>CANTUZ010000003.1:41372095-51372095 GCA_947846985.1 Fratercula arctica | reverse complement strand
ACGGCAATGTGCATGTGCAGCCCAGAAGGCCAGCTGTATCCTGGGCTGCATCAAAAGCAGCGCGGCCAACAGGTCGAGGGAGGTGATTCTGCCCCCCTGCTCCGCTCTGGTGAGACCCCACCTGGAGTACTGCGTCCAGCTCTGGGGCCCCCAGTACAAGAAAGACACGGACCTGTGGGAGGGGATCCAGAGGAGGGGCACAAAGATGATGAGAGGGCTGGAGCAGCTCTCCTGTGAGGACAGGCTGAGAGAGTTGGCGTTGTTCAGCCTGGAGAAGAGAAAGCTCCAGGGAGACTTTATTGCAGCTTTTTAGTGCTTAAAGGTGACATATAAGGAAGATGGGGACAAACTTTTTAGTAGGGCCTGTTGTGATAGGACAAGAGGTAATGGTTTTAAACTAAAGGAGATTAGACTTAGACTAGATATGAGGAAGAATTTTTTTTACAATGAGGGTGGTGAAACCCTGGCCCAGGTTGCCCAGAGAGGTGGTAGGTGGCCCATTCATGAAAACATTCAAGGTCAGGTTGGACGGGTCTCTGAGCAACCTGGTCTAGAGGAAGGTGCCCCTGCCTGTGGCAGGGGGGTTCGGCTAGGTGACCTTTAAAGATTCCTTCCAACCCAAATCGTTCTATGATAGACTTTTTCTCATATTGTGCTGATGCTATTTGTATAAATGGCTTAAAGGCTAAAAAGCTGATAAATAGGAGCTGGTGGAAGGAGGGAATTGTGGTACTTGGAACTAGTTGGTAACGGTTTTCTGATGGAGTCCCTTATTCCTAAGGCAATAACTAGTTTGTGGTGGCACCTACTGTTGAGCTTCTTAACATTCAAAATTTTTGCTAAAAACCTTTGAGGAAGTAGAAGTGTGATTAGAGATAAATACTTTCTTAACTTGGCTCTAGTCTTCCAAATTGCAAGAATTGGAAGGAAGTTTTTCAGCTTACTCTGTTCAAAGATTGTCTTCAAGTGGACTGATGTGTCTTGTGCTTTTCAGTGCTTGGAATTAGAGCCTGTCTGAGCTTCTGTGAAGGTGCTGTATTATGATAACACCTGTTTTCTCTCTTTTTTTTTTTTTTTTTTAAAACCCTAGGTGACTTAGGCTTGCAAAGCATTTCTAAAACTATTCTGGAACTCAACACTACACGTAACTGCTTGCAGCAAGGCAGTCAGCACCAAATTCAAAGCAACATTAATTTCCTGTGTGGAAAAACACTGGTAAGTCTAAATCACGTGTTCTTATCTTCAATGGAAATGACAAGTACTTCTAACTTGTTTTTTAAGGAGACTTGCTGTACTTGTGGATGTACCAATTACTGAGCTTCATAACTTAAGGAAGAGATAGTAATGTTTTACTACCAAATTAAGTTCGTTATCTACTGTGACTTTCAAAATTCCGTCCCAGTAGGAAATAATTGCAGATCCGCGGCTTAGCGCTGATCACAGGCTCTTCTGTGTCTTTAATGTTTTTACAGGGATTGCACTGTAGTATTTTAATAGTGCAATATGGAAGAACGAGTCAACAGGGTACAGGGTGCTGTAACAATGAGAGCTATTGTTTAAATGCTGGCTGTGGCCCAGCTGTGGACCTAGCATGGCTGTTTAATAGAACAGCATTGAAGGAAATGACTGACCTCTGTTATGGGTCAGCGTAGCTGACAACACTAAGTGTTAGGCTTTGTCTGCACATAGTTGAACTAACCGTGCTTATGTGTCCAGCTGGGCTTCTGGGGCAGTAGTTGTTTGCGTGAATCTGCTGAAAGTGTGAACTGAGATCTCCCAAAAGCTCGTAGGGAGCCTGTGTGTATGGAGTTCGCACCATGTGCTTTTGGAGTTAACACCTTCCACACACCTAACTGATACTATAGCTTAGTATTCTCTGCAGGCTGTGATCAGCTTACCTATTTGTGTATCAGAGAGAAGTACTTACTAGTGCGGCTGTTGGCACTGATGATACTGTTGCACACCCCCTCTTGGAAACCTGGCCAATTCAAACAAATTGCCAGTGTAGCAGAGATTAGAATGCTTCTTGTTCTGTTTCAGCAGATGACTCCTTAAAGTAAATTAAAAATTATTGCTCAACTCCAGCTATAACACCAGATCATAATGAGCTTCAAACTTCTGGTTAGTGTAGTTCTAACACCTATTCTTCATGTGACCTAGTAAAAGGATTTTGTAATAATGGCTGGAACAACTTGTTTCCAACAGGGTTAAACGGGGAGGGAATCAGTTTAAATATGCTGAAGTGCTTCTAGCTGAGGTGATGGAGGGAGAATGAAAAAATCTGATTGTTGTCTTTCTTGAAGTAGAGACATTCAGTTGAGCATCCAGCCCTGAACCGTGGTAGATCCCCCATCTTGAAATAGATACAAGTGTGTATTAACATGAGCCTATAAAAATAAGTAGCTAAGATCAGAGGTACACCTTTTGTCGCAGAAGAGAATGATAATTTGTAGGATAAAAAAAAACAGGGAACTGGTAAACCATGTGTTGCCTTGCCTCTTCATCTATTTATACACATTTCTATTGGTGTTTTCCTTTGTAGTAACTAGATGTGACTGGTGCTTCTGCCAATATCAATTGGGACAGTGAGTGCTTCTAAAAGATGTAGTACAATTACTGCATATTAGGACTGGCACACGTTAATTAGATAATTGGTCTGTGTGCAGACTGAGAAGAATTTGGCACCCTGTATCTTCCTGAGTTTACCAACAAAGCTGTTAAATACCAAACTTGCTATTAACAAGTGCTATTAAGACACTGTATGCCCTTGCTCTGTGACATGCTGTATTCTGTTTTTCTTAATCTCTTGAATGAACTTCTTGCTGTCTAAAGATGTAAAATAAAGCTGAAGTCTGTTTTTTCAAACAACTGTTTTTTTCTTCTGTAATAGGGTACCCCTGAATTTGTAGCAGCAACGGAATGTGTTCACTATTTTGAGTGGAGAACCTTTGTGGCTTGCAAGAAAGACTTGTTTAAACCTGTGAAAGAGGTAATCTATGTACTATCTCTGCAGAAGTTACTCTTCACACATCTGGCAATTTTACTCTAACCACCTGCCCCCACCCTAAATGAATCCTAACAACATCCATAGACCTAACATAGGCATATAAACCATCTGTTGGAAATGGGTGGAGCTGAGAATGATAACTCTTCAACGTTTTTTGTCATCTGGATGGTTGTTTATAGTAAAACTCTTCTAAAAGCTAGAGCAGAACAGTCTAACTTTCAGCCTCATTTTAGTCAGCATGTCTAGCTTTAAGTATTTGAGCTTCCAGAAGTAAAAACCTTTTCCACATATTAACTTGGCTTTATATATGACTGTTCATAACTTCTCCCTACTTGTGTAGCATGGATTGCATGTAATTTTTTGTTGTTGTTCTAGGTCCCTTGCTATGTGTTTGATGAAGACTTGAAGAAACATGACTTGAATCCTCTTATCCAAGTTTCAGGACACTACTTGGTGGATGATTCTGATGATGATTCCTTGTTCATAAACATCTGCAGGGACTTAGGTGTGAACTCTTGCTTGTGTCACCTGTTGGTGTATAAATTTCTAGTTGCATGGTTCTTTTCCAGTGCCTCAGTTGAGGTTGTCCTATGACCAAAGATCAGTATTTTAGTACTTGCGTTATTGTTCTAAGCTACTTTTGATAACTTGAAGGCTGCTTTCTGTGAAGCCAAGTCTTACTCTCCAACTATTGAGGTGTTCAGAGATACACCCCTTCCGGATGGGCAAGTACTGCTAGAAAAGTTGACTGAAACTGGACTGAGTGGAAGAGCTCGGCTTGTCTTGTAGCTGCTTCTGTTTGCTGCCACATAGGACCGAGATGGTTCATAGCACTTCACGTGCTCCAAATTTATTACTTTGTGCTCCAGTTCAGGCTGTTGCTTAGTTCCAACTGAATGTCCTGAGATGGACCTAAAATAGTGTTTAGGTGCTTGGGTAAGCAATGGTGCATAGCTAGCACTTTCATGTCAGTTGGGAGCTATATACGTAAGGAATTAAACCAGCAAAATAGCTCCTTTGAAACTTGCTGAAAAGGCTAGTTTAGCTGTGTACTCCCACTATGTTTTTTACTCTACAGTTAAATACGTATTTTGTACCCCTGTTAAGGGTTTAATACTTCTAGTTTTAGAGGCAGGTCTGTTCTTTGAAAGATCTTGTTAGGCTGAAACTTTTTGCTGACAGATTTGAATAAGTTGGTTTATAAGAAATAAAGAAGGGTAAAAAAACCTTCCTTGTGGGGAGAGGTTACCCGTTACTTGGTATCATCTTGGTGTTATGGAAAAAAACCCATAAAATACTTGGCACACTTCTGGAAGTTCTCAAAGCCCTATGCGTTCAGCAGCTGTATGAGCAACTGGAAACTAGCTGCAGCTACTTTGGCAGGAAGGATGAATTTGTTCTCTAAAAACAGGGCAGCATGAACTTCCCCCTGTATCACAAGCACTTCAGGTTTTGTCTTGCCATTTGACATTTTAATGTAACCCATTTTAAAGGTATTTTTAGAAAAGAATAAAGCAATGAATGGTAAGTGAGCCCACAGATAAAACTGGAAGATACTTCAGGTAGAAAAAGGCTTAGAAACTGAGTCCTATATTCTATTTTCTGTATTCTATAACAGGAAGTTCAAGTGGAGAGACCAGAAACTGCCCAGCTGGCAGTGCTGCTTGCTTGCTACGTGACGGTCAGGCATATGATGTTGGCCATCCGCAGGAACAGCTGAAACTTCATGACAAAGACAGGTATGTAATTTTTGTGGTGACCCTTCTGTGAACGCTTCTCAGTCATCTGGGTTGGAAAAAGCAGTCTTGGTAACAGATGAATCTTCTAAAGCTTAACATCAATACCACTTCAATTTTGAAGCATTGGCATAAAAAATTTCTTCAAATACTGGCAGGGCAGAGTCTTTCAGGCATCCTGTTGTACTGCCATAACAGATCAAATTTTCTTCTTCATTGTGAGAGACTCCTTTTTACAGAATTGAAAAAAATCTCAGAAGTGAGGGATGATCACTGCTGTCTGCCCATGAGCAGAAGAGTGGTATTTGACGCCATCTGCCTACTGTCTGAGGGCCCATAGGGTAAATGCACTTGGCTCTCTCTGGGTTTACGTGCTGTATTTGTCTCACTTTACTGACCAGGAGTACTTTACAAGTTAATGGATGTTGCCCTTCTGTCCTTTTGCGTTAATAAGTTCTTAATAGAAGAAATAGATAAACAATGCAAGGCTTATTGTTCCTGGTGATGGCAGAGCTGGGACTAGGAGAAACTGTTTCCTTGATGCTGCCTCTGTTGTTTGCTGCCTTCTGGTGCTGGAAGTATAGCTTGAAATAATAGCTAAAAAACCCCAAACAAACAAAAACAAAACACACAACCCAAAGCAAAAAAAAAAAAAAAACCAAAACCAGCAAAAACCCCACCAAACGAAACCCCCAAAACAACAATAACAGAACACACCAAAAAAAAAAAACCAAACCCCACCCAAAAACTCCAGTGTGGCTCAGGGGACTGACTTAACATACTAATCTTTCTGAGCTTCAGGTCATCTGAGCCTGCTTACCTTGTCTGTAGGGTCAATAGTATCCTGTTGACTCCTGCAGTACTCTAACTCAGATGCAAGCTGAAGAAAAGAAGCGGAATAAACCAGGTTAATAACAGGGTTATTTTGGTGTCAGGGCTGTGGGTTTTCTTTTGGTTTACAAATGAAGTTGTTAGTTCTTCGTTGCAGGGTTTTTCCCCAGCATGAAACAAGAGATCTGGGAGTCCTGGTGGACAACAGGATGACCATGAGTCAGCAATGTGCCCTTGTGGCCAAGAAGGCCAATGGCATCCTGGGGTGCATCAAGAAGAGTGTGGCCAGCAGGTCAAGGGAGGTCATCCTCCCCCTCTACTCTGCATTGGTGAGGCCACACCTGGAGTACTGTGTCCAGTTCTGGGCTCCCCGGTTCCAGAAGGACAGGGAACTGCTGGAAAGGGTGCAGCAGAGGGCTACAAAGATGATTAGGGGACTGGAACACCTCTCTTATGAGGAAAGGCTGAGGGATTTGGGTCTCTTCAGTCTGGAAAAAAGACGGCTGAGGGGGGATCTTATCAACACTTATAAATACTTAAAGGGTGGGTGTCAGGAGGATGGGACCAGGCTCTTTTCAGTAGTGCCCGGGGACAGGACAAGAGGCAATGGGCACAAACTTGAGCATAAGAAGTTCCACCTAAACATGAGGAGGAACTTCTTTACCCTGAGGGTGGCAGAGCACTGGAACAGGCTGCCCAGAGAGGTGGTGGAGTCTCCATCTCTGGAGACATTCAAAACCCGCCTGGACGTGTTCCTGTGTAACCTGCTCTAGGTGACTCTGCTCTGGCAGGGGGGTTGGACTAGGTGATCTCCAGAGGTCCCTTCCAACCCTATGGTTCTATGGCTGAGGTGTTCTGTACCAAGGCAGAAGCTTACCTCTGAGGAAGCACAAGCTTGTTCTCATATTAAAGTGCAACTAGTACTCTATAAAAGTGCTTGTTGAGAAAGCTTTATCTTATCCCTGCTAGGATTGAAGAGCTCTTCATTGCTTGAGGAAAATTCATTGTATGTGCTCAATCAGACTGGGGTGGCCTGGGAGGAGAGTAAGGTGATGGTGTATCTGTCCAGGCCAGTTAGAGGTGTGGCTAACCTGAAGCCAGGCTGTCACCCCTCTGTGAGCTGTTGTTTTCTTCCTGTTAGATTGTATAGAACAGTGATGCTTAGTTGGGAAGTTGTGCTGGTCTCCTTCTTTTCTCATCCAAGTCATCTTGCCATTTGTCTCTCCCTGTCAGATAGTTACCATGTTTCATTCTCCTACTCCTGCCTTGTCTGATCTGTCCCAGTTGCCTTGCTTCTGTCAATTCGGTAGGAAGTTCATCTTGCTTTAACTTCTGGGGGCAGAATGGGAAGAGATTTTACATACACAGGTAGTAAAGTATAGGAATGTGGTAGAACATGAGTGGTTATTACTTCCAAAAGTTGCAAGAGCGTCTATCACATCCATTCTCCGGCAGTTTGAGAGCAAAGCTAGAATGTTCTTGTGGCTATCAGCCAGGTTTCTGCTACAATATGGGTTACAAGGCATTGAGCAGAGTCTCCACTGAGGTGCAAATGGATGCGGTATTAAGCAATTTTGCTGGGACTCTCTTAATCTTTGTTTTGGTTAACTGTAAGATTAAAGGAATGAAGACCTCCATAAAAATACCTTTCAGGAGCAGAGCTACTTTGGTATATCCTGTCTGGGTATCTAGCAAAGGGCGGATGCTCTTTCAAAAATATCCTTCTTCTGTACAGTGCATAGTGTGTTAATTATATTTTTGGTTTGCCATTTTCTGTTTCTAGGCTGGTATTGAGTTATGAGAGAATATACAGTGATGAAGAAAAGCCAGACTTCTGCCTAGGCCATAACCCAGCAGTGACGATAACTTTTGTGTGCCCATCAAAGAGGGGAGAAGAGGTAACTTTGCTGTTTTGGTTTATGTTAAACAGTTGGTCTTTTAACTTTTGTGTGCATTGTGTTTCATTTTTATTGAAGGCTGAATGGAACAGAAATCCTCCTGGTTTGCAGCTTGTGAAGCATGTAGGAATCTAAATAAATTCTAGAAGGCTTTCTGAAGAGTCTAAGAGATAAACAAGAACTTAAATAAAATTTTCCTGGGATGTATTCTTTCTCGTTTTGGTGAATTTGTTTGTCCTTTCCTGGGTTCAAAAGTTTCCTCTGAGAATAGGGCAGAGTTAGTGCACTGTTAATTCTTGGCCCAGAGCTCTGCTTGCTGATGAGCACTCTTCCATCATCAGTCAGGCTGGCGTGCTTACAACTGTTGTCTGTAGCTTGTTTATTAACCTGGCCTTCCTCGGGGGGGGGAAAATTGCTATCAAATGTGACTGCATGCCAAAAGACTAAGCAGGCTTATGAACTCCTATTACCTTAAAGTAAAATCTGTAGTGTTAAGCAGATCAGTTTTTGCAGGACATAGTTTTAGCCTAGCTTCAATGCAGTATGATGATCACTTCGATGTGATGCCAGCCACTCGCACTGCTTAAATTGGGCCAGAGTGGCTGTTGCTAATGCTCTGCTGTTTCGTATCGTCATGCTTTTTTGTTGCAGGTTAGTAAAGGAGGAATTCTTGTCTGTCTAACTTTTGGGTTAATGTCTTCTCTCTTGTCTGACCTAGATAGATACAGTGCTTTATCCTCATTGCTACAGAAACAAACCATAGGCCTTTCTCTACTGTCACTTTGTAAAACCTCACTACAGCTATGCACACACATAGTATGAATACTATTGCTAATGTTACTTGTGCCTGTAACTTACCTGATACTTTACCTGTGTATCTGCCTGTTTTAGTGGGTGGCAGAAATACAGATTTATGAAACAAGGGGAGCTTCTAAATGTTTCACTTTAAAGCGAGGAAAAACAAGGCTACCCCTTCTCCTAGAGTGCAAAAATATTTCACTGTATAAAATGCACCCAGTGGAAGTGTTGGCTGAAGAATTCTCAGATGTCTTTCAGTCTTGATTTGGACTGAGGGAATCAAAGTTGCTAAAACACCAGTGTCTAAGAGGCTGCTTTGCCTTTGGAGAACACTTGATCTCTGCTCCCTTCTTTGAGGACTCCTCTGAGGCAAACACAATCCAAGGTGTGCTTAGCGATTTGGGCTCACATATCTCTGTTTTTGCCAACATCTTAAGGAAAAGTGCCTTTTAGTGTACTCTTACTGCTGCTCACCTTCTGCTAATGCCTGATATTTTACCTCTGTTTAGACTTCTAGTTTGTCACATCATTAGTAAGTGCTGTTTTACTTTCTTCTCAACACCTGTTTCTGAGAGGCCAGAGACAATGTTTGCAGCTCTTGAGCAATTTACAGGTGAAGTTAGTCACTACTGACCCTAAACAAATGTGATATGGTTGCTTTAAAGATTATATTTCAAATAAGTCTCTGTAGTTGTAACTTAAATTCTGTTCACTTCTTTATCAGAGTGCAGGTCCCAAACTCACAGCCAAAACAAATTGCCGGTATGAAATTGAGTGGGTTACTGAGTATGCCTGTCACAGGGATTACCTGGAGAGCAGGAGCTGTGTTCTGACTAATGAGCAACATGATATCTCCATTGATTTAAAACCACTTACTCAACTTCCAGGTAAGCTCACTGTTTTTCTCCTGTGGTGTAACTAGCCAGTTTTCCAGCTACATGTTTGGAGTCAGGAAAGATGTCCTCTATAGATACTTGGGGGTTTTGCTGTTCTGCTGTGTTTTAGAACACTTTGCTTTTTTCTTATTCATTCAGATTATGTCACGCCGTATTTTGCCAAAGATGACAAAGAGGAGTATTATTATTACTTGAATGTATGTGGGAAAACCACTGCAGGTAACTGCAAGGACAGTACAGGATACGCTTCATCTTGTCAAGTAAAATCTTCAAATAACCAGCAAAAAGTGGCAGGAAGATTTGAGAACCAAACCCTAAGGTACGTAAAGGCTCTTCAGCCCTGTTAACTTGTCTGAATGACTGATCTTTGTTTCCTAATTTGATGCCCTTATTTGTTGTGTAAGCAATATTTGATAAAAAGTGCATTTGTGCAGTTTTGTGTATAAAAACATTAATGGTATACCAGGATAATGTTAGCGAATGAAGGAGCAGGTGGGGTTGGTCGAGGCCATTGCCTAGACAGGGAAGGAAATTTCATCAACTTTGTTGTCATAATTGCAGATTGTGCTGTGTCACCTCTTTCCCACCTTGAGCTTTACATGTAAAGTGTCATCAGGATTGGACGTTTTAGAAGCTGTCCTCAACAAGAGGGCATCTCTGCTTCTTTTGCAGCAGCATGCATTAATCATATCAAAGACTACTGAAGTCCAGGATTTCGTGATTTTTTTTTTAATTTCTAAAAAACTTCAGGATACCCAAGTGGCATATTAGGACAATAGTTTGCATGAGATTGCAAAGCAGAAATTATTCACCTAGATATGGTCTTCCATTCTGTTTATAAGCATGTGAAAGATTTGTTGGAGCAATCTTTCATGACTTCTTCCACCTGCAAAAATAGCCATGCAATAAACTAATGGGAGCAGATATTCCACCTTTGGAGAAAAAGAGGCTGAGGGGCAACCTCATTGCTCTCTACAGCTTCCTGAGGAGGGGAAGTGGAGAGGGAGGTGCTGAGCTCTTCTCCCTGATATCCAGTGATAGGATGTGTGGGAGTGGTTCAAAGCTGCGCTGGGGGAAGTTCAGACTGGACCTTAGGAAGCATTTCTTTACCAAGAGGGTGGTCAAACACTGGAACAGGCTTCCTAGGGAAGCGGTTGATACTCTCAGTGTTTAAGAGGCATTTGGACACTGCCCTTAATAACATGCTTTGACTTTTGATCAGCCCTGAATTGGTCAGGCAGTTGGACTAGATGATTGTTGTAGGTCCCTTCCAATTGAAATAATCTATTCTAAGTGAAAGCACAGATACTCTGTTCTATTCAAAGCCGGAATAGCTTTAGAGAATTCTTTAAACTTTATAAAAATTCGTGAAAAGTAACCAGAAAAATCAGTGGCTGCAAGCCTTTGTTGCAGTAGAAACGTTGGTATTAATGTTGAATAAGCATTTGTTTTGCCTTTGAGGGAGACAATTACTAAATAAACAAGAGTGTGGCTTCTGTTATGTGAAGAACACTGCGTGACTGTGTCTGATCCCATGTTTCTATCTAAAACTGACTTTTTACTCAGGTATTCTGATGGGGATCTCACTTTAATTTATCCAAATGGGGATGCGTGTAGTTCCGGCTTTCAGAGAATGACTGTCATAAACTTTGAGTGCAATGAAACAGCAGGTGAGTTTAACAAGCTGTGATGATTCTGCTCAGGGTTTGACTTCTGTGCTTGCTAGTAGACCTTACAGTTGAAGGAATGCATGCTTCGAGCCACAGATAACACAAGGAATAAATACTGTTAGAGTAAACACTAGTTTCTATGGCTGGCATGATTGTTTTGTGCTATGTAGTAGCACTGCTTTTCTAAATTTGCACTGTTGATCAAAAATAAAAAATATTGAGATGTAAAAGAGCCTCGTGTCTCAGCCAGCAGTAAAAAAAACCAGAACAAAACAAAAAAAAACACCAAAAAACCAAACCAGAGCCCAAACAAAAAAAACCCCACCCCAAACCACAAATGCAAGTTGTGTGCAGCAAATTTTGCTTATTGCTAGTCTTCAGCTCTCCTTGCTTTTCTCCCCTTCCCCCACTGGAAACCTAATATCTGTTTATCCATCTTCAATGTTAAGGCAATGATGGTAGAGGAACTCCAGTGTTTACTGGTGAAGTGGACTGCACATATTTTTTTACTTGGGATACAAAATATGCATGTGTTAAAGAGAAAGAAGATCTCCTTTGCAGAGTTGCTGATAAGAAAAAACACTATGACTTGTCACCTCTGATCCGCAGTTCAGGTATGGCAATGAAAACTAGCTTCCAATTACTCTTGTTCTGAGTTGACATGCAATTCTTTAGCTGAACATAAACCAGCTTTGAATTTCTAGGGTACTGGCGTTGACTTCCCTCATCCCAAAAGGAGTGAGTGCCTTATGAAAGTAGCCATATCCATAACTGCCTTGGTTGCTGTCATCCTAAGTGGTTTTAAATGTGGGTCCTTTTTTGTGATAGAATGTATTTTGGCATGGAGAGGCTAGAACAATTAAGCCAGGTGACTTGTCCTTAACGACCCTCTGTATTTCAGAGCTCGCCCAGAACTGGGAAGCTGTGGACAGCAGCTTTTTGGAGGTAGGGAGGAAGCATTATTACATCAATGTCTGCCATAAAGTGCTGAAGAGAGGAGGAGCTTCCAGCTGCCCAGATGATGCTGCTATTTGCTCTGTAGGTGAGTCTTTTTGGTTGCTGCTTTTTTTTTTTTTTTTAAAAAAGGCTCGGTACTTCTGCAAATGGAATTGGCTGCCCTGAGTGCCTTCAGTTATTGGAGGAAAAAAAAGTTAGGAGCACATTTCTCTTGTGCTCCCAAAGACCCTAGAAGAAATGATGCAAGTAGACTTTTCTAACAAAAGAATGGTATTACTCTCCTCCAGGCTTTGTAGCATGGTTTTGGTGAGGTTAAAACCAAACTCCTAAACATATGCTTTCTTAAGACTTTTCATTTGGCTAGTTAATATTCTCTTAATAGGGTAAACTTCACTTCTTTCCAGGTAAACAAAAGTGATGTATTTACTGTCTTTACAGATAAAGAAAACAAGAGTAAGAATCTTGGAAGATTTGTATCTCCTCCTAAAAAGGTTGGAGAAAATATTCAACTTACCTATTCCAGTGGAGACAGCTGTGGTGGTAACAAAAAAATCAAAACTGTCATCACTCTGATGTGCAGACCAGGTGAGGATATCCACACCCTGTTCTCTGATCCAATTGAAAACTGGAGGTCATTTAATATGCCCAGGCATGAGTGCTAAATATTAGCATGTGCCTTTGTCTTGTATTTCCTTCTATGCAAAAGATGAAACATTGTGGTTTATTTATTAGGATGATAGCCATGTAATTGCAGGTGTCTAGTTCTGTTCACCTCTTATACAAGTACTCTTTAAAGACCCTTGAGTAAGTCTCTTGTACTAAGATTCTCCCAAACACCATGAAAGTATGTTTAAGTGTTTAAAGCTCCACAAATACCTGGAAGCTACACAAAGCACTTTCTACCCTAGATTTTCTTAATGGGAAAGACTACTTGCAGTTTATGAAAAGCGGAAGCATTTGCAGAAGTTGTTAATGTTGTTTATCTCTGTATAGTAGCCCGCTAGTTTAACCATCTCCCAGGGAAACACAAAGCCTGTATTCCTCTGCCTGGACTTAAGGAAGCTGAATCCTCCGAGTGTGCTGGCTGTTAGGATCAGGTTATGCACTACTTCCTAATAAAGCTGTTGCTTTGTAGCAAAACACCAGTTCTGTGTATCAGAGCAAACATTTTTGTTTCTTGGAAAAGTGATAGTACTCAGAAGCAGACTGAGCAGTGCATCTTCGCCTCTGGGCTAAACTTTTGTTCTGGGGAGGAGGATGCAAAGAATTTGTGTACGGAATTTTTGGTTCTATTTAGTCCTCATTTTCAGAGGAGAGGTACTTTAACAGTTGATCTTGATTGTCTGTTGGGGAGGAATGTGTGTTCTTAGGCTTAAATTCATAGTTCCTTTTGGCAGCCTGACTGTATGTGTAACACAGTGCTCTTGTTGATAACAGGTGATCTGGAAAGTGCTCCAATCTTGATGTCTGAGGGCGAATGTTCGTATGCATTTGATTGGTATACTGCTGCTGCGTGTGTCATGTCTAAAACTGAAGGAGATAACTGTCAGGTCTCTGATCCTCAGGCAGGTATGTATTTATGTTCAGCAAATTGAAAGGTCGTGAGGGACAGAAGGTGTGTCACAACACTGAGTCTTTTTGATGCACAAGAACAAAGCAAGTTCAGCCTAAGTGTAAGCATGCACAACATTTGAGCACAGCGGTTTTAAGCATATGTGTATGGAAGATCAGGACAGCACAACCTTAATACTCCCCTAGTGCATGTGGAGGAAAATCAGTGTAATGTGCATTTTACTGTAGTAAATATCTCTGTACAAAGAAAACATGCTTTTAGTATGTCCAGATTGTTTGTGGAACAGTAATTACATGGAAGGAGGCTTATTCAAGGGGAAATGAAATAGCTGTGCGACTGGTAGAATCAAAACCTGTGAGAGATGGCAGGAAAAAGTTAAACTGATAAAGTTTATTGCTTCCCGATTAGGTTTCTCTTTTGATTTATCACCTCTGGCGAAGACAAATGGGTACTATGTAGTTAATACTGCTGAATACTTGTTTTACATAAACATCTGTGGCAGTGTGCCGGATGAGTTGTGTCACACAAAATCAGCAGCATGCCAAGTAACACGAAAGTGAGTAACTAGTTCTGTTGTCTGTAGTAGAAGATCTCTTGTTGCATGATGTGTTGTCTGTGTGGACAATTTGCATGTGAAATTATTACTATATTGCTTGCAATAGCTTCAGGTAATTTGCATGTAAAATATTATTTGGTAGAGGACTAATTATGCTGCCAGCTGTTTGAAGCAAAGTGCTCACAACAAAGTAATCTTGCTTAAACTAACTTTTGAGATTGAGTGAGTGTGTCCATTGCTCCCCCTTATGTTTCCCATAGGGACTGTAGGTTGTAGGTTAACTGCTGCAGCTGTATTAAGCCAACTCACAATTTGGATTTGGGGTCAGCTGGATTCCAAGAGCTGGCCTAAAGAAGCGCTGCTGTACTTGAGATGACTAGTGGCTGCCTTATGCAGAAGCGGAACCCAGAGCTTGGGGGTTGCACTGTATTTCTGTTACTGAAATTGCTGCGCAGGCACAGTCCCAGTGCGTGCCTGTTATTCTGTTATCTTCTACAGGCTGTGTCTGAGACAGTACCTGTACACTTCAGGTTCCGGATCAGCCTGTTGCCAGAGATGTGCTACAGTGCAAACACATGCAGCTGTACTTGAATTGGCTCTATCTGAGTTACTCTCCAGCCAAAGAGAGTTTACTGCAGACACTAAAAACATTCTTCAGGGGAAGGTGGTCAGGCTAGCACTAAGTCAGAGTAAAGAAAATCCCCTGAACTAAAACTGGTCCCAAGCTAAGACCATGTAAAGGCAATTTTCTCCACTGAGTAAGAAGAGTTGCTGTTGTGCAGTGCTAAGTCTTCACTGTCCACTGTCCACGTGTACTTGCATGGAACCAGCTTGAGTCCAGCATTAGGGTGTCTGCAGTTTGAATTCTACCCTGAAGAATGGGAACTTGATATTTTTGTCACTCCTCTGGAGAAGGGAATGTTAAAATTTTCCAGATCTCTAAGCAAGGTACAACTTCCTTTCCTTTCCAAAGAAGGACACCATTCGTGTTTTAAGTTTCCTTGTGGCAGCATTCTGTTCATCCTAGCTCACTTCTGTCTAGTCAACCGTACTTAATTCTTTTGTCTTATTATGGTATCTTTTATAAACTTACCTCTGTGCTTACTAATTCTAAGACTTCTCTTAAATAGAGAATCAGTTTTGCATTCTGTTCAGTATCAAAGCCCACTTTTTCTTTTCTAGGAAGGATCAGTTTTGGAGTCTTGGACTGCCCAGTGCCAAACTTTCATATTATGATGGTCTCATTCAGTTGACCTACAAAAATGGTACAGCATACAATGATGAGAAGAAAACACAGCGATCTACCCTTATAACTTTCCTATGTGACCGTCAGGCTGGAACAGGTCAGCCTGAATATCAGGTAAGAAGTTCCATATGAAGAAGGGAAGGATCTCCATCCCAAAATCCTGACAATAATTGCTGCTAGGCCAGCGCAAGCACAGATTCATGGATGGAAATACCCAGTATCTATAAAGCAGACTAAGAGAAATAGTTTTCTCTTAGTATATCTGCCTCTTGTTGCATCCACAAAGCTTGTCTTCACCACTGAACAGTAAACTGTTCACCTGGATCCAGGTTCTTACTTCACTCTTCTCTAGTCTCTGGGCTGTGTAATTACTAGTGCTTTTGATTATCGTTTATTTCTAGCTGAAAAAAACCCCAACATCTGGCTGAGAACTAACAAGTGGCATTGTGTCCTGTAACACAGCAGACAGCAGTTACATTGCTCTAGTTGCTCTGGTTCTGTTATTTTTGTAAAGACTATTTTTGGTGACATAGCAAATGACAAGATCTACAGCGAAAGAGACCGATACAAATCAGGCTGAGAAGGTATATCCCAAAATCAGGGGGAAATAACAAGCTTAACATATGAAGGAGTAGCTGTGAGTGACAAAGTATTCTGTGTGGAAAGCCTCACTGGCCTATACCGCTGTTTTTTAGATAGAAGATAACTATACCTACAACTTCAGGTGGTACACTGAATATGCTTGTCCTGAAATGCCACTGGAATGTGTTGTGACTGATCCCAACACCATGGATCAATATGACTTGTCAAGGTAGGAAAGTAATGTATGCAGTAGAACTTGGCTATTCTAGTTCAGTGTTCTGGCTGATAGCTTAGCACTGGGTGAAGTAGGTTTCCTGTGTAGGCAGCTCTAGAAACTTCATCTGATGGGACAATCTTAACTGCGCGTATCTTGAAATGAAGACAGTGTTTCCCTCTAGTGTATTGGCGTGCCTCCTAAGATGTAAGACTTTTTGGGATGGTTTTTCTTAACAAAAACTTACTATTTTGTCAACTTCCTCGAAGTATTCTTTTTAATTGCAACGCTTAAAAATCGGGGGGGAAAAAGTTATTCTGAAACACCTTACGGTTGTTCTGTTTCTTGAGACTGACAGAGAAAGCTAGAGAAAATCTATGGAGAATGTGTGTTTTTTAGTGTTGAACTTTCTCTTCCTGCTCAGCTTAGCAAAATCTGAGAAGAGAGGTGAAAACTGGTATGCCATGGATAATTCAAGTCCAGGTGAACGCAAGAAGTACTACCTAAATGTCTGTCGACCACTGATTGCTGTCCCAGGATGTGACCGGCGAGCATCTGTCTGTCAGATGGAATATCGGCATGATCACGTGAGTAGCTTTTCCATCCCAGCTGGGGTACAGAATGGTAGACCACCTATCCACCTTTTCAAAGACCAAAGCTTTAATTTTTACAAGTGTACCGGTATTGCCCTTGACGTGCATGATCCTTTGTCTCGTGTTGCAGAAGCAGACGAACTGCACCTCTTCTGTATAAATGGCTGCAGTCACAGAGATTGCTAGCATTGCTTTAGAACAGGTTGTTCTCCTGGATATTCTGTCTTGTTTCTGGTTTGTTTTAGGTTGAACTATGGAAGAAATGTGTTTAAAGATTCTTTGCCACCCCTCTCTGAGCTGTCTTTGAGGAGTAGATAAGACAGAAGTTGCCAAGTGGGGGGAGAGGGGAAATGTGGTTGTTATGGGCTTCTACTTCTGTATTTCCCTAAAGTGTAACAATTTATCATGGGACTGTTTGTGCTGACAGGCTGGATGGACACTTTGCCCAAGTCCTGACCTCAGTGCTACTCAAAGCTGTAGGGAAAGCTGAACTAGAGGCTCACCAACCTGTCCTAATTCCCTCTCTAAAATGGAGAGAATGCCTGCCTTCCATATTGAAGAGGATGTCTGAGTGACTGAATGTATACAACACCATCATGGCACTTGAGCTAAATATTACTAGTTCCCTGTGCTTGCTTAAGTTTTTGTTGTGTAAGGGTATTTACTTTACGTGTGGAGACACATTAGGGCTTCATTACTTCATTGCTGAAGACACTGAAGTAAAAAGTGAGCACATTGGATCAACCTAAATGCAGAGTTCTTAAAAAAAAAAAAAAAAAAAAAAAAAACAAACCAAAACAAAACAAAAAAAAACCTTAAGGCAGAGCTGCTTTTTTTTTTTGGTGGACAGAGCTGCTTTGGAGGTGTGTTCTTCTGTTTGTTGCTGTCACTACTTTATTCTATTTTAAGAAACTATTTTTAGTTACGTTGCAGAAGTGAAGATTAATTTGGACCTCGGTAGCAGCACCTACTGTTGTTCTAATGCTCAGTTTCTGCTAGTGCTTTTTTGGGCTTTCCTAAGCATGGCAGATCTTAGGTTAATTCTAAGAATGCCTGGAGGCTTCCACATACTGTGTTTTAAAGAGCTGTAAAAATTAACCCCCTACCTACTGTGCACGAGGCATAGGCCTCTGTGAATTCCTAAGCTGCGTAACTGGTGAGATGAGGATGGCTGTTGTAAGGCGTCTTATTGTATTAAAAATGAAAACGACAAAAAACCAAATGACGTCTGCTGTTGTGGAGCTTGTCTGTTAAATATGTGTAACTTAAGTACAGAATGGGGGGAAATATAGGGGGATCTCTACACCTTTGTGGTCTTCAGAACTTTCAAGGTTAACCTTCTGTATAAAAGATTATCGTGGTAGGTATTTTCTTCTTTTTGACTGTATCTGTAGCTCCTCACTTGAGTTTAGGATTGATGACATGTTTTTCTTCATTTCTAGGTTTCCTACTCTGAAGTCACCTCTATTAGTAATCTTGGTGTTGCCAGCAAAGAACTAGTAGTTGAAAGACCTGGACACATTTTTCTAACCTATGGAAATGGCTCTGTGTGCGTTGATGCTGATGGAAAGAAAACTACTTATACCACCACCATCCACTTCATCTGTTCCAAGGGCACTCTTGTAAGGACAAATGACAAATGTTGCTTCATCATTGTAGGTTTTCTATCGTGTAATGTGAAGCTACATGAAGATGTGTCACGTATAGCAGATTCATGACAAGGGAGACTCCTTGAGGACTTGAGAGATAAAAACAAAGCTGACTTAGATGCTAGAGAAGCACGTGTCTCAGACTGAGTAATAAGCAAGAACTAGTTAAAAACTAACAGCCTCAGTGGACAGTGATGTTTCAGACTAGTCTAATTAGCATGAAAAATACACCTGGACTTAAGAATGAGGAGTTGGAAGTGCAAACATTGCAGACCCTCTTAAGAGGAAGAATATGGTAAAGTGTATCTTCAGACTTAGGTTCTACGTCCTCTGTAGATTGTTGCTTCTAGAGGAGTTCTTAAATCTGTAAAACTTCTGCTGATACAACTCGACATACTGAAGTTTAGACTGAGGGGATCATTAGACTGAAGTTTGTTTGGACTTGTTCTTACTGGCTTGTGAATCTGCAGCTCTCACTCCCCTCAATCCCATGATCATCAGCCCAAGAGGTATGGTGAACATCTGTGGCTTGGAGCAGTTATGAACTGCTTTGCTTTTGCCTGAAAACACTGAAATGAAATGTGTACAATGAATACTCCTGATACCCTGTTACCTCAGCTAACAGATTTTTATGTTGCTTGATTTTTGTTTATTTTTTTATAGTGAACTATATATTATACCCCAAAACTCTTCAAAGCTTAGACTGAGGCAAGGTCTGGTTATGCATGTCTAGAATAGGTATTGAATTTAATCTGAATATTTGGATGTCGGATTCAGTTCTCTTCTAAAGCTTAATGACGTGAAGTGTTTAGCTAGACAAAGTTTTCAGTGGTGACCTTCAAAATAAATGGGAGAGAGGGAAGCAGGGTGGTAATCGTGTGCATTTGTAGTGAAGTCTTTTAGAAGAACCTGACAGTTTCTCATAAAGTGGAATCTCAAACATGAGGTGGTGTTGGCCGCTATGCTTATTCTGGCCTTCTCTCTGCAATCTGTTTCCAGAGTAGCAGCCCACGGTTTATAGCTATTCAGGAATGTGTGGCCACGTTCTTATGGGAAACTGAGGCTGCTTGTCCAATCAAGGAAACAAAAGATGATTCTCAGGTGAGAAGGGGGGACATAATTGTATTCACAGTCTCAACATACCATTTTTTTTCTAGCATTCCTGGTTGCTGTGTTTAAATGACTCTTGGAGAAAACTAGCTACAGTGAAGTCTGAAGTTGATCATGATAATCTTGGATGTTTTATTACTTTTTTCTTTAAGTGTTCCTGAAACGTGTGACTTCTGACCAAAGTATTCAAGTGCTTTCTCTTGAGAACAACTTACTTGCTGTGGTACTGAATGTTTCATTCTCTTACAAGGTTGCTAGTAAAACTGAGTTTATACGTAAGGATACATATTGTCTTTGTTTGTATACAGATCATCAAATGAAGCTTTTTTTTTTTCCACACTGAGCTACTCAGTTGCTTCTACTTTACAGGTCTCAACATAAACACATCAGTGTGAAAACAACCCTCAGTTAAAAATTCCTTGCTCTTAGCTAACCTGATAGATGTTGTCTGTTAAATTGCACTTATATATTTGTATGCACATATATTTGTATGTGACTGATGTCAATGAACAGCTGTGCAAAGAATTGAATGAAGTGTTGCTACTGCCAGAGCTGTATTGTGGTTGTCCAAATTAAGTTGCTGATTGGTATGCAGGCTAGGAATATGTGTAAATCACTACTTTGGCTCTTTAAACAAGTTAGAGGTGAAACTTAGAAGAAAAGCAGAAGGAGAGAATAATGCTGTCGTAATTTTTTTTTTTCCAGTCCTGCTCTGTACGAGATCCAAACACTGGCTTTCTGTTCAATCTGCAGCCATTAGCTTCTGGAAAAGGCTATATGGCTACTGGCATTGGGAAGAAGTTCTTGGTAAGGATTCTGACTGTACAATCTGTTGCTTATGAATGCTGTTGTTGCACTTTCCAGTTTTGCTTAGTGAGCAAGTGGAGCTTTGACTCGGTCCTCTTATGAAATTTGAGTTGGCAGGAAAGTACTGTGCTTGAGAGGAGGAATGGAAGATAACTTGATTAATCTCAGATAGTCTTAAAAGCATTGAACTTCTGGTTCTCAGTTACATAAGGTAGCCACACTTTTGAGGCTATGCGTGGTTTTCCACTTACGGAGTCTTGCATAATACCAGTTTATCTGCTGGTGCTGAAGAAATGGACAGTGGAAGCCTAGAAAGGGATTTAATATGTCCATATTGGTATTCTTCATGTGATCTGCATATATCAGTACTCATAGGTTGTCCACAGGTACTACTATAGTGTTTTAATCTAAGAATAATCTTGCTTAACCACATTCTGTACTTCTAGTGGGGATAATTTTGGGACCCTGTAAGATGAGCATTGGGGATATTGTTCCTGTATTATAGTTGGTTGTCTTGCAGTCTAGAAATGACAGACATTTCATGCTGTTTGAACTCGTTCTGGACAGGTGAGTTTTATTTATGTAGAAATGGCTATGCAGACCTGACTTTTCTGATCCAGTTAATACTGTGTATACCCACGTTTTAAAAACTTCTAGCTAAACATTTGTGGACCCATGCCGGATTGTGGTAAAATCAATGGCAAAACAGCTGCTGGATGTGAAGCAGAAAATCTGACATCGGTGAGGCTGGTGGAATTGGACAAAACCCTGTATCTGTCTGGTGAAGGGTTTCTAACTCTTACCTACAGAGGTCCTCTTCATCTGCAATCAGGTGAGTTCAGGAAATATGCAGTGGAGATGGATGCTGATTTTTGTACAAACTTCCTGTGAATGGTCTTCATTCCTCCCTTTGTTCATGTACTAAAACCTTCTGGGCTTGGTGGTCACTTAAACAAGCTAGTTCATATGAAAATTTTAGGAACAAATCAAATCACGCAGAATGGTAATGGCTCAGTTTCCAGTAATATATGTGCATTTCAAGACTCCTGGAAACAGACCAAATACAGTACAGCATTTTTTTCCTTGCTGAGTAGATGAAAAATATTGCTCCTTGCATGGAGAAATGGACAGTCAAATTGGGAAAACAAGCAAAATGAACTCTGGCTCTTTTTCCAAGTGGAGACATTGCTTTAAGCTTCAGTTTCAGGAATAATACTCTCTAAAGTTGTTTCGTATCTGAGTGGTCATTTTTTGGTAAGCTTATACTGTCTTAAATGGAATTGCTTGAATAAGAGGTTTAGTACCTCATGTACACTTAATGAATTTAAGTTGGTTTCGTAGATAAGACTAATGAAAAATGTATATCTAGCTTTTTGATTTTACATGCTCTCCAACAGTACTGAAACTTGAGTTCTCATAGAAAGGCATATGACACCTTAGCAACAAAAGGATTTTAGGAAAACAGGATTTTGAATTCAGGAGTCTCCGATGCTCCTGAATGTTCGCCCTCTGTACAAATTGCTATGTTCATATCTCTTATTTTCCCAGTTATGATGTTTTCATACCTAATACGCAACAGGCAACAAGTGATTTATCTCTTGTGTGTTTTGCTTTGAGAGCTTCTACCATTTTGATAATACTAGGATACACTGATGACGAATACTACTTCCTCCACATAATTCTGCCACTTCTTGTAGGCTATGGAAGGGAGGACTCAACAGAACTTAACATATGCTGCTTAAGTAGCATCAATATTACTTGTTCTACACTGATTATGCTGAACTTCTTACAAACAAACAAAACCCCCAAAACCAAAATTTTGTTGTGTGATGTAATTTAGAGGTTGCTGGTACAACTGACTTGATGTTTTATAGGTTTTCTGTTTTTTCATGTCAAATATGTCAAAGACCTAGGAAGCACAGTTCAGTGAAGGTAACTATGCTCTTGAAATGTGTCAAGGCATTCTGGTCTCCCATTTGGAGAGTCAGTTGTGGCTGCTAGCAATTTAGCACAGGTCTCTAAAGACGGCTTGTGTATTTATAGTTAAAAAAACCCCATAAACAATAAGATAGTATTTTCCTTGAAGCAATAAGAAACTGTTTGAAAACTTTGAAGTCAAGTCTTATCTTGAACTTAAATTCAAAGATTCCCAAGTGAACCAGCAGCAGATAAGTGTTTGTTTTACAGGAACATCAGACACGTTCACGGTGACTTTCGTTTGTAATGATTCATATCCTGGACAGCTTAAGTTTGTGCGTGAAGAGATAAACACTGTGCTGAACATCCATGATACTTTTTTTGAGTTTCACACAGCTCTGGCCTGTGCTCCTGCTCCTGTAGACTGCCAGGTTACAGGTAGGTACCTGGAATTTGGGTGTGCCCTGTCCAACAAAAGTTGGAAGGATTACCTGAACAACAAACTTCTGCAGAGGAGGGCTTTAAGAATACCTGTCGTGAAGACATTTGTAAGACTTGAAGTCTTCATAGGAGTTGTAGAGTGGGAGAGGAGGTAGGTTGTTTGAAGCAGGCGAATGTGGAACATAGCAGTATATGCAAGAGGCTGATAATTACTTTGAAAACCTTTAATCCTTATCATGGCTGGGTGCTGCTTCAGCTGAACTTTGAAGAAAATGGGTTAATTTGGTGTTGGCCTCTGGAAAAATGCACCTGTGAATAGTGGAGTAGTTACTTGTGGGAAGTAACTGCTAAGGGAACTGTTGTGGTTTAACCCCAGCTGGCAGCTAGGACCTCACAGCCACTTGTGCAGTTCTCCCCCTTCCCCTGAGAAGGGCAGGGAGAAGAGGGAGAAGAGGAGAGGAAAGGGAAAAGGGGAGAAAAAAACCCAAACCTCATGGGTTGAGATAAAGACAGTTTAATAGAACAACAGAAAATAACAATTATAATCATAATGACACAAAGTCACTCTAACCACCTGGTGAACTGGTACTTTCCTGAGCAATGACCATGGATTCCAGCCCCCCTGGCCAGCCCACATTTATATGCTGAGCACGATGTCTGTGGTATGGAATATTCCATTGGCCATTTCATTGTTCTTTCTATGCTCCTCAGCTTCTATGGGAAGCTGAAAAGAGTCCTTGGAAAATATAAACATCGCCTAGCAACAATTAAAACAATATGTATTATTGACATTCCTTTCACAACAATCACTAGAAAGAAAATTAACTTTCCCAGCTGAAACCGACAGGAACTCTGTTCTATGCTTAGTGTAGTGACTTTTTTTTTATGGGAACAGTACCTTCTCTCAATGGAATCTAATGTGATTCTGAAAATTACTTTGTGTTGTGTATTCATCAGTGGAAATTGTATCATTTCAAATCCAATACTGCTACAAGTATCTAATAAGTCATCTTTCAGATTACTGTATGTATCACATCTCTTTCAGATGCTGCTGGCAATGAGTATGACTTAAGTGACTTGAGCAAAGAGGGTGAACCATGGGTTGCTATAGACACTTCAAAGGATGCAAAGAAGAGAACGTTTTTCTTGAATGTCTGCAAGCCTTTGCCCTATGTGCCTGGATGCCCTGGTAAGCCAAGTGGGAAGCGTTTCTTAACTTGTGATTTCTGATGCAAAACCATATACGCAGAATGACATCCCTAAGTTGTTTCAGTAGAATTGCCCAGGGAAGTTGTGGATGCTCCATCCCTGGAAGTGTTCAAGACCAGGTTGGATGTGGCTCTGAGTAACCTGGTCTAGTGGGAGGTGTCCCTGCCCATGGCAGGGGCCTTGGAACTAGATGATCTTTGAGGTCCCTTCCAACCTAAACCATTCTATGAATCCTGCCCATTCAGTCACTGAACTTGCATAAACCCAGGTGAGGTATGTCAAGGGTATAGTAAACAGGCTTTCTCAAACTGAGAGCAGTCTTAACGCTCACCAGGACTCTTGTATGAAGATGTGTGGAATGCATTTAGGAAAAATGCATTGAGGGTAGTATTTGCCAGTATCCTCGATTTTTCTTTTATTTTTAAAGAAGAAAGGAAAGTTAAATGTTGTTGAAGCCTCTAAACTGAACGAGGCCAGAATGAGAAGCTTATACCATATCTTATTGCACTTCTAGCCAGTTTGATTTATTTAACCTGTTGCTGTAGTCTTCTATCAGTCTGTAGGATCAGATAAGTTAGTGCAGTTTTAAAGATTTCAGTGAATGCAGACAGTAACTTGTTCTGTCCCTCAAAGGCTTTAGACACGCGATATCTCTATCTCTATTTATGAAAACACTTCTGTTGTGTTTTGCTTCAGGAGTTTGAGACAGTCTGATTTAACACTCGAAGCTCCCTTAAAGCTACTCCATTATGTCATTTTACAACAAAGTTAACTCTAACTGTATTTTAGTTCAAAGCTTTGACAAGCTTTTTCTTTTTCCTGTAGGTGGTGCCATAGGATCTTGTGTGAAATATGCCAATAGAAGCGAGAACCTTGGAGTCATTCAGATAAACCCACAGGCTGCTACTGATGGGTCATTAAGCATAATTTACTTGAATGGGGACACATGCAAAGATAAGCAACGTTATTCTACACGTATAATCTTCCAGTGCGATCAGACAATGGTAACTTTCTATGCTAATGGCTATTAATGAAGATTTTTAGAGCTTGGACTTACTATAACAAAATAGAGTGTTTATTCCTTTTGGAGCGGAGAGGCTCGTTCTAAAAAGTAGTATCTTGTATAAAGGCTTTTCCCTTGTCTGTTCTCACAACTGCGTTCCTGGAGTTGTGTAGAACACAACAGTGAACTCTGTCATGGAATTCTTTGAGTCATCAAAAGCAGCTCTTTGCTGAAAATGAGTACTGAAATTTGGTAGTAGATATCTTATACTGTGCAACTGCAATAAAAAAGGATTCTGCGCGTATGTTTTGAGACTTGCAATGTAATTCTTAGTAAGCCTCCTTCATATGGCTCTTTTCTGTAGGGATCGCCGGTGTTTGAGCAAAAGGATGATTGTGAGTTCGTATTTGTTTGGAAAACGTTGGCAGCATGTCCTGTTCACAAAGCAGAAGGTATGCGTAGTTATTTGAGCTTTAAAATATCAAACAAATCTCTACAAGAAGTAAATACTTAGTGAAGCTATGTTTGTTTCTTGCCATATGAATCTTTCTGTAAAAGGTGCTGGCTTGTGGAAGGATGTCTCTTTTGAGCTTTAAGCCAACTGGGAGTCACATGTAACATTAAAAGTATAATTTGGAATGACAGGCAAATGTACTTCCCCATCTAGGGGAAAAAAGATAAAGTAATAATGCTGTCTCTGACAAATCACAGTAGTGTCTTGTAAATCTTAAAGCATCAGGTTTCATGAGAACGCAGTTGATCCTGTGCCTGGCAAGTCATTCAGTGTCCTCTCACTGAAGACTGGAAACTATCCTGTAAATTTGTCCTTGTTAGACAGTTGGGGAGAGATCAGCGGGGGAGTATCAGCGTTTACAGTTGACTCCAGGACGTGCAGGAAGGAATCATAGGTTCTAGTTCTGGTACTTGATTGCCTCTTAGGTGGGAAGTTGAATGTGCAGGTATCTTCTCTGCCCTTGCAGGCTTTTTGTAACTTACAGACAATGCCTTATAAAACATCCAGACTTCCTGTAAAGGTTCTGTTGTAACAGTCCTAGACGTTATTGAAACTGCCAGTGATCTCATGTGGCACAGGAGGAATGTTTACAAGTTACTGCTCTGTAGCACACAATTACTGTGCAAGCCACTAGTCACAAGAGTTGGGGTTTTGAAGGGAGAGAAACTGATGTCTTGTCTTTAGCTTGGTACTAACTTGGTGGATGATTGAGGGGAATATAATAATCACGTGATACAGTCTAATGTTTTCTTGAAAGCTTCAGAATATTGAGTAAAGGGTCACTTTAGAACTGAGAACTTGATCAGCAGCTAAGTTACTGATGTGTATCAGCTGATTAGACTCATGAAACTAGAATTTTCTGAGACCTTTTCTGTATACATCTTGATAGACCTGTAAGCTGTAGCTAACGTTTCCTATGATCAGTTATTTCTTAACTCTGCAAACTTATAGCTGTTAAAAGAAGGTGCAAACCTGACATCTAGGACAACTTTTGCTTCGGCCTTGTGACCTCGCTGTTCTTTCCAGATAATTAAGCAAGTCCTGGACTTAGTGTCTTTGGTTCTGTACTTAACCTTCAGCACGGCCGAAGGAAGAAACTGTGAGGCCACGTTGAGGTAGTTTTTGACCTACAGTGTGACTTATACATCTTGCTTTAGTGACAGTTACAAAACAAATGTTCCATTGGTAGCTTAGTCTCATAGTTCCAGATATCAGTGACTTCCCAAAAAAAGCTGCTCAGCTGGACTAAAGTGGTTCTTCAGTGTCACTACCCTGAAGTGCCAGCTACTCATTTTTGTGTCTGTATTTGTGCCACTAAACCTTACTTGTCCTGAGTGTATTTGGCATGGCTCATAGATATTAAATTGTATTTTAAATTCTTTACTTTAAAGGAGAGGATTGCCAGGTGAAAGATCCGAGGTATGGTCATGTTTATAACCTGAAGCCACTTTCCAATAAAGACATAAAAGTGAGTACAGATGAGTATGACTACTACTTCAGAGTTTGTGGAGAAATAACAGAACCTTGCAAACCAGAGGCTCGTACTGTGTCATCGTGTCAAGTAAAGAAGATGGACAGTACTTTCAGAAAAGTAGCAGGTATAACACTTGCTCGGAAGGAACTTAAAGAGTGGGAAGATTAACCAGGGCAAGAGGGCTTCTTGCTGATCTTGTACGTCTTATGAGATAAGGTGCCCTACTACTCTTGCTTCATGTGCAAATAAAATGTCACGTACATCATTATCTTGACACACAATTTAGGAATGAGCTCAACCCTACTGTACTGGAGTAGTACTCATTCAATAACTAGGTCACAAGTTTTAGGGGGAGGTTGAGGTCCTTCTGTCAGTGCTTTATCGTGCATGTTATTGCTGTCTATGCAGCCCTGTTGCCAGAGGCATTACTGCAGTCCTGTGTGTTTACTGGATTAGCTGTTTACTTATCTCAACTCTTTGCTTCTAGGCTTGCTTACAGAAAAACTGACTTTCAAAAATGGTTTAATAATGATTAATTACACCAGTGGAGAAAAATGTCATAAAATATACGAACGATCAACTGCCATATTATTCTACTGCGACAAGACTACGTCTGAGGTTAGTTTCAAAACGTGTATTTCCTATATGTACTGTCTTCCAGAGTTGCCTTCTTAATGTGTGCAAGGGTAAGGTGAAGAACATGAACTAACTTCCTTCAGGGACTGCCTGATTGCTTACAGATTAGGCAGGAGATTGAAAGGTCCTGTGAGGTGTTAAAAAATGAGGAATATTTTGAATTTCCTATTTATAGAAGGTACCTTTTCCATGCCCAAGGGAAGTCAGGGCTTGTTGTTCCTTTAAGGGATGCCTGCCATTAGCAAAGCTCTTGAAGCTTTTCTTCCAGAAATAACAACCATTTCTTTGTAAGAAATAAAAGGTAGGAGGGTGAATCTGCAGGAAAGCAGGTATTACGTGGCCAGACCAAAATAAGCTGGTTGGTTACTTTCAGTATTTCTCTCTGTACTTTGCTTTCCTTCCTGTTCTTAAACAATGGTGCCTAGAGTTACTTTTGCTCTTCCCCTTATTTTATGGAGGAGGCAGAAGCTCCTAATGGCCGCCCTTTTATCAAAAGTGTTCGTGTGGATAAACTCAGGTTTGGGAGAAGCCACGCTTTCAGCTGGTCAGAGGCATAGTGTGGCTCTAAGATAATACGTAAATACAAGTTTCTGGATCTTCCTGAAGCAAGACTGAAACGTTTTGATAGCTTCAGTGTTTCTAAATGAGAAAGTAATTTCCTTTTTGTATTCTGTTCTTTCAGCCTGTATTTTTGAAGGAAACTCCAGATTGCACCTATATGTTTGAATGGCACACTCAGTATGCTTGCCCGCCTGTTAAATCCACTGAGTGCTCCTACAAGTAAGTTGTTTCCACAGACTTAAAATGGAGCTGTATGATGACAGCAACAAATACAGCCTTACTGCAACTCAGTGCAATACTGCCATTTTAGCTGTTGTGTTTTGGCTTAGTCAGTAACCAGCTAATGTGGCATTCAATGCCAATGCAATGTATTTTAAGTAACTTTTTGCAAACTGTACTTCCTAAAACTAACTTCACCAAACAAAAATACTTACTTTGAGCTTCTTCTGGGGAATAAGCTTAGTATCAAGTTGAATTGTTGGATATACAGTTATTGATGATTGAACTCTGAGTGTGTTAGGTTATTACAAGTGTCTAGTTATTATTTAACTATAGCTAATTTAAACAAGAATATAACTGCTGTCTGTTTGGAACTTCCACAAAACAAAGCTCCAGGAAAAATGTCATCTATTTCTGTCACAACCAAATGGTAGCTCATTAAGACTTGATAAGTGGGGTCAAATGTGGCTAATAATTGGCTCAGAGTTTTAACATCTGTCATCGTGATAGGTTTCTACCCTAAGGTAAAACAATCCACTGAAACTGACTGTGTTCGTGCTTGCCGTGCACTGAAAGCCTACATGCTTCAATGAAAAGTCAGAATTATTCTTGCATTGGCTGAGAGCTGTGTGCACCTACACAGTTACTGTGGGGATGGCTGGTGCAGTGATATATCACTGTACTTAATTTGAGGTTTGTAGGGAGCAATGAATCTCGTGCAGAGTTCCTTACCAGCATGATACTCTGCTTATAGAGTTATTAGGTTCAAAGTTGTTGTAGTAACTTAAGAATTGGAACTTACAATCACTTGATTTTTTTTTTCTTAATGCCTCTTAATTTGAATCCTTTGTCTTTCTTACAGAGATAATGAAGGAAACTTCTATGACTTCTCATCTCTGACACGGCATAGAGAGAATTGGGAGGCAATTGCTCTATCTGCTTCTGCACAGAAATACTATATTAATGTCTGCAAGCCCTTAGTACCATATGGTGCTGCACGTAAGAGCAAAATAAAAATTTATTCTTGCTGTAGTTAGAGGAGGCAAGTGGTAGGACAGTACTGCAGAGTCAAAACATCGCAAAGCAAATTATGTGGAGACAATGGTGTAATTTCAGCACCGGAGGGAAGAGTAGATTGTGGGCCTGATTTCCATCTGTTTGGCAGCTGAGATTCACTAGTAGCTCTTATCTTCTCTTGATATCTTCAGCACTCTAGCTCTTCCATCCTTGTCCAAAGTCTACTATAGCTCTTTAAGATTAAAAAAAAAATCTTTTGGCGCAATGTGTTAACTTCAGAATTTTCTCTGTGGTATGTTGTGACTGAATCCACATTTTGTGCAGTGGAAGACCAGGTAGCAGACTAGCCTTTCACTCTGTGTAGTAGTCTGCTTCCCCAGTAGTAGCCGCCACTACTTTCTGCATGACCTTGAGTGGAGTGAGGCAGTTGCTGCTACTTGTGATTTCGGGGGAAAAAAAAAACCACCCCAATGAGTATAGTTTGGACAGTGGTTTGGAGATACATCAGCCATAACACACCTGAGAGTAGAGTAGTATAGTTTTATTCCAGGCAAGTAAGCCTTGATAACATTTGGAGTAATAACACAGTTTTTATTCATCTTTATAGGTTCATGTCCTTCTGATGCTGCTGCCTCCCTCATGGAGGGTACAAAATGTACAAGTCTCGGGGAAGTGGCTGATGGTCCCCGGTGGGAAAATGGTATTTCTATTCTGAAATATATTAATGGGGAGCAGTGTCCAGATAAAATTCGCAAGAAAACAACGATACTGCGCCTCAAGTGTGATGAAAGCAAAATTGTAAGTGGACTCCTTCTGGTGGGGTTTTATGTTTTCATGAGTTGTTCATACCACTGCATGTGTATGGAGAATGATGGGTAGTTCTTATCCATTCCCTAATTGTCTGTAGTTCGATGGGAGCCAGTCCTGTAAACAGACTGGCTTATAAGTACTTGAACTTTAGATGCTGAGCAGTTTTTAAGAGATCTTTTTGTACAATCTGCTGACATTGATTTTTGTCACTGTAATAGCTTCAAATTGTCTGTTTGTGTCTTGAAGATGAATGTGTTGCAGGTTGGGAACTGTTTCAAGTAGAAAATAATGATTGGCTTGGGTGTAGTTCTTAACTCTTGCCCATCTGTATGCCTTGCCATTAAGTAATCTTCTATTTGGTGAGGTATCTTACCCTCACCATTTGGATTTTCTGTTGCCCAGCCTTTAGTTCTCCTCATGTCAAACTTATTGCTCCTGATAATGATTCTGCACTGTTGTGTATTTGAAGTAGTCACAGTTAAATACTCTGTGCTTGGGTTAATTCATTGGACCGTGCTGGTCTGTTAAGTCCTAGGACTAGCGTTTGAATTGAGCTGAGCTACAAGCTTCAGGGATAACACCACGGCATGAAATCTTACTGTATCACTCTGTAGAGGTGTTTACTCTCACCGCTGTCTCATGTTTAGGAATCGAAGCCAGAACTTATAACGGCCATTGAAGATTGTGAATATACCTTCTTGTGGTTCACCGCTGCTGCATGTCCTCTTAAAAGCAATGTGCAAAATGACTGCCGGGTAACCAATCCTGCAACAGGTAAGGAGGAGGCCTCAGGATTTTGTATGTGGAAGAGGCTGCTGGAAGCAGTGCTACTGTGTTTGTGTTCTTGAGGGACTCCATTAGAAAAGGGTAGCATGATTTATCCTCTGGATAGTGACTAATAAGCTTATTGGTGGGTAGAAATACCTTATAAGGTACTGCAGTGTCCCTTGGAACATAAATAGTCTCTAGTTCTGAAACTAGTTTTACCTCTATTAATATGAATTATTAACTGTTTGCCTCTCTAAACTAGCAGGCAACTAGAGGCTGGTTGACCTTCCTAGTATGTTAAATTACTGAAAGCTTTTAATACAAAAAAAGGTCTTGATTTTAAATCTGAAAAGATTAAATTATTCCCCTATCTGCCTACAGGCCACCTCTTTGATTTGACATCGCTAAAGCGAGAGTCTGGCTATACCATCAGTGATTCACACAACAGGAAAATTGAGTTGAATGTTTGCGCCGAAGCTAAAAGTTCATGTACTAGTGGAGCTGGTAAGCGTCTTATCCTCTCTGATACTGTAATCACTGACTATAGAGTACCCAAAGGATATACTTATGCTCAAGTTTACAGTAAAATGTGAGGGGCGGGGCTTACTGCAAATGTGGGAGGAGTGAACAGAACAGCTGTGTGGCTGAATTGGCTAGGAAAAGATCCTAAAACTGGTTTAGGAAATGAAGCAATGTATTGCTATCAAACCCCATTCCTAAACTTACGTGGGCTCACTTCCAGTCCAATCCCTTTAGGTCCAAATGGGTGGGTGTTCTTTTGGACGTGAGGGCAGGAGTGCAGATGCTTCTACTGCACCTCTTCTCTGTTGTCAAAAGGAAGAAGTCACAAGGTTCCAGCTAGAGTGATCTGAGCACAAAAATTGCTCTGTAGTGATCTATTGCTGTAATGCATCTGCGCTGAGCCCTGTGTCTGGACTTCAGACCCTTGCCAGTCCTCGTTCTAGCTTTCTGTTCTGTTTTGTATGCTTCCGAAACATCAGTTCACTTGTATTTTAAGATGCTTACTAGCAGGTTGAGTTGCTAGCTCTTCTGTCAAACTGAATATGAGATAGCATTTACAATGCTTAAATACTAAAATTGGAGTACTGCTGGTGAATTAAAAATTATCTTTGTGTAGTTAGAAGAATATACTGGATTGATTTGGTTTTTAAGAGGCATCTTAATAAAATTACATATAATCTGTCTGACAATTCGTTTTAATCTCTCAGTTTTCAGGGAAGTGGTAACCAAACACAGTGCTCTCCGCTTAATTGCATATAAATGCAGTACATTCTGCTGGTTAATGAAGTATTAAAGACAATATTTGGTCTTTGTGTTGGTGCAGTTCAGCTCAGTTTAATGGCAACTCTGGATGGTGTGAAAAAGCCTATCTTCCGTAGGAAAACTAAAGTGAGACTAAAATCTTAAGTTTGCTGCTGTGCAGTTTTGAAGGGCAGTTAGATCAGACTTGTATGGTTTTGTTAATTTTTCTTTTTTACTTCAGCTGTCTGCATCACTGGTGGTCCAAAACCAATTAACGCTGGAAAACTGAGTAAAACTTTAACTTATGAAGATCAAGTGTTAAAGCTTGTCTATGAAGATGGAGATCCTTGCCCTGCAGACCCTGAACTGAAGCATAAAAGCTATTTTAGCTTTGTATGCAAGTCTGATGTCGGAGATGACAGCCGGCCTGTTTTTCTGTCTTTTGACGAGCAGACATGCACTAGTTACTTCTCTTGGCATACTTCCTTGGCTTGTGAGGAAGAGGTAAGAATGACTTCTACAGAAAACACTTGTAGGTCTAAATTTCGGGGGAGGGGGCTAGGCATAATAGCAGCGTATGTGTTAAATTTCTTGAGGGAAAGGTGCCTTTCTATAGTACAGAACCCAAGTTCATGTAGAAATTCTCAAATACTTTTCTTACTAACTTTTTCAGCAGGGGTGAACAATACTTGGCAAATTTCTGGTTCGCATGGTGAGCCAAGTTAAAACCTTAACACTTCAGAATAAGTCCTCTGTGGAACCTACTTAGCTGCTTTTCTGTACAGCTCAAATGGAAGCCATACGGCATCTTCTTAGGAATTGATGGTTAAGATGGTTTTCGTATGCATCTTGTAGGTGCTTGTTATCTGTAGACAAAAATGGTGACAAATGCTGCCTTACTTAAATCAAATCTGAAACTTTTAAGTGCAGCCGCATTTCTGACCCTATGAAGGACAGTGTGTTTGTCAGTAAATCAAAGCAAGTAATAAAGGGACAAGAGCAATAAAATGCTCTTTCTTACAGGTGACGTGCTCAGTATTGAATGGCAGTTCTGTTATTGACCTGTCTCCTCTGATCCATCGCACTGGGTATTATGAGGCATTTGTGGATGAAGATATAACAGATGTTTCTCCAGACTTCTATATCAACATTTGTGAACCCCTCAATCCTATTAAAGATGTCAATTGCCCACCTGGAGCAGCTGTTTGCATGGTTCCTGTTAATGAATCGCCAATAGTAAGTACTATGCCTGGAATCACTGAGATGTGCATTTCCCTGCCTAGTTTAAAACAGTATCGCTGCCTAGAAACCTGATTTGAACAATGGGTTAAAGAAATGGAATACAAAATCAAAATCTACCCTGCAAAGTTCCCTTTCATCGCTTTTCCCTATGGAGAAGTGGTTTCCTGTCCTTTTTTGGGTGTCAGAAGATTCCATACTATGACAAATATGAAAAATTACTACAGAGAATTTTTTCATGTAGTGCTGTGCGCCAAACACAGAGGCTGGGGAGCAGAATGCCTCTTAGTCCGCCATTCTGTGGCACATAAATGGCATGCTTCATCCCATGATAGCCTGTTGCAATATGAGGCAGAATATGTCCAAGCATGCTCCAAAATGCATTTAGTGCTTTCACGTCAGGACTTGACAGCTGCATGAATAGCAATCCTGTGACAGAATATTGGTTAACTTCTCCGTTATTACCTTGAGAGTTGGAGGCTCTTACCTTTTGAGGTCTTGTTTGGGAGCTGTAGAAGATGCACATAAAAAGTTGAGTTTGTTTTCCATGAACTTCCACATTGATCTATGACTGTACTCTATTGTTAGTACTACACTATTTTTAAGTGATGGCCCAATGACTTAAAGAAGAATCTACCTGTAAGATGCAGAACCTCCCTGGCTTTTGTCAAGCTTCATCAAAGAGTGTTTTGAGCCGCTCAACTTGTGTTTTGTTAGGACTGAAATGTAAAAACTGTTCTCGAGTATAGAATGCGGTTTTCAAAATTGCAGTAGTTGTGCTCCCGTGTAAACCAAGCAGATGAATCTGAATTGATCTGAATCTCTGGGGTGATCTGAAATCTAGATGTGTCCCATATGTCTCTTAATACATATTTTTGCTTGTGTAGGATATTGGTCGTGTTACTGAACCTCCCAAGTTAAATGAGGCAGTAAATGAAGTTTACATCACTTACAACAGCACTACTCCTTGTCAGATAAACAACAAATTGAACTATACTTCTCTTATTGTATTTCACTGCAGCCAAGGAACTAGTCTGGTAAGACATCTATTAAACTTATGTTGATATTGGAGTGCAATGAGAAGTGTGGAGTAACCAGTGTTAGCTTTGTTTAAAACTAAATCAAGGATTTGTTTCTAGTGTGTAAGGATGGACTTGTTTCAACAAGGAATACACTAAATATTGAAGTAGTTAAGGCTACAAATACTTAGTATTTGTATTCTTAACCAGGCAAAACTTCATAGACTGCATGAACTTTAGACCTGAGAGTAGCAGGTTCTGATGATTTCAAGGCTCAGATTCCACTGAAGTAATGTAGCGATAACTTACTGCTGGCGATAAACTTAATGCTGTATTGCAAGTTGTCTAGGTCCAAAAGCTTGTACTTGTACCACAAGCTAACATGAGAACTGGTGTAACTGTTTGGAAAGCCATTACTCTGAAATGGTTCCCATAGGTCGTAACCCATTCAATAATCATTTACAGCTTTAAAAATTTGCATTTAGATGCTTATGTTTTTATTTGTGTTGACACCTGAACACTAAATTGAGGTTGCATGCTGGTGTGAATCTAATGCTTGACTTTTTTGAATGCTGTAACAAACTGTAGAGAACTGAAGTATGGTGTTTGACAAACTAGAGCTTGTTGAAGATACTCAGTGGAACCATTGTCCATCCACGTGGGGCATGAGCTGAAACTCTTAGACAGCTCTGAATAATACACAGGCCGTACTTATATTTTTATTTAAATTATGACAAAAGAAATAGCATTCTTTCTAAACCTTGACTCAGTGAACTTCATTTTCTCTACTATGGAGAAACACAGCTCTTTCACAATTTTGTTGCTGCTTGCAACTAATCTGAACATCTAAATCTCTAATTAATAAGAAAACTTGCGTACTGCAGTTACTGCTTTGATTGTTTTCCTGGAGCTAGGTAGAATGTACTTCACTTATAACTTTTTTGGTAGTGGTTGTAATATGAAGGCATGGTGTTTGTCCTGCAGTCAGTAAAGTCTAGCCTCGGTAGTAACTGAGGCTAACTGTTGGAGGGAGGGAAAAATGCAGAAATAAAAGCAAACTCTCCCAAAACTAAACCTAATGTATCTTGCTGTGTTCTTTGGTAACAGGGCAAGCCAAAGATGATAAGGAAACTTGACTGCAGTTATGTGTTTGAGTGGGAAACTCCAGTTGTGTGTCCTGATAAAGTGAAAACTTTAGGCTGCTCTGTGACTGATGAACAGCTACACTATACTTTTAACCTAACCAATCTTTCTGGAAGATCGTTCGAGGTAATGCCTTTTGGTGGTGTGATTGATTTCTTTTTTTTATTTATTTATTTTTTAATTGACCATTGCTATGAATACTTTAAGACTGAAGCAGGGTTTTCTTTTAAGCATCCTGGGGTGTGAGAGGAGATTGAAGCATGTGCTGTGGCTGTGGTCAGCATTGATATTTGTTTGGCCTCTGTCAGAGGGAATAATATTAGAGGGGAATAACATCAGGTTTTTAATGTTTTGGGGAGGGGAATTAACGGATATACTGATGGAGAAAGAAAGGAGAAATCTTCACCTGTGGCAGAATCTTGAACATGAAGACAAGTCTGTTGAACAGACTACATCCTTGGTCCTACTTTATCTGCAGTTTTGCCATATTGAGGAAGACCAGACTTGCAAAATTTAGTTATCTTATTTTCCTCCTGCATTATGCAAGTACTGCATGACACCTGGTTTATGAAGCGCTTGGATGGTTCTTTGTGAGTATTGACTGGAGGCTCTGAGGCAGCCTTGTTTGTGATGCTTCTGGATGTCCCTACAGGTATTTTCTGGATCCAACAGTTACCATATTGGTGTATGCAGTAAGGCAGGAGACGTGCCCCAAGGAAAATGCAAAGATGGGGCAGTGTGTTTGACATCTGAAAGTGGTGTGTCATCTTTTGGAAATGTAAAGGAAATGAAAATGGACTATAGCCATCAGGATGAAACCGTCATCTTGCAGTATACAGGAGGTGATCGGTGCCCTCCAGGTGAGATTGAAGCAGACCTATTCCTCGTGTAACAACTTGTCAGCTCTTTTTACCCTTAAAATACAAGGTTTTGTTGTGATAGGCAGGAAGCAACATGGATTTTTGCATATGTTAATAGAAACCTGTAGTTACATTAAATCATGTGCACCCTACTAATGTGCAACATCAAGATGTATCCCCTAGAAGAGAGTGCAGCTTTTCTGTGCAGATGATCATAGCTAACTGTACGCTACATCCTAGTTTTCTAATTGGGTGTAGACTCAATGTTTCAGTATTTCTGTTGTCTGCCTGTGACTTTTCTTTAGTATTGAAGTACAGGCTTTGGATATGGTTCTGAATATGGATATGCCTGCTATTCCACTGCATGTTACTAAGAGGATATACCTTTCCTTCTCAGTGACTGAAAAGGGAGAGCTCTGTGTATTCCCCTTCAAGTACAAAGGGAAGACCTATGAGGAATGTATTACAGAAGGAAAGAATAGGCCGTGGTGTGCTACAGCTGAAAACTTCCAGGGAGATGGAAAGTGGGGATTTTGTGGTAACGGTAAGAACTTCCTATACTTCATGTACAAGGACCTGAGCTAACACAGGGAGTTAGCCGTTATCAGGCCGGGCAAAAGATCTCTGGTGCAGTACAGTGGAAGTGAAGGAATAGGAGTGGGCAAGACAAGGAATCTATGGGACAAACCTGACTTTGCTCGAGTGACTAAGCAAAATACTTTTGAAATAAAAAGTTCATGCCTTTAGATCATGAGTATTCAAGTCATAAGAGAGGACTCTGGAGATCAGTCATTTTGGAAGGAATGCTACTTTCTAAAAAAGCATGAAAGCCAACCTAGGGAATAAAATTGCTAGGAGAAGCATTTGTGCCTCTCTATCTGAAACAATACCTGATTAAAATTTTTTGTTGATACCACAAAATTGCTACACTAAAATCCATACATGCTTGAAAGCCTCTTGCAAAGTATTTTTCCCCTTTTGTTCCCCGACCTTCCCCCTTATAGCAACTGCAAGAAGGGAATCTACCATTATCTTCACATGTGATGAAAATGCTGGTGTTGGGAGACCACACCTTCTGAGTGAGACACTTGGCTGTGCTGTGACGTTTGAATGGAAGACTCAAGCTGTTTGTCCTCCCAAGAAGATGGAGTGCAAGTTTGTCCAAAAACACAGGACGTATGATTTGAGGATACTCTCTTCCCTGACGGGATCATGGATCTTTTTCCACAATGGGAATTCGTGAGTAATGAGAAACTCCCAGGGAGCAGCTTGCTACTCAGTACAGTTGAAGTTGTAATGTAGCGTAGTACTTCTGTTTGGTCCCTGTTTGGGGTCTGTTTAAATTGCAGACAGTGTCTTAAAACTCAATGCTTAACACTGCATATAGACAAAAAAAACCAGAAAGGAACCCATTTTATCTGAAGAGGATGAATAATTACTGTCTTCATTACCCCTTCCCTGTATGGATAACCCTTTTTAAAGGATGAATAAGTCTAATCTAAAAGCTTTTTAAGCCTTTCTATTTAAACTGTTATCTTAAAGTAATTTTGTAGTTTAAATGCAATTTTTTTCATTCTTAATCATGTTGAACAAAAAATCTTAATGACTTAGTTGCTGTCTTTTGACTCAAGTATGTAACTTTTTGTCTAAAGTCTAAGTAGGGCCTTTTTCCCCCCAGTTCCTCTAAGTTCATACTTAGAGGAAAATATGAATGGCAGGAAGTCATCAACCTCTCCAGCCTCCCCTCCTCCAGTTAGCAAATAGAAATGAGTTGGCAAGGATGAGAGCATCTAACTCTAAACTTATGATAATCTGGGGAGTAACAAAACTTGTTTCATTCACTGCCTTGATACTAGTTCCTCTGGTCTAATAAAACTTAACTGGTATAGCTCCAAAGATACGCTGAATTTAGCACAATACTGTAACCTTTATAGCTGGAAAAACTTGTGGGCATTTCTTGATTCAGTTCCAATTTCAAGTTTTGACCTAGGTCAAAATTGTGAACTAATCTGGTAAATGATCAAGTTTTTTGCACAGTGTCATTTACTTGAAAATGATAGTTAGAAGTAATCTGCTAAACCTTAGTACATGCTTTATTCTATTAGCTAATTGCTTTCAACCTGGCTAGGTTCCTATGAGGATTCTGAAGTTTATATCTCGCTCTTTCAGTTTAGCCTACGTTAATATTAAAGAAGTTTTGTCTACCACATTCTCTATAGGTACTATGTGAATCTATGTCAGAGGGTACATGAGGGACCCACAGGCTGCCCTGAAAGAGCCAGTATTTGCAGGAAAAGCAACAATGGAGACGTTCAAGTTCTTGGACTTGTTCATACTCAGAAGCTGAATGTGACAGGTAGAGTTATTTTTGTTCCTGTAGAGAGCTAGAGATAGTTAAATCTTGCAAGCTAGCTATAGTAGTTCTTAAATTATGGTGAAGCCTTTACTTTGAAATATCTTTACCAGTGAATCTTCTGTTTTAAAAACCAAAACAGTAAAACTACTACTCCAACTTAAAAGTGGTGCTCAAGCCATGAGAAAACACTGAAGCAAATATACAGTGTTGTCATTAAAGCTGTAAGAAGTGAATCGTTCACCTGAACATCAAGAAACGCTTTTTTACAGTGAGGGTGCCAGAGCACTGGCACAGGTTGCCCAAAGAGGTTGTGGAGTCTCCTACCTTGAAGATATTCAAATGCCATCTGGACATGGTCCTGGGCAGCTGGCTCCCAGTGGCCTTGCCTTGAGTAAGGGGTTTGGACCAGGTGACCTCTAGAGGTCCCTTCAAACCTCAGCCACTCTTGTGATTCTATAAGTGTGGGAGGGGGAATTATTTTTTGTTCATCCTGTTTTGGATGACTTGTTCTATGCACATTAACTTCTTCAATTAAAGCAGCATGTGAAAGGTGACTAATTGGCTTCACTCTTAAGGAATAAAAAAAAATTCTCAACCTTACTTAAGCTTTTAGTTTAAAGAATATTTTTTTAAAATTGCTGTTGAGTTTGTGAAATTGAGGGAAACTTTCCATACAGCTACAAAAACAATGGAATATATTGCACGTGTTTATTGCCTGAGTTTGTTTATAAATGGATATCTTCATCTACTCTTATGTTTAAAAAATGATGTATTAAATGTAAACATTTTTATGACCATACTGGTGACCTGAACACACAACACGATGTAAATACAAAGGTGTTTGAAGAGTGATTTTTTTAAATGCTCATCAATGTGAAGGCCTCAAATTAATCAAGTACTGTAATTGATATACAGTCTATGAAGAGGAAAAAAAAATCCTAGAAGTTAGTCTAAAGTAATGAAGTCTGGAGAATGAGCAAAGGGAATTTCTGACAGCTGCTTACAAAAACCCTGAGTGTCACTATTTTTCTCTTGTAGGTGATACAGTGTATATTAGTTATTCCAGTGGTCAGGAATGTAGGAACAACAAGAAAGTAACAACAATTATAGAACTGAAGTGTGCAAAAACAGTTGGCATGCCCATGCTGCAGAGGTGAGTAACAAATTAACATACCACTGATCTTCATGGTTTATTCCTTTGTACCTCTCTAGCAAACTCTAAGTCTCAGGACAGTGACTGTCTGTTCTTTTGGACAGCCTCTAAAATAATCCTTGGTCTGTTCTTGTAAGACATGGGTCTTCTGCAGTTTTTGCACCTGTTCACTTCCATAAACAATTGTATTCTATATGTATCTTAAAATTTCTGGGCAAAAAATGTAGGCGTTGTACTTTAAAATTAGATCGGACAATGACAGAGATGCTGTGGTTTTCAATGTCAGTTGTAGTACAATGACTCTTAACTCTGCTCAAAATCTGTTTACTGTAGATAAGTGATTGAGCTAATAAAACATGGGTTATTGTTGCCTCAATACAGATTATTTAACTAGTACGCTGTCCAAAGTGAGGTATAGATGCAAGATCACAAATACTAAGAAAGGTTGATGGCCTTTTGCTCAGTCTTGTTTTGGTTAACTGTATATTGTCTGTAGAGTTGGAAAACTGAGCAAGATGCTCTGTATGAATCAAAGAACTAGGCAGCAAAATCTGACTAGCTTATGCTCCTTGTCCTAGTTAATGTGCAGCACATTAAACCTGCCAAGAGCAGCCTGACATGTTTGTTAGCCAAAATATTTTGATAAAACCCTCTGATACACTGGGTAACTTCTGGAACTTCTGAAGTAGGAAGCTCAAGTGCAGCCAGGTCTTTTTAGGTCTTGGAACTGCAGAAAAAATACAATGCAACTCTTCAAGTAGCTTTTTTTTGAGTGCTACTTGACTGTTTTAGCTTACTCTTGGCATAATGCTTAGGCAGGACATTCCCACACATGGGTTAGCAGCTGTATGTCTTCCCTTTCTCAAGATACTAAGCACTTGTTGCTGTTCCCTGGAATGATGAGTTGTGTCTGTTATTTGGTAGGATTGATGAAGAAAACTGTGCTTACTACATCACTTGGGACACGCGTGCGGCTTGTGCTGTGAAGCAGCAGGAGGTGGAGGTGGTGAACGGAACAGTTATTAATCCTGCAACTGGGAAGAACTTCTCTTTAGGGGATGTTTATTACAAGTAAGTAAAACAAAAAAAAAAAAAAAAACAACCAACCATCAACCAAAAAAAAGCCCCCACAACAACCAAACAAAACCCCCTCCCAAACCACACCACTTCAGTCCTCTAGAACTGTACTGCAAGAAAAGACAGCTTGGTGTGTCTGTTATCATAGAATCCTAGAATGGTTCAGTTTGGAAGGGATCTTAAAGACCATCTAGTTCCAAGCCCCCTGCCATGGGCAGGGACACCTCCCACTAGACCAGGCTGCTCAAAGCTCCATCCAGCCTGGCCTTGGACACTTCCAGGGATGGGGCATCCACAGCTTCTCTGGGCAACCTGTTCCAGTGTTTCACCACCCCCATAGTAAAGAATTTCTTCCTAATATCTAATGTAAATCTCCCCTCTTTCAGTTTAAAACTGTTACTCCTTGTCCTATCACTCCACTCCCTGATAATGAGTCCCTCCCCACCTTTTCTGTAGGCCCCCTTTAGGTACTGGAAGGCTGCTATAAGGTCTCCCTGGAGCCTTCTCTTCTTCAGGCTGATTATTCTATTATCTGAATATTCTATGTTGCCTTAACAGTTCTTAACTGTCAAGTGGAAACAGCACTGAATTCACCTTGTACCAATGACTGACTTAAAGGCCCGATTAATAGTGTGGCTTATAGCTTTAAGCATGTCCAGATGTACTCAAGACTAGTCTAAAGCCTGCACATACTCACCTTGATGTTAGATCTCTTTGCTGCTGGTTACTGCTCTCTTCCATAGTGTGTAGACATTAGTTCAGTGCCAGAGAACTTAGTGTTTTTCACCTAGGCTACTGCTTGGCTTTTTACATAGCACCTTTTCTCCTGCTCAGATTGTCCACACGGAAGTAGGAAACCATGCTTCAGAAGCCTTAGAAGTGAGGAAGGACAGCTCTGGAGGAATAGTCAAGCATGACTGAACTCAGGAGAGGGGAGGGAAAGACCAGCAGTCACGCTGACTGTACTACAACGTTGCACATAACTCTGGTCCAGAATCTCTTACAAAATGTCAGTGCTAGTGTTACAGAAGGAAGTCTGCCCATACAAGTGTTATGGGAAGAACAAGCTCTGCTTGCAGGGCACAAACGACTAGTGTGCAGGATTGGAGTAACTGAGCAGAGCGTTGTGAATAAACCTGCTGTACAAACGTGCTGATAGCATTACAAGTATAGAGAAAAAATAAAAATCAAACGGGCCTGGATGAAGGAGGAGAGGAAGTCAGGGCAAAAAAAAAAAACTTGGTGTAATGCTGAGATTAAAGGCAAGTCATATTTGAGCAAGCTCGGCCTTTGAGCAGGTGGCTAGGACAAATAGCTGTGAGTTTCAGAGCATTCTCACTCCAACCAGCAGGGTGAAAGGATGCAATTGTAAATAGTACTTAAGTAACACTCACAGAACTAGTTACCCTTCTGGAGAAGACAGCTAAGCTATGCTACGTATCGTAGCTATAGAGCATACAGTATGGTTCTTATGGTCAGTAGGCTAGCTTGTGTATGAGCTGCTGGATCATGCTTTTGTCTCCAGTTTATCTTACTCCCTTGGAGGTATTTACATGCTCATACACCCATCGAGGGCAATATAACTAGAAAAGTTTTGCTTTTTGTGCTTTCTTAGAAAGATTATATTTATGCTAAATATAGTCCTTATTTGTAATGTTCAGGGAGGAAGCCTCAGTCCTGCATCTTCACCGTCTGCTGAATCAGTCATTCCAACTTGCTCTAGAATCAAACAGTGGTAGCAGCTATCACTGTTGCCTGTCTTATGTCTTGGGAATAACCTAAATCTGTGACTTTAGACTTAAGGATAGACCTGCCCTCTGTTTCCTCAGGTTGTACACAGCTTCTGGTGACATACGGACAAACAGTGATAAATACGTATATGAAATTCAACTTTCTGGTATAAGAAACTCAAGTTTCCCAGAATGCTCTGGAGCAAATATCTGCCAGGTTAAAACTAATGAACGTCGCTTTCGGAGAGTTGGTTCTGCCAGAAAAGCTAAATATTATATTAAGGGTAAGTACTTGCTCACTAGCCAGAATTGCTTGATACTCTGTATGAATTGCTTCATCAGAAAATGGTTCTTGTTTCACAACATCTGTACTAATCCATTTCTGTGAAGGGATCCGGAGTCTGTCTAGCAGAATTTAGGTTGGTTTTTTTCTCATTGTGTAAGCTCAATTGCCAGGGTGGCCTTAATAGGGTTTGGGCTTGAGACTTGTTGAAAGACTTTGAAAACAATGCAAGATAGAAGACTTGGTCTTCTGTTTTCCTCTGCGCTTGTGCTGCATAAGGAGTCGTCTCCTTTACGTAGCTACTTTTTCTTGCGAAGAGCTTAGCCCATGGGTCCACAGCAACAGACAGGATCAGCTATGTGAAAGTATAAGCTCACCTGCAAAGCTGTTACTGCAAAACAAATACATAACTTTCCAGGGCCTGGTGAATAGAGTGTTCTCAAGGAAGTAGTAAACTATAAGATTTTCTTCTCGTTGTAGATGATGACTTGGATGTCACATTTTCATCAGACTCCAGATGTGGTAAAGATAAATCAAAGTTTGTGTCTTCAACCATTTCCTTCCACTGCAATCTACAAGCGAAGGAAGGCATCCCTGAATTCCTTCATGAGACAACAGATTGCCAGTATTTATTTACCTGGTACACAGCTGCTGTGTGTCCATTAACGTGAGTAGTTAACCATTTTCTGAAAGCAGCTTTTGTCAGCATTTCTCAGCTAAAGGCTTTTTTGTATTTGTTCATCACAGTGATTGTGGAAAAAATGAAAAGCTAAAAAAGCAGTAGACTCATGGGTAGATGGACTTGGTGTTCATGTATGTAATGTTTGGCACATGACCACTAAATAAAAGCGTGCCGAGTTGATTTGCACCTAAGGCTGCTTGTTTGCACGGGATGTGGAGACTTGTGGTGGAATTAATATTATTGTTCTGAGTAAAACCTACTGTAGCTACCGGAACATGACGTTTCATGTTACTGAGAGAAGTAACCAGTATTTGGTTATCCTCCTTGCCTTACTGTCTGGAAAACTTTAAAGCCGTGGCAAAGACTGCCTTCCCCTCTGCCTACTACTTTAGGCTGGAGTGCAAATCATTACAGATCTTAAAGGAATAATGAGGTATTTCTGCAATTAATTATGATCAGCTTATCTATAGATCCAAAGAGGAGTAATGAGGTGACAGTGTTAAAAGCAGTGATTGGATCTAGGTGCTTACTGGCATTCTTGACATGCCGACAGCCTCGCTGCGAAGAATGGCGTGACAACTACTAGTACTGTTCGCTTTCTGGCTGCTAGCTTGAAAACACAGGAAAATTGCTTATTCTGGTTTAAACAGGTAATTAGTTATTGAGGTCTGTGTAGTGCTATAGTAAGCTGGAAGGTAAATAATTGCTATCACTTTTGCAGCTTGTTCAGGTGCACGTTTGGTTCAAAAATAGCAGCTTTGTGTGGATAGCTGCTTCTGTGTAAGCTCCAGAGTGTTTAACCATGCACTTCAGGCTTGACTGTAATCAGTTTTATGCACTCTTGGAAAGCATACCAGTATGTAGGCACAGTACATACATTTTTTTTTTTTTTTTCAGTGATTTTTACTTAGAACAAAATCCCCTGAATTCAGTTTTTGGGTAGGACTTTTGGGTAGTAGCTTTTGGGTAGGACTGAGAGGATGGTGTGGCGTGTTTAATTTCTTTGAATCTACTGTTTCTAATCCAGTTTGATGCAATGGGTCAAAAAAATCTTACTCGTCCTTTTCTTCCCAATTTATGTTATTAGATCAAACATTGATCCCGGAAGCCATGAGCACCAGACTGATCAGGAGGCCCAAGTACATAAAGGCCTTTCAAGGAGAAGTCAGGCTGTTGGTGCTGTGCTGAGTGTCCTCCTGGTTGTTCTCACTGCATGCCTAGTAATCTTGCTGTTCTACAAAAAAGAGAGGAGGTAAGAAATGATTGGGGGCTTTAGAAATTTCTTTGGTAGAACTTGGTTTCCTCAGTGAAAGGGAAGTAGTGAACTTCAGAGATTTCAGTTCTGTTTTTCAGTTGGCAGCATCAACTGCCAAACCGCTGGGGTTTTTTATGAATTCCCCATTACTGTCTGAAGGTCCATGTAAAGAGGGCTGGACTACACAATTGAATTGGGCTAGTCTCTATTGTGAACAGCTGCTAATTAAGGAGGATAAAACAATGTGACAAATACCTCTCCTTTTATGGTGTCAAACCAGAACCATACAACAGCAGTGGGGAACAAGTGTGAATCCAGCTGATTCTCTGCTTTCCAGACAAATTTGGGGTTTTTTTTCCCTTAGACATGAACGCCAGAGGTGTTTCAGGACAGTCACTCTGAAGCTGTGGTAAGGGGGAAGATCATCATAGACTGAATTTTGTTAGTAGTTCAGGGTCAAGTGTCCCTATGCAATAGCTTGCAGCTTGTTTGGTGAAATGCTTTATGTTGATGGTAAAAATCCAGTCAAGTGAGGACTAATAAGGAGGATACAGTCTCCACAGTGCAACGTTCTTCCTCTTCTCTAGGGAAATCGTAATAAACAAGATAACGAACTGCTGCAGAAGAACATCCGGTGTTTCCTACAAATACACAAAGGTAATACAGTGGCAAAATCGAAGGCTTTGCTTCTTGTTGAATTTTCTTAATATAAAGCTTTTACTAATGAATAAATAAACCCCCTGAATTCCTAGTTCTGTCAGTGCGTGGAAGCCATACCGTTTGGCTTCAGGAAAGCCGCATAGCTGAGATATCTACATTTATATTGTGAAATGGGAAAGGAAGATAGAGTTGAGGAAATGTCCATAAAAAGCCAAATAACACATAAATGTACAGGAAGAGAAAGAAGTCTGTTTCAGACATAGTGAAAAGCAATCATAACAGCATAATGCTATGGTATAACTGTCTTATGACTAAGTTAAAGCCAAGGCCATGTGTGTGGTGTGGGGTCTGACAACTGGGGGAGATCAGCATGTGGCAGTATATGCAGTCTTCTCTTGCATATTTTTTTTTTCTTGCAGATAAACAGTGAAGAAGAAGCTAATGAGAATGAAACAGAGTGGCTTATGGAGGAAGTCGCAGCACCAAATCAAAGGACAACAAAAGGAGGGCAGGAGAATGGTCACATTGCTACCAAGTCTGTTACGTCTGAAGCCTTTACCTCTCTCCATGTGGATGACCTGGACAGTGAGGATGAAGTGTTAACCATTCCAGATGTAAAGATTCAGACAGGAAGAGGACTAGACAAGAGCAAGCACCCACCAAAGAAGCCACCCAGTCTTGGAAGTGATGACAAAGCTTATTTGCTGAATGGGGGAAAAGAAAGGAAAACAAAAGCCAAGCCAGGCCAGCAGCAGGCACAGAACTCTACAAATACAGTATCGTTTCACGATGATAGTGATGAGGACTTGTTGAATGTTTAATAACCCCTCTTGTGCCTAATCAAATATATATAGAGAGATTATATATAACAGGACAACACTTCCAACCAAATATGAGGACTTCAGCCTGAAAGATTTTTCTGAATTTTGCCTTTAACAAGAAACCATTGAAAAGGGAAGAAGAGAAAGATTTCTTGGTTGTTTACAATGATCTGTTCAGTAAGGCTGGATTTCTAACATCCAGTTAGCTGAGTTATGTTGACTCTCTCTAGCCAGGACACTTTTTTTTTTTTTAAGCCTCAGCATAGATGTGAAATACCTGCTTAAAAAAAAGAAACCCTTGAAAGGAAAGGATTAAGGCTCAATGAAGCCCCTGGCTCCTGAGACTCAAGTTATCTGACTACTAACATTTTATCTCCTTGTATTTATTGATTCTCACTACTCAGGTTTGCTTAATAGCAACGTGTTCTTCCTGCCGGCAGGGTATTATTCTATGGGTTCACCCATCGTAAGACAAGGAAAAAATATAACTTTTATGTGTTGGGATGATTTGATGTAAATTTTGGAACTGGTCTAATTTATCCTGTAAATTTGGATATTCGTTCTAATTTAAACAGATCATTGGTTCAGAGGTATTGACTGAAAGGTACAACTGTATAGCTTTAGCCTGAAATGGTTGCTGTTCTTTGCATGATATTTTTTTGGTACCGATTTATGACTGACTTCATCAGTATTCGCCTAAGCAGCTGACAAGCACCCAAAGATTTATTTTTTTTTTTCCCCTAGATTATGGCTGGACTAGGCTGACTGCACAGAGAACCAGAGTTTTCAAGGACAGAGAGGCAGAATTCCTGTAATACACCTGCACTGCCCAGTTTGTCATCGCTAAGCAAAGCCCAACCATTAGAGGAGCTCTAATCGGCACAATACCTCTCTCTGGTATTCATTACAAGGGAAAAAAGTTTGGGCTGTTGTTTTCTGATAGCGTAAGTTCTAGCTCTTATGCTGTGGTCCTGGCCATGGTCATTGATTTGAAATGTTGCTGGCAATGAATGCAAGTCAAATTTCCTCTAGCAGTCTTGCTCTTCTCCGGGTGTTTCCTAAATTAAATTATGGGCAATGGTAGGGTTTCAAAGCATCGTACAAGTACAGGCATTGGTCAGAATTTTTTGAAACTTTTCATTGTTCCTTTTGGCTGGCTTACTCAGTTTCAACAATGGTTTCTTTTTATAAAAACTCCATTTTGAATCAAAATAGTGTAATATAAAGTATTCAGCAATTTCAATAAAAGATATGAAGTGGATATTCCAAATCCCACATCTCAAGTCTGGAATCTTTCTTACACTAGTCTGCGATGCTGCTCATCAGCCTGGTGGTACCCTTTTTTGCTGTGATAGCTAATATCTTAACTGTATCACTCAAAACGAGAACCGATGTTTGATGACAAAGACCAGAATACATAGGTAAAGCCCCAGTGGCGTATTCTTTCTTTTATCAGACTTGGGTTTTCTTTCTCTTGTATTGCTACCAGTGAAGCTGTAAATTAGTTTGGTTAAAGCTGTATCTTTTCCTTTTCATACTTAAAACAAAAGCAGCATTTTTCATGTTTAGCATTAGGTTAGTCTGGGGGAATGAGAGGCTTGACGGTGTATTTTTAATACTGCCAGTTACCATTGCAACAGTTCTCTCAATGGATGTTGAAGAATGCTGCTTCCTGTCCCCAGGTCTTCAAGGCTGGCATCTTGGAGTTGTTTGATCCACAAACTGCTGAATGAAATGACTTCCCGGGTGTTAAGGCATAACACCACATGCTCTCTTCATTGTGACTGTGCATAACGAGGCTTAGGTAGAACAAAGATGCTCTGCCGGGAGGTGCTTATCTGAGCAATATCGATGATTTATTTCTGCAGTATCAATGATTTATTTCTAATATGCAGCTGACAGCAGTGTGTGACTTCAGTGCGTTCCAATAGTCTTGGAACTATTGCCCACGTTTTATCTAGGCATTTGTCGGTAGGCTGACTGAATCTTACCTTGTTCAGAGCTGGATGTGTGACTTGCTTCACCCGACTATTTTTCCAGTAGAATGCTCTGCCTAACCGTAGGGAGGGAAGTGTTCTGAGAATGGTGGGGACCAGATGTGTATGTAAAAATGGCTGGGCCAGGAGCAGAAACCCTGACAGGTAACAGCATGACTCCCTGGGAAGTGTAACGCTTAAGACACCCACCCGCATGGCACAGTGCCACCGAACACCTGCCTGGACTGCAGAGAGGGTGGTGGGAAATCAGGAAAACAGGCCCAGTCTGGATCTAACTTTTTGAGTTCATGTGGAATTTAACGCACACCGTTACCAACCAGTTAAACAAAACCGCTAGGAACAAAGTGATGTGAAGTTTTTTAGGCCTAATGGTTTTAAACTTCACCCAGGCTTCAGTTCTTGGTTTCCTTGACCTCAGATGACTGCATGACATCCTCCTGGTGAGGAAGGCTGCGGGGACAGGCTGTGAGCATGGCAGCTGCTGTGCACTTGTGTCCCCCCGTCCCCCTCCCCAGCTGCACGTGGAGCCCCTGCAGATGTGGGATGGGGCTGTGCGGGGCTTGGGGTAACACAGGAGGGCAGTTCTTGTTACCTTGCTTCAGCTGTTCCTGCCTGAGAAGAAGAGGTAGGAGAGGAGGGGGCATGTCTGCGTGATGCAGTGAATGGTCTTAGAGTGATGCTCTACAAAGCAGCTTTCATAACTGGTTAGGCCACTGTTGCTCTGATGGCTGATGGGCAGCAAGATCAGGTGAAGAACTGGTTCAGTTTCTGTTCCTGGCCCAGAATGGCCTTCAAAGCTGGTTTATGTTTTGCAATACATTGAAAGGAGGTCTTTAGTTTTTTTGCCTGGTTGCCTAAACCGTACAAGTCACTTTCCAGACCACTTTTTGCCTTTTTTCCATCTTCAAAATGTTACCTTCGTGTATGCTTTTCTTCCTGATGGAAGCAGCTATTGTCAGCAAAAGGTGTTGGGAGTAGCAAGTGTCTATCCATAGACAGCATGAAGTATCATTGGAGCCTGATATAACTGGATTTTTTGGGGGTGCCCAACGATGAATCCTACCTGATGTCTTGCAGGTCTTACAGTCCTGTAGTAAGAAATAGCTGTTTTGGCCATAAGTATTTTATATTGTGGTTTCCCAAAGCTCTTCCCAGTGTGTAATTCCTTAGTGAACGCTTTCTATCTTTTTGTATCACTGCAAAAATTATGGTCAGGTGAAAATTGTGTGCCCTGATGGGGGTGGGAGAGGTTTTCCTTGGAAACGGAGGGGTGTGGAGAGTGAGGGTGGCTGGAGGGGTGAGACATACACGATACTGGAATTTGTGGGAAAACTGTTCCTTTACCATTACATGGCTCCATGTAGAGAATGCAATTTCACCGTGTACTTACCTGTTCTTTATAGAACCTGGTTGATAAGACTTGTTCATTTGTGGTGCCCAGCAACTGCTACACTAAACTTTTCATTTGTTTGCAAGCTGGTAGAATTTTCCATCTACACTACTTAAAATGCCTCTTCTTTGAGGAGCTGGTTTGGCTAATAAAAAAAACCAAAACCAAACCACAACCTGAAGTGCTGTGGCTATTAGTGGCTTTTCTGGAGAAAAGGAAAATATGTGCTCTGATTAGGGGTTAAATGTAATTCTCCCTGGGTGAATTAAGGTCTGATTTGAAATGAAACCTTAAAAAATAAAGCTTGCAACATGTAGTTTAATAATTTATGGAGTTAGTCTTGACTTTTGGTCAAATGTCTTTGTTACTTAAATAGCTTTGCTGCCAACTAAATGTATCAGTGCTGCAGAGAAGACCTAGATGAGGTTTTTGGGGTGCTTTTGATGTCAAAATGCCAACCCTAGATGACATTTTGGAGAACGTTGGAGAATTTGACAGGTTCCAGAAGCAAACCTTCTTTGTCCTGTGTTTGCTTTCTGCTGCCTTCACCCCGGTGTATGTGGGTGTCGTCTTCTTCGGGTTCACCCCCGAGCATCGCTGCCTCAGCCCCGGGGTGGCTGAGCTGAGCCAGCGGTGCGGCTGGAGCCCGGAGGAGCAGCTGAATCACACGGTTCCCGAGTGGGATGGCCACGGGGCCAGTTTCGGCAGCCGCTGCAGGAGGTACGAGGTGGACTGGAACGCCACGGGCATCAGCTGCACCGATCCCCTTGGCAGCCTGGTGGGCAACCGGAGCGCCGTCCCCCTCGGTCCCTGCCAGGACGGCTGGGTCTACGACTCCCCAGGGACCTCACTCGTGACCGAGGTAAAAACAAATACCCCCCCTTCCCTTACCCCCTGCATTACAGACCAGCTGAGGGAGGTGGGAGAGGGTTGATGTAAGCTAGGCTGTGTTGAAATGACACCTGCTTACCTGGAGGAGGGGATCCTCTTGCTGCGAGCTGTCCTTGCTGTGGAGCGTTGCCCTGGCTGCCCAGCAGCCTTATATCTCCAGCTGGGGGAGCAAAGCATATTTCGTCAAATAAACCCCCAGGCAGATAAAGTCCAGTTCTGAATGAAACTCCCGTCGTGGGAGAGGTGCGATTGGCGGAGGTGTGCAAACAGTGCCGGGGGGGGGGGGGGGGGGGGGGTTGGAGCAGCCCCTCGCAGCACTGCAAACAAAACCGGCCCAGCCCTGAGCGGGCACCCTGCACACACCTCCCCATCTTCCTGGGATCCGCGCCCAGCTGTCACCCTCTTGATTCCATCTCCTTTTTTTTTTTTTTTTTTTAATGAAGAAACTTCTTTAAAGTTTTTTTCAAATGCAATGGAATGGCTATGGGTCATTAGTTCCTTAATTCATTTATTCCTTAATTCAGGAATAAATTGCAGAAAAACCTGACAGCTGTTTTGTGTTCTCAGGAGATGTGTGAGTAAACTGAAAATGGTATTTAAGCTACTCAAGGTACTTCCGGGTTTCGGGCGCTTTAACTTTAAAAGCGAATCAGTATCTGGAATGACAAACTTGATTTTGTCATAGAGAGTTCCACCAAGTTTTTAGAGATGGTGGAAGTCAGAATTCTTTCTCCCATATATCTAACGCAAACACAGGAGCAGGTAAATTCTGTGCTCTAGCAACTTCAGCTCTTACAGTTTTCTAAGAGGTTAGAGCTAGGTTTTTGGGTGCTGTACTGTAAGTGTACTTCTTCCAGCAAAGTATGGCCTGTGTGACATTTAGGCGAGGAAGTGAGACGCCTCAAACGGAGGGTGACCCAGGACTCCTACAAAGCAGCAGCACAGCAGGCACTTCTCGCTGCAAAAGGCTCAAGCAGATGCTGTGCTCCAGGTGCCCCTGCCGTGATCTCTTGAGGCTGTGGGAAGCAGAAAACTTGCAGTCTGTGTGGATTTGTGCAGTCACGTTCTCACACCAGTAACCTTCCCTTTTCTTCTGGATGGGGTGCAAGGCCAGGACCATGAGCGGTTTCCTTCACAGCATGTCCAGAAATGTCACACGCCTCAGTGTGTGTTTTGGCAACTGGTTTTGCTTCTGGATGTGACTGTGTCTGTGAAAGCTCTCAGGCTCTGTTATGTTGTCCCTTGCTCTGGCAGCTAAGCAAGGGAAAGAATAGCACAGAGTAAAGCATGTTACTTTGCTCGAAGGAATGAAGAATGGAAGAATAACCTCATGGGAAGCCCCACAGAGCATCAGGAAGAATATCTGGGTTTATGTTGATTAAAGATGCATAGCTTTAAATAAACCCAGCTTACCAGAAGGGATTCTCAGTCATGTTAGGACAGCTTTTTGAAATAACTTATTCTCCAGTAGCTCTTATGTATAGCTACTTTAGTAAGGTAAGGGAACTAAGGCCAGATGGCAAATATATGTGTGTAGCCATGTGGTATAAAGCCTGGCCCTGGATACAAAACACCTGATCGCCAGACACGTTAGGCTGTAGGACAATTTAGTTGAGCAAAAGGCCAGAGCAGAGAGAAAATGCTGTGGGCTCAGGGGCAGATGCAGATACCTCCTCCCACCCTCCTTTGGGGAGTCGGTGCTCCATGGGAAGCTTCCGCGAGCATCTGGGGTACCTTTAGTGAAGGCATCATCCTTAGTCCTGAGTGGTCTGCGGGGACTACTGTGACATGCAAGGGTATGTTCACTGTCAGCCGTAAAAAAAGTCATTTGGTCCATGCTGATTTGATCAACAAGGCCTAACACAAATTAGGATCCTGATCTTGATAGGTAATAACTCATTTATGTTCTTTCCAGCAACAAGAGATGAGACATGAATGGGAAATACCAGAAAACTGCTTAAGGGCTTGATCCTGTTTTTAATGTTGGAGACTTAATTAAGTCAGTAAGGTTTCTGGGTGCTGATAAAATGGTCATCGACCCAGAAACAAATTTAAATCTTTAACTGAAGTGAAGGAAACTTGTGGATGTGAGCCAGCTCCTCGTTTCACTCTCTTGCATCTAACTGTGGTTGCTCCTTTAGTTTAACCTGGTGTGTGAGGACTCCTGGAAGCTGGACCTCTTTCAGTCTGCTGTGAATGCTGGGTTTTTCATTGGCTCCATAAACATTGGCTACATAGCAGACAGGTACGTGTGGGCTGACAGTAAAACCCTCTGACCTCCCTTATCGGTGTTCAGCAGCTAAGCTTCGATAAAGGCAGAGGAAGGTTGTGCAACTGCTAACATCTCTGCTCTTAAGGTCAACCACCTCGAGGTTCAGCCACGGTATGAGGGGCCAGTACTCTGTCTCTTAGGTTGTACCTGGTGGTTTGCACAAATCTCCTGCTGGCGAGTCCTGCAGAGCCCACGAGGACTATTTTGGGACTGTGTATGTACACCCCAAACTCCCTGTGGTGCCACAACAGAGCCCTGGGGTGTTAACTGGAGCTGGGAAACGCTGGTTTGGAGCCCCCGCTTGGTCTGTCGCGCTCTGTGTGGCTGCAGCTTGGAAACATCTTGCCACCTTTGGAGAAGCTTTGAAATAGTAGACGCAGAGATTGCCAGATAGGTATAGCAGCAGTCACTGTGAAAAAGCAGAAATCCCTGTGTCCTGGCATCTGCAGTTCGCTGTTCAGAGACAGCTGCCCTAGCCCAGGCGGCTGGGGTTAAAAAGAAACAAATACTGGTATTTGAAGGCCTTAAGGCCTTCCCCCCCTCATCCCCTCCCTGTGTTCCTCTCCTGCCTAGGACTGTTAGTACAGCAGGCTCTGAGTTCCTCCAGCTGCAAAATGCAGCCCGCTTGTAAAAAGATCCATTCATACTAGATTTTTAGAGATTAAGGTTGTGGTATATAAATCTGTTATAAATCTGGTGCACACAGACAGGTCAGAATCCTAATACTAACCCATACTTATTTTTCATCCCCATCATAAAAAAAAAAAAAATAAAATTACTAAGCTGCCTGTTCCGAAATTCGGGCATAACAGTCACAGTCCAAGTATATGTAAATACAGGACTATTGTTCTTCAGCTTGGGAAACTTTTCTTTTTCCTGAAAGACTTTGTGGAACTGCAGAGGAATTGGCACAGTAATTTTTCAGGGAATAGGAAGGCAGATAAGTGAGTAATAGGCTAAGAATAAAAGTCAATATGTATCTATCCCTTGTGTAGCAAGGTTGGATTACTATTTTTTTTGAAGATGCACAAAGCTCTTACTAGTTTACAACACCTGTGTTTTCATGACTAGTGTTTTGCTTTACACGTTATTATCTTCCAATCCAGGTTTGGTCGTAAATTTTGCCTCTTAAATACAATTCTTGCAAACGTTATCTGTGGAATCCTTCTGGTCTTCGTGCCCACCTACCTGTGGATAGTCATCCTCCGGTTCTTGCAAGGGCTGGTCAGCAAGGGCTGCTGGACCGCGGGCTACATCCTGGGTGAGTTCAGACCTTTTCCCAGGAGCAAGACTGGCTGCAGAAGATGAAGGGGAGGGTAAAAAAAACCCAAACACCTTGAAAAAAAGATATTTTAAAAATGCCTCCCATGGTGTTTTATCAAGGAGTTTTTTCCCCTCTCTGACTTCTCAGGATTTTTTTCAAGCACTGTCTTTAGGGAGAAGCAACAGTAGCCTTCAAAGCTCAAGCAAGCGGTGGTATATTAGGGCTGTTACCTCAAGATAGGCTTTCCCCTGTGGCGCAGCTCCCCTTTGCAGATCTGGGCGCCGGGGCTCCTCTCCCTTCCCTTGGGCACTGGCTGGGGTAGGTGACAGCCCTGGGGCAGACCGCAGCCGCTCCAGCCTGGTCGCAGACGGGGTGATGACAGAGGAGGCCATTAAAGACGCAGGCAGAGGGTGGGAAGCATTGGAGGCATTTTTATGACACAAAGAGCATTAAAGGGCAAACAGAGGCTTCGCAGCCTAAAAATAACCAAAGAACAGCATGTACTTGCTGAGGAAAAGACAAGCTGGTTGGGTACGTGTGCGCTTGTCTGAGTGGTGGCCAACGTGGGGGATTGCAGAGTGGTGCGAGGAGCCGGGCCAGGCTGATGCCTCTCCCAGCGCTTTGCACCGATGGGGTCTGGTGGTGAAGCACGGCTACGGGGCAGCAGGGTTGGGGACAGCTCAGGACCGCTTTCTGGTGCATGGTAGAGCTGCCTGGGACTTCTCTGGTGTGGAGTTCAGGCTCTTGCCAAAAATACCTAACACCAAGCAATCATCAAAGAAGGAAATCAAATATTTTGAATGCTGCCTGATAGACCCTTATCTGGATTAGGATGTCAGGTGGCTCTTCCAAATAGCTCTGAGTGATCTGCTTCACTGTGATAGTGGAAAAAATGTAAATGTCAACACCCTAAACTTCTATTAAGTCTTTTAGTGGGGACATATTGCTAATGTAGTTATCCAGATGTCTGATATAAATAAAACAAAAACATCTAGCCCACAGTCCAGACTATCTTCTGCCAAGACATGGTTGTTCCTTCCTGTGCATATTCTAGATGCCTGCTTGGCCTCTTAAATCTTTTCCATGCACAAATGAAATTTTCATCACCTCTTCTGGGGAACTTCATGCCATTTTAGAGCATAAAATCCCTATCAGGACAATGACTTGCCCTATCCTGATATTTTCCCTCAGTTACACCTTGTTGCTTCTGTGTTCTCCTTGAAAATCTCTCGAGAGAAGTCACCCAGAATCAGCCCCAAAGCCCCTTTAAACTTGTATCCTCTCCCTAAGGGTGGCCAATACTGAATGCCTAGGGAAGAGTACAAGGACAGAGCAACCTTGTCACGCTCTCCTGGGACGCTTCTCTGACCTTCAGCGGCTTTTGGCTCGGTCCTACCGAGCCTGGGGAGATGTCTTTGTCTCTGTGCATCGTTTGGCCAAGCAGTATTAGCTAATCCGTGGCTCCACAACACAGCACTTCCTTCAATTGCTAAATAACTGCTTTCTGTTTTTTTTTCTAATCGGTTTATTTTCTTGAAATCACACAACCGGATGAAAATGTTGAGCGTGTTTGTGCTTGCCTGCTGGAATAGTTACTTTTAGCTTTGTATCAAGACTTATCCTGTGATGTGCAGTTGCAAAGCGCAGGTGAGTTGTGAAGCCATCCTGACCGGGAAGCTGTATGCCATCCTATGCTACCAGCATTTCCTATATACTTGGGGTGAGATGCAGGCTGAAAGGCCGCACTTAGAAAACAAAATATGATGCTTTGTTATTGGGTTGGAGACATTAGGTAGGTTGGTGTTAGATTTTTACAATGAAGTCCATCTGTGCACGTTGAGGAATGTTTGATTTACTTGGACACTTCCACGACAGAGGACACTACTGGATGCCTTAGGCCAGTATAAGAGCAGGAGCAGTGTTTTCTCTGCTGAGAGTTTGGGTGACAGAAAAGCAAACCTTCCTCTGCTAGCACCAGGGGATTTTTGTCTGGAGGCTTTATGCCAGGAAGCCCAGTATTACCAAGATGGTTTCTTCAGGTCATTAACATGGCATTGGTCTTCTAGCCTCCCTGCAGAGCAAGTTACTGCTATGACGAGTGGTCGTGGCTGAGCTGTCATTCGCCTGTCTCTCTGCCTGCTTGCAGTGACAGAAGTCGTTGGTCCGACGTACCGGAGGACGGTGGGCATCCTCTACCAGACAGCCTTCTCCGTTGGGCTCCTGGTCTTCGATGCCATCGCTTACGCCATCCCTCACTGGCGGTGGCTGCAGCTCACCGTCACCCTGCCGAGCTGCTTCTTCCTCCTCTACTACTGGTAAACAGGCTTTCATTATACCTCTGCCCACAACCCAAAACCCAACTGCTTCTGCCTCCCAGGGCCTGATATGGAGGGAGATTGGCACTGCTTTTCAGCTCTGTGTGCCTCTTAGTGCAAAGAGGAGGCACACAGCAAAAAAGTAGAGGGCAACAGGACCTCTCGGCAACTGAGATTTCATTGCATCTTAGCCTGCGCACCCCACCTGACATTTTTAAAAGAAAGACCATTTTGAAAAATACTGGGGGAGGGTAGTTTAATATCATATTATTATCTTCATTAAGCATTTCATAAAGAAAAAGAAATACCTTGACATAATTTAGTGGATCCTACATTGAAAAGATGGTTATTGAGAGGCTGTTGAATGCTAACATAACCGTAACAGGTTGTTTACATGTTTTGGGGTTTTTTTTTTTAAGAAAAAAAAAATCACAGCTTTTTGTGGTGCAACCAAAGAAGGCATGTGGGTTCATCTTTATTTTGGATTCTTTCCTCTCTTTTTGATTGCTATTTTTCAGTTTGGGTGCTTTGCTTTGAGAAATTGTCTGGATGGGTTGAGAGGTAAGGAATAATGAAAGACATTCATTGTCTCCCTTTTTCTATATTTGTGAATTGGCAAGCCAGTTCTAGCTTGTTTACTACTTCTTAACCTGTGATGGCACAACTGGAAAATGACTGCCTAAGTGGAGACAGTTTGTGGTGAACAGACTGAATAAAATGATAGCACTACTCTCACTCAAAGCCCTTCCCTGATTTATCTTTAGGAAACTCATCTCTGAGTAAAGCCACTTACACAACTGCTTCTCTTCCCATTTCAGCAGCGGGATATCCTACTTTTCCTGAGGGGGGGAAAGAGGGGAGACATAAAAAAAACCCAACCAAAGAAAGAAAAATCTCACCGGCCTCTATTCAACCTCTCTCCACAGTCTCCATACATGGAAGCACTATATGAGCTTTATGTTTTGATATGTAATAGCATCCACTCGCATTGTAGGTGCCTCCCAGAGTCTCCCAGGTGGTTGATCTCTCAAGGCAAAAATGGCAAAGCTATGAAAATTGTCAATGATATGGCTAAAAAAAATCGGAAAAAGATGCCTTCCCATTTTGAGGTGAGCTCAGGGTTTGCTTATGCATGTAAGCAAGCATTGTGATAGTTCCTTCCATCAGTTCCTCCCAGTAGAAACTTACTGTACTTTGTACTGGCTCTTCCACAGGATATTAAATTTGAGGAGGAAGATGTTGGAAAGCAGAGTCCTTCACTCATCGACCTTGTCAGGACACCACAGATGAGAAAAAACACATTAATTTTGATGTACAACTGGTAAGAAGATAATGTTGGAGAGCTGGTTACAAAGGCTCCAGCAGGACACAGACCTTGGTCCTCCAACTAATGAAGCTGGGATGCTCTTCTCTGCCCAGGTTCACAAGCTCCGTCCTCTACCAGGGGCTCATCATGCACATGGGAGTAGCTGCTGGAAACATGTATCTGGATTTCCTCTATTCTGCGCTTGTTGAGTTCCCAGCCGCCTTCATCATCATCATCACCATCGACCGCATTGGGCGGCGCTACCCCTGGGCTGCATCAAACCTGGTGGCTGGGGCCGCCTGTCTTGTCACAGCCCTGATCCCAGAGGGTGAGTCACCTGCGTGTGGCCATGTGGTGGCTTCCGTGAGGCCATGTGGTGGCTTCCCACCCCAGCATTGCCCCCTGGGAACAGTACCCACCTCTCCTTCCCTCTTCCCAAGGTCCACAAACCCATGCCTACCATTGGGTGCTGCTTTCCTGACTCTTGGTAGTGCTCCTGCTGCAGAAGTGAAATGAGGTTGATTTGTAGCACTGCTAATAATAAATCTCAAAGCACCTGGGTCCCCTGTGCTGCTTTGGGAGGAGGTCCCTGTGCCACAGCTCATGTGGTGCTGGCTGTTCCCATTCCCTCATTCACACAGGTGAAACAAGGCCCCTTGAAAACATCAAGTGACATGAAACAACAGTGGTGTATTAACTGACTCCTGCCAAATCACTGGGATGCTTTTAAATGTGTCGAATGCATTTTCTTTGCAGACATACATTGGCTAAAAGTGATTGCTGCTTGCATTGGGAGAATGGGAATCACAATGGCTTTTGAAATGGTTTGCTTTGTAAACACTGAGCTGTATCCAACGTACATCAGGTAGGTGCATCCTTCTCCCCATTGGCATTTGGCCTGGAAGCAAATAGTTGAGGCCAATGTGTATGTTACACTTTATGCTAAAATAAGTTACCCTCAAATGCTTCAGAACTACACAGGTACTGCTGAACATAAAGTAGGTGGAGCATAGGTAAAATGCTTTTAAAAAAGTAGAGTCATGAAGACAACAAATGTGCTTTAAGGCAGATGAAAACTCATAGGACTGAAATAAAGGGAAAAGTGGAGACAACGAGGGGGGACGAGGGTTCTGAAGTCCCACGTGGTGCTTGGATTTGTATCTTGTTTGAATCAAAGTAACGTTTAAATGGATCTGTCCAGAGTGGAGTCTGCTATGGAGAATGTGTGTTAACTCAAGCCCTTCACCTGAGGACTGGATTTTTTTTTTCTCCTATTTCTAAGTGGACTGCAGGGGGAATAGCTCAGAAGTAGATGTGTGCTGCAGAAATCTAAAGCTTGGGAGTTAATTCTTCTTCAAAATTTCCTTTCTACCCCATGACTGGATGCTGTTGCCTGCAGAGAAGATGTCTGCACTGACAAGATGAATCTTACTCCTCCTTTCTTCACTGGGGACACGCTGATTATATGATAAAATCACGAGACTCTATTAATCTTATTTTTTCTATTTGTAATGAATACAGTGGAGTTTAAAATTTTATTAATGGTGTCTAGCAAACAGAAGAATCGTTTGCCACACTTCGCACTAGATCACCTAAGATGTACTGAAGCTAATGGTTTTACTTCTTTACTGTATCCGGAGACTCCCGTCAGACACTTTGGGCCCAATTCTCTTCTATCTTTAACCTTGGGAATTTGGTTACAACTGTGAAAACACAGGTATACCCTCCTGTTCCTATTTGCTAAGCTTTTTATTCTTGTGATACTTAGGTCTAAATAACTCCTAGATGTGCCCACCAGTGGAAAAACTAGGGCTTTGCAAACTGTTTTGGCATTTTGTGGTCTGCTGAGCTGCATGCCCTGTGCAAGGGTCAGGACTGTGATCCCTGCCCTTCCGCCTGCAGTGCTGTGACGCTAACGTGATCTCTTTGCTGTTGAACCAGGAACCTCGGCGTGATGGTCTGCTCCTCCTTGTGTGATGTTGGAGGAGTCATTGTCCCATTCATTGTCTACAGACTAGTGGAAGTCTGGCACGATCTGCCGCTGATAGTCTTCAGTAAGTGTCACCTTACTTCCTCACTGGCTGCTCCTGGGGTGCAGCAGCGGGGCCCAAGTTTCAAAAGGAGGGAAAAGCAGCTGAGGCTCAATTTGAGTTGCCTCAAATTCAGCAGAAGCCTCTTCCCCTCTACAAAGGCCATAGTCTTCAGTTTATAACAACCGGGAGCTTGTTTATGCATTCATGTCTCCTTTGCCCTTATTATTGTTCCTTACACTTTAAAGGAAGCTAGAGGTGAATACAGGTTCGACAGATGGCGAAGAGCTAAGAAGTGTTCTAATGTTTTGATGAGACTAATATTTTCATGAATTCAAATCTGATCAATTACTGCTCTTCTGTGAGGTATATTGTCCCAGTCCAGGAGCCAAAACCTAGAATTTCACATAATTGTCTGTTTAATGGGGTACAAGTGTGGCTGTTACCCTTCAGCTTTTCTGACAGTCTGTTAAATGGCTGTTCTCCAGCTATTTGGAAAGAGTTTGGTAAATAAATGCAAGATGAGAGTTTGCAGACTAGTGACCTGAATTCTCAGGTCATGGTCTGCAAAACTTTCCTGAATCTTTAGATCAGCACACTATTTATAGAAAAGTGTCTTGAATGGCAATATGCAGCTTTTAACAGACATCGTGTTTAGGAGGGTGCTTGGTAGATTCAAAATACAGACACCAAACATGTACGAAGTGGGTAAAAGAAAATATCAACGGAGAAGTTAATCACATTGTGTATGTATTTTATAAATCGTGTTAGGTAAATAGCAGAAAAATTGAATCCGTTTCCTGGCATATGCTCAGACTAGAAAGGGAGAGGGTTCTTTCCCTTTTACAGTTGTCTGTCCAGCCTGAGATGTTGTAGTTCAGTGCATAACTCATAACTGAGCTTGGCTCATTGCTGTCTCCACATGGCTGCCACATCCTCCAGAGGTGGCATGCCAGTTTTGCATGTAGAGCCTTAACGTGCACATCTTGTATGAAGAACAAAATAAAATGCCATTTATGAGTCCTTTTGTGCCAGGCAGTAGAAAGTGGTGTATATGCTGGAAATCGGTATATGCTAACAAGCTCTTTGTGCATCTGTTCGATTTGAAGCTGTTCTTGGTTTGATTGCTGGGGGATTGGTGTTGCTTCTACCTGAAACTAAAGGAAGAGTTTTACCTGAGACTGTTGAAGATGTTGAAAACTTTCATGGGTGAGTCAGGATGATGAACTCTTAGTAGCTTTCAGTTGAAGTTGTGTAAAATCCCTGCCCAGAGCTCCCTGGGGGGAAGCCTGGGGGTTACTTGGCTGCCTCTTACCCTTCCAAGAAGTTGCTAGTTAATTCCCAGACTCTAGCTAGAGAGTTTTTCTTTTTACCAGTTGTCTACCTAGGCATCTGAAAACAAGCAGCATAGGCCTTCACCGGTCTGTGAATAGCTGCACTAGTCTCTCAGATCTGCTGCAACACTATTATAGATGTTATTTGTGCTTAAAAAACCTAACTGTTCTTGTGGAACAGCAAAGGGCATTCTTGATAGCAGCTATTCATCTGGTGAGCGAAGCACCAGTATCTACTGAGGAGCCAGAGCAAATCTAGAGGATCTGAGGATTAGCTGCTCATTTTCTCTGTGGAAGAGGCAGGGCAAGTGAAGAACTTGTCGTTAGTTGCTCACTGAACACCTTCATTTCTGGTTTGCTACTCATGTCTTGTTATTCTTGCAGGCAAAGTGCTCCAAAGGCCAAAAAGATTTATCTCCATGTCCAAACATCAGAAGCAGCACATGACTGAAGAAGGCATAACTCTCTCTGGGTAGCCTGCTTTAAGGCACTAGCATGGAAAGGCAAATTGGAATAAATACTTTCTCCTGTCTTGCTTCTTTTTTATTTTTATTTTGGCTGCCTAACCTTTATTTACAATGTTGGATTGTCCCTATTAATACATAGCTGCTTCCCTCTCTATACACTATAAAATAAATACGTTTCAGAGCTGGGAACTCTTCATACCAGCTCTGTGGACCTCAACATAGGGGCAGATCTTAACTTGAGGATGGTGGGGTCCGTCCCAACAAAACTTTATAAGCCTCTATGAAGTGTGACTGGTGTTTTGAAGGGACAGCATAATAAAACAGAGATTTACTTCTGTTATGGAGTCGAGGTGACTACAAACCTCGTACAGTCTTGGTACAACTTACAACATATTTGCACAGATATTTTTTGTTTTGCTAGTCTTTGTGTTACGGTGTTCATGTGAGTCCATGTGCCTGTACAGTAACCCTCATTGGGGATTTTATTAGCTTTCCTCAAACTCAGCAAGTTGAGCATGTGGCAACTCCAGAGCATGAAAAGGAGTGCATGGGAGAAAGACTCATAGTTCTTCATGAAGTAATAGCTTTGCTCAGTTTTCAATGTGTAACTGCTAAATTTTCTTGTCTTAATATCATCTTCATGGAGCATAATCTGTACCTCTTCTGTTTTGTTTGGTTTTTTCTTTTTAAAACTGTTTTCCTAAGCCTCCATAGCATTATAAATGTGTGCATGCACAGACATGCAGAATTTTATTTAAAAAAATATTACATTGAGACTCCAGTCAGGGTGTGAAAAGCATTACAGCTGCCAGGGGACTGAGAGCCCACCAGTCCTGCTCCACTGGAGGCTTAGGATGGGGCTGGGGCCAGGACAGAGCTGTATCTCTTGTGTTTTGGCGGGCCAGCCCTGCGGAGGCACCACTTTGCAGTGAGCTGGGCCCAGGTTTAGGGACCTGTAGGACTCTGAGATGGGATTTGTCCAGCGGGTCCTGTGCCCTGGGGAGCACTGGGGTAATGCTGGGTCTGCCAACAACTATCCAGCACCTTTCACAATTTTCCTAGTCCTTCCCACTTAGCAGCTGTGACAGTCTTGCGGTTGCAAAAGAAAACAGGCACAACGGTACTGTGGCTGCCCTTCACCATTTCTGTCACTGTTGGGGAACGCTGGTTTTCAACAAGGATGCTGTGCAGGGCGCAAGATACTGCTGACATTTAACAATCATCTGCAGGGATAGAGCTTCCAGCCGAGTAAAGTGTTGCTGGACTCTCGCAAGCAGAGTGCTGTTCCCCCAGCATCGCTTCTCAGTGTGGCAGGAGGGTGATCGTGCCCTCGCTTTCAACTGGCCTGAGCTCCAGTTAGTGTCCAGTGTTGCTGTGAGGGCCTCAAAGGCAAGGAAGCACGTTGTCCAGCGAAGCAGGGCCAGGGTGAGGTTGCCCTGAAAAGGTAAGGAGAGATTACGGGCAACTGTGTGTGTCCTGTGGAGCTGGTGTCCTGCTGTGATTGCAGAGATGTCTCTGCTCCGCAACAAAACAAAGCTGGCAGAACAGCTGCCTTTATTATAGTTCATTGATTTAAAACCTGTTGAAAACTCTGTGCAGAAAGAAAATGGGGGAGGAGGCAAGAAGTCAAGCACAGCAACTACAACGACGAATAAATGAGTAACTACAAAAGCTGACTCTCAAAACCCTTACCCATCACACTGGCACTCTTTTCCATAAGTGCTGCAACTGCCCCAGCAGGAGCTGCAGATGTGGCAGGCTCTGGCCTGCCTTTGCTTCACACTCTCCTACAAATTATATCAGCATTTGCTTCTGGTGGCACCTTCATGAGCACAAGGGCAAATGTGCTTCATTGATTTCCTTGCTGGAGACCTTGTAAAGTTGTGTATTGCTTCCTGGATTTGGGAAGTCAATGAAACATGTCAAATCTGTTCCAGCTGCACTTGGCTGCTCTCAAAGTGCAGAGAGCTTTTGTGTCCTGGGCGTGTGGTAGGAGCGGATTTCCTCCAGGCTATGAGACAAGCCGTCTCACATCCTGTCTTAAATAAAACACCAGTTTGCCAGCTTCTCTTCCCATTAATAGCAGTGGAAGCTTGTCTGGTCCTGGGTCTGCTGGAGTGTAACCAGCTCAGTGGTAGGGCTATCCCTGGAAGTTGGGAAGGAGCCCTTTGGGGCCCAACCCTTAGCTGGCTCAGGCAACCCAGGCAGTGCCTCGACATGGCTGTGTCCATGTTAATGAAAGTGAGACCGCCCTTTTATGAAGACCCTGTCCCCTGCCTGGCTACTTAAAACCACACTATAAGGGCTGTGCCAAAAGAAAACATAAAAACTCCATGTTTCAGGGTACCCACCAACCTTCACTAAGTGGGTTTTGGAAAGAATTGCTCTTTACTTTTTACAAAGTTTCTGGTGTTCTCCTTCATACCATCTGATGGCCTTGGTTGCAAATGTGGTCCAGGGCAGCGCTTTGTAAGGACTGTTCTTGTCCTCTGCTGTTGCTGTTAACACCAACATCTAAACACCACCACACCAACAAAACTGCTATTTTGGAGACTCCAGTGCTAATTTTATCCCATCAAATGTGGCCACAGGCTCTGTGGACTATCAGAGACTCATTAAGGCTTATTGTCTGTAAGCTGTAGTCTTAACATAGTTTTGCCATGGTGTTCTTGTGTCCATGTGTTCATGAATTGGCAGAAAGTCATATCCTACAGCCAGTACAAAGCTCATATGTTTTCCATCTCCCCTGTTTATCCTGTGATCAAAACAATGCATGTGCTAGATTTTATTTGCAACTTACTCCAATCCCATCCCTACTGTATGGCACTGTGTCCTCCTACATTCTTGAAGTGTTTTAAATATGAAGAATTTGGGCCTTTTCCCAGAACTGGGACTGGTCAGGAGACAAACCCAAATCCAGAGAATATACACAAGTTGAGAAATAAGGTGTGAATCACCTTTTAAATGCTTCCCAAGGGCTGTGGAGAGGGCCCTTAAACCTTCAAAACACCAGAGCAGCGATTTTCCTGCATGTTATTGATGGAGGTCTACTTAGAAGGCCATATCCTTTTTTTGGCTTCCCTGCCTCAACCTTTATCTCCTACAGCTGTTTTGGAGTTTGGCCACGTAGAAACCCAAACTCATGGCACTGGGAAGACAACCATGCATAAACACAAACATGAATTTGCTTTATTGCATAGGGCACTGTGTCCTGTTATTGTTCATGCCACTCCCGGTGGGTGTCCGTGATGTGTCTTTCTCCCCCCACCCTGCCACCGATCCCTAATGATGTTGTAGTTGCACACAGCCCCCCATGTCATGAGGCTGCGCTGCCTCCAACTCCTCTTCACCTTCCTCTTTGTTTTCCAGCTTGCCTAACATCTGGCCAAATTCTGGGATGCCAAAGCTTAAAAGCCAGTCTGGGTTTAGAAGTACTTATTTTTGTATTTATTTCTCTGGAAGAGGAGTAAACTGGGAGGGAAGAAACTTCTGGATGCCCTGGGCTCTTGAAGCGGGCTCTGCAGTGTCAGTGCTCGCTGCTGGGCAGCAGGAGCTGCCTCACGAAGCTGACCTGCCGGGCATCAGGAGCCACAGACCGACTGACAGTACCAAGATTTTAAGGGGTGTAAGGGAAATAGTGACGGTAGATCAGTTACTGTCTACATGCCTGCTTTCATGTAGAATCAGGCATAACCTGGAGGAGGTGAGTTGGGCTCACAAGTGCACTCCTGCTCACTACAGAAATGAGCTGTGAAAGAGCAGCCCAAAAAGATTTTTAGTTTTATAACAAGCAGAATAAATTGTTCCTTCACGAATTTCTCACTCATGCAGTACGTGTTCCTGCTGCCAGATACCCTGGGATGCCGGAAGCATGAATGTGTTCAGTAGGCAAATATAGAAAAATTTGTGGAAGGGTGGTCCACAAGAGTGTGAAGCAGAAATGCAGGCAGATGATGTCTAGCTTGGGAGGTCCCCAAGCCACAGACTGCTGGCAGCTGGGAGAATGCAGTGGGGAAAAGGTCATCGTGTTGGCCTGGCTTGTCCCCTGCATGTGAGGTGGAGAGCATGGCTTGCTATGGCTGCTCTGCTGGCCCCCTTCTGCCTCCCTGCCCCAACAAAGGTAGATCTGGGGTAAAACGGATCCTTGAGGTGCTGGAGCGCATCTAAAGAAGGGTAATGAAGCTGGTGGGGCATCTAGAGCACAAGTCTTATGAGGAGCATCTGAGCGAGCTGGGGTTGTTCAGCCTGGAGAAAAGGAGGCTGAGGGGAGACCTTATCGCTCTCTACAACTACCTGAAAGGAGGTTGAGGGGAGCTGGGGTGTCGGTCACTTCTCCCAAGTAACAGGCAATAGCAGAAGAGGAAACAGCCTCAAGTTGCACCACGGGAGTTTTAGGCTGGATAGTAGGAAAAATTTCTTCACCAAAACGGTTGTCAAGCATTGGAACAGGCTGCCCAGGGAAGTGGTTGTGTCACCATCCCTGGAGGTATTTAAAAGACGTGTAGATGTGGCAGTTAGGGACATGATAGTGCTAGGTTAACCATTTGACTCGATGATCTTAAAGGTCTTTTCTAACATAAATTATTGTATAATTCTTATTTAGGGGCAGCTTCGGAAGTCAGAACGTGGAGATAAATCATTTTTTCTTTGCTTCTCTGTTGCCTGTGGAAGGAAAGGGGAAAAGGCAGATGATGTACTGGTGGCTATCAGCGTGATCCACCAAATAATCCATATGCTTACGTTCATTGAAAACTAGGTTTAATGGATGTCTTGTTACTGGTAATTTTTCAAATGAAGTTATATTATTTTGAAGAGCAGCAGAATAAGGAGTAAACTGGAGACTTTCTGTGGCCTCTTTGCAGCTGCCCTGCTGTCTGGAAATCCTGTCATGGTAACATTAGTAACTTTAACTCTGGCATTTCCTACTGTAAAAACTGTTATTCTAGGTGGTTTCTAAAGTAACATCTAGGGGCGTAGTTACATGTACAGACTTCCTAACTTTTCTTAGAGGCAATCTCTCCATGCTCTACCCTGTGCTACGTTGCCATCCCTTTCTGGCCAGGCTGAGTCCTTTTCCTCCCACACCCAATTTTTTACCAGGCCAAGTGTCTTTTGGCTCTGCATCAGCTTCAGTAAATCTGTGCGGCTCCTTCAGTGACTGCAGAGCTCTACCCTCACCCTGGGAGCTGCTCCAGCAGCTGCAAGTCACGCCAGGAGGAGAAAGCACTGAAAACACAGGACATTCCCTGCATTGCGCCCCAAATTTAAAACCACATCTCAGCTGGCTTTGTCTGCATTGAATGTGAGCGTGTTTGGGGGCATCAGTGGTCCCCTCAGTGGCACAGCTGCCTATGGGAGGTGAGACCGGGGTGGTGAGCACCCCTGGGAACATGGAGGGTGCAGCTGGCAGCCACAGATGCTTAGATGGGACTGCTAAATTTTCGGGAGGGTGGTGTAACCAGCTTGAGAAGGGTTTCCATGCCATCAGCCTGCTCACCTTTCCCCAAGGAGCTGTGCCTTTGTCCCTCTGTCTCACCTTCCCTGGGCCGGTAGGATGGCTGAACGAGCTGCTGAAAGCTCCTGCCGCCATGCCAAGGTGCTCATCTGCTCAAAATGTTGTCAGTGGCTGGCCTTGTCAGGGAGGATGCATTTCCCCATGCTGACAGACACTTCTCAAGTCAGAACAGGTGTATACACTGCCTAAGCACCAACCAAAGCCCAGATTGATGCTTTTCAGATGGCCTGTGAAACTGCCCTCCACACCTTCCCATAAGGTCTGGCTCCCACATAAGGTGTTAGTAGATTCTGGTCAGATCATACAGGAGAGCCCCATATTGCTACTGGGGATGAGTTACCCACCAGCCACCCACTGTATTTATATGTCTACAACAAAACCCAACAGATCCTCCAAGATGTACAATTTTTATTTTTTTTAGCAGGTTTTGCAGATGTAAAGGAGAGTTGCTCTGCTCTACAGGAGGATCCTTAATGCCATACCTGTGCAGATTTTCAGCATCTTCAATGGTCTCAGGCAGAGCCTTTCCCTTCATCTCAGGTAGGAGCAAAACCAAGCCACCATCAATTAAAATAATCACAGCTGCAAACATAGAAGAAGGATCAAAAAGGCAACGCAATGGTCATGCTGAAATTTAGTTTCAAGTCACTAATTAATTCTCATTGAGACACAGCTCCCCCAACGATTGAATAAGGACTCGGCAAAGTTATAATAACACTTGGCTTTTTATCTATGTGATTCTCATTTTTCAGAGTAATTGCTGATGTTTCTGAGGTGCACGTGAGACCTGGAAAGCTGTCCTGGGTCATAGACCCAGACATGGTCTGGCTCCCTTGCTTTGTGCACACAATGCAAAAGAAACAGGTTTGGGCTTTGGTTGTCCAGCTGGCGTGAGATTGGGGTGACACTAGTTAGCTGTCATCACCTTTTTTGGCTAGATTAGGACATTCATGAAGGGTTGCTACCAGCCCACCTGGCCAGTTTCACCTTCTGATTAGTTTTAGACCCTTCTATTACTATAGTCAGGGCAGACGGTGCATGCAGGCACACAGATTTGAATACATGCAGTAGCAGACACTCAAGGCAGCCCTTTCTTCAGGATGGCAGCCTTAATATTAGGGCTGATATGCTCCTTTGCCATCCTAAATTGCCATGGGATCCTAGACAGAACAGGCCCCCTGAGGTGCCAGCAAGATGTGGAGTGTGACTTTTGTGTAAGGAGACAAGAGGCCATACTGCTCCGACCTCAGATCCCATAACCACCCTGCAGATGAGAGGGGCAGAACCCAAAGTTGTTCCTCCCTTGGGAAGGGCTCAGCAGGAAGAAGTCAGAGCTTGAAAGAGCTGTCTGAAAAACATGGGGTTCCCTCCATTGCAGGAGGGGCTAAGGGGTGACTTTGCTACGACTTGCAAACACCCAGCTGAAACAGACTTTCCAAGCTGTATCTTACATGTGTACACATGCGTATGTGCAACTGTTTACATTATTAAATGTTGGAAATAGATCATCAAACTCATTCATCTAGGCTGTGGCCAACTGATCTGTCTGTCAGCTCTCTTACCAAAGATGACAAGGGGCAGCTCATGCCAGAGCTCGGCTAGTCTGTACACAAGGAAGGGTGTTATGATCCCACCGAGGTCGCACATGGACGAGCAGACGAGGACTCCCAGGTTCCTGCAAAGTACACGCACACACAAGTGCACACACATGCACACACGTGTGTCACCAGCTCTGCCCCGTCCAGCTCTGCACCCCAGCACCCTGGCAGGACTCACAAGGGTTCTCCCACCCCTGCTGCTGGGATGAGAGGGGCAGCACCCTGTGCGGGGGATTTGCAGCTGATGGGAGGAGGGATGGGCCATGAGCCTTGGAGAGGAAAAGACAGATAGCACCCCAGGGCTTAGAAAGGCCTGGCCCACACCATGGTGAACATAATCAAAAGAGAGCACAGGCAGAGCATTCCACAGAGAATTCTACAGAGAAATACTACAGGATGAAATGGGTGAGGAGGAAGAAAGTTACACAAAGCAAGACCTTAAGACTAGCCCTATATTGGAGGAGGGACTTTAATGAGCAATTGACTTCTCATTCACTGGAAGGTGTCTGGGAAGGTTTCTTACACATTTCCTCCAAAACTTGCTGCCTCAGTTCTGGGGGAAGGGGCTTTGGCCAGGGAAGGTGGTGGGTTTCCTCTGCACCACCTGGCAGCTCTCCTTCACCTTTGCAAGGTGCATTTTGTACATGCAAGGTCCTTCTCCACGGCAATGCGTGAGCCACAGGCTCCCCAAACGCATCCACAGCCGTGAGTCGGCCTCTCGAGGTCTCTCCCAGAGAAACACCCAGAGCTGCTACTAACCAACAGAAGATGGTGCACTCACCTGAGAAATGTTGGATACAGCTCAGGATTTACCACACAAATAATTTCGTAGCACATGGTAATTCCCATCCTGCCCAAGCAAGCTGCAGTCATTTTAAGCCAATAAAGAGCTGGAAAGACATTGTGTGCATTAAGGTTGAAATAGAAAACTACATTTTTTTCTGCTCTTGACATAAAACAGCGTTAAAGATTTAATTTAAGGAAACAGTACATATTGCTGTCAAGAAAAGTCAAGAGGACAACCCACGTCGGTGTTCTGTTTCACTCAATTAGAATTTATAATGCACTTGTCTTGTGATTCGAGCAAATAGCCAAGACAAGAATTTGCTACGTTGCTGTCACAAAGAGGAGACATCAATGATACAAACTAGTTTGTTTGGGTTATCCAGTGCATTAACCAGAGGCTTATGCAAGACATAATTTCTTGCTTGCAATAATACTAATCAGGGGAGAGCTGGATTGTTTGGTAGTTGAAATCTGCTTGTCAGCAAGGTACTCCGTGCTTTTGCACAGAGGCTTCTGATGGCTTTCAGACTGGGACAAGCTTGTGTTGCTTCCCTGTCTCTCAGTGTGTGCTCCACAACTGCTTTCACACCCGGAGCTACAGATGGTTGCTGCAAATAAATGAATATCCCAGCCCTGCACGTAGAATCAGTCCAGGACACCTCTGTGCGCCACGTGGACTTTTAGATCCCAAACTGACCTTGGATCATGGCTTCAGATGTTTCAGCTATGAGCACACTTGGAGCATTGAGTTTTTCCCTCGTTTAGCCAGCTGAGGGATGCATCAAGCCCCGGGCAGTATTTTACTGACCCACAGCTGCCTCTCCAGAGCCGAGACACTAGCCACTGTGGCACATGGCTTGCAGCACCTGCAGCTACGGGAGTCCGGGGCCATCCCTGCTGGGGCTCTGCCCACCCTGTCGCCCCTGCAGAGCTGGCCTGGGTGCGAAACAACCCTTTTCCGGAGGGCTGGACGTTGGGCTATGGGCTCTGAAGGTGGCTCAGCTCGGGGCTGGCGGTGGCGACACAGATGAGTGGGGAGGGCTGTGGTCTCTGCTGGTGGGTGCTTAAACCATGGGCTGAGCCGTGTTGGCAGCAGCAGCGTCTTTGCCGGCCGTGTCTGTCCCCGGTGCGAGGCACTCACCCGGGCACGGCTGCTCCCCACGCCCTGGCACGGGCAGCAGCTGCGGGGCCACAGGACTCCCAGCCCTGCACTCCCCCAACAAAGCCCAGCGGTGCCTTGCATCGTCCCTGCGCTCCCCAGGCACTTGTTAAATTGAGTTTCCATTGTCTGGACACTTTGGGTTTTTTTCCGCAACATTTTATAGTTTTGTCCTTGTCCTCCTGTGAACTGATAGTTGTTTGGCACTGTTACATCTGTGGTTTCAGTCTAGTTGTATTCCATAAAGAAAAAGGAAAGATGTCTAATTCGGTGGCCCCTAAGGGACATATTGCTTTGAGACTATGGCCTTGGAGCAAATTCTTAGCTAAATAAAAGCCAAGTGCCTGCCACTGTGCTTGCTCAACATCCTACATTCATGGCAGCAGCACTGTAGACGGCAGAAAGTACTTACTGTACCCAGATGGTGTTTAATTGTGTGCATGTGCCCACACATTTTTCCTTTTTAGAAACAGAAAACATGGGTATTTTTGGATGAAAACTGTGAATTGCGCACTCAAATCCAACTTTTAGGCCAGACAAAAACTGTGGACTTAACATGGCATGCTTCATGATCTAGCACCTGCAGACTTGCCATCTGATTTCATGCCATTTTGGAAATTTAATTCACCCCATTTCTCCAGCCTCTTAATGAGCTGGTGTAAATGCTGACGGGGGGACATACACCAGCTTTTATGGTATTGGTCTTCATTGGATCACAACGCTGACATGGGCCAGGTTAGCAAGGATTGTTTTCCATTTTTCCGGGGCAATAACCAAGAGACAGGGAGAGAATTCATTGATGGAGGAGGTTTACATGACTCACTGTCTGGAACTAATGCCGTGACGAGGCAAGCACCACCTGTCAGCACGTTTGCCACAGCCCAGGGGTAGCGACGGCCAATGCGGTCCAGTGTTAGCATGAGGATGAAGGCAGCTGGGAACTCGAAGAGAGCGGAATAGAGGAAATCCAGATACATGTTCCCAGCGGCTATTCCCATGTGCATGATGAGCCCCTGGTAGAGGACGGAGCTTGCGAACCTGGGCAGAGAACAGGGTGCAAATGAAGCCAAACCCTTGGGAGACAGTTTATGCAAAGAACTGAGATGTGCAGCTGGTCAGGAGCAAAACAGGCTTCAATCAATGATGACAATTTAGGGCACTGAATGACACACCTCCATTTGGGCTGCAAGAGCCTCCCCTTACCAACTGTACATCAAAATGAACGTGTGTTTTCTGATCTGAGGTGTCCTGACCAGGTCTAGAAATGAAGGTTTTGGCTTTTCTCCATCTTCATCTTCAGAGCTGAGATTCTGGGAGAACAAGGTGACAGAAGGACAAGAGATTACAGAGGGCAGGGGAGAGGGTGGTGAGCACTGCAATGAATCTCTTCCTCTGGATTAATGGGAGGATGAGGGTTTTAATTTGCCAGTTAAGTAACTGAGGGCAAATTAACTTCTCCAGTGTTTTAGGGCAACATGAAAATTTATATAGAGAGTCTTCATGTTTGTACAGCCACGTGTATGAGGCTGTTGCATAACATGAAGCAGCATTTAAAAACATAATAATAAGTACGGATGTTCTGGGATTTTCAGTCATGAGATTTGGTGAGTTTACTCTTAATTGATACTACTTAAAAGAAGAATTTTTCTTGTCTACTGGTTATTTTTGCAAGCCAAAAATACTCTGCAAGGGTCCTAGGCAGTGAGAGAGAAGAATATGCCTTTGCTTTAGGGAACCACAGTGCTTTTGATCACCAAGCTGCTCCCTACTCTAAACCCATAACAATCCTAAATTCATAACGTTATTTGCCCCGAGGTTTGCACATACTCAACAAATGCAGTGCAGTCACCTGGAAAGAGAGAGGCAGCTTCTTCTTATTTCCCTTGGCAATGCGCTTAATCACTTCCACAGCTTTGTCATTTTGCTTTTGAGCTATTAGCCACCTGGGAGACTCGGGCAGACACCTGCAACACATATAAGCATGACAGCTATGGGGAAGGAAAATGCACATTCCTGGTAAACAGAAAATGAAAATGGAACAGATTTTTTTCGGGCTAGGATCCTACGGTGTGTCAGATATCCACAGGCGGTATTGAACTCAGTGGTAGCTGTGGCTGTCAGTGATTGCACTTTGAGTTATGCTCCACTTGAATGAAAACGTAGTCTGATTTTTAATTTTTCTTAATTTTTTTTTTTTTTTTTAAGGCTAAAACCAGTTTATTATAGTTTGGAAAGATTAGTATGAGATAAATTCTCTCGACACATTTCAGAATTGCTAATATAAAAAAGAACAGCTGTAAACCTGATCCTTAAGCTCTTCCATGTTAAAAATAATGTTTCAAAAAAAGACCAAACAAAAAAACCCATCCCAAATCTGTTCCCTGATTTGGTTATGAAATTTTCTAAGGAGCATTTTCACTCAATTTTTTTACAAATAGTCAACAAAAGTCTGTTGATTGCATTAAAAAAAAAGAGGCAATTTTAATCAAAGAGTAGAAAAACTCACTTCTCACTGTAGCTCAAGTACTGTTCAAGAAATATTGACTTACTATTTTGTGATGGGTGGCAAGGACTCCAAACACAGAACCATTACAACATGTTGCAGGTAGCCTCTTGCTCCTAGGTGACTCAGACTAAACCCTTGAGCAGAGAAATGACAGAAAAATGCCATATCTCATCTGATATCATCTTGGAAACCCTTCGTGTAGCACTCTGGCCGATCCCTACAGAGATGCTTCAGCTCTCTGGTACAGTCCCCTGTTTTTATCGGTGTGGCTCGGTGTTGCTGGGAGCTGTAGTAAGTGGAGACTTACCAATAGTAGAGCAGGAAGAAGAAATTGGGCAGCGTGACCGCCAGCTGGAGCCACCTCCAGTGCGTAAGTGCGTAAGCCACAGCGGTGAGGACGAGGAGTCCCACGGTGAAGGCAAGCTGGTAAATGATGCCCACTGACCTCCGGTATTTTGAGCCAACGAATTCTGCAACTGCAAAGACAAGTGGTACGAGCAAAAGTAAATTGGTTTGGAGAGCTGGGAGAATGTCACTCCTGCCAGCTAAAGCCTTGTGGAGCCCTTGTGCTTAGCCGTGCCCTTGTGTCGTGGTGCGCGGGTGTGGGTTTGGATGGGAAAGCAGAGCAGGTCTGGGTCCCTGGTGTAAATCACAGGGCCAGTCCTGACCCTTCCTCCACTGCTGGTCAGCTGGGATTTCACCCCTGCCTTCCAGGGTGTCAGACTCTGACCCATGGACATGGGGCAAAGGTTGCTTTCTTCCTCCCACTCCTTCTAGCTAAGAACTAAAAGGGAAAATAAAATAGACAGCTGGCACTTGCTTGCCTCCATCTCCCTCCTCCCGTACGGCTTGGGAACAGAGCCTCCCTTCCCGCCAAGCATGTGAAATAGCACAACAAAACCCGTTTTGGCACCAGGGCTGTGAAACACAAGTGTTATCTCTCACAGCACCACTTGCTGCCTTTCCCAGAAAAGCGTCATACATCTTCGCAGGGTTTTCAATTAGTTCTTGTCTCTAGACCTTGTCCTCCATTTTGGCATGTGCCTCTCCACGTACGAATGCTCCCTAGTTTTCAGACTTGCCTCCTAATTATTCCATTTATGTCTATGAGCTGGTGCAAGCTTGGGTCATAAACATAACATAATCAGAAACCTCTTTGCATTTAAGCCAAGAGGTGCAGTTTGGCAGTAAATAGCACAGTGTCACTGCTCTTGTTACACATGGTTCCTTGAAAATCGGATGGCACCAGTGGGGGTCAGGCCTGCTGCTAAACAGGGGGTTCCTGCCCAGAAAGTGTAGTTGCAAGCTGCCGTAACTGAGGACGTAGCCTGTCAGCCAGCCCCCCTTGCTGACCATCCCCTGAATCAGGCGGAATATCACTGTCCAGGTGTAGCTCGGTGCAAAGGCCATGAGAACCCCCGAGACGGCATTGATGAAGACTGTGACCAGGAGGCAGAGTTTGCGGCCAAACCTGCAGAGGGAAAGAAGAAAAGAGATGTAAGAGGCTCAGCTGCTGGCAGGGCAGGGTGGCAAACCAAAGGGTTTGAAGAGGCTGGAGATGGTCCCTATCCCCCTCTTCTCTGTTGGTTTTGAGTAGGAGTCTGTATCTGCTCTTCCCTTGGCAACACTTTTCATCTCAATGGGAGCTCAGGGGACTCCCTTGACCTGTGTTTTCAGGTCGTTGCTCACTTCTGGTTAATGACTTAGCTAATCAGTTCAAGAAATGCTCTGTGTGGCTCTTCAGACCATCTTTCAAAGCTGCAATAGATTTTTAATGGGGATCTTTTTTGATAACTGTGATCTTTACCTATTTTCTCATCAACCCCGACTGACTATTGAGCTCTTCCTGAAGAGGGTTTTGTACATCCCTGTTATTTGTGATTCCCACTATCACTGTGACTCACTGATAGTCAGAAGGAAATTGTTTCCAAAAGAAACAAGCTTAATGGAACACTGGAAAGGCATTTGTTTTCTAGCTGACAGAGATATATATTCAGTTAGAAGTATGATTTATAGACCCCATTAAATTAGTCATGCCCACTAACAAAAATAGCATGATAATAAATGCCAGCCAAAATAAATGTCTTCTGTTCTCCACAATATCATCAGCAGATCCCATCGCTCAAACCTTCCTCCTCTCATGAGCCTCACATACAGATGTTTTTGATTCACCTAAAAGTCCAGCCCAAGAGACCCTCATCAGACCATGAGAGGAGCCCTCTTCTGCGAAGGCCCTTTCCCCGTACCCCACCTCTGAACGGCAGAGGTGCAAGACCTGCGTGTTAGCACTGACCTCAGGACCTGTCTTGGGCAGCAGGCGTGCCATTTCCAAGACACCCATGACTCTCGAATGCCAAAGTCAGCACCTGGGTGGGTGCCCAGAGACCGATCAAGTAAATGAGTAGGTCTAATCCCTCAGAGAGAAGCACATTTGGAAAGAGCTTATGAAACTTTCCCTAAAGCACTTGAAACATTTGCAGGAGTTGTCCCAAGTACAGCAGCAGGTTGCAGCAATCTCATGCAGGGGAAAACCAGCACTCCAGCTACACGCAGGCTGTCTGACAGGAAGAGGATGGGTATCTCAAATCCAGGAAAGACAAAATTAATGGGCTTTTCCCCCATTTCCTCTATTAATTTTGAGGCTTTGGGGATTATTTTTGTCCTAAGCACAGCTCTCTATGGGCAAGGGGATTTTGTTTTGCTCTTGGGTGCTTGCAGTGCTTTAGGACCATGGTGAACTGGGGCAGGATGGCAGCGAGCAGAGCAGAAGAAAAACCCTCAATGTTATGATGGGTGTGTGCATTATCTTAGCAGCAATGATATCTTACTCCCTCATGTCTTTTCATACTTTTGCTTGATAATAAGCCTCGGTAAAAAGATCCTTCAGTATTTTGTCGCGGAGAGAGAGCATGTCAGAGATAATTGGCTGTGGGTTTGGGAGCTCCAGTTTCTGTTGGCTTGCACAGCCATTTGCTGCCAAGAAATGCCTTTGCTAGTGAACGTTATTGTTTAATCCATCTCTCTCCTGAAAAGGTGATCTGAAGAGTGATGCCGCTGATGGTCATGGGATCTGCTCAATGCTGTTTCGTGTCCTGTCCTGCCTGGGTCAGTGGCTGATACACATCCCTTCCTTTGCTCCCATGAGCTGTGCGTCATTATCCAAGTGTCAGTTCTGGGAAAAAGGATGGAATACTTTCAAATTCACTAGAAAACTGGCCAGAAAACAAGAATTCAGGTTTAAGGGAAGGAGAGGATGAGTGGTTGACATATGTTTCTGATGCAAAAAAGAAACCAAGATCTTTCAAGGTGCATGTGAAAAGAAGCAAAAATTGGCGTGTGTCAACCTTTGTCCTTCAAACCAGAGACAGGACTTCAGCACAAGACTGAAGACTGGATGTGGGATCTTTGTGGTACTGCTGTAGCCATTTGATGTCTTTCACCTGAGATAGCTTTCTGCCAAAGGTGTAGCCGCACACAAGATGTGGCCAGAAAGAATTACTTTAAAAATCACTATCTTCTGATGACAAATCCCTTTGAGCAGAAAGCTTCCAACACAGTCTGGTTCACTGACAGTATGATAATGGTTAACTGAGGAGTGGAAAGTGGTCTGTCCAATCTGTCCACAGGTGAGCTTCTTCACAAGCAGGTTTGTCCATGTGGAGGGGCAGGTTGGGGTTAGCTGGGACTGTGGTAGCCACTCTCCCCACAAAGGTGGTGCACACAACCTAACCAATGGTGTGTTTGCCTGCAACGAAACATGGGAGTGGGTACCAGTGAGACAAACACAGTCCCATCCTTATGTTGTGGCACTGCAGAAGTACTATGGAGAATGGCTGTGCCCCTTCCTGTAAAGCTTCCCCCGTGGAGGAGGGCGAAAGTGAACAGAAGGAACAGTGTTGGACAATATCTGTCCAACAGAGGTGATTCTAATCAGCATGGGAGGAAAAGGGTATTGCCCGTCAGCACTCTTGTATGTTCTGAGAATGCAAGGAAAAAAAAATTTCTCCAAGACAGACTGACTATACAGAAGAATTGTTTACCCCATGTTACCTTCACCTCTCCAAATTCCAGTCTTAGCCTCTCTTACCATTTTACTGAAAAATTTGGTAAACACCCACAGGAAGGTCAGCTATAAAGCATTAAATTTGTTTAGAGTCTACTCTCAAAAAAAAAACCCTCAGTGGGCAGATCTATGGCACAATGACGTTGTGGTGGAAAAGAGGAGGTGATGGATAATAAGATCTAGATCCAGCTACATACAGAGCCATCTGACAAAACGGGGACCAAAGAAAATTTAAGAAGGAGCAACTACTTCTATTTCTGTTTCTGAGAAAACCATTTCTATTTTGAAACTGATTTATGGCCATCTGGATGCTGTTAAAATTAATGTGAAACAAATCTATCATGAAGATGGGCAAAAAGCTCTTGGTGCATGAGTTAAAATTTCATCTCAAACTCTGGGCTCACATCACCATTTGCCATTGTGAAAGAAAACAAAATCTCTTTACTTGTGAATGGGCAGATTCCCCATGGAGCCACTGAGAGGCTGTAAGAGTGGAGCAACACCATGGCATTTCAGTGGATTCCTGGATCATGACAGCCTTTGAAAGCCAGGGTTTAGGAACGACCATCTATGCGGGCCTTTTGAATCAAGGTTTAAGTCCATTAATTTCCTCTTTGAATTATGAATGTTGTTCAGCGACGTGCAGAAAGCGGATAACCAGAGGAAAGAGTTCATCTCACACCTGTCTACATATTACCTACCTGTCTGCTATGTAGCCAATGCTCATGGAGCCAATAAAAAACCCAGCGTTCACACACGACTGGAAGAGGTCCAGCTTCCAGGAGTCCTCACACACCAAGTTAAACTGCAAGGGCAACCACAGTTAGATGAGCAGAAGCATTCAACACAAACCATGGCTTTTTGAGGAGGGATAACAGAAGGAAAACAATGATGCGCCACTACAAAACAAGCTCCAGAAAAGAAGCCCTCTCAAAGAAAATCTCTTAAACTGACATCTGCAATGCGTCTTGTCCAGACTTTCCCAAACTTTGCGGGAAAGTTACACCCTGGAAAATGATTGCACAATGACACACAAGGAGAGTGAGAAAGGGAGAGGAACTTTGAACAAACAAATTAGAAAGTTCAGAAAAATCTCACCCTCTCCTCCCTACCCATCTGCTTGAAATTTGGAGGATGCTTGGAGCATCGCTTCCTTCCCAGATGCCAAGGCCTGTCTCTAACCATGTCTTATCTTGCTGCGTGAAAGCAGTGTGAGGCGCGAGAGGTGGCGGGGCCGCTGTGAGCTCTGCCGGGGAGGAGCCAAGAGATGGCTGTCCCACCCCTCATTAGCACTGGCAAAATGCCCAGGATTTGGTTGACTTCTCTCTGCAGTGAACCGGTACTCTGTAGCTTGCTTATGATTTACAATTAACAGGTTACCAACCCGCACCCAGCGAGAGGAGGATGGCAAACTGGTGTTAACATCACTATAGCTGGAAACATTCATTCAGGTGTAACTAGACTTCGGCCCAGAGAGAAGCATGAATGTCTTTGGCTGCTTATTTAATCTCTTTCTAACCTGGACAAGTTTGCTGGGGCCGTAGCAAGCAGCTGAGATCGGTTTCCCTGGCTTGACAGATGCAGAAGACAGCTGGGAGTGCTCTTCTCCGCCCCAACCCATCTGTCCCAAGGGAAAGTGAGGTGGAGTTGCTTTGTAATGGTGATGATAGTGAAGCAAGGGAATATGAATGCCCTGCTCAAGGAAGCTGTGAAGTAATGAGCATCGCATTTTTTTAAGAACGGGTTACAGAAACATCTGCTAGGCCTGGTTTAGGTATATTTAATACAGATTTGGGACTGGAGGAGAAGTATAAGATCTCTCTTGAGGTCCTTCCTATGCTTCACGTCACTACATGGCTTTTAGACTGCTAACACTGGTTTGCACAGTTTTTCACTTTCTAAACTATCTGGTTTAGATAGTGTAAGTTGGAAGAAAAGACCGGTGCTGTTGCTAATTCATTATCTGACAAATGTAGCTCCATCTTTTGCTTCTTGTTCATTGTACGTGAGTATGTTTGGATTATCACCCAAATGTGCAATTCCTCAATTTGGGCTTTGGGGTGTTACCCTCAGGTTGGGGACTGAAATACTGAATTATGAGAATAGCCGTTGTCTGATTTGTGACAAGCTTGCAATGTTTCCTCCCAGGGAAAGCAATCATTTCCCATTACTTATCCATATAAATCTTTGCTCTAGGTCCCTAGCAAGTCCTGATATTCAGTATTTACCAGCAGTCAGGCTCAGGCTGTGCACCAAAAGCAAACTTTACCAAGCCAACATCTTGTAGCTTCAAGGTGTGCAGGCAAGAGTGATTTTGCTGGACAAACTGTGTCTTACCTCGGTCACGAGCGAGGTCCCTGGGAAGTTGTAGACCCAGCCGTCCTGGCAGGGACCGAGGGGGACGGCGCTCTGGTTGCCCACCAGGCTGCCGAGGGGATCAGTGCAGCTGATGCCCGTGGCGTTCCAGTCCACCTCATACCTCCTGCAGCGGCTGCCGAAACTGGCCCCGTAGCCATCCCACTCGGGAACCGTGTGATTCAGCTGCTCCTCCGGGCTCCAGCCGCACCGCTGGCTCAGCTCAGCCACCCCGGGGCTGAGACAATGGTGCTCAGGGGTGAATCCCAGGAAAAAAATCCCCACGTAAATGGGAACGAAGGTGGCAGAAAGCAGGCATAAGACAAAAAGGGCTTGTCTCTGAAAGAAGTCAAATTCTCCAATCTGCTCTAAAATATCATCCAGGGTTGGCATCTTTGTATGTTGCAACTCATTAAAATATCTAACTTAGACACTTTGCAGGGCTTTGCCCTCCACTGAATGCTTAAATAACAGCCGAAGTGTTTCCTCAAAACTCACAAACAAATAATTAATTAACTTTGTCAATTGTCAAGCCATGCATTGCAACCTTTGTTTCTCAAATGCCATTTCTAAACAAACTTTGGCTCTCTTGTTTCTGCTTCTGTTGTTATTTTGGTTAGTATATGACAGGTTTGAAATACAAGAGCTGATGTCTGAGGTTATGGCCCTTTCAGTCTGTCACCGAGAGTCTGTCAGTGCACAGCATGGGGTGGGTGATAATTCCTTTGTCCAGTATTTTCAGAGGCCATAAATATTATGAAGCAACGTTGCCCTCTCCCTCATATATGTACAACTGAAGAACTTCATACTCCAAGTTACACTGGATATAGATGACCACTTGCATGCTGCTTTGGGGGTGTAGAAGAGGACAACGTGGAGAAGATACAAGAGGGCAGATTTCTTTTAGGCACCTAATAGCTAAAGAATAGTGCTGTGCCCCAAATAGGAAGCAGACCAGCCACTGCAGTACGAGTTGGCACTCGAGGTGCCCAGACCGAACTCGAAGGGGTTCATACATGGCTGCCCTGCACCCGAGGAGCTGAGAGTGGCCCCGAGACAAGTCGCCATCCCTCCCGTGCCCACCCTGCCCTCTGCCTCCTGCCCTGCACGCTGGGGAGGCGGCGGGCAGAGGTTGCTGTAAACCACAGCCCCGTCTCACGAACAATTTACAGCTATTTCATGTGAATTTATTAGACAACGCTAACGTAGGTGTGTGCTTAAGCAACGGAGACACCCTCAGCCTCTTTTACTGAGGGGGACGATTTATGTCCTGTTCCCATAACCACTGTTGCACAAGGTCCTTTCATGTCGTTCCCTGTTTGTCTGTTCTGTGAACAATTAGCTTGTGTCAATGCAAGAAATGATGGAAGACTGGAAGAAGTTCAGTACAGCCGAACGTCAAAAGTGTGGATTTGCACAAAAGACATCTATGGGCCAAGATTTCTGCCTGCAAGTTTTCTGCAGATAGATTGGTTTTATTACCCCTCTCTCTGAGCCAGACTGTAACGACTTTGTAGCTTGCTTAGTGCTTCTGAAGGGAATCCCTGAGCAGGCTGCTGTCACTTAGTTAATTCCCCCCTGAGGAGCACTCAGTGACCCCTCTGAGTTTTATGAAGCACAAAACTAAACAATGGACCTTGGAGGAAAACAGAAGTGATAAGTAACGTAGTATTTTAAATGGCCATTATTAACAAGGTCTGTTGAGTTACAACAGCCCGGCATACCTAGGAACTGTCATGAATCACAAATGGGACTGATACTTTGCAATAAACATCTTTCACAGCCAAGAAAAGACCAGACCTTTGACCGTATGCAACTAAACTATTTACCTATCTCTGTTCAGGTCTGGTTTACATCAGAAGGAGGGAATGGGCTATTCCCCCCCGTTAATGCTCTCGGAGCTCACTGCACTAGCAGCTTTTAAACCTTGCACCCACCTGCACACAGACTGCTCAGCGGTCCACACATTTCATGCATTTGTTAACAGCTACAACCTAGGTCAGCCAAACCCAAATTACACACAACAAGAAGTGCATAAAGCATCTTGGAAATCTGCTTTACTCCCTTTCCTAACTCTGCCTATTGTAGTTTCGTGCTAGGGAGAGTGAGAAGGAAGACTGATGCAAGTATTATGTTGATATGCCAGTTATGCTGGCAGAAGTTTGTATCTCTGCTTTTGAGGCAGATTGATGCTCTTTCTCTTGGAAAACCTGCAGTGTCACTTGAGTATTTTCTTGTATTGCCGGTAAGCAAAGTATTCTCCTACAGTGGGAGTGACCACTGAGTAGCTTCAGATATTGCGTGACTCCCTCCTGTGTATGGCGACAGCAGTCTTTGGGGAACTGAGCGGGCCATCCCACCAACATAAGGGTGTGTGACTCTTGTCACCTGGACACACCTGAGTGTGTTCGTGTGATCTCTTTAAGATGTTTTGTAGCAGGGTCTCTTTCCATTTCACTGGGGACAGAGCAGGGAGTAAGCATGTGTGCGGTGCTGCTGGTGGATCTGAGCACATGTGAAGGGAGGCAGTGTGACAGCTTGCCAGGGTGACATCCATACTGAGAAACTGAACAGGACTGTGTACGGGCTCAAGCACTGTCCCATATCCAGCCTACTTAATCTTTACTGCCCTCCCTAGTACTGTTTTGCCCGATTCCCATTAGCACAGTCCTCACAACGCCCAGGCAGGTTTGGGGTGGTGACACCAGACAGGTTGTTTCTGGTAGGCAAAAGGGGAAAGATCACTGTGACTGGGAATGGCATATACAGATGTAAGCCATGCCATGCCCCATGTCTCCAGCAATAAAAAATGGTCCTGCCTGTTTTATTTATTCACACAGATGCAGCAGGACATCAATCAGTGTATCACGTGCAAGGACAAAAGTAAACAAAGCCAAAGCACCTCTGTTAGCAGAGGGCATCTCTGCCCCTGACAGAAGACCCATGTTGCCCTGCAGTGGCAAGTTTGTGAAACAGTGTCAACTGTGATAGGTTTACTACATATAATCAATAATCCCTTCAGTTTACAGTAGTGAAGCATTACCATGCTTGCTTTAAAACATGTCAGCCTTCCAAAAGCTGGGGTAAGCATTCCTGTACTCTGACCTTCCTGAGCGTTAGATGTATGCTCACAGGGCTGGGTGAAACGTGAACAAAGCAAAGCCTAAAACACTGCTGAAAAAAAGTTACAGATACAAGACAGGTCTAATCCATCCATAAAAACAATTCATACAGATAATGAAAGTATATATAACTCTTTGCTGTCAACCAATAGCCCTGATTCAAAGATCTAGAAGCATCTTCTAATGAATCACTCATGAAGACCGAGAAACTGAGGCAGAGAAACCGAATAGGCTAGCTCTTCAGAAATAACTGGTTTTCATGTCTTTGAGAGTTTAGGCTAAAATGATTTACTAGAGGTGCCTCAAACAGACATTTCTATTCAGGTGCTTCCTGAGATGTTCTCCTACAAGCCTACTCCTGCATGAGTAAACATTTCTGCATTGAATTGCTTCTAGTGAGCCATTCTTTCATCCACACCATTCAGTAATTATTTTGTCTAGGTGCTTGCCTATGTGTATGGACCTTATCACAGCTCTATTTCCTTTGAGTACAACAAGGGCACAGATGTTTAACCGGGAGCTTTGGGCACGGTGCTGTCTGCCATGATAATGTGTTACCATGGACCTGAGCAGGACATACTAACAGCGAGTCGTGCTCCCACTGGGGTTCACTGCCTGTGCATTAGGGTGCATGAGACAGGGTGAGCCAGTCCAGTTTCTTGGTGTGAAGGTCCCACTCTCCATCTCCTTTCCTACAGCCCACTCTGGCACTTTTTGGTCCCATACTCCATGAATAAAGTCAACTCACTAAGTAGGCAGAGACTGATCCTAGGAATTGTCTGGATGGATTTATCCTGCAGTAGTCAGACGTAGGGGCTCAGTGAAGGGATGAGGAGGAACCAGCCAAGGGAAGGGAGAGGACCACATGACTGGTAGATGCTGGGAGAGGGAATCTGGAAAGGAGAGGGAAGCAGCGGGATGCCCTCCTTGTAGTGACAGGGAGATTAGCTGTCTTGTAGCTTTTGGTAGGGCTTCACCTGAACTAATGATGTCAGCCATGTAAAAGCTGAGCATCTAGACTGAGCTAGTTGTCCACGTCTGTTGTCCAGGCCTGTCCAGTCAATAGAGAAGGACAGGTATCTCCAGATATATATCCAGAGGTATAGCAGGAGCCTACAGTGGTGGTAAATAGCAGATCTGTGCACCCAGAGCTGTTAATAATGGTTGGAGCACCACATAGTACACAGCTAATCTGGACGAGGTGTTGACACATGGGGACATTTCTGACAAATTAACCAGAGCATAAAGTGCTGAGCACACGGTGGGGCTGACTGTGGGTGGCCAGGTAACACCTGACCTCACGTGAATCCTGCTGGAAACAAAGATGCCTGTCAAAATTGTTTAAGTGAATTTGGACAGCCAAAGAGTCTGTGATAGGCTAGTGTTTTCTGTCATGGGACAGCTCTGAGAGCTAGAGATCTAAGAGCTGACTATAGAGGGAGCCTACACACCTTGTTTTTAGGCTGCTCAAGTTATTTCAAACAACATGTGTTTGCATTTGGTATTTATTTGCACCATGAGAACGTATTTTATAACTGAGAGAAACAAAGTGTACTTTATGGTTGGCTCACATACTACTAACACATTTTTCTTAGATGATAATCACACTATGTTTGGCAAAAAGCCTCCAGCTTTTGATTATGTGCGTCTAGATCCAAAAGTCACAGCTTGAGCTCATTTCCTCATTGAACTCTAATTACCACTTAGTATTGTGCAACCTAGGAATATCTCCCTCGATGACAACAACAGTTTGGTGTACAGCCCTTGCTCCATGGCTTTTGCTATGGCATGGAGCACGACGTGTTGCTGGAGTTTGTTCTCTGAATGTTTAATTTCTGCAGTCGTGAGGTGGCATGGCTTTTGCCAAGGGTGGAAGTGCTACTGAGCCTCTGTGCCACCAGTATTTGTGTCCTTGAGCTGCCTGAGTGCTGCGTGAGGAGCTGCTTAGACTGGGGTGAGGGATGCTAGAGCTGCCTGGGGAAAGGGAATTGGCCCTGGGGCAGCTTGGCTTGTTGAGAACCTGTGCAATGGTCCCCATGGTCCTGCTGTGTTGCTCTGACTGCCCAAGGAGTCGGCAAGGTCACCCTGCAATGCACCTGGGGTTTGCACGGCCGCTCTTATCAAAGGGGGCAGCGATAACAGGTTACCAAGGGGAGCAAAGGAGTCCAGACAGCCCTGGCACCACTGGCACAGAGCCTGGAGCTTGTGCTAGGCACTTCAGGAAAAACACACAGGTTTTGTTAAATACTGATCAGAGCTTTTTCCGGAGCCCACCCACCCATCCAGTTCACAAAACTCCTCCCAGAGCTGCCTGGAGGGGGTGACTACATCCAGCAGAACTGAGACCGGACCTGGCCAGACCAGCCTTTCCAGCTCTGGGGCGGTACAGGACAGGCCGTCCACAGTTATCCTCCTGTCTCAACCCAGCCTGCCCTCACAGCCACCGATGTGACTGGGTCCCAGGGCTTCAGCATGTGGGTCCCAGGGCTTCAGCTTCCTGGTGAGCGGTCATGTATGGCTGGAAAGAGCAAGCCCCATCCCCAAGACCTGCAGTCCTAGATTTGCATAGGTGAACTGCTGATACCTGTTCTAAGGGTAGCAGGACTCAACATGAGACAATCAGTGCAAACAGTACAGGTATTACAAGGCTATATGCTACACGAGGGACCTGATAAACAACTGAGGATGGAGTGAACCTGGGGACTGAGGCTGCAGCATAACATATGTTTCTGCTGGTGGTGAAGGTAGGTTTTGCTGTCAGAGACAACGTACTGGGCAACTGCACCCATAGTTACGGGGCCAGGGCTGAGGCAGTATCTATTTCACTGTTCTTAGCCTGGGCATAGTCACTTCTGGTGTGGTTTAAACACATTGACGACTCCTCTCCCTTTCTCTCTCACTGTCAGCCCTGCATGAGTGGGAGCAGCTCCGTAGCTTCAATAAGAGGGAAGAGGCGAGTTAAGTAGGCTGCAGGTGAAGCACAGCTATAAGGAAGCCTGTGATTTTGCAAGGGAAGAAAGAAAAACATAGGAGAATGCAAACTGGCAAGTAGCAAGCAGGTTTGCTGTCAGGACAGCCAAAAGACACTGAGGTTTCTACAAAGGCTGAGAACTGGCCCTGTTCAGCAAGACTTTAATACATAGTTAATTGCAAGCATTTAATTTTGCAGTAAGGTCTTGGGGATGTGATTGCTTATGGATTGCACATATTAACCACATACTTACTGCTGTGCTGAGACAGGGTATCGCAGCTGCATGGCATGATGTGAGGCATGGAGCCACCCCTGGTACCTCACCCCAGCTCGGAGCAGGGGCAAAAGTGGTGGCAGGGGGTGAGGCTGCCCTGCCTGCAGGGATCCGAGCGGGGGATGACCACTTCCCACCTCAGCAGGGCTCTGCTCCCAGTGTTCTGCCCTGGGCAGCGTGGTGACAGGGAGCAGCACATCCCACCACTCTTTCCAGCATCAAGGAGCCACACATCCCTGCTTTCTGGAGCTCTGCCTTGGTGTGTGCCTTTCTCCACCTCTACACAGTGGGGGCAGCACCTGCTCAATGGGAGGGGAGAGAAGGAGGTTCTTCTCTGAGGGACGGGTGGCTGCATGGAGGACAGGGTGACCCTGTGTCCCGTCAGACAAGACTGCACTGGGGCGAAGTGTCCTGACTCCAGGTAGATGGAGAGGAACACGAGGGAATGGGGAGAGACTGCCCTTGTCCTTCAAGACCAATTAGTCCTCTTCAAAGACCCCAAACTCAGTTCTCTGCCCTGCCTCAACCTGGGGCAGAGCCCCCTGACTGCTCCTGCAGCCCCTGTCCTTGGCCTGACCCATGCTGAAATCCCATTCGACCCTCGAGGCAGCAAAATACCATCACGGGCGCGCTGGGTTTTCTCAAGTGAGCCCTAATGGAATAAAAAGTGGTATAACATTATAAGACCTGATTTTCTGAATTTCTCACAGCCCTGATCCTTGTGTATCACCATGCGGCTGTTAGGTTTGCTGGTCTAATGAGAATGTGGTCTAACAAGAGAGACAGGCAATTACAGAATCCCTCACCCACTCCATGCCAGAAGACTTCAGCTTCAGTGTCATTACGCAAATTATTCTCGGATTTTCCATAAGATCTTCAGTTAAAGCACCATTTTAGCACTTCTGTGAAATGAGTAAACATATCCATCTCTCTGGTGTGGTTATAAATTGCTTTTCACATGACAGAAGGCCTGGAATCAGACACACAGTACTTATTAAAAAGAGTAGTGACCTAGAAAAATGCTAATTGGGGATCAATCACTGCAACAGATTTAGAAAAATATTTTTTGCCTCTGAGTTTGAGTATATTTTTTCTGAATGTGAAAGGAGTTCAAATATATTCTGCAAGATTAAATCTTTGGAGAGTTAAGTATCGCATGCACACAACTGTGATGCAGTTTGTCAGTGTTTGTTTACACAATTGCTATTAGCCCTGATATTTATGTTTCTAAAAGGGCTTTCTGCTCAGCAGGGGATGAAACTATTGCTTCTGATCAAATTGCTTGTAAAACCAGCCCTTTTGTAGCTGAGAAACGGCACATTTGTCTGTGAGCTTCCATGTGCAGGTCTGCTGCCTCTGGCACCATACAGGTGCAAGCGAGGCGCTGCCTCAGTAAAGGAGGAGGTATCCAATACTATTTGTCATGGTAGATGCCCTTAAGTCTTCCATTTTGGAGAAGCTGAGAGTGCCCACTCTTAAGTTTTATTTCCATATCTTAGCTTGTTGTAAATTTTTGAGAAAGCTTCCAGGGAGCAATGGCAAGAAGGCATCAGTAGTTTTAAGTCCAAAGAGAACATACAGATCCAACATTTGTGGACAAGTAGATGGCCTTTGGTAAATAATTGGAGCTGAATGCTACAGACCCATGAGAAATGCAGACAGCCCTGCCATGCTTTATCCCCAGGACTGCTGAAATTTCAGTGGGACTAACTAGACTAAAAGAGCCTTATCGGAGAAGTGAGGGGAGTCAGATTCAAGGGCAAGGAAACTAGCTAACAGGCAAGGTTAAAGCCAAACATATACCATGTGGAATGTGACTTAGGAAGTCTTAAGACTTAGTTGAGTCTTCCTCCGCAGTGGCTAATTGTCCTGCTGTGCTGCCCAGCAGGCTTCAGTGCTCCCCTCCCCGCTGCAGTAGGTGTCTTGATAACTGCCTCCAGTGTGAGAAATGAGGCAGTGGGTGGATATTGGTGGTGGAAATAGCAACGAGACAGTGATGGTCACCATTTGGTATCCTGCTTAGGGCAGTGGTAGATGAGAAGTCGCCCACACCCTTCAGTAGGATCATGGTGTTGGATTGGTCTCTTCTTGAATAAGCAGCTTTTGTATTGAAATAGCCATGGGAAAGCCTAGACACTTTACAGCTAAGGGAGTGGGTGGAACGAGATTGTTGGACTTGACACTTTGTACGTCTAAACCATAAATCCAGTGCAAGGGCACTGTCAGGCTGGAGCGGGTTCGCTCTTGAGTTGGGAGGAATTGGCTAAGTGAAGGCAGGGGAGCTCCCTATGGAAGAGCCCTTCTTGGTGGGCTGAAACTAAGGCACTGAGTCAAACGTTAATTAAGTGACTGCGGAAGCTCAGCCTCTAAGTCAAATAAAGATAAAAACAAGGACAAAGTGCAGGAAAGCGTTCACAGAAGGAGCCACAAATTCAAGTACGGGAACAGTAGCGTGTCCCTCTGTATGTGTGTAGGCGGGGGCGGTGTGTGTGCAGGGAGGGTCTTGTGTTACTCAGCAGGTGATGGATGAACAGTTGCCTCGCAAACTTCATGGCCAGCCATGGAAACAGCACTGGTCCCACTCTGGTTTCCCAAAGCCAAGGTGGCAGAGCCGTCAGCATGGGCAGTTTTACAGTACACAGGCTTTTCTCCAGGGAGGTATTTTGGACTGAGTGACCTTGTAAAACTATGTCCTCACTCTCCTATGGAGCAAGCTGTCCATTCAGTACAAGAGGTTCCCAATAACTTCTGAATTACTGGGCTACTCCCATAAACACAAGGGTTAAGTGGACTATGAGTGTACCAGGAAATTGTGAGCCTAAATCACCATTAACTATATCTCCATGAGTCCCTAAGAGTAGAAGTGGGTGGGCAGGGTTGATAGTCATACTTGTGGGGATCATCCAGGTGAGTAACTATTCTTAGTCATATGTGCAATGAAGTATGTGCTATTACATACATTCTTGGGTCAGGCCATAGCTACCTCACAGCAACATTAATATTTAACTGCATCTACCCCTCAGGTATAGCAGAAGATGCAGTGATCTCAGTTTTTACGTCTGATTTCAGGGTACGTCTCTGCTGCGACCTGCAGCAGAATTGTCCCACATCAGTACCACCAGTGCTGGTTCCCAGGTCACACAGCACACAAAGCTGACCTGAATCACCTGGAGGTAAACGCATGTTTTTGTTGAATTAGTGCACATGACATAGGGTCTATGCCAACTTTATGCTTTTACATCAGTTTCAAGGCCAGCCCCAGGATGACGGGTGACAGCCAAGCTAGCAGACAGTGAAGGACCTCAGCCAGCAGAGATACTGCTGGGAGGCCTTTTCAATACTTTCTGGACAAACCATAATCAGCTAAGCACATTTATGCCAGCTCAGTGTTTCGCATAATTTTTACCCAGCACTAGGAGACTTACAGCCACACTGATGAGAGCCTCCATGCCTGCCATTGCTCCTGGTAGTGCACGGACTCCTGTGCATTGGGTACGCCTGGTGTCTGGCATACGTGTGGCTTCACTTCTTGAGAAACAATGTTTTCTTGAGCTCCACAGTCACAAGGGGAAAGTAGATAAAAATATAGCTATCGAGGACCATACCCAGCCGGAAAAAGCATCTGCTTCAATGAGTTTGGGCAGGGTAGGTCCAACCAGGTATGTACACTTCAGCAGAGACTCCTTTCCAGGCTGGTCCTGGAGCAGAGGTACTCAGTGGTAGTTCACACAGAGGTGCTCTGCTGGGCTGATCTGTGCTGCCAAGACTGCAAAGCCGTGCCTAATGTAAAACAAATCTGACAGTTACCAAGCAGGGAGAAAGTACACTGCAGAATCCTGAACTCTGATCTTATCGAGAACATCCTGTAACACTCGTGTGTGCTCTTACATAATTACAGGTGGCAACTGTTAAAAGAAAAGCTTTTAAGTCAGATGATAGCAAGCAAGAACTTTGTTTAAACTTCTGTCTGCGCTGTGGTTACCTTGGTGTTTCCGGGCACAGCGAACTCTATGAAAAAATAATCTTAAAAAAATACCCTCTAGATCTGCTAAATGAAACTGCTGCATAGCAAGTGAGAAGCTGGAAAACATCCGAAAAATTTCAGAAGCTCCAAAGAAATGAGCCAAGGTTTTCTAAGCAGGTGCCAGGAGTGATTGGTGACACAGGCTGAATACAAGGGTGTGGGAACGCCACATCCCCATGGATGCCCTGTGGAGGTGGTGGCAGTATTATTTCTGCATTAACAGTCAATGACGTTGTTTTTCAGCTTTGCTAATCCATACCTCAGAGTGACAGCTACTGGACCAGCAGTTGTGCTTCCCCTCACTCCTGCGGACGCTTTTGGTCCCCTCCTGGGGATGAGACCTCCCCGCTGCCACAGCATGGCAGCCATCAGGAGCCTGCATGCGGGGGGTACCCACAGCACCATGATGACACCCGGTGATGCAAACCCCTGCTCTCGCCCTCACAGCTCCCTCTGAGTTCGGAGTGCGATGTGGTGAAGGTTTTGGCTCTAGAAAGACATAACTTGGTGCCAGGTGGGCTGATGCCCATGTCCATAGGACCCTGCACAGGGCTTTCCGGCCATCCCTGCGTGTCCTCGTTCTCCTGCTTGACCCTGGGGTTGCCCTGCCCATGTGTTATGTCCCCATTCAAGCTCAGTGACTTGCATTCCTGCTGCTTCTGCAAACACTCCTCATGATGGAGTTTGTCTAGCCAGGGACCTTTGCCTCAGGCCTCGTCTTGCATCAGGCCTCCATGCACAAGCTGTCATCTCCACTGCCCCTCAGGACCAGCCTGTGCCATCCTGCCATGACTTGGCTTGGCCACCACCTGCTGCCACTGCCAGCCACAGGTGCAGCACCACCTAACCTCACCCGGCTTAGTCAAAGTCTCACATACACGTGCATACACACACACACACAGCGTCTTAGTTTATTCCTCTGAGAAAAATGAATGTTAAGGGGGAGCCTACTTCCCCCAGGAAAGCATCAGCTGTGTACCTGACCTCAACCACTGTGACACGGAGACTGCAGCAGCAGACAGTAAGATGCTGCATGCTGTCTGGGGCAGCAGCTTCCCTGCAGCACCTCTCATGACATTTTTACCTGCATGGGAGACCATCTTCTTCTGAAATACTGTCTGCAGTGACAGTGCTGGCGAGACGCTGTGGACACTCATGGTTTTGGTGAAGACAGACTTTTTCTATCCTGAGATCATGGCTTGGCACCATAACGCTGACAGTCAGAGTTGCCTGCTAAGCTGTCCTCAGAGAAGACTGAGGGACAAGGACATGTCCTGCCTCCCTAGCCCACCAGGAGGTCCTTCTCGTCTCCAGCCCTTTGGTGCGGGTCTAACTCAGGCCCTCCTCCTGCTGGGAGCCTTCAGAGGTGGCTCTAAACCTCGCTCAGCTTCTCTACAGTTAGTCTATAGCTGCAAAACGTGGGAGGAGTTCGAGGCGGCAGCAGCAGGAAAAAAGACTCCTGGACGCCAGCGTGAGGGTGTTGGTGAGGATGGAGCCCTCTGTGCTGCCATGGCTCTGGGCTTGGTGGTACAGCAGTGCCTCTGCCCTTGCTCGCTTGTGTGGACTCACAGCAGGAGGTGGAAGCAATGCCAAATGCACAGCCAGGCACGGCCAGTTGTCCTCAGTGGTCACTGCTTTCTTCTTGCCCCTGCCCCCTGACTGGTCTGAGCTCTTCCATGTCTCCTCAGGGCCAGCAGAGCTGTGGGGTCACCTGGGGAGCTCAGCAGCTCTCCCACATGGACCTGGCCCTGCACAGTGATTGCACCAGCTAACCTGTTCCCTCTCCTTTCCCCCTCTGCTTCCTTTGCACACCTTTTCATTTGCCCAGCTCACAAGGGTTCATGGTGTTTCAAACAGATCCTTGGTCCACAAGCTACTCTCTGCTCTCAGCAAGGTGTCTGATGGTGAAACTCACCTGCAGGCAGGGAGAGAGCAGAGGCAGCAGCAGCAAATACCAGCCTGGGACAAGAAGAAACTGAGGAAACCTTGTGAGAGGGAGCAGAGCCAGCCAGTCACCCTGCACCACAGCAAACCACCAGCAGACAAAGCTGTTCTCCTCCCAAGCTCTTTCCCATTTCCATCTTCATCCCTTCCCAAACAGACTGCTTGGTTCACTCCCAGTTTTGCTGGTTTTACAGTGCTATCTGGTATCTGTGGTATGATAGCATACAACATAGCCTCTGTATTTTCTACCTGGGTCAGCAATTCCTTAAAGCTACTTCTTCCCTTTCATCATATACTTCATGCTTGTCTTTTCTGCCATTGCTCATGTTGTTACCTTGTAATTTCTCATGCAGTTATTTTGTTTGTGTAGGCACAGGTCAGGGCTGACCTTTTGCCTGCATGCCTCAACAGAGCAAGCTAGCCGTGGCAGCCTGGAGGTGAGCACGGTGTAGTCTAGCTCAGGTATTGTTAGTGCAACCACCTCTGTGGGCAGCGTGGGGGTCAGACCCAATGCCCGGTGAGCAAAACTGGCCTGGCACCACCGCAGCATGCAACTGACAGGAATACTTTTGTTATTTGGCACTACTGTAGGTTTTTTTTGCACACACACACGGTATTTTTTGACAAAAGCATAAGAAAGCAGAGATGAAGTTAAGCAAATTCAGCTTGACTTTGTGTCCCAGCAGCAGTGAGGGGAATGGCTTAGTACAGCTAAGGTAGGCTGTGGTTGCTTGGAGCCTTGCAGGGAAAGGAAAAACAGAATCATCACAGGCTGGTTGAGGTTGGAAGGTCATCTGGTCCAATGCCCCCTGCTCAAGCAGGGCCACTTACAACAGGTTGCCTAGGACCTTGTCCAGATGACTTTTGAATTTCTCCAAGGATGGGAACTCCACAACCTCTCCGGTCAGCCTGTGTCAGTGCTCAGTCACCTTCACAGTAAAAAAGTGTTTCCTGAGGGAACCTCCTGTGTTTCAGTTTGTGCCCATTGCCTCTTAAAACATCCTTCTTAAGAATGTGCTTTAACCACCTCCTGCCAAAAATTCTGTAGCCTCTGTGCAAAGAAGGGTAGACGTGGCCTGAGTCAATAAATCTCTAAAAACTCTTGGCACAGTACGAACTAACAGGGATCACAGCTGGGACTGTGACAAGGTCCCAGGCCTCCTTATGTAGGATGCAGGCCAGTGTTTCCCCCTGGACTGATGACTTTATGGAACAGGAGGGTAATAGAAGGGATTTTTCATATCGTACACAGTGTTTTTCGAGTTTATTGATTTGTCCAGGAAAAGACTGGAATTGCCTGAAAGGTTCATCCCCAGAGGAGGGAAAATTGAGGTGGAACAGAATAAAATGAGAATAAAGCATGATATGATGGGAAAATCAAGGGAGAAACTTCCCTGAGTAAAGAAAAATCAGCCAAGGATTAGCTGGGAAGATCGTGGACTTCCAGAAGATAAACAAGGTACTTCCTTGCTGAAAGCTGACATAATGCTTAGCTAGTGCCACCCCTCTAAACAAGAGCTGTTACCAGGAAAAAAGTGAAAGAAGTCTTCCTAGTGGTTTAGAATAAATTGCCATTTTAATCATGTTGTTGAAAGAAAGGCAGAGAGAGGGAGTTTTTCCCATATTAGTTATGCCAAGGCTACCCTGTCTGGTACAAAATTGTCAGCCATCCCTTTGGAAAATAATTGTGAAGAGGATGGTGGTGAAGAGGAGGTCGGTGAAGGTGCCTTTAAGATCCCACGAAGCTGGGAGAATGACAGCCAGGATCTGCAAAGCACGAGGCGTGTGACAGACAGCCTTTCTGGGGGGCACAAACCACTCCGACGCGTGCATCACCTTGCACCCATGCTCCACCAGCCTGTGAAGGATGGGCAGCGGGGCTGGGACCCTCACCCCTGTGGGAAGGCAGTGAAGCCCGCAGCTCTGCTGAAGACGAGGAGAAGATGAGGTCCACGCTTGTGCCTGCTCGCTGGGCAGGAGCATAAATATCTCCTTGGCTCCACTGGCCCAGGCGTGGTTTGTTGTTGTACACAGTGCTGGAGGGGGGTAGTGATTTGAGGGGCCAGGATGGTGCCAGCAGCTGTGCTGATGCATATATGGAAATGAGATGGTAACATTGCCCTTTTCATTTATTAAACAAACACAAAGAAAATCCCTTTTGCTTTTCTTCTGCTATCATTTTGCTAAAAATACCATATGAAGTAATCCTGTAAATAATTTTTTCATAAAGCTCATCTTCAGATTAAGTCTCCTGAATCTAAGTTTCAAGGAGCTGGCAGTTAGTCTGGTAAGCGCTTGTTCACTGAAGCTGCTCCATTCCCCGTCTCCTCGTCTCAGCGCAGAGGAGCAGATAGATGGGACTGGAAGTACTGGCTGACCCCGAGGATGGATGGTGGGTCTGCCCCCAGGGAAGGCCAAACACCATGGCAGCAGATGGCACTGTCCCAGACTTTCCAAAACCTCCCCAATTCCCTATTCCGCTGCAGCTGGACAACACAGAACTGGGGGAGAGGGGGGGAGCTATGGTCCCATGCCTTGCCCCTCATCATTCAGTAGCCCCAGCTCTTGGCTACTGCACACCTACAAGGACTGAGTCAAGGGTTGCACACCTTCTGCTGCCAAGGGAAGCAACATCATGGTAGGAAGAACAGGCTTTTGCAGATGATGCCATCCAGTTCCTGGTGCCCAGGGTTTTCCACCTGCTGCCACACTTTGCATTGTGGTGACACTGCCAGGGTCCACCTCTCTGAGTTTCCTGATCACTGTGCTCCCCTTACGTAGGGTCCTCTGTTAAGGTATGGGTTTGGTCTGTAGACCCAGATGACTGAAAGCTCAGCCTGGAAACACAACAACCATCTCAGGGACTCCTTGTGCCATCTGCACTGTTTTGTCTGGTCCAGCTTCCCAAGAGGCAGGTGTTAGACTTTCCATCCAGTCACTGCAGGATTGTTTCCCAGGAAAATGGATGCTAATTATGCAACCTTTTCAGACACACTCAGCTTGAACTGGCCTTTGCTTCAGCTCTTCTGGTTGCTCAGGATTTTGATCCTTGATTTTCAAGTGTTTGTTGAATCATTCTTGCTTTGCATCTCCACATCAGATATTTAGATCTTTGTATTTTTTTCTTAAGTACACTCAGGAACATTTACCAGGGAAGGGAAAATATCCTGTTTAATAAGTATACTGACATTTAAAAGCAAATAAGCATTAAAACAACTGAAAGTACTGAGCAATTGAAGCACCCTGTGGTAGGTCCACATATCCAGAAATGCTGGTTTTAAGTAGTGTGCTAGGTGCTGGATCATGAGCAGCAAGGGCGTACGCCCAGCTTAGGGGCCTGATGAAAGTGGCTTGCTCCCTCTTCCTATTAATAAAGCATGCTAATCAAGCAAGAGGTGAGAACCCAGCTGTAAAGAGTTCCTTTGGGTTGGTATTGTGCAGTTAGGACAAAGGACACAATGTTATACCAGAGACAGATAAACTACAAAAAAGAATCAGCTATAAATAGGTCGTTACCACTAAGGGCTTCCAAAAACAATTACAGATTAGAGAAAGACACTGAGGAATTGCTAGTTCCCATCCATCCTTCCAGGATGACTCAAACTTTTGCTGGTGCATTTGGAGCGTGCTGGGTCTCTGCTGCGGCTCTGAGTTTATCCCGCTCCTGCAGCCTTTTTCTTGGTTCTTTTTCAGTGGTAGTAAAGAAAAAATAAAATTGCTATTATCTTGGAAATCTAGAAACAGGAATTTGCTGAGTCTAAATAATTTTTCACACAAATATGAGATGTATATTAATTCTTCCATGTGGAATGTGATCAGCTAGATATTCAGGCTCATGGGATATTTTGAACCTGAATTGTCTTCTATGTTGAGTCATGCTGCTTCTACCCAAAGCTGTCCATAAGATGGACAGTGGTGATCTAGGAGAATTGCTCTGTTACCTTCTTCTCACATGTATGAATGCTAGCATTAGAAACTCTGCAAGGGTTTTTGCAGGTTTTTTAAAATTTTTAATGAAAGTCCCACTGCAGAAACAGTGAGGGAAGCAGGCAGCTAGTGAGTGGCACTCCCAGATATCTTCATTGCACTGATGTGTTCCTTGATGTGGTTTAAAAGTTTCACACTTATTCTCACAAAACTGGGCTGGAAACTTTCACGCAAAGCTCTTTTCTTATTATTTAGAAATGTTTGCTTCCAAACTTCATGGAAACAAAGTCACTGGGGAGGGATGTGCAGCCATGAAAAATCACAAACAAACCTGATATGATTTCCCTCGTTTTTCCAGGCAGGACTTGAGGCAGGTGCGGCTGAGAGAGAAAGCAAGCTTGCGATTCACAGCTGTCTGATAACATGGGGGATGTTTTTGTTTTATCAGGCCTTTACACCCATCTCTGGAAATATTCCTCTTCTTTCCGTTGTGTAAAATAGCCTTTGGTGAACCCAGCTTGTCTTATCTCGTGGCCGAAATACTCAGTTATTCGAAGTCATTACCAAAGGTTTGTCCTGACAAATGTGCTGTGGCATTATGGCATATTTATCTGAACAGGAAGGCAGAGCCCGGTGCAGACTCTGTGATGCTTTCAGAGTGACTGGGTGAAGAGGAAACGGATGAAGGCAGGCACACATGGACTGTAAAAATGTATGTGTAGGAAACCATTTTCCCCTGGCTGCCATTCCTTCAGCTGGCCTTGGAGAAGGCTTCAGCTGATGAAGCTGGTTCCTTTGTCTGTCTCAGATACTGAGCCGAAATCCTGATAACCAGGTTTCCCAGATGTGCTTGGAAAGCCACAGGTTTCTGCTGCTTTCTCTGAGTAGGATTAAAGTCAGTCGGGAACAGACTATCCGCGGGTACCCAAACGTGTGGCACCTGGTCTTGTCCAAAAGACAAAGAGGAAGAGGGTGCAAGCACCACGGTGCGAAAACAGCAGTGGGTTTGGGTAAGAAAACACAGGCCCACCAGGACCCCATTTGCCTTGCAGCAGAGGATGCTTTGCTCCCAGAAAGAGCCCGTGCAAAGAGATGTGTGGGGCAGTGGGGAGGGAGCCCTTGCTACTGGCTGTGGTGGGGAAGAACCTGTGGGACCCCAGGGGCTGCCAGCACCTAAACCCCGTGTGCCCCCCAGCCTCTGCAACCCTGCAGCAGGAGGAAAAGGTGAGGGTGTGAGAATGAACACGGGCTGCAGGTGGAGGATGGCTTCCTCCCCGATGTCATTTTTTCACCTACATGTGCTCAAAATGACAGAGATAGGGGCTGTCTCCAGTATGGTCACTACTGGTCTGGTTTGTTTTTTTTTTTTTTTAATCTTCTCCTCTGAGGAGAGAAACAGAAGCCTCTTTGATCCTGTTTTGCTTTTCCTTTCACTCTTAACATTTTTTTCCTTGCTTGGATTTTCCCTTCTCTCCTGGTGTCCCCATTTTCCTCTGCTGTTTCAGCTGCTGTCCTAGCAATGAGGACAGATGCCCCTGGTTGTTATACTCTACAGTTCCTAGAACTACATTTATTTATATTTGTTCTTGGAACCAAGATGGTAAAAATAGCCTAAAGGCCATGGAAATAGTGAGGGAGGGGAGTATAATGCATTGTGCATTGCTTTCATGGATTGCCAAAAGATGGAAACCCTGTTGATTGAAATTGACTTTTCCCATGTCTCAAAGTTAGCCTACAGCTCACTAAGTTGATGTGGAGGCCTGGGAAAGGACATACTCCATTGAGTAGAATTGCCACCTTTTGGAAAGGAAAAAAGGAAATCTGGACGAAAAGAACAGGGAGATAAAAGAAGAAGAAGAAAGTGGGTGGTGTGAGGAAGAAGAAAGATTAATAAAGTGAAGGGGAAAAAAAACCAATGGGAACAAAAAAACAAAACACAAGAGCTGTCAGAGAAAAAGCTGCATGTAATTAATTTAATGTCCTGACTTGGAACGTAGCATGTGTGGGACAGCAGAGTGTAAACATCTCCAATTGCCCCATGAAGACGTCTCACTCTGATCTCAAAAAATCCACTACTCATTTCATCTCCAAAACTGAGCTTTCCATATGTCCTTTCCAGCCTGGTTTCTTAACGAGATATGTTGTAACACTGTGAGCCCTACGAACACGCAGTATTTCTGGGGCTGGCATCAGTCAGGCTTCTGCACTCCAGCATGGAAGAGCAATGATTTCTGCACGGGAGAGCCAAACCCGTGGGATGCAGCTGGAAGGTGCGTGAAAGGTGAAGAGAGTGGTGAAGAATGACGAAGGGCCCTGCCGTCTTCTGCTGTGAACCAAGCTTTGCCTTTAACATCTGCGCAATGTACTTTGAGCTACTCCTGCCTGGTTCTTTGTGGCAGTCTCTGCTGTGGGGTCACCGCTTAGAGGAGGTACAGATAATCCCCAAATGCGAGGCTGTGGAGATCCCTGCCCCTTCTCCTGGCATGAAGAGCTGAAGAAAAGACTGGTGTAGGCAGTCTCCTGGCCCAAGGAAGATGTGATGCTGCCTGGTCTGCACCACTTCTGCTTAGGGCTATCTAGTCTATAGTGGATTTGTCTGGGGGTCGAATATTTGGTGCAATACGAAGCTGCATCAAGCAGTGAGATAACAGGCAGGGTGAGTGATGGCCGCCCAAGCTTGTTCCCAGGCCCTCTTTCATTTAACAAAAGGCATGTGTCTGTAGGAGATCAAAACCTAGGTCATACTTTTCTGCATAACTTTATCATGGAAATGGTGCTGTTATGTAGGATGGTGCCTCCAGGTGTCTGCAAACGGGCTGATGTTACTGCCCCACTGCTTATAGTGTCCCAAAGAAGGACTTTGAGGTTTTTAAGTGTTTTTCTGAAGCACTGGGAAAGGTTATCCAGGGTGTTACAGTAAAGTTGTAACTTTGCAGGATTCAGTCAGAGTAGCTATTGATCCAAATGTCTCATGCTGTCACCCAGACATGTACAAAAGAGCAGCCTAGTGCCATGAGCGTACAGGGAATGTGTCTTCCCCTCTAGACTACATAGTTTTCATTCTGTTTCTGAAATAGCTGTGACATTTGGGCTTCTAAACAGAGCTCCAACTGAAGATGCTCATGATTGTAATTTAGTTGTACTTCTGTCTCTTTCTTTCTGCTCCCCTTTCATCACCACGTCTGCCTCTGCTCTTTCCCTGGCTTGATGCCTTCCCCCACTCTACCCCCCGGCCCCCGCCTTTCTCTACTCTTTCCTGTATCTATTTTTACTGCTTCTGTCTTCTTCATCAGTCAACATCTTCCCTGGCTCTTTCTTCCTTTGCTTCTTTTCCAGTATCAAAGAGCATCATTTTTTACTGTACGTATAGGATGAAATGTTTAAAATGCTGGTTTGACCCTGCGATCTGTCCTCAAAGATTTAAAGGCATTCTTTCAAGAGGTTACAGTTGCAGGGTTTGTATACAAAACAATCATCTTCCCATCCTTAGATGTGTTCAGCTCTCACAGCATGTGGAACTGAAGTGCCAGGAAAACCTTGGGGAAGCTGGGAATTGCTTGCTGTAGAACAAATGCACTAATGCACACTCTCACACATCTGTCTCTGGGATATTTTAGATTTCTTTGACAAACTGGAGTCTTGCAGCGCACTGATATGGTGGCAGATATTGGTAAGCCATTTTTGGACAGAGAAATGAAAACATGGGTGAACACTGAGGAACCAAGGTCACTTCGGCATCATCCATGCCAGAGAGTTGAACTGATTTTAATGAATGAAGCTTCGCCTGTGTGACCAGCAGTGTAACTGCGGGGAATGTTAGGGAGACTCCCAGACACTAGCACTGATCTCTCTCAGCTGCTGGGTTTTCTGGCCCTGGGTCTGGCAGGCTGCGGCGCACACGCTGTGCATGACAAGAGCACAATGGATGAGATGCGTGAAACTTTGACAATCAGCTACTAGACTGTGCTTTTTTTTTGGGAAGGAAAGTAACTCCAGAAGCAATGTTGTAGTAGTGGACTGAATTCTCACTCCACCGAATCTGGTCTAGTTCCACTGATTAGCAAAGAGGTGGCCACAGTAATTGCACCAATGGGTTTCTGAAACAGGTAAAACACTGAGCACAGCTACATGGGTACGTGGCTTACAGGGGACTAACCCTTATGATTCAGAATTGAGCTAATAACCAACAGAGAGAAAAGTAACATTTTTTATTGGGTGAAGCTCGAGGAGCTGTAGAGGTTTACATACCCTCGAGCAGAGCTGCGAGAGCAACGCACAGGCTGAGTATCAGGCTCTGTCCCCATTCATTTGTCTTTGTGGTGATCCCTACAGAGACAATATCTCCTCCCTGGTTGCTGGAAACTGTCAGGATAAACCATCTCACCTTTCACATCTCAGCATGATTGACTTCCCCCCAGTTAGCCCTGTTGGGATAAAAGAGCTTCTCTTGTTTTAAAACAGCCATCAGACACTGCCCCATCTCCTCAGACACAGACCCGAACCCGAAGGTGATGTGTTCATGGCCTCTAAGCTTGATTACTGCAAAACAGCACAACCTGGAGTCAAACAAAATTCCCTCAAAAGCATCTTCTGATGCAAACACAGCAGCACATCTACTTAGCAACATGCATCTTTGCCGAGCTCGCACCACACCAGTCTTCATGTCTGTTACAAAGTCCATGTCAGATAGTCTGTATAGTAATCAAAGCCTTCATTGTTCTTTATCTATGTGTTTTAGAAACTGTACTTTGCTTCAAAACTGTAGGCACCCATGGTCAAAGCTGAAGGTAACCAGAGACAAGGGATTGCAGGAGACATCTTTGATAGGTGTGGTCCCTGTGCTGCTTCTCGCAAGAGAAGAGAGTGGCCATGGACCTCATGAGCCTGAACAAAGAGCAAAACACCTGCCATTGCATGTCTGATTTAGTTCAGGGAGTTCTGCCGCAAAATGCACCCCAGTCCTGGCTCCCTCTTCCCTTCTCCCCCTACTCAAACAAACAGCTGAACAGAAAAGGGAAATAACTTGTTTTCCATTTATTTCTGAGGAAGAAAAACTGGTCATTTCTCTTCTAAATATTTGGAAGACTTCATGAAATTAAAATTAACAAGGTCATATAAAAGCCTTCTTGAACAGGTACATCCAATTTAAAAAAAAAAAAATCCTGGTTTTTGGACTGGTGCAGTTTGTGAACGTCCCTTTATTTACGCTACAGAAAGGAATGACTCTTGCAAGTTAAATCTGTACAGATGGCGAAGGAACGCTTTGGAGAAGTAATGAAACTTTGCCGCAGCATTCATTTCTATTTGCTGAAGGAAAGACTTTATAGCTCTCTTTGAAACAACTTTCCTTCTGCCCCCGCCGTCCCGTGGAGAGGCTGCATCACTTGCCGCTGCTTTTTTGCAGCAGCTTCTCCCCTCTTTCCCGTTTAACTCTCTGCTTCGCCCTTGCACCTATCAACGTACGGCAGGGGCGGCGGGAGCGGGCATCTGCAGCTGGCCCGCCCCCAAGGAGTTAACCGGGTTTATTACATAATCCGTTTAACATTTGGGATGAATAGGAAATGCACGCCCCTCCTCTCCTACAATGTGTTTGTGCGCTTTAAATCGCCCTCTTCCCGGGCTGGTGTGCGAACCCCGCGCCGCTTGGCATGCCCTGAAGCCTCCCTCCCTCCCTCCGCCGCCGCGCTTGCACCCCTGCCGCTCATCCCGGCTTCGCTCATGTCACCGGCCTTTTGCACACCCACGTGTCTGTCCGTGTGTCCGTGTGTGCGTGTGCGAGCACATGAGAAGAGAGGAGCGAGGGGAGGCGAGACGGTCACGTTGGTAGGAAGTGCCGGCAGTGGCTGTGAAGTGTGAAAACAAATTCTGCCATCGCTTGGACGGCTCTGACTGGACAGAGCGCCCTCGCATAATGCCATCTTTCGATGAGGTTTTGAAGGAAGCCGGGGAATTTGGAAGATTTCAAAAGAGGGTCTTTTTCCTCCTTTGCCAGACGGGCGTAACTTTTTCTTTCCTGTTCGCCAGTGTGGTTTTCCTTGGGCAGGCGCCGGGCAACTACTGGTGCAGGATCCCCGGGGCAGCCAAATTAAGCGAGCGATGTGGCTGGAGTCTGGAAGAGGAACGAAACTTCACGGTCCTGCCCCTGCGCCTGGGGAACGGGTCCTCCAGCGGAGAGTGTGAGAGGCTGGATGTCGCGTGGGACACCTCCGTCAGCTGCGCCAGCCCACTCGCCCGCTACGGCAATGGCAGCGTGGGCAACCTGCCGCTTGTCCCATGCCACGATAACTGGGTCTATAAGCAGCCCCACTCATCCATCGTCAGCGAGGTAAGGAAAATCCCCATCCTCTAATCGGAGACTTGTGTCCCGGTATGGGATTGCGTCAGTAAAGTGGGATTGTCACCGCAAGGGTCATTGCTTTGGTGGCTGGTTTTCCTTCCCGGATTTGTTTTGTTCCAAGGCACAAGGAAATTGGGATGAGTATGACCAAGTGTCAGCATCAAACTTTTAGGGAAAGGTGAGATGATCTGAAGGGTGGCTTTCCAAAGACACGCAAAGCCAAACACTCCACACAGAGATTGCTCTGTCGCAGAAGGAATGTCAGATTAAAATAAAGAGTTAAGTCCTTGTGGCTGAGGCTTCTGCTGCTCAATTTTGGGTCAGCAACTTTGGTGGTGTAAACCCAAGTGCAGCTGATACCACTTGACCATCTGGATCACTGTATATTATCCGTCCTCTGTATTTCCAGTACTGAACACTGAAGTCTGCAAGTAATAAAAAACCACTGGTGGCAGACTGCCCTTCAGAGATCTGACAGGAGTCAGCAGAAATGACTGTGTTTACTAAAGAAAAAAAAACAAACCCACATTTTTGCCCAAAGCTATCATTCAGCTTTTCCTGAAATGTCAGAGTTAGAGAACCGCAGACTGTTACCGCTAGTGGTAAGTGCTGGCAAATGTAGTGGCTTTTTAATGAGGCTGCAAAAGATCATTTAAGATGCTTTCCTAGGAGATCCTCTGTGTAATCTGCAATCGTGCCGCGAATGTGCTGTGGTCTGGCTCCAGCACACAGGCTACACACTAGAAGTGTGTATTTTAAGGTCATCCTGACAGCAACGGTCACCAATGCAGTGATGAAAATATGAAGTGTGCTTAGAGGGGTTGGCTAGGAAATCATCAAGGTGCACCACAGAATGTGTTGGCACGGCCATGGGCTCTGGTTCCTGCCTGTCTCATGAGCCTCCAGCTGCATTTTTTAACTAGGTGCTTGCACTGGAGCCGTGCCCTCCGAAACACAGAGCGGGGCACAGCAGGTGAAGCCCTGAGCAAACACTGAACTGAAAAGCAATCCTGACCTTTCAATTCACCATCCTTCCCCCATCCAGCTGGGACCGCTGGATCTGCTCACAGGCTTTAGGCTCTTCAGAGCAGCAGCTTTGTGCCCTGAGCACCGCATCTGACCTGAGCAGCTTTAGCCAGGATCGATGCTCAGCAGAAGACAAATCCGAGTACCTGGCTGGCCCTAGACCAAGGTTTCAGAACTGGCTTTTGTGTGTGATCACTGAAATCAAAGCTCCTTGGAGGGCCGCAAGTGACATGCAGGGAGCTGGTGTCAAACTTTAGTCTCTGAGAACGACGTATGTCTGCCCGTGCTGAGAGTGGCAGGAGGATGAATGCTGTTTGGGAGCCACAGCCTGGCTCTGGAGCAAATCGTGGGAGGTGGGGTTGGTGGGAAGGCTACGCTGCTGCCTCCGAGGTACCTCTGCTGGGGGACTGCGAGGGGTAAGGTCATGGTGTCTTTTCCCTGGGCAGTCCGTGCTAACCATTCCCCTCAGGGCTTAAAAAAACAAACATAGAGACTCCTTCTCTTTTGTTGTTCCTTTGTTTTCCCCTTCAGCATTGCTATAGGTGAAAGCATATAAGGTGAAAGGGTAAATTGTGTCCATAAGGTTGTGCTCAGAGTCTGTTTATGGCAGCAGTTTGTGTGTTGAGCAAAGGCACTGTGATTTTCCAGCAGTGCTGAACCGCTGGGTGCAGCTAAGAGAAAATAAAACCAGTGTTTGCGTTGCAGCAATAAATGGGAGTGAAAGGTTCAATGTTCTCTGGCCAATATCTTGTCCATCTGTGCATTCTTCCCCCCCTTCTGGGGAGACCCTCCAGGGCCAGGGGAGGGATGAATGGATGCTTGTGGAGACACTCCCCTCCTGTGCTCCCAAAGGCACACATTGGGAAAGCCAGGGAGTAACAGTCTGCAAGTAGCAACAGGCTGGGACCATCTGTCCCCTGTGCCAGGGCAGCAGGTCCCATCGTCAGTGTCACTGCTGCTCCTAGAGAGACTCTTGCTGGCCAGGGACACCTCAGCCGGAGGACACTCAGCTGTGACCTGTGGCACTTGCGTCCTGTTCCCAGTTTTGCAACATTTGCAGGATAAAACAAACCCCATGAGGCTCAGTTTCTTCATCTAAAAAGGAAGCTTGTGGCACGCACATCCTGGCTCACTTGCTTTGAGATCAGCTATTAAAAGGAGCTTGATATCTATTAATGTGTTACACATCCAGCAAAGACAATTTCAATCCCAGACTTAATTTAGTCTCCTTTCACTCAGCTGAGGCTCTAACAAATCATGACTCAATTTAAGCAGATCTGTGCTCTGTTTAATCAGATCACGAAACATGTCTTTTCTCATATGTCTACTCATAAATGCTTCATTTTTTCCGTGTATGCAGAAATGTTTCTGTTTCTTTCAACTATCTTAAGATTTCTGGTACGTTATGTCTGGCTGAATCAACAGTGGAAGTGACCAGGGAGACAAAGTTAAAAGGATGAGTTACATGACAATCTGAAGGACATATGCTCAGGGAGAAAGAGACCGGGGTGGGGGAGGAAAAGTCAGGATCCTGAAGGAGTTCTTCCCGGCTTATGGCAAGCACAGATCTGGTGTGGATTTGCAGTGGGACAGGGGAGGCAGAGGGCAACTGCAGGCATGTAAAGCCTTCACTGGGAAAAGATATCATATCACAGAGCATGTCTGGCAGGCAAACCACAGGCTATTACTATCAGTTATGAGCACCTCGAAGAAGCTAAATCATATGGCTGGAAGGACTGATTGATGAGGAGCTGTGAAATGAATGGTATTGCAGTACCTGACTTCATTGCTTTGGTTTGTGCATAACAGGACCATGCTGCTTGCTGGCTGCTCTCTCATCTTAGATGATAGCTCTCATCTTCCACAAAGGCGTTCACAGTGGCATCAGCAGAAGGAAGCAGAGGAAAAAGGGGGAATGTGGACTCATAAAATGTAGCCACAGCTTTGTAAGCAATACCTGAGGTGCCTGCTGCATCACCTGCTGCTGCGGGACTCCTGAGTCTCAGTGCTGGGGTACAGTGTTGTGCTGGGAGAACATACCAGGGTTTTCCTCCTTCGGGATTTGAGGAGAAGAGCAAAATCTATTAAGAGATCATCACAGGAGGAACACATGGCAAAGCCAATTAGCTTGGTCTAGTGACAGGTGTCAGAGCACTGCTAAAGGTTCCCTTTTAAAATCTTATTTTGGTGTCTAACAGGCTCTGAGAGGAGATCCCTACTTCTGCAGTGACATGCCTAAGTATCTCTGTGCTCCATTGCTTTAAGTCAGACTTTTTTATGAGGGCAATCTAGATCAGAGGAGGAGTTGTCCACTGGTGCTGCACACACAGCCCAGCACCGTGGTGCCTGAATTAAGAGTTGAGCCAACTAGGGATGATGTAAAGGTTTCGAGACACCAGCAAAATCCCTCGCTATGTTTAAAACTTGGCAGCGATCCCTCCAACGCAATGCTGTCGCAGGTGGTCGATCTGCGTAGAGGACCTTGGCCCAGTGCAATGTGCTCCCGTTTAATTGAGCGGGTCTTGCACAGCTCGCTGTGAAACTGGAAGACACGTCTGCGTGCGTCAGCAGCGGGACAGGAACCCAGTGGCTTCTCAGATTTTGTTTGGATAGGGAGGCTGAGTGGGGAATTATCGAGCTAAATCCATTCCTGGCTGGTGCCAGCTGATGCCATCTGAAATGACGCTGGTCATAGCAGGTGGCTGGTGCTGCTCAGGAGGGAAGGCTAGTGACAGCAGCAGCCCTTACAGGGTGAGGAGAGCAGGGAAGGACGCCCTTTCTGCACAGCGGATGGAGCAGGCAGAAGAGCAGGGGTGCCGGAGGACTGCGGTGGACCTGGGGGGGCCTCATGCTCTGGCCCAGGTGTCTGGGGTCTGGGGTCTGGGCCAGAGCCCAGGTCACCCCCTGTACTCCATAACACTTGCAGTAGGAAGCGTGTTGCCTGCCATCTCCTGACGGGTGAGCCTTGTGAGGGACATATGTACCCAGGACATACAGAAATCACTAAACCTAATTTCCCCAGGAAACCGTGCTGAAGACTGAGTCACTGACCTTTAACGCTGCTGGGATTTGGCACTATGTACTTTCGTCCCAGTGGAAAAAGTCTAGCACTCTGGGAAAGGGCGGCTGGTGGTAGCCTGCGAAACAATAGCCATTTTATTCAGACATTTTTGGCAGTGATGACTCCTAGGGGCATGTGCATGAATTACAATTGCATCTGCAGGTTGAATGGCCTGTGATGGTGGATGAGAGGAAGAGGGAAGTCTGCATGGTCATCAGCAGCTACAGCACAGCTGGCATATTTTAGGCTTATTAGAAGTCTTTGTTGGCAGGAGTTCAGCAGAAGGGACCGATTCCAAAATGCCCTGTCTTCAGCAAGTCATCACACCATAGATGATGTCATTTCAAGAGCTGGCAACAATTTATTGCCGAAGTGTGAGGTCTGAGGTGGACAAATGATCATCTGAATATATCCTATTGCACCTGCTGGGAATAAATCTTCTTACTCCTCTGCTTGCTAGCTGTCTCAGAAAATAAGAGTTGCCCAGCATTTGCAGAGAAACCTGTAAGCAAAGCAATAATGCTTGTCTCATAGGTTTTACAGTCCCTCAGAGCAGGAGATGACATGGCGGTCAAGCTCAGGTTGGAGAAAACACACCTGGTCCTTTTGCTGTCCTCCTCCAAGGCAATAAACAATGCAATTCACCCTCAAATTCTTGATCTAGTGTGACTGTTGTCATTGGCATGGCAGCACCCTGTCTTATTTCCACTGTCATGGTGGGATTAATGTTAAGCAGTGGAGGGAAAGAGAAAAAGGGCAGACAGAGGAGCAGAGGAAGGAGCAATTGCTGAATTTCTGATGAAGCTGTAACTAAGCTTTCCCAGTATGAGAGGGGCTGGAGCAGTTCCTTGCACAGGTTACGCAAGTGGGGCTACGTTTCTGTCACTGCCATCAAGCCATCTGGCACTGGCTGAGGGTTCAGGCCTTGCTTTTTCTTATTGTTTTTAGGACAGATGCTTTTTCCCCCCTTTAGGAGATGGTAAGTTTCTTCACCTCCCCCTTGCATTGTCCATGGATAGACACAAGAAAAAAGGACAGAACATGTCTTCTGTCCTAGGAGGCTCAATGAGTCCAGGTGATCTGAGTGGCAGGTACCAGCTGGGCCTTCGTCCATGAATAGGAGAGAAACCTCCAAAGCTTTCAAAGCTAAGCTGTTCCTCAGGCTTTGAGCCAGAGTGCCCTGGGAGCAGGGCATTTGTCCTGTTGACAGCTCAGCTTGAAACAAGACATGGAGAAGGACAGTGTCCTTGCTTAAACCCTTGGCACTCTGACAGAAGTTTTGAGAGAAAAAGAAAAGAAAAAGGTAATTTCTCCCTTTCTACTGCATGCACTTGCAGAGTGTTTTATTGCAGTATGGATGTGTGAAAGACAGCAGTTTGACAGCTCAGAGGACAAGAGAGATGGAGAAGAGCTGCCCAGCAACAAATAAGGAATGTGCAGTAACAGTCTGCATCTCCCCAGGTTTCCATTAAATGACGAATATTGCCCTAAACCGTTTGTCACTGGGAGTGGAAGGGTAAACCAGCCTCTGTTTGGCCACTTGTATGAAGGCCACTTAAAATGTGTGTGTGGGCTCCCAATAAGCTGCTACAATTGGGCCGAGGAATCTCTTTATTGACCAAAGAATTTCATCCATCATTTTGAAATTTAATTCTAACAGGCAGTAAAGTGATTCCAAACTCCTGTTCAAAGTTGCTACAGTTTGAGGAGCTTTTAATGACACATTGTCATTTAAAGCAATGCATTTCTGCAGGTATAGGTGTGCTGAAGTGTTTTGGGACTAGCTTGGTGCATAAAGGCCTCTCCAGTACCAGGAATTACAAGTCTGCGGATAGTCTGCATGTCAAACTATAATGGAAAATGTCTGCCTTCTGCCAAAGCTATGAAGACATGAGAAGTGGCCACAGCCCCCGTGTTTCCCACTCATTAGTCATGTATGAGCATTTCTTCTGTTTCCATCTCGGCCAGTTCCCACCCCTTTCTATAGCGATTACTCCAGTAATGAACTACAGGGGCTCAGTGCAAAATCTCTTCCATCTCCCAGGGAGCTCTCACTCAGGTGGTTTGTGCTGCTTTAAAGATCAGCAAAGTGCACCAGCGCAGTTCCTTCCAGCCACACTACTGCTGCTGTAAATCTGCATTGGGATTTCATGTTGATGTTCCAGCCTCTAGCGGATGGGAAAACATTCATCCTAAGGATATATTTCCAAGCAGGAATGTATGGCTGCCCGTGCTGCAAGGCTGCTGGGGTGGAAAGGAGTGATTTTCCCCAGTCTGTCAAGGACACTATAGAGGGGATGTCCTGAAAGAGGTGGTTCCTGCTGCCTGTCTTTGTTGGCAGCACCTCACTTCTGCTCAGGATGGCAGCTCGTTGCCAAGGCTAAGATGAAAGGAGGGCAGATGTGGATTGTTTATCAATTTGGACAGCACAACCTTTTTTAGTCAGCTCCCTAGATGGAAGGAGGCCATGGTCAGGCACACAATGCTTTTTGTTGTACAGCGGATAGGAATCGTGCAGGCGACTGCGGGACCGAATGCAGAGACGAGTTGCAGGGTTGTGCAGGATGTGTGCACTTGTGCAGTGAGGGACTTAGCAGGGAGCACGGCAGTGCTGAGGAGGAGGACACTTGTCCTTAGCTGGAGCTGGCCAGTTGAGCTATCTCACCCACTCGATGATTGCAATGAGAAGCTGGCTAGCTAGGTTTTAACAGGGTCTAGGTGCAACCAGCGCTATACAGCTCAACAAACAGGCTTAAGATCAGGGTCAAAAAGACCTAAGGCTTTCCTTTCCTTTCCTTTTCCATATCCTCTCTTCGTGCACCCCTCTCCCGTTCCCCCGCCCTGGAATAAGTGTTTTAGCAATTAAATTTCAAGTCTATGGAGAAAAGGGGACTGAACACAGGACACAGTGACATTCCCTTTCTGCTGTGTTGTCCTCGGTGAAAGCAGAAATGTTTACTTCATGGCATAGACATGTACTGCAAGGACACTGTTTGTGGACAGAGACACCTACAAATGCATAGGGAAGACAGGACGGTAAGCTCTCCTCGCTCCAACATCTACCAAAAGTTTCTCCATAATGTGTCCCAAATTCTGCAGCAGCAGGGGTGTGCTGCTGCAGCCACAGAGGTGATGCTTCTGAAGGGAAACCTCAGCTGGGTCCCAGCTTGCTGAGGGTTGTGTGACGAGCATCACACATTCTGGTCTCACATCTCTTCTGCAGCTGATTTTCAATTGCTGTGGGCTATAGCTCTTCTTCCCTGGAGGTGTCAAACTGGAAAGTTCAAGAAGAAAACAAAGACAACCAAAGTCAGACAGCTGTGGTCTAGACAGATAGAGAGCCCTAGAGTTTTTGATTCTCAGTGTTACCAATTTTGGAAACAAAGTGGGATCACAGGAGGGTAGTCTGTGACATTTAAAGACCATATGCTGTGATTTTTTTGGTATGTTATGAGAAGAACATGTACTTCCAGGGAACGGGATCTCCTATTACTCACAGTGGGAGATGGTTGCTGACAGGGATAGCTCTTCTGCTTCTTGATGCCACCAGATAAATTGCATGGAAGTGCTCCTTGTTGGTGAGCTCCTCACAACGTGGACTGCATCTGCTTGGGCATAGGAACAGCTTGTGTGGTAGGAGCGTGAACATCAGCCTGTGCATGGAGAGGCATATGACTGTTTAGAAACAGAGAGGAGGCACCAATCCACTTCCTTTTGTGGAGACTGCTAGCAAGGGACATCGGAGAAGTTTTGGGGGAGTGTTACATAGGAGGACTACTGGCTAACTGGAGACAGGCTGAAATCCTGAGTAAACAGATGCAGATGCTTTTCCTCCAAGTGATGCAGACAGGGAGGCACAACCAAACCAAGTCACAGCTGAAGATGTGATGTGGGTTTGCCAGGCGGCTGGGATCAAAAAAAGATCTCTCGGTGTGCAATTCTCTTTTAAAGGTTACATTCCCCTCTAAAGGTTATGTTTGCAAACGAAAAGCAAGACATTAGCAGGGTGATGACTTAAATGCTAGGTGCTGTGTCAATCAAAAAGAAAAGGTCTGAGAATGGTTATCTGTACCAGAAATCGTTTAAATACTTAGAAAATAACAAAGCGCAGGACTCATTTAAGGAAGCACAGTTAGGGTATGGTCACTAGTCTCTTCAGAAAGAGCTTGTAGTTTCTTAGAAGTTTTCTGTATTTTCCTGTTTCACAGAATATTTAAAATATTTCACTGTAGTGTTATCCAAGAGCTAGTTTCAGCTGCTGCCTAAATCATCTGAAATTGCTGTTCAGATGAAAGAGTCCTCTCTGGTAAAGATATTTTTCCCCTCATTCTTTCTGGCATGTGTTTGTTATCCTGCCCTCTTTCATGACAGCTTATTCATTGCCCATTTACAGTAAAGGAGGGATCAAATAATTTTAAAAAAATAAAAATACCCTTTGAAAAAGGACCAGAAGTATAAACTCTGAAGGTCAGTGGCCACAGCGGGTGCTGGGACTGGTCCCTCCTGGCAGCTCTGGCTGCTTGCCTGGGCAAGGCTCCAGAGCTACCTGGCACTGCCACCCACCACCACCCTGGGAGCTGAGCTCCTCAGCTACCATTGTAGCTTCCCCTCCACTCCTCGAAGGGCAGGTTTCCTTCGTGGGAGAGTGGCTCTGCCACACACAGGGCGGGAAGCATACTTCTTCTCCCAGGGATCAGCCGCCCGCCCAGCACTGCCGATGGTGGGGCTCCCATTGCCATCACTTGTGCTGCTGGGATAGCCCCCTGGGCCTTGGGAAACCTGATGTGTCGGCTCAGGGAGAGCTGTAATCCCAATGCAGTTTATAGGTGTTAGAAATCTGGGGCTTGGTCTCTGAAATCAGCTACTGAAAGCGGACTTTAAGCGATCTCCAATGTTTTTATTTACGGATTTTAAGTCTGTGTAAGCCTCATCTCATTTTGACATTTCTTTAATAGTTTTGTTATTACATGCATCTTTTAATTTTGTTTTCACACTAGTTTATTGCTGTTTCTGGAGAGGCATTAATGCTCTTCCTTCCTTCCGCATTCTCTCCTTGGCTGTTTTGGTTTATGAGGGGGAGTACTCTCTCATGGCCATCTTCGTCAGGAGCAATCATCGCAAGTGTCGGAGGACTTTTTGCTCTCTGACTTGGGCAATTCTGTGAAGGGCTCTTAAAACTGGTCCTGTATGAAGCCCTCCCCACCTGGTATTTCTCTTCAAGGTTTTGATCTTTCAAGGAGCTGAGCTGCTTGTGAGGTGCTGAGCCATCTTAACCTTCACTGGGACACAACTCACTCTACAGAGTACAGTCTCAGATCTCTCTGTTATTCCTGGGGACTGCTAGCAGAGAGGTGTGAGGGTTTCTCTCTACATCTCTGGGGAATGGTGCTCCCAGGGTGACTCCACAAGCATCTGCTGGAAGCAGAATATAATGGTGCAAAGGTTCTTGTCAAACAGTGTTAGGAGCTGGAGCCCAGATGCAGGCTGAAGCTTGCCTCTGTGATGCTCCATCACAGTAAACAATTTTTGAAAAAGAGGTGACGCAGAATAATATGAGCCGGAAAATGTCCTCAGACTGGTAAGAGCAGGGGGCAGTTAAAAACCCCACCAGGGATAAGACTCTGGAAGATCAGCGATGCCCAGGGATGCACCCTGGGAGATGCTGAGAGCCTGACTGGACAAGGCCTGGAGCAACCAGCTTTGATGTGAATTTGGATATAAGCTCAAAGCAGGTCCTGCTGTGAATGGGGGTTTGGATCAGAGGGATCCAGAGGTCCCTTCCTACCTAAAATATTTCATTATCCCAGGAGACGTGGGCAACAGCAGGAGTAATCCTAAGCAACACCTCATTCTGTATTAGCAAGCACTGAGTGAAGTCACTGGAGCAGCTCCCTAATGCTGATTTTCCACCCAGGCTGTGCTCGGGCCCCAGTATCTCCCACAGGAAAAGACAAGAGGGATTTTATAGCACAGAACAGCCTGTAGTCAGCTAGGTCCCTTCGGAGAGCCTGGAAAGGTGTCCGGGAAAAGCCAGCGCACCACAGACAACTCTGAAGGCACCAGTAGAAAAATGGCATAAAACATCAGAGCTTTTTGTAAAATAGCTGGTGGTATTGGGCCCTGATCTCTCCCTAGAGAAGTCACCTGCACGGCAGAGCATGAGGTCTCTCCTGCTGGCACTGATCCGACCAAAAACCCACAGAGAAGAGTGCAGCTATTGTGGTGAGACAGGCAAGAAGAGTGAAAGACCTGTGCCGTGCTGTGAGGTCCCAGGAGAGCTGTTGTTGGATGGTGCAAAAGTTCATCTGAGCAGCGACATCCAGTACCCAAATGCATCACCTGCACCTGAAGTGCAGGCCAAGCTGGCCTGCCAGTGACCCACCGACCAGGCAATGTATGTACCTGTCTGTGTATATTCCAGTCCAGCAGCTGTCCAGATGGTCCCCTTAGTGCATACATGGCAGTGCCAGCATGTCCAGCATGGGCCCTGGCTGGGGGACCCTCACCAGACATGTGGCCTGTGATGTGTCTACCTCAGTACAGCTCTGGCTAAGTCAGAGAAGTTTCCTTGAGCCCATGTGAAGCCACTCTTCCTGCTCTCCCTCTCTGCCTATCTCTTCATGTGATCATTTCCTTTTTCTGTTACACTTCAGCAGCACAATTTTGAAGCCAATATTTTCTTGTAGCTGGTTTTTAGCCCTCTGGTAAGCTGTATTGACCTGTGCAGGTGGCTTCAGGTGCTTCTCTGGGAGGCCCAACATCTGCCATCAGCACAGTCAGTTTCATTGCCTTCTAAAATCTTTTAGTGGTCATTCTCATGAAAACAATTCTGCTTTCCAAAGCTACATATTTTGATACTATTTGCCAGGGTTATCACAGTTTTAAGAAGCAAGAGGTTAAGCATTGTTTGAAGTCTGAAAGTGCTGCTCCTTGTTCAGGCTATTTTAGGAAAACCTTGCAATAGCCCTTGAGTATGACAGACGAGAGCAAGTTTTATTCCTCTCAGAGGAAGCTGAGGTTTCTGCAGCTCCTGCTCAAGATTTATAGAACTAGAAGCCAGATGCTGATGGCCTGGCTTGACTGAAAGGCAGCCAGTCAGGCTCTCCGGAGTAATGGGGTTGACATCAAAACCACAGCTTTGTTTCAAGTCAGTGGGGGTGGGATATCTGTCGGGTCTGGGACCTATGAGGTTACTTGCCACGTTTTTCTTTATAGTTGTGAGAGTTGGAATCTGCAGTTCTCAGTCACAAAATTTCTCAGACCTGTGACTTCAAGAGAAACAAAAAGCCACAAAACCCCCAAATCCTGGACTTCCAGTAAAATCACCATAATTAACAACAATGATTCTGCTCTAGTTACTGTCAGTGACAGTGCTAATAGTGCATCTGGAACCACAACTGAGGAGTTTAATTTTAAAAAGTGAAGAATAGCCCATAGAAAGGAGTGTGAATGGCACCTGTGTGGAGTTTGGAATATTAAAATAAAAGGTTTCTTATTTAGATACATAAATAAACATTGAAGAGTATCATTTTAGATTTTTGAGTCCAGATTCAGGGTCAGTGAAATCCAAGCCTGGGTGCCCTCTACATCTCCTGCCTAGGCACCTCTGAAATCCCAGGCACTGGCAATACTCGCTGGGCGTTACAGCAGGCAAATGGGCTAAGACAGAGCTTGGGCTCACGGCACTAAATTTCAGACCCTCGAAGATTGTGAGTGGCAGAATCACAGAATCACAGAATCGTAGGGTTGGAAGGGACCTCTAGAGATCATCTAGTCCAACCCCCCTGCCAGAGCAGGGTCACCCAGAGCAGGTTGCACAGGAACGCGTCCAGGCAGGGTTTGAATGTCTCCAGAGACAGAGACCCCACCACCTCTCTGGGCAGCCTGTTCCAGTGCTCTGCCACCCTCAAAGTAAAGAAGTTCCTCCTCATGTTTAGGTGGAACTTCCTATGCTCAAGTTTGTGCCCGTTACCTCTTGTCCTGTCCCTGGGCACCACTGAAAAGAGCCTGGCCCCATCCTCCTGACACCCACCCTTTAAGTATTTATAAGCATTGATAAGGTCCCCCCTCAGCTGTCTTTTTTCCAGACTGAAGAGACCCAAATCCCTCAGCCTTTCTTCATAAGAGAGATGTTCCAGTCCCCTAATCATCTTTGTAGCCCTTTACTGTACCCTCTCCAGCAGTTCCCTGTCCTTCTTGAACCAGCTATTAATCTTTGTAACCCACCCTGTGGCCACCGCATCCAAGCACAGTGTTCGAGCATGGATATTGTGGCATGCATGCTGGTGAGCAAAAATGTGACACGCCATGTGTGCTTCAGCAGCCTTGTTAGCAATAAAAGGACTTCTTACAGCTCATGCCTGAAAGCCAAAGCATCTTTTAAGGCTAAATGGTGGCACCTGCTATTGTCTGTGGCTTCCCTTGGTCCTGATGCTGCGTTGTTCCTAAGGTTACCCCAGGTATAGACCAAAACCTACCAACTCCAATAAGGTCTGCAGAACTTGCAGGCAGCAGTTGGTATTTCTTTATTCTCAAAGAACATCTAAAGTAAGTTTCACTGACGTGCTGTCTGGATAACTACTTTATTTTTAGTTTCATTTTAGTTTTAATTCCTAGTCTCTTTGTCTTCCTTCCTCTCACCCACTTCCCTCTTGCCTTCACCCCCGCCCGTCCCCATCCCCATCTCTGTTAATGAGTTCTTCAGGTACGCATGTAAAGTCATGTTGGGGAGTTACAGCTACTGCAGTATAAGGAATAGAAAAGTCTGGGAAAGCTACACCAAGAAAATACATATTCAATGTGTCTGAAAGAGATCTGAGGTCTATTTTCAGTTTCCTCAGAGACCACATGTTTTTGCTTTTATCTAGAAGGCACTAAGAAAAACAATTAAACCATTTATATAAGCTGATGTTTTCATTGGCTATAGCTGTGCACCCTTATTCTGCACTAAACAAAGTCATGGCTTTGCCTTGGCAACATATTTAACAGCGTTGTGTTTGGTTTGCAAAAGAGCAATTTGCTTTCCATATCTGGACAACTGATGTATGAAGCCCAGCATCCTTTTGGCAAAGAGGAGCTCTCCCTCTATCTTCATGAGAGCTTGAAGAGTGCTTGCTATGGCTGCGCTTCCCTGGCCCCGTGGTGCTTGCTGTTGAACAAGCACATTTGAACTTCCCGTTCCCTTTCCCCTTTCCATTCCCCTCCCCCTTCTCACCTGGTCCTATGCAGTTACTATAATGTTTTGCCATGAAGGGTATTTATTTATATATATCTCCCTTGTTCCTGCAGTATAACCTTGTGTGCGGCAATGCCTGGATGCTGGATCTCTCACAGGCCATCCTCAATCTGGGGTTTCTGACCGGCGCATTTACCCTGGGCTATGCTGCAGACAGGTACTGTATAAGTGCTGCTGTCCTTTGCTTTTTTTCAGAGGTGAAATCACTTGTAGTGTCACCTGCAATAAGCACGCATCAGCACTTTGGAGCTTTAATTCACTTTGGATAAACATCCCCAGCCTGGGTTAAAAAAGTAAGGTAGTCTTCGCTTCCTTTTGGGCTGGAAACTAATGCGATCATACTTACTGATCCTGTTTGGATGTTAAAATGTCATGAAAAGAGCTTTTCTTGTGGTTTCCATTGTTTTCTGTGCACATCTGGACCCAGGAAGGGCAGAAGGACACAGAAATGAAAAGGAAGCATTCAGAGGAGTTTTACGGACTGGTGTTTACTGGAGGATGTTTAATAGACGTCATTGATGAAGAAAGCAGCTACTCAGGGAAAGAAGGAAGGGACTCAGTATGGTAACTCTCTCCATTCACAGGCTGGATTCATACCCTTACCACTGAGGTCACAGCTCCCTTCAGCCAGTCCTCGACTGTGGTAGAGCTGGATGAATACCAAGGAAAAGATGTGGGTGACATTCAGGCTTGAGCAGCTGACCTGCCCCGGAACAGGGAGCTCCCATAAGCTCTACCTTGCTCTTAGAGTAAAGAAGGGAACCTGGCTTGTGCTTTGTGCTGGTAATTAACAGTAGTCAACCTATTTGCTGGCTGAGAGCACCACTGATGATTTCAGTGGCAGAGCATATTTCTCTAGTTCATAAAATACTTACTTTCTGCCTGTTCTGTTTTTCTTTGGTATCTGTAATAACAGTAATAATAATTTAAGGTATGGTTTCTTTGTCGGCCAGGAATACTTACAGAATTATCTGGAATGTAATCTCAGGTAACAAATTTTGAACTAGCAAACAAAAGTTCTTTCAAGGAAAACATCTTTCCAAGGGATATATTAATAAGGGAAAAAGTAAGGCAGAAAGATGCCATGGCACTAGCTAACTTAGGATATCCCTGCTCAGTGTCTGGCTGGGCAGTTGTGGTACTAGCACCTTAAGACTGTGTAAAAGTAGAGATATTGCAGCTAATTATTAAAATAAAATAATATGTCTAGGAGTGCTTGTCTATTAAGCATAATGTAACTACTGTACAACTATGAACGTTGTACATGGATAGCACTGGGGGAATGTGCTGCAACCAGACCAGTGGACTTTTGTGTCCTCGACAGCACTGAAAAGAATGGAGCTGGTTGAAAGTACCCTGATTTTCAAGCCGTATAAATTCTTCTCATGAAACCTTTTGAACAAAACGAACAAACAAATATTTTCTCAAATAGTTTTTGGTAAGACAAAAAGCTGCATCAGTTTTCACAATTTCTTCTTCTTGAAACAGCAACAATAACAATGGAGAAGAGATCAAAATGGAAATTCTAATTGTGTTCCAAGGACACAGTTACCATGAAACTGCAGGGAGGTTTTGTTGTTTTTGTTGGTTTTGTTGGTTTTGTTGGTTTTGTTGGTTTTTTTTTTTTTAAATTACAGCTTACCTTGGGCACACCTATTAATAATGGTGTTTTTTGCTGGAAGATGAAACCCATGAATACATTAGGCAGACTTTGAAAACAAGCAGTCTAAGCCTAAACAAAACACTAGAAAATCACATAAAGTAATTAAAGAAGAAATTACTTACTTTCACAGAGATGGCTGTAATTACTATCAGGACACTAATTTGTGAAAACAGAAATCTCCGGTTTCTTCAGTAAAGTTGCCCTTATTTCAACTGGATCAAAAATCTGAACGAATGTGCCACAGTTTAGATACAAAAAGACAAACTATTTTCTAAAATAAAAGTGGGCCTGGTGGGGACATCACCAGTTTTAAAATTAGTGACAGAAGGGCATACCCTATATCTGAAGGGCCAACCCTACGAAGTTTTAGGCAGCCTCCCTTTGGAACAAGGCTGGTCGCAAAAAGGCACTTTCAGATCTAGCATTAAAATGAGATGCCAGGAAAAAAATAATCTTTGTGTCTTTTTATGATTTTCACTTTCTTTTCCTTTTTCAACAGATATGGCAGAATCCTCATCTACCTGCTTTCCTGTCTCGGGGTCGGGATATGTGGTATCATAGTGGCATTCGCACCAAACTTTACTGTATTTTTGATCTTCCGTTTTCTTCAAGGTGTATTTGGCAAGGGAACCTGGATGACATGCTATGTGATTGGTGAGAGCTGTTATCTTCTTTCTTTTCTGGTTAGGAAAAGTGAGAGATTTTTGGAGGATGAGGAGTCTGGCTACATCTGCTCTTAATAATATTTTTTCTGGGGTAAAAAGCACTGGCCCTGGGGTCAGGAGACAATGAATAACTCAAGTCCATCCTAGTTAATGCATTTGTCCTGCAAGACAAGGTGCCTACATGCAAATTGTCACTTGGCATCATCCATGATCTGGGCTCATGCCTGAACTGCATGTTTAGGGAATCAGTCACTGGCCTTTGTCCAGGCCAGGCTAGGGACCTTTCTAGCAGCTTTCCTTACCTGCAATGCCTGTTAATTTGCTGGCACGAGGTGGCCTCTGAGAATGACAGCGAGTGCAAACTCTTTCAGATGTTCAGTACTGATATAGGATGGAAATGAGCATCGGTGTACGTGCCTACCTGACCTCATAGGATCCCATGGAGAAGAGCGAGGAAGAAGTAATGCATGAGGGACTACTAACAAGAGTGACATGTACTTCAGAACTGCCCAGGCTCTCCTTTCATACCCGTTACTGGGGTACTCGAATATGCCTGTCAGCAGCTGGCCATAGGCAATTCAGTAGCAACGCGACACTTTCTGTTGATGTTATCTGAGGACTTTTATGGCTGTATAATTTATGCAATCCAATGGGGAAGGATTAACATAAATAATTAAGAAGTGGAGGAGTGGACTGTGTATATATAAAGGTTTTCTTATAACATAGAAGATCACCAAGATAATAAAAATCTACAGAGCAAACCCAAAATAAACCAGATAGATAGATACACAAAGAGTGAAACGGTTAATTTTGTCACAGTCTGAACACCTTCTGCAGACGCTCAGAGGAGTTAAGTGCTTTTCTTTGGGAGAACAGACACTTGGATGGCTGCTCTTCATTCTTTAGCTGGGAGTCTTTGGTTAGTGACAGGCTGGACACCAGGGTCCATATTAGGATTACTATTTCCTGAAAAGGGAAAAGGAAGGGAAGCTTTTTTATAAATAGCATCAAAACAGCAGGGATCCAGACTCTTTGATAGGTTATAGTCATGGCCCAGAGATGAAACTCCTCGCATAGCAAGCTTACTTTTCATGAGAAAAGGATATTGTTGTGGCATCTTGAATGACTGCCAGGTTCAGAAAAGGAAACTCCTCTCTAGAGCATGAAATAGCATGACACTGAGGAAAGCATCCTAATAGAGATGAGATGTCGGATTTACTTAAAATCAACCATTCAGTAATCTAGTGTGGTAACCCAAACCACAGTGATAACATCATTATATAGTGCAAAAATCTGTAGTCTGGGAGGCCTATGACAATTTTTTTTTAAACTCGTAGGAGAATTTAGACGAGTGAGAGCAGAATTGCAGCCAGATGTAAACGGTTACAGTGAGACCTGGGAATGCTGTGATGATGTATGCGCAAACATACCTGTCTAGCCCTTGCAGCATCTAAAGCCCAGAAGCACCTAAGTTTTTTGAGCAAAGTTACACTGCTGAGCAGCTCAGGTCCAAGATCCAGTGCTAGAGCCAGAAGCTGCTTTTTCTCTCACTTCCAAGCACATGGCCTAATTTTAAACTGAGATCTTACCCTAAAACCTTGGCAAGTGCTCTAACACCAGCAAAGTGGTTTATGACAGACCCGTGGCTTCCTTAAAATGGTCAAGTTTTAACAGAATGGACATTTTGCAATCCTCGGATCAGACTGCCTGACTTTAGGAAATGTTCAGAGATATGACATCCTGAGGGACAGGGTATTACCGCAGCCCTAAGCAACCTGCTTAATTCTTGGAGAGAGTGATTCCATTTAAATCCCTTCAGGGATCTAATCTTATGTCCCAGGATCACCCAGAGCACCTACCAACATAACGTTTTTTAAGAGCCATATACAGATCATTGGTTTGGTTAGAACCAGGAGGATGGTTGACATCAATACATTTCCCAAGCTACTGAACTGTGCTTCAGAACCACAACAGGCTGCCTCAAGAACCTCTCTTTGTGCTTACATAGGACCCAGCTCTTCCCCGACCAGTGCTGAGCAGCCACCTTTAGGCAATAGAATTGCCCCTGAGCCATGCAGATGTGATGAATAGGCAATAAAAATAGTAATGACGTCATATCCCTCTGCATTGCCAGCTGAAACGAATCACTGTTATTTGTAAAATTATGTCTCCTTTAGTAAAATAATAATAAAAAAAAGGAAGTATTTTCTATATATTATAAACCAAGGTAAAACCCTGTGCTTTTACTCTGAAGGTTAGGTAGTGGTGACAGTTTTGAAACAAACAAGAGACACTTCTTTCTGCATTACTCATGTCAACAATGGATCTCATGTCCATGGGATATTGCCTGAAATATGGGCTTACATGGGTTTCAGAAGTGATTAGACACATTCACAAAATAAAAAATCCACTAAAGGATAAAAAAAAAAAGACTATATTTATTCCAGTAAATAAAACAAACTGTGGGCCATATCCACAAACGCCTTGTCCATATTACCTGCTGAGAGCAGCCCCTGCCTGGAGGATTCTCTAGTCTGGGGCATGAATAAAAACTGTGACAGGGAGAGTGATAACAATTTACCACTAAGCATCATCATGATGCAGTTTCAAATCCCTGTTCTAGCCCTATTTCATTCATTGGTAAACACACAGTCAGAAACGCCTCTAGCTGAAAAACATTGGGTGAATTGATGAGGAGGTGTCACCTGTGCTTGCCCTGGACAGCTGCGGTGACATGCTTACACTGCTGAAGGCAAGATGCTGGGCTAGACAGACTTGTGACCTGATACAGTACTATCCTTCCTTATGTTCCACCACAAATATTTCTTTTTTTTTCTGAGTTAGGATTGTTTCTGTATTGTTTATTTTGGTTTTCTCTCTGCTCAGTGATGGAGATTGTTGGTTCTGACCAGCGGATCATTGGGATCGTGATTCAGATATTCTTTACCCTGGGAATTATGATCCTCCCTGGAATTGCATACTTGGTTCCCACCTGGCAGGGGATCCAGCTGGCCATTTCACTGCCCAACTTCCTCTTCCTGCTGTACTACTGGTAAGGTTGCAGTCATTGCTCTTGTCATTATTGCTGTTGCTATTCAAGCACCTTGAGACTCCCAAGTCCCAAGTCTTCAGTCTACAAGATGCTGTAGCTTAGGAAGAAGATATTTGCGTATTGTTGATTTTAGCATTTTTAATTATTTTTAGTGAATCACAGGCATGCATTACTTTCCTTTTTCTGCCCAGGGTTTGCCTCTCTCGTCAGACACAGCTGGCCCTTCACAGAGCCCTGCTCTGTTCCTTCTCAGCTCAGGGCTGGCTACTTATCTGGTTAATTTGACCAAACTCGGCTTTTCCGATCAGCCATTGGACTCCACCTTTACTGCTAATTATGTATGCAGTTCAATCCTGAATTTGCCCTACAGTTCCCATGAGTTGGGCAGTACAGTTAATGAGAAAGCAGAGCACTATGCCGTGCTAAACATCTGTCCCAGTGGAGCGCAGGCACCCTGTGGGCTGGATCCAAGGAAACTAATCCACATACTCTCTTCCTTCACATTGTTTCCTTAAACATTGCCTGTTGTGTACTTTTAAATTGTGAATCGTCTTAACCCTAGGCTAGCAGAAAGTGAAACACCAATCGTTAGTATTGCTTTGTGTTCAGTTTATAAAGTATGTATATGTCTGAGTGTGTGTCTATCTTATAATGACACAGCTAGAATTTTCCTGATCTGCCTGTACTTGGTACTAAACGTGTTTAGTGTCAACTTTCATTGTTCCGTGCTGTTCTACAAGGCCCTTGTCTGCTTGTTGGTTATCATACCTTTGACATCCATTGTGCAAACACAATAGCTAGATTTTCTTATTTTTCAGCTTTGCAGAATATTGACATAGTCTATTTCCTTCTTTCTTGCCCACAAGGACCAGATATTTTACAGCAGACTGACTGGCAAAGCAGTCCACAAAAGAGTTTCTGTATCCCAAAGACTGAAAAAACAGTGTGTTGTATATTAACAAACACAGGCAAAAGGCAAAGGACTTTGGTTTACTTACAATGTGAAAGGGCAAAATCCCTATTTATGACTTCTGTGTTCTTACAGGGTGGTTCCTGAATCTCCACGTTGGCTCCTGACACGCAAAAAGGGAGAGAAGGCATTAAAAATCATGCACAATATTGCAAAACACAATGGGAAATATCTCTCACCGCATTACTCAGAGGTACTGTCATCTGTTTGAGCTAGAGGTATTTTCTAAACTTTCTTATTGTTTTGAAGATTCAGTTGTATTAAAATGCATTCTCTTTATGGGATGGGCAACACTCTTGAAGTGTCACACCAGAACAAGATTGTCAGTCCCTTACTACCTACTTTGACAATCACAAGAGGGTAAAAGTCAACTGGCTGGAAAGACATGGGCTGAAAAAAGAAGTTTGCAAAACAATGAATCAGGTCTTTCATTTGTAACACTCCTACTTTAAAAACCTGTGGGAAATATCAAAAACTAGCCTGAGGGCCAATGGTGTTTCACAGAGGCTGCCATTTTAGTTGACAGAGTGGAGACAACAGGATCCATTTCCCTGGCTCCTTTGCTAGAACTTTCTTTTACAACTCAAAGAGACGATCAGAATTTAAGTAAAAAATCAGAATTTAAGTATAAATTTACTTCCGTCCTAATAGTGGAAAAGTATGCCCCAGAGTTTAAAACAGGGGAAGCACTGTCTGCAGTCACTATTCACAAAATAGGACAATATTTTTTAGAATTATCATCCTTTGACAAGACAAGTGGTCTTGATGGAGCTGAAAGGGCTGATGCATTTCAAATGACACTGTCATGTCATTGCAGCATTTGCCTTGTTCTGTGCTGGGTAGCATTGCCTGGCTCTCAGACCATGTTTTCTGTGACTTTGGCCTTATGGTTCAGTGACAACAGAAGATGTGGACAAGGTTCTTGTTCTGTAACAAGCCAGGCACCTAAATGCTAGCTATTGTAATGTTAAAAATCATTGTTTGAACTAAGGAAAAAAATCTGCAAATTGTTAGCACACAGCAGCCCAGAGGTGGCATACTGAATGTACTACAAGTATATCAAAAAGAAATCATGATTTTCTTATTGAAAATAAACAACCCACATAAAATTCCCATCAGTACACAGTAGTATCCTTTAAGCCTGCAAACATGTATATGCATATACATTCATTTTTATACATATACAAAATTATCATGTGTGACATTTAACCATATTTTCATTGAGACTAAAGGCAAAGGCTTTGGGATGGCAGTATTTGGAGGAGATTGATGTTTTCCATCTTGTCAGGAAGGGATATGTGTGTGCTTTGTAACAGGTAGTTGGCAACTGGGATTCCCACAGCTTGGTATCTTACCTAGGTCTTTCTCATTGCTCTTCTTAAGCAAGGGAGCACCTGAGAATTTAGCCCAGCTTATCCAAAACAGTGGGGTTGCTTCACCTGAATCCTAGAGTATAATTCTGGATGAAACCCAACCAGTAATTATTGGCATTCTTCTGAAACACCAGATAGATGTTCCCAAATCTATAGGATTTTATTTACCTGGTAAGAAATAGGCTCCATAAACCATACAGGCAGCCTAAGCAGCTCTGCTTATTCAGGACCGTTCCTGCTATAAATATAGAGCTTGCATGAAGTGCATGCAGGAAGAGGTATGAGGCAACAAAAGAAGTATAGAAATCGCAGTTGATTTATACCAATATTCCATTATCTTTCCACCTTAGTAAGTATATGTTAATGGCAATTAATGACAATCCTGGAAATTCAAGTTCACACAGTGGGTTCCACAGAGAAGCTGCACCCTAACTTATACTACGCTCTTAGTATATACGACTCTGCACTAATGATTTTGTAAATCCAAAATTAGACCTATCAGCAGAGATGAGTATGCTGAAATATACATTTCCACAGCCAGCTGCTTTACAGAGCAACTTGTTCAAGTGCCGTAACGTTGCTCTAATGGCATTTCTATGAATGTTGTGTTGCTCAGGGCAGCACACAAAGGTTACTGATGGGGAGAGGGGTTTGTTGGGGGAAAAAGTTATATATAACTTCCTTGGCCCAGAAACGGGATATACTGGATGAGACTGTTGTACATCAGTGAAGCAACATGACAGAAGGAGTTTTGATGAGCAGTAACAAGCTAGGCCAGCAACTAGTGAACCGTTTGTCTGATGGAAGCCAAGGCATCTTTGTGATACGAGCCAAGGTTAGGAAATCGCCCTCAGCTGTCCCACAACACAGAATGAGCTTTTCTAGTCATGTTGGAGTAGCCTCTTGTGCAACTGGAGAACTGCAGACTGAAACCGGTAGGAAAGAAACAAGCTGAAAAGACTGAGTGAGGAGAAAGAAAAGGGTAAATCCACTTATTGTGCTTGGCTGGGGCATACACACCGGTGAGATTCCCCCGTCTCTTGGTGAGCATTACTCAGTGCCTGGTGTGGCCCAAGGCACGTAGCGGGAAGGTTGTGCTGCTGCAGCTCCCCCTCCGCATTCAGCCCTGTGTTCATACACCCACTTCCTCTCTCTAAACATCAGCATTTTCAAAGTGTCACAACAGAATGGAGATGTGTGTCTTTCCCTGCTTTTTAAGTTATATTTAATTTTCTTCAGATGTGTCCCTGCTCATGACCCTAAGCCACTCACAGCTGCAGCAGATTAACCTCCACACACAGATTTGTGCTGGATCTATTCCTGGGACCTTTTTAATACACAATGTCTGTCATCCTTGGTGCTGTGCCCAGAGGAGAGAGAGCATCTCCAGGAAGCGCATTAGTCGTGGATCAAGTGTATTTCTCACATTAACTCACGTTAGAATTCTCTTTCACAAAGTGACTCCAGAATTTCAGGCAAAGTGCTGCAGGTGTGCAGGGACAGGGAGAAGAGAGAGGCATTATCCATCAATGCGTTTTGCCTGTGATTTTTCCAATATGTCTGTAACAATTTCATTGGCCCAGTCCCTTACGTGGCTCTTACAGCAGCCTTGCATTTTTATTGGCATGCAGAAACCACAGATGACCTTTGTATGAAAACAGATAAACATTTGCTGCTTTTGCTCTCTGAGTTACGACACTGGTACCATTCAGCTCTGTCCAGAACTCATTAAATTAATTGTAAATTATATTTTTTTTTCTCAGTTGCTTGTAATTATCCTAGCATGTTTTTTTTTCAAGCTAAATTTTTCATTCTTGATCTCTGTCCAAAAGCAGAATGGACTGCAGACAGCTGAGTAAGAGCTGCTTCTTGAGAAGGCAGTGGATCAACAACCCCTCTCCCTTTATATATATTTCTACTATATAGACATACGTAGACATATCTATTTCTATTATAAATTAACTTACATACATATGTATAAGAGACACGCGTGGATGTACTGTCCTGTGCAGAATTAAGCATGTGAAGAATTATAGGTCTATGTTACGAGAAATCTTTAAAAATTATGCAGATGAACTGATATATAATTTGGTGGGACATAAAAATGCCAGGGAAGTTGGTTATAAAACGTCCTCCAGAGTTCTCAGATATAGTCTACCTTTCGAAACACAGGAGCTGTCATTGAATTCCTGACTGCACTGATGTGAATAGCAAAGCTCTCCTTGACTTCAAAGAACAAAAAGAGGTTTTTCTTTTTTCCCTACAAAGAGATGACTTTCTACAGTGATTTTTTTTTTTTTTTTATCCATAAAAAAATGCTCAGTCGTGCTTGGGTTTATTATGACTTTATTAAGACATAAAAATATGTGGCAGCAACCATGTTGAATTTATCTTTAGTCCTTTGGAAAACTAAAACCTTATTTGCACAAAGTCACAACTGGTGGCTGGCACCCTGCTCTTATAAACACAGCCATGGCAGCTTTATAACCACAATACAAGAGAGTCCAAGCGCAGTGCAGAAACCCAGCAACCTCCTCCTGCCCCACAAAGGGCTCTGGCACGCAGCAGAAATGGCAGAGCTTTGAAGAAAACTTCTGGCCCTGGTTACAGAAGAAAAGCAAGAGGGAGTAGAAAGGAAGTTCAAACAAATGTGGGGTTTCTCTGTCCACTTACAAAGTTTTGTGTCACTCACTTATGAAAAAGTCATGCGCAAATACGCCCAGACAAATCTCACTGAAAAACACCCGTGCTCCCTTACGATATGAAAAACAAACACAGGGTGAAAGCTTTGGGCATAGCCCTGGCTGAGCCAATGAGACCCTTGGGCAATGCCTTTGGCTTTATCCATGTTCTCTTCATGGATTTGGATGTTCCCGCCTGCTTCTCCATCCTTTCACCCATGTCTCCCCACCGGCCTGGATCATTTTCTTGGGCTCCTGCACTCACGTGGGCAGCGGGTGCTGTGGTTGAGAGAGGGATTTACTCCTCTCTGCTCTCTTAGGCCTCCTCTCAGGCGGGGGCGGGGGGGTGCAATAACTGAGAATCAAAGCAGCTAAGCTGCCTGAAATCCTCCTAAAATGGGTGCAGCATGTTTAACCCCATGTTTCCCACAGCTGCTTTGAGAGCTGATGGCAATCCCGACCATGGCTGCCATTTCTTGGGTGGTCTCACGGTTTGTCCCTGCCTAAAACCACCTCTGCCTTCTCTTCCTCGTCTCCCTCACCAGCCAAATGAACATATGAACAAAAGGGCTGCCACCTGGCTTGGACATCACAGTTAAAAACTGCTGGCGACAGTTAAAAACAGCCTCCATCAATGTGCCTAATCTCTTTTTGCCCCTGCTAATATTCTGGCTCCAGAATATCCTATGGGAAGGAACTCCCAACAGGCTATGTGAAATCTTGCCCTTTTCTGTTATTGTTAAACCTTCTAACTAATGATTTAATCGAGTGCCTTATTGTGACTGTATTGGAGGAAGCTGTGAACAGATTTACTATACTTTGTAGGCAGTATGAGGACCATTAATTCATACTTTTCAGGATTTCTTCCAGGTTAAAAGCAATGTACGGCACAGTGCTTGTGTATTTTAAGATCCTCTAAATTTCACCATTTTAATGTTTTATAGCAGCACCCAAACACCTTCACAGATCTGCTCTTTCTCTCTCTCCTCTTTTCTTCCTGCTGCCCAGCTGTGCCACCAGCTGTGTTCCCAAGCCCATTGCTTGCTGCTCATCCCCTCTCTCCCTGCTTCCCTCAGCCCATCGCTTTGTCCTTCTTGCCACAGCCTCCTCCTCTCTGTCACCTCTGGCAGAAGGCAGCTCTACTCCCAGTGACCCTGACGTGACAACAACTGCTTATTGCCTTCCAAGAAATTGCAGGTCAGCCTCTCTCAGTTTACAATGAGGAAATAATTTTTCCACTCTCAAGTCAAGATTAGTGATTTTTTCTTCTAATTTTTGCAAGATCATCATAAAGGAAAGCCTGCAGCCGTGTCCGGTTATAAGCTATTTCCCATATCTGCGCACTGCTCTGGAGTGCTAAAAGCAGCGAACTGGCTCATCAGCGCCTTTGCTCACTGGACTGGAATACTGCTGAGCACCGTGTTTACATAGAAACTCTGCCCCAGCACCTGCCTGACCCCCGACAGCTGACTCTGCTGCTTACTTTTCTCCTCAGATCACTATTAGCAATGAGGAGGTCAGCAACCCCTCCTTTCTCGACCTGGTGAGGACTCCCCAGATGAGGAGGAACACGCTCATCCTGATGTATGCCTGGTGAGTGCCCATGTCAGCTCAGCTTGTTACCAGAGCTGGGGGTTTTGAAGAAAAAATCCCTTGTGACTTTTAGGGTCTTTCCAGCTGCTTGCAGTCATTTGTTTGCCTCTCAACCTTTTTTTCTCTTTCCTGTTTAGGTTCACAAGTGCCCTGGTCTACCAAGGGCTTGTCATGCGCCTAGGAATTGTCGGAGGAAACCTCTACCTAGACTTCTTCATCTCAGGAGCTGTGGAGCTACTTGCCGCTCTCCTAATTTTAGTGACAATTGATTGCATTGGCCGGCGCCTTCCCTTTGGAATAAGCAACATTGTGGCAGGAATTGCATGCCTCATTACTGCCTTCTTGCCAGAAGGTAATTCCCTTCCTAGTGCCAGGCTCTTTAGGTCAATGTCTCTCTGACACTCCTTAAGCAAGGACGGCAGAACACACAAAACTGTAGACAAAAGCAAAAAAGTGTCTGGTGATGCAAGCAGCACTGCAGTCATGGAATTGGTTATAGATTGCTCTGGGACATCTGATAGTTGTATCTTTGATGGGTGGTGAGCAACAGATGGGCGTAGTCTTAGAAAAAATGTGTATAAAGGCCCTGTACTGTTTGTGAAGGCAAATGCAAGGGAAGAGTATACAAACATAAAGGGAAAATACATTCCCTGACTTGGAAGACAACGATGTAAGAAATCAGTGGTTTAGCTGAGGCAGGTTGGTGGTCTTCTCATTTGCAAATAAAAGGATGCAAGCCACAACATGATGTGGGGGCTGTGGCAGACAACATAGAGATTGCTGCCCTGCCCTCACCCTCACAGGGGTTTGGACAATGTTAAGGGCTTGGAGGAAAGGTATGGCTTTTAAGTCATTCTTATCTAGTTTCAAGGACAACTAAAAGGTCTGGTATTGCACATAGGCTTCCCAGCACTCCTATCTTTTCCTTAAATTGTTTTCCCTCCTGTGTGTTTTTTTTATCCCCAGGGAAGCATTTGGAGGTGCTCTGAAGTGCGTGTTACCACATCAGCAAGCTTTGCCTTAGTGTAGCTTGGGATCAGCAACTGAACAGGCATTAGAGAGGCCTATTCCTGACCAGGGATGTTCCTGTCAAAGTAAGGGACAGTCCTGGCCAGCCTTAAAGGTTTTAATTCCCAGAGTTATACCATGGGGCAATTGTTTTCGTAGAGAAGAGCCATGAGCAGCCACTTCAAGAGTATGATATACCCGTGAAAACAGTCAGGTTTGTGGTGAACACAAAATGAAATCCTTCAGAGAGGTGTATTGGTTCACCTCCATCTCAGTTAAGCTCCCTTTAATGGGATTCCTTCAAAAGTACTTTAAATTAATACCATATGCTTGAGATGCTTCACTGCTTTAGTAGAAGCAGAAACAACAGGAGAGGGAAATGGAGAGGGAAGATCAACAGTCTGTTACTGGTGCAGGCACTGGTGTCTGTGTGGCCTTGCCCTGCGTTGTTGTCACTCATTTGAATTCATCGGTTTGACCACTGAAGCCTGTGAGGGCTAATTCTGCTGTCCCGGCAGATTTTCCCCAGGTTCCCACTGCTGTGTGCCTCTCAGAAGAGCCATCACATGTCAAGGCACCTTCATGTATTTTGGGCCACGCCATATGCTGAGCACAGTATAGCAGGTCTGGAGTTAGAGGAGGAGCACTATGTGGGGCTGGTATGGCTGGAGCGAGGGGAGAAAGCAGTGGCCTGGGGCCAGCAGGGTTCTGCCACCAGCCTGCTCTCAGTAGTGGTGAACTGCTGAGGAGACCTTTCCCACGTGAGGAGAGGACAGCCCAGGCATTGTATACTCACAGATGGGACACCCGAGGTCCAAGTCCTACTTTCAAGAAAGGCCTGTTTATACAGATGGGAAAAGCTGCAGCAGCAGCTTGTGAGCTCTCAGTCAGGCTGGGGTGCTCACACAGTTCGAGTGCCCTGGCAGAGGGAGGAGGCACACAGACGTCACCCTCACCTCAGGGGTCTGATGGATTGAAGGGGTGCCAGGGAGGCAATATAGATTTGTTTTGTTCTTTCCAGCCTTTGCTTTTCTTACAAGTGTTTGAAAACAGAACTTTTCAGGGCAAAGGCAGCGTCTTGCAACATGGGATGAAATTTGACGGGGGTTTGTTTGGTTGTTTTGGAAATAGCCCCAAGCATCTCATTTTTGGGTTCAGAGCAAGCTGAAATGTTTTCTTGTTCTTCCTGTTGAAGTTCTGAGAAAACACAATCACTGCCAGAGCCCTCTCCAGTGGCAGAGCTTCCCTTTGTGCAAGGTTCAGGCTTGTTTCACTCGCCTCCCTGTCTGCCTGGTCACGGTTAGACTATACAGGCGACCATCCTCTCCCAAGAGCATTGCAGAAGTGCTTATTGCATTCCTTGTGACACTCCTCCAGAGGCCACCAGCTCGCCAGAGAGGGCAGTCAGATGCTGAGGGGTCGCACACAGTGAGATGGGATGGCTCTGCCCTGCAGTACGAATGTGACCATCGCACCCCCTGCCAATGTATAAGGGCTCCCCGCTGATATATACAGGGCAGTGGTTGGGCACCAGAGCTGGAGCAGAGCTGGGAGAGCTGGGCAGAGCCACTGGGGCAACCTAGGGCCCGTGGGCCAGTCGGGCCAGGTACAAAGACAAGCACCAAGGAAGGGAAAGGGGAGGGTGGCCAGGAGTAGCATTATTAGGAGTGTGTCTAGTGTGCAATGGCTAGACAAATTATGTAGTTGGCCTATTCTAGGGAAAATTATTTTACTGTTGCTGCAGATGCACCTTTAGAAGTAGCTTCTTTGTGGTTGGAAGGCTTTGGGAGGTGGCGCTCCTTTCAGAGCGTTGGGCACGGTCGTGGAAACTTTTAACATTCGTTCACCCACCCATGCTGTTATGCCCTATCAGAATCTTAAATCAATTGATTGGAAGTGATTTCTCATTCTTGAAAGCGGCCTCGCATGGTGCTGTAAAGCAATAAAAGCCAGTACAGGTTGATATGTACAGCAGTGGCCTTTCAGTCTGATTGGCACTGATCCAGTGTTTCTGTGACGTAGCTTCTGCTGCCAGGGCCTGGGGTCCTCAGAAACGTTCTGCGGATGCAGCAAAGCACGCTTCACTTGGGTTTCTTTTTGACTGAACAGATATCCCATGGCTCAAAACGACAGTCGCCACGCTGGGAAGACTGGGCATCACGATGGCTTTTGAAATCGTCTATCTTGTGAACACTGAACTGTACCCTACAACACTGAGGTATGTTGAAAGCTCACAGGAATCTTTCAACTTTTCCCTCTGCTTTTTCCTATTCCCTGTTTCACCACTTTTTAGTAAAACTTGCTTTTCTCCAGAGTTTTCTAACTTAATGTGGATGGTATATTCTGATGAGATCATTTCGGAGCTAAGTCTACATTCTGCTCCTTAAACTGTTGGTTCATCTATTTGGTAGCACCTTTCAAATACCTGCCACTATTCTTCTTTTGCAGAAACTTTGGTGTTTCCCTGTGCTCGAGTTTGTGTGACCTAGGTGGGATCATAGCCCCATTCCTGCTTTTCCGATTAGCAGACATTTGGTTGGAGCTACCTCTAATTATTTTCAGTAAGATTTGATTTAAAATGTACTTTTGGTTTAAATATCCTCCGCCTAACAGAGCTTTTATTTTGGGGCAAAAGTGTAGTGTGTGGCCTCATCTCCCTCTCAAACCAACCCTTCTCAACCTTCATTCCTAGACCAAGAGACTGAACAGCAAATGGGTGACATGTGTGTGATTTCATGGCATGTTATGGAAGAGTTCAGGTCTGCTTGGGTGACTTGACTGAAGGAGCATAAAACAAACTGTGTGAGGTGCTTTAAGACTAAGAAACCTTACAGCTAAGTTCTGTTATTGCAGAGAAATAAGCTTAATCTCCCAACAGGAGAGGCTAATGTCCTTTAAAAAATATTTGGTTTGGGATTTTTGTTTTATACAGTTATGACTATGGTTGTTGTATAAACCTATTTGCACTATAACCACCTATTCCCGTCAAACTTTTTTCCTCAGTTGCATTTTGGAAAAAATGAGCCCTGAGTATTCATTCTGTGGGAAAATATTAGTTGTTTCTAACAAGGAAGCGGGAGTCTGTGGCTAAACCAGACTTCCAGGAGATACATGTGACTGGGAAAGAAGCAGAGGGGATAGGATAGAGTAAGAATGGAAACTGGTGCTAATTAAAATGTTAGCTTGAAAACAAAAATGGAAGGACAAGAGACATTTAAAATGATGACCGTTATTGCAAGAATAGACGTATATGGAAGTACTGTTCACATTATCTAATTCTGAAATTCTGCTGATGCTGAATTGAGTAAACAGCTACAGAATCAGAGAGGAACAGAGAGGACCGTGCAACAGTCAGGGATTTTACTTTTTGCTACAGACCTCAAAAATAAGAAAAGTAACAATTTTCTTATTGTTTTTGTGTTTCTTCAATGTCCATTATAGGTATTCTCACAGTTGTCTGTGGGCTCCTAGTATTGCTTTTACCAGAGACAAAGGGAATCTCCTTACCAGAAACAGTGGAGGATGTGGAGCAGCTTTCGAGGTATGATATGTATATTCTTACATTTATTTGGATGAGGTTTCCTGACGATGTTCTCCTCCAACCTTGCCAGTTGTCATAAATTATGGATGTTTTCCAAGTGTCAAATTCCCTAGTTAGGTTGATGTTATGAGCAGGTGGTACCTTCCTCAATAGAAATGTGAACCTTTCAACATCACTAAGGCGGGTTGTTAAAAAAAACCATGGGGATAGAAACTGCATTTTTCTCATAGAGACACAAAGTTGTCTTGTGCAGACAGAAAGTAATGGTGTGCAAGAGTGATGCTGCAAAGTATAACCTGCAACTCTCTGCTCAAGAAAACCAGCCATTATCTCAATCAAAGCACCCTGTGAGGAAGGGCCCTTGATCATGGTAGCAATCCCACAATTTGTGAAGTCACTGAAAAGTCACGTACAGGATGAGTTATAGCTGAAGAGTTACGGGCACAGCTTTCCCACTCCTGGCACAGGGCAAGCCAGATTCTTCACTGCACTGCAGGTGTGCAGGAAACACTTACACCTTGGCTTGCTTGGCAGTACATTCCTTGAGGAGCTAGTGCTATATATTAATGTTTCAAACAGAGGCTTTGGATATTACATCAACAACTGTTTCCTGCTTCAATGTACAAATTAAAGAAAGAGGACATTTTTCTATGCAGAAAGTAAATGTTTCAGTACTGCAGCTTGGACTACAACTTGGAGTACATCTTTTCTTTTTTCTTTCACCCTTATACCCCTCTCCCCATTTGTTTTTTCAGTCATTTTGGTAAATGTGGCAAGAAACAGAAACACCGGGACACCAACTCTTATATTTGACCTTCGAAGGACGGCACTGAGCAAAGAACTGTGTTCCCTTAGTGGGAATTTGTTCTCCACCTGCCACTACTTCCAAATTTGCTGCACAGTATGGATTGAGCTCCATGTTCCTCTTCTAGGCATAAGGACGTTTAAAACAAGCAGTGTATTTTTCTATAAATATGGAATAAATTCATTTTTTCTGAGTATGATGTTTGCAGGAAGGGAGGACTCTGTCATTCTTGGTAGAGAACAGAACAGCTTAAAAAAAGATGCATTATCCAGCTCAGTGAGCTCTTATTTATTTCTTTATACATTTGAGACATTTGTTTATTTCTACTGTTAGCGTATACCTTTGGATGTGGAGACTTGGAAACGGTACTGCTTGTTTAAGATTTGGATGACTTTGGGGAAGAGAGGATGAGTATTTCAACCTGTTCTCCTTTGCCCCTGGAGAATCTGGACAAACAGAAGATCTGATGTCTCAGGAAGGAGGATGCTGATCAGAGCGATACTTTCTCTGGTCTGGAGGGATGGGAATGAGAGGCATGCATCAGGAGACCCTCGCCTTGGTCTGCTCCTCTCCCACTGCGAGCCTCTGCCACAAAAGCCCTGCTTCCCTACCTGTTCAAGGACTTTCTGAAATGTGGCAGCAGTCCTCTTCCTCTCCTTCCCAGGGCTTTATGTAGGTGTCACATCCCACACAGGGCATTAGCTTTGTAGGTCAGGCCGTTCTGCTGCGCATCGGTGCCTCCTCCCAGACCCAGCTGGGGTTCATGTGCCACCCCATTGTCCTGTCTCCTGTGTCTCCCAAGGAAAAGGCTTCTGTCTGCTCTCCCCTGTTGGGTGCTTTCTCAACCCTCTCTTTCAAGAGCTGATAATTTCCCTTCCAAAACATGCTCTTTGTCCATGGCTACAAACAAAATTCACTCTCCCTGGCCACTGCCAAGATGACCCCCACTTTCTGTCTTCTATCCATTATTATTTTTAGTCATCTTTCTTTCCTGGGGACAAATTATTTGGGTTGTTGACAGGAATGCTAAGCTGTCTTGGGAAGATGAGCAAGGGTGAGACAAGAGCTTTGGTTATGGAGGGAAGTGTTAACTGGTCCTGGTTGTTTCAAGCTGACATGTAGCAGAATAACTTGAATCTGTGGCTCTGCAAGCAGATAGCAGGGACAACCTGCCTTCTCTTTTAGCTGTATGACCTTCATCAAGCATTGGGTCCTGGCCACTGACAAGTAAACAATACACTCTGTACAGTGAAGGACTTGAGAAGATGTGGTGTTCAAATAGTATACTGTTACCAATGGAGAATTAAATAAAAAAGAGAAAGCCGATGAGCTCTTGTAATGGTTTTATAAGCTCAGAAAATAACATATTTGGCATAAGCAAATATAGGACTGAGTTTTGGAGGTTCATACCTTCATGAGTGGTGCTAACATTACAGTCAGTGCAGCTGAATGGCTACTGCTCCAGTCTCACCATCTTAAAAGCACTTTTAGGCAGGTGCCTGCGCAGGGGGATTTCCTATGGTAAGGAGTACATTGTGCATTTCAACAGTTCCTGTCTCTCCCTGACTTTTCCCAGCAAGTGCCCTGCCCATAGCACCAACCCTGCTGGAGGAAAACAGGACCTTTACTAGTAATCTCAGTCTAATGTTTGCGTACTTTGAGCAGTTAGCGATAAAGGGCTGTCATTTAAGGCTATTTCTAACTTCCTCTGAGGCAGAGTTAAAGGTCAATGGGATGCACAGCAAAAGTCAGTAGTGATTGAAATATATGAAACTAAATGAGCATCTCATAATATATCATCTGGCTAATTGGCAGTATCTAGAAGACAACCCCAAACTGGAGCTACTGCTGCAGGGAGAAAACTCCTCCTACACCAACACAAGTCTTCTGCAGATCGTTGTTAACTCCCTGGGACTGGCTGGCAGAGACCAGCCCTGAACTGGAAGCTTTGGGCTTGCACTGGCCGGGTGCCGTGTCTCACCGCAGGGTGGGTGCGCAGGCACCTGGCCGCAGAGCTCAGCCCTGTCTTCCTCGCACCCAGCCAGCCCGCACCGCAGGCACGGCCCTCGGAGAGCCAGGGTGAGGCGATCAGATGCGATACCGTATGAACTGAGCCTCCCTCTTCCTGTTACTGTTTCTTCTTTGGGAATTTTAAATTTTTAAAATCAGTTTCTTAAACACTACAGCAGTCTGAGAAGGACTGTGGAGATTATTTAAAGCTACGGCTTGCCAAAGAAATGTTGACATTATTTGCCAGCTGCTGCTTGTGGACAACGAAAATGTGTTGAGAAGTGAGAGATATGAAAACTTGTTTCTGGCCTTTCAGACTGTTCTTTGTTTTGCGTAGCATCATATATTGCTCTGAAGAGAATATAAGTGAAATATTTCACTATGTGAAATGGCTAGGAGCAGCGTCAGAAGTTTGGATGTATTTATGTTTAAAAAAATCATTATGGAAAGGACAGCAGGAAAAAGCCGGTGTATGCATTCTACTTCTAATACGATAGCACTTAACAGCTTCAGGTAGAGTTTGTATTTGGTAATGGCTCCTGCACTAACTCTTACCTATAACAGGGGGATTTTGTAAGATGGGAAATCCTCCTGTCTCTGTGGGACTTTGGGTTGCCTCATGAAGGTTGTGAACTGGGCAGTAACCTGTTGCATGACCAGCGGTTTGGTGGCTGTGGGGTTACCCTCTTGTGGGTGAGAGAGGACAGATGAGGTGGTGGAAACAGAGGGAGAACTTCAACGAGGGAGGACCCCGGGGGTCACCAGCTGGGGTCATGCAGACCATTGGACTGGTGGCTTGTTTAGAAAGAGTTATTGTAAATTCTTATGTGCCTCAAACCACTTAATACGTTGAGCCTTAAAGGAAAGTCCTACAAACTTCTCGGATGGCAGAGCAGAGTTCTCCTAAACTGCATGGATTCACACTAAAAGGGCTGTCATGACCCACCTCAGTGAGAAGCACCTCTTCGGGAGGGACCAAACACTGGCAGCTTTAGTTGTCTTGCTTGTGTTATGCTTCAGTGTTAGAGTTCAGAGGCTCAGTGAGAGATGTGATGTGCATAGTAGACAAAGGATCACCTTACTGCTGCCAAGGATGCATGTTCAACATGACCGCAGAAACTCACGACCTGCGTTCTTCCTGCCTGCAAAGAGATTCCCCAGACCAACAAACCAGTAAATGTGCTGTTTGGTCCAAATCTATGCTGCCACCAAATTTACCTTGTTACTTCATGTAGTCTGTGTGAGTGGTTAGTGATAAGTGGCAATTTTTACTGCCATTGATACTCTCATAGAAGGAAAAGATCGCAATTTACATCCTTTAAGAGGTTATGAGGTGGGAGTTCTGTAGCTGCTCAGGCATGCCTAGGCATTTCTGGTGGGTTTGGCAAGGACAAGCAGGGGTGGGTTTGTCTGCCTACAAGCCAGGTATTAACCATGCCTGCAAGAGTTCACATTTGAAGAGCTTTACAAAACAAAGACCAAGCTGCAACACAGAATTTCTGGTGCTAGGGAAGTACTGCGCAGATTTCTTAGCTGACTTAATGATCCAAATAATTAGATACAGAAAATATTTCGAAGGGTGTTTGTGCCCAGCGAATCCCCTGAACCAGAGAGGTGAGTGGGGAATGCTTCATCAGAGCTGTTCCTGCTCAGGAAGGCAATGTCCTGAGATCATGGCTTCTCCCAGAGTCAGACTCCATGTGTAGAAGCCTTAAAAATCATTCTGCCTCCTAACTCACTTTTATAGCTCCATCTCCCTTTAAGTCTATGGGAGAAAAATAAAGAACTCCTAAGATGCAACCCATCCTTTTTGTATGTACATACGTACAAAAAATAAAAAGACAATCTAAATTAAATGACACGCAGCTTAGAATGCCTGGGAGTGGACCTCTGCACTGCAGAAAGTGGACTACACAAATCCCTGCCCAGTAAGCCGCGGTGCTCCTTGGAGTGCACTCAGCACACCCTGGGGATGCAGGAAGGACGCCATGCAGAGCCGGGGTCCCCAGGCACCTGTGGGGTGCTCCCTGGCTGATATGCAGGGGCTCTAGTATGGAAGTGGGGGTTCAGAGTTAGCACGTATTTAACTTTGGCAAGTGTGAGCCAAACTTTCCCTGGAAAGCATTTCTAAAGGTCTAAGCTTTCACTTCCTATAACCACAGGCATGTGTACATCATTTTCTTTTAGAGAAGAAAAATGTACCTGTAACTGTTATATAGTGAGATAAAGTTATGTGGTGAAACAAACAGGTGGGTACTATGGGCAAGAACATTTTATAATACACTAAATGCATTGTCATTACTTGATGTAATGATTGACAGTTACTACTCTGTCTTCACTACAGACTAATTTTAGGGCGAGGCTATTTTTTATTCACTGTTTTATATCTTTGACGCAACTTTTGTACTTTTGCTGACACATGAATTTCCATGTCAATAAAAAATATGAAAATACAAACTAAATATGTTTGCTTTTTTTTTTTCTCCATCCTGTGTATTTAATGCTATCGGATATATCTAATAAAACTTCACATGCATATAAGACGTACAGGGAAATTCTTCTTCGGTTTGTATCGTTAAATTGGTAAGAGGCTCAGACAACTCATAGAAAATGAGAAGCATTCTCCTTTCTTCATTCACTGGAAGTACAATGTCTTGGGAAAGTCAATTTTAGAAGAAAAAGTCATTGTAGAACCTGATATAAGATTGAAATGCGGATGTCCAGTCACGGTTGAGGTTGGGATTTTTGACATGTATTTCAGAGGTGGGTAAGTCTATTGTCAAACATAGCAAGCCATAGAACATAAAAAGAGGGTAACACACCATCAGTTGGGTTTCTTGGCAATAACTGTTAATTTATAGCAATTTAAAATGGACGATCATATTTATTTTACTTTCTTATGAATGATTGTATCTTTAATATTGCACTTGGAATCTTGTATTCTAACGTGCATACTGTTTTCCAGGAGAGGACAGTCCATACCCAGGATCAGTAGTTTTCCATTATACTCTTAATCCAAGGAATATAATTGGAAACTCGAACGTAAACACCAGGTTTCATGGGTTGGGCACAGCCAAGGCCCCAAGAAGTGACTCCATGTTGGACAAATTTATCTTGGTCCAGACAGACGAGTGGTCCTCCACTGTCCCCCTAAACAGAGAGAGAACAGGATGATTCTTTCATGGACAGACCCATGTGTGAGAGCGTCCTTCTCACAGGAGGCACAGAAACAGAAGTATCTCCGGTGTGTGTGGGCCGCACAAGTTATATGCGGAGCTCTAGCCAGAGAAGAGTTCTCTATGCATGTTGTTGAACACTTTTGTAAAGTCATCTTATTTTTGTAGTTAGGGGATTTGGTGAGAAGGAATCTGACTGCCCTCAGTAACTTAACTGCGCTTTCTCCCTCAGCCTCTTCTCTGAGGTCTTCACAGCTTCCTATTGTTACTTCATGATCCAAGACCAAGTGAATGCTTGCATTCAAGACGTGTTTTAAGACATGAGGGCACACCCCTGGCCTGCTTGCCCATCACAGTGCTCGTGCCTAGGGTAGCTGTTCTGTGTTGGCAATGGTGTTGACCTGCTGGCTGGGGCAGGCAGTCTGCTGTTTTCACACGTCTTTACAGAGTCTTGTCTATCTTTTCAGGGAGGAAAGTTTCCATCTTGATTCAGTACGTTAAGCTTTTCTAAGCCGTTTCTTCTATTTAAAGAAACTGAAGAAACCTAGACTTCTGGAGAAAGCCTTCACCCCACACTTTTGACATGAGCTGTGGCCAACCACACTCTTCCTTTTCAGCAAAAGGGAAGTCCAGCATGCATTTTGCCTCACCTGGTGTGATTTTCACAGGCACTGACACTTGGAAATAAGCAGTTCCTTTGGGCCTTGATATGCCTGCATGGCAGGCTCCACAACATTGTTCCTTAAAAGCTAACTGAGATGTCTCAGGTTGTTGACTGAGCTAGCTTGGACATTGGAGCTAGTCTAGCCAAGGCAAGCAAAGTGGTCTGGGAATAAAAACCAGGCCTTTAGTCATTCAAAGTTGGCTTCCATACACCTGGCTCAGGCAGCCATGTTTTACCACGTGCTCTCTAGTTCAGGCTTATCTGAAAAATTACCTGCCCCACTTCCTAGCAGCAGACAAGGGAGCAAGGGAAGAGCAGAATCCACGTGCATTTTTCAGCTTGTATGCCACATGGTGTGGCAACGTCCCAGGGCTAATTCTGAGCCTCTAAAGCCCAGAAAGTAAAGCACTATCTGGTTTAAATGGGCTTACAACCAACTCTGATGCTCACAGACTCTTACCTGGCAGCTATCTGTGCCACCATGAATGTTCCCAGCACAGAGCTCATGTTTTTTGACTCTACCATTCAAAAATTCAGGGCGGTTGCATATTTTATTCTCGATGACAGGGAAACCAGTTTCCTTTAAGTATCCATCACCACCAGTTCCTTTGCAAATAAAAACAAAACCACAATAAATGACAAAGGTAAATGAACATCTTCACAAAACAAACATCGAGATATGGATAAGCAGTAAAATAAGCATAGTGTTTATGCACTTTGCATATACTTTCCATGCATAATATGAAGTGATACCAAACCCAGTACGCATTATCATGGTACTTATCATGCTCTGCCACCCACTAAAATCCACGCTGCACTGATTGACCTTCCTACTCCCACAGTATACCCATATGGATCCAGTACCCTCTGATATTCATGGGAGTCATTCCCAAGCCATTTTATTTCTCTGTATCTGAGTTTTCTTCTCTGTGGAAGAAAGGAGGTAGGAAATAAACAGTTGAAAATGTCAGTGTGGGCAGAAGCAAGGAGGCAGAGAAGGTACTGATGCCCTTCTCAACCAAGACAGAGTGGGAGATTTTGAGAATGAGTTATGTTTATATTTGTGTGAGATCTGAATGAGGTTGGTTGGGAGAAAAAAATCATTCAATAGAATGAGCGAACCCACCTTCATGTGATCAAGAAATAGCCTAAATCTAGAAAATCTTTCCTTCTGACTGCATAAAAGCCCACTTTGAGGAAAAGCAGAGTGGACTGAGAGATAAGAGTTAGCAGCTCCTAAGGTCTGATTCTACTCTTTTAGTATTGGTTTAGGGGGGTTCAGTTTACATGGCTCTGAGTGATTTAAAGAATCTAAATCAGAGGGAGACAGTGGAAAGAACAGCAGCACCTGCTAAATTTTGATGAAATAGGTAGGCATGTAAGCTTGTGTGGGGTGTTTCTGGCACAAAGAGAAATACACTTTGGATACAAGTATATACCAATCTCCAAACACAGAGCTTTCAGATGTATTAAAACTCTCTCACCTCTTGTATCCCCCCAGCCTGTCACATAGCACTCCTCTCTTCCTCCTAACACGGCATTATCTTTTGGCAAACAAATTGGGATTACATGATTATTGATGATTGCTGGCCTGAAAGAAACAAACAAGAGACTCATACAGGAACAATTATTAGCACATTTATCCCTGATACCACCTTTAGGTTTCTGAAAAGATTTTATATACAGTCAGTCTTTTGTCTTTGAAATCCTGAGCTTCAGGTAAGGAGTTTTTCTGACGTGCAAAACCGCTTTTGTTTTAGGCTCTAATCCCTCAGAATGTGATGCAGAAAAGGAAAGATCTGAAATAGAGAACAGTCAGAGGCTTTTGATTCTAAAATTACTAATATAAATACAAGAGAATGCTTTGACTTAGGCTAACGCATAGCCAACAAAACCTAATTACAAAGCTACTTAGGAGTATGAATTAGTGGCATTTAACACATAGGTGTTAGCTTGCTCTGGCTGCATCCAGTCTGACTATTTATAAATCACTCTCAAACTGAGCTAGCACACAGCAGAAGCCAAGTCAGTCTGACTTGCCTTTGGGTGCAGCTAAAGCTAGGTTCAATTAAGAAGCTACTTTAATTGTGCTGACCCTGTGTTGTGTGACCCCAGCCGGCAACTATGACCATGCAACCATTCACTCACTCCCCCTGCACCCCCCCAGCAGGATAGTAAGAACAGAGAGAAAAAGAAGGAAAAAAACCCCTTGTGGGTTGAGATAAAGACAGTATAATAGAACAGTAATGGAAGAGAATAATAATAGTAGTACCAATAATAGTAAAAGAATGTACAAAATAAAGCGATGCAACACAATTGCTCTCACTACCCGATGATCGATTGCTCAGCCCATCATGAGCAGTGATCGCAGATTCCTGCCCCCCAGCCAGCCCCCATTTATATACCGTGCATGACGTCTATGGTATGGAATATTCCTTTGGCCAGCTTGTTCTGTCTGTGCCCCCTCAGCTTCTATGGAAGGCTGAAAAAGTCCTTGACTAATGTAAACATCACTCAGCAACAACTAAACCAATATGTATTATCAGCATCATTCTCATACTAAATCCAAAACATAGCAGCTACTAGGAAGAAAATTATCTCAACTGAAACTGGGATGCCCTGTGTCTATTTTGGACCTGTGTTGCAGCCACGGAAATCAAAGCACAAGCACTATATGTTCACATCTGCTGGCAGCTGTATGGATGTTTTTCTTTTGATTGCACAGTGCCTCGGCAAGAGTTTCAGATGAACGGAAACAGATAAAAGAAGGGCCATACAGGGTACTGCATCAAACTTGCATACTGTTTGCCTACGCACCGGACAGACCCGCTGGAAGAAGAAATCTCCCCACCACAGCGTGGAAACGGTATGGGGTGACATCATGCTAATATTACAGCTTTCATTCCTCGTTACCTTATCAAGGTAGAAGCGTACAGGGAGAGACACAGAGTGAAAGCTCCTCTAGGCGTTACCCCCTCCTATTTTGCTGCCACTGCCTCACATCCCAGCAGTTGTCACCCAGCACATTGCCAGCCGGGGTCACTGTCCCTAGCCCTCCTCACCCCCACCAAGGCAGCCCTTTCCCTTTCTCAAGCCCTGCAGCTGAATCACCTTGGTTTCCACTGGAGCTTCTGCAGAAAGTGAAGAAAGAGAGGGTCTTAAATCACTGATTGAACAGAGTGTGTATAGAAACGCACATTTCCGCAACACCAACAACCACTATTTTGTTAAAATACAGACAAACCAAACTTGTCTTGTCAGAACGAAGGAACGCTTCAGGTGAAAATGTACCTGCTCAGTTTTAGCAGAGCAATGTCCGCCCTGTGTGGCTCCTTGAACAATTTCTCAACATCTCGTTTTTGCACTGATGGCTCTAATGCTCTTTCTTTGTGTAATCCAAGGTATACTTTATAGGCAGATGGCCGTGAGGACCTATTAGAAATGATTGCACATGGTGAGCTGATGAACACACACCCAGGACATAGACCATTTATGATCTTATTGGGCACCTCATTCTATCAAAGCCAGAAAAATAAAGCCAGCTTTGACATAATTTCTTAGTCTCTTATTATCACACATGAAATCAATTTGGCAAAAAATATCACTGTCACTCTTTGTTTCTTCCATCAAAACTCGGCTTTAATGAATGGTAAATAGATTTGGCTGAATTCTCAACTGTTAGCAAGCTGAGTCGAGAGACGGCTCAGGTTGGTTATTTTGTTTCTCCTCTGATTTTCTATCTAGTGTAAGGAAATGCTGGTGCAGGCTATAACAGATACTTACTTTTCTAAGCAGTGAGCGGCAGTAAGAACCCACTGAGGGTCTATCAGAGTTCCCCCACAGAAATGCAGGCCAAAACTGTAATAGAGCAGAAAGGTTTGAAAAGGGCATCAGTTTAAGGTGGGGAAACGAATTCTACTGCAGTTTATCAGGTAATCTTTCTAACATGTATGCTTTTACAAACTAAAGACATTACTCCACATTTTCATTAAGAATCAATACTTTACTTGCCTTGAACAATAGTTCTTACCACGATGGCAGTATTTTCACAAGGCCTTGTACAAAAACGCCTAGATCTTTGTTCTTAACCAGTGTTTCTATTACTGGAAAACCTTATGTGCACTGATGTATACCATTTTAGAAATTCTGGCTTTTATCTAGCTCTGATCACAGTCAAAAAGCTCTGCAACTGGCCCTGATTCCTATTTTTGCTAATAACTTTGCCAGTAGAATCAAGCACTCACACGGAAGGGCCAATCAACGTCTGTACTAGCCGTACTTCAAACTGTTGTGTTTACTCATAGGATACTGATTCTACCGTAGAATATAGTGACAGACTTAAAGTCATTCTGCCTTTTAGTGAAAGTGTTTTTGAAATTAGTGGTTGTATCATTTCTATAGGTATTTATGACAAAACAGAGCATTCTTGGTTGTCTAAATGACCTTCTTTAAGACTAGCACACATAATGCACAGCTTTGAACTATTTCTAAATTAAAATCAGGTTTAGAATGCTGCAACCACCTGCTGTAGCATCCTGTGAGAGGTTTGCAATGGGGAACAGCAATACCTTGTCCGGAGACTGATTTGCCAGGGCCAGGAGTGTGGGTGCGAAATACACCCAGCAACAATCCTTTGAGCACACAACTTTGGTCTGAACTTGGATTTTCCACACTCATACTGAGCAGGAGCTACAAAATAAGAAAAAAAAGTCACTATAAGGAACTTCAGCATATTTGCTATACATTCACTATCCACTCAGAAAACTAGAAGGTGAACCTGATACATTAATCACTTCAGCTTTTGATTCTTTGCAGGCAATTATATACCATGCATCACCTATATTTTGTTAAGTTACCTTCATCTGGAACACTTAAAAATGGCCGGCAATTTTTTTTTCACATAACCTTCTCAGTGGTCAGCAAATTACACAAGAGAAGATCTCCAGTCAGATAGAAAAAAACACAATGGGAAGGAGAAAGAGACAAAGAAAAAATAAATTCTCCCAACATCTTTAAATGTACTTTTACAGAAGCCAGCAACGCAAAAGCTGCACTGGCAGCTGTTTTCAAACTAATCTTGGTGGGGCAGCATGTGAAATTCAATCACCGTCTCTGTGGAACAAAATTTTGTCCACTGTTATCTCAGGATCTTTTGGTACTTCACATGTTTCTGGGTTATTAAAAAAGGATGGGTCTTATTTAGCCTAGCCATAGGAAACTGACTCTTATCAACACAGAATTTAGCATTTCTTGTCAGCAAAAGGAACTAACTAATGATATTAAAGGCAAAAGCCATGTTTTCTCTGTTCTTTAGCTGAACAACTGAACAAAAAAAAAAATTTAAAAAGAAAATGGATCTTCAAAATGGATATAATAACCATGTGAAAATGCCGTTTTCCCCCCAGGAGTCCCAGCCCAACACTTTCAATGCGATAGTATTTTTACAGTTACAGTATGTGCATGTTATAAAACATCTTTCTTTTCTCGTTTGCTCCATTTTGGGATTTTGATTGGAGCACATCTGCTGCTGCTCACAGCTGAAAGTATAGAACAGGAAGAAAGCCCCTCTTCTTTTGAATGGAAACTACCTCTCTTCCTGGCATAGCTTTTGTTGTTGATGGACATGAAAGGACTGGTAACCAAAATGTTGTAAAACTTTATCACTGTACACTCTGTTGCACCACCTCATTCAGAGTACTGAATGGCTTGATTACTAGTAACAGAAACAAGGGCATTTAGTTAAATATGTAGGGCCAGATGCGCTTTCCAGACATATGATACGGCACGATATCATAGGAGGGAAAATCTGTTTTACTTCCAGGACAGAACCAGAGCCACACGAGCACGGAGCACAAAAATTTTTCTGGGATAAGAGCATTCCCTGTTCAGTCTGGCCACACACACAGTTACACCAGATGACCAGGCAGGAACAGGGAAAATTTCTGCAGGAACAGCTCTATTTTGAAACACATGGCAAAAACCCCCATGAGCTTCAGGGGGCTCCAGGTACATCCTGTGCTGGGTTTGGGGCTTCCAAGGAATAAACTGAAGGAATAAATAAATAAACCAAGGAATAAATAAATAAACCATTCTTAAGATTTCAGACCCAGATTTTGAGCGTCACTTCCCCACAGCCTTAATTTCCAATCTAAAGCTATCACGCTGTTTTAGATCAGTCTTTCAGATCAATCACTGAATGTCCTCCAGTTGTCATAAAAGGTTACAGGAAAGGGAGACACTAGTCTTTAAAGGAATAATTACGGCACTTGGGAATGTCACAGTATTCCCAGGCTTTTCTTGGGTCTGTTGTGTAGCACCAAGGTCCATTCACATCTCCATCAGGATTCCTGCAATACTGTAACAAACAATAAAGACACCAGCTATTAAACAGGGGACAAAAAATCCTACCAATGCATGATTCAAAATAAAATCAAATTAAACTCAGGAAATATTTTTTTTACTTCCTTACTGATAAGTGATTTCCAATTCCTTCTGTCAAAATTTGTTTCATTTTTCTGTTTGCTCTGTGAGTTTAGAAAAAGATAATAAAAATTAAACCTCTTAAACTGTCTTCATCCAGTAAGCTTCACTAGTGCAAGCTTGGACCTCTGAGCTCTCAAAAAGTAGGAGAACTTGACCTAGGATGGGGTTTTCTAAAGCACTAAACTGTCCACTCCTGTTTTTACTGCAGCTACTAAGAGCAGTAGGGTCAGCTCTGAGGTCTTTTCACATCCACTCTGGTTGCATGACTCCGGGGCAAGTGAGTGTTGTGTAGTCTGCCCTTGCACAACTTGGTGACGCCTATGAGTCCCAGGGGCAGGGGTGAGTGTTTATCTTGACGTGGGGTGCCTAGTTAGCTGAATCACTCTCTAGGTCCTACTGGCCATAGCGACTGATCTCTACTCAACATAGACACATCTACACAACTGCATGCTACCAGATATTTTTCTAGTTCCCTTCCCCACTCTGAAATACACACCAAATCTTAGGAAGAAGGAGAAAATATTTGCTTCTCTTCCTCCAGAGTCCCTGCCAAATGCAACAACCAAAAAGTTATGGCAGGCAGCTCTTTGGAGGGAGTTTCCCTAATCTGAGCTGGAATTCAATACAGGGTATGTGATGCCATCAGAGGATTGGCTAAAGCAAGCTCTAAAATCACGTACCTGGAGAAAAAATAGTTCAAGCTGGCAACATCGAACAAGCTCTTTATACTGGTCACAAATCAGGCAAGTATTGTATATGGGATATTACAAGTCTAGAGAACTAGCGATGAGTACCTGTGTTAGGACTAGGGGGGTGAAAGTCAGAGATGGAGAATGACTTATAGGATGGGTCAGATTCATGTTTATCCTTGTGTGATGGGCTGCGTCAGAAGTTGGAGGGCTAGAGGGGGAATCAGTAGAGGATGGGGGCTGCAGTCCACCAGCTATTATCTCAAGGCACTTGCACTGAACATTGGATCCCTTGCCAACTCACCCGTCACTGTTACTACTGAAACCTATGACCCCAGGTGCTCTTTCTGGCAGAGATGCTGCCCACAGACCAACCTCAGCGGTGACGAGAAGCAAATGCCCATCTGAAGCCCCTTGGCTGTGCTGCAGAAGCATTCAACAGAGCTTCTGGGCATCTGTGTGTGCCACAGAAGTACAGACTGCTCATGTCAACAAGAATTAGCACGATCAGGTTCTTGGATTGAACTGAGGAAAATAAATTGGTATACAAGGACTTGGCATGAAATGCTTGCTGAGGGACCATGAAGAAGATGGGTGAAGCTCAATGACAGCAAGTATTAAATGAACAGCTGCTTACATTTTTATCCAGGCCTGCTTCTGGATGAGTCGCAGGAGTGAAATAGTCATGGCTATGAGGTTTCTGGGAACTCCACTCTTGACAAGTCCTGCCTCTTGCAGTTTTTGCTACTGTGCCACGATAATCTTTACCATTATCATGAATGCAATCTGTGAAGAAAGAGGAAACGGGAATGATTGTTAGCTGTGAGCTATTGGGTCACGCCCATACTTGATGGTGGTGAAGCAGAAATAAATTTGAGGAAATACTACTAGGATTTACACGTCCTACATAATATGTACACAAGGAAAGAAGGACAACATAGTGTCAATTGTGACCAACAATCATATTTTAATTTCCTTGCATTTTAAATGTTTTCTTCATGATCATGACAGTCATAAATCAAAGAAGCTTCGATTCAGTTGATCCCTCGTGACTCCAGAAGCCAGGACACCACAAAGACCATGCACTCATAAAGTCATTTCCTTACAGACACTGATATCTGGCCAATACTACATTTTACAGTAGGTAAAAAGCAGTAATACATGCTCAGCCAAAATTATTAGCCTTCTAACAAGAAGAACATGTCATAGCAAAAAAATAAAAGCTGCAGCACTCTAACCATGTACTGCATAACAAAGTTGCATCTGAACTGAAAAGCCAGCTGTCCTCTGGTGGGAAATGGGGCCCTGGAAATGTGAATGCATGGCACAGGAAAAGACTTTTTCAGAACAGTTGCCAGCAAAATGCCATCACCTCTGTATTTGCTGTCATTGCTCCACAGTAGTGTGGAGACTACTGGCCATCTGTTTCCTTGTGTTTCCAGTATTGCCAGATGTAGTAGATAAAAGATGCGATATTAATCTAAAATCAAATACAGAAACCCTGCTATAAAATTCTACAAGAAAGTTCAGAAAATGAAGAGACGTGATACAGTATTACATTAAATTCTGTAATTATCAAGAGTTTTCTGTATTTCATCCTCATTAAATTCTTGCTGACTTTTCCATTAAAAACAGCTTGCTGGCTACGAGCATTTCTGGGGAAGTTGAAAGTATTCTCACCAGGATTTGGCTCCTGTGCTGTCTGAGGAGGTTTTGGTAAAGTCACTTGTACATGGCCATCACATCTCTTCAGGTCGCAATACTCCCATCTCACACTGGGGTCAGTGGTGTAGCACCATGGGCGGCTATCGGCATCTGGGTTTCTGCAATAGTTCTGCCTCAGGTCCCTACAAATGTAATCATATTATATTCCCATACATGCCACTGCTCTGAGGAGAACTTGAAAGAACGTTTTAGAAAGCAGGTCTGCTACAGAGTTAGCATTTACCATTTATCATGTGCAGTGTGCAACAGAAATCCTTTTTCCAGCATAAAGAAATCGAGAAACATATGCAGAACATTTAAATATGCCAAATACCTGTTTACCAATTAACACTTATAGTAGAATACTGTTTACAAAACCAGACAAGTAAATGCACATATGTATATTACAGACATAAATATTTTTACTTTTTCAAATCCATTACTAGCTTTTAAGAAGAAATATTTTTTGCATTTCAGAATAAATAAATAGTAAGTATTAGGAATAAGAAAATGATCCATCCCTTCCTCAAAGCCCTGGTGAACTGCAGACTAGGAAGCAAAGACTTAAATTCATTAATAAGCTCATGTATAGAAACAGTTCATTTCAGTATAACGGAAAATTTATGATAACTCTTAATTCCTTTAGAAGTGATGTAGAAACACACAATTAATTAGTCTGAAGCATAATAGTAACAACTATGGTTTGTTTCAAGATGAGGTTATTAGAAAATGTTTCCGCATTAATATAAGAAGAAAAGGAAGGGATTATTTTTATCAAGTACAATCCCTTCCCAGCTTTAAAAATCACTGTCGTGTAAAAGATGATGCAAATCAAAACGAGTTGGTGAATAGTCATTGTCCAGTGAAACACAGAAATGGGAAATACACGTACGCATTTGGGAACCGGTCTGCGGTTTTATTGTGTCGGTGCGGTGACATTGAGCTCCAGGCTTGACATTTCTTTCCCGTGAGAGTGAAAGAAGCTGTGCCACGGTAAGTCACACCATTGTCTTGATAGCACTCCTCAGTAATTTGAGCCTGCTCAGGCACATCAATAGCTGTAGTGAATAACAGAAACCAGTCCCTTGCATCTTAATACTTTGATATTTATGCATGAGTATAGAAAGCCAACAGAAAAAAACAAGCCAGAGTATTTCACTGACCGCCACAGCACTCTCTCTGTAACAGAATCCTTCTCAGACTGTAGATCAAAAGGAAGATTTCCAAAAATGTAAAAATTTCATGATAGGCTAGATTAAAAGCACTGGTACATCAATTTTACTGTCATGCTCGGGGATTTATTTCAGCTGATGATCAAAATAGTTCACATATGGATCAAAATTTCTTCAGGGTAGGGGAATGTCTGTGGCTTTGCCACAGATGTGTGTGTGGAACAAGCCTGCCGTGTGTAAAGAGAATTTTCTTTTGATAGTCTTGCTTCAGTGCTCTTAAATTATCTCATGTTTTGCTTTGGATTCAGTTTTTCAGGATCTGGCATGTAAAGCTAATTAACGTTTCCATGGAACATTAAAAAATTTAGACGTGGAGGGAACCACCACTTGGCAAAAGGAAAAGACCTCTGTTACTGCAATTTTTCCTGAGCTACGTCAGTAGGGGACTTAAAACCTTCTGCACTTATCCACCAGACTGAACATACTGGGCTCCACACCAGGCTCAGGAGTTCAACTGATACACAGCGATACTGAAAGTGACAGCAATAATACAACTGAGTAGAATCACCCAAGATTTTTCAAAATACCCCATCATGACCCTTCGTTTCCAGATTTCTCCTGTTGTTCTTACCTGGGGCCTCTGGTTCTGTCCCGTCACAGGAAGGGATAGTGCAATATTCCCAGCGGGCGGTTCTGTTGGTGGTGTAACACCATGGCATCTTCTCGCCATCGGGATTTCTACAGTAGTTTTCCTCTAGGTTCCTGAAACAGAAAACCTGGCTAAGAAAAGTCTCTCATGGAAACCTAGTAAAAGTTATGAACATCAGGAGAATGTACCTTGCTGCCTAGTTTACTGTTGTATTTACTGGGGGGTAAGACTGCTGTCATTTACTGATGACATTTACTAGATGAATAATTGCAATGCAGTGGTGTTTTGGATGTGCTAAGCCAGACACCTGCTAGAATGATAGATGAACTAAGAGATTGTATCTCATGTATTACTTTGAGGCCAAGAGCAGCACAGCAGAAACATAGGGTGAAAGAATCTAGTCCCAAGCAAATCTCATAATTGTAACTTTCTTACTCCACATTTCTTCACCTGAGCAACAATACAGTAAAAGGATGAACTGAATCACAGAACGGTTTGGGTTGGAAGGGACCTTAATGATCAGCTAGTTCCAACCACCCTGCCATGGGCAGGGACACCTTCCACTAGACCAGGTTGCTCAAAGCCCCATCCAGCCTGGCCTTGAACACTTCCAGGGATGGGGCATCCACAACCAGGGAAAAAGTCAATCAAGCAGAGCTTGTAAGTCAGAAGAGGAGATGTGGTATCCAGGAACGAAGAACTGAACAAAAAGAAATGCGCAAAAGAATTGAAAAGATGGAATCCAGCAGGTCATGAATGCTGGTGTAACCGAAGAACTTTGCAGAAGTAATTCTGTGCCTTAGTACTTCTCACAGACTGAATAATGGAGATGTTTTGCTTACTTGCAGGGATAGTTTTCAGGAGTGCGAGCATGTCTATGGGGAGATTGAGAACTCCAGCGCTGACAGGTATTTCCTGATTCAGTAACAGATATCGTGCCTCGATAGTCCTCTCCTCTTCCTGATAGACACTGACGCCCTGGTGCAGGAACTGGTGGGGGTGTTGCTATTGCAGAAAAAGGAACTGAAATTTAGCAGTGCCTTCTAGACACATTAAAAAACAAAAGAACACTTTGAGTTTTATAATTAAGTGGGTTTTTTAGCTTTCTTGGTAGATAAGGTTTAAAGACCAAAATATTTGGAAAGTCCAAAGGTAGAGAAAAGATCTAAAAATACCTTAACTTTCCTTTCTTCCATTTTAACATCTTCACAAGCAGTCAGACTGCCAGAAGGACATTTGCCTCTGCCCCTTTGCAGTAGCCAAGATACAACACAACCAAGCGCTAGCAGCCCCATCAGAACAAAGCTGGAAACTGAGCAAGTGGAAACACTGCAAAGAAAACTGGAGTGAAAGCAGCAGCCCCACCAGTGATAGGTGCAGGTATAGGTGCAGACATAAAAGAGATGCACTCTAACTGCTGAGAGTTAGAGACAGCAAGGATGAGGTCTGGTGAGGAGCCCCAAGGAAAAGTATCATGGCAAGGACAGGCCTTTAGGGGAAAAGGAAATTGAAAATGTGGAGAATTTAATTGGAAGAGCAAAACAAGAGCCAAAAGATTTTCAGGAAGACTGAAACTGTTTGACATTAAACATGGAACATCAGAAGAAACACCAGAACCACAGAAATGCCTGGTCATGGAAAAAGATGTCAAGGAGGGGAGATGTGCTCCAGGCAAAACCATTAGAAATGCCTGTGGTAGAAATGTCTAGCCTCAAAAGAGTTAACAGAGGTTCATTTCAAGTTTGGGGTTTTTTTTCTTTTCTTTGAGATCAGTCAGCAGTCTTTTATTCTTTCATCTATCTTTGGGGCCTCTTCTACTTGTTCTACCTCCTTGTACCACCCTGAATGGAACTGATCTTTGTGTCTAGATGTCCTTGTATCTAGAAGTCTAGAGGTCAGACTCACTGCAACGAGGAATGTCGCAATATTCCCAGCGTTTAGTTGGGCTGGTAGTGAAACACCAAGGCCGAGGTTCACCATCGGGATTACGGCAATAATTCATCTTCAGATCCTTCTCAGGAAAACTGAACAGAAAAAAAAATTTTTGAAAAATGTCACTAATCACTGTAACAATTACCCTGTCTGTGGCAGGGACTGCCTGGCAGTCTTCAGGCCACTACTGACGATAAACAACCCATCACAAAGTCTGACTCACTTTTCTGGGAGGTATCCATGAGAGTGAGGTTCCTGGGAGTCCCAGCGCTGGCACTCAAGCCCAGACACCGTTGTCGCAACTACTCCGTGGTAGTTTTCTCCACTGCAGTGCATGCACTCCACTGTAGGAACAAGGGAGAAGGAGGACAAAAGAGACAGAGAGTCCCTGAGGACCTGGTCCGTAAACACTGATACTCATCTCACGTGAAGCTCAAGAGCTTGATCAGAGCACAAGGCTGAAGGACAGTCTTCTTTTCTGGCAAAGTAAAACCTTATTTTTCTTGGACTTCAACTAGTCGATTACATTTATAGTATTCCAATACAAAACCCCCCAACATTATAGACTATAGTTTTTAAAAGAGCTAAATTAAAACTGCTAAGCTATAAATGAAAATCTGTGCCTTGCTGCTGTCACATTTTATTGACTTTTTAGCAACTATCATTTGGTTCAATGATTATGATATGTAAATACACTCACATACCATTTTTTTATCTAGGGGGGGAAAAAAAGACTTTGTATAGCTAATTTGGGTCTCTTTTGATATCTTCCTTGTTGGTGTTGAAAATGTCTTTGGAAAGTTTCAGATTGAATGAAACTCAAGTTTGGAACAAAGACTTAATTAAAAATAGAAGTATCTGAATAACTTTACATTCTTGAACATATCTTCCAAAAACGGAAAGAAATCAGTGTATATATCCTGACCTTCACACTCTGGGATGTTACAGTAATCAAATCTGGTATCAGGATCTGTTGTGTAACACCAGGGTCCTTTTTCATCATTATCAGGATTTCTGCAGTAGTTTTCCTCCAGTCCTGCATTGGGATATTTTTCAGGTGTGTAACTGGAACAGAATTTAAATGGGATTAGGGAATAAGGAAAGTGTCCCCTGAGGACTCTAAAAATGAAATCTTTATCTGATGACCATTTTGTAGATGTCATTCATTAGAAGTCTCCTAATTGCTACTGTGCGCTATTGCTGAAGAGTCAGAAGTGCCATAGCTATAGACTTCAGGAAATATGGTGACTCTAAGGCCAATTCATGATATGCTAAAACGAAGTCATGTCTTTAATACTTGCATTTACTCCAGCTGTTCAGTTTCCAGTAATTTTTGCTCAGCTGAGGTACCATGTAGCATGTAGAGAAATGTCTTCTCTGGGACATATTCCCTGGGAGATTCAATTAGAAGGCATTTGTTGAAATGGGAGATTTCTCTGTAACCTGAATGCTATGCCTTCTCAACAGGAAGTTACTACATGAACCCGGTTGGGTGTTTTTCATTAAGTACAAGAAATACTGCCCTGTTAATTGTCTGTGGGTTCACTGGTAAAATGATGTACATCTATCATCTCACCTCCTGCATATTATGCCTTTAGCCAAGAGAATAAGCTCTTGCCTGGGTGAGATTGATGGAAAATTCTTATTTCAGCAGAACCAGGTTCTTCCCTGTCTAGTGTTTTGGTCATTTTAAGACCACAAAATTTAAATGCAACTGCTGATATTGACAAAGTCCCTATTGATCATGTAGCCCCAATTGCAGGTCTCTGAGTTACAACTCAAATTAGAGAATTGTCTTATTCTAGTTAAGCGTAGAAAAATATTTTATAAGAAGACCTTGAACACCGAACAAATGGCTTATAAGACTACTTAGCATATATATATGGCTTGGCAAAATTTCAGAAAAATGTATAAGCATATAAAAAAAGGCCTTACTTTGGTTTATGGGGGGCATTATCAGCCCACTTCTGGCATGGCACACCTTTTTGAGTTTTGGCTTCTGTTCCTCTGTAATCCATCCCTTTTCCCTGTTTGCATTCTAGAAGATAAACTGAAATGATATGTGTTTAATTAATCAGTATCATGACATGTCTGTTAGATTTTAGCGTATATGAAATCTATTTTCATGCTAATACATTTAAATACATTGGGTCATATTTTGACTTTCTTATGCCATCAAAAATAGACAGCTCACCTTGTAAAAACCTACTAGCTATCTGATGCCTAAGTTCAATTAATTAGCATTGAAAAATTTATGTGAAAGCCAAAAACTTCCAAACCAGGCTTCCAGATAAATAAGTGTAACACAACATGGTTCGTTTGAGATTATGCTATAGTAGATTTAAATAATAAAATAAGCTTTTAACATTTAAATATGCACTATAACAAAATCGAAACACATTCTCTTTTCATTGCCTCCTGTGATGTTATTACAGTTATGCACTAAAATCAAACCTTAAAAGAGTGCCACCAGAATTCAGCTGAAGAAGGTAATAGGACCAGATCACAGATGCATACACACAGCATTTTACCAGTTTAAGCAAGTAAATTTTTTTAAGTTCATGTAAATGCGGATGACATTGTTTCATTAAAGTTCACCATGCCACAAATAAGATTTAATTAATTCATGATATGTTAAAACAAAGACTCTCTGCTGTACAAGATAAAATGGATGGTTGGTTGGTTGAAGGTGTGTATTATAGATGCTTCTATACTCTTAGATTTTGGAATTTAATAGTACCTTCACAAAAAAAGGAAAAGGAGGAGTGAAAGAATTAGTAATGAAATCCTGTCTTTATATAAGTCAAGGGCAATTTTAATGCTGAATAAGCCTGGGGTTTGTATCGGTAACCTTAACAGCATTAAATTGTTTTAAATTATCAACCATTAAATTAAATGAGAACTGAAAGCTCAGTGCTGTCATTTTCTTCCCAGGAGGAGGGAGAACCATAACCCCATTGCAGCCTTCCTGGGAGGACTGAACATTACCCTTTCCCAGCAAAGAGCTGATGGCTTGCAAGGGAAGAACTGGCTTGCAAGGGAAGGCCCTGCCAAGGCACGGCTGAAGAAACTGAGATCTTGGCACATCCCACCAGAGCTTCTATATCTGCAGTTTAGGGACAATCACTGTCAGGCAGCATGTACTCTGGCTTGGAAAAATAAGCAGGAAACTCATTTAACATTTCTCTGTGCACAGAGCATATTTCATCAGCCAGTTTCTCCTTTCTAGCTGCAGTGAAGCAATCTGCCTTTTAGGCTGTGACATGGATTGCCTCAATGTTTTTAAGTAGTGTCCAAATCAGATATTTGGGGAGACACATCAGCTGCATCAGCTTTTCTCAGCATCAGAGTTATACCAAAGCTGACATAGAAGCAAAAGATTAATATAAATCTATAGAAACAATGCCATTTTACACAGATCCGTCTTGTCAAAAGTGAAAAGAACTAATGTTTGAATCTGAAATAAGGTCCAGCTCTTCTGTCGGCCAATAGGTAGTTTAGATCTGGATTTATAGATGTACCTTTAGGCACGTCTTTATTTCGATGTATATATATGGGAAAGTTTATTCTAGAAACTTTAGCTGGAAGCCTTTTGGATCCCTCAAACAATTTTGCAATAATTTAACATTAAAAACCTCAATAACTGAACATTGAATCATTCAAGTGCTGACTCTTTTTGTTTGCATAAACTTTTGACCGTTTATATAACCTTTAGTTTTTTTTCTGACTAATGACAAATAACTTTGATCCCCAAACTCAACCCATGTCCCTTGGGTTAACTATTTACAAACAGATATGTGGATAACAATTCCCAAATGCTAGATTTAATTCTTGTTACTTTTTCTATAAGCCAGAGAAGGTTAACTTTCTCTTTTATAACACATACCATAGAAAAAATAATTTTTAAAACTCTGAGTTTTATACCAAATGTCACCCTTTTCTTTGAACGCAATGATAAAGAGCAATTAGGTCTCATCAAGTAATTGCTTCAACTGAAAAAAAACAATGTTGGTTTCAGCAATAGTATTGCAAAAGCCTCTGGGCATGTGAAAGGAACTTCCTTGAAGCATCAGGACAGCAGCAGCTGCTGGAGGCAGTGATGTGACCTGCCTAGGTAAAAGCTACCTTTTCCTTTCTGTTCTGTAACAATCGATTGAACATCATTATTTGAGACCTTCTGCAAAGGAAGAGGTGAGCAACAGAGAAACCATCTGGCACATACACATGGTTTGTGTTTTTCATGTTCACTATACCTAGGTCCATCTTTTGTTTTCTGTAGGTAGATGTGCAGTTTTTGAACATTTTGCTTACATAAAACCACAGTTTTTCACACCTTTACTGGTGGGGTTCTGTTTGTCGAGAAATTAAAATCCATGCCTGTGACCTCAAAAGGCTTAAAAGGATGCTGTAACAAATCCTCACTGAATATTGCAGGACTCTTATCCAGGTTCTAACCTCAGCGAATCCAAGGAATATCTCAAAAATAAACCAGAATCACAGTCTAGCTCCTGATCCCAGTACTGAAGCAAAATCAGTATGGATTATTTACATGTAAGTTATTTGTTCAGTCTTTAAAATTTGTTACTTGACAATCAATCTATTCAGTTTTCCTTCTACAATAGGAACTGCAGAACATTTCTCAGCCTTACTTAATCATGATTCAGGGAACTTCCCATCAGCTTCCGGATATAATAAAAATACCTTATGTTCAAAACATTAAATTACCTATCAGTTATATATGCAAAAAAAGCAGCTGGCTGTAGGCTTCAGAAAAAATCAGGTTGAAAAGGACCTTCAGTGGTCTTTGGTCCAAATCCCATAAAAAGCACGGCCAGCTTCTGAGCTGGATGAGGCCACTCAATGCTCTGTCCAGTCAATATCTGCAAGGGTGAAGGCTCTGCAGCCTCTCTGGGCAATGTGGTCCAGTGCTTACCCACCCTCCCTGTGAAAAACTATTTCCTTATATCCACAAAGTCTGAACAAAGTCACATTTGGATGCTCAGCTGCAATCCAGCCACAGCTATTGAACTACTACATAAAATCTTCTTGCAGGTGCTATACACATAGCGTTATCTTATGCTACATGTCTTTGCAGGTCAACAGAGGAGTAATGATGCGGTTTGCTGGAGCTCGTTGGTGTTTACAGTCTAGTTATTGTGATTCTTGACTTTTGGTTAGAAACTGGTCTGTTGAAACCACTGCATGATTTGCAGCACCTGAGAACCTGGTTCACTTTTCCTCTTCATGAACCTTTCTTTGTTGAAGGAGAACAGCTTCTTGGTAGATGCTATAGTTTCCAATTTCAGAATATTCTCAAAGGTATTAATGTTTTTAAAAAGTTACAAATCAGCAAATGATGAAAGGCAATGTTCATGAAGTCATTTAACGCAGAACAGTAGTAAGTCTATTCAAAGTTTACCACATTATCTTCCATGTCTGAATGATCAGAAAGGAGATCTTTTCTCCTTTGTGTATTACTAAAGTCAGAGAACGAAACAATGAAACTTATGTTCCATTAAAAATAAAGCACATTCCTTCTTCCCTGTATATAGCAAGAGCTCAGTGCCTAATTATGTAATTCAAAAATAGTCTTAAAACAGAATCGTTTGTCTGCATCTGGCATAAAGCAACAGATTTTTAAAAGAGAAGATAAAATTTGGATAGTTGCCATTTCTTAAAGACAGATTTCCTATTTTCAGACAGAATAGGAGATCAAATATGCTTAAGTCACATAATCCTCATCTATGACAAAACTGATCAGAAACAAAACATCTACAAAAGAAGAACACAAAAATTCACCACGTCAATTAATTTTGTCATAAATATACAGATTAGGATAAGTTTTTCACCAAATTCATTCACTGAAGAGTATAAACATCACATAATGATATACAAATACTATAAAAATAGATAATTTTTTTCTGAAGTGTAGTTAACACTCTAACACTTCTGACAACATGTGCAACTAAAAGAACGTTGACTTGTTGATTTGAGTCCCACCTAAGTAAACTGTGAATTTTCTTCATTGATACAAATGAAATTATTTGGCACTTTCCACCATTTTTCCAGTTGGCAAAGGTCTGTCTCAGAAACTGTTGCCAGCACAAGTACCTCTTCCCAGTACCCTCCGCAGACACAGAGAATGTGCAGCCACAGGTTATTGGCTGGTTTAAAAGGAGAGGAGAGAAGGGACTCTTAAGCACCTCCATCACTCCCAGCACCTTCTGCATTCCCCAAGCAGCAGTGCTCTTTTCTGCCTTGTGGACCCTGCGATTTAGGGATCAGGAAAGACGCTGGACCACTAATCTGGGAAAAAAAAATTGGTACCACTGCTATACAAGAAATGCGGAGGAAACCAAGTGTTAGGTAAGGGCTAATCTACCCAGTTTGTCTGACCCAGTGAAGGCTTAGCCCCCACTTACAATAGGGTTATGTGAGTCCCACTGGAAAGTACATCTCAGTGAAATAATATAAAAAAGACACCGACATACTTCTTTTTTCGTAAAGAACTGCATTTGTTCTTCTGAAGATCACTGCTGTTTTGGTATTCTCAGCCAATGTTAAACACTGTTGGTCTTTGCTGGTGAATAAGAAGGCCCTGTTGAAATTAGGAGGAGAGAGCAATGTAAGAAACAATAGCTGAATGTGTGCATTATTTTCCTAAACACCTTTTCTAGTATTGAGTTATAATTTTAGCAAGCACTGCATTTCATTGATACTTAAGATTGTGTAATGTTTCACAAATCACTGAGTATCGCAGCTCACATTTTCAGTGGTGACTTTGACTCCTAATTCTTCATACGAAACTTAGGTTGAAAGGGGGCTACATGAACAAATTATGACAGGGGATAAACAAGAAGTTTTACAATGTGCCAGAGACTCCAGAGAACATGCTGAAGAGGATATATGCACAAGGGACTTTGACCTTCTTTCAAAAAAGTTAGTGGTCAGTCAAGAAGTGAGACATTCTACAGTATTCAGCAGTTACCAAGAAGAGGTAAAACACAACGAGCCGGGACCTTAAATTACCTTGTGATAACTGTTCTGAGTCATCGTATGTGAAGCAATGTAAGCACTTTGTAAAACACAGCCATTTGTCTTTTCAGCAAGTACCTGGTCTGTAAGTCTGCAAAACTGGAGCAGATGGTGTAACCTTTAAAATAGCCTCTGAAGAAAACTGCAGAGAAGCTAAGCAATTTCTACGGCTAGCTTTTCTCAACCAAAAAAAAGAGCAATAGCAAAACGGCATTCAGGGTAGGTAGGGTAGGTCTATATCAGGAACATAAATACTGTCAAAGCCCATTCTGTAACCCTAATAGCAACTGGCATGAACCCACTGTGCCTGTACTTGCAAATTGGCATAGCCTCTCTCCAAAGCAGAGGGATCGCATCTGGACTCACTGGGTGTCTGGGAAGGGTGTCTGTGCACTGTCTGGGGCATGCTGGTTGCCCTGGTTCAAAGCTACACTGGGGACTGTTCCCTCCAATCCAAGCCAAGCTCTCAGCAATGTTAAACTTACAAGCAGGGAAGTAGCGAAGAGCATGGTCCAACACACTGCTGAGGCAGGACAACAAGTCTGAAGTTCTGATCTGAACTCAGCGGTCTGAAGCTCTGATGTGATGGGGCTGTGGTGCTGGCCTGGTCTTAGAGCTCTGCCTAACACTTACCTTTCTTCCTCTGGATCTTTCCCTGCCAGACAGCATCTATTCTTTACTGATTGATTGTAATAGATCTCACAAAATTGATTGGGGAGGGAAGGACAAAACAACCCTGATGTTATTGCAATGTCAGGTGATGGTAGGCTCAGACCTGGGGCAGAGGCTAAGGAATGATACCGTATCTGAATATGCCTCAAAAGAGAACAATAATCCTCTGCAAACTATAAATATAAACTCTGAATATACAGACCTGCCCTCTCTGCCTTCCTCCCTACCCTCCTGAGACAAGTTCTGCTGAAGCTCTGCCCTCTCTGTGTGGTTTTCAGACAGGAGTAGGATTAAAGGGAACAAGTGATACTTCACATGCTCAGTCAGCAAATGCCTGTCATCCTTCAGGGTTACACCACTTTCAAAATAGTCTCATTTTCCCTTTTGATTTAAAACACAAAGTTATAAAACACATGTAAAAAGTCAGCACTAGGATATCCCTTCCTTGAATAAAAGCCTGGTGGAGAAGCGAATGCTGGAAACAGCCTTGCAGTCAGTCAGTCTGCTGGGTTCAAAAAGGTACGCCGCAGAAGTAGTAGATCTCATGAGGATTAGAAGAACATGAATATTAGAAGAACAAGACCGCCTCCCACCACAGTAACAGATACCGCTCCTTATTGTTCCGGGTGCCTGCTGTGCTGTTGAAGCTCAGTGGGCTCCGAGGCTTTGGCAATGGGGGCTCAGAAGCCTTAGGCTCAAAGCAACAGACTCCCCTGAGGCAGGAGCTTGAGCAAAGGCCAGCACTACAGACTGGTCACCATCTTTCATGCTTTCTAGCCCCTTGGGCCTGGTTAAATGCAAGTGCAGGGAGAGGGCTTAGATGGAAGTAAAGTTTAGGACCGTTAAGGTTTATATGTCCATCTCTTTATCAAAGTAAATAGAAGTTACATAAATCCAAGTTGAAAATGAGAATAATGGATATATCTGCAAGATAAGAGGTAACACAGTGAACATAAGCAATGCCATTATTGCTGTCCTAAATTTCCAAGCAATTAATTATGAATTTTTATTGCAAAAGGAATGCAAGAGTCTCGACAAAACCATGTCAAGATGGTTTTCATTATGCAAGCTGTGCATCAAGATATCATAATGTTCTCCAATAAAAATGCAACATAATTTTCGTAATTTCTCTATTTCTGCTGTCTTCATCCCTATGTCCCAGGCATTCTGTTTCTATAAATCTTTTGTTTTACCAGCAACCCTCAGACACACATACTCCTAAGAAATCCCTCAAAAGTTCAAACTGCTGATAAATAAGGCAGACTGCTCCATCATCTGCAATGAAAGATATATGTGGGAACCAGTGGAAATTACCTGCAAGTAAACCTATCTTCAGCTTCACATCGCTCTGCACATTCTTCTTGACTGTTTGTCTTATATGTTTGCACCTTTGGGTTGAGCAGCCAAGCTCCCTCTGTTCTCACATAGCTGTCTAGTATGCTTCCTTGCACTAAAAAAGAGAGAGAGAGTTAAAAATGTGAATGCTGATATGATTGATTTAAAAATTTCATGTTAAATTCTTTGTCACCTAGTTGAGTAACATCATCATTTAATTGCTAGAATAATTGGGTTAATGGTGACAAAATATGGGTAAATCTTGCCTTCCTAGTATGGTAAAGGGTAGCTTCACCAAAGACCCCACGTAAGGCAGGACAGAGAAGTACCTTGAGCAGTGCTTTGTATCATTCTGAAAGTTTTAACAAGTAACACAAACCTCGGGTACAAAGTGATGGGAACAGAGAAGATGACCCAAGGAGTGAAAAAAGTGAGGAGTTTCAGAAAGAAAATATTGGTCAGCCATACTTTGGAGAAAGTGGAGAAATGGGACTCAAGAAGGCTGTGAAACAACGATTTTCCATTGCTGATACCTACCCACGTGGAACGATTTCAGTTTTATCAGCCACCCCATAGCTGCCTCTTCAAATGCTCTTGCTCTAGCAAGAAACAGGCTATCCTCAGTCACCAGGGTAATCACTGTGCTCATGCTCAGTTTATCACTTTTGTAATAACTCTGTATTGAACCTACTTGATAATCGAAGTAGCAGATGTTGCCTTCCATTGCAGTGAATTAACACAAGCCATTAAACTGGAAAATAAATTCACCTAACAACCTCTGAGCTGCAACTGCATGTGATGTATATAGGATGCTAAAAAGTAAAGCTATGTTTAGCGGTAAACTACAAAAATATTCAAGTACAATCCTTCTTGTAAAGGACTTTGCCATTTAGTATTTTCTTTTTCTGTTACAGCTATGCAACCTCTGAATGCTTAGCTATAGCTCACAAAACTGTGACTTTCATGACTTCCAGCTGCAGGGTCACAGAGTTGGATAAGTCCTGTGATTTTTATGGTTTCTTTATGAGATGAGCATATGACTCTACTGACAAACGTTTGGCTGTAGGAGTTACCCGTTCTGCGTGGTTTCAACCCCAAACAGACAGTTGGCCCATGGTCTTTGCCACACAGCTCAGTCCTGCTCTGCACCCTGTTTTTAGGCTTTGCTTTATGCAATTGCTGAATAAAAGGCATAAAGGGTATGAACCAGACCCTGCCTTCCCCCTCATGCGTGACAGCCATGCTGAAGAGAAGGACTTCTTCTTTCTTCATCTTTTTCTGACCCTCTTCTTTCTCAGCCGTAGCCCAGTGCCAGCAGGAGGAGCAGAAAGCAGCCTCGTCCCACTCAGACCCACAGCCTGTGACTGGGGGCTCCATGGGGACGTTCAGTGAAATGTCCTCCAGGCTGAGGAAGGGAACTACTCCTCCCTTCCCTGAGTAACACTTTTTGTAGTGTTAAGCAGATTCATACACCTCCTGGTATGGCTAAATTCCTTCACCTGAGTGACAGCTCAGCCTGCAGTTGAGTATTTTCTTTACGATCATTTTGCACCTACAAGACAGAATGGATGAAATAATAGGCACAAAAGCCAAATTATGCTTCCTCTCATACCATTGAAACCCAGAGAAGTTACTAGAGGTTTGTTTCTGCATGTAGACTAGGGAAGAGTTTGGCTCTAAGGGTTGACAGTTTAACAGTACGCATGAAAGAAAAGGACAGCTGCTAAAAAAGGGGAAAAAAAAGATAAAGTGAAAAAGGATACAATAAAATTTCATGTGACAGGCTAGCTATTCTAAAACAAAAATGACATTAAGAAATTAGTTTTGAGAGAAAACATTAGACTAGGTTAAAACAATATCATAAGGATGCTGTAATGCCCTCCATGAGGATGAGAAATACAAGTAACAAATTCCTGTTATGGTGCAGCTTCCATGTGACCTTGATTCTGTTCTGTTTTGACACTTGCAATAATATGTCATTATAATTACAGCATTTGATTTTTAAAATATTGACAGGGTCATAATTTATTCGGGTGGTAAAAATATTTTTCCCCTTTTCTGTTATAATTACATGGCAGGGAATAATACTTTAAGAAAAAAATATGAAAATATATGCAAGCTGAATAAAAGTGCAGTAAATTTTCTTGCTACCATTTTTCTATGCCTATGGACTTTTTCAGTGTTAGATGTATTACTGTCTTGTTCAGAAATGCAAATATTTATGCCATTTGATAAAGGAATTGCAAACAAAAGCAGAGTATTGCAGACAAAAGCCCAAATTCTATATTTTCCTCCCCCATATAAAATTCTTACTTATTTGAGAAGTGTATTTGATTTGGAAGAGGTTGTTCTTCTGCAAAAACAAAGCTTAGAAACTAGAATTTAAATTAAGATGATCATACTTAACATTAAATAATATCTAGAATTTTTTATGCTGGGGCATGTCTCTAATATTTACAGCTAAAATTTACTCATATATTTTTCTAACTGTTACCTTTTTTATATTTTAAAACTACATATGTAACATGTTTGTTATTTTATTGGAGTTTTTTATATGTGTTGGCACACTCATAACTATATTTTTAACTGCAATCATACCAGGCTGTGTAGTTATACAGAAGGTCTGAAAGATGTGCCACCTGAATCCCATAGTTCATTGAAGTTTAAAGTTTTCAGGACAGAGACTATTTATTTGAATCTTCTGAAAAAGTTACAATCTACTAAACCCAAAAAGATATGTGTAAAGAGACTTCCTCAGTTCTTGTGTGTTACGAATTATTTTGTACTACCTTTGACAAAAATGGTCTTGCAGCACCAAATATACTGCAGAAACTAACGCTGGCGAGATTTTGGCCTCCCTATCACATGGAATGAAAAATTTCCTGTTAAGATTGTGGCTATGAAAAAGACTGAAACTTTAGTGGCTAGCACAATTTTTCCTTTCCTTTGTGATTTTGTTTTTCACAACATATTTACAAATTTTAAAACAATCAAAATGAGGATTACAGAACTTGGCAATAACAGAGAAAAGAACCAACCCTAGGATAAAAGGCAGCTGAAACCAGAGAGAGCCATGTCTTTGTAGCAAGCCTTTGGTATGCTGCTTTCCTAGGGTGCCCCCCCATTTCTGGACGTGGGGCATATTCGCAGGGAGCCATTTGCTCCCCACGCAGGCACCAAGGCTCTTCTGGTGTCTCTAACAAACACAACACTGGAGCAACCACAGCTCTCGCTTTGTTCAACAGCAGCTCTCGCTGCCCAGCAAGTCCCGGATTCATCGTCATCCAGGTTAAGTGGTGATGCAGAGATTTAAGGACCTACCTTCACCAAATGGAGCTTGCAAGTGTTTGGCCCCCATCTCACCTAGACAAGGGGAAGGCAAAGGACTCTTACCTGAGCTGAGCAAGAAAAGAAAGAGAAAGGCAGCTTTGCTAATCCTCATTTTGGCCCAGCTGGCGAGTGCTGGAAGTTGTGTGAGTCGGTGCACAAAGTTTTATTGACTCGCACTGGAGTGAGGTGGCATCAAACAAACAAGGCAGGTAGGTTAAGTTAATCATTCTCCCACACTGTGACCCCCTTTGCCATGGTGTGGCCATTAAAACAACCTTGAATTGGATGGATTACCAAATCCGATTCAATCATTGTACTGGATGCTAGGAAATGTGAAGGTGCTCTGCTGCTGTGCGGGCCATGTTTTGTTCTCAAATAGTTAGGTCTTTCTTTGCTAGAGAGAAGACAGGAATAATGTTGCTGGAAAGCATGGGGAATCTTGTCAACAGGCAGAGTTTGAATTGGTCCCGACACTGGAGTCCCAACGGTAATTTCAGCCATGCATACCTCTACTGATTTATAAGCACCAATTTCCATTTAATCTCAGGGTAAGCATGATTATCAGATCCAGATAATATTAACACTGTAAATTAGTTCTAATTTTACTTTTTTTATTAAAGAGTTCCTTCTTTCCTGTGTTTCCTTGACCTAGGTTTTTCTTTTTTTCTTCTATTTGTGAGTAAGATTTAGAGCTCATTTTAGTTGCAGAGGACATTAGGTTTGAGCCCTGTGGGTAGCTATTTAGTGTTCTTTCTTACCAGCCATTTAACCTCATGCTGCATGCATAAACTCATCCAGCGAGGGTGTCAGACTTTGCTCATCCATGTGTTATCCTGATTTCAACATCAGCTCACTCTGCATTTCCCAAGCGGCCTTTGCCTTGGAAAACTTGCCCTGCAGCACCATTTCATGGCTTCTCTTGCATGTTAGCTCACTGGTGTCACTTCAAAACAACTTGTTGAATCAAATGTGCTAGTGACTCACGGGAGGCAGGACGCAGGTGAATACGGGATAAGGAAAACAGGCTTGAATGAGCACTGCTGGGTTATCCAGTTCAGTCTTCTGTAATTGAAGGCATAAGTTTTATAGAATCATGGGTTCCTTCTAAAAACTGTTGAGGCTATCCACCTCTTTGTTGTCCTGCTTACTTTAAGTAGAAATTGCATTGTACTGAGGGCTTGGGATAAAGCTAGGGATGCAGGAGTAAACACATAAGAGAGGCATTCTAGTGTGGGAACCAGATTAGCTGCTATTTTACAGATTATGCAAGACATCTAGAGACAATCGTGCTTGTAGTCCTGTGCTATTTTTCTCCCATAGGGTGGTGTAATACCATGTTATCTGTTTGTCTTGAAATTGTTTTAATGCAACTTCTGAACAACAGCAAAGCGTGGGATGTCTGTAGAGGCCTGGGAGACCACTAATGCTAGCCCAGGCAGTTGTGTAGATGTGGCACTTAGGGACATGTTTAGTGGTGGACTTGGAAGTGTTAGGTTTATGGCAGGACTTGACAATCTTTAAGATCTTTTCCAACCTAAATGATTCTATGATTCTGTGAAACTAAGCAGATGGGCCCAAGTGAGGAGCTGATGGGAGCTAGACTCAGCTCAGGGAAACACTTGAAGGGTGACAGAGAGAAGGTGTTGGGTATAGTGCAATTACATGTGGGATTAGGTTTATTGGGTTTTAGGAAAGAAGGATAAAATGAAGGAGCAAAATACAAAGTAGGCTTCGCTAGCAAGCGGGCTTTTGATTGCTACTCAAGTCTGGGTTAGCCTCACATGGTTTTAACAATCTTAACCCCATTTTCAATTCTCACTCTAGATCCCGGATTCCCTCTCTCCCACTCCACATCACTTTACTCCCTGGCTATGGTCTTGTCCCCAGCCACAGCCAGCATCTGCTTGCCAATCCCTGTGCCTCCTTCCCATCAGATATTATCAGATAGTGCTTTTTCCTTACTCCCACACAATATTTGTTTCCTACACAGCCCTACCCTCCCCAGTACCTCTGTCACCTTTCCCATCCTTTTGTATCCCCCATTTCCACTAGGATATTTACTGGGTTACTGCATTATGATACACATCTCGTACTTAAAGTGTAAGAAAAAAGCTGCATATGTGGGTTACATGCATGTTTCTCCTGCATGGGAGAGGTTTGAAAAGCCTTGAGTTTTAATGGAGTTTGTAAAACTCTTTGATAAACATGATGTTTTAGAGATTTTAATCAGATCAGCTTTCCCTACAGGTTTCCAAAACCAAAGGAACTAATTGTGGTAGCCAAAGGTGAGCTAACGTGTCCAGGACAGTCTGGGAACATCTGCATGCATCATATAAGCATGCGCTCTTTTGCAAGCATTCCTCATCTTAAAGCTCCACATATACTCCTTCAGGTCTATAGCAGTTGCCACTTTTAGGCTTGGGTCTGGTTCTTCTCTCAATCTCATTGCCCTGAACCTGGTTAAAATGCACCTGCATCAGTGCAGATGCTCCTGATTTATTTCTGAGGAAGAGAAAGAAAACTTATATTGCCATTTCTTTCAAAGATGACAATGCATCTTGGAGATGCATTGGAGAAATATTATTCATCTCTGTCTTAATGGATCTGATCTCAGAAAACTGGACTTGAGGATACTGTCAGCAAGTGACCCTGATACAAAAATGCTCATTCTGTAAATTCTCCACCAGAAAATGCCAAAACAGGAGAAGCGTCCTTCATCTGCCAGACTGGCACTCCTCACTGCTGTCTTGTGACAAAGATGTGACCTCTCAAGGCATCGTGTTTGAAAGGACCTCTTGTAAACTGTTGACTTGTCTGTCTCCTTTTGTGCCTTTCCTCCTTTCCCTCACAGATCCACACAGCGTCTAAATCTTTCCCCAGTTCTGGTCTTGTGGTGTTTGTTCTCATTTATTTGACCACTGTGAGGCCTACTGTAGGGGGAAGTTTATCAGATCTTATTTCATAGTCAGGGTACATTAGTTAGCACAGTGGTTAAAATATAAACAACAGTAGGAGGCTTTTTAAATAGAAGTTGACCCTTGAAATTGGGTTTACTGTAAGCTCAGAAAAATTGCCTGCAAAAGAAATTGCAAACAACGTCAGGACACAGGTCACATCTTATTGAATAAATTCACATAAACATAATTTCCCTAAATTTCAGAATCAGAAAAAGTCAGAAAACAGCCACTTAGACATCAGTTATTTGCTAAGAGGAGAAAAGACCAAAGGCAAGATTCAGTTGCTTGGAGGGGAAAATCTCAAAAGGCAGCTCTAAGGAAGAGCTCAGCTGCAGGACTGGGGCGACCGTGAACTAAAGGAGCTCATGTAAGGGCTCCAGAGGACAATGCGATGGCATAGATCCACGGGTAGCTGTGAAATGAGGAAGGTGTTTTTACTTTATTTTCAAAGACAACCAGAACAAGTGACAAAAGTGAGACTTACATAGCCCTGATTCACAGAGCCAGAGGGAACTTTGGGCAGCGACCCCAGAGGGATAATGTGGACGGCTTCTAATGGCAGGAACTGCTTCAGGTAAGGTGGGAAAAGGTTCAGGAAGGAAAAAGGTAGCCAAGTTAAAAATAAAGTCTGTCCTTGCTCTACACATGAAGGAATACAGAGGGCAGAAGACCTGGTGGATAAGCTCATCTCTGCAATTTCTGGCTATAGATGCTAATGTATCCAAGGAAAGGAAAAATGACAGTGACAGTAAGGAGAAACACTGGGGATGTTTTTCCAGTAGTGAAAGTTTTAGTCTTTGAGATGTTCATTTGTTCTGGCTTCTGCCAAATATAAGAAACCAGCAGAATAAAGTCAGACAGACATATGAGAAGCAGAGAGTTTAGGAAGCAAGTAAACTGGGTGTCATCTTTCTACTATAAAGATCTAAAGAATTAACTCCTGGTGTTGCTGACAAAATATCTTGAAAAAGAATTGAAAAGCAATTGTTGCTTTTTGCTTGAAAAGCAATTACCTTTAACAGAGCTGTGAAGACCATCAATGCCACAGAAAATCTGACAGCAGCCTTGCCTTTACTGGATGTGATTAAGAGAAAACGCAGTCTTTTCCTCACCTTAAAAGTAAGCAGCTGAAGAGTGAATTCAGCTGCAAATACTTCAGCTTGCTGTGGCATGTAGCATGCAGAGTGCTAGAACTCTTTGTACATAAGGGACAACTTCATCATGTCACTACAAGGTAGAAGGGCAAAAAGCATTCTCCATGTACCAGACAGAGAGCTTTGGAGAAACTGTAGCTAAGCTAAAGGATGTAAAGCAGAGGGACCCAGTGGGCAGCTCTGAGTCCTGCTGGATTGTCCCAGCATGTAATGCCCAGGAGTAGCACTGCTTTGGGAAATGGTTCAGCAAAGCCACTGTGGTGATCTGCTGTAGTCTACTCCATGTTTCTGTTAGTGGGAGCAAGTCCTGCACAGAACCTTGTCCTTTCTTGATTTTGTTATTCTCCTAGTGTACCACAATTGCCACCCTGCCTGTGACTGCGAGTCAACCTTTACATGTGGGGCTGCAAAACAGAAATGGAAAAGCAGCATACAATAGGGCCTGAAATTCAACCCATATGTCTATTTTCCTTTTTAATTCTGTTTTCTTCTTGGAAGAGCCTATAAGAAAATGAGTATCTGTTTGCACTCGGGCTCCTCAAATACTGGTGCCCGGCAGGTCACAGCTACAACTTTTTGGGCTTAGCAGGCAAGTAATTCCGGTCTCCGTTGACCCAAATCACAGGACTGAGCTGTGACTGCTGCTTGGGAGCCCATGCAGAGTGAGGGTTGTTGAACCTTTATCAGTCCTTCCTCTGACACATAATGGTGTGGCTTAACCCTTTGACCACTCTGTTCACAGAATCACAGAATGGTGGGGGTTGGAAGGGACCTCTGTAGATCATCTAGTCCAACCCCCTGCCAGAGCAGGGTCACCCAGAGCAGGTTGCACAGGAACGCATCCAGGCAGGTTTTGAATGTCTGCAGAGAAGAAGACTCCACCACCTCTCGGCAGCCTGTTCCAGTGCTCTGCCACCCTCAAAGTAAAGAAGTTCCTCCTCGTGTTTAGATGGAACTTCCTATGTTCAAGTTTGTGCCCGTTACCTCTTCAGCTTCTTGAAGAAAACATACTTCTAGCACTCAGAAAGATTTGAAGTGCTGCAGTTGTCTGCAAGCTTAGGCTACAGGAAAACAAAAAAATCTGGTGACACAGTTGCAAGTGTGACAGAGTTGCAAGTGTGACAGAGTAAGAACATACAGTGCACTGAAGCAGACCCAAGAAGCACAGATGAAATGAAGAGAATGATATTTGTGTGCCAAGGATGCAGGGTGCCATCCGATGACAAAGCGCTGCTTTTATTATCAGAATCAGGGTCCAAGTTCCTAACTTCTATGACAATGTATTGACACAGTCCTAGTAGTAATGAGTTGCATGGTAAATATAAAAATATGCTTATTATTTAAACACATCAGAAGACTGGAAAGTGCAAGAAGCTTTGCCAGAAGTAGTGTATCACTGTGTGCCAAAACCAGGACAGATGATCAATAGCAAATCAAGAATTCCTATGCTGCAAGAGAACAGCTATAACCACAGCCACTTTCTCACCTGGAGAAAATAATGGCAGATTTCCAGACTGTATTCTCATAAAAGCTAATAAAAAAACACAAATCACAAAATGACACCCAGGAAAGACTTTAATAACTGCGCAACCAAGTCAAAGAAGATTCAGAGAATATTGCAAAGTGAAGGCGAAGGAGAGTCTTCAACCCCTGAAAACATCCTGTAGCAAGAGGATGGACTACTAATAAATCACATGGATTTCTGGGAAAGACACACAATTTCCAAATGTGATGCATAGTGGCATGAAAATTGTCATATTTACTGGAATGTCCAGGGAGAGCTACACTGGTGGTCACCCCAAATCTAACCAAACAGTATTGAGAGGTACTCTGACAAGAGCGTCCAAGGAGAATGGCCTTTTTTAAACCTTGAAACCAAGAACAGTAGCTTTTGGTTTACATGAAACAGCAGCAGCATTTCAGTGACAAATGTGCGGGTTTGTTGGGTTCCATGAGGAGTATGCAGCTGCACACATCTGTGCTACTGCGATCTGTGAATTACAGGCAGACTCTACAGAACCGCTGCAGGCAACGGTATCGCCTAGGTTGGCAGACCCCCGGCAGGCACTGTTCAGCAAAAGACGGTATCAAATACCTGAAATTTCCATTAGGCAAAGCCTCCAGGCACCGAGGAATGGCCTACAAGTGCCAAAAGAAACCGGAACAATTTCTGGGTCTGGCCAGTTATTACAGAGCATTTGTGCCGATGTTTTTTGAAGGAACAGCACTACTGGCAGAATTTGCAAAAACAACAGCATATGGGGAATCAAAAGCAAGTGCCAGATGGCAGCAAGCTTTTCATGTACTCCAGGAAACATTGCGTTCAACAGGTTCTGAAAGCATCCAAGTTTACTGAGCATACAACTCAAGAAAAGCCTTTGGGGCTGTATTACCACAGGAGACCTAGGGAGAGACTCACTTGAGTACTACACTTAAGCAGAAAACTTGTGCAACTGGAGAGTGAATTATATTGGTGACAGGGCAAAAGGAGCCGTTTCTGGTTTCACACTTCAGGTTTTTCTCCAACCCTTTCTCACAAGTTGATTAAGTGACGTGAATGGTAACAATAGGCCACTGAAGTGGTTGTAGCCTGAAACACGCTCCCCCTGTAGCAGCTTGTTACACATTCAGCTGATCACACAGGAAAAAGTGGAAGACACTCACCACCACCTCCAGCTCCTCTGGGTCAGAGCACAGAGGTCTGTGACAGTGTGAGAAGCTTCACGCTAAGGGCCATGTCCTTTAAAAAGGTGGTCTTTTCCTATGGCTGCTGCAGGGGTACACAAACAAGGGCAGACTGGATGGAAGGACAGCAGGAGCTCGAAGACGGAGTCAATATTCAGGATCTGGAAGGAATCTGAGAAAAAGATGCTGTCAGGAAAGAGTGGGTTAAAGAACAGCTGTTCAAACAGCAAAGGAAACTGCTGAGTGGGTCATAATGGAAATCGTAAAGAACTGATAGAGAAGATCAAGGAATGAGTAGAAAGTCTGCAAGTATTTTATGTTTTTTAACTCTATCTTTTTTTTAAAACCCCCAAATGAGTTTATAGAGCCTGATCTCTGTAGGGTTCTTTATAGCAATAATAAAGTACCTAAATACTAGATACAGATTTATAATATAATTTAAATCTGGCATACAACTGGAAGATTAAAAAAATACTGAAATCCTTGTTCAGATTGCAGGTCCATAGAAAGTGTACGTTTCTTCTGCTATTAGGTCAATATGTATACTTTTTGGAAGTGGTATGTTTTTGAGTGATACACAGAAAATAGGAACAACAGCTGAAAATGCTGGAACTAGTTTTGGTAACTGACTTGGACTCAATGGGACAGGTGGGTTTCTGTCGATTTCTGATGCTGCTGCAACACGTCCCACTCAGCAATTTCCTTTGGTCAGTGCAGTACTGCTTGAACAGCCTTTCCTGACAGGTTCCATAGCAGTCCTTACCTGTTGCTCTCAGTGGCAACCAGGCCAGGTTCCATGGATCTGGGAGGCCTGAATGACCTGGGAGTGCCCTTTCTTTCCCCACCTCCCTGCTGCAGAGCGCACAGGAGCACAAGCTGCCAAGCCTCATAAGGCAAGCACCAGCACCCTGGCACCCAGCTTCACTTCAGGGATGTCCAGCCTGTCCTGAGGAAAAGGACTTGGGGGTGTCGGTGGACGAGAAGCTCAGCATGAGCCAGCAGTGTGCGCTTGCAGCCCAGACAGCTCACAGCTGCATCCTGGCCTGTATCAAAAGAAGAGTGGCCAGCAGGTCTAGGGAGATGATTCTGCCCCTCTGCTCTGCTCTGGTGAGACCCCACCTGGGGTACTGTGTCCAGCTTTGGAGTCCCCAGTATAAGAAGGACATGTTGGGGGGAAGGAAGTGGAGGACCACGAAGATGATGAGAGGGCTGGAGCACCTCTCCGATGAAGACAGGCTGAGAGAGTTTGGGTTGTTCAGCCTGGAGAAGAGCAGGCTCCAGGGAGACCTTATAGCAGCCTTCCAGTACCTAAAGGGGGCCTACAGGAAGGATGGGGAGGGACTCTTTATCGGGGAGTGTAACCATAGGAAAAGGGGTAATGGTTTTAAACTGAAAGAGGGGAGATTTAGATTAGATATTAGGAAGAAATTATTTACTGTGAGGGTGGTGAGGCACTGGAAGAGGTTGCCCAGAGAGGTGGTGGATGCCCCATCCCTGGAAGTGTTCGAGGCCAGGCTGGATGAGGCTTTGAGCAGCCTGCTCTAGTGGGAGGTGTCCCTGCCCAGGGCAGGGGATTGGAACGAGATGATCTTTAAGGTCCCTTCCAAACCGAACCATTCTATGATTCTATGATTCTTGCCTTTTCTGGAAATAAACTGAAAGAATAGTTTATTTTAATTCCTGAACTCTGTGTCAGGGCTGAACTGTTGGTGTCACAAGTGGAAGCAGGATTTCTGTGCCAGTGCATCACAAACATCTTAACCGAACCATATGCCACTCCACTCACTGCTTTGCCTGCCAGAGGGGATAGTTGTTTTTTCCATGCAAGCCTAGGAAGGTGAGATGATTGAACAGTGCAGCACAAAGCTCTGCTTGGGTGGTGAGAGTAGGGGAATTAGCCTCAAGAAGAAGCAACCCCACCAGGCCTTCATCCAGCTTGTGGCAGCACAGACACAGCCCAGCTTGGTGTTTTCTTACCCAAGGCAGTGTCTAGATTTGGTTGCTACTTTCTTATTCCTGGAGCAGCAGCAGAAAAGGGAGCAGATGCCAGCGATGAGGACAGGGACAGGCCTGATTTGGGATAAAGTTTCTTGCACAGGGAAGATCTTGTACACAGAGATAGACCAGCTGCTTGCATGTACAGAGGGGAAAAGCAGGAGTATGAACAACGAGGAAGCCACTTTCATGAGCTGGAGAATGTTTCAAAAGAGAGGGGTGAAGTAGGAACCTTACAGCTGCTGTAACAGGCAACATGGTTGACTGGTTACCTGGGCACAACACAGACACACTGACAGTAATAATTGGTCAGCTTGGCTATTGCTTTGCAATAACTACTTATGCTCAGCCAGTAATGATATTTATTTAAGATTCTTATGAATTATTACCATTTTAAACCCATATTTGGAATGCTGTTTCTGACACAGGAACTGCTTTCCAGAAAAGCTAGCCTGCATCCAGTTTCAGTGGGCAACCATTGTATTCTTGATCCAAGAAACAAAACTAGGAATTCGGACAAAAACAGGTTTTGATGGCTGGGTACAGTCCAGTCCCCAAGAGGTGATCCCATATTGGACAAATCTGTCCTTATCTTGGCAAACCAGAGGTCCTCCAACTTCAGCCTAGGGAGGAGAAAAGAGAATAAGGTGACTCCTTTAGTGATGGAGACACTAGACATGCAAACATCAGAATACTGGCAGGAATAATATTGCGGTAACTCTGAAGGCCTCAAAATATGACTGAGGCAAGGACTGTAGAGAGATGGAGAGTGTTTTATTAGACCTGCTGGAGTAAAAAAGTGGGGGGAAAAAGTTTTTTCCAAGTATACAGACCATTCCTCTGGTCCAAAGAGAGACCAATCATGGATGTGGGAACATCCGCAGATCACTGTGAAGCCAATTACACAAAAAGGAAGTTTCTCAATTTTCCGCATCCTCTGAGCTACTTGGTCCTCGACAAAATGAATATGATTGTTATAATACTTCTTCTTAAAATCCAGGCATGGCAGGAGAGGAATACCTATGTCCATGATTTACGTGCCTATCAGTGAATGCACTGTCCACAGTCTCAAAGACATCATTTGCACCGTCAGCCTTGAACACCTGCTCAGATAGACCAGCATTTGCTTTCTGACTCTGCCACCAAGTAGCTACCAGCTCTTTATTGTAAAGCTCCCAACACGATATCCTCCATTAAGAAAATCACATTTTAAAAGTCTTTGTTTACTTGTGAAAATTAGAAAACTGGAAGCACTTCAGGCTTTGTTTAATCAAGGGATTAAATAAAGATGTAGTATAGCTCCAGGCTGCACCAGAAACAGTCACTAGTTTCCCCTCTGTCTCTAGGAACAAAGGAAAGTCCAGGCAGTATATCACAGGCTTTATTTCAGGTGAGATGGGGTATTCACAACACTAGGCTACTGTGAGAAGGATATGTCAGCGTGCAGTTCTGAAAGGAAGGCGAAATTACCCTACACAATTTCCCTGCTATTCTGGTTGACTGTGTGAGTGAAGAAAAAATACTACGTATACTTCAGTTCTTATGCAGAAGCCTTGAATTGTTGAAGGTGTTTCTGAGCCTTGAAAGTACAAATTGTCATTTGACCTGCTTACACTCAAACATAAATTATTCTTACCTGGCAGTTCCCTATGCTTCCAAAAGTAAATCCACCACAAAATTCATGATTTTTGACACTTCCATTCAGAAATTCAGGGCGATTACATATTCTATTTTCAAGCAGGGGAAATTCAACATCTTTTAATCTGTTGTCTGTATCGGTACCTTTATGAACAACCAAGAAAATATAACAGTTATAAACAGTAGCCTGGGCATTGTGCTCCAGTGAAGCCTCAGTAATGAAAGGTCTGGGATCCATCCCCAGCTCTACTATAGTCTCTGAGCTCCTTGAAAGACTTTATTAAATCTTTCAGCTTTTTTGTACTTGGGTCATACCTACCCTCAACAAACAGAGGTTATTCTTCTTTGCGAAGTGTTACAAAACAAATAAAACCAGATGCTTAGTATTCTGAGCCAAAGAGTCGGTTTACAGGTTTTCATTATGGTGCAGTAGCAACGGCTTGTTTAGCGGGGAAAATGTTAGCTGGGATTTGCTTTACATTGTTTGAACTCTTTCAAACCTAAAGATAGTTTTTTCTAGATAAGGAGAATTTTCCTGAAGCCAAGGTTGAATTTTCCCTAAACACAGTTCATTTAGATGGGCGGCTCTGGCTCGTCTCCCCTCCCATGCAGATTTCACGAACTAGTTGCATGACGTGGCAGGACCCTCTTTCCCACTGCCTACATGCAGCAATGGTCTGTTGATTTTTCCATCCTAATGAACTTCCGGAAGAAATCTCGCCTGTACCATTTTTTTTTGTGGCTGTGATCGCTAGAATATAGGAAGCAGCTGCCACCGTGTGGCAAGTTGAACAAAGAAGGAAAAATGGCAAGGTAAGAAAGGGGAAAAAAAGGTGAGAGGAAAGCCAGTAAATACTGCCTATGCTGCAGAAAAGTGTTTCCTAATAATGATGATGAGTTACATTAATAATAGAGTGATTATTCTTAAGCATTATTTTCATAGCATCTATTTTGTAGCTAAATGACACAGGAAGGGGAAAAAGGTACTGCAGTGTCTGTGGAAGGTTTTTGTGGTGAAACTCAGAGACAGGGACATGTTCTGTTCACACTTCTTTTTTTTTTTTTTTTTTTTTTTTAATTTGTGAGTGAGCACAGAAAGAAGAGTCCATTGGCTTGGTTTTACAGGCAGAGCATTAACAAGGTGCTGTCTGGCAAATGGGGTAGGAAGGGCATCCCTTGCATGTAGCCCAGCAAGGCTAAAAGTGTGTACATAGGAGCTGGGACTGAATGAGGGCAGATGCCAGCACCACTGCTGGAAGCCGTGGGGATGAGGAATTGCCTCCTGCTGCAGCAAAAACGGGTCAAAGAGGGCTGGGTATTCTCGGCCTTCAGCATAGGTGGAGTGAGAGTTGGGCAGCAGGAGACCACATAGGTTGGTTTTTAGTGCTAGACTGTGAACAAAATTCAGGTAAGGGTTTTACTGACATTAAAAACCTTCAGCTAGAATTAATTTTGCCTGTGCCCAAAGGTGGCTGTATTTGAGCAAGCTCTGACTCAAAGGCTTCACAGTTCCTGAGATGCCATCTTATCTCAGATACAAGGTCTTAAGGATGGTGCTTGCCCATATATCCTGTTGGTCTGGAGTGAATGTAGGTCCCTGCAGAAGTCTATGCAGACAGTAATGTTTAGACTACAGAAAGGCAAGTGCAAGCTTCGTTTAGATGTCAAAAAAATTTATACGAAGATCAAAATTAAAGGCAAGGGCGTTATTTGAGTATTGTCCTTATTTGTGCAAATACAGTGTATACCTAAGCTGAAGAAAGACCAAAACAGACAGAGATAAAAGGCAGTAAAGTCTTAAGTCTGGTTCTTCTTTCTCTTTCCTCTTGTCAAGGAATTCAGTTTATGTAAGCAATGAGGGGGGAAAATCAAGCTCTGAGAGAAAGAAATAAAAAGAATAGTGTTGCCTGGTGACCTCTGACTTAGGTAAATCTTAAGTAAAATGTGTTTTTTAGGTCCCATGAGTGCACATATTTTGGGATAGGATTTGGAAACCTGCCTAAGTTTTCAACTGCACCAAATATGCATTACCTCTTATTTTTCCCCAGGCAGTTAGAAAACATACTGCGTTTCTTTCTACCATCAGACTGGTTTCAGGCAAACAAACTGGTTTTACACGGTCAGTAATTGTTACTGGCCTGGAAAACAAAAAAAAAGAAAAATTAAAAGATCCTTAGAAAAGTTACCATCAGCTTGTTCAGTCTTCATACTCAGTAGGCTTTGCATGGAAATGGCGTGGGGAAGGGCAGAGAAGCTGATGGTGCCTTAAAACTGTACAGATGGTTGTAAAATGGTACCTCATTGCTTAGTGGAAAAAAAGGTTACTTACAGCATCTGAAAGTCTGTTGGATGTATTTCTGCGCACAGTCACAGTGCGAGTGTGTTTGTAGCAAAGCGCTAGAGCTTTGATCTTTGGTTACCCCTACGGTGTGCATAGAAACATGCACAAGCCCAAATCCAGTCCCTAGCAATCCTTGCAGGCAGTGTGAGCTTGACTTCTCTCAGATCTTTCCTGCCTCAGAGGTCGTGGACATTTTCAGAGACTTCACAGGAGGAGGGAAGGATAGATTAATGAGTAAATAAGCAGACGTAGCTAAAGTTGCAGAAAATTCCTTTCTCCTCTGGTTACATAGGTGATATAACTGTGGGTGACATCATGCAGTATCTCACGCGTTACTAAGTCTAGCATCTCAATAAAGTAAATGGCAAAATAAAACTCTTCCTCATCACAACATTGTGCCTGGAGGCTTCAGCACTGGAATAAAGCTTGATATGGAGTAGACAGTGCCCTGGGAAGCAGTTCTGCGGAAGATGAAAAATTTGCATAGGGAGGTTTTTGCTTTGGACTGTCTGATCCCTTATTGACTTTCAGATATAGATGTGAAAAGATGAGGTGGCTTCTGGAAGGTATATTGCCCTAGGAGTCAGACAAGCGCAAACAGTTTTTGGTACAGTGAAAATATGTCTGAACAAGCTGTTAAATAAGATCTACCACTGTCAGGAACCTACTCTGTGAAGATTAGTTCTGATTGTGAAAGAGAGTAAAAGGACCTGAATGAACTCCAGATGTTCAGACAGGGTAAAATGAACCTTATAATCTCTTTTCAGGCCCAGAATGATTTTCAAAGTATGTCATACGATAGCTAGTGAGATCTTCAATGTCCAATTAAAGGGAACTAACAAATCCCCCTAATCAGGCCATGCCAGGGCCATAAGACCCAATAAAATTCAAGAGAATGAGAGACCAAAGGGAACTGACCCTGACCCATCTTAAAATAAAGATCTCTCCAACACAGAAATCTGAATGAAACATGAATGCAGCAGCCCAGGAGGGTAGGAGATGCTAACCATCTCCTGTGCTGAAACTACAGTTGTGCCAATGCTATCACCATTACTTTGAACTCTATCCTCCAGCCCTCTGAAGTCCAAGATGGTGATCTCAAATCTCCACTCTCACATGGTTCCATGAAATTAATCCTGCATGAGTTCTTTTCCCTATAAGAAGGGAAATCAGTTCTACAGCTTCCAAAACTAATTAATTCATTTCTCAATAAAGTCTATTTTTGTCAAAAGAATTCCTGAAAATTGACAGACAAGAGGAGATTAAAGTGAGACAGCTCAGATTGGTGGGGGGTTTTCTTGGTTTCTAGGTTTCTAGTGCTGTTCTTCTAGGACCTTTATCTTCAAGAGTGTATTTAACACCTCAGGTCTAATTCCACCGGTAGTATGGCCCTCACAGCAACTCTGGCCTGCTGGCGTGACAGTAGCCAGGGAAACATTTTTGAATAGCGGCAATAGAGTATTGCAGCTTCTGCTTCCTCAACACCAAGAAGTTAACTTTGTTTCTACCTGTGCTCCTATTCGGCACCAAGGAAATTGTACATCTGTCTTAAGATGAGACACCTAAAAAAGTTGCTGGCACACAAGGAACAGGCCTTCAAATGGGATTGCAATGAACACTGGGTTGACACTGGCACCTTCTCAGAGGCCTCTGATATCTGGGTAGGTAAATGAACAGGAAAGCAGGGAACAAGACCTCAGAAGATATACCAGAATACAGATGACATGACATTGAAATGCAGGTATGCAGTCCTAGACAGCACACATCTGCTTAAGAGCATGGCACATAATTCACCTGGGACTAGACTTCTACTGAAATCAGTAGTCCTCCTCAATAGATCAGCCCTCCTTTGGGATGATTTCAGGCAAGATCTTCAAACACGTGCATCAGTTCTCTGACAAGCCTTCTCTATTGCCACAAAATGCAGGTATAGGAGTAGCAACCAATCTTCTGACATCAAAGTTTCTTGAGTGATCTGTTTTATGAACAGACAGTGAAGACTTGGAAATAATAAAGACCACAAAGAAAGCTGAAGACAAATGTAAAGAACGAATTTAATGAAGTTGAGAACAAGCAAAGTTGATCTAAGCCAGAAACTGAGGGATATGATGTTCATATCTGCTATTTATGGCATCTCACATGCAGAATGTGTTCAGATGGTGAGTGCTACTGATGCAAAACTGACTACAGTGCTATAGCATGCATGTGTCTACAGTGCAAATGTGCACAGAGCACCCAATGAAGAGGAACTGAATGATACAGTTACAAGCACTAGCAAGACTAAAACTGGGGGAGCATGAGTTCCTTCTACTCAACTGAAGTCAGTGGGATTTTGATAATAAAGCACCAGAGAACCAGAGTTGAAATTTAAGTGAAATTGTTCTAAGTTCATTAAAGCAGTATGGTGAGTTTTTGAAAAGAAATATCCTCTCAAGTCAAACGTGAGCTTTACATGATCTTTAATCCATGTGTGGTGAGTGTAAGAATAAGAGGGAAACTAATGAGTAAGTAGAAAAGTTTCAGAAGCATTCCAAAAAGGAACAAATAACATTGAAATAACTGCACACACTTCAGAGCAGACTGCTCAGACATCTAAGCAAGATGCAAAAGAGGGCTTCAGGCAATAACAGTTATGCACAGGATTTTTCACTGTATCACAAGCAGGATCTGGTTTTATTGAGTTGTTGGCAAAGTCTGTAGCTCATGGAACATGGATGTGGCCTGTACTGGAGCACTGCCAAGGAAACTGGCAGGTTTTTGCCACTGCATTGCCAGGGAAACTACTTGCTCTATGCAGAAGCTGTGGTGCCTCCTGGCCCAAACCACAGTTGGAGCTCACAACCCTCAGGGCTGAGCAGGAAAAACCTTCAAGCTCCAGACACAACTACACTTTGGTTTGCCTCCACCCTCCCTGCTTCAGTGGACCTGCCACTTAGTGGATGGCAATCCCTCCCATCCAAACTGGTCCTTGCCCTTCCTAAACTGTGTAAGAAGCTCACATGGCTTCTGCCAGTGGGGGCATTTAGCAGAAGAGATGCTCAGGGTTTACCCTTGCACAGATGCCTATGCTAACACTTGAAGAGGCTCTCACACTCTGTCATACCATCCCACAACCACCCCTGAGAGCTAACTCCAGGCTAAGCTAACACACCTTCAGAGTAAAGGTGTTAGGAATGGAAAACTTGGACTGAAATGGTACCTGTTCAACTTCAGCAAAGCAATGTCTGCTCCACTTGGTTCCTTTAATACTTTCTGAACACTTTGGATTTGCAGAGATGACTCTGCTGCATTGAGATTCTGTATCCCAAGAAACACCCTGTAGGAAGAAGGCTCTGTTGACCTGGAAGAAATTACAATAGCAAGGTTATACACCCATATTTGTAATCAGGAATGTCATTCTTACAAAATTCAGTGATTTCCTTGGAGAATTGCAATTAACAAGATGGTCAGTCCACTGCTTCTGACCATAGATGCCCACATTTATTCTTGGGGAGAAGGAAAATGTGGCTTTTTTAACAGTTTGATTTTTATCACGGTGAAAAATCCCATGGGCTGTAAATAATGTGGCACCTTCTTGCAATGTTCAAAAGTCCTAAAGCCCTAAGGGTTAGCTGCTAGCCACAGGCTTTCCAAGTGCAATTAGCACCAGCACATCATTAGCACTCTTTTTGGCATGCTTTGAGGTGGGGGAGAGTGCAGAAGACAGAAGTAACCTCTCGTGTGCTCTGCTGCTGTCAGAAACAGAAGATACAAATCAGCTTGCTGGCAAGAAAGACAGGAAATAGGGAGTAAAGAAAGTGCCTTATTGGGTACATCTTGCTCCTCTGTTGATTTTCTCATATGGCTTTAGGACATGCCTGTCACAAGTTTCAGCAGATACTCACTCTTGCAAGCACTGAGCTGCAGTAAGGACCCACTGTGGATGTATCAGAGTGCCAGCACAATGGTGCACATTGGTACTAGAATAGAGAAGACAATCACATTAATTTAAGACTGCATAGTCAATTCTCCACCGTCTATGCTGTGCACAATGGGAAACAGCAGCAAACTAGCAATATGTCCCTTATTCAAACCTTTTACCAGTCAGTTTGTTAATGGCAAGAGAAATCAAATGCAGATTTTCAAAGGGCAAACTGTATTTGCTCCAGAACATGAAAGACATGAAAAGAAATTTGACACCCAGGTGAAAATATTGCAGAAGAGCACTCTTGCTTTCAGGAATTTAATAAAAATAATTATATTTCCTAGCAATTTCACTTGTGATGTAATGGGTTTGTACTGATGAGCAATTAATAAAAGGATAGATCCCTCTGATTTGTGGGGTTGCTTTGGACGAGTTCTTTAAATAAACCTTACTATGAACTTCTAACTTTTCTTGGGATAATATTTATTATGGTGACTGCCAACAACACTATATACATTTTCATTAACCTTTCTGTAAGCACTTCTTCACCTCCTGCTCAACTACTCTCACTGTGACTGTGAAAATGTTATGCATAATTGATTTTTTATACTGAGAGATGATGGCCTTCCTATGGCTTCTAACACAACTAGAGTGGTCACGGCATCAATTTACATTTGAACCAGATTGGATTCTGAGTGAGAGCAGATGATCAAAATCCATTCATACTCTTTGCAGGTTGGTGTCTATATTCCTAGGCTTAAATCCCCCACCACAGAATGCAATTAATGTCAATATCCTCAATGGAAATTATTCCTTCCCCATTTCAGTAAATAAAGGTGTACTTAATGTCTGCAGCTCAAGTTTGCTCCCTAGAGATTCAGGAGAAAGTGGGGAGTTTGGGGTTAATGACTCAATAAGTAGCTATCTGTGGACATTATGATTAAAAAAAAAAGTTTCTTTTATGTGCTAAGGCATTTTATATAGAAGCCCAGAGCAGTCTCCAGAAGCATATGCATTGTTTCCTGACAGCCTCTTTCTAACACCTGTTCCCTGGAAACCCTGGTGCTCTTGGATGGTGATACAGTCTGGAATACCAGTACCTCGTCCTGAGACTGATGTGCCAAGGCCAAGACCCTGGAGGTGCGTCACACATGCTATATTGCTCACAAGCTCGCTCACTCCTCATTGGGACTTTTCCACAGTCATGCTTGGAAGAAGCTACGGAATAAAAAAAGCTACAGTGAAGAATTTTAAAGTAGTTCTTTAATGCCATCCACAGTGGAATTTGATGAAAAGAGAAAGGAATAAGACATTTTTTTAATCTTCCTTAGGCTTTCATTCTTTACGTTTGTTAATAGAAACTAAGGAAAGAACCGGAGCCTTTAGACTCCATTACATAATCACTACTTTGAGCATTTAAACCTGGGGCTAATATATCACATTCGACATAACAAAATATTAATTTACCTGGAAAAATTGTCAGCTATGTCAAGTATTTGGATGTGGTCAGATAACACGAGTAAAACTATGATGAACACCTAGCTCTCCCCAAAAGAAAATCTCTAGGGAAGTTGAAGGGAAAGAAGAGCTAAAGAAAGTGGAAGAGTTTATTGCCCAGAGCAATTCAATATAATAACAATTTCTAAGTTCTTCAAAACATTACAGTCTATACCTTCCTTGGTTGAGTTCAAACCAATTCCTAGATTATAAATAAAACTGTATCTGTCCCCTCGTCATAAAATAGTCCACTTTTCCCCTCACACTGATCATTCTACTTTCTTGTTAACCCAAATCTCTCTTTTTTAACTTTTTAAAATCAATTGATTTTTGGGTAAGGACCCAAGTAACACTTTCCAGAGCTGCATATGGTGCTATGGATGTTAAATTTGTTAGTTCCAGTATGAGACAACTAATAAGGAAATCTACTATTCAAAGGCCATTTTGAAAAGAGATCAGATCTCAAAGTGAAGCTCCACCACATCAGTTCCAGGGAGCAGGTTTTTACAGCTGTGGCATGTGTTGTTTGTATACCATTCCTTATTCTTTTTGCCTGTGCAGCTCTTAGGTCTGGTTGGCAAAATGAATGTGTACAATCACAATGCATTGCTGCTTAGAGGAACACATTAGATGGCCAGCATGAAGAATACCACATACCACTGAGGGACTGACCACTCTTCGCTATTTTGTATTGCTACATTGTCCAACAGAGCAGGGACCTGGCTTCTAGATGTTACTGTAGTAAAAATAATACATGAGATAAAGAAGAAATAGAATTTCCACATCCCTGTCAGTTATACTGAAAAAAAAAAAAAAAAAAATCTGTCAAAATGCAGGCAAGGAAGGGAAAAGCAAAGCAAATGAGATGACTGGCAGGTGTGCCAAGGAGCACCCACAGTACATTACAGCTGTTATTGATGCCCGCTGCCAGGGCACCATAGAAGGTAAAATCTCTTTCACTGCTGAATTTTTCAGCAAACACTACAGTTGCTCAGTGTACTGATTATTATCCCAAAATAGAAGAAAAAAAAAAAAAAAGGAAATCTGCATAAAATACTCTGGACCAAATTCACTCCCTGCCCCAAAAGAAAGGCAAAATATCTAGGGACAGATTATTTTAACATCAATATCAGAATAAAAATTAAGTCAGCAGAGGATGAAAAGGGTTTCAAAGGGTGTCATTTCTGGCACTCCTAACTAACAGGAGAAGTGTATGAGCAGGTTCAAGGCATTAGTCCTCACATAAAATGCATGGAAAGACTAGCATGCACATCAAAGAAATCCTCTCCTGTGTTTGAGGAGCCCAGGGAAGGACTACCTCTCTTCACAGCTTCACTGGATATTTCAAATTCAGCTAGCAACTCTGAGTCCTTAGCTTCACTGACAATAAAGAGCACACAGATTGTTATCTATGAAATCTTGCTGATGATTCTTAGCACCAGGTTATCTAAACTTTGGCTGACTGTTACAGGTGCCTGATTGTGTCAAACTTCCATACAGACCTAAATTCAGATCTAAAGCTACTGCCTACTGCAGTTTTTTATGGTTGAATTGAAAACATTTTGCAATTATCATAACAAGTTATAGAAAGGGAGGACAGAAAAGTCTTTAAGAATAATTACAGCAGCGTGGGATTTCACAGTACTCCCATTTTTTTTCTGGGTCTGTTGTGAAGCACCAAACACCATTTACATCTCCATCAGGATTCCTGCAATACTGTAATAATTACAAAAACAGAGAATGAAGAGTCCAAATGTTAGCCACAGAATGAAGACGTGCACGTTTTAAAAAAAAAAAAGTGTTAAACTTCCCTCAACTACTTTTCTACTGGATGTTAAACACTTTCTATTTTTCTACTTTCTTTCATGTATCTCAAAACCATTAGGTGAAATTAGAAAAACATGATAAAATTGCTATCATTTTCTTCATCCAAGAGTGAACCTAGCTCAAGTGCTTTTTAAGGCCTCATGAGAAGTAAAGGTTGACATAAGATGACTAAGTGCTTTGCACTAAGACATTTATTGTTGGCCTAATCCTTCTTCCCCTAAAGTCAGGGAGAGCAAGTTAGATCAGCTCCGAGAATTTGCCAGAAGCCTGCGTAGTTTGTGTCAAACAGCAAAAGGCATCACTTTGGGGGCTGCAGAAATCAGGGTAGCCCTGTATGATTTCTCTTGTGCTGCTTGCCTCTCAGCATCAACCCCATGGTGTACAGCTGCACTTCAAGTAGGAAGAGCCCAGGAAAATCCCCCTTTAATACTATTATAGGTCTGGACTATCAACGTGATGACTTCCAGATACACTTAACCTGGTCTATAAAGACTGAACATGAAGTGTTTACTGGGGGTTATGGAGAACGGAGACAATGTTCAATGAGACCAATGGCATTAGCAGCTAATTACATTTTTATCCAGGCCTGCTCTTGGATGAGTCACAGGAGTGAAATAGTCATGGCTATGAGGTTTCTGGGAGCTCCACTCTTGACAAGTCCTGCCCCTTGCAGTTTTTGCTACTGTGCCACGATAGTCTTTACCGTTACCATTAATACAGTCTGTGAAAAAAGAGGAAATTATTGTTAGCTGCTGAATCTGTATGTGTTGGTGGTGAGCAGAAACAAGGCAGATTAGGTGTCTTTAGGACTTGCACAGTCTCCAGTGTCATGGACTATTAATTAAGGAAGCCCCGAAGCAGGATAGAGCAAAAACTTGTTTCTCTTTGTGCATACATTATGCAAAACATGGTTGCTCATGACCAATACAACAAGCTAAGGTCAACCTTCTGAAAACATAAAGCACAGCACAAGAAAAATTCCTATGACAACAACATTCACCGGGGTCATGAAACAGATACAGAAACACTAGAAATTTTGTCTGTTTTCCTCTTTTTCCCCTAAAAGAAAAAGATAGCCTACAGAATGCACTGTAAAACAATACAGGCTACAGGATATGAACTGACAAAAGAGTACTTGCTGCAAAATTCAACAGTACAGATCTGAAAGATGGAGAAGGGATGTGACCGTTATGTTGCAGCCTTACTCAAGAATAATTTTGATAGATTACTATTTCCTTTACCCACAGACTCTACAGGAGGTGACACTTATAGCCAGCTGTTACCAGATGCAGTGGGTGTAGTCAGGCCAACATTTTGTGCCACCCTTGCAGGAGGGTCATTTGGTGCGGACTCTTGTGTATGATCATCACATCTCTTGAGATTGCAGTACTCCCAAGTCGTGCTGGGGTCAGTGGTGAAACACCATGGGCTGTTATCTCCGTCTGGGTTTCTACAATAGTTTTCCCTCAAATCCCTGCAAAAACAAGTACAGTAGTCAAGCTGCATAAGACAAAGTAATCATAGGAATATCTTGCCAAAAAGATGTGGACGTGTACTATGTAGAGATAAATACATTTATTAAGTTTTTATTTATTGTCAGATATCTTATTACCAGCAAACACATTTATGTCTGTGATTTGAGTGAAGAGTTATATTTCATGTGTACATCAGGGTCATGAATATATTTATGCATAAGGAACCATAATTCAACTACTGGCTTAAATTCTGACTGTAATATACCAATGTTCTGAGTAGCTAAATAAATGTCTGATATGCCAATAATTTAATTTCTAAGCGCACACACATAAGCATACACAATTGTGTGAATGTGGGAAATAGCAATAAATATTCAGGAAGATCCATACTGTTGTTGGGCAATTATGCTTTTTCAAAATTTTTATTTTTAAATGTCAAAGGGTTCTTTCTCATATTCAGAAGAATAGCAAATAAATATTTATGCAAATGATCACCATCACACCCAGAAAAACCACACCACTTCTACTGAATTCAATGGGAGCACTCCCCTGCCTGTGCTTGCTGAGGCAGGGGGAAGCAGAATTTAGCTCTTCAATAAATTGCAGAGTTGCAGTATTTCCCCATCTTGAATCACAGCAGTCACAGAATTAAAAAAAAAAGAAATGCTTTTTTCTGAATATGTCAGAACACATTAATTCCATACTTTCACAGCTTGATTTCAATTTCTTTAGATGCCTGTGAAAGACAGTATCCCCTCTGAGGATGTTCCAGTTTCAATACATCAGTATTTTTGATGCCAAAATATGACTGAGAATTTCCAAAATAATTTATTTAGGGTGACATCATAAAAAAGGCAAAGAACCAGAAAAGTATCAACCTTCCTACTTATACTTGTAATCCACTAAGCAATGATGGATTTTCTAGCAATTGTCATCTTGTTGCCTTTCTACCCTTCTTAACAATTGGCACATTCTCAATTATGATTAGCTCTCTAAGTCATACTAGTCCAGTTTTATTAGTCTAAAGAAGACAAATTAAGGTGGAAAATTCAGTGTATGCAATTCTCGGTGCCCAATTCCAACTACGTAGAACATCTAAATGGTAGCTCTAACCACAGTATATCTCACTGTGTGTTTTGCAGCATAAATGCTGTGTTCTCCCCAGATGAAATAAGAAGAGAGGCCACCACAAAGGTCTCAAATTCATAAACAAAATGCATATTTCAGCAGATGTTGGTTACAGAAGCTCAGAATTAAGAGTAAAGAGACACAGCTATATTTTACTCAAAATTTAAATAACAAGAAAACACAGTTTTTAAAAATGGGCCTAGCAGAAAATGTTTCCATATCTTGGAAAAATTCTCTTCTATAGATTCATTCCCTGGCAGTGTTTTAAAGCATAGATGTGCAAAGATAATACAATCAGCAATGGTCATTGTCAGATAAAGCAAGAAAAGATGAGATAAACATACGCATTTGGGAACCTGTCTGGGGTTTTTTCATGCCTGTGTGGGAACATGGAGTTCCAGGCCTGGCATTTCTTTCCCGATACAGTGATAGAAGCTGTGCCACGATAACTCTGGCCTTTGCCTCGATAGCACTCCTCTGACAGGGGAACCTGCACAGGCACATCTGCAGCAAACAACAGAAACTGGTCTTTTGCATCGCGATTTGATGTTCTTACTGAGTAGGCACAAAAAAGCATCAAACACACAGGGCAACAAAATCAAATGACTCATTTATACAGAGAGCGTCCAGTGAGAGCATCACAGCCAGCAGGAAAAGCAGAAGGGCATTTCCAAAGATATTTAGAAAATTTTCACAGATTACCCTCATCTATCAGATGCAGTTCAGTGGGGGGTTCACGGGTGGATACGTTTTGGTATATGTGAACATGTTTGAAATAAAGATCAGAAAGTTCACATGAAAAATCCTCAAATATTAGATGCTAGTGATTTTGCCCCTGATATATTTCTAAAATGAACATTATATTAAACTTTAATTTCTCTATTATCCTTTTTGATTGCACTAAGACTTTCTTGTTAATTTTTGTGCTTAAATGAATGGATGTTTCAGGTGAGATTTTTATTACTCTGGAAGATCCTGTCCTCTCTTTTGTGGCTACTTTCCAAAAATGGGACTTCCTTTCATTTAGCACTTCTTCATCTCTTTAAACCTGTTTTTCATTTTTCCGTTAACTTGCTAAAAATGACCTTTCCCACCTTTGGTTAAAAAAAAAAAAGGGATCTAAAAAAATAAGCCTCTTTAATCCTGTGATTCTTCTGTTTAGGTCAGCTGGTGATTTACATCCTCCACTGTACTTCCTTAACCACTGAAAGTCAGATATTTGGCAGGTTTTTTTAACGTCAGGCAGAAAAAATGCATTAACAACAGTGACAAACTGACCAAAAAAAGATTTAACACATTTACAATGAGAAACAATAACTTTCTCATTGTTTTAAAGTCCTTATCTCAAGTACTCTCCACTACTCATACCAGCAATATCTAGTTCTGTCCCATCACAGTGGGGAATTGCACAATATTCCCACCGAACACTGCTGTTGATGGTGTAGCACCAAGGCCTCTTCTCTCCATCAGGGTTTCTACAGTAGTTTTCCTCCAAGCCCCTAAAACAGAAACACCAGCTTTAAACTACTCAGAGAAATCAAGAAGAGTTGTATGTGAGACTATTAACAACTACTGCATGCAGAACTCAACTCAGTGGTTACATTTAATCTTTTTTGAGATTAATTACCTCATGTAACGCTATTTTGGGACTAATCAACAGCCTTCAAACTTACAGTCTAAATGCTGATGATATATGAAGAATTTTTCTAATGTTTATACTTTCTGCTCTTGTTTTTGAGGCCAGTAAAAGCTGACTTCAAAACACAAGCCATTGGTGTACCTGACCATTAGGGTAAGAAACAGGCGAGGCTGTGTGTCACAGACTGATCCTGGAATTGTGCGCATGTGGGCACCGGTGCACGCTGCTTTCTGCCTTGTGATGATGGGCAGCGTTTCACATGTCCAGGAAAACTTGCAGGATCCATTTCACAATCCAGAAGATCAAAATACAGAGCTAAAAGCCTGGTCAGTCCCAGCTACCCTCGACCATTGATAATACTCCACTAATACAGCTCCTCTGACCTCGGAGCATAAGGATGTATTGGAGCACTTGGACCTTGGAGCATTGCTCTTCAGAATAGTAACGCATTGAAAGTGTGCCAAAATACAGCCAGGGGATTTTTAACATAAAACTAGTAAATACTTATAACTCTGCAGTGGGATGTGGAGGAGACAGATGAGACAAATACCTGAGAATAAAGTAGCTGACAAAGAAAGGAATGCTGAAACAAATTAAGAGCAACTTCTGAACAGAAGTAACGAGAGTTGACAAAAGGCAGGAAAACATAGCTGGAGAAAACCTGGGCTACTCTTGCCTCTGCATCTGGATGTATAAGGAATAACCATGTTCTTTGGCATTTGTTAAAATGACAAGGCTCAGCATACTTGCAGGGATATCTGTCAGGTCTCCAGCCATGTCTGTGAGGAAACTGTGTGTTCCAGTGTTGGCAGGCATTTCCTGATTCGGTGATGGCTATCCTGCCTCGATAGGCTTCTCCTTTCCCTGAAAGACACTGGGAGCCCCGGGCAGAGACTGCTTGGTGTGTAGCTGCAACAGGATTAAAAAAAAAAAAAAAAGAAAAAAAAAAAGAAAAGAAAAAACACAGCTAGACAGCTCTTTAAAATATATTAAAACCCCCTCTGTTTTCTGTAATGTCAAACGTGCATTTTTTCCTTTCAGCAGAGGTGGCATTTGTTGAAAGCCATGGCAAAAAACAGAGTGTGCATTTTCACAAGCAGTCTGGCTGCCAGACAGATGTCCTATGTCTGCCCTTTTACAGGAGTCAGTAAATAACTTCGCTGGGTCGAGCTGAGACTTTGTGCCTGCAGTCCCCTGAGAGCAGAGCTGGAAAAGCAGTAAGTAGTCCTGTACAGTCTTGTAGAAACAAGTGGGGTGAACGGAGGACATTAGTAGAATGCACATGGGTAGGGTGGAAGGGCAGAAAGGGTAAGGATGAGGGCTAAAAACAAATTGTGAGAGAAAGCAAAACAGCCTTCAGAGCTGAGCCTCTGAAGTCAGTGAATTGGGAAAGTGGGGCAGAAGGAGGAGTGAAAGAAAGTGAATTGGTCTGGCATGTGGGGAACAACAAAGAAAGTAAGAGTAACGATCCAGAGGCACAGAAACTGCAGAGGGCACAGAGAAAATGAATCTACAGTGTACGCCTATTATAGATACTTCATATATGGAATTTCCAGAGGACACAAGTATAACTCTAAAAGGTTGGTCTGTTCCTTAAACTTTAGGTTTAAAGCACAAAATGGAGATGCTATGGCAACTTTCACAATTTACTTTATCATACAGAAGTCTGTAAACTGTCATTCTTCCATCTGTAATTGAGCATGCTGAGGTGAACTACATCTAGCAAACACATGGTGCTGCTTAGAGCACTGGTAAGTGCAGATGAATAAGAAAGCAAGCTCTAGAGATAAAACCAAAAGTTTTTCTCCAAGTGCAGTCCAGTTCTACAAATGGCAATACTAATTTCGTTACTCAGTGCTTTGGAAATGTCCAGATTTAGTGTGCTCAGCTCCGTTGGTTAAGCTAGCTCACTGATAAGTCACGTTTTTCTCCAGAGGCCTGAACTTGTTTCTCAGGATTCATCCCTTGCTAAGAAAAAGGCAGTGCTGGCTATGCTGGCCAGACCCAGGTGAAATATCACAGCATGGCCACACAGCGGTTTAGGTGTTTTCCACGAGTTAGAAGGTCAGCTGAAAATTACCACCTGATTTAATCTGAATGCCCTGCCTCTCTGGTAAATTGAAAAGTAAGGTGGTTGAAGACAAATTAGGGTTTCCATAACATCTCTGGCATTATTGCACTTCGTGACACCTGCATCCTCACTGACCTTACATCATTTTACGTAACAGAAATGTAGTGAGTGATTCTTCTCATTAATCTGCCCTTTCCCTGGTTCACAAGGATTGCCTCAGGATACTCAGAACCGTGATTTCTTGTCTTTGCCCTCCCTGCATCTTTTTAATGAGAAGAGCTACCCTATGGAGCGATCTCAGGAAATCAGACTCACTGCAACGAGGAATGTTGCAATATTCCCAGCGTTTAGTAGGGCTGGTGGTGAAACACCAGGGTCGAACTTCACCATCAGGATTACGGCAATAATTCTTCTTCAGATCCTTCTCTGGAAAGCTGCGCATTGAAAATGAAAGAAAAGCTACAGCTATGGCTGGCGGTAGCAATTAGGCTGTCTGCAGGCAGGATCTCCCAGACACTGCAGGAATGAATTCAGCACTGAGTGTAACTCACTGTTTCTGGGTAAATCCATGCATGTGAGGTTCTTGGGCATCCCAGCGCTGGCACTCAAGCCCAGACTCTGTTCGGGAAACTTCTCCATGGTAGTCTTCACCATTACACTGTATGCACTCCACTGTAGGGCCTAGCCAGAATGAAAACAGAGCAAGGTTTGCAGCAGCCCATGAATTCTGATCCTGATCTATTCATGGAAGAATACAGAGAAAGGAAAAGAGGGTTTTGCTTCAGCTAATGATAAAAGGAAGCCAGAAGACCACACATTACAGCCTAGCCACATAAAGATTTAGCGATACGTGTAATTTGGAGGGAGGACTTTGTCACATATCTGTATGTACTGATAGCAATGTGAGTTTTGTAAATTACGTAGCAGTTGGGTAAATCTTTACTCTTGTTAAAATTAAATAAATTGCTAGGAGTAAGAACAGGACAATATCGGCAAATGGTATAAAAATTCCAGTTCCTCCATATTTACAAAATTTGATAACTGGAGCCAATTAGGAAAACAGCCTTTGTGTTCAGAACTTCTTAAGTTCCAGCTTGATCTAAATTCACATTTGAAACCAATCTGCAATCATAAAGCAAGAACAAATAGCAGGAATAATATTACCTACCAGAACACCCCTCTTCTGAAAAAAAAATATACCTTCTCCAGTGTGCGTGACCTGGCCCTCACACTCTGGGATGTTACAGTAATCAAATCTGGTAGCAGGATCTGTTGTGTAACACCAGGGTCCACTTTCATCCCCATCAGGATTTCTGCAGTAGTTTTCATCCAACCCTGCATTCGGGTGTTTTTCAGGTGTATAACTGCAATAGTATTAAAATTCTATTTTAATTCCAGTAATTTAGTGGAGCAGAATGGAAATGTCCAACTTGCTCAGCTAGCTGTGGGCTCTATTAATTCACAGTAAAAAATGAGAGAAACAGATTCCCCATTGTAACCCATAAATGAAATCTGAAAAAAACATTCTGCAACTACCATTATTAGTAGCTTTCTCCCTAGGTCCCAATTGCCAATGATGAGTGAGCTTACAGCCTGTAAGGACTATGATAGTCTCAAAGGACAATTAATGGTCTTTAATACTTGCATCCAGCTGATTAGTCAGCTAACTATGACCTGTGGTTCTGTCATGTATTTTCCTTAATGCAGCTACTTCAAAAGTGAAATATTTCTAGATACTATTCACCAAACACAGTTGGATCTTAATTTACAGAGATTTTGAAGCAAGCGACCCTAGGCTTCTTCCTATAGCAATCCTCCCAGAGAAGACTAAATGGCTTTTAAAAAATTTAAACAAGCGCATCCAAGTTTCCTTAGAATAACAGCAAAAAATATTTTTTTTTTTAACAGATAAAACTCCAACATAGATCTGAGAAAATAGGCCCTCTGCTTCCATGCTTGCTTCAGTGAGCCAGCCCTGAGAAAACTCTGCCTGGGCAGGTTCCTTGGGCACTTGGATACTTTGCTGGACGTTTCTTCTTGCTGTCTGGATGGCAGGCAGGGGGTCATAGAGCTGGATAGATATCATTGCTTTTTTTTTTTTTTCACTCCTCATACAGAAGGCAGAAAATACAGTCCCACTGTCACCAAGAGCAAAATGTTCACCATGTGTTGATAGAAGGAGCATTTCTTCTTCTTAAGAGGCTCAGCATTTAGACACAATGCACCCTTTCCTTACCCAGACCATTGCAGTTCTCTTCCAGTAGAGTCAAAAGTAAAAAGGCAGATGAAGGTAAGGTCATCTTAAAAAATCACCTGGCTTTGATAACATGCACTATAAAGTTGTTTATACACATGAAGTTGGGGAAGCTTGTGAGAGATTCAGGACCACATGAAGATAAATATAAATAAGGCCATACTTTGGGTTGTGGGGTGTTTTTTCTGCCCACTTCTGGCATGGAATACCCCTCCGAGTCTTGGCTTCCATTCCTCTGTAGTCCTTCCCAATCCCTCTTCTACATTGTAGAAGGTAAACTGAAATGGAATTGGCTTTGTTAATTCAGTGGTGTTACAACATTGCATCTCTTGAAACTGAGAATCTGCAGGTATAACTCTGAAGATCATCAGTTCATGATGAACCTTGTTTTACCCATGTTATGAACCTCTTGTGCATGAAAACACAGATGTGATTCCATAAGGTATTCTAAAACAAATTAGTTACCAACTACTAGGCAACTACAGAAGAAAATTCCTGAAGCATTTTTATAAAGCTAATAAAATGTAGTTAATAAAACAGATATAACAAGTCACAATTGATTTTGACATGTACAAAGTGTGTGCTTATACTATCATACTACTAGGATGAAAAGGAAGGTCTTTCCCCAGCAGCTAGAGATTCTTTGAAATGCATTGTTCATAAGCACATTCGCAGTGTGGGTGTCACAGAACTGTCCCTTCAAGACAGAAAAGTTTTTAGTTATCAAAATACATTTGTCACATAAGGGGCCCCCAAACCTTTGATTCCTCTAAGTCTCAGACTCCCAGGTACTTTCTAGTGGGATTCCAAGGCAGAGAGAGTGCAAAGCATGTTGATGATGCTTTTCTTTGGCAACAGGCACTGTAAAATCTCCAGTTATTGGGGGGATTTACCCTGATTTCCCCTTCATGCAATTTTCTTGCACAAGAAGGGTCTCCCTAAACCCCAAAATATACAATGGAAATGTTAGAGCAAGAACAGGTGACCAATTTGATAGGAAAAGCTGAGCCCTTGTTTGGACACCTTGCAATAGTTACTGCCGTCACAGAGTGTGGCCTGGACAACAAATGTCTGTGCTGCATGTCTTACCAAAAGGGAACTGCTGCCTGGTTGTCAGGGTACTACTGGAGTGCCCAAAAGTCTTGTCACTGCTGCTTCAACACTGATACTCCAGTAGCAGGTCCCAGCGTGACCATCTCTGGTCAATAGCCTTGACCATGGACTTTCTGATGTTGCCAGGTTCCTCATAAATGATTTTAGCCTGTCTAAATAAAAAAGCCGGACACATCTGACACCTGGGGGGAGGAGGTGGGAGGCTCTGTATAGCTGGGTCAGGAATGAAGACAAGCAAGTAACTTCCAAGTTCAAATGGCACATGAAGACCGCCATGGATTTAGGCCTTGGTATTTGATTCCTTTTAAACCGCATTTTTAGTGACATGGCTTCTTCCTGTTTGACCCCCAAAGTCTCTTTTACTTTTCTGTCCTGTATAGGAGTTTGCTGTGCTGGCCTATAACCCCTGATAGTCTGTGTTCCTCAAAAGGGGGAGGGAATCAAAAGCCAAACTATATGTCAAGACAAAATTAAGGTTTGACAAGGGAAACTGCTCTGTAAAGAAGGAAAAGTCTCTAACAAAGTTCATAAGAAGTGTTTCAGTGACTAAGTGCCAAAACTTTGATTATTACTCCTACAAGAGGGTAAGCATCCCAGGTGGCCACCGAGCAAGTGGTGAGAGACCAACTAGAACCAAAGGAATAGGCACTCTTGGAGGTGTGGGTGAGAAGAAATCTGACTCAACATAATGCCGTGGGCATAGCCCACAAAAGCTATGTACCTGAGCCTTGTGGATTATTCCTACTATTGATTGACAAGGAGGTTGTAAACAAAAGAGGATTCCTCATACAGGGGTTTGCCATTAGCATAAGGAAGATAAAACTGTAATTGCCAGATATATGCTCATGGAATTTTCTTTGTAACTATGGACAATCCAGCGTATGGTCTGCGTGCAGATCCCAAAGTGTCTGTGGTGGGGTAAAATGTGAGTGCATAACACTGAGTGGCACAGCACAGCCAGACGAACTCTTATACTCACAGAGGGATGAACCTTTTGGTTTTGAAGTAGATGTTTTGTACAGATATTTTGAACCCAATCCCAAGTAAAATGAGCTCTGACAAAGACTGATGCCAGAGTAGCTGTTACGAACTCCAAGGTCTGAGTGAGGCATAGGTGAGATTGTACAGTCACCATGAACCTAAGGGAGTGGCAGAGTCACAAAATGTTCTGGAGATTGCTTTTTCCAAGCAGAACAGATTCCATCATATCTCAGCAGAAAGGAGTTTTACAGCAGCTATTTCCTGGTGCTGAGGAGTCATGGTGGGGACAGAAAACTTTTCTAAGGCTTAAGGAAACTAAATGTCTTTATTTGCAAATTCAAGTTCAGAACTGGGTGACACTGGCTGTGATAATTGGAGTTCCTCTAGGAAGGTGAGTCTCACTTTTACAATACACTTTAACAGCCTTTTGAGAAATATCTCCAGTTTAAGGTGAACTGGGGCCATTACAGATACAAAATGTTGCCATTTGGATGATCCAGAGACTTCACAAAGATGTTGGCAGTGGTAGCTGTGAGTTTCAGAAGGAATGAGATGATAGTCCTGTATTCCTGCTAGTGAAAAACAGAAGGAAGATGACTCTACATCCTCTGTTCAAAAAAGAAGGCACCGTAAAACTGTCCCCTGAAAAAACAAAGGAACCAATTGTCTGACTGCTAGGGCTGAAAGCACTTTCTGCTGAAGCAGACCCTCATGAAGACATCTCTAAGGCGGCAGAGGTAGTATGTTGCATAGCGGCAGAAGAGGAGCTGAATGGTATAGCCAAGGGAGGCAACGTATGTCCCAGGTGTCAAAGGTGGGTCTCCTGGAGTGCAGAACGCGGCAGGAGACAAAGATGAGACAGGAAGTCCCCAAATTTCTGCAGATCATAAGAATGCTGGATGATGAGCAAATGATGCCTGATGACTCATTAGATGAAAACGAAGTGTCTGTGAGGCAGATGTTTTTTCCCCTGCTAGTATCTAGTGGCCTTAAGGCTCAGGTATACAGGTTGGGTCATTTCAAAGAACCACCACCGTTAGCACAAGGATAAAATAGGGAAAGAGAAAATAGATTCCACAGGAAGGGTCTGGCTATCCATGACCTATTGTCCAAGCTGTGGCAGTGCCTGACTGCAGCTTTCAGTGACCACACACAGTGTCTCCTCTGCAGTGGACTCATGTGGTGACATTTCCTTCAGTCCTGGTCATGGCAAGGAAAAAAAAGCTCTGTATCCAAGAGGACAAGGAGAGAGGCGAGCAGACCCATATCTCACTCTACAGTTTCAGTTAAGGCTAAAAAGTAAACAAGACAAATCCATCCTAAGGCATGAGTGGGTGCAAAGCTAAGCTTTTTCCTGCAGGAAAAGGTAGCTCCAGTGGGGGTACAAGCAGCAAATCTGAAGGGTTTGACTAAATTTCTGGATTACATGTGTTCAGGAAGGTCACCAAGATGAACATTGAGTCTGGAGGCATCAGGTCTGTCTTCCAGGGAAGAGGTTTGGAGGAGGAGGACAAGAAAGAAGAGAAGCCAAGCAGTGCTCCCTCCTTTTCCTGAGAGGCCAAAGCTCCTGGGTATAAAATCAAGGCTTTTGCTGCTGACATGAGGATCAGATGTGCGTCTTCAGATGTTTCAGAAGTTTGGAACAGCTTGGACAACAGCAAGTAATGTAAAGGGGCCCTCATGAAGTTAGGGATATTGTCTTGATTTGTACCAATTTCAGTGTGAGTTATTGTCTGGCCCTCTGTGACAACATATAATTAGGGTCAATGAGAATTATTTATTCGTTTAGAAGGGCTAATTTCAATTTAATAATTAATGACTTGTGCATGTGTTTATTTGCTTTCAACATATGCAGAGGAATTCACAGTGCATATACTCTTCCTTTATCTTGTTCTAAGCTCAGAGGAAAACTCCACTCAATTTTGACTTCATTAAAAAAAAATCACATTTAAAATGCTGATTTCTACAGATATTTCACTTGTGCCAGAAATTATTTGGCTGAACCTGCTCCAGTATTCTTCAGTATTGGTGACTCACACATCAGTGGTCTATGAGGAATATGTGAAAAATAAAAGTGGAGAAGAGCTCTCTGTAGGCTTTAGTCTTGTGACTTCTGCTACTGGGGCAGGAGGACATGACTATAGAGCTGAAGTCTTTTGATCAAAACAACTGTAACAGTGATTTTTGCCTTGTAAAGCCGGACGGAATCTGTCCATAACACTCAAGAATCAAGCAGTACACTTCAAATTCTAACTTTTAAAGCTTTAGTAATCCATCTGAGCTAAATATAAACTGCAAGTTATAGAATCATAGAATTGTTAGAGTTGGAAAGTTCAGGAAAACTGGTGAAAAAATCCACTTGTCATTAGCACAGAAAGAAGACACCAAGGACCACATATGGCATCATGAGAACAATGTTATGCTGATTATCAGCAAAAAAGCTGATAATCAGCTAGAGGTTAAGCTAGTACTTACTGAAGACAGCTGTTACAAACACAGTTGGACTCAGTGAACCTGGCAACCCATTATCCAGTCTGTTAGCAGAAGAATTAAAATACAGCTGTTTAAATGTTAACATTCTAGCTTTTTGTTATGTTTGGGCCAGGTGTCCAGCAGAAGTTAATGAATTCATCGGAATTGTATCAGTTTATACTTGCTGGGAATTTGGACATGAACTGCTTTCTCTTTAAAACTTTGATATGGCAAAGGGGATATGCACCATAATCACTCATGCAGTTTCAGTTTTCTGTATATCTTTCAAATGCTTCAGAATTGTAAGGACACTGAAAATAATTGTCTTTTCAAGCAAACTGAAGTGTTCTTACAAGACATGCTCACTATTCATTTTATATCTCAGTTAGTAATAGGAGCTTTCTTTTTTCCAGAAGACTCATTGAAGTTAGCGTTTGTGACTGTATTATCTATGTTCCCATAAAACTTATAGTCTAGTTAAAAAGTATTTATTTTTCCAGCTATATAGCTGGAAACTATGTATTCAAAACTTAGAAAATCATTAATGAATTAATTCCAGAAATAATCTTAAAACCAAGCCACTTATCTGAGCCTGGCATACAACAAGAATTAAGCATAAACAAAACAGCTTACAAAACATGAACATTTGATTATAATTTAAAAAAAAAAAAAAAAACACCACAATTGTAAGTCAATACAATATTTCAGTCAAATAATTCTTGGCTGAATTATTACACAGAAATTACATAAGTGGGTACATAGAAGTATATAATCTTGTGGTCTTGAAAATTTGTATGACCAAAGGCTACACTATCTCCATGAAGCAGAGGACTGCAAATACTTAAAGGGCAGAAAAATGCATGATTTTTGCTTTGGAGTAAGTTTATTCTGCATGGTCCCAATAACACATGACTAAAGGAGTGAAGTGTAAGTTCAAATACAAGGAGCCTTGATGCTACACGTGAAATTCTCTGGCAGTTTCAGCCCAGTTCATAACAGGTGCAGGGCCACCTCGCTCAAACTGTCACCACCTGCAGTGGTTTGCTCCAGCACTGCAGCAGAGAATGCAAGGATGCAGTTAAAACAGGCTTAATGTGTACATGTGCACCATCTTACTGTATACATACTTTTCTTCTCATAAAGAACTGCATCCGTGCTGTTGAACATCACTGTCATTTTGGCATTTTCAGCCAGTGTCAAACACTGTAGGATTTTCCTGGTGAATAAGAAGGCCCTGTGGAAATTGAGAAGGAAGCAATATTGACATAGGAAGCAATCTTTTAAATTCAACTCAAATTATTCAACTCGCAATTATTTTTCTATAAATTATTAATTTGCTAGCACTGTCTTGTGTCCATTTATATCTTTCAGATACTGCACTCAGTATTTGAGACACTGAATAAGACACAGACTTTTTCTGCTGCTCTGAAGTGCATGAATTTGTCAGGCTGTATCACTATGTGAGAAAGTTACTGTGTGGGAAGCTAGTCACTGCATTGGCAAAACATTATCAACAGCATCCTAGTTGCTGAGGTTAGCACCTTTCCCTACAATGAATTAGAAACATCTCACCCTTCTTTCGTGAAACAAGGCAGCATCCGGCTGCAGGGGTGTAAGCAGCTCTCCACGTAATTTTGGGTAAGAGCAGGAACTTGAGCATGTAGTATAGAGTGAGTAATACATTGTAAATCCACCCTTTACTTGACCTTGTAGTGATTTGTGGGTGGAGATAAGCCACAGGCTAAAGGTGCAGGTGACACTGCTGTAGGCAGAGCTGCAGCAGCATGGGGATGTTAGTTCTGAGCAACAGTAGGAAAACATAATTGATTGACACCTACAATGACATAGTTTTAAGATTCAAGAGACATTACCTGCAATTAAAATTTCTTTCAGCTTCACATTTCTCTGCACATTCTTTTTCATTATTTGTCTTGTAAAACTGTTTGTTTCGAGTAAGTATCCAAACACCATCTGTTCTTAAATAGTCATCCAGTATATCTCCTGTCACTACAGGGGAAGGAAAGGAATCAGACATTAAAAATGAGGACACTGCAGTTAAAATCTGTGACTTTGAGTCCCATTTTTCTTGCAGCATTGACAGGCGAAGGCAGCATTTATTTTGTGTAATTCTGGGTAAAACATGGTAAACTCTGAGGAAATTTCTGTGTCCTGACAAAATCACAGCTGTATGACTGGAACACATCATAGGAAGAAACAGCTGGAGATGTAGAGAAGCAGCTCTGAATGGAATTAGGTATGGATTTGAAGCTGAGAACAAGAAATGTAAAACAAGAGCCAGAGGGACCAGAGAGGAGGACTAAATGATGCCAACAAAACACCAGTCAGAGAAAGGTGAAGAGAAGTGATACCAATATTAAGTTTTGGAGAAGCACAGATTTGTGAGGATGTGAGACTATGACCTCCCATGTGGATGGTGCAGTCACTACAGTTTTACTGGTCACTGAATAATTGTTTGTCCTATAATGTCTTGCCCTGGAGCAAGAAACCTCAGTCATAAGATGACTTTTACGTAAGATGTCTTTTGCAATGGCCACCATTATTTTTGTTGTAATGGGTTGAGCAGACTTACTAATGAATCTGCCAGGCTGCGTCTCTGCTGCACAAATTAACCCAGGATTTTAAATTAGTAAATCAATTAGTATTTTTATATCTGAAAGCTACATGTGCATAAGACATATATGATGTACCTGCTAATACACGTAACACTCAGCTCCAAAATGTTGTTACTCACAATGGAGTTTGCAATCTAATTGATTTTTTCCATTTACGTCTATGAAGATTCTTTTTCTGTTCCTAATTTCTACAAAAGTTTATTTCTCTATCCAGCACCAGATTACAAAGTTACAGAAGTGATATGGTTTAATTCTTTCACTTTTCAAGCTAGATTATTATTGACAGACACAGGAAATTCATAATCTTGTATAGCATTCTCACAGGTAACATTGTGAATCTTTCTTTTATGTAAACACTCATATTCGGCTCAATTCACTGCACCATCACTCTGGTGTAATCAACTCCCATGACATATAGGTCATCACCTACCTCCACATGACACATATTCATACAAAATAAATGGTATTTGGGCCACTAATGAAAGTTACAGGATTAATTCCCTGAGGGCAAATCTGACTGCAGAGTTGTCTCATTGCTATAAAATCTGCCTGTCTTAAGAAATCCCTGACACTGAGGCCTCCCATATCTAATCCTACTGTTACAGTAGGAGTATGTGGAGCACCAAGAGCCTACCAATTTCTCCTGATGGACTCAGCAAACAAGTGTTTCCTCTCCTGACCGTTTTCCTAAGCCAACTGAGGCAACTGTTCCAGAATTGCAGGGAACCAGAATGGGAAAATATTACTTTCCAAACCTTATTGGCTCATCTTAAAACTATATGTTTGTCCAAAGAGGTCTAATTTGGATACCATTCCTTTTCAGTGACCATAAAAAAAGATTTATTTCAATTGGTTTAAGAATGAACACATGAGATTTTGGATGACATGCATAAACTAAAAGGCAGCACAGATTTGCAGAAGCTTAGATAACAGAAAGGAAAATGTGATGTTAGTTGCCAGAAAAACACTGAAAAGTGTAAACTTAAAAAAGAATACAATAGATGTAAAAATGCGAGTCTTTGTAAACCCACACATGACACACGATAAATAAACAGAATATTCAAATACATGTGAGCAAACCAATTTCTCCTTTTACATATTTATCTCTCCAGACTTGATCAGTACTAATCCAGAAGACATAAAAAATAGTTTTAAGGCAGTTTTGTGGACCATCACTTTGGAGAAAGTGAGTTAGAGCTGATAATAATGAGCAAATAAAAATAACTTTATCATCTGTCTTTTATAACCCAGCACAATCATACAATGATACATCCCTGTTATTAAATGCCTGAGATACTAGAAAATCATACAAAGTGTACTGACATGTTTTTAACAGTACTTTTTAAAAGTTATTTAGTGCTTATACAATGATATGCTATGATGAAGTACTAGAGAATATGACATCTGATTGAAATCTGACTGAAATTTATACAATGTGGAATATTTATTTATAGAATTTGTAGATGAGCTTGAAATTCATACATTACCATTACTGGAACACCTATCTTCATCTGGAGTTGTTAAAAAGCGTTTTAGAGATATTCCTGGAAAAGTTGATCTAGGTTACCAAAGATTAAATTTCTACCTACTGCCCCCAGGAAAACAAGGGAGAACATTTTCTTGTGTTTGACAATGGAAAATGTGAAATTGCTGGAGTATAAAGGAACCTTTCAATGTTTAATTTTGTTTTAAATATTTAATTTTAAAACTTTAAAACTCCTATCATAAATGATGAAAATCAGAATCACTGTACTTAGCAATGCTTGACAGTAAGAACAGCTGTAGCATTTGATACAAAGCCTGCTGAAAGCAGAGATAGCCATCTCATGACTGCTATGGGTTTTGTAGCAGGTTTTGGGGCTGCTTTCCTAGGGTGCCCCCCCATTTCTGGACGTGGGGCATATTCGCAGGGAGCCATTTGCTCCCCACGCAGGCACCAAGGCTCTTCTGGTGTCTCTAACAAACACAACACTGGAGCAACCACAGCTCTCGCTTTGTTCAACAGCAGCTCTCGCTGCCCAGCAAGTCCCGGATTCATCGTCATCCAGGTTAAGTGGTGATGCAGAGATTTAAGGACCTACCTTCACCAAATGGAGCTTGCAAGTGTTTGGCCCCCATCTCACCTAGACAAGGGGAAGGCAAAGGACTCTTACCTGAGCTGAGCAAGAAAAGAAAGAGAAAGGCAGCTTTGCTAATCCTCATTTTGGCCCAGCTGGCGAGTGCTGGAAGTTGTGTGAGTCGGTGCACAAAGTTTTATTGACTCGCACTGGAGTGAGGCGGCATCAAACAAACAAGGCAGGTAGGTTAGGTTAATCATTCTCCCACACTGTGACCCCCTTTGCCATGGTGTGGCCATTAAAACAACCTTGAATTGGATGGATTACCAAATCCGATTCAATCATTGTACTGGATGCTGGGAAATGTGAAGGCACTCTCTTGTTGTTGTTCTCAGATTGCTTGGCCACACTTTGCTAAAGATCATGGTGGTATAAAGTATGGGAACCCAGGCACAATCTAATTCTCCACACTCCTGTATATTCAGTTTTAGGTCCCAGCGCTATTTTCAGTCACAGACTTGCCCTGCTTAGGTTGGAACTGCTTCTGATTCATGCTTTTGCGTAAGCCAGTCCCCAAAACCAGACCCAGATAACGTTAACTCCGTATCAGAATTTCTTTAAACAATCACCAGTGTCCTTCCTGGGGGAAAGAAACTTCCTTCTCTCAGCTGTTTCCCATTTCTGTGTTGGTTTTTGTCATTCATGACTTGGGAGGCAGGGTTCACTTTGGTTCAGTGTATAATGTGTCTTTGCCCTCCAGGCAAAGCTCCTGATATCTCAGGTCTGTCCAAACCTCAGGGTGCATGCAGGGTGCCCCACACATTTCAGCAATGCCACCTCCATCACCCCCATGGGGGTCAACTAAGGCAAGCTAGGCATTCCCAGCCAGAGTGCCCTCAGCAGTTTCAGCTGGCTTGCCTGGTAAGTCGGTACGGCCTTCACTTGGGGTTGGTGGGGCAGAGGAGAACAAAAGTTAGGGGCAAGGTGGGAGGGAATCCCACATATTCCCCTCTGTGCTGGGAGAATGATGGTTCTGGAAAGGCCACCTGCAGCAGCCACGTCTCTGTGAGCATTGATGACTAGGTGAGTCACCTGGGGTAAAAGCAATGGTGAAAAGGTACATGCCTCCAGGGCATAGGTGGGAAATGCACGCTGGGTTGGTGGTGATGCAGTAGGGAAGTGGCCTTTCTGCCTCAGCTCTGAGACACTGCAGGGGGTTTTCAGCAGGAAGCCAGATGGGCAGAATTGTTGCCAGTGAGAAAACAGATGGTTGGTCTTGGTAACTGTTTTGTGGTCAGTTGTGTCCATGTACCATTACATCCACAGCTCATCCACGTCCCTACCTCCACACTCACTTTTTTAGCATATCATTCAACCTCCACCACACGTGGCAGAGGTATGGAACTCTGATGTTCCTACAAGGCTTCAGAAAATCAGTGGTCGGAGAGAGAAGAGAAACCAAAATTTGTTTTCTGTAAGGACACTCATTGTGGAAGCAAACACCATTCACTTCTGCTTGGCCAGTCAGCAGGTCTGTACCCTCCAAGCAGCATGTCAGCACATGCATAAGTGAATCCCAGGAGCATCCACCTCATACACATGGACGTGGAAGAGACAGGAAGCCAGGAGTACCTCACAGAGACATTATGGGGATATGAATGGGAAGATGCAGGATTAGGGGACCATTTGGGAGTGAGGAGGGCATGGAGAACCTTAAAGATTTCCCATTTTGATTCAGGAGTGAGGTGGGGTCAACACGAGATGGCGGGTAGAGGGGGCATGACAAGCAGGGATATAAACCATGTGGAGCCAAGCCTTGCTTATTCTGCCACTGACAGCACTACTGCCCTCAGATAGCAAATGCCATAGACTATAGATGCTGAAGTCTGAAGCCACTCTAGATCTGCTAGTAAATAGCATGGAAAAGTCTCTTCACTGGATCTAATTTAAATATTAGATCAATCAAAGACAGAGAGATTTTATGCCCATTTTCTATTAGAAACAATGGAAGCCACAACTTCGCTCATGAAAACTATGCTGTAAACCTATCTGATTTCGTTTGTGATTTTCTGGAGAATGTGCCGTCCTGGTAATGTCCAGAAGGGTGCAGCAGATGATACTTTTTTGACAAAGTGGGTGAGGTTAAATCCCCAGCATAAGCAAAGGTGTCAGTAAGCACCCATGGTACATTGACAGGAGATGTTTGTCCATAAACTTGAAAAAATCCCAAGGGATTTATTATTTTCTTGCTCATATCACAGCACTAGCTTATAAGGAAATTTGTCTTATGCAAAGATGCTTTTATTTTCTTTCTCAGTTCCTCCTTTTCCTTCCCACTACAATGCAAGAGGTTTAAAGTTGATTGGTTTGAACTTATTTAACATTAATATGTTCAAAAGCTTTATTTTCTCAAAGCGATATTCCATGTAGGAAAGACAGCATGCAAGCATGAAATTCAGAGAAAAAACAGAATGAGAAAGAGCAAAGGAAAAAAGCCAAATGTAACATTATCACTGTAAGATGCTGAAATACATGATAAAGATTATGACATAGTGAAAAATAGAGGCACCTATTTATAACAAAAAAATCCCACAAATTTTTTGAGACCATGGGGCATGATTTCATCTAAATTAGAAAATGAGGAGAAGAAACAACTCCCTTGAAAAGGAAAGTAAATATAGATAAAATGAATAAATGAGTTGTGAGCTCAAATGAATGTTCTTAACTTAATTTGGAAAGAAAAAAATACAGAGCTGCACAGTAATGATAACAAAAAATAATGTGAATGTGAAGTGTCAAATTATAAAATACTTCTATTTGGCTTTCAGCTTGGAGAATGAGAGATTTGTACATACTTGCTTATTCTAGACCTTTGCTAGGGAACATCACGCAGCTCTGCTGCACTGGCTTGGAGTGTGTATTTTCTTTAAGTGATGAAAAAGAGACTTGTCAGTTAATCAAGGAGATAATTCCAGCCACTGATTCAGTAAATTCTGTCAGTGGAATATAAATATTTCTGCTGACTTCAGAGGGCTTTTAGACAGGCCTTGTATAATTTTTAATTCCTAAAATCAAATTTAAGACTCTTGGGAGGAAAACAAATCTAGGAATAGAAAAGAAAATGAATGCATCTCCAAGCAAGAGAGTGAGAAATCAAATATCCCCCATCAAGGACAGTTCCTTCTGCGAGTACGTACCAACAGAAAAATTCCTTTGAAACCTATCTCTTTGTACTTTCCTGAACCAAATAACATGAGCCAAAAGCTCCATGAAACTTCGAAAAAGCTCCTTCTTGACTGATAGTTATCATTTCCTCATCAGACACAGATATGTTCTGAACAACCAGTTTCTAAAGTACTTTGTACTTTCTCTAATCCCTATTTTTCCTTTCCTGGTAAAGACACATTGATAGGAGTAGCAAGTGAGAGATCAGCCACCAGAAGTAACAGATTGGATAGTGAGTGGTGGTTTTCAAGGGGAATGACTGCAGTGTCCTCTAACTCTCTAATGGTTTCCTGCTTCATGGTAGGTTTTGTCCATTGACACAACCCTGAATGAGGTAGACTATTAGGGCACTGTTGAGATACACTGAGCACAGAGCAGGACCTAGCTCCATTCATCAGCAACATATGAAAGCCATTTTTATAAATTTCAGTACCTCATTTTCAGGGAATTCCACTACTGATCATTTGTTTGTTCTCATGGATACTTACATTTTTTCCAGAGGATGCCACTAATGATGATGATTACTATTAATATCAGAGCCTTCACCTGAAATCAGAGCCCAAGTACCAGGTGCTTGAGATAGGTATGAGACTTTCTCAACTCTGAAGAGTTTACTCTGCAATCAGGCAAGGGGAGATGAAGTGACACAGCCAAGGCAGTGGCAGAAATCCACATTGCCCCTGCCTGCTGCAGAACCTGAAAAATCCAATGAGACTGTCTGACAGAGCAATATTTATTCCCAAGTCAAAGAACTGCAAATCAGACAGAACTTGCTGGGAAGCTGTGTGGAGTGGGTCAGAGGAAAGGAGACAAAATGAAAAAGAGTGGGTTGTTTCAGCTACAGATTATATTACTAGAGGAACACACAAGAAAAATCTTGAAGTATAGACATGTCTATTATAACGTATGTACGCATGTATGTGTGTGCTTATATATAATGGCTACTGCAAAGAAGAGTAGGTAGTCTATTCACCATAAATGTAGAGGATAAGGAGAGCAGTATGGATGTAAATATACAAAAAAGATTTTAACCCAACATTAGGAAAAAAAAATCTCTTTCACACAAAGGAGAGTGAGGCACTGGAATTTTGCCTGGAGAGGTTGTGAGATCTTCATGACTGGAAGTTTCAGGCATAGGTTTGATAAATGTCTGACAGACATTTTGGGTCTATATGTGTTCTGACACCACGATGGTTGAACTAGATAATTCTTTTTGCCATCTTTTTCTTCTAATTCTGTGAATTAGATTAGTGACAGCTAAACAATTCCTCAAAAGCTCTCCACAAGCCACAGGCAGTAATCCTCGTCGTTTCTCTGCAGGATGGCTTTTGCACCTTCTGCCTTCCTTCTCCACTGATCTGTTCTTGTAGCTCATAGACATGAAAAGAGGAAATGCTGCATTTCCAGGACTCCACAGCTTTATGCACTCAAGTTCCTGCAGCCACTGTCCCCGATAACCACCTTGGTCATATCTACATGCCCTGCTCAGTTGGCAGGCTGCAGTTCAGTGCTGTAGGTCATCTCTTAGAGTATTTTGGTTTCCTTTGGGAAGAGTACAGCACACTGAATCCTTGCCCCAGGAAGGCTGGCTGAGCAGAATAACTCTCTTCAGAGAAAGAACAAAAATCTCTTCTTTTCCAAACCACTCTGGGAACACTCAGAAATCTCCTTTCTCAAAACGTCTCCAGTATAAGCCTACAAGCAACATCATTTAATTCAAGTGACGGCTCACCCTGCCCAGGGGCACAGTGAGCGCAGTTCATTTGCCCCTGTTTTTCACAACGTAATTGCAACTTCTAGGGTTACCTCACCTTGACAGTTCAGTTGGTTTTAGCTGGAGTGCCCCCCAGCTATGACAAAGAATACACGCAAGTCAGACTTGTTTAGGCCTGATCTCCTGCCCTCTGCCAGTTCTCCGGCAGCTGGTGAGGGAGACTTTGTGTCCTCCTGGCACCCACCAAACTGGGGCTCTGGCTCCCGCCCAGCAGCTCCCTGCCTCAGGCTCTCATCCACCCAGCCTCTCAGCGTCAGCACCACGGGTGTTACCAGCACACTCCCAGCACCGCTGGAAGCTCTTTGCTTGGAATAGCCAGATAATGAATTATCAGGTAATAAAATGCTTGAGAAAAACATCTTGACCTAAATGATCTTGCTCAATAAGAGATAGATATTCATTTTAGTCTGTATGACCCGCATATATTGGTATATGATTGAGACTCACCTAAAGGACAGAGCACCCTGATGGAGCATACTCAGAGGAATGATGGTCATAATGTTATGGTCATAGTCATTAATGGTCATAAGCAGCTGGTTGTCTAGGCCTAACTCCTTCAAAACTGAAGGTCTCTATAGCTTGCTGCCTTTGAGGAAGGTTTGAGGCACAGGCCTAGAGGTCATTTTCTCCTGCAATTTTTTGGTCCCATATTTTCTTCTCCTGCATGTGGGTACAAAAAACTGAATCTTTAATTTGAAATGTACTGCATACACCCAAAGAGTGAATTTGTGCCCTTTACTATAGCAACGGAAGGGCTGGAAATGGGTTCCAGAAGCCACCTAGTCCATATTCCTTCCCTCAAACAGAATCCACTCTACCATGCTGTTCCTGACTGCTGCTTGAAAAATCACAGATTAAAAACCTCACAGGATGGCAACTCCTCACCCTTCTCAGGACAGCAGCTAACAATTAACCTTACAGTTAAGGCTTTCCTGATGTCTAACCTAAAGCTTTTTGCTGTAGTATAGTTCTTTCACATCTTACAGTATGTGAAAAATTAGCAAGGCATCAAATAGAATAGCAGAGTTGTGAAAAATAACCCAGGACAGTACAAGCCTAACAGTTCCTAGTAGTTCCTCTATGTGGATGGATTACATTTAAATAACAAATATAACGGCAGGCTTTTTTGAAATGCATTCAGACAAGTTTGAACCGCATGCAGAACACCTCAAGTAAAAGACATATTAACTAATACATATTCATTCATATTCATATAACTAATACATACTCATTACATATTAATGATAAATTTCAGCATTGATAAAGCAAGTAGGTGTATGACAGTAGTGGCTCAAAAAGCTGTTTGAGAACAAATATCTGAACTGACATTATTGAGATAACTGCTGAGCCTCATAGCCCTCTACTGAGCCACAGTCTTATGGCCACCCCTGTGCCATGTGGTCCCAGACTCTACACCTCCAGTTGTGCTCCAGTTGTACCAGACAGGCTGCTCCTTATCCCAGCAAAGCTTGCACACAGGCAATGTAAGAAGGGCTACATCCCTGCCATTTCCCATCTTGTTCATGTTTATCCTTCTCCTACAAGTGGTCCTAGATCACCTTAATTGTACCCGCAAAGCTAGACCTGCTGATATTCTGACACATCAGGTGACAAATACCCTCTTGGCAGATGGTAAACCTGGGGCTAAGGGCTTCTCTTTAGCTTAGGAGAAAGTTTGCCTCAGGACGACATCACATGAGAGTGTCTAAGCTACTCCTGCTGCGAAACACGTTCAGACAGGGCTGGAGACAGCGTAGGTACTACTGGGTTGAACGTGGAGTGTGACAGTTCCTGTAGTCTGCCAAGTGGCTCTGCTCAGCCGGCTGGGAGGATGCTTCTCTGGAGAGCTGAGCCAGCCACCCCACCCGCCCCACCTGAATGAGACAGACATTTCTTGGGCATCGGCTCCTGTACGGCCTCTGACTCACCACCCTCCCCACTGGGGGAGTCGCTCCATGGAGACAACCCAGGAGCAAGCAGGCGATCAAACAGAAAAATGCAAACCTTCTCCAGTTGGCAAGGACCACAGAGAAAACCATTCTGCTCCCTAAGGAACAGGGTCTGGGGGGATTGGGGGCTCCCCATGGGTGCATCGGGGCAGGGTCCAGCAGACAGGGCCTGTCCCACCCGCAGCCAGGAGCAGGTAGCCGGGGCACCAGGGCAGCCCCAGCCCTGGCATCGGGCACCTCCTGGGGGATGGGGATGGGCTGAGGCTGGGCCTGAACGTGGGCCTGCGGGTGGGCCTGGCTTGGTGGGGGCCAGTGGCCAGTCAGGGCTGTGGGGAGCTGGAGACCGGCCCTGCTGTGGTGTCGCTGGGTCAGGGGCTGATGGCCCCGGGGGCTGACGTGGGGTCCTGGGCTGTGGGGAGCCCCAGGGGGCCGGGCAGGGACAGTCGGGGCTGGTGGTGCCGTCAGGGCCCTGACAGCTACAGGCCAGGGAACAGAGGTAACAGGAGATTATTTCCGTATCTTGCACTCATGCCATGACTAAGAAGTCCCTTTCCTCTGCACAAAGCAGTTTCTTTTGTTATAAATACCACTTGTCCAGAAGAAGTCCATTTAGTTTCATGTCTTTTTAATCCCTTCCTTCTTTCCCCGGACCAAGCTGGCATCCAGCCCTGCAGGGAGAAGTCCACAGTCAGAGGCATTTCTGTAGAGAAAAGTCTGCAAGAGCAGTTTCTTTCAGTGGAGAAACTGAAATTCAGGACATTTGACTGCCTGTTATCTTTGCACCTGCAGATGCACAAACGTAGCACCAATTTTTCTGATTTTTTCCGTGCTTATGTCCACCGTGACTTTTGCAGCATGGTGCAGGGCTGGGAGCTGGACTGGCACAGGGAGCACTGGTGCAATCACCTCTTACGGCCCTGGGAAGAACTTACTCATTTTGCAGAGCCATTTCACTGAGCAGAGAGATAATAATCTGCTATGACATCTATTAGTACATGTTGTATTTGGTTTAAAGTAAATGTCAATACTGTACACAAGAACAAAGCAAGCTACAATGCTGGACAATATCTTACATGAAGAATTTATGGACTATTTAGCCCTACATGCACTTTGTCTCCCCCATACCTTCCTGCCTGTATTATGTAGAAGTTTATTTTTCTGTCTGAAGCTGGACCTCCCTGTAAGGAAGGAATCTTGTTCCTTCTCATCTGAGGGGAGCATTTCAAACCCAAACCTCTACTTTCACTCTGATAGATGTGACAGTGATCAGATGCATGTCCTGTCACCCGTCACTTTTCAGTGACTAGCCATTCACTAGCATAAAATAAATGCCAAACAATTGTGATGACTGCATACATTTAATTTAAATGAACTGTCAGCAGTCAGCTCTGAATACAGGTAGGAGCTAACTTTGTTCAGTAAAATATTCAGTAAAATGAAAGCAATATATCGCTTGCCTAGTTGTAACCTAGTTAAGCCTAAAATTATCTCATCCTCAGCTCCTGCTCTCCAGCAAATCTGAAACTTAGCTTGTGTTGTTGGCAACTGTGCTCTCTAGCAAAAAAAAAAACCAAACAGGCAAGCTTATTACTTTTCTTTCCTATAAAGGACCTGTTTTTAGGAAATCACAAGAGCTGAAATTGTTCCACCTCTAAAACCACTTTAGAATACTTTTGGATAAAGTTCTTTTGGATAAAGTCCCTTTTAGTAACAGCTTTATTTTCCTTGGAAACAACTTGACATTACATTCCTACAGGCAGAAGCTACTGGCCATTAGGATGTGCTGGCCAACCCATGCTGTAATGAACTATTTTTATTCTCCTCCCTTTCCTGATGGGAGGTCATGCCACGTTCTTCCCTGGTGAGTTAGCAAACAGCTTCTCAGCACCACGATCCTCTGTCCCCTGTGCAGCTGTCACTCAGGTTCTCCTCTGGCCTTTCCCCTGATTCTGGAGTTTCAGGCTGTCAGGTTATGCAGAATTCTCTCTTGAGACATTATGCTTTTTTCCTAGAGGCGACTGAAACAATACAATCTTTAGCCCTGTTGCTTCTTGACTAGAGACACAAAGAGGAGGTATTTGTGTAAAAAAGGATCTACATTGGCTGCCTGGCGTGAGAGGGAGGAGAGACCTGCCTACCTAAAGGTAGGACAGTTGCAGAAAATGTCCCTTTGGTCAGTTACAGAAAATGTCCCTTTCCTCTTCCCCAGCAATCATGCCTCCATGTCCTCCATGTGTGGGAACAAACCCAGGGACAAAGCACTCAGGCAATGACGAAGAAAGCAGGAGCTCTACAGTGTGGCTCCTTAATAATCTGCAAAACTTGCAGATTTGGGGGCTTGCAAATGCCTTTTTGAGGTTTACCCCTACATTTGCAAATTAAATGCATACTTAGGTACCCTGGGAAAGAGGCCTTGATGTTCAGAGACACTGTTCAAATGCAGTTCCTATTCTGCACCTGAACTTCACATTTACAAAGCAAAACAAATCCACTTGTTTTGTGAGCTAGTGAGCTAGAAAGGGTTTTAGCTGTCCATCTTGGGAATCTTTCCAGAAAGCATATTAGCTTTAATCACCCCTTACACAGGGACATAAATTATTGTTTATGTTTGAAAAATATCCTTTCTTTCAATGACCTTACCTGCTGCTAAAAAGAAGGGATGAAAGAGGATTAGTACTAAAGGAGCATCCAGGCTTTTGTTCGTTGCCAAGGGTATTTAATATTGCTATGATAATATACTTGGCAAATAGAGAGCGCAGCTGGATTGGAAAACTATTTAAAATTCAACAACTCAGCTGTGTGGCTTGTTCAACAAATTGTTCCTCCCACTGAGCAAAGACTGGGCGTTTTCATTCATTTTTAGGGGACCCACTTTTGTGGTCAGAATAGCGATTTGTCCACGTGCATCTTAAGCAAAAAGTCACAGGTAAGCTATAGCTAGAGCTTAGCTAGTAAAGCCACATTAGTAAAAATCCTCATAAAGGTATGGATATTGGAGTAAAAAATGTACATTGAAATGCAGCTTATGCTGGGCAGGGCACAGCCAGAATCTGCATTAGTATGAACTCTTCCATAACTACATCTGCTTTGGGGTATTTTCGTCAGTTTAACTACATCGGAAAAATTATGGTGGAAAAGTCTATCAGTTCAGTTATCTTCTAAAGAGGTGGAAATAATTTTGTAGACTGTGAATCCTTTGGAACAGAGTTCCACTCCATGCAAAAAAAGGTGGGAAAGGCTTTTTGTTTGCTTGTTGTTACTGTGAAGGTGGTCTAAGGACATGGGCAAGACAAGATTTATAGGTGGAGTTAATATTTTCTGTTAGATCAACTAATACAGTTGAGAAAAATACACAAGTTTTTGTGCACACAAGCACTTCTTTGTGCCTTAAAACTCACCTAATTTTTCCAGCCATGACAGTTGGGGTGATAAAGGTGGTAGGCTGGGCCAACAAAGGTGGTAGCAGGAGAAGCAAGGGATACACAGGGGTGAGACAGAGCAGGTTGGTTCACACACTGTAAGAGCATATTATTTACTTTGAAACAAGTCTTTTTCTATAGGCTAACTCAGAATACTAAAATTTGATCTAGCTAATGAATTCCATTTTATAATACATATACAGAGACCAATACTGTTGGTATGATCCTGGAATTGCACATCACCTGGAAGTATCTCAATGCTGGCTTAAGTTCTTTTTTTCATTCATTTTCTAAGAAAAACAGAATTTGAAACAAATTATTACTTTCTCCCTAATGGAAGTGATCTCATACGCAGAACGCCAAACTGCTGACTGGATTTATGCCAAACTTTTCTAAACAAGAACATCTGGCTGAAAGAGGCTAATGTTAGAAAATTTCTGTTTGACAGCAAAACAGTATTTTGAACAATTTTGTGACTTATGTACAATAGCTGCTATAAAGAAATCAGTACAGTAATTTATTTTTTTTAAGTTTAACTATATTAAAAGCCAACAGCAACTTTTAAAAATCTTTATCAAAATATTTGCATATTTCACATTTAGAACAATGATAAACCAGAAAACTTAGTTTACAGGCAAGTTTGAGTTTGAAAATACAGCACTCAATGAAATAATTAATAAAACTAGTTACTGATGCTATAGTATCTTACCCCTACCACAGAGAAAAGGGTTATGAGGGAGGTATAAAATCCTTAATATAGCACATGACGTCAAATATTTCTGCCTCCTACAGAAAATGAAAAACTATAGAGTTATGCAGCCTATGCCTTCTAAACCAGTATATAACAGAGAAATATGTAGGCTATTATAATATAGTGCGCTGCCCCTAAAGGCAAAATAGAATGAAAAAATTTACATAAACCCAAATCAGATTAGTAATCTTAAATCAATCTAGTTCCCTACTGAATTGTATAAACTGATGCTAAAACTTTCTGGGTGAGTAAATCATCCTTTGCCCAATTCTTCTGGTTTTCAAAGTAATTTTTGTTTATTTGGGTGGATTTTTTTTCCTCTCTCTCTCTCCCTCCCGCTATTGTACAGGATTTTCATATGAGAAGAAAAAAGGAACAATATCTACACACTAGTCTTTGTTATTTAGATTAAGTCTTCTAGCAAAAATGGCAGATAAAATCAACATAGAAACAAATCAGGTTTTTGAAAGACCTAGATAAAAGATTTATCAGTTTCTATTACATACGTGTAAGATTATTAAGCACAGCACAAGTGAAACCATAGACAATAAGTGCACAGTGATTAAGATGAAAGAGGGGTGATATTTTTAGGGGAGTGATATGGGCAATTAATTTTGTAATGTCTTAATACATTGTGTTTGAAAGCTTTGTAAGTCAAGTAATAGAGATGTTTTAGCCTTGTGTCTTTATGAGACAATGCAGTCAAGACATTTGCAAAATTCATGTTGGACTACTGTTACTCTTCTAATAATATGAGTGATGAAAGTACAGTATTATCCAATCAAATAAGATAACCAGAGTCTACTGTGTGTATCTACTAATGCATATTGCATATAAATATATGTATAAAGCGGATACTTTAACGATAAAAACTGCAAGTTTGGTTGTTCAGTTAGAAAATGAACTATTGCAATAATGTTCTCTCTGATACATATCATCTGCTTAGCAGGGAAATGAATAAAACATGCATTTTTTTTTTTTTTTAAAGTAAATTAATGTGACCAAAGAGCAGGGAGCAAAATTCACAGTTCAAACAGTTTACGGTCCTTAAAAATTATTTCTATCTATTTTCTGCTCTCCAAGGAGAAGAGCAGGATGATGAAAGTCTTGTGCAATGGATATTTGAATCTAGTCCAGGTCGCTTGTTATTTAAACACAGGGTGAAAATTATTCCTGGGGCTATGAATGCAGATGATTTTTGTGTGTATTGACATTTCTAGACAGCTTGTCAGTCTTTTTCTTAAAGATGGCACTTCATTATATTGTCAGAAAAAAAAGCAATGCTATTTATGACACATTCTGGGAGAAATGGTATTGTTTGGATGCAGGGATAATAATGATGGAATGGGCTACTGAAAAATGAATGTGCCAAGTGCAAAACAAATCATTAAAATAGCTATACTGAGACCTGATGGATTTTTAGTTTAGTATTAGAAGTCATGGCAAGGACTGAAATGCATTACAGCTTCTTTGTTTTCTTTTCCTCTGTTGCATGTCTTAAATTATCGTCGAGCAGTAAAACTTATTTATGTATCTCAGTAGCTAATGGGAAAAACCTTCAGTAGACTCATTGTGATATAAATTCTTTCCAAATAGGGCAGAAGAATTACAGCTAGGCTGGGACTTGTTTAAGCAAAGTGTCTAATACCATTTTTGACTCCCTAGGGAATCCTGTGGGGACTAGAGCTGCCACTTCAGAAAGGACTGGATCCCCTTCATATCCTGTAACATTTCTGCCAGCCCCATCCACGTCTCAAGAACCTGCAGATTTCTAAATTACTCTAGCCATCTGTTTTGGGGCAATTAAATCCTGCCTCTGAAGTTTACACATTGAGACAAGGTAGGTACTAAGGATCTGATGTCATTTTTACTTTGCATTGTAATCAGTTGTCAGCAACAGTGCTGAAGCGCTCTGAAGACTTGTATCAACCTGTCTGATGGACAAGTTTTTGAGATGGCCGTTTGATACGTTTCTGCACCATGTGTACTCCAGTGCTGAGACTCGGTAACAGTTCTGACTTTGCCATACACAAAAATGAAGAAAAAGTCTCTTCCATTTTCACCAAACCAGACCCTGTGAAAATCCTGCCAAATGCCGATTGTCAAGTACGAGAAACCTCTAAAAGAGAAGGGTTCTTTGCTGACTCTTTTCTTCTACCTGCATAGCATCTGGAGGAGAAAATAATCCTCATGCTTGGCAATTGCCATGATGGCTGTTAGGTAAGTTCCACAGCACAGAGACTACCAGAGCCACATACTGCTGCCTGAAAGGAATTCAGTCCAAAGGCTGCCTATAGAGAATCTCTGTCTCCCACAATTCAGCTTGATGTCTTCCTGACCTATGGGAAGCCCTGAGAGAAAACTGCAAGTATGGCCATTTATAATGCAGGAGATCAGTGAAAATATTGAGAGTGCAAAAGACCTAGAACAATACAATCTCTATGAGAGCTAGAAATAGGTGTAAGATTCAGTTACACAGAGAACGTGGTGTTTTGAATGGCTCCTTCACCTGTTTTTCTTGTAGAATGCACCGAAATACAGAGCATACTGAAAGAGGGGAACAAGCTGTGAGTTTGGCTACTTCTCAGAGTGAAAGATTACATTAATTTATGATAGATTATATTTATTTTTTATTCTTAAAATTTAATATAATTTTAATGTAGCACTTGGAATCTCGTATTTCGAATATGCATACTGGTCTCCAGGAGAGGGCAGTACATTCCCAGGATCAGTCGGCTCCCATCGCGTTCTTAATCCAAGAAGCGTAACTAGAAACTGGCAAAGACAGAAAGTTTTTTTGGCAGGGCACAACCAAGAGCCCAAGAGGTGAGTTCATATTAGACAACACTGTCTTGGACAAGACAAACTAAAGGTTCTTTACTGTCTCCTTGAAGAAGAAAGAATGTAAATATGCTAGTGACAGTACATTACTAAGCAACAATGTGCAAAAAGGAGGCACAGAAGTGGAGTGAATATATCACCACAGCTATACAAGAGCAAATAAATAGCATAACCTGAACTTTGGCTAGGAAAGACTTCTCCCTGTCTATTACACCATTATCGTAAATCTGTATGCTATAAAGGCATAAAAGCTCTAGAGGCAGACAGGAGCTAAGACTGGCCTTTTATTTCATGTCATTTCATTCTTCAATTCTTTTCATTTCATTACTTTTCATATTTTTAGTTCATACTTTTATGGAACAACATGAGGGGTTATTTCTGCGAACAACATATAATGAGTCAGGCTGCTTTTCTTTGATTACAATTGTCTCTGTCCTCTCTCTACCTGTCTCTGCCAAGTATATGATTCACCCCAGAGAGCTTTGAACTCGGCTCTGGAGTAAAAAGCAGGGTAGCCACATCAAGAAGATACAGCAGCTAAAGTAATTAGCCTTAACAGCATCTGGCACAGACTCTCCTGAGCTTGTCTGAGATAGTATGTTCACGTATTATATTTCATCGTTACTGAAATCCACAGAAGATACTGGCTCCTCTCCTGAGGTGGTGTAGCAGCACTAGTGCAGTGAGTCCTCTGCAGCAGCTCAGGTGCTGATACAAGTTTATCTGCAGCTATTGTTGCACTGCATTGTAATCTGCACTGCAGGAGATAAATGTAACAAAACTCATGGAAGGAGAAGGTGATTTCTTTTACAAAATGTCTAAAGGAGTTGATTTTACCCATTCAAACTAATTGTCCCATAAGCTTTATTTGCTCACACTCCTATACTTACATGCATTCAAAGCACTTCTTGGCACTGGACCTCCAAGCTGTTCAAGCTTGCTGATCACAGCAGTCCAAGCTGTCTGCCCAGGATCACTGGTGAGGCACAAGGGATGCTGGTTCCTGAGTCCTCATCAGGTCTCCGGGGTTATTTTTGATTAGCAATGCCTAATAAGTTTTTGCACAGGTCTTTTACATCATTTAGGAGTCAAGAGCTGTAATGAGGTGGTCCTTTTCTACAGCCTGTCTTCCTGATCAGTCAACAGAAACAAGAATGGCATAATGCGGTGTGCAGTCATGTAGTTCAAGCGCTTGAAAAGGAAGGGCAGGGCACGGTGCGTACCTTTCAGCTCTTACCTTTTAGGTGGAGGATAGAGCATATATCACCTGAGTAATAATCTAAGAACTCAACTACAAAGACTAACAGAGAATTTTGATTTGCTTAGAGAATCAAGCAGAAACTTGAAATACAGGCGTAAACAGTAATACAGAAAATCAGTGAATATATTGACAGGACCAAAGAACTAGGAAAATAAACTTCTAAGAGCAATGTACTTTCTACAGGCTTGCAGGAAGGATAGAAAAAGATAAGCATAGTCAGTGGGCTAGGATGAAGAACTTCATACTACAGAGTTGAAGGACAGAGGAGTTCATTGCGAGGGAAGCGTACTGGCTGTTTATATCAGGAAGGTAGTATTAGGTCAGGAATATGTGTGAAACTTTGAATTTAATCTCAGTTCACTATATTAGCTGGAAATTGGACCTACATCTTTCCTAAATTATTTTTAGTGTGCTTGCTATCTCACCATCTACCCACATTACAGTCACATCCACTTTCTACAAGTTCCTTCAGAGTCTGAGACAAGTGCTGAAGATAAGTGTGTTTGATAGGCAGGGCGATGCATCCTCCAAAGGGCAACAAAGGCCATAGCCCAGTCTGTGTTCCCTCCTACTTCTCAGCAGTGCAATGTACTGTCTGGGTGGACAATCCTCAATAATTATGCACTTAAATACATGTGCATAACAAAGACTTAGTTTGAGAGCTTCATTTTATTGCAGTATACTCAAAGGGAATGTTTTGTTAGCCACATTGTCCTTTTTCAGAGAATTTTAACTTCCTCTTCCCTTTCATTGAGAGTTTTGCTCCTGTGAACCTGAGGAAGGGCAAGGGTTTCTGTTTGCCTCTGAATTTGCTTTCATTTTATTAAGCTGTGGTTGTGACTTGTGACATCTCCCTTGCCCTGGCGCACTCCCCAATCCTAAATCATCTGCCACTCTTGCCAGACCTTTAGTGCAACCTGCCACGGATCATACTTTCTCTTGTTGACTCAGAAGTACACACAAAAGACTGTCTTTACCTCAGCAGCTACATCTACAACCCATCTCAGAGGGTGATCTGTGTCCTTGCCCAGAGCTGGATGGGTAAACTCCCTGAGTAAATACATATTTACCTTGTCTTTTCCTTGTCCCACACTCATCCCAATGCTGGAATGTTCTTGCAGTGATCCTAGCCCTTCCTGGTAATGATTTTAGTATCAGGATGTCCTTTGTCTGTTGAAGAGGGGACAAATACTACGTCTATGCTAGTAAACTAAACATGGCCAGAGCCTGGACTTGCACACTATCCCGTGATGGTACAAGGTGTTCAATAGCACATTCCCTGGCATGGCTCTGGCCCATGCTGGCTGGCATGGTCTCACATAGTGCCAAGACATAGTCTGGGGGATGATAGAGTCTAGGGACTTTCCCAGCAAGCAGTGCATTTCTTTCTTGATAAAAAATAACAATGTTTGTAGAGTCTTAACTGTAGGCTGTACAAATGTTGAGTGGCTGCGCAATGCTTGATGACATAGTTTTCCTCTTTACTGACATTCATTAGAACATACATGCAACTGCAGAAAATATCCCTTTTTTAAAAAATTCAAATTTGAACTGAACGATATCTTTCATAAGTAGGAAATTACAATAAAATTAAAAAGATTTTCTTTTTCATTGTCAGAAAGTGAGAAAACAACAGATGACTTCCTTATAATGTTTATGTCTAAGGACCCATGAATGCATATGCATGTGAATTTGAGTAGGGATTCCTATCTAGCAATAGTTGTACTGAATTCCTTGAGCATTTCCCCACATAAGCGTTTGTACAGTGAAGGTTGGATGGAACAGTGAGGGGAATGGTCTTACTCTCCCCGAGAATTTTACAGAGCTCAATTAATCTCTCTGTCTTGAATCAGAACAGTAACAAAATCTCCAACAGTTTCACAAACAGAAACCTTCCACACATGAAAAAAGTTGATGAAAAAAGTGTGATTTGGGATGGAACAGAAAACAAGATATGAGCTCTTGGCAGACTTGAACAGAGAGTTATGTGGGAAGAAGTAACAATACACTGGAAGGATTTGTGGAAAAATGACAGATGAGAAAGCTGAAAAGGACAGGAGTCAGTTAAATTAATTATATTGGTCTTATCATTTCCATTCCAGTTCACAACTATGGGTAGGCTTGCTAGCCATTCTGATTGCTTTGCCATATAAAACACAGTCCAGGCCACTGATAAATGTCAAGCTGTTCAGTTCTTCCATCTATTACTCTCTAAAGCACTTTAAAGGCTCTTGCAGCTCTCTCAAATATTTATAAAGAGACAGTTTTGGAAAGCACCCAGCTATTTTGCCATATGTCTGAATGGCTGTTTTTCAATATGTTCTTGAAGAGTCATGACAACTCTTATATTTTTTAAGGGCAATTTAAAGGGATCCTCTTCATTTACATTTAGTCCACAATTTGAGTTTTGTGAAAAAATGACTAGAGGGTCATTTTTAATGTTTGGACACATGATTTTTTTTATCAAGCACATTCCCTTCTACTTTGAAGTACTGTAAGGCAACTGTGTGGAAAGCAAGAGCAACTGGCTAACATAACACAAAAATTGCAAAACAAACGTACACATTTGGGAAATTCCTTGCTGTTCTGTTGTGATGATGTGGCATCACCAAGCTCCAGGCTTGGCATTTTTTCCCGTAACAGTAAAAGAAAGTGTTCCATGGTAATCCAAACCTCCCTCTCTCTCTCGATAGCACTCCTCCAGACTTGAAGACTGCATTGACATATCAGCATCTGTCTGCAGATATCAGTCTCTTAATTTCATTTACGTGTTTAAATTTAAAAAGTAATAAAAAAACCAGCAAACATAGACTTCAGGAAATAGGTGAAAGAGAGTTAAAAAAAAATCAGACAGGTTACTAAGCAGTTACAGGAATGTTTGAGAATAAAGACCAGAAGGCATTTGTATGGGTGTCTGGAATGACTTCATGCAACAGATGGTACTTGGTAGGAGCACTTGCATTTCAATGCACACCGCATTTGTGTGTATTAGGGAAGAAAAACCTTCACATATAGCTCTAAATTTTCTTCAAATGTGATTTTTCATTAGTTAGATTTAGGACATTAATGTTCAGGATTTTAAAAAAATTGATTGTTATCCTCTTATTTATTTTTTCTTCCATCCTCGTTTTCACTTTCCCCACAAGCCTGCCAACACATGCAATAAGAGATGTGGTGCTTAGTATTTTGATTTTTACCGTATACCTTTAGTTGTATTCATTTCTGTTATGCTCCTATATTTGTAAAAAGAAAACTAGAACTCTCTAATTTGTCAATCAACAGACTTAAAAACTTCAGTGTCAGCTCCCCTGTGATCAAAAGGCCCTACTTTCTACCCATGACTGAGAAAGCTTTGCAGCATGCACACAAGATCAATAAACAATCAATGGTACTGAGCAGAGTTTTAGTAGAGATTTTTACAACACAAATGATCGCCTTCCACTGTATTTTATGCTTCTGTAGCACAGCTGTATTGCCCTCCATCTTCCCTGGGATTTGTTTATGCTGTGTCTGGATACTGAGAAATGCATAATACCACCACCATGTCATGCTGATGGTGGTATAGCACCAGGGCCTCTTCTTACCATCTGGGTTCCTATAATAATTTATATCTGAACTCCTGGGAGAGAAACATAGAGTGAAAGTAACAGCATTCTGGAAATCTGACACCAGCTGTCGTATGAAGGTATAAAGTGTTTTCCTGACCTGTTTAATACTAGTTTTATTTACTGGAGAGTCATCATCACAGATAAAAAAATCATCCCATGTTGCTGTTCCTTCATGCTAGAGACACATTCTTTCAATAAACTAGTTTTGGAAGTGATCAACAAACCATGCTTCAAGTTGTCTTCTTTACGCTTGCAGTAAAATATGCCTACTGATGGTATGTGTACTGGCAGCTGACCAGTCCACTAAGGCTGGCTCATATTCAAAATGCTGACCAGTCTCAGGTGCCTTTTGCACTGAATCAGTTATGGGGAGACATACTCTGACTTTTACGGGGAGGACTTTACCTTGATAATACATTTTCAAACATAATTGGACTTCTGAAGTGGGTTCTGTACTTCCTTTTAACAGCAATCAGGCAGAAATATGACCAAACTGAACATGATTCCACTCCACCAGGCTCAAGAGTGTAGCATTGGTAGGTTGAATGAGCAGCAGTACTGGAAAATAAAATGTGGACAGTCAGCTGGAAGAGACAAGTCGAAGAGAGCAGGAAAAAGTGAGGGTAAGGGACAAGAATGAGGTATGAGAAGAAGCAGCGAAGGGTACAGAGAAGTAGAACCCTACCCTAAGGAGAAGTCAAATCAAAGTCCATTCTTCTATGCACAGTAACTGGACTTTATCAAACTACAACATTGCAGGGCCTGGGTTATCCCACAAATCCATATGAACAAATTCAGCCTTATCAATAAAAATGCTCTAAATTCACATATAGAGAATAATCTGAATATTCTCTCATAGTTAAATATGTCTTACAAAAGAAAATAAAAATCGTGGTAGAGAACATAGTGGGGAGAATGGAGGGAAGAAATGTACATGCCCTGGCCTTTATACTCTGGGATGCCACAGGAATCTAATCTGGTAGCAGGATTTCTTGTGAAACACCATGGACTATTTTCATTCCCATCAGGATTCCTGCAGTAGTTATCTTCAAAGCCCACATGAGTGAAAATTTCAGGTGTAAAGCTGTAATGGAAAGAAAAACACCATTACAAAAGTGAATTTTTTTTACAAATGTTTGTGGCTCAGTTCATACAACCTGAAAGCCAAGAAAATGGATACTCCTCTTGTGGAACTGACGTCTCTGCCTGAACATTTTCTGCAAGATAAATTGTCATAAAAAGTCTCTCCATCGCCACTGGAATGCCCTGAAGAACCAACAGCCTCCAGTCCACAGTTTACAGAAGTGCAACAGTCTCAAACGGTAACAGTACTCCTCTATATTTTCATGCAGCTGATATATTTGACTTTTATTGTCATATCTATTGTTTCTAACCTACAAGATTTAAAAAAGTAATAGTTCACGTAAAGAACTATGACATTTTCTTTGGAAGATACAGAGAGGGGACACTGCCTAAACAACAGAGGTTTTCCAGTAACACAAATGCCAAACTTGTGTGAAGCTACTTAAAGAGCAGATAGATGTTCTCGCACACTTCTCACATAGTACCAATAACATATGGGCAACAAAAAGGCTCATCAATGTAATTATACTATTTCAGTTTCATTTTCACATACTAAACAAAAAAATCCTGGCCCTACCAATGTTAAGAATTAAATTTTCATTGTGGGGTTCTTTTTCCAAGTGAGTGTTTTGCTTGAACAAGGACCACAAAACCTGGAAGCTTATAATGCCATTTTAATCAAAATGGGACAAATTGCACAGTGTCTTAAAAGCATATCTGTCTTGCTTATTTTTGTGGTAAGAGATAAAAGTCAGAGTGAGAGATATGTGGAGGAAACCATTATAAATTAACTTCAACAATAAGTAACTGTCTTTGATAATCTATGGCATAGAATTGCTGAAAGCACACTATTAATGGATAGTTCTGAAAGGATCATTCATAATATTTAGACAAATATGAGACCAAACTTTGATATGTGGAGTGTGCTGCCCACTCACTTCTGGCATAGCACCCCCTTCTGAGTTCTGTCTTTTATTCTTCTGTAATCCTCCCCCTTTCTTTTCTTGCACTCGAGAAGATAAACTGAAACAAAATACACTGCTGATGAATCAATATCACTTTACATATGTCTTACCTAACTGACATTCTGCACTAGTTGTAACATATTTAGCAAATTTCAAACCTCAGTCCTACACAAACATGCATGTTATTCCACTATCATCAATAAAATTAGAGGTATTAACAGAGTATTTATACATGGAAACTCATTAAAGGTGTCCTGTTCTCAACAGGAATGCCCTGTTGAAACTGAGAGGGGACAGCATATGAAGAGCAATAGGCCATTTTGTTCAAGCTGTTCTCCTGCTGCAGTTTCTGACAACATGTGATTTTATCTCCAGCTTCTCATGTAGCAGTTGCATTGAAATGTTATTTCTGTCATTTGTATTAATGGTGGCAAACTGAATAAAGCCCATGCTCGTGGGAGTGGTACAGGGTAGCATTGCCAGAATCGGCAGTGAGGAACACAGGGGGAGGCAAGGCAAAGATAGAGCCTTCAGCAGTAGTTTATTGCTTCCGAAGGCAAATATTACCCTAGTGTGTGGCAGATGGGTTTCCCAATCAATGTCCTGAGACTAGGCACCTTTTAGATGCCACTAAAAGTTTCCTTGCATGTTAGCTCCTAATCTTTTAAATGCCTTGCTTACAGAGGAGTCATGAGGATAAATATATGCAAAGTTATGAATTAATCAAATGTGACAGCAAGGAGGACCTTAGAAATACATAGACAGTGACACAGATACCACCCCCTTACAGAATTACAAAGCCACCTGTGACTCTCTCCATCTCTGATCTCAAATTCCTTGTGTTCTTCAAAACGGTTCCAGTTCAGCTACTGATTAATTTTTGCTCATAAAGAAATGTGCATTCTAGCTGGTTCAAGCTGAACAGAAGAGCATTTCGGTAGAATGCACAATCAAGTAGGAGTGAGACTTAACTGAATCTCTAAGCAGCAGCAAGTAAAGGAAAATGTGGCTTAAACTATCTGAAAAGGACTTCAAAATAAAAGTTTAAAAACTTATTTGAAAACATAAGCAATAAACATCATTGTGGTTTGAAGCCTATTCTGTTATAAGCACAGAAATAGTACAGAAAAATTGATCAGGACAACCATAAAAATAAACTGATTTGTTTGCCTTACAGACACTTCTCTTAGAAATGAACTTGGATTAATCCAAAATATTTAAAGGCAGCTTGACTGACGCACTGTACTGCATTACCTGGAAGTAACAAGGATTATCAGATAAAGTAACTCTTTCTTAATAACCCAATGTACACACAGCACATTCCTGCTATATTTCATAATTTTTCTATATATTTGTGTCATATGGCATTTCTGAATTACTACACAATTGTACAAAATGTATTGACATGCTTGTTACTGTATCTTAAAAATGCAGCTACAGCAGTAAAATAGGCTTATTTAATGCCTAAATGAAAATGTGCTATCATTTTTTGATGTCATGAAAGTCGATTGCACTGTGTTCACAGAAATGTTTACTCCATATAACCAAAGCTTTTACAGATCAGCTAAAAAGCAACACTTATCTTTTAAAAAGTTAATCATATTGCTTAGCATTTTGTAAATCCACTTATATTTCCTTGAAAAACAAATCCTGTGATATCTAGGCAACAGAAAATTGCATTTTAATCTGCTAAAAGCCTATTTTACTCCTATTTTTATATGCAATAAGAAAGCCTCATGAAAATGTAGTCACAAAACAGTCAATATTCTGTGCCTTTGCTCATGTTGCTTTTTAAAACTTTGGATTTCAGAAAAGGAGGATTAAAATTAGAATTGTTAAACTGTGAAATATTTCACAGTAACAGAGGCAAAAAGCAGATCCAGGACCTGATCCACATTCCAATGGAGTTTAATAGATATTTTAGCTGAAATTAAATAAGGCCTTTTTGTAGACTTTTAAAAGTCTAATTCTGAGAACATCTGAAAGACATCCTTGTCTAGACTGTATCCTTTCTCCCAAAATAACTATAAAGGGATAACCAGGGAAGCAACCCTGGATAACAGGGTGTTCAAATATAGCAGTTTCTCTAGCACTCTCCCAGACAGTCATTTTCACATCAGCTTGGTTGCAGCTTAATTTCTCAAGCCTGATACTGTGTTGTACTTGAGTTCTGTTTCTTAAGCCCATCCCTAAATCAAACAGAATCTTGCAGTAGCTTGTTAGGAGTATGGCACCCACTTTCATGCCTCTGCGAGCCCCTACAAAAGGTATTTCTCAAAGACGAGAGCTACAGATTCTGTTGATACGGTACAAGTCTTTAACGTGGAACAAAGCTACTAACATTTGTGCTTTAAATATATATGTCATCATTTTCAGACGATAGTTGGACACCTTAATAAAGGTCTTTGATTTTTTGCAATCCTCAGCTACCATGGGTCTGATGTTATTGTAGTGACTGTGACAGTTGGTTAGCAAATCTGAAAATCACAACCTGACTGCACAAACTTGATTTTGAAAATATTTGGTTTTAACTTTAGTAATTCAAATGTAAGGCAAAGAAATCTTACCAGAGCACAGAAATGCAAGAGAAAGACAACTTTGCTAATCCCCATTTTTGCCCAGCCAGCTGGGGCTGGAAGCTCTGTATGTGAGTGCATGAAGTTTTATTGATTCCCACTGGAGTTACGCATCAGCAAACAAATGTGGTAAATGAAGTTAATAATTTCCTCAGTTCCAACATCCATTTTTTAATCTCCAAACATGACCTGGAATGTAAGATGTTACAAAATAATATTTAAATGTTTGTACTGGGTGCTGGGATACATGAACTCGCTCTCGTCTTACTAAACATGCTGTTATTCTGAAATTGCTATGCGTCATTTTGTTTAACAGAAGATGTAGATAATATTGCTGAAAACCACGGATAATGTCTCTGAGCAGAATCCTGGACTCTGCATGTTCAACGCCAATTGTCTGTGCTATGAAAGGGTTACCTACAAGACAAGGAATACAGGACTGAAAAGGACCTTCAATCTAGTTCCCTGCAATTCGAGAATAGTACCATGCTGTCATACATAAAAAATTATCAAAGTCCATTGTAAAATTGTGTATGTTCAAAGCTTATCTCCTACATACTACTCCAACCAGGAAGGCTGTTCTTAACTCTTAGAGCTCTGGTAAAAGCAAGGACTAATGTAAACTGGGAAGGAGTTGGATGAGCTATCATTTACAAGACTATAAAATTTCACAGAATTTAGAGTGAATTCTCTCTAACTTAAATTTCTCTAATAGGGTCTCTAAACAGAAGTTTGTTTGCACTGAAAACTATTTGAAAGCACCTGGAAAAGTCTAGAGGTGCACAGTATCCCTCAAGGCAGCCTCTGCCTGGAGTCCCAGATGCGTATTAAATCTGATTTTAACTTGTGGAAGGTCCGAGCTCCACAGAGAGAGCAGAGATGCTTTAGTCTAGGGAGGTGGGTGTCACCTGAAAGCCAGACTCATCAGAGATGCGGAAAAACAGCTGAGCAGAGGGAGGAAAGGCAGCACGTAAGGTTCAGTTGTCCTTTGGCTTGACAAGGTATAGTTGTTACACAATTGCAGTTTTCAAGAAAGAAGGACTGAAAACACTGGAAAATGCACAATAGTCCTGGCATTTGACCTCAGAGGTCAAGTTTCTTTACACACAGACTCTCTAGCACTTAGAGTCTCCATGGCTCAGCTGTATGATGGAATAATTAACATTGACCCAAAGCTTGACTGTGTTCAGGTACACTCGAGGACAGGAATAGCATTCCACATTATCTTGACAAACTGGAGGACCAGTCAGAAAAAAGGGCAGTGCAAAACCTTAATTTTATCCAGACAAAATAGTTATGCAAAATGGAGTGGAAATAGCTAGATGTATAGCAAGTCTGCGAAAGAGATGGAGCGTTCCCATTGTTCAGAAGTCAAAGAGGACTTAGTACCAAAATCATCCAGTTTTGGCACAGCATTTCCAGAGACAATTTGAGAGAGGACACTAAGAATTATCTTGAGATATTATCTGTGAAGAAAGCCTGCAAGACACAGGTTTCTTGTCATCAAGAGAAAACTTGCAGTTCTGTGGCAGTGGGTAGGTAGGCACAAGAGAAACCTTCAAGTGTGTAAGAGGCTCTGCACTCATGATGGATAAGCTTAAATTTAAGTTTGAAAGACTCAGAACAGACACAAGGAACAATCTGCCTGGAATAGATCAGCTGAAAAGATGTCTTAAGGTCAGGTTAGACTAACTTCTCATAGGAATGATGCAGAAAAAGTTGCACTGTTGTAGGAGAGAGGGGTAGAACAGATAACTTATTTTCCTCTGAAAGTTTCTAGGATCTTGGACCTCAACTCTCCATATGTCCAGGAAGTTGTGTCATCTGGCACTTGGAACAAGGATGGGACCACAAGCTCCAAAACAAATGCCACAGTGTCTTAGGCCACTTCCCCATGTCTCATTTTCCTGTTCCAGTTTGAAGTTCAAACTTCAAAGTTTGATCCTTTGAAAAAGGTTTGGATCTTATTGAACAGATTTCAAGAAGCCCAGCTTTATGTTTTAAAGCTCTCTGGTAATGCAAATATCTTATCCTACAAGCTAATTGTGCCATTTCAATGTTTTATCTCTTCTGCACTGAGAATATACCAAATGTTCTCAAATATTTTAGATATTCAAGCATTTATGGCATTCATTTATGGCATTACTGGATATCAGGGAAATCAAATTAGCAGAAAAATGCTTTGGACTTGAGCTTTGGAAAAGACAATCAAAATAAGATTAGTTTTTTTTAAATTGTAGTCATCAAGTTCAAATACTGAAGCCTGGGATTACTACAGGGGATAAAAAATTCAAAATGAAGAGGAGGATACAGGGGCTGTCCAAAAGGCAGATTAATAAAAGTATTTTCTGAAACTCAGTACCTCTCCCCTGAGCCCCAGCATACAATCAGGTGACACGGCAGCACCGTTCCTGGGGAATATACATGAAAATCTTTTGGTGTCCTGCTCCTACTGGAAAAGAAATGCAGAGTAGAATTCAACTTAGCTAACTTCAGGTAAAGTTAAGATTTAGATAAATACTAACTAGTCTCTGACTAACTAGTCACCCTTCAGGTTCCCTTTCCAATCAATTGGGGGATAGGTTTTTGGAAACAGTTTGTCTGACTAAACATATATGTCTGCTTTGGAATGAGCCACATCCTGGGAATTCTCATTTCTCTCATTCACTACAAAAGGAATTTAGTGTGATGAACTTGGCAGGAGACATCTACACTGTCGATCTCTGCATTTGATCAGATAAATCCACCTACACTGTACATAGTCCCATTGAGACAGAGCTTGCTTCACTTCAATCTGTTCTCAAGAATATGCTGAGCAAGTTCTCCTTCCACTTCAACATGCTCACCGTTAATGGGATGGCAAAAACAAGAGAACCTTTGGGCCTTTTCATTTACTCTTTTTTTGGCTGCGGATGACTACAAAAAATAACTGATTTGTCATCAAGATCCTCATATGCCTGTGGTCAGGGGGTTGTGACTACACAGGTTGTCTTTGGACAAGGTAGTCAAGCAGCCTCTTCTGCTATAATGAGAGCTTTGATATATGACCACAGACTCTACTGTGAGCTACCTTTCTGTTTTTATTGATGGTTCTTCTTTCTCATGCCTAGGTAGCCTAATGCTTCAGCCACTTCATTAAGTTATGAGGGGACAAACACTGACAACCAGGTAGCAGAATTTAGCTGAGAGAACAAAAAAAGTGAAGTACTTTCCCTTGCCTGGAAAAGGAGGAGACTCTGGGGAAGAGAATTTTAGAGGAGTCATCCAGAAGTCTAGGAAGGAGTCACTCACCTGGCTGTGAAGACCCCCAGAAGCTGCTAAAGCATCAGCATTTTGACATATTCTTGAAACAGGACAGTACATGCCTGTAATGGTTTTTGTGATGACCTTTGAGGTATTTTGGTGCAGATTATTACTTATGATGATTGCAATATCTAAGGAGCTTTGCTCCTCAAAGTCTTTAGTCAGGATGTGCAATTGATATAGCATTCATTCATGCAATTTTCCATGCTAGCGGCACTCATACACACCTTGACAAAGTTTCCTCATTTTCTATATACTGATATATATAGAATAAAAAAACAGGTTTTTTGACCTTTCCATGTCTTAACTTTATCACTCATAATTTTATTCTTTTTATTATTTAGTTTTTATTGTCATATTGTTAACTCGTAAGAATTTCTTTCCTCTGCTCAAACCAAAATAAAAATGCTAAACACACAAATAAATGAAGGACTACTATGTTTCATTCAATGTGTACATGAAAATGAGTTCATCAAAGTACTGCTGCGATCAAGGGGAGTTGTCACAGACTTCAATGTAGTCAAAATATCATCCTCAGAAATATGGTACAGACAGCTGAGCAGACTTTAACATGTACACATGTCAAGAAAATAAACTGAATAATACCTGGTCTATTTGCAATGCCATATAAATATTCTCATTTCACAGTAAGGTAATTTTCTTATGCTTCAACAAAAGCATTACTATGTGTTTGTTAACAAAAAGACTATTTTCTCAAGAAAACATCTGCTCCTTAAGGTATGGCATCCAAGTCTAAACTCAGGCGTACTTGCAAAACTCAGGTTAGTCCATGGAGACCTCTTAGACATTATTATCCATCATTTGTTTCCTTAGAATAACGGTGTACACTGCTGCTATTGAAAATATATATCCTCATATCAAAACAGCTAGTGCATTATTGATTTTCCCTTTTATGGACAAATTGAGTTTATTTGTGTTTAAAGATGTTTTGGGTTGGACTTCACAAATAAGACAAATATCTCAATTGCCCTTTTCATCTATTCTTTTATTCTATGTGTAGGATACTGTACTGAGAAATGACATACATCTTTCTGAAACTCTCGCAATTCCTCGTCCAGTAGTCAAGTTTGAAGACAAAAAGAAAAAACCCAAAATACATTTTTTCCACCACACACACATACACATATTCTTGTCTTTTCTGTAGCAGGCAGCATGTGAAGTCTATAAGGAAGAAGATCCTCTTCTTTCAAGGAAGGAGGAGAGCTCTCCATTTAAGGCTGCACAGGTATGGCATTAACACAGACATGGCTAGCTTCCACTGATACTCTTTCATTTCAACAGTTACACCCTTTTTTTAACCTGTGTCACTTCTTCGTCATGCTCACTGTTATTTGGTGTTTATCACTGAAGACAGTGAGGACTGAAAATCACAGCTCAAGAATGTGTAACTGCAAGGAAAATCTCTTCCTTCTCCACAAATTTTTTCATTTCCTGAGGGAAAAAGCAAAAATAGGAATAAAATGCATGTACTTTCCATGTACCTTCTAATTGGTTTGCCTCCAATTTACAAAATATTATACTGTGGTTGCAATTAACTGAGCATTATATAAGAAATGTGGGAGCCAGTTTTTTGTCCTTAGGCAGCAAAAAGTCATATAGTGTAAGTATAGGCATGCGATCTGAAATCATACTTCAATTTAGGCGGAAGATAGTACTGAAACATTTTTTGCCATTGAATCTGCTGTGGTCTCCAGACCAGCCAGAAGGATGGAAGTTAAAGTAGGTTTTGCTTTTAAAAGCATCAAAACTGAATTTTTGCTGATCCAATCCATCCTTTGATTTTACTACGTATCTGTATAAATTTTCTTTAAAAAAGTGCTCTTCTGTGGATGTCTGTAAGAGTGCTGCTTATGATATTTTATTTTAAAAAGAAGTATAACAGCACAAGTTCCAAAATGATAAAGATCCTAGTAACCACATTGTTGCACATAGGCAGGAGGTATTTGGTTATTAACTGAGTTAATTCGCAACTCCTTTGCTATTTCCTTGCCTATTCCACTGAGCTAAATTTATACGGAAACTTGATTACAGTCCCTTCTCTTTTCCCTCTGCTTCTTTCTCCCTTGTTGAAATGATTAAAAGGACCAGAAAGGAAAAGTGATTCAAGATTGAAATGTCAGTGCTGATGGAAAGAGAGGAGAGCTGTGCAATGGAGAATTTAAACATGATACCCAGAGACAGACTTTCACCTGTTTTCATTTGTAAAGTCACAGAAACATTGCAGAGAACTGTAGCCATTATTTCCAGAGCTGGATCACTCCCATAACACAAATGGTGTCTTGCTAATTTGAACCAGCCTATGACAATAAACCAAGTAAAAATGACAAGGAAAGTCCAAGTAAAGGTAAGACAATTCAAGCTCTTACTTCTATCTTGCAGCTTGGGAGCCAGATAACTAAATCACTGGCACTTTCTTTTTCTCCCGAGGAAAGTAATTGGTTATTGAAATGAGAACTGCTCAGAATAGCTTTGTCTCAAATTCATACACTTGAGGGTACAAAAGTTTGACCCTAGGAAGTGTAATGCTAGATTCCTGATTCATTAAACCCAGGTAAGAAAAGAGAAGCAGACATGAAATAAAAAATGGAAGAAGACTACGTAAGTATGAAATCAAAGACACAGACACTGGCAGCAAAAGGGCAATAAGAGACAAAGCTATGAAAATGCTATGTAATGCAGGAAGAAATGCAGGCCAAAAATCAAGCTTTTGCACCAATTTGAACTAGAAGACCTCAGTACCCATTAATTAGAAAAGGTGCTTTAACGTTCTATTTAATGTGCAAACATATTCTCAGGAAAAACAGTGGAGGTAACGAAAGGACATGCATTTTAGGGTCTCCGACTAATTTTATGAATTCTTAAAACTTGCTTGCAAAGATCTGACTCTATAAATATCGCAGTAACTGCAGCAAATGAAAAATGTGAAGCATAAGATGAGGCGTATAACAGGGAAAGATGAAGATTCAGAACAATATATCAATAGGAAATATAATTCAGCTTTGTTTTACTGACTTTGAACACATATACGCGTGCTTTTTGTTAGGGGTTGACAAATTCATTAGCCTGACAGAGCTACTGCAGCTCCATGTTCCCAGGTCCAGCCTGTAGGGAGGCTGAGCACATATTCCCAACATGTACAAAACCACATACACCTGTACACACGCACACATGGCCAACCACATAGCCATGGGACCCGCTTGTCCTGCTGGTAACCAGCTCTCAGCCTCTCTTATCTCTCCAGTAACTGGGCCAGGTTTACGGCCGCTTTGATAACTAGTCCCCAACCCTCTACCCTACTTACTGGCTAGTGGGGCTTAATACTCGCTGGTGACCACACACTGACATACACATACTATTCTCTGTTTGCCACAATGACTCATGGTCTCATTCCAGTTGCTGCACCTAAACCTCCAAACACTCATGTGCACCTGGAATAGAGACTCCCTCACCCAGAAGAATAGAAATGGGCAGGAGAGACAGCACTGATCAGGTGCAGAGTATGGCTAGACCCAGCCCTTTACATGCTATCAGCCCCCTTTATCACCTTTTCCCTCTGTTTTCCCACACTTGTTCCTCCACAAATCACGTTAAAACCTCCCATTGCCTGCCTTTGTTTCCTCCCCTAAACATCCCAAAATAAGTACTGTACAATCCTAAAATGTTCTTCCCCTGCATCCCATCATGAGTCCCACACCCCCTAGCCGGTAACCCCCTCTCAACCTGAAAGTGTTCTGGGGAGAATTCCCCCACCCCTTGGCTCAACTTGACAGGTTTCCCACCTGGTCCTTGTTAACCTGGGAGAGCCCTGGGAGGAGCTGGGGTAGGGACTCCTTTTCTCCTACTGAGTTATTTGACCAAACACCTGAAGGCAGTGGCAAGGAACTCAGCTTCTGACAGCATCTATGCACTTTCTGTCAAGCCTTTTGTTATCTGATGTGTGTGCCTTAGAACTGAGTTACAGGACCTTGGAGGAAAACGAGTGTAGGGAACATAAAAGTAAACAATAATAATTTTTTTAGACAACTAAATGGAAAATTAGACACACGACTCCCATTTCAAATGTATTTCATTAGGGTAGGAAAAAGCATTTCAATACCCAGATCTTCATGCATTCTCGGGCTGACTTGTTATGTGGAGCCAGCAGCAAGTCATGGTCTCCACGAAGTGTGAGTACCTGCACATTGCCCTTCCAGTGTGGACACGTACACAAGCTATTTCATTTGCTACTCTGCATTTTTTGCTCTGATATCTGATGTTTCACAGTTCTCCACTGAGGAATATATTGTCATGGCAGTGGAAAAGGAGTAGGATAACAGTCACGGGGAGTGGTGTAATAGACAGTAGGCACAGTGTTGTTCACAGTATCGCAGTGTTCACTTGTTTTCCAAAGTGAATGAGCTTCGTGACCTTTAAAGCTGTTCCTGCTGCTTCTGCAGTTTGTTTCTTACCCACTGCCACTCCACCCAAGACACTGGACCCTAATGTATGTTCGGCACAGCACAGTTCTGGAAGAGGCCATTATATATGCAGTAAGTAGAGGAACTTTCTTTAAACTATTGTGTTTTGCTTTCTTTGGGTTCCAGTCTTGCCTAGATTTTTTGATTGCTTTGGTAGCTCTTTTTTTGTTTTATTATACAAGATGCCATATTTAAAAGAATTGTTTCATATTAATCATGACTATTGTCCCGATTAGTATTGCTATGAGTTCTCCTGGCAGAGATTGGGATCCAGGGCTTGGTGCCATATAGCCAAGCAGGCCAGGAGAAATGGCCTTGGGGGTGAAACGAAGGTGCAAAGAATAAAAAAATCCTGACCAAGGTTAGGGAACAAGAGAGTGACAAGGCCAAAGCCGGTGGTCACTTATACTCATTGCAGAGTGCTATCCGTTTTTTCTCACAGAACTTCTCTTACAACTCCACGCCACCTCGCTTTCCACCTGCAGAGGAGGCAGAGGGGAGCTGCCGCCCTCTGCAGACACCCCTGGCCCTGGCGCCCCTCTGGGGTGGCACCTCAAGTCCTGCACGCTTGACACCAGCACCTAATGATGCACTTTGGGTAAAGCAGTGCTTGCACTCCCTGTGAGTAAGATGAGGGTGACAACACATGCCTGTCTGCTTCCTCAGTATCTGGGTAGTGAGCTTGTTCTTGTTAACAGCTTAAAAAATGAAAAGCATCGCCTATCTGCTCAGATATAGTGTTACATGAGTTACTGACGAGCCTCAGGTTCCTACTGAACATGTCGGGGGCTGGTATTTTAAATACCTAGCCTCTATGATTTTGTCCTGATCACTGTAGGACTGTGTTTAACTTAAAAATAAAAGAACCTCTGTATTTACAGTAGAAAGTGAGCTCTCCTTTTCTCATCAAGAAATATGATTTTCTACTTGTTCATGCTTTCCTAATCTGTGAAGCCCCAATGGTGTGGTATATTTCCAGAGGTGCTTTAGGCTAGGTTGGGAGCTGTTTCTTAGGGGAAGTCAAATAATAATTTTGTTTCTCTCTTCTTTTTTTTTTTTTTCCTATGGATGAGAACAAGCAATCAGACTGCATCATTTGAAAATTTCAGAGGGCCCTCTGCATTCTAGAAAAATAGACTGAAGTGCCTACATATTATTACTGTACGATAGTACAGTTACTTACATAGAGTTAGCAAACCATCAAGTTTATCTCAGTGCAGTTAGAACTTAAATAATTTCTGTATTTTGAGAAGATTTTGCTGGAAAACAAATACAATATGATGGTCTGCTGCAGCTTTTCTGAGTTATACATCCCATACGTGCAAATTTGAAATTTTCAGAGACATATGAGGGCAAATATAAAAGATCATTCTATAGCACTCAAAATATCCACAAAATACTCAAAATATATTTTGCTTTTGTAAAACTACTTGAGTTAATTATTAAAATATACCTTTCACGAGTACATAGAAAGTTCAGATAATCTGGAATTTAAAGTGACAAACAGGATGGCTTAACCTTCACAATATAGCCAGCTTTGGTGCTTTAAGATACTATTGCCTACATTTGACCACTTGTTTTCAGCTGTCTGGTCTGAGGGATCTCTCGCCTAAAAGAGCACATCCTAGACGCCAGCCGCCGGGCAAAGTTGCTTGGCTGAGATTAAAAACCCCTGTCTGCCATAGCGCAGTCTAAGGTGACTGCTTGTGCTCAGGCAAGCAACCTGCGGGTGAAGCTCAGTTAGATGGGCAGTAGCTGCCTGCAGAAAAACACTGCACCGCAAGGGACAGCTAGGAAATGGTAATGTTTTAAGCCATTACAGCTGTTTCCAAATAAAACCAGGCTTAGATCACAGCCAGATAAAATGTTTCAGCTGTCCCTGAGACCAGATTATCCCCCAGACTATTCACACCGTTAACCCGTCCCTCCATATTCTGCCATTAATGACTTGGTTGGTTTTCTCATTCATACAATTTCACAGAAGAGCTGCGCGGTAAAAGCACTGGAGCGGCGAAGCAGCAGCAAACAGCTGGGACGATAATCTTGTAACCCAGCTCATCGTAAGAGTTCACCTGACTTCTCTTTACAAAGAAATGACTAAGGCAGCAGGTGTGACTCGCGGTGGTAGCAGACATGACTACAGCTGCAGGCGGCTGCAGGCTGTACTGGGCTGTGACTAACAGGCTGACAGGGACAAGGCCATCCCCTGACAGCCAGAGGTCTGACTGCTTCCCACACCTCTGCTGTGGGTGCTCGCTCTCTGGCGGGCTCGTGTGATCTCCCACACCTCTCGCTGCATGCCGGCAGCGGATCTGCGAGTGCTTGGCACATACAAAACCTGAGGGCTTGGCTCAGGCCACGCGTGCGATTTAACCGGGGAGACCTGCTGCCCGGGGTGCTCTCTGGCAGGCAGCAGGGTGCCGTGAGGCAAAGGGCAAGGGAGGTGAAGTCTCCCCCACCCCACAGACAACCCATCAACACTGAGCAACGCCCCACGGCGGCTGTTGTTCTCAGCTGGTCATCCATAATAACCCTGGTCAGAAGAGCAGATACCGTCAGAGGCGAGCTCCGTCACAGGTCACCTCTGAGTCACCTCAGTGAGTCACCTCTGCCTGGCCTTGCTGCTGGCTACGGAGCCCCCGGCTACAGAGCGGCGTGGGAAGGAGCAGTCTCCTTTCTGTAAGTCTTTACTCCATTGTCCTGCTGCCATTGGTCCCTCAGCTTCTGCCCCAGCGTGTCTTGTCCATGCCAGGCCCACCACCCAGGGGGTGTCCGTCTGGCCAGGCTGCCCCAGCTGGCCGCCTCCAGCCAGGAGGGCTGCTACCCATAAACAACCTCAGGCAGTAAATCGATCCCCGGAGAGTGACAAGCAAACATACAGAAAGCCCAGTTTTTATTTGGCTTGCAGTAGGCTCTGAGGAAAATGGATTGGCCTTGCCACGTGGTGCGTTTAGATGGAAGTGGGAAAAGGTGCAGCCTCTCCTGGGTTGAGCGCAGAGCTGCAGCTCCCCGAGCCTGCCAGACTGCTCGGGCCAGCCAGCGCAGGGGCGGTTTGGTGGACGAGCTGAACCAATGAGCCCATCTGCTTCGCTGACGGGCAAGAAAAGCCTTTTATTTGGCTTGTGCTACAGGTGCCGGTGCTGCCTCAGGATGACCCTCCCCAGGGCTAGGCAGGGAAGAACAAAGGGCCAGGGAACCAAAAGGTCTAACACGGACAATAAAAATAAATAGCGCAAACACTTCTCGATATCAAGAACTGCAGAGAAGACTTCTACGCTTTCAGCCAGTCTCTCTGGGTCACATGGTCTTAGTGCAGGAAAAAAAACAACTCAAAAATACCAGCTGGGTCATACAATTTTTATGAGGGCTTTCTCCTGCCATTGTAGTAGCTACTTAGTTTTACAGGTAGAGGAGTCACTTAGGACGCAAGAAGGGCATTACAAGCAAAGAATAAAATGGTCTTGTGCACATACTGCAATGGAGTAAGAAGTTCTGCCTCTCTATATAATGCAAACCTTCTTTTGTTGTAATTGCCCATCTATCCAGCAGAAGTCCTTTTAGCTTCATGTCCTTTTAAATCCCTTCCTTTTCTTTGCAGAACAAGCTGGCATTCAGCACCATAGGAAAGAATCCAAGCTCAGAGGCGTCTTTTTAGAGAAAAAACTGTGAACACAGTTTCTCTCAAAGGAGAAATTGAGTGTTCGGGGCACTTGGCTAGCTGTCATCCTTGTCCCTGCAGATGCACAAATGTAATACTAGCAAGGACCTTTTGCATATTTTTTTCCATGCTTACGTTCACTGTGACTTTTCCTGCTGGGCACAGGGTTGGAAGTTGGACTGACAAACAGACTGTGTGTTATTATAATCACATTTTTTAAATCCTCTGGAAGGGCATGTGGATTTTGCATTTTACTCTAAAGCATTTCATTAGGCAACTGAGCAGCATAATAGCAGTTACCATTAGTAAAATGTTTTTGTCTTTTTTTGTAAAATGACAGAGGTACAGAATATGCAAATATCAAAAAAGTCCAGCCAAGTATTTTGCAATTTTATATCTATTTTGCAGTATTTTTTTATATATATATATATATATCAGGAACAGGCTGAAAGAACTCAACTGAAAAAAATCTTACTATGATTCTTGTGGGTAGTCTTGAAAGGGTGGTTCCCCAGGTAGCTGGTGTGAATGTTGGATGAAGAACAGGATTTCACTTCTACGGAGCTAGAACCTTTAGAAGGACCGAAAACCCCTTTTGTTTCCCATGGGGCTCAGGCCTGTTTGCTTTTCAGTGTTCTGCTGCTGAGACAGCTTGCTGTCCCTGAGGGAAGGTGGAAAGTGGGGAGGAAGTGCAGCTTCTCAGGTGACAGAAGATCTTCAGAGGAACTGATGCAGAAGGACTGCTATGGCAGGTCACATTGCACAGTTGACTCTGCACATTTTTTTGTCTTACACATAATCGTAATTTCTGACATTAACTGGATAAATTACTTGGCAGCGTGTCCTAACCTCTCACTGGTACACTAATGGTGTAAAATGGAGTGACTCTAAGATCCCGTCTCCTGTATAATTCAGAACAATGGCAGCTGATTCCTGAAGGACACTAGAGAGATAAAAATCAGGGGTGCTTCCATGTTCTTCTTGTACATATTTAATGAAAAGTTAAATTAAGCTTGACTGAATAATGTGCAAGAATCTGCCTTGCAGGAGCTATCAAAACATCATTGTACAGCTAGCTACATTTGGCAAATACAGTCATCCAAAACACCTTTGGCATAGTTTTAAACCTGTTAATCTTTAGATTCATTACCAGAGTTGCATATGCCAGTATGCATGTTTTACAAACATGTCCCATTAAAACAATGTAACATATTCATACAGGTATGTACAGATAAGAAATGTACAGAGAGCAATAAATAGCTCAAATAACACAACACATGATTTTGCACCACAGAGACAGGATGCTAAAAGTTTTGGTAAGGAAGGACATACAGGAATTCTAGGCAGAATAAGAATAACACATGCAGAAATTTCCATCCTAGTATCTTCAAGGCAATAGTGCAGGCACAGGCTTGCATAAAGGTCAGTATATTGCAATATTGCTCTGTTTTATTTTAGAGAAAAAGTGTCCCACAAGAGATTCCTGTTCTGATTAGAGCCGTACACATTCTCTTTTTATAGTCTTGTATTGATCAATACAAAGACAGACCCACCTGTGGTCTGTCCTGGTCTCCTAGGCCAGCACACAGGGACCAGCTGGTGCCCTGAGGAGGTGCAGCTGTGACTGTCTGGTTCTGATTCTGGACATTAAAGTACTCATATTCGCAATTTGGACTGGAGGAGTTTTAAGGAGTTTCTCTAGTATTGAGACTGTCAACACAGAACATGAGGGACAGATTTTTAACATAACAGTCTTAATTTGCATCTAAATTACATATATATGTCAGAAGGCACATACGATGGATAAGAAAACTTACCTGTACCACTCCAGATGTCAGCCTTCAAACCCTGTATTCTGGAATGAGGAAGTCTCCCAGATAGAGGCCCAAACAAACTGATTTCCAGTACTTCATTTGCTTCCTATTACAGCTTTGGACACAACACTGAGACTAAGAACTGACCAAAATTGATATTTATTTAACACTTACAATGTAGCAAGTGAAAAAATCCAGCCAGATTATCCACTGTTGTCTTAAACAGAGAGGAAAGTGATGATTTCTGTCCCAAAGAGCCAACTGTGAGTGGATAAAATCAATAAATAAATCAGACTAGGGCAGACAAGGGCAAGAAATGCAGGTAATTGGTTAAGGCTTGTCTGCATTCAATCAGGAACACTTTCCACGGTTTTCCAATTACGTAGTTTATGAGATCACAGGGGTTTTTACTTTAAAAGGAAATAAAATTTTTGCCTGGTGAACCTGCACTTTTGGAAGTTCAATCAATTGAATACTGTTCCTTTTTGCATCACACTTAAAGCAAGAGTGATAGAAGAGGAGGAGGAGTGCACCAGAACAGCTCCTGTCAGTCTCTGCCACTGTGGAGAGGCAATAGTTCAGATCCAAGAGGCAATGTTGCATATTGATCTTTGTGGACATGCCCTGCTAACTGCCAAGGTCTGTGTTTCTTTTTTTAGCAGCTTAGCATGGCTTTTAGCAAGCATAAATATAGCTGCACAAATAGTGAGAAGCTATTTTTGAACATTTTGGTCACTGCTAAATACAGAATTGCTAACCCAAGCATTCAGAAGTCATGATTCAGGCCCCCAGAATGAGAAGGCTGGCCTAAGTATGTAGATCCTTTTTTATTTGCTGTCTGTTTGCTTTGCTTAGTGAAACTTTAGAATATTTCTGGATCATGTCTTCAAGTACTTTGCTTCAGAACTGAAGGTACAATTTTAACCTGAGTTTATATTTGCCTCTAATTCCCATGGCTCCTGGAGCTGGGACTTAAAAATTCTTCCTAATGCTCTGAGACAAGTGGAAACCTTGGGAAACACCGTAAAAAAAAATTTTTTTTTTTTTGCATCATGGTCTCACCTCTTGTTAGCTTTTTGAGAACAGTCATGAGAGGTTCTTTGCTTATCTGCCAAAGTGTAGGTCATACTGGTAGCTGAAATTTCTTTAATCAAAACCAGGATGTCACCAGTGAAAGGACAAAGCAGCAGAGGACTGAGGGTCCATTCATCTCCCACCTTCCCTTGTTTTCAGAGCTTTGATAGAAGGGGAGCACAGTGCCTCCCTGTACAGGGGTGACATTAGTCAACCCACAGCAGCACAGCAGCAACCTTCTGAGTGAGGCACTTGCTCATGCAGCATAAATACGTCATGGATGTCACACAGCACACAAACATCATGGCACAAATATCAAATACTCCAAGGAATACTTGCAACAGGCATTAGCTTAAACTTGCTTGATGAATGTTTTGTACAAGTAATTCCAATTTGTGACGCATTTGGGAGGGTTTTTTTGTTTTGCAATTTTGAAAGCTGTTAATAGGCTGCTCATAAGCAGAACAAGGATCTAACTTTGTCCAGTGAGATGGAAATAATATATTGCTTGTCCAGTTGTAACCTTAAGCCCAATATGATTTAGTACATCCTCAGCTCCAACTCTCCAGCAAATTTTAAACTTGGCCAATGTTGCTAGCAACTGAGTCTTCCTGCAAGAATGGTTTATTGTCCTCCTTCCCTTGAAAGGATCCATTTTTAAGCAATCAGTGTCATAAGAACTGGTGACTTTCATTTCTAAGAGCACTTGAAAATATATTTTTGTGGATGAGGCACCCTTTATTCACTTTTGTATTTTTCCTGGAAACACCTCAAAACCAAATTCATACACAGTGAATATATATTGGCCTTTTTGATAGTACAGATGAGCAAGCTTCCCTTCTATAAAACACTTTTACCATCCTTTTCTATTGCAAGACCCTCAACTGTTCTTTGCTGAAAATTAACAAACTTGTCCTAGCACCGTAACTGATGATTGGTTTTGTAGCCATTCACCGAGTACCTGTTCTATCTTCTTCTTGCTCTCGTGAATTCCGTGTTTTGCCTTACAGGGTCATCCTTTTGCCGAAATAAATTAGCTAAATGTATTTCTGTAAAAATAGCGTCATAATGCCAGGTTATTTTTGTCTGTAGCTCTCAAAGATGGCTGTGTGTCTGTTTTACCCTCCCTCCTGCTTAAAAGCTTCAGAGTCTGCTTGATACCTGTGAAAGAACAAATAGTCTGAGAGGGAAGGGCATGGGCAGGGCTTGCATCGCCCTGACCCGTTCCTGCTTGTTGAGCCAGCTAGGCAGCCCAAGTCAGAGGTTACACCTTCCCAAAACAGGTGTAACTTGAATGCTCCTCCAACTGTACTAGAGAGCTTGAGGGGAAGAACCAGAATCCCTGAATAATTTCTTCTGGGTTTTCTTCCTGTGGCTGAGCGTTGACGTCCAACCAAGAGGCAAAGCACCTCCTTGGTCACATCGTTTGTACCCCTACCCTTGCAGATAGCAGGTAGAATGTAGCAGGCTTATGACTCACACCACAGTAACCTGAAAGTCAAGTCAGCATGGGCTATGCACTCTGCTACTACCCATGGAGGTAAGGGGATGGAGCACTCCGGCCAGGGAGAGACAAGCAGACAAGTGCGATTTCCCCTCCAGGCTCACGGCAGGTCAGGACTCTGCAGAGCAGGAGCAAGGAGGCCTGCAGCAAAAATGAGCTGGCCTAGGGTATGTCTAGCCTTCTGTTGTGACCTCATCCTCCTGCAAAGCCACAGGGATTTCTCGCCAGGTCACTGAGCAGCTCTTTGATTTTGCAAATGTTTTCTTTAAGGTTTAGCCCTAACAAATGCAGATTAAATGCATAGCCACATACCCTTGCAAAGACGTTCAGAGACACTGAATATTGCAACTCCCTCTGTGCTTTTGCATTTCACACAGAAAATGAAAAACAGGCTAGCTCAGTTGAAAGACTTTGAACTACATTGAAAAATGTTAATATTAAGTATCTTTCTTACTTGGATGGGGGTTAAGGTTTTGGAAAAATTTCTTTCCTTATCTAGCACTTTAAGGAAATATGAACCTTGAATATCAAGGGTTGCTGGTGGCCCTCAGGAGAACATCCAGTCTTTTGTTTATAGACAAGAAATCCGGGTACTGCTCTGATAATATGTTTGGCAGATGGGGAGCACGCAGCTGGATGAGCATTCAACAACTAAACTGTGCAGCCTGTTCCTTAGAGAGTCCTTTGGAAAAAAAAGAGTGCATCTTTTTGGCACTGAAACTGTATCTTATTTTATTGATAAGAATAAACTTTTTTCCTACTTGTCTGCACAATAAATGAGACTTTAATGGTAAGCTGATGATAGGTGTCTATGACGTATGCCAGTAGCAGCTCTATTATTGATTTAGTTATACTGGTAAAAAATGCACATTTTATTATAGTTTTATGCTGCAATGGGAAGAGATTCAATTATGCTCATAAGCACTGCTGGAGCTGTATTTATAGTTCTGCCCATTTTCCCCAATATAAATACACCAAGAAAACCTTTTTCAGCTTGGCAGATCTAACAGAAATTAAGATCACTCTGAGTGAGAATGCTTTGGAACAAAGTGCCATGTAATCCAAGCATGTGGAAGCAGAAAAATCAAGCAATATACAGAGGTGAGAAGCAGGTTCATAAACGCATCGTAATAGATTACATAAATTAAACCTCAATTAGTTATTCTTAAGGCAGACTTCTTACTTTGAAACAAAATCAGCTAAATTCAGTGCAGTCAACCATTGTTAAATGAATACTTAGATTAGTATAAGGCTCAAGTTACACTAGAAGGGCAGTACTTACAGCATCCCCTTGTTTCTGCTATCCATCCTTTCTATATCTGCTGTATATAACTATGATTACTAACAGAACCTACCATTAAATATTACATCTGGATGTGCCCTGTCATGGCTGTAATTGTACTTATCTAAGATATTTCTTTATCCTCCCCCCCCATATTATACAACAGCAATGTTATATTTCTATATTAAAATAAATAAAAACAAAGGATGAACTATGTTAAAAAGGGGCAGCTGGAAAATGTAGCGGACTTGCTTTGTAACATCATGTAGGGAAGCTGGCTGATTCTTTACGTAGCTTGGAATATAGAGACTGTACGTTTAGACAGTACCTTTCAGATTCTTTTTATATGCAAATAGCCATATTTTCATAATCAGCTTTTAGGACTCTGATGACCAATATGAGCATGACTGATTTATGTTGAATCTTCATATTCATGCATGAATATAAGGCTCTGTGGATGTCAAGCTAGTAATCGGATTCACTTCTGGTTTGCACTAAAAATTGCAAATAGTACAATATGAAGAAAACTTGTCAGTGCACTTTAGCTACTGAGCTGTGGACCAAAATGCTGATGATCAAATAGGAAAGGAATTCAATGGCATATTTAAAAGGCTGGTTGCTTCTTGCTGCTTTCTCAGGCAGAGATCTTTTGAATTCACATAAAGATCACTTGACCTTACAGTTCACAGGAAACTGGACTCTGTGCTGACAACACTACAAGCTGTGACTGTGACACCTACAACTTGCAGCTTTCTAGGAGACTCATATTCACTGCATTACATCAGAGAGTAATTTTGTTAGCTCTGCCCTTACCCTCTTTAGACAAGTGATGAGGCAGGCAAAACATCCCTTTCTGAAGTCTATGTGAGCTAGTTACTTCAGGGAGAGAGATTCATTCACAGTTAAATCCTCTTATTCCACACTCTGGTTGCAGGCTGTTGTGGATATGACAAGAACATTTGGAATAGCTGGAATAAACGTAGCATGAAATGTGACTCCGAAAATATCGGTGATACAAATAGATTTTAGGAATTTGCGGCACTAAACATGCTTACAGGCTATTTTCAAATATACGCAGTGCGATAACTAAAATATATCAGAAAGCTCAGCTGAGGTGCAGTGCCATGAATGGGGAATAGCACAGAGCCATTTCATCTCTTGGTTGGGCAAACCTCACGCAGGGAAAACAACTGTTGAAATCAGAGGAGTCTAAGATTTTCAGAATATGACTCTGTACAAATGAACACGGGTGTCACATTCCCTTTTTGCAGAGCACTGAAGCTGACCACATCCAAGTAACGACAAGCTTGGTTTATTTGACACGTAAAATGCAATGGTTTATAATTTATACAATTTGAATATCAGGATTTTGTATCACTTGAAGTACAAAACCAAAAGACATTGTTAATGTTAATTGTTCTTTAAAAGTTTCTTAAAGCAATTAACCTACTGTACAAGTATAAAATAATAATAACAAAAAAAAGGTGGTATGGTCAGCCTGGCTGTAAAACTTCATTAGTAAGAAATGGCACAACTTTGGAAAGGAGGAGAATCCATATAAGCAGCCTTTGTGCATCTTCTTCCAACAGGAAGTTACAACTTAATATGCAGAAGTGGTGACTTAACAGCAGTGTGAATGATATATTTTAGAATAACTATTCTTACCTGCAATTGTTCCTTATTCCATAATTAAAAAAATTCCATAATTAAAAAAAAAATTTGTGACAAAATTATATATAATACCAAAAGTATTGTGGTGCTGTGTACTTTTAAATAGTTGTATTTTCTAATGAACTTTCTGTATTAGAGATGGCTTGTAATTTAAAAGTATTTACGGGATCAATCACGGAATGGTTGAGGAGGAAACATTCATCATCTCATCCCAACCCTCTGCTTAAAGCAGAGTAAGCACGAGCAGGTTGCTCAGGGCCGCAACCAGTTGGGTTTTGAATATCTCCAAGTGTGGAGACTCCACAACGTCTCTGAGCAACCTATGCCATTGTTTGACCGTCCTCATGGTAAGGAAAGTTTTTCTCATGTTTTAACAGGATTTCCTGTGGTTTAGTTTGTTCCCATTGCTTCTTGTCTTTTCACTGGACACGACTAGGAAGAGCCTAGCTCCATCATCTTTACTACCCCCCATCAAGTATTTATACAGGTTGGTAAGATCCTTCCCGAGACTTCTCCAGGCTGAGCAGTCCCAGCTCTCTCAGCCCCTCCTCAGATCTCAGATGCTCCGCAACCTTCATTATCTTTGTGGTCCTTCACTAGACTCACCCCAGTGTGTCCGTATCTCTTTTATGCTGGGGAGCCCAGAACTCAGCTGTCATTTGGAGGTGGTTTATAGAAGTGTAAATATTACCTTTTAATGCAAAAATTTTAACTGAAGTGTTGTTCTTGAAATTTTAGATCCAGGTAAGAATAGCAGTCCTATTCTTGTACTAACCATAACTGTCCCTTTGAAATATAGTATTAGTCATCTTCCATGGCTTATAGAACACATATCTTCTCATTCCGTGAGCAGTCATCAATGCCTAATGAAGACAACAAGAGACCACCTCAGACAGATGGGCTATAGCCCAAATGCCCATCTAGAGAGTTAGTGTCCATACACAGAGTTATGTAGAAGATAAATAATCCCGTGGTCTCATCTCAGGCAGGTTACAGTTATGCAACATGTGATGAAGTTTTGTAACTGACCCATACTGAATGCTTCCAACCGGTGAACAGGCAAGCTCTCATCAGCAGTCCTTCTCCAGTATTACTGAAAGAATAATGTGTGCTCATTAGAAACCCAGAGTCTTTTAACTGACTCCAGTATATTTTATGTTAGTGTCTTAATGTCTAGGCTAAGTAGTAGGGCTAATTGACTGGTGTCTCTGCTGGGATTAAGGGGGAAGAAAATGGGTCTCACAGACTTCAGACTGTCTACAGATAAACAGCAGAAATAGGGCTCAAACATGCCGTAGCATTCAGCCTGTAAGATAGGAAGAACTGGGAAATGGCAGATCCTCAGCTTCAATGAGGTCATCCCATTCTCCACCAATGAATTATCTCATTTTATTTTCCCTGGACAGAAACAAGAACTAACAACATTTTGACACCTTTGCTTGTATTTCTGATTACCATCACAGCTGACAGCAACTGCTGTGGAATTGAATGGCTTCAGAGTGCAATTTGGAGTTAAAATAGCTACTCTTAAAAAACAAAGCCCGTTGTATCCTCACAGTCATAGTGAAATCCACCCAAAGATGCTGATAGCAACCATCTTTTTAAAAAAGGCATTTTCAAAAGCATTCACAGTGCTAAGAAAAACAGAATAAAGTTACAAGTTATGTTTGGGTTATGTAATATTTTAACATCTTAATTGGTTAAAAATCAGTGACATTGCTTTGTTTTTTAATCTCAAGCAAAGCAATCATGGTATCAGTGATACCATTGCCCTATATTGAGGAGACTAACTGTATACCCATAAAGATAATAGGAACTTTATCTTCATCTTTTACACCAAAATGATATAAACATCTCATGCTTGTTGACAGACACTGCTGTCTCAGATTTTGCTACTGAACTTTCCTTTGGCACATACACTAGAAAGAATTATTTTTCTGATATTCTGCTCTTCCCTGAGCATTAGTATGGTAGCGACTGCAAAGTACTAACTGCACTGGCCTTAGACTGAGATGAATGGATTACCTATCTATGCATGGGTATATCGGCAAACAATTTTTTTTCAGATGCACTTCACTGGGGTTTTTGGAATTCTGATTTGTAGGAAAAAAGAAGGAAAACAATCCATATTTTTTTTTTTTTTTTTTTTTTGGAATGAAAGAACGTGAATGGGGTTCCAAATTGCTAAAATTGTCCAAATTTTGACAAAACCCTTTCTTAGATGGAGTCTGAATCTGGAAAGTAGTGGTTCATTGTGAAGATTTTTGGAAAACCATGAGCCTAGGAAAAACAGCAAAATGATGTACCGTCTCACATTTTCACTAAGGCCATTGCTATGGTAATAAAAAATACTTGCATTAAAATAAAACCTAACAATAATTTTCTATTTTTCCCAAAATTTCGTTTCCTTTTTCAAAAACGTCATGGTTACACAAGTAAATCTAAATCCCATGTTAGCCAACATAGTAAAAGTAGATTCTCTTTCATTTATCTGTAACATATTTTCCCATCAACATCTTAAAAAGAAGGACTGTTACGTCACGTGTGGGATAACAGGATTGCCAAGGATACCTAAAACTCCACAGGGCATCCAACAGCAAAGGCAAAACTTTTTCATGTCATCTACAGAGGTAGTTCCGCTGGCTCTGTGCAGCCTCTGCAACTGTGATGGATGCACGTGGCATTATTCAGGCAAATGGGGGAGAAGGAGGAGGATGTCAGAAAAGGGTGTAACTGTGGTAAGATTTGTGGTCATTGCAACTATGAACTTCTGTAGAGCTCCGTAAGAAGATTGTGCAGCCACAGAAAAAAAACCCCAAAACCTCAACAATCTGATTTCCTGTGTTTGTACCAAAAAAAAAAAAAAAAAAAAAAAAAAAAAAAAATATTGTTCTGGAATAATTTTATCCCTTGAATTCCATGGTAAACATTAATATTTCATCTCCATAGAGTACCTGGTTAAATGATTGAGTTTTTTCTTTTGGCTAATATGCAGTCTGATTCAAAAGACATACATGCCAGTGCTGAAATATTACAGTTGTGAATTTAAAGATGAAAATACGGGAATTCTGAAGTCAGAAGTACCTGATGCTTCAGTAGCTTTGGTCATGGTTCAGATAGTCAGCTTGGTGTTGCTTTTGATTCTGACACATGTTATTTGAACATATATCCATTCTTAGGAGAGGTCAAAATGTAGAGTACTTTGAAGGCATGTTTCAGAAAGGTGATGAGCATAAATATGTTTGATGCAGCATCATTTTTTACTCACAAATGCATGAAGGCCATGCTGAATAAATTCTGAAACTCTTAGAGAGAGCCTGCGTTCATTACGGATCTTACAAATAACACAGCTGAGATCACTGGGATTATTCATTTTCTTTTATTTAATCCACTCTCCTATGCTTCTGGGATAATAGGAATGGTTAGATCATCCACTTTACCTGCTACTTGGTCTCCTCAGTCTCAAACAGACACAAGCCTCCCTAAACAACTTTAGAGAGTCTAATGAGATGAGCAGAGGGCTGCTCAAGCTGGGAAGAGAAAAAGTCAGAGGAAAAGGGCTCAGAAAACTGTCTCAGTTGACAGGCATAATACATCGCCTTACAATATTTCACCTGGGCAACAACCAGTATGTATTTATAATGCACCTGGAGATCCTGGGGATCTCTCTTCTCAGCGGGAGGTACTAAGTAGGGCAGCCAAATGCTGTGTGATACCTGCATATCTGTGGTGCTCTGATTCTTCACAGAAGGATGTGTGAACTCCATCATACAAAATCGATAGGGAAAAAAAAACTCTTTAAAATCCTATCGAATATACAAGTTTTGCTTGGTTGAAGGTCTCTGGGGAGGGAAGGGAAAAGAAGGAAAAATGGGGGAAGGAGCTGTTAAACTTTGCTGTCCAGCTTTTCGTAGCTCTTCCAGAGATTCGAGCGCTGTCTTTTATGGTTCCCCATTATTTTTGTCTAGGAAGGTTTCAGAAGTGGTGTCATTCATAACTGCCATCCATGATTCCTTCTGAACAGCCTCATAGAGGTGCTAAATGCGTGAAGGCTACCTCTTCTGTAGCTGCTCATCAGAGAATGTCACACGGATCTCAGCTCCCTAATACAAGGGTCATAAACTGGATTCCTCAGCTGGCTGTAGCTGAGAGACTGCTGCTGCCAGGAAAGCAGAACAGCTCGCATCATTCAACAGTTATTTCAAGTGCTGCGTGCTATGTTTCCTAGCATGGATGTGTCTTAAAATAAGCATCAGTACCTGTGAAGAAGAGGAAATGCAAAACAATTCTAGTAATAATGACAGGGGTCAGTAAGACTCAAGTGAGAATAAAAAACTCTGAATGCATTGAAATAATGTCAAGTGGCAGGCGATTATCTCTTTAGAGTGTTTTATACTGTAGGAACTGTGTAAGTATTTAAAAGGATGAAAATAGTTATGCTTACAATGAGGTAATAGCTTTTCTTAAATAGGGAAGTGGGCAGAAATGAAGGTTTAAGATAAAAACTGAAACACTGCAGAACTGGAGACAACTGGGAGTTGTAAAATGAGTTACTATCTTGCTACCCTCTAGTTAGGGGGGCATCGCAACAAGTGGAGAATATCTTATTTCCTATTGGTGTTCACCAGAACCGAGCCATCAACAGCATTACACCACAAAACTCACCTTGTGAATGTGTGGGTGCTAAATTATTCCAGGTGATTCAGAGCAGAAGGAGGAAATGGATCGTATAAACACTTACATAGATGAGTAACACAACTTCCCAGGGTTGTCCCATTGATTCCAGCATGCCTATTATGTAAGTGAAGTGATGTGAATATAAATGTTTGCAGGGATTAACATTAAAATTTCTCATGGCTGCTTATAACTGCATATAGCTGATGCAACAGCCAGGGACTGCTGGGGTAAGGGACTGCGAGATTCTGTGACTATTCGCACTGTATAGAAAGAGCTGTTGGAAGGAGGAGAGATGGACAGGAGCCATAGCAGCCATCCCTAGGCAGGGAAGTTTGATATAGACCTCACAGCTGTTTTCTGCTGGGATAACGCAGCTGCTGTAAGGCGGATATAGAAAGAATCTCAGATGCACAACCAGATATTTTAAAAGATACAGTCTGGAACATTTTTTTTTGCTTTCTGGGCTGATGAAAATAAATAGCATCACTTTAAAACTTTTAATATAAGCAAGCGTTCAAACCTGCAAGATGCTTGAATACAGGGAGAGTTGCATGCAATGATGCACTGAATTGCAGTGTCAGGCACACACAGAAAACAGATGGATATGCTCTGGGTCTACAAACACGGTTTCGGAGGATGGGCCCCGATTCTTCAGTGGAGCTTCTTTGAACATGAAATTGCTATATTGAACACAAATGCAAACAAGCACTGCAATGAGCTTGGTCTTGTTTATAAACGTCCCACAGCTGAGTGTGTCTATTATACAGCTGGGGGAAGAATTACAGTGTGATTTAGCAGGAGCCAAGCTAGCTTTAAGCTAGCTTACCCTGTTGTTGATAATCTAGTTCAAGTAGCACTAAATTCAGCGCATCTTATTTTCACAGGTCCAGCATCAGTTCTTGGGGAGACATAAGCTACTATCTGTTGTAACAGACTGTTACAATACATGTGTTGACTCAGAAATATTTTCAGTCTCTTTATATCTAAGGACAATCTGTTCTATATCCAGTGTCTAGGTACCTTTGAGTACCAGTCCAGCTTTACAGACACTAAGCCCAAAGACAAGCTTTACACAGTAAAAGCATACTGCTTTGAGCGCAACTGAGGTTTACACTTCTTTTATGTGGGTCACACCATTTTAATAATGGCAGAGGTAGTGTTACACACAGTTGCTTTTTAGGACAGGAAGTACCAAAAAAAAAAACCCTATTCCAGGTGATAAGACAATAATCCCAGGAATGCTTCCGACCTCATGCTACTCTTACTAACACATACTCCTTTAATAGTGATGAGTTAATGATATCAAGCCCTATGTGATCTGACATGCAGCATGTGAGATGACAGTCTTTAGACAGAAATACTCTACCTCCGTCTAGCTAGCTGGTTCCTATTATAGCATGGATGTTAAAACACGCTGCTGAACAAGCTTTGGCAGCTATCATGCGAGCTTCTGAAGTGAATGAATCACGGTAGTAACGGATGATTGAACAGGGGTATATACACCGTGACTCCTTATTTTCTTTCACAGGTTCACACTTCAAATCAATTGCAGCAAAGCTCAAGTTATACGACATTGAAAACTGAGTTGGGTTTCTTTCAAAAAAACCCTCCCAACCTGATCTTCTGTGAAAACAACAAAACTGTAGATGGAAGAATCTGCATATTTCCAGGTAGAAATATGTCTTGGTATTTTATTTTTACTCTGGTGTAGCTAGCTGCAATATCTACATAAGAAAGAAATGGTATCAGACTGTCTTCTAGATATTAAATGCAGGTATTGGTCATGTTTTACTCTTCATCACATTGCAGAAGAGCATTTCTAACCTGTGACCAAGAAAAAATGAAAATTCTATCTTCAGCACATTTAACTAGATCTAGACTAACTATATCTAACAGGCTGCTTTCCAGTGTCTACTGTAGTGAGAGTACATCTAATTAACTTTGCTTTTACTTTTGAACAGCTTTTAGTGGAATTAAAATAAATAATTTATGGGAAGGAAAAACTAAATCTACAAAGCTGCTTTTGTTGAGAATTTCATTTTTGCATGCAGTTCAGAGTGAAGAGCCATCCAATTACTACGTTTCATTAACTGGTTAAAAAAAAAGAACAAGTTGTGCCTTATTCTGCATAACATTCATAACGTGAAATAAAAGTTTGGCCTTGTGACAGGTACTGTGAGAAAAATTTTGAAAGATATTTTCATAACATATTTAATTATCTGCATGGACCCAATCTTTCTTTTTCTTCATTAGTATTTTTTGGATATAGAAAAGCTGTAGAACTTACAAATGACAAAAGCACAACTGCATGTACAATCCTGTCTGATACTTGTGATGAAATGAGGAGAAAGGAATGACAGAATCTATGCCCCAGCAGTAGATAGAAGTGTAAAGGGTAGTTGCAGTAGAAATTCAAAGAAAAACTATTTGAAAGACTATTTTTGTTGCTAGGATGCTATCGCCACCTCTTAAATTTTTATTGCAGGTTCTAGCACTGCTGGTGTAACAAAAGGCATGCTGCTGGAATAAAAAGCAATTCCTAAGCAGTCGCAGTATCTGCTAAAAATATAAACCCACATGGTGGGTGAGAAAAAGAAGAAACTTTATCCTCAAACTTCAGAAAACAGAAATAAACTGGAAAAAGTTTGTCTATTTTGACAGCTACCTGTTTTCTTTTTAAACCTAATTTAATTTTGAGGTCATGATTTTGCAACTTCAGGCAATAAAATCCATTGACATTACTAATATTTTAACTCAATTTTTCTGACAGTTTAAGACATAATTTATTTTAATGTCTGTTTTAATTTTGTGCATTCTTCTGTTCCAGTAGCGGAACCAGAGTGAACAATTTCATTTATCAATTTCCATGCACCTGTGCCCTGTTGATGTGTTTAGACTCAACAACTAGCTGTCAGGGAGTCTTCGAAATAAAAACACATTGCTTAAAAGAAGACAAAAATCATTAAAAGAGTTTGGTGCATATCAGTTTTCGTAAGACCTCTGCAACTTCTTTAAATTTTGTCTTTGCTAAATATTATCTCTGCATAGGCTGTGACAGTCTTATGACATCTGCTGTTTCCTGTACTATCAGCCCCATATATTGATGCATCTCTTTTCCTTTCCTTCCAAGTTCTCTGTAGGCCATTCATAAACCTCTCCTCTTACAATTTTCTCCCTGATGTCAGGAGCTATCTTGCTCACTATGGTCTATTGCAGACAAAGAACTGCCATTGTATCAAACTTAGGGCCTTGCTTTGCTTGGCCAGTTATCCATAGTGTTAGCATGTTCTCCATGGTATACCACAAGAATGTGATGCAACCCAATATGGCGGGTTGCCCTAAAGGGAAAGGGGAAGAGGCATGCAGGGAAGTTTATTCTGGACCTCCTTGTTTGCGAGGCTGCAGTGAACCCCAATTTGCTTCAGGAAATCATCCTAATATTTACAGAAATTAGTGGCAGCAGGCAGTCCCCATTTCCACCTTTGCATTTCCACCTTTGTCTGCAGATCCACACCATCACATCTGTGGCAAAAGGCAATATTAAATTCTTTTCTTACAAGTTAATGAAAACTCTGGGCTTCTAACATACCACTACTCTGATTGTTTGGATTGAAGAACCAAAAAAGCTGAAAAATTTTGCTGTCATTGCTCTGCCCTGCAAATATCTAAAGAGGTGGTGTCAGATGACGATCCATAACATGGCTGAAAAGAATGCTAAAAGCCATTGCTATGCAATTATTAGGAAAAAATATGCAAATATTAGGAAAAATTTTAACACTGAAAGGGTTATTAAGCATTGGAACAGGCTGCCCAGGGAAGTGGTTGAGGCACCATCCCTGGAGGTATTTAAAAGACGGGTAGACACAGTGCTTAGAGATATGGGTTAGTGATGGTTTTTGTCAGAGTTAGGTTGATGGTTGGACTCCATGATCTGAAAGGTCCCTTCCAGCCTAGGCAATTCTATGATTCTATGAATTATTTAATCAATGACATTGAACATTTGTTATTTGCAATCATACTTTAAAAAGTGCATACTGTGAAATAAGCAGCTTCGCTTTAGATTTAGAGAATTTATGTTTTTATGGAGGTGACAAGTAATTTACTAGGTTAGCACTTCAGAATTTCTAATGCTGACTTTCGTGATCTATAGTTTCTATGTATAGTTCACGATGACAGATTAGTAGGAATGTATTGTTTGTATCTGCCTTTAGAACTTTTTGGTTTTGAGATCAAGTATTTGACCAAAACTCATTAACATGCAAAATACTGCTTTTTTCCATTATATGAGGTAATCTTAAGTAACAATTCTGCACTTAAATGCTGATTGTGTTGATGTTTAAATGTCACGACCATCAGGGTCATGATGATCCAGGTATTTTTCTTGACCTATAGAAAACAAGGAACTGGCTTCCTGGATAGTGTTATTCATCTGGTCCCACATTTTAATACACTATTTATTAAGATGATAAATGTATAGTAGAATCATCTTCTGCATTTCAGCTTTGAAAAAATCTCTTATTTCAAAGGGCCTGTTAAAATCAATTTGTAGAAACTTCTTTTCTTAAACTTGGACGGATACGTGGATAACTTTATATCATGAACAGTGACTTTACAACTGAACTTTAGTTTCAGGCTAGAAACCTGTGCAAACTTCTTGTGCAGTTAATTTAATGAAGGCACTGTGCACAAAGCAGAATCTAGCATTGATTCCAGTCCAAGTTCAAATTTCACTCTTCAGAAACAACATATACTGTTTGTATACACATTACTGATGCTAGCATTTGCTGCTCTGCTTCCAGCCCTATAAAACAAAAGATGAGGCTCTCTCTCACCAATTGCAACAATTAAATAACTCATGGCACTTTTCTGCTTTGAAGGGCGTTAACGTTGGTATTCCAGCCAAGCTATAGCTCAGGAAATTACATTTTTCCTCCCTGTATTTCCAAATGGATAACGTGGCTCCAGTTCTCCATTCAAGGCCGATAACCAGCGCTGCTGGAGGCTTTAGAAAGACGGGGTTTATCCAATGAGACAAGTTGCTCCGTAAGCAGCAGAACAAATAATGCCTGCCTTTTTTTTTTTTTTTTTTTTTTTCTTTGCCTGCAAAACTATGAGCACCCCATCTAACCCCTCCCCAGGGGGGCCTTGAAGGCCTTTCATGCCTGTGACCTCCTCGGAGAAGGCCGTGGTGGCCCCAACCTCAGCAGGCGCGGGCCATCAGGCAAGGGGGCTGCAGGGAGCCGGCACCTGCTGAGGTAACCACCTTCCTCTCAGTAATCAGCTTTGTCTTCTACTCCCGCCTGCTCAAATCGCGCAAAAACTTGCAGTTTTTGAGACACCCCCCCCCCCCGGCACCCGCAGCGATCGGCGGTGGATAACGGCGACCAGCCCCGTCGCGGCTGAGGACGGAGCCAGGCGCCGGCCGGCGGGGCGACAGCTCCCGCCGCGCCTCCACCGCCGCCCGGCGCCGGGACACAGGCGGCCCCTCCCGGCTGGAGGACGGCGGGGAAACACCCCCCCCCCACCGCCGCCGCCTCCCAAGCGGGAACGTCCGCAGCCTCGCAGCCCCGTCCCCACCGCCTGCCTGAGCGGCGGGCGCGCCCCCCCCCCCGCCAAACCCCAGCCTCGGCGGGGGCAGCGGGCGGGGGGAGCCCACGCCCCGCTGCCGCTCCGCGCACGGCCGCGGCGGAGCGAGCGAGCGCCTCTGTCTCGGCCGGTCCCTCCTCGCCCGCCGTAGCGATGCTCCCGGCTTCGCTGCCCTGGGAGGCTGTTTTCAAGATGGCGGCCGCGCGGGCGGCTCTGCGCGGCCGGGTTCCTGCAGCTGGGTAGAGACACCCCCCACCCTCCCCCCCGTCCGTCCATCTCCCCTCCTCCTCCTCGCTGCACCCCCGGCGCCGCAGCGGGACAGGCCGGGCAGCGCACTGGGACCCGCCGCTATGGCGGTCTCGGTGCATGCATGAGAGACGTCGCCGCGCTGGTCTTTGCCGCCGCCATGGAGGAGCCGCCACTGCCGGGGAGGTCAGTACCCGGCGCTGCCAAATAGGGAGCTCCGTGCAGAGAGCGGTGCGGGCCGCCCGCTGCCAGATGGTGAGGGGGGCCGGGGGCGTGAGTGCCCGCCGCCCCTCCGGCACGGCTCTGTCGCTGCCCGCCCGCCGCCGGACGGGCACGGCCTCGGGAGCCCTGCCTTGCCCGGGGTGCGATTTTAACCTTCCCACCCCCTTCTCCCCTCCCGGTCCCTTTGGGATGCAAAAGCTCCGGCTGCTGCTGCTTCGGCGCTGCTGGAAAGCGCCCACCGAGTGGGAAGGTGCTGCGATAAGGAATCTCTAGCGGCTGCGGTGGGTAAGGAGGTGTTTTGTGGGCACTTTGCAATTAAAAACAAATCGTTTCCTTCCTCCCCCCTCTCAGTTGAGCAGCGGGTGCTGCTGGGGCCCTGGCAAGGCCAGCTCTCGGTCACAGGCTTTACCGGCGGCGGAGCAGCGTGCGGAGGGGAGGAGGGGCTGCTGGGGGAGCCCCCCCCGGCAGGCGGGCAGGGTGTCACCCCCGCGCCTGGGCTTTGGCGAAGTGCAGCGATAAAAACCCCGCCGCCTGCTAGAAGGGTGTCTGGTGTTCCCGGCAGCCGTGCTTAAACCCAAGTAGTTTGGTTCTCTCTGGCGCAGGGATAAAGCGAGCAGGAGTACCACTCCTGGCAACGTTGCAATCGATATTTGTCAGAAGATGCGGTTTGTTTTAGGAAAAAAAAAAAAAAAAAGGTCTTCCACAAAGAGGGCTAGCATTGTGATGCCTGGAGCTTTTTGCAACTGCTGTTACCTCCTGAATGTGCTGACCTGCAGATTGGCTTTTTGCAAGTCTCCATCTGTGCCCTGCTGAGAGATGGGGATGCAAATTGCTTCATGGTTTAGTGTTTCCAACTGGCTGTAAGTGTTGCATAAGTCCAAGTTATTAATTCCCTGGCAATTATTTCTCCTTTTAAAATAACATCCTGTTGATGCACTTCACTTCTCACTAGGAGGCATTCAGGAAACGTTTTTTAAAATGGTTGTGTGATCAATTAGTACCGTAAGGCAATAGTCAGACGTGTTGTATTCCAGGTGTGCTGTACAAAAAAGCTTCATGCTGTCACATTCCTGAGATCATTCTTGGATATTGCAAGCTACCATTTCGTACTGATATAATAAAAGGGAAGCGGTGATGCACTCCAGTTTAGATCGAGGCTATGGAGTTGAACAATGTCTGGTTTGAGTTTTCATTAATGTAGTTTAATGATTTGTTTTTCTTATGTCATGAGAATGTCAAAACCAGAAGGTATATAGCAGTTAATTAGATTTAACAGAAATATTATGAAATACAAATGCCAGTAGGGCAACTGAATTTGTAAGCTTCCAAGTTTCTTTTTACAGGATCTTCAAAGAGTAATAGTGCAGGTTAAGCAGAAAATGATTTAAAATTAAGTTTGTACAACAGCATGACCCTAGACCTGGGCTGTCTTCATGTAGAAGAGTAATCTGCAGTGCCTGAATGGAAAACACCCAGGCATTTCCTGTCTAGGGCCATTTCTGACCTCTGCTGGATTCTGCTTATTAAAAGACAGTTTATATGAGTCGGATGTGGGTGTGGATAGTGTGGTGGCAACTTTACCTAGCAAATGAAAATTGAATTAGTTATTTCAGAGTGAGCTGGTGGGTGGGAAGGAGATGTCTCAAAATAATTAGGTAGCCTTAATTTGTGTAAGGTAATGCATATACTCCACTGTGATTCACTTCTGTGTGTACTTGGTGTATCAACTTCCCATCTGCTTTAGAACAGAACTGCTTCTCTGACTTTACATAGTACTTGCTTTTTCTTAAAAGAAATACAAGAGTAAAGTATCTGAAGCTTTTTCAACACGATTAAAGTTGATTTAAATTTTGGAGTTATTAGGTGTTCAGTCTTGAGGCTGTGAGGTCAGAATCTTGTTGAAATCAGTGGGACTGTGCAGGCTTGAGAATTTGAAATCCTTTTGGTGGCAGATAGCTTTTAATCCTGTTTGTAGTGTGTGGATGTGTTCGTATGATAAAGAGTTCTTCTGTCTAGCACTGAAGTGCACTGGTATAATGCATTCTTTTTAAGTTAAGTGTAATTCTGTTGGAGAAGTCCTCAGTCATTGTCATTAACAATATACCTACGTTTATTTAAAAAAATAGGAATTTAAAAAAAAAGGAATTTTACTGATTTATTGTTGTGAGACTGATGTGTGTTGGAAGTCTGTGTAAGAATTCTGTGCCTTGTCATAATGTAAATTAAATGGTACATTTTGTAAATCTAAGGCAAGCTTACAGTATATTCATGGCATTTTTGCCTTGTACAGTTCTTAGCCCAAATTGATTGAGAATCCCTGGGTTGTTTTTCTCAGGTCTTCCTTTCTTTCTTGAAGCACCCTGTGGGGTGGGGAGGGAGGGGAGGCAGCTCTGAACTGAAAAAGACTTAGCGGACCTATGAGCAGATACTGATTTTGAGATAGGATTGTACTTGGACATTGGACAGCCTGCTGTGGTTATGGATAAATGAAAAGATACTACTAAACTGTTTTGGGAAGAATTCACGTTTAATTATGAATCCTTGTAACAAAGTAAACAGAAAGTTTTCAAGGTAAGGTGTTTCCAGTTTGATAATTTAGAATGTGAATTTAAAAAGGTATGTTTGGTTCTTCTTGATTATGACCTGTAGACTTTAAATTTTCTGAGCCCAGTTTTAGGCTTTCCCAAGAATTTTCTGGCACAAATCCACTGTAGGGAAAAATGAGGCCTTAAGCATTTCCTTTGTTGGGATGCCAATTTTGGTGGCAACTGCAAAAGCATGAAGAGCCGTAGGGCTACTCTAACTTGTGCCTTGATCACTTGTAGCCCTCTTTTCTCCTGGCGTACATCCAGCGCAAGGGGTGAAGGAAGGAGCAGGGCTGTGAATAAAGCGGGACAGAATTGTGATTAAGGTGCAGGCTTCCTCTGCACTGGAGAATTTTTCAGTGGTTGGTGTATCAGATTTGTTGGCTCTATGATGACAATGAATTGGGCTGTCAGTCTGCAGCATCTGTTGTTTGGGGGAAGCCCGAGGTCATATGATATTTTTCTATTTGCCAAATTGTATGACCGATAGTGTATCAGCAGTGAAAGAGTTTAAAATTATTTTATTAACTTAAGATCGTAGCCTCAGTGGGGAAAATGATTCAAGTTTTGAGTTTTACTATCCTTTATTGTTATGATTTTTTTCCCATGCATTTAAATGAGGTAAGATGTAATCTCTATTCTTCATGTATTGCGTTTTCTTGTTTACATGTGCAAGATTGGGATGAATGACTGATTGCTCCACCTACGCGCAAACACACACGAAGTGCTAGTTGAGATGTCTTTGGCGTTTGTAGCAGCAAGGATTAGTCTGCGTTGTGTGGCTGCTTGAGTTGTTTTTATGTCTGTTAATTAGTGCTGTCTGTGTCAAGGTTGGTTTTACTATTATGTAAGCTAGTGATATTGGCCCTTGTGGAATGCAAACTGTGCTGTGATGAAAAACAGATCTACTGAATTTAAAGGAAAGGATAAGGGATATGCAGTAATTTTTATTTTAGGAAGCGAATTGGGAATTTTAGAGGCTTATAAAGATTTGGCTTCCATGACAACCGCATTTCTTAAATGACATACAAGCCATTCTTTTAAACTGCATTTAAAATAGATTTAGAAGACAATTTTTTTTTTTTTACTACCCATTACTAGTCAAGTAGTATGTTGACCTCTGTCAGCACAGGAAGATAGGGCTATCTCAGCTCATATTTCTTCAGCTGTGTGGTTGGATTTGCTGTTGTATATGCCATTTATGTTTGCAGGACTATTGCATTCCCTAAGTTTTCTCTCAAGTGTTAACTGCATTGATGCTATGTTTAGCCTGTAATCTATCAACTAATTTTTTAATTTTTAAATGTAACTTAAAAGCTTATTTGTTTAAAGAGTTGCTAATTGTCCCATGCTCATCCTTGGCCAACTGCAAACATAAAGCCAAACTGGAATGTTTGCTCTTAGCACCTGAGTTTGAGCGTTACTGAGTTGCCAAATGTTCATTCATATCCAGTCCAAGAACCCTGTATGTAAAATCACATCAGCTTGACCTGAATCTTGGTCAGGTTTATGCTGAATTCAGACAAAATGGCATATAACTTTATTGCCCTGATGAGTGTCTCCTGCTGTCGCGGGGTAGGAGGACTTTTATTCTGTTCTTTCTGTGTCCTGCTAACATTTAATGGTATTGACTGTCATATGTTGCTTTCTAATGTGGTATACATGTATGATTTATTCTGCCTTTGGCTTATGTGTGCTGCTGGTTTACTTGCTGATGCCTTCTCTGAGAGCAGTACTTGTAAAGTTTTTTACCATTTTAGCTGTGAAACATCTGTCCGGTAAGTGATAACAAGGCCGCAATTTCATAGGCCTCTGTTACTTCTCGTATGTACTGTAGAACTCTCCATGGGCACGTCCACTGAGCATTTGGCATGCTCCAAATAGTGCAGAGTACTGCAGCTCCATTGCACTGCCTGGTTTTTCCAAAGATTGTGGACTAGTGGTCCAGCATCCAGTGCTTAGGCACCAGCTTTCACTAAAAACATATTTAAATTTTAATGCTTCATCTTCAGGTTTCTTGTAGACTTCACCTAAAAGATGAACCGAAACTTTGGGATCAAAACTCCTTGGTAGCTTTTTCTTATCTAGGAATGGGACTTTCTGCCAGAAGAGTAAAGTTTGTGCACAGGAGAGCAGGGGAAGAATAGCCGTTGCAGATCTTGCTATCTTTTATCCTAGGTCTGTGTCTTTCCCAACTTGTCACTGTTGTATACGATATATTTATAGTTGAGCCTAGCAGCTTGATGCTTCCTGTCTTTTCCCAGTAGTATGTAACTTTTCCTGGTGTGGCTTAAATGTTCCTGAAAATCCATCCAGATTTGTTAGTATAGATTTTTCATAAGTAGTTCTTAATTAAATATACCTTATTTTTTGGGTGTGTAACTTGAGTAGCTTGAGACCTTGAGATCTAATTTGTGTAGGTGCCAAGAATTTATGGCATAGTTTTAATCAAATAATCGATTTGTGAATGGGGGGGAAAAGCTCAAAGCTTTTCTGCATATTCTGTAAATGCTGTTATGTCATAATCCAAATTTGCATGAGAACTTATAATAATCAAAGATGGGAAAATCAGTTAACCTTTCTCTGTTTCCAAATTTACTGGTAAAAAAGAACAGGAAGTTCTGATTATTATTTTTTCTGAAATGAGAACATGAAGAACAGCCAATACTGTTATAAGAGCTGTATTTTATTTATTTTTTTATACTTATTTCTAGTTAGTATAACTTGCAGAAGAAAAATTACTTCCTTAGATCATTTAAATAGGTCTCAATAGCTCTTATCTCTGCTTGCAATAAAAAGATATGAATACTAATATGCATTTTGCTTAATTTATTTTTAACTCATTGTTTGACAGTTTCTGTCTTTTTGAAGTTTGACACATTTTTGTAGTCAGTCAATAGGTGCTTCAACACTTCTCCGCTGTTTCAGTAGCCTTTGTTACATTTTTCTGTGACTCTATGTCTTTCTGTCAGAAATAAAATAATCAAGCACTTAGAAGCTTCTGCAGGAGAATTTTGGGAAAAGTGTCAAAGTGTTGTAATTTACAAGACTGACTGGTAGTTTCCAGATCTTGAGAAGCAGAAGATTTTATTTGAATTTCTCTCTTAAAATAAACGTTGCTAGTCAGTACAGTAGTGCTCTAAGGAACTGTGTAATGGGGGGAACTGGCTACAGTCAGACATGTGCTTGAGGTCTACTGTAGAAGTGAAGTGTTCACACTTGCTGGGTCCTTCTGTTCTAATTAAACAGCTTAATTGAGAGTTACCAAGGAGGAAAAGATGTCATTGGGAAGCAATTAAAGATTAACTGTTTAGCTCTAAGCTTTACATTAGTCTTTTCCCCAATAATGACTTCTTTTTTTCTTGTAGATTTCTGCAGAAATAGTGGTGGTGATGTCACAATGAAGTCTTGCTACAAACAACTGTTGATGATGCAGCAGAAATACTTGCTTTGTACTTCTCTCAGGCCTTAGCTGATCTGGGATTTATTGTACTTAGTGGTTAACTGTTAGCAGGGCTGTTGTAGCATAAATCCATAGTTTGCAAGCAGGTGGCAAGATGTATGTCAGGGCTTCATGGCAGCATTGGATGTTTGCATTTGTGCAGCCATGCTACATGTTAGTCTTCAAAGAGAAACAACGTGTAAATAGTGAGCAAAGCATGGCTATTACAGGGCTATTATTACATTCTGACTATTTACTAATGAAGTTTTAGTGTTTCTGTAATTATTTCTATGTTGATGAGCCCTTGTTCATAGATTAATTTATAAATAAGCTACTGGAATTATGTAATTCAGTCAGTTCTTGGTAGTGATTCAGGTATTACCTTAAGCATCTTCCTGCCCATGTATTTTGCTTTTGTCATTGCTGCAAGTAAAAAAATGCATTTGCATTAGTTTTGCCACTGACCCAGATTAGAAATTACTATTCTCATCTCCTAACATCACTCTCTTTCCCCCCTCGACTAGGAGTATCTGCCATATGAAACTTGGTGGCATAACATTAGGTATATTTGGTTGCTTAACCAGAATTAAAGTGGTTGAAGTTGGAAAAATCCTGCTAACAAAGACATTCCAATGAAGCTGTATTGTTTCAGCAGCACCAGTGAAGAGGCGGGGTTGGTACTTTCAGTCATACCTGTGCATCTTGGAGGCTGGTGACTTCTGTCAAAGTGTCAGTGGGAAGCAGAAAGGACAGTCATCTGAGAAATGGCTTCAGCTGCAGCCAGAAAGGAGCGTGACTGAGGGCACAATTTCACATTACTCTCAATGTGTTGGAACAGCAGGTTGCTTTCTTCCCCCTGGTCTCTCAAGAGGAAGCCAAGCTCTTTCACTGTATTCTTTCTGGATCCAGCAGTCACCTGTCCATAGACTGTTCATTTTCAAAGGCTAGCCCCATCCTCCTGACACCCACCCTTCAAGTATTTATAAGAATTGATAAGATCCTCCCTCAGTCTTCTTTTTTTCCAGACTAAGAAGACCCAAGTCCCTCAGCCTTTCTTCATAAGAGAGATGTTGTAATCCCCTAGTCATCTTTGTAGCCCTAATGAAAACTTAGATTCTGTAAAATTGACATCTGCAGACTTACTTCCTGAAAGGTGCAAATGCTTTTTTTTCAGTTAGTGTCAGCAGTAAATGGTAAAATTACTACCCCTGTTATAAGTAAATTCTCATGCTTACCCCCCCCCCGCCAAGTGCCACCTTTTTTCCCCAGCATGCTGGTGGTTCATTCCTAGACTATAGAGACAACTGATGACATACCTTGCCTTCCCCTGATTCCTGTGGGAGGAATAATGTAGCTAGGTACAGCTGAACTTGAATATTTTTTAAAACTGAAGTTGTTAAGCTGGTACAATTTCTTTTTTAAAAAGTTATTTTGAAATACTTAATGAATACAGAAAAACCCTAGATTTCTGCCTTAGGATGTTGTTTTAAGATGACAACATGATAAAATGTTTTTTCCTTTCCTCAAATGTCTTCCAGACATTATCTTTAGCATCTCTGTCTCCTTCAAACTTTCTTCTAATTTTAAGAAAAGTTTCAAGTTTGTTTTTCTTCTTCATTTTAACCTTGACATTGCTGTGCCTTACATAATACCTGCTTTTATGGTTAGAGAAATTGATGAAAGGTTGACTGTGACCCTCATAAATATTTATGTCTTAGTTTTCCGAAGAGATGGGAAATGGATGCGTTTAACTAGATAGGATTAGCCACCTCCTGTAGAAAGGAAGAATACATAGGGGTACACAAATAGAGTTAGAGAAGCGTGCTTGAAAAACAGGTCCGTAGAAATGAAAGGAGTTAGCAATCTTGCTTTTTACTTACTAACTGAAGGAAGAGTTGCAAGGGCAGTAAGCGCTTTAGAGAACCATGTTTTTATTTTGTGCTTTCTCCCTGCCTGTTTTTGTATGCCTTCATGCCAGAAGAGATGATGCTCTGAAGTTCCCCTTTTCCACTATGAGATTGCTGTTAGGTGTTTCTCTGCCAGGCTTTATTGTCAAGTTGTCCAGATGCCTCATTTCTAGGGTAAAGACCCTTGTGGGCTGGAAACTTGGAACATTAAAGCTCTTGTTACTGCTCCCCCCTCCAGCTGAAAGTTGCTTTCAGTGTTTTTTGTTCTACTGGTGGGATGTGGTATAGGTCTGTCTGCTCTTGTTCTCTCTAAAATTCGGGAAGGCAGCAGGTAACAGATACTTCTTCCAGTTCCTTACACAAAACCAGGGGCATTCATTTGCCAAGCAGTGGTATTACAGAAGTAATAAAGTCTGTTTTGTTTTGTTTTGTTTTGTTTTCCCCCCTCAGGAGGAAGCTGATCTGGGCCTTAATAGAGGCATGGTGCTTTTTGCAAGTTTAATTGCATTCACCCTTCATAATTCAAAAACTTTTTTGTTCTTATATAATTTTTACACTAAAAGAACTTTAAGAAGGACTGTATCTGCAGTTTTATCTTCATGGTAGTGATTCTTGTTCAAAAAAACCCCCCAGAACTTGGTGCTTTCCTATTGCTTACCCAAATTATATTAAGGATAACAAATTAAAAAGCCAGGTGTGTCCTTAGTTTCAAGTTGAATTTAATTATACTGTTAAAAATAAGTATATATAAGTATATATCTCAAGTATATTACCAGCTTTGTAACAGTAAGTCTTATTAATATGTTGGCAGCAATCAGAAGTTATTGGTGACTGAGGCTTAATGTTGACTGCTCAAAAATACTGAGCTCTGGCATATGAGATTCAAACGTGAATACAAGGTCAAGTATCTTCATTACTGTGTGTCAGTATTAGGTTTTAATGTGAACAATTTTATTTTTTTATTGTCTTTTGATGTATAGTCACAATAGGAGTAAGTGACATGTGCACCATTTAAATGTCCATGCTAGTCACTGAATTTTTGTGTCTTGCTAACCAGGCTATTTTTTTCCCCCGTAAGCACTGTGACAGATTTATACGGGATGTATTTAGCAAAAAAAAAAAAACAAACCAGTTTTATTTTTACAAACTGTGAGCAAATTCCTGCTGCTCTGTAATGAAAAACAAAATAATTAAAAAGATACCCAAGATTTTTTTCTTGCTTTTTACTGCAGTTTTCCTTGGAATTGCACTCATAGTATCTCCTTCAAGGTTTTTTGGGTTACTGTTTTCTTTTGCTGCTATCACAACAGTTTGTAATAACTGCTTTGAATGCAATAGCTGGAAGCACTTAATTTTAGTATTCACAAATGTAGCAGATCTTCAAGAGAAGACCATATGCAAAATTGGATTTATAGTCCTTTCTGCGTTCAGTTCAGGAACTTTTCAGAACCAAGTCTGTTTACTTAAGCTTATAGCTTCTCTCAGAATAGGGAATTGTTAAAAGGTGATTAAAAAATAGGACTGTGTGATGTTTTCATTATGTTGGAATGTAGCACTAGGAGTTTACACCAGATAGCAGTCCTGTACTTTAGCAGAACTACTGTTCATTTAATCTTAACTTGCTTTCCTGATTAGGTTGTCTAATCCTCAGTCTAAGTTTCCCAAAGGGCTTCAGGTTGATCAGTGGAGTTGTTCCAGGAGCACTGCCCGGTTCTCTTGTGTCATGCAGATAAAACGAAACCCAGTACTGCCCCACAGAAGTTAGAGCTGCTGATTCCAGAGCTGTGTTTCTGTGGTGTTTAGCAGCTCTAACTGGACACCTTTTGTTTTTCAGTTCTGACAGATGCAGAGATGGTTACCTAAAATTGTCAATGTAAGTTAGTGAGAGCATACTAATGAAGCTTTGTCTTCCTACATACTTTCATTATCAAGCTGAATCCCTGTTAAATAACATATGTTTGAAAAATAGACACTTTGCCTTTAAAACAATGGCAAGTGAGTGCCATAGGAAGTGTTGAGAAAGAGCCCTACAGATGTGTAAGTGGTGTCGTGTCTTTGAAACTGCAGGAAGCTGTTGACGGCAGCAGCCTGTGGAGTGGGAAGCTTCCTAACTGTACTGGTGGGTGATTATCAAGGCTACTGCGTTGTAATTGTCTAACTCACATTTATTGCTATGTGCTATATGCTATGTGTAGACCCATCAGTTGACCTCTCCTGCTCTGATTCCCAGCATGCTTTTAAGCTGTGTGTGGGATGATAACCACTTGCCAAACCTGAGTTAATTGTGTAAGTGCCTAACACATTTGAACTCTTGCTTATGAGGATCAAGGTTAGCTGATATAAAGGAAAGACTGAAAAAATGTTTCCCCCATACAGCTGTCACAGTTTTTAGTATGACCTGTTATTATTGGTTGTTTCAAACTTTGGAAATTTGAATAATGCTTCAGTAAAGTGCAAAAAGTTTATACTGGTTAAAAATCATATTCTTAAGTGTGAGTTTGGCTTACTTAATTTTAATATGTCCCATGTGATCTTTAGTGAACTTTTCATGTGTTAATTTATTTTTAATGATAAATGACTATTTCTCCAAAGGCTCCTGGCCTTTATCAACAGCAACAGTTACTAGACCTTTTGTTCCCTGTCCTGCTGCTTCAAATTTCATACCGCAGTTTTCCCCCTCTCCTGTTTTTGTTTTCAGGTCTCTGAAAATCTAGATGATGTATCTCGGTTTTCATGACTGAGCTGGAACTGTAAATACATTGCCAATACTTTGACTAGTTAAAAAAAAAAAAAAAAAAAAAATCCCATCTACACTTGCAAATTGAAGAAACTCTGTATCCTGTTTCTTCACATTCTGGTTGAAGTGCACCCTGGTGTAACATACAATAGTTACTTGTTGGAAACATTCTTGGTTATTTATTTTTTGTTGCATTTCAGAGCTGTGAAGGTGTTTTGTTTGGTTTTTTTTACCCTACTGCCTTTGCAACTTTCCCAATATTCCTGGCTACAGTCTCTTCTATATTCCTAGGGTAAAATTGATGAGAAGCATTTTGGTCGTTAAAATTGAATCTGGGACCAGCCTGTAAATAGACTGATGGGAAAACTATGCACTTCACGTTTTCCTCCTAAGCATTGGTTTTAAACTGTCCTTGGCAAATAATGACTTCAATTGTCACACTTCTAGCTTTCACTTTTTGCGTGTATGCCTAATTAAGACTAGGATGGTTTTCACTGGCTGTGGGGAAGAAAACCTGCAGTTCTTGGTAGCAAACAAGAAATTAGCTTTGACTAATGTTTCCCAACTCTGGTTGCAACAGTACCTAGGAACCAACAATTCTATGTAATAACCAGTACTATAATCTGATTTAGGTTTGCCAGCAGTGCATTTTATAGGTTTGCAGATTTAATTAGTCTTTGGTTATGTCGTGGTTAGATACGCTATTTGCACACAAACCCTAAACTGAGCATGCTGAATTTTTAAACTTGAGTTACAACCTGTGCCTTCCTCCCTCTAAGGAGACCAGCTGGCTCCTTTTATATCATCTCATCAGCTGCTAACAAGAGTGGTTCTGTAGAGCATGATTGCTGTTTTGTGATGTGACATCTAGTGCTGCATATTTTGTGATAAATCTGCTACGGTTTTTAACAAATTGAAGAACAGCTTGCTAAATTACCCAGACAAAAAATAAATCTGAATGTTAAGTAAGTCATACTGGATCCCACTGTATAGGTCTTTATGTTATTCAGGTGTGAGATTGGTGAGTGTTTTGAATACTTCTGGATTTCATGTCCTCTCATGGGGTGTAGCAAGAAACAAACAACGTAGTCACTCTTGAGGGAAGAACCAGCTTATGGTCTTTAAAGATCAGTTCAGTCAGCCTGGTGAAGAGGTTTAATCGTTACATTCTTAGAAGAGGTTACTCACTTAAGAACAAAAGGAAAGCAGTGTTTTCACTGGTCTTTTATAACGAGGTAACTTGTCCTAGTTCAAAACTGCCTTGGAACTGAGACTTAATGCGAGTGCCGCAGGATGTGCTCTGCCAGGCCCTGCAAGAGCATCAGCACCCCACCCTGCGCCTTGCCAGGCCAGTGAGGTCACTGAAAAAATAAATAGTTCCATAAGCACTGGAACTAATGACTTCTTGTTTCATGTGGTTTAGTCTCCTGTGGTTGATTTGTCTTTGGCAAAATCAGAAGGGTGTGCTCTGCCCAAAGTTTTTTTCTGCAGTAGGGTTGTTTGCAGTAGTTCTCAGGAATAAAATTTTTCTGGTGTGCAAAAACATGTAAACTTGTGTTCCACTTCTGCAGTTCAGCATTTACAAGATCCTTTTCTATTACTTATCCACCTGTTTTCACATGATCTGTAGGAACAAATTTAAGACTTTTTTGTTACATTTGGCCAATAGTGGTTAATTAAATCAGATTGTTAGAAGACACACAAACAGCATGATTTCCCAAGGCAAGCAAACTAGGCTAAAAGTATTGGTGATTCTGTATGGTTGTCATTATGGCCAAATTTACTGTAGGGCTCTCCTTAGACTACAGGTGGTGCTACGGTACCACCTGAGTTGTTTTTGTTAGGTAACTTCTAAAGTTTATCTGCCATAGTTGGTGAACTTGCCTGCTCCCTTCTCAAAGCTGTAATGTGAGAAGAGTAATTTCCACACTAAATGTTTCCATGGGTTTGCAGAGAACATAACTGTTCTGCATGTTAAGATACTTATTTCTGTTTATAGCTAAAGGCAAAGAAAAAGTACTCTGACTTCTTGATTTTTTTAATTTTTTTTGTTAGCCTGACTGCTTTTCTGCTGTCTGGCAATATTCTGGCATATTTCTTTCTGCAGACACTCAGACTCGCTCCACCAGAGCATGAGTAACATTCCTTGTCTGCCTCAAAAATAGCAGCCAGTAAAATGTCGTTTGTGATTCAAGTGAAATTGAAATTGAAGTTATCAGGTACTGATGCTAGTCTTGCACCATCTGATTTAGGTCGAATGTTTCTTTGCTTCCGTGTCTTGTACCAGAGTCAAGATGGTGTTATATGTATGCCTGCTTCAGAAATAAAATACGTGAGGGGTTGGAGGCAAATTGCATTTTTTCCCTCCTCCAGGCTAGAGTGGTGCATGTTTTTCTCCCAAATGTATGTTAAAGCAAGAGAGCTGCATGTATGGTGGTGATGAGAGGACTCTGTTGGGGAATGGGTCCCATATTCTGGGAGAAGGTAGAGATCTTGGGGTCACTTTGAGCTCCATGGGATGAATCCATGGGATTCAATCAGTTAGGGACTTGTTTTGACTTTAGAGTCCTCTCCTCCTCCTTCCCTTTTTATCCCTTCTCTGTATTTACCCTGGTTAGATAAACATCCGATGGGTATAAAGGGATAGTGAGAAAAGTTAAAACTCTGTCCTGCTGCCATGTACTTTCCCCTGAAGCCTGAACTGACCAGAGGATTTCATTATTTTGTGGGCCTTTTTTAACACTGTGAAGAATTAAAATGATATATTATTGGTGGGGCAGTGATACAGTTCACAGATTGTCTTAAAATAATTTGTTTCCATGTATGAATTTGAAATTTCCTAATATGTCAGTGAGCAGCATAAAATGTACTAAAGTTTGGTCGTTCACAGTCTGAGAGTAATTTCGTTGCTGTGTGTCACTTTATCATGCAGAGGAGATCCAGCTATTAATGGTATTGCACCCAGCTGCCACTCTACTGAAGTAATCTTATTTGGTGGGGCAGAGCAAGTGCTCAGGATGAAGGAAAGGGTGTCTTACATGATTACTCATTTACTGTATTTGTCATATTTCATTTTTAAAGCAACTCCTCATATAAGAGTGCATGCATGCCCCCCCCCATTGTGGTTGGTGTACATCTGACCTCTTATGAGAGGAAGCTGGCACTGGAAATTGTCTTTGAGCTTGCTGAGAGTTTACGTAAAAAAAACCCAATGGCTTTTCTTTTTTTTTTTTTTTTTTTTGTTTTGACATGTGAGTTTAGAAATAAATCAGCTCCTGTAGTTGGCTTAGTGGGCAATTGTATGAGTGTCAGAAACTCAAAGGAAAGGCTATATAGGAGGTTTTGGCTGGGGAGAAGGAGCGGGACCAAAATCACAGCAGGCTGGATTTCGGTTGTCTTGTTCTGCAAGGGAATTGTGCCATTGCTAGCGTGAACTGTGTGATACCATGCAGTTGTTGTTTTGGATTTTATTTGAAAAGGCCTGTACCTCACTGAAGGAAAAAGCGTTGCGCTCTAGTTTCATCTTTGAACAGTTTAAATCAAAGTGGTTTAGAGTTTTGGAAAATTACGAAGACAAGCCAGCATTTTTTTAAATAATTAAATGTTTTGTAATGCTGTGTGTAATGCTGTTCTACAATGTTTGACAATACTGCTAGATGTAATAGCAATGAAAGGTTGTACTTGGGATTGGAAAGCTATTGTGCTGTACTCTACTGACACAGGTACTAATCCTGCAAAGATACATGCTTTCTGTTGAATTCAGTGATAGAACGTCCAGTGGTTAAGCTGACCATTTGGATTTGGGGTTTGAAGAACATATATAAATTATCTTAATTTTGTGTTTTCATGAGCTCTGACTTGTTGTTAAGTATGATCAGTGTTTTTTTCCAAACTGTCAGAGTAATTAAGGCTAATTATAAAGTTACTATGGAGACTCTGTTATTTTTTTGCTACCAAAAAAAAAAAGTTCTGAGACTAAATGTACTTAATATTAAAATCAGTGGAAAATACATGATATACATTCAGGTCTCTTATGCTAGATAAAAGTTTTGTGAGGGGTGGAGGGCCTTTTTGGTGAACTTAGAAGTTGCTGTCATGGTATACACAAGTTAGGGGGTGGAGGATGGAATGGAACACCTCTGCTGTTGTCTCTGCTGCTGATTAGATTGACCCTCTTGCCTTATGTTTGTATTTTTGAACTTTTCTTTCACATATCTCTTAGTTTAGGCTTGCCACAGGTTTTCTCAGAAACAAATATATTACATATATATGTATGTTTATACTGTGTTCTCCTAGTGACACTCTGGCTGTACATCCTCTTTGTTGTATGTTGCTTATACTTTGCTTGATTGGAAAGCTGCCCTTATGGGTGTGAAAAAACTTGGGACAAACATACATGGTGGTGGCTGGAAAATACAGAAGGTTGACTGTGGCTGGGATTTATCGATGGATTAGCGTTCTAAACAGATATTGCAAGTAAAAACTTGTTATCTTTTAACATCATGGTTTAACTTGTTCTCTGCAGGAAAGAGTGCAAATCAGAAGATGCTACTTGCAAGATCTCTGAATCTGACCCTGAGGAATTATCAGATGAAGCAAGTGCTGATACCTTCTATGGAACTTCTCCTCCTAGCACACCCCGCCAGATGAAGCGTATGTCAACAAAGCATCAGAAAAATAACGTTGGGAGACCTGCTAGCCGCTCCACTTTGAAAGGTAGTTATGGTGTTTGTGGTTTTTTTTCGTAAAATGATCATAAAGTCATAGTAGTAGCCCTTCATTACCTGACAGAGGATATATGCAGAAGATGGAGCCAGATACTGAGGTGCAGTGAAAGAACAGGAGGCAGCTGTCATAAGTTGCAACAAAGGAAAACTCTTTTAGGTATTAGAAGAAAAATTTTACCATGAGAGTGGTCAAACAGTGAATGGTTTGCCAGAGATGTTGTTGGGTTGTTGAATCTCCATCTTTGGAGATTTCCAAAACACAAGGGTATAAGATCATGAGCAGGCTAAACTAGTTTTGAAATAATAAATCCTGCTTTGAGCAGGAGGTTGGAAAAATGACCTTCGAGGTATTTTCCAATAAATTTTTTTCTATGATTCTATGGTCTTTAGTAATGGTGTAGTTGCGTCTGTGCCTCAATTTCATGTTCTGAAGCACTTCACAGTCTGTTTTATAGAAAAATAGAGTTTTCAGTGATTATTCTTTACTCTTTAGTGTTACTGAAGCAATTAAATTGTAGTTACCACTGTTTACTTCTGTTGACACTTTAGTCATAAAGTCATAACTGGGGAAACAACAAAAGATACTTGATATATGTTTTCTCCTAATGTTACTAAGTAATGATATCTAATACTAAATAAAACATTTTTAGGTTAAAGTAGGAATTTTAAGCTTTTCTTTCTTTAATTTTAAGCAGATATAGAATATGGTAATTGCTTGTTGAAAAGACAATTTTAAAAAACATTCAGTAGGTACATCTTTTCAAGCTGCCCTTCCAATAAGAAAAGAAAAAAATGTGCAATGGTAGTGGTTTTGCTGAGCTTGGGATGGGTGCAAAAATGCTGTTTTTTAAGATTATATGTTCAGTATTTTCACATAGAATATACCTAGGTTTGGGGGGGTTTGGGGGTGTGCGAGTTTTTGGTTGGGTTTTTTTTTGTTTGGTTGGTTTTTTTTAAACTATGTCATGCAAGGGTATTTGCCAGAGTAGTTATGGCAGCTTGAGTATTGCCAATTAATATTTTGGAAGCAATTTTTTAAAATGCTTCACAGGAAACAGGAAATGTTATCACAGAGTGCATTTACTTGCAAGAAGTACATTTTCAAGGTAAAGTGTAGCAGAGAAGAAGGTAAGTGGTTTATCATAAGGGAATGCAGTCTATTCTTCAGTTGCATAGAGTTGTGGAGTGTAAGTTCATAATAAAAGAAGGGTCCATGCAAATATCTTCCAAAGCTTTTGATTCCCTTCCATTTCACACAGCCTCTGAATAATGTCAGTGTGGAGAGAACATTCACCGAAAGATGTCTTCATTAAACTAAATTGAAGAGAAATCTTGTTACACTTGCCAGTTAGCTGTGTAGGCGTTGGAATTACTAAGCTTCTTTTACTAGCTTTTTTAAATTGTGCCTTTTGGCTAAGTTAAACTCTTTTAATGCAACATTAACCTTATTCAGTTTTGTATATGGTACTTATGTAATAACTTTCCTTGCTTTCTGTCATTTTTTTTTTAAAAAAAGTTTAGTTTCTAAACAGAAATTGTGATGCTAAAGAACTGTAATGCATAGTATTTCACAGTAATCCTTTGGTGCTGAGCATATATTGAGGATAGATAGCTTCATGAGAAATAGGGAACTATTGTTTATCCCTACTGATAGGTTTTGAGTTCTTAGAGCAAGTTCTCTCTCTTTCTGCAAGTTCTGTGATGACTTTGTGATTCTTCTTTCTTCCTCATATCCTCAGAATATAATTTCTTCTTTATCCAGAGTCAAGTGCCATTGTACGCATTGTGACCTGCCCTAATCATACACAAGTATGGCAAGGGTTAAATTATATTTTTTAGATGTGGAGGTTGGAAGGAGGAATGTGGCAGGTCACACCCTTATTAACTCACTTATTGCTCATTAACAGCTGAAAACAGGGTTTGTAATGGAAACAAGCAAAGGAAGGTGTTCTGACCGCATACCTCTTCACTTTTGTTTCAGACATCTCTGCAACCTTAATACAATACCTTTGCGTGCATACATTTGATAGTCTTTAAGCTACGTTACCACACCAGATCTTTTCCAGAGAACTGCTGTCTTACATGAGAAGAGATTGTTTGGAATTTTGTGATGAAGGAAACCGATTTCTGTATGACTGTACCTTCTTTTGTTGCAGATGCTAGAAGATATGTAGTGAGTGAAACAAGAATGAAGGGTCATCTGATAATTAAGTCAGTGAAGTGCATCATATGATAACAGCATTCTGTCAGGAAAATTTGTGTGATGCTAGGCAGATAACACAAATAAAAATGTTCTGTCTGTTTCTTGTTTTCCTAGAAGCAAGCTAGAGATTCTGTGATGTGGTCTGCAAATTGTTGAGAAGTCAAGGTGCAGCTGAAGTCAGGGAGCATTGAACACGAAGTGCTTAATGTTCTGAAATGCTGAGCAATAGCTCTTCCCATTTTTGGCAACAAAAAGTATGCTGGTTTGATGGATCTTTATTGTGATTTTCCATATATGGAAAGGGAATAATATTATTCTTCCACTGAATAGGCCTGTTTTGCAAATAAGCTTATTAGTATTTCTGGTATTAATGGATGTTATAGTGAGGAGCAGAGAATCAAAGACTCTAAGGAAATTACTACTTCTAGAGTGGGGAATGGGCCATGTGCAGCAGGTAATCCTTAGAGTCACAGTGAATAGTGAAAAGAAGATACAGTATTAAGCCATCATTCTGTTGTCTCTTCTGTTCTTGAGTGATCAGGGGCCCTATGACCATGTAGCTTGTTGTGTCCAGTTGCTGATCCCTGGACTGCAGCTAGTCTACATACAGGTGCTTCTCTCCAGCCTGCCACCAATTCCTTAAGAGAGAGAGAGAGAGAGAACTACTGTTTTAATACCAAGTAGTTCCTTCTCTCCTGATCTGCAAAACCTAGGTGAAGCGCTTTTGTTAGTGCTGCAGAAGAGGGATAAGGTCTGCTGCTCCTGAGGAAGAACAGGAAGACAAGAAGAGATTGCACAATTAGGCAGGAAAGAGCTGCTGTTATGTGGTAAGGGAGAAGGCAAGTGTTTGTGTGTTGGGAGAGTGGGGAAGTAGGCTCCTGGTGTTAAGGCAGTGTATTAAGACTACAGAGAGGTTCCCAGAACTAAGTTCAAGCCCCCCAAGAGCCAGGATCGGATCATTCAAGCTAAATTTCAGGATCCGTACATGCTCCAGTTTCTATGAAATTGCATGTGCAGTGGAGTCTCTTTAATTCTGTTTGACTTGGAAACCTTAATAATGCTCTGTTGCATTTTGAGTTTTTGTTTGGGAGGTTGTATGGATAGAATGATTCTTTTTCTTGTTGCTGCAGTCACATTCTTTCTTTATTTCTTTTCGTACAGAAAAAATGAGTGTGCCAACTCAGTCTGTGCATAAAGACAATGGGAAAACTGTTGAGAATGTGGAGGAGCACAGCTATAAGCAAGGAAAAAAGATCCGAGACACCCTAAGGACAACAGAACGAGATCACAAGAAAAATGTGCAGTGTTCATTTATGTTAGACTCAGTTGGTGGGTCTCTGCCAAAAAAAACAATTCCAGATGTTGATCTCAATAAGCCTTACCTCAGCCTTGGCTGTAGCAATGCTAAGCTTCCAGTCTCTGTGCCCATGCCAATACCCAGAACTGCACGCCAGACCTCTAGGACTGATTGCCCAGCTGACCGTTTAAAATTCTTTGAAACCCTGCGGCTTTTGTTAAAACTTACCTCAGTCTCAAAGAAAAAGGACAGGGAGCAAAGAGGACAGGAAAACACCTCTTCTGTCTGGCTGAACCGATCCAATGAACTGATCTGGCTGGAGCTGCAAGCTTGGCATGCTGGCCGGAGCATTAATGACCAAGACCTCTATCTCTATGCAGCCCGTCAAGCTATCCCTGATATCATCAATGAAATCCTCACCTTCAAAGTGAACTATGGAAGCTTCTCCTGTGTGAAAAACGGAGCCAGTCTCAATGGTACTTCAGAAGGAGTTTGCAAAGCAACGCATGGAACTAGTGCTTTGGGTTACTCAAGTTACCATGAACACCTCCATCGCCAGCGGGTCTCATTTGAGCAAGTAAAGCGGATAATGGAGCTGCTAGAGTATATAGAAGCACTTTATCCATCTCTGCAGGCTCTTCAAAAGGACTATGAAAAGTATGCTGCAAAGGACTTCCAAGACAGAGTGCAGGCACTCTGTCTATGGTTAAATATTACAAAAGACTTAAATCAAAAACTAAGGATTATGGGAACTGTATTGGGCATCAAAAATCTTTCTGACATTGGCTGGCCAGTGTTTGAAATTCCTTCTCCTCGACCATCTAAGGATAATGATCCAGAGGATGAAGAAGTTGATAGGGAAACAGAAATAAAGGAATCCTCAGGAACGTGCACAGAGGAGAGTGATGGTGAAGAACAAATCTCTGAGGAGAATGTTGAGGAACTTAGACAAGCCATCAAGAACAATTTTACTAATAAGCCAAATTTTGACTTTCAGGACCATTTTTCAAGGAGGCTTGATAGGCTTGAATCTGAGGATGACTCTGCCTCTTGGGTTATTCCAGAATGCAGTGCTGAGGCAAGCTGCAGCCAACACTGTTTGACCTCTATTTACAGGCCATTTGTAGATAAAGCACTGAAGCAAATGGGGTTGAGGAAACTAATTTTAAGACTGCACAAGCTAATGCATGGTTCATTGCAAAGGGCCCGTATGGCGTTGGTAAGGAGTGATCACCAGCTGGAGGTAGGTTGTGTAGGTTGCTGCTAATGTAAATGGATAACAGGAGTACCTCCCCTACTGTGTTGTTCCTAACTGAAACTGTGGGAATTGGGTTCTTATGGAAGTTTTGGTTGCTTTGTTGGTTTTTGAAAGATAGTGTATGCTGTGAATAAGAGCCCAGTTCTGCTTCTGCTGAAATGAATCTGTCATTTGACCTAAATTAGAATCTGTGTGAAGCACAAGCTAGTTCTCTGTCTTGTTTGTAATTGAAATGACATTTTTATGATAACATCTTTGCTCATTACATTTTCTAATGTCTAAAGCCACAAGTCAGAAAAACTACAATGGAAAATTAGGCACAAAAGTTGAATCATGAGAAAAATCAGCGATGGAAGTGGTCATTTTCCTTTTCTTGTCTGCAAGACTGGATACCTCTCTGCAAGACACCTTTATGAAAATGTCATTATTGTTTTGGCGTTTTCCTCATCTAAATGAATGAAGTACTGTGGTGGCACATTATGCTTGAGGTCAGATTGGATGGACTCTCTTAACCTTGAAATCTATGAAAGCAGCTCCTGTTAGCATGTTGCATTCTTCAGCTGGCTCTTAGTCTATTTTTTTTTTTCTTTGGGTCATTTTATATTCTTAATTAAGAATGATTGTGAGTTAATAAAAACAAAAATATGAAATAAGCTGTAAACGAAGGACAGTAGCTGAAGTTTCATATGGTAAGTTGTGGTCACTAATTCTTTCAAGGTAGAATACTGTTTCTTAATATAAACCGTTACCTAACTTTTATAGACATTTTTATATTAGGCAGAACTAGTAGCAAGGATTACTTTCCCTCCTCAATAAAGCAGCACTGTGTGTGGGGCTTAACCATGGATTCTGGACAATGAATTTCTTAGCCTACATGCCCATTCTAATATGGGTACCATACGTGGTCTTTGACACGTTGTTGATCTCTTAGTGTTGACTGTCACATTTGCAAAAGGAACAAGAGTTGTTTATCTCCCTTGGAGGTTATTTTTTTAGGATGAATAAACTTACATTTATAAAGTTACTTGATTTTGAAAAAGTTTTTATATGTACTGGTGCTAATGTAGATATTACTGTAAAAAATGAAGCTATTAGTTGAATTTTTATTTATTTTCTAATTGGTTTCAACTTGTGTTCTAGGAAGTTTTGAATTAAGAAAATGTTTGTGAATTTCTAGAGTCATGTGCCTAAGCAAAACTTGCAGGGATCTGTTGCAGTAACCAAAAGTACCCTCAAACCATATAGGCTTGGATAGAAAGCTCCTAATATGTACCTAATATGTAGGTAAAAATACCTTTAAAAAAACCAAAGGAAATAAAACATAATTTGGGGTATTGAAAACTACTTTGAATGTATTTTTTGAAATTCCTAAATACCTCAAATATTTTGACTTCATAAGGGTTCTTAAAACAAGTTAATGAAACACTAGTAGCTAGAGTCTTTGCTGCAGCTTCACGGAATTAAACTTTTTGGTAATTTAGTGTTGGATGACTTCTATAAGATGTAAGATTAATCTTTTCTCCCTCCTTTTCTACCCTTGTGGCTTCTTTGAATGTTCTTTTTCAGTAATTGTTACATTTTCTTTGGAATATTGTCCTCTTAAAAAATGCCTTTATAACTAAAGGTGAATATTATAAAATTGTAAACTTCTTTCCTGCCCCAAAATTAAAAGAATGCTGTCGAAAAAGAAGATACTTTTTGTCAGAAGTGTGGTACCTACTGCAGCAAAAGGTGACATCAGGCTAAACTAGAAGAGATGGTTTTGAATTGCTAGGTCTTTGCATCTGACAGTACCTTGAATGTAGTGTCTTGCGTTTTTTTGGTGCGGTTCAGTTTGATATTTGTTTGCAGTCAGAGATATTAGTGTTTTGTTAATCTTTGTTACTTCTGTTATTCTTGTATCTTGACTCCGTGTTTATGTGTGTACATGCATTTTTAAAATCTCTGGACATACTTTCATTTCTATTGCTATTTAAACACTGTCTTTCATCTAAAATGTGCTTTCTGGGTTCTTCCACTGTATCCATTTTAACATTCATTTCATCTTAAATATATACGTAAGTGTTTATACACAGTCAGCTGGTTTTAGTGGTTTTTAAAGTACAAGTTTCATTTGTCATAGGCTCTCATACTTTAACAAGGCTCTAGGTTCTATATAGTCTGTTTTGTGTAGAAGTTGTATGATTTGATTGTTAAAGAAAATGGCTAATATTTCCTATTTTAGTTTAGAAAAACAGAGATACTTTAGTAGAACAGTATTTAAGCCTGTGTACTGTGCTTGTTGTTTATTTAACTGGCTGCACTTTTGAGTATGGATTTTATGTATAATCTCAATAAATGGCTTGGACTTTGTTTTCTTGGGGGTTTTTTAAGAAGTATTTGATAATCACTTGAAACATTTCAGATTGGGCCCGCTGAAGATTAAGATTAGTCGGATTGAACAGTAGAAGTTTAGGTGTCTAATACTAAGCCCTAATATCATGTGCTGTTATCCTTAATGTTAGAAAATGAAATAACACATTTATTCAATTTTGTTGTGTCATTTTTTCTCATAGACTAGTTCTTTAATATTTTTATAAGAACTCAGTTTTCCGACACTGTACTTGCGTCACAATGAGGATTGTATTTCTTAAATGTTTTGTTGTGCTGTAGAAGTGCAGTATTTTCATGATCTGCTATTAATGAAAACTTCTTGTATAAAAGCCTTTGTCTCTGGTGCTATACGTTTCTTTAAAAGAGAGTTTGTAAAAATAAGACATACCATCTAAGAAGATAAGTTCTTATACTGTAGATCAACTAGTGATTAAACTTCAACTAAATTAGGTATAAAGGAAGTCCCCACTCGGGCATGTTTGCTGTCTCTGCATAACAAGCTAGTGGCTTTATAAACCACGTAAGAATCTGCAGTGCATAATATGTTTTGTGACAACGTTAGACAGTAGTGAATATGCTATCCTATCCCCCCTGACAGTTGAGAAACATTACAATATTAAAAAATAAAAGCAATAAAAAACCGACTTTGTCAACAGCTGTAGTTTTGTGTGGCTCTTCTGAGAAAGCAGAGCTTGTACAACGCTGAGGCACAAATACCAGAAATGCATGTGTAGATGTAAAGGAATAAACAATTAATTTTTAATTTTTTCCTATTTTCTGCTAGATAATAAGCTTAAAAGTGGCTTTTGTTTTTTAACTTTCTAGGCAGCATTTCATCATTTGATCTAATTTCTGGTAATCTTTTCTCCTCCTTTGAAGTGATGTTATTTAAATTTGGCACTGAAGAAAAAACTAAAAAATGCTAGTTAGGTCTAATACATGAATAAAGAATATTCTGGTGTCATAGCAGCTGTGAAATGAGAATTAGAATAAACCAAACTTAATCTGAAACAAATCTTGTCCTTAGGTGATGTACAGTGTGTTGTTATCTTTAAGAGCTGCACACTTATTGCAGTCCAGATTTTCTTCCTAAATTAAATCCCATATTGCCTCCGTGTACAGCTTTGCTTAGAATGTTATCACAAGGTATATAGTTGAGATATCTAGAATGTCTATTTCAGATAGTTTCAATTATTTTCTCTAATTAGAAAGGTAATTTCATTTAAATGTAATTGTAATTTAAATGAAAATTAAGTTTATTAATTGACAAAAGCAGCTTGATCTCTTTATATTTTATAATCTTCCTTTTTTATTTCAGTTTCAATTTCTTAACATCTACCAAAGTCCATAAGTTATTTTTTCAATAGTTTTGTTCAATTTAGTTAGTGACACTTTCTTGAATATTGCATTACTTTACAATGTGGAGTTTTATATACTGTATGCACTATGTACTTGAAAAGGAACAAGATTACTTACCTGACGTAGCCAAGTGCAAACTTGTTTCTCTAGATATAGTCAGTAGTGTAAGACCTTTTTATTTACTTAATTTTTTAATATATGTTGAAATTCTCAAGTACTGTATTTCATAATGACCTGAATGTATGTTCCTATATGTTATGTTAGGTTTAACTTGTATGTTCATCATAACCTCAAACAGCAGTTCCTTCCTGTAGTGAGGTGAACTCCAACTTTTAATGGCTGTTTTAATTATTTTAAAACCGAAGTATAAAGGAAGAGATTGTTTTGTTCACTTTCAAGTGATAATAATTTTTTTCCTCAGTCTGGTGATTCTCAAATAAAAAAAAAAAAGTTAGCTTTAAAAAAAAAAAAAAAGACAGGAATTGAAACTTATGTGGTTGATTTGCCAGTTAGTAGTATCTTAACTTTTAAAAATAGACCTTGGTGCATGCTACTTTAAACAAATGCCAAATTCTAAAGAATTTAAGTATCCTTTTCATGACACCTATTTCTTGTTACAGTTTTCAGAATTTCCAGATCATATGTTGTGTTCAGATTATGTGCAGTTATTAAATTCCCCACCTTGTTGTGAGCAAAAATGCAGCACTGTATCGTGGGAGGAGTTGAAATCCATGGATTTACCGTCTTTTGAACCTGCATTCTTGGTCCTCTGCCGAGTTCTGCTCAATGTTATTCACGAATGTCTCAAGCTAAGGTTGGAACAAAGACCTGCTGGGGAGCCATCTCTTTTGAGTATTAAACAGGTTTGCTTTAACTCTTGGTTGTTTTTTTGTTTTTTTTTTTTTTTTTTGTTTTTTTTTGTTTTTTTTATATTTCCTATTTGAAATTACTTTGTCATTTCGTTATGATAAATTTGTCAGTTTAAAGAGGATTAGTTTAAGAAATGACAATGTATAATTATGTAATAACTTTTATAAATAGTCTTGTATTTCATATGGAGATCTGTTTTTTGCATAGTAAACAACTGGTCGTAGATACCTCTCTGATTTAGATTTCCAGGAATCAAAACTGGTGATTTAAAGAATAATCAGCCAGCGAAGGTAAACAGTATTTCTTCCATTTGCATTATAAGCTATATAACCTTCTCCAGCACATCTTCCTGCATTTGGGTTTCTTAGGCAGTGTAACCTGTTTTAAGGGTCTGTATGTTTATTTGTTCTTAGATTTGATCCTTTTTTCTGTGCAAATATAAGACACCTGCCAACATACGGTAGACACATCATGAAAGTTGATTAAGAAGAAAAACAACATGAAAAAAAATCTCCCAGCATGTCATTTTATATAAACATCTAAATATTTTCTGTGGGTAGTGACCCCAGATTGTCAGTCCTGTCAAGGGTTGAGAATGTTGTATGAGGATTTCTTTTCTGGTGGTTATCTGATACAATGAACACTGTTTAGATCCATGCCATTTTTCAGAGGCTAGTCCAGGGCATACCAAAACTGTCTGAAGTCATCTCCCTGCTCCCTGGCAAGCATAACCAGATCTGGGTTTTATCAGGTGGTCTTTAAGGGTAAACAGTTAAGTAAGGTCTTGGGCTGATTATGATTTCACATTCCAGTTATCTGCTGCTCCAAAATCAATTGCTAAGTTACGTTATGGTCCCAAATGAATTTCAGTCCTGTCTCTTCCTCCCACCTCTCCCCGCCTTTTTATTTCCTTGGCATACTAGGATTTTGGATGCCCTTATATCCAAAAGCACAGTGCCTACAATTTCCGTCTTAAGAGTCATAGTTATAGTAAGATATAGTATAACATACTGTATTGTAAAACACAATATATCGTTTTTCCCCAGAGACTGGGGCTACTTTTTTGCTTTTGTATTTTGTGTTCACCTTATGGACTTCAAATTAAGTAAAAATTACACTTTTTTCCTGGAAAACAATGTGTTTGTTACAGACTGTTTTGATGGTGCATACTGTCTTGCTAATTACATTGAAAAAATGAATTCAACTCAGCAAATGCTTGCTGTCCCACGCAATATTTCTGAACAGGCAAAGGAGCTGTTTGAGGATATTTCAGAAACAGATGTATTTGTTTCCTGAAGAATTACAATTCCTAAAATCTTGGGCAGGCTCAAAACAGGGTCTAGGGGTCTGTTTTGGTTTGTAGGTTCACAGAATATTACAGAATTACAGAGAAGTCTGGGTTGGAGATAACTCTGGTCTAACCTTCTGTGGTGGAAGCTGGGCCCTGCCCAGGCCAGATCACGAAAACTTTCAGTGAGAGAGATTCCACAGCTTCTCCAGCCAGTCTGCGCCAGCATTTATTTTTTCTGCCCAGTAAAGCACTTTTCTTGAATCCAGACAGAATTTCCCTGAAGCAACTTGTGCCTGTTGCTTCTTTTCAGGTCACTGTGCATCCTAGTGAAAGGAGTGCCCCCATTTTCTCTGTAACCACCCTCTAGGCATTGGAGAACTGTAATTCCATTCCCCTTGCATATTCTCTTCTCTAGGTTGAACAAACCTAGACAACCAAAACAAATAGAATTGTTCTTCCTATGCATGTAGCACAGCACAGTTCGGTTTCTATAGTGATTGACCTAATGGGTGTCATTTGGGCCACCAAAACCTGTAAGTGTTCCCTACTTTTTGGTACTATACAAAATGTGTAGCAGTATTGTTTGACTGTATCAGGCATGCTGGTCCTCCTCCACTTTTTAAAGGTGAGGTTAAATTTTTGGATTACTAGCAGGTCAATTTTATTTTATAAAAAAATCTGCTTTGCAAGAAAAAGTATACACACAAAAGGAAAACCAGCAAAGATTATGTGCTTCCTACAGTGTGCTTTTTCTCCTGTCCTTTCTTACTAGCTTCCTCTTTCTGAGCCATCTCGTCCCTGTTTCACCTTTAGCGATAGCTTTTGTGGGTCCTGATGATGCTGTGTGTCGGAGAGAGCTGTTCTCTTTTAATGGCAATTTGCCATTATGTGGTGGCAGCGTAGTTCCTGAACAGTTCAAGATGGCTCTCAAGTTCTGCATTTGTGCTGAGAAGTGGAGGGGTGTGTGTGGTTGTGTGTGCACATGCATACCTTTTTTTCCTGTTAGGTGGTTAAATTAGGCACTGTTTATCTGTTATAACTTGTGTTGAGTTTCTTATAGTGCTATGATCTGCAAAATAAGTATCAGATCTCTCTGGATCTTTCATACCAGTTTGTATCTTCAAAAAGGTATAGTGGATGATACTGTCATTTCATAAAAGCTTCTTCCTTACAAAAATCGGTGGAGAAATTAGGTCAATACCACTAGAAGATTTTTAGTTTGAGATTATAGGCTACTGTAATAGAGAAATGCAATTTACAAATAAATAATTTCTTCACCAACACCCATTTAAGTCTATAGCTAGAAGCACAATAGCATATTGTGTATTGAGGCAGGTGCTGATTTCTTAATTACCAATTCTGTTATCTACACACCTGTTAACTAGTTAATCTGAACATGTGTTTTAACGATTAAAGAAGACGACAGCTAAAGGATGTGTGTTTGGATGGGGAAAACCGTATCTGATGATCTATACTCTGTCTCGGTGATCTTAAAGCATTCCTCCTGGAATTCTTGGGTCAACAGTCCTTATGTCAGCCATCAACATTTTGTGCAGGCTGCTTATGGTCTGTTATTGCCATGTGGCGTGCATAAACTCTACGGTAGTCTGACCGAGTTGAAAAGTGAAAAGTAACACCTGTCTGGTTTCTGATAAGTGACTGACACCACTTGGAGCAGGGCCACAATGTACTGACTAGTTACTGTGTTCTGCTTGATCAGTTTTTTTTGAGTTGGGTATATAGGCCACTTAGAGTAGGTATGATGTAAATTTTGATGTAAATAATGTAAATTACTGGAATAGAAAAAATTGAATGTTTGATGGCATGTTGTTATTTTATAGGTCAAGTAAATATGGGAGGGGGCAAGGGGAAACAAAACCCAGACCACCAAAACCCAGAAAACTTAATATAAACTTTCTTGCTCTAAAACTACAGTACCCTGGAGGCTGTGTGACCTCCCCTACCTGCTTTGCAGAAAAGAATTTATTGTACAAACTCCCTAAACAAAAAGCAATCCATCAAACAAACCAGTAATAGTGATAGTATTTTCAGTTTAAGCTGCACATTCTTTAGTGTGCTCGTTACAGATCTTTTTTTTGTTTGTTTGTTTCCCTGTTGCCTTGTGAGTGTCAGTTCCAAAAGCTGACTCTTAAAATTAGCACTACAGGGGTTTTTATAAATCCTATATTCTGTTATTCAGTGGCACTACACATCACTGCATGGCAGTATTATTTAAACAAAATATCTCTATTTTTAATGAAGTTTTGAGTATTTTATTTTGAAATAGATAAATGTTACTCTCTGCAAGTTTTAGAAGTGAACTTTGCTTGTATCTGTAAGATATGCCATATTATATAGTAAAGTTTTATGGATAGATGTTATTGCTGAGCCCCATCTGTCTCTGTGACGGGTAGTTAAATACCAGTTTAATTTTTTTTATTTTTTTTTTTTTGTGGATCCAAGGGCAAAAAACCCTGGCAGGTTAACACAGAGTACGCTGGATGTGATTGAGTGGAGAGTCTAGAATGCACGTTCATTTTTTAAATATACGACATGTTAAGTGATATAAATGTGTAACTATCGGATTTCCACCTTATAAAAAAAATTCCTTTTTTTTCCCCCTTTTCACTTAACTATTGGTAAGTTTTAAATTACAGAGTTTGGAATATTACCCTTGTTCCCCTGCATGTGGGGAACACAGTATAACATGTTCTGGCCTGTAAAAGATTCCAAAGACTCTTGTCATATTAATAACATTGTGTGTTTTTTGCTTTCATGCCATTATAATTTCTCATACATTGAGTCTGCTGTATTGATATATTATTTTGCCAGGATAGCCATTATAGAAGAGTTTTAAAAGCAGATTAACCAACAATTCCATTCCCTCCAAATGAACTGCTCTCTTCATCTCAGACTCTTGATTTAATGAAGTTATTGCTGAGAAAAGGTCAGGGGTTGTCATACCTGGAGACTGATAATTTCAGAAGGATACACCCTTAGCACTGGAAGGACTTCTGAAGGAAAGGCATTTGTTAGTGTAGGTTTGAAATAGTTCTTGCTGTTTGTGTACTCCTGTGTCTGTGGTTGTGAACGTTTCTTCAGATAAACGTAAGCTGGAAGCTTTCAGGGAGGGGTGGCAGCTGTTTGGCCAAAAGCGATCACTTCTGCAGTTGAAAAGATAACTTTCATCATGTTAGCCTTGCCCAGGGAAGCAACAAAACTATTTTCACTAACTGTTTTCAGGTCTGATGTTGGTGTTAGAGTTGCAGACACCTGCCCAATAGATTGACAATGAATTCCCTGTAGTAAAGTATTTCTCATAGGTCTCTCAGCATCTGTCAAACACATCGCATATTATTCCTGACTGGATTCCATTGAAACTGGTGATTTGATGATTGCGAGCCCTCTTGCCCACTTCTAAATTTTTAATTATCCAGTAAGTTGCTAGCTGTGGCCATGCACAGGGAATGAAGTCTGAAACATCTGTATTCATCTTCATTTACAGTTATGTGGGAAATGGTGTGATGGCAATTAAATAATCCTGGAAAACTAGTCATATCTTTCCTGCAGACATGTAGAGTTACTGTATTAATTTCTAAAAACTGTTGAATGTGGTGCTAAACTAACTTATTTAGACAAACGGGACTGACAAATTGAGCTTTCACTTCCCAGGGAGAATTTAAGAGTAATGTCTTGACTGATGGCAGGTTTTGGGTTTTTCTCTTGCAGCTAGTGAGAGAGTGTAAAGAGATTCTGAAGGGTGGACTGTTAATGAAGCAATATTACCAGTTTATGTTACGGGAGGTGTTAGATGACTTACAAAAGATTGATTGCAACATTGATTCCTTTGAAGAAGACCTGCATAAAATGTTAATGGTAAGCCTCAAAAGGAGAAAATATTTGGAGTTCTAGTAAGTGTGTTAATCGGAATACCGCTAATAGAAATCTATTGTCCCTGTTGGCTATAGGTCATGGTAATTTTTTTTTGTTGTGCTACTTTAACTAATTTTATTGTTTTAATGGACTTGTAATGATAACACAGTAGCCATTGCCATAATAGCAATGATTTTAGGAATACTGATTTTTTTTTTTTTTCTGGACTGTGGTACAGTATACTTGTAAATTGCCTGTATTTACAATAAAATGGTTCATAAATAGAACTGTAAATTCCATAAATTTAAAATAAACTTTTAATAACCTTTTGATGTCTTCATATCTTGGTCTTGCATTCATCCATTAATGATACCTTATTTTTAATATGTATTCATCATTGCAATAAGTTAAACAAAGAAGTATTTTCAAGACAAACACTTGGCCTCTGAAAGATATTAAATGAAATATTCTTTAGTAAATTTAGTTTAAATTACTGTTCCCTTTGATGTAACTGATTTTTATTCTTTGAGTTGTTTGAGCTTTGTCCTCACTATTCTGGGGAAAAAAACACCCAACCTACACCTCAATACCTCATCGCTAGTGTTTTGTCAGCAGAGCTGTTGGTACCATCTATTGTTGAGTACATGTGGATTTTCCTATTACATGCCTACAGTGGTGAAAATATGTTTTGCCTTAAGTTCCTATGCTGTATGCCTGCCTTCCTCTCCATCTGAAATTTCTAGAAAATTCCAGCAGAAATGACCTGGCTAGGTGAAAGGAAAATGGTTCACCTTGTCCATTTTGAAATATCTTACCTGGTGGTTTGTTTTTTTTATAGGTAGCTGTAATGTTTTTGTGCTTTGAGGCAAGAGCTTGAATTCTGGCAGCAGTTTTAATTGTATAAGGATTTTGCTTTTTGTAGGTTTTGAAAGTGATGGTAGCAAGACCATGTAAATAGGAATAAGTATATCAGACTTCAAAGAATCACAGTTTGTGCCTCTTCAGAGATGCAGGTTACTGTAACCCCAGGAGCAGGGAAGAAAGATTAGATGAATGGTCAAGATTGTCAGAAGATTGGGACAGCTGGGCAAAGAGAGCTGAAGACATGATCTGGACTGAAAATAGGGATAGGGAAAACTTGTAGGTAATGAGAAGGTTAAGACAGGATTAATGAGGGCTGGGGGGTGGAACTTATTCTTTGTCTTTATCTGTGGACTCCTTGTATAGACAGACAAGGTAGCCAAGAAGAGTACTGGAAGAGGAATTAGAGAGTGAAAGGCAAATTAAATCAAGTCAAGAATGCGGCTACAGCCTGATATCAGAACACAGTAACACAGTACCTACCTAATGCAGAGTAGGGTTTTACTACTTTGCACTTGTCAGACCCCACCTCAAGTACTGTGTTCAACTCTGGAGCCCCCAGCATAAGAAAGACCATGGATGTGCTCAAGCAGGTCCAGAGGAGGGCCATGAAGATGATGAGAGGGCTGGAGCACCTCTGCTACAAAGACAGTCTGAGAGAGTTGGGATTGTTCAGCCTGGAGAAGAGAAGGCTCTGGGGAGACCTTATAGCAGCCTTCCAGTACCTAAAGGGGGCCTACAGGAGAGATGGGGAGGGATTCTTTATCATGGAATGGAGTGATAGGATGAGGGGTAACGGTTTTAAACTGAAAGAGGGTAGGTTTAGATTAGATATTAGGAAGAAATTCTTTGCTGTGAGGGTGGTGAGACACTGGAACAGGTTGCCCAGAGAAGCTGTGGATGCCCCATCCCTGGAAGTGTTCAAAGCCAGACTGGATGGAGCTTCGAGCAATGTGGTCTAGTGGGAGGTGTCCCTGCCCATGGCAGGGGGCTTGGAACTAGATGGTCTTTAAGGTCCCTTCCAACCCAAACGATTCTATGTTTCTATGATCTTTGTATTATTACAGCGTGGTCTGAAATACCTGAAACCAATAGGAAGTGTCTTGACCATTTCTAAGGAGGGACATTGATTGATGTTATGGATTATTGAACTAAAACATGGTAAAATTGCAGCGCGTTTTTTGCCTTCAGTATGATCCTGAAGGGCAGATGTTTGAAGAAGAATTGTACTTACCTGTGTTTTTATGTTGTTTTAAAACAATAATAGTTAAATAAAGGTGAGAGATAAGAACACAAGGTATAATATAGAACCTGAGAAGCCTGCTCATTGCACTTATCCATATCCAGGAGGATATGTTCAGATAGAGCCTTTCGGAGTAATCCAGTTAATAAAAGATTTAGAAACTGTTTTTCAGTAGTTCAGCTTTAAAAACTCTGGCCACTGTGGGTATTCACTGATACAATGGTGAATAGCAGCACAGCAAGTGAGGTGGTGATACTGTCAATATTTTCAGAAAAGTATCATGAAGACACAGCATTTAACACTTCAGTAGCACTTCTTACTTCCCGCGCCATAAGGTGCACCTTTTGGGTAGAAACATGTAGCTTGTTTTCAGTCATAGCAAACAAAAAATATTGTAGAAATATTTTCTATAAATTGTATAATGTTGAGATTGTTTGTTGATTTGCGAAGTTATAGTCCTTAGTTACATGTTGTATAACAATTCCTGTTTAAATCGTCTCTTTCCATGTACAGGTTTACTTTGATTATATGCGAAGCTGGATCCAAATGCTACAGCAGTTACCTCAAGCGTCTCATAGTTTAAAAAATCTGTTGGAGGAAGAATGGAATTTCACCAAAGAAATAACTCCTTATATAAGAGGAGGTGAAGCTCAAGCTGGAAAACTGTTCTGGTAGGTTTTATTTAATTACTCTGCTTGTGGTGTTAATTTGCACTAGATAGATATTCAGGTCAGCACTTGTTCAGGGTTCCTCGGTTGAGCTTCTTGAAGCCTCAGTAAGCAGGTGATAGTCTGAGAATTTGTCAATTATTACAATGACCGTAGATACAGGATGTAGTAATTCCAGGTTGCTCTTGCTCTAGCTATAACAGGAATGATTGCTTCTATGGAAGGTTCCCATTCCTGCTAGCCCTGTGCATGTACAGTGACTGAGGGCCCCCAAGATGCTGCTTGTTTCTGCAGGCGGACTTGGCAACACAGCTCTGTTGTGCATTGGACAGAGTAGGAAGAAGTTTAAGGTGCCATGCTACTTGAGTAAGACTCTGAAGTTCCACCATTTCTGTTGCTATAGTGACATTGCAGGAATGCTGCTGAAATCTACAGGAATATTTTTAGATTCTGGACTACAAGACAGTTGTGATGAATTTTGGGCCAGTGCCGATGACAGTACTGCATCAGATGAAATCAGGTATTAAGTCCTTCAGCTTAATAATAGTAATTAACACACTCATGTTTCTATACCCCCGACAGGTACATACTGCATTTTATATCTTAGAATGAAAACTTCTAAATGCAAGACTCCATAGACTTTATTGCTGATATTTTTGTAAGCAGTAGTAATGAACCATCGTTTTGTTTGTTTGAAGACTAGTAGCCTTATTTTTAGTTCAGGTTATGAGAGATTGTTTATGTAATGTTCTTTAAATTCAATTTTTATATTCCTATCAAAAATGTGCCTGCATAAGTTTAATTTATTTCAGTCAGCTGCTTGTAAATGCTTATCTTTTCTATGCCCTTTCTGTCGACATACGTGTAAAAAATTCTTATTTTCTAATAGCTATAAAAATGCAATATGATTTATTAAAACATTGTCAATTCATTCCTACCAATGTTTCAGGAGGTCTGTTATAGAGACCAGCCGAGCACTCAAAGAACTGTTTCATGAAGCTAGAGAAAGGGCCTCCAAAGCTCTTGGTTTTGCTAAAATGCTGAGGAAGGTAAGTTAGTAGTAGAGTAGAGTTTCATCTTACGTGCTTTAAAGAAGTTCAGTCTGAAAGCATATACTTTTGTTTTGTCATTACTTGTAGGACCTTGAAATAGCAGCAGAATTTGCATTGTCAGCCCCTGTGCGAGATCTTCTGAATGCTCTGAAAACAAAAGAGTATGTGAAGGTAAATTCAGTTTAGAAGCATGAAAGCAGAGTGGGGGTGCTAAGCAAAATGTCAACGATATTTATTGGCATACTTTCAATGTTTTAATGTGGCATCTATATCTCAACATTTGGTGGTTGAACTAGATAACCTTTAAAGATCCCTTCCAACCCAAACTATTATATGATTCTATGATTTAAAGTGTCATGTATTTAATATTGAATTGTGTCAGTCAAATTATTTTCTGTATGTGTGAGTGGGAATGCTAGTCTATGCTTTGGGAAATTGGCATCTAATTCCTTGTCTTCCAAAAGATTTCTTTGTGACTTAGGAAAAGCCATTTTGCTTCAATAATACTTACTCATTTATGAGAGGGGAGTAATAACACTTAGTAGGGAGTGTTATGAAAAATAAATACTTTAAAGTTTGAGGTAAACAAATACATCAGTAAATGAACATGTTAAAGTAGGTAATCTCAGACTATGGACCTGTGTTTTGTGTGCTTTTATAAAGCAAAAATATTGCAGTTGTCTGCTCTAGCGAGCTTCTGTGAGAGTACTAAGAATGTGAGAAATGTAGGGACTGTGTTCTATTCCAGAACAACTCTTGCTGGAAAACTGTTGTAAAGCAAAAGTAGGTTAAACTCTTGGTGCCCAATATTTACTGCACTATAAATTCCCACATTTATGGTTTTGCACTTTATTCCTTATGAATTCCTAAATCAACAAGTCTTTATTGTAGTTTGAATTTAAGTAAATCAATTGCTTCAACAGATTAAGTTTATTTGGATCTGCTGATCTTTTTTGTCCTTCCATACATTTAATATATATAATTCCCAATTGGGAAATAATCTACTAACTTTTTCATGAAAAAATTCTTGTTAGATTTATATAAGTGATTCCTAAAAGTGGAAATTGGTTCAAGGGAAGACCAGCAAGTTCATAGGAGAGAAGATTGTAAAGGATTGTTAAATACACGGATGAAACATCTGGCTCAGCAGGACTTTGGTCTGTGAATTGTTGAAGAGAATAGTTAGGGAAATCAATATGTGTTTACTTTTAAAAAATATTTTCCCCCAGGTGTCCACTGTTGGCTGCTTTAAGACACAATATTAAATTTGGTAGACCTTTTAGTTAAAGATTCTATTATTGTTCTTACGCACGTTTTGAAGAAAAAACTGAATCTTGAGTTTAAAAAACCCGTTTAAGCACATGGGTTAAATAATCTAGGTAGTTTATGTGGATCTCAAGATTTATCCCTCTTTATGTATTACCACTCCCCTGTTTTACACCACTTGAAATACACACATTTGTGATTAACACTTCATATATTGGTCCTCTACCATCATGTAAGGAGTTTATTTTTTTAACAGCCTTTTCAGTTAGGAGCTTCTTAGTTTTGGGAAACAATTTTAGCTTTCAGTAACAACCACCTAGCCACCTAGTTTTTACATTTACCTATAGAGTATAATGGTTTTAACTATAAAATATGGCTGCTTAATGGTGAAAATGTTGGGTGCAGTGTTTTGTCTTAGCTTGATGACATGAAACTCTGAAAAGAGAGAATTAAACTTCACTGTAAGTCAGTTACCTCATGTCAAATCACAAGTATCAACTGTTTTACTTTTTTCACAGTCTGATTCTGATGCCTGACTTGATTAAAGTATTGTTACCAATGTGACAGATATAATGCAAAAGTAGTTTTTAAGTAGTATAAGTAGTATTTTATTAAAAAAGAACACTCTTACTGGACTTAATTAATCTCTCTTTCATGAATAGTAAAAGGATAACTGATTTTTTTATTTTTGCTCAGTCTTATCTTTTGTAGCCATTGAGAAATGTTATGTGGATTCTTAGAGATCCTGAAGGAATCTTTCTTCTTTTAATATTCCAGTCTTTAAACTGTGTGCTTAATAAGTCTTATATTAGTCTTGACTAATTTACTTTTTAAAATACATGTGTATGTATTTTATACATACATATGCACACATATATAGTATATATGTGAAATTGGACTTTTTTGTAACAAGATTCCTTTAGAAGAATATGTAGAAGGATCAATTGAAGGTGCAAGGAAAGATGTCACTGGAAGTTGGTGATGTAGTGGATTTCAAGACAAATAATTTCTTATAATGCATTTTGACTTTTAGTATAAAATGGATGCACGTATTGTTTTAGTATGTATGTTGTACAGCTGTTTAAGATGGAAACTCTCACTCTTGCTTAAATGAGATGACATGTATCTATTTTATGTATCATAGAAGACAGTGAGATTCACTCATTCGCTATGTTTTTTTTTCTTCAGGTACAAATCCCTGGACTCGAGAATTTGCAAGTATTTGTACCAAATAGTATTGCGGGTGAAAAATCTGTGATTTTGCAGCTCCTCAATGCAGCTGCTGGAAAGGATTGCTCAAAGGATTCAGATGATGTTGCGTATGAGGCCTACTTACTAATGACCAAACACAGCGATAAAACCCATGAATTGGATGACAGCTGGAGTGCATGGGATGGTCAGCCAGTCAAAGTAGTGCCACAAGTAGAAACTGTTGATACACTGCGAACCATGCAGGTGGGTTTTTGGTTGTGTTTTTATCCCTGTTTCTGTGAATGCTTATCCTTTCAGATTAACCACGGTAATTTAAGTGAGGCATGTGCCCTTCTATAGATAATGAAAAGTTAAATTCAAGGATAGCGTTGACTCTTAGTTGTGTTAATGCAAGTATTAAATTCAGTGGATTTTAGCATTTGCTAGAAGGATTAATCTCTACAGTGTGCATTTTTCAGGGTTGGAATTTTATAATAAAAAGATAGTTTCAATACCTAGCTCGGTGTTCAGTAGCAGAAGTGTGGCTAGGACTTGAAAACTACACTTTATTAAGAAGTCACCAGTCTCCAAGAATGTGTGGCAGTTGTGTGCTTTCCACACACTGAGGCATAAAACCAGTTACTTTCAATCTTGGATGAATTGTGACATTTAAAGTTAAATTTCTGTGGAAGCTACTGGATGTTCAGCAGTTCTGAAAGGAGAAATCTTTCCAGTCATACTTTCCTTCATCCCAAGCCAACAGGGGTTCCCTGCCAGCAGTTCTGCTACTCTCTAGCAACTGAGCCAGCTGCAGCTCTCTGCCCCTCCTCTTTTCATATCCTTATGTTAAGCTAAGTGAATTTTCCTTGTGGTATGTCATGCAGTTCCTTAGATCCCAACCATAAATGGGCTCTACTGTCCACAGACAGAGTGACTTTCCATGTCGCTGTGCCTGGCCTCTAGCGTTCAGAGGGCTGTAGCGATAACAACAGGCAGTTGAAAAAGTCACTCCTGTACATACTGCTGTTTTTAATGTGCAAGCATGTTACTTCTTGTTTGTCTGTTGTCCAGGCTGAACAATAAAAAAAAATGGCCTTTGATTAAGTGCTTAGAATTTCATTGGACTTCTATCAAAGTTAGCGTTTCATTCAGAAAATGAAAACAGCAAAAGATGGAATTTGGTTTGCAAATGGTATTCTATTGACATATATAAGTGCACATAAAACACTGTGTGTTTGAGTATGTGTTTATATGTGTATGCGCATAATGCTGTTTATTAATTTTTTTAAATCCAATATTGAAAGGTTAGGAAGTAAAAAGTCCTTCAGTAAGATTGTGTGCTGTGTTTTTAAAAAAGCATGTTTTGATTGCCAACTAGAGAAAATGTAAGGTGTTATTTAAAAAAACATAAAATAGAAGAATCCCGTCAACATTCAAAGAATTCTGAGCATGAAAGTATTCTTTGGGGTTGCGGTATTGAAAATCTGGATGAAGTAGGTCTTGTTTTATGAGTAACTTGTTGCAGATGCATTGTCTGTAGTCTGAAATCAACAGAGCTTAGTATGTGACTCATGGTGCCACAGCAAAGGCAACACCATCTGTGACTGTGTACTTTTATAGACTTCTGCAATATCAGAGCTCTGGTTGCCAAAACATATTCTTACATTTTAATTTTCAAAATTTGAGCAAATACTGTGTGGTAAATACATCGTTTTCCTTGTTCAGTAGTAGGTTTTGTCCTGAAGTGTATTACATTAGTTGGATAAAACCTCCTTATTTATGTGATGGTTGTTACCTCTATCTGGTTTGAAAAAAATATAATTGTTTTGCTTAGATGCTGCCTTTCTGTGTATTCTGAAGATAATTTTAATGTAGTGTTTCCCAAACCTTTCCATAAGTGAATAGGAGTATATTTGCCTTGAAAACTTGCTGTGGCATTTGCCCTAATAGACCTCTGCTCATAAGATGAGAGTTTATCAAGTTCAGTTGCCAGCATCAAGATTTTCTGTATGAATTAACATCAAGTTTTTCTGTGTGAATTAAAGATTTCATGAATAGTGAGAACAGAGCTCTTTCATATTTTAGATCTAAAAAAAAACCAATGTTGGAATTTGCTGCTATGGGACATGTTTTTATAGAGAGGATTTTGTTTATAAGAACTATTTTGTATTCCTAGGTTGATAACCTCCTCCTTGTAGTCATTCAATCTGCCCACCTTGTGAGTCAGAGAAAAGCTTTCCAGCAGTCTATTGAAGGGCTCATATCTCTGCACCAGGAACAGACGTCCAGCCAACCAATCATCGCCAAAGCTCTACAACAGCTAAAGGTAAGCAGTTTTTGAGACTATCTCAGTCAAAATTGATTGTGCTTTGCCCACTGGTAAGTAAAAACATGTAAGGAGACTCGATTGCAATGCTAATGACATATTCTGCAATTGTAATTTATGGAACCTCTATGGACTTTACTTTCAGTACAGTTTTCATTCTGTTTTTGCAAAGGATTTGTGAGTGTATTTTTGTGTGATATTGATGTAATCATTTTTGCATTGGGTAAGTGGGAAACAAGTCCATAATGCAATTGAAATACTAATAGCAACAGAATAAATACATCTTTGTACAAGAGCACTATTGAATTGAAAGAAATTGTTTGATTTCATAAAAAAAAATTCTGTCAAAATCCACAATCTGCAAGAAACACCTTTTTTTCACCATATTTGGAGAAGATGGCCGCTTTGTCATATAAAAGCGGGTAGGTCTCTCTCTCTCTTTTGTTTTTCTCTTGGTTTTGGTGTGGGTTGTTTGTTTTGGTTTGTTTTTTTTTTTTGTGGTGTTCTTTTGTTGGATGATGGTTTCCTTTGGTGTTTTTTTTTTCCTTTGTTTTGGAGGACCCAGAAAAGCAAAGATTTGATAGGTTGAAGCAGCAATATCAGGTCCCTACATTTTCCCCCTGAGTTCAGGAGAAGCTGTGCCCACAACCCCAGGGTGAAAATACAACCAAAGGCTTGGTCACGTTACAGATAGTAGAACCCATTTTCTCTATTCTTGTCTGTCTGATTTTGGTTGGGTGTGTTTGTTTGAGTGGGGTTCTTGGGTGGGGTTCCCCCCCCCCCTTTGCTGTCTTTGTTTTTAAAGTTGATCTCACTCAAGCAAGCAAACTTAATTCTAATACTTCAGTTTATGATAAGACTTGCTTAGTGCAACTACTGGAAAGTGTTTGTTTTTCCAAGACTGAATGAATTGTGATGGCATTAAAGTACATTTCCATTTAAAATAATGTTATTGTTAGATTCATGTTTGCCTTGGTCAACTGTAGAATATAAATAATAATTTGATGCCCCCCCCCATCCCTTTTTGTTGTTGTTACTCAGAGTGATGCATTACAGCTATGCAATAAGATAAGCAGTGCCATTGATAGAGTTGATCACATGTTCACGTCTGAGTTTGATGCTGAAGTTGATGAATCTGAATCTGCCACTTTGCAGCAATACTACCGGGAAGCCATGATTCAGGGTTATAATTTTGGATTTGAGGTAAGGAAACAAAAACTTAATGACACATTCGTTTTATAGTTTTGGTAAGAACCAGTTGAAATTTCTGGGTTTTCATTAGTGCAGATAAGGTAACTATAACTGTGGAAATATGAAGAATTCTAGCATAACATCGTAAAAAGTATGTGTTGCTGCAGAAATCTTATGTGAAAGTGATTGAAAAAACCAAATCTATTAAATTCAGACTCCAATTAGTAATGCCTGTAACTCTAAAATCCTTTAAGACCTTGATGAACTCAGGTGTAGTCTTGTAGGCTCTGCTACTTGGCAGCATTTTAGATGAGATCAGAAATATCCAAATATCCTTTGATATTGAGTGTCATTGTGTAACTTTGCTTCTCACAGTTTTTCAGCCTAGAATAGCATAATACTGTAATATGAGCCATTCTTTCAAAGTTTGTGGTGGTTCTTTGATGCAGTGAATGTAGCTTTTGAATGCCTGCCTTAGAGTGCTGATGAAGAAATGTCATGTTTGGATGCTTTTAGTATGTTGTTTCACTACTTGATTTCTGTGGGCTTTGTAAAATTTTTTTAAGATTGTGTCATATCCTAACTTACTTCTAAGGATAGTCTTCTAAAAATCAGCTGGTGTTTCTGTTTAATTTTTCAAATGTACATACATAACTCCTTTACCCCTAATATTACCTGCAATATAACTAGAAGTAAACACTACTTTGCTGTTTAATCTCTGATTACAGAACTGAGCATGTATGTAGAATGCTTCTTAAATGTTACACTGTTAAACATCCACACATGCCGGTATACATGTAAGAATGCAATATGGCTCAAGTGCTGCCTCTCATTGTAACATGTTTTATATCATATACTTTTTTGTGATTATTCTTTTTATAAATATACAACTGCTTGCATAAAATCATTTTGTCTAAGAATAGGATGTGACTGTTACCATATAGTAGAGTTTTATTAGCCTGCAAGTACTCCGGTGGATATTGCAAATAGTATTTTTGTTCTTCTTCTTAATATGTGAAAAGTAATCTTTAGTTTCTTACAGTACCATAAAGAAGTTGTTCGTCTGATGTCTGGAGAATTCAGGCAGAAAATTGGAGACAAATATATCAGCTTTGCCAGAAAATGGATGAATTATGTGCTAACAAAATGTGAGAGTGGCCGAGGCACTCGACCCAGGTAACAGCCAACTTGTTACTGCCATAGCAGTTTGCGTTTAAATACCATGCAGGACTTTTCACACTGTGAATAATGCTTTATTGTTTAGAAGTAGTTCTTCTGAACTGTTGATGCTTCTGGCTCTTACATTTTGAAAGTAATTTGAATAGTAAATGCATAAAGCCAAATGAACACTGCAACTGCTTAGCAGAAGATTTTGTGGAACATTTTGCCTCATGTTAGATGACAGAAAATGGGAAGAAAAAGTGGAGATTGTTGCAGACAGACAATTAAGAGACACTAGTATACGGCTCATTAGGTTGGAACAAAAGTGCTACGTGATCAGGAGTCAATAAAGATTGCAGAGTATGCAACAGTCATTCTCTGGGTATTCTACAGAGAAAGCAGTATTCTTTTGTGTCCGTTGTGGAAACGATGTGTGTATGGAAGCTTTAGCCTCCTGTAGAAGTTCTTTTATTAGTCCTTTCTGAAAGCATCTATAGTATGGCCCACTGATGAGAAAGAAGTTTCACCGCTCTGGTGAAAATTCTTCAGTTTTATGATCACAGATGCATTTGTGGATGAAACTCTACTGCTGAGCACTATTAAAAAAAGTTAACAAGTTACATCACTTTGAGGATGTAAACGGGGGAACTGGGAAACTGGCCCAAGCAGAATGATACCCTTACCTGAATTATTTAGGTGGTTTTGCAGCATTTTGCAGATGGTATATCAGAAATTTAGTAGAATTCTTTTGCATTAAAATAGGTGCCTTATATTGGTCTGTGCTGGCAGATTACATGTCAGTGACAGTTTTGTTTTCTTAAAGTATAGGGCTGATCAGTTTGTCCTGAAGGTGATTTGTTCTGCTTGGTGGAAGAAGAGGAGGAAAGAATGGGTTGGCTGAACCATGTGTGGATAGGATGGTTAGCTTGGTGTGCTAATCTTAAAAAAAAAAAAAAAACAAAGGAAACAAACAAAAAAACCACCACCACAAACCCCAAACAATTTAAAAGGCTTTTTTAACCATGTTAGCAGCAAAAGGAGGACTTAAGATGAGCATTGGTCCGTTACTTGGATGAAATTGTCCATCTCATAAATTGGGACGAAGATAAAGCAGAGGCATTTAACGCCTTCTTTGCCTCTGTTTTTAATACATATGATGGGCCTTGGGACCCCTGGAGCCCTGGGTTGGAGGACCACAACTATGGGAGTGATAAGCTCCTCATTGACTTTAAACTTGTACAAGATTTGCAGCTGCAATGAAATGCACGCAAGTCTATGGGGCCTGTTGGAATTAATTCCAAAATACTGAATAAGTTGGATGATGTTACTGCAAGACCTCTCTCAGTTATTTATCAACAGTCTTGGGAATCTGGAGAGGTTCCCCTTGACTGGAAGCTAGCAAAAGTTATTTCAATTTTCAAGAAGGGCAAGGAAAATGACCCTGGTAATTATAGGCCTGTCAGTCTTACTTCAGTTCCTGGTAAAATTATGGAGAAGGTTATTCTAGGAGTTACTGAAAAGCACTTCAGAGACAATGTAGTCATCAGTCAAAATCAACATGGGTTCATGGAGGGCAAGCCATGCCTTACTAACTGAATATCCTTTTATGACAAGGTTACCTGCCTAGTAGACAAAGAGAAGGCAATGGATGTGGCTGGTTGTTGTTTTTTTTTAATTATTATTTTAGCAAAGCTTTAGATACTGTCTGTCACAATATCCTTCTGGACAAATTGTCCATCCTACAGCTAGATATGCACACGATATGATGGGGGAACAGTATGGTGGCTGAAGAGTTGGGCTCGAAGAGCTGGGCTCAAAGAGTTGGAATAAATGGGGGGTAACATCTAGGTGGTGGCCAGTCACTAGGGTGTTCCCCAGGGCTCAATTGTAGGGCCAGTTCTCTTCAATGTTTTTATCAATGATCTGGACACAGGAGTTGAGTACATACTAAGTAAGTTTGCCAGCAATACTAAATTAGGAGGGGCTGTTGATTTCCTTGAGGGTAGAGAGGCCTTATAGAGCGATCTTAATAGATTATGAGTGCTAGGCAATCACCAACCTTATGAAATTTAATGAGGACAAATGCCAGATTTTGCACCTGGGGGGATGTAATCCTGGATATACGTATAAATGTATATCCTGGATATACGTATAAATAAAGGAGGTTGGAGTGCAGCCCTGTAGAAAGAAATCTCAGGGTTCTGGTAGATGCTAAGCTCCGTGTGAGTCAACTTTCAAGTTGCCCTCCTGTGTGGAGTCAGGAGTTGGACTCCGATGATCCTTGTGGGTCCCTTCCAACTCAGGATATCCTATGACTGTACTTGCACTTTTTAGGTTGCAGCTGCTAATTCTAGTAGGTCTAAAAGGAGGCAGTGGGGGGAGAGCAGGTGGCTGAAGACCCAACTCGCTCTAGCCAAGTTACTTGTTTTGCTTTACCAATCTAGGCCCTGAAACCAGTGATGCCTAGTTGCTGCTGATCGAAGTACTCTTTCAGTCTTGTTTCAGAAAGGAGAATTCAGGCAGGGGACGTAGTGGTTTGGCTTGTTGTTCAATATATTGTGAGTGAATTGATGATACTGTTCCTGAAGATAGCACATATAAGAGTTGAGGTATGCAGCATGGCCTGCTCACTTTATTTCGCAGTGTCCTTGCTAAAATCAGACTTTTTCTGAATATAACTGGGAAAATATTAATACAAGCTAAATATATTACCTCCTATCTATTAATCGATTTTCTTACCAAGATTTTGTCATATTTTCCAGAGGAAAAATAAGTTAACTATCATTTACTGTTCTTGGATGTTGCTGAAACTCTTATGATGGCTTTAGCTGAAGAGCAATTCATTTTCTGTCTTGTCTTTTTCTTTGAGATAGGTGGGCAACTCAAGGTTTTGATTTTCTTCAAGCCATTGAGCCGGCATTTATTTCAGCTCTCCCAGAAGATGACTTCTTGGTATGGATTAAGTTACTCTGCTTGTTGTTTATTTCTAAATAAATGTGCAGCTATCAGTATATGTTATCAGGGATATTTTTTATACAGCTATGTCTGAATACTGGTGCTGTTCTGAAACAATTGCTGTTGTCTATAACTGAGGATGTTGATATCGCTTCACTTTGTAAGATTCTGAATAGAGTACGCTTGCAACCATTGGCATTAATGTTTTTGGATTGCTAACAAGTTGCTGGTACTGTCTTGGGAGACTATCTTCCTTTGTCTTCTGGGAAATTTGACAGCAGCTTTTCTGCAGTTACAATTTATAGTTGTCATAATAAATTTCTGAACATAGGCTTCTGAGGCTTGCTTAGCACCCAGAGTTTATTTATGGGTGTGAATTCAAATTCCCAGTTGTTTAAAGGCATTTCTTCAAATTGTGCCAATGTGAAACAGTCTTTAAAGCTCCTTTCGTTTGTTTTTACTATGTAAAAAATAGTAGACTAAAACTGGCTTTTTTATGTGCTCTGCCTTCCCCTTTTTTCTGTGGAAATAAAATTCTGGGAATTTATTTCTCTGATCTTGGTACAGTACTATAGAGAAGTGAAAGCACAGTTGCCACAAAATAGCAGAATGTGAGTGTCAGCACCTCTGATTTTTATTAATTTCAAGATGTCTTATGAAATGCCAACCACATTAATCTTGCGTAATACAGAAACTATATAGTTTAGTCTCTTTTCACATATATTTTTATCAAGAGTTCTCAAGTAAGTTATGTTTTAGTCCTGTGCATGCATTGTTGGGAAAGGGTTGTCTGCCTAAACAACAGTTAAGCTTGTATTTGAAATCCATTAATACTGTAGCTTTAGGAAGTAGTCTCTCAGCTTTATTTATTTGCTTCGACACAGTTTCTAAAACACGTAGTATTTTGAAGAGTAACTATCTAAGATATCACGGCACTTCTTCAAATGGAATGGTTTTATGACAAAGGTTTCACATGTACAGAGAAGAGAATTCAGAGCCAGTGTTATTTAAGATGAAGTCAGAGTTTGAACAAGTGTGAGAGGAATGGGGAAAACCAAAACCTTAACTCCATTGCTGAACTTTTGGTTTCTTAAACTGGATTTCAGTTTTAGAGAGCATCACTTGAAACAACTTTGATTAATCTGACTCCTGTATAACCCAGGTCACAGCATTTCACCTAGAAATACCTTATGTCAGTCCTAATCTCTTATTTGAATAATGCCTGATGTCACAGAAAAAGGACAGTCTAGATCTGAATCTGAGATTCTGTCTCAGTCTAGGTTGATAAGATGTGCCAATCACTGAGTAAACACTTTTTTCTCCTCCTTTTTTTTCCCCTTTTTTTTTTTTTTTTTAAACTTTGTTGTTGTTTGTCTAGCTTCAAGTTCCTGGTCTTCACTAAGTTTCTGAATTTCTGGAATAAATTTCGACTAGTCTGAATGGCTGGTGTATAAAACTGGCCTTCATAGCAACTGTACCTAAAAACATAATTTTAGTTCTTTATTGTGAAGACATATTTTATCCCTGGTGTTCTGACAAGTAAATTAAAACCAGAGGAAGATTTAATAACTTCTCCAGGGTTACATACACAGTGAATAGTACACCAAATAATTAGGCTCAGATTGCCTGAGCCCCAGTTCAGTGGTTTAGGTATTAAGCTTTCTTTCATTAAAGTTCTGCTAACTTCATGGGTAGGTAAGGAAAGTGGATTTTTTTTTTTTTTTAATATGCAATGCTTCCTATTTTTTGTTTTACAGACTTTAGTCTTGTGATTCAGGCTGTCATACTCTCACCCATTTTCTTTGGGTGATTCTTCTTAGGGTGGGGAAAGGGAGGGCAGGGGAGACTGCAGCTTTTTCCAGCAAGCTTGATTTTAAATTTTATTAACAGTGGGTATTTTTAAGTTCCTCTAGATTTATATTATGAAATGTTCTTTATGATATATCATTTTTCAGTTCTTATGGTTATGTAATTTTGACAGGGTCAAAAGGCAAGACAAGACTAAGATTTCTAGTTTAATAAAAAAAAAAAAAAAAAATCAACAAAGTCAAAACCCTAATGTGCATCCAGAAGTTTAATGTAATTGATAGAATGTAGGGGTGCTTACTTGACAGATTACATACTTAACCAGTGTCATTTTGTTACTGTGAGCTTTACCATATCAACTCTCTTGTAACATGAAAAATCATAATTTCTTCTGTTTGCCTTTTCTAGAGTTTACAAGCTCTGATGAATGAGTGCATTGGCCATGTTATTGGAAAACCTCACAGTCCTGTTACAGGTTTGTACCTTGGTAAGGCAGAAGTTACTGGCATTTGTTCTGGAGCTTTGCTGCTATTATTACAGAATTTTGATTGTAAAGTAATTTTAAAATGCTAGAAATACCAATAAAAGTATTTTTAAGCTTTTGATGATTGTGGATGCGAAACCATTATGGCCTGACAATGTGACATGGTGGTTTTACTCAAAAAATTTAAAAGCTTTATCTGTAAAGCTTCCTCTGTTCTTTGTCCTTGAATCCCTGTGAAGTCTTGCAGATCTCCTGGAAAAGGATTGTGATTTGTTTTAAAGGTTAGGTAAAGAAGTGATTATAACTTTAAGGAGGCAGTTGCAGCTCCTTTTCCCTCTTATTGTGGCACTGCAGGTATTTACACTTCCGACAGATTTATTAAGTATTGAGGTACAGAGGAGTTACACCTGGGGCCATGGTGATAGAGCGGTTGGAAATAGCTCTCCAATGTCACAAAATTTGTGATAGTGTAAAAAAAACAGAAAAGTGAAATCAACATATTTCATTGTTTATCTTGAGAAAAGGATATTTTCTCAGCTGTGCTTCCCTTTTATGTATCTATCTTTTGGCACTCTTTCTCTCTTCCTCTTCACAAGTCCATTGACTGGCTTAACTTTCAAAATACCATGTGTTCTTCTTTTTCCTTCTGATGTCCACTTCTGGATGGGGTTCATGGCAGAAAACATGAAGAGAAGGTAATTTGGCTCAGGCAAGAGGAGGTTTTTCAGTATTTCAGGAAAGTTTCAGTTTTGATGTAGTTTTGATGAGAAAAGCTTATAGCTGAGAAACCTTTCACAATGAAAGTCGGTCCAATCCTTTGGAAAGAAGCATAGTCTAAAATAAATTTTAGCCTAATTCTGTACTGTGATGTAAAACCTATATGTTCACTTTTGATACTGTTCAGAGGAAGGCCTGTTTTAGGTAAATCACTAGCATGATGATCCCAAAGTACTGAAACTTTTATAAATGCTATTGCAGACACAGCAGATTACACAAACTAAATTGCTTGGCAGCTTTTGGCTCAGAGGCACGGGGGAGGAGGTGACACAGACGGGTGGCACAGACTTGGAACAGCAGGCTGAAACTTTAATACATGTGGAATAAACATAACTAAACATAAACTGTCCTGGTGGCAGATATTGCAGATACCCCTTTCTATCTCGTGATCAGAAGAAAAATAAGAATTCCTAGTTGCATTTGCATACCACATTGAGGGACTGAAACCCACTGTGATCTTTACCCTTTTTCCTAAAGCTGCGGGTCCAGTTGTGTTCATGCTGCTGCCTGTAGGCACATAGCTGGGGGTTTCCCAGTGTTTTATCCTGTCTCTCCGCTTTGTGAAACAGCCTGTGTCCACCCAAGCGGGTTAAGTTCTGCCTTCTGGATCTTCTGCTAGTGTCCTTGTGAATTATAACAGGACAACTAATACCTGGCCCTGGAATCCTTTACTTGTCCTGGTACTGCAAAGAAGGCAGAATTAACCTGCCAGGCTAGGTTAATGACAGTGACCTGAGTAAGTACCACCTCATGTTTTGATGGGCAATCTTGTGATGTGACTGCTGCAATATTTTTCCGGATAATTAAGGAGGGATTGAGGGAAGGGAAAGACGCTGCAGACTACTCTCACGTCTCATTTAGTTTTGACCCCGTCCCTCTGTACCACTTTCTTGGGGCAGGCTGGCATAGGGGGCATTAGTATGGGTAAAACTGTCAAGTGTGGGTTTTTTTTTTTTCCCCCAGCTCATTTTGCTTTCTATTATTGTCTGAGAAAACTAATTCTGATGCAAAAGGAACATTGGAGTGCGTTTGCTTTTTAATTATTACTTGGTTTGTTAATATTTATTTTGCAATAAGATAACAAATCATCTTTAATCTGTGAAGTTGAAATAATGAAGGTGTAGCTTTAATGGAGTAAGTATACATCTACTAATTGCTAGTTTTTAATTCTCTGGAGAATTTTCATTATTTTCTAGAAGAGTTATGTGATACAACAATATGAATAATACTAATACGTACAATTGATTTATTTAAAATTGGAATAGTTTTGATTTTTCTTAAAGGACAAGAAAATAGGTTCCAGTTCACACTTAACTCTGTAAAATAGGAATTTATTTTAATTTGGTGTCTTGAAATGTCCCTAACAGAGTTTTTCTGATATCTGAGTAAATGGCTACCTTTTTTATGTTTGCAGCTATTCATCGAAACAGTCCCCGTCCTGTAAAAGTACCTCGGTGCCATAGTGATCCACCAAATCCTCACCTTATCATCCCTACTCCTGAAGGCTTCAGGTATTTAGCATTAGTGCAGAATTCTAAACTGGTTTATCCTGTCTTGGCTATGCTGACTGTTAGTAAGTGGGCTACCTTTTTTTTCCTGTTGAGGGCAAAGCAGCATGTTAGTGATCTGAATTTTATCAATGTGATTTGAAGGACAATATTGTTTCTTTTTCTCTTACCCCTTTGCCTTTCCTAAAAACAATGTTTCAATGTAACAAGTTTTAATTCAGTGAAAACTGTTCATTCACAAGACTTTTATTCCCTTCCTCACTTGGAATGTCTGCGTACATGCTTGTGACAGTGCCTTCTGTAGTTTAGCATAGACAAGACTTAAAAATGTAGCATTCTGGAATATGGTGGCATTTCTGCATTATTACCAACCTGCTGTGAAGAAACTTAAAGCAATGGATGGTTTTGCTTCCCTTTGAAAGAGTTAACGTGAGAATTAATGCAAAAATAGTTTTTTAAAAATTTCAAAATAAACTTTGCCATGCATATTTTTACACTAACAGAGGGCCTTATTTTTCAAGAAAATCAGGACAGTGTCAAACTCTACACTTTTTTTTTTTTTTTTGGAAGTTTCTTAGCTGTCGGCAGAAACTAGTACTGTTCTAAAGATTTGGAGATATTTATTTTGAAGATTATTATTGTTATTGCACGTATTGACAGCCCCATAATCTTCGGAGACCCAGACTTTTTCCACATTAAAAATCTTTATGTGCTTGAAAAACTTTTAAAATCAGGCCTCATTATGCACACTTCAGAATTTTATTTTTAAAAGAAATTTTTGACTCCATGAGTTTTATTATTTTTTTTAACCGTTTCCTGAAGTTTTTCTTCTTGCCACAGCACGCGGAGTGTCGCTTGTGATGTACGGAACCATTGCAGCGTTGCTGTCAGTCGCCCCGCTCTCGTCGGTAGCGACTCGGCTCAACCCAAAGCTGTCGGCAGTGCAAATGATACCAGGTAGCTCCGCTCCATGACGTAGCAGCCTCATTCGACTTACATCACCCATATAACTGTTTCCGCATACTTGCATCCTAGTCATTTGCACCGTGCTTTTCCGTCCCATCATGTCTTCCACTGACTCCTTCATTCATGTTTGACTTGAGCAAAATCTTACGTCTTAGAAATAGACAAGACCGCTTTCAGATTTAAAATGTCTGAACAATACAGTAGTTAAAGCATGTGGTTCTCAAGTAGATTACAAATTTGCACAGTAAAAATGTCCATGAAATTAACATATGCCAATCAATTCATCAATATAACTTTACTAAATAATTAGTATTGATAACTAACACTTTGCACTAAGATGACTGTAACAAGCAAATAAGCCCAAGGATACATATATATGTTTTTAATGTTAACTAACAGTTTTGGTATTGTTAATGTCTGCCATGAATATTTTGAAATGCTATATAGTGGCAAACATAGCATTAAACACCTAAGATTTCAGGAGGGTTTTTTATTTCTTGCTACACCTTTGATTTCCTAGGGTTTTGCAGAATAAACTTAATACAAAAGAAACCATTCCTGTATCAGGATATGTAACAGACACCACTTCTGTATCATCTGTTTGCAGACGTCATGAGTGAATTTTTTGGCAGACCTATGTTAGTATCTTTCTTGCTTTTTGGCCTCTGATTTGGCTGTTTGATATGTCAGACTGTTGGTGTTCCTTTTTCCCGTACCACAGTCAGACCATTGACATGTCTCCCAGGTTCTCTAAATTTACTTTTTTTTTTTTAATTTTATTTTTTCCCCTGCACTCCTGACTGTCAAAACCCTGCTATTCATACAATGATACAATCTTAGGGATTATAGGTTTTATATATAGGGTTTATATATATATATTCTTATTTCTACTGCAGAGTACCAGAAACTCTGTTGTACGAGAGATTTGTATAAATGGAGACACGTGATCTGAGTGTATCACACAGCTGTAGAGAAAAGAAAGAACAGGCAGTGAAAGAACAACAGATTGATGGTGACCAATGTGAACTTAGATATGACTTGATTATGAATTATTTATTTCTTAATAAATAATTCTCAGTTGTTAGCCAACAAACCAACCATCAGGCTTTGTAGATTTGTTACCAGATGCACAGCATTAACGTGTTAAAAGGGAAGTAAATTGCCACTTCTTACATAAAATCTTTCCTGCAAGCCTTTTCAGTTAATTTTTATGATAAGTTGTGAGCTGCACGTACAGTAGCCTCTAGATGTACAGCTTGTGAGTCTGGGCCCTTTTTCTTGATTGAAAATACATCCTGAATTTTTGTCATTCAAACTACATGTATTTATTGTATATCCTTCATGCTTCTGTTTTAAGCCCCCTGTTGAAAAAGACAGAGTAGGCAGTATTCGGTAGCACTATGCACTTGAAAAGCCCTTTTCAAGTAAGTAACATTCTAGAGAATTTCCACTGAGAGGTTCTGGCAGCTTCATAAGTTGACAGGGTGAGGGTTAATTACTATTTATGATTTTGAAAATACGGAGCTTGTTTACTTGATAATTAGTCTTTATACAACATATGAAGCAGGGTGGTTTTTTTCTTTTTTTTTTGGAACATGTACAGCACTTTGGGCCAAAGCATATATTTGAAGCTAGTTAATTTTTCAAGAGGGAGATAGGAGGCTAGTTTTTAATACTTGTAGGCTTTGTTGTGATTTTATAACACTCAATGCAACTGCCAGGTTTATAATTTGACAGACTTGAATACAGTGGTATATTCTTTTAATGTTTTCTGCATGTGTGTCCTACGCAAGTATTGATCAAAATGTGAAGGTTGGCATTTTGACAGTTTCTTCTAGTTCAAGAATATATTCATTAGGAAGAAAAGAAATAAGAATTTTACTTCTTAGTTGCAACCAAAGGCATAATACTTTCATGGATTGTAACATGAAAGTTGATATTAATGCGGCATTTTAGTTTAATTGCCTAGGCCTGTTTTTCAAAGGCGTGTGTTTTTGTCAGAGCTCCCAGTTTTTACTTTTCTGATGGTTATTAATAAAATATCCCATGATTTTAATTTTTTTTGTGCATTGCCTGGATTTTTCAGTAGCATTTTTTAACCCCTGTATTACCTAGGAAGAATTTGAAGAAAAAAATTATTAAAGCAGAGACAAGAGTTTTGGAGGCTTTTGTTGGGGTTTTTTAGGGTTTTTGTTTATTGAGGAAGACAAAATATTACACTGTAATATATTTATAGCAAATTTCTGGTTTTAGTGTAGTTAAAAGAAAGTTGCAAACTTTAACACAATACAGTGATAAATTGAAATTATGAATTTCATTTATTTGTGCTCCAAAAGAGAAATGGAATCTGTTTGATCAAGCAAGCGTTTTTTGGTTTTGTATACAAGAAGTGTGCAGTCCAGCTGCTGGAACAGTACAGAAACAGAAACTTTGTGCACTTTCCAGAAGCTCTTTAGACATTTATGACATGACTGTAGGCATTAAATAGTTAGAAAAAGTTGAATGTAGGAACTTGAACTTAGGAAGCCGATAGTACTAGGCAGTGCGTAGTGCACAAATGCCACCATAGTTCTATTGAAGTTTTTCTTAAAAAAAAAAAAAAAAAATAGTTTAATATAACTAGGAAGTCAAATCCAAAGCAGCAATACCTGGTTGTTTACATTGAGCTTTCTGATGGTTATATGTTTACACTGTGTTCGTACTATGGCCTTTATAAATGTTTCTGAGCTAGCTGGGGTTATTATTCATCTTTTTATATTTATACAGGACTGGAGCAGAAATTTAGCAAATGTTCTTCCCTTTTACTCTATTTCTTTGCCTCATAACATGCACACAGTCTTTCTGGACACAAACAGTAAAAAGATCTGGGTGGCTAAGATGGGCCTGAAAAGTACTTTAGACACATGTATTCAAAGCTGAGATGCTTAAGGTCTTCTATTCAGCTACTGCCTCATTTTAGAGGTGCTTTAGCTTTGCTCTTTTTTAAGCTCTTTGTGCATCTAGAGTTGTTGCTCTATATGTGCTGAGAATATCCTCAGCCTTTTTGCTGCATAAAACCTCACCTTCTTGAAGAGTACTGAGGATTTTCACTCGTTCAGTTTCAGTTCCTCCTCAAACTTAAAAGATCTAGTTGGCAGCAGTGGGGAGTGCAAAGCAGACATTGAGTTGAGAATGTTCACATGGGAATAGAGCGTCTTGGGTTTTGGCTTCTGTTCTCAAGATTGTGAAGATTGTGTCGTTTTTTAAATTTTTTTTTTTTTTTAAACTATTATCAGGTAATAATTTTATACAATTCAGAGACAACTTTAGGGCTGTAGGGAAATTCTTTCATAGGTTCTTTCATGCACACTCTATGATGCCAGATATCTTTCATCTTTTTGTAGTTGTTAGTTTTCAGTGAAGGATTTAACAATGTTCCCCGCTTTGCAGTAGCGTTTAGCTAATACCTCTGAAGCATTAGGTTAAAGGAGGCATCAGCCCCAGCTCTTCCCCACCACGCTTTAAAAATTGAAAGGGAGCCTTGTGCCAAAGGGAGCTATTGTAGAAAGACTTCCATGAGGAATTTATGGCTGAAAAATGGAGGTGGATTGATCGATGTCTTGGGCTGGAGAAAGGTGAATGAAGATTCAAGGATTTAAGACTCATTTCTCTCAGTATTGTTTCCCTTTCTGTTCAACATGCTTATTCATCGGGGTCTTATTCTGAGGTACCTAATTCTACTCTCTGCTGTCTGGAGGAGTTTGGGCCTCCAAGCAGTCAAGCTGCTGTCATTTAACACTGTCCTTCCTGTCAGCTGGCTTGTGGCTCTTCTCACTAGTTTTGACTTTATGACTATGGACTGTGGCTGTATTTGTGGCACACTAGGAATGTATGAATTCAGTTACCACCCCATATCTGATAATGTGGCTCATGGCTCACATTATCAGCCTGCTGAATCACTTCTGATTGTATATCCAACCCTGGCACTAGCTGCATCCTGCAGCAGCTGTCTTAGTTGTATGTCAAAAGTCATTCAAATGAATTCTGTTGTTATGGGCAAGTAACTGTTTCAAGTAATTTATGCCTTTGAAGTTTAGCTTTTTTTCATAGAGTGGCATAACTAAAATTATATACAAAGTCTTCATTTGGGGGAAAAATAGCATAGAAAGGCTTTTCAGTTTACCTCTCAGCATCAGTTTTTCTTTCGTGTTACTTTCGTTGTTCATGTCCTAGGCCTCAAAGGTTCTTCCTCTTTAAAACTGCAGTTAAATTGTCACTAGTAGTTATTTAGTGCAATGCTAAGTTAATTAGTACAATGGCTCTTTTTAACAGGGGTTCCAGTGTCCCTGAAAATGATCGACTCTCTTCAATAGCAGCTGAGTTGCAGTTCAGATCCCTTAGTCGTCACTCCAGTCCCACTGAAGAGCGAGAAGGTGATTGTCACAGTAACAGATTGTGGCCTGGGTGTGCAGATGATTTAAGTCATTAACATATTTCTCTCTGATCCCAGTTCTTACCCTTTCCAAAATGTTTTTTCACCTTTCCCCATTCAAAAATCTTAGATTTTTAACTTTCAGGCTTATATTGTCGGAGTAAGTTCTGTTTTCAGTCATATTGTTTCTGAATTGTACCTGAAGGACTTTGCTAGTGTCTTACTAAGTTACAGTATTCAAAGTGAAATGAGTAACATAATTGCTGAATTATATACCCCATTCAGTAGTAAATTTCTAAATGCTGTTAATGAGGTATGAACTGGACCCATCAGGACAGTGCAGAGTTTTCTATCCAGTTCTTTAACTACCACTGCAGTATTCATCTTACAAATACTTGCTGTTACTTGAATACTGGAAGAAAGGACAGAGTGTGTGACTCGATGTCCTGATCAGGGCTCCTTCTTCAGGCTTCCCCAGCTCCTGTATGTGTGGTATTTATTACAACAAATACCTTGAAATATTGGTTGTTAAGGTAGCATGTTCTGTGCAAATTAAAATGAAGTACAAAATGCCAAGCGAAGTAGAGCTGATACTGCAGTCATCCTGCGCAATGAACTGGATTTCTAAGAAAGAAATGCCTTAAAAATTCATACTAAGAGGTGTGGTGGATATTTTTGGGATTTTTTGGTTTGGTTTTTTTAAGCAGATATTGAAAATATTGTCTGCTTCATGCTTGTTCACTTTTTTATGTATCTGTATGAATGGAAAACTGGCTTAGATTGGAATGAATAGAGGTCTTTTTCTAAGGAACCTTAGAAGCTTGTTTTCCTACAGATTTCCTGCATACTTGATTCTGAGTACCCTGGCTTGAAGTGCATCCCTCAGTTGTGGAAGATCTCTGTTCCTGTATAAATTAAATTCTATTTCGGAATAGCTTTCATAATTTGTTTAGATTCTAAAGATAAGTCATTTTTGAATTCAAGAGCATACATTGCTATATGGTTGCCTCATATACTTGTAGGGTGTGTTAGTCCTGATATGTAAGATCTCAGCTTCTGCTGAATATTGCGGCATAATCCTTAATATGAGATAAAGTCACTTTTACACTCACAGTATTGTTTCTCTAGAGCCAGCGTATCCAAAAGGAGATTCAAGTGGCTCGTACCGGCGGAGTTGGGAGCTCAGAACTTTAATCAACCAGACCAAAGGTAGGTGTCTTGGAGTCACTGCAATGTAACATGTATGAAACTAGTGCTGTGCTGAAAGGCTGAATCGTAATGCTGATTGTGAAGAGGTTTTCACGGCTTTGTACATAGGAAGGGGGGGGGGGGGAAATCCTGATTGCAGATAGAAGGTACTGCTAACAAAATCACAAGGTGTAGTCTCTGAGGTGGGAGTAATTAAACTTCATAAAAATTACATATTTTCAGTTTCTGAAAGATACTAGCAGTGGTGTCCTACAAAGTGAGTACATTTTATTGCTATAGAAATTGGAGAAGTTTGCTGTCACTTTACAGTGCCAAATTACAAATTGCCCTTCCTCACTTCCTAATATCTCTCCCCAACATGGGATTTTCTTATTTTGCGTGTGATCTAGACCATTTCCCAAATTCAAGGCTCTTATGGAGTCCCTTCCTCTCTGTCCTGCTGCTTATTTTCATGAAACTTAAAGTAACTTGATTACTTCTGAGACTCCTATACTGTATAGATGTATACATATAGCTTTCTTACGTATATTCTGGCAGGGTAGAACCTCCGGAAACATTAGAAGAAAGTTTTCTGTCACATAAAAAGCTGATCTCTCATTGATGTGGCTCAGACAGAACACAGGAAGAACAGCAAAATTTTTTTCTGAAATCTTGAAGGCTTATTTTTCTGTTTCGAATATAAACAGTGAAGGAATTGAGTTTAATCTAGAAAAGAATTAGGGAAAACTGAAAATTTCTAGAATACAAGGATTTTGGTTTAAATTAACTCCTTGAACCAAGTAAGAGATTACTAGAAAAGTACCAGTGTTCTCATTTTACTTTAGTTTCATCTGTGATTCATAAGTGATAGTTTCATATGTGATTGCTAAAATGTTTCATTCTTTTCCTACATCTTAAATTAGACTCACAAAATAGTTGTCTTCTAACTGAGGTCACTTCACGTGATATCAAAGGTAACAAAATATAAACACAGTGAATATTTCTCAATCAAGGAAATTGTTCATCACTCTTTTTAGACACTGCTTCCAAGCAAGCACCAATTGAAGCTGTTCAAAAGTCTGTTCAGTTGTTTGAAGAAAGGAGATACAGAGAGATGAGGAGGAAGAACATCATTGGCCAAGTTTGTGACACACCGAAATCTTATGATAATGTCATGCATGTAGGTTTGAGAAAAGTGACTTTCAAGTGGCAGAGAGGAAACAAAATTGGTACGTTCATTATACCTTCATTTATCGGGCTAAAATATCAAGCTTAATATTTTTGAAGGAAATCTAAGACTTATTTTCTGAAATCTTGGGTCTCCATGTAGGTACTATCAGCTTTACTGAAATCAGAATATTAAAGTACAAAATACTAGTGCAGCTAGGATTTCCTTTACGTAGCGCTTCAGTGAAGTTTTCACGGGTCAAATAGCAAGAAACAAAGAAGGAGAAGGATTTGGTTAGGACAAGTACTTAGGTATGATCCTGCGATTCCTGCATGTGTTCAACGCTGTAAAATGTTTGAGTTCTGCTTTTGGAAGAACCAGAAATATGAATGGAAATGAGCACAACCTTTGGGATTTGTTTAATTCACCAGTATTGTTGTTGTTTCCCCCATACGATCGTTGTTTCCTCTCTGGTTTGGGATTGGTGGGGAAAAATCCTCATACTCATGAGAAGTTTTCTTTCAGGTCAGCCTATTAATATAACTTTTTTACTTTTAATCATCTTGAATTCAGTATTATAAGTGTAGTATGAGGTGTTACAGGTTAAAAGCTACTTGAAATGCTAAATAAAGGTAGATAACCTTGGGAAGCACAATTTTCAGTGATGTGTTTTCTTATTGCAGCTTACGTACATGTTGCTTGTTGAATGTAGTGTAATTAATTTTTCTTATTTTAATTCTGCAGGTGAAGGCCAGTATGGGAAGGTCTATACCTGCATCAGTGTTGACACTGGAGAGCTGATGGCTATGAAGGAAGTGAGTACCCTGTAAAAAAGGATCACTGCTGCCCTTGTTTTTTCCAAACCAGATGTGCGCGAGTTAGCAGGCATTAAGAATTTCTGAACGCTGTTGTTAGCTATCTGGGAAAGGATGGAAAGACAAATTGTTGCTTCATGTAGCCACATCTGCTCATATCACTTGTTTCTCCTTAAGTTGCTTAAGCTTTTTCTTTTCAGTTTACAGCTTTCAATTTAAATGTATGTAAAATGGATGATGTATTTTTACTAATCTCTTAGGGATGTTGTGAACTTAATAAATGCCTGCTTAATATGCGTGAACTCCCATTAAGAGATCTTAAATTATTTTGGAAAGAGTTTTCTGATGAGTGAGGACTGCACACAAACTTATATTTTACTTTGCAGTATTTCATCTCACATTTTATTCCTTTTTTCTATATTCCTTTGAGAAAAAGATAGGAAGTGTCACATCAGATGTTTTTCAGCTTCTCCTGCAGTTTAAGTGAGCCAGGCTGAGTCACAAAACTGTTGACTAACCTGATGGGTACAGAAAATTTAATTTTCAGGATAGAAGTAAGTAAAGCTATGTAGGCGTAGAGATCCATTTTCCCTACACATCTTGTTTTTTTGGTTTTCCACACGTTCAGACAACTGCAAGCATCAACTGTTCACAACAGTTACCATGCCAGCCATTTGATGCAAGAGCAGTTGCATTTTATGAGCCAGTTCTTCTACACACACAATACGTATGTGATCTCTCAAAGGTGTGGAAAAGCAAGACTGGGCTTGTGCTTAACTTCTTGTACCATACTCATTCATTCACTGACTAATACCAACACTTGAAATTTTGGTTTGTTTGTTTGGTTTTTTTCTCCTGATGAAATAACATTTCCCTCCCCCATCAGCAGCACACTCTGTTCTTGGAATTCAAAGTTGCTTTCTAGATGCAGGTGTTTTTTGCAGAGCATGTGTGTGCTCTTTAGCAGAAGTTCAAATAAGTTGAATGTCATTTGTCACCTTTTTGTAATCTCCATGTGTTTAATTTTACCACTGTTTGAGTACAAATGGTATCCTGGAATTGTTACACAGTACAAAACCATCATAATATGATAGCAACCAAAGGTAAAATATGTGCGTTTATTTCTCTAGCAGTTGTCCTGTACTCAGTTAATGAAGTTTCTGCTTTCTACCAGCATGGTAAAAGTAGCATCTTCCATAACACGCTATGCATTTTGCTGATCTTTGTTTGAATAGAAGCTTTAAATCAGTTTTTGAGAAGACTTGATAATTTTTTTTTCTCCATGAAAAATCCATCACGGCATATTGTAGGAGAGCTAATGAAAACCTGTTTCTTATATCAAAACCTTTATGATGGTATTTGTTCCATGCCACACCTTTTCCTTGCAGCTGCCTCATTCTCAATGAAGAAATCCCTCAAAGAAATCCCTTAGAATCTCCGTTGATGACGTACCTGGAAACTAGTCTTTCTTGAATGATAGCTCTCACTGATGTTACTTTCAGATTCTCTTGTACTGTGTCTGTCTACCACGTTTAAGCCAGAAGGCAAGCTCGGAAGAGATATCTATCTGCACACATGTGTATATTTATACATTAAAGTAACAGCATTTTGCTGTTATAAAGTTTATACATCATTGTATTTGTATGTAATTTTCCAAAAATAGTTTGGTGTTCTTTTTTGTTTAAGTTTGGGGATGGAGGGGTGATATTTTGGGGCTATTTGTGCAATGATGCTGTTTTTAAAAACAAAAAAAAACAAAAAAAAAAAAGAAAAAAAAGGCTTTTTTAGCTGTTTTCTTGGTTTGTGTTTGGTTTAGGGTGGGTTGTTTGTTTTCTGGGGCTTTTTTTGTTTTGGGGTTTTTTTTCCGTAGTAATTTGAAATAGCGGCGAACTAATGAAAAAATCTTTCTTGCAGATAAGATTTCAACCTAATGATCACAAAACCATCAAAGAAACAGCCGATGAACTGAAGATTTTTGAAGGCATCAAACACCCTAATCTTGTTCGTTATTTTGGTGTGGAGCTCCATAGGGTAAGTAAACCTCAATTATTGTGGCTTTTGTGTAGGGCAGAGAGAAAATTTTAAGAAGCTTTGGATCATTGGAAGTTTTACTTGAGCACATTGTAGTTCAGCTTAATTGTCTGGGTATCTCTGTGAATTGCAGTGTGTCTTTTTTCCTCTGACTGTTGAGGTCTCTGAAACACAGTTTGGAGACATTTTTTGGAACTGGTACATAAGCAGAGAAGGTTCACAATAAGTGAATAGAGCGAGTAATGCTGGAGCTAATCTATGCAGCTACTCTTAACTGCTCTAAAAGAAGCTGTATCATACACACTATGGTAACTTCTGTGTGTAGACAAAGACTGGACAGCCTAAAAACAATCACTGTTAGCAACAAAGGTTGTACCAAGACCTTGTCGAGTTCTGGAAAAATTTTGTGCTGCCGTTTAAATCTTGCTGCCAGACAAGTATGTTAAGGAAACAGATCTTCTGGGATTCAGCTAGCATCTCTTCAGAAGGAAAAAGTTTTCTTGCTTGAGCAGCAGAACTGTTCTTTTAATGGAGTTGGATTTCAGAATTGTGTGCTGACATACCCTACTTTTTCTTACTCTCTGCTTCCCACATGCCCTTCCCACCTCCCCCTGTGAGTCTCAGGTCCTTCTGTATCTCTACCGAGTGAGGTGGGCAGGGAACAGGACGCCTGGTGTCTGGGAAGTGTTGTGTGGTCTTGACTGATTTGCTTAATACGAATGGGTTGATTTGCTGACCCATTGCTGGTTTAGAAGGGGTCAAAGGCTGCTTTCTGTCTGCATTTCTTTTCTTGAGAACACAACTTTGGGTGTCTGTGCCATTGGGTCGTTGGTTTCTAAGGCTAGTTTAAGACCTTAGTGTCTTTGACATCTTTTTGTGTTAATAAAGTCTGGCTGAAATTGGCTGGGCTTGGCGACACAGGAAGGGAACTTTTCCTTAAAGTGAGTTAGAGTTGGCATTCTTCAAGCCACAGACAACAACAAAAAACTTGCCCTCCCCAAGAAATCAACACATGATATTGCAGGAACTGGGAGAGAGAGAGAAAAAAAAGCACAACGAAGCCCAAAACATCATTTTACCTTTTCTCTAAACATGGAAAGGATTTTCTTGTATTTCTGCTTAATACACCTACAAGATTTCCAAAGTGCTTTTTGGTTGATGCCAAAGCAACATATTTTATACCACCAAATAGTATCAGTTACATACAGATGATGCAGATAGACACGTAGCAGAGATTTTCTATAGCTGTGCAATAGAATATATTGGGTTGAAGCATGCCCAAGAAAACAGAGTTCTGAAGAGATGATTTGTTAGATATTCCATGGTAAGAGGTACTTCCATTACTCTTTTCACAAACAATGAAGGATGGAAGGAAAACTTGGTCCTAATTCAGTGTTTAAAAATAAAAAATAAAAAAAAATTAAACCAATCAAATCCGGTTTGGTTCCCACAACAGGAAGAAATGTACATCTTCATGGAATACTGTGATGAGGGCACTCTGGAGGAGGTATCAAAACTGGGCCTTCAGGAGCATGTCATTAGGCTCTACTCAAAGCAAATCACGGTTGCTATCAATGTACTACATGAACATGGTATTGTTCATCGAGACATTAAAGGTAATGTTAACCAAAAAAGGTAATGTTGTTGTTTCAGTGTTGTAGATGAGGGCGGGGGGGAGGGATGGGGGACATTTTCGCAGATTTAGTGCACATTATCTATGTGGCCATTAAGTGTATAAAACTTTCCACTTGTTTTTCAATTTACGAGTTATTGGCTAGTTACATGCTCCTTTTTAAGTGCAGAACATAAAAAATATTCACAGTTGGTGTTGCAAACTCATAAATTCTGACCATGATTTATATAGTTTCTGTAGAGGTTGTTAAGATTGTTGGGGATTCATCCAATCTCAGATTTTGGTCCTTGTATTTTTACTACTAATATACCGACTTATGTAGTGTTGGTTTTCTTCTTATCTGTGCAAGAAACAGTGGTGTTTTCTGGGAGCTGACAAGCAGTGTACAGTGGTAGAGTTGTTCATCAGCACTTTTCCGTGTGATTCCCGTTTTCCAGAAAAGTTTTAGGATTTCAGAGGAATGGTTGATTAAACATAGTAACAAAAGCCTTGTTAAAAGAAATTAAAAGAAATTAAAATGACTTATCTAGTGGGTTTTTTGCCATACATTTATCTACTCATGCCTGGGTCTCAGCTTTTGCAGTCTGGAACTACAGTAACTGAAGGGGGGGTTGGTTTGGGCATTTGCTTAAGGCACCCAGTGTCAGTCCGCATTTCACATTCATTTTTCTTTTCCTGCGCCTTCCAAAAACATCCTCCATGTCTAGTTCTCTTGGTTTTGTTGGTCTGGCATATTTTACTCACTTATGGCAGAAACTTAAGAGCAGGTAGGGGAAACAATGCACACAGTATGCCCTGCGAATGCTCATTTTATGACAAGGTAGTGCAACCCAACGATGCTGGGTTTCTATGTCCCTCTTGCTCACAGGGTTTTGAATCACCGCAGCAGTGTAGGAGGTTCCCAGTTGCTCTTGGTCCTTTGGCCTCGTGCTTCTCATTTGGGAAAAGAACTATCTACGATCCAGAGGCCTCCCACCCAGGTAGGCCACTCTTGGGTCAGTTTTGGCTTTTTTTCCTAGAAAACACTTTCCCTCACTCCCATTACCCAGCAATCTTGCCTTTTCTGGTTCTCCTTCCTGACCAAAGGTTTCTCTCCAGTTGTGTATTTCCCTTCGTGCTTTTCACAGTGCCCTCCTTGCCCTTTACTTGGTCATTCCAAATCCAGGTTCTGCTTAGCTGGATTACGCTCCCCTGGAAGCTCGTTGTGATCAAAATCCAAGGCTGACCAACAGGGATTTCTTTTGTGCTGCTGTATGTCATTACTGATTTCTGGATATGTTTCCAAATAGGCCTTCCTCTCATCAGGGAAGCGAGGAGAGCTGTCTGACAGAACTGTAATGCTGTGCTATCTGAGGGCATTTCTGTTGCAACAGGTTCCCCGTACCAAATGTTGGGATGTTCCGTGAGAATAACAGCAGCTACAAATAGAGGGTCACTGCAGACACATCTGTCTATGGTTTCTTCCCGAAACTTAATGACAGAATATGAAGACAGACCACAGAGGGTATTTGTATAAAGGATGCCTGGTGTTACATTGGAAGTCTCTCGCTTTCTGTCTCCTTTTATGCTAACGTTGCATCCCCAAGTTTTCAGGCTAACGGCAGTAATGAAAACTCTGGTTTTACTTTTAGCTCTTATGTAGTCGGGTACTCTTATTTTTCTGATAGGGAAGAATTAGAATACGTCATTCAGATTGTTAAAACTGGAAATCTCGCTGTCAGATCATACTCTTTTGGTCTTTTTGCTGACCGTAAGTGTGGATCTGTTTCTTTCAGCAGCAGATAACCAATTCTTAGAGTAATTGTTTATACACGTCCCGCAGTTGGTGTCTGCAAGTACTTTGTGCTCAAAAATTGAGTGTTTTGGTTAGTAGTGTCCGCTAGTGCCACCGTTGTCCTTCAGATGCTGTTATGGCATCCAGTTCTATGAGTGTAAAAGATGAAGCAAGACACAGCTGCCTTGAATCCTTTTTCAGCCCATGGTTGTGAGAGCAAACAGGGGGGTAGTGTTTGCTGGTTGTTACACTTGGCTGCGCTAGTTTTGTTAGTCTTCATCAATATGTAAAGTAGTTGGTCTAGTATGTAGCAGGTGAATAAGTCTTTTGGGATGGCATTTTTTTATCTCTGTCCTGGGCATTGGATTTTAAGCCCTGTGGCTAAGCCCAGATTCCTCGGTTATAATTACTTCGCTTTTTGCAAGCAAGCTCTTCTGCTCAGTGATCGAGAATGATGGAATATTAAATGCTGAAGGCAGTCTCTGGATATCTCTGGTTGAGCCCTCTGTTCAAAACAGGGCCAACTTCAGTATCAGATCAAATGTCAAATTACATCAGACTGCTCAGGACCTTGTTCACTTGAATTATGAATATCTCCAGGGATGGAGATTCTCTTTTCTGTGGGCCCCCGTCCCAACGACTGACCTATCCCCATTGTGAAGAACTTTCTCCTGATGCCTCCCTGGAATTTACAGAGGTGTGTCCATTGCACCAGATCCTTTCACAGCGTGCCTTTGAGGAAAAAGTCTATTTCCATCTTCTTGATATCCTCCCATTACAACTGAAAACAGCAATAAATTCCACACACACACTCCTCCAGTCTTTTCTTCTTCAAGCTAAACAAACCCATCTTTCAGCCTCTCCTCGTACATTGTGTGCACCAGCTCTCTGACCATCTTGATGCTCTTCTGCTGGGTTTGCTCCAGTCTTGTACTGGGGAGCCCAAAAGCAAGACACAGCACACCAAGTGTGGTCTTGCAGGTGCTGAATTGACAGGAATTAATCACTGAGGTCATACTTGGTGCTTTCTCTCTGGGAGAGAAGGGCATATTCCTGAAGAGTGCTTGGATTGCGTTTTCAGAATGAATACAGAAAACAAAGGGATTGTATCTGAAACTTCAGTAAATTAAGCCTGTGAATGAGATGCTCAAGGCCAGGAAGTCTTCATCAAAATGCTATTGTACTCTTGTTAACTTTGGTGTTAGCTCTCAAAATTTCTGCTATTCCTGCCTTCGTGTCTTCATGGTGAGCACAGGGGAAGGCAGGCCATTCGACAAGAGCCAGAAGGCTGCACAACAGATGAGTACGGGCATGTGTCAGGCTTTCTAAAGTAGAATACTAAAGCTGATTTTTCTCATCAAAGGGTAATGTTTGGCCTGCTTGTTTCTTGGATGAATTTGGCTGCTGTACTGCTTAAGTACTGGCTGAGGAATGTCTGTGAGCTGCCCCTCTTTGTGGAATTATACCACAGTCTTTAGTGGGGCCTTTGATACTGCTCCTCAGACCCACGGTATTTACAGTGGCGCCTTTGGAATATCACACTACTGCAGTTTTCACTGCGCTGCAAACGGGGCTGACTTGGGACAGAGATCCAGGGCATGAAACTTCAATTTAAATGCTTTGGGTCATAGCTATTGTTTTTTCTAGCAAGGGTGCAGCTTTTGACATTTGCTCTTTGTTTGCAGTCTGCCCAGAACATCTTGTGATACAAATGGCAGTAGGGCTGTGCAGAACTGGGCTCCTTCTTGCCTCTGCCAAGTACATCCAATGAAGATGCTTTTGATAGTGTATGTGTAGGAGGAGAGAAGGAACAGATGGGTGTGTTGTGCCTTTTGCTGTTTTAGCTGTGATCTCCAGTTTTATTTTGCTTATTAACCATGCAGATATGGCAGGAATTTTGTTGCATTCACAGCAGTATTAACTGTCAAAGGTAAAAAGCATCGAGCACTTTCAAAATACTGCCCTTGCGTTTCCTGTTCTCTTACCCAGGTCCTGCTGGACTCTGTGCAGGTTTCATCTAACAAGGAGACCCTTTGTAAAGACTCCTCCTAGAGTCTGATCTTGGCCTCTGAAGCAGAGACCAAGCAGCTTACAAAACAGAGGCTCCAGCAGACAACGCGTCAGGGGAAGCCTTATTCAAATAGCTGACAGAAGATGTCAGCAACATGAGTCTTCAAGTGCTGTCTCTTTCTTTGTGGTAAAACTTTGGTTCGTTGCGTTGCAGGTGCTTTCAGGACAAAGGCTCACAGTAACGTTTATGCTAAATTGTCATGACTTTTTTTTTTAAAGGGACAAATTTAGTTTGAAAGGCCTTGTAAGTAGGTTCTGAACTGTATTAAACCATCACAATAGCTTTAGATTCAGTCAGAAGAGAGATGGTTGCACTTCAGCTCTGCCAGTTTCCACAGGCTGCAGTAGTAAGAAACTACTTTGTAGCCTTCCATGAAATTTGCATGTTGCTTTCTTGAGGAATGGGAACATAAGTTTCCAAAACATCCTTGTAAAAGTGTTTGCTAGTGATGGCTGTTTTTCCCAAGCTCTTTGTGTGGGCTCAGTGCACCTATTTCTATGACAAGTAATTGCTTGAAAATCATTAGAAGAAGAAAAGCTGTGGGCAGTAGTTCAAAGGAAAAAGATGCTGATAGAGTAACTCGCTCTTCTAATGCATTGCCCATGTTTAGTGTCCCCTCGAGCTGCCTTGGACTGCGTTGGTGTGTGTCTGGATTCTTTTTCATTCAAGGAGCTGAGGGAAGGTCTGCCCAGCTCCATTACATGTGCCTGTGATTGCAGGGTGACTCTGGACACCTGTGTCCCTCGGATGGCAAACTGCAGATCCCAGCCAAAGAACTCTGATGTTGAGTATTTGCAGGCGCCTGAATATGAGGAGTGGAAAACTTACAGACACAACATGCAGAAGAGTTGTATTAACTGAGAGTTAATTCTTTTAGAACTTGTAAAAGGCTTACAGTAATTAAAGGTTGGAATTTATTTCTGTTAATGATTTCTCTCCTCCTTTTATAGTGCAGTTTGAAGCAACACCTCTTCAACTAAAGAAATCTTGCTTTAGTTATCAAGCATTCTCATGGTACTTAGAGAAGCCCTTTGAGAAATGGGCAGGGTTTTGTCTGCACTGCCTTCTTTTTTGACTTGAGTTTTTTGAGGGTTATTTTTATTTTCCATTAATATCTTGGGGATGCCCAGCCACGCTAACTGGGTAAAGTCATTAACTAAGAGAACATAACACAAAGGAGGAGCAGCCGAGGATTCCTGCACTGACCTATGTTCAAGGTGGAACAAAAGTGAGAAACTTCTGAAGGCTGTATTCAGATGAGCTATTTTAGAAAGACTCTTCCATGTGGCATGGGAAAAGGCAGTGTGTAACAAAGCCCCCAACATTTGCCTGCTCCTAGAGTAGGAGGGGCAGTTTTGTTCTGTGCAAACCATTCGTCTTTCCTCATGAGAGTTCACAGCTCAAGCTGTATTTCTGCCAGGTGACTCTTGCAACCTACTTGTGGCTTCATTGTGATACTTCCAGAATCCAGGATTTGGCCTGATGTGTATAGCGAGCTGCTTCTGTTTTCTGTTGGCTGTCGACATGTCTTTTGGCAGGATGTTGAATGAAAGAAAACCACTGGTTATCGAAACCGCTTGGCTTACGTTGCGGTGTTGTGTAGAGCAAGTGACTTGAAGCCAACTGCAGATTCCCCTTGGAGATTTTCAACTATGCTAGGGAAAGGTTTTCTAGTGTAAGTTGGCAGAGTAGCCAGCTTATTGTAACAGTAATAAGAAATATAACAGAAATTCTTCTGGAAGTAGAGTGCAAGAGGAGTGGGCATTTGGTAGGACATGTAATACAATGCTGTAAGCTCCATTTTGCAAGTCTGCCATGATGACACAGCTGTACGATACTCTCTGTCTTGACTCAGCAGAACTGAAAAGATGGCTAGTGGCAGGTATGCAGCAATGGCCTCTGCCAGGAACCTCCTTAAGGACAGGTGTTTTTTTGCAGTGCAACGCTCACAAGGATAGCACTGGAATTCATAAATTCCTGGAGGAGTATTTTCTCCTAATGAGCATGTATGGAAAGCTGATGAGTTTGCCTGCAGTACTGCTTTGTGTTTTGAACACTTCTTGTTGTCAGCTTCCAGTATGCTTAGTGTTAACACAAACCCACCAAAAATCCCATGGGCTAATGGTAATGTACCCTCTGGGGAACATCTCTAATGCTGTCATATTCCATGCTTAATCTACAGGTAAAGATTTAAGTGCGAATTCACCTATTATCTACCGTGTAACTTCCAAGAGTATATCGAGAAGCCCTCACTCCTTGATTCAGCACTAGTTTAACAAGGGCTGTTTTTTGTTGTGTTTCCTAGGAGCCAACATCTTTCTTACCTCATCTGGACTGATTAAACTAGGAGACTTTGGCTGCTCAGTGAAACTGAAGAACAACACCCAGACAATGCCTGGAGAAGTGAACAGTACTTTGGGGACTGCAGGTAAGGAAGCATGCGTTAGGCAGATACTTGTCTAGTTACTGTAAAAGAAGATACCTCTGCCAAAAGCCTGGGCTGGAGTAAAATGATGTATTTCAGGGAAACTTGATTTTACCTCAGGTAGTTAGATGTGCTTTACATCCGGAAGCCAAAGCAATCAGTGAACGACATAACTGGAAAGATAAAATTGTATTTGTCTGGTAACTATAAAGGTGCTGGAGCTTGTGTTTTCTGTGGTTGTATCTTTCTCTGCAGCCTTACTGAAACAGTACTGTTCTTACTGAACAGCTGCTTAATCTATTATTAAAAAATGAAAATAACTGCCAGCATTTTCACTATCACTGTTCAAACTGAAAGACAGTTATGCTGCAAATATGTCGAAGAACAAGAAGCCAGCAAATGACAAAACTTAGCAAGAAAAGCTGAGTGGTAATTCATTACAGATATATTAAAAACCACTTGGTTTTGCCCAGTTAACCACGTAATGTATGCTGTTCCTTCTGCTGTATGAACTGATGACATCCTATGTGTTGTTTCAAAGCGTACATGGCTCCAGAAGTTATTACTAGAGCTAAAGGAGAAGGGCACGGACGTGCGGCAGACATCTGGAGCCTGGGCTGTGTTGTTATAGAGATGGTCACTGGCAAGGTAGGGATGTTTCTTGTGCTGAATGAGTGCAAACTGTCCTTAGCAATTTGTCACACTTAAGTCTGCAAGTACCGGTGTGGTTTTTAATTTCCTGGGGTACAGAAATATATACTCTATTGGATAGCAAGTTACGTGCTAAACCTTGCACTTAGCAATGCTGTTACCTGTTGCAGAGGCCCTGGCATGAATATGAGCACAACTTCCAGATCATGTATAAAGTGGGGATGGGTCATAAACCTCCTATTCCTGACAAAGTGAGCCCAGAAGGGAAAGACTTCCTTTGCCACTGCCTGGAAAGTGACCCAAAGATGAGGTGGACGGCCAGCCAGCTCCTCGATCATCCTTTTGTCAAGGTTTGTCTCCTGGCTTTGGCTACAAAGACTGTAGATGGGGATGGGAAACAGCTTTTAGTTGGCTTCATCATTTGCAGCTGTGCCACAGGGCTCTGTGTCATGGTGGGAGGCTGTCCAGAGGCTAAATTGATGCTGTCCAGAGAACAAGGTTTGGCAACTTTTTGGAAGCACGTGTGATGTTGGTAGCAAACATTTGGCTAAAAGAACCTGGTGCGCACCATGCAATAAACTTTCACTGCTGTTTTGAGATGTGTTATTTTTACATTAAAAAGACTTGTTAAACTTCAGTTCAGTGGTAGTTAATTGATCTGAAGGGCTATGTACCTAAAACTTTAGTGAGTCCATACACACCGACCTCTGTAACGTAGAGATAAGGGTCCTCCAAAACAGTGAGAAACAAGCACATACTTGAGAGCTCTACCATCCTCCAGTGCAAGGGGCTGCTTTGCTTTTAAGTTCATATTTGAAGTTAAGTTTATATTGAATGTTTATCTGACAGTCAGCATAACAATTTGGAGTTCTTGCATGAACTTTGGTTTAATTCTTTGCTTAAGAATAGGCAAATATTCACAGCTACAGATTTAGCTGAATTAGTAACTTCTTTGAAGAAGTAGGAGGACAGTAGGTTATTGAATTCTGTCCCGTTTTCCAGCATAAAGTTGTTCGCTTTGGTATTCTGGTTCAATAACAGCATCTTTGGGATCATCATACCCATCCCTCCTCAGTGCAGCTGTAGCCAGATCCCATCCAGCCCAGAGGCAGAACACTTTTTTAGGTATGTAAGAGTTGCACAGTGACAGATAGTGGAAACACCAGTATTCGCATATAGACACTTGTAATTCATTATCTGTATTACAAAGGAGAAAGGAGAAAGCTTCAAAGATGTCCTGTTCCCTTTCCGTTCAATGAAGATGCTAAAGAAATTGATCTGTCATCATCTTCTTGCTGCAGTAGGGACACAATTGAATTAATTGCCTTTTGTCCTCATCACAGGTTTGCACAGACGAAGAATGAAGTTATTCAGTCTCTGGCCTTTTTTATTCTGGCAAGATATCTTTTAATCACTACTGTATGTAATATTTACATAAAGACTGTGCTGAGAAACAGTATAAAAACTGAACTTACGAAGACTGCACAAGTGACGAGCGTCACTTTCTCTGCTGCTCCTGTATGTTTTACTTGGCACACGTTGCTCACGTGACAGTGTCCGCAAGTTGGAAGAAGCTGCATGTTTCAGTGAAAGTGCCATTACTACTGTATATGGACCATACCTTTTTTTTTGTTCTTTCTCCTGTTTCTCATTTGATTGAGAACTGTAATGTTAATATGTAGTATTTTTGAACTCTTTAGGTTCAGAAAAATGCTGTAGTGTTATCAGGCGTTATGGACCTTGTTTTTTAATCTGTTTGTTGAGTGCACTGACTGTGAACTTTTACTGGGTTTTTTGTTTATTTGTTTTTGGCAAGCTTCAGATTTGTTATGCACAAGGCTGATTAATGAAATTTTAAAAAAGTTTTTTCTCAATAAATGGTTTATTTTAGGAGTTGCTGGTGAAGGGTTTTTCTTATGAAATCTGTGGGGTCATGTGACATTTTAAACCTTTTTTTCCAATACTTGTTTAAGACTATAACCGAACTGCAATAAGCTTCTCTTGTATTGCAATAGTCAATGGTTTTGTCAAGTTCAAGATGCGTAAGCATCATCGTACATTGCACAAGTGATAATAGAGTTAAGGTCCCCCCCTTCACCCTCTCCGATGTGCAATTCCTGACACTACCTAATGCATAAGGGTTAGAGGCTGAAATAATTTGCTTCTTGAATGCGAGTATTGCAAAGAGGGACTGGTCTGTGTGGCATTTCTGTGGCCAAGAGGAGACTGAGTTAAGATTATTCTTGTGTTCTGTTTGGCAAAAACAAGAACTTCCTGTTAGCTTTTTAAAACTGACTTCTGATCCCAGATTTTGATTTTCCCACCCCCAATCGGCATCAGTCTCAGAAAATGAAGAGAAGTTAGAAGTGGTCAGCAATTAGAAGAAACAGTCTGCAACACTCGATCCAGTTATATTATTTTGTTCGGCATGCTATTACGAACAGATGACTTAAAACTGTTACTTGTAAGCATTAGTGCAGTTTACATATTCCTGTTACAGCTTTAGACTTGAAAATGGGTAACTTACTTATAAAGCAGAGAACTTGCTTTTAATATTTGGCTTCTAAAGTCCTGTCACTCCTCTTAATCTGAAAATCCTTGGTTTGTTACAGGGGTGGGGTGGCTTTCAGCAGCTGGGTGAGCTGTTGAGAAGAACGTGAAAGCTGACATTTAAATCTAGACAAGCACGAGCCTCACTGTGCAGGTCACCAGTGCAGTGTACCCAGGCTCTCAAAAAATACAGTGCTGAATTTAAACAAAGACCTTCCCTTCTCTTCAGTTCTCTGTTTTCAGTTATGATAGGAGGGGAAGTATGGTGTCATCCTCAGCAACTGACTATGAAAGTACCTGAGGTAAAAGTTCCCCCTCCCTCCGCTCCTGGCCTGCTGCGTGCTTCACGTTGCAGCGTATCAGAAGTATCCATGTGGTTTGTGTCCTTACTTACCTTGTTTCAGGTGCCTGTGAACACAACAGGAACTGAGGATGGCTTTCAGGAGTCAGGATAAAGGTGAAAAGTAAAGTGTTACTAGTTCGTTGTTGCTGACCAAAGAAAACGCACTGCACATCAGCTTTTTATACTTTTATTTTTGTATAAACAAACGTTAAAACTACTTTTGTTAAGGCAGTTGTAGAACATACAGTTGCTTGTGGGGAGGAGGGGCAAACACTGCTTCTTAATGACAGATGTCATTCTTTTAATACAGCAAACGGGACTAGTTGAACTTTGGCAAGTACCAATACGCTTTCTCTGCCGGTGAACGCTGGAAGGGCCCAGTGGTGCAGTCCTTGTGTGCTGGGATGTCTAGAAGGGCTTAGGAGGACGGATCCAGGAGTGGCGTGTTTGGGCCTCAGCCTGTTCTAAGGGTTGATCCCAGGGAAATGGGTATGAAATAGTCTAAATACTCTTTCAGAAATATTTGTGTGTGGTGTTTTCCTCTGGGAGAAGTGGCACTGCATGCAGTTGGAGAGGAAAGGACTAAGATTCGTAAGGAATGTTAAATGTCTCCCCACCAGCATGTTAAAGCAGCGGCTCTTTAAAAATGCAAAAAAGCTAATATCTGTCACTACATGAACGTGTATTTGCTGCTCAGAACTACTCACCCCTGTGTATAGGGTTCATTCTGCCACCCTGAGAAAAGCCCACTGTAGCGGCCAGGAAAGGTTTACGGTAAAATGCAAGATTGGAGAGATCTTTTCTCTCCCACCCCCACCCCCTTACAAAGTCTTGTGTACAGCATCTTCAGGCCTGGCTCACTAACATGCCTGACGCATGACTACAGGACAGATGGATCTTCAGACACTAATACAGGTTATAATACTCAGTTTTACAATTTTAAGATTGTTTTAGCAAATAGAGGTGCAGGGTGTGTGCTTTATTAAGAGAATACCTTTATAAGCACGGCTGTATTCTCTGCTCTCAGGCTCTATTTCATGTGTTGAAAAACTACACTAAAGCCCCTGTTTATGTTCATCACATCATAATCATACAACCTATTCCAGAAAGCTGCAGAGCACAGGCAATGCATGTGTACACAAGACGGGGAAAAAAAAAACCAAACCCAAAACTAGTTCCTCACACTTCCCAAGGCCTCTTCCTTCCTTCCTGTTGTACGTTTTACCACCTCCACGCTCAAAAAACTTTACTTATGCCCCATGCTAAAAGCAGTACTCCACCTGCTCTTTAGCTGCTGCATATTAAAAAGACTAATTTCTAGATGCTCTGATGTACTGAACAGCAAATGCGTATTTCATGGAATGATTCATATTCTGTCGTATTAGCCCCTCTTTCTTCTGGCCTCAGTTTTATTATAGGAAAAGAGAAATGGTTTTTAATACCAGCTGCTGGAACGAAGGCTGCTCACTTTCTTCTCTAGAGCCACCCAGGCTGGCTGTGCCTAGACTGTCATGGTTTAGTCCTATGTGCAATGAAAATGTACCATTACTGAAAGTGCCAATCATCATCCCCACTGCTCAGCATCAGTACCTTCAGATTTTACAAGATTGGGGTGGGCTTTTTTCTCACTCATGGCAGTTGGCAGGTGGAAGTCCTGTCCAAAAAGGAAAACCTTTTTCTTTTTTCAAACGAGCTCTTTTTAGTAACTTGCATATCGTTAACTCTTGGAGCTTAAAAACAACAGGAGGCTGCCCTGGAATCAGTACCAGGGATGTCAGAGCAACACAGTTTTCCCGAGGGGCTTGATTCTAGTTTTACTTAATTCAGAAGGGTGTCAAAGCAAGTCCAGCCAGCCATAAAAAACTCTCTAGGTCTCTCGCCTACCTCCCCTCTTCTCCCCAAAAGAAAAGCAGAAGATAATTTAAGTATTGTCTCAGGCTGACTCTTATGAGGCACCACGTAACCTAATTTATCAGGAAAGACAGACAAGCAGATTAACTGGGATCACAACAGTATGGGTGTGGGGCATGACTGTTAATGCACGCCTTGCATTATTAGTTACAGCATACCCAGTTGTTTTGTTTCCCCCTTTGTTAGGAAGGCCTAGAATTTTAATCGGTGTTTAAAGATGAAAGGAATTTTATTACCTCACTTTTTCCAAACTATAAATGGCGTTTACTCTCAAAAGAATTCCAGGTTTCAGCTATCCCTCTGATGTGTTGCCTGGGGGAAGGTGTGGCAGTGGGTAAGGTAGCTCTGTTCAGGCCACAAGGCCAAATTCCACGCCAGGCTGTGCCACTACAAGGCTGGGATCTAACACAGCAGGCCCTGAAGTTTTAAAGGGCCCCTGTGGTGCAAACTGTGGGAATAAGTTCTAGGAATAGAAAAACTCTACTGCAAGTCTGCCAGTTCAGCAGAGCTGCTTCAGTCCAGTACTGGTATAACCAAGCAGAGCATCTTACTGTGTTTAAACATTGACAGATTATGGTTGTTAAACTGTTAATGTGTCATCTAAACAACTATCAATTTTAATCATCTTGTAACAATCTTCTGACATTTATCCATTCCTTAGAGCGAGTTAAGAAAGATAAAGCCTGCACCTCTGGTTAGTTTCCAGGTAGAGTCTCTCTTTTTTTTCTTTTTTTTTTTTTCAAAATTTAAGACACTTCATAGGAAAACTAACCAACCAAACAAATGCAAACCTGTTGTAGAGAGTATACGAAGGAGTGCATCTTTCAAGCATGTCATCCAGCCCAAACTCCCCAAGAAAAATAACAGCAGCAGAAAATCAGGTACACGTGGCAATTGCCTATCCTACCCTTCCTCTGATCTCACCTGAAGGACCATGATATGCACTTAACAGTTCTCAGAAGTTGCATTTGTTGCCTTTGGATTGAAGCAGTTTCTGAAGACGCTACTTCTGTTTCTGCTTGTTGTCATTGTTGCCATAGGTGGAGCCCTTGTTAATTTCTGTAACGCCTATCATCCATCTGACGCCAACAGAAGCTGCAAAAGAAATAACAGTAAAGTTAAAAGCCGCTTGCAGACGGAGACTGAAGGTCAGTAGAGGTGTGGCATTTTGAAAGAGACAAACAGCCTTCTCAGCCTTGGAGCAGCACAGCATTAAAGGCAACTACCCGTGTTACCTGTACTTTACCTTTGAGGAAAGCCCTGTATCAAATAAGTTGTCCACAGCATTCCATGAAGGTCCAGGGTTGCTGGCCTCAGGCCAGACGTGTCCTCTCCCACCAGCAGGGAAGAGACTACATGAACCAACACGGGGGCGAGAGGCACAGGCATAATGTGCCCAACCCTTTTAAACCTTAGACGAGGCTGGCAGTGAAATGGGGGTGCTCTGGGGCTACTGTCTCCCAGGAGTGGAGTGACAAGTGGTACTAATGTATCTGCCTGGTGCCAGAGGAAGGGAATGCTGCCTGCTTTCAACAGCCCCCGTCCCTGGAAGAGCACGAGCAAGGGCAAGGGTGCTTCAGATCTTCATAAACAAACAGACCAACAAAAGTAAGTTGTGGCATTTTTTCACATGAAAGAGCCCATTACAAGAGGCCAGGTTAATTTAAAAGACTTTTATAGTTGATTCAGTGTTAATAATTCACCACGCACAGGGAATTACATTTGGTATTTTTTTTTATAATTTATTTGTAGTGCCTGAAGTGACTGTTTAAGTTAAACACAAGTTAGCCTAAGCCCTTCCCCTCCCCTTGCAGCTTATTTTTTATTTTTTTAATTATTTTGAAAAGAGGCTTAGCTGCCCAAAATCTGTTATTCCCCAAACTTCTGCTCAGCTACATTACATATCAAGAACTGCCATGCTTCTTTCAGGCCTAAACCTACTTGGGAGTCACAAACACCTTCCCCCTGCTCAGAACGCTTTTTCCAAAAACAACCCAAGAGAGCCACGAACCTCCCCTAAGCCTCCAATGCCCAGTTTCTTGCTGGCTGGTGGTGAAAAGGCCCAGTCCTGTGAGGTGCTCTAATTGTTTCATTCCCATCGGTCTTTACCTCTCCAAGACAACCCTGAGCAATTCCTCGCCAGCCAAAGGACTCTTTATGGCAAGTCAGAGCCTGCGATCACCAAGAGAATCCCAAGGCTTCGTACCGCTACCAAGCACCAACTGCCCAAGGCAGGGCTGATGCCGAACCCTGCGTCCTGGCATTTGCTGCTCTTCAGCACAGGAATGGGAGGGGGCTGTCAGCAGGTAACCAGTGCTGCCCTGTGCTTCACCAGTTGCTTGCTTGTCCTGGCACTACCACATCAACCACGCAAAAAAACATCCCTTTTTTTAAATAGCTACTTCTCTCTTCTGCTTCAAGCAACCTGTTTGGAGGTGGAACACAGACTATTGAACAAATGTTATAACTGTAAGGCAGGCAACTTGAAAAAGCTGAATATATTATTTAAGTAAGAAGACAGGCTGGAAAGCAGCTCTGCAGAGAAGGACCTGGGCTTCCCGGTAGACACCAGCAGTGTGCCCTGGTGGGAAAGAAGGCTGAGGCTGCCCAGGGATGCATTAGGAAGAGCATTTCCAGCAGGTCAAGGGAGATGATCCTTCCCACCCTGCTCAGCACTGGTGAGGCACGTCTGGAGTGCTGGGTCCAGTTTGGGCTCCCTGGTACAAAAGAGTCAGGGACATACTAGAGCAAGGCCAGTGAAGGCCACAGAGATACCTGAAGGGAGAGTGTAAAGCTGATGGAGCCAGGCTCTTCTCAGTGGTGCCCAGGGATGCACAGAAGGCAATGGGCACAAACTTAAACACAGGAGGTTCCCTCTGAGCATAAGAAAAAAAAAGGAAGAAAATCTTTACTGCGCAAGAGGTTGAACACTGGCACAGGCTGACCTGGAAGGCTGTGGTCTTCATTTTTGTAGATATTCAAAACCCAGTGGGACACAGCCCTGAGGAACCGTCTGTAGCTGACCCTGCTCTGAACTGGGGGTTTGGACTGGGTGATTTCCAGAGGTGCCTTCCCACCTCAGCTACTGTCTTCTGTCTGATTTGCTTGGATGAAAGGCACTGTGTATTTTGCTCTTTCAAGATACCAGCACTTGAAAACCAACCAATCAATCAACTACAGACTCGGTTTTGTAATATGACAGTAAATGAAGCGACAGTTTTTAGAAGTGCAAGTGGTAACTGGCTACTAGAGGTGAGTCACACATGGTGTGACACAGCGATGGCTGAATAGACAGTGGTGCAATGGGGAAGCTGGGCTGCCTGTGGGGCTGCCCTCGGGTCTTCTGGATGCCGAGGCACGAGGAAAGCAGGGCCCTCTCACAGGCAGATAGCCGTGCAGTGAAGAGCCCAGAACAGGAGATGGTTCCTAGGGAGTTCACTGTCATTTACACTCCACTGTTAGACCACGAATGGAAATGCAAACAACTGGGACAAGTGAAGGGTTTCACAAACAGAAAAGAACAGAACATCTCTGACATTTAAATGGACGTGAGCTAGGGAAGACAAGAGGAAGATCCAACATGTAGCCTGCAGTCTGGGATCATAGCATAACAGTAAGCATGAAATCATTAAGATTTTAACCAGACGGCATAGTAACAGCATCTGGAGATGGACACAGAGCATAAATAAGAGCAGCTGTTACAGCAACCACACAGCACATTGGGGATTTCATCCAGTTCCAAGAATGCTGCTGCCTGGACACCAAAAAAATACCTAGTTCAGCAGTTGTGATAAATTTTTTTTTCTTCTCCTTTGCTCCCTGGCAGAAGCTGTCGCTGCCTTTCTGTCCTCACTTCACCCTGCAGCCCTCAGCACCCTGGGAAAGGCGGGGTGCAAGGAAAGGGCCCAGCTCACGTTTGCCAAGCCTGTGGAAGCAAAGGGGGTTAAGTGCTGAGGTGCCTCAGTGGTTTCTCCCTGCACTGCCTGCCTCCTCTCCACAGCTCTCCTGGAGCCTTAGTGCATACCCTAGAGATACCATCACATTTAAGGATTTATTCTGCTGTTGTTTTAAACAGAACTATAGTAAAGGGAACTTAGGGTTTTTTACTACAAGGAAGGGGAGAAAGAGAGATCAAGCAGTAATTGTGCCTAGCGTAATCAGCTGAGAGTTTAAGCCTACCCTGAGAAGAGCAGGAGAGAGCTGTTATCGGCTGAGGGACCGCTGCACTGCTCCATGGCAAACTACAGAAGGTAACCGAGCTCGTGCCATCTGTCTGCCCATTGCTACCCACCAGCCAAAAGATGCAGGAGATTGCTGAGGACCTGCTCTGCCTGCCAGAGAGCTGGGTGCTGAGGGAAGACTGAGCTAACACAAATTGACAGAGCCAATAATGCAATCTCTTTCTTGCAACACTTTTTAGCTCTAAGAAAACCACCACCTCCGTACATAGTCCCACAACCCTCAGCAAAACCTTAGCTCAGAGCAGAGGATTTCCACCTTTCCTCTCACACCTCAGGATTTCTTCTCATCTGTTACCTGGGGTTTGTACCACACAGCAAGTGCTATAAGCAGCACAGCAGGCAGGGACATAAAAATTTCCCATATATAGTGTGCTGTACACCTGAGTTATATAGGTTACACACTGAAATGAATATTTGTACAATTAAAGCTTATACGAATAGCAGAAATTACCATTGAGGGCCTATCTTACATACTATAAAGGAGAAGAAACAAGCAAGTAACAAAAAACCCATGAGTTTTAGGCACCAAGCTGAAAGGCCAGACTGTCTGGCAGCTCCACCACCAGGCAGAATCAACACAGACAGAATCCTGCACGTGGTTTATATCCTGTTGTAAAACTTGGTGTAATGCTGTTGGCTCATGCACTCCTCACTTTCCACTCATCTCAGCCTACAGGCATCAACAGCGTTGCTGCCCAGAGCACATCATGCTCCAAGCCTTCGGGACACATTCTGCGTTTGGACACTGCCGAGTCACCAAGGACCCACTCACAGTTTGTACTCTGATCCCTGGAAACAGGTCAAACAGCACTGCGCGCACACCATATAGCAGACATACAACAGCTCCTGCAGAATCAAACCTGGCTCATTACTACTCACACTTGGTTCAAATGAAATACTTTTCTTGCCTGTAACTGATACTTAACTGCTGGCCCCGTGCCATAAGCCCAGACACCATTAACGCTTTTAGCATTAGACACGTAAGAGCTACTTCTTCATTTAAAAGCCAAGAGAAGCCCTCCCATCTTTTGCATACAGAACCAACAATTCCCTTTTAATTGCTGTTGACAGCTCTATAATAGAATACTTGTTGAGCATGAAGGTTGTCCTCTTCAACACAAGTTACCAAAACATGAAAGGCAACCTAACACTGGGTTCTTTGGAGGCAAATGAGAAATACTGACATTTGACAGACTCACTCACTGCTTTAACAGCAAAATATCAGCCCCACGTTTTAAATAGCAGTTGTGAGTTAAGTACGTAAATCTCTTACGATGTGTCCTACGAAACTAAAGCCAGTTTTCCAAAGAGACTTCTGTCCTGCAAACTGCTTCAGCATTTATCCTCTGGAGCAAGCACTGCCTTGTGTTGGGTCAAGCAGTATCACAAAGGGCTCCTGGTCCCAGACCGGTAGTTAGATATTAGCACAATGCCATGATTATTATGAGTATAAATAACCAAAGTGCAGCACAGCAAAGCAAGAGGGGATGGCTCAGCATTCTCAGTATAAAGAGGAGACATGATTTATTTTGGCCTGAAAGCATTTGAGCTGAACCAGCAAAGCTATATATACATTGGTTTTTCATTCCTTGGATCTGAGAGTTAGGGTCTGAGAGATTACAGTGCTTTCACTCCAGCTTGACCGCCATGGGGCATTTCTCTTATGGCTCTTTCCACCTGAACAGCCTGTTACTTACAAGCCAGTAAGTGTTTTACTGGAGAGCACAATTAGCAGAGACCGTCTAAAAGACAAATGACACTCTGAAAACAAAGCAGAGGGTACCAGGTAAAAGGATCTCCTAGTTCCTCCGCTCTTTCCTATCACAGAAGGTTTGGGAATATCTTGTGCTCTCTGCACCTATGCTAATAATGTTATCAAGGTACTGAAATCTGCCCTTCGAAACAGCAATCTACTTAAAATGGGCTGTTAGGCACTGCAATAAGTTTCCTGATTCCAGAGTATTAGGTGAGCTGTCAAATTGCCATATAAAAAAATAATATCCCAAAGCTACCTATGCTGCTTCAGTTAATGAACAGAGGGAAAAGCTCTACTAGGAGCAACGTGAAAAGGCAATTTTATCACCTGATCACAGTGGTAAATAAATCCCTCTGATTTACAGAAAAAGCTTCCTTTTTACGTTGTTAAGCGAGCAGATACCAATCACTGCTCACACTGGAAAAGACAGCATATACAGTCCTCCCTGCTTTGCTACAACCTGGATCTGCCAGGCAGACAGTTCCAGCTGGCACCAAGAGTCACAACCTCCAAGGTAAATTTGTGTTCATCTACCGCTACCTCCCAGCGATTGCGGAAGTCTCTTCTGAGACCTTGCCTAAAGCTGAAGGCCGACTACAAAATAAAATACTGGTTGTTCTTCTGTCAGAAGATGGCTGCATCACTCCCAGGATATTCACGACAGAGACACGCCTTAGGATATAAAACACAGTTTGGAGAGAACGGCCTTGCTATAGAAACTCAGCTACTGGCTACAAAAGTCAATGTGACAGCTTGGGCTGAAGTTTTTAGATGCTTCCACAGAAACAGACCAATCCAATAATTACCAACAAACAATAATATTGCTTTTAAAGGGATATAGTAAACCAGAAACAGACTATAACATACTAAGTGAACAATTGCACTTTTGTGATGTAATGACACATCTTTTTTTAAGTGACCAGGATAAACCAGATCAGCTTTTTGTTTGTCTTTACTGAAGGCCGAGCTTCCTTACACTGCTGTGGATTCTCTTCCCTCTACAGCTTCACGGAGGCTGCTATCTGCTAATAAGTAACAATATCATCTTTCTTTTTACCTGCGCATCAGCCAGAGGTGGCTGGCTGAGTCTAATCGAGCAGCAGCCACTGCTACAGGTAATGTAGCATCTTGTGCTGTGCCGCAAATCCTGGCCAATTACAAGCACTTTGGGTTTGATCACACCAAGCATTCGGAGTGAGAACAGAGTTGTTGCAAAGCACAGGGCCTTTGAAAGGCTGCAGAGGACTGAAACCTGTAGCATCCCACAAATGTGGTGGATATGTACAGGGCAGCAATGCGTATTGCAGTGGACTGTTAATCTCACCACTTTTAATGCGTTCCTCAGCTGTGCTTTTGCAGCCTGGGAGCTCATGCCTTCATTTTGGCAGTAGACTGCTGCTGTAGCTTGCTGTTAGCTCCAGCGTTACAAATAACCGGAGAACCTTTGGATTATCACTGCATTCAAAAGAGGACTCACAGCAGCCCGTTGATTAATCTTTCCTTGTGGCTAGAAGCAGAAGAAAGCTAAGTGGGGACTAAGACAGCAAGAAAAAGAAAAGAAAAAAGAAAAATAATAGGGCTTTTTGCTGTTCATTCTTAGTAGCATCATAGTTTTTTTTCTTTACAGGTTCTTTCCCTCCCTTCCTGAGAAAGAGAAGACGTGACCTGGTTGTAAAACCCACTAATGGCAAGATGGTACTGGACTTACAGTGGGGGGTGTGGTGCCACTCAACTAAATTAATAAGGGCTAAATCCAGAAATACCATAGATGCCACAATGCCAAACATTAAAGCATCTGTCCCTGAGGTTAAAATCCTGAATTAGGCAGTGAGGCTCCCTGTGGAGGGTACACAAGGTATGAGGAACTTTGGAACGGCACCTGAACAACCAGCCCACTGAATGGAGAAGCTGAATTAAGAGGAAAATGCTGAAGGAAAGATGAGAAATTAAAAAAAATTGCAATGACTAAGCTTCAGTGCCCCATTAGGCCATTGTTCCACAGCTTGATACCAAACATAGGCTATGCCAGCATGTATTCCAAAGGCAGAACAAATACCCTCTTGAGTGCTATTGCCAGGGATGTAGCACTTGCGTACCTCATCCCACCCACTGTTGTATACCCATTTTGAACTAGAGCACAGGGGAGACAGATTGACCTTTTTCTGCAACCGAAGAGGGCTTGGACCCAACACCTCCTGTTCCTGAGGAGCACACCCCAACCACAGTGCTCACTCTTTGCTTCCATCTTATTCACTGGTCAAAGAAGGTGGCAGGGTAGGGAGCACTACTTGTGCCTTCCAACAAGTAAGGTGGGTGAAAAAAGGTGCTTTTAAGTTGCAGTCATCGCTCCAATAAATTTTTACACACTTTACATAAAACATTCCCAGGGTAAAAAGAACCAACAATTTCTCCAGGTGAGAACAAAAGCACAGGATTCTCCTCCCTCTCCCTCTACCTTTCTCACATTAATGTATCAACTATTACGTTAGACATCATCCTTGCTCTTATTTTCTTTCCTCTGGACCAAAGTATCATGAAGCAAATTTCCTACACGCATGCACACACACACACACAAATTCCTCCTTCTCCAATTATCTCCCACAGTAGCATATGCAGAGTTCAATTTGGTGAGCACTTTCTGGAAAAGAATATTGTGTGCCTACCATACCAAGATATTCACAGATGGGGAAAAGGACATTAGTTAATTCATCCTGATCAGACTAGTGTGGGACCTGCTCAAGATTCAGACTTTTTGAGAATGCAAACAATTACTATATGTTAGGAACAATTTCCTAGGTAGAGAGCAAAGATGCACTTCTGAGACAAGAAAACGCTCCACGTTTTCCTTTTTCCTCCATGTTGCTGTTTTGGACATGGCTTTTTAAGCTAACTCTAATAACTCCACATCCAAGTTCACTCAAAGACAGAAGGACTGTGAAGCTCTGTTTCTTTTTCAAAGGATGCTTGTAATATACACAGGCATTAAGGTGATGAAACCATAGATACATGTGATGGTCAGTGCAGCCATAGAAAATATTTGCTTTATAAACACATGGCTTATTCTGGAAGGGAACTTACTGTGCAAACAAGCACTCAATATACCGTAAAGCACAGACACCTAGATACGAGGTTATTTGCCAAACTGACTTGGCTCCTACTTCCATGAAGGACACCAAATGAGATCTCCCTCCCTTTCTGTGCGCCACCTCCTTGTTTTGTTTTCCTTCCTCCTCTTAAATAGCGTACTAGTTTAAACACAAACGAAGGTATTTCGGAACTACCACAGGAACTGTAGGAATCACCTGTGACAAGTCTATGCCCTGTGCTACATAAGTCAGACTAGATGGCCAAAACAGGCTGTCCTTAAATCGTAAGTTCATGGATTTCCAGTGGATGACATTCCAGACTATAAGTAGATGAAAGAATTCTCAACAGAATAAATTAGGCTTGAGCACCTCTTCTAGGCATTCAAAGTGCAACCCAGAAACACAGTAGACAAGAAAAGAAAGCCTCTTGTAGGCAACCCACTGGAAAGTTACTGTTTTGTATGCAGCTCTCATAAAAAAATAACACAAGTACACAAAAATAAACCAAAAAAAAAAAAATCTATTTAACCTATTCCAGGCTAAAGTGGATATAGTATCAGATGGTCTATTGATTTCGCAAGTCATGTTTATGTTTAGTAAGTCTCAATAAATCATGTCTGACAGTTACCCTGTAAGTAATCTTTCTGTTTTAGAAAACTTACCTATTACAATGACAAATGCAAAACTAGCCAATGTCAGCGATGATCCACTGTTGATCATGTTGATGAGCAGCTTGAATAAAGGATATAGCAGCAATAAGGCCCAGAAAAGCCAGTTCAAAAGTGTCCATGGTCGTCGGGGTGGTACTACAGGCACTGCTGGGTAGCTTCCTGTTCGGTAGTACTCTTCCTGGAATGCGTCCTAGTAGAACAAAGGAGGGCAACAATTAAATCCCCATCTGCCAACAGAACTGGCCATTCCTGACTTTGATGTTCCTCTTTCTGCACACTTGTAACTGTGGGGGAAGATCAAAGACCAAGTCATGGCTGGAAAGCTTGTACTTTGAAGTCAATGAACACACAGTCAAAAAACCAAAGAGCTTACACTGATGTGCACATCCTTTCTTTCTCCTACACATAGAAGCCTGAAAAACGGCATGCCTGGAAAGTATAACAAGCCCAGTAAAATAAGAAGGATGAGGGGATGTACACTCCTGCAGCAATGTAGGCATCACTGCTGAACCCCCTGCAAGGGCCACAGCTGCTGGACAAATACTGCTGGTAAGCCACAGAAGTGGTTGGGCTACATGTTCAGGAGCAGATCTCTGTTCCCTAATGTTTTCTCCAACCACTGCTCTCAAACAGCATCCACTTCAAAGAGCACCACCTCCTCCTGTCAGCTTTGTCCCATAGATGCAGTCTTGTTCATCCTGTTCCCATGAACCTTACAGAAGGAAGTCTGGCTGCTGAACCTCTCCACAGACAGGTGAGCATGCAAACAGTTTAGAATCTCTCACTGGTTTTGACCAAATGACTCCCCCTTTTAGTAAAATATAATGGGGTGGCGTTTGGGTGTTTTTGGTTTGTGGTATAAAAAAAGACGACTTAGAATTGAGTACCTTCCTCTAGAGCCCATACGAGCGAACAGCATTGCCTTTAGCTATGTGATCAACCCAAGATATCAAAGTGGGTGGGAAAAAAACCCCTTCCTTCTGGTTCAAAAGCAAAGATTATTAATCCGGGTTATCACATGAAACTGGTTAATTAATGAAGTCAGAATTAGACTGACATAAAAAGGAACCTCAATTTAGTCAGAATGAGGTGCTAAATTTCTTCAAAGAAAGGAACATTTCATGACTGTTTCCAAAAATTATGGCAAAGGCAAGATTCTCCTAATCAACCACAAGAAGATTATTTCTACTATGCTACGATTTTCCATTTACTTACAATCCAGCTGACACAGACAATGTTTTAATTATTTAATGGCAACTTGAGCAATTACAGGCTGCTACCATTTTATCTATTTCAAAGGGAACATTTAGCTTTTAAGAGATTACACAGTAATTAAAGCATTGCACTCTCTTTAGTGAGATTAGAAAAATTATGACTGTTTTGCGCATGCGAGCTACATTGTACTGGGATCATTACGGCCAATTAATTAGCTGTCTTTGACAAATTGCACAGTATATGAAGTTTTCTTTACAGTGCCTTGAGGATTTTGGTTTATGACTGGTTTAACACAGAGCTACTAATCATCAGTAAATTGAATTTTACTATATATAATTAGGTTTCTAAATACCAGTATTACACAGAAAAGTTAAGAATTTCTGACTATTATGGGTATCGCCATTAGGGGGCCTATTACTACAAACAGCAAGACAGACTCACTTAAAACAAGCGCAGCAGTTTTCTCCTTGCTGGCTCTGCACGGCACTAGAGGCAGCAAAACTGTTGACCACACCTCACCAAGAGGTTTGAGACAGATGGAAGAAACATACAACGGGCGAAACAATGTCAATGCCATCACCTCCACTACACATTTTACATCATTGTGGAGAACAGCTCTTCAATTCAGTTACGATACCTCACCCTTAAAAACATTCACATTCCTTGTAGAAGAGATCTGTGGGCTGATCTGTCTTCTAAGCTTTTGCAAGGGTGCCTAGGGTACTCATCAACAGCTCTAGTCAGCATCTAAACCGGTGATGTACCTCAAAATTTCCCCCAATCACCTCCCCCAAATTAAGTTCCTTTCATTCCCCTGCATACAGAGCTCATTTTCAGTTTGTAATAAATCCCACCCACCCAAGTATTGTATTCGGACATAAAAATATGCTCCCTCTAATGCCCCCACCAAATCTGGGTTACTTCAGACAGTGGGGTGGGTAATGCAGTCGGGGGAAATCAGGGAGCATCCATCATGGGTGATGGATGTGAGAGGCTAACTGGATTTCTCTTTCCTGCTCCCACCAGGGAGGCCTGACTGCAGAGGTATGCCACTGCGCTTTCATGAGGAAGCCCACAAAGAATAAGTATCCAAAAACATATCCTTTGTTACCAAACACTGGCGTTCTGTACGCTTCCCCTCTTCAGTTATGCTTTGCTAATTCCCTGGGGCATTTCAGCATGTATTTTCATGCCCTGTTTTCCATGCTTCTCTTACAAGTGAGAAGAGTTAGAAGCTCGCTTTCTTTTTAATGGAAATTAAGATTCTCAAGCAGAACTTCTATTTCAGGCGCTGAGGCTGTAAGGATGTGAAAAAAGAAATCAAACATGCAAAGGCTAGCAGAGTTGTGACTATTAAACAGTACCTCATCAGACCAGGCACTAAGATGCTCAACCCCATCCTTGTTAAAGTCAAAGGGAGTGTTTATAGCAATGGGAGAAGAAGAGAGAGAGGAAAGAGAATGGGGGGCGGGGGGGGAAGGAGAGGGAGAGTGGGAGAGTGAGGGGAGGGGAGGAGGAAGGGAAGAGGGGGGAATGAGTGGGAAGTACATGGAGAGAGAAAAAAAAAAGAGAGAAAAGAAAAAAGAAGAGAGAGAAAAAAGGCAATGCGCAACCCAGATTGCACCTCTGTCATAATTTGGCATTAACAGATACAGTGCTGACCATCTACGGAAAGACAAAATTCATCCCAGGTAAGGAAGAAGCATGTGGTCGTGGAAAGCCTAGAAAAGGACAGTACAGTGTTTGGGTTAGAACAGCAGAGTGTCATTGTTTATTTGGCAAGGCCCTGTTCATTGCATTTGCAGCAGTGGCTGAACCAGAAAATGAAATGATCAAGTAGCTAGAACATAAATTGCTAGAGAGCAGTATCCCAGACTGAGGTAACTGACATCAGGCAGCGAGGTAAAAAAACAATGGAACAAGCTTTTCTCAAAGACTCTCGCTCCTTTACTAATGACAATTAAAAAAAATAATAAAAAATCATGTCCTTTCATGTCCACTAACTGCTGATTTCATTGTTCATTCAAACGGCTTTGTGTTCCTGATCATCATGAGTGCATGGCACTCCAGCCTTGACCTCAGTACTCTACTAAAATCATGCCATCAGAGCATAATTCAGTGCACAGTATATAAGTCTTGAGAAGGTACTGCAAAATTATGAAAATCGCTGAGAATGAGCAATGGCACATGCAACCATAATGCAAGGTAAAATAGGGACTATATTTTCAGTAGCATGCATACCTTGTCTTACTTTGAAACAAAAAGGGCAGTTCTACAGCCAAATATATAAAACAGGGGATGAGTGTATACCTTGCAATGAATTACTGCCCTTTGAATACAGATTTGTTACATTTTATCATAAATATTTACTAACTCTGAAGACATTAACCTGAAACAGAACCTATTTTTGGAAACAACACCTAGATGGCAACGCTGCTTCTTATCCAACCTAAAAGCCAATTATCTTTTTAAAGATGCATGGCAGAAAGGCGAAACAGAATTGCGTTTTTACCCTGCAGGTGGGCTTTCACCATCTCAGAACTCTTGAAGAAGTCGTCCCTGCTCTGTATTCTCCCAGTCTGATTTCACAGAGACATGGGTTTGTGTAAACCAGGAATGACTGCAATGAAATAAGTTTCACTGATGTAAAACAGCTGAAGGAAGAGGAACGTGCCACCTTCAGCAAAAAACCAAAACCAGCACCAAAGCAAAAAAAAAAAAAAAAAAACAAAAAAAACAAACCAAACCAAAACCAACCAATCAAAAATGCCACATAAACAAACAGGTTTTAACTGAAAGGAAAACTGAACACACACTCCTTCATCCTATGCTTAAATAGGAAACTATGGATTTAACCAACCAGCATACTAAGTTGTTATGAAGAAAGCAAGACAGATGTATACTCTGTTTGCACTGTTTGCTAAAGAGGGAATAACAGAAAAAACTTGAAGTGATTTACTGCAAACCATGTAATAAGGGATTCAGGAAAACAATCACATTCTCATCTGATTTATGTTTTTGTCTTGCAAATGTCTAAACAGTTGTTAGGAACATGAAATGGTTAGGTAAAGTCACAGTAGCAGAAAGTGGACTTTTGCAACGTTCAGCAAAAGGACCATTTGCACTTATATGCCTGTAGAGAGGGCACAGGCCCATGGGTAACACAATGCCTTTCTGCAGAAAGGTGTTAGGGGTTGTGTCTGAATTAGGCGTTAGTGGCACGACTTACAAGAAGGGAGATCAGAGGCAAAGCTAGTAGATCTACAACTGAGGTCTCAACACACATTTACTTTTCACATTCCTGTAGCTGCTTAGACAGGCCATGAACTAAACCAGAAACAAGTCATGGTTAGAAGCCAAGAAAGACTAGAGCATAGTCAATACAGAAAGGCTAACATGGTGTTCTGGCTTGAGTACAACAAATGGTACAGCAGAATTTTGCTGCCCTAGTAAGAAGAAACTAGAGTGTAGCTATATTCTATCACTTCTAAATCCAAAGCACTGCTGTATTCCAGTCTGAACACATAACTTAGATCAACTTACTGAAGCAAACTGAGCTGCCAGGCCCTCATGCTTTGCATACCTATGACTCCCACTGATTGAAATGGGAGTGCTGCATGTATCCAAAGAGAGCATCCCCCAGCCATTATCTCCTATAGTCATAAAAACAAAACCAGGAGAAACAGATTCTGAAAGTCTGAAGGACGCATATGAGAGTATTTGGGGAAAAAAAATAAAATCAGTGGGCATCTACAACCCACAGTCATTACTATTCTGCCTCCATCCTATGTAATTGGGAATCTTCAATGAATGCTTTCTACTCACACTCTGTGAAAGCAATTTATCAGCCTGTCCTATTAATGTTGGATCTTTGCCGTGATAAAAAAGACAGGGTAAAACAAGGGACAAAAATTTTAGTACACTAGAGCGAAAATATCCCTCATTTAGCCCACAAATTACTTCTTCATTTAGGAGGTGCCTTTAAGGGGAAGGAGGTCCTTCTACCAACCAGGAGGCAGCTGTGGTTTTTGTATCCTTATGCAACTTTCTAAAGAAGATTTTTAAAACTACTCTATCGAGGCTTGCTTAAGTTTTCTTCCTGTTGCTCTTTAAGTACAAAATAAAGGCAATCATGACTGACAGCACAAGACCAGTTTGTGCCCGGAGAAACAGAGCACTTACCCTGAAAAACAAACAAACCAACCCCAAGCCCCCAAAGCAGGACCGCTACACATGCACACTGTAAAGGCCTACTAGTAATATAAATAACTGAGCACTAGTGGCTTGCAAGCGCTGTCTAAACAAAAAACCCAACCTTTTCTTGATACAGTTTGTGGAGCCAGTTAGAACATTCCTGTTCATCTTCTGGGACTTCCTCTAGCGGAATTCGCCTGCCAATGGTAAACAAGACAAATTGAAGAATATGAACAGCTCCCATGAACAGCACTTTCATTATACACAGATTATCCACCTGACACAAGACTCACTACATTTTCCATCTTTTTTTAAATTTGTGGTATCCCAGATCAGCAAAAGTATAGTTTGCTTCTGGAGTTTTTAGATGTATCAGAAATTTAGATTTCTGAAATAGTAATGCATTATGTTTGAGCTCACTAGAGCCATTTTGTAGATAAAGGTTTGCAATTTTCTGTTTCCAAACAAAGGTTTTGAATGAATTAATTTCTTACCTCACCTATAGAGTTCAAGGGTGTATTTAACTAGCTAGGCATTAAAGAGATAAAACAAACTGTTCTCCTTATACCTAAGGTAAAGCACTCTAGTATTTCTCAGGTAACATTTCCAATTCCTATAATTTTTTGCTACGTGCAGCTTGGTTGGATGATTTCCAGCAAAACGGCTCCTATCACCGAAAAACCCTCCCTTGATAAAACAAAGTTTTCATCACATTTTTGTCAATAATCCTGTAACAGAAAAAAAAAAAATCCCCTTGTAATCTTCATTTAGGTACGCTAATAGCAATATTTAATAATTTTACATTTTTCAATATAGCATATATTTTAATTAATATCCATTAAGAGCAACATCAAATTAAATTCGCTCAGCACAGGAGAGTGCATTTTTCACAGTCAGGACACTCCTGTTTGCAGTTAATTTAAGAGATGCAGCACTACTGTTTTCTTCCTTTAAGAAAGTCATAAGATGACAAACATTAGCAATCAACATAATTTAAGCAGAGACAAGGCTATCCAAATTTTACAACTTCTACTGAATGCAACACCTATAGCACTTTAATAAGCAAATATGGACGATTTTGAAGAATATCTGTGATGGTCCCCAATTAATTGCCAAAACAAATTTTGCCATGAGATTTACCCTACCTGTAAGAGCTTCTCAGGAAGCTCAAAAAGGACAGAAGGGCAAATAGTTAGCCCGAGTTGTGAAAAGCAATTTCCATGCTCTGCCAGATTAATTTGCAGCAGGCTGGAAGGGCGTGAAGGGAGACACAGCAAGACACACACCTCTACACTGTTGGAGGAATGGCCCACACCGGTAGGCCACGCTGCTCCTCCATGAACACTAGCCAGCCAGGCCATGGACACCAAACACGAGGCCACTAGGCTGAGCCAAGTGGGAATGCAAACACATGCTGCATCCTTGGGAATCAAGCGAAAGTTTCTTTTTACCCTTGTGCGAAAACTGTTCTGAAGAAAATATTTTTTCAAACAGGCAGAAAAGGGGAGGTAGGAGGAAAAGGTCACCTTACTCCACTTCATGTCAGTACCCAAGATAAACCAATTGGACCAGCCAATTATAGCTATAAAGGGGTTACGATGAACTCCTGATCACTTGTGGGATCACTTCTAGGCTCCTGTGCTCCAGCCCTAAACCATCACATGCCCCGAGTGCTTGCAGCGTGAGTGCTGCTGATAGAACCTGGCCTGGGAATAAGGGTCTTGGAATTGGCCCATTCTCATTAAGATTATGAGAAACCATTGGGGTATTCATCACTTACAGAAATATAAATGATACAGAATCCCGGTAATTGCTTTTTCATTAAACAACCCCTTTCTTGGTAGGGAGGGAGTGGCAGTCAAATACATCAACTGCACCAAACAGAGACGGGAACAGTCCTGAGCCTGGCCTCCACCTGAGTGGGAACTATTGTGCCAAAGACAGGTGTAAAGCTGCTCCATCTGAACACTTAGTAATTGTTTGATATTCTGGCCAAGTGTGTGAAAAGGGGTCCCACTGTTGCTGCTGAACTGACAAACAGACGCACAAATGAATAAAAAAATAAAAACCCCCCAAATCCCGTAGACCTTTATAGGGTCTCCACATATTTATAGTCACAGAACTTCACAAGAAACCCTTTCCATCCCATATGAGTTTTTATGTGCAGTTCTGTGAAGCCAGGTTGGCAGACATTTGCTATCTGTTACCTACTTCAAAATATTTCCTTATTTGTGCAATTGTGACTGCAAGTACGTATTTCTGTATGGCAAAAAAGAATTAAAATACGGATTACTTGCCTTACATATAAATCTGCATGATACTTCTTTCCATTTAGAACTCCCAGCAATGTTGGATTCTCATTATTTCTAAAGTTGAGGGTAGAATCATAGACTGCAGAAACTACAAGAAGAGAAACAGGTTATGTGATTACTGTAGTAATAGAATGGAAACAATTCATTCTCTCAGACAAGGAACATATTTAAATACGAAGTCATCAGCAATAGTATGAGCTGTCACCAAGGTAAAGATGGTAATGGAATATTCAACATGCAGGTTTTAAGAAGCCAAATAACCAGTGACCCTTTCAGGAACAGCACCAGTAGAACAGAAGGGTTTGCTCTCCACCCTTTTCCCCTTCCCCATCAGGTGCAGAATGCCGGGCATAAGGAACACAGTTTCTGACAGTTAATATAACCATTAGCTTTCTCAACTCACTGGGAAGGGTGACAAATGACACAACTCTTCCCCTCTTCTGGGTAAATACCCAGACAGATACACACTTTATAAACAATAAACAATATATACAGTTTGACTAAGAATGAGTAAAGTGTGTGTGAAATACATCCTATAGCAAGAGGGCTTAATGTAACTATGAATTGCTGGGGTTCAAAACAACCTCCCTGTCACGCCCATTATTTGATAATTGAGACACTTACCATAGGACAAAGGCAGAGACAGAGTAACAGACCATGTCCTGCATGAGCTGGGCTGCTGCTATGAAGACATAAGTTCTACAGATCAGAACAGCAACCGAACTTTCAGCCTTAAGAAAACACTGTGTCTGCAGTTCAGGACTGCACGGTAACAGTAAAAGTATTTGTGAAGGCCATCCTTAGTTAAACTAAGACAGTGCTAACAAGCAGTTTCTACAGAAAAAGCGTTTACTGTTTTAAACCACATAAAGTGTTTCAAAAGAGTTTTTTGGAATGCATCCTTAGAGACGCTATTTTCCTGATGTCACAAAATTACGAGAAAGCAATTAATTTTCCTGATACTGAAACCAATTGTGCATTGTGGTACAAATTCTAAGTTCAATGCCAGAAACAAAACTTTTTTTAGTCACTTAAATGGCGAACATGCACTTCACACGTAGCTTGCTGTATTTTAGGTTTTCTGCTTTGGAGTTCTGCAATAACGAACACTCTGATGAACCTTTATTGTGAGAGCTCTTGACCCACCTAAGAAAAACATTTTATTACACAGAACAGATTTGCTTTTATTTTTAAAGAAGCCTATCTAGCTATGAGAGATAAATATGGCTTGGTCACAACATTCAGCCTCGGGAAACTCACTGCGACATTTGTTATTGCAAAGCAGAATTCACAGTGCACAACAGCCTGGCTTCAGCGCTACAAGGAAATGCTGAAAACAGAGGCCTGCATACAGACTGTATCCCTCGTTAACCACTCTCTTCCTACTACAGTTGGGTTTTTAACCCAAACTCAAAACTACAACACGTAAACCAAAATCTACTTCAAGCACACTACTCTCCCAGTACAATATAAGTAGGAAATAACTTTTTTTGAATAAATTATCTACCTCCATTTTTAAGCTTCTTAGTGTAGAAGGATTTTAATAATCTACTCTAATTTACTAATCCCATGTAATTGAAGGAAGACAAGAGCTCAATTTGGTTTATACAGGGTAAGCTTCTTAGTCTATTCTTTAATAGCATTAGATTATCCTAATGACAACAGGGACACAATACAGGAAAGTATGATGTATGCAGCACTTGCTCTTTAGTCTTTTGGAAGATGGCTACATTTGAGTTTTGGTACGAACTGAGTCCTTGTTCAGAAACATTGGAAGATTCTTCTCCTGTTCTGAAAAAACTTGTGCAGAGTTGGTCAGGAACATCTTTATGTGCTGATGGCCATACACAAAGTTCTCCTTCACTCCAGGGAAAAAATATCCCATTGCAGTTTGTAACTGGTCTGTAGTTTGATATTCAGTCCAGCCCTTTTTAATATTACACCAAAACCTTTTGGTGCAAAGCAGTGCCAAACCGAAGACAACGATAGCATATGCAGGAGTAAACAGACCTCTGTTACACCCAGATATAAAACAACTGAAGACTTAAGCTTTCCTATTTTGAAAGTGCAGGAAAACAACAACAGTAGAAGTGCTGACGAAAAAGACTGCACAGAATTAAAATGTGACAGAAAGTTTCCACAGATAAAGCAGTACTAGAATGCTGCGTGACACACTGAAATTGCTTTTCATTAAATGTGTACTTCATAATTACATAATTAGAACTGGACATCTCATGACTTTCTCATACAAAAGCTGAAGAGTCTAGAAGCCTCGCATTCTAAACCAAGAATCTTGAAAACATTGCAACTGGCTCACTCTCAGACTGATTTAGGCAGTGTTTGAGAAGCTTTGCTTCAATTGTGAAATAAAACGTTTTCCCAAAGAAGTTATCTTAGAACATCTTTTTTTCATTAAAAAACAAACACAATTCAATATTTGGAAGCCTTTTCAAAGGCTCAGAACAGATCATAACTGAAAACATTTTTTTTTTTCAGGTGAATTGCTATTTTCTGACAAAAAAAGGCTAGTTTTTTCATTTTGTTTTCTAATCTCTGCCCAGCTTTTTTGTATCTTTAACTTTTGGTTCCTTGTACAGCATTCCGACAGAGACCTACATACTTAAGAATTTAAGATTTAATTTTGGAATTTTGACCTAAGAAATCTTCGGATTACATATCTAGAGCGGATTTTTCTTACTTCAACTGTCCTCTTGAATTTCACATACTATTTTGTGGACGTGGTGGATTATGCCAGAATGATCATCCAACAAATCAACCTACAGGCAATGAGTACGCCTACCCAGAGCTTCCTTAACTAGCACACAATGATCTGAAGTGAAGACTGGGAAAGAGAGGGGAAGAGATGGAATGGTGGAATTCACTGTACTGCTGGTATGACAGCCACGTGACACAATTATTTGATTTAACATCTCATTGCTCATCTTGGTCAAAAATCACTTCTCCTCTCAAACTTGGTAGCTTGCTCAAAAGGATGACCAGGAGCCTCAGTAAACACTGAAAAAAACCCCAGGACTAAAGTGCAGCTTGTGGGAAAAAAAGTCCTTGCAAAACCTCCAAACGCTGTCACATTGAACTCCATGAGAACATCACCCTGGAATTTATTCTTATGCATTCCCTCTAGGACAGTAGTTCCCAGCATGCACAATCTACAATCCATCATGAAGCACATTTTTAAATATAAGTCTTAACTAAATAAAAAACAAGTGAAAGGAACTGCCCAATATACAGCCAGGCAATAAAAGTGACAGATAAATACAACTTTTCCAATATTTATGACTTTTTTTTTTATCGCAAGTAATGGATAAGTGTTTTAAAAACAGATCTGTATTTTCTTTTGCTTCCATGAACAGTACAGGTAGCAAGCTCTACAATCTAACAGCAAATTTATTAGGACAGCAAACAGCCTCTAGAAATGAAGTTCCTGGGGACTGCATTTGTACTACCAAACTGGTAGAGATGGCCACTGATAAAAATATCAGAACAAGTTCAAAAAATATTAAAAGCACTCATGTAATAATCAAACTGTGTGCAGAGATCTGAATTTGTGAAAGTAAGTCGCTGAAAAGAATTCTTTTATCACTTATGAAGGAAATGAGTTAGGAGGGAAGAAGATTCTTTATTTCTTATTTTGTGTGAAATATATTTTTATCCAAATATATCTGCTTATGCTCACAGATATGGCACCCACTGGTATGGAGGCAGTTTCCCATCTATGCACATTAACAGTCCTTCTGAAGCTAAGTTTTTCAAAACAGATGGACTTGCCAAACTGATGTCACCAATACGTGCTTCCAACAGACACAGAACTACTGCGCCAGGTAGCATTAAGAGTTAATATAAAGTTTCAAAAAGGACCAACTATGATCACTGCTGTTGTGGGTGAACTACCTCTCCACCCACAGCAACCAGCATCCGTCCATCCGATAGTACTACAGCCTCAGACAGGTTGAATCACACCCCTGTCAGAGTGGAGGAATGAAGAATACATGAAAATGACATGCTGACCTCTGACGCACCCAGCCTGGAACTGGATCCAAACATTTGGTTTGCCTTCACTGCTATGTCCTGCTGCTGCTATCTCCCTTAGCAAGGCACTCCAGACAGGCCCACCACCCCTTGTGGAAGAGCAGAAAGTCCATTAGCCTAAGTGTCAGGCCCTAAAATGGGCTCAGGCAGCTCAGCACCAGTCTCCCACTTTCAGAGGCATGCAGGGATACCCCGCTGCAGACTTGGCCACTGAAATGGACGTGAGTCGTACTAAAAGAGAGACAGGTCAGCCTGCAAGAGTCATTCTTGTAGACCGTTAGAGATGTCACTGAACTGAAGTTATGAACATCTGCACGTTGCGATTGCTGCTTCTGCAGACAGAGCAGCAATTCAGTAGTTACACTGATGCTGTTTGGAACAAGTAATTTGAGGCTCTTATAGAGGGATAAAGTCACTTGCTGGGCTACATTATAAGGCAGAGCATAACAGTGAGACTTGGGGGATTTACAGTGAACAAGTCAAATAGTACTATTTACCAATTCAAGAGAAAAAAAAATGCCCAAATGACTACAGCATAGAGCCTCTGCATATATTGACACCTACAACATGTTACTGCTTATAACATGGGTACCAAATGTCAGTGAAGGTTAACAGAGATAAGTGGTCATATCCTATCAGTATTCACGCAAGAGAGGAATAATTTCTAGATAGAACTTGCATTTCTTGATTATGGACTGACAAAATAGACTTCCATCATGTTCTCTATTCAAATAACATTTATGGACTTCCTTGTTACCTGTACCCATTGACATTACAAGGAGCTCTAAAAATAAGATATTGTTTACAAAAGCCTTACAATTGCTCTTCACACATACCCCTTGTCTCTATAGCAGAGAAACATATAGTAACCCAGACAGTAACTCTTATTATCTCCCCTTCATTGCAAAAAGCAACAAGGCAAGTAAAGCAACATAACCAGAAGACTTTTCAACACCAGTCTGGGGTCATCAGCTGTTTGCCTCAGAGGTTTCTTCGTTGGGTTTTTAAGCTATACAGTTTCAACAAAAACTCTCTCTGAGAAGTTATGACTGTCTGTGCTTCTCCTTGAACCCTTATAGGGAAACGCTACCTTCTCATTAGCCTTACCCTGTTTGATCTAGCAAGTCACAGCTTCTGGATTGAGGTAGTAACATACACTTCCCTAAGTACATAAGTAATCTAGCAATCTCAGTCTTCTTTTTCTGAAAATATTTCAAATATTTAAGATCCTAAGGAATGTTACTGTAATGTATCACATGAATGCCCAAATCCACTTTTTATAAAGGTCACTTGGGTTCCCTAAAATTATTTCCTTTTGAAATATTTTCCCACAAATCAGCTACTTGTCCACAATCATACCATATTTTGAACCTGTCCCTGATTCCCAGCTCAGGGCATTGGAGGTCACAGAGTTTTGACTCAGCTCTTCTTCAGTGTCTGAAGTCTATCTCCCCCCGTCCTCAGCAAAACAGTTGCCCTTATTCAAAAAGGAAGGTTAAACTGTGCCCTAAAGGGAGCTGCTGGATGTTGCACATACATAACTTACCTTTTCATGTATCAGAAAAGATCCAAGCTATGCTATCCATTTTGGGAGTGGGGAGTCGTGGATGCCTGACAAGCTACAACAGTGATATCATCTACCTGACTTGTAAGAGGATATGTAGAAGAAACATGACAGACAGCAAGACAGCTGACTGCAAAGCTTTTTTTACAGCAGCTATCCCAGATATGCCACATGAAAACATGTCTTCAAAGACAAAAGAAGCTTTGTCATTAATTTCAGTCAAGCTAGAACATTTTCTTCTAAACCACTAACCACTTTGTCTTTCTTACATATCAGCCTTCTAACAGCACACAAATCTACCAAACCCCGAAGATACTGTAGCACTATGGCTACTTAGCACTGTGTTTCCCTTGCCCATGAAGTACACAGCAGAAGACTTTGATGGATTGTATTAGTCAAAGAAAATCACTTCAAAGGCATGCATGTCATACTCTTACCGATAGCACTTTAAAGTTGGCAAATTCAAGTAACCAGGAATAACTTGGGGGTAGGGAGTTCAGAACAACATTAACAAAGACAAACTTACTCATGTTCTGTAATGTAGAAATAATTTTTTTGTAAATTTCTCCTACATATATCTTCAGTCGAGGTATACTCCCATTCCTCAGCTCCACAAAGGTTACTAAGAAACTATAAACAGTACATCTACACAGAAGTTTAAAGCAGAATATTTTTTTAATTGAAAAATGGTGTTATTTGAGGCAGATATTTACCACAAGAAAATACTTAAGAAACACTGCCTCAGATTCTATAGTGATGTATTTGCTTCATTTGGAATAGGATTGCTTAGTAAATACTAGGAAATATATTTTGGCAATAGGTACGAAACATGCACCTTGAGATCCCCCCAATACAGACTCAGTAACAGAGACAAAGCAAAAAATAAAAAAGAAATAACTAAGTTGCCCCAAAACTTTGTTTGTAAAACCTAATCTTTAATTTTCACAGGCTAGTGGACGAAAGGTCAGAAAGGATCCCAGGGCTTTTCTGCGAGGACACATGCTACAGGGAAAAGAAGAGTATGTCAAAGTGACAGCAGTTACATGAAATAACCATTTAGAATTGTTCTTTGTGACTTTCCTTACCTACATTTCTCAAACACTGCACAGTGACAGCAAATCCTTTCGTTCGTGGCAGTAGGTGATACTTGAGCTTGGGCAGGCCTTTGGCTTCAGCTACCTGCATGCTAATCTCGTGCTTCTGTTCTGTGAATCTTGTGCCCTCACAATGAATCAGGAACTAAAACCAAGAAAGAACTACAGTTAGAAAGCAGCTCAGGTCTTCTACATCTGTCTGACCAGAGGCACCTCTAACTCCCACCCACACAGCTCAAATGAACACTGCAAGCAGGGACAGGTGTAGCCACACACACATTCAGGTAATTTAATTGCCCTGGAGTTAAAAAACAAAGAAACCAACCAAATGAAAACTCTCTCAATTGCCCCCACCCATCCAACTTACCATCCTCTGGTTTGAACTCTAGCCTTTGGGCTTTAACATCTGCCCTGCTACTTGGTTTCTGAATGACTTGATTTCTCTAAATGACTCACTCCATCTCTAATGGGATGTTAGAAAACACTCAAAAGACACCTCCTGTTGCAAATCTCTCACTGACGGTGAAGCGCTTGAGTGTCTTGGTATCTAAAACTCAGTCATTGTCTAAACCAAACACATTTCTAAGAAATGCTTCAGTGCCCAGATTGCTTCCCCTTGCTCTGACCCATTTGCTTTCACTATGGCATGAGGACCACTGACAACTGCAGACAGTAACTTTGATGCCAATGACTGAGCTGATAACAGATGTAGGGCAGTAAATGTAGGACAACTGAAAGCCTCATCCCCTTATGAACTATACAGTGAAAGTGCTCAGACACGAATGATTACAATTTTGCCACTGGCAGACAGGGGAGAGCAGACAGATCTTTGGAGATTTACCACTTGCTCATCTGCTTTCTGCCAAGCCTGAACGCAAACTAGCACATCAGAGAGCACTGCCAAATCGCACAAGCTAAGTCTCCATAACCCACAGCAAAGAGTTAGCCAACAAAGACAGAGAGACTGAAGAAAATGAGCCAAGCAGCCAGCTTCAGTTCCAGCTCATCTAGGAGCACTTTTACTCATGTATCACATGCATAACATTAAGCAGCTAGGAGAAACATACCATGTTAAACAGCTATATGGAACATACAGAAACTGATGAGAAAATCCTTCTAACCCACTTGGCATGCTCTGTCTTTCTACCTTCCAAGGTGCTATGTTATTGCTGTGCCTTTTGACATTATGTCCCCACACAAGGGCAATTTAAAACTCCATATTGCAATAACCCCAAGTGTACACCAACAACTGTATCTCTCAGGACAGGTATAGCTCCTTCTTAGTAATCCCCTTACAGCAGTATATAAAGGATGGTGCTAGTTTGTGCTCACAAATTAGTGCTGAACTGCCTAGGGATACAGAAAGGCATTCAACACTTTTTAAGAGTCTCAGAGCACATGCAAATCCTTGTGAGAGAGATTAGAAACCAATAATTGTCCCTTTGCTAGATAGCCTCTGCTTGGAAGTCATTTAATAATTATCCAAGCACAGAGCTTATTTTCAATCGCTTAGTCCTCATTGAAATCAATGACAAATAAAAAAAAAAAAAGAGTTTTGTTTCAGACAGTGAGAGATACAGCATATGAATCTTCACTTGGAAATCACTTCTTAAGCAATAGTTTCTGTAGACCCTTGTGAGGCTGCTTAAGGTACCATTTCCTTAACTGAATCCCTCTCTCGCCATCACCAGCTCACAAGAACTAGGATTTTTCTGATTACTGAGAAGAAAAAAAATTCAAAGGCTTTTAATTCTCAAACTAGAAAATGCCAGGCAAGTTTAATACTAAAAAATAATGGTGATGCAAAAAGTAACACTTTCCTGTTACTGAAAGGTGAGACCAATCCTCTCCCTGTAACACAGTCGATGGCTCCAGGGGCCACTTCCCTGACCAGGTACTTATCTCTGGCTTGCACATGTACTGGGCCATGCCTGTCTTAGCACCTCCACAGGAATGACAGAATCACAGGGAAACGGAAGGAGAACATACCAGTATGAACTCAGCAATGAGTGAGAGGGGAGCTTAGCTAAAGAATACAGCTAATGTGTTTCAATACAACATTGTCACATTCTTCTGTTACGCTGCCATGAACCCCTGCATCTACCCATCTCCAGCTCCTGTATTTAGAGGATCACAAAGTCTACTGAATGGATAACAGTGGAGGCATTTTTGCAATAACATCTGTAGGACTCCATACTACAGAGGAAGAAAACCAGAAAAGACAGACTATTACATGGGAAATTCAAGCGAGAATTCCATTCTCAGAGAATACTCTCCTGATACTGCCAGGAAGATAATGAATCTAAGTTCTCAGGAGCAACATGGCGACGACCACATACTGTCTATCCCCTTCATCCCCTCCCCCAAAAGGAGGGATAGCACCTTGGACTCCACTTATGAGTCATCACTCACCCAAAAGTTTTCAGGGTAGTCTCGGAGATTCAGCAACTTCTGCATGACTGTTTTCCGATCTTCCTCCCACTTACGCTTGCAGAAGACTATCTCTAGGAAATACCACATCCAGCCTATGATAGGCATGTAGGAGAGCTCCTTCTTTGCAAGCACTTTGGAACTCTGCAAGAAAGAGTTAAAGCAAGTAAAATAGAGTTACACCACTTAAGAGTCCTCTGTGGATATGACACAGGCACAGTTAGGCACTAATATATTGATTCCTATTGACCAGCCACAATTTTAACACCAGTGCAAAAGCAAAAAAAAAAGTTTTTATCATACAGCAGAATAATCAAATCTAATTTCAGATATCTGCATGAAAGAAGACTTCCAGAATTTTTATATATATGTGTGTGTGTGTGTGTGTGTGTTTGTGTGTGTCTATGTCTATCCTACTCAAATCCTGAAACCCACAACACAAGCCAGATGCCTTCAAACACTGAGGAATCCATGCAAAAGACCCAAGCCACATGAAACAAAATTATTAATTCCAGCAGACCCTGGGCAGTGGCAACTCAAGTTCCTTTAAGGTATCTTGCAGCTATACTTCTCCCCAAAGCTGGGACACTTCACCATGACCAAAAATACCAATCCTGAATGAGAAGCAGAGTCACAGAGCCATTGCTGCACAACAGTATGTTGATGCATACACGAGGTTTACCAATAGAAGAAGCCTGAGAAGACACTAGAAACAACAGCAATAAAAATACTTCATTTGTGTTGGCTTCTGGAGGTTAAAAAAAAAAAAAAGTACTGTTCCTGTCTCACAGGTATGATAGACACTGAAGTGATTTGTCCAGACCCTCCACAATAAGTCTATGGTTTACCAAGCATTCAGAAGTTTCAAATCTCAAATCCTACTCCAGAACTTAACTCTATGATCATCTCAGACTGACATCCTTTTGGGCAGGAGAACTGATTCCACTTGCTCCTTTCCTGTCTTCCAAGCCAGCCTACCTTGGTGAGCTGTCTTACGGTTCACTTTGTTATTTAATGAATAAAATGGCACACGCGTATCTGCGTGTGCTGCTTCATCATTTCCTGAAAAACAGTGACATTTTCTTACAAGACAGATGGAGCAATTACAATCCAGTTTCTATTAATGATATCTTTATAAGCTATCCCATCAAAGTGCTCTGCAGATGGGTTCCAGGACATGGCATTTGACTAGCAGGAATTATTTACTGTCAGAAATTACCATCAACAGAAATTATTTGCTTTTATTTTTTTGATCACTGTAGTTCATTTTGTTGCTAGAGGAAGAAACTTGACCTAATTCTTTATCTCAGCTCATTTCTCTCATCTGCTCTCCTTCCTTGAGAAGGAAAATACCATAAATAATTAAGATATCCAAAACCTCCTAAGACTGGAAGGCAAGAGCACACCACGTAGCTTCACTAGCAATTGTTACACAGAAGCAGAGCAGAAGACAACATGAGACAATTCCATTTCTAAGAATGCAGGAACCATCTCAGCGATCTAACATGTTGTAATAAAGCACTCCCTCTTGATCATTCGAGAATTACAGTGATGGGCCCAGATCAGGACTCCAACCCCATCTCTGCCACAAGGAGCAGCTGTAGGATTCGGCACGCTTTTTGCCATTTCAGCTTCAAGTCATATTCAACATTAGTCCCTACTGCATGGCAGCAGCAATGCTGAGCCCAGCCTCCTCTTGCAGCTTTCCAAACTGGCCACAGTGAAACAGGCTCTCCTCCCACCGCTTTCCTTACCTCTCTGTTTTTTTCCCACACTACTGTTTTTCCTTTTCTCAGTTACTCTTAATACAGGCAATTTTCTTATTTCCAAAATAAATGTAAATCCTTCTAACATATAGCTTTAAAAGCCTCTAAAGAGCATTTTTGTGGTAGACCATGTACAATATAGCTTCCATTCAAAGCACACAGACCGGTTCATATGCTCTTCCATTCCTCTCCCCTGTACTTGCCTGAGGAAGACAGCTGAACCAAGGCTTTGTCCCAAGAAACCCCAACAGATGCAAAATGTTTCTAGTTGAGCAGGGAGAGCTGAAACCTTAAGGAACTACTGCCCGCCTCAGCCACAACCAGGGCAGCCGTAACCACAGCCTAGTGCAAGCCACTGCACGAGGAGGCAAACAGTAACAGCGTTACCCCCAAAAAATAGAAAAAACCCATGCTCTTAAAGTTTATTTACAGTAAGTGTTCAGTATCATAAGACCTACCATAAAAAAATTCAAGTATGCTCTACATAGGATGTTCAAGGCCTCCAGAACAAAGTCAGAAAAGACAATCTAATAGTCCTCCCTCCTAGACTTTAAAACACAGGAGTCCTAGTTCCAAAAGCAAGCTGAAGTAACCATTTCACCATAGTTATTTTCTAATGTTTTTCATATTTTAAAAAGCATATGAGTTAAACAAGGGGCAGGAGAGAAGTTGCCACTGTTGTTTTTTTCCCAGTGAAACAAAGAAATGATGTTGTAAGCTAAGGTGTCACATATTGCAGGTATAACCACAAAAGCAGAATAGAAGTTTGAATTCTTCCCCAGGGCATGTTCTTATTCATTTTCTGTGCTAATGCATTTTTTAAAATTTAAAAGCGCTCTTTTAGACACGTGAGTGTACGACTCCTTAGATGCACATAAAAAGAAACTAAATTACCTTACACTGTCTATCCTAGGAGTCAAAGGAGGGCTAATGACACAGAACTAATTAGAGAAAGGAAACTCTTCAGTGCATTACACTGGCAAGACTGCTCTTGTGTGGGAGGCACACATTAGGCCTTCCCTCGGAAGCTACACAAAAAATTATTTTTACAAGCTTATTTTAGATGCATTTGTACAGGTATGCTGTCACAGAAAGAAAATCTTGATTTATATGTCCGGCATCAGTTACTCAACACCTCTTGATCACAGAATGCAACAAACAGCTTGAAATCAACCTGCAAGCTGAGGATGTCTAACAAAATTTGTTCTACAGTTTCAAAACAAATTCATTGTAGCTGCAAACCACTAGCAGCAGCAACTTGCCTTGTCAGTTTTTTACTCTCCAGGCTGCCCTCAGCATTGACATACTTTTGATGATTCCATTTGCTCTATTTTTGAAATATACACATTCATCCACTCCTGCACTGCCCCAAGCAAAGTACCAGTATGCCAATACAGGCAATCCAATCAGGAAACTGATTGTGCATGTCTTTTTCAATTATTTTTTTTAACCTGGCTTAAGATGAACTTTGGTTGCCCCAACAGGGAAATACACTGCTTTGCTGCGTAAAGGCATCTACGCAAATGAGAGCACATGGGAACTATTTCTTCCTGGAACAGTTTCTGGGAAGTAAAATCACAGTACATTACTCAGGTCTGAAACAGTTTAAAAAAATAACAAAAAAGACCCCAACCATGTATCAGTTCCTGAAAGAATCCTAAGATTAGCAAAGATACAAACTAAGTAATAACTGTAAGCACCTGAAAAAAAAAAAAAAAGCAAAAATTATTATCAGTTGGTGCCACACAGTAATTTTTCAACAGTTATGCTTCTATGTAGTGCTTTTCTTATGCGTACGGAACAATATAAAATTAAAACATAATCCTGATTACCTTGAGAAACTATAAAAAAAATATTAAAGCTAATGAGATTCAATCCAACCACACAGCACCAATGTAAAACAAGAGGTTTTTGACCTTGTAGGCCCCTATTAGTTTTTACAAAAATAATCCTTTAATTTTCCACAATGGTGCTTTCTGAAGCGGCACCTGACCCTCTAAAACACAGCTCTATTTACAGAACTGTAGCCATTAGGCTTACAAAATTAGATAGACTACACTAAAGCACCACTGTATAATGAGCATGTAGAAGGGAGAATGGTTTTGGCATGTACGTCTGCCTGCCAGGAACAGGTTTCCCTACATCTCCTGCTGTCTGATGCTATCCTCCAGCTCCGTGCTCAAGTCCTGGACATGATGGTAGAATTGTTCCTCAGTAACCAACAGCCAACAACCATTTTAGTAATATGCAGGGCCTGTAATACTTAGGTTCATTCTCCTCCATTTTTAAGGCCTCTTTTTATTATTTTAAGTAGACTGTCATTATTATAATTTCAAAGTGACTGGAGTTGTGCCTAAAATCCAGAAAATACAAACAGTGCATTTGTGGCCAAAGGAAAGGTCACAAAAAGTCACGGGTTCACACAATCCAAGGTCAGGAGTTTTGACAGTGGCCCGTAGCAAAGTTAGAAGATGATGCTGCAGAAGACCGCCAAAATGAGTTATTAGTCTGCTTTCTTAGGAGGGAAGAACTCTTATCTAAATCTCTTCTAGATAGAGAACATCATCACCACCTGTCCTGGTTTCAGCTGAGATAGAGTTAACTTTCTTCCTAGTAGCTGCTGTGTTTTAGATTTAGTATGAGAATAATGCTGACAACATATTGTTTTAGTTGTTGCTAAGTAATGCGTATATTAAGTCAAGGATGTTTTTGGCTTCCCATAGAAGCTGAGAGGGAGCACAGACAGAACAAACTGGTCAAAGGAATATTCCGTACCATAGACGTCGTGCTCAGTGTATATAAATAGGGGTTGGATGGGGGGCAGGGATCTCCAACTGCTGCTTGGGACGGGCTAGGTAATCAAGTGGTGAGCAATTGTATTGCATCACTCATTCTGTTTATTCTTTCACTAATATATTTTTTTTTCTCTTCCTTTACTGTTCTATTAAACTGTCTTTATCGCAACCCATGAGTTTTTTTTCCTTTTTCTCCCTCTTTTCCCTATCCTACTCTGGGTGGCGGGAAGTGAGTGAATGGCTGAGTGGTCCTAGTTGCCAGCTGGGGTTAAACCACACCACCACCACCACTGAGTTAAGTCAAGCTGGCTTAGGAGGGGGGCTTGAATCATCCCCATGAGCTGACAGAGGAAACAAAAAACCAACCCTGAAAACAAATGCTTGCATGCTCCTAGCCTAATGTAATAGTGTATTCAATTAAGGATAACTCATTCCTCCCCCATCTCTTACTAGCTATACCCTGGTTACTGCTTTCACGTGAGATGGCAGGTCTTTCATTCTGAGAGACAGAGACCACATCATTCAAACTCTAGCTGTGGATTTGTAAGACTACAGTGGAGAAAGCAAAGAAATTCTACAATTTACTGGGAAAGAATCACAGAACAGCTCATCTTTCTGCAGCACAATGAACCCTAATAGTTACCTATTACCTCTGTGCAAGCACACAGAGAGAAACAACTGTAATGAGCTCCACAGGTTAAAATAATATATCCCCTTCATTAGCTTTAACTGCAATGCTTTTAAAATCTCTGTGAATGTCCAAGTAATCCTGTCTCGGTATTCCATGTACTTGCACTACATTGCTTTAGGTTCACCCCTCGAAGTCTGGACAATGTCTGAGTGAAATTCAAGCACAGATCTGTTAACTTTCAAAAACAATTTGGTTTGGGTTTTTTTTTTTTTTCTCCACATCCAAGAAGAGAAAGTTTAAATGCTAAACAAAACTCACCCCCAAGACCCCAAATCTTTCACAAAAGTTCCAACCACAGAGAAAGTCAATTTCAAAGTTGTGATTAAGGATTACGATGGCATTCTCCTTCCCATACTTGTTGTAACTCTCTGGGTCAGTGTAGAGGGTGCAATCGGTGCCTGACCACCATTCCAGCAACATCACCATCTCTGGAATAAAGAACAAGAAATACATGAATGTATGTAGTATATGCAAAGCTGCAAATCAGTACATGTTGACAAGCATCAGTCAGCTCAACAGGGCATGACAAAGAAAGGGCTGTAATGAAGTTGAAACGCTGAACATAAACCACACAGTCACACACCTTGGTAAAGCAAGGTGGGGGTCAGGGGAGAGAAGGTAAATAAAGAGACTGCATGGAAAGAGGGAGCAGAAATTTTCCACAGTGGTATTTATTTGAAAACTGCAAGTTCAATGCTACAAATTATTTTATCAAAATACATGTAAAATTAGCATTTATGGCTTATAATAGTACAAAAAAATTACATGAGGAACAGAACAAACTTGTAGGAAAAACAAACACACCTATTGCTGCTACATACAGGTCCTCATGCTCCTCTAAAAACTGCAAAGTTATAGACCAGAAAGCAGTTTGGACGAGACACCTGGAACCAGGTCTGTTATACGTATACCCTATACATCATTCTGTTAACTTGTCAGAAGCAACAGTCATATGCCCTGCTACTACTGATTCATTCTACGTTTGACAGGGGTGTATCAATCATCCAGAGCAAAGCCAATAGCTCAGACTGGATGAAGAACATCCATCCCCAAACCAAAGACCAGGTGGGTGGCTGGCAAAGTGTGCAGAGCCAAGAACAGTTATTAATAGTATAACTATCTGCGCATCCCTTAGTTGATGAACTGATGAAGCAAATGGGGGACGGAAGAGGGGTGGGGAAACAGGGAAATCACTGTTAAATACCTCACAATCACTCTGGATTGGCACCCAGCTTTGTTCCCAAAAATGAATTTTAAGAAATGAGACAAGAATTGGTAGGACAATGAGGGCTGTTTAAAACACAGATGAACTTAGAAGCTGGGGAGTGGTTTCTCAGCAGTCTCCTAGTGACCATCATATAGCTTTCACCTTCATATTTGCTTATCCCATTATCAAGCACAGGGAAGAAGCAGGCTTCGTATTTGCTCTGCTTGTAACTATAAGCCTGATCACAAGACTTGTGAATCAAACCTTTATTTAGCAAAGCCTCTCTGGTCTGGGGCATGGGAAGTTGAAGTGAGTCAGTAAAGCCAACAAGCTTGGAGAGCTCTATCTCTATGGAGATGTAAAAAGAAAAGTTAAAAGCAGTGGCTCTTCTCAAGCAACCCACATCCTGAGTTGGATGGACCACAGGACTAATGAGAGCTGTCTGTCAAAACGGAAAAGAAGAGGAGGTAAGGGACACGTTTGCTTCCTGTCAAAGCTATCACAAAACTTCTGCGTCATTAAAAGGTCTAATGTGAGGGGTTATTCTTCGCTAAGTGAAATGTACCCCCTTCTCAGAGCATATCTGTGCCATATGAATGTCTGTGCTGGAAAGATGAGACATCTCAGATGTTCTCCTGGCTTCAGGCAGGCCTGAAAGCACCACAAATCCTCATTCACCTCAGGGAAAAATCAAAACCAGGCCAGTCTTCGAAACACTTCTGAAATCCTTTCAATTTAGGTCCCCTACTGGCCTCAACTAGTGACTGAAAACAAAACAGCTAGGAACAAGTCATCTACATTTTCAGTCATCATTAACGAAATTAATTGCCTGAAGCTTTTGGATGACATTGTGCTGTACACTGGAGAACAGGCATTAATGACATGAATGAATTTTATCTAATAGCCAGGCTAATAGACAATCTCTATTCAAATAACATTACCTTAATATGGGAAAACCATGTTTATGGTACAGATAAATTACTAACTTGTCAGTCGTCCTGCTTATTTCTAATCAGGGCAGGTAACTACTACAGTGGCAGGAGTACATATTATTCAATGCATGCTAATGTGCATCAAAACAATAGTCAGAGATATGGAGGGAGACCTTAACTGCCATATGCTAACCGAACAATGATTTCACTGGTTGGGAACCAATTTCCCAACGAAAGGCAAAGATGTTCATATCTCAGCGACAGAGCTGTGGAGATACAAAAGTGTATACAGGGCTGGCTGCCACTTCCAGACTTCCCCTACTAAGAGCCGCCTTGCGACACACATTCACAATTTTACATCTTTCCAAGGGTGCAGCTTTCTATTAGATTTGTATTGGAAATAAAAGCCCTCCACTCCCCAAAACACAGCAAAATTGAATAATAATTGGGAAAAAACCCACTCCACCCTGGGGCAGAACACAATCACAGAAGAGAAAGGAAGCTAGTGACAGGACTCCTTTGTCTTTTGCTTAACTAGGAACCTAACTAAGAGAAGAAATGACTACCAGATGGGATTTTCTCTTCTTTAACCTCTACTGCCATTAAACCTATCACCTGAAACAAATAAGTAGAGATGATGACTGGGAGACCTCTTGAAGAAAAAGCCAACTTTATCTGGGAAAAAAACAACTTCAAATCCATCCCACTTCAAGTGTGAGGTTTTATCTTGTCTTTTCCTAAGGAATTTGAACAAAACTAATAATCCATCCAAATCTCACTATACAGGTGTGCCACATGCATAGAGCTCTTCAGGTACATATTTTCAGTCTCAAATACATTCCAAAAAGACATAGACAAAAATACTTCTGTATGTTATTTGATTCTTCAGGCTTCACGAAGCAGGATTTTTTTTTTTTAATAAATACTGCAGAAATAGGTCCCTATTCCTCACCTCGTATGCTCATTATCACTGATGTGCTCAGGCAGCTGCTGCAGAGACACAAAGTAGGCACTGAACGCCTCTGTATTAAATACAATAAATACCATCTGCCAGCCTTTAAGTTCTTAACATATCTCTTTTCCTCATCTTCCCTACTCTTTCTTTCCCTTTCTTCCCAGCCTCCTTTCTGTTGTGGTTCTCAAGCAATGATTACTAGTGTCAGTTTGCGCTACTCTTGCATCATGTCACCGGCTTACTTTCACAACCTGCCACAGAAACTTACTAACCAGAAACTTGCTGTGGTGGCTCAGCAGCACAATGTCTCTCAATACACACTCTCCTTCCCTCCTTCACAGTGTAGACAGTCACTGCAAGTTCCTTCCTCTTTGCACACCAGTCAGACTGTATAACTAAAAATCAATTTATATGGGGGGGAAAAAGATTCTCTTGCTCCCAAACAGGGCTGGTCCAAGATTTCTAAGGCTTCACCCCACCCCCTTTCATGAGATTTTGGAGTTTGAACATCACAAATGAGCTGGCAAATTCACATTCACCCACGCCATGGGGGTTCCTACCCTGCAAAGCGACTCTTCCAGTGACATTTCCACACAATTAATACAAAGGAAGGGAAAAAAACAAAAGAACTTGCAAACTCTCATCCATGCTTTGAAGGCAGAGTCCTTGCAGTACGTTACAACTAGCTTCAGGAGAGGCCGATGGTTGGGAGAAAACATGCCTTCAAATGCCTAATATGGGTACTCTGTCTGCTTAAGAATTTTGAGGTTTTCTACCTTTCAGGAATAGGAAAACCCCTCACCCTGCTACACAGAACAGCCCCCAGCTCCTGCAAGAGTAGACTGCTTCCTAGCCGTTCACTGCACAAATCTGAACTGCCACAATGCTTGCACTCGTAGAACAAATAACTAAATCGAAAACATAGGGAAGAAGGGAAACACACAGAGAGTTTACTGAGACTTGTTACTTTCCACCTCAAAGTTTTGGAAGAATGAGTCATTAAAGCAGTTAACGCTGTTCTTCTATAGAAGTTGTTAGTAATTCCTTTGGCTAACTATTCTTGATAAGCTATGGAAACATTTGCTTACAAGATTAACCATAAAATACATATTTTAAAATACAACTAAAAGCATAGTTATGCATTGACTCAAAAGTATAGTTACGTATTGACTCAAGAAGTACGATAATTTGAAGATCTCAAGTAAGTACATAAACTGTTTTAAAGAGCAACAGAACTGTTTCCCTCCATGACATTCTTCATTTTCTTTAACCTATGAATCAAGGCAACACCAAGAAAAAGACCTTCGAAAGTCTTATGGGAATATATGGTAAAAGCATAGTAAACTCTTCAATACAAATAAAAGGCAAGACAAGCAGGCAAGCGGTGACCTTCATTTCAGAGACCAGACAGGGTGAATGGCTGCATGATGAATGAGTACACTGCACAGAAGACTGGGGAAAGCATTAAAAAAAAAATATGTAAAAATAAGGCTAAAGACAGACTGACAGGTAGGGTAGTCCAGTCCATGCCTGTCTGTGGAAGAATGATTTACAATAATAACTTACTACTTTTCCAGATTTTCAGAGTACATCTACTAGGTGCACCTTCTAAACATTCTCCATAGAACGAATTAAGTCTACAGGTAACTAAGGGAAGAAAGTCTATTATCTTCTCTGGACTACCCAAAAGCAGTCTGTGTACCACAGACAGGGTTAAATCCCTGAACGATACCTACTATATTAACTGCAAAGCTGCCTAGGAGCTTTTCAAAAGACTTCCAAATATTGATGCTTCCACAGCCTCCTTACACAGGCTGTTCTAGTGCTTCATTATGCCACCTAATCTGACCAGTCATTTATTTCTGGTGTCTACTCCCTTCTTCTCTGCAGGAGCTATAAGTAATTCTGAGGAAAACTTGAAGGCAGGAGTTCTGTAAGCTTGCACTGATTAGGTACATGAAACAATTGGAACTCAGAGCTGTAACATTATTACTCGTCTACAAGAAAAATTTTTAAAATACCTTATTACTATAAAAAAGCATATATATATCTCCCGTGAGAGGAACACAAAGCTAGTTCTTGGTAAAGAAACCTGCAGCTGGAAAGTCAAGCAATGCCTTCCCCCTTTGCCCAAGATGAGGGGGGCCATTCACAGAGCCCACCCAGGCAAGGTATCAGCTCTCACCTTCAAATAGCTTCCCTCCCATTCTTTGCAACAACACATGCAGGTGTGCAAGTGAGCACCAATGAGGTGTAATGGAGTAAGCCAGTCCACTCCAAGACAGAGGTCTTCAACCCGTAGGAAAATCCAGCCCCCCTCTTGCCTCACCACCACCACCACCACCACCACCACCCATTATCTACCCCCTCCATTTACCCCTGGCTGGTGATATAATCACTGTCATCTTTGGACTTGTCTTTCCCTCCTTTAAAGCTGTTTTACAGCAGAAGGTGGGAAGCTGATGAGGAGAAAATCATGCACACAAATTTAAAAACAAAAACAAACAAACAAACAAAACCTTTCTCTATTGGCTGCAGGTCTGCTTTTGGAGATTTTTTGCCCCAGTCCCCTCTGGGGACCCTGTAAGCAACTCCCTTGAATGAATGCAACTCCTTTAATGAGTTAAATGCTGTGCTTTTAGGGACAGAAATCACCAACAGAGAGGAAGGCAGGAATTACGATTCTTACTTTTCCACCCATCACAATAAATTACTGGATGTGGTTGCACGGAACGAGATAAACACAGGCCAGCCCTTTCATATTTTCAGGCTCTGAGACCCATTTATATCAGCATTTGCTTGAAGAAAATTCTTTTAACGTACTTCTCTCCACCAATCTTGTATTCCAACAAAGACAATGTGCTGGTTTTGCCACAAATGACTGAGGTCAGGAGCATGTGCTGCTGATCAAAGGAGTTAGCACCAACAAACAGTGAAAGAAAACATGCTGCTTGGTAAGTTCCCATGACATCAACCTTTGCTTCGCATGGGCTTGAAACCAGGCATTCACATCTCTTCCAGATGCAGTTTCTCATTGCCCAAAACACCATTGGCTTTTTCCTGCTGTGCACAGGAGCACCACCAAAGAGGAACTGCTTAGCAAAGGAAAAATGGTTACAGTGCATCCACGGAAAGTCACTGTGCAAAAGGAACACCAGTCTCATTTCAACACTTTCTTTTAAGCAACTTCCTATATACACACACCCTGAAAAGAATTTTTTCTTCATGCATCCTTGGCCTACTTGTAGGTTTTATTCATTTTAAGCCTGCATATCTTTAATTTAAGAAATATTGTCCCTACTTAGCTGCTTTGAGTAAACCTTTTCACTGTTAAGAATGGTACATTATAACCATTAGGCTTATAATAAAGACCTCAAAGTTCAGTTCTTCACACAAATTAGTTATCAGCAGGAGGGAGATGACAGACCAAAACAAAGTCCAAAAGCTACCAACTCCAGCTAGCAAGCAATCCCCAAGAAGTTTTTGGGAAGAAGTTATTGATGCTCTTAACAGAAGAAGGTTATAATTGAGAAGATGAAACAATACACATCTGTCCTGAACACACATACATGTTTTCCACATTGGTAGATTCATATAAGTGACTTCTGCTTCCTCTCAAAGAAAGCCTAGTCTGTAATATACTGAAACCAGTCAGAAGATAGCTGGAAAGGATAATTATGATGTTATAGTTTCTGTCACCTCCATGATGCCTGTGTACCTCCAACTAAGATCACTGTTCCACAGACAATTCCCTGTCTTTGTCCTGTATCCCTACTCTCCCCAAATCCGCAGGTACCAACCCTTCCTCCTCTCAAAAGCTGACGTATTGTTAGAGAAATACTAGAAGTAAAAGGTACAATTAACCACTGTAAATAGTTCGCAAATGTGGCCCTGGAGAAAGAACAGGAGGCTATCATAAATTAGCCAAAATAAGGGAATACTGATTTAAGCACAAAAGGAACAGAATTGCTAACAAGGCCAAACAAGAAGTCACTTGAACTATGAGTGAACCATCCTAATTAATATAGTAAAAAACCCACCCTCAGGTAAAGAGAGGCCCCTACTAACAAAAGCCCCCTCCTCTCAGAGCATGCATGGTAAAAAGAGAGGATGCTGTGACTTTAAACGGAGATGAGATACAGCAACAACCATGGGAATGAGGATGACTAAGTGTAACTGTAGAAATTACTGATAACTGTTGCTCAAAAAGTATAAAAGCTTACCCTGTGCCAACTGCTGTGTGCTAACTTTGCGTATGAACCACCTAGCAACCATCTCTGTGCAGAAATTAAATAAATATCTCGCCTCTGTGTGTATACTGGCTCCTTGCACACTGCGCCAAAAGAACTCAGATTTGGGACAACAGGATGAATAGATAAATTAACCTTTGATCAGCTGTTCTCAATCTGAATTTAACCTGGAGATTGCAATTTCTCTTTTAAGCTTGAGGAAGGGCTTGTGCATGCAGATCCTTTCCAGTTTTCCAGGTATGTCAACTGGTCTAATGAGAAACAATATCTGTTTATCCATTTTTCCTAACTCTATCCCAACTGTCTTCAGACAATCAGACAACGTCGTCCCAAACAGCAAAGACCAGATACACTACAGCGTCCTGTTCTCCATGCGGACAGACACTGTCTGTCACAATACTTCATGATGTCTAACAAATAGCACTTCACACAAGTAATCTCCACTGCCCCCAAGAAAAGCAGGCTGGGCAGCTTTCCTTAAACCACGACAAAAAAGTACATAAGGAGCATCAGGAAAAGTTTTGCTCTGTCCTTACTAGAGGGATGCATCTTATCTCAGCAAGCAGTAGCTGAGGTCTGGTTTCTCTGAATATTAGGTTATGCTTTTAATTAAATTATTCAGTACTTGATGTACGCAAACTAGGAAGTCTAGTACGTTGATGTCTATGAGCACTGACAGGCATAAGAGATGAGTGCTGGGAGAGGAAACATGAAAAGAGTAGGTGAGAAACAACTTAAAAGATGTTAAGTGTTCTGCAGTGATCAGTAACACAGCACTTGATAGCCCTTATCAGTTAGTTTAGCTTGGGTTTGTCTCTTTCTAAAGAGACAATCAAACACCTTTCATACTCTGGCACACAGACCCACCCCCGGACAAAGCAAAACACCACCTGATCCATCACAGATCCCTCTCCTGGCATGCCTTCATCAAGTATGACCCTGCATCATGCCTTACCCAGGGGAGTGTGCAAGGACTAACTTCTGTGTCCCGTTGATGAAGCTGTCGCAGCAATGATAGCTTGGATGAACAGTACAACAGTATGAGGTTACTCCAGTTCTCATTTTGATGGTTAGGGTGGCATATTACTGTCAAAATCCCAAAATAGAGGCTTAAATGAGAGCAGGATGACCTATATCAAGCATAAGCAAGTGCCACCTTAAATTGATAGACTCAAAAAATCAAATCCAACAATTATGCAGTGGTTACAAATCTGGTCCCAAACTTTTATAAAACATCAAATGCATGGACAAGTACCACGTATTTGAGTCTCTACAGTTTCTTTTCAAGCTCTTTCCCAATACCAGAAGGGCTAGGAGCAACTTGCTCTGAATAAAATTGAGAATCTGGCATAACTTAATAAACTTTCAGAAGAAACACCAGCTATTTACAGGACTTACATCATGTAAAAACAGAAGAAAGAAAAGCAAATAATTGAAGATGGAAACACAAGTAAAAAACTCAGTAGGTAACAAGAAAAAAATATTACAAATATTGGTAAAGACAGGAGCCACCAGATGGGCACAGTCAGTTAAAGAATTTTACCAGTTTTGACCAAAATTTCAGAGATCAGAAAAAACCAAAAAAGTAAAATTTAGCATAGTACAGGCCAAAAAAGAACCCACCTGCTAGTACAGAAAAGGCTAGGAGTGACAGAGTGGAAATGCAAGTCAGTACTGCAACCTAAGTTTTAAACAAAGTAGATTTTTGTTTCTTGTTCCTCAATAACTGGTCATGATATTTCATTTTGTGAAGACAGTATGAGTAAGTCAGGTTGGTTTGGATTTAAGTGAATGGGAGAGGAGGGGAATGGATGGATAATCCGTTCCACTGGGATAGACCCAGAAGTCTCTTGATATGAACCTCATAGTTCATTTGGTTATGGAAGGATTTTTTTTTTTCATATTATTTGAGAAAAATACATGTTAACCCTGGTCAGCAGCTAAGTCAAGCAGCTAGGAGGAGCTCTGCTTCTGTACCAACTCTTTCTGAAACAGCTCAACCCCCCTCATACCTTGCTAATATCTTTTTCATTTGGGGTGCTGTGGGCCTCAGATCCTCTATACCTCCAGACCATAGGGATGTTATGACATCCATCTTGATATATTATTCCCCAAAGCCGGATCTCTCATGAATGTCCTTTGACCCTGCTTTGTTTTATGGCAATATCAGCTTTCAGAAAAATCTGGATTATTCTCTTTGCTTTCTCAAACAATTCCTCAGCCATGTTGCCCCAAACTAGGTGTGACAAAGGTGGGTTAACCCTGATCAGAAGCTAAGTGCCACACAGCCACTTGCTCATTCCCCCCATCCCCAGTGGGACAGGGGAGAGGATATTAAGAGCAGAAGCAAGAAAACTCATGGGTTGATATAAAGACAGTTTAATGAGCAAAGGAAAGGGGAAGATGAAAGGGAGGAAAAAACCCCCACCAAAATGAGTGACGTGAAAGCAACCACCACCCACAAGCAGACCGATGCCCAGCCTGTCTTGAAGTAACGGCTGCATTCCAAAAGGCAAGCTTCCCCTCAGTTTTTCTTGCTGAGCATGATATTATATGGCATGGAATATGCCCTTGGTCAGTTCAGATCAGCTGTCCTACTTGCACCCCCTCCCAACTTCTTGCACATCCTCAACCTACTTGCTGGGGGGGAACAGAGCAGGGAAAAAGGGAAAGCCTTGATGCTGTGAAAGCACTGTTCAGCAATAGCCAAAAGTGGTGTGCTATCAACACTGTTATAGTTACAAATCCAAAACACAGCACCATACAGGCTATTAAGAAAAAAAAAAATCTGTAGCAGCTAGACCCAGTACAACTATAAAGAATTCACTCTTTATGATTAAATTCTGTCTCTGAATGGTGAGCAGACTAATAACTACAGCTAATGACTACGACAGTCATTCAGCAATTCCTAGCCAGGATGAGAGAAATGTCTTTAGATAAGCAAACAACAACAAAACAAACAAACAAACGCTTCTTGTCCCAGTATCACCAGTGAGAAAGCAACAAGGAAGACTGTTGACAAGGAAGCGGTATGAAAAGAAAGGTAATGCAAAACTCATAATCTAAGGAATTTCAACTCAGGGAGACCCAGATGACCTCCCAAAATACTGAATCAGAGGTTAATGAAGTCTAGTCGGAAAAACAGTTTCAGATTGAGCATGGCACCATGTCTTTAAAAATAGAGAAGAGTAGAAGAAATACTACCCATACTTAGACTGGTGAGTAGATAAATGATCAGGGTAACTGCAACATAATAATCAGGCCTCAGTATTACACTGGAACGAAAACAAAACAAAAACAAAACCCAAGTTATTCAGAAGAGGTGTCTGCAAAAGTTGGAATTTAGGAAAACAAACCCTCTATAATTTTGCAGAGGCAGGTCTATATGTCATTATCTCATAACTCTGATTTTATAGACCAAAGAGACACTTCAAATCTAATGCACCCAGGCTACACTAAGCCATTCATATGGTACAATGAAAGAAATTGCTATTAAATCAAAGAGAAACTGAAGATTAGTAAACAGCTGCAAAGGAGAACTAAACTAAAAAGTGCAACTATCTCTTTTTGCTGTCTTTTGGTCAATCTGGATAAAGAAAGATTTCCTTGAAGTGTTCCTGAGGACTAAAGCATTCAATGCAAATTAATAAATGTTGTGGATGATACAAAGTCAGAACACACTTTAAGAATCAGATGACCTGAGAGTTAAGGTAACAGAAATTGAATTAATTTTGATAGGACAGATCATTGTGTGATGCCTTGCAGAACTAATAAAATAGAGCCTCATAATCTGGAAATGACAGAGAAGAGACATCTGGGAACATTAGCTTGCCATTGAAAGTTTCTGCTCTGTTCATATTATGCAGTTTTAAGAAGGAGAAAGATGGCATTAGGATGTTTGTTCCTGGAGAGAAAGGGAAAAGCACATTGCACTACTAAGATTATCTCTGGGCCAGCACATCAGTACCAGACTCCACCCGCAGGAAAGGAAAACCTGAAACAAAGCAGATGCAGACCAGGGCTATCAGGATGACCTGAAAAGAGAAAAGCGTGGCTCACTCAAGCTCTCAAACAAATGCTGAGAAACGATTGGACTGCCCCCCATAAATATCACTTAAGGATTCGGGAGGTTAACAGTGCAGAAAAAGAACAATTTAAGCTAAATGCCACTAGCACAAGAACAACAGTGCCTAAAGTGACTGAAAATACAGGTATCTGATATTCTGAAGCTGCTTTTAATTGCTTTGGCAGATTAAAAATACTTTACACCTTTATAAATTGAACAAGATTCATCTTAAAAAGACTACATTATACTGTTGCTAGAAACAGTATGAATTTATTTCAGTGACTCAGGAACTCCTTCCTAGTCCTATTTCCTGTCATTAGAAAAAAAGTGAGATTTTCCAAACAGATTGTCTTATTGTTAGGGTGTGCTCCCCCCCCACAACCTGACCTTTATCTCCTGTAACCTTGCCCCAACAATAACCACCCGTGGCCGTCATAAAGGGTGCATCTGGTTACGATGGCAACACAGAGAGGGGGGAGACAGATAACAACACAATAGACAAGACTAACTTGATCAACGTGCCCACCTAACCACAGTACTGATAAAGTACTGATACTGATCAATATGCAAATATGACTATAAATCAATCATCTTGCCCCTATAAATAGGAAATAGCCCAAGAGCCCGTTGAGCTCTCCTGCACGGCAGCAGGCTGCACACCAGGATCTCCCTTTGAGTAGGGACACCTCTCAGGGTTACTCTTCAAGGTTGAGAGATTCCTTGCCACAACAGATCCTCAGTAAGTGATTAATAGCATGCTAAACTTTGAAGCTTCACTAAGATTATATCTTAGGTTGATTGTGCACATATAATCCTTTAGACATAAACCAGTGATCACATGTGGGACTAGGATTGGATCCAGCCGCACCTAGACTCCTCTCTGAGAAGGAGTTTAGAAAGCAAGGGGTCCTCTCCGAACCTCGTGACTCAGCAGGTCTCCCTGACAGTTTTGTATGACGTGTACCTTGCCATCAAATCTTGCTAAACCACTGTCGAATTTACTATCAAATTTTGTTAAAATCGCTGTTTTATATCAATAAATTTATTGCTGTTTCTCTCACGAGTGGGTGCATTACTCCATCTGTGACACTTACAGACCAATGTCTCCTCTCTTCCATCACTGCTTGAGAAACACACTGCAGAGCTACACTACCACAGGCTGCAAGGAGCCTTCACTGGACAAGGAGGAAGCCAGTATCTTACAGCAATATGCAAAAGCTTCTGTTTAAGCAGGGTTGCACCAGCCCACAACCTTTCCCAAAGGAGTTCTCAGCTGAAAATCATCTTCCAGGGGGCCAGGATCTGAAAATTCAAGTATGCATAAAAGCAAATGTGAACTGAGTTAATAGATATCACAGTCTTAACTTGCATTTATTCAATCACAATTGACTTCTTTGACATAACGAATCATTAACATTTCCTTAATTATAGGGCTATCAACATTGTTCATACTTAGGACTCATACTTTCACTCAGAATACCCCACACATTCATGTGACTGGGTTTTTTTTTTTTGCCTTATGCATTACTTATATGTACTAATTAGATCATCTAAAGATTAGGAAATTTATTTGACTCTTAAGTGAATCTTTCATCCACATATTTAGGAAGAAAACATACTTTCACATAATTTCTCTCCTAGCATGTATTCTTACAATATTATTAATTTCTACATAAAGTTTATCCTCTTTAGTTTCAAAGCAAACAAAAATTTGGACTTTGGAAAGAAAGCATTTCAGAACAAAATGGAACATCAAGAGAGAAAATACCATTGTTTTTGTTGCTATAAATCCATGCCTTCAACTTGTTTAACCTGTGTTTTCAGTTACTGATGAGAACAGGTGTGAATTTATCTCAGAGAAAAATGGCTGATGATAAAAGACACTACCAGTTGCCATAGAAAGCAATCTTTAGCACAAATTGGAAGAAAAGTGAATTTGATTAGCAAACTGAGCAAAAAATAATTTAAATCCTAAGAAAATATGCAATACTTTGAAATAAATCCTCTAGTTACTCTAAGAGTAGAGTGCAAACATATAAAAAGAAGGAATTACCATCTCTACAGACCATCAGTACAAGAAAACTAGGGGTAATGGCATCTAAGGTTCCTGTACTTTTCCAATAGTATTTGTGTTTGGCTTTTGGTTTCAGGTAACTGGCGCACTCGTAAGAAATATCCACATATTACTAGAAATAACATGCTACAAACAATTTATTTTTAGGAGTTAAAGCAGATAACTTCTACTCAGTGTTCTTATGCACAACATATTCTATCTGAATTTCAGGACAGGACACAAAAAGCTAAGTACCTGTATTATATCATCAGAGTTAATGTTGAACAGCCACGGAACCTCTATCACTTTGAGAACATTGTTCAGAACAAAACCATTACTCATTTTTCACTTGCATTCCATGAATTGCCTGTCTCTGCCTGTAATCTTACAGCATCTCACCACGTGAGGTCTTGAGAGACAAGAACTATGTCCCAGTGCTTATTTTAGCTTCTTAATCCTTAACAGTGACTTTCACAAAGTGTTCTTCAAAGGGACAATAAGGTCAGAAAATACAAATCAAATAAATGGCTTTCATGAATTAAAAATAAAGTACTACAGATAAAATATACCTAATCAAGTACATATAAAGCTGTGATTTTTGTACTGGGTGTAGTGTGTAACCCCTCAAACTGAAGTTATCCAAATATATAAATACACAAAAAGCCCCACTTTTTTTTTTTTTTTTACCAAAGACTGGTAAGACACATCAGGAATAGTACATTCTGTTAAGACAGACATACATGCAAAGCATCCAATATTACACCACAGGTAAGCACACCAGTGCCTCTCAAATCACATTTAGTTTGACTCTGCTTGCATTAATATTTCCTCAGAACTTAAGGGCAGCAAGAAAGCAAGAAAAAGAATACACAGGCGGAAGATCACAACCTGTTCAGACAGCCTGCAGCTCGTATGTTCCAGCAGGCGAGGATGTTAAGATACTACTGATTTGCCGAACCTCTCACAGCTCAAACTAAAAGGGTGTCCACACAAAAAAAAAAAAAAAAAAGCATTACTGGCTTCCTACTCTGTAGTCCCAGTGGCTCAATGCAACACTGCAGAAATACTGCACAGGGAAGTAACTAGCTTCTTGTTTTTGCATGTTTGCTGCAACAGTGTTGTATTCTTAGTATTATTTGTGCTGAATGCCCTTCCCAGGAAACAAAGGTTTAGCTTACATGGTGTATGGCAACCTTGCATAATCATCAGGCTCAGAGTTTACGCTCTTCTATTCAGTTTCCAAAATGACAGCCTCTGACAGTTACAAAAGGCAGGCTCCGCTTCTCTGGTAACCAAGACATTCTCCTATTCAATGCTTTGCAAATTATAAAGAGTAGCAGTCAGACACACCATTTCAAGTAGGTACAGGAGAAATAGATACTGCTTTTTTCAAAAGGCACAATCTGACTTGTCACAGCAGTAGCAAAATGAAGATCCCTCATGCAAACAAGGTGTGCATGTGTTGGGAGTAGAGAGGTATCACAAGATCAGATGCATACGCACTATTGATATTTCTTTCAACTTTATCACAAGTATTTCTAGCACAACAGAATCACAGGAAAAAAAAACAGGAAAAACTTCAAGATTTAAGCAGGAGATACAATATTACACAAAGTATATCAGGTACCAGAATTTTCTCCCATGACAAACTGCTTAAAACAGAAACCCCAGAACAAAAAAGGCAGCCTATTGCAAGAGTCAGTGATTTCCTTGAACTTAGCTCCTTTACCACCTTTGTTGCCCCAATTTTCTCAAAATTAAAGATACACAGGACCCATGTGACTCACTGACTTGGATGAAGTGTTTATCAGCTTGCAAGGTGGTGTAGACAAAGCTATCCTCTTCCCATCCTCTAGGCCATACACACTACTGATTTACAATGGATTGAAATACTCTGCTTTAAATCACGCAGGTTGCCATTTTCCCTTTGCATTTGGAAGATTCACAGCTTTTTAAGATCATCCCTTCTTGATGGTCATCATAGACTTCTCGCAGGACTTCAGACACTTGCAATTAAAAGAAGCACAGTAATAGCTCCAGTTCTGGTTGCTATATGTGACCCAACAAGGGCAGACTGCAGAGTTGTTAGGCTGCCAGCTGGCACTGTGCCTGAGGTCTTTGAGGTTCTGTGCAGGCCATTTGGATCTTCTCTAAAAATCTTGCCTAAAAAGCTGGAAAGCAGAAAGCCAGTGCAAATAAACACTATTTAGCATTTGACTTTACTGACCTTACTTGAAGGCTTAGACAATAACCTCCTGTGTTATCAACACTGCTGCTTCAATGTCTTTGCAAACAGCTTGCACCACAACAGAACCAAGAAGGGACAGGAAGAGCCTAGATGTACTCGAGTCCTCTCTCACTATGGGCCTATTACTTGAAAACTGTGCAATTTTTACCAGTTCAGATCATTCTCCAACTGGAATTACCATATAGCCTGACAGGAGTGGAAGAAGCAATGTCTGCTAGTTCAGCTGAAGGACAGAAATGACTCATGATGTAGGTTGCTGTAAGCATCATTCCTTCCATTTTTTTTCTGACTGCCAAGGGTGTGACTGAGAAGCTTGTGAAAAAACAGGAAAGGAGCACAGGACAACAGTTCAGCCAGATGGCATGCAAGGCCTCCTCCAACAGCCTGGCTCTGTGGGATGAAGATTGCACGGAGTCTTCCACAAGGAAGAACTCAACCCAGAGTACTCAAATCCTTATGTTGCAGCACATCACTCAGATCACTCCTTGACACAGTACAGCAGTGGGCCAAGCAAGCAGATCTTAAAGTTCAGCAAGGAAGAATTTGATTTATGAACTTTGTGCAAGAGGTACATCCTCTTGCAGATAAAGATGAACAGGAGGGAATAGAGCTTCTATTACAGAGGGTCCAAACCAAGGGGTCAGCCCCAAATCTGAAGACGAAGTCTCTCTCAGCTCTTAGCTAGGAAAAAATAGCCAAACAGCAAAGGAAAAATAAATCTAAAACAAGACTCAAAACTCTGTTTTAAAATACACTTTGATTTTCAAACCAGAGATGGCCATTTATTTAAAAAAGCCCACACAACTCAACAAGGAATGTGGACAGAAAGCAGGGTTTCATCTAACATGCCTAGGTGGGGGTCACAGAGGGAGCCCTGCGCTGGCCACAGAGCCCACGTGCCGTTACTCACCTTTTAGATGTAGAAAGCAAAGGCAGGGCATGCAGCATACAGAAACAGTGCCCAGGCAAGCAAGCAAGGCAGAATTCTTTTATGGAGCACAGAGCATGCAAAGGCTGCTGAAAGCAGAGCTCACTGATAATTGCTCAAAGGCATGCTCTATGGAGAGGTAGTCTGTGACTGGCAAAGAATAATATGCTAAAAGGAACACTTAATAAATGCTTCATTTGGAATATTAAAGTACAAACAAAACTACCACTTTAAAGTGATAACAACCACCTCCTCCCAACACCTATTAATTTGTCAACATAACTTCAAGATAAAAATCACAGATTTGGAGAGAGGTAGATATATTTTGTAGTTAAAAACCAAACAAAACCAACCAACCAAAGCCAATCATATGCCTCCAGATGATTTTGTACACTATAAGAATCAAATGTAACTTCAATCTGAAATGTGATTTTTGCATTAGTCGTAAGTAAACATTAGTTCCTGAAGATTGATGGTACACAGGTAATTTTTTCCCCACTTCCCCCCACCCCCCCCTCCCCAAACAGACACTGACATTTACTTAAATTGTCCAGATCCTCAACTGGCATAAAAATAATCCTCAACTCCAGTGTAGTCACTGTTACACCATGCTGAGTTACACAAAATAAGAATTAGGCTCGTTGCTAGACTCGTAAAGCTAAAGCTTTATCTGTGGTTTGATCTTGGCAATTGAACGTCAATACTTGCTTAGTCATAGAATTAAAACCTCCATGTGCACATGCATGAACTGGTTAGCGTAATAAGTGAAAAACATGTTGCTTTATTGAAACATTATGGCTGTAATTTTGAAGGCTGACATTACACAATGATAGTTCTGGTGCTTGCTGTGCCTCAGCTCCATGAACATGATCCACTTCATTTTCTTACAGAATGAAGACAACAAACACTTTATTGATAAAAAGTGTTTCACCCTTTTTGATGGAGTGTCATCAATGTTTCTTCAGATGAAACATACCAAACAAAATAAACTACATACAGTTTAACATGGCCAAGCTTGCGTTCCTGTAACACAGCCAAGCTATAATTGTTTTGGGAATCAAGATCAGCATTAGTTTTAATGCAAGATCTTAAATGCACAAGCCTTCAACATATCCTGAAAGTCAGAGTATTTCAGATCCTCATAAGGGCTATGATAGGAACTGGGAAGTTGTGGTTAACAGCTGTACATTAAGGCATGCCTCTAATATTTTAGCAAGCAGCTCTGATCTGGGCACAAGCCTTGCACAGGACCCTTCCAGTTACTGCAGGTGTGCTGGCACACTACCTTACTTCCCAGCTTCCCCCAGCTCCCGTTCCCATATTGCCTTCCCTCTCAAAATGCACACTGATCATTCAAGTTTGACCAAATAAATTCTGTCTTTCTAATGTAATGCTCACAAAACGTAAAACACAACTTTTCTTCAGGTGAAGAAGAAATCTTAAGTTGGCACACGTGTTCTTGATACAAGAGGTTTCAATTGATGCTGCCGTCTCTAGTGCAGTCCTGAGCTAGCAGGGTGGAGCAGTACATGAAACAAGTTTTGTTCATTTCTTTAGCCTCTGTTCCTTTTAAACTACCTCCATACTGAAAGTTAAAAGGAACCCTCCCTTCAGAAAAAAAACAGATGCACACTTCAAACATTTTATTTCACAGCTTTTTTTCTGTCTTTTATCTCTACACAATCTGCCTACAAAACAGCTTCTTTTCTCCAAGTTACACAGGGTGGTGGAACAAAGACAGCCTTGCAAGTACAACGGGTTTAACACACATACAGATCTGCAGTAGTCAGTGTTTTGAAATGCTCTTTTCAAACCCTTTGGGGAAATTAATTGCTTAACAGCCATGTGTCAGAGATATTTGTCTCACATTTGAAGGCTCCTCTTATCCTTCTTCCCTGAGGAATTCAGCAATACTCCTACGTTTCAACAAACCGTTAGTTCCTCGTGGCAACAGGACCAGTCAGTGCAGATAACAATCAAGCAGGCATTTCCTCCTGCTCCTCTGTCCACTAGGGCTGTCCCCAAAGGCCAGCACATGACTCCTTGTTGAAGATCTAATGAGGCACCGAAGGGAGCAGCAGGAATGACCTTCCAACGGTAATACCAAAAATCACTACAAGTGCCCTTTCAGACAGACAAGTTGGTCCCATGGGTTTCTTCTACCAACAGTTATTTTTCATATCTCAAGAAAGACATCCTACAAAGTACCCACCTGCAACTGCACTGATATACGTGAAAGCAGGCAATCTTCCTATCCCTTTTTTGGTCTTCTAAAAAGACCTGTTTAAAAATGCAATCATGATTACAGGACTTTTCTACAGCAACAAATCAACGATACAAGCTAGAAATATAGGAGAGACTGCAGCATTCTCTCAGTCTCTGTAGGAAGGCCAGAGAGAGCATTACCATTCCCACCCCATTTGGGACATAGTACTCAACAGTATTTTCAACCTTCTCATACCATTCACAGGAACCACCTTTGAAAAACAGTCCTGAAGATTACTACCGCACTCTAGTATCCTACATAACACAGGAAGAACCTAGCATACCACCGCTCTTAATAGAAGTCCAATTCCCATCCTTCCAACACAGAAATACAACTTTTCAAGGACTTATTTACATGGCATATACATTGAGTAGCAGTACATCAGGTCCTGTCTTCACATTAACTGTAAGTCAAGAAGTTTAATAGTGTAACCCACACAGCTTGGGATGCTCCTGGGACATTGTTTGCCCTTTTGCTCGCCTGCACTTGCGTAATAGTCTACTTATCAACCATCATTTGCTTTCCACATGAAGAAATTTACCACTTCTTATCAGAATAAGGCCTGTATCTCAAAGACTCATAGATCTGCCATTCCAGACTTTCTAATTCTCACCTGAGGACTGCATGCACCTACAGGAAGCTACAAGCTATCGCCATACAAATAAGGAAATTTAAATCACCTTTCAGGAAACCTTGAATTTCAGATGTGAATTAATGCAGATTTCTAGCACTGAGTGAGAGCCTATGAAGACACAACGAGGACAAACTCCATGGTAAGCTTCAATCCAAGAGAAATTTTCTGAACTCTCAGCATTTAAAAAATACTGAAAATATAGTGTCATAGTAAAAGGAAAATGTACTGGGGAAAATTTGAAACTCTAGATAGACTAAGAACATGTGGAAACTAAAGAGGTATGTCGGCTAGTTTGCCTGTGTATCTTCCTCCTCCTTTATGAGCACAAAAGGCAATACATGTTCAAGTAATAAAACTTTAACTGATATATCTTGCTGGGTAGGACAACTCATTGATAAAAATTCAGCTAAGCTCAGTTCGCATTCAATTTCTGAAAATATAACCCCATCCAGCCAATGAAAGCACTTTTCTGAATATTACAAGGTTAACATCTCCCTCCCTATCTTTTGCCTTTGTCCAACAGTTTTTCACGTAGGCCCTACAGATACATAGATTGAGTTTGAAAGAAGTAACAGATTCTTCAGTTCTCTACAGCTAGCTTGCCAATATACAGTCCTCAGCAAACTACTGTCAGCACATTGCACATCTTCAGATGAGACACCATATGAGCTAGGGAAAAAGCCTGGAAAATGTCAGAGAATGGTATGAGTTTGTTTGCTTTAAGAAAAAAAGAAAAAAATCCAATAAAGGACCCTCTACAGCATTCGAGGGTGGTACAGGAAAGGAGCTCCTTTACAGCAGCAATTCTATATTAATGAGAGCCCCTGTCAAAAGCCTCACAGTTGCAGATCTCCCATGATTAGCAAAAACCCACGGTAAGCTTCTTTAGAAACGACAGTGAGAAGTTAAGTCTGTACAATCACTATCTGTATTTCCTAATCTAACACAAGCAGCAGATACATTAATTCATCAAAATCTTTCATTAGCAGTACATATTGATTCCTAGATTTTATTTTAACAGAGTTATGTAAGTACTAATGAGCACTAAGAAATTTATGTACCATGGAAAAACCCTCATGTATTTGGAAGCTCACTTGTTTTTTAACTTTCAAAGAAAACCTCACACTCAGAGATGCAATATACTGGAGATTCAATTTAGAAATACAGGTAAGTGAACTGAAGAATAATCAGACTGAAGTGTACTTCCTGCTCTTTAACACCATGAGAGAAAGGAAATGTTATTTATTGACACTCCAGTGCAATTTTCTTGAGTACAGAGAAAGCACGCAGATCTAAAATACTAATAAAAGTGGGCTAACAGAAGAGCAAAACAATCTACCCACAAACTATCACAGTTTAATCTCTTATACCTCTATCCCTTTGTGGCTCCTGGTTTTGTTTCAAATGTTATTTCAGCAAGGACCAAATGGGTCTGGCAAAGGGGTAAATGCCTCCCCAAAACGAAGCAGATGAAAGAATTGGTTTGCACATATTTCCATTTGGTTTCTACTCCACAGCTAAAGGATTCCTACTTCTGAACAGTGTTGGAAGAAACATGTTTAAGCATAGACTATGCCAAGATGGATGTAAAGAACAACATATATTTAGATTACCCAAGAAGATCCTGTTACCTTGCAACAGTCTCCAAAGTGAGAAAACAACATAATCCTCAAGTAAGAAGCCTTAACCTGAAGGTTGCAAACCAGTCACAAGAAATAAGCACCTACCCACAGAGGAGTACCAAGCACGTGCACTCAGAAGCTCTTTAAACTCAAGTGTCACACTGAAAGACCTCAAGTACCTGCTGAAAGGAAATACTGCTTCCTACTGGTTTGGAAATCCTCCTGCAAAAAGTTAGTCAGACACTAGATACTTTCATTGGACCAGCTGCTGAAATCCTCGCTGCAGGACGAGCCCGATAAACCTACTCCACAAAACTCACTGCTATGTGACTTTCATGCTTTTGGGAGACAAGAGAATCACCTAGGTATACACTTACAGTGGCACACATTGCTCAAAAGGGAGCAGGGAGGTAGAAGATGTAGCCAACCAATAGCAATGAGACAATACACCGCACCTCACTTGGATGTTACACCAGTAGATGTATTCCCTGACCAAACACAGGAGAATTAAAAATTCCCCCAGTAGTTCTGCCTATGGAGGTAGTGTTCTGCCCCAGACAGGGTTGGATTACTGCTAGTTTGTATTTGCTTGTAAGTGGTGATGGCAATCGATGAGCTATTCTCTGCATCTTTGCAGGGTGGTTACACAGGGTAATCCTTCAAATTTGGTACCATTTTAGCAATTAAAATCAGCCCTATAGCTAAAATGGGTTTCTACAACTATGCTATGTCTCTTAAGGAGAATTTGATCCTCTGATTGTGATATTTAACTTCAATGAATAAACAACTGTAGCATGGAATTTGTACAAACATTAATGTCTTCATATTCTGTGCTATGGCTTGGATCACTAGATACCACATTTCTGAGTCATATCAGATGGAAGCACTTTCACAGGACCATAGAATAGTTTGGGTTGGAAAGGGACCTTTAAAGATCATCTAGTCCAACCCCCCCTTGCAATAAGCAGGGACATCTTCAACTAGATCAGGTTGCTCAGAGCCCCGTCCAACATGATCTTGACTATTTCTAGGGATGGGGCATCTACCACCTCTCTGGGCAACCTGTTCCTGTGTTTCACCACCCTCATTGTAAAAAATGTTTTCCTTATATCTAGTCTAAATCTACTCTCTTTTAGTTTCAAACCATTACCTCTTCTCCTATTGCAACAGGACCTGCTAAAAAGTTTGTCCCCATCTTCTTATAAGCCCCCTTTAGTACTGAAAAGCCACAGTAAGGTCTCCCCAGAGCCTTCTCCAGGCTGAACCACCCCAACTCTCTCAGCCTTTCCTCATAGGAGAGGGGTTCCAGGCCTCTGATTATTTTTGTGGCCCTCCTCTGGAGCTGCTCCAACAGGTCCATGACTTTCCTGTGCTGAGGGCTCCAGAGCTGGACGCAGTACTCCAGGTGGGGTCTCACACAAACACTCCAGATTTACCCTGGTTCAGGAATCTAGGAAGCTTGCTGGCCAAATCTAATGCTTAGGAAAAGGTGCTAGAAACTTTGTGATGTGAGATGCTAGACAACAAACGGAATGTGGTTCACCTTCTATTGCTTCCCTACCACCCCCCTCTCCAGTCTGCAGGCTATCACCATCACCCTTCTTCAGATCAGGTATCTGAGAAAAAAAAAAAAAAAAAGAAGAAAAATGAAGACATGAAGCAACCTCTACGAAGGCCCCAGCAACAGCAAAATAAAAATCAGTGACAGTGAAGATGCTCCTTTCATTAAGGATCAGACTAAGTGCCTCTAGCTCTTCACCAGTCTTGGACAGAAAGCATCAGTACCAAAAGTTTTTTTCACATCCATTTTCCCAGAAAGCACTCTCTTTCTCCTAAACTAAGAGCTGGTCATAACAAACAATATCCCTTTTAGGTCAATTAGGAACTCTGCTAAGGGTCATGCACAGATGTCAATCACACCTTCATGAACAGAACAGCACTACATTCACACAGCATGCCTGCAGTCAGCATACAGTCTTGGCTGATTTACTAAAGCTCACTTTCAATACCTGAACCATGATGAAAACTGGATAACAATGCCTGCAAATGGCACAAAATGAGAGGGACTGAAATGTTATTAGTTGATAAAGCAAGTTAATGGTAGTAGGGAAAGTATGGAGGCATTTGCTAGGCACTGCAGAGGACTTATTTATAACTATGAATATAATTCCGCTAATGTATTCTGGAAAAAAGGGAGTTCAAGCTGTGATGGATGCAGAGAACAAACACATTATCTTACTTCGCCAGTAAAATAATGGAGGACTTGCTGCAGTGACTGGCTCCTTCAGTCTTTCCAAATTAGAGAAGTTCAAGGTTTGGTATCAGTGGGGAACTGTACAGACACAACCAGCACTATTGTCACAAGTACATAACAGGTATAAAAGGATATTAGGAAGCAGGCTGGAGGAAGATGTTAACGAATTAGAGTAAATGACACTTTAGAGTAAACAACTTCTACTCTAACAAAATATCTACATTGTCAAGGCAAAGGAAACTAATAGTTTTTGAGGGCAAAATTAATTTCAGGGTGAGAGAGATCTACCTTGACCCTTTGGAAGGCTTCAAAAGGGAAATCAACCATAACAGCAAATATGATCTACCAGAAGGAAACTGTGTATGCTCATATGTGGTCATGCACACAATAATTCGGACAACTCAACAGTAGGATACTGGGGCACATGCCATCATACAACAAGAGAATACTCAGCAACAAAAAGAAAACATCTCAAAATCACACCCACAAACAAAAATGGTATGATCTCCCCATTACCCCTAAAATCGAGCCTGACTGATTTTATGAAGGGCATTATACAGCCTAGCACTTGAAGAGTCGAGAGATTCATGTTTCAGTATTATGGTATACATCCCTAAGTCTACTTTCCAGCCCCCTGCCCCTAGAAGAAGACTCAGACCCCAGAATGAAGCAAGCAAGAGATGGAAAACACACCAATACAGGCTGCAGTGTACTTCATTGCTTGCAACATTTAATTACCAAACCCTCAGTATTATTTTGTGAACAAACACCAATACATTTTGTTTACTTACAGACACGTTTTCAGGAGAGGTACAATTCAGAGCTCTTCGCAAGACTGCTTACTACTACTATGTTTTGGGCAAACAAAAACAAAACCTTGAAGTCATAAAATTTAGAAGCACAGACTGTTTAACATTGGAGCATAGTTTAGCCCCACATTAAGGGATTTTTTTTTTTTAAACACTTAAAGGCAATATAGCTGTAGAAGCTAACAATATGCTGCTACAGAGTTCATAACTTGTCATATATTATTTTAAATCAGAGGAATACCTTCTGCAGCCCCTATTTGGATGGCTTCAGTAAATCAGATACTACTTTCTCACAGTCTATTGTCCTTGCTAGCAACAAAAGGTGACATCACTCCTGTCACTTTGCTCATTTTTCACTAGATCTTTTTTATGATGCAGTGCTAAGTGTGTTACTACACTACTTGTAAGGAAGGGAAGACAAAGCAAGTTAGAAAATTAAACATTACTGTATGATGACATATATATGTACACTCCTATCTGCTCCAAGTATATTTTATATTTAACAGAATCTGTCACACACAATATACCCCTATGAATTTAATTTTTGAGAGCAAAAGAATCCAAAGATTCAATGATATCCACCATTCTAACAAAAGTAGATTTTAGAGAAAGCTCATCGTCTACCTTATTGTACACGGCTCAGTGATCAACACCAACAATTGGAACTTATAAGCAAGACACTCCCAGAGTCTAACATGTAAATGCCTACTTCAGATTTGCAGGGAACATGGGAAGAAAGCTAAGACTGCGTTACAGAAATGAGGTATGGCAATGGTTCATCCAGAGTTACCCAAGGTAGCCCGAGTGCTGGGAATAAAGCTGCCACAGCAGCATGCAGGCTGCAACAAACACCTCACCAGCCGGGTAAGTACTTGGGCATCTGCCTACTCAGATCTGCCATGCTACCATAACTATCCTGCCCTCTAGCAGAGTTTATCTGGATGGAAATGAACATGTGCATTTCCTTGGTACACTCTATTTCTACAGTAATCCCCATGGCATGGCTTGAGGGAAAAAAAAGAAGGCTAAGCTGGATAGTCTGGCTCTCCAAAGGTCCAAATCAACATTTTCTCTTTGCCATGACTATCAAATCTGACCGATTTTCCCTTGGTATTTGTTGTAAACTGTTCATAGTCTTTACCAGTGGCTTCGTACGGATCTGGTGTGTGTGGACCAAGATAACAAAGGCTTATATGGACAAGTAGCACTTGAGAAAAAGTCATTTTGCACACATTACTCAAAACAATGTTGCAAACAAGCTAAGAAAGCAGTCTTAAGTGCCCTGTGAAAGCTCTTCGCTACATATATGTTGACAAGCATAACTCAATTTGCTTTATAAATAAAACAGTACACGATTATACTAAGGACACTGTGGCATACTTTGAACATCAGCAGACGGCTTCCTTCTGCAGTGCAAAATGGCAGTAGAGGGAAGTGGAGGAAGAAGCAAGCCCTGCCTCTCCGGGGCCCTCTTGCTTCCCACCCCTTCCCGCTTACTCAACTGCACCAGAGGAGAGTATTCTTTCTGCCCCAGCACCACCTTGGTACAAACGACAAGCAAAATAGCCAAGGGCTCCTCTGAACTCCAAGTGGGCAGTGCATGCAAGGACACAAAACAATCTTGAGGATTAACGTGGCCCACATACTACCAGAGCCTTATTTGGATGCCCAGTTCTCACATTGCAAAGCCTACAGTTTTAAGTGGAAGGAATTAGCTTCACTGTGTCTTAACAGCCAGACAAGATGATAAACTTGAAGCAGTTCTCAATTTCTTCTGGTTTTGTTTCTAGAAAGCTCAGTCATAAGAAGAATAAGTTTCCATCTTGTTCTTGCTGCAGTCAACGAGCAGGCATCAGGGTGCCTCTTTCCATGCAAAGAAGGGCCTTCCCCTCACAGGGATTTACAAACTGCAGCCTACATAATGTAACTTTACCCAGAGGTGTAATAACACCCCTTTCATAGCACAAGAATTGGTATTAGTACTAATATAATTTATTTATGAAGGCAGATTAGAAGCTAAGTCAATTGCTTTTAAAGCCCTTATGCACCTGTCCACACCACTGTGCCATTGTTGGCAGCTCTTTTGTTTATGCAAAGTTCACCTCATGCTGCAAGTCAGCAGAAGGTCAGTTTGCCATTCACCCTGGGAGCACAAGGTGGATCTTAGCACAAGGAGTAGCTAATTTTCTCCCAACACAGTGGGCAGCAAGAGGACAAGTTATCAACCACTGCTCCACTCACAGGCAAATAGCTTCCTGAGTAAATATACCCAGCACCACTAAAGAAGCCATTCGTCCTGTACGTGTATGTCCCACTCTTGTAGTCTTGGCACACAGCAGAGTTACATCCAAACAGCCCCCAGAAGGCCAGCACACTCTGCTCACCCCAGGGTAGCACTGCACCAGCCTACCAAATACGAACTGGTTCAGGAAGGACAAACCACTTTCCCTCTGCCCCAGTGAGCTATGCAGCCATGTGCAGACATGGCACTAATAATCAAGACAACCTGTGTTTGGCCAACTTTATAAGCTAGTGCAGAAAAGCCGTGTGTACCCTTTGTGGTGGTTTGCTGTCCTCAGATAAGGGGGAGGAGGAAGATGTATTCCCACCTCTTCCAATTCAGGCACAAACTGCATCCATGAGAACTGTGATGTATTCCACACTAAGTGCTTCCTTCCTTGGCATACATCTTGGCCCCTCAGTCTTTTGGAAAAAGAGACTGAGGACAAGATGTCCCTAAATTATTTAAAAATAAAAAATAAGATTGATTGCCTGCGGAGCCTTTGTTCTAAGGCCATCTTCCAAGCACACTTATTTTTAAAGTTTTTATTGTTGCCACCTTGTTGAGGTTTGCAGTGTTAATTTCCTTATTAGAGGTGCACTCTGTGGAGTTCAGTATTAGGGAGAGTTTATCAGGGTTGTCATTTTACAAAAGAGGGATTAACGGGCAGTTGAACCAGTTAGTGAATATATACTTGGAGCCAGAAAATATTTTCTGAAAGTTAGAAGCCCAAAGGTTTGGGTTTTTTTGTTTTGTTCTGTTTCTTTAAATTTAAAACACAACAGAGGGTGTGTAACCCTTACTAGTCTTTTAGCTCTAGACCATTTCAAGACCAAAATAGACAAAAGTCTGCTCTTTTCAAGTTGAATGTCCACTCTCTGAAACTAACACTCTTCAGTAAAGGTTGAGAAATACAAAGGAAGGAGGACTAGAATGTAGCATTACCTTGTAGATATCTGTCAAATGTAATAATGGCATCAAACAGGAAGAGTTTATTCATAGCAAAACATTAAAAGTATTTTGGAGCTATAAAAGCAACCCAAACTGCAATCTGGTGAATGGTTAACACACCATGTGTGGAGCAGGAGATTCAAGCTGAACAATGGCTGAACATTTACCCAATTCAAGTTTCATAAAAAGCCATGATGGAAAAATTGGCATTTTTTTCGTTTGCAACTCTGCCATTAGAAAGTTCTCCCCAGTGCTAAAAGACAATTAAGCAGGTCAGTAGAGAAGCTAAACTCACCCAATCTGACCAACCCAGGATTCACAATTGGTTTGAAGAGAGGCAACAACTTCTCAATACCAAAAGGAGGCTGAGGGGAGACCTTATTACTCTCTACAACTACCTGAAAGGAGGTTGTAGTGAGGTGGGGGTCAGTCTCTTCTCCCAAGTAACAGGTGATAGGAGAAGAGGAAACGCCCTCAAGTTGTGCCAGGGGAGGTTTAGATTGGATATAAGGGAAAAGTTCTTCAACAAAAGGGTTATCAAGCATTGGAACAGGCTGGTCAGGGAAGTGGTTGAGTCACCATCCCTGGAGGTATTTAAAAGACGCGTAGATGTGGCAGTTAGGGACATGGTTTAGTGGTGGACTTGGCAATGTTAAGGATCGTAAGGGTCTTTTACACCCTAAATGATTCTATGAATACTTTTGCTTGAGCTAGTCTGGCTTAATTCATGTGAACAAATAACACCCCAACTCAAGTTGGACTACTGAAATGAGAACAAGTCATTAATCACAATAGCAGTTCAGCTTCCCATATGCAGTATGACAGCAGACATTGCATGTGGAGAAGTGAGAATATTATGTTCTTATATTAGAAAGGAGATAGGAAGAAAAGGAGTAGAAGAAAACAAAACAAAAAAAAAACCAAACAAACAAACAAAAAATTTCCCAGACCACAGTGTCAAAGACTAAACGCTCTCCCCTGATTTTATGGAATCATTTATCTCTACGTTTGACATCAAATGGAAACTGACTGAACTTGCAAGATCTAAAGGTAGCTGCTGCTTTCATTCCATTCTTAAGTTGAACCATGCGCGTTCTATTTCACTCTTTGGTTGACTTGGTGACTCAGGCTGTACCAGCCACTCAGAGCAACACGATTCTTGTCAGTGGCCTGGCTTCAGCTGAGACAGAGTGAATTTTCTTTCTAGTGGCTGCTGTGTTTCAGATTTGATATGAAAGGCACGTCAATCTGCATATTGTTTTAGTTGTTGCTAGGTGATGTTTATACTACTCAAGGACTTTTTTCAGCTTCCCATAGAATCTGAGAAGAAGCATAGGCAGAACAATGGAATGGCCAATGGAATGTTACATACCACAGATGTCATGTTTGGTATATAAATGGGGGGTGACCGGGGGCAGGAATCCACGATCACTTCTCGGGACGGGCTGGGCAACCAATTGACCAGGCAGTGAAAGTGACTTGTGTTGTATTACTTTATCTTGTATATTCTTTTACCATTATCATTATTATTATTGCTATTTTCCTTTTTCTGTTACTGTTCTATTAAACTGTCTTTATCTCAACACACAAGTTTGGGGTTTTTTTCTTTTCCTTTCTCCTCCTTTTCTCCCTCTTCTCCCTGCCCTTCTTGAGGGAGAAAGGGGGAGAACTGCGCAAGCAGCTGTGTGGTCCTAGCTGCCAGCTGGGGTTAAACCTCAACAGTCACCATTGCAAAGCACATGCCTCTCTACATTCTCCAAGGCTAAGCTTCGTTTTCTCAAACTATAGGCTCTTTCCATGACACTCATCAGACCCATACAGACATAACTTATTAGTCAGTACACCAATGGCCCCCAAAACGCATTATCTTACACATACACTACTACACAAACACATCGGGTTTGATTAATTGGTCTACTGCATTCTTTGATTCTTCCAAATACTTCTTTTAATTAACTATCATTTTCCCCTTTTCAAATATCACTCAGATAAGGGTTAACTCATATCAAATGTTAGCTAGCTCTGTTGTAAAGCTAAAGGAACTGTCTTTAACCTAGAGGTAGTTTGTTCTGAGCATGACTGTGCAAACACCTCACAACACAACCTTTTCCAGTGGCATCAACACAGAAGACTAGATCAGCAGCTCTGAGTACAAAGCCATCTGCCCAACCAAGGACAAGCAGGCAGTATTACTCGCTCTTACACGGTGATCAGCCCCCAATATAGATGAGACTAGATTGAGGGCAGCTAAAGGGTTCAGTCTGGAGACTCTTAGAGTAGCTGATGTCTCTGCGCTAAGTAGCCAAAAAGGAAGAATGGGGAAGAAGGCATTGCATGAAAAATAATAATAGTATACCTACATATATCTGTATACAGCTGTACAGTATCTTCCACATTCCACAGCTTCAAACATACACTATGCTATCAGGCAAAAGGTAAAAACCTGGCCATATTCATGCAACTGTTCTTACATACAAATGAATAGTACTTGCAAACTCACTACTTCAGGGACATAAACACAGACTGCAAAAATGAAATTTTTCAGCAGGGACACCCTGTCTGTATTACAGAAAAAATAAAATAACACCCCCAAATTATTTAGGCCTATACATGCCGATACAGCTTTGAAATTTAAGTCAAAAGTATGTTTAAAAACAATGCTTTAAATAGTTGCATATCAGAGTCACTGATGAGAGATAAATTATACATGGTGGCCTCCAATTTGAGACGTGTGGCAGATTTCTCCCTCAAGCAGTCCATTATGAATACTAACAAGGCCTTCCCTTGTTAGGTTCCTAGTAGCAGAACAGGTGACCTGAAGGAAACCATTTTGCTGCATTTCTGCAACACAGTTCTTAAATACTGTGCTGGAGGGCTGTTTTCCCTAGTATGAAACCATCCATAACTCACTTGGCATTGACAGTGACATCACACTTGAATAATCTTTAGGCATGCACTTTGCAACATTTTCATTTTTAGAAAGTACTTTTGAGTTTCAAAAGTCCCAGGGAAATCTCTCTGGAAGGTGGGCACATTTAACAGCACATTCCCAGCTACTGAACACAGGCACATTACCGTATTTTTTAACCGCTTCTGTGGAGAATGCTCTCTGCTGTAAGTTGAGAGCAATTAAGTGGAAATTAGAAGTTGCACTGCAATACCTCAGTGCTGAAACTGCAGTCGTAGCTCTTTAAAAACAAATATATAAGCAGATCGATAATATTAAGAAAACTACATATGCTGTGATAATCCACTGTTGACACGTGGAGATTCTATCAACCTCCTACTAACAAAGAAGAAATTAATGGATACAGGTCACATTCATTCCATTAGAATTACCTGTTTAGACAAGTGTTAGTGAATTGTCGTGCCTCAGCAATTACAAAGGTCTGGTCTTTCTACAAGTAATATCCTGAGCTTATGCTCCCATATGCCCCAGAAAATAAAAATAATTGCAACCCCCGCTTTTTTCAATGCTTACAGCCTACCTGCTATATTCTACATTATAACTGTATGCGTATACTGAATACATACAGATGCAGCTTAAGGTCTAAAATGCCTACTCAAAGAAACAATAGTTTACAACTGGCTTAAGAAAGAAGCACATGAAATCAAAGATTTTTCTTTTTTTATTGTTACTTCCCAGTCCTGAACAGTATTCGCACATTAAACACTTAAACCAAGATCGTAAACAAAATCATGCATGATAAAAAGACTGAAAGCATTATTGGAAGTGACTTGTTAACACTGTAAGCCTACAGATAATGCATGTCAGCAAGTTCAGTTATTATTTAGTCAGTATTTCTCATTTGGCTTAATGGAACAGGATTGATAGCCAAACAAGAGGCATTCTTTCTTCTACATCCTGAGTCAAGCAAGTATCGCAGTATAAGAAGAGCAAAACATTTCAGCAGAACAGGACATTTCAACAAAGCATACACCTCCTCACACAAATGCAAGTGGTGTAGGAAGCAGTAATGACCTTTCCTTACTTTTATTACTACATTAATGACCTTCATTTCAAGGTTACTTTGAAATATGTTTCAGAACTTTTCTACTAATTCCCTCAAGACAAAATATGAAAATATTTTAAAAAACAAAATTAAATCTTACGGCTTGAAATGCAGTAAGCCAGCCTGCAGTTGATCCTCCTGAACAGTTGCTTGTTGATTGGCCAAAGTATAAGTGTAAAGAGTTGAATGAAGTTAATGATCAGTCCTGACACTATAAATATGTAGCAGATCAGAAGGTGGCAAATGAATTGAGACTTCAGAAAGCCAACGATGTCCATGATTTGCTGAGAAAGCAAGAGGGTACCTTCAGACTCAAAATTCAGAAGACAACCTGCAAAACCAAACAGTATCAGTGGTTACAGAGTGCATTTATTTCTCTAAACAGACTGTTAATACAGACTTCCTGTTTTACACTTAAATACACTGAATACACTAAAATGAAAGCTAATTCTATTGTAGAAAAAGGACTGATGACAATATTTGAAAAAGTAAGCGTGGAAAGAGAACACCATCTTTCTGAATGAATTTACATTTGGCTTTGGAAACAAATGTTCACATTTCAGTCTGCAAAACCCATGAGCATATGGCTCCATTCCATGGACTACAATACTCCTCTATCAGGTCTTTATTGATAAAACATGTGCAAAATAATCCACTTATATTTTTATTTGAATTGTCTGTACTTCATAAGATATATACTGTGGCCTCTGCTGTCTTCAAGAGCAGATCCAAAGTAAATGCAAGCTTTAGAGCTTTATGTTAGAAGTTGCGCCTTCTTCTACAGGCTATGCCAGCCATGCTCCCCAACCAAGAAGTAGCAGCTGCCCCTTAATTCTAGCTTTATTGGCTTGTTCCCTACTCACATTCAAACAAAAGTTGGTTTTGGCAAGAGAATAAAAGCTTGGCTATGCACAATACACACAATTTGTTCAATTATTCCTTGAAACTGTAATTCTGTCAGTTACACTCCATAAGCCCAGAAAGGAAACATCAATAACAGTACTAACCCATTACTCAGCAGTATTTCCAGAAAAAAAAATAATCAACTCTTACATTACTTAAGAAATGTTCGTATAATTGTGGAAAGGACCAGTCCAACTATAGTAGCTGAGCATTCAGAGTAAGTGTCCTCTGCCAAGTATTCTGGCCTACCAAATACTGCATGGAACTTCCCCAACCATCACTACCACCAATGCTAGTCTCATTTGTTAGGAGGAAAAATATGAAGACGTGACCTCTCAGTAAACAAAACCTCAGTATTTTGAATACAGTTAAGCAGGAGGTGCTGCCATCCTGTTCCATTCCTACACTGTTTCTCCCTCCGGGGCATGGGAGAGTTTGCCCAGTGAGGAAGCCCTGAGACAGTGTTTCTGAATGTGCCAGTCATAGGCAATAACAAAACGACAGCTGTCAGCATCCAGGGAATTAAATGATGAAAAAAATCTTTATGCCTATCCTTTTAGTTTATATACGACTCCATTATGTGAGGCACTAAGTCTACATCAGTGTCCTGAAACATTTGTTTTACTGCCCTTGCTTATGCTTACCACAGCAAAGAGCACACACACTGCAAAGCGATAGGCAGCTATTTAGCCAGGTTTTCAAACCACAAGGAAGATGAAGAAAAATTTAAGAAAGAGAATCTGTATTGTTGTATAATTTATATAGAGAATTTGTGGCAGTCCCAAGCCTATTATTAGCAGACAAAATGTGCCCTTGTGTATCACAGACTTTGTTCCCTTTATCTTGCTGTACTATTCAGTACCACAGCAGACATCATCTGTAGCTCAGAATGGCAGAACAGGCCTCTGTTCATTGTAGTAACTACTGTCATGATACTTGCAAAAAGCTTTTCCAGCCTTAGCCAACCATTCTATTAAAGATACGTTTCTGAGGGTGGCAGACAATTTATTAGCACGGACTTTGATAAAAGGCTTTGTTTTTGTTGAAGGCTAAGTAGAATGAGAAATGTTGTCTAGTAGGAACCATTGCAATGACTCATGCCCCAGCCCCTCCATTGCACACTTCGAAGAAAAAGCCAAACACTTTTTTTTTTAAAAAAAAAAAAAGAAAAAAAAAAAGGCAAATCCAAGTTTTTAATACGTTTACAGTGAAAGATACAAGACTTCACTTCCCTAATTCAGACTATTGTACTTCACCAAGTAGCAGGATTAGATCACTTCTTTAAAACAGAATGGAAGCAACCAGTTACTTACAAGTGGATGGTTTAAAAGACTGTGCAGTCTTCAAAAATCCTGATGACTGGTTTTATCCTACTGTCCTTGGCTAAAACTGATCAAACGTTTTTTCTGCTAGGTGGTTTAATTCCATCCCACAGAATCACTCTAATCTAATGTAATTCCCAGAGATGAGTAAGGGACTGGATCAAAAAATTTCCATATATAAAATAAAATCAAAGCACACCGTCTACTTACAGTGGAGACCTGCAAATTCACCATTTGATATAATCAACAGAAATATACTGTAGTAAGCAGTTGATCGACAGACTGTGACAAGGAAGAATTCACCAGAACATTAGTGCACCAATTCAGGGTTTTTTTTCATTGTAATAGTAGACAAACTGCATTAAAATGTTATGTTTATGGGAATCATTTACTTCGCACTGGGTCTTTAAAACAAAACTTCACAGAATTAAAATAAATAAGTAAAGATGAGATGACCCTGATAAAACATAATTACTGTCTTACAATTTTATAAAGCCATAATGGAATGTTTAAAGTAATTTATTCCTTGCTTTCATACCTGTCATCAAATTTCAATTCTGTAAATTTTCTAAGAAATGTTTTAAAGGCAAACTAAATCTACTTAAGCAGTACCACTGAAATGCCTCTAACCTCACCTGCTTGTAAAAGGAACAACAAGTTAGAGCCACTGCTTAAATTTTGCTTTTCTGGAAAGTAGAGAGACTAGAGAGATTAATTTTCTTTTCTGATTAAATGCAAGCTGTTTTCCCTACAAAATTTGCAACCCAAACATGGTATACAGAGTGCTAGCTAAGTGTTCTGTTTCTCAGGCATAAGCTCATTCTTAGATTTTTTTTTAATATGATATTTTTGGACTGTTTTCGTTACCCAAGAAATGCAGTTTATTTTTGGTACAAGCAACAAAATAGTAGAAATTTATTTTCAGGACTCAATTCTGAGCTTATGTCAGAGGTCTAGAAGCTTGCTTTTTAAGAGTTCATAGGAACTTCTTCCACTTGCTCTTTGTCTTACTAAAGTTCCTCATGGGTAACATCAACGTAATACCAGTTTAAGTGATAAAGAGTCAGGTCTTTAATTCTTAATCCATGATGCTGGTTTAATAAATTACACTGATTTCCTTACAGATAATGACTGAAAATGACAGCAATCTTTTGAAAACAAAAGGGCCAAGCAATGCATTTTCTCAGAAGCTATTAAGATCGGAGAGCTGCCAAGAAGCTCTCTTCTGTCAAACACCCCTTAAAACGAATTAGGAGAAAACGGCCAGCCAGAGCATCAAAAACAGATAGGGACATTCGTTAATAACAGTTTTCCTTCGGATATAAAACAAAAGACTCAAACCTCAAATGTCTGTCTAGGGAGCAAGTCAACAAGCATCTATTCATGTGACTAGGAGATCACAGGATCAGGTTTAAAAGCAAACTCCACAACTATTCATTCTACGTCTTGTCCTCAAGTTTCATTCTTCAGCAAGATCCACTGTGTTTTGTACTTTAACTACTCTCAGCATTTCCTTCTGCTTATAACAACTGACCAGGAGGACATAGAAGAAAAGGCAATGTTACACCAGTTATATGCAAGGTGAACACCTCTCTTCTGGCAGAGGCTGTGGCCAATTAACAATACTATTTCATACCTCAAAGTCTGTAAGAGTTTCCAGACTACAACTAGCGATCTCATAAAGAACACAGCCACTTCCACTTTTACAGAAAGGACAAGAATGAAGCAAAGAACTCTCACCCACCTTGTCCAAAGTTTATGTAGTAAATAGAGTCCTTGGTGTACGCAAAACAATATGGTACCTATCTGACAGCATCCGGACTGAGCTAATATTGTCCATACTTACAAATAGATGCAAGACAGCATTATACCTGGTTATTTTCAGAACAGCATGTTTCAAGCCTATGCAAAGGTTTTTCACTTATGTCTACTCTTTCATAAAGTCCTTAAATGCTTTGCTGCAAGTTAAGAACAACCAAGCATATGATGATGCCCATTATTACATTTCCTCATCTAAACCAGATTCTTGAATGGATGAGTTACAGAGAGCAAGACTACGAATATATGCTCAGGTCAGATTACAGCAATTTCAGTAGTGCCTCTAAGTGAATTTCAGTTACGATCAGAACAGCACAGATAGCAGCACTGTATTTCATATCAGAGTCCATTTTAACAATGCTTCTGTATATGAAATACATATGCAAGGCAAGTCACAGGAAGCCCTTGTGCTCTTTCTCTTTTTGATAGCTGGGGTAGCTGCAGGGATGGCTTCTGTAAAAAGACACCAGGAGCTGCCCCCCGCATCACACAGAGCCAATTCCAGCCAGCTCCAGGAGGGACTCACTGCAGGCCAAAGCTGAACCCATCAGTGGTGCTGGTGGTGCTTCTGTGATAACACATTTAAGAAAGGGTAAAAAATGCTGCTCAGCAGCTGTGAGTGAAGAGTGAGAATAATGTGAGACAAACAGCCCTGTAGACGCCAAGGTCAGTGAAGAAGGAGGGGCAGGATACACTCCAGGCACCAGAGCAGATATTCCCCTGCAGCCTGTGGTCAAGACCATGGTGAAGCAGCTTGTCCCACTGCAGCTCATGATGGACCATGGTGGAGCAGATATCCACCCTGCAGCCCGTGGAGGACCCCATGATGCAGCAGGTGCCTTGAAGCAAGCTGCTGCCCATGGAGGAGAGTCCACTCAGGAGCAGGCTTTCTGACAAGAACTGCAGCCTGTGGGGGACCCAGGCTGGAGTAGTCTGTTCCTGAAGGATCATACCCTGTAGGAGGGATCCCATCAGGAGCAGAGGAACAGTGCAAGGAAGAAGGAGCAGCACCAAGAAACGGTTATGGACTGACTGCAGCCCCTATTCCCCATGCCCCTGGTGTAGTGGCAGGGGGCGGTAGAAGAGTCAGGAGTCAAATTGAGCCTGCGATTAAATTAATCTTCCCCAAGTGGAGTCTGTTTTGCCCATGATGGTAACTAGCCAGTGATCTCCCTGCCCTTATCTCAACCTACAAGCTTTTTCGTCTTATTTTCTTCCCCTGTCCTGCTGAAGATGGGGAGTGAGGGAGTGGTTTGATGTGCACCTGGCAGCCAGCCAAGGTCAACCCACCACACCTCCTCAGAAAAGTCCCAAATCAGAGAAGAATTTGAACATATCTTAAGTCCTTCCCCCAAAGTTAAGGGAACTTAAGAACGTTTTTAGGTTTTCCTGAGGAGTCACGCATTCTTGAACTGCATATTTTGTAACACACACCGCTACAAAGGAGAGGTCAGTTTGGCTGTTTCAAAGGCTGAAGAATGAATACCAAATACCAGAAAATTTAGGATTTCCAATTTATAGACTTGCTATAAAACTGAATTTTTACTTATTTTCTGTTGAGCACAGAGATAATCAGCATAACAGAGTATAAACTGAAGAAATGAAAGTAACCCAGGAGTTTTTGAAATGGTTACCATATAATAATGCTTTCCTCTTCCCCTTTTTTATTTTCTTCCTGCTGTGATCTAATGTAGAGCAAGACAGCTCGGCAAACTCTGCATGCCTGCCAGGACGCAAGCTCTCTATCTGTATATGCATACTTTCTGCTGGTAAAATGCACAGTATAGCTGCTGTTAGCCCTCACACCCTCAATGCTTGCCCTCTTACCACGTAGAAAAAAAAAAGTGTTTATACAGCAAGGCAAAGGGGGATGATGGCAATGTGGGACAGGCATGCATAGTCAGGGAAGGAAGGGGAAAGATGGGGAGCCACTGCCCAGGTTCTGGTGAAAAGCTCCTTCTTCCAGGAGCATGAAATATTCAGGGAGAAGGGAGCTGAACAAGGAAACCATAGGGAGCTGGGCTTAAACACAAGGCAATACAGAACTCCTGGAGGTGCAGTGTTAAGGGACTGCAGGGTTTGATGCTGAGGGAGGCATTTATCTGATGAGGGTCAACCCCCTGAAGTTAAGCACTTCTGTTCCAAGCTCCTGCAGAGATCCTCAAAAAAATATGTCAGGGTGAAGTACAACAGTTATCTTGGCTGCAGAACATCCAGTTCACAAAAACAGCAGTGGAAGGCAAGTTGCTTCTTTCCGGCATGCCAAGTTCTTGGGAAAACAGAGTCTTTCGGTTTCATCTTCTACTTTACCTGAGGCCATTAATCTAACAAGTTACTTGTATTGCCAACAAAGGCAACATAAAAAACACAACTCAAATTTAGGGACTGAGCAAGGGAGCATGACTAAACAGCAAACAAAAATGTACAAGAAAGTATACTGAGAATCTAAGCAGGATGTGGGCTATGCTGTCACACAAATATAAGCGACCTGGATACCACCTCAAAAATAAGCAGGATGAACAACAACAAACAGCCTAGGACAAGCACCTATCTAATATTCTCATAGCCAATTTAATATTTGCTCTCATAGGCAACATTAAGTGTTTGGTCAAAGGTAACCAGGCCCACACATTACTGTCATCTGGTACCCTCCTCTATAAAAACAAACACCCCAAAATGTGTTTCTACCCAGTGACTTCAGTGGGTGATCTGACTTGCTGCAAAAGTACAGGTGGCTTATCAAGTAAACAAGATCTGAATGTCTGCAACAAACTAAACCTTCTCAAATATATATATGTACATCAGTGTTTATGGTACATTGATTAATGTACAGAAAAGTCAAGGTACTGTTTGAGGCAACTGTACATTTGAGATTCAGAGATCAGAGTCTGTCTAATTAAGCCATTGGTCCTTACTGCATGACCTGTGGAAAATAACTCAATTGTGAGATCCACAACATTGCTCTTGTGCATGGGAAATTAACCCATTAAAAACTACAGAGGCAGCAGGGACACAACAGCAGGATGTTGCCACCTGCATCGTAGTATTTATCCAGCATCAAGGGCACATCAAGGTCACCTCTGCACTGGGTATTTCAGGAACAGATCCAACACAGGAGTAGCTACTGAGTTCTCCAGTGGTTATTATAAAAACATTTCTTTTAGAAAAGCCTAAAGAAATGGGGGAAGGGAAGGAGGGAAGCAGACAAAGGATCATTCAGAAGCTGGTATAAAATCAGGGTTGCCTTTTTTTTTTTTTTTTAAATAAAAAAAAGAGCCCAAACATTCTCCTGATAAGAGATAAGCTTTGGACAGGAGATTTCTCCTATGAAGATTCAGTTTATGCTTGCCAAACACTCATCACTCATCTTGTTTTAAAGATCTGTAAATTACATTCACAGCAACACAAAAGGTCAGCAGGAGGTACAGGAGCTGCCTATACACTATACGGACAAAATACTTGCAGGAGGCAACAAGGAAACATGGATCACGTGTTTATTTTAAAGCTTTAAATATTTAATCCTCCTATTCTTACCCACAATGAGGTAGTTACAAAGTTAGGCTACAAAAGTATCACCTAACTCCAGTTCTGCGACAGACAGTTTTCCACACTACTAACACACATAAGCAAGTCTATCGAGGCAGAGAAGTTTCACATCCATTCAGCAGACTTAGTAGCACGAGCAAGTCCATTTCTATATGCATAATCAAACCCTTTATGGATAAGATTAGAAAACATTGAGGATTTTTGACAATTCTTTCCTGGATTTATCCATCCCCTTTCATAGGAAAAGCTCCAGCCACTTAGAAGATTCTAGTGAAGTAAGCCTGGCAAGATCTGTCTTGCTGTCCCTGTGTTACACATGGGGAACTCAGAACAACGCTGTTGGAGAGCTTGTGACAATCATGTGGCAAAACCATGGCAGAGCCAACGCCAGAACCACGACGTATCAATTCCCCAGGCTTCAGCCTTCAACATAAACTGATGTTTTTCATCTTCCTTTATTTGCCTTCTTGCCCACGCTCAAGTTTCCCTTGCAACATCTTCTGACAGGCCACGTACAGACAGCAGAGAAGGAATGGATATATTTCACACGGATCTTCAGTGGCAGCAGATGGTGCAACTGGTATAAATGCAGGAGATGGTTCAAACCAGGATGTATGTGCTGATCTAATGAACTCTACTTTCCCTTCCTTTCTCCATTCCTCAAGAAATTAAAACCGAGTATTCAGCAACTCAGATGGTCTGTACTATAAACTAGAAGTTACAACTTTAGTACCAAGCCAAGGATGGCAGGCACGTGCACATAAACGTACATCTCTCTCATTATTCCTACCCAAGAAGGAGTTAAAGGTGTTGCTAGATGTTTCAAGGACAACAATCAGAAGATAAAAATCATCAGCACTGGGAAAAAGATAATTTTCTTTCCTCTGTATGCTCCCATAAAATTACATCTTTATATTTTCTGGAATTGTGATTTACATTTTAGTAATTTTGGGCAGCCTCTTTAAGCCTGTTCCTAGAAGTCTAATTCCTAACTTCTGTGGCTCTGTTGTCTTGTTTATTCAAGAAAGCCAGAAAATGCAATTAATAAAGTATTTATGGCAGCAAAAAAATCTTTTAAAAAGATCTGGAAAGTGGAAGAGTGGGCAAGAGTGGGCAAGAGAAAAAAGCCTTGGTGGCAATGTTTTATAAATGGGACTTTCACCACCAGACTGTGAGCTGGTAACAAATTTTCTGCTGTCACCCTTAAAAAAACAGTAAAAATACTTTCAACATAGTGTCTCTTTCCAAGCAGCTGTATGGCCTGCTAGAGACAACCACGTTCTCCCACTTGGTGGATCTGAGCCCTGCTCACAACTCTGCCACAGACTCAGTGAGGACATGGGACAGGCCATATCCTCTGTGCTTCCTATTCACAGGAATGTGAGGGAACAGTGCTGACCTCGTCTGTGAGGGGAACCAAAAGCTTCCAGTAAAAATCACAAGATGTTGTTAACAGTGCTGGAAATGAAAAGTGTCACCCAACCTGATTACAACTCCAAATGAGCTGTTAGTTTTTTTGATCTTCTATGACAGTAGTGTGCCTCCTTCAGCTAAGCCATTTGCATATTTTTAATTAATATGAAATAACATTCAGTAATATGATCTTTGAATACTAAGGAAATGTTAAACAGAAAAAGGTTTGCAACTTTTTTTTTTTTTAACTTCCAAGTATTAATTTAATTTGTCTGTATTCTATCATATGACGCTGAAGAGTATGAAGCAGCTGAATTTCTCCTTTATGAAAATCACATCCTAAAATTGGAAATGACAATGCATACACAAGATGTAGCCATACCGAGACAGGGATACACAGAATATTAATATTTATTCATTAAATGTTTCCTAATGCTTCTTTCTGTATAAGGTAGTTTAACTGAAGAATGAATGTGACAGGAAGCTTCCAGATTTATTATTCAAAGAAAAACAACTCCTGCCTCAAAGAGGTAACAGCCAGTACTTACAAAAACGTATGCCTTACAGCTGAGATGTTGGCATGGTTCCAAAAAATAAGATGCCGGCTTCACTGAAAGGTTCAGCTGCACCCACACAAAACAACCAGACACCCAGATGCCAAGTAAAAACCCAAACAAACACACATTTCAGTGGTCCTATTCCACATCAGTTTTCACTCGCCTCTGCCTCTAAGACAGGAGTGTTTAGAACTGTTTTGCTACACCATGAACTTAGAACACTTTCAGCTTCTTCATTCTCCCCAGTCGTCAGTCCCCTAGCACCTGATTTAATTTGAGAACTTCAGAGAATACAAGCCTTTATCACAGGCACCAGATTTACCAAGTCCAATAATAAAGGGAGGTTTCATTTTGGACCTGATTCAAATCCTGTTGAAGGCAAAAGAAATATCTCAACAAGCTTCAATAGTCCTTGTTGTTTGGAAAACATTATCCCTCCAAAACAGCCAGATGTGATGTAACTGATCAATGAACTTGTATTCTCAGCACCTAAAGCCAGCGCTAGTCAAAATCACCTTAAACTTCCAGCTAAATCATTCAGAGATAGTGCTTGATCCAACAGCATTTACCTTACTGGATGGCAAGCATCCAGTAACATTTTTATAAATTTTGCACTAAATTAAGCATCAGGTACATCAATACCTACCTGGACTTTCTATAACATCTCTACACAATTTCAGGTGCCTAAATCCTTCTAAAAGCCTGGCTTTCAGCTTTTGTCCTGCTAACTTCAAATGAATTTGAGACAGTTTTACACGGCTTAAAGTCAGAATGAAGCTTTTCTCTGTCTCCACTTTGGGTGAAATGAAGTATTTATGCACACTCTCAGAGGTACAGGCACAGGCATGTAAAAACCACAGTGACATCCTGAAGCTCAATGAACTAGGGAATAGCACTTTTCTAGTTATCTTTCTGCTTAATTATAACCCTACTGCACCTTTACCACTATTGGGCAACAGGAATGAACAGTTTCTTTCAATTATCTTAATCCTCTAGATACGTGTTTTACATTTGTTGGTCGTGGGAAGATAGTGGTAGTGTTCCTGCCTACCATCTGCACATCTGGCAACATTGATGTTATGTTTTGTTTTATGGTAATTTTCACTAATACCAGAGCAGGGGAAAAAAGTCTGTGCAAGTTTCAGCACTATCTAAACATATCCTCAGAACCATAAAATAAACTAAAACCTTGTTAACCCCTGACAAACCACCTGTGGCTTGAAGGGGGAAAACGTCACAAATGATTCAAGTGCAGGATCTAGGCTGTTGCAGACAGAATGCTTCCAGACCTTCCAGAAGTGCAAAGCAGCATCTGTAGTAATGGTATTTTCCAAAGTGCTGAAAAACACGTCAAGAAGAGGCAAACTATAAAGTGTGAAGGCAGGGATGACATGGAGACAGGGGGAGAAGCAGAACACAGTTTAACTCTCACACAGTAGTAGTCACTTGAAATGGATTAAAAATCATGTGCCATTTCTACACATAGACTTCGCACAAATATAGCTGCCTTCAAAAGCCGGCTTTAAGTCAGGTCTTCCCCTTTTTCTGATAGGTAGAAAAACTTGCATCACCTGCCAACTGAATCTGCACAGGCAAACCTTTTCATTCACCTGGATCATGCTGGAAAACTGTGATCAAAATTTAACTTTGTTGGTCAGATTAAAGGGAAATCTGGCGCATGTCAGAATTTTTTCAGACGTTAATAAACAGTCACACATGCACATGAAATCAGTGTGCTTGTCTCTGCCTGCAGCTCCTAACCTTCTGGCAAGTAAACCCTCTCTCAGTGACCTATACCTCTGACTTGTTTCCAGCCTAGAACTGGTTAATTGCCTTTCCCTGTTCCTATTATTTATGCTACAGCAGAAACCTCAAGCAAGGTCAGCCCTTTTGCAAGCAGCAGAAAATTACTTCAGTGTTAAGCTCTTCGTGGCAGAATATAACAAGACAGACAGAAGGTCTGAAGGTTCAAAATGAAGAGCAGACCACTAGCAGGACCGTAACCCAGCATCTGCTAACTGTGGGCTCATTACAGTTGCCAGACTGCTCTGCCCAGTTCCTAACACGTGGGTTATGTACCTTTTCAGGAAATCCATTACAGCCATCACCTTTTTCTCGAGTTAAGAAAGAGCGGTCTTTACAGCATCATCATCCTTGCCACAACACACAGTTGTCATTCATGTCCATTTCCTCTTTCCCTGACCTTAACACATCTCTAGTCTGATCTACTGGAGGAGGACTGGCAAAAAGCACAAAAACGAAGTGAGTCAGCAGTTTCTGAGCAGCACACAAGCATTACTCAGAGGTGACCAGGGTACTCACCACACAGTCAGATGTGAATGAGCTTAAGACCACCAAACAACAGACTGGTGGGCAAACTTCCTCAAATGCCTGAAACTGAATCACTAGGGAAAGCCACCCTGCAGGCAAAGCACTTGGGCAAAAAACACATACTCAGCTGCTGCATGCCAGTGCCGAAACACAACAAAGCATACAGGGTACTGCTCTCTCTCACATTTCTAGTTTCCTTACAAAAAAAGCCCACTGCATCCAGTACAGCTAAATCAAACACACCTGCGAAGGCAGTTGCCCTGACTCATATAATGTTTTCCTAATCAGGGAGGCCCGCAGTTGCAAAAGCTTTCACTGACTAAAGCACATGCACAGTGCACTACAATGCCTTGTAACCCTCTTGTTCTCTGCTCTCTTAACGGGGCAGACCAACAGCAGCAGTAGTGATGCAGTTAGAGAAGTGCAGTGGACATTCAACGTTTTAAAATTTAAGACCAAATTACTGATACAAGTTCTAAGGCCTCAAGTGCACATTTGTGACACAAGAACAATATCTTGCTAATCTCGGCACAGCTGTGACAGTGTCTTCCTGCACTGAAGAGACTTCAAGGGGCGTTATTCCTAGTCTTCACCTTCCAGCAATACATCAGGATACAACAGAAAACAATAAATGACCTCTTTTCAGCAGGGCAGAGCACAGTCATAGGATTCTCATCCATCACCTGCAAGAGAACCCTTCTCTTACAGAGCTCTTCTCTGTAAGTACATTAAACTGTAAGTTAGTTAAACTGTAAATGATGTACAACTGTCACTCTAGGAAAGCACACCTCACTCCAGAGAGAAGATGAGCACCACTTCAGTGCCTCTGGATTTTGGCTGGACAGAGCAAGACTTACTGAAAAAACAATCTCCCCACCAGACTGACACCTACTGGGTTTCAAGAAACACAGTTAATTACCGTGCTCTGGGCACAGTGTTCTCTGTTCTGTGACTCTGGGCAAGTACTGACCTCTCTGTGCAGTTTCTCCACTCCTAAAATACAATACAGCTTCTTGTGGAGCACTTGCTAAAATCTGTTATTTAAGTGCTTGCCAACAACACAACCAAACTTTGCTTAAGAGCAACCTTTATCCATCAGCAGCTTACTAAACTTTCTCTCCTCATTGCAGGCTTTCTGATACATTCTTACACATGAATCCTGACCCTCAGTCTTCCATAAAACACGTTCATAAAGTTTCATTTTTAGATACAGCTTATTCAGGCATTGTTATGCAAAACATTACTAGGAAAGGGCAAAGCTATGCATAATATTTACACAAATTCCTAAAATGAATCAAAATGTATTTTAATCCACAGTATTTGGAAAAACACAGGATTAGATCAGCTACAAACAGCTAGAGAAAGCTGCTGGTCAGTTAAGTGACAGCAAACATTTACAGCACGTCGACTATTGCAGTGATCCATTCAATCAAGTCTTTATACAGAGGTAGTCCTGGCATAAAACAGACCTCTGTATGTTTACAGTAATCTTACCATTCACACAAGACTTCAGAGAAGAAAGAAGACTGCAAATTTCAGCTTAAGTTGTTCCACAATAGTTTCCTACTCCACCAGCTTTTAATTCTTTTGCAATTCACTCGTAGTGTTAAGTGATTATCAGTGCAAGCTGAGGCTACAATCTCCTGGTACAACTTCCTGGGCTGGACACATTACTGTTTTTAAAGAAATGCTTGGGGAACTTTTTTTTTTTTTTTTTGAGAGTTTCTTGCATCCTTCCACCTCTTGTGAGGTATTTTCAGTTTTCATGTGGCAGCAAGGTCTCTCTCACCCACACAAGTACCCGCATAAGGTACATCATTCTTAGATGTTTGCACACGGTCTTAAAACACCACTTACAACTCTTAGAAATGCGTAACAAAGATAAAGACCAGAAATCTCCGTGTGACGTTGTTCAAACAGACTCTTTTCTTGGTTGTCTTTTCAGCCACGAGAGCAAGTGTTCACTTGTTGAAATAAATGCTACAAAGGATCACTTCTTAGTTGAACAATTACTCCCGTCCCTTAGAGTCTTCCCTGCACCACATGGTATCAGCCGACACACCTTAAGTCAGTTTGTGGCCATTATTTAATTCGCCTTAAATGAAGACACACAGGCAGACGAAAGGCAGAGCTCCCAGAACACGCCGTAAGGGAGGCAGGCTCCCCCTTCCTCCGCCTAACCCACCGCTCACGCTGCCTCAGCTCACGGACTTCTCGCTACCGCAGAAAGAAAAAAAAAACAACCCCCGCGACCTGTGACCGCGCACCCCCCGCGTCCCCTCCGACCCCCGCGCCGTGGGGGCACGCTACCCGCTCTCGCTATGGAGAAGCGCCTTCGGGGAGGAGGCAGCCACCAGGCGATCGCACCCGCCCGTTTCCACGGCAACCGCCCTGCCCGTCCCTCCCGCCGGCCCCGCCGCCGCCAGAGACGGGAAAGACCGAAAGTGGAAGGGGCCGCCACCGCCCGGCGCGGCCGGCCGTGGAGGGGAGGGGATGGGGGGGGGACCCGGCGGGACAAGGCTGCCGCAGCTCTGCCGTTTCCACGGAAACCCCGGCGCGGGCCGCGCTCGCCACACAAAGGGGGCCCGCGGGCGGCAGGAAAATTCTCGGCGGCGGCTGGGCAGACCCGGCCCGGCGGCGAATAAATCAGGCAACTTCTGTCTGCAGCCCGCCTCCCGCCCCGCCGGCCCCTCGCCTGGCCGCTAACAGCACGCCGGGGGAGCGGTTGTTTTGGGGAGGGGGGGGAAGGCTGGCGTCGGGTTGTTTGGGGTTTTTCTTTTTCCGAAGCGGGGCACCACGCCGGCCGGAGAAGAAGGGCGGCCCCACACCTGAGGAGCTCGCTGTCCGCCAGGGGAAGAGCACGTACCTGGCGCCGCCGGGCCTTGGCATGCGTGCCGCGCTGAGGCGCCGGGAGCGGGCGGCGGGGCGGCAGCTGAGCCCCACCAACTGCCACTAGTTTGCACGCGCCGGGAGGCGGCCGGCTCGGGCGGGGCCGCCAGGCTCCACCCGCCGGGCGGCTCCGGGAGGGAAAGGGCGCCCCTCGCCTCCTCCCCTCCCCTCCCCTCCCTCCCCGCCGCCATGTCACTTCCTCCCGGGGCGGCGGGAAGGGGCGACCCCTCCCCTGCACCGGCTTCGCCTGCCCCGCGGGGCGCCGCCCCACGGAGGGCTCCGGCGCTGAGGGGCGCGGGGGTGACGGCGGGGAAGGGCGACCGGCTCTGAGGAGGGAGTCGGAGCCGGGGGAAGTGGCGGCCCGGGGGAGAGGGGCGCCAGGGCAGCCTGAGGGCCGGTGGTGCCCGGGCTGACTGCTCGTCAAGCGCGGAGTGAAGATGCAAGGAGGGGGCAGGCCGGGCCGTGGGCGCAGGGAGGCCCTCCTGGCGGGCAGCTGCCGCGGGGTGAAGGGCACCTGTGAATATCTGGCACTTGAAGTAGAAACCGGGGAACAGAGCAGCGAGTGCACGGCCCGGGCGCTGTGGAGGAGCGTAAATGCGGGTGACGGTCATCCAGGCACCCAGTGCCCCGACACACGGCATTCGCTGTCAGGCTCCGACTGCAGGGTGAAGAGCGGCCTCCCTGAACAGAGAGCAAGAACTGAGTCTGTCAAACACTCAAAGAGTTGGAAGGTGATAGTGCCGGGGATGACACATCAGTGTGGCAGCACTGTCAGCTCCCCAGCGTTGCGCTGTGGCTGGATGGCTCCCAAGGCTGGCCTCTGACAGGGGAGGCTACGATGAGCTGGCTGGAGCAGAGCCCTGTTACAGTCCTGGTCCATAACAGCCACATAGCACCACTGTACCCTCAGTATAAGATTTTTGGGTTTTTTATTAAATTAGAAGTACTTGAAGCAAACACTGAACTATGGAAGTTGTACTATGCATTAAACAGGAGCAGAAGGCACATATAAGCAAGATTTCCCAGACTAGTCACTGGAGGACATCCTCTAGGGAGCAAGAGGGAAGTGTCCTGACAAAAATACCACATTTGGGAAGGGCAAGAAGCTACAGCTCTCAGGGAACAGCCAGAACAAGGCTGCTGCTCAAGAGAGGACAAGCCTTGAGCCAAGGGTGACCACAGCACAAGCGGTATCTTCACCAGCCAGAGCATGGCCCCACAGTACCTGAACAGAGTGGTCACAGTAGAGTGCAGGGCCCATTGACAGCCCTAGACAAGATGAAGCAATGAATCAAGTGCAGAGTTTGTACAGGGAATCCAGTGAGGAGCATCAGAGTATAGGGCTACCACACAGATCCATCCAGGAAACAAGGCAGGAGACCAAACTGAAGGCACATCCACCTACTAGAGAGCTCAGGTAGGGACTGAAGGCCCAGACCTCTGCTTAAATGGAGCCTTGGTCCATGGGCAGAGTGCGTGGATGGGGGTCCCAGGTGAGCCTGGTCAGGGCCATTAAGACCTGACAGGGCCCTGACACATTCTTGCTTGTGGGGTGGGTGAATGTATTGTTCAGGAGGTCAAGATTTCATAGAGTCGTAGAATATGTTGGGTTGGAAGGGACCTCTAAAGGTCATCTAGTTCAAACCCCCTGCATTTGGCAACCTTCCTCCCATTTGGTCATGGAGGAGTTGAACCCAGCTCACTGACATGCTCAGGCCAGTGGTCTAACTGCTGAACTGTTACATGGAGAGAGACTGGTAAAGGGTATTTCTCCAGCCATATTTTAAAAGACTGACCCCATGTCTCCATTTTTAAAAAGGGACACTTCCAGGCAGAGGGAGAAGACTTAAAATCCCTGAATGAAGTACTTAATTCTGGAGAGTGGCTGGATTTGTAGCACAGCTGTTCTATGCATCCCCTACTAGCTACTTTAACTAGCTTTGTGTACTACACCTACAGATTTTCAGGATATTATTCCAAGGGATCTCACTCAGGGTCTAGGTGTTATCCTGAGAGCCAAGGGTCCAAAAATCAGGCCCTCTAATGCTGAGTGTGGTAGCGCCCAAACATCTTTTACTTATCTGGCCTTGAGACCAAACTGTCTGCAGCTGGTTATTTGTATGTTCCCCATTTTCTGGGAAGCCATATTAAAATCTGCCTTCTCACTTTCATTGGTGTTAAGCTGCAGCTGAATATAATAGGATTTATGGATGCTTTACACCTGAGAAAACTCTCCTGTGGAGTGACAAATCCTAGTTTTTGTGGAGTACATATATTTCTCAAAAGTCTAACCAAGAAAACGTGAATAATAAAACCCTCTTATTTAAATAGGGGTTTAAAAGGTATTAATCTTACGAAGCTGTTAGATACCATGGTAAAGACTGTTACTGGAAAGCCCATAGCAAAAAAATACTTTTGTATTAACAGCAAGGTTTGTGAGGTCCTCACTGTATTTTTTTAGGTGCTATGAACAAGGAGGATAAAAAGGAATCAGATCATTTTTCTCTTTCCTTAAGCTCTACCCTCCAGAGCACTAAATAGAATATATTAAGATTTTTACAGCTAATTTGAAAAAAAAAGTAACATCATATGACCAAGGGCAGCTAAATTAAGTTTCTTTGGGTCTCAGTTTTGGCATCTCCTTGTTCTGAGTGCTTGGGTTTGCAACCTCAATGAAGTTCTTTCCTTGTTGCTTTTGAGCATGCAAATACCTTATTTGCATTGGGCAAGACTCAAGAGTTGAGTCAGGAACTTGCACCAGGCGATGACTCCTTCCAGCTGTCCAAGGGCCATTTCCCACTGCGTGTGAAATGGGTGACTTTCAATGAGTGTCCTTGTAAGAAAAAAACACAAAAACAACAAAAAAAAAAACCCCAAACCACACCAAAAAAACAACAAACCAAAAACCCCCAGACTCCTGCTGGGCAAAGCAAGCATTCCAATCAGTAAGGAACCTAGGTATCTCTCATGGCTGAAGTGAAATTAACTGCTTGCTGGTTCTAGCAGCTGGTCCCCAACCTTGCACTTTTAAGTGCCTTGTGAATTCAGTTCCACAAATTTAATTGTGGGCAAAAGCTTGTCTCTTCCAGTAAGTTCTGCTGTTCTAGCCATGCCAGCCAAGAGAAAGAGGCAGCACCCATAGTGTTGATGCTGCTAGGTGGATAGGGTGGATACTCTATAGGGATACGCTGCTGTGAGCAGCTGGACTCAAGAAGCCCAGTTTGCTCTTGCTGCATGTCTTATGGTTAGATTCTCTAATATCTAATAAGGTGTGGATTATAAAAGACACATTTCCTGCATTTAAAAGCATTCATAATGTTCCTCTTCTGTGTAAGTTGAGTGTAACAAAGGCTGAACTGCAGGCTGTCCCTCCACACAGGCAATAACAGGAAGTCTTTCCTGTACTTGGCTTATCTGACTTTATGAAATCTGTGGGAAAGTAATTGTGTCTGAGATCTCTGCTGCTTTTTTGGGCTTTATTAAAATCAGCTAACAAGTTCAGGAATTATTGTAAGAATTGATGCATATAGCATGACTGCACAATTTTTTTCCTTTAGGAAACCAGATGAAAATACGTGTACGTAGGTTAATATATGCTAACAGGTTTTTTTAAATACGGAAACAAAAAAATGAAAGGTACTGAAACAATGCATTCTTGTGATGAGAGAAGAGTCCTAATACGGATGCAGGTGTATCAATTTAAATATGCCAGGGGAAGGGGGGTGGTGGTGAAAATCACATACTCATAGCCCATGTAACTAGCTTTTCTGGGCAAGTTTTTCTAGTGCGGCCTAACCCTAACTGTGACACCTGCCAGCTTCTCCTCTACCTCAGCTGTACAGTGGATCCACTGTTTTCATACAGAAAACTCCACTTTCCCTGCACAGAAGCCACATGGTACCCACAAAAGGAAACATCCTGTTAAAACTAAACCCTGGGGCAACAGTTAATTTTAGAATAGACTCATTCTTTAATTGAATACACATTAGCAAAAGAGCTAATGTGTGAGGTGCATTACAGGAATTTAAGTTCCAAGCTGTCCAATTTGACCCTTTGCAAAGCCTAGTAATACAGAAAGAATACTGACTGAGATGCAGAAAATCATGTTGCTTTTAACATGTTTCTTCTTTCAGTATTCTTCGTTTTCTGCAACAAGTCCATGGCCACTAATCAATTATGGTGCATTTATCATTTTAAAAGAATATCATTCCTTTTATAAATACCAAGGATGATACCATACAAAAATTTTTCCAAATTACTCTTTGCAGAATTAGACCAAATATTTTCTCATTTACTGACATCCATAAAGTAAGCACTCCTTACACACGTGCAAATATTATTTCCATGACTGTTTTAAGTATTCAAATTGAGCCTACCTATAAGGAGAAGAGGGGCCTTCGCTTCTCCCTACACACATATCTAACACAAAATGCCACAGGTTTGTTTTCCTTGTTTTCTTAAAGCTCAATTGAAATGAAGACTTCTGTGTGGACCACTTTGGGCCCAAACTTGGTGGCTCAGTTGACTGGCTTTAGAGATACCTGTTATGTGCAGATGACAGAGCAGAAATTTTACACACACACCCCCACTCCCCGACATGCACACACACGCATGCGTGTGTGCATGCGCACACACACCCCCGCCCTGTGGCAGGAGGAAATCTGGCAGCTTTGATCAAAGACGGTTCAGAGAGTGACAAAACAGTGAGGGCTTCAATGACACCATCGAAACACAGAGATGCCAATTTCTATTACTGTCATAGTCATGGATATGTGAGATGTAAGATCTTAGAGGAAAGATCACTTTGGAGCTGCAAAGTAGAGGGTACTCGGGAAACTGCCACTCTTCCAGAAGCAGAGATAAGAAACTGTAGAACAAAATCTTGGCCTGAACAACTGGGAAGCTGGAGTAGCTCAGAGCGTGTGATAACAAACGCTGCTTATGCATAACTGTTTACATCAACTTTACCTGGGAAGAGGCACATTGGCTGCTCTCCAGGTCTTCAGGGGCAATACCTAATCTGCATATATAGTTAGACATTAACAAGTCAGGAACAAATCCACACCACCATTCTTTTTGCTTGTATATGTACATTGCCTCACCTAGAAGAGGAAATAGCTATTTCAGCATGATGAGGACAAGGCTGCTTTATGCTGCAATAACGTGTAGAGATGAGCTATGCCATTTTGAACTTCTACAAACTTGCAGAAAATGGCAATCCCTGCAATAAGTGTATGCTTCTTGATCTAGCTCGTAATGAATTCTGTGGCAGTGTTCTCATCCTGTGGATGGCTGCATGCTCACCCTGCCCATAAAAGACAGCAGCTTTAAGCCACACTTAAAGCATTCAACTTCATTCTGCCAGGGAGCAGCGCTAGTTTCCTTGTCCAAATATACATTGAAGTTAGCAACTGATTATCTGTTTGCTTAAATACACAGAATTGGAAAGGTCATTTAAAAAAACCCAAACAAACTTTTAAGGAACAGCAGGCAAAATACTCATTCTTACACTTTGCTCACTGAAGAACATGTTGCCTTGAGCAGCTCCTCTCACCAACCCTGCACCACGCTGTCCACACTGGAAACACAAGATAGGACACAACTCTTGTCTTGATCAGCTGTTGCTGTCTCTGTCCGATGTTCTCTTATGCAGTGCTTTTGTAAAGACTGCTTTATCTGAAGGGAACATCAATGAGCTGTCTATTTCCCAAGAAAATTATGGGGTAAACCCTGGTTAGGTGGTAGGAAATATCCACTATGCAGCAGTCTTTATATGGATGGTGGATATATTTTTATTTTATTTCTGTGCAGTCTGATGTGTTTGAAGAACAGATTTGTGTCAAATTTTATTCTGTATACTTTAGTAGAGCCCATTCATTATTCATAAAGACCCCACACTTTAGAGACTTTCTGGGAAGTATGGTTCTTGAAGACTCAAGGGTTAAATTTAATGGTACACCTTATCGACTAAGATACTTGGTGTGATCAAATTTGACCCCTCAAAAATTGAGATAACTGGCGTTCTGTACTGTTGCTTTCTTTTTTAAATTGAGCTGGTGGTTGATGAAATAGATTTTTAAATAAAAAGGCATTAGCTAAAAGCTAATTGGGTAAAAGCCGAATTCCTACAGTTCTTGTAAATGTCTATTATACACATTAAGGAATGAAAAAATTTGGGACAACATATTTGATACTAAATTGCAGAAACAGATTGCATAAGACATGATAACAGGGAATACAGAGACAAACAGCATTATAGACTCAACGCTTAGAGAAAAGGGCTGAAAGAGTCAGATAAGATTTTGTACTGGTTTTGCCTTGGGCTGTCAAACACCTGGGACAACAATACCACTGAAAAAAATACAGCACACTGTACGTTTGGACTGCCTTATCCCACTAACTAGAGCAAATCTGTGTCCTGTGTGAAAAGCATACAGGACACTACTTTTCCTGTAATTTCTTCCAGTTAATCTTTCTCCTTCTCTGAAGCTGTGGTCTGGGGAACCTACGTATTTCCAGTGTCACAGCAGGAGACAGGTCTCCTCCCTTGACCCCAAAGTTCTTCGTTTTCTATGATTTGGCCTGGTCTTGCTCCCAGTGGCATTTCATTGATTTCAGGGGATGCAGGCACAGCTCCAGAACTGGCTATTGCATAAGGATGCTGTATTAAGAAAAACCCTAAGTTTCAGAGAAAAGGAAAATAGTTCCTGAATATAAAAGTCTTAAGCGAGCATGAAAATCTTAAAACAGGAATATTTTTACATAAAATAGCTGGAAATCTCATGAAAACATCTGATCATCCCTCAGCAGCAGTTGCTCAAAAAGAAAAGAATTTAGGAAATGAGAGGCAGGCTGGACCCCTGTGAGAAAAATGACAGAGTAGTTCTCAGAAGCCCAGGCCTCAGTGCTTAGGCTGTTTCAAACACCAGGATGCTCTTAAGACAGGCCATAATGAAACAGAAACATTGTTGTAAGAGTGATGTTATACTTTCTGAAGTGAAATTGCCTCAATGTGAAAGATTTTATGGGTGCCTTGCTGGTGTCTACTAATTATTTACCTTTGAATCCTTAACCGTAGTAGTTTACAGTTCTGTACCATGCCCTCCTGTCCCGCAGCCTGCACATGGGGCAAAGCTTAAAAGGATCTGCCAGAGAGGTAAGAAAGGCATGTAATCCAGGGATGCCTTTTGGTAGGCGCAAAATAAGTGATGATGCCACACTATTTCCCTTTCCAAAACAGTGCCAGCCACTGTGCCATGGCAGAGCCTCTCCATAACCACTGTCACGACACAAAAGATCAGGCCATTTCTGTAAGAACTTGCTTTTGCATCCAGCTGCCCCCATGTGCTATCTGTGTTCTTTGCCTCAGTCCTAAGGTCTCCAGCACAAATCACAGCAACACCCGGCACTCTTTCAGTATAAGGGCCCTGATTCTTTTTGTCCGCTTAGAAATCAGCTGTTCCATCTTTGCTTCATGGCACAAATTGCCCCATTGTATCTTCCTCCCTTCTGTTCTTTGATTCTGTGAAAAGCTCGGGGCCCAGGGGATAGCTAGGGGTGCAACAACAGGGTATGGAGCTAGTCAGCAGTCTGAATCCAGCAAAGGATGGTGGTGAATCAAAGGCTGTTTATTCAGATGGCTCCTTTGTGGTCTATGTGAAATTGCAATTATGAATTTGCAATTGCAATCCACTTCCTTTGGAAAAAATCACTGCAATTGATAGTAATTAGCAACCTCTTACAAACCATTGGCAGGCTGTCCTGAAACCAATCCTCAAGTTCCTTGGGCATCACATTGTCTGAGACTGCTGGATCCCTTGTCACAAATTTAATGCGTTCCTCAGGCCTGAGGCAAAGGCCCTGCTCCAAATACCTCTCCAATAGGAAACTGCACTAAGTGACCTTATGGCTAAATGCCCAAATGGCTCAGCCAGAAATTGGGCAATTCTCCCACTTGGTCCTGGAGGGGCAAACCTCCTGGAGATGTCCACCTAAACTTGGTCCACCTAAACTTGATACTAAAGTGGTACCTTAGAACAGTTGCTGGGCAGGACTTCATCGGATGGCTGCCTGCTTCACAAATGGGTCTCAAACACCCAGGACCTTGAGTCAGATGAGTGTCACAAGCACAAGTTTAGATCATCTCTCATGAAAGCTGTTACACAGAATGGACTGTTTTCTGAGAAAGACTGACCTTATAGCCTAGCATCAGAATTGCTTTGACTAGACATGTATTTGTGTTAGAAAAATGCATAAAAACATCGACAATACAGTTTTATAGAAAATGCAGTAGGAAATACAGAAGTACCAAAGCTGAGTGCAGTACGTCAGATATTTTTTGTGTGTTGTATTAAAAACTGATTGGGCCGAAGGACCTGGATTGCTGTTAAGAGACACCTCTTGCTCTGCAGAGAATCCTCACTGTCATCCTACTAACTCATTTATCACAGGAGTTCAGGTGCCCCTGAGCTCAAGCCATCAATGTTAACACAAAAAAGGCTTGTTGTGCACACACAGCCTGGTGAGCCCATGTCATTACCAGCTTCTGGATCTGCAGGCTCAGCCCCAGCTCTTTGATGTAGCTACAGGTTTAGCACAACTATTCTCAGAGTGATTTGACAGTGTTTTATCTGTATACTCACTTCCATGCTAGCAGTATATTATTCCTCCAAACCCCACTGATTCATTTTTTTTTCCAATCTGAATAACACAGCTAATGTCATTTCCTACTCACCAACTCCCAGATGACTAAGAATCGCTAGCCCAGGAAACTCTGAGCTCTGGGATCTGTCAATCAGTCACCTGGCAATTCAACCACAAAACAGTCTGCCTAAGCACTCGGAATCTACTGCTTTTCACACACATTTTGAACCACAGGTGTCCCAAGTATTATCAATGCTACCGACAAAGCCTGCTGCCTCCCAGGCATGGTAGCCATAATGGTAGCATGAATCAGAGTTGGCTATGCTTACTGAAGTAAATCGACAGCACTGAGCAATCCCATTTCATTAATAACAGCATCTCATCACCAGCTGCTCCTCAGAGACAGATGGCTGCAGCTGACTCCCTACATATTGCTTTCTCTTGCCACCCCCAGAGAGTTGTAGCGTTTGAGGCATCAATGACCTAGTAGTCTGAGTTTGTTTATACACTGGAAATGTATCTTCTGTCCTGTTGCCTTCTTTTCCTGTACCTTTTTCTTCATAAGGCGAATTGCAAACAATCTAGAAAATAAGTGTTTATTTCAACACAGATGATAGAATTCCCAAACCCGTGGCTGAAAAATCTCCACCTCATACTAGCACTGTTACAAGACCTACATCAGGCAGTGTGATACCATCATGACAACTAATTTAAAAGTCTTTTGCCGAGAGAAAACTTTCTGCCTGGCAGGTATGAAATACTTTTTCCTCTTAATTCAAATTCCTTATTTAGGCAAAGAAATGAACTCTGAAAACAAATCCTATGCATTGGCACTGGTCAAACGATTGCAATCCTAATTGGACCCTCCCTCCTGCACTGAGTTGTGCCAAGGGGACTTTCCCCAAATCCGCTTGAAATTAATAAAGCTTCTATGAAGACAAGGGGATTTCCCAGTGCTCCATTTAGTGCAGCGTAAGGATCTTATAGCCAATGTTACATTCACTCACCAAGACATACAGACTTTCGAACAGCAATGCCCTGCACATGCAGGAGTTTCCATCATGTGAGAAAACAAGTGAGGTTTGCACAACCCCACAGTAAAGACTTCTGCATAGAGGGGTTTGCTTCATTCAGCGGCCAAAAGCGGTTCCTGGGCTCGTGTGCTGAATCACTGTGTATCACAGCTGGAGGGGACCAGCTGCATTCATAGCATTTTGCGGATTTTCCCATCAAGTTTCAGCTCTTCTCTTAATGGAACAGGGCCTTGTGGGAATATGATGTGTCTCCAAGAGTAACTTGCCCTCTGACTGCTGCTCTGTGCAACAGTCAGGGCAACAAGTGACAGGCTTGGGCAACAGAAGTTGTCTAATTTTATAGATAAACTATTTTATTATAAATATATTTGGGAATCAAAAAGACATTTCTGAATTAGGAAATGAAGGCAAACAAATAGCCAATATGCATCTTCCCAGAAGAAAGTACCGCTTGAAAACTGTCTTTCCCAGATTTTTTCACTTACAAGCAATTCTAGTATGTTCCTTTTTTGTCTGTCATTTTCCTGTATCCTAAAATTGTGCCTAGAAGCTGGTTATTAAGAGTGTATTTTTGGAAGCATGGCCATCAGTACTTTTAAAGTAATTTAGAGCAAATGACTTTATATTGGATCCTAGCAGCAAATGGGAGCCAGCATAGTAATGGCAGAGCGAGTGGGTTAGCAGAGAGCAAATGCTCATGAGGGAAAATACTGTAAGCTAAAATTTTCCTGACTGCAGATATCAGCACTAATGATCACCTCGCACTACAGCGTCTGGCACTCAAGCTGATAAAAATAGCGTTATTAAGAAGATCCTTAAGTGTTTGTGGACCAGTTGATTGCATCGTCTTTAATTAGACAAGGTCTGAATTCCTTAATGTTGCATTCAGCTCGCTACTTGAGTGACTTCAACTCACTTTGGGGAAGGTTGTGGCAGCTTTGTTTGGGCTGATGTGGGGGCAGGTGGGAATGGGATGGATCTGCAGCTCCGTAGAGAGGAAGCTATGCCCTGGCCTGACATGCATCTGGTCAGTGTAGAATATAAGGAACCTTGCCTTCTGCTGGCTAAATATTTATCAGGGCATGAACTATGAACAGGTATAACTGATTAACTGGTGTAAACTTGGTGTAGCTCCATGAGTTTCCATGACACTAAGTACTGGTTTACACTACGGGAGACTGTGGCCCTTTACCAACATAGCTAAGGGGGGCTTTTTAGCAGACAGACTCTGGCAAATCTCGCTGGCGCATTTTCAGATGTTATTGGTCTCCTAGCTGTCTTTCCTACCCTCCTGGGTTATTGATCCTGTAGAAGACGAAGGAGCAACATGTGCCTGTGTCTAAACTGCTCCAAGGCATAGCCCAAGGTTTCAACAAAATCACCCCCGAAGGTGAACTGCTCAGTGCTAACTAATTGCCATTGGAAAAAAGCAAGTAACAGAAGAAGGGCAGGGCACGCAGACAGGCACTCTAGTGTCTTCAGCCACTTCAGCAAAATTCTTCAGAGGACATTTGGCAAGGTCCTCACTGACATCGGATCTGTGCAGAAAGGTATGGAAGATACAGTGACTTAACTTCCCACAGTTAGCTCTCCTAAGGAGAGGGGAGAGGGCACGGATGTGCAACAGATCTTGAAATGAGCCTGAGTAGCAAAATGTGGCTACAACATGGTATTTCAAACTTCATAGAGCTAATAAGTGTTTTAATGCACTGTTTCAGTTTACATTTATATGTCACACACACACACACAGAAACAGCAAAAGGTATGTTGCAGTCAACCACTCAGAGAGGGAAATGTCAGAATGAAAGTGGCCTGTGCAAATTTACTGCCTCCTATGTGGGTCTTCATATGTTATGTAGGTTTCAGTTTACATGGCTGCCCAGTTCTTCTTCTGCAGATCCCTTCCCATATTCAGAACAAAGACCAAGCAGGTCTCATTTAATGAGAAGTTATTCAAAACTATTTTATCTTCCTTGTTCAATGTGTGTGGCAGCAACGCAAGCTCATATTTATTGCATGTTCTTTAAACCCTCGTGGGTGTTTTTAATGGTACTGATGGTTACAGTGTCCAAGTTTATTTTCACAACTTGTCTGTGAAGTGAGGCCAGGGGCATGAGTCTGATCCTGCCATCTTTACCCTAAGTGGTGAGTAACTTCCTTCATGATTACTGGTGCTGCTCTCCTGAAAAAGGAAAGAAAATTCAGGCCAGTCAGCCTATTTGTGCTTCTTTTAAATGCTCCTCTTGCACCAGAAAGGTATGTGGGAACGTGATAACATCTGGGACAAGTTAGGTTCTTACCAGAGAGATGTAGAATGAACTTAATATCAAGTTCAAAGAGGAGGAATGGGGATTGTCAACGAGAGAAGGATGTGTTGTTAAGTCCAAATTTTGTTCTGCAAATGCAGTTTTTCCAGTACCTTATATACAGTTTCGAGTCACATAAATGTGCAGCCTCTTTCAGTCATAATGCAGAGCGCTCCTGGCTGGCAGAGACTGAAGTATGCGGAGGCAGCCTGAAACAGCGGCAGAGGAAAGAGGATGAAATAATTGTTTTATCATCCTACTTTACAACTTCCTTTGTACTATAACATAGGGCATTTGATAACCCAGCCGTTTGCATGTACAAGGTCAAAACATTGTCACGTAGATAGAATAGCTACTCTTGTAATTAATGAAAATGACAGAGTTGGGATATAAGAGATGGTAAGAGCAAGGGGGAAAAACATGCCTAATACTTTACAGCAAAGCTTTTCCAATGGAATATAACCCTAGAAAACCTTCAACTTTCAAATTTAAATTTCCTACCACTGCTCATTCTTCAAGACTCAATTCTTGGTGAAATTATAATGTATTTGCTTTGTTTATTTAAGATAATAATCTAAAACCGAAGCAAAAGCACCTCTTAGGGTTTGTTTGTTTGTTTGGGGTCTTTTTGCTATTAAATGAGAAATATTGAATAATATTTGGAACAACTTTTGCTCCTCAGCAGTTTACTACAGAAGGAGGTATTTTGTCACAGAATAATTCTGCCAGAGAGTTCTGCAAGTGCACGTTAATGCATTTTGCTTGAGGCCAGACAAGTTGTCAGAGGCAGGATGCATATTCCAGTGTTCCTGACTTTCCATGTTGGTTGATGTGTTTATAAGAAAATTCATTTGTTCATGCAAAGACTACATTTTTTTCAATGAATCCTGACCAAAATGTTGCTCCTGTAATTGTGGTAGTCCAGCAGGGGTATGGTACCACAGTTATGCAGTTTGCAATGCAAGATTCACAATGTCTGTAACTAGGAAGTAAAAAAGGGATAAGGTTGTACATAAAAAGCTTATTGTTTCTGTTCTCACTGAAGTAGGACATGAATGAACTGCACAGGATCTATAGCTACATGAGAAGATTTTAATATTATTATGTTTGCTGCTAGAGTATGAAAGACACAGGGTCTCCAGAAACATTAAACTGTATTTTGGAGAAATGGTTTCTGACAAGCCATTGCTCTCTGCAGAGAGGGTGCACTGAGGCCACTTAGCTGGTGGTGCTGGCATTTGCTGCTAGGTTTTTCACTAAGCAGTTTGCTAAAAGGTTATATGTGTTTTTGAATAATTTTCTGATCAGTGAAGTGTTTTGGTTTTGTTTTCTTCCTGGAAAAAAAAAATCCTGTAAAAGAGTTTAGGAGGTTTTTTTATTCCTTCCTACAGAAAGAAATGAAAACTCTATCCATGCTGTAGAGTAGAATATTTTTCAAGAAGCATATATAGGAAATAAAATCATACCTGCTGTGTGATATACCTCCTTAATATTCTACTCAATGTCTATAGAATGCAATTTATTTAGTCCCTATTAGGTCATATAAGACAAAACTAACCCTGGGGAAAATGCTCAAAAGTGCATAAATGGCAGAGAAGACAAAATCCTATTTTAACTTTAAGTTTCTTAGATACTGCAATAAAGAATGAAAAAAGCTCCTTAAAAATGTGTCCCATATAAATTTTTAAAAAAGTTATTATCTAGCAATATAGTTTATATTCTGCCAATCACCATAATACGAGTTCAATAAAAAAGAAGGAAAATGTACTTTTAAAAATCCCCCATGACATGTTAAAAAGTAGGAAAATATAAGGATGTGATTATGTGGCATTATTTCAAACACTGGCACTTACTGATAAAGAGCCATTATAATCCCCTCTGGAAAACTCTTCCTATTCCCTCCTTGCCGGTAAACTGGGCCCAGCCTGAAATCTGTCAGCCCAAAGACCAAGATCACTAAAAGCCACCTTTATGCCTTTCCTCTTCTCATCTCTCCCCGAAGTGTTACATGCTTTGAAGCTGCATTAAGTGAGAAGGTTGGTTCCATAATCTGCGTATCACTGGGCTACTGCCACCACAGAAAAAAGTTTGACTGTAATCAGCTGTGGCTTCAGTGTCCTCCTTGGTGAGCTGGGAGTTGCCCTGCCTGTTGTCCTAGTCATCTTTAAATAGTACCCAAAACCAGGCTGGCTTCTGCTGGTGTCACCCCACCAATTCAAGGTATTTAACTGAGATACTGGAGGTAGAAGCGTGGTTGCTCTAAACCTCATCTGTAGTCAAGAGAGAGACAGGCAGACACTTGGTGAATATGAGTCAGATAATTTCTGCAATTTTCATCACTGATGTGTTTTAATTAATGCCAACCTCATTCTTCCCATGAATCAGTGGAAACACCCCACAATAACACCACAGGACAAGGCCCAGCTTTTGGGTTGAACCCAACAAACTTCTTCATGCTTCCATGCCCAAAAGAGAGAGAGGGGCCGGGGGGGAGAGTTAATCCATTTATGACAGCCACCTATCCAAATTTATGCAATACTTTTCCCCTTAAGTTAATGGGGAACTCTGATCGCAATTTAAAGTAGAAACTAAGACAGGACCGGGGAATGGTAATTTTATTATTAAAATATAATTAAAATATCATTAAACAGCCTAATTTGAGGCTGTTTAGCTTCCTTAGCTTCATCTCTCTGACTTTACTTCACACTTGTCAGTAGCTCAGTGAGAATTTAATGTAGCTATCTGGGTTTTAGCCTAGCTTCCTTGCTGTCCGAGTCTGTCTGTCCGTGCAGCTGTCTGTCAGCCCTCCCTCTAAAGCTTTTCAATGTTAGCCAATTTCAACCAGATTTTGCCAAGGCAATAAAGATCTCAAAGATACTAAATTTATAAAAAGAGGCTGCCAGTCAAGTACAGAAAGCCTGTTAATATTCATCCTGAGAAAAAAACTTCATCATTAGTTCAACCCTTGTTAGACATCAGAGCAGTTAGGAGCTCCAAGGCAGGAGGCAGGTCATGCTGCCGTGACCATGTGTGTCGCAGTGTCCTGCGCCAGCTGGTTTAAAGCAAGCTCTTTGTACTGAGTTTGGCTGGTACAGACTCCATTTTCTTCATAGCAGCCTGTACGTTGCTGTGTTTTGGATTTGTGACTAAAACAGCGTTGGTAACACACCAGTGTTTTGTCTGTTGCTGAACAGTGCTTGCATGGCATCAAGACTTGCTGGTTTTTCCACTCTGTCCCTCCAGTGAGTAGGTTGGGGTTGGCCAAGAGGCTGGGAGGAGACACAGCTGGGGCGGCTGACCCGAATAGACCAAGGCAATATTCCATGCCATATCACATCATGCCCAGCAATAAAATCTGGGAAGCTGACTCTCTTAAGTAGCCGTTGCTCAGAGACTGGCTGGGCATCCGTCTGCTTGTGGGAGGTGGTGAGTGATTGCTTTGGTATTGCTATTATTTTTTTTTTCTTTACTTCAGTTATTAAACTGCCATTATCTTGACCCATGAGTTTTTTTTCTTGCTTTTGCTCTTCCTAGTCTCTCCCCCATGCTGCTGGGTGTGGGAGTGAGTGAGCATTTGGGTGGGTGCTTAGTTGCTGGCCAGGGTCAACCCATTACATTAATCTACATCTACGTGAGGTCTACCAATAGCAGTATAGATGAACCTTCAGGATAAAGAACTGAAACACGTTTGGTAAACGGTTAAATAAGTTACCAAACTGGAGGTATTCAAACCCATCAAGGTCACAGATTTATTGAACATAGCAGATTTACAGTATTGTAGAGCAGTAAAAAAATGCTCTTGTAGCACTTGGAAAAAAACATTTATAACAGAATACAAACATGTACAGGGGTGATTACCAAAGGATGTTCCTGTACTTGATCACTTTGCAGCAACTTGCTTGTAACCTGAGGTTCACAGCAGCAGCCAGCTAGCACTGTACAAATGCAGAAACTGAGAAAAATAAAGTCAGAAAGAAAGTGTAGACACTTCAGAAGTTGGAAGTGCATACTTTGGAAACAAGGTGAAGAAGGCTTTGGGTGAGCTACACCATCGCAGGATGATGATGAATTGCCAGCATGATGTGTCTGTGAACAACATGTTGTGATCTGGCGTGTGTCAGAAGTGTTTCCAATAGAGACAGGAAAGCAGGAATGCCGTGGAAGGTGGTGGTGCAACCACGCAGGATGTGGTATGCAAAAGTCCATCACTCATACTTGAAAACAGGTAAAGTAAAATCAGAATAACTTGATTCTAGGATGCTTAGAGAAGTGTTGATCCAAGTTTTTAAGCTTGGCCTATTAAGCCTAATAAAACAAATGGAGCGGAAATATGATCGCTGTCTGCTCCATCCAGTCAGGGAACAAAGGGAATAGGAAACATAAACATGAAAAAGAAAACTCTAAGCTTACCAGCAATATTGATATAATGATAAACAATTATAAGGTGGCCATTAACACCTTGGAATGAAAAGTTTTCTCATCACTAGCATCTGGAATCAGGTTCTAGAATTGCCTTGCTGTGAAAGCAAATGGGACTTAAAAATTGCTTGCCACAACACTCTGTGAATTTATGGAAAGATTTACATAACAAGGCACCTGTGATGGCCGGACACAACAAACTAACAAGACCTTTCTACTCCTGAGATCTTAATATCATGAAAGGGAAAGAAATTAGGTGGCGTTAAGTATCAGGAAAACCTCCTGGTATGGAGATCTGTCTGGTAATGTCATTGACTGGCAAAGGAAGCTGCTGGGTCTGAGACAATGACTGCATTAATAAAAAAGGCTGCTGGATCCCTCTCTCTTCCTGCAAGCAATTAAATAATTGATTGAATAGTTCTCAAAGTTGAAATTTTCATTTGGAAGTAGGCCAACACAATGCTGTAGGAACACATATGAAGGGACCTCATAAGATCATCTTATCTATCAAGACCTACTGCTTGTAAAAATAGTGCTCTCTTCCATAGTGGGGTGAAGGCACTAAGAAACACCGTTTTTGATTGGACCAAGCAGTGCTGCGTAATAATAAGTGTACATCATTTAGCTGAGACTTGCTCAAGCTCAGCTAAGGCCTTTTACAATCATCTAATACAAATGTTTAAACACAACTAGCAAAATAGTATGATATATGTATTGCACTCATTAGAAAGGACTCTGGATCATGGACATTTTTGTTTTTTGAAGAAGGAAACTTAATGATTTAAAGTTTTGCAGGGACAGATTTTTCCACACTGCTCAGCATCCAGAATCAGAGGAATAGTTTCAACTTTTTTATGTATGTGCCCTACCTTTGCTTAGAGACCAAAAGAAGGTATTTTTTTTCAAAGTACGTCTGATGGTGACCTTTGACAACCTGGCCTGTTTTGGGTTTCTGAGTGTGAGCTGAGTGCTTACAAATGTCAAACTCCATGTAGGAGAGCAATCAGTACCCCAGCTCATCCAGATGATGATACAGTTTATGCGCGGGCAGTTGTACTGCCCCAGCCATCACGCATCGCAGGGCTCTATTGGAATGGGCCCTTCCTGATGGGGGAAGGGGCTTATGAGTCTTCCAGACTGGCAAAGGTCTTAAAAAATAGTGCAATATAATGGCATAAATAAATATGTAAATTTGCTGATCTACAGCTTATTTTGTATACCACAATTGTCTACCAAGCTGGTATATTGTATTGGGTAGGTCTGTGGTATAGCTGTGCTGGAACAGCAAGAAAAGTAGGCTTTCTGTTGTGTAGACTTGGCTTTATATTTTTATTTATTCAATTCTACCCCAAAGCTCACACAATAAAGAGGACTGAAAATGAAATGCCACTGATATTGTTTTTAATGTGCACAGTAAATGTCACATGAGAAGAGATTACTAGTTCAGGAGAAGATATCCAACCATGCAGGAGCTTATTGCTAGCACTGGTTTGAAGGTTATGTTTGCTTTCTGTAAAATCCAACAGAATGAGGCAATAGGAATAGCCTTGATCATTGTACAAAATAAGGACCTGAGTGATTGCAACTCAGTTAATAAGCACCTTAATATTCGCTAAGCAAAACCCGAGTAACATTTCGGTATAGTGTTAAATTCAGTTACATCACTGCTAAAACTTAAAAGCTTAAATCAGAATTGATTTCAGCTTCATTAACTGACTGATTTTAATGTAAATATCACAGTCATTTTTGCCTTTGAGAAGCAGATTTAAAAAAAAAACCACAAACCTGGCATTTCTTGTATCAACTGAGCACTTGAAAAATGTCAGTGTAGCTTAGTAAGATAGGGGTTTTTTTCTGGTTTTTAACTCCATCAGCTGTGGAACACATGGACTTCAGCTATTCATTAAGAAATATTCAGACCCTTTTACTATATTGTGATCTCTTTGCTTTGGAAAAGAACAGTGCAGGGCTTTCCAGGTTTAGCTTCCAGGCATAAACACACTCAGTTGGCTGAACCTATTCAGGAGCATTTAGCATCCATTCCAAGAAAAACATTATACTAGTCCCAACAGCAGTAGTATCTGAATGCTATTTCATTTTATTGATTGCTGCTTTTCATTTTAGCACTATCTTTTGAGCATCACTTAAGGTCTTCATCCAACCAGTTTTTGGCCTGGTAACCAGCAGATGAAGTTGGCAGGCTGTCGAAATTACTGTTTATGAGGCAGACAATACAATCATCTACCGAGTAAGAATGAGTGTACAGTGTTGTTGTGTACTTAACTAAACGTTTTTCAAACAACTGTGACATCAGTGGGTCAGATTTTAGTTTACACTAAAACAAGGTGGACAGAGTGGGCATGAATGTATTTTGTAGATGAAATATTCAACTAATAAAGAGACAAAGAGGAAACTGGGACATAAGTTCTCCCAGAGATCTCCTACGTAATGCTAAAAAGTCAAACTATTTTGTGTTTTCAATGTCTCTAAATTAGCCTTCTCCCAGTGAAGCCAGAAATAAAATTCCCAGGGATTGCAAAGGATGTCAGGTTAGGTGACTGTTTTTTAGGCCACTGAAAATCTGACCTTTTTTTTTTTGATTATTATTTCTTTGTGTCCCTACATAATGTCATACTGGTGTCCTCTGGACCTTAAACTTCAAACTTGCTTCCTGCTTCCCTGAGCTTGTGAGTCGGATGCTGGTGGCCTCCACTTTGGTGCAGCCACAGATTTCCCCAGCTGTGAGGAAAGGGCTGGTGTGCATTTGAGCTGTTGCCTCCATGTAGTCTGGCTGTGCTCTCTGGACTGAATTCCCTGACTGTAAAATACAGATAATGGCACTTCCCTGCCTACATGGATTATGTGTATTCCTCAAGCTTTCTAGGGATAAAAGCCAAAAAGTAATGTAAGAGGTGATGTCTTGCTGCATATTTTATCTACTGGCATAGAAACATTACTCCATTATTCAGAAAAATGGAGACACACACAAGAGAAACAAATTAAAAGCAAAGAAAAAAGCACGATTAATAATAATGAAGAAAAACTAAATGGCATATGACCTGATTTCTAAAAAAAAATAATCCCTGCAGATACACAAACCACTACATTAAATATGATTCTCCATATGATTAAATGATCTTCTCTCAACTTGCCTATCTTACTCCTTGCTTAAAGCCATTTATTTTTTTTTTCTGGTCTGCACATATTTACCCAGAATATGAGAAGGGACTACTTTGTGCATGTACTCTACTAGTTCCTAAACAATCAAGTGGAAAACTGCTGGAGCATTATCTTAAGAGGAGCCACAGCTGGAAATCTGTGATATCCCCCCTGTGATACACAGGGGGACCACATGGGCAAACATTTACACAAATAAACATAATAGGAATCAGTAGTCAAACATGTTTGGAAAAAAAGGGAGTGGTGTTTTTCAAAATTTGTTAATTAGAGATACAAATATTTCCTTACAAACTGTCATCAAGTCAGATAAAATGTAAGGTAGTACATTTGTCTCTTTTTGCTGAAGCACTATCAGTGCTGTGCTGTCAGAAGTTGCTGAAGGACCATCAGGAACAATTAGACATGGGGTGTCCTTCTGGCAGCTTTGTTCCAGTGCTGTCTTCTTCAGGCTTTTCTGTTGCTTCAAGGGGAACTGAAGGAAGCACAAGAATTTTGCAGCCTGGGAACACAATCTAGCTGTTAAGAGCTATACTGCAGCTTCCATCTCTGTGTAGGGTTTCTCTAGATCAGCCATCACCATACAAGTCAAACGCTGAATCAGATAAATTAGGTCAGCATGGGGCTAACCAATCTTCAGAGTTAATGGTACGTTTTATCCTTCCTGTCTTGCTACAAGTGTTGCTTATTGAGCTTACTGCACCCAATGATTTACTTGTGTAGTGGTTTGAGCTACACAGTGAACACGAGGAACACAGCAGTTGTTGTTGCTGCCTCAAAGTGTGAGAAAGTTTGGGCTAAATCTTCCCAGTCTTCCAGGGCAGTAGAATCTCTCAGAATCTGGCCTCTCACCTCCAAATGTCTCAGGTTCCCCTCCACAAATGCAATTTTTACCTCAGTTTACATGACCTACAAGATCTGTAGGCAAAAAGCACTATATATAGATGGTACCTTACTATTCATATGCAAAAAGCAAACCACGCTGCTTGCTGTCCTTTGAGAGTGTGACTTTTATTTCCCAACAGTGGCGTAATGTTTCTTCTGCAGTGCCATTTACTGAATTTTTTTGAGGTGTACATTTTTAAATGAAATTATTCGACTTCCAGTTTGCGATGAGATAAGGCAGACATATAAATGATATTTTAGTCAAAGTCACGGCTCCCAAAATATTATTTATGCTAAGCTTTGAGATATGCTTTTTCCTGAGGGAGCCAAGCTGTTATATATTTTCTTCTTAATCTACTCAGTATTCAGATTTCACCACCAGCTGAAATTAAATATTAGAGATTTTCATTGTTGTTATAGAGCTGAATTATTATAATTATTATTGAATGTTTCAGCATACATCCTGTACTTAATCCATTTAACACACACTAAAAGGAGCCCAGATTGCAGAACCAAGAACAATTCTGTAATTGTTTTAATCTGAAAGATGAAGAAGGTTCAAGGTAAAGAGAATTCAATTAACAAACGCAAACCTAGATGTAGCAAGATACAGACTTATTTTTTGCTTTATAGCACCGTAATAAATCAAGAGAGTGAACTGGTAGAATTAAGAAAATGAGAGAGAAAAGAAGTAGCAACGAAAGGACAATGGCCATTTCTTAAAGACCATTTTCCTTTTTTGGCACTGGTGAAGTAAAACGTATGCAGAAGAAGCTACCTGAAAGTATTGGAGTGCAATAGAATGCTGCAATGGAGCTCATTTAAGTACATTATCTTAATGGGGATATTTCCCTGTGAGCTCTGATTATTTCATGATTTGATTTTCTATACCTGGGTCTATTTTATAATTTATACGGCTTGTTGCCAACAGGCTAGGGAAAAAGATCATAATGCTTAATTTTACTTTGATAGTGTGTTACATGGGAGCTCATCACTTTATTTCATATCCACAAACATTTGGAATAAAAAAAGTCTGAATTACTTTCCCATGTTTTTTAGTGTCTTTCTTATAAAGGAAGAAAAACTTGTTCATTGTAAGGTAGTTTCACTGAGTTAGAGTCTGCCCTAACAAGTTAATGTTTTAATTGACATGTAGAAACATGTAATTTATGCCCCTGGATCAAGGTCCATTGAAGTCAATGGACTATGGATCAAGTCCTGTATTTCTTTCTGGCCTGGGCAGGGCATGGCAGGCATGAGTCATAAGGCTAAAATAGAAACATCTCTTTTTTGGGAAGAACTTGTCAGAGGATGGGATTATGAGCATTCATCTAAGACATAAGCAAGGGCAGAAAGGAGGATAAAGAAAGGAGTTCTAGCATTGACTCAATATTATCCACTTTTAGGGACTGACTTTATAGGCCATTGTCACATAGGGTTTCTTCACACAGTCTAGAGCTACACCGTGCCAAAAACCAAAAGTGTATGCTGCAGATTTGAATAGAACATGTCCTGATCTTCTCTGTGTTAATACATATATATTTGTATGCATGCATGCACAAAGTTTGAGACTGTACAGGCTGTAAACCTGATTTCTGTTTACAGTGAGATTCTCACAGTTTCCACAATTTAGAGGGCATGAAAAATCAGGACTAATACTCTGCTGACACTGTAAGAATGCTGGAATTCCTATACAGATGTGTGAATTGGACCTAAAATTTCCTACAATGATAATTATTTTTTTTTGCATAGATAATGCTTTTTTAAAAAAATCTAAAACTTTAAAAAAAAATCTAATTGACATTGTAATTCGAAACAAAACAAAATAGAACAAACCAAGTCTACAGTGTCTATTTTGGCTCCAAAATATCAGAGTGGAATTCATCTCAGGCAGCATTAGCTATCTCGTTGGTTCGGTAGCCTCGGAGGCTCACACAGAGACCTCTTGTGCACGTGTGTGGTGGGGCCTGCTGAGTTTTAAGTACAATTGGTCATGGCTGGAGGTGTGATGGCAACACCCCCGCCAGAGACAGGGTGCAGCCCCTGACAGGACTGCAGAGCTCCCACACACTCCTGACTGTGTTGTTTTGGTACCGCAGTTTTGGTACTGAGGTTTTGTTTCCTCAGACTTTTGGGTTACTTCCAGCTGAGACAGATGAATACTCCACTGCTTTTAGCAACTGGACACTTTTGTAGTGAGCCTGGGATTTCTTTATACCTCAAGCTTCTTGCTCTGCACTGACTGATATGAGGCATACCCATATTTTCAGGACTGTACAGTCATGACATGCAAAATATTAATTCCAACTTGATAAAAGAAGTCCCTGGAATTTATTCTGTGCTAATAGTATGTTGTTAACTCCCTACCCTCTCAGCTAGGAGTTTGAATCAGCCAAGGAAATGCATGACCCACCCAATATTTTTGTACTCTCTTGCTTTGTATTCAAATGAAGAAAGAAAGAAAGTGTAAAATTTTGACCACTTTATTCATTGTGCGTTTTTTTCCAAAAACGAATTGTGCAAATTCTTACATGGCATATTGGTTGTAGACAGTACCCATTTCATTTCAGAATAAGACAGCAATGTGAAGCACACCAAACAGTAAGATTGTTTAAGCTTGGAAATGCTAGTAAGCTCTACTTACTGTGTTAACATTGTAAAATGAAAGATGTCCCTCTGTCCCACACCGTTTGAGCTGTGAATGTGTTGTCAGAAATATACCCATATTCTAATTCAATTTAGGAGAATGATGATAGAGAAAACCCCTGAGAAGTCTCCTCCTCCCTCCCTTTGCCATGTCCAAAGTGTTGCTGTAAGCACAAGAAAAATGAAGCCCTGTGAGTCTAGCTTGCACAACACTTAATCGGATCCAGTCACCACTGCAACAACAGTTACGGTTAGAGCTGAAACTGCATCCTTAGCTAATCTTCCAATGGTAAAGTCTATAATGAGTATGTAGGCAGGTTTCGTGTCATATGTTACAAATACACAAGCATAAATATGGCATAAAGCTGGATGTTTCTGTAAGAATTTGGTTTGAAAGCAAGACCCCCACAGAAAGCCTGTTAGGAAGGAACCCTGAGAAAACGCTGAAGAGCTACAGTCTTCCCTCTGCCAAAAAAGCTGTTAAGAAATACTGCCTCAAAAATAAAAAATTGTGCTGAATGAGCAAAGGAGTGGTCAAATTAAAAACAGCTGATGCAGGGAACATCCTCCACCCCCTTGACTCTCCTGCGTTCACACACACATATGCAGGCTGCTCTCTCTTGCAAGAGTTACAGATTCCTGACTATAAATGTCAAAGTTCCTCACAATAACCCTGTCTGCTCTCTGTGCTGACAGACTGCACAAGTTCAGAAAGGTGTAATTTACCCTTCTTTGTACCACAATGAGCAGGTCTGTCCATTAAAACAATTACTCTTTTTACTTAGTGGATTTAAACCCCTTGGCATAACTTCAATGTGATTTTGGTATGATTGCATATGCAAGAAAGCAAAAACCAACAAACTGGGCCAACTTCTGAACTCCGTGTTCCTGAAACCACTGGGAGTTTTGTTTAAGCCAGGGGTTCAGAATTTGACCCTGATGAGAACAAGCTTTAGCAGCAACACGGGCTGGCCTCAGCCCACTATTCAAACCAGTGATCTCCCATGCAGGTTCTGTTCCACTCCAGGCCACAGTTCCAGCACCACTCAAATCTGCACTGAGGGCGAGGACATTTCATGTGCATGCAGCCACCTGTAAAATAGCAACAGAACAGCTTTGGTACTCGGCAAACACTTAGAGATGTTAATCAACAATTAGCAGTGTTAAAACCAACTGTCTTAGGCACTCATTTACTAACCAAGTAGAATACTTAATAAAAGAGAAGTACAAACCTGAAGAATATTTTTTCCTGGGCTTTCTAAAACCTGCTGCTCCCTCTCTTGTTGTAATGTGCTGCTCTCACTTGAGGGACTGCAGGAGTAGGAGGAAACTAGAAGAGACTGTGCTACGGATAGGAAAAAGAGAGGACAGTCTGTGGCCTCTCATGGCCAGTCATGGAGGTGTCTGCTCAAGGACACTCTACCCTAGTCCAGCTGTGAGGCAGAAGATGAATAAAATTAAATTCTTTTTTGAATTTGGATTCAACAACTGAGGGATTTGCAAAGAGAATAAATCAGGAGATAAAGACTTTGTTGGCTGACTGCTGATTATACCAAAATGACATTAGTAATTTAAGTTGATTTGACCTTCTTAGTATCTGAAGCAGCCTTTTGATCACGTCAGTGTTTCCTATGTGTTGGGTTTCTTACTTGCCCATACTGTGACAGCAGCTTTAATTTCTCTGCTCACAACCTTGATCAAATGTTTATTCTGTAATATATAAAATATTAACATTGTCAAAAGTCATTACAGAAATACACTTCAAATGGAAATTATGTTTCTTACCACACAGAGAGATCTCTTGTATAATTCAAACTGAAAGAAAAGCATGCAGTTTGAAGAAATGCTGAAATGTCATCTTGGTTTAACTCCAGATGGTGATAGGAGGTACAGGGAGTGTGTGTTCCCTACTGTACGACCTGCTACCCTTACATCACCTTTTTTATAAATGCCACTCTAGAACAATTTTCAGAAGGTAAAAACAGCAGGAGACGCAAGAACTGGTTTGTTAAAATAGGCCTGTCTGCTTTATCTGACAGAGAGAAAAAACTAGCTGTGATGGCAAGGTCTATTCGTCAGTTTATGTCTTTTTGTAAGACATGCGATTCTCCAGACATTTTAATCTTATTTAAATGTAAGCGTACCAATGGGCAGCCTCCATGTTACACTTTACTTAAGGTTTAGATCCCATCCTCTCTTACAATTTGTATTAAGCCATTGCTGGGTAAAACGCATCTCAGTCCTGGGCAGGACCCAAACCCCAATAGGCACCCCCTGTCAAACGTGTGCTCTACCTGCTAAACTACCTAAATCATGTTACTGTCTGCTACGCAGCAGCTGAGAGCTGCAGTCAGAGTGGAGAGTGCCTCAAGCAATGTGGCCTACAGCTTTGCGAGTACAGCAGTCCTCTGAGAGATGTAGATATGTGTTTAAACTCGCTCACACTGGGAATTGAGCTCTGGGAAATTGTTTCACTCTTTCACTTCGGCTATTACACAAGAGTTACTGGCATACAGAAGTATTCTACAATGCCTATAGCTATACAGGCTATTATAGAAAAGTTACTGACAAAGAGAAATATAGGCTTATCACAGAAAAGTTACCAGCATTGTCACTATCTCTTGTAAAAGACAGTGTCCACAGAAGCATTTGGGGAGGGCAGGCAGAATTATTGTCTTGTGTGGAGTCAGTGTACTCCTCCCAAATGAGGTCTGTTGGCAGACTTCAGTATACAGTCATCAGCCTCTTGACACCAGCTGTACTTAGGCAGAAATGAAGTGCTTCTTTCAGTTTACAAATGTCAGCCTAGAAGCTGGCATGTGCAGTACCAATGACCAGAGAAGAAAGCAATCACTGCACTTTTTAAGCTTCACGCCTTAATTCGCAGGATCATAGAATCACTGAGGTGGGAAAGGTACCTTTGGAGATCTTCCAGTCCAAAGCACTGCTCAAAGCAGGGTCATCTAAAATAGGGTGCTCAAGGTTGTGTCCAGTTGGGTTTTGAATGTATCCTAGAATGGAGACTCGTTCTGGGCAACCTGTTCGGTCTTCAACCACCCACACGGTAAAAAGCATTTTCTTATGTTTAAATGAAGTTTCCTATGTTTCCGTTTGTGCCCATTGCCTTCTGTCCTTTCAGTGGGCACCACTCAGAAGAGTTTGGCTCTGTCTTCTTTGCTCCCCCATCAGGTGTCCCATTGGAATAACTGATGCCACAAAACTGAGGAGCATCCTCATACTTAATATTCATATAATATTTAGGCAATTATTTTAATGTATTTCGATGAAGTAACATAAACACAATTAAACCTGGAGCAGCATGAACCTATAGGGTATAGCCTATTTACTGTTCCTGTTCCTGTTCACCATTTTAACCACCCCAGTGCCAGCAGATTACTTTTCTTCCTACATGGTAAGCATTGATTAGCGCAACCAGTTTGTCAGGACTTATGTTTCTTCCTCTGACTTGCTCTTCTGCTGTGGGCATGTCACTGGGTTGAGATTAATCTCATCTAAATTCAGCTATATACAATGCAGACATCTACAGCAGGACTAATTCTCAACACCCCACTTTTAGGTGTGATTCTTCTGGCCTACATTAGACATGTTTCGTCATGAGATGAGTTTTGCCCTACAAATGCTTCTATTTTCCAGTGACAATGGAAAATCTAGACAACTAGCTGAACATTCAGTCATATGAATGCTACATCGGGTGTCTCTTTGTGCCTCATTTTCCCTGTCTACGAAATGGCCAGGCATTTTGTGAGGCTTAATTAGTGACTTCAGAACTAAGTCATTTAGATTTAGTGATTTCAAGATATTTTTTATATAGTGACAGAAGGAAGATTCAAGCTCTGTGTGCTCTCCCTCTCTTGGAATAAATGTACACATGCACATCCATACATTTATAGAATCATAGAATCGTTAGGGTTGGAAGGGACCTTAAAGATCATCTAGTTCCAATCCCCCACTAGATCAAGTTGCTCAGAGTCCTGTCCAGCCTGGCCTTAAAAACTTCCAGTGATGGGGCTTACAACACCTCTCTGGGTAACCTGTTCCAGTGTCTCACCACCCTCATGGTGAAGAACTTCTTCCTAATGTCCAGTCTGAATCGACCCATCTCTAGTTTTAATCCATTCCCTCTAGTCCTACCATTACCCAACATCCTAAAAAGTCCCTCACCAGCTTCCTTGTAGGCCCCCTTAAGATACTGGTAGGCCACTATAAGGTCTCCTTGGAGCCTTCTTTTCTCCAGACTGAACAACTCCCACTCTCTCAGTCTGTCCTCATAGGAGAGCTGCTCCAGCCCTCTGATCATCCTCATGGCCCTTCTCTGGACACGTTCCAGCGCGTCCATATCTTTCTTGTAGTAGGGACTCCAGAACTGGACACAGTACTCCAGGTGGGATCTCACGAGAGTGGAGTAGAAGGGGAGAATCATCTCCATTGACCTGCTGGCCACACTTCTCCTGATGCAGCCCAGGATACGATTGGCTTTCTGGGCTGTGAGTGCACACTGATGGCTCATGTTGAGCCTCTCATCCACCAGCACCACCAAGTCCTTTTCTTCAGGGCTGCTGTCAAGCCAGTCACTGCCCAGCCTATATCGGTGCTTGGGATTGCCCCGACCCAGATGGAGGACCTTGCACTTGGTCTTGTTGAACTTCACGAGGTTGGCATGGGCCCACCTCTCCAGCCTGTCAAGCTGCCTCTGGATGGCATCCCTTCCCTCCAGTGTGTCAGCCGCCCCACACAGCTTGGTGTCATCGGCAAACTTGCTGAGGGTGCACTCTATGCCACTGTCCATGTTGCTGACGAAGATGTTAAACAAGACCGGTCCCAGTACTGATCCTTGAGGGACTCCACCTGTCACTGGCCTCCACTTTGACGTGGACCCATTGACAGCCACTCTTTGGGTGCAGCCATCAAGCCAGTTCTTTATCCACTGAATTGTCAGTCCATCAAACCCATATTTTATATTGTAAAATGAATTTAAAAAGACAGTTAAGTACAAGATAACTAATAAATTTACCATTTTTTTCTACTGGAATATTGCAGTTGGGGCATGGCTTGGTTGTCTTCTTGATTGTTTCTCTAGATGCCTCTTCCCATCGAGCTTGCATGGCTGCATGTTCATCAACTACATATGCCTGCAAAGACAGAGAAAAACCACCTATGGGCACAATACTGAAAGGCTGCGCTGGGACATGATGTCTACACTGAATTGGTAAGTATTTATCCACAAGAAACAGGCAGGAGCGACTGCAAAGCCAGGTAGGCTGGACTTTGTAAGAGAAGGACAATTTTTGCTTCAAAATGCCAGCTTATTTTCTCAGAGTGTGCAGAACACCTATATTGGGTTAAATCCTGGGCTGTGGGATGGCAGGGGCAGCTGCAGCAGCTAGAATGTGTGTCAACCTGGGTGTCTTTCCTACATCCAGCTGCAGCACCGGCTGCATTCTCCCTGCTGCTCCCTGCCCTGAGTGGCAGGCAAAGCCCTGTCCAGAGGACACGGGGGTCATCAAGCTGTGTTACAAATGCATAAAGAGATGTAAAGCAAAAGCCAAGGCCAAGCAGGAGTCAGATGAACCTGGCTGAGACATGACATGTTAGAATCATAGAATAGAATCATAGAATCATAGAATTGTTTTGGCTGGAAGAGACCTTTAAGATCATCAAGTCCAACCATTAACGTAGCACTGCCAAGTTATGACTAAACCACGTCCCTAACTGCTACATCTACACATTTGTTAAATACCTCCAGGGATGGTGACTCAACCACTTCGCTGGGCAGCCTCTTCCAATGCTTCATAACCCTTTCGGTGAAGAAGTTTTTCCTAATATCCAATTTAAACTTCCCCTGGTACAACTTGAGGCCATTTCCTCTTGTCCTGTTGCCTGTTACTTGGGAGAAGTGACCAACCCCACATCACTACAGCCTCCTTTCAGGTAGTTGTAGAAAGTGATAAGGTCTCCCCTCAGCCTCCTTTTCTCCAGGCTAAATAACCCCAGCTCCCTCAGCCGCTTCTCATAAGACTTGTCGCTAGACCCTTCACCAGCTTCATTGACCTCTGAACACGCTCCAGCACCTCAACGCCTTTCTTGTAGGGAGGGGCCCAAAACTGAACACAGTACTCGAGGTGGAGCCTCCCTGAGTACTCTGCTGAGTACAGAGGTACCATCACTTCCCTAGTCCTGCTGGCCACACTATTTCTAATAGTAGGTTTGATTCTGCCTCAGGGATTAAAGCCCTTCTTGCAAGAAAAGAAAAACACCAAGGCAAGACAACACTTGATAATGCAGAATGGTGGGGTCCTGGGAATGCAGCTGTTTTCATAATAAAGCATAGTCCTTTGTTTTGGAGCACTAGATTTCATTCAACCATAAATCTCTATAAATTTAAGAGGCCTTAAGAGGCACAAAGAAGAAACACAAAAATTTGGGAGAAAAAATTAAAAAAAAAAAAAGACCCGTGAACAATGAAAGCTCCCCAGATAGAATTACACAGATGGAAAAAGTCATCATGAAAAGTGTTTTAAAAGGGACTCTTGTGTTTGTCCTATTTATGACTGGGACAAAATTACATAATCTGTACAAGTGTCCTACTTGGCAATTTCCTACCTAAAATGATACTACAAGGACAAAAGAGATGACAGTGCCTTGGGTCATTTCTATCACACAAGGTTGGCAACTATGTGAATAGTAGCTGTAAACAATGAATGCAGGTTCCAGCCTTGAAGTTCTGCTCTCTCCATTCTTAATGTGGGTTTTTATCAAGCATGTGGGAAAATTATGAGTTGAAACTAAATTATATAATCTGCAAAAATTCCCATAACTTCTTTGTGTATACCTTCTAAATACTTGTAGGCTGTTGCGTGGATAGAATTTTAATATTTATTTACATGAGTTTTCTGTTTATATATGTATTTCTAACAAGACTGATGATAAAACTTGTGACTTGGTGCAGTGTCAGTGAGTAAGACCTAGATTTTATTTCTTGGCTGAAGTCACCTGAATTAAAATGGAATAACAAAGAGTAACATCTGCAGAAACTTGTTTCCAGCTCATCTATTGGCCATTGCAACATGTATCTTTAAAAAAACCCCATTTTTTAAAATCAGAAAACCTCAAAAATGTGTTTATGGTATTATTTCTTTTATTTTAGTTCCTACATCACTCTCCTCAGCCCTTTAATCACTTTTATTGCTCCTCACTTAATAATCTTAAATTTGCTAATATTTTTGATGCAGAGGTGACGAAATTGAACAAAGTCTTCTCAGCTGTATCCTAGAAGTGACTTTTACTTTTGTCTCTCTGTTTCTGAAGAGGGAACTCGGCCCTGCACCCTGCTGGATTATTCAGCAATTCGGCAAAGGGATGACCTCTATACAATGGCACATTAGTAAATTCTGGGAAACAGAAAAAGCTGCTCAGGCTAATAGCAAAGAACATAATCTGGTATTGATCTTGCAACACCTTGATCTTTAAGGAAGATTTTAGCAAGCAATCTGAGCTAACTCAGAGAGCCCTGAACACAAAATGGGGAGAGTGGGGAATGCTAGACCTGGGCCTCAGTTTGCCCAGTGCCAGAAGTAAGATGACATCAATTTCATCTCATTGTAATGGGAATTAATTACTTAACATCTATACAGATGATTCAAGATGAAAATTGCCACAGCAGTGACAAAACATTGCTGTTCTTTTCAGAAAAATAGCTACATGAATAGCTAAGGCCAGATGTATTTTTAATTTTTGTAGTCAACCCAGAAAAGCTTCACAGTGGCTCTGTTTTTCCCAAATGGTCCAAATCCAAACTGTGTGGTCCAGAACTTGGAAACATACTTTTTCCCCCATCTTCATGTCTTTGTTATGCCCTAATAGCAAATGACACTGAGGCAAAATTTCACATGTCAAATTGCTAATTTGATTTGTATAAAGATATTTGATTTTAGTTCTGAAAACAAATAAAAACTTGGGAGAGCTTTGGATTAACTAAAATAAACAACTTCAAGCCACACATTTCACCAAGAAAGGACAAATTGCTGAAAACAGCAGAGTGAATTATTATATTAATACTTTCCATTGCAAAAATTCTGGCATGAAATAGATGCATCAGGATGATATTTTCAGCCCATTAGAGCTGAAACATCCCTCCTATGCCCAGTCTTGCTGAATGCTAAGTTAAAAACTTCCTGCTGCAGGAAGTAAATGCAGAGAAATGGCAGACTGATGGAGTCCCTCCAATTCAGTAAAGAAATCATGCCATACTGATCTATGAGCCTCCACCGTTCATGTGCTTTATTTAGTGCTCCACATACAATGACTGCAAGCACACATAGATTTACCTGCATTTTTTTCCTCAAACAATAAAGGAAAGGTGTATGGCAGTTCTCCATTACCAGTGGCTATTTAAATAAAGATCTTTCATCCTAAACTAGCAAACCTAATCTCCTTGACAATGGCCTAGGTAATAATAGAGCAGCTCTATCAAGCAGAGGTGGCCCTCACTTTATTTGGCCTGCCTGGTGTTGGATAGGAAGCTCAGAGATGCTCGAGGTGTGTATCACGTGCTGAGGACAGAAGACTTTGATCAGTTGTGATGCAGACCCCACACAACATGCTCTAGTTCCTCAATTATTACAAAATATTTGTGCCAGCACTACTGAAAAGCTACAAGATTCCACCCAATCCACTTTATGAACAATTTTTTTTTTATTCTCAACAGTGCTGCACATCATGACCAGGAATGAATACCCATAAATAACAGGAAGCTACAGTAAGAGCTGTTGCAAGCATTTTTCAGCATCCCCTCTGCAATATTCCCTTAGTGAGATAGGGGAAAACGTCTGTCTTGTTATCTCTGGGTCACACTGAAGGATGTAGATTTACCTTTATTCTGTTCCTATGCTGAGTCCTTTGGAAAAACTAACAGGGATAAAGCTACCCCAGAGACTGCTGAGCACCATACCACAATACAAGAACATGTACATGGAAAGCTTTTTTTGCAGTTAATCAATATCAGGCAGTACTGGAAAAAGTCCTACAGAGCCAGAAAGCATCTTGAAATAGAAATAAAGTGTCCTTTTTAAAGCAGCATCTCATTCAGGTAATAGGGCACACATCGACTTGTTGGTAGAACTACATAAAGTAATTGAACTGTGCGTTCACAGTCAGCAACTAAGCAGTACCATTCAGATTAAAAACATTTATGGCAAAACTTCTTGTTCAAAATACTGAAAGCATTATCTATATAATATTAAATTCTGTAAGCACGCTTCTTTTATGGTCATGCTTATTTTGCCTAGAACATAAAGCATCTGAAAACTGAAGACGCTTGATTTAGAATAGAATATGAAGCTGTTAACATTATGTTGTGCTTAGCTTTAGCGATGGTAATTTCTGGACTGCTGCTTGTTTGCTCTTGATGCTTAATTTCTTTCTGGTAAGTAAAAAAGCTGGTCATACATAACTTTAAAAAACGTATCCTAGTTCAGCTTCCTTTAAATCACAAATACTTTTCCTTTTGATCAGAAATGCTTGGTTTTCAGTTAATTTTCCGTGGACAAATAAGTTTTTTTTTTTTTTAAAAATGAGTAGAAATACATAAAATTATGACTTTATGTGAAATATAGCATTTTTAAAAGGCTTAAATGTCTCAAACCAGAAAGTATTACTCATATTCCAGCATGAATGTGAGAACAACTATGGATATTTGAAAGCATTTGAGAGGAAGACAAAGAATAATTCATTGTACACAAAGCAATGTTCAACACACCATAACATTTAGATTAACACAGCCCACTAATTATTTTGGTCTAGAGCTCTAAGCAAAAGCAGCCTCATCTATTGAAGCATGATCTACAAGAGATGGTGACAGTTCAATTTAAATTTCTTTTGTTTTTGCAGCTTCTACTGGGCTGTTTTATGAACATGTTTACATGAATTAACCTCCTGTCATGTTTAGTGGTGTCTTACTTTAGGAGGGGTGGGTGGGTGGGGGAAACAGCAGATGTCTAGGGCACTAGATAGGCTAGAGGGGCTTTGGAAAAAAATGCATTATTTGAGTCACTTAAGAGTCAAAATCTCACAAAGAGAGGTGTACATAGCTATGGGACTAGAGTTGTAGTCTAGACAAAGATTTGGGCTGATCAAAACACTGAACTATGTATAGATAAGGAGTAGAAAAGATATCTATCAATGGGAATGTGTTTCATGCACAGGAAAAATAGAGGTGTCCGTACCACATTGATCCAGTTAAATTCACATGAAGCAGCTTTGTGTGAGCCAATTTGTCTGGTGTGCCTAGGGAATTCTGCCATAAAAAATAAGCTGCTTTGTGATGACAGCAACTAACTAAAATCAGCGATATACACAGGGTATTGTGTCTGATACAAGATGAAAGAGACTTTCACTAAATAAAATCAGATCACTCTGGTTTGGTGACACTGCACATCGAGGTTCTCACTCTGCATGTTGGGGCTGCTCATATCAGCATGAATTAAATTGAGGTAGCTGGTGAATATTGAATTTACACTGCTCTAAAGCAGAAAATCTAATCTAATACAGGTCATTCTCGCATAACTGTTTTGCATGAGTGGAATAAAGAACATGCCTTCTCCTGTAAGTGGTAACACAGCTGCAAATGACTGTCAGCTTAAGCTCATAAACAAGAGCAGCCTGTCACATCTTTTTACTTTATTGCTGCCCAAAATAGGAAAGCTAAAATCCTCTCTCTTTAGTTCCCATCTATTTCTCATTAGATAGAAAGTTAAGACATATTCTCAGCTTTCCTCCAGTGCATCTTTATTTATAACACAGAGATTAATTTTACAGGACGTTTCCTGGTTATAGTTATTTTTCTTGCTCCTTTAATTAGGCATCTGTGGGTTGAAATGTCCTGTGCTTCACATTGTGAATATACCAGCTACTAAACCCCCCAGCTTCAGTTTCTTTTCCAATTGTTTAAGATATTTTAGAAATCAAGCTAGGTGTGCCATTTTTTGTACAGCCACATTTTATTTAACTTTTTAAATTTATCTGATGGAAAAAAATAATCAATGGTCTAATAATAGATGTTCTACATTTCATACTGTGACTCAGGACTCATTGAAAGATATTAAGTATGATGAACCTCTTCAGTAGCTTTTTCTTTCACTAAGATGCAGTGAAATAATTCTATGATTCTATGAAAGAATTCATGTTTTTTGTGGTCAGCGTTTACTATTTATCATTTTGATTATTTTCCCCCGTTTTTTGAGTAGAGGAAGAAGTTTCCATAGAAATGCCATGTTTCTCATTTTAACTCTTGCCTGTAGCACACCATTTCAAATACCTCACCTTCTGTTTTCCACTGTTCTAAAAGCAGTAAAGAAAGTTTGCTGAAATAGTGAAGGAACAGGTCTGAAAGTGATATTTGCAATATTTAGAGCACAAACACAAAACGCTGATAACTAAGAACTGATTCAGTTCATAGAACTGTGCCAGTCATATAAGTGTGGAGTCCAATATAATAGATATGTTTTCCCTAACAACTCACCCTTCACTTAAGGTCCCAGCAAAAAAGGAGCTTGCTGTTTCCTTCATGCAGTAAGTCAGGACACATATGCAATTCCATAATTTTGTTAGAATTATGTTTTCCTGATACAATTTAATATGCACATTGCATAGTTTTTCAATTCTACAACAATATTTTAAGAAATACATTGTACCAAGCCTGATTTTCATGAAGCATTAGCTAAATGTTTCACATCTTAGCATTAAAATAATTCAGCTGAGGATATTTTGAAAGCACCTTTATTGGGGAATTCCACATTTAAATCAAATTCTGAAATATCTTGTGCTCACAGTGGGCCACTATGTTGTGCTGTATAATTACAGCAAACCGCCCCCTACAAAGAGACCAGGCTTCACAACCTTACATGTTTGCCTGAGGATCTACAGGCACAAGAGATTAGACAGATGTTGCTCAGTGGATGGAAAGGGACGCCTGGCAAGCCATGCCTGTATATTTTGTACCACCTACTGGCAACTTCGAGACCTGCATGCATGAGGCAAGGGGAGGAAAAGATCGGCTGGAGGCTCATCTGCAGCCCAAGTGAGCTGGGAGCTTTTGCAGGAACGACATTACAAAAGACTTCAGCAGGGTGCCAGGTGATGTGACTGGCTTTCCGGGATGTGTGCACACACATGACTGTGCTTTTATGCCACACCTGGGCAGCGAAAAGCATTTCTGGGAAGTGATCAAATGGGTCTGCTCCAGAGCTGGTCGTTTGCCTGAAAGCTCATGACCAAGTTAGGTCTGAGCCCTGAAAGTACGGCTAGGGTTGCAGTCAAGGCCCAGGTGGCATGTACTGATGAACCAGGATGAGGTCTGGAAAAAATGATACCTCTGAGGTTTGCACTGACTCAGCTGAGGCACTGGACTAGTTTTGGTTTGGTCTGATGGGTTCCTGGGTGGACAGGGCTTCTGGATAAGTTTTATACTGCCAGTGGCCGGAAAACAAAACTATTATCTGTATGCTGCATTAGCTACCTGAGTGCAGTAAGGACTGGGTCCCAAATCAAAAAACAACTGAGGTTTGATTTGAAGGTGGTAGGTTTGGAGACAGGCTTTGGGATTTGGGTGACCAAGGCCTCCAGCTTAGGGCTACAGCTGGGACAGGAGCATCCCACAAGTCTGGAGTGGATACGAAGTTAAGTTTTACAGCACTAGCTATAAACTTGCACCGAAAAAGACTGTAGGTGAAGGTTTAGAACATGTAGCTTTGTGGCTTAGTAAAAATGCTGTTGCTGTTTCTTGTAAAAGGCCACAGCCCTTGTGCCAAGCCAGCACCACAGCCTCAGGCTTTCTCTGGTTTAACAAGTGACAGACATTATCTAATGACCAGGTGACTATTACCTATTTTGCTGTTGCGTAATTTTGTATAATTGCATGGTTTAACAATATTACATGTATTTTTGTAACTAACAGACAACAATGACAAGCGTAGGTATTACGGGCAGAACGAACTGTCTCTGACCCCACAATAAAATGCTACACAGAGGAATAAAGGTGTGGGGTGGTAGCAGAGGCCTTGAAAGCACCAGCACAGGATGATACTGGAGGTGCTGGTGCTATGAACAACTCTTAGAGAGAGAGAGAGAGGGAGAACAAAGAGAACAAAGACATAACTGACTTAGGTAAAACAGATAGTAAATTTAGATCCAATGTCAACTTGCAGACCAGTGAAGGAGTGTGTTAACAAACATGTAAAAGTGACCCCAAGCAGACCATACAGTGAGAAGGAAAAAAACCACAGCAATATTGACATCATGTTCCTCCTGGAAAAGGACTCACTATGCCAGCCTGTCCCAGGCTGAAGCCACTGAGTCTAGAACCCAGAGAGACAGTGGAAGGTTAAACATAACACTAGAGAAATGGTTGTTACCAGAAAGTTTGCATAGCTGTTATTTTAACTATATATAATTCGAACTGTAAGTCCTAGCGTTATTGTAAATAGACTAAAAGTAGTTCTTTGAATACCTTTCTAAGACTTTGATAAAACTAACAATAAATTTTTTACTTTGCATATACAATGAACCTGGTCTGAAATGAGCACCTTTAGCAGGTAATGAGTTTTTCAATGTTATAAGATGGTGGAAATTCACACAATGTATTCTGTAACCTGTGCACAAAAAATTGGTAACAATTTTTAGCTGCACCAGCAACTAAAGATGTATGTTTAGTGATGGATTTTGCTGGATTGCACGGTTTGCAGGCCCAATTTGTGTCATTTTTTCCAAATATTTATATCTCTGTGCCCCACATTCTATTCACTTATTTACATATGCACCACTTTTACATCAGTGTCATTGCGATTGCTATTACAGTTTACCTTGCAGGTCTCTTATCAACATGCACAGCACCAAAACGTACTGGGAGCTACTCTGTACGTGTTCAAATCTAATATAGAATCATAGAATGGTTCGGGTTGGAAGGGACCTTAAAGATCATCTAGTTCCAACCCCTGTGTGGTCACATTTGATTATCCAGTTGCTAGCGAGCAAGAAGGTGCATTAGTTATCCTGGTAAAAAGCAAACTGTCTACAAAGGTTTTGTCCTAAGGCTAATTTTATGCTGAGGACTTACGGATGAAGCTGGTTTATGGCTAGATTCCCCATCAGCATAAACTGTCTATGGGTGAGGTTAAAAGGGGCCAGGAAGCTTGGTTTTGTGGTGTACATAGCAGGGACTATGTGGTTATTTCTAAACCTAAATCTGGCTGGAGTCACCTTTACTGTGTCATTGATTCCATCATGCACACTGTCCCTTTTAATCCATCAAATATGATTACTTCTCTCATCCCAAACTTCGAACAGCTTGAAGAGGCTGCAATCATTTTAAAAGAAAGCTTCTCAACTGAAGTTGCCACAGATACATTTTATTTTCCCCAAAATTATGTAACTTACGTGCTAAGATGGGAAATAATCATCCCTACACCAGTAAATGCTTAAGATGAGCTTTCAATGGCCTATCAGGGTTAAAAATTGACTTTTCAGTAGTAAGAGAACATTTTATCCATCCCAATGGACCATGCAATATCTGTGCATAGATCTGAAAGATCATGATATACCAGTATTTAAAGCTAGGTTACTCTCTGCATCCCTGCTACTGAGTTTGCCTCTTCTACCTCAAGCAGCAAGAAATGCCCTCTAGCTTCCCACCATTATAAGGTTCAAACCCCTTTATTTCTAATAGCCTTAAACATCACACGTGGCACCTGCTTTGTCCCCCTCCCTTCCTCCTGCCAACTGACTCCATTCCCCCATCCCTCCTGCCCTCTCTCCCTTCACAGCCCCACCAGCTCCACTCCTCCCTCTTGACCTCAGGCTTCCTTCTTAGTCCTTCTGACTTCTGTCCAAGCACAAGCCCTTTATGCCACCATCATTTCTGCTTCATGGATCCTCTTAGTTGTCCCATGTCACCTCACAGGCTTATTCCCTTTCTCCTGTCTTCCTTCTCCTTTTTCTGGAGCTTCCACTATATCTCTGATAGGTCACAGTGACTCCCATCAGCTCTTGGCTTTCATGGACATTTGAATGCCTCTGTATCAGGATCTACTCCTTCTGAGGGATCTCCTTCTCCAAGGCTTCCCAAATTGGTGTCAGGCTCTGAGGGCACCAGCAGATCTTGCTGTCCTAGCCCAGTCCCCTGGGAATCCCTCCACCCTGCTCATGGCCCAGGACCCTGTGTCAGCCCCTGGGACCATCAGCCCCTTCCCCAGTGGCACTGCAGCAGGGCTGGTCTCCAGCTCCTCACAGCCCTGCCCTGCCCAGCCATAGGCCCACCTGTGGGCCACTTTCCACAATTTTGGCCCATCCCTGTCCTCAGGGAGGTGCCAGGCCCTGCCCTAACAGACCCATGGAGTCTGCTCCCCCAGGGAGCATACGGCCTTTGCAGTGCCCTGGCACACAGGCCATTAAGAGGGCTGCTTTGAGTGGCATCACAGCTCTTCCCACTCTCTCTGTTGCTGTCAAGTTCTGGCTACACAATTCCTCCACAACAACACTCCTTTTTGGCTTTTCTTCCAGTTCTTTCACACTCCTCATGCTCCACCGTATTTATCTCTATCATGTTGACTTAGGCCTAGACCTGCCTGCAGTGTTTCGTCTCGTACTGGGAACATCAGAGACATGCAGGCATTTGCAGAAATGTGAAGACAACGGAAGGTCCTTTCACTGCTGTAGCCACAAGAGGCTAAAGTAAAACCTGCATTTTTCTTATAGAAAGTATTTTCCTGCACCAGTTTTGGAGAGGAACACTTTGGTGGCAGTGTGTCTGGTTGACCCTGAAATTCGAGCAGCAGGAGTTGTGACAATAAGATCTGTTTCTAAAATAAATAAAAGGGAAAGAGTTTGGACAGGAGCGAAACTGCAGGAGCTGAAGGCAACACTGGATGGAAGTGTATTACTCCTACCTCGAAACAGACAATGGTCAAAGATAAAACAATACTTCTCACTGCCTCAGCAAGCAGTACAATAATAGCAAGTTAACTCTGACACACAGGGTTGTGCACTTAGCAGGGGAGGGCCAAACAGAACAGAAAGGCTGAAAGCACAGGTGGATAAATGTTTAAACTAATCTCGGTGAGAGACAGATGAAAACAGTCCCACATGCACTTCTTTCCATATGTGCCCCATGTATATTTTGTATGCATCATAGGCGAGTGTTGTATGCAGGATAGCTTTGTAGTGATGCTACTCGGATGAAACCAGCATCTCACCAGCACCTGGGCTTGCCTTGTTTTAGCTGCCTGTCGGTTTGCTCGGCTGGTTACAGAAAGTGAGGGAAAACATTCCTTCGGTGGCACATCACCACCTTGTGGACAAGTTCGATTAGCACAGAGCTCTCTTAAAGGAAAAGAAGGCTGACCTCAGTCAATTAACTTCAGCTTAAATTGGAGTCTAAATGAATTTTGGGTAGTCTATGGTCTTGTCTATACTGGGGAGTTGATTTGCATAGCTGCAAGAGTTATTCTGCTACTGTCATTTAGCTATTCTGGAACAGCTCTTTGAGAGTACAGGAAATTTTTCAGGAATAGCAAAAATGTTCACATTACACTGGAACAGCAAAAGTAATCAACTTGCCTAAGTTAACAGATCTAACTGGGTGCAATTCATGTGCTGAGATACTGGACCAGAGGGATGAAGTGCTCCCATTGTCACCACGAGAAGCTAAGGCAATATGCAAGTATTTAAAATAAACCACTTCTTCCTACGGTATTCTGATTTTCCCTGGCACACCTTTATCTCTGCCCTAGGGCATGGAAATTATACAAACTCTAACTTCCACAGAGCCAACATTGTTGAACTCATTTGTAAAGTGCCATGATGACTTTCAGTACTCTAGGCAAAACTCTAGGCATAACCAGCTTAATGGATGTAGGGCTCACTGTTCATGTTGAGACGTGTTCAAGTTCTAGCTCTATTTAATTCAGGTAAGACACTGAGCCTTGGTCTCTTACGTTACTAGGCTACTGGATACTTCAAGTATCTCTCGATGTGTCTGTTGAAGTTGTGTTGCTTTTAGATAAATGTATGTGGGAGCTGGAAGACTGTCCTAAGGCTACTTCAAACAAAAGGAGAGTGTTGTTCATCGAGGGTAGTTAAGCTGCAAATCTCCTTGTGTATATATGGCTTCAAAAAAGGGCATTGCGCAAATTTATGGAATAAAACTTTGCTTATAGCTGCTAAACGCAAAATACCACAACTGAATCACAAATCACTAGAGGCTGGGAAAGCAGATTGATTTTAGGTCTCATACAATACACACGTTCCAGGGCACCAGGGGACCCTTACTGACTACTAGGATACAGGCTGTTTAAGTCTATCTCAATGAGTGATAATTCTTTTTATAAATTGGAAGAGCTTCCCTAAGAAAGCTTAGAGAGAAGAATCTCTATAGAGGTCATAGCCAAGTGCAGTGTCTCCAAAGTACGGCAAATGAACAGTCTCACGGTAGCCCACGGCAAAGATTCCCAGCAGGCCTCCAGCTCCCCCTCCTAGTCTCTATGTTCAAAGAGTGAGAGGCCCAAAAAGCCAGCCTCAGACAGAGCCTGCATGCAGACACTGACAGCAGCTGGGCATGCCTCGCTGAGAGCTGGCCAGCCACCGGTCCCCATCAGCACTTGCCCACAGTCCTGCATCTGCCATGTTGGACTGTCTGGGAACTCAGGGTTCGAGTTTCCTTTTAGCATTAAACATGCCAGACATCTGAATATCAGTTTTCTGCTTCCTAGAAGAGCACCCTGGGAATCAAGCTGTGAGATATTTAGGGGGTATCTCTCCTGTTCTTTGCACTTTCTCTCCTTTTTTTTTTTTTTTTTTTTTTTTTTTTAATTGGAAAGACTGATTTATTTGCCATGAAGAGCAGGGAAACTGGAATCTCAAACAAAGAGAAATGCCAGGAGAGAAAAACTATTTCCTGTCCAGGTCTATAGCTACAATAGCTACAAAATTATAGAGCAGCCTCAAATAATTATCATCTAACAGCTTCCAGCCTAGGCAATCCATTTTTTATTTCTCTAAGTTAAACATAAATTATCAACAGCATTTTATACAGTGCAGGCTGTATAAAAACCCTGCTGTTCAGTCCAAACCCACATGATTTCCTGATGGGTGCACTGAAAATAAGCTGAAAGGCAGCAAGACTACATAAAGCCTTTCAAAAGTGTTCACATTGAATAGAGACAACCCCAAAAGCCCATTGGGAAGGCCTTTTCTTTAGCAACTGATGGCAGAGCCGTGTGTGTTCCTGACAGAACTCAGCTACTCCATCAATCAAAGCGACTGAAATCCACCGCAAAGCCAATTCGGCAACTCTGACGGCTGGAGTAATTCAGCATGAACATAATTGCTTTTACTTAGGATTATAATTAGGACCCATTTGACAAATGTCGCTCTAGCTGTGCCAGGGATAATGATCAGGATGTAATGAGTTGTGGGATCCCTACCTTCTGGGCCATGGCTCCCTGCGTGCTGAGGAAAGAGCTGCATTCCCCTTCATGGTATTCTTCTTTACATTCACGGCAGAACACAAACTGGAAAACAAACCAAAGCACACAAGTCATAAAAACACATTAGGGATATAGACAGCAGGTTACAATCATGAAGAGTCATACAGCAGATGATCTCTTGCCCTTCTCATCCCATTAAATTCCCATAATCCTCCTAATGGTGCATCTTATTATACACTCTGATCATTAACACAAAAATTTTGCTGTTATTATTATACATTTCATCAGTGAAATAACATAAACGCCATTATTAAAAATGAGATTTTGCTGCATGGTCCATTTAGGGACATAAAGTCATACTAGATACTTCTGGGTGTGTTTCTTTTGCAGTGAAATTTGTTTATAGGAGAAGGGTGCTGTCTGAAACAAGCAGTTCTGCTTTATAGTGTTTGCTAATGGAAATAGTCTATTCATAGTTCTGAATCACATGCATTCTCTATGGAAAACTATTGCGGACTTTACTAGAGAACGATCACTTTATATAGGTCATATGAAATACCATTTTCTAGAAAATTATATCCTTGCCATGGCCTTTTATAGAATGGTTTAAAAACTCCACGGAAAGAACACAGTGATAGGATAGCTAACATGGGTTTTAAGGGACTACCTCTAGACCCTTATTGCATTTCCAGCAATTGTTTTGGTTTCATCTTCCTGAAATTACATTGTTCTTTACCAGTGCAGACATTCAAAAGTAATGTCTTTTGCAGATGAGTAAAACAATTGTCCCTACCTCAGTCCCTGCCTCTGCCACCTAAACTGGTTCATAGTTATCAAGTTTGCTGCCTTTTTTTTAAGCTCTAAAATGAAGATATCTGTCTTGACATGTGTCAAAATCTTTGACCCATCAATGCTGCATTAAATTCCGTGTCCTTGCAGGTAAGGGGAAAAGTCAATAATGTAAAATGGGTCTCTTATGCTGTCTTAAAGCTATGCCGTCTTGATGCAGTTCTGGACTCTGAAAGATCTCTTGGCGGTAAGCCATTCTGACTGGCATTATAAGCAAGACTGATAAAACAGCCTTGATTTTTAGATATAGAGCTGCATTCACATGTAATGAATAAAGGATATCAGGAGAACATGACACTAGAACATTTGTCTGCCACAAATTCCAGCTTTTGCAATTTCATTTTGAACTCTTTCAAGCTGTAGTGTCACTTTTCTAAGAAGCACTGAAAATCATATTTCATTGTCATGCTGAAGAAACTGCACTTTTATGTAAAGAAGCATTCTGCAAGTCTAAAAGGATTGATCCCATTATTCAGAAAGTGAGGGAAATGTGGAGCAGGGGAGCGGAGTAAGTATTCTAACTTCCAGAGGTATCAAACCTAATCACTTGTTTGCTTTCTTGTCACTGCTCACCGCTATTTTGTTGATGATTTAAAATGTTTTATTTTACGTCAGCTAACACTGGATTGTTAATTCACTTGCTCTTGTTAACAGCTTAACAATGGAGGCACTTTTGCAAGGTATGTTGTATGAGAGGCTGCATTATCATAATACAGCATCATTTAAATGCAATAACAATTTGCACTGCATTAGTGGTCCAAAGTTTCACCGGTGTTGAACACTGGTCAAACACATATGGAGAGGTACCCTTTGTCTGGATACCTAATATCTCAAAGGCTTGCAATTACATTTATGGTCAGATTTAACAGTATTTCCTACCGTGTGTCCTAGTTTCTTTTTCCTTTGTGACTTTATTTCCTTATGAACACATCTGGCTTAAAACATTTGTCTGAAAGGGTTTTGTATACACTTGCTTTATCACTGCCTTATCACACAGCGCCTCAGCTTGCTTTCCTCACTCCAGTCTCTCTCACTTTTCCCACGCAAGTGCAATTTTAAACCTTTCATAAACATTGGAAAGGGGGAATTACTGAAGAAGAAAAAAGTCCCCAGGGCATATACTTTGCAAAGACATTCTGGCTGCCTCACAATGTAGTTGATGTGGCGGTGCTATTTATTACAATAATAAAATTTGTAAACTCATGCCGTATTATTTAAAGATGTGAAATGCATTTTCTCATTATAGAGGCCACTTTTTATACTTTAAAATAAAAAATCCTCAGGACCAATGTTACCAATGTTTTCCCCATTGGCTTGCTGTTCTGGAAACATGCATGAGTGTATAACTGGGCCTTTCACTACCAATTGTATATCCTGCAGGTAAGTCCATGAGTGAGTCTGCCACATCCTTGTAAGGAAACAAAGCCTGATTTTTTTGGTGAGACAGGATACTCTTTTCACATCTTATTAGATAATGGATGAGATGTAAAATCAGTTCTGTGGCAAAAGAACACCCTGGAGGCTGATCGGTTTGTCAGAATAAATAGGCATCTCCCAATAGAAATGCATTAAACACTCCCTTTTTATGGCAAAGCATGGATCATAAAGAAAAGGCATGTCACTTACAACAAAGAGCAGTTTGTGACAGTTTTATTCATTTTTTACATTCAGACATGAAAAATATAATAAAGTTTCAGTAATAAAATACAGCAACTGCAAAAATGCTGTCAGTTAACTTGTATTTTTGTGGCTTCATTAGTATTAATACAGTTATTTTGCCCTTGGAAGGAAAAGGATTTAAGTTGCTCAGTCAGGATTTAACACTTTTGCATAAATTTAATATTAGTAAGTGTTTAAAATTACTATAAGTAGTGCAATTACTAATAATAGTCACACTTTATTTTCCTTCATTTGCCAAAAAAAGACTGGCAGATTACTGTGATAATGTAAACAGCATATAAACTTCCTGTGTCTTGGTGTATTTAGCACTTACTGCTGTTACCCTTGAAAGATTCTTTGGTTGGAAAACAACCAACACAAAGAATAAATCCCAAAGGTCCCACACCTACCCTCTAGGATTATGCATTAAAAAGAGGATTAGCAGGGAAATCCCCAAAGCACCCATGGGATTTAGGTACTGGAAATTAATATAACCTCTGTGTGTGCTATTACAAGCTTTTGAATATCTGTAAAAATGTATCAGGTAGGCCTAAGCAGAAATCAGTGACCTCAGAATAGGAGGTATCAAAAATCTCAACAGGGATCCAGATCCTGTTTGGTTTTTTTTGAAACAAGATTTTGCCATTTCCTTTTTCGCAGCATTTCAAAGATCCGCTTTCCCTTGGATTAAGCACCACAGCTCTCATTCTCTCTCTTGCCTACTGCAAATGCCTTTTCTTTGGACTCTGATAATATCTCCCTATAGTGCTTATAAAATATTACTGTTAAAATTATCTTTCTTCCAACTTCAATACAATACTGCCATTCTTGAATCCCTACACAAAGCTTCAAGTTTGAGTTCCCTAGGGTTATTTTAAAGTTACTCCTCAACTCAGATATTCCTTTTCTTTTTCACCCTCACCTCCTCCCATGTGTTTACACAGCAGAATAAAGGTAAGGGTGCAGTGAGGGAGCCGTAGCCAAGGTTTAATCTGCAGCACTGTAGGTGCACTGCTAGGGGCTTCTGCGTGAGCTAACAACTCAAGCACATAGCCAGATTTCTTACCAGGCTTCTGCAATCCATGCTGAAATCTGGACTGCCACATCTTTGCTCCTACAGTTATCACTATTAGCTAGACTGAAGACAGACTATGTATGATACATGGTTTGGCTAAAGTGTATCTTCCAAAACAGACATTCACATCCAGATTAAAGGTGAGGAAAGATGCAGTCATACTTCTGGTACAGTGTCTCAATGGCCCTTCAAAATCACTGTTAAAAATTGTATTTAATGTCTACTTTGACCCTCTCTTGTTTCAGCTTCTAGCCACTCTTTTCTGCTTCACACTTCTCTGCTAAAATAGTCTTTCAGTATCCCGTATTTTCTTCCTGTGAAGGTACTTACGTATTGTAATCAAGTTACCTGTGAATCTTCTTTAATCTAAACATAGAAACTCTTAAGTTTCTCACTGGTTAAGCCATTCCTCCTCCCTCTCTCCCCCAGCTCCAAATCACATTCATGGCGCTTTCCTGGGGACTCTCTTCTTTTTGTCCTTAATTATACTTGACTAATCTTTGTATCATTGCTATGCTCTATCAGCGGAGTCTTTATATTTACTTCTGGATCACTGTCAAGTATCGAATCGTGACAGGTTTGCTGTCAGTTCCTGTTGAATGGTGCTAGCAATACCCTGCTACACATGGATTCTTCACAGAAAACACTACTTTCTGTGATCTGCCAGTTCTTAATCCACACGACCACTGCCCAGTGAGGCATCCATACGGCGTCATCTGATAATGATGAGATAATGCTACTGCACACACTCTAACCATGTCAGTTGGAACCCAGCTCCCTAAAGCCTTTTATTGATGTATTATGGTGATGATTTCCTTATCAGAATATACTGTACTTTGAAGTCTTACAAAATAAGATTAAATTTGTTTTGTGCAATTACCTTTTCTTATCAAACTTGTAATCTCATCATAGAATGAAATCAGTTTCTTCTGATATCACCTGTTGTCATTGAGAATATATTGACTAGAAATCTTATCAAAATCATTTTGTCTTCTCTATTCTACCTTTTTTTATTTGATCTTCCCTCATTCAGTTCCTGCTATCTGGACCCATCACTACAGATAGGAATCAGGAAAATTAAAGGTACTAAATGAAGGCAGAATTATATCTCCATCAGCACTGGACACTTCTGCTAGTAGTGCAAAACTAGTATGCAAGAGATGCAAAGGTTCCTCAAAACCATGACTATATCTACAAAGAAAAATCACAGATCTTCTCACCTTTCATTTAAAATGTGGGGCTTACAAGTTTCATCTTGCCTTCTCAGGCAAGTAACTACTTCAAGAAATCAACCTTCAATGACTCTACTCACTCTTTCCTCTAAAATCAAGTCCAAAAACAAACCAAAAAGAGTTACTACATTATAATCATCTTTCATGCTAAAGGTGCAACAAACCACAGTTGATAGGTATTAATTTTATTATTTAATGAGCTGTGCCATGGTTTGACCCCAGCCAGCAATTAGGACCATGCAGCCATTCACTCCATCCCTCCCTCGCCCCCCGCTAGTGGGACAGGGAGAAGAGGGAGAAAAAGGAAAAAAAAACCTCATAGGTTGAGATAAAGACAGTTTAATAGAACAGTAAAGGAAGAGAAAATAATAATAATGGTAAAAGAATATACAAAATGAGTGATGAAATACAATTGCTCACAACTCAATGATCGCTTGCCCAGCCTGTCCCAAGCAGCAATCACAGACCCCTGCCCCCCAGCCAACCCCCATTTATATATACTGAGCATGACATCTTTGGTATGGAATATTTGTTTTGCCAGTTTGTTCTGTCTGTGCTCCCTCTCAGCTTCTATGGGAAGCCAAAAACGTCCTTGACTTAATATAAGCATTACTTAGCAACAACTAAAACAATATGTTATCAACATTATTCTCATACTAAATCCAAAACACAGCAGCTACTAGGAAGAAAGTTAACTCTATCTCAGCTGAAACCGGGACAATTGCCAGAAAACGCACATTAAGTGCTATTGTAATGCGAGAAGGCTATAGTATATTCTAAAAAGAATACAAGGGAAATCAAGTATAATCTAAGATATATATGGAACTAGATAGACTTATTTTCATGTCTTCAAAAACAGTTGGGTTATGTATTACACATCAAAGCAAAATACTATAGCGTGCTAAGATACTTGCACAGCTTTGATCACCAGAGCATCAGAGCATCTTGGAATTGTAAGTGAACCTCTCTCACTGTACTCCTGTGAAGCAGCAAAGTACTACTATTTCTGGTTTAGTGACTGGAGCCTAATTCATAGAAATCCTTGGCCACAGATCCCTAAAATTTGAGGATCTTAATTCAGTTGATGTGGAAACCCAAATGCCATTGAGGATCCACACCAAAGAGGCTTGTCCAAATCACATAGCAGCCCTGTAAGGGAGAAGATTTCAAATTTTTAAACATTGGACTCCCTGCTAATCATCTCAGATCATTCCTCAAAAGAAACACACCCTGGTTTCATAAGGTCAAAACTCAGTCTTATAAAGGTAACCAATAAAGTATTTCCATGCTTTTTTTCTTTTTGGTAAATGAAAAAATGACAGGGGAGTGCGAATAAGTAATCATCAATCACACAGAAACTCCTACGAGTTCCAACCAGCAAATGTTTATATTGTATACAGCAAATGTATAGTTGTTTGGTTTCTTATCAGACTAGCGGATTTTTTGACTAGTTTTTTTAGCCTGTAGATTGTTTTATTAAATAGTAACATAAAGAAAACATTGGAAAGGCAAAGAATTCCTCCTCTTCACCTGACAACAAGATCACCTGGTCAAAAAGAACCCCTGAAAATGTAAAATATTATCAGGCACAAAGTTTCAATCTAAACGATCTTTTGTAGTCAAACTATAGACTGCTGATTGGAGCAAGGATTTATACTGAAAATATGAGCATGCCTTAAGGAGAATCAAAGCTATCAAAGAGTGACATATAGAATGGCTCTGCCGATAATGCCCAAAGTCTTCTCTCTATAGTGTTTCGGTTTAGAAAAATGTAGCTTACAATTGAACTTTCCAAAGTATAAATTAGAATGTCATAGTGAGTGATACATACCTACAGATTTTTATTTTTTTCTTTTTAAGAAAAGCCCCCAGACCCCAAATTTCACTGGAAAAGGTTTTACCATGTAGTATATCTTTTGAGTATGACAGCAGGATGATTCTTGGCTAGAGTCCAAACCTCCATAAACACAGACTAAGCATTTTTTACTTTGAAACTATGTACTTTGTAACTTATTTCCATCCAAAGTCAATTAAACACCCCCCTCACTCTCCCCTCACATGTCACAGTCTTTGTCATGCTACTGCTGTGAACGGCACATCTTGGGTATAGAACTGACTTTGCCTCCAGCACTTTGTTATATCCAGCACCAAGTGTGAGACCGTCAGCCGCATGCCCTGTCTTTTGGTATTTCTTGTGCTTAGAACAAGAACCTTTAAAAGCAGAATATTTACCATCTGCAGTAGCTATGTTTGCTTAGGATTTATGGCATGGCCAATTGTCAGTTATAGAAAAACCTGCAAATTCTACAATGAACATAAATGCCACAATAGAAAAAGTATCCATTTTTAATGACACCTGTTTTATCAGATATAATGCAATTGCAAAGCATGGCAGTTACTTGCAGAGCAATTTTTCGTCTTTTTCCTTACAATAAAGTACACACATTGAATATGCATATTTCATCTAAAATCAAACTTTTGTGAGGAGCGGGACAATCTGTCAAAACATGGCATCAAAAATATAGCTGCAGTCTCTGCGCAGCTTCTGCAGTCTAAGGGCAATTTGCCATCAAGACTATAAGAGGCAATTTTCTATAAACATTAAAAGCTTTAAATGTAGGACTGCATCAAAACATCTTGGAGATTTCAATGTTTTTCTTTTGAATCTGAAAGTGAAAGTGTCCCTCCTAACTTCTACAAAACAACCCACGGGCTCATTCGTTAACATCTAGACGACGGCATGTACATCCCAAGGCTCTTCAGTGAGTGCTGATGAGTTTGTGTCTGCTGACAAACCGACTCTCCCGGAGCTTGCCTTGCATCAGGCGGCATTAACCTAAAAGATGGTTTGATAAAATGGACAACAGAAGTTCGGGGAACCTGTCCTAGACCCTCCCCCCCCCCCCTCCCCCCCAAATCTCCTGTCTGATGATTTATGTGGATGGGCAATGTTACTTCTTCTTTCCACCCCCTTCTGAATTGCCTTGTGGTCCAAGTGCTGCAAGGAGTAGAACAGAAGAAAGAACCTGAGAGGAACCCAGGTGCTTCTCTCAGATGAAATGACTTCAGGCCCCTGTGGGAGGAGGGATAATGCTCTTTCCAGATTCCTCTGCCCCATACCTACACACAAGGGCATTGCGCAATATTCTTCTGAGAATGTTGGCTGGGAGGTGAGACTTACTAGCTCATTCCAGAAAACAAGAATGACAAGTCTATAAAGCAGAGTTGGTAGCAACATTAAGTGGTATATTGAAAGTATGAAAACCTGTTATTTGTTGTGCTATTATGTGTGCATAATAGAGTCAGGTCTTGTTATCACTGATGAATCCCGTCTGATAGCTGACTACCCATGCAAACATGAGTTCAAACACTGCAAAATTTTCCAAGTGGACCGTGCTTTTGATTGTCTAAATAGTCATATCTGGCCCTGGCAGAGCCGCACATCTTTTACTGAGAGCAGAAGAATCCTGTGCCCTGGAACACCGGGATGAGGTGCCCAGATTGATGCCAACCAATCTACCTCTGGAAAAGGAAGCCAAAGAAGTTTAAACAAAGTAGGCAGCTGCCTGCAGCAGCAGGCTGCTAAACACAGCACAACATTCATGTCCCTGTGACTCACCTCACCTGTGCCAGCGCTGCGGACAGCAAGCAGAGAGAGCGAGAGTTCTAGCTTGTCATGCTACAGGGAATAAGACAAGTCCTCAGATGTTAAACATCACTACTCCGAGGAACTCTTCCTGACCCCAGAAATAGCTGCTGCCACAGACTCTGACCCCTCCTTCAGGACCAGCTGTCACAGCCAGGCATCTTCCTCCACTCTCAATTCCTGCACACCCGCTTCTTCCCTCTGCCTTGTCATTTCTACGCAGCAGCACTCTAGCCCCTTTCCTTCTTCTTCAGGTGGTAAAACTGAATTTTACTTGCAGCTTACACTGCTGGGAAGCTTTAAGGTAGCCCTGCTGGAAGTCTTACAGCCATATCAGTAATCTGTAGCTAATGCAGCGATACCGCACTGGGGACCTGGACTACTGTCTCTGCGTGATGCTGTATTATGCTGGGTAGGTGTTTTAGCACTGCTGGGAGCTAGCTTGCGGATGCAGAACTAGAGAGATCCCTTACTTCACTGTGTTGTACAGAGATGACAAATTTAATTCAGTATTAGGTTCTTGCTGGCACCACTGGAGAGAAAAAACAGTTGTGTATTTGGCTTAATTCTGTTCCCATTTAAGTAACTTCAGTGATATAGACACCTAACTGCATCTATCTAATGTATAATTTTGAGCAATTTTATGCCTGGATAACTAACAAAATGCAAAGTGGATGCAGGCAAACTTCAGATTTCTACAAATTATTTCCATAATAAATTACATGGTGTTTATATAAGGAAACATCGAAAAAAATCAATATGATTGCCACCTTATAAGATGTAAAATGCATCTAAACTGTGATTTTTAAAAACCTTTTTGTAATTTAGTGGATGTTATTCTCTGTGTTTTGAATACTTCACAAAAGAATGTAGCATTCCACTTACTACTGATAAAAAGAAAAAAAAAAAGAAACCCCCCCTAATCTCTAAATACGTAATATATATAGGCATATATTAAAGCATACACTGTGTATCTATCCCACTTACGGTATCAGACTGAAACACCAGTGGAACAATACAATATTTACACTAGAGCAGATAAAGTCAGAGCATGAGTTACATTCTAAAGAAAAAAAGCAGGCATGTATGTTATCAATACTAAAATGGATACAAAGAAGAATACGAAATAAAATTTTATACAGAAAGAAGCATTATTTTTAAGGAACTAGGATGCAAAGAGGGAAAATATGGTTAGCTTGAGATGCTGTTCGAAAGTGTGAAACAAAGCATTTTATAACAAGTATAACAGCCTATCTTTTGAAAATATTCTTCCTGCAGAAGATGCATCACTTTACATATGGATGTCAAAAGTTGATTTTTTGCAACGAAGTGGTTGGAAGGTACATTAAAATATCGCTTCTCACAAGTTTGAAAAAGATAGTTTGTTGCTGAATGCATATATCAGTTCACAAGGAATGTCATGAGGAATGAATTTTACTGCCTGTGGCTTTAGCTTCTGCTTTCGCAGCTTTGGAGTTCAATTAATATGCCCTTAAACAGCACGACAAACCTATTTCCATATGATAATACTGCTGCTATGCATGCATGCCCTGGGCATTTGAGCATCTAGCTGCACATTTATATGTGCAAACAGACCTGGAAATCTGATGGATTCATTAAGATGGTTCTTGAAATGAACTACTGAATATGCAGGGTGGGAAGCTGATGGGAGTTAAGCAATTACCCAGTGCCTAATTCACGCTGAATTGCAATAGAAATCAGGCCACCCCCTTCCCTGAATGTTTTTCTAAATATCCCTAGCATAACCAAGGCATCTCACAGACGAGCTTTTATTCCATGCCATTCTGACTGTGTTCCTGTAACCACGTGCAAGAAGCACGTATTTTGTTCATCTCCTGGTTGCTGGAATTCATCTACATAAAAAAAAGCCCACTCAGCAATCTAAAAAAACTTTCCAGAAGATGGCAGCAGTGACACAGGAATCAACACGGGCGGGCTTTGCTAAGCTCTTGCGATTGAAAAAGGTTCTAAAAAAATCATAGTCAACAGCTAAGATCCAGTCCGGGGTTACTAACAGCTGATACATGCAAAACCAGTCCTGACAAGACAGTCTCATAAAGAAGAAACAGTGTTCAGATGCACTGAAACACATAAAAAGGAGCAAGGGGTGCTCCTTCTTTCAAGGGCATTGCATCTGACTTCTCCTGAGTCTGGTAACAGCTAAAAAGAACACCCTTCCAAATATGACCATCTACCAAATAAAGTAGCAAAAACAACGTACCTCAGATAACTATGGTGCTGTTTTAAGTGTTTTATGGATTCATGCTATCTCTTATGTGTAGCATTTGCTTTTTATAACTGTAAACACACATATAGTCTATATGCTAGGGAAAGCACAACAAAATGAAAATATTTCTGTAAGTCTCTCTCCTCTAAGGCAATGTCTAGCTTCTGCACAAGGGTCCAGTGAGTGTGCCTTTCCTCTTAGTAACCAGATTAAGCAAGGCATCAGGGTATTTCTCCAAGAGAATTGGGTTTTTTTGGGGGGGTAGGGGTGGGGAGAAGGGGAAGGACTCATCTTAAGCCTCTATTCTGCTTCTAGTTTATGTTTGTCTTATGAAGAAGTGAATCCTTTAAAATTAGGGAATAATTAGTCTACAATCATCAAATCCAATCCACGGTCTCTTCAAAGACCAGCACCATTCAGTTCAACAACTGCTTGGTTCAAATTCAGTGTGTGAATAGTACTTCACTGCAAAAAAAAATCCTCTACTAGATGATTCCAATTAGATATGTTTCTAAGCTTGAATATTGACACCGAACAACACTGAGAAACTTCAGTCAAATTTCGAAAGCAGATGAAAACTTGGTGTTAAGCCTCAGTCTAAAATTAGATGTAGACAAACTTCAGAACTCCATCAACTCCAAGCTCTGAAGGATAGATTTAGACTCAGGATCTGCAATTCCAAGTCATCTGAAAGGGGAATAAACTAAAATAAAAATTGTTTAGAAGAGAAGCAAGAAAGAAATTGCAAGAATTTTTGAAAACCTTCAGAACTGGTTCTCCTGAATGGGGCATCATCTTTGCAAAATGTTCTATAAACACTGCTGGAGAAAGCATTAGAATAATAATGAAAATATCAAGTAATTTTCTTCTGAAAGAAGAATGTTTTTTAAAACTTACTCAGTTTGTGCTAATTGGGTTCACAGAATATATACCTAGTCAATAATGTGACTTCTTGTCTGACCTTTCAAACTGATTCTTTTCTGGTTTGTTGATCCTAGGCATTTTCTGTGAAGTAATTATACAAACGACCAAAAAATCATCCCTGAAATGTGAGCTCAGAACATTAGCAGGTTTACAGGAAATGCAAACAATTTGGCACTTGTCTCTGCACCATTTTGATGAAGCACACAATAAACATTTTAGCAAAAGAAATTCCATATTCAGATTCTGAATACATACACATGTATAAACTCAACAAATATTGTCCTGTATCAGCATATACTGACAGGTGGCAAGATCACTGTCTACAAAACATATGCTTATCAAAACATATGTTTATCAAAAATAATTTTACAATTTAACCATTTTCTTACTTTTCTTTGGATTTCTGACAGATCTACAAATCACTCAACATGTACTGTATTTCTCTAGTTGCCTGGGAGGCAACATAGCAGGGCACAACCAATCTAGGAGTTTTCTGGAATGCATTGATGACAATTCCCTGACACAAGCGATGGAGGAGCCAACAAGGGGACATGGTCTGCTGTACCTCATACTTCCATCAAAGAAGAGACACTACCCAAATGTGCGGGGATGGGGTTAGGAGAGACAAAACGTGCCTGGAGTTGAATCTGGTAAGGGACACAAAAGGCATCAAGGACTTCTACAAGTCCATCGGCAACAAAAGGAAGACTAAGAAAAGTGTGGGCCTGCTGCTGAGTGGGGCAGGGGATCTGGTGACAGAGGACATGAAAAGGCCAAGGTACTCAATGCCTTCTTCACCTCAATCTTTACTGGCAAGACTTGCCTTCAGGAATCCCAGGTCCCTGAGACCAAAGGGAAGTCTGGAACAAGAAAGACTGGCCTTGTTGAAGAAGGATCAGGTTAGAATTTTTAAACAAGCTGGACCTAAACAAGTCTATAGGCCCTGGTGGGATGCATCCATGAATACTGAGGGAGCTGGTCGATAACATTACAAGGCCACTCTTGATTACCTTTGAGTGGTCCTGGTAACAGATCCTGAGGACTGGAAGAAACCCAGTGTCACTTCTGTCTTCAAGAAGGGCAAGAAGGAGAATCCAGGGAACTACAGGCCAGTTAACCTCAGCTTGGTCATTTGGGAAGCTGATGGAGCAACTAATCCTGGAAACCATTTCCAGACATATTAAGAATAAGAAGGTGATTGGGAGTAGTTAGCATTGATTTGTGAAAGGGAAATCATGCCTGACTAAACTGATAACCTTCTACAATGAGGTGAGTGGCTTGGATGGACAAAGGGAGAGCAGTAGATGTCTTTTATTAGATTTATTTTCATTATATTATATTATATTATATTATATTATATTATATTATATTATATTATATTATATTATATTATTATATTTTTACTAGATTTATTAGACTGTTGAACATGGTCAGAGGTTGCCCAGAGAGGCTGTGGAGTCTCCATCCTTGGAGACATTTAAAACCTCACTTGACCTGACCTGAGGAACCTTCTCTAGCTGACCTTGCTTTGAGCATGGGTGGGCTTGCTCTAGGTGATCTCCAGGCATCCCTCCCAACCCCAGTGATATGGTACTTCTGTTCTCCAATTGCTTAGTGAAAACTGCAAAATGTGACTACCACATTTTTATCAGGCATGAATCTGTGCAAAATTTTATTCATCTTTTATTTGGCATATTATTTTTTAAGACCTGATTCTGCATGATCCTGAGAATCCTTTGTGTACGTCAATGTTAGTGGGTTAATGTGTTGCAAATGTTCTTCTCAGGTGCAAATATGCCCAGGGTCTATACTTAGGAGTCACTTTCTGCCTGGTTTTACCAAGGGTAAGTCATGCAACAAGGCACCATCAAAGGCATGTTACTTCCAGTGTAGATGTAACGTCTTCCTTCAGCTCTTTGCTGTCTCTATATCTGCGGGGTTTATCAGTAAAGACAAGAAAATCTTGGATGTCTGTGTAGAAATCTTCCTCATGCACATAGGTGTAGATGTACAGTGCATTCCTAGGACCCACAATTAGCACAAATTTCGCTGCTAGTAAACATATGATATGGAACTACAATCTGGATGGCACAACAGATTACACTAAACTCAAATGTTCACCCTTTTCTCAGCACAGTCAGCAAAGCAGATGCAACCCTTAATCTCAAGGAAACATATATCTGCACATGCACACATACAGAAGGAGCACTCCAAGTTGGAACTTCTGCACAACATGGGAGTAGACCAGACCTCTATATAAAAATGGTTTATACTTGATTAAAACACAGCCATAAATCGCTCTTGGTTCAAAAGACCCACTTCAGGAAGACATATCAACCACAATGCATTTGAGTACCAGTGCTGGTAGAACATCTCAGAAAAGCATGGTCCACTCCCTCCAAGTACCACTAGGAGATCCCCAGGCCTACTGACATGTCTTGTTTTCAGAACTCCAAACTGGCACATCCTTTATAAAGTTTCTGGAATTAATGACTGCAGTGCAAATGATCTGCTTCTTTAGAATAAGCATGCATGGCTGATGAATGCCTCATTTATTTACTCCTTCTAAGAAACCGATGTGGTAGGGCTTATTGTTTGTTTTTAATAAGAAAGGGAGTTCAAGAATTCATCTTATGTGATAATTAGGTTGTATTCTGATGAAATAGAAGGTCTTATAGCGGCCTTCCAGTACCTGAAGGGGGCCTACAAGAAAGCTGGGGAGGGGCTGTTTGCAAGGGCATGTAGCGATACGACGATGGTTTTAAACTACGGTAGGGTAGGTTTAGATTAGACATTAGGAAGTAGTTCTTTACAATGAGGGTGGTGAGATACTGGAACAGGTTGCCCGGAGAGGTGGTGGAGGCCCCATCCCTGGAGATGGCCAGGCTTGATGAGCCTTTGAGCAATCTGATCTAGTTGAAGATGTCCCTGCTTACTGCAGGGGGGTTGGACTAGATGACCTTTAAAGGTCCCTTCCAGCCCAACACATTCTATCATTCAATGATTCTATGATACTACGATTCTATGATTCTATGATCTGATTATATGTGAAATTTCTTGCTATCGTGGCCAGACCCTAGACTCATGAAATTGGGCAGACTTCATTTTCTCCAGTGGAGCTACATTAATTTATAGCTCCTCAGGATCAGGGCCTACCTGCCTGTTTCTGACATCTCGAATATTAATTCATATGGCTGTATGGCATCAAGAGTCACTAGAGAAGCACAGCACACCTCCCGGGCCTCCCCTCCTTCATTACTCTTCCTATGCATTCCATCTAAATTAATTTCTTCTTTCCATTTCTCTGGCTATGTTTACACCTTGACTTTCTTCATTGCATTCCTGAAAAAAATTCAAACTCCCCTGTCTTTTATTTATTTATTTTTTTTAAAATGCCTTTAAAAACATAGTGTCTTAAAAAACAGTGATTGAAATTTCTCTTCTTTTTTCTCCCTCTCTCTCAATACCTTCACTTTCCTTTTGTTCATACCTGGAAACATTACTCTTCTCACATTGCTCCTGAACATAGGGAGAGCCTCATAATCGCTGTTAGAATTTAATAAAAGCAATAATATGCTTATAACAATGCTAACAATATCACTATACCAATACCAGTAAGAACGATACTACTATCTAACACAAGGTGTATCATGTCTTCCTCTTATCCCCTTCCCTGCTCTCAAAAGGCTCAGAAGCAACCACAGCTGGAAGCCTTCCAGCTCTGAAGCCACATGACTTTGGAGTGCTTTTGGGGTAGAAACAAAAAGGTATGGGTTTGGAGACATTCACCTTTTCCACCTCCTGAGGTATCCTTAAGGCATTCTATGCAAATGAGTCAATGGTAAGTAGGGTAGCATGAGCTAAATTCTGTATTCAGGACCTGCATAAAAAGCAGATAATTAATCGAGGGGGAAAAAGGAAACTTTGCTTTTTTTCCTATATATTATTCAGATAAAACTGAGCCTGAGGAAATTATTAGTGTGTGTCTAATCCCCACTACTTGAGCATACATGCCTGTGGTTCTATTCTGTTGCTAATCATGATATTTCGGGGGTTTTGTGGGTTTTCTTTTTGCGTAAATCAAAGAAGAAAGAAACAAACCAATGGGTCACTGATAAATAGAAATGTATCATTTACCTTGAAATAATTATAATCTGGTAGAAAATGTTGTATTTTTTCTCTTTTCCCCTCAAAATTCAAATCCCTTTGCTACTGGGGATTTAATGCAAAGAAAAAGGAAAATAGCCACTGTTAGTGTATGACCCCACTGTATTTTTGTTCTTCAGCTTCAAAGGCAACCTGCCAGCTCACACAGTAAACAAAGAAAGGTTACTTTTGCAAACTGTATTAAAAGCACTCAACAATAATGGCCCCAAACCACTACAGCTCCCAGTTGTCTTACTGCAGTATTTGGGGGCTATTACTATAGCTTTTTGTTAAATAAGGATCATTAGCAAACCTTGTTTTCAGTCTTATGTTGTGTTACCTTTATGTACTGTTTACTGCAACTGTGCCACAACTGTGCGCCACGAGCTCGTTCTAACTTCAGTCTGATTTTTGGATACACAGGAGATCAGAATTTTTCTATAAGCAGCAAAACAAAACAGACAAAGCTGTGGCAAAATCACAATTGTCAAATAGAGACGGACTTTAATTTACCCCTGTAAGTTGTGATGTATGTTATTTTCCCACTGGAGAATCAAGTGTGCATCACTTTTCTCAGCTGCAATATGAGAAAATTGTAGTTCATGAAAAGCTGGTAGTTATTAATGGGAAAAGGATACAATTTGACTTACAGTTCAAGTTATCTCTATTTTCCATTAAAGAAAGTGTTATGTTTTCAAATTAAAAATAGTCCCAAGCTGCAAAACTCAAGGTTTGTATCAACATTTTGTTTGACCTCATGTTCAAGGAACAAGTTGGAAATGAATCCAATGCTTAACTTCAGCTCATTTTATATAGTCTCTGTTTGTGGACTTTAGCGCTTGAGGAGTCAGTGTCCAGTTCCAAGAATTTGGTATGTGCTCATCACTTGTTAAGATAAGATTAGAAAGTGAGAATTAACTATTTGCTTTAGCTTGTCCACCATCCTGGATGCTTGAAGTACCTACCTAGCCGTCTGCTCAGTACACACACACACACAAACAGAATTACATGACAGCACCTTTTCTTGATGAATCACATACAAGTTTCCAAAGGAAAATAGCTTTACAATATGCAAACCCATGATTTTCTGCGTTTCTAATAATGTATATGCCACTTGAACTAGTAATATGACAGTAGATAAAAGAAAGGAATTGCCCTTGAAGCCAAGGAATAATGTACACATTTCCTACTTTTTGAGAAATTTTCATTTAAAGAAAAGGAATTTCTCTGATTTTTGACAGATGCCACTGTTGCTATGGGATCCAATTAGATGTTTTTGTCTTACATAATGACTGCTAAGGATACATGCACATGATTACACAAGGAATTAATATGTATAATTCTTAATGAGAGTGATGTCTAACGCCTGAGAGTAGCAAGCTAGACATTAGGTCCCCATTAATAATGAGCTTAACTTAAACCATTTGAATAGTTTCACCAAAACTATCTCAAGTATAAGCAGATGCTTCAGTAAAATTTTCCATTAGGTCTTTACTCCTAGTGCACAGCAAATTTATTTAATTCAAATTTTCTAAGAGCTTGTATTAGAAATACATAATTCAGAGCAATTAAAACACGTGATTACTTACTTGAGGCCTTCCCAATACGTCAGTTTTTTACACCTTATAATTGACAAGTCAACCTAGAGCGAGTCTTTGTAAATCTTGTTTTATTAATGTCTCCTCTACTGAATTTTTTTCTTAAACCAGAGAATAATTTGAAATATTGGTGATGTTCTGCGTGATGCTATTGGGCCATCTCAGCCCACTAGCAGCTCTGCACTCAAAATCTGTCCACACTTCTACAGATTTTCAAAGGAAACTAGTGTTATGCCTATCCCTTTCTTGACTTTGGTCTAAGCGCCTTCCCATTATACACATCCAATTTACGATGGATGTGCATCTTAGCACTGAACTGTAGACAATGGGAGAGCTATAAACATAGAAAAGTAGCCTTTCTGTTAAGACCCTGACAGTAAGCTTGTCCATCAGCCACAGAAACTGTAAGGCTTAACAAGACGTGTGGTACTCTGAGATAACACATGCCTTGTGGGTGTTGTGAAGTGTGAGGCAGAGGCAAAAGCTTTTAGTGACCTGCCAGTGTTATCTTACAGTAACATACACACCTCAGAATAGCCTAGGAAATTATAAAATAGCCCCAAACTCACAGAAAATTAAATTTATATTTTTTTAATTTAACAACTAAACAAAAGAAATGAGGTGCATAATAATTAAATGGCCAGTAAAGAGCGAATAGCTTATGAAATGTTTCATTTCTGGACTGCTGAGGAGAATAATAGGCAGGGTCACAGGTGAATGAAATAAAATGTCACGTACATTCTTCATGCTATTCAAGCATAGCAATTTCCCCAAAAGGTTCTTCATTAAAACAAAAATGAAATAACGGAAGAGATAGTTTGGAAAGATTTTTTTCTTTTTTTTCATGCACCTTAATATTTCTCAAGACACACTCCTATTTGTAATTCTGATTGGCATTTGGAATGCCATAGTTAATCTACCGGATCGTACCACAGCCCTGTATAGACACAAATTTTGCAGCCTCTAATTTAATTCATATAGGTATATGTAACTAGAATAATCCAATGTTTCCAATAATCTGTACACCAAATAAAATTTAGTGGGTTCAAGTTTTCTAGAAAATATGGAATCTTTTTCTAAAGGATTGTTACAAACCAATAATTGTCACAATTCAATTCTTAAACAATTCTAATTTGCTTTGAAATCTTGCAACCCTGCATGATGTTTAGCAAGTATCAGGGACTACTCCGGATTTACAGTGCTTTGTCTTTTGCATTTGTGAAAAAAAGCCTGGTCAGTTATATGGGATTAAAAATTAAGAGATATTAAACTGGAAAGTTCCAGTTCTCTCTTGCAGCAACCTTTCAAAAATGCTGTTAACAAAATTTCTCAACCATATGACTTGAAAACGGAAAATCCTTTCTAATTTTGTTGGACCATCATTTACAGATAGAACAGATGGGAAACTTTTGTCCAGACTACCACAATGAACAACCAATGCCTGGTCTCTTTGTCCTATCTGTAAATAAATATTGTTCTTGGCTGGCATAACTGTCCAAATATTGATTGCAACTCAACTTCTAAAAATATCTCACTGGATGACTTGTCTTAATGTCCTCTTGAAGCAGTGGGTTCCACATTAGTGAAGTACTTCACATTCAAGACAGAGTTTCTCTTGTTTTTTTCTGTGAGTGATGGTTGTATAAAGTTCACAGGCAAGACTAAATACAGCTTTGATACAAAAGCAGATGAATAAATGAATATCTCAATATTCAAACAGCATAACAGCAAGACTGCACACAGTAAGAATTTCTTAAAATCTTATTTTAGCTGTAAAGATACATTATAAATCCACCCCTGGTATTTATGCAGTTATTTGATAGTATAATTGCTGAAAAGTAGTATCTATTTCAAGGGCAAGATCTCTGGAGACAGGTAGTATCTTCTACTGGGTCAGCTGGTACAGCTAGAATACTGAGTAGGGCTTTGGGATATATACAGTCTTCTTCAGTTTGATCCAAAAAAAAAACCTTCTCCCTTTTAGGAGTTCCTTGGAATGAAAGAAATTAAGAAAGCTTTTATATGAGCATTAGCAATCAAGAAGACAGTTTTGCAGACATTTGTATAGTGAGTTTGAGAGATGATATGGATTTTCTGATGTTTAATCAGGCTTGAGCTCATAATGCAGCTCAGGACATTTGAAAGGTCTCTCTCTCTCTCTTTCTCTTCTAACCCACTACCTATTCATGAAATCTGTGGAAATATATCTGGTAACATATGGTTAAAATTGGCCCCACAGGTTACCAAGTTACTACAGAGGTGTGAAAGATCAGCAGAGCCACAGGAATACTGCTATTGCGCGAGACTTATTTCCATACAAAATCAGGATAAAAAAAAGTGAGCTCATCTCACACTCTCTGACAGGCTAAATCTGCTGATAAAGAGGGAACAGGAACGCGGAGCAGATACACAGTGATGAACACAGGGTAAGGATTTACAGAGTAGAGAACAGAGTGACATGTCCCATTGTTAAATCTGCTCCTCTTTGTGCTCTCTATATCATTTTCTTTCGTGCTGCTGTAACTCTCTATCCTTTTTTCTGCTGTATGTTCTGAAAGGCAGAGAGATATCTTTTAAAGGCTCTCAATAGGTTTTTGGTAACCTATTTTACGTGATCATTAACCTTCATTATGTGTCCATCATCTGATTTTTGCATTACTTAGCTTCATTTTTTGCTCTCTGTGACTGAAAAAAGAAATGCACCTACATCCAGGTTAGCTTTTTGTATGCTAAAGGCAAACACTTTCATTAGATTACTCTAAAGGTGTTTTTTCTTTTTTTTTTCCCTCTATGCAAAGAAAACTTCATATTTTCCAGCGTTTTAGTGCTTAAATATTTGAAACTTGTTATCATTTTGGTTGTTCTGCTTTGTTCCTTTTTTTCAAGAGCAATTTGACCCTGAGGCGCAGGACACGATAGGGGTTACAGCATTTTTAATGCAATGTAGCCGGTGTCTTATGTAAGAAGACCATCCCCTCCCAGGCTTTGCTTCACTTTGTTTACCCCAGCAATACAACCCAGCATCTGATTTGCTTTCAGCACTGCAGCTGTATTTTAGTCCAAAGGCTTTAGGGACTTTTCTATAAACAACTCCCAAATCTCTCTCCCGTTAAATAATCCCCATTCTGTTCTGGGAAGGATTTTTTTTTCCCACGAGTGCTGATTAGCAAGGTAGCTGAGCAGGGTTTTTTTCCTTGCAACCTTCCTACCGATTCATTCACGGTTAAGACCACAACGCGGTGCTTGTGACGCCACAGCAATTTCCAAGAGAGAGAATTTTGATGTCTTAAAGAAATGAGAGTTTATGGACAAAAGCCAACAAGAAAAAGCCAGTTACAAAGAAGAAAGCTAAAAATAAGCTCTTCCTCACACCATTATTAACTAACTAGTGGTAAGCTATGAATCATTTGTGTCTAATACCATGAGAGCTCATAACTTATGTAGAGTCTCCCCCAGAGATGATAAAACAATAACAATTTAAAGGTATTTGTTTTATGGTTTCTTGATTGATCAGTCTGTGATCTGATATACTACTACACCGACTGCAGCAGAGGGCATTGGCAAGTGTACACGATATAAGGGCAAACGGATTGACACATCAAACATAGGCCATTTACCATGCACAGTAAATAAATATCTAAAGACAGAGCTTTTGAACCATTGCTATATTTTGTGTGCAACTTTGTTTGCGGTTGACTCTGTAGTCACTACAACATCTTGGTTTTGTTAGAAAGTTCAGAATGGAGAAAAGGAAAGATACATTTTGCCTTGTCATTGCCGCTGCCCTCTGGGTCCTGTTGTGTACTCCCAGGGGAGCAGGAGCTTGCTTGCTCCCCTCACACATGTGCATGCAGGGAAGGCTGTGGGAGTACGGAGTGGGACAGGGAGTGGGACCTGGCAGCTAGGACATGAATATAGGGTGGAACTCTCCCAGGAGGCACAGGGGACTTGTTTGAAGAAGGGAACAAACCCACAGCTAAGTCCTCATAGAAAGGAGATGAGTTCTTAAAAATCTTTAGTGGAGGGCTCTCTGAGAAGTTTGTTGCAGCCTACAAAGCCATTAATAGTTGATGGGGTGGAAAGCAATATGGAAGTAATGGTGCACTTGTCATGACACGCTGAAGGCTTTATCTTTTCCCAGACATTTTTATTTAATGTCTTGGCCATCAGCTTTTCTCTGTTTAAAATTATTACTTCATTCTAGTTCAGTATATGGGATATAAATATGTATATGTCTACAATGTATAGTTGTGGGTGTACATGTGTCTATACATATATATAGAGAGAGTATATGTAGTATGTGGTTTGGGGTGTTTTTAATAAAATCTACCTCCAGAGGTGGAAAATTCTTTCCTGTTTTTTCAGCATGCTTATTTTTAAGAAAAAGTGGGGCGGTTCAGCTTTGTGGCTTCTAGATAGTTGGAGGTCCACCTGTAATATACAGTAAGAATACATTACTGTCCGGTTAGGGTAAATGCCTGTTGGGTTCAAAAGACAAGTCAACTAGGATTCTTTCCTCTAATTACCATTTTATAATGATTAATCTTCACAGTGTTTGTCTTTCAGTCTCCTTATGAGAATCATGTTTGAGTAAATAAATGAATTAAATTGAAACCAAATCTAATCACTGGGGAGAAGTTTTCATATCCTCTGAACAACATGAAGCCATTTATTAAAACTGACTTAACCTCTAGGACTATGCAATCCCCTCTGGTGGTTGTTTGGGAAGGGGTTTGTGAAGGGATCCTGCAGCTTCAAGTGCAGCGGACACAGCTGAGATCCACCTGCAAAAAACCTGAGAGTGAGACTCCCTGTAGCAGGTCTCACCCTGGGTCCAAAGTGCGTCTAGTTCTGTCTCCCACATAAGCTTCCCCATTTTAGTGATAGATGTCTTCAGAGATCCAAAGACTTACTGATGAGAGAGAAGTATGAGAGGAAGACTGGGGAAAAGAAAGACGGCAGCCTGCCGACTGTGCAGACAACCTCAGCGCAACATTTATCATTCTTTCAGAAGCGTAGCTGGGTTTCCCAGTAAAGGACTGTAAAAAGGTAGTACCTTCAAATGCTTTTCTATTCTACTGTTTCTGTACAAAGGAACACTGTTGGTGTGTACTTCAGGCTAGATCCAATAAAGGACTTGGGTGCACAGAAGTTAAATACTGCAGTATTTAATGTCTCAGAATGAAATACGGAAACTTGCGCACGTACAGCAATTTGATTTAGGTGTATCAGAGCAGCACAGAGCTGCTGGCAGATAGATGTGTTGTTAGCTCACAGGGACTGTATGGTGTCCACAAAGGGACTGGGTAGACTGACTATTAGAGCTTAGGCCTACACAGAAATGAATAGGTGGTATTTTGCAGGCAGACACAAAGCAGAGAGGAAACAGCTGGTTTTTGCAGTGCAAGTGCGACATGAGTGGAGTGCCACAGGGATGTGTGCTGGGAGCTGCCATTTGTCACCCCCAGCCAGGAGGCTGCAGCAAGGTGAGAAAGTTTGCAAATGACACTACGTTGTTTAGAGAGGCAAGGACGGAGGCTGATTGTGAAGAAATGTAGAAGAATCTTGCAAGATGGAGGATAAAGTGGCAGGCTAAATTCAGTGTATATTCTGCAGCTGTTTACTTTGATTCAATACAATATTTAGGGAGTATCAAATGAAGATAGTAGGAATGAAGTTCAATGCAGTTGATTGGAAGGAAATGGTTCCTCATGCCATGCACAATACAGCTGTTGACCTTATGGCCAAAGGATGTTATGCCAGCTAAAAATCTACACCTTTTCAAGAGAGCCTCGTCAAGTACACGGAAGAAAAATCCAATGGAAATAATTACAGACACATCGATCTCAGGAAGTCTCCTCAGCTAACTGGAGCCTGAGAAGGTGTAAGAGAGAGTATCATAGTTGCTTCTTCTGCCCCTACTCTTTCCTAGGGACCTGCATATGGCTACTCCTTGCAACACCATACAGGCTCGGTGGACCCCAGGCTTGGTGCAGCACAGCCACTGCCCTCCAGGGAGGAGCATGTCCTGCATCTGCTTGAGAGCAGAGTCCAGGCACGTGCCAGTGCTTGGCCCTGGGGCAGTGGCTAGAGGTGCTGCAGGGTCAGACGGGACCCAGTGAGTGCCCAGGGTGGTGCAGGCAGGAGCACAGCAATACTTGCTGTAATTCACTGTCACACAGATTTAGAATTGGACATTATTGTGGTACCGGTATCAGGGCAATGGCGCTGGCACTGGTACCACCCACCACTGCTGCCAACAAGCTCTGGCACTAGGAATGTGTTGGGAAGGAGAGCCAAAACCGAGGCCCTAGTGCATGCCATGACAGCAATACCAGCTGACTGCAGGAGCTACAGGAAGCTGATCTACCCTATGGCTTGCTAAACTACATTGAGGGCAATGTCAATGCCAGAAATAACTCAAAAAGGAAAGCATTCCTCACTACTTTACAGCTTCATTTGCATCTGCCATGATGCCCCTGCTGGAGGAGCAGCACAGGAACTCATTCTTCATATATGAGATGCTGACTATGTGAAAAGAAGTCTGGCACAACATGAAGCAATGAAAAACTATGTATAGAATAAGAATTTGAAACCAAATTTAAAATTAAGATCTCCAAAACCAATTCTTCTCCCTAGTCTGTTACAAATTATAGAGCCTTCAGAATCAGCTTAAAGAAACAGCAGTTCCTGACAGCACTTAACCTCTTTTTTCATTACTGGGGCTCTTTCAGTTCCTCCAGATCAATAGCACTCCTATAGATCTTTATAAATCTGAGTAGCAGATCCATTCTCATAAAGTTGACCCCCATCTTGCTTTTCTGCTGAAAAGCAGAATCAAAGAGTATTTTAAGGGATATTTGAAACAGGGAGATTAAATTCTCTCTTAGTTATACCATGAACAAAAGCCAAAAAATAATGCGACATACCTTGGTACATTCTTTACCCTTGAACTTCCTCAGATCATATTTATTTTTGTCATTTCTTTTCACATTGCTTTTTGCAATCCTGAAAGTTTTTTAATGTGACTTGAACAGGTTAAAAGGTGCCTATATTCCATAATGTATTAAAAAAATTAAACCCCTTTAGTTTGTAAAAGTGACATGGTTTTTAAATTTTGCAGTTTACTTTTAGAAACAGCACGGGTAATTAGATAAGGCAATCCAGGTCTGTTCTTCCTCCCAGTAAGTTTCAAACCAAATTTTCTTCAAGATCTTTTATACCAGCTCTGTGCTGGTACAGCATAGGGCTGTTCCATCTATGCTGTAAGGACTAATGTGGAAATTAAAGCAAACAGACTTTTCATCCATCGATGGATTTTTTAAAAGAAAAAAGAAATACAAGTGAAGGTATATATTGCTTTTAAATTTCTTTCCAGATTAAGTTTTCAACATTTATAATCTGGAGCAAATTTAATCAGAAAATTTCATTTTAAAATTCAGTTACACTTTAAATATTACTATTTTCTCTGTAGATACTTCTCAAATGGACGAAACCAGGCTGCTTATGCATGTATACCCTCTCGTGTTTCTAAGGGTTTTGTAGAAACTTCGTCACAGTGGATAGAATAATAAAAAGCCAAGCTAGCTAACAGTTGTATACATCATTCACTAGAAATATAGATAATATTTAAATAGGTAAAAGTACTTCTGCCAAATGTATGTGAACTACTCAAGTAAAAATGCAAGTTGCTGCAGAATAATCTATGACTGGATTATTTGTTAGATGATGACAAGAAAACAAATGCAATACTTGGTCACCTTTTATAAGGAACATTAAAAAGAAACAGCATACCTTTCCAATGACAATAGAGGAGTTTTCAACAAGATGTTGAAGCAGTCAGAGAACACATACAGATTTGCAACTAAACTTGGTTTACTAGCAGGGCTTCTTTTATGTGTGGAAGCCATTATGACTGCTACATGCATTTTTGGAGGTATAGGTTTGCTTCTGGAAGTAACACATCCATCGATGATGATGACTATTATTATTATTATTAATACTACTACCTCTGTTGAGAGACTAATGCTCTAACATCATATGTTGAACTAGTCCTTTGATACTCGTCTCGAAGGTAGCTAACAGTAGTCTGAAACACCGATATCATTGCTATCTAAGAAGTGAAAACTAGAGGAACGCTGACTTCTGGTTCTGCTTTTAGCTCACTGTGCAATTTGCACTGCAGACTCCTGAATCTTATCCCCTGCATTTTTGAATGTTTGTAGAAAGTAATTCAGAAACTTCAGAAATATGCAAACTGAAATCCCTCATGTGTCATGCCAGAGGACAGATCCCCTTCAGTTCTGCCAATGGGACTGGCACTCAGTCCCCTTTTTTCCAGTCATTTCTACCACTCTGCCCATAAAAAATCAAATATTCCAGTGAGGGACTCATGTTATCTAAGCACTTCCTAACGCTTGTGAGACGGAGCTGAGCACTGCAGTTTTTGGGAAGCACACATGAGCACCTGCACTCTGCCGAGAGCGGAGCGGGCAGACTGTCCCTCCGCACTGCACAGCTCAGCCGCACTGGGGCTGTCTGAGGCATCCAGAAAACGGACACACAGACAAACACCTCCCGGTTGAGGTGATGGGGAGGTTGCGATTACTTACCAGCTTTTATAAGAAAGCTGTAACTAGCAACAAAATAGAGTCGACTGTAACCTAGGAAACCGCTGTGAAATAACCACAGAGCAAGTGAGCACAACCGCTGCGCGACTTACATCTGCAACAGACATCAACATCCAGAAATTGGCCTTTAAGCTACCGCCCCCCCCCCACCTCCGCCAGGCTTCTGACTAACAGGTTTTTAAATGGACTATCTAACATAACTATGAGCTTGGCTCATGGCTGCTCAGCAGAGAGCAGGAGATGCTGTACATGTAGCAGAAATCAGGGTCTTCCGAAAGCGGGCTCCCAGTGGAAACATGACAGTTCTAATTCAGGGCCTTGGACATATTTTCAGCTTACCTGTGAGGTTTACAAGCAGTTTTTCAAAATTTATATTACAAGGTATGCACTCCATAAAACTTTAGAAAAAGCCCTTGACCCAGAAAGAACACGTTAAACAAAATAGCTGTAAGAGAAAGAATAGTATACGCAGGCTGCATGCGAAGAAAAAAGTATTTAATAAAGTTTGGACATCTTTAAGCAGATTTTCTCACTTTCAGATAGCTGCGTTGTTTTGGGTTTTGTTTTGGTTTTTTTTTGGCTTTGATGTGTGGTTTGTTTTTTTGTTGTTTTTTTTTTTTTTTTTCTTTTTTGTTTTTTTCCTTGCAAATGTAGTTAACTCTGAATTTCAAAGCTTTAGGATGTTCACTGGGAGCGCCCTCTCCCCAATTTCTGGATTTGACACTCCCCCACCTATGCATCTCAGGACTTAACCTCATTAGAAGCTTTAAAAAATTGGAAAGCATTTCCCAACACTCAGAAGGACTCAGCACCTTTTGGATACAAATATCCCAAAGCCCAGGATCAGGAAACCTGTACATTCTTCAGTGTCACCAAGCAATTCTGAACCTACATACCTTTGCCACATGCAACCTCCATTCCACAGTTAATCTTTATGTGACTCCTGCGTTTCCTAACCAGCTAACCAGCTACGTTTCCTAACCAGCCTAACCAGTTGGTTTCCTAACCAACTTTTGTAAGCACACAAAATTCTGGCAACTTCAGTTATTCTAAGTGATGCCCTTCACTACAAATATTCTGTTTTTGATGGTGTCACTTTTGAAGTAAGATACTGTTGAATGAGATTATTTCTTCTATTCGACCACCAGGAACAGATCCTGTGATTGCCTATCACACAATAATACACTAGGGAACCAGATGCTGCATTTTCAGTTGAAAAGCTGTTCCTTTCATACTTTTCTCAGTCTCTTTTCCCTTCTTCATGAAGTGGAAAATACCAGTGTCCAAACTGTGCACACATCTATTTGAAATATATAAAATACAGAAGTTTAGAGTTACAATGACTGCAAACAGAAAATCAGAGAGCAAAGATTTTCTACAACCAAAGGAAGCATAGGCTGTTATGAGACTCTAAGTAAAAACAATGTACATTTAGCAAAGTTTGGATCTGGATTTAAACTTCTCCTTTAGGGTTATCACAAGAGCCCCCAGATTTTAATACTTAGGAATATAATAAACTGCAGAATTTTGCTCCAAAGACCCATCTCTAAGCTGAATATTGTTGGGAATACATAGTGCATATGAACACGTCCCGTGAACATTGTTGGGAATACATGGCTCTGGGATACAGGGTACATTTAATTACTGTACTTAATGAACTTTTTGAACTGCGGTAGGAAAACAGATGAAACAACAGGCAAAAGGAGTTGAGTTGTTTAAGACTATTTCCTTAGACAACTTTCATACTGTAATACAAGAGAACAGGTTATTGTTTGAATAAGGATTTTATATACATATATACCATCATGGTTTTTTTTTCTTCAGATGAAGGTCAAGGCTGATTACGTATGAAAGGCAAACTGTTCTCACACCCAGCAGAGGATGGTCTCTGCGGATCAGAATATCAACAGACAACTGTGGTAAAATTCTTTAGTTGTCAAAGACTACATTATATATGGGCTGTAAATGAATGGATTTTGGTTCTAAATACAGACACTCTTCCCATTCACAGAAAATTAAACTTACTCCAAAATGGAGAAAAATCGAGGATTCACTGTCTTTCTAAAATTATCTAACAGCTTCACTGTTTAATGACATACAGCCTGTCATTCCTCAGAAAATCTGTGAAAGCCGCAGCTGCTGTGTCACCTGAATTCTACTAATGCACTGTTCACATAATTAATAAAACCATATGGATGGACCAGGCTTTATCAGAAACAACATCAGCATATACAAAACCTTGCATCCTGCTCACTTACGATACATTGCCGATGACTGTGGCTCAGAAGACAAGAGTACACATTAGCTATGCCTGTGCAGCTGAGTCAAGGCTGTACATGCTAATATGACATTTTCTTAACTTCTGACTTTCTAGCTCTTCAGCCATAACATTTTTGTAACAGATTTTGAAAAGGAACTTATTTATCTGTAGAAAAACTAATGTAATTTCAGGGATAATTTAGAGGTCTTAATTACAACTTCTTACTTTTCTGAGGCTATACAGTATCAAGAGAGTTTAGCTGTAATGTTGAGGACCACAGTTAAAATAGTATGAAGAAATAATAATGAATTTTCTTGTACATATAAAGCAAATGGTTGTATTGTTTAGTTTATAAAGCTGTATTTGAGACTAGAACTGCCTCATGGTTCAACACATGGCTCTATTCAAATGTCAGTGCCACGCACCAGCTACTTTCGTCATAAATGTTCTTCACCTATAGTTTGACCAACGGTTTTAAAGAAATGCAGTACAAATGTGATACCCCTCAAAAAGCCCATGTCTTGCCCTGGCTCACATGAAGGAAAGCAGAATGTATCTCTCCTAATGTAGGAACTTCCTGCTTTGCTTTGTAAAATTTACACATCTTTTACAATGGATACCTCAGACTGCTTGCAACTTTGACACAAAACCTGACATGGCAGCCACTGGCAGCAGAGAACGTCCTCACCTTCCAACACCCTAAACCTGGATCAACTTTCATGGGAAAACTCTATTGTCTTAAATGTCAGATTATGTAAACTGCAGACTGAAGAAGAAATAATTGCAGCTTATCCGAATGAAGAGGAAGAGATCCTCCTTCGTGACACTCATTTCTATTTCTGCTTGTCAGTTTCTGTCTCTGTTCTGAGTGATGTGTTTGTTCACGTGGTGAACTGATTCTGCAGCACTTCCTATGCCAGTCCTGCCTGGCAGGGACACATCAAGGTGACCCTGTCTAGACAGGGCTGTTGGGCAGCAGGGAGCTGCTGTCTCCCCACAAGACTTGGTCAGTCTCCCTTACATGACTTTTAGTAAGGGTGAAAGCAGATGACAAGAACTTTTCTTTTTGCCTCTGGCTTTTCTTGGCCTGGGGCAGGCCTTGAATTTACAAGGGCACCAGCTGCTAGGAAGGCTTAAAGAGAAGCAGAGCTTAAGAAAGAAGCTCCCCAGAAGGTGAACGCAGCCCTGGGCACAGCTGGGGAACAGACAGACATGTTGCTGAGCACACATCTAGGTCACAAATTTGAAATACCAGGATTTCAATTTCCCTTGGAGGAACTCTGGAGCCAGAGGGAAGGTCTCCAACTAAACTACCAGCCCCCCAACCCCCAATAATAAACAAAACAATGCTCCCCGTGCCAAGGGCAAGGAAAAAAAAAAAAGAAAAACGGGGGGGATGAGGTTTTCCCAAGTCACTGAAGACTGACAGTGTAGTCCTCACCCCAGACCCAACTAAAGACAAAGTCCAGGTATTCCTGACTGGCAGAAGTTACTATAAGAATGGCCAAATTCAGTGTCCTTCTTCACTTTGTACCACATTTTTGCCTTCACACACAGGAAAATCCTGTGCCCAGCACAGCTCCAAGTATGACGAAAGCAAAGAATTTAGTTCTGAAAAGGTTGTGTTGGCTCACAGGATGTCTGCCGAGGCAGTGTGCAATCTGTGTGTCTCTTTTTATACTCTTGACACCAGAGGAGAATGGAATGAGGAAAATTACATCTGAAATAGCAAATGTAGGGGTTTTGAGTCACCACCCAGAAGCATCTTTTTATAGATGAAAACTGCAATTGTTTTGACAAGCAAAGTGTAGTTGGGTGGTTTTTGTATAATTTGACTTATCTGGGTTTGCTTTTTATAGATCCCTTTTCTTGCCCACTAGGGCAATTTCCTGTTTACTGCCTTTTCCAAGTAAGACATCATTTGTTTCCATTTGTAATTAAGACATTAAAGATTACAGCAGTGTTCAGTCATAAAAGCTGAATACTGTTACAGGCTTTACTAGTAGAGTTGTTTGGTTCTTACAGACAATGGGGGAGAGAGAGAGAGAAAGGAAAAGCATTTATTTGTTGCATCACAGCAAATATGCTCTCCAGAAGTAAAATAAACATGAATTTCTAAATTCTGACTTTTGTATTAGAGGTCACTTCATTTATGAGACGCTGTAATGGGAATTGTTATTTGAGACTCTTTACTGCTAAAGAGTTTAATGTGTTCTGCAAGTATTTCTGTGAAATATGACATGCAATTTGTTTTTGTGAACATTAGCACAAATAAAAATGGATGGAATTATATGTTTACAATGGGAAAGCGAGCAAGTCCAAAATGTAGTTAAGATCAAATCATACTCACTTTAAAATTGAGTTACTTTTTTGAAGAAAAAGTTCTGTATAATAGGACAGTTCCAATACGAAATATCACCTCTGCCATAAAAATTTGCCTTCCAAATTGGTCAATAATTAAAAAACTCAGCTGTGGAACATCTGCAATATTTTTAATGCTCTTATGTAACTCAGCATTCATTCACAGAGAATAGGGTAGAAAAGAAGCATTCAGACTGTACAATGCACTGCTTTGCTAAGCTCAGTATACTGTGTCTAACTACTGGTTATGTAAAAGTGCCATGTTTGTATTATCATTTGTGAAAATATTTGATTCACTAATTGTGCAAATATAATGACTGTGTTTTTGAAAAGCTATAGTGTGCACAAGGTCTTCCAATCTTGGTCCAGTTTGGTTTTGTCCGGCTTCAGCTTTGAGACGTAGGTTCTTGTTAAACTCTTACATTATTAGGTTTTAAAATTCTCTGATGGATTAGAATATCCATTAGCACCTTCCCCAGGAAGGGGTTCAATCACCCCTCAGTCTCTTCTGTTTACCTAAATGAATTGAGCACTCTCACTTTTTAAGGCATCTGATCCGGTTCTAGAATAAATTCTGTGGCTTTTATCTGATCCTCCTCAAATTTTCAACTGTTCCCAGTCATGACACCCCTGTTCTCACATCTAAGGATCACCTGTTCCTGTTGCATCATGCTGGGAGATCATGGATAGGCCCTTATCACCCACAGCTCCATGTCAAGGTCACCACTTTCTTGAATGTAGTCCTATGTTTGGGAAGTAATTGTACAGCTGCACATATATTAAAGCGCATTTTGTTTGTGATCTCAGTTGCTGAGAATGACTGCATCTCTGTTTACAGCTCCCACTAGCCTTTGTGTCATCCACAAGTTCTATGATAGGTCATTTCCATTCACCTCCAGATCATCGATTAAAACGTGGCTTTGTACCAATGTCTATGAAAGTCCAATGAAATCACTCCCGTCCAGGATAATTTCTCATTGGCAACAGTTTTTTGACATCTGTTCAGTACATTAGAATGTCATAAGTTATGAAGCCAAATCCCCTGCAATAAATCATAGTGTATCGTTGCTACCCAATTATATTCATCAACCAAATATGTCATTACGTCTGAGATTTAAATCAAGTTTGTTGACAAGATCCTCTCTTTATATAGCCACGCTGTCTGAAATTGATTACTTTCTTGCCCTTTCAGTCTTTATTAATTTAATTTCATTGGCACTTTCTCGTTTTTGTCAGGGATAGGTGTCAGGCTAACCAGCATATAGTTACTTGGGACATCCTGCTTGACATTTTTAATAGGGAAAAGATACTATTTACCGCAACAACAGCTAACACTTCATCACTGTTGTTATTTCATTTTACTAGAACTTCCTCTGTTCCAAGATTTATTGGAAAGAGCATCAGCAGACTTTAGATCTCCTTATCTATCTCTTTCAGGACTTATGAATATGTATTATCGAATCTATTTAGAAATATCTACACCAAGTACACATTTCTGCAGTCCCACCAAGTCAGTAAAAGGCTGGGAAGTCTGCATGTGAAATAAAATGCATTATGTTACTTTCTTCCAAATACAGAGCTAAAATATTATAGAGCCAATAATATTCATCTAAAGATGAGGCTACCAAACTTAGGCTTTCTTTAACAATGGATATACTCATCTTTGTTATTCTTATCTTCTTTAAATTTTTGTATCTCTAGAAGCCATGAATATTCATTTAGCTCAATCTTTAATTTCTTTTATTGATTTTCTATACTTGATGAATTCTAATTGATAATAATTATTATCTATTTTTCCTCCATCCTATTTGTTATATTTTGCTTTCTATCTCTGTTTTATCTCTGTTTCAGACAAACTATAAATCAAAGCTGCCTTTTACCTTCTATCTACTATGGTCAATAATGAATTATGTTTCTTCAATAACCATTACTATCCATTAATCCATCTCTAAGAGTTCGTTTTTCAAGTACACTATTTTTGTAATATTTATATTTATATTTGAAAACCTATGCTGCAAATTTAGCAGCCATATTTTGTGAAAATATTCCTTTTTTATTGTGCTCAAGTAAACACATGATACATTTTGTACCATTTAATGTTGACGTCAGCAGTTGTGCTTGCAAAACCTTACAGAATAAGTGCCTTAGAAGCTGGGAACAAGCCTGGTGGTTTTGGCCTGTTTAAGCCTGTGCATTTCAATATTATGATCACTCTACGACTGCCTGCTGTCATTTTCAAAATATTCATAAACCAGCTTCCTTCCTAAAATCCCTTACAATTCAATTAAACAATTCAAATGGTTTTCTTCTGTGTCTTCCTAATTCAGCCTTGTTGTAACTTCCATGAAGACTTTAAGTTCTATTCCAGTTATTGTTGGGACAACAGGCTGAGAAATCTAGCTAATAGATTATTCCCAATTCATGAAAGCATGTGGAATTTATTAAAACTGCCGAGCATAGAGATAAAATTGTTTATAAAGAAATTTAACTGCATCTTCACTGGAGAAGGTCAGGGTTTGAGCTAGACCTGCAGCTGGATTTGAACTGAGACTACTACATCATCGAGTTTGGGCATCCTGAGATTAGACAGAGCACACACACAACCTGGTACATCCAGAACTGAGTGTAAAGCTAATGCTTAGCATAGGGAAACATGGCTGCCATCACTCCTCTGTGCTAAACCCTACCCTCTAGAGAAGAGGACAAGTGCAGCTGCGTATTTCCTTCTGCATACACTACTTCTTACATGGCTACCGAGTATGAATTCTGGTTAAATACTTCCATTAATTCTATGGATAACAATAGGACCATATATTGAAGCATTTCCCTATTTCTGCAGGTGGGTTATAGTCCTCCATAGCATTTGTTCTCATTGATCATCTTTCCAGATGTCCACGACTGTACTGAAATCAGTGATAGGATTACAACTCCCCACCAAAATCCTTGGAGGTTCTTGGTGACTAAGCCCCATTTTTTGAGACTCTCCTTGAACAGACCACAAACAACTACAAAATAATGTAACAGTAGCCTCTGAAGCTATTTGAACTGAGCCTGCACAAAGTACAGGGATCAATCAGTAAGGAGCAGTCTGCACTGGCAGAGGGGTGAATGGGATGGCATTCCCCCAGCTCTGCCATTTCAGACGCTCTGCAGTTTATAAAACAATCAGTGGTTAAAACAGTCAATCAGTGAGTGCGAGATCTAACGAGTGCTTACGTATACCTAACAGGACTCATCTACCAGGAAGTGAGAAACTTTTCTTCATTTTGTAAGGCATTTGATGTGCAAGGTTTATAGTCACACTTACCCTGATCACAAGCCATATATCTCAGAATCAATGCAGCTTCAGAACAATTTTGCTTACATTTTTGCTGCTTGAGGTATCATGTACAGTGAGGGTAGTCCATGACAGCGTATTTCAATAAAGTGTCAAAACTGCTATTAGTTGGATGGGACAGCACACTATAAAATTAACTGTACTTATTAAAAGAGAAGTGCTTGCTGTGGCTCTACCACAGTCCCACACATGAGGGAAAATACCAAGAATGGGACTGTGTCTCTGTACTTCATTAACCTGTCCCACATCTTAATCCAGACTGAACTAAGCCCTGCGGCTGATTGCTTTCTACAATCTATGCTAATTAGTGTAGCGAGCAATTTGTGCGGCTCTCTAGCACTGCTGCTTTAGAAACAGAATGTGATCCAGCAACTCAGACTTCCTCCCCCCATTGCTATGCAAGGTCCACACAGCAAGCAGAGACAATCAAGCAGGGCAGGTTGTTTCTCTTTTAATCAACTGCAATGACACGCGGGACAGACAATAATCCTGCACACTGTGTTTTAAGGAAATTAAAGCTTTCTGAAGGAAGAAAAATATATACGCTTACCAACTGAATTTCAAGGATTATAATTATCCACAGTTATATGCAAGTGAGATAAAAAAAGATTCTCCCTTTAGTTTTAACACAATCTAAAGGTGAAAACAATCTGTGACTGGAATTCACTGCATAAATGTGCTCCATCCGTTTCCTTCTGGTTTTAATTACAGATTGCTTAACAATACCCTGTATTTCTTAATCAGAGAAGCACAATCTTCAGGCCAAACATTTTTATTTTCCAAGTAATGTCTTTCATATTGAAACACTAAAATGTGAGTACTGCAGTCTAGCAATTGGCCTGCTTAGAACTGTAACATACATCTGAGACCAATGACAATTTGACCAATATAAAAAACGTTAAACAAGTGAAAACAAAATAAAGAATATCAAAATAAGAAGTTTTTGCTTGCAGTTTCAGTTTTGAACAACTTCAAGCTACATGGAAGGTCCCTAAAATAAGTTTAATTTGCAAACTACTTTCATGTGCGGTACCCGAGTTTCAAAATTCTCAGATTTGAGGTTTGTTTGGATGAGTTCATAACTCCAATTAAACTAAACACACGTATTATTCACTTCATGAGTAAAAACAATGAAAGCACTTAAAGGTTCTGACTATATTCCTTGGGAAAAATTCTTACACAGCCACTCCCTAACACTTGCATGTTAGCTCCTCACACTAATGCAACTAGACTTTTGTGCACTATCAATTTGTTCTCTAGGAAGAAATCAAAATTTGGAAGGCATAGGACAGATTAATGCTTCCCCCAGCTACTTAAACTACTGGATTTTGCCTATGATGCTATTTAAATTTAGGATCTTATTAAATTAAGTCTCTGAGAGGTGAAGTGACAGCTAGAAAGTCCTTGATACATCAGAAGTAGTGGCATACCAGGAAAAGAGTTGACAGCACTAATGTTCTTGGGATATGAGAATCTTTGATTTACAGGCACCTTGCATAGTTTGTTTGGTTTGTTGCCCTCAACTGAGAAAAGACGCCCCCAAAATTGCAATCTTGTTTTATTAAATTAACAGTTTTCTGAGTCCAGCGTCAAGCTAGGATTTTCTTAAGACATTTGAACACTTGTCTAAGACTATTATCTTAGCCTTGCTGTGCTGTGCTATATACTAAAATGTCCATACTGAAACTGATATTATATGATAAGAAAGCTTCTGCTTACACATGCAATAAAGGTAGTACTCTGTCTCTGTCATGGAGAATATGCAAATTTATGCTTCAAAGAAACCTCAAATAAGCCCAAGATGTGTTCCTTAAAGTTGATCTGTATTGCTGTCCATGTACACAATATTGGAAACAACTTTGGGAAGAGACATTAGACTATGAAAATTAATATCTAATTTCTGGTATCGCTAAAGTAATTACAATGCTCTAAATCTGAGTTGCAAGCCAAGGATGCCTTTCAGCTATTCTCAAAACTGTGGTTGTCTACAGATTTATCTTCAGTTTCATTTTTGTTTTCTTACCTAATGAAAGAGATACAGACGTGTTGTTTTTTGCAGTTTCCTCATTTTCAGGGCCACTTCAGAATATTTTCTTTGCAAGATATCAGAGCTTTAGTTTGAGGTCCCTCCCCCTCTTTATTTTAGCCTTCATTAGTTGAAAGGTAAAGTTGTCCTTTTCCTCTTAGCCCAGTCCAAAACTGTGTGTGGGTAGATAAGAATAAATTCAACACTGGTTTCGTATTTTTCTCTTAGCTGTAACAGGGTTTAATAAAGATCTCTTCATAAAGTATTTGGAACGCAGTTTAAAGTGATTTATTTGTATGTCTTACAGAGTGGACCTTTCTTTGAAAGTTGTTCCCACTGAGAAGGAAGAGAAGGAGAAACAAGTCAAAATGGGCACAGTGAAGCTGCATAACACACCAGGAATTCAAAGTCTTCTAACTTTTATAAGGACAGTGTTTGTTACACATTTATATGCTTTTTTTGTTTCGTGACCTACTGTGTACATGCTCCCAGATGGTCAAGCTATTTGATCATTATTTCTTAATTAAAGTAAAAATGGGGTGAACTACACAAAACTGAAGAGTTCTGGCGTAAGCACTGACCTGAGCTGTTCATTTACTTTTTCTAGCAAAATGGATCCACATCTACCATTTCTTCCATCGGAATGTCATTTTGCAGGCTGACAGAGTTGCTGATGACACCACTCTGCTATACAGGAAAAGGTATAAAAGGTGTCCTGCCAAAACCTGTAAGAGTTTATCACTGCTCCTTTTCATTTTGCAGGTTTGCATATGTTGCACTTCAGTGATTTTCATCTGGCAGACTTACTGTGAATTTCAAATCTTAGAAAGATCGCAAAGATGGCTTCATCTTTCATATAAAGTTTACATACCTAAACTATTGATTAACGGAAGTCTCAAAATTTCTTGAGGATTTTTTGAAAAGTTTTCTCTCTAAGGCACTTCTAAGTGAAGGTGACAAACAAATTACTCTCAATTGAGTTTGGGATTTTTGACAGTAGATTTCCAGTTTCATAGAGGCTTTACAGGTCCCAGCAAGTGGCAAAACCCATCCATCATTCTAAAGGGTTGCTGCTGGTAGCTCTGAATTCCTCTCTTTCAAATTCAATGTTTTGACACGGGCTAAAACCATGAGCGATGCTTTGCAATCATTGCAGTCTTGCATGGCTGAATCAGGCAGCACTTCCTAAGTGTCATGAACCTTGGTCCCAGCACAATAGAAAACAGACACTTTCTTCTTCTTTCTCCTTTTGAATCAAATATATTAAAAGCAACTAAGGCTTTCTTGAAGCAATATAGCTGTTTTCTTCCCAAATGGTGCACTAAGTTGTTACCATCTGACATCTCAAGAACGTGAAAAACATAAAAGACTCACACTTTCACCAGCATATCTAAGAAAAGCAGACAGAAAATATAGCTGGAGGGATGGGGTGGAGTAGACAGACCCCGTGTGACTCTGGCTGACTTTAATATGTAACACATGGGCTCCATATCACTCGATGCTTCCGTTGTTCACCATCGATTCTGAAAGAATATGCTTCTTACTGCAGCCTTGAAGGTCTTTAATTTGCCGTGTGTTTTTAAGTGTGTTGAACTATAGCTGCATTTGATTGTTTAGGGATATTTTTCCATGAGTCTGAAGGGCTGTGTTTTAATTTCCAACAGTTGTTTTTCTAGTCACAAGCTTAGCATGCACTATAATAAACAGTAGTAATAATAATAATAATAATAATGCTCTGAAGATGCACTGCAACACCCACCTCTCTCTAAAAGACTAAAGAACACCATGATATTACTGCTCATGCTTCATTTAGTCATCAAAGCCTCCTACCGCAACTAGAGTCCTTAAAAACTGAAAAACTAAAAAGCAGCCATTCTGTGGATCTGGTATTTTTCCTACATCACTTAAAGAGATCTCTTCCACAACGTACTGTTCTTGCAGAAGAAGGTGCTGACTGTAGGGTTGTGGGTGTTTGTTGATCTGAGGGGCACAGCTAGAAATTAATACATTAGTTGGCTTGGACCGAGCACCATTCTTTTTCTGTGGCTGAGAATACCCCAAAACCTTAACTAAATCTTGTGAACTTTCTAATGCTTGCACAACACCAAAACTTTAAGGCATCCAATATAGCAGAGAAAAAGGAAGCATTAGCTTTTCTTTACAAGTGCTTGCCATGTCCCCAAATATTAGTGAACCAGTAGTGCTCTTCTAGCCTGACATTGCATAATATGACATGTAAAAGGCTGCTCTTGTTAACGTCGATCCAGAATCTGATAATGAACATGTAAAAAGTGATGTAGCTCTGATCCACGTTTGTGGCAAGCTAGATTCTCAGATCATTGCAGCAGTTACATATTTTGCCTTGAAAAAAAATTTCCATTTAAGAAATATTTGTCATATCTGCATTGACATATATCTGATTATTGCATCCTGGGTCTATACAAATAAAAATTAGTGTTTCATCCCAATCTGTGTGAAAACAACAATATAAAGTTGGATCCTTCCACAAGATGGAAAACCTGATTTTTTTCAGCATGATTCTTTATCAATGGACTCATTTACCCTCATCCGCTCTCTAAGGGTGACAGAAACTTTCATCCAAGGCACGCTGTTGAAAAACATTCGCCTTCATCTTCATTACATTGCTCTCAATATTCTTTTTAACATACACATTTCTTTTTCATGCTTGATACCTTATCCCAGAAATAATTATTCAGATATTCAGGTTGGTTCTCTGATGGACCAAAATGAAACAACATCATTACTGCTACTGAAAAAAAAATATAAACTGTGATTTTGCTTTGGGTGGTTTATCAGGCTCTTTTTCATGCTGCTGAGAGCCTAAAAAAATCCTAGACTAGTCCATTAGTGCTAAAAATATTTTCTTCCTTGATATTCGCCCATCGTATGCAGAATAACTTTCAAGTCATTTTTAAAATAAGTCATCAACAGGATAATGAACTGAGCTCTTTATTTCTTCCCAACAGAGTCAACCTTCCTGACTGCATTCTTTTTCTGAGGTACAGTTGGTGACACAGGTATTTGCATTCTTGTAGTCTTCTTTCTCAAAAGAATAAGATGTATTTCATCCACCAAAGAACCTTCTCCCCTAGTAAGGCTGATGGAAATGGTTTCACTACAACCCTTGTACGTTAAAAGACCTACTGATAAAGTCACTGTCTGTTTTTTCTTACTAAAAAAATTGAATAGGTATGCAAACACTGCAACTGCTAGTAGCAGGAGTTACCCTAAAACCACCACCTTGCTCATTTAACAATTTTGTTCCTATATAGCTTCAAAACTGTACCTATAAATTCTTATATATGCTGAGCTGAAACCTGTAGAGGAGTAAGAATCTCCTGAACTACAAGATGTCTCAGGTTCTGCAGCTCTCTTTTTAGGGTTTCCTTAGTGGAAAAGCCTACAGGAAAACCCTACAGGCTTGGAAATGAGCTTGGGAGATCAGTGACTGGTATTGTTGACAGATTAACTGAGAATTAATGAAGTTCTACTATATCTTAAGAGGCTTAAAAAGGCATTTTAAGCTTAACCTGACCCAATTAAATATACTTACTTTCTCTCTCTATATATATATATATATTATTCCATACAAGTTATTTTAAAGCATCACGTTTGAGTCACATATCTATTTTATTTAGATTCTGTTTTTTAATCCAGCCTCTCTGTGGCACTGCAAGCTCAACCTAAAACACTCTCAGTATTTTCTGAGTTGTTTGAAATGCCTAAGTAGAAAACAGTTTTCTTTGTCTCTTTATCACAATAACATCTTTAAAAAGTTATGACATCTCTATATAGTTTGGCAAAAGAAGTACTTGGCAGGGGTAGCAGGGACTCAATTGTTATTTCCAGCTAATGGCTCCTCCTGATACAATCCCACCATTTTGATAGGAACAATGTTATTCTATCTGGAATAACCTATTGTGCCCATTGCATTACAGCTGAGAAATTAAACTTTTTCTACTGCTGGAATCTAAACAGATGTGATCTGGCTTGTCTAGGTATTACACACAGAAATAAAACAGTATTGTACAACAGCCTATTACAGAGATAAAATGGTGCAATTCTGATAAAGTTATAGAAAAGGAAAAGGAACATTATTTCACTGTGAGAGCGTTTTGTGGATAACAAGCAACAAAGCAACATTTATTTTGCGTGCTTTAATTAATGGACGGTGCAGATTGCAGTTTTATACTTCTAGGTCTGTGTCATCTCTAACATCCTTTGGTTTTTTACTGTGCAATCAGCTCCTTCCTTGAGATTCTCTTTCTCTTTTTTCATTTCTTTTCAACTAAGTTTGGTTTCCAGTATATGGTTGGTCTCTACTTTTCTTTGGGAACCTATACTGTGATCAGCTCAAACAGCTGTTTTATGAAGGTGCTGCAGTAATTTTAAATATGGCTACACTGTACAGTCACACATCTAACCTGCAACCCAAACAACCCACACCTATTTAAAAGTACTATGACTTGGAAAGGCACCCTTGGAAAATGGCATTTTCAGAGAAGCTATGAAAAAGGAGGAGCGGAGAGGGCTGGGTAGAGGAAAAAAGTTCTAGGAGATAGGAACTGTGAGGACATGGAAGAAGACAGAGCTCAAGGCTAAACTCCCCCTATATTACATTAATTGCTGATGAATCACAAGCCTTATTGCTTGTTTTTAGGGGACAGCACATGGACAATGCCTATGAGAATGTAATACTTGGCGGATTTTTGCTGACTGCAATTCTTTAGACTGATTCAAGAATAAAACTTAAAAATACATTTCAAAACGTGTATTTTGAAGTATTAGCTAGTGGATTTAGTAAACAGGCATGAGTGTGTTTACTTCTCTCTTTTGTTTCACCCGAACCAGCCCGGGAGATAGGTTGAGTGAGACAGATTTATCTATTCAGGTCTGAGGATAAATTCACTATGGCCTGAAAAATCCCAAGTGTCTGAGATACCTTAGGAGTTTAGGTTTCAGGTAAACACAAACAAGAAATCATAAGAAAATAAATCATATATATAGAGCTCTGAATATGAAATCTGGGAGAATGCGCCCCAGGAGTGGAGGGCAAATACTTCAGAGTGTTGGGACCTCCTCCTTATCCCCCTTCTTACACTGTGGCAACTCTGGCCACTGCTGAGGAGCTGCATGATCCCAAGCTCTCAGCTGAAAACTGCACATTCATGGACAGCAATGACAACCTATGGCATTCCTATCTCAATTAATAACAGGAGCAACAGCTTTTTTCTTCTAGATTGCTCACCTAACAGAAGAAAGTGAAGGTGACAGCTTAAGTACAAAACCTGTTAAACTCACTATATTGGACAAGACATAAACAATTATTGATACGTCAGTCTCTTCAACAGAATATTCTGCTAACATGGCAGAGCATTAAAACACACATATTTTTATTCCTAACATAAATCGTTAACTAATTCTTATTCCTTGCTGCTCATCTCAAACACAATGCTAGTCGACTGTAGTATCTGCATGGCTTTGCAATCTAATTTCTCACCATGCCACATTTCTTCGCTCTTAGTCATCCGGCATTTAATGCACTAAGTCAGCTTTCTCTGCTCACTGGAAGAGGTTGCCGCATCCCTGGAAACATTCAAGGTCAGTTTGGACGGGGCTCTGAGCAACCTGATCTAGTTGAGGATGTCCCTGCTCATTGCATGGCGGTTGGACTAGATGACCTTTAAAGGTCCCTTCCAACCCAAACTAATCTATGATTCTATGATTCTACAGCACAATTGGAATTTAAAACCCAATTTTGATCTATTAATAATATCAGACATATTTGTAACAGACCTTTGTCATATATTTAAGGCAATAGGAAGAGTGCTGATAACTTTTTTTCCTTCCAGGTCAGACTGTGCCCTAAACTCATTTTACTGACACTTAACTTGGGCAGCACATTTTATAATCAGATTGTACTTTTTACCCTTTCATGATCCATGGCATATATAGGTAGCATTTACAATAAGTAACATTAAAGCATTTGAAAAGAATTTTGCTGATATCTTATACGTGTATTCAAAAGAGTGTAAAAAGCTTTCACAATCTCAGTGGTCCTTACAAACATTTTAATTTCTACTTTAAGAAATATGAAATGAGGCATAGGTTATCTAAGGCTAAATTTTTAAATGTGGGCACCTGAAACTGAACACCTGTTTCCACATTTATATTTCAGGGATATGTGAATTAGTATTTCCCAAAAGAAGATGTTCCTGCAATTAAGTCACTGTCTGGGACACTAAATATCTGGGGTTTGTTTCCATTTCTCTCAGATAATTTTTTTGCTATGTCACAGTTCACAGTTGTACTCCTTTACCATACAGGTTGGGGACAAGCCATCTGATGTGAAAAATGTATCTATATGCCAAGGTGACAAATACCACCAAGAAGCCACTGACAAATACCTACTAATTATAACAGTGAAGAAGTTTACTATTTTTTGTGCCATCATTTGGATTTTAGTGACTATTTTAGACACTGTGAAAAGTGAAAATATGTCTCGTAACTACTTGTCAGGTTTGTATATTGACTGTAGTAATAACACAACCCAAAACCTTTACACCAGGGCCTTTGTCTTGAAAACTAGACCACATTTACTCTTTAATAATGTTCGTCTTTTGATCAATAAATTCAAGATTTTAAAGTTTACAGAAGCACAGAAGAGAAGGACTAATATGAACTCCTGATTTTAAAATAATAAATTATTCAGTTAATTACAGTAATAATATAAAACTAACAATGGCTTAGATAATGGAGTTTAGTATTCATGCATTCTGAAGGAATACGATGGGTATGAAATTTTATTCTTCCTCTGGTGTAGCTGTCAAAATGGAGAAAAAATGTATAGCTATATTCATTCTGTCCCCAGGCAGCTCTAACTGCAGTATGAAAAAGAAATCACGTATGGTAATAAGTATCAAACAAATGCTACCATAAAAGCCTATCTATTTATATTAAAAACCTTTTTGTGATCTAGGAAGGACGTAATGAAAACCCCAGCAAATACATTTTACAAACCTATGTGAGGCTTGAAAATATTTGTCATGTAAGCTCAGACACATCTATCATTAGAGGTCAGCAGTGAAAACAAAAACAGATTCCCAGAATCCCTGAAGAAAAATGTTCTTGAAACAGCAAAGTCACGCAGTAGTGTGTACTCAAGAAGCTAGACTAAGGTCATCATATCAAACAATGACAATGTGTGTACTATTGAAACCTGAAAGAGGGTGGTGGTTAGCCTCAGCATTGGAATGCTGAACTTTTTCCATCTAGACCCTCGACAGGGTTCTCCTTTGGTGATGCAGGCTAAGGCCAAATCTAATTCCCTAGTTTGTCAGGCTCAGCTTTATTCTCACAGGAGGCAGTGTAATTCCAGTGGCAAAATGATTTGACCAGCAAAGCACAAAAGCATATATTACGAAATACAAAAAAAAACCCACAAAAACAAAAACAACAAAAAAATCACAAAACCCCAATGTCTGCTGCTTATAGAGGGGCCAGCACAAGGCCTACGTACCATTTAAGACCTGCTTAAATCTTTGTGCTAGACCTTCTACTCAGACATGAATTACATGGAACACATTAGCAAAAGCATGAGAAAGCAACTGGGTGATTCAGAAGGAAAACCCCAGAAATTCTGAAATATATTTCTTTATTATTCATATTAGTGCAGTATGACTAAACTTATTGGTGAGTTTACCTTTGTGTACTTAACCAAAGGTTTGATTCAACTTCCTTCACTGAGAACTGCTGTATAGGCATCCACATGACCTTGCTTGCTGCCCCAGGTTCCTGTTTAGACTTACATGTTCACCTCTAGAGCGTGAATTCCTCAGCATCTCCCTGAAGGACTGAGGCTTCTGGTTTACAGCTCATCTCTGTAACAAATGAACAGAGACTTTGTGGAAGGTTCTAACTCTTTTACTTTTTATTAAATACATGAAATGTAAAAAAGCCTACAGATATTCACGAAGAAGAAATGCTTTCAGTGCAATGGTACTCTTGCATCCCTTACTTTAAAGCTGAATGATTCACCTATGATGAAACAGTCAGGACTTCACCTGCCTCAATAGGGTCCTGAAGCAAATCACCTCTATTTCCACCGGGGAACATGGTCAGAGGCATAGAACTGTCTATGTGCTTTTATAACCTTTCACTTTTCTGTGGCATAGACTCCTGATCCACTTTGACAGGTTAATACACATCACTTACAGGCAATGTCACCCCTGCTAAGCTAACTGTCTTGCACAGCAGCCAGCCTATTGCCCTGTATCAATCCTTTTCAGGGACAGAACACCTGAAACCAAAGACTCGTTCTAGTCAATCCTGTGCCTGTGCTTCCTGGGGCTCTCATCCCCCACAATTAAAACGGAAAAAAGACAACAAGGAAGTAAGAATACTCTCAGGTTCACATGAAAAGAAATAATCCTCAGCATTAGTCAGAACTCAGATACCGTCTGTAAACAGATTATCCAAGTCTTGCCACAAGCCTTGGATTTCTTTTTTTTCTGTCATTTTTTGGCTGTATAAATTCCAAAATAAATGTCTCACAAACTTTTTTGTGAGATCTCAGTCATGATCAGCCTCTTAATGATCATTTACTATTTCATATTGTAATTAAATATTTCTTTTCGCTGTTCTTCTGTGTTACTTATTTCTACTGGTACTTGATTTATAGTTACTTATTACTACCACTTTTATGTGTCGAACTGCCTTTGTCACCATTTTGGTGATTACTACATTAAGCAGTGTCGGGGGGTTTGAGTCTTTTAGATAACCATCAATAATACAAAATAAAATAACTATGTTCTAGACATAAGTGAAATGATCTAAATATATTGACATCTGTATTAAGTCCTTGGCATCTGTATTAGCATGGCAGTACGCAAAGCATGACACAGTTACATTACCATAAGTAGTAAAGAAGATTAATGTGTTTTATCTCTCTATGTCATCACACAGAAAATCACATGCTTTCTATGTGGAGCAAGACTATATTGTAAATTGTTAATGATTCTATTCTATTTCTTACACATTTGTTGTATTGCTGTCAGTAGTAATACTGTAATACTTATTTAAGATTTTCTCCCATAGAAAAGCTGTTCGTTCAACCTTCTCTCATTGTAAAAGATGTAATGTACCTTCCCCTCACTTTCACCATCATACAAGTCCATTCTCTTCCCCTGGCAATCCAAGGTATTTCTCAGCTGTTGTCCTCTTCTGAGCCTTTATTAATTCCTCACCCTAGTCTTCCTCCTGATTGCTGCCATACTCATTCTTCTCCCTCCTTCTCCTCTCTGGCTTTTTCTAGCCTTTGCTGATAATCAAAATTCCCTTTTCATTCCCTTTGGCCTGCTGGGGCTTTTTGACTCTTCTCAAAGCTACTGTCCTTCCTTTCCTTGAACAACTCTCTCCTCTACATGCTCTCTAGAAAAACTCAAGTTATTCCTTCAGCTTGAGCAACATCTTGAGCAACCACTTCACCCTTCTTCACTTTTTTTTTTTTTTTTGGTGTGTGTGTAACAGTTCTAAGGACTTTGTCCTTACTTCTATTTTCTTCTCTTTGTATAATATATATTTAGGGGTGATTTAATCTGTAGACGTAACATTTAACCTGACAATTCTTAGATCTGCTCCTCTACTCCACACTTGCCCCTGCAATCCACACTAAATTTCCCATATATCTTCAGTGTCTCCTCATGGATTCCTAGCCATGCCATAAAGTTAAATACGTTTACATTAGAACTCTTTATTTTTCTCCCTACTGTATCTTCTGATTACCATGGGCAAGAGAACTATCCTGAGACGCGTACCTTGTTACTTATCTTTCATTTTTACCTCTTTCTTTTCTTTGGGATGCTTTGAAGTGCTTTTCCTATTCATACACATATCTGGAAAAGTTTGGTGAGAACTGCGTTGGCAGAACTGTGTTCTGATTAATATAATATTTTCTTTTCTTGCTTCCATTCAGATTGCTTCTGCAGAGACCATCTACCTAACCAGTATATTTAGTCATGTCAGTCTCCCTCTGCATCCTCCTTCCCCTCTTTATTCTTTACCATATTTAGCAAAAGCTTCTTGTCATCTCTTTCAAGACCTTTCACAGACTATTGTTTCTTTACATACCATTTGTCATTCACCAACACAAAATATTGATTCTCATTCTTATCAACCCACTGTGATAATGTCAGCCTCAATCATCCAATTGTACTATTGCTTTCTACCTTAGTGCCCTTCCTGCTCAGAAAAGCTCCCTATAAATAGCCACACAGAATTTCTTTCTCCAGTTTCACATCCTTGGGGGTGAAGCATCTGTTTGCTTTAACATCTACCTACAAAACCAGTTGAGAACAATTAGGACACTCATCTGCTGAGACTCCTGCTTATTGTCCCGTTGTATTATTTCCCGTGTACCCTCACTTCTATTTCTCCATCTGTTGCCTTGTGTCTTATCCTTTTATTTTTGTTACTGTCTGTTTTGATACCTCTCAGAGCGGGATCTGTTCCTTGGCTAGTACATATGAATTACATGGCACAAAATAACTGCATATGTCTGAATATAGGTATAAGTTGATAGCAGCACCATAATTAAGGTCAGAGGAGGAACACAAATAGATTAATGAAGCTAACAGAGTTTCAAACTCAATATTATACTTACGTTTTTATTATTATTATTATTATTTAATGCTTAAAGCTCCTTTCAAAACAGTTTGAAACTGCTGCAGAAATATTTATTATAAAATGCACAGAAACAAATTTTTACATTAAGATATAAACTGCATTCAAGAAATTAAGGTTCAGTTTTCAAGAGAGATATACTCAGACAGGTGATGGGGTAAAAACCAACCAAAACAATTCTCTGTTCCCTTCCCCATCCATTCTTGCAAAATCCTATTGAAGATACAAAGTAAATATCAGCAATTTCCCAGAAAGGAATTATTCCAATACTACTGCTTTGGAAATTGCCTATCACTATCCTTAGTAAGCCTATAGGAGACATTGTTTAAAATCTATGGCTGTATACTTAGAAAAATCAAAAGCTTTCAAAAGCATGTTGACACGTACTGGTTTTTTGCCCTGAATGACAGCACTGAGATGCCCAGGATTCTTTCTGACCAGACAACAGAACAAAAAGCACACAGCTCTATAATTAGGTGTAAATCCTTTGGCTGAATGAAAGGCTATTATTGAGCCTGAAAATGGAGTTTGGAAATCCAGAGCTCTACATGTGCAATGCTACACATTATAACCAAGAACATTAGGGAGTCTATTATATACAGAGGCAACCACACGCCCACACAATAAAAGTGATGTGCTCATGTTGTCTTTCCTTTGTAAAGCTTTTTGGAAAAAAATGATAATAATAAAAACATATAGAGCAATTTTTAGTCAGGATTTCAAAGACTGCAAAATCATTATCTGACACAGGGAGAACTATCATATGGAAAATGACTACCTTCAGTATTACCTTGAATGCTTGGAATGCTTTATAGAAAAATGAGAAACATTTTTTTCTTATTACTAAGCTTTCAAAAAAAATGTTGTATGTGCAGTATCATTCTACTAGAAAGAGCAGCACTTAGCTCTACGGCATGCCAGGCACTCAGACACCCAGGTGATAAATAGTATCAGCCTTTCACAGAAAGACCTGGGCATCTGGCTTACTGTTGGAAACTTCTGATAATGTCTTCAAAATTTAGAAATATCTTTTCAATTTTCAACATCTTTCTGAGACAGGAAGACTGAAATTTTAATTAGTAAGTAAAAAGAAATGTAAAACAACCCTTCAGCACTAAAACACTAGTCAGTGAGACATTATCTAGCTGTGCTTCCTACAGTCTTTGAAATCCTGGCATGTTACCAGGGCAATATGGCTCTTATTTACCACAAAACAGTAGCCTGCCTATCTACTACCCACAGCATCTTCTTAAAAATGAGTAAGTTGCACTAGCACTTCACAATGTCTAAATCAGAAGAAATGATTTGTTTTTCCTGAATTTGACTTAAATTATATTAACTAGACTTAGTGACAGGAAACATAAGGAATAGGGCTGTTATGGCTTTACAATTTAACTGTGGACTTTGCCCCGTTTAAATTCAAGTTGCTCTTTCTCAGTAGTACAACAAAATTGTCTTTACAAAGCACTGTGGCAAAGCCACAGTGTCATTTCAGTACTGGCCAACATGTTTTGAAGTTTTTTGAGGCACTCTCTACAACTCATTTTCGAGCCATGAGGACTAAACAAGTACCAGAAAAGGAAAGGGGGGAAAAAAAAAAAAAAGAATCAGACCTGTTTCAGTTTTGCAATTTATTTCAGTGACAGAGAAAGGTCTATATGAGCCTATACCTTCTTTGTTTCCATGACATAACCTTTGGAAAATTATTTACAGTCCAGTTTTCCCTTTTATCTCTAAGGCAGAAGCTGCAGGACAGTCAGAATAAGAACGAATGTCAACCTCTCTCCATGAAGAGATCCAAATTACATTTTAAATGATGAAATTACAAAATCAGGATCTTAGACTAGTTATTTGGGTAGATCTTTCAGTTATAATAATAAGAGGTTAGCAAAAAAAAAAAAGGATGAAGGAGTAGGAGAGTAGTATCCATGCGTTATTCTTGGATTCACAAACTATTGTTGGTTTTAAGTTAAGTAACTTGATGTATCATGTTTTTCTTCAAGTAGTGCCATGCCACTTTTGGGTGAGTGAAAGGAAGCTGGCAGAGCAAGGGAGTGTTTGGGGCTCTGCAGCAGGAGATACTGTCTTTACTGTAACACCCCCCCCATCCCTTTGAGATACCTGGAGGGTTCAGTCTTCAGTTGGTATTAAGTGAGTTCTCAGAAGCATATGGCTTTGAGCTTTTTGCTGCAGAAACCAAGGCCCTTTCTGGTGTTTTTTGAAAAATTTTAAATATTTTAATATGGAGAGCTGCATGTTGCTCAGCGGGTCTGAAATCTCACTGCTGCCCTGCTTTTCTGGAGCCAGGTCTTCAGCTGGTGTAAACTGATATAGATGTTTTGTTTTCAGTGATGCCAAGCCAATTAACATCAACTGGGAATTGAAACTACAGTTGGTAAAGCATTCTTGTATCTTGGATACATAATTAAAAAAAAACATTATTCATTCAGCAAATAGTTACTATAGATAATTAACAACTGAAACATTTACTAATTTTTCATCCGACAAGTGGAGAAGAATCTATTTTAGTTCTATACCGAATATGCAACTAGTTTCAAACAAAAAATATTTCTCCTTGAATAAATGCCTTCATTTATTTTTGCTAAGGTTCTTTGAAAAATTGTTTTAAAATGCTCTGCTAAACAAGATCTAGGAGGGTAAATTAAAGCACTAAGTAGTGGATAATTTTTAATATAATTTTTCTTCTTTTTGCTCATGTGTACCCCTCTATGAGTATATGGTTGTTGACATTTTCCACAGGATACACTGAGGTCAGAATGAGTGTGGCTTTATACAACTAAATAGAAAGATCGCATGCTATCACTTTTTCATTCAGTCCACAGGAAAATCCAAGTTGCATAGCAAGCAATGATAAAAGACAGAGCACTAAATCTGAACAGGTTCACAGGCAGCATCAGCAGAATGGGAAGACCGGTTTTGAACTCATGAGCAAGATGCAAATGCGTAACTTTTTTAATTCACAGCACTGAAAGTGAAAAAAAGGACAGTCACTGTGAGTTGGCAATGTGCAAGGTACTGTGAAAAGTGCATTCTTGCTGAATGGATCAAATCATCAGCAAGACTGAACATCTCACAATTAATCATATATATGTGAACCAAATGGAGATACACGCAGTTGTGCTTTATCACAGATTCTGCAGCTTCACGTTCACAGGACACAGACTTCTTTCAGGACTATGAGGTATTTTAGCTATTTATTTATTTTGCAGTTCTAATGGTAGAGTAGAAGTTCTTACCTGATTTTGCATGCACTGGATAATGTGGCATATGCTTTCCTATTACTGAATGGTTAATGACTTTCTAAATTAGTTTGAAGGCCTAAGGCAAGGAGGGGATGGTTAGTACGTTTGATCAGTCATTAAAGTGTCTCTTGCTGGAAAGAAAACCCTCTAAGCCAAAATGATACTTGGGTTTTATATTAGCAGGCTATCCAACCCCTATCCCAAAGTTTTTATATAGTAAGTAGCTTTTGAATAATTCTGTAAAAATTGGAGAAGGAAGTGGGGAATCTTTTTTTCACTTTGTTGCAAGCAGGAGACAGATCCTGAAATCCAAATTGTACTCTAAGGACTGCTTTAGGGATGTTTTCAGTAAAAAAAGGATTAATCCTATTTTCTGTAGAGGTAAGCCACAATCACTAAAAAAAAAAAATTACCATTTTAAGTCAACAGTATAAACTCAAAATCCTAATGCCTTTTACTTATGCCTCTGGATTGAGAGTAGCTTTCTTTGGTAGTACAACCTAACAGATTTGAGAAGTCCAACAGTTGGTGCGGGAGACACAATGTTCACACTATTAATGTTTCAGGGGTTTTATTTCAGACCAGCTTTAGTCTGCCTTGTGGACTGAGTGCTCATTAGCAGCAGAAATGCCTGATATGAGCTCCTGGACCTCAGTGTTCAGTTTAATTTCTTCAGGAAAAAAGGCCAATTGCTGTGCCCTGAGATCATGCGACGATGTGAATCAGAGTGCAGTGAGTGGGAACAATCAAGAAATTTGCTTCAAATGTGCTCTTCTGAGATGAAAACTCTAAGGCCAACACACATTCTGGTATTCTGAGGTATTACGAATTTTTAACAATATTATTTCCAGGCTGAAGTTTGTAATTTTTTAATGGAAATAATAATTTTGTCCCCCCTGTTCCTTACTGCCATTATTCATCCCGTCACTTTGTGGAGAGTTTTGAATTGGCCAAATATATAATTAAATGAAAGAAAGAAATTACATTTTGCTATCAGTGTGATATTCTAAATAGTACCTTTTCAAATAATTCTGATATGAAAATAATAGATGGGGGCACAGAAAATTGTGAAACTGTTTCCATGAAGCACCCTGAAATCTGAAAGGAAAACAGTCTAATTCTTATCTTCTGATTATGGATTAAATCTGGGTGTTCAAATAGTTGATCATCTACATCAGCCAGGGGACCTACATTATGATGGTATGGTTCAGCCTGGCTTTGGGCCACCTATTGCTGCCCAGAACACTCAGAGAGCTACGAAACACTAGCTGGTAGTACAGAAACCATCTGAAATTTAGAATTTGTCCCCATTCAGATACATAACTTTCCCATTACTTACTACATCATGATCAATGATATTCTAAGGAGCTCATAAGTCAGCTGCCTGAAGTCTACCCAATTTCTGTGCTTAGAGCTTCCAGTTAGTAAATTCCAGGTCCATTGTTTTAGGCTAGATTTAGAGTTTAGGGCCCTAATCTTCACTCAGTCCCCATCAATTGCATTCAATTTATTGTTTACTTTCTGTTTCACGGTTGTTAGTGAGACAATGGTACTTCCACAGTTCTGCTAAAATGAGAAAGCTGCAAAGGAACCCATATTGTTGTGCCGACATTGTGTGAAATGCCTTGCCTAGGAACTCCGCAGGGAGGTGTCCAGCAGCGACCAACATCACTTGCCTCGTAAGAGAGAAGAGACTTCCCATAATCCACTTTCCTGTGGCTGTGACCTATCTATGTTCTGCCTGGTGTATTTTGTGTTTGGCTTCTGATCCCATCGTTTGATCTTAGAAATTTTTACAAAGCAACCATAGATCTAACTTTCCTAATGCTAGCATTTTTCTTCGAAGAAAAAGTGAAATCTTTTGGCATGGAGGCAGATGTCTTGTTTGAAAGAGCTTGCTGCATTATGTGGGCAAGCACCTTACTTTCTCACATTGTGAATATCTCTTCCTGTATATCTGTTCACCAGTCCTGGTGTTTACAGTTAGTTTAATTTTTTTTCCTCTCCCACTGCTTGTTAAAGCATCAGGGTGCTGCCTGGTCTATACCAGCAGTTTCACTGAAGTCCATGCAGCTCTGCTAACTTTCACTTTCTCAGAATCAGGCACAGGACAACTCCTTAAATTCAGGACAAAGAGCTAGAGCTCTGAGTTGCACAGCAAAGGCAGCTCACAAGAGTGTATTTAAAAGCTATTCTTTCTCAAGGATGAGTGCGAATGCCATGAGCATGAATTTTACTACTGAACTGTTGATCTCCCTCACTGTATACCAGAGATGCCTAAACCACCTTTGGACTTCTAAGGCCCGCAAAAGCTTTGCTACTGAAACCCCTAAACTACTTCAAACATTTTGTATTCTTACTAATTGCTTTTGACAGATAACAATGGGGAAGTTTTCAGCAGAAATCCTCAATGTCATTTGTTCTAGAAAAGAAGAAGAGGGATGATTCTGTTTCCTCAGCTATCCAAAAATTAAAAGGCCTCAGAGACTCTAATTCTTTCTCCTGACCCACCAAAGCACCAGCTCTGCACTGCAGGGTCACGGTATCTACATCTTCAGAGGGCTATACTTTGAAAAATAACCCAGGCAAAAACTAGATTATCAATCACATACCATTTTAGCTATATGTATATGACACAGGGACAGACAGCTGTTTGGAAACTTCTTTTTGGCTTGAAACCCTACTATCTACTGCCCCACTTGATGCTCCTAGATGGATGATCTCTTGGCTGACTCTGAGCCTGGGTGGAGCTGTGCCATCTGAACACATGTGCCATCTAAATTACTTGGCCAGTATTGCTAGGGGTTCAGTGCCAAGTGACCATAGGTTTAGACAGGCAGCATACATAATATTGTAAATGCTGGATCCTTTGTAAAAAATCCTATCTGACAATGCTGAAAAATTGGCTTTACTTGCCATCCAACATGTGATTGCACCTGTTGGTGCTTACAGAAATCCTCCTCCCCCAGCCAGATCCTCATAGCAATAAATGACCATTCAAATGGTTTTAGACAAGGCAGGTCCTCATCTACCTAGGAAATTAAAATGCCCTTTTTTTAGATATTAGAAAAATAAGTAGGTGTCTTCAAAACTGAAAGGTCTTCAGGGACTGCTCAATAAAATTACAAAGTCTATTTTGGTATGTCTGACCTCATTGTGACAAGTCCAATTAAGTTAAACAGTTTTTTCAAAACACTGGAGTGTGATATCAGCACACCATTTAGGGAGCCACACCTAACATGCTGTCTACTGGTGTTTGTATCCATACTTAGCGGTAGAAACTGGACAACTATCCCATTATGTTTCATTTGTAGATAAGATGTCCAGAAGAGATGCAAAATTGCCAGCAATTCAGAAAATGTTTGACTGCACACAGTGCTGATGGGAAGGAATCCTGGCCAAATTGCTTATGCAGGCACAGTTCTGGGAATTTTTTGCTCTACAAAATAATTAGCTTATTAAGTCACTTACTGGACGGCAATCAAACACCAAACCCTAGCTTCTAGTGAGGACACAAAAAAGTAACTAGTGTGGTTACTATCACTTTGTCACCTAGGTTGTATTTGTCATGGCTGTACGTAGGTGCAGGTTTGCAGGAAGAAACTTTATATATGCATGTGTGTGTGTTATAGGAATAGGTTAAACATTATTCTGTCGTTGTCCAAAGGAGTGCTTAATCCTACAATATAGAAAAGAACTGCACTGCTAGAAATCCTTCCCCTTTAGCTCCCCATCAAAGTCATAGATGCATCCAGCCTTGGGTGATTTACAAACACAGGCAACTAAGTTGTAGAGAGCATGGAGTCTTTGAGTTAGTGCTTCTTCGATATGGAATAAAAGTCACTAATTAATGATCAATAAGATGAATATCTGAGGGACTTATTCAGGAAGAGGACAGCTCTGTATTCATGAATATGGTACAAAGCCAACCTCTTCAGATACCAGTTTTTTTCTTTTTTTCCTAGGAAAGTTACTGGAGAATGAGAGAACAGAAAAGATTTATGACTTTAAAGCCATTGGAGTATGAATAAAAGTGAAATTGCTAAAGAGAAATCACTCCCCCTTTTCACTATTGAAGGCTGTGTTTAAAATGGCTGCAAAAAGAAACGAAAGCATTGCTGTGTTTGGAACTGTTGCAGTCCCTTGCAGGACTGCGCTCTGCCACTTACTGAGCTCTGCCACTGACATCCCACACTGCTCCATTGTGAGAGCGCTCCAGACAAACCAGAATTACTGCCACTTCACCACACTTCATCCTGACTTTTACTGGACATGCCACAATAACAACAGAATGATTTCTCCTCCTTCAGGGCTGTGTATCACAATCCATCACATACAAAACAGACAAAAAGACAAAACCCAGATGTCAGCTTACGCGTTATTAACTGAAAAACTACCAGGTGAGCTAAGGTGAACGTCAATTTAACATGAACCGGCATACATTACCCTAATTAAACAGTGAGACACTCGAGGAAGCAAGGAGGTTTCTTAATTAACTTAGATGATGCCAAATAGATTTTTTTCCTGAGGAAAAGCCAAAAGCACTTAATATTCCAATGCAGTTACTTTCCAAAAAAAAGTAGTCTTTCTATTTTCAAAAATACCAAGTGCAATTTTTAATGAAGTACAGAAAAAGGCAGTTCTGGTTTTGTTTGGGAGGATTTTAAGTCATACTTGTTGACTTAAACAACATAGTTTAGATCTGGAGACACAAAGGCAGTCAAAGGACTGATCATCAGATATTCCCTTATCCACTTACAATTCACTAGTTTATTTTCTGCTTATTGGCAGAATTTAAGTATTACTGCAATTACATATATATTTTTCAATGCCTAACAATCCAGTTTCAAGCAATTCTCTTCCATTTTGCTGAGTTTTTATTCAGTGTTCAACACCACAGTCTTTTAGTACCTTTCAGCAGTTCAAGGAACATTGCAGCTAATGTTTTGTAGGTAATTGTTTTCCCAGTGTATCCCCATAGGGAACTGGCTACATGGTCTCGTTCCAGCCGTAATTTTTGTTTTGCTGTTCATAGTAACAGAAATTTATTCATGTGCCAGGGGAAACGAGGTCAGAGAACTGTCCCTCTGAAGGAATGGTAAGCAGTACGGTGGCTGTTTATTCCTGCTAAAATGAGCAGCAGCAAAGGAAGAGTTTTAGAAGTGATGAATGGAAAAATATCTTAATCTCTTTACACACACAAATACACACACAGACACACACAAGCACATTTTATGTACATGTGAAAAAATTGCTGTCTTTGAAACAGCCACAGTAGTCATTTCCCAAGATGAGGATACTTCAAACATCTTTAGCTTATCACCTCAATACTGTAAATTTCTATTGTGTTCTACAGAAAGGAACCTTCATAGGCAAGTAAAGCATCTGCTTTGTTTCTGCCTGGGCTCTGTCTGTTTTGCTCTGAACCAAATAATAATCACCACAAAGACAGACCGACCACCTAGGAAGAGATAATGCAACATGGGATGGCAGCTTCTGTAGCACCAAAATCACTTAGGAACACAGGACACATTCAGATTCGGAACGATTTGTGCTCCTAAATCTCTTTGATGCTTTTAAAAATCTCCCACAGTTTTGGTTTTATTTTGTCAGAGTTACCCAGACAAGTCCACTCACTGCAATGGAATAATTCGTGATTCACAGTGGAGTATATGAGAGGAATATCATGCCCTTCATCTCTACCTGACAAAAGAACTTTCTTTTTTCCAAGGGAGAGTTTGCAATTTAAATGCTCAAATTCGGACACAGGAGTATGGAACCCCTGAGGCTTTGAACAAGTTTCTTAATCTTGCAATTCCAGGGTCTCCATCTGTAAAAAATGGGGGTAATACTTTCTCACACTGTAACAAATAGACAATAATGAGAGTGCCTGCTGCCTCCTGCCATGGGACAGGTGTCTTACTGCCTGGGCCAAGAAAAGAAAAGAGATTTCTTACCAACGCTTTTGCTCATAATGCCTACAACAAATGTCACTTTGTAATTCAAGTATGCAATGTATTCAGAATGTAGCTGAACACAAACAAGTACTACTTTTGGGGTGTAAAACCACTGCATTAACTGACACTTGATCTTACTATTACTTTCCAGTTCTAGCAATGAAATGTAATTGTTTTTAAAATTTTGGGGGAGACACGTCTTCTCATATTCATCTCTTAAGGGCTACTTATATTCATACTGAGTCATACCTGGGCTGCACCACTGGAAAATGTATTTACTAGCTCCTAACTCAAAGCAGAGTCTTGTGTTCCTTGAGATGTTGAAATTCTGTAACTGGCCTCACAGTTTAACCTCCTACACCACCTTCAGCAAAAAACTACCTTCCATATAATGCCCTGGTGAGCGCATTGTGTAGGCTTTTGGCCTGTTTGCATTCCAGCTGTACCACTCCCTAGCGCTGTCTCATGGATGCATCCCTGAGACAGATTTCTACTTAGGCACCATAAATAAAGTGTAACCTAAGATGCAAAGCATCACATAAGCGAAAAGAGAGAGACCTGCTAGCCCAGTAATTATTGCCAAGGAGCTGGGTATTTGGATCAGCTCTTCTTCCTCGCCCTCTTTCTTCCAGAGTGGTAAACACAGCTCGTTGCCTCTGCGCAACCTTTCTGGCAACATGACGGGAGCAGAAGCCTTAAGTACTCTCTGCCATGTGTTTCTCTCCCAGACCCAGGAGAAACTGTAGGGTAAATACAGTAGCCTTCTAGTATAAAGGAAGTACAGCATTGTACTAACAATATAGAATTACATTCTATAGCAAAGCTGACTGATAATTGCTGTGTGCCAGCACTGAAACCTTTGGCGTGCTGGAAAATCTTCACTGTAGTGAAACACATTCACTGACTTTTGTATTAAATATGAAATTGAACATCACATGCTAGTGTGTTATTTGTCTCACTGTTTAGTTTAGCATTTATATTAATTTTTTTCCCCCTGAATGTCAGTTGCCAACAAACTCCCAGTGAGAATCAGGAACCTTGCCAAAATGACTAACTTAATTTTTTCTCAGACTGTGTGGGACAAAGCCATGACATAAAATTGCCACCATCACGAAGCACTTCATTATTTTTCAGTGACTGAAACACTTGACAAATAACACCTTCTTACTAGCGCATGTGTGAAGTTTGCCTAAATCACCATCTCTATCAATTACCCCACAGAGTTTGAAGAAGTTGAAACTTTGTATCTCGATTGTTCACAAACTTTTGCAGACTTTCTACCAAGATGACAGAAGGGAGGATATTTTGAAACTCAGATGTTTTAAAAAAGCTCATGAACCTGAACTCAACATTTTTAAAACAGGAAAAAACGCTTCATGTTTGGGTGCAAATGAAGGCATGAAGTAGGAGTAGAAATAACAGCAGGAAATCATTCTATCAGCAGAAACTGCCACCTTTCTTTGGGAACTCTTCTAGTGAATCTTATAATTCAGTAGCTTTCACTACATCAGTGAATCACCATTCCGCTATTTATTAAATTCCTTTGTAGTCACAAAATCCTATCAAGGGTCTCCTTTCATTTTAAGTCTATCTGTCAGGCTTCATTCCTAGTCCCCACAGACCACTTCTATGATAATAATGCCGAGAAGTCTACATTAAGATGGATATAAAGAAAATGGAGAAATCCTTGAAATCAAGCAGAGTTCATCTTTGTTAAACTGCAATAACCCACTGTACGCTTTGGCTGAATACTGCTTGTAATATTGTCCCTTGAGTACCGCAGTACTGTTGGATGCTAGTACTTGAGCAAATTGAACAGAAAATAATGTAATATTACTTTTGGCTTTACTGTCTACTGAAATAAGGCAGTCTCGTTTGTCTTTTTAATTTAGCTTTTTAAAAAGAAACACCACACAAGGAATCTTTGCTGCACTGCCAAATCCAGCATACAGCTACACGATATAACATAGGAATTGCACCTATTTGCTCCTGCACTCCATAAAAAAGCAGTTCCTTCTCTGCTAGATATAATGGAGGAGGAGGAATGATGGTCACCCCTAGAGATCTAGGGCGAGGAATGAGGACTTTTCCAAAAACTGTTTTGTTGGAGGGTTGAAGACATGCCAAAACACAGTCTATGCCCTCTTCAGAAAAAATATTTTCCAGCATTCTTAGTTATTGCAGCAGAACAGCTGTTAAAAAGTACCTTCCTACTGTCCTACCTCTGTCCCCAAAAGTCCTATATATTGTATGTGACCACTTTTCTCCTTTCCCAACTTTTCCCTTCCTTTCCAACAACCTGTTCCCAGGGCCAGTGCTGTGCTCCACTGCTCTTTGGAAAGGGGAAGCTGGGCCATGGTCACATTTGCCACCACTTTTCCAGCTGATCTTGCTACCTGTTGCAGGTCTTTCATGTGCAGCCTTGTGCATGATACAATAACCCATAAATAAAGGGAATATTGACAAAGTAGATAAAATATAAATATGTGCAAAGACAGTGGCTTTTTGTTTGTTTGTTTGTTTGTTTTTTTCAGCAATACAGCATTCAATACTTTTTATTTTAAATAAAAAGTTTAAACTCTACCTTGTTTAACAAAGAAAATATAAAATTAAATTGAATTGATTCCTGACCAAAAGCAAATTTTCCAAGAAAATATGAAGAAATTGCTGACCTCTCTCTATGTTTCAACTAGTAAAATTAGACTTTTTCAAGGAATCTTTGTGGTTCTTCAAAGACCCCATAGAAGAAACTAATGCTTGTTGTTATCCTTGCACCACTATGTGGGAAATAGTCAAAAACATTTTCCTGTAGGCTGATGTACAGGCAAGGGAGAAGATACCATACTTCAGTAATCCTCTGGGAAGCTGCAGTAAGTTCTTATGGGAATTCAAACACAAAACCAAAGAGATGAACCTTGAATAAATATGTGTGACTGTTAAATAATGTAAACAGAATGGGATGACTTGAATGCCTAATGCTGAAGGAAGTATGTTTACTTGACAGACCCAAGAAAATTTGCAAGATCATTTCATCCTTGTGAAATTCTTAACCGTGTATAACTGCTAAAAACTACTGCTTTGACTAGAACAGCCAACTTTTCAGGGAAAAAGCTAAGCACTTTGCATTCATGGATCTGAAGCTGTCACTCATTCAAGCAGAGTCCCATCATGGTAATCACAGACTACCTGTTTTACAGCGTGCAAATTATCAGACTTGAAGAATCGTTGCTGGAGGATTCTCTTTGCATATGACAGTTTGGTGTACATATTTCAAATAATTTATATAAACAATACTAAATCATTCAAAACCAGTGCCCATCACATTTGCACTGTATTTATAGATCAATGACTCCATGAGCAAGAGTTCTTTGCACAGAAGAAAGCTCAGCTTTAGCATACGTTACAGTTTGACAATGAATAGACAGACACGGAAATGAATTCTTGGCACTGAATTCTTGAAGCTCTTGTACAAATGATATCACAGACAAATCTGAATCTACAAAAGAATATAGACACATGAAATGGAGAAGAAAAAATTGTCAGGACACATCTATATAAGCACTGTAGTTTGGAGCAAAAATGCACTTTTGAACTCCTACCCACCTTCACCTACCACGCTTTGGTTCACATTGTGACATGGTCTGAAGTATGAACTTGACTCTTTTCTGATGAAACTGAACCGAAAAATGTACTCCAAGAGCCCACTTAATGCCATATGCTGCTAGTGAGCATTATGTCTATAGGATGGATTAGAGCTAACTTGAGGCAAAACTCCTGAAACGTTAATATTGTGGTCGCTGTGTGTCTAGCACCAACAATTTCACTTTGCAGATTCATTACTGCAACTCCATTTGCTAATGCAGATACAGCCTTAGTATACTGGCAGGACTGCGAACTATAAAGAAGTCAAGTAAGGACTGATTCTCTGCATGTTTTGAAGAGATACAGACCTCAAAGTGGTATGTGTTGCGATCTGCAGGTTAAACTGAAGTTTTGTGTACATACAAAAATTTGATTACAGAATCTGCAAATTCAAATTACTTCAGATTGAGAGTCATAATGCTGCCACCTGAAGAAGTTTAGATGTGAGCTGGAAGTCTGGATCCACATTTTTGTCTTGGAGTTGTATTTGCTCTTTCAAATACTTTCCAGTCCAACAGGAAATGAGGAATAAAATCTTGACCCCACTCAACCTAATGAGAGTTTTGCCTCTGATATCAGTGAGGAAGGGGTTTCCTATGTAAAATGCATTTCAATACATTCATTTTAGACCATTTTACAAAGCTCCTATTAGACTTGAGTTGAATTAAGTGAAAACACAACACAGAGTCATCAAAGAACACACCAAACGTTATTTTTAGGAAATTCTGCTGAATAACAAACTAGCTACCCACTTAAAGGTTATGATCTAAGGTTCTAAGCGTCCTCTGCTTCGTGAACATTTGAATGCCTAGTACATTGAAATGTCAGAACAGACGCACCCCCTTAAAGAGCTCATGCACTTCAAGTAAGAATATCAAGTATATTCGAGTAAGAATATCAGGCACGATCATATTAGTTCCATATCCGAAAGGAAAATTTGAAAACTGATGGTAAAATACATCCAGAGTTCACACAGTCTCCCACCAAGACACAACTGGACTCAGAAAGAATCACTTAGTCTGTGAACTCTCATTACTTGCATTCATACAAGCAAGCAAGGAAGCTGAAATAGTATTTAAAAAGATTCTTCTCTTAGGCACTGAGATAACACGGTACAATATAATGCCAAGCTGCTAAATTCAATATCAGTGATGGATTAATCCCCAAACATTAATAACTGTAAGTAATAATGGAATATGAAAAACACATTCATTTATAAGGGGCTATTAATAATCCAGAAAAAAAGTAAAGATACTTTCTATACACTGCATAAATATGCAAAAATGACACTTACAGGATGCAAACAGAAATTTCTAGGGGAAAAAAAAATAACTCTCATTTTGCCCTATACTTTGCAATAAAATATATTTTGAATTACAGAAATATGTGACTTAGAGGTGTTGGACCTAGATGGTTCAAAGAGCCATCCTATCACCATTAGGTCACTGGTTCAGTTCTAGCCAGACCATTAACACCTGATTTTTGCTCAGTAGGCTGTGTGAAATGAACTGCTACCCTGGTTTAGTTTCCAGAGGATAACAGTTCATATTGCAAGTACCAACTTTAGCACACAGCAGAGAGACCAAAAAAATTTAAAAAAATATCTTTGTGACTCTGCTAATTTTCTCATCCTAGACATGGCCTTCAGGTCAAAGCACAAGCCTGTTGAGAGTTCTGCGGCAACCTACTATTTTGTGCATGACTCATACTTTCCATAGCCATCATTTGACAGTGTTCACGATAGTTGCAACTAGCTATTAGGAGGAAACACATTTGAAGAGAGACTACTTCATTGCCTTTAAACAAGATATTTAAAAGGGAACTAGGATTCACTTGTAATTTATATTTAAAGACAAGTTCCAGTCATGAGTCAGCATTTCTTTACTATGAAAAACATTTCAAAACCTCACTATTGAAAAAAGTACATTTGATTCAAATTCTACTCTTATTGACTCTGTTATTTATTACAAAACTGCTTCTAAGGAGCACAAAATTGACCAGATGGAATCATATATACTAGTATCTGCTGTTGTTCATCAACATCAACATCTAAATCATCAAGAAAAGCAAAGCATACTCTTTACTAATTAAAACCTTGCCCCTATACAATTTATCATGATTTGTTAGCAATCATTAACTCAGATTACCTCATGAGTTGTACTCTTCCCTTCATTTTTTCTCTTCCCTGAAAGCACAGAATCCATCAAAAGATCTCTATCAGGAGATCATTTCATATTAAGGAAGGCAGAATATTACTTTCCGGTACGTAGAATACTAATACAAATATCACAGGTCTCAATAATATATTGTATATTAGGATCAAAAGGCAGTTTCTTTAAATTTATTAATTCAAATGGGTATGCCCTGAATTTGTCTCTAGAACAATATTTAATTTAGTATTTCTCTTTAGTGACAGGTTAGTGAAAAATATTAGGTACTCTTATCTTTTTCTTCTAATGAGAAAACCACCTTACAAAAAGGGTACTTGTTTAATGACTTTACTAGCTTTCTTCTTCCTTTATGATAATTACAATTTCAGTCATATATATATTTTACTTTCTCAATTTCATACCTGGTTAACTTGCTCTCTGTATATTTAGAAGCCACTTGAAAGACATTCTTATTGCTTTACCATGATTTTGTTGTCTTCAGCGTTACTACGCATGAAACACATTTATTTTTTACTTTCTTCAGTTTAACAGAAGAGCAGTTTGATTTCTTATTCTTTAGCCATAAAAAAGAAGCAGTTCTTGTTTTAAGAGATCAAAGAAAAAAGATCAGATTCTATGTTTTTGTATAAAAGATGCATTTGATGAAATTCCATTTCTCTACTGTTCACTTAACTTCCCTTTCATATACTAACAGTGATAGCAGTATTAATCTTCACGCACACTCACATAACATTGAAATTCTGCCTAAGCACATCTGAATTAATCTTTTCCTACAGTATCTTGGGGGAGCAAAGTTTTCAACAAATTAACACATATGCATGCTTCTTCATTTCTTTGTCCCTAGCTGTTTGGGGGTCAGCAGTATCCATTTTTAACTTGTGCTTTTGCTTATTGCACATCTCTGTCCATTTTCCTGAAAAAGAGTATGGATAAGTATACCTTCACCCATAGAAAGACACAAACTGTGAGCAACTCACAGAATTACTGTAATTATACTACCAAATAGTGATTCCTTTTTTGGGCTATAAATATGTCAGGGAAACTTAGATGTAAAAAGAACAAGATGGTCTGATAAAGCCCTTTTTTTAGTGGGAACATCAGTAAATCAACACTCATTTAAATGGAAGTACTTTTAAAGCAACTCTTTGTACTAACAGGGAACGTAAAACCAATCTTACTCTTTGAGAGCATGGGATCTAAAAATCCACTAATAATACTCCTTAGACAATTTTCTTTTGATTCTCCATGTTAAAATGTGAGGATCATCAAAAAGATGTCCAATTAAGACTCCAAAATAATAAGCCAAGCTTGGACTTGGGTATAAGTGGGAACAAGATGAGTTGCTCCTTTTTATTCCATGTTAAGATTTAAGGCAACTGGCTATAAGTTTTAATATTTTAATATATACTAAAAACTCCAATAAATAAAATTATATCCTGTCAGCTTCTTGATGTATCACCATGGCATTCCATGCTAGTTTTCAGCAATGTGCTCTCATATAAGCCTCTCCTATTTCATATATTTTATCTATTACGCTGTATGTTTTGGGTTTGTATATTGGATGAATAAATCATTTAACTCTAATCCTCTGCCTGTACTATTTAAAGTGACTCTCTAAGACAGAGCCACATCATTCAACTGAAATATTCCCTGTGGATATTCAGTCATATCAACTGCCTTAAATGGAATAAAATCCAACTGTTGCTTACTGCTGTCAGAGTTTAGGAGACAACATAGCTACTGGTAATAATAGCTATAATAGATAATAGCTATTGTGATCCTAGTTCTATTTCTCCTGGTGCATCATAAACAAAATTGTTCACTGAGTTCCTACCAACCACATCAATAAATTACATTTGAGGGAATGGTTTGCATGATGGGGCTGCCTGGTCTTTCCAACAGACACTTCATCACAAGGAACGGTCCAAGAGTAGCATGTTCTTGTTGACATTTTGAGTCCAGGTTGAGTTAGCAACACACATAGATTGATCATTGCGAGATGTTTTCTTCATGGATGCCTGTCAGTTGTGTGGGAGTGGGGTGAGCAGTAACAGTGAGCAGTTGGGCTTTTATTCTCCTAGGCACCTTACAGGCGTGAAATATAAAGGCAGCTCCTTGCTTCAGAAAGCTTAATGCAGAACCAAGCACGGACTCCCACAGTGCCATTTTTGCAAACTATATTTCAGATTCTATCTACACTCTAAGGAACTTTACTGCTAATTCACCTTTTAAAAGAGCAGGACGTTATGCATGCGTCGTATACACATTCCTGAAAATCTTGGTCCAGACAAAAAGCAGATCATTCAAGTTAATTAAACTTTAGTGCCTAAAGAGTCATTGACTACAGAACAGGCCAACAGGCTTGAATAAAGCCAATTGCCAAAGAGTTCACACTGCTTTGTAAGCACAGGTCTTTAATAGATAACAGCATAAGGATAGGATTGTATGGTTGTAATAAGCAGAAAGTGTTCTACTTGGGTATACTCTTGAATTTCCAAAGGGCTTTGCTTTACACTTTGAATAATTTCTGTGAGTTTATTCAGGGCTGCCAAATGTGTGACTAATTTGGAATCTAGTAATAGTAACGTTTATCTAAATGCTTTAGCACCAGGAGCCACCTGATTAGTTTTGACTTAAATAAAAATATTTCTTCGAAAAGCTTGGAAACATGATTTGACTGCAGCCTAATGGTTCAAAAATCAGGTTGTTAATAAAAATACCTGATTAGTCATTAATAAAAAGCCATCATCAAATTGGGCAATATTCTTTTAGGCTATACAGCAGCATAATGCTAAATTCCTAATTAAAATTGAATTAACTGCTGAAGACTGTACTATGCCATATCCAGAATAACCAAGCCTTTTTTCAACAGGCAAGAAGTTTTTTCAGATATCTTTAGAAGCTCCTTAAAGAACTGGTGCATGATGAGTAGACAATTATCACTAAATCTTGAGAAACGTACTTGGATAATTTCCCCTGGACTCCTGACACTTCTTGTTGATTGGAGTTAATTACTTGCATGACCTCCTGCAAGTCAAAAAGCAATTTTACTTCTATAATGGGCATTCAATAAACCTGTTCTTTTCCTGACCACAAGTTCATAAAAAAAAAAAAAAAAAAAAAAAAAATCCCAGAAAGCTTTGTAAAAGGGTTTCTCACATATAAATAATTAAAACATTAAGGAGTACAATTTCTAATCACTGAAATTTCCTTTCACTTAGTCTTGTAGAAGCAGGGAATGTTTCCTTTACAGATAAAGTAGAAATGGGTTGTGAAAGCTTTCAGAAGACCCAGAATGGATGCTAGCTGCCCGCCCTGCCCCTGCTCTATGGGACCTGTACTACTGTGTGCCAATGTTGACAACTGTTTTCCCCTATCTCATAGAGGGTGACAATTGCAAGAACCAATTATTCAGGGGAAATCCAAGCACATTTAATGACCTAGTGATTGCATTATCTTGATTTTACATTTAGCTATGTCATGATACAGTGTGTCTCAGCTGGAAGGGAAGATGCAGTTCTAAAAGGTGAAGTATAAACCCCATACAGTTAGTTCAGTGGGTGTCTAAGATAGAAATACAGGCCTCTCTCAATTCTGGGGGCTTCTGTGACCTATAGTACTGTCCAGAATATCTGTGGCACTGCAGGTTGTGATTGTATGTTTCAACAAGCACCTCCTTTCTTATGATGAGATTTACAAAGGGCTTCTCTTAAGACAGCCTTGTAGCTGTTCTTTGTATACCTATACCAGGCTGCCAGTCTGAAAGAGTAATGCTTTATTAGTACACAAAGACAGGTCATCTAACAATGGAAAAATAGCCTAAGGGTACTCTCTTCAAGCTTCTGATTGACTCAGATTGCACTAAGGTCAAATACCTACTCTTAGCCATTAGCAGTTGGAGTCTCATTAATCTTCTTACCTTTGAAACCACAGGCAACTCCCCTGGAATACAGTAACATTATCAATTTACTGTTCTTTTATCATGGCTTAGAGTATTCTGGCTGTAACTGCCATTCCATATGGTTGATTTGCTTCTGAATGATGTTACATTAAAGGATAAAATTTATTACTTCAAATTTTTTCATCTCCAGAGGAGGGAACCAGTATGGAGATTTTTTCTGCATTCCTCAATTATTATTATTACACTCTTTCTGTATATTCTTTTATACTCAGAGGCTTTTGCTACTGCTGCAAACTTTCATTTATTTATCTGATAAACTAATAGCTGTGACTTTCCAACTGGCAAAGTTCTATATGCAGCATTTCTGTGGCATGTGTGAATAAGCAGCAGAAAATACAGTGATGTAGTGTTAAGTTTGCACAGTTACAATAGCAAAGTCTCTCAAATTCCCAAGGATCCAACAGCATTGTTAGCTCAGTCAGCTTGTCAAGTCTGTATATTTTACATTGTATGCTAGAGATTCAATTATGATCACTAAATGAAATGTTGAAAGAAAGATGGTTATAGATAATGCTTTGTATAGATAGCATCACTTATTATCTTGTGGATGGACAGTATCTGTCTTTATAAATAGATAAAGATATCTACTTTCCTCCTCTTTGAGTTCTTCCCTGCATTCCAACTCCAGTTACTCATTAAGCAGTTTCTGTGAATCTGTTTATTGGTCTTTTAATTTAATTTCTTATATTAGAATAGACCAAGACAAAACATTTGCCAAACTCTCTCATGAATCTTCTGAGTATCTTCAGGAGCTAAACCCTGACTCAAAATGAAACACAACTATCTAACAGGGACCATTACATTAGCAAGAATCAGCCAAAATGCAGAAGCATATCCAAGGTCCTCCCTGGGACATTACGCAGTTGTTTTACATTGCCCAAGTACTGTAAAGCAGGGAAAAGTTGAGGATCTGTTTTTTAGCTATTAAAAAAAGGATCTAAAATATTTTTGTATCTGGTATGACAGTTAAAACATTTGCCAGACTAAATCCCCTAGGAAGCCTATCCTGCACAGTCTAAGTCTTGAAAGAAAAGAAAAGGAAATAACTAAGCAGAAACCAAACTAACCTAGATAATTGGACTAACATGTTAATGTAAACCTCTTGCTTCCTTCCCCTCACTCCCTCTCCTCTGGTCATCACTTCCTTTCACCATGCCACTTCTGAAGTTTCAGCTCTGAGGCAAGGATTACAACTTTTCCATGGTATTATCGACGTAGAGGCAGCAGGTAAATGGTGACAATCCCAATGTGAAAAGCACAGAATTGCACGTTGGACCTATGGCTATACTCCTGCACCTGCACAGTGACAGAGGCCCAGTGCTGCTTAATCGTTCTCTGAACCACTCCGTCACACTGTAAACTCGGTTCGGTTCAAATTATGTGCAATGAAACTGAAGTTCCACCAGCGAGACGTATCTTTATACCTATGTAAATGTTGGCCAGATTAGATAATAAACTCTTTAAAAATAATTTATCACTCCATCGCTTATGCTTTTTATCAGGCTGGTTTGAGGTGGGTTTTTTTGACTGATAAGTGCTTTATAAACTTTTTTTAATGAAAGCAGACAATCTGATGCTACTTGTGATATGAGATCTCTATTTAGATTACGTACATTCATTGAACAACAATTTAGGCCAGCAGAAGTTAATGTTTCCTTTATCATGCTGTTTTACCTGAATTAGGAAAAGAATTATCACCATACAATGTGAATGAGCGTGCGTTCAGCTGCTTCTTGTAAGTGAGGCTGATTAGAAGTTGCTGTGAACAAATGTCAACCAACAGCTTCAAATAGTTAAAAAGCTTCTCTTATGAGACCTTGAAGAAAGGTAACCTTGGGAAAAGTTGACCTGGGTTATGGCTACTGTATAATTCTGGCAGCTCTGCTCCCATCTCATCCCTGTTTCTGGCTTTGATGTAGATTTTTCCAAATGCAACAGAGTGACTGGCGTAGGCAGAAAATTGAAAGAGCAAGAACAGGGAGCATGAACAGTTAACACCGTATGCCACAAACTGTGCAAAACCAGACAGCATTCTCCAAATAACAAGTGAAAATTGCCAGGTGCGTTAGACAGACACTGCTCTGCAATTTGGAAGACTTAACAATTGTTAGTATTACAACCTTTCTCTTTGTGGTGTAAGACAGACTTCAGAAAAAAAATATTTAAGTCTTTAGCTCTCACGATAGGTTTTATTTCCTTGACTACTAGATATAAAGTTCTGATACATTAACTCACCAACAGATTAAGAGACCTTTACTTCAACACTAATAGTACCTCAGGATATTACTAAATTTATTCTCTAATAATGGTGATTCTTGTTCAAATGCACAGGGTTCAATTTGTTGCCCTGCATGAGATTTAGAAAAGAGCAACCTAATGACTTTGTTGCTGTTTTCTGTCTCTAGATTGCTGAACAGTGATTATACACTGCAGTCAGGTTAATTGTCTTTGCTCATGAAAAGTAAGATATGGTGATATTCAGTTACCTTCCCCATTTCGAGATATCAATGAAGAAAAATGTTTTAGTAACAAAACCTTCAAGTACTTATCCATTTTTTAACAAAAGCAAATTCCTAATGAAATAAATAGGAATAACAACAGATTTTTTTTTTTTTTTTTTTTTTTTTATCTTTGAAGCTTTGACATTTTTCAGGAAAGGGAGGTTTCTAATCTTGGTCAGATATGTCAGTACAATAGTATCAAAGATAACTTCAAATTTGAAAAATCTTAGCAATTCTAGAAAAGAGACAGTTTTGGCCACCTTCACATACTAAATAGCATTCTGTAACAGAAATAGCTCTACTGCAGTCAATACAGTTCCTGTTATTGTATGTTACTGATAACATCAAAAAAATTATTGTAGTAATGTCAAGGAACCCCATTCACAAGCAGGTACGTGCTGCACCAGCCACTGAACAAACACAAAACCTGCCACACATTTAGCAATCATAAGTAAAAGGATGACTCAGGCTGCTGTCACTGTAAATAAGGCTACCATAGTCTAATTCTTGGGAATATAATTACCCCTTTGAAACCACTCAGCCCAACCTATTTATGTTGCTTTAATCCTCTGTAAACTCTGTCTTGAAGCCCCCAAAGTAAAATATTAGTATGCAAATCATCTGAAAAATATGGTGTCTCAAACCTTTGAGGTCACAGACCACCATCAGTCCTGAAAATGTCCTGTATATCCTCAATTTCTAGGGGCAAGCACTAAAATGGCATTTCTGCAGGCCAGCTATGGTAACTGCCAACATCCTTGTGTACCACAGTCCACTCACTGAATATCAGTGAACTAATCTATTCTAGCTGTTCAGTAACACTGACAGTCTACAACTGATTTTTAATCATTGAGTTATGCTTTTCTTTATTAGATCATAGCAACTTTTAAAAATTCCTACTTATTAAAGGAGTGACATGGACGCCTACTGCATGGGTTTTTGTGATTCTGGAAACTAAATAATTTTCTACATAAGGTTTCCTTCCCAGTCCCCAAGATACATTAAAAAATGACTAGATGTCTTTGTTCTTAATGTCTGAGTGCCACTTAATTTGTCTTTCCGAAGGGTATGCAATTTTAAATGGTTTTTCGCTCTGTTCTTCACCCCCATGATATTCTTTGTTTTCCCTCCAATAAGTTTCAGCGAATTCAGAAGAGAAAAAAAAAGGCTGATGTTATCATCTCCTTGACCCAACAGTCTGTTGAAAATCAGTTAGAGAACCCATTACACCGCACCATATGCTTCACAAAAGTGGATGTTTAACACTTGTGCCAAATTTCTCCAAAAATATTTAGAATAGTCCCCAGCCAGTTGACTAATGTGAACCAAACAGGCTTTATTTCCTGATAGATTTTGTCCAACAATGTGATGAACACCTCTTCCAAACAAAAAAGCAAGGGCTGTAGTTCCCAGCATGTGGAGGGCCTTCAAATAATACCAAGATAATTTTTGTTTATAACTCTGTGCCAGACTGGCTCTGTTGATATGTTCCTAGTTACCTTAAGATCCTATTATCTCTTCTCATGCTTATACTTTCAACAGAGACACTTGCTGAGAACATTATAGTTGAGGGAGAGAATAAGCTATTTTTCTGTTCAAGCCATCTGTCTGTTTTAACAAATTCAGCATGGTCTCTCTCATTTGCTCCTCTTTTAAGTTTCGTAGACACCTTTGGGATATTTACTGGGCAGACTGAATTGTCTGAAAGGTTTTTTTTGGGGGGGGGGTTTTTTTGGGGTGTGTGGAGCCTGCTGAAACTACAGAAGAAATAGTTTTGCCATTCAGTTTTACTTTGTGACATGACAGAAGCCAAAATCCTTTTCCACAGGCTGAATAGGGAAAGCAAATTTAGCGGGTATGAGTTTTATTCACTAGAAAATTTGATTCAGCCCCATCAACATTATTTGTGGATTTGGCATGGGCTAGGCAGATACGTTTGGTGGGTTCTCCTTTTTCAGGCTATATTCACAAAATCAAAAAAAGCACAGGAGGAGATGACAAGGAAACAGCAGTTCCCTCTTCTGCCTGAGGAATCCTGAACCCTCATCTCTCAGAGGAAATGCTGTGAACACCGCTATGTGTTTGGAGAAATCTCCTTGAAAGTACTTCAAAGACCATCAGATAACCAGTGTTGGATAAGTGTTTCCTACCTCCTGGAGAGAGAGGAAGTTGTGGTTCCTCTTCCTCCTCTGTTAATTTGTCTTAAATCTAGCCCAGCATTTCCATTGCTTTGTAAACAAACAGAAATATTTCTTACTACAGAAATGAAACATACTGTTTTGGGCCAAATATAACATTTTTATATGATGCTGTGTTGTTTTCTTTTTCATTAGATGGCTGAACCAAAAGATCAGTCATTGATGTGGTCCCTTTATTGATCAGAGGAATCACCAGTGGAGAAAGGAGTAGGAAATTAATGCAGACTCAGAACACACTTTAGAAAGATGAACCATCCCTGAACGTCCTCTGTGATACTACCAAGCTCCATTGATCAGGTTTCTCTCAAGAAAACTGACCACCTTGATTCAAAGGGTAAAACAGCAACCTTTCTGAATAGGAAGGGAAGCAAAGGAGGGAGTCCCTATTGTATTTTAAGTACAATAGTATTTAAACTAAAGCAGCCAATTTGTTCTTTATGCAAACAGAAATACATTTTCCGGCAAAGACTGAGAGACACTGAAAATCATTCATTGCTATATATGTCGCAATAAGAAATATTATCACAAAAATGGAAAATAACCTCCTGCAAATGGGAAATAATCTCAATAATCTCAAAAGCAATTTCAATAATCTCTATCTTTTTACTTTCAGTGAGCCATCTTTCATGGAAAAGTAACAAAACTTTTTGATAACTATTCCTTTAAAAATTTCACAGAAGTGCTGTGAGAATTGCTGTTAGAGGGAACAAAGGATAAACCTGTGTTAACAGAGCAACCTTTGGGGGAACACTAATTTATAAGAGCCTCTAAAACTTTTGATATTTACTAGTGTCATCAGTTGCCACATACCCTGCTCTGAAAATAAATATATACAATTATTTCCTGGATTGTGTTCGCTTATAATACTCTGATTTTATTGTGTAGTTGCAATGCCACTGAACCACAAATACCTTTCGATCACAGATCAAGATGAGAAACACCAGTGCAAGCAGTGAGTTGCAAAGTTACTACGTGGTTCAAGCAGCAGATGGGTTGCTTTCCAAAAAAATATCTGCCAACTGGCAAGAGAAATGTTAGGCTGAGAGAACAATATCTCAGTTTTGTGGAGACAGCTCCTGCAGTGGTATTCATTTTTATCATGAGATGGACTTCATCTCACTGTGAGCTTCCAGCTGCAGCACAGGGAAGAATTTTTTTAATTCCCTCACTCCTCTCTTTCTCTCATTCACACACACACACGTACACACAAAGCCTCCGTGTTACTATAATAATTCTCTAACATTAAATCTCATATTAATATTAATTTGCTCACATAGTCTGAACTTATTCAATCTCCAGGTACCAAAGCTTCAAATCACAGGTTCTCAAATGAGGTTTAACATGCAGGTACCCTTTAACGATCTGGACACATGCAGTGCCATAAGTGTGGCCAGTGGTGAGATTCCCTGTTCAAAAGTCAACATTTTCAGGACAGCATTTTACTATTATTTCAATAAGAATTTACATACTACATTTATTTTGGTAACTATTACTGTCTTTCAACAACAATGGCTTACATAAGGGAGTGTCACACATCTCAGACACTGAAATATATTGTTCTGCACATCTGCTTATGCCTGGTCCACAGTTTAAAGACAGCCCATACTACTCATTGCTATAAAGGAAATTGGAAAGAAAAGAACAACAAGTAAGATCTAAAAAAGAAAGAGGGGAGAGGAGATTCATCTGAGAATACTGAGAATATTATTAATACCGTAAAATATGTTCATAACAAGTGGGCACTGAAAAAGGGCAGCATTTAAGCTCTGAAAAATCAAATGGCTGAATTAAAACAGCTTAACAAAGAACAAAAAGAATTTCCATCTCTTACATAAAATATGTGAATCAGCAGAATTGTCACCATCAGTAGATCTATTGAAAATGAGATACTCACCCAGAAAAGAAGCCTTTTACATCCTTCTGTGGAAGGGTATTTATTTTCATACAAGCATACGCGCAGATCATTTATCACAACACAGATGAATTCCTAAATTATTTCTCAATTTTTTGACTTTCAGTTTCTAAAATTAGAATTGTATGACAAATGTCTGTATGCTACTTTTCCTCATGTACATTCTCACATAATTTTAGTTTGGAAACTCAGTTGTCCTCAGATAAACTAAGATTTTCTACTCTCATTATTCTCTATTTCATCACTTCACAAGCAAAATGTCTTAAAGATGACTTAAAGCTTTTCCTGCTTACAATAAATAACAAGTCTATGCCCAGCTCTATATTGCCTTCATCTTAAGGATTTCCAAAGACAACAGCAAGAGCAAGCTCCATTGTAGAAACAATTTAGTAGAGAACAATTTTTATTCTTACCCAGCTTCTGAGCTGGGTTGACATAGCTGAGGACAAGGGGAAAAGGTGACTTCATGTTCCACCAAATCATGACACAGTCACTTTCAGGCCAATCTCAGACATAAAAGTTTCAGTGAGGCTGCTTTATTTTAAATTGACTTTCCCTAGTGCTAATCTGATTAATCCAGTTTTACTGCTGTGAACGGATGGATTAGTATAAAGAGATCAGCAGGGGAGTTAAGAAGATGGCCTAGAATATTTCAGATTCTCTTCTATTCCATTAATTTGTCTGTGCAAACATAAAATCAAGTCAGGAGTTATTTCCATTAAAAGCTATGAAAGTACTCAAAGTCAAAGTATTCATATGCGGTTTCTGAGTTCAGATTCTACTGTGATGATTATTTATGTATATGCTGTACCTAAAGCTTGTTCTAAACACAACAGCAAATAAATAAGCCCATGCATGCAGGAAGTATCTACAGCCTTATGCATCCCACACCCTCAAGTTATTATCTCCAAGGACTTCCCTTTTAGGTTACTGTCACCTTGACATCTTTAAATCAATCTCATTGTCTTCCTCCATAATAGAGTTTCAATGCCAAGACATTTTCCAATTTAAATGAAAAATGTATAAAACAACATAATTATCAAAGGAGAAGAGACACAGGAGAAAGTATATTTGAAATGATGGTACACCTTTCTCATGTTCACATGGATCGTGCGGCACAGAATTGAATTGTTTGTCATATATTCCAGTAAGATGTAAGATCTAAATAATGGACTGCATGTTAGAAAGTTTCCTGTATTTAGTACTTGAATAAACTTTATAATAAAACACAAACATGAAATGCAAATTTGCACTATACTGTTCGTGCAGGAACATCAATTATGTAATACAGTAAATGTCATTCGAGATGGAACTGGAAACTGGAAACCTGCTGGGGACATATAGTTCTTGGTTTTCTTTCCTTCACTTGTGACTCTAATATGCACACGTATCTGCAGTTCACTATCTTGGTTCATGAAAAGAAAAAAATCCCTCATAATATTTGCACTAAACTATTTCTGGTGTGTTTAACTGTGTTCATTTGGCTTATAAGAACAAGCATCTATACCGTAATAGGTAAAGGTCCAAAATTCCCTGATATTTTTGTCACATTTAAAAAATAATTTATTGTTTGGGGTCTTTTTTCTGTAAAGTTTGCTGTTTTATTACTGCATCTACTAGAAAATCCTACATGTAAGGGTGAATTACATACTTATATGTATTCAATTACATATGCACATATATCTATACTTCTTAATTCATTAAGCACAACTCTGTGGGTTAGGAACCACAGTGTGCTAAGAATTATACAAACAAATGACAAAGAAAACTCCTAGCCAAAGAACACAGATGAAAATTGGTAATGGTGGAATAAATTATATATTGAACAGTATTACATCACAATATCTATAGACAGAGAGAAGGAAAAAATCCCATCTCTCAAGATTTGGAAGAAAACTCCAACAAGATATGTGTAAATGATAATTTTTAGATAGCTGTAATTCATCTAAATCTAAAATCAAGCCCTGTCAAAACATTATCCTAGATCCAGACCATGAAGATGCCAGGATTCCCTCAAGAGACAGCAGGTGAATGTATCAATTCTGGCAAAACCTCATTCTTGTAATGTCCATATCAATAAATCTCGAAACAAAGTAAAGTGTTTTAAAAATATAGCAACTTGCAGATTAAATGATATGTTTGGCATTTTTATAACGACCCTCCTATGGAAAATATGTGACAAATTTAAAAAAAGATATTGCTTTGAAAAACTGCCTGTGAAAGTGAAATAACAAATCTTGCAATAAACATTTATAAATCAAATATATCACATTAAAAACCATTTTCTGTGCAGAAAGGAAATACTTCTTTATTGTTTCAAAAATTAACCATCACAATCTTTCATATGCAACATGTGCATTTTACAGATTAAATACATGATGAGGTAGCACTAGAGGACTGTAGAGAGATTATGTGGTGCTTTTTAAAGAGTTTCTCAACCTAATTGGAATAAATTGTAAAATTAACTTTTCATTGTTCCTTGCCAAAATAAAAGCTCTTCTTATCTTGCACCACACTATCCATTTTGCTAAACTACAGGCTGAAGGCTTATGACACTTCTGTACTACAATATCAGCTATAATTTAAGTAAAATCAAGCAAAACTTTGTCACTGATATCAGGAAAAAAGTGGGCCAGCTCCATATGAGCATTTGAATTTTCAATGAAGGATGTCAACTCTGCAAATTAAAAGTTTTTTTTTCTTGAACTTCAACTTCAAAAGTCTGTTACAATGTAGAATTCCAGAAAGACATTTATTTAAAGTAGCAGGGAAGCATTTATTAGCCAGAGTGGTGTCTTTTGTAATACAGGTAGTGTAAGTGGTTGTTTAAAGTAATAAGAAAAATATAGCTGACATATCCTGGTCATATCCCACAGGGGTTAATTCAGATTAAAATCTGACAATCCATTTTACGCTAAAAAGCTATTTCTCAGCAGCTACCTTCCGAAAAATGATGCAGCTTTTGCAACCCTAAGATATACCTGGATGCACTGAGGAACAATTAAGCAAGCTAAGGGTAGGGTTGTTTTCTTTACTGCATTTCATTACTTTGAGAGATCAAACTATTTTGTTGCATCTTAGAAAGAAATTGAGTTTAGCTCTAACCAAACATTTACATACTCTTTAATCCAGAATTTGTTGACGAGACTTCTGTTTATTCTGTGACGCAAACATCATGTCTTGAACTAAAGAAGTTTGCTACAGTTTAACCTATATAGACAGTATCATGAAATGTGTGGAGCCCTCATGAATTTTTCAAGCAGACCTAATTAAGAAGTATGCTTTAATATGTATGTTCCTTATTCATTAGCAAGTTGTATCATACACCTTATGCTGTACTTACCTGTATCATGATCTAACTACAGCCATAAAGATATAGACTGTGACACCCTGCTTGTACACTGCTTCCTCTTAAGATCACCAGAAAATGATTTCTGCCATAACCATAGTCTAGCTTCATAAATGTAGGCACCCCCATAATAATTCTCTCAAACAGCAGCTAGCATAAATTAACATTAATAAGCCACTGTTTCTCCTTCATTAGATGACTTAAAATCTAATTTAGAATATAAATGGAAAAAAAGGCAAACTGATAAAAGTTACTCAAGGGGTTAAAAGTATTTTATGGTATGTGTGCAAAAAGAGAAGAGGGACAAAAATAAACCTCAGTTTGTGAAAGAGTCTCTCTCTCCAAGTGGAGGTTTAAAAACTGATACTTAGCAAAAATGTTCTGAAATTGTGTCTCTGTAGGGCATTTTTTTAAAAAAAATCCATTAATAACATGTTTGCTGTTGTTGAAGTGTCTATTATGAGGCTCAGGCTGTGTGAAAGCCTGTTTCTCCACAAGAGAGATATGACAGGCTTGTCGGGAGGGATAGGAGGTGGCTGAAGATGGATATGTGCTGCCCTGTTGACAAGTGGTGGGGACAAGCAAGGAGATGGATCCGTAAAAATTTCCATTAAATCAAGAAAAACACAACTTGCCCCTAACATCACCTCTGATAGTTTCTTAGACCAGCTGCTTCCCTGACACCCTACTGAGGAACAAATTGCTTTCCTAGCAGGACATTTGGACACTCCTGCATTAATAGATATGGATCCCAGCATGCCAAGCCAAGCAAGAAGGCAATTTAATATGAGCAACACTGTCATCTCAATTTAGGACAACAGTTAGGATGCCCTACAGGGCATTGCAACAGCTTCTAGAAGTACACAGTGTAAGACATTCTTTCTGTCTTAAGGCGATAGAAAGCTGGTATTTCTAGCAAATAGCCAAGCCAAGGAGAATGGAAAATGTAAATGCTTAGATGACAACAGCATTGTACTGTCTAGGAGCATCAGTTTCAATTCAAAGGCCTTTCATTTCTGGAGAGAACTGCAGCAAAGTGTGCAGGAAAAGAAAGGAGAAAAAACCTCGAGGACAGAGGAATAACACTAGGTGGCAGGTATTTCACTTTCAGTTGGAGGTAAATTTCAGAAGAAAAGTTCAGTCAGTTCAGATAGCTGTCTAGCATAACAGCGCTAAGTAACAGGAAGGACAGAAACTTTTAATATTTACTTTCTGATAGTGAATGCTTTTAAAATCTGTAGTTGCTTTCAGTAATTGTGCTTTTATTTTTGCACAAGTGCACTCTTCATTGCTATCTCCGGCTAAGTCTAAACAGGAAAATAAAGCAGACATGTCATGTTCCAAAAACAGTGGGCGGTGTAGTGGGGCAAAGTCTCCATGACTATATGGAGAGAAAGGATTGGGGATTTCCTGATTTACCAGCACCTGCAAGTCTTGAGTAGTTTGGTACGGCAATGATTTTTTTGATTGCATGAGGTAAGGGAAGAGAAGAACAAATAGTGGAAACATCTGATGAAGGGAATAACAAGACTTTTTGCTAACCTGACTGTCTCTTTGGGAAGAAAACCTCTTCCAAGTCTGAGGAAGATATTTCAGGATTCAGTAGCATTGCAGACCGCCTGCCTTGGAAGGCAGCTTTGGAAGGAAGTTGAAAACTTAGGGCTGTTGGAAGGCACTTTGGGGTGGCTATGAGAGAAAGGAAGGAAGCAAATAGGTATCTTCACTGGAAAACAGAGATACTTCCTCTAGATAAAGCAAAGCTATGACCCCTTATCTGGCTCTTTTAATCAGTATGTCCTGATCAACTATCAATCCCACGTTTGCAGAGGCAAACTCCACCTGACTTGATCCAGCTTCACGCATAGTCCAAGTACACTGTTATTCAAAATGTTTCCATCAGCAGTGCAGGTCCATCTTCCTGCTCACTGGCAGCTTCTGAAAATATTCACCTTTGCATGACAGCGTGCACCCCTTGGTACAAGTGTATAGTGACATGTATCCATATTTCTAATCAGTATCAAGAAGACATTACAGGGAGATTTGCTTCCCAAAGACAGACATGACCAACATATACTCTTTCAAATTTTCTACGTGAGTATGGGAGTTTCACATAAGTGCTGAGGGTAAGTCCTGTCCTCTATCTTCAGGGAAGCTGCTCAAAGGTTCCTCCTCTGGTTCATCTGCACAACTTCTACAGACTATGTGAACAGAAGTGTTGTGGTACATGGTTGATTCACAGCTGGCCACTTCCAGAAGCAACCATATGATGTCTGGATATCTACTACTCTGACAAAATCAGCAGCTGCAGTGGAGGGACAAGATTTTTTTAAGGAGCGGAGGCAGATAGGGGGCCCTTTTGGCTTCAATTCTCTATTGTCCTCGCAATTTTATTATTCAAAATGACAAGGAAATAAAAGGCTGGATGCTCTGGGGCTTTACACATTGCAAGCCCATTGCACAGAGAACTAATGATGCAAGGGAGCTTTGTCACCATTTGAGAAGGAAAAGGATGTAGATTACTGTTGACTGCAATGCCAAAAGTGGGATTCCCTGACTTTACTAGTAGCTTGGCTGCTGGAAGCTGTTTCTGGTCTCCAATGCGTCAAATGTATTAGTCAGATAGTGTCATTCAGTACTCTATAACTTTAAATTGAATTCAGTGAAGAATGCAGATCTGTGGAAGTAGTGATTATTCTAAGTCCCCCCAAAACCCCAAATCATTACCAAGATTATGACAGTAATAAAAAAAAAGCCACCCAAACACTAGAAGTCACACAGCTAACCAACTGTGAAATTATGCTGTAAAATTTAACAGCTACTGTTCTTGGTGGGGAAATGTCTAGACATTCAGTGTTTGCTTTATCTTCTCTGAGTTCTGCTCAGCTCTTCTTGAAATTGTCTTTTTTGTGTAAGAAAACTAATCAGTTGCTTGTTAAAACATTTTAGGATGAGCAGCAACTACTGCTTTCCTCAGTCTTCACTAATCTTCACATTCCAAATGACACTCTATATGACAGGAAACAACACGCAGTTCTCTAGGCTGATGATACTGCCAGGGCTTCCCCCCACTGCTTCAAAGTACATGAAATGAAACAGCTCTCTGAGAAAACAAATCAAAGTGGTACTCGCTCACTCTCGCTATGTGGTGGAGCAAGTCAAGACATCAGAAGAAATCTTCCAATTTCCTTCGCTGACAAACCCAGATTGAAAATGTGAAACATTGAAAACAACATTTTCAGAGTATTTCTAACAATGAAAATCAGGAATTGCAAATTTCAGTGATAATATTTTACTGGAATGATCTTATGTGGTTTTCTTATCTCTGTAGCTGTTTACAGAGCTTATTTGTATGCACAAGAACAGAATGTTAACACATGAAGTTATTCCAACCCTGTCCTTTAATCTTATTGACAGCTCCCTTCATTGGTCACTATTTTCAGTTCCTTGATCCACAATCAAGTGCTAAACAATGCAGTACAAGTTCTAATGACAAGGCAGCTACAGTTAAAGTGTTCTACATGATAGTACAACTGAACTTGATAACATACCTGCTTGATCTGCCTGTGCCTATCATGGTCAGAAACAGTAGCCTTTGTTACTTTTAGAAAATGATTAGTTTTACATCAAAAAGCAAGCTAGAAAGAGGAGTCTCTGGCTTTTTAACTGTCCATTCTAATTTTTCTTCAGTATATGATGTTTTCAAGTTTAAAAAAGTACAAAGGAAAAAAGCTTTCCAAGACTAGTCACAAGAGATCAGATCTAAAAAAGGCCATATATGAACAGCCAAACATTCTCTAGAAAAGATTCTTCCCACCAGAGTGAAAACAGCATAGCATGTAAGGAGGTCCTATCATTATTAAAATCTTGGCTGCTCAAAGCCTCATCCAGCCTGGCCTTGAACACTTCCAGGGATGGGGCATTGACAACTTCTCTGGGCAACCTGTTCCAGTGCCTCACCACCCTCACAGTAAAGAATTTCTTCCTGATATCCAATCTAAATCTACCCTCTTTCAGTTTGAAGCCATTACCCCGTGTCCTATCATTACATTCCCATTCTTTGGGAATGAAAAATAATTTTTTTCAGATGCTTCAGAAAAATACATGCTTTCATATGTGTTTTTAGACATAGTCAAATGCATCAGTCCATACAAAACCGAAGAATTTCAATAAATTACTAAATACACTTCTAGCTTATAAGAAGATATTAGTTGCACCAGTGTCAGTAAGATAAAGGGTTCTTGCTACTCTTAATATTTCTGGGCAAATTCCATCAACTGTTCATAGGTACCATATACGCATATGTGCAAAACCACCTTTTTAACTTGTTGAAGAAGCTTTGAATAAAGTTGTGTCTCCTGATTGTGGTTACTCAAATATTTCTGCAACTTCCATTTATGACAACCTGCCTTTGGCAATGGCAAGAACTCCCACAATTTTAATATCAAAATAGATTAAATAAAAAGTGTGAATGAACTCAATTTTCAAATTTGTTTTATCTGGTTTGCATGACTATTTTAAACAAGGCACACATGACAAGGAAACTCAGATATGTACATTCCACTCCTAGAAGCCTAATATTTTTCCTTACTCATCTTCTCAGCATATTCAATAACAAAGTTTGGCTACAGAAGTCTGAAAAGCAGGAAGACATGAAAAAATTAATGACAAAGTCTCATTGCAAACTGTATAATGAACACTAAAATAAAATGAATGTCTATGAAAGGGGTTATACCATTCACAAAATAAAAATATTGCAAAGTAAAATACCATAGAAAACACAGTTGTACTACAGGAGTACCTTTAAATGAATATGACTTCTTGTCTGCAAATGTTCCAAAATCCATCTTTTGCTGCATTGTGTATATGTATGTATTGTTCTCTGTGTAAAATCACAGGAAAGTCTCAGTAAAAAGATAAAATGGAGAAACTGTGAAAAATGTCCAACAAATTCATGCAGCAGGAACAGGGTTATTTAAAATCAGTAATAATAATACTCGAGCTAAGTGCTGCAATTGAGAGGATCGTACAAAGGGAGAAAACAAACCATACACAAAGAAAGGTAAAAGAACAAATACACACAAGAAATAGAAATGCTACATGAACAGTTAAGTGCTGAAGAACCAATATGCTACAAAATATGAAGGGAATTAAGTGAATCAAAATGTACTTGGAAGTTTTAAGATAAATATGAAATTTCCCCCCCAAAAATTGAGGGTCTTTTTCTGTTTTAGAGCAGAGTTAGTTGAAAATACCTGAGAAAGACAGACTGAAATAATTCTTTACGTGCTTGATAACAGCTCTGAAGGCTTTACTTCAAATCTGGTTTTTTATAGAATTTGGTAAGGAAGGGGTGAGAGGGTGAAACCACAAGAGAAATGATAGAATTGAAGCAGTACAAAAAGGCATGGAAAACATGCACCTACACACAGATACAGAGCATAGTTATGCATCATTAATTCTTTCTGAGAAAGATTCCTACAGGGAGTAGGTTGGTCCAAAGGACAGAGGAGAAAACAGCACTGAAGACCGAGTATGCCTACCAACATCTCTGGATCTCGGTGATGGTCACTTGCTTCCCCACTTTTATATGCATTCAAGGGAAAATACAACAAAGTAATTGTGAGCTTTATGGGGCATAAAATGTGAATGATATTTGCTAAGAGAAAAAAGACAGGTGAAGGACTTGGTGACGGAAACCTTTCCTGATTCTTATTTGTTCTAATATTAGTGGTGTCTATGGAGGCAGCTGGACAGTTTCCTTCCTTTTACACAATGCTATGCCTCAAATTCCACAGTTTCAATGAAGATTTTCAACCAAATCAATTGCAGAATGGGTCTCATTACAGTGTGGGCTTTCCTATTTAATTTCCAGACTCTCCAAAGAGCTGGGAGATGTCTCAAACATTTGGGAGCTCTGAAATCATAGACTGAAGGAAATTTTTAAAGGTTAAGTTGAATGCTTCTTTCCTCATAAAACATCCACAGTGATTTTGTGACATGGTGGCTAGTTTATTCTCTGTTATCATGAAGTATCAGCAGTGTCATTTCATAAGCAGCTGGCTATTCGAAGGAAAAAGATTATCTAATCAAATTCTGGCAGTGGGAACTCACAAGAGAGGAGAAAGAACTAATTTCACTCTGAGATAGGACTGGCTTTCTGTAAAGCAGTATTTAGAAAGCCACCAGGGATATGAACTCTTCATAGGTTTATGTATGTTAGTCGCTGACAGCATATAAGCATTCTTTAATATTGCACTTATTAGATTTTATCTGTTTCAGCTGGCTTTTATTTGAGACTCTGGATTTCTGGAGCAAAGTCTGCTGTGGATTGGAATGAGCAGAGAGCCAAGCAGATACGGAGAAAGTTGTTGATGGCACATCTCACCTATTTATTTTCTTCCAAACCAACTGGACTGGGAAGAGGGTAGGAAAAGACCATTTTCTTGGATAAGGAGAGTTATTAAAATGGACATCTTCCTTCTTTAACTGTTATAACATCAGAAAGGATGTTCAGGTTTCCTCACTGTGCATTTCATCTGTTATTTTGGATTAGTGGAAATTGCTGTGATTTATACACCTCAGTCCAGCATTTGCCTTTTTTATACTACCACATTCTTGACTCAAGATCAGATTGTGATCCATTGCAGTTCCCAGATCCTCGTCTGCATTTTGCCGCCTCTAAGCATTTATTCTCATAACATACAGCTGCTTGTACTTGTGTAAGTATAGAAACTTTACATTTATCCTTACTGAATTGCTATCAAGTCCCAAACTGATTGCTGTCCCCCAGCTACATATCCTATGCAAATTTAATAACCTTACACTATAATCATTCACCAAGGCATCAGAGAAAATATTAAAACCTGTCAACCTCAGGATAGATTTGAAACATCCCTCTGCTCTGATTGGGAAATGCTGGTAAATAGTCTATACACAGCTTTCCAACTAATTACATATCCACCTAATGAAATTATCATCTAATCTTGTATTTCCTGGTTTGCCTATGGGAATTTCATATGAAACAACGTCAGGAGCTTTACTGGATTCAATATAGATGACATCATGTTCACTGTTCCTGCTACTCTGGCATGACAAAGTTACACTGATGTGATAAACCCTTGTTAAGTCCACGCTTCCCGAAACTTTCTTTTTTTGTCCTCTAGGTAACACCAGTAGTTTGATTATTTGCTACAGTTTTCCCTCAGGAATTCAAGTTAAACTTACTGGACTATAATTCCCAGGTTCCCTTTTTTTCCTCTTTTTAGACATAGACTTCATGTTTTCGCCTTTTTCAAAATCTTCCCTACCCATATTGTTAGAAGTGACCATTAATGTTCTGGATTTTCTGCAGCCATTCACAGAGGAAAAACTTAATCAGGCCCAGTTGATTTGAAAACATATGTCTGTTGTGTCCTTTCCCCACTATAGCTGGTATTTTTAATTCTGTTTCACGGGTTTTACCTCTGCTAACTACCTGAGCAAGTTTGACCTTTTAAATTAAGGTTGAAACAAAACAAGTAAACACTTTTACCTTCTTGGAGCTGTTTAATGATACATTTTCCTTTCCCACAAGAGACAACCAGCAGCTTCCTTGATCTTTCATATTACTATTTCTATTCTTTATGCGAAGCTTTCTGAATATTCTTTGGTAGACTTTAAATTAGAAGTATGTCTTGCACTTTCTTAGACCCTGTGTGTTTTCTGTTTTTCTATCTGTTCCTAGTGATACAACCTCCTTACGTTTTTTATGCACTTCTTTCTTACTGTTCAGGTCATAAAAACGATCATTGTTCAAGCAAGCTGGTCTTTCCTTACCCTTCCTAGTCCTCCTTTACATGGAGATAATTTACCGTTGTGCCCTCAGTATGATTTCTGTACTGAATCGTCACCTCCTTTCTTCTGGTTAGAACTGATTTCTTACCAGTTACCCAATTTTGCTTATTGTTACTTTCCAGAAGTCACTGTTTCCCTCTTGCTTCACTTGCAGAAGTATGTTTTGTTTGATTTTTTGTTTATTTTTGTCTAGGGGACTTACTCTACAAAAATTCCATCTCTGAAAGAATCAAACTTTTTTATTTCAGGAGATGGCCACTGGCCATCCATATGAAAGAATTCAAATACTGTTTTTTTCTGAAATGTAATGAAGGAGAACACGTTTGAATTACACAGATAACATTTTTGCAAACACAAAACATTTGCAAATGTTATTAGGGCAATTTATTTCTGCCATGTGTCATCTCTTCAGCAGGAACACTCTGCATGGGTTAAATGTTTTTTAATGCAGTTTTGAACAGTTATATGTCGCACTCTGAAAATAAAGATTGAACTGTTCTTCCTCTGTTGACTGAAATCATGTAAGAGATCTTTTGCTAATAATTAATGTCACATCCCATTGGGACAAACACTATTTGCATGGCTTATAATAAAAACAATTCAAAAACACTAATGTGTTTCCCTGAACAGTGAAAGCTTGTGATGCATATTATGAAAACACCACTGGTGAGAACCACAGCAGCATATAAAAGCTATTATTGTATTGTACATTTATTGCTAAATTTATTTCCTCTTTGATTTATTTAACTCACCAAATACTGGTTGTTTTCGCTCCTCTGATAGGACGATATGGTGAGTTACTAGCTCAGAGCAATGCTACTGTTTGGCAGCCACATTTTTTTCCATCTCCAAATCTGAAACACTTTCCTGAATAACTTTAGGTAATTACTTCATGCCCAGAAAAAGCTTCCTGTCGGTCTAAAGGATTTAAAAATATTATAACTATAGAAACTTGAAAACACAAAATTTTCTAGGGTCTAAGCAATACACATTCACATAAAAATTCTGCAATAACCAGGAACTCATGCAAAATATCACGGTCACACGGCTGAGCTGTTCTTTGTACATCCAACGCTTGTACAGTTTAAGCTTTCATCCACTTCACAGCCCACTGACTCTGCACACACTTGTAGTCCCCCCACTGCTCTTTTCACATCCATGCACCGTGATTTCTAGCCACAGTTCATGACATAAGCATCCCAATTCCATCTTCATTTATATAAAGATTTGGCAGGCAGTTTCCCATGATTCTGAATACACACAGACAAGGCATATATACCCTAACCTACACTTTCACTCCTTTATGCCAGGCCCACCCACCAAAGGATTTAATAAATGATAGTTTTCCTATAGTTTAGGCATTTTCAGACTCTGCTAGGGATCTCTGGAGAAACCTCCCCTTTTCTAGCTGTTATTCCCCATCTCCGCCTGCTCACTAGGGACCAAGTAAGCAACCAGAGGTGCGGTACTGCCTCACACAAAGTCACAGCTCTCAGCAGAGGTGGCAAGTTAATGTTCCTGTTGCCTCCTTTCAGGCTTTTCCCACAAAATGCAGGAGCAGTTTTTCACTCTTCAAGTCAGTAGAGGAAGTGAAGATATTGGTACTCCTGTGAGAGTTTTGAATACTCAGTAAGAACCCACCAGGTCTTCTCAGACTTCACCTTAAGGCTGCTTCCTTGTTGCTCTCATTTTCCTATTTACTCCTTTTCCACCTCCAGTGGGGATCTTGTGGATTGCAGTCTTGATCTTCTGGCATTTTTTAAGATTTTAGTTTTCTGATTTATGTCAAACCACTAAAAGACTATGCCAAGAACAGGAATATTCAACTAATTATTTTTTTTTTTTCAGAATGGCACTGCTTGATAAGATTTTGACATAAGCATCCTTACCATAAAGATTAAGACATTTCAAAAAGCACATTTAAGAGACATACAAGAAGTTCCCTAAAGAAAATAAGGAAATAAAATTTACATTCATTTTAGTTTCAAGGGAAAAGTAAGTAGAAAACAAAGTCTTGTCAAGCTTTCTTTATATATGATAATGTTGTAGAACATGCCCCATACATATTTTTTATTTGCAGATTGTATTTAATATTAAGCACTGGCTTTAGATTGGTGGCCCAAAAGTCAACCTTTTTAAATATAACCATTTCAGGTGTGCTTAAGAGACTTATCATTGTCATTACATGGTATTATATATGTGTGCATTTTCACTGGCATAAAAGAGAAAATGACAGAGATAAGAACAAAACATACTACTGCTATTTGATATTTCTTAATGGAAACAATGCCCCGCTTAACCAGCCTATTTTACTGCTCTCTTAGAACAAGTGAGCCACCAGTACCTTTAAACCTTACTCTTTATGTCTTCACTTATGTCTTTTAAGTGTCAGTGGAATAGATTTTCTATCATGGTAGTGATCGTCACCAATTTAATGTGAGAGCTTTTGGAAAAAAAAATATAATTGGTATGAATGCTTTAATTTTTGAGAAATATAGGGATAAAATGGAATTAACCAAGACTTGGTTATCCACCCATGATTTTCTGCCCTTAGTCACGGCCTCCATTCACAGCTATATTATATTATCCTTATTAGAGTTTTCCCTTTTCTTCTCCCGCATGATGGTTTTATGCGCACGTACTGCATTCTGGTTTTCTATTATTTCCCACTGAATTACAGTTGGTCATTGTTCTCCAAATCTATGTCCTTGCTTTTCATTAAGAATATTGTGTGAGGGATGTCTTTTATTTAATTTGGTCATTATATTTTCATTTTATTTTATTTTCATAGTTTGCCCTTGACTTTGCAACATTTTCTTTACTCCCTCTATTACAGCTTAGTGACCTTAATATCATTGTTAAGGTTGAAATGCAACTTCTATTCTAAACTCACTTTCACAAGCTTATAACTTTTCCCAGATACTCCCTTTCAGGATGAGGATTTTTTTTATGCTTATGCTTTGTTAGAAGTGGATTTTTGTTTGAAGCTTCATAAGCATCATCTATTTGTTTTGCGTTATCCGACATGAAAAGACAGCAGTTCTGCAGCAATCAAGACAGCTTTCAGATGCTTTTTTTGGACTCTGATAATTGAAAATCAGCTTTGTTTCAGCACTTCAAAATCAGCTTTGATTGTGGAATGGTGGCTTTGCTATCTCTTTGAAATGGTTTTGAAATTATTAATAAAGTTCTGCATGTGACATCAGTATTAAATAACTTACTGAAGTAGTAAGGATGAGGAAAGTTGATCTCAGAATAACTCTGTTCTACTTAATATTATTTTTAAAAGCTGTTTATTTTCTGTAAGAAAATTACATTTATTTATATTTTAATGCCGTTTTCTTCACACTCTTCAAGGACAGTAGCCCAACCAGATGCATTACAGAGTGTTCAGTCAATCTGGGTTCTATATAGTATATGGAAATAATGTAACGTGTGCAACGAAAAATAAATATTTCTCTTGTACTGGTGAAAAGACAAGCAGTCGCTTTGTTTCATTCCACAGACAAACTTGTAATTAAAATAAGGTGTCTGAAAAAGCTTTTCCTAAAAGGTCCAGTAAGAAATCCTATACAGCTGTAAGCCCAAGAGAAGCACTGGGAAGCTGTAGACAACTTCTTGTTTGTCTTCACAGAAAAGATTTTCTTCAGGGAAGTGTTAATGCACACTACCTCTGGCTTTTCTATGGCCCCTCGCTATGGTATGCCTGTACTCTGCATTTTGTGCCTTTTCTTTTTTCATCACAAAGAGTCTCACAACCTCAGAAAGTAATCATTTTATGCCCTCCACATGGAAAATGCTATTGTAGCCTTGAAAGAATGAACCAAGAGCCTGGCTGACCAACAGAGATTTTATGTAATTCAGAGAGTCAAGGTAAAGCTGAGAAAGAAACTCTTCAGGCATTTCTTTGATCAGCTAATGAAGAAATATAAAAAGACTTGCCAACATTTTTAACTGGGGTACTCCTTTTAGCAAAAAACAAAACAAACAAACAAACAAAAAGTGGCATTGGGGAGGTTGGACTAGCTGACCTTTAAAGGTCCCTTCCAACCCAAACTATTCTGTGATTCTATGATTCTGTGGTTCTATTACTTGTAGGTTCTAAACTGACACAAACTGCTGCTTTCCATATTTATACTTACACAGAACAGACTGAGGCCCCAAATCTCTATTGCACTTTTTTACTCTGATATCCAATGACATGAAGACTACAAATGCCACAAAAGCTGTAGAAAGCAATGCTTTTTTGGGATCTATGTGAGCTGCTCATTTATGAGCCTTGTGATTTACTTTTGAGTTGGGCTACAGGCCAGAATTATACCAGACTGAAAATGAGGACATTTTTTCTTTAGCATTCAGAACTTCGAATTTTTTCCCTGGCTAAGCTACAAATGACAGTCAATAGATTCATTTTAATCTAAGATCTTCTTGTTCTGGTCCTATCTCTTTACTCCATCGTTTCTCATTGATTAAGCAGCTCTTGCATTTTACAATAATGCAATAATACAATCTGAAGTGCCTCAGGAGGCCTTCATATGAAACTTCATATGAAAGGTAATAAATAAGTTTACTTTAATTCATATTTATTTTCCTTTTCATTTATAAGTGATTTTCTGCATTCAGTCCATGTTTCTATTTCCTGTTCAAATACAGAAAGTTTTTATAAGATTGCTCAAATAAGCCTCTTACACAATTAGAATCCTGCCCTCGGTGGCTGCCATTCTCAAGCAGTACATCCTCTGCTGATTGCATTATTGTTCCCCCTCCAGTGACTCACTGATAGATCTGTTTATTCATACCAAATCTTCCATTAACCCTTAGTGCTGCTAATTTACAAGTTTATTTGTATTCGTCTTATTGATTATGAAACTGCAGTCATTATATAAACTGTATGAGCAGGAAAGCCCAGGCACCTCTTGTGGTGCGGGACAGACTGTTACAACCAGGATTTTTTAATCCATTAGCTGAAGGAAATACAGGTTGGTTTAAAATGGCTACACTTTTCCATCATGTGCAAACTGTTTCTCTCTGTCATAAAAGGGAGAATAATCTTTCTCTATATGTAAGTGGAATATGAAGTCAGAAGACAGCTTCCTATACATGCACAATTAACTGGAGATTCCTATAAACAGTTTATTTCTCCTTCGCTCCCATTGTTGTGCTCCATGCCTTTCCTGATGAGCCACATGATAAAACATTGTCCCCTGATTGTCAGACGTATTTCTAGACACTTTGTTGAAGAGGAAAGCAGTAGTAAGTAAAAAGTAGTTCCAAGTCCTCTCCAGTCATAAACTTCCATTATATTTAAGGCTTGACAGAATTATGAGTTCATCTAATATAATCTCCTGAGCATCATAAGCCATTAAATATCACCCAGATACTGCTACATGGAGCCCAATTATTTTAATTAGACAAGAGCACTTCAGTCGTCAAGAGACTAAACTGTAATGTGCCACAGGCACAGACCAAAATAGACAAAGTTGTCATCAAAGCCTGAAGCTCTTGCAATAACAAGGAATTTCTAGGTGAGAAATACCCCCAAAATTCCTGGACACGGTATGTAGCTCAGCGGCCAAGTTTGGCAAAGAATGTCAAGTTCCTGCCAATGAGAACTGAGGAAATTTTGGCTTCTTCAAATTTGGTGATCAATTTAATCCTGACCTGAGCACCAGAGTATGATATACTCAATGGGTACCTAAGAAAAGGAATCACAGTCAACCTGAGAAAGTACTTTATTTTTGAGCTGTTTTTCAAAGTCTGTGTGCTAAAAGCAATTTAAATTAAGCTGTGGGTATTTTAAATTGTGCACATTTCATCTACTGTAAAATGTTGTTCTTCTCTTTTCACAGGTGGAGAAATTTGAAGCCCAGGTAGCTTCAGCTCTGGAATCTGAATATTGAATGATTGATGAAGTCGAGTGTTTGGTATCTCCAATATGAAAATCCCTAGCACCCTTCCAGGGGACTGTTTGATCTAGCAGTTTATAGGACTAAGATTTATTTGATAAATCCTAAAAGCAACTACCAATGTGATTTTAAAACCGACTCCTATTTTATCTCAGCCCTCAATTTAGAATGGGTCTCACATGCTTGCAATTTTAGCTCATTCCTATTTCAGACAAATTGGTAAAATTGGGACCATTTATCTATTGCAAAACATTGGTTTACAAATCCCAGTCTGAGCCGGTTTACATTCACAGAGACCAGTTTTATCCTTTCTAGTTCCTAGGTCTGTGTGTCCAGTTTTGACTTATCTTTACAAACAAGAACTTGATTTTATCTCAGTTTTCTCTAATACAATTTCCCTGACTCAAATATAGCATTATTCTTCTATCTGTGTTCTCATGCTAGATTAGAGAGACCAGCAGCCTCCATCCCTTTATCAGGTAACTACCTCTTTTCTCTACCTCCTTGCTCCTTCTTTCTCAGACCACATATGACAGATTTAAAATGGTGAGCTACTAGGTAAGCCACAGAATAATAAATCAAGCCATTCAATATAAAATTTGCAATATGCATGTACAACAGCCATTTTCCAGATGCCTGCATGATTCAGAAATCAGGGAAAAGTTATACCCTACATAAAATAAGGGACAGAGAACTTGATCACATAATACGGGATATCCCATAATATTCCAGACATCTAGCAGACAAAACTAATGAAGTTTCAATTCCAGCTCAGTCAGAGCTAAAGAAACTCACGCGTTGTTTTCTAACATTGTTTAACCAGCTAGTTCTCCATGATTTGGGAGGTAAAGGAAAAAGCAGTTATTCTTCTACCTATTGAACCAAGCGTGAGTAATTGATTTGTTCTCCTTATAAAAAGCATTTATTTTGCTTTTGCTAGTCCTATGAACTAATGTGACCCGTGTTATTAATAATGGAAACATTCTCTAGATTGCTTTATCCACTTGCTGCTGAGAGCTGAGTTTCGTATCAATCACCAGATCAATGAATTGCAGCACTGCAAGATATGGGCAATGGAAATCACGTACCTTGACAGCAATACATAGCTTGTTAATTGTACAGTGCTATTCTGTTTCATAACATCAACATTTTACCACATCTTAAAAAGTCCCATGTTTTTACAGTTCATTTTAAACCACGGAAAACATTACCAGAAAAAAAAAAAAACCAAACCTACAAATCCAAAAAGAATTTTGGTCAGCCTGAGAAAGCCTGTCATATTTTAGCAAGGAAACAACTTCCTTAGCTACTGAAGCATAATGTGTCAACAAGATGGAATTCCACTTTCTAAAGGCTAGAGTGCCCACTCAATAGAAGAAAGCAATACATGAATACTGCTTAGAGCTTGTGGTGCAATGCTAGCAACTCAGCATTTAGCAGTCATAGAAAACGTCTGTCTCATTTTCATTCCCCTTGAAAAAAGTCCCTATACAATATTATGAGACACTCCTACTGTGAGGTGGTTTCTTAATCTCAGCAATATCTTCAGCTATTACCTTATACATGGTAATACTTTTCTGGTGAATTTTCTTAAAAGCAAAAATTTAATGACATATGGAACAAGGACAGATACCTGAAATGTAATAACAAAGACTAACCCTTCAATTTTACTATGGGTACTAGATAGCAGCTATCTCCTGTTTCCATTTTAGTGTTTCGCAAATGACATAAAGGTCTCAAGGTCTTTTCTTTTCTGAATTATTCCTCTGTTTTTCAAAACCTGAGAGCCTCTTATTTCTGCTCCTGCTTCAACTTTCATTCCCATCTTAAAACAGAGACAAAAATACAGATCATTGTGCACACAGCCCTTCTTCACCCATGACCTTTTATTCATCTGATTATAAAATTAAAAAGATTTTCTTCTGTGCAAATATCTTCAAAGATTGCCTCGAATTACCATTACTCATCTTGACTATCTTTACATCTTGAAGTATTTTAAAAGGTGCCTATTTTCCTTTTTACATACCTTCAAGCTTTTCCTGGTACTGGTAATGAAGAAGCAAAGCACATCTTGAACCAAACATTTATACTTACATATCCGTTTGAAAATAAAGTCTTTTAGGTTAGTCAGACTTTCAAACATTTTGATCAGGCAATAAATATGGAATAATGTGCAAAAACCAGACACAAGAGGGACAGAAACTGCACAAAGAAAGTACATGCTGATCATGACAATACATTGCATTAGAGCTGAACTTTACAACAGAAGACTTATAACTGCCAGATGTGGAAACTGGTTCTCCCTTCTAGACTGGGGCACTCTTACAAACTATTATGCACTTTCATACGTATGACATAGTTCTGTGCCAGTATTTGTGAGCTAGCTCACATCCCAGAGGGAATACAAGTGCACTCACATAGCACTCCAACCAAGATATAAACCCCTAAAATAAACAACCCCACTCCAGAAGTTTACAAGGACACACCCAACTAACAAAATCATCATTTGAATTATCAAAATTAAGTGAATTAGATCTTGTTTCTTGGAGTTTTTATAATTCAGATCTGTCTCCTCGAAACAAAGGTTTTTTTCACAATTATTCAGGGTTCACCTACATGCATATTATTGTGCTTATCAAAGACATCACTGAAGATGAAACATGCATGCTAGGAAATGAACAGGAGATAGTGAACCACAAAAAATAGCTTTGCAGACAACAGGAATGTGTATTGCACTTCTCATGTAACTACTTTAGAGTGTCCTCTATTCTATTAAGCTTTCTGAAAAGGCAGACAATTATTAATTCTACCAATATGCTGCAATTGCTTTTGACATGTGCTTCCTTAGCCATGGAAAAAGAACGAAAGAAGAAATCAATGGGAAAAAAATTGCTGGGAAGAGTGAAATTGCCTTAGGGATTTTGTTCTATGTAATACAATGGCCTAGGAATTCTATTTATAAGGAAGACACAGTATTTATATCTATTGATTTTTCAGGGACCTCTTTCAGTCTGCAGTCTTAAAATTGTACCTGTCCTGGAAGTGAACACATCTTTTGTGAAATCTTAATGTTCTTCAATGGCACTATGCTTACAGAACAGTAAATATGGTGTAAAAGAGGTGAAATAACCCCAAATTTTGTGCTCCCTTTGCAAGGCTATAAAACTTCTCTTATCATTGCACACTTAATGCACTAAGATTAAGTACTGGCTTGCAGGCTGGAATTTCACATTAGGGGATCCAAACGAAGGGCCACAAAAACATCAGTTATGACAGCTTGTTCCTGAGATCATTTAAATTGTCACCCAGACCTTAGGATAGTTTGGAGTGGTCTCAGGACTTCCACGAACATGGCTACAGCTTCAAGAGTCAGGTCTCCTGGCAAGGGACTATGAAACCACACAGGATCTCTGGAAATACATACTTCTTCTTGCTTATATAGCCTATGCTAGGAATGAGTAAATTCAAAGGGAAAAGATCGACAGAGGCTCTATTTCCACTACCCCCAATCTCCCATCTCACCCCATTCCAAGGGATAGGTTAACTGATATTGCACGCTGCATAAAGTTTTTACAGTTGTGGAGCAAGGGCTGGGATGCAATCACACATTAGTCAGTTATCATCCTGCTGAAAGATATTGACAATGGATGTTTTGCACAGCAGTTGAGCTGTATGTGTAGAAACCAAGGCATACTTTCTAAAAAACAAGTAATACAGTCCCTTTTGAAGCTCCATTCTAACCTGCTTTTAACCCCAAACTTTAATATTTCGGAAATAATATGCCAGTTTAATATAAAACAAGACAAAAATGTTTTATTCATAGAGATTTTGTATGTCTTCATTACCACAGCTTTTCCTGTACCCAGGCCAGCTGGTATATGTACTGTCTTCTATGTTTTGTTGCTGTTTTCTCATATTAAATATGTCAAAATTTTATATTTGAGCAATAAAAGTTAGTAACATAGGTCTGATGCATATTAATGAAGGTAGAACTACAGTGTATAATGGTAGTATCTTGGTAAATCAATTAATATATTTATGGCTAGTGATAAAAAATACGAAAGATTAAGCAAGGGTGAGGTCAGTCAGTGGTACCACAACATGGCTTTGTGTGAGGACTATTTATAATCATTAAAAAGATAACTGCATACTACTTTTCAAGTCAAAATAAATCTCTCGTCTTCTTCCATTTCTTTGCCTGACAGCCTGAATAATGCCTGACTGCAGAGGGTACGTATGGGGATTCTGAAATTTAAACCTCTCTCCTCACCTTTTTGGAACAGTTCTGTCTAGATTCTATTCTGCCTGTCAGCCTAGATACCAGGCTTTTTCTGGGCCCCACATATTCCTGTTTCCCAATTTCCTCAGACAAAGCAGAACTACCATCTTTAACTTTCCCAAAGGCCCATTTAGCAAATTAAGAGCACTCTCTTGGAGACTCACATTTAGTTTTGACACCAAGAGCAATAACTTTGCAAAAAGAGATTCCAGTTCCTCATTTCACGTACCACAGAAAGAAACTGAGGAAGGCAAAATGTCTGTATCCAAGCCTGGCTCAGTTACCTGTTCATTTTTCAATGTTCTTTCAGATTTGGTTGGAGTCCTTACATGTTTGGGACTACCTCACACAGTTTTCTCTCTGAACAACGGAATATTTATTTCACCTCAGTCCCTGAGACAGCTTATTCTCTATTTGCTTTCTTTTGCCTCTCCTTTTCTAAAATGGTTTCTGAAAACTCTTTTCATTTACTGTCTCTATTTCCTCTTGAAAAGCTATCCCTCCTCCCTCCCTTGATCCATCTCATCAGTTAATCAAAATTGTCAAATACTTGACAGTTGTTAGCTACCCTTATACTGCAATTCAGGCCGGAACAATCAGTTTGTTCTGTGCAGTAGACAGCTATTTCTCTATAAGGGCTTTTGGGTGAATAACATCACTTGTATTAGATGTAACTTCTGCTGTTAGCAGTATGTTATCAACTCTGAACTTTACCCAAAGACGGAGGTTCAAATATCCCCAAAAGAAACTCTACATATCTAAAGTATAGCTTAAAAGATGACACAGGTATTCATAGAGAATCTCCAGATTCACGTTGCATTCCTTATTTCTTTGCTTGCTAACTTTAACAAGGAACACGTCTCTAACCTAAGCTGTACAGGTAAGCACTGCAAGGCATCTTTCTCTACCTTTATTTGGATGGACAAAAGGGACATTCTTCATCTTGGGCCTTTCTTTGAGCTTATAAATCATTGTGTACACTTGTGAGGGAAGCCAGAGCTGTGAAGTGGATGTGCCTGGATTCCATAAAGAAGAGTGGAAGGCTTTCACACTAAAAAAGGGCAAGTTTTGCCTGGGAAAAAACCCAACATTGTTTAACTTTCTGAATAGAAAACACTAAAAGTAACTACAGAAAACAGAGCAGAAATAAACAGCTTTCCTAACTGTCATGGTGTTCTTGCAGGCAGACTCTTACTTTCAGTCAGCTTTCTCACCGGCAGCTGACTTCAGTGCTAAGACCTTCACCACAGAAAATCTTCTGTGACAAATCTTCCTCGAGGTTATCATGTGGCAGGGTGCAAAGAAAGATTCAAAGACATGCATTTTCACCCTTTTCCATTATAGATTCTGAGGGAGGGCCTGCATGTTACCAAAATTGGGCTTATAGACCAGCCTCTTGCTTCTCATTTCAGGCTCAATGAATTGTATTCCCTAATGTTCAAGATGTCACATAAACGAAAACAAAGGGTGAGGTTAAACTCAAGGCTGCATATCTGGTCACTAGCAAGCACAGCACAGAGTCCATAAAAGGAAACAGAGCAGTTTGCTAAACCAGGCAATACATCAATCCTTTATGCTATGTACACTTTATTTACAGGACATTTGCAGATTTAGAATGATGATGAATGAAGCTGCAAAACACAGTTTGATTTTCATCATGTCAAGGCAGTGAGCAGAGTAAAAATTCTTTGTGATTTTAACTTCTTTAACCAACCCCTAATAGTTAATCCAGATGCATTTCTTTTTGTTTACTCAGTTTTCTTTCTTATTACTTTCCCGCCTTCTGCTTTATTTTATAGCCCCAGGTCTGCCCAGTGAGTCTGGGGAGTACTCTGTTTTACATGCACCACTGCATGGACAGATAGGAAGTTTTACCAGGGTCGACAGATGCTAACCTACTCAGAGAAGACAAGTTACTGCTGCTTCCTAGTTCAGCAAACTATTATTCTTCCATGGTATCAGTTTGGGCAACATCAAAACTGCAATAAAAAGTGCATTTTCCACAAGAAAGACAACCATAAGAGCATGATAATATTTCAGAAATACAGACATTTTCTCTTCTCTCATAGCATGCATGGAATTCAGTAATAATACAAAGTATGGAAAGAGTCACTTAGTAGAAACATCAGTCACTCTGACCTAACGTTTAATAGGTTCTTTTATACGTCGATTTCTCTCTTGGATTTCTTGGGGGAAATAGAAATATTTCCCCCAAACCTTGATTCTTGTAAGGTACCTGTTATTTTTACTGCCAAAAAAATCACTGATCCATATGGTCTGACCTCTTAGCAAAAACATTTTCAAGTGTCATCTGTTTTTGTTTTCCAGAAATCCGCCATTAATTGTGCATTCCGCCTGCTTAAAAGTAAATTTTATGAGAAAAAAATAAATACTTCTATATTTCTTTTCCTCATGTATTTTAACATGTCTAAGCAATGTCACTGCAGTATCACAGACTGGTCATTCTCTCTCTCTCCTTTTTCTATGACTTATAAAGAAAGTTGGTGTTAGTATAATAATGAATGGTTTGCTCAAGATCCTGTTCATTTCTACTGAAGTGCTAGGAGAAGAAAGTCAAAGTACATTTGGATTGTCATTTGCACAGTTCAATTTCTTACTGTAACTACTCAGCAACTTCTTAAACCAAATAAAGCAAATAATTCTGGAATGGACATAGTCTACACAATGAAGTCATCATTCCTAAGCCATGATGCTATATTTACATTGTATAATAAGCTACAGTACCCCACTTTGGTATGAAGGGTAATTCAGAGTCACTGATGGAAAAGGAAAAAACCACATTTCCCCCCTTATTCTAACATTGTACAATATCAATTGTTTGCCACACCACTAGTAGGAAAAATGTATGTTCTTACCCCACAGCCTATTCCGTTGCCTGGTTCACATACAATTTTCCTTACTCCTGGTTCAGGAAGCAAACCCGCTCCACAGCCGGGAGTTGGACATAGCACTCCTCCCATCTGCAGCACACACTCCTCAGCCCCATAGCGCTGGTACCGGTTGTACTACAACATAACAGATTGGTGTTAAACTTGCAATGGCATGCAACAGTCTGTGTCATCCCCCCCCTCCCCAAACTTTGAGCTTGAATCTATCCCACATAATCAAGTCAGCTGTCCTAATGTCTCACATGTGAAGTCCAGGTTATTTGTCAAATGTCTAGAACTTCACAGCGTTGCTAAATGGGGTGTCACTCTGCTCCAACTCACATCATATGCATCACTTTCTGACTTGCAGCTATCATTTTCACTATCAGAAAATTGTGTGGGACGTTAAAATCAACAAATCAGGAAACTGTTTCTGTAAGTAACCTCAAGAACTCTTATACTGATATAAAAAAAAATTGTAAACATCATAAATATAGTCCAGCAACAGATACTGATAAATGCTGTATACAGATTGAAATGAAACCCACAAAACCCCCCAAGGATCTACAGCTAGAAGTACAGTATAATTTTTAGACCTAAAGGGTTATAGAAATTGTCCTGCCAAGTTTATTTTTCAAAATAAATTTAATGAAACTGATTGGCAAAATAACTCTCTGCCATACTTTTATTTCAATGTTAGGTGTCGTTCTTATCCAGGGTCTCCAAGGAAATTTTCTTAGTTTTTGTAGTTTTCATCTAGTTCCATCCCAATCGCCTAAAAGGCCATGGAAAGGCTTCTATTTTAATGATGGAGACGCTGACACAGAGTAATATTAAATAACATGCTTACTGTATCCTCACTGACATAAATGCCTACTCTAAAATGAGTGATGCCATTGCAATAACTTTCCCTGGTCTAACTTACCCTGCTTTCAGCCTGAGATAAGCTGCGCAAGTACAAATCATGCTGTGTACATGTAAATCACATCCACTCTAGGGTTCTATGTTGCTGCAGTTCCACACTAGAGGCTATATAACCATTGTAAACTAGGCCTCAGAATTGCCTATAAATCTGATCTACTGTAGAGTGAAATAAATGAAAGCATTTGGTCCTAACAGCCCCAAAGAAAACAGGAAAATCCAAAAGGCCAAAGAGGAAGGGAGTAGTATGAATTTCCTCTGCGAGCGGAATGACTTTATGGTGTGGTAAAGGAACAAAACAGAGCTTTATGTTACAGCACTCACAACAGTATTTAGTGCTTCATAAACTCTTATCCCATAACCGCTCATGAAAATCCTGTTCCCTTTTTTTGGGGACAAATAAAAAATTCTCTCACCAATCCGCACCCCTCTCCAAAGAAATCCCACGAGGAAAACTGAAGGACCAAAACCTCATACACAAAGGATACAAAGAAGAATTTTAAATTACAAAGGCAGGGGTGCCACTGCATATTTTGTGGGTACATTTAAGAAGATTCTTCTACAAATGTTGCCATAACATGGCTTGTTACGCTGGGTTGTATGTGACTTCTTAAAACACTATAATATTTAGAGATAAAAGTGTTGCATCACAGCAACGAAAAAGTTTACCAACCTGGAAGAATCCACCTTTGACAGTTAACAAAAAGTCCAAACAAACTTTCTCTCAAAACAAAAGCAAAGTCTAAAAGGAGAGAAAGCCTTCAAAATATCACTGTGTGTGAGAGACAGAAATCCTGAATTAAGGATCTTGGATCTGGAAGATACCAGTATTTTGAGAAATGTAGAAGACATGTCTGCAAAGTCTCCTTGAATGCAGGGTCTCAACAAGTCAACCGGTGTTTTTCTATTTTATTATTATATTGTAACCTAGAGTAATGGCATAAATATTTAACTTTGGACTCTGTCAATTTTCAGCAAAGTTTGTAATCCTTGCACTAACTACACGCTCAGTGCTCTGAGCCATTCTGCTGCCCTTGAACAGAAATATGGGTAACCACAGCTGCAAAACTCGCTGCGACCTCATTTTTCATCAGGGCAGAGATTGGACCTCAAGGTGAGGACAGTGATTGTCTTATCCTGTTAAGACGTAACATTGTGCTGGATGTGGGATCGTTAGCAGCTGCTCATTATGGAGGCAAACACCATTGACATTGTAGCTGAGATTCCGTCAGCATTTCCATTATAAATTCTCAGATGAAAACAAGGATATGTTTTCCAGTCATTAACTTAGCATAAAAAGGGCATGAAGATTCCTCCCGTCTCCTCTCCATTTCTTTTTTGATACACAAAAATGGAAGATAGGTAAGTTGGGAATCAATCTGTCTTGTTAGAGAAGTTACAGAAAGGAAATGTCCAGTCTACCTACTGGCAAGGTGGACAAAGCCATTGCATTCTGTCCCACAAATTTGACGTTTTGTACTGGTTCAGCACAGGACTCATGTCAAATCAGTATAGCACTCTCATCAGTGATTTTCACAGTATAAAAGCCAAAAAAATGATCAATTTGAACACAGGAAAGATATTACTAAATGCATTTGCATCTAGTTACATCTTTACATCTAGTTACCAGCCTGTTTTCTACCTTCAAAGTCAAATTTCTTTTCCTTGTGCCTGCGCACTATCTCACCCAAAACCCAGCAACCAACTAAAACATGTAGGAGCAGAACGTATACACGTTTGCTGCTGTAATAGAGTCATACATAACATACATGGATTTATATTATTTATTCAGTGGCCTGAAAGAAAACAGCTCGCTTCACTTTAAGGGTGCATTTATAAAAGGCTTGTGAAGGACCAAAACATTTATTCTAAAGTGATGATGCCTATAGTTGCACTGGTTGCTTGGACTCCTTTCATAATTAACAGGAGAGACAGGATGCAATTAGTCTTTTCTCTTTCAGATTTGTACATCAGCATGAGAAGAACTGAGCCCTGGAGTGCCCTGTTCTATTGACAGAGAGATCAGACAATTTGCTAGATATTGACACACCTGAAATCAGGTGACTCCCACAATAGCTGCTTCAGTTCCAATAATTCTGATCCTAAGTCACCTGGCCTAAGCCATTCTTGAAACCAAGGTTTAGGTACCCAAACAGCTTAGACCTCATACAATTCTGGCTCTTCAAAAATCAAACATCTAACCTAAACAAGTCACAGAGGCTCCAAATATATTGAAGGAGAAGAAACAAGATCCCAAGAAGGGAATTTATCCTGACTTAAGTGTGATGTCTAAGACAGGTAGGATGAATCACCCCGTGGAAGTGCTGTAGTTGAAGCTGAGAAAAATAACTTAGGCTAGATATCTAACATGTAAAGAGCTGTCATAATCTAACTCTTCTGTAAATTCAAAATATTTCACAATATCTATTAAATTATCATCAATGTGGCTCCTATTTAGAGATGTACTCATCACGTGTAAAACTGTTCTGCATGCTACAAGAAGGAAAAATATCTCCAATTTTTTTTAGGAAAAACCTCTTACAAAGTTTAATATATGGGGAACCTGATTGAACTGGCATTCATGGCATCTGTTTTCAATTCCTGGCAGCAGCACAGCCTTCCTGTGGTTTTCACGTAAGTCACTTAATCTATGCTTCTCATCAGTTCCCCATGTGTAAAGAGGGAGAATGATACTTGCTGATTTCACTGTAGTGTTAAGAGGCAAAATCCATTAATAGTCATGAGGACATCAAATACTATGGTAACGAGGGGCATAAAATTACACAGAAATCACCAGCCGTCTACTGCTAGAAAGCAGCTTTTGAGCAAAGAATGTCAGGCATTTATATGCTACTGTAATAATGTCCATATATTTCAATGCTTATTTGAAAAAACAAAAGCTTTAAAAATATGATTTACTCCAAACCACTAGTACTAAGACAGCTAAAAGTATATGAACAGTATGAAAAGAACTATGAAAGTAGTTGTAAAACATTCTGTTTTGTTTTGTTTTCTCTGAAAACTGCATCCTGTTGAGAACTTTCCCCTCAGTTTGTGAATTGTCCCAGTCAACCCAAATCTATACTTTTAATGGAATAAAATTTTGAGTGGAAAAAATTCCCAGCTCTACTTATGGTATTTCAACCATATCATGAATTTCTTTCATGCAATCTTTGCTCATAAAGACTTTAAAAATGATTTTTATAAATTATAGTATGACATAGACTTGGAGGCTGGATAATTGTAACTCTTTATTCCCTACTCCCCACTTTCCAGAGTGGGATGGTTTCCCTTGAGCCTTAGAATGGTACTGGGTTTTCAACCAGTGGAAATTCAATCATTTGACATCGTAAATCAAGGGTAATTGAAATGAAATCATTGGGCTGACACAGGAATAAAACAGGTATAAGTATGGGTTGAAGTCTTTTCAGTTACATTGAGATTCAGATACGAAGAGAAAATTGAAATGCACCTGGATGCGCAAAACTCTTGCAAAGTACACTTTGTGAACACAGTGATTCCTTGCCATGTTATTTAATTTGCAAATTATGCTTTAATATCATAGAATCATAGAATGATTTGGGTTAGAAGGGACCTTAAAAAATCATCTATTACAACATCCCCTGCCACAGCACATGTGCCTTGTGCTATTTTAATTTTGCTTTTACACTTTGGGCACAGTTTTCTTTATTTTGCCCTTTTCCTCACACCTAGAAGCATCTGCTCAGTAGTAGGCTTGCAGGGAACTTTGGACAAAAGTTTAACAGTAGATGTAAAGCTGAAATTTCTAATCTCAGAAAGGTAATTCATTTACTTGGTTCTTTAACTGCATGTAACAGTCTCAGAGGAAAGAAAATCTACTTTCTGGAGTCAGATTGTTTTTACTGCTCCTATAAATCAAATAACCATCTGTGTGTTTCAAAATTAGATTGTGGAGGCTATTAGTCCATAATGTAGACTAAGCACTTTGTTTATATGTATTATACACATACAACAAAAAAAAAAAAGAAAAAGAATTAGTTCCATAATGTAATTAGGCAACAAAACCCTTAGTACTCATGGGACTAGTAAAAATACTTACAAAAGTGTCACCTAAAATATAGATTAAAAAGAGATGGACTGACATGACTCTCCATCGACAACCCTTACTTTATTTTTCCGGAGCTATTGGGCTCCTTTGCTGGCCAGTGATATGACTGGAAGAGCAAGTTCAGAGCATCAGCTCCTTCTTGTTCGCACAGAAACACCACAACGGAGACCAGAAAGAGAACCACCTTCTAGAGGGCTGGAATTTGCCTGATTTTGGAGAGTCATGGAAAATTGCATAAAGCAGTCTCAGGAAAATGCTTAGATAAGAAACCCATGACTGGACCAATGCAACACAATTCATGGACAAAATTAAACTAGACTGGAGAGGGTGAAAGAAAGGGAAGACTGCAGTTTGGAAAATGATATGAAAGAAAACACACAGTGAGAAGTATGAAAATAGAAAATAAAGAATGCTGAGAAGAGAGGACACTGGAACAGGTTGTAGCAGAAATCAAACTGAATATATGAGAGGCAACATGATGCAATGAAAAAAGTGGACTAAGCACAGTGTATGGCTTGGCACCATATTTACAAACTCTTGGAAGTTTGTGATCTTCCAAATCTTCTATTTGTGGGATCAGTCTGAATGGACTGAATGCTGGACGTTAACATTCAGTACCTTCCAACCCTTGTGGAGCTCAAATCTACATTCCTTTCTCCCCTACAAATGATAACCACCGAGGCTGTAACTGATGCAAGGAAATGTTTTCAGTTGATGCTGTTGCAAATTGTGCAACTGAGATTCAGTGAAGTAGATACTGGCTCCCAGGAATTCCACTTCTCAGGTCACAGGAGTGAATATATGCATATTCCATGAAAGAAGATCAGTCATCCAAGGGATGGAAGAAGTCCCAACTTCTTCATCCACCTGAGACCCTGAACACCAGAGTTCAAATCCTCTCTCTGAACTTAATGAAAGCTGGGTGAAAGAGAATTCCTCTACTTATTTTTAGAAGTACTCAAATTGCTACAAGCGTCACTAGTTGTTACAGACATTAAGCAAAGGGAAATTTGAGTTCTACATAAAATGACATGTTTTTTGGTTTTGACAGGAAAAGAATATCCTTTAAATTAGTTTTGATCGTAAGTACTTTTTCCTTTCTTTCTCAGCATTTTTTATTTCAGCTGTTGAACCAAAAAGAAATTACTTTTACTTGTCTAGTGAGCAGCCAACAAGTTAAAAAAGGAGTAAGAAAGGAGAGGTGCTCGGCCTATGACAAGGAGTCAAAAATCATAAAGTTCTGATAATCCAGGAGAGACAAAGCTGAGGAACTCACATGGATTCAAATTACCTCTGAAGTCAGGGAAGAAAGAGGTTAGGAGACACTCAAAGCAGATATAGCATGAAGAGAAAAGAGAGACACATCACCAGTCATATGAAGCTGCAAGACTGTAAAGTTTGTTGCGTAGTTCCAGACATAAAAAAAAGGTGGTGTAAAGAGGACCAAGGTGGTGTAAAGGCAGTATCTCAATTTTAGAGAGAGAGTGATTGGAAGGTGATGACAAATCCAAAAGGTGAGCCAAATTAGATGGACAGAAATCAGATATTAGACGGAAAATTGGAAGAAACTGTGAGATGCATGTAGGTATCACTCAGATTGAGTAGTAGCTGAATCTAGGGGACTAGGTGGGAAAGCACAGATCTGCAAGGTAGTATACTGGTAAAGAAACATATCTGAGAATACTAACAAAATAGCGTAGTTATGAACTGGAGAAATTATTCAGTGAAATTTTTTTCTTTTTTTTTAACTGCATGTGAATTATCAAGAGGTATCTTACATTTTTTCCAGGTGTAGTTATCAAAAAATCTTGATCCACAAATACTTCAGAAGTGCTTTGTTGATCATATTTGACAGTTCCCTGTACTACATTCAGTTTATTAATTAGAATTGTCACATGACATTACTTTTGCTTGAATGGGTAAATATCTATCAGTTTAAAACTGACTTTATATTAATGTTCTGTAGCATATACTTAAAAAACATTCCTCTAGCAAGCATTGCAAGCAAAAAAATATCAAAAGGACTTTCCCCTTGCCATACACACATATTGGATACAAATTCCTTTAAAACCTCAATTAATGTTAGATGATTTCTGTCCACACTGTGTTCTTGTAATACTAGATTTCCATATCTCCTAAAGTTACAGCTCACAGCAAAACCTAGCACAAGTCCACACCAGCTTTGCATGGGGATGTGCATCTGCAGATTTTCAAAACAGGCTGTTCCTTTGCATACTTTGCATAAGTTTTCCCCAACGGGCAAGGAAATGGGGGGGGTGGGGGGTGGGGGTGGGGAGTGAAGAAAGAAAAAGAGTGCCTCATTCAGGCTTGCTCTGATTCCACGGATATAAACACCCACAACATTTCTAAAGAAAAAGTGAGCAGGGATATGACTTGCAGTAGCAGCTGACAGGAGAAATCTGTTAAAATTGATCATTCCCCTGTCAAAATATCAAGCAACTGGCCAATACATTCTGCAAAGTTGTCACAGCGGGTGACATAGCAGAGAAGCGCAGCTACACATAACTTCGCAGCTTCTTTTCCAGCCACTAGCGTGTCTCGTCTGCTTCATCTGCGCTGTGACCTGTTGGGGGCACTCAGGTACAGCAGCAGATTGCTCGCTCTTGCGTTATTTGTTTTCCCTTCCAGGCTTCAGATGTAGCTGCTATTTTATTCATGAATCTCAACATTCCATTTAAACAATTAAACAAGATTTTTTTTTTATCACTTTGGGGAGAAGAGGGAAGTTTCTCAGAGAGTCATTAGGGAGACTCCATAACAGTTCACTGCAAGTCATCTTGCTATGTTGATATATTGTAGTGTTTAGGTCTGAATTAAAGTGTTCTCTCTGCTGTCTCTGGCACTGGCTTGTTGAATTACCTGCCTTCCACTGTACTTGGACAGAGCCCATATTTAGTGCATCTTTAACATATTTTTGTAAGCAGCTTGTACTATCACCACTTGTAGAACCGTTTGCATTTACTTGCAGAGACAGACAGCCTACAGGGCAAATTGCTACTGCAGGAGACTGATTTTCTTATATTGTGCTAATTTTCAATAGCTTCCCAGTTAATAAATCTTTCATCCCAATCCTAAGTGTATCTCAAGTACCTGTGAAGGGAAACAGTTAGCCTGCAGGTTGGACTGCATCCATTATGCTCGGGGAAAATAATGGATTATGAACAGTCAGATCAAATTGCAAGAAAAAGCTCAGGAGTGCTAAGGAAAGTTAGAAAGCCTCAGGTTTCGCATGTCCAGGACACTCTCTTTGCCTTGCACAGACCTTTGCACACTGGGAGAGCCTGTGAAAAGGAGGTCCAAAACAAACCAGTCAAAGCTGCTTTTGGAGACTTTTCTAGGTCAGACTCTCTGGCACCTTCTCAAAGGGTCAAGTACCAAGTGGGGCAGCAATCTGTTGCTAAATGTATTTGTACTGCATATTAAGCCAATCACTCTGGAAGTTGGTTTCATGCGGTAAGTTAGGTACCCACAATGCATATCGTGTACTAGGGAAGCTTGTACTCTTCTGTTTTACTACACAGACTATGATCACCTCTTTCCATAAAGTCTAAAAACAAATCCCTCTTTAAAAACTAACTTATTGCCACTAACTAAACCTTAAAAGACAGACTTTTCAGCTAGGATGAATTTTCCATAATGCACATTCCTGAGGAAATAGAAGGCATGGGATTTTTACATGTCCAGGGGACTACCGAGAACCTTGACTATTTGGACAACTGTTTTATTCTTATAGAACTCCTTTTAGGAAATATTAATCAGCAACTTTTCATGCTTCAAGTTAAACACAAAGCCTTTTTTCCTCAACATTAGTTTTCCTTCAATGCTTACATTTAAATAAAAAAATCTTTCATATGGATAGACAGATAGACAGGCAAACACATGTTTTTGAGTGGTTTGATCCTGCAAGCTGCTCAAAATCTTTCCCTCTTAATAACATCAACAAAAATTATATATGGTCAGCATTTACAGGAAACAAATACTTGATGAACAAAAGGTAGAGGCCAGGATTTTGTATTAGGAACAGTTGCTTGATTTTTACTTGACTGAAATTTGGTTGATAAAGGTAAAAGAGTTGAAGCAGACTTCTCTAAGGCATTTGTCTTGCTGCCGTGTGGCATTTTGATTAAGTATCTAGAGTGATACAAAATTAACATGCCATATATTAAGAGGATGAAAACTTAGCTATCTGGCATGTCTAAAATATAATTGTAAATGGGCAATCATTATAAAGCAGGTGTGTTTCCAAAAAGGTTCCGAAAGTATTGATTCTTGGCCTTACACCACTTAAAATTTTTATCAATGACTTGGAAGAAAACCAAGAACATAGAACATTAGTGATAAAACTTGTAACAATTTGAGAAGAGGAAGTAATGAACATGTAACATAGATGGTTTATTCTACAGGGGTATCTGAACTGTTGGTAAACTGGGATTGAGCAAACAACTTTTCAGCACAGTCACATGTAAAGTTATTTTTCTAGAAACAAACTATTACCCACAATTGCAGGATGGATTGTGAGCAGAATCTGAGCTGTGTCCATCCACATCCAAAAGCACTAAGGCACCTCTTAGATGAAAAAATAGAAATTTGTAGAAGGGAAAATCTATTCCTTATTGAGCAGCCACTGATTTAGCTGGAATCCAGAAATTCCAGTGGGAATGTCCGCTTCAAACTGAAAGATTCCTTCATTCAGTCTTAAACATATTTAGTTGACAGTCTGACTGACAAGCGGACTCCCTTTTGCTATATAAGCATTTTCTAAGTCCTGTTTCAGGGGTGTGGTGGCTTTTTCTGAGATGCATTCATAAGTTGAAGTAATTTTTTATTATGATGATCACCTACTGCCTTGTGACAGGACAAAGAAAATTGGAAATGTAAAGGATCTGGACACTGAGGAATGGGAGATACGCAATGTAGGGAGCATACTGGTGCTCGTAGAGTGGTGGAAAGAAAAGAGGCTGGGAACTTTTGTCTTTCACTACTGAGATGTATAATAGGATTGAATGTCTGCAAGTGATTTGTAAACAAAGAATGGATGTTTTTCTAGGCAATATACTCCAGTTTAAACAAGAATTAATCCAAGAAAGTCATGTAATGCGTATTCTAAAGGAGATCAGAAGAGATTATCACAATAGTCCATTCTGCTTTTATAATCTGTCCTTAAATACATAAGCATTTAAAAAATATATCAAGATTGGACATGAAGCAGTAACACGCCCCTATTATTCTTTGACTGTTGCTTGGAGTGTAAGAAAATATATGTTGGTTGATAATACTGATATTGTAAACAGTATGAATAAAAGTGTTATAATTAATTATGATTTTTCTTTATCAAGTATGCATGATAACAGAAAAAGACATACTTTAGATCTTTTTAAAAAGCAAATATATAACTAAATATATATAAGAAATAAGTAGATACAAGCTCTTTAGGAAGGACAGGCAGGGTAGGAGGGGAGGACGTGTTGCCCTCTACATCAGTGACCAGCTAGAATCGAAGGAGCTCCGTATGGGGAAGGATGATGAGCTGGTTGAGAGTGTATGGGTTAAGATTAAAAGGAAGACAGGGGAAGGTGATGTTACAGTAGGGGTCTCCTACAGGCCACCTGACCAGCAGAGCCAAGTAGATGAGGCCCTCTATAGGCAGATAGAAGTGGCTTCCCGTTCACAGGCCCTGGTCCTCATGGGGGATTTCAACCACCCTGACATCTGCTGGAGGGACAACACAGCAAGGCACCTGCAATCCAGGATGTTCCTGAAATGCACTGATGACAACTTCCTCCTCCAAATGGTAGAGGAACCAACAAGAAAAGGTGCTATGCTGGACCTTGTTCTCACCAACAGGGAAGGGCTGGTGACCAACGTGAGGCTCAGGAATAACCTTGGCTGCAGCAACCACAAAGCGATAGAATTTAAGATCCTCAGGGCAACTAGGAGGATGTATTCCAAGCTTATGACCCTGGACTTTAGGCACGCCAACTTTGATTGCTTCATGCGATCATGGCATGCTGGCCAAAGTGCCGTGGGACAAAGCCCTAGAGCGAAGGGGGGCCGAGGACAGCTGGTTAGTATTCAAGGATCACCTTCTCCATGTCCAGAAGCAAATTATACTGACAAAGAGGAAGGCAGGAAAGAATGCTAGGAGACCTGCCTGGATGAACAGGGAGCTCCTGGACACACTGTCACACCAAAAAGAATCTTTACAAGGAGTGGAAGAAAGGACAGCTGGAATGGGGGGCATATAAGGAAGCTGTCCAAGCAGCAAGAGACCTGGTGAGAAAAGCTAAAGCTCAGTTAGAATTAAATCTAGCCAAGGAGATCAAGGGAAACATCAAAAATTTCTATAGGTATATAAATGGTAAGAAGAAGACTAGGGAAGGTGTGGGCCCCCTCAGAAAGGAAACGGGCAAACTGGTAAAAAGTGATATGGAGAAGGCCGAGGTTCTCAATGACTTCTTTTCCCCAGTCTTCATTGGCAAGGGCTCCAGACACACTCTCAGAGTCACAGAAGACAATGTCAGGGGTTAGAAAGAACTGCCCATTGTAAGTGAAGATCAGGTTTGTGACCATCTGATGAACCTGAAAGTGTACAAGTCCATGGGACCCGATGGGATACACCCACGGGTACTGAGGAAACTGGCGGATGAGGTTGCTAAACCACTCTCTATTATATTCCCAAAGTCATGGCCGTCTGGAGAAGTCCCCACTGACTGGAAAAAGGGAAACATAATCCCCATTTTCAAAAAGGGAAAGAAGAAGGAACCAGGGAACTATAGGCCAGTCAGTTTCACCTCCGTGCCTGGTAAGATTATGGAGCAGATCCTCCTGAAGGCACTGCTGAGGCAGAAGAATAACGAAGAGGTGATTGGGTACAATCAACACGGATTCACAAAGGGCAAATCATGCCTGACAAACCTGGTGGCCTTCTACGAGAAGGTCACAGCATCAGTAGACAAGGGGAGAGCAACTGACGTCATTTACCTGGACCTTTGACACAGTCCCACATGACATCCTGGTCTCCAAGCTGATAAAATACAGGTTTGATGGACAATTCAGTGGATAAAGAACTGGTTTGATGGCCGCACCCAAAGAGCGGCTGTCAATGGGTCCATGTCCAAGTGGAGGTGAATGACAACCGGAGTCCCTGAAGGATCAGTACTGGGACCGGTCTTGTTTAACATCTTCGTCAGCAACATGGACAGTGGCATAGAGTGCACCCTCAGCAAGTTTGCCGATGACACCAAGCTGTGTGGGGCGGCTGACACACTGGAGGGAAGGGATGCCATCCAGAGGGACCTTGATGGGCTGGAGAGGTGGGCCCATGCCAACCTCATGAAGTTCAACAAGACCAAGTGCAAGGTCCTCCATCTGGGTCGGGGCAATCCCAAGCACCGATATAGGCTGGGCAGTGACTGGCTTGAGAGCAGCCCTGAAGAAAGGACTTGGGGGTGCTGGTGGACGAGAGGCTCAACATGAGCCGTCAGTGTGCACTAGCAGCCCAGAAAGCCAGTTGCATCCTAGGCTGCATCAGGAGAAGCATGGCCAGCAGGTTGAGGGAGGTGATTCTCTTCCTCTACTCCACTCTCATGAGATCCCACCTGGAGTACTGTGTCCAGTTCTGGAGTCCCTGCTACAAGAAAGATACGGACGTGCTGGAACATGTCCAGAGAAGGGCCACGAGGATCATCAGAGGGCTGGAGCACCTCTCCTATGGGGACAGACTGAGGGGGTTGGGGTTGTTCAGTCTGGAGAAAAGAAGGCTCCGAGGAGACCTTATAGTGGCCTGCCAGTATCTTAAGGGGGCCTACAAGAAAGCTGGCGAGGGACTTTTAGGATGTCAGGTAATTGTAGAACTAGAAGGAATGGATTAAAACTAGAGATGGGTTGATTCAGACTGGACATTAGGAAGAAGTTCTTCACCATGAGGTAACTGGAACAGGTTACCCAGAGAGGTGTTGGAAGCCCCATCCCTGGAAGTGTTCAAGGCCAGGCTGGATGGGGCTCTGAGCAACTTGATCTAGTGGGAGATGTCCCTGCCCATGGCAGGGCGGTTGGAACTGGATGATCTTTAAGGTCCCTTCCAACCTGAACAATTCTATGATTCCATGATTCTAGATAGCCATGTGAATACGGACTTTGCCTGAAATTCCTGCCTGTCTTCATTTACCTTGGTTTTCGACTAACTTCTCCCTAACTGTCAATGTGGGTGGTAACTTCAAGCAAGAGTAATTGTGGTCATCAGCAGACTCCTGATAACACTGCTTTTGTAGGGAGAGAATACACTTGCAACATTCGTTATACTTGTACAGGCTTATGGAATAATTCAAGCCTCATGGCAATGTTCACTTCTTGCAAAGAAAGACGTTAGTTAAGACCATAATGATAACCTGTTATTCAAATAACCTGTTAGTATAGCCAGCTTTAGAGAAAGGCAAATGTTTATAGGTCAGACCCATTCTGCAAAACAACTTTCCATCTGCATAGTTTTATGCTCCTAATGCATGACAACAAAAATTTCCCATCCGTTTAAGTGTATTCAATACAAAGAGGAGTAATTTCATTACGAAAGCCTGAAAGAATACCAAAAATATTCCAAGTGACAAAAATACTAGTTTTATTTGATTAGTGAGGCTTTCCTTATCAAACTCCTCTACTCTTTTCAAGGCTTCTCTTACTAGTGGACAGAAATTAATGGTTCCTTGTTGTTTACATCATTACACTTCTGAAGTTTGTATATGATCATATAATTTAATACACTCTTAGTGCAAAGGTGTAAGGGTAGGAGAGTGGAACAAAGAAAGTATTAAGATTACATAAACAATCTTAAATCTGACATTTCCTAATGTCTGAATTCTTCATTTGCATTCTTTTAGGTTTCATTTTTATATGTACCACATCCTTGTCTAAAAACGAAACAGGAAAAAAAGAAAGTCCATCAATTAAATCAATTAAATCAATTAAATTCTGTTGCTCTGTCAATGGCCTTTAGCAAGGCTGAGGTCTACAACTCAATCCTCAGAGCCAGTGGAGCTATCAAGGTCTGTCTGGTTCAACCCTCTCGCTCATACTTGCAGTCTCTTGGTTTCGCTGTTCCCTACTTTTCCTTCAAATCTCTCCTTTTCTCCCAATCCTCCTACTCTGCTTAGCTTCACCTCTTTGTGCAGCTCATTAAGTACAGCTCTTACTTTATTTACCAGTTTCTTTAGCAAATTTCCATATTTGGTCATTTCCTTCCTGTCCTTGGTCCCAGTTCCTTGTCAGACCTTTATCCCTACCATTCTGGTTTCTACTCCTACCCTCTTTCACCAGCCAGCCCCACCTCTCCAGTGTCCCCAGGCTTCTTCTCACTCTGCCCTCCATTTGTCAGCTGTCTTTTGGGCCCACCCATCCTGGGCATAACTTCTTTTATTTTCTCTTCCTAAATTCTCAGTCTTACCAGATTCCTGCTTCCAGTATCTCATTCTGTCTTTTTTTTTTTTTTCCATTTCTGTCAGACAAACCCTCCCACACTCTCCTTCATGCTGACTTCTTGCTGAGGAAAAGCTGAGTCCCTGACGAATTGGGCTTTTGACTTTCTATAACAACCGAAGCTGGGGGCTGGTGGAGGAAAACTGGAAGTCTAGAAAATATATCAGCAACCTTAACTGTAATAAAAAAAAGGGAGAGTGACAGGGAAAGGAGAAGCAAAAGGGTGTTCTTGACAATATGATCTAAAAACTAAGAAGCCAGACTTTGAATTAACATTTCAGGAGCTGCTCCTGCCTCTGTCACAGCCCTCATATAACCTTGTGCAAGTCCCTTGGTGCCAGGTTCAGTAAAAGATTCAGAGATTCTCATGTACAACACACTAATGCTGAGCTTTCAGGCCCTCTGTCCCTAGTACCGTCAACTTTCTGTCAGGCAGTTAGGCTTTATAACCAGTTCATTAGGAGATATACTTCAGAGACAAAGCCAACTTAAACTTCAGGAGCACTGAGCATTTGAAAATTCAACTTGTCACTCAAAATTTGAGGCCATTTTCTCAATACCTCTGTACATTAATTTAATTATTGACAAAATAATAACTATGACCATGTTGTGAGTGCTGTAAAGCATACTTCACTTATGCTTTCCTAAGATCCCTCTACAGAAATAATTTCCTGAGTACAAAGCACTGCTATAATTATGAATAAGAAACACACTTTTAAAAGAGAAAAAAGGCCACAAAAAGAGATGGATAATACCATGTGTAGCTGTAAGTATCAATCCCTTAGTCAGATTGTTTGTCTATCTGCTGCTTTAGAGAGCCTGTTTACTGCTGTAGTGGAAAGCCGAAAAGCTGTGGCAGATAGCAGATGTAGCAATTAATAACCTGTCAAGGCTGATGGATAGAATGAAAAAAAAATCTCACATATATCTCCTGTGTGTTTTTTTCCCCACATTTCAGGTCATTGGGGGTCATAAGATACACTCTGCCTCCCTGGAGAGAGATGAAACTGTCTCATTAGCGTCTATCTTTCATGACATTAAGAGGCTGCCTTTGAGATGCTAACTCACCTGTTCTTCTCCCAGAATCCTGAAGTGATGAAGCTCTTTAATCAAGGAGTCTGGACAGCCAGCTGTTGGAAAGAAAGAAAAATAGTCATTTTAGAACTTCCTGTCAGTGTAGTTTCAGCATAAGATACATAAATGCAGAGAGGATGGAATATACAGATTACCTTAGATAAAGAAGATTAGAAAGATTAGCCATGGTTCTGCAGGCACCAGAATGCTGAAAACCATCTATCAAATAATCCTTCTGCATTTCTGAGCATGCTACCAGGAACGCTTAGAAAGGTTATATTCCGAATATTTTAGCCCTTTCCCCAAAGGACTACAAACAAAGGCAATATGAAAAGGGCAGCACTGTCTGCCAGATACCGCCAGCCCCTTAGTGTAAGCCAAAAAGCCTGTTAAAAGAGGATCTCACATCAAAACCTTGGAGCTGCCCAATGCTGAATTCTGATTCACACACCAGGTCTGGACTCATTTCTAAGCACAATACAGGCTTTCCCTAATTCCCTGAAGGATTTCATAGGCCCCAAAGATCACTTTAGTTTTGGTTGTTACAAATATAACCCATTTCGCAAATATGTAGTTGTCAACCACAGATGTAATACACAAACCCACTATGCAGGCAGGGGAGCGATTTGCCAGAACTTTGCAATCAGATTAATGTTCAGTTGCTACAGACTTTCACATCGGTACCAGCCAGTAAGAAAGAATATGTCTTGCTAGATGTTGTGCACTTTACTGACCTGTGATTACCTTCCTGGTGATGAAATCCAAGGCTGCTACTGACTTTTGTACACTACTAGACTTATTTCTGGCAAGGCATTAAAGTGCAGACTGTGAAAGCAATCTGGGCTTTATTCTTCTTACCATAAATTGAAGCATCTGCTTGTGAACAGAGAAAATTCCTTAAAAGGAATTAAGAGTCTACTTCTCCCCAGATCATAGGGGGAACTATGATTTTTATCAACCTGCTTTTCTGCTGATGCAACTACAAATAGTTACCTCTCACTCTTAATGACTGCTATTAAAAGGATGCAAATGAATTTAGAGACAGTTGTCAGGAAATCTTCGTCAGCACCGCGGCTTCAATCAAAGCCAATGAGACATGGCCTACACTCACGGCTTCTCTTGGCATAGCTGTCTTAGGGATACAAAGGTAAAAGCTTGTATACTTGTAAGCAACGTAACTAAAAAAGGCAAAAACCCTACTATACACACAATTATACTAGTACAAGTCTTCTACTGGTATAACTTTTTCTACTTAGGGAACTGATTTAAATGATATTCAAATCATCTTGCTGGTAAATGCTTTATCTCCATTCAGAGGAGGTACAGGCAGAGAATGCACTATCAACACAACTTCATCAGCAAACCCTTTTAAAGGTAGCCAAGGTTTAAGGCGGCCAAGGTTTAATAATATGGTAAGAAATATCTATTAATAGCTTTTCTCTTATTAAATATTAGTGTTTCCTTTCATTTAATAAAACCTATGATATTCTTATAGGCTTCTTTCCACCCACCTCTTCCCTCCTCTCGCACCCAAGGATATTCATGTATTTCAATGTGGGAGTTTTAGCTCTGAGCTATTTTTTCTTAATGGGTTTTTACTCTCCTCAACTTTTAAGAGCACAACCCCTATACCACCTTTAGTTTTCTCTCCCCATTTCCACCATGCTTAGGCTCTCACTGTTTATTATTCTGTCTCTTGTTCTCAATGCACTTAAAGTTGTCCTTACTACTTCCACCACAGAATCACTGCTATGCAGCATTTTTCTGTCCATTTTCACTGGGATTTACACCTCTTACCTTCTAGCTCATCCAAACCCTGAATCTATCAACTCTGTCTCTCTAACTTCTTGACCTGAGACCCAACTTGTAGTCCAGACCTCTTGACTTCTCTGTGTTTCAGATCAGAACTCACTCTGTAAAACGTGGTTCCTCTTTCTTATCTCAAGCCCATATATAATTATTATTTTTTTTCTGCGTGTAATTGAAAATATAGAATCATGGAAGCGTAGAATAATTTGGGTTGGAAGGGCCCTTTAAAGGTGATCTAGTCCAATCTCCCTGCAATGAGCAGGGACATCTTCAACCAGATCAGGTTGCTCAGAGCCTCATCCAGCCTGACCTTGAATGTCTCCAGGGATGGCTCATCTACCACCTCTCTGGGCAACCTGTTCCAGTGTTTCACCACATTCACTGTAAAAAATCTGTGCATTAATTGTACACTGCTCTAGGAATTTCTAACTGTAGAGGATAATTATGATTTCACGTAATACTGTATGTTAATCTTTGGCAGATGTTAGCTTTGTAACACCAACTAAATTGCTTTCTGCTTGTCTCTGCTTTTTTGCAGTCTTTACAGCTTCTTTAACCATTCATTTCTTTCTTCCCTCTTATCCTTTCCAATTTATTATTCACTAAATGCCTTAAGATGGAGAAGTTTCCTTTTTCCTGCCTAGCAAGAACTTTTTCTTTTTCCATTCTCCTTAAAGTCCTATTTCCTGAATGTATATTTCTCCCAGAAATCCATCCCGCTCTGCCCTCATGCATAATTTATATAATTTCCCTTATGTAAACTGCTTACATGCATCCTCTCTTTCTTCCATGTTAGACACTATAAACACTTTGGAACCAAGGATCTTTGTTTGTAAAAAAATGTATAGAAGTATGAAGATATATACAGACATTATTATTATGATATAATATACAATTACAATATAAACACTTTTATGTTTAATTGTTACTAGCTGTCCACTGCTGCATCCTCTTCCCAATGGAGTATTTTGTATAGTCTATTTTTCAGACACTTGCCCAATCTATTTTTCAATCTTTTCATAGTCCACACTTTCACTTGCAAGTTGATTATACAAGAGATCCTGAAGTTACTAGCAAAGGAGAGAGCGCTTAAAAACCGTGTCACTGTTGGCATGACCCTTTCCAGCAATGAGTTCAGAAATGTCAAATACGTGCAATATTAACACATTAGCAGTCTACTGTCTGTAAGAAGGCCTTCTAGATCTTAACACTGCAGAAGCAATAACCTGAGGAAACCATGGAAATTATTGTTGTCAAACAATAATTTGAGGAAAACATGGAAATAAAGAAGAAACATGGAAAACAAAAAAAAGTAAGATAGAAGTAAGGTAAAAGAAGAAGTAAGATTTTTTTTGGATATTTCTGGATGTATTTCTGATATTTCCTATTTCTACTTTAATTTCTTCTGTTCTGTAAATGGACCTTTGTAAAACATGCTCCAACACTGTGACCCATTTTTACCAAACGTCTGGGAGTTTTGAAAAAGTCTTGGATGATGTTAAATTCCTGCACTGTGACTAGAGGCAAAGGCTATAGACAAATAACCATTCCATAAATAAAAGAAAAGAGATTTAAAAATACCTATTCTGCTGAAAAACATTGAGAACTATGTGTCATCTCACCCATAAAACCACTCATATATCCATTAGCATATTCATGTATATGCAAACACACATGGTGACTTGAAAATTATTACAAGTTAAGCACAGCACCCAGTGGGTTCACTGGCAAACTGTGCACACCAAAGGTTAAAAGAAAAATGTATTTTCTAAGTCTCTGATGTGCAATTAGCGCGTGCCACATGAAATTTAGATTTCTGCTATTTTGGGTAGAATGCTTTGAGGATTAGTTTTTATGCCCTTTGTAGTACAGAAACCCTTATAATCAATGGTCTCAAGAATTACTGAAACTTTCTGTTTCCCTCTTCCCAATTATTACTTGAAAAAGTACAGGCATCCATGAAATTTCCACAGACATAAACCGAACCACAGGAATATTAAATAAATCAATCAATAACAATTACACATAAGAGTGTTAAAAGGAAATGATGCAAAAGCATGGACAACTGCCTTTAATCAGAAGCCAAAACTCAGGATTGAGGACATCTGCAGACTGATAAAATGGCAGCTAAATTGTTTATTAGTTCCCTCTTTCAACTCACATTCAAGCCTATATGCTTCATATGTTCTCAGCTACAATGACTGTTACAGGTTTTTGCTAACTGTAAAGGCAGAGTAAGATGTAACAAATGTAAAATTGGTGCAAATTGTTAGTGTTTTTATACCACTTTTTCATCTGACATAGCTCCATTGACCTCGAAGTAATAAGACCCATAAAACTAATGTGATATCTTAGGAATGAGCCGGAGCCTAAGCAGGAAACTAAGTTATGAAGGGATGACACCCAATTCATGGCACCAGCAGCTTTATAAACTCATCACAAGTAATTTCTTTGCTTCTATTTAAGCATTTATTACTTAAATTAAATTTAAGCATATTATTTCCTTCTAAATATTCCACCACACTCAAGATTATTTGTTTGAATAATTTTGTTGTTGCTTGATTCTCATATTGCTTTATTATTTAACTCCAAATACTGCACTTGTGAATGAAAGGTACATTCAAAGTTACAGAAATTTGCAGCTGTAAATTTACAACTTACATTGTGATATTCTCTTCATAATGATGTAAAGACATTTTTAATCTGTTCGTATAAGTATATGTATCTCCAAGGGAAAAATAAAGACGGAAAATTTAGGAAGGACAGCTTAATGTCTCCTAATATCATAAATCCCCTGATTTCAACTGGTCTAAACACACGCTTTCAGCTACACTTGTAATTAAACTATGATTCTAACTACTACCAATTTAATTACCCAAGTCTTCACATATTTTTCTCAGACAGAATTAGCTTCTGTTTTTGTTTTTGCTTTAAATTATCACTTTGTATGACTTATGTTCTCCAGTGAGGAGATGAAGGAAAAATTAAATCAGCCCTTTAATATTGCATAAACTGGCAAAATGAAAGCAAAAAATGACTACTGTTACAAATACAACCGACTGAGAACCAGTGCAAGTGCCAGGGCCCTGATGGCACCACCAGCCCCGACTGTCCCTGCCCGGCCCCCTGGGGCTCCCCACAGCCCAGGACCCCACGTCAGCCCCCGGGGCCATCAGCCCCTGCCCCAGCGACACCACAGCAGGGCCGGTCTCCAGCTCCCCACAGCCCTGACTGGCCACTGGCCCCCACTGAGCCGGGCCCGCCCGCAGGCCCACGTTCAGGCCCGGCCTCAGCCTGCGCCCATCCCCAGGAGGTGCCCGAAGCTGGGTCTTTCCTGGTGTCCCAGCTGCCTACTCCTGGCTGGGGGTGGGACGAGCTCTGGCTGAATTTTAGCCTCAGAGAATCACAGAAAATCATACAACCTCTTCATTGACTGCAGTTACAAGCATATGTATCACTACTGCAGGATTGTGTGCTGCATCTTATCTTCTAGCATACGTTTGTAGCATTATTTCCTGCTTTGCATTTTAAATTTCATCTTTCCCCAAATGGTACAGTTGGGTGAGATTCAATTCCCCGAATTTAAGCATCTAAATATTGGCTATATGAGTCTAATATATTTAATTGCATGATTTCTTCTTAGTCAATAGGAGGAAATACCTTCACAGGGTAATTCCCATTGTTTGAGACAAGCCCCAAAAAGGTATCCACTTATCTCCATTAACTGAGGAGTCTAAGGCGACTAGGCAAAATTTACACAAGTAACTTTCAGACTCTTAAGGTTAGATGAGCTTAAGTTTACCCAACAGCTACAATCCCAATCATTTCTGCACATGCTTAACTTTGAGCATATGAATTTTCCCATCGTACTTAGCTCCGTGCCAACTGAGCATTTACATTATGAACACAGTGTAACTTCCATTTCTCTCACTTAAAATTTATGTCTGCATCAACACTTGTTAATTCTGAAAAGTACATACCCTTCTGTGAGCTCTGAACACAACCATGTAAGAATATCTATCAGTGTCCTTCAAAGGGTATCTTTCCACAGTGCTAATTGCTAAACCGAGCTTGCAACTGAAAAATGTTTCAAATACATGAGAATAACCACTTCATGCCTAGAAAATTAATGCATGTCTGTCTTTTTTTTCCTTACTGCTCTGCATAGAGTTTTATTTGACTGGAGCACAGACAGGAAAAATGTTCCATATTAAAAAAAAAAAAAAAATTCTAAATGCTTGGAAATGCAGCACTCTAATGGCAGTATTTGCAATATAGCAATGATTTTATCTATATTTATATATATCTCATAGAATCACAGAATCATAGAATGGTTTGGGTTGGAAGGGACCTTAAAGATCATCTAGTTCCAACCCCCTGCCATGGGCAGGGACACCTCCCACTAGACCAGGCTGCTCAAAGCCTCATCCAGCCTGGCACTGAACACTACAACCAAGGAGAGTGTCTGGAATGCAATAATATTTTATTTAAAAGAGAAAAAGATATTATGAAGAATATCAAGTATGTAATTTACAGAATATAAGCACAGAAGCCTGTCATTGGAATACTGTTTGTACTTGTGTATTGCCAAAGATGTAGAAATGTTTTCTCACACATCCCACAGAAGGGTATTATTATAACAATTTTCACAATTTATTTTACAATCTTCATGAGCAACATTTTTGTAAATAGTAAATTATTGAGGGTTTTTTTCTCTGTTGCTACCTAGATAATTTTCTAATGTAACCAAACTTAAAGCTTCGTCAATTTGTAGACCTGCACTGTGCTTACAGATATCATCCTTTGCATAAGAAAGATTTAATTTTTAAAGAAAGAAAGGTGATAAAACTGTTATGTGAATAATTTGTCATCTCAAGTCCCAAGCCTTACATCTGCAGAGGATTCACATGGGCACACAACTTTATCTGAAAGACCAATTATTGCTAACTACCATTAATCATAAAATCACACATCAGACCCAAAACCTTCTCATGAAACCAGCTTGTAATCACTAAGTTTACCTACTGATTTATTATTAACAAAAGGCCTTATTTATTTACCTTCTGAATTCTCAGTGTTACTCATGCATTTGAGCCACATTTGCAAACTGAAATTTTCTGACCCATGAGCTCATACTTCTGCTTCCAATACCTATTTTGATGATCTACTGTGGTTGGGGTGGGTTCAGCCATGGAACATTTTTCCCCAAGAAAGAAAACCAAACGGCTTTTTGTTCAATAGATGCACAGTGGTTATTCCCTTGCCTTACCTATAGGTATCAGAACTTTTCTCAGCAAGTCTAGTATGTCTTAGCTATAGATCCATTTCAAAATGCTACAAGCAGCATTCACCCTGTTGGACACACTAGAACAACTGATGATTTATTTTTTGTAAATATACCGCTGGCTGCAGTCAGCGGTATATTTACAGATTGGGAGACAACCCTTTAGTAACCAATTATCTTGTACTGTCCCCCTTACAATTGGTGTAAAAAATAACATACCCAGTAAAAAAAAAAAAAAAAAAGAAAAAAAAAATCAAGTAAAAAATTACATGGGGTTCTTTACTTGTACTCATGCTATTTTGATGACATCAGTTTCCAGATGATATTTTTCTGTAAAGTAATCTAGATAAGTAGAAAGCAAGGTAAAAAAAATATATGCCTGAAAACAGTTATATGAGAGTGTTTAAATAATATAGATTCCTTTGGGAAAACAATATAAAAGGACATATTTTTAAAAGCAAGAATTATTCAATTCTGCCCTTTCAAAGGCAGCAGGCATGTAATTAGATCACAAAGCTCAGCTCTGCAGTTGGACAATGATAAACCAGAGAGCACGACAAGCGATGCTTGCATGTGGTTTATGTACCCACAGGTCAACATGGTGAAGGTCTTTCCTTTGCAAAGCTTAATCTGCAATAAGAAATCTATTTGCTTTTTAAAAAAAAATTCAGAATTTAAATACCCTTTTCTCACGATTAATACCCCTGCAAAACAGTATTATGTTCATTTTCTTTTTTCTTGATTGACTTCTGACAGCTGAAGGCAGTAAAAAGACCTATACATTTTTTTGCTATCAAAATGGCTGCTGAATCTAATATTCAAGAAAGTTTCATGAAAGCTTGATTGTCAGGACACAATACTCACCCTATTCTGACCACTTACCAGAGATGTTAGTTGCCCAACTTTTTGTATGCACTTAATTTCAAAATCATCCAAAGACGCAAAAAGTATTTTTACTCTCGTGAAGTACTTGTGCAAAAATTCTGCAAAGGGACTGCAATAAAGTTGGGAAAGGATCACATAAACAACTACTGGCAGCAACTAGAGCATCTCAGATTAGAGAAAATTGTGCTGGCCTGGCTTTCTCACATTGCGTACAACTCTGGCCTTCACTGTGCTGCTACTCACTGTTTATTTTAATGATGCTTTAAAGCCAAATGACTGGAAGTAATGAACCACGTTAGCCATTTTCTACTAGGGTCCTTCTTTTAATCTTTACAACAGAAAATATCATCAGGAATACTGACCTGCCATTTCAGTTTAGCTTCCTTCCTTGCTTTTTGCATATTTAAAACAATATTTAAAACAGACTTGAACAAGTACTGCTTACATCAGCATTCAAACCCTGAATTGTATTGAGCTGCACAATGCCAGGATGCCACTGCTTGTTATTTTTGGCAGTTTTACATATATGCTGCACCGCTATGTGACGAACTGTTGAAAGAGTCTGTCAGAGGGGCGGAATTTTCTAAAAAAAAAAATCAGTATCTCCCAAGAGACTAAGACTTCAGGGTCACCATGCAATAGTGCAAACATATCTGATTGTCTGTACCATCTGGTTGCTCAATATTCCAGTTTAAATTACAGGCATAAATTCACCATGCAATTCTCAGTAAAGCCAGTGAATACTAAACTCGTGCAACAAAACAAAATCCGTGCTGTCTATCTATAATGAGAAATTGAACTACGACCTTTACTGCTCAAATACAGCAGCTCCAGAAACAGAATTAAAAAGGAGATTCCCTTCTTTCCACGCAAGTACTGACTTCTGTGAAATGAAAGTAAATTTTACAGAAATAACATAATTTCTTTTTTTTTAATGCTTCTTAATTAACAGAAGTTACTCCTACAGTTTCTTCATAACATGAGAAACAGAAAATCAGCAACTTTAAGGCTCCTAATATAACCAGGTGATTTTTTTTTTTTAGTTGAGATACAACAGAGCTGCTCTAAACTTCTTTTGGAAGACTCAACACCACCTGCCATATAAACCTTGGTAGTGAAAATCTCATTGCAGGGATGTAGGCTGAAAGGAGATCTTCACACTCAGTATACTAGGTTTTTAGCTCAATCAGCTCAATTCATGAAAGGTTTTCTCATCTTTTATTCAAAAAGTAGTTGAAATCACTAAAGCAAACTCTGTTCTCTCAAATTCCCACCTTCATGCTGGCACTGGCCTTTGATGATGATCAGTACCTTAGAGAAGGCAAGTGAGAGGTCAGGAGCTTTCAGCATGTGGTGGAGACTTTATAAAAGAGGAGATTGTCTTCTCAGGGAAAATCTAACTATCCCTGAATAAAAGTCAACACAAGGCAAAAATAACTATAGAAGAATTTCATTTGCCAGTCACTGAAGGGCACGTCTTTAAAAGATTGTCACTTCTGAATACCAGAATTATGCAGGTGAAATACAAAAAATGCTAAAATGTTTCTAAGCTGAAATTAAACCAAAGTTCACACAGCCATTTCCCAGCTGATGGCTTGATAACAGAAGTATATTGTAAAGCCCAAGTGCTGAGAATCAGATTAGGAAAGTAAATATTTCTTCTTTTTCCCCTTAAAAGTTGAATTAAGAAAACTGTCCTACTATAATTTTGGTAATGACAGATAGAAAGAACAGTTTCAGCAATTCGTAATTCATAAATTTCCATCTCACTCATATTTTATCAAATGAGGCTATTACAGAGACTATGTAACATGGAATCAGTCACTGTACCCTCAAGAAAGATATGGACAGGTGCCAGAGAGCAAACACAGCTTTCCATCTCTTTAATTACAAAACTTGTGTTCAAGGATATTAAAATGCAATTTTTAAAGGTTATTTTCTGTCCACCGTACATGAAAATCAATATGCCAAGCTCAAAAAAAAAATCTGACAGAAAACCCACATTGCACACATGTAGGTCTCGCTCTCTTACTCACACATGCATAAGCATGCACAAAATTACTATTGGAGAAAGGAGAATGGCAAACAATATTCAGTGACCCAGAAACACCAATGCTTTCCTTTCTACTTTTGCATTTCTTTTTTTTCCTGGGATATGACGTCATTCTGTATAAACAGTATATAAAAATGCTATTCCTTTAATCTGTGCAGCATTTATAAGACTTCAACATGAGCCTTTCACTGAGAGCTTAGACAAATATTTAAATTGCTACATAAATGACTCAGACTACAAGGCAAGCCCAGGCCACTCTAAAAATAAATGTTCATGGACAATAAACCTATCCAACCAAAAGAGAATTTTAAAAAGCCATGGAATATAATATGTCTCACAGAATAGTAGAGACATATCTAGATGAATGGCTGTGATTTTCTCTTTTTCACAGGGATTTTATGACAGAAAACCATTTCCAGAACACTAGAGAATGAAGCAATTGTCTAAAAGTGACCTGCACTCTTGTAATGGAGTCGAAGCCTTAATTGTTACCTAATTCCAATATTTTTCTTCCTCCTTTGCAGCAGCAATACCTGTATGCATATCTTATTGCTCTCTGTGAGAGAACATGGCAAAGTTCCACTTGTGAAATGAGGACGGTTTTGCATTTCACCTTAATCAGATGAAATTAGGGCAGGTGGTAACCCTGCAGGCAACATAATTACGAAAAATGCCTGTGTTCAATACAAACTGTCCTTCCAGTCTTGAGGTCTAATAGGACATCGTAGTACAATCTTTTTACATTTTACTGGCAGCTCAGAGCACAGAAGCCCACAGAGGGGGGAACCACATACGGCTCTCATTTTTTGTCTGTGCAAATCCAGACAAATAATACATATGTTCTTCAATATTTACTCTAACATAAAAGGCGGAGTGTTCCTGGGAGTGCAAAAGCTGGTGTGGGATGAAAACTAAAGTTAAATACGGAAGAATAAGAAATTAAGTCACTCTCTAGTCAGGTCTAATTCTAATAACATTGTGTGAGACAGGCTAATCCTGCATTACAAACAGCAATTCATGTTTCTACTATAAAAAACCCTGACAGGCAGGCATAAATACAAGAGATCATGCTGTCTGTTCATCTAACAGAAAAGAATTAGAACGACCTAAGAGGTTCCCCAAAGATAGAGAGTTAAGGATTTTTCTGATTTTATATTGATATACTGGCCCTATTCTTGAACAGACCACTCGTGATGAATAGCTGGTGAAATACGTTTGAAAAAAGCTGAAAATTTAATGCAAAATTCTACCCTACATTAAAGGGATAATACAGCCAGGTTCATTTAGAATATTACTCCTCTGAAGACACCCCAAGCACTACAATAACAAATGTTATATCAAAGATGCACTCAGCAACAAATGCAATATGAGTCTCTGTGAGGCGATTTTTCAGTATGTCAGAATTATAATATCACTCCATGGAAACAAATTAAGCAGCGCAAGCTCGGCTGTTGGGATCACTTTATTAGCAATGCAGTGTTTTCTCATAAAGAATGCTTTGCTTTGGATCTGTCAATGAACATCAAAGATGGTCTATCTGTTTTTATGGCGCACAACATTATTTGCCTGTGAAATAAACAAAACACTTTTAACATCCGGCTCTCTTTCTGCAACACTTCAAAAAAAAAAATATTGAGAATAACAAAAAAAAAAAAAATCCTCATCATTTTTACTGTGGAGCTGAAGTCCAGTCCAGTGTGATTTTTTTTAATCAACAGGGATAAACACATTAATCAGGAGGGATAAAACTGGTACACTAGTAGCAGTTAAGCAATACTGAACAATTTCTACCTGGTGGAGGAATTTCTATTTGTAAATACCCACAGATTTCTGCAAAATACTGAAAAATATTCTGCTCTGGTTAGTCATCACGCTGATACAGAAATCGACTTAATTTTGTCCCTTGTGCATAAAAGAGAAAACACAGCCCTTGCTAGGTGGATAGGCCCTTTCGATGGGTGAGAGAAGGATGCTGCACTTACACTGTGGTCATAAATTTCCAAGGCTGTTACAATTTACCCCAAGCTCGGTGTCTGCACTGGACTAAGAACGCAGGGGAAAATGGATATGCTTTACTATGTACAGGGCAGGAGAAAACCCCCACAGCTCAGCATTATGCCATCAGACTCATCGGTACGCTGAAGTGAATTAGTGCAAGCAATTTCATGAGATTACGCTATCAATTTAGTACAGAACAGCTGCCATGCCACACTAGAGGATAGTCCTTCTAGTCTTTACTTACTCAGCCACAAATAACTTCTGAGTTAATCCAGAGCGACAGCATACATCTTTTATATTTACTACCTTACACAGAGATATGCTATGCCTTGTAATTAGTTGGTCTTGTCTAACTTTTTTTAAACTCACAATAATTCCATTATCAAAAGTCCAATATATCTTCATTAAATTAGACACTCTCTATGACACTATTTCTTCTAATACTTGAATTACTTCCCGTATCTAGAGCACGCACGTTTCTTCCCTCCCACACTTTTTTTTTTTGTATTCTTTGAACAGTGTAATGTTTCTAAACTGTGAGCCTGAAGCCAGAATAGACAGGTATAGGAGCAAATCTCCAACCTTACTAACTACATATAGAAAAGCCCACAGGGTAGAGAGTCCAGCAGCAGAGGGCTGAGGGGGTGTACATGTATTGCTGTATCAATCATTTCCAATCAGGGAAAAAAAAAGTCTTTTTGAAAATTTATAGCTAGTGGGATCCTAGAGTCACATAGCTTGGCACTATGAATGCTGATGCAGACACTCGAAATCAGGACTGGAACATCTCTGACCTTGATGCTAACACTTAAGTAGGCTGAAAAGACAAGTCAGAACTGGTGCCCTCCAGGAATCCCCTCTCCCCCCCCACACACAGTCTCCCCCTTGCCCAGCAACACAGAGAGACAGAGCTCAGGCATGAGTCTCCTCTGTTTTTTCTTTCCTTTTGTAAAATGGAAAGTCAAGTTATTGAAACTAACCATAAGGTTCAGCTTTTTTTTTTCCTCATGTCATTAAAATGCTCGCTTGACTTTGCTTCATTTCAGTAGATCACTGAGTTGCAGTTGTAAAAAATAACAACACTAGGTCTCACCACGTGTACACTTACCTTTTGACACCGTGTTAACTATTTTTTCTGTAGAGTACTTCTAGGCAGTCATTTATATGTTAAGTACTGAACTCTGTATCACTTCTGCCTTTCAATATTACATTGCCTGCTATGTATTTTCCACTTGTGTCTGTTATGTCATGCATCAGAAATTCATTCCTTCTACTTCTGTCTGGCTCCAGAATACCATCGTGCATGAAATTTCAGAGACACTTTTTTTCCTGACTGATAATTATTGGATATACAGCTATAAAAGCATACATAAAAGCTAAAAGTCCTTAGAATTATTTGGAGAGGAAACAAAACACCCCCCAAGCATCAAATTGGTTGGAAATTCTTCATACAGCTCTTCTGTACCAATTCCTGCAGGATTTGCTGTCTATTGTAGCTTAGCTCCTGTCTGCTTCAGGAAAAAGATCGTGAATTGTGATAAATGATTCTGTACGGCACGATTTAGACTCAGGCTACAGAAAACTGTATATAATAAGATTATCTGATTCTTTTTTAAGGATCAATAATTTATTTATAGGCAGGGGCCTCAAAGGTTAATTTCTAGTGCTTTACTCACCAAGCTATCCAGCACTCAAATGACTTGTAGGAGACATACAATCAGAACTGGCTAATCCACATCAGCTTGTTTAAAAAAAATTGTCAGATTAACAAATCAATGATACTTACACACTACAAAATTGGTTTCCACTTAAAAGCTGACTGGATTTACCAGTTTACATGCAGCATAAATCCTGTTTTCATGTAATTTAGCAGGGATTCCGGGCAAAGTGATTCTCTCCTCTCTTGTCAATTTACAAGACACAAACTGGGCAGCAGAAATCCTATTGCAGGTTGATGGATGACTATTGAGGGAAACAGGAGGAGGAAAAAAAAGAGCAAAGCAGGATTTTTGATGTTTGGCTACAGATTGCTGTCACTGATCATTTTCCTATCTGCTTTCACAGCTAACTGTGACTTTCCATTTAGAGAGCTTTTCCCTGCTTTACTGGTTACACCAAGAAGTATGCCTTGCCTAATTTGTGACACGTTGAGGCTACCTTCATGCAACCGTTACGGGGGCTGCATGAATGCAACATCAATAGGTGCTACATTCATGGGGGTTTCACCCATTTCCCCATTTTAATACTGCTCCCACCTGTTGCAGTCATAAAAGAGTCAACAGTGTGGTTGCTGTAAGCAGTCCATGGCATTGAATGCAAAAGTTACCTTTGCTGCAACAAATTCTTTGGTACGCGTATGCACATCTCCTTCCTCTCTCTCTCTTTTCCCCTTTCTCTCTGTATATTTATTGTTCCCTTTTGAAGGCTGTGGCGCATTATCTAGTTTTATTTTTTTTTCTTGTTACTTTTGGAATTTGATGGAGAGTGGGTTGCAGGAACACAACACACTTGAGATCATTAGGACTATATCCTCCTTCACTGGGACAATAACAAATCAAGGTAGCAAACATCTGAAAGGTACAATGATATTTTTTTTCTGTGCAATGGCCACTGCATTAGAAGAGCTGTGATATAAAACTGATTCAGGTGACAGGTGCTTAATCAACTGAATCTCCAACAACTCTAGTAATAGTTTCCTAACTTCTTTCTGTACCTGGAAAATATGATCTGAAGACAAACATAAATATTTGCAATAAAAAAATACACCACAGTGTCAGTTTGCATTTTTTCGGTCTTGTATCTACAGATCCAACTGAACTGAAGGTTAATGCTAACATTTAAAGACAGACTGTGCATAATCTAAGAGGACATGCGACATTTTTATGTTTCAGGCTAATGCTTTGTGTCTGTGTTGTTCAGGAGAGTTTCATGCAGGAAAGTAAGCTAACGTCAATTACTATCTCAATATTAAATAGATAAATAAATAAATAGAGACAAAGGAAAATATGACGGAAGTAGCTGAAATAAGTGGCATGTACACAGTACGGTAAACAATTCTGCTGAACACAGTTCTAATTTGTCCCAATCTACCACAACCAATTACTCCTGCCTCAGAGACTCCTTATCTTAGATTTTCCAAGCCAGCTAGCCTCTATTTCTTGATAAAGGACACAGAAGTATTTCAGAAAATTGCACATTAGATAAAGAAGAAACCCAGTGTTAGAAATAATTGCCCACGTTTTTTTTTCCCCAGCTGAGCCAATCCTCCATCCAAATAGTTGAAAAGCTAACTACCTTCAAAGTTAGATCTCAGTAATCCATCTGTATTGGCCATAAAATAATAGGCTTGACAATATTGAAGAGCCAATGCTCTTAGCATTACTGTCTGCTAGAAAAAGCTGGGAAAATACTCTTTTGAGAGGTCAGCAAGAGAAAAAAAGGACTGGGTTGAATCGTGCTCGCCACAATACTGGCTGGACATAATGCACACTTGTGACACAGATACAACACAGCTCCACAACGCATGAAAGTTAGATATCATCCAGCCCTGCTTCTTTCTCCTTCCTCTCCCTTCTCTTCCCCCTTCTGGGAAAGAAAAGAAATCTTTGGTTTGGGAGAAGCTGGAGCTAGCAGTAAGTACTATAGATAAACAAACGTACTGAACCTAACAAAAAATCCATCTCTTTCAGGATCCTGTCTCTGGCACAGGCCAATAACAGATGCTATGAGAAAAGCATAAGAAACAAGAAAAGAGTTAAGTATCTCTGTATACCATCCTTATGTACAGACTGAAGTTTAGGGCCACTCTGTGATAGAGTATGCAACCAGATCACCTTCTTCCCTCGCCACTCTTGGGAATTCTCCATTTTCCACAATTCCACAATTGTTCCACAATTTTAATTTGCAGCAGGCGAGCTTCCTCTGTTTGCTTTACACCTCCTGCCTTGCAGTTGTACGGCTACCTCCAGTTCTCACATAATAAGAATGGGTAAAAGCTTATTAATCTTTTCCATTCCTCTCATGATTTTAGAAAAGTCTGTCACATCTTGATCCAGATGTCTCTTGACAGAAAAGAAAAATAAGCGTCTCATCACACACAGACTATTCCATACTGCCAGCCACCTTTGCTGCCCTATGTTTAAACAAAAGTTAGCACTTTCTGTTACAGAGGCACTAACCAAAACTGCACTTGGAATGTGCAGAGCAGGGTGCGCTTTCGATTTACCACAGAGAAATAACATTTTGACATTCCTAATAGTTCCTAAGATCTTAATTGCCCTTTAGACTTTCACTTAGTTCTCAAATGATATTTTCAGTGAACCATCCAGACAGGATGCCAAATAAATGAGGTAGGAGATGAGAGACCAGTGCCACCCTTCCTGCTTTTGCCCTTGTACACTCCAAACGATGCCACCCCTGCTTCTTAAGAAGCCTTACTGGAAAGCATACTCAAAAATACTAGCAGTGTCACGCTGACGGCCAGCTCTGTAAACTGAATCAGTTCGTTACTTCATCCTTGCGCCTGAGCAACGCTGCAGCAGCACTGCAGTCAACTCTGGGCCGTGGCCGCGTACCCCATTAACCTAACTTGCCTTCCTGGCTCCACCTCAGGTTCCCCCAGCACTGGGACTTCCTATTACTGACCCTGCAACACATGCCCCGTTGGCACGACATGGCATAGCATGGCCAGCCTCACTGCTGCCCCAGGATCACCCTGCCACTCTGCTTCGCCACATCCTGCCAGCAAGTAGTCACCATACAAGACTGCGAATGACTTACATAGTCTCTAAGGAGTTAAGGATGTGGGAGCTAAACTGTGGTGTGAGATATGAGGGAAGAAAACAAAATGGACAAAAATCTGATAATCCAAAACTAACACATGAAAATTAACAACTAAAAGCTCTTATCTGAAAGTTGAAACTGAAGAACAAAAGATCAGAACAGCAAACACATAGGAAGAACAAAGAAAAGTACCATCAGCCTCCTCCTTTTCATCTTCTAAAGGACAAATATTTCTCAAAGAGCAGTATATTTACTCTGTAATAAGTAGCCTTGTAATTTTCATTATAAAGATCATGCAATAACAAGAAAATTACAAGGATAATTTTATTTTCTGACAGATGAGATGGCACAGGATTGGAAATTCAACACTAGACAATGACTGATGTTCACTGGAATTTCTCCACTGTCCCCAAAGCATGTTATTAAGTACGTAAGAAAAGTGTAAGGTAATTAACCCTTAACTACACAATATTTGCAAAGGCACTGTACTGTGCTGTATATTGTATATGATATTATCAGCTTCTTTTCTTTTCATCAAAGCAAAGAGAAATGGAAACAGAAAGCACTTTTGCATACATGCCTTATAGACTTGAATTTGAAAACTATGAAGAATGATTTCTGTAAATCCTAGATGTGAAACCCTGGAGTTTCATAAAGAGTACAAGGTTCCTTGCAACCTGACCTGTGCACACAGCATGGTGGAGCACTCTCTGTTTATGCAGTGCCTGTATTGAAGTCATGCAGAAAATTCCTGGGGACGAAACAACATGTCAGGTGCCCTCACTTTTCTTGTCTGTGCTAGGAGAAGCGAGGACATCAAACTTAGCGAGCATCTGACCCATAATAAATGGAAAAAGAAATCCCCATTTGTAGCTTTATCTTTCACCTGCAGGTCCCTCTACAGGTTTCATTTGTTTTTTTTTTTTTTTCTTCATCTCTGGTACCTATCAGGACAAGCTCTTTTGTGATTGAAAATACTGGTTATGTAGAGTACGCTGCATCTAGCTGTGCAAAGGTGCTGTAACATTGATTTTTATTTATATTGCAGTTGAGCTGAAAGTCTCCCTTGTGCTAATAACCCCACTGTGCCAAACAGTGGGTGAACATGTCTAATTAAAGGGATAATATAGGCATTTGTAAATCTACCAGAGGATGCCATGTGCAAGGGTGATGCAGAATCCATGGCAGACTCCCCAAGGCACGGTGCTGAAGCAGTACAAGAAAACTGCGTATTCCTCTGTGCTGTGGACATAATGACCAATGCGAAAGTGGGATTTTAATTATGTCTCTCAGCATCATAAGTGCTGAGCTTGGCCTAACTTAGAGATCTTACATAGAAAAATATTACACTGCCAAAGGTAATTCTCCAGCTACCCTTTACAAACAGGAAACCATAAATCCCATGTCTTGAATTTACAAAATATAAACCAACAATCTGTAACAGACTCAAAACTATGTTTGACAATGACAAGGCAATGCTGCTGTGCAATTACCTTGGGAACCTCCACTGAAGGCAATGGCAATTGAAAGTTATAACAGCTGGCTCTGAATCCTCACTTTATAACTTTGTGGAGAAAGAAGAACAGTCACAGCACATGACAAAACATCAGTTTCATATTTTCTGACTTTACTCTCGAAGTCCTAACAATATTTAAATATGGCTTACTTCACATTAATGCATGTACTATATAAGACCAAAAAAAATACAAGATCTGACTCCCACAAAGTCTGTTATGGAATATATTAACATACATTTTACTCAAGGGACTGAAGTCTTCTCTTCACAGACATTTCAGCCTTATGCATAAAAGTAAGCTTAGGCAGGATTTAAAAGAAAAAAAAGAAAACAAAATAATAATAAAAAAGTTTTTTATGTGCCCCAAAAGACCAGAACAGTTGACATTAGCAGTTTCAGTGTGCTAGGTACAGCCTGTTTCTTTTTCATTTTCTTTAATTAACCTGGCTTGCTGGGAAAGGAGTTATTAGAGCCCACCCATTACTGGCCCTGAAGCCTGCACAAAAAGCCAGAGGATGCCATTTAAGTAACAGCTCTCTTATAATTCTTCTGCTTTAGCAATACAACTATTTTTAAAACAAACTTTAGGGCCTGGAGTAGCTCTATTTTTAAAGTAAATTTTGCAAATAAATTGCTTCATTGGCAGGATACAATCTGCAGCTTGTTCAGTCTTTAATATTCTTGTTGTAGTTACGATCAGTCTGAGTTCAGTGCTCAGAAATTAACTCTCTCCATTTTGAAGGAAGTAGGGCTTAGGTGGGCAGGCAGATAGATCGAAAAACCAGTCGCCTACATAATCATTTATAACTAGTGAACGGAGAAGAGCAAACGGGGACAGTTTCACAAGAAAATTTGAAGATGGGTGTACAGGAAGAGGAGACAGGGATTGCAGCATACAGAAAAAATACAGAACACGGAAGACACTCAGCACTAGCAGAGCTATTTTTCACGTCAGATTTTCTGTAACCTGCAAGCTCTCAGGGCCAGGCCCATTAGCACACTGACCATGATGCCTCAACCCAGGCACTGGACTGCATTTGCAGGACTGTGGCCTATATTCTTCTGACAAACGAGGCCAGGAAAAGGATGAGTTGCACTGAGGGAGCTGCCAGCTGCCAGCATCCCACTGATGCAAGGAGAAGTGCAGAACAAGGTGACTGTACTGAGACACATCTGTAATCAGAGAGACCTCACTGAGATGGCAACATTCATAGAGTATGTGGGGGATGTCCGAAGACAGAAGAGCTGAATGCGCATCTCCCAGGAGAAAATGGCCCCTCTTCAGGGAAGAATATGGCTGGTCACTTTGTATGTAGAGTGTTATACTCCCCAGCAGGAACAGATATGTGGAAGAAACTAGTAACAAACAAAAATTTAACCAAGAATTGGTGACAAGCATAAGAATGACAAAAGGAGCCCCCTACCAAATACGCTAGACACACTAGTTGATGTGCTGCTTCTCAGAAGCATGAAGCCACTGAAAAATTCCTAGTGCTCATACAAATGCACTCTATTGTTGTCCATGTTTACCTGTGTGGACATGAGCTATACTGCCAAATGATCTTGGGAAGATCAAAAGGGACTGGAGGCTCTGTAAGTAGACATGAAAAGGCTATTCTAGGGCTATTCCCATTAGTCCTTTTGGAGGAATGTCAAAGATCAGTTAAAGACAGATATGATCTAGACCTAAGTACATGGCTGCATAGTTAGTGTTGACAGGAAGATAATTACTTTTCTCAGGCATGGAATGGTGTTCCATGAATGAAACTTCCCAATCCTCATCTCAGATTAGTTAAAGAAGTGGGTGAACAAAACTCACAAATTCCAGCAGTTTCCTTTGAGAACACAGGGAGAATAGGCTTGCCTTAGTAAAACCAGAGAAAAATGTCTTTAAGTCCTTGACTTGTAAGAAATAATAACAAACTGAAATAGCTAGATTGACAGTATGCTTAATGCTGACAAGAGCCTTGCCCCTAAGAATAATCTTGGGCCAACCTATCACTCAAGATCCTCTGTGAAATCCAACTGACGCGATAGCTGCAGGGTCTGTGTTCAGTGTTTTTCATTTCTCCATATTTCACATGCAATTTTTCCAACGGTGACATATATTAACATTTGTGCATCACACAGTGTATAAGAACTCAGGAGAAATCTGAATGAAGAGAGACATAGCACAGAAGAGGTATTAAGAGGTACAGTCCTTACCTGCCCTTCCATCCCTAACCTCTAGAGCCAAAGAGAGACATTGAGAGATTGCTAAGCGTGCCTTTAACAGACACCCCTTTTCTACACATCCCTCTAGAGTATCTAAATGCAGTTCCATAGCTCTGTGCCACCAATCAGGAAGGGAAATCTCAGCTGACTGCTTGATGTCACCTCAATTTTGCAGTTTGATGAGGGCCTGGATGTGCTCTATGACAGCATACCAACATTTAAAAAGATAAAAACACTGCTGTTGTAGAAAAAGGTAAAGGGAGGTTACCAGCTACAAATATGAGCAACACAGTATTTATCCATTTCTTATCTATATAAAGAATACAAGTTTACCCATCACTGAGAAAACCACTTCTTTGGTCTCTGCAGAAAAGCACGTGCAAACATTTCTTTGTAGGTCTAAACTCCCTTTCATGTGCATCATATGACTTCTGATGAAGTGAGATGGAATCCTGTACATGTTAGAATAGGAAGAGGTTTATAGATTTTTAGATGCCCAAATGATAAATCCTTTTCAGACATGTGTGAGAAGCAAGATACAGTAGGAAAGAAAAAGTGATCTGCTGTCATAGAATCATAGAATGGTTTGGGTTGGAAGGGACCTTAAAGATCATCTAGTTCCAATCCCCCTGCCATGGGCAGGGACACCTCCCACTAGACCAGGCTGCTCAAAGCCTCATCCAACCTGGTCTTGAATACTTCCAGGGATGGAGCATCCACAACTTCTCCCGGCAACCTGTTCCAGTGTCTCTCTACCCCCAGAGTAAAGAATTTCTTCCTAATACCTAATCTAAATCTCCCCTCTTTCAGTTTAAAACTGTTACCACTTGTCCTGTCGCTACACTCCCTGATAAAGAGTCCCTCCCCATCTCTCCTGTAGGCCCCCTTTAGGTACTGGAAGGCTGCTCTAAGGTCTCCCCAGAGCCTCCTCTTCTCAGCTCTCAGCTCAACAGCCCAGCTCTCTCAGCCTGTCTTCATAGGAGAGGTGCTCCAGGTCTCCCTCTGATCATCTTTGTGGCCCACCTCTGGATTCGGTCCAACAGTTCCATGTCCTTCTTACATTGGGGATCCTGAGCTGGACGCAGCACTCCAGGTGAGGTCTCACCAGAGCGGAGTAGAGGGGCAGAATCACCTCCCTCGACCTGCTGGCCACGCTGCTTTTGATGCAGCCCAGGACACGGTTGGCTGTCTGGGCTGCGAGCGCACATTGCCGGCTCATGTTGAGCTTCTCATCCACCAACACCCCCAAGTCCTTCTCCTCAGGGCTGCTCTCGATCCATCCTCTGCCCAGCCTGTATTTGTGCTTGGGACTGCATATAGGTAGTGTGTTGATTGGTAATATCGCAAGGCTTTTCTCTGCATAATCGATAATGGAATCATCTTTATATCACTATAAAGCATTACATTAATAAGCTTATCTTCTAAAAAGAAACATTTTTGGAGGAGCATATCACTGACCTAGAGGTCAATCAGCAACAAGAAACTTATAGTGGGTTTAAAATAAATGCATGGTATGAAAACACATACAGCAAAAAGAAAATAGAAGATTCATCCCCCAAAAAAGTAATAAAATCAACTATCAATATATAGCAGGGCAAGTACCCCAAGACTGACTAAGTAAACCCTAACCCTTACATACAGAAGTGAGATTCTAACCAATAACCCACAGTGTATACGTGTAAAGAAGTCCAGGGGGCTGTTGTTGCCTCGCTGGAGTTCTGGATGGAAATAAATCAGAACTTTGCCTTATGTGAACTGGGATTTGATATGACCTTCATGCTGCAGACCTGTCAAGCTGTAGCAGTGATGAATGCAATCAGACAGCTATTAGACACTGTTCTAATTTAGACACAGCAAAACCTATTGAGTAATGTCAAATAAAACAAAAAGCAGGACTAGAGTGTGAAAGGGCTTATTTCCCTTTAGGTAAAATTCAAAGGACCTTGTAACATCAAGGCCTTGCTGAGCTGGGCATGAAGGCCTTGGAAGTGACTGAGGCAAGATTATTGACCAAATATGGCAGGATCCTGTCACAATCCACAGAGGAATCTTAAAATTTCTACAGGGATGCTGTGTTTTTGCAAAGTTTTGAGCAAGGCAGTTAAAATAATCTTGAAAGTTCGTCTTTCTTTTGTTCCCTTGTCAACACTACCTAGAAGATTAATTCTTAAGCAAGTAACGTGTGAAGGAAAGTATAGTTTCTTTCAATACTGTTTTATCATCTTAAGCAAGACCATGTCTATGAAGAACCCTGGAACAATTTTATGTGCATCAATATCTACATAAGCAGAAAGGCATGGGACTGAAAACCTCTCCTCCAAATCTAAACTATTTTCAGTATTTTAACACATGGCTGAAAATGGTCCCCAAGTCCCTTCAAACCCAAAAGTGGAAAAGTTCAAGATACAACCAAGTGTGAAATATCTAAACTGTTTTAACAGACTACAAAGCTGTCATTGGAACTGTCTTTTTGGCTAGACACTGGCTCAGAAATATTCAGTTTGTCTTTCACCCTTCTGAATTTACAAGAAAACAGAGGATGACATAAGATTGCAAGCCAATTCCTTCTGACCAGATGTGATCAGATATTCAGCCTGTCCCAGATCAGAGGAAGCCTCCAGAAGAGTCCAGGTCTAACAGAGGGATTAAATGGAGGTTGGAAATAATTTTAGGGAGAAATTCTGGCTGGGACTTCAGAGTGACTTTACTGTTTCAGAAGCAAATGTCTGCTGGGCTCACCATGAAACCCGTATTGTCCTTGCCCTAAGCGACAATGGCATAACCATCAGGATGGAATAAACAACATGATGACAAATGCCTAAAAGAAGATACAACAACCTATGACTACCCAAAAGATCAGAAGTGGAGGAAACGGGAGTTGTAATACTTTGAGGATTATCTACTGATGGTCGTGACAATTCATCAGAGTGCTGAGCAGGGCTGCACTGAGCAGATACAGCTGCTAGGTGCACACCTGAAAAGCAGTTGGGCACCTTCAGCCCTTCAAAGACAGCAGGTAACCTAAAACAGGACAAAATGGTATCTGTGGAGGAGACAGAACATTGTGAGCAGACAGAGAATCTTTTCTATTTGGTCTTGAACTGCCTGAATGCTCTTTCAGCTACTTGCTAAACATTGTCAAACTAGTCGGAACGCAGACTTGAATATGGGGAGACTGAGAATCTTGACACAAAATTTTCCTTGTTTTTCTTGGAAATTAGGCCTTGATAAAGGACTGATCTGCCTGAGGACAAGTCTACCCAAGGGAGCTTTAGCAGATGTAACAAACTGTAGGTGGTAAATCAATATTACCAGGACTATTAATAAAGGTACTTTTGCTGTGCCAAAAAAAAAACAAAACAAAAACCCTGGAAATGAATAGTTATATGTAGGACATGTTCTAGGAGATCAAGAAATAGAAACTGCTTTTCAGCTGTGAAATGGGCTTAGGCCCTCCTATAGCAAACTCGGTGATATATTGGCTACTTCTGTACTCTTAGATAAATATGGTGATAATTTATACAGTTAGACTGTCAGAATGGTCCCTGGTGCACTTCTGGCCCATGCACTGCCCCAAAAAATACCTGAGCATGGTTTCAGAACAATAAAATTTCAGGGGTCTTTTTCCAAATGCTTTCTGCATGCATATGCAAAAATATGTAGGGCTTAGAGATATTGTTTAGTGATGGGTTTTGTCAGAGTTAGGTTGATGGCTGGACTAGATGATCTGAAAGGTCCCTTCCAATCTAGGCAATTCTATGATTCTATGATTCATATGCCCTGGTTTGGAGGCTAGAAGAACCTCCTAGCATGGACAAAGGCTGCTTTTGTGCCAGGCAGCCTTCCTGTGCCTGGGTACCTTCCTTTTCACTTTTAATTCACTGCTCTAGGAACCAGATCTGGGGAAAAATCTTCCTGCTTCTGTCCAACATCACATATAAAAAGGTTCTGAATGTTCTACTGTGTTGATCTCTAGTGCCGTAACACAAGAACAGACCTGAACTAGAAAAAGGTCAATTATTCATTCAGTTTTAATTAGTATTAAGTTACTACTTAATACTAAGAGAGCAAAGTTAAATTTCTTATTGTCCTAAAACAGAAGCAGAGTTAGGCCAGAGTGAGGTGGTTTTGAAAAGCCAATACAGATGTGGTGCTTATGGCAAATAGGAAATTCCTTTCAAAGAAAATTTCAGTCCAAGCTAAGAATGGAAATATAACTTGCTATCTGTCAGTTCCTATTAGTGAGGTTCTGTACAACCTCACTTACTGGGGTGACAATTTCTGAAATCTAGGTTTTGATTTATATTATGTCCTCAGGATTAAAATACTACTTAAGATTTATAATAACTGCTAGAGCTGCAGGAAAGAGAAGTAACACAAATCATTTGATGTAATAGAACTTCATGTGTACGAGCTGCTGTATTAGCTTACCATTCAATTGTTTTAATATTCTAACTCAAAGGCTCCTATCAAAGAAATTACTAGTCTTAATAACAGTGTGAATTACCAGCAGTTTACAGATTATTCATTTCAGTGGCCATAAGTTCCCTTTCCTTTGAGACCTTATGAACTTCAACTCTACTAGATTTATAGCTCTACTTTGGAAATCATTATTTAAATTCAGTTAGGACTTACTATCTTTCCTTACAAATTGTTAACATTAAGTTGCCTATAGTGAAAGGTTTTCATTATAGAGAAGAAATTTACAAGTTTAGATTTAATAAGGGCTTCATTTCCATTGGACGGCAAATATGCAGCAGTATCAAGTCTCATAAGCAGTTTAAATGACTACTGATTTCCTAAAATAGCCTAAAGTTAAACTTAAAATTTTTATTTTAGAGCTTTCTCTTCTGTTCCAGAATGTTTAAATGTATAAACCACACATAATTATCAGTACAAAAGCAGAGTAAGTTTGTATTCATCTAGTATTCCAGTACTTGTGCAATGGAGGGCTGTGGAAGCTCCAACACAAAGCTCCCTAACTCTCCCTTGACCGCACAGAAGATCAATCTTAGATACACTCAAGGGGTTCAGCTATCATTCCCTTTCTAAAAAGAACAAAAGATTCAAAAGGATAAATGATAACACAAGGAATTAACGCAAAGAAAATGACCACAATACACACAACTGGAAAACAGCAAGGTACTGCTAGCCAAGGGTACTGCAGAACTGTTTAATGTTAAGTATGTGGATGTTTGGCTGATACATTTGTAAGCAAAGCAGCAGATGTGGCCACTTTCCAAATAGAACAAGCAAAACTACGAGAAATATTCATTTTCCCAGCAGGTGAGCTCATATACTTCTTCTGAAAAGCAAGAGGTCAAGGGGCTGCATATGAACCTGTTTAAAATGTATATTTTAAAATAATGTTTTAAACCAACTTCTTAGAGATATGACTTTATGAGTATAATACTTCTGTATTTTAACAACTGTTCTACATCCGTGCTTTCACAATGACATAACCTTTCTATGACCTATACCGCCTAATAAAATCTACACTCTTACTCAAGCCTGGTTTGGGTTTTTTTGGGGATGGGGGGTGGTGGTGGAATTCGACATGTAATTATTCAAGACATAGCCAGAGCTGCACGTTTTCAAGGATTATTTGAAAATTTTGAATGGAGTGGCTACTGCATTATGACACTAAGTTATTGTGTTAAGGTTGCTTCTAGATACTTTATCTGCGTTTCTCATGCTTTACTTTAAATATAACTTTACTACTGAATTTTTCTTGTTTACAATGCTTGATTTTGGAAGAAAACATAACATCTCCACCATTCAGGATACTATGAAATGATGATAACGATTTTCCTATGAACTCTACTTTAACTTAATTCCTCTCGTGGAACACAAAATTTGGTAAACAACTGTTTATGGATATTTCACATCTCTCTTGGAAAATGCACCTGCTAGTGAAGAACCTTGCAGAAACAGTCTTTTAAAAATAAATATTTAGATACACAGTGAAAAAATGTATTTTTAAATTGTAACTGTAAGTAATTGCATTCAAACTTCCATTGTAAAAATATTGTTATATCATAGGGTAAAATATGTATCGTGCAAACAATCAAAACACTTCAAGCTTGGAGTAATAAATACTTCCATGATACTGCTTATAAGCCATACAAAGAATTAAGCTGTTTAAAGTAGTTGTCCAAAAATTCAAAAAACAAAAAGTCTTAGTAGTTTTCAGACAGTTCACAAATGTGGAATGGGTAAGCTTCTAAAAAAACAACAAATAAGAATAAATATAATTTCAAACAATTAATTCTAGCCTGCAGTAGAAAAGCAACAGTTTGGGCTCTGACTTAGGAGCAAGTTTCATAAATTCATACCTTAACTGGTTCTATAATAACTATAGTGTTGTGATAGCTTAGAAACGTCATTGGATGCATAATTGTAAAATTAGAATTAAAAGCTAAACACGTTGCCATTATTATAACACTAAAATTTAAAAAAAATTAAAAACCAGGATATTCAAATTAGAAATATTATCCTTAGAATCCCACAAAGCTGTTTACCATTTAGCTAAAAATCCCCACTACCTTACTTTTTTCTTCAAGTATTAATAAAGATGCCTACATGTGAAAAATCCCTTCACTTCCCACTTATTTCAGCTGATGTTTTTACACAACATTCATTTGTCCTTCCAAAGCTCCCTAATCAAATGTTAGGCTGCTACCAAAGTAGTGCCAAATGTCAGTATATTTCCCAGTTTTTGAAAATTATTTCAAAATGGTACTTGACTCATTTTTAAGCTATTTTTTAGAGTGAAAGTTCTCATCATGTATCATAACCTTGAATTTTCTTTCAGCTACCCCTAGAAAGATAATAATTCCCTGCTTTAATCTCCATATGTTAACACATGAGATCAAAATGAGAAATAAGTCTTTGATGATGTTGAGTCTTTCCACAATAGTCACTCTCCCTCTGCCCCTACTCCACCCTGTTGACAGGATATGCTGTCACGATATCATATACATTAAATTTCCATTTTGTACAATACTGGATAATATTGTAATCCACCCCATAAACCACAGAAAGAGTTCAGATTAGAAAATTAAAGCAGTTTTGCTAATATTCCCAAAATATAATTCCCTGTTATTAAAGTGAATACTGTGTACAGCTGAAGATAGCTTGCTTGGCACAGCATGACACACCTGCAACGTTTTCACTCCCAACGATATCAACACAAAAAATGAAGTATTCCAATGGCCACTTCAAATAATCTATGTTTTCTTTTACCATTTTTAAATGTTAGTAGCACTTGAAACCTGGATTCCTTAAATTTGCCATGGGAAAATTTCAGTTTAATGGAGATAATAATTAATAATGAATTTATGATGCAGTTAGGGCTTAGAGGACCTAATTAAGATTGGGTGCCATTAAGTTCGTCATTATCTTGTCAAAATACACAATAAAATGAAATTAAATTCTGTTCCTTCTGGGCATTTTTCTAAAAGACAGGTTTTTAAAGATCATCCAAAATTTGGAAGACAATTGGGTTCCATCATATCCATAATGGTCTAAAAGAGATCTAAGAGCCATTTTCTCTCCCTTCCTCCCTTTTATGTTATCCTCACAATGAAAGAAAAAGATTGTAGAAATACCTGCTTTTTTTTAAAGAGACATTCAAGAAAAAATTTTGCTCATGTCTGAAGAAGCAGCTGATCCAATACTGGTCTCTCAAACAAAAGCACAAGTGAGCATGCAAAGCAAAGGCAACTACAGCAGTATGTATAAGCAGTTTTCCTGGTTACTGTTCGGTGAAGGGTTGGGTGTAGAATGGAGAACTTGGAAGAGTGAAAAAGCTATCCCACACAACATCTTTTCATCAGTAACACTGACTTAAAGAGCTCTATCCCTGAACAACTAGCTAAAGTCTTTTTTTCCCCCAAAGCGCATCTGTTGTGAGTCGACATTATACAATTATCCAAGGGAACTGTCCACGTTAAAAACAACACCGCAAACTCCTCACCACAACCCTGCTGTGGTCAACCCAAGTAATGCCTCTGCTTTACATCCCAGTGCAGCCCCAAAAACTGCATTGGCCCACACATGAGGATGGCAAGGAGTTGGGAACAGGAATCCAGAGGCAGACAGTTCAGGCATACCTGAGATTGGCACTGCTGTCAAAAAATTGGTACATGGAAGTGTGATGTGAGAGGCAGCAAGGTAAGTCTAAGGAAAGTGGAGCTTTGAGAAAAGCCTAAAAGGGAATATTTTGGGATGAGTGCTCCCCAAAAGGCGTTAGGCACTATGAAAAAGCACATTATCTTCTGCTGTGTCCAAATAAATAGGGCTTTCTTCATAAATTGACAAGGTCTCTCAAGGCAGCACCTCAAGCTGTAAGCATTCTTCATCTGTCTGGAAAAGACAGTCTCACAGGAGCAGGCATGACAAGTGATCTCCAACTGCCTTTTCAGTGAAGGGCTATCAAATATTTCCAAGCGTAATCCTGAATTATGTAAAATTGCAGGGAAGACTACAAAAGTAAATAGAATCACCATGTTGTACAGATGTATCACAGAAAACAAATTAATTACATAGTTGGTCCTGATGAGTAAAATACAATTGTTCTGTACAATGTGGTAGCCCTAGACTTCTCTAAGGATTGAATACATAAAGAAACTGCAGTAGCAAGGCTAGATTAACAGGTTTTGCTGGTCCATGACAATCCAACTGCTCAATCCAACTCTCAGCCATGTCAATCCAATTGCTTGCAAATATGATTATTGAAAGATCCAGATCACATATGCTTTCTTGCTTTGCTTTTAAAATAAAATAGTGATTTGGCTTAGTTCCTGGTCCCAGAAATAATTGTATCATCACAACTGAAGAGGTAGGAAAAAAAAAGGCACAGAGGTAAGAAGGAGCTGACATAAAATCAAATCACAGAGTATTCTTCATTCCAGCTTTAGCGTATTTGAAAAAAAACCCACTGAAAGAATGTTTAAGGAAGAAGTGATCAGCCAGAAGCAGTGAAAAGACTTAGTATCTCAAGACAATAAAGAGTATCAGAGATAGGGGTGTGCAGTATGGAGACCATAAGTCCAGAAAAATAACAACACTAGTTTCAATAGTACTATTTAGAAAGTATAAAAAGCAGAAGACTAGGCTTGTGCAGGAAACTTCTGCCTGCCTGCCATTTTTTGGCTCATCAGCTCCAGTGATTTGGTGAGTGTCATGTCACAAGGGCAGTTGACAAAGACAAGGCTTGTAGAGTCACGAGGATAAGTTTGAAAGAACAAACCATGAAACTTAAGAGACACATTAGCATTCTGACTCTGCCCCACTCCTGCACAGAATGAAAGATGTATTTGAGAGTCTAAGAGTGTTATAAATTCTTGTGCTGCTGTAAGGATATCCGCCTTCTTAGCGGATATTTGGTTTACTTAAAGCCCATCAGAATGAACAAAGAAACTGAATATTTGCCTTTAAATCTGAATACTGTGTAAAATATTGTCACACTTAATCAGGTCACTCTATTTTCATGTCAGCTGTGAAAGAATATTGCAAAATACACCGAGATGTCAGTGCTGTAAAGAAAGCCTTCCATTTCTGCCGTTGTGTTTGCGTGTTCTGCTTTGTTGAGTGGAAAACTGTTCATAATCATTTCCTAAATTAATATTGCTAATATTGCTGTCCATATTTGAGCAAATTACTAAATACTGTTTGCTTATTAGAACACAGTGTGCAGCAACAGCATTCTATTTTATGCACTCAACTCATAAATACCTCACACTACTCAAATATTGTAGTGTGTAAAGGCAAATGGTAGGGGAGAAATTTAAGAGATGTCATTAAAGCTGTCACAGGATTTGTCAATACTTATGTTGAACTTCTTGTGTATGAAATACTGTACTGGGGAGGGGCACTGTAGAAAATTGGTAATTCAGGCTACTGGATGAAAACCAGTAGAATTCTACTAATGTTGCTGGACTCCTAGAAATTTCACTCTCTTCAGAAACTTCATTTTTTTTCTGCTCCCTTCCCTTCCACCAAACAAAAAGCAGCATTACAGAGTTACACTCAGTTTTATAGCTTAAGCCTACCTACAAACTATACATCAATACAAGACTAATTGTGCATAAAATTTAAATTCTATTGCACTGCTACATAAAAATGCAAAATGCTCCAGTGGTATAATGGCTGGTGCTGAGCTCAATCCAATAAGGGTTGCCCCAAGGCAAGTCATACAAATGCAATTATCTCTCACATACTCAAACTGCTTTCTTTCACAACATTACTTTTATTATGCAAATGTATAAATCTAATTTTAATCCGCAAGACCATCTAGAAGATTAAACCAGTACTCACGTCTTACCTTCACTAAGTGTAATTAAAGATATTTAAAAATTTAGTCTTGGATGAATTATTCTAATGCAAGAAAGAGCTCGATACTGTCCTCAACTTAAATTATAAAATATAGATATTAGAAGAAAGAAAAAAAATGCTTTGATTCAATATGCTCACTTGCTCTCTCTCTTTTTCTCCCCCTCCTAGAGCAAGGGGAGTTTATTGTCCAGGTGAAGGTAATGTGGAAATGGGACTATGGATTAGGAGAAGTCCCTGTTTCAATAAGGGAGGCAGAAATGCTAAATATTCATTGCCCTGCGACCTGTGTAATCATTTTGATGACTGTAGTAGTTGCATTCTGATTAGGTGGCATCTATACTCACTCTACACAACTGTGACTGACGATGGAAAAGTGCTGAAACAATGAGTGAGCCAGACTGTCTGTGTCAGCGAGAAACAAGAGCAGAGTAAAAAGCCTGTGCAAAAAAGTGCTAGGATAAAAGGACAAAAGGGAAAGTGTCACTCACAATCAAGTGGGATGTGGAATGGAAGAGACTACTGCTTTGATCTGGCACCCCTCTGTAGGATCCCATGATTTCTTAGGACCTGCATGGGTAGAGGGTTTATTCCCGTGCCAAATGGACCTGCTCCTTCAGCAGTAACAAGGGGTTTTAGAGCCTCTTCCATCAAGCCAGTCCTTTTGACTGGTGAAAAGGCACATCACAGATAAGAACTGCTATCCAGATAATCCGTATTGAATATTAACAATTTTTAATGAAGACATGCAAAATGCACTCTGATTTCCTTCCTGGCTGTTATTTTGGTATCTCTGGTGAGGAACTGTTACACATGTGCAAGGAAATAGCTTGTATGATACAAGTCTCAGGAACACAGAAAAATGAAAGGATGGAAATTTCATTCCACGTGTGTTTGAGCCAAAATACCGAGGAACCCATTTTTCAATAATAAATAGTGCAAAAAAAATTTAAAATAATCTTCAGGAAGGTCTATGATAATTCCAGGAAGAGCGCCAACATACTAAGTGCTGTGGCCCTCATCCAAGAAACCTTTTTTTTTTTTTTTTGCAAAGAACTCGTTCTGAATATTTTCTGAATTTTAAAGAGGTATCCAAATCCTTCTGAAGCCAAAAGGATCACAAGGACAGAAACACACACAAGAGCTGGCAAAAGCATTTAGTTAGGTACTTTCTTTAACGTGATCTTGAAATGCTATTGACATAGCTTGTTTTTGTCTGGATTAGGATGGCAGATTTAAAATGTCTTCTCCCTATTCTCTTTATTCTCCAACCTTGTTTATTAAACTCATTATAATGCCTCAAATTCTCACTTTGTTAATCTACCAAGTGAAAACTTGATGCAAATAGAGGACCCTTCTCAAATCTCAGTACATATTTTAAAGTTTAAAAACCTAAACATGAATACTTACACAAAATATACTGTCATTTACCAGTTCAAATGTGGACATATTTCAGAAACGATTCTTGGGAAAAAAAAACCCACAACCAAAAATAAGAGTAATATATCCTGTATAACACTTGGTTCTTCATCCCTAACTCTAACATGGAAGAGCTAGCAAATGAAAGCTGGTACTCCATTCCCATAGTATGCTTTATGTAGATATGTTCTTTATTTCTATTCTTCCCAATATATACTCTCATGTAGGAAAGAATACTTCCCAACATGCTGATGGAACTATGAAATTCATTAGAACTAGAATATTTATCCTATCGCCTACTTCCCTGTAGACCTCTGTAGCCACCTCAATCCCTCCTCTTCATTTGGCTTTGAAAATCTTCACAACTGCATGGACTGCTCTGCTTCTTAACTTCCCCATCCTTTTGTGATGTCATTTTATATCATGCTCATTATCTTATTATTTTTATTTATTAACCATCCTCACTCAGAGATGGAATAGGGTAACTGCAAAACAGAGTAAACTCATAAATGCTGTACATGCTTATAAAGTGAAGACAATATAATTTACCCTTTGCTGTGTCATGGTGTATCTAATCTCTGGCCTAATCCTATAAATATTTAATTAAGTCAACTCTACATATATCATCCCAGTGGCTTGACTATAAGTTTTTTGGCAAATAAAAGAAGCTTCTAAGAGAGGTTTTATGGAGATGCATTTTAGGTGTAGATTTAGATAGGAAAAGATAGCATGAGAAAAGAAACAAGGACTTTTCAGGAGTTTTAGGGACACCTTGGAGCACTAGAGGAAGCATGCTTGTGGAAGTATGTAACAGTAGAGTAATTAGAGTAATAAAATAAGAAAATTTATTTGTACTACCAGTCCAATAGAAAACAATTAGATTTTGAGAAGATGGTCTCAGTTCTTGCCAAATATTAATAGCTACCTGTTTCTGGTGGTTTTAGAAGTTAATACAATTAAGAGCTTGATAGCTGGCTTGCAACTACAACTGTGAGCATCCCTTCTTGTTCAATTCAAAAATTATGCCAGATCCAGCCTGACATGCTCTTGGTATTACCATTAAATCTCTAAAGATCCTTTGTTTCTATGCAAGAGTTTTGATTATTATTTTGTTATGACACTGGTCTGAATATAGGCGGTACAAACCAGGTTGTGCTAAAAACTGTAGCTGTATGGGTCCTCTGTGAAGTGCTTGTTTTGGTGAGGCTCTGCAGCAAATCATAATAAAGTCTGTGGTTCATCTGATACCATATATCTCAGATAACTAAAAGAGGGGAGATTTAGAGTAGATATAAGGAAGAAATTTTCTACAATGAGGGTGGTGAAAGACTAGAACAGGTTGCACAGAGAGATGGTGGATGCCCCATGCCTGGAAACATTCCAGGTCAGGCTGAACGGGGCTGGCTGTGAGCAACCTCATCTAGTTGAAGATGCCTCTGCTCGCTGAAGGGTGGGTTGACTACCTGACCTGTAAAGGTCCCTTCCAACCCAAACTATTCTCTGATTCTATGATTCCAAGATTGTTCTTTCTCCTTTCCAGCAACAAAAGGTCATCTGGGTCCAAAGCCACACGGTATGGAAAAAGCATGTGAACATGAGCTCTTAGCTGCAGTGAAAGGCACTTTTACAGGTATTTAAATTCATAGGGATGAGGGTCTTGATCCTGGAAGGAGCAGTGATTTCAGCTTTGTATGCAGCAGCTACAGAATTAACACAGAAAATCCACATCTATGTAGTGTCCCTAATTTTGAAGGCATGTTGAGAAGTTGAAGAGGGTGGAGAAAAGATCTGCAAGAATGATTGAGGGCTTAAGAAAATGTTTTACAGTGATGGACTGAAGAGCTTAATCTGTTACACTTGTTGAAAAAGAAGATTGAGAACTGACTTGATTACAAAGGATAAGTATCTTCATGGGAAAAAAACCACCAACCACTGGATAGTACGTGATACTATAATCTAGTGGAGAAATACTTCATGGGAACTACTGGTGGAAGCTGAGGCCAGGCAAATCCAAATTATGATGGAGCAATGACGCAGAATTTCTTTTGTGAGAAGGTGGCTGATTAACCTCCTAAAACTAACAAGCAAGAAAATTGGCAGTCCCTTTGTGACTTTCCAATACAAATCCAGTGCCTTTCTGAAAGGTGTGCTTTTGCCAGATATTTATGCTTTGCCAGATGACATGGTTTCAGGAGTGATACACATGGAAACCTGCAAAATATGATGCTCTGTGATACACAGGAGATCAGAATAAATTACTTAATTATGCAAACTGAACTTGAAATCTACAAATCTATGAAATCAGAATACTTATCTTTGTGGCTACAGTTCAAACATTTTGTTTCAGAAGCTGATGGGAAAAGAGAGGATTCCCTGGCAGTGAAACTGTTGTGACTCAGCTATGTTAAAAGGAAAAAAAGATCCTAGAAGTTCATGAAGGATGGCTCTGAGGAGCAATGGGAACGTTCAACTGGCATTTCTAAAAGTACTGCATGACTCCTCATTACAAACTTCAGGAAGACAAGGATGAAACTAACTGCTTAAAGGCCCCATTAATCCTTTGGGTAGATGCAAAGCTGCCAAGTCAACAGTGAACATTTTCGTCCTTTGCCCATCTTCTGCTCCTAAGATCTACTTGGAAATCCATATTTTAAACAATTGATATCAAACAGATCAGGGAAGCAGACAGGGGACCTAAATGAAAAGCGTGTTTATAATCTGCTGGACTTTTGAAATCAAAAGCAAATATAAAATAAAACCATTTGCTGAACTCCCCCCACCCCACAAATAACTAACTAGAGAAATAAATTTGTCTAGCAAATTTCTAGAGAAAGAATTGTCTAAACCTGATGGTCTGCCTTTATTCTTAGAGCTGAAAACATACTTCATCATATGGAAGAACATACTGCTATGGAATTAATATCAAATGGAACCAAAGTGTTCCATCTCCACCCTCTGTATTTTAATGATTTAAAAATCAGTCCTTCCCAAACTTCCTGGATCATAGACTAATCTATCTTCCAAATTTCTTTTTGACTGTCAAGACATACAAATAAAATGAGTTCACATAAACAAATACCTATGAAGACTAGCAAACAAAAGAAAGAATTGGAAAATAAAAACATATGCATAAGCTTAAAACTAGAGTTTAAATGACAAAATATGGTGCAAAAATATTCACATAAAATATTCTGAAAAGCATACAGCAAAGGCCCAACTCCAGTCCATTAAGTACTCTTATTATTACTTTTCTCTTTTAAGAAATTAAATTCAAATTTTAAACTACTTTTTATGTCCCCTTTTTTGTTTTTAGTCAAATTTAGGATTTGATCTTTTTAATGTATTTGCAGTAAAGCAAATGGGCCCCGTGAGGAGACATTGTCTCAAAACTTACTTGCCATGCTCCAAAATGTCAGTATGTAAAATCAAAGATAAAGAAAGATAGAAAGCAAGATAAAATGCCAAACAAACTTTTCTATTCAAAAGCATCTGGGTGAGTTTGTTGAAGTATCCACAGAAGCTTTCGTGCATACATAATATAATCCTTGATTATTCATGGACTGTTTATTTCTTACCATCTTCAAATCTGCAGCAATTTCTCTCTTGTTTGCATGTTATGTTAAGTGACAACCTTCTGGCTGCTTTGGTGTTGCAGTCTGTACTAAAAACATTTATTGAAAATTAATGGGGAACTAGTAGGAACCAAGGTTTTATACTGTAGAGCCTACAACAATATAACCTCTCTCAGTGATTTAGAAAACAAGGTACATGATTTTTAGCTTGTCATAGATGACTTGGAGCTAATTATTCTCAGTGCTACTGCCCAGCATAATCAGAGCAGGAGAAATAGAGTCGCTAAGGGAAAAAATCCAAACCAAAGCAAAAGAGGCATGGAACATATTGAATTTGGTTAGAGAAAAACAAATTTAAATCGAACATTTGCTGTGTTTACTCTTAATTTCTACAATGCTCTTGTGTACAATGCCACATTATTCCACTGCTGCATGAGCTGGAAAGCCATTTTCTTTTTTCCCATCAATTATGGTAACACTTGCACATACACTCAAAGCTGATGGTACATTTATCCATTATTTCCCTAATACTTCAGTAAGTCTATTGGCATGGAAAGCCAAAAAGCTTCATGAATGAAAAATACAGAAGACGGCTTGTTAAACTTGAAGAAACGGCATAGACAGCCCTAAAGTTTTCCAGGCACAACCCAGATTATTTTAAACACTGGTTACTACACTTCTCAACCTGCTGGAAGAGTAACATATGTTCCAAATGGGGCTCATTTCTGTTGTGCTTTATCCCAGTTCTGCTGCTTAGTGTGAGTATTGTAATAGTGAGGACAATTTCCACAGAGGGAAATTGTGTCAAATCTCAATCTGCTACAGTACATTAAACTTGGTAGGTTTAATGCTGAGTCCTGTAGACACTAGCACAATTTTCTTTGACTTGATATTTAATAGGACATAAAAGTGTTAATATTTTGACTTGATGAACTTGCTTTTTGCTTTCAGCAGCAGGCAGTTATGAAAAGTTACAGTGGTACATTAGTTACAGTAATTTGGTTTTGGGACACAAGCAGAAACAAATAAAATCCATTAACAGAGCCAATAGCTATAACCAAAGCTAATAAAAAGGGCTAAAGGCAATTTATAAAAAGGAGTCTTAAAATGCCTACAAAAGAAAGAAAATTTAAAGTGATCTTAAGAGTAACTGAAACAATATTGTTTTTCCAATACTTTAGCTAATGTTTTTCATTTTAAAACATTTAGCAATATATATGACTAGGGTAATGCACAAATTCCATTTGTTTTCCTTGGTTCCATACATTTATTTATGGAAAATGTTTATAAGACTTTTGTTACTAGGCATCAAACATTACAAACAAACCATCCCAGAAACATTAAAATAGACCCCTCTACAGTTCTAAGTCTGTATCCAGCTCCAAGTTCTCCTTTCCTTTCAATGGTGGAATTGCCATTGGTGTATTGTTTTAAAAAAGCAATTCCCTGTTGTTGATATGCATGATTTTCAGTACCATTTTCTTTTTCTCTCTCAGTCCTCTCCTGACAGAGCTATACCTTCATACATCATGAATCTGATCTTAATAATATCTTTTCTTTTCCTGAAATTAGGTACTTTGAATCACAGAATCACAGAATGGTTCGGGTTGGAAGGGACCTTGAAGATCATCTAATTCCAACCCCCCTGCCATGGGCAGGGACACCTCCCACTGGACCAGGCTGCTCAAAGCCCCATCCAGCCTGGCCTTGAACCCTTCCAGGGATGGGGCATCCACAAATTCCCTGGGCAACCTGTTCCAACAGGTCCATGTTCTTCTTGTGCTGAGGACTCCAGGGCTGGACACAGTATTCCAGGTGGGGTCTCACCAGAGCAGAGTAGAGGGGCAGAATCACCTCCCACAACCTGACATAGCTACTTTACCCAAGGAAAGACGTTCAGGACACCAGTGTGAAGAAGTGAGGGAGCCTGAAGATCTCTATGGAAAAAAAAGAGGGACTTAAGAAGGGGTGGGAAAGACTGCACGTGGATCAGTAGTTATGTCAGTTTAAAGCAGAATGAGAAAACTTCATTTATAAAAGCATGTTACACACCAAATTATCTTCTTGAATCGCAGAAGCAAACTACTATACTGTTTTCACTAGATCTCATGCAAAAATAGCGTGATAGGTGACTGGGAAATGGACTCGGGGACATTGGATACGTATCATTAGTGATAAGAGATAGGGCTTTGCGTTCCACACGTTATCTGGAATTGATTCAAGAAGGAAGCACTCTAATGACATGATGTGTGTAGCCAGTGGAACCAAGCCCATTAGCAAAACCAGCCACCACACGAATTTAAGTGCCACTTCTGTTACTGCTTCTTGGCTGTGGGTGGAGTATAGCAAAGGATTTGCTCTCCTAAGGGAAATTAAGAATAGTAACATTTTATTGCTTTAGGGGACTGGAACCTGCAGTATAAAAATAAAAATGGGTATGACTAGAAGTAGGCTCTAGCACAGGTATTCATCTCCATTAACCAACAGAAAAATCCAGTTCTCTCCTCTTAATTGTCGGAAAGTTAAAAATGTCTGTGTGGGCTTGTCTACACAAAGAGGATAAGGCACAGTAAGCTGCAGTGTGAAGCTGCAGCAGATCTGTAAGTATTCTTAGTCCATTTGGGCCATCAAGTAGCTTACTCCATTTGAAAACTGCAGTAATGAGCCTCATGCAAATGCAGTTTTAGGCTACGGGCCGACAAGTTTCCACAGGAAAAGCTGACAAGGAACATACAGACTGATAGCTGTTAGGGAGGTAATGGCCTACTCTGTCTCCTTGTACCTTAGGGTAAAGGTAGCTTAACCATATTTCCATGAATATTCATAAAATTTCACCATTACAAGCCCAGAACATTCCCCATGCCACACAGTTAAAAGAGCAGATCTTCTGCTCTCCAACAGGGTTCAGGAAATTGGCAGACCTTCATCTAGATAGTGAGTCGGTTACTGAAAGCACACCCGAGTAGGACTCAAATAACAAGCTTTTCAACTTTGAATGACCCAAAGAAAAATTGAAGAGAAACACATATGTCATAGTTAACACCCATCTTCTCCATTATTTTCACAGTACAAAACTGACTCTTTGAGTCAGTTTGCTGCTCTGAAAGGAGCAGAAATTTCTCCAAGAACAGGAGCTGAACATGACAGCACCACTTAAGACAATAATAGTATTCCTTTACACACATTACAACGAGTGAAGGCTGTCAGCTTCAGACACTATCTCATCATTTACAAATCTGTCCTTTATATAGAGATATTTGTCCCTTATGTGACCATAGCAAGACACAGGCAAAGAGCAAAGGGGAAATCACTAACTTCTAAAATAACATATTTAAGTTTAACACTAAACTAAAAAAGCCCCCAGTTTTATTACAAAAGTAGTTGCTGCAGAAAAAAGTGCCATCAGAAGTATTGAACAGTCTACAATTTTAATCTATCACTACATGATGATACCACGTTTTTGGTTCACAGGTTTAACACTCAAAGAAGACCACCATATCTATGCTCAAACTCAGATTTTCAACCACTAACTTCTAGACTAGCTAATACTTATGGAGTACCTTACTTTAGGAAAGGTTAGAAGGTTAAAAAAAAAAAAAAACAAACAACAAAAACCCCAATCAAATAAAAAAAACCCAAAACCCAAAAAAACGCACACAAAAACCCCAGCTTCAATATTCAGTGCAATTCCAATTTCATTTTGCTAGACATAACAATGGCAGAGGTGAAGCGAAGTGAAAGTAGGTTCCCTCATCAGGGTGCCCTAAGCTGCAGATAGCTGGAAAGCCATGTCCTAGCCATAGCGGGGAAGTTGTACAGGAGGAAGCACTGCTACAGGCTTGCTCTTACACTCTGATATGCTTCTGTCATACTCTTTCCCTTACTGTCCTCTGAAGGAAAAATATGCCCACTTGTATAGCAGAACATCATCAGAGACAGAGATTTTGGTTCGACCCCATATGTTGAAAAAACAAAAAGAAAAAAAAGAAAAATAAGAAAAAAGAGAGAGACCCCAGTAACTTGATAATTTTCACTGTATAGGTTGAGAGAATATAGAAATCTTTTCCTTGTTCTGTCACATGAAAGGGAGGTATATTAAGTGAGCACAGAACCACAGAATCACAGAATGGTTCGGGTTGGAAGGGACCTTGAAGATCATCCAGTTCCAACCCCCCTGCCATGGGCAGGGACACCTCCCACTAGACCAGGCTGCTCAAAGCTCCATCCAGCCTGGCCTTGAACCCTTCCAGGGATGGGGCATCCACAAATTCCCTGGGCAACCTGTTCCAGTGCCTCACCAAGACATACAAGTGTAGAGGACATACTATACTTTTGTAGGGTGAATCTCAAAAGAACTACAAAGAATTAGTGACTCTGCTCCAATTAAGGGGAATTGCTAGTTGTAAAAAAGATGCTCTTCAAGTTCAAATTATTCTGAAAATCCTGACTCATACCATTAAATTTTCTATCTCTCAGCATGTAAAGGGTCAAGCTAGTTTAAGATCTGGCTCATTTGAGTAAATGAGGTCTTCAGCTCAAAGGCTAACACAGATTTTGCTTTGGTACTATTGAGGATGATAACATTAAATAAATAGAGGTAAGGTGAAAGATTTCACACTAAATAATAGACACACTTGGCAGTATTGTGGGCTCAGAAGAACTTAAACAGAGAAGGAGAACACTGAACAGAACAATTCACAGCTGCTGGGGTCTTGTTTCAAAGTTTATTTATCTTCACTAGGTGTTTTCAGCTAGGAACATCGAGGTATGATTAAGAGGCCACTTCATGTCTTCTGACACCTTCTATGCTGCAGACACTAGGTCCAGTTTTGGTGCGGAACACCAGATATCTAATCTCCTACTCCTTGTCCACAGCTGATGTGTGCATTTCCCACAGTTCTGCATCCCTTTGCAAGCTTCTAGAGATGTAGGATAGCAAGAAACTGGGTGGACATTTTTTTGTCCTAAACCAGCTTGAAATCATAGAGAGAAGAGGTGTGGAGTGGGGTCCTTCTCCAGGTCCCAACAAGCCTAAAGTGACAACCATCATTTCTATTTCCCTTTACTCCATTACAACCTTTCTCTATTCCTTTATTCTGTTTGCAGATACACAGCCAGCAGGGCTTTAGCTAATAACTGCCCCTTTGGCAGGAAAAGGAAAAGACCTAAAGAATGAATTACCTTGCACAGCTCCTTCACTGTTCAATTCCAAAGAGTTCAGGGAGGGAATGGGGAAAAGCTGGACTGAAGTAAAGGTGAAGAAGCCAGACAATTAGAAATGAGAATGTGAATATCAGAGAGAAGTGCACCTGGTAAAATCCTCAGCCGTTTATAAGGAAATCAATGGCATCCATAAATCCAAATGTGAAGAGTTAAAGATCCAGGCCAATGTCTGCAACACATCCTTTCAGATCTGCTTGTTCAGAGCAGTGGCAAATGAAAAGATTAATTTAGAAGGAACCAAGTTCCAGTCTGTCAGCAGGCAGTCAGAAAAACAACAGAGAGAAAGCATCTTATCCCCATGTTATTTCTCTGGTATAGAAAAGAAAATGAAAGGGAAGATCTTACTAGCCTTTCCAAGATATCAAACCCCAAATAGATCTTAGATAATCATAGAATCACATAAATGTTTACCAAATTTGGAAGCAGACAGTGTCATAAGGACAGAAATCAAAGAAAGTACACGTAGCAGTGCTAAAAATCAAGCAAAAGACTACATAAAAATCAAAAAGGCTGTTTTTGTTTGTCTGCTTTGCTTTTTTAGTATTCCAGGTTTGAAAAAAACCCCATCTTATGGCCTTCCCAATATATATGTGTAATATCTCTGTTATTGTAAATGGGTGAAATTACCCTGCTTACTCATATATTAATAAAACTGTTGTGCTGTTACACAAAAGCTGAAGTATGACTGTTAAATTCATTTGTTCAAATATTGGTACTGAGAAGTAATTTACAAAACAGCAAAAAGCCTAAGGGAAAGTCATGGTTTAAATCTAATATTTGATTCAGATTACCAATTTATACATAATTTGGACTGCATAAATTAGAGTTTTCTCTTAATCATATTAACACAATAATATATAATATATTAGGTAGTCTTACATGGTTTATGTACAATAATGCACTGCATATGACATTACCTATCATTATGTCACTGTGCAAAAGTTCTTACAAGATCAAAAGATCTTTGTTACTTAAATGGACTCTCTTTAATGCAACTGACTTGCCTGAAAGGGAAGAGAACTGATGAGTGAACAGGCTGCAGAAATTTAATACAGACAGATGATTAGTGAGCACCTCCAAGAACATAAAGCAGCAACTTCGCATTATTTTGCTAAACAAGAACTGCTTTCTAGGTTGTTTGAGAAAGTCCCAAGAATAAAAGTTTTTGAATTATAAACAATTACAAAAATCCCATGCTGATTTTGCCTTACTTTAACTAAAAAGCCACCTAAGTTCCAGCTGAAGATGCTAATATTAAATACTAGAAAAAAAAAGGAAGAGCTGAGTAACTCCTGCAGCCTACAGTAGCATTTGCGTTGTTGCAAATGGCAAAGATGATCTATTTTTCCACATTAGGAAGGGTTATCATTTTATTATCAATAAATAAGTATTTGAATGCATAGTGAATGTGAATAACATTCTCTCTTCCTATATGGTGGAAAGGAAAATCCATCTCCTGACACAGGGGATGGAGAAAGTCACTGTAACAGTTATCACTTGACTTACCTTTGCCCTTAGAATTAATTTTGAGACATAACCTTCGCTTACCCCTCACAAAGAGCCATAGATAACAGTCATGCTTGCCATCAGACTGCTGATAAATCCCATCTGTGCACCAGTCCTGAAACACTATCTAGAATTCAACACTGAAATTAGATATATTTTGTCCTTCAAGAGGTACACATACTGCTTATCATATCAGAACAATAACTTTACACCAGTCTTCTCCAGCTAATCTCCTTCCTCATCAATGAGAAGCATGGAGATGCAGAGATAGAATTAGGATGACACCATGAAGAAGGCATACACCGTGTTTCCTGATCTTTACAACTTTAAGTTTGCATCATTAGACTTTTTTTTTTTTTTTTCCCTGTGTGTTATAAGCTCTTTGTTTCTCTTTTACAGAGTTATGAGCATAGATTACACTTTTGGCAGAATTCAAGGTAGCAGTGCTGACCTCAACTCTGAGCAGCTTATCTCAGCAACACCCAGACCTCTTACTCTAAGGCGAGATTCTGGCAACTGTTGTAAGCAATAGCTAATCTGTTAACTATCTCTACCTTTTCCTTTAGAAACAAAAAATATTCTCAACAGGTTGTTGGCATGAACATTTGATGAATGTTAAAATAAAGCAGATCACGTCTGTATACAGAAGCACAAGAACTGCTTTACCAATTAAAAGCAATATATGCACCTTCACAACACCATGACTTACAAGCTGACAGTGAGAAGAGGCTATTGAAGAAAAAACCAACCCAACAGATTCAGTTTAACAATGCTTCTATATCTTTACACATTCTTTTCATTAATATAGATGAGACCTAAGGTTATGAAAGCTGTGGAAGAAGTAAAACTTAATTGTGCCTGGGCAATATGTCCTGGAAAAGACTTAATATAAAAGAAATACAAACAGCGCTTTAATTTTCAGATGAGCACTAGGTGACTAGACATACTCTGTAAGGTCTTGTCACGTAGAATCCCTCTGCTTCTAATTATTGGAACAATTTGGTAGCTAGTTAGTCCAAAAGCTACGCAGGACCATTTTTCTGGGTGGGTAGGTGGGGGCAGGCAGAAGTACATGTGACACAGAAAGTCCTCTACAATTTTCTCCAAGGATATCCTGATTTCCTTCCTCAATCTCCTCCATAGCAAAGTGCTAAAACTTAAACTGGTCAAACAGATTCTTGTTCTTTTAAGGGAGCAAGGCAATCCTCTTGCATGAGGCTAAAGCTAATATTTTTAAAGTTAGAAGCCTATAGATAAGCAACATTACTCATTAACTGGCCTGAGTTTTTCATCCTTCATGGAGAGGTCTAACAGTTCAATAAACTAGTGAAAATTTTATTTTAAATAAAATTATTTTTACAAATAAATATTTTGATGCAAGATACACACAATGCATATTCTTTCTCTTTTATTATCTGTAATAGTTTTGTGAAGAATAGTCCATGAAAACAGGATACTCTTTTAAAGAACTCATCTCTCCTGCCTATTATTAAATACTTGAAATCGCAATAATGTTCTTATGACATCATAAGTATTTCCACAACGACCAATTATTTGTATCAATTGCATTTCATGAAATAAGATGGACACTTAAAATTCAAACTCATTTTCATGTAAATAACCCTATCATTAAAAAAAAGACAAACAAACCTACAGAAAGCATGTGTTTGTACAATCAGAAGAGTCAGTAAATATAATGAATGTTTTTCTGTGTCTGCCACAAAATGTCAGCATATTAAGAAGTGAATAGACTTTCTGTGTTATAAATGAATACACAGAATGGGATAAAGGCTCCTTCCATTTCAGCTCCATTCTTCACTAATCAATTGCTGCACTGTACCTTTTCAGTTTAATGGGAAAGAAAACTACAAACTCTGCACTATTTTGATATTTCAAAAGGAAAAGGGAAGGAGGATTTAAAAAAAATAAGAAGGAAAGAGCTGGCTGGACACTCTTCTTCACTCTTCATGTCAGGAAAAATAGCTTGTGCATATGTATTTTACTAAAATGTTATTTGGAGTACAGTTCACAGTGCAATTACCTGAGGGACAGGTCTGCTAGGTTAAATTTCTGGTCCTCTATTGACTTAACATGTTATCTGAGGCATCTGGCTTAATCTCAAGACTGTTGTCTTTTACTGTCCTCTAAAAAATGCCAAAGCAGCACCTAACAACAGTGCAGCCCTCCACATAGATATGCAAGTATGGCATCTTTGTCCTTTACAGAACTAATTTGACTCAAAGATGGCTCTGTAAAACACATATTTTTTTAAATAAGATCCTTGCAGAAGAAAAAATGGCTTTGAAAATGCTCTACATATAGTTTTAAAGTGTATTTCTGTGGTTTGATCCAACTCTCCTGCATTCCTCCAAATCCTAGTCAGTCCATATTTGATCACCCTAACCAGTGTTGTGCGATTTACTTTCTCTTTGATTAATTCTACTGTCTTCCAACCCTTCTCAAATTCTTATGTCTCTTCTAAACAACAGTTATCTAATCCTGTATGGACATATATTCTGGGATGATTTAATCTTTACCCTACATTGCTGTTAGAAAGAATTGTAATGCTGCTGAATGTGAAGCACTTTAGTATTTTGCTTTTTAGGGAGTATTCGGTGCACTATTTCCCCAACCGATCTGCTGCTGATGGTACTATTCCCACATTTTCCCTCCAGGAGGTAACCAACAATTCCCCACATGGCAGCCCTTGCAAAGTGTTCACTTGGAGCTCTTTAAAGAGATGTTCTCAGCCACTATCAGAGTGACATTTTCAGGAAGGCCTCTTAAACCTTCCTTTGAAGGTGCTCAGAGACTTAAATAGCTCACAGTACAAAACAAATGAGTCCCTCTAGGCATTATTTAAAGACAAACTATTACCATAGATAAACCCACAGGTCATAGCTCCTTACTGGAGTACCTATAGAATGAAGCTTTAAAATCATTTAGACTACTGTAACTAAAATTCAGCTTCTAAAGGACTATGGCAATTCTTGCAATATTCCCCTTAGTAGCATTTTCTATTTTAAACATCTGTTAAAAATCAGTAGCATTAACTTAATGGGATAATCTGCCTGGGCTCTTTTGAAATTAATCAAACAAATTAGCATTATGGAGTTTTAACAGATACTGAAAAGAGCTGATTAGAATACCACACATTAAAGCAACAAGCACATCTGTACTGGGGCACAGAATTCGCAGCAGATAAGCTTCCATGGTGCAAAGCACATTTAGGGTCATACAGTTGCCATGTGTTCATAAAGTGATAAAGGAAGGTCCTATTCCATCAACTGAGATATACTTCAAATAAAATAACAGCCAAAAGAAAAGCATTTCCTCCCTTCCTGCACCTTCTTCTGTGAATGAGGAAGTCGGATAATTGCATAATGACAAATGACTGAGACACACTGTTCCCAGACATTCATAATGGCTAAGTGCTGTACTAATCATATAATACTGTGATGTGCTGCTATATGATTCAGTCAATGGAACAAAACAGCAGGGCAATGGTAGTTCAATACAGTTGTAGAGAATATCTACCTGATACATTCATCCTTGATTTAAAGATAAAAATAAATATATTACAGTTATACTCAATGACTGCTTAGTAATGCAAGTTCTCAAACCACCACAAAGCTTCAGATGATCTATAATACCGATAAGACAAACAGTGATAAGAAATTTTAAAATTTCATCAGGTTCAATAAGTATCAGCATTCAAAATCCCAGTTTGCCTGCAAATATCTGCCAAATGTCAAATGCAGGAGCAAAATCTCCTGTGAAATTTCCAGTTCTTCCAGGTTAATAATAGGTAGAAACACTGTGAGGAAAGGGCTCTCTCTGCCTCACATGTGCAATTCCCTTCATTCTTGGCCCTTCTCATGATGAGAAAAAATAAAGGAAAATGAAGATAGAACCTAGAGGGAGCAGAGTTAATTAATTTCTTTTAAAAATGCTCTTGATGTAAATAAAATAAAAACATAGAAATAGCAGGAAAAAAAGTTAAACAATGAAAATTCAACTTTATGTATTCACTGCTCTCCTCTCTAGCTTTTATTTCTATTTGCATTGCTATTTCTCTTTTGAGGATGACATTACTGAAGGAGGTTCCATATGGCTTGTGTTACGTAGGAGGTCAGATACTTAATGATGGTATATTTCTTGTCTTAAATTCTATTCCTCTATCATAATACTAAGGTATACATTATTTCGCAGGTACTGGCAGATCTATGCTGCTATGTCCCTTGTCTCCTTGAATGCTATTGTAACTGCTGGTCTCAGTCTTTGAATATTCTTTTCTTTTCAACCCCTTTCCTTTCAGATTTCTCATGTAGTTTTTTTCTTTCCCTTTATAACCCATCTGCATTCAAAATCAGTTCTAAAATGCTAGAACAGATATGCTATTTTCTTTCATCCACTGTTTGGTCTGCTTACGTATTCTCCCATCTCCTTTCCTCCCTCAACTTGGGTCTGTTTTGGTCAGAATGCGGAGGGCCTGTTTGCTACTCTCCTGTGCAGGGGCTAGCACGGCAGGTTCCAGTTTTCACTGGCTATTGCACAGTACTACAATAAACATGACTAATGATAATATTGGAAGGAAGGCAAGTTTTCTTTTAATTAAAAAATGTTAGAGACTACAATGCACCACACAACTGAATGCTAATTCCCTCACTGAGTGCGCTGGACAGTCATGGCTGAGTGTTGTATGAGCAGTCAAGCCCAGATAAGAAAGCTTAAAAAGAAGAGAGAATACTTTGCTTAAGGGCTGCTGAAAGAATTTCACAAAAGTTAGAGCTACCACTGCTCTTGGCAGGTGTTTCACAAACAGGGTTTTGTCCAAAGTGTCCCCCGATATCTAGCAAGAAAGAATATAAAGCAGAAGAACTGAAGGTATCAGGTCAGGAGGACAAAGTTCAAAACAGAGCAGAACTACGCAACTCTGCATCAAGTATTTATGCATTTGAATGCCAGGCAGCAATCCTGATGATGGCCTGTCAGGCTGTTATTAGTAATGCTACAACTCACAGTGGCACCTGACAGCTACTGCAGATTCTGAAACTCTGAAATGCACCTCAGTATTTTTGGCTGCACTGATTTGTATCAGAAAAGTTCTGGTAACGTTTAACACACAAAAGTAAAATCCAACAAACAGAAAAATTTGTAAAGCATAGGGGTACTTAATCAGCGCACTGAACTCTTTAAACATGAATTTTTATGATCTTTCTCTGTGATTTTAGATTAGATTGCACACAGAATTAACAACCTTTACTGAATATGCCATGTCATCTCACACAAGCGTCTTATCTGAAATAAACAGCAACTGGTGGAGTATGAGACCTCTCCTAAGAGTTAATAGAGTATGACCAAGAGCAGGATTTGAAATGGGATTCTAGAATAAATGGGACTTCTTGAATAAAAATAAGAAGGAGTTTTACAAAACTGCAACTTTGTGGCATGTTTGCCGGTTGATCATTACTATTTTCTGGTTACAGTTTTGCAAGCTAGATCCATGACATTCTTCTTATCTTGCTGATATCACTCCCCTGAGTCGTCCATTTAAATTTACTACATATAAAAGCCAAAAGCACGTTACCTCCAAGAGCTTTGGGAGGTTCCATAATCTGAATCAATTTCATTACCATAAATAAATGTCAAATGGCTGAAATACATTTTCTCTGATTAAACTGTCAAGGGCAAGAAAATGCAGGAAGAGCATGTCTTTGTTTTATTCCTCTTACAGTAAAATAGGGGGAAAAAAGAGTGAAGGAAAAATGAATGATCTTATGAGTGATCTTTTCATAATAAAAAAAGTGAGGCGATACTTCCCAAAGAAAAAAAAAAAATACTTACTACTCTACTTCATTAGTAACTAAATAATTCTGTTTGTGGAAAAAAAATCTGAATGCTCAGTATACTGAGTAGTCTTACCTTGAATCATACTGCACTCTCTTCAAGCCTTTGTCTCATTTTTTTCTGACCTCAGCTTATGAAGAAAATACACGTTTCCATTTTCCTAGCTATCCCAAATAAAACAGAGAGAACTCCAATGTCTTCATACTACGCTTTCTCAGAGACTTCACTCTCTAAAAGTGGATAAAATATTTCCAAGAATTGTGTTCATAAATTATTCCTATTTCTTTTGTAGCTGGAAGTCCTCTAGAAACATCTGTTTTTCACCTATGACATTAAGGGAGTTTGAAGTGACAGGCTCAGGTGTCAATGGCTGCTTTTCTTGGCTGAGGTCTCAACCAAAAGACAATCCTTCCTCTGGAAACAGACGTTCACATCCCCACATTTGTAACAAACAGCACCTTTTAAAAAACCTGGATTTCAAAACAGTCACTTTCAAGGTACTAACCCTTACAAATATTAAATAAAGGACTGTAGATGAATGTGATTAAGTGGTAATGTTCATTTTGAAATTCATTATAGAAATTCAGAGACATGATTTCTAGTAGCAATGTAGCACTTGTGACTTAGACATTTTTATACCGTACATGTGTATCTTCCCAACCATTATTCATTCCTCTGGGTTTAGCTCCTAGGAAATGCAAGTATTATGAGTACTGTTCATTAGTGTCAAAACACAAGTGTACTTTAAGTATTCTTCTCATGCATTATGTATACGAAAGAGCGGACTGACAGAATGTCAGAAGTAAATGGACTGAAAATAACAGTTTAGGGTTACCTAAAGGAGATGCAGCCCTTCAAACTGGCAGTATCACTAACTTCTACATTCTCTTAATCAAAATTGCCTAAGGCAAAGTACAGTTACATTAAGCCAATACAGTTAATTGGGGTTTTTTCCAAACTACCATGTCTGAGCTAAACCTTAAAGTGTTGTTCTAAAAAAAATCCTCTTGGAGCCAACTCAACCCTGTATGTTATGGAGTTAGACTCAGGAAAAGGCTCAAAATGTGCAGATTGGGACGACCAGTGGCCAGACTTTGATTACCTGCTGGTTGTATTACACTCCAACAACAAGGAGAGAACCAGCAATTAGTTCTCAGTACAGGCAGCACAGGATGGTACAGTGCCACACTAGGGGCGAAAGATGGGGTTTCTGAGTGACAGGAGTGGCAGCTCTCACTCACGATCTTGGCTCCAGGGCAGCCCAATGAAGACAGTGAGGAAATTATCAAAGAAGAAACACTCCAACAGCTGCTTTCACAGTTGTGTCACCTGCGATCAGGCACCTTTCCTGACCCAGCTGCACAGCCCCCTGATTGTAACAAATTTGAATTGGCTCTAGCTGATGAGCAAGGTGGCTTTGTCTAATTTCCAGCAGGTTAGAGTTAGCTGTGCACCATTCTTGCATAAACTTTGCTTTGGACTGAGTTTAAAGCATGTTCAATGTAACTGAAGGTGGATTTGGTTTAGTTATTAGGCTGACGTAGACACTGAATTACTTTTGAGTTAGTATCGTATGATGTGGCTGTATTGATTTTACAGATGTGTCTTCTAGGTCATTTCCCAGTTTGGGTTTGCAATCTTTATTTTGCTTCCTGTTTTATTATTCATCTGGTGCTTGGTCCCTGCTGTTCACTTGTATCTCCTGTCACAACTGTGTACAATATAAGGCGCAATGAGTTTTTAACTGCAGCATGAAAAACTGGCCCCACGGAAATTGATGAATCACCTAGACAATACACTACCTGCCTCCAGCAGCGCTCCACATAAAACACAGCAAACAATAGTGAAAAACAAAACAAATCTCTCTCTGTATTAGACCTGTCCTATAACATTGGATAAGAGAGGCAAAACAAAGCTTCCCCCTCTACTTCTGATTGCTGCAATGCCTAAAATCAGAGTATCAATAGCACAGTTACCACACAAATAAAATAATAAAATAAAATAAAATAAAATAAAATAAAATAAAATAAAATAAAATAAAATAAAATCTTTCTTTGAATTGATAGAGGCATTTGAAAAGGTGTATATGGGAACAGGAAAATTTGCAAAATAAGAGACAAGTAAAAAAGTTTCTTCTCTTTCTTTCTGTTCAGAGAAAACTGCAGGTTGGCCATTTGCTCAGCATCTCTTGCTGATCTCACTGACTCAGTCTTGAACACTCTTTGTGAGTGACTATCCCTATAACCATAACCACCCCCCCATGCTCCACATGCTGCCTGGGGATGTGTGTGGGGAGAAGAGGAGTAAAAAGTGAAGGAAAGAAGTTAAGCATGAGAAAATGGAGAGGAAAAGTATTTTAATGTTTGTTTTTCACTACCCTAATATATTTAAATTGACAATAAATTAAATTATTTTTCCCAAAGTTGAGTCTATTTTGCCCACAATGGTAACTGGTAAGCAATCTCTCAATGTCTACTCATGAATTTTCTCATCCTGTTTTCTCCTCTGTCCTGGTGTCATGGTTTTGGATGAATTGGCCAATGATGAGACAGATGCTCTCCCCCCACCTCTCACTCCAAGGACAGGAGGAGGAGAGATAAAGAGATTTACAAGTTTCAAAGGAACTAAACTACTCTAATGAAATATTAATAATAAAATAAAAAGAAAATAATGAAATCGATACAATATATACAAAACTGTATTAAGCTCCCAGAAGGACGTCACCGACAGGCACTGGGGAAGTCCCAGACTGGACTCAGCGGCTGGTGGGAACTAGATTCCACAGATGGAGTCAGGAACACATGGATTGGGATCAAAGGGAGATAAACAAACAGAGTCTTCCTCAGATGTTAGCCACTGAAGAAAGAGCACTGACCCTTTGATCCCTCAGCTTTTATACTGAGCATGGAGCAGATGGGATGAAATACCCCTGTTGGTCAGTTTTGGGTCACCTGTCCTGTCCACTCCTGCCTGCAGGTGGGACCCCTCTACGCTTTTCCACTTCCCTCCAAGGGGGCAGATAACGAAAATAGCTGATCTTGGTTGTTATAGCAATAAGTATAAGCAAGAGCCTCTCTGCGTACCATTCCTTGTCTTTAACTATAAACATTGGTCTTATCAGAGAACGAACAGTTTTCTGCACAATATGCTGTCAATTTCAGAGAGTTAGAAGAGGCCTAGCTAAGATGTAAAATTACTGAACAGAGTTGGTTCTATTTTACCTCAAACCAGGACATCTGGACAGACTGTTTGACAGTGGGAGGGGTGCGAGCAGTTGGATGAGAATTTGTCTGTTAGTCAAACTTGGTCAAGTGTGGCATAGAATCTGAACTTGTAAGTCCTACTGGATATTCATTGACTCTGTGAAGATAAATGCCAATATCTCCACTGCAGTCTGCATATTCGGCCATACATCCAACATTTGGGACACTCTAATTGTCTAGTGCCTCAGTAACTAGGAGGCTAACTGTATAATGAAGGAAAATAAATGGAAAATCTACATGCAATCCTGTAAACATATATTTTCCCATCCTTGTAGTATATCCTGAAAAGACAATAGTCTATAAATTATTACAGATTATGACCCACCTTTTCAAAATTATTACAGAATGGGGAATATTTTTAGAAAGACTGTTGTGCTCATTTTACAAATACGAAACAAAATGTTGAATTTTCAATAGCACAAAGGAATTTATTGAAGAAGTAACTGGGATCTTAGCCTTTTCCAAAATCCTGATCAGAGCAATAAAAAAGTTAGTCGTCCTTTCCCTTAACTAATCAACTAATAATTGCAGTTGCTATTATTGCCATTGACCATTACTAATGCTATATTTTGCTAAAAAACTTCCATCAAGGCAAAATCCAACATAATCCTGGCAAAAAAAATTAATGGTATCAGTGGTTAAAACTTAAAGTGGATTAGAAAATTAAGTTGCAGTTTTTAAGACAGGAAAAAAAATATAGCACAAATATGTGCTCCAAAGGCTGGGATGGACTTTACATGCCACTAGTAAGTGTTGAGAACACGTTTATCTCATGAAGATTAGTTTAAATATCCTCAGGGCAAGTTATTACACATTCCCTATAGGTGGAATTTATGACAAATAAAAAATAAGCAGCAAGAAAAGATGCTGCATCACTTTCTTTAATGTCAAGAAATTAACATAGAATGTTGCTAATATGTCTGAAAATGGTGCAACCTATTTAGTTTCTGAAAGGTAATTTCATAATGCCATAGATATCTGCATAAGCCATACATCAGAGACCTGAGGAAGGAATGAAAGTAGGTTAAAAACCCCCAACTGATTACAAACTCTAATGTTCCTGAAAAGATTGATTAAAAAAGGAAAAACAGAAAATACAACTCAAGGATAGTTTTTCCAGCAAGCTTTGTGCTTACAAAATCAGTACACTACTAATACAGCTTGCTAATTTTTTTGGCAATGGAAAGTTAACAAAGAAAGTAAGAGAAACCTTTGTACTTTTAACAACTTGCATTTTAACAGCTTTAGCCCCTTTTCTGCTTCTAAAGAAAAAATCAGGAAAAAGAAACTCTCAAAAAATGTGACATAAAAGTCTGAACGATTTTATGGGGCATTCTAATGGCATATGATTAGGAAGGAATATATTGGAATGGACATAGAGACATATGCAGATGATGCAGAAGTCCTTTTATACTCAGCAATGCTTAAAAAACCAGATTTGATTATTAGTGCCAATTATATGATATTGGTTTGAAATGAAAGAGCAAGTGCTGGCCTGTCTAAAAATATCACTTTTTCAGTTGTTGAACAAAAAAACACAGGTTCTAAGATCTATATGAATTAAGATTGAATATGCACCAGCACTTTCAAGGATCTTCATTTTAAATCTTATAAAAAACACTGACCTTTTAGCAAAATGGCAGCTTTCTTGTGATAGATTAAACAAATGTCACAATTATCCAGATGTCTCATCCTTGAGTTCAAAAGGAGAAGCCAAATGTTCAGTATTAACTGACAACTGTACTTTCTGATTAGTAATCCATATTTTAGTAAAGCCCTCCTGATGGAATACAATATTGGGGTGTATAGCAAAGGAAGATTGCACAAGACCTATTATCTGTGTCTGAGACAATAATTTCTCACATAAGTGCATATCTGTATCTTTTTGTTTAAATACATATTTGTATTTTTATATAGAGAATAATATAGATTCTCTTATGTCCAGTTCTTCTATTCTGCTTAAATATGAAGCATATTTTAGGAGCCCATGGGAAATTTATTTTAGAGGGACACATCTATGAGAAAATTTCAGCCACTAAGATAGGCATGTAGTCATGAAGTTCTTATAAACTATAACAGGCTCTGTTTTGGACAAGACTCTTCCAACCACTAAGAACTCAGTACAGTGTGAAACTCAGGCTAAAACATCTGACTGCGGAGTGACTTTCTAAGTAGCTCAGGCACAGGGTCTTGAGGCAGAGGAATACCTTGGATCATTTTCTGGAGGATAGCATCTTTCTCTCTGGAGGCATTCCCTGCAGTGCTGTTGCCCAGCGCAAAACTGTTATGTTCTCATGCAGGACCTGAGAATTCCGCCCATTTAGGATGTAACGCCAGATGACAAAACCATATTCCATGTTCAGTGTAATGTGGCACTTACATTATTGCTGCTGTAAGAGCTTTTTAATTGCATAGAAAACCTCAAACTTACCAGTGCTTTTATACTAACTGAAAGAGGGCAATGACAAGATTCAGTCCGTCAGCGAAGAGAAAGGAGCTGTGGACAACCTATGAATACAAACACAATTATTGGACTTGAGGGAAAAGCCTGTATGCTGAATAGCTACTATGATGAGCCAAGCCATATGTTTGCAAAAGATCTCACTGCTCACCCAACACATTTAACGGACTCCCCTGACGAAGCCCCTTGTTAGTACTCTCTAGGATACAGACATGAGGAGAGGGATCATGAAAACATGTACTTCATCAACCCAGTAATTAAAAAGAAAGATATAACATCAGAGATTTCAAGAAAGTCTGCATCTCCCAGGACAAATGGAGGAAATGAACATCAATTTCTGTAGATAATTTTGTCAGAATAAAAGTTGCATTTTGTGTTACATTTTCACACAATCATTTATCTGCAAGTCTCTGTGACAAAATAGGTAAGCCAATTGACATGAAAAGATGGATAACTCACAACTCATAGTATTTGACCATGGATAACTTTGTCAAAAAAACTTACACAGAAGATGAGGAATCCTCATGAAAAATGAATAAGACAGGTAAGAGTTTAATTTCAGGATGCAGAAATGAAACAGAACCTTAATGATATTTGGGGAAACCAGTAAAAGATCAAAGTTCTGTAGCTCCAGTGAACAATCAAGAATTTCTAGAAAAGAACATCTAGGGGATTTGTGTCAATGGAATAAGGGCCACAAATTATCTTGAAAATGTTATTTCCTGGGCTCATAGTTGGGGTCATCTATAGCTTGGGTAGTCTGTTCTGTATTGCCATGTGCACTAATTCAGGAAGGAAAGGAACTGAAGGAAACATCTACATCACCTCTCCCAACAACGAAATCAAGAATGCATCCTAGACACCCAAGAGGAAGTTTGTTTCTGGAACAGAATTTTGGTGTCTTTTTAATGATTCTTGAAGCAATAAGAGAGTAGCCTTAGAGTAGATCCAGTTCTAAAAGCAACTTCTTAAAATGATTCAACCCATCATTTTAACATTTTACTCATGATCTAGCATGATCAAATAACTGAAATTCTCTCCTGCAGTATTTATCCTTGAATGGTGACAGATTAAGAGATGAATCTGATGGCCCGTGCACCAGGTCTGGGGACAAAATGCATAATTAATGCATGTTAAAGGGATCTAACAGTACCATCTTTTGATGTAGGAGAATGACAGTAGTGCTGCCTATCATCTTACAGATTTGCTATTCTTCAATACATGGTATAGAGGCTTGACAAAAATATCTTCAGGCACACTGAACATGCTCACAGTATATAATCTTTGAGCTCTCGACCCAGTCAAATGGGTTCTTCAGTATCAAAGAAAAGCATCTTTGGTTCTCATCCTGCACAAAGTAAGAAAACAAAATGGTATGCTTCTGCAGATGTCATTTAGTATCTCTCAGTACCACGTGGAACTATGAATATTAATCACAATAATTACTGTGGTACGTACCAAGCAAGTAGTGGCCTGACTGATGTTGCTTTTTCATTAAGGGATGCCTGATAAAAAGATATGATGCTTACAAACATCATAGTCAAAGTCTGGTATACATAGCTACACTCGTACAGTCATATGACTCATCTAAGTAAGGCAGGACTTTAATGCTAGCTAGTGTTAAAAGATTCAACAGAGATGGAAAACGGAACAAAGCTCCTTCTGCTAAAGAGAGACTACTATCAAGTCCAGTTTCGCTACTGTAAATGTCAAGCAGTGACAGTGAACCAACTGATATTTCACACTTAAGCTCAGCAAATCTAAGACATTTATAATGAGGTTGACAGAGTTCATCAGTTAATGAAAAGAGCTATTCTTTATAAGCCAAGTATAAAGGATAATCATAGCCGCCTATGAACAATCAGAGCCAAAGTCTTTGTGAAGATACTGGTTGCCATGAAAAGATCTAAAGGAGGACCCCGATTTGGTAACAATCCCACTCTGTTTCCAATGTTAGATATAATGCAATGCAGAAACTTAAAAGCATCTTGCAGGTCAAAAGATGCAAACCTATCTCCCTTGTGAAGCGATGGAATAACTGTCATTAAGGTCATCTTCTGCATGTTAGTTTTATAACAAAAAGAGTTAAATTTTCAGTATCTAAGGCTGCTCTCCACCCTCTGTTCTTTTTTGCAACCAGAAATATTTGCTATGGAGCCCTTTCACCTGAGAAATGAACTCTCACGAGTTCTTTTACATTGAAGATGCAAACATGACTGACGCTCCTTAGAGTGGCCACTGAAGAAGGAGCGAATAAGGTTCAGAAGGTGGCAATGCCAAGAAAACCCCAGAAATTTCCATCTGTTTCACATGACAGATAACCTAATTTGGTTAAAAAATATGGCAGTCTGCTCACCAGAGGTTACTGGCTTAAGGTACACAGCAATTTTATTGAGGAAGGGAACAATACTCTGTGCCTATCTGATATGACTTCAGAAGGTGTGTCTGTGATTAAGGGCTGCAGTACTGCTGAATCCATTCCTAGTGAGCAGCAGCAACTAAAACCCTGTTGTGGTTTAATCCCAGCTGGCAACTAGAACCATGCAGCTGCTCACTCACTCCCCTCAGTTGCAATGGGGGAGAGAATTGGAAGAGTAAAAGTGAGAAAAAACTTGTGGGTTCAGATAAAGACATAGGTAGAGCAAAAGCTGCACACACAAGCAAAGCAAAACAAGAAATTAATTCACTGCTTCCCATCATCAGGCAGGTGTTCAGCCATCTCCAGTAAAGCAGGGCTCCATCACATGTAACTGTTACTGGGGAAGACAAACACCATCACTCCAAATGTGTCCCCTTTCCTTCTTTTTCCCCCAGCTTTATATACCGAGCATGACATCACATGGTATGGAATATTCCTTTGGTCAGCGGGGGTCAGTTGTCCCAGCTGTGTCCCCTCCCAACTTATTGTGCACCTCCAGCCTACTTGGCAGGGCGATACGAGGAGTCTTAAGAGCTTAACAACAACTAAAAACACCAGTGTGCTATCAAAAGTATTTCTCATCCCAAATCCAAACCATAGCACTATACCAGCTGCTAGTAAAAAGTTAACTCTATGTGAACTGAAACCATGACATTCTCCACCCCATATTCCATATCATGTACGTCAGGCTCAGGTCTCGCACTATCCAACACATCCTCATTAACCACCACCACTGTTCCCATCCTTTGATATAATACACAGGTATCATTCCCTTAGTCCATGGACCACCCCTGTGAAATGTCCATAACTGGATACAAATGTCCACAAAATACCTATTGAGTCCATTTAGTCCATGACTTTGGGCTCCAAAACAAGCTCAGGTTCACTCATTTGTGAATTTCGCAGACTCTTGGTGCCTCAATTGCACGAAAAATGATACAGCAGAATACTGGGATCTGAAACAAATGGGCTATTGACAGTTAAATCTTGTCTTTTTAGCTGGTGTTAAACAGCTAAGGGTCCCTTGAGTGCTCAAGAATCTCCTTGTGAATGGAGTGCCTCAACAAGCAAGAAATCAATAAGTCTTTGCTCTCCAACTGAAAATCTGGAATCAAAGATGATACCTTCTGGAATCCCTCACATTTGTTGCTAGGAATGTCTTCTAAGAACCACAGCTGTTCTGACTAGTCACAGATATTTAGGGATCTTGGAAAACAGCTGCAATTGCAACTGTGAAAAGATCAGAGTCCTTTCCTAAATTTCTGCAGTAGAAACCCTGCAAAAGACAGTAAGTGAACAAGGTCTTTATGGAAAAACAGTCCAAGAGCACCTCATAAAGTGCAGCTCAAAATTGCAGCACAGCTGCAGAAAACTCCCCCTTCCACCCCCCAACCCCCCTGCCCCACCAAAGGAACAAATGTGAAGTCTTAGTTTCCTTGTTCTTCTCAGCAGATACAGCAGCTTTCAAAGAGAAGGACTACAAGAAATTTAACATCTTATTCTGGAATGTAGGACCTTCTTCCCTCTCACCTTGACATTCTTCCCCTGTCCATCTTCCCTGAAAACTGCATTGTGTCAAATTAAACGTGCTGGATCTAAAAGCCCTGCCCTAACAGACAAGAAAAATATAGAAGCTGAATAATGGTGGAGGTTCAATACCATGTGTTATCCAGAAAATTATTCAAGGGGAATAGTCAAAGAGGAAGCTCATCTATTTAAAAGCTCCAGGAATGACTAATAGGTATCATTCGCTACTGTATGAATTACTGCAGTTCCTACTGGTAATTAAAGTAGGCTTTCCGAGAAAAAAGAATCTGAGGGCTTTGAGAGTAGTGACAATGTAGTAGAGAACTCCCTTTCTAGTATTGCTACACTGAGAGGAGGTGCCACGGAGCATGGAAGCCATAGTGTGACAGAAAAGGATTTTTCATCAGAATAAAAACTCACAGAACAATCTGAATAAAACGGGGTCACAGTATAGAGTAAAAAGGCGTATTTAGAACTTTGTCTGCAGTACTGTAAAAGACGGGCCACTTTAATGGTTGTGCTGGTCTCTGAGGAATGCAGATAGGTCCTCAGGGAAGCTATAAGAGGATTTCAACAATAATGGAAAGTTGAGGGTACTCTGCTTTAGGCAGGCACAGAAGGACTATTTCCACTCAGCAGAACACTGGAAGAAAGAGAGAGGAAACGGCATGCCTTGCTCTTTTTAAAACTCCAGAAGAACACGCAGAGGCAAGGGGTTTAGAGCACAACTCTAGTAACACTAATAGCACTTGCACATGTGTGGTCTTCAGTGCGAATATGCACATAGATAAACATTCAGAGAAACTCTTATTACATCCTCTTTTTCTGCCTTAAAGGAACTTTTCTTGCTGTGTTTCTAAAGCTAGTGAGTGAACTTCAATATGCTTGAAGCAGCCTGCTTAGACTCATCATCTGAAAAGCACAGCACTTGCTGACGGTTTTCCTTCTGTCTGAAAGTGTTTTGAAAATAGACTTAGCTCCCTGCTCCCCCCCCCCCCAGAAAGAAAAAAAAAAAAGACAAAGATGATGGGATGGAAGAAAATAAATTTTACAAGAATTGTTAAATTTAACACCCAGGAGCCAGGATTATACCAACTTTTGGCAGCTAGATCACAAAGCCTAGCAGAAAATCTCATGAGGCATGCAGCACAGAGACAGAGCACCATAGCACTCCTGATGCAAATGACAAACACTTTTTTTAAAAAAAAGGAAAACTGTACTGTCTGGATAAAACAGTGCAAATTAAAAATACCTTAATCATAAGATAACTAACCACGCACTTCTTGCACAAATGACGTAGGTAGTAACATGGATTCACACAAAATCTGCAACATGATTCAAACATCATCTTAGAAAGTCCAATAAAGGAACCGGATTGTAAATTTGAAATCAAAAGTTAAGAACCCATTTCAAAGCAGATTGGAGAGCTCATGCTTAATAATTATTTTGTTACTTTGTTGGGCTTTTTGAGTCTTTTTGATAAAAAAAGAATTTACAGTGGTTTAGTAATTTCAACTGGTCCATGCCTGGTCCACTCGCTAACACTTGAAAATGTTTTATAAACATTAAGGCCTATGGACTTAATTAATTTTTTTGTAGTAGTGAGAATACTGTAGATTAGCTAATGTGAGGTAACTAATAGCTGCTGTTGTTTTCTATTTGTTATTGCAAGCAGCATTTTATGAGTTAGTTCTGAAAAGTTTTACAATTCATCTGTTAGCAGTGAAAAAAATCAATAAATATTTGGAAAGAAAAGGAAGTGGATCGAGATAGAGATTCCCCCTTGTCCCTTAAGAACTAACCACTTTAGCTTACAATGCTGAATATGGGTGTGGGAGGAGTAGGGACTGGGAGTAGGATGATACAAGAAGTGCCAACAGCAAATAGTTTTTTCCTTAAATCAGTATAAATATTGAAGGTTTTAAAATGTCTGAAATGCTGATGCGGGCACCTTTTTTATCATTTCCAGGAACAGCTATTAAATTCTAGATGAGGGGTTTGTTCAATGCTTTTAATCTTTCAACCTCAGCAAACAAGTTGGTTTTGTTTATTACTCGAGTGTTAAATTCATCATGGAAATGTCTCTTGCAAATTGTGTGTATTTTTAGCCTATTTTCTGACTTGTGCTTCTAGCCTTTTGGTACCTTTTTTTTTTTTTTTTTAAACCACGGTTAGCATGCAAAAAGTGTAATTTAATTGAGCAATAAAGATCCTAATATTTTCATGCATCTAAGAAATTTAATATGCTCTGCAGCTCACTGAAATAAAATCAGTTCAACAAGGTTTTGCTTTTTCCCCCTCATTGTTTACTTAAGCTTCTATTACCAGTGTGGTGCTCATGATGGGTGAAGAAATGACAGCACGGAGGCCTCGAGTCCTCTACATACGCACCAGCTAGGAACAGTTAAAGTGGAAGCAATGCAAAGTTATTCCACCAGTGCAGATCCACTTCACACCTGACCTAACAGTGCCATCTCTTCTAAAGCAAAGCGGCCAGTCTGGTTTCATGTTCACTCAATTTTTTACCCTCATGTGGACTTCCAACTGTGCCAAACTGTGCATGATGCTCTATAGATGCTCTTTATATAATGCTCTTCACAAAGTACCAAAAACCAATCTTCAGACACCTCTGTAGGATTTGAATAAGAGCTTCCAAACCTGCGCAGTCTGGTACTGGGAATCAATATTTCCAGTACCTCCTCAGGGAAAACAGTGGATGAGAAAATGCTCATGAAGAGATAATAAAGGCCTATACAAATGAACAAACACTGGTCTTACACTTAAATCTGGTAAGGTATAATTTACATTTCAAGCTTTGATTCAGATGTGTACATTATTTACAAGGCATAATCCTTTATATTTAATTTCAAATCTCTGCCATGGACTCTTTCAGCACAGTTTGCAGTGCAACATTATGTCCTGAAGCAAAAAATCAAAGCTACTATGCAATATATGGCTCTTCGCAAATTATCCATAATAGTCAAGAGCATGCATCAGATTCCAGGAATGTGGAAATATTTTCAAGTCAAGACACTGGGGGACCTATTCCTTACCCTAGCTCTGACTTGCTGAATGACCTTTCATTTTAGCCTCTTTGGATTTCAGTCTCCTTAACTGCAAATTAGTGGTATCAGCATTTATAAGGCACTTTAAAATGGGCAGATAAAAAGTGCCATCAAAGGACCACACACATACCAGTGCTACCAAACATATTTGTTCAGCTACTCTCGCCATAAAAACTGGAAGCTGAATAGTTTTTTCTCTTTGACAAATATTGACTGGTCATTGCTAACAATTATTTTTGGTATTATTTTTATTGAGATTATGACTACTACTGTCAGCATAACATATAACTACAGACCAAGTAATCATGCTGTACAAACACTGAACAAAAAGATAGTCTGTGTCCTAGGAGGCTTGCGGTCTAATTTTAAAAAACCCACAAACACAAAAACACAACAAAAAGAAGAACAAGAGAACAAGGGGATAAACAGTGTCAGTAAGACAAATGGACTAGCATGATAGCCAGTAATTTTATCCCATTTGCAGAACACTTGTATAGACTACCTAAACAGTGCTATAGGGTGTATTCACTTCAAGGACCTTCGCCAGTGCCATCTTCAATGCCATTTTTTTGTAATGGCTGCTACAGCTGCTTCCTCCTCCTTTCCATTTCTGACTGCTCAGAAAATTAAATTACTCACCTGCCATAACCCATTGCAACTTGTTAAGGATTCACTACGTCAAAGACTAGTGACGTGAAAGCAAGAGTAATATAAAGTGTGTTGAATTTTTTCTGCAGGTAAGAAGGACCAGATATTGATGAGATGTATATATCAGCCATATTGAGAAATCTTCTGTATTTATTTGTTAAAGAGGGGAGTTGATGAAAGACTGCATAAAGACTAAGTACCACAAAGAACTGAGTTCTAAAACCTACTAAACCCAGCACAGTGAATAAATCTGGCCAGCATCTTTAGCCTTCACTAAGAAGGAGGTCAGCCCAGGGGCAAAAATTTGGTCACTAACACACAGAACAAACCTATGAGTTACATAAGGACATGCATATCAACAAGAATAACCCGTTCCCCCTTCCACGTCCCCCAGATGAGACCCCTGCTACTGAGATTTTGTGGGTCTTGCCTCTCTGTGGGGTTTCTGAGACATGACGCTTTTGCTGGGTGTGAGTCAACTGACTACAGGACTCCTCTTATTCTGTCGAAAGTCCTCTGCAGACACCTATTGCATAACTCAATTATTAAATGTAAAGGAAATCCCTCATAAAACTTGGTGTAACCTGGGCTCCTCGCATGCCGAAAATGATGTTTTCACTGCACTCTCGCTGTTGACTCCTCCTCAGAAAGTACTTGCAACCCTAATTCTCTCTAGTCAGTAATGCATGGCATTGGAATTTTGACATTTACATGTATAGAACAGATGACGCTTGCCATGTAACACAAGTGTGTGTAACGCACTTGTGATTTTCCTTGAACCTATTATCCTATTATTTTTCTGTCCAGATCAATATATCATCTTTTAACTCACCAGAATACAAGAAATAACAGAAGGCATTATTTAAAACAAACTTTTCATTTTTTTTTTTATTCTTTCAAGCTCTTTGTACTGCAAAATCAATTTACAAATAGGGTAGGCAGTATTTCAACCACCAAAAGAAGAAAATTGCACTAAATAAAAAAAGAATCATTCTGCTCTCCTAAAATCTCCTTAGGAAGAAAACTGCTCACAACATAAAACCAGAGAAAAAGCCATTTTAAAATAGATTCTATCTGCCTGCATCCATCACCCTTTCTCCTGTTTGTCAAGACTCTATGGCCTTGAGCTCTGGTTTAATTCATAATGGTAAGTTAAATTCATCCTTTATTTAATCTCAATTTAATAAATTACCACTAAACAGCCCTCCTGGTAATTTATTAACATAAAATAATGGCTTTACAGGAGGTCATTTAGAGCTATTCTGAACTAGAGAAAAGCTAGTCCTTAGCATTATAAGGTTTTCTCTCAGTCAATATGTATCACTTCTTCATGATTTTGGGGAGGTTTGGTTAATATTTCTACAGGATGATATTTTTCCAGGAACACAATGCTTGATGGTTTCATGAGCAACTTAAAATTCAGGAACAGATATTTAGTATTATTACAGGTCATACTGATATTCACATAAGTGATTCTTAATCAGTTGGGGCTCTGTAGAATGGTAATATTAGATAAGAGTCCTAGAATTTCCCCTTCACTTTCTTGGTGTCCTTCTTAAATTGCTCATAATAAAAGCAGCACTAAACTGGTCTGGTAAATAATTCTACACCTAACTAAAATGTCAACCTGCAGCTTAATAGAAATCAGTCTTGAAAGACAGGTCGGAAACTTGTATTTAATGCATAGAACAAAGGAGTTTGCATTTTATTCATTCAACTAGTGGGAGTTCAGAGCTGTTCAGGTTAATCACGTGGACTGCAATATTACCTAAACAACTCTTCTGTATTAGACTTTGGTCTGGATACAGTTGTGGACTATTTGGAGTAATGAGAGAGAAATTGTACTGATGTACAGCTTCTTCCTCAAAGTCATGGCAAATGACAAATTAAGAATGCTGATGACCTATGACATTAGCTTCGTCAGATGAGAGCAGGGATACAGAGTCACAGTCTCAATTTTTTGGAAGAGTATTTGAGTTTTTTGAAAGAAGATTAGATTCTGATAGCAGTACATTGATTACAGCATCGTATCTACACTATGAATAAATGAGTCTGCTATCTCCATTGATATGAACTGAGCCTTGTTAGTAAACACTAAATTCACTTACAAAACAGTTAAAAAGGTGTAAAGAGTTAAATATAAAGATAGCCGTAATGTCCCTGATTTCAGCTATTTGATTTTCTTTGCTTCATCTTGAATGTCGTGTTAAAGATGAAAAGTCTTAGTGGCTATTGTAACCAGAGTTTAAAGAGCTACAGCCCCAACAAGAAGCTTAAACAAGGAGAAATACCCTACAAGTGAAGGAAGTCTCATAACTCCCTCCTGCCCGAGCAAGATGTTCTGTTTGGTCAAATGTCTGATTTAAAATATTAGTTACAGCAAAACTATTTACTCCTCCCTTCACCTTGAGTCAGTTGGTCCGCTATGAAAACAAGCTATGCAGAGCTTAGACATATCAGATGGTACAAATCATATTCCTCAAAAATACTCCTCCCTGTTATAATGGAAATGAAGAAAAAATGACATCAGAATGAATGATGGCCATTACATTGTCAACTTTAGCCAGTTACTGTACATTACAGCTTCATGTCTCAATAAAAGTAAGACTACGCTGTTTGGGGTTTTTTTAAATGTTTGCTTCAACTACAATTACTATAAACCCCAACCAATTGGCTTATAGTGTTGTAACCAAGTTAGTCTTTTAAAACAGAAAATATACTTGAAAAGTTAATTGTGGACATGTCCTTAATAACAATAACAGCTGGAGAATTTGCTCGTTGGAGGAAATTCTAACTGTGCATGCAGTAGAATTTAGATAAAGGTCAGATTTTTTATTATAGTAGTTATGCATTTGTAAAAATCACAGATTCCCTTTGTTGTTAGAATTAACATAGAGAATGAGCTAACCCAGTGGGTTTTGTATTGTTCTGTACCTCTAATGCTACTAAGTTTTTGAAATATAGTAGTAGAGTAAAATCTGATTGATTGACCCAGTTGGCATGCAATGCATAACAATGATTACCTCAAAGGCTAATTGTTTTGCCAGAGTGCTCTCAGTGTCAACTCTGAGAATGAAACCTAAAGCTTTACTATCTTCTATCACATAGGCAGATCTCAGAAAGAAGCAGCCTGCAGGCTGTCTTGTAGAGCTCAACTACCTCTGGGAGTCAAATGTTCCTAACGAATATTACAGTATGCACCAGAGAGACTGTCCACTGGTGATAATAAAAAGATTATATGGCTAAAAAGCAGCCATCAGTAAAATAAAAATTGAATTGCGTGAAATAAAATACTGTGATGATGGACAAACAAAAAACATCAGAAAGACTGCTCCTAAAAACTGAGATATAAGAGATGTCATTCTGGCACCTATTAGTGTATTAGCTTTATAACAGCTTTTCTGATAGACAGAAGTATTTAACCTAAATGTTCACAAAGTCAAGTCTTTCCTTTCTGGGTGTCATATAATCACACACTTCTAACTGCCTTGGTGTTTGGAGGAGGGAATATTTCTCTTGTTCAGTCAGTTTAATTTCTTCCCCATTCTCTGCTTTCATCACCCCACCCTCCTCAACACAACAACAAAAAACAACTTGAAAGGGAGTAAAAAAGAAAAGTAGTGGCACATGGTACTTTCTTCTCAACACAGAGGAAGTTTCTTGTATTTGAACCATAACAAGCCAGGAAGCAGAACAGAGAGCAGAATCCAAGAGAGAACTGTTTTCCATGGCCACCTCTCTTCGAATGCTTCACAGCAGGACTAGGAGGAGGCAAGACCAAATATTCACATGTAGGTTTGAAAACTATATCCAACAATTAAAACCATATTTGTTATTGTTTAACTTCTGTGAACTTTCTTCCAATTCCAGTTCATTCAGCTTTCTGTGAATGTGCAGCCAACACCAGTCCAGTACACAAATACAAAATACTCCCAGTTCACATGAATGTGTTATCAGATTCTTTCTGATGTCTACACAAGGTTTATCAGTTGCAGGTCTACATTAAATATAGGCAAATATTATTAAAATGTTCCATACGTTCATTGTACTTTAAAGGTGTAAGTTCAAATCAATGTCTTCCAGTGACTGTTATTAGCTGGGACAGTCCCTGTATCAGCTCCGCTCAACAAAACATATTTACACCGAAAGGAAAGGGATACTATAGGATTAAGCTGTTGTTTCTGGCTTGGTAGATACCACGTTCTGGAGGGAGGTTTCTTTTTATCTTTTAGTAAAGCCTGTGATCTAACACTCATCCTTTCTGACTTAAGTATGAAGACCAGCAAAATCAACAAATGGCTGCGCGTGCTACAGAAGCACCTTCTGAATGCAGAGGAGTGGTTATTATGGCTGATGACAGCCGTGTTTTCACAGTACTGTGAGAGCATTACTGTGTATGTGTAGACCAGATTACCACATCATATGCCACAAGGAACACCAACAATCAGAGGTCACACCCTTGCAAAACTGAAATACATATTTTCATCTCAGCCATTTCCTGGAGAAAAATAAAGAAAAATCAAGGTATTGGATCAAGGTAAATCTTAACATAGCCTGGTGCTGTGGGTGTGGTGATAAAATTAACTTAATCCCAGCCAAACTCAGTACACCCAGTAAGTACTGAGTAGACAAATGAAAGGCCTTTCCCATTTGGTTGAAGGAATTTCACTGAAATTACTTTTGCGACAATAATCATATGGGAAAGAAGATGCTATTCAGAAGCTGAGGAAACTTATTATATGATGTTTCACGTGTTCAAATGCATGGAGGCTGAAGAAAAAACTTGCTAGGAAATAGCAGTATGAGAAAAGCATGTATTTAGCAGAATTGGCAACAAAGCTTACAAAAACTACTGTGATCTAGATACAGCCACAAGGAAGCCTCCAACAGCTCAATGCTAGGTCAGCAGCGCTCTTCAAGCCACCCAGGGCAGACAAGGACTCAGAAGCACGTTACCGAACTCTCTCTCAGCAGCTTGGCCCCCACTGCTGCTGCTGCTGTCGCTGGCCATGAACAGATTTCTTGACTCCTCTGCACATCAGTTTCTGTCGCTGGCCAAATGGGAAGAAAAGTACCCATTTTCCTTGTCAGAATTTTTGGTATTTATATAGTATCCTACAATAATGCAAAATACCATGCAGTAAGCTGGTATTATTATTATGTTGCAGTTCACATCCAAGCATTTTAAAGATTGAATAGCTCTCAGTGGGTAAAAAATGACCCTTAGCATGTTTTGTTACAACAGCTTCTTTGTCATACACTGAGGCAACTGATTAAACTTCACTTGCAAAACTTCAGAAATACATAATTTTGTCAAAAATAACAAGACTAAAATGATAAAAGAAAGGAAACTGTCAAATATTGCAACTCAGTGTTGATGTATTGAGGATACATCATGGATGAAAATGAAACTGAGATTTTTGTACCTGTGTTTGTTGTCATTCTAAGAATGCCTTATATTAATATTGACCTATCTAGTAAAGACCAGTCAAAAATATAACATAAATTATTTTTAAAATAATTTTTTTCAGTCACCGATTCTCTTTTAGTTTCGAAAATCAGGTATATTGAATACAGAACAAGCAGAGTGTTTTAGCATGAGAAAATCTATTATGCTATTAACCATTATAGTTGGCAGGTAGGTAGTATTTGCAACTTAGCTTGCACATACGTTGTACCTGATATCAGCACAATATAGAAAGGATTTTCTATTACCACTTCCAATCATGTATATAAATCATGGCAGTAGGATTAGACCTTAGTTTGATTTTTCAGGTTCAAATCCTTTCCTAAACCTTGTTCTTTCTGAAAGATAACATTTGTCTGTCAACTGATCTGACTTATAGACCTATATGTTAACTCAGTAGAATAAAGTAATGAGAATACTTTTAAGAAGCATTTAAAAAACTTGTTTCAGCCCTCATAGTTACATCTCAATTACTGACTTGTTTCCTGAGAAAACACCCTGTAATAAATCTGCTAGCATTTCTTTCATGTGAAAAAAATTATGGACATGGCCCTCCAGGATGAGATTTGCAGCAGGGCAGAACAAGGAAAGGACATGTAACTGAGCTGCTGCAACCAATTGATACTATGACACTGTCAGATTCGCGATCACAAGATCTAAACTTCTTTTTTACCTAAATAGATCTGGAATTCTTAAATGGGTAGACGGGAAGACAGGCATCGATATTCAAGGTAGACAGGGTAGACAGGCATTGATACCCAAGCAGAGGCATCACATAGATCCAGTGAACCTTAAGATGTCTAACGCCTATTTAGGCTCCTAAATAAGCACTGACGAATGCACTGTTAGTATCCTCAATATTCCTTTGATTCGTGCCCAAGCACTCTAAAACACCTGTGAAAATTCCAGTCAACAACAAAAAATCTCTCATACTGAGAGCAAACAAATTTGCAAAAGCTGTAATCACATCTTTGATTTTTACCTTAAAAAGAAATTTACTGTATAAAATGCAGTGAACTTTACTATATTATACATACGCATATTAAAGTACCTCCTAAATAGCTTCAGTATCGAGAATATTGATGCAGTTGCTATTGGTGCAATGAAGATGTTGAGAATACAAACATATATGCACCAGTATTCCAGTTTAAAAACTGCCAGACATTCGTGTTTCAGGAGACCTAAATTATGCATGCAAAAAATTGAGATTTTCATGTGACATTTGACATCAGTTTACTTTACTGTCATAGCTGTCAATTTATAAGATGTTCCTGTCTTTGTCTCATAAATGATATGTGAACTGGTAAAATGGAACCTATGCCATTTTAAGGAAGACAGAGGTAGACAAATGGAAGGACTATTTCATAGGCACAATGTCAAGTCTATACACTGACAAAAGAAATACAGGAGTTTTCAAGGAAAGGAGAGATGATACCTGCTTCTCCAAGTGATTATGCTCTCCCTGGTCTCCACCATCTTCCCCCATGGTGTAACTCCTCCAGACCTCAGGACCTGTATGCTAATATGATATCTTTTTTGACTTGATGGCTGAAGGGGTAAGTAATGAGACACAGTACTCTTCACCTCCCCATAAATTGCCTGAATACACTCTTTTCTGGGAGGAAATTAATCTCATTAAAATCTATAAGACATGGACTAACTCACAGTCCAAATAAAATGAGACCATGACCAAACAGCTACCCACAAAGTGCCTCACGTGATCTCCCTCTGTCAGTGTTGGAGAAGGCCAAGGATTACAAGACAGTGGGAGACAGTCAGTCCCTTTTTCTAGATCAGAACAGAGGTGTCCTAGCCAACAAGGAAAATCTTATAATATGTTGTACATAATCTGTATGCATAACAATATCAACAGAGGACTCCAGTTTATAGTATTTTCAATGGGTCACACAGGACACAGTGCCTAAGAGACAAAGCAACACCCTGGATTTTAATGCCAATGTTATCTGGCTGAAAAGTGTTCTTTAAAATGCTGACTAAACAAAAAAAGAAATTTAGGTGTCAGCATCACTTTTGCAGCTCAGGCTCATTTGTTACAGCAAATGACCAGCCTCCTCCCACTTGTTTTATGGACAATATCGTTCAGTTACTCCAAACACATCTATAGCAAAGTAAAGGGCCCAGCAGGACCAGAAGTTTCACTTGTTCCTGTATATTACCTTCTGTGAACAGCAAAACATTTTTGTAGGAATAGACTCAGCCACTCTAAAATTTCCACTCTGCAGATGGACTTTACATCTGCTGCTGGACTCTCTTTACCTACATTCTTCTTTTCCAAGACAATAGTTTAATTTCCAAGAAATGAGAGAATATGTTATTCTAAAAGTTTTAACAATGTATGAACTTCAACTCCTCCTTCCTTTTAGTCACAAAACTTCAAGATGGCATAAAGGGCCTACAGGAAAGATGGGGAGGGACTCTTTATCAGGGAAGGTAGTGATAGGATGAGGGGTAATGGTTCTAAACTGAAAGAGGGGAGATTTAGATTAGATATTAGGAAGAAATTCTTTACTGTGAGGTTGATGAGACACTGGCACAGGTTGCCCAGAGAAGTTGTGGATGCCCCATCCCTGGAAGGGTTCAAGGCCAGGCTGGATGGGGCTTTGAGCAGCCTGGTCTAGTGGGAGGTGTCCCCGCCCATGGCAGGGGGGTTGGAACTAGATGATCTTTAAGGTCCCTTCCAACCCAAACCATTCTATGATTCTATGATAAAATGAACTGGGAGGGCCAGAATGCCTTCAATAAAGGGGAACCCTAGATTCAGAGGCAGAGACTATCATGTGGAACGTGCTTCACTTGTCTACTTGCTTTCCAATGGCAGCTACAGAACTCTTAGTTGCATTGCAGAGACTCCATGAAATTATTAATTATACAAGATCCAGTCACAGCACCCAGCGTATTAGCATAGGAGGGTGCTAGGGGAAACGTCCAGAAAGAGAGGGCAAGCGTCTGCAGCAGGACAGGAGCTGTGTCAGTGCTCCAGGGCTCAGTGTTCTCTCTCCTCTTTGAAGAGGTACAGAACGCTCTCTGGAGGAAGAAGTTAAAAATACTTTGCTTTCATGGTATTTTCCCTCTTTTTGTTTATAAGCTTCAGCCTTACACACTAAATTTAATTGCATTTACCATACACCGGCCAAGAAACTTCACTCATCTAAATCCCTCTGGATCATTCTGTACGGTTCACGACTATTTGCTTTATCACCAGCTAACTTGCTATCTCCTCTGAAGCATTCACTTCTATTATCACTTGAGAAGTTCCATCACTGCTCCTGGGGAAAAAAAACTCTTAGCTTCTTTCTGGAACCACAAATTGCTGGTTTCTTATTACTGAAGAAGTTTTCAGACTGCATCATTGGCTTTTAGCATTGGGATTAACTTCTGGTATGGAACATTGCTAATCAGTTTTACCTGTATACTAGGAACGAGGAAAATAACTTCTAAGTTTAAATCACCAGGATGCAGTAAAATTGCTTAATTTTCAAGTGACAGTGGGCATAACATTGTATCTTCTCAGAAAAGGCTATTCGCTTCTATTTAACTGTATCAAAATTAACTAAATAAGATAATATTAAGTTCATAATTGCACAGATATGTGAAACAATTCAGCAAAACATTAAGGTAAAATTACATCTGAACATGTAATAACATCGACATTAATTATATTTATTGCATAATATTTTTGCCGTAGATCTACAATGAATTAGTTGCAGCTATTCTAATATTGTTCCAGGGGGTTAATCTAGGGTTAATCTAATTAAGTTTAGAAAGGAAGACTAAACAATTCAGCCTGTAAGCATTCAGTACACTGAAGAAGACCTTAGAAAATGTGATCTAAGAATTTGCCCATTTCGCTATTGCATCTGCAGGTAGGATTAATATATTGTATTGTACTTTGATTTTTAATAGTGAAGGTCTCTTCAAATCATCATTACTTTAAACAAGCCCTTTGTATCATAAGAGCAAAGTTGAACGTAAAGTGACCACTTTATACTTAATACTAAAATGAATGGGGGAAAAAAAAGACTGATTTGTAGAAATTACAAACATCTTAAGAGTTAGGCCACTAACATTCAAAGATTGCTTTTTCTAGTTTCTTCTACCAGGAATTTTGATATTCCACAGGTTTTATCCAATACTTTTGGCATCATAAAAATGAAACCAGCTATTATGTTCTCTAGAATAATATACTGTAAACAGATTACATAAATAATTCCGACTAATCTTACAGAAAAATATCTCATTACATTTACAGAACAAGGTGACCGACACATGAAGAGTGTAGCATAACTCTGCTGAGTCTATATGCCTAACTTTGCAAAAATTCAGTTAACCCATCAGCCCCCAAGCCAATACTATGAAGGTCCAGTGACACTGTCTGCTGCAAACAACAACACGGAGGCACATTAGTAAAAAGCACATTTCATTTTAGCATTAAAAATGTAGGTCTGTACAAACAGAGTGGTATTGGAACAGAATCTTCATTGTGGTTGGATTAGAGGACATTATTGCCTCTCAGACAGAAACTATCTGCAATACATATCTCAGGAGTTATATTAATTTTTCCTTCAAATACTTCCATAGATATAATTTGGAACTGCATCCTAGTTTACCGATTTGGAGATTATTTGTGTTTTCTGAATTCTGAGGTTTTTTTTCTGAATACTATTAATTCTCACCCTATTGGTTAGTTTCTTCTGCCTTTTTCCCTCTGACACATGTGATTTTAAAGAACACACTAAAGCTGTATCTTTTTCCACTACTGAAAACCTGCTGCCTTCTGCTATAAGAATTACTGGGAATTCAAACCAGTAGTGGTCTTTTGCAAATATTATATATTTTTCTAATTTCAGCGTAGCTAACTCATCAGTCCAACATATTTAGTCATCTCTCTACTGTAAAACTTGTTCATTCACTTGAGAATAATACTTAAGTACAGTAAAGTGACATTTGTCATACCTCCATATTATTGTGGAGGAAAGATGTTAAACTATGTTCTTGTCTGTGATTCCTAAAAGAGTGCTGAGAATACCTCTGTATTTAAAATTTGAGTTAAAAACATAGATAAATCTGATGCTTTAAAAGACTGAAAGAGGAAGAAACTAATAAAGGTAGAAGAACTACCAATTAGCAAGCAAGTTTATTTTTTTCTAATATAGCTATATCTAGGTTAAAAATATCTATACTTGCTGGACATTAAAAGCAGTATTAAACATAAACAAGCTATTCAGAACCGTGCTGCATGTATGATTCAGCCTGCTTCCAGTATGTATAACCTCCTATGTGGCATGTTGAATTTAATTTGCCTTTGTGCTGCCTAATCCTCCACCTTTACTAGCAGTCAGCAGAGTTCCTCATGATTTTCTCTGGCCTGAATTTTTTAACTTCATTTGAAAATTTAAATAAAATGAACCAATATTCAGAGTATTTGAGTATCCACAGTGCCGCATGATTTTAGTCACGGAATTGTAGATGTTCTGCATTTGTGCAGACCAATTCTACAATATCTGATATCACGCTACAGCCAGAAAAAGTTAATATGGATTAAGTTTATGTGAAGAGAAATGTCACGCACTGAGCATGCAAAGTAGTTCTTCCAGTCTACTTGGCCTGGATAAGATTAACTCAAATGGACTATATTATGTTTTGTGTAATGCAGTCCAAGACAGCACACTGCAGTAGTGTAGGAAGCAACAAATGGTTATTGGTTTATTCAGTTTTGCTTGGTTTTGGTTCGGTCTCAACAAGAGAAGACTGAAGAAAAGGAAGGTAGGAGCTTTCAAATATGGATAAAGGAACTCCAGGGAGGCAAGGAGATAGTGTTCTCTGTGACCACAGCCAACAGAGAAACAATGCAAATGAATCATGGCAAAAGAGATTCAGTTCATCTGTTCCAGGAAGTTGTTGATGTAAAGGACAGATGAACACTGGAGAACAGGCGAAACGTATGTAAGTGGAATTTTTTGGAGAATATCTTTTCAGCATGGTATTGGCATTACTGACTTGCCTTTGGGAAGGTGGGTGGTCAGGGACCTCTTAAAGTTCTTTCAGACTGTAGTTTTTAACTCTGCATATAAGGCTATGAATTCTCTAAAGCTTTCCTATTTATATGCATATTCATCAGTTTTTTACAGTAGCATCCCTCAGCCACCTGACAAGAGGCCCCATTCTGTTAGAGGTGCAGAAACAGTGTGGTTGCAACGATTGCTGTGTTAATTCTCCAAGGGAGTGGGAGGCAGGGAACGGACAGGGATTGTTGTTATTAAAATTCTTTTAGTAAGAAAACACTAAAAGGAGATTACTAAAATGGAAACACACCAGAGTGTGTGTGAACAGTCAGTAGGAGGCATTAGGTTTTCACAAACCCCCATATAGAGAAAATGTTCCTGTTGTAACAAGTTTTTATTCTCATAGTATCAATACATATTTTAAGAGGGAATCGGAAAAGTCACATACATCTTAGTTAAGAGACTTAAGTTACCAATTTAGCTGGGCAGACACTAGGCAAATGTTCCTATATATTCCTATTTCCTAATCTGATATAATGCCACTACATACTTCTAATAGAAAGCCAGGACACACAAAAGGACATCACAACTACATAAATACAGTGCCTACAGATATGTCCTTCTCCAATCCGTGGCTCCTCTGGGTGTATAAACTTTTAATGAACAAAAGATTTTGTCCCTGACACTCACACAACTCACAGATTTAGCCAGCCAACATAAACATCACCATTTGATACCTCACCTTAAAGACTTCCGTTTGAGGTAGTAATGTAATCAAAATTGGTAGAGAAGCAAATAATGCGGAAAACCTGTCTGCACCTTAATTAACAAGATCTGAACCAGGGAACATCAGTTACTTCTTTTCAATAATTATACACTCCACCAAGTAATGCTACAGCATAAAGTAACATATTCAAATGCATCATTAATCTCTTTAGTCCATTTTACGTTTGCTCTGCAATAAAAGAACTTGCTAAAAGGTGGTGAAACATCAACTTTTGCTACTCTGTAAAAAGTAAATCTCACAACAAGGCAGAAGAACTGGCATAAAAGGCTACTTGATATGGCTAGAAATTGCCTTAATCCTTCTCCATATTATAATTAATAAATGGAAAGCCAATTAGTAACTAACTGCTTTAGGTTCTGATGAAGTATTGTCCTTGAGCTGGCTACACTGGCACTTGAATTTGCAAGTTTCTAAAAGTTTAAGTAGTTTTAAAATACTTAGCATGCCTGGCAGAGTTTAACTCTGTATGCTGATGTTTGCATTGCAGCTCAGGCCCACATGGAGACATAAGAGTCGTACTATTCACACCTACAAAGAAACTAGAAGAAAAAACGTAGTGTTGGTGGATTTTAAATGGGACTAATTAATTTTCAAATTGGAAAACAGTCTCGCTCTTTCTGCTACAAAAAACCCAATGGAATTAGAATTTTAAATTTAATTCTTAAATAAAGTGTTTCCACCACTCATTTCCCTTGCCATTACTTCGGAAAATAATATCTGCATCACAAAGACAAACATGCAGTATTTTGGACATATTTTATCTTCCCCTGGAACATCAGTTTTTGCTAAACCAAACTATCAGGACAGACATTTTTTTCGGAATCTCATTTCTCTAACCATAAGCACATCTTTGTACACATTGCAATATGCAAAGATCTATAAAATGAGGATAGCACTTTTTTACTTTACTTCTGTCACTTGGTTTTTACAGCCAGTCTCTCTTTGATTATACAGAAAGAAAGTTACAGTCTGGGCCTGTATGAGAGCTTAGTGTCAATAAACTTGCAAATATATTTCTAGATCTACATGCAGAACACTTTTTTAAAAGGCTTTTGTACTAAAATTTAAAAGACTGTCAGATTGACAGCTGGCTATGTTTGTACCGATTTCCACTCTCATTATAACTACCATCATAGGTATAGATTCAAACTGCAGCACTATTCTCTCTTGTTGAAATCCATGGCACAAGAATGAGCTACCAAAATTTTAATGCTTCATATATCCTATAAGTTAAGTACAGTTCTGTATGGCTTTGACCTTTTCAATATTCCATAATTTGACTGACTGGCTACTCTAATTTTTCCCCTGTTTACAGTCTCAGAAACCTGTGGGGAAGAAGCAAAATGCCCAGCCAATCAAAATACTGAACACCGAAAAGATCAAAGTAGTAAAACATACCATAGTCTTTCACAGAATATATTAGGCATTAAAATTTTCATATCACACTATAAAAAGATAACATTTTCCCCTGCAACTCTAGATACTATAAAAGTGGAGACACTAGTGCAGCAAAGGGTGATCTCACTAAACCAAATAACACAATTTATACTGCTTGTAAGTTCTTGGTTTAGACTGTTACACGTTTCCTCAAATAACTAGCTCTTTCCTAGCATTGAAATTAAATCAAATTCAACTTTAGTTTGATATCTTTAATACAAACTCATGATTTTCCAGTATGTGTTCCAGTTTTGGAAACTGCAGGGATAGATGCTTCTGATTCGGCTGAATGCTGAATGCATACCACAAAACATTTGTCAACAACAATCAACATTTCTGACTTGGCACCAGATGGAAGTTTTAGTTTTCTTTGTGGTTCATAGGCAGTGGGTGAGTCTAGTAACATAGAGGCAATTTTACATCACTTTTGTTTACATGACTAGTGAGTAAATAGTAGTAGGAGCAGGTGACACAAAAAAATCCACTGCTTTGCCAATACAGCATTCTATGAGTAAAAAACAAAACCAAGTCATCTCACTATGTCAGTGATGTTAATGGTATACAATGAACAAAGGAGATTAAAAACCAAATGTAAACAACACTGAGATGATATAATCTGAGTACTTTATGGATTAATTTCCATGTAATCATTGCAGCTTAATTGGGTAATGGAACTATAACGTATTACCCTGTTATCAGAATGCATGTTTCTTTATCTACTTGCTAATGAAAGAGACTTAAACAAGACGAAGAGCACTAATATGATTTGATTTGTAATTGTTTCCTTGAAAATGCCCAAAGAACAGACACTCTGATTACTGATATTCTTATCAAATAGGGTGTCCTATTTGCTACCTTTTGAATACAAATTGCTAATGTGTACCCTTAACAAGTTACCAAATCATCACACAGTTAATTAGGAGATTTGTTCCTATAATGTGGATTTATCAGAATCTGTCTGTAAGGAGCAGACCACTTACAATAAAGAGGTTCAAATATTACGCACAAGTTGCTCATACTGCTTGCAAGTCTGCAGTTTGTGGTACGATCAGATGGCAGGCGCAGTCACCACGGAAACAAAGAAAGAAGCTACTTCAACCTTCACACTGGAATAACAAATATGTCCTATAAGACAATAAGAAGTTACAATATTTGCAAATAGGATAATAACTTATGTTCTAAAATTTATAATTTAATAACTCTAGCTGGCAAAAAACAAAGACAAGGGTGCCATCTAATTTGTTGCACTGTGCTGGTGAGAAAGGTTTACAGGCAATGGTGCAGAGCGGCAAGCATGAATCTTCCTCATCTACTAGTGGCTGTTATGTGATCTCACACTGCGTGCTATGCTGTTCTGTCTTTCTCCCTTCATACTGCATTACAGTTATCATGTATCCCACACGGTTTATTTTCTTTTACCTATCTCACAACCGGCTTCTTGTACCGTCTCACTAAAATGGCTCCACAGAACTGCAAAAGCATCTTCTAAAGGTAAAGTCTCTTACAATTCCTGAGAAAAATGCTATCCTAAACGTTGTGCGACATGTGAATTTAGAAAGAAATATCTATAACAAGAGCTATAACAAATATCTATAACATTAGGACTCCACCAAATAAGAATAGTAAGTTGGGTGGGGTCAAGGAGAAATGACCAAAGTGCTTGTATACCAACACAGAGTCCAGGCAAATAGATAGAAAAATTGGCAATTTGTGCAGGATACGTCATACGACATGATAAAGGTAAATGTGAGGCAGAAAAAAGAAGAAGAAAAAAAAAACCACAGAAAAAAAAAGTTAATGTTCATTTTCACGTAAAAACAGTGGAAATAAGCTGGCTATGAATATACTTAGACTGGAAATTGGATGATGTTTTTTAACAATCAGAGGAATACATTTCTGTAGAAAGATCCAAACAATAGCAGTCGAAGAAAAATATCCTTATCTTGAAATACACTGGAAAATTACACTGTCAAATGTTTTCATTGCAAATAATTTTTCTGTATCACTTTTTACAGCCTTGGTGAATAGAGGATTTACTTTTGCTCCTGACTTACCACAAAAGGAGGATAATTACATTTATTTTGTATGTGTATTTGGTAAAGTATGAGGACTGATCTAGAGAGATGTCTCACTGAGTTAAACACCATAACATTAAGCTTGTGATATTGCATGAGACAGCCTCTCTCCAGAGCAACTGCAGTCATCAAGAGGAATATGGACTAAAAAATTATTTCCCATTTGAAAGCACCTGTAATTGTTCAACAGAAAATAAGGGACGTATAATTTCTTCTGTCTCAGAAGAAAGGCTACACTGACCATCACCAGTCTCCTTGGCCATCTATATCTAAAATCCTTGGGAACATCCTCCAAAACACCACCAGAACATTTATGTTCTCCTTTATAATAACAGGAAATTTAGAGTTACTAAATTACAAGCACTGTACTTCAGCAACAAGCTGAGGGATGAAGATGCCAAATTTCACGCATTACTATCTGGCAGATAGCCTAACAGAAATCAATCCAATTCTAAAGGAAAATCTCTAGACTAAGTGTAGATTTAAGGAGAGATGGCAAGTAGACATGAAGTTCAGTTCCAAGTAGAGTTGTCACTGCAATCAAAAGATATTCCTGGTTGTGACTATTGCCATAAAAACAGTTGTTTGCTGACTCAGATGATAAGATACCAATTTAGAAAGAGTGAAGACTCTGGTAGGACGGACCCTTTAATCACCTCCATAACTGAAAGTACCCCTTGCAGTTGGGTGGATGGAAACATGGTGATTTCTCCAACTGATCCTGTCTATCAACCAAGACCTAGAGCTCTTCTCACAATCACAAGCTTACAATATATTTTTCTTACTATTTAATTGAATGTGAAAGAGGTCGTTAAGAAATATGTTTATAATCTAATATGGTCATAACTTTAAATACAGAAGACTAGTCTTTTTAGTCTTTCTCTGTGGTTGATGGTGAGATCTTCATTTCTGCAGAGGCCAGTTCAAAGCAAAAGCCTAATTTTGGTGTTCTATGTCATTTGCTGGAGAACTTGCTATCCTTGATTATACGGGAAGATAAAGACATCTGGCTTCACAAAGCCAGGACTATCCTTTGCAGGTATCCACTATGTTGCTGTGGGAGAATATTCTCACAAATGAAGACTAGGAAAAAAACAATGTCAAAGGTAGAGGAAGAAAATGATTTTTTTGGTATTAACAGAGAATGCACTGGAAAGCAAGAGTATTACTTTTTGAAAACAGTCTGGTTTGTCACAGTACATGCCAAAAGTCCAAAAAATAAGATGAAGTTGTTCTTTGTTCCCCGCCTTACTCTTAGATCTTATATACATCAGCTCACTACAGAAAAATCTTTAGATGCAGAAAATACTAAGACTGAGGAGAAAAAGCCTATAAGAACCTCTTTTTGTGTCCTCTGCTTTTACTAAAGGCTTTTATAAAATTTTATGATCCAGCCCCTTTCGATTTTTGGAACTGAAGCCTTAGTGAGGTTTGAAAATGTTCTGCAACATTTTTCATGTGGGAAAGGCTATTTCATGCTGTTTTGCTCTTACAAGCTGAAGAATTAATGGCTTTCTCTCAAAAGCCTCTTGTAGAGAGATTTCCAATGCCATTTAATAAACTCAAGAGGTCTGAATAAACATCTAGATCTTTGTTTGCAACCAACTAAGCAGCTTTTGAAGTTTACTGAATGTACACTGATGCCACAGGCATCAGGTAGCATTAAATAACCTTAGTGGATTAGTTGACCTGGGTCTTACAGTTAAATACAAATAAGAAAAGTGCTTATAAAGATAAGTTTAGGCACAGAAGGCAGTTCTCTGAGGCTCCTTCTCTAGTCGGTGAATGGAGACAGAGGGTACTTCTAATGAGAAGCCTCACTGCAGGGTTCCAGATCTCCTCGAGAGTTCAGGATGACAACAGCTCTGCTGTTGTTGGCCATGTCCTCTGTTTTTGCCATCTTTTCAGTAGTATATAGGTGGAAGACATATAGAAGGTAAAAGTCAAGAAATAAAATAGCATAATTTCAGAGTAAGAACACCAGAATGATGACGATGTGTATCATTAATAATAAATTCCAAACATTTATCTACAGTGTGTGTTTTCCACATTATTCCTGTGATGATTCAATGATATCTAGCAGCTTTTCAGATGCTTTATAAAATGGCATATCAAAATGAAATTGTATTTGAAAACAAGAGCACAACTGAGCAGAGAGTGAAGAAGTCAAGGTCACAATGACTGGGTGGATACAGGTAAAGGAATAATGTATGTCAGCCCTATCAATTAACAAATATCAACTAGGTATCTGGCAGCTGAATTCCTCTCTTTTTATGATTTTTATTTTTTTCCTCCTCTGTGATTTCCGTTGATCCATCTTTCCTTTTCCTCGTGTCTGACACCCTAATACTTCCCTCTAAACTTTTCCCCTCACCACTTACACCATAGGATGATGACTTTCTCCCCTTACGGGGAAGGGGAAGAGAGGAAGAGGTGGAACTTGTAGAACCGTGCATGAAAAAAATCCTGGAGATATAGATTTGTATTATCACAAAAATGTGAAGGGTATTAAGAATGCTGTTATACTGAAACATGCAGTGGTGACCTGGTAGCGTTCTGGTACAGATTTGTCATTGGCCTTTTTATATGACAGAAGACTATTGAGGAGAAATCTCAGAGCTAAATTACTTAACTGGCTTCCACATTCTGCTTGTCCAGATCTCATCTGCCATTTCTAAAGCATTCCCACATATTTCCCATTCTATTTGCTTCATAGAAGACCTGGCTTAAACATGGTTAATTTGTCTTCTGATAATAAGCATACAGTCCAAGCAGTTTAAAATGTCTCTGTAGGAAGTAAGCAAACTCAGCATGAATTTGACCCCAGATGTCCTCCACTCTTTCCCTTTTGTCTAATGCAGCATATGCATAAAAAGAACACAGGTTCAAGAAAACCAATTAAATTGCAACTGCTGGGCATTATCATTGACAATATCATTTGTCAGAACCCTGGAACATAAACCATGTTTTCTTGATAATGATGGTATTACTAGTTGCTGAAAGAGAGCATAGAAGACATTCTTACACCAATGGAAGTGACTGTAATAAAGTCAGCAGAAACAGGGGTAAGAAAGACAAACATTGCATAACTATTACTGAAAACCTATACAATTCAGACCGAATCTTCTCGTTAATTAATTCATAGTTATTCATAAAATATGCTGAGTAATCTATGAGTAAGTCTAAGGGAATATTATTATAGGGATTTATTATGTCTCAAAATGACAATCAGCGTTCATTAGGTCCTCAAATTAAATCTGCCTATACACAGTTCCATTTGTAAATAAGTTATTTCAAAATAAAAAAAAAAAAAAACCAAGCTGTTTTTATACTCAATGAATGCAAATGGAAAGATTTATACAGTAGCTTTGGTTTGTTTTTTATGCTGTTAAAGACAGCCTAAAATTCATAGTGGATGCAGAAGTTCTGTGTAGGTGGTCCTATGTAAGAAAATGCCACAGTCACATTAACTGTATCACCCAAGAACAGTTGTAAGTACAAGCAGGATGTCATTACTGAATTTCATGGCAAACAGTTGGCAACTTCCAAGAGGAACAGAAGTAAGGTGTAGGATGAATGATTTTAATTTTTTTTATATTTTTCACCCATGCTGTCTATGCCTGTATGCACCACACTCCTTCCTAAATTCACCCTGCCTCATTTTGTCTCCTCTTTATTTTCTTCCGTTTTGTCCTGCAAGATACAGACTCTCTCTTACTGGTTAGAAGAGGAAGGAATGAGATCACAGGGGTGTAAAAAAACTCTTACCTTCATGTGTCTGGGAAGATAACGCAAACCATTTCCACCAGTTAACTCCATCTTGCTAAGCAGGGGACCAACTGCACTGCTGTCCAAGGCAGGTGGAAAGCATCCTCTATTCTCTGTTTCATTCTAATGATTAAAACTTGTGATAGCTCAGAGTGGTCCAGGAGATGACAGAATATAGATCTCCTTTACTCTTCCATTTTCAACTTATAGGAAATGCCAGCACTCTTTAATAAACAGGTAGATCTCTATGAACCTACCATGAAACTACTCCAGTTTCTCAAAGCGCTGATAAATTGCATTGGCTGTAGGTACCGCTTAGATACTGTCAACAACTGGCTGTTCTGAAGCCTGCCAAAGGAAGGAACTCTCTGATCAAGATAACGTAATATTGTGATTAATACTGTGAACATGCTGCAGAATGCACCAGTGAGTATTCCAATGGCAAACACAAATTTAAAATCTCAGAAGTCATCATACTTGAATGCAAAGGTGAGTCACATTGTCTCTCTGAGACAACTCCATACTGGGGAAACAAAGAGAAGCCATAGGTTTATATGCATGTGTAGGTTTACAATAAACTGGATTATTATTATTTGCAGAACTAGCAGGGACAAGTATTAGAAGGTATGTCCTTGGATCTACTGGTAACAGGTTTGTGTAACAGCAGACTTGGAGCTGCTCTGAATAATTCCAAGAGAGAAAAGCGTTCTCAGAGGTCCCTGATATTGGAAAGAATAGAACTAGCATCTAGTCCAGCTTGCCCAACCCAGTGAGAAGGGTCAAGTATTTCAATACGGAACATAAAAATAGAAAGATGGAGGAACCTGGAGCATCAGACCACTTCCCTCTGGAGTATCTCTTTAAATCTCAATCCTTTGGCTCTATTTTCTTTTGGAAATGAAATATTACAGGAACTCCAGAGCTGGACACAGTACTCCAGGTGGGGTCTCACCAGAGCAGAGTAGAGGGGCAGAATCACCTCCCTCGACCTGCTGGCCACACTTCTTTTGATGCAGCCCAGGATGTGGTTGGCTTTCTGGGCTGCAAGTGCGCATTGCCTGCTCATGTTGAGCTTCTCGTCCACCAGCACCCCCAAGTCCTTCTCCTCAGGGCTGCTCTCAAGCCATTCTCCGTCCAACCTGTATTTGTGCCTGGGATCACCATGATACAGGTGCAGGACCTTGCACTTGGCCTGGTTGAACTTCATGAGGTTCGCACAAGTCCACCTCTCAAGCCTTTCAGGGTCTCTCTGGATGACATCCCTTCCCTCCAGCGTGTCGACTGTGCCACACAGCTTGGTGTCATTGGCAAACTTGCTGAGGGTGCACTCAATCCCACTGTCCATGTCACCGACAAAGATGTTAAACAGCACTGGTCCCAGTACTGACCCCTGAGGAACGCCACTCGTCACCGGTTTCCATGTGGACACTGAGCCATTGACTGCAACCCTTTGAGTGCAGCCATATAGCCAGTTCCTTATCCACCGAGTGGTCCATCCATCAAATCCATGCTTTTCCAGTTTAGAGACCAGGATGTCATGTGGAACAGTGTCAAACGCTTTGCATAAATCCAGGTAGATGATGTCAGTTGCTCTCCCCTTATCTACCAATGCTGTGGCAACATCATAGAAGGCCACCAAATTTCTCAGGTACGATTTGCCTTTGGTGAAGCCGTGTTGGCTATCACCAGTCACCTCCTTATTTTCCATGTGCCTTAGCAGAGTTTCCAGGAGGATCTGCTCCATGATCTTGCCAGGCACAGAGGTGAGACTGACCAGTCTGTAGTTCCCTGGGTCATTCTTTTTTCCCTTTTTGAAAATGGGGGTTACATTTCCCCTTTTCCAATCAATGGGAACTTCACCAGATTGCCACAACTTTTCAAATATAATGGAAAGTGAATAATACGCAAAACCTCTTAAATTCCATATAATGGAATATCATCCTGTTAATGGTTTAACAAGAAGTAAAATGACAAATATAGGTTTGGAACACGAACAGTTTGAGTCTGTCACCACTGAAATGGTTTTATATGGCACTGTTTTTTTTTTACTTCCTTGTGATTCAGCCTTCTTTTCATCCACAGATTTGCAATATATTTGGATATTTTTTCCTTTTGTGCACTATTAAAAGAAATTCTTAAACCTTATATTGTTACTTTTTATCAATTGTCTATCATGCTTACATGTCTGGGTTCTGACTAGCAATGAAACAAGAGTCATGACACTACCTGCAGACTTAATGACACGGTTAATAGGCAGAAAACTAGGATATGAATTTACATTGCAGCAGTAGATGGCATCAGCTATGGACTTTCTTGCTAGTGACCATACTTGCTAAAAGTTGCATCAGTACAGAACTGCACCCTCTCTTCTTATCCACCGAAGTGATTTTGACTCTTCATCATAGTCCTCTGAACCATTTCAAAGCCTAGGGAAATCAGTGGGCTGTGGATCAGGCCTTTGCCTGCTATAAGTCTATGGAACTAGTAGAGAAATGCCCAGTTTGAAGGAGACTCTCTTCAAAGGTTTGCCTTTCTTTGTAGAGAAAATGCTATTGAATGCTTATTAAACAAAAAATATAGACCACATATTGTACATTTCCCTCCTTTACAAAATTAGGTAAGAACGTAACGGTAAGGTATTATAGCTTGTTAAAGGAAGCTGGACATGCAAAATTGTTGTGCAATATTCTACTCTAGATGTGTTAAAAATGTTTAAAAACCAGTCTGGTTTTACTATTTGCAGCTTTTGACTGTTTAATTTAGGGCTTTTTAGGCTGCTTGGATGAACCTTAAAACTTTAGCAATGCACTACAAACAGGATCAAGCCTAAAGCCAAAAGAGTTGCAGCTCATTTTCAAGGATAAACTCAAGCAAAAATACATTTAGACTAATATCAGCATTACAAGTCAACCACAGGTCAATCAGGTACTAGAAATACATCTACAGAACAATGGAGAACAAATCTTTGTCATTCAGCAAATTTCCTATGCTGAAAACACAACAAATATCCTTTATGCTTCACCAGCCACCGTTATCTATCAAGAAAGAATGAAAAGTGGGAAAGAGTTCTTTCTGCTTATAGTAAGTGTATTTTTTCACTAATTTTGCTCCCACTCCCCACACAAGGTAATGGTAAAACTACTGATCAGAATAAAATGCTCAAAACTTCAATACACTAAACTTTTCCAGTTTTTGTTGAAAATTACCTCTAAATTAGTTCAACACAAGATCTGCTAGAAAAGCAGTTAAGTTTATGAACCTGTTTCATAAACATGAAAAACTTGCAATACACTCAAGCCAATATGTGATTCTAACAGAGACAGAGCTAGCTGAAGAAAGTGACCCATCCAAGATGTGATAACCCAGGAAGCACGTGATGGGGAAACACAGAGCGGGAAAAACTAAATGTCTTTGGATTTTCAAAATATTTGGAAGACTACTGTACTATGAAGTTAAAGCTACAATTCGGTTCTATGCAATTGATTTGATTTCTTTTCTTTGCAATATATTACTCCAGGGATTCCCTTTAACATTTTGTAGTATAGCAAAAATATTTCATACTTTGCAGTAATTTACAACCACAGTGTTCCAGAAACCCCCATCATTTAAAACCTACAGGAAGACTCTCAAATTCTGCTCCCCTATTTTACCCCTTGACATTAAATTTAACTAAGCTGCTGACTGAACAAAAAAAAACCAACAAAAACCCAAAAAACCTGACAAACATTCAATGATTATGTAAAGCTATATTTTTGATCATAGAACCACTTTTTTTAGCAATCTAAGCTGCAACTTTACAGAATATAACAGATTTCATACCCCCAAAATGTATGCCAGTTTTTACAACTAATAGTGAAAAATGTCCTCTTTTTCTGAGCAGAGGGACTATCCATCACATATGTCACATATAGCTGCATTCAGAGGGTTAACAAGTGAGTCATATGCAATCATACAAAATAACGCTCTTCACTAGAAATCGGAGCACTCTGGGAATAAGAATCATTCACTGTTCCCTAAACTTATAGTAACACAGACTCTGAAATAACTGCTTGGCTGACTTCTTCTGTTTTCAAAACCAATTAGATTCATTAAGGTAAACTTTTGCACAAAGGCAATTTTAAGGTTTTTATCTCATATTTGCTACCCTCCACTGGGAGACTGATTTTCCTTAGCAATTGCTCTGAATGCAGAACCTAATGAAGATTCCCTCTTTGGTCATAAGCAGACTCCAAGGCCCCCAAAACACAGAGCAAAATTGCCAGTATACCACAGGGGAAAAAAATCTACTATAGCAGTCATTACCAAGGGTAGGCAGAAAAACTAGACTAATTGGAGGAGACTTTAAGAAATAAGAATACTTAAGTGGCAATGCATGAAAGGATCTTGATATCCCCAAATACTGTCCATTTTAGATCTCACAAAGGGTAAATGTGAGGAAAAAAGCAAGGAAACCAAGATGGTTACACTGCCATCAGAAATGAGGAAACAAAAGCCTAGGCCTGTTTACCTGAAACTTAGTTTTGCAGGCATCCAAAAATGAATTCCTCTTTTCTCCACACAGTAACTTCTGCTTAGGAACAGAATTTACTGCTTAGTCTGCTAACAAACAGTAGTCTACTCTCCTTCTGGTGCCTACTTTTCAAGAATAGTTCTCTTCTCTGCTTCTGCCTCACCAGGGAAGGAGAGAAGACAGTCTGGGGGGGTTGGATGAAAAGAAAACTGTATTTTCACTAAACCTGTGATGGATACAGAAATGGTCTCTCACAAAGCAGGGCATTTTTCCCCAGTTACCCAACTTGTTGCAACAGTACAGTAATGTCAGATTACAAACAGGAAAGCATGCTATGTAAAGGCTGCATAGGAGACACCACAGCTTCAATTAAGCCTGGGAGAAAAGCCAAACAAAACGGTATGAATGGACATGTATTTTCATATAGATCAATGGACCAAGCCCCCTGTTTAGCTCTAGTTCTCACTGAATCACTGGCTGTAGAGTTGTGACTACTGAATCCATAATACTGAAGGGATACGATCAAACTTTAGCATGACAATTGTCTATGTGTTTCTGTGTTTTCTGCAACTAATGGCTGCAAGCATTGGCTACTCTCATTAAAAGAAAAGAGACCCCAATTTCTATAAAATGAAAGCTGCAAAATCTAAAACATCATTTATAACAAGAATAAATTGAGAAAGGTATTTGAAAATAAAGGTAACTACTGCAGGGATTTCTGAGTCACCCTCTGATGGCATCCATCTGCCTGAAAAGTAATATCATTTGTGACACCAGCTACACACCTGCAAGAGATGAGCATCCACCCTGATTTAATACTAGTTGATGAATCACAGAAAAATAAAATATTCTACGCTTTAAATATTTATCGTATTGTTTAAATATTAAGGATTAAACTTTTCTTCTTGATTGCTAAATCAGTATTATACAGCCTGGAAATTTGTTTACAGTCTCTTACAATAGGATCATTGCCTGTCAGTGTCAGATGATGTCATTTTCAAGCCTCTGGCTGGTGACAGCTTTCTTCCTGGGAGATGACAAGTGTAATTAAAACTTTAGTTTCAGATACATTTGCATTTTATTCCTGGTGAAAGTGTTTCTACTTTATAAATCTTCAGACTGCAGGGCTGAGCAAAATATTGACTTTTCCTATTAACTCTGGCTCAGGATTTGCAGACTGAAGTGAACAATCATTGTTGAAAGTTCCTCAGAATAATTATATTTCTCTTTCTTCAGTGACTAATGCAGAAAAAGCAGTGAACTCAAGCTAGGGTAAATCAAGGATGAGAAAGGTTTTGTCCTCTGAGTGTGGTCAGTATATTTCACAAATATTGGGAAAATCTGAATAAATCCTTCAAAATAACATTTGTTATATAATGGTAAACATGGAGATGTAAAAAATGTAAAATTAAGTAATTAAGCATGACTATTAGTCAAGGCAATTAAAAAAGCAGGCCCTGTCTTACCAGCAGATTGCAATAAATTATATGTTTTTAAAGATACCACAGAGAATCAGAGATAATCTGAACCAGACCTCATGCTAAATAAGCAAATGATTATGAAATTTCATATCTGCATCCAAGTATTGCGGCTGTCTCTACTGCCAAAACCTACGGTTCTGCACATTTATAAATGATGTAAGTATTCTGCTGTATACCAGAAATACACAGCTCAGTTTATTGTAATGCACAGTGTTTTAGAAAACTTGACACTTCAGAGTTGCTATTACCAGGCAGGTAAGACGGAAGCTATGTTGCTGAGGAACGATGAGGTGTAGCAGAGAGACACCTAAGTTAACATTTGAAAAAGGTAAATCTGAAGTTGTCATTACTGCAGGTAGAAAAAGGATGGCATTTTCAGTTAACAGTTCAGTGGAAGTCCTGTGCTAAAGAGCTGGAGAAAAATGGGCCTCTATCTAAACTTCCCTAGTGATTCAAATCACAACCTATCACAGAGCTTTTCTTAGGAAATGACAAGCTAAACTCAAAAACATGGATTGTATTTCTAGGAAAAATGAGAGATCCTCCACTCCTCTCCCAATCACAAATATGCAGGAGCATATTTCCACTATTTCTGCAAAAGAAATAGCCAACATAAATGATTGTACATATTTTCATATCCAGCAATGCATTACATTCTTGTGCTCAGAATTTTGCAGTATTATAGGACTTTATGTGATATTTAAACACTGAACAATTTTGATTATAAATATGCATATATATCATTGATGCTCTGAAAAACACTTTTTTCTACATAAAATTGCTGGTTTAATGATTCTGCCCACATTTTTTTTTTTTTTATTTTTATTAATTTCTATCTTATTGACTTCTAAAAGTTGTTTAGGCAGTTTTGATTTAGGAGATGGTTTAGGACATTGGTTGCCTTGTTTTGTAAATTTCTAATCTATCTGTAATTAAAATAGCTCACAACTGTGAGAAATAGTCTTTAACTGTGTATGAATCTCTGAGAATCAGTACTTAGGACTGTTTCTGTCGCTTTTTCTCACAATACAGGCAACTTGGGACTCAGTGCCCCAGGATATTTAAAGGGTGGCTACAAAGAAGATGGAGACTTCCTTTTCACAAGGAGTCACATGGAAAAGACAAGGGGTAATGGGTACAAATTACTCCTGGGGAGATTCCTATTGGACACAAGAGGAACATTTTTCACAATGAGAACAATCAGCCATTGGAATGATCTCTCCCGGGAAGTGGTGGATCCCCCAACATTGGACACTTCCAAGATTCAGCTGAGCAGGGTGCTGGGCCATCTTATCTAGACCATGGTTTTGTCAAGAATGGTCCATTCCAACCTGGTATTCTACGATTCTATGATATTAGAGGAAGACAGGGACAAACTGGACCAAGAGAGGTTAGACACCTTGTCCAAAGGATGTTGGAGCTCAGGAAGGTCCAATACCGTATCTTTTCTGAAATGCAAATAGCTATACCATGATCAGTCTGTTTTTCTTAATTCTCTCCCGAAGTACTGACGAATGGTGGCTCTTGGAGAGCCTGACGTTCCACAGCAAGTGAACTTCATGTCTGCACCACTATAATGGCCTTGTGTTCTGTGATGTAGTCATGGAGCTTTCAGGCTTTATAGATGATTTCTAAGCCTACCATTAATTATTTCAGGGGAAAATAATAAAGTATACTGTGAGTATATCACAGGATATACTTCCAGTTTCTCTTACATGTAGTCAACATATTCTGTCGGTTTTTTTAATCCACAAGATAAAACAGACATCTGCACATTCATTGCCCTTGTCTTCCACAAATTCATTTGTAGTAAATCAAGAAGAAAGCAACAGGTGAGAAATCTGATGTATTGAGACAAGGTTATTTCTCATCCTCCTTGTCCAAGGAAATATACCTCTTGTGACATTCCCTGTTTCACAACAGCGAAGTGAGAATATGAAGGCATTCAAGAGAGAAGGTCAGACAAAACTGAGGGAAAGTTTTGATAGAATCTTTAAATTATGGGAACTTATAAATTACAGAGCTTCCTCGACTCTCCACAACATTTTCTTCCCTATGTTCCCTTCCCAGTTCCCATGCATCCTTATACCAGGGTTGCAGTGGAGTACTAAGAATGAAACTTTATTGGTCTTCAACCACGTCGTCACTACAGAATCCCCTCTGGGCAGAAATGGGAGCCCTTTCCAACACCTCAGCCCTTTAAGCTGGTCTAAGGGACCAGAGCAAAGGTGAGTCTCTAATCTTTGTCTCACATGAGCTGTGCTAGTGACAGCATATCACACCCCTCATCAGTGGACTTAGCATCCCTGCCTCTGAGACAGTGGTAGATGGTGACAGAAGATGGTGGTACATTCTTTATCAACTGGAGGACTGGGTGGCAGACAGCAGGCAACAACTCATGCTTCAACATAAAAGTGACTTTCAGTTACAAAAAAATCTGATAGCAACCAAACCCAAATTTTAAATGCATAAAAAAAAAAATATGCATAAACTCTATTTTGCAGTTTCTGGCAGAGAATAAGCAGAGAATCATACTACAGCATCTTCAGAGTCACTTTGGAAAGCTGAGCTGCACTTTAAACAATAACATGAGGAGTGTCTAGAATCTAAAGAGTATTAAAATCAATTGTGGGAGTATAGATCACTCTATCATACACTATCCAAAGACTGTAATTGCAAGTTAGCATTCCATCTACATCTAAGGCTAACAAGATAAAATTGCAAAAAAATTAAGTTATTGTCTGACATCACCATACATAATAAATAACATATGTCCTCCATTCCATAAGGGAATTAAAAAGGCATATATTTATTGTACATATGCCAATTTTATCTGTGATGTGACTCTATGGAATTAGACAAGGGGTCATTTGGCCAAATAGCACATACAAAGAAAATAGGCCAGTGTGCAAGCAGACCTCAGAAGTCAATGGGACTAATCTATGCCTTTTCCCAACAGCGTTTATAGTTCTAATAGTGGCTCCAGTGAAATAGCACTAACTCCATGCTACAACAAAAAATGAATAATATTTCAGCAAACAAATACTTTATGTTTTTGTTATGTGCTTTCACAATATAATGCCATGTTAGTAAATAAAGCTAAATTTGAAAATGAAAATTTTTTTAATATACGACACCAAACTTGAAGGCATTGCCTGTCATCCCCAGTTGAGCCAAACTCACAAAATCATGAACAAATTTTCATTCCATAGAGAACAACAACAAATTTTTCCCTTTGATCTTAAAAAATGTTTCAAAGATATAATGTGTAATAAGTGTATGCCCATTTGATAAAGACTTATCAGACATGTAACGCTGGCTTGCGTTTCTCCTTCCTTTCTTTTTTTTTTTGGTGAGAGGAAATTGGAATGGTATGGCTTTCATAAACTAGTCCTGTACTAGGTCCTTGTCTCGAACAACCAAGAGTAAACAGTGTACAGCAAGAACGAAGACAAAAGGTAATGGTATTGTTTCAAAGGAAGAGAGTGAGAAGGAGGAGAAGAAGAAGGGATCTCAAGAACTTGGAGAAGATCACACCAGCTGAAGAACTATTTCAAGCACAAACAAGAGGGATAAACTTTATTGGTCTGTAAAAACTTATACCATATTGAAACAGTTTTGAAACAATGTGAGAGCAGCTCTGAGAGCAGCTTGTGCAACAAATGCACCCCACTGCAGCAAGAAACCTGAAGGCCACATTCCTGCAGCTCAAAATGTCATTAAATGCATAAACGTTAGTAGTCCTATTTATTTGTAATGCTCAGAGAGCCATGCACCTTCTAAAATTAATAAGCAGTGTTCCAAACTACTCCAGTTTCCCCAGATTTAATCACCATTAAACCATTTATGATGGTTCCTCCACAAGGGACTTAATATTCTTCGATATTCCTGTGTATAATTACTTCTTAGAATCGGCACATAGCTATTAAGTGATGTACTGCTAAACCTCCAGGTTTCAAATGGATAAATATTAGCCTAATGTGCTCAATCAATGCATAGAAATAGCTTTAAGCACTTTTCCTGCATGGGAAAATATTTACCATATATCATAGTTAGATTAGCTTGAGGCACTAAGCAGCTGATAGAGGAGGATTGAAGGCCTGGAAATCACTTTAAAAGTCCTTGCATTTCTGTGAAGGACATCTTCAACAGAGAGGGAGAAAAGAAGTGAGCTCCACTACCTTGAGCTTCCTATAAAACAGAGTACTTAGGATCAGAAACATGTCAGAGTATTTGCTTCATGAGACACAAAATATGCCTTTCTACAGAGAAAAATCACTAGAGATTACAAAGAGCTTCTCATCTCTTTAGTTTACTGATTTTTTTCAATCTAAATGACAGTTAGCAGCTCTGGAGTAGGTTGTTAATAAATAAACCTCCTCCACTGAAGTTGATACTGTAGCTGGGGTCATGCCTGGCAAGATATAGAATGAATACATTAGACCTAATTGCACAACTCTTAAACAACACAACTTTTAATAATCATAATAACAACCAAAGAATACCTTCACTGCTTCTCAGTTTGAAGATGAGGGGCCGGTGGAATAATTTCTATATAACTTAGAGAAACTGCAATACTGTGTTCAGACTGAGCTGTTTGATTTTCTTCTTCATCTCCATTTAATAAAGTAAAAAAGAAAACCTACATTGTGTTTTGCAGGTATGAAGTCAATGGTTTAGGGATTATTTCTGTCCAGAGAAAAATTTACTTGCTTCAAGAGTAGTGCTACGCTCAAGATAACAATAAGTTTAGCTAGAACCGTGGGTACATTTAGACACAAAGTTAGAAAACTACAGAACACTTTCTTTTTCCACTGGAAAGAGGTAAAGTTTCCTTTCGCACGTATATAACATGCAAATAATAAACTTGTTTGTTTGTTTGTTTTTGGGTTAATTCCCAAGTTAATTCTTATTTCCTCAAAGGTACTGAGTGAATTGATTGCTTGGATATGTTAAGTGGGCTGAATATATAATTTTCCAAATTACAGGCTGTTTACTGTCTATTTGATTTGATTTGTTCTTCCTTTTCTCATTTATTATCAAAGTTGAAGATTTTCTTACACGTGGGAACAAAATATGGGATTCATGAATCTCATCAAAATATTCTCAGTAGTATTGTTAAAATGCTTTTGCCATTGCTCTTTTTACTCCAGCGATCCAAACTTCTGCCACACGGTTTAGCATTCTGAGCGCTGTTCATTTTGCTTCCCTGTTTGATTTTTTTTCTGGTTATATAGCACATAACTGACCATCAACAAGCAAAACACTAAAATATGAACTAATTTAAAATAAAATACCTGTTGTTTGCCCTCCTTTTGAATTAGTTCATGGCTAAACTGCGAGCAATTAAACTTTACAAATAACTCATATTTCAGTTTCTTGAAAAGAAATTGTATTTTTGAACGCAGTATGTTGCAATCCTTCATGAAAGGGAAGTGTACTTTCTTTGGAGCTTGATTTAATTCAAATTCAATACTATTCCTTCAATAGGAAATAGATTGTACTGAATAACATTAACAAAAATGAGCAATTACTTGAAAGCAGAGTGCAAGAGGGTAAAGTAAGATGATCTTATCCATGGTTTTGAAAAGAAAGTTTTTGCAACTTACAGTGTGAGGATGGAATTATGTTCCCTTTAACTCAAACTCTTGCTTCATAAACTATTTCTTATTTCACATACAATGGAATTCTGTCACCTCTAGCAAATCAGGATATTTCTTTTCTTTAGAATTTTTTCAGTGCTTTCTTAATGAATTTGATGTCAGGCTAAAACCAGCAAGGACAGAAATGACATGTTTCTGACATCTCGGCAAACATACAGCATGAAGAATAACTGTGAGAAAGGCTCCTCACATTATTATGTCTCAGTCTTAAAAAGCAGAGGAAGGAACAGGACAAAATCAGAGTTCTGGTGCCTTAGTTGAAAACAAAATCAACAAATGCCAATTTTCCAGCTCAGTTTTTGCCAAATTCTAATGTGACTGAGCATTCCCTTCATTTTTCAGAATAAAACAGAAGAGTCATTTTAAACCAGAATTTCAAGCACAGATAACAAAATTTCACATCACTGCATTGTGAAAGCTGGACTCAGTATGTTTCCTGAAGGCTTTCTTCATCTTTTATTAGCCAAAAAAATGCCTGCAACCCTGATGGCTGCCAGCTCAGTGAAGAAGCCAACCCCTGATTGTAAATAGACTAATTTCTTTTATTGCGGAAGACAGTTCTTGTTCGGAGCTAAAACACATTGACTGACTGATGTAGGAAATTATTGGGATTCCTTGGTCATTACTCTTCTTTTTTGTTAATGGATACAAGTCTTTATCCTCAAGATTTTCTGACCCTGTTTTCTAATGCAAGATTTACATAATAAATATCTAACTGCACTAACCTACGGCATTGTTGCAAAGTTTTGAAAAGTAGATGCACATGCACTGAGCTAAATTCTGCATATCTGTAAAAAAAGCAATGAAAATTGCTTAGAATGAAGGAAATTTGCACAATTAAAACTTCATTTAAGAATAGACCTGGCATACATCTGCAAAAGCAGAACAGGACTGGAAACAGCTTCTGGTGAAGTAATCAGTTTTCTTCCATTTTCTGTGCTAGGTATATTACAGTTATTTCACCTCCTCCTGCCCCATCCATTATACTGGTTAGTTACTTCTTCAAACAGAAAAGAATAAGGTTTATTGTGCAGCTGTAATACTTGGAATACTGTATCTCGAGGAAGAAGAGGTTTTGCACAGATGACAGCATAGAATTTTCTTGGCAAATGCAGTTTAAATTCAATTGACATGAACAAGAGCCGAGAGTTTCAAAAATGCTCACTACTCATCAGCTCTCACTGTTCTCAGTGGGAACCGCTGGGTGCTGAGTGCTTTTGAAAAAAGCCTGTCTCTGCACTAGATGTCTGAGGTGGAGCTGCAGCGTTATGAAGCTATTTTTAAAACCTGGCCCAACATTATTTATTGTTGTATTGTAAGGCAGGGTGATAAGATCCTTTGTCTAGGACTATGTACTATACATTTTTACAGTACTAGAAAGAATTATAGGAACATGCAGCAAAGATAAAATGTGCATTCATGAATGTGGTTAATATAACTAATTAACATTACGCAAGTAAATGAGCTATTTGTTTGTTATTGCATTGTAAAAGAAATAATATTTGCATGCTTAATTTACCTTATACAAAAGGATCTAATCTGTTGATTCCCAAATACATTGTGAAAAGAAATGTTCATGTGAAATCAATGGCTAATTGCACATGCAAACCCTATACTGTTTTATTGTAATAGTTGCTTCTGCCCATAAAAGTGCACAAATTCAGTTTATGCATTCAAATAAACTAATTTTACCAGGTGTCTATTAAATTGAATTTGCCATTGTAAGATGCACTTAAGGACATTAAAAAAACTTGCAAAGTGTAATTTGTAATCCAAAAGTGACTCCATATGAATTTTATATTGCTCCACAACAAACTTACTCAGATTCTACTACCTTTATTAGATTTTAGTTCTTAACTCATTATTGAAGCACAGTTCAGCATGAATGAACTACCTTATGTTCATTATTTGTTCTCAGAATTATTTAATAAAACCTTGCTACAGGTCTACAGTTGTGTTAGTCACTGATCAAAACAATTAGGTTTACAGAGAGTATCATCACACAACAGTAGCTAAAAATTCAGTTTTTGTCATAAGTTATTTACTTATGCATCTTTATAAAAAAATCTCTGCAAAATCAGAATAACGTAATGGGGAAGGAGGGAGTACTATTGAATCACAGAATGGGTTGGGTGGGAAGTGACCTTAAAGATCATCTTTAAGTTTCCCCTGTTCCAGTTGGTGGGAACCGGGGTGCCACAACTTCTCAAATATTATGGGTAAGTGGCTTAGCAACTTCATCCGCCAGTTCTGTCAGGACTCACAGATGTATCTCATCAGGTCCCATGGATATGAGCACCTTCACGTTCCTCAGATGGTCTTGAACCTGGACTTCTCCTACAGTGGGCAGTTCCTCGTTCTCCCAGCCCCTGACTTTGCATTCTGTGACTTGGGTGGTGTGGACAGAGCACTCGCTCGTGAAGACTGAGGCAAAAAAGTTGTTGGGTACCTCAGCTTTGTCCATGTGCCAGGTAACCAGGTCTGACGTTTCCTTCCAGAGAGGTCCCACGTTTTCCCTAGTCTTACTTATATCACTGACTCACCTGTAGAAGTTTTTCTTGTTGCCCTTGACATCCCTGGCCAGATTTAACTGTGTCAGGGCTTTAGCTTTCCTAATCTGATCGCTGGTTGCTCGGACAATTTCTCTGTATTCCTCCCAGGCTGCCTGTCCTTCCTTCCACCCTCTGTAGGCTTCCTTTTTGTGTTTGAGTTTGTCCAGGAGCTCCTTGGTCATCCATGCAGGCCTCCTGACATTTTTGCCTGACTTCCTCTTTGTTGGGATGCATCGCTCCTGACCTTGGAGGAGGTGATCCTTGAAGATTACCTGACTTTCTTGGGCTCTGCTTCCCTCCAGGGCTTTTTTCCATAGTACTCTGCCAAGCAGAGGCTAAAGTCTGCTCTCCTGAAGTCCAGAGTTGTGAGCTTGCTGTGCGTCCTCCTTGCTGCCCTAAGGATGTTGAACTCCATCATTTCATAGATACTGCAGCCAAGGCTGCCCTTGATCTTCACATTCCCCTCCAGCCCCCCCTTGTTGGTGAAAACAAGGTCCAGCATAGCACCTCTCCTTATTGACTCTTCTATCATTTGCAGCAGGAAGTTATTGTCAATGCATTCCAGGGACCTCCTGGATTGCTTATGCTCTGCTTTGTTGTCCCTCCAACAGAAATCAGGGTGGCTGAAGTCCCCCTGAGGACCAGGGCTTGTGAATGTGAGGCTGTTTCTATCTATCTGTACAGGGCCTCATCCACTTGGTCTTCCTGGTCAGGTGGCCTGTAGCAGACCCCCATTGTAATGTCACCTGTCCCTGCCCTCTCTTTAATCCTGACCCGTAAGCTCTCAGTCAGCGAGGAGTCACATCTCCATCCCCAGGTGGAGCTCCATGCACTCCAGCTGGTCACTGACATAGAGGGTGACACCCCCTCCTTGCCTCCCCTATCTGTCCTTCCTAAAGAGCCTGTATCCTTCCATTCCAACTGCTATGTTTATAGTCACAGCAGCCATTCCACCATGTCTCTGTGATGACAATAAGATCATAGCCCTGCAGGCACGCACACGTCTCTCACTCCTCTTGTTTATTGCCATGCTATGTGCGTTTGCATAGAGGTATTTAAGTTGGGCCCTCAATGAAGCTGACTTACTGGCTGGAGTGGCTGTAGTTCCTTTGTGCTGCACTCCAGGTGCTCTCCTGCTGACCTGTGATCCTTCTCCTGTGAGAAAAAACTTCCTTACAGTGAGGGTGCCAGAGCACTGGAACAGGCTGCCCAGGGAGGTTGTGGAGTCCCCTTCTCTGGAGACTTTCAAGACCCGCCTGGATGCACTCCTGAGTAATGTGCTCTAGGCAATACTGCTTTAGCAGGGGAGTTGGACTACATGATCTCTAGAGGTCCCTTCCAACTCTGAAAAATTCTGTGATGCCATGATTCTCCAGGCTCTGGGCATCTATTGCTGGCAGGCATCAAACTGGTAGGAGTGGGATGCATTAAGGATCCCCTCCCCGGGCAACTTTATTTTAAAGCCCTGTTCACCAGCTTGGTAAGCCTATGACTGAAGATGCTCTTCCCCTTGTCTGACAGAAGGACCCCAGCAGTCATTATTTCTCAAAGCAAGTCACACAGTCTAAGTAGCTGAACCCTTGGCTGTGGCACCAGTCCTGTAACCATTTCTTGACCCAACTGATTCGACTGGCCCTTTCACACTCCTTCCCTTTGACCAGGAGGACTGATGAAGAAGCTACCTGCATTCCATAGTCCTTTACCGCCACTCCCAGGGCTCTCTAGTCCTTCTTGATACTCCTCAGACTGTTCCTGGCACGTGAAAACACAGCAGCAGGTAAGAGTCAGTGGAATGTACAAGGTGTGGTAATCTCTCGCTGACATCCCTGATATGAGCAGCACACCTCTCTAGAGAGTACGTCAGGTTGACAAATGGGTGCCTCTGTACCTTTCAGAAGAGAGTCACCTTCTACTGTCACCCATTGCTTTTTCTTAGTCGCACTGGTTGTTACACAGGAAGCAGATTGAGCTGCCTTACTCAGCTCCAGCGTCTCTCCTGATGTCTTTCCTCTTCAGTCTGCAGACAGGTGCAGCGGTTCTGTAAGGGCACCTCGGGCTTCGGGGGAAGTCTCTTCCTCCTGCTGGTCCTTGAACATAAAGATCTCTTTCCCAGTCTCACAATTTCAACAGTCTCACCACCTGTGCTTCCTGATTAGTCTTCAAATAATGTTCACAGAACAAAAACCAATTCTGTAAGACTATGTTTTCACTTTTTCTTGCAGTATGATGTATAAATGTCGTGACAGTGAATCTTCATAGGCAGGAACACAAGGATCAGAAAAGTCTATAAGAGGAATCTTATGGGAATTCTCTGGGGATCTTATGGGATGAGCAACAATAAGCAAAGAGGCATCCAACCTACCTTTATATTCATATTGTAGGCTAACTACTGAATTTTCAGGGTTGATAGAGAAAATGTTATTTTTAGCTGCAGACAAAGTATATTTAGTAGTACTCAAAAACACAATAAACACTGCAATGCAGTGCCATTGTTTCATTCATTATTCAGAGTGCAATCATAGTATATAAGGTGCTGTACAAACTCCACATTTTTGGTACCTGGTTCAGTACTACATGGGCTATAAACTCCTTAGTGACTCCACGTGAATGAATCATAACAGAAACTTTGGAATAAGGCAACTATATCAGTAATTCTGCACCTGGCACAACATGTGACCTGCATATTGAGGGAACTGGCAGCTTTGTGATTCGTAAGCATTACCTCATTATGCAGTGATGAACTAATAGCTGTGTTAGCTGCCACCACCAGCTCCTTGGACAGATGGAGAGCCAGCAGTGTCATAGAATGCACATATTAAAATCCTTTTTCCTGCTGAAGGCAGAAGTGCAAAGAGCAATTTGTTTTCTGACAACTATGTTTAGTACATCACCTAGCATACAAAAAGGTCTTTGGAAGACCCCATTACATCTGCCTTTGCTAAGAACCCAAAATCTCAAAAATATTAGATATGTAGACCTTTCCCCTACATTCCTGAAACCAACGTTCCTCTTTATTTTGGCCAAAATAAAAATATCACAAAGTACATTTGGGTAACCTGAGAAATAACGCCTTTCTCATTTTCACGGGGCCTCTGGACAACCATTATCCTCCAGGATTCAACAATTATCTTTTTTCCAACCTGCCTAATTAGGACTCAGTCCCTTTTCTTCTTCTAGTCTACTCCAGCAATTTCACTGCTGCTGCAAAATCCTGAAATTCTAGAGGAAGACTCAGAAATCCCTCTTTCTCTGTAGAACTCTGTAAAATGTATTGTGCTGAAGTACTGAGGAAACGTTTCCGAGGAAACGTTTCCAAGGAAACCTCAATGAAAAGAGAACTTCATCTGATTTTCTCTTTTATATCTGATATCAAGTTCAACGAGAGGTGTCCTAAGGCTTGCAAACCTTTTCGACTCCACTTTGGACAATTCATGACTTTAAAGAAACTGCAGAAAATAAAAGATTTTTTTTCAGCTGAAATTGAAAACTAAGTGTCAGGCGCTTGTTTGATTGAATTGCATGTGCCTTCTACTAGTTTTAGAGCAGAAGTAAACCTAACAAAATTTGGCCCAGATCTGCCCTTTTGTGTGCAAGCATTTGAACACATTGTTTAGCGATGCTAGTGTCAGTGGAGCTGCTTCTGAATTACTTTTGGAAGGTATCACATATGGATCCAACTTCAAATGAACTAATGAGAAACAGTATTGCAAAGGCTTATTACAGGAGTTTTGTAATAGATCAAATATAACTTTATTAACCATATTCCATAATGCTCCCTCTTCATTGGCCTGGAGCTTTGATAAGCAATAGCATCTGGGAAACCAGCCACTGACTGAGTTTTCACTTGCTCTGATAAGCAAGCTTCATTATCATTTCTTTCCCATCTCTTTCTTTCCTCTCCATTACCAGCTAGATATTTCAGAACTAAATATGCATTTGAATAATGTCTAGAATCTCTAAGTCTGTCCTCATGGTCAGACTTAAATTGCTTTTCTAGAGAAAAGCACTTCAGTTCTCAGGGGAATGGTGGAAGCCTCTTCTGAATGAGTTTATGAAGTGTCTTAGGGTGCCAGATACACATTTCCTATTAACACTCATGTATGTGGTGGCCACATACCTTTGAAAATCCAATGCTGACATGGAAAAATGGAAGCAAGCTAGGATCTTTCAGAAACCAGAGAATTCAGAATTAATAGACTAGAGCATTCCATAATTAGTAGCAATTCCACTGATAATGTTTCACATGGTATTTAGCATGATAAAGTGTGATCTGGGTTTCCTATGCAGAGTGGAAAAGACTAAGAACTGATAAGAGCAGGCAGGGAGAGCTGTTTTACTCAGTAGAAAATTCTCCCCACAGAGGCCAGGTCTGATTTCTTTCATAAAGACCAACTTGAGTAGGATCTGTGGTTTCAGTAAAATAATTTCTTTTGTGTACAGTAAGCCATAGGGACAGCAAGGACCTTACAGTAGGCTATCAGAAACACTGGAAAGCAGAGACTTTATGCCGGACACTCTACTGATATTTAACTCACTTTGACAATTTACTTGGCATTTACATAGAAGTTGTAGAGAGAAAGCTGCCTACATAACAAGATTTTTGTTACAGAAAAAGGCCCTTTTGTGATAGGTGGCACTATTCAGTATATACTTCTGGTACACTTACATCCCTCTGAAACCTAGAAAGAGTCCAAACATATATATATCTCTATCTCAATAGTAGATTCAGCATGCATCATTCCTTTCTTCTCTAATCAGTCTCACCAGTAACAACTACTTTAAAACATATTTCAGTAGTCCATTATCTATAAAACCCTCAATTTGACATGACCTTTAAATGGGGTAGGCATTTTAATTTAAATTGCATACACACTTTAATTAAGTATCAGGTAGGGACAATAACTAAGTGAATGTCTGTCATTTTCAAACTGAAATACACTTTTCCACTGTAGGGTCTATTTGCAAAGTTTACTCTCTTCCCCCCTCCCCCCCCCATTTTTTTTTTTCTGTTCGAACCATAATGTTGTCTACAAGGATAAGAATAATTGCATAAACTCCAAGAAGATCCACTAGAACATCTTGGTTAGAAACATGGTTCCATTAAAAGCACCATGATTACAGTTTCATATCTGAAATAGCAATCTAAACAGCTAAACCCACTAGAACCTGGACAAGATGAATGCATAGGTGGTTTCTTTGAGATTCACAGAGATTAATGTATTGAAATAAAAAGTATATTTAAAAGTATACAGTGAAATATAATTTACTCTAAAGTGTAAATTTATACAGGCTGGAAAAAAGCCTTGTCTGTAATTTAGCATATCAGTGTTTTTCTCTTCTTAAGCAGCTAAGTATCTTTCCAGGAACTCTTCGGTATGAAGAAGGATAGTATGCCTTTTCCAACTAGGACTACTAAGTGCATTCCTCGTGAGAGAGAATGGAGAAATGAATAGACTGGATCAGAAGGGAATAAAACATCATGCTTTATTTGAAAGACATTAAGCAGAGAAGAAATATTGCTATGTGCTAATAATAATGATATAAAGGAGAAATGGTGAGAAAATAGGAACTTCAGTGACAACACCAGCATGGTTCACGCTTTGAGATGGTAGTAGAAAGGGAGAGGTTCCATAAACAGAGTACTTCTGAGAAGGTTTATCCTTCTGCTTAAATCAAGAAATGCCGAAGTCTGCCTGCAGAATGAGACTGTAGCTCAGACCTCAGAATAGTTAAGATCCTAAAGATGATAGAATACTTAGTTTTATTTTTTTCTCCTCAATCATTTATCCCACATTAGTTTGTGTGTATATCTATCTATCTATATATATATAAAATGAAAAATGAGATGGTTTCATCATAAAAAATAAAATTTTTGTTATGGCAGATAACTCATTCAAAGTGTCCAGTGAAAATGGAAGCTTTTGTACAGCATGGAATAACATAAAATACTCTGCAAGAAAAAGAAAATCTGCTTCTCAATTAGCATAAATACTTGGAATATCTGTAAGTGTCTTATAAAACATTACCAATTAGAGTTGGGTACCCCTAAAGTGCTCTTTAAAATACGTAACTAGAATATTCAGAAATTAATATCTGGATAGACGAAATTTCTACTTCTTTGAAACCAAGAAAGTTCAGAGCAACTTTGTTAAACTTATGCCTGTCAGGTGAGAAATATATTAAGGAGCAAAATGATTAACAGGCGGTGGTTTTGCTTTTGTGCAAGTACTACTTTGGGTGTTATAAAGACTGAGGAAGTGCTTCAGGAGTGCTATTTTAGTCTGCATGATTACCACTTGTGCCAAAGGTAGCAAGCACTGAATGGGATCAATAAAGAGTCCTTGGCAGGTAAATACTGTTTCCACAAATCGTGCAGTTTACTCTGCAAAAGGATAAAAGCACAGTGAAATATTGCCAGCATCTTTGAAGAGTTCTCCATGGAAAGCTGGAGGATCACATGAGCAGTACTGCATAAAGCTAGCATTTTGGCAATGACATGAAGAGATTAAAAAGGCTAGTGAAGGGATAGGTGCAGAACTCATCAAATGAGAAATAAGTGTGACTATGTCTAACAGTGTTGCTAAAATAAGATAGAGTGATCATGCAATTTTCCTTGTACACAGAAGATTTATTCCCATGAGCCAGGCTACTACACCATTCAATAGCATGCAGGGATAAATGCTTGACCAATTTAGAAACATTTCTTCCTTTTGTTTCCATCAATTACACTAATTTCTTGAAGTGGTCCATATATTTTACCTCTTTATGTTTCTTTTTTTATTTCAATGGGGAAGAAAAGGAAAGGAAAACAAAGCAGAGTTTCTCTTGTTAATCTTGTCCATGATTTTCTGCCACATATTGCATAAAATAGCATGTCTTTATTCAACTTAACTCCCAAGTCTGTGTACAACTCCCATAGAAATAATTCCACTTAAACGAAATATACTGGGTGAATGTATGTAAATGCCTGACTCCTTTGAGGGATATGACTTTCTACAAAAATAGCATGAACTGTGATCCTCTGGAATCAGGGTGCTGGGACACAGCTGTGGATAGGAAACTGGCCTGGGAATATGGGTAGCTTTACTTTATGGGGCAAATCATTTCACCCCTCCATGCTTAACTGGAAACTGACAATAGAAAACACTATTTCTTTCAAGAAGAAAAAACGAAAAAACATTTTAGAACATTATGCATAATCTTTCAAAATTATGGGGTTATAAATATGCTTCTTGTAGAAATCTTCTGAAGTAGATCATGATGCTAGTAATGCGCGATACTTAAATAGGAGATTATAATGTTTAAACAATTGATATATTTGAAAATGAGAAGGAACCTCAGTGTACTTGTGGCTTGTTACACCTTCCAAAAAACTTTCCTCAACTAACTCCTTTTCAAGTAAAATACAACTTTACCCTTTGGGAACCCAGTTAGCTTTTATTTTAAAGATGTCTGTGATGAAGAGCTCATCATAATCCTCGATAACCAATGTTTAACTGCCTTCATTGTTAAAAATATTGTATTTGCTTGTCTTCAACACCACCACCCGATAGAGTGAAAACCCGCTACTATCAAAATTCTGTCTCCCAGAGATGTAACAGTTCTCATTAAGTCATGCTTTAAGCTTTTCACTCTTAAACTAAGAAGACCTAGCCACTTATTTCTTTGTACTCAATGAAACTATTTTCCTGTAACATCTATTTTCCCTCCTGTTGTGATTTATGGGACTCTCTACTGAGGCCTTCACAGTATTCAACTTCTTCAAGCATGGAATTCAGAACTGCAGAAGCTCTCTGCAGAAGCATTGCAGAAGCTCTCAGCACACTGCCAGAAATGAGAGTAATGGCATTTTTTTTCTTTATGTGATATTCACCTGATTATACGGGATCACTTTAGCTCTATATGCCATGGCATTGCACTGAAATCAGTGCCAGATTGATTATTCACTGTGACTCATTGAATCTTTTTCAGACTAAATGCTTTTGAGGGATGGATTCAATTTTTCTGTCAATATGATTCCTGTTCCTTTTTCCAGATATATTGCCCTAATGAAATGACCACTTTTTCTTTTCCCAACTTGGCAACTTAGCCAGATTGTTCTGTATCATTGACATTTTCTCACTATTATTTACAGTTACTCAATCTTTATTTCTTTTGCAATTGTTTCATAAAAAGTAAATACAACTAAAAATATATTTTTCTTATACCTCATGTTTGTGATATAATCTAGCAGTTTAACTGTGATTCCTCATTTACAATGACATTTGAGATCTTTCACATAACCAAAAAACATGACATGTACTTTGTTCTCTTCTAGTGCATTAAGATCTGATGCCTTACTAAATTGCAATTAAAGGTTTTCAGAAGCCTATTATTTCAACATTATTCATTTTCTAACAAAACTGGTAATACATTACAATTATTAAGATTAGTTTTAAAATACATATTTTCCACAATACAGTTTTAGTCACTTTATCATTATCCTTCTCTATGTCTTCATTACTTGAGTCTGAAAGCAAAATGACAAGACCTTCAGTTATTTGAGTTTTCTGGTTTCTCCTTCCTGAAATATTTTAGCACATTAGCTTCCTTCTCCCTTCAAAACTGTTCTCTAAAACCTACGGTGTATCAGTATTAAGAGTCTGCAAAGCTTCTCAGCTAGTTCCTTTCAAGCAAAGCTGTGCAGCAAGGGGCTCCGGCTGTAATGCCAGACATAATTCCAACAGAATAATGCCAAAAAAGAAGAAAAATATTTTTGTTGTTTTGATAAATGGAGGATACCAGAAAACTTGCAAACCATCTTTGCATTAGAAAATTAACCAGAACAATAGCAGAAATGTATTATAATACTTGTATAGCAGAATATGCTTAATCTTCTTGGGAATCTCTCTGAAAAACAGATTCAAAATGCTTGGATGGGGAGTCTTGGCAGGAGACCCACATGTGCCAGGAAGTCTTTGTTTAGTTACAGGCTTGTCAAGCTGCTTCTGACAAGAGTGTCACCCTCAAGACATGGCCTGTGGTACAGAGAAACACTGCCTCCTTTCCCCAAAGTCTCCAGTGTGGAAATTGTAGTGACTTAAGGAAAAGGTGAAGAAAAGCCAATAATCACTCTCTCAAAACATGCTTGTTGCTCAAAATGAAGCTCTCCCCTGGAGCAGGAGGCCTTCGGGGAAGCACTGCAGCAGCAGCAGTGAGATGCTGGGGGGAAGCTCTGGCATGGGCCAGTGGGTGGCCGCTGTCCCTCAGGCACTGCTGCTGTGGGGCCACCTGCCTCTTCTGCAGCATTTTGGGGTGTAGGCCAGCAGCAGGCTCTGATACGCTGGGCTCGCGTATTTGAAAAACCACTGCTAAACCATTTGGTAGTACCACTGAAGTTATGGTGCACCCTAGATTTGAGGTGTGACCAAACAGCATTCATATAATTTTTAAGGTAGTATATGCTGGGGATGAATCAGATTTAGCATTGATAAAGTTCATTTAGGGTAAACTGTAACACTATACTTAATCTGCCCGAATAAAACTTAGGTTTCTGTTTCTCTTTTAAAAATCTTTCTACCTGCACCTTCTAAATTGCAATGCAATTACACTCCTGCAGCTGCAAGCTGTATTTATAACTCACTTTTTGCTGCGCTATATCATTTACTTGCAGTTTCCTCCTTAGGAATTCTCAATATAAATCATTAGGATCTGCTTTTTTTCAGCACATATACAATGACTGTGGTAGTTATCAGGTTTTCTTACCGAAGTTTTGAGTCATCTTGCCGCTACATATCTATTGGGTTAAAGTGCTCTGAAGTACAATGAATAATTATAGCTTGATTAAAATCACGAAAAAGGGGATATACTTTGACACGCTGTCCATTTCTCAAAAATACATTTAACTTGGAAATCAAAAAGAAATACTTTGCAACAATATTAACAACCAAAGGTTTATTATTAATATAGCTTAAGATGAATAAACAAATTAGAGATGGCATTTTTGGAAGATTTCTTTCTACATTTTCAAAAGTAATCACGTAAGAAAAAAAGTTCTGAGCAAAGAAGTAGAACAGATATGTTAAATCAACTGAAAAGATAAGCTCAGGTCCATAGAAACTAACAACCACCTGAAATAAAAGGTAGGGAGTATTCCTAAATCAATGGAAGATGAACGGGCCACAATTATTTTTTTGACGAAAAGCCTGAGACTGATTTCTTAAAGCATTAATATTTAATAACTTTGCATTTGCACTGGGTTAGATCACTACTTAAAAATGAAATTGGCTTATAAGTTTTTATAAGAATCGCTGGTCTGCCAGACACTTAAGGGTACGTTTTCCACACTGTGCCTAGGAATTAACATTAATGAGATTTACGCAACAAGGTCCCTAAGCACCACTCTAAATATTGCTCTGCCTAGTTACTAATTCAGTGTGGTTGTGTAAGTGTAAATGAAAGGATAATTTTGATGTAATAGTTTTATAGTATGAACTAAATATATGTAATAGTTTGATTCTCCCGAATATAAAATAGCATAGTTGCACTAAAGCAGTGATTTGCGAAAATTTTATTCTCATTTGAAGATTTATGTTGGAAAACAAATTTCTTTGCGTAGCAATTGAAAATGGCTAAATTCACCACCATATATGATATTTATCAGTACAAAAAATTGGAATTCTGAAGCACAGTAACTCTTAAGAACTGCTATCTAAAAATGAACTTGAGGCACAAAGTTCACAAGTTGAAACAAGTTTTCTGAATAGTCAGATGCAAATATTTATGCTTTGTTCCATCTTCACTACTATTTTTAAGAGATAAAATATCATTAGCTTGATCAAATACAGGATATAAAAATGGCTATTGTATTCGTTTTTAAAATATTTTAATTATATCACATATTTTGTTTATTTATATTTTGATATTGTGTTGATATATTGTTTTAGTTAAAGGAGGAACCTTATTTATCAACAAAGAAAAAAAGCTTTAAAAATAACCTCCAGTAAACCCCAAACATACAGGAGAACCTACTGCCATGCTTCTTCTAAAATAGAATTCACGAATCCCAGAATTGGCTTCCATACATTTTTATCTCTTTTCCCTGTATGTTTTAACTTCAAGGAAAAAAACAGAAACTAGAAAAAATAAATGTAAATAAAAAAAAAGGTAAACCATATCACAGAAATGCACTTCCTAAGTCACCAAGTATGGATATGTACTTCTGTAGGCAGCTAATTCTTACAATCCCTATCTGAAATTTCTCATGCTCTATCATAAATTGTTAAGGCTGTTAACATCCACAAAATGTGTTCTAGAACAGCAGTTCTCATTGGTTAGAAAAGTTGTATTTTCCATCCTAAACTGCTCTTTGGACAGTTTATACCCATTTAGTTTTATTTGAACGTAGCTTTTTAGCTCTTCTCATGCTCTACTGTTTATCATCTCCGCAATAGTTCTAGGCAGCAGTTACATCCCCTCGCAGATCTTCATTTTTCTAGGTTAAACGGACCAAATTCTCTTGGCTTCTCTCCCATTCTCCCTTCACTCTCACAATATGTTACACCTCTTTTACATCAGATTTCCTGAACCAGTAACCAGAACGAGATGTGTTATGATGTGAGAACCTGTATAGACTATCATGAAATGAAAGATTACCCAAAAACTTTCACAACCTCTTATATTTCCACAGTTATTTACTATTTGGCACTGTAACTGTCCTTTACTGTATAAGGCTTCATAAATATCACAAAGCTAGTACATCGAGACACACTACCATCAGGTGTGAGAGGTTTGCTTGCCCATCCAGTCTCAGCACAGCGGTGCTGCACACACTCGAAAAGGTTAAGCGAAATGTCTTTGCTGCTCTGGACTAAGAGCACATACAGGGCACTGATCATTGCTAAGGTGATGCTCTGCAATTCACAGAACAAAAAGTAAACCTGAAAGTCTTCAAATTTTACCATGTTTTTTCCCCTACCGCTTACTTCCACTGAATTGTTAAGCCACACAGACAACAAAGTCTGATGAAATGGCTAGCAACCATCAGCAAGCTTTAGCATCAACCGCTCAGCTAACGGCACTAACAGTTTAGTAAGTCAGCACAGTCATCAGGCACGCAATTACAATTGGTTTTGAACAGCTTGCTGCTGTTACAATTACTGGTAGATAATAGCACACTGAGACAAAGACGGCACCTGTAGTCCAGTTCCACAGTAGTAAATAAGAGTAAGTGATCCCCTAGGAGCGCGTGAAACTCTTTTTTTCTACAGGTTGGAACAGAGGTATACACTTTGCTAAATTTATCGTCTCATTCAGGCATATGGACATACGGGTGGCTAACCAACGCTCTACAAAACAATTCTTATTTTCACATATTCTTTGTGACAAATACATTAAAATGGTGTTTCCAAATGTCATGCTTTGAACAATAATAATTTCATTAACACAAATTCACTGCTCACAATAACATTCCTGAAGCCTTAGTAGTAAAAGCAATACCTTTCTGGAGAGCTTTTTTTCCTCTATTCTTTTAAATATCCTTTGAATTTCGTATTATGAAGCCCATGCATTCTCTCCTGGCCACAATCTTAGCTATGGCATTAATATCCAATCCTGAAATTTTTATATTTTGTTATATAGTCATGAATTCACTCTCCTTCCATTCTTACCATGCGCTGTGTTGTGCTGGTGAGCAACACCTCTTTGGAACAGAGTATCTTTACAGCACACCACACGCACATAAATAATTATCCATGTAGCAGTTTATCACTTGTACTTGCATTAGGAGACCGAGAAATAGAGGACATCAAATGAGTTACACATATTAAACAATTTTGCTATCCTTTAAATACTTCCTAAAGTCAAATCTAATGTACTGTAATTTAGAAAATATGAGGCATAGTTAGTTGCATAATTCAACTGAAATCTTTACTTGTGCAAAAAAATATAATAATGTATTTTTCCACACTCTGTTACCTGATATATCAGAGAAACATTCACTAGTAATTTGTGTGGTAAAATTGTTTTTCACTCAGTAACAAACCTACATTTTCATCTATTACTACCAAGACACTTCGGTGAAGAGTTTGCAATGTTTGTATTAGAGATGAAGGACAAATTTCCCTTGGAATCATTCTAGTTTGGGCCGCTGCTGTGGAAACACTGTATTTTTCCACTCAGACAATTTTTTCTAAGTCTGTCTATGCTTTATCTCTCTTTGGTGAAATATATATATTCATTATTTCTTGTTTGTGTGTATACTTCACATGCAATAAATGGAAATAACAAAGGCTACTGCATAATATATGCATAAATTTAACACATAAAACAGGATTAGCTGGTTTTAAAGAAAGACTTATATAAGCCTGATAACAGCAGTACTATGACATGCTTGTATTCTACCTGGTAGCATCCTTGGAAATGTGTAAGTTCTCTGTGGTAATTATTTCCAATGGGAAATTAATAATTCAGAGGCCATAAAATTGTGATTTCATATTTGGGAATTACAAAAATACTCCTTGGGACATCTACTCAGCCGTCAGCTTCCAGTGACACTGGGCAAGCCAAAGACTCAATGCTTCAGTTCCCCATCAGTAAAGTAGGAATATTAATATTTCCCTTCTTTATAAAATACATTTTGAGAACACTAATGGAAGCAATACAAGTACAGAAAATAGGTAGAAAATGCACCTGGAAAAAGACACTATTTTCTATTACCTATTAATAGGTAGAAACAAGCCTACACGTGTGGTTTATTTATCTCTCACCGTTGGATCATATCTACTAAGTAGGTACTTGGAGCTCCCTCATACTTGCTATTCAAGTGTTTGTCTGGGATAAAGGAACACTGATCTCTACTTCTGTGAAGTTTGAGGCAAAAAAGTAGGTATTTCCCCTATTGGTACTTCAAATGCAGGAACTGTGGATGTGAAAGAAAGCAACAATTTGTATTCAGCCACAAGGAAGACATGAATTGCACCAAACTTGACATTTTTGGCAGAATTCTTTCTGATGGCTATGTGGAGCAACAGAATAAGGAAAAAATACCTAAAAATTATGTGCAATGTAGCTGGAGTCTAGTTTGACTAGACAAGTCTAGTAATATAAGCTAAGTTAGTTTACCTGAACAACTGAGCTTATGTAGCATAATAAACCAATAACAATTCCATTTGTGATGTATATTAGATATGGATAGACTCATGAGCATATAAATAAAGTGAAGAAGCTAATAAGGGCAATGTAATTCTAGCTTCTTTTTTACACACTCTTGTTTACTAACAAAGAGTGATACAAGGATCCAACAAATCAAAAATACAGAATTGCTGTACTGATCCATCAGTTCATCTAATCCTTCCCTTTTGACAAAAGATAGATATTTCCAGTCTCTGATTTTAATCCTAGTCTTATTCTACTTTAGTAAATAGAATGGTATCCACTGATTGACTACAGATAAATCTATATCAACACATTTATAGCATACATATAGTATATTTTTACTCACATTATACCCTATAGATGAGACTGCTATTATAAAGGTAGATGAAGGTACCTTTACATTAATTAATGCAGAATGAATCACTTGAATTTACCTCCACAGAAAAGAATCTCCTTTCACAGAGAAACATTTTAATTTCATAAAATTTTCCTTCTTTCCACCCTTCTTCAACAAATGGAATCACAAGAAACATGTTCAAATATGCAATTCTGCATACATTGTGCTACAGAGATAATGGAATATGTTAAGAATCCCTGGAGAAAAATTACAATGATCCAAACTTCATAGGACAAAAAGGTAACCCTGTATCCCTAATGCGGGCATGACTCCACCTCACTGAATGTCTACAGATCACATGGACAGTGGCATAGAGTGCACCCTCAGCAAGTTTGCCAATGACACCAAGCTGTGTGGGGCAGCTGACACACTGGAGGGAAGGGATGCCATCCAGAGGGACCTTGATGGGCTGGAGAGGTGGGCCCATGCCAACCTCATGAAGTTCAACAAGACCAAGTGCAAGGTCCTCCATCTGGGTCGGGGCAATCCCAAGCACCGATATAGGCTGGGCAGTGACTGGCTTGAGAGCAGCCCTGAAGAAAAGGACTTGGGGGTGCTGGCGGACGAGAGGCTCAACATGAGCCATCAGTGTGCACTAGCAGCCCAGAAAGCCAGTTGCATCCTGGGCTGCATCAGGAGAAGCGTGGCCAGCAGGTTGAGGGAGGTGATTCTCCCCTTCTACTCCACTCTTGTGAGACCCCACCTGGAGTACTGTGTCCGGTTCTGGAGCCCCTACTACAAGAAAGATATGGATGTGCTGGAACGTGTCCAGAGAAGGGCCATGAGGATGATCAGAGGGCTGGAGCAGCTCTCCTATGGGGACAGACTGAGAGAGTTGGGGTTGTTCAGTCTGGAGAAAAGAAGGCTCCGAGGAGACCTTATAGTGGCCTACCAGTATCTTAAGGGGGCCTACAAGAAAGCTGGTGAGGGACTTTTTAGGATGTCGGGTAACTGTAGAACTAGAGGGAATGGATTAAAACTAGAGATGGGTTGATTCAGACTGGACGTTAGGAAGAAGTTCTTCGCCATGAGGGTGGTGAGACACTGGAACAGGTTGCCCAGAGAGGTGGTGGAAGCTCCATCCCTGGAAGTGTTCAAGGCCAGGCTGGACGGGGCTCGGAGCAGCCTGGTCTAGTGGGAGGTGTCCATGCCCAGGGCAGGGGGGTTGGAACTAGATGATCTTTAAGGTTGCTTCCAACCTGAACAATTCTATGATTCTATGAAGTACAGACAAGTATTCACATTTATCGCAGGAACTCCCTACCCTATTCACCCTGTCCCAGGAATAATGAATATAAGCCCAGACGTGTTAAGACTGATGGCAGCATATTGTATTGCAGAATAGTAGCATCACAGTGCTGCCAAGTCTCTACTGATCACGTGGGGAATACAAATACAGAAGTACATAGAATATACGTATATAATATACATACAACCTGCACCTAAAACTGTGTAAAGTGAAGCAGAAGAACTATAAGCACAAAAGAACTGTGAAGAGAAACCTCTTCTGTACTGAGGGAATGGCTAGTAGAGCAACATGGTAGCCAAGTGTGCAAAAATGGAGAGAGCTGCAGAGGATCTCAAAGTGTAGTATATCCTCCTGTTCAAGAAAATAAAGGACAGTTTTCATCTTTGTCTAAAATTAATTATTTTACTCAGCCAAGTATTTCTTACTGAAACTAAATAGCATCAACTACACAGCTCAGGAGGAACCTCTCCTAAAACACACCTTATAACAGCATAAGTTTATGTCAATTAACATTTGAACTACTTATTCTAGGATAACTTGGATAGAACAATAATGGATACAAAATCAGAATGACAGCTGTCTAGTGCTGGCTGAGAATTTCAGCAAGAATGTAGGCATCACTTACAATAGCTTTTCATTTCTGGATACAATACAACAGAACATGTGCTCATGTGATACCGAACTCGCCCAAGGACTTCAGAGCCATGCCAGCTGAACACACCTGGCAATACTCCTTGCGCTTTTTTCTTATTCCAGATATTAAATTTACAGAATTTGGCTTCCCACAGAGTTCAGTCTCTGAATGCCAAGGCTGAAACATTTACGTCTTAAAAATAGCAACCTCTGTCTCCCAGAGCAATTTCTAATTTTTCGTGAAGCCACCTAATAACGGAATCTAGGCAGAAACTAGTACTGCTCCCATGAGCAGTTCTACATCTGCTCCCTTTAATGTCACAGTGTATCAATCACAAACACAAACAAAAATTAGATATTTTATGGGCTTTAATTTAAGCTTACATGATTTCTCATGAATAATGTGAGGCTTTGTGCTACACCTAGATTCTATACCTGACATCAACAGCAGGAACCACAGATGTTTTAACAATATTTGTAATTAGATGATTTCATGAAATGATACTCTTCCTCTTCTCAGAACAACTGCCACAAAGCATTAATTTGCTGTTTCGATATCACCGGTCCAGATATTTGATAGATATTAGAAGTGCAGCCAAGGTATCAAGTACTTAGCAGTATAGACATCAAGTGCCAGGACAATAGAGTGCCAAAGATGCTGGCAAGCTCAATTTTGAAATACTGGCTTGATTTGGGGAAAGTGATAGCAGCAATCCAAAATGCATTGGTAATACATTCTCTCAAAGAAATACTTCATCCAATACTGAAATTGCAAGCATTGGGTGTTAGTCTATTCTGCAAATGAGGAAATTCTGTTGATTTTGTGAACTTTCTGAAAAATAACTGAAAGGTCCTGGACACAGCAAGCAAATCACAAGGAATCAAATTGATTAACAGCAGGTTTAACTAAACTCAGAGCTAAATGCAACAGCATTTTGATATGCTTGGCAATAAGCAAAGCCTTGGTTCCATCAAGCAAACAAATGGAAAAATTACTGAAGGCATTTAAAGTTATACCACTGTGAAGCCAAATTAAACAGTGTATCAATAACTGAAATGACAGACACACCTGAAGAAGAGCTACTGTAGATGTCCTTAAAAAAAAAAAAAAAAAAAAAAAAAATCAGAAGTGAATGCAGGTTAATGCTCAAGTTGCCTTCCTTTCTCCTGACTTTAAAGCTTCAGAGGCCACTGTTGAAAGTAAATATATGGTGTATTCTCCTTGAGCGTCATCATTCTTCGCATTCCTGTTGAAGGTGACAACATGCATGCCAAGGAAGATGGTCAATTAACCACCAGCAGCATTGCTCAGAATATTTATATCAGAGAGCTATAAAAAAGAGTACCAAGTACAAATTGCTGACATTCATGCTAGCATGCAATTTCATGCTAGTAACATGGTACTTTTTTGCACTGTGGAGAACTTCTGCAACAAATCTGGAATGGGAAAGCCATTATGATCAAGAAGACAGTAAGTATACTGTGTTCTCTGACAGATTCTAGCACACTAGATTACTAAACGGAATTTTTGAAAAAGCATAGCTCTTCACACCATTTTCATAGCTTTTAAAGAGGCTTCTTGTCCCACACAGTTTATGTTCCTATCATAACAACAGTCAGCATGAAAGGAAAGAAAGTAAATGTGAAGGTAAAACGGAGATCATGCTAAAGTCAAAGGAAAGAAGTGACTTACACCACAAGCAAACAATAAAGGATTAAATATGTTAATAAGCAAGGAATTTATTACAGCATTAGAAAAGGAAGAGGCATCATAGGAGAGAAGACCAGAAGGAAGAGGCATCAGATTTGATGCTCTATTTGACAGTAAGGAATGGAAACATAAAAAGAAAGGAAGTGGGTATACAGGGACAGAGAGGAGGTAAGAAAAAATATGAAGGTCTGTGTGGGAGGACACCCAAGTTCACATGAAGCAGAGTTCAATGATGCAGCTGTAGGAAGCTGGGACTCATGAAGTATAACAGAGGTCAGACAGTAAGATCTAATATCTCAGGACAACAGCGTGCTGACACCCGACTGATATTGTTTGACTGCACCTGTATACATGTGGTAAAACCTACATGGTACTACCTTTTACTTTGTGGATATAAAAAAGTCTACAACACTGCCGCGTATCTTAATTGCATTCTAGTATATTGGCTGATTCGGATATCCTGCCCTGCAGATTCTGGAGCATTGTATGCTATAAGAGTTGTCGAAAGGCTTGGTTTTATAAGCCTTGGATAAGAGGATATCTTGGCTTTTTAAATGATGTTCAACTATGTTTAAGGAAAGGCTTGTTTCCTTTACCGCTGCATTTTTAATTATTACATGGCATCTAGGACAGGCATGCTCCTGAGGATAAATAAGTCAGTGAATAAATATATTATGCCACAACTCCAAGGTTTGCCACTACACCTAGGTCTGTTGAAGTCACAGATTACAGAGCAGGGCCTGCACAGGCAGCTGATTCAAACCTCCTGGCGCTGTGGCCAGGATCCTTCCATGACACAGTTTCTTTCAGGAAAACAGATAATTTCCACCTGGGTGCACAGAAGGTAGGATTCACAGAAATGCCAGCAAACTTTGAGTTGAGAAGACAGGTGTTGCTCAGATTACAAGCTTCATATAGAAAAGGCAGACACACAAAGATGTTCTTCACGAAGAAACAACATTCAAAACCCTGAGTACATGCTAAAAGATGAGAGGTAGTCTTTTTTTACTCACTCTGAGGGAACTGTTATTTATTACAGCCTCTCCAATAAAGTGAATCTCCTACCTTTAGGAAAATTGGGATCTGCAAAACCGCATCCAGGTCAAGCCCCACTATGCTCACTTTGGTGTACTTTGCCTAGTACTTTTAAAATTAAATCCTTATTTTCAGGAGAATGTGAAGTTTCTGTAAGTTAAATAAACTGGAAGTTTGTGCAAAGGATACCTCCTTTCTGCAACTTTAGAAATAGGTTATTCCCTACCTTCCGACAGTAAATTAATACATATTTGAATATTACAATCACTTAAATTTCTTTTCAGTCCTCTCATTCAAACTAAAAATTCCCAATTTTTGCAATATCTCATGTACAATGCTTATGGATCCCAAACTCTTTCACAGGTTGTTGAAAATTCATAGGCAAAAAGCTTGTGCTCCTTCCCCAGGTAAGCAGGTGTTCTCTGGCAGTTGAGAGAAATAACCTAATCTTTTGTCATCAGAGAATCCTTCAGAAAAGATTCATGTTGTAATAGTAGGACATTCTCTCTTCTGTTTCTGGCTGATACTAATTTTGCAGCTAGATGAAGCAGCTCCAGGCACATAAGGACATGTGGACAGGGAGAAATGTCCATCTGCTATTGACACAGCCAATTAACAAACTGAACACACTTTGAGAACTTTTGTTTATTTTTCCTTGATGTACTTGTGCTCCTACCATAAATCCATCAGAATATTCACAAAAGAATTTTAATGAAGACAGCAACAATTTTACCTTAATTGGAAAAATATCAAAACGTCAGAAATATCAAAAAATTCTTAACATGACTACAATAAATGATAATGTTCATCCCTCCACCAAGTTTCAAATGCTTACTTTGGATGCCTATGTCCCCTGGACAATTTCTCTCTGATATCTCAGAAATAACTATACTATTAGAATTGCTATTGTGGCCACAGCGTAAATCCGTTCTATCCCAAAAGGTGATACTGAATTTTGAAGCCCACATTTTAAGCCGAGCAAACACAAAAGTAGTGTTACTTAATCTGCTTGAGGGTCTCTGGAGTGCCTTGTGTACCTGGGACATTGCTTCCTTACAGCTGCCAGAGCTGATATTTATGATGGTGCTTCCAGTCAGTAGAGATTAATGACATAAAAATTTTGGCAGAAAACAGAAATAAAATTCTGTTCCAAATCAATTTGCAGCAGTGGTAAAAATCATATTGAACCTGATTCAAGAAGGGCTGGCAATGTCTATTCCAAAGAGGTTCATTCTGTTTTGCAGAAAGAATAAACAAAAAGCTATCGGAGCTTGTGGAGGCAGAAAACTCCATACCAGACTGGCTGGCAACAACTGTTTTAGGATCCAAGAGAATTTTTTTTCTCTGCCTCAAAATAGGATGCTCTTAGAAATATTTCATTCACCTGCAAAACAAAGCCATGCCTTGCTGCACAAGGGAAAACCAGACTGGACAAGCATCTGATGTAGATTATTACTACATTCTTCAAAGAAACCCACTGGAAGGTTTCATTTCAACTTAAAGCTGTATTATCCTACATTTGATTCCCCAAAGCATGCCTTTGGAAAGCAGCTACAATCTCTTGCAGTATTTCTCATTCCTAGAGAAAGTTATTGGGGAAGTAGTGACCATGACAGTAACAATGACAATGTGTGACATCTGCCAATAACCTGGATACCTTGCATCTGGGGACATGGTATGGGAATCTCCAGTGACAGCAATGTTCATCATCTTTAAGGAACAAAAAGTAAGGAGAGCAGGCACGACAAAAAGATAGTAAAGAAAGCAGGAGAACCCAGCACGTATATTTGAAAGAAAGTTATTTTCAGTTCAGGTCTGGGATTTATACATGCAAAGCATTAGTTCACACTCTGGATTGAATCTATGCTAGGAGGCACTTAGTGTTCCAAGTCAGTGAAGGATTCTCAGCACCAGAACACTTCCCATATCCAAGGACCTGTCTTTTTATGAGTTTCCAAATTTTGCTGTTAAGCAAAGAAGGTTACCACTTGCTCTCCAGGGAAAGGCTTACAGAAAGGAGATGGAGTGGGAGATTAAATGTGTATGCTTTCATCATAAATCTGTCAAAGTTTTAATAACTAGCCACTGAAGTTCATACAGCATCACCCGCCACAAAACTAGGGAGGGACCGTCATTTGATTCATACCAGCTTTAGAGTTTGCTCAAATCTCAACTGGAGGTTAGGGTCATCAGCTTTATAATAGGATATACCAAATTTCTAGATTCCCCATCTCTTTCCCCTTCGGTCGTAAACACATACTGACACACACTTCCTGAACAGGCTTATTCCAAAACCTATTAATTATACAGGAGCATTGACATTGTGTAGCGTATCTGAACAAAGACAGACAAAACTACAGGCCAAGAAAAGCTCACCTTTTGATGCTCAGTTCACTGAAGCCCACATCGATACGTTAGTAACTTCATATCATTAAAATATAGAGTGAAGGACCATGAAAGTAAAATACTGCAGTTGTGCAATCGTCTACCACATTTTATGCACAATTTGCAATATTATTTTACTTAATATGAACTTAGTGGCAATAAAGATAGAGAATAAAGAAGAGCATGCTAGCACATGTACTTCTAATAGAGGGGCTGTAGCAAACAATAGAGAGAAATAGCAAACCTAGAGTGAAATAATCCCATATATTCCATGCTATAGTGTTACTAAACAGGACTCTCAAACACAGTCGTAAATAATCCCCATTTCTTTCTAGCCTGAAATAATAGGCGGGTATCCTGTTCTAAATGGAGCATTACAATGCCTGTTCTTTGTTTAGCCCTCCATGGAACAGTGTGGTGTGTAAAATCTGTCTAAAAATGCAGTCTCTCTCTTTTTGTCTTGCTGCTACCATGGATATGACATCATTTTTGCCAACCGTTGCTAAGTCATGAACAGAGGGAACATTTCCTTTTCTCACATAGAGGGCAGGGTATGAGCCAGAGCTTCCAAGAGACACAATGTTCTCTTTATGCAGCCAGGGAAAACAGTAAGAGAGGACTGCCGATGGTCTGGGAAATGGCGGGCAGCCACCAAGCACACAAAGCTCACAGCGCTGACCGGCCAGTCTCTGTTCCCACTAAATTGGTGGCCTATTTTCTCATCTCAAAGAAAGGAAAGGGAGGGAGAGAGGGGAGCAAAGAAAAAAGCCCTATGTCATCGTCGCCTAACCCTTGCTGAGGCAACGGGCTGGTCCCTTTCCCTTCCCAATGAGGGCTGCATCCTCTGTTGGAGAACAGGAGAGGGAGCGCTTATGGTGGATCACCTGTCAACCATGAGTATAACGGCTGGGGGAAAAGAGAAGCTTCCAGAATGCAAAGATATTAGGTCCAAAAAGGACCCACAACTCAATTATGGTCAAATTAAGAACTGCTCTAAGACATATGTTTTCTGGATGCCTGTAGACTTAAATGCAAGTCCTGACTCAATATTTCCTAGCACGCAAAACTACTGTTGAGATCAATGTAAATATCATATGAGAAAGGACTTTCGATACAAGAGCTTTGATTATTTGCCATACTTGCATAGCTACAGTCATGTAGATTACAGTGTTACAGTTTACAATGTTCAACACATTAAACCTTTTGGTAACTGAAAAAAGTTCTACTTATTTACTTCTCAGAAAAGAGAAGCATGTTTTCTGCAACACTTGTACAAATCTTACGACTAAAGCAATGGCTAAATTTCCTCTAGGTCTGAAAACTTTCATAGCTCACTTGGAGTGAGGAAAGGCAAATGTTCACATTTTCTTTAATAGAAGAGATGATTTTGTTTCCTTATTGCAGCTATTCATCACTTATTAATTTAACTTACAAAAAACAGACTAAAGTTACTTTTGCTTACCTCTGTCCTAAAAGAAAAATACAATTTCCTGCATCTCAGATAACAGCACCAATCAGAAATATTGATTGCCTTTTGTTTTTTGAAGAACCTGATTGCAAGGTAAAGGGGATGACATTTCTCAAAAGGGCCGGGGGAGGGGAAGGGAAAGAAAAAAAGAAAGATGTTGCTTCCATAAAACAGATGATGTATTCAGATTCAATCTGAAATACTACTTTTCCATTCCACCCCAGCCAAGGTTTTAGTAAACTTCCATCTTCCATCAGGATAAAAATTTACTCAAGCTAAGTTATCTCAGGAACAGGTAAAGATTTGAAATCTGCGCTCCTATTTTCTCATAATTATTAATTTGTGCTGGAAAACAAGAAAAGAACACAAATATATGTTAACTCAAACCTTGCTTCAACTGACTGTTGAAACTGTGTAAAACCACCAGTAGGGGACACTAAATGAGTGAAAGATTTTAATACTTATTTACAGATATATGAGGTTGATCTTGGTTAATGGTAGAAAGCACATACATTATGAAGCAAAGCCTCTCTATCAAAAACAAAGCCTCCCCTTCAATACATATCTTTGGCCTTCCTATGGAAGTAATTTTACATAAACTTCATCAACACAGGCACCTATGTGACAAAGGCAGACATTTCACTGACACATGAAACAGCTGACACGTGGTGCAATACTGTGTTAGTTTAAAAATACTCTGTGTGTTTGCATTTCCAAATACAGATGCATGTGTGACTTGTGAAGAGAAGTTTGAAGTGCGCACTTTCCAAAACAGAGGTTATCAATTTCTTAAAAAATGGTCGCAAGTAGTTTGACAGGGTGGGATTAACATATAGTACATAGCCTAGGGCATAAAAGAGACGAAACTTCTAGCTGCTGTTCACAGTTAGATACAGCATCATGAATAAGCAGTGAGCTTCTGTCCTCAGTCATCAAGGGAAGACTTGATCCTGCCCTCAAATATGAAGGCAGGTGTCTTGTAAATCAGCTGCTCTACTAGCACTGCATCTGATATTACAAGACACCAAGAGATGTGTGCTGGCTTACTAGAAAGAAAACTCAAAGCCCATAAAATAACTCTCCTCCGACAATGCCTGCCTGCAAGCAAAAAAAAGAGATGACGGCTAACAGAAAACAACCCTGTGCTTGCACCTTCAGTGTAAGAAGGAAAAAAATATGGCAGTAGATATACATGTAAATTCCCAGATTTCAACAGAATCACAGCATCAGAGGCAAGGAATTTATATTGAGCCTTTTAGAACACTTTGAACTCTACTGGCATTTGTTTTGAGTTCACTCGTGCCTGAATGCCCAGGAAGGAAGCAAAGTGAATGTGCAGTGTTGAGCTTGCAGGATATGCTGCTTGATAGGGTGCTGGCATCAGCAGGGTTCATTTTCTTCCCAGACCCCAGAGCTGCACAAGTGTGTTACTGTGTGCTTTTGTGCAACACCAGGGAAGCTGGAATAATTCCACAAACTGTATGGATGAAAAGATGGATGGAATGCATCATCCCACAAAAATGCACTCCTTTCCCCCTCCTTCCCTCCCTAGAGATTGCTTTAAAGGGGGAAAATGTGATCTCTTTTGTAAATCTCTCACAGTCCTTTATTTTGTGTTTGCACTGAGTTTCCTTCAGTCAAACATAAAGTTGGAACTCAAATATTAGTAATGTAAGGAAACTGTTCTTGCTCTGAGAATTCCCAGCACTGCAGATCCATGTTCTATTACACATGAAAACTCCATCAAAAATGCCTTACAGCTTTTCAGAGGAGTTTTAACTTAATCAAGCTTTTCATTGTTCTGATGGCACTTGCTCACTTCTTAGTCATTCAAAAACTTAAATTTCCTGCTCCCCTCCTCCCTGCCAGCCTAAGGCAAAACCAGATTTACATGAATTAACACAAAAATCTGTGGATTAGCAGGGAAAATATCCTTAAACAAATATTTCATCTTTGAGAGTTATCTTCTCATCAAAATTTACAACCCTGGAAGTCTATTTGCATTAATTATTTAGGACAGTTTACTAAGGAGAATATGAATAACATGTCTGTTTCTTTTTTTACTAGATGAACAACTTTTTGCTAATTAGATACAGAATAACTAGCATCATCAGGAGAGAAATGTGCCACTAGGGAAAACAATGCTACTAATGTAATGTAACATTAAAAGAGATAATGAACCTAGTCAATAGATAATTATGTATTTTTGTCAAAGAAAAGTATGATTTTTCATATTTGATGAGTCTGAAGCTTATGGACTCTCTGAGAAATTGCCATAAAGCATCAAACAAAAGTTCCATAACAGACATAGACCAAACTGGTTTATAAATGTATTTAAAAGAATGTAATCAGGAATAGGAATTGCACTGCTTCCTCTCTGTTTCAGATAACATATATGGTGGCGGGGTGAAAAATGAACAGAAAGAGTTTGATGTATTTGCAGCATGATTATATCATATCAATGGAATGGAAAATGTTAAAGGTACTGAATCTTTCCAAGTGAATTAAATGGGCATCATTAAATAGTCAATCATTTTCTAAAATCAGTACATTGCAATATCTGGAGCACTTCAAAGCATTAGTGATTTTAAAATGGAAAGGGAAAAACTGACCAGCTCTGTGCTGAAGTAATCTCTGCTCCCTGCAAGTACTCGTAACTTCACTAGTACTACTAAGAAGTAAGCAATTATTACGAACAAACGTAGTAATTTTGACCTTTAGACTCCTCAGTGTGGTAAACGATGTTAGGCAAATACGTAATCATGCCTACGGATATAACCATGTTGGACACTTCCAGGCCATCATTACAAAAATCCATTAACCCTTAGCGTTAGGTGCTGGATAATTCAAAGATGAAAAACCATAACAAATAAATGAAATTTGAAGGAGTCTTTGAGGCTGCTTCTTTTGAATAAAGCAGTAATTTCAAGGAGCTTAGGATGTAGAAAGTGTTTCAGTATTTATCTAGGGATTTAAAGAGCAATTTGAATATAAAAGCAGTGAATTGGACCTGCTTTACCAGACTTTTCCAGGACAGTGCCCAATCCCCCAAAATTAAAAATAAAACCCCCACGTTATAATCTAACCCGATGCAATAAGATTTGTTCTACATATGTCCTAGGACTATTTTGTTCACAGAAAACGCATCCTGTTGCACTGCATTTTTTAAAAGTCTGAACATAACACATTCATTGAACATATCATTGACTTTTTTGAAAGATATCAGGATACTTAAAGGACTCAGCAAGAATAGTCTCTTTTCAAATATTAAAAAGAAAACTGGTCTTGTGAAAGTTTAAAATCCTTTCTCATATTTTAATAGTGAAAATCTTATATTCAAAAAATTCTTCTCTGTTAAAGTTGTGGAGCCTTGAAATGTTTTAAATACAGATGCAGTATATTCAATATAATATACAAATGTATAGTTTCAAATTCTTTTCCAATTAGAAGCTGGGGTCCTAATGGTTGAAAAAAAATATTACAAAATCATATTCTGATAAAAAAGTACTATTCAACGTCCCAGTGAAATGAATCCTCTTGAACCATAGGAATACTTTACTATCATCTACTTCTCTTTTATGAAGCCATGTTGGTGCTGCACAGACTGACTCAATTTCTTATGCCAAATAAACTAAGTTTCAGACATCCATTCATGTCCCTTCCAAACAGCAGGGGCTGCTGTGTAGTAGGCTACCTTGCCTGAAGGCTAAATGAAAGGAAATGGAAATCACCTACAGAATAAATAAATTAAATTTTGTAGGATGGCCCATGTATTAGAAAAGATTGAGCATAATGAGACATCTCGTCAGTTTAAGAGTAAAAGGAGAAATCATATTAATCTCAAATCTTCTTGGAAATAATACATTATAGCCTGCTGCAGAATTTTGGGAAGAAACTCCTTCACTTTAACTTCTTGGACATTTTTCATTACAGCGTGCTGTCAGGAAGTCCTGAATGACAGCATTTGTGAATTATGATGGCACAGATTTAGAACTGTGGATGCTACTACACATTTCCATCTTATCCTCTGTTAAAGTCAGGCTTGTCCTAAGATGACCAAAACCACATTGATCCATATTCCCTGAACCCTGAAACTGCATTTCCATTCAAAAAGTGAAGTTTTTGTTTTGAAAGAAGCACTGAAACATATATTAATAGGAATTCACCCCACAAAACAGGCAGAATTTTGGGTCTAGAGAACCAGGGGTGTTTTCCAGTAACAAATTGTGCAGTAATTAAAGTAAAAAAATTACTTGGATTCTCATCCAGTGCAAAGTGAACAATGACCTGCAAATGTACATTACTTACTCATTTTTCCTTTCAAGCACCTTTCTGTTTCCTAGCCTTAAACAGAGGTGTAGAAGCAAGTGTTTAGTAAGTAAACATGACCGTACTTCAACTGAGACAACAAAAAAGGAGTTTTGAAATCAAATTTCCAGAACAGTCCAATTTGATTATGTGTTTTTCCTGAACAGCTATTCAAATTGAACTTTCAACTTTCCGAGGACTGTTGCTTTCATTTTCTAATTTTTTAATGCCGATGAAATTTTTCATTTTCTTTCCTCTTTATTCACAGTTCTGGTGGCCTGCTAACCGTTTGATTAAAAGTTTACATTTATATGAAGACATGCACTGTTTCCATTTGGTTTTGAGTGCAAAACCAGTTATCTTAAACTCAGTTAAGCAGGGAAATACTGATCCCTCAGATGTTGTATAGCTGCTGGTGGTGGTCCTAAGTCGTCATTTGGTACCTGGAATATCTTTTCTTACATTTATACGAAGTTGGATTCCAAAACCAGAGGTTCCCAGTACTTTTGAATCATAAATTTCTGACAGAACAATTCAAGGTTGGTTGCACTTTGCAAAATCTCTGTTGACAAAATCTCTTTATAATCTGACATTCAAAAAACCAAAATGCAGCTCCAGGTTACAACTTGGAATATAAATTTCAGCTGGGGAGAAATATTTTTTGGGTAGGAAATTATTATTATTTGGTTTGACTTAAGGAGCAATTCAATAGACTCTTGCTCTTTATTGGTAAAGAGAATCCCCCAAAAGTAATGAAAACCATAACATGTAAAGGACACAAATCAACATTATTTCCCGGACTCATACTGGCATGATATACCATTGTGATAAAATTAGTACTACCCTTTTGAAATGGAAAACATTACATTAGTCAATTCATTGTTGACATAAAAATCACTGGAACTAATTTACTCTAGCCTGTAGATTACTTGTACTCTGTTCCTTTAAAGTTACAGCAGCAGTAACCTGACAGCAACTCTATCACCATAAAAACAAAATTAAGTGCTTTTATTCCTGAGCCATGAGTTAAATTTCTGTAGAAATATAGTTTGGATCACACAAACATGAACAAGTTGCTGTTCGAAATCCATGGATGGTGTACAGTCTTAGATTTTACAAAGAAATGAAGGAAAACATTAGTTGTAACTAATGGACTCGAGTATATAGGTGAAGGTGATATAAGGTCACCAAACAGGTGACCTTAATAGCTGCAACATCCTCAAGAGCTCAGCTAGAGAACTCTACTCATTAGAGAACACGTGCCTCATGCAGTGGTATTCAAAATGTCAGAAAGCAGCACTATTTGTAACTTACACATAGTTGATACATACAAAGTTATATAGACACAACATATATGGTTGAAAACAAGTATGGAAATGTGTTTGCATATGCGCATATACCCAGATACCCATGTGTATCTTTGAATATGTAATCATACAACAAGAAAGCATAAACTGTTTCTCATGTGTGGATACTGGCCATGCTCAGCCCTTGGTCAGGAAATACTTAAAAGTCCTCTGGTTTATTCAGGGATTATGTTTGTAATAGGCAGGAGACGCAGGCTGTATGAATCTGAAAATATCCATCCTTTTTTCTTGAAGTTAAATCTACTGTTCATCTACAACCTAAGCCCTGGTCACAGCTTGAGACCTCCAGGCTGTCAGGAGATCTTTTATCTTTAAGGACTGACCTTAGTCATCTGAGTGTGATGGACCTAATGGGTGACCTACATAGCTGCAACAGATTCAAGTGCTCAACTGGAAAACTCTGCTCATCGGTGAAACAAAAACCCAAAATACCAAAACCCACAACTAAAACCCTATTTGTAACTACATTAAGAAAGCATTTTATTCAATGTATCTCATTTTCAGTTGGGATCTCAGACAACTGTTCTGTGTGCTAATTTTACTGAAAATATGGTCTGGTTTGTAGTCAAAGATAAGGGTCTGATTTGTAGCCAGTAAGTGCTATTTTTAGCACACAATAGTGCACATGGTTCAATATCTAAACATGACACAGAGTTTAGAGTGAAGTTCCATGCCTTGCTTCTTAAAGATTTACTTGTGCTCACTTTTTACTTTACTACAACCTGAATGCTCTTCTTGATTTAATATGTGATATAACATGTGAACCCACAGGCACAGTACTTTGCCATTGTGCCCTGAGGACTGTGAGTCTCTCAGAAACCAGGAGAACCCTTATCAGAAGGCCTAATAGGGAATCTAATCCTGCAGATAAGAATAATGTGGAGTGGGGATATGGAGAAAGGAAGAGGTGGTGCAGAATCTATTTAATCCTTTGAATGATGCTTTAATCTCTTCAATTTATTAAATTTATCTACTCTCCACGCCTGGTTTACATGACTAGATAAGCATCTTGTTTTAGCATTCTGATGGGATCATAAAAGGGGAGGAACTCTGAAAAAATAAAACTCCTAAAGACCTCAATAGTGTTGTACTGAGATTTCCAGCATCCTTCCTCTTTAACTAAAACTCATAAATAAAGAACCATAGTGTGGCATGGATTTATATGCAGCGCTCCCAATTGATTTCAGTGGGGATTGCTTTGAAAAATCAATGGTGTGACACACCACAAAGATAGAGATTAAATTTTTTCCTACTGTAAAACAACAAAATACATTAACTATGACAAATTACAAATGGATTTTTAAAATTCATTTTGTTGGATTAGAGCATGTACTACTTAGAAATCAAATAAAAATCAAACCAGAGAAAACATATCCCATTTCTTATTTTGCAAAAGCAAAATGGTATATAAAAGACAAGTAGTAGAAGAACAAGATGAAAACAAAGGTAGTGAAGATATCAGAGCAATTAGAAGAAGCCCAAAGTAGATAAAAGAATCACCAATGCATGAAGCAAGTAAAATAGGATTTTATAGAACTATCACATATTAAAAGACACATTCCCCCACCAAAGAAAAACCAACAAACCACCAACAGTCAACTTTGCAAAGTTATCTACAAGTTTACTGTTAGCTATGACAAAAACTCAACTAATATATTAATTTTCATACGAAAATATTGAAGGGGATATTTGAGATGCTATATATACCTTCTGACAACCAACTTCCAAATTCTCCACTTGGACAGTTATCAGAAGATAAAAGATAAGCCTCTGGTGTATTTCCTGTTACAATGCAGAGACAGAATTATGAACTTGGAAACAAACCCCAAACCATAAATGTTCAAAGCTGTGACAAGTGAATTAATCCAGTGGAGACTGATATAGTGTACCGGAATGTTTAGCTTCACAAGCTAAAATTAAAATTATAATTTAGTCATACAAAACTAGAACACTCACTTCAACCTTTCCTTTTTTGAGTCTAATTTTAGGGATACAAGAAAGTGCTAAATTATCTTAGTACATGTAAACATAGGACACACGGCACATAATCTTGTTTCCCAAAAGTCATTAATTATTTTTTTTCAAATCTGAACCACAAACATGACACCAAATTCACCTACAACCCATATTTCAACACTTTATTACTCTGAACTCCTTGAATACTTCAAGAGGTTCTCAATACCTCAGTACCTGTTACCCTTACAGACTGTCTGCTGAAGCACACAGCAGATGACTAGTCAGTACTAGGTGGATGTGTTTAGTGACACTGTAACCTACTCACTTGGAAATAATTGAGAGAAACAACCTAACTTCACTATTCACTATTTTTGATTCACTGTAATAAAACATAACATTCAGACCTTTCAAAGACTACAGAGATGATTTTTTTATCTTGAAAATATGATTGCTTATTTCAACTGTGGTTTGGGGAATAATTTTTTTAATTTTTTTTTTTTAAAACACTTTCATTGGCTTATTGAAGGAAAAAAAACACTAGATTCTCTTTTCAAGAAAAGCAAAAGAACTGAAGACAAAACACCTCTATCTACTTAGAAATATTTTTCAGTTTGTAAGCAACCAAAGTTCTAAAAATAATGTTCTATATAAGTCACATGAAATTTACATTAAGTTGTTATAGCAACTCAATTTTTTAACAAAAGGAAATAACACAAGTTTGTACTTGGACAGAACTGATGGAACACTATCTGTTGAGGATCTTAATAAAACATAGAACCATTTATGCAAAATTATTCTTAAAATTATTTTGTATTTATATTACCTGCCTGTTCTTTTGGGAAAAGGTACAACGTCCCCAGGGAGTACATTGATATGATCACTTACTACTGTGATCACTTTTAGTTTCCGAGATTTTATTAGACATAAAGTGAGCTTGTTGAAAGTACTGTGAATGGACAGTTGACATATTTTAATTTCACAGTATCAGGAGCAGAAATGGATTGAGAAGGCACTCAGAAGTCATCTCAGATGGTTAATGCTTTACTGAGAAAAGGACCACTGGTGTCATTTATAATGGTCTCCTCCTCATTAGCATCAATTAGGTTTTCACATGACAGATTTCATTACAATATCAATGGTGCAATACATATAATACCATGAAAACTTTGGTATTTCTATATAAAAAGGTTTCCACAACTTTCAAGAAGACCATAGTCACTGGACATCATGTTCCTTACTTATTCTAGCAAAGAAAAAGCATCCATTCATATTTCACAGACTAGGCTGGGTGTGTGGCAGGGAGGCGGGGATATTAAATAAAAAAGAAAGGCAGAAAGGCCTTGGTGCATATTGCTGAAGATCTCCCTTTTAGCACACATATAAAATTGGCAAAATCCTACCTACATCTTTTTTTTTTTTTTCTTTCTCTTTCATCCTCAGCAGGGTCTTCACAATGTCCATTTAATCTTCAGGAGAACAAACGTCACATGTGAGTCGCTTTGCTTCACTCCATTAATTATGCTTTGTATAGCTTTTTGCATATTACAGCCAAGGAGCAGGTTTGCTCTGGTGGCCATGTACAATTGTTACAGAAACGGCATGCTACAAGCAGTAGCGACGTACAGCAATATTAGTCAAAAGAAAAAAAAAAAGAGGTAAATGTGACATTTTCCTCCTGAGGCTTAAATGAATAAGCCCTTAAGAAAAGTAACGATGAAGCAAAGAAACACTGTGAGCCAACTCTGTTTTGATGTAGACAAACAAAAAGGTGGACAAATGAATCAGTCAGAGCCTCCATCCCATTGATATTTCTAAGGTGTATTGAGGACTACTTTGCACAAGATTGTGCCCAACAGACAAAGACCTAAGTTAAGGGCAGTGCAAAGACAAACTGGCCAAAGGGAACTCCAGGAGGTAGTGTGCCTCACTGCTTCTGTTTTACAGACTCAGGGACAACCTTTTATTCAAGCTATTCAAAAAGCATTAACTCAGAGTCTCACCATCTAGTTTGAAAACTATGACATCTTCTTGGAAGTGCAAATTCACAAAAAAATCTTCCTTTTGGTGTAAGCTTAACAGTGATTTCATTGAGTAACTGCCAATTTTTCTACTACACATTGTTAAAAGTAACAAAGAAGTATGAGGAGGAAAGGAGAAAAGAAAAGAGTTCATTGAGCTCAGCAAATTGTACAAAGCTGGGTCTAGAGAGTAGTTCATTTAGCCCTTGCAAAAACATTGGATTGCCTCCAAAACGGAGGCTCTACAGACTTTCTTCATAGCAGAATGTCAATACATCCAGGGAGGTTTGCCTTTCCTGGGAAGAAACAGGCATTTGTCTACTCAATTTCTGGTCCTGTGAATGCTACTGTTCAGGCTTGTGACCAAGCTGGCATTGGTTATACGTATGGGCCACCCAAATCCATCATAATTAGTATGGATTCATTACAGGCATCAATAGTGTGTGTCTATTCACCAGCATCCCCTCACCCACCCCCAATTTTAAGATACTACATGTCCATAGCTTCTGTTTACTTTTAAAAGAGCTCTGAGAAAATGAGGAAATGAAGATCCAATTTAAAAGTTAAATGCTGGAGAAGAAGTGAGAACCCACACGGACAGGCATAGGCCTTCTGTGGGCATATTGCATACACTCATTTTTGCTATGTCAGGAAGCTATTCTTTGTTATTTGTTCTGGAGATTTAAATTGCCTGTCACAGGAGAATAAGCCTACATGTAGGGAAAAACAGTACATATCTTCAGCTAAGATTTGCTGGAGGTTTAAAGAATTCTTAGAAACACTGCATACCCAGAATCAGATTTTTGTCTTTTGAAGATATGCTTCAGAAAGAAGGAAAAAAAAAAAAAAAAGTTTTAAATATTTTCTGGGAACAGTTTCTCTCCAAAGGCTATAAATAACAAATTTAAAAATGAAAGAAGAAAAAATAGGAAAAAGAAACCACCTGATGAAGAAGAACTTATTCAGCAACAGAGGAACCAGTGACTGTGTCTTTGCTTTAGGCTGTAAAAATCTACAACAGCTGTGTCAAAATCCTGCCCTGTGGAAACACGTAAATTCTGCTGGCTTTGCTGCTGGCATCACTAAATCTGAATTTTACCCACACTGTGTAGCAGACACTAAATTTTCTTTTGTTCAGTAAGAAACAGAAGCCACAGCCCATTCACTAAGAATAGGGATTTGTACTGACATTATTCAAACATTTGTCCACATAGAGGGATTCTTTTGGTGATATATTTTCTCTTTGAGAACATTTTGTACTATCTTTCTGAGACTGCACTGATAATTTTACATGGTGACTGTCTATTCTCATAGTAAAACTACATGTGGTTCTCCTTGTGCACGCAGCAACGCACCTATGTACTTGCTGTTTTACCCTCTTAGATACATCAGACTGAAAATATATGACCTTGTCAAAGCGGTAGAAAGAATGAGAAATCGTATAAACATAGATCTATTATTCTTACAGTTTTAAGATGGTTATCATGTGTTGTCTTTGGAAGCTTTGCGATACAAATTAAATAAAATTCATAACTTGATAATAGAGAGAAGGCCATTAAGGAAAGACTGTATTGACTAGGACATTCTAAGAAACAACCAGTTTTATTTTAATCAAGTCTAATTTATAATCTTGGCTGCAAAACAGCAGAACTAACTGGCAGAATAGGGGCAATTTATGATATTTTAGGGAAGTATCATGGTCTGATTTGAAAATGCACAGAGGTTCAGTAGACTCGATTTTACATTTAATTAAGGTGACTTCCAGATTGGACTTTTTAATTTAATAATCATCTAAACAAATGACTCTATATTTTGTGCTAAAGTTCTTAATTTCAGTAATCTGCTCTGAAGCCAAAAGCCACTCACATTGACCTAGTAAAAAATTGTTTAATCAAAGGTTGCATATGATGATAAATTGGTATGGCATTTGTTCTTCTGGCCTTTTAATGCAAGAAAAAGAAGTGGCCTTCTAATCAACCTGTCCAATGACTCTTTCCAAACCTCTCCTTAATTTACAGGATATTACAGTTAACCAATAATTACAATTATGCAACAGAGAAAGCAGAAAACAACAATGAACAAAAATCTGAGACATTTGAAGACTAAAAGGGTATGGCTAGATAACCATAAAATGTAGTTATTATATTACTGATAGCAAAGTAATAAAGTGTAGTCATTACCCTACCAATAGCTAAGTAACGAAATAGATTGCTACCTATGATGAGACACACAGATTTGAAAAGCATTAGGTCTTTCAGTGCAGGATAGAGCATACACTTGGCAATGTAGAAAGGCCAGTGTGAAATGGAAACCAGTGCTGGGCAGAGGGCCGAATGGGGACCAACACACCTACCCCCACCCCTCACATGCCCACTCTTTTTGTTCGTCTTCCTAGGGCTGCTGCTTCTATCCTGGCATCAGAATAAGTGGGGGTCTGGGGCCACTCCAAAGTGGTGAGGGATCCCCTAGGAAGCACTAAATTGAGGGTGGAGGAGGGTTGCCCAAAGGCTGCGGGGAGCAAGAGGCAGGGTGGAGGGACATGTACTCTTGGGATCAAAGCTGCTTTCTGCATCCCTGTGTACTTCATAAATGATGGAGCAATTCTCTTTCTTGTACAGATTTTACGCTGTTATAACTCTACCGAAATACCATTGGCCTGACACTGACTTAAAGGGGTGAAGAATCAGGGTCATTATTATAAACAGTAAGGGGTATATAAATCTAAGGTTTGAAGGACTTGTATAACTGCCAACGTGTGCAGTATGTACAGTATACATAAGGTCTATATAGCTGCATAGTATGTGGAATCCTTAACTCTCAAAGGAAAAGAGGGAAGGTGAGGTTAAAGTGAAATAAAGCCTCCCAGAATCAAGGAAAGATCTCAATAGCTCTTCCTAGTATTTTCTGTCATCAAAGACTTGTCTGTAGAACAGTATCGAAGCATACTCACTATGCTTTTTACTTATACAGTATTATTCATCTACAACTACTTGCTAGAACTTCCAAGGAAAGAGAAGAGAATTTACCCAAATACTATGTTCCTAAAGGGGAGAAGGGACAAGCTAAGACACCTCTTCTAGTAGTAGTACAAAAATCTGCTTTTGCAATAATAGCTTAATGTACTAGGAATTTCATTTTTTTCTGAAGTTCCCTTCATCTTTAAGTGACCACAACTACAACTCATTTGCCTCAAAAGTTTCCTGAGAATTGTTTCAGTTCATGAACCTTTATGAATTTCTTCATTGCTGCCAAATATTAATTGAAACAATTAACTGTGAAGAACACGTGGGTGCAAAAATATTAGTACCACATAATCCTTTCTAGTTAAGAGGTCCTTACCGGATTATTGCAGAAATGCTCTGGAGTTCTAATTACCTATGGAAGTCCCACAAGGTTACTGCAGAACGTGGTAATTAGATGGTTGTAATATAAGGTGTTAGCAGGGGATTGAGGATTTGTACTAAGAAGCATGATGTTTTCATGGCTATTTACTGTGCTGAGTACGAGAATTTAATGGAATTTGATCGAAATCTCCAACGACAAATGTAGTTAAAAGGTGGGGGAAATAACTTTAACAGGGATTCAGCAGCTCGTGAGGGGAGACCAGATATACTACACCATGATCTTTATATGAACAAAAATGACTCACATGTTAAGATTTTTAAGGAATTTTAAAAAATCTTGCCCAAGTATTTCATGCAAAATGCTTTTCAATTTTGTGAAGCACAAAGTGTTTCACAAAAACAAAAAGTTCATTTGACCATTGGTCTATCGTCAGTAAAAAAATTTAGGTCCCTCTCTATGGTTGACAGCACAAATAAAGATGCGGCTGACATGTCCAGAAGTCTTTGACAAGGACCCTGGTTACACAGTGGTGTTAAAGCAAATGCTCAGAACAAGGCTCAAGCAGGTATGCCTGGCTCCGCAGCAAGACACTTGAACTATTCTGTTGCGACATCTCACGCAGTAGAAGCATTTCAGTATTATGGGTTTTTAACTTCATCTGAATATAGGCACAAAATACAGAGGCAGAATGTAATTTAATTATACTAAGATAACGGGTAAATTTGTAGTACCTAAAACTGAATTAAGTAGCACTACTGAAAATTGATACTGATAAATAGAAAAGAAAAATGTGGTCCCTAGTGTTTGTCTTCTATATGGCTGGGGCATTCTAAACATGAATTTGCAATTCTCAAGCCATTCATATACACCACTACTGGGGGAGAAGGGGAGTAGGAGGACTTGAGACAAGGCTCCAGCCTTTTTTCATCTTCAGCCCTTTACAACTCTGTGAAATGGATATACAACACTACAGATGTAAATTACTAGACAAAGTGGAAGGTAGTGGAGAATCCATGTCAAAACGTCATCTTAACATTTTACCTCATGGTTATTATAGCTCATTTGTTCACAAGGGCTAACATTCAATCCGACGAGCCAGTCTTCCACAATGCTATAGCAACAGTCTTCCACAGGACTATTAGAATGACAATATTGCCATTTAATCTTCTCTATCCTCTCCTGTCAGTAAAATACACCTCTCAGCTTTGTATGTCAGGCTGAATAATAAAAAGTTTATACAATTCTGAAGAACACGTAATACTTAAGTTTTTCATTTAAAAAAGCACATTCCTAATTGTCTAGGTGCATGTATTTAAAAACATGTATTCTATAGCTATTATTATATTTATGCAAACGACCACAGAGATGCACAAACATCATAAACTTCTTTCAACACACTCATACAAATTCACTTAAAAGAAAACACATAAAAGAATGCTCCAGATAAAACTTTCCCTAATATTTTTCAGCTCCTTCTTTTAATCACAGCAAATATTTTTTTGTTATTCTCATTCTGAATACATGACCTTTTAACATATCATCTTGCCTGCCTCTGTGTATCTTTTGATTCATGACAACAAGATAACAGTCACCACTTGCATTAGTTCATGATGGTGACTCATCTCTGTGGAAGTTAAATCCTGGCTCTTATGATCCTGGCCCAATTACAGCAAGTTTATTCTGCCATTTTTAACTCAACACTAATTAAGAGCTTGTTACCTTCTGCAGGTCCTTCTAATGAAGCCGGAATGAATAGAGATTGCTGTGGAAGTAACAGCTGCCAAGCTATGAAAATCCATGTGTATCTGTTTTTCAATGGATTGAGGACAGAATTCTCTCCCAAAAAAAGAGAGAGAGGGGGAAATTCACCCTGAATGACTGTTCCCTTTCAGAAGGGCAAACACCTTTCCAAACATTAAAGCAAGGAGTTAAAAGCAAAGAGAAAAAGCTGCTGGGTTGCCCTCCCTTGCCAAAGGACTTACCCTGAAAAGCCAATGTCTTGTCATTTGATATAAAAATAATGCCAAAGGACCAACGAAGGGAAAGGGGATGAAAGCAGAAAGAAGCCAGAAGGAACAATGAAACTGCACAAAAGCAGGAACCAGGCTGAAAGTACGTGTGTCTCCTCTAACAGATGAAGCCACAACAAAAGGATGAGATGGTTGGAAGGTTAACTGCTAACAACCAACACTCTCTGGTCCGCTTGGGAATCTCAGTAAAGTAGGGTTTTTCTCCTCTTTGGAAAGTAAATATCTCTCTTTTAAGGAGGTTAGAAAATACTAACATATTCACTGAAAGTCACTCCTTTCATCCACTCCGTATGCGCTTGTAAAAGTTTCATGGTGTTTTAAGTTATCCATCTATTAATGGGAACGACAGCCCAGTGGATCTCACAGCTTTCCAAAGGACACTGGGAAGTTTTGTTTATTGACTTACTGCAGCATGTGAAGTGTAAACTAATTTTCTCATTATTATTTAGATGTATCCAAAGCTTTCACATCCTGGGTACTGACAGGATGTAACTGGCTAGCAATTTTACCAAGTAGCACATTTAAACCTTGGGGAAATATCTTTTCATGGTGTATACTGGAAGTGCTAATTGACTTTTATTTCCTAATAACTGTTGAAACTAATAAGTCTGGAAAAGCTGGTGATTTCAAAGAACTGTAAATTAGACATTAAGACATTTTTCAGCCTGTCAAGCCTATATGTGAAAATCTTAAAAAGTCAATATTTAAACTTCTGTCCTCTGGACTGAATTAATGAATTCATCAATAAGTCAATCATAACTGTCATAATGCAGAGTGTCGAGAATCTAATAACATCATATATGTAATTACTACTACCGTAAGTCGTCGGGAAGGTAATGCAATTGCCTTTCCCTGCATCAGCAGAATGGCAGTATGGAAAAAAGTGAGCTGCAGCTAAGACATTGAGGACACATTTGACATTATGCCTCAGGAACTGGACTTTTTTAAAGTGATCTTACTATATGCATCTGACAGTGTCTTCCCTCGCTTTCCCGTAACACTCAGCCACCCTGTTTTTTAACACTTCAGCTGACTTTGCAGAGGAGTACAAACTGGAATTATCACAACTCCTGTGAAAATAAGCAGATGGACAGAGGAAAGGGACCTTGTGTCTATGGGAAAGGTGGATCTAAGAGCTCATAAAGTATTAGGATGGCAGAGAATCCACAAAGACGACTTACCTTAAAATGTCTCAGTTGTGAGAAACTTTTCAGTCAGTGCTTGTATATTCTTAAGACACTACAGTCAATTGGCCAGGAATCACAAATCCAAGGGAAACTACTCTTTATGGTTTCTTGCAGTTTAGAGAAATCACTGCAATGTCCAGCCTGACTACCTTCTCCTGCAGCTTCAAGAACAGAACCCATCTTCCAATAGTTTTTGCCTTAAAGATGGGCAAAGTTAAAAAAAAAGGCATTAGAAAGAGCATAATGAAATTTAGAAATGGGAATAAAAGAAAAAGAGAGAAAACAAAGAGAAGACAAAATCCCCTCCCCGCAACCCTGCCCCCCTTCCAAAAAAAACCCAACCCAACCCAACCGCTGAAATGCACAGATAGCAGTATTTGTGCCAAGAACAGTGTAAGGGGCTTCACTCACCCACTAGGCCACTGGAAATGGTGACATCAGGAACATATGATTGGGACCCATGCTCTTATAAAATAAAAAGAGACAGCTTGACCAAATTAAACTGGGCTGTGTTTCATTCACTCCATAGGCTCTGACTCATTCAAAGGACATTAGCAGTTGCAAAGCTGTCTGCCAACTGCTTCTCTATTCAGTGTTTATAATTGGAGTGGAGGTGGGAGGTGATAAAAGCAGGGAAGAGGCATAACAAGGCCAAAGAATAGAGTGAAAAGTAAAGCTGGCCAACGGAGTTAAAAAGAGGGGATGGGAAGCAAATGAGATACCTCATGCTGCCAAAGCAATAAAACAGTGAGAGTCTGGAAAAGAAGAGAGAAAATTGGTAAAGTTCAATCAGGAATGGAGGGGAAATGGCCCAGTAAGAATAAAATGAGTGGCAGATGGAAGAAAGGAGGATGGGATGAGGGGCAATCAAAGCCACAGAGCGCAGATAAAGAGAGTTACATGGGAGGGAATTAAAGAGTGGAAAGACAGTGTCACTGCTCTGAGGACATCAGGAGATCTCAGCTGACTAAAGGTGAGAAGTGAAAACACAAAGTAGTTGGAGAGAGATAATGAGGGGAGCAATGAGATGTTAAAACCAGAGAATAAAACCAGAGAATTGAAACGATACCTGCCACTAAGTATTCCAGCAAACCTGAGACAAAATACTGCAATAGAGCAAGCTGAACTGGGAAGATCTGAAGGCGCACAAAAAGGATGCCAAGTCGTGAGACCAAGGGACTTCAGGATGTGTGTACATTGGCATGACTCATAAAATGATCTCAACAGTGCTAGATATACCAGCACAGACTCCTTTGAGACTGAATAACTTTATTCATTTTCTGTCCTGCAAGCAGATTCCCTTTTATGAGATACAGTTGCTTTAGATCAAGGATGCTTCTGGTACAGTAACCAGCAATATCACTGCTTCTGGAGCTCCAAGCTCTTTGCTGGTTTGCAATTTGATTTGCAGTTTGCCAGCACCTGGTGACTTCCAGACATGAATCTACAAATCTATACTGTTTGCTCAATCAGGAAACTTGAGTTTTAGTACCAATTTTCCACTAAGAAACTCCGAATATAAATTCATGTTAAAAAAGCCAAGTCGTGATTCATATAAAGCTCACCATAAATTCTGTAGAGTGACCAAATACAATAACATTTCTGTGGAAAAAATAAGTGGTAAAGTAACAGAAGTGATTTTATTTTCAAGGTATGCTCTGAAGTCTATAGGTATGATCCCACTTCTAACATCTAAATGCAAGTTTTAAAGTGATTTCAGAAGAAAGCTGACAGACAGTTGACTAATATTTCATTAATGATCTACATTGTTGGCCTGAAACACATGGGCACACAAACCCAAGATACTCGAGAATCACTTTTAAGAGCACTTTTTGAAATCAATATGTCTTTCCCAATGTAGAACGCTTCAAGGACTACACATTTCATCAATGCTTCTATCCGTCACTAATGTTCTTTCTCCCAGCAAGATCACTATTCAGAAGTGTCCTATTTCATAACTAAGCCAGACATTCAAATTTCTAGCAGAGTTTTTTGCACATGAAACCAAGTTTTAGAGTCATGGTATTAACAGTTTTGTAAGCCATAGTTCCATTCTGGTTTATCAGGGACTGTAATGCCATATCCAACAGGATCTGTTACATCTGCACATTATTTTCTCCTAGAACTGACATCTGAGGTAACAAAAGTCCTTCCCCAGTCACCAAGGATTTTACAAGCATTAACAGTAGTGTAGTTGATTGCATTATTTGCAGAGAATACTCAGCCATTTACAGTGAAGAAACAGACAGATGCTGTGCTGACCGCTTCAGAGAGCAGCAAAGGACTATTAGAAATGGGGGTTCTAATAGAGCTATTGTGTCCCATTTCACTTCTAATAACTGTGATCTCTTTGTGTCCTTCAGCAGGGTTTCCAAGACGCTAACCACTCAGAGCTTAATAGCCATATAGATTCTCACTAGCCAGCAAAATTAGATGACAGAATAATTTTCTACCAACTTTTTCTTGTGCTTATATTTATCTCAAATGTAATTCCCACAGCATCTAATGGTATTGCAATTTTGCTTCTGTTTTTCACCTATGTTCAGTGACTCATCCAGAACATCTTTAAGTCTTGCAACTTTATCCATTGTTTGATCAATCTCCCTATGCATATTTTAGTATTGTTCTCACTGAACCTTTTTTTAAAAATATTTTCTGGAGTCTTCTAAAATGCATCTTTTTTTCCCCTTAAAACTTTCCTTTAGCTGCCTTTTTCATTTCTTGTGGAGATTCAAGCTTTCAAACTTACAATAGTGAGGACCAATAAAACTCCCCTTGAGCTAGACTGGGAAACAAACTCTTGTTTTAAGTATACTACATGGGTCTCAAGTAAACTAGACACATGTGTGAAGAAGTGATGAGACATAAACATCATGTGGAGTTAACACATCCTAGTGTCAAATATCATTTATTCCTCAAATGTTGTTTTGGGAAAAGGGAAAAGTGACATTGAGAAGTGATATCATAAAAAGAAGGAAGAAAAGTGAATGGTCAGATAGTCCAGGAGAAAAGATAAACTAACAGAGTACACAAAATGAGTAACTGGTCATCTACGGAGTAAAACTAAGGAGGAGGCTTGAGAAAACAGCCATTCTGCCCAGGGAACAGACAGCCACAGCAAAACAACAGCTTTCTGAAAGTCCCCTTCAGTTCCTCAGAGTAGGCATATTGGCTTGACAATCTCTGTAGTTTAAACCCTGTAGGCCAACAGGTGGAGAGAAGGAAAGTATTACCTACATTGCATCTTTCCCCAGGGTGGGGAAATCATCCCCGCCACACTGCTGTGACCCTCTCAAGAGCATGGAAGAAGCAGATACTGCCAATTCCATGCCTTCTCCTTGCAGCCAACAGTCTCTTTTTAACTTCTGTAGCTCTTTCTACTGGCTGGAGTCCCCCTCCATCTTTTGTCATGTTTGCTCATTTCTCTTAATATCTATCCTCACTTTCATTCCTCTTCCTATACCTACATGAGTTTTACATTTACGTTTACAGTGTCACATTATGGTAAGAAAATCTGGATTTTTATTTTTTTTAAATGAAATGATGAATGAGAAAAAAACAACAAGCAGAAAAACGAACCAAATATTCCACAGGAAGGGAAAGAATATAAGACTGCAACTTAAAGAAACAGTGAAAAATAGAAGCAGAAAATCACATTGCAACTGAACCACTTGCAGAGTATGCATGCTTTGCGTTATGATGTTAAATATTTATGGTTTCTTAATAGTTAGTAGTTCAATTCTTCTAATATAACATAAAGAATCATATCCAAATGACTTCACTTGGAGTTGTGGAGAAATATCTAAAAGGAAAATCTGACTTCAGTAAACGAAGTAGACAAAGCAGTATGGCAATTTCTAACATTTTTTAACTTCAAACTTCTTTCTATATATCTATGTGCATGTGTAACTGTATACGTATACGTATTGTGTTTGAATATATATGCATACTAGTCACACATACAAATATGTATTTATGTTTATATAAAATGCATAACATGAGTTTGTAATGGATAAAATAAAGAGTGGCAAAACCATGAGGGAGCTATGCAAGTCATCCTAACTGAGCAAAATTAAGCCATAAAACACCATAATTCATCCTGTATTCTATGTATATTTTACAAATATATTCCTATAAAAATGTTAAAAAGAGTTTTACAAATTTTATTAGGATTATTTTTCATATCCATTTGCTTGTAAAAGCAGGCTCCCTTAGTACTAAGATTCCAACTGTAGAGGGCCCTGAGGGAGAGGAATAGTATAATTTTTTTTTCTTAAAACCTCTCAAATTATGCAAAGCAGACTTCCAACATATAAAAAGTATCATAATCTTAAAGTCTGCTGTGAGCTAAAAGCATGTGCCAATGGAAATCAAGGATTCTTCTTTGTCTAAGAGCATAAAGTTTCCATTTTTATTCCTTAGATTTGCAAGATATCTCAATCGGCACAGCTCTAACAACCACCAGACTGGCTCATCAACAAATCTAACTTTTAGCAGTGTTTGTGCACATTCTGAGAAGACAAAAACATAAAAACAAAAAAAAATGTTTCTCTTGCAGGCTATACTAAAACCCATGCAATTTGATATTCCTCAGAGTTCTGGAACTGTAAAGGCCCTCCAGTTAAATCCTGGTGGGACAAGGGCAGGAGAGTTGATTAAAGTGGCTATAACTACAGGTAACCACACAGCTTATAAATGATCACATGAATACCTAATGCATGTGGCATTATACAATGTGACACACGAATAAAATAAGTGACCTTTTCGGGAGTCAGACTGGCCGAGCAGGCACACAAGGGAAACTGCAAAGAGTGGTATTTGGGAGAAGCCACACAGGAACCTTACTACACAACCTGAGTTTAAATTTGCCCTTTTACAGATAGGCTACCAACACGTATTGTAGATAACCTAAACAAAAGTTAAGAGTTTTAGTTTACACACACGGAAATGGAAACAAGCGCTTTGGCAGTAAATTTTTCAACTCTGGTTTCAGCAAAATGAGTTAAAACAGCTACAGAAGGCCAGTTTCTGAGTGGTGATTGTCTCAAGAAGCCTGGAAGATCTCATTTCTCCAAGGGCAAGAGAAAAACTCTTGTAAGCCTAATAGGTAATATTTTTAGATAGTAATATATTTACATAGCAAAGTTACGTTTCTCTAGCCACTTAGAAGGAATAGAGAAGGACTTTTAAAGTAAGGGGAAAGCCTCATGTGACAGAATTTAAGGACATAAAAATATGCTGAAGAGAACAAGAATACATGTTTAAACACCAATAACTAAAGTAATAATTAATTCTTAAAAGCAATCACTTTGTAATCATATTTTTCTTTCAACTGTGATAACTTTAGTGTTATATATAAATATTCAATATACAGTAGGGTGACTGGATGAGAACTACAGCGTAAAGCTATTCACTAGTGGATTGAAAAATTCAGGAAAGTTGATTTATATTGAAAGAATGGACAGAGCAAGATTTAGCCGACATAGTTAAATTTAACCGATAAAACTAAACTATGTATGTATGTTAATGTAAAAAAAAAAAAGTAATGTAAAGCTAAATAAAGATGTACATGTGCATATGAATTGCATTATCTTCCCAAAATACAATTTTTATCATGATGAAGTTAAATGACACAAAGTGAAAGCAAAATACAGATACGTATACCTATCTGTACACGTATGATACTTGATAGCCAGGGATCACAAACATCAATCTAGAGTAACCTTAATCCTTTCATTTCATTTTATAATTACTCAAAGCAGCAGAACAGCAAGTTGAATCAGGACTACTCTTTGCATGTGCAAATCGCTACATTCTGCTTGTATTTGCCCAAATTTCTGGGTGTCTCTGTCTACATGCTGCCAGATCAGCATTTTGTAAGTGGGTGGCTGAAGCAAGCCAAGATTTCAGTGTTATCTCTTCCAGCTTTTTCCAGTGCATTAGTATACGCTTTCTGGCTGCAAACAGTAACATACTGGATGTGTCATATTGTTAGTACTATGCCTTAATTTCATATGTAAAAGCACCTCTCAAAATAGAGCAAAGAGTGAATTAAAAAAGAATGCCATCATACCAGAACTGTGAGAAACTAGAAAAGACAGAGGAACATATTTTCAGGTTCCTTGGATATATCACAACATATGGTCTAGAGAACATTTTATATTTACAACCTCCCCAAAATACAGAATTGTCATTCATAAGAAGACTCTTCTGCGCTTTTGAATTCTGAGAGAGAGAATTTCATTTCGTTTTGTCTTTATTGTTGGCAGAAATCCACGTTTTCCAATAGCACCTAAGATAAGACATTTAATTTATCTAAGAAATAGTCTTTGTTTTCTGGTCTTTAATTTAAAGGGCCAGGAAGCTCCCTACATACACATGGGCCCATTAAACCAAAGGTTTCAAATTTGGGAGTGTTGTGCTACTGGACTGAATTAATTATAAAGAATTTCTGTATTATGATTAAAACCAAACACTTTTCCCCATCCTAGGTACTTTTCAATTTCAAGATTCAAATGGCTACCCTTTTAAACTTTGGGTGAGAAGGATTTTAAACTGTGAATAATTTTGGCTTAAATTCCCATTCGTTTCACTGGGAGTTGTGTAGCAAAATCTCCCATTTTAAAAATATGTAACTCCAATAAATGCAGGATAATAAGTATCACTTTAGAACACTGTTCTGAAAGCACTAAAAAGATCTCTGTTAAAAACAAGCTGTGACTCTCTGTTGCAACTTAATGTGGCTTTCAAATATTTAACCTACAAGATAATATGAATTACATGGTACTTTTAATTACCATAATTAAAGCAGTAATCATCTTTGAGAAAACATCTTGGTCCCCACCAGTCCTGATTTCTGGAATACCAAAAGTATGAGTACGAATTTTCTTATATTGCATATAATATCACTTCAACTGTTCTACTTTCCTGTCAATCTGTACAAACTGATTATCAACAGCTTTTGACTGCTTTGAGAGAGACAGAGAAAGTGACCTTAAGACACACACAGCAGGATCACACTAGAGTTAGGAAACTCTCCCAGTGCAAGAGGAGCAGGCGCTGTCCTGAATTTTGTGGCCATAGTCTGTTGAACAACGTCCCTTATACAACTTGTACGGCATCTGAAGAACAAACCCAGCACAGAGCTGGCCCATACTAGAGAAATACTGTTCCCTTTCCAAATTTTAATTAATGTCTAGGCTCCAGTATGGCTAAGGTGAAAGCACAGGTTAAATCACCCTAGGTTTGCTCTCAGTTTGGATCTTGCTATTTGCACTAAATCACACTGTTTTGCACAGCTTCAGTATGTAGTTAAAGAGCGTGAGATCAATCCACTGTGTCATATGTTCTTTCAGTTCTACAAATGCTGTGAATGCCTACTATTTTGTAAACAATATTAGAACAACACAGATTAATTGGAGGTTGTTTTGTTGTGATTTTTTTTCTTTTTTTTTTTTAACATTAGCAACCTGAATTTTATAAATCCAACAATTAAATGTCAAATATATTACAGAATACTGCTTAACTGGAACTTAGAATTAAAAGCAGTAGAACAAAAGAAGGAAAATGCTTTCATGAGCTTCATCCAGTACATGAAATACACTGTTATGCTTTCTGTGCATCTGGATAGTCATACAATGTACGACGGGTTGACATTACTTTTGAATAGAATGTGTTTTGAAGCAATGTGCTTTTCAGGTTAGGATGTATTTCCAAATATGCTGTAAAAAATGCAAGGAAAATGGATTTATTCAGAAGTAATAAAACAGTTCAGTGAATCAGTCCATCTTGATGACATTGATGCTATCTAGCAATGAGTCTGATGCATGAAAATTCCTTTATTCAGGAAAGTAGGCAGGTCCATGCATAAACATAAACATTTGAGTACTAACCAACTGGTTTAAGCATGTATTGCTAATTGTGCGTGCTCCTGTGCACTGCAAACAATATTCTTTCCATTGGCAAAGTACTGAATCTAAGCAGCAGCATACCCACAGTTTCCAAAAAGAGGGAAGCAAAGAAATGAGCTACAGGTTATTTGCAATAACAGCGGTGAGTAAATGGTGGGGGAGTCCTAGGTTACCCTAGGATGAAACAGAGATATGGGGACAGAATGACATAAGAAATCTTTGTCAGAATTGCTTCCTCTTATTTATTGTGGAAGTCATACAACTGAGCACAAGAGATTAGGCCCTTTAGGGGCAACATTTTTTATAGGTATAATGTGACAGCTTCGTCCTCAGCTTTTGATGTTGCTTCTCTGATGGGAAAAGAATTTCATGTAACATGCCTATAAAGCTAGATGAAGTTGGGAGGTGATAAGGAGGCTATGAATAGTTTTGCAAATCAACACATTAAGATTTTTTTTCTTGAACAATATTCTACGTTTGTTTTGATAATGAAAATATGCAAAATGCTGATGGTATTTTGCATTTTTTGAAGTAAATCTTAATTTACTTTGTAAGAAAATGAAATGTCAATGAATTAATTTTTCACATAATTCCCCTTGACTAGATTTATTATTATAAAAATTATACTTTTCATTAAATATGCCATTTGTAAATCATAGAATCATTTTGGTTGGAAGAGATCTTTAAGATCATCAAGTCCAACCGTCAACCTACCATTGCTAAGATACCACTAAACCATGTCCCTCAGCACCACATCTATCCATCTTTTAAATATCTCCAGGAATGGTGACTCAACCACTTCCCTGGGCAGCTTGTTCCAATGCTTAACAACCTTTTCAGTGGAGAAATTTTTCCTAATATCCAGTTTAAACCTTCCCTGGCGCAACTTGAGGCCATTTCCTCTTGTCCTATCGCCTGTTACTTGGGAGAAGAGACTGACCCCCACCTTGCTATAAATACTTCTGCCTTGAGGTATTTTCTCACAAAAATTATTTCTAGCTTTTTGCAAAAATAAAAACTAATTTCGCAAGTGGACTTCTGTAGCACTTAAAAATGCACAGCAAATACAGAGCTACACCGAGTAAATTCAGAATACCTTTCATGATATCTACGGAAACTAGTCTATGAATTTGTGAATACAGGAAGAAGCCCAAAGTGAATAAAGCACAAATTGAGAGAGGGAAGGACATATATAAGTAGAATAAATAACTCCCATTGAACTGACATATGCTTTAAAAAAAATTGCTTATTTTAATTCTGACATATATATCAGACATCCGGTTCCCTTGCTAGTAACTAATTATGGTCAAAGTATGCAATTCATTATTCATACCATTTTAAGAGAAAACTGTCACTTCCAGTGCAAAGACGTTATGCAGTTTCTGACCTTAACTGTGCTCTAGCTTTTAATAACTGTTGACTAGAGTTAGTCTTATTCATTAGTGGCCTCAAAACTCCCTATTCAGACGGTGTGCCATCTACAAATACGGCTGCTTGCACTTCACTGCTCATCTTCCCATTGACAATAGAAGACAGCTATGTTAAAGCAGAATAAAGTTTGAAGCCTTTATAGAAATACTAGACCACTGGATAGAAAAGTAGACAAACCACTGCATTTGCTAATAATGCATTTTTGCGTTCTCCTGGCTTGGTATTTTTGGGTGGTGAGGTGTTTTTTTTTAAATACTGACATTCTCAAGCAGAACAGATCTGTATGGAAAGTCATAAAATTCACACTAGTTACCCCAGAGGCTAGAATGACTTACTTCACAAATAAATAATTAGGCAGATTTACAAAATGCACATTATTTTCCCAAGTGACTGGAACAGCTCCAAGCGATTAAATACATAATTAGGTAGTTTTTCTAAAATGCTTATTATTTACCTGAGAGCCTCATCGCAGACTCTCTGGTAAATACTGTCTCCCTGCTAGCAGTTATTACCAAAAACGCCTCCATAATTTCCAGCCTTCCTCCAGCAGTGATATAAAGAGAGGATATTACTTGGGGCAATGGATCATGAAAAACAAAATCTGACTGTGCCAGGCAGCCTATTTAACCGACAAGCTGAGCTTCCTTTGTACCTGGCATTGCACTCTTTCATATTACAAACACACTAGAAAGCAAACAAAAGGACTTTTCAGCTTTTTGGTACTTTTGGTACTTTTCAACTTTTGCTACTTTGTGTTTTAGCTAGCCAGAAATCCTGCTGAAGGCTGTGCCTATGCATGTTTATGTGCATGAATGTCTACAGAAGGAAAGAGAGAAAAAAGCCTCGAACTCTCATTAACTGTTTTCTACCTGGTAAGGATAATGAAGAAAACATCATTTGTTAGTCACAAAACAAGTAAGCAAGCCCCTAAGCCCCACACTCCATTTGACATAGGATTCTCTTTCCCAAGCAGCTGTCTTGGACCAAGTTACCAGAGAGGACCAGCCTTCATTTGTAACTCCTTCCATGGCCTCTCTCCAGGGGACACACAGTCACAGTGTCACATGTGCAACAAGTGAATGTGAATATTCCTGCTCATGATTCACTGGTTGGTGTCTAAGCCGGGCACAGAGAGACAGGAAAGAAAAGGTCAGGCAGTAAGACCTAGCTGGTTCACCTATGCTGCCGAGGGACAATACCAAATGCCCTTTTCCTAGTGATCACAGACAATAAAACTGACCCTCAGAAGTGACCCCTTTACATTACTCCACCTCCAGAGTCAATTTTCCTTACACTTTTATCTGCCCCGAGGCCCCACTGCTTTGTGGTCCTTACAGAAGAGATCAAGAGTGACTGGAATCTCAATTAGAAAAAAGAGGGCAGGAGGAGACGGCAAGGCATGACAAGGTGAGGGAGAGAAAAAAAAAGATGAAAGGAGAAATGAAGAGCAAGAGGAAAAGAGATGGAAAAGAATCAGAGGGTAAGCCAGTAATATTTAGGGATCAGAAAATAAGGCAAAAAAGATGGGCAGAGAACAAAGGCAATGGCAGTGAAGGACAGAATAGAAAATATTTTGCTTCTCAGAAAGAAGAAAAAAAGGAAAAAATAAATTGTGAAAAGAAATAATGTAAATCAGGATAGGCTTACTCTTGGGGAAAAAAAAAAAAAACAACAAAAGAACAAAGAGAGAGAAAGAAATCAGAACAACTAAGCAGGAGACTTTTACTGTGCACAGTTTTTCCACTGTATTTCCCTGTAAGATACTTCATTTGTCTGGTTTTTAACACCTGCAACTAAGCTATTTGTGTTTTACACATATATAATACGATTCACAGTCACAACCAAATACCTGAAACAGCAATGAGAATTTCTTTGGAATTCTAATTTTATGTTCATACAATGAAATTCTGCCCTGGATATTTTGGCCATTTCAATAAAAGTCTAACAGTAAAAGCATTCTTGAAGGATTGGTGAGTGTCTTGTGCAGTGTGAGCCACAAAACTGAAGGTGGAGGAGCTGAGGTGCACACCAAATGACAACCGCACACTTTGCCAGGTCATTGGTTTTATAGCAGGTGCCTCATTTTTTATGAGGTTTAAAAAGAGACATGTAGGGCAAAGGGGAACAGAGAAGAGAAGACAACAGGTACTGACAGGCAGATAGTGAATGACTCTGCGAGCATACCAGGATGCTACTAGTTGCTCTCAGTTTCAAATATAATTGTTCTCATAACATTCTGACCTCTGCTACAAATAAATAGACTGTAGGATGCATCTTGGTGCTTCAGTCTAGGCCTGCTCAAAGCCCATAAGGCATAACATTCCACATATTATGTAATCTTATGAACTTTGCTGTATTACAACATATTATTTACTGTTGAAATTAATCCATAAGCATTTGCAGTAAGCAAAGTATACAAAGATATTGACAGGGAATGTGTGAATACTGTTCAGACTTAAATTGTTAGTGAAGGGCACAACTAGCAAGGGTCTGGCAAGTTTCACTTCCATGAGCATTTCAGTAATTGGAAAGTCTTATAAAAGAACCTCCTTCATCACCATTTTCAAGCCATTTAAACAATGTATAGGCAAAACATAAGTTTCATTGTCATTCTCAACTAACTGCATATCTTCTGCCTTTTATCCCCTACTTTGGTTATGAATCAGACTGAATCGTGTACTAGGAAAGCTCCTTTTTAGGTGTCCCTGATTCTGTCCAGCCATGCTATTCACCTAAACTCTGCAAATTGCAATGTCTTTACAGATATTTAAAGGTCAAAACATAAAATATTGCAATAAATATAGGGATATTAAATTGTTCTGGCAGATCCTATTGTCCTGTTACTTTAGTTGAAATAATGAGGCTACATTGCTTTTTAAAATTGGAAAATGAAACACGAACATTTCTAAACAAGTCCAAATTTATCAGGCATCAAAGTAAAAAATGCTAACTGTAAGCCTTTGAATAATTCCTTTACAAGACCTTATTAAAACTCAACATCTACTTAAACACATGTATTTTTTATCTTAGAGAACCTAGACTTATTTCCAAATAAGACTACTCTATTATCACGTGCTGGCAAATCTGTATAAGCAATAGCTTGACTGTTTAGTGTCTTATTGTAAGAGGCTGTGACCCTGCAATCCAAACTCACTTGGACCAGTACTGCTTTCCACGGTCTTCTCCCAACTGCCTCTATTCAGTGCCTTTGCTCCATCTACCCTCTATGTGCAATGGCAGTTCCAAACCATCCAGAAAAAAAAAAATCCTAACAAATCTCAAGCAGATAGATTACAAGTGCAATATCCAAGGACCAATTCTTGAAATTGGCCTATGGCACCAAATTCTAAGGAAAAATACTGAAGTGTGATACTTCAGTCAATGTCAAGACTGACACAGTGCAACGTGCAGATGTTCAGAGTTCATAAACCTCTTGTTATTTAGTTAGCATGAAAGGATCTTGATAAAAGCACTGCAGATTGCATCTCAGTGGCATTTCATCAGTGCAAACGACACCATGTTGTTCCACCCTCACTTCTGGTTTCCACAAAGTGCTTCAGCTACAAAGAGGCAGTTTGATTTCCACATTTACAAGGTCCTTTTCTGCATGCTTAGGGAAGGAAACAAGGCTACCAACTGACAGTAGGTGACACGATGGCTTTTGTAATGTGAACATGGGTTCCCTGTGGACCAGAATGAGAACACTAAGTTATTGCATACAGACCTTTCATCCATCACCAATTTCAGCTACTACTATCTTGGACTGTATTTGACCCAGATACAGAATGAAATTATCTTTTCTAAATGGTACACCTTATCTCCTTTCCCCCCCATTTCATTCTTTTTTTGAAATACATTTCTTGGGAGATAGAATTTATTGAGATGTAGTTTGAACCGTGTTACTTTTTATAACCCTCACTTGCACCTACGTTGTGCAATCATTTGACACATCTGCTATATCAGGAACAAATCTGATTTAAGAGTTTTAATAAGAACTTGCATCAATAAATTATAACAGATTGGCGATTAGTAGTATTATTTATATGCAATATTTTGGTACCCCTTATAATGCTGATGTCTGCTTCACGGGGATTAATTATTTTCATAATTTTGTCTAAGTAGTAATATAGAAAATGTCAAAAAGAAAATTAGATTTTCACTTTCCAGACACAGAAATTTAATTAAAGCCAACTCCTTGTTGAAGGGGAATGTCCTTAGCCGGTTCTGTGATGTGGCAGCAGCTCTACATGCTGCCGTGTGGGAGACCAAGGCTCAGAAAGTGACTCGGGGAATATTAATCACCAGGCTTCAGAGACTAAACACATGCTGAATGTGCCACAGTTGGTCCCAGCAGGTTATTTATGGGGTATATAAGGAGCAGACAGTAATGATTTCTTGCAAAGGCTGCTGCTTGCACAGCCCACCTCAGAGATGGCGCTATACTGAAAGAGACCCACTGCTCAGATAAATACTGATCCATTAGAAAACCTCTAATTATCCAGGCATGAAAGGCCAGCTTCCCCTCATGCTGCTTTAGTGTAAGATAAACACCTCAAGCACATTCCAGCTGTAAAAATCAGCATCTTCTACAGTCCATTGGACATTTTTAGGACAAACGCTTGGGTGTCTCAGTCTGTGGAAGAAACAGTCCACATAAAAAACACTGAACTACTGTCATTAAAAACTAAACTGTGAGCCTTGACAAAATATGAGTGAAGCTGGAAGCATTATTTTCTCATTTTACCCACACTCTGTCTTTAGACCTTTTTTCTTTCATTCCTTGAATAGTCACCAACACTTCTCCTTAATGCACTGCTTCTTTTGCCTCTCTCTCAGTTTCTTCCCTTCATGACTCCTCTTCCCCCTATTCCCTCTATATTATTCCTTCCTTCCATTTATCTCCATTGTCCCCATATTTCACCCAGAGTCTTCCTCACTAATATTAACTGCCCACAGACTGGAATGGGAGCACCAAGCAAGGCCATTCAGGACTTCTAGGCACCATCCAGAGACAATTGAATCCAGTCCTGGTTCAGAGTGAATCTGCAGCCATGAATGAACACCAAAGTTTCTTGTTCAGAAGCTGATCCTTCTTCCTTAAAAAATACGTTTTTCTGGAGAAGACAGACTTCAAGGAAGTACAGACAAAATCATTGTACTTGCTATAAAAGCACTTATATAAGATGAATGAGAAAACAGCTTAAATTAAAAACCTTTCAAGAAGTTGAGTGTAAAGTTGATGACTAACAAGACTCTATTACTTGATTTCATTGTTCATGTAGGTGATGATTTTTCTCAATCTGATGGCACCTTAAAAATGGCTTGCCAACCACATACCCACAGCAAGTGATTATTATAGGATGAACCAACATGGGCAGAAGCACTTTCAGTCAGAATGAATACTTTCATTTCCAAAGACAAAGTCACAGCTTTCACTGACTCCATCTGAAACAAAAATTCACCTCCACTTCAGCCGGACATAGAAATGATGAAAGACGGATAGACCCACACACACACACTTCTGCCACTGCTTCAGTATGTCTATTTTACTTTAACACTGGACATCTTATTTTATGGGACAAGAAGACTGCTTTGAAAGTTAATTCCTAGTTGCTCTTAAAGCCAATTAATTTCTAAGTAAGATTTTTTCATTATCTCTTGTCCTTCGTTATTGCTAATCAGATTAAGCCTATGTGCAATGTCATCTCCATGCAATTTACAAAAGAAATATATTGCAACAGAAGAACTAGTAAGAGATAAGGGAGAAAAATACCTATGGTAAGACATCTCATGCTGAATTTAATTATGGCAACTCAGATTTTTGTAAAGATCACATGGTATGCTTTCACTGTAGTTGTTCTCAGAGGAGAATCCAATGCCTGGCTCAAATATACAGTGGGATCAAGCTCTGTTTGTTCTATAGATTTTGAGGCCGTTTAGATACAGAGTTGGCAATCAGCTGCTACAGAAACAGAGCAAAGACTTGAGGAAACAAACCTCAGACATGGCTGCTCGAACTTCACTCAACACTGAAAATGGAAATGAAGGAGCTGTTGTGACTTCTAACCACGTCCTTTGAGCTAGCCTCATGTGCTTGTGCTAGTAAAGGAACACAAAAAAACACTTGATACACTGTTGGTTCATGTTTCTTTTATGCCCACGGTGAAAGAAGAATACAGACCACCACAAAAAGTTCCTCAGGAAAATGCTGCAAATTCAATTAACTCTTGAGAGTAAAAATTGTGTTTATCCATATGCTTTTGGTTCTCTTCTCTGTCAAAGTTCTGGTTGGAATAAACTTGTAATTACTTGAATGATGTCAGGTTAGCTTCACCTGCTAGACCAGGGTAGATAGCAGTCTAGCTGCTTTCTCTGACAGGCTTCCAACAATTTTAAAAAATAATAGGGGGAGTGGACGATCTTTTGTCAACAAGGCTGTCTCCTCCAGAATGCTGCACAGAGCTATGCCACTTGTTCAGTGCACATGCAGTCTTATAGAAAAAAATCATTACCTATCTTAGCATATTGAACAAGAGTTGCGGAAAGTTAAAAGAAGGGAAATCAGAGGAATCTACTTTTAAAACACTTTAGGGGTGAAAAAGGAGTAATATGCTCATGGGAAAAGCGCTGTAATGAGACTGACTGCACTTGGGTTCCAACATAAACTCCGTCAGTGATCTCTTGTGTAACCTCTACATGATTTCTTGCCTCTGCTTCTCATCCCATGTTTTAACTATGCAAATAATAAGCCCAAAGGGAAAGATATTGCCTCTTACTAAGAAATATATACAACAAAGTCAATGGAGTATGTTCAAACTACATAAAAACGTGCATACATACAAAAAAATCATACATACAAACGTGCATAATAAAATAGCTGTAGTAGTATGAATATGAAGAAGGGAAATAATCCCTAATAAATACTTATTCTGCCCATAATACACAGGAAAGACACAGTCAGAACTAATGAGTAGGCTGAACATTTCAATTATCCTCATACAGGGGAATGATCTAAGGTTCACTGTTCATCAAACCAATGCATGTGTATAGTAGCTTGTATAATCTGCTTTTTATGAAGAACTTTTTGGGGTTGACAAAAAAAGGGTTTCCTCCTCTATAACGCCCTTCATCACTGCAGTCCTTGTGTTCCCTCTTCAGAAGGAGTAACACGCTTCCCCTTGGGGACAATGAAAAGAAGCAGCTTACTGGGCATGCAACCCCTCTTTAGACTAGATAGTAGGGTTCAGCCATGGGAAACTAATGATAGAAAGAGTCCAGGAAGGAGGGGCCGGGGGATGGGAAATCAGTTATTGCCAAATGCCCTTCCAGAGGATGCTCATATATTCCTTTAAGAATAGGAATAGACAACATGGTCGCGTATCTGCATTTTCCCTGTCATGGGCAATGCTGGAAAAAGAAAAATACAACTAGAACTGTCACCACAAATGCTCTGAAAACTGTAATTGCTTGTTTATTAATTCCCCAGAGTGGAAAAAACCTCTTCTAAGATGTACAATACATAAAAAATAAACAGCATTTCTCCAGCCTCCTACACCTGCTTCTGTACGCTCAGATATTTCATACCAACAAGAAATTACAAAAAGTTTGTAGCTGTCAAGAATTTAATACCCCCATAATATTAAACTTAAGGAGCATTTTGAAGAACTTCCTAAAGCTGCAAATGTGTGTGCTTTCAAACCCTTTTATTTTATTCCTTTAATAATACACTGCCATTTTCTGCATTTTCTGATTTCCTAAGTTACTTCAAGTATTTTTAATATGGGTTATTGGTGAACACAGATTTCAGAAACTGTTGGCGTAGAGAGGCTTCACGCCAGCTAAACCTTATTTCTTGTACCAACTGGTGCTCTCTTCCATTTTAGGCCCCACAAAACACACCTTCCTAAATATAACAGAGATTTTTATCTATGATTCAAACATGCTATTTGGAATGATCAAATCAAATACAGTTTTCCTCCTCCCTTTGACTTGCAAACTTCGCTTAGGCTACCTATTTATTCTCCTGTTTTCTTTTTGAGCACTATGATTTTGAAAGATGATTCAGAGATTCACCACTGCATTGACATCCCCCATAGGAATAAGAACATACTGTTATTATACAAATAGCATGTAATGGGGATAAAAAAAATTAATCTCAATACATATGCCTCCTTAATCGTTCCCCAGAAGCTTTCTTGCAATGGAACATGGCTCTTAAGGCAATTTATTATACTTTAAAGCTTTAGCCCTTTTTATTAGCAGTTCCATACAGAAACTGGTGGTAATTTCACTTATTTATTTATATACCTGTGTGGTAAAATCAAATTACTTCCAGATACAATAGTGCTTTACAGTCACCAGGAGAACTGCATCTTTTATCCACATTCCTTTAAAATACGTCATGCATATGATTACTTGTAAGAAATAAACTGATGCAAAGACATTTTTGCAAAGTGCCTAAAGCAGTGTAAAACCTGGCCTTTCCTTGGCCTCACCAACTTTTCTTCTACCAAAGATCTGTGGAAGTTTATTTTACACCGGGGGGCCAAGACCCATAGTGCTATTTTAAAAATGAAACGGTGTTCATAGGAACAGTATGTGTCTAAATGGGCTAATACATTGTATATTTGTATACAATTCCTGCTTTGAGGTAATGCTATGAGATTCTCTGCCCTGCACAGTAACTAAATAACCATAAATGATCTTTCATGCATATGCAAATCTGTCCCTCTAAGCACCTTATTAATTATTTCAAAGATACTTGGAGGTCACCATTCACGGAAATTTCTATGCATGAAGCCTCATTAATACAAGACACCATACCGAGAGATGGGATAGATTTTTGTTGCCATTTAACAGAGAGAGTATAATCTGCAATGTTTACTTTTTTATTTTAATGACCAATGAAATTCAGCCAGCTCCTATCTTTAAGTCCTTGCTCTGAGCTGATACAGTGGGTTTGAATCACGGGGCTGCTGCCGCACTGCTCTGAACAGCTAATCCTATCAATGCACCAGTTATTGTGCGCAGAGCTCGGGTCCTCAACGCTGGCTGTTCTCAGCTGGAGTAGTGCTGCCTGGCACTAGATTAGCAGCTAAGCACTAAGGAATTAATGTTGTTCTTCCAAAAATCACAGCAATGACACATTTTGTGTTGGAACAAAGCGAAGTTACAGCATTATCAAGGTGATATATCATAGCTCTTCAGCTGAGATGATAGCCTTCTTCCTACCATGTATTATCTCCTGTTTAATTAGGCCACATAACAGAAATCAAAGGAAAGGAAGGATATAACTGCACAAAATACCTGAACGCAATGACAACATGTATCTTCTGGTATATTTGTGCCAGGAAGCAAAAAATTAAACCTACTTGAGAAGCACTGTTTATGTGAAATCCCTAGATCCTTTCCAGCTCAAGTTATCATCATACACATGTGATAACACTGATCTTGTCTGTCACAGTGACCCTTTGCTGCAGCAGCTGCTGTTTATTTTTATTCTGTTGTGTGTCTGGTGCTTTCACCTCTAGATTGATCCAATAAAAGATATAAAAAACTTGCTATGTTGGTACACTCCCTTGATAAAAATCGGGAACAGTGAGTCAAATGTTAATGGAAACTGTGGGCTATGTTCATTATGTTATCTCTCTTTTTGAAAAACACTAGAATGAACTGAACTAATTGGAAGTGCAAACAATTTAAATAGGCTTAATTACAAAACCAAACCCTCCTGTACAGTTCTAGGGCAATTTATGCATATATGCCTTGAAGAAATGGGCTAGAAATCCATTCTTACATGAAAATGGAAAAGTAAAATAATTTTTACAAAGTCCGAACTCAGAACATAAGTATTTTCTGTTCAAGACACCATGAATACTAATTCAGCATTAGTCTGTGATGTTTAAAAGTACATGTACTAATACAGAGTGTTTTGATCTGTCTGTGCAACCTGGTCACCTACCATAACATAAATCTCATTACAGCAAATAGGATTTTGTTTTGTATTCCTTTTAGAAGCAGGCTCAAATCAACATCTAACCTTTCAATAAAGCTCAGATCTAATAGTTTTTGCTTTGAAACATGCTCTGTTAGAGATAACACTTATTAAACAAACATTGCCACAGAAAACTCTTTTCTTCGCATGTCCCATGGTATTCATTCCTGTCAAGGGGAAATAATTTTAGGCTTCACTGAGGTAATTAGAGAAAGTTGTGTCAAACAGCACTTTATCATCCTCATATGTAAATACAAACTGAAAAGTGCAGTTGCAAAAATGAAGACTGCGAACTGTAGATTGCAAAATGCAATCTTATACTATTCAGTAGGAACGCCATGGTAAGTGGAAAAGCAAATCACATGGTACTCTTCTGAATATTACTTAATTGAAGTCATTGCTGATGAAAGGTGATGGATCCATAGCTATGAAGGAGGCTAAAATCCTTTGTAGCTGAACGGTAAGACAGAAGGGGTTGGCAACTCAGGCATTCCTCTTCTGCACAGGCATGATGCAACTCAGCCTCATGACTTTCTCAAAGGACAAAAAAATAGTCATCAGTGCCTAACTCAAATATAACTTAATTCTAGAAACAAAAAAATCTCTTGCATGCCCGAAAGTCAGGTTCAGGTAGCCGCAGAAATGAACCAGTGAAGTTACAACAGCACTGTTTAGATTCTCCATCCTGCAAAGCAGTCTGAAAGATAATGCTTACAAATGCTTTTATTGATACAGAACTGATAACACAACAAAGAGAACTGACAGAGGTAGCAATCAATTTTAGGTCTAGATGGAGCATTTTTTAAAACCATGAATACTCAGAAATTGTGACTGAGAACCTCTCCAACACAAAGCATGCCAGCACATTATAGCGCCAATACGTCTTAACAGATAATCAGGCTGGCTGTGAGCAAGCAGGTATGCCTAGACAGCACCACACACCACTGTGCAGAAACACTAGCACAGGTCCTGAAGCTGCATTTGCCTGATCAGTCTTCATCAGCCTACCAGAAGCATCACACAGCCTGACCTACCTCCTGTACAGACACGACTATACTTCCTTCCCTTCAGCATCATGATTCAGCTTCTAGCTCAAGAATCTCTGTGCTGCACAGCACTACACTGTGGCACACCTAAACTATGCACTTCACTGGCACAGGGCAGCACCTCCACAGAAATTTTTCCAAGACGCATTCTTACTAACTGGACAGCAGAGAGAAAATGTATTGCAATTGTATTATTATCATTATTATTACTATTATTATTATTATTATTACTACTACTACTACTACTACTACTACTATTAGTGCTACTTTGATGTATAGTATTTTGAAAGCAACTTTCTGATTTGAGGAGTTCTGAAACGACAAAGTTAGCAATATTTTAGCATTTCGATATTTAGATATTTTAACATTTAAAGTACAACACAGCTGAGGCTAGACTGGCAGCCACAGCTGCTTTTCCATTCCCACAGCTGAACCTATCACACTTGAACAGTAGAAGTACAGCCATCCTTTGTGCATCCTTGACTGTCTCCCTTTCTTACGTCTTTCTCACCTTTCAAAGGCTGAAATCATATCCCTGAGCATTTCAGCTCTGTCTTCTTGCATTTTCTCCTCATCCCATTCCTACTCTACTTCTACCACTCAATTCCCATAGTAGTCAACTTCAACACATACAATAAAACTTCTGAACTGAACAACTGGAGTTGCAAGATACATGGAAAAATCCTAATACAAGTTTTGCGCAGCATGACTAGCAATGGGTTTGCAGACAGAGGAGGTGGAAGGGCCATCAGTTTAACATAGCAGCCTGAACTAGAGGAAGCGTTGTGACACTAGCAAGGAGGCCCACAAGAGAGGAGAAAGATGACACCTGCTGCACCACTGGGATAACTGATTAACCTAAGGAGCTAACAGGAGAACAGGGAAAATAACTGATAAATGGGGAGAGGGGGGGGAAAGGGGGGGAGAGAGGGGGAAGGGTGCATTCATCTCAAGCAGCTAATTAATTTGTGTGGGAGGAGAAAATGGATTACATTTTGGAGAAGCAAAGAGGGAGGCGGAGAGTACAGTCTGACCACACAGTACTACAGTATGTCAAGGTCAAGGGAAGAGCACTGGGTAGAATGTTCCTGTTTGGTTCCTCATGACAAGTTTTCTAACACAACATTAAAAAGTGGTTTGTGCAGTATGACATCAGTGTGTAAATGCACTAGCAGAGAAAACTGGGGGGGTGGAAGTAAAATGAGACCTGGTGAGACAGCACATAAACAGCAATTTAATGAAATGTGAACTGATGACCACTACTAGATTGCTCTTGAAGCAATTAAAAATAAGAAATTTTAAATGGTTCTTACTACTGTACTTTCAATATCCTCAATGCATGTCCTCACATTAAGTAAATGTCACTCTCCTAAGAAATTTTGTCAATTTTTCTCCCATCTACTGATTTGAAACTTATTTGTCAGCCATTCAGGTAGCCAGGCAAATCCATCTTGTATGCAGCTTCTAAGATGCTGGAAAATTATTCTAATAACAGTATACAACACTTGTGACAAACATATATCCAAATATGCAAATTTAGCAACTGAAAAAAAAAATTCTAATATATTTCTTCACAGTACAATTTTTGAGAATTTTGCAGTCCATGTGCCAGTGTAATGAAATCGATCCTCAAAACACATCTTCCAGATTCAGTGTAAGCTTTTGTTTATTTAAGTCAAACTTTGTTTCCTACTCAGGTAAAACAGATAATCTACAGCCTTCTCAGGGTGATCTACATTTCATTCAATGAGGTGACAATTAGTACCAATAACTTCATCACCAGGAAAGCTACTTGAAATTCCTATTGCAGTCCATTTTTATTAGTACTTGAAGACAGGCCAAAAAAGTTAACAAGTTACTGAATTTGAAAGTGGAAACATGGAGGTCAAGGTGGTTTTTTTTAACCAGAAGTGTAATGCTATCCTCTGCTAGCCCTTCATGATTATCAAATAGTAATGTGAAGTATGCATTTGCTTTTATAAGAAATGTCCTTTGGAATCCAGTTAATTCTCCAGTTCACATGCTCAACAAGAACCACTTCAATATTCAAACATTTTCTCCATGAAATGAAACAACTCCTACAAAACCAGTACAATTCCACAGACGTACTCAAAAGTAATAGATGATGAAAAAAATCTTGCCCCGGAATCAAAGCCACATGAATTTTTAAAAAGAAAAGTAGCCAAAACATACCTACGCAGGGCAGGGAATAGCCAAGCTCCAGGTCGTGGATGAACTGCCGGTCATTCAGCATAGTCACACAGTACAAATGGAAACAGTCTAGGCAAATGACATGGCGATGCACACACTGGAACACAAGCACAGGACTCCTGTTAAAAACAAAACAGTGAAAATGATGAACAAGGACTGGACTGAACTCCACAAAAAGCTTTATTTCAAACTGCTAATTTTATAATCATTTTTCATTACTAGTACACAAGATTATGATGTACATAAAACCAGAATTTAGCCTGGCATATTGCAGCACTTTTAAAAATAGGTGGTTTCTAACATTAATTAGATGTGAGGAAAAGGAAATAATTTTCTACTGAAAGTTGAAACTTTACTGAAAACTGGAACCTAAAGCATGAAATGTGCTTTAGTAACAGAAATTCTTTGTCTGAGGTGAGGTAAGATAGTAAAACATCAAATGGTGTTAGTAGGAGTAAACAGAAATGTGACCAGCTAGGAAAGCTAAATAGGACTTTGTGAGGACCACCCTGTGCCTTCAGCGTCTCAAGGCAGCCATTGGAATGCTACATTGAAGGCATTCCCTTAGCAATATAATTCAGCTTCTGGTCAGACCTATGGGATTCAATTTGGGAGTAAGACACCTAAATTTCAATGCTATATATAAATACCTACCCGCATGCTAAATAAAAAATTGCCACTATAGCCAATACACTTAGTGGAGGCTGGAGCTGATCAGCCTCCAGGTATCTACATTAGGATAAGCTAAATCACCTGCTTAGCTCCATTGTCTGTATGGACTAAATCTTCACAGATCATTACGGGAGCTCAGACACCCACCACACATGCAGACACCTATATGGGGACAACTAAATATGGGTATCCCAAGCTTGACAGGATACTGCTCGTGGAGATGCAGAGAGGAAACACTTGGAAAAAGTGAGGACAAACTGTTTTACTCCCGAGCTGGCCTGCACTTAGAAACCTTCCAGTGGTGGCCACAGCAAGGAGGGACAGCAGCTCCCAAAACACTGCTCAGGACCAGTACACTGGAGGTGAAAGAGATGAGTAATATAGGAAATATTACATACACATGAAATGTGCCTTCACTGCAGGAACACAGAGATAAACCTCATGAGTTTAATATAAGTTAACTTCCACTCCTGATGGACATACCTTAACTGTCCATTCCAAAATAATTACTATGACCCCTTTGAAAAATGTATGTGCTCTGTAAGTGTTAGACAATACTGCTTATCTCTTCTCCTTGAGGAGTATTACCAACCTCAAGTATCAAAATTGGAAAAATAGCGAGAGATATGCATTAAGCTGAGAACAGTGAGGTCCCCATTCAAATGCTGATCTACTTTATTTTTTTTTTGTCTGTGAGCAAACACAGGTAGAAATGGGTTAAATGTTCATTTTTTTTAGTCACTAGGATGAAAGAGAATTATTTTTTAGAAATAAAAGGAGGAATTCTCACATATTCACTGCTCCAGGAGACAGTTATTAAAATACAACATCAAATACAGCAGGACTTGTGATAAAATCATTAGAGTTAGAAATACTGCTATAGCTTCTATAAATCCTGCTAGAAGATGCTTTGAAAACCCACTGAAACAGTAAATCACCAAGCCTTCAATGTGTGAATACAACTGCAAAATGTAATCAATAATAATTTCAGATACTGTATATAAGCATTTAATCTTCCATGAAAAAATGCTTTCGAGTTGCACATACTATAGAATTCATGGCAGTGTGTTGGTATCTCCAAAAACATAATCTCTGTGTTTTAAGGATTTTGTCAAATAAAGCAGCTTAAAAACTGAATTAAATAAAACCTCCCCATTACTAATCCTTATTAGTTGCCCACTTGCTGTTCTGAATGCAACAAATAATAATTTTAAAAAGACAGCTGTAAGGCAAAATGAGAAGCTGATCTGTATCATTTTAGCTCTGGATGGTCCCAAAATCTTTACAGACAGCTGGAGGAGCAGTTATCTTGTCCTATGGTGCAAAAGTCCCCATGGCTCACCAGTCAAACGTAGCCTTAAGAAATCTTCTTGAAATGCACATATAATCAAATTTGCCTGTAGCTTTAATGGATATCTCTCTGTTAGGGTTAATTGCTCATTTTTATTGCTTCACTACCTGAGTATCTTTTTAGTTTCATGGGAAGTTCCCTAGATATAAATTCACACCTCTCTGATCTTCATTTCAAAGACAAAATATATCTTATGTGTGAGGAGAGATCCACAAGAAAAAGCCATCAAAAGTTGAGTATCTTAAAAAAACCCAGGCTAGAAATGAGAATGGCATTACTAACACTTCCACCTAAACTTGTATGAAACCAAGACTAACAGCACTTCATTACACAAATGAATGACAACAATCAGATAGTAATGTAAATTATTTCTGATAATCAATTTTGCTTCTTAATATATTACAACTGTTTGAAATCAAACTATATTCTCCCAAAGGGGCACAGTCATATATCTACACATTTAAAGTGCATCTTTAGGAATAGCATTAATGTTAAAATGTGCTATCTTTTAACACCATCAGACTCACAAGCAATGCACAGAAACTAGATCTAAGTCGGGGTTCTGACTGTGTCACAAAAGGCAAGCTTAGCTTTCACAGCTATTACACTGTCTGATAATTCTGCAGCCCACAATATCTGTGTCATAAGGCTTTGAGAAACTCAATCTGTATGCAATGCAGATTTATCCAAATTCATTTGGCATTAGAACAGTCACTGCATTCCAACATTTGCAGATTTTGTATCTAAAGAAAGCACTTTTAGTTTAGAAGAAAGTTAAAAGTTTTGTTCCTGAGATCAGTAAAGACGAAGATGTAGAGATTATGTTCATAATGCCCAGGTGAAGCTACTAAATACTCAGGATAACCCCAGGAGTTATTAATAGGAGCCTTGCTTGAACCAAACACAATTTATTTTAGAAAGGAGTATTATGAAAGTCAAAAAATTTGCCATATAATGTAACAAGGGCCCTTGCTCAATGTAACATAACAGTCTAGTAATGTAAATCTGATGTACATTTTAGAAGGTATTTCATAGGTTTCATTTCATTTACATAATGTGTTTGTCTGAATTAGAGGCTTTGTGAGAATAATATATAAGAAAAACGTTTCTCACAGCAAGGGATAAATTGGTCCTTTTTGTTCGCCAATTAGGAATGTAACCACTTTTAAAAATTGAAAATCCAACATTACAATGCACCACAGAAAATTTCCATAATAAGTCACTCGCTCCTGTGCTCTGATTCCTTTTCATTAGAATTTTATCAGCATGCATTTACTTAAATGAAAAAGAAAGGAGAACCTAAATGTTTCTGCTTCATGTTATTACTGTCGGATAACTGTGTGGCACAACAACAGCACGGGTGGAAGCGCTATCTGGTCTGTACGCTCCTTCCTCCTTCTCTTACTGAGAAGCAGCAAGATGCAGATAATTCTCAGATAGACTGCAACAGTGTACTGTCTAAATAAAGATAGCAAGTCTTGATCTTGTTTAGATAAGAAGCCCACTGGGAAATAAATTGTTCTAGTATATCCCAAAATCTCATGACAGTTATTAATGTACTGAGAGTGAGTCCAATAGCTATGAATGTGAGGGGCTACTTAGCATAAGGAATTATTTGCAGACATAACAGTGGATTAATTTATATATCTTTCAATGCCTACTGCAGAAAAATGTGAGGCAATTCGTCCCTTCCTTGGTCTTTACCCTCCACATATTTTGAAAAAGGCTTGACTGAGTAAAGGTTAAACAGCCCACCACATATACCAGTCTATTATTTTTTAGAAAATGTGAGTAGCCACAGTCTGAAGTGCTTTGGAGCAAGGAATATATCTAAGCCTGTAGAAATCTGCGAAAAACATGTTGGACAAATCTGTGAAACCCCCTTGAGGTCATTTCTAGGTGACAGTTGGATTTTTCTCACCTCAATCTCAAAATCTTAACCAAATAGTAATAAAAAACCTTAGCAGATGTCTGTAAGGCTGCCTTGCTGGGATTACAGTCAGCGAAGCAAAAATAGCCATTTGGGATTCATTTCTGTGCAGTAAATAAATCTGAATGCACACAGTTATATCACAGCCTTTAACCCCACCTATGAGTGCTATATTTATCATAACACACTGCTGCATTTCTAATACATTTTTCCATGTTGGCAATCTTCTTGTACTTCAAAAAGCTTTCTATATGAGTACCACGAAACCACTTAATTTATAAATGGATGTCTATGCCGTTCCAAAATGAATCTTTATTAACTTACAGGTCAGATCAATAAGCACCATTCAAGAAAAGATGAATCACTGAATAAAATGTGTAAAAAAAAAGAAATTATGGAAAATATAAACTTTGGTGACACAGACACTAGAGGCACTCTCCTACTTCATAAACAAAGTAATTAAACAGAAATACTGTCCTTGAGCAGCACTCAATCAGTTTTGGTTCTATCCTTGTAGCAGAACAAAATTACAATGGCTCAATAAGCCAAATTATTCATCCATCACATGGCTTCCTCATAGAACTGTATGTAGGAAAAAGGATAGTCTTCTAATTCATACAAAGCTGGTACCACATCTGGATTTCTTGTCTATTGCACAGAGTCCACAGTCTTATTCAAAACTATTGAAAGAATTGCCTGTATGTAACGCTTTAAGTGCATGGTTTTCTTACCATGAAAACATTTCCAAGTACTTCCAGTGAGAGTAGATTATCAAATTCCGTTAGAAATATGCTACTATTTATATGAAGTATAAATATAGAAAATACAGAAAAATTACCACAGTGACTTCTGTTTTAGAACTGAGGCAGTTTGGAGGAAAGTATAGCAACAAATCCTGCCTGCTAATGAGCAATATGCCATTACAGATACATAGAAACAGTGACCTAGCAATTGTAGACAACCTGTAAGTAACAATGCAGGCCACTAAATATTTAGACAAGGGTAGGCATTTGAAATGAGTATCAGGACCTTACAAGAGAAAAGAAACAATGATGAAGTACTAAGAAAGGAATCTCACTGATCTGACTTTGCAGTCAAAACCCCACCTTTCAAGAACACACAAAAGTACATCCCTGCTTTCCTTTTCCTAAGGGATGAAAATAAATCTTTATATAGACCGCCAATTAAAGAAAAAACAGTATATGTAAATACAGTATTATCGGAAAACTGACATACTAAATCCACTAAAACAACCAAAAAAATTCTGGTTTGTGTCTTTGATCAGTTGCCACACAATGCATCAAAGGTCATAAAGTGAAGGTTACGAACAGCATGAGACATCACTGTGCAAGCTTAAATTTTCTGTCTGTACTTCTGTATAAAAATGTATTCTGACCCACAGCTGTTAACTTAAAGGGGCACTGGCAAGTGAAATCTGACCTACTTTCTCCTCTATTATGTTATATGTTTTCCTCTAAAATGTGCTTTCATGTTTCTTATTTCTATTGGAAAGCAGTGCCAAGAGGCCGGAACTCGGGAACAGCCTGACAGTAATAAACCAGGATATAAGAGGGAAGAACAGGCACACTTAAAATTAGTGCACATGATGGCAAATGCTCCTTTCAGCAGTGCTCCTGTTAACTCTGTTGTTAAGGTTTTTTTCATGCTATGGAAGTGACACACATTACTGCCTGTAAAATCTGTAATCACTGTGGCAGGCAACAGCATCTGCCTCCCTAGGACACCGCAAGGGAATTCTATGTTACATGTACTGGTACATTCATATTAGTACCCAGCATTAAATATGTGCTATGCTTGCTTACTCAGACATGCCTTGTCTGAGCTCTGTGTTCAGACAAAATAACCACCCTTGGCACTAACAGCTGAATCTTATGGTATCAAGAAATGGACAGTGATTAGGCTGGAGAAGAAATTTTTCCTGAAATCTATCAGACTAGCCGTCTACAACGCTCCTCTGCACAGCAAGTAACTGATAAATCAGTCATGCTTTGAAAGGAGATCAGTAGAACCTGCTCCTTTTCCTTCATCTGTGCTTTTAAAACCTCATTAATGCTCCATTGGAGAGAAAAGGAAAATACCTCAGTAATGGAAGCAAAAGATGACAAATGTGAGCAAAGGAAGCAGCTCATAAGATGCCCTAACCCAAGCCCTGGTGCCAGTTGACAGTGGGAATATGAGAACAACCAACAGGACAGTATTGTGACATGTCTTTGGTTTGCACAGAGCAGGGAGGACTTTGCATGGATGCGGTTCTTCAGAGCTCAGGGACCCTTGGATCTGCTCTAATCCTTCCAGCAATCCCCTGGGAGCTCAAGGACTGCCCTGGCATCAGGCTCACCATGATTTTTCAGACATGTATGTAATGCATGCAGTGGCACACCAGAAGTAAGACCATAATCACCAGTAGGAACACATTAGGAATGGCAGAGCAGCCACCTTAAATGTTAACTCAGAACCTTTGTAGCTTGCTGAGCACCAGTTTACTGTGAATTGGTTCCTCCATACTGGCTCTTTTGCATGCAAAAGGTCTTAGAGCCTCTGTCACTTCTACCCTCAGTTGTTGCCACTGAAGCATGGCAAATGCTTCTTTCCTGGATTTAAGCTGGCTCACAGCAGACCTTCCTCTCCCCCGAGGCAGTGCCCAGCCCACAGCTGCACAGGCAAAACTGCACGTCATGGGCAGTCCACACCAGCCACATGGTGCATTTTGCCCAAAGACCCTCCCTTTCACAGGCTCCTGACTTTCTAACTAGACATACTCGACTGACAGACTAGAGACATACAGTCAGAAATCAACTTACTTTGGTTTTCAGAAAAAAAAATACAAAAAAAATCAGTGAGGTAACCGATGAAGTTGGGGAATGATGGGATATCATCATAAGAGGAGGAAGGGCTAACTTCACCTATACAAGCAGCTCCATGTGATCCTGCAGTAATTAAAGATGAATAAATAGAAAAAGTCAAAATGCCTTTGTACCCTACTGGCCTCTTATTTCCCTGACTGGTTGCTGAGGATTCCATTGATTTCTTCCAAGGATTTAAACCTTATTTAGTCTTACTGCCCACATCAATGCTAGTAAAATTAACATTGTCAGCAAATGTTCTTATGCCACTGGAATGCAACTGTCTATGCTGTTAAATTGTTAGAATGGGCCCTGGCATGGTTTTAGGCTTGCCAAATAGCAAAGTCCAAAACAGTTCCTGGATGTAGTCCAGGTGTTACCATGTGCAACAGCAATCTCCATGTGGCTACTCTGCTCTAAAAACTAAGAGTTTAATAGTACAGATTTATGGTAGAAGAGCTTTATTCTGGGACCCTTCTCTTAATACCAAAGCTTACTGAATTATTCTCTGTTTTCTTATTTTTAGACTCACACCTCCATTCCCAAAACCAAACCTTTTGAGATAGCTTGTGAAAATTATGTTGTCTAAATACATTTCACTCCCAACATGAAAGACAAGCAGAATCATAACTTCTATTTGCCTTCTTGTGGATGCTGAAATCCCTGGAAAGACACAGGAGGAAAAGAATACTGGATATCATCTTAAGGGATGTTGTCATATTATCCTCTTCATTCCCTGGGACTCCACGAGGGACTAGGACTGTTGGGTACAGCATGTCTCCATTGTGTAAATTTCAGTTATTCCTTTCCAGTTAGCTTTCAAAATACACCCTGGTGCATGAACTTTGTGTCTCTTAACATGTATAGAAGAAGAGAAGACTGGAGAACAAGCTAAGGTAGAGAAGGGGGGAAGAGGGAGAGGAAAGAAAAATGTAAGAGGGAACAGGAGGTAGAAGTGACAGATTAAGTGCATTTGCTCCTGGAGAATTATCTTTCACCACCTTAACTTTATGTTTTATGTTTTTTCTCATCTTTCTTTTCAAATATGAATATTCAATTTATGTGTTCATCCAAACAATAACTTGAGGGTGCTTCCCATTAAATGAGTCTTCAGTCTCAACCAAATATATGATTATTATCTTATAAACAAAAACACCCTCAAGTTATTGTTATAATAAAGAGATTTCTTTATAGAAAACCACTTTTTTCAACTTCTCACTATCATTATAATGTACAGATAGTATTTTACCCTTTCCTCCTCAAGGCAAATACCTTATAGCATAAATGTCAAGCTGCAGTTATCTGATAACACCTTCTACATCAGCGCCTCCACTCAAAGGGAAGAAGAACAAGCCTTGGGCTAGCGAATCTCCTCGAATGCATTCTGACTTGGTAGACTTTAAGTGTACAAAGCAGTTAATTCCCCTTAATAGTCTAAAGAAAATAGTTTGCAACATCCACCAGAAAATTGTACTAGCAGTGAGAATGGCTTGTTTATGTCATTTTTCTACACTGCTTACAACCTCTATCATAAGATATTCATATTGTGATTTTTTTTTTCTGACTTTGTTATGGCCCTTGTCACAAGAACAAAGGTGGAATTTAAATGCCCAACATGTACACAGCTCTATGTTTAATTTTTTTCATTTGCCCCCTCCATCTTTTTCCCTACACGTCACCTTCCATTACATAGAAAAGTAGGTGGAATCAACTTTCTAACAAGAAAAAAAACAACATCCCACTGTCATTAACCCTAGCCAGCAACTAAGCACCACAAAGCCGCTCACTCACACACCCCAATGGGACGTGGAAGAGAATTGGTAGAGTAAAAGTGAGAAAACTCATGGGTGGACAAATTATTACAAAGTTTGGGAAGTATCAATTCTGAATTTGTAATTGAGCCAATAAAAAAAAAGGCAGAAAATTCTAAAGATCTACAGAGATTAAATTCAACTCAAAAGAGGATTCTGGAAGTTCAAATAATTTTGTGTGCCTCTTTCCTGTTTAATTGCTCAGCATACATTTTCATTAGTTTTGTACTGACTACTCGGAGGCTGTCTGGTCCTCTTTGTGCCTGTTCTTTCAAGGAATTACAGTATATATTAGGACTCAGGTAATCTACTGCTCTTCCTACAGGAGTACTCCAGGAAAAATCTTCTCCCATTTGTCTACCTGACCTAATAATCTGTGTAACACTTAAGAAGACTGACGTTCATCCAAATATAAGTTTGCATTTCTATAGGACTATTCAGTTCCAGATCTCGATACCCAAATGATGCATGGAGTACAGTAAAAGACAATAACAAATAGGCATGTGTGAGATTTATCCTTCTTCTAAATTTACTGAATATAGTAAGAATGGAAGCAAGAGTATTCACAATATTGCTTTAGAATATCAATCTCTGACAATCCTGTGGAAGCTGTTTGTGATGCTAACATGAACTGACTTCTGAAAGAAGACACATTGCAAGAAATAAATTTGTGGTGGCCATTTCCTCTGTTCTTCAAGCACATCAGGTTTTTAGTTAATGCAATAGTGTTATACTATTCACATAAATTTCAAAGAGCTCATATGAAGACAATTACTGGAAAAAGAATGTGCACGGCAGCACATGTATCTTGGGAACCCTCACAAATACTTCATTTTTGTCCATCTTTTCCTTGTTTTGATGAAGTGGTTCACTTCCCACTTTGGCCAGTTATGTGGACTGACACAGGGGCTGGGAAAAGATTGGATTTTTGATCTTACCCCCTGCTTGTCCTCTTTGAGCGTTTGCCCAAACAGAAGGATGCAGCAAGCAAACTGCAACTTTCTGGGAGGGGATATAACAGCTGTCATTGTCAGCACTCATGAATAGTTTTGACTTCTCATATTTATCCACAGATTTCCCAGAGCACATAGATCATTCCCACAGAGACTATTCATATTCACTCTTCTGTTTTACACTCTCGCTCTGTTAGAGGAAGCAACCTGGCCTTGGGAGAAAAGACAGGTTATAGGTAGAAACTTGATACGTACCCCAGTAATTTCCGAGAAAAACTAAGATGAATAAGTTCAGAAGTATTAACAGGCATTTACTAAGGTAAGTTTTCCTCTGCATTCAATTTCCTTTTGACAACTCCCTCAACATGCCATACTTACTGTATATGAGCTAGGGTCCAGATTACAATCTGGCTAACAGGAAAAAAAAGGACGAGTAAAAAGAACAAGGAAACAGAATGGAAAACAAGCAAACTAAAATTTAACGTAATCAAAGTCATTTAACATGTGAAACAATATCCAGGAGATGTCTTGCAATCATCATGGATAACCTCATTACTTAGCTTCATGGTCAGCCTATATTCATTCAGAAGCTGATCAAACCATAAATTATATACAGAAATCTTTCATCATAAATGGTGGATTTCTTCCATTACAATGCCAAAGAGAGTGTGTTTGTACAGAGCATCTAAGACCTGGCTCAGCCCTAAGAATCTGTACACCACTAAAAAATGTCCAAGGAATACATTCAGACTCTGTGACAAAACCCTTCCTGCTCCTTCTTTTGTTCAGGCTACAAAGAGAGATACAGTATGTCTCAAAACATATTGACAAAACAAACAAACAAACGAGTATCACTTAATTCAAAATGTAGGACAAAATAACAAATGTTTCCCAAAAGAAATGCTTGTGAAGTTAGTGCATTTTCTCTGTTTCAAATTATAGAACAGTACCTGAAATAAATGGCAACCCCACCCTATTTAAAATGGTATTTACCAAAGATCATTGGAAATTAGATCACTCGTCAATCCCTATCTTTTGCTTTTAAGTGAAACATTGAAACTATTGTACTTTTTCTAATCAGTTGAAATATTATATATGAAAACTGTACTCCAAGCTATCAGAACACCGTTTGAGCCCCATGTTGGGCGCCATCATCAATTAACTTCAAACGAAGATCTCCAAAGGTATTATATAGCATTTCACTTAAAAGCAACATAAGACCATCTGTCATTCCTTTCAGTGGCCAGTCCATCCCAAACCACAACAATCCTTAAAATTTACTTTAAAGTTTTTTACTTTAAAGTTTTAAAGTTTTACTTAAAGTTTTTACACGCATAAGCTTTTTTAAAAAAATAGTGTTGTTTAAAAGAGATAGGACATGTACATACTTTCTTTCAAAAGAAACACCCAGGACATAGGGGAATAGCTTGATCAGATTTTGTTTTCTAATTTAGATGCTATGTAGAAATAAACTCTGGGATTAAGATTGCGCATAGTAAAAAATAAACAATTCTGTAGGATGGTAGTAATAAAGAGAAAAGTAGACTAGCTAGATTGTGGGTTGTAGATTCTGACAGATAAAATAAGGAAAAAACTGGAACAGAAAAATGCAGATTCCCTACCTCAAATCTCTGCACTGCATTATCTTCAGATAGAAAACCCTTACAGATAGTAAGGAAAAATATCCTTTTAAATTAGGGAGTCTCACTTCTTTATTCTGCTTCAAAAAAATCTAAAAGGCGATATGGTATAAGGCTCCATTTGCAGAATGGACTGCAAGAACTTCTATGGGATATTAACTTCCATATCTTAAGTTAGGACTCATAATAGCTCATGCAAAACATTATTCAATTACACTATTATCAAGTTTACATGTAACAATACTCAGAAAGGAAATGTCAATGGATGTTTGATACTTAATTTTTAAGTAACTCTATTCATCTGTTTTCTAGCATATATATATTTTTCTGACAAATTCTAGTCTCATGAAGACAGAAGCTTTTCTGGTAATAATGAAGAGAGCCTTGACATTCAGTGACGAGAAATGGAGGGCACATTGTGAATGCAGCTGTGCAAATTACATTAACAAGCAGGGCTAGTAGAGTACAAACTTTTCTGAAGTCATACATCCTGCTCTCAATGTCATTTCATGTCTTTGAAAGTAGTTCATACAGAGATTTATGCTTTCTTCAAGTGAAAGAGTGTTGTATTGTGCTCAGCACCACTCATTTCCATATGGATGGACACAGCATACACCTTGATTAGCACAAAAACACTGACTGAATCTCGTAGGAATCTGGTGTTGCTTCTCTGAAGATACTACAGAAATGCTTTTGGTTGCAGCAAAGGAGCAACTAATATCACAGCAACAAAAATACTACACAGGACAGTGTCAGGGAAGTTACGAAAACTACTAACAGAAAAGTTAAGGCTTGCCACTTCTTTCCTAGGTCTGATTCTGTTTTTATTATAATCAATAACTGAGATGTCATTGACTTTAGCTGACCAAAATTTGGTCTTGCACTTTTTTGAAAAACTACAAAGATACAATTCAATGTGAAAAATATTAATATATTAAATTGACAGGGGCAGACCAGGTGTTTTAATCACATCTAAAAAATTTAATTGCACAGCAGCTGCATACAGAAAACATGTTTGCACCTTTCCAGCTGCTTAATTTTTCCTGGAAAACATTCTGCTTTAGCATTCATTAGACATCTCTGTATTTTCAAGTGGAGGAAGACAGTTCTGAAATAAAATTAACCGATAGAAGTTTTACCAGCATTTTCTTGTCTGTCAAAATAGTACCTTTCTCCCTCAACCCCAAATACTATAATCAAGGTCCTGCTCATACCACTTATTCAGGAGTTTGGTGGACTGGTTAAGGCCAGTGAATCTCACTGCTATGCTCTTTCTGACCTGATTTAGAGTTCAGAATCAGACAGAATAGAAGTCCATCAGCCAAGTTAAAGCTGGAAGTGCAACCAGGCACCATTTCTAGGATGCTTATGCTACTAACTACACCAGGCTTCCTAGCAGTTACGTCTTCAGCTGAAAGGGTACTGGAGCTGACTCTGCTTTGTTCCCTCTTTGTGTCAACTTCATAATTCCCTAGCAATGCTCAGACTGTGAAGGAAAAGGCGGGAGAAAAAAAAAAAACCAAAACCAAAAAAACAAAACCAAAAACCAAATATAACCCTTGAAATGACAGTTACTAGGAATACTAGAAACATTCAGCAATCCAAGCATATGGATTCAGTTCAAAGCTCTTCCAGAAACTGCCAAACCCTGTGAGTCTGACTGATCTCCCAAAGAAGGTTCAGGCCAACTCTTATCAAAACTGGCTCACATTCCCAATTATATAATGTACCAATTAAGTTTCCCATTCTCTCTTACATTAGCTAGCCTGGCAGCGATCTGTTCAGCCATGCGTGATTCATCAGGTTTGCCCTCTGTTTCTAAATATGAGCTATAGAAGAGAGCAGCCCTTGAACCCCAGCCTGCTTTGGCAAAGTGTGAGAAGTCAATGACATTTCCTTGTCTTGTGGCATCAGAAACCCGGCAGCCTCCTGGTGCTCTGACTCACCACACTACACGTGCTCAGCTGAGTGCTGGAGTCACGCAGGTTTTATAAATAGTGCCTACACAGGGATTCAGTGTACTTGCGCAAAGGACCTTTTTATTTGGGGGTTGGCCTCACTACAGACAGCCTTGTTACAAGGGGTGAAGTTTATCCAATTAGAAGCAACGCTGTTAGTATTCAGGACACATTTCCAAGTGCATATGACATGTCAGCTGCTTACATATCTTCCAATTCTGCTTCACATACTCCTTTTAAAGTTAAACACGAAGTGACAGAAGTGTAGAAATATCTGTGTCCTGCACTCTGTGAACATAACAACTAAAAAAAACACCTTGACATGTCAGCTGACAACAGAAAAAAAAATCTCTGACCTCTGCTGAGGCATTCTGATTTTACTGACATCAACTACTTGTAACAGAGAGGAGAACTGAAAATACATAATCATGAACTCCACAATTTTTTATATATATATATATATATATAAAGCATGAGGAATTTTGTTTGCATACCACCATACACAGCTTCAGTCTTTGCTCCTCTTTCTGTGTCTGTATAGCTACCTATTCTACTTTACAGAGACATGCTGGAGATCTGAAAATAGGACTACTTAGTTGTTTATTTCATGTATTTGTAGCTATTTTCTTTTAAAAGATATTTTCCTGTATCTTCCATGACAGATATAATGCTTTCAGCAGCTAGTTCTTCCGTTGTTTAAATAGAGTACTCCCTGCAGCAACTCCTTTTCCTCCAAAATTAATTCCCTACTTTGTTTTTCTTTCTCTGTCCTTGAGATTTCTCCTTCAACATCTCTCTAGTTCTACCTTCAGCTATCATTTCCAAATCAAGGTCAGCTTGGTCACCCTGGTTTCCTGTGGGACCAGAAATCTTCTTCAACAAAAGAGGATGACCCTCCCATAAAAGTGATGCTACATGACATTTTTCCTATTAGTCTGATTCTGCAGTCTGTATTAACTGTACAAACTCCAATTTCTAGAAACAGAGGGGCAACAGGTATAGACTCATTTATGATAAACACAGCACGTTGTACATTGCCAAAGGATTTCTTCTCAGTGTTACTCACGTCTTAATTTTACATTCAATTAACCACCAAGAAACTTTTGACCTTTTAATATTCAATATTTGAGAGGTTATAGGATGAAATAAGACCTTTCGTTTACCTAATAGTTGGACGATGGGGTTGGTTATGCTTCAAATGCATGCTCTCGGAGAGGGGGGGAAGAGCTGCTGCTCTTTAAAAGCTACATGTGCCCACATGACCTTCAACATCCTGCACATGCCGTGAATTGCATGGGAGACATTTGTTATGTACCTTGAAAGGTGAAGAGCTTCAGCAACCTTGTAGAGATCCTTATCTGTACTCAGAGGATGGGGCCTAATTTTAATCTTGCTTAGTTCTGCATTAATCAGAACTGACTACACACTGAGGACAGTAAAACTGGTCAACTGTAAAACCTGTGGGAGATCAAAATTTTGTGGCAAACCAGGTACTTGCAACTCTCTCGCAGTGTTTCTCAGATACTGGGTCACGATCCTGAGAGAGGTCACAACCAGAACAACCAGAAAATTGCAGCAAAAATCTCACCTCAATTATAATGCAAAACAAATAAAATTAATGGAACACTTTTCAGGAGGCCAAAACCTTCAAAGTTGGGTGTCACAGGTAACAGCAGTGCACATTTTTAAGATAACACAGAAGAAGGCCTATTACAAAAATACTTATCTTGAAATTGGGCAAATGGGCCATCTGAGAAGCTTGAGAAACTCATCCCTAGCGATTTCATCCAATTTACTTATTTTCCATTTATTATTTACTATATTTATTCATATAACCATCTTATATTCTAAAAGGTCAGTATCCTTATCTGTCATGGATATTTCAGAAAAGTCTAGCTGAGATAAAGCTAATGTGCCTGTTCCTGGGAAGAAAACACCTGCAAATGTTTTCTGATAATAATATTAATGCTCCACAGTGGAGGTGATACTTAATCACCCTGGAAACCAACTGTGTGTAGTGCAGTTGCTAAGTGAAATGGATGAAGGTGTAACTTCCAGACCCAAGTGACAGAGAAGCAAAGAAGGAGAGGTGCTCTGCTGGACCTCATGCTTGCAAACAATGACAGGCTTATAGGGGATGCAAGGGTTGAAAGCAGCCTTGGCTGCAGTGCCCGTGAGATAGTGGAATTCTGGATCCTGAGAGGAGGGAGCAGGGCAAAATGCAAGATGACAACCCTGAACTTTAGGAGAACAGACTTTGGCCTCTTCAAGGATCTGCTTGTAAGAATCCCATGGGATAAGGCCCTGAAGGGAAGAAGGGCCTAAGAAAGCTGGTTAATACTCAAGGATCACTTTCTCCAAGCTCAAGAGTGGTCCTTCCCAATGCCAAAAGTTAGGCAAAAATGCCAAGAGGCCTCCATGGATGAACACGGAGCTCCTAGAAAAACTCAGACATAAAAATGAAGTATACAGAAGGTGGAATCAGGCTCAGGTAACCTGGAAGGAATATAGAAGCACTGTCCAAGCATGCAGGGGCCCAGTTCGGAAAGCTAAAGACTACCTGGAACTGAATCTGTTGAGGGATGTCAAAGGCAACAAGGAAGGCTTATATAAGTGGCAAAAGTACAAACTCTTGCACTTGGGGAGGTGCAATAACCCCAGGCACCAATATATGATGGAAGCCAACCAGCAGGAAAGCAGCTTTGCAGAAAAGTTCCTGAGGTCCTGGTAGACACCAAGTTGAACATGATCCAGCAATAAGCTCTTGCCACAGAGAAAGCTGATGGTATCATGGGCTGCATTAGAAGGAGTGTTGCCAGCAGGTCTAGGGAGGTGATCGTACCTATCCCTCTACTCAGCACTGATGAGACACACCGGGAGCGTTGGGTCCAGTTCTGTGCTCTCCAGTACAAGAGAGACATGGAGCTACTAGAGAGACTCCAGCAAAGTGACATTAAAATGATTAAGAGACTGGAGCATCTCTCATATGAGGAAAGGCTGAGAGAGCTGGGACTGTTTAGCCTTGGGGAAGAGAAGTCTGAGCGGGAATCTCATCAATGTATAGATATCTGAAGGGAAGGTGTAAAGACGACAGAGCCAGGCTCTTTTCAGTGGTGCCCCATGACAGGACCAGTGGCAATGGGCACAAACAGAAACACAGAAACGTCTGTCTGAATGTAAGGAGAATCTTTTTACTGTGAGAATGACCAAGAACTGGCACAGGTTGCCCAGAGAGTTTGTGGAGACATTGGAGACATCTCCATCATTGGAGATACTCCAAAGCTGTCTGAAACGGTTCGAGTAACCTGCTCTAAATGATCCTGCTTGAGCAGGGGGCTGGAACAGATGACCTCCAGAGGTTCCTTCCAACCTCAACCATTCTGTGATTCTGTGAATGAGATATTAGCATACAGTAGAACAAAGCTAAAAATGACTATATTTCATAAAAGTAATGCAGACTTGCACCATTCATTAATAAAACACAACTAACTAGCTAGCTGGCTGACTAACTGAGGATTGCAACCCCAAACTGAGGAGTGTGCACAAGGGGTGCTGGGCAACGTACTTTTTAAACAAAAGAAAGTTATGGGAGAGGATTATTTTATTTTGTTTGTGTTGGGATCATATATACTAACTTTAGCAAGCACAGTATCCTTTCCCTCCCATGAGAAACAAAACTGCTTGCAGGGCTCCTCTGTGCCCTTGTTTAATCTGTGGCACTGCAATTGGAATTTGTCACTCTAGGAGCTACATCTGATGTTACAGCCTGAAGCGGAGCTAAACCAAAATAAACAATCTGCTCCATTCTGCTTAGACTAATACGACAGTGATGTAAGGCCCAGCACAGTGGAAAATGCATAAATGGGCTGCCACACAACACACACACATAAGACCAGCAACACAGCTTGGAAGTTTTATTACTAGTACGCATTGGGTGAAAGAAGCCTTGCTTGGACTTTGGCTTTGCTATGCAACAGTATATTTTTGTGTGTGTGTGAATGTGGAAAGTATGCTTATTATTTCAAAAGGCTCTAGGAATTTTGTGCTGCATCGAGAGAACATTTTTTTCTTTAAAAAAAAAAAAAAAAAAAAAAAAAAAGAAAGAAAGAAGTCCAGTCGAGTATTTGCTTCATCACAACTTGTGCAAAGTTATTAGGGTGGGAGAGTGGAACAGGATTATTTTATCATAAACATCCCACAGTGACACAACTGTGCAAATATTTGTCCCAGTGTCTTGTGTTTGAATACAGTATTCATCCCGCCCTCTCTGTCTCTTTCTCCCTCTCTCTCTGGTTTTTGATTTAGGGTCTCTGGAGCTTTGCCAATGTTAGGCTGTTCATTCCAGTTGCACATACAGGCTCATTTATCCAAATAGTCACGTTGAAGCCTTAATCTGGTTATTCCTTCCATTCAGGATCACTTGATCAGAATGAGGACGGGGGAAAAAAATGCTGTACATAATTCTGTTAAATTTTTCATCCAGAATGGCTGACCTTAAATCTAGAGTCTTACATGCAGTCATTTTTCCTTTTCTCTCTCCCCAAGCTAAGAAAGCCCTGCAAGGGCAACTGACGGAGTAGGTCACATTTTCTACAAAGATACAAAGAGGTTATCTTGTTCAAATAATTTTATTTCAGGAAAAAAAGAGGATGGAGTGAAAAGAAAGGCAACAAGGTCACTTCAATAACATCACAGAATATTTTCTGTTCTAACTGCCTTACTATTTATATATTTTCAACTTCAAAAATGAATTTTCACATAGAGCATTTTTATATAAAAAGGCAAGAACAACCAGCAGCAACCCCCCTCCCCCCTTTTATGTTAATAAAGCAGCTCATGAAAGTTAAAGGCCTAAGAGCAAAAATCCTCTTCTCTCCACATCAGGCACAATTTATATGGCCCCAGTGCAAGCTTTCCCGTGTCATCCTGCCAGTGACCTCAGGCCTCATCTGTAAAATCATTTTCTCAAAGGAGATGAGGTTATCTAGTCTGGGTGACAGCTCAGGTCCTGTGTTTCTTCTCATCGGAGGGCCCTGCATGAGCCCAGCCAAAGTGTAACAGCTAAAATCCAAAATTAATGCTAGGGAAGATACTTAAAAAGCAGAGGATACCCGTTCGCATTTTGCAGAGAAACAGCGGGCCTTCTACAAACATCTTGCCCTGCTTTCTTGCTCCTGCCTTTTTGAGAGCCCAAACTGCAAATTGCCTGTTTTCCCTCTTGCTGCAGATCATGTGCTGGGCACTGGCAAGGCAGGACTCAGCCCCCAGGTGCCACTTTTGACTGTGCCATAGGACCACAGCACTGCAATATTAGTAAGTTTAGAATTTTCTTGATCTTTCAAATTGTTACTTTAAGCAGCCTTCTCCATCACATCCTACTAACAAAGGCAACATGCTTTGCATGTACCTGTTTCTATTCTCAAGCTGTATCTCGGCATTTCCCAAAGCCTCCCTTCCCCCATTAGGCAGACTCCAGACAGCAGAAATATTCAAATCTACCCCTAGATGGGGCTACTGTCCACAAATCGCTACACTGGGATTACAAATTTAATGCTCTGAGCACAAGAAGCCAAAATTAAGTACTGACTATTTATTAATCTCCGGCCCATTTATTAACCCCTCATCCTTCATACACACTTCTCTGGCCTAGGCTGGCACATGCCAGAGATCATATGAAAACCTTTAACTGTTTATCATCCCTTTTCTACCCTGCAGTAAGACCTATTTTCCAGTCACGTAAAACTAGACAGAAAAAGGAAGAGCTAATGACTGCTCGGAGAAAGCTCTGTATGCTTCCTAGGTTAGCAGCAGCCAGCAAGTGATGCAGGGACACTTCTGTCACAAGATCCTAAACTGAGATATTTCAACGAGATATATGTGGAAAACACCTAGGGGATGCATATATTAATTTTTCTGTTTAACTCATATGGCACATAGTATCTTTCAAACCCATTGCCATACAAGGTATCTCCTTCACATTGTTTTCTATTTTCAGCTTCACAGTTTTCTTAGCTGATTCCAACTAACGAGCACTATACTGAAAAGCCAAAGCAAATCCCTAGAGAATATGTTTAATACCCAAATAAAATAATTTCATGAAGTCTTCATGATTTTAGTAAGATCTCAAGAGTGATTTCACGTAACAGAATGAACAGTGATGATATAAACAGATCAAAAAAATTACTTTGCATATTTATAGGTCCCTTTCTACTTGATTGCTTCGGGAACGTGTCCCATGCTGACCTGCACGTCTTAAAGTCATTTCCACTTACGCTGAGAGTGCAACTCACTGTCACATGAGTTGGAAATATTTTATAACCACTATCTACAAGTGTAAAGGGACAAAAACAGGAAGCAAAGAATTCAGTCCACTATGAGTACTAGTCCCTGCTAAAGGATTATGCTATTTCTTTCCACTCTAACTTGAAGACAGAGAGATTCTGCAGTTTGTTTCCTAGAACTACTTCTAGAAAGTTTGTATGTTGACCTTCATGTAAAGAAATTTATAGAAGAGTTGTTGGTACTGCTATATGAGAAGATGAAATGATTCCATGCCAAGTAAAAAAAAAAAAAAAAAAAAAAAAGAAAAAAAAAAGAATAAAGAGCACGCATAGTGGAACAAAACAGACAATCAAATAGAAGTAGACAGAATAATTATAGATGTCTGAATAACACTCCAGATGGCATTTTGGGCATCACAGTTAATAAGCAGCCTGTTTCAGGGGACCAGCATGTTAGCACATTATTGCAACAACTGGAAACCAGCAGCTGAAGCATGTCTGTCTGATTATCCAGGGAGCAGGCTACATGCAGCAGCCAAAACCAAGAAAAATACAGCGTCTGGATGCTTGCTGGTATGACAGCTTCAGGGACCCATTTTTCTTAATAGGAAGGACATGCTTAAAAGAAATTACCACAGTCCTAAGCACCAGTCACTTCATGAGGAAGTGGCCTTAGGCCAGTTAATCTGGCCTAAAATTTGGGCATTTAGAAAAGGTATCTTTTTTGGCATTAATTACCCCATCTATATATTTAAATTACAATTTCTACACTTCTGGTGAGGTGAAAATCAAGCTGGTTCCTGTGTTCTTCTCCCTCTCTGCAAGTTTATTTTAGTAAAAGCAACAATAACAACTGAAAGGGAGTTTAAGATTTCGTTTTATTCCCCTTTTTACCATTGGAACCTGCAAACTACTTCTGCAATTTCAACTGTTCAGGTTGAATGTTAAATTGTCTGCCAAAATAAGTTTGATATCTTGTCAGTTATCTTCTTAAATGAAATACATCATCTTCAGAACAGCAAAGAGTCCCATTGCTGATATGCAGCCCTCAGGAAATGTATTTCAGGGATGGAAGGTCTGATATTTCCATCAAGTAGAAAGACCCTTAGCAGCACCCATCCCATAGTAAGCCCTAAATTTATTCTAAAACAGCAATTCTGTGAAAACATAATATATGATACTGTACCAAATGTCAATAATAATGTGCTTTCTTACTTTCAATTTTAAGTCAAGGTTACACCATAGAGCTCCTACAGATCTGAATTCAGAGACAAATTCCACGGTTTCAGCTCTGGAATTATAAGTTTTAGTCCTGAATATCTTCATTCTTTTACTTTGGTTCCTGTCTTCAGGTTTTCCCATTAATGGCTTTTCAGATCTCTTTGTACCTGAACAGATCTATATAGAAAAATCACAACAAAACCAAACAAAAATTTAACATTAATCCCTGAGATATTAGCAACATAAATAAAGACATTTGAAATTATCTCTTTTGCTCATGATACGGATTTTAACTGTTTGCATTAAAAAAAATTACTGTTCCTTACTGCTCCTTGGTTCACAAAAAAATCCTCTTATAAGTGCTGTAGAATGCATTTGTCAATTAAAGAATTTGCAGAGCCCTCCTACCTCCCCAAGGGTATTGGTTGCTTGTTCTGAAAACAGAAAATAAATATGTTTTGGTGTTTGGTTTTTTGGCCTGGAATTGTTATGTCACTGTATCAGAAAATAATAAAAATAAAGTTTGGTTGGGAAAGGTAGTAAAAATATGCAGTAGTTTTCTACCTCACTGTGATATAAAGCATATTTATCTATGTACACACATTCCACCCTCACTGAAGGATTTTCTGTTGTAATACTGAACAATACCAAGCTTGATGTACCTTAAGGTTGGCACACATACCCATTCCTAATATCTTTTATCCTCTGGGAAGAAAGAAAATATCAGAAAATATCAAATACATCAGAAAAGAAGGCAATTTATGAATAATTCATAGTGGCTTCCTTGGTTCTTGCTTTCTTACTTAGTATCTATTTCAGCTTGTCTACATTTATCCTAAAAGAAAAGAACTACAAAAAAATCTGGAAAGACTGTAATGAAAAAAGCACAGGTAGGGGCTTTGCTTGGTAAATTATACTGGATATGATGTGCCTCCTGATTCGACAGGGCACTTGTGGTTGGCAAGGTCGTGCCTTTTTTTTCTCATCTCAATAATGTTTAATGAAGTGGCAGAGAAAAACAAACAAACAAATCCAAATCAAAGCAAAACGTAACCTGAAATGCTAAGAAATTAAACACAAGTCAGAAAACAGCCAAAGGTATTTGTTCTCAAAACATAAGCTCACATTACACACTTTAAACATAATTAATTAAGTTGTAAATTCAACAAGGAAAATCAGAGCACAGAGTATTATTTATGTCCAGCTTGATTAAGTAAACTTTGCGGAAGAGGTTTTAGCATTTCTTGGACTAACTCTGAAACACTGCATGCCAGATAAGCCACAAGGGAAAGAAAAGGCATAAAAAGAGCTGGAAAATTTAAAGGTTGCCAAGTCCCCTATTGTCAGTTCAAGAATTCCCATCCATCCTGTACATGGAAATCTCCTTGAGCACCATCTAGACCACTAAATTGCAGAAATTTTAAAAAAGCATAAAAGAAAAACAACAAAAGTCTGGTTTGCCAGCATCAGAGCAACATGTCACGTGCTTCCCCTGGAGGAGATGTTAATAAGAAATAGTCCACCTCTGCCAGACAGGATTTTAATGGAGTTTGGACTCTAAGATGCTTTGGTATTTCTCTGACCTCCTTTGTATTATTTTTACCTTGCCCATCTTCTCTGTATCTCCCTTTACATTCTACTAAAACATTTGACAAAACTTCTGGAGACTTCTGCTGTTCTACTTTTAACCTCACCATCAGTAAAAAAAAAGACTTTTCTGTGAATTAAATTAATTTCCTTAAAAAAATCACATCAGACACACAAACTCCCCCCAAAGCCTAAAAAAAAATGCACTCAGAATTATGGTTTATATCTTGCCCAGATTACCTTTTGGTTTTTTCTTTCTCCTGTTACTTATCTTAAATGTCTTTTTTCGAGTCCATGACACAATTTTTTGCACAGTGGTCTATTCAATATAAACAACATCTAACAAAGAGGAGAAAGGAGAAGAAAGGTTGTCCTCATAGAGGGTATTTTCACCTGGACTGCATCGGCAGTAAATCGCTACAAACCTGAAACAGTACATGAAGTCATATCATGATAACTGCTTAGGCATAGCAACAGAATTTGTTGGCTGTCTTAGAGGAAGATTAAACTCAGAAATGCGTCATTGAATGGATTCAGTGATCTTCACTGTTAAGGCCATTGAGGAACAACTAGCAAAGATGGCTTCTGAGTTCCAAAGTTTTTCAGGATTTTCCAGTTCCAAATGTATAAATCCCCTGCATCAAAATTATATAAATCAAACTCTTTGCTTACAACAGGACAACTAATGCAGCTTCTCTAAATTCTCAGCTCATGAAAATGCCACTGATTTACAAGATGCCCAAAGATATAGGCGATTACTATTCATTATCTGAATTATAGTCATACCAGAAGACACAAGGAAGATGGCCACCTCATTGTGCTGAGCACAATATAAAATACAGAATGAAAGACAGTTCCTGACATAAGAAAGATAAGAATCTAAATAAAGGTAGGTAAAAAGGCATGGGGAAATAAAATGATTTGTCTGGAATAATAGGCACTTTTTTACCAGATGAACAACAGAGATAGCATGTAGGTGTCCTGAATCAGGATGAGTGTCTGATGTTTGTGCTTCACAGCGTCACAGTAGGAACAGAACGACAGTCTTTCACAAACAATCTAAATCAAGACATTTCACTCAAACGGAGGAAAATAACCAGAGCCTACAATTACCATGATTGCCACGGTCGCAAGTTCAAGGAATGGAATGTCCTTCTTGCTTTCTCAGTAAAATTCAAACTGTGAAAAATTTATTCATTTCTTAGGAAGACAGGCAAAAGGATAGCTGATTAGGCAGCCACCTTTATCTGTAGAGAGATCTGCACCAATACCAGACAGTGATGGTGGATGGAGGAAGGTGACCCTACAGAAGCTTCCCTTGCTGGGACCAGCAATAGGAGAGCACAATATCAAAGACCAGAGGGAAACTGAATTCACAGATAACATTTTGAATAAGAGTGTTTTGCTGAGAAAAGTAGCTTTTACTAAACAGACAATCAGATTCATCATCTGTTAAAGTAAAAAAAAAAAAAAAAAAAAAAAATGGTTGCGAAAGATTTCAGGAAAACAGTTGTCAGAAGAAGACAGAAGGTAAAGTGAAGCCATGATGTTCAACGTAATTTTAAACCTTTAAACCTTCGAATATTTTTCAGACAGTAGCTTACGTCACTAATGAAAATAGTTTATTAATGTTTAACCTGCTCCCTTGTGAGGCACAGCAAAAAACCCAAACAGTTCATTACGATGAGAAGCCTTTTTTTGTTTGTGTTCCATATCGAAAACCTGGATTTTGAATAGATGTGAAGTTGATCTGGAGAAAAGAACCTGTCAGAGTGCAGATGAAAACTTTTGAAGTTCACAACTGCTTTACATCTCACTTTGGGCTCTCAGTCCCTCATTTTCAACATATTCATATTCTGCCATCACGATTTTTGTTAACATAATGCTGTAGAAGAGTGAGCCAGTAAAATGAGACTGCTAAATCCCAGCCTTATTCTCTTATGACTGCCTATCAAATATGTTCAGATTACCTGTCAAAGAGAAGATGTTTTTAAATTTCTAGTTCTTCAAGCCATGCGGGAACCCCAAAATCCCAGCACTGCTGCCTTTGACAATCACACCAGTAAGAAAAAAAAAACAATCAGAATGTAGCTGACAATCACAGTAATTATGCCAACGAAGTGCAATAAACTTGGACCTTTATAGCGATTATGTGTTTCCCAGACCCCCACACTTCTCAGTAAAAAAAAAGAAATATAAATATACTAGGGTTACATAGCTACTGTTTATGTAAAGCCTTCTTTTTGTCAAAGCACTGTAAAAACTCTAGCATTTGTAACTTGGGTTTTCCTGAAAGGATTGATGTCCCTGCACTTAGACAGAAGCTTAAGGTTTGGAAGAGGTATGGTGAGTTTCTTCTGTCAAGAGATTCGCTGCCTATACACGGAGAGAGGTCTTGTCTACAAAGGCAACTAACTAGAACAGATATTCATAAGCAATTATCTCACATAAATATCCTGATATAGTTACCATGTTTGAAGTGACTATATTGTGCAGATATTCTGTTACAGAACAATATGTTCTTGTTTAGAAATACAGAAAGACATGCAGAGTGCCACAGCTATTGCGAGAATAGCTTTTCCATTTAAACCCCTTGTTGCAAATAAGCCTTTAACATCACTTATCCACATCTTACTGATGAAGAGCTGAAACAAATAATATTTCCCTACCTCAAAAAGGAGGGTAAATACATTAAAGAATTAAAAATCCCAGTTGTGAATACGTGTTTTAATTCCCTTAGTAATAAACTAAGATAAAGAATTTTGAGCAATAAAGGTAATAGTGAGGTAAAGGATGTCATACGTATAACTTATGCTGCTTACTTAGAACTAATGGAAAGGTAAAGCATAAAACCCCCAGCTTTTCACTCTCTAAAAATGAATCACTGCTTTAAACTGCATAAAATACAGTATACTTCATTATACCCCTGCATTATTTTAGAAGCTAAGGACTGAAAAATTCAAGGAGGGTGGGCATTACATCAAACATTTACCGATGAAATTTGCTGTTGTGATACAAGGGTGATGATACTTATGAAATCTAAAAGAATGTCATCGTGACTTGTTTTGTTGAAACACTTTTAGTACCTACTCTTTATGACAAAGATTTCTTTTTGTTTGTACAGGCATCCTTGCTCAGAGGGCATTTATCTGAATATGGCTTTCTGCTCAGAGATAGAAGCTTCCAGGGCTCTGATATCCATAGCTGTAATAAACAGCCTGGTAGCACTGTCAGATGCATCAGAAATCTGACAGGAGGAGGGAAGGGAAAGGGAAGGATTGATTCTAACCAGATCAGAGTTTGAAATTTTCCAATGCAGATTATTTTTCAATATTATTATATTTTTACTAAAGCCATACACAACAGACTATGTACTTTTGCCAACATTTGTCATCTTTCCTCTTATATACTTCAATTCCACTTCACTAGTTCCTCTGAATTCGACTCTTTATACATGGCGTTAAATTACAGTTATACAGGTATTTATGGCTGCAGTTCAGGTAGCCAAGAATACTGCCAATTTTCAAAGGCAAATGAACCTACATTTTTCTCTTTTTTTTTGTTTCTTTGTTGAGGGGGTTATTTTTGTTTGTTTGGTTTTTTTTGAAGCAAAAGCTTTAATTACTTCCTCTGGAATATTAATATGCTGAATAATAATGCAGAAAATTTTCCAACACTTGTGCATGTCCAGTGGAATTAAAAGAAAATTAAATGGAAAGCTGATAACTGTATTTAAACATTACTCAGGTAGAGCTACAGGATGTCTTTTTTTGCCCAGAAAACTGAAAACAGAACAGAGTCCTTGGCACTGAGTGGAGCTTCTCTGACCTACGCTGCATATCTGCCCTAGAGTTGAAGCAGTGAGAATGCTTTGAGGGACAGTTTTAAACTGTATGCTAACTTGAAAAACACTGTAGAGTATCAAGAAGGATTCAACTGCATTCAATAAACTGTTTTCGTCATGGCAGGCGTGCCTTAGCCAAATATCATTCTATACACACAATTAAAAATTGAAGGGCGCCATATTTGCATATACAATAAAGATATCCAGTATAGTGCCAAAAATACACTGGAGACTAAGGACCACCCTGATGTTCAAGTTAAGTACATTATATGTTTTACTGGACATAGTTTGGGAGCAAAACTGTATAAGGAGCAGATACTTTGTCTATATACAAGGCAATACAGAATTTACCCATGGAAGGAACTCAGCTAGCTTTATCCCTCTTAGATGCATGCTGGAAAATTAATGAATTAGGGTAAGACCTCACTCAATACGCAAACAATTAAACTGGATTTATTATTGTTGGTTTTTTGCTTTTTAAAAAAGCAAAGCACTTTGAATATAGTCTAACAATTCCATTGAAAATTTTAACCAAACAAAAAAGCTCACACCTTTTTATCTCTTTCTGATTTGATATTTACAATCCAAAGGTGCAAAATATAATTAAATAAAATAAAAACTTTGGTAATGTAAATGGAACAGTACCTGTTGAGGAGCAGTGATATCCCTTAAATACTCCTCTTGACTATATTCGTGTTCTGTATAATCATTTTGCCACTGTTATTTTCTAAAAGATACTGTATATATCATATCAAGAACGTGCACATTATACTTGAGTCTGTTTACATGAAAGAAGAACTGGCTTAAGGTTGACATTACTGTTGTTACAGCATAAAGTTGTAAAGACAAGCCAGTGACTTTAAACTGTTCATGGTATTTATTATCTGACTGCTGCTGCAAAATGCATTTTTATAGCCTCAGCACTTCGTAGGCATTAAATAGCTGTCAGAGGAGACTTTGAGTAACCTTGTTAGGTTCAACACAGGTTTCACAGCACAGCCAACCTGACTCACCAAAATGGCCTCGCTCAGGTATAAGCAGCTACCTAGTACAGTCTTACATAAGCTACCATGTCCTTTCCTGTCTTTGCAGGACAGCAAAAATATCCCCACCCCACCTCATGTCCCCAGAGGAGACACATATCACCTCATTCTTTGTGCTTCAGCACACTGAACTCCCCTTGCAACTCTATGCACATGAAGGAGAGAAAGAAGCCACTGGGGAACTATCAGACTTTGAGAGGTTTAGTTACCACCCTGGATACAAACTGTGCCGGTCATCACTCCAAGTGAATGAGAAACTATTCATCTGGCCATGCGACACTCCAAGCCATATCAGCTAAAAGCATGATTCAATGGACAGATTTTGAACATGGACACACTACATCTAGGAAAAAGTCTAGTCTAATTCTTCACTTGAGACATAACCTAACACTAAAAAAAAGGATATACTGCTAGTATACTTCAGTGCTTTAATAATATAAATAGTAGATATGGGAAAAATAGAAAAAAAAGAAAAGGAGAGAGCAAGAGTACACATGCACTTTTGCCCCCTCTTATCAATACTGTTACGTATAACTGGCATGGAGGAAAATAAAAAAAGAGTTTGAATTATGAAAATTCCATGTGTAGAGCTAACTGGTTTGCAGTTCGCTGGAACCCACTATGTCTGCTTTTCATTGGCTATTATTCACCAGTATGAAGGACTTGATTACAATGATCAATGATGCTTTAAATGACAAAATGAAAACTCATAATAATAAGTATAAACAGAATACTTATGTGTATAAGCACAAATTCATACTATTTTGTCTTAACCATATTTTGAGTTTGTAAACATATGGACAAGGCAAGTCTGCAGCATCTGCGATCGATCCTCATAGTTACATCGATATATTGAGAACTGAAATGAAAACCATTTATTTTCATCCCAAAACAATATAAGTCACAATACTTGATCAAACAATGCATATAGCCTGGGTTTCATTTTGAGACCCTAAACACGTTGTGCAACAGAATGATAGGACAGAAAGATTACTTATTAGCAATAATTTGGAAGTATTTGCTACAAAGAAGAGAATAAGAAAATCAGAGAGAAGGAGATTACAGTTGCTAGCACTAGAAATATTTTCAACATGTCTCTGATTTAGACAGTAAAACATAAAGGTGCTGACATGTTTTCTCTAATGAGGAAGAATGAGAGACAAGACTGGATCTTAATTAGTGTGGAGTAGTCATTTTAACAGAAAAAAACTAGAAAAATTTGGAATTTAGAAAACACTACCAAAATTTCAAGTTTTGTGTGTAATAAAATACAGAAAATATCAGCAAACCTCAAGTTCTGCCTTATGAGAAAAACAGGTCTGGGTAGGTAGAAAACTGGGTGGGCTGGCTGGCTGTAGTTTACAAGACCTGTGAGTCAAGTAGACAATGTTCAGTGGGATTGTTCACTAAAATTAATTGAAAAAATAAAGCTACCTATGTGAAATGCTTCATTTTTCACAGTACTGAATTTTCCTACAATACCTTTTCTCAGTGAAACTTTTAACGACTTTGATTTTAACTCCAATTTTGGGCAAGTCCCACAGGCTGACTGATTCAGGCCCAGGGTGTTGGAGTGGAAGCATTGTCAGCAAAACTGGCAAATGGACACCAGGTGGACAACTTGGAAAGCAAAAATCTGGATTACTTTGGACCCATGTTATATATAAGAAAACAGAAAATTCCCAGGTGAGCTAGGGAGGACACTGTGGGCTTCTCCCATGGAAGACAGATTTAGAATGAAGAAGGAGGTATGGAAGTATTTAACAAAGACCCCCACAGGTGAAAATAGAAAATGAGGTTACAAAAGTGGTTGAGAGCAAAATCTTAAAGCATGCTAAAAAAGGGACTTATACAGGAGAATCTTCAAAGAACAGCCACTAAAGAAATGGGGAGTGACAGCAGAGCCAAGAGAGGGCTCTCATTAAAACTAGAGGATAAAGATGCCAAGTAAGAGGAAGAGGAAGTAGCCCAGAACAACAAAGCCAGCCAAAAGTTTGCATGAAGTTAGGATAGACTAAAACACTGACACTGAGCCAGAAAAATGTAGTTGATGGCTTCATTGCAAGCAGGTTCCCTGGAGTGGAGAGCGTGGCATCTGCTGAAAACACACAGGGCAACATGGTCTAATCTGTTCTGTACAGGTACTTACACCATGCTCACCACCATAACGCAAATGCCCTCCAGCAGTGCATTAAGCTACATGATTAACATCTGCTAGCAGTTGTGCTAATTTCCATCATTCTATCAGGTAGTGCAAAACCTGTGAGAGTTAAGGAAGCGCTTAAAAACAGTCCTTTTCAGGCAGGAAGGTGGTTAATGGATATTCAGGTTAATATATATCCCACTGAGTTCTGTCAAGACTGTAAATCACCATCCTAGGATAAATTGCTATTTATCCTGAGACTACAGTGTTCATTGAAGGTAGTAGCATCATGACATAGTCCTTGAAAGGCTAAGAGTTACAGGAAATAATTTTCCAAGTAGGCCGCCTACAGTTTACAGCAAAATTTTACGCAGACCCATTTTAAAGTGACAAGGATTCCAGTTAAATCCCTGGGGCCTGATTATTCTTTCATTTACAACCAGTTGATCCTTGTGTGACACCCACTACTTTCAGTACCTTTTTCGGATTTTATTCTGTATGAGGAAGAAAAAGAAACAGATTTTCAAAATCACAGCCGAGTTCTCCTCCAAATTATTCAAACTCACAAACCATACACAGTGATCCATGTATTTTGAACTACATGAAAGAACATTTCCATGATGTCAAGGGACTTGTCTTATCAATGCCATGTAGTTTGAACCAGTCTCATGTGAAATAAACCTAATACTCTGCGCTGGCATTAAAAACAGGCACTTGAGAACTCTGAAGATGACAAGAGGCACAGTGGAGTCATGAAGGCTATGCCGACTTTTATCACTACAGCTCTAAAGTAAATATATCTAGATCACAGTCTGGTTATATCTCTTTAGAATTGCCACAGCAAGATTTATGAGGGCACACCTGGAGACTGACTGCCTACCACCCATGATGCATCTTCCTGTGGTTCAAAAACTGGTTATAACCATTACATTGGGATGGAGACTCATATTCCTCTTAAGTTATCACCATTGAAATGAAGGTATACTCTGCTTTGACAAGTTTTATTAATTACTCAGCATTACCATCTAAATTAAAATATTTTCAACAGGTAAATATTTTCTAAATGCTTCCACTGTGTGGCTTTACAGATGGAAAGATGCCTAATTTTAAGTTACAGCACTGACTTCTAAGCCTTCTGATATCTTCACTACCTGATTCCATAAACATGATCGCATTTCACCTGTCTCTGGGTGGCAAGTTTCACCCCTAATATTTGGTTTCAATTTAGAACAATAACCTGGATTTACTAAACACACCCCAAACCCTGGATCCCAAATTGTGATAAGTATGTGATGGCTGGTATGTTTACCCAATGTTCCACCCTTTGACTTCATGATATCTTTTTAAATGGCACCTGAACCTACCAAATTAGGCATATTTCTGCTTCCCATTTACTCCTAAAGTAAGATAAAATCCTTGCTCAATTCATCTCCCAGTAGCAAGTTAGCCCAGAAAAATATTAGCAGAGTGACCAGCAGCTACATCACTTATTGAACAGCTACAGAAACTGTGACGAGAATCAAAAACACTTTGGCCATTCACTTTCTGTCTATTAAGTAATTACTTAAGTATTGAAAAGAATTAAAAGTAACCACTGTCGTTTTCCTACAAGGTGCCTATCCACTACATAAAATAGAATTGTTCCTTTCTGTCACAATTCAGCTGGTGTTTTTATGATTCAAGGATCTTGACATTAGGTTTTCTTGAGCAAGATATTATTTTCCTGATGGGGTGGGAGCCACGAAATCATGCTTCTAAAAGACCTCTCTTTAGTCCTTTCAAAAGGAGATAGAACAGCATTATGATTGTCTTTGGGATCAGTAAAACGTGTGGGTGGATGCATGGAAACTGTATTATACAGTGTGGGTAATTGCTTAGTTGTGCCTTTCAGTTAACTAAGCTTAGGCTTGTTTTTTTGTCTTGATTAGCCACGCAAGTCAGCTTGAATGTTTCACTTCTGTGAGAAATTTCACAAGCACCTCAGTCTTCATTTTATTGTCTGAACAGAAAACAAATATTGATAAAGAACCCTGCCCAGGTGAAAGGGATTAAAATAATCTCTGGAAGTCCCAGAACCACCAGCTTTCTCACTTACAAAGAAGGAACCTTTTCCAGAACTAAAATATTAATAGGCGGTTATTGAAGGAAAAGTGTCGAAGATTTATGTATCCTCCTACCATTGAAGGAAGCTTGTAGCTCTCATTCTGGGTTGATAGCAGTTAAAATATTTATACAGTACACAACTTCACTTTAAAACCTTTTGCTGCTGGGGTTACATCCTAAAGAGAAGGAATTCAAACAAAAACATTAGCAATGTTTTGTAATATACATTTGTAACATAAGCAATGTATGCAAAGACCAGCAAAAACTGGTCTTTACAATAAATATATTGTTGCAAACTAACTGGAAGGAAAAGTCTTCAAGAAAAAAAAAAATTATGATAAAGTTTATATACATAAAGAACCATCAGAAGGTTTGACATTCTCATGAATTCCATGGGATGACTGGAACATTTTTGGCACAGTATATCCTAATACATTAGGAAAAAAAAAAAAAAAAGAAAACAACTGGGTTTCTAAAATAAAACCTATTTCCAGCATTAAAATCTAGCTCTATTTCCCTCAGCTGTCATCTGTGATATGGAAAAGACTCAAACTCTTTTTCTTTTCTTCTGACAGCTGCTATTCCACAACAGGCCAGCTATCCTGGCGTGGTGTGACACCTCTTTGTCAAGCAGGCTGTTTCCTCTGCATGAAGGCACCTGATGCTGCAAAGACCAGACAGAGGACTAGTTGCAACAGCAAAAAAGCCATGGCAATGACCAAGGATGGGATTTTCAAAAAGGCTCGAGTCATTTATGATCACAGATCCCATTGAAAGTTAATGAAGTCTGGGCTCCAAAATTACTATATTCTTTTAAAAACAAACAAAAGAGATCTACCTTAAAAAAATTAATTGTAAGATTTTCTCTAGCTTATAATGAATGTAAAGAGGAACATAGAATAGGAGATGGGGTAGTGTTTTGCAGCCAAGAAATTCATCTGTCCTAGTTTTTATTTCTTGCACCCTTTTTAAAAAAAAAGGTCTTTCTTTTAGGCATTTCAACTCCTTCTGGCAGATGGGCTTGTCCCTAAACACTCTAAAAGAAGACTTTTCATTCTGTAGACCTCATATGAAGATTTAGAAATTATTTCCAAAAACTTGGAAGTTTGGATTATGTGTGACGATAGACATCTTTAGAAAATCCTACCCTTGATTCCCAAGCCCAGATTGTACCAAGCACGAGAAATAAAACTGTGAAGAAGTTACTTGCTTTTATGGCGTGTGGGATGCTTCAGTCCCATTCTTACAGGCATAGATTAAAGAAGCTCGAAGCTTTTTCAGAATGACAAAAAGCTGAGCACCTCAGAAGACAGCTAGGAACTTCTGGACAGTTCAGCACTTCAGATGAGTTCTGATTTATCTCCTCTGATGGTGGCTTGACAAGGGGAGGCTAAAAAGGACCCTTAGTTCTAGGTTGTCCTTACACGAAAGAAGAAACTGAAAAGTCTAACAAAACCACTTGGGCACCTATTTTATGCTACTGAGACAACAAACACAAATGGCAGAACACAATGTCAGCCTGGACTCAGGATAACTTGTATGATTTTCCTTGCAGGAAACCTTGAAAATGTTTGCTGTGCTGCTTTATGTCTTCCTCGGGAATGTCAAATGCACTAGAGAGCACAGCAAAAGGTCAGAAAGAGTTTGGGGCAAAAGTACTGAAGATTTAATCCTGCCCTGTTAGTTTAGTTTGGCAACACTTAAAAAACATAGTCTGTCCTATGCAGTTCAACATGCCAGTCTGTATTTCTTGCCTCTGGTTAGCAAACAGGGCAACTTAACCACATCTCAATTTATGGCTGTGTGATAGCCAGCGTCAGTTGCTGTCAGTCATGCATCCCCTAAGGAAATTAATCATAATCATAATTTTGCACAGTGACTCTGCAAAGACTTTTGTCATTAAAAAGCTTCATTATCCTTGTTAGTAAGGTTTTTAAACTTGTACATACGACAGTTTGTTCTCAAAGCTTGGTATTGGGAAACACTTTCTAAAGATAACTAGGCAAAGTGCTAACTCAGCCTTTTTTGTTTCCTCTGCTAGAATAGCTTCTTGATTCTAATTAATTAAAGTATACTTCATGTTATGTGAGGAGCCATTGCAGCTGCCACAAAGATATTATATTTTTTTGAACAGAGGGAGAAGCTCTGAGTCATCTTGACATGAAGAAAGAGTTTTTCTATTTAGATGTCAGAGCTACACAATCAGTTTCAAGACCCCCTTTTTTACTATTTGGCATTTCAGATGAAGTGATCTGGAAAGGATAAAGTGAGTTATACCCTAAGGTGGCATTACTAGTAAATAGCTCAGACCAGATTGTCAGAAAAGTAAGGTTAAAAGGAAAAAAATAGTCAGAAAGCTGATGCACTACCTCAAGTGCAATGGAAGAGTCGGCTGGGTGGCTCGGCTCCAGTCTCAGGCCAAGGAGCGTGAGGACGTTGCGGCCCCAGTGTGCAGTCAGACCACAGCAAAGCGGCATAGGGCAAACAAGCCATCAAAATCAGACTGGCCCAAACAGCTCCCTGAGGCCCTGCAAGCCCACAGGTAAGGTGCAAAAGCAACAGAGTTTGTTATTCCTTGTTTCTAACAAGTACCGAGCTTATCTTTCCACACCTAGGAGTCAAGAAAGAGCAAGTAAAATCAGCTTCAAATTTTTCTGGTGATACAAAGCAAACTGGACTTGAGGGTCTGGAACACAGATAGATGTACTGATCCAAACTAGAAAGATGTGACAGCAAGGCAGCCAAGCCCCACGCTGGAGAGAAACTAAATTCAAATGTCCTTTCTTTGGTGGTGCATCCTTGTTGCTATTATATTTCTTAATTTATTAGGGTAGACAGATGCAAAAGTGCCAGAATGATAAAACTGAGGCAGTTGTATGGAAAATGTGAAGGAAATGTTACCGGTGTGCGTCCTTTAAACTTGTGATCTTGTGCAGAGCCATTTTACACTTAAGTGAAACTGTCCCTGGTCAGAATTTCCTGCAATACCTTAGGGGAAAAAATTGCATGCAAAACCACTTCAACAAATGTTTCTGAATGCAAAGGTCAGAGAAGAACCAAACTGTTTTCAAGATTACATTATCAGGAAAGATTCCCAGAGTGAGTGAAACATCAATCAAAATAAAAGAGTCCTGAGAACACAAGCTGAAAATTGTTTGCTTGCAATTATTCCATTTATTTTTGTGATGTGCCTTTCTGTTGACACATTTATCCCAAAAGGATACTCAATTTTAACAGCAGAAATATCATACAAAGAATATGGAATTCTCTTTCAATGAAAAGTATGGAAGCACACTAAAAATACAGAAAATAATTTTCTGATGCTGATAACACTGGATCGTTATTTCCCTGGTTATCCCTGCTGTTCAATGATCAAACAGCACAAGGACTAAGATACTGGTATTTCGAATAAATAGTGTAATTAGTAACATAAGCAAGAACAAAGAAAAAGTACAGAAGCCAATTTACCATTGGGAGGGGGGAACCTATTAAGAATTCACTTCCTTTCAGCATTTATTATTTTAATACGCAGGCCTTTTATTTTGCAGTTTGTACAATTCTTTTCATTAAAAATTCCAAAATAAACAAGTATATATTAATGTCTTAGAGACACTTTCCTGAAAACATGTTTGTACATATTTCATATAAACATGGGCAAGCATTTAGGCTACTATTTAAACAATCTAGTCCAAATGAAAACATACGTATTCATTTAGAACGTGTATCTACGTATGCAGATCAGGTAACTCTGTGACCTTTTTGCATATGTAATTACCCAGTTTGCTCATCAAAATATGTATTTTTTTTTATTTCTGGTGAAACAGATAATAGATAACACTTCATAATTTCCTTATTTCATCCTAAACCTAAGAATGCAAACATGAGCACCCATAAATTATTTCAAGCACAAGTGAAGTGCTTTCAACAAAAGAAGTTACTGACACTGTAATGCTTTGCCAGGCAAGTCTTTATACAAGGAAAATGTGTTGAATCTAAAAAGGCATCAGACTCAAACTTTTCTCTCAGCCAGCCACACCCAGAATTTTCAAGAAATACACTGCCAAACAGTTTATGAATACTGCATATTAAGGTGATTATTTTATTACTTTGCAGATTTTTAGGCAAGGATAAGAAATCACAGATGAGGACAGATGCCTGTAATAATACCAAATCTATCAACTGTTTTCACTGCTGTCAATTATGAAAACAATCTTTTTCAGGAAGCAGTTGATGATTTTGAATGTTCTAGTTTTGGCAGGGCCCATACAAGGATTTTCAGGGCTGAATTCATGGCATTTATTGCACAAGATGAGTTTCTAGTATTTTCTAAGGATGCTCATGTCAGTCCCAAATTAAGGAACCCCTTCACTAGCTCCACATTTCCAAATATAAACTGTACATTGGGAACAAATAGGGCTGCTCTATAAGAAACTGATTCATCCATACTTAGTACTGCCAAAGAGAACCGTCGGTCATTCCTAAGAACATTATTATATGAAATGCTACAAGATTTCTTCTTTTTCCTCAGTATTGACAAATACCAACAAATATCTGGGTGCTGAAAGATAATGTGAGGATGCAAAGCTATTCATGCTCTCTGCATAGTGCTGAAAAGCAGCTGCACAGCCCCTTCTTCCATCTAACACAGAAAATGCTGCCAAATATGTTACAGAGCATCTGGTCAAGAATGAAACGTATTGTTGAAGACTGGTTGGTAAAACTGAAACTCAGAGAAACGGATGTGACACCAGCAGAGTGGCAGAAGCTATCAGAGTTAATGTCAAGATTACACAAGGCCCTTTTTCTGAGACTGCACCTACTTATTAGACAAATTTACAATTTGTGAATACTCTATCTACTATGGTGTTTCAGCAGGATTTTTCATTTCTGTGTGACTGGAAAACTGCAACCATCCTATTGTTTCCATCTATTTGCATTGAATTCTATTCCATTCCTTTCCAGTGAGCTGTCCCGGCCATGAGTTTATATATTCCTTTAGCTATAACATTGCACCTGCCTTTAAGATGCTATATATGATAAATCTTTAATGATAAATTGCTTCCCTTGATTGAACTCTGGATGGCAATTATGACTTACTATTTGCATCACAGTTGTGCCTAAGAGTTTGCACTAATACCAAGGCTCAGTTTTCCTAAGTAGTAAAAAACACAGGAAGACATAATTATTCCTCCAAAACCCATGTAATGTAAGAGACAGATAAAAAAAGGATAACTTAGGGGTGTGACACTGTTTATATGATAGCACACAGAAGAGGAATAGCAAGAAGCATTTTGCACCAGTCTTGTCCTCTTGCCTTGCAGACCAACGCTTCATCCACTAGATTATGTTGCATTGCCGTGAACGATTACCCTCCTGCAGTTTGCAAGGTATGATTAATTTTGCATAAGCCATTTACAAATACAACCCTAAATCTTATAAAGCAGGGACTGCAAGGTAATTGCTGCAATTTGATTCTTCATTGAAAGCATACGGATGCTGTATTTAAGAACAAATCCTGAATTCCATCAATGATTTGTGGAACATGATTATCATACCTAAAATTTGAGACCACTAAAAGACAGAAAATGAAAGCAGAATATAAATTATCCAGCATCAGTGCCTCATTATATAGAGAAAAAATATTTAGAAAGGAACTGATGATGCCTAAGATTCATACTGATTTAGCCTTTAACAGGCTGGCATGTTGTATTTTATGGTGTAATGTAATCACAGTTGCACTTTTTTATCGTCCAACTCTTTCATATCCTGTAAATGGCATTAAATAAGTCTATAAATAATAATGCGGTAGCTAATTGGGCCACAGCCATATTCTATTTTTTTTACTTCCTTAATACATTCTATACTATAAAAACAGTGTGAGGCTGGTAACACTAGGAAAAGTAAGCATGATTAGCCTTTCCTACATGCAATTGTACATTGTACATTTCAAGATCTGGCTAAGTGGGTTGGTATTACACTTTACTGACAAGTTCAGGAGAGTCAGATCATTGAATAAAGTCAAAATAAACCGTGGAAAAATCTTATAGCATTTTGCATTCCATACCTACAAGGAGACTTCCAGACGTTTTAGTGGGACAGTTCTTTATCTTTACTCTCCTCTATATGGACAAGCAGTTTATCTGCTGAAATTCAACTACAAAGGGAGGATGAGAAAAACCACATCAAATACAGTTAAGAAAAATTTGCAATATATTTTAAAAGTATAATACTATCTAAATATGTATGACAAAAAAACATAGTCTCTCATAGTCTTCTATGGCAGAAAGTAAGTGCTAATTACATATTCTATCAGCTGGCATTCCCTTTTCTAGCCCCAAGTCAAGAAGGGCACCATTTCAGAAGGCATGAGATTAGGTACTGTGCTAGTAAAAAATGGCATGTCCTACTTTTAAGAAAAATACTAATAGGTTGAACATATATGGACTGCTCCAGGACTTTGAGAAGGACTCTCAAACTAATTACCCAACATATTATTTAACCAAATTTTCCCTCATGCTCTAGCTACAATTTTCTAAATCAGAAGATGTAATGGAAATCTCAACCTATTAATGGGTACAGCCTTATAGCTTTATATGGGTTTAGAAGCAGAAAGTGTATGGTGACCACGAAGTCACCATGGTGATCTTTGCCCTTACTTCTGATGATTTGTTTCTTTTACAGAATCTTATTCTAACTACTGCTGATAGGTATCAAGGTCAATGGAAACCGAGACCACAGTGGTTTAGAGATGTCAAAGAATCTTAAATTTTACACATGGATCTGTTGCATTCATTGAATGAACTTTGTTGAATAATGGTCTAATTTTTCTGGATTAGCCTAACATTTGTCCTCAGATGGAGCAGACTCAATTTACCTGATGAAAAAGCCAACACCCTGTCCAAAATTTGATAGCAACTGTTATCAACCTAACATGAGAACCTCTTTTAAGAAAAATTAAAAACAAACAAAACCCCAAGGAATAAATCAAACAAGAAAGATCTTCCTTTCTTTTTTGGGGTTGTTTTTGGTTTTTTTTGCTCTCTTCCTCTGTATTTATATCAGTTTGATTGGAAAAAAAAACAACATGGTTTTGTAAGTAAGCTCCAAATCTTTTGGTGGATATCATTAACTGGCCGTCATTATCAAACAGAACGGGTTTTCTACTTTATGTATTTTTTCTTGTACAGTCAGACAAAGAAAGAAGCTTAGCATCCTCTGTGGGCTCGTTAAGGATATGAATCTCCAGGGGTACAACATTAAACACAGAATATTAGGACACAGCCAGAACCCGGGAAAGCCAACAAGCCATCTAAACAATGCAGCAACAGTGTTTCCTTGGTCTCATCTAGGATGGAATCTCAAAAGTCACTCTTTCAACTCTTACCCCTGCGATTTTTATTTTCTTTCCTTGCAAATAAATTGTGTTTGCTTTTTCTGTGTTTTGTGTTGTATTTAACCCAGAAGTCACATGATGCTTAGCCATGGTAGCCTTCTAGTATTTCATGCATTTTAAAAATTGGTTAAGGTTGTACGAATTTACTGGCAGAAAATCTTGCCTGTTAGATTCACAATCTAGTCTGGGTAGCTTAGAAACGAGATCTTTTCTTGATAGTGTCCTCTACAATAGTCTCACAAGCAAGGTAGGAAAACACAGTCCAGGTAAAATTTCTATCATGGTATACACACATCAATTGATGCTTATGCCCAGAGCAACTATCAGTATCAGGTCTTGAAACTTCATCTATTCAAAATTTTCAATTGTAGGACTTCTAGGATTGAATAGAGAACATACCTTTCACCTCTAACACTAGTCTTGGAAAGATTACAAATACCAAAGAGACAGTATCGGAGTTGAAGAGAGAGCCCCCAAATTAACCAGATAAAGGAAAAAGAGCAACTTTACAATATCAAATGGGGACTAAAAATGAAGAATAAGTTACTAGGCAGCAGAAAGGCATAAATAAAAAAATAAATAAATACAAAATAACTATGAATTATACAGAGCAACAAGATCATGTTGAGACATACTTCAACATGGCATGTATATGACGTATGTAATACACTGAGGGCAATTATCGTGCTCCATCAGTTCTCAGCTGGAATACTCTGCCTAATTTTCAGCATCACAACTTAAGGAAAATATGACTAAACTTGAGCTATTTCAAACAAAAACAAGAGAAAATTAGGTCTGTTGTTAAACACAAGCTATATAGAGAAACTGAAAGAATTAGCTTTGTTCAGATTAGAGAAGAGATAAAGCAGGTAGATATCATGAAGGGTTTCCAATAGGCAAACAGCCAGAAGTACACCATGACCCTTTGCTCTTAATGTCCACAAGAGAAAAGACTTAAAAACATCAGTTTGCCTACCAGAGCAGAAGACACAAGACATCCTTTCTCATAGATAAGAACAGATATCCCATGGAATAGACTGCTTGGAGGGTACAATATCTTTATCCTCAGAGGTTTTTAGGAGCAAGCTAGACAAATACCAGTCTGAATTAATTTCAGCATAGTTGATCCTCCCATGGATCAGAGGTTTGATTAGGTGGCCTCGTGAGGTATATCTACTTCTACATTCCTATGACAGTCTTCATTCTGACTTTTCTTAATCAAATGAAGTCTTAAGCTTTTCAGTTCTTTATCTCCCTGCAGACTTGCACAGGTTTTACTCTGTTTTTCCCTTTCTAACAGTAATGTGTTAAAAATCCCCTGTGCTTACCACAAGTTAAATATCTCTGGCATTCGCAGGTAATTTGAGCATCGAACTAGTTCTCTCTGAGTGTGGAAGTAAATAACACACTTGTTGGGAAATGTAAAATGAACCAAAGCAATGTACAGACAACATCTATGACTATGGACAAATAGGTAATTCACCAAAAATGAAAGATTATAAACAACAGCATAAACTCTACACCAATGTGGGGGAAATCATGTTCCAGAAACTTGAAATTTCGACTTCTGAAAAATTAGATTTCTTAAAACAGAGAAAGAAAATTAGATGAAGTTGCCTATGAAGAGTTCCTTCTTACAGCTACTTAATTATTTTGAATATTATTTCACTTGCTTCATGAAGTATGCCTCATTTTTCACATGCACTTGCAAAACTGTTAATGCGATTTGGAGGTAAATGCTAGACGACTAGTTAAACAGAAATTAAGCTAGAAGCTCTGTTTTTTATCAAAGATTCTGTTCTAATAGTACTTTATATCAAATCTTGATTATCATCTTTCTTTTATTCTTCTGTCATCCAAAAGTCTTCATTATATGATCACAGTCTTTTCTATACTGTAAACAGTGTAAACATTAACTGGAAGTGGAAACTTTAGCAACTAATGAAATAGCACTGAAATTACTGTTTCAAACTGAATCTCAATAATTTTCTCTAATATCAATAATTAAGAACACTAAATGTATTTCGGTAACGCATGATGCTTGGTGGCTACATTAAAAAAATGTCTGAAAAATTACTGTGAAACAGAATCGGTCTGTTTGAAGCAAGACACACACACACACACCCTGTAACTCCTATTAAATTTGACCATTAAAACTGTCACAAGGGTCATTAGAACCAAATCAAATACATGAGGAATAATATCAAGGAGAAATGATAACAGCAGAAGTTTATCTCATTTTTTTCAGCTATAAATTTGGTTTGGATTAAGTTTATAATCATTATATTTTGATTCTGTGTTTGCTCAGGCTTTGGCAACTTGTCAATAGTCTGTTAAAACACAGACAAATCTGTGCTTGTGACGGTTTGATACTGAAATATAAATGGAGAAGAGACAAGACTTTTTAGTGTTATTAAACTATGATGTTTTGAGGGTATTATCAAAGAAGATGTGCATAACATCAAATAGGGAATGAAAAAAATATTTAAATTACTTTTTACTTGCAAAGTTTAATAAGAATATTGGCATGTTCAAATGACTAATACAAAACTCCACTCCCCAGCCATATAGGCTGTAAACATCTTCAACGCTGTTAAACTCAGTTACTTATTTGAGTTATTAAAATGATGCACCCTGCGTTATTATAAGTGATCAGAGAAGGGCTATAATGTATACCAAGTTATTTTAAATATAGGTAAAATTGAAAGTATGATTCTTGTATGTATAATTCATCTATATGATTCCTGTAACTACTTTTTCTCCAGGCTGATTACGGTGCTAAGTAAAAATCGGAGTTAATGGAAGTCACATACTACATATTTACAGCTCATCCTTACTATACAATTACTCTTTATTTCACTAATCTAAAACAACTCCTTTTAATCTTCTTTTCATATTAATTTCTACTATATGTGTACTCTAGCACCATTCAAAAAAATTGAAGGCAATTATCCTCTGGACTTTCTCAAAAGGTGGAGGTGGAGAAATTCTGTCTCAACACGGAGACTGTTTCTTAACACAGTCCATGCACAGTAGGTTGTAGTAACCCTGTATGACTGTATCTCAGATAATTATCAATTTAAGGAATAACTAAAGTGTAATGGGTTGATTTTGTGAAAACATGTTTTTAGTACATTTGGAAGTACACTTTGTTCTCATTAAAGACTAAACATTTTACTGTCACATTCAATGTCAGATGCTATACAAGCTCTTGCTTGGGTTCATCTGTGCTGGAAAACAAGGAGAAAGCTCGCTTCTTACAGCAGCGGAAATCAAGAGACTCTGCTACTGGAACCATAAGTTCATGGACTTATCAGTACCTTCACATTAGTCAGAAGAGCGCAAGGCAAGCCATGAAAAGGATCTTTATCAACACAAAGCTAACAAATAAGTCAGACAATCTCTCCCTATAGAGCATCTAAATTATTCATCTAGGCTTTCTATAAAGTCAAGGTGATTTTACAGGGCAGCCAAAAAACATCTTTTTGCGGTATGAAATACATTATATTATCCCCCTAGTAATCAAGCTCCAACTTAAAATTAGTTACAGGTGGGGCATTCCCCAGCATTAGTCTTACTGGGAAGCTCTCCTCTCATGGCTGGAGGTTTCTAATTTCTAGCTTAAAACTTACTCACGTGAATTTGCTTTTTATTTCTGCCAATTAATAACAATTTAGATGTTTCTTCTTTAGAGTTATCAGAGTCAAATTTTGTCTTATTTCCTAGAATGAATTTAAATAAAATAAGCTATTTGTGTTCGTAACAAGGGCTAAAGAAGACACTGAGGATATAGTTGCCATTTAAAGCGACTCCAGGGGCTGCCTCAAGATGGAATGTTTGGTTTTTCTTTCCCTATCATTCAGAATCTGCCCCAAGGGTAGTAAAAAAGGGTAGCACAAGTGATACAGATATCCATGTGTTAACATGACTGGTGAGAAGATTAATGTGGAGAATTAATCTGGATATTAAGTAGGCATTACTTCATACTATCAGAAAATGAGAAATGTTAGATGCTCATATAATATGTGACTGAGCAGGAAAAAAATGCTGTTGTCAAGCTAAAGACTGTTTTTTAAATTAAATTTAAAAGGAGATGGAAGTGGAATATAAAACGGGACATCTGTTCAATGTTTATTATGATGGCCATACCTCTGGCTTACACTGGCCTACAGATGTAATGATGACACCAGGTATATCAGGATTTAATATCCTCAGTAAGTCTCCCAGAAACTCGTAAAGTGGATTTCAACACCACTTCAAAAGTGGTGATAAAGTAGCAGCGGTAAACAATTCAAGGCTGAGATTTGAAATTCAGTGCAAGTAAAAGGGGAATTCAGACCAGGTGTCCTGGTCTGGGTTTACATCTGATTAAAAGATCACTGGGTGCATGGATGCAGACAGAAAACATAGACCCAGGTGCGAGATAATAGGAAATGAGAATACTCAAAGTTCTTACTAAGTATGCTCAGCTGCTTGCCTGAACAGGGCTCAACAGAACTAATTTCTGAGTAATATTGTGACAAACTGAAGGAGGAGTGTAGGAGTGATAGGACAGCTTCCCTGGCAAGCAAACTTGCTCTTATCAAACCGTTTTGCTTGTTTATTTACTGCCAAGGTTGCCTGAAAGTATTTTGTTATGAATGAAGTATGGAAATCTGGGAAAGCAAGAAGAATCACTGGAAACAGGAAAGATGTAATAAAACATTAAATGATTCCCAAATTTTACTTTTAATTGTGCTGTTGACTCCTATTAATTGATATCCTTTTAAATAGGGCACCAAAAAATGGGCAACTATCAAACCAAATGCTCTGCAGATGTATCCACAGAGGCAGACACAGCTGTGCATAGCTGGCACAGATGTTTTAGTTTTATTTTTGTTAGCGCTCAGTCAGGTTTTAGGGGAGGATTACTCACAGCTGTTGCACACAGAAAAATAATGTACTGGCACTAATCCTCATTTACAATGGGACTCCTAGTACCAGTACTAGATGTATGGTTACTTGCTGCTATAGGCAAAGAGGTGAATGCCCATTTCTCCTGGTCTTTAGTCTTTAAGACAACAGTCATTAACTGTTGTAGCCCTACGTGATGTTTGTACAGTACTATACTTGTCCCTAGGAGGTACTGCTATGAGACTTTAGATGACTAAGACCAGTATCTGCAGTCACATTCAAGGGGATGAAAATTATGTCAGAAAGAAATTTCTCCCTATGGTACAATATTACACAACTAAGTGCCTTATAGGTTTTTATAGCTTTCTTTCAAACATCTTCCACTGCTTATTTTTGAAAAATATCATCACGTGGAATGTAAGAACTGTCACATATAACGAAACCTACATTTTTATAGTGTTTTCACTACTCCCGTCTTCTTTTAGCTTGAGCTAATATCAGGTAATCAAACTTCTCAAAAAACTAGACAAAAAGAAGTTGTACTGGATTCAATTAAATTAGTATTTATACTGTCATGTATGTTTCTCCCTTGGTGTTCAGGGCAGGCTATAATATTTCCCTGTCCATGTTGTTTGCTGAATAAAAAAAGATGATAATGCATTATTACATTTTCAGAGTTAAGACCACAATTTCGTTTTTAAATTTAAAGCAAAACAAAGTAAAAATGTTTTGCAACAAGAATAACTGATATCACTGCCTGTACAAAAACTTATCATGTAATATCTGCTATTTTAGATGTATGGGCACAGTTCTTCATATATACCATAGCAATCCTATTAGAAGGAATTAATATGATTCAGTTTTACTGGAATTGATAGAGTTTAACATTAATTGCCATAGCACATAAAAATAGAACTCAAGTATATGATTATTGCTGAACAGGTAAATTCTGATATGTAAACCCACCCACACTCCACACACCCCTACCCCCACACAAAAAAAAAAAAAAAAATTATACATGTGCTCCAGACAGGTACTGATAGTCAAGCTGCAGTGATCCAGATTGCAAGTTCAAGACTTTAACATAATATGAACAGATGTGAGGGACAAAGTAGAGCTGCGATTGTCCCAGATCTTTCTCAAGGAGTTTCCCAGTCTCCCCCTCTTACACACAACTCCTGAGAACTTATCTGACTTACCTGATGATCAGAGGGCTGGAGCACCTATGCTATGAGGACAGGCTGAGAGGCTGTTCAGGCTGGACAAGAGAAGGCACTGAAGAGACCTTATAGCAGCCTTCCAGTACCTAAAGGGGGCCTACAGGAAGGATGGGGAGGGACTCTTTATCAGGGAGTGTAGGACACGGGGTAACGGCTTCAAGCTTAAAGAGGGTAGATTTAGATTGGATATCAGGAAGAAATTCTTTACTGTGAGGGTGCTGAGGCACTGGAACAGGTTGCCCAGGGAAGCTGTGGATGCCCCATCCCTGCAGGTGTTCAAGTCCAGGCTGGATGAGGCTTTGAACAGCCTGGTCTAGTGGGAGGTGTCTCTGCCCAGGACAGGGGGGTTGGAACTAGATGATCTTTAAGGTCCCTTCCAACCTGAACCATTCAATGATTCTATGATTCTATGATTTGGCACCATGGCAGAAGTTCAGGAGAGAACACACCTTGCAGACGAGGAGCTTGACCTTTGAACTAATCGAGGGGTTTATGTTTGCAGTCAAATGATCTAATGGTAGGAGCAATCTTGAAACTTTTAAAGCCTCCTACAGCCACGTCAACCCGTCAACCTGTTTTAGCATTGCATCTATGCCCTAATCCTTCAAAAGTTAACAAAAGTATGCACAGTATGAGAGGTCACTAAGTTCCATATATATGTGTATATGTGCTCTGAAATCAGGCACGCAATTCTCCACCTGCCTCTCCTACTATTTCACTATTTTGATATTCTTTTCATCAATGACACTTTTGGAATGACATGTCCCTCTTGTTAAAAGCCATTCCACAGTCACAGTCCCAGATCCAAAAAATATCTCCTCCCAGATGAACTGCATGTTCTCAGACCTTCCACTAACAACCCATAAGGCCAATTGTCTTCACCTTGCTGAGTCTTTGAGCCTTTGCAAATCTGCCTTCTCTTTCATTTGATCCGGTTCTTATGCAATACCATGACTTAGCGATTGAAATTTTGGGTGAGAAATAGAAACAACTGCATAAATGCTAATATCTGTCCCTCTGTTCTACAGTGGGTTTCAAAGCACAGAAGAGGTAATAGTGACATAGCTATGTGACAAACAAATACCTATTCCACCTGTGTCCCTTCAGAGACTGTTAGCTGAATGCTCGCTGCTAGCCACCAACCAGCGTAATACATTTGTTCTGCTGTTTCCTTTACAGAAACTGTTGTGAAGAAGCAGCATGGTGCTCATGGGAGGAAAGAGCTTCATAAAATCCGGTGTGAAACATGAGAAAGCAACACTAGTGCATATGATTCCTACAAAGATCATATAGGGAAAAACAAAATGGCAACTCTAGAGGGAAAATGAAGTGAAGCTGAAGTCCAACAGGCCCATTTAGTCACGTACAAGAACTACAGATTTTCCAGCAGAGCAACAAGGAATGAAGCTGCTGAATCCAACCTGGAAAAAACATACAAACTCATAAGAAAGAGCAAATCTTATGACTGCATTATTAAAAAAAAATTCTAACCTATTTGAAACAAACTTGTCTTCCACAATGCTGAAATGCAGAAATTGCTAAGTTATGCTTTTGAGACTGCTATGAAAAAGACTGAAGGAAAAACTGGAATTTTCATATGCACAAAGCCTGGCAAACTTTACAACTCCAGTTTACCTGAATGCACTGTTCGTGGAGAAAGTCACACAATAGCAACAATAGCGAAGGTTTAAGCATAGGTCTGTTACCTCTACAGAAAGGTATAGTGTGAATGAACAATCACATTTCTATAGGAGAGTCATGATAATTTAAAAAAAAAAAAAAAAAAAGTAACAGGAATTACGACATCAAAAATTGATTAATTATGATTTTAAGTTTCCACATAAATGAAGAACAACATCCAAATTTTTAAAGAATATTAACTGCATTAATTGAAAATCAAACTTCTTTAAATCAAAATCATGTTAGAAGTGGTAATTTTTCTGTATCTTCCAGGCTAAAACCCCAACGTTAGGATCCCCACTGTTGCATAAATATGTATTTTCATTCATCTTGTTTTTTTCAAGCAGAATTCCTGAAAATAGATGAGACTTAAATATCATGGTTTACTTCATCCATTTGAGACCTTTCCAAAAGTTGTCACAATGATGATCAGCTTTCTGTAGCTAGGCAAGATGTATGGACTACTGATGTCTACTTTTTCTTTTGCAGAATAGTCTGTAAAGCAGCAAGGTCTAGGAACAACTTAAATCATTGCCTTTAGCGCTTTAGTGGCAACCGAACTCCAAAGGAAATGTAAAATTTACAGCTCCTGAACTCACAGGTGCAAACAAAAATACAACACTAAGGTCCTGTCTTTACTTTGTTATTTTCTCAAGTCAACCCTCTGTAAGTTCACTTGAAAGGAGTTAGACCGTAGTTTCTTCAGTCACCTCAGCAGCTAGTAAAAGACCTTTTGGACTGAGTTACTCAACTGTCAGATGTGGTAGTTATCTACATAGGGAGGTACAGAAGATGAAAATAACACCTAAAGATTAAATACCTCAATTCTATCACAAATACACTCTGCTTTTATAAGATACTCTTCCCAGTAAGGCAAATTGCTCAGTTGCTCATTATTAAGTCCCCTTTCATCTTCCAAAACCTGGATCTGACCACTCAAGTCAATGATACATTTTTATTCCCTGTTATTTTTATTCTGTTATTTTATTCCCTGCTTTATTATCATGAGGACTCAAACTTTTCCTTATTAAATCAACAGAAGAATACCTATTGAACTCAGTGGGTGAGAGACTGAGTTTTCAACCCGGCCACCAACACAGGTATTACTTCTCATTTACCATTCACAGGGAAGCCCCTCCCAATATGCTGTCTGGTAACATATCATCATACTATAAATAGAAATCATTGCCTTAGTGAAGATAGGAAAGCCAAAATTTGTCACTGATACTCAAATTTGTTCAGGGCAACTTAATAAATAAATGCTTAATAAATTCTCAGAACAAAAAACATATTTTCTGGTAATTCAAATCCCTTTTGGGCTTTTACCTGAGAGGAATCCTGGAGGCATTCCTTTACAATTCCTGAATGGACTATCTGTTGTTATAGAATAATTTTTAGAGAGTTTAGGATTAAGGATGTTACTGGATTTCTTTCCCTGTAGCCTGACACTGACTTACAACCTCTGTCCAGACTCATATGTATAACCCTATAGTATGACTGTACAGTGGTCCACCACAGAAGGAATATTCCTATTGTATGTATCAAAACTGTCCCTGTAGATTCCTCTTGAATCATACAGACTTAGTTGTATCTTAGGACTCAAAAAGAAGTAACAAGGCCTCTTTGTGGTCTTTTCACTTGCAATAAGAGGAACAGAGTTTTTTCAGTGAGCATATTCACAAATCACAGTTTCATATGTGGTAATACTTATTTTTATCCAATGCCAAACACCTTTGCTGACTAGAGACAGCAGGTAACTGTCATTATAACAAAGTCACCAAAAGTGCTGCAAGGATGCAATTGTTTCTAGTATCTCTTCAGAAAAATTAGCTCAACCAATCAAGGAAGAAAAACAAAATATAAGCAGGCCAAACTGAATAGTCAAGATCAGTTGATCTGTAAGCAAGCTGAGGGGCTCAGATCCATTTGGGGTAGACAGCTGGATCAGTCCATGTTCAAACTGAATATTTTTACAGTATCTGGGAAGTGCTTATAATACATTTCCAACACAGACAAGAATCCGAAAGATATCATGGGAAATGCAACCCAGCAGGTCCTGCACTTCCCACACTGAGATAGGATTCCAATGCCAAAGCTGGATCAGAAATATATATTTTAAATGATGCTTATATTGTATAGGTTTCATACAAAATGAAATATGAAATACATTTTAAATTTTCTTGGCCGTTACTGTTACAACAGAATGAAATTCATCGCCATTTTAGAGAATTATTGCCACTCTAAGAATTTTAAATGGGAGAATTTTTCAGGGGAGGATATTTTTACAATGCAAAATAAGCACTGCTGTTGATTGGTCAAAAGGGTCTCAATCAAATCTCCAACAGTAATGTTACGCTTTTAATTTATGTGTTTACCACAAAGGGCATCAGAATGACTGGGCCTTCCTTATTTTGAAATAAAACAGACTTCATCCGTATCTGACATCTAGTTCATGTATTTTTTAACAACAAAAAACCCAGTGTTGGTAGATGTTAAGATTAATTTACAAGACAGGTCATTCAGGGATGACTAGGATTTTTAACATAGAGCTATTATGACACGGCAGATTTTAGGTGAATGCAGTTCAAATAATGAAATGTATTGTGGGCAGTAATCACAATGGAAAGGCTTTATCTGAGATGTCTAATACTGAAGAAATCAATCAGATGAAAGATTTACTGATGTGAGACATATTGAACAGGTAAAACCTGTATGGGGATAGGAAAATGTTAAAAAGAATGAGTGATACTCTTGACTAAAATTTTTTTGCAATCTTTGTTGAGAAAACTACTTGCTCTAATTTGTACAGAATAATCACACTAAGGCAGCAGATACGCGTAGCTGCTCTAATTGAAGTGGAATAGGCTTGTCCCTGATGACTTGCTATGAGTAAACTACATTTAGATTAAGCAAAATTTTTGAAGATATTTTAAAGCATCTGAAACTAGATACACACAAACTAGATAAACCTCTCTAGAAGCTCTTGTAATGTACTGTAATATTGTGTTCATATGCAAGTTTAAGGTGAAGTTTCATCTTACAAATAATTTTTCTTAGTTACAATTTATTTTCAATTTCCATTTTTTGCAGTTTGAAATTCACTGTGAGTTCATTGAGGCAAGCATAAAGTGCCCAGCTTGTATTAGTAACTCCACTTCTCTTAAAATGCATGCAAAAACAGAAAGCGTAAAGTACTATCATTATGTTGTGCAGCTAAACAGCTGTTCACTTTTTTCTCCCACACTGACTTTCCATTTCTAGAAGAATGCCAAATGCCATCGTAAGGGTTCATGCAAGGTGGAGTTGTTTATTTCCTGGAGACAGCATTTTGCTTTTCCTTTTTGTTTTTCTGTATTTTTCTGTATTTTTCTAAGATACATGCCACTCAGAATACAAACACATATTTGCTTTTAGTATTTAAAAAGTAGAATGTTTTCAATATTAAGGCTGGTACCAGCAGTAGTGTGTCTTATGCTGACAAATTAAACCAGTAAAACTTCACTATTTCCTCCCACTTAAGACGTAAAATAACAGAGGTAGCAGAAAAAATGACTTCAAGTAGAGCTCAAAGAGAAGTCCAGGTTTCAATTAAGCAAAAGTCTAATACTTTCATCCCAATCAAATATGCCAAGTACATCTGCTCAATTACACTGTAAATAATAGTCACTTTTGCTACTATAGCACACTCAACTGTCATTGTCCACAAAAACATTTATTGGCTTCACAATCACACTGATTCTTCCATGATGGACCACACCCTTGTCCTAGTGAAAGAAAATGTGTGGCAAAGACAGTGCTAAACCAATAGAGGACAAAGGAGATATTAGATGAAGAAAATTCCTGCTCCCACGTGGCATTGCATGAGAATTTCTTAGTAGATTCTTTTGAAAAATTTATCAGATAAAATCTTTTGGATCCCTTATTTTTAATGAGAACAAGAAATGTATAGATAACAGTTACCTTAAATTTTTGGAAAATTTCAATTATTTTTGAAAGCATTTTGATTGGTATTTTCCATTTTTGGAGTGCTTGACTTTTCTATCCTTTTTGATGAAAACAAAAAGACATCATCTACACAGTACCTTTTATAAATTATGAGGTATCTCAGCATATTCTTGGTGAGAGAGGGTTGAATTACGGTCATTTGTACACTAATGTGACTATGTGATTCACCTCCTTAACTATCTGGAATTATATATATTCATATATTTGATACTTGAATGCATTGTCCTATAAAAGTTGCAGAAGTTAACAGCTCCATCTGGGCACTAAAAACCAGAGAAACAGCTAAATTTTGCTCTCAGTGAAGCTGCTGATTATTCTAGAGACAATCAGAAATCTGCAGCTGATGAAGTGGTATTTGAGATAAGTCTGGTTTCAAGATAGATGGCAGGTGAGAAAGATGTGGAAGATTACAATAGTTGCCAAAGTCAGTCCTCATATACCAATATGAAGAGATATATCAAATAGCAAAAGCGCCTTTGCTTGCAATAGCAGTCACCCCGAATGCCCACTGCAGCTTCTACAGCTGGGTAATTAATGGTGCCAGAGCAGCCAGTCCTACTACTGGCATAGTCCTGGGAATGCAACAGCTACCCAGAAGCAAAGGCAGAGTTGGCAAGTATTAAATTTATTTCTTGAAGTGATGTTGAACCTCTGCAGCCTGCCATAAAAAAATATCTCTCCCCAACCTTTTTTTTTAACAGCTTCAGCCCATCCATCCTGCCTTTTGAATAAATGTATGCATTTATTTTCATTCTCCACATGAATCCAATCACTATTTCTGAAAATTTGCCCTCTGCTGTCTGCTAAATCGCAGGGGTAAGCTAATTGCTATATGTGACAATGAGGAAGATATGTGTTTGCAGTGGCAGGTAAGCACACTTTATCTGAAAAAGCAGCACTATGAAGAGGAATTGTGACAGATTCTTGTCTTTGTTGTTTAATTGGCAACAAATTAAGTTAATTTTCCACAAGTTGAGTCCATTTTGCCCATGACAGTAACTGGTAAGGGATCTTCCTGTCTTTACCTTGATCCGTGAGCTTTCTTTTTCCTGTTCTTCCTATTTTCTTTCCTGTCCTGCTGGGGGGTAAAGTAAGCAACCGGCTGGGAGTTTGCCTTTAAGCCAAGTCTAACCCACCCCTTGGGGAGATCTGCAGGGAAGACTTTGCACTACTCTAATACGCTGTGTGTATATCAAAGCAACCAAAGCAAAACACAAGGGCTTGGGAGCCCGAGAAGAGCTGCAGCTGGGGAAAGTTACAGAGGGATGTTTTACAGTAGGCCACACAAACAGAGTTACTCTTTATGGACTTGGGACAACTTGACAGAATAATTATCCAGCACCTCTAGTTTTGAATATTTCTTTTTCTTTATGTTCTCCCTATTACTGTAACCATCTTTGAGTTTTTCTGAAGCCCACAACATATGGAAAGCTGATTATCTGTATCTTTTTTCCCCTAACTGAAATTAAACTTACCCTTTTTCATCATCCTCTGTTGCCACATCTTTCTGCCTTAACTTCATTCATTAGCTCATAACCACAAGTTTGGCCAAGATATCAAGCAGCAGGTCAGCTTGACCACATGTCAATAAATCAAACAGAAATCATTTTCTGGAACTGAAATCTCATTATACTTTCCAGACCAAACTCACTTGGACTCTAAGGAGTTTGCAGTTTAACACTAATAATAAATAAAGCTCCATTGGTTTGGTTTTAAATGATGCTGTTCTTTAAAGGGATAACAAGGGAGTTTCATGGCTACCCCATAGGCAGAAGCACAGAACTCGCTGCTGGGAAAAGGCAGCAGCTGCTGCTCCAATGCTGCATCAGTCCAGGCCCAGATGAGCAAGAGCATTGCTTTGCTATGCTATTTTTCCTTTGTTGACAGCACCACAACTGTGTTCCTAGAAGCCCTAAGGGATTACTAGGAGCTGCTTCAGCTGTTCAAAAGTAACTTTTTTTTGATTTTTTTTATTTATTGAAAGACAGTTTATTTGTGTTAAAAAAGCTAGGCGCAGAGGGACCAGGACACAATGCCAACCACTCTTTACTCCCACCTATCTCCCATCATTCAGTGTGTACAGTCCGAAAAATAGGCATAAAAACAATCTTAGAAGTGGCAAGGACGAGATCAGATATCACGATGCCAGAAAAGATCTTCCCACGCAAGCTTAAATAGATGCTAAAGACTCCTCGTAAAGGAAAGGTCCAGAAAGTCTCAGCTGGCCTTCCTATTTGTTTCGTACCCTAACCATATTTTCTACTAGCAATGCTAGTAGAAGGAATACTTCAGTACAGGGCACTGCATTCAAGTAATAGATTCAAGGTATCATACTGTCAGTTGTGTCAGACTGTCATGACTGCAATGCAGTTACCCGTAAGAGCTATACATAAAGTATGCATATTTTGTAATATAGACTAATATAAAACCATGGTTTTCCAGCGCTTAAATAGTAATAGTACGCCAGGATCTTTGAAGAAAAATTCTAAAACACAGATCTGTATTTTTCCATTTAGGTTGCAATATGAGCCTCTCATATTAGTGACAATTTATTTACCATAACAAGCTGCTACTTCAGTAAACAGTTAAAATTTCATTGATGACTGCTGTAATTTCACTTCAGTTTTAAAGGGTTCACAGGGCTGGCATTAACAATATGGTACAATATGTCTGTAGGCTAAAAAGATATTACCAGTAATCTAATTATTTTTTTAAAATCTGTTAAAGGACAGTTTAATATTTAGTACTGTGATTTTAAAATGTTAGGTTTAATTTTAAAATGTTTTGTCTTCTTGAACTTTAGCTTTCAAGATTTTTTCTTTTTTTAGTTGTTCTGACAGATATTTTGGAAGTTAATTAATACATTAAAATTACATTAACATGCAATCTGATTTTTAACAGAGCAGAAGACAAAATATTTCTTCTCCTGCAGTATTCATTAATTTTATTTTCTTCTTTTGGAAAACTATATAGCAGTCATGCAAATCATTATAACCTGCAGTAGTAAAGCTACAGTGATTTTATGTTACTATACACAGTGATGAAATATGTTTTTAATAAAACTGTATTTTGATTATTTTACTCCCCAAGTGATCTTCTTGATCACAAACATTTCTGCAATTCACAGTTGTTTCCAAATAATGGCTCAAAAGATTTTCCTGCATATACAGACATGATAACAATCGGATATTGTTTTGGGGAAAAACTTCTAAGGATTAAAACATTGCAGGAAGTAAACAGGTGAATACAAAGAAGGTGTTATACATTTCCCTTCTGAATCCACTAGCCATTTTATTTAGGATATATCGTTGGAGCCTTTCTTGGAAAGAAAGCTAGGAAAGAGAACTTCTAGCCGAGTCTTGCTTGATACAAGTTATAAATAATTAAATTCAATCTGCTCTTTGCACATTGCTGCTGAAGGAGCTGAACAGATGTTTTGTTGCAACACAAAAAATACGCAAAGTACAGATTTGGCTAAAAAAGCTTTTTGGGAAACTGGCTTCAAACACATTGTGCCAGAAAGTATATAAAGATGGCTTTTTCCAGCAAAGTTTGATCTAATTAAAAGAACGGAGAGCCAATTTATAATAAAGCACAAGATCACAAAGAACACTTAATAGCAGAGAATATTTTTTTTAATACAATTTTAAAAAGCATATTCAACTGATACATTCCCTTAAACAACATAAAATAGTGCTAAGTATCCACGTGGGGACACAACCTTACTTTTTTCTGTGGAAGAATCCACTTTCCTCACTGCAGGTCCTTGCATGAATACCTACCATTTTGACATGGTGAAAAAAAATAGCCAATTAGTTTTCAAATTACCTTTTTTCAGTTCCATTCAATGGATATGGAAAAAAAAAAACAGAACCAGGAAAAATCACATTTTGAGAATGATCTTTTGCTTTTGCTAGGTGCATGGAAACTCTGGTAAACATTTCACAATTGTGAAGCAGACTTTTACAAAGTGTTTCCAATTGACAGTTGTTTTGATCTTTTTTAAAAACTATCCTGTCTACCCATATGTCATTACAGAAGTAGTACAGAGAACAAAGAACACATGCTTGCCTAGCACTAACTTCTGTCAGAAACGTCTTCTCAAAATTTGTAGGGCACCTACCTTCATAATACTGTTATTAACTAGCAGCACTATGCTGCTCATGGGGATCTCAGCCTTGGATGAGACTATGCAACTTTTTGAAGGTCACAGAGGAAGTCGATATCAGAAAGGGAACATGAAACAGGTTTTCCTAGATTTAGATTGGTGACTTTGGCATCATCTTTCTCTCACGTTTCCTTGATGACACTGTTTATAACACCTGTGGCAGTGGGCCACAGATGGGCTCTAGGTTACACGGACATTCGTGACAAAGAGAAGGCCTGAAGTCACAGATCTCCATTTCCTGACTGAGAATGATCTTTTCTCAGTAAATCTCAAAAAAACCCACAAACTGTAAATTACTTGGAGGCTCATTCTGATAGCATGCATATAAAATAAACAACTTTGAAAAAAGAAAAGGAGATAAATCATTCCTATTCTGCAATCGATAAGGGATTACAGTGTCTCCAAAGTCTATTTGGTTTTATCCACCTCCTTCCTCTTGATTTTTGTGCTTTGTCCCTGTCCTTAACCTACGCCCCAAAGAAAGAGTAAACAGCTGCTAACGGTGCCAATAACATTCAATAGTTCATGTTCCTTTACTCTTTACCCAGGCTGAAGTAACCACATTTGGTATGCATTCCACTCTGCAGCATCCTGGAAACCTGCAGGCTGAACCCGTTTTTCAATTTAGCAGCAATGCACTCTGAACAGCAATATGTTACGGAGCCAGCTGGTCTTCCTCAGCCTTTTACCCTCTTGTAATCTTTTAGTGTTCTACTGCCACCTCATCTACTCTTGGCTGCTGTAACCTTCGATCATGTATCATATTTGTTGTATTCTTTTACATTGCCTTAACCTTCCTGTTGTAAAGGGCGAAGGCACTGTGGTCAGCATTAGAAAACAAAGTAATCTAATATTCCAATTAATTCAGAGTTTGGGAGGAAATCTGCAGGTAAAAGAATGTGAACCATCTTTAGTGTGTATTTTAAAACAATTGAAAAAAGGAAAAAGCACAGATGAACAAATCAAGCCAGTTGAAGTTTATAGCTCCCTATTAGAGAATTTCATTCGTATGTATATATATGCATATATGTACATACAAGTGTATACATCTATAGATCCACACACCTGCACAGATGTGCAAATGCACGTGCACTTGTTCACAAACACACACACACATACTCTGTTTGCATATGCCGTCACAGAAGAGCAAAACGTGTGGTTTTTACACAATGATTGGGTTAGAATTGTTATCACAGCAAGAAATGAACAGTAACAATACAGAGGGAAGCAAAGACTCTCTTTAGAAGTTTAGGTAAACTGACCTCAAGGCATAGAAATAAAAATGGCAGACTTTGCAGTTAACTAACAGAATTCAGACAAAAAAGAGGTAAAGTATTTAAATTAAATATGCATTAAAAATCTCAAACTTTTCAGGTCTTAGGATACAGAACACATTCAAGCTTCATTCTGTAAAGTGTCTTTGTTGTTCTTTTGGTCTAGTGATGATGGAGAATCATATACATTTCTTTACATAGATTAAGAATTTTAGCAATTCAGGATGCGATATTAGCAGTGGTCATATATCAGCTTTTACTTAGTAGGATAATTCTAATGCAGTTCTCCTAGCTCTTGTGTTCTCAGCAGTACATCCAAAGGAAAGGGTTTCCAAAGAAGTAGTATTTGTACTGTTGTACTGAACTAAGCATATTACACTGTAAGGTAGTCTAGTATGGTTAGACCACAGGAAAGAAGGCATGAAGTTTTATTTCATGTAAGCTTGTTTGTGATTTGCTGGGAAAAGAATATGTTCTGCATACACACATTTTTTTTTTTTTTTAATTTTAATTTTCTAGAGAACAGTAAGAATAAGAAATACTTGGAAAATATAATTTACATTTTAAAACTCAGAGCATGGTCCTTTTTCTCTTAAGGACTGAAAATATCAAAACTTATTTGCATCTTTCACATTATTACCATTGGAAGCTATTTGCAAGGATTCAAGAAGCACAACGAGCATGTACAAAATGAGGTGAGTGTCTGTCTTTTCAGCATCTGCTTAATTGGTAAAAGAAGCGACCAAAACTTCACCCATTGATCAAGAATCAGGTGACACTGTTTAAGTTCTAGCATTGTTAGTTTATACTCTTAGACAAAGTTCTCAACACCTCCAAATTAGAGCACAAACATGATTATGAGTATGTGTAACATAGAACAGTTTTAAGCCTGAAAATCTTAATTATAAAATTTTAAATTCTAATACACACTCTGGAATCTCAGAGATAAGCCTACATAATATATTATGAATTAAATGCTAGCAGTGAAAAAGAAACAATTTGTGTCCTAATAATGTCTCTCTATATTTCTTATTTTAGCCTGACATCTGGTATCACAGCAGATTTCTGCCACCTGCAAGGTCAGGAAAACACAGACATCTCAACACTTACTGACTGTAGCGAGCATTATTGCAAAGATTTTTATATGGGTTGGATGGCTTCTGTTTCTTCCCAAGCATCTCACATGTACAAAATAATAGCTATGAAAAAAGCAATCTTAAAAAGGTACAAAACTGGAAACCAGCATTAAAATGATCTTCCCGGTTAACAGAAGAAACAACTATAGCATAAAACCCTCTAAATACAACTAAGTCAGAAAGCCATTATGAAGTCAGACATGATGGCTTCATAGTTTGTTATTCTGCCATGGTGTACATTAGCCTATACCTGTAGAGGATGCGGTGTGCCAAGTATGGCTGTAGTAGCTGAGCAGTATATTGAACACAACCTCTCCATCACGCACAGATCCATCAGCCTAAAGCCTCACATGCAGATTCAACTCCCCAGCTCCTAATGAAACGCAACATCATTGTCCTACAAGGTATCTCAAAATACCCAACAAACTCCCACACTTCCTGAGCAAATAAGCTTCTGAGTTCATTAAGCTTAAGAAGCTAATTTTTTCCCTTGCCATCTGCTAACTTACTATCTCCTGAAGACTTGCCTCAGTCTCACGCACCATGGTTATTGGAATATCATCTGTCCACCTGAAATCCTGATTGGTTAGAATAAAAATATTTTTAGGCACTAATTAGTAAAAAGACATTTATAAGAGAACTCTCCTGTCCTTGTACTGCTGTTTACAACTATTCAGCTGTGGACTACCAGAGAACCCAGCCCCACTGAAGCAGCAGAGACAGGAACAACCATGATAATGGGGTAGGCAGCCAAGCCTAACCTGGCACATTAACTGATGAATCAGACCATACACTACAGTCACCTGAGACTTCTCTTCAGAATACTGTTTTCTTTCCTGTGAGGATAAAGAACTCCCTGACCTCCATTTCAGGATGATATGTGGCTCTTTCATGAATATAAACAACAGAAATAATTCTTGCTCTTCTTTTAAAAATAAGATTGTGTTCCCAACATTATTTGATAAACATATATTTTTAAAGCGTATTAAAATCCCCTTTCCAATATCCAAGTACATAATTTTTCAACCAGTATAGCCACTCTTTTGTTTTCTCACAGAAAACTGCCTTCTAGCTCACACAGACTCAATGGGCCAAACTAATTCTTGCCTAATCACTGAAGCTTGGGAAAATTACACCAGGGAAGAATTTGGACCAAACATTTCTGCCTAAGATACACCAGCAGGAAGTTGCCCAAGCACTGTCCTCTATCCCATATTTTGCTCTTAAACTGAAATCCCAAAAAACTGTTTCTACGCAGTCAGTTTGACTCTAAATATATATAAGCCTGTAACAATTATGAAAACAGTATCACCTTTTGGAAAGCAAGCAATTTTTGATACTACCGGAGTGAAAGGCACTGAAGAATATGTGCCCGTGATATATCCAGAACTTCTGTACATCCAGATGGACTAAACAGCCTTAGATTAAATGGATGGATTAAATACTCAGATGGCATGGTAGTTTGGTTTACATCAATTACCACAAAGCACCTGAAAAAATTAAAGACAGCATAATAGCATACTCTATTAACTCTTGCCATTGTTTACTTTGCAGGTAGGCAAAAGTAAGCACACCTACTACATCTAAAATACAATGTGGGGCACCTGACTGGGGAGTTACAGCTGTTGTGAAAAAGCCAATAATTCATTGGAGACTGGATCTGGAAAAATATCTACAGAGGACATGACTGTGCACCTTTCTATACTGGATATAAGCAGTTACCCAGTTAAAGCCACTGGAGACTACTTGCACTAATAGTGCTAACATATGCTTGTACGATCAGGATCTAATTTCTCACAATATCAGTGTTCCAGTATCTTAGACTTCTACTCCGTGGGAACATGATTGTTTTGGGCAGGACTTCCCCTTGGGGTATGTGTCCTTAATTTATTGCTGCAGGGTTGAGTAATGTACCCATCACAGAGCCATTCATGTTTTATTAAAATTAATTTCAAGGCAATGTTGTTTTTAGTAAGCATGTATAGGACTATTTAAATGCTTTGGCAAAGACCAGCAATAAGGAATAACGAAATGGTTTCCCTTTTTCATTCCTTTTATCTTAAAGCAAATGAATTCTAGCCTCAGAGTATGCTAAGAAAAAGGAAAAAAACAACAGAGAACAACTGCTATGTTGTCCCAGTTCCTCTGATTTCTCCAGTCTGTCTTACACAGCTTCTGCTGGAAGGAGTCTCCCTTTGCTAACATGGATCTTTAGGATCTATCTGCAGATCTGGGTTAGCAAAATAAAAAAGCTGTTTGGCAGACATGGCTCTCCCTGACAAATATAGATGGGTTTTCTTTAATCTCATCTCTGATCTTCACATGAATATTTCTTTTAAAGTGCTTGTTTTCAGATCTTTTCTAGGCATGTAGGAACAGCAGAAAATAATTGCTTTGTCTGGTAGATCATTTATTGTCTGAGAGACCATTTTAAGGTGAAGACATGCCACCTGCTACGAAGTTGTCTCATTTGGTAAGTGATAATTAAAGGCTGAAAATGGAAATAGCAAGAAAGAAATGTTGATGGTTTCTTGAAATATTTCAGCCACTTTAAAGTGAGGCTGATCCAGAAATTCCAATTTTACAAGGAAGAGGGAAAAGGAGGTGGGAGAGAGTGTGCATGTGTGTTTGCGTGCATTGGGTGTGGGTATACTCAAGGAAATATTCGGAAATACGATAGTGACTGTGACTATAGGCACAAAAGGCCTAATAATTTGTATGACATGAAGCACACCAAAAAGAAAAAAAACTAGGAGTCCTATCACAAGAACTGAAAGAGATCAGACGCTTTCTGTTATGCAGCTAGCACTGTTTCAAACCTACACAACAAGACAGAGTTCATACACCACCATGTACAAGTGTATGCCACTGCTGTGGGCACTTTGCATATGCACCAGATGTGGTATCAAGCTGGTCTATATAGAAGAATCTTTCATTTGTCAGTGCTGCATTTTCTGAAAACAATATTTAGTGTGGCCAACAGCCTTTGCCATAAGAAGAACAGAACTGTTAATTTTGCTATTGTGTCACAATACAGAGAAAAAGGAATAAAATTGAAGTACAAAATGACCTATCAAATTTGCTTGACAGGTACTAATTCACTTTGATCTATCCCTCACCATAATTTCATTGGCAGGGAAACCATACATATTTATAAAAGTGGGAGCAGGCTGCTGTTACTCTGTTTGTAATTTACAGCAACAAAGAATTCATTTAGATTACCATACTTGAAGTCCCAAGGTGACTCTGCCGTGGTTACAGGCCCCCTGCTATGCAGGATACCTAACATAATAAAGAACAAAGCAAAACAATGCTACACTGAGACCAGGGCTCCTGGGTAATCAATTCAGGTATTTACAGCTGAAACAATAGCTCTGTGCAAATCAGCATCATTACTACAATTTGCTGATAGAAACCCCAGGGAACTCAGGAAGTGTCTGCCTGCAAAGCAGCTGATTAATCTGAGTTACTTATGTTTTGTTAAAGCATTATTGTTTCCCATCATAATTAACAATAAATGATTGTTTAAGAGAAGGGCAAGGGAAGTGCAACCAAATGTGCAAGATAAACATCTCTTCTACCATTTTGGTCTTCCACACTGGACAGCAAACATATCTGTCAAGAAACGGAATGAGGTCAATTTCAACCTTGCATACAGTGAAGTGCCATTACCAGACTCACCTGATTATTTTTTTTTTTTAATGTTTGCTTCTAATCTTACAGACTTTTGAAAAAATGCAAGCATGGACTCAGGAAGAGCCAATTTAATCAATCTACTGCGTCTTCTCTTTTCAGTGTGTATATGGGGCTTGCTGTCTCCCCATTTTACTTTTCCTACTGGAAAAGCAAAGCGAAGCAAAAGCAACTTCATTGGCACTGTCTCTGCTCCAGTGCTTTGTCTGATGAAGGCAAGGTATCCCACAAGACCACATCTTTCATACACAGTGGAAGAGAACCTAATTCCGCCTATTCATATATTTCCTTAATGTTTTACTAATATAAAGAAAATGGCATTTAGGCATGCTTCAGAATGTTCCTGCTCAGAACTAGCAATTCATCTCTAAGAGAGGATGAAGCAGACTGACTTGCCTCGCCTGTCCTTGAAAACCCCTGCCATTTAACGGAGGTGTGTGACTATTCACATCAAGTGTGAAATGTGCCTTACACTGACTTGTGCGCTGTTTAGAAAAAAAACCACAAGCAAAAGTTACTTCTTCAGTGAGGGACGTGTTCAACACTTCTCAAAATAAAATCCTACACAAGCTTGTTTTAAGAATGTTTCAACCTATAGAGAAATTAGATGGTCTAGTTGATACACCATTGCCTGTAGCACTGTCAGAGTAATAGTCGTTTAAACCTGCTTTTGCCTCAGCAAATGAATAGTCATTATCCAACTGTTCCTATGCCTACTCTGGGATGCCCCTAAAACACCTACCCAAAGAGCAGACAGTTGTGCAGTGTCCAAAATGTTCTGAATTTCATGTTAACTACAAGTAAATTGCCTTTTAAATTGAAACATTATATACCTCAGTCACTAGCTTGTTTTCATAATAAATATCTGAGCTGCTTCTTCTGCTACTATTTTATTTTTCAAAAGCATCTATTCTGTGTTAATTTTCTGACTGATAGAGTATGAGATCAAAACAACACAGAAAACTGTATTTTGAACACAAATTGACATTCTTATAACACAGCATTTTCCGTATGGATCCATTCCCTCACAACAAGCAGGACTCTAAGGCACGGAGAGAAAGTTTGGAAATGTCATCGCAAACTAGGGAGTTCTGTCTTCTTCTAAAGATGATGCCAGGCCCAATTTCTATGGACTTGGGATCTGAGGAATCTCTAGATACTGGATGGAACTGAAGAATACTGCAAAATACATGGGGGGTTTCTTCATATCTGAGTAGTCAGCTTCCTCAGTGAGAAGCTGAAACATTTTCCTTGAAATTAGAAAAGTATATGCTGAAACATTTACTGCTGTGTTTACGAGATGCCCATATGCAACGCCCAACAACTTTGGCACCATACAGAGTAAGACAGAAATGATCTTTCTTCAGACACTGCCAGCAGCAGAAAAGTTCCTTAGTCAGTGACACTGTCTCACTGCACTTAATGGGATCATAACATACCACGGACTGATAATGAACTGAAGCGTGATTGCAAGTTTCCATGAGAACACATATCTGAAAAGTATTTTTGGAAAAAAAAAAACAATAAGGAGAATGCATCCCTAACAATAATCTAAGCTAAGAAACAAAATGAGATCTTTTTTTTTTTTATAGCCTAAAAATAACTTAGCAAGAAACCAATGACTGAAGCAAGTAAGGCACCCAACTTCTAACACACAGGTGACAGCGGTAACATTTTGGGGGAACAGCACTATTGTTTGAACCCAAACTTTGAATGAGGTTGGAAATTAAGTGCCATGGCTGCTGATTTCTAAGTATACATTAAGGGTTAAAAAAAAAACCAACCAAAACAAACATTCTCCTGCTTGTAGAAAGGGCAAGAAATAGGTACTGCAGTGTGATGTACAATAAAAAAATGAAAAAAGAGATACACAGTAGCTTTGTCTCCATGTCTGACCCTCTACAGTCTACTAAACTAAAAGTGAACACATTCAGCTCAATCACCTGAAAAATTACAATGCTTAGGAATTCTTTCATACTTTAATTTCAGAACATTATAACTAAACAGGCTGAAAAAGAACTGTTTAGTCTGTTCCTTATATATATATGGGATAACCTCAGAAAAAGGGTTGTTCAGGCCATGGCAAAGCTTTTTTTCACTGTGTTATTTGCTTATGCTTTGAACAGCTTTTCTGATATGTTCCTGTGTGACAGACTATCCATCCAAAGCAACTACCCTTCTCCCAAAGAGATATAGATATCTCAGTTATATCCCTCATTATTCAACCTGCATTTTCTGTTTCCTACTTTCACTCCCTATGCATAGGACTTTCCCACAGAATTACAGAGAGATGAAAGCTCCTGTCATTCACTGCTCAAGCATAAAAACTATGCTATCTCTTTTGGTCGCACTTCTAATACAAAATTGTCATAGATCTGAGCTTTCAGAATCACTATCCAACACTTAGAAGTACCAGCTACTGAGAGAAACAGAATATTGTAGAAACTTAGCAGTAGTAAAGAACAGAACTCAGTTCCGTTCAGATAGGATGTATCGTAATCTTAATTTTGTTGGCAAGTTAATTTTTCAAAAGAATGGTCAGTCTCCGCAATGTATTTCAAATGAACATGGGGCAGAAGAAATCTGTGAAAGAAGGAAAAGGAAAAAAAAAAAGATGGAATGAAATATCAAAAAGGGAGTAGAAGCCAGTCTCTGCATAATCTCCAAGAAGGTATTTATTGGAGAGAAGTAAACCACTTTTGTGGATCTAACAAATGAAATACAAACAAATTCTTTGTCAAAAGTTGTTACCTTGCAGTTGGTCAAATTTAGCCCCAAACACAAATGCTACATGCCAAAGGAGATTCATGTGGAAATAATTTTCATGCACTCAGGGTAAATAGAGCTACAGGCAGTAAATAAAACACAACTGGGATTCAATTCTAGATTCAAAGCATTATACTTTTAGTTCCAATCACTTCAAACAATGTAAGTTTCACACAAAATACAGAGAAACAAGAGAACAAAACAAACAGAGGAAACAAATCTAGGATGACAATAAATAAAAAGAAGTCAATCCAGCCTAGAGAAGTAGAATAAATGAGATAGAAAGGATGAAAAATTAACAGAATGTAGTTTAGAAAGAAAGCATGCCTATCGTTCGGAAAATCGGACTAAGAATTACTGACTATAAAATAAACTCCCCTGCAGCCAACTGATATTAGGAGGCATTTAAATTGCACAGTGTTTTGTTTTCCCTCCCCCCCTAGAATATGTCTACCTCAGATAGATACGCCCTGTAAAAGACACTGAAGTCCAACTGCTACTTCTTTCCCCAATATTTAATGAATTCAGAAGTAAAATACCACCATCTTCAGTGATGGGCTTGACACTTGTTCCCTGCTTTATTTCATAGTGCAACATTAAGTACTGAGTGGAAAAAAGATGAGAGTGTTTTTAAAATACTGAAGTTTTAAAGCACACAAGAAAAAAAAATACTAAGAATGGTCAAAGAGTATATAATGCCTAAGAAACAATCAGGTAAAATGGAATACATGCACATTTACCATAAACAGTGAAAAAATCCCTCAAGGTGAAATGTATGAAGATGTAGAATATAAACTTCAATAGGATATTATGCAAATCCTATTCTCAAAAGTCATTTAATCTAGACAAAACCTCATGGTCTTTCCTACAGAACAATCTTACACTGGAAAGATAACCTTGATAACCTTAACAGTTTCAGGGTTTTTTTTTTTTTTCCTTTTCTGAGCAAGATGTAGCCAAGCCTAGTATATGTGACATTAAGGAAAGATCAAGTCTGGGATATAAAAATGACCACAAAGTAAGCAGTACAATTCTGTAATTGGCACCAACCTGGCTGTAATTATGGTCAGGAGAATGATCTGTCAGGATAATATGTAAAAAAGTACAAAAATGGTTGCAAGGGATTAATCTACTTCAGTTATGCTTTTTGGGGATACTCGGCAAGCATTATCCACACTACTTAGCAGGATCCAAGAACTATGAGAATATCAGCTTTATATTTGATTCAACTATTAAGCATTTAATTCAAAAAGCCTTTACATTCCAAGGTAAATATCTCTCTATTTCAGTATTTGGTTAAAATATGCTTTGTAAATTATTTATTTTACCCTCTTGGAAGGCAAAAATGTTTCGACAGTCATGAAACATCCTTGATTGTCAAAATATACATGTAGGTCACAGAGTAAGCAAAGTTTCAGCCACAAGGCTGTGTTTTCAGAAGTTCCCATGAAATTACCTCTTTACCTAGAAGGCATCATTAAAAGAGATTAAGAAAAATAATTTTTTTTTTTTTTGAAGAAAGAGATTTTCTGAAGGCGAGAGTTGAGAAGTTTTTAATAACTCAACCAGCACAGAAAATTCATGTCATTGCCATTTAAAATCATGACAATAATAAAGCTATACTCATAAAATCAGCCCATAAAATATTTCACTCTATAAACCTTTCTAATTGCATTTCTTTTAAAATCAAACAAACAAAACTGAAGGTTGCCAATCAAATACAAATAAGCTGGAGCTCTGGGGTGCTAGAAAAAAGGAAAAATTTGCAGATCTGAGACGAGATTAAGTCAGGATTTTCAGTGGAGGATGAGTTGGAGAAATACTTGGTACAGAGAGGGTGAACATACTTAGGCAAAAAAGCATCAAGAATTTGATAACAGTGAAGCAACCTAAGGAAAATATTATCACCAAAACTGTAACCAAGGTCTGAAATTTTCCGTGGGAAGAATATAACATCACAGTGACAAAGACAACACTATGGTTGCCTAGACAGACAACTATTATACTGCTGTTTTTTCATGGTAATAACCTCAATATTTTAAACCATTCACTTTAAAAAAGGAAAAATAAACACTGGGGGAAATACCAGAACTAGAACTCATAAATTTTGACAGAGTTAAATAGAAAGAGGTGGAAAAGAGTTAAATTAATAAGGGAGAAATGAAGTAGCTCCAGTGCAATTTTAATCTGATTAGGTATCTATGGAGGTGTCTTAGAAGACATAGCTGGTGGCACAGCTTGCCGTCACCTCACACGCAACAATGTCTTTTGGAATCTTATATATAAAAAACAGGTTTATAGATATGACTTATTTTTTGTAAGTTGCATAGATGACAAAAATGAAGGCCAAGGAAAATACACTTCCTTTTTTTTTCTAAATTAATAGAAATATAAACCAGGCTTACTGAAGGGCAATGTTAGGTACCGCAAACCATGCAAAACCTTTGTTTCTGCAACGCTGATGTGATACAATGAATCCTGAGCAAATCTGCTGGTGGTGACTGGGAGGATAATCTCCACAGCGTTCAACCAGCACGTGAGAACAACACTGGCCAACTTCAAAAAATACCAGGATTTTTTCTGCCACCTCATATAATTGGTCTAATTCTAGAAAAGCATTTCTTTGGGTACAAACTGTACCAATGCTATGCAGAAACCCCATGTAAATTATCTGCAATAGGGAATGGGAAAAAATTAATGCTGTCCAAAGAGCAGCTATGAAATTATCAACGATTTTGGACAGTAAGCACATTTTCAAAGGTAGCATTGATATAACAGTCTAATAAAATACTTAGAAACTATTGACATGCACGCAACGCTGTAGTTTTAAGCTTCAAAGGTGATATGAAGTCTAAATTCCCAAAGTAGGTACTAGGTTTCCTACTTCCCACACTAAAATATAGTCGTCATAGAAAAATACTCTATCTAAACATCTGTGGTGAGTTTCCAGCAGACTAACTCCATGTCCATATCACAAATTCACTAGCATGTCTTAAAGATCTGCAGAGGCAAAATGGATACACATTTATGCAGAACTAAATCACCACTTTAAACATCTCACCAGGATTAACTGTACCTCCCCAAAGCATGAGGTCACATAACACCATTGCCCCTTCACATTCTAAACTAACTAAAGATGCAGTATTTATAAAAAAAATCTTTCTATTTTTAGTTGCTCAATAAATCAAATAAATTTATTCGTTAGACGCTGTCATTGTAATATCCTGTTACCAGAGATAATGGATTGTGACTATTGATGTGTGTTCAAAATCGATTTCATAACTGAGTAACAAATTTAGTTTTCTTTATGTTGCTCAACATTGGATCCATGAACTGTCAATTGTGTATAAAAATACAAAAAAAAAAATCTTTCCGCTGTCTTTAAAACCCTTTGTCTTGGCATGCACAAGGATGCTGGGTTTTATTTTATTATTTTTTATCTCCTTGTTTGAATGGTAAGCAATTTTGTCCAAGCACCCACAGTTTTCCTGGCAAATACTTTCTGACTACTTCCTATTAAAATATATTAAAATACCAAATGGATCAATCTCTTCTTACAGAAAGAGTAACATACAAACACTCTGCACTGGATCTCAGACCCAGAATCAAAATCCTACCATGGCAGCAGTCAACATCCTCACCTGAAACTGATGTTTAATCCCCAGTCTCACGAGGGGAGACAGCCCTTAGATCTTTTAAAGCCAGGGAGAAAACCACTTTCATTTGCAGCCTGCTCCAAGGATGCTTTGTTTGATTTAATAACTTGTAACCAGAGATTCCTTTTTTCTATGAAGTAATTCTAATAGCGACAAATCTTATTTGACAAAAACAAAGTATTTCTTTTTCTTTGAACAGGCAGCTACTGCAATTCCAGTTACACAAGTGGTGTTTCAGAAATCCAGGGCACAAAAGTGGACTGTGTGTCAATGCTTATAGAATATTTAACCTACAGGCAACTGAGCCTAGACCAAGCCACTACTTCTCTGGTTTCTACTTGACCGTACCTTTTTACAAATCATTGACTTCATGCTTACTGTACTAACTGGCATGGTTACCCCAAACTAATTAAACTTAAGAAAAGTATACTGTCATGAAAGTAGTAAAGAAGGTTTAAATATTAAAGAAACATGACATTGTATGGAGACCAGGAGTTATTTTTTTTAAAAGGAAGAACAACAACAACAAAAAAAAGTCCCAACAAGGAAGGAAGGTTCCAACCTTTAGTTCCCAAAATAATTTTGCCTTTTAAGCTTCCTTATTCCCACTAAGAAAGGAATTCTTGATTGTTCTTCTGGCCCAGGTCCTGAAATCCACCCACCAGGAGACTGACAGTTACCTCCACTGAGATTTTGTGAGTACCTGCTTCTGTGGCATCTGTGCCCCTTTGTTCCTGGCTCTCAAAATTTAGATATTCTGACCTAACCTTGACAAGGCAAGTTACTAGAGAAGAAAAAATTAGTAAGGGGAAACTGAACAAAAACCTAATGTGAATAAGCCTGTGTTCTTCTGTTGGTATATTTAGTCACTACTCACATGTTTAAAGTTAAACATTTGTTTAAATGACATGCTATATACTACCACTTGAGTACTCAGAACTTTGCAGAATCAAACTTACATTGGCATCTGATTATGTGCATGGTAAGAAAAGCCAAGCTAAAATAACTGTAAAGCAATGTTAAAAATGCAACTTGAAAAAATAAATGAAAATAGATCTTTTACCTGTATGATATTTTTCACTCTTGCACATAGTAAACAATAAGACAGATATCAGTAAATGCTAAGTGGAAAATTGTCTTTTGAGATTACCATTTTTATGGAATACTCTGTCCAAGTAACAAAAACTACTATTTACTATTGGTATTTAAAATTGGGGACAATACAATACTGACCAATCTGCTTCATAGCAGATTTTTTTAAAACCTTCTTATAGTACAATTCAACTACATGACCTCTTACCACAAATATAAAACATCTAACGAAAGATTTTTATTTTAAAATGAAAAAATGAAATAACAACACTTGCTGGTATCAAAAATGTCCTCCTGTGCATTCTTGGCTGATCTAAGGTAAAGCCTTCTTTCTCTTTTTTCGTGCCTTTTCCTTTTTCTTTCAATCTAAAGAAAAAATTAAAATTCTCTGCAGAATCTAATAAACATAGGGACAAGGGAAGAAAAGACTTCAAAGGATATTCTTCTGGCTTCCTTAGGAGCTTAATACAATCTTATGAATTGGAAAAGGAAGAAATAACATATTCTTACACTTGGAAAAGAACAAACAAACTAAAAAAGGAAAGGAACATGAACACAGAGTAACAGTATCCTATTTCTTTATCAGCAACTACAATCTGAAGGAATGCTCACTTCTCTGTAACACATTTTGAAATGCCAAAAATCTTACCCACCATGCTGAGAAAAATATCCATTTTCGTCAGAAATATTTTTAGCATGTTTTAATACTAGTGTTAATACTTCAACCTTTAGATAAATACCATCTGAATTGCAAATATGTATAATGTATTTTCTAGAAAACAGGAAGCTCTGATATGGTATGAACAAAAAATACAAATATCTCCCTGAAAACAAGAGGTCATTACAAAGCACCAGGCTAAACAGCAAAGTGAAGGATAAACCACATATAATATATCTTTTTGTGTACATACAGATTAGCACAGATTATCAGAAAAGATGACATTGGTAAAGAGCCCTCTCCAGTGATACTCTGATTCTCATGACTCTAAACATTTCCAGGAACAACTGTCTTATTCTCGCCAAAAGAAATACCTGAATATTCACTCTTAGCTCTGCTTCCTGTGATGAAAACCATTATAAATCCCACTTTATAGAGACAGACTCGTTAAAGATATTCCATGAATACTTTTTGGATGTGAGGACATAATTCAGAAAAAGTAGAAGGATTAGACTGGGTGAGTCTAGGTCCTGACCGAGCAAAGCACGTATACCTGCATTTAAATCCTGTTGATTTTGATGGGATTATTCAGACAAGATAAACACAGGTTTAACTGGTTACCTAGCTGAGGCCATGACTCAAGTCTGAACGTTCTGCAGAACCTCAAACAACCACAGAGACACTACCAGCATAATAAGGACACCTCTATAGAAATGTTTTATTCTGTGATACTACAGGTAACATGAAACACTGTATTAAATGAAAGACATTAGAGAAAAGAAAACGATTTCTCAGTAAATGCAATTTATTGTCTTTTTCCCAGGATAGGGAAATGCGCTAAAACCAGAGCACAAGTTGCCAAGTGGCCACATTGCCACAGCGGTATATGAAGCAATCACCTCCCATAGGTGCACAGCACTTCTAACATACTAAGCTAATTTCTGTATTTTCTCCCCATTCTTTCTAGCTCCAGGAATGCTGCAATACCTTAACTTTGACAGGCAAAAATCTGAGGAGAATTTAAATATATATTTCTATGCCTAAATAATACACAGGTATTTGATGAAATTTTTAGAAAACCATCTAAAATCCAGAGATTACAAACTCCCACCAATTTCCACTGAAAATTAAGACCACACACTACTTAAGGAGTGCTAAGCAGGTGCTTCAGTCTGCATCTGTGCACTCCCCAGGATCCCTATAGACACAGCAATCCATATTTGACTGCCTTGTATGATATAATTCTATGCACCTTAACATATACACAAACCCGCAAATTTATGCATCTAATAATAGTTGTCTTGAATCATTTTTACTACTTCTGTGTTACTGAAATAAATGAAATATGTTTGAACAACATTTCTGAATACCAAGACAATAAAGAAATATAATCTCAAGGTATATCTATCAAACTGCATATCGCTAACATAATAGAACTATGTAACATAAGTTTAGTAATATTAAATTCATACTTTCCTTATTATATATTTTAAAATAATGCATATTGTTTTTAATGCATGTTTAAAATGCATTTTAGTTGTTGCGAAGTGATGTTTATATTTTTCAATGATTTTTTTCCACTTCCCATAGAAGCTGATAAGGAGCACAGACAGAATGACGGAATGGCCAATGAAACATTCCATATCACAGGCGTCATGCTCAATATATAAATAGGGTTATCTGGGGCAGGGGGAAAGGGGGACGTACTTGTGATCACTGCTCAGGATGGCGCCAATTCACCAATTTACTGGGGTTGTGAGAGTGACTTGTGTCTTGTATATTCTTTTTCCGTTATTATTGTTATTTTCCTTTTCTGTTATTGTTCTGTTAAACTGTCTTTATCTCAACCCACGAGGTTTTTTTCCCCTTTTCCCTTCTTTTCTCCCTCTTCTCCCTGCCCTTCTAGGGGAAGGGGGAAAACTGCGTGAGTGGCTGACTGGTCCCAGCTGCAGGCTGGGTCTAAACCATGACAGCTTTCAACACTGTCTCCCAAAAGACCCTCATAGAGGAGATGGTGAAGTATGGGCAGGATAAGCAAGCAATGACGTGGTCTAAAAACCAGCTGAATAGCCAGGCTCAGGGGATGGTGACCAGCGGCATGAAGTCTAGTTGGAGGTCAGTGACTACCAGTGTAGCCCGAGGGGCAATACTGGGTCCAGTCCTGTTCAACATCTCCATTAATGATCTGGATGATAGGGCAGAGTGTACTCTCAGCAGCTTTGCTGATACACCAGACAGTCGTGCTGCCCTTCTGATGTACCTCAACAGGCTGGAAAAATGAGCTGACAGGCTCCTTTGATGTTCAACAAAAGGAAGTACAAAGTCCTGCACCTTAGGAAGAAAAATCCCAGGCACCAGTATATGATGGAGCTGATCAGCTGGAAATCAGCTTTGCAGAAAAGGGGTTGGGGGTTTTGGGGGACACAAAGTTGAACATGAGCCAGCAATGTGCCTTTGTGGCAAGCACTAGAAAAGGTTGCCCAGAGAGGTTTCGGAATCTCCATCCTTGGAGATATTCCAAAGTTATCTGGAAATGGTCCAGTCAATCTGCTCTAGGTGACTCTGCTTGAGCAGGGGGGCTGGACCAGATTGACCTCCAGAGGTCCCTTCCAACCTCAACCAACTGGCACTTTGCTGATTCTGTGAAATGCAGGCACATCTAGGAAAATTCATCCCATGTGAAAGATGATAGCAGTGGTTCAAACTGTTGAGATGTGTCAAGTTGTTACGTAAATGCCACTCATTTAATTTCAGATATCCACAACTTCCCTTTTTAAAAAAAAAATCAATATAGAAACAGCATTTTTATGGTTTTATTGTGAGATATTTTAGCAGCAAATAGAGAGCTCTAACCCCTTTGCTCTCTACAAATATCTTTTGGATTGCAACTAATGACAACCAATTTACTTGCCTGCTTAAAAATAATTAAAATAACAAAACAATAATTTTATTTAAATGAAACATTGGAAGGAAGAGCATAAAATATAACACAAAAATTTCAGTGTTACGAAGGTCATGTTATTGAATTCAGAGACCCAGGTTCTGTGGCAAGCTTTTTGAACACAAACACTCTTGTAAACTGAAGACACTCTGGTTTTGACACAGCCATAATGGAATATCTAAATTCAGAAACAAGAAATGAATTATTCTGCCTCTGACCAAGGAAATCCTTGAGGCCTTTCAGAGGACAGCAGCAGAAGGTCATATATTTTGTTGCTTATGTAGGCCAATCTGAACATCTCAAACTGGGAGGAAGACTGTTAAAGCGCTGCCTGACTCATGTATAAGGAAGCACACTGACTGGGAGAAAATTCCTGTGCCTGTATTACCAAGCAGGCACACTGCAGTCTTGATTTTCTTCTCATTTGCACCTGTGAAAAATGCCAGGCTTTTGCAGTATTATAATTCTCATCAAAAGCTATACAAATGATGCCTAGAATATTTCCTGAGATTTTTTTTTTTAATATTAGATGCAGCATCTAAAAGTTACTGCATTAAAATGGAAGTAATGCCAATGAGTTGAATGTAGAGTGTTTTTCCTTTTAGTATTCTGTACTCAGAGCGCTCTGCATGCTTTTCACAAGCACTACTTAGTTTTCAAGTTTAGCTAATCATAACTCTCATTTTCATCTTCTTACTGTGCCAAAGTTTATGACATTGTAAAACCAATAAAACAAACCAAAAGATCTGAGTAGCTGGAGAAGATACGAAGCATACCAGACATATAGAGCCCTTTGTCTTTAAAACACGAAAGAGGGGTTGTAATAGGATAATTCATAAAATCTGTAGCACAGAAATTAAATAAAAAGTACTACAGATTGCCATAAGCCAGAATCACCTAATAGCATTAAAGAGAAAGGAATGACCATTAGAGTCTATGAGATACCCTAAGTACCCCTCAAGGGCCTGTACATGCTTCACTGCTTTGTGTGAAGCCTTGCGTCCTTTAGACTACAATCTTGTTAAATCAGTTCTCAAGGTCACAGCTGAATGCAGGAGGGCTAGGCTGTGCATCTGTAGAAGACACTTATTTCTGGAAAAATTATAGTTCTATTTATGTGAAAATGATAACACAGTTATGCAGTACATATAACTCCAAACCTGCGAACACTTATCCCCATTGACATAATAAAAAAATTTGTTTGCAGAATCAAAGTTTAAAGGGTCAAATGAGAGTTGCCCAAGGTGCCTGCACACCCATCACAGGATTTCCAGATGACAGGAGAAAATGCTGAAGGTGAGAGGAACTGCACCCACCCATGGGAACATGTCATTTCCATTCGAATCTGGGTAACTATGGGATAGGCAGGATGGGATGAAGAATAGTAGTAGATTTAGCTTTGTTTTCCTCTTCTTCCCTTACATTGCCCAGTGCAGTTTCCTCTCCCGTTGAAGAAGGAGATGGGAGAAGGAAGAGAGTGTGGCCAAGAGGGCACACCAGGGATCAAACTGGAGCTCTGAGCAGTCGTTCTGTTTTTCCACTGATCCCAGGACAGCACAGCTATGCAGAGTCTTTGAGGAGACTTATATTTTGCTAAGTGAACCATAACAAATTATTAGGTATCAATATGTGGCCAGGCAGTACTGAAATTAGATTTCTGAAAGTAAAGTTACAATAAGATAGCATAGGCATTATAAAAATTGTGGAATAATTATAATCCAGTAAAAAAGTGGAGAAAATACCCTATCCAAACAAACAAAAAAAAAATCATGGCTTTGTTTAAAGAAATCTGTCCGCCAAAGAAATATAATGAAGAAGCAGCTGAAATAAAAATGGATCACATAGCTGCTAAAGAAAGAAGGGACAGAGTTACCCTAGTTTGACATTACTTAAGGATCAGTTTTCTCCCAAGAGTCATACAAATGAGGAAATCTTACTGATGGAAAGGAGCTTTAAATGGCTGTTAATACCATCCTGACTTGCAATTCCTAACAATGATCACAGAATTCAAACTGGAAGGCAATTTAGAGGAGAAAGAGTCCAAAGTTAAAGTAGACTCAAAAAAGAGATGAATGGTTCTGATGCCAGATGGTAGTCACCAGAGTGACCTTGGCATAAACAGGTAACCAGTTCTTCCTGAGAAGCAGCTTAACAACCTTGCCATTCACACCTGGAGGACCTGGTAGGGACCAGTTTATCCAGCTGCATTACCATGACCATTCTTCACCAGCCATAGAGACCATGAGTACTTAGAGTCAAAATACTTACTTGCAAGTTCCTCTACACCTAGGGACCATTATACTTACCTTTGAAAGATGGTAAAGAAATAAAAGCTTTTAAGAAAAAACAGTTTGATTTAACACCTACTGCAGGATTTTTATTTCTTTTTAAAATGAGTTTTTAAACACCATTACTTTAGCAGATACATGCAAAAAATATGCCCCCACAAAACTGTAACAACTATTTGGGATGAAATTATGGATATATTTGAAGTACAAGACAGAAAAAGAGCTATTTCTTAAAAACTCAATGACGGAAGTCTTTAAAACACTTTTTCTCTCTCCTTACTTTGGTATTTTACTTTAAACACAAGATTAAATTACAAATGCACTGAACTGAATAAATGACTTTCTGAAGCTGTTTTTATCTTTATGTAACCAGACTGAACCATACTGCAGCTGCACTCTCACCACATGCTTCCTGATCAGGACATGGTCTGATTCCTTTTGAGGCGCCTATAGAAAAAGTGAATAAATATAACTTCTTTTGTCAGAAAATCCAATACAAGTCAGCCAGGTTGGAGGCTCTGTAGGGAGCAAAGGCATAGTCTTGCCCACGAGTATAGTTCAAGATTGACATCAGCACTGTCAATGCGTTAGCAAGAACCGGTTGGCCAGATTCACACAGGTAACATTTCTGGGTGCAGTCAGCTTTACTATACACAGTGTATCTCAAGAGGCTGGTCCTGGGTTTCTTGGCAGCTGTTTGTGTGATACTGGCTTTAGTGATCACAGAGAATGTACCTTACGGGAAGGGGTTTAACTGTTCTTTTTGATGCTGTGAACAGAACAAGAAGAAAGAACTTAATTTGCAATTTGAAAAATGCAAATGGCATTCGCATGCCAAAAGAGCACTGTCTCTGGTTCCTGCTTTTACCAGAAATACGGGACGATTTGTCTCCTGTGCAAAGTGAAATAAGAGTAGTGCAATTACTGTGAAGGAGAAAAGTTTAAAAATGTAAATCACTTCAAATAAGTGAAGACTGCTGACAGAGAAGAAAGCAAGACAAAGAAAGAAACGAGTACATATACATACATCCCTGGAAGTGTTCAAGGCCAGGCTGGATGGGGCTTTGAGCAACCTGGTCTAGTGGGAGGTGTCCCTGCCCATGACAGGGGGGTTGGAACTAGATGATCTTTAAGGTCCCATGCAACCCCAGCTGTTCTATGATTCTATGATATATATTTAAATATCTCTATATATAAACATATATGTATACTTATGCATTATATATAAATATATATGAAGAAATTAATCAAAGCTCCATTTTGTTTAATAAATGTGTAGGAGTGCACACACTTAAAGTGACAGAACTGAAACTGACTCAAAGGAGGGTTTTTTAAGGTTTATAGCTGTAGAAAAACTCTTGAGAAGGCTCTGAAATCTGCACAAAGAAACAGCATTTATGCTAACTCATGTATTTGGCAGAGTATTTTTCTCTTATCTTACTATCTAGCAATGCATGCTTTCTCTACTATTTTAATCACTATTCGCTATTACTGAACTCTTCCATTAACATTTCCAACCATAGTCACAGTTGATCTCCAGAGATCAACTGTGAGACAGGTCTTCTCTGCAAGAGAAAGTTATATCACTGTAATTGCAGAAATGATATTTTAAAAAAAGAAAAACCTTTTGGTTTTCATCCTGCTTACTGCATTTCAGTGCATGCTGATAAGAAATTGCGTTAAAACAAACTCAAATAAACATCTCAAGTGAAAATAAGAGACTTAGCATAGGAGTTGTATCAATATGAAATTGTATTTTAATTGGTGCTACTTTTCTTGTAGCATTCTTATATTGACTTGCTAGTGCAACTGTCACTACCATTTACGAACTTGTACAGGGAAAACCATTATTCCCTTAACGGTCGCCATTTTCATCAGTCTTCAAATGTCGGCAGGCAGCTCCCTTAATGTATCATAGATGTTGCCCGAATTTAATAAGAAAACCCCTATGATATATTTCTTGTCATACGCAAACCACATTGCAAATCAGCATCTTTTTTTCACCAAGTTCGTAACAGTTATAAACAATTCTAACTTGACTCTGTCTATGTTTCAAGTTCCACCAGGGGACTGGATTCATTTTCATGGTCCCTGCCTGACCTTGCCCTGGAATTTTCCCTTCTAAGGAAAATTTAATTCTGTTGATATCTCAGTTGATAATGAGCTTAGTCTGTCAGATCACAATTTACACGAAAATATTTACTATCATTTATCTTTATACAATAATGATGCTGTTATTAAAATCATTTAGTATTACAAAACTCATAAATTTTAAAGTAAACATGTATTTAAGTTTATTAAATGAAGTTTTATGCAAACACAGTTCTCTGGAGAAAGATGGAATTAGATTTTTCCACAGAAGTTCTAAGAAAGTTAGAATTCCACTGGTTTCTCTTAGAGAAGAAAATAAAGAACGGACTTTTTGTGAGCCTGGGTTCAGAAATTGTCTCGTCTTCAGAGTCAACCTTTAACGACATCCAAAAAATAACAGGGAGGAGGAAAGATCTCTGAATGACCATGTGCTGCTAAAAAAAAAAAAAAAAAAAAAAAAAAGGCATTTCTAGGTAATAAATTCCATTAAAGTTCCATCAATTGCTTGTGAAAGATCACAAGACTGTAAAGCACTGAGAGAGGCTTACACACTCAGTTGTTTATAACTGTCAATAGAAAATGTTTGAACTATTTTCCTTACACTGATGTCAACTCAGTACAGTGCCAGGTTATTCTACACCATCATTTATTGAGAAATGCAACAATAACTGTGCTCATTTATTATACATACATAAATAAACATATTTCTTGAACATACTTCTCAATCTCTCCTTGTTGATGAAATTTTGTAACCATATGTTCCTGAAATTGATAAAATTCAAAAACATGATTCTAGAATTTGGGATTAGTACATTGCCCTAGATATCTATTGAATGCAGTATGTATACATTTGCCCTCAAATTTTGTACTCGTTATTTTCCTAAAATGTTTATTTTAATTAGGCGTTTATGAAATCTGATAACAATCCCTACTGAGCTCTTACAATGAGGAATGGAATGGCTATTAAAGACGTTACCTCACACAATAGTTACTGTTCCATATTAGATCATTAAGAGAGTATATGAAGTGTCAAGCAACATTTAAGTTCCCTGTATGTTATGCAGGGAGACATAAGACAGGTTCTGTGTCTTTATGAATAGCACTTCATGTGTTTGATTTAAGAAATTACATCCTGGTACTTTTGCCCGATACAGCTATTTCCAATTTTTGCTGAGTTTCTGCAGATCAAAATTATTCTGTCATGTGCATATTTAGGTCTTTGCTTTTGGGCTGATGCATTCTTTCTCTAGTATTTTCACTCTTGTTTCTCTATGCTGTAAACACCAGCCACATCTCCCACAAGCTCTTTTTCTTTTTTTTTTTCCAATTTTTGCTAAATTACAATAATTGGGATTTGACAATACTGCTATTCCAATTATCTTGCTATGATTTTACGACTTAAAAATAACCTAGAAAAAAATGAACCGTAGTGGAAAGTAAATGTTCATGTTACTTTTTTTCTCTATAGAGCTTTATAAGATTAAATATACAGAATATTTATTTTTCTATGTGTCTAAAGCTACAGTTACATTCATTCTCATAGATTTCATCCAAGACACAGCAGCCTAAAAGGTTTATTCAATTATCAATGCAAATGCTAACAAATTACTAACTCTTTATGACTTTCTGGCAGAAATAGATTTAATAGCTCTGTTTCTTCCATGTTAAACAATTGTCTTACAAAGTCATCTTCCAAAAATCAGGCTTTAATGGACTTTAGCATTCATAATTTTTCAATGGCCTTTATAGGAGTGTTTAGAAATTTACTTATTTTTATTTCAGTTCTGCTTCAGTAACAGCCTACATTCCCCACAACTTTTTCAGTTCACTGAGTTGTCTATATCTTCTCAGTTCCTTTTTCCTAGTGAAACACACTTCTTTCCTAATCAACAATTGATGATAATGGACTAAAAATTTCTGAAAACTAAACTCAATTAAACAGATACTTATTAGTAGCAACTAGAATAATTTCTGTTCTACATACGCTCTTTCTCTTTAGGACACAGAAAATAAAGAATAAAATGAAAAGGAAAGTTGGATAAAACTGAAATTGTGAAAATGAAATTAAGGAGATGTACCGTATCTCATATGAAGTTAGAAATGCACATTACAGAAATCAGTTCGCAATGGAAATAAAATTCAATTGTGATATTGTGATTGTTTCAAATACTCCTCACAGTAGCTGATTCAAAAACACTTAAATGTATCAAAAGTCATATACCTATATGTACAAATATATGTGTAAGCGTAAAAAATCAGCAGTGAGTTGAGACATTCCCTCCTATGTCTCCTTCCTCTCTTTGATAAGTTCTTTCAGTTAAGCAGAAAATGAATGCAATTTTCTGCCTTCACTTCTGCTGATGTTGAGTTAATCGGGACAGAGTAGTTCCACCTCTAAGTAGTTGGAGAGTGGCTGAGAAAAGCTTAGGGCTGGGAAAGTTGGAAAGATATAACAATAGGTACGCTCCTCATTTGAAACTGTGGACTGTCAGGGATGTGTTAAATTTCAAATCTGTCCCCATACAGTAGGAACAATGCATAACTGTGAGTAAAATGGAAAGCAGAGAAACATTCTTCACAAAATCAGCTTCTCAGAGAAATAAATTAATATATATGACCTTAAAAGTCATTAGTTTTTTTCAGATATGCTAGCGATCCATATGTGTACATATACATTTTTGTTTAGATATACACAAATAAAGTATAATGCTTTACCTGAACTATATTTGAAAACAATTTCCACACAATAAAGACATGTTATTTCTCTATATTTAACTTTGTTTCCAAAGAACATTTATCCATCTCCCATATTCCATCAATGATTCATTAATGACACATTGAATGTTAGTTGCTAAATGTTATTTCATTAAAAACATTAAAGCAGTGACATTTTTTTTTTAAAGGGCAGATTTCTCATTGTTGTACTTGATTTTGTAAATTTTTTTTTAGCTGTCACATATTCACATTCAATTACTTATTGTTGCATATTTTTAACATATCGTAAAAGTAAGTCAGAGACCACAAATAGCAATGGCCCGGCAGCTCTCAGCTTACTGAAGTACGAGATTAGCCAAACATCCAGCTGCTCAGAACTTGCTGAAGATCCTCCACAAAACCTTCCCATAATACTTCAGTTGAGACCTGAAAGGAACATCTCTCTGCAATTAGTTCACTTTGCTCTTTCAGACCTCAGGTCTCTGCTGACATTATTAGGCTTCCTAATTAGTATTGCTTGTGATGGTGACTTTTTGAAATACGGATATCTGTCCAAAGACAACTAGATTGTGACCTCCAATAATATTTCTCATAGGTCACTATATTGCTATCAGATGGTGATAATATTCAGCTATTACTAAACCTTGACCGGAAAAAAACCCACCAGAGATGAAAATTCTTTGTATTCTGTGTTAAGGAATTAATTTTAAAAAGAAAGAAAAGAAAGTCACAAACACCTGAACCTGCAAACATCTATGAAAGAAAAGACATACTGTGGGCTTGCAAGTTTCAAAAATGTCTCTTTGAACAACATTTCACAAACATCTGCTACTCTGCTTTTCTTAGACACTGCAAATGAATTCTAACTTTTATATTTGAACTTGCACAGAAAGTATATTCATTAGCTAACATTTTTCATTAATTGCTCATATGGAAGTAGTCATACTCTTAGGTTTCCTCAAAATATTTTGGAAGTGAGGTGCACCAAATTTTGCATGTGGTGTACTTCGATACCTGACACTTTCCCGTTTTAAAGCTATTAATTAATCCAAACACATTTAATCTATTAAGTCTTTGATAAGAATGGCAGAGAAGACACAACATCTAATATAGAGTCTACTGATAACATTCTGCAATCTGCAGGCTTCAGGTGGATCTTCAAATGAAAAATTAAATTGATGATACGTATGGCATCCCACATGATGCTGGAAATGCATGTTACTGAAATAATTTCAAATTAGAAACAAAATACACTTGTGACTACCTTAAAAATTCTTAGCAGTGGCAGTTTCAAAAACATGTAAACATACCACAGGTCATATATATTTATATTCATATATGTATGCATTAGTGTAAAAAAAAAAAAATCATGAGCAGGTAATCAAGACATTGCCTTCCATTTGTCCTTCCTGTCAACTGTACACTAGCATGTATATAGGAAACAAAGGACCAAGGTAAAAAAACTTCTGCACCACAAAGAAGAGAAAGTAGGAAGGTTTTGCTCTCCCAGATGGAAAGAAAAGATCAGGCTTTATGTTTAGCAAAGGAGTTGAGTGAGGTTGCGTAAAATCCTCCTCACTTGTCTCCTGCCAGCAAAGGACACACACAATATGACAACACAATAGCTTCGCCAATCTAGTCTTTTCTTCACAAATCTGTAGAAGCTGGAAGCTATCTGAAATGCAGTTGCAGTGCAGATCTTAATAGATTCAGAGGCAAAAAAAATAGGAGAATTTCAATGCTGTATTGTAATTGCCATAGGGGGCTGCTGAATACTAGTGGTTACAATTCAATGGAAAAGTTAAGGCAACTGAATTTCATCCACAAGGCACATCTTCCAGAAGGCCATGGTACAAGTGTTTGAGTCTAAAACCCATGGTGTGCACCACTAATGAAATGAAGGTCGCTTACTGGCATTATGAGATTTTGTTCACATTTCAAAATACCAACAGAAGTGCCAACAAAATGTTTTCTCTGCACAGTTTTGCTTGTATCAGAACTCAAATATTACAGCTGTAAAAATCAGTATTCTATAGGCTACCTTATTGGGGAAAAGAAAAAAGCTCTAAACCAATTAGTAACAGTTCTTAGTTTGATATTTGATTAATTTCTTACTTTAAATAAGTGATTCTTAAGAAATCCCATTAATTTCAGAAGCATTAGGAGAGAAAGCAGTAGACATTGTCCCTGATGGTCATAGTACTTAGACAAAGTAGATTTAATTCTTAACATAATCTCTTCCCACTCCTCTTTGAACTACTCAAGGTATATAAAGACAACAGAATGTAACAGGCAGAGATTTGGAGCAGAAACCACATTATCAACACAGGGAAAACGCACTTTAAAAAAGATGATCTAAATACAGATTTAATAACTTGCTTGGATTATAATGGCCCAAGGGGTTATTTTAGGATCCTATACTCCACAAGCGAAGAGAAATAGCAATTAAAAGTCTAGAATAAGGTGCTATTTACTCTTCTGAAAAACATCACATGGGCAATGTCTTTTAATGGACACAGTCTGCATTTTGAACTTAGAAGAGAACGGAAGGTCCCCGGTAAAACTCTCTTCAAATAACAGCAAAATTAACACCTGAATCAAATTTGTAGGACAGCTTCTTCACTTTGAAAATGTTTGCAGTTCAGATATGGATCGTTATCAGAAGCTGAATTTTGCAAATTATCCCTTCAGCTCTAACATTTGATTCAAACCATGAAACTCAAGATCCTGGAATTATTTATATTTTAAAGGTTGTGAATACCATGGCAGACCTGCTACCTCATAAACTTTTTGTCATATTTGCTGCTATATTCCTCCTCTGACATTCTTTTCCATTTTTTTTTTTTTTTAATCTAGCCTGCATTAATACCAGCTATTTACAAAAAGAAAGGTAAGGCAAATAATTTCACATGTCTCTAAACAATCTTTTAAACTCTAATAGCAGAAACATTTTTCTTCAAAGCAATGTACAGTGTGAATCATAGAATTGCCTAGGCTGGAAGGGACCTTTCAGACCATGTAGTCCAACCATCAACCTAACTCTGACAAAAACCGTCACTAAACCATAGCTCTAAGCACTGTGTCTACCTGTCTTTTAAATACCTCCAGGGACCGCAACTCAACCACTTCCCTGGGCAGCCTGTTCCAATGCTTCATAACCCTTTCAGTGTAAAAAAATTTCCTACTATCCAGTCTAAACCTCCCTTGGTGCAACTTGAGGCCATTTCCTCTTGTCCTATCACTTGTTACTTGGGAGAAGAGATCGAACCCCACCTCCCCTCATCCTCCTTTCAGGTAGTTGTAGAGAGTGATAAGGTCTCCCCTCAGCCTCTTTTTCTCCAGGCTAAACAACCCCAGCTCACTCAGACGCTCCTCATAAGACTTGTTCTCCAGACGCCTCACCAGATTTGTTGCCCTTCTCTGGACATGCTCCAACTCCTCAACGTCTTCCTTGTAGCGAGAGGCCCAAAACTTGATATCACTACTTGATGTTTGGGCTCACCAGTGCCAAGCATGGGGGACAATCACTTCCCTAGTCATGCTGGCCACACCATTCCTGATACAGGCCAGGATGCTGCTGGCCTTCTTGGCCACCTGGGCACACTGCTGGCTCATATTCAGCCAGCAGTCAACCGACATATCCAGGTCCTTTTCTGCCAGGCACAAGATGGGACAATTCTGCCCATGCACAATATGGGACAGCATGTAGTCATCAATAAGGGACTTGGCACACCTTCTATATCAACAATAACGTCATAAAGATGAAAACTCAAAATACTACATTACAAAAATTCTAATCCCCATTATAACCTGGGGGAGTTGGTCTTCCCTTGGCAGGTAAAAGCCACAGATAAAACCACAACTGAAAATCATTCACATATCTATTCATTGAGAAGCAAATGATCCTATTCCTTATCAATTTGGAAATACTACCCCATAAAAATGAAGCTCATGAGTCTCAATTCTGACTCTACAGTAATGGAAATGAGCGAGTAGGAGTGACAGGGGAATGGCACAAATTGCTGCTGAAGGGAAAAGTTTTGTAAATTGTACTTTTTCTCTAGAAAAAAAAATAGACTGAAGAAAAAAGATGGCTGATTAAGTGAGAAACTTAGGAGGCTCAAAGTAGTCCCATCAGAACCAGATTAACACACAATTATCCCTAATGACATGCAGAGTCATTCATTCTTTTTTGACTGAAGAGAGGTGTCTACCAAACTTCTAACAGGACTTCCTATAGTACATTTCCTTTGAGATTTTTCCCTCCAAGTACTGACCTTCTCCAATACTCTCCTGCCCATAGAGTCTAATGTGATCACAATCTGAATTGATGTGGCTGAAAAGAATAATGACAAGGTGTTATATCGCAGTTACCCTTGAAGAACATCTTGCATATGAACTTCTAACTCTCACCACTAACAAAATGAAGCTCTCACTTCAAATCTACTATTAGGAAGTCCAAATAGCAGAAAAACATATTAAAGGATTCAATTGTCTAAACAAAACAAAACAATTTTTTGTCCAAGATTATGAAGTAGGGATTTATTTGATTAAAAAAAAAAAAAAAAAAATCTGAGAAAACAACAGCAAATACTTCTGGATAATTCTTCCTACCTATTAAGTGACAGCAAGTCCTATATATCTTTTACACTTATCTGTATCTGTTGGAAACTAAAAATAATGGTGCCTTTAGGAATTCTGCTTTACCTAGTTTGTGAAAGATGACGTGAGGCACTTCTGTTCTGCACATTTTATTTTTACACTGCTTAATACTGTTGTTATTCCTGAGCATGATTTATGGGTACCCTGGGGTACTCCTAACCGCTTTTGATGTTATTTCTACTGGAAACAGTTGACAAAAGCAGATCTCCCCTTGAGGATTGCACAGTTTTAGTATTTGTTTCAACTTTCAGCCATTTGCTCAACCTATTAAGAGCTTCTTCAAAGACATAAAATAGCAACCTATCACCTTGAATGCTACAGAAAAAAATAAATGCATAAAGGCTGCCAATTCACGCTAACTCTGCTGTAGATAAGCAGAATACATTGGAAGGCATTATACTACATGGAACACTGCCTATGGATTTAGCATAGCCCTAACAAGGGTATTTGGCTCTGAAGTATTTCACACTGTTGGTCAGAGCTGCATGAAAATATTCATATAAAATATAAACAAGGCAAACAGAAAGCATGCCTAATGTAAACTTAAGAATAAAAAACAGCAATAAGCTTAAACATTATTTCAACTTTGTATTTTCTCTATCTACCATAGAGTATGCTACTGCTTTAAATACAATTTTTATGAGCTCTACAAAATTTGCTAAAACCATACATATGCCACGCCAAGACTCTTGCAGATTAACTGCTCTACCTCTGGTGGACTAACTGTCCATGATAAATGGATGGAAAGAAGTAGAGAAATGGTATACCTTGCTGCAAACAACAGTATTTACGAAACACATAAATAGTACCTGGTTTTCATCTTTTCCTTTTAAAATCTGTTCAGCAAAAAGGAAGAAAAATGTATTTTGAAGAACAGATACATGTTTTTTTACTGTAGTGAAGCTAATAGAAAGTAATAGTTAATGTACCAAATACAGTTATTCCTCTTTTCCACCTGAATGCCGTAGAATGATGAAAGTAGGTTTCACAAAAGTAGGTTACTATAAACTGCAGAATGTCCTGGTTGCTACTTTTCAACTGTATAGGAGTAGTAGAAAGTCATCGCCAGCACAGATACATATAGTCACCTAAATGTTTAACTAAAATTAAAAGGTTATGGGCATTTGTGTAACTTCTTTGAGTTATATATAAATACTCCAAGAACACTAGGTTGGAGAAAAGAATTAGAAACTCAAAAAATTGAGCAGATATTTCATACGTAGCTCAAGAATCTACATAACCTTCGTGCAACATTGATAATTGATTTTATTGTCTAACCTCTATCTCTTTGCAAAATGGGCTTACCTTTGACCATCCTTGCAACTGGAAAAAAAGAAAATCAGGAATAGAAACTAAAGTAAATTTTTGCAGAGCTTTAATTTCAAGATTTTTTCATTCACCCAAAGATATATGTGAAATTATATTTTAACAATTCACAAGATTGGCCCCATAAAAAAATGAAGCAAAGTAAGGTCTTCTTGGTGCCACCTACAAATGTTTAATATTGCAGAAAACTGCATAATAGTCTTTTATGGCTTTAAAAATCCAAATTCTGAAAGATAATCAGCATTCAATGTATGGATACATTCTTAAAACTTTGAAGTTATCATGGAGATGTGTATCAATATTTTGACATGATGAGAGAGAATAATTTTCTTCCATTTTAGTTCCTCTAACATTGCCTAGACAAGGGAGTTTTAGTAGAGGAGGGACTTTCAGACAATTTTTTTTTCTTGTTTTATTCTTTTTCCTTTTTTTTTTTTTTTTTTTTTTTTTTTTTGAAGTAGAGAGGAAAGCCTAACAAAACCACATTAAATTGTCAGGAACAGACAACTTCTCCTGCGGTCTGGAAATACTTAAGTTTTTGACAACCCAGTGGACACATGGCCTGCATATAGGTACTGTTAATCCTGCAAAGCTCAGTTGTTAGTCCAGCAATTTTACCCCTTCATTGTACTTCATGGTGTCTGGTGACCTCTTTTGATGCTTCCCAAGCCCTACACAGGGAAGAGAATACTATAGAATGGTTTAGGTTGGAAAGGACATTCAAGATCATCTAGTTCCAACCCCCTGCCATGGGCACGGACACCTCCCACTAGACCAGGTTGCTCAAAGCCCCATCCAGCCTGGCCTTGAACACTAGGACACTTGAATACTAGGATAGAAATAACCCTTTTCTATGCTTCTTACCACTAGGATAAAAGGTATACTTTCATTGCAGATCTAGTTTCAGCAATGAGCCTTTGGGTTTCAGCTTCAAGATTATCCCAAGCTGGCTGTGACGAAGAGCCAGGCTACCTGTCACAGTCCTGTGTAGGATATCTGTCAATCATTGCCATTTGGCTTGGGATCAAGGACCAGCTGTTGGCCCTCTTCCATGTAGCAGTACAGACACATACTAGGGCTCTGCACCGCAGTAAACCAAATCACTCTTCTTGACCTGTGAACTGTTAGAAGGGACAGGAAACTAGCCACTTTTAAGTAGTTTAGTCTGCACCCTTGATGCAAAATGCTGAGCTACCAATTTGACAGAGTTATATTTGGCATTTAACCTGTACCTAGGATCCACTTCTGTAAATACACCACAGAGGATGCTGCCAAAATCAGCTCTTTCCAGAAGACACACCAGTCACTACAGAGTTCCAGGATCCTTTGCAACTTCTCTCTTTTGACCAACAACTATCATTTTGCAATTCTCTTTGGTATATATTTTTATGTAAGGAATGGTGCTACCTGCACTGAGGCAGAGTCAAGGTACAGTAATTTCATGTTAGTTAACCATGAAAGAGAGGAGGAACTGAAATAATATTGCCTACTTCCTGCTGATTTCATCTTGTGCAGTTCCACAGGCCAGTACAAAAGACCTGCTCATGGGTGGGAGGGGATTAGGAGGTGTGCAGGAGAGTAGAGGTCACTCACAAAATCTTGTGAGGTATACAATAAGGCAGGAGAGAGAACATCCCCTTCATCTTTTCACTGCATCAATTGAGGAATGAGAGAGGAAACCTACATCTATAGCTCTAGGAAGTATGAGAAGCCAAATTCTGGCTACATAAATATATTAGTGCACTTACAACCTGAAAAACTACAAGAAGGCTGCTGGAGTACTCTCCTGCTCACTCTTGGGATAACTGATTTCACTGTCTCCTGTCAAACACTTAATTCCATGGTGTACAAGATGCACAGGGTCAGAAGAGTATTCTCCTGACTTCCTGGAGATTGAAGGGGATACAACTGGTCTGTAGGCTGTTTTTATAATATCCTAATGTAATCCTCTCCTCATGCCACAGTTTCAGAGTTCTTGCTATGATCAAATAAAGTCTGTCAGCCATCCAGAAAACTAAATTGAACTTTCATTATCTAAAAAGTATCTCTATGCTCCATAATGGAAACCTATTTATGAACAATTGAATCTGCTATACAAAATAAAGAGAAGACTGAAAGACTTAATATGTGCATGAGTAACTTCACAGAACCTGTTGTTCCCATCACAGACAGATATCACAGATAACTAGAAATTACTAGTGCCTCGTCAGATGCTCAGGCACCCAAATCCTACCCTGTTTCCTAGGATAGTCAGTCAGAACTCCTACAGACTTTTAGAAATAAAATACTTTAAGATCACCTAATAGCATCTCAGAAGGGGTCGTGTAAGCTGGAAAGAATCTGAACAGCATGAGGCCAACAGGAAGACATATCTTCCTTCCCTGTTTAGTGTATAAATCCAATAAGCTTATTCATAAATAAATATTCCCAGATTGTGTGCTTAGATAAAAGTCTACTGAAGCTTAAGTCTCTCATAGTTATTTGACGCCTTAATGTAAATTAATGAGAACTGATATGCTTTTGTGACATGTCAATAAATAGTCCCACTAAACTTCACTAGTAAAGTTTAGGAAGCCAACAGTTAGTCCTGGGAAAAGTTCAGCTAAGCAAATCCAGAAAATTAGGTCTTACTTCTTTCCTTCCTTTGGGATTTTACCACAAAACAGAGGAAAAAATTACAACTTCATGAATATGGGTGAGTAGGTCTGTACCGAATATACCAATTCAGGAAAATGTCAATATACCCATTTCAAATTTGATTGAAATAATTATAACCAGTTTTCAAGCCTAAGTAAGCATATTTATGGCTGATACTCTTCCCTCTTGTTCTTGGGAAAAGGAGAAAGCTGGTCTCAGATTGGAAACTTCATTTTATACTTAATTACAGAGAGGTTAATACTGTTGCATACCTACCATCGGGGACAAGCTTTCTAAGTAATTCAGCACGTATGCCCGCAAGGTAGTGTCTGAAAGAGACACATGGCAATGCTGCAATACTGTGTATATGGGAAGTGATGGACACCATACTCTTCTATTCAGTGTACAATTATATTTTAAATTCTATCAAAGACTCATTTTCTTCAGCCAAATACTGTCAGCAACGAATCAGCCGCTGTCAATACAGTGTCATGCAAGCACAACATACTAGGTCTGGGACAGAACCGGAACAACGAACTATTATTTTCAATAGGAAGTTTACCTCCAGGAATCCAGCTTTTCTTCCCCAAAAAGATATCTCATAACAGTTTCATTCACACTTCCTGCTATCCTATAATTTTTTTCTAAATTCTTTCCTCTATTGCAAAATGCAGACCAATCAATAGCAATACTTACAGTGTATACCATGGTGTTATTAGTTTTGAGGTTCCACCTCAAAATATCTCCTAATTGGTAATAAATGTGTTTCAGGTAATTCTTCACAACAATGGTAGCTTTCTTTCTCAGGCAATTGGTTTTTAATCCATGCAATTGCAAGTAATGGTATTCTTGAACGTATGTGCCCAAACACCATACGGTGAGATGGATTACAGTATTTAAAAATGCAATAAACAAGAACATGAGAACAGATGCATCATAAGAAATTTTCCTTTGATTTATAAAACAAACACCAAAAAGCTCCTTTCTGCGGGAACAATTTGTCCCCCTCAAAGTCGTGCTTTCATTCACTGGCTCTTAAATATGGATTAGCAGCAAAGATCTACACACTTACACCACTATCTTTAGCACTTCAGGTTGTAGTTAGAACTTCAGCAGTCATATTTCCACCTGCAACTCTACTAAGGTACAAAAATATAAATTGCATTCATACCAGCAAAATAAAACACTGTGGCCCATTTTCCACCGTGATACTAAGGGAAAAAATGTTTAAAAAGGAAAAACAGCAGAGGAGGAAAAAAAGCTCTTTGAAAGTGATAAGTATTCTGAAGCACTAAGACTGTGCATCTCTGACACTTTTTGTTGTACTTACCTAATATCTGTACATGTTATACATGTGATAGAGCGACTGTTTGCAGTAACGAGGTTCAAAGCCACAGATGTTTCACTGTCAGTAGTTGGGTGTGCTCCACATTTAAAGTAAAACTCCTGAAATATTGAAGGAGAGATAAAGAGAAGATTACATACCTGCTGCTCATGTCCTCCCTTTATCTTAGGCTAACTGACGTTTGAGACAACAGACAAATCACCACTGCCAACAGAAAAGGAGGACAATCATTAGGAAAGGTTGGCAAGGAATCCCTTGCAAAAATACCAGTATAGGTGCGTATTTTGTTCAGTGACTTCCCTAGCAAAGAAGATATCTACTTGTGTACTAATTTGATATTAGTGTGACGCATTCTGTGATTTTCTGGATTAATAGAAAAAAAATTAATTCATCTAAGTATTGTCAAAGGCAGAATAGTAAGCACTGTCACTATGCGTTAATATTTCCACATATTTTTTTGTTATAGATGTTACCATTTTCTGAACTCTAAAACATAGAATTTTAGCTCTAAATTGGTAAAGTTTGGCCTTGCTTTTGTGATGTTGGAAATCTACACTATACAATTTTACCATCACATTAAAGAGAAGCTCTAGCTCTTTCAGGACACATATTACATTTGCCATTATATATTATATTGTGTTTGAATTAAGTTGCTTTAGTCCATATCAGTCTATGTAGCCTCTTAGACTCTTTCATTAGCATAATACTTTTTACACAACTATGTATGTGCTTTGTTCTCTTTTCCATTGCACCCCAGGGAAAGCCATACTAATCATGCTGTGCTTTGATAAGGTTTTATTATAAGAGATTGTTTTAAATGTCCAAACTGCTCTATGTATATGTAAATAAAAGCAGTCTGAAGACATGTGCTTTGCAATTGGAGCCACAGATGACAGTTTGCTGTTTCTTTGTTCCCATAAGACCTTTTTTCCACTATGAAATTGTGGAGGTTTGTAATGAAAACATTAAGACTGTTAAAAGTGAAGTGTGAATTGGAAGGTAAGAGTGTAAAAGCATCAGAAGAAATTACAAGAAGGTGGTATAAAAGAATAACAGGTGCTGATAGCATATTAACATGGGATATTAAGACCACAGATGAATCTCAAGACACCCAGACTGGGGGGAAAAAAAAAAAAAAAAATCTAAAAAAAATAATAAAATTGATAGAGAGAAAAAAGGAAAAAAATATAATAAACTGCAGCTAGAGAAAAAAAAAAAAAAAACACCACAGATGGTGAATAAAAATCAGCAGTGTTTCCTGATCACTCACAGAGGTGGAACAGGATGAAGGCAAAAAAAAAGTACAGTCACAGTCAACTTCTTTATGGTGCAAAAGTCACATCCAAAACCCAGCATTAAGAACAACCCAAAGGCTGTGAAAAAGACTTGCAAGGTGGCGTTTCCTATTGCCACCCCAAGTTCCTAGCTAGACACATATTTTAGTGCTCGTTAATATATATGAATACAAGAGAATGAATGTGGCTGAAGAAATCGGTTTTGTTTAACACAGAATGATGTCCCCCTTTACAGCCTCGCACAGAGATTTACTACAATGCTGTACTAAGATCAGTTCAGAAAAAGCTTTGCTTTCTCACTGCCTTGAGCCTTGCAGTACGGAGCTCTCCATCTGCGAAACAGCTGTCAATTACTGTGTTTTCTTAGTTGTGATCATTTAGATATATTGCATATTTCTACATGAGACAGATACAGTACTATGCAGTAATACCTCTAAGGTGGAATCTGGTGACTAGGATATGAGAAGTATTAATATAACCTTCCTTCTAGGTTAGTCAATCCTGCTTCACAAAGATGCACTGATACATGCAATAGATTCAACACAAATGAAATATTCAAACTCCACTGTAAGTTAAGGACTCATTGTCTGAAGCAGGTGTTAGTAGCACTTTATTGAGAGAACTATGGGGTAAGAGGATATTTTAAAGGTAAACCTATTTTTAAAATGAGGTAATTGTTCACAGAACTTTTGACGTAGTCACCAGTACATATTAACGTAGAGCTAATTTTTTTAAATAACTAGATCATCTTTCTGTCCTGTTCCATAACGTGAGGAAATAGTCCCAAGCAAGAAAACGTGCTTAAAGCCATCTCTAGACAATACTTTACACTTTCCAAGTTTTTTTTCTCTTGTTCAAGACCCAGTTACACAGACAGCTTTTAAATATCAGCTCAGCTTGAAGCATTTCAGCAGTCGAGAATGAGTCAATGGAACCATACATTCATCTGGACTACACGAAAACCTTACGCAATACGTAATTTATTTTCAATCTTTAAAAATGTATCCACTAATCCTTGTATTATTTGCTAATGGGAATTGAGGTTTGGGTTTTCTTTGCACTTTAATTTGATTTTACTGTTGTTTGAATTAAGTGGTAAGAAGGATGTATTTCAATGCAGGAGAAGTCTTGAAAATTCATCTCCTTGCTTCAGTACATCTTCTGCATACAACTAAGAGAATATTGAGAACTCACTATTCCAGAACAGATAAACTATGGGCAAGTAAACATACAAAAGAAAAATAATTTCTGATAAAATTACTTTCCCACTATAATAAAGCTTTCTTTAGGTCACAAGTAAAAATAAAAAGAGTAATAAAGTAAGCTCTAAAACACTTGAAAAAGCTTTAGACTTAATTTATATTTTTTTCTACAGAGCGTGTGTCTGATGTTTCTAATTGCTTTTGATAATACCTCACAACAGCTATAAGTTTCTCGTCATGAAAGCTGTTTAACAAATATGGAAAGGAAATAAAGCGATACGTTTCTTATTCCTTACTCTAAGAGGTATGGCATATTGCCTACAATTTGGGGGGGGGAGGGGAAGAAAATAAAAAAAAGTCAAGAGTCTTGTGTTACATTCCCAAAATACTTTCTCTATACTTCTGTTTATCAGCCTCAAAACTGCTTTAAGAAAATTCCTCCAGTAATTACATTTCTGATGTGCTTTGCTGTTGTTGAATGGAGAACATTATGGAATGTGAAAATACTATTTGAAATAACAAAAGAAAATATTACTGCTCTCCAAAAGTATTCACTGAAAGACTCCCTGCTTGAGTAAACCACAATTAAAGAAATAGTAAAATGTAATCTTACATATAAACAGAACAAAGAGATCACTGAAATTATAGAAAAAAATCCCTCAAGATTATGTCAAGTATTTGTTCAGAAGAGATATTCAAGATTAAAGAATTAAAAAAGTCATTTATAACAAATGTGTTGAGACTAGCCGTACAGTAAAATTAACCCATTTATAAAAAATTCACCCTTGGAAAAACAAAAGGTATCACCCCATACAATGCAGTTCTATAAAATCAACACAACGGTGCTTCGCAGGCCTGAGACATCAGTGCAATGATGGGAGTTCAGTAATACAGGGAGAGGATGGAATCTGAAAAACACAGTATGCGAGTGCCTAACAGTTCTGTCATAATGTGGACTGCATTTCCACATTTTGGTTTTTTTTTTTTTTAATCATAGCAATACACATTCCAGTTGTTTGAAGGTTTTTAAAAGTCATGGACTCAATTAGGTTTCCAGTTGCAAATAAAAATTTATGTGGCCTACTTTTACACATTGTGTAAAGAAACAATCCACAAGTATTTATTTGTTACATAGGATACATTTACAAAATTACATTTTAGATATACAGCTTGACACTTCAGTTTTGCTAAAGATGTCTTCACTGATGACGGTACATTTTCCCAGAACGGTCCCTTCTGCTGCTTACCAGTTTCCGACAGCTCTCAGGGGCCAGTTCTCTACTGGGCTTGGAACGGGATAGCAGAAGGTATCTACCAGATTTCCCAGAGACTGAACATACTTCTAATGATGCAAGCACCACCCTTTGATGCCAGGGCATATATGTATGAAGTTATGAAGAAAGATAACTCATAAGCATGAGTTGCTTCTCAACTGTTTCCAGCAATGAAATTGCCGAGAGTAAAATAAAAGTGGGAAGAGTTTAGCCACTTCTCATTCTCCCCCCTTCCATGTCATCAGGCACATAAACGTAGCTATTCTTTTATTTAGTGTTTCACCCAGTGTACAATAGCCTAAGGAGGGAAATTTGCTGGAGTATATAATCTAAAACATTCTATGTTCCAAGGTTAGTCTCCAAACAACTGTAGAGATCTTGGAGCCAATTTAGGAATAACCCTCTAAGTTTTCTACAGACTGTCACACTCACACAAGCAGATGTTACTTCCTAAGGTTAACATCAAAATCTCTCTCTCTACTTAACTTGTTATGCTATATGAGACAATAATTCCAGAATTTTAACCTTACAATAAATAAAAAAAAAAAAAACAAACAAAAAACAACCAAAACCAAAAAAACCCCAAACAAATAAAAAAACCCCTTTCAGAATAACATGAAAGGGATGGCAAAAATTCATGCAGCCTACATTACTATCTGACCACTTCTAAAATATTTTAAAATAGAAGAAATCACATTATTCCTCCTTTCTGCACCAGTGTTCTCACTCAGTACAAAAGTTTCTGATGAATTCTGCTTTTTTTTTTTTTTGTTAAGTATTTCTGTTCAGCAATGAGTAAGTCAGTCAAGAAATTACTGCAAAAAACGAGACAAAATTTAGTGCTTTCCTTAACGCTGAAAGTGAGCAGTTTTATGGTCACCTTCTACTGCATTGAATATCTTTAGACCATTTTCTTGCCTAAAGGCATAGGTCCCATGAAATTGCGAACATTCTATTTAACACTACAAATGTCTTCCTTTTGGCAGTGTATCTGATAGATTGTTATTCAGAGAAGGGAGCAGGCATTACTCTAACATACTTTGTCATATTCTTCACTCCTGTTATCGCTTTTGTGTCACGCAACATCATAAGAAGTGCAAGGGGAAGAAAAGGTTCAAAGATACATGGTCAGTGTTAGCTACTTTTTATGAAACTCAAAAAGAAAATACTCTATTTAAAAAATCTTGTTTGATAATTTAAAAAAAAATAAATATAAGCATGTCTCCCTAAATTCTGTCTTTTCAAACAAAGCAGGAGTTTGCATACTTCTAACTGCTTCTGTCATATATATATATACACATATACATATATATAAGCAAACCGTCTTCTATATGGTCAAGTAACCAAAGTATGTAAAAGACCTAGCCATCAGTGGGAAGCCAGAATCTGAAACAGAATATGGTGAGACAGGCCCAGAAAAAAGTTTACCCTTTTTATACATGTTCCCCAGTCCAGTTTACTGGACTGTCAGAGAAAACACTGCTCGTTGCTAACAAGTACCAAGACAGACTGCACCTCAGCTGATATACAACATATGCACATGAGAATACAGGTTCCTAACTGTGCTTCTCCTTCACTGCTGTGTAAGTTGCTTAAAAGTCCTAAGGAAGCTCAGCCTTTGAATTTCTTATCCCCTTTTCTTAATAAGCTACAGAACAAGGTGGGAGCCCTGTGGTATTTTTCCCCTGAATTACCCACAGATGTGTTTATTTAGGACTGACAGGAAAAGCCATTTATTAATATGTGTTATAGCCACTGAAAGTGTAGTTTTCAATTTTCAAATCATCATCGGTCTTAAATCTCTTTTTATCTGTATCACCATAATTATTCCCCTGAATGAGAGAAAACTTCAATGCCATTGTGGCATACTCCTGTGATAATGTTTTGTTTCCTTTTCCAACTGAAAAATTAAGTAGATGTGCAGGGGGTCTGAGGACAGATTGAAAGAAACCCACTTCAGAACAGCTGTGTAATCAAATACTTCTGGGATGTTCTGGGAAAGACTGGATTCGACTCTGAGCAGAGACACTTTAAGGTTCCCACATCCCCGGAGAACTGTAGACAGTAGCTTTCCAGGCCATAGGAATATCTCTGGTGAAAAAAAGTAATCTGTAAAATGTCACAGTTCACATGTGGAAGAGGCACTGCTTTTAAAGTTAAATAAGTAAAAAGTGTTAGAAAAGCTGTTTGATTTACACTGGCTAACTAATAGGAGGAAGGCTGCATTGCTCAAGGATAATTCTTAGAGGTTACAGCAAAATAGTGGCCTGCACTACCAACTTCCCAATTCCCCTATGCAGCTCAGAAGATACTACTAAGAACCTCAGATCAGGTATTGAGCATTGTGAGCATCACCTAGTACTAATTATTTGGTGATTGCTACTCTGCATGGTTTGTTTTTACTGAGCAATGACTCCGAGACCTAAACAACTGTAAGAAAACAAAAACAACAGAGGAAGAAATTATGAACCATAATTCAAATTTTTGCAATATAATTGTGTTGAGTTAAAAACCACATAAATAAAACAAAAGTATTCTTATAGCTACCTAAATTTCAGACAAAGTCATCCATTTCTTTTATGTTTGAAGCTCATCTGGAACTGTTACTGCAACACTTGTAGCTGAGAAACTAACCTTAGGTTCTACTCCTATCATCAGCACTACTTCCTTGTAGGATGATCTCCATTCAAGAATATTTCTTTCCTACTTGAGGTTCCAATCAAAATCAAACCTCCTCTCTGTGGATTTCCTGTGATTCGTAAACTCTACGCTTGATCATGGTATCAATACTGTAAACACTCTTCTAAAGTGCAGCTGACTTACCTAAGCTGGGAACTGCAACTGCCCCTTGGGCATTGCTAGCCGGATCACCTCTTAGGGAAATGACCAATAAATACAGCTTTCATGGACAAACATAACTTATTTTGAGGGAAAGGATTTGTGCATAGTATTAGACCAGTGTTCAAGTTATATCATGGAACTCTTTAAGTACTGTTTCAGTGTTAAAGAAATATATACATTGATCACTACAAAAAGTAGAATAATTGTGTTTCACTGCTAATTCTCTATAAAGACTAAGCAGGATAATAATCAAGGTTATTAAGGGACAGTGCATTTGAAGTACCTTAGCGTAGATTTTAGGAATACCGTGATGCGAAGATTAAAGATGTTGGCCACTTTAATCATTCACATACCAACACTAATACGAATCTTTCAAAAGCATAATCACTACAGTCAGACAACATTTCTTTGCCATAAAAAATACCTTAAAGTAATTTTTCTACTTGAAAGTGAAGATCCTGTGGAAAAACTCAGCACCTGATCTCAGACCTACATATTCAGAATGGAATTCGAATAATCAGCAAGAATAAAAATAAAAGGATGCCACCAATACCAGCATATTTTATATACATCTCTACAAAAATCTCCCCAGCCTTTACACTTCCAAGTCCACAGAATCTCTGCTGTAGAACATGCAGCAGAAGGTCAGCATGGCAGTTCATGGACACTGTCAGAAGCGTGAACTTTGAAAGAAATGCCTTTATGGGATGCAAGGAGAAAAACTGATGTCCCAGGAGAGATCAAATAGTATATAGTAAGCCTTGTTAACATACTGTCGATAATTAAGATGACCTCAAAGATAAGTTGAAACATATTTTGATGTGAAGAATAACAATAAATTGCTGATATATCAAATTGCAATGTCTATAAGAAGTATATATTTCTTTAATTTGGCAAGAGACAAAAGCAGCATAAAAAAAAAAATTGAAGTAATATGTGCATCTCTCTAATATCTGCCTTCTGACTGAACCCCATTGCCCTTCTCAAACTGCCTCTGGCTATGAAGAAAGATCTGTTATTCATGATAAAAGCTCTTTAAGATGAGTATCCTTTGTCAACTCTTCACTGAGGCTGTCAGAGTATGCTTGGTCCCAATGAATACATCAACTTTGACCTGTGTGAAGGATGGGGAGGGAGGAAGTTAACTTTCTAAATTATTGTTACATTTTTAAGACAAGCAACAGTTTGGGGCAGAAATGTTACTCTCTAGCATTTTTTCCAAACTTTCTTTTCTGTTCAGCAGTAACAGTTGCAATCTAAATGTGTCCAAGTGACTAAAAAGACACATTATGTATCAGAGAAAAAAGTATCGATACAACTTTACAATATCTTATTTCTATTCTTGGTCAACTTTAAATAAATTAATGTAAGAAAAACATTAAAAACATATAGTTCCACTTCTCTCAATCAAACATATTCACCATACCTTTTATTCAGTTGAGAATATCAAAACCTATTTGTTGTATATCAAAGATTCGAACCGGTAGCCTAAGATATGGAAAGTATTTTGAGTGTAGAAGGATTATGGGATGGGAAATGTACATGCTATCATAATTCTTTACAAGACCTAATGTTTTAGTCCTGACCAAATCATTTAAACTGAAGTTTTAGGCATATGAAAATGTATCTAAAAACTCATTATAAGTGACTTTTTATGAGACATTTTCAACGGCTACAAAATAGCACAACCTCTATTCTCATAGCACCCAGATTCCACTTTTATTCACATTCTTACAAAAACAAGAACAAAAAAAGAACCTAAAATCCAAACCCACAAACAAACAGAAAACAAACAATCTTTTGTTTAAATATAAACTTCTCTTGTCAAGGGACAACATTTCTACCTTTCATTTTTCCAGAATTCACTGGAAGAACAGTAGCAGTAATGTTGAAAAATTAATAACAGGACAGTTATAGTTACCATTCAATTTTAATCAGCAGTCTAATGTGATATAAATAAGATGATTAATGACTGAAAAGATCTTACTATCTGTTTCTGAGGAAGCCATCACTTACCGTGATTTTCAATGATTCATACCAACAAGGTTGGTTTTGTACAATGGTGCATATCTATTGTCTGCACTACAAAAAAACACCTAACCATCCAGTTATTACTTTTCAGTTAATAATTTGTATTAAAATTAAAAAAAAAAAAAAAAAAAAAGAGGATGGATATAATTAAGTCTCAAATAACTGGCATGATTGATTATTAATTATACAAGGTTATAGTGACAACCAGCCTCGAGGTAAGGTGCAACTACAGTTTCATAGGTCTTTTGTGTGTAAGAAAAGCAACAAGAAATGCAGTACCTATCATCTATTATACTTTCCTTGTCCACTAGAAAAGGCACAGTGGAAACAAAGCACACAAATGCCTTGGGAATCCCTTAGCTGCTGCTGCTGCCCAGACAATGCTATTTCAACCACCCAGGAAAGTACTCTGTCTGAAAGTGACTTTTCTCTTTTTTAACAGCAGCATTCCTCATTTGCTTTGCTTGTCTAAAGGCAGCCACTCACCAAACCTGCTTCATTCCTCTGCAAGTGGTGGTTCAGGCTCAGACAATCCTGTCACTAATTCTGCTGTCATTCCTTTGAGTAGCAATATTTCCATGACATAGACAGAATGAACAGGACTCCAGCACAATCCAGCTCTTCTATCACCCACTTTCTGATAGAGAGGAAAAAAAAAAAAAAAAAAAAAAAAAAAAAAAAAAAAAAAAGAAGTTTGTAGGGCACCATGTTTCCTTATAAGATGTATCTTTGCCTGGAATGTTACCTCGTAGTGGAATCAAAGGCTCTATAGACATTTAGCTAATCAAATCACCAGAAATAGATAAATAACATGTCTCAGGTACTATAATGTCCATGGTATGTAAAGATACAGTAAGATAGTTGCAAGTAAACAACTTTTCAATCAGATTGGCTATGCTTTCATATAAAATGACATGAAAGGTTTACACCTTCCTTGCCCTGAAAGAGTGCAAACTTTCCCCTTTCCTTCTCCACTCTGAACTTTTTTCATCCATTTCATTTAGAAATACAATCTCTGATCAACACTAACTTGTGGGCTGAACAAAGACTCCAGTTTTCAAGAATATTAAATTACTTAGCCCAGCCTCTGGAGCCCAACCCAAATTGTTCTGTTCAATTTGTTCACCAGGTTTCAGTATGTACGAAACAGGTTGTTTTTTTTTTTTTTGAAAAAGTTTCTTTGAATTACTTGAGCCACAAAGGAGGTCTCAGTTTCAGAGCAGCTACTTGGAATGTATCATAATCATCATATCCTGAAGATTAGTGCTGATTTCTAGGACTTAAAGTTTCCCATCAGCCTCTTTTAAAGTAGAATCCAACTGTTTAAATTTGTTATCAAGTGTTTCCTGTAGAGACTCAATCCTTTACTTTGAGCTTAATTTCCTCTGGCAATCAGATTTGAATTTTTATGTGAACGTAAGCCACAGAAAGGGCTCAAGGAGGGAAGAAACTCAAACACTATACGATATCAGATCCTCAGGCTGTGCTTCTTATGGCACAAAAAGTTGTTTGCAATTACAGGTTTGAGTGATTTGTTTGTTTTCCAACCATGCTAACAAGCACTTGGGGTAAAGATAGTGATCAAGTATTCAAAAGGACTACATAATAAATCTAAAATGTGTTAAGAAACAGGACTCCCATACTTGAGCTGTAAATATTGCACAGGTGACATTATGTTGTAAGGTCTCCCAAAGAATTTCATCTTGAGCTTCAGAGAAAAGCCTGCAGAGTTAACAAATCACAAATACCTAAGTAAACTACATCATTTCTTTAACTAGCTGTTACCTTTCATGAGCATTCTATACGACAAGACTAATTCAATGGTCTAGTCTGCGAATATTGCTGCGTTTCTGCAACATATGCAGCAGATTCCCATCCATCTGCTCCTATTACAACTGAAACATTTAAATTTTGTCCACCCTTGGGTATCAAGGGAACTTGTCAGGTTCAAAGCTTAGAAAAAAAAGGTATTTAGAAAAAACCAGCCATCTTAAAAAATGACTGTTATTTTTGGTTTTAGGTTTTCAGCCTTCAGCTAATATCACCAATGTCCTAAAGCCTCACATCCATCCATTAACCATATAGATGATCTACAAGTCTGTAACATAGTTGAAAGGCAGTACTAAGACACCTTTCATTTAGCACTAAGGCTGCCTCAGGGGGAGCATCAGTATTTATGTGAGGACGCTGGTCAGACAGAATTAGGCTGTAATACTACAGGAGTGGCTCTTTGCCTCATCTCTGTGTCTCAGCCTTGAAAAATTGGATGGTTTGTTCTGTCATCTTTCCAACGGCAGCCATAGATCAGGATATGAATGAGAACAAACCAGCCAAGTCAGTGCCCAGTTAGATTGGGAACAGCAAGAGAAGGAACAGGAGGAAGTGACAGAAGTGTTATTCTCTCCTTCTGTACAAGATATGCTTGCCTTTTGCTCTGAAGACTCAAAAATGTACTAATGAATGTTTGGCACCTCCTGAATATTCACCGAACAGGCAATGGGTTTTTTGAAGTCTATTTGCAACCCAGCAGCTTGTGGCTTTTCTTTTGAAGCACGTTCTTTGTCATGACTGCATTCTGTTAGCACAACTATAGCTATGCTGTCCTTAAGTCTTAATCAAGGTCTACTGAATTACTGGGGTTTCTGCTCCTAATATTCTCCTTTCTACAAAGGTGCTAAAGAGCTGATCTTGTGTCCCACCCTACACACACTGAAGTAACATCTAACCCACACAGAGCAAGACACAGTAAACCCAAAGGTTTGGGGAAATTCTGCAAAATTTTTCCAATAATTATTTTTCAGGTTCGTCCGGTTACCAGACTTGATGGGGTTGGGAGTAAATTTAGACGGGTTGGTTTAGGTTTTTTTTCTCTCCTGAATCTCTGGTTTAAATCTTTTACTTCTACATGGACTGAGCAGTCAGATGGAATATTTGTGCTGCATCACACAAACTGAAGCTTTCTTAAAACAAAAAGCAACCAAACAAATGATGCCCAGAATACATGATAAATAAAAAAGGAGGAATCATGTTAAATATAGTCACATGAAAAGACAGAAGCAAATAGTTCATTCATTCAGCTAAGTGTAATCTCTATATAACTCCTTACACAAGGAACATTACAATTGTTTCTTCCACTTCTGTGAAATGAAGTAGATATTTCATTAGTGAGATAAGCATTTTAGATAATGTTTTAAAAAGTAAAATTTTGAACTATAATGTCTAGTAGAAACACCTCACAACTCTGTTATTTTCAATATATAAATGCATGGTTTGCCACTTCAAACTTATGAAATACAAATAAGTGCCCAGTGTTTTGACTCATATATTAGAAGAAAATACATACAGGATTGTTATGGAATTGAATATACCACTACCTAAGAAAATGGCATTATAAGCTAAAGTCTTGCACAAACTTTCCCTGGCGGTTCTTACGGGCTACTAGATCTTGAAAGTTACAGAGGGCTGCAATAAATTAAGTGGGTAGAGGGGACAAACAAAAACCACAAAAAAAACCCCAACCTCTTCTTTTTGGCTAATCTTGTACTGCAAAACTCACCAAAATCTTAGCAGTAAACTGACTTTGTTCTCTGGCATTTAATGTTCTCTGTTTTTTATTTAATATATTTTCAATATATTATATATACAGACAAGGTACATGCAACATACATACAAGATGAGCTAGAAAACGTAAGGCACAATGGGAAATCCATTATTTCCTCTATAAACTTGTTGGTGACAAAAGAAATCTATGTTTGCATTACACTCTTACCTATAGTTTCTAGCATAACAAAATAATCTGAAAAATGCAGCAAATAAGTTAAACAAGCATTTCACACAAACTTATTTCATGTGCATAACAGTACAGAAGAAGCCAACATTTATCAGTAGTTGACAGCACAGTATCTGATTTGAAAAGGTATTTTCTATTATTAAAAACAGGAAGATGTGGACATTTTTCCTTTGAGACAATTTAATACATAGACATATTATCTAGTGTAGATGGCTATTTGCACAGCTTTAATATAATGCTGATGGTGTCTTGACAGACTCTTTTCACAAAAGTGATTTAATTTGGTTTTCCCAGCAAGCCTGCATCTATTTACACTGCCTTCATTGTAAAAACAAGCAGGAGGAAAAAAAAAAAAAAGAATTGCTTTTTTCCTAACTTAAAAAATTGTATCCAAGGAGAATAAGGCTACATACACACACTAGCAAATGGCTTATTGTTACAGAATATGCACGAGCATTTTTGGGTGATTGAACAGAGTCATCCATACAGCTGCAGTGTTAGCAAAGTCCTTGACAAGCAGAGTTCAAGAGCAGGCACACCCAGGCGCAGCTGCTGGTATGTAGTTTACATCGCTCTTTTGGGGACTGAAAAAACCTACTAGCTGCAGATAAGTTATGCTGTGCCATTTGGTCTTCAGGTATGAAGAATTTTACCAGCAACACTTGACCAATTTCCTCTGGTCTTCCAACCAGGCAGGCAACTATGGGCAGAGCTCTTCTACCCTTCTTTATTGCAAAACACTTTCTGCTCCCTGATTTTACTAGGTAGGTTTCTACCTGTAGAAATAGCTATAAATTCATACTTAATTTAGTCAAAATAATTTGCATAAGTAGAAATTCATGCCTTCGCTCAGATCAAATAGTTTGAAAATGTGACTAGAAAGGGGTTTACATGATAGTAGAATCTTTAAATGAGACCATGAACAGTATTGTTTTCCACAAACAACACACAATGCTACATTCTCTATTTGACATTTTATTATGATATGTCTTACAAAGCAATTAAAATTGCCAAAGTTTAAACTTGAAAATTACCTCAAAAATGTATTTCTGAAAAAAATATTTTAAAATGTATTTATTATGAAACAATTTTACCTCAACTTTATGTAAGGAAAAACAATAATTTAAAAGACACAAACGTATGACCAAAATCACTGCTTTGTAATGGCCTACCAGAAAAAGAACAGAAAAACAGAAAGACATTACCATGGACATTAAATAAGAACAATTGTCCAGATGCATTGTCTTATTCACAAAATTTCAAACACACCATGCTGAGTCCCCAGTGCTATAAGTATATGGGTGCCTGTGTATTTTCAGCACTGGGGACTAACTCACTAACTCATGCTGTCCAGAGCGCCAGCACCAGCAGTGCTCTAGCAAAATAACTGCTGGAAATTAAAGCTGCCCCTGACTTACAGGTATGTGGCAGCAGAGCCAAACGCAGAGATACTGATCTGTTTGGCAAGCTGTATAAGATGTACAGCTTGCTAAGGCAACTGAGCCAACAAGATGAATTTGGCCTCACAAATGTTGTGTTCGCACAAACATATCAGGTCTATTATAGCATTTGTTATGACAAATCTTTTTTCAGACTCCAAAATTCTCCCATAGATGGCATAAGCAATTAAACAGCTAGCGTTTGCCAAACCCTGCCATGCACTTACCACTGCCTTTGCAGTTTCCAGACGGCTATTCTTTCTGTACAGGCGTTACCTCATTTAATAGCAGCAATGTTCACTAGGAAAGCTCACAACAACTTGAAAATGAACTTTCCATCACATACCCTACAGGTTCAAGAACATGTAGTGTGTATGTAGGAAGACCTTGGATAAGTGTATTGCATAAAATAATCCCTCTTCAGGGTAATTAGAAGTTAAAATGAGAAATACATTTGTATGGAAAACAATGACAGCACCTATGCTATGAAGACAGGCTGAGAGAGTTGGGGCTGTTCAGCCTGGAGAAGAGAAGGCTCCAGGGAGACCTTATAGCAGCCTTCCAGTACCTAAAGGGGGCCTATAGGAAGGATGGGGAGGGACTCTTTATCAGGGAGTGTAGTGATAGGACGAGGGGTAATGGTTTCAAGCTGAAAGAGGGTAGATTTAGATTGGATATTGGGAAGAAATTCTTTACTGTGAGGGTGGTGAGGCACTGGAACAGCTTGCCCAGGGAAGTTGTGGATGCCTCATCCCTGGAAGTGTTCAAGGCCAAGCTGGATGGGGCTCTGAACAGCCTGGTCTAGTGGGAGGTGTCCCTGTCCATGGTGGGGGGTTGGAACTAGATGATCTTTAAGGTCCCTTCCAACCCAAACCATTCTATGATTCTATAAACACTTCATTTAAAGGTGCAGGTGTGTAACATTATAAAAATGCACCCTTCCAATTTCATACAGAAATTACAGATGGGTATCGGATGTGGTTTCGCTTTGCTTTTCCCCCTTCACATGTTTACAGTTTGAGCTTATCAGTTAACTAATATCTCACTATGACCCGCTCTTGGGGAAACAAAAACCATCACTTCTAAAACACCACTTACCATAGCAAAGGAGTCCAGCCTTTAATATGACAAGTAACCTTTCGTGTCCCTTTTTCCAGATCCATAACATGACCTTCCTTAGCAACACCTTGGAAAACACATTTATACAGGAAGTAGAAAACATGAGTTCAGCTCTTTCCTGAACACACGCAGCACTTAACTCAGATCCTAGGAGAGTGGGTATTCAACTACATTCCTACAGACACAAATATGTAGTTCATGTGCTCCATATTTTATCCAGCCTGTCATGCAAAATGCTTAATTAGCATGGAGAGTGGGGACTGGAACCCAGGGCAGTACAGCCAGTACAACCTGGGGATAATACTTAACTATACTTAAGATCACCATCTGCTCAACAGAAACCATAACTACTGTCAGTCACAAGCCAAACAGTTGTGGTGGTGTCCTTCTGCAGTACATCACATGTAAATCACCCTTTCCTCCACAGACTAGATAAATTGCAGCAACTATTTTACCTATATGAAAAGACAGTACTTGATGGAAATTAATTCCAGAGAAGCGCACACTCCCTCTAACCTATGTTGGTTCAGAAACCCACACTGACTGTCATCAAGAAGCAGAGCCAGGAACAAGATGTGGGCTGGGTGTCTACCTTGCTGAAGGCTGGCAGACCAGTAACACTGCAAGTTTTTCCAATGTGCAATTCACTCGCTCTTGAGGAACATAAGCAGGGAGAACAGAAATTCACATACGGTAAGATGTCACAGATATCACACATTAATTTTTTCACGAAATTGAAAAACAGTTCCAACGGTGTCACTCTTCTACACCCAGGGACCTGAATCAGGCTATAACTCAATTTCCTGAGAGACACCCTGAAACTCCCTGCTTCAAACCTGGGCAGGCAGCAAGTCCATTCTAATGTTGCTAAGAACAGGCTGACCTTCTCTACAAATATGAAAAAAAAGTAAAAAGTGAACACAGAACACCACTTCATGCAAGAGTAAGCTTTTTTTTTTTAAGAAAATCTTTTTGCTACAGTATGCCATCTCCTTGGTAACCCGCACTGTTTATTCTAAGCCTTTCCCAATCACAGCAGCTTTCTAAATAACAAAATGAGAAACAGGCCTGAAGAAGCATGTTCCAAGACACAAGTTAAATATATTCAAGAAGAATTTAATATCTGACATACATGGCATTTTACAGTCTTAAAAATAAAAATAAAACATATGTGGTAACAGGGAAAACAGTGTTACTTTAAAGGTAGTGGCACGTGTTATGTTAATGCATGTGGGTTATTTGTTTTTAAAAGGTTCTAACATTCTTCTAATTTTTGCCACTTGGTTTTTGTTGTTTTTGTTTGGTTTTTTTGTTGTGTGTGTTTTGGGGTTTTTTTGGGGTTTTTTTGGGTTTTTTTTGAGAGGAAGGGAGTGTTCACAGTTTTGTTTGGTTTTGGTTTTGTGGTTTGTTTTTTTTTCTTTTTTTTCTCTTGGTGCAGGGGGGAACAGTAATATGGACCCAATGTTTTCCAGTATGGTTCTTCTCATAGAATTGTTTAGGTTGGAAGAGACCTTTAAGATCATTGAGTCCAACTGTTAAGCTAGCACCGTCAAAACCACCACATCTACTCACCTTTTAAATACCTCCAGGGATGGCAACTCAACCACTTCCCTGGGCAGCCTCTTCTGATGCTTGAGAACCTCTTCAGTGAAGAAATTTTCCTAAACCTCCCCTGGCACAACTTGAGGCCATTTCCTCTTGTCCTATCACTTGTTACTTGGGAGAAGAGACCGAACCCCACCTCCCCTCAGCCTCCTTTCAGGTAGTTGTAGAGCGTGATAAGGTCTCCCCTCAGCCTCTTTTTCTCCAGGCTAAACAACCCCAGCTCCCTCAGCCACTCCTCATAAGGTTTGTTCTCCAGAACCCTCACCAGCTTTATTGCCCTTCTCCAAACATGCTCCAGCTCCTCAATGTCTTCCTTGTAGTGAGGGGCCCAAAACTGAACGTAGTACTTGAGGGGTGGCCTCACCAGTGCCAAGTACAGGGGGACAATCACTTCCCTAGTCCTGCTGGCTGCACTATTCCTGATACAAGCCAGGATGCTGTTGGCCTTCTTGGCCACCTGGGCACACTGCTGATTCATATTCAGACGGCAGTTGACCAACACCCCCAGGTCCTTTTCTGCCAGGCAGTTCTCCAGCCACTCTTCCCCAAGCCTGTGGTGCTGCATGGGGTTGCTGTGGACCAAGTGCAGGACCTGGCACTCAGCCCTGTTGAACCTCATACCATTGGCCTCGGGTCCATCGATCCAGTCTGTCCAGATCCCTCTGCAAAGCCTTTCTACCCCCAAGCAGATCAACACTCCCACCCAACTTGGTGTTGTCTGCAATCTTACTGAGGGTGCACTCAATCCCCTTGTCCTGATTGTTGATAAAGGCACCAGCCTTTATCAGAACCAGCCTCAGTACTGAGCCCTGGGGAACACCACTTGTGACCAGCCACCAACTGGATTTAACTCCATTCACCACAACCTCTTTGGGCCTGGCCATCCAGCGAGTTTTTTACCTAGTGAAGCGTACACCCATCCAAGCCACAAGCAGGCAGTTTCTCCAGGAGAATGCTGTGGGAAATGGTGTCAAGGGCTTTGCTAAAGTCCAGGAAACAACATACACAGCCTTTCCTTCACCCACTAAATGGGTCACCTTATCACAGCAGGAGATCAGGTTAGTCAAGCAGGACCCGCCTTTCATAAATCCACGCTGACTGGGCCTGATCACCTGGTTGTCCTGCATGTGCTGCAAAACAGTGCTCAGGATGATCTGTTCCATAACCTTCCCAGGCATCAAGGTCAGACTGACAGGCCTGCAGTTCCCCAGATCCTCTTTGCAGCCTTTCTTGTGAACGGGCACCACATTTGCCAGCCTCCAGTCAACTGGGACCTCCCCAGTTAGCCAGGACTGCTGATAAACGATGGAAAGTGACTTGGTGAGCACACCTGCTGGCTCCCTCAGTCCTCTGCATGTCTGTTTCTATATACTTTTCAAAGAGAAGTTATGGCTTTTACAGCTACTTAGAAATCTAAATATTTAAAATTAAAGTTTAAATAAACTGCACAAGTTTTTCAGGTCAGATTTCTCTCAGCCAGAAAATCAGCTGAAGAAGATTCTCACAGAATTCCAGCTATACAAATGCTCCAGCAAAAACTGTGAATTACAAGAATTAAGTTATCACAGCAAATCCTTACTGACAGGTTAGTGATCCTGCAAGCAATTGCCTACCAGTGTTTAAGATAAAACTTCCAGAAATCAATCTGTTTGTGGGTACCATCTCTAACACTTAAAAGTCATAGCACCTTTAACAGATATTTCCACAGTGAATTTTGTTATTTTTCCCCTTTACAACCTCAAATTCATGTGGAGCTGATATTTTTGTTTGAAAAGAATGAGATACGCACAATTACAGCTTCTTCTAATGGCACCGTAATAGTGGTGTTCAGTGAGAAGTTATTTCTTAGTAGCTACCACACAGGCATTAGAAGTACATGGCTTTTCTTTAAAGCAGAAGACAACAAAACCCATTGATGCAACTGTAATACTCCTGTGTCAGTTCTGCTGTTGCAATGGTGGGGTAGCAGGAGTGAGACAGCTTTATGCATTAGAAGGATAAAGACTGCTTTTCGCCAGAACACTCTTTCCTCCTCTCCTGGCAGCAGTTTAAGCACATGCAGCTTTTAAGAACAATTTGGAACCACAGTTACTTTGCCTACATACACTGATGTACCACCATGGGAAAAAAAAAAATCAAACATTTGATTTCAGAATGCCCTAAACGTTTACTGAAGTCCCAAAGAGTTGCTATGATATATTGTACAACTGATCAGCAGAAATATTACTCAGAGATACGAGATTTCACAAAGATTTGAAAGAAAACTGATGCAATGCATCATGTCAAAATCAGTGTGTGGATAATATGCTTTTAACATGTTGGTTTTTTCTTTAACTATGTTTCTAATCATCCATTGTGCTGAAGCAAGGAAAATACTTGACTTCCAAGCATCCTCCCAGCAAACAGGTCGAAATATTGAGTATTTCCAATGACACTGTAAGAGCTTCACTAAGCCATTCTTATGTATTTATGCAGTTAATTAATATTCATTCAAATTAATATCCCATTGGGGCAGGTGCTTAAAGCATAGAGCAGTGTTAACTTCAGCAGACCACTCTTACATTTAAAGCTGAGTATATACTTCAAGTATCTTCCTGAGTTGGGCCATTAAGGCAGAAAACAGAATCAGAAAGGCATTTGTTATTACAATTTAAACTTTCTGGACTCAAAACAACTGGAGTTTTGCTTATATCTGACCTCTCTGAGCTAGAAATACATGTTGTGTACTGAAGACAGCCATGTTTGTCTGGTCCCGTATAGCTATACTACTATGACAATCTGACATATATGACAACATTTCTGACAGCAGTTATTCAAGAACTACACACCGCATTAGCAGGAACCATGAGAGACAGAACCCACAATTTGCAACAGCATTTTCAACGTGAATTACCTTGCAGGCCCTGGTGAGAGAAGCTCACAGGTGATGCCATTGACTACATTATCCCACACCATCACATCCTATAAACAGCGCATGCTTATTTTAAATTTAGTTCTGGTCTGTAAAAATGAGCTTATTTGATAAGTTGCATGCTCAGAAGCAGAAGACACAAATGAAAGAGTTTGCAAACTGATCTTGAATCAGTTACAGACACAATCACTTAGAAATCACTAGACCAAAAATAGAGTAGACAATTGTTAATCAAAACCTAATACTTTCACATTTTAGAGTCTCAGACCAGAACATCGAGCATGGAAGCTATAGGTAGGAAACATATTTTATGCCAAGGTAAATTTTATAGCAGCTTTTAGATCCAACAGAATATATCACATAGCATGTCAGCCTGCAAAATTATAGTTATTAAACACTCAATAACAGTACTTGCCAGATGTGAATGAAGAAATTGCGCTCTTCCATAGAAATGCTGCCTGACATTTCAGGAGAGACTCCTATATAACCATACTGCACCCTAACAAAATCACCTTCAGCTGGTTTGATTGCTGGTAGATGATTGCAAGAACATGTTGCATGCTTGAGTGGAAATCCAAGGTTTCAATCATCAGTAATGAATTTGCAACAGCTGCAGACAGTAGCATATTGTTTATATGTCATGTGCAGTGAGCAACAAAAGATTCACTGAAATTGTTACTGAAATTCATTGAATTACAAAAAGCTATCCCTGAACACATTAGATACGTTGCCACAACACATGCAAAAATATGTATAAAACAAGCTGTATTTGAAAAAAATGCATCTGATTTGTGAAACAAGTGACAGATCAAGCACGATGTTAGGGTTTGGAGCAGATTCTACTGTATCTTCTGAGTTTGTTTCTCTAGTTTAATATAGTAGCATTTCATTCATAGGTTTCAATTATTGCTTCCCAAATTGTTTACATCCCTGAATGCCTGCAAGCTTTCTAAAACTCTAACAAATCAAATGCACAAAGGATATAATCCCCTCAAAATAACATGCAGAAATTACTTGTGGAATGACATAAACAGATTAACTGTAATATTACTCTCACTACTAGGCTCAGGACCATATTATGGCAATAACACATGCTACTGGAAGGCACACTCCTTCTTCGCACTTCCCTCCCTAACATAAGAATATGATACACTGAATTTGGCGTTCACTTCCCTTTAGTATTCATGCTAGAAATACATACATAGGTACACAGAGAATGTAAATGACAAAAATGGAGCCTTTTTATAGATTGCAACAAATATATTGGTCATATTTATCCTGTATATCTCAGCCATAGTACCTGGCTTCTCTAAGAAATCTGTTCTGGTAACATCTGGTTATTTCAGGAATGGCCACACTAGACCATAGAGCAGTCCATCTCGCCCAATTATCTCATCTCTAATAGGAAGTTAACAGTAGATGCCTAGAATGTGTGTTAAAAAACAACCCAAAAAACAGTCTAGAGTATGTTCCCAAGCTCCAACAATTTGTGACTCAGAGACTCCCTGAAAAAGAAAGGGTATCTTCACATTTAATTGTTTTCAGTAGATTTTTCCTTCATTAGTCTGTTACTTTTTGAACCCACTGTAACTTCCACAATATATCATGGTAAAGAGTTCTGCAGTTTAATTATGTCACATGCAAAGAAGAATCTCCCTGTGGTTGTTTTGAACATCACAACTGGAAAAGAATACCCCATCAGGCCAAAACAGGGACGTTATATTCATGCAATGTTGAGTCTTTACGACTGCCAGCGCAGCATGGATACAAAATGAGTTCCTTGCTGCAGTGCATCATCAACGTGTTTTTCAGACATTTCTAAAAATAAAATCTCTTAAAAGTATTAGAGGTGCATCTACATTCAGCTTTGGTTTGCTAACACTATCTACCTTTCAGCATAGTCCATCAGATTAGAGGGGCTGTAAATGATCTAGGATTTGGTCAGATGAACACAAGCTGTGCTCTGCTCACTTTCCATAACATTGAGCCCTTGATACTGAGAATCTCAAGGAGGATACAAAAATGATGATTTATAAAACATTAACTGCTTTTGCAGTGAATCCAGGGGCATCACAAAATTTGAAGAAAAGCTGTTGACTTGTTAGTCTAAAGCATTAGTCCTGCTAAAACCCTCACTGATTCCTGTTATGGGACAAATCTTCAACTCACCTGAAACTGCCTCTCATCAAATTATGAGGCATTACACTATTTGAAGATTTTTTTCAAGAACTCTATCACTGAAGGAGATGTGAAGTTGTGTTCAAAAGAGCTGCTTATTTTTAAAAGGCAGTTCTGAAGGATTAGCAAAACCTAGTGGCTGAGCGCAATCGTGCTAAGGAATTGTTCATATAAGACAGGATAAAACAAAAAAAAATTCTCTGAAAGCGCACTTAATGCTTATGTTTTCAGATAAGGTTTTCTGGAACTGAACCACAGATGCAAAAAAATAACGACCAACAAAGGATTTTATTTTTTTTTTCAGTGGCAGTGTTAACAACTTAAGAAGAACATCAAAGAGCAGAGGATTTGTTTGAAGAAAGCATTATAATCTTCAGCATATTTTGTTTGATCTTTTACAAAATTGTGACATTTCCCCACATGTGAATAGAAATGGTGGTAGCAATACATGAAAGTTGAGCCAAACTTCCTGAGACCATTGAGTAAAAACACACTACTTCCTCTGGGTTTGCCAGAACATCTACATAATTCAATCTCACAAAAGTTATTAGTAACTATTTACTCTGTTGGCGAGATGAGAAAACTGACGAAAAGATCCAAAGGCCTGGCTTGATCTCAGTTCAAGGATTTTTATGGTGTCAAAAAATAATGCATTGGTCAAAAAAAGCTACTTAAAGACACAGTAAAAACAAAGAGAATCATTTAATATATAACTTCTAAATCATATTTGTTATGTTTGCTGGTGGTGGGTTTTGACACAGACACCATTTGTGTCCCACAAAAAAATGTCCAATGTACTGTAGAAATATTGTTTCTACATTGGGAAAGAGTGAATAAGTATTCACTTTTCAATTTTAATTTTCTTTGAGTGAGTACAGGTCTTAATTTTAAAAGCTTTAACTTTTCTTTCCAAGATAAATAATTTAGCTTTTTTTTTTGGTCCCTGTATAGAATTAATTCTATTTTATAATTCAGTTTTTATCTATCATTGATTTTTCTGCACCAAGAAGTAGAATAACATAATTTCTTTATAAAGGAAAAATTGATCTACTCCAGAATGAGGCTACTTTGAGAATATCTGTAGAATAATAATAAAAAAAAAGATCTAATTTTAGTTTCCTAAAGAGGTAACTGAGAAGAAATGTAGAGTTGAAATAATTTGTAACTATAGTGCAAAGAACTCCAAAACATATTAAAGATCTATAAATACTATGAAAAGTTAACTGCCTTGTTTCTTTCTTCACTAATCAAGTATTTCAAGTAAGCATTTTTAACCAGTAATTGCTATTAAGGACGTTAATTTAAAGGTCTAACAAAAATCATGATAATATAATCACAGCACCTTTGTAGGTCATTCAAATGTCCCACACGTGCTGTTTTCAATGTCGTTTCCCCTCTTGGCTCTTTTTTAGAAAGTGCACTGATGGCAAAACAAAACTAAAACACCCACATTTAGAGATGATTTAAAATAAGAGAGCTTTAGAGGAACAGAACCACACCCTGCCATAGTTTAGGGCAGCTTTATATGAGGTAATCTAGGTAATTATAGGCATGTAAACCTGACACCAGCTCTGGATAGAATAAATAGCTAATATGGTACGTCATTAATAAAAAAAAAGGAAGTCTAATTATTGTCAAGCAACAAGGATTTATGGTAACTAGACTCTATCAAACTAACCTGACATTTTTATGAGATTACAAATTTAGTGGAACAATGTAATAGCGATGTTTTAACTTATCCAAATTTGTGTGTGGCATTTGATGTGGCACTGACATTTTGATTAAGAAACTAGAACACTATGAGATCAATGTTAGATGGATTTAACTGATATGTTTCAAAATGTAATTTCATACAGTGAATCATTAAGTGTCTGCTTTTCAAGGTGGTCTTGCAGTGATCATCTCTTAGCCCTATGCTATTCAAATTGTTTGTTAAAGGATGTGGAAGAAAGCATAAAGTAATTACTCGTACATTTTTCAGATGGCACAAAACCTGGGGGAGCAGAAAATAATGAAGAGTCACTGACAAAGCCACATGAAGAGCTCACTCATCTGAGATCAAACATATAAAATGCATTTTAAAACAGCCAAAAATGAAGTCACACCTGTAGAAATAAGGGTCATACATGCAGGAGAAGGTCCAGCGATGCAGTAATTTGAAATGACTGAGGTTTCTGGTGGATGATTAGCTGAGTTGGACCCCTCACAATGGCAGTATAGTTAAACTGTCTAATAAAACTGCTGAATATCAACATAAGCAAGCAGACTGTATCACCTCTGTAGTTAGCACTGATGACATCACTGCTATAACTGTGCCTGGTTCTGATGCATGAAATTTATGAAAAGCATTAAAAATTGGTAAGAATGCAACAGATAACTGAGCAAATGATTAAAACAAGGTTTTATTACTTACCTCAGAACATTCAAGGAAAAGATAAGGTATAGCTGAACTTCAGCCTATGGAAACCAACATGAAGAAAGAGAGGGCTCTTGATAATAAAGGACAGTAGACAGAAACTGAGGATAGACAAGCTGAAGCTGGACAGAAAATCTGTACTAGAAATAGAGCACATTTTAAACAGGCAAGGTAATTAAAACTTGATTTATGCAGTAAATTTGTTTAATTCACCACTGGCTTTAAGTCAAGGACATATGTTTTCCTGAACTATATGTTCTCATTCAAAAAAAATCTATTACTGCAGGAAAGGATCACAACTTGCATGACACAGGAGGTTAGGCGAAATGATCAGTATGTTTGTTCTGCTTTTATATCTATGGATGACTTATTTCCCACCCATGCATGCCAATTAAATAACTTGAAGTTTCTGTGGTGCATAGGATCCCCTTAGTGTATCTTTCAGACTTCATATTTTGTACCTCCACAGTTCTGGATTCCCAAACAATTCCATTGGACCAGAGAGCTGACTTGACTAATTTATGACATAAAATTAATGATTAAGTTGGTACTATGTCTGCTCTATAGTTATTCTAGTTTTTGTAAGAAATGTACATACCTTAACTGTAGTTATAAACTTAAAAGTTGGATTGATTTTGGTCATTGTTCTGTTTAATTGGCTAGGTTTTTACAAGACTCCTCAAAAACAATTTAGAAGCTTCTTCCGTTATGCAGAAGGAACTTGACTGGGGATGTTCAAATTGATTCTCAGCTTCACCATGGAAGCATAAATCAAGACAAAGCATTAGATGTGTATAATAGGACAACTTAACTTAGTGATTAAACAGAAGCATTTTAATCTTTAATTTGGTGAATGGATAGGTTTATGAAGGGAAGAGAGTTTAAATCAGAAAACACGCTGAAATTGTTTGCCTATTCATTAGCTCTGGACCCTTCTTAAATCCTAAAACAGGAAAGACAGTAAAACTACAATGACGGGTCTGGTTTGCTTGTTACTTAACTTGCATTTATGCTTTATTCATTTTACTTGCACTAGATTTACTTGCCATACCACTTGGCATAAGAGAATGTAAGGGTTCCTAAACAGTAAAAGCAATGGCCACAGAGTCTCTGGTAAATGAAAAACACTTAGAAACTTGTCTTGTATGAAATTTGAATAATACTCTTCTCAAGTCTGGATAAAGAAGCTGTCATAATCTTACTTCACAGGTTGTATTAAGAGAATTCTTATCTGGTATTTTAATTATCACTCCTGTTGCATCATAGTCACTGTGAATTATCTTTTTTTTTTTTTTTTTTTTTTTTAAAGAATGTGGTACCTGGACTAATTTCTAATGTGTAAGGCAAACTAACATGGACAGCAATGAAATAAAAGAAACAAAAAGACAAGACATTTCTTGGTATTAAGAAACATCTCAGAATTTTTACAATTACTCACAGTAATTAAAAACTAGACATTGAAAATATTTTAATGGCTCCAAGGACAGATAGACATGGTTCCTTTCACAAATAACCAACCACATCATTGTAAACAAAGCATAATGAATAAGTAATATAGCAACGTATCAGAGTCTTCCCATAATGAGATGATAGTTCTGTAGTTTACTACATTCACATTTTGATAACATCATTAAATTTACTGCTTTACTCTTGATACTCTAACTGCTACAGAATTTATTTCTGTTCTCAGCTGAAACTGAGGTCTGAGCTGATCAAAGCAAAATGAGATGAAAAAAAGTGAAGCACGTTTCATCTGAACAGTGAGGTTTGAGAACAGCAGCTTTGGATGCTCGAAAGAAAAAGCATTTGGTAAGCTGCATATTTAAAGCATACAAGCTGAACACTATTTCCTTGATTTCTTAGTCCAGCCCATTCCAGATGAGCACAGACTCCCTGCGGAACAGATTGGCTATGAAAAGATTACATAATATTGCTGTCCTCAGTGCTAAACCTAATGACAGTAAACATGCAGGAGAAGGACAAATATTCATGACACATCTTCAAAAATTCCAATATAACAAAATTGCAAGATTCAAATCACACAGAAGGAGTGTGGGAAAATAACAAGAAAAGTTACATAATGAAACAACATAATATGCTTCCTATTACAAACTCTTTGTTCCAAACACACCCTGGAACAGTGATGCTACTGTATAGTGGAATTTGACCCCTAGAAGCCACGTATAACAACCATAGACCAATCATTTAAAAAAAAAAAAAAAAAAAGTAAAAATAGATAAGTGGCTAAACTGGAAAATAAGTCTTTGAGTCTTTGCTCTGGACACAGGAGATTGCTACAGAGCTTGATTAGAAGTGTATACTGATATTTAAGGAAACTTAATACTCAGATGGCTTGAACCATATCTGACCTATAATCCTCTTTAACCCTTCCAATATTGTTTCTGAGATTTTAAAGTCTACAGCAACTCTTTCAGCACATCAAGCGAGAATCTCAAGAACGCAAACAGAACATTAATACCATTTTCCACAATGTTCTAAAAATTAAAACAATTTACCCTATATTTTGCCTTGGAGACATGACAATGTCTTTCAGAAACTGACGCACAATCACTTGAGTGTGGGACTGATGTGTAGCTGATTCCTATGAAATCAGCACTTCGGTGGTTTTCTGTCTCTGCCTACCTATCAAAAGTGCCATATTATTTCTGTGACTTTTCATGACTTTTGAATAGCAGGAGTCAACGAAGAGTAATGTAATAGCATTTTTATACACAGAAGTAGAAGACACCTCTTCACAATCAGTAATTCACTTCATTGTATGATAAACAGAAAGTGTTCTGTATGTATTTTAGAGAACTGCAGAAGTTTGAGCTTAGTAAGAACACTTCAGTAATATTTTATTTGAATAAGAAAAGGTATTTACTGACTGAATAAAGAGTGTAGTATCATATGTATTCAGATTGCTTTTAAGGACAAACCTGAATCCACCAAAATAGTATCAAAAATACCTTCCCCCCCACCCCGCAAAAAGAAGGAATAAATACTAGGCCCTCAAAAGGATAGCAATTAAAATTTCACTTGAGGTACAGTATAATTTTTGTTCAACTACACGCAACAGCTGTATTTATTCAGCAGAGAGCATATGGTCCAATTATTACCATTACACTGAAAACAAAACCAAAACTCAAGATAGCTCCAATAGCTCCACTCACTCAAGCTTGCAATTGGTTGAGAAATAGCTTGCTTCTGTGCATTTCCCTGATTTACTGGAACTGATTATTTATAATGCTCTGGGAAAAGCAGCACTTCAATTTTAACCCTGCGGTATGGTACGTTCTACTTAACATAAATTCTACATCACCAACACTATATTTTGCAAAGCTTTTTTTTTCCTTTTTATCTTCTTGGAAAAATTACTGTTATCTCATTATCATGATTTAGTCATGGATTTGGACAAAGTAATTATACAAAACAGTTCTAGGATTCTTTGAAATATTTAGAAGTATTAAACAAAATACTGGAAAACTTTGAATCCTTACTTCAAATACATCACTGGATCACTTTTTCACTAAATATGAGAACATTCCACTAAATATGAGAATGATAGGTTCACTTCTGTCTTTTAAAGAAGGAGAATAGGAGCCTTTTCACAGGACTCCTTTCTTTAAATGTGGCAGTAATCTTTGCTCTTCAGTCATGCAGCCATTTGGGAAAGTTTCTAGCCTAAGACTACACAGGCTGACAAAAAAAATGTAGAGCTAACCATCTCCTCCTTTAATGAATCCTATTCTTTCAAAAATAAAGAGAAATAATGATGACATTAGAAACCCATACTTCAGTTCTTCAGTATTTCGTGACACTGAAACTAGAAGCACATTCCTGTATGAAGGAAAAAAATGTCTCTTCATCCATAGGACAAAATTTCATCTCCCTCTGTCTAGAACAAGCTTTCTGCTAACATTCAGGCACAACACAAGAAGGACCTCAGAGGCATACGTGAGATTTCTTCATGATATAAAGACCAGTTGGTAAATCACGTACTAATGAAGCTCAAATCTCACCTATCAGTAAAGCCTTTATACACTTTTTATGGTCTGTGAAACTTGGACTATGGTGCTGCTCTGTATTGAGCAAAGAAACCTTTGGCTACCTAGCTAAGTGACAAAAAAAATCAGTTTAATCTATTCAAGCTGTAACTAAATCATGCTTGTGAGAGAGCAGTATCTGGAATTTCAGAGAAGCACACCTGTTTCCATAGCCTGTGGGCTGCCCTTTTCAAAGAATAGAGAATTACAAGAAAAAACTCAGAAAGAAAAGCAAAAAAATATGTCTGAAAACCCAGAGTCTGGAGCATTGCTGGTGCTTTCAACCAGTTCTCTAGAATAAGCATCTACCTGCACAGCTACATACAGTGCTTCTAGCTAAAAGTGTTCTGAGACAGCTACCAAAGTAAAAGGTTCTGCCTCATTTAGTGAATGGTCCTGGTTTGCAAAGGAGCTTGAAAGACTCCAGTTTGATCGTCATTTAAAATGTGTCAGTGTGAATCAGCTAAAGTCAACTTCTCCATTGTCTAACTAATATACTTGAAGTTTGTTATAGAAGTGATTTGAGTGTTCCACAATAGCGGTAACATAGTGTCCACACCAGCTTCATCCTTTTGAAGCTGTAGAAGTTCAGAGTGAATGTCTTATTTCTGATAGACTGTAATTAATGTGAAAAAATTAATGCAAAAAAAAAAAAATTGAGCTGTGCTTTGGACACTGTGTATTTTGCTCATTGTTTCTCAAAACACCGGACTATTATGTTGCGTCATAAAGTAGTCTAACATTAAATTTCATAAAATTCTGAAATTTGAAAATATCTTTTCAAAATCCATGTTCTCTGTTAAGAACCTATTTTCACCTATGTTTGGAAGCTTTTGTATTTCTGGATAGACCACACAACTTCCCAAGAGCCTATTACCCCAGGCTGTGGGGTAACAGCCTACAATTGAAACGAACATGAAGAGAACCTGCTCCCAAGGCAGCACAGGGGTCTGAAATCCAGTGTTCCAAGTTCTCCAATTTCTCAGTCAGCAATCAGTCATATCTTAAGGTGTTACAGTTGCAATATTTACCTTTTATAATTATTTCTCTTGCATTTATTTTGCTCATAATTATGGACTATAACAATAAAGCATCACAAAATACTTACTTTTTTTTCACTCCAAGCTCAAAAGAAGTTGGAATCACAAATAAAGCACATTGAACTTAAATTTGCATATAGTATGCTCTTTTTAGCTTATGTTGAGCAAACCCACAGAAATTAATCACATAAATTTCATATTTGTGAGCACACTAGGAGATATATCAAATCACAGTGCATTTATTATTAAGGTATTCATTATAACTTTTGGCAATCATTTACAAATTTTATTTAACTAAATTGAAATTTGATTTCTATTGCTTTCTAATGTTGTCAACTACTCTATTTCCATATTTGCAACCAAAAGAATTAAAGACTGTAATTTCTGGCAAGAGACTAATTTTATATCAAAATGCATACAAATTAGTATTTTAGGAAAACACACATTGCCTCTCAAAGCTATGTTGCAAACTGATGTTTATAAGAACTGGAAACCAATGAAAAACAATTTTTAAGCAAAACATTTATGTCTTGGGAGCAAAATAATGGAGGAATCTTTTTTTCTTTGCTCAAACAGCAGTATTTGCAGTTTGTTGATAACTGACAACTAACAGTCTCAAAGGTTCTTTGTTACCAATCACTGTAAAGAAGCACGTACACTGTGGAGCTATTTAAGACAGACAAAATATAATTGCACAAATTTTTTCATGACAATGCAAAAGTGAATACTTGATCATAAAGTGTGACTTAATCTCTGAAAGATTATAATGGCCAAGAAAAGCTTATAGGCTTCAACTTGTGCATTAGTCAAGGTTATTTTCTCTCTTTTCCAAGGAGATATGATGCATTCATGAAAGCCAAAGGCATGAAGTTCTTCATTGATTTAAAAAGCTAAAAACCTCTGCTCAAGATCTTTGGTCTACTTTCAAGGGGAAAAAAAAAAAAAAAAAACAACTCATCTTTCACATGTAATGGAAAGGAAGTTCAGCCAATTCCTAGGCCCATTTCCAGAGGAAAGATCAAACCAGTCCTTAACTTCTGTAGACAGTTAATTCTGCCTCCGGATGATAGTGCAGAGACAACATTGGCAAAGAAGTGCAAGTGATCTATCCCAGCTGGGTCAGCTACGTCTTCCTTTGCTTTTGTGGTGGGGTTTAACCATCCGGCTGCAGATCATCTCAGGAACCAGCAGGAGGTTTTATAGTTGCAGTACATATGGGATTTTGTAACAAGTGGATGACAGGAAGTCACTATGACTTCAGGTAGGAAAAATTCTGGGAATAGGCACAGTACAGATAGTTCGGCTGTTTTATCAGAGCAGGAGAGAGTAACAAATCCCTGAAGGGGATCCCTCCTAGCAGAAGCCCAAAAGCTGAGAGACCTCTTTCTGTTGCCTGTGCATGGAGACAGACACAAATCCCATGCTGTTAAAACAACCATTTGTTGTCTAAAGTTAGATAAAATATTTCTTGACATCATCCACAGCCAAACAGGAGACACCTATGGAACTGCATGGATGTACTTCTTCACAACTGTCTTGATAGGAAAGACAAAGAGAAGGCTATAGCAGAAGAGGTGAGGGCCTCTGAAGAAAGGCACTTACGGTGTCCCAGTCTGCAAGTCTTTGATGACTAGAATCCTTTCACACGTACAAAGTTTTGTGTTTGTCTTAAAAAGCTGCGTCCAGAAGGAACACGTCAAATTAAGCTTTTTCCTGAGAATGAAGTACCTCTTAGACCTCTTTAGTACTAAATACTATTGAACTATATCTAACACATGAAAAGATATAAGTATATAAAAGTAAGGTTTTGAAAAATCTTAATTTTTAAGAATTTGAGATGTCTATGCTGCTTCTTACTCAGGCTTTTCATTGATGTCACTTTGAGAAACACTTGAAGCAAACAACAGCATGTGGGAGAACAGATTGTAAAGTAATCAACAGTGTGAAGAATCTGCTTCTGTGGACAAAGCCTGAATATCTGATATGAAAGATCTGATATGCAAGATGAAACAGAAATTTGAAGCTTTCAGGGCACCGACATATACACAATAATTACAAAATAAGCATTGACATAAAAATTTAAGTATTACATTCTGCAATTAATGTATGCATACTTGAATATCTTCAGTGAAAGAGACGACATAAGATGATTTCCTCCTTCATTCCAAGGAGCAACTGACCAAGTTCCTCCTTTTTGCTAAACACCAGAGATACATTATCTGATGCTGAACAGCTGTTTTGAAGTGTACCTTACGTGTCAATTTACATTAATTTCTGCAATTTTAATATCATTAGAATTGCTACAAACAATTATTTTTATAAATGCCACCGTACTTTTAGAAACATGACAAAATCTTACCGCTGTGTCCCCATTGCAGCCCTGGGACTGGCAAACACCTCTTATTCTGTTGGGAATCAGCACGTCATCCCAGCAAGATGGACCCTTCAAAATAAAACCAAAGCATATAAAGGCTTTAAGTAAGTAAACGTAAAAGTTGGTTTTGTTGCCTCTTTTCCTACCCCCATTTCTTTCAGACTTTATCTAGGCAGTTTTATCATGTTTACACTGGAAAAGTCCAAATAGATTACATGACAATATTCATCAATAAAGCTCAGTCTCTGACAGGACATACGGTCCCTGCATTCTGAAGGTCAGAGTTGCGAACAGGAATCAAACAGTAGGTATGTTTTCTCAGCTTAAGACAGGAACTTTTTAATCATTTTTTTATGATTAAAAAGCTACAAAGATTAATCTTCTCGTTCAACATTGTTTACACCTTGGTCTGCACATGACCATAGGGGAAAAAAATGGAAAAAACACAACAGCTGGAAGTAGAATACACAGTTAGAAATACTGGAGCATAACACAAAGAGACTAGGTTAAGTAGCTTTTCTCTATTTTATTGTTTAAATATTAAATGGCTGTAACTTTACTGAGATCTGTTTCTGTTTTCATGGGCTGCTAATGTGAATTTTGATGTTTGCTGTGAACAAATTAGACTTCTTGTTGCCAAGTAAAGCCTTTACCTAACTCTAATAAAACATAATGAAAATGTGAAGTGAGGATTATTAGTAGATTCCTGGACATTTACATTACCTGCAAGGCTTGCCAGTCATTGTTAATTAAAAAAAAATATTTATTTTTCCCCCATGCCGCCAAAGATTGTGCAGATGTCTAGCACACCTCTCAGTAGTTTACTTTCCAGGAAGAAAAGTAATATACCTTGCTACTCCTCAACCTTTTATCAAGGGTTTACTCTCTTGGTAGCTCTTCCAATTCTACTCTATCTTTTTATAATATGAGAAACATCACACAGTATACAAGACTTACTTGTGTGCTGGACTAGTGAATGAGAAGATGGTGTTCTGAATTTGTTCTTTATTTCTTTCCTACATAATTGTTAAAATGTGATTTACTTTACTGATGGTTAGTAAGCACCAAGGCAGCATTTTGGTGGAATTATCTATCATAGCTCCTAGGTCTCATTCCTAAAAGTAATAGTTACCTTAAAATTGATCATGTATATATAAAATTTGTGTTTATTTTCCCAATGCACATCACTTAAATATTAACATACATTGAATTCCATCTGCCATGTCACCAGCAGATGAAGTGTGCACCCTAAGGTCCACAGAGGGGCTTCTAGTAGGTACTTCCAGGTTCCTCCATACTCAACACACCTATTTGTTCCCAAGGATGAACGAGCTGTATACCTCATCCTCTCCAAGTGTTTATTTTATATAGCAATCATCTAGTGGCCCTGTACAACTTCTGCTCCTGTTATGCTTTAAAAGGACTCAGTAACAGTTTTTCTGCTGTTTGCAAGTTATAAACTTCTTTTTTTTGCTTGCCTAATTGCATTTTTATATTTAAGGTGCTGGAATTAAGCATTTGCTTTGGTTTGCTGGAGGGAGGGGGGGTTGTTATGTTTTAATTTGTCTCATTACTCATTTTTCTGAAAGATGCATCCTTGATTCCAATAACTTCCTTCCCCCCGTTTAGTAATGCTAGCTTTGGTTCAGTCCTTCTTAAATTTCTGTGCACATAATCTTTGATTTCAGCAGAGCCACGTCTCCTCCAAAGATTTAACTCTTAGCTGTCCCATCTAGCTTTTTCTCAACAAGCACCCTTACTTTTATGTAGCTTCTCTTTTTTTAAAATTAAGCTCAATACCTGTGACTTTCTCAGATTTTGGGAAGTCGCTGAATGTAAATGTATTACAGTGATTGTTAAAGAACAGGTCTTTGTTACTAACATTATAAAGGAGATCCTCTGCATTACCTTCTCTTGCATGTTCTTTGATCAACTTTTCCATTAACACAACCCAACCGCATGTAAAAGTTTACTTTTGGGATCATGGTTTGACATGATACTTACCTAATTTACATGAAAGCAATTTAAGTATCTTATTATAATCATTCTTCCTATACTTTCAAGCTTTTGATTTTCCCCAGCATGTTAGGCTTGCTGTCATCATCTGGTCAAATGGTTGTTAATGGGAGTCTCATATTTTTTTCCTTTTCAGGCCTAGAATTTCACTCCATAAGGATATTGTGTAGCTCCCTGACTTGTCAAAGACAAGTAAGACTAACAAGCTAACATTTCCTTAACATCTATCCCTCTTCCTTCATACTCAAATTTGTTAGTGTACATTTATTAGAACATTTTTTTTCCAGTTCAGAGGAATGCAGTAAGTTTGTGTATCTTTGGATAATCCTTACATAATTTACACTCAGAAGGAGGATACTAGAAAGAAAGGGTGAGAAATAAGAAGTGTGCTGTATAAAATTTGAGGGCAGGGAAACACCTTACAAAAAAACCCAAAAACTAAAATACCCCAAATGCACCCACCAAAACACACTCAAACCCCAACCACAACCACTTTTCCTGGTGCTGATAATAACATCAGGAGTAAATCTTCCTGATACTTCATCCCTGCATGATTAATATGAGACTCTCAAAGTTAATGATGCTCTGCTAGTGTACAGACAAAAACAGAGTCACAAGATTGTTATACAATAAGATCATTTAAAACAGTCTCATTGAAGCAGTTCCATAGGTATATGTTATTGACTCTGGTAGTAATTATCTTCATTTCATAAGAAGAAAATATTTTAAGCTAAACTTTTTAGAGGAATTGATCCTTTAACTTCACTGAAGTTATTTCAGGAGAAAAATTCTTAAGTATTCAGTAATTTGCAGGTCTAGGTCCATAATCACAAAAATGAAGAAGGCACAGTAATTCTTCAGGGAGAAAGCAAACATGCATAGGACCATTTATAAGGTTGAGCAAGATTCTAGAAAAAGTGCACATTTAAAAAGGATTTGAAGCAGTGTCACTATATTGATTATGCCACAGTCTTATAGTAGTTGAGAAACGAGTAGCTGATTCGCAAAATATAATCAAGAAAGCATCCTTAAAGAAACCAGAACAGAAAGGAATTGATACAACATCAACTACTGTTAGTTAGAATTCAGCTACTACAACTAGCACTGGATCAGGTCCAAATATGCTTAAAATGGAAATATCTTTTTATTTGTTAATAGTAACATCAATTGCATGACTTTTGTGGCCATCTTTTAAGGTCTTACCCACAAGGGAAAGCTAGTGTTCTACATGACACGGTGTGAACTTAGAGTGCTCTCACTCTGCAATAATTTCCTCACAACATTTCTCATGCACACAAGAGTACTTTTCGCATGAAGTAGCTCTCTGTTTCAAATAAGAATATGCCATCTTCCACTTAAGGCATGCTAAAAGCATATACACAGGGAACTAGTAGCACAGTCCCACACTATCAGCAACTACTCATCTGTTCACTCACGCTGCAGCTAACAACTTCCTATGTTTTCCTTCATAAAAAACACCCTATCCAACACTTCCTTCCCTTAACGATGGCCATAAAACCCATAAGAAAGTCAGATGTATTTAACTCTTTCGACAACATTAACCAGACCCAGCTTTAAGTCAAAAGCATTTTCTCTTTGTTCCAGCAAGAGTTAGATCAAGTTCTTAAAGGACAAATTAACCTAGCAGGAAAAGTCCAAGAAGGACTGGCAGAATAACTTGGGTTTGTGCCTGTCTGGCAGTGAGGAGTGTGGGGGGGAAAGCAACAAAAAATAAAACCCAAACAAACAAAACCCCCTACAAAGTTCTATGCCTCGCTTTCCAAATTTGTAAGAAGGGTAAAAATCTCCTTTCCTACTTCTCTGCTTGGCATTCTTCAGGGTCATATTTTATTATTAATGATAATGCAATACACTTCTAAAAAATTTCGCGTGCTTGAGAATTTTAGTTTTCCACCTTCAAAGAAAAAAAAAAAAAAAGGCAAAAAAGACATTTGCCCTTGAAAGACACTGTGTATTCAAAGTGTTAACGTTTCTTTAGCAACAGCACTGCTAAATGTCATTGCTATTATTGCCTCAAAATAAAATTAGGAATTCTGGCAAGACAAACACTTTGAAATGCAATTTTTGTATCAGTCTTTCTTGAGTCTAAGAAAAGCCTGTCAAACTGCAGGCCAGCCAATCACTTGTGGTGTTGTAACACTGCACGCTGTAGTGTTTATAATTATTAGTTTGCATTAATCAAGAACACACTGTGAGAAGAACAAAGCCTTCTGATTGGGAGATTAAAGCAACTGCCCCTCTTGTACACAGCCAAATGCTCCCAGAGAAAGCTATGCATTAAAATGGATGTATCAGAGAAGACTTTTCCGGTGTATAAATGGGAAAATGACAGAATAAAGAAAGAAATAGAAAGAACAGCAGTGTATCATTGAATAGAAAAAGTCACGTCAAATGTAGTCCAGTATTTCCCAAATCACCAGGTATGGAAATTTCTATGCTTTGGCTGTATGGCAGTTGTTCCTTCCCTTTTTGAGTCGGAAAACAGCAGAAAGTTGGCAAATGCCATATTAAATTTGAACTGAAGCTCCTATGCAGCATACGAAGAACAGGGAGGATTAAGCTGCTTTTTCAATGTATGAGGGAAGTACTGGACACCCGTGTACATTCCACCAGTATACTGTACTGGTGCCCAGTACAGTGCACAGTATGCTCTATCCTCAGTGTTGTTTCCATCCAGTAGCTAAGATCTGATTTTGTACTGTAAAACCACAACTAAATTTTGTTCAACAACCACTTGGGGAAAAAAAAAAAAAAAAAAAAAAAAAGACCACAAACTAAAAAATCCCTGAGAACAGGAATAGTATCTAGAGATCTCAGATGACAAATTATTAAAAATGCAGTTGTTGACAGAACTGTTGACCTGTGAAGTCAGGGAAAGGTCAGAAGCAGAGGTCAGCGATAGAAACCAGTGACTCATCAAAGACTTTGAATCATTTAAGAGGCTGGAAACTATCCATGTATTCAATGCTTTGTATTTTCCCTGCTTTATATTCTCCCTCAGTGAACAATATGCAGCAGAATATCATTAAAACACATCTTTGTACCTGCTAATATCTACATGAAAGACATAAATCATTAAAATGTTGAGCAAATGACCCAACCAAGGGACGAGTATTAATGCAGAAGGATTTTTAAAATAATGTAAGAAATAATTTCAGGTACTTGAGAGGATTGGAAAAATCAGCATACAAGCCACTGAAAAAGTGCTCAATCCAATGCAAACCATGCAAGCACTCAAGACTCCTCTGCAAAATGATGGCTATTGACCTTTCTGCATGAGAGTTTTTGAAGAGCTAACCATTGTATGGTGACCCCTCAACAGGATTTTAGTATCTTGAGGCAATAAAACAAAAAGAGCTCACCAAAATGGTAGGATTACTTAAAAATTAATTTCCTTGTTGCCACTCTGTGTCAGGGGTACCCACCAAGCTACCACAACTCACTGCTTCCAGTGCCAGTACACACAGACAACTCCATCCCCCAGACATAGTAGGAACCAAGATGTATTCGGACAGTAAACATACATATGCAAACACAGCTTAAAACAAGAGATTACTGCAGGGGATCAATATTACATGAACAGCAATGGATTCCACCTACTGTCACAAACCTAACTCAGCAGAGATGACACAACCCTTTTGCTGTTTTCTTCTACTCTTCTCAATGCAAGTTTGAGCTCGCTCTCACAATATGAGTACTTCAGCCTAGAAAAGGAATTTTTTAAGGGAATGCTTGTTTTCCTACAACAGCATAGGCATTTTTACTAAATAATCAGAGTCTTTTGCCTCAGCACCACCTGACTAAAGCTTGTCTGCTTCTCTAAAATGTAGTACCATAAGACTTTTATTCTCATTATGCTACCTCTACAGTATTTCAGAGCAAGTGACTTGTGAGACAACTACAGATAGTCAGATCCCAGAGGCTCATGAATGTCTCAGAACCGATGGGTAAGGCTGGAGAAGGGTCAGCCAGTGATAAATCCCCAAGGAACTGGACAAAGTCTAGAGTCTGTGAAAAGGAAGAAAGAACAGTGCTTTTTCTCGGATAGACAAACTGGTATTGATTAAGCCTGATAGTACTGGTAAACCAGTGTATATTCATACTTTTTCTCAACATCCCTAACCCACAAAACGATTTGGTCTTCATGTTCCACGCTTGTCATTTGAATGGCACTGCTGAAAGCCAGATTATTTCTTCTCAGCATAGAGTGGATATAACACATTCAAATAAAAGCTTTCATCCTATTTTATTAGTGCAGTAATGGAGAAAAAAAAATTAAGACGTTTAGATACACCAATCCATGCGTTATAAGCACTTAACAGGCTTAATTTAGGAGAGTAATCTGATAATCTTTTGAAGCACTAACTAAGAAAAAATCTAGCTGTTATATGAACGATACTCAATTAGACTCAGCAGAAAAGATTCAAATGGCATGTTTCGAATAGCAAAGAGATTGGAGATCTCATTTCAATTCAGAAGAAATACATCTATTTGAATCACAACATTCACATAAAGCTCCATATTTATTTCAGCATTCTTTGCCTTGACAATTATGAATACAACTGGAAAATGTTTATTAAATTAGACACTTGCTAGATTTCTACTGAATACTCAGATACCACGTAGACATTATTATTTTGTTCCTAAGTAAAACTCTATGAGCAGCAGTATTTGGTTTAGCACAAAATGCATTTCTCCAAATGCCCAAAGCACAACCTAACAGCATCCACCACCAGAGAGACAAGGTAAAAATAAAATTCATAAAAGAGATTACTACTGATTTAGCCAGGAAGTGCTTGCTAGCCTTTTACAGATGTTCTATTTACAATACTTGAAAATTTATTACATTATATAATATATTGGAGGTAAAAAACTGACTAAAAACTGGCAACCTTTATGACCAAATCCTCTGCTTAGCCACAAAGCTTATCACAAAGGCAGAGGTAATTAAAGCTTACCCACAGTTTACACAGACCTGCAAAGGACGCTATTAGGAGTGAGAGAGTAATTCTTGTTCCAAAACTATTTTTTTTTTTTTTTTTTGACATTTCTGCCAAGACTGATACCAACTGACTCACCAACACAGGTGATAGGATAGAACTGGCAACCAATAATTTATTTAATAACAAAGCGGAGTTCTCTCCTACACCCCCCATTTAAATAAATGCTACAGTGAATGACATGACTCTGCATGTCATACAAGAGTACCAGTGAGAGTGTCTCCTACTGTACACTTCACTGCAGGTGAAACTAACCAAGGTAAACACGGTAAAACTAACCAATTTATGATGGACTGACTTTGACATAGAATCTCCCATACAGCAGCGAGTACAGTATAGAAAAAGACTACTAAATTAGTCTTGGGGCTAGTTTTAAAGGGATTTGTGGAATAGGAATGGGAGGACTGAAGTTAACTGGTCTACACAGCACATTAGAGAATCCATCAGAAGAAATCTTTTGGTTATTATTGACTTCCGTCATTAGAGCAATCAATAAAGCACATGGATAGCTTTATTCACATGAGAAATAATATCGAAGTAGAGTAAATCACATGTTTGAAGTCTTTAAGGGATTGAACCTACTGGTTTGATTTATAGTGGTATCTTAGAGATGAAGTTTTCCTTTATGAGTGCCCAGCCTAATTAGTAAATTGACAGTTTTATGTCAATAGTTATAACTCTTTCAAAATTAAGTAGTTGACAATTTGCTGAACTGCTCGCAGTTGTGCAATTAGGAAGACTTCCTGCGTGATAGTTATTTCAAATCAAAGATCAGAGAATCACATCTGTAACTGAAAGTGCAGGTAAGTATAGTAAAAATAATTTCCATCATGTTATTTTATTGATCATTACATTTTCTTTCTTATCACAGGTATCTTTGTTCAAAAAAATCAAAAGAAAACAAAAGAAAATTTCTTAATAAGATGCTTTTAATAACTTTGGGTCTTTCTTTTCTTTCATACTGTATTGTAGGACATGGATTTGCAAGAGCAATCCCTCTGACCCCAACTGAATAATGAAGGCTCATGCAAAGATACCCAAGATAAAGGTCTCCAGAGTCACCTCTTCATCAATAACATTTTATAATGCGCACTGCGTTGACAGCTCAAACAATTATTATATAAGCAAAACACTGATTCATAATATGCTTTTGGAAAGCTATTTTGGTGGGCCCTCCCCACCAAAAAGGGGCAAAAAGAGAATAAAAAGAATTCAAATACAACAACTGCACCTGAGAAATTGAATTTAAAAAGTCCCACTGTTCCTTGACAGCTTGAGAGGAATGTGGTTAAATATTAGACTTGAAAGACAGAGAGAGATAACTATGAAAGAAGTGGATGTAAAGTCTCCTAAAACAACCAACCAAATGCCATTCAAGCAATCTGTCAGACTAATTATTTCTAATCTATAAATGCAAATTATATTACACTCTGTCTGGATGGCATTAAATGCTTTTTCAAGATTGAAAGACAATGACATAACTGGAGAAAAAAAAATCTGCAATTCTATAAATATGCCAGGTATCTACTGTATCCATTGAAATTATAGCATTCAAAAAAAAATGATCCACAGTTACAAGTGTTAACACCAGCAAATCCCATTAAAGTCAGTATAACCAGGAGCAGAATAATAATAATTAAAAAACCAAAACCAACTCCTCTGGCTTCAGTTGCTGTTACTGCTGTGGTGACTTTTCAGGGGTGTTCCTGAAGGGAAGCGGGCAGATGGCCGCCATCCCAGGGAGCTCACAGACAGGAGGAATCAAAACCCCAAAGGCTCGTCCCTCTTCTGGGCCGAGCCGAGCACGCCCCAACAGGAGCGACGACACTCACGGTTGTTTGAGCTACAACTCTCTACATTAAAAATATTCACCCACGTTTTACGGGCTTTTGGCTGAAATCAGAAAGTGTAACGACTGTTTTCAAAGCCTACCCAAAATACTACTTCTGTTCCTAACCTTTCCACACCCAAGTCACAGTTACAAGCTGTAAACTGACTAACTGTGAATTAAAACTTAACTTGTACCTCAGCTTTTTTTCTAAAATGGCAGCAGCCCGCAGCACATGGACTTTCTCCCACAGGATTTTCTGGGCTGTGAGGAGCAGCCCCAGGGAAGCACCACCAGGGCCCGGCTGCAGGAGGCAGCCTCCCCCCGGGCCCCACCGCAGCCCCGGGTGGGGGGAAAGGGGGACCGGGGCCGGGCCGCTCAGGCCTGCTGAGGCCTGTTCTGTGCCCTCAAGGCCCAGACAGACTTGGCACCAGTGAAAAAAAACAGAAGTTATTAGCATAAGGATGAACTATTCTTAACCACATAAGGAGTCGATCCCTTTGAGCCAGGGAGCTTCCGGGACATGTCAGCTATTCAGAGGTGAAGCGCCTTCAGGATCCGATAGCAAATGCTCATGTCTTTCACCTCTCCATAACCAGGTGGTAGGGTTAAAATTCATTAAACATATTTGATATCCAGTGTGAAAATGTGCTGGTGATTCTGTAACTCACAATAAATAGGGATTACACCGAACTTTTCCTTCCTTAAGGAGAATCTTTGAGAAGAGTATGGGTGGAATTTACAGTTTCTCTGTGAAGTAATTTATTTTTTTCCTAGTTACAACTATAATTTCATCTTGAACATGAAACAATTTAATGTAAAAGTTCTGTCCTACAGAGACATTTAAGCAACTTCATACATTTTTAGGCAGAGAAGATCTGGTTAGTCCTGCAATTCAAATGAATCATAACTATGTCTGCACAGGAAATACATGTACTAAAAAAGTAGTACACAAAAATACAGTATCTAAAATAAGCCAATATATAAGCCAAGGACTACCATTAGCATTTTGCTAATAATGCTAATCAGACATCTTGTAATTCAAATTAACTTGAGTTGTAGTTAAATAAAGGTATTAAACCAAAGCTGTAAAATAAAAAAAGAAAAATATCCAAACCTCATGAATATTCCACAGTAATAATTGAATTCAGATGTGATAATTGCATGTCACATTGTTCAATTTTAAGTATTTTCCTTTGACAAGGATTTTAAGACATCTTTTGACAGAGAGATGAAGGTAGAACATTCCTGTTATAGACCATACCTAGAGAAGCCATCAGCTCATCGATTTACGTTCATAAGTCAGCGTTAGACAACACATCCAGGAACAACAGTCAGATCAACTACTCAGGCTGTGGTAGATCCATATGGAGAGGGTACTGCCCTTAGCTACACGTTCCTGCCATTCTCTGTCCCTCTCTGAGCTATCATCTACTGCGTCCTTATTTCCACTATTCTTACTTTGTCCAAAGGTTCTCTCCCATTCCAGCGGAAAGGCCCACGTTCTGAGGATACTAGATTCATTCACAAAGTGGGGTGAGGATCCATTCCACATTTTTACTAAGAATAAATTACTAAATGAATCAACACAAAGGTCTAAAGCAAAAGAGCCACTAGCAAGAGACTAACTTCATACGGTGTTCAAGCAATTTTTTCAGTTACGACGGTTATCTAAAACTGTAAAATCAAGATTACACACTACAGTATCTGAAGAAAATAGATTGCTATATAATCCATTTTTGATTTTACACATAATCAGAAATGCTGAAAGACAAAACTGTACCAATTTCAGCAACAATATTTCTATGTTCCAGAAGGAAAGGTAATAGGATATCAAAGACTCCTTAAAAAAAAAAAAAAAGAATAAAAACCCCAAACCCCAACTAACTAACATTACCATATTTGCTATTTTTTCTGAGTGCTACAATTGTTGTAAATTTACACACCCACCACAGCACTCACAGGTGAATACATCTTTATTCTAGGTATTCAGAAATACAGGAAACCCTGCATCAAGTGGATTATTCAGATTAATTCAAGAGTGACTTACACTTATGTTGCAAGCATGGTGTTTTTAGGGTTTGGTTTGGGTTTTTTTCTCTCCAAACACAATCCTGCTAAGACACATAGAAGAAATGAAAAGATGATTCTTTAAGCATTTTACACAAGCACATAGCCAGTGTTCAAGAATTAAGGCTGTGCCAGGCAGGTCAGTGAAAGCTTGGTGAGATATCCCATCCATCACACACAACCCCTGGCTGGCAGGCAGACATCTGAGCGTGCAAACACTAGTGAGAACAGCTAGTGCGACATCCCAGGAAGAAATTAAGAAAAAGCAGGAAAAGGGACCAAAAAACTAAAAGATAAAAGTGAGCAGGAAATAAAGACAGGCGAGCATTCATCCCTGAGACATAAAACTGCTGCTCTGGTGTTGCATGATAGACGGCACAGGACCTCTTCTCACAGCAGAAAATCCCTCAGCTAAGAACCTGTTTTGGATTATGGTACCTGAATTTTATCTGAATCCGATGTGCTATGCTAAATCCCTTGAAGGAAACAAGCATTAATTAAAAAAACTGTCTGTAGGTATCTCCAGTAAACTAAGTGGTCTGACCCCTAGAAATCTGACATAAGAGCAAAGTTCAGGATCCTGATTTTGCCACCAAGGCACTGCATATACAGGGAGGAGTTAAACGTTATCCGAAACAGCCACTGAATAACACTATTTAATAACACATAGATATATTCCTATAACGTAGTATCAAATCCCCAGACTTTTTCCTTCTCCTACAGCAGTTTTTCATTTCTTTATGCCCCTCTGGTTGCACGAATCTTGAACTATTTTGAATTATTCTTGAATTACTTTCTGCATACTGGCACAACTGGGAAACGCCTAGGATTAACCTTTACAGCTTTCACCCTAATTACAGAAGAGGTAAATCAACTCAGACTAAAGGGGCATTTAAACCCAACTTGTCCATTTCCTGACAGAAAGTCTTGAGGACACCTCTGCATGAAGGTAAAGGGTGCCCCTACCATCTGAATTTTGTAACAACCCAATCTTGTTGGTGCATACAAGGTGATCTCCATGAATGTCTTACTGGATCAGGCTTTGAAGAAGATTAAGTTAGAGAAATTCTGCATTTCTTTATACCTGCTCCTAATTGTTCATTTAATTCTAGGAGCTGGTTTGCTTTAATAAGAGGAATTTTAGGCATAAGCATGGAATTTACCTGTACTCCAGTCTTCTGAAAAGACAGACTCCTGCAAGTTTGAAAAGGCAACTGAGCAAGGCACCACTTGGATAATTCCACTCTGCACCCACCCTGTTTCAGGCTCATCAATGCTTTCCTAGATTTAGCCTTTTGTTTCCTTCCCTACAGTAGAGTGAGATATTCCAATATAAAATAAGTAACTCTCCAGTCATGAGTGGTACATTTGAAGTCACCTCACAAGCATTAGAATGTACAGAAATAGGTTACTTTAAGAGACGACTGTTATCAAGATATTTTGAAATGCATAAGTCAGGATAGATCATCTAGAAACTACATAAAAAACCATTTAATTTCACGGTAACCTTCAGATTTCCGCTGAATTCTGAACAGTGAAAGTGAAAGATTTTAGTTTCATAGACATGGTATCTGTATTTCCTTCATGGAGGTTACAACTTGCATTCAAATTACTGAATTCATTTCAGGCAAAGACCACTTGTAAATTGAGTACGCTAGTAATTTCTTAGTTTTAGAAACAAGCAGGCCCTCAGACATAAGAATCAGGGTACCTCTACATTGGCTGGACAGCCATTGCAAACTAATCTACATTTCCACAGCCTTCATTAATTTTTTTTCTGAAGACAGAGTTTCCTTTTCTCTTATTGCAATCTCTTTTAGTATCTCTTTCTTTTGTCACAGGGAAAGACAACAGTTATATTATTTAAATGTTTAGCATTTTATAACACAAGACTAACATTCTGACTATCACTGTGATATTGTTTTCCTTGCTTATGGCTCAGTGTAAACCGTGACAACAAATAAAATTGAGGTGATTAAATAGAATTAATATTATGACTAATTCACAGTTCAGTGCTTATGGCAGTGGCTTAATCAGTACTTTTTATTTATTTATCGTTACCAGGCTTAGCTATAACAAATTTAGTTATAATAATTAAAAGGATCTAGAACTGGCACTTTAATCAGAACATAGATGTGCAGTACAGCACACTATATATTAAATAAACAAGAATGTGCAGAACTTCCTCAAATGCACTGGCTCAGCCATTCAGTTCTACACAACTGCTCTTTATAACTGTGTTCTACCATTGAGGTCTTACACATTTCCCCAAGACTTAGTTTCTATATTAGGTACAAGTTCTTCTTCATTGCCACTCTATGCTCTTTATTTCAAGTTTTGGCCTGCTCTGGGTTGAACAGACACTGTATCAGCAGAGCAACTAACAGCCCAAACCTGCAACTCTGTGAATGAGATAATTATAATTTGAGGTAACGGCTTCTCTTCATAAAGATAAAGCATACATAATCCTATCACCTTTATAGAGTGCAGACTGTAGACAAGAAAATGCAGTGGAGTATCTCCTTGTTGCAGAAATTGATACCAGATACTGCACAGTGAATGCCTCTGATGAAAACCAAAAGCTTCAAATATGCTGAATCCTTCCTGGATGAGAGGAAAACCAAGTAATTAATCATCTTCATACAACTACTTTATCCCATCTTTTAAGCTGGGAGGTGCTTTACTTGTCTATACCTAGAAGTAAAGAAAAGCTATAAAAGAGTTGCCACCTGGAATGAATTTTATGTTATTTTTTGACAGCAAGTTTAAACAGGATCTAATGTCTTTTCTCATAGCTTTATCAATTTGGAATGCCAGTAACAGCCAAAATCAGTAGAATGCTACATTATAAACACACAGAACTCTAATATACACTAATAAGAGTGCTATTTCACACATCAGTGTTATGTTGCCTTCCTTTTAACTCATACCAATATCATTCCATTAATTCCACTTGAACAATTTCTGAATTGTCAATACAAGGTCATAAGTTTTTCTCTCATAAAATTTCTACAAGTTTGCACACTGCTGGAACACCAAACAAATATTCTCGAGGTATTGTGCATTTTGACAATGCATTTAGATCTGAAAAAGACACCCTTAAAAATTTAAGCAAAATAAAGAACATATTCACACTCTCTGATTCTTGAGCTCTCACCTGCTACATTCTCCCAAGCTTCCTTATGTGGTAAAATACTTCTGAAAAGAAGTCTTATATTCTAGAGCTTTGGTGCTACCATCACATAGCTACAGACATACATTTACACATGATAATTATTCATAAGCATTTGATTACACTGTGCAAATATCCATACACTGCATTGGACGAACTCCCATCAGGTACAATGCCTTTGAGATGAAGGGTCACATGAGCACAGAGCACAAACCTATTACAAACAGAAAAGAGGAGATGATTGCAGTTCCGTAGTAATCAATTTACTGTATTTTAGAAAGGGTTTGTAGTCCAATATCTAAAAGGAATAGCTCTGGACTGGGATTTGAAAAACCAGATTTCGTTTCAGAGCTCTCACTTGCCTACTGAGCGGCTTTGGGAAAGACACTTTCTCTCTTTGCCCACCAGTTTCTAAATCCATAACATATTGATTTCCTTCATATTTCCTCAGAGCTACTGAGAAGTCCTCACTTTTAAATTAGCATAACCCATAACTTAGTATAAATTTAACTATGTTAATAACAACAATATTGATTTAAAAATAAAAATTATTACAGAAATGAAAAAATGAAGTAGTCCAACTGGCTCTTGTTATAAAATTATGTTTTCCATTGAAATCAGAAGAAAGATTTCTTCTCTACTCGGATCTTAAAAAAAATAAAATAAAATAATAAAAAAAAATACCCGAACCAGCGTTTTCTGTCAGTATTACAAACAAACAACATGAAATATCATCAGCTCTGTACTTTATTTCTCTTCAGCAGACTTAAAGACTGTATTTCCTATTACACTAGGGGAAACTACTTGATTTTAAGCTCAGCAAATCATTGTCTTTTACAATCATGGTTTGCAATTAACTTCTCATCCTTAATGTAAGTATAGAAATAATCTATCAACTCATGCATTGTCACTTTTGTCTAATTATACTGTATGATCACAGAAACACACTGCATTATGGAAAATATGCACGTGTTGGTAGGTCTCTATGCATCCAATATTTTAAATCATTTCCCTGAAAAGCTAGCTCAAGGGGGGAGGGGGAACAACAACAACAAAAAAACCAACAAACCAAAACCCTCAACCCTTAACAGCTCCTTTACAGCTGTTTTATGTTTTTCATGATAGCAATCCCTGTTATCTCAAATTGATATGCATATGCCAGCTATATTCAGCCTTGCCTCATTTGTTATAAAAGCAATGACCTTTCAAACACTTTCTTAGTCTTCCTTTAAAAGAAATAACCACAAACAAACATGTGAGTGCCAGTGAAGTGGAAAATTAGCCTTTTGAAACAAGTAAACCATCCTCCCTGCCAATATTAAGAAAACCGTAAGACTGAACAACAACAAAAAAAGCATGCTGAACCATGTAAGGCTGATTTTACTGTGCATGCTCCAAAAAAGTCCTTGACATTGCTAATGTTTGTCTTGCATATAGGTCCCAGAGCCAAACCTCCATCTGGAAGAGATTTGAACTACCATCCAGAGGCATTTCAGGATCTGAACCAAAAGGTTTACAGCATTACAATCCAGTTAATTCTATTGCTTCTAATTCCAGCTGGACTTAAAGTCTTATCTCTGCACTCCAGGCCTTCAGATACAGCCTATCACAGTAACACCAATTCCCAGAGAATTCAACTCCATGACCCAAGTGAGATTAAATCCCTCCAGATAGCCCAAGTAAATGGCTCATAACTCGTTTCTGTCACTTTTGCTAATGTCTTTGTACCATGAAAGAAACCAGCAAAGGTGTAAATATCTACAAATTATTAACTGCACTTTTTCCCTTGACTCCTATCAGCGATTCCAGTTGTCTGGTTCCTGCTGAGAACATCACAGATATTTACTGGCTGAACTTTCTCTTCAAATCCTGCACTAATCAGCTACTGAATATTTGTACTCTATCAACCTGACTGCTGTTATTTTTGGTGAAATACATAAACAGGCACAGAGATATAAATAAATAGAGAAAAACTGAGGGGAAAAGGAAAGGCATATTTGATGCTAGTTGTACTTAAACTCCCTCAAGTCAGGTAATTCCACAGCATGTCTCATGTTAAGTAGCTTCACCCAAAAGAAAGCAGATATAAGCTGAAAGGAAGCATTTCAAGTTTGCTCATCATGACATATTTAGTTTCTACTCATCAGGACACATTTATTTTAACAAACTGAAGATATGATTCCTGAATATTGCTTTAAGACAAATGGAAGAAAAAGGAAATAAGTTCTTAAAATATTGCAGAGTACCAATGAGAAATTCATGTGCAAATCAAAGCCCAAACCAAAAAATATAGCCCAATCCTGGGAAGTAGTCTTAGGGATAGCTGTTGTCATACTGTTGTCATACAAAGATAATAGTTTTGTTTATTTCTTATCTTGTTTTGGGTTTGGTTTGGTTTTTTGGTTTTGTTTGTTTGTTTGTTTGGGTTTTTTTTGGTTTTTTTTGGTTCTGTTTTCCTAGGAAGGGAAAAGTTTGGAGGGGAACAAGAGAAACGGAACAAGAGAAACAGAACAAGAAAGGGTGTAAGTAAACAGAATAATTTTGCAAATTAGTGTCCAGCATTGAAAGGAAACCTGCTCCAACAGGAATTTTTTTAAAGATCCGAGTAAAAATGAAGAAACATTTAAGCGTCTGGACTTTATAATTCCAGTCTGATGAAGTTTTATCTGTCCAGAGCACTGCAGAGAGACAGGTAACACAAAGAAAATTACCTACCAGAAACACACCTCTCTTCTTTCCAGCATAAAAGAAGAAACTGTAAAGAGTCTTTGGAAGTCACAGATGTCTACCTTCAAACATTATCATTACAAAACATTAACAGAGTTCTCCCTCAGTACTTCTCTCAGGAGTTTCCCTTTGAGACTGTGGCAGAACAAAGGGCCAGGAGCATCACATAAACAGGTGAGCAGGATCCTCACTGACTGTATCTCAGGTGCAGCTGAGTTCCTAAATCAGAAGGCTGACTGCCAGCTGGGGGCACTGCGTCAGTGCCAGGGCAGTTGATGGATCCCAGGTGAGGGCTGAGGCAAGGTACAGGTGCAAGACAAAGTCTTGTCCCTGTGTGCTGAGACAGTAGCAGGACTCACTTTTAAACTAGGCAGAAGAGATGGTCTAGGCTAATCCAGGGAAAGACTGAGGCAATCTAGAGCTGGGAATACAAACTCTGGTCCCTGTAAATGCCAGTGGCTATACTTAGGTCACATCCTTTCTGGTAGAGAATAGGGAACATGGGCAATGTACTGAGGGCAGTCATATCTGTATTTTGTAACTAGATATTGGGGGGTACTAATATTATTGCTAGGAAGATGCACCGGCACATTCGTTTCTGGTAGTGTGTCCAGATAACACTATACCCTCAACGACTCTCAGGGTGCTCCCACCTAGATCGGCTAAAGCAGTTATCTGAAAATTACTCAGAATTAAAAAATGCCTAAGAAGCACTTTCTGTTAACAGTTAAAGCAGTCAAGGAAGCTGAAAATCTGTTTATGGCTCATTTAGGTACCTTTAAGTAGAAAAGGGCATTGTGCCTATGCAACCCCAATGAAGTTAGATCCGCAGGGGTAGTCAGCAAAAGGGAAAAGACCCAGTATCAATGAGGCAGGTCATTTGTACTTGGTTTTAATATGACTAAAAAATGAGGAAAACCTAGCCAGTACAGCTCAGTTAGTTTACTGATTGTAAGATTGTGACCACATACTAAAGCACAGAATACCTTGTTAATCTTCTGTGTGGCATAGCATAGTAAAGATACAAAACTGGCCCACATGTTTAATAATCTGTATATTATAACTCACAGGATAATGATGCAAAGAAAACTCTGTACATCCATCAGCATTCCACTTTTTTTTTTTTTTTCCCCACTTGAAGCAAACTTTGTAACTCTGAACAAGGTAAAGGACATAATGTATTAACCCAGCTGAGGGTGCATGTTTATTGGTCTTCAATAACACTTACGCGAACTGCCAACTTTGTTTATTGGTATTTATCCAAAATACTGAAACTATAAACCACATTTTATTTCTACTCCCTGTTTACCTTTTTTAAGTGCCACAACTTTTTACTAATGAGTAAGGCAATATTTTTTCCTACATTAAAACCAACTATCTATCTTGAGAGAAAGGTTCAGATTTAAAGTTTTTTAGACATTGCAGCACTCAGTTTTGGAAGGGATATGCAACTAAGATGGCAAAGACACACTGTGGAAATTGTAAGGCAGCAGTAAATCACAGTTCCACTGACACTCAGGCCCCTATTCACCTATGACACTTTTAAATACAAGTTATATGAATCACGTGAACATCTCAATGCTGAGCGTACGAGCAACTTAATAGCTGTGAAAGTCTGGTCCAGAGATAGCTATAGTGGTATTTATTTAACCAAATACAGACATTCATGTCTGAGCAAGAGTTCCTAAATTCCCTTTATAATGGAGAAAAATACATAGTTTCAGAGTTTGACTCATCTTATTCTCAAGAGGATGTCTAGAACAGGCCAGATGAATTGTGTCCTGAAATTGTCTATTCCTTTTTACCAATAAAGAGAACATAGAGCTAACTCAAACTTGGGTATCTACATGATAAATGTTAAAGTTTAGGTGAGGTGAATCTATTCCTTATTGATACTCAGAAGAAAACTGTGTTGTCTGTGCTGGCTTTGATATAAAAATTGTCGAAGAGTTCTTTTTCTTTAAAACAACTGCTAATATTAATTATTTGCACCTGTTGGGGATATAGGAGGTCAGGGAAAATCTGCTTCTTATTAAAAGGAGCGTACAGCGTTGATGTGTCTTTAGCACCTGGTCACAGAGTAAATAAGAAAGAAATAAGTATTTGAATCCTAATAAAGGCATATTAAATAAGGCATAATAAAGGAAGCAATGGGAACAGAGTGGCATTAGCAATATATAGGAACAGGGCTGATGGGAAGAGTTACTGTTTCAAAACTATACAAGTACCCATGACCATGATGCTAAGCATGGAGATTAGGTCCACAATACGTACCTGAGGGCAGAAGTACACAGGAAAAGGCAAGAAATCTCCAAATAGAAATAATTTCAAAACTGAATAAGAGTATGTTTGTGTGGGTCAGATTTAGATGCTTACATGTCAGTTGTTAATGTTCAACTTGAAAAAATAAACAGTAATTAGCATTTTCTCTGGCCCGAGGATGAATAAGCGAAACTGTAGGCTAAAGGAGAAGTCCGCTTCCTGGTTTTGGTCCTCTGGAAAATGCTGGGAATACTAATCTGAAATCAGACTTATCAAATTATTACAACTGTATTATTGAGCATCTAGTTAAGGCTGAAAGAACCTTTATTTTATAACATCTCAGTTAGATGTTGTATCTTAAAAAGAACCCTGAAATTTTATTACCTATGAATGATTTCCATTCTTACTTTGCTATCTAGCTTATTTTTCATTTGATGATGCTTGTTTTTTTATTAAGATGACAAAACTCTAGCATTTTAATTCATGACAATAGTTTGAAAAAATTAAAAAGGGATGTGATGTTTGGGCTTTCTTGCATGCGATTGCATGCCAAAATACTTTAAGTCAAATTGATGAATACACCAAATACCAGGGTAGCACAATCATCTATGAAGCTGTAGATGGCTAATGCATTTATATTAGTTAATAGGATAATGCACATAAAACAGCATTGAAATAAGCAACAAGCAAATCCTAGTATGCCTTGGACAACAGGCATAGTCTTGAGCAAAGATCTATATGGTCTTTCACCTAGATCTATGTGGTTCCTCATGGGGGAAGGCAGGAGACCATAGTGAATTTGTTCTGTTGTTAATAATTATTATGCAAAAAACAAGTACACATCCTATTTCTCTTGAGCCTTAAGTTACATCTCCATAATGCCATGACAATACCTCTTTATTTGAACAGGTGTATACATTTAATATCAACAGCGAAATGGCTGGAGAACTCCTGTGAGAGGTCACACTGGCTCAGCAACCTGCTGTCACAGCAGTCCAGCTGCTTAACCAAGTCAGAACATATTGCTGTGGCATGGCAGGAAAAGAATTAAGCTTTCAGAGGAGAAGAGGAAAGCTGAGTTCAGCCCCATTAGACTTTATCTCAAGTAGGAAGCAAAGAAATAGAGGGCCTTCACAGAAGGACAATTAGAGTGTCCTGGGAAAAAGCTTCTGATGAGAAAAATTAAATTTGGAGATTTGTAATTTTTGTCTTTCACTTTTAGTGAAGCTGGCAGTGCTGCTAACTATACCAAAAGCTTAAGATTATGCTCTACCCCAAAGAAGTACAGTGAGTTTAATTTTACTCTTTTTCTAGTTGCATATTAGAGTTCATGGCTGTTATGAAAAAAAGCACCCTGATCTCTGTTCTCTTTGACAACAGATAGGAGCATCACTTTTCACTTTCAAAAAAGCTTGCCATTTTCAACAGCAGAACATACTTTATCCCAAAGTATCTTTTTCTAGAGATGAAGCTAGTATATTGTTAGTGTATCCTACCAAACAGCTCATTTATGGTTGATATACTACTTATTATTTTTAATATTATTAAAATAATTTTCTTAGAGAAACATTTTGTGTTCTTCTCTCTGTCATTTCTGGCTCCGGGCTGCACCATCTCCTTAATCATTAATACAATACATTACAATTTGACATGAACAAAATAAAAATGCACAAAACTGCAAATAAATGTTAAAATGTACTGCCAATCCAGTTGGATGTGAATTGTGTCTTTGCAGAGCTTTTTATTTCAAAGCCCTATACAAAATGCAATTCTGAGACCTTGCTGAGCGCAGATCACATTTTTAGATACCTAACTTAAAAGAGGACTTAAAGGTCATCAAGCCTGATTACATTCTGTTCAACACAATAAAGCGCAGTCATGTGTAAAATATTACTGAGCAAATTATGAATGATTCATGGCAAAATTTTCATTAGAATGTAATGTCTCCTTTGCTGTAAAGTCAACATTATGATCTACAGTTATTTCTTAGAGTTCTTTCTATTAAACTAAACAGTGGGAGAGATGCTTTTCTTTGTACCGTTTATATCTGCATACAGCATAATCAATAGAAAAGTTACATTCAAAAGTGCCCATCCCTCCGCTATTTAAAAGCTCTCAGTCACAAATTTAACAGGAAGAGTTGTTTCACACAATACCTAAAAACTTTGGTATTATCCCTAGTATTTGTTTTGTCAAGGTAGGATTATCATAAACAAATAGAATTTCTTGTAAATTGCTTAAGCACTACTTTCTGTCAATCTGCAGCTATGTTTTTCACTCTATGCATGATCATTGCTCCACTCTATTTACTTCTTAAAGGTTACAGAAAAATATCCTTGCCTGCTCTTTAGAAGATAGCCACTTCAAAGACTCTTTTGAGAATCAACAGCCTTTAACAATGTTTGATACAAAGCCAGAAAAGGGCATGGGCTAAGTAATGGGAGAGGGAATGCTTAAGTTAGCATTGTGGGAAATAAATGCCAAGAATTCAGTTTATCACACGAATGAAATTATCTTTTCCCCAAATAAGTCTCCCCTCCCCACAAGCCTATAGCCAACACCCTTCAGTGCTGATAGCCATAAAAATTCATCTGTGAAACCCTGTTCTCAACACGCCAAATACTTCTTGCTTCAGTACTCAGACGTTGTACTGTTCGGTGCCAGATGTGTCCTTAAGCTCATGATGACCTTCTGGATCTGAGTTTTGGCATTGCAAGTGGCTGGGTGTTTGGTCTACAGATTTAAATGAGCAAGCTATGCCTCTGCTCAGCAGAAAGGTGCTGCACCCAGTCATCTTCTGTTGCTTTAGGAGCCGACAAGACGACTATGTTTCCTAATAGATAGTAATGGGAGAGTGAATTGGATTGGAAAAAAATTCAAAAATAAAAAAAAAGTAAATTATTTTTTTCCAAAAGACCAACATTAACAGCAGAGAGAAAATTATTAAAGATCATTAGTACAACTAACAATCAAAGAAGCTTTTAAAGAGAATAAGGCAGTGTAAGAGAATGAAATGGTTTTGAGGTAGCTTTAGGTTGTAATTTAAATAGATTGTAAATCTTTACTTCAAGAGTAACATAAATCCAAATTATATATTAATAAAATAGTACAATTAAGTAATTTCCATAATCTCATAGAAGATAGCCAACTGGAGGATATAATTATAAATTACAAAATAAAGTATTTCAAGGGTAATTTTGTCTTTGTTTGTACGCTGGAGGGAAGCAAAGCATGACAGTAGCAAACTGTGTCTAAAAACTTTTATGTCACACATTATCACACTAGAGGAGAATGTGAGATGACTAGAGTAACAATCCCAAACGGAATGTTTCAGGATCTTGCTGGTCCCATTATGGAGCAATGGACAGGAATGTAAGGCAAAACTTCTAATTTCTACACTGAACTTTAGAGCTAATGTTCTCTCTGATACTTGGCAAATTTCTTACATGGTTCGGGTTGGAAGAGACCTTAAAGATCATGTAGTTCCAACCCCCCTGCCATGGGCAGGGACACCTCCCACTAGACCAGACTGCTCAAAGCCCCATCCAGCCTGGCCTTGAACACCTCCAGGGATGGGGCATCCACAACTTCTCTGGGCAAAAAATAATTAGACAAACAAAGAAGCAAACAGATTAAAAAGATGAAGCTAATATAGTCTTGAGAATAAGGTTTGTGATCATATTATCACCTCTCAGTTTTCCCTTTCCTGCACTGCCAACCTCCTTTTTATTTAATAGAAGTTTCTGGTTTAGTCATCAAGGGGCTTTTATAATATCTAAAATATTCACAGCAATAATAATATTTATTTTTTTTTACAAAACAGAAAACCAAAACAAGCCTCAGTAGAATAATATGAAAAGTAATACCTATGAAACTCACACTGAACCATTTAACTACCCCCAGCTTCTCACAGAAGCTCATCACTGATGCAAGAAACACACAGGGACTATGCCAACAGGTAGAGATGGCTCACAAAGGAACTCCCAACAGTCTTCAAGAAAAAGGAAGTATTACATATGGCAAGGAATGGTCTTTACATTTCAAATGTAAAGGCTTCAACAGTATTACAGTATATTTACAGACACATAGTTGAGACCAGAATCCTGTTCTTGGTTAATGATTCGTAATCTGTAAAATTTTGCAAACAAGACATATATAACCATGAGATGCTAAAATTGACCATAAGTTTAAGAAATCATCCTCAACATTACTAAAATGAGCAATATTATGTCAAAACTATGGGTTACTGTGTATCAAAGATAAACCCATATTTCATTTTGCTTTTTCAAGAAGGTAATTACTTCAGATCTGTAACTCAATATTTTTCAAAAGAATATCTACAAAATCATTGACGATCATTTGCTCTGTCAACCAACATACCAACTCTAATGCATGCCATTCTTTATATAACCATTGTATGTTTAAAGGCCTTAACCCAGCAACTCAAGCACGGGGTTAACTTCCAAACATAAAAACACTCTCCATTGAAATAATGAGCTTGGGTGCACCTGGGCTTGAGCCAATTATGTTTCATGAGTCTTATTGCCATTCATGAACTTACATAGCTGTTGCACATTTCAAGATATCACAGATAGAAGAAATATGTACAGTAAGCCATGTTGTGGATCCTAACATCCACAGCACTGTGCTTTCAATTATTTCTCTGAACCTGTGAGGGATGCTAGCTCACTGAATGTAATGAGCAGTCCATGTAGCTTAAATGTGAGGTGAATTTCTGATATATTTAACAAAGCAAAACGAACCTGAAATAAAACAATGAGTTATGATGCATTATAAAGTAGTGTCAACAGTGAACAGAATCTGCAATGAGCTGGAATGTTTTGTCAAAAAAGATCAAAATCTGACCCCACAAATTTATTCTGCATTCCTATGGTCTACTGTTTCTGGTTTTGTCCCCTAGTAAGTTCTTTTACTCTTATTTATAACAATTTGTCTCAGAATGCTTTCATTAATCCTTTAATATTTATGTTTTCTAGGGATAACAACTGAGAATCATAGCAGAGGCTAATCCAAACTTAATTCCATTTTTATGTTTGTTTTATCTGTAATTGCATTGTAATAGCTTTCTACTTGGCCTTCAGAGTAATTAAAATAAGGCTGAAGTATCCTATAACATAGAGACTTCCAGCTAAACAGTATTTTTAGTGAAAATATTTGTGTAGCTTCTCAGATACTGCGGTAAGGAATGTCAAGAATAAAGAAAAGAATAAAGCAAAGAAGAAAGCAAGAATAAACCAAAACTAAGTAACTATTTAAAACAAGCATGTTGATAACCAATGATCTCAGGGTAAGAAGCATGGTTTGATGGAGACAATTTGAAATCCGCAGAAGAAATGTATCACCACACTCAGTGTTATTTGTTTATTATACAGATGAAATGCGTTTCCAAAAATGTCTGCATGTGACATTTATATTTTTCCCCCATAAATCACAAGGATCCCTTCCTATTTATTTCCTTTGAATTATCTCATTGCTGAAATAAAAACATAGGACAGCAGAGGGACAAAATGGATTACAAAGTCAGTGTTTTGCAACTGCAAGTCTCCATAAAAGGTTGCCAAATTCAAAGCTCTCTATAAAATATCTACTGTACACACTATCAGACCATGACCACAAAATGTCTTTTGTGTCCTAAAACAAACTTAAGATGTGCACTAAAAAAAAAAAAAAAAAAAAAAAAAGAAAAAAGGAAAAAAAAAAAGGAAGAAAAAACCATACTGTTACACAGGGGCTGTCAATTAGTTTAACTCCAAGCACAGGAGCGGGATATACCACACGGGCAAAGTGAGAGATTTTATTATAAAAAAAGCAACTGCATACATTTTTTATCTAGCTGTGGCTTCTTCCATTACTTCTGAAGAGGAGGAAAACCTCAACCCCAACAACTCAAGCCAAATTATATGCTAGGTACTGGAGTATCCTTCCAGGCCCTTGCAAATTATTAGCAGAAACACTGAAAGCATTCTATTAATAAAAAACAACGTGTTGCAAAAAAGAAAAAATCCATCTTCTTCATAACCCCTCGGAAATGCCCCCCCAATCACAGCAGTGCTGAAGTGGGAAGCAACAGAGATTGTGTTGCCCTGGACTGTGTCCAGTTGGGTTTTGAATATCTCCAAGGATGGAGACTCCATGACCTCTCTGGGCAGCCTGTTTCAAAGCGTGCCCATACCTCTTGTGCTGTCACTGGACACCACTGAAAAGAGCATGTGGCTGTCATCTTCATTCCCTCCCATCAGGTGATTACACACACACTACTTGTACACTAAGCACTAAAATTAAGTTATTTTTATTACGGTATTTTCATATTCATCCTTGTGTTCTTATCTGTTCTCTTGCTTTTTTACTTCCTTCCCACAATAATTTTTACAGTGCCCTCCTTTTCCTCCAGTTTGCTATTTGCTTCTCCCCTTAGGTGGGACTGCACCCTCGTTGCCTGCCCTTCTTCTTCTTCCTTTCCTTCCCAACAGCCTTTGTTCCACAGTCTATCAGTTTCCCCCACCAACCCTTACTTCTTTTCCTCTCTTTCTGTCTCAGATGGTCCTGTATCAACTTTCCCTGTCTCTGTCCTCTCACCACTTTCTCACTGCAAATGTGTTCTCTCTCAAGAACCGTCCAGCGGCCTCTTCTGCACTGCCAATACCCTCCTCTCCCCAGTTCCACTTACTGCTCTCCTTTTTCCTCCCCTCAACTGAGACCATTACTTTCCACAGCTCCATAAGCTCTCATCACTCCCTTTTAGGGACAGAACAGAGAAACGGCAAAAACTGCATGTCAGAAACCTTTCTGTGGTAATGAGCTCTGTCCTGATTAAGACTCACTTGCAGGATAAGGCAAAACAAATCTATAAAATAACCACATGCCTACCTCCCGCAGAAATACAGGGCTTGCCCTCAAAAGAGGATATGTGAGGGTTTATTGGCAGGTGAGCAGCAAGGGGTCCACAGGGCTGCTCGGTGGTGGCAGCAGAGCAGCATGAATGTGGCAGCTGGCTAATTATGCTGCAAAGAACTTGGCTATTTTTCAAGTCCCTTTCTGCATTTTATCAGAAGATGTGTTGGAGACTGTGGAACAGGATGTAGATGATTCTCAAGAGATATTTTTTGCTGCTCCTTCAAGTGAGGAGAAGAAATGGTCTGATGCAAGGGCTAGCTCTTGCTGTGTACACTGAAGCTGCTTTCATCCACATTTACAGGCTGCCTAAGGAGTTCTGAAAGGAGAGGCTTAAGGAGAGCCAGAAGACTCAGGCAGAAGCCCACGCAGCCTTTTAGGAAACCATTACAAAAACAGAGCTAAACAACAACTACAGAGGAAATTACATCCAAAGTACAGAGAATGACCCTATAAATAATTTCCTCATCTACATAATGATATGCTTTATGACCTCAAAATAATTGCTTTGTATATGCTACAAAAAATTTAATAAAAACACATATTCAGTGGAAAAATCCTGAAAAAAACCATGTTACCTAGAAACATTTTACATCAACTTTTCCTCACTTCATATTCATTTTTTAACACTTGAAACTTCATCAGGAATGTCTCAGCCCATTATACACCTAAGGTAAAGAATGTTCCATGCAATTTGCTACATGAAGCACCTTTCAGATAAAATATTAAAAGCTAGTAATGATCAAGAGCACTGGGCAGCAGAAATTCTTATAGACTTAAAAGGAATTGTACTTGCTCAGCACCTTTGAAAAAGATGAGTTAGTCCAGTTTTGCGTTAGTGTGCACACCAAGGCAGCACTGCACGATTTGGATGTGCAGAATTATTACCTTATGCCTTTATAAAGACATTCAGTAATGTGGCACTTAGGTGCATTCAGCATGCCTTAAATTTTATAATTAACACTTTTTTTTAAAAAAAAAAGGCAATAAAATGCAATTGCACCAGTTTCTCTTTGTAATTGTTGCTCTGTCCCCACTGTAGTAATGAGTTTCATGCATCATTTCTCTGTCGGCTTGCAGTTCTCTGACCTACAAATCAGGCACTTCTCTGTGATGGAAAAAGCCATGCCTGACAGTTCTCTACAGTAAAGTCTGTTTATTTTTCTGCACTTTAGTTTAACCATCTGCAAAACAATACAGGACAACAATTTCTATTTCACAGCATGATCACAAGAGTACACAATTTCAGTTAAGTACAGAGCAATGATTAAAAAAAATCATCATATGTGGGAAACTACTTGAGGTATTTGAAAAAAGAATGCAAAAGTCACCATAGTGTGTAAAAATATATATGAAAAGAATATGTGTATGTCAAAGAATCATGTTTAATTTCTGCATTCCCTTCTGGTAAGAAAATTTCAAATATAAAGAGAAAAAAGATATAAAAACAATATACAGAGTGAAGAAGAACACATCCAGTCTTGCAATTCACATTTTAGTCTGTACATCCAAAAGATACTTGTGGTGGTGTCTTTGGATGGCAAAGAATGGTCCTTTAACCATGCAAATCTAAAAGATTCTCCTGGAGAGGAGCTGTTAAGTTGGTTTTAAAGGAATATCCTTTCTGTATTAGCTTTTTCAAAACACAGTATTTTTAAATGTTCATAAGAACAAGCGAGTTCAGTGAGTTAGTTAAAAATTTTAAAATAGCTATAATATGGTTTAATTTTTTTATTAAAAAAATGTTTTCTGTGTATAATAAGCACACACAGTTTTTTTTCCTATGAGCAAGATCTTACTCTGACCGTTTACACAACCTGATCCTGTTTTTTGTATGTGGAGTGTAGAATTAGTGTCTCAGTTTAGACACAATCCACAAAGATAAAACAACCTCCTAAAATGGTGACATTCTTGAACACAGATTATAACACATAGGAAAGAGAAACTTTTAAATATAATACTCTGGTTCATGTACCAAAACATCATACTTTTAAATGAGATCTGTCATTCTTCAATTTTGCATGTATTTTTAGTTAAAGCTCTTTCAATGGATTCTGAAATGTATAAACAACATGCAACTTCCCAATAATAAACAACTAATAAACAATTTAGTAAAGTACAATGGCTCACAATTCCTAAGCATGTTTCAGTAAAAATCCCAGTGGAATTTGAGCATGATTAAATATTATGCTATTGAATTACTGACTGGTATGTATAACCTGCAATGCTTCTGAATAGAAGCTTCTCCTCACAGATAATACCTCAACTGTCTGTGCGCAAGTAGAGTATGCACATTGAATATCTAACCAGTATGGAATATATGCCTTAGGGTATATAACATGAACGTGTAAATCAACCATCCTTCCCATGCTGCTCTCCAACAATCGACACAAACATTTTACTGACTTGAACGGACTTTGGATCAGATCCTAAATACTCCCTTGCCTTTTTTTCAAGATTCTGCAGCAATGAGGAGATGGATAGAAACTATCGTTGTCTTTCTCTTAGACTGAAGCCCAAAGACTGCAGGCAGAATTCTCGATTCTCTGGCATGCACCCACAGTCCACAGATTATCCCTTAGTGCTGGTATGGGGGGCAGGGGCAGAGAGAGAAGAAAATCTGCATTTGATCCTCAGCCTTTAAGGAGCACCTGTTAGAATTTCAGTCCTTTTAGAAATGCAATACAAAGACTTCTCAGGGATGGAGCTGAAAGTGAATCACCGTACAGTTATGGCTAGTTACTCAAGTCATGATTATGCAAGAATCACTTCTACTAAAAATGCCACATGCTCATTCTTATGAGAGAAATAGCATGGAGAATATTCTGGTGTGATTTACAAAAATGGAAAAAAAATTAACACAAGTGGCAGCATAAGAAATTATCTGCCTCTCTTGAGGGATTTTTGGTGTTGAAAAGGTGAAAAAAGGACAGTGAATGAGAAAACCAGGGAATGACAATGAGATGAAGCAGAGGTTTATTATTTTTCCCACTTTTCTGTGGCACAGCAAAATCAGTCCCTCGCTGACTCTGGCAGCTTTATACAGATGATGCTTTTTAAGCATGAACTGCTCTTGAGCAGGGTCTGCAATTCATTAAACACACATACATTTCACTATAACATCAAGCATTAGTTTCTTGTTTTTCTACCTTCCCCCATACCACACTGATGTAGAGCAAATGGCAGGTTTTACTGACCTTTTACATCAGTAGTTTTCTCTTTGGGGGATTGAAATTGATGTTTCAGAGCACCGTCCTTGCTTTGTTATTTAAGAACATGAAGTGCCATGACTGTAGAAGATGCTGAGGTTACAGCTTGCTGCACATGGCAACCTTACAACAGTCAATGCAAGAAAAGCATTGCAAGGTGGTTCTTCCATCATTGATTTGCCATTTATATTTTTCAAAACCGTAACCTTGTCTATTATCAATCAACCACTTGTTTTCATACTGTGATGTTATTTTACAGTGAGGGTTAACAGAAAGGCAGGTAAATTTGTATATCTGAGATAAACCACAGTGTTTACTGGTGGTTAAGAATAAGAGGATGTACCATGAATAGTTCATATCTAACAATAAATATGTTAAAGGGATGTTACAGTTGTCCCAAACTGAACTTTACGGACATGGGAAATTCGGAATTATGGTTGCATTTAAGATTTCATTTAGTCTATGTCAATTTAAAATTACAAACTCTATGTATTGTGGTCCTGTTTTGTCACAGAATCATACTATTATGGTTACAGCATGCTTATTGTGGGCCTAGTTTTTTAAAACAGATTTTAGATTTGGGGGTTATACTTGGGTGTACTATTTCGAGGTAATGTGAGTTAGGAAGACAAAGTAGTTTGAAGTTATCACCCAAATTCAAAGGTCAAGCAAATGCTATGATCACCCATCACTACTACCTTAACTATCTGACAAATATGGAAACAAAAGAAGTTGTCTTCCCTAGAATTTTGTCTCAGGCTAAGTAACTAAGAAGTTTGCATGGCTTTTTCCTGATGAAGGCAGAACTATAATATCACATATTGGGAATTCACCTCTTTTGTCCCTGTTGCAGTTTAACTTTTACCTGCATTTTATGCAAAGAATTTAGCATTGCTGAGTCAGATAGGAAGCATGGTGGTAGAGTAGATGAGGTGTTTTACCAGAGCTCCCAGGCTTCCTTCAAATTTTTGCTGAAATTTACTGTGAGTAAACACAACCCTGTTAATGTGGATTGTGAAGTCCCCTGTTTGTGGACATAATGATAAATGAATACAACTTTTTTATTAGTTTCAGAAACTAGTTCACTCCAAGAGCACTAGCCTAATGGATGATCAAATCTGAGAGATCTTTGCCTTTCTTTTTGACTAAGTTGCACATTGTCACCCATCGCCATAATTAATAAATAAACATGCAATAGTTTAATGAAACTCTGCCCCTTCTGTCTTTGTGCTACCTTAAAATATTTGGTAAGACAATGCTGAAATAACTCGACCTTGCCTATAATGCTTTAATAATTTACACGATTCACTCATTTCTTCGATGACTATGGTGGTGTTTGCTATGCAATGGCAAGGAGTTAATTCCAACAGGAGCTAATTGCTAACAGACAAGAAAGCAGATAAATACATCTGAAAGCCCCATTCCCCCAGTAAACTGTGCAAGTGCTATTTGCTCAGGCCATGTAGAGATCAATATCGCAATTGCGCAAGACAAGGAGAAGCCTGGTAGGAAATTATGAGCAAAAAAACCCACAAAGAACCTAGAGATCCTGAGAATGGAAAGGAAAAAAAAAAGTCCCAAAAGGAGAGAAGGAGCGAAAATCAAACACTGCCTGGAAGTTGAGTGAAGCCCACTTAACAGAAGTGGAGTACTTGGATTAAGACTGACAAGTATGGATGCTTGTTTGTGTTAAAATCACCTTCCCTTATGTTGTTCCTACTACTGAATTAAACAATAGTTTGTTTTAAATAAGCTGGTTTGGGTCACAACATTAATCTTTTTCCCAGAAGAAACTGCAGAAATAACTCTAATTCAACCAGACTTTCTTGACAATTACAACTGGTAGCATGGCTGCAGTAAATTGGTGTGGGAGTCATAAAAGGTGGGGCAGGGACTATTAGATTGAAGAGTGCCATCAAATGCCTTTAAGAAATATCTGTAATGACATAAGCAAATAAATAAAACTACCTTTGTGCAGCGGAAAATGGAAGTTTCTGTTTTGATCTGAAGTGCAGCCATATTCTCTAAACCCTAGAATGAACTAATATGACATTTCTACTTTTTTCATTAAGAAAGTAGCCCAACAAAGAGAAGGGAATCCAATGTGAAGCTGCTTGGCTGACCTTGTCTTTTGAAAATATTTCTTTCCACAAAGATATCAGCTAAATAGGAAAAAAGCAGAAACAACTTCTTCCTGAAAGTCTTTCATCTTCCAGACTTAACGAAGTATAAACAGGAGCATTAAGAAAAGCTATTATTTGACCTGACACATTTACCAAAAGAAGTTACAAAAGAAGCAGAATAGGAAGATGAAAGGTATGAAGAAAATTCTGGAAATGGAAGTGCTGTTGGCAAATAACTATCTGCAGACTTCACGAGTCTCATACCATGGGTGTAGTTCATAGGAAAAAAAGAGTGTTAAGAGGCATAAGCTGTAGTGCTAGTTACAGCCACAGAAAAACTCCTTTGCGGTAGGCACACCTAAACATCCTGAGTCAAATGGAAAGCAGACGGTGAGTCATGTAAGTGCTGCCTGCCCTGACCAACCTGTCTCCCAGATTCACGACCAACTGGAGGTGAATAATGTCAGTCTTATCCATAAGCCTTTGCCAGAAGCTACTGGAAGTCCAGCAACTGAGCAACTCAGGGAGCGGCTCCTACCAGTGTTGGATGGCCTTGAGATAAACTTAAGAATCAAATCCAGATTTAAAAAAGTTTTTTCTTTCCAAGAATCCAGCCTTTTCTTCTGGAAACACAGACTCCTTGCTGCAGCACACCATTCCCACAGCTCAACTGTTCAGATTTGCGAAGCTTCATTATATGTCTCCTACCTCTCACTCCACACAGCATTCCATATAAGAGCAATTAATTTCATTACGTAATTTCTAAAGCTATTAAGGATAACAAATACAAGAGGAGATCCTCAAAATAATTAATAAGTTATATGATATGGATCTATTTCTAAAATATCCATTCTTTCACATTGATGGTGGGATGCAGTAAGAATTATGGAGATTATTTTAACTAATAAGCTTGGAAATGAAAGTAAATGGGGTGACAAAAATCCTGTGCAGTGAGCTTCACAGCCAGGCAAGGACATTTGGGTTGCCAAGCAGGTATTTTGGCAATAAAGCGTAAAGACCCAAAAGCTGTCTGTTCTGCAATGGCTATATTACTACTGACTCGTTCAAATCTGTCTTCATACAGTATCCTCCAATCATACAACAGAAAAAATCCATGTGGGTCTTGACAAGACCTAACAGTGAAACCATTTATATATATATTATAATTTACATATTCTCCTATTATTAGAGGGGAAATATAAAGATATTTTGATTATTGCTCTGAACTTCATTCATTCATTCATTCGTGTTGTGCGTTTACTGCTTTTTTCTTGTAACCTCAGTTGCTCTTCTTCCCATATCTATCCCTACATCTCTTCATGGTGTAAATACCATTTATGCCACTGTTCTTACAGCTAAAAAGTACTCGGTTTTTTCCTTCAGGTTGGTTATCTCTTGATTAACTTCGATATCTACGCAGTAAGAGATGCTGCATATTAACAAATTCATCTTCCCCCAGCAAGAATCAAAATATGGTGAGAATGCAAGTAAGCTCCAGTGATTAGCCAGCTACAAAATGACACCAGTTATCCACACAAATAGCATAGACTACATAAGGCCAGCTGGACCTAGCATCATCTAGGATGACCAAGTGCATATTACTTTTCCTGGGGATAAAATGTGTCACCACAGGGGATCACACAAAATATTTTCCAAAATTATTTTTCTGAAGTCTTTTCCTATCTTTATAAAATCCTGTTGTTTAATATCTTGCTGATAATACCATAAATTACAGTCAGAAAACCTACTGAAAAAGGAAAACAGAGTACTGCTACTCCTATCTTATTTCTTGCATTTCTTGACTTTCTACGACGTTGAATTGCTCATCTAATTTTGTATTGAAGCCATTTCAGACACAATAGAACAATATTCCTGGTTGTACAGAATATGATGCAGCTAGCACTAATAAAATTGATTTTCCAGCTTCTCTCCCCCACAACAGTTGGCAAAGTCAGATGCAAATTGCATCCACCTGTACCAAGGAGATATTGACTTCCAGGAGAGCACAGAAAAAGTTACTGACAGGAGAAATGTCTTACTGCCAAGGAGAGCCTGGAGCATGCACAGATTTACAAAAACCCAGCATCCTCAAGTCTTCATATGCTCTTAGGAGAATCACCTGTTTCTGACGATGATGTAAGTGTGGAGTTTTGGGTTCGCTTCTGCTGTTGTAACATTTCTCTGAACAGACTTTCTACCATCAAGAGAATATCAGACACAGTGAAGCACAGGTTCCTCAGCATTAATTGCTCACTGTATTTCAAAAGAAAACAGTCAGCAGAGTTACAAAATGGATCACTGAACAATTTCAATCCAATCCCTTTTCTGCAAACTATTTTCAACAAAGCTTTAAATGTCTTACTTAAACTAAAATAAAACTCTAACGTTATCTCCCACTTGTTTAGACTTATTCTTAGAAAATGCAATGGAAAACAATTCCTGTTACTAAAATTCTTCCATCTTTTGTTCTCTGTGAAACTTTCAGAATTGGGTCTAAGCGGAATTGCCAACATAAAGGCATCTTGTAATACATAACTATTCGAGTTCATGCAATATAAAGCTCTATAATGACAATTTCAGATTTTCTTCTTGATTTTTTCTACCCAAGCCTTCAGAGTCACTTTCAGGTAGGCAAAGTTCATTTACACTAAGAAAAGACAGAAGTTGTGCAACATTTTTCATTGTGTTTGTTGTCAACATGTTACTTGGAATTAAATTACGGTGTCAGCTATTTCTTCTAGTCTAAAAGAAAGCAGCTACACTCTTCCTTTGCCTTGGCATCAAATCATGCACTGAAAGACCAGGCCACCTTGCTTTCTTTTCTAGTCCAGTGTTTCAGAAAAAAATAAAGAATCAGAGAAACATATTATGACAGGTAATCATTTGCAAACATACAACTCTTTCAACATCTGCCATGTTCAGCTTCATTTTATAGCATCTGTCTTGGCAATATAAATTGTGCTCGGCTTCAGAGGTGCTCTGTGCCACACAGTGAAGAAAAACAATCATGACAACTGAAAAATAAAGCACAGTAGGGGGGCAGGGAGAGAGAGCTGAGAATGTAAAAGCTGTTCACTCTTTCTAGCTTTATTTTAAAAGAAAAAGAGTGTTATGTTAGCTTTCCTGTATTCTTTAAGCAGCATAGTTTTGCCAATAGAAGAAAAGTGACAACTATTGCATTTATGAAAGGCGCCAGACAACCTGAAGCATTTCCAAAAGAATCCCCTGAAACAGCTGCACAAAAAGAAAGCAATTTAGTCCAGCACGCACAGATGAATTATGTCAGTAGAAATTTATTGCTACAAGAAATTTAGGTTTTTCTACACTCGGAAGCTATACTATAAACATTCCAAGAAAAGAAGCAATTGGGAAATATTTTTCACAAGAAAACTATGGGGGAGAGAAGGTAACTTTGTGTGGAATACTACATCATCATCACAACTTACCTCATAATTAACAGCGATGTCTTCATTTTCTTTTTTAAATCTATGTTATACTTAGAAGCTTATTGTTATGAGTTAAAATACATTAAAAATAAGCTTGAAAATATACCAAATACCATATACCATACACTAAAAAAGTTGTGATCTGCCTATTTCACTCAATCCTATTTTCTTTAAATTTATAGACTACACATAGAAATGTTAACAATGTTAACACATACCGTCAATGTCTGTGTAAGTATGAGAGTTTAGGTGCTCTTCTGCTTTTGAAAATAGGTTAATCAAGGAATGAAATAATATATTTATAATAAATTCTTATACAGTACAACATTGTGTAATACAAAATATTTGAAAAGTTGTCTATAAGCAGCAGTGGGGTTTTCCTTGACCATACTGGTCTATGTTTTTACAATACACTATAGACCAAGACCTCGATGAGGTCCTCCATAAACAATTGACACAAAACATATTTGAGATGCTTCATTGGTGAATTGGGAAGTATTTCAAACTCAATGTGGAAGCAAACCTTTCCTTGCTACTTGAAAAGACAAAAAACTTCTCAGAAAGCTCAAAACAAAAAGTCAGACAAATTGTTCCCTTTGTATTAATGATGAAGAAACAAAAAAGACATTGATTCATAAGCCTCCTACTCAAAACAATGTTAAAGCACGTACACAAAGTTAAGTTTATGCTTTAACTCAGTCTTTTCAACAATATATTTGAATGTGCGTTTATGTCCCAGGGGATTTAATGAAATGCAAACCAGTGAAAGATAATAATTTACAAATCTTACCACCAAATATCATTAAAATATCTGCATATTTTCATCCAATATTCCATTTAGTCATGTTAAGCAAAGTATTTGTTTCTATCTATGTCATAGGTCCTGATAAACAATCTTATACAAATTCCTAAGTTGTCATTGTCATTGTCATTTTTCCCCCCATAATTTTCTTCCATTAAAGCAGAATTTAATAATTAATGTAATTCAAGTAAAATGGGAAAGAAGGTGTTCCAGGGGACAGGATGCAATCTTGGAACCACTACACCTTGCAGCCAAATTATCATCCCTGATATGGCTTCCTGCCTGTAAGGATCTGTAGGCAACTGTAAGGATCTACAGAGATCTCCAACAACAGCTGTGTTAAAATGAAGCAACTTCTTCCTTATTTCATTCAGTTGACTTTCTCTGTCACCTACAGTAAGCATGTCTGGTATTGCCGGACAAATGAAAAGTCTCAAAAAGTCTCTAAAGTTAAATTTTCTAATTTTGAAGCAGATCATGTCCCATTGCTCTATCAGATGCATGAAACAGAGCACTGTGTTTCTGACGGAGCTCCTGGAGGCCACCACAGAGCCAAAGCCTTGAACAGAGCCTTACACACACCTGGGAGTCTGTCCAAACATTGGCTTGCAGGGGTTGGGGATGGGGGAAGGCATAAGTGGTCCAGAAAACACACTGTAAACAGCCTATTTTTGAGCCTATGAGCTAAATTCATGCCAGTAAATAAAGTATAAATTACTGAACACAGAAACAGATGGATATTAAGAAAATAACTGAAGCATGCTGGAAATGAAAATACTCATCCGAGTTATAACTCAAGTGTGTAATCTCTAATATACACATTTATCTTAGAGGGACACTGTCAAGCTGTTCCTCATAACTTTTTCAGTATTTGTTACTAGGTTGCAAGCTTGTAGAAACTTTTGTATTGACAGTTCGAGAGTGAGTTATTGACAGGCCAGAGGCAGGACTGAGAGTGTCAGGCTGAGCTTTCCCCACCAGGACCTACACTACAGCTCACACTTGCAATGCAGGGACCCCTCGCACGGATCTTCTCTTTTTCACTTGCTTCCCCTTTTTGCTGACTTCTTCACAGAGTGCAATCACAGAACAAAATGAGACAAAGAGATGCAACTCTTTACCCTTCTACTTGTGCTGTGCTAATCCTTGAAGCATGTCAATTAAAATCTGTTTCCCTAACAGGAAAAAGAAATCCCAAACAAGCTTGTCAATTTTCAGCATAAGAATGCCAGGAAGATATTCATATACACTGGGGGACAAAAAAAGAAAGAAAAAAACCCCAAACTACGTTCATTTGCTTTTAAGTTGAAATTCAAACAAAGAATTAAAGGCTCTTGAAAATATAAAACCAGACACTGAAATACATCCTACATTTTATAATGACATCATCTTACCAAAGCAACCCCTTGTTACTCTACTGACACAACCATGTTTTTATAATGCATCTAACCTAGTTCTAATGAATGTGCTTCAAGTGTGCTGACCAAGCAGCTTTCTCCCTAGTAAACTAAGTGTCCTGGTTTGCTTGCTTCCGAAGTTTCTCATTAATTGTTTTTATAGGGGAATTTAGGATATCTTATGACTCAACAGGAGACTGAGCCCAGGCGAAATGTAAGCAGAATGGCAGCAGATTAATGTATTGCCAACCTATTCTGGTTGGCTTTTTAATCAGAGAGTAAACAGGACAGCAAATAATGTTCACAAGCAGGAAAAATAAATGCATAAATTCAAGTGACAGATTATGTTTCAATAAGAACAAAACATGGTTGCTTTCCAAGGTTATTAATGTAGTTTAATTATATCACAGGTAAGATTTGTTTATAAATCGTATTCAGGGCATCTCACACCAAAGAGTAAAAGAATTCATTAAAATGTATTTGGACAGACACTTAATCATCTTTCACGGAGTTATCTTATTCATCTTTTCACAGTTATTTTTGGAAACCCAAAGAAACACACCCCTGTCTCCAAAGGGACTGAAATTACAAATGGGTACCTAATTTTTAAATCTTTTGTCCTTGCAGAAGTAAAGAAATCACTTCCTTTATAGGACTGGAAGGAGAGAAGGAAAATTAATACTTGGGTATTTTGAGTAACTGAGAGGTATTCACAATCTTATGCTATGAGCAAGATGAATGAGCCAGGAGGGGAGAGGGAAGGGATGAACAAGCCAGAGTAGAAAAATAGATTACTGATTTTTACCATCAGACAGACATCAAACTGTGGCAGTCACGCATAATAAGCAACATATGATTCGAATTTCCCTTTAATTTCATGGACGCTCTGCCTAAGAGGGCTCATTGGTTTTGATTGTTTGTTTTTATTCAGGATGATTTGACAAAATTAGCTTTCGCTGTTCCTTCCTTTATTGTTGATGTTGTTATTTTGCACAGCATTTTAGAGAGAAAATGGGCTGGTAAATGCTGCTGATCTCAACAAAGTCAATGATATCCAAGCCCTAAAATCAAATTGCTCAGAAGACAAACATGAAATCCTAAGCTAGGATTCACACTGTATGTCCAAGCAGCCTGAATCAAAGTGATGAGACTAAAGCAACATTTTCTTGTACTATATATATAGAGATATACATTTTCTTTATATATATATATATGTATGTATGTTTGCCTTTTTTTACATAATAATTGTAACTTGTTCAATAGCCACACAAATAAAACAAATGCTGGCTTGACCTCTTAAGGTAAAATTTATGTGAGGAAGTAGAAGGCACTTGATGTTGGGAATCCTCTGACATCCCATCAACCCATGATACCACTACACAACACAGGGGAAAAAAACGTGACATCTTTGGCACTGCTGTGCTGCAGAAAGTACACTTCAGACATATAAGCTATCTAAATGTGAATTGATCTGATTCCTTTGCATAGTATCATTGCTGAGAATTTTGTCCTTCTCTCTATATAATAATAATACTGAACCTATGAATCTCTCCATATGATTTTAACTTGCAATCTACAGATGATTGAGCTTCAGTTTTAAAATAATCATATACATTTAGACCAACTTTTCATACACCTCTTATAATAGTTTCCATTTTATGTTCCCTGTAAAAGTATCTCAGCCAATTTGTTGGAAGGAACATTTGGTTAATGTCTAATATCAACTAGAATAAAAATGGATATAATACTATAATCATATGCTTTAAGTCTCAAAAAAGTTCATATTAAAGCGCATGCTACTAAAAAGAGTACACTGTAACAATCTCAAAGCATTAAAACTCCATATTCAGGGAAACAACTTTTATCTAACTCTAAGGAGCACTTTTAACAAACATGGCAAGAGATATGAGTGAGCATAAACCCAAGACAGAATACGAACTCAATGAACCCTTAACAAGAAAAAAACACGAGAAAATGCATGTGTATGTAACCAGAAGAAAAACTAAAGCCACAAATCAAATCTGATTAAAAACGTGGCTTAGCGAAAGATCTAAAAAATTCTACAAAGAAAGTTCTGATAAATTTACAAACTCATAGACATTAACTTTGGCTAGGTTTGTCATTACTAGGTAGTATTTCAGGAACAAAGATGCAACAAAGAAACTCCCCTTTGTTAAATATGTTTTTTCCTCTTACAAGTAGTACAGTTACTACTGAAAGTACAGTAGGTGCACGTACAACTTAAAAACATTGCATTTTGCACTCTGAATACTGCTAAGAAAGAAGAATCCGAAGAATGCCCAACTTCTTAAACTTCCAGCCCAACTGGATTTAATTTTTAAATGGACCCACTTACAGACTTCAATAAAATTCATTCCGTGCTCAAGAAAAGGAATAATTTGTGGACAACAAGCTATTTTTCTGACAGAACAGTGGATGATACAATGAAATGTCTTAACTATGAAACTATTGTGAAACCTCAGTGATAATGAAAAAAAAACCCTTAAAAAAATTCTGGTGGATAGCCCTGTGGCTGTCATGACTTCCAATTTCTTAGCAGACCAGAGAACACGATTTGCTTTAGAGACAGTCACGGCCCACTGTTAAGACCTGATTCAAACCCAATGAAGTCAATGGCAATACCACTGCCTGCTTATCAATTGACAGAGTAAAACATGAAACCTAAGCAATAACACCATCTTGAAGAATGTTGCCTCAGAATGATACTAGGTCCAGAAATCACGTCTGGAATGTAAAAAGAAGGAATGTGATTGTCAAGTGACCATAGCAAGGGAGACAACTGAAATTTGCAGTATACGCTCATTAGCAATTCAATACTGACGTTTTAATAAAGCAAAATCTACTTTCTCATATTATTTGGAAAGAGTTTTGGAGAAGGCAGATCCCACCATGAAATATATTTTTGATCTCACTGAATTTGAGAAACGGAAGAGAGAATTAGTATTACCATTATTACATGAAGGAAAAATATAAACATAATAGTTTAAGTCTATGGCACATGGAAAATTAATTAAGATCATCTGATTCCCACTTCTCTACTAGTCTGGCAGGACAGTGCTGTCATACTGCAATATGTACATGTTTTGGTATAAAGTAGCATAAATATTTAGTGAACTTGGGTGAAACAAAACCATTCCCAAAGAGAACCTTATTTTTTTCCTTATGAAATGTAATACAAAGCATTTAACTTTTAAATATAATACAAAACGTTAACTCCCTGAAATGAACCCTGGCTGGCCTAATTTTAGCCAACTGCCTTTCTTTGCATTTGGCTTTTTTTGTCTGAAGTTACAATTTATTATCTCAACCCTTCATCAGCTGCCTGCCTTGGAACTGTGTTGTAATTGTTTTATTAGGTGTAATAAGCTTACTTTCCTACCTGCAACACACTGTAACATAGAGAGGTGCAACTCAGATGACTAACATGATGCATTATTGAACAGCACAAATTAAAAGGGAATACAATTAAGGCTGCTATCTGTCTGGATGATGGATGCTCTTTGCTTTCCCCTTTTTAAGCCATGAATCTAGTTTTCCGTCTCACCAGTTCAACTTGTACTTCCACCACAAAAGATTTTTAACATGCGGCGTTTCTAGGGAAGTGGCAACTCCCTCCATCCCAATGATCTCTGGTATTTGACACCCTGTCCCCTACGCTGTTTTCCTGTACCTGATTACATTTAGGGAAAGGTCAATTTTTTTACTTCAGATATCAGTGTGCTTGAGGAAGCTGACAACGGAAGAAAAAACATAGTATGGAGGAAAAATCCAAAAGTGACCCCCTACCCTCACCCACCCAGCTCTTTGGGGTGTCTGACTCTTTCTCATTTTAAAATCCCTCAAAACAGAGCAATGAAAATGAATTCCATAAACTGGGAAGAATTTGACTCCTAAAAGCCTGCCATGATGCTGGGAAGTCGAAGGAGGTAGTCGAAGAGGGAATCATAGAGAAACAGATAAAGCTTGCAATGAAGTTTGCTCACATCATTAGAAAACCTGCAGATTTTCCTTAAGAATTAACTTAAGATACTACAGTGTATCTTGTCCTTATGCCAAAACACTATACCCTTAAAGAAACCCCAAATACTCTAATTGTTCAAAAAGCAAGAGGTATCAAATATAGCAGTACCTTGAAGTACTTTTAACATTTACTTTGTTGCATAAATAGCATACTAGTGATACACCAATGCTCAACAAAAGATGGTAATGTTCAGAGGCTTGAGTAACTCAGTACAGTATATCTTCATCAAGAGGTCCCTTGACATTAAGTGATAAAGTTTTGACACAATGCCTCAGAAAATCTCCATATAAATACAGACATGCTTTGCTTTCTAACTGGCACGTTTGGAAACTGGTTGCAAAATGACAAGTAGAGGTGACAGCAACAAAGTACTGAAAGGTATGTAAAGAAGGTGCCGGTACATAAAGAAGGTGAATCGCCTTGAGGCTGGCCTTAGTTTATCACAGTATAAGCTATTGACATAGTCAAGTTGAGAATTTCTCTTTAAAGGCCTCCTTTAAATGTTCCAAAATTGGCATTCTTGTACATACTAAACTGGAAAGAATAGCTAATACTTAAGGATACTGGGGAATTCACAGATAAGTCTAGGCACAAAACAATAAAATGTGATGCACCTTGAAATGTAAATAAAAGTAAAATGACCACAACATGATTCTAGGGAATATATTCTGAGAGCCACCCTTTCAGAGACAAAGATAATACTGAAAGACATACGTGATGTGATGATGTGATGTCAGGGCAGTTGATGTAGAGATGAGCATGTAATGGGAATGAAAAGGGTCAATATATATTTCACCTGTGTGCGTAAAAGGTATTCCATCACTGGAAATGATGATAAAATGCATTGCCTATCTAGCTCTTGCATGACCCCACCTTTGTTTAATTCTGTTTCCAGAATATTACTGACAAACTTGCATGCAACAACCAAGGTAACAAATGTTTCCAGCTTCTAAGGCTGTACCTTTTTAGAGAAAGAATAAGTGATTAAGCATACAAAAAAAGAAGCACATAAGAGTAACCTGACAGCAAGAGAAATGCAAATTATAAAAAAATAATTTTCCCTGAAAATTTATTTAAAAGTTTTATTCTTGTTATTATAAAATATGTGCATTTAAAAAGTATTAATCTATTAATCCTCAAATACTCTAGTGAAATAGGGAGAGTTTCTCTGTTAGAGAATATAGGCATTGGGTTCCAGTTCAGTAAAAGTATTTACTGAAGTATTAACTTTAAGCACTTGACTAATTCCACTTTTCTAACTGAACTACAAGTATTTTACTCATTCAAGACTAGAGCCCTTAAAAGCCCAGGCTCACTTTACAGTGCTAGGAGAGCCAAATTTTGAAGTTCTCTGAGGTTCTAACCAGTGGCTTAGTGAAGAGCTGATTTTTCTTCTTCTATTCAAATAAGTTCCCGAAAACAGCAGCAGAAGCCAAAGGCACTCGTAACCAGGAGATTAGCAACACTGGTAAACACTGAATATTGAGCTATCAAGCATTAGCAGAGAGATGAAGCAGCAGACTATTACAGTTTTTCCCACGTCTTAGTCAATATTTCTTACCATATGTAACAGTAAACACTCTTGTGTTATTCAGTACATTCACAATAGCATCTATAGTATTAAACATAGACCAGAAAACATAATTTTTAACCTGTATGCATGGATCTGAACTTACAACGCGTGCTGTAATGTTTTCCTTTTGCTCTTTTCCATTATGTACCCAATAATTCAAAAAAACCCAAGCTCAGTAAAGAGTAGGGCTGAATACCAAGTTTCCCACTTTATCATTCAGCAGGAAAGTTATTTAAAAGACCTGAACAATTGTATATTTAAAATACTGAAATTCAACCACCATCTGTTAGCCTCTAAGGCAGCTTTCATTAAGGCCATCACCTCTTCATGAGTCACTACAGGGAGCTATCATTAACATTAGCTATGATTAATGAGGATGTTGCCAATTGCAATTATTCCACTCTAAAGCTTAGCAACATTCTGACAGTGTCATATAGCCTAACTGCCACCTCCATCCTCTCAGTCACCTCATTAAAAAAAAATCCCTGTTGCAGTTTACTTTAGATTATATTGCCAAACTCTAGCGATTCTCGGAGGTTCTCCTTGGTTACAGGGACGGGTTGGTCCTTTCAGGCTGCCTCTGGAAAGAACTAAGATGCAATCACTGAAAGAAGAGCCCGCATCCACTGTAACGCAGGGGTTTTAAACAGAATTAAGGGAAAAGGTTCATTTCTCTCATGCCTGCAATTTCTTGGGTTGCTTGGAAAGCACTGTGCCACTGGAACATTCTGCTTCTAAAGGATTTGATGGTGCTTCTTCTCTAAGAGACAATTCCTTACTGCTGAACGACAAGACCTTTAAAACACAGTGCACAGACTGACCCTTAGTCCAGCTTCACAGGCTCCTGCTTACTCTGGGCTTTTGGTCAGCTTAACTACTCCCAGGAAAAACTAATTTTTGGAAATTTATTCCCTAATTTAGAAAGGGCACTGTGAAATTCTGGCTATCTATAAAGATTGTATCCCAAATTTAATTTACTATTTTCATTCCTTATTTATATTCTTTACTTTGTTTACCTAAAACAATTAACCTAGGCTGGTTGGTTGCATAAACTAATATAATACCAGACTTTCAATAAATCCTATTTTTATTAAAATAGGAAAAAAAATCACATTCATAATGCTAGTGATGTTACATGTAAAAGTTCTTTTTAAGAACTTCTTAGGAATTACCAAATATTACTGAGAAATTAATTCTCCACTTTATTGAGTTTCCTTTAAAATCTTCTGCGTTAGTATAAACCACAAAACAACCATCTCACCATATTTATTTACCAACAAACACCACTGTATTCTCTGGTACTGTTGAAAATACTTAACTTCAAGCAGAATTCTCCCTCCTTATAGTCTACACCAGACCTCAGATTGAAACTATAAAGAATTTTATTTTTTGCTTTGCCAACAGCTGAACGTACTGTCAAAAATCAATCACAATGTCTTTTGCTGGTGGTTTTGGTTGGAAGATAAATCGACTGATACCTAACTACTCATCTTTCACAGTCCGCATTTCTGTTGTACTAAACACTTTGCAGATACTGAAAAACAGATATAGAAATGGCTATCTTTCTTTTACTTCCTTCCGTGCTTAGGAGAAAATATTGTTATTTCTTTCTAGACTTGTTTGAATTAGTATGAGAAAGAGAGATAGAAAGCAATTTACTTGAAGAGTTGGTTTAAGAAATTTGTGTTGCATTTAATTCTGAAATGGTCCCATGTGCTACCTTCCATTACAATTCTGTTTCATCCACTGCCTCCTCTACAGCATCTGCCGATACAGACAGCTTAAACCACTTCCAGTTTTTCAGAAGGGATGCACTATGCTTTACATTCACAAAAAGGAGTCCTTAGCTCACTTAAAACTTGGATTTCAGAGCCAATCTGAACTTTTGAGAGCCAGACCGTGGCACACTAGGAATTGCCAAATGGGAAAAAATGTCAGGGCATAAGGCTGAAGGAATGCCTGTGGTCTCACGAATCTCAAGATCTTCCACACAGCTACTTTGTTCAAGCCAATATAAAGACTTCCCCTCCATTCCTTTTGATCTACCTATTACTAGCTTTAAGCCTATCAGTAGCCATTTTCTACCTATCCAGCTAGTAAAGTGGAGCCTAAAATTATAAGGTTCACTTGCTTCCAAAATCTTGTCAAGTACATGCACACAGAATTCTTCACAACAACATGATTTTTGTAATTCATAGGACATTGATACATAAAATTGCCATGGGATGACTAAACAAAATAAAGTGACTGCTAAGAAACTTCTCAGCGTGTCTACTGGACGGACAGCAAACTGTGCAATGTCTGCATGCCACCAATGTTCTCTTAAAATCCTGTATAAAAATAATCTAACCCATGGAACAAAGAATGTAAATGATTGCACTTAAAGTTTCAAAAGTCATCAAAATAAATTGGTTTAGGTGTCTATGAAACCTAACTGTGTACAACAGACCATGCATGTTTCTTGATGGAGAAAGAGGTGATCAACTAACTAGGGTTGGTAGAGGACTGTGTGTGTTAAGTAGATGCAGAATTAATGCTAGCACTAGAAAACATTCTGCTGTGTACCAGCTGGCTTATGGCAAGATAAACTATACCATGAGTTTGCATATTTCAAGCATTCTTGGAAAGTGAAGTCAAGGTCTGCATGGTATGTTCATGTATAAGAGACCTCAGTGTTGTTATGAACTTTCTTAGGTACAGACTAGCTAATTAGAGAACTATTAGAGACTTCAAACATGACTGTATGTTCAGAGAAAAGTCAATGTAAAAGAGATGAGTACCAACTCTATATGTTCAAAGAGACCAGTTGTTCCAGCACTGGATACACTGCACCCGTAATTTCCCACCTCCAGGGTGCTCATATGTTAAACTGTTTTTGGTTTTGGGTTTTTTTGTGGTTAATGATAGTGAAGAAAACTGTACTTATTGCATGCTAGTAGCAGGGGGAGGAAAAGGCAAAGATCCAAACACCTAGTAAAAGTAGCAAAAGTGGAACAGGCAATTAGGAAATGCACAGACACACACCAAAGCGAAGAAGCTTGTGTTTATGCAGATTTACTGATGAAAGTTATTTGAATGTTTTCCAGTTTTAAAAAGCCTCCTTTTATCTTTATAGGAAGTAAAAATGTGCTGAAAACCTTCTGCAGTGAATGTTGCTCATTTTTTCTCATTAATCAAATTCAGTGTTTGAAACTGCCATCAGCCCCTATAGCATTATCCTAATGACTATCACTTTTAACTATACATCCCACTGTTTTTCTGTAGCCTAAATAACTGTCTTAAAATCCATCACCACTAGCAGATACACACAATTTAAATGACAGAGCTCGAGGCTGACAGAAGTGGGATGGAAGAAAAACAGCAGAGCTGGTAGCTTCTGCAGTTGAAGACCTATAAAATCCTGAAATCATGCTTCAGTTGACTACACAAATAGGCTAGGAAAAATTCTAATGGTTTTAAACCAGATAATAACCGAGAAAATTAACACAGTACATTGTACAGTCCTAAGCAGCTCCATAAAACAGTGCGATACTTCCAAAAAACACATTTAGTCCAATAGGGCTGTCACCATAGAGCCCTCTGTGAATGAGAGACAGAGTACCACTAAACAACACAGCTTCTACTTATTACTGTCACCCACGGTGAGCTGCAGATCTTACTAATCTTACTAACCAGCAAATGCATCTCTCTAACTATTAACATAGGCACACAGTTAAACATTTTCAAAGCTAATTGTGTGGAAAATGAGCAGGCAACGTGCACAAGTGAAAGAGAATGCGCTTGTACAAAGGAAAGCATCGGTCAAAGGACATCTATGTGTGTGCAATGACATGTTGCACTGGAAGAGTCCATGCTGACAGCATGTGTAATTTCACATTGGGATAAAAGGTAATGTAGGATGCCCCAAAACATTTTTAAAAGCACATTTTTTGCCGGTATATGCATTCAGATTCTGACTTTACACTGAACAGCCTCTGGAGAGAGCAAGGTTCATTTCACAGTCCTCTTTAGATCCCAAGATACACACGACCCAGACAAATAGAAAATACTTTCATGTTACTCAGCAGAAGTTTCTTCAGCTGGTTAATTCTTTATACCAACAATGACATCCAGCCCTCTGCTTAGAAACTCAGCAGTCAAGATATGGAAGATGCTTGTGAGGAGTGGCTGGAACACACGAGGCTTGCAATCAGAAATGGTTTTCTACAACCTTTCTGAAGTTCCTAAGAGAATACTCATCTAGTATCATGTTATAATCAGAAGTTTCCCAGAAGGAAGTCTAAATTGAGTTATATGCTGCTTAGAATAGCCTTGAGAAAAGGTCTTGTATACTGAGAAGATGAAGACAGCACCTTTAGATGAACAATAATTTATTTCATTCATGGGTATTTAATTCTAAATAATAAAATAAGAATCTGCTCAGTGGTTCTGGAGTAGAACTGTAGGAGTGGCTTCTCCTGTTGGAAATGCCTCCACAATGAATCCTTTGATATGCGAGATTCTTTCTGCCTCTGTTTCTTTACTGGAAGAATGTTCTGTGAAACTTACGCTGAGAAGGAATACATTTACTTGCCATGCTGCCTGCTGAAGCAGCTGTGTCCTAGGCCTCAGAAAACTGAACATGTTCTTGAATGTTGATGACTGCACAGAGATAGAAAAAAAAAAAAAAATCATATCAAAGTGATGCCAGATATTAAGCAGTCAGTTATCCAAAACATGTGACACCCTATAGGGATCAGAGGAAAAAATATTCTAATGGGTGACTTTATTTCAATATACAAATAGAGTTTTACAAGATTCTTTATGGGATACGTTACTTGGAGGGAATTAGGAGATCCTCACTCATTGTTTCACTGTATTTATAAGACTCAAAGTATCAGTGAAGGGACAAGAGGCAATGGACATGAAACACAGGAAAATCCATTTAAACATAGGATTTTTAGGTTTTTTTTTTTTTAATAAAATATAAACTGTGAGCATGGTCAAACATTGGAACAGGTTGCCTGGAGAGGTTGTGGACTCTCCATCCTTGGAGATATTCAGAGCCCAAGCAGACATGGCTCTATGTAACCTGCTCTAGATGATCCCCAGAGGTCTCTCCCCACCTCAAGCTTTTAATTGGGGCAAAATTTGCTTTCTGCTTTTCCTTAAGCTCCTGCAGAGAGCCTGTACAGGAAGAAGAATCTGGATCTTCAATGAAAGTGGGACACTTTCATTACTACCATTTGCACTGGAGCTATCATTTAGGAAAGGAGGGTTCTGATTGTTTCCAAGACATGAGTGGAAACAGGAAGAGACTCAACAACTTGGTATCAGTCAGAGTGTGGTCTCAACTTTATATGCCAGATTTCACCGCACAACAGGAAACATCAGGATCTTAAACTAAAGGGATGAGATGCTCTGGTAGGTGATCTGAGCTGGAAATCTGAGAGGTAGAATTCCATGGATTCTACACCTCACTAGGGGCTTGCATAGGGGTCCATCAGGGCATTACCTCAGATTCAGCAAAAGATCAGAGAACAAAGTATATTTCAAGTGCAATAGTTCAATTCAAACCCCACAGTTTTAGAGGAAGCTACATGTTGTCAGGCACTTTCCAAAGTGTTCAGAAAGAAGCAAAAATGCACCAGTGAAAAACATAATATCCCCCTTCTCTAATAAATTCTATTTCGCTCCACAACATTGCCTGCATTTTCTGAAGATTTTTTGACCCAGGTTAAACAGACCCATATTAATAAACATAGTAAGTAATCTTTGTGAGGTGTGTGGCAAATTCTGTCATGGTTTAGAAACCCTCAGGACTTGATGACATTCATCAAAATATATTCTAGAGGACTCAAACATTTTTTTCAAGCAGTTTTCCTACAAGATTGAAGCAGCATTTGAGGAGCTTACAGAGTCACAGAAAAGCAGCAACAGGATTTCAGTCATTAATAGCTCTGGCAACACAGAACTAGTATGAACGCTATCATATTACCTCCTTCAATATCATGCTATAACAATTAATGATGCCATAGTTATTGATCCATCAGAATTTCCATTATAAACCAGCATTTTCAGAAGTTATATAAAACATGCTCTTTTCCTGAGCCTTAGACATCTCAGCCCAAATGCCAAGATTCTATTAAATCCTCTGCTTGCATGGGAAAAAACTAAACACTTCCCAGCAATTAAAGATTCTTTTAAATCATAAACACTTTTTTTCAAATCCACTTTTAAGAAATATTTCATTCAGATAAACAGGGAGAGGGATTAAAAGGACATTACATATTTATCAAAGGTATGGTGTAACAATACTTCAAAATCTAAGGCCATTTCTCTGAAGTATTTGATTAATATGCCTCACTCTTGACTTGGAGGTTTAAAAGCTTCCTTAGGCTCCTTTACTATCCCTAGTTTACAATAATCCAATCACTAAAATACGTACCTTGAAAAAAACACAAACAGTGCATTTTATAAAATATACAATCCACACTTGAGTTGTTTAAAATAATTCAAAAGACCAAATACTGCGATGGCTAATCAAAACTTATTCAGGCATCAATAGAAAAGATTTCCATTAGAAAAGACAGAAAAAATCTGCCAGATTTGGTCCACAGAGATTTTTCTTACATGAACAAGCCTATCTAAGTACATATTTATGCAAATCATCAGAGTACGGCCTTTTGGGTAAATAATATTTAATTATAAACACTCTGAGGGGATCTTTCCATTTCTTACATTCTTTACATTAAATACACCTAAAGACACGGAGCAAACACAGTTGTCAGAAGCAGCACAATGGCAGTCAGAATTTCCCCCCCTGTGTATTTGGCTCTGTGTCATGTCTTTCTTTGAAAACCTTCATGGAAAAAACACAGTCAATGCTGTGTCCCAGCAATGACAAAAGAGCACAGATTCTTTTGGATTCCTGCTTTTCAAGAACTAAATTTAATTGCCATGGTTAGGAATAAAATAAACGTTGTTAGAATATCTTAAATAGTTTCAGAAAATGGATGTGACACCACTGTTTAAACTAACAGACTTAAATCGAGACTATGCGCTCAACTTGACCGTGCTGCAGTTACCTTACAGGCCTATGATACCTACACCACAAGGCACTTTTTTCCACACTTTTCAAGTTGCCTTATTTCAGCTAGAGTCTGCAAAATATTTTTGTAACCAGTAAGTTGACTTATTTTTGAAGTAAAATCAGTGTTATACTGATGATTTTTTGTCTGAAGTCACCTGCATCCCCCCAAACCAATATTTTTTACTAGTGACTTGATTCTGTATTTTTTACAAAGCTTAATTTTTACTTCTATACAAAATCTTAAAGCTTTTTAGCAATTACTTTAAGTATATTTTTATCTGTCTTTTAATTCAGAGAGAATATCCTGCTTTCTCAATGCTTTACCCTGTTTTCCATAGAACAGTTAAGATTACCTTTGGGAATCCAGCTGGGTGAACAGGAAAACTAAGTTGTCAGTAGACACTCACAAGCCTAATGAGATTTTCCAAAACAGTTCCTGAGCAAACAGTTCTCATCTCCTAGTGGCTTCTGGTTTTTTTGTACCCAGAAGTTTGAAGTGACTTCGACCAACTGTTTGTAAGATACTGACTGTTTTATTTTAGGTCAATGGTTTCGCCAACAGCTGCTCCACTGTAAAACTTCCCATTTACTGTGGAGTACAACGGGAAAAATTATAATAAAGAAGGTGAGAATGACACTCTGGTACCTGAGAGCAGTTAAAGGCAATAGCAAGGAACCCAGCAGTGTCCCAGGGAAAGCAAATGATTTAACCGCATGGCTGCCTACCTCATTACACAGAGAAATATACTCCTGCGAGTTCTGCCTTTGTCCTGTGCTATGTGGAATAGCAGATCCCAGCGTTTCTTACAACAGCTGTTACAGTGAATTTATGAAGTATATAGTCTTCATTTTACTCTCTATCCTGCCCCCCTTTTTTTCCCTTAATCGGGCATCAGCAAAACAAGCATGATTCAATCTTTTTTTCTAGTTTTTCCATTACTTATTTATGTAAGTCTGCTCTGGGGCTACACAAGATGGTGGGAGATGTGGGAGAAATTTTGCACATCACTGTTTCAAGATAGTACTAGTATAAACGGCACTGATATTGTGAAGTATCTTCCCACAGGCACTAATTAAAAAGCAATAAGCTCACTTGAGAAGTGTTTGCTTCCATTTCTTTTCTTCAGTACTCAACGCACTGAAGTTTTTCTCCTTTCCTCCCTGATTACAACTATGCATTAAAACCTGAGAAAAAATAAAGGTAGGAGAAAGAAATTTTTAGCATAACACAGAAAAAAATCTCTTTTGTTGCTCTCCTGTGCATGCTTTTGTATGAGTTATAGCTAAAATTTTCTGACTAGATGATAGCCTTATTTTTTAAAAATCTGGCTGTGCAAGAACTATTTATTGACAGAAGCCTGGGTTCAGAACACAGGCTACTGACTTGACTGCCAGTTTGTTTGTGATAAAATAGAAATAGTTTGGAAATTTTCTGTAAAATGTTAAATTCTTTAATAGTTATCATATACCCATCGCTGTCAGGAATCAGTATTACAACTTGCATGTAAATCATATATTCCTATGCTAACATAAAAGGGTATCCAGTTTATATTCTGACAGTAGAGCAAAAGGAAAATCGGTGCAATGCTTCACTTTGTCTGTAAATAAGATGCAAATAAAATGGTCTGACTAGATGACCTTTAAAGGTCTCTTCCAACCCAAACTATTCTATGATTCTATGCAGACAGCTGACAGAGTACAGATTAGGAACAAACAAATGAGACCTCAGAAGTCATCAGTGGAAAGGCAAAGGAATTGGGGAAGAAGAGGAGAGGGCCTTTCACTTTTATTTACACCTATCAACAGCTATCGCTTTACTTCCTGTAATTCCAAGTTGTCTTTTGTCTCTTTGCTTATACACCTCGCCTAAAGACATCAAATACAGAAACTCCAGTTCTGAGGTAAATTCCTCAGTGCCTAACACGGGAGGAAAACAGGTTTTGCTGCTGAGAAACAAAGGAACCGCTCCTTGCTTTGCTGCTGAAGGAGATGGGTGAATAGTCTGGGCTTAAGGACTGAGCTATATCATATAACTCTACTTCCTTAAGTCTGTAAGCCTCCTTGGTCTCCATCTCTTAGAGATAATGTAACTAAATTCAATGAAGTGCATTTAATTAACTGATTAACTTTTAATTGAGACTTTAAACAGGAAAGAACTGGCTGCTCATCCTGTGTAACACGATGCTGAAGATCCTACTCTGTTCTTCATAAAAAATAGGCTTTTTACCTCTGAGTAGGCCCATAGATGTACGAATGCCAGACCTTTAAGAGGGCTGCATTAGGTACTGGTAGAAGTTTAGACAGAACAAGTTGGAGGCCAACAGAGGCTACAAACATATTGGAGAAGTGAGGTCAACTGGCCAGTACTGAGTTCCTGACCTTCTGCTTCTGGAGTCCAAGTAAGCAAGTTTAAAGCTCACTCTGGTACATCTACCCTACGCTGCTGTCTGCAGTGAAGAAGTACATGGAGTCCAGTTAAGATTTCTCTCCCTTATCCCACAACGGACTTCAATATTTGAATTTATAACTCTCACTCCCCATGCATGCTTATTATATTCACACAGACACCTAGAGTATTAAACATTTTATTTTCCTTTAGAAAAAAAAAAATACTGTGCAAATGTAAAGGCTAGGTAAATTGCTTATCAAGAATTTCACTGCTATCTCACAGAAAAAGAAAAAAAGAGTCTTCTTCGGTAAGTAAACAGACTATCTCCTTAAATCTCCAAATCACAAACAGAGGAAACAGAAGTTCCTGACAGGTGGAAGAGCAGAACTGGTAATACAGAAGGAACAGAAGTAACCTGGGCATTATGGTACCTTATCTGTTGAGGGAAACCATATGTTCTGAAAGTGATAGGCTTGGTCCTGGCAGGGGGAAGAAGATAGATGACAATTACAATACCCTTAGAAATACCTCTCTAGAAAGTCTTTTACAGGTGACCCTTCAGCACCAAGGTTGAAGCCTATGCTGGCATGTCTCACAGGGCTTAGGAAGTTCAGCTACAACCCCCAACATGGGACGAAGTTCTGCTCTGCTCTGTGATCCATGAGGACCATCTCACTGGCAAACAACAGGCCAGAAAAGAAAATGAATTCCCAAATCCAAGTGCAGACAGGTGCCAACAGGAAGTTAAATCTAGGAAGCTAAAATACCATTTTTGTAAATCTCTTGGCATAGTTAATGCCAGATTTACTTTTCTCACAAGAGAAATTTTCAACTCCATCCTTGTTACTGGCCCCTGAACTGAAAACACTTGTGTAGCAAACAGGTCAATTTAACCAACAGGGTCTGCTCTTTAACTGTTCCACATATAAGATTTTCTGCTACAGCAGTCACAGAAGTAGTAGTCTGTAGTTTGTGGCTTTGTTACGGTGCTGAGTAACTGCTGCAGCAAATACTATTATTTTCTAAATCCTATTACAAAGATACAAAATCACAGTGAAAAATTTCTGTCACAATATGAAGGCAGGAAAGGGTTCCTTCACCCAAAATAATTTCCAAAGGTGATGAAGAGGCGTGTAAAACAGTTGAAGATTAATTTTTCACAGAGGATTAATCGTCCTTTCACTTTTATGGGTGAGGATAAGGTATAACTTCACTGAAGTCATTTATTGCAGATCTAAAAGTTTTACAGCAATGTAAAATAGGTATAAGTGATGGAGAATAAGGCTCTCTGTCTTTCATGAACTTTACAACTCTATATATACCTTAACTCAGTTAAGAAAGGCTAGAATGAATGTATTATTCTAATATTTTTACAGTACATAGTTAATTAACCATGAAGGAATACTGTATATTTATGTATACATAAAAAAGGCCTGTGTACAATAACACTGTGATTTTCATACCATGAATGGACATAAAACAATCTGTTGAAATAAAGAGAGAACAATGTTCTTGTTTATGATACAACATCCCCATACACAGTTTGTAAGTCTCTCTCTATCAGTGTTCCCCAGAATTGCCCAATGAGATCGGTGCCTGAGGAGAGCCTTTGCCAGTGGGACTTCCTGCAGATACAAAGTCGCACTTGCGTGGATCCTGTTGTTTACATGACTTTACACTATACTAAAACTAGACTGTAACTGTAAAATACCATAGTTGAAGCCACAAAAAAGTGTTCTTTTAAATCCGATAAGCTTATCGGTATTTGTCCATAAGACAAAAATTAAAAAAAAAAAAAAATCATGCCATCCTGACATGATTATCTCCAAATACTCCCAAACTAAAATTTTATTCTGATGTAGACATGGTGCTGGTGGTGACACTGACAGACCCCCTCCCTCATGCTCACCATTTGAAAGGTATTTTACATACACATTAACTCCCCCGCCTGCAAAAAGAGTCCTCATCTGTGTCTGCATTATCCCTCCTCTCAAGTCTTGTTTGCAAAGTAAGAGCAGGAGAATAGCCAAGGAGTTGCTACAGATGGTCACGTCCTTTTTCATTTCATGTGGAGACAGATTACCAGTAAATTCATCAATAGCTGAGGTTGACATAAGGTTGTAATGGACCACAAAATAACTTCTTTTTCCATCTGTGTGCTTCCAATTTTTGCACAAATATGAGATACCTTGGTAATAGGTGTGTTGCATTCCGCTGAGTTTTAGCTGTGTATGGAGTACAGCTATAAGAGTACTGGAACTAGTAGAAAAATCCTTGTAATTTCACCTTAAATTTAGGGGGCATACTTAGACGTTTCATCCTATATATTTCAAGGACAAAGACAGTAACCAAGTTAAATACCAACAGATATATATAGATTCCATCAAATATCAAAGCCATTGAAAATAAAACATATTAAAAATTATGTAATAGCAAGAATAAATAAAATAAATCCTCTCCTTTTTCCACTTCATTCTATGATATTTTGTTTTCAGGAGGAGAACTAGGGGTTTTATATCATTCCACTAGATTTTGCAACCATATGGCCCGACGGAGAACACAGTGACTAAGTGGTAGACTTCCAGCCTCAACAATCTGCATTTGAAAAGGAGCAGATCCATATGTTTTGCTCCTTCTCTTTCTCCCTTTTTTTTTTTTTTGTGTGTCCTATGCCAGTTGCTACAACACTTGTCTTTTTTTGCATAAGACACAGCATTTGGGGGAGCACTTTGTAAACTGAGACAGTTTAAATTCCTCACAGTACAGGAAAGTTAGAGTCTACTTATTAAAAAGAGCCAGTCCCAGAAGTTAATCTACTGTCTTAGCTTTCACCAGCAGCTTTTGGATTTATGCACACTGTACAATTGGAGAATGTTTATATATAATCAAAGTACATACAGACAGGTAAGTCTAGTACAAATTGGTTTTCTATGTGGGATGCATCTTTTTACGGTAAACTAGTGCCAAGATTGTTGCAGTCTAATATTCTAGTCTAGTTTCTAACCGGTCTAGTTTCTGAAATTGCTCGCTACGCATTGCTGAGACTCGTTAGAAGTCAGTATCAATAGTATGGAGATTTGTGATCTTTTCTTTATCATTAACCTCTATGTCACTTAAAATACTGACAAAGACCAGGTTCTGGACCAGCTGTTTTCACTGATCAGGTAAAATCTTCTTTCTTCAGTTGAAAGAGTAATAAATACAATATCTACTGTTTTATATGTGTTAGTTGTTTTATGCATATACCATTCATATGCACTTTGTACAGAAAATCCTTGCTGCAAAGTAAAAATACAAGAGAAGAGGTGAAGCTGTTCATGCAATATGCTCTAACAAATGAAGTGCATCACTCCTAATATGCTTGCTCACATCCAGTTTTAAAACTCTGGCATAATAAGTACTTTACTATTTGGAGGAGAATCTTTAAAGAGGAGGGAGCAGAGAGTACTCAGTTACATTTATTCTCATTTGTATATTGTTTATGGGTCTCACATAACCTTACTACTGTAAAGGGAATAAAATCAGGTGCTGATTTGGCTCACTAGCTCCAGTAGCCCTTTTTTTGAGAGAGAAGCCCCCAATTCAATTTCTCGCTGGAATGGATTTTTTGCAAATAAGGATAATCCTTCATTTAGTGTTTACACACTTGGTTACCTCTTAGCATTCTTCCCTGTCATATCAGGTTTTAAAATTTTATTTAAAATTGCCAGAATTCATTTATGCATTAGCTGGTTTTATTATAGTTATGGACGAGCTGGCATTCAACAAATTTAGCATTAGGAGAGAACAGTTATGATTTTATGAGAATATAACAGGACCCATACCCAATTTTACCTTCATTTTCTTGTGACGTGTTACTGTTCATGCAGAAACACAGCCAGCCAGCACAAAATGAGTATCTGTACTGGCAAAAAGTAAACTATTTACTTTTTACTCTCCCACCTCCTCCCTTGCCTTCTCACCTAAGACAGACACAAACACTCGGGCCCCCTAATTTATTTTATCAGAGAATATAGGGGAAAATGGATTGTAGCTAACTATGTGGCCTCCCTGAAGTATACAGAAAGATTCTGCTCACTGCACAAACTTAAGATTCAAGTATATCAGTTACATTTTAAATAAGAAAGCTACAAAACGTCTATTCTCTTTAACGGAATTTACAAATGGAGATATGCTAGAAAGAAGTAAATGCAGACGAGAAACTTAAGAGTCAAACCAAAGGAAAAATTTTCCAGCAGAGAGAAATCTTTTAAATAAAATGACACAATTTGTAGAATTAAAAAAAGCTTAGAGGTCAAAATAACCTTTATCAAGCTATTTTGTTGCAGTTGAAGTAAATAAAGCCTATGAGGTCTAATTTCCTCTTTAAATTGCTGTTTTTGCCAAAATGCCAAAGTCAGCAATTTTAGCCTTCACCACAGGGCCTGAGTTCAGGAAACAGCTTTTTACATTATCAAAAATGCAGCACCGAGGCAGAAGGTGACAGCAGAACCAAAGAGGTGACCTGCTGACTCCCGTTTCTGATCACAGCTTAGAACCTGACCGGCCTCATCCTGCGTTCCTCTTAATTGGGTTAGCCACAGGGACAGGGTGAAACCAGGTCTAACGTACGATAGCATCAACCCAATAATTATGAATGCCCGTTAAGGAATTATTATCATGAGGTCAAGACCTGCAGGCAAATTAAGAGAAAAATGAAAAAATGTCTTTTGACACTGTTCCAAAAGCCTGAGAGTAAGGCAACATTAGTTTATTTTCAAAATCCATCCTCAATAAATAATCCTGTACATCACCATCAAGAACTGATGGGATTTTCTGACTTTGTCTTATACCAAAAAACCCATGTATGACACCACATAATAAATAAATAAATTGCTTAAAATGAAAGTAAAAATGTAAAATTCTAGAATATAAAATATAACTATTGCTTAATGGAAGCTCATTTGCTTACAGGAGTTGGTACTTTGGCTTTTGTTTGTTTTTCATTTTAAGGATTTTTAATATTGTCTAAAACCACAGAGGATTTAAATATCCTTTCATACTAGCCCAGAGCAAAAACAACGCTCAACTTGTTGTCTTACAATTGACTGATTTATATCTTATAAGGCAGGAGATGCATAAACTGTTCCTTCTGATGGCACCTGACTGCACTATTTTAAATCCATTTTACTTCTCACCAAAAGTACTGTCACACTTCAGGCAGAGGTTTAATCTGGCGAGCTGATGTCAACAGAAAGCTCCATGAGGCTCAAAACTCATGCAGGTAACCAGACAGTCTTTCAGTTTGGTAATTGTTTTTTACAGAATTGTATGAAATTATTCCTATAATTTAGAAGGAGCTTGCAAATTTTGGATCTGAGCTAGAGCAGATGTATTTACGGATCCAGAAGAGACTGAATATTCAAAAAAAATTATTTTCCCCCTCTTATGCACCATATAAAACTCCAGGCAAAGCTTGGATTAAACACATTCTTCCCTATTTGCCCAAGTTTGTTAGTTCAAAAGAAAGGAAGAAATTAGACCTGACTGAAATGAAAAACCTAACTTCAGGAGAATTAATTTCTTCCATCTGAAACTAAATTTTTAAAATCAAGCAACTCAAAATATACAGAGATAATATTAACACCCAGAAGGAACATGCTGTCCAGATGAGGACAGCGAAATATTGCATATCCTCTTAGCCGCACAGGTGGCAATGTGTGAGCAGCTAGCCAAAACCGCAACCCCAGAGAGGACCAACATACTTCAGGGAAATATTTTTTGATATTCTGAGAACATGGCCTACCATCTATGACATCTATATCGGTAATAGACAAATAGCACTACCCTTGGTTAGTATATCTTTCTTTTTCAAAATTATGGACATTACTCTCAGCAACACTCCTGGGTATGGATGAGACAGCAGCGGTTTCAGCTGGCAGGCTACGTGCAGAGCTAGGCAGAAAAAAGCTAGCAAAAACATCTCTTGGTGCTCTTTACAAGAACCTGAGGCATCAGCTAGAATGTGCCTTACTCTGAAACAGGTAACTTCTGCCAAGATGAGCTGACGTTTTTGACAGCACGAGTGGCACTTATGGAAATACAGACATGCAGAACATACTGATTCTAATGACTACAGCCTGAATTCAAAATAAAAAAAAAACCAAACCCAACCAATAAAATCTGAAACTTGGGGATGTACAGACTAATTCAAAACAACTGCAAAATGCTTCCACCATCAGATCATAAACAGCTGATGAGCATGTCCAGATCAAATCTAAGTAAAAATACCACTGATACTCTTAGCTTATCTTTTATGACAGGCTGCCCTTGGCAAGGGTACCCAAACTTAGTTTGCTCAAATATCACCATGAGTAGACGCAGCAACAAGAACAGTTAATGCTTGTTATCAGGTTACTGGTACAGATATCACAGTTTAGGAGCCACAGTTCAGGAATCTATACTTTTAAGTAGTAGTAAAAATAGCAAGGCACAGTCTGAACAGAGGTACTGGTTAAAGCTTAAGCAAGCCCACCATTGTAAGGTCTAAAATCCTTAAACTTACCACCAGTGCCAGGAATTTCAAGATGGACTAGGAAATATTTTTATATTTGCAGTTAGTGTCACCTTTATCTTCCTCCCAAAACAGTAAGTTTCAATGTCAGTATATACAAACATGATAAGGCTTGAATTCAGATATTCAGTTGTTTCTGGATGAATAGTTTTTGGTGTAAAAAAGAGATCTCAGTCTTTCAGTACTGTTTGTTCTCTGATTGTCTTAGGAGACATAGCCTGAAATTTTATTTTAATGAAAACCTTTCCATGGAGAGATTTCTTTTTTAAAATCTAATGCTATCAGATATTTTAACAAGTCCAATATATTCAACCACTTCTTGCTTGAAAAACTTCATGAATTCATGCTCTGTGTCTATGTCCAAAATTTGTGCTGTTTAACTCTGCCATTTTAACATTATTCAAACAGTACAGCAATCCTATGACGGCTGCAGTTGTACGTGTAGTTAAAAAAATTGCTTATACCAGGACACATTGTTCTCATTCATAAATCTTCTAGTTTATGGAGTTGTGAGGTCAATGTACCCACTCTAAGAAGTATATTGCTTTGCCTAGAAAAAAGTTAAAAATCTCCTCTTTCCCCAAGTATTTTCCCTATTCTGAAAAGTCTACGTGTATTGTCTTGACAAAGCACCCTATTTCAGTTAAATTGAGATTTGGACATCATTAGACTTCTAGAATATTTCTCTGCAAGTCACTTCCAAAATATGTTTCACACTTCTTTCAGAGCCCCCCCAATTTTATTTCTGCTTTTAACAAAACCCGTTAAACATGAGTCTTGAAGTCTTACATAACAATAAACCCATGTTCAGTGCTCTTGCCAAAGAACAAGTTCTCCCAATAAAGTCTAGAAAAGTTACAGAGTTCGATGTTAAATTTATATTTGTATTTTTACAGCAATGCACTTCTAATATAATGTTCTTAACACAGAAGTATTTGCTATCTATCAAAAAAAAAAAAAAAAAGACACAACAAACATAAACTCTATATTCAAGATATACCACTGAACTCAAACGGCCTTCTTACCACATCAGGAGCAAGCTTTATACATATGGCAATTACTACAGGGAACCAAGGATGTCTTGTTTTATACAGCTGCTTACAGCAGAAAAACTTAAATGAATACTACCAATTTATCTGTGGATTACTAGCTGCTCAACACCACATGTCCCTAAGGACCTATTTATACATCAAGAAAACTTTCCTGAGAAGCGGGGGAAAACCTTCATTAGAACACTGCATTCCTCTACCAAGAAAGTTAAATCAATATAACTACAATGGTTGTGGCTGCATCATGTTAAAGACATTTTATACTAACGAAGCCCGGAGGAAAGGTTTGGCTTTAATACCTTTAAATCACAACCCTATTCAAACAAGTCTAATTAATATAACTTAAAATTAGCCCATTTTTTAGTTACAGAAGTCTAAGTTTTTGCTTATATCATGTTTAAGTACCCTAAACCTTTTTATTACCTGATTCAGTCCAAAACCAGGAAAAAAACCACCAATCTCAGACATGAGGCAAAAATGTGGAGATTTGGAGGTGTTCCACAACGAGGTAGAATAGAGACCTGTTTATAGTTCATTTAGAGGTAAACAATTATTTTAATCTGTTCATAATTAATCACCTTAATTATCAGTAATTAATATAAAAATATTATAATTAATAGTAATAATTTAGAAATTACATCAGCTTCTTAACGAAGATGAAGGTACACATTTAAGAAAATAGTCTGGCATTTGCTACTTCTGCTACTACAATATTTTAAGTAAACAGTTATTTTTTCCTCCTGAGCCGGCTGATGCATTGGATATTCCAGCATCTTAAAAATTAGGAAAAAATTACTGACCCTTCAGAATCGTTTCATATGCACCATTACGAAAAATGTTGAAATAATGTAGTGCGAGCATGATCTCTCTGTAACCCACAGCTATCTAAGGAATAACACGCGGGAAGACAGAAGTTTGGCTGTACTTTACTAAAGAAAGCAAATTAGGAGAGTTATGCACTGGGATATCTGAATCTCAGTGGCAGCTGCCATATTAAAAAAAACCCCACTGTCACAGTCCAAGATTTGTTTGTACTGTTAGAAATGCCAGCAAGACATCCACAGCACATTATGCTCTTACTGAGTAGAAAAAGGGATCCAAAAGATACATAGATGTATACGGGAAGGGGAGACCAAGAAGGATTAACGTACACATACAGCTTAAGATGTCAACAGAGCATATATGGCTCTAATGTTTAAAAAGCTGACAAACATTCATTGTACCTCCTTTCAACATAAAAGGCTAAGACATTTTAGAGAGGGCCTTTCTTTGTGAGGGGAGGAGTTACTGAATGGAGAGAAGGGCGTCTTTACATATTCTTAAGACAATGACAGCAGAGCTGCCAAAAATTGATATGCCAAAAGATGTAACCTAAAAATATGCAAACTTTTCAGTTCCCTGGCCTTTTGCAGTCATACTGTCTGTGCATATGCCAGCAGAAGGAAAGTGGTCCCTCTACTGTTACATTTCTGCCCAAAACTAAAGCTGAATAAGGCTCACTTATCACATCTGTTGGTACCTCCCTTATTTTTTTCCCAAAAGTTATATACATCTAAACAAAAAGATACAAAAAACATGAACAGAAATATCACGAGACCTATAAAAGAATGAAAGAGATAAAATCCACCATCTGATCTACATGTACACATGATCCCATGCCACCCAATGGTAAGTGCTCCAAATTTCTAAGGATTTTGGTAGAAGTAGGAGTTACAAAATACGGGATCTATTTATCAAAGGATCATTGAGTACAATCCAGAGAACGTGCACTGTTACACAAAAGCAATTCAAATGCAATGAATATTTTAGACAAAACAAGTTTTACTCTGAGCACAGTATTTTTTGGTAGTCCCAAGCTTTCAGTGAAATAATGAAATATACATTAAGGGTGATCTCACCACTGTATATAAATATCTCAAGGGAGGATGTGAAAAAGACAGAGCCAGGCTCTTTTCAGTGGTGTCCAGTGACAGGACCAGAGGCAACGGGCACAAACTGAAACACAGGAGGTGATGTCTGAACATAAGAAGAAACATTTTTACTGTGAGGGTGACCAGGCACTGACACAGGCTGCCCAGAGAGGCTGCGGAGTCTCCACCCTTGGAGATATTCAAAAGGACATGGTCCTGGGCCAAGCTCCAAGTGGCCCTCCTTGAGCAGTGGGGTTGGACCAGATGACCTCCAGAGGTCCCTTCCAACCTCAACCAGTCTGTGAGTCTGTGCTTCTGTGATACCACAGCAACTGCGAGGATAGGATACACTGAACACCATCTATATTACCAGGCACACGTCTATCTTCTCTGGCAAAAAGGGTTGACCAGGCATTTGATTCAGAGACTCATGCAAAAGCCTAATCGGAAAGTATATTTGGTAACTGTTTTCCTTTTCATTTTAGACTGCTGTCACATGGGCTGGAGAAACCCACTTTAGGCTCCACATTAAAGGGCGGTTTTATTTCACAGTATGACTTGGAGTGTTACGCAACAATGAAGTCATTTTTCCTCTTTCCAATAATTGGGGTTTTTTTTTCAGCTTTTAAGACACTTTGTAACGTGTCTTAACCGCAATAAATGTTATAAATCTTGCATAAATATCTCACGGCTTCTAACAGAATTAGAAGTTAAAATATAGTTTCTTATCCGATTAAAACAAAAGCAAAGCCTATGTTATTTTTTCACCGCAGAGGCAAAACTGTTTCCTTTGCAAATTTTATTTTGCATCAAAGAATTGCTGTTCCTGCCTTTTGGAATGGATGGAATAATTTTCTTCATAAATCAAGTAGGCAGTTTTTTTCATTTACTGTATATACGTAAATTAAACAACTGATGTCCAATGTAGTGAAATTTGTCTTATGGGATATTGAAAAAAGAAATGAAAGAGGTAACCAAAAGCCTGAACAAAACTATATCAAGTCTTCCCAACTGTTCTCTTCAGATGGAGCTTAGCACTTTGGAGGCCAGCCTCAATGGCAGTGTCACCATGGAAAGGCAGGTGCAAGAGTGAGGCTGTCAGTGTGAGGTGAGACTCAGAGCCAAAGAAAGAAGTGGAGAAGAAAGAATAAAATGGTTACACAATAATCTTGCAGTCACCAAATGGTGAGCTTTCTTACTGCTGTAATCATAGAATCACAGAATGCGTTGGGTTGGAAGGAACCTTTAAAGGTCACCTAGTCCAACCCCCTGCAGTAAGCAGGGACAATAATAAGTGCCACAGTATCTTAAACAGGGCATGGGAACATTTGTTGGAGCAGCCTCCCCAGGGTGCAACTAGATTTGGCATGTCATCAAGGAAAACAGACTTTTAAAAGTAGAAATGTAGGTATTATTTTGTTTCTTCTGATATTCATATTACTAAAAGCAATGAAGACACTGGCTGAGCAATGGCAGAATCAGACCTGCAGCCCCGCCATGATCGTTCTTAGGAAAGTTCCACCAGTAATTCTGGATGCTGGGTCAGCTCAGCACTGTATTTATTTAATGCTGATGCCCTGCACCAAGTCACTGGAAGCAACAGGAGAGCAATAAGGAAGAGCAGATGACACAAATTCCTTATGAGGATAGCACCTATGGAACTACAGTAAAAATACTAAAAATATTGGCCTTTTTGGTCAGGCCAATTAGTAATAGATTCTCCTTTGCTGTGATGGAAAAATATTCCTTTCTGAGACAGATTTTGTTATTGGAAACTGTTCTAACTAATGGATAAGACAGATAGAAGTTTTGTATCTACTTTAGCATGGAACTGGGCGTGAACAGCAAACACCACTAGGAGAGAGGACTTACTATCATAATATGGTCCTGCACTAAGAGTCTCAGCAGTTCATATTCAGCAGACCTGTCACCACTGGGTCAGGTCATGAGAGAAACGAGTACAGAAGAGTACATTTGTCTGGGCAGCAGATAGGGAGAGGATCAGAATATGCCCAGTTTCTCTCTGGCATCCTGGCACAGTTGGGCTTGGGCTACACAACAGAATAACATATCTGCATCTTAAGTTTTTCCCTCACTCTCAAAAATCACTGGTTCACTAGAAAAAAAAAATAGGCTTATGATTAAGTATGCTGTCTTAATATAACTAATGCAGAAGGATCTCCTGAATCTGTGGAAACCCTGGAAAAAAAGAGTTCTAAGGCTCTTTTTCTCTGCACTGGTCTTCTCAAAACAGCATTAACATCAGTGCCCAGTGGTGGTAATTTAGATGTCAGAATTGAGACATTTTTCATTTTTTATGTAGAAAGAAGGACATATATTGAATATGTATGATTTCCTGTAAGTACTACTTTTGTCAGCCAAATGCAGGGAAATTAAGCTATTTTTGTACTAAGACATTCATTAGCAGGAACCCAACAATAAATGGTTGCCTCACATTTGTTAGTTTGACCAAGGAGCATGCATTACAATGGTAACTTTCCCATGGAGAGTATACAATAGAAGTATTGTAACACACAGCGTTTGTCATGTGTTAGCTAAGATGTACCCAAAACATTTTTATGCTCACTGCAAACACGTGATTTTTGGAGACAAATACTGACGTCATCCAGTCTCAAGACCGGATTTTTAGTATCTCCCCAGCCTATGAATGACATCACGCTTTATCACGCTGCACTCCACTGGGTGGAGTTTATTCTGCAGTTTAGCTTCAAAGGAAAAATTGAATTTTTGTAACCTGCTTGCAATATTATCCCAGCAGTGGTAACCAGCAGTGGGGAGATGCTGACTCAGCAGCGGTAAGGGCTAGATAACTGCAGAGGTGCTACTTGTCCCTTTCTCTTTCAGTCAGCCTTGCTCCAATGCATTGAGTGATCCTCCTTTCTTCCTCTGTCACCAAGCCAGCATACAAGTAATGAATTCCAGGAAAAATATGTAATCTGAAATGAGCAGTGGTGAGAGGTAGTGCAGTTTGGAATGGAGTTTCACAATGATATATTAAAAAAAGAGAGATCAAAAGTCAACTGCCTTTTTATTTTATACCACTGAAATCCCTCCTAAGTTTATATTCATTAAAAAGAAAACACCCTATTTAAATAACTATTAAAATGGAGTTAGGAAGTAGACAAGTCAAAGAAAATTAGTGTATTAAAGATCTTTCTCTTCCTAGAAAATATGAAATTATCAAAATCAAACTAATGCACTATCATCTATTAGGAAGACAACTTAAACTATCTATGACCTGTTATTTGTCAGTCACTGGAAGGCACTTGGAAGACACTAACGCTTTTTCACGCAGAACTGTGATGTACCACACAGGCTACGCTAACTGACATGCTACCTAATGATAAGCTTTTCATGGTGCCAGAGAAACAAAATTCAGCAAATGTCCATTTCTTTGTTAGTTTTAAGATGAAAAGCAGTAGATGAAAGCAATATCCCTAACATGACAATTGATGAAAGAGCAGTTCTGTGGCAGAGAGAGTTTAACAAAACCTGTGAACTCAGGAGGCTCCTCTGGAGCGTGGAGGACAGGGACAGCAACAGGACCGAATGCACCAGCCGCTGAATAAAATCCAGATCTTCTGTCAGTGCCAGAAACTAAGTATCATCTCAGCTGCAGGAAGTTAAATCAGATCCAAATGTAACTCCTTGTGTTTGAAAAGGTCTGAAATAATGATTTGAGCTATAAGGAACACTTGAAAACTATAGAAGAAGCTGTGCAAAACACCTTTGGTGCTTGTAATAGAGGATATACTGAAAACTCAACCAGTACTACCAAGGACACAATGTGAAGAATTACCAGCTAGTAATGAGTCACGAGTCCCTGCAGTAGAAATGGCCTCACCATAGCACCTGTGGCTGAGTATGGAGACCTAAAGTCAATTTACCATACTTCAATCCAGATTCTTACTCTGGTTGAAGTTTGTACACTGACAAATAGATAACAAGTCAAATCTTATCGTCTTCTGTACCAGGAGTATGTCACAGAGTCAGTTACACTGAAAAAGTGTGCTTTATGTGTATAGCTTGGTGTATACCAGTTTGCAGAACCAGGCCTTCCATTCTTAGATACGTATTTTCCTTTTCATTACAGAGTTAACAATGTGAATGTTAACACTGCTATGGCTCAAAAAAAGAACCGTAAATGTGACTGCTATAATCAGGGGATTTTGTGGGCTTTGTTGTGCTTTTTATTTTCTTGAAATAGGAATACCCTAATTATCTGAATTGTGGCGAATTGCATTATTGTATGTATATGTATATGAAAAATGTGTATGTATACGAAATAAATATTTTTAAAAGCTTTAAATCAACAAAAGTTATAAAACAGTGTGAAATTAATGACTAAAATTTTTGAGCTATTTGAAGAAGGTTGCTGGCAGGCTTGTAGGTGGTCTACCTAAGATTCCCACACTCCCATCTTTCCAGACATGCTTTTGCACTTGATTAATTAGAGAAACTAGGGAGAGGTGATACTTTTGCAGTGAGTGATGTTTTCTTATAATTAAATCAATATCTGGTATATATCTCCCAGAAAGTATTAGGTCATGAAATGTTCATAAAACACCAACCTAAGTGTCATCTGGAAAATTACAAATTTAATATTTAGATGGATGTCTTTGGTAAAAATAAAAACAGCGGGCTCTTTAATTTCATAGAAATATAGTATCATAAATTTAGTCTGAGCATCATATATTAAAATAATGCTATGCAAATAGGCATGACAGTTAAATAAGGTTTTAGAGTAAGACTGTTTAAATGAATAAGTAATATTTTAAAATGTCAGTCAACACACCATGAAAAAAGAAAGCTCAGTTTAATTAGATTGGTCATTTGTGGCTTAGGTAGGAAAAGGATTAGCATGTAGAGCAAGTTAAGGCTGCCCAAAGCTTTGTGTGGGTTTTACACAGGTATTCACTTTCATCTCAACAAAAGAATTAGTGTAACAAATGCTGGCTTACATGATGCTTTGCTGCTTATGGCTCAAGAGAGCTTCTCAAGAAACTTGCTGCGTTGCCATGTAAAGGTCAGGCACAGTTTACAGAGAATTAGGGAAAAAAAGATGATCTTAAAAAAAAATGGCTTTTCTGACAAATCTGTAGTATGGTGGTACAGAAAAGCTTTTTTATAGTTTGCTTATATCAACTTCATTTTGGCTAATCTCTCTATAAAAGGAAAATAATTGTAGTACCAGTAGAGAAGATGTCTATCAGCAATCACTGGCATAGTCCAGTTAAGTGGAGGGGCAAGATAGAGGATTTGGGGTAATATAATAACTTCCATGATTTTTTTTTTTTTTTTTTTTAACGTGCACAAAAGTCAAGCAATTGACAGTAATATTTTCAGCCTCACATAACTTGCCTACTGCAATGCATTGAAGAAAGCAGAGTAGATACAATGCACTTGCTGGGAGGACCACACTTCTGCCTAGCGTTAATGCAGAGAGGTTTTTGCACAGAACTGAAAAAATAAATGGGGCTTAGAATATATTCCAAGCTTCCCCAGCTGGAATTATTTTCTGTCTCCCTGGAAGATGGACCAGAAAGTGAGAAGAGAGGCCACAAGGGTCAGGCACATGCCAAATCTGCACCTAATCTTCATGACCACAGGACTGAGGTAGATGGTATGTATTTATAAAACAAACTGACCGTTGCATAGCACATTCACGGCAATAATTACGCCCATATTGAAAATATTGCACTTTGGAAGTCCCGAAGACTGCCAGCCCAAACTGCTGGAACAGCACATTGACTGTTCTTGACTACCATGCTCTGCTCGAATTCAAGAGGAAAAGAATAATAACAGATTTCCTTTGTTTTGGGCAGAAAGTAACAAGAACCCTAAGTGGAAATTAATTTCATAGCCAAGCATTATTTAAAAACTAAAACAGACAAAACCTATTATTTGATACTCTCTAAAAGATATTTTCCTTTTCTCTTTTGTACTTTTATGTGGAAGTACCTTCTCAAATCTTCTGAAAGCTGGGATTTTTTGAACCAATCCTGAAATTAGCAATTGCTTCCACTACAAGTTTCCAGCTATTTTGTTTCAAAACTACTCTAATAGAATAGAGTAATAGAATAAAGCTAATAGAATAAAGAAGCAGCTGCACTCTGCTCATTCAATGGAAATTATCAGATTGTGCATATTTATCATGTTATTGACCCTGTATTTGCCAAAAAAAAAAAAAAAAAAATGTAGGCCCCCATACAATCCAGACAATATCAGATACAGAAAGTGTGTTTAGAAATATGCCATACTGGAACTTTTTATAATAAGGGTTTTTATTGTGGAGTTATGAGGAATTCTTGGGATACAATAGAGATTTATTTTATTTTTTTTAAGTCTCCAGAATGAAGAACACTATTTAGCAGATACAGAAAAAAATGAAAAGTTTGGAAATCTATTTAAGTCTACTTGATACAAGGAACGTAACAATTCCAAACCAAAATGGCACAGGTGTGAAAGTTATCATTTCCAAAAGTGAGCATGCTGAAGGAAGCCACTGTGTCTAGCAGGGGACACACGTTCCATGCTGTAATTACAATATACAAGGTTCAAACTCGTCTAGTGACAACAGCAATGTCTTTCAGCCATTCACTCACTCCATCCTGATGGGATGGGGGAGGGAATCGGAAGAGTAAAAATAAGAAAACACGTGAGTGGAAATAAAGACAGTTTAATAGGTAAAGCAAAAGCTGTGCACACAAGCAAAGCAAAACAAGGAATTCATTCACCACTTCCCATCAATAGGCAGGTGTTCAGCCATATCCAGGAAAGCAGGGCTCCATCACACGTAACAGTTACTTGGGAAGACAAATTCCATAACTCTGAATGTCCCCCCCTTCCATCTTCTTCCCCCAGCTTTCTATACTGAGCATGACGTCACATGGCATGGAATATCCCTTTGGCCAGCTGGGGTCAGTTGTCCCAACTGTGTCCCCTCCCAACTTCTTATGCACCCCCAGCACACTCACTGGTGGGGTGGTGTGAGGAGCAGAAAAGGCCTTGACTCTGTGTAAGCACTGTGCAGCAGTAACAAACACATCTCGGTATTACCAACACTGTTTTCAGCACAAATCCAAAACATAGCCCCATACAAGCTACTATGAAGAAAATTAACTCTATCCCAGCCAAAACCAGCACAGAAATGTACATTAATGGCAGCTTCTGTATCTTGATTTATATGTGATTCAAGCCTATACTAATCACCAATATTTAAATGCAGTTTTGGGGAGAAAACAAATCCCCTTAGATGTGTTCATTTGGAATATCACAAAATGCCATACTTCAAAGCCTCTGAAAGAAATCAGAGATAGTCAGGTAATTCAGGAATTACACATAGAGTTTGACGGAGTTTGTTGTAGCTTTTTGAATTAGATGTGTATAAGCACTGCTATAGTTTATTCTTTTCAATGAGAATACAGGAGCTGCGTTTTTAAAGGGTCTCACTGTGCTATTACATGTAAAGACATCGAAGCAATGGGCTACATCAAGAACATGAAAGGGAAATTAGCCAATTTAAACCACAGCAAAAGAGAAATTTAAACACTTAAATATGTGTCAAATACCACAGAAAGCCCCTCAAAATCTACAGCACGGCTCAGTCTTCTGCAAAACCTAAGCCTTTCACATAACAAACCTGGTTGAAAAACACTGTGATTTATGAGAGAGGAAGGGCTCTCATTCTCCAGAAGCATGACCAGTGAAACTCAGCAGCGCTTAGACAAAAAAAAAACCCTCCAAAACTTCATACTCGTGCACATTCAAGTCAAATGACACTCTCCTGTTTTAGGATGCAAACCAAGCCTGACAGATATCCTGCTAACCTTCTGTCCTGGCACAATATTTTTTCCTTGACTTTACATGTGGCAGCTAGGCTGGAGAGATTAATATTCTTAACTGCACAGCCATTTAATCCCTCCTTGTCTTATTCCACAATCAATGGCATTTAATTCAGGTCTTTCTGTGGCTTTAAAAGTGCTCCAAGCTTTGTGTAAACTTCTATAATTCCAACCCTTTAGCACACATGTAGTTTTATATATTGTGCATACTACTAGGTTAAAATAGGTCCTTAAAATATAAAGTTAGGAATGTCTTTACAGGACTGGAGCTCTAGTCTGATATGTTTTCCTTCTGTGTGCCGCAAATAATGGAGATAAGTGAATTAAATTTTCACAGACCTTTGAATTACTCTTCTCAGTTATAAACAGCAAGAAAAGAGTTAAGTAGAAATACACATATACATAGCCACATGTATGCAAATTCATAAAACTAGGTCTATAATTTCCATATACCTTGAACAAACAAACAAAAAAGCTTACCCGTGCCAACGTCAGTGTTCCTTGTTTACAAACACTGCAGCGGACCCTCAATTTCCCAGGTTTCACAGCTTGGCAGAAATTTTTGCAAAAAACATAAAAACTGTTGTAACTCGCTGCACCTGTCAGGAAGAAAAAAAAAAAAAAGGAAAAAAACATTTGATGTATAGTGAAAATCAGTAACAAACTGTAATGAAAGGTTTCTATTTGACTTTATAAGTGATAAGTAAAAAAAAAAAAAGTTTGACTAATTTTCAGGCCTAAAGATAGCATTCTGATCATCTTATCTCGCCTGGTCTAGTTCTTAACACCTTTCAGTAACTCCTGCTTCTTGATAAACAGTTATAGGTGAACTACACCATAACCCCTAGAAAACACATCCTGTCTTGAGTTTGAGCTTAGCGCTGATAAACACAAATTGTAATCTTTGGCAAGCGATGTATGAGATTAATTACCCCAGTTCTCCACAATTTGCATCTTACTTCTAGCCTAAATTTGTTTAGCTGCAAGTTTTAGTGAGTTCACATTGCATGAAAATTTCCTTGGATGAAGTTTAAAAGATTTGTTTGACTGCTATCACAGCAAGAAAACAAATATTTAATTTAGCAAATTTAGTTTTATTCCTGGAAGACTGGGAACCATTTCTTTATTCTTGCTGGCAGCAGTATAACCTAGCAAAGTTTGTAAACTGCTGCCAAGATATTAGGCCAAGTAAATTTTCAAGGAAAATGAAATGAAATGCATTCTGTTCTGTGAAACTATGGAACAGGAGATGATATGCAGAGAATTGTGTAAGCCTGGGGCAATGCTAATGAATTTGATTTCACATGCAATTCTGATCACCGTTTTGAGTAAAACACTTTTTAAGATGGCAATTGCTATTCCTCAGAAAATGATGGAAGATTCATAGTATGGGCTTAATCTATACTAGCCACCTCCAAGTTCAGAGATCAATCTTATTATCAGAAGTTGAACTGAGACCAGAATAAAGTTTTTACCAGACTTTTCCCTATATCAAGAACGGTTGTGGAGATTTGATCCATTTGCAGTGGTGCACTTGACAATCAAAACCAGTCCTTTAGAGATCAGAAGTTTTTCACTGTCTTCTTCCCTATTCTCCTACTTCTCCCTACATTTATCAGCAATATACTTTCTACCTATATTTGAATCCTAACGTTGGCACAGCAAATATGACCCAGAATAATATTTTTAAACATGACCAATTTGCTTTATTTTTACATGTTCTTTATGTGATACGGGTAAGACCCTGTGTTCTGCCAATGAAAATGCCTACCAATTTTATGTTACACCTATTACCACGTCTTAACATACATGTGCAACTAGTTTCAAAAACTCAACTTCAGGGAACTGTGTTGTCCAAAAAACTTCTTTTCTACAAAAAAAAAGATGTAGAGGTCTTCAAAGATGTACACTGCTGAAAGATGAAATTTTGTAACACATGGTAAAAATAAGCATACCAAGGTTTTTCAAGTTCTTAGAAATGTAAGCTACATAAGAGTACGTCAGTGATATCTACAATATTAATTTTAGTTAACTGATCTATCAAGTATTTTTACTATGGATCCCTGGGGAATATAAATCACCATAAAACATAAAAGCATAACAGAATTTCAACTGATTTATTTTTTTTCGTAAAATTAACACACATTCGTACATTCACACACATACAAATTTTCATATGAATAAATGCAACTCAAAAGGTTGAGAGCACACTTTTGTCTCTAACACAGTTCTGAGATTAAACTAGTTCAACTAAAATAAAAAGGCATATGCTGAACTATTCAATATATGGTACAGTGTTGAGAGGTGATTCCAAACTAAATATGAAAAAAATGTGGACATTGGGATCTTTATTCACTCATATTTTGCCTGAGGCTCCTAACACTAGGACTGAGAACACATCTGTACATCTGGATTAAACTCCATTTGAGCTAGAATCCACAACAAAAATCTAAACTACAGTATTGCAAATGAGGAAGAATACACTTGCAAATGATTGAATTTTACTTTTGGCAGTTCCTTAATGCGGGATCAGCAGGTTAATCAATAAAACAAAAGGGCGGTACCTTTAGCACAATTCAAAGGAAATACTACGTGACTTAAGTAAGCAAGAATGTTATTGCTAATAGAGGCCCACAATAAACAAGATGATTTTAGCCACTTACTCCTGACTCTGCCTCAAGTGTAAGAAGTGAGACCAGAGCCCTTTACCTATTTTGGTATCACCAGTCCTCTCCCATTGCTCCAATTTCTTATATGGGCAGTCTAATGAGACTAATGAGACTGCTGCTTCTACTCACATGCAGAAGCACTTATCCTGAGCAGATCTGTGATGCCACTACTCACGGTCCTAATTCAGACCTACTCTCCAGAGGGATTCCTGCCATGAGTCTAATGAAATCCTTCCAGTCTAACAGAACCATCTTACTGAGTACCTGAGCCCTTACAGAATAAAATATTTGGTTAATTGGGCTGATGCCTTTCCTGATCCAGTCCTCCACTCCCTGATATCTTGTGTCCGTGTCTCACATTTTACACAAAGCTTATTTCAAGCAGTAAACTACTTGAGGCAGGAATCATGCTTTCTGCCTGCTTTGTGTTCTAAGCTCATTCCATCTGGACCCAAAGATAAAATTATATTATTGATAATACTCTGCAAAATATTCACAGGACAGTATGGCATAAATCAGCATGACTGAACACTGCAGAAAAAATAGCAGTCATAGGAGAGGCCTAAAATGAGACATATTGCTGATTTACTATAGAGGATAAATCTTATGCATTAGCTTGATGTTTACTCAGTGCAAAAATAGACTACGTTAGCTCAATATTCATTTTTCTTAGCACTTTTTTTTTTCTTTTTCATGAATATAAAAATTACCCCCAAATACATCCCCTATGCACAAATTTGAAACACAAGAAACAAATTTATAATATAATGAGTTGAAGCAGTTAAGCAGCGCAGATCTATTCAGAGACCCAGAATAACTTCTGAAATGTCTGCTATAGCAAGGCTGCTGGAGAGGCACAACACGACAAGAGGAATGTTCTGATTTTAGAAGGAAAGTGTAAATGGAGATTTTCAGCAATCCATCCACCATTTTATGTAGATGTGCTGATCTCAGTCTCACAAAGTGCAGTTACATCATTAGGTGTATGTCCTGAACAGCATCACCAGACGTAGTGAAGAATGAATTAAAAACACAAATGCTGAAAGTCAGCATGCAATACAGCAATAAACTCTTTACTGACTTGCTAATGTCACTGTGCATTTTAGCATTGGCCCTTGGCTGAGACTGCATCCCCTTGGGGTAACCGAAAGAAAAACGAACAAAGAAATATGCTTTATGTAGTGGCTCTGATGTAGCAGTATTAATAAGAATTGTAATTAGGGCACCGTGCCAGTACTCACTAAAATTGCTGCAGCACCAACCTTAGAACCTCGTCTTTCCCCATTCAATCATGGCCTATAAGTTTTCATAAAGCTTTCCATTAATAATTTATAATACTGGCACTCAGCAAGAATGTGCAGGCACAGCAAATTACAAGTTAAAAAAAATGAAAGTCCTTTTATAAATGCTGATGCTGATACTGAACTTGAGCATTAATGCCATAAATAAATAAATTAAATTATAACTACTAGTCTTCTTTGCAGTTACATACATGGGTGGGACAAGAAGGACTGAAGGAAAAACAAATGTGCTGTATCTGCACTTATTCTTTTCTGAGAAGGTAAAGTCACAGCAATCTCAATTTTCAGGTCAATATTCCAAATATTTATTTGTGGAGCAAGGGTCCCATAATAGTCTCTTTTGACCATCAACAATTGACCCGACAGTCTAGATGCTCTTTCCTAGCTTTCCCACACCACTGGTACACCAGCACGTCCTTTGAGTAGCCATTTATTTTGAGTCTCTACCATTGTCTTACTCTTACCCTTAAAGATGGTGCAACAAGAATCTGTCATTTTGTTGACAAGTACTTTACTTTAATTTACTGTTAACTGAAAAAGATGCCACCAGAAAGTTGACCTTACAGACCTGAGTTTCTCTTAGATCCAAAAGCATTTTTCAGCACATGATGATAGGCTAACTTTTTAAGAAGCTGTCTCCAATATGTCAAGCTTCAGATAAATCTGACTTGGAAACACAGATAAAAATTATTTCATTTTATTCACGTGCGATGAATTAGCAGACAAATGAATCATTTCCATCTGCATTGCTAAATCCCTCTCATAACTTGTTTCAACATAGCAAAACTCATTTAATGCATAACTGCCTGACGATGAGCTACTGATAACTACTCCCCAGCTACAGACTAGTAGAAAAGTTCACAGATACCCTACTGTATATTTATCTATATCTGGACCTCCAGTTTGCTAATTACAGTATCATGCTAAATTGACAAAAACCTTACAAAGGTGAATATGTGATATCTCCTGCTTTCTTCTCTCCACAGTTCAACATGATCTGTTTTTTGATAAATTTGTGCTGGTTTTTACTCTTGTTCTGGGATTCTTTCAGATACTTGCAAGGGTTAAGACTTTTTCTCCAAGCATTTTCAGGAACTTCAATTAAGCTTTTAGGTTTAAAATTCCTAGAGTTTTCCATTGTTTTTAAAAAATGCCACCAGAACCCCCGCCCCTTCCATTCTTCCTATATATTATTATTTTCTGTGAGTTCTAGAAGTTATTTCAATAGTTCCAAGATTCTATTCAATAAGGAGGACAGTTACTTTGAAAGAATACAAATTATACTAATGTCTCAAAATAGTAGCAAATTTAGAGTTATCCATGTGGGAGCAAGCAGAAAATAAGTGTGAGCTGTTGGAGGTTTTTTCTTGTTTGTTTTTGTTTCTCTTTTTAAACTATAAGCAGTATCTAGTACTGATATTTTCCTAATGAAATCTCCTAACAAAAGTTGCAGTAGAACATAAAGCAAGAAACTAATTGATCAGGAACAGCTACTGACGGTTCGAAGATCTTCCAGAATTCAAAGCAGAAGTATGCATAGGCTAACCTACTAAAACAGCTCTGGTAATAAGTTATAGCCTCAGGTCATGCTACAGTGTTAGAAATAAATTATCTCAATTTTTATTATCTTTCTGTATTAACCATCAAATAACATGACAGAAGAGATAAAGTAACATAACATATTAACCTAAATTCATCACATCTCCTTTCTAATATCCAGAAATAGTTTCTCAAAAAAACCTGAGTTTAAGCCCTATGTAAACTGAATTGCTCAAACTAAGCCATCAGGCGTGGGGTTACGGATCAGTTTTGAAAGTTTAATATCCTTCAGTGCTGTCATTCAGGAGTAGATGACAGTTCAAGAAAAACAACAACAATGATTTTTCTCTAGTATATTTTGTACTGAATGCACATCTATGGATGTTTAATAGCTCCATAAATATATGAGAAAAAATTCTGAGCTAGAATCACAATGAATACTGTATAATCAACATGGTGTCATGGTGCTGACTGCCACTTTTTCTACCAATGTTCTCATTTGAATGAAGCTTGCAATTGTTGGAGAAACTTAATGACTTCCCACCTGGAAATATTGACAGTGTGTCTGAGGGCAATAATAGAGTAGGGAGACAAGAGAAAGATCAAGAGAAAAGTGTTGGAGCAAGACAAAGTACCATAAATATCCTAGGTATTGTAACTTCCTCTCCATAAGCTCCTCTGTAAGAATTTTTTCCCTGCCATCTCCACCTCAGGCTTAGTTATCTGTGTTCAAGAGTGTCTAAGGTCTAGGGCCCACCTTCAAAATCTTGGCTCAGACTTCTAAGGAAATGACCAAGTTGTGAGAAAGAACTCTGAAAAAGTTTGTACAAGGATAAAAGTAAAATGGCAGAGAGAAAGGGTTGTAGAGAGGGAGTCACTACGCCAAGGATTCAAGGGGCAAAGTACCAACATGGGTAGTTATAAAATCCCAAATGAACAAATAAGGGGGTTATTTGGTCTGACTCTGTATATTGAGAGCCTACAGTTTAATGATCCAAGATACACAGATGACAGGTTTCATGTATTGCCAATGGCTTCCATTAAAATCTTTCTCAGTGTTTTTGCAATTAATTCAGATTCTACTTTTCTCTCTAGCATATTTTCTATATTGGCTATTTGTCAATGTAGATCTTCAAATTAGCCATAGAAAAAAACTGAGGAAAGTTCAAATAAGTCATACTGCAGGCTGTATGAGATCAGATCAACTGCTTCCTCCTGTTCAGTTTTAGAGAACTTACAATAAATTACCCCCACCTGAATAGCAGAAGACTGAGATAGAATTTTCCTAGTTAAAAAGCAGCAGTGGGTTGATTGATAGATAATCAATCTCTGTTGTTCTACTTTCAAAAGCAATTTCATTATCATTTTACACCTCAAACACCTCCAGTCACTTTTAAACAGTAGGACCCACTTTTAACAGGGACCAGGCTAATACGTGTGGCTAATATGTATGAATATGTATGTACTTGTACATATGTGAATTATACATATACATGTATAATGTAAATATATGAGGCACACACTTTGTTGGTGTATAACTTTAAAACGTTTAGTTAAGAATTCAGAAAACAATTCCTATTTTGCAGTTTTCACTTTCGGATATCATCAGATAAAGCCATTTATTACAGGCTAGTTTTAGTAAAATGGTTAGTGGTTTTCTCTATAGAGTTCATTTAATTATGCTGATTTTTCTGGCCAAAAAAATTTATGAAGATATGAATGCAAAAGGCTGCTTATTTATGATCTATGTTGAGATCTGTCTTCTCATCCCAATGAGACATCCTCTCTCTTTTCTACCTTTTCAGAGCTAGTTTCCTAATTTCCTCACAAATATCCCATCACAAAAAGTATTAAAACCGTTCTCTCCATTTAGTGTTTTACATAAGAAGATAAAGTAGCTTTCTCTGATGTGCGTCCCAGTGTTTTGTACTGTCTCCCCATTTAGATTTTTAAGCTCCTTAGGACCTGAATTACCTCCTTGTTTCCTGTGTTGTTAACAATGAACATGCTGTGGGAGCTTTATACATGTCAGTAATAGCACAGGCCAATTATTTTGGTATGCATCACTAGTTAATCAGAAAAAAATTAGTCATAATGACTATAGACCTGATCCTGAAATCTCTAATCAGCCAAAACACCCATTATCATCCATATGACTGTTTAAGTGAATAAAATCTGAATAGGGATATTAGGAGCTAACCTACTGTTTTCATTGGAACTGCATTTTCATATAGATGATAACGATTACTGAGTTTTTCCTTTAACTCGGCTATTTAAAAGAGGACACAGCTACAGGAAGTCTTTCAACAGATGGAAAATTACATAAAGCTAACATTGTTTCAGATTCCATTATATTTACATTTAGACTAGTTGTGATTTGTAAAACGTAGACTGACTGTCAGAGACCTTTCAGACCATTTTAGCAATTTGCACCCACATAATGGAAAATACATAGTTAGAAGTGAAAAAAAAAAAGTATTTTTCCAACTGTCTTAACTTTAAGGACTTTGATTCAACACGGTAGGAGGAAAAACATGTATAGTGTAAGGCCAATAGTCTCAAAGTAGTGAAAATTTAAACATGAAGCCAAATTAAAAAAAAAAGTGTGGAGGTTGCACTTCTTCACCTGAAAAAAGGGAGATGACTTAGAAGATCCCATTCACTTTCCAAAAATACAACTGGTATGTTCTGCCGCTAATCTTTTCTTTTTTTAACTGCCCGTCTTTACCTGCAAAAATTTCACAGAGCACACAGCTTTACTCCCCAGACACGTATATGCAGATGCACAAATTTATAAAACATTTCTACCTGTTGATGATACCTTTATGCTTTATGATGCCTATCTAATTTAGACCATGAGAATGGCATTTATTTGACAGCTAGATTCATCTAAACTGGTCGTGCTATATTCTAGTGAGAAAAATGGTCTCTTTTATGGTTTGATTCAATTCATCCTAAAGTAGATATAAAAATATATAAATATGTCAGATAAATTGTACCTAAAAGGGTCTGTTTCTGTCTGTTGTGGGGATTTAGAACTACTAGGTGTGATAGAGATATCTACATTGTAAACATCTAAAATTAGGTGAGATGAATCCCACTTGGTGATGGCGTACACCAGAACTCATGACAAACAGCTGCAGTATTTTGTGGTATGGTTAACAATATTAAATAGACTAAACCTGAAAAAAACCCAATTAGTTTTCTTGAGCTTCAAATACAATTTGCAGGATGTCTATGGATTTCAGGTAATTAAAGTATATGAAAGACACAGCTATTTAGAAAAAAGAAATGGACTTATTGTAAGGAGGACTACAAATGAAAGTAAGAAAATATTAACAGCTGGAATTCGGCTGAAAAGGGTGTAATGCCTGTGTAAGAGGTGGAATATCAGAAGTACTTGACAAAGACAACAGGGGGTACATTTAACTTTTTAACTCCTTCCCTCGGAGTGAAAAATTCATGCATGCATAAAAAACTGTAGGCTTCTATTAATTAAAAAAATGCAAAAAGAATAGTATTTGATCTATTTTAAATTTCTGGAATTTGGAATGGGGTAGGAAAAAAGTTTATTAAGCTTTCTCTTTCAATCTTCATAATGAAAGAATCTTCTGCTTCCTGTTTCTGAGCCTCAGCATCGTTTACCTTCACTTTATTTCATACTTCACCCAAGTTCTTCCTTTATTATCTTGTTACCCAGCTAACTTCTCTAATTACCTTTCCCTCTTCTCATTCCCTTTCCTGACCTCTACATAAGCTTCACCTTTCTCTTACTTCTCATAATATACTCTCCTTGAGTTTGCACTCTGATTTTCAATCAGACAAAGGAGCAAACTAAAGCTACCACAGTTCATATTAACAATAAGTAATGAAGGGAGCTAAAAGGAAGACAATTCTGATGATTCCACCAGGCAGCAAAACACAGAAAAAAAAAAAAAAGAAAAAAAAAGAGAAAAAGACAATTTAATGAGACTGCTGAAAGCTTGGCAAATGAGACATGTGAGACAAACAGTGATACCTTGCATATCAACAAAGTGTTCAAGACTAAGGGTATCAAAAGGTCTCCTTGCAAACGTATTCCTTGGCGTGGGGAAACCACTACGCATCAACTGTGACATTCCCCACAAACCACCACCCTGACCCGCTTTTTACTTCATTGAAGGGACTGAGCATGACCTTCAGTGATCACAACTGGTTGGAACTGGCCTATTTGTAGTTGCAGACAGGGACTTCTGGGTTTAAGCCTAAGCGCATAAGGGGCAGAAAACAAAGCATGGATGGCACAGTTCCTACAGTGTAGGCTTCAGTATGAGCAGCAGATCCGGTTGAGCACAGTTTCAGCAAATAAACCAAGAAATGTTTGTGAACTGAAATCCAGTTGTATTGATCAGCTCCAGCACAGCTTTGGTTTCACCTTTTTTGTCTAAGTGGAATTTGAGAACGGGCAGGCTGGATTGAGATTTCTGTATGGACAGCAGCGTGCTTAGGGAAATAGCCATCACGGGACAGCTTTGCACCCAGAAATTGGTCGGAACTGGCCTATTTGTAGGAACATTCAGGTGTCAGGGTGCAGTACAGCAGGGGAAGGACAAGGGAGCCAGGAGCCAACGGTGATGGTATGGCAAACAGCGGCCAGGGTCTGGCCAACAGAGGCTCAGATCCACTGCGCTTGAGCAAGGTGAGCAGGGCAGGTGCTGGTCACTCACAGATCAGTGGTCACCAAGCAAGTCCATAAGAATGAGGCTGGTGTCTGGAGGTCAGGCCAGGAAATCAAATCAGCAAATCAAGGTCAGGATCAAGAAGATATACATCCAGACACAGCATACCTAAAAACATAGCCCAGGCACGGAAGAAAGGTAAGGACCTGGGTTTAAATGCAGCTTCCAGACCAGCAGGCTCACTGAGGATGGGTGAGGCGGAGACGTCTGACAAGGCTTCCTGCAACTTTTTATCACACAGCTCTTTTCACAGAAATCTAATCCAAGGTTACGCAACTGCCCCATTTCACAGCTGGCCCTTGACGTAACCAGTTAAACACCCAAGGATGGAGGGAGGTTGAAGGAGTTGCAGAGCCTGTTGGTGCCATCATACCAAGCATGTGGTATCCCAGAAAATAACTATGTCATATCCAACAATAAACAAACTATGGACAGATCATGGAAAGGGTAAAATATCATGAAATCATCTTAATTGAGAATGCATGACAGAACTTAGGAAAAGAATTTAAAGAAACTACATTTGAATTTATAGAATGGATGCCTGCATTTGCAAATTGAAGATGAGATTGTATCAGCTTATTTATAGTTACAAATATATGATATTTTACAAAGGTACATCTGCATAGATCATGCAGAATTTAGGCAACTACCGTTTTGACAGCACAGAATGTAAAATTCAAATTTTGCTGTCTTGATTAGTTTTAAATTTTATTCCTAGTGTTAGTGTGCAATCGCAGTATCTAATTAGATCTTTCTTTTGACTGAAAGTTCAAATAACAGCATACCCTCAATCAAAATAATGGCTATTCCTACTGAGTTACTTCTCCGTATTAGCTTTATACTTACTTCCGGTGTCCAAAAAACCCAGTTCTACTCAATTAATGCTGTCCAGATATAGGTAATTTAACATATCAATAGTAATTCTCATAGTAACTATGAAAGGCTGGTAACAACCAGCAACAACAGAATTGCCGTTAGTTTTGTTACAGAGTCTGTTACCCTATTACAAAACATTCTGGAAAAGTTCATTTTTCAGAGAGCCCCAGGAATAAATAGTAAGGTAGCAAAGTTTATGAAAGATAATTAAGTTACTCAAGGTACTAAAACATTAGAAAAGCTTCCTTAGCAGTTTTTTTTAATGGAAATTACACTGTTACTGAATAAAAAGGAAAATGCCCTTGTGGCCAAATAACTGGAAACACAGGAAACAAAGGACAGGAATAAATGATAAATTTTCTCAGTGTGGTCCCTAAAGGAAATTGTGCTAGGGCGTGAGTATTCACCATCAGAAAAAGAGAAATGAACAGTGAAATGACAAAGTTTGCTGGTGACATCATTTTATTCAGGGTAGTAAAAATGAAGGCCAACTGGAAAAAAACATTGAAGAATGCAGGACGCTGAATGACTAATAATAGACTGAAAAATGAAATTCATTGTAGATAAATGTAAGGTAATGTACATGGGAAAAATAATTTTCCACAAACAGTGATGGTCTTGACTAGTTATTACCACACAGAAACAAGATCTTGGGTTTATAATAGATAGTTCTATGTAAATGTCAGCTCAATGCTCAGTAGCAATCAAAAAAGTAAATTGAATGCTAGGAATTATTAAGAGAGGAACAGAGAAAGAAAACCCTAGAAAACAGTGCTGTACAAATGATGTAAAAATCCTTGATGTGCTCCATTTTCAAGCATTGCACAGCATGTGCAATTCTACCTTTTCCATCTCAGAGCAGGATACGGTAGAACTGAAAACATACAAAAAAAGAGGGAATGGATAATCAGTAGCATCCATGACACAATCACTTAAATAGACTATGACTTTTTGGCCCGAAAAAGCGACAGTTAAATGGGAATATCATAGAGGTCTACAAAACCATACGAGATATAGAGAAAGTGACCAAGGGTGGGACAGCATCCCAGAAAATATCATTACCAGACTGATTTACTCTCATACAAGCTACTGGCAGAAGCTATAGACTGCCAATAGGACACTATGCTAAATGAATCTTTGATCTGAGCTAGTGTAGACACTGTCATATTTCATGTAAGAAAGAGATGGAAGTTATCTGTTATTACATTTCACTGTGCTTCTCTGTCCCTTCAGGAAGATTGTAGCTTACTTGTAGTGGTCCAACCTATTTTAACCTCCAGGGTGCAACAGGAAAGACACAGGACAGTCCTGCTTTGGTGCAACCCAGACCATGCCATCTGCTTAGAGGCATTCTGTGTTCCTGCCCATGAAATAATCCTGACCCATGAATCTTTACAAAATAACTTTTAATTTTTTTTATTTTTTTATTATTTTTTTTTTTAAGTATAGATATTTATGCTCTTGGCTTTATCCACAAGGACCCACAAATAGTGAAGGTATTTACCTCTGTTCTAGCATGTACTTCAGTGATTAAATGACAACAGGCCTCTGTGCAATTCTTATGAGTTTAAAATACTAGATTATAAATCTTTATGCATTTTCTTTGAATTTCCTTGCTTGTCTTTCAATTTCAAGCTATCATCTTAAGCTTTGAAACCCAATTGTATTCTGCACTGCACCTTAATTTTCTGAAGAACTTCTCTTCCACAGTAATATTCTTTAGTGTATTAAATGTCTCCATGTTGACTACAAAATGATCATAACTTGTATGTCAATGTTGTTTAAAAAGTGCTCTTTATTTTCTGTTATTTTGCTAACGCTTTCAGTCTTTTTATTAGTTCTGATGCCCGCACATTCAGAAGAGTAAGATCTGTCCAGCTACTTTTTAGGTTTTTTTCATTTACTGTTCTAAAGATTACTTTTATAAGGAAATGTTATTATTTTGAATATTTTGATATTCAGAGACATTTTCAAAAAGATTCCAGCTGATGTAAAGAAACATATACCAAATAACCTGGTAGTAACGGCCAATTGTTGAGCATACAGAACATCGGTAATTTTGCAACAGCTTAGTATTCCACGTGCACTTTCTCAGGTTTAAAAGCAGTATTGAAAAATGTTATATGCTTCAGCAATAGTTAGAAAAGATGGGATTTAACACTTTGCTTAAGTTTCATACATTTATACGAATTGCTGATTCCACTGCCCTATGTCTATTCTCAGCAGAAATGAGAAAAACTTTGGAAGAGCTGCTACCTCTGGGAAGACTTGAGAAATCCATGTCTCATACACAGTTGCACAACAGACCCTACACAGGTAGGAAAACGTTAATTGTGCTCTACCTCGGAGTCAGCTGGTACAGAATGTTGGCAGATCAAGTCCATTAACTAGCTGTACTAAATTTTTCATTGCTGTAGATTCCTTTTCACGTTTGCAATGAATTCATTCAACTGAACATTCAGGTTTGACTCATTTTCTACAATTTTTTAAATGAAAACAATGACAGTAGGGAAATGGGAGCAGCAGGAGAAAGAGAAAAGGAAGACACGGAACTGAACCCTGGTGGGAAACAACACAGCATAGGTAAAAAATGGCAATGAAATCTTTTAAAAATAATTATATAAATTAAAAAAAAAAATATTGAAGTCACACGTGTGAAGAGGTACTGCTAGAAAAATCAGAGAGCAGAAAATGTCAGAGATGGATATGGATCTAGGAAAAATTTTGGGACAGCAGCCGAAGTAAAATAAACATAGGTAGTTGCTAGTCAAAACAGGTCCTTCCATAATGTAGAAAAAGAATCAGACCGCAGCGCTGTGATTTGCTGATTTTGAACAAGATGACAGAGTAACAGGCATACTATCAAAGAGATATTCTGCATAAGCAGAGAGGCTGGCTGTTGGAGATGAGAAACAGAGACTCGATCAAAGAGGTACAAAAATAGTAGAGGAAATTAACAATGAAGAAATCACTTACATTTTAACTCTGAAAAAAAAAGCACACAATAAAAGAAGAATGATGAGGAATATGAAAAGATAAGGGCTGGACCAGAAGAATGTACAACAGAGAACAGACAGAAGTATCAGCAATTTTCAATAAGGATGCCACAATATATTGATTAAAAAGTGTAAGAAAGTGTTTGTCATTTCATAAGGGCTGTTGTATACTAGATGACAGTAGTGTCAGGGTTTGACCACAGAGATCATGATAAATAATGTTAAAAATTTACCTGCCTTTGATGAGCTAAAAATTCAATCAAAGAGCTTGGACTCTTTGAGCAAGGAATGCTTTCATCTTAATCATCAATCTTGTTCAGAACTGTATATATATTTAGTAAGAATGATGGTACACCTTATTTGCATCAAAACGGTGAAAAACTAAGAATTATGTCACTCTATAAAGGGACTATAGAGCTGCACTGCCAAGGAGCTCCAAGTTTGAATGCAATCATCTTACTTTCACAAAACAGAAATTAAATTTTTACCATATAGGAAATAAGGTAAAGTGAGAATATGCATAGCATCAAGCCATAGAACATTTCAGCATAATTAAAGCACTTTATTCGGGAGTGGCCCTACTTAAAGTTCATTTTAGCAATGAGATACTTCAACACAAACATTGTAATAAACTTCAACACAAGTTACTTCTCACTAACATCCTTCCACTGTAAAAAATTAGCATCTAAAGAGCATGTTTTCTGTCTCTAAAAACTGGTAGTGACAGAGACTAGAAAGATCTTTGAGATTTGAAAATCTCAAAATAATCCAAACTCTGAACCTCTACATTTAGCAAGAATCTGAATTTGCCAAACCATATTATTTGTAAAGAACAGATGTTTTTCACGGATAAAGAAGTATATGATGTATATATGGAATGTCAGAATGCAAAGACTTGCACACTCACAATTGCAAGCAAAATTTCTTGGTTGTATTCAAAAGAGATAGCATCTTATAAAACAGATCAAATGGATATTTCTGTAAACGGAAATAAGTGAAATTTGTGTTTCAAGGTTATATTACAAGCTAGAATTTGGATGAATCTCTGTTTTGCCTCTTCACCAATCTCTTGCATCATCAGAGACTGAGTAACAACCATCAGAAAAAGTGAGCAACAGATGTATGTACAACTGATTAGCAGATTAAAAATACTGTGGTTACACACACACGCATTTACACTCATATAAACTTAAGTGTTTAAGATTTAACACAAAGCTTTTTAAAATATTAAATAAACCTACATCAAGTGACGTTTCTCAACTCTTGGAAAAGGAAAATCATTGTATAAATTATACATTATAAATCACATTACTCAATACTTGAAAAAAAAGCTATAAAAAGGAAATGGCATGCAACTCGAATTAAACAAAAAAATAAGTTCAACCAACATTGCATCTATTCTTTAAAATTGTCTTAGTTACTTTCACCTATGTATACGCTTTTAAGTTTCAGCTTCAAATACTATGCAGATTTCCAGAGATTTTAACTTTAAAAAGTGATCCTAAAACCTATATTTCTAAATCAGTAAAAATATCATAATGTAGGGCAGCAGAACCTAATACAGACCTCAGAAAATACTCTAATGAGCACTTAGAAAAAGAAACCCACAGTTACTGACAGGCCACAATCCAGGAAAGAAGAATGACAAATATTTGGAAAGCACATTATGGAAGGCGTTACAAGCTTTTAATAAAATGGGACTGATATTATAAGCTACTCAGTTAACTGATGACCAAAAAAAAAGGGCACAAAAATATCTGGAAAAATATTTGAGATACACTTTGTATAACTATCAATGGCAGATACAGCTTACATAACTATCAATGGCAGATACAGCTTACTATGAGATGACCCTAAGTAACACTCTAGAAGCTATGAATAGGATTGCAAGGTGGATGTTTACTCTAAAAATCGTGGACAAAGCCCAGCAGAAATTGAGCTTCTAACCAAAGAGCTAATCCATTCCCCTACCACAATGTCCATTTTTTTCAGTCCAGATATTGAGGGACAAACTGAATAACTGGTTTGTCCAGGCTTTCATGTTTTGTTGACCAAAAGAGAGTCCCTAGCCTGAATGACTGAACATACAAGAAACAGCATCATTTCATTATAAACTAAAAGAAACTGAGAGAGCTGAACAAAACTTGCCTCTTGGCATACCATCCCTGTTTGTAAGCCATACTAATCCTCTCTGCATCCTTCCAGCTTTAGCGTATGTGCTGCAGGTTCAGTAGCATTTTAAGGTACTGGTTTCCAGGATCTCCATCAGTGATAGAGAGACCCAGACAGAAATGACATTATCAGTTACACAGATGGGATTTTAAGTCTGTGCGCACAACACTGACCATGGATCTTCAGCAGTTGTGGAGATAACTGATAAATCCATGCCACCAAAATGTTATAATAATATTTCTATTTGTAACTGGTGCACCACTGAAGGCAAGAGTGCTCTCCAAGCAAAGCTATTATTTTTTAGTTATATTGTATATAACCAACGTGTATTTATACAAAGAAAAATATGACAAGTAACTGCTTATCTGGCTCACAACTACAGCTAACCCTGCATGTTCTTTCCTTTTCCTTAACAAGCATTAGATCATTATTCTAGCAGAAAAACAAATGACTAGTGAAATCAGGACTGTCCATTAACGTACTAAATAACTTGCCAGTGCTTTTATTCTAACAACTATTTCAGCGTGTTACAAAATGTTGCACAATTAACAGTGCACCACAGAAGCTGCCTTTTCGATTGATCTGTGGTATTCCTTTTCATTGTCAATGCCCTGAGTGTCAAGCTCTTCACTCTGAAGCTCCCACAGAACTAGAATTTTAAAGATGATTTATTGCTATTAGAAATAATAGGGAGCAGCAAAACAGCTTGGGAAAGATGTATCTATAACTCAGTTTATAAAACATTTTTCACTACAGAGAGAAAATACCAGTACCAATACAGCAAAATTGAACTATTTAGTTTACAGAATTCGTTATTTAATGACATGTATAACTTATTAAAAGTAACGTTTTGAGGAAGATCCTCAGCTACTTCTAAAGAAGCAGTAAGATTTATATTAGTTGACAATGTCTCTTAAAGACTTTTCCAGAAAAACAGAAATCATTGTGTAAAAAATGGCACTTTACCATAATGTATTGTCACTACATAATGGCATGGTCATTGTATCACTTTCACATAACTCAATATCAGGACAGAAGAGTAGGAATGGATTTTAAGAAAAACATCAACTTAGAATTTCACATAGTGTGTTCGTATACGCTCTAAACTGAAATGTTGGACATGCGGCAACGGCCTTTGGTTTTTAGAATACAGTTGTGAAAATATAAATCTAAGTCAATAGTTTCTTTATCTCTTTAAACCATTCAGCAAAAAAGTTTGGGAAGATGGGATGCAGGCCTTCCAGGCTATTAAAACCAGCCCTAGGTATTTAAGCAATGGGCAGTAAACAACAGCTATTTAAAGTAACGTGTACTAGAGTGTTCGATTTTTACATATGCAAAGAGCTAACTTCATCCTGTGGAGGAAGGAAAACACAAAACAAAGTATTTCAGAAAAAGGACAGACAGACAGACAGAGTGCACTTGTAATTGATCCCCAAGACCTTCAACCTCAAAGCTCCTCTAGCCCTGCATTAACTAACAAAATACCCCACCCACTGGTTAGCTGAGAGGCAGCAAGTTTCATTGCATTAAAGTTAAATGCACAGCAAATGGAACCATAGTAATCCTCGCTGCCACGTTTACAAGTACAGCCTGCTGAGCATCTACGTCTGTTATTTGATAAGAAGCATAGAAATAACAGTTTCAATCTTTGAAACAGTGATATAGACTAGTCCTACCCTTGCAACTCTTGCAGTTGCCTCAACACATCTGAAATTTCCCCACAGCGAGGTGATGGTACCTACCATGCAGTGAGCTCCCTTGCTTTGCCAAGATACATGGTTCTACCTAAGAGAGCTTAGTCTTCAGCTCATCACCATTCCACACTGCACTTTGGGCAGACCCTTCAGGAGGTCTTCAGCATAAAACCTGGTGGCTTGATCATCTTCATGAACAATGGGAAAACACTTTATTACGCAGAAGGAATACAATGGCTTCTCTATCATAAGGAATTAAGCTAATGTCTAAATTCTTAACTCAAGTCGAAGTTTGTAAGACTGTATCTAGATATCTGTCACTGTAACTCCTTGATTACCCCTTTTTCCCTTAATGCAAACCTACGATCAAGTGAGGATGCAGTAATACGTAGGCCCTGTGGGACTTCTCAGTAAGAGAGATTACTGATATGCCGTATGGTTCATTTATCAATGTGTTCTCTGATTCATCAATTATTGGATATTTCTGATACTACATGTAGAGTATCTTTAGATCTGATATTAGTATTAAATGTTCATTGCATTTTAGAGACTAAAGTGCATAGCCATTCTCAAGAAGATTAATTTACACTGGGTCCTACTATCATTCTTCATTCAACCTGTCAGTTTAGGAAACCACCCTCTGCCCCACGTTAGCATTCCTACCACATGAACTGTTGAGGCTCCACTCCTCGCCACACTATGTACAGAACAGAGCTTTAGCAACTGGTTGTTACTTACTCCTGATTAGTGTGACACTGAACCAGTGGCTGCCAGCTGAACTCTCAGTTGTTCCTGTAGTACCACACCAATCAATTAAGCCAATTGATTTTGGGGAATGGTTTGGTTGAAGTTAAACAGAAACACTTAACTATTTTGTACATTCAACTTGAGATGTACTTTATACTTCCTAAGCTCTACAAAAGCCTGCTCCTTTTCTCCCATCACACATGAAATTAAGAAAGCTTTTTTTATTTTTTGTTGTAGACAATCCTTTTGACGGTTTCACACATGTATATGCTGTGGGTCTCCTTTCTAGTGTTGAATTCCCAAGTCATGCTGTAAGTTAGAAGACATTCCTATAACCTCTAAAGAGAAAAGATTTCATCTAGATGCCTCCCCACTTCCTCCATCAGTAACCATTTGATTTCTAGCTGATTCTCATGCATTACTCAATGAAGGATCACAATACTCTAAAAAACAATCAAGGAATTATCTCTACATCTCCAGTACTTAACTCAGATTTCTGATCTACTACGTGTCTGTGCAGGAGGTAATCAGCCCTGTAGTTCTGCTATATTTATAGTATATTTATAAGCCATTCAGTTAGAGAAAGATATTTCAGTGCCGGGACTCCGGGGGACTTACAGGAGAATAGGAATAGTAAAATGAAATATGGCAGAGAACAAGGAGAAATAGCAGAATGAAAGCTACTGTTACAGATGGCAATATGTAACGAAGATGTTTTATTTAACTACTTATTGCTGGTCAAACACAGGCCTTTGTGCCTGGATGGCAGAAATAAAATGTATTTGTTCACATCTATACTGCTAAATTTAATATACTTGAAAAATCTCTAATACAGATTAGGAGATGGAATGTGGAGGACAGGTAATACTTCTGTTTGAAACAGAATTTTTTGCATCTCCGCCCTAAATATGTCACAACAGTTAAAGTTAGAAGATACTGCTCAAGATGAGTTAAGTATTAGCTCAGCTATGGCCATCATTATGTTCCTATCAAGTTAAAAATCACAGAATCACAGAATGGTTTGGGTTGGAAGAGACCTAAAAGATCATCTAGTTCCAACCCCCCTGCCATGGGCAGGGACACCTCCTACTAGACCAGGCTGCTCAAAGCCCCATCCAGCTTGGCCTTGAACATTTCCAGGGATGGGGCATCCAAAGCTTCTCTGGGCAACCTGTTCCAGTGCCTCAGCACCCTTATAGTAAATAATTTCTTCCTGATATCCAATCTAAATCTACCCTCTTTCAGTTTGAAGCCGTTACCCCGTGTCCTATCATAACACTCCCTGATAGAGTCCCTCCCCATCCTTCCTGTAGGCCCCCTTTAGGAACTGGAAGGAAGTCACTGGAAACCACTGTGGACAATATTATATGGTTTAGAAATCAGGATAAGATGACCTATATTGATTCACCACAGACTGGGTAACATGAGGTATAAAAGTACAATATCCATAATCATTAATCTGCATTAAATCTTGAATTTAGATCTTGCCCTTCCACAGCTGAAGATAGTGGAGATTTTGCTATTTATTTCATTATTACTAACATAAGCACAACATTCTTTTCAAGAGAACTAAAATCTGCTTAGGGAAAGTCCCTGATAATGTTAATCAAGGTCTTCATCTCGCCATATCTACAGTTCAGAATTTATTTAAAACACTATTGATATTTGATTCAGCTACTTCAAAAATAATTTGTGGAGGCTGAGGAGAGTTGCAGTAGATAAAAACTCGGTTGTCAAGTGGTATAGCTTTAAACCCGAAACCAACTGATTGTTGCCAGCCTGTTTTCTTCCAGTAATATACACTGAGTATTTACTGTGTGACAAAACTAAGGAGAAAATTGTGGTGAACAAAAGGAGAGACCAGGGCTACAGGCACTTTGGTTGCTCAAGTGAACTTTGATCTTGGTTACAACTTTGGTTAACCCATCTTCATAGCAAATATGAAATAAACTAATGTCAGCCAGCACTGGAAAAGAGGATACCAGGGTTTACTGTAAAATCCTTGGTAAGTTGTGCAGTGTTGCACATCTGAAGATGAACATCAATGTACACCATACATGGTGAAAAGGCTCAAACTGAAGCATGATATCCTGCTGATCCCCATCCCCTGCACATTGATTCCACATCCCCACATCCACACATTTCTTTCTTTTTCTCTGTTCCTGTCTTTTGACGGGTACATGTCAAGAGCCATAGAACCGACTGTTGCACCAGTGGGGCATCATGGAAGCTTGGAAAGAGAGTGCTGGTGCTCTCTTCCTTTGCTCCAGGATGTAGCTGTCACCTTTGATTTTTTAATCTTTGTCTTGCCGAGCGGGAGGGTAGTTAAAATATATGAATATACACACACACACACACACACACCAGATGGGCTTGCATTTTAAGTGCAAGTCTAGTCACACATGTTCTACTCCAGAAATGAGAAATCATTACAGGTAGATAGACTGTCAAAACTAAATCTGAAGCATTCATCTGCAAATACCAGTTATGGCAGCAGCTGGATAAAACTGCTAAATCAGAATGTGATGTTCTCAAGGTCAAAAACCTAAGACTGGATACCCACGCAGATGCCAACAGTATAGATAAGCTTGTAAGATACAGTTTTAGATGTATCAGTGAATACAAAGATTCATGTTCTTTTGAACTAGCATTAAAAAATGATAGTTCTTAATCTTAAGGAAAACCATTAAATAGGGACTTGCAGACCCTGGATACCTCACTAAGGAAACTGTGATTCTGATACAGTATTTGTGCAAAAAATGGTGCCACAGCACATATAATGCAGCACAGAAATATTCCAGACAGCTTCACTTGCAGGTCACTGTATCATTCTGTCTCATAACTGAAAGGCAGACCAAGGAAGACATTTTCTTCATTTTTTTTTTTCCTGTCAGTTTGATAATTTGATCACAAATGCTGTAATCCTAAATTCAGCCTCCTGCCCAGTGCCCACAGATTCCATAGAATATCAACAGTCCAGAAGCTTGTAGCAAATATTTAGTAATTAAATAGGACAATGGTTGTCTCACAGCATGGATCTTTATTCTAACTGGAAAAAAATCTTAGTTGCTGGGCATAATGTAGGCAGTGTTGCCTCATGAAGAATGTGTAAGAATGAACAAGGTTTAAGCAAAAGGTTCAATGCACCTCAGAGCAGCATAAAAATGCCCTACACTGAAGGATTTTTGGAAATCCACATAAAGCTGATACAGAATCTCAGTTCCTATGGTTAGATATTCTCTAAAAGAAAGAAAGAAACAAACAAAAAGACAAAAAAAACCCCAGAGGCACAAAAGATGAACATAACAACTGAAATCCCTGTTGGCAGTCTCTGAAGAAAAGCCTGAATGGACACCTTGGCATCTCTAACAACAGCCACCCAGGTAGCAGTGGAAATGTGAAACCTTCACTGAAACAAAGCTGATTGATAGCAAAATTCTAAAGACTTTTTGGCAGAGCAATGCAAGAACATGCACTGACTTTAATTCTGCTTTTCTGTGAATACGAATTAGATCTTTCGAAGTGACTGTCCATTTCCCTACCACAGCCATTATTTTCTTCAAAAAAAACCCATCAGAGAATCTATCTTCCCCTGCCAAATGCAGTGATCTTTACCTTTCATAGAAGTTCAAATTTAGTCCCATTGAAGCTGTTTGTCTTTATAAAGAAAGAGCAGGATGTGGTTTGTATGGCGATTTTTTATCTTCTGCTATTAACTGAATTTATTAAACTATCTGTTCCATGTAATTACTTCCTGTAGATCAAGCCTTTCTAATAGGTCTGTTCTCCCAATGTCCTTGCTGTGTGCACAGAACTCCCAATGATATTAATGAATCTCAAGCATGTGGTTTGAGAGAAGACTACGTCTCTTATGTCATTTTGAGTGGTAAGAGTTCATAGCGGAGACCATGTAGTGCAAGCACTAAGCAACTACTGCCTTTTAATGAACTTTAAACAAAGCGTTCTTCTTGTTTGGGCCTCATAATGGGACTCTTCCTGTTAAAAAAGAATCACCCTACACCTCTATTACTGTGTTTCTACACATAAGAGGTGTTTCCTAAGTGTTACTTTCCTATTTTTCCCCGTGGCATCAGTAATTAATTCATGCTAACAGTTATTTTGGAAAACATAACATTTATAGTTTTGTTTCATCAACACAGAACATTTACACCTACAAACGCCACCTCCAGCTGGTGGCAAAAAGATGCAAGCGATGCATTTGCAGAAGAAAGCCCATGCATGCTGTCACCCATGAACAATCAAAATACATTCCAAGGACACAACACTGTTCCCACCCCACCCCTTGACACAGGGGACTTAACAAGTGTTACCAGCTTCAATTAACATGAAAGGGTCTTTAAAAACAATAAAGTAATTAGACACGTTCATGGGAGATAATTACGTCATGTAAAGATGAGCATTCCCAGAAGTGCTTTTGGCTCTATTGGAAAAGAACATTTCTCCTCTCAGATGAATTTCACAGACATGTAAGGTGTGGGGAAACGGCACCATTCTCATCAGTGTTAAAAGCATATGATACGAATGAGGTCTCCAGCATGGCACTGACTGCAATAAATTATCAAGTGTGTGTTCTGTTTTCTGAAATGGGCTCAATTTATCATTTTATTGAAAAGGTTCCATTATGCTAATGCATTATAAAATCACTTTTTGCTGTTGCTGGGAGGTGAAGAGGGAATATCAATTTTTATATATAGAACTTGAAAGTATTGCAGCAGTGAGTTATCAAGGGTTAATAACCCCAACAGAAGATACAATATACATACGAGCAAACTTCCAAGGACTTTGTAATGACAAATTTTCATAACCCTACTGGAAGCAGAATAGCCAGAATATTTTTCTTAAGCTTAACTATTTCAAAAGAAATTTTGACAGAATTAGAAATAGTTAATTGGTGGGCTGAAAACTCTCCCTCTGTTCTCCAATTTACCTTTGAATTGACACTGGAGACTGTTTAGGAAGTGCTATTTCAATGAAGGCCAGTTTAGAGAATGCCATTATTGTTCTTGTCAACTCACCCAGGTAGGAGACATGAAGGATAATCAGACAGAGGTGATTACTTGCAAAAAGGAATACTCCTTCTCTAAATACAATATTATGTAATAAGAACCTTTTCTTTCTTTTGAAGTATTGGATACAAAACAGGTAAGTATTAAAAGAGGAAGAGAACTAAGTTTAGATAGGCAATTGGTTTGACCTTGTATAATAGCTCTTATGTGGCTGAGATGTGACTTGTATCCAGAAAACCTCTTTTATGCAGTGCATCAAAAAATAAAGTATTATTTCAGAAACATTACCATATTATGAGTAACTTTTAACAGGAAGCATTGTCTTACGGACATGCCTTCCCCTACCTTCAAACCTACTCAGACAGCGTAATCCAAGAAGCTACAGCAACTAATCAAGAGGGATAATTTAACTATACTGACACGATTGCATATATTTTTGCAGTTGAAAACAAGTAAAGAGGAGCTAGAGCACTGTGACCATTATCCCAATAGACCATCAGTACCCTTCTGGATTTCAGAGCTTCAAACATGGATCACAGTTTGAGAACTTTTGCAATACAATATGTATCAATCAGCTTGCAAACTCATTTAATACTTTAAAGAAGTTCTCATTCAACACATACGAAATACTTAGCAGGACTGATTCAAAATTAAATGCAATCTCACTGTACCATACACAAATGTCAGGGTCATAATATTCTTGTAGTACACACCAGGATTTTCAGACCTCAGATGAGCATACTTGAAATATGGCTACCTCTGAAAAGCATATTGTAACACTGTGATGACCTAGTCAGGCACAATGTGTAAGCATTTTGCATTAAGTGTGTGAACAATGTGACCAAAGGGACGAAGATGTGTGTAGTTGTACACAGGAGACATCCAAGTGAGAAAAGGTTGTAAAACAACCAAAACCAAAACAAGAACAAGGGACTGCAAATGGCCAGAACATCTTGCAGGTATGGAATACCCATAAAGGGCAGTTACAAAAATCAAAATCAAGGTAAGCAGAGGAGATTCCATTTTGGAATGGGAGCAAACAGTATAAAAATATCAAACAAGAAAAGGAAAGATGGAGAGGAAGGAAGACAAGTCTGCTTTTGTTCCAGTTTCTCCTGTGAAAGAGCTCTCAGGCCTTACCAACTTGATTTCTGTGACTATAAGGCATCGGTGTGACCTACATGGCACGAGTACTGTGGTACTGTACACTCACAGCAAATTTAGGATAAAAGGTCTAACAGCTAAAGTCTAACAGTTTTGTATATGTAATGAATGCATAGTGATAATGATTAATGTGTAGGAACTAACCATTAGGACAAAGTGAATTGTTAATGCAGGTGTTTTGTAAAGTTTTGTTTGAAAGTTTAAAACCAAATTGTGCATACAGTACACTTACACAGCACGTAATGAAGACAAGTGCAGCCATGCTTCCCAGAATGTATTTGCCAAAATCAGGACTAGTACATTATTGTTGAGTTGGTACTTTATTCTGTTTTTTCTACAAAAGTACATTAGTTCCTTCCCTTTTCCATGTGTAGATTGATCCTCAAATTGATTTTGCATTTCATATTTCAAAGTTCATAAAAGGATGCATTTTAAAATCTCTGAATCAAATGTAGACTAAATCACCACGTGCTACATAATGCATTCTCATTTACGTTAAAAGTGGTTTAATCCTGAAGTAAACTGTCAGTTCACCAAATCAAAAAATAGCATAGTAACCTACCTAGTTACTTGAATATGTCTACTGAAACAATACATCGGTTGCATATTAAGTAATTTATCACTTTTTCTTTCACAGCAATATGAATCTTATTCAAATTAATGTCTGTCAAAAGAACTACCATAAGAACCATGTAACCACCACTAAATGGTGTATTTATGTTTCAAGAAATTTAAGAAAGGTCAGTGTCAGCACTCTTGATCATTTGTTGCTAGAACAAAATTTTGACAACTCGGGGAAAAGAGGACCTAATTACTCAATGCAAATTACACAGAATACTGATTTCTCCTCTTCAAAATATTGATTTACAATACCATGGACCTAAAGTATATTTAATTAATTAATTTTGTTATAATTAATCCACAAATGATTTGTAGAGATGCCAAGGGAAAAAAAAGTATCTTCATACTGATTAATTTCCCATGCAAAAATGCAGCTAAATGACGTGAGAGAAATTTTAGGAATCCTTTTCCCTTTTCTAAGGGAATAGTAAATTCTCAGATATTTAGTTTTGTGACACAGTGAAGCAAAATCAGGTCATGAGAAAATAAGTTCACTGCTGTACTTGTAACACTTTTGTCTGGTGCAGTTGCTGAACACTTACAGCGCTTCATGTCTCAGAGTATCAACAGAGATGTTCTTGGAGCGCTGGAGGCCATTTTGGAAGGATCAGTGTTCACATTTTGATGGCATTCTCAAAAAGGGGATAAGAAAAAGCTGCAGTTGTACTCAGCTTGGTACTAGGTAATGGTACTCAGCCCAACATTATGTTCAAACGGGGAGGTAGAGATGTACACCATACCATTGGCCTATCTGGAACTAATTGGACATTATAAGTTTTATAAAACTGAAGTAATTTTGAAATACTTCAGGAGCTTAGACTACTAATTTACTTCAAACAAACCTGACACAAAAATTCTTATCCTTTTAGGCATTTTGATTAAAAGAATCATAATAAAATGTAATATCAGTTACAGAGCATAGGAACTTTTTAACACACAATCAACAGAATACCATTCAAAAAGTATTCGTACCATGTCAGCAACACCCCGAGTAAAAGTGACACTTTTTTTTCATTTCATCAGAGCTTCTCTCAGAAGTATGCACACGTCTGACTACCAAACCCTAAACCATAGCTTTCCTTTCTAAATATTTTTGCCTCTGTCTTTCATATATCAGACTTTTACACAGTCTGGGAACTAGCTCATCACTTTATGCTTATACGCACTGGCAATACTGAGGTTTTGCTAATGACGGTTTTGCCTGCCCTAACTCATTTTTGTGTTACTTGTAAGGACAGGAGGTTTTAACATATATTAAGTTCTGGTAAAGTATTTCCTAACAAGGTGGAAAAGAATCAGTCCCTCTTTTTGCTAGAATTTACAGCTTGGCACACCTCAGTCAATACATACCAGTACCTTATTTACTCCTCTGTGAAAAGAGGAACATCGGAAGATAAGACGACAGAGACGACTTGCATGCAAGCATTTTTAAAAAGCTAGCTAAAGAACACCAGGATATTCTAGGGAACAGACCAGATGGGTGATATTCAGAAGTTGCAAAGAAAAAGACTTAAGTAATGATGATGACATCTAATCATAGAATCATTTAGGTTGGAAAAGGCCTTTAAGATCATCAAGTCCAACTGCAAACCTAACACTGCCAAGTTACCACTAAACCATGTCCCTCAGTACCACATCTATACATCTTTTAAATACTTCCAGGGACGGTGACTCAAGCACTTCCCTGCACAGCCTCTTCCAATGTTTGATAACCATTTTGGTGAAAATTTTTTTCCACATATCCAATCTAAACCTCCTCTGGTGTCAACCCGAGGCCATTTCCTCTTGTTCTATCACTTGTTACTTGGGAGAAGAGACCGACCCCCACCTCTCTACACCCTCCTTTCAGGTAGTTGTAGAGAGCGATGAGGTCTCCCCTCAGCCTCCTTTTCTCCAGGCTAAACAACCCCAGCTCCCTCAGCCACTCCTCATAAGACTCATGTTCTAGACCCTTCACCAACTTCATACATAGCTGTGTAGCATGTTAGATTTAACAATAATCAATTAATGAATACTCTGCCTCTAAACTGTAAGTTTAAATTTGTCCTCTACTCATTGCATTTGATCTCTCACACACAGATAAAAAGATTATACTTGGGTCTACTATGTAGGTTTCTACTGCAGACTGATCACCACAACAAACATCCTCCTTCTAAGACAATAGCTTGATAAGTGTAATTTCAAGTGGCAGTGGTGGCATACACAGCCTTCAGCCACTCATTCCCACTACTATTACTCATTTCAGCTGTGCCAAAGAAAATCCTTGCTACATAGTAAAGTTGATTGGAAAACTGATCTCTGGATTCATTTTTTTTTTCCTTTTTTCTTGCCTGATTATTATTAACCCAAACTGCTCCTCAACTCAGTGAATTATGTGACTACAAATTAGCCCACCCAAACACTAATAACAAAAACATCAAAATCCCTCATATTGAACAAAAGTGGTGGGGCTGAACAGATACATGCAAGTTTTCATAATCAGAGTCAAAACAAGCCAAGGAGTAGATAACAGGCCTTTAAAAAATACTTGTTACTAACATCTTTCCAGACAGAACTGTTAAGTTATTAGAGTGGCTCTTTTTTTTTTTTTTTTATGATAAAAAAATCTATTTAACTTAATCACAGATAAAACCAGTCCACATATAGTCTCAATACATTTTTCCCTCAGTTGTCATTCTGCCATGAAAATATTTGCTGCAACAGAAGATACCTATCAGTTTTTTACTCGGCTTCATGGGTTTGCAGTCTGTGGAAAAACAGACCACTTGACAAATTTTAAAAGGCCTTACACACATATAAACTATTTTGTAAACTCCAGCACAACTCTGAAGGCCCTGTACATATCATATACAGTAGCGAAAAAATAAATAGAGAGTAGCATTAAAAAGCTTACACCATTGCCTTGCTTTTGGCAGTAAGCCCAGCATAAAACCCTGCCTCTAGTTTACCATATTTAAATGGACATGCTCCCCTCTTATCTCATTATTCATTCAGATTGGGAGATGTGGATCATTAAGCTAGGTACTAATTTGTTCCTAGACTGCACTCATTCATCATTAGTTGGCAGTGAGAGGTTGATCAAGTCAGTTGTGGAATACTTCTGTGACCCTCCCACGAATTGTTTATTTTCTGCATGAGTTAGTGAAGAAATTCTCTAGAAGTTATTTCAACAGTTTCAGTAGCCATTATGTTAAGCATGATGATTTCTGTGGTCAGCTTAGTCACAGAGGTATACGTGTCATATTCACAACGTATATTCTCTACTCTGGTCCTATATGTTTGGTATTATCTTCCATATTTTTTATTATAAAGGGTATTTGGGTACTGTTCTTTCTAAAAAGATATCTCTGATGGCTATTAAATCAAATCAGAACTCAGACTCCGGTATTGCACAGAATGATGTCGTTTCATGGGGGACAGTTGTCAGTAAGCATTAGCTAGACTGTGTGAGGAAGCGATTACTCTGAGAAGATTCATGTAATAGCTAAAAGATTCTTCTATTTCCTACTGACGAGCTTCGTTCTCATGAACAATTTTAAATATTACAGCATAACCAATTTGCAGTAACTTAACCTGTGCCTTAGATGATTTTTCATGAAGCGAATATATTCTCAGTAAAAATTTGGTGGATGAAGACCTACTAAAATCCATAGTATGAATGATCGTATTTTGTGGCAGCTATGTTTTTATAAATAATAAGTCTATTTGTATAGAAATATTTTTTATAAAATGTATGGGTATGAAAACATTACAACAAATTGGGAACTAAACACATTTCCAACGGATAAGCTGTCCAAAATTCTAGTTAAGGAAAATTCCATTGTGGAAATTTTACAGACTATTTTTTGCCTTCTCGTAGATCTCTGGGGCTTTTGCCAGCTTATAATTATTTGTAAAAATATTAGCACAATAGAAGTTAGAGACAGAAACAATGCAAGAAATCACTCAGTTTATCCACTATGAAAAATTATTTTGCTAGAAGACACATCAGACACTTATAACCTCTTAATATAGTTGTATTTTTTGTTTAATAACTAAAAGAAACGGTATGTTGGGGTTTTTTCCCTGTGGTATAGAACTGCTCATCCTGAGAAAGAAACAGAAAAATGTTCAGGTCTTTGCATTGAAATGTACCAAATCACTGATTTACCTGATTTTTCAGAGGGAAGAGAAATGCTGTTTTTTGTAGTATCCAGAACAACAGCCAATCCTGCAGAGAGTGACGGGAGGATGCTGGTGCTGAGATCTACACGCGTTAGACTTTCAGATTCTCTTTCCAAGGCTTTTAGAATTCCTCCAACATGGTTATCTGCTGTCTCATCCTTGTTCTGACTGTTCTTGTGTGGACTCTGAACAATATGAACAATACTCTGCTGGGCCAGGTCACAATTCTGCAACAAAAAAACAAAATCCCAATAAATAATTAATTGTGACATAAGGGACAAAATCCCTCTATCTCAAATTTGTTATTTGTTAAATGGTCTCCAAGCCATTTTGTGTAGAATTTCAGTGTGCAGTAATGGAGTTTAAAGCAAAGTGACAAGTGTAAATTGCTGGAATTAGGATTACTTACATTGGCAAAAGGGTCACAACACTTACAAATTCTAAACATTTAACAAGGAAATGGTGGACCAGAGCCAACAGCTCTAAATAACTCTGGTTTACTGGTACAAAGGAAAAACTCCAGGGGGAGCACAACTAAATCAAGTGCTAAGAATATTCAATACATAAAATACATTTGCACAGATAATGCTGATACGTACTCTTCTTGTAGCAATTTAGGGTCACATTGGACAATCACAGAAAGTTCATGACCAAGCTACTCCAAAGTATCTTTGTAAACAGAAACAGGGAAGATGATGCTACTGATGAAGACTGACACTTATTTCTTCTCTGTAACTTTTAATCTAAATCTGGCTTTAGATGTAGACTCAGTATGCTTTTCTCATTCATTCCAAAGATGACATTCAACTGTTGTCTTCAGAATGAGAGAAAGTCTGTGGAAGATCTCATGACCGCTATAGTCCTTCCTGGTAAAACAAAAGGATTGCTACCCATTCACCCAAGAGATCTCACATATACTTAAGTACTTCCTCTTTCTCAGTTCTCATCAGAGGTGATTCTTAGACAATCTTTCCAGGTCTTATGTCTTAGAAAGACGCAGGCTGCATAAGGATCTTATGAAAGGTTTATCCATGATAAATCAGGATAGAATTCACATTTTGTTCAGCATTTTCCAAATACAGAAGAGGAAAACAAAATAATACCTTAGAAACAGAAATTATAGAGCTTTTAGATGAACTATCGTTAATGAAGGGCTTTCAAGAAAGACTTGTATTGATCTTTCTACAGCACATCTTGCAACAAAACTTGTTCTTTTTTTTGGGTGATACCTCCTGGAGATCCACATCTAGTTCTTCGGTGTAATGAGAACCCACACAACATCAACCTACACACAAAGAAGTTTGAAATTCCCTCAAGAAGATAATTTTCTAACTCTTCTCAGCATCATTAGGTTGGTCATGTCTGCACTGAAACGTAAAGACAGAATGCTGATTATATTTGGAAAAATAGAGAATTCAGAAGCATTCGTCTCAGTATCTACATAATATTTGAAATGTTTAGTTTTTATTTGCAATTATTACATGCATTTTTAATTGCAAAAGATTCCTTTACAGATATTTTAGTGCTGCTTATTACTATCCCACTCTCTCCTACCACTTTTTCTCCTCCGGTTTCATTTTTGTTTAGTGGGTGTACTTCATTCTCTTGCATTATTTCTCAGTACTTCCCCCTCCACCCTTTCTTATGTAATGTAGTTCTAAAAGTCAAAAATCTGTGGGTTTTTTTAAATTGAATTTTTGATAACACACTCTCTCCTTAGTGAAGCAGTAATCAGCCAGCAGACATTTGTCATAGCAAGGACACTGCAGTATTCATATGCAAAAAAAGCAGTTATTAGCTTTCAACTTTAAAACATTATGTTTCCTTTTTTTGTCCAACTTGTTCATAATATTTTAATGAGATCCATTTAAATAGCTTAATAATTTCACTCATTAACACAAAATCCAAAACACAGCTGTCACTCTAAAACTTCTCCAACTAAGAATGCTACATAACATTAAATAATTTAATAACCTAAGAGAAATTAAGAATGAAATTAATAACCTAGGAGAATGAGGAGCTCAAAAGTGATTTGCTCAGTTACAGCTAGAATTACAAAGGGAAATAGGTATATATGTAAAAATTCACAACCTTGGAAACCCCTAATCAACTGTCAATCAGTCAAACCATGTTTTAATGAGCATCTCTTCTGTCAGCTTTGCTTGCCTAATGAACCCTTGCCCTGCCTTTTATTTTTTCTTAACATCTACTGTCCTTCTCAGTTTGTTTCATTTTAAAGTTTGCATCAGTTCCCTGATTCAGTTCACAGCCTGATGCTGTGCCACGGTCACGCTGAGGGTACAGAAGAGAGAATGAGAAGGATGGCAAGGGCTGCATAAATCAAAGAAAATGCTCCTGCAAAACCACAACCTTTTTCAAGCACTCTTGCTTGATCGTGACTGCTGTACACGTTTAGCTGCATGGTTTAAATTGATTGATCTTTAAAAAGAATAGGTTCCTTTCCAGTTCTTTTTGCAGACTGGTATGCATGTGGTTAGCTTAGAAACAAGGTACAGATTGACAAAAGACACCCATCTTATCTACTATTCTCTCTCCAATACTGTCAAGAACAACACAGTTCGAAAAAGATGTAAAATTTGCACTTTGGGCAATGTTGTGGTTTGGGCCAGGTTGGCCAATGACAAGACGACAGATGCTCTCCCCCACCTCTTGCTCCAAGGAGAGGAAGAAGAGAGATAAAGAGAGTTATGAGTTTAGGAAAAAAAACTGAACTACTTTAATGAAAAATTAATAGCAATAATAAAAAATAAAAAGGAGATAATGAAATAGATACAATATATACAAATATACACAAAACCATATCACGCTTGCAGGGAGGTATCACTGGCAGGCACTGGGGAAGTCCCAGACTGGACTCTGTGACTAATGGGAACTGGAACACACTGACTGGGATTGAAAGGCAGATGAGCTGACGGGGTCCTCCTCAGACGTCAGTCGTTAAAGAAAGAGAGCCATTGAAGAAGCAGTCCATTGGAGAAGAGCCCTTGGAGAACCCCCGCTGGAGAAGAGCCAAAGAAGAAGAGCCCACACAGAAGAGCTGAAGACAAGGCCTGTCTGAAGCTGAAGATGAGACACCTGACCTGTCCACGCCTCCCCACAGGTGCGACCCCTCCACAGGGTGAACAACCCTGTCAGCTGGCCCTGGTTGCCACAGCAACAAGCATCAGCAGGAGCCTCTCTCACTGAACAGAAAGTTGGCTCTGCTCCACCCCGAACCAGGACAGGCAATTATACCTCCATATGACCATATTCCCGGATTTCATTTAATAAAAGTTTTCATTTTAAAAGGGCAGGTGAACATGTTGCACCTTAGCTTTCTTGCATCTCTTTATCAAAAACAAGAACAAACTTTGGAACATGGAGATCAGTACTGATGATGATAACGTAGGTCACACAGAGAAGAAAGCTTAATTAGCAGATCCCAGGATAAGCTTTCACAGATATCAGCTAGGAAAAACAAACAGCATCCTTTGATTTGTACACTGAGTATCTTTCATATGGAAGTTATTGATCAGTAATAAACATGGAATCCCAAATCATCAGTTTTGTAACGTTGTTTCTGACCACATTTGAATTTAATTTGGCTTGTGTCTAAAGGAGGAAAGTAATTCTCAACCTTTGCAAAAAAAAAGCGAGAAGACAGTCCAAGAAAAAAAAAAAATTGAGAATATCACAAGCAGTTCCCAGAATTAGGGTGATCATATTTTATAGCAGACTACATTTTGTAGGTAGCAGATGGGCTATGTCTGCAGCTTTTTTTTGCTGAGAAAAGAAGCAGAATTCAAACTATTGCTGTAATTGTTTAGGTTTTGCCTTAGGTTACTATTGTAACACAAATTTAAGATACAATTGTTTATGTCAATGTCACTTTCATTTTCTTCATGTATTTGTTTTATGCCTCAGGAAACATTTCTTTTGAGAATATCTATTATTAATGATTCTAGAGATACTGTCTTGTCTTATCTGTTGATCCAAATTAATGCCTGTGATCCATATTCCAAAGGGAAATACTGCAAGTGTATATATTGTACATTATGAAGCATCTCCTTGCACTAGAGCAAAGGGAGCTGAGAAGATCCAGAAGTGATGAAACCCAGTAGTAAGGACTGGTTCTTTACAGAGATTGGGTTTTGACCAACTTGGAAAAATGAATTCATAGCAGATGAAATTAAAACTTTTTTTCATTCAAACCTTTTGCTTTCGTATTTTTTTCTGAATTCTGAAGTTGAGCTTCACAAGGCTGAATCCTTGTCACATCCTGAGTCAATAACACAATATTCTTTCGTGCTGCCAGCTGTGGGCTAACTAGAAGGTCACTTTGGGAGACTGAGCTAAATTATGAAGAAGGAAATGACGACTGTGTTTCAGCAACTCTGAAATCCTCTTGTTCTGACAGATTTTTGCTTGATATCTTTTTGACAACATATTTTGGTAGTAACATCAATACTGAAAGAATTGTTCTCCACCTAACAAATATATAACCCACTAGAGAAGTCATATTACATTTTGTGAAGTGCAATACACTTTATTTTGAAATGTTTTATTTAAAGAAACACTAGAGCAGAGAATAGCTAGAACTTGAGGCTTTGGATTTGAATGTAAAAAAGATAATTTCTTGTGGTGTTTTGTCTTGAAAAGGCATTTGAAATATTTTCATTTCATGTAAACCATCATTTGGGGTTTTTTTAGGTGTTTGGGATTTTTTTATTGCCTAACAAACTCAAAAAGCAATTGTTCACATTCCACTACCAAAGATCCAGTTCAAACTTGTCCTATTATCTGGAGACCACATCTTTGCCTATGAATCCCTGCAGTCTATAGAGTGTAAACAATAACAGTTTGTCTAGTTGCAGCCTATTTAGATTAAGCAGATAATAGACTGCCTGATGCCACTCCGTAAGAGATTCACACAAGTTAAATGCTCAAGAAAAAGTATTTCAAACTTCTAGGAGTTATCAACAAGAATCAAAATGTTGGTTTTCTTAACTGTGCTGCATTACAATATCAGATGGGAAAACAAGGACAACAGTTTTGTCTCATTAATCTGCAGAATGAATTAAATAACAGAAAAACTCTCCAGAGTACCTATAGCACAATACACCTCTTCAAACCAATAGGACCCATGTAAAAGCGCAGATGACAAACCAACTTTATTGAAAAAAACAGAAAAAAACCCCACCAACATACTAAGTTCCCAGAAGAGAGAAAAATAAGCCCACCAAACCTCACTCTACTGTTGCACTAACCCTCTCAAAACCCAAGGACAGAGACCAAGTCTCAAAAGCAGCAGACAGAGAAAGGAAATAAATTGGAAGAACACCACTATTTTCATTCCCTGATCGCAGACCAATGACTCAAAAAAGCAATAAGAAAAAAGCAACAACAAAAAAATATCCTTTATTACATAGGAGGCAGAAGCTGAAATATTAATGAGCTTCAAAGTAGAGATAAAAAATACAGATATAGTACTAACATTCTGATGAGCCATGATGGTCTAAGAAATGGGAAGGAAGATTTGCAAGACTTAATATCTTTCATTTAACCAACTGATACAGAAAGAAAAATCAAATAAGCTTTTGGGCTCAGAGACTCTACCACAGGTCATGGCAAGGGGATATCTGAAGGGAAAATTAACCACTGTTAAGATAATGAAGCAAATCAGCATCCTGATCTGGTATCGCTATCCATTTGTGTGAATTCTGTCTGCTGAGTGGCAATGAACTAAATATTGTTCCACATGGGGCAAGGGAAAATAGCCAGTGCACCACTGGGCCTAAATTACACAGACTGCTCAGGACTTAAACTCCAGCAATCAGAAACTACATGCTCTTTTATGATTCTGTGGAATATATTTATATTTGACTTCAGTTCACCCTTTCAACATTTGCAGAGTTACAAATTACTGTACTTGTTTAGTATTCAGAAAACTGTGGGTGCTAAACAACACCTAAAAAGAAAAAGAGATGTATTATTGAAATTATTTATTCAAATAAACATGATGAAAAGGCAGAAAACCCTTCACTTAGCAGAATATTTTTACCCTAATTTTATAATCTCTTCGTATTCAGTTCTTGCTGTAGTTTAAATATTGACTGTGCCAAAGAAATAGAACAAAAGGGAAGATATAAAAAATGTGCTATGAAAAAGGATTCACTGCTTTCTAAATCCAAAATCTAGTATCATTTTAAGGACTACTATTAGAGATCCAAAGACAGACTATTGCAGCAATTGAAGGAAGGAGTACATGAAAGTTTTCAGTTCAGCAGGCTGAATTCAGTTCAGTGAAGCTGAGAGTAACCAGATGCAAATGAGTGATGTAGAATCACTACATTTTTAACACAACCAGTGGCAAACAACAGTGGATGGGAGGCAGGCATTTGGCATATTAAGATGATGGAATATAATAAATTGCCTTGTTTTAAGAGGCAATGGGACAATACCATTTCAAAACACCTTTAAAATAAGGATAGGACATTCTTAATGTGTTATGATGGTTAAAACTTCTTTCTGTAATGACAGTAAATGAAGATGGATACAATAAACAGCAATATAAATTTACTTTTTCCCAGATGAGCCACATTTATTGTGGCTTCATTATGTTATGTATTTTTTTTATCTCCCCATCCTCCCCACCCCCTTAAATTTTTATCTGTGTTTTCTGTATCCTTTTTATTTTATCCCATTAGCAAGTCTGACTGAACTGAAGAGTGCCAAGTCTTGAACTATTTATTTAGGTAAGACTAACTTTGGAACAAATCTGGAATAAACTCTGAGAGTTTTGTTACTTACAGACTCTTTGTAAGGAGATGAAGTTGATATGAAAGTGTGGCACTTAGATGGGAGCCACTGGAGAGATATTCGACCTGCCTGTTTCCTTACCACCCGCAGGCATTAGAGGTGGTGAGATCTTACGCTACCTCACTGGGCATTATAAAGATCATAGCTTTGAATTGAAGATAATCAGAAAACTTCACAGTGAAAGTTTCTTTTGAACGCAGGTACACTTGACTGCATCATCTCCTCACTCAGAAAAGTTAGACTCCTCCAGCTCTCACTCTAGTTTTCAGTTGCAAATCCACTTTTGTGGAGCTTTGCACCCCAATTACCAATACAAGAAACTGAAGAGAGGATCTGCATGACCCTACTGACTGCAATGATCCCAGAAACCCACCAGCTCAAAGCACACCTATTCTTCCAAGACATTCTCCATTCATTGCTCTCCTGGAGAACAGGAACGAAAGCCAAGTTATTAAAATCAGTGACTCCACTGCAACTCTGTTTGAGTGACAGGGTATCTCTGCCCATGACTCCTGGATTGTGGCATCTAAGATGGGGAGAAGTGCACAGAATATTAAATTGGCCTCATAGAAGACACGGAAACACGATGATTGCTCATTGCTACTGATTTATTTTTCATGTTACACAAATAAAATATGCTAGAAACTGCCAAGATCCTCAGATTTTCTCCTTTTGAAATGATAATCATAGTCCATGTTATCTAGAAAAAGGACAAAAATTTGGAATTGCAATGTATCTGCTGAATTTTGCTAAAGGTTAGAAACTTCAGAGTCTTACAGGTAAGAAATGAACACAGAATATATTTTTTTTCAAGTCTTTTCAATCTGGAAAATTAAGAAGTCATTATTAAGCCAAAATTATTTTAGGAAGAATCCCTTCAAATTTCCAGAATGTAAATAATAATAAAGGTATTAATTGCAACTACAGTTTCAATAATACAATAGAAAATTTATCTGGTTGTTTCTATTAAATTAGTGACTGTGTGGTGAATGATGGCAAGCTAACTATAGGAGAAAATAAGCAAAGTGGGTTCTAAGTGGGTTTCATGGAGTGGTTAAGTGGGTTTCATTGAGTGGTTAATTCAGGTTAGCTACCAGGTGCCTCCTAACTTTGCATCATACATCAGCTCAGAATGCAGGACAGTGTATTTAGATGCATTTCAAATTAATAAAAGAACAATTTTATGTTGATTATTTACATGTGACTCACTATATGTGAAGTACATGCATCGATCTCTTCCTTAGCAAAATTTATCTCCAGGGTGATCACTGTCTTTCAGTATTTCCCAAATATTAGATTTTTTTCCTCAACAGTCTGTTGTGTGGCAGAAAAACTTGCTGCAGTTCCAATTTGCATGTCCTTTAGAGTTTGCAGATCCTGGCCAGGCTGTCCTAGAATACGTCCTGGAGAGCAGGAGCCCAGGGGTGGAAAGGAATACACTGATTCCCAGTCACATCCTGCTCTGGGAGATACCTCCTGAAAGATGAGAATTTTCCGTTCACATGTTGCTAATGAAAACTTTTTTCTCCATCACAGAAGCCTAAAGTTTGGTCTGATTCATGCATTGGGAAAATTCACTTTTGCGCCATGAAACAAGAGAAGTGAAGAAAAAAAAAAAAAAAAAATGGCTAAATCAGTGTTTGAAATGTGTGCTTTAGGACTGCAACCAAAACCTAAGCAAATGTCTCTGAAAGACATTCCCATTATAAAAAAGCAAAACCTTCTTCAAACAAATCTAGAAACTGGGGATTTGGTTGAATTACCTTTTCTGGAATGTTCAATATCTCTTAATTGCAAAATAGACCTTCTGACGTTCTATATCACTCTCTCTCTCTCTTACATGGTATGTTTTTTTGTAAGTACTGGTAGTTTTGCAAGTATCTTATTTAAACCTCACTTTCATTGAGACATAAGGTAAAAAGATGTTTCTTGCCAAGACTTTTTACAATCCCACATTGAATACAATACATTTTGGACCCATTTTAGGGACTGATAAGAGTGACCCACACTGATGAAGTGTAATGCCTGCAAATGTTTGCTAATCTGATACTCTGAAGACTCTCTGAAACTCATCCCAAAAACCAACAGCATTACAAAAGTTTTTCATACAAAAAAATCTAATCTGATGTTACTGTACTGTAAGTATGACGTAGAATTCGTCTCTTACTGTTAGAGAATGGTAGAGCAAAAGGCAAAATAGCTATTTTTACACAGACAAAGTAAGTTTAGTGGAACCCAGGAAAGGCTCCTAAATTACAAACTGGGCTGCTCCATAACCTGCCTAGAGAAAGAGTCATGTTCTGCAAAGTTGTCACAGTCCCGATTGTGTTTGCCAATTGATAATTCAGGATTAGAGCAAACAAGAAGCATAGGAGTACTATTGTACATATTGCTATATATTTTCTCTTCCTGTGAGACTGAATTTTCTGAAGACCTCTGTAAAGACTCTGTCCCATATGCAAGTGCCAGGTGAGAGAAAGAAACTCCATCTACACTTTGTAAGGAAAGATAATCCTAAGAGTCCTAAGACATTTACTTAAAACCATGAATCTTACTGTTGCCTTGAATTTCCATGGCCAACACACTACGAGAACTGCGCTACTTCTTCTATCAGGTAATTTTTTATGTAATGTCATACAAAAAGGGTTAATCCATACACATTCAAATTAAGATTCCATTACTTTTTTAGAAAAGAGAACAATGGAAGTTCGAAATAGGTAGACACTGTGTGATTTACTGCAGCTCCTCCAGCTAATGGTCCCCCTGTGTAGCAGGAAGCCTCCACTGTAGCCTTTACAAAAATAAATTCCTCTGATTTACAGCATAACACAATAGGTCATATATTACAAAGGTTCTGCTCTGAATGATAGTCTTTAAAGAGAAGTAGAAGACTTACGATTTTATACTGACTAGTCCCTTAATGAGTTAATAATTTGCTGGAAATGGAAATGTATTCAACCAATAGTATTTAAACTTTCTCGCACTAAATTTAAACTAAGTCAGAATTCCCCCTCTTCCTTCACTTACAAATCACTTTATGCTTCATTTCCTTTTTCACATTATAAGACACAAAACTTTAATGTTAATTTCTAGCTCAGTGGAGGGAGCACAGGCATAATTCTTAGTTACAAACTTTACAGGGTTATTATTTTTGTACACAATCTAAGACCTTAGCAATGTTATATACATATTTCCAAACGGCATTACTAATACCATGACATTATTAATATGGTAACTTGTCTTGAATGCAGGCCTTCTAGCACAAATTCCCACAAGATAAATTAATCCTTAAACTGAATAAAAATGTTTTATTGACAGCATATGAAATAGTTTGCAACATTAAAATACCTGGTTAGATTATTTTTATTCCCTTTAGAACTCCACACAATGATCTGCAAAAGACATAGAAGGCAGCCAAACTTTTTGATACTGTGTTTACAAAGCTATTAGTATCTCAACAGTGACATTAAGAACATATTATGCTGATATAAAATGGAAGAGAAGTACAGTCGAACACTAAATTCACATGAAACTTTTCTCCTCAGTAAATGAACATTTTTTTCCCTTTTGTAATTTCATGTACTATGCATTAAGAACAACCTATAAAATCACAATGAATTATAATGTCTGCATAGAAAGTAACAGATCAATGAAAAGTTTATAATACTAAATTAAAAACGAATACATTTATGTTTTGGGACTGTTTGCTTGCTTCCTAAATTCAGTTGAGTGAACCTCATTATTATTCAATTTTTCACACTGAACTACCTGATAGAACTTACACTCTCTAAACATGTTATCTCCAGCTGTAAACATAAAATAAGAAAGTTTATTATTTACCAAGTATGAATTATATTCTCCATTGCTTTGATTTCTTCTCAAGCCACCCCAAAAAAGAATGTCACAGGTGTATACTGTAAAATGCTTGAATGAATTACATTTTGGACACATTTTATTCTGGGTTAAATGGTCATAAAAGGTACTAAGCTCTGCAAAGGTCTCATAAGCCAGCACTGTTAGCAGCCTGCAGCATGCAGCATGGCCTCAGGATTGTGGACTATATGTTGTTTGATTAACGTAAGATTTAATTTTTAATTCCTCTTCCCTTTAAATTCTTCTCTAACTTTTCTCAGCCAGGTAGAAGCTGCCAATCTGGTCACACTTGTCTGTCTTCACTTAACATGTACATTAAGCATTAGGGAGCATGTGAGGAATAGGCATAAAAGTGGCCTCACACTGACATCTAATAGGTGTCAGGACATAAATGTGACATAAATTGTATTCAAAAAAGTGGGGATTCACTTACTACACAGAGCTCCAAAAATATCCTAACAACATCAGTGGTCCCTCGTGCTGACTGGGGGACAATGGTGGCAGCTGTAGTGCTGCAGAAAGAAATCTGGAAAATTCCCTCCTCCAAAGAGTTCTGAAAGAATTCCTATGTATTTTTAATATTCAGCTGTGGAAAGTGAATTTTCATATGAATATATTGCCTAGTGCACCAAAAGTTTAATAGCCATAAATATTTATTTCAATTACTTCAACTAGTAATTCACAGATGTCTTTTTCACGCTTTATGGCCAGCACCTGGTATACATCCCAACCAGAGAGCACTTCAGTCTTCTACTTATCCCAGTGCATGCATCTATGCATCCATATACCAGTGTGAGCAGCCATAAATAAAGGCTAGTGGGCATCCTGTGTGGGCTTACTTGGTAACTTGTTAACCCACTAGCATAAACATGGACAAGAAATCAAATATTTTCCAGAGTTTTCTCTGATTTTCCCTGAAGGTTTGCTTTCAGCCTAACAGTTACCACGCCAGGTGAATATAGTCTTAAATTTTATTTTGGGGATATGCCTATGAAAAATATGCCAGCAGGATAAATAAAGCTACTGGGAATTACTGGAAAATCTATGTAGTGCAGTAACATGCAGTACAGCTACCTATCTAACTGAATTTTACTTTGGGGTAGAAGAGGTTAGGAAGGGTTTGCCAGAGGTATAGTTGGGTTTGTTACAAAATAGAATCATAGAATGGTTTGCGTTAGAAGGGACCTTGAAGATCATTTGGTTCCAACCCCCCTGCCACAGGCAGGGACACCTCCCACTAGACCAGGTTACTCAAAGCCCCATCCAGCCTGGCCTTGAACACCTCCAGGGATGGGGCATCCACAGCTTCTCTGGGTAACTTCTCTGTCTCACCACTCTCACAGTAAAGAATTTCTTCCTAATGTCTTACCCCTCGTCCTATCACTACACTCCCTGATAAAGAGTCCCTCCCCATCTCTCCTATATGTCCCCTTTAGGTACTGGAAGGCCGCTATAAGGTCTCCCCAGAGCCTTCTCTTCTCCAGCCTGAAAAACCCCAACTCTCTCAGCCTGTCTTCATAGCAGAGGTGCTCCAGCCCTCTCATCATCTTTGTGACCCTCTGCTGGATCCGCTCCAATAGGTCCATGTCCATCTTATGTTGGGGCTCCAGAGCTGGACACAGTACTCCAGGTGGGGTCTCACCAGAGCAGAGTAGAGGGGCAGAATCACCTCCCTTGACCTGCTGGCCACACTGCTTTTGATGCAGCCCAGGATGTGTTTGGCTTTCTGGGCTGTGAGCGCACATTGCTGGCTCATGTTAGACAGTTTACAGATTCTTCAAAATCCCTAATTGTAAGATATATGCTATATCAGAAAACACTCATATAATATGTTAATCCCTACACCCAGTACGTGTGGGCATAGTTTATCACCTCTTTCCTTCCCATCCTATATGCAATCATGTCTTATTTTAAAAGGAAGAACAGAAACTAACACAAACAAGGCGAATGCTAAGAAGGTATAAGAATTAAAATTTGCTATTAAAATGAAAAGACTGTTTACTTTTAAGTAATCTGTCTGATTTTTCAAAAAATGTCTAGCATAAATGGAAAACATGACATAAATGTGAATCCAGACTTATTCTGCTAAATAACCCACCTGTATACTAAATTTACCACTATAAAAGGGAGGTGAGAAAGCCTTGTTGAGTTACAGATGAAAGATGGTTTTGAACATCAGAACAAGAGAATAATGACCCATAAAAAAGATAAAAGAAACCTGCTTTAGAAGCGTGGTTTTATCCTTACCTGGAAAAAAATCTTCAATTTCCCCCTGAGGCCATTCAATTTTAAGATAGAAATCTCCAGTCATATAGCATCAAGCTATGACAGGTGAGTTCACTATTGAGATTTAGTTAAGAAAGCATAGATTATTAAGACAAACGAGGTTCCTGAAAATTAATTTGAAGATTTTTGTATCATGGCCTTCTCTCTTTTGCACACATTCAGTTTGCAACACATCACATGCTTTTTATAGGTGTGTCACATGTAAATTCTAACTCTTATTCCGAACATTAAAAAATCTGGAATATTCAGATCTCTTCACGTGGATTAGGCATTTTATCATTTGGATTCAAATCAAGATTCAGATTCTGAAAAGACATGCAGGAAGAACGGGAATCTATGAGCATTCACAGGTAAGGGACATGTGCTGTGAAATTCATTGGTGCCAAGGCTGCAAAAATTGTAAGTTTTCCTGAGATGGAGGTTTCTTCAGGTCTGTCAGGTGATGTCTGCATTAGCAAGTAGCCAAGCACACAACCTAACTTGCATTACTAAATAATGCAGACCAACAGAAGCAGCTCTCCACAGCAAAACAACTGATACCGAGGACCTGACACGCACACTAGATTTTGGGGGCTGCGCTTTTTGGGTTGGTTGGGTTTTTTTGAGTTTACACTACCTCTAGTCTTGCCTTAATGACTGCATGCTCGTTTGCAACTGGAGTGCAGTAGGTGAAGTCCTAAAATTCATCTCCCTGTTTAGTTTTATTCAAAAGGCACCTACTTCATTTGCTCTGAGGATGCTCCATGATGCAAACCAAAACATGGTAAATGGGGATGATGCATTTCAAAAGTGCACTCCTGTTTCAAACTAAGACACAAGAGCAGGCACACCCTAACTGTCTAATTCTGAGTTCCCGTCAAATGCATCAGCAGACACATTTCAGATTATCTGGGGGTGGTGGGAGGGGGAGATACTACTGTTATTTAAAGGTAATACTTCTATTAAAATTGATGTGGACAACAACTGGCCAGTCACAGACTATTGTGCAGTGATTTGCTGGAATTTACATTTATCTAGGTTTATAGAGACTGAAGGAAACAGAAAAAGGTACCATAGAGTGACTAAAGGGAGATTAATAAATGAATGCTGCCTTCCATTCATTTAAAAGATTAGTTGACCTTTTTTTTTTTTTTTTACAGGGTGGAGGTTCAACAGGTTTTACAACAATACAATTGTTAACTATTTCTTTCTACTGGTGTATCTAGTAAAACCATCATAATGGTTTCTCCAGAGGATCAGACCTGGTTTGCTCAGCTAGCTCCACTAAAAATCAATTTTAAAAATCTATCATTTCAAAAACAATTGCCTTGTTAACAGTTGTGCCACAAAAGCATACAAACTCCTGTGAATTCTCCTTAGCAATGGGAATCAAGCTTTGTAAGCCTGGACTTGGAAACCATCTCTGTCTTAGAGCTGAACAAATAGTACAGTACAGACACCTTTTAAAGCTGGAAAACAGGTAATTCAACCACACAATAAAGGGAAGAAAAAAACAAGACAAAGCCAACGACTGCCACACTTCACAGCTTCTAGCTCTTTGTGACAGGGATTGTCATGTCAGGATCTTCCCTGTCTTTCAGCAGGCTTTTTATCAGAGTGGATGGGTACTCCAATGGGTAAGATGCAACCCTCACAGCGTCTCTTTGTGTTTATTATTATTTCATGGTGTGAGAACACTTTCTGAGTTCATTTGGGGACTGGCTTTAACAGTCCTGGAATTTTCATCTTACTGAGAAGTAAGAGCTGACGTTGGTCTTATCCCTGCAAGGGCCAACACCATAATTTGTGGTGCAGATGATACAAATTCAGCTTCCTAAAGCTCTTTGATCTTGTTCAGCCTCAACTTAGGTCCCTCTCAAAAAGTGACTGAAAACAGTCATGCCAATAACAAGCACAAAGTCACATTTGGTTTTTTTGTCTGTTTTTGTTTTTTTTTTTTTTTTTTTAATCCTCTTTGCCTTAAGTGAGAAAACCTCTGAAGTGAATTCAATAACAGTATGTGCATGTTTAGAAGTACACAGTTAAGAGCGAAGCGGAGCTTATGTTCACATGCTTTCATCGGTGTCCACTCAAATGATGCTAGAGTTGGCTGGCTGCAATTAACAGGATGTAAAACTGAAACCCTTACAAGTATAGCATAAATTATCCTCCTTTCTTCAAACAAGCTACCACTGGAATTGAAAACAGAAAAGACACAGGGATAACACGGATGGGCTGGTTTGAGTGGAGAGGGAAGGCCATAGATCTGGGAGCTTTCCTTAATTTCTGCCTAGAGAAGGAATTTCCCTTATTCAACTTCTTCAAATTCCCTTCCTATTCAAATTCCCTTATTCAGATATTTGTGTTAGTCAAACACAAGGGACAGCAGTTAAATCTTTTTTAATTTTTAAATTTCAATAAATTATTGGATTTTTAATCTCTAAAATGTGTAGAATTTTTTTATTTTTTAATTCAGGCAGAGTACTGAAACTCACTTTACTTGGTTTCTAGTAGCAGTTGTACTCCAAAGCATCCATGTCTTTCATGCCTTTAGGTAAATTTGTACCAGCAAGAATTCCTCTACTTCAACTTTTTCTTTTTTTTTTTTTAAGTACAAGAATAAAATGTATAAAAGTACTTTAATATAGCAAACTCACAAAGAAAATAAGCTTGTCAACACCATTAGATTGATGAGAAATTACCAATTACTGCTTTCGCTTGCCCTGTGATTGGGAAGGGGTAGGGAACAACAAATAAGGCCAAAAGATGCAATGTTATTTGCAAATAATTAAGATCATTGCTCAGGTTTTGGATGCTGTTTGTCCCAGGGCACTGCCAGTTCCATATGGCTTTCTAGGTATGGCAGCGTGTGGCTTTCACACAAAACAAGCAGGATGAGAGCTCCATTGGGCTCATGCTGCGTATCTTTAGATTTTGGCACTATTTCAGCTGGTCTGGAGAGGCAGCATCCAAGCTGCGTATTGACGTTCCAACAAGCTGCACACCCACAGCCGTGAACGCAAGCTGCATTAGGGCTCTACATTTTGAAAGGGCTTGAAGGCATCTGTGTAGACATAGCTAACAGATCTAACAGGACCTAGAGTGCTCAAGGTACAGGTTATCTGGAAAACATCTCAGTCACTGTGGAAGCTGACTTTATCTAGTATTCTGTGAAAAACCCAAAGACTTAGACAACCGGGAGATAATGATGGTTTTCAGCCTAGAACCCTTGAGACAGTAATTCATTTGCTTCTCTGGTAAAAGGGGTTCACAGATATTTTTCCTCTAAAGCATTATGCCAAGACAAAAGCTTTCCTCAATCTTTTGGGACTGTAAAAAAAGTTCTATTTTATGTTTGTCTTTTTAAAACATTAGAAACACTTTTTTATTGTTATTATTTTAAAATTTTCTGCTACTTGCATGAAATAACCTGGAACTCATTTGCTAACATTGAAAACTGTGATACATCTGCTACTGCCAGTATTCACATCACTTGCAGGAAGTACGAGGACATAACATAGGTCCTGTTTTTTTGCATGGAGATGCTAAATTGGGAAACTACCTCCACATGGGCCATTATTTTATGCCCCTATCTTAACATAAATGCCCCCACTGATTAGCTGAGCAGGGATGGATGGGGTACATGAGAATTTGGCATTAGATCCTGTTCTGTGGTGGTTTGGGAGGGTTATGAGCTCAGGCAGTTGGGTTTCTGTGGAAGATGATACAAAAGGATGGACAGTGAGAAACATAAGACTAGGATCCAAGTATGAGCCTGCGAAGGAGCACTGAAACACCTGCGTTAAAATGTGCACAACAGGATAGAATAAAGCTAGAAATATAGGAAATAAACTGTTCTTATGTTAATAGTATCTACCACAATAAAAAGCATTAGACCAAAGCACTAATGGGTAATCTTGTTGCTAATCTTAGCACAGAGACCCACATTAAATTAATGCAAGCTAAATCACGGCCATTTCCAGATATAAACACCAGAAATTAAGTTAGAACCATATTAGCAACCTAATGGGCGTAAGCTTGAAAACCACTTCTTTTGACTTCAAGATATGCAAAGTGTTTCATTGTCCTGTGGTGACAATGCACAAACCCCAAAATTCAGTTTAAGAGACAGAATGAGGTATTTTAATATAGAAATGGAATCACCACTTTTGCTACAGCTTTCTTTCCTATAAAACAACACTTCAATTTTGTAAGTACAGACTAAACGGATAACCTGTCATTATGCTGACACTAAATTGTGGAAGGAAGCATCTACGCAGTATCAGGGTATGATTGCAAATGGTAGAGATGCCAAAGCTCCAGCAGTTGCTAAAGGTTCACTCACCCACAGTACTTTCAGTACACATCTAAGGATACAGCATGTATAGTACTGGTAGTGCAAACCCATATTGTTCATGACACCTTGTTTCTGAAAGCTCCTTATCTGCCAGTAGGAAAGAGACCAGAACCATTTTGGGGCCAGGCAGCCATGTCCTCTGTCACAGTACTAGGTGCACTTCCAACCTCTTGCCTGGCCAACAAGTCACAAACTGGGTTTTAGGACAATCTCTCCCTCCTCTGATGTGGTCCCTGACCATGGCTGCACTTTGGCAGGCATGCACCTGATCACACAGCAGCAGAGGTTTGCCAACATGTGCCTCCATCCACACAAAATTATGCACGAACACACACACTCCCAAGAGTTTGTACATCTCTGCCTTAAATTATCCAGGAGAGTTAAGCTAACAAGTGCTACCCCATAAGGAGACTGAGCAAGGGACAGGCATGAACACAGCTTAACGGTCGTTTGTGAACTTGGACATTCGACTGTCTGCGATCTCCTCTGCATACATGTAATATTTTAACACAACGCTTTAAAAGGGACATGTAAAAATTACTGTAAAATTAAGAAAACTGGTAAAACAAATTATATGTATTAAGTATAACCATATTAGTTGTATGTAATTAGCAATAGTTTATATTTCTGTTGCAACATTTTATGTACAAAACTGTTGCTGTTTATCACTTTTAAAGATACAGCCACAAGGCACTCATAAAAATGGTGGAATTTTGCTCTACAAAGCTTTATGTAGAAAAACCTTTCCAAAAAATCACGAAAAATCATAGAGATACTACTAGAGAGGGTCAGTGTTCTTACAGATGAGACTACTACACTTGTAAACCTGGGCTGCCATTTTCTGACAGCAATGTGACAGTTCCTCCATTGTACCTGAAGAAAAAAAAAAAAACCTACGAAGAAATGGATAAAAGGCACACTTTCCAAATTATGTTCTAAACCATTAAAGAACTTTCATTCAATGTTTGTGTTAATCATAATAAATCAGTACTTCAGGAGCTGTGGCACAACGGAGACCTTGTGGGATGAGTAATCCTCTGTCAGCCTCTGCCGCCCAGGATGGATGCGGAACAGCAATGCACATAGAACAGATTCATCTCAGCTTGGCTCAGTACAAACGCTGATGCACCACTTATACGGGCAGTGTTGATGTACTCACAAAGACAAAATGATGCAAGTCACTATTAAAAGCTGTCTTCTCGTGATAAAAAAAGAAGGTAATTTTCATCTGTGCTCCACAAGTTGCTCAAATCGGTGAGTGATAGAGATTAAAACATAGTTATACATATTTAAGTTACACTTGAAGGTTTCTCTAAATGAACATATGCAAATGCTTGAAGCCCTGGGGCAGCTCTTTCTTGCACTCAGGACATTTACATAGCTTTCCAAGCTAATATTTAATCTAGTATTCAGTAAAACATCACTAATTACTTTCATAAATTGCTAACATCCTGGGAGATGTCTTTTCCCTCTGAGTTGCAAAACAGAATCTTCAAACACCTCCCCCATCAAACTGAGTGCAACTATGTTCACTCTACAGTGCTTTTGATTGTAAGAAAAGATAATTTTTGGCTTTCATCTTATTGCTTAACAATGTTTTTTTTTTAAATTTTAAAGAATATAAAAATATTATACTTTGGCAGGAATAATTTTGGAGCAGCAAGGAATAGGAGGATTATGATGACACAAAGTTCAATTAAAGAACTGGTGTGATCTACGATAGTAACTTGATGAGAAGAGAGGAACTGCCAGAGTGGATGACCCATAAGGGTCTATCTCATTATCACTTTCCTCAGGGGAAAGTTATAAGAAACTCTGCAGAAGGCAGTTACAGCAAAATTTGTCCATGAAAGGTTTTTTTACCTAGCACCTGTAATATTAGTGTGAGGATCCATTCATTTCCTAGTCTTTCTAGATATTTTTATTATTCACACACATATATATAAAACACATTGTGTTTTATAACACAAACAGAAAACCTCCAGGAAATCTACTGCCTTCATTCCCAATGGACCTGTCAACATGGTAGCTTTAACAATGTTTTTCCCTCAAACTACAGCACTACTATAAACTCCCACTACATCATGCACACAAAACAGTTGAATGAAAATTGCTAATCTATAGTTACTTTATAGCTTTTATTTTATGTTTATTTATCACGTCCCTTTCCTGGTTTTCTCTCTCACATAAGCAGTTCAAGTCTTTTCGGTTTCTCCTCTTATAGAAAAGTCTTCTCTGGTACCAGTGACTGTACACGGCTCACAATCCGCACCACAGCTGGTATTCTGATCTCACCTCAACCATTCGATTATTGGAGTAGCCCTGCAATGTGTCAGGAAAAATCCAAAAAAAGCACTAAGAAGCATGGCAGCCTCTGCACTGCTAATGTCTAGACTGAACAGTAATACCGTGTGGTGCAATTTTAACGGATGATACACCTTTGCTTCATGGAACCCTCTTCTTCCCCTGCTCTTGCGTTTTGCATTTGTTTTCCTGTTGGTTTAAATTAGACATAAAATCAAGTCCCACATGACACAAGAATTCTACAAGAATATTGCAGAATACCTACATAAGTAATTTCTTTTATTGATTTTAAACCCTTAAGGTCTATTTCATGGATTTTAAAAAAACTAAATAGGGCAGACTGCCCTGGCACCAGTCAATGTAATTTAACACAAATCCATAGAAGAGGATTGATCTTACTGAGCTTATCTCTAATGTGGTTTACAAATACTGACTCTTAGTGCGTCAACTTAGGCCCTCTTTGCTCTGAAATATATTTTTATGCCTACTCTCACACCAGATGGGCACCCAAGTATTTTATAAAAGATGACAGAAAAATTACATTATATAAAGTTGGGAAGGGGCAGACTTAATATCAAAACAGGGGAAAAAAAGAGGACAAAAGTAATGAATTTGCCTGAACCAATCTCGTATTTCATGACCTCATCATGCAGAAGCTGCCTGTCTATTTCGCAACAAGCGGTAAATATTAAAATGGAATTTTTTTGCATGTTTTATCAAAAGTTTCCAAAATCAATTGTTTTCACAAATGTTTTCTCCTGCAACCAGTGAATGCCTCTTCATCAATCTTTTATCAAAAGCAATCTTGTTCTGATTTTAGTCTTATCAGAAAAGCTTCTCTCACTCCTTTGTTGTTCTCTCTTTTTTTTTTTTTTTTTTCCTTTCGTGGCAGAAGGTACATGAATATCATTTTACACTTGACTGTGGCTGCATCTCCATTGATCAGGAAATAGAGAGTAAGTCTGAAGGATACGTCATGACCCTGCAGAGCTCCAATCAACAGAAACATATGTAATGATTCCACTGTACCTGATAGCAGCAAAGGAGGAAAGCACTTGTGCACACCCACATGAATGTGTTAATATTCCTTTTTCCAAGGAATGCTTCCATTGACAAATATTAAAAAAAAAAAAAAAAAAAAAAAGCAGATTTAACAGGGAACTTGATTTCCAGATACCTTCCTGACACGTCCATCAAGCTTGAACGAGAATATACATTATCAAAACACCAGTACAGCACAAAGCTTGGGCTTTCAGCCTTACTTGTCACATGGGACATACATGGCTGGGTTTCGGTAGGGGGGGCTGTGGTGGGGAGCTGTGCAGGAAGAGGCCATAAGCTGTCCTGTGCCAGGCACAGCTGAGCCCAGCCACCTCTGGAACGGGTGACAGCAACACATGGCATGCCAAAACTGCAGCCAGGCAGGTTAGTCTGCAGCACCCCATCTCCAACCTATTTATGAAAAACCTGCAGCCACCCAAGTGAGGTAGATGCTCATGGAGACACATGGCTGGAGGCACGTGGCTGAGGAGACAGCTGGAGATGTGCTGCTGAAGGTGGTGTGGTGAAAACACGTTCAAAGGCACTCTGAAGGAAGGTCCCCATGCCAAAAGGGGTCATTCATAGGGGACTTCAGCCCATAAGCAAGCCATGCTAGGGAGGGGAGATCCCTGAGGGACTACTGCCCATGGGCACCTGACACTAGGGAAGGACATCTCTGAGGGAATGAAGCCCACAGATGATGCATGCCAGGCCAGGACAATAAGAATGAAGGAAAGGCAAAGGAAAACCAGCAAGCAGTGTCAGACAGAAACCATTATGTACTTGACTCCACCTGTCTGTGCTGCCCATCACGTCACCAAAGGGACCGGGAGGGACTGAGCATAGCCTGCAGTGAAAATAAGGGGACTTCAGACTAGAAAGAGGGCTGAGTGTTTGTTTACTTATGTTTTCTTTTTTTTTTACTCAAAATTCAACTCAGTGATCAGAAGTTTGTGTTAATTGACAAGAAATTAAACTTAGTAAAAATTCCCTGAATCCAGACTCTTTTCCCTGCAAGACTTGCCTGACCTCTTTGAGCCCATAATGCAATAAGGACTATTCAGTCTGAAGGCTCATTTCAAACGTCACCTAGGACTGTGGGGGAAGAAAACATTCTAAACAAGTACCATATGTTTTCTCCTGCTAAACCTGGACGGCAACCAAGGTTTCAATATATCTGGACAAGATCCTCAGTTTGTACAAATAAATGTCATTCCAAAAGTCTCACAGTACTCCGAGGCCAATGCAGAGTGACAAGCCCCAGAACACAGTGAGCTACTGCAGTGCCTAAAGTTTGAATGTATAATGATCTCCATGGTAGAGGCTGCAAAATTCCCCATTTCTGACTCCTGAGAGAAAAAAAAAAAAAACTACACACAATAACGGTAAATAAAACCACCTTAAGAGAAAAGGGAAAAAATTTACAAATGAAATTAAATTCATGGGCAAATCACTGGAGGCTTGCGCTCCCCACACAAGTGCTATGTAGATGTGTTTGCTTCATGAGTGTGCACATACATCAGGTTGCTCCTGCCCCTCACAGACAGAATCTCGTCTTGAATATCCCAGACAGAGGAGCATTAAGGAGAAAAAGCACCTCCTTTAGATGAATATGAATTAAATTTAAGCTGCTCCAACCAGGTTCTCAGCTCCTGGGCTGCTAAGGAGAAAAGTTTCATTGTAGGAAAGTGTTAAGCTGAATCAGGGGACAAACAATCCCAGTGATCATCATGGAGCCCCACCTTATCATGATGTCTTCTCACACAGGCAATACATACGTGAGGACAGATGAAGACAGGCAGGCAGACTCAGTCATGAGGCACATAAACTGCTGGGTTTTAGGAACATATTTTGACTCGATCCCACTCAGCACAAAAGTGGCAGACTTGTAGCATGTCAAGAGAACACTGGAGAAAAGCTGATGATTTGTCAGTGTTGACTCCGGGGTGAAAGATGCCAGACAGAGAGAGAGACGGGTATATATTCATAAGGGGCACACAGAAGGTGATGAAAGAATGATTATTCACTATTAAATAATGAGGAAGCATACAATGAAAATGGCAGGTATAACATAAGACAAAGGCTGCAATTTTTCCTACAAAATTTTATATTTTATTTGTCTGTAGCTACCTTGCCTCAAGGTCCAGGGAGGTCGGGAAGGAGTGGTGCTTGAGGGTTAGAAGGTCACAAGCAAACAGGGAACAGATAATTTCTCTACAAAAAAAAGCACTGTGTGAGGACTCCTTCCTGTTATGCTATTTATATTTATCCCTGGTGATTTTTTAAACTATTCCTATGTCTGACAGGATGTCAAGAGGATAAGTTGTCAGATTTGGTAAATACTTTTCTTCCTAGGTGAGGTGTTGGTAACGTAAAAGAGGAAAAAAATTCTCTTTTTAGACAAAGCTTAAATATGCCTAATGCAAACATTTAGCATTTTCATCATGTTCCTGATGAAAAGAGGAAAAATTCTGGGAGCTGGAGGCTGCAGACAAAGTACATATGATGCTTTCTTATCTGGAAGTTAACAGTAGCTATGAGATTAAGGCTCAGGCTGAAGTTTCGTACAATTTCTTTCTAAGGCAAATTTCTCAAAATGCCTTTCCTTTTGATTTTCTCCTGTAAAATGACCTCAGTAGCAGATTTTGCAATCAATGAAGAAGGTCTCCATGATTTGAGCAACAAAAGTAAATGTTATTTTTTTTAAGAAATGAATGTCTTTGTTGGTAACATGAAGAGAAGCAGATTAGTCACTAAAACATTATTCCATTTTTTCTGCCAACAGCAAATGAAAGAAAAACTATTTCTTACAGGATTTCTTTTCAAATCACATTATTTAAGCATGAAGATGTGTTTTTGTAATGATCCTTAAATTACTGCAAGATCCCAAATTGTAATGCCTTCTTCTTAGGAAGGTTTAATGTTTTAAACTGGTACTAGAAAGATAATCTATCATTTTATACAGAACAGACAGAATGGTAGAGCCTACTGATATTATCTTGAGGTTTGTATATGAGAATTTTCATCATAAATATGCTTTGCAATACTGAAAGGCATGATGAGATTTTTTTTTTTTTTTTTTTTTAAGAAGGGAGAAAATTTGCTAAATTCCTGTAATTTTTGAAAGTTAGTGCATGGACTTGCAGAGGATAGTAATTGCTCTAGCAGGCATGTCAGCCTGAAAGAAAGACAGCTCTGGTGAAGAACGCTTGAGCATATTTTGTCTTGTTTTGTTCCAACTCAAGTTTCTCAATCTTGAGGCACCAGCTATGAATGCATATGAAGTCCTACAGAACGTATGCTACAAATGTGCTCATAAATTTGTGTCATTATTACAAATTGCAATAATAATTAGTGAACAAAGAACAATAAGATTCCTATTATCTGTTTCAAAAACTCAAGAAGCTAATTTCTATTACACATTAATTCACATTTGTTCTTTTTTTTTCATAGGGATGAAGCAGTAAACATATCAAAGCATTTAATTAAAATGTACTATAGGCTGATGGCTTATTATGCAAATCCCTCAACACCAGTCATTATTATGCTCTGGTTTACATTTTTCATAATATAATGCTGCATTACATTGTAGCATCTGAAATAACTTTTTTCTATCAGAATTCTATCTAAGGATCAATTTTAAGGCAAAAATCTCAGTTTAAATAATTCAGATACTTGTAGGAATGAGACTAAAGAAAAAAGACACTGTTTTTCCCTTATTAGAAAAAGTTCTGATGCAAATGAACTAGTTGGTGATGGTACAAAACCTCAGTAACTGGCACAGGATATTAGACCAGGAACGTGAGAAAAGAGCTGGGAGCCCAACGAAACATGAAGTTCGATATATAAGTTCTTGGACAAGGACGATGGGATTTGAAGAAAAAGCTTGGGCCCATGGCCACAGGGAGAGAATCCATGCCCAAAGTGCTCTTAACAGAAAGGCAAAAGAATGCTGCCTTAAAAATACTGTGTTATGGTAAGCACGTTACTTAAGTTTCAGAGGTGTTCTTTAATAGGGTGTTCCAAATTTTTGTGTGTTTTTCTTGAGACTTAAATACTGTGCAATAAATACGTCTTGTAAGTAAAATTACTGCGCAGCAAGTTGGAAAAAAAATGAAGATCCTACCTTTACAAAACCCATCTATTCTCTAGAAAACAGCAGTCTGGCTGTGTCATTAAACTTATATCATAAACCATGTAGATCATTTACAAGGAGATCTAAAAATCTAGTTTTCCTCTACTGCTTACCAGGTTATAGCACGTTCTTCTGTTTCTTCTTTATTCCAAGACAAATGCATCTTGACAGAAATTATATCTTGTTTTCCTTCTGCATTACTTGGCTGTCCCTTACTGAAAACAGACAGGCTGTAGTGTATTTAATGCTTGTATGAAGGACAGCACACAGTAGCTTATTTAGGGGAATGGCTACCATGGACATTTTCCTGCTTGTGTTTGAAACTGATTAAGACAGTGGTAATTTCAAGTTCACCTGTTTTACTCAGGGTATTGAAGAGATCTGAAGAAAAAAGATACTTTAAAAAACTGTGCCAAGACATAAGAAGAAGCTATTTGGGTTTTGCTGCGTCATAGTTATCTGAGATATATTATTTATGCTATTGTGTTTGCTAGATGGTCACATTTAGAAGGATGTTCTTTTTACAGGGCTTCAGCTGTTACCCGATTGGTATGGAATTGGATGTAGATGAACACACAAATCGTCATCACAAACTTCATTAGCAGCAAAGAGGGTCGTATCTCCATATATCCAGAGTAAACAAAAGAGACAACACGGAGTTGGCTAAACTCAATCCATCATGGGAACCTTCAGAATGTTACAAAAATAAAATCTGGTTCTGAACTATAGCTCTAACACTTTACACAGCCATTCTCATTTGGGTCTCTGAAATCTTTTTGAGAGGTTTAATCATGAAGGAACTGCTAAACCTTTTTTTTTTTTTTTTTTTTTTTTTTGTGGTTTTAATACAACAGATCCAACAAGTAAACCAACCTGTTCCATGAAGAAAAGAATGAATAAAGCCTGATTTCCTAAGGATTCCACAGGCTTTTGTTTCCACATCCCACTTATCCTACTTTAACAACTCTGATTTCACTGTGCATTCCTGTGATAGCTTTCTCCACTTGTCTGCCACATTGCCAAGTCATCACCACATCCACAGATCTTGCTGCATTTCTCTGAGCTGCCTCACACATCCTCTGACCCCTCCTTAGCTGGCAGAATACACCGTGGCTGTCTCAGGGCCGCACGGGCTGACCAGCTGGTCCTGCTGCCCGAAGGAGCGGATGGCAGCTGAGATCTGCCTGGCCTGTCCTCTCCTCAGGGGGGACACTTACTTGCTTTTTTCTCCTCTACTGAAAATGTGATTTTCATGATTTTTTTTTCAGATCTCTGGGATTCTTACCTTCCTGTCAAGTTTGACTGACGTTGCCCACCAGTTTAGAAAGTTAATATGAGAGCACAGAGAGGCAGTTGAACAGGCAGATGTGTACACAAGGGTAATGCAATAACAATGAACTGCACTTCCTTAGAAAACAAGCCTAAAAATTATAGTCCAATGACAGCAAAGCTGTAATTTATCTTCAACAGTAGCTAAAGAGGAAACAGGAGAGTCTAGTGCTTTTTTAAAAGCTATTTCTAGGGATATTAGTGACTGATTGCACTTTGCATTATAACAGCTGGGAGTCTTAATTTGTTATGTCAAGTGTTTGTTAGTTCTCTAATTATGACACCATGCTCCACAATGTGATACTCATATATTTTTTTTATATGTCACACAATGTATAATTGCATTTCCTTATGCTCCCCGTGACTTTCCCAAAACTGATATCACATCTTATGCAGTAATCTATAATCAGTTAATGAATACTAAATAAACAAAACAAACTTAGAAGATTAAAGCATGCTAGTCCTCATGTTTTTAAAAAAGCAATAATCTAGCCCCTGTGCTGATGCATAATATAGGCAGTTCAGAAAATACAGAATCAAGCCCAGTAAATCCCTGAGCTACTAGACACTGCTTTATGCTTGGGGGATTTATGCAAACATTGTGTGGGATGGAGCAGGGAACTGAAAGGCGTAGGGATAACGGAGGGAGTATGGCAGAACTTCACAATATTCTGTAAGGGAACGTCAGCTTTAATGCTTGTACCCTAGGAAGCTGTAAGCTCTAGCCCAAACATGTCCACGGTATGTGAATGCGTCCTCGTGTTGAGGATACACAACTTTAGGGATAAGCTGATGCATTCTGTATGCCTGCCTATATACAGGCAGGCATATATACAGGTAAGGCAACCCAAGGGCAGCTGTAGCCACCACACAGATGTATAGCACCATAAATTACATTTGCTTTTACAGTAACATCATCTGACTTTGCTGTTCTTCCTCATGTGCATGCCTCTTCTGAGTCTGAAGTCATCTCAGAACAAAGTCTAAATACCTCCTGGAGCTGAACAGGGTGTGTCCGGTATCCAGATCATACAGAAAATGAAATAAGGTGAAACAGCAGACTCGATTAGCCAGCATACGTCCACCCATGTACCAACATACAGTATAAATATCACTCAGTATCTCCTGATCATTTTCTAGGCAGCACAATCCAATCTGGGGACACAAATGTTGGGTCTCTTGCACTGATGTTTGCAGGCACTGTTCCAGTCCTCCCCTACACAAGCTTTTTTCTGTTACTTGCCCAATGCTAGTATTATCTCAAATTAGAATCAAGACACTTCAATATAAGCGATCCTATCTGGGTTTTTTTTCGTATCTTGGTTTATGCTGTTGCAGTTAGTAACATTTATTTCCTTTTTTGTTCTCCTTAACACAAGTTATTTTTTCTCTATTTCAAGGACAAACTCAGCAAAACTATATTATTTTCATATTTGAAACTGTAAAACTCCATCTAGCAAGATCTAACAAAAAGAGAGTTCTTAGTTCAAGATGTGACCACTTCTTTCAGCAAAAGTAAAAAAAAAATAATGTTAATTGATACAAATGTTGCATTAATCAACGGCTCAAGAAAAATCAAGTAAATTTATAGCACCAACAGAGAAATTTTCAATTCCGGGACCAATTAATAGGTTTCTCTCAGCTATATTGAGGACTATATTAGTGACGTATAGTATTTTTAATTTTAATAAATTATTTGTCCCATTTATAATCAGGCTAAATCTAACTGAATACAACATGAAGATACTAGATCAAAATGTACTTCACCTTAATAAATTCTTACTACAAACTGGGCTAGCAAATATATCAGAAACGGAATTCCTGAAATAGCATATTGAAAGTGATTGTTCAAAGTAGCCTTTCTCAGTCAAATCTGCTCTGAGACTGATATAATCATGAAGAGGATATGAGAAATTAGGAAATAATTTCTATTTCCACATCTGTGTTCTAGCCCAGAATTAGATGGCATAATTCAGGTCTTGTATGCTTTTTGGGTTTTTTTGGAAACCATTTGGAATCTAATTAATATATTATTCATACACATTTCTATGTTTTGTGCATGTAAGCATCTTTTATAGATGCATGATGCTACCTCCACAATTTAGTTTGTGAAGGTGTATTCACTAAAAATTACCTTGATGTCTCTGCTGATTTCTGATCTAATATATTTGAAAACCTCTGTGTCCAAAGATAAATAAGAAGAGATTTTCAGTTGCACACACTGCAAAGTTAATTAGTAAATGTTATCAAATGAATGTATCTGTCATGCAGTAGCAAACTAGTATGGATTTCAGTTTTGCATGTTTTGCAAAAAGCTTTACCAGTAGTATTCCTTCAATAAAAGTTTACCAGAGGATTCTGTAGTCAAGAGGAATAACCGCTTTGTTTAAAATATACTCTCTTGTTCAGTGGTGAAATGACAATATAACCTGAAAAAGAAGTGGGCAAAAAATTAAACAAATAGCACTTAATATTGATGTAAAAGGTAATGAGAGATGCCAAAGGTATAAAATGAAATTTATTTCATGGGGAAATAAGCAGAGTTTTTAAAAGTATTTTGGAATAAAAAAGGAGTTTGAATTCGAAGACTGACATAAGCCCACTTAGAGATACAAATAGAAAAAATATCAATAATGCAAAACAAGTGCACAAAGTATTTTTTTTCTACATTTGCAAAAAATGAAGGAGTGAGTAACTATATCATATAACAATGAAGAAGTAATTTCCATCCTATTAGCACCTAAGGAGGATGCTGAAACATCTACAAGCAGTTTAAAATATCGAAAGATATTGGGTAGTGTAGGTTCAAGGATTCTAATGAACCAGACAGTGAAGATTTCTGACTTCCTTATGTTAATTTGTGCTTAAGCATGAGACACTATTTTGTAATGCTGAAAATGAGTAAGCAAATGTAACAGCAGAGCTGTTACAGCATCCCAGCTGCTGTTCAAGGCAGAGCTGCCCTGTGAACAGGATGAGAGACTTAATCTACATCTGAAATAACACCTCCTCCCTCATTTTCAAACTCTTCCATGTTTCTTTCTCCAGTTCAATGATAGTTACACAAACCTTAACGAAAGACATGGAGCTGCACAACAAAGGTAGGATGAATGAGAGACTGAAGGTGAAAAGGTACATTTGTATGAGCTAAAATTGCCACCAAAGCCTCCATTTCATGGAACTACCACCTAGCTGATTTGCGACTACAACATCTTGTGAGGATTCATTATCAAATGGGGCTCACCTGAGAATTTTTTCACAGCCGCTGGTACTAAGCCTGATGCTTTGCAACACTTTTTAATCAACAGTATGTGAATAAATACAAAATCATATCTGATGTGTACAGCTTTAATCTGAATTATTTTTATGATATCAAAATATAGAAAGGATGAAAGGGAGAGGTATAAAGATGATTCAACTGGTAGAAAAGATTACCCACAACTTAAAACAAGACAGGGAGCTCAATCTGTTGAACTCTTCAAAATAAAACTGACCATAGAATCATAGAATGCGTTGGGTTGGAAGGGACCTTTAAAGGTCATCTAGTCCAACCCCCCTGCAGTGAGCAGGGACATCTTCAACTAGGTCAGGTTGCTCAGAGCCTCATCAAGCCTGGCCTTGAATGTCTCCAGGGATGGGGCCTCCACCACCTCTCTGGGCAACCTCTTCCAGTGTTTCACTACCCTCACTGTAAAGAACTTCTTCATAACGTCTAATCTAAACCTACCCTGCTCTAGTTTAAAACCATTGCCCCTTGTCCTATCGCTGCATCCCCTTGCAAACAGCCCCTCCCCACCTTTCCTGTAGGCTCCCTTCAGATACTGGAAGGTCGTCTCCCAGGAGCCTTCTCTTCTCCAGGCTGAACAACCCCAACTCTCTCAGCCTGTTTTCATGTTTCCAGCCCTCAGATCATTTTCGTGGCCCTCCTCTGTGACTTGATTGCATAAGGTAGAAATAATAAATACAGAATATGGTGAGAAGTCATTCAAGCCATAGAGCTTAACAAAAGAAAGACAGAGAAAGCTAATGGTTCTTACATTAATTGGTTTCATGCCTTAAGAGCCACTCTGTAAAGAAGTTAGCAGCCAGACTGTAAAAATGAAAGGCTCCTTTTAATTGTACTCACATTAGATTTACACTAGTACTTGCTTCAGTGACTTTTATGGAATTGTTAACACTAGTGAACAGTTGATAATCAAATCTTCAAAAACAGGTCTACAGAAATTCATGTTAAGCTGTTAAGGAGAAAAGATACAAATGCCATTATAATTTGATTAACTGTTTTTATTTTAAAGGAAAGATTGCTTTTAAATATGGAATGTAAGTGTACCTGTTATATACATGAGCAACAAAAGCTCATATAACCTTTTTGATATCTTAATAAAGGCAGAAACATTTTAATATTCCATAATTTCCCATAATGCTGATAATTAACCCCCAAAAATTAAATAGATCGGTGCCTCTATAAAAATGTCAGATTTTGAATTTTTCTTTAGTCAGTGCTGCACAACTGTGCCTTTCTAACTTCCCGATTGACAGCAATTACTGTTCTCATGATTTCTCTATATGACCAAACTGTTGTCATTTGGTTTGGTAATGCTGACAAAGAAAATCTCATGATTCATGGCCCTATTTTTCTGAATGATCAGCCCAACATAATTTCAGGAGGAATCCTTATCAACAGATTGCTCTAAGGGTCCTCTCAGCCCATCTGCACCCTCCCTTGCACTGCTGTGATTCTCTCCGGACTCCGTGCTGAGGACACACAAAGAAGAAACCAGCAGAAAATGATCCTGACAACAAAAGGAGTTGGTTTGGCTGGATTAGGGTGTTACACCAGATCACAGAGGAGTTCCACTGGCTCAAGAGGTCAGCAGTGGGATCATGTGGCTACAAGAAGGAAAAACAGCAGGGGAAATGAGGTGAAAGGAATTGGCTAGGTCCCAGTCGGTCACAACAAGCTAGACTAGCTCAGTGAAGCCATTTAACTGCTGTTTCTTACACATATGCTATCCAGCTTTCTTTTTCTCCCATTCATGCAACCTGCCAAGCAACCTCTCTCAAGTTTGTCAACAGGCAACTTCTTGATCTGTCCGGCTTAGCTTCAGATCAGGTCAGTCATGGTTAAGCAGTCACTGCTCTGGACAGGAATCTTGTATTGCCCTCACCACAGAAAAGAGTCTTGTGTAGCATCTTCCATTAAACTGAATAATGGTGCATAATACACACATACCCTTCAACTAGATTTACAATTTTGTAAAGATCAGAGAACAATATGATGGCAACACTCACACTATTACTTGTCTAAGCTCTTTAAAACAGTATATATTGTCCACTACTCACTGACAGAAAAAACAAGATAGAAATGGAATGGTTCCTATTTGAGATACACTTGAGATTTTTGTTAGCTGTATTTAAATCACAGAATTTTAAAAAAAGTGTAATACAGCACATTCAACGTCACATGATGTGCAATTATCTTAAATGGGAGGTATAAACTAGGATCCGGTTACAAATTATATATCTGGTTACAAAGATACCAGCAACTTACAGCTGGTGTCAAAACAGGAAGAATATAATTCTGGAACTTATTTTTTTTATAACTCAAGACTCTCCCTGTATGAGAAACCACAGTAATATTTTTGCCTCCATCAAAAATGTACTCATTAGACAGGACCCATATCTTTATTATCTACTTCCTGAATCATTTAGTGTCATACATCCCTCTACCACAATATTTTTAACTGTTTTCTTGGAATTAAAAGAGTTGTGTATTTTGTGTAAGAGCAACATATAAATAGATCTCTGTAAATTAAAAACATTTCCACACTCCTGGTGTAATCCCCTGACATTTGCACTCAGCATGATTCAGCAGCAGGAGACAACACCTACCCTCAATTTGCTCCCCATATACATAATTATACTTACACATAGCAATTTAACACTGTGAGACAAAATGATCCCAAGGGCTTTTTCTAGCTGGATATCTCCTTATCTCTGCAAAGAGCAGGAGGCTCTGACTCTATAGCATGTGTTTTTATTTATAGCGTTTGTTCTTACTGATGGTCTTAGAAGCAAGGTAGTACCCACACTAAGCTCCACTCATGCTGCCGCAGGTATGCTAGTAGTCCCACCTGAAACAGTTTAAAGCTAGTGCAGGTACCTTCCTGGCTAAACTGCAACAATTCTCTAACATCTGTGGACACAATTAAATTAGGAATCCACAGGCTGTTCTAGTCATTCTCTACCATGGCAGGATCCTCTTGTTTATGAGTACCAGCAGTTTCAAGCAGAGACAACTTGGTCAACATACCTCCTTCAAAACCACGGAGGGTGGAAGATAAATGAGAGGGTAAAAAGTGAGAGAACACTAGTGGCATGTGAATAAGCCCACCTCCCGGCTTTGAATCTCTGTTCCATGATTTCTTCTTCCTTTCCACAATGTTATGGTGGAAAATATCTTACATATATTTTTTCTAGGTCGCAATGCCCTTATCACAACAGAATCCTGAATAGTATTTATTAGATATCTATATAGATCACTATTCATATACTGTAAACATCACAGAACTATTTATCCCTATGAATTCAGGAGACATCTGACAGAGAAGCCAAACAGCAGTCTGAGAGTGGCTGGTTAGAGTCTCTCCTGTCCTTGAGGCTCAGAGACTACCATTATGAGTCACATGCTGATAAGAGACATGCACCTCTGTGTGGTCTCACTGGGAGACTTGCCCAGGTATCTAAAGTCAGAATATACATACTCTATATGTATGATTCACTTCTTTTCACCATCAAAATACTGTGAAACCTGGGCTTTAATCTGGCAACTGCTGTGACAGAATCAGCAGGCCAGGAAAAAAAAGGACAAAACCTAATCCAGCTAAAACCACAGAAAACTGAAGTCAACAGAGCACAACTACTCTACCTAGAATTGAGCCAGGGTGTAGAAACAGGTTCTCAAATATGTTAAAAAACCCTTAATCATCATAAGTTTCATGTCCCCTCTTTGCTTGTCTGCTCTAAAGATTAGTGGCAATAGTTTGAGGTGACATCGATTGAAGACTGAGCCACAACTACATAAAGACTATAACATACATTAAAATGAAGCAAAACTCTTCCTCCCTCCAATATGCCAGAAGTTCAGTCTGATCTTTGATCAAGACCTGGAGTAGCAATGAAGATGTTTAGGTTCTCATTTCCAGGACATACTAAAGTGAACCTTAAATTATTTATTTTGGTTTCCATGATAGTATGTTTCCTTAACATCCACATGAAATATCATTTATGACTTTAATATGCCATATTCAATACATTTTAGCCTATTTCACAGCACATCTACGCAAGGCAGGAATGCTTTAGGAATCACATTTAATTTCACAATGATAATGCATTTTGATCTCAACCATGCTGCCAAGGAAAATTCCAGTCTATGCACAAAATTTACTCACCTGACTATTATCATATCAACTGATGTAGATGAAATGATACTCCACTCATCCCTCAGCTCCTCCCTGTCTCTCCACTTCACACTTAACCCCCATAGAAAACCAAATGCCCCTACACCCCCCATTTGCCTGGGCAAATGTTTGGGCAGATTTATAAGTCTTTTGCAATGTTATGGCCATTTAAGAACAGAAGTTTGAGATTTCTTTAACTTAATTTTTAAAGCAAAAATCAAAGAGAAATTGGTGAATTTGGTCTGCGAGACACATGGAAACCATCATCTGGAGCTCACTGAGATACAAAGAGATAAAGATTCCTTTCATCAAGGGTCATACTGAGCATCACAGTGAAGTGCTAGCAATAATCCATTGCTTTAGAGGCTGCCTCAAAATCTTTTATGCTTTGAAAGAGAAAAATAAAGATTTATATATTATCTGCCTGGTGATACTGAAGATTAGAAGAACTATATTTATTATAAGTCTTTTATGGAAGCATTAGCATTGCCCCTAAAATCTATTTAGATGGTTTGATAATTCCTTTCAGGGGAAAAAAAAAAAAAAATCTAGGAAATATAAGTCAAATATAATTAAACCTATAATATTTTGATTTCTTGTTACGTTAACAGATATTACCCAAAGGCAAATTCTAAAGTTTTCCTTTTATTAATTGCCTAAGGACTCAAAAATATTAATGATTCTTACAGTGATGTACACCTTTTACATTATGCAAATCTTAGACCTCAGCTCTAATCTCCTACTTAACACTGAGAATTGTTCTTGCCTGAGGTCCCTACTGCTCAAACTTCAAGAGATTAAAAATAGCTCTCCAAACCATATAACTTTTCTTTGATATAAAACATCCTCAGCCTTTATGAAAAGGAAAAATGGCAGTAAGGAACTTGAAAAATAATGATGTTCCTCAGTTAAAAAAATGCCCTCATTTGAGACATTTTATAGGTGATGGGGAGGTTGAGTAAGATCATTGTTTAAGAAATTTTATTTCCTCTGAAGATGCAGGAGGTAAAATGAAAGATATTCCATAAATTCAGCCACAATAAAACAGTATGATTTTTGTGGTACCTTTGCCAAAATGAACTCTCTGTTTGCTATATATTCTATTTTTCAATATACATAGGTCAGCACAACGTACACTGAAAAATAAATAAACATTGGCCATAACTGGAATTAAACTGGATTAAAAATGCTGAGGATCTGATTAAAAATAGCCAGGAATAATTTACAGTTTTTCTTAATTTTGGAATGTGCCTGTACACTGATTTTTTTGCAAACTACCTGTGTTAGGAGTCAGAAGACACAGTCATGTTGTGATGGCAAAGTTAGGTAGTACAGGAGAGGACGTAGTTCTGGAAATTATGATCACTTGTGGGATTTCACACCACAGAAATAACATCTTCAGAGGTTAAAGTTCCCAAGAAAGAAACAATCCTGAAAACATTGAGGAAGAAAGGAAGCTCAGCAGACTTAGAAGTTCATTGAATTGAGCACAGCACTGGGAGGAAAGTAGCTTGAATTTCCCTACACATCCAAACTGTAAAACAGCACATGATGCTTACTAGGAATGTTCCTGCTTACATCTATTAGAAGCTGGTCTGCAGTCAAGAAAAACAGCTAGCAGCCGCAGCTCTGCCTGGTGGTTGGCTGTGCTGAAAGTCATGGCTTATAGGTACCTCTCTGTTTAGCCTGTCCTTGGAGACTTAGCTCTTATGAGTCTATGGTAGCTTTTTTGATCTCCTGAGTATCTTCCAGGTTTTTTCCTCTGAACTGTCCAGAATCCTTATACTTTAGTTATACAACTATTTTCTGCATAGGTCCTGGCCATCATGCAAATAGCCACTCATTCCTGTGCTAGAGGGGCAGTTTGCCCACCTCCTCCACTGAAACATCATGACTGGAATGGTCCAGACTAAACCACTCATTTTTGCAAAGAACTTTGCATCATCTCACCAATCCAATTTACAGAATGGCTTCAGAAGCACTTGCAAGGTTAGTGAGAGTAGGACTTCTTACACACATCGTACAGAAAATGATTGTGCCACAACTCAAGATGCCAGTCTCTAAACCATAAAGGTATCTGCTTAGCAATACCTATGAATTCTTTATGGACTCAGAATATTAGGAATAATTCCTGTTCTTACAGACTTCAGCATAAGCTGGAGTAGACCTTAAATCTTCGGTAAAGTATCTTCAGGATACTCTAGAGGACATTTACTGTGATTCAGTGAAGTAAAAATAATTAAAATTAAACTAATTTGTCAAAAGAAAGGACAAAGTACGTTTTGTGATACACTGTCTTTGATTTGGTTAATATGAAAAACTACATATGCCACAGTGGGTTTCCAATTCAAAACTAATTAGTGATTTATATTGAATTTACTTTTACAAATACTTTGTTTTAAAGAAAACCCAAGAGCTCTGTAGCTTTCATTTGCATTTTGCTACTTTTCTTCCCATTTCTATGAAAAGCCATTCATTACTTGGCTCTGATAATTGTTCAAAGAATGTCATATAAATTTTGAATTATACTTGGAGCCTATTTACGATAATTGGGCATTCATTTAGTCTTACTTATCATATCAATCAACATGGCAAAAAATTACATGCAGGTAGGCTTCATTAAAGAATGAGAGAAAGACTTCTTGAAATGTTATATATGTTTAGACTGTTCTGCAAAATTAAAAAAAAATACCGCGGCTGGCATATTTTTCCACATTCACTTCTTACATGTATATTGTTATGATCTCATTTTAACATATTTGTTTTTCCTATGACAGACTTGAATAGACAGATTCATTGAGTACACATGTTTGAATTATAAATATTTTACACATTTCTTCACTGAACATTAACTTTTCCAGATGAAATAAATAAAGATAAAATCAGTTTCCCTGGCCTTTTTGGATTTGTCACTGTCTTCCAAGGAGTAGTAATCTTAGATGAGAAATTTTTGTAAAATGTTATACAAATGTCTTTAAATTTCTTCATATCTGATAATTTAATTTTAACCTGGGGCTTAGAGGGGGAAAAAGACGAAGGAAAAAGGGGAGCTATCTAAATCTTGCTTGCCTGGGGGTGACTCTATAGCTCTCGTTTATTTTTTTTTATTGGCCTTTATGAGGATAAATATTTTAAAATATTTTAACACAGATTATTGGTCATTTCAAGGAGAAGTAAGTATTTATTTTATTTCCAAAGCTCTTATCATCTAAAAATTTATTCTTCAAGATGCTTGTGTACTTGCTATAATTGATATATAAACCTCAGTTCCACACAGAGCAAACCTACATCCTAACTACTAAGGTGACATCGACTACTAGACCTTCAAAGCCTGTAAGAATACACAGTGACTCCCAAAAAGCCTTTATCTGTAATTACTGCCCAGTGGAATGAGAGAAGGGCTATACAGTTATGGCTATCATCTTCTCTTCTTCCTTAACACCTTTTTGTGTTAACTACTTAGAAATTATGATTTCTTTAAATTCTAAGATGTGTGTTTACATATAACTCACAAATAAAAACATATGCAATAGACAAGAAAATCTTAAATATAGACTCAGTCTACAAACAAGAGTGATAACATCTTAAAAAACAAATTTCACAAATACATTAATGCCTCCTTTACACTGTGTTCAGAATGCTGCTAAAAGCTGGATATACATATTCTCTACAAAGAAGGAAAAGAATCAGTCGAATCACAATAAAAACCCTATTGTTTGGTCTTCAAATAAAAAAAAAAGTTTGCACTTCCACATTTATGCTTCTACAGTTCCTGAGCAGACAAATATTCACATCACCAAAATACATTTACATTCAATTTTCCTGAAAATCTGTTAAAAAATTTGATGGATAGAAAGACTAAAGCTGACAAAAATAATCACAAGAGTTTCCCTGACAGATTTACACTTAGGATTCTCATCATCTTAAGGGAATTTAAACTGCAGATATGCTGTTAAGTTATCAGTGGACAGAAAAAGATGGTGAGAATATTTCCAATGGAGAACAAACACATTTTATGAGAATCAAAGATGACAAGCTCACAAGTTGCAAAAAAGCATAACTTGTACCGTGAATATTATTCATCAGGTTGAAGCCTTTTTCAAAATATGCCAGGGGATAGTACAAGGTTGACAACTGCTCTCTGGGAAGTTTTATTTTGTCAAGAATTTCACAGATGTGATTATGCTGTGTAATTTCAATATATTTTACCAGATTCCTTCGGGCACGGTTAACACTCTACTGAAAAATATATCAACAAAATTGGTGAAGTACTTCAACATATTCAGAGTCACTTAGATTAGGCTGACTGAGTAGTTACAAGAGATTTAAAACTTCCTACTGAGTTATTTGGCACTATTTGGTTATTTGTTATTAGGCAGTACCTGATTATTAAATGCAGTCCCTCACCATAACAGACTACCAGTTAATATATATTTATCCAAAGGGTACACAGGAAAAAGCATCCTTTGCCCTTCACAATCAACAAGTGAGAACTCTTCCTCAGTGCATTATTCCACGAACAAACTTGAAACGTAAGTACCAAAATTCATAAATTAAAAAAAAAAAGGAGTAGTGCCAAGAAATAATGGAAGATACATTTTTTCTATGTTTGCACTGGAAGTGAATTTATCAGGTAGAGGAAGTTGAGTAATTCAATGAAAAGAACTATGCTACAAATGAAGACCAGAAAATCTCTGCAGTCTATTCTAAGCTAACATGGATGAAAACTTCGTCTTACTCATCTCTTTAAGTGCTGAACAATACACACCAAACTAGCACTTCCCCTGAGAGGTTTCACAGAGCCACTAAGGCTTCCTTGACCAGTATCCCATCTCTATCTGTGGCCAAAAGAAAATGACAAACACCCAGAATCTGTATCACACATAAAAATCAAACACATTGTTTTCCTAGTCTCTGCAAGTAGACCGGCAAAAACTTTGAACCGTAAGATTATTTAAATGCAATAGAAGTATGTTAAACAAGCATACAGTGACCAATATTTTCTTTAGTTATCTCTGAGGAATATCAACAAATTAATCAGCTGCAGCTGCTCATCTAATGCTTATATGTCTAATTTCAGGACTGCATCTACCCTGCCATATAAACCTTTCCATTTGTTCTTTGTATTCCATCATGAAATAATTTTCCTTCTTTGCCTCCACAACTCTTCAAAAACACTTTCCACAACCTCAATCTGTTTTCAAAAATCCTCTGTAATTACACAAAGGAGGTTAGTATTACATGCCTCCTTTGTGGGTTTTCAGTACTTGAGTGATCACACAAAGAAAAAAATATTTGATCACAGATAAACTCTTGCAACTGTATGGAAGGAGGAATTTATAAGTGTATTAGCTTTTACATTTGCAATAAGTAGATATACATTTCATAAAGTGTGAAAATCAACGGAGGGCAACCTGCATTACAATAGTAGATAAAATCAAGAGAGCTCTACATAAATTTCTCCAAGATAAATAGCTGTGCCCGCAGATCAGGGCTTTTAAAATACTTCATTCTAGGCTCTGTCAGAGTATACATTATATTTCAAGAGCTCAATATAGGTGAAACCACTATCTCATCAAAGTCAAAAGGTGTTTTGCCATTTGCTTCAACATGGTCTAGACCTATGCTAAAATCAAAAGATATAAACATGTGGAAAAGAAAGGAAAAACACACATAAAAATAGTGTTCTTTCTGAATTTTCTTTAAAAAGCAATTTATGGTCTCTCCATTTATAAACAGTTTCAGGATTAGACTAATCTCTCATTGCTGTAGGGATAATCATATGAAATATAACACGTCACCAGATTAAGATTTCGGTTGTGTGTGTTTTTCAATGCATTCCTTTTCTTGTCCTCTGTATGTATTTCAACCCTTTTACAGCTCAAGTCTTCCGATGTTTCACTGGTGTGTTTATGAAATGCAGGGCAGTTTATCCAAATAGCCATTCCTGTTCTAAAAGTTAAAACCACCCATCTGGCACATAACTTGATGCCAACTGTGAAGCACTGAACTGATGGAGACTCATGACAAAATACTAATTCTCTTGATGTTCTGCATAAGAACAGCAGAATGAATATGGAGGCTATTAAAATGTGAAAATGATTGATGTGTGCCTCATCAACAGCATCTCCTACTCTTAACTCCAGTCAATGATTCAAATAATGCCAAACCAACATTTTCAGGAAATGTGTAAGGGAATTGGCTGCTACTTCAGCTTTCCATCTCGTTTTATGAGTAGTTCCACAAAACCCAAGTCAAATCATCCTCTCCTTCACAAGCTGTTCTCTGAAATAACATCCAGATAGTGTTAAAAAGAATGTATTCAAACTTCCTCCTGCTTTAGTAGTGACAAGTTCAACTAAGGGCAAAGGGAAAAACATGCATTTGAATCTCCAGAAGTGCATCTTATGATATTAATTAAGAGACATTTTGGGGGTCTTTCTGAGTTTTTTAAATTCATTGATTAAATCTATACATTCCTCTATTGGAGTCAGGGCCCTGATGGCACCACCAGCCCCAACTGTCCCTATCCAGACCCCAGGGCTCCCCCACAGTTCAGGACCTCACGTCAGCCCCCAGGGCCATCAGCCCCTGCCCCACCGATGCCAAAGCAGGGCTGGTCTCCAGCTCCCCACAGCCCTGCCCAGCCATAGGCCCGTGTCCTGGCCTGTCTTCAGCCTGTTCCCAGGGAGATACCCGATGCTGAGGCTGGGGCTGCCCAGTGCCCCCGACTGCCTGCTCCTGGCCAGGGGCGGGGTAGGCCCTGGCTGACAGACCCTGCCTGGCCACCCCACCATGGGGAACCCCTGACAACCCCAGCCCCCAAGGAGCCCTGACACTCGAGTAGCACATTCTTCAATCAGTTATTTCTTCTTTCTTATTTATTAATATAATTAAATACTATATTAAAAGAGTTAACTTATTATAAACTGCCCTTATTATCCATACATTCTATTGAGTACTTTCTTTTGTCAATTCAGCAACAGGTTGTATAAAAGAATATAACCGTACGATCCAGCAAGCATTTAGCAGCAACTCTAGGCTGCTGTTTTCAATTACCACGGTTTTTATACAATGGAGGCAAAAAAATCTTCCTCTCCCAGTAAAGTGCTTTCAGATTGCCAGGCTAAAACAACCCTTCACGAGTGTAAAATAAGACTAAATATTTAGTGACCTTTAATAATAAAGTAGATCCTATAGGCATACAGAGTCCTAAGAACAGAGGTTCAAAAGACATGAAGCATCCAGGAAGGCCCTTGGTATAAGTTATGGTACAATGTTTTTTCTCATTTCAGTCTCAATGTGACAAAAATGTTGGTACCTTATTTTAAAAAAATCAGTAATTTATATCAAAATCAATTAGAATTTTGCAGCTGCAGATCAGTGAATAGTCAGCCTGGTTTATTTTTATCTTACAAATAGTCTGGAATAGTGCTCAATATAAACATTAAGAATCAGTCTCAAAATCTCATATTCTGGTATGCACTGCCCTAGTCTTTCTTTAAATAAGAATATAAAGTCAGCTGGCCAAAGTGCCATCTATCCTAGCAATCCTGTTTCCAACAGTGGCTGTAAACAACAGATGGGATAAATATAATATGGCAAGCATATATGATACTTCCCTTTCACTCTTCAAATCTCTATTTATTTTCAACTCGGGGATTTCCAAAGCTGCATAAGGATTGTGTGAATTTTCTGCTGGTAAGACAACATTCAGCCTGGATCATGGCACTAATTTCCAGATTCTGTGCTTCAAAAGACAGTCCTTACAACTGATAACATATGAACTCAAAGAAAACTGCTGGCTGTTTTTAAAGGATACTCCAGCTCGTGCCTTGTATAGTTAAATTTTTCAAATAATCAGAAGTTAACTCACAGAATGAAACCTAATAATTTGACATGGTACTGAGGAATTCCATTGCAGAGAATAGGAGAAAAAAAAGTTGACCGTCCATTTATCAAGAATTTGGTTAGATACAGCGGTCTTTGCACAGAAACCCATTCAAAAATATACTGCTACGAAAGCCATTGTTTAGGCCTCCTCGGTGCAGTCAAAACTCAGCTCTATGGAGATGTATTCACATGTACTTTTTTTCCAAAGATTCACATCTCTTCGTAATGCCCCAATTTCTGCTTGTGTTTCAGTAACTATGGTTAGTGGTTCTGCTATCATACAACTAGAAAACGGCATGATTTTCAAAAATAATAACTTACTTCCAGATCAAAATCTATGTTTCTGTCTCTATCCAATTTTAGGATGACACAAGGTCAATATTCCAAAACAAAAGATTCCATTAAGTTTCAATACTATTTCTTACTTTAATACAAGAGATGACATACTATTAAATATGTATTTTCAAAACTCCCAAGTGGAGACCAGAAATGTTACTAAAACTGTCTGGAGCAAGACCGTGTGGCTCTGCCCATGTCAATTGCTGAAAACTCCCAATTTCTACTCAGTTTATGAAAAGCACTGAAATTCCACAATGCCACTGAGTCCTGCCAGCACAAATTGCGTTTCAACATCAAGTTCTGCAATTTATGTGACTAAACGAATAACTGTTATTTTTCTTAATCAAATAAAGACAACAGCATAAAACCCAGGGATTTTAAGTTGTCAAATATCTACTGAGAAAACTGAAGATAAAAAAATCACAAAGCATTATAGCAAACTTTTCTAAGTGTTCATCTTTGATTGTACAGTATATGAAAACTTCTCTGCATTATGGAGTTTCTAGAGAAAAAAATTATATAATGTATACTTAAAGCATGAATTTTTGGATACCTAAATTAAATACAGATAAGATGATTATTATTATTATTATTATTCATAACCAAAGCTGGGAAAAGCTGTTAAGATAATATTCATAGTCAAATGCAGTCTTAAACAAAGAAATTGCTACTCTGCCTCCATAATATCTCTCTCATTGTCACTGGCAGCTGGAAGATCAGCAGGTTTTCATCTATTATCATTAGTTACTGGGCTTGATGATGATTACTGTGCCACTTGAGTCTGGGATCAAATAATTAGTACTTGTAACTGAGAATGTGAGCTTTATCACAGCTTCTGCCACTCTCATGGTAATTGCAATGTAAAGATAAAAACACGTTCTGTATGACTGTATTTAGTTTGAAGTTTGTACCGAAAGTCCTGATGGAGAACCGCGCCAAGATCCCTGAAACATTAGTGAGACATTCCTAAAGGTGGTAGTTATTAAAATGAGTCTTTTGAGTAAAATTAATAAAGTATATATATTCATAACCTGTTAAAACCACCCTATGCCAAATCGTCCAAATCTGCATAGAGGCAAAGTTTGCCTGGGTTTGTATCTTCTCTAACAGATTTAAAACCATTAGTTCTTTATAGCGTGTGCTATCATCTCCAGAACATCATCATTGTCCTCACCTTACAGTCACCCGCAGAAGGACATACAGAGCATTTGCCAAGATCTCACCAGTGCTGCTTTCGCCTCACTGAACTGAGTGGGTGTCCTCCATAGCCTGCTAAGAGTCTCTCTTGGAAATGTCCGGAGTGAGAAGACCCAGAGGGAGAAGTACACGAAATGTCTCTCAGAGAACTGCTCATCCTCCGTATGTCACCTCTCATGTTGTTTCTATGCATGTTCCTGAATGTCTACAAATGATGTCAGAAGGAACCTCAAGTTTCAATTGCTCCCTATCCTTACTCTTCTAATAAAGACATATGTTATTATTCACATACTAAGACCACAGTGCTATAAAACATGGGAAAAATACTATGAACAACAATTCCAGCTATAGCTAAGAAAATCTGCAGGAGATGTTTGAGATGATTACTCAAAAACCTCCAAATATTATGGGATGACAGAGGAAATACATTTCTTCTGGGAAACTAACATAACATGCAAGGAAGAAATATAGCAACAAATATGGCCTTAAAGAATACTTTAAAAGAAAGCTTATTAAAAAAATCTTGTCATTATTGCTTAGAAGAAGAAAACGATGATTTAAAACTCTGAAGAAAAAAAACATGTTTCTGTAGCATTCACAATGAACAAACTTTTCCAGTACAGATATAATTTAAGAAATTAAATTTCTTTCATGTTATTAGCATTAAAGTGGATTTATATTATCATATATTATTATTTTTAGAAAATTTTCACCAAATGTCTAGTACTACATCAATAAGCAGGGATTTCTTTAAATTAAGAAGGATAAAATTCAGCAAACTCTAAAATATTAATCATTTCAACTTTGATTCTGGGCACAAGCTTGAAGAACATTTTATTAACTACCATAAAACAATTATTGTTTGGTTTATACAGTGTAATTCGTTACTTAGCAATATTTATCACCTCTACATCTAACAACTTTATTTCCTACATAGAAAAATTAGTGAACTGTGGCCACTTCAATTTTATAAATTGGAACACAGCCACAGTGCCGCAGTTCTGAAAGTTACATTATGGAAAGTGATAATCACTGAATGGTAAAGCTTCTGGTAAGAAAATTCTATTAAAAATACATAATCCACTGGACTATGAAATTTTCCTATGGTTATCACATTTACAGCTCCAAATTTTCAGGAAAGAGGAGGGAAGGGAAAAAAAAAGAAAAAGCAATACTTTTATTTGGAAATTACAACTTTTTCTTTGGGTCAGAGATGAGTAAGAATTTTTTCCGATGACAGAATCATATTAAAATATGTATAAATAAAATAAGTAAAATTTTGCCTTGGATTAGAAAAAGTCTAAGAGATAAAATTTTCTTTTTTTATTTTTCAAATTAAAAAAATGAGGATCTGGATAGTGCTATGAAACTGAAGTTCAAGTGCATTCCTGCAGCCCATAAAGGAGAAGAGAGAAAATGTTGAATCTTGCAATAGGCAACGGTTTGTCCAAGAGGCAATGCATCAGGGAAATTATAATAATGATAATAATGATAATGATAATAATAATGATGTTACTAATATTGATAATTATAATAATAGTAATCATAATATAATTATTAATTATATTAACAATAAAATAATATTAGTTATAATAATTAATTTTTTTTATTATTATTATTATTATTATTATTATTATTATTATTATTATTATTATTATTATTATTATTTTGTTGACCATCATAACATAACAACCAACCTACATGGTTTTTTTTAAGATGGAAGTTGAGTTTATACACTATTAGAGGAAATAAATCCACACATTATATTTTTACAGTTGGGTAAAGAAAATAAGTTTAATCCTCAAAAAATTTAGAAGGAGATGGACAGAGACTGAGCCTGACTCTCTTCAACTGACCCAATAGTTACTAGTAGGGCACTCACTAAAAATATGGAAGACTGATTCTGGCAGCACATCAAATGTTAGAAAAATGTAAATCTGTCTGTCAAATATTGTGCTGTTTTTTCATTAAAACACTTGAATGTTATCAGATCTGAAAGGGAATCAGATGTCCAAACCTCCTTAGTTTTTGCAAAATGGAATTTCTGGGTTTTGGCTACGGATTGCATGACTTCCATTGACAATTTTGACAGAATTGACAGTCTTGAGAAACATTTCTGATGTGTAAAATGAGCGTTTTCCAAAGGAAAATGACTCCACCAGAAAAGATGAATTTGCTTTAACATTATTCTCAAACACTCTACTTTCTTTTTAACAAGAAAGCACAAGATTGTGCTTTCTTGATTCAACTTGATTCTGTTGTTAGAAGCAGCAGTAATTTCATTTCAAAACAAAGATCGATGTATTTAAATTTCTGCACAATTCATTCTAAACTAACAATACTTTTCTTGGCAAAACTGCTTCATAAAGAAAGACACATTGTAATTTAACTGCCTCGGATCAAATGAAGCTAGTGAGAACACCATTCTCATTATGATATGTTCCCATTTTATCTTAATCTGTTTCTAATTAGTGACAAATTTATTAATCTCATCCAAATATTTCTCACTTCCAAGATATGACCATGCCTTAGTGTCAAATAAGAATGAAGCCAAATTTCCATACTTAAACCAAAGTTGTTAAAGTATCGCATAATAGCATATGTGCAGGTGCAGATTTAATACAGAATCCCATTTGCCACAGTTTTCTTAAGCATAATCCTTAGCATTCAAGAGCCACAAAAGTTGGATCATTCTCTACTAGATTTTTTCTTTAATTCCTCGGCATGGCAGCATTACAGAATATTGTGAATTTAAATACAACTGTATAGAGACATTCAGGTTGTGTCAGTTTTAATCACCACAGTTTCTAGTTACTATTAAAATCTCTATCATATCTGTATTTTTTTATTATTGGTATTTCAAGTTAAAAGCAATTTACACTTGATTATTCTTAGACACCTCAGGGCATATTTGGAAGATGTAGCATTCTACATAATGTTTTATATGCATAATATAAAATTGACGTAAATATCTAATTTCATGCCAAGTTGTTGAATACAAATACAGGCATTTGACAGGGTCTTTACTTCCAGGTTATGAGTTCAAATTCAATGTGGGGCAGAAAAGATAAAGATATCACCAGGTGCTAAACTGTCCATGACTTGTATTAAATGAGGTTCACAGCTTTTACAATCAGTGGTGACTACTGCCTTTCTCAGGTCTGGCTCCAGATTCAGCACAGGCCACAAAGCTTTACAGAGCAATTTCTGCATGAAACCTATGAGTTGTATGAGGGAAAGAATTTCTTTTGGAGAGGCACTCTTCTTGGTTTACACTTTATCTGATGAAGAATCTACTCCACTGCAACGTCCCCTTTACTAACAAAAATGTGTCAGTGCCCATTTAAGTAGCAGAATGTTACAAAACACATTAAAAATAAAAAGACCAAAAGCCTTTCAGTGGAGATGCCAATGTAAAGGAATGTACTTGCCCTAAGCAGATGGAGTACTGCACACTGAAAAAAAAAAAAAAAAAAAAAAAAAAAAAAAAGTGCTATTTTTTAATAAAACATAAAGAGAAAAATACATAAGGAAAGGGATCTTGAACCAAGTTGCACAGAACCAACTTCCGGCACTTTATACACTTATTTTAGACCTACCTCTTCCCATCAGATCTTATTAAAGAGAATATATTTATCTTGCTTTTTCGTTCAGTGTTGTTGGTATTCTTTTCTTGTTACAGACAAACCATTGCATTTTTTATTAAAGAAATATATTTCACGTTGTATAGTTAAATCCCAAACTATTAATCAACAATGTAGAATGCTATCATTTGACTGCAAAATAGAGCACAAAGTACTTGAAGTGTTTTATTTTAATGCTGTATAAGTACTGGCTAATACTTCAGCTATATAAAATCAGTTATTGATATTTCAGTGCATTCCTATTTGGAGTGCAGAAAGCTGCAATATTTTTTTTTTTCATTTGTATATAATTAGGCTCTAAATTTTAATTATTTGCTCTACAAAGGAGGTAGGAAATGGAGATAGCAAACATAAACTTTCTCCTGTATCCTTGTCACTTAATTACCCTCATTTCACAGTCTAAAATACAAAGCTTTTCTCAACCACCTAATGAATGAGGTTCTTGTGTAATTGAATGCAGGGATATGATTGAAGCGCAGTAACTTCTGCATCATATCAAAGTATTAGTGGAAAAACAAAGTATGTGAGCTTTACAAAATAGGTAGCACTAGTAAGTGGTATATTTAGAATATCTTTCCTCTCAGGACAAAAAAAAAAAATTATATTTTTACTCAGTAGATTTGATACACGTCTACATCTGTAAGACTGACTTGTTCATTTTATTTGTAAACCTGCTTTTCTAGGTTTCAAAAGTTTTTGAAGTGCTTAATTCCAGCACAGGTAGAAGAGAGTAAAAAAGATTCCATCCTTCTTTGTGCATTATGATTTTGATTGATCACTTGCAAGTAAATTAACACTACACAAACCAGTGGATAGCAAAGGAACTGCATACTTGGAATTGAATGTACACTTTGAAAACGGTGTATTTCTTCTCCCCAACATTCTGAATGCTAATATACAGAAAATAAAATCTTAGCTTAAAGCTCCAGCCTCAGGTTGTGTCTTCAGAGACAGCAATTACAATCTCCCTGTAAACTGATAAATTTCAAATGCAACTTAGAAGTAGAACTGAGAGAAAGCAGAAGCACAGTTTAAAGCTTCAAAGAATTTCTTGTTCAGTTAACTTACTTTTAACATATTTATTACTTTGGGGAGAAATTGATCTGTTGGATTTCAATTTTTCAAGCATGATTTCCTACCTTTCTACATGATTTCCATTTTTTCTTTCCTACTAGGGGATCAAGATAAATCACTTTTGTTTTTTTTCCAATGGATTTTAGACCTAACTGTATCGCAAACAAATGTTACCAGTTATCCTCTCTATCCAGCTGGTTGGTTTTCTTTTTCTATATTCCTAACATGCAGTCTCACAGACAAAAGACCAACGTCCTTACTCGCTCCGCCCTAACTCTTACTATACACTGCTGGTGCATCCGAATGAAAACATTTCAGTATATAAAGAACATATTTCTGATATGCCAACAGCAATTTTTGAAAAAAATATAAATTCTCAGTATAGTAATTTATCCCACAGTTTGGAATTAAATTGTCTGGTCAGGTATCCTTTTTAAGCTCACAACTCGTGTCAAATCAGTTTTCACAAATTTGAAAAAAAACCACCTTTGATGAAAATAAACATGATAGACTTCAGCTAAGAGAATGTTTCAGAAAGTCACGTGTGTCTGTAAAGAGATGCTTATAATAAAAGTGCCTCTCAGCTACAGTGGTATTTTGTACTTGAGCACATCTACTTTGTTTGATTTGCAGCCAATATCCTGACATAAAACCAACAGTACTTCAATGTTTTTCTTCTACTAAACTATTGTTGTTTGTTTTGATGATTGGAAGTAGCAGTGCACATGACAGGGCTGATAAGGAATCCAAATTTATGCCAGCCTGTGTCTATATCCTGTTTACATAGCCCCCTGTTAACTCCTATGGAAGCTGACACAGCTGCAAGAAAGATACTATATAGTTCATTATGTTTTAAAAGAGCTTGTCTGACGAGATCAGTTCATCCTGGCAGTACTTCTGAAAAACAGCTTTATGGATAAGGACTTCAAAGTCAAGTTCTCATGAATGTTCTCATTTCAGGAACCTTAATGAAGCATCACAACTATGGCAGTTTGCATGTTTCTGTTCTATCATTTCATTTGCCTGTACTTGATGACTGACCACTGGAACAACCACGGTGCATTTAAAATTCATAAGTGTATGTTAACATAATACTAGCGAGGAAGTTCTTTTGCATGACATAGAGGGCAGAAGACAGGAACTGAAAAAGGCTTCGTAGTTACGACAGGGACAAGATTTGGATTAGAAGCAACTCAAAAGCAAGATGTGCTGTTAACTCTTGAAGCACATTTTTTTGTGAATTTCCCTTGTTATCACTTCAGGAACACTCTCTAAATTAAGAGTACGTGCATGGTTTTGCATTCCCACGTTCTATTACCCATTGATATCAGAAGCCGAACAAATCTGACACTTTAACACCAGCAGAAGGGGTTACCTCATTGCATTTTGTCTAATTTTAATTTTCTTCTGTTTAACTTTAGAGTTAGTTATTCATTTTGCTTTGGTATTATTGTTTCTGGTTTTCTTTGTCTTGTTTACCTCTTCTTTTAACTTTGAATTCCCCCAAGGTTGATTAGCAATGTGCAATTTAATGGGACAAATGGCTACTTTCTTGCCTTGCATGATTTAGAAATGGCAATTATAAAAAAGTTCCTATTGCAGCTTTTGCTCTGAAGCCAAGCCTTTGAAACAAAACTCATACTGCCTATCTCCAGCAATATCGTTTTGTGACTCTCCAGCAAGCCAGTTCTTACAAAATTCACAGTAAGGCAAATACTTTTTGCTTTGTGTCCATACAAAAAAATGGCTTTTCATCTCTCAAAAACTCCGCGTCTTTACAGATTTTAGACTAATTGCTTAAGGCTGCCTGACTGCCATAGTTTGTGTGCTGCCTCATCTGCTACATTTGCTGCAAAATCCACTATTCAACGATGGTTGTAAGTCTCAGTAGCATTCTTCATGAGGACACATTGCAGAGGATGAGAAACTTTATTGTTTGCATTACCAGAATTAGACATATCCATCCTTACGTTCTTAAGAACCAGACAGTATGTGCAGATATACTGATGATCGCATACTGGTATATGCAATATACATTGTTTCTTTTTATAGCAATAAAGCACTTTATCAGATAGAGAACATTTTCCTACAACAAACACATTTTTTAGCACATCTTAATATCTTTGTGTAGCTTTCTGCTCTCTTCTAAAGATCTCTATGCTTTTTATTTGAATTTCCTGATATTTTCACATTTCCTTGAGCTTGTTTTCAGTCTTGGTTTGAGAGTCAAGTTTTAAAAAACATCAGGTCTTTCAATATCTTTCAGGTTCTTGAACAGGAATTGGATCTCAGCAAGGAGGAATGGACAGACTGTCCAAGGAGATGTGGAAGATGCATCTCCGGCAATAGTTTGGAAACTCCAATAGGACCCAAAGGGATACTGTAAGGACAGGGATTCTAACATTGTATGTTCACTCTCAAAATCTGCATACGACCTAAATGGGTCTAAATTTCAAAACAACTTCTATTGCTTGAAAATGTTAATATGGGACCACTTTTGGTGAAGGATCTCTGGTCAGTGAATGCACTGTTGAGATAAAGAACATAATTTGGCCTAAAGAGCAACCTGTGAGGGATACAAAGGCACGAGATAGTCTCAACAAACTAACATGGACAAGAATAGAGTCTCGAATATATCACACAGCTACCAGACTCAAAAAGCCCCACAGACAGACTGTATCACTTCCAAGTAAATCCCTGATACTTTTGAGATTGACACTGGTCTGGAGAAGGAAAAGAGTAAATAAAATGGGCTAGGGACTAATCTCTGGCTCCCAGGCTGGCAACACAGCAGTTTTTATTCACTTGCCAGAATTATTTTCATCCTCAAAATAGTACAGTACCATCTAAAGTGCCTATTGGGAACAGATCCTAGCACGTGCTGTTCACTCAAGCCACTAAGAACTCTCTGGGAGATTGCAAGGTTGTAACAGATCAAACCTAGGCCAGAGAGTATTCCAGCAATAAAAATGCCTGGATGACAGCTTAGCAGGGCTTGAGCCTTTGCCACTGGCCTGTTTCATTCACTTGTAAATGTGCAAGCTAGGTGACCAATACCAATGCACTGAAGATGTCTTATTGAAAACAGCAGTACCAAAATTGTCACTGCTTTTCTAACATACAGCATGATCTTTTGTATGCCTGCTATGATGCACGAGCTTATATAAGATTCAGCAAGACTCAACTGCAGTACCGAAGTCAGACTAAGAAGTCTTCAGAAAAGTAGTTCTTGGCATAAAGTTCACCTCTTTTTATAGAAGCACTAGTTGGGGTCCCAGTTTTCACATGTCAAGAGAAGTGCTACTTTTCATATGAGGATTTAAGTCATACAGCCTTATGCAGATCTGGCACTGTAACTATAAATGTAAAACCAGAAGAACTGATGAAGCTGAGGTTGACAGGGAACATCCTAGCTAGAACATTACCCGTGGAATTGATCTTAGTAAATAATCCCACCAAAACCCCCAATAAAACAGAGTGTAAACAAGCTTTCCTAGTCTTCTAATTTATCTTAAAGAGCTTTACTGTTAAAACATTAACTAAGAATGTAGAATATATACGCTGGTCTCTTCTCACAGGTAATTAGCGATAGAACAAGAGGGAATGGGTTCAAGCTGCAGCAGGGTAGGTTTAGGCTGGACATTAGAAAAAAAATCTTCACAGAAAGAGTGGTCAGACACTGGAACAGGCTGCCCAGGGAGGTGGTGGAGTCACCATCCCTGAATGTGTTTAAGAGTCATTTAGATGTGGTGTTGGGGGACATGATGTAGGGGAGACCTTTGTAGAGTGGAGCTGATGGTTGGACTCAATGATCCCAAGGGTCTCTTCCAACCTAAATAATTCTATGATTCTATGATTCTACGATTCTAATTTCCTCAGATAAAATGACATTTAGCTAATTTAGGTAAATACATCAACTAATTCTACCTCAAACATCTGATTTATCTTCATTTAAGAGTGAAGTTCTAACAAGGCTTCTCCATAGCAGAAGCCTCTAAGAATATGTGCACAGGATCACAGCATATGCCTTGAAAGTGCAAGCATCAGATGGTATCAGAGGTCCAAAAGATTAAAGCACAAATTGCAAATGGCAAATTACAGTCCCTAGGACTTAATGCCTAGGAAAGAGACTAAAAGAGCACATGTCCAACAAAGATGAACTATACCATACACATTCAGAACACAAAGGACATAACAGGAGGTATAAGACAGTCACAACCCCAACAAGAACAAGAAGAAAGCAAGCACTGAAAAAGAGAATTGTTTCATTATTGTCTCCCTGCCTAAGGATGCTGTGCCTGATCAATGCTGCAACTTCAGTGACAGCAAGGTGTATTCCTTCTCTCCTCATTTGATGGAGGAAGATCATTGCTTTTCATTTGCTGATCACCAAACTTTGTTACTGTGGACTCAGTAATCATATATATATATAAACATTGTTACTATGTAACTGGGTTAAGTAAACATGATTGTAAGAAGCGGTTTTTGTGTGCGTGCATGTGTGTGCTCATGTGTGCTTTTTCTGATTAAAGATGCTACATTTTATCAAATGACAGTAAATCTAATTCAGAAGACACTGAGCTGACATCAAAATGCTTTGATTAGAAACTGCCTATTATAGAACTAAGAAGACACTAAGGATTACCAGTTGTTTGGTTACATGCTCTGAAAGTAGTCTTAATCCTCTATTCAAAACTGAATCTACCATTTAGAAATGAAGACGATAAACTTGCTATTCAAGGAAAGTTATAAAGCTCAATAGGATTTTCATGCTCAATTATAGAAAGACATTTTCTTTTGTATTTTATCTGTCTAAAAGATGGATCTTCAATCACTTGCAAATTTGGGGGTCATGCTCTCAAGGTTATCTATACTAACAGCAAGTACATAAGCACTATTGAATGGACAAAGAATAATCGGATATACAGAGTTACATACGACGAAGGAAAAAGACAAACACACAAGAAATAAACACAAGAGATACAGAAGAATTTTTTTAGTTTAACTAGAAAAAAATTAGCCTTTTATTAGAATGAAAACATTTTTGGTCAGTTTTCTGGTTAGATTGTTGTTTCAGCATGAATCCGAATGCCAGAATTTCTAGATCACACTTTCTGGGTAAAGGATCAAACAGTGTAGAATACTCTTTACTACAATCATTCCGAATTATTTTACCATTTTTCTTCTACTTAATTATTAAGGTGCATTATATTATATGCTCTCCATTTCCTCGTATTTTCATTATTTGGATTTTCTATAAAGTGGTAAAACATTGAAATATTTTCTGTTCATAGTATGAAGAGAACTCATGTTCATGCATAAGTATTCATCTCACAGAACTCCACTAACATTTTTCAAAGTGATGAACAAGTAAAATGGACTAGTAAGTAAAATGCTGTACAGAAAGAATGCAATTATTGAAAAAAAAGCAATATATTATCTGTACATATACTGAACTAATCTGTTTTAAATGCCAAAGAAATCACCATAGTAATTGTCAAAGACATTTGACAACTGGAACTTTAAATCAATGTCTTAAAGATTACGTATAAACAACTGTATATCAGATTAGTCTCTATACTCCCTTAACTGAATGACAAAACTAATAACTGTCCTTAGTTCTCTGTGTTCATCTGAAAATCCAAAAGTGTATTTCAAAGTTGTTCTTACAGATCTGTTTATGCTTCATTTTATTTTATCTTCTTTTATTTTTTGTGCAGACTTATAGTTTGGCTGTCGATTTTGAAACACCTGCTGTTTCTTTCCCTGTTTTGAAATGTTAAAAAAGGTGTTGTTTTCACAGTCTATTCTTATACGCAAATGGAAAAGAAATTTTGAGTCAACATTTTTATCACTGAAGTATCTTCTGAAGTTTTTAAGGAACAATTCCTAAAATAAAATCTGCTGAAAAAACCAAATCATGCTGTGAGCAATAGCTAAGCTTTCCTAAAGTGCTCAGTACCTAATTCTATCACCTGACCATCAGGTAATGCCACCTCGTGTTCTGCGAAAATGTTCAGTAGTGAAGTACCTGGATGCTGTTATCATTTAACATCTCATCAAATTTCCCAGAACGAGATGAATGAAAACATTCTGGTTTTGCTTGATCTTGTAGTATAGCATATAAATTTAGTTGGTGAAAAGCCACTTCATTGCTATGCCACCATATGTTTCCCAGCGGGAGAGGCTGGAGAAATGAACTCATATTTGAAAAGACTCAAGCCTTCTGTTTAACTTAAGTTTTCATTCTCTGAAAAAGGGTAGTCTTTTTGGAACTGATGCTTTGAAGAATTTATGTGTGTACACTGTTTTGGTACGTGCCAATAAAGGGATCATCAAAAATGACATCTCTTTTCTGATGCTTAATAAATGAAACAGAAAACAAAACAAAACAAAAGCAGTACTTTTACTCTTTAAAAAGTATCTTTAACTAACTTTCCTGTTGGCTGTCAGCATATAATAGCTGTCATCGTGACAGTTGCAACTCATCAACATCTCAGGAGAAGTGATGTGGGTGATATACAGTGCTTTTGTATGGACTTCCTATGTAAAATGCTACAACTCAAACATTGCTCCACACAGAAAAAAGATGTTTCCAGCCATCCCAACTTCAAGTATACTAAGAACAAAAGTATTTTGAAATTTATGTGAAAATGAATAATACAAGTACTTTAGTATCCCTTCTGTATTCATTTAGATATGTAACTAATTGAATTTCATGCTGCCACAAATTTTCAAAAGGTCACAGATTGAAAAATTCAAACCTATGAATAACTGTAGAAGTTGTCAGGTTTGAGCTGGAGATTTTGGCAGCCAGGAAGGGTGCAGCTGGAGCTCTGGCTACCTAACAAGTTGTGATAAATAGCTTAGACACTTAAGAGATCAAGGCTTTAAGGAGCAAATGGCTCTTTTTCTTTCCAATATGAACTTGGGAAAGGGCGCTCTGGATGGGAGCCAGCTCTCCTACTGTATTCTTCTGAAAAATCCACCTAACCACATTTTTGCCTAACCAATTCAGTGTAATTTAAATTAGTATTGTTCAATGTTCAGCAATGCTTGAAGCTTTCAGCTGCAATTGGGGCTACTTTTTACTAGACTCTGCTCAGAGGGAAAAAAATTACACAAAGAGCCTGCAATAGATAAGACTGATAAGAAAATACAAGGCACAAAGAAATATCACCAAAAGGCAAATGGCAGAATGAATTTCCAACTCTCCTAGATAACATTACTATTCTTAAGCCTATGCTACTTCACCCATTTTAAAAGGATAATGTTGACATTTCAGTGATAACAATTTGGATTCATAGTTCATATGACTACATATAAATGAGGAATATTCCCTCCCTCCATCTCAGAAATAGTATTTCAAGCTGCATGAATGATCAGAAGGACAGCAGTACATGACCATAGCTCCTACTTACATTCTTCCCACAGTTTGGCAAGTTAGCTGCGGAACAGTAGGAAATTTTGAAATGAATGCTTAGAGCCTACTGCACTCTGCTATGAAGGGCGATCACTATGGCAGATCTGCAGCTTTGCACTTGCACACTGTGTGGTCAGAGAGATGCATATATCTTTTTAAAATAAAGAATGAAATCAATGCCACTAGTGAATAAGGCTGAGAATAATCATACGGAATGTCAAAATACACAGAGTGGTCTGCCAAGCAAAACACCATGGAAAAAAAAAGAAACAGCATTATTGAATTAGGTATTGTATCCACAGACTCACATTCAGCAAAGGGCTCGAGTGACCAGAATAAAACAGTTAGCGCAAAAACCAATTGGAAGGGAAGTCACTCCTAGTAATAATATTTTTAACATGTTGTGAACAGAAAGAGAAAGATAAAAGCATTCTCTTTCACTTTTGCATATTTTTTGTCTGTCATTGCACAGTATAAATTTCCCCAGGTTTTTGACAGTTTTCTTTAGAATTACTACCATAACCTTTTCCAAAACTAGACATTTTAAGGTGTTATGAGAAAGTTTCCTGAAAAAATTACCAAAAGCTGTATTTATATTTTAAACACAAAAGGAAATGAATTAAATAAAACTGTAGCTTTCCCTATAAGACTACAGGATCATAATAAAATACTGTTTTATAACATGCAAGTAATAACTAACTTTTTCATAACCCCAGGTTAGTACATGATACTAACATTCATTTGGAGAAAGGAAGATGTAATTCATTTTCTCCCTATAATTATCTGACATTTTGTAAATCAACAAACTTCAAATGTCAACATCCATTTAGATCAGTGAGAAAGCTGTGATGCCATGAAAATTAAAAGGGATCTCAGGAGGCACTAGAGTAAAACACACTGCAGGAAAAAAATGAAACCATGAAAATCTAAACCATTTTTTTTAACTGTCCAACTCTTTTTTTTTCTTTTTAACCTTTGCTTATGAAAAATAATCAAAGGTAACTGTCAAAGTATAAAATAAGCCTGGTAGGACAGATATCCTGATTCTAATCATTAATAGTACTTTCATCCTTCCTCTTTCCACTCTCAAGCAATTCCACTGATTTTTTAAAAAACTTCTTCTCATGAATGGAAGTTGGTCTTCAGGAGGAAGTAGATAAATGCTGACTTTTAGAATGAAATAGTTTGACAGCTTTGAGCTTTAGTGAAAATTAGAAGGGGAAAAGAAAGTCCAACATTTTAAAAGAGCCTTTCATCATGACTGAGATATTTTCATCAGAAACTTTGGCATCTCATCCAGTACCTTTGAAGCTGGCTGTAAAACAAGACAATCCATCTTATTAGCTGGGTAGGAATGCCCTTCAAAGAGTGGTGAAACTATTGCTTGTAAACATCAGTCAATTTGAAATGCCTGCATTTTCACTGTATTTGTTGGCTTTGTACTTACTACATCTAAGATGAAAAAAGTATGCTTAACTTGTTTAGAGACATTAAAGAACATTCTTTAATTCCAGAGCTAACCTTTTTAGCTAGCTGTGATGAAGTGATGATATACTTTGATTGAGTATTTGTGGAGCAATCAGTCAAAAGTCTCCTGTTAAATTTTGAACACAATGTATATAGATTGAGGCTATTATACTAAAATGTACTATTTTCTTCTGTTGTTCATGTCTCTGTGAGTAGTTAAGGTTAAATATCAAAGTCACATTTTCAAGGCAAATGGAATGTAAGCACATAAAGAGGAGTTAAAATGAGAACTAATATAAAATTAGGGTTCAAGTACCATTTTTATACAGAAAAGATGTTACCAAATTAATGTATGATATCACATCCAGAGCTTATATTACAGTACTGTATGAAAACACTGAAGGCTTGGAAAAAAAGTTCAAAGTAAAACATGAAATGTTCCTGAGAAAATTACTAAAAATTACAACTATATTAAAAATTACAATGATATTAAAACCAAAAATGTTCTTAAAAATCAGCTTTTGTAGATAATTATTTATTAAAATACATACCTGTCATTTGATGTCTTAAACACGAATATGTCATTCTATGGGACTGCATTCAATGGGAATAGAAATACTAGTCATTGCCACTCTTATTTTTTACATGCAATCTTATAAGTTTGTTCAAAATTATTTTTATATTATTTCAATTATTGTGTCTCCATTTTTAAACTACATTCAAAACTTGTTCCCTCTTGCAGTATTTGAATACACTTCTTAAAAGAAGATTGTGATGCCACCACTGAATGAATTTTAATTCAGTACCTACAAAATTATTTATACAGTTCATTAATGAGAGACTCACACACTACTGAAGTTACCTCAATTCAGACAAATGGGGCTTTCCAGTAACTGGGATTCAGTTGGAAAGATATTTAAACATTAATGGTAGCTCAAAGTATTTCCTTTTCTTTTCTATTTTGTTTTTCTGGAGCACTGACTAAGCCAAAAAGCAGGAAAAAAAATTGCTAACTCAGATCAGGAAAACATACAGGAGGGAAATTTTCATTTACAACCAAATTAACTTCTTTACAATATTTCAGCAGAGTCAATAGTAGTGCCAATGAGGAGTCTGATCTTGCACATCCTCATCCACTTGAAAGTCCATTTAGCATGAATATTTGCAGTCCCAGGTGCTTTGAAAGAGAGGAAATAATTTTTTGCATACATTCTATGAAAACAATACTGAATTGAATGTGCTTTTAGTGATAGTAGGATGCAACAGAAGTTGGTAGACAAAAACCACCTTGTTCACCTTCAAAGTATACGCACAGAGTTGTGGAGTCATCTGCAGCAGTTTTTCCTGCTAGTGTGGCAGGTGATTTGCTGTCCATAGCTCTTTAAAGATATTCCAGACTGTTTTTTGACCAGGGAATTGATGCCAAATCAATTTGATAAGCAAAGTTTTTTTTTTCTTCCACCATTAAATAATAGCTAATGAATAGGCAGGTAGGGACCACATGCAGAATGCACAGGGCAATGTGCCAAAAAGTTAAGAGATACCATCCTTGAGGATCAATAGATACAGTGCCGATTGCCTGTAAATTAAAACAGGAAATGAGACACAAATACACTTAAAATCAAAGAATCCTTTCCTTCAAAATCTCCAGTGTACATAAATTAAAGAAAAGCAAGAGAAATGCTCGCTGTTCAAATACATTACAGGTCAACACAAATGAATCAGGGAAGTCCAGCCATAGCATGCTGCAGCTGTCTGCAGACACTGAGTCTCAACGGGGGTGGGGGTGGGGCGCGTCGTCAGCTGGTAAAATTATTAGTCCTCAGTCATCCTGTTTTGAGCATCTTGTGGCTCTGGAGACATGGTTACTACTGTGTAGCGTGGTGGTGGATCTGACATCTCCATTTCCAGCAGTCCTCTCTTTTATCACTCTAATACCTCACTAATGGCGATGTGAAGACTATTTAAATGAAGTAAACTCAGTTGAATAAGAGTAAGATCCCTGAGCTAATTTGTTGCAGTCTTGAAGGTGACTAGTGGGTTTTTTTTCCGAGATTCTTTTCTTGACAAAGTCTTCAACTATAAAAAACAGTTTGGATCAGTAATATAATCTAACACCTTAATAGCAGCTAGCGAACATACGTTTTATTTAGGCATGTTTGTAGGTCTGTCTGTCTGAACACCTGTTTCGTTTAGAAACAGATAAATAACACAGCATTGGTGGGCAGCCACGGATTCATCAGAAAACCCTGGAAAAATCTTTTTAATACTCAGTATTGTAACAATGGAAACAGAAATTAATTTTCAATCAGGGAGCGGATGTTAAAAAGTCCTGTTTTTCTTTATTATAGGAGTTTATGTCAGTAATGCTAAAATTCTACAAGATTCCTTAATTGTTCGGTTTTATTTCCTTCTTCAAACTCTTACAGCTTTAATGAGCTTTCTCTTCTGTTGCAGAACCCCTTATTAGCAGGGGAAAAAACAGGTGTAAGGAAATTTTCTTTCTAATTCCCAGCTAAGGAATGAGCTCTAAAGGGAGGGAGGAATGCCTGGGTAGCTCAGGGAATCAGAAAAGGAACAGAGAGCAGTTCAGCTACAGCAGTGATCCAAGGCAGAGAATGCTGACAGCGACCAACAGCTGTAATTACCACCCTGTCTGTTTGGTAGTTTGTATTAAATATATTTGGAAGGAGCTGAGAAAAGCAGGGCCTTCAGTCTAGTTCTCAAGGGAAGTGTTCATGGTGCTCCAGCCGAGTCTATTGGCAAGCCCAGCAGTGAGGTCAAGCTGGTTTCCTGCTTCTAGGAGCAGTCCTTCCACACAAGCATGTGGAGGCAACATAAAGGGCACAAGGATAACCTCAGAGATCTGACTCTTGTAATGGAAAGAACAGTCTGTTATGAAGGATGGCTAGAGTAGCCTTTTTTTCCTTTTTTAAACTAACTCCTCAGAATAAAATTTCTAAAAAGTTACAAGTGCATGTTGTAAAAAAAAAAAAAAAACAAACCAAACAAAACACCACAGTACAAAGCTTTGCAAGACTGCTTCTAGCAAAGCAAGTCAAAACCGTCCCTTAATGCTATCACTAACAAAATGCTTTTGAGCAGCTAATAGTCTCTGTGGCAATTTATGTAAAAAGTATCAACAGGAAACCAAAATATGAGCTTATGAGCTTGCTTTTCACTTACAAAATGAGAAACCAACATAATTCATGTTTTTTATCCTTATTCATTTCAGAAAGTAATGTAACAAAGCCAAATCCACACCTTTATTGGCTTACAGTCTTAAGTGCTATGGGAGAACATAAATCCCAGCAAAGCCTGGTAACTCCACTGGCCTCTTAGAAAACATAAAGAGCAGCCATCCACTTGTCAGGCAAGCAGCTGGATCTGAAACATTCAAAGCAATTAACTTTCCTCTCAGATTTTAGGCGAATGACCACGAGACAACAAGCTTAGGAGGTTTGTTCCAGTGCTTCTGTAATTAACACAAGCTCGTAAGTTACCAGCAACATGTTATTAGATCAGCTTTGGCAAACTGAGGAGTAGCTGGCAAAGGAATTGCAAACTTCAAAGAAAGCTCTCAAATATCCGATTGCATAATACGAAACTACTCACTTTTAGTACCTTATCTTGGAAGCTCACATTGGTTAGACGGTGACCTTTACAGGATTACCTTAACACGGAGGGAAATCAGCCCCTCTCTGAAGTGTTCTCAAATTTGTAATAGAAAATGGCTGCATGACTGACGTTTATGTTGGAAAAAAAGGATGGTAAAGAAAAAAGGCTTAAATGTCTCCCAACATAAGCTGAAGCTCTGATTTAAAGCTATTTGACTTTCAAAGGAATGATGATAGCCAATTGCCAATATACAGTATGCAACACAACGCTCTCACTCCATCAACTAGGGCAGGGCAGAATGCAGCTTCCAGCTCCTTAAATCTTTTTTTTTTTTTTTTTTTTTTATGAATTTGCCTGTTTTACCAATATGAACAGGCAGATTAATTCAAATATTTCCTTTGTTCCCCCCCTCTCCCAAACATCCTGATCTGTCTGGCAACAAAAAGAAGTTTAGAGAAAGTGACAAAGATTTAAAAGATAGACTTAATAACTGTTGTTATTCTCTATTTATCAAGCACGGGTGGGGAGTGTAGAGTAGATCTGTCAGCCAGTTTGTTATGTCTTTTTACAGAACTACAACATTTCTTATGCTGAAAACATCTAGCCATCAGCCATTTAAGTATTACTGTACTTACTGATTCCTCAACGGGTGTGGAAAAATATCAGCTGTTCTACAAAATTAAGAAAAAAACCCAAACTTCCATTTAAGGATATTAAAGATGTACTATATTCTTCCCAATGTCAACTTCTGTTCCTGTTATTCCAAAGCCCCATTTCTCCTCCTACTGCTGATATATTGCTTTTTGCTGTTCCACAACCATAGCCTGCAATACTGTATTCACTTTAGATTGCCACACAGTCCATATACAGATCAGCTCTCTGTGATGCTCAAAAATCAAAATAACTGCTAGAAAAAAAGAGGCATGAATAATGTGTCACCAGATAATGATTTTTTTTCTAGAGTCTTTTAATTAAAGCAAGTAGCCAGCCCAGTTGTTTCCAGTTCCCCCTGGATACTGAGTACAGATCTAAAAGTAAACACTAAAACATGCATCAATTACACCCTGAAGAACAAAATTAGACTTGGATTATACGTTATTTGAAAGCAGTCTCACAGTTTCTACCACTAAGGCAGTGCTATCATTAATCACAGGTCTTATTACGTTACAGACAAGCATTATTAGTTTTCAAACATTTAGATACACAGAATACATAAGCTGTATTTACATTAGCATTTTGGTTCAGACTACTAAAGTAGTTTTGAAAAGAATCACCCCACTTCTCCTTTTTTCAGTACAAGGTCAGGTTTCCAGAGCAGTTTTGGTGCACTTTAGCTAGATTCCTTGTGAAGAAAACTGAACCAGGGGTGCACAAAATGCACATGAATCCCTAAAGGGGAGCGGTCCCTTGGACAGCTTTGAATTATATATATAGTATAGACCACCTCAGTCCATGGACCAGACTAAACCTAGCCCAAGGTAAAATCCCTGAACTGCATATACTAAAGATGTTGGTGCCTCAATACAAAATGTTCGACCTACTGATCCCCTCCTACCCCACTCAGTTATTTGTTAATGTAGACAACAGCTATGGAAGACTACAGAATACACATGAGCATATTAGAATCATAGAATCATTTAGGTTGGAAAAGACCCTTGGGATCATCGAGTCCAACCATCAACCCCACTCTACAAAGTTCTCCCCTACACCATGTCCCCCAACACCACATCTAAATGACTCTTAAACACATTCAGGGATGGTGACTCCACCACCTCCCTGGGCAGCCTGTTCCAGTGTCTGACCACTCTTCCTGTGAAGAATTTTTTCCTAATGTCCAGCCTAAACCTACCCTGCTGCAGCTTGAACCCATTCCCTCTTGTTCTATCACTAATTACCTGTGAGAAGAGACCAGCACCAACCTGTCTGCAATGTCCTTTCAAGTAGTTGTAGAGAGTGATAAGGTCTCCCCTCAGCCTCCTCTTCCTCAAGCTAAACAGTCCCAGCTCCTTCAATCACTCCTTAGGAGCGACTACTGAACCTGGACTGAAATCAAACATCACACAAACAACTCTGAACTGAGGATGTTCTGAACATTGTTAGTCAAGGCATGGTAGCACTCAAACAATATTGTAACATTTCCGTATCCCTTCTTGGAATTGTTTCACTCACATATTTAGCATAAATATCCCTATGCGGTATTTTGCATTTTCAGCTATCTTAAATTTAGGTAGCATTTCAGAATATACAGCAGATGCCTATAAAATATTCTTGTATTACTTCTACTAGCATCAAGGGTGACATTTATTTACTGCATTTCATCACTGTTCAGAATAACTAGATGTATCAGGCCTCTTTATTTTTGACCGATAAGATATAAACAAAGCTCCTGGGATGTTGTGGCACTTCAGGGCTAATTTGCAGCAAGGATCAGAAAATTTTGCAACTCGCCTGTGACAGTGAGAGCTTGAAGACGTGGAGATAGCACAGGCACACATGGGGAAGCTAAGCAAAAACATCGTACCCTCTTCAATCTTTATTGCTTGTACAGTGAAAATTTTATATCCCCTTCTGCTAACACAGCTCTTCCTTTGAGACTGCAATCAGAGCTCCTCGCAGCTGAAAAATCACCAGGAAGTAAGAAGGACCTTGGAAGGCCAGACTGAGTGGCTAACATCAGGCTCTGTGCACAGGGCCTTCCCCACTGTGGTGCAGCGCACCAGTGGACCATGGTGTGAGCTGTGGGGCCAGCCCCTCTCACTGATGAGCTGCCCTTCACCGGTGCCTGAGGGACTGCAGCCATGCCTTTGCCTGGCCGTGCATCTCCTGGACCCCAAGTCGAGGTCCTGGCTTCACCTTACATGCCCCACCACAGGGACTTGCCCAGCGTGGCTGGCCCTGGCTCCTGCCGCCGGGCTGGCTGCCTCGCCTCGCATGGTGCTTGGCACGGCACAGCACGGGGGCAGCCGCCTCACTGTGCCCTGACAGTGATTCACTGACATATCAGCTATCTTGTGTTAACTACCTAATGAAAACACAGAGTGCAAAAGATACTGACATACTTAGAGAGTGAATTAATCAAACCTCACATAATAAAGGCTAAACTGTTCCTATCAGAGGTATAAACCTCATCCCATGAAGTCTCAAGCTAAAGTCTCCTGAGATTGAAAATCCTGAAATTTGTAAACTGATTAAGGTTTACCGTGTTTTCAAAGAACTGATGAGGTGGAAGGCAGTTCAAGCAGAGTGTTGAAGTCAGAGGCTATGACTCTGGATTCCCAGCACAGGTGAAACTCAGTGTGATTTGCCTTCAGAGAGGTGCAAGGCATCGAGGCTCTGTCCTGCCACATCTCTGGTCTCACTGGATGCAGTTTGAGAGACACTGAGATGAAAAATAGTATTTATTGATGTAGCCTTCAGCTATGTAGGTAGGGAAAGGCAAGGGGTACTATAATCTTTATGAATTATCCATAACAAGATAACTAAGTAGAAATAAGAAACTATTCCCTTTGCTACACCAGGGACATGAAGGGGATAAAAGTAAAAAGAATCTGTTTCTGCTGACAAAAGCAGCAAGGCAGAATCATTTTCTAAAGGAACATCTGTATTTTTTAAAGACTTCTGTCAAACAAGGTGTCTTTCTCCCCTTCCTGGAAGACATGGCTCTCGGGTAGAAACCAGAAGGATTTAGCAGTTCCATTCCTCACCTAATTTATTACTGGATCTCTTTTCCTCATATTATTTTTTCTCTTTCAAAAGTGTTTCAATTCACCTGAAGTAATTGTCAGGAGAATTCTTTCATTCCTTATCTTTTACCGTTCTTATCTTTATCCTGTAAACTGTTGATACCTGGACACACTGTGGTTTAGTTCCTTGCTTCCCATTTCCATTAACATTTTCCTCCTAGCGTTTAGTAGTTCTTTGAGTAACACAAAGGGCAAAAGCAATCTCTTATTTTGCTTTATTACTGGGACTATACACGCCAGCTTCTTACTTTCTTGTACAATTACATGTACTGTTTCAATGTCCACTATGCTCTTTAGTGCATTCATAGTGTCTCTGCTTTCCACATCTGTATTTTTTAAAGACTTCTGTCAAAGAGGCAATCCCACCAACTTTATTTTTTAAACATGCTTATTTCTTGGTTCTGTTTCCCCAGCTGTTTCATAGTACTCTGTCTTTACCCTCTTAAGTGCCTTTGGGAATTTACATCCAGAAAAGTGTAAGACATGTAGGCAAATCTCACGCTTATTTTAATTGCAGCTACCTCAGGTAACAATCTCAATGGAAACGTAGAGGAAAATGATTTTGTACCACCCATTTGCTCAGGCAAGCTTCCTCCAGTCCACACTGAATGTAGAATTGACGTTGCAACTATTACCTGCGCTAGCCAGATGCAGGGTATGGCTCTAGATGCTACTAGCATAGTAACTCAAATAACATGCCAACATACCCTTCATTTCTTTACAGTGGAGCTTCAAAAAAGCTACCAAAATAAAGTTGTTAACCGGTTACTAATGTATTGCCTCTCCAACTCAATATACCATCCAAATACTTTGTCAGCAGAAGAAGCTGATGTCTCTAATTTGAAATGTTTCATAAAGGGATCAATAAATCCATAAAGTTTGGAAATATTTTTGGGTGTATTTTCAGTTCAGTAGTTGCAGTCTTATTTTGACTTAATTATCAACTAGGTGGTTAAATACTGCAGGGCTAAATATGACAATGAATGAAAGATGAGCAAAATAAATACACAACACTAAAAGCCAACTATGTTAGATGAAATGATGATTTCAGATATTAATTCAACTGATACACAGAATGCACATTTGGTGATTATGATTGAATGTCTTATCAACTGAAATCCGTCTTTACAATTATATGTGATAGGCAAACACTATGAAGGCCAAATTTTATGCAAAAGCAGAGAAATAAAAAAATCACGAATCAGAAATATACTGAGAACATGGTGCCAGCAGAGTATGCTGTCAACAGTTATTCATGTACTAATCAACAGAAAGTAAAGTAAAAAATAACATACAGCACTAGAAAACACTATGAAAAGTGAAAAAAAAATGTTAACACATGCGAAAAAGATAGAAAGACTAAACAGAATCCATAAACTATAAACAGTACACTGATTAAACTCTAATTTTGTCAGTATTTGCTCACAAGAATATTCTGATGCATTGCCCTTTAGGAAGTATACACTGTAGGGAGATAAAATAAAGAAGTAACTCTCAGAACATGTACACAATGATTTAATCACAAAGCAAGTTTCAGAGAAAGAGTGTATCTTTTGCCTTTTCTATTTACATTTTAGAGTTTAAGTTTATACATTTTATTCAATAGATGACAAACTAGAAAAATCCATTATGATCTACTGTGAAATTTCATGAAAGCATCTCAGTTCAGTCTAACAACACTTCAAAGAGAGATTTAGTTAAATCCGATAAGTTGGATTACATGCAGATGTCAATCAATAGATGCTCCGTATCTATCTGTATTTTTAACAAAAATTGAAATTTCATGCTTAATAATTACTTTTTAAATGTCCTTCTTATCTAAGATAGCTTGAATAAAATTGTGCAGAAACATGCTATGGTACGCCTGTGCTCTGCAGCTTCAGAGCAACATTAAGATATCACCTTCAGTTTCACATGTTTGTTAATTAAACCCATTTTATCCCTTGAAATTCTGGGGATCTTGTACAAAGACAAATTACAAAAGCTGCAAAGAAAAAAGTACTCAGGCAGATCTAAGGGTAAAAAAAAAAAAAGAAAACACTACAGAACAACTATCATAAATATTTTATTTTTAAAAACTTACCATGCATGAAAAAATTAATGAAATCCAGAGAGAATGAATTGTTAATAACATCTCCCTTTTAGACATCTCTACTAGGATAGACTTTACTTCTAGCTGAATATGAAAATATCCAAATGAAAGGCTAGAAAACACTTTAAAGTTTACAGTTAAAAGTATTTTTAAGAGGTGATGTATGATACTGTTATCTGGTATTTGAAGTCAACGCAGTATAATTGAGTTAATTCTGTTGTTCTTATAAAAATAATGGCATACTCGCAAAGAAAAAAATCTCACGTGGTACAACAATCTTAGGTTTTTCAGGAGGCTACGCTGAATTACAGCACTACGCTGGTAAATAAGCAAACAAGCAAATGGAAACTACTCACTTCTGCTTCCTGTTTACACAATGCTGCCACTGCTGTCTTTGTGCAAATCAATTAAACTGAGTGATCAGTAAATCCTTCCAGTGCAAGTATTTCTCTTAACCAGTCAAAGGGTCACACTGATAGGCTGCTGGCCAATGTTTTGTGTTGCTGACACAGCCAACTTTCTATGGCTATCTGTATGTCAGTGATAAATGTCAGAGGCAGCTTGCTCCTGGGATTTGACTGTAAAGCTACCACTGTGTATCAGGAACTTGCCCTCAAGGTGTAATGGGAAAGCCAGCAAAGTGGCAAATTTGCAGCTTTGCCCTTCTGCTTTCCTCCGGGACACAATTCAGTTAAATACACTCTCTGACAATATTCAGCAAGGAGCTATTGCGGGCTGTATATACTCTTTCATGGCTATCAATGCGCAGCACAAATTGAAAGTTGAAAAAAAAAAATCCTAAACCACAATAACAATGGAAAAAACAGTATCACGCATGTTACCTGTAAAATCATGATGCTGTGGGATATTTAGCTGTACTAATGAAAGGAAGGGAAGCGAGTACACAAGGCTTTAATTTTCCTTTGCAGTGGTGTGGTTATCTCTCCTCTACCTCCCTGCTCAGTATCTGAGGGAAGCAGCACCAAAGAACAGAAACCCAACGGGAAAGGAGCTGACAGTGCAAAGACCCGTCGGTGCCTCGGAGATGATCACAGTACATGAGTTCCCTTGAATACCACATCCACAGGTGAATTGCTTTGAGCCCACAGAGTATCTCCCTCCGGCAGACTGGCTGAACAAATAGATGCTTTTATAACAGTGCAAACAGCAAGGTAGAAAAAGGACTGTAGACTCAGCCTAATAAGCAGCATTTCTTGGAGCCCCTTATCTTACCTGCCCTTCCAAGGAAGCTCATTGCCTGATCAACCCCTGCTCTCTCACTCCCATACTGAGAGACAGTTAGACAAGCACTCACTTAAAATTTGTTCACGCTAACAAAATACAGGAAGCTAATTTAAGTCTATCAAACACTGACAGAATGACTTTCCACTGCCTGGATGACAGCAGAATTGGAGGATGAGTAAGGAAGCATCCCAGCCCTGCTTCATGTACACACATACCTTTTAGGGAATGGGTTGATAATACTGATTTACTCTAGGGAAATTACCAAAAAAATCCACCAATGCTGGTGTCAGTTCAGCAGAGCCTCATAACCTATACTGGAGCCAGACCTGCGTTTTGAGATGCCTTGCTTTCAGCTGAGGTTACTGAAGGGAAAGAGGCTCAGGAGCCTTAAGGATTCTTTTGCTTTGAAGAAATATAACTGCTACCTGTGGACTGTCAAGAATATTTAAACTTCCTAGTCTTTACCTGTAGATGTAATTACTGTATTTGTAACTGAATTAAATGTTTTTTTCTATTCCTAATTTTACATCCCTATGTGCCAAAATTTCAAGGGCATAAAATTTTGCAAGGCCAGGTGGGAAAAGGGAGAATTAAATTCTGTAAGACACTGTCCTAGATACTAACTTGGGAGGAGAAGTATCGGAATTATTTTGTATAATGTGGTAGTCTCGTCCAGCACCAGAGGTATTTAATTAACATCTATTTTATTCTATTACATCTTACTTGAAGCTGAAAATCATGCATGAAGAATTTTCGTCGAATCCTCTTAGTTTAAGCTAATCAAGTGTCTAATGCTTGATAGCTGGAAAAATTAAATTGCAAATGTGTTCTTAAAAAAAACCTAATTCATTTATAATGAAAATCACTGGAAGAAAACAAAAACCTCACAGATATAGTATACATATTTTAAATCTCAGTTTTATATTTCAGGGTCCACATTCACAGTGGCTCCTGATGCTACCATAAAAAAATTACTTTTTTAAAAAAGATGGAATAAAATGCAAGATTTATTGTCTGTTATTAATATATATAAGCCAACAGTGAATAACATCCAGCATCACTAAATGCTTTGATTATTTTCAAATCGTACACATGAACCAGTGTAAGTTACAAAACCAGAACATAATAGCAAGTATCCATTGTCTGCCAAACAGGAAAACAGGGTCTACACAGGCCTTCCCAGGCATTTTTCAGCTACACATTTTACGAGAGGATGTAAATTTGTTAAAATCAAAACTGTAGATGCATGCTAGTTTCAATGATTTGCGTGTAGGAAAAGGTTTCTTCAGCCAAGAATGAAACCGGTGTGAGATCCATCCACGGGCCGCCCTGCAAGCCCAGGCTCTCCCATCACCACCCAAATCAGAGCCTGGGCCTGGGTACAGGTCCCAACCAGCTGCCTAGTGCTGCACTGGGGCACTTTGCAATCAATACCTGCAGTTTTAATGTAACAGTTAAATATGTTCTCATTGTTTCTACAGCTCAGGGGTTAGGTCAGTCAATTATTAACAGGAAGACTGAGGTTCAGGCCCTGCCTTGAATTCCCTCTCACTTAATTCTACCTGCAAAATCTACTTTAATTTGAATTATCAAAAGAAAAAGGAAACAAGAAAACATTTTAAACACATTTTAAACAAAACTAACTTTGAAGAAGCCCACAGTGGAAACAGAGCATACCAGTTTGATGAAAGAGCGTTTAATGGTATGTCCACATGCAGATGGAAAATGTTTTGTGGAATTTGTATTGTAAAAAGAGGAAGTTTTTTCCAGTGCTTGTCTTGGATTCTGTCTGATCTGATACCAGAAAAGAGACAACAGACAGGCCACAGCTAGTGGCCTGTGGTTAAAAAGAAAATAAGCTAAAACCAAAGCAGCAAAGGGGTACATAGGCACAGACTCTAGAAGTGAGAGGATTTGACACCACAGCATGCAGTGACACTGCAAATGTATGCAGAAGTAGAAAGATAGTTTCACGTATTCTCCATGTACGAAATGAGGACAACTGGGCATGGATCTCCTATAGTGGGATGGACAAAGGGAAGTACAGGCTTGTCTTAATCCATCTCTCCCCCCTTTCCTCCCAACACCCCATATCGCTATAAATGCTGCTGGCTGTAACACATGTGCTGCACTGCCATGGGATGCATCTGCACCTCCAGAGCTGCCCATCCTCCTCATTCACATCCCTTCTGTGTTGAACCCCATACTTTGTTTGCACATCTTTGCAAAGCACAGTTGGAGATCTGCAAACAAAAAGGTTTCTACTGAAATGTTAAGTGTTTGCATTACAACAAACATCTAATGTTGTAATTTCCCGGCATTCAAGATCATAGTAGATTAATTCTTCTAGCTAAAGTTTTCTGGTAAATAATCAAATCTGAAGAACAGTAATTAAAAATGTACATGTTGACATGCTGTAAATACAAAAAAGTTCATTTTCTCTTTTCTGATCTGTTAATGACTTTTAGATGAACAACTGGATGTTGAGTTATAGCAACAGGTGACACCTGTCATTAACTCTCATGTTTGCTCTTGAATGTTTGGAATTTCTGTCAAGAGTTTGTTGTCTAGACCTCTAGTGGATGGAAGAGACAACTCTGTGTTTATCAAGACTGAAAAGTCTTTGCAGAGTTCTAGCAAATACACAGAAGTGTTTTATGCTGGTGAAAAATCTCCTGATGATATAGCATTGAAACAATTCTCTGAATGGAACATCAGTAAAAGGCCGCAAGACCTGTGTCTGCATCAGGGCTTTACCAGCACTGCTGAATCACTTGTACTTTTGTCCACCTCTTAACCTCCACAGCTATCCCTGCAACTTTCTCAAAGCAGAGCAAACCTCAGTGCATGTGTATTGGTCAATTATTCTGTGTGCTAGTTATGGCTTAAAAGAACACAAAACGGGACCAGAATTTAAAAAGATTATTCAGAAGAAAATACTGGGCCAAGTGAAGGAAGTATGATGATGTGTAAGGAAAAATGACAACAAAGACAGTTACTCCAAAATATTTTTGAACCACTGACAATCAGCCTCCTGAGATATCCGGATCATCCAACACTCCAAGATGTTTCCCTGGAGTACATGAAGTACATATCTCTCTGTTTTCTTCAAAGAATGAAATCAATATTTCCATTTTCGATGTGAATGTAAATATATTGGCAGTATTGATACCGAGCTCATACTTTTCCTTAGAGACACAACTTCTGGTATCCCCAACTTAAGTTATTATTTTAAACTTCAGAAAAATGTAACCACAATAACAGCAAATTACCATGCAACAGTAGCCCTACTGACTTGTTATTATGCAGATGGAAATTAGTGTCCTTTGTTACTTTCTCTTACCTATAAATCAGCAGTTAACTTCTTCACACAATGAAGCTTTTAAAAAAAAGTATCATTAAATGCATAGTATGCAAGAAGTGAATGAGTTTTTCAGATTAGGTGCCAATTTTTAGAGGGGACATGAAACGTAAATGAATTTTGGGAAGAACTAACTTACATATCCAAACCCCAGTGTCACTATGCACTCTTTACGTATCTATTTTTCACTTCAGTTGGGTACAATGTGTTTCTTCATTTTGTGCCTAACTACCTTTACACTCCCTGTATACTGATAGACAGGCTCTGACTTCTCTGGGTTTTGCATTTATTGCTTTATGCATTAAAAATATTCCTACCACGTATTGTGCAAGTGCAGATACAACCTAATTAAGCCTGCCAGTTAGATGGTCCTATTTTCACTTGATTATAAGTCAGCACTTACTCCAGCCCTCCAACACAGCAGAAATCCATACCTCTGGACGCAGTACTGATTAGTCAATAAGAAATCTGTATCAATATACTCTCGCCCCCTTTGGCATTAGCAGCGAACTAATACACTGAGAGTCCAGTAGCTCAGGGGCCAGCTGTCTAGCTTAAGAATTCAAGTCTCTGACATCCCTAAAGATGCTGCAAGACAAGGGTTTTGCAGTAGTATGGTCTACAGCAGGTTCCTTCTTTTGTCCCTTAAAGGAAAGAAGGAATTGTCTGCAATAGTCTACTTTATAAGCACACTGAGGTTGCAAAGTCAAGCACTTGCTAGTTGGGAAATGTCAGACTTACCTGATTGCTTGTGTAAATTTAATTCTACCCTTGCTACATTCATATCTATGCATTGTGATATAAATTTTAATTACCCCATTGGATACTATTTTTTCCACAGGACATCACTCAGCCCACCAGATGAATGCAGAAGGGGGCTGAATTAATGTACTGACAGTCATAAAAATGCCATTTTCAATTTGCAAGTGCTTGACTTTGCAACCAAAGTTACACTCTTTTGACACAAATTTGAATAAAATTTGAATTATATAAACATACATAGATTTGAAGGAATAATGGAGCAAGAGGGAGATGAATTATTTATATATGACTGGCATCAATGCAATTAATAAGAATAGCAGGAGGTGTTAATATCTACATGGTTGAATATACTTTGCAAACACCAAGTCATCATCGTAATTTAGATATTTTAAAACATTTCACAAACCCACAGCGTTATTACTTGTGACCTTAATCCTTCCAAGATTATCTGCAGAAACCGCAATATAACAAAGGTAATGAAGACCAAAAAGGAAAATTGATAAGCACTAAAATATGCTGCTTATTCTTCACATTTAGCATATTCTGAAAGGAAAAAATATCTGTGCTTTTGTCAAAGGTGAGTGGATGCCTTTCTAAGATGCAATGGGGTTATACTGGCATTGGTTCTACAAAAATATCTGTATATAAAAGATATAACTGAAAAAGAAGCAGAAACTGACCCAAGAGATACACTAATGTCAAAAGCTTCAGCCCTATGGCATAGTCAGTCATCTGGAAAATTGAGGCTATATTTAGTTTACATTTTCATGCTTTTATTAGCAAAAATCAGCTATGGCTAAAACACTATCAGGCAAAAATTGTTAGTTCAGATTAAATGAGTTTTTTAAATGGTATTTGCTTGTTTATGCACAGAAGTGAGTCTAATGTTTTCCCCAGTTTACGAATCTCCTCCAAATTCAAAGCCATATAACTGATGTCACATCAAAGGTGTAGTTCCTTTCGTCTCATCACTTCTTGCTATGATGCATCATGTTGTGACTACCATACAAAAACATTATGGAAATGTAAATAAAAAGGTTCTTGTTTGGAAAACAAATCCTCACTGTTGTTTTGTTGTTTTATATACAGCGCTGAATTCTGCTTCAAACATTTTCCTTCTGACAGAGAACACATCTCAGTAACCAAGAATTCTTTTTTTTCTCTTACCATGAATACTTTTAATGTCACAGGTTCTACTACCTGCAAAAAATCTGAATAAGAATAAATAGAATCATAGAATTGCCTAAGTTGGAAGGGACCTTTCAGATGATCTAGTCCAACCATCAACCTAACTCTGACAAAAAACATCACTAAACCATGTCCCTAAGCACCACATCTATCCATCTTTTAAATACCTCCAGGGATGGTGACTCAACCACTTCCCTGGGCAGCCTGTTCCAATGCTTCATAACCCTTTCAGTGTAAAAAAAATTCCTAATATCCAGTCTAAACCTCCCCTGGCACAACTTGAGGCCATTTCCTCTTGTCCTATCTCCTGTTACTTGGGAGATGCGACTGACCCCCACCTCCCCTCAACCTCCTTCTAGGTAGTTGTAGAGAGCCATAACGTCTCCCCTCAGCCTCCTTTTCTCCAGGCTAAACAACCCCAGCTCCCTCAGCCACTCCTCATAAGACTTGTTCTCCAGAACCCTCACCAGCTTTATTGCCCTTCTCCAAACATGCTCCAGCTCCTCAATGTCTTCCTTGTAGTGAGGGGCCCAAAACTGAACGTAGTACTTGAGGGGTGGCCTCACCAGTGCCGAGTACAGGGCAAGAGATTGCCCAATCACTTCCCTAGTCCTGCTGGCCACAGTATTCCTGATACAAGCCAGGATGCTGTTGGCCTTCTTGGCCACCTGGGCACACTGCTGATTCATATTCAGACGGCAGTCGACCAACACCCCCAGGTCCTTTTCTGCCAGGCAGCTCTCCAGCCACTCTTCCCCAAGCCTGTGGCGCTGCATGGGGTTGTTGTGAACCAAGTGCAGGACCCGGCACTTGGCCTTATTAAACCTCATACCATTGGCCTTGGCCCATCGATCCAGCCTGTCCAGGTCCCTCTGTAGAGCCTTTCTACCCTCAAGCAGGTCGACACTGCCACCCAACTTGGTGTCGTCTGCAATCTTACTGAAGGTGCACTCAACCCCCTCGTCCAGATCATTGATAAAGATAGTGAAGAGAGCTGGCCCCAATACCAAGCCCTGGGGAACACCACTTGTGACCAGCCACCAACTGGATTTAACTCCATTTACCACCACTCTCTGGGCCTGGCCCTCCCGCCAGTTTTTAACCCAGTGAAGAGTACTCCCGTCCAAGCCATGGGCAGCCAGTTTCTCCAGGAGAATGCTGTGGGAAGCTGTATAGCAATCAAGTAGATAGCTAAAGATACAATCACGTGAAATAAGAGCTTGATTCTTTGTTTCTCTCATAACACTCAACTGCTTATTTCTTTTCATTCTAGCTAGCTGTTCTGAAGGAAGTTTTCAACAGTCTCTACAAAGCCAGCAGGAATTTCTAAACAAGCAGCCATTTTCTTATTAGAAATAGAACTAAATTATACAGAAAGTCTTATATCACAGTCATTCTACTTCTTTCTTTAAATAAATTTCCCCATCTTCCAAGCCTCATTAAAAAAAAAATAAAATAAAATCCAAAGCACTGGAGACTGGATTCAGTCTTCATTAATTGTTTTCACGCACTGCTTCTCCCTGGATTCACAAATTTGCCCTGTCAGCACCAAATCTAGAATATTTCTCCTCAGCCAACCCTGCTGCTTCCTGTTGCATATCCCAGAGTCCATCCCTGCCACCAGCCATCAGCCACATGGTTACAAGGCTGGTTCTTCCACAGTTTCTGAAAACACAAGTAGCAATTCACCCTCCTCTTTGAAAAAGGACAACTCTTTTGGGAAGCAAATTTAATGCAGGACATTAAGTAAACTGATGCTGTCATTAGTGCAAATGTCAAGTTCATTATAGCAGATGTTTCAGCTGAAGATCGCTACACATTAAAATCTCAAAAACAAATGTGCAGAGCGTTCACCATTTGATTTAGTGTGTCTGCTTCCATGCTCTCAAGAGTGAGCCAGAAGTGGCTCTGGGCATCATTGCCCCATTCTTATGTAGCAGGGGCAGTCTTACAGCTAGGACGTTCCAGAAACACGTCCGGCCCCCAGCCTTGCTGATGACCACTTTTATCAGCGCTGGACACGTAAGATGTTGGTGAAATACAGAATGCAAAAGCTATGGCTAATGCAGTTAGAGACTGAAAAGAGCTCAGCAATAGTAAAGAACCTCTACCATATTGCACTCATTGTTACAGGAACCTCTTCACTTGGAAGAATCAGGTGGTGTGACTGATAAATTTCGTTGCTTTCTATGAGCATTTCAGTCCTGGAATGGACTGTCTTCACACAGAAAACATCAGGGGAAGTCCATTATCAGAAACGGTGATTTCTGAGGCTCTTGCAATTTTCTAACCAAATGTAGAGCGCAAAATACTTTCCTGCATTTCAGGCCCAAAGTAATTTGCTGTCATACTAAATGCCAATAACTAAAAAAATAGACAGAACAAACTGTGTTTAAAAAAAAAAAAAATAAAAAAAATTAGGGGTCATTTTTGAAAAGCGACTTCTTAACATCCTTCCTACGATTACAATTTATCTTTTCCATAGTAGTCCTTAGCTTAATTTATAGGAATTTATAAACTGCAGTTGAAACTCTTCTAAAAGCAGCAACAACAGTCTGAAACAGATTAGCCTAAAAACTCTGGATGACCATAAGGAATCCACGCTACAGGATCTCCCTCAGTCCTACATAGGCCACTGTATGCAGGAGTCAAACAAATACTGCTTTAGACAGCAAAAGAGTTTGTCATAGCCTTATTCCCATGTAGCTGTAACATTCTTTCTTTTGTGCTTAAAATGTTCCTCCTCTACCCTTCCTGGAATATGTCAGCCAGAAACCACTTCAGACAACGATCAAATACAGAATATTTTGTCTCAAGATGGAAGAGTTCCATGGATGAATGAGTGATTTATGAGCCTACACATGACAATGCAACAGACATTCATACACAAAGCGTGACTCTGGATCAAATATCTGTTCACAGAAAAAGGCTGAAGAAAGAAGCATCAGAGGCATAAGGAAAGATAAGAGAAAGAAGCTGTAACTTATAGGCTTGGACAACAGAGTTAAAGTAACAGCTCCAAAGCAATCTGCACTTTAAAAAAAATCTTAGCAATTTCATTTAGCATATAATTTCAGCTGACTGAATAGAAAAGATTGGTAAATTCTTGCAAACATTCTTGCAAAAGTCTGAACATGTATTTGTCTCCAGCTAGATCAGCCTCACATGTCATCTTAAAAGTTAGGTCCATGCTCTTGTAAATTCAGTTGCAGCGTCCTTCATTTCACAAGTGAACACAGGAATACACAGTTTCTTGCTATTTGACACTTACAGCTTCACTGTTGTCAAATCCATAACTTAATTGTTTCTGTTCTGCTAAGTCCATTACATTGTCTACTTCATAGTATCACTAAAATTTACTGCAATCAATGAATTTTCCATGCAATAATCCAGTAAAAACATGTATTTCACATTTAGCAGTTTAAGGAAGTTTCGAAACTAATCCATCCAAAGCAGAGTCAAGGATTTAATGAATACAATTTAGTTCTGGGAGAGTAAGAAAGCATGGCTGACTATCTTTTTTACAAGGTGTATGCATTTATGCCACTGTAAAAGAAGAAATAAACTAATTTTATTTTCACAACTGAAAACAAGTTCTCAATTGAGCAGCTTTCATTGAGCCTGCACATCTTAATAAAACTAAGATTACTGCATAATCCAACCTTTTTTTTATTTCCCCTGAATGACTCTAACGTAGACTCATAGAATCATCTAGGTTGGAAGGGACCTTTAAGGTCACTGAGTCCAACCATCAACCTATCACTGTCAAAACCACCACTAAACCATGTCCCTAAGCACCACGTCTACCTGACTTTTAAATGAACTCCAGGGACAGTGATTCAACCACTTCCCTGGGCAGCATGTTCCAAGGTTTGATAACCCTTTCTGTGAAGAATTTTTTCCTAATATCCATCCACATCTGTCACTTTATAGCTCTGTGAATATATACTTCTCATGAGAGAAAAAAAATCCCACTTTTTTTTTTTCTGCTCCAGAGATGACCTGCAAAGAATAAATACCTGCTGTTTTGTTTGGGTTTTTTTAATTTCTGATAGAGATAGGTTCATTTGGAGACTGCTCAAATTCCACTGATGCTTATTTTTTCAAACAGTAGAGAGTCCTTTTGACTTGTTCATTGTTTCCCTGGAAATCACAACTGATTTACTTTACATGCTGAAACTCCTTAAGCCATAACAATAATAATAAAACAAAATTCAGAATAGGAAATACTTAGACACCACTCATTTGAATGAAAAATCGCTCCTTGAGAATAACAGACTGCATAATTTCAAGGTCTCCTCTCCTAAAGAAATCCACCACAGACCAAAAAAAACCCCTACTTCAATATGAAATTCAAACACAAAAAGTTTTGAGTTACCTTTAAGGTGAAGTGTTTTAGGGACACGCCTTTTTCTCAACCAAGAAAAAGAATAAAGGAAGGTTGTGTTTTCACTTGTATTGTGTGCGTGTGTGTTTATACATCTATCTTTTTTATTTTTTTAGTTCATTTTTATTTAGTCTATACTTCCTTTCCTTCAACGATACTTGCTGGGTCTGCCCTCTGTGTGCAGTTTTCATTGAAATAAGGAGAGTGTGTGCTGCAACCTTTCTCTGCTTTAGACTTCCCTGAGTGTAAAAACCCCAGTACCAGCTCTGCAGCTCTCAGGGAAAGTGATATTCTGCAATAAATAGTCAGCCTTCTGCTTAAACTCCACAGAAAGTGGTCTGGTAGCCACAAACAGAACTATCTTCATAGCTTTATAACCATTTTTTTGACACTTAGACAGAGAGCTATCACCAGTGGTGAAAGTGCTCGTTTTCTAGCTCTCTTGATTACAGATGTGAACAGAAAAAGCATCTTCCAGAAGGGATTCTTCTGTCAATGAAAGAAAAGAGAGCTTTCTTGGTATGTTAAATGTGAGAGGATGTCTCAAGCATACAGCTTAGCAAAAAAAAAATGGCAGTTACTTTCCAGACTTAACTGAAATTCAGACAACACTCTGGGGCTCTAAAAGAGGTTGTAATAGAGACCCTGTGCTGAGAAACAAAACAAGGTGAAAGAAAAAAAAAAGTACATGAAAGATCACCTGGGAAGAATGGCTTTCTTCTACCATCCTGCTGAAGTCATGACCATTGATTCAAGGGGCTGGTACATTAATAATGTAAGGACTAGATTAATGTCCCACAGCAGGACTGGTCTTTTATTACTCACGGCAAGGGATGACACGCACAGAAGAGCCTACAAACAAATCCTTAAGGGATGCTAGGGTGGAAAAAGAATAAAGTCTCTATGTATGGGAGGTGTCTAGGTACAACTGGTAATATACTTTGTGAGAAGTGGTGGAGAAGCTGCCACCATGATAAGCAGAATAGCAAAGCTGTATGAAAGGAGGAGACTGATGGAGACACATACTACACTGAAAATCTGGATTTACATAGTGGAAATGTCCCTGCTATTAATCATGCCTTTCCTGACTGTGGACTGGCAAGAGTAGTCTAGTCACTAAAGCCCTCCAACTCCTGCACTTTAAAAGGAAAACAGAAGCTCAGTGAAGAAGGTGGCTTTTTAACCTTTTAACATAAAGAGGCAAGGATCTAGATACCAAAAATGTCTTGGTCAGCTGGCAGTTGCATAACCACTCAAACATCTTCCTTTATGCTGTGTAGAGCACTAGCAGAGGAAGTGCCTGAGGAAACAGGTATATCAAAATTTCTAGTGAATTCAAAATGTATTTAACAGGAAAAACGAAACAAAAACCTGGCTCTTCCTGCTGATGTCAAGGCAAAATGTCAGACATAAGCCCTGGAAAGTGACTCTTACAGTGACATCCCACCCTGCCATTAATGATCTAGTAGTTCAAAATAACTCAGGCTGAACACTACGGCTAAATCTATGCTAATTAAAAAATCTCCTGTTCAAATCATCACTTTGACGGAATCATCCAAGAGAGGTCCAACAAATTCCATATCTTTAGCATATACTACATAGATATGGTGTATCTGCTGTCTGTTTCAGAAGCAAGCCTTTTACAGGTTCAGAGCACAAACCAATCTTCTCACGCAGAGGTCTTCCTGATGCCCAGGGTCACCATCTGTAAACTTCCAAACTTCAAAGAAATTACACTAATTTTTTTAACGGGGCTCTAATAATTTTTCCTTCTCTCAGCAGCAGCTGTTGTGTAGCACCTTTGTAGGAGCTACTCATACAGGGACTTGCCTATGAAGCAGGCCTCAACATTCTTGGAAAGAGACAGGGCAGGGGATGGCTGATGAATGAAAGCTGGGCAAAATAACCATATTGAGGCCTATTTAATTGGATGATTGCTCTTTTAGATAGCAATTCAAGAGCTGATCCTCAAAAGGTTGTTGGTTTAAAGAGCTTGTCAATGAAGAAAAGGGGTTTAAATTGTGTGTTGAAATTGCTCATAAAGCCTGCATGGACAGTGGAGGCAAATATTAGTGGTAAGTGAGAGATTCAAAGTCAATTTATGTCTCAAATATCCCAGACAACAGATGATGAGGCCAGCTAATTTGCATGGGAAGGAACAGCAGTCAGAAAGGGATTTCTCATTAATAAAGGAGGACTAAAGTCCCAGGAGGCTTGCCATCACCCTGCAATCTCTAGCCGTATGAAAAGCTTTCATATGGAAAGTCTGGAGTGACCTTTCACTATAGATTGCTCTTACCAATTTACATCCTAAACAAACTTTCGTCCGTGAAGATGGTCAATATGGAATCCCATTTCTAAGAATTCATTAGCGTGCCTTCCTAAGATGCTACAGTATCAGGGGAGTGAGGAAAAGGGCTTCTCTCTTACTCTTCTCAGCAGTGTTAAAGTTACTAACTACAGGGTTCCAGGGATTCAATACTTCAGGGAACAAGACAGGAACAAGAATCAAATTCATGTCTATCTTGTAAGAACAAAAGAAGTAACCACAAGCCCATCAATGCAGTAACAGAATAGATAGATCATGGAATTGGTAGATAATGGAACTGATAATAGATAATTGTGACAGAGAATGGCATTTGTGCTGTGTGCTAGAACAGCTTGGAAGCACAGTAAAAATGGTATGATTATTTTAATGAAAGAACAAGAAAAAGTCAACTAGTGGCAACTTGAGCACTCAGTGAAGAAAAACAAAATACCATCTCCATAATTCATAAAATCATACAATAATATCCTAAAATAATGAAATACTACTTACAGAAGAAATATTAATCTAATAAAACAAATACTGTAGAGTTGAGAAGAAACTTCATTTAACCTAGATAATATTGTCAAATAGGTGGCTCAGCAAGTGGCTTGAATATCGTTCTATCTGCTAGCATAACTCTTCATGGAAAAAAAAACATTATTTTTTTTAGAATAGTTTGCAGGCAATGAATTTTTCTTTTCAAGTTTAAACTCATGTGACACAATTGTGAAAGAATAAACAAAACATTGTATTACTAATGCCTGTACTTAAAATCCAGGGAGGACTCTAGCAATTCACACGCTTGATCATGTGCAACTTTGCTTTCTTTGGCTCAAGGAAAGGAGAAATGAATTCTAGGTGGAATACTCTGTACTACAGAATAAAGGTGGAGAACAAATCAGGACAGTTTAAGTTAGAATAGGCTGGAAAGTAGACCGTGGAAATTTTACAGTGGCTGTTTTTTCATCCCCTGTTTCTGAAGCTGAATTTTTATTGATTTGCAGGCTTCCCACAGCTCACACCTGTAGCACCTTGGGCACAGGACACAGTTGTCTTTTTCCTCTCACCTAACACAGGGTACTTGGCTGGTAGCTGTAGACATCATTATACTGTTTGTTTGCTGAGAAGTCCTAAAGGATCTAGGAAAAGCAGGATGCTTCTCTATGTTCCTATGTTCTCAACACGTGAAGATGCCAAGTGAGCCAAGTGACATACGCCACATATTGGGAGTCACACTGTAAACAAGAAGTGCTAGTCCTTGAAATCAGTAAGATACATAAGTGTGTGCTGACCTGCAAGATGAGTGTCTGCTAAAGTGTAGAATTTTATATGTAATGCCAGAATCTTGCATGAAAGGGGAAAGTCATAATGTAAATAAGCAGATATACTGTCAAAAGACTTCTTGCTTAAAATAGATTCAGAAATTGTAAATGCTTTGTATAATAGTTTTTCTGCACGCATTAAAATCTGTTTTACTGGGGAACACTAAGGAATACATTTCTATTCCCTGACATTTGCTAATAACTAAGAAGTAATTGATACTAATCAGTGTTAATGCCTGCTATTAGAAATCACAGACTAAATAACAACAGCATTATGCCATACAGACAATAGCCAACATTGTTACAGAAAGACATTTAGGAGCTAGAAAAAATACATTTTTTTATGTATACTTTCCAATGCTAATGAGGGATCATTTATGCTGAATCAAAAAGTACGTAACTTCATAATTACTTAACGTAAACACATTTACTGTGACAAACTGTAAAAATATTTGCCAGAAACCCACATACTGTAGGGACAAGAAGAACAGTGAGGGCATAAGAGTAGCAAGTAAGTGTTTTAGGACTGGCCAGGCTGAAGTGGGAAGGACGGGAGAGAATGAAACCATCTGCCAAGGGAAGCCTGACAAATGATGGCCCAGAGAAAAGCAGCAACACGAGCTCCAGAGAGCAGAGCTTAGTGGGGAAATTTCTAAGAGCTAATTCTACCAAAGTGGGCCGAATTGCCTCCAGTATAGCCCCAGTAAAATCACCTTAATCTATTTTTAGCTCTTGCATTTAGTTAACTACTTAAAGTAACAAGAGCACTTGTTAGCTTACTGAAAACTCACGTTTTGCCTTAGCAGGCCTGGGGATTAAAGTCTGAAGAATATTTCTTTTCAGTGAAGAAGAGTGCATGCACATGCATGCCCATGTTTGTTTTGAAAGAAAATGCAGTGTTCAGAGTGGTAAAAATGAATTTGTTACTTTTTTGATTGCTGTGTTTCTTCTATTAAATGAAAAGGGAGGAAGCACTGAAGATAAGTTATTTAGGAGGTTAGATTTTAATGCAGCAGAAAGAGAACAATGGCCTCTGCACATAAATATCAAAATAAAATCCTTCTTCAGTTATTTTTTATTAGCAGAGGTCATATTTTAAGAGCGATCACTATATGCCACATAAGTGTCTGATATAAGCAGACATCTACTGTGACCTTCTTAAGAAATATTGCAGCATGGGATATCTTTTTTTTGCCTGGCTTTAACAAAGAGCCTGAATGGGATAACAGAAAGGAGCATGAATTTCAGTTATCTTCCATCTTCCCTATCAGTTTCAATTCAAGGCTTAGTTTGGTCTTTCTGCTAGATCCTGAGCTTTGGTGTTTTACTCTAAGGATTCAAATTTTGACAATCCTGTCTGAGCATTTATCTACCCAGAAAACTTCTACCAAATAAGGTAATAGCAAGTCAAATTCCCACATGGATCTTTTTATTCAAGCTCCTAAGGTTTTAGTTCCATTTCAACCATCTCAAAAGTGAGGAAAGCAAAACAAAACCACCACTTTCTTATACTAGAAGAAGATTATCCACTTAGCATGTGGCAGTAATGGCTACCTGTTAAATTCTATTGATTTAAAATCACATCTAAGTATAAATTAACATCTAAGTATATATTTCTTTCCTTGATACACTTAACTGCCCAAGTGTGGCTGCAGGATTTAAAAAACATGACATTTTTAATTTATACAGAGAAATACCCAGTGGAGACAATACCAGATGCGTTCAATGACTGGGTGATATTTTACAAAAAAACCCAAACCTTTTGAGAAGGAATGAGCAGGACTTTTCATCTGTTTCCAAAAAAGGAACCTCAGTATTTCGACATGAAGGTTCCTGTTTCCCAACCTGAAGAGAAACAGCAAAGTTGTCACAAGGAATAACATACCTTTATTTGAAAAAATGACATCCAGATAAAACCTATGGTATATATATTGCCTCAGAACATAATATTACAATAGCTCTCGCAGTTACCCAGATGATTTTATGCTTTCTTCAAAGGCTTCCTAAAGTCTGTATGTTCTTTGTGTTTGCTCCCGTGAATGAACTGAGGTAAAAAAGTCACACAAAACTTCCAGTGTAGTATCTCCAGAAGTTGCGGAAGTAAAATAAATAGTGTAAATTATGCACACATTCTGCCAGCTGGAGTTGAGATAGTATTTGTTTGAAATTAACAATTTCAATGAATTAGTAACTAACTGAAAAGTAATACATCATATACTGAAAATGAAGACAGGAACTAGTATGAGCAATTGAAGAGTTTCTTCGTGTGGTGGGTGGCTGGATTATGGAAAAGCGACTCAGGCCAACAATTTATCTGGCATTTCTTAATTCAGGAAAGAGCAACAAACATGCAGTAACATTTTTTTCACTATTTTCTGAACTAGTCTTTTCCTGGCATTTACCAATTCTGTGTTCTTATGCATTAGAAATTTGCAGCAAAACATGCTAAAATATTATTAGCTTGTAGTACCCTGAAATTGGCTAAAAGAACATTTTTTTACGTCCAGAAACTGTCAACTGATTTGGAAAAAAATGACCTTTCAAGCTAAATATGCATATATTTTTGCCTGATTAATTCTATTTAAAGCTATTTAAAATTCATTAAGTTAAAATTTATTTTGGATTTTATGCTTGTAGTTGGGAGGCAAAATATACTATCAGCTATCACATACTTCACATTGGAAAGGCAATGCACTCTATCATCAAAAATGGGATAAATCAGGGCATGGTTTAAGGTTTTTTCCTCTCTACACCTCTAGCAGCATTTATCTCTATAAGGTACATCTGTCAGAGGTTCCTAGGCTTTCCAGACAACGGAAAGAGATGCCACTGTGCCATGAGGAGTTTCTGCTGCTGGTCTGGTATGACGGAAGCGTGAGCTGCCTGATGGCTCAGGTGTTAAGGGCTTAGAATTCCAGATATTCCCAAATTATTCTGTGTCTGGATACATTGATTTTGAATAATCACTCTGTTCTGTTAAAACCATATTTCAAATAAATATTTGAGCAAATACAGCTGTTTCCAGATAATTCCATGTTACGTAAGTCGGGAGAATACAAAGATTTTGTTCATTTGGTGCTCAGCTGTGCGACAAACCTTAGAATAAGACAGGGTATTATATTCTAAAGCTTGATTCCATGTCTTCTCATCTTGAAAACAGTTAGCAATTGAAAATCAGCATAAAAGGGAAGGATGGGGAAATGATTGCTTCCAATTTCAAGCAATGTAACTCCTACCTAAAAGCTTTGTTTTTCCTGCTCATCTACAATTTGAACACCATTAGTTTCTGAAACATGAAAAGAATCCAAATTGAAACTAAGCGTGATTTTATTAGAACCAGTAATACATAAGAAGCCTTAAAAGAAAACTGGAACATGTTATTAATAATAATATGAAATGTACTACTTTTTTTTTTCTTTATGTTTATATTCCTCTTAAGACCACAGGAAAACAGTTACCTTAAAGAATGCTGACTGAAAACAGTTCTTAATCCATAGTATTTGGTTTTCCAAAGGGGTCTCATATGTCAAACTTGCCAATAAACTTAGAGTATTATCTTTTTTTTTACATTTTTGCTTAAACGTTAATTATTATTGTTTACTGCCTCCTTCAAAGTCTGCAAGCAGAATTTATTCATAAACAGGGCAGCAATTTCTCCCCATGTTATTTCAGTTTTCTACAGTTAATGTGACTCCAAGTGTTCAACAGAAGTCATGTACTTGCCTCCCCAGTCTCTTTTTCAGTTGTACAGGAACTCCCTAATAAAATTTAAGCGAATGTTCAACCATTTTGGAAAGTATTTTGACAACATTGATACACATTCCCAAATTACTCAAAATTTGAAAAATACGTAAGAGATGCAGTTAAGATAATTACTTACTGTGAATAAAAACACGAGTAAAAATTAATAACTTGCAATGTAAGTTCCCTCCCATATCTTCCAAATACCTATGACAGGGCAAATGAAACAGTGGATTTGGTACTAACCTTCTACTGAGAGCTAGAAAGACTAGAAAGTCATACATATATTGTACATAAAACAAGTGCAGGCTACATAGGATGTAAAAATTACTCATGATAATGCAACTTGCTAAATTGCCTTAAAACCCAAAATGCAAATGAAGTACACACTACAATGCTGAGAAAATTACATTCTACATGCTGTCCAGACACACATATACATCATTTTGAAAAAATCCATTTTCGTGCACTCCAGGACTGCACTGCAGAATGAATAAAAACAAGTGCACTCCATATCCGAGTTAAAACACCTGACCTGCATACCTGTCCTTAAGTAGAAAATGGGAAGAAGCCTTATTACTATATACACTCTCACTGTATCTAACTTATATATTCTGCTTATCTAGTGGAGTGTTCTGGCTCCCAAACATTCAGAGCATGAACTAAGTCTTTTCTGACTATCCTGAGGTGTCATGCTGTACATCAGCAGGACAGTCCTGAGAGACAGCAGGAAATCAGCAGTGGTCCACTGTGTAGTGCTGAGTGCTAGAGACGCAAATGAAATTTTTGGTACAGTGACTGACTGCTCTATACCAAACGGAATCAGGAGGTTCTATGAGTTTGAGCTTCTTTTTCATGAAGTTCAATTAACTCCGTGATCTATTTCTTTCAACTCCAAAATATCCTAATCACATAGATTAATCAAGATTAAGTTGTCAGAAGACTTTTGTAATTAGCTCTGTAGTAAGAAAGAAAGTCAAGGCCATACAAAGACTCAACCTTTGGCAGTATCATCTGTCCAGCTTTACTGTCTAAAGCGGGCATCTTAACGTATGCGGTCACCATCAAGATATGCTTTCACTTTCCAGTTGTTGTTTTACTGTTTCAAAGCTAACAGCTGACAATAAACTAAGAGTAGGCTTTAGGTATTACCCACTGACATAATGCATGATAAAATACACATCTTCCCACTGAACTAAAAAGGAAGACTGCTGTAGGCAGGAGGGACGAACATAGCACGTCAGCTCTTCCTCAGAGCATTCAGTTTAAGACAGAAACATTGCTTTATGTGCAGCGTTTGAGCTATCTTACATATAAGTGTAATAAATTACAGAAGAGGTGAAGTATAGAAAAAGTACAGAAAAAAACCAAAAACACAATTCTAAATGGAAGTTTGATAAGAAGAATGCAAGTTTGATTCATACTCATTCAGCCCCAGGGTAGGAAGTCTCCAAAAGGCTGGTCCATGAGACCTCAGATCATCAACCCAAACTCTGCATTGGATGAAATCCTGACTACAGCAGACACATTTGAGATTTAAAAAAAAAAAAAAAAAAAAAAAAAAAAAAGTCTGAATGAGAAGTGAAGAAGTGAATAAGCAGGGTGTCCAGAAAGAGTACTTTTCTTACACAGTCAATGTATCTTGACTGCACAAGAAAGAAACCCTAACAGAGTCTACACAACAGTAGCCTAAAATATTGGCAGATTGTGCTGCAAGTGATTATTTGGACTCGTAACAGCAGGTTGTAGTGCCTCTTGCAGCTCAAAGCCTGCAGTTCACATTCCAGGATGAAAGGCTGGAAAGGAATCAACACACCCTGATATGACAAAATCACATGGATGTAACTTACTATTACAATGAAAAAAGGATAAAAATTAGTTAGCATAAATAAATTCCTATCAGAAATATATGTCACATACTTTTTCTGACTTACACAGAAAAACTACCAGCCTGACATGGCCAAATAAGTAATGTCTTTAAATTCCATTTTACTCAAGAAAATGGAAGTAGTCTTCTCCAAAACAACATAAAGTTACAGAACTATGAGGATTAATTTGAGGATTATAGGGACATTAAAATACACACTTCAGCCTCCTCCCTGTAGTGTAATGGAGTCAGGAGATGACAGAATCTTCAGCAACTAGACCTCACATGCTGTTCCTGGTATGCACCTTTTGAAATCTCAGCATGCCGATGCCATTTTAAAAAGGACTGAACAAAGCTACCACAAAGAGATTTCAAAGTGGGCAATGACAAAACAAGCCTCAAAAGCAAACCTAATCTTTTTCTCATTTTAGGAAAGGTTATTTCTCTCTCAAATCCTCTCCTTTCTAAACTTTAATGCAACTTCTCTCACGTAAGCAGCACTAGAAACCCGGGTGTTGACTGACAGTCTCCAATACAGTGCAACTTTAAAACTGCAGATACTGGCCTTACTGTGAGCTAGTGTATGTCCTGCGGGGCTACTACTGTTCTCAACGGCTAGAAAAGTTTGATTTTTAGCTTTAACTATAAATACACAATACACAACACTAAATTACCTTACAATGGACTAGCATGTCTCCTAATGCAGTGAAACAAGAGAACATATGAAATTTTCCATAAATGTGAACAAAGTGAACTCTCTCTCGAGTTCTATATTTCATTTATTTATTGATAGCAGTTTTTTCAATATTTTCTATAGCCCACAGAGGCCTTGCAAAGTCAATCCTTCTTTTTAATAGAAAAATAACATCTCTGAGAGATTTGAATTATGTCAGGAGATAAGTAATTCACAGACTATTTTATGACTGACACATATACACCCAGAGATGCAAGGAGATTAAATCCTGTGGCTACTTGAGGTATGAACCCATTCTGTGTCAATCTTCCTCCATTTGTTTCTGGAGACTGACACTGTGCGGTGCTCACCAGTCAGAAATGCATCAATCCTTCAGAGAAACAGGAGAGAGAGCTTTCATTTGCATTCACTTAAATAGATGAGATCAGCAATGAATTCCATCGGAAATGAACACTTCTGGGGATGCTGCCTTTATTACCTCTGCAGTGATAAAGGATGGCATTTACAGAATGGTCCTCTGAAAAGCAAGTGCACAAATCATTGCAGGCATATAGTGTAGGTACTAATACAGTTATGTGTATCCAGTTTCTTCACTCTTCTGAAATCAGAATTAGAACTCATAGCTCTAACTTATAATAAGGCTAAGTGCTTACCTGGCTGAGTAGTGCTTATATGGCCACCATTTCTGTATGAAAATATATCCCACCAAATCAACAGTTACTGGTTCAATCTCCCCAAATCTTGTTTCCTATAATGTATTTACAACTGCATGCAATTCTGCATTGCATAATTCTTCAGTTGCCTTGCTGGATTATAGGTTAACAATTCCCAGTATCTGCCTTCATTATAAATGGTAATATTGAGTATGCTGAGTAAGTTTAAGTTTAATATTTGGTTTCAATTTATTGTTGTAAGTAATGCATTCACAGCCTAGCTCAAGTCAGGTAAATGAGCTGGAGTATTTCCTAAATCAGTTTCTCAGACAATAGACTTGCATGGATTACTGCTCTTCAGTGTTTTTTTTTCTCTTCTTTAAAAATGTACTGAATAAAGTCTTAGTCCTTTTAATTTTTTTTTTTTTAATCACTATTTTTCAAGGGAGAAGTCTTTAATCTTATCTGATGATAACGCTTAAGAAATCATTTGGGTCTACCATTAAGGTGGTAACATGTTCATCTCTGTTATTTTAGGTGTTAGGCCTTGAATGTAGTTCTTCATATTCTCGCCAAGTAGCCTTACATTGCAAATTATATTAGCACATTGAAAATTTCCAATTCCAAGAGATACTGGAATTTTTTTAAATGTCATCTTACCAGTGGTCGCTGTCAATTCATATACTTTTGCAATCCAGTTCCTTAGGTTTCCTTGCTTTTGCAGTCATCTCTAATATATCTTAACCTTCACCTAATCTCTTGCTTTCCTGCCAAGTAGGACAACCTCAGATGCTTCATAAACCCTGCCATATAATAGATTTTTCTTCAGTTGCTCATCTAATCTCCCTCACATTTAGTCAATACCATATAATTAAGCATAACCCTCTCTGACGAACCTTTCGGGTCTACCTGAACCCTTTTTATCTGAAATTCCCACAATCCTTCTAGCCTTCTGGTACTCAGTCTTGAAATGTGTATATCAGCATGGCACATATTTCTACAGGTATCCTTTCTTCCCCTTCTTATCCTGCTGCATTATTGCACCACTTCCTGTCTTCCCGTGTTTGTGAATGTGGAATGTATTGAAAAACTTCCTATGACAACACAAAAATTAATAAAATTATTTTAGAAAACTAACAGAAGTTTCCACTACTACTTGCTGCCCAGAAATAAAAATTACATAAAATATTACATAAAAATTCTAGTATTATAAAGCTGAGCATCTTAGTACATTCAGAAGAAAGCTACTACAGTTTTCACTATTAATAAAGAAAAAGGGAACAATTTCATAAAGAATAAGGATTCCAATTATATATATACAATTGGTCATTTTATTTATTGTCATTTACTGTCATTGAGACATTTTTGCTATAAAATTCTGACAGTAGAAATGTTAAGATGTTTTAAAATTGTATTGATTCTTCCTTTCCTGAAGCTCTGACACTTTAAATTATGTGTGCTTAAGCTGTAGTAATAAACACATTGCTATAAGATAAATGGTAAACAAAGACCCCAAATCACCATCTCAGGTGAAAAAGAAATGCAGGAATAAAGGTTATATGATGTTGGTTAAAGAGGAAAGTAGCTATTATTTTCTGTACTTAAACATACTTGCATGCATTTATCCATTTTGTACTCATGATATGCTGCATACTATGAAAGATACAAATGAATAGATTGATATGTTAAAGATGTTAAGGTAGTACAGTAAAAGTATTTTATAGGATAATTTGGGATGAGCTGCATAAGAAACAAATCACAAACCCAGAGCTCTGCTATATCACGCATATCAATTCTATGACAATAAAACTTTTATGTTTCCATCACGCTGGTTTATGTCAAGTAGTTAATAGGGGAAAACTATATTAGAAATGTTTTTGAAGTTTAAAGATGTTTCATTATTGGTCTCTTTTTTTATATTGATTCTACTGTAAAACTAGCAACTCTGGTGTCATGTACACGTCTCTTCATGAGAAGTGTAACCTCATCAACCAAAAAATTGCCATCATTTACATACTTTTTGAAAATTACCTAAAATAAGGTTATAACCTTTTTTATACATTATCACACATATACAGACAAACTGATATGAAGATATGCATGAAGTCCAATATCTCACAAGAGGACCTAGCTGTTTCTCTGCCAGGAACACAGCTGTCCGAGATGAAACAACGCTCCCTACGTTTCCCCACAACGCCCCCTCTACCACCTGCACATTATCCTGTAGCTCTAGAGCCTCCTGCAGATCTGTCAGCTTCTCAGTTAGATACAAGAAGATCAGAAAACAAGGAGGTCAACAGTTAGTAAAACAGCACATCATCCAATGAGAAACACAAAAACCTAAGTAGAAGAAAATGTCCGCTCACTGGCAGGTAGAACAGATCTGCAAGGTAACTTAGTTTTCTCATTCTCTTCCCCCTTTATTTGATAGGCTGGGAAAGGGAAAGATTAGCAAAAACAGTTTTCTCAGCTGGTTTAACACCACAATGGGCAACAGTTATTGGATGGCAACAAGATTTCAAAGAACTGCAGTTGATTGGGAGAAGCAGAAATGAAAGCAAGAAAAGTGACTTAAACTGTGGGAAACTTATAATGAGAAAAGCAGTACAAGTGAGGAAAACACTGATCAATTCACTTACGAAAAGCACTGGAAACTGGACTCTGCGGGAATGGGAGTCACGTCTGTACTTCTATGGATGGAAGGTACACCATTTCACACTAACTGAGGAGCTTCCTCAGGACACTAAGGAGTGTGTGTGTGTGTGTGTGTGTGTGTGTGTGTGTAAGAGAAACAGAGAGAAAGAAGAAGAGGGAGAGAATGAGCGAGGGAGAAAATGAGAGGGAGAGAGAATGAGAGAGAGAATGATGGCTCATGGAAAGTCAGTGGCATCACGTTCACTAAACAAATGTAGCCAATGTTTTACCTGAAAAAAAAAGAAATAACAACGTGCTCTGTATATGAAGAAAGTGAAAATTATTTCATCTGTGGAACAGGTACTTTTGCTGCTTTATTTAGTCTAAACGAGAAGATAAAATTGTATTGCTTTTGTTATTCAGCTTATTACTGATTTTTTTTTAAACTCTTCACATTCATTTCTTCAATAGGCTTTTAGGGGTCATAAGAAAGCTTCTAGGAATTGTAAATTCATCAAGGATTGCTCCAATGAAATGATATATATGGAATTATATACCTACTTTTATCTCAATAATTCCTAAAATAATTGTCTTCTTTCTCTTTAAGCGTGTGTTGGTGTTGTTTTTTTTAGGATTACCAATGTTATTTCCTTTCATGGGGCCTTTGCTGTCATAATGCAACAATGCTGTTCTTTTGATTTCTTCTTTCCCTCTCAGCCCCCACCCCCATCAAATCTGCTCCTAACAGGAATAATTCTGCGTCTCCTAAAGTACAGAGGTTCGTGTGTGATGAAAACTGTAATCAGATATGAAGCATTTAAGTTTCCCTTCCACATTTTCATTTAAATGAGTGAGAAAGATTGAAAAACAAAAATAAAAGAAGAAGGAAACCCAGAATGGTTTACTAAGTAGCTGTGTGACCTTGATAATTATGAATATGACCATATTACTGATGACATTTCAGACAATCAGAGTTGTAAAACTTTAAATAAGTAAAGTAAGACTAAAGCAAAGAAATTATAATGGCAAGGGACTACATTCCACCTTTCTATTGAGGAGACATATTTGGTATACTGCCTGCTATTTTAAAATATATTTCCAACACTGAAGTTTCCTTCTCTTCCTTTATGGTTTTGTTTTCCAGACACAAAATTCTCAATGTTAAAAAACAATCCACAGATACTCTGTCCCAATTTCACATTTCTTAATCCAGTATTTTCACTATGTAAAATGTTAAATAAATCATATTTTTGCTTGTTTTTTAACACAATACAAATATTTGTTCAATTTCAGTTATGAATTAGAAAATACATAGTCTGTATGGATCCTTCCTTATAAATATAGTCTACCAGAATAGTTAATACCATGTTTTTCTTTTGGGGAAAAGAGAGGGAGGAGGAAGGAAATATCCCTCTTACCCTTGAACTTCTGCTAAGTCAACTAGTTTTTGGTAACGGTGTGCAATATGCTAATTTCACCAGAGCGTTTTAGAAAGGTGATGAATGAAAGACGTGGGCTGACCTTTCCTTTACTGTCATGATTTAAAAACTCATAGAAGTTATTACACGCCAACAATTACAGGTTTTTGAAGTTTTTTTCTTACACATTTTCCCTCCTGCAACCTAAAGCAGGATCCGAATGAAAAAATGGACAGCATTGTAAACATATGAATTGGATTATACTCATGACAAGGGAGAAAAATTCAACAGGTGCCTGTCTAGTGCAAGTATTCAGGTAGAAAACAAAAGCGCATCTAATATTAGTGCAATTTTCAAGATAATTTCATTCTGAAACGCTATATATGTCTCGAGAATAACTACAGTGGTTTGCCGGAGGAGTATCTTATCACTACAGTGTATTTTCTGCAAATAGTATTGTGGTTTCGCTATCAGTCCCACGCAAAGCAACTGCTCTTTCAGAAATGGATTTTGTAAAATTCACTTAATGGCCTCAATGTAGTGAATTTTAACTGCCTAAGAGAAATGAAGTTAAAAGAAAAAAATTCATCTGCTGCCTGAACATGTTCTCACATATAAGAAAGTAATAACAACCATAGATGGAATGGAAATTAATTCAATAGACTCCCAACTTACTGAAATGGTCAGCAAAGTGGAAAACAAAAGAAACTCACTTTTAGAAATTTGGAAATTATTCTAAAAAGGCAACACAGGTCATTCAGAAATATATAAATCAGTAAGACTCCTATCATAATAATGGCACCAGCAACCCTGTTCCAGGGAGCCGTGAACCAAATTTAGCAGGCAACACAGAATTAACCTATGTACCAAAACCCAGATACTTCTAGAAATTAAATACAAATTTGTAGAGTGCATACCACAGAAAGTTTGCAAAGAAAACCCTGTCATACTTCCTCCTCAACCATCAGCACACCAACTAAAACACATAAAAAATATCATAAGAATCCAGAAAGTACCAGCAAAGTTCAAGGCCATCCTAGATGTTGCAGCCCACTCAAATACGGCCCATTCACTTTCTGGAGTTACCAAACTACTTGAACAATTAGCTATAGCTAAATCTTTTTCATAGTCTCCTACTTCCAGGAAAAACTTAGCATAAAAAGAATGGAACAGAAATGCATTTAAAAGCAGAATGGAAATGTGCTTCTGGGCTCCAAGATCTAATTTATTAATGCATTTATATCTTGATCTGCCAGAACAATTAACGAGCAATGTATCCTTTCAGATATGGAAAATCCATAGACCTGAGCTGGCCCTGACTGAAGTTCATACTAAATATGGCTACATGGTACTTTTCATATTCATTATGGGAATCTAATACCACGAGGCCCACCACAAGTCTTGGAAAAACTTATTCAACATGTAGAGTCTCTGTTGTCACATACAGTGAGTCTGCAGCCATCAAAAGAAGCAAGAGTGAGCAGTACTGTTCTCCACTCATTTAGCCAAGTCCGTATTACCTGGCAACACAGATGGTATATCTAGATTTCCTTTATTATTATAATATACCTAAGTATTCTTCAGCTAGTTTTTTCTGTTTTGAAGAAGTACAATACGCATCTCTTCCAGCTTTACAAGTAAGAAGAGATCCACAGATCGATCAAATATTGACCAAAAATAGTGATTTAAATACACACACGTAAAATCATTTTCTTTCTTTGAATTTCACATAGGATGGTTGATTCAGTCAGGATGTCTGTGAGCAAATCTCTCCAAACAGCATTTACATGTGCAAATGTTGCCTCAGTGGTATTCTGTAACCCACAAAATTGCTGCATATCAAAGATGTTCCCATGAGTGATTTGGTATCCTATATACAAAACTGTAGGTTGTTAACAAAAGGCGCTACTTGTGTATGTCAAAAGACCCATTGTAACCTTCTTGTTCACAGGTTTCTAACTAAAGCTGAGCACCTGGGTTTTTTTTGCTGGTTAGAGACACCTTTTGCACTATGGCACCTGGTTTCTCCTTTGTACCTTCAGTAAACAGAAACAGGGAAATTCAAGAACTGCTGGAAGCTCTATTGTACTCAGCTGTGCTTAGAGAGTAAGAAAGTTGCCATACATTTAAGTACACAAGGTCCTTCTTTGATAAAATGCAATGTTCCATTGTTCAAACACCTGTTTCTGATTAAAAAAGTTGTTCACTGAGAACGATGGTATTAATGATATCCTATTTTCAAAAATATTTAAAATCTGAGAGATATAAACTGGGACCTGTTGTCACAAGGTGCTCTCTCTGTCTTTGAGCTTTTCACACACACATAGCACTGTAAAGTGCTTTCAGTAGAACCAGGTGCCTTCTGGATTGACCTCTAATGTTTGCTATTCAGAAACTCTTCCACGATGAAGCATACTCTTCTGTCAAACTGCAGCACGCTAACAGTACTTATAGCACCATTTCTCCCTTACCACTTCTCTTTTCCGTCCTCTGTAGAGATGATCATCTAGGGTGCTATTCCCATTATGTCATTCCTTTTTTACTCATTTTCAGCTATGCTCATCAGCTCACACTCCAGTGTTTAATAATACTTCTAATCATGTTTGTTTCTTGAACGTATGTATAAATAATTCTAGGAAAGCACCTATATGGATAGATGCAGTCAAAGCCAAATTCATGTGAAGTCTATGCCCCAAGCCTCACACCTATGCTCCAGTCAAATGCAAGCTAACTCTGACTTAGAAGCTGTCTCAGTGGAGCACCACGCTGAAGCTACCAAGTCCTGCTACTAATCACATCCTTAGTCTTTTTCTGTTTCAAATAACTGTTTTCAGTTATTTCAAAATTTTCAAATACATTTACCTCAAATACATTACCAGAAGAAACACTGTCAAAAAGAAATGGTACTGGACTGGGCAACAGAAGACTTAATTCTACCCCTGTTTTGCTACTGACTGTGAGCGAGCCAGGCTACTGATTCCCACCACATCATTTGTCTGCCTTATTCATTTACACTGTAAGCTCTGCAAGGCAGGGAGTATCTCTTACAAACTGTTTGCAAAGAGCTTCTTCACACAAAGGGATTTTGAGTTCTCCAAGAAAGGGCAAGCCTGTACTAATATAATACTGCTTCTATTACCAGTAGTAAATTTCAAATTGTTTGCATTGAGCAAAATTGTGTATCAACAAATATTACATATTTTGATTCCAGAAGGCTTATTAACTAATTTTGCCATTCTTGGAGGCAAGGACAATATTGTTGTAAGCAGTCATCTCCCGTACAACACTTCAATGTTCCTGATACGGAGCTACCTCCGGTTTATTCCTCTGGTGACTCTGTTGTGGTTCTGTTCTTCTTTCACCCTCATGATTGCCCCAAGAAGATCTTACTGCCGTTCTCACATGTTCGTGACAGTCTTCTGAAAGAATTCCTATTTTGGGTATCTATTAATTAATTACTTCTATTCATTCCAAAGTGAACTGTAGTCAGCAGGGAGCTCTTCATCATTCTTCGGAATATTTAGCACCCTTAAAGTGACACCATTTGCTGCGCTTTTAGAAAGCAGCTTATTGCTCTAATTCCTTCTCATGAGATCCAAATTTGCAGGTCTCATTCTTCATCCAGTCATTACCAAACTTTCTTTACCGTGGCTCTAATTTCACTACTTGCCCCTCAGTCACTAGCTAAGATACTGATCTCCCCTGTGCACAGTTGAATCAGTGTCTAATCTTCCTTTTTTCAAGGACAAAACACTTATCTGTGGTACCAAATTAAATGTCTCCACACATATTTCACTTCTATCCTTCCTACAGTTTTTTACTGTTGTTGTTGATATCAAATTACTTATTTAAGATCTCAACTTGGCACTTTTTTTTTTTCTTATAATAATTTCTCTTTAATGTTTGTCCATTCCAGCTTCATTTCTTTTTTACAGGTTTCAACTACCATGAAAGATTTTTCCTTCCTGTTTCCAAACAGGAAAACAAATGCAGCTTTCACATTCTCAGTTACGTTTTGTATGCCTGGGATGCCTAAAGTAGCTGTCAAGCCAAATCTAGTTGTTCTGTGAGCTGTGAAACTAATAATGTTTGCTATCCCAGAGTATTTCCTATATTCCTGCCCCATGCTCCTGCAATTATCACAGCTTTTCCCATGTCCTTTATAATCTCATTATCTGTAATAATATCAGTCCTCCTTTCTGACCTCCAGATTCTCCCACAGTATCTTGGGCAAATAAGTTCAGAAGTAATTTACGAAAATGGAAGAAAAAATGGTCTTACCAGAAATTCTACGTTACCATAAAATAAAATAACTTAAAATTGTCAGCTGAGTACAAATCTATGTTGCATTTTTCTTATTCTGCATGCAAATCTGTAGGTCTAGAAAAAAAGAGCTAATTAATTTGCTCATATGTGATGTTAACTCTGAAATTACAGATGCAACATAAATGCCAGTAGTTAGTATTTCACTGCCACTCAAGTTTTACTAGCATTCAGCTGCTTATGCAAAAAGCCCCAAATATCCTACCATAGGAACTCAAACACCTCAAACCCTCAACTGTTCTTCTTGTGCTGACAAATTTCCACAATAAAAAAATACACATACACAAATATACGACAGAAAAAACTGCAAACACAGAAGCAGAGTAAAATATACTTAATTAAATAGCAAGAATAAAAATGTAGTTGATACACCACTAATGATATTAATCATTGTGATATTTAAGACACTTAAATACAGAAGTATGGATTATACCGTCTGAAACAGTTTTTGAACTTCTTACCTGCTTTAGAAGCCGAGAGTCAAAGCAATGAGTCTAGATCCAGTTTACTAAATAATAAAAAGTCTTGACTACACATGGTAATTCTGACATTCCAATGAAATTAATTAAGTCATCAGCAGGCCTGTATATTTGGAAAGCAATTTTTAATTTACTCTGGCAACAGATTGTATGTTGTAGCCAATAACAAATTTGGTTACAAGTATAAAATTGGGCTCAAAATCTGTGTTTCATGCTGACATAAAATGGCAGTAACACCAATACCTACAGTTTCCCAGAAAATGCTAAGTGGTTCAGAAGCTCCTGGCGGAACAATGCAGACACCCAAATCTAGCAACTGGCAACTGACATCTTCTAAAATTCAGATTATTTTTTTTTTTTTAGCCTTACATTTTCGTGTATATGTTTTCACATATAAATAAGGGAAGTACATTGCCGTTTATGCCGTGAATATATGCATCAACACAATCCATAGGTAATGCATTGGAGAGTGACAAAAAATCGCATTTCTCCACCTACCTTTGTGTGCTGAAACTCCCCAAAACCCTTTGCAAAGCAATAAACATCATACCCATGGAGACATAGTGATAGGTCATCAATACAGTAGTGACTTTCTGTACCAAGGCTTAGCAGCCGTTCTAAGTATAGCAATATTTCTGAAATATGAGTGCCAATTAATCTGAAATAGTTCTGCCTGTGAGGACTCTTTTATATAATCACCTGGACTGGTAACAGTAGCAAAGACAACAAGGAAGAGAAAATTGAACCTATCTTTCCGTGCTTACTACTGCTCACCACAGATGAACACCCCTCTGCCTTTACTGGAGAGAACAGTTAGCCAACCTTCAGGAGCTGAAATTCAGGTACCTATTTAGAGCTGGTTTTGCATGCTCCCTGCTCGTCTCTCAGCTTCACACGTTTATGAGTGCAGTGGTTTGGAGTGCGCTTCTGTGGGCATTCTGATCTGGAACCATCACTCCAGCCACACATTCATCTGCACATGTGTGCAGGAGCCCATGGAGCGGCAGCACCCCTGTAGCTATCCTCCAGGGGTCACAATTGGGTTACAAATTCTATAAGACGTGATGACTGTGCAGCCTGATTTAGAGCAATTTATTCACATCCTTCTTCATTAAGATTCAAATGGAATAAGTAAGATAGAAATTGAACAGATATAGAAATTTTGCATGGCTTGCTTCTGTAGTCAGTAAACATTTATTCACTAGGCACAGCTCTCTCTTATGCTCTCTCCTTGTATTCTCTCTCTTCCCCTATCCTTTCTGCTTGCTGTTTTAATGCATAATTAAGAAGGTCAGAATTAATGAAGCAGTGTGGAGTAAAGTTCAAGGAATCCCCAGGCACTATTTATTCTATTAGATCTCAGGCATGAATGTCAGATTGGCAGCATTAGAGGCAGAGGCAGTGTAGCTGGCAGCAGTCCAGAAGTGAAGCTACCAAGGCAGACTTACCTGTAGTGTCAAGTCATTGCTGAGCTCCCTCCCTGCAAAAATCACCCGCAGCTGATCAGCTGGAACTCCCTGTCGCTGGGCAACCGCCTCCTTCAGCTGAAGGATGCTGGCATCCGGACCAACCTCCACCGGGAAGCCATGGCTGGAGTTGAACCTGACAAACACTGAACAAGAGCAAAACACCTTTTAAAATGAGCATTTCTCACGATGTGTTTGTACTAATGACTACAAGAGGCTTACTCTTCAACTGTGCTATTTTCAGAGAAAAGCTATTAATACTGTAGTGTACCATGTTGAATGGAGGAACTATACAAGATTTCCCATCACAGAATAGTGACCAATAAATAAAAAACATGTGTTTCCCCTTGGCAGTGTTAGAAATTACCGAGAACACTCAGAATCAAAAGAGACCCAGCTAGGCAGCTGTCTAAGTGGTTGCTAACTGGCATAATAAATTTTCAGTTCAGTCCTAACCTTAGCGGGCAGAAGGCACACACGCTACCTGTGCCTCTTGTGCTCTTCCCCACTGCATATAACAAATAAGCACAGGAAACTGAGGTATGCTTTAGAGACAAAATGCATTAAGTAATACAAGGGAAAACATATTTCTTGTTACACAGCAAAGCTCAGTTATATAAACTGGTTTCCCACAGATATAATTCTACAGAAAATAATGATGGAGAGAAAATCACACACTAGCAGAAATGTTTGGGAGTGTTGTATTACAGTACGGTCTTTTCAGAGTTCACTAAAATATCTGCAGTACATAACTCCTGCCAGCATCCACCTTCAGTGCAGAAAATCACTACTGCACCAGTCATATCATTTTTAGAGCTGCAGCAACTGGTTTACACATCCAGAGAAGTCTGGCAAATAAACTCATAAGCCTTCTGCCATTCAGCTGGCAGAGCTGTTTTTCATAAGGAGTCTGAATGTGCTCATTGAGCCCATGGTCAGGGGAATGACTGCAAGAACTATGAAATAGGAAAAAACCTCATTATGCTCCTATCAGTCACGGAGATTGTGTGAACGGTAAACATCTCCCCAGTGGACCACTTCAACCAATAGCTCCACAGGCAGGAAGCAAAGGCATTAGCAAAACCCAACAGAAAACAAAAAATCATTTATATCAATTAGATAGTGGGTACCTGTCACCTAAACTGCTTGGGTATTGATTGTTACAACCAGTCTTCTTAACGATTTATTTCCCATTCCCACTGCAATGTTTTAGCTGAAGTTGTTATTTCTTTGTATTTTTGATGAGTGACAGAAGCATAACCTCAAAAGTATTTACATAGTTTAAAAAAATAACTATTTTTAAAACTGCAAAGTGGATCTTTATGATTTTTCAAACACATAAAGTCTACCTGACCACTTCAAAGTTGTCAGATTCTTTAAGAGCATTTGAATATGGCTGAGAATGCTGCCATTGTTTTGCTGAGCAATGAATGTTGTAAATATCTGCAATTTCACATCTTCAATTCATATACCAGTAAACCAATTCATATAAAATATACCAATAAAATTTTACACAAGATTTTAAGTTTTGCTCTTGAAAGTACCCTCTTAAGGTACTAAAATGCAGGGTAGGATTGCATAATGCTGTGTCAGGCAGGGTGCAGTACATATGCCCTGCAGTGTGTTAACAGTCTCCTGTAGTACATCTCATTACTGGTTTTGATTTCTATTTAAAGGTGTTCTGGAAATAACTAAACTATGCAAGCTGTATATTCAGACTGTTCAGAAAAAATAGTGTAATTTGAATTTTATTTTGATTGTGGTTTGGAGAGTAAAGGGGGACTTATATGACAAAAAGTAGTTCCAGCTACATACATACATAAATAATGGGAACTGAACATTTACTATCTTTCCAGAATACTCATAATGCTCAACTGTAAATAACTTTATCTGGGCCAGTAGCAAAACATATAGTTAAATCAATGGGGAATATAGTTTTTTAATATGCTAAGCTCTTGACTATCTGACTATGTGCATATATTTTTTTTACGCATTTATATAGGTATGCTCACATACACACATAAAATGCATACATGTGCATCTCCAAAGACTTATTCCTAACTAACAAAAAGACTATCTTTAGTCTTATGAAACCCAGTGCTATGGGGTTTGGAAATGAAAAAAAGTTAGCAAGTGCATTGACTCTGCAAATGAAATGTGCTGGTAAGAGGAAAGTGCTTGATAAAAGCAGCATAAAGGTGTGGAGTGTCATTTAAATTAATTATAAAGCAGTACTCATTTTTAAAGACAGTATAAATCCAACACACTTGGTGCAAGCGTAATTTATATTCATCATCAACAATCCCCACCCCTTCCCTCAAATAAGCTTACTTATTATTCACTTCCAACAGATACAGGTAGCAAGAATTTCAGTCTCACAATTGTAACCACAAGCAAACATGGGAAATGGGGGCGTTAGTGCAACATTTTGGACTCCACAGCAAAGATTACAACTACTCTCTTACAACAAGCCTGAAGAGCTAACTCAAAAAATGCTAGAATGCCAAACTTTGCTTGCTGGAAAGTTCTAATCCACAAATATTTTGCACTTAAACACATTTATTCTATTACAAAGTCTGCAATCCACCAACGGATTTAATGTAATCCATTAATGTAAAAGAATGGAAAATGTAAAAGAACAGAAGGGACGTCTGCTTACTTGCACAGAACATACAAAAATTGAATACAAAACTTCAGTCTGTGGAATAAAACCAGAATTTCATCAACATAATATTTCAAGCTGTCTTTTTAGGAAAAAGAAACTTATTATTTTCTTTTTGACATTTCATCTCAATAATTAAATCATCACTATCAAGTTGATACTCTTAACAGCACACGTTATTCATGAGATCACAGGTGAAGTTATCCAGACATTTGAGATCTCTTCCAAAAAATACATGCTTTGAAAAGACTTGGAATTTAAAGTTTGTCTACTGAAAATTAAATAAATATTGGCTTAACAGAAGATTAGAGAATTTACCTGAGGCCTAAACTGCTGATGGAAATCCAAAAGAAATAAATCAAGCTACTGAAGTTCAGAAGTAGCCAAACCAAGCTGAAGAAAGAGGATCCATTTGGGTCAGCTCTTCCACTCCCACATTTGTAAGAGGTGACAAACAGTAAAACTTGTCTGATAAAAGGAAACTTTGTGAGACTTGACGGTCATGTCAAATATAATCTCTAAATATCACAAGGATCTAATTTCCCAGAGGAATCAAGAGGTACATAGATGCTTTTTTAAATCTCATGGTTTCTATCTGAATCTCTATGTACCTTTAACATCTTTAAAATAAGTCCACATATTTTAAGCACAGTACTGAATGGAGGAAAGTGGTATAATTGAAACAGTGAATAAAAAAAGAAGTATCAAGTATATATATAATTCACTATGTCTTTCCAGAATCTGGAGTATACATCTTCATGCAATAATTTCAATTTTACATTTAACGAGTTGTATAGTACTAATCTCGTTTGGAAGGATCAGCAATTGCTACATAAGGGAATAGTTATAGATAAAGTAACTTTTACATATTTTCAGAGGAATTTACCATGTTTCCTATCAAAATACTAAATTTTTCAAGCATGTACCTACACAGTAAGAAATTTTTTAGTCCAGCATAATGACTCAAGTGGTGGAAATTGGCTTTTTCAAAGACTGCAGGCTTACTCCTTTGGCAGGCCACTTCTGCGATCGTGGCAGAGGGAAAGTTCTCAGTTTTGGGTGTAAGGGCAGGAATTACATTTGTACTGAGCAACACATTTTCCCCGAGAAACTGATACTACAAATCAGAATAAACAGAGTTGCAAGGTACGTGAAATGCATTCAGGTGCAAAGAAGACATAGGAGACTGTATATACAGAAATGATGGTGTAGCATGCAGCAGTAGGTTAAAGCTGGCTACGCAGTGTAACAAGTCTTCAAAGACAGGGGCTAGCAATTTAGGGAAATAGAAGTAAGGAGTAAAAATGCACCCCTCCATCTCTCCCTGCCACCCTAATTGGACCAGAGAGAGGAGGTGTACACAGAAGTAAATGCTGAGTTGAATGAAAATGTCCATTCCCGGTTGTGGGAAGTTTCACTATTTTGACACTGGTTTTCATCTCAAATACATCAAAAATTCAATGTGTTGACTTTTTATGTTCTTTTTGTTGAACAAGAAGTAGCATGTAAGTGTTAAAATATTTTCATTCTGAAGCACTTCATGGAAATAAATACTTCTTCGCACTTCCAGTCCTGTTGACTAGCCCCCTCTGTTTGGATTCTCTCTCTCAGAATGAAGCACCAACACAAATCCCAGAAAGAAGTGGGTGCTGTGGTCATGAGGAAACACTGATGTATCACGATAGAGGCAGCCCAGCATTTATTTTCACTAAAAGCTCCCAAGGAATGCAACTTCTTGTCTTTTAGCTGATTGGTATTCAAGTAATTAAAATAAAATTAAGAAGTTATCACCTCTGAAGTGATTTGTATTAACAAATTCATGTACAATGAGCCATTTCATTCATATGTATACAATACGGAAATGCACCAGTTCCCAAATAAAGTATTGTTATCCTGAAGATTCCATGTTTCACAATGCTATGGTTTGAGAAAACCCATAACAATTTATTGTCATTTAGACAATTATTCTATCACCCGATGACCCCTTCCCACCCAGAAAGGGGAATCGGGAAAAGCAAGGAAACATGAGGGTTGAAATATAAATAGATTTAATAGGATAAGACTAAATAATTAACAATAATGCTAAAGAACCGGTATTAATCCTGATACTAACATAAGATATACAAGTATTATACTCCTACCAGTAGGAAGCTGTGCACTCCCAGCAAATGTCAGACACTGTGAGAGCAACGGCTTTGGGAGGAAGGGACCGGCTCAGGAGTCCAGCACCGGGGCAAGAAGTTCTCTGGACTGCCGCCACCAAGGGAGAGAGAGACTATGCAGCAAACTTTCTAATTTATATTGAATGTGACATTCATGGTATGAAATAATCCTGTTGGTCAAATGCCCAGGCCTTGCTCCTCCTCATCCCTGCACCCGGCAAAACACAAGGCCTTGAATCCCACATACCATAGCTGTCTGTAAACTAAATATTTTCACAAATTCAGACACTAGAGTCTTCTAAAAGTGCAATTTTCCCCAGAATGAGAAGAGAAATTAGTCCTGTGTCACTCAACCCAGGACACACAAACAGTATGACACATCATTGCATCCACTATGAAAATGGAGTCAGCAGCACAATTCAATCACTTAGGATACAATATAACTAATAACTTTTCCCCATGAAGTAATACAAGAATTGCTAGTGAAGGGAACATAAGTAAGTGAAGAAGACTATGACTAAAATCTTGGGTAGTTTAAGTACTGCCATCTGTCCAGCCTTTACGCTGGAGGTTGCTACACATACAACTGGGATACTGAAAGAAATGTGTACCAGCATCTCAGCTGTGCCTGTTTACAATTCGACATGTTAATACAAACCCAACTGAAAATTTAAGCAAATGCAGATACAAACTGGCTACACTCAGACACAAGTACATGGGGCAGGCGCGCAGGGGAGCTGCTGAATTTCAAGTGAAGGTTGGAAGAAAACTGGTGGGCAGGCACCCCTGCCAGGATCTCAACAGGCCATTTCTCAGGGCCCTGGCATTCACCAGTCTTTCTTCTCTGGCAAGTCATACCAAAAGTGCCAAAACTTTAACACCCATTGTCATCAATCCTACAGGTTTCCACTTGTGAATCGAAAAGATAAATATTGCATGTTGGAGAAGCTTACGCCCTGCTTGTGAATAAACTGAGAAGGCACAATCCCGATATGTAGAACCAAAACAACTGAACTGTGTCAAGAATAAAAAAAAAGTTCTAGATGTTGTTACATGGCTACATGCAAAATACAAGCTTTCTTTTTAGTTTTGACATGAAATACCCAATTCTTTTTTTCTTCCTGAAGTAGTGAATCACAGAATCCTGCTTAGCTGCACACCAAACAAAAGCTATAATCTACAATAAATGATCTGTGACAACAGAACACACGAGTTTAAACTTTGAGATCTCATTGCTGAGCAATTATATTGTGTCCATGATAACTATGACAGCTTCAATACTCTTTATTCCCCATTCTTCCTAGGGAAAACAAGAATAAAACCAAGGTTTAACCCAAAACTGGTGTGAAATATGTGAAACTGTCTTGATTTTTAAAAGCCCTTTCCCTACTGAGGTCAGATGACAAGAGCTTTGAAATGTATTTCCCTAAGACTGGGAAAAAAAGTCTTGTGACAGTATCTGTCTGTGGCGATCAGTTCCTCTTTGGCTCAGTACATGACTTGAGAGCACAGCCCTTCTCAGCTCAAAAACCTACATCTAGACTATTTCACACTACAAAGTATTATCCCTTCCTTTTCCATATTAAATCTTTCTCAGAAACTGTGATTAATAATTTTTTCAGTACAAATAACCAGTTTAGTGCAGATTAAAACCAGGAAAATGCACAGAAAGGACAAATAAAGGAAGAGAAGGTAGAAATCAAGATAATGTAAAATCCTCGCCACCTGCTAGAGTACTGTGGAAATGCTCTATAAGTCCCTCCATTACAGCACAACTGCGCATCACCACTCAAGGCATAGGCTGAAGGCAGCTGTTTTAAGTATCTTTTTTATTTCAATAAATAAAATAAAAAAATATTTTTCAGATGCTCAGGACTCTTGCATCATCAGTTATACGGCAAGATACTATTCTATTATTTTAATCTTTATATTTGATGAACATAAGATACATTTGTAGTACTTTGTACATTGTACTTTACAAGCCCCGAGTGCATGTCAGTTGCTGCCTGGAATTTCTATAACCTAAATTGTAGAAATGCTACTGTAGGATATATGTAGCGTGAGAAACTAGCAGCAGAACACAATATAACGTGATGGCAGTAAATCTTGTTCCACAAGTTTTTATTGTTATTTCCTGGTTTTCAGTGCATCAAGGGAATTGCAAAAAGGGAAAGAAGTAAAGCAAGGGGGAAGAAAAAATGGAAAGGAAAAGATGAGTTGGGGAGACCGTGTAAGCTGAGGTCAGGTCTGTAAAAGAATAGCTCAGTCTCGTGGCAGACTTTTATTAAACTACCACTTAGCACATGTTACTGGAAGTCCAATTAAATGGTTAAACAACTTTGTGCAAAGTTCTTTGAAGTGTCTTTCCACAGCAACTCCAGCAGCCTGGAAGGGGTTGCAGTCTTTTTCTTCACAGATTTGTGCATCTAGGTTCTGCATTAAAGTAGGAGACCTTCACAACTCTTTTTGCTCCTGGGAGCACTGAAGAGCAGGACAGTTCAGTCAGCTCCATTTTAATTTCTACCCTGCTTCCACTACATCAAGTCCCACTTTGGAGGCTGCTGTCACTGTCACAAAGCTCTGGCCAACTGGCTTGCCTGATTTTTTTTCTTGACATATGTGATAAAATAAAATCTCATCAGCACTAGAATAACCAGTCCCATAGGAATTCATGTAGCCCTTTCATCAGCTAGCAAAAATATCCTCAGCTCTCTCCAAGGAAACTCTCAAACAGATGTCTTTTCATCAAAAAGTTGCCAAATCCCGACGAATTGGAGGCAAGTTAGATAGCAAGATCCCGAGTCTTCATGCCCTTGCATTGAACATCCCTTCTTCTTGCCAACAATTCCCTTCTTTTATAAAGAGGAAAATCTAACTACAGAACCTCTGCTGTCTACACAAGGAGTGAGATAGTGTCTTGGATTTCACACATTTTCAGTCTGTATGGCTGAAAATCAACACCTTAAACACTACCCTGAGATGAGCGGGATGCCGCTGCAGATATCCATGCATTAGTGTGACGTTTTCCTGGCAAAAAGGCCTGCTGTATATTTTGCATCAGGTCCAGACTGACAGGTATATGCAACGAAGTTAACCATCACTTAAGGAGTTACCACTCACTGCTGAGCCATGATAACTGTCAGCATTAGGCCTCCTTGATCATTGCATTTGTGAAATAAAATTAATGCACATTAATGTAAGCCAACTTCACAGCCGCAGCAGAAAAAGAGCCTACACAGGCAATAACTGGCAACTCATTAAGCTAGAGTAATTTGGTTGCTTCTGATCATTTGTAAATTACCTTCACCTAACAAATGATTTTATGATGCAGTCACACATAGAGAGCAATGTAGTAATCTAACATAAACAATGTCTATAAAACCCCATCCTTGGTGAGGTTATTTCTCTCCTTAGGAAGGAATAAACTCAGAGAAACATCTTTAGTTCTAGCTAACACTAAATGAATATCATAAAAAAATGTTCCTTGATTATTAACTCAAATTTTAAGATTGAGATTTCTGATTTTTTTATTTCTTTTTTAAATAAAAATCAGGATCGACTTTTATTCAAACAACTGTTTACAGAAAGCAATACAGTACTACTCATAAATGCTACATTTGTACCTGATGATGGTTTTCTACAAAGTCATGAGCAGCATGGAAAGGGGGATTGGGCACTCACTTCCATGGCAAGATTTAGGGGGCATCATCTTACGCTTGCAGGAGCTAGTTTCAAACAGACAAAAATGAGATGTTTGCTTACAATACTAGCAACAGACCTTATGGAAAACCCTGCCAGAGAAGTGGTAGATGCAGGATGTATAACTTTGGCTCAAGGGGAGAAGAGAAACTGGCAGCTACTCCACAGGCAGCTCAGTAATCACCCTATTGAAAAGGAGGGGTTAATATATACAAGTATGAAATAAATATTTATATGTATGTTTTGAGCTTAAAAGGGCTATGTCTTACAGTCACACGCTGAGCCAAAGAGGAACATCACTGCAAAGACATTAAAAAGTAACAGATACGGTCAGAAAAATATTTTTTGTCATTCTTATGAAAATACATTTTAAAGCTCCTGCCATTTGAATTTAAAAAAGCTGTGAGAACATCAGGGAGAAATATCATCTGTTCTTGCCCTGTTGTCTTTCTTCAGAAGGGTCTCTCTGCTTACAGTCAAGATTGGAGTCAGGGGGTTAAACTGACTCTTGCTCTGAATGACTATGGCAGCTCTTTCGTAGATGTCCTGGGTTTGTATTTCCATATATGTACTCCACAGAATGTAACACTGAGTAAAACCTAGCAAGTAGGCAGGTTAACAGTTTCCTCCTCACTCTTCCTTGCTACCAAGTAATCCAAACCAAAAATAGAGGCAAATAAAAAAGACAAGAGCTCAGCACTACTCTTTTTTTCCTCCAGAACTATGCAAGCACATGCAGTTGCTTTCTTGTATTGCAGTGAGGCAAATTTAAACTCAGCAATTCTCACAGTAACCTAATTTTGTTCTAGGAAGTATGCCTCTTAATCCAAGAGACAAGTTAAATTTGTCCAGTGAATTATTTCCTGTGAATAATTCACTCAATTTTGCTATACCCAAATTATCTTTAAAGTTGGAGGAGTGCATAGCTAGCTAACCCAACACTACAATTATGTTGGCATTTCCTTTAAAAGTCTCTTAAAAATGCTATTTTCCTAGCTATTTTTGTCCTGATTTACTGGATGCTTATGTCAGCACAAAGCTACCATGAACTTCCTTGATACAGAATCAAGCTAAATTCATGTTTCATTTTAAATAGATGCATACTGTTCTTTAATGTGCTTGGATATGGATAAGAATCCTTAAATGACATATTTCCAGCTATATGCTACAGCTTTCCGTATTAATAAGAAGTATTACATTTTAAAATAAAATGTATACTCTTGCAGCTTTTAAATTAACCCTGTCCTGTGGAAGAATGGGCCAGTATTTTTGCAAAGACTGCATGAGTTCAATGAAATTCATCAAAGTCAGAAAATCTCAAGTAGGACTACAGCAACAGTTTTAAGGCTTTAAAGGGGACTGCAAGGTGAGGACTGCAATAGTGAGATTCCACTATTTTAACAGTTACACTCATTTGCAGTTCCCCAGGAAATTTAACACATTTTTATCATAGTGTCTCTATTCTGCTAAATGCTAGAAGCATTGGTGGACATCTGAGGATCCACTCAAACAAATGTACGATAAATATGGCAGCTGTCACACTTGACTAAGGAAGGAGCTTTCTAACCTCATGAAGGTTGTTGGTTTGTGCACTATAGCACAAATGAGCATAAAAATTTCTACAATCCATATTATAATATAGATAAAAATGGTATATATACCATTGGAATGGCTATGTAGAAACAGATTACCTCCACATATAAAAACCTCAGAAGTTCCAGAGAAAACATACCTACCTACCCACCTACCGACGTGGAAATCTTTGTTTTCACTTTGTTATTTCTACAAGAGCTGCTACAAGTAAAAACAAGCCAAAATTCAAGGGAATAAACATTGTTATAGCCCAGGACAGAGTTAGCCCAGTACATGGTTGCATGCAGTACAGCCACATGCATTGCTTCAAGGTAGGGGATGTAGCCAGGTGCTCTGGAGAACAGAAACATAATATGGCTTATTTCCTTGGTGTTTACAGGTCTGACGTTAGTTTTTGAATCGCTAGGTTTCTTTGCTTTTACTCATCCCACTTGTGGGCATCCCAGAACCTTTACAATCACTTCCTGATTTGCTTTAAGACACATGACTCACAAATGCAATTATATTTCAGCACTGAGCACTCAATTTTAAGGCCACCTGTTGCAGCCTCTTTTCCTTGAGCATCTTTCCCATTTACCTGTTTTACTCACAAATAGTTCTTTACTAGCAGAAAAACAATCTTTGATGTTCTGGAACGGTCATATCCCTGTCCGTCACCATTAAAGGCTAACCTCACCCTGCTTCCTGATGCTTGGCTTTTCTCTCTAACTATGGGCATCATCTCTCCTTCCTGAGACCTGTCTCCTCAACGGTAAAATTACTACAACAGCAGAGCCAACTTAGGAGGATGACTGCTCTGCAGAACAGCCTGAAGAAAGACCATCAGGGCATCGGGGGCACCACCAGCCCTGACTGTCCCTGCCTGGCTTCCCCCGGAGCTCCGCCACGGCCCAGGGCCCCATGTTAGCCCCCAGGTCTGTCAGCCCCCGCCCCAGCAACGCCACAGCAGGGCCCGTGCCCAGACCAGCCTTTTACTGCTCCTGCCTGGGCTTCTTGCACAGCCGTGACCTGACTTGCCACCTTGCACTGACCTGGCAGTGGATCCCTGCTCTGTCCCTCGCCACAGGCCCAGCCTGGCCCACCCCGCTGTGGGGCTGTGGGGCTGTGCTCCATCCTGCCAGGCCCCGGCCCTGGCCGCCGCTCTGCCATGGTGGCACCACCCTGCTCTCACTGCTCCTGGGAAAGGCAGTGCGCTAGTAAGAGGAAATGTAGCATCTCTCCAGTCACAGCAAATCTGAGAGTCTCAAAACAGGCTCTACAAGAGCACGTGTGTGCATGTGAGGCAGAGAGCTGCTGCCGGGCACCACGCTCCTATTCCTTCATCAAGACGGGATTCGTCCCAGGTGGCTGTGAGCGGGCAGGGCTGTGTGAGGGGCGCTCGGCCCTGACAGAGCCAGCACAGCTGGCCTTTTCCTCCTCCCACCTCCTCATGGACAGAAACCCGATTAAACCCAGACTCTCAGGCCCTGCTGGGCACTCCGCCTCTGTGTGGGGCTTGGCCTCCAGCTCTACAGCCCCTCAGCTTCCCGCCGGTGCGGGGCTGGAAGGGCCGCAACACCTCCCGACAGGGATCCCCAGCCTGCGGGAAGGAAAACAGCCCAGTTTTCACACACCCCCGACTCCAGGCGGCCTGCTCTAGCTCCAGAGTTTTCAGAAGGCCATATTGTTGAAGTTTTGAAACAACTTTAAAATCTCCCTGCCTTTTTAACATTTGAAGAATGTGCTTTGTTTCAAAAAGTACAGCGCTTCTGCAGCAACTTGGAATTTACCCTGACAGGTCCATGCTAAATTATTTTTGGCAAAATTACATCTATTAAAAATGTAATGCAAAGATTAGTTAAAGTTCCTAAGTAATTACACTAGCTTTAGTAAAACTATCATCTTAGCTATTTGCTCCTCTGACAGTAAAATTTAACCCCTTAAACCAAAAGAGAACTATAAAATGACGGGTTGCCAAAGAAATTTCCCATTGTGCAATAGAAATGTGTACCCAGCTTTTCTTCTGAATTCATTAAAAAAAGTTTCTGTGGCTAAGGTTGAAGATTTACCGTATTTCGAAGATAATTTTCTTGCTCTTGAGTTTTTCAAAGCTCTTCTTCCATTTGTTGATTTTTTTTTAACATTTACTTTTGCTATCTATCTCACACCCACATTCAATATCCCTTAAGTCCCTGACACAAGAAAACACCCAGCAGCCACTTTTGCCAGGCAAAAACATATGGCCCAAGTTGGCTGCCAAAACTAGTCTATCATTGCTACTATAAAACTGGTAGCTAGCTAGCTGGAAAAAACAAACACATATCAAATATCCCAGTGTCACACCAGAATGCTATGAATTCAGTATGTTCTCTGAACACACAGAAATTAATTAGAGCTATTTAAAATAAACTCAATACAGTCATTTACAATCACCCCTTAAATACATTAAATGTGTAAAAGTGGGTGTGTACATAGATGTAAATAGATTAGAGAGAGAGAGTTAGATACTTATCAAATCCCCAATTCAGAATGTTATTATTTCAGTACAGAGTGAAATCCTTATTCACTGAGCAGACGTGGACCTGAACTTGCTGAGTGGGACGAGAGGAGGTACTCCAGCACTTAGTTCACAAAAAATGCTTACTGAGCACATGACTCAAATGCTATTACAAATAAGACAAATTAATAACTCCAAATCTTAATGAAATGCCAAAATACAATAGGAAGCCTCAGATTGATAAATGGTGATGTACATAGTACATCAGCTGAATACGATGGTACAAAAGTGGCGAAATATTTAAGATACTGTACAAGAAACTTCCCTTATGTTCGGCTTTCTTAAAATCAACACTATGCAGAGCCAAAGCATGTATATACTATAGATAGGCACACCAAATAGTGAAGACCACGTGGAGCTATGCTGTGCCACAAATTTACTGTGTATGTTTCTTGCGACTTTACCAATTCTCTGCCAATCTGTTTTGCTGGATTTACCTTTACTATCCCACGTATCAGCAACTTTGAGGAAGATGACATAATAATTTCTGTCTCTCTCTGTCAGATCTAGGTCCATAGCTGATAGGAAGTTAGATATTTCTAGGCCTGCAGGCCTATAGTTTTGGGGTATATTTCACTAGAAAGCTAAGAAACGTCAGGGTTTTTTATTAGAGACTGAGATGGCTATATTAAGTAATTTTAGCATTAAAAAGAAGGCTTCATAATCTGAAGTTTTAGCTTATCGCCATGATAGATCAAAATATCTCAAATGTCAGAAGAAGACAACTGTTTATCTAGTTCAAGTCATAATTCCCCTGCAAGAGCACATTTCCACTGGCACGTGTAATGTACTGAAGCCAAAGGTTTTGTGGGCATGTACCATTTCATGAAAGTCAGAAAAAGAAAATGATTTAAAAATTTGCTTTGACAAAAGCAAGATCCACATAAATTAAAATGTGAAATAACAGCTGAACTGATCATGACAGGATGAATCAGTTCCTTCATGCTGAAGTGAAAGTTTATTGAAAACAATTTTTAAGTTAAAACATTCCTTTCATTTTCCTTAGATCAAAATTTATACTCTTTTCCCCAAAGAACAGAAGCTCAGAATTTTCATTCTAACTAAGAAGGCATAAAGTTAACATTTCTGAACAAGCAGAATAATAAATCTGTGTTTGATTCCATATAATTCTCTATATGTGGGCTATTTTCTGCCTTACACTGGAAAAGCTGAAGCTTAGTGAGAGGCAGCAAGTACAGGTTGCACCTAGCCTTTGGGAATGGGTCACACTGCTACCAAGATGTATCTGCATAGCAGAGTGCCGCAAATCCTCTTGCAAAAATCCTGTTTTGCAGGGTGGGTGGAAGACAGAAATGAACTACAATTTCTGTGAGGCACGTGAGGTGCAATACAGTTTGAAACAGATAAATCTATCTTAACTTCGTTTTTAAGCGCTGATTGTGCTGACCAAGTCTTTCAGCTCTCTGAAGAAAATGCGGTAGGCCCAGATTAAGTTATTATTTTGGGTCATGTGCTGTGTTTCCATTGCTCCTGTTACCAGGAGGAATGATGCTAAAAAAGCAATATAGTCTTCTATGGGTTTTACTCATTTTCAAAACCTATTTTGAGGCCTGAAAGATCAGGCGGTCTTTCTTGCTGAAAAAAAACCCCTCAAGTTCTTCATTGTAACTATGAATATTCCCACAAGTTTCACAAACAGTTTCCCCCCAGTTTCACAAACACTTCAATACTTCTAAGATTTCCTTTCTTTCTGTCTTTCTGATAAAACAGGCACACAGCTGCAACCAGTCACTTCCTGTGCCAGCGCATTTGTCAAGGAGTTTGAAGGAAATCTCCAAGCAAGCAAGGCTGAGCTTAGAATCAGACAGGAAATTATGGTCTATTATGCAATTTTATTCTCGTCTGTGATTGATTCACATCAAAGGGCCACTCAATGGCAGCTACTGATACTTGTTAAGGTAAAAATAGTTTTGTAAAAGCAGATGGTGGAAGCAAGACAGCAGTAGATCAGAAATGCTGAGTCTGAGTATAGTACACTTTATATGAGGCTTTTAAAAATAAAAAAAAAAAAAAGGGTTTTAACATGTAGTGTTCCTTTACAGTCATTACAAACTCTATGGTGTTTTCACATACAGTGGATGTTTGTCAAGTTCTCCTGATCAAAATTTTCCCTCCCACCCTATTTAGAGTAGTCTGGACATCAGCAGCTTTATACCTGTAAATAGGTAATTTTTTTCATAGTGTATGTTACACGCATTGGCTCTACCAGTATATGATGTTAGGCATATGAATAATTCTGTATGCAAAGAACCTCACTGAGCTCAATAAGACTTTTTACATTTTTACAATGTTTAGGGATAAAATCACTGTGACATATATAGTTATAATTTCAATATGTCCATCTTAGTAACACATTTTTAACAACATACAGAGAAAATTAACTGTGTCAACTTAGGCAAGTAAGAAATGTGAAACAAATAAAATCAGAACAAGTTTTATTTAAATAAAACTATAAAATGTTTTAAGCCAATCATCTAACTAAACGCACACCTTTGTAATGGCATGTGTGAGCTCTGAATAGTGACTGTAATTAAAAATGAAATACTGTGGCAGAACAGAAATAGGTCATTTGGTTAAAATTTAGAAATGTATTTAGAGGAACTTAGCAGTAAAATTAAATTAGTTCAAGAATACTAAGGATTCGGAACAGAAATTGCTGGTTTAAACTGGGTACATCAAGTATTAGGTACAAACATGTGACAATGTTCTTGGAATTTTCATTGTAGAAAAGAGAAGTAAAATATGGACATATTTCTTCTAAATTATTATGCTACACAAAAAAGTGGGTTTCTTTAGTTTCTCTTTCCTCCAAAGAATTAGTCACAAATGATACAGCTTGATCACAACTGAATAGTTAGTAATTCTCAAATAAAACAGCAATCGTAATTCTCATTATGGAGAAAAGAAGTTACATCAGTAACAAAAACATGTACAAAAGACTTGGGGCCATTATTTATTTGTGATACTACATATGGTGGTAATTGCAGTATGGCAAATATTTACCATCAGATACATGAAATCCTTATTTTCTTTCTCGAAAAAAATCCAGAAGATCTAGCACACATCTCATGATTTCCAGAGAATTAACATAGGTCACTTTAATAGGGTGGTTTCTTTAAATTTGCCAAAACACACCATTATTTAGTTTAATAATGTATCGCATGCAAGATTAATGCAATCGAAACAGCAATAGCAATTAAACAGTTATACTATGTTAGTGAAACTGTTTCATTGCCATGATAAACAACTTCTATAAAGATATTACTTACAACAAGCAGAGAAACCAAGAAGTGTACTAAATCAGATTTAAAAGGGAATGTTACCTTCCCCAGAATCCAGCTTTTCTGAAGCCAACATTTTTACATGCTTTTCACTCCTAAGTCTCACTGGCCTAGTAAGAGGTAGGAAGAATTTCTAAAATCCTAAAAGTTTCTGGCTTTCACAAGAAGTTGTAGGAGCCCGGACTGGAAGCTAATTCTAGGCAATCGGTGGACTTGGGCTACCCTGGATCTTCAATTGTGGTGCTCTGGCCTGTCCATGAAATACTGTTATGACCTTTCATCGCAGAAATAGCCAGGGCTGATGTAGAAATGGATGCCTTGTAAAACAGAAGGGAGCACCAAACACCATGACTTAACGAAGTGACAATCCCTAGCTTGAAAAGCCAAGAAAAAACAGGAGACCTCAGAAGCCTGAGGCCTGTATCCAGACGACACTCACCAGATAATTATTCTGAATGACTCATAAAAGATTACTTGAGAAATAGAGTAAATAAATTTCAGTGCACGACAGAGCAATGCAAAATGGAAACAAAGGGAATAATGAAACCAAGAGAGGAAAGACTGGAAATGAAAAAGAAATAGATCAGAGGAGGAAGAAAAGGCTTCCCCAGGATTAGGGAGGGCTTACAGTCAGTGCCATGATTTGGGGAATAAAACTTGAGTGGTCTCCATTTCTCTTGTGTAATATAGGTAAGTCATGAAACAGCATGAAAAATGTCCCTACTCCAGGCTGTGCCTTTTAGGAATTATTAAAAAAACAGAAGCTTGCAAAGATCATAGAATCATAGAATAGAATCATAGAACCATAGGGTTGGAAGGGACCTCTGGAGATCATCTAGTCCAACCCCCCTGCCAGAGCAGGGTCACCTAGAGCAGGTTACACAGGAACACGTCCAGGCGGGTTTTGAATGTCTCCAGAGATGGAGACTCCACCACCTCTCTGGGCAGCCTGTTCCAGTGCTCTGCCACCCTCAGGGTAAAGAAGTTCCTCCTCATGTTTAGGTGGAACTTCTTGTGCTCAAGTTTGTGCCCGTTGCCTCTTGTCCTGTCCCCGGGCACTACTGAAAAGAGCCTGGTCCCATAATTGATCCCTCACTCGCTCCTCCTCAACCCAAGGGAAGTCTTCTTCTTTCCCTGTTACTTTATTCAATGCCTGGGACTTCTGAGGGCTGGGCCGAGCAGAAAAGACCGAAGCAAAGAAGGCATTCAGTAACTCTGCCTTCTCCGCATCCTCCGTCACCATGACTCCTGTCTCATTCAGCAGTGGGCCCACAACTTCTCTGGTCTTCCTTTTGCTTCCAATATACTTGTAGAAGCTCTTTTTGTTGTGCTTAACATCCCTAGCCAGGTCTAATTCCAAGGCGACCTTGGCTTTCCTTGTTTCATCCCTGCACGCTCTGGTGGCAGTCTTGTAATCCTCCCAAGGGGTCAGTCCCTTCTTCCACTTATTATAAACTTCCTTCTTCCACTTGAGCTTTTTCTGAAGCTCCCTGCTTAACCATGCAGGTCTCCTGCGTTCCTTGGCCGATTTCTTTCTCTTCGGGATGCACCGATCCTGAGCTTGGAGGAAGTGGTCTTTGAATATCAACCAGCTTTCTTGAGCCCCTTTGCCTTCCATAGCCCTAGCCCACGGGATCTCTCCAAGCAGTTTCTTGAAGAGGCCAAAGTTAGCCCTCCTGAAATCCAAGGTTGTAATTTTACTTCTTGTTGTTTTGTGGATAGTGCCCATGATCCTCTAACTCACGCTAAGAGTAAGTATACAGGACAACTATCTGTAGAAAAGAATACATTTCAACATTTTTCCTTTTACCTTTTCTCTTAACTATTCAATTAATAGTTTATGGGGTTTTTTTAAGAACAAAGAGCAGAAGGAAAATACAGAATAGTACAGGTAAGAGAATGCAATCACAAGGAAAGAAAACATGAAAAACCAAGTCCATCTTTCAGTGTGTACTTGCCAAAACATTTCCATCTCCTGCCAAGAGTCATATACTTTACAAAATTAAAGACTGATATTAATTTGTCATACTAAAGTTCCACAGGGAATAGTCAGTCCTAAATTCACAATATGCAGATACCCATTTCATAAAGAATTTTCACAAAGTCATTCAATAAAAGTTGTATAAAAATAATAAAAAGCATAAAGATGTAATTCTTCAAAATAAGCCTGTATCATTGGCCGAAGAACTCAACAAAAAATTAAAGTATCTCAAAACTTGCAGGAATCCTAAATTAAGACATGGACAAAAGGACACTGATACAAATATTAGTTTGAAATACTTGCTGTTTTCTGAAGTAGTAAACTAGTATAATTTAAAATTATTTAGCACTTTTCTTCAATATGTTCTGCCTTTTAATAGGTCAGTGCAACTCTGGGTCTTTTTGTCACCTAAATGAACAATGAACGCAGAATTCTGCAGTTCAACTGATTCAATACCTTTTCAAGAAAAAAAAAAAAAGTAATCCTTGCACAGTATATAATACTCCAATAGAAGAGAACGTTTCCCTTTATTGCTCCCTTGTAGATGCCATTAAGAGAAGGTAGACCGGATATAATATGTCCAACTTGGATTCTTCTATTATTGCTGGGATAGTCTAACTTTCTACTTAGAAAGTGTCACCCCCTTACATTAGTTGTACCTGGAAGAGTAAATAATATATATATATATATATATGTAATAAAATAGTAACTGCACCAAAATACTGAAGTAATCCTAGATCTAAAAATTATTCAAAACTCAAAAGAAGCAGACACAGTAACTTAAAGAAAAAACAGCTTTACATAAATGCAACAGCATTTTGCGAAACCTTCCTTCAATATATTTGCGTTGCTGCAAACTGAGATTGAATACTGTTATTGCAATGGTTTTGTGAAGGACATAAGAAGGAAAGACTCAGAAGGCTGCATTAAAAAAATGAAAACCAACCCAAATCAACCTCTTCTGAAAAACACAGTTGCTCTGCCTTTAATGACCACACATGCTTTGAGTTCCCATTCACTACCTGTCCCAGTGCAAGCTTTGAGACAGCCAAGAAACAGACTGGGCCCAGGAGCAGAGCTGACCACGTTACGATCTCTGCTCTCTGGCAACATCAATGCTGCTTGAAAAGCTCTCCTGAAAATGCATGAGCTTCTGTGAAACACATAAGAAATGCTGAAATACTGTGGAAAGATTATCTGGTAGTCCCTTCAGTAGTCACATGTCATATATATATATGTATGTATGTATGTATGTATGTATATAAACACACACACACACTCCACCTATATGCACACGCTACCTTTGTATATATACATGCAGTGTGTACATATATACACACATTTTATACATGCTGTGGATGTATGTATATGCTAGTAACTAACAGGAAAATTTCAAGAGTCTATTATTATGAAAAAGGATAACAGCTGAAATGAACCTTATTTTCTGGATTTAGAAAACCTTCTGTCCACAATTCAGCTACAAAGCTCATCATACTAAGTAGGTGGACCGGCTTCCTTATACCACACTGATGGTAACTGAAGGAGACATAGGCATCACTCAGTCTGACTGCATCACATCTAGGCCTAATTGTTAAAGGACTACTGTATCACTCTTCACTTTTGTGAGAAACACAAGCACCTGTGCAGAGCAAGATGGAACAGACAATACTGACATCCAAATGCCAACCTTTTCTGAAGACTTTTGGGTGATATGGAGAGGAAGTGGATATGTCTAGCCCTGTATGCAGTTCACTAAATCACCGGTAGTAAATGTTTCTGTGTCACTAAGTACTATAAATTGAAAAATGTTTTGATCATTTTGACATTTGTATTAAATCTCCTTCTATTTAACCACACAGTTTAAGAACCAGTGCATCAGAGAAAAATTATGCAAGAAAGCATTACTTTAAAACTGGAGCCAAAAGCATACAGCTGATATAGTATCAACGGTCCTGACCCCATGAACGACACTCCAAAAATACCAGAGGATCAAGAGCCATAAGATTCATTCCACACAAGCCAGAGAGACAGACACAGGGTCTGCTCTGGGTGTGCTGTAGTCCGCAGGCAAGACATGACAGTGGCTTTCCAAGGATCCCTACCTCTCCACTGAAGGACAGGATGGAGTAGGATGTATAAGCGTGTCACTATGTACTTTTGTCAGCCTCTCCATGTGCTCATTTTCCATGGCAAGGGATTATCCAGGACCCCTCATGCAACCACACATCTCTAAGTTGTCATGTGCCACAGCCCTACTACAATTGCTGCCTTTGACTCCTGAGGTGCATCGGGCTCAAGTGCCCGCACTATTGTAACTAATGAATAAGGTACATGGGAAGAGAGCCTGGTCCCACCGGAGCAGCAAATCCACGTTCTCCACAGCAGGGCCAAGATTTCACTCAAGAGGTCCAACACTGTAAAAGATTTTTGTCCAAGAAAGAAACATGCATTTTACAGTAGAAGAACAGAATGTTTTCATTCAAAGTCAACCACAGAATGCATACAGATTAATTAATAGAAAGGAATATTTTTGCGTTAAGCACAGAAGTGTGTTCCACTAACATTATACCCCTAAAATAGGTTTTAAAAGTCTAAAATGCTATGGGTATATTATTGCCATGTGGTTGAGAGTACAGAATTTTGAGTATTTTAGAATTTGTCATATAAATATTTGGCTCACAGACTATAAAGAATTATAAACATGAAATCATAACAGGTGGGTATTTTTCAAAGAGGATTGTTAGTTCATTAAGTTATTAAAAATTATCACTTCTGGGTATCTTTCATGTAATTTTCTAGCATTTATCTTCTCCCAAGTCTGTGACCAACGACATGTTCATATGTATTCATGAAAATGTCAGCGTATTAAAACAGATTGTATTATACTGTGGCTTTGATAAAGACATATATTTCTTTAAAGTACATACCAATGGGTACTTATTAAAAAATACTCTGAACATAAAACCTTACAGAACAATACTGATACTGCCATTCTGATGAATATCACATATAATAAATATTCAATTCAAATAATAGAATAATATTTAATATACAGACTGAAAACATATTATGGAACTGTCAAAACAATTAGCATTCTGACAAAGTGATTAATTTCCCCATGAAAATATTTTAGGAAACTTCCATGCATTAAGACTTGATAAATATTCAGTTTCGGGAAAGCTAGTATGCAGCACTCTAAATTTCTCCAAGAATGTTCTTTTATTCTTTCAAAATAAATATATCTATAAAATTTCAATACAAGAATTCAAAACATTTGCTTTGCATCCCAATCTAGGATGCGTTCCTTCCAGCCTGTAATTGTGATTTATTTTTTTCCAGGACGGTAAATACATTTTCTGAATAGGTACGATACAGACATGCATTCTTGCGTTACACAAAAAATAAACCCCAAAGCCTTAAATCTGCGACCAGAAAAGGGTCTAGAGTAAGGGAAGTACATGTGACCACAATTTTGTTGCGCTTGAAGTACTTTGCTTCTCTCCTGCTGCGATTTATAAAAGCAAAGCAATGAAAGTAAAATGACAGGTTTAGGTACTGTTTTTAAAAATGGGGGAAGGAGCCTGCTTGTCAGTGCTTAGGTAGGATCTTACTCAAAGATGTGAGAAAACACCAATTTCAGGACTGCTAAGGAGCTGTGTTCATCATTCTGTTGAGTTTTCCAGAAGGGATACACTCTATCTTATTGGTGAATTTTGCCATTCATTGAACCAAAATTTCAAACAGCTCATGTTTAACTGTTGTCTGGGTATCTGTAATATTAACTTGGGATACAGAAAAACCTTTTCCTATAACTACATTATAGGAAATAAGTCCAAACATGCTTATTTTTTTTTTACCTTACTGTCAACTAAAACTGTGATGAAACTAGGAGGAAAATCTAAATTAACCTATAGTACTTCACACAGGACTTGTTAGTCCAAATATGGACTAATCAAATAATAAAATCAAACAACTGGAAATATACATTTGACTTCTGTATCTTGAGTAAGTTCCATACCTATTTTTAGATGTAAAGAAGACAGGAACCTCCTTGCTGATTTCATGAATCTTGCAGGAAAACCTTCTGCAAAACAATTTGTCAGACTGACCTGAATTCAGAAACAGCTTCCACATGACAGCTGCATGGCTTTTATTCAATTATTATGATGTTATTTATTTATTTCCTTGAACATAATATTTACTCCAAAAAAATCACCATCTCTTTTCAGTCTGATCTGTGTTATACTCAACATCAGCATCTACAGTGACTGCTGTCATCCTGACAATTAGGACCAGCTTATCTGAAGAGTTTTTAATACAGTGAACTATCACTGCAATTCACTGCTGTGAGACACCCTGTTGTGTTCATGTGTGCAGAGAACCATCAGCTGCACTAGGGATACGGCTTGATTTACTTGTAGAAGGAAGAATTTCTTGCAGAGGCACTACTAAGACTTTCCTACGGTGGTAGACAGATATTAAATTACAATTGTGTATCATTTTGAGGAACTGTGATCGATCAGGGAACCCCTGCAATGGAAGAAGGCTCCGAGGAGATGGCCAACAGCTATGTGCTCCTGAAGCTCAGGGGAGGATGTAGGGAGTGACTGGCAACAGGTGCTGCAAAGAAAGCTGAACTCAGCTCCACACAAAGGTGCCCAGAGCGTGGGTTTGGTCTGGATAAATGGCTCTATCAGCTGAGTGGATCAACCAGCTGCAATCAACTGGTTATGTCAATTGAGTGAACCAACCAGCTTTGTAATTGTTCATCCTTGAGTTAATCAAAAGAGAGCAAATGTCTTCCTGCATGTGCCAGACCAGCACTGGGGGGTATACACGCACCTTGGCCAAACATATGAGTACAAAAAAATAGAACGATGAACAAAAAGAGCTTGGGATGTAGCAATGGGCTTGAGCGGACTTCTCACACAAAGTATTCCTTCTGGAATTCCTTCCTTCCCACTGGGAGCACCCACTGTCATGACACTGAGCATATTATTCAGACGGGTAATAAGAATCATATTCACCTTGTGATTCAACCGTACATTGAAATTGCTATATTCTGCAAAGTGTAATTTGTCCTGATATTGTGATTTAAGTATATTGTTGTATTGCTCTGCTAACTCAAAAATGCCATGTAACATCCTAGAACTTCAAATAAGTACATTTGGTATAAGACACTAAACTTTGCACACCTGGAATATCTAAAAGAAGATGGTCAGAGAGTACTGGACTCTGACAGGAGCAAATAGTCTCCTATGATTGACATACAATATCCATTTATTTAGCCATACCAAATCAGCTTTGAAGATCTAGATTACTTCCTTCCAGCTGGGAAAGACAAACAATAACAAATTGTGTCTAAAGGATTAAATTTAATACAGCAAATAAAATAAAAGAGGTGTTTATTTCTAGCCTTACTACGCTTTTCCAGCGCTGTGAACTAACAAAACCTGTACTAATCAATATATCAAACATACTAAATAACAAAGTCAGAAGTTCATAGACTATAAAGAACGCAAGCAAAACCAAGCTCAATATTGAAATGTGACCCTGTGACCTTTGTTTGATTCTGCAGCTGTGTCTGAGGAGGATTTCACTCTCCCCTGTCTGGTCATTGAATAGGTGATACTATGACGGGTCATTTTCAGTCAATTATTTTCAGTATTAGAATTCATCAAGTTAACTGTGGTGCTAACTGCAACAGGACTTGTTCCCTACCTAGTGTTACTTTGTTCAACACTTCATATCAGAGTAAGTTAAAGCCCCGTAAGTAGGTTTTTACGCTGAGGCAAAGCATACATTAAAATGATTAATTGTTGGGAATCCTGATCAGAGAGAGGTAAATTTGTATTTCGTGCTTGAATAAATTTTACTGTCTTACATTTGGTTTGTAGATTACAGAAGCATGCATTTGGTGACAAAACAAGCCTACTCGAGCAGGCGGATGCTTAAACAGTTCTCAATCATTGTCACGACTCAGGGAGTAACTGTGTTTTTTTCAAGCAACTATTGTTTGAAGAAAAAAAATCACAGCAATACAAAAATAACAGAGGGGAAATGACATGCTATCTTTTCGTTAATTTTATCTGCATTTATACTGCACTTGACATCTTAAAAATTATTTTTTTTAATAGTCCCTTCTAGTTGTGGAATAAGTCATCTCATTATCTGCTGGCCTTCAGCTTCTTTTACAAAACCTTAAAACCCCTACTGGGGAGAAGCTAAATACAATAAATAATAAGCCACTACAGAATTCTTCAAGAACAGATTTGTTTTGTGTTAGGAATTTCTGAAGATGATTATAATCAGAAATATTGAATTAACTTTAAAAATACTAAATAACTTAGGTTGTCAGAAGGGATTACACGTTTTCTTCAGCTGTCGTGCCAAATCATTCCCAGCATTCTGATTATCTAAGGACTAATGTATATCCTTGGAAAGTAAAACTGAAGCTTTATCCTATAAAAATCAACCAACCACGTACTAAAAAAAGTCCTGTTCTAGAATCTTCCCCAAAGAAAAACACATGTTGTCCCTCTGATAATAACCTACACTGATGGTAACAATACTTCAACACCAGATCCTGCTTGAAGGCCATCCTCAATATATGTTATTTTCTGTAGCCTTTCTCTGAAAGTACATCCCCACGCTGGCCTCCAGGTAAGGTCAGTCTGAAGAAATACAGTACCTAGCAATATCCTTTGTCCACAGTTGTAATTCCTGTGTTTTGAAATATGTTTACTAATGCCAAGCACGAAAGAAGCAAAGCAAGTATGTACAAGGGAAAAGAAAAAGCTTCAGGAGCTGCACTGAGACCTCAAAATCATGCCTAAGGGCAGAATCAATCTTTACATTAACAGAAATGTTGGGGGAGCAATTGTCTCTGTCAGAACGATCATTCTCTGAGATAACAACAGGGTGACAGCAATTGCTGAGAGTTTTTCCTTAGGCAATCTGCATAAATGTACAGACAACTGGTTCAGGCCTCACTCCTCATGGATCTACTGACTCCTACTACAGAGCACACTCAGCTGCCATGGTGAAAGCAAGGCAAAACCAGAACTCTGAAAGCAAGTCACCCTTCTCAAAGTAGATCCAAATATAGGGGCACGAGTTAATGCCACCTTCCTTTTTTTTTCCCCTTTTCCTTTTCTTTTTTTTTTTAATAGAAACTAAAGCACATCCAGTTTTAAAAAATATACTGCATATTCACTACATTAAATAAATACATTAATTGGTTTTTCCAGTGATTTAATGTAGACTTTCATCAATATGGTGCAAGGCAGAACAAAGACGGCATGACGAAGAAGTAAAAATAAAACCCCAAAGCTTACACACTGTTGAGCTTCTTCAAAATTATCACATCAAAGAATCTGACTTTAGTCACAAATATCATAGCTTCATTAATCAGGAGTTCAAGTACACAAATCTGCATTTTAGGAGATATAACTCCAGATGAAACTTTTCCATAAGTTTGAGATTTAACATCCACATTTGCAACAGAAATAACTTAAAGAAAAATAGGGAGAATTGCTTTCAAACTGTTTTCAAACATTTTCACATAACATACGTAAATCAAAAGTTCTTTGATATTGAAACTAATGTAATACAGATCTTTAAAGTGGAGGAAACATGATTTAACATCCTACAAACCAACATGCATGGACTTTTAGCACTACACCTACACTTACAAAAGAGATATTCCCAAAAATCTCTTGAGCCGAAATCTGTAAATAAAGAAGCAACAACCGACGAGACCATAATCACTTTTAGGGTCCATTAGAAGATAAATTGCCTGTCTAATTAACACTATTCACAAACGGATCTTGAAAATATTGTGCATACTTCTGTGAAAAGGATTATGTAAATAACATATATTTGCAAAATTGTTGACTGTGCCAAGATTTCTGTTTGTTCAGTGGAGCAGTCTAGCAGGTCTATCCATTAAATAATGTAGGTTTTAAAAATTATCATGCATGTGACAATATAAATTTACCCAATAGCCAAGCTTGTAAGTTTTTTCTTATAAATAATGCATACAATAAAAAAAGAATATGCGTAACTAACATCTGACCAGAGAAATATGTATTTTCAGATGACTAGTGTGTACATACAGCATGTAGCTGATTATATTTTTTTTAATATGAGTTGACTCTTGTAGAGAAACACTGCATATTTTATGAGCTTGAATTAGTGGAGTGACACCACAGTTAAACTGAGATGAGCTTCTAATTTAACAGACATTTTTAGGTGCTCTAAAAATCAACATGCATGCTCATATTGTCTTGAAAATTACTATCCTTGGATAGTGTAGAAACTAAGTTTAGTACTTAAATGTACAGTATTTTGTTACTGGATTTTTATCACTTTACCTATATAAAAGTAAAACATCTAACCTAAATTAGTTCTCTAGACTCCCTCCCATAGGAAGACAGTTTAGCACCTGCAGAGCATCCGTCCCCCCAGCTACAGAAGGAAGCTAGATGAATAGGTTGGCCTTGTGAAACAGCAATGCTGTTGTGCTGAGATACCCTAAAGATGTGATCGTGACACAGCTTTAGGGAGACCGGATGCCTATAGGCTGCTATAGACAGATAAAGAGGAGACAGGCTTTAAGGCACAGAAGCTCTTCCTCAGGTCTAAAATAAGAATTGCAGTCTTCGAAGTTACACAGAAGTTGACAATGATGATCTATTTTGATGACCTTGGACCACCTAAAAGTGGTAGGTATACATTCCAGCAAATTGTATTAGCAGTGGAAAGGTTATACGCAAAAAAAAACCAGTTGATCAGGTCTTAAGTAGTTCATTAGTTTTAGCCATGTAAAACCTTAATCATTTATCTGTGAGAGTATTTGATGCATTTAAGCTATCACAGACACAACAGGCTACATAACAGTCACCTAGGCTACATATGTAGTTAATGGAGATAAACTGGTAGGATAAATGACTCTGTCAAAGTGAGTCAATTTTTTCCATTTGAAAAACTGGTTTTAGATCAATTCTACCCTTGGTAAGTGTCTCCTGCAATACCGCATACTATTTCCCCATCTGATTCATGCCTATTAACCCATTAAGGCTAGGCAACATCCTCCATACAGGGAAGCGATATTTGAAAAAATGTTGGGAATTAATTATACAAAGCATCTTCAGATTATGTGACACATTATAGCAATTATCTTTGTGAGCATTGCAACAGGGTCTCATTCATCTTAATGCCCCAGTGTATAAAACACGTTTGGGTTAATGGAGCCTCACTGAATGCATCACATGCACATGCTAACCAATGTGGCCTTGGATCTGCTGCATATATTATCAGTCTCTGTCTCCAGTCTACTTAGAGAGAAATTGTCCCCAGCCTAAAAAACAACTTTAACAACAAAGTGTCTAAATTAATTTGATGCTACTTTCTTACTATTCAATATAAGGTATAAGATGGCTACAAAGCATATTGTTCAGTAGAAAGATAATCCTCTAGTAAGCTTCAATTACTAGCACATCAATAAAATAAGTTGATGACACTTGCTGACCTTTCTACAGACTTTCTCATGAAAAGACCTCCAGTGTTAATGTAGGCATTTTGCTATTAGATGGGATGTACTAGATGGCATTCCAACAGCAAATCAAATGCGCAGGGTTATATTTTTCCTAATAATACCCCTCTCTGTTTCATTCCAGCATAGTCTGCTTTTTAAGTAGAGCTCTTAGCTATCAGCAGTCTACTCCCATGAAACCACAATGATTTCTTATAGTATAAATGCCAACTCCATGTAGCAGAGAAAGAACAGAAGCTTAGGACAAATTCTGTGAGTTATAAATGGTCCTTCAGGAAGCCTATCTGAACTCAATGTGAACACAGAACTTCTGGGTCCCAGTTCGCAGCTTCACGCACTGGGTCATCGTTTCTAGTTAAAAAAAATAAAAATGAGATGACTTATCTGATTAAAGTTTATTATATGCTCAACAGTGAACCTGCACTGGTACTTTTGAGGGTGATACTGCTTTGAAGGTGCAGCCCTTGGTTAGCCTCAGTGTTACTGTCCCATGATCAGCCTGGCTTCACACAAGTGCACAGCTGGTCTCTGGAGAGCACAGACCAGAGTATAGGCTACTCCCACTGCCATTCCACCGCAACATACAAAACGCACATGATCTTCTCACCAAAAAGGACTATGGGGTTTCTACAGCATTGATGTGAAACACTAAACCAACAGGATTAGGAAATACAGGTGTTCTCTGGCACATTTTTCAAAGACAGATATGCTTACATCATACTCATCTAAACTACTTTCTTTGTTTGTTTTTACTGCTCACCTTATGGGTCACTCAAATTCACTGCTGGCTTAACCACTTTAAAAAAAAAAAAAAAAAAACAACCTATCTACAGTTAGTTCTATCTCTTAGTAAATTTACCAAATCCTTTTGGGATTTATTTAAATGAACTGTGTTAAATAAATGTAAATTCATCATTACTAAACCAGTGGTGGTGGTTGCTGAAAACAAATTAGAAAAATTCTAACTGAAAGAAGCAGTCTGCCTCTACACACAATTAAAATAAATTCCTCCACTGCACTCCTCTGCCTTTCCCTCCTCAATACTCCATCTTCCTCTGAAGTTCCTTAACAAATGCTTATGAGAAGAACTGTAGTTAAAGATAGAAATTCTTTCATGTTTATAAAGGCCTGACTTTGACCTAAAAGATTTGAAATGAATAGATATGTAAATGTATCTATTTATCTATCCTCCAGGATTGGACTAAGTCAAACAAATGTCTAAAGTATGTATTATCCCTGAGGATACAGATCATAGGTGGTTATTTGGTAACATCAAATTTATGGTAGCTAAAAAGGTAAATTCAATGTAGGATTTATTAAAAAGGGTATAAAGAACACAACAAAAACCTTCATTTTGCTACTGTATCATTATAGCATTCATTCATAATTTGAGCAGCTGCATAAAATCTTGATTTCTCCATTTCATAAAGTAAAATAAGAAAAGTCGCTGAAAATTGTGATAAGAATAATCAGAGGTTCAGTTTGGCATCTATAGAGGGAGAAATTACACTGACTGTAAGTTTGGCACTGTAAGAGACAAGTTCGGAGATGCAGGGCTACCTTGCATCTCATGGAAGTCTGTAAATAGAGGATTGCTGCAATAGGGGAGGGGAAATTGGCAAAAGTATCATTCTGCGCTTTTCTTGTTATAGTCTTTTCCTTATCTGCTACAAGCTACCATTGGAGATAAGATTCTGATATAGGTTCACCCTGGTGTGATCCACTATAATCAGGTCTGATGTTTTTATCATTGCCTTTGTAGCTTATTACTAGAAACAGTTTCAATTTTGGCCACATTCAAACTGAAAAAACAAGCTGCCTAAAACCAGTGGAATTTGAGAACATACAGAGGCAAACGGAACAGGGCAAAATGGCAGACTTAATAGCAAGTAGAAAGCTGGCATTTGAAATCAGAAATGGATATGATCGCCAAAACACAAAGTGCAAGTGGAAGACAGAGGTACTGACAGAGTCCTGTATGACCACAAATGGAAGTGAGAACATAAAGTAAAATAGCAAAGAAGCGATTGCAAGAGGAACAGTAGGACTTGGGGGCCTTAAAGCTAATGCACCATAGGATTTTTCACCAGGCTAATACGATCAGCAAAATCAAAACCAGATGGAGGGTAAGAAGAATGACTTGGAAGCTCTGACAAATGACCAAGACCATTCCTTTTGAAATTCTCGGATTATATTGCAATCAGGAAGCTGGAAAGAGCAAACGTCAGACTGAAGGGGATGTAGCTAGAGTGAGAAAACAGGAAATCAAGCACATGCTCAAGGAGACAACTAACCAAATGGGACCGAGATGGGGAACTATTTCACGGACACTGAAAAAAGGGCTATTTAGAGTTAATGGGAACCACAGAAAGAGGAGGACAAAAGGACAGTTTTGTGAAGGAGGAAAGAAGAAATAGAAAGTGGACTGTAAGGAATGACAGGTGAGTTATGATTGGTCACACTGACAAGTAATCAATTATCTTGAAGGCAATTACTGTGGAATTGCTGTATAGTGCAACGATTCAATTAAGCTGTGGAGTAATTATATGATGAATCAAATACTGCATGAAGTAAATATGGAGAGAAATAAAGTATTATGAATCAATAACATAGATAATTAGTAATTGAGTGAACCAGTTCTGTCAATAAGTACATATGCAATGAATCAATTATGGAATTAATCCATTATCGGGAAAATAAAAATAGTGAGAATTAATTAATTAATGTGTCTAATGTGTAAAAAATATAACTCCTAAAAAAAGCATGCTGAAAATATTAGTCTGGTCTTCACTTTCACACTTCCCTTCTCCAGAAATAAGTAAGCATATTTAACCTTGTCCTTCCCTTCCCTTTCCTTCGCTCTTTAGACAGCTTATTGTCTTCTATCTATTAGACTTTGTTCAGTTCTCAGCCATAGCTAGCAAAGCTTAAGAAGTAACCTAACTTTTGCTATCACGTCACAGCTGCCTTCAAGCATATACAGTATTTTTGCAGACCTTTCAAGAACAGAAATGCATAAGCAATAAGGTGAGAGACGGACATCTAGTATCATGGCATATGCTCAGATGTACATTAATGTTATTCACTAAAATGTACTTCCTTTCCATTAGAGCAGGTACCCTGTGTCATTTGAGATGCACCACGATATCCAAGACTTGCTCGTGGGGCTTGCAGATAGGGCGCAGAACACATGGGAGACCATACATTTCACCAGACGGTGACACCTGGACACCAGGTAAGAAACAGGAGATGATCTCGAATGGCACAACATGACAGTGTGTAGGAAACAGAATCATGTCATAGGTGCCCATTTTTGGGGTCAAAGTCACTCTCTCCTCTCTGCTCCTCACAACCCTCAACACCCCACTGGATGTTCAGTGATATGAACAGGAGCACAGACAGCCAGGCACTCCTACAGGTGCCTAAATGAATACATCTTAACTTAGGTATTTGAGTCTTCCCAAAGTTGCCAGACAGTTGAACTGAATCTGCCTCAATCTTAGCAGCCCAGAAATACCAAAAAGGCTTTTCTTTCTTGTTTTGTTCTACATTAGTCTTTCTTGAATATGAATGGTCAGAACAATACTTATATGCCAGGTGAGTATTTACCAGCATTCTTTATAATGAACAGGCCTTTCCTTTGGTCTTCTGAATTCTATTATCTGATACGTCAGTAAAAATAATAATCAAAAACATGCAAACGAACACAGGAGGCTAACAGGAATGAGGGTACAGAATACAACATAACAGCATGAAACACCACCCAAAGAGTTTAATATTCCAGTATGACTGGATCACCTCCAATCTCTGGAAAACTAGAAGATGAAAACATAAATCCAAGAACAAGTATTGCTAATAAATCTAACAAAACCAGGAAAACAGCATATAACCACAGAGTAGCAAGTGCCGTGTGTATATTTAAGAAACTGATAAAAGTGATCTTGGCCATTACAGGCTCATTAATCTTACCTTAATACCTGAAAGGCTTTAGAAGGAATTTTGAGGGAAAGTATAATTGAACAGATAAAGGTAAATGAAAAATGTGATAAAAGCAATGTAAGTTTACAAAGTTGTAAAGCTCTATGCCAAGCTAAATATGTATCTTTCTATGAAACAGTTTTTGTTTGTTTGTTTTTTTCTTTTAAGATTAGAAAATGAAGATTTAATTGGTCTGGAGTTCAGTGGAGCTAACATGGCGACGAAAGTGTAGAACTTGTATTACTCTAATGTAAGATCTCAACAGCTAAAAAGGAGAAAACAATGAGTTATGCTAGAATAACTTTATTACTGGAGTTCCATAAGGATTGGCTCTGGGATTAATTACTCTTTAGTTCTTTGACTTTGACTTCATAGATACTTAAATTTGTTCATTTGTACTTTACGAAGTTGGAAGGCATCATCAGAACAGCAGAGGATTAAAGAAGAGCTGTACGATCTAGCAATTTGAAACCGGAGAAGATGAAATTTAACAGTATTTAAGGAATAGTAGAAGATTCTGCTATAGACTGGGGGCTTATTATGCAGGTACAGCCAAAATTCATGCAGTAATTAATCACAGAAAGACAATGAGATCCTACAATTTATCCAATGAGCTATTCCAGTATAGACAGAAAGGTCATCATCATGTCATTTTGGTGTCTGCAAGATACTGGAGTGTTAAATATGAGGTTTTATCAATGCTTATAAATACTTAAAGGGTGGGTGTCAGGAGGATGGGGCCAGGCCCTTTTCAGTGGTGCCCAGTGACAGGACAAGAGGTAACGGGCACAAACATGAACATAGGAACTTCCATCTCAACATGAGGAGGAACTTCTTTACTTTGAGGGTGGCAGAGCACTGGAACAGGCTGCCCAGAGAGGTGGTGGAGTCTCCATCTCTGGAGACATTCAAAACCTGCCTGGACGTGTTCCTGTGCAACCTGCTCTAAGGTGACCCTGCTCTGGCAGGGGGTTAGACTAGATGATCTCCAGAGGCCCCTTCCAACCCTTACCATTCTGTGATTCTGTGTTTTCACTAGCATCACATTTACATGTTGCATAACTTACGGGGGAATGTCCTAACTAGTTCTTTTGGCAGCCTGCTCACAATGGGCTTTTTTAATCTTCTCAAGTGTAGTTACCTCTGATACTTCACGTATGACAGCAACATTGGTGTACTCATGTAGCACTGTAGCGGCAAGACCGACAAATCCTTGGAGAGTATCATCTTGATTTTCTCATAGGCTTATCATGGATTTTTTTTCTCAGTGACTCATAGGTAAAATCCTGGCCTCATTATGTTCCACGCTGACCGAATTTTACTTACAGATTTAAGGCATGTAAGTATTATTCGTGTGTTGCTTCCTTTTGTGTAATATAAGCAATACATTTTTACCCAAATGATTTCTATACACTTCTAATAACTTCAGATTGATACGTAACACACATTGCTCAGACAGCCAATTTCTATGTAGCTGAGAATTCATCATACCACTAAATAAACTGCGAAGCGGTTAACCTCATTGTAAAAATATGCACCTTAGTTTTAGCCTAATTTTGCCTAGCTTAAATCTGTCTAGCTTAGTCTCCATGTATTCCATTTTGTATGCCTGTTAGTTTTCAAAACCCTCTACAATAAGGTAATTTATTTTCATGTTAATACTTGCACACTATGCTTAAGTAACTTTACAAATGTCTTTTTGACAAAAAAATAACCTGATTTGTTGTCTTTAGTCTACCACCATAGAATAGGTTTCCCAGATCTTAGATTGCTCTTGAAGTTCTTTCCAAATTATCAACATTCTTCTCAAAATATGGACATCAGAAATTATCATAGCGTCTCAATAATGCTCTAATAAATGACATATATACCTGCAATTACAACTGTTGGTCCTCTGTTGTGTACAGGAATTACATTTGCTCTATTAGCCACCACATCACACTGGAGCTCATGATCAGTTGAACAGTATCCTTTAAGACCCTTAGGTTCTTTGACTGTTTTCCAAATGACCATCCTGTAAAAGTGGCACAACATTTGTTTCATGGACATATGGCCTTGCATTAATCTTTATTTAAACAGATACTGGTCATATTAGCCAATGTTAATGTACCACCCAGATCACCCTGTAGAAGTGATCTACTATAGCTATGTAACTAGTGTTCTTTCTCCCCTCACCAATGTCAGTGTTTGCAAATTTCATAAATTGTGATTTTATCTCTCATCATCAATAAAGCATAATCTAGAGTGCACCTGAGTGCTACCAATAGTTTTATGGTGGAACTGAAAGCACCTTTAACTCCTGCTAAAATTCCAAAAGGATCATTCATTCAATGTAATAAGTACTAATAATTAACTCATTAACATATGAGTCACTGGCCTAAAAAGTCACACAACTGAAGAACAATTCCCACACCGGTAGCAGTATTCTTGCACCAGGAATAGGCAATGCTACTAATGAGTGGATTGTGGTTTTAATTGTGAGTTAACATGCTGCAGATCCCTAAAGACTATTTCTTCTGGAATCGCCTTTCCCTGAAGTGAGGATTCTTAGCTTGCATCTGAATTCCTTGCACATATGTGAGTATGTAGATTAGTCAGGTCAAGGCTATACATTTTATTCAAAATCATATCCTTAGACCTTGCAAACTCTGTATGTCTGTACCATCTCTGGCACCATTAGCTTAGAATTCAGTCATTTCTTCTATCCACAGTGTTTGCTGACATTACTTTTTTAAAAGGACTATTTCTAGAAAATTACTTCTTTCTACCTTTTACCACTCAGATTTTTAAATAAAAAAATATCTAATGCTCTTAAAGAGAGATTAAGGATGTCAAAATCACCCTGATCCAACGGTTTGAAGCCAAGAAAATCTTTTTATGCTGCTAAGATACCAGAGGCATTGCACAAATGAGCATGAAAACGTTTAATCTAAATTGCTCTTAAATTCTGACTACTTAGCAAACTATTTTCAGCTTATAATGTAAACATTCAGTGACACACTGTTAGAAAAATCTAGGGCAAATCTTTCTTTTATTTTTAACTGGTTTTGGAAAGGTCATTTGTGATTAACGGGGTGAAATCCTCTTGGTGGCCAGTCACCAGTGGTGTCCCTCAGGGCTCAGTTTTGGGGCCAGTTTTGTTTAATATCTTTATCAATGATCTGGATGAGGGGACTGAGTGCACCCTCAGTAAGTTTGCAGATGACACCACACTAGGTGGGAGTGTTGATCTGCTTGAGGGTAGGAAGGCTCTACAGAGGGACGTGGACAGGCTGGATCGATGGGCCAAGGCCAATGGTATGAGGTTTAATAAGGCCAAGTGCACTGGGTCCTGCATTTCGGTCACAACAACCCCAAGCAACGCTACAGGCTTGGGGAAGAGTGGCTGGAAAGCTGCCTGGCAGAAAAGGACCTGGGGGTGATGGTGGACGGCCAGCTTAACATGAGCCAGCAGTGTGCCCAGGTGGCCAAGAAGGCCAACAGCATTCTGGCTTGTATCAGGAATGACGTGGCCAGCAGGAGTAGGGAAGTGATTGTGCCTCTGTACTCGGCACTGGTGAGGCCTCACCTCGAGTACTGTGTTCAGTTCTGGGCCCCTCTGTACAAGAGGGACATTGAAGTGCTGGAGCATGTCCAGAGGAGAGCTACCGAGCTGGTGAGGGGTCTGGAGACCAAGCCATATGAGGAGAGGCTGAGGGAGCTGGGCATGTTTAGTTTGGAGAAGAGGAGGCTGAGGGGAGACCTCATTGCCCTCTACAACTACCTGAAAGGAGGCTGTAGAGAGGTGGGTGTTGGCCTCTTCTCCCAGGTGAATAATGACAGGACCAGAGGAAATGGTCTGAAGTTGTAGCAGGGGAGGTTTAGATTAGATATTAGGAAGAATTACTTTACTGGAAGAGTGGTCAGGCACTGGAACAGCCTGCCCAGGGAGGTGGTTGAGTCACCATCCTTAGAGGTATTTAAGAAACGTATAGATTTGGCACTTCAGGACATGCTCTAGTGACAGAGATTGTAGGGGTTTTTTTTTGTGTGTGTGTATGGTTGGACTTCATGATCTCAAAGGTCCTTCCCAACCATGAAGAGTCTATGATTCTGTGATTCTATGATTTCTATGTAAGAAAAATGCAGTAAATGATGCTGTGAGACTGTGAGGAACTGGTACCATCATCTTCGCAATCACCTATCCTGTCAGAATTCTGTTTCTCTTGACTTTGATTGTTTCTCTTTCATTAGTTGCATTTATATTTCAAGAAAACAAATAACACTTTTTATAGAACCTCTCATAAACCTTACAGGTTTGTGCTTACAAGTGGGGACTAATTCTTGTCATCACTGCCATCTGCAGCAAAATGACCACTGTCTTTAATAGATACAGGGTTTAAGAGGTTTTTAGTTGAACTCCATTAATTTTGTTGCATGAACAGGGACCTGTTTTGTTTAATATTAAACAAACACAAATGTAAGGAACAGTTGCTACCCAGAAGAACCCGCAGTCTAGTTATCTATTCACCACCTATTTCAGGTCCTTCCCTACAAAGTAACATAGAATTTTTTCCTTCCTAGATTTAAATTGCTACTAGCACTGAATTGCTGGATGGGGAATTAAACTATTGATACCCTCACACTAATTAATTCTGTATATGAATTCAGTATATTGAGACAAGCCATAAGATCTGCAACAGGGAAAGCACTGGAACGTAATGGTCGTGGCTACATGGCTTCAAATCAGAGAACCCTGAGATTACAAAGTAGAGGCAACTGCCTCAAGGCAACTAAAACTACCAAATCACAGGAAAAAAATTACTATGGATTAGAAGTGGAAGAAAATTTCCCAGACTGCAGCACTTTTGCTTTGATTCAGAATTGCACCACATGATGATGACTTTTATTGTTTTTTCAGTGGGCTGCAGGATTTTCCCATGGTACCCTGTCTATTTGCTCACAGCCTCTGTCAGGTTAAACAAGCAAAAGGAGCAAAGGAATGTCCTGATATTTACTCCATGCCTAAATTTGTTGAAAACTGTATATATACAGTTTTCTATTTACTTAAATAAAATTTCTACTGTTTTACACGAGGGAAATTCAAATTTCTTATGGGAGGAAACCTATTTTCTGTGCGTTTTTTTACAATATAATCTCTGAAGCAAGTTCAAGCATTATTTTTTGATCAAATGTGCCATGTGTTTTCAGTGCAAAATTGAAATAGTGGCATTTGGAAAACCGATGTTACACACATGCTGCATACACAGACCTATCAAATTATTTCTATATGACACTGAGAAAGAAATGAATATATAGTTTCATTCAGCCTTGTTACTTGCAGTAGGATCCCTGTTAACGAAATGAGCAACTACTATTTTGTATTTTTATATAGACGAGACACACAAAATGACAGTCCTCTTTGTAATAAGCATTTATATGCTTATCTCAAGACCAACAGATCTACCTAGCATTAGTGAAAATTCAGCATACAGAGAACCCAAAAATTCTAGAGGTTTGGAGCTGAGCTTCATGGTTCTGTAATGTGATTCATTTAGAACAGGGATGAAGTGTATTTGAGGGAGAGCTTTGAGGAAGCTTATTCGCTGCCAAAAATATTGAAGGACAGAGGACTCAACCTGACAACTAATTTTGGAGAATATGCTCTTAACGAAAAAGATGTGTATTAATTTATATCTTACTGTCTACATGTACATACTGGAGATCAAAATAAAATGCGGAATTCTCCTTTAGTTGGTCTAAATGATTAGGATATATATTTTTCTTATAATTTCAGCCAACTAAACTCACCACAAAAAAGACTGAGACACCAAACACATTGTCTCTAACACAAACTGAATCTTTCCAATGCGAAGTGCTGCAACCCTTCTTTGATTTTGTGTTACATACTTTCTGACTAATGACTTCCATTTCACTAAGTGACACTTTCAAGTAAAATCCAGCTATAAATTTAGGTGCTTAAAAATTCAGCTTTCATGAAATCACATATTAATTGAAATGTTTCAGTAATAATTTGAAACTTTAAAGTATTCCTTTTCTGTTTTTACAGTATAATTGCTTCAGTTTTTGCCATTTTGTGGAAAGACGATTCTATTTTGGCTTTCAAGAAGTAGGCAATAAAAACATAAGCACTCATACAGCAACACCAAAATATGGGTCAACAAACAGAGCGTCTCTATTCTTGCTATGTTATATAGGACTTATCAGACTGTCATTATAAAGAACTTTAATCACCAGGAGAGACACACCTTGAATCCACCTTTTGTCAACAAATAGCCTCTTAGTATGCATGATATTCCCCTTGTTTATCTGTAATACAGGATATATAAAAAATAGTGAACCAGCTCTGGTTTCACTCAGAAAAATGAATGATGAATTTACGATGATGGCGTCAGATATTTACTTTTAAATGGATGGTGTTAATATCCTAAACTGTAAATTACAGTGCAGGTTGCAGAGACAGTAGAGAGCACTGTATTTACAAACGCAGAATTTCAGATGTAAATCTGAAATCAGGCTGAGCCCTATTTTTTTTTTTCTTTTTTGGCTTTTATCAGGTGCACTTGGATGCACATAAATGCTATGGAAAAAAAAAAAAAAAAGAGCAAATCATAGTCATAATTCCTGTGCTAAAACTGCATGATTGAAGTTTTGAGAAAGCAGAAGTAAGGACATCAGTATTTTATATACATTTTATTCTGGCTTTCTCAACCAATTTCGCAATCCAATGAAAATCTCAAGCAATTGATTCTTAAAATATAAGTCAATAAGGGAGGACTTTTGTGAGATTAGTTATAAAGATTTCTAGCGCACACTCTTGTAATCCAAGGTTATTGCTTGTATCATCATACTGACAGGTTTATCTTAATAAGAAATGTTTTGTGCTAGGAGAATTTATGTTTTTATGCTCAATTACAGTTTTATGTTGGAGGTATTAGGTAGGCAATAAAAAGGGCCTACCTTCCATCTATTATTCATTTTTCAAATCCACAGTCATGAAGGTAAGATATCCTTGGAAATGTATTTCTCTTGTCTTTATTACGCAACCAATTTGTATTATTTCTGCTTATCTCTAACCTTACCATTTTCAGATGGGAAAATGGTATGTCATAAATTACATAACCCTTCAAGAATGGTACTTTCCCTAGATGCCTCCAGTTAGGGCTGGATTCCCATTATGTGAAGCCCTGTATAAACATAAAAGGAAATTGACAGTCTCTGACATAAAGAGTTCAAAATCTAAAGTCAACAGAACATAAGCCAGGAAAACTGAAAATCCAGGACTATGTATGCCAACAGATCTTGTCTGGAAAAAAAGCACAATTTTCTTTCCAAGCAAAATAAAGACAATAGGATCCAACCATAATATACTAATTGTAAACTTATTAAATTACACAAAAATAATAATAAACATCTGAAAGGTTCCTGAATTTGAAAAAAGTGACTACATCTCTTTCTTTCCTCACCACCGCTGAAGTAGTACTGTACATGCTACCAATACAGATGAATAATGTGAGACAAAGCTCAAGGATCACAAGTTGCTGCAGGTTAAAAAAAAAAGCCACAATAATTATGTTCATTACCATGACGGGTTAGTTAGAGTCCAGTAAAAGCTCTAAATGTCCTTTGTGATTTCAATTAAGTTGATCTAAGAACGATGCCTAAGGAGAAATTTCAATGTTACCTTTTATTTCTGCACAGCACACTGAAATACTCTAATGCAAAAACTGCATAGCTCCCTGTTCTTTATTTCAAGTGATGGTCTCTGCATTAATTGTGCCCTAATAATTTAACTTATTGGGCTAACCCATAGGAATCACAGGAAAGAACCTACTACTGATGATTCGGCAGTTGTAATTTTTCCACTTTTTTTTTTTTTTTTTTTGCCCAAAGCATTCATTAAGAGGAAACACAATCTTTCAGCAGTGCGGTGGCACACGCGGTCACTAAGCCTTGAAAAGACAGCACGGAGAAACCTGAAGCCTGAAATCAGAACATTTAGTGGAATAGGGTAACTCAACCATTCATAACTCATCAGTAAATTATACTGCTTAGATTCCTTAAATATGTAGCCAGTAACCAGGCTCGGTTAATGTAATAGCAAAGAAAAATACTCTTCAAAAAATATGTTTATTTGAATGCTCACAATTTTACAGCCTTATGGTTCTTTTATGTCCTCATTCATCATGGGACATTCTTGCATGAAGAACTATGGGATATATTCTTGTAGCTACAAGTCACATACTGTGGGGGAGAAAATATACCTTCAGCATTCAAAAAAACCCCAAAATCCAAAAGCTCATTAAATCAAATGTGCATCAAGCTGAAGATGTATTCAGTTATAGATGTGCCTTGAAACCACGGGAAGGTATTAATAAACAAACCCATTGTAGGAAATATTATATTCCATACCCAAAAGGCTACTATTAAAGTCTGGGAATTATTGTTGTATGTCTTTCAATCCATATTTGCCAATGCTATATTTATATATATATTTGGCCACTGTATGGTTCTACACTTTTTTTTCTCCGATTTATTTCTGTGAAACAAAGCACAGTTTTGTACCTACATTTTTAGGAAACGGTTATGGGGGAATCTGTACAGTCTGTTCTTGTTAACATGACCTGGGTAACAGTGGGTGATGTGGGAAGAATGTGAGCGTAGCCAGTGTGTGTGAATGGATTTTCCAAAACTGCCTCTGCTGAGAGAGTGTTTGCCCCAAACCTGATAATGCTAAGAGGAAATCAAGAGTGACATTTTGCTTAAGGTGACCACCAGCTGGATTAAACAATAGCCAAGGCTTACGAAGAGACTTCCGGGAAAAGGAGGAGTGAGTTAGGAAAGAAGTATAAAAAAGGCACGAAAATTTCTGACTGGGGGAGACCTTGGTGTCAGCAGCTGCCAAACAGGGTTTGGTATTCCCAGAAGTTGCCCCGCTGACACTGCAACGTCCACCATGGGGACAGAGCATTGTCCCCATCAAACCTCATCCGTACCCTGCCCCTCAGTGAGTGGGCTCACAGTATGGGGTGCAGCAATTAGGGACTCCGTGGGTGGTTTCTCACCGGCATGTTGATTAGTGGATTGTAGGGAGCAGCACGGGCACATGGGGTGAGGGTGTAAATACAGGAACTCACAGGAAAAGGGGTGACAGTGTAACCCAAATGCTGTCACGGCCAGTGGGTTGCGTGCGTCCAGCTGCGTGAAGGGTTTGCGTGTGGTGTGATGAGAACTTCCTAGGAACAAGTAAAGAAGGGTTTTTAGCAACTTGTGAGAATACGTTTACAGTCTCCAGGTGTCTCATATTGTGGTTTATCTGTTGTATTGCTGACATTGATCCTGCAAGTATAGTTCACTGACTGCCAGTTAATTACATCTTGTTAATAAATCAATAAATCTCTTCAATCCTGACTCATTTTAAAGCATGTGTTCAGCAGCTGTTCCCTGCAATAAGGCTATTCCATTTTGCTGTAATTCCTAAGAAAGCAGATATAATCTGTTCTAGAAAGTTGAGCACCTGCCTTTCTTACTAAATCATAGCTCACTTCTGAAATGGACATGAGCATCAGGGCCAGACGGTGTAATGCATCATCATCTACACGGCGGTGGATCGCCGAGAAACGGGGTGAGGTATTGTGGGAAGTTTTCTGAAGGTGAAAAAACAATTCTCTCCAGCCTGTATGCCTGAAGTTAGAAATAAATCATTGTCTGTGCCCAGTAACAATGTGTTCTGCAGGAAATACTGCCCATGTAACATAGCCAGGGTCACTGCTAGCTTTGCTTAGCCTCATAGGTGGTGGTCAGGAAAATTTTATCTGGGGCATGCTGTTCACTTGACTTGAATCAACCTTCAAAGCCACCACTCATAAAGAAAGCATTACAAAGAACTTTATGCAAGTTCGAATACATTTTCCTCATCTCAAACTGTTTTTTTTTCTGTATATTACTGTTCTTCTGAATAAACAGTTGTTTATGACAGGTATTGATTACATATAAATAGAGTGCAAAGGGTGAATTCATTGTGAATGAATTACATAAATTGAAAACACAACACCATAATATTAAATGTGCAATTATCTAGGTTCTTCTTAGTATATTTGTGGGCCACTAATATAATTAGAATTCCTACAAACTGTATTGAGAATAATGTAGTTACTGGGACAACTACATACAATTTGTATGCCTGGGACATGAGTTATTTCTAATATTTGCAGAGGTAAAGAAATTTTTCGAATTTTAAAATCCCTTATTATAATCATATATATTTTTAATATATTATTCTAAAATACAGGCAAAATTAGCACATATAATATAAGAAAAGGGTAATGCCTCCCTCCCCACCCCCTGAAAAAATAGAAAGGGGCTATAAAAAAAACTCGTAACCTCGTCCCACAAAAAATATCACAAGGGCTACATAATGTTTCCTCTGGAGTTTCTTTTCTTTTATCTTTTACCATTTTGTAAGGAATTGCAGGCGAAATAATTCAATCAAAATGTCAATCCATTTTAAGAGACTAAAAATGACTAAAGGACTGTAATGCACTACTGTATTGCTCAGTCCTTCCTCATCAGGACTCACGTAACCATCCTCAGGACAGATTCGTGTCCTAAAGTACTACTTCCAGAGTTCACACATCAACCCATAAAACCCCCCATGTTTCAGGATTTGACACATTCACGTTATCAGCATTAAACTGTTTTGCACGATGCAGCACCACTACCAGAGCTCATAGGCCCAGCTCCAGTTGTGACATGAGCTCTGGTATAGTAGCACAAATATTTATACTCTCAGATACTAAAACTGGCAGCTCAGTAAAGTTTGGGTATTCACAGAACAGAGTTCCTTATAACTGGCAGCTCCGTAAAGTTTGGATATTCACAGAACAGAATTCCTTATAATTTTTTCGGACTTTGTCCTACACTTTCTACAAAAGCAGTGTCTACAGATGTAAGACCAAACTTTGGTCTCAGATACATACAGATGTTCTTTGTCTTTGATGCTGTTAAGTTCATTCTATTTTGGAAGGAGGAAGAAATTAGGATTTTAAAAGTCAGTCTCTATCCTTGGGAATACCATTCCTAAAGACTCACTCTTTCAGAGAGGGAAATGCTGCTCTGTGAAAGACAACCCTTGAAGTTCCACACTGTAAATTAGCCATGATGACTTCCATCATACACTAGGCATACACACTAGGTGTTTTTACAGTATCCATCACTAAGATCTCCCCGCCCCCCCCCCCGCCACCTTGTAGAATTTAGGCAGAAATGAGGAGATTTTAAAACTGTAGGAATTTAGAGATGGAAGAAATTATAGATACACCATTCAGTCTGGCGGTGAATTCTCTCTCCAGGAAAAAAACTATAAAAATACAAATACTGTAAAACATAGCCATCATGATCTCTTTAAGCTTGGCCACTTCTTTGAATGCAAAATGCTGCATTGTGTGGTAAACTCCACACCATCAAATTGTGACAGATGTGTCAGGGCCCAGAGCACCCTCCCCCTACCCTGCAGCGTAGCCCTTCACTCAAGGCCAGACCTCTGTTTCTGTAAACCCAGAGAGAGCAGTTTCAGAAGCCTCTGCTGCCTTGGAGCTCCTCAAGAAAACACTAGAAGAAGCTTCAGCAGAGGCTCCTCCAAGCAGCTATGCTAAGAAGACTCAGCAGGGGCTCCACACTTCTGGAAGCTGCTTTTAAGCTGAGGCTTTCAGCACCAGCCCTTCCCTGAGCTACGCTTGTATGGTGTTGCAGTCAAGCCTCTCCTCTGGCTATGCACCACCTACATCTGGACCCTGACTCTGACCCTCTGACTCAAATTCCTGGCTTGCCCTTGGACTTTCCTCATGTCCTGGTTTCAGCTGGAATAATTTTCTTTCTAATGGTTGCTGTGTTTTCAGATTTGGAATGAAAGGAATGACAATAATGCATGCTGTTTTAGTTGTTCCTAGATGATGTTTATACTATTCAAGGACTTTTTTCAGCTTCTCGTAGAAGCTGAGAAGGAACATAGACAGAACTATGGAACAGCCAATGGAATATTCCATACCACAGACATCAAGCTCAGAATATAAATGGGTTTGGCCGGGGAGTGGGTGCTCAGGTCGGGCCGGGCAACCGATTCACTGGGTGGTGAGAGTGACTTGTATCTCGTATATTCTTTTACGATTATTATTGTTATTTTCCTTTCCGGTTATTGTTATGTTAAACTGTCTTTGTCTCAACCCATGAGGTTTTTTTTCCCCTTTCCCCTCCTTTTCTCCCCCTTCTCCCTATCCTTCTTGGGGGGAAGAGGGAGTGAGCTGCGTGGTCCTAGTTGCTGGCTGGGGTTAAACCATGACATCTCATTAGTATGGACTTCTCTGGTGATCTGGTCTGATGGTTGAGCCCTGGTTACTGTCACAGGACCTGCTCTAGCCTTCCTATTTGGGTACTGTGGCACTGCTCCCTTGCCACAGCCTCTGCCTGCCACGTTGTCATGCGCAGGTCCCATCTTCCCTTGCCTTGGGGAGCAACCTGTTCTTACTGCTCCCTGACAAGATGTACTCAGAGCATGTTTATTAGAATGGGTTTTTCAGGGGACATAGACAGGGGCCATCTATCAGTTCATGAATTCCAAAAAGTCTGGGAAGAAAAACAGAAAAGCACATCCCAGAGCCCCCAGAGTAGCAGCCCATCTGAGCCTGCGCAGAAGTGAAAATGCTGATATCCATGAAGGTTTAACAGCAAACAGCTAGGTGTCATTGATGCTGAGGGTTTTCATGAAGTGTTCTTTTTAAAATAAGCACTCAAGTATTTCCTTAAACAAACCTTAGGAATCCACATCTCTTCCTGAGATTAGGGAAATTTGGTTTATCCAAAGCCACATAAGAAAAGATAACTGAAACTGGGCATCCCAGTAACTCAGTCAGCATCCTAATTTTTAAACCATCATTCTTAGCTATATATTTTGTGGTAGAAACACAAACTGAGGCGGTGAGCTCTTGACCTGGAAAATTGGAAAAATAAAGTGATAGCAGGTTGTTCTTTTTTTCAGCAGGAGATGGATTATGCCTCTGTACCAATAAACTGGACTATAAGATTCTGCATCTGAGGAATTCTTTCCTTTGCTCCTCAGGAAAGATAGACTTCACAGCAGAAAGTGAACGCAAGAGAGCACTGCCCTTCAGCCTCCGTTCATCGGCAAGTCCAGTACAGAATTTGGCAGTGTGTGAAAGGCTGCTGCAAAGAGATAGGACTAATCTGTTCTCCATATCCATGGGGTATAAGACGAGGTGTCAAGGAGCTTAATTGCAACATGAAAGATTCAGGTTAGACATTAGGGAAAAGTAACAGAAATGGCAAGAGTAGAGAAGCACTATTGGAATAGATAATCTCAGGTGATTGTGGAATCTCAAGAGATTAAAGAAACATCAATGAAGAAACACATTTGTGGAGTTACCTGAAGAGAGACAGAGCAGGGGAAAGGGAATTAGATGACATGTTGAAGTCTCTCTCACTTCTGTTTTTATGATTCATGATCGCTTGATTCTTCCTTCGGAGCAGGTAATGCTTAGGTGATGAGCAATCACACTGTCTGGGTTTCCTTTGCAAAAAAAGAGAGTCCTGGTGATAGAAACTTGCTTATAATACATCCAGCTAAGGAGGGTTTTATTTGAATATTCATTAAAAGATTCATATTCATGTGTGACAGAAACACATATAATGGTCTGTGTACGTAAATACATTCAAATGAGAACCAAAGAGGAAAATCTTATACTCCCCTACTAGTACTCAGAGAAACTGGGCAGTAATCAAACCAAACAAAAAGAGTGGATAGAGGGAAAGAGAACTCCCCTCCAAGAGATACACTTACAGAAAATTACATTTTCAGATGGTGTTGACATAGCAATAAAGAGAATATAAAAGCATCCACTACTGATAAACTTTGCCTACCTAAAATCAGGTGGTTCAGCCTTCCAAGCACACCGAGAGATTGTCCGTTGGCTACACAAAAGCATGATGTCACGAAATGAAAGCACTTATCATTTGTTCTGAAAGTGTTGATTTTAACAACTATTTTTAACACCAGAATAACAGTTTCACCTGTCCAAAGGACATTAATAATACATTATTGTCCTAGTTCATCTGATAAAAACAAAGGTATACCTAAGGCGCATAAAACAAATGAGGATGTTATAAATGGAAGAACTGAGTTTTACATCAAGATGAGAAATGTTATCATAAAGTTATAAGAAAATTGAGAAGACCAAATAGAGCACAACTGAAGTTTTCCTTCATAAAATACCTAGGCTCTGCCAAGAGAACTGCATGCACTGTACTGACTCCATGAGACACTGAACACCATCACAAAGCATGATCTGCACAGTCAACTACACTATCACTTTATTAGCTGCATTAGATTAAAACCTAGTGAATGATTGTATACAGTTATCTATATTTGACTCATTTTAAAGATTATAGGAAAACTGAATGGAGTTAATTTGTTATTTGAGGCACAAAGAAATGAGTCTTAGAATCAGAACAGGTGTTAGGATTATTGACGCTGTACGTTGTTGAAGCAGGCAAATAAGCTGGCACTTCTTGCCATTCACAGCTAGCTGCATCCTGGCTCTCCGGCATTCGTTGTTGTCAATCTTCTGGTGTTTGCAATTCTGACTTAAGGCCCGAATCCCACAATCAGCTTCATAGACTAGAGTAGCTTGTCTACAAACTCACTTCATACATCCTGCTGGATTTGGGACCTGCAGTTCCTTTCTTTGGGAACTGCAATAAATCACCAAAGTATTGTCTCCTTTAATACAGTAATAAAACATAGCAATTTTTTTTTAATTTAAAATTAAGCATAAATATGCACAACCTGCTTTATCTAAAAAATAAAGGAGCACATATCTTACCCAGATCTCTGATGGGGGATTGCTCTATCTCTATAATTTTTTTTGCCTCAAACAAACTGTAAGATCCTGACCTTCTCCCTCAGACACATTCTGCATTTTTCCATACAATCAAAGTTACTATATTCCTCCCATCTCAAACAGATGCAATATTCCAAGAGAAAATTGTTTAGTAAAATAGCTAGTCAGTACTTCACAGTAAATGGATCCAGCAGTATTCTTCATATGTTTGGAAAGTGATATATCGGCCATATCTTAAGTTGTGGAGATACATTTCCTATCAGTATTACCAGTGGATTAACACTATAGCACTGCAGTAGCCCAGTCAAGATGTACTATTCATAAATAAGTACAGGTATTTCCAAATCTGTCAAAAAGAAGGAAACGTGTCTTAGAAATACCATATACCTTCATGTCTTAAAAAGTCTTTGCTCCCACTACTGTGCCCTTGGCCATGTGATGTGATTTCCATAAGCAGCAGAATGTCCAGCAGAGGGACGTAGACCAAGCATTTCAAGCACACCATCCCAAAGACACCGCAGATATCTAACTTACAGGCAACTCTACAAGTGGCATATGTCAGTAAAAGGAAACCTGGAACTCCACGTTACCAGCCAAAAAGTCATTGTAAGGGAAGGTAACACAAAAAGACCACACTGAGCTATGTGAGAGAGCTGCAGGAGGTCCACCTCTGTCCACGTGCCCTCAGAGGCACTTTGGCCTTGTCTGAGCTGTGCTGTAGCCATGGCTATGGGGGGCAGTCTACCATCCCCATCGTCACTTGTCTTCCCAGCTCCACCTTAACATTTTTTAATTCTGTTTTTATTTCACTAGCTATGATGATTTTCATGATAAGTTCTCTAGCCCTTTGAAAACTTAATGGCAGAGAGTATACACTCAGTGTGACTGGTCACTCCCAGCTCCCTTTCTTCTGTCCAGATGGCACAAACAGCCAGGATTACTGACCCAACTTTTATAACAGAAGCCCAACCATCTGCGTCTCTAGTTGTTTCAAATGGCTTTATAAAACAACTACATTACATCAAACTAAGAAACTACCAGCTCAGCAACTTTGAAGGTACAGGCAAGTTCGAGTGAAAACAGCAAAAACGACTAATCTTTATTGTGGAATATATATGGTACCCTTTGCTAATAAGTGCTTTCTCATGTGAGAACTCACGTATTTCATGCATTCATAGACACCCATGAGATTTTTTTCCCCTATATTAAATGCAGCAGTTAACAAACAGTTAGGACAAGTGATACAGCCACTTCTTCGTACACACTGCAACTTCAAAACCTACTAGATCATTGGGAAAATCTAGGCGGAGGTTATTTAAAATACACAGGCATTCAATACATACTTCCATACATTTTCAGCAGTGTACAGTTTCTCTAAAAACACAAACTTTTCACGTCTAGTCAAGACAGAAGAAATATCATTTAGTTTTTTTTATACCTAACAGATTTTACCAAAAAAAGAAAAAAGATAAATTATTTTCAAGTAAAAATGAATATATATTCTTTTTAGAAGCTCTTTTAAGAATTAGAATGTAATTAATGAATTTGCTGTGCATTATTTAGGTTAGTTTCCTGATAAGGGACATTTTCTTCTGAGGGAGATGGAAATGTAATTTGTAGCATGCTGAAATCTAGATAAGCTCTTCTTAATCTCACTTTAAACAAGACAGAAGATTGTATTGTCAACGTCAGTTCTCAAACTTTCACAAGCTAAGTAACATTTTCTGGTCAAAGGTATTCATCAGATGTATTGACATGCTTCTAACCTACAATATGAAGGGTATTTAGGAACATCCTCTAGTACTGATATTCTTGTAATAGGGATATGCTACTCCTTCAATGCTACTGTATATGAGAGCAGCCTTTTAATTCAGTTATGTCAATGTTCTTTAGGTTTCATATCCTAAATAACTCTATTATCAATACCAAAGGACATTTCTGTCTTCACTGTCTTCATTTACTTCTATGTTATAATTGTACCTCAGTATGAGAAACTAAAACACACGAGTCAGCCTCTGCTAAACAAAATATCTTTCTTTTATCCAGATTTCATAATGAAGGCTTATTTTGATTAAAGTAATATTCTTTGTGCAAATCACCTTGAAAGAGGTAAACTCTTTTTCCTGTAAATAGCTGTGTTTAAAAAAAAAATAACGCATAGATGCATTCCTTAGCCTGCTTTCCTTTGCAGGTTATGACGTCAGACACAAATCCAGAAAAGAAAGTGGAAGTATGACCTGCTATAATAATTCACAATGGAAGACATATTTGATGTGCTACAAGAGGAATAGCTCTAGCTAAAAAGCCTCTGAAATATTTTTGTAATTTTTACAATAAATTATGTGTTTCTTCAGGGCAAAGAAAGACATACAATACTGTGTAACACCATCATTTTTTCCAGAGGATAGCAAATACAATCATCCACACAGAAGGCACTCAAGAAAAATCTCACATCATGATTCTCTCAGTTATCATCTGAGCTGAATGCCTGAAAAGTAACCTTGCAACTTCTGAAATGCTATTTTCTCACAGTAATACAATTTTTCTGATTAAATATTAAGTATTTGATAAACGATGACAAATCTTGAACTGATTAACAAATCAATTTGCCTTACTCGCTGCTTTTCCTTAAAAGAAAATTGCATAAACCTGAGAAATAGACTCAAATATTTTCATTCAAAAACAGACAGAAATGATTTCTCAGTAAAGCTAAAATTTTTCGCTTTATGATTGCAAATTGAGAGAGTATTTATTCAATAGCTCTTCTTTTTGAGAAAGATAAGGTTTTTATCCATGGTTGCCAACTATGGCCAGTACTACAAAAAGCATTGTATCGATACTTACCAGCAGTATTCAAATTAAGTAGCGTAACTTGTGACCAATACGTAAGAAATGAGCACATTACGAGCTACTTTTGGTGGCCTTTTTTTTGTTGTATTTCTTGTAGTAATTTAAAACTACCATACAAAAGAATAGCAGAAGAGTTGAATACAAAGGTTTCCCAAAGGACTCAGGAACTTCCAGTAGTACTCACTGCTGCTACGGAAGCAGTGCCTGCCTTTGTGATAATATGGGTGTACAGCTCTAACATTTGCCTGACCACACATATCATCATTATATCTACCCTGTGTAATGACCTAAAATTCCAAAAAGATAAGGTAATATTTTAAAAAATCACTACTGAGCAATATTTTGGTGATCTGACACTTTCAGAAATTTAGTTATTCTTCAGTTCCTTAGAAAAAATTAGTCAAGTGTAAAGTTATAAAAATGAACTGAAGGTCTCCTCTCTTCTTTCTACCAAACAAGGTTCTTGAATTTCTAGATATTCAAATGATACAAAGTCTAACGAACAGCATATCTCAGTTTGGAAGGCTGGATCAAAGCTGCTGGAGACTGTCAAATTTTTATCTATAGGCTGATGATTAGGTATAACTGATTCTGGTTTTAGGTTAAGGGAATATAGTTGATTACCTTCTGGTGTTTGCTCCAGACCTCTTTTATATAGCAATATAGAGTATTTAAATTACATGTATACAACCCTCCTGTGAGAAGAAATGGACAGAAGATAATAAGCGGAAAATGCTACTTGATTAGTCTCAGACTAAACTTTAATTTCATAATTACTGGAGAAGGTCTGGCTAAACACAGGCTGGTTGGTTGGTTGTTTCCCTCTGGAAAGGGAAGCTGATATTTGTCCAATAGTTTGGTAACGCTGAGAAAATAATCCCATTAGGGACCTCCTAAAGGTAGAGAATCACGCCTCATACTGGAGATTCTCTTTGTATCCTCTTTTGCTCAATGATGACTTCAGCAGGCCATGTGCACTTGACTGCTCAGGTGCTGCACACCACTACCTGAACAATGGAATGCTCTGCAAAAAGCAACTGTGTAATTCATTGATCTTAATGCATAATTTAGACTTGTCTCAGAGTGCAAAGTAACCACATTTTAATGGGAGAAAAGCAGAATACGGGTAAAACAAAAAAGCTAGTAGCCTTCCTGTTAGCATTACACGTGCTTGTTCACCAAACAGTATGTCTTATTCTTAATGACTGTAAAGTTGAAAACATGTAATCTAAAGTAATTCAAAACATACTCAGCCTTAGATTGGGAAACTACTTCTCTATCTCAAAGTCTTGAAAACATCTATGATTCGGTCTTGTCTCTCCTTATTCAATAACTATATGAACTTCTCATTCATCATGCACAAAGTAGCCTACCATGTCCAAACATTCATAACTTCTAAACTCAGATATGGCAATCTTTTGTTCTTATCAATTAAAAACCAACCAACCAACCAAAAGCCACACAGAGAATAAAGAAGCTGCATTTCCTAGAAAAAAATCCATCAGGTACAAAATGTACCATCACAATTTCTTAGCAATACAATCACTGTGAATGTGTCTTACTTGCCTCCCCCTCCAATTTCCCACAGTCCAGCTCGTTATAGCAGTTCTCTGTTCAATGGAGAAACAGTATATTACCTCCTCAAATATTCAAAATTCCTATGCCAATCTGCCTGGGTTACTAAAATAGCTCTGAGAAGGGTCGTGCCCCCACGGCAGATACATCCAACAGAACCCCTCTACCAAAAGGCTCACATGCATGAGTACAGAAGACAGAACCGTCGCAGAGTGATCAGTCTGCAAGTCTGCAATACAAACAAACCATTCTTAACAAAGTTTTGGGCCCCGCTCTCATTGATAAACACGATACAAATTTAAGACTAAATTTTAATGTGGAATTTAGGCTGAAAACTATAGCTCAGATAAAAAACTAGCTTTACTGCACTATAACAAAAATCCAGTGAATTCAGTAGCTCCCTCTGACTCCAATAGGTTCAGAAGGCTTTTTTTTAAACGCCCTGAAGGATAGGATTCATTTCATATTTTACTTTTGGCAAAGCCAATTCTTTCATATTCAGTCAAAAATGCATGCATTTCAGTGACGCACTGTTTTCTGGAACATACTCATTTCTACTGCTGTAATGACTTATTTCTGTTTGTTTTAAACAAAATTGATGCTGATAAAATGGTTTCACATGCAATCATATAACAACTGTTTTGCCTCTGTTTGATTTTTTGCAGTACTAATTCCCAAACGGTGTTGACAAGGTTCAGTTTGAGCTTCTAGGAGATCTTTGTGCATACAGCGATTTGACTTAGCATAATGTTGGCAGTGGGGACTTTGTTGTTTATTGACAGCAGATTATTCATTACCAAACAATTATTTATTTGAACATAATTGAAAAGAGTACACATGCTATCCAAATAGTTTGTCCTCTCCCAGGCAAAGCAGAACTGGGTGAAACTTCAACAGAGCACAGTATTAGCTTTACCACTACTAATAGATAAATTATTTATACATGCACAGATACACTTCCCAAAACTAGTATGTTTTTCAGTGATTGCATATGCATTATAGCATGGAATATAGAAAGAAATCTACAATGTTTTATATAGCCTGCATGTAAAGCCTGTTTTCCTCAGTTTGTTAGTCAGTATAACACACATATGACTTCCTCTAAAAGAAAACTTAACAGGTATCTTCAAGCTTTAGGGTTTTTTTTCCCTAAGAATCATTTTCAAGGTTTGCGCTCTTACAGTAGAGCTGATGAAAACATGATTGCTTTTCATGACTCCTCCTCTGCTGCTGGCTAGGCACATTAAAAAGACATAGCTGTCTATCTCAATGTACACATGCCATAATAAAATGTGTGTTATTTACTGATAAAAACCACATGACAGCAGTTTAAAACCAGGATTTATTCTGTCAGTCAAATTAGGGAGGCAGAATATCCTCTATGCCAAGTGATTACTGTCTGGGTCTAAATGTGGCGAGCTGCCAGATCAATTATAATGGTAGAGAAGAGGAAATATGAAGACAGATTGGCTCAATTCTAAGCAGAAGCATCACTGAAAAAGAAACCCAGGGACATTTTAATGCAACATCCAATTACTTAAAAGTGCATCTTTGGCCTACACTGCAGTTTTTATTTATATAGTTTCTTTCTACATAAAGTATAAAAAGGGAAATCAGCACAGAGTCGGACAAATCAAGTGCAAATAAAACCCACACTGATTCCACTGATATAAAGTGTACATGGATGTTTCTGAGATGTACATTTCTGAATGTCAGTTTTTACAACAAAAGTCTAGGAATATCATTAGACAACATACTCAGAAGATATCCAATAAAATTTCAGATGCAATCACATTAATATATTACCATTTTCCCCCTTTGACCTGTAATTGATTTCAAGGAGGGGAAGAAAAAAAAAAGGCTAGATTGCCCTTCATACCCAAGTTTTTCCTCTGTTATTCATTATTTTACGGATAATTTACCTTCCCCAATGCTGAAGGAAAAAGGATAGTAGTGAGGCAGGTAGATTAAAGCTGCTCAAAACTGATCTACGGTGTTAACTCTCTTATCATAAGAGAAAATTTTAAAAAAGCAGATAAACGTGTACCGTAAGTCTTTTCATGCTACTATTTTTATTAATAATAGGATTTGTCCTCTCAATTGCACATCTCTATTCCAGGTCCCTAAATCCAATGTGGGAAACGTGAATTTCCATGAAGGTGACCAAGAGTTTAGTATTCTGGAGGATAAATTCATCAGCCTTGTATGGTGTGGTCTGATCAGTCTTCAGATGAAGCCTGATAGAAATTGATCCAATTCTGATAAAAGTCATTAAGGTTGATGCTCCACATGTAGTGCAAAATTACCGTCTGATCATTGTTTCACAGTGCAAAATTACATTGTTTTGAACCAGACATACATCTAAGACCCTGCAGCCCTCACCATCATAAATAGTATCTGGCCAAATTAAAACTGAGTATCTAGAAATGGATACAATACAGTAATATTAAACAAAGAAGAAACTTTCAGTATTTCATGCTGGAATTATTGCATGATGTTGTTTATACATGAAACTGTTAGATTTCTATTTTACAAAAATTTGGACTTAATTAAAATTCAGAGAGGTGTGGAAATGTGAAACTATGAAGTTCAAGAGATTTGCACTGGAGCAAAAGGAAAATTAGATCCATTATATTGTGGCTCGCTGCACGATGACTACTAAGAGGATGCACAGTATATCAGGTCTTAAAGATACCTTTTGCTAGACTTTGAAGAAGATTTATGACAGAAAAAGGAATGAAACAAGTTTTCTACTAAGACTCAGAAATGGTAAAAAGGCAAAAAAGATAATAGCATGAGAGCCTTAACACTTTTGATTCATTAGGGAGAATGGTTCATCTTTAACAGAACAGAGATTTAAAATGAGTAATATTGCTCTAAAAGTCTGAAAATAAGCACAGGAGAATTTAATGCTAAGCACTGTCAGTTGGTCCTCCACTTTCCATTTTTTAACACACCATTATGAAAATGTATTTATCCTACATAAATCTATCTTAACAATACAAAGTAGTCAAAAGAAAATTTACAATTTTATACAATATATATAACTGGTTAACTGATGGCTTCAAATCAGGAATCATCATACCCCAGAGTATTCTTTGTTAGGGGGCCATTTAGTATTACATAAGAAACTGGAGGCAAAATAGCATTCAGTTAACTGTAGCTCTGAGTAATTGTTCAGTTTCAAGCCAGCCTGTCAATGTGTGGAATTAATATTTCTATCTTGAACACATAAGCAGGGGAATATAACTCCCTCTATTTCCACTTTATAACTGCAGTATATAAAATAAGAAAGATCAATGCTGGGATGCTGTAATTATTTCTGCTGTCATTGCTTTAAAAGGATACTGAAAAAAGATTAAGAGAATGAGCTGTGTGAATGATTAAAAATCAGAAATAATCTTCATTATAATTAGGCAAAAAACCTGCAATTTATTTTTTTTTTCATCCAAGAAGAGGTTAAAATTGACTGAACTGCCAATAAATGGAGATTATAATTAAGTCATATAAATATACACATACATATTGTTATTTTTTTTTTCTGCTAAGGATGACTAACCACTGAAATAATTTACCCAGGTACACAAGGGATACTCCATGATTTGAAGCCCTTAAATTGTGACCAGACTTTCCTTTTGAAGAGATGCTATAGTCCATATAGAAGCTTTGGACATAAGTCAGAAACTAGTAAGCAGAATTCTTCGACCTCCGCTCACTAGGTCAAATCTGATGACTGATAATGTCCTATGCTGGTATTAAAATCTATGCATTTTAAATGGTTCTCCACATTACTATTTACTCTTTATAATGTATCTCAGGATCAGAGTGATGACTCTTCTCTTATGACTGTCTTATCACTACCACTTATCACTAAGTTCTTTCTCTGTAAAAGAATTTCATTTCCCTTTCTCAAGAAAAATTCAAGATATATTTCTCACAGTATACAACTTAAGCTGATTCAGTAATTAAGTCAAGTCAGCAGAGCACCTTCTAAAACCACTCAAGCTTAAAAAAGATGTCTCACACATTAGGCCAACAGTAGAACATACATGTGCAGAAGCTGAGGACTGCCATCTGCTTTCTAAGACAAGTGGGAATGAACATCCATCTGAAGTACCTGACAAGGTCCACAGCTCCCGCCCCTGCAAGCCAGGAGCACTCTCCCACTGACGTTTTTTATTCTTAGCGCAGGGGAGACCCTAATTGGCTCTAAACACAATCACAGAATCTGTCTGCACTTTGTTCACAGACTGAAAAATCTGGATACTAAAGTTACTTTAAAAAAAAAAAAAAAAGAAAAAAGGAGGGGCAGATTTCTAAGAAAAACTAAAGGAGCAGCCTGCAGGTTCCTATATTATTGATCTGACTCCCTCAGTTCTGCCTCCAGCTAAATCACCTGGAGTGATATAGCATATACATCCCAGTGGATTATTAGACCAGCAGAGCCCTTCCTGAACCTATAGATGAGATGCCCTGCAACATAGGATACATAAACATTCACAGAGGGAATGCTGTAATTAAGGACACATACATGTTTTTATCTGCATCTACTCACGCATTGCATTTACAGGCTAGATAAGCTCTCTAATTATGAGATCACACCATAGTTCACATATCAGTTAAATAACTCATGATGACTCTAATGCTGAATCCCTACGTTCCTAAAATTGAGTTTATGTGGAACTATCCTTTACACCATAGTTTTTATTTTATCAGGTCTCTTGTACACTATGGTGAACAGTTTAATCCTCCAAACAGTTCCATGGGACCAAACACATAAAAAGAAATCCTTTGAGAAACAGCATTGCTTTTTAATGCAAGAACTAAATTAGTGCTTAATACAGCAATTCAAATATCTAGACACCTGCTAAAATATCACTTTGGATTTTTTTACAGTGTAATCAGTAAGCTTTAAGTTGCTCACTGACTCACTTCAGGCAATCAGCCTTTAAGTGTAATACAACACCATATCCACATCTGAAATGAAATGTATTGCTATGGACGCTAGCAAGATTTCTGACTAATTGAAACAGTTAATGTACTTGTCAAGTACTAATAACTACTAAAGCACTGATTTGGTAGACCTTTTGCCCCTTCCTGGAAATTGCATTTTTATTCATTACATCTGTGTAATTCAGACAAATGACACTTCTAATAGTTGTTCCTGGCTAAATGGAAAAAAAAAAAAAAAAAAATCAACAGTCAGAAAAAAATAATTTTAAAAGTTGAAGAAAAAAAATGTGTATACTGAACAATCAAGCCCTTTCTACAAGCCAAAATATCAGTAATTCTGCTATTGACTTTTCACAGGTGGTTTGTACTGGTATATTCTCACCTATGTGTGTCTTTTTCTCCGTGTATAAGTTCCACAATGGAATAATAAATACTCTCCTTGTTCTGATAACTCTCACCTTCAGTACTACTATTACAAAAATCCTAGATCAAAAGACCTCAGGGTATGACCACAACTCACAATGGGTGATAGGGCAAGTCAGTAGCTCTGCAAACAAACTTCCTTCGAATGGCAGATACAGAAATGCTAATTGTTGTAGTATCATAATATAGTCCCATGAATTTTAGTATCATAATATAGTCCCATGAATTAGCACAAAAAATATTAGAGACTTCTACTCATTTATTTGGAACTACTCCATTCTTGATTTACTTCAGAGGTTTAGAGATACTTTTTTCTCCCTGAAACTAAAGACAGCAGAACATATCACGAATAGTTTTCCTCTTCAGTACTATTATTATTCCACTTGCTCACTGCTAACCTGTCCGTGAGCAGGAATCCAGTTTCCCCAGCCCCGGCCACTCAGACTTTTTGATGCCCCTGTTTGCTTTTCCATCAGTTTCATGAAGGAAAATCAGCCTCTTCTAACAACTTGGTAACTGACCCTAACAATACAGAATCATTGACTCACAGAATAATTTAGTTTAGATGTGACTTCTCGAGGTCGTGCAGTAAACCCCCCCACACACACCTGAAAGCAGGGCTAACTTCAAAGTCCAAGCAGGCTGCCCAGGGCTTTATCCATGGGCGGAGATTCCACCACCCCTCTGAGCAACCCGGCAGCCTTGCCACCGATGCTGGAGATTTTTGCCCTCTATGGCTAACATAATTAGTTTCTGTGTTCTCACACTGCATAAGGTGTCCCAGCAAAAGAGATTATTCCTTTTCCTGCGTGCACTGAAGAAATAATTGTTCTCAGTCCATCTCCAGGGGTTCCACAGTTCCACCTCTCAGAGGGAATGTCCTGACTGTCCCATCTGATATCCCACTCAACAGCTGACTGGGCATTTCACAACTCATTTCAGTCAGAACTAAATAGTTTAGCAAAAAACAGAATTAAAACTGCTTCTGCAACACCATACCATTGACTTTTTTTTTAACTTTTTTTTTTCAGCTCTTTCAACATAAAATACGAATGCAGTTTTCCTTCACTGTGGTTTCACAATGACTCTTTAAATATATTTTTTTAATATATAATTTCCAAAGTTTGGGTATTTTCATAGGTTACATAGTGCTTGGCCACACAGCCAGTCCTTTCAGCTCGATTTCCAAAGAAAGTGTAGTTGGGTAAAATAAATTTTTACCAGTGTTCTTGATGTTTAACTATGTCATCTGGAAGATCTACAGAAAAATATCACCAGGCCAAATCCTTAGCAGATCAACAAATAAATCAGCATTCTTTGTAATTACATTCCTTCACTTTGAGTTATGATTTATTCCAGTTCCAGGAACAGCCGCTCTTAGTGTACTACCTTGTATTCTGGGCATTTACATTCTAGTGACCCTTCTTGAGGCAAAAATGTACATCCCATTTTACTAGCTGTTTTCCAAAAGGATAGTCTACTTCTCAAGCTGTACAGAGATCCAAAAACGATTTCACTGAAGGCCCAGTTATTATAAGAGGAATACAAACTTACTAGTACTGAAAAATGAATGCTTGCATCACTGCCAGCATTTGAATGAAGTGGCATCTGGTGAAGCTGTCCTCAATACACATAGATACACAGACATGCCAGTCATGGTGCAAAGATATTTGGGGGACTGCCAGCAAGTCTTAAGCACACAAACTCACTATAGGAGGCATGCTGTTCCAAAGATTACTTACTAGGACACAAAATAACTCACTTTTTAAAAAGATGTGAGCGGTTGCCAGGTAATACAAGTTGAATGCATTAAAGTTACTCTGAAGTAATCTTCCCATACAGATAAGTCTTCAGGGAGTCATTTAGAAAAACTTATCATAGGTATAATGAGTGCATACTATGTGCATGATTCCAGCTAATGATATCCAACTCTGTTCCATTAGTGCCAAAATTAATCTTCTTGCTACCATTCAGAATACAAAATAATACTCATTTCCTTTGAAAAAAATGGCAATTTCCAAGAAACAAAAGTACCTCCTCCAAAAGACAGCTTAGAAGTTAACTATCAGTGGTATTGAGAACTTGCCTTCTCCAAAAAGCTGTATTTGGATACCATCATAAAGAGAAACATTGAGGTCAGTAGAAATACTCCAGAGAATGAAACATAGGAAGAGAAATTCCACTAAAATCAATGGATTTGCATGACTTCATACCAAATAAGATGGTGGCCCAGCAGTATGTAATCCTCGTGTACCAGAAAAGCAGAATTTGACTCTCTGTTTTCTTTAAGGGTATTAAGGGAGAAGTATGAAGGACTACATAAGGGACCCCAATACATTACTTGGTGTCTTTTTCACATGCTGTCATTCAGTATTTCAGTATTTGGAATGACTCTTGGTTCAGTTACTTCACTCTCCCATTTACCAGCCTAGAAGCAGTAAAAGGGCTTTCTATTTGAATTCCAGCTGCAGTAATTGAACTAATTCGTCAGTCTTAACAAAGCCAATAGCTTTGTCCTCCACAATCTCCTTCCCCTCAAACCTGTCAACCATGCTAATATAAGTTAATAAAGCTCAGTGATCATGGAACTCTGAACATGGTTGGGTTTTTTACTGCATAATTGACATATTTTCTTTTCCACCTCTCCTTTCTTTCTTTTTTTTCTTTCTTTTTTTTTTTTTTTTTTTTTTTACTTTATATCCTCTATATCACTTTACAGTTACTAATGACTATAGAGTCAAGTCTGAATTTCACAAAGGACAAACTTCCTTGCCAGCTTCAACAATTATTTCAAAGACTGATATATTGGTTCAGTAATGCTTTGTCACTCAAAATCCCTCTATTTATTGCCTCCCTATCTACAGGGAAACCATTCTCAAGCATTATCCCTCACTGCATGTGTCAACATCGATGAACACTGTGAGAAAAATTCCATTATTTAAGTCAATGCAGATATCAGCTACGCAAACAATCCTCTAAAATTAGGAAAGGAAACTATAAAACCCTCAAATCATTACAGTTTGCTGCTTTGCTGCCTGATTGAGTAGGTAGCATTTCTATTCATAAATCTTATGGAGAATGGTTTTCACCTTCCTCTATTTGTCACATTGATCACCTCTCCATTCTGGAGCTTTGGGTGGCCAGACTGTTCACCTTTAGAGAGGTGATGTTCTTTTATATTCATCTTTTTTCCTTAGCTTGCTACAAGAAAGTGTTTCTTTCCTGCACATGGAATTCTGTTTTCCAGTTACATCCACAAGCTGTTGAAAAATAAAAAGAAAAGAAAGAAGCCTATATCACTGACAGCAGAATGGAGCTGCTGATTACTTTATACAGAGGAATCTATTTAACTTTTTTAACTTCTGAACTTCAGCAGTTCACACAAGGTTTTAACATACTAAATGTAGACTTTTTATTAGAGCAGATGATGCAAACGTGTTTTACCACTGCTCTACAATTAGGTGATTTAGGTATTTTGTACAATGTTCAGGAACAGAGCTGGTCTGGAGTTGCAGATTTAATATATTGGCAGATCACTTACAATAAAAAATAGCTGGTTTTTTCTTGCAGATTTTATAAAAATGACTAAACCAGCATTGGTCACTGCTACTATGGGTACCCTTGCCTGTGGAGGCGAATGAGGCACTGGGAATATGAAGGGAATAATTTAAGGACATCTGAAGGTGTTTGCAGTTCGATTTCTTCAGGAAACAAACTAAAACAACTTTTTGCCCTTTCTTCCCTCTAGTAACTTTTGAGTTCATTGATTATCAAACTAGTTACAGAAGAGGAGCAGAAATACTAAACCATATAATTTCTAAAGTTTAGTGAAACCTGAAAGATGTGTAGATCAGAAGGCATTCAATCATTAGTTTCTGAGGAACACATCAAACAGAAGGTGGATGTCATGTCTTCCACTGGGCAGAAGCCTACTTGTACAAGCAGTTCAGGAAGACTACCTGGACAAAATATGACAAGAGATGCCACAACTGTGGTAAAACTAGAATGATCTCTCTTCCTTCAAGACAGTTGCCATACATTAGTTATCTCACAGAAGAAAAAAAAAACACACAAAACCAGTAAACAGAAGACCCTAATTAAGTCATCTGAGAATGGGTTCCGTACTGTGATCTGTGGCTGCGTCTGAACTTCAACAATCAACTAATATTGGCACAGGTCCTTTCCCTTTTCCCTGTCCTCGTTCTCACTTATTCCTGCAAGTACTCTTCAAGAAAGCAGTCACAGCTATCAACCACACAATAACCCTGAACTAAAAGACTACATAAAAAGCTTCATAAATTATCTCTTAGTTATGACTGATAATGCAAATGCATTTCATTCTAAGTTAGCCAGGATAACTGTAATATCTTTGGAAGTAGTTTAAGGTCTACATTGCAATCAGTAACTTCAGCTGACATACAGTAAATAACACATCTTGGCTCAGGCCCAAGACAATTCTTATCTAGCTACACTCATCAGAGCACTACCTGCTGTATAACAAAGTTTTCTGGGAAAATTACTGGTGCACAAGCTTTTCCATTGGCAATTCTGCTCCAAAACCTATTTACATAAAAGGCACACTTCAGTCATTACAACATGAATTCATTTGGCCCAAGTTATACCTTGCAGTATGTGCACAGGACACAACCATGGCAGAAGAAAAACTTGCAGAACTCAAGACTTAATTTAAACATGAGGCTGTTTCTGAATGATTCTGAGCAGATGACCCTCATCTCATTTCCGTGTTGGCTTTTCTGTTTGATCCTAGGTCACCATGCTACAAAATGGCACCATCCTTTGCTTTGCAGGGGGTGGGGAGGCAAGTGAGTGTGGTAATATAGTAATTACATACTGTAACTACCTGTTAGTTCTGGTGATCTCCCCTTACATTATATGAGGCATAGAGCAAAATGAAAATAGTTAATAACAGTATATCGTCAATTAATGTATTGAGGTGATTTCAATGAGATTCAAATTTCACCATGGCTAATTCTTATATATCCATCTACAAATGTCTTATCATGCAAGTTACAGTTTCTGAATAACATTAAAAAGAATACTTTCTAAAATCAGACAAGGAATCCCTGTTAAATATAAAATATCTAAAGAGATGCTGGACGCCAAATATTTCTATATATTTGACATATTACAGAAATCCAGAGTTGACAGCAAAGATAGTTACAGAGATGAAATTTTAAAGTGGGCAAAATTGAAATCCAAATTAGGTAAGCGTTTAAGCTGGTATTAAATTTCAATGCATTTGACTTTCATGGGGCACAGGCCTATGCTGACCTGTTTAGCAATGTTTGCCTGGATCTCTATTTTACACCTGAATTACAGAAGATTAAATAAATAAAATCATAACAGCTCTATTTATGAATCGTTTAATCACAGTAAAAAGAAGTACTTTATGTGCTCTGATACTCTGCAGATTTAATCTAGCATCTGAGAAGACGATGACTGCAATAAGCAGTCACCCAGAACCTGGGTAGAATCAAGGAAGACTATAAAGCCCTGGGGGTGCAAGTGAAAAAAACCAGTGCCCAAGTTATATTTTCCTCCATTTTACCAGTTAGAGGAAAGGGAACAGCCAGAAATGGACAGATAATGCATATCAGCTCCTGGATATGTGGCTGGTGTCGTCGTGAGGGTTTTGGCTTTTATGACAATGGGGCATTCTTTGATGAATATAACCTGTTAGAGAGGGATAGAATCTACCTGTCTAGAAGAGGCAAGGGAATCTTTGGCAGCAGGCTGGCCAACTTGGTGAGGTGGGCTTTAAAATGAAGGACAGAGTCCAGCAGAGGGCTACAAAGATGATCAAGGTAATGGAGCGCTTCTCTTATGAGGAAAGTCTGAGAGGCCTGTGTCTGTTTAGCCTGGACAAGAGAAGGCTGAGAAGGGACTTCAACAATGCTTATAAATACCTAAAGGGCAGGTGTCAAGAGGATGGGGTCAGACTCTTCTTAGTGGTGCCCAGCGATAGGACAAGGGGCAACAGGCACAAACTGGAACACAGGAAATTCCATCTGAACATGAAGAAAAACTTCCTTACTTTGAGGGTGGCAGAGTACTGGAACAGGCTGCCCAGAGAGGTGGTGGAGTCTTCTTCTCTGGAGATATTCAAAACCCACCTGGATGTGTTCCTGTGCAACCAGCTCTAGATGAACCTGCTTTGGCAGGGGGGTTGGACTAGATGATCTCTGAAGGTCCCTTCCAACCCCTACCATTCTGTGATTCTGTGAAGCACTGGATCAGGTCCTGGATTAGCAATATGCAGAATCTTAGAACTGTTTGGGTTGGAAGGGACCTTAAAGATCATCTAGTTCCAACACCCCTGCCAAAGCAGGGACACCTTCCACTAGACCAGGTTGCTCAAGTTCCCATCCAACTTGGCCTTGAACACCTCCAGGCATGGGGTATCCACAACTTCTCTGGGCAACCTGTTCCAGTGTCTCATATGTCAAATACTGTCTTTTCCTAGCTTGTTATTAAGTACCTACATTTACGCAGTAGAACCATTCCTTTCAGGAGGCTATTCTACTGCTCAGATATTAAGTGCCTACTCTTAATAACTCACCTAAACTTTCATTTCTTAGCTTCAGGCTACTGCTTGACTTTAAAAAATGAATAATTATCTTTTTAGATTTTTATATGCTCAACTCTTTGCTAGACTATTTTAATTCAGATTCTTTAGTCCCACATGTGTCTTTGATAAAGCTTATATAAGTTTTTTTTGCTTCCTTGGTGTTTTCTTCATCTTTCTTTTATTCTTTCTAAACTGTGGATACCATGGAATCCATATTATGAAATTAATATGCAGTTTGTTATCTTTTCCATGTCTTCATCTGACTCCTTGTGTTCTTCATTGTCTTTTTTCCCCTCATTTCGTAATGATGGAATTTCTTCTGAGGTGTAAGAATTGCACTTTGCTAATCAGAATGGAAACCACTCTATTGTTCACTCTGAAATGTAACAATTTTCTCTTTAAAGAAAGAAGGCAGACTTTAAATAGCATAAAGGAACATTACCGCATGGCATTTCATGTCAAGTAGACACTATCCTATCCAACTTCTAGAAAGTGTCCTTAAATTAATTTGCATTGAGGAAGTCCATATGGCAGAGCCAATATATTTTTATTGAGATGTCTGTCATTACGATGCAAAGTATCTCTTTTTAGGCAGCTTATTGTTACTTAAACTCCTAAAGAATATTAAAAGGACATAATTTCAACACTAGCAACAACAATGAATGCTACTTCCCTTTGAAAAGGTGCTATGAGATTTTTGAATATAAAAAAAATCGCAATAAATGTGGCCTTTCATGTCAAACATTAATTTTCTTCAATCCAGTTAAGTGTTCTATAGTGCAATCACTACCAAATAGATCTTTTTTCTATTATTTTTTTCAAAGATTAGTGCCATCTCATGCAAAACAGGTACTTTCTTAGTCTGTTCCCCTGCAAGTCCAGTTCTCTCCTTAACTCAAGATTTACAAAGAGATGTTATCACAAAGAGCAAACAAAAATCAAGTAAAAATACTTGTTTCAGTTTTGTATCAATGATAGTGTCTGCATGGCTACCATTCTCTTTACTGGGAAAATACTCTATGGAAAATTTAAAGACCGGTGACTAACAAAATCAATTTTCAAAGCATTTGCTGATCTTGCTGACAATCTTTCCACTCTTAATTTCCATCCACACTTAGTGGGTCCAAAGCAAGATAAGAAGTGAAGTCATTTTCTTTGCTTTAGGCATTTAAAAAAGTAATCTCTTCAAAAGAAGCTATCAGATCTGATCCTGCAAGTGTTCTATTTGCAGAACAAATAGGGATTTTACCAAAAATTGCAGGATTACCCTGAAATGTACACTGAAATGTAAATGTAAGCCAATGGGAAACAAAAGCTCTCAGAACACTAGCATTTCTTTGTGATGACATCTCAAAAGTGAATAAAACACTTATCAAGTCAGAAAGAATAATTTTTCAATGTAAAGATCAAATCATGTTAATCTCAATCAATTACACTCTCTCAATTTCACGAATGATAAGAAAAAATACCATGGCAAGTCTTTCAACAACAACACATTACCAACTGAGAATACAGTAAAATACAACAAATAAATTCTCAGTGGTGTTGCAAAGTAGGTGAAATAACAAAATGTACAAATTGTCATTTCGACATAACAGGACACTCAGACACTGGGCAGGAGAAGAAAAAAAAAATCCCAAACTTATTCCTTATTTCCATATCATCTACTACTCTGTGAAGTACATTTTCTACAATCCTTCATTTCACGTACACTCTGCACTGAGTTTTCCACATGAAGCAATAGCAGTTTGGCACTTAAATACTTATGGTCCTAAAACACAACTTTTCAGCAGTATGAGAAATTTTATCCACAAAATAAATTAATGTATCACCCACATCTTCTAAGGAAAAGGTTTTATATGAAATGACTTTGTAGTATGGAATGAAAGAAATTAGTATGTATTCATTATAGTATAGAAATGAACTGCATGCTTAAATGCTGCTTCTCAAATAATATAGGTTTTTTCCTGCCATGACTTATGTATCTAACTAGTCATATTACTTCTATGGACAATGCACGTATTAAATATCAATTTAGTCAGATTTTTAAAAGCTCTTTGAATTCAAAAGTCATGCTTGATGTTCAAAGACATCTGTCATCTAGATATATAATTGAAAAGGCAAGACTTCCAAAAACATTCAGTACATCTTCAATAGACTGTCCAACACAGTTCTCCATTGAGATCACAAATGATGCCGAAGGATTTCGCAAATACTAATTAAGTGTAGAGTTGCCCATTTTACCGCTGTAGATGCACAGAGGAATTATATAAACTACCAGGCATAAATCAGCATCACAGCCAAGAAAAGGTCTCTAAACTCCTGATTTCCAACCATTCCAAAATGTTTTTCTCCACACCATGCTCAGACACAAAGGACAGCAATTCAATATTGCTGCAAACATAAGCATTTAAAAATTATTTTTGTATTTCCTAAATTATATAAAAAATATTACCAGGTATATATAATGTATAATATATATGTATATATAATGTATAATATATATAATATATAATGTAATCTGTGTTTTTTCTAGTAAGAAAATGAAATGCTTTAACTTTTAAAATATTTTAAATGTAAGCTGTGCTTTTAGCTTTCAGGCTCTAGAAACTGTTGCAACCATAAATTAAACTTTAATTAAATTAATTTAATATGAATTTTGAGTGTTCTGCATGCATAGTTTAGAACTGTAACAATTTTGTAACAAGAATGAAGTGATCAAATGGCTTGACTTTAACAGTTACCATCACATTAAGTAGATTTCTAATTACACTATGGGTTCCAGAGAGAAAACCACAATTAATGAACATATGACCCAGAGTCTTTCAAATCTACTGAACTGTGGGAAGTTTGACACATATCATGCCAAATGCTGGTACGACAGTGAACGAGGAGGGCAAAGTGGAGACCATAGTGAATTCATGTCAAATTTTACTTAAGCTGTTAATTCAGCCTCAGCATGGGTCAATAGTGAGAAACAAAGTAACTACACCTGTCATAGGGGCTGCTTAACACTTTCCTTTTTACTGTCCTGCTTCTCTTCCTATAGCTTTGCTAAACTTTTAAATATGTAGGCTTACATACTCCATATCTGATATCTGCTTTAGACTACATTCTTGTACAGTTGTGTGCTCTACGCGCTCTTCAACAACACCTTACGAGGTGGTCTGCAATTGTGCATTATTCTTTTTTTAGTGCTCAATTTAGATCCTGAGATCTGATTCCAGAAGAAAACAAAAGGGAAAAAAAAAAAAAAAAAAGAAACAAGAAACACAGCTGCAACTGAAGTCAATGAAAGCTGTTCTTTGAATGCATGTGGCGCTATAGTTGAGGACCTGTTTTTAAAGACCGCTTCAATATATCACTTAATTATCTATATCCAGAGGATGCTAAAGTACATTTTAAAATAAATAAAATAAAATAAAATAAAATAAAATAAAATAAAATAAAATAAAATAAAATACAATAAAATCCCAACAAAATAACATGCCCAAAGGGAAGAGGAACACAAAATAAAAGAGGATATTCTCTAATTGTTTTTTGAAAATATCGCTCTTGGAGAAGAATCCTGATCCATGAGAGCATGACTCATAGTGTCCTCAAAGCTCAGAAGCATTCCCAGGAGTTCTGATGGAGACTGCAATTTTATTTTTTTATTTACGGGTTTCTAAACATTTCAAATCATGAAAACTAAAAAGGATACAATTGCTTCAAGTTCAGTAGCATGAGCTCAAATATGGGGAAAGCAGATGGGTTTACATTTTCCTCAACTAATGAGTAATTTCATACTAGACTGACACTTATCCTTCTTGAAAAATTTCTAATCAACTTTTTCTAATCTCTTTTTTCATGCTTAGGTCTTAATCTTACAAATACACAGCTGCTTGTCTTCATATGAATGTTTCAGCCAAGTGTGTGTGTAATATTCTCTTTTCTTGTTTGCTTTTTTTGCTTCTTTTCATCGTAATTATTTCAGTTTTCACACGTTCCTGTGCTGGCTTTCCTAGGTAACCTGTTCACCTCTGTGTGCAGGAGAGCATAACACTTCAGGAAAAAAAAAAAATCCTGCAGAGTAAATGCTGTTTGTTTCATTTTATTTTTTTTTTTAAAGAACCAGGTAGTATACTACAAATAAAACCGGGAAACTGAATATAAAAGAATGTAATCAGACTGCTTTTCTCCTAAAAAAATTAAGAGGAAACAAATGAAAAATAAAAGAAAAAAGTGACTAAGAGGTACGTCATCAGACCTTTGTGATTCCCAAACCCAAAGTATTAGATTTAGCAAAACTAAAACTGACTCCATTTTTCCTTTTCTAATCTGTAGTTATTTTTCCTTAAGTTTGCATTTTCCACTTAAGAAGATCCCAGGGCACGATTTCTTTCCTCTTGGGGAGAACCAAACTTTTTTTATCTTCAGTGTCATGATATTACAAAACACATGCAACGTCAAAAGAAAAATTCTCTGTCTTTGATCTCAGAATCAGAGCAAACTAACTGACTATAATACTAATACATGCTGCTTTTTCAATTTTTTTTATGTTCAGAGTAGACTAGCTTGACTAGAGAAAGGCAGTTATGGTCCTGCGAGCTCCTTATTTTGACCAAGAGATACAAAGTAGATACAGAGTTTTAAAGGACGGAGCCCTGGGTATAAGAAACTGGCACGCTATAGAGTTATCTCTAGATGTACAGTCTATTCAGAGAAAGGTAGTAATAGATAAGTATTGGATGAAAGGAAGAAGCTCACAAAACTCTCCAACGTGATTAGTTAGTAAGATAGAAAAAGATGGACTTCTGTCATTGAAAATAAACATAGAGTTGAATGCATTGCGATAAAGCAAGGGCACTATGCTGCTGTGTACTTATTAAAATTTCTGGTTTGTCATCAGTAACGGTATGACAATATTCTGAAAGTTTACAAAAAAAAGAAATGGAAAAACAAAACATGAAAACTCAAGAGAATGTAAAAGTAATGTTAACAAAGCCTTGAAAACTGGAATTTCTGTCATAACAACTGATGCTGTATCACAGCTGTGCCATGAAATAGTCTTTAGTCACTATGGACGGGTTAGAAAACAGTCTGTAACAATTCTTTCAGCATTTTAAGCAGTAAGGCATACCTTTATGTGAGTCAAGGAATTAACACATATTCTCATTCACAAGTACTTGTCAGAATTTGCTGTCAGTAAGAAATATTTCATAAGTTATTCTCTCATTTTTTTCTGTTCTGCTGCACCTCTGTCCCTTCAAAGGCTCAGATACCTGGCAAAATAAACCTGAAACACAGTTTACCTTCTACAATGAATTTTTAGAGAAGCCGCCTAGTATGTAGTAAATGCTTAAACCATGAAGAGCCTGTAACCAAAAAAAAGTACTTTAAAAAATGAGGTATAATTTAAACTTTGGTACTATTTAAAATTAAAGGTCTCAAGTTTGAGGGAACAAGCTATCTTCCTCCTTTTGCATTTCATGCAACTACAGAAATGAAGTAGCTGTGATTCATTCATCAAGACTGACAAAATGGGTCCACTGCCTTATTGAAAAAACCCAGGAGATGTTTTAGACTACGTTTCTGACAAACATCTTTTTAAATGAAGAAAGGCTTTGACATTCAAACCATAATTAAAACAGAGTTGGTGAAGGGAAATATACTTGGTAATCTGGCTAATTGCTTTTTGCTATTGTTCTCCCTTTTCCTGTTCAACTCTTGTTGTAAATACTAACTGGCAGAGATAGTTACAGTGGGTAAATAGTAACTAGATTCTACAGTTGCAGTGGATAAACCCTGCTGTCAAGACTCTCTTGCAAGCCTTCAAACACCTAAGGTCAGATAGAAGTCTGACCTGTAAATTAAACCAGGAGATGGGTATGACCTTATTATTGGTGCAGCTATGGAAACAAAGAGAAGCTATTACAGGTGAGAGAGGAAAAGATGCTAAAAGGATTTACTTCACATGGTGCCTTGGATATTCCAGGCCTCATTCTGTTTCATCCTTCTGTGATGTATTTCTGCTGTCAATGGCTGCTCATACTTCTGGCGGCGAGCAAAACAAACAGCATCTTTCTGGTTTCCTGTAAGAAATTACTATCTAGAAGCAGCTGAAGAACAAGGGTCTTTTCACAAGCGCTGCTCCGTGACTGCAATGTAAATACTTGTTACTGCTATTAGGAGAAAGGTAGCTATTAAAACTCTTGATGGTGCTTTAGGCTTACTTACTGCTCCCAACCCTCTTGCGCTAAGTGCTGAACAAGTGAATAACCAACATATACAATTCTAGTCCCAAACAATTTAGAACCAATGTAGATAAAACAATAAAATAGATTCACATGAAAACTGACAGGCAGACAAGTGGATAAATACAATAATAAGGCAGATGTATCCCACTGTTCATTTAGTAAGTGCACAGATTGGTTGAAACTAATGGCAGAGAAAACTAAGAACAGGATATACAAACTACCCAGTGGAATAGCTCCATGTACGAGAGCACTAATACACTCGATCTTCTGTTCTTTGCGCAAACAAATGAAAATAGAAAATTCTATTGAAATATTTTATGAGAAATATATTCCTTTTTCAGTCCAAAAACTGAGACCAGAACCTTTGTCTTACACAAAGAACTGAGTGATTGCAGACAAAAGGATTTCTAAACATTTATGTGCTGCTGGAGATGACCAGCAATCTCTGCAATTTACTGTTTCCTTAGAGTATACATTTTGTTGGGTGAGCTTGTAGCTACCCTCTCTCACCTATGCAAGTGAGCTGCCTGCCCCTGAACCATACAGTTATCCCAATGCTACAAAAGCAGAGATGGAACATGTGCAAGTGCTGAGATCCCGGCCGCTAGGTAATTGTTTCAAATTTTGTTGAAACACAAATCAGTTTAAGACGCGAGAGAGATATCTGAACTTACATCTGTCATTGTTTTGATATAATTTTTCATTCTGAAATCAATATTTACAACTGTAAAAAAATGCAGTCTCATTAAGTTTAATGTTGAGTATATTTTGAAAATATTCTTGATATTTATTTGGTGTTTTGAGGAGCTGGGAGGAGGAGTATACTTCTGATTTTCCATCTGGGTTTACCCTTATGGCCAAGTGGGCACTCTGTTACTCTAGGTATCTTGTTCAAACATATATACCCTAGTTTGTATGCAAACTCCACCCTGTAGAAAGACAAACACTGTCCTTGATTAAAAAAACACAATGGAAGACAGATAATATCTCTGTCTGGTTTGAGGTAAAACAGAACCAACTTTCTGTTCAGTAATTTTATTTCTTAGATAGGTCTCTTCTAACTCTCTGAAATTAACAGCATATTGTGTCTGAAACGGTTCACTCAGAGTGATAAGACAGTTTGTGCCAAGGAATGGTACGCAGAGAGGCTCTTGCTTATACTTATTGCTATAACAACCAAGGTCAGCTAATTTCATTATTTGCCCCGTTAGAGGGTCAGAAGCAGAAAAGCGTAGAACGGTCCCACCTACAGGTGGGAGGAGCAGACAGGACAGGTGACCCAAAATCCATCCCATCTGCCCCATGCTGAGTATAAAAGCTGAGGGATCAAAGGGTCAACTCTCTTCCTTCAATGGTTGATGTCTGAGGAAGACCCTGTCTGTTCATCTGCCTTTGATCCCGATCAGTGTGCGCCTGACTCCAACTCTGGAACCCGTTTCCCACCCGTCGCTGAGTCCAGCCTGGGACTTCCCCAGTGCCTGCCGGTGACATCATCCTGGGAGCTTAATATGGTTTTGTATATACTTATCTACGTCATTATTTTCCTTTTTATCATATTATTAATATTTCATTAAAGTAGTTTAGTTTCTTCTAAACTCATAATTCTCTCTTTATCTCTCCTCCTCCTCCTCATGCACAAGAGGCTGGGGGGGAGCATCTGTTGCCGGCCATTAGCCAATTTGGCCAAAACCACGACAGTCTCCCTTCAGTCAGACTTAAAGACGATATATTGGTGTGAGTCTGGGATTGCCAGACTCCACTTAGAAATGGAGACACCCTGCTCCAGAAGTCTGCATGGCCGTGACCTGATGGGCCCAAGACTTCCCTGCTGCGAGTGGGGCTGACCTGGACTACAGTCATAGCGCAGCAGTAGCTGCCTGAAAGAGATGTTGCTGGGAAACACCCCAGGCAGGCATCTCCTTCATTCCTTGAAAATCTAGATGGATTAAGTTGCGGAAGGATGGCAGCAGCCCTTGACATAGTGGATGGCCCTTCTCTTCACAGCAGCTTTGTGACCATTCGATGCCACCCTGCCTCTTGAACAGCACAAGGCAGCTCAGAGTGTTTTTTATCAACAAGCTACATTAGTGGCCACAGGCAGGTGTAAAGCACATTCTGCTATCTGCAGGACACTGAGATGAACCCACAGGAGGTGCAAAAGGTTGTGCCACATCTGTCATGCCAGTGAACACCATAGAGGGCACAGAGGGGCTTACCATGCTTCAAAGAACTTCAAAGTGATCTCAGTGGTACAGACACAAACTAGTGCTTGGTCCAAATAACAATGACATAAAGCTGTCAAAGTTGTCAGTTCTACCAGAAAGCATCACTGAAATGCTATATTAAATTTTGTGGGACAAAATGTATGAGCTACTCTTTTTTCCTTCCAGCTTTGGTGGGCTTTTTTAATTTAGAATCTAGTTAACCATTTTCTACATTAGAGCACTGTCTACTGTTTTCTTTCTCTTCAATATAAAAGGATGTTTTTCAGTTCATGAATAATTCACGATGATATAACAATGACAAAACTCTATCAAAAAGAAAAAAAAAAAAGTTGTCCTTAATATAGAATTAAGTCATGATGGTACAGATTTTATTCTCACTGCAGTATCAAATCACAGGCTGCAATGTTAGATAGCTCACGTACTTTCAACAGAAATGCCGCATTTTATTTTATTTTTTCTTTCTTAAATTTTTGTCTGTCAGCTAAGTATGTTAGGTACAGTTTTCATCTCAGCACCGTTCCATCAACTCCAGATTAAGAAGTCTTTGCCAAAACAACACAAAGCAACTCATCAATATAAAGTGAATGTATTGGCGCTTTGAAGAGTATCTGGACTCAAAAATAAATAGTTATTACACTTTAGAACTACAAGCTGTCCAGTATAGTTCTCTATTTTCTAACAATAGTGATAAACAAAAGTAAATCTCTATTTCAGATAATGCATTTTATATGACTGGATCACAAATTGATATAGTTGATTAATATTAATGATCAAACTAAACTATGTAACTGTATGTCTATTCTACGTTATCTACCAAGCTGTGTGAGGAAAATAGGAAAGTTGCAGATTTAACTTCTTTAAATTAAGATAAATAATGAGCTAAACCTTCTGAGATTATAAGAGAGTTTGTCACAAGTGTTTATCAATCAGCCAAACAGGATCCTAGAACCTGGAGCCTGGTATAGATCTATTCCAGCCCCACTCAGAGAGAGAGAATCTAGTGCACACATGCACACACGCACATGGACACAGAGAAGCAGACCTGGCTGGGAACTTCCAGTCACATTCGTCTGATAGGAAGTACAATAGGAAGTCATAAACTTTACTACAAGAGAATTCTCATCTCAATAGGAAAATGTGATTTTTCCATTTGGAAGGTCACAAGGAAATCTTCTGTTTGGGCTCATCTCCATCCAAATCAAGGATTTTGTTTCAGTTAACTAAGTTGAAACATTATGTAAGCGAGGGTCTTTCATTCCCTTATCTGCAAACAGATTTACATCCATTGAACTTGCTGCAATACCACATCTTACATGGTCCATGGTCCTACGTGATTTTTTCTGATCAGGATCTGTTTGATGATCCATCCAGTTGTATAATTCTGAGTAACTAAAGGGAAATACATTCTAGCAGGGAGGCTCATGCTAAAGAGGAGACTGGGGGCAACAGTCTCTCAAACAAGAATTCCCAGGAGGTAAAGTACAACTGTGGAAACAAAGATTTCTCCAAATTGACTTGAAGCACATGTTTGGGATCGATTCAATGAATGAAAATAAAATTCTTTCTTTTGTGAATATCTAGTGGTAGTTACACAGACCAATTGTAAGAAGTTATTCTAGAACATTACCGGTATGACTGTTAAAGATGCATTAAACTTCATTAAAAATTCACATATATGTTAGAGGAAAATTATTTCCACCTACCGTGTCTTACTTTACAACCTTTTACATTAGATTTGATATTATGGAACAGGAGTAGGCAATGCTGTAAGTTGTACAATATCTTGCACAAATGTCTTCAAGTGTATTATATCTACATGAAAACTTACTTTTACCTGTTGATAGCTGCAGTCCTAAGATCTGAACAGTTTTATCAGTTACATGGAACATGTTATTTTTTGTACAGAAATATCCAAGGTTATTTCTGCTGTTGTAAATAAAATAGTAAGCCATATGAAATGTAAAATCAATCTTGGCATATTCCTAAGCTGTAAATCCTGCCCAGGAGGTCAGTTGCCAATATAGGAAAAATCAATGATACTTCCGAGTAACATCAAGTGCACGTTGTTTTTTTGTTTGCTCCTCTTTTACTTAAATGTATTGCTAAGCAACATCAAGACCAAAGACATCTGGGAATCTGATACTAATTAAAACTGTGAAGCCACAGTTTTCACCTAACTCATGTAAATCCAAAGAAGTCTAGAAGCTTATAAATATCCACGCAATGCAGTGAATGCACATTAAAATTCTTTTGTGTTTATTACATTCATTTTTTCTAATATTGCCAAATGTTATGCTACTGTCCTGGTAACTTGTAAATTGGTTTAATTCGATAGTCCCATGGGCTGGGTCCCAGTGTTGCAATTCCCCAGTAGGTCTCTGTAGGGGCAGCAGCAGTACTTCTGTGTTATGATACAGCAGCAGCTACAAACTCTGATCCAGCAATAAACAAAAGGAACTGGTCAGCTATTTCTGAACTTCTCAAGCAAGTGTTTTGTACCTCCTCCAGACCAAAGGCAGCAGGCAAAAGGTAAGCACTCTGAGTTTATTAGAACAAGCCATCAGCTAGACTCTGCTGACTTAAGAGAATGAAGTAGCATAGTCAATAAAATAATTTCTTAGGTCTTTTTTATGGCTTACGTCTCTTGTTTCCTCCTCTCTCTCAATATTTTATTATTGAAAATCATCCTTTTTATCCAGATGAGTTAAAACTTAAAGACGTAAGACTGTAATAGCCACAGTTATTAGCATACTCACAAGATGCTACACATCTGCTAAAATAGCCATAACAACCTGCCATGAAAGCTCAAGTCATTTAACCATAGAATAAATTAGATTGGAAGAGACCCCTGGAAGTCATCCAGTCCAACCTCGTGTAAATATATACACTCTTTTCAGGATATAACTTACTTTTCCTCTGCCTCTTGGGTGGCTTGTTAGACACGGAGAGAGGGAATACAGGTCCTCCTCCCAGAAAAGCTGAAAGACACCCTGGGCAAGAAGCCACTGTAGAGAGAATGGCTGACACTGCAGTGTTACACGGCAGAGGAAAGGTCACATAGACATTTTTGCCTTGCCTAGCCAGAGTCACAATTTATCCTAGAATATAAATGAACTTCATTAATACAGATATAGTTTGAATTTGACAAGTTTCTTAGAGTTTAAAGCCCTCGTTTAAAAAAGCAATGGGTTCTTTAATAGCTAACACTGGTTGGTGCTTTCCATTTTGATTCTCTTCAAGGCAATTCTGCCAAACATTCAATTTTCTACTAGTAAGCTACCAAAGGAGTGATTCCACAATTGACTCAGAAGAAATAATTTTATCAACTGACTAGGTTAGCCTCTTCATTTACACTTACATGATTGCTGCAGAGACTCCACTTGGGATTAGATTCATGTAATTCTGGCTGTTGTACAATACAGTTCTGCCCAAGACTCACAGCAAAATAGCTTTTAAAGAATGAGTGTCAAAACATGATTGTCTCAAAAGTATTCAGTTCTGTAGCCAAAAGAACTGTCTTAGAAATAGGAACCAAACACAAAGATGAACACTTATAATTTTAACAGCTCCAAAGAAAGTGTTTGTCAATTTCCTTTTTAAAAACACCTTTATAATAGTTTGCCTGTGCAGCAGAAAATATAAGGTTTTAATTGCATTACTATTATTCCTATTATCATACAGACATAATAAGCAACTGTGCAAGCACAGCCAAGCATGTATAAAGCCTGTAAAATCTGTGTAGCTAACCTGCCTCCATTATGCTTTATTAAAGCCTTATGGCAAAGAGAAGGGAGTATTGGAGAGCCTGCTCATGCTCCCTTTGCAAAGCAACTGAGCACAATGAAGAAACTTGTGAATAATGGAGGAATTTGTTGCACTGTAATGTAAACCATCCTTCTTAAAGTCTTCCAGAGGCACTGTGAATCAGGCACAAAGGTGTCCAGGAATTTTTATTTAGGTGAGAGACTTATCAGCACTCGTTGTACATTGTTCTTCTTTAAATCACTATTCCAGTCATGTTATTATGTCTTTATTAAATACTCATGTCTAAATTTGATTTTAATTTCATCTCCATTGTTCATTGTCACTCATTGAGGTCTCCATCAAGCAAGTGGCAAAGATTCAGATGGATCAACAATGCAACATTAATATCCATGAAAATATATTAAGTAAAATGTAATTTCCATCGTACTTCCAAGCTAATGTCCTTGCAAGGCACATTTTTTATCTTGTTTCCAATTGTTCTTATTATTCTTATTTCCTCACTTATGTTTTCACTCCACCATACCACCTCTTTTTTTTTCTTTCTTGTAAACTATTAAAATGCAGACACAAACTTAAGCAGGTGGCACCCCCCAAAAATTATTTTTTTTTTTTTTTATCTGAATTAGCAGGCTGACAGTATTACACTCAGAAATGGTTCACTTCATAGAAGGGAATTATTGAAATAATTTCCTTCACAGAAACAAAAAAAAGTTTCTAAAAATCTGAAAAAAGCCATAAAGTTCAAGTGTTAGCAGAAAGCTTACCAGAATTGATATTCATGCTTTCAAACACTAATATAATTTGTATCGATTCAGCCAATAAAAAACATTAATGGAATCGAAGGTGCACATGACTAATTAAATCAATAAAACCAGCAATATTAATCCAGACTTGCATCAGTATCTAAAAGCCAATATCATCATCCAAGCCCAGACAGAAGTTAAGCCGCTAATAAAATGCTTTTTGCCAGCACTACTCCTAGATGATTTGCACTACAATTATCTTCACTTTCCTTTTGTGTGCTTTTTCAATATTATAGTCAAGTGAACTGAAAATCAAAAGCACAATTGCTTCTCAACAATTAATATTTGTAACAATAAAATTGTTTTCAGTATACTTCACCTTGAAATTAACTATTGAAGTGAGATTATTTTATTTATGTCAATGCACATTTTGATTTAGTGATGTTTGCACCGAGGTTTATGTGGGATTAGTACAATTTGGCACTTATGAACTACTTCACTCACCAATGAAAGTCAGCACTTTCCAACAGGGATCAAAAGTAAGAATTAATAAACAGTAAACTTACTCATATACTCACAGAAAACAACTGCTTGCTTCAGATACTGCTATTAAACACCAGTTTATTACCCAATTTCGTATGTTAGGTATGTATATGAGGAACGGTTCTTGTTTACAGCCAAACGCAACAATCGTATATTTACAGATATATCTTCTATATCAAATAAATCTCTGTTAGGCTTTAAGATTAAGCAGTAGCAAAATTATTTGGATATTTTTAAAATCTAATATTCCCAAAGTGGAAAGAGCAAACACGCTGCCACTGGAGGTTATGAAAATTAGGTCGTGATGACTACGAAACACAGAAGAATTCATGGTGACTTGTAAGAATATCATTCCCGGGATTACGGTCCTGGCCAAACTCCAAAAATGTAATTGTTTTCTTGCTACTTAAAAATCCCTCGACAGTTTGTCTTGCATTATTTATTCTCCGTATTTTGCACAATTCAAATGTTTTCTGTATTCCAGTTTCCCTTCCAAAAAGACAGATTTCACTGGTCAGTAGTATTCTTACAAACATTACCCTTTCTTTTCTAATTTTGCAAAGTGTCCTGCAAACATTAATTAAAAGATTGAGTAGAAATATTTTTACGCTACAAACAATGCATATCATTACCTAGCTTTTGTGCATTATGCTTAGCTTTATTGAAACATATCTCAGGAAGTATGACAGTTTCCACTTCTTCAACTGCTACAAACTTTGTGGTCTCTCCAAAATTGAAATAAATCACTGAGACCCGCATCAGAAAAACTTGCATACTTTTGTCCGGTCTCTCTGCCATAGTGGATCCTCATTAAAGGTAGGAAAAGTGGTGAAAGCATGGCCATTACTATGTCTGTGGCAAAATTCCCATTCATTCCACAGAGGCCAGGTTTTTGCCTACAGGTAGATGTTCTACTGGACTGGAGAAAAGCTGGATCACATGGAAATAATCATCTTAGAAGATTATCTGAAAAGCCCCTGAAAACCTGAGATAATAAAACATCACAGTAACAACCTCAATCCAGTTTGGAAACTGCAGGGAAGCAGGACAGCCTTAAATGTGAACAACAGTACGCCAGTACAATACTGGCTACCTGTGTTGGCAGAATGCTGATGCAGTATCTCAGATGTGAAATCAAATTCATTTTGTTGATGGACAGACTCTGGTGTCTGCATGACATTTTAAATATCATCACTGTTCACTTTTAAAGTGCTATAAATGATGCAAGAAAGAAGATGTCAAAATATATAACAAAGATATGCATATTGTAATGAACTACCTGTCTTGACCAGATACATTCTGAGTCTGAAAGAAATTAAATTGTTTGTATGCAGAGATGTAATATTTCAAAATCTAGTGAAACTTTAGATAAGGGGAGTGAAACGACAATTACAAGTCAGATGTCCCTGAATTCTCATGTCATTGAACTAGTTCACAATGTGACATTAAGTTCAAACAGGATCTGAAGGCTGCAGTGTGGACACATTCTGTACCACAGGGAAATATTTGCTCAGCTTGTTGGAAGTGTGATTCACTTGAGTCTCACTTGAATACGCCCTTGCGTTTCAACCAAGTATGATGATGTGACAAAGTAATGAAGATGGTGGGAGATTAGATAGAATGGCGTGCCTCAACTCTATTTAGCTGTGACCTCTGGGATATGATGAGCTTTTCATCTTTTGACAGGACAGTAAAATCTTTTCTTTCGGTCCTCTATCATGTTTTAGCTGGAAAGCTAAAACTATTCATTTCTGATTCCCAGAAATTCTTAGACACTGCATTAAACACATTCCAACTCCAAACACTAACACGTATTCTCTCAGGTATCTCTTGTAATCCTTATTTGTTGTGGAGCATTTATAGAATAAAAACCTTCCAAGTTGAACAGCTGAGTCTACATCCATAGCTTTTTCTCCTCCTCCTGTGCCCTACATGACCAAGCTAGCATGAAGTACAGAATATCGATTAGAAACGTACTATGGATTCTTTATGCCACAAGTTAAATTACCGTACACTGTATATTTTTAATTTCCCACATATAACAATAAACATGATTGATTCTTCAATTTCAGAGCATCGTTTGGGCAATTAAGAAAATAAATACCCTTTCCATGTACAGCTCACTTTTTTTCTAAGTAAACGTCTGCAGACTATTAGCTCATGTGTGACAGACAAATAACTACCCCTCTCCCTGTAGGCCTCCTTCCGTTTTCTCTTTCTTTTCTTTTTATTTATTTAGAACCTGCCATTCATTTTCACACCTGACAGTAAAAACCTCAGGACGTGGTTGTTGTGAGGAGGATTATCTTTCAGATCAATGCTGAAATTGATTCCAAACCACACTATTTATCAGCCTGCAGCTAAAGCACTAGGAGTCAGGAAATATTTCCTCTTTTTCAAATCCATTCTTATTCTGCTGTTGGAAAATCACAACACTACAATCTCCATTAATACACACTTTTTCTATTCCTTGCGCGTGTGGAATATCAATGTCAAACAGACAATGCAGTTAGTTGCATTATCAAATTCGCTTTAAAAAGAAAGAGAGTAAGAAAACAACAGCATAATTAATTTTTGCACTAGTACTGAATAGTTGCTGATGCTAACTAGGAATATAGCCTTACTATGACATCTGACATGTCTGAATCTCTTCTGCATTTCACATAAAATACATTGTACATTTGTATTAGTATCATATAATGATAGAGGAAATACACATTAAATGTCTCATTTCAAATCCACACATGTATTTTTCCTTTCTCATAAATCAAAAGAAAAAAAAAAAAAAGAGAAAGGTCCACTGCATTGCTATGACTATGTACGCAAATGACATAAAATTAAAATAAAGAGATTCACCAAACTATCTAGGCATGCCATAACAGTCATTCAGGTACGCACAGTCAAATAACCTAAACCCTATCCTGCTTCTGCGATTAACAAACTTCATGAGGAATAATTAGGGACAATCTGATGAATGGTGAAAGTTAATGCAAGTCTTTCCACTTATTTCAGAAACTATATTAAGCCTTTATTTGTTTGAGACTATAGTGACACTGTTAGCTCATTATGACAGGACTTAAACAGTAATTTAATACCAGCTGAGAGTACAGGACAAAGCCTGTGGTGAAGCTTAATCTACTGCAGTACATAAGCTCCAAATAAATAAACATTATAGTGCAATTTACAATACATAAAGGCACACAAAGTGTAGGGAAATTTAAAGTAATGTCAAATAATGTTAATATATGGTGAATATAAAGATGATAATAAGTAGATGATAATAGTTAGCTTAAGCAACACTAGTTTCTTTTCACCTTGTTTCATTTATATGATAAAACCTTCAGTTTTTGACTATTACTCTAGAGTTTCATCCACTCTGCCAAGTCTTCAATGGAAGAATGGGGATGTTTTGAATTCCAGTAGAGTCACAAACGGAAAATTGTTAAAATAAGATTTAATTAACGAAAGTGTAACATTAAATAAATCGGGCTATGTTTAAAGTGGGTACTAAATTCATATGCTTTGAATTCAGACAGCCAATTAAATATCCATTGCCAAGACCTAGGAAGTCTTTATAGGAGGCTAGTGTTTAATTTTTTCTGAGAGCAAAGACCTGTCTCAACAGTTTGTTGAAACCATGAAAGCAAAACAATAGCTCATTTTGATCATTAAAGATATAATATTAAACATTTTTGTGGCAGATTTAATCTTTGAATTTTTTTTTTTAAAAATATCTCCTAATTAGCCTTCAAGATATATGTAAATTATTTTCACTATCAGATTATTACAGATGTGTTTTGATAACAATATGCATAAAACATAATTCAAAAAGGTAACTGGTATAATTAATTCCCTACCTTCTTGCTTGAACTTTAATACTTGTTGGAAGATGTAACTTGGAAGATGTACCCCTAACGGAGCAACATGACCACTACAGCTGTCCTCTGAGGCTACAGGTGAACCTTATGGCTTACATCACTGCTATGCACTCTTTATAATTTTACAAAAAGCAATGTACCACTCCCACAAAAAACAGACAAATTTACCCAAATCAATTACTGACACTCCTAGAAGAAATGTAATGACCTGCAGGGACACAAATATACTATGTGTATGTACGTTTTACAATCTTCTATCAAGATTCATATTGAACTTGGGAAAAAAAGCAAACACTACATAATAAAGATTTTTTGAACTATTTAGCATTCAAATCACTTCATGGGTACAATAAGGGAATATGAAATCTCATACTATTAGTCAAGCCAGTAAATTTTTCAACATGATCACATTTTTATTTATATTACCATTATTTTTCTTTATCTTTTTGATTTAAATTACTACAAACTTCCAAACAAAACGTGCAGAAAAGTAAATATGGCCAAACAAGCCGTTCAGCTTTGGGGTTTCCACTTGGCCTTCCATTTCAGTTTCTCATACGCACTATTAATCTCAAAGCAGAAGGAAAAAGGAAGCCATACTGTTCATAAAATTCTGTTCTTCCAGAAACACATGCAGCACACGCAGACTGGAGCATTTACTCATATTTAGAGCAGCAAAGCACTCAGCAAGATGGAAGATTGCAGTTTTTTTATGATCTGTGTTGAATGCACAAGCACTTAATTTTAAGTATGATCAATACAAAACAAAATTGCTAATAACACTCTGTGTTATTCATTAATTATTTTGACTTTTTCTTAGAGAAAGGAAAAGAACAATGTTTTCAGAGTTCACAGGAATTCATTTATATCAATGAAAAGAAAATCATATTTAAAGGGGGTTTGTTTCTAGTGGAAGTGAAAAATAATACACCAGACTTAATAATAGGAAATAAAACAAACTAAGTCTTATCACACATATACACAAAACTATTGGAAACTCATATTAAGCATTGTAGCATTTCATTTCTAACATAATAATCTGAAAGCAGCTCACAATACTTCATCAAACCACTAAAAATACACTATTATTTCTGTTAAAAATAAAAAATGTAGAGTTTGCTTCAAAAAATGCATTTTAACTATCTTAACTGTGTCCTGAGCGTATCAGTAAAGAGCTATCACCGAAACACCCTGATTAGTGTGAAAACGTTGAATGAAACGGGATTATTATTATATAGTAGATTCTTAGTAAAAAAAACCTCTTAGGAAATTATTCTACTGATTTACACAGCTACGACTAGCGTGCTAGCCTTTTACTTTAGGCATAATAGGCTACTGTTGCTTACTTTTTATCACATTAAGCAATTATTTCCCACTATAATTCTTGACTCATTGGTCTGTCTACTTATTTCTAATACAGATATAAAGAAACATTACCCAGATAAATGTGATCTTACAGCTACATATCACACTTAATAAAATCCCATTAGCCAAGCAAAATGCGTCAGTCAAGAAATTATCAGAGAACCACGATGTCTGTAACTTTACAGCTTAATTTGAGTTAGGGTTGAATCCCTTCCTCAGGTTTTCAGGGGATAGCTGAGAGCTGAAACTGACTCTTTTTACGTAGGTGTTGTTATGGTTTGAGAAAACCCATAACAATATATTATGGGTTGATGATGACTCGATGACTCCCACCCTCCAAGAAAGGGGAATCTGGGAAAGCAAGGAAACGTGAGGGTTGAAATATAAATAGATTTAATAGGATAAGACTAAATAATTAACAACAATACTAAAGAACCAGCATTAATCCCGATGCTAATATAAGATATACAAGAATTATACTCAGCCAATTCTATCAACAGGAGCTCTGCACTCCCAGCATGGACAGCAAATGTCGGACACTGTGAGTGCAACAGCTTTGGGAGGAAGGGAAGGGTGCAGGGGTCCGGCACCAGGGCAAGAAGTTCTCTGGACTGCCACCATCAAGGGAGAGAGAAAATGTGCAGCAAACTTTCTAATTTATATCAAATGTGACGTTCGTGCTATGAAACAATCCTGTTGGCCAGCTTGGGCCAAATGCTCAGGTCTCACTCCCTTCTTATCCCTGCACCTAGCAAGGCTCGAAAACACTGAGACCTTGAATCCCACATACCATCTCTGTTTGTAAAGTAGATAAGGAAATAGGCAGTATGATTTCATATCGAAATGAATGAGGACACTCACTTGAGAATGTGAACCAGCATTACTGTACAGCTTTGCTTTTTACTTAGCAGTCGTTACATAAAATACATAAATAGCACTGAGAACAGGGAACGGAAGTCAGGGTTATCACTTCACAAAGAATACTAAAGCTAGGCCTCTCACAAAGCCAAACTTGATTACACTGCTTTCAGCTCCACAAATCTGCTATTTCTTGTTACACTGTGTCCCTTCTTCAAGAGAAGGGACGGAAGATGAGCCTCTGCCATGACAGTCTTATCTCTACTCCAGTGGTCAAGACGTGGCCAATCCTCTAAGAAGTTAAGAGTTACCACTACAGAATGAAGCATGTCTACAACCATAGTTATTGATTAAATGCTGTAATCTCCATGTTACGATATAAATGGTGGACAGAACAATTACTGTGACTGATGTGCTGAAATCTGTTCTGTTACTACATGCATTAGGCATGGTCTGAGGATTTCTGCTGCTCTGGAGTGGAATATCTGGTTTATGAACTCCAAAACAGGTTTAGGTATGTGGTAGGGGCATACAGATGGTACTCCTTCTGCATACCTAGATGGTGACTACTTTGAGTAGGTTCAGTTGCAGATGTGTAAGCATGTAAACAATTTAAATGTCAGAAAACAAGATACTAGTCCACATTTGGTGGATCACATAGATTTGACATACGACTTTCTCCTTTATTCCAGGACGGGATCTAATACTGGGTCCTGGCTACTCATGAGTGGTATCGTTTGAATGTTTTATGACAGTGATTAGACAGATACATATATAGAGATCTTGACAGCACAGTGCTATTGACAGCAGGTGATGCTCAGCCCTGCTCCTTTCTCACTTTCCTGTGGTAACTCCTCACGGCAAAAACTCCTCTTCTGCCTGTGTTTAGGGACACTGATTCTGCCCCAGTTCTCTGGAAACAAAAGCTTTTCCTTGAATTCTGCTCTCTCTCTTATACTGCTGTCTTTCTGAAATGTCTTTATTTTTTTAAAGAACATGAAAAAACAGTGCCCCTTATAATTCAGTAAACATATTTGTGTTTAACCAATGAATGTACATTCTGTCCTCACCATGATGAAAGTCTTGCCTTTTAACACCTATCATTTCATACTGCCTTACCCTCTTATCTTTCTTCCTCAGTCTCCTCTTTTGTATTTTTTGATCCACTGGTCTTCTTTCATGCCATTACTTTTCTTTAGAACATTTTCTTGGGTTTTAAATGACTGCCATCTGCTCACATACTTCTGGATATATTTCTATACCTGTCTTTTGAGATCTGTCAGATTCATTTTTTAAAATGGTTATCCATACATCTACAAAGACTAAAAACTTTCATTCAGTGTTTGATAGGCAATTCAATTGTAAGAGTCAAACCTAGACCAAATGCTGAAGAAGTTGTATTAAGCTTGTTTATTTCTCAAGTAGAGCGTCTCAGGTACAGTGCTGATCACACAGACAATTCTTAGAGTATAATTCACTACAATGAAACACTTTCCTTAGTGCAGGCACTTCTCTTTTCAGTAACCAAAACATAGTTGAGAGATCCATTTCACCACTGCATTACTACACCTGTCTATTCGTGCCTTTCAACTGCTTTCAGTAGAGTTACACTAGAGTAAAACTTAAGCAATACAGTGCTTAATCAACCCTAATATATGCCCCTGATAGCTTCTTGTTTTATTCCAGCCCATTAACAGGCTATCTGGTATGGCAGTGCAAGAAGATCATTATGTCTTAATGAGGTGATTAAAGACAAAAAATGTGCAGTTGTTGCAAAATATTAGAATGGACTCAAGGAAACACCAGCAATATTTAATGTATTATTCCAATACTTTATCTGTTGCTAACTATAGTGCCTTCAAACTTCAATTATGTAGTTGTATCTAAGATACACATATTCCTCATGTTAAAGCACACACTGATACTTTAAAATTTTGGACTAATTTTAGAATTATTTACAGGCATTTGGATATTATTTTTATAGTGTATTGCTACATATTATTTTACTAAACTGTGCTTCCCAATGTCTAGCATTTAAAGAAAGCACTATAAATAAGGTCACGCTCAAATCTGAACTTTGTACGTTTTTTTACCTGGTAGCAGATATGCTACAGGCTTCAAAAAAATCTTTCAAAAACCAGTGCTTGTACTGACACAACTTCTGAAAATATAAGCTTGAAAGACCACAAAGTTACTCTTGGGCAGATGCCTAACGGTACTTCCCACACTACTTGTCTCCCTGCTCCCTAGAGTTTGACAGATTTGGATTAATTCTGCTACATTCAATTTTGCCAACCCAAGGACTTCTGTAGTATTAATTTCATTGTCCCTAAAGTCTTCCCAAAGAAAACAAATGACAACCCACAAGACCTAAAATAAATCAATTATTTTATATGTGGGTGCCCTTTAACCAAGGAAAAAGTAACAAACTTAATAGAAACTCCAAAGGCAATTGAGGTAAGTTAAAAAAAGTAAATAGGGGGAAATATACGCTATTAAAACCACATATCTACAAAAGGCAAAATTGTATTTGAACTAATGTATCATCTAAATATACAGCAGAACTGACAAAATTACTGGATTTGAGCAAATTTGGGAATGAAGGCAAACTCTATTTGCTCTTTAAATAAGTCCTTTACAAATTATCTGCCAGTCTTGTTTATGTCTCAGACTAAATATTTTAGTATCCATAGTCCATATCCCTAACTCTGATGCTTTATGATATTTTCATTATTTCAAAAAAAAGCAGCAATAATCTCAGTGGTATGAGTCTATAATTGTTACTAAGTTATTTAGAATCACACAAAGGAGAAGAGTATTGAGACTATGACAATATCTTCAAATCTGTAGTAGAAAATGTAATAGAAAGTGAAAAATAAGGCTCTAGCCAGAGGATCTGTATGGCAGCAAAATAAGAAATATGTAGGTGAGCAATGTAATCTGAAAGTAGAAAATTAAACATTGCATTAAAATGTGTGCTATTTGCACTTAGATAAACAGGTAAAACTATCTCAGATACAGAAATAACTCTGCAACCAATCTAAGGAATTCAGTTTACCACATTCATGTGCTCAGGACTGCTCCACACGGTATGCGGGGAGACCAGACTTTCTACACACCCAATACAAAGCTATTCTGCCCATGCACAAATGGGATACATAGGCTCATTTGAATTTAGGACATTGGTGAGGAAAAAAAAAAAAAACCAAAACAAAACATTGCTGATATTATGGAAACACTACATATTGTCCTTTCTAAATAGAGCAGAGATCAGCGGATATTCAAAAACAGATAACATGATTACATTTTTTATATTATAATTTCAATTTTTTTCATTACATTTTGAGAACCATATTACCAAATGATAATGAAACTGCATGAAAGGTTTTAGGAAAATATGAGTGTTCAAAATCGAGAAGCTTCAAAAGCTTGGAGAGGTTGACTAAAGACTAACTAATTAAAATTAGTTAACCCATCTGCATCAAATTAAAGATCCTGTTTTGTAACTGATTTTATATATTACCTTCCTTAGCCAGAAGAAGTTTCTACATATAAAAAGCTTTTAGCTTGTTTATAAGCTATACAGATGTGCCGCTAAGGCAGGTAAAAGAAACTACAACCTGTCTAATCCATGCAGGACTGTAGCTATAAAACAAGTGAAAAAAAACAACAAAGAAAATACACCAAAGTTTGGTTGCAAAAGCTCAGTTTCCAGAACTAAAAACTGGTTTGCTTTTAAATTTATGTCAGGTGGATATCACGGAGACTGACAATATATGTATATGGTGCTTTTATTCTTCGCAATTTCCAACAAAGAAAAGGGGTTAATTTCCATTCAGAATGACCCTCAGAAGTTTGTATTTAGTTTTTCATTTGATCTATCTTGTCAGCCTTTCCACTGCAACTTCTTGAAATTTAAATGGTCTTCCATTTCCTCACATAAAATACCTTTAAGTTACAACAGTGTATTTGCTTGCCAATAATGGAAAAATTGTAATCTCCTTAGCTTTTTTCATATTAAATAATCCCTACTGTTGTAATTCTTCCACTTTGGCCATCTTGACTAAAGTTGACAACATCAGCAAAAACATATTATTACATGATTCTTCTATGAAAATACTGCTGTATCCCTGCAGATTCATAAGCAGTTCTTAGATTATTTGTCTATTTATTCTGTAAGTAACCATACGAAAAACATTAAACATTAGATGTTAGACACTGCATGCAGGAATATATAATAAAGAAATTATAAAAATAAGTTTGTGGCAGGAAAAAAAACTACAGAAGGTACTTTCTAACTCTTTGTAAAGTAACTGACACCATCCTGTATACTGAAGAATGTGTGTGTACGTATAGGTGCATATATAACTCTATATGCACCTATGCATCATCGATCATTCTGCTTACTTTGAGATGTAGATTGTCGTTATAAAATACTGTAAAGAGCCCGTATGATAAATTTTCTCAACAACTTTGGATAGAGCTTATCTTGTCCCTTAGACTTGTATGGGCCAATTTCTCACAAGTAATTCTTGACTTGATCCATGTCCACTGCTGGTAGTTCTCCTCAAACCGAGTCACTAAGCATGCAAGCCCGGGAGACCTTGTTGGTGAAGATTAGGGCAAAGAATGCATTGAGTACCTTGGCCTTATCTCTGCAGGGAGGGAAGGGACCATTTTTCTGCCTGAAGGATGCTGTCTATAAAGACCTGATAGTTTCCTGACTTCATTTATCCTTCAGAGCTGCTTCCAATGGGACCCCAGCTACAATTCCCTGAATAAGGTGAAGTCTCTTGCTTGTACACTAGGGCGTGCACTCTGCTGCTTTCCTTCCTCACTCCCCTCAGGATCTTGAACTCTATTTCATGGTCATTAAACCCAAGGCTGTCACTGATCACCACATTTTAACACAACCATTTCTCTCCTTGTTAGTGAACAGCAGGATCCAGCTGTGCATCACTCCTGCTTGACCCATCTAGTACCATCTCAAGAAGTTATCCCCAAAACCTATTAGAAGCCTTCATGGCTAGAATGTTCAACATCTATCAGGAAGTAGGAAGGCAGGAAGAAAACGGAGAGGACTGACAAATGATAGTTATCTTGAACAAGCCTCACTTCCCTCGAAAATTGGTTTAATTAGCCATACAGAGAAATTTTACCTAGTGTTTCCAATGTAAGAGTAAAGCGCACAACCTCTTTTAGCCCTACCAAGTACCCTGTAGATTGAAATGCTAGGCAGACAATATATTGTATGCTTACACACAATTGCAACATTAAGTGGCAACTTAGCAGCACTAAACCACAAATGAAAGGGACATAAAACAAAGTGGGTCTTTCAAAATGGAGTTCAACAGGCAAGTGATCAAACTGACACTTTTTTATGGCCACATACAGGCCATAACCCAATGTTTTAGAGTGCAAATTCACAATTCGTTACACTCTTTCAGAAGTGACCTTAGAAACTATTCTACAGACATACTGGGCATCCATATCCCTTAAATTAAAAGGCGGGGGCGGGGGAGAAGCCTAATTATCCATGATCTAGTGGCCCAGTCAAAACTTTCCCCTCCTGCTCCTGGTATTGTACATTAAGGACTTACTGCTCTCTCTTCTTTACTCTTGCAGCATTTGCATTTGGAAAGTCGTGTGTTCATATACTGAAAACTCTGTCTGTGTTATGATAATTAAAAGATGCTACACAAAAGTGATATGTATTTTAAATAAGATATAAAAAAAAAAATCAAAATTTATTTCTCCTGTGTTATTGAAATGTTCCCCTAGAGTTCGGAATCTAAATAAAAACAAGCCATTCTCGGGGGAATTTTTATTGTGGATTTATATATCCCTTAGCCTTATTACAAACATGCTAACATATATCTTTGGCATCATAAGCACAAGGCTGTACTGTTTGTCTATCAATTTTAAAAACATATATTTCCAAAATCTTGACAGATGTATTTCATTGCTCTTTATCTTCTTCTCCCCTCAAAGAAAAATTAATTACTAGTCTATCAGTAAAATATGTATCTTCTTTTTTCATGTTCTGTGGCTACTGTATTCTAAAATGTAAAGAACTATAGAATGATGAACATCCAATGTTCACTTGAAGCAACAGTATAATGATTTCTCCACAACTCTTGAAAATGACATGAATTAACTCGGAAGAAGTCTCAATGGGATAATGACAGACTGATATAAGGAAATGGCTAAGATTCCTTGTTGGCCTAGAATGTAATATACCACAAGACTGGAAGACCTAGAAAATGTAGGTATTTATTTTTTGTCAAGTAAGCTTAAAAGCATATATACCAGTCCAGCTGGTGTGAGCAATTTTGGATCTGGACAGCAATACAAAAAGTAGTTCTTCAGGAAAAACTTTGCTTGCAGCTATACTATATATGTCCCAAGATTCTCACTGGAGCATCCCACTGATCTCAGCTAAAGATCTCTGGCAGAAGATGGAGTATCGTTGGTCTGAAAAGTCCCAGATCACCCCATTTTATAAACAAAACCATGAACTCCAGACAGAAAGCTAAATCACCAAATACTAAGAACATAAGGTAGCTATAGTGCCTTTGTTAAATTATTACATTCTCTATCGAGTATAGCTCAGGGCAAGTGCTTAGTACAAGTTTAAAGACATGTAGGTCTACATTTAAATGCAATATCCTGATTTAATTCCTTTTCCTTACTGCTACTATTTGGCTACTGTTTTAACCAGCTGTTAAACCAGCTGTGTGACAGCTCAAGTTCTAGGCATGAGGAGAAAGAGAGCAGCTGAAAGTTAGTGGGTGCAAAATAGTATTTGTGCTTTTGCAAAGTTCCCTCAGTGTTAGACACACATTCCTACAGACAGACTTGATTTGCCCACTACTGGTTTGCCTATTTGAAATTTGAGAATGAGTCACCTGAAGAGTCATGTTTTCATTCATGCCTCAGTGATGCCCTGACACTGAAAAACATATGCACCTGAATCTGCATCCAATGAGACAGGAGAAATACTATTATTTCTTTTTTTATTTTCCCTGTGACTTAAGAAAACACACAAAGACTTAGGAACTAGTCAAAGTTTGTTAACACCTCTTCACTGTTGCCTAATGGCACAGTTCTCCTGAAGCCAAACTGCCTGATTTACAGCAGCTGAGAACAAGCCATTTCTGGTAAAGGTATCAAGGTATGTCTTTCATCACTAAAGGGTTATCAATTTTCTCAGATCTTTGTTTCTAATATAAGCATAACCAAGCGTCCTGTATGCCTAATGCTTAAGAAGTTCAATAAAATAAAATAAAGAAATCCCTTGCTTTCCTTGTTTATGTAGAGATATATTTTTTTTCCAGAAAACACTGCTGATGTCTTAACAGCTACAGTGATGTATAGTAACAGAGCCAGCACAGTAATAGACCTCACAAGACATATACTCTCAAACTTTTTGACCACAAATAAGAACTCTCTGTGAGCTTGTAAACTTAATGAATGTTAAGGCAGGCTTAAAAGAAATACAGCACATGAAAATGAAATAAGGGCTGTTTTATTATTATTTTAAAAGGCTACAGTAATTTATTAACAACAGTGCATTCATCAGAACTAGAATTTGACAGACCCATAGACGTTTTCCTCCCTAATAGATCAAATTAATCATAAAACACATACTATTTTCTGCCCAACTCCCTTCTGTTAATCTACTTACTAGTCTTAAATCCTAAATGCCAATGCTAATTCTAGGCATTAAGAGCCATAAAAATTGTTTACATGACCTGGTACCCTTGCTTACTTAATTTTTCTACTTTGCTAAATACAAAGAATATACTTATGAAAAAAAAGTTCCAAGGCAGTGACAGTTTTAGATAAATTACTGAAAACAATAAGCAATTTAATACTTAACTACATTGTAGAAATAAATGGAAGAAGACTCAAGAGCAAACAAGAGTTGCTGAATTTCTTTTAACTGATTCAAGACAAATATTCGTAAACTAGGCAGTCTGACTGCCATTATCCTTAAATATGCAAACTTATTTGCAGTGTAAGTGTGGATAAAAGAAATAATGTAATGTGGTGGCCTTTCTAAATTCACATTTCAGGCTATTAATTTTAAAAGCAAAGTGGCTTCACTGAAATCTAAAGAGTCCAAGTTTCCTGTAGGTTTCATGGGCAGCATTAAGTTGAACCACAGAAAAATATGGTCCCTTTTTTTCCTTCTTATGCAAGATTAGGTTTTAGTGGGATCTATGACCTTATCTGATTCACCTTAAAGTAGCATGAAGACTATTGCTAATGGATGACAAGGAAAGGAAACACAGAGGTGTACAGAGTACCTGACCATGATTTTAATTGGCATTGTGGTCTTAGATCAAATATGGCTTTTCGCGTAAGAGGTTTGGCTCCAAAGGAAAGAGAAAAGCTGAACAGATCCAAGATACACCTGCTTTTGTATTGTGCTAGCCCTTTTAAATTTGTATGCAGTTCAACTGCATCAGTTTAATTCATTTTCTGTCTGTTTATTGTTCCTGTTCATTTGTTTGCACTCAAATATGTTTAGCTAAATCTTCATTGCACTATGTTGCATGACAAAATCTGGGTGATCTGCATTTACCAGCCCCTATTCTCAGTCACAACACAGAGCAAGACAAGAACACTCAAAATTTGCTTTCATTAAAGTACAGATCTTGATATTTTTTACTCAACCTATAGCAAAAATCACAGCATGGTCTTACTCACAGAACAAGAGACCTCTTAAATTCCAAGTAACAATTAGTCACACTGGTTTATGTGTTAAGTAAACAGGTACTCTATCACCTGGATGAGGCAAAATCTTCTGGAAACATGACCAGAAACACTGCTATGAACAGAAATACAGAATATGGATTCTATTTGTAGGAAAAGGGATGGAGGCTTTCCAAACAATTTACAAAAAGAATACTAATAGCAAACTTTTATCCTTTTAAGAAAAGGGGAAGCAGCACAGGGTTGACATTCAGGCTTTATTTTACACTCAATCTGCTAGCATCTTCATAAAATGAAATATCAGATTTATTTTAAATTTCATCTTGGGTGGGACAAAGATTCACAGGTTTATTTTTAAAGGAAAAAAAAACCAAACAAAATATTTTTGCCTGCACTCCCTTTGAAGTCATATGCTATATTAATGCACAAACAATTTTGTTGAAGAATTCATGTTGTTATCATAAATTCACAGAAATGCTGGCATAAGCCAAACACTCAGAACGCAAAAGAATGTGTCTTCAAATATCTAGTAAGAAATGAATGCTAGCATTCATCATTAAAAAGAAAAAAATATTCCTTTACTGGAAGTAGTCTTCTGTCAAATGAAGAAGTTTGAAAATTACTAGCACAGTAAAATGATGGATCTGAAAAATCAGTTGGCCACAATGAATTGTGATGAATATTACTTAATATTAGACATCTGTAGTTTATCTAAGAAACTTTTTTCAGCATATAGTCACTAAGAACATTAAATTGCATATTTCAAAAAGAACATTCTTTTGTGAAATATTTAATGGGTTTTTTTATGATTCTTTAATGTCAAGCAACCTTTCAAACTGCAAACAGTTTGCAGTGATGATCATTATCTGTCTAGTATTAAGCCTTTGAGAAAGATATGTTGGCAAAAATAGGTAAATTTTGAATTCCAAATAACAACTTGACAAAATAGCCTAAGAAAATAAGCACTGCATGCTTATATATTTATAAACTGAGTAGACTTATGCTCTGTTTCATTTTTGTTGTTGCTTTTCTACATGCTCTCTTCGTTGCCTCAAGTCATTCAGACATATTTTCCCTTTTTATGGGGCAGAACACAGTTGTTGTGAAAATAACAATATATTGCTCCCTGAACTGCATGGTATTCAAAATACCTTTGTGGCTGTGGTCTACTAAATGAAAAGTAAACACTACAGACAGATAAAATAATTTTCTATTTGCTTTTTTATTCTTATTGTTGGATATGAAAGATATCAAATCTGGAGACTGAACTCTTCCATGTCTGTGAATGGATTCAGAACTGGCAGTACAAACCTCTTTATACCAGTCTACCGCTACAATTCTGAAGGACAGCTTGCTTGTCATGACAGTAGTTCATAGTCCACCCTTATTTATAATGCTTTGTTTTCTGTTCAGACTGTGTCATGGTTTAACTCCAGCCAGCAACTAGGACCATGTAGCCACTCACTCACTTCTCTTCCCCCCCACCCCAGCCAGCTGAATAAGGAAAAGAATTGGGAAAAATAAGGGAAACTCGTGGGTTGAAATAAAGACAGTAGAATAGGTAAAGCAAAAGCCACACATGTAAGCAAAGCAAAACAAGAAATTCAATCACTACTTCCCATCGGCAGACAGGTGTTCAGCCATCTCCAGGAAAGCAGGGCTCCATCACATGTAATGGTTACTTAGGAAGACAAACGCCGTAACTCCAAACATCACCCCCTTCCTTTATATACTTCCCCCAGCCTTATATACTGAGCATCATGTCATATGGCATGGAATATCCCTTTGGTCAGTTGGGGTCAGCTGTCCTGGCTGCATCTCCTCCTAATTTTTTGTGCACTCCCAGCCTAACAGCTGGTGGGGCAGTGAGAGGAGTAGAAAAGGCCTTGACTTCTTAGCAACAACTAAAAACATTAGTGTTTTATCAACATTATTCTCATCCTAAATCCAAAACATAGCGCTACACCAGCTGCTAGTAAGACAGTTAACTATCCCAGCTGAAACCATGACAGACTTCCAATAAGGCAGTGTGATCAGGCAGTGTTATCTGTAAATAACGTTAATTTTTTTCTTAAACCAGAAACCCTAATAGAGTCTGCTATACTCAGATATAGTAAATGCTAAGTGCTTTTGGCTGAAACTTTAAATGATCATCTATCTGGATTGACTCAGAGATGACAGGAAAGACTATTCTTGCTTTCATCAATCCACTCCAAGAGCTGTAACGATCTGTTTCCTGTGCAACTCCATTTCAGTTCTTCAGTCACAAAATGCATCATCTGAAACCAGTGTAAATCAACATATCTTCAATTAAGCCAGTCAGGCAACAGCCATATAACCCAACTTAGCACTTGACTTAGTGAACACCTGCCAGAACAGCTCAGCATCATTTACAAGCATGAGTATGTTTATAAGTCCACCATGTAAGAAAGGTCAGATATCCATGGTTGAAGAATCTTCTCCTTTTATCCGTGCAATCAGTAAGGCATAACTCTTAAATCAAATTTCCTCACACTATTACGTTCGTAAGTATAGCTGCTTCTGTTCTAAGCCAGCAATCTAAAGGAGAAGCAGCCACAAAGTGTGTTGTACTTGAAAGCCAAAAAAGAGTGGACCAGAGACCTCAGAGAGTATGAAGGACATCAGTCCTGGGCTGAAGGTCTACAAAAGCCAGATATAGCTGAAAGCACAGAGAGGACAGAGGTAGAGCAGGAAAAATTCAAGGCAGGAAATAAAGCACAAGACAGGAGCATGGCACTTAGATGTAGTCTGCTCGCCTCATGGACTTACACATATTCATGATGTTTTTTAAAGAGTAGTCAAAGGTGACTCAATAATTGCAGCACCTGTTGACTCTTAACATAAAGGATGTGTAAATAATGTCTAAAAAACATCTGAACGCATCTGTTGTAGCACTAAACTGCAGAGAGGTAGAACTTTGGGCTTAGGGATATCCTAACATTATGATGTGATTTTTGGTCTATAGCTTATTCATCTCCCACAACTGGAGCTAGCCTGAAGCAAGTTCCTATCTGTCTTCAACAGTCTGTATAAATTCTTCTAAATCTTTCTCAAAAAGCAGCTGCTACCTCATGAAAAGGTGACTTTGTCTCAATTTGGATTCTTTTCCTATTCTATTGGCCTTGTCAATAGGATGACGGCTACATTTTTTCACCTTTAATCCTTTATTAAAAGGAAGCTATTTATTAAAGATCTGCATCACTTAAACTACAGATGCTTTGCTATTAGTGTCACTGAGCAGAATAAAACCCTTGGATCGGAGAATCATTAGGAGAATCATTAGCTGCTCCTCACCTAAGCCAAACTAGAGGAAATAGACTGAAAATGAAAACTTCTATGAACTATTGTCTGTCTGTACCTTGCCAAGTTCAAATATTAAGAACACTGCAATAAAGTGGGAGCACCAATGAAGCAGTAGCATTTTCACTTTAACGCTTCTTTCAATTATCTGCTCCTCTGATTAGAAAACCTGTCTCTGGCCACAATTCAGTGTATTCGATTTCATAACCTCAGCATGCATTTTTGCTTGATAGTGATGGAAGTTTTCAAAGACAGCACTTCAAAATTCAGACAAAGACGAGCCAGAATGATTTTTTCCATTTTCAATGCTTTTTGTATTCTGAGAACATACATCTACTTTTACTTTCTTTCAAAGCAATTCAAACAATTGATTAGATTTGAAGGAGAAATGGGTATTATAAAAAACATGCTTTCAAAATAATGAAGTACATCACTTGTGAGGTATTTCAATACTTATAAAACAGAAAGAGTACTGATTCACTGTTTAGGCAGTTCCAATACATTGGCTGTCATATTCCGATCAATGTTCTTTGTATTTGACAATGCTATATTGAAAATTTGTTTTAGCCTTTCCTATCAAGGATTGCAAACATCAAAAGCGGGAAAAGATTCTGAACAACAGAGGAAGTAGTACTTATATATAATTTATGGAACTTTTATTTAACATTGTTTTTTTTCATTAAGTTATTAAATTAATAGACTGCTTGTATCTGGAATTCCATCAATCTCGGACTAAAAAAAATAAGGTCTATGTTGAAGACTGTAAGTAAGAAACAGAATTTCAGACTGACATACTGGTCAGCATCCTGATGTGATGCCATTATGTTTGACTGATTCCTCTGCACAGCCTATTTGTGGGAAGTATTCCTCATGTCGCATCATCCATAATAATTACTTTCCACAAGACATTTTAAAATTGTATAATCAAATCTATTTGATTTGACTGCTAAACCGTTATGATTGCCTCCCGTAACCAAAATTTTTTAAAAGAAAGCCTCACCCAGCTTAAAGAATGAAATGAAATCTTAAGCATTTTTTCAGGCAAGGACCTCATAGTGCTTCCCATATAAAGGATTCCACAAAGTATTTTAAAAGAAAGATTCCTAATTATGAAGAGTATATTTTTATAAGATAAAATTCTATGTGAATTCATTTTCATAGCTAAAGTATCATCACAATCAGATAATTGTTCTATTAGCTTAAATACATTAGTCATAGACATAGCCATAAAACTATATTTCAATTTATGTACTTTTGAGAGACTGAAGTCCTGTATATATCTTTTATCTACATACCTTTATACAGTTAATATCACTTTATAGAAAGTATGCCTCAATTTCAACTTCATTCATCATATAGTACCTGCTATTTCTTTCCTGCTACCTTATTTTTAATAGAGTATGATTTGATCATAAAAAAATTATCCTATCAGCTTTCATCAGTGCAGCAGTGCAAGCATATTTGTGATGTGAACTCTAACTATTCACTTTATCTCAGTTATAGGTGTAAACACCCCAAAGACAGCATTAATAATTTTGTCATGGTATATGTGTTGAGCTATGATGATATCAAAGTTTTTGAAATTATGTAAGAAAGAAAAGCAAACAATGTAATTAAGTATTACCCTTTCTTGTGATCTCTGATTAATGAAGGGGAACAGATGGTGCCTCCAGAGACCCAGAAGCACTTTCTGCAATTGTGTCATAGCTTGCTCTAGATAAAGTTTATTTATAGTTTTTCTTACAGTTGTCTTGTCATATTTCCTCACAGATTATATTTTGTTATGAGGAATCTTCATTATTTCCTTAAAATCAATTCGCAACTGCTGATAAAAACATTAGGATTACCTCTTTTTATTATGCCTAGTATATAGTGTACATCTCTGAAATACTGAAATATTTTTTCACGTTTTTATTAAGTTTTGAAGCATTTTCCATTCCTGAGGTTAAAACACTGATTGGCACATGCACCTGTGGTGATTTTTTTATATTTGTCACTCTAGGACAGCATTGCAAAGTGTCACCTTTTTGCCCGAGGCTCAAACTTGAAGAAACAAATACAAACTTGAATACAAATACATGAATTTAAACCAATTTGATATGAATTCTTTGTTCTGTATGACTAGGAACCTCGTCTCATTCTTTCAGAAGAACCTCATCTCATTCTTTCAGAAGAACTGAATGTTCACTTCTGTAAATATTGCTTGTAACATTCAGTCCTAACCTATAATTTGCAGTCTTTGTTGGGTAAGCACGAACAGGGTCTATCTTCGGAATTCAAAGGTTTTAGATACCATTAGGACAATTTTCTGCAGTTTCATTTAAATAAAAGTATAAAAATCATATTGGCATCCAGCTCTATATCCAATAGCTCATAGTATTTTTACTTCTCACACCTGTAATCGTAGCTGATATACAAACACATGCTATCAAGGGCTTTAAACAAAACAGATTTCGTTATGCACAGATGGAGACTCAGTAAAACAATACTTGCTTTAGACATCTCAGATGTGGACATCTCATCTGAATGTGGTAAGTGGACAACTTCTGTTGGGCCATAGTTTTTTGATTTTTGATTTAATTTACAGTGTTAATATCACAGTGTTTTCTGTGAGACTTTAGACTGCACACAGAGAGGAAGCTAAGGCAGTTGTAGCTATAGCCAAAGCTTATAAACAGGTCTATTACTTGCATTCAAGTGCTTCACAAGTAGGTCTTTCAGATTGTAACTCTTTTGGATAGCAAGGCACAGTTAGGCTATTCTGCATCATCCTGGCTCAAGAGCGTTACCTTTGTCTACCACAAGGTAACATCAACAACAGGATGCTTATACGGGTAAAAAGCGTTACAGAAATTATCTCTTAGACATGCAACATGTTCCCTTTATTTCTAATGCAGTGAAAATGAAGAAGACTTCTCCTCCAAGAAAATTATATGACATTGCAAAAATACAACTGGTTCATTTATTACAAAAAAAAAAAAGTATTTCCTAATTAGAAGATTGAAAGGACATCAGTATAATGCTAAATGACCCCTTAGTTTATTTCTACTTCTCGGCTAAGAGAAAAAACTAAATCTCTAGGTGCATTCACTATTTCACACTTGTCATTTTGAATGCTATTTTTTTGGCGCATAAAGTCATCTTCACAAATGTGTCTAAAACTTATAAAGTGTTTGCTAATAGGCTGTCTGGTTCTGAACCAGACAGCCTAACTCACAATTTTGGGGGAAAAGGTAAACAGCATAAAACAAATTGGCAGTATAACATATCATGTTACACTATTACAAGTATTTAGATTGTTTTATGACTACTATGTCCAGCCAGAAATACTCAGGGTCTTGATGCATCTACACATTATGCAAAGCTGATCAGAGAGGTGATCGGCAAAGGAATTTACAGGAGGAAGCATGCTATAAATACACAAGAGACATTTGTATCTAAATATCTAAATGTATCTAAGATACCTGTAGCTAAAGAGTCCGTTCTCATTTTAAGTCTTTCATTACCTAATCCCCCTCTAAAAAGTCATCAATACCCACTTCACTCTGCCACCAGTAACATCTCTAAACGCCTGCTCCTTCCTGCCACAGTTAGGTTTTCTCCCATGTCTTCCCATGTTTGGAAAAACATTGGCACTGAAAATCATACAGCCTTATGTGCTATTAAATTTCCCTTTAAACCATAACTTCACTGCAATCTCGTGTTTCTCACACGAGACTGTTGTCTGCCATTGGCTGAATAAGCATGGAGGTGAAATAAGGATCCTCTGTTTTACCTTGAACGCATTCACATTTAATTATTCTGCATTCCTTTTCTTTTTCTAACTCACTTCTACCTGTTGTATCCTTCTGACCTGCAGATGGCAAACTATGGATTTGAGAGCTCATGTCCTCTCTCTCGCACTCTCTCTCATCACAGTTTACTGACAGTCAGGCACAAAATTGATTCAAGCTTTGATTCCCATGTTCTCGCTAATGCAAATGAACATATTATTAGCAGGAATAGCAGTAGCAACAATGGTAATGGAGATAACAAATACACGGCACTTTAGGTCAGCTCACAAGAGTAAAATGTTTTTACCAAAGAAGCAGTTCTTCCTCAAACAGAACTTAAATCTAAAGCACAAAATTAATAAACTCTTCTCAGCCATAATCCCACAACTAGGTAAAAAAAAAAAAAAAAAAAATCTTTTGATTTTCTTCATATTCTTATGTTTCTCACTCTTGGCTCCTTCCCTTTTTGAGTATGCAATCTCTCTTGGGAATGGAAAAATAACGTATTTTGTCATGCAGTTTTTCTCTACCTGACAGATAGGTATATTTATTACAAACAAAACCTAACATTTTGTTTGGGTACCTCCAATCTTTTTGGAATAGGGCTTTAATTCTATGCAACTCATCATGATCTATTAAATCATTCACTCCATCACCATATAAGTAAATATATGTATACGTGTAAACACTACAAGTGTGCAACTATTTGTGAAGCAAGTAAATATTTTGGATCAAAAACCTTCCTATCAGTATGGTCGCTGCTCTGCTACTAATATACACAGGAATTAATTCACTCTGCACAAACAAAATGTTATTCTTGTTTCTTCTTTCAGAATCAATAGGTTTAACTGAAAAGGTACAGAATATAAGCTTTTAAATCAAATTAAATATATGGTTCAAGACAGTATTAAGTGTCCCTATATTCATTTGTTAGAAATTTTATCAGATTGTAGGTACTATTAAGACAGTGCAATTTAATTTCAGTGTGTTGGTCCCCATGTTCTGGGGACATTTTCTTGCATAGGAAACTGAGGGTTCATTGTACGTGTTTGTAACTACACAGTAACTCTCATCAAGTAAAGTGTAAACTTTTCCGTATATCTAAGAAATGCTACTTTATGCAACTTGTTTTTCTTTCCTTTTACAATAATCTTACTATCCATAAAAAAAAATTCCATTATTGAAAAGATTTTATCATCTGAGACCTGATAAATTAGTTATCTCCTCTCAAGAAAGAGGATAACAGCCAGATGTATTTCAATACAATGGTGGTATTCAGAGAGGCCATAAAAAGAAAACATTTCTTAGAATAAATGATCATGTGGCCTCTAAATTAGAATATGCTGTTTTTAAACAGAACTGTTTAGTACATTAATTTTGAAACATGAAATATTTAATTTCACATCTATAGGTTTCTATTTATTACATTTTTTTTATCCACAGTCAAGTAGCAAATCCTTCAGACTTCCACCAGAATCTAATGACCATCTGGAAACTCTGCGTAACGGAACTTCAAAAAACTGCTCAGGGCCTGTCTTTCCTCAGCAAAGTACAAAGGTTTTTCTCAACAAGTATTTATATCATGACAGATGTTTTAAATTCCTTTTCAGTCAGTTACATTAGTGTTTCTGCAAGTATAAGATTGCCAAAGTAGAAGAGTAGCTTCCATTATGTATTAAAGTATTGTTTCAAAGATACTGGTAGGTGAACTCTGTCAGCCCGAGCTGAAGTTCAGCTGGTGACTCTCACATGCTTGAAGTTCTTGCATTTACACACGTAAAAGGCAACTCTTGAAAGTTTAATCACATGGAGATCTCAGCTGGACATCTGCTGATGGTGAAGATCTAGAGGCTTGGCTGGTTGGGGCTAGCTAAATGAAAAAGGCAACAAGATGGAAGCCCATGTGTTGAAAACAAATAGGAGCCTGTCCATTGAGCTACGGATTAAAAAACAGAATAACATTTATAAAATGCATATTCCGAAAATTGGTAATGAAAAAAAAATACTGAACTGCAAGATTAGTATAATGTAAGGAAGTTAAGTTTAGCTGAATAATTATTTTCTATGGAGGTTGTATTTAAACCTCTATTTTCTCTTTCATTTCTTCTGTTTCTTCTTTAGCTCTCCCTCATCCTCCGAAACACACTTCATTTCTTCTTTCCTCTTTTGCTGAACAGTCTTATTTTTTAAGCTCTCTTTCATTAGCTTCCGTGCTTTCATTTGTCTCTCATTCTATTCATTACATTCATTCATCCTTGCTCTCACTCTCCTTGTCTTTAACTCCGTGAATTTTTAAGAACACAATCCCTCTCTGTGCTCACTACAAATCCTGCCCAACAGCTGCTCTTGATCTAGGAGATCTGAAGATAAGCAAAAGATGTGGTAAGTACTTATTTACTACTGGAGAGGAATGTTAGCAACTAGCAGGTCAGCTCTTACAGTATGCCTGGACTCAATAACGTCTCCACTGCACAGTGCAACAGAACAGATGGGAAGCCCAAACTAGCTCCAAAACATGGAACAGTACAGTACAGTTGGCACCCAACCTATTTAGTCCTGCTGAGGACACTGCGCAACACAGCACACCAGCCCACTGTGGCTCTTTGGGGCTCACACCATTCCATGATGGAGACTAGCCTAAAAAAAGTGTTTTCATAACTGGCTATGTGACAGGATGTCTTGAAATCTCATGTAAAGTAGGGAGATGTTTGGGGTTTTTTGGTTTGTTTGGGTTTTTTTCTGGTTTGGTTTTTTTTTTTTTTTTTTTTTTTCTTAAGAGGACAGCACGTCAACATCCAATGACCTGAGTAAGACCTGGTCCTGTAGTTACACATGCATAACTTACCTCCCACTGCTATTCTGGCTCAGGTAAGCTATGGCTTCTCATGTAACCAGCCTGCAGATTTTACAACAGCAAGGCCGACACAGAAACACCTAAGTGCCCCCAGAGACTGCATAAATAGAAGGCTCTGTGAAATGTACATAACAAGTGAATGTTTGAAAAACACCTCTTTCTTACTGCCATTATTGTAACAGTTACCTGCCAGTGAACTATTCTTGCACATTTAACTCAATTGAAAGCATATATACATTTCTGACATTACACTTCTGCATTCCCCTTTAGCCACGATCAGCAGTTATATTACAATTGCCTAAAATTCTAAAATTCAATTGTAAAATATTGTAAAAATCTGTATTATTCAAATCTTGAAATTATCATAGGAATACATGGATCTATGTCTCTAGTCAATGCCAACATACTAGAAACAAACCTAAAATTATACTTCTACGGGTCTCCTGCTACCTAAAATCAGATGCAAGAATGAAACTACACCAGCTTTTCCATCTGGAAGAGAAAACATAGCCCAAACACGTTGACATATTTATATTAATTTATAAATTACACTTTAGTTTAGTATCAAATATACTGCATAAATAAAATAATAATACTAAGTTAATGAGACAAAAGGCCTAGTCTGTAACAATTTTTGCAGAAAAGTAAGTAACGCATAATGCCTGACCATATGGTCTTTTTGTCCTGTTAGCTAATTACCTTCAAATTGCTGTACCAATTTTACTGCTGCTGGTTATTATTAACTGGAGTATGTTTCCTCCTGAGTATTGTTCCTCTCTTTCACATCTTTTCAACCTCACCAGAGAAAACGCATTCAGTATTCACCATGCTTAATGGACCGAATTGGAAAGGATACCTTCTACAATTGAATTCTGTAAAGAAGAGACACCTTCCAAACAGAAAGCTGACTGAACAAAAGCTACAGCCATACACATTGTACTGCTTTAAAACTGGAAGTTGAAACTATTGAAAACTCATATTTGCATCAGAATTTTCTTCAGCTGTGTAAAAGCAACGTAGCCCTGGGCATATACTCTGACAAGCAATAAAATGATGCAATAATGATTTTTGATATTGAAAGCAATTAGCATTTTTTAATGATCCATTCTGTAGAAGCCATGTCTAATTTAGGGCATCTGCTTCTAACAATACTTCACCATCCATGTATTAGAGTTTAAATCTTAATTATTGCTTTTGCAATATAAGAACTCTAACATAACCATCAATTATGAAAACTACAATCACTTGCAGAACACAGCTGAGGCATTCTTGCCAACTAGACAAAACTAAAGGAATAAGTAAAATCCTTTTTTAACCACCCTGCAGCCCAGAAGAGCCTTGAAGTTCCACTCTTTGATTAACAACTAATTATGCAAATTCAGATCTACAATTCCAACAGCTAAGAATAAATGACTTTGCCTAGCTTAATTATATTATGCATATACTTTATTTTTCTCCTTCATATGTTTATATTGCTCAAGAAAGAAATCAATTTTCCAAGATCAATAATTATTCAGCTATTCCTCTAGTAGCAGTCCTGTAAACATCATCACAGTAAAAAAAACAGCCAGCTTTGATGTACTGTTAAACAAATGTTCACCAGTTGGACTTCCAGCTTTAGCTTGCCAAAACTGCTACCTAGAAGACAACAATTTTAAAGTTTGCTTTAAATCATTCCCAAATGGGAACACCTCCATACTTCATAGTAAACCGTACATTTCTACAAAGATGAACGCATCAGTCTTTTCCTTCAGATAGGTGCATGCATCAAAATGTTTCTCTACTGTAAGATACTTCACATTCAACAGTATAACTAATGCATCTTTTTCATAAAAATACTGAGCTTCCAGAAAAAAATGCAATAATTTAAATTAATTTTTCCTCATTTTCATAAATTGTACTAATTGGAAAGTTTCAAATAAATTAAAATGCCAGAAATATTTTATTTTTACACTATTTTTTTCTTTTTTTTCAGTCATTTCAAGCTATCAGTGCACTGATACACCAGTTGTCTGATACTACCTTATAGATCTGCAATTCTTTGTTCTTTTTCTATTTCTAGTAAGAAACCTATAAATATTAGGGTTAAGTTAGGAATGCAAATTACCATGACCAAACTAAAAATTATAATCATACCTACCCATCACAGTAAGTGATGGGCTTTATGGTTTCTTCTCTATTATATCTTCAGTACGAAGATACTTCAGTCAAGTATTTTACTTGACTTCAGTATGGCCTTTCAGACTGCCTTCCATAAGATCCTCATCGACAAGATGATAAAGTATGGGCTGGATGAGCAGACAGTGACGTGGATGAAAACTGGCTGAAGGCCGGGACCAGAGGGTGGTGAGGGTGACTGAGCACTGGCACAGGGTGACCAGAGAGATTGTGCAGTCTGCATCCTTGGGGGTATTCAAAAGCCATCTGGACATGGTCCTAGACAACCTGTTCTAGGTGTCCCTGCTTGAGCAGGGGGTTGGATCAGATGACCTCCAGAGGTCCCTTCCAACCTCAACCATTCTGTGATTCTATGATATCTAAGGCATTGCAACTAAAATTGTATATCTGCCACAGTTCTCCAAATATCACCTCCAACACTTTAATATTTACTCTGGCATCACGTCACCTTTCACATCAAGTTCTTACACTTTACATTCTTCAAGGCAGGGATCAGTCTTATCTTCATTTTAACTATTCTACTTCCTACCATCTGTCTCCAATACTTACTGCTTGACAGAAGTGACCAAGAGATAGATTTTGCATCTCATAGAACCTGACATTTCAGAAAGTTCTGCTCAAAATTTTCAAACAAGACAAAGAGGGAAGGAGGAAAGAAACACAAATAACAATGTGATAGTTAACACAGGCATTTCATATGGGAAATTTAAGTTTGCAGTTTGCAAGAGGCAAAGAAGGGAACATTACGCTTATGGTTTTTTCTGGGATAGGGTTACTGTTTATATTTTGACCATGAATTCCAACAGAGCCTAGGAAAAATCTATGATGAAAGTGTTACTCAAATTCAACTGGCAAATGATTTCTGACAAAAAGACATCTGGTCAGAAGATTCTCAACCAGCTGTTCTCTAATCTTTTCTTCTCCCATATTACAGCCTTCTAAGTCCCTTCTTCTCCCTGTTTCTAAACAGATTCCCCAGCAATCCTTAATGTCAGCGAAGGGGAGATTTTGTTCCAGCTGTTTTTTCACAGCAGTCTGAAATCTGTGCTTATAAACTTAGAGCACCTTCCTGACACATATCTTATTTCAGGATTTTACATGGTTCCCACTGCCAAAATATGGGGTACCGAAGTATTATGCACCCTTTCCCCATCCCTTTCAGTAGCAGCTGTTGAGGCGACAGAAAAATCCTTCAAAATAAAAACTTATTTATGGCACAGGTAAAAACTTCAACAAATCCAATCCAAAACCACATATCTGTAGTTGAGCAGAGTAAAGAATCCAGATGAGACATTTCTACTGCTAGCACCCTAGCGCCAAGGGCAGTTTTCTTTCTTCTTTTACTCACTTCTTGAACTAACTGTTTCAGTGTCTTAGAAGGGTTCAGCAGTGCCAGTCTGAAACAGCCAAGTCTGACTTCATTGTATGAAGGCCTTCTGTGGCATGAGCCAATTAATGAGAAAGCACTATCTTTCTCCTATCTGCTTTTCTTCTTTCCCACAGCATAACCAAAATTAGGTTAATTAGCAGTGTGCTGGGGGAAATAAAATCACTTTATTTAGATTAACAGTTTTGGGCTGGCCTCATTATGAAGTATAGGACTATTAATAATAAGTAAAAAATGGAATCACAATCCCAATTTAAGTTTTCAAATAAATTCCCTGTCAAAGAGCTAGCAAACTTGAATTAGTTTGAGTCTTTTTCTATAGAAAAAAAATAAAAGACAGTAATGTAGATAAAATACATATTTTTTTTTTTTGGTTGAAAGAGACATGTTCATACAGAATATAGCTATATTTTCTTTAGATTCACATGCATGATAAAAGCTGTTTAGAAAAGTGGAAGAATAGGAAGATCTACCACCCACCTGGGAAGCTGAAAACATTGCATGAGTAGATTAAAAAAGACTAAGTGTGCAGTTTCACTACAGCTAGCTGAAATAATTTCCATGAGGGTTATCACTTCCTCAGTTAACCTAGTGAAACAACACACAGCACATTGATTGCATTGATTGAAGCAGGTATTGTGTTCCTATCTCTAACAACAGTACTCAAACTCAAATTCAAAGCATCACTAATCCTGAGCTCTACGTTTTAGGTTTACAATAAAATCAGATTAATGTAATTGCTGAATTAAACCTTAAGTTAATAACACAGTGAATACCAGCCTTAGAAATGAAACCGTAATTTTCTTAAGTGCTCTAAAACAGCAGAAGTCCCTTCCTGTCAGCATGGCTATATCATTTTACGGTATTTGAGGATCTGCTTCAAGACATAAAGAGAACAAACAGCCTTATTGACCTGATGAGAAGGGCTTTAAGCTAGGTATGCTGGAGAAAACTTCTAAAGCAATAACACAGGGGCAGTGAGAGAGCAGGGGACGAAACAATGAGGGAGGCTTTCACACTTGCTCTTTTGAAAGCAATGTGACTGAGAGTTCATACCAAGCACCTCTACACGAACATATGTAGCACTAGGTAAAAATCAGGAAAAGTGAGAAATCTGTGCACAGTTGTAGAGCTACGATCCCATTGGGATTAGAGGCATGTGGAGAATGTGTTGTTCACATGACTGTATTACTGCAGTGGATCGATACAAGTCCTTCAGAAAAGATAGGCTGGGAAGGTGAGGATGAAGGGTTGCAATGTATGCAAAGGAGTTGCTCACATGCACAGAGCTTTGTTTTAAAACAAGTGATTAAATAGCTCAGACCAAGCTGCAGAGAGCAGTCAATGTGCTGCAGGGCAAGCCTGGAGAAGAAGGTGGAGAACTGGTCTGACAAGAACCTCACAACGTTCAAAGCTAAACAAGCCCTGCATCTGGGACAGAATAACCAAATTACAGTACAGGCCGTGAGCAAGCTGGTTAGAAAGGACCTGAGATTCCTAGTGCACAATAAGTTGAACATGAGTCAGCAGCATACTCTTGCAGACCAGAAACCCAGTGGCCTAATGGACTGCATTAGCAATAGTCTAGCCAGAAGGTGGAAAAATAATTATTCCCCTCTTCAGCACTTGTGAAAATGTATCTGCAGTCTTGTGGCCAGTTTCAGGCTTTCCAGGCTTGAAAAAAACTTGACATACAGGAGCAAGCCCAGTAGAAGACACTATGTAAAGATGAAGCCGAGAGCACTAGCTCTGCCCAGCTTGAGGAGTCTGAGGAGGGATCTTCCTCTTGTGTTCACCTTGCCAATGGGAAGGCACAGAGACAATGCAGCCAGACTCCTCTCATTGGCACCCAGGGATAGGAAAAGAGGAAATAAGTTGGAAGTCAGAAAGTTCTAATTAGATAAAAGGGAAAAAATTTACACCATGAGGGTAGTCCAAAGGCTTTAACTTAAAACAGGAGCTAATATTCGGTTCATTGAGTAACCTACAAATTTACAATGTAACGAAGCTTTTGTTAAATAGCTGTTTTGTCATTATTCCCCCTCCTCCTGTCCTTGACTCTCATTTTCTTATTCTGTGAGGATAAAAATTAGACTTTATAAGACTGAAATCAAGTGTAGCAATATTGGCCCTCCAGGGATAAACCCATCAATACAATTACAAATGCATTTCTTGAAAGAAGTACACAAGTGGCTATAGGACTAAAATTGAGTTTACGGACCACTCTTGTCCAGCAGCAATGTCATTTTTATGCTATATCTCAAATGCATTCTAACACTACAGCTTTCTATCATGCTTTTATTTTATTATTAATGTTTCTCTATTTTATTTAACAAAATACTATTTGTTTTCATTACTTTTCTGTGGAAATGTTTAGTTCCTATTTGGCTGGCACTCAGTGCATTCTGCTGTCTTTGTGATTTATGAGTTTGCTGATTCTCTGTTGTACTACACACAAAAAAAATCCTCTACAGGAAACAATAATTTGGAATTGCTTAACATGCCCTGATGAATGTGCTAATTATTTCAGAGAAGCAGATTTGCTGTCACCTTTCATTGTTGAAAGCAACACATTCATGGCAGGCTTTAGTGCTACAGAAATAAATACCGTAACTGTTTAATATATGAAAATGTTATTGGCCATGCGCAATGAGTGCTCTAATTTGTTCACCATCCAATGAATTTGCACAAGCCTTTTCCATGATTTATAGCACTGACTGTCTTACAGCTTGTAATTTGTCATCCTCTAAAGGGTCTTGGGATAGAATTTTATGAAAAGTAATATATTAAAGTTAGTCTTTATTGTAAATGCTAGAAAACACAGCCTTGTTGCATCATATCACAGCCCTGGAGCCCTAAAATCAGATTTCAAGGGATGAAGTGAGTAACAGTGATTCCTGAGCATAAAAGGGAGAACTTTAGGGAACCCTAGTGTCTAGGGAAAAAATAAGTAAAAACTGATTTTCTTTTAAGATGCTGCACACAATAGTGTGAGAGCTAGCTTAAGAATACTCAGTTTATATTCATTCAAATGTTGGGGCACGTTACCCTTGCATTAGTATAGTATATGCACATAGTCTCTGAATTCTAAATTTGATTCTAAATCTAATATGAAAGCATAGAGTACAGTATTTTAGCTGTTGATAAAACTTGTGTCTGTATCTTAGAAAGCATAATATATTCTGGTCAGCAGCTTTGTCTATCAGCCAGTCCTCTAGCTCCAATAAGTCTGTTTTCTGAGTGTTTTCCAAGTTTAATTAACCAATGATCACACATTATGTACTGATAAGCAAGTGCCTCAAATATGCTTTTTATTGTTTGTTTCCTTGATTTCTTTTAGACAATTAAAACGTAAAGCCTTTTCGTTGCTAAAATACAATCACTTGTTAGAAATGGCATCTCAACAGTCTTAATTTTTGCCTGCAGACTTCTGTATAATGTTTGCAGTGCTAACTCCACTTGACACATGCCCACCCAAAACCAAAGTTGTTTCTAGTGAAAAAAGAGATAGATGCTCTACTGCACTTGCTAAGTAATGGTTATTCATTATTGTTTGCCCTCATTTTATGCCACAAATGTTTTACAGGTTCCTGAATATTCATTTTGTTTGTTTTAAAAGTTATTTAAAGACAAAGGTGTTTCCAGGGTTTTTTGAACCTTGTTATTATGCAGTCTATTTCATTTGAACGATTTGGTATTATTGTAGTTAATTGGCTACAGTGTACACAGCAGTTGCATATACACTGAAATGGTAGATTATTTTTTTCTTGGCAACATTTCACCATGTACGTAGGAAAAAAAAAATCTCACAGCATAGTAACTGACCCTGTAGCCTGCAAGCCAGCTTTCTCAGCAAGATTTGCAGCAGCCAACTCTACTAACATGCTGGTCTCACCACAGAAGTTACTTCATTTTGTAAATGACCACTGAAAAGTTTGGATTGAGTAGCCAAACAAGACAGCATTTGTTTTCAGAGGCTATTGGCAAATATTACAGTCATCAGTTAGAAAAAGAATAGTACATCATCTTATTACTACTAGCAGTTGTTATTTTTAGCAAACAAGATGACCTACTGACTTAATAGCCTTCATATTTGTAAACCAAATTCTCTGCAGGGATGGAAGCAGAGAAACAATATTTGAACAGCTGCTGCCAAGAGGTTACAAGCAGACTGTGTTTCAACTTTGTTCCTCACATAGAACACACATCCACACCGGCTACTGTTCAAAGTCATCACCCTTCTGGGAAAACGCTTTCATACTTAAATTGTGAAACCTGTATTTATGAAGACTGCATTCATAAAACATTAATCTTGCAAACATTTGCTAAAGACCATGCTGCTCAAGAGCATGAGTAGCCTTTTGACTTCAAAGACATTCAAGTAACAAAGCCCTCTAAGCCAAGTGTGTCTACTGTTGTAGATAAGTACTTGAAAACTGTACTTAAAAGCACTAGGTCCCAATAGCTTTTGAGAATGTCAGGATTAGGGCTTCTGTGGAGCAAGACCTGTTTCTTTTTCTTATACTTCCCCCACCCCCAGTCTTTCTATGTTCAAAAGACATACTTTTTGGGTTTAATCAATTTAGAAACCAACGCAAGGTATTTTCACTGAATTAATTAAAAGGTTTTCTAAAATTATTTACTTAACATTGATGCAACTGTCACCCGTAGACATTGTCTTACAGACTTGTTACTGACAGTATTTGTCAGACTATCAGGTGATTTTAGTTTCACAAAGGCAAACAACAAAACAGAAGGGTCCCGGCGTGCGTTAAGTTTACCTTCAGAGTGTGTTGGCTTTCATACAGGGCTGATTCCTCTCATAAAGCCTAAATGTGACTCTGCTGTACACCTTACGCTAACCCACACCTGGCTGAGCTGGTGGACTCAGTATAAGTGCGTGTTGGTATGGATCTACACTGGCAGAATTCAGATCCAGCTGCCACAATCCATTCACCTTCTTCAGCTGAGCATGCTGAACCAGGCTTCAATGTTGCCTACAAGCCTTTATCTTAAAGAATGCTGCTTGAGTAAACACCTTGACGACAACAGCTGTCCTCTAACTATACAAAGTGGGGCCACTTATAAGATGCGCTCTTCATTTTGCTTATTTCTATAGTAGCCTTGCTGTTCCTGCTTCTTCAGAAAACATACTTATTAGACATTTAGCTGACAGACAAATCCATCGCCCAGAATATACCATGCTTTCTAAAGATACGGACACAAGTGTTATCAACAGCTAAAATAGTGCGCTTTATGCCTGGTCCTCTGAAATACATTTGTCCATCAATATGAAGATTGAAGTACCACATAGACAGCCTTACTTCATTAAATTCCCAGTTCCTTTCTATTTGAATTTTAAGTATGAACTGACAGATTAGTCTTGCCACTTCCTGCACTATTCTCCAAGCCAGCTTTCTGAAATGCGTGGGAGCCCTATATCAGAGACAGACGAGGGAAAAAAGGAGTCTAACAGTGTGATAGACACCTAGTACCAGCATGACTGATGGGAACCGTGGGTTGAATCACAGAATCACAGAGTTATTAAGGCCGAAGGAGACCGTTCTGTGGGGGTTATCTAGTCCACACCACTGCCTAAAGCAGATCCAATTATATCAGAGCTGTGTCCAGTCAAGGTATGAATATCAGGTAAGGAGATTCCACGGCCTCTCCAGGCAGCCTGTTCCAATGTTTAAGTACTCTTGTGATTTTATTATTTTTTTTCCTTTAATATATAACTTTCCTTTTTACAACTTGTGTCTGTTACCTCTTGTCCTATCACTGTGCACCTGTGAGAAGAGCTCCATTTCACTGTATATCTTTCCATGAAATGGTTCTACACAGTAGTAACACCTCTCCTTAGCCTTCTTTTCCTAAGAATGGACACAGCCTGTTTTGTCCTCCTCATACATCATGGGCTCTATAAACACAAGGGTCTTGGTGACCCCTTACTGTATTCACTCACGTGTCTACGAGGTGGCTGTGGTACCAAACTGTTGCACGTTATAGTATCTCTTCCCTGCATTGGAAGCCCATGTACATGGTGCAATTATGAAACAGATCCGTGGGCTGCCAGCCAGCTCTGTCCTATGTGTTGGTTTCTACAGAAGATAAGGGGCAATGGTGACAAGCAGACAATGAAAAAAACATTCTCATGTTCTTATGTCATGATCATAAGAACACGAGAATAAGGGGTGAAAATGCACAAAGCTGGCGTTTACAATATTAAAGTTCACAAAAACTCTGAGTCTTTTCCTTTAAAGGGAAGGTATTCCAAAGCAACATACAAGGCAGCCTTGCAACTTCCAGGCTCTCAGTCTTCACAGAGCAATTCATAACAACTTTGAATGATTAGGATCCTACTATAAAAATGTTCCCATAAAGCAGAACATTACTATGAAAGCTCTCAAAATAGAAGTTATTCTTTCTGAATGCTCCTTCCCCATATACATACATCAGGTCATTGGTTAGTCTTTGATATTCTTGCACCTGCCACATTTTATTACAAAACTTTTATTACAACACTTCAAGTTAATTGGTTGCTTAAAAATTAAGTATAGTGTTGCCACTAAGTTAATGTCCAATTCTTCACCTGGCATTGCTTGCTTTGACCAATGGATTACTAAAAAAAGTGATCTTTGAACTGAAAGGTCAGAAGGAGGGCATATATATGTAAAAAGACACGATCATTACACAAGAGTCATTACTCTGAATCAGCCCAAGTATCCTAGTTATAATATCCCAAAATTTACATTCAATGTTCATTTTCATTACATGAAACACTGAGCTAAACATGGCTCCTACATTAACTCGGTGAGAGGCAGTTCATCATAGAATTAAAGGTGTAACATCAATGTAGTACTTTTCTGAAATACAATTTCAGAAGTCCAAAAAAAAAATCTAAAACTCAAACTGTGTTAAAGAAAATTTGAGAAGTGCACTGAAAGTGCATTAATTAGTCCTCCTCAGCTATTCAAATTAAAACATTATTATCATAAGCATTTTAAAATTAAGTGTACTACACAGTGACAAATGAGTAAAACTCATATACACTCTCATCACTGAGATTTTTTTTTTTTCAGAATTAGTATTTAATGGCATATTTCTTTCCCAATTTCCAGAACTTGCAACAAATTTCATGATGATTATGAACATGCAATACTTCACCGTCACTGAAATTTGACTTTTCTTGCACGTGGCAGAAACACTTAAATGCTTAATAGCATTTCGAGAAGCTGCAGTTCAAACTAAGAGGCACAGAAATGTACAGATGATAAGGTGTAATATTCTATTACATGATGGGACATTAAAACAAAGAAAAACACCAAATCCAGAACAAACAGATTTCAGGTAGCCCACACAGTCTTGTTAGACAATTTTGTCACTAGACTATAGCAATGCAGAAAAATGAATCTCAATTTTGAAAAATTCTACCACCAGTCACTATTAAAAACAAACAAACAAAAAAAAAAAAACAAACAAAAAACCCCCCTACATTTACACAATCCAGCTGAAGAAAGGTCTCAAAATCTAATTTGTGGTGTCATAATCCTGTCACCAAATTGAATTTCTATCAAATGAAGACTTCTTTGTATATTCTATTCTTATACTCAGCCATCAAGGTTTTAGTAGTGAGCTTATTTCTGTCAAACGCCCATTGAAAACACCTTTTAGTTTCAGATAGCAAAAGAAGAGCTGTTTCTCCTTTTTTTCCAAGTATTCCTTCATAGTTCTCTAGCAGCAATAAATGAAATTTGCACCAAAGAACTCTATCTCAGATTTGCTTCTGTAAATGAACCCTCACCTCGACTTTTGCTGAGCAGCTATTATTGCAGTGCTGCGCTGTACCTGAATTGGGAGTACTCACTGAGAAACTCATGAAATGTAGTCTCCCTTCCCACTTCTGACAGACAGGGTTAGACCACGTATTGACTTTAAAAGTTGAAGAACATGATTCAGAGAACTCATTTTCAATTCACAACTGAGTTGGTTTTGAGGTTAAAAAAAAAAAAAAAAAAAATCAATCTTACTAGTCTTGAAGGGCAAGTTAGTTGGATATTCCTATTAAACTTTTAGGATCTTTAAATGAGATCTCATTTTAAGAAATACGAGTATAGAGTATTGCCAACAATGCTTCCCATAGCTTGACGTGTAGCAGCTTTGTTTTGTTGTGGATTTTGTTTTTTTTTTTTAATGGCAAGCCCACAAATTTCTTTCCTTGCCTACAATTTTATAAGAGCTGGTTTCTATCAGACCCTATTAGTAAAGTAAAGCTAAATCTCTTTTCTTCCCAGTTAGAGGGCTTTCATATTTAATTTGTGTCTAAAGAAATTTGACTAACTTAGAGGCCCTGGGATAAAAAAAATTAATTTTATGGTTATAATAGAAAACAGGGGAATTGAAAAAGCCCCTTTGGAGTTCAGTCACAAAAACGAAAGATTCAATTACTTTGAAAATCTTTAGAATGACAAGATGGAAATATTGGAAATGATGAGCCAGACTGGGGGTCATCATCAACTGTAATCCCAAATGGCATTTATTCCTTGGCTTGTATTATTATTCATTTAGAAACATAATGAACTGCAAGCCACTAAAAAACACGAGGAGATAACCACACTTAAGGAAAGTAAGCTCTCTCATAATTATTCATTAATTGAATAAAAGCAAATGTTAACCACAGCAATATTTTCATTGTCTGCCTAGTGTTCAGTGACAAAACTGAATATGCAGGAAAACTATAATTTCTGAATATATCTATTTATGCAAGATCCCTAATGGCAATATATTATTATAGCGCATCTATGCAAATAAGAGTGCTTAATACATTTTAATACATTTTAATTCTGTAAAGGTTAATAAACATATAGTAAAATATTGTGATGATAATATATTTAAAGTTAGCTGTTCTTTCATGTAGCGAACTTGACTCACACCATTTTACACCACTATTGTTCTATTAATTTTAGTCATTTACTCCTAACACATACTATGCAAATAAGAGCCACATGAAATTGTTAAATGCGTATTCCTACAAAATATATATCTGGCACCAGAATGAAAAACAAAAATTAATTATTAACAGGCAGCCACTTCTTTCAGCATTTACATGAATTACTGCTATCATACAAACCAATGAAAGGGTAACAAAATGAATTAACAACAAACTTGTAGAAAGGCCAGATTCATTTCAAGTGATTTGTAGTTGGACATTCAACCTATGATGAAGTCTAAATCAGTGTATCTTTTTGAGAGACTTCAGAGCTCAAGATGATCATCTTTAACATTGTCTTGAATAAGACTTGTATATAAGTTACTGATAGCAAAGTACTGATCATTCCTTTTTAAAATACTACTTTCTGTAACACCAAATTCTCTTGTTTATTGCTGAAATACATTCGGCATCTAAAAAAGTCTGTTTCTCTGTTTTACGGTTTTGTTTGTTTTTAAAATTAAAGTCTCCACTCTCCTATCCTAGTAGGATCTTTTCATGATCCTACTAATTATTATCCAAACTAATAATTCTGCTTTCTTACTTATTAAGATCCTTAAGTATGTGTGCATGCAAACTGTGAAACTTAGCCTTAGTCACCTGATGCCATAATTATGTCTAACTGGTATAATACTGCAAAAAGTCCACCGATATATTAGTTAGCATACAATATATTAATATACTAAGATAATATACTTTTAACTACCTGTGCAGTGATGACTATGATTAGTTGTTAAATGATGTTTGAAAACTAAAACCTTATCAAATAAGAACAATGTTGTCACTTCATTTCTATGATCTACTGTGTAATGCTTGTAATCATCGCATCGTGAACTTCATTGACCAATAAACTATCAATAAAACTGAACTCTCCTTATGTAAGAAGCAGTCTTCTATTTCAAATACATAGAGAAAAAGGAACAATAACTCAACAAACATCACAGTACTGTCAATTAATGCATCATGTTCTAGAAAATCAGTTAAAGGATTACTCTAGAAGATTTGATTAATCCATTAACAAGTAGTGACTTATCTGTTATAAATTGATTTCTCTCCTACACACTTAACTGATTCTGCCATTGATTTGTCATTCTGCCCCCAAATGATTTCACATTAAGTTCTTCATTGCACACTACTGCTTAGGACTCCTAGTACAGAATTTCACAACCCCTAACCTAAGGAAAGTAGTATCCTTAGGTTACTTCACTAGAGATTCACTAGACATAAGCCTATGGATGAAAGAATGCTAGTAAACTAGGAAAATAATACATAAGGCAAAATATTTGATCTCAAATCATGCTCTCTTCCTCTGGTGACAGTATTTTAAAAAAATTTTATAAACTAGCAGGCTTTGTCAACTACTGATAGTTCTAAAATTCTATGTGCTGCATTAACTGAGGTGTCTGCAAGTCTCTACGTACAAGAGCTCCGTAGGAAGAACATGTTGAGTGGCAAATACTGCATCCTTTCTTATGCTCTGCTGTAATCACTGAGCAGGCAAAACAATCCATCTTTATTGAATACCATGTTTTGTTTTGGGTTTTTTTTAAACATCAAATATGAACTATCAGGACAATTGAATAGTTCTGTTGTGTGCTGAACTACACCCCTGAGTTGCTGGGCAGTCTCAAAAGCCGTACATTCAAAGGCAACTGATGATGTTGTGTATTTTATATAGCACAGCCTGACTGGGTTTTTAGAATAGATTAATTTTCACATTAAATAAATCTACTGGCAGTAGCTAATGATGTAAGAAATCTTAAGTTTTACAAGTTGAGTTTATATTAAACTGGAAAAAAAAAAATTGCAGTAACATACTTTTTTTTCCACAAAGTGATGCTAATCAAATGAACATTCCCAATGCTAATTGCTAAAAGACACTCATAAGACATTATTTCACTTTTTCCTTTACTTACTACATTGAAGATTATTTCAATAGGTTTAATTTTACTATTAATTTATGAAGTTTCATGTGTCTCTTATTTCCCCTAATTAATTTACAAAATAGCTGTCACCTTTGCCTTCATAATTACACAAATGCTCTAAAACTACATATATTATCTTCATTGTTAGGTAGTAAAAATCATGTATTCCCACTCTTTCCCATATTATACACTCCTGCCTCACAGAAAAATAGTTATCTACACTTAATAGCAGAAAAGCTATTTAACTTGCTGTATGTGTGGCTGATCAGAATTAAAACTAATGAAACCCCAAATATTATACTAGTTATGCATTTACCTTGACTGATACATATAATACAGCCCAGTTTCTCAAGATTTCAGAATGGAGCTCAGACGCATGAATTATGGGATGCTACATCCTTCTTCCTAATCATTTATACCCAACAATCATTCTCCTGGGAATAAATTAAATTGGCAAATATTATTAGTTTCTGACTAACATTTCCATTTCAAGTTTCTACCCCTCTCCTTAAAATCTCTCTATAATGTCAATGCCCTCCTTTCCCCCCCCCGGCCCTTGACATCAAGCTTTCCTTAACTGTGCCTCATTGCCACTAGTTACACAGAACAGTCTCCTCATCGTGTTTCTGATGGCTATAATCTCCCCCGATCAATCAATCCTTACCTATACAGGGTTTCAAAACGCGATTAGATAAGTACAAGGGGGGCGGGGGGGGGGGAAATCTATCAATACCTATCAAATAGAAGTGCAGCTTCAAACTCTGGCTCAGAAAAATCCTAAACTGCAGGGAAAGATTAAAGAATAACATATCACTGAATGTTTGCCTTGTTCTTACGTCCTTCCAAAATTATGTCCAGCTGCAGTCTGTCCTGAAAACAGAAAACACTCTTAGAAAGGGACAAGGAGCAGAACTAACAATCCACTACAGTGGATTAAGAGACTAAAAAAAGGGGACTAGAACAGGACATTGGAAAGAATACCCTCAAAGTGCTCACTGACTTCTGAAGCTACTATTGAACTTTAACTAGAGACAGAACGCTGGCAAATTTGGGCTGGTGTTACGTTCTCAAAATATTTTCCATTAGCTCTTGTAAGACAGCCAAACAAGGAAGACAGTATGAATATACTTATTTTATCAAGACATTACATACATGGCCTATGTCATCAATTTCAGTCAGATCATAAATTCTTAGAAGCAAGAAATAAACCTTCAAGGTGGGTTAAGAACATATAAATGTTTGTCTTAAAATCCAACTCTTCCTCTTTTCACATGTTCCGTATTAAAAGATCAAGCCTTGTAAGAGGTAACCCAAAGAGGCTGTGGAATCTCAAAAAGATTATCAAGACCCGATTGGACTCAAGACCTGAGCAACCTAATCTGAATTGACTGACTGTATTTTGGCCAGGAGTTTAGACTAGATGACCTTCCGAGGTCCCTTCCAATCAGAATTATCCTACAATTGTATGAAACAGGTACTTCACCAAAAACTCTGTCTTCACAGAATTGTTTGGGTTGGAAGACACCTTAAAGATCATCTAGTTCCAACCACCCTGCAGGGCATTCTGAGGAAAAAAGCAAGCTCTGCCATTAAATTATTTTTGAGACCACAAGAGAAAAAAAATTATAAATCCCTTGACTCTGATGCTATGCAAAGTATGCTTGCAAACATTTTAAACCCAGAAGACTAGCAAAAGCCAATCCATAGTTATCCTCTTTAGTTGAATAAAGCACTACCGATCTAAAACAGCAAATCCAAAACCCAATTATTATGGGATATGTCAAAAAGACTCTTCAGTAAGTGTTTTCACTTTCAGATCTGAAATACTTGTAGCCCTTCTTTCAAAGGTTAAGTTAAAAGAAAAAAGGAAAGAAAAAAATAATTTCTCACTTTGACACTTACTTTAGGGTTGAAAGCCAAAGACAGGCAATACATTAAGTAATAGCAAAAAGAAAAACGCATTCCCAGGATAGAGCAACAAAGCAACAAAATTATCCTGTTTAACACCATGTTACCCGCGAGTAAAACATTCATTAAGAAAAACAAGAATAGACATAGGTGCTAGCACTGTTTTAGCAGATGTACCCTATTGAAATGGAGGATGGAAATCTCTATTATAATGTAGTGTCCAATTCTTCAGGTGAAGAAGCTTATTAAAGTCCCTTAGTGGTCATTTCTTCCCCCTCTCACACCAAAGCTTCAGGCTATAAATACAAAACTCTTTCCAGAACTCTGCAAATTGGAGGACATTTCTCCAAATCACTCAAAAAGTATTTTAAGTCATTTTTATTAATAGGCAGAAAATTTATCAAAGAAAACAACTACTATAACTTAGAAGAGTACTGTGAGTTTCCATCAGGCAATGAATTTTCTGCATTTTTATCATATGAATTATTTCATTTTGTAGATATAAAGACAAAATGAGCAATAGATAATATTTTTTGAGGGGACCGCAACTTGCTGGAATCCTTCAAAAAAAGAACAAAGTGGCTTTAAACTACAATACTACTACAATAATGTTCAAGCATCTGTTTGCCACAAAATGTGATGGCAGAATGAAACTCTGTTAGCCCTATGACAACCATTTGGCCAGTATCTTCTTCAGCCACATTTTAGCCATGCTTGTCAACGTGCCTTGAATTGCAAGGAATTAAACAATCTGCAAAGAGGAGCAGGGCAATGTTCTAAGCAGAAACCTCCTAAGCCACTGCATCAACAAATAATGTTTCAGTGGGAAGACTTCACAAAGCTGTTCCAAAACCTTTATCAATTCCTATAAGTAGCCCATCAGTCTTCCACTGCCCATACTGAAACCAATGAACTGAATTTCTCAGTTGCCTGAGCAACAGTAAAACTAACTACTTTCATTGACGGTGTTGTTAAAGAGCTACCAACCAAGACAATTACTCAGAATAAAACCTTTATTGGAAGTACTTATATAAAAACCTTTTCAACATTTTGTTTCAATTTTATGACTAGTTATGATTATTTTTCAAGTTACTTTTTTGGCCCTGTGCAATTAAACTACTGCCAAGTACAACAATATGAATATACCGGAATTTATGTAAAAAAAACTGGAATGAAAATAATCTAGCAATGCAGTGGATACACTCCAGAAAGATACATTGGTATGTACAATAACCACAAAACTAAATCAATATTTTTAGTGTAGTTCTAACTGTTCAGAATAGTTCAGAACTCTTAAAATCTCTTTCCCCCTGCCTTTTAAAGTCTTAAATCCATGTCACATTATTTTCTATACATAATATTGAGACTCTCAGAAATTATATCTCAGCATTAAATTCTGTGGTATATATTTTGTCTTTAATAAGGTAGTCGGAAAAAATAGGCAACTGTGCTATAAATTAAAGTCTTTAGTATCTGAAACAATCTGAATAACTCCCAATTCAATGCTTGTTAGAGGAAGTATCCACACTATAAAAGCAACCACACACCTGGGTCAAATGGTATACTCAGAGCTGCAGTTTTCTAAAGAGAGCTCTACAGGTGCAACTCAGATACACAAAGGAGTTGAAATTTTTAGCACCAGCTGAGACAGCAACTGCTGGAGCAGAGAAGTAAATCCCCACAGAAGTAGCAAGAGAAGCAGAGAATCCTAAGATAAAAGACTAGAGAATGGGGATCCAGGGAGAACCAAATACGGCAGAAATGAATAAGGAGAGGCTGAAAATGTGCATAAGAGGAAGACTGAAAAGTCATCTGTCAATTGAAAATACTGTGACGGGGAAGGGCGAAAAAGATATTAGAAAGCTTCAAGAAATTGGGAGGGGGGGAAAGAAAGGAGAAAGCAAGCAAGTGTTAAAACAAACCAAAAGTAAAAGGGACAACAAAAGGACAAAGAACTGCTTAAGAAAGATCAGAGGGAATATGCTGACACAAAAAGTAAATTAAGAAACATACTATCTACTGATGTCCAAGGTCATTATGAGCTACAGTTAGATACATTTAAACATTTCTCTGCTTACTCTGACTATGGGTAGAAGGCTGTCCCAGAAGAAGTTCTTGCCTGCTACAACAGGAATGTTTCTGTCCTACAGCACAATCAATGAAAATCAATTGGCCGATAATTGCTTTGCATCAAATTAAATTATGGAGGACTCCATGGCTCAGAGAGTTGGAAATGAGATGTGGAGCCTTTCACCTCTAGGTCACTGCTACAAACACAGTGCAAGTCAATAATGACTAAGAGTTGTTACTGTTGTGTTAGTAAAAAAAAAAAAAAAAAAATTATTTTAAGCTCTACTAAAGCACACCTTTACTGCTTTATAACCTCAGAACTTTGTTTTGCCAACCCCTGAACAAAGCTGGATGAAGCTCCCAATACTGCTCACATGACCTTTGTGCTGCCTGTGATTACAATCTCTGTATTTCCTTTTCAAGAATATTGTTCTTATCCTTTCAATGGGTTACAACTCAAGTAGCCAGATTACTTTTGAAACCAGTTTCAAAAATTAAAGGCCATAAGATGCAAAGTATATATTATGAAACCAAAATTATGTCTAGTGTTTCTTTTAGGCAGGATCATACTCAAAAATACAGAAATTCTGAGCATTTTGTTTCTTTCTCACCCCCTCAAAACCAACACAAAACACCACTTAGTTGTGCTTCCCTGTTGAGGCATAAAATCAAAACAGAGATAATACAACTTTTTGAAACCACTAGCTAATGTTAAATGCAGGTTTTTGTTCATCGGTTACTAGAGTTTGTTTTCATTTCAACTTAATTTATGCATGTGTTCCTGTTTGCTAGTTTGTTCATGATTTGAACAGATCTGACTGAATTACAATACTAGTTGAAAAACACCTTTGCTGTCCAATAATGTGCTACTCTGTAGGTCAAGAAAGTTTTAAACGACATGCTCCCATGCATTATATACGATTATCACTGCAAAGCCAACACTGACTCTGTTTTGGCTGATGGGAGCTACAGATGAAAACTCACTGTTGTAAGGTCAATCCAGATAGGCAGCTAAATGCCACACAGCTGCTCTTCCCTCCCCCAGCTCCCCCAGGCAGGATGAGGAAGAGAATCAGAAGAGCAGAAGTTAGAAAACTCATGGGTTGAGATAAAGGCAGTTTAATAAAGTCAAAAAACCCAAACCCCAAAATTCAAAGAAAAAACAAAACTAAGTGATGCAAAAAACCCTCCCAAATGCTCACCAACCAGCCAACCGACGCCCAGCTAAGCAATGGCAGTCCTGGCCTAAAACAATCATAACATGAGCATGAGTCAGTAACCTCTAATAGAGAAGTAATCAGAAAAAATGGATACTGATATTCATAGAAGAAAATTATGTTGATGGAGGCAACCAGAATAAAGGCTATTACAATTTTTCTCTTCAGCTTGTTATCCTCTAGGCCATAGTAGAAAATATTTAAGTACAAAAACTTGCTAGCTGTGTTTTCTCCCCTCTCGCTGTTCGTGGCTCACAACCTCAAAGATTTCTAAATCCCTACAACAAATCCTCAGAGCCTGCACCAAAGTATAGCTTCTGTGGCCACACACATTGCCCTGAACTTATAGCATAACATTTCCTCAGAGCAGTGAATAACATTTCTTTAGGCAGTTTTACATCTTTGAAGACTACAATTGCTCTAAGTAGACTGTGAGCTCTGCTTCTGACAGATAAAAGATAACTGGATTTTATTGTGAAAGTGAAGTCTGAACAGTACCCTCTGATACTGCTACCACCTAAACCTTCATCCACATCCATACCTGAAGTCACTTCTCTGGTAGTGGCACCCTTTTACTAAAATGCACCCTGTTTTCCAAGACCTAAGTTTTGTTTACAATTATATTCAGGAAACTATTACTATTTTTATTCATATATGGAGTTTCAGACTCCAGATTCGACTTCATTTCTAATTTAAACTTCAGTAACAGACTAAAGTATTTGGCTGCTATCAGCTCGATGATATTCATAAGCATCACTAGCATAACTAGCAGACTGATGCAGACAGCCACATGCAGAGAGATTTTCTCCAGAAACTAGAAGACTGAGACATGGATTTGCATGTTCAGAAGATTGAAGGAGAACATGATTCTGGTAGATTACTTTTTAAATAACGGAACTTAAAACCTCCAGCCTGAAACTCAAAACTCGAGAGGAGCTCTATTTCCTAGAACAGAACAGGTTAGTGGCCTCTGTGCTTGAGAGGGGTGGTCTGAATAATCAGATGCTCTTCTCCAGCTCTGTTGCGTAATCTCTGTCTTCAACAATTATGACATTGTCACACTAGTCTCTTCATTCTTGAGGAAGCCACATCTCCATACATACTTGAAGACTGAAGTTACAAATATTTCATAACAGGCTATGAAAATTAATGTACTAAATGATTAATTAACCGATTAAGGAACCTAACAGGTTGCTCATAAGCTATATCACAGTCTATTCAGATGATTACAGAACATCTACAAGTCCTGTTCGTGATGCCTTTCACATGCACAGAACATCTATTACTCATGAACTCTTCTTAAATTCCTGTATTTATAAACACTCCCGTAATCTGGAGTTTGATTCATCTTCTCAGTAAGATTGGAATAGTAATAATGCTCCCCACCCCTCCAGGGAATCTTTCTGCAATTTATTATTCCAGAAATTGCACAGCACTTTACAAGGGCCATGGCTAAATATAAAGGGGGGGGTGGGGGAAGGCTCTATCTGCCACAGGTATCATCAAAAAACCCTGATTTATTTCTTTCTATTTCCCTTTTCCGTCCTATAACCCGGCAATGAAGAATGTACACCCCCTCCTCTGGACAGGAAGACACCTCCTTAAATAGCAAACCAAAGAAACACACCAGTGCTTGTTCCAGCCTTGAGTACACTTAGCTTTACTCAAGTACACCGAATATGTGTTCTCTAGAAAGCACAACAGCATGCTTAGTATTTTCAGTATTGCAGACAAGCCATAATAAAGGAGCTCATTATAAAAAGCAGTCCCTTTGTAGCTTCATGCTACAAACACTCTGATTTATCTACCATGTTATGAAGTGGCCACTCTCCCCACTATTGTAGCAAGTGATTGTCTTGGTTATAACATGAGAAACTGATTGAGACAGTTAAAAAAAAGAAAAAACTTGTCAAAAAACTTTTTCTCAAAAACATCATCAGTTTCTCAGTGCAGTTTATATAGCATAGTCATAAAACCCTTAAAACAGAGAGAGCGTAGATCATCATGGGGATAACAAGCAGCACAAGGACCAACGGCAATATCTTAAGTAGGTACCTTCCTTCATCAATCACAGCCCAAGGAGCCTCACCCTCCATTCAAGAAGGAACAATCCTCACAGATCAGTAAAATTTTGTCAGCAATACCAAGAACAGAAATACTCAATAGTTTAAAAGTGACTGTTGAAAACTATGTTAGCAGCACACTGATACTGATTTTATTTTAGTTAGAGAAAGAGTAAGAGTCATCCTTTTATACAATAGTATAGTGATTGGAGCACTCCTCTGAAAGCAGGAGTGCTGATTTCCAGGTCATGGTCACCCTGAAGCCACTTCTTCCTAGGAAAAAGCCGTAAGCTGCAGAGAGGACCAAGAGGGGAGATCTTCCACTCCCACCACAGCATCTGGGTCACCGCACACACAAAGGGATCACAGCCTACAAATCACACCAGCCTCAGCAATTACAGAAGCTGTCTCTATTGCCTCATGAATCTTGTATTGCTACAAAAGGTCCCAGCTTCAACTGTAGTGGTAGCCAGTTTCCCTGTCCTGACTTGGTTAGGAGCTTGGAATACGTTTATGGAAGCAGAGAACTGTACACACAGACTGTTTCTCTATCTATGGTTTTCTGTTGGTGCCCTCTAACCAGCCACCACCCGTGTAAAAGGTTGGCATTACAAGGTGTGTTTTGAATTGAAATTGATGCTATCAAAGAGCATTAGCTGTGCTCACACCCTGCCCGAGAAGCCTGATGATTCTGGGAACTGAGGTGGAGGTAAGGTACCTTCCAAAACGTATCCAATTTACAATCCACCTCCTCCATGCAGAAAAATTAAAGTTTCCAACCTACAGTAAGGTGCTGTACATCTTGGAAAATAGGATTATTGATGAGTAGTTTCTATTCTTGACACTTTCTCATTCTTACAAATAACAATGCTATAGGTCTGTAATACAGATTCATCATATATAATCTTCAAATTAATGCAAGAAATAGATATTTACTTTATGTATCTTCACATGGGAACTTGAAAGATGCTGCAACTTACAGTACTTAAAAAATATTGGTCTAATTTCTCACTGTACCTGAAAGTTAAGTCTTTTACACTTATTTACTACACATTTTTTCTTCTAGCAGAGTAACTATTTTTCATCAAGCTTTGAAACAGTTTGTCATGACTTTTTAAACATACTTTTTATTGGCATAAAACACTTTGATTTCAGCCTGATTTATAATGTAGGTTTCATTGTTATTTTTCTACAGCAGCTCTTAAAAAGCTGTTTCCATTCACAGGTACATTGCTAAGAACAAAAAAAAAAAAACTTACATAAAAAGTAATGTGCCACTATAATTTGAAAATATTCATCTCATTCACATTCCCCTGCCTCCACTAAAAGATTTATAACACGTCTAAAACAGGAATTGATGAATTCATCAGCATCTGGGACATTTTGATCATAATCAATAACATAATTTTACCCTTTAAATGGGATTTCAATTAAACTACATTTTTTCAAAGTAATTTTATTTTTATCATAAAAATAGTGCAGACACACAACAGCATTTAACTCACTTGATGCCAGGTGCTATGTTATAAGGGATGATAACCTACACAGCCAAACAATTGTACTACTATACTTAATAGAAGACATGTAAAATTCATTGTGATGTTTCATAGGTTAAATATTAAAAAGTAAAACATTCCTTAGATAAACAATAACAAGAATAAAGATCAAGCATTATTACACAAGTTTAGAAGTCTATTATTCAACAATGAAGAATCTAAGGGCAGCAACAGAATATAGATGTAAGGAAGAGAGGCTGGCCTGGCTCCTGCAAATTTACTTTTGAGCTTTCTCTTAGCTCTCAAGAAAACACAGGGCAAGACATTCCAGTAGCTTCCACAGAAAGTTAACTGTAAAAGATTTCTTGGATGGAAGAGTCTACCACGAGCAGCAGAATGGGAGCAGACAGACCATGACCAGTCTCCCATCAGATGATACTAAATGACACCGCTAGAACTTATTTTGAGTTTCACCTCTTTGGAAGCTAGTGCTTACTAGGCTAGGCAGTTGCTGTAGGAAGTTGAAGTCAGGAATGTTTTAAAAGAAGAAGTATTTTTAATACTATACAGCAAGAAATTTTAGATACAAGAAACAGAAACAAAATGTAATAGTCTGGAATAAGACGAATGAACAAATATATGTGAAGTCATGCTAAACCACAGGGCTTTGTGGTCCGTTGAACAAATACTACTGCTGTAGGAAGTAAATTACATCAAATGGTGTGATCTGATTATCTTCAAGGATTATTTGTCATGGGCAAACCACTGGTTCAGGTAGGAACAGACTGTTATCCTTGAAGTAAGTGGCAGTTATTGATCTTTACTGGCACAGCCTCACTGTTACATGGCTTCACTGTTACGGAGGGGCTGCTAGCTTAATGTCTGTCAGTCTGGGAAATAAAAGTAGCCCTTACTTAGAAAAGATAAAGGGAGGTAATTTCAGGGTCTTTCATCTTTTCCAGAGCTGTACTGCTTAGAAGCCAGAAAATGTATTTTCTTTGTCTACAGCAATTAACTAAATCTTGAACATCATAGTTTTATGGATGGATAAGACGTATACCTAGATATAGGGAGAAAAATTCTGGCACTACTGGTTTCAATGGAAATGGAACTTCACCCAGAGTCATCATCCCGCACTAAGACACAGACTTCAGAGCAAGAAAAGGAGAGGAGGGCGTACGGGAGAGGAGACTATGGCTAACTATTTGAAGCCCTTAGAGTTTTGGTGTCACTTCTGAGAACTTTCTTAATTGAATGGAGAAAAAACTGCAAAGAATTTGAAAGGAAAAAATAGGCTTCTGTAGCTTTAAGAACTGACAAAAGCCTTGTGATCTTGTTCAGGGAACTACTTTACATAAATCTACGAAGTCTCTGAGAAGCAGTATCCAGGACAGAAATCACAATAATGACAGCTACTTCTCAAGCTCAAGTGTCCAGCTTGTTTTGAGGCAAATCTCAAGACAAATACATCAAAACTACAAATCAGAGAACTATATTAGATGCAAGCAAAAACAGGACTACAGAAGCCAAGGAACAAGTGCATGATGCCACTGCTTCTTATTTGTCAAAAAATATTTGCAAGTTTCACAGTTCACATAATTTGCAAAATTAAAGTTACAACTTGGTAGTAGTCTTGGAAATTTCACTCAATTTAGCTTTAGGGTGGGAGGAAGCTGTAGCTCCCCTTACACTAACTATTTCAGCTCGAGAATCAATCAGCTTCTGTTTGTTTACATTTGGAAGCTGGTCCTGAGAAGCTTCATCATACAGAAAAATCCCCTTTCCATGGCAAAGAGCCAAATGGATATGAATCCAGTCATGAATTATAATTGCAGAATTGTAAACACACGGATGTAGATCAATTAAAAATAGAGAGAAATCTTGTTTTGATATATGCCCCCCTTAGTGGAGAAGATGAATTCCTGTGGGGGAACATTCCGAATAGCTTCCATCATTATTTTTACACATTCACCTAGGCTCTTTGGTGTTGTGAATTTAAGTCCCAGCTGGAAGATCCAAATGTATAACGACATTCTAGTGAGTTTCTGAGGCTCAGTAAATCTGGCAGGGAAGTCAGGCTCCTCGGGAAGGAATGACAGCAGATGCCCTCCGGGGGAGCTACAAACCATGACTCATCCCGGACTGCCACCCCGGGCACACGCTGTTGACTCAAGGAAAAGAGCTGACAGGCAGCAGTCACAGTTTCAGATGTTTCATTTAGATCTCTCCCAGCAGGTGTCACTACAATGTAGCATTGTTATAAAACCTTAAAGAAATATAAAAGTAGCAGGTTTGCCCCCCACCACCGCCCCCAATGACAAAAAAACCCCAACCCTGTAGACTAATTATGTGAAATCTGATAGTCTGCAGAAATCAGCTTTTTGATGAAAGGGTGGGGAAAACTGTTAGTTGTGTATCATTTCCACTTTCATACAGCCGATTTTCTTCGTATAAATTGCTATATATCTGGAAGAGACATCTTCAAAGAAGTAGTTAATTTCATGCAAAGACTCAGCATTCTTCTTAGCAGTAGTGTACACAGATGGCCATATACTCAACTCTATCCATCTATTTAAAATTGTTACAAAATGGCTGTTGAATTCTTTTCTTTGGAGAGATAAAATACATTTATAATAAATACGGCACCCACAACAAAGTTTTCTAGTAACTGGTTCTGAAAATAAAATAAAAAAAAACACCACCACAATAGAACAAGAAAATGAATTTTCATTTCAAAAGCAGTCTCCATGCAGACTCTGACTATCCTACCACCCATCTATTCTGCAGGCATTCAGACACTTCACTGTAATGTCTGAAAAATCAATAGCAATTTATTCTCTCTTTGGACCCCAAGCAACAAAAGTAAATAATACTGTCACCTCCAGTCTGCCTTCAGAACACGGTCACAAAACCGTCTTGCTACTATACTACAACCCTACAGAGCTCTTTATCTACGCTGGCTTTGCAGATTGTATTGGCTTTCGTAAGGGGAAAACACGCAAGACAGCAACACAAAAGGGCCAAGTTCCTGTACTCCGACCAGCCAGACTGCTGAGTTGGAATTAATAGAAAGGCTTGGCATCTGTCTGTCTTCAGTTTCACCTATGTTAGTTTTATTAAAGGGGGGGGAGAAGGCCATATTAGAATTTTGTTTTCCCGTGCAATAAAAGGGAAATTCAAGAGGAAAAAAGTTGAAAGACAGGTTAGACACTTCTCTTTTCAGGGAACAGTATTTAAATGTGTTTGTATCTTTGCATATTTAATTGTCTTCACCTGTGGATGCTGTGTAAGCCTGTATAGCGGAGAAATTTTCAGCACCACCACCCCCCCCTCCCCAACACCAGTTCTCTTTCTTTTTAGAAATACGGATTTCTGTGGATTCATACGTAACAATCCAGGATGTATCACTAGTTCATACAGGTATCAAGTCCTGATTTAAAGGAGTCCACCATTTCCTCCATGGCAGTTTGTATCAACAAGCACAAAGACGGGGCACAAGCTGAATGCAAAGCAGGGACTGTACAGTTAAGAGAAGAAAACCTACCTTCTCTTCCTCCAGTTTTCAACATGGACAGTAATTCCATGAAGTAATTTCCCCACTCTAAAATGATAAATTGCTGAAACTTAAAAGCACAATAAAAACCTCTAAATTTAATGGATCTCATAAGAATTCTCATTACCAGCCAGGTCAGAATTGTGATTTTTTTCAATGGGGGTTAACTAGTAAAGAAAATGGGAAATTATTGAAGATTTTAGGTTAATATCTTAGGAAAAAGAAAAATCTCAATGAATTTTACATGACTACTTGCAAGCAAATGAGGAGATACTGTTTATTCACACAAGAGATATATACACACACTTGCCTCATCAAAGGGTATTCTGAACCAATGTTAGCAAGGAATTCTGGTAAAACATTAGAAGATTAATGTATTTATTATTTTAGAATTTGAGTGCAAAATGCAGAAAACCCAATAACCACTGATGTGAAAGAAAAGCAACAAAATAATCTGAATTTTATATTGAGTCATAAACTGAATGAGAAGGGAAGAAGTCTACAGAGATTTAATTCTTGTATGACAGTCACATAATCCACAAGGCGTTTTGGATAAGAGATGCCTGGAAAGAAGGTAGAACTGGAGATGGAGATGAAGCCACAGGATTTCCTTTTACTGTGAAACACAGCCACAACGGATGCAAAGTCTCCTACTGTGAGAGCCAACAGGCAGGGTAGAACAAAGAAACCCTAAAAAGCAGTTTATTATTCAATCTTTTAATTAAAATCTTTAAAATCTGTATGGCTTTTAAATGAATATTTAATAAGCATATACGCATCTGAAATCAGACTGTTAGCATTTGACTGTCTTGTCAGGACCTACGCTTGACACTGATTCAATCCTATGGCAGGCTCTTACTAGCTCCTTATAAAAAAAAATATCTCACAAGACAAAAAAATATTAAAGATAAAAAAAGAAGTTAAACAACACATGAATCAATAAAGAAACAGTAAAATTCAGGAGTGATTCTTAACTGTTCCATTTGAATTGAGTGCATTTCATTTAAATTTACTACTTATTTTTACATCTGCTATTCTCTGTAGTTGTCAGTGAATGCAGTGCTAACTGCATCTAGTACTGGGAACCATACAGAAATTCATCTGTGGCTTTGAAGTGTCTCCCAGTAAAGCCCTGACAAGTGAGATAAGCTCTAACACTTTCAAGAATAGTTCTATTGTGCTTAAAGGAATGACTCTATGGAAATGCTCTGGAGCTCTAGGACTCAATAGGTCTTTAGGTAATGGAGGACACAGAACAGTGAACATTAGATCAATGAGTACTACAGTGTCTGGCTAATACGGTTAGTCTCATAGCAGCAAAATACTAAGAACTTAAGCCAATATCCCATAAAGTATTTATGCACAGTCTTTTTCAAGACCAAGTTTACAAAACATCTGGAATGAAAATCTGCTCCTGTATTAACCACAAACATGTCCAGGAGTGATAACTCCATACCATGATGAAGGGACTCATTCAGATCCTTGGGCAGTAAGCTGGAGTTTTGCCACTGCCTTCAATGAGCATCATCAGATCACAAAGCAGACAAGATGGATTAATTCATACACAAACAGGAATACCCTAACACTGCTTAACACAGCTGTGATAGCATATAAGGCTTTTAAAAGTTCCTAAGCAAGCTTCAAAGTACTTATGCAAGAGAAGGAGATCTGAGTGTCTAAAACAGACCCTCAAAAAGTCACTCCAACACCTCTATGGGTGACTAGCTTAGTATTCAACTAAAATTCTTGTGCAGATGCCAAGTATCTGTAGAAAGTAAAACTGAGCTATAATCCTGAATAACATGTCCTATTCATAGCCCTTACCAGTACACACAAGCCAGAGCTTCAGAGTTGCTCTCAGAAGTCTCTCTCTTCCGCAGTTGCTTCACTTTGCTTGCACTCACCTCCTGGTACTCACCTGGTTTCACTGGAAGCCAACTCAGGGAGCTAAAGCAGCAAGAACTAGCACAACAGGGAAAACATGACCGCTTTCTGTCAGTTTAGCCCTCTGAATCAGCTCAACACTGAAGGAGACAACCAAGAGTACTGGCACATGAAAGGGGCTGGAAGAGATGATTTCACTTTTTTTTGTTTCGCCTACCCATCTTAAATTACCTATGACATGAAACTGCAACCTGACTGTATAGAGGGCCAAAACAACTAATAGGAATGCTCAGTCATCCTAATGCATCAGCTACTGATGCTGCTAAATGAAATTACACGTTTCTTTGCCTTTATTAAGAAAAGGTTAAGTTAACACGTGTAAACTAACTTATAATTAAAAAACTGGAAAGCTATTTAAAAATTTTGCTAACCAATATCATGGTGAAAGCAACACATTAGCCATAGCATCCCATGCTGTAAACTGTTACCTAATTTCTATTTTTCACACCAAAAATCAGAGTAAATATATTTATGCTTATTTTAAGGGACCTTTGCATTGATAGACAAATTTAAAGTACCCGTGTGCAAAGTAAGAGTTAGGAACAAATATTTTTTTGGTACTTGTATTGCTTTTTATATGTTGGAAAATATAGTACAAGCCCAAATCCAAGTGTTACTCTTTACACTTACAGAAGTATATAAGCAAACAATGTATGAATATTACTCCCTTACCAAAGTTTCTCCTTATAAAAAGTCTTAAAGTCACTGCTGAGTACATTTCATTTCACCTATCTGTACAGTAAAAGATTTGTTATATTAAATAATTTATTCAGCCATTTCCTGATCTAATCATAGATTTGAAATGTGGGAAAAAATCAGCATCTGATGCTTGGAATAAATGTGACTGAAGCAATATTGGTTTAATATTTTGCCATATTTATTTTATCTGCCGGCCATTTCCTCTCCTTGCTGTAGATTCACAGTAAGTGGAAGAATAAGTGAGGAAGACAGATCAAGCAAAACAAGAGGGAAGCAAGAAAAGGTTGCCTGTATTTTTAGTTGTGGCATGACAATTCTACTACTTCATAATCGTATCTTTTCTTCAGGAAGAAAACAAAAGACTGAGAAATTAAATGATCTGTTCCACCCCAGCACTGCCATTTTCTAGAGTTTAGACCCTGTCATTAGAACTTCGAAAATCAAGTGCCCTAATTAGTTAATTTTCTAAAAATATGACATTGCATTTTTATCTGTCTTCTGGTCTTTTATAGATATATGTGTGTGTGTGTGTATTTCTAATAATTAACTACTACCCACTCTCCAAAATTCTTTGAAAAGGGATAATTTGGCGCCTTTGCTGATGTAAGTGTTCTCATTCCATGTATGTTCAGACAGGAATTTCTGGCATCATAAGGCTGGATCCACGCTAGCCTAGAGCCTACTGTTTATAAGGAACTAATGAGAGTTAAGAAGATTTACTAAGTTTGTAATGAATCAAATCCTTCCCTTCTAACCAAATCTCCACTAATTGCTTCAACTACTAATAGCTACCCCTAACAAACTAAGAATTAAGAAGGTGATTCATTCTAATCATCACTTTGCCAATACTGCCAATAAGGTTACTGCTAGGATGCTAATGTGTCCATTTTTCTGTAGATCGAAATTGTTAACTAACTTTACATCTCTTAGATAATTAGGTATGATTGCTAATCAGTTTAGTCCAGATTAAAAATTGCAATCTAAACCTAAAAATTTTTAGAAGACTCTACTTTGCACTATAATTAAAAGTGAAGTTTCATAGAATTTTTTTTCATAGAATGTGTTGGGTTGGAAGGGACCTTTAAAGGTCATCTAGTCCAACCCCCCTGCAGTGAGCAGGGACATCTTCAACTAGGTCAGGTTGCTCAGAGCCTCATCAAGCCTGGCCTTGAATGTCTCCAGGGATGGGGCCTCCACCACCTCTCTGGGCAACCTCTTCCAGTATCTCACCACCCTCATTGTAAACAACTTCATCCTAATGTCTAATCTAAACCTACCCTGCTCTAGTTTAAAACCATTGCCCCTTGTCCTATCGCAACATGCCCTTGCAAAACAGCCCCTCCCCAGCTTTCTTGTAGGCCCCCTTCAGATACTGGAAGGCCGCTATAAGGTCTCCCTGGAGCCTTCTCTTCTCTAGGCTCAACAGTCCCAACTCTCTCAGCCTGACCCAAATTGACTGCATAAGACAGTATGCTTACTTCATCTTTCCCATCTCTTTTCTTGAAATCTTCCTATATGAACTTAGTTCCAAACAGGATCGTATCAGTTCTCAAGTGCACGAGAGAGTATTACGTAATAAGGAAGTCTGAAAATATAGGGTAAAATTATGAAAGGAAGACCGCATTTTATCATAAATTTGAGCATGCAATGAGATTTTTTGAAAATGCAATACATTTTAAAAGCTCTAAATTTTATAATCCTGGAGTATGTTAACTAGACTAACTTGTTACAAGGCTGGGAATACATTAGTTTGAAGGCTAATATTCCAAAACTAACAGGCTCAGCTAGCTGCAAATGCATAAAGAGAAACCAAAAGCCTCTACTTGTACTTTCAACACTGTTAGTTTAATCCTTCTGAATATACTCCTGATAGTTTAAAGCTATTTTTCTGCTGAAGTTTGACACAGAGCTCCATAAAAGTTCTAGTAACAGAACAAAACAGTTCACAGCGACAACCCTTACAGTTAAAAAATAATACAATTTTTCTTTCTTAACTGTTTTAAGTTAAAAAAGGAGCTACACTGTAAAACCCAACTGCTTGCACATCTCTTTGCATAAAGCTAAAAGGATGGTTTCAGGACAGATGTAGTTTCATGGTTTATGTCTGAGCATAAGCAGAGACTGCACATTATAAGCAAGATGTATAACTCAGTTTATTATTTAGATTGCCTGTTGTTTGCTATTGAAAGATCTTGATTCAATTCCTTGTTTCTTCACTGTTTTAAATATCCAGAAAGAAATTTTCTATTAAAGAAATATTAAAAAAATAAAATCCTGTTTCAAGGAGCAATGGAATGCTTTAAGGAGACAATCCAACACCATGATTCTTATCATCAAAGGCAAGATCATATATCCAGATTTCAAATCAGCTTTCAATAGACACAACAAACGAGGCACATTCCATACTGAGGTATTGAATAAGGAGGAATTACAGTGGCAGAAACACACAGGCTTACAGTCAACACAGTGCTAGGCTATTCAGACACAGCCATGTCAGCTCCACCTGAGATAACACTGTACTCAAAGCAGCATTACTGAATTTACATACTTTACTAGCTCTAGGAACATTTCATGCTTACTGCTGAGGGCTATTTATTCTGCAAAAAACATGCTAGTGCAGCTGTCATGCTTTTGGTGCATATTATTATACCTATTATGTAATTACAATACTATATGTAACATCAAAATGTACATGGACAGCACATAGAAGACCTTAATTCCAGTATTTCCTTACTTCTGGAATGCTTGATCATGATGCTGTAATAATATTCACTCAGTCTACATTAATGAATGTGTAATGTTAAAAATATCTTTCCGCAATATTAGCATAATTAGAAAAATGTGTACTCTAATATCAATTATCCAAAAAAACGTTTCTGAAAGATCATCGTATTTTCTAAACAGCATAAATGTTGAAGGAATAATTTCATTCACACAAAAGATTTAGAAAAATTCGCAAAGTAAACTAAAAGTAAATTGAGGGCATAATCTCATGGTTAAGTATTACTGAAGAGTTCATTTACTACATTGTATCTAAAAGTCGAAGCTGGAGAATTTATTCAGCAATCTTAAAAGACATAAAACAAGACAAAAATTTTAAGATCAATTCTGAAGTCTATCTTAGCATTAAACAAATATTAATACGTCCAAAATAAAAAAAAAAAAAAAGCTTTTTCTTCATTTACTTTGCTGGCATGATTAAACACCTATGCAAAAGCAGGTAACTTTTTAGATGATCCAGACCTCAATCAAAAATTTATTTAGTATACAACTTAACATAATAAGGAAATATAATTAAAGCGATTTACCTATCTGCACCATGTTATCTGAAGTAACAGTGTCATCTGTTATAACGTATATACTTGCTGATATATTTGACACTGCAGATTCTATTTAATTTTCTTGATTTACCCTCATTATTATGTGAAGATGCTCCAATCAATTCTAAATTAATAGACTTTGTTCCAAATAAGCAGGCTATACTTTACTGACATATTATGAATTTGTTTGCTGAAGTACACCAACTTCTTTGACCTCAGTGTCTTGCTTTATAGTCTCTAGGACCAGACTCTGAGTCTATAACAGGTTTATTTCAGCAAGGAGATAAAGATATGACCTAACTCAGTTTCCAGATAGTGAACATGACTGTTCAAAGCATGCAATTCCATTCCTTCCTCACAACAACACAAAATTTATAAACACTTTTTTTTTTTTACAGTAGAAACCCATGATTTAATGCCAACAGTGATTTTTCTGAAAAATAAATAGCGAATTTAAAATTTGCCTTTAAACACTGCTATGTTACAAACTTATTCAGTTAAAACAATATTAACCTAAAATGACAACTAACTTTAATGTACTATTTGGTTTTGGTATACTTTTATACCAAACGTTGTTGCAATTAAATGAAAAATTTTAACATTATTCATCTTTTTGGAACCTCTGACAGCTGTTCATATATGAACAGTTCCAGCATTTCCCCCACTGAAGTCAGTATGCCTACTGAAGAATAGCAAGCAGGTATGTCAATCTGCTAGTTGGATTTGAAAGAGTACAAGTTTATGATTTTAAGTTATTTTTCACCCTGTTGGCAAAAAGAAACATTCAGCAAACACATATTGAATTTTAACTTTCTTCTCAAATCTGTTGACTATGAAGCATGTGACACCAAAAAAAAGTGCCATTCTGTACACACAGGAAACCATATAATGAAAATAAGCATGACGAAATAAAGATCTACTCTTAAACTAAGAGTTATATACCGAAGAAGGAACCAAAATCCACAATCCAATGGATTCTCTAGCTAGAGAATTCCCTCTCTCCTGCCATCATCTCAAAGAAATACTTTTAAGACCAGTCACATAACACTTACATGGGAGAGCTGAGATATTACTGCCCATTTCTGTGCACCTCACCTTTGGCCAGACACTACCCACCTCCTTAGGAAGGCAGCAGAATGCGTGCCACCTCTACAACTATTGTAGTTCAGCCTAATATATTATCTCCAAACCAATTTTTACTATTTTAATTGAAATCTCAGTTTTCAAAGGATCCACTCAGCTGAAGTTTACATAACAAAGTTTTCTGCTACAACAGGGAAATAACTCTTATCAGGCATTAGGTTTCTTAAATTCTGTTCTCCTATTGTCTGACTAGTACTATTGGTAAAACAAAACTAATGTTGTTTCTAGTTAGCTGCCAGGTGCTGAATGGGATTTATTTATACAAAGACTAAATTATCAAAACTGCCTTTACTAGTATAATATTACCCATCACATAAAAGTGGAATAAAGTTTTAGTCTAGGAAATCAGGGCCCTAAGTAATGCCAAGTCAACCTGAAATATCCCTTCATATCACAAACAGATATATGTAACAACTCTTGGTTAAGTTTAATGATTACAAATTATATCATTGAGTACAATACCTCATCTCCAGAGGTACTCTTCATATGCAAAAGTGTTTTCATAATAGGCCACAGAATTTAAAAACACATTTTGCCTAACATTACTCAGGCACTTCAAAACTGTCCTTTCTTCTCTATAGCAAATGGCAGAAGACAACAAGCCTGCATGTAAGAAAGATGCAAAATTTTCTAGCCTTAATGAGGTGGGAATGCATTCCAATATTTTCTTAAGTTCACCATGCTAGGTGATATTTCAGGTTTTCATCATAATTTTTATGGAGACCATTTTTTGAAAAGTTTCCAAACTAACAGTGTACCTATATTGTTCTCAATAAAGGCAACGTGTGGAGGAGAGGCTAGAAGGGGGGAAAAGGAGAGGAATAAATCAATGAAGTGACCAGTTCTAAGGTACTCCTTTCAATGCAGAGAAATATAAAATCAGTTACTTGGATAAGATACAGGATTTGCATTCGTTGAGGACACAGCTACAGCTGAAGACACTACTTTCCTGAAGCTATTGAATTACTCTTGCTGCTGAACAGCAACACTCCACAATGGCTGGCAGAGGGGATGCATTTTTGTGCCCTTTCTTCCCCTAGATTTCCTTCTGCAGTTGATACACCTGCAGGAACCCTTCTTTTTGCCCTTTTTACATCCCTGGCCATACTCAACTCCAGTCAGGCTTCTGTTTTCTTAGCCTCATCCTTGCATGTTTGGACAGTGTCTCTATTCCTCCTGGCTCACCTGCCCCTGCTTCCAGCTCATGCATGCTTCCTTTTTATGTTAGTGTTTTATCAGGAGTTGCTTGTTAACCCAGTGACACACTTCCTGCACATCATGATGGTCCACTCTTGAACTCAGAGGAAATAATCCTCCAGGTGATGCCCAACTGTGGACTGTAGCAGCTGAGGAGAGCATCTCAACATGCTAACTATGCTTGAGGGCAGTAGCCTCTGGCAGAAGTACACTGTTGACTGTTGCATGCAGTAATCTCTGAAGTGCCACAGTAAGGTTGGCCAGATCTTATTTGTCAGAGTCTGAAAAGAAGTCTAAAACCCCAGCTGAAGATAACAGCAAATTTATGCACTGAAATGGACTAGCATTTTGTATATTTCACCAATTCTGGAATTCTTAATGCACTTACAAAACAATTCTAGCTTGGCTGATCTGTTAAGACAATGCTGTTTTTTAAAATAATTGGGGTTTTTTTTGTTACTAACAATATTGCTACAGAGAACATTTTTAACTCGTAGCATATTACCAGCATAAACAATAGATGCAATATCACAAGCTTGCCATTTTCTTTTTCAGTGAAATAGAAATGAAGCCATAAAGGTTAACTTCACAGAAAAGCATTAGCTGAGTGCATTAAAGCACAAGGATGGGAGACAGTTATTTATGGAACACTGTTCACCATTATCCTTTTCAAATTCTACAAGGCGGCTAAATATTGATGCATTCCCAAGTCACCTTTTCTCCCCTTTAGTGTTAACAAGTAGGAGTATGTTTTTGATGCTTCCAATTTGTCAAGATCAGGTGAACTGAATGGTTTTACAGAGTACACTATTCTAACTCCTTCAGGGGCTATAAAACCACATTAAACTCAGTTTGTTATTAATAATTCATGGCAACTTCCTTAGTTCACTACAGGGGCATCACTCTCAGGGCATCATTCTTATTGAAATAACTTCACAGGGAAAGTCAGATAAACAGTGTTACCATCAAAATGAGAAGGAGCCTACCATGAACCTGGGGACACTGAAAGCCCTAAAGAATTTCAATTCCTAGAATTTTCAGGTTAAATCCAGCATTCTACATCCCTTTCTAAAAGCTGATATTAATTTAACAGATCAGCAAAAACAACAAAATTCCTGCTATCTACTGAAATTTGGCTTATCTGCAGATTTCAAGTGTCAAATTCCCACACATTTAGCTATATTGCAAAGGTATTCATGCTCTCATTGCGCTGAAATAGACCCCTTTAACAAGAATATTTTGCTTCAATTAAGGACTAAACGAAGTCTATCCCATTAAACATATCTATGATGTAAAAATATTATGATTTGGTACTGGAACAGTTGTTACTATAGTAAAAAAGACCTACTACTAGAACAGTTGCAATCAACATCAATTACCATACATAAATAAAGAACACAAGACTTCATTCCTCATAGTCATAGAATAGATGTCTCATACAGAATTATGTCACATATTACTAACGCATTTGACTGCAATGCACACGACTAACTAGATGGACAGATTCAGAAAAAAAATGGCATTCACTATATGCACATTGAGGTAGGGATTAGACACCCAAACTACATTTTTGTCATTTAGCCAATGGAGCAAAATTCAGTTTGACATATCAGTAAAACACCATGAAAAAAAACAGATTTATACTTACAGAGTTAGTTAATTCTGGTGTAGAAGGGAAGCAAGTCCACTTCAAAAGCTTAGTCTGCTCTCTGAGTAGAATAACGACCTATGCACTAAAAAATTTTTAAGTCATATGAAAATCAGAAATCTGTCTTTGATTCTTTTAAGTAACAAGAGGAAACACTGTGTTTTAACTGCCTTTCCTGCCCACAAACACATTTTTTTCATTTGCTACTGCACTAACACTGGATTTAACTTGTATGAGCAATAAAGTTACTTCATGGGGGCTTTATGCCACCTTTTACACAGGTGTTAAGAAGGAAATGAAGAAAGATGTCCCCAGACTCAGTTGCCTAGGACAAAAACCTAATCCAAAGCATGAAAAGAAACTGTCTATATATGCTCAGTTTTATGACAATCCACATCTGTCTGTGCTCATATTTATGGAGGTCAAGGGAGGGACATAGTTTAATACAAATACTTGTCATTGAGATTTGATTTTTTGTTGTTGTTGTTCTTTTGGTACAAAGCTTATCACCTGGGCTTTGAAGGCAAACACTTGTAACAGTCAATACTCTCCTATCTTGCCCACACCTGTAGATAGGAATGAAAAAAAAAAAATAAAGAAAACAATTGAGGAGGAGACAAATCAATCATTTGTCATTTCTCAAAAGTGTTGTACTCACACATATTTGGACAATTTAATTCTCTAAGGAAGGAAAAAAAGCAAGAAAAGCCTTAATTCAAAGAAAAAAGGGAAAGCAGATACTTTAAAACTCCTAACTAATAAGATACTGAATTTCAGAAGCACATATTACTGAAACACTTATTGAGAAATTTTTACCTAGGACAGTGTGAGAAACAGACAAAAATATGAAGTACTTCTCGTCAATACTGTAGGTCCTTCATACAGCAAGAGACTGCACCTTCTTGGTCACCTATTTGAGTTTCAGAAATACTTAAAAAAAATTAACCTGAGACTTTTAGGAAAAAAGCTGGACTTCATGAATAGCAAAATGCAGAACTCCAAATGACATTAGGTTCAAAAGAAAAACTGAGCTCTGTCTGCTGTGCATGAATTATAAGTGATTAATATCTCCATATGAGGTTATTCTCATAAGAAGCTATACTCTATGCTGCCACAAAAGAGCCATCACTTATATAAAAATCTCGTAGATACACACCTTTGAAAACTCAAACTTTGAAGCTCAAACTCACCCAGACCAACACCACTTCATTCAAATAAGGGGAAACATTCAAAACAATGGCCACACAGCCTGTGGAATGGTGCTGGAAATAGAAAAAAGTAGGAAGGGGAAAGTTGGTTTTTTTCTGAATAATATCACTCTAAAAGCAGTATGAATGGCTGCAAGCAAAGGGAAAGCACCAGGAAGGAAAAACAGGTCACCATCTCCAGCCAAGAGAAGGATAAAAGGTAGAACTCTCTTTCCCAAGTTCTCCATACTCCAACACACAGAAGTACAGATTGGGAGAACTCCATCTTTCACAGCAGCACAGAGAAAAAAAATTAGTCCCTCCTGCTTTTTACCTCCTGCAAGTGTTTTGACTGCTTGACACAAAATTGACACAAAAGAAACACCCAAAATAAACAACCACCCACACCCTGCAACAGAGGCTAACACCAAATCAACTACCCGATAATAGAGCGAAGGATTAGAGGCAACTGCCAAGCCCCCCAGTACAAAACATAACCCTAAAAAGCACAAAATAAGTCATAGCAGCTATTTTCCAATGTCTGAAAAGCCATCGTTGCTAAATCTCAACCACAGGAACCAAAGAAGCCCCTAAAATATATGAGGGACACCACCACCCCACATCCCCGCCCCCCCCCACATACATTAGTACATTAACTTACTTACCCCACAATACATATAGTGCATGTGCTATACCGTTAATATACAAGGCATACCCCGCCTCACCACATTCCCACCTCCAGAGGGCGGTTGAGTCAACGGACACTGGAATGATACACGTTATCCGCACTAAAACCATTATAATGGTGGACTGTACATAATACCCCTAACTTACATGGCAGTGCTTGAACCCATATCCTGAATGATCTCAGGACAAATCCATACAATATCTCTCGCTGTACCTACAGCTGCGGACCAGGTTATCTATTAGTCGTACTTCTCACTTGAAATTAGCAACCCGCCGCATGTAAGATCCTACATTACTAGCTTCAGGATCATTCATTCCCCCTAAACCCCTAGCCCAACTTGCTCTTTTGCACCTCTGGTTCCTGTGTCAGGGCCATGACTAGGTTAATCATAGAATCATCAAGTCCAACTGTTAACCTAGCACTGCCAAGTTACCACTAAACCATGTTCCACAGCACTACATCTAAACATCTTTTGAATACCTCCAGGGATGGTGACTGTGGAATTTGGATAATGAGGTGAAGTCTGTGCTCAAAGAGCAATTAAGACTGGCTTTGCTATCTCTTGTGCAACCCAGGGGAGTGAAGGCTTGTCTGGCTATCACAGGATACATAAGTAAGGGGGTAGTCTTGGGGAGTCAGGACAGCCCTGCTTTTTGTCAGCAGACAGTAAAATCAAGATAACAGAGACTTTGCGTAGTTCTCTGTTTCCTTGAGAGGCTACCATGCCCAATAATTGACCTTTGCCTCATTACCTGTGAAACACATATTAAAGTTGACACCCCTGTATATGGTAATGAAGATTTTAGAGATCATGCTAAACATATATGACTATAGCACTTGTCTCTCCACCCAAATCATACTACACATCACCTAGGGGAAGGAAACCTCATAATTTTGGGGATAAAAGGATGGAGAAAATGACAAATTGGGAGAGAAGAAACTCGATACCTGATGGACCAGTCAACAGGCTGTGTTCTCTTCCTCCACCCCAGGCAAGGGACACCTTTCTGGGTAAGCACTGTGCCTTTCACCCTCTGATGAATGTTACCCCGGGTTGTTGTACTATCATTATTTTTGCTAGCAATATTAACTTTAATTACTTAGCACTATTGTAGTTAGCGAATTTATCAACCGCAATCTCGAATCTGTGATCGTCACTCTCAATAAAATAACTAATTTAGATTATTTGTGAATCTGATTCAGTGAAAGTCCCTTGGTGGGACTCTGATAGTAAATCAGTGAAAGTCCTGGGACTTTGACAGACAAATATCGAAACTACAGTCCTTTTAACGTGACAGTGACTCAGCCACTTCCCTGGGTAGCCTGTTCCAGTGCTTGATAACCCTTTCCTTGAAGAATTTTTTCCTAATATCCAATCTAAATCTCCCCTGGTGCAACTTGAGGCCATTTCCTCTTGTTCTATCACCTGTTACTTAGGAGAAGTGAATGACCCCACTCATCTGCACTTCTAGGCTTAAACAGGCTTTGGTCTGACCTTCCTCATCTATCATCGTAATTTTCAAATGCTTGAATATGACTTTTTGCAGAGGTAATTACAGTATCTGAAAATCTGGTATTAAGAAAGAAGGTATTAGTGAACGGCCTGCTGTAACTTGCAGTCAGTGCCCAGCACAGACAAAGGCTAAAAAGGGCAAAGCCTCAGAGGTATGTGGGACTAAGTGTTTTACTACTACGCTTTTGACATACAAGAAAGGAGACTGTCTTTACTGCCTGTATCATCATTCCCCGAACACATTATCTACATACTTATAAAGGCAAATTTTACATTAATTGGTTCTGATTATGTTGGAGAAAACGAGAAGAACCAGACTTTTGGGTACCGATTCTGTATCATCTACACAATACCTACTCCCTGGTGTTTCTCGTTCACTCCCTGTTCAGTAATATATTACCCCAGGAAGGCTGTTTTTCCTGACACAAACCTCAAGGCCAGATAGAGTTTCATTACTGCCTTATGGCCAAAACAGTTGACAAACCTTCTCAAAAAGTCACTTATTTCTCCTAAGATAGTTGACATCTAAATCCAGCTGGGAACTAAAGTGACCCAAACTTTCCTTCTGAAGAAATCTGCATTGTCTTATTTGACTATGCCATCACTGTTGAGTTAACAAAATCTAATTCTCTAGTAATGACATGCAGCAAGTAGATATGCACAACAGTTTCACATAGATAAAATGAACAAAGAAAACAAACATTTCTTGATTTTGTATCTTAGCCCCCGTTTGCACAAATGGCAAAGTAAATCAAAATTCTCCCTGTACACACAGTCCTGTGTCCTCAAAGGGCTGCCTAATCATATACATGTCTAGAAATGAAAGTTGATTTCATGTGAATACAGCTTTTGAAATCTCATATCTGATTTTTTTTTTTTTGTGTGTGGCAGTTGCATCCTAAATTGGTTTACAGCTGGTTGTCTGCTTTCTCTTAGTACAGGATGGAACTGATTATATGAACAGTTCTAAAATAACACATTTGAAATGAAATGGGAATTGATACTGAATACTCATTCCACATAGTGATATGCAAAGACGTCTTAGCTCCTTACCAGAATTATAGCAATAGTTCCTCTACTACCCATGAAGAGTACTTAATTTTTTCAATTTTACTTACATGAAAGAGGAATGCTGATTTCTTAATATTGAAAAATCAGGAATGGAAAACATATGTTGGAACCATTGTCACTGTCAGATAACAGTAAGAAAACGCCAGGCTTTCAGAACTGGAGTGCACCATGAGAAACATTTTAAGCCTGTCACTGCATACAAGTAATATCATAAACAAGAGTTATTTACTAGCATTTGAGTATTACTTGGCATTTTGAATATAAAATCCTACACAAGAGAGAATAAAAAAAAATCAAGTCCTAAATGTGTTTGTGACATCATTTTACAAAGCTAGTGTCACAAAACAGTCCACTCACTTTAATTGAGGTTACGTGCCCTTTGATCAGGATACCTGGCCAAGAACCCAAAACCTCCACAAAAGGGTAAGTATGTGAACATACAGGAGGTGTTCACTATTTGACATAATGATAGATTAACTGTACAGTGCTAAATACAATTTTTAAAAAGTAAGCATCAGATACTTTAATGTGCAATTATTTTTATCTTCATATTAATAAAGAAAAATAGTAAATTTAATCCATAGATGAATTCAGAGGTGTAGTTTCATGACACCTAAGCAGAGCTGCATGCACACCACAGTAAAATCAACTTCTGTTAAGTATATATAACTCTCAGTAATTCTCAGGTACAAATGGGAAAATAAACTCACGGATTGAAGCAGTTAGCTGAACTCAGACAGTACAGGTAAGCTTTCAGAGCAGTGCTGGGATCAGCTGTGTGACTCCCATTGATTTTAGTACAGGTTGCTCAAGCCTTGTGTTTATTCGCAGGAGAAGTAAGGCAACAGAAATGGCTCCTGAAGTGCCCCCCTAAGCTTCAGATGTTTAATGAGACTGATGTGGCCAAAGCGTTGCACTAGACTTTAAAAATCTGAGTTTTAATGCTATTTCAGAGAAGCACTTGGTACTTCTATAGAAGGCTGTAATGCATTTTCATTTTACCTGTACCGAAAAAAAGAATGGAGAACAGCAGGAAAGCAGCTATTCTAAGAAAGAAAGGCATAAAGCGTAAACATTATACAACAAAGAAGCAAATGAAGAAACTCTTCTTTTCCTTTATTAGAAATATGGGAAACAGATTGTGCTCATCTTGCTTAGGGCCAAGAGCCTTACTGTGTGGAATTCAGCCAGGCTCCGCCACACAGCTCACTAAGGAGTTTTGCTGTGTTAAAGAGTAAACCAGATGGGGTATTTGCTTCCAACAAGATAATTCTAATGGAAATTGTTTAAAGTACTGTAAAAGAAACTTTTCAGCTTCATCTGCTATTTTATTGTGTACAACGAAGGCAAGCAGAATGAAAAGTAGACTATGAAAAAAAATTCCAGAAAATTTAAAAATTCAAAACATTAATCATTAACCAGTTTTAGAATTGATCTACCTCGGAACGCCATCTGCTTACATAAAGCACACACTAGACTAAAGCTAGAGCTCTTACAGTAGCAGAGTTAGTATCAATAAAATACATTAAAATTATGTAAAGTGAGTAAGTCAAAATACTCGACCCGAAGGTCAGCTTGTAGCTTCATGGAGCTTGAAGAAAAAATGTACCATGTCAACAGACTGCTACACCCAGGGCCTGGTAAGACCATAACAGACATAGCCTTTTTCTTCAAGACCATTAAGAAAATGTCTCATGTTCTTAAAAGACTTCATATTTTCCAGATGAGCTACAAATGATAAAAGAAAGAAGATTAAGTATATAGCTCCTGTTCTTGACATCTTAGGACTAAGAATATTTGAAGTCTTGGGATCTGACCGTGCTAGAGGAAAATGAATTATGTTTTCCTTTTTTTTTTTTAAAAATTATTTTTTAATCAATATCTTAGACTGTAGACCCTGAAAACTGTTCCCAGCAATAAACAGCTTTTTCAACATAGGCTACAACCACTTGATCACAACAACAGATTTATTCTTACAGGAAGAAAAAAGGTAATAAAGGCAATGTTTTGTAAACAAAGCAGCTTAGATACATACTAAGACTATTACTTCTGAGAAAGAGGGTCAATTGTCATACAGAGACAAGCTTATGCTTCAGTTATCCCCATCCAGTTTGCCAAGAGGTACCACAACTAAAAATTTATTATTAAAATGGGCAATATATATTTTATTTTTTTTTCATCTTGCTCTCTCGAACTAAAAACTGCCCTAAGCTCCCTTTGCTTCTTCAGAAACTGGTCTATACCAGACGTAAACATTCTAAACAGTCTTTGACTTTGTCCTGCCATGTTTCTTCAATCAGTCAGAGAGCAGACTGGAATGAAATTGATATGATTGGATAAAGCAAAATCAATTTTTTTTCAACATTTAGTTTCAGTAATCTGATTATGAAGCTTTTAGTAATAGTGTAATTACTTTGAAGTTCTGAACATATGTTTCCACTGAGAGTATTCCACAGAGGATAGTGTATCAAAAAAGGGAAGATATGCAAACATAAATGTACCAAAAATATTTCAGCTCATCAAAAAAATGAAAATTGAAAAGAGAACCATATGCCAGAGATGTAATATGATGTCAAATATGAACCACTTTCGTCTCCATCACCCACAATCCCTTTATTTAACGCCAATGAAGAAAATGGAAAATATTTTCCATGACCTCAAAGCACATCACCAGAAAGTTACAGGACTGGCATATTTAAAGAAGGAAAAAACATACAGAAACTAAGACAAAGCAGATGAACACTGTTCCTTGAATTTTAAAGTGAAAAATTCAATCAGTCCTAATGCTTCCACTGATGGAAGGGGTGTCTTAGAGAAATACTTCACACAGTAGTCTTGAAAAGCCCAGATATTTAGTTTCTTGTGATTCTTAGTCTTTTGAAGTTAACTAGATATCCTTAGCTCTATGCACCGAAAGTTATTAAATCTGATATATTAGATCTGACACAAGGCAGCTCTATTGTCTACATTTACTCGGGGGGGGAAAAAAAAAAAAAAAAAAATATCAGTGAACTGAGAGAGGACATTCACCACTGAGCAAAGCATTTAGAAATGCTTAACAAAAGATATAGAAAACAGCAGCACAAACAGGAAAATACTGGAAAAACAAAGAAAAGGAAGTAGTGGAACTACATCATCATGCAGAAAAGCTTTATACTTTTAATAAAACAACACTTGCATTGGTCATCTCAACAGTGATGAACAAAACCAAGCGTATCTTGTTTCTGGAAAGACAAGTTTGCTTTTTTGTTGTTTGTTTGTGGATTTTATACATCACAAGCAATTTACAAATGCAAATTAATTTACTTCAGTGGTCATCTATGTCATCATAAGCAAGCTTAGTATGTAAGCCTAGTGTTTTATGTAGTACACCAGAAAAATATCAGACATTGGTAGTCACATGAGTAAGGTTTCACAGATAAACTAAAGCTAACGAGGACGTCTGACTCTTGTGGTAACAAGTGTGTTGTTTATGCCACCTGCACAAATAACACAGCACAACGAACACCCTTTGATGGCAACTGTTCTCTAAAAAGCTGTGCTTTCATTTCCTACACATGAATATATTATAACCTTGCTGTCCTTTAAACTGCCATGGAATGACAAGCTCTTTCCTCAATTAGTATCTTCATTCATCTTTACCAGCTTCTGAAGCTCTTAAACAATAAATCAAATCAACTTCTAAATGCTTTTGTTTCATATACTCACATTAGGATTGTGTGCACTCTCAGTAGGGGGGTTTAGGCTTAGAGTTTGGAGGAAAAGACAAACTATGACCTCAAATCATAAGAGAACGTCAAAAAAATTTCCCAAAGCATGTAAAAATATTTTTGTTGTTTTCTTACCAAAAGATTTATGCTATAGGGACAAATAATACATAACAAAACAACTTTTGACACATACAGAAAATAAACACACAATCTCATTGGTTTGATTTCCAAAATCAGAGTTGAAAAGGGAAGACATTAATGGCAAGGCACTCCTTGAGAACGTTCATTTGATAATGGGCTTCCTTTCATCATTTCAACTTAGCTCAAACCAGCTGAGTATGGAAAATCATCAGTATTCCTTAACAATTGTAACAAGAATACAGCTCAGGGGTTAAAAACTCTGTGTGGGATCCACATAATTTACTTTGGAAATGCTTAATGGCCCAACATTCTTTTTAGATGTGTGTGTCTTGTCATCATTGTTTTCCCCCCTCCAAAGATAAATGGAAAGGAAAATAATGGCATACAATATCACAATTTCAGAGGTCATGAGAGGGATGAAAGCTTTAAAATAGTCAGAGTTTAAACACTTTCCTCCATTGAGATGGTTAGCATGAATAGAGGTATTTATTTCTGCAGACAACCTCAAATGGTTCCAGAGTCTAAGAGAGAGCTTTCACAGCAAAAATTTACTCTAATTGCTCAGAGATAACAAAGCAGGAAAATAGTAAATGCGGTTAATTTCTCTGAAGCGTATAATTTACAGCACCACTTATCTTGGGAGGCATTGGGATTTATTTAGAAGGAATTGCTGAAGATTTTGTGGCTTACCCATGGTAGGCATGTAGCCACTGTAAAAAGACATCACTGAAATGTCCTACAAAAAGCTACCGTGTACTTAATGCATGATAATTGTGACAAATTATTTACCGCAATGTTTTGGCTGAATTTGTAAGAATTCATTAATCAGACTGCCTTCTTCATAAAAGATGCATGTTTACCAGCATAAACACCAGTTACCATTGCACAAATTTCTCAAGGGCATGAAATAAAAGCCAGTCTCACGATTAATTGTTCATTAATTTCTACCCTTAAGATCGCTGAACCCAAATCTAATGTTTCACTAATGGCTGGAGAACTTAAATGATTCCTTGTCTCTTGTCATTGTAACAGAGATTTTGTAATAATGTGGCAAGTCTCCCACAGTTATTTTCATATGCCTCAAAGAAACAACTTTTGTGCTACAATTTTTCCTGGGTCAAACTTTAACAATACTAACACAGATGTCAACATGCTTATTGAGAAAAGTGATCCAACATAAGAGTTACTACTTAAAAGCTGGCTTAGTACAATCAGGCAGGCTTCAGTCTGCCTCAAAAAGTGCACAGCAATGAACTAATTCTTTCTCCACCTTGTCCAGCCTCAGGAATAAAACAGACAACAGGGTACTGCTGGATTTTTCTGTATCTGATAAATGTGATGGATTCTTATCCTTATTTTGTAAGGTCATCCATCTTTCCACTCCTTTTGCATTGACAAAAATATGAAGGGACTGGGAGAAGCCTACGGCACAACATTTGGAAATGGAAAAATTGTTGAAATATATATTTTAAAAAACATAATTTACCATACTAAAATTTAGTTACTTAATGTTTATGAAGTCCTCATAAAACACAAACATTTGCAAGATGCCACACACTATAGTTCAGAAGGAAGAAATCATGTATTGTGAAATAATTGACAATTATATAATTAAAGCTTGCCTACTAATTATCTCCAAACCAGCCTTTGTAGCAGCGCTCTGTAAATTCTGGGTATGTAGCTGCACGTTTCTAACATTTCCATTTTTTCTTCTTTTAATGAAAGACTTCATGCATCACTGGCTACATTTTGTGTTAGAAGTTGATTTTCAGTCCAACAATACTTATACACAGTGTATCGCAAAAAAAAAAAAAAATATCATTAAATAATGAAATTGATTGAAAAGAATGAATTGTATCTCTTTTACATAAACCTGTTTGGCAAAGTAAAAACATTTCCACTAATGGTTTTACTCCACCTTGGACTTCCACTAAATACAATAACTTGAAAAACCTGCATCATTCTCAGTATTGCTTGCTTTTGTGGCCTGACCACTTATGCAACTGATAGTTCCATACTACAGTGTATGCTGGTCCAATTAATTTATTTCAATAAATGAGGATATATATGTTTCCAATTAAGAAAGCTACTCCACTTCTTGAGGCAATGTTATCAAAACGGAATCCAATAATGTCTTTGGCTTTCAAAGTATCTACAAGAGACACATACATTACTTTGGCAGTTGCATTTGCTGTTATGCATTCCGAAGTATTTCCATATTTTGTTAGCACAGGCCTTTTCCTAATTGTTTCTGTGAATAAGTGGAATTCAAAATTCTTAATTTTATTCTAATCTCACAGATAGGCTGGACCAAATATTTTGGCAATGGATACTATATTTACACATTATGTATGCTAGAATTTATCCTTCCTGCTGCAAAAGTTGTTTCCAGTTTATCTTTTTTTCTCACTCAGAAAAAAGAGATAGGAATTTAAATATAATCTTCTCCTTTATAATGTCTCTTGTCCAAAGGACTGTGAAATCCTTTGTCAGCTCTGGATACGTTCCCAACATCAGCAGGAGCAGAGCATACTCTGAAACAACTGAGGGTGAAGATGCAAAAGTAAGGACTAAACAGATCAAAAGCACCCTGCTGAAATTATTTAGTCCCATTTTTGCTCTCTCCTTCTGCATTTACCACTTATCTTGAGCCAGCTTTGGTGTTCACTGGGCCCTTGTTTGAGGACAATACCCAGCAAAAATAGACGGGGTTTTTTTGCTACAATAGCAAGTTGAATGAGTTCAACAGTCAAGTTAGTAATATGGTCAGTGAGAAGAATAAGGCAGACCTTTTCATGACTGAATCGGCTAGATCAGAATTCACTTAAACAAGAATTTAGTGCAATACAGAGTCAGATCTTAAATTAACATACATACATATATATCCACTCACCATTCCTGTTACAGATATATCACTAGGTAACCAGATAATACAGAAAAGGATGGGGATTTTGGCAATGGGAAATAATTTGAAGAAACTGGCAGATCTCTATCTGTAGGGCTCTACCTGAAGGTCTCAGAAAACTGCATCAGAACATCCTTAGCCACTGCTTAATTAGTCTGTAATGTGTCCTGGTATTACAATACTGGTTTTGTGTCCATTTAAAAAACAAACAAACAAAAACACCCATCCAAACAAAAAAACCCCACCAACAAAAACCCTTTCCTCCCTGCTTGCAACTTTTTTTTCTAAAAGAAATCCAAGCAAAAGAAATCCCATCCCTCTTCAAGGAAACAAAGAAAACCAGAATGCTAACATACTTCTAACAGAAACCAGATGTCTTTTCAAGATAACCTATTTCATATGATCCTAACTTTCTAAAACCTTGCTGATAAACTCATAGCAAAGCATTTTGTAGGAAAATAATCAATAAAATACAAATCCAGTAACACACACAATGCTCATGACGCAGTTCTATACATACAGTATAATACAGTTACACTAGCAGAAGAAAAAAAGGCTCAAAAGAACCCCAGCAAAACAGGTCACGCATACGAAATGCAAGCAGTCTTTGATACTCTGAGATTTAGGTTTTGTTTAATCAAATTAACCATCAGAAAGATTATTCCACATGTTCATGAAGTAAGTGTAACAGTGATCTACAACACCAGCTCTTGTTCCAGTGAAAGGTACATATTGTAGTGTAACTATCCACAACATTACATGAAACAAAATAGAACACGAAGATGACAACAACAAAAGAAAGAAAACAAATATCACAGCATGAGATCATCACAATACGCAAGCAGACAATTCCCAAAATACTTTTCCTTTGGTTGATAAACTTGCCAGATTATTTTCTAGTCTGAATTCATACAGGGAAATTCTAAAAGAGTTTATTCTCATTTTGCTTCCTCAAAGATTATTTTCAAAACAATGAGAAACAGAAAAAAATATGCAGAAAGTGAATATTACCAAGACACTGAAGAAGAATGCAACACAGAGGAGTGATCGGTCATTCAGATAGCTAAAACTTTCACCCAGGCTCCCATTCTTCCCCTAACTTCATTACTGCTGTATGAATCATATTTCACTGTCAAAGCCCTTCGCAACCTGTCTCTACTACCACCTTCATCTCTCATTCACTACAGAAATGCTGACCTGCCAGTGTTAACTATCTAGAGCCCATCTTCTACATCTTTAAAACAGTTTGGAGCCTTCTCCTTTGTGTTTTGTTCTTTGAGAGATATTTCCTGAAAAACTCCATGAAGCTGCCCCAGTATCTTCCTTCAAATTCAGTTTTAATTTTTTTTTTCTGTAATATCTATTGAAAACCCAAGAACAGGTTTTCAGGAAGGTAACGTTATTTCCAATGTTGTTGACTAAGAAATAGCTCAGACAATCCAGTTGTGGCTTGTCACTTCCCTTGCACCAACAACGGTTCTCAGTGGTTCAACAGCAAGCAGATGCAGGGTATTAAATGAGAAAAAAAAAAGAAAAACCCGAACACACACAAACAGAAACAAACAACCCACACCAAAAACACAAAACAAAAGCCTCCCATGCCCCTAAGTAAGTGGGGTTTTTGACAACCCACGTCACTTATTAAGCTCACTCTGGAGTCAAATGAATATCTGTGTCAGCTCAAAGAACGCACGGCTAGGTAGTAAAGGGGAATGGCAGGTACCAAAATGTTCTTTAGGTGGCAATCAGCTGCATTACACAACACCACCATTTGTATGTGGCTCAGCAATTTAAAGGGTCAAGCAATAAAATAGCATTAAGGGATGTCCCTTTCGTTACATCCACATAACTTTCATGTTACCATACTGTGAACCAACTCAGGGAACTGACCCAGATTAAGAAGGAACTATTTCTTCTGGATGCTTTTTTGACTTCACAGTATGCCTGAACAGATGGCTGCTCTGCTGCAACTGAAAGAACAGTTTGCTGGTGTAAGGTCAGGAATGAGTAATGTACAGCAAAAGAAGCAGCAATACCTAAAGACAGCACTCCTGTAGCATAATTCTTAATATGAAAAAAGAGCCTCATACTAACCTGTGTTTTGGGGGTACATGTTAACATTCATCCATCTCCTGTGTTACACCTACAGTACTTAGCATAAGCACGGTGGTTTTTTGTTGTGTATTTATAAAATTCTCAGGTACTGTGGTGCTACAAATAAGATTTTTAAAGGCCTGGAACAACTCCTTATGAAAAAGATATATTCATACCTTGAATCTGCAACTTGTTGTTTGTTTTTTTTTTTTTTTACCCTCTAACATGTAAAATAGATGCATCTGAAGGAGCTGTTTATAAATGGTGTACTGTGTTAAGCATTGGGGTTTTTCCTTGTTTGAAAATATATTTCCATAGTCTAATTTTAAAATTGTTGGGGGGTTTATAGGGCAAATAAGTTCAGAACCAACTATACACGGAATTTCCACTGGATTTATTTTGCCCTTTAATTAAACCTTTAAGAAGCCTACTTAATCTAGCCATCTAAAAAGAAAAAAAAACCAAAAACACACACACACAAACACCCAAAAAAAAAAAAAAAACAAAAAAACAAAAACTATTAAAGTAACAGAACTGCTAGCTTCCCATGGTAAGAATAATATAAAATATCAAATAACATTAGACCATATTAGTCTTGTCTCTTCTTCCAACTTTTAACACAAGTATTTACTGATTTCACTAGTACTTGTTTTACATAAACAGTGGAACAGTAGATTTGATTAATTTTTGTTTCTTTTTAGAAACATAGGGCAACATTGTTGTGACAAGGTACCAACATGAAAGCTATATGCTGCTAAAAAACTGCAAAAAGGGTTCACTGCTGTTTAACCAGCACTTGAAGACACATTCCCTGTGACAAACTTAAACTACTTCACCACAGGACAGAAATTAGCAATGTTGCATCAAATTACAGAGCTGTAAGGTTTTTTGCTACTGAAAAACTTCTCTTATCAAATTAATTTAGGTACACAAGGCTCCCAGAAGTGTTTGTCAAGTTCTTGTCAACCCACAAAGATTATCTTGTATCATCTTCAAAATAACACCAGCGTATTATACTTTCTGACCAATCTGTCTTCCTGATGCTGATGGCGATATAGAAGAAGTGCAATCAGGAAGCTGGAAATGCTAGGAGGTCAACTAACGTCTTTCAGTGCTTGCTTGAAAATAAGAAGCCCTCAGCTTGATTAGATACTCATATTTAGGTGGGCACCTTTATTTTATCCTTTAAAGCAAATAACAACTAAAATCCTCAACTATACCAAGCAGACCGTAAGCCCCACTGTTATTACCTATATATTTTCTTTCCAAACTAAATTACCTCTAATAATTTTCTGTAATTGCAAATTAAAAAAACTTCACTGAAGATTAAATAATTAGCTATTCATTAAGTCAATCAAAAGGTATTTCATATGTAAAATCTTCATTACAAACTATTTTATGAATTCCATTAGTTCCTGCCTTAAAAGAACAACCATGCTGTGTTTCTGAACACATATATTGGTTGATGAGAAGTTCAACATGAGCCAGCAATGTGCGCTCACAGCCCAGAAAGCCAACTGCACCCTAGGCTGCATCAAAAGCAGCATGGCCAGCAGGTCGAGGGAGGTGATTCTGTCCCTCTACTCTGCTCTTGTGAGACTCCATCTGGAGTCCAGCTCTGGAGCCTCAACACAAGAAGGACGTGGACCTGTTGGAGTGAGTCCAGAGGGGGGCCATGAAGATGATCAGAGGGAGGCCTGGAGCACCTCTCCTATGAAGACAGGCTGAGAGAGTTGGGGTTGTTCAGCCTGGAGAAGAGAAGGCTCTGAGGAGACCTTATAGCAGCCTTCCAGTACCTAAACGGGGCCTACAGGAAAGATGGGGAGGGACTCTTTATCAGGGAGTGTAGTGATAGGATGAGGGGTAACAGTTTTAAACTGAAAGAGAGGAGATTTAGATTAGATATTAGGAAGAAATTCTTTACTGTGAGGGTGGTGAGACACTGGAACAGGTTGCCCAGGGAAGTTGTGGAAGCCCCATCCCTGGAAGTGTTCAAATCCAGCTTGGATAGAACTTTCAGCAACCTGGTCTAGTAGTAGATGTCCCTGCCCACGGCAGGGGGATTGGAACTAGATGATCTTTAAGGTCCCTTCCAACTCTAACCATTTTATGATTCTATAATTTAAATATAACCCTCTCACCATTGCCTTGTGTCTTTTACTTCATGACTGTATCATTAATTAACATTGATTTCTACCTCCCCCTTTAGCGGTAGAAAACAATTGGCCTTAAAGTTATCATCAATAACCATTCTAAAATAACAAGATGTTGTATGTAAGCTAGCTGCGAACTCATTGTGGAATACATTTCATAAATACTTCAGGCACTGTTCTGCATTCTTTATGTGTCCTCATGGAAGTTTTCCAACATTTTGACAACAACTACCAACAGCTCCTCGTGAAGAAGTAGAGCTGTGACACTAGCAATAACAGACAACCACAGTGCAATGCATCCACACAGACGTTGTACTGAGTTTATTTATCAGACCTTACAGAGTTCAGCCAGTTTAAAAAAAAATCAGAATGAAATTGTGTAACATTGTTATACAGATATGCCTATATTTAAAACAAGAAGTAAAAAATGAATACCTAACATTGAGATCTTCAGTAGAAACAATTTTTCTGCTCTGACCAAGGTAGAAAAATGCAATCTAGTATTTTACCAATGTCAGCGGTATCAAAAATGCTAAGAAAATGTCATCTTTCAAATATTGAAACAGGTAAAATAAGTTTTAAGCGTCTGTGAAACGAATTTGTGAAAACTTATAGACAAATGGCTGATCAAATGACGGGGGTTTTTTCCACAACAGAACATTATTTCCAACTTTTTGCCAAACATAAAGCATTATATTAATACCACAAGTACCAGTCTTAACCTTCAACTCATGATCTAAACATAGGTCTTTCACCCTACTGTAAAGTTAGCACTGCTTAAAACTTGTGCTCTCTACACACAACTGCAGTGGGTTTCTGCTGAAATCTGAAAATCTAAGTATACTCTGCCTGGGGCTACTCTCTGTATGTGAAGTCAAAAATACGATAAGTTGAGCCATTTGAGAATTTATATGCATATCAGTAGAGTCCAAAAAGGTATGTTAAAACAATTGAAACATAAGGCAAAAGCATGCAAGTATTCATACCTTACCAGTTCTGGCACAGGCACCTTGGAGCCACTATTAGGACAGAATTTATAGTAAGTAATCAAGTATTATTTTCTGACAAAACCTCAGGTTTGGTTAAGAATTTTTCCAAGATTTTTGCTTAGTTCTTGACCACAAGACAGAGTAAGCTCTAGGCATCAGCACAGCTACTGTTGTTTAGGGCACTCAACTGCTGGAGGCTGCAAAACAGCCTTAGTATAAGGTTTACCTCAGTCACTGCTTTCTTTGTGTCCAAGTAACGGTATTGTTGATCAGGGAAAAAGCCACTGCAAGGAGTCACCAACAGACCCTATCCCCATGTCAGCCCCAAACCCTGAAAATGCAGTCTCAAGGCACCTGAGCAGCCCAGCATTATAAGACAGCGAGAGCAGGTGGTGGCAACTCCAGCTAGGCCTCTAGGCTGATCCCTTTTCTCTCCATTGGAGACAATTTACCATTAAACTCATGCTTCCTAAATTTCACTACCTACACTGCTGAAAAGCTTTGAACTAGCTGCAACAGACAGGTATTTCCATTGTGCTTCTACTGAAGCACAACAAAGCCACTAAGAAAATGTGAATGCAGAAAAAAAGTGGGAATAGGAAGAAAAGTGACAAAAAAAAAAAAAGACACAAATCTGGAAATACGACATGAAGTCTCATAAGCTTAAGGTAAACGGTAGTATAGAAGTTGTCCACAGAAATGCTTTCATCTACTGTAAACTCCTTTGAGGACTGGCTGACAGAAGATAATGAAATATGGCATAGGTCCTTCAAGCAGCTCATTCAACTCATTTAACTTATTCAGTTCGTTTAACTTGTATCACTGTTACAAATACAGAAAGCAGCATGAATTTGGCTCTCCAATGGTCAGTAGTTTATGCTAGGATTCCTATCTTACATCAGTCAGAATATATACATACAGCATTCTCTAGTCAGAATGAAAAACACTAACTTAAATATTACTTCATTTATATAATTAACTATTTTTCATTATTAAAATAAAATTAAATAAATTGCTATACAGAAGTTTCCTAAAATCCTTACCAAATTGTCCATCAGCAAGTAGTATAAATAAACTGTAATTTAAAAAAAAAAAATAATCAATATACACATAAGTGAAAGGACAGCTGAGGAATCATTCTGGAAAATCCACTTAAAAGCAAAGCACATCACAGAACAATCTTCTAAAAGCACTTATAAAACAAAGAGCTGCCTTTACCGTTTTCCTTGATAAATCCTTTTAAAGATGTATCAAAGAATTAAAATTCCAGAAGCACTCATGAACTCAGTGCAATGCCATGCGTGTGTCAGCTGTCATGGACTTTCCAGACAAATTTGTCCACGGAATTTCTACACAAATGGACTGTTACATAATTAACTTGCTCTTATGGTACTCTGAATGCAGATGATTTGTCACTCAGACAAAAATAAATACAGTTACATATTTTGAAGGCCTCTCTGAAGGAATAACCTTTTACTGAAAATAAGCTTTTTTTTTTTTTGCTCAGGTAATATGTTAGCACTCAGAAATTCATTTATAAGCAAATCTTTCTCCACAAATCTCTGCTCAGTCAACAAAAACTAACAAGGCAGGAGAATGTATTAATAAGCAGGATGGTAAATCATATGAAGAATATTAAAAACCAGTGATACAAGTCAATTGTCTAACCTCTTCTGGAACAACAGGTGCTCTGGAAAAAATCTTCCTCAGCAAAATATCTTAAAAAAATACATGGGAGGGGAGTTCAAAGAAAAACCATGAGTATGATTAAGCACTTAGAGGAAGATGGAGTAAAAAGGTTCACCTATTCCACTGGACAAAAAAAATAACAGAAAGAGAAGAATAAGAAAAAAATAGTAATACTTAACACATTAATCAGGTTTATTCTCCCTATTTCACAGGTCAAGAACAAATGGACATAAAAAAGTACGGCATAGGAAATTGAAAATCAATTAAAGGAATTAATTGTCACGTGTTACACAATTACATTGTAGAATTCCTTGCCACAAGAACTCATGAGAACATAAAGTATTCCCAGAGATTTGAAACTGTAAAACATTTTGTTTCATTTTGCTTTTGTAAACCATGTGCTTCCTAGGATAATTCTTTTAAACACTCGGGTGAAAAAACTGGGCACACACTACACTATTTCACCCTTCCCATCCCGCCCCCAATTTTGCCATGGTATTTCTAGCTCATAAGTTAGGAGGAGACTTTTCAGAAAGCAGGAGATTGGACTAGGTCTCTACATCATATACTTTGAAAACAATTCTTGTATTTTTCAGAGTGGGGATTTTTTTTGGTCTCTTTTTTTCCTCCACTAAAATAAAAGGTTGCTGCTTAAATCATTTAAGGTTGCAACTCATCTAAGTGTGTTTTTATAAGTTTGCAACTAATTGGGATGTACCTTTCATAATCAATATTCACAAACGTTTCCATCTACCACAGTGAAAATAAAATTATAGTTCTTCAGTCATATAAATATTATCTTCATGAGCAATAAGTAAACGTAGATTTCAGTATGAAGTCTACAGGCATCAACTTTGTAACCACCTGGGCAGTCCCTTATGTACACTCAGCTTACTTTTCTAAAGCATTAAAGAACAAACACACACTGTAGTTCTGTAAACACATGTATTTTATATACTATAGCAAGACATCAAATCAGCAGAGGAGGTAACACTGCAAGATGAAAGACAGCGGACCCTCTGTGCTTTCCTTAAGCCAAGCCTTCAATTTAAAATATTCTCTGCTACATAAGAAAAAAAAAAAAGTCCAAATACCAAGAAAACCCAGTAAGTAATGCCCCATAACTAGGAAGAGACCATTTGCACAAATATTTATATGGACTGAAAATACCACATAAATAACTGCTTTCCACCTTCTATTTAGCTTTTGCAAAGATGAAAGAAAAACGTTACCCAAATACCCACATTCGTATACTGCTAAGAGAAAAATATGTCTAGTTGAAAGACCCATAGGATTCTTGTGCATTTTTGAGATGTTTAATGTAAAAACAATAAATATTTTGACAACAAACTGCATGCTTTTCAACTTGATCAGGTCTTATGTAGACAGCAACTATAATACCTACACTGAAGATGAAACAGCAAGCCTGAGGAAGGCAAAGAATTGTTAAAATACACGTGCATCTACTACATTTTATAGCTTCTAATTTAAATAATTCACAAAATCGAGACAGGGAAAAAAGATGAAATGTGCAATGAGAGGCAAGGATTACGTAATAGATCCTGCAATTTGTGTGACTCTCCAGGTACGGACTCATCTTACAAGTAACCGAAGAAAACCCACTGCTGAAACAACTGATTCGTATGTCACACCAGCATTACATGGCAACAGAAGCCAACTCAAGGACCAAATGGCCAAACTCCCAAGACGATCAGGGCTAAGTCACTAATTCAGATCACCGCCAGCAAGCGCCATGCCAGCCCAATACCATATATACACTAGGCAAGGCCAAAAAACTTCACAAATCGAGCAAACCTTGACCAACTGTGTTTACAATCACTATACTGCGGGGAAATTAAAAGCATTTTAAAATGACCTCGATCACAAGCCCTGAGCATGCCGCTGGTGCGCTACCGCCCGCCAGAGGGCTAAAGAAGGAGAGCACTGGCACCCCCCCCCCCAGCACTGTGACCCCTGAGTGCCGCCCGGGGACACGTCGAGGCGGTGACAGAGGGCACCCGCCGCCACCCCGCAGCGGGGGCCGAGGCGCGGGCGGAGGGGGACCGACGGGAGCTACGCCAGTGCCCGGGGCCGATGCCACCAGTGGCAGTGGCAGAGGGGCGGGCAGGAAAAGGCGGGTCTGCATCCGGGTTCCCTCTCTCCCTCTCTGGCGCGCTCACTCACCTATCATGGCGGCGGCGGGGGAGAGGGAGGGAGGCGCGCGCACGCACCCGCGCCAGCCGCACCCGCCGCTCGAGAGCTCCCCTTTCAGCCCTCAACGCGCGCGACTGCGGGCCGGCCGGCGCGAGCAGCGGGGGCCAGTCGGGGGCGGCCCGCGCATGCGCCTCGGTGGGGGAGCCGCGGGGTCCTCTGGGTAACGTAGTTCTCGCCTCTTCACACCGCCCGGCTCTCCTCACGTGACCACCTCATATCTCCCCCTCCCTCCCCTCCCCCGCCCCGCCCCCCCAGCGTTAATTACTTTCTGTTAATTTCTATCCTGCCCGGGTTTCGGTGTACCGGCCTGTGGGCCGCACGCGTGGGAGGGGAAGGGAGCGGAGGGGAGGGGGCGCGTGCCGTTGCCGTTGGGGTTTCTTTGGTTCACCTCGTGTTTCCCCCGCCCACGTGACCCCCGCCGGCCAGGCGGCAGGTTGTTGACGCGTCGCCTAGATACGGGCGCGAGGCCGGGCACGCGTGCGGTCCCGCCCGCAACGGACTCCGCGGCGCGAGCCTGACGGGGGGCTCAGGGGGTGAGGCGGGGCGGCGGCCGGCCGGCGGGGGGCAAAGCGCCCAGGGCGGACGAGAAGAGCGGGTGGTGAGGAAGGGCTGGGGTCGGAGGAGCGGGAGCGGTGGGGAGGAGGAGGGGGACGAGCTGGGGTGCAGAAGGGGGCTGGGGGAAGCGAGGGACGAGGGGCTGGAGAGGTCTGTCAGGGGCAGGGAAGGCGCGGGAGAGGTGTGTGAGGTGGTGTCGCTGCTTGGGAAGGGGACATGGGCAGACTTACTGCGTTTTCTGACTTACGGGGCGGGGCGTTGATGTATGTTTGTTTTTTTTCCAGTCTGTGTTGTGCTTGTTGTCCATTGTGGACGCTGGTGGGGAGATGGTGGTGGAGAAAGCGGGCTCAAGCCCCTCCAGGCCCGTAGGTGACAGGTCCCCTCAGCAGCAGGAGCCACTGAGGCATGTGAAGAAAACCAAGCAGCAGGTCTGCGATGGATTCACTATTAAAGCCATGATGAAAAACACTGTGGTATGTTTGCTGCTAGTATAGAGGTGATGTTAATTAATTTACTCTCACGTGTCCAGGAGGCATAGAGTGACTTAAAGCTGGAGATAAAGCATGTCAGGGAGGTCTGTGAGTTGCTAAAACTTTATGTGGAGATTGGTGGTTGCTGAAATTACCTTCAGGCTATACAGAAGTAGTATTATAAGGTAATATGATATATACCTTATAAACATAAGGTCTGTGCCAGTGGAAACTGTGATGCTTCACCTCCAAGTATATTACTTTGATGCCACAATTTTTCTGTATTGTTTTGTATTGGCAGTGCATGTTCTGTTAAACTGTCAGCCTGTACAATTGTGTGAAAGGATTACTACCTCACATTTAGCAAAATGCTGTCAAATGATACTGTAGTATTATTTGAAAGTGTTTTCATGTACTGGCACAGTGTGGTATAAATTTGATATGAATATCACACAGGATAGTAAAGATCTGGAAAATACATTCATTTTTAAAATAAGCTTGAAAAATAATAAAAAGCTTACACATATTACAGGAGAATATTAAACTGGAAACAAACATTAGTTCTCCAACTCATGAATTTTATTTTTCTTTATTATTTAAACAGAGTTCAAGGTGTTAGCAAAGTCTTGTGTTCTCAAGATTTTTTAAATTCTATTCTTCTGACAACAGTTATGAAATACATTATTTCCCTTGTTTTGATGAAACAGTCTTCCTGCAGCAGTCTCTCTGGACTTGTTATCTGTAATAGCATCCTCTTAAAAACCCAAACAAGTCCATCTTTCAACAAATTTTAAATGGAGTAGAAATTGTGTACATTAAAAACTTATTAGTAAAATTAAAACATGTTTCACCTTAGTGGGAAAAATACAAGGTGAAAACAACTGAAAAAAACCTTTGTTTTAAAGATTGTTTGGTTAGTTTGTTTATTTTTAATTCTAGAGATATGTGGAATTGACTGTAACACTTCAGTGAGTTTAAGGATTAATTTTTAAAAGACATTTCCTCTTCTCTGGACAAAATTCAAGTATGGATATTTGTACATATTTTTTTACACCTTGATATGCAAAAGGCGCTTGGTTTTGTTTAGAAGAATCAGCCATTTCAGTGGAGTCTAAGAAATATATATTTAATTTTTAAAAAGAAACATTGACTTGTGAACATAACTAGCTATGAGTTTAACCAGAATTTAAGTTTTCTTGTAAATATTTATAGAGTTTTAACTTTTATGACTGCAATTCTAACTTCCTAAACATTAACAGAATGTTAAATCATGTGGTACTGTCACTAAGCAACAGGAAACAGGTAAATCTGCTGCCTTTGGAGCTACTGATTGAATCACAGAAATGATGGGTTTTTGGCATGGACCTTTGGAGATCTTCTAACTCAGCTTCCCATTTGAAGTGGGCCTGTCACTAGCGCCAGATCAGGTCAATCATGAGTTTCCCTAGCTAAGCTGTGAAACCCTCCAACATCAGAGATTCCCTGACCTCTCTGGGCAACCTGTTTCGTTGCTGCTCTGCATGGCTGCCTGGCTGCCTGCCCCCTGGGCACCCTGTCAGAGGTAGGGTTAACAGTTTTCTGACCCTCTTCACAGATTCTGCTCATAACTGGGTAGGAAGCAGTGAAACCTAGAGGTCCTGGAAGATTCATAGTGCCAGGGCTGTATTTGGCAAAAGCTCCGAGTGAGGATAGACAGCCACTGGAATAATTTCCCAGGGATCAATGTACAAAAAATTAGGATAGAGTAAAGAATATCTCACTGCCTCTCTGTCTGTGCCAAAGTGGGTGTCCCTTTTCTCTTTTCCAACAACTGGTTAAATGGAGCTTCAGATTTATTAAGTACTCACTTGTCAGAGGTTGACATCATCAATGAAGTTCTCATGGAAGGCTTAGGAGTTGACAGGAGGGTTGAAAGCACAGCAGGCAAATACATTTAAGACATGGTAATTCTTTTTGTTAACAGCATGACAAGGAACACAGTTGTCAGCAATATGTTCAGCATCTCCAGGTCAAACAACTAGGTACGGATTAATAGCCTTTAGTGCAAGCATGCAGTCAGTCCTCAAGTCTTATCATAGAGTCTAACAGATTACCATGATGAGTATATGGCTGTAAATATTATAGTGAAGGTTCCAGATTTCTTTGATGTCGCTTGTGCAAAGAGCATTTTACTAAACCATTTTTCATGAAAGTTGCTGGATAAAGTTTTCTTCTCAAGTCTGCTTTCATATCTAATAGTAAGTGCAGAAATTAAGTACATACAATATTCAAGACTTTGAATATGCGCCAAAAAAATTGTTCCTGAACTGAAGAAAGTGTTTTGTGTTATTCCAAAACTGTAAATACATATAGCAGTTTAGATTAAGAGCAAGATCCTATAAAGGTCTTCTACACTAACAAGCTAGATACTGTGACATTTACATTTTAATTGTTTTGTCCCCCAAGTGGAATCAAGAATGCCATGTGACATGCTCATACTTCACATGGACTGCATGGGTAGAATTAGGAATATAATTAAAAATTAATATACAGACTAGCAGGTAGAAAAGCATCTGTACATGAATGTGGACAGCAGGAAGATACCTCTGTTAACCATTTGGAGAGAATCAGAAATTATTTTTCCTGGTTTGTGCAATTGTATATGAGAGAATAAAGTGCCGGTGTCCCCTTTTTCTGTAATAAATTAGTGGCAAATGCACTTTTTCAAGGAGAGGATTCATTTTGTTACTTAAAGGGAACTGTAGAAAGGGGATTCCAGTCTATCTCCTAACTTTTAAAAGATTCTTAACCAACAAGTTACAAGATTACTGAGGTGAAAAAGATCACAGAGGGAAAAGTCTCCACGTGTCCTTTCAAAGTGTTGTTACTGTGCTGCAAAGAGTTAGGATTCATAGGGCTAGAAAGTGGCAAGGTAGGAAACTCACTAGACAATATATTTTAGTGCATCCATCATTCACGATGGATTTTTGGAAGCTTTGGTTTTTGGAATTGTATGTCCATCATTACTTGCTAGAATGGATTTGATGTTTTTTGGTGTAGAATCGGAACTTAAGATGTACCGTCCTGACTGCTGAGCCAATAAAGCTATGAAAGGATGTTCTTTTTTTTCCTTCTGTTTTTCCTGAACATTGAATTCCTTTCTACAAAACTGCAGAGCTTCAGCAGGAAAGGAGGAGTTTATCTTTCCTCTACAGGTCCCCCTTTAATAACACTATTGCCAGGTAAGTTGAAGTATCCTTCTGCAACACATGAATTTCAACACCTCTGGCCAGAGTACTGAATTCAGATTTTCTCCCTCACTTTCCTGTGTAAACCAGTAGGTTTTATATAGAAAATATCACTATTACATCCATCTGTGCTCCATGACATCATTCAGAAACTGTTTCTAGTAATGGGCCACATCCAGCCTGTGCGTAAGGGATAAAGTGAGAATGCCTGCTAGATGGTCTTAGAAGGAGAGTGATGCTAAAAATCTGGATTTCAAAAACCAAAGCAGAGCTATTCAACCTGGGAGAGTCTTAGCTATGTGCAGAAGCACAGGTCCCAGCTCCTGAAAGAAGTGTAATTGCTTATAAGCAGAAAAACTGTTATTTAGATTGCAGTTCTGGATTTTCATCCCTTTGTTCCTCATTTAGGAGTCTACAGGTCTGTATGTATCACAATGAGTTCTCAGTCTTTGTTGTTTAAACTCCTCTTCCAAGCCTTTATCAGTAGTGTGTGTTGTGAAGGACTTTCTTACCCTTTACCCTTTGACAATAAGTCGTAGCAAGGGTTTCATTTTAACCATAGAGATAATGTGATTTGTCTACATTCTGAAACTTGTGTTTTGATATTCTATTTATATTCATCCACACTGTGTAACTAAGACTACTTTTTTATTTACCTTGTAGCAGTAACAGTTTCTAATCTGATTTTAAGGCTATGGGAAAGTATTTTTTACAAGAAAAAGTTTTCCATTTCTGTTGTAATAGCTAATTTATTGGCAAAGGCAGTACGTTTTGGGGCAAGTAGATGTCAAGTTAAAGGAATGTTTTGAGAAATGTTTATGGGCCAGCAGTATGTCCCATCTTGGAGGAATCCAGTTTAACAATAGCCATTTTGTACAATCTACGAGTATACTTTAGTGAACACTGTGGGTCAATTTAAACTGTCAGTGCTCTGGAAGGCAGTCCTATCTTCCTGTTTCAGGCTGTTTATTACTAGTGCCCCTTATTGTGCCCACGTTTGTACAATGGTGGCTGATCAGGGAACTGATCCTGATGAAAAATACTCCAGCCTGTTTAAGCTAACAGTGTTGAACTGCAGTCTCTGGGATTGAGGCAAGCAAAGCTCCTGCTCCCACCAGACTCCTCTGTCCTGCCCTCTTTCCTGTCCTGACTGCATGCTTCCATCTCCCCTTTTGCATTTACATTGGTGTTTCTTACAACTACAGAGGAGGTTGGGTCAGCTTTAAGGGCTGTTAAGTTAACATACGAAAGAAGGGGAAACAGGAATATGCTGTCAGCACAAGCTGTGTGGGTGCGAATGTCCCTCTCAACAACATCACAGTCTTAAAATTCATTTAAAACCGGTTATGGAACTGAGTTATAGAAGAGTAATTCCACAAGCATTTAAAGCAGCATAAACTTGCACCACAATTGAAAGGAAAAAATCCCAATTTATTCTTTGTGCAATATAAACTTTTACATGGCCATGCAGTGAACTAGACTGGGGTCCTGGCTAACCTAGGTTAAAAGCAGTTCAGCATTTTTTTTACAGCAGTGCAGACTTGACATACAGTTTCGTAACAGTGTAAGCTAACAAAAATTGTGGCTGCTACAGCTCTGCCTGCTTCTGCTGCATATTTTTACCTCCTCTTTTGTGGTCAATGCACATAGTCATGCAACTGAATTGATGAGGCACTTCATTAATTTTTGCAAATGTGGGGAAAGGTTGATGTTGTTCATAGTTGCAGTGCTAAGATGATAAGATTTGTTTAATATCCTCAAGCATGAAGAAATCACGCTGTTTCATTTATGAAAATCTGTTACACACTTGAATCTCCAGTAAATCTTTTTCTTCATAATTAAATCATATGTCTTAAAATAGATAATAAGTAAATTATCAGTTAGACTCCATGTCATGTTTTTGATTGACATTTCTTGTTTTCTTAAATCACTTCATTGGATTCACGATATTTTATGTAGAAAGACCCTGGAAGGTTTTAAGTTTCATACCTAGAAGAGGTAAATGTGAATTGATTTTAAAACATTATGACAGTGATGTTTCAAGTCTCCTCTACTGATCAGTTTTTTATGAACTAATGAATAAAATATTCTTAACTGGACACAATTAGAGATAGTTGTCAAATTCTGTCAATTCTTGCATTGGAATTAAACTATTTTAAACATTGAAAACTGAAACTAATATAAAAGAGCAAATGTCAGACTAAATTTTTTTAAGTATATGAGAGAAAAGGTCTTACATATTTACAGTTTTCATACAAATTTAAAATCCTGCAGTGGTCTGAGTATGTGGGTATCTTCGTCTGGTATTTCACTGAATTAAGTGGGCATTTTTAAGTTTTCAGATGTTTGACTGCAAGTGTAGGAATTTAGAACAAAGTATTACAAAATAGTTAATAACAACAGTCTCAGAACAAGATTTTAGGCTGTCAACTTGCTGAATAGGGAATTGTCTAAAGTCAGCATTTCCCACATGCAGCTGGGCACACCTCTAAAGCTAGCCAATAGAAAATGTGAAAGAGATTAGTCAGAAAGCATCTGCCATACACCTTTCTCAGCACACAGATTCCAGAAGAGTTTCCAAAGAACATATGGACATATTCCTTGTTTCAACTTGATACCATTCATTCCAGCTAAGAAAAATCCTGGCTACTATGTAGGCTTCAGCTTTATCTTAGTCTTCTCCTTATTAGTTGACTGGGGATGCTATAGGATACCTGGAGTGAGTTCAGTAAAGAGCCATCAAGACAGGGTTCTGGAGCACATGTTCCATGAGGAGAGGCTGAGGGAACTGTATTTTTTTCAGCCTGGAGAAGAGAAAGCTACCAGGGTACTTAATGATATTACGTCCTAACAGACCTAATGGCCCAATAGCTATGAGGAGGCTGTCAGGAAGACAGAACCAGTCTGTTCCCTCTAGTGAATGATGGGAGAACAGATGATGTGAGTTGAAATGAGGTGTTGAGGATGGTGAAAGGCTTTTTCACCATGAAGATAGCCAGGCAGTGCATCATGTTTCCCAGAGTTGTGCAGTCTCCTTGGAGGTTTTCAAGACCAAATGGAAAAAGCCCTGAGCAACCTGGTCTGATCTCCAGAGATAATCCTGCTTGGAGAAAGAGGTTGGACTAGAGGCTTCCCAAGGTCCTTTCCAACCTGAGTATTCCCATGATTCTACCTCTTCATATAATCACAGAGTCATAGAATGGCTAGAGTTGGAAGGGACCTTAAAGATCATCTAGTTCCAACCCCCCTTCCATATAAGGCAGGGTTGTGACCACTCCATGGCTCTGCTATTACTAAAGTCAGATGAATCAGTGATGATTACGTGACTTTTGAACTGGGGAAAGAAAAAATAAAAAGGCATTTGAAAGTGTTTCCTTTAATAGCTTTGCTGCTTTTCTGAAGAGGTGATGTGAAGGGGGTAATATATACTACAACTGAGAAGACAAAGCAATGTTAACTGTGTGTCAACCATTGACAGTGCTGTGCCTGCCAGTAGTATACAACATTCAGACCTTTGGGTATAACTTTTGTTGAGGAAATTGCTGGGTTTTAACAGGATTGTTCCTGTTTGGTTTGTCATTTTTCCTTTTCCCTGTCACGAGGTGGTACTGAAATTGTTTTCAGCTTAAAAGAGAAAATGAATGGCGCTTTAGTAGCAATAGAACAATTCTTCCTCTATTGTACAATGTTCCATTAGACAATAATAACAAGTTGTGGATTTGGGGGATATATTAAAATACATTTGCAGAGGTAATCACTAAATTGAAACTAATAAATCGTTTAACTCTAGATTTTTCTCCTGTTTGATACTTCTTAAGTTGTTCTTTATTAGGTCATCCTTAAGTTGGATTTAGGTGATTATTCCCCATATTTTATCCTATTTGTTCTTTTGCTTCTGGCAAGTGGAAGCACTTGTTCTTTTATAATATTAAATATTCTTCATTTTTACTAGTTTTAAGTTAATCCTCTTTTAACATTGATAACAAAAACGCTTGCCTGATGGCGCGTTTAGCACCAATATTTAGCTAAATCTAAGCACTAAGCACTTCTCAACTTGTAAAATACAAGAAAAATGTTTGTTCTGCTTGCTGAAACAGTTCCTCTGAAAGCAGCTCTAGTGGAGATGTGCATATGAGCTTTTCTGCTTGAAGTCACAGGTTAGAGCTCATACTTTAGAGAAGCTACATGCACACCAGCTGACTCCTAACTGAATGTTCTACCCAGACTGGAGGTAGACCCCCTTGTGTTAAAAGATCTTCTAAAGCCTTAACTCTTTTGTTCTTAACTCGTGTGGCCTACTGGGCAAAGATAGTTTTGCAGTTGGATTATCAGGATATGCTACTGGGAAGTGAAAGTTGTAGACTTGAAATTTTGTCAAATGGAAAGAGAAATGAACAAAGTCACCACCTCCTGAACTTGTATTCTGACTTCTAAATAAATATGCAAAAGTTGGAAATATTATTTAAGAGGACCTTCCTGAAAGCATGTTTTAGTCTTCAGAAAAGAATTTAATAGTCTGCATTTTAAGTAGGCAGATATATCCCTTTTATAGTCTTGATTCAAGTGACTGAACTCCAAAGAGGAATGGAAATTCACAGGCATCCCTGTATTCAGCATCCTGTAGGTATTCAGCATCTCTCCCAGCACTTCATCTTTTTGAAGTGCTGAAATGTCTCCTCTTCACTAACAGCTCAAGGAGCCTGGGTTCAGAGCCTAATTTAGGCTCTTCGAATTGCCATGGTGTTAGGGGATGGCGTTCAACTGTTATACCATATTTTTCACTTCGGGTTGTATCATGTAGCTCAATGGGATGACAGTCTTTGACTAGATATCTAGAAAATATTATAATGTAACTATTGATTATTAACTAGTGGGAGATTAAAAAAAGTTCCAATTAGTGTAATATGTTCATTATATGGGCAGATTCTGGCATCCTCTGTGGTATCTACTACTGTCTCCTTTAGCCTGTATTTTCTGTATTCTTTGCTTATCCAGTCTGTTTCATGGTTTTCTTCATCTCTGTCTAATTGACTGCTTTAGATGTATGCTGACTTTGCTTCAGGGTCCCATAGAGCCACTTTCAGAGACAGAGTAGTTCACAGGGTATCCATTGAAAGAGCTATTATGACATCATCTTTTCTTGCAAGTTACAAACTGTCTGATTAAAGTGATCGTTTTGGATCATGTTTTTCCAAAGAAAGGAAATAAGATGTGTTTTTAAGGGAGACATTCATAAATATTGTCATGGTTCTTATGTTTTTAAAAGGTCTCTCTAAAGCTGTGTAACATTTGCAGCCTAACCACTGGAAGATTATGCTACTACATGAAAAAAACACAAAGTGAAAGAAAACCATTGCACCAGATACTTCAGTAAGCATCCAAACTAACAAAGTCTGATATCCTACGGGTTTTTTTGTTTTCTGGTTGATTAGTATCAATATTAAGGTTTTCCTGCGATATTTAGTAAGGTATTTGGTATCTAAAAACAGGAGAGACAAGCTTCTTGACTGGAGCACTCTTCTTTGTTCTCCGGTATTTCCATAAAACATGAAGGCAACTGTTTATGCCTGAAATCTGCCTTTTTCTCAAATTCAGCTGAAAATGACCAATGGATACATATTCTTTATGAATGAAGGCAGGCCAGTGTACACATAGCATGGATTTCTTTATAACGAAAGGGTACCCCTATGGATCCGTTCCATTTGCCAGAAAAAAAAATAACTAAATAAAATCGAACTATTGCAATATCACAAGTGAATCATACAAGTAAGAAAAAGTTTGAGTTCCTTTCAATCGCAAGTCATTGCTTGAAAATGAACCAAAATGTCTGGACACTTAATAACTGAGTGACATAATTTTATTGAGAAAATAAACTATATCTCTCAGGCTGTAGACTTCAGTTTTGGAACTGCAAGAACATTAGTGACTTCCCTGGTTTTCCGGTTAAGTGACTGGTAGTATCACCAAAGTTGACAGCAGGGTGCATCAGCAGCACAATACAGAACTGCTTGTAGAATCAGAATATCTGAAGCAGATCCTGTTTGTCACTTCATTAGAATGTAGAAGTAGTTTTCCTATAGTGACAGGGGAGAAACCTCTGACTACCTTTCTGGCTTCCAGGTTTAGCCTGTAGATGTTATTCCACAGGACTAAAGGTTAAAAAATCTGTTTACTAAGTTTTGTAACTAACCAGTAAGTGTATAGTTGTTTATTTGCTCCTATTGTTTGACCTCCTGATTTTAATGTATTAGAAACATTAATTTAATGAAAAGGTATGACTTATTTAAGAAACCTTTCTTAAACTTTACTAAATGTCTTCTGATAACATACATCTGTAAAGACAGGAAGCTAGTAATCATGGTAGCACTTTTAGTTTGCAAAGACACAGTCAAGGACTGCAACTGCAAAGCTACCAGTAAGACTAAACTTTGTAATTTATATTGAAGAGTTTATGATAGAAAACATTTGTGTAGTATTACTGAAAACCAGCCTTGCAACATTAAATTCTTATAAATAAAATAGAATGACGTGATAGATAAAAATAAATGGAGGAAACAATTGCTTTGTGTATAAACCAAATATCTGTGTTCACATGTGACTGAGAATAAGACACAAAGAGTTTTATCAATGGTCATTAAGATAAAATATGGTTTTGTAATTTATGTAATTCATATGAGTAAACCTGTGAGATTAAAGTGGTTTTGCTACTTACGTAAGTGAAGGACAATTTATAACATGAAAGTACCACTTGTTCTCTCAGCTCTCATGTGCAATACTGTATCTTGGGAAGAGTAATAAAAGGAATTCTTCCAAGAATAGGTATTTTATGGAAAATTACCATTAGAAAACTTACTTTGTTTTAGAGATAAAATGGTATGAATGATCGAGGTAAGGTAGTATCATGGGATAATAAATTCTTACCACGTTGATAAAAATCCATTTTGTATTTTTTTTTTAAAAAGCATTTATTCAGTGACCTGTGAGTTCAATTAATAGACTTATGGAATGTAAATATTTAGTGATAAGTTTAATTTATCATAAGGTACTAGATGAAATGTCTTGGTGAAAGCTATGGTAATTTTTATCGTTTTCAAGAAGCCAGAATTTTACTCCTAGCATAAGAATTTGTATTGAATACTTAATTTAATTTTCTCAGTATATCATTATTTTTATTTAGTGTTCTAAATAGATTCACTCCTACATTAAAACATTACTTTTTAATGACTAGACATGCTATCTGTGGGCTACAAAAAATTGAACAAGTATCAATAAGCTTTTTTTTTTTTCCTGATATGACTCTTGTATTTATGCTGTTTATTTTCTCAAGACGGTATGATTTACTGTCTCTGTGCTGCAGCCAAAATTAATCTATAAAAATACAACTCCTTAATCAGAAAAAAATCATGCTTTTGCTAAAGATTTGAGTAGGAGAAGTTTTGGCATTTTCAAAATTTGCATACAAAAACCTTAATGGAATGTAAAAAAGACAAAAGTCTTCCCATTTTCAGTTAAGTGAGGGTTTTTTTAAGATTTAAATGAACTTGGTAAGCAGAACTCTAGGTGCTTAGTATGGTAGGCCTTGTATTTAGTTGTCTAAAACTAAAATAGGCATACTTATCCTTTAAACTCCTAATTTTTTGAAGTATGATTTAAAGAGCTAGAGAATGATAGACAAAACTGAATTTTTTGAGTCATTCATGTCATCCTCAGCTACAGTCTTTGCAATATTCCATATTGAAAGTGAACATGTAGATAATAATATAAATGCACAACTGGAAAATAGGAAAGCAAAGATGGTGAGGGTGTGTACGTATGTATGGCTGGTGGCACTGTTTGTGGATTGATGCCCAGTGAAGAATCAGGAGGGCCTAAGTAACTTAGTTTTGGCCAGCTCTTCAGTCTTGCTTATGGCATTAGGAGTGTACTAGTGTTCCTGATAAACCATCTCCTTTCCAGCACAGCCACAAGGAAGATATACATGTACCTCATCAAAACTCTCAGCAGTGTTTGGCCATGAGTATCTTTTAATTGTCTTTTTTTTTCGCAGTGCTGCTGCACCTACCTTTCTCTCATTACAGACATTTTTTAACAATACATCCAGGTTTTTCACAAGGGCCTTAGGTCTGCAGTCCATCTATGTTTGCAGGAGTTAAATAAAGTAAGGAATCTGCTAGTGTGTGTTACCACTGAAGAAGTGTGTTGTCTCGTGATCTCTCATAAAGTTTTGTACCAAACAAAACAAGAGGTAGAACCAATCCTCGTAGCATCACACAAATAAAGGCTTTCAGGGCTGGAAAGAAACCACCCATCAGAATTGTCTTGAAGCTGACTGATAGGAATTGACCTATCCAGTTCAGGGTGACTGATTCATTTCTACCAGTCTCCCAGGCAAGTCAGCAGCACATGCTGATCTTCAGTGTCAAACGCTGCTGATAGGTTTAATGAAGTAAGCATGGGTATCTTCCTCCTAGCTGTGCTAGAGAGGAGATAGTTTGCAAGCAAGACTAATGCACTCTGAAAGCTGTTACCAAGTCTGAAAGCCCGACTGCCCAGATTTAGGTCATTGGCAGAGAATTCAAATTCTGTAGAAGAGTATGTTGGTTTGGTTTTTTAAATTATTTTTATTATCATTTTCCCCAAGAATAAAAAGCTCTATTATGTAGTAGCTGGACAGAACATTTGTACTAAAAGGAGTTTTTCAGCGTTGGCATTAACACTTCATTTTTCATGTTGGTTTAAAAAATGTGGTTTAGATTCAGATTATGTTCATATTGCGATAGACTGCTCAGGCCTTTGTCCAGCTGGGTTTTGATTGTCTTCAAGGATGGAGAGCCTACATTATCTTTGGATAACCTGTTCAATGATTACCTTCTTTGTGAAAACAGTTTTTCTACTATCTAGTCAGAATTTCTTTTTGCAATCTTTGCCCATTGCCTCTTCTCTTTTTGTTGTGCATCTCTGAGAAGAGCCTGACATCTCTACTGTGCTCTCATGCTGGGTAACTGAAGACAGCAATGAGGTTCCCATTAAGCTTCCTCTTCATAAGGTTGAACAAACTGTTTCTCTCAGTCTCTGTTGCATGTTTCATGTACTCCAGCCTTTTCTTTATATTGGTGGCCTTCCACCAGCCTTGATCCAGTATATCAACGTCTTTCTTGTACTGGGGAGTCTGAAATGAGACCTTGTGCTTGAATTGCCATCTCACAAACGTCAAATAAAAGGGGGATGCTGAATTCCCTCAACACTCTTGATGTAACCCGGAGTGCAGTTGCCTCATCTCTGCCACAAGGGTACACAATTGTTCAACTTGTTCACAGGGATCCCCGATATCTTTCCTGCTAAACTGCCTTCTAGACAGTCAGTGCCTGGCCTGAACTGTTCCAGTGCAGAACTTTGCATTTACTATGGCTGAACTTGGTGAAATTCCTGTCAACCCATTTTTCCAGCCTGTCAAGATATTTCTGAATGCCCCCCTGCAAATTTGATATCATTCACAAAGTCTCTGGGTACATTCTATCCTGTAGTCCAGCTTCTTAATGAGATGTTAAATAGCTCAATATTGAGCCCTGAAGAATGCTTCACGTAACCTCCTACTGGTTGGTCAACTAACACTATCCTTTGGGTCCAACAGCCCACCACTTTCCACCCTCCTTGTGGTCAGTTCCTCATGAAAATCACTTGAAGCAAATGGGATGTAGACTGCCAAATGGCATTGGATTCTACACTACACATTTATGAATGTCTCCATCTCATTAAGATCATGAGTCCGTGCATGAAATCATTTCTACATCAACTCCCTGCTCCTTAAGAATAAGAATCAACTGACATATGTCTTTTATACTCTATAATTTTAAAACCTCATTCTCCACCATTTCTTGAAGAGATTAATTGCATATCTTATCCCAGTGTGAGGAATATAAAGACTGTAAATCTATTATTATATTACTATATCTATTATTCCCTCTGAAAGTGTGCAGGCATTTATATATTTACTATATAAAATTTCAATTGAAAAAAATATATAGTGATGCATATCCCATATGATGATCATATTCCATGATGCAAGAAGGAGCAGCAATGTAATTAGAGTTACCAGGGACACACAAATTTTACTATACGTTTCTAGATTATGTAGATTTCTGGTTATGTAATACAAGGAAAGTTTCAGCATACTAACAGTGCTAATAAATATTACAATGTAGTGTTTGAAATGCTTTCTGAGTTTTGTACCATTTGAATACTAGCTGTTTTTGACTTATAACTCCAGGATCTAAGCTGGAAGAAGTTTCTTAATGGCTGGGTTTTCTGTGTGAAGAAAGAGAGGTGGCTAGCTGCTAGTTAGCTGTATTATTATAATTATATTTGATGGTGATTAGAATAAATGTGGTCTGAATATACTGTTTTATTGGTAGGTTAGAACAAAGCTAGCTGAATTAATTAACCCACATCATTGGAAGATTCCAGATTGCATTTCTATACATCAGGTAAACCAGACCTACTTTACTAAACTCCACGGAAGAAAGATAGCTCTCTACATAAGTAGAGAACACATGTTGAAAAGGTTGGTAACCAAGTATTTGTTCTGTAACTAGCCTAAGTAAAGCCTATTTATTCTTTCTTTACTTTTTTTTCTGTCATTACAGTCTGACTTTTTGCTATAGTCTTGCTGTGATAGTCTGACTTGATGAGGTCTAAAGGGTAGCAGTCATCTTCTGTATAGTATTTTGGCATTGTATAATCATATTAGCCATCTTTCATTACTGTTTCAGCAGTTATACTAAGATGGTGGCAGTGTATAGGTGTCAAAACTAACTTTATCTTCTGTAGCTTAGTTTGCAGACAGTCTGCAATGTCAGTAGAAATTTGGCTTGCTTTTGACCAAAAGGACCGCAGTTACAAGTGAGCAGAGGTATAATTGAGCAACAAATTACAGTGAATATGAATTAAACAAAGCATCCCTAGAGCTACATGGCAGAAGTCAAGTGTTACTAATTCTCTGAGTTATTACCTCATAATAACTAGCATCCTGAAGATGTTCTTCTGTTATTAAATTCTTGCAGAGTGAGTGTGTTCTATGAAACACTGAATAACATTTTTCACAGTGTGTGATTCACACTGAGTATCTCTGGTAATCAGATCACATTGCATGCAGGAAATGTGTATGAGGTTGAATCAGGCAGAATTTAGAGGAAAATCATGTTTTAATTTCATTTGAAATAGTATTTAGAAGAAAAATGGAATCATCAAGCAACTTTTCTGCATGTGTTTAATGGATTACATCTTACGGACTTCTGGAGCTGCATGGTTGTCAGAAAGTTATTCAGTAAAGGGAAAGGGCAATGATGAATCATTTTCATGTTTACCATCTCTCCAAAACACTCTATTTTTCATTAAAAAATGTATTGTTATGCTCAAGTATCTAATGCAATTTGAAACTTACCTCCAAATCAGTAGAATAATAATTATTAAAAGCTATAGTTTGTAGTTTCTATTATAAAATGTCATTGCATTTAACCAGATATATAGCTAGTGATTCATTACACTGTATTATAGGTTAATTTATAAGAATTAACTCTAAAAACTTGAAAATATTTAAGGGAAATCTAAAGTTTTCAAGCGCTGTAAATTGACTGAACTTAAATGTTTTACTTTTCCTCAAAATTCATTGTACTGTACTAACATATTTATCCAAGCAAATGAAAAGAATCCCATTTGGGGTAAAAATGGAAATTCATTTTCCTACCTAGTTCAGTTTTTAGCTTGCCTGTTAATAGTAATTCCATACTGTCAGTTGTAATGATGTCTTGTGTGGTAACTCAGAACTAGAGCCACTAACCTAACACAGCAAAGAGTAATCATAAATACACAACTTTCGCTCACTGTTGTGAATAAGGTAAAATGTATCTAAGGGTGAAAAAGCTTAATATTCTATTATAAAATGTTAGGATGTCAGAGCTTCTGTCTGTATTTTCTCCAAATGTTGCCAAGGAATGAGCTCTTTTCTGTAAATCATAAAAATTGTTATTACGTTTTGAGGTTGTTTTTGAGAAATCAACATGTTAAATAAAATTGTAGCCTCTTCATCAGAATGTACATTTTAATTATAATCAATGTAGCCTATGAATAAATAATATAATTACTATAATGCTCTCATAGTAACATTTGCTTCATCACTTACTATTCTTTTACAGCATTTAAGTTGTGGATATGGAGTTACATCAAATTTTGCATTTGTGAGGCTTTTGCACAAGTATTTTATGAAAAAGGAAAATAAGGTACATTGAACCTGATATGTTCCTGTGCTTCATTAATCTTTTATCTTTTTTCCCCCCCCCCCAAGAATTTAGCTAAAGAAAACCACATTACCTCAATTACATAGTTATGCTTTTGTGCCTGCACAAAGCTATCTATATTTCTCAGAATGCTTTTATACTTCAGTATCTAAGATCAGTTTTTTATCAATATATGTAGGCTCCTGAGCCTATGCACGTTTTCATTTTCCTTGTAGAAGTCAGATGAGCTATATACAAGCATACGTGTCCATTTCAACCCAGATCATCAAAGATCTTGGTATAAATTAAATTAAAACTTGTTTGGGATATTTAGGATTTGTCTGTAATCCTGGCATATGTCTGATTTTAGCATGAGCAGCAACATAAAACTTTATAGTGCTGTGGCATGCAGTTCAGTACAGGGAAGCTACTGCAGTTGGTACTGGGGAATTTGGATGAACGCTTTTGTGCCAGAAACTTCAGACCTAATGATAGTTCCACTATTTGAGTCAGCTCAGATGAAGCTGGTAGGGAGTGTGCTTATATGTGCTCTGATAATCCTTCTGCTCACAGTGGAGCACCTTCACAACACAGCTCATTCAGATTTTTAACATATGTCTAGATATGTTTAATATGATGTATATTAATATATAAAATATGTTACTGAATTGTAAATACATGTGATACATCTGTAAATACACAGCTACTTGATACAGATACCTGTACAAATATAAGTAACTTTGTGTTCTTGTATTTGCAGACAGAGATAGCTATATTCACAGTTAGTTACTTTGTTACATTTCTCAAATTGTTTTTTCATACTATTTGGATACATGATAATTTAAAAGCCAAAATAAGGCATTTTCAGATACATGGATGAGAAAACATGCATGCAATCTTAAAGCTGATTTATCATTATTTGTTACCATGCTCACATAACTAATTAGGTTATATAGACGTGCAGAGATCATTATTAAGTATTTTTAAAAAGCTTAACCTTTTACCATAGAATTAGTATGAGAAAATTTAGCCCAAAGACTGCTTTTCCTAGTTACAAATTTTTGAAAGTATGGCAGTATGTCTTGTGCTTCCTTCTGCTAGAGCCTTCATAGCATAGCTTGGTAGCTAATGGGGGTGTATCTAGCAAGCCTAATACTTAGATGGCATAACCTTTTCCATTTTAATAGATTCTTACATTCTTTTCTTTGAGAAGTTGTCACATTTACAGTGTTTGCAGCAGATTTAATTTGGTGTAAATAAACCCTTAAGGCTATGGTGTGATTTTTGTAACATGAAATTCTCTTCAGCTTTTGCTGATATATAAACTTGAATGTTGAGATTTCCTTTCTTACTTGAAGAACTTTGGCCAACTACCAGAATAATACTGCATCAAAATTTGGAGGCAGACAGGCCTCTCTGCCAAAGTGAACACTTGAGAGCTCTCTGAGCTGCTGTATATTGGGAGGTGGGGGGGGACAGGAGCCGAAACAAGCCAAGTTGTCCCATCTTCAGAACCTGGCTTTATCCTACCCCGATAAAACTGTCTGCAGAAGAAATAAAGCTCAGTTCTGACTCCCAGTAAATGTTTCCCCATGTCCAGGGCATTTTGTTCCTGCATATATTTTCCCTTCTTTTTTCCTCCTACTCTGCCTCTGACACAAGTGCCATATGGTCATGAAGGTATCTTAATTATCCAACAAAAACAATGAGAGGTGGAGGAGAAAGAGAGAGTGGAGTGAGTTGTTTGCCAAAGGTGGAACTGTTTGTTGTTTACTTTTTCCTTTAAAAAAGAACATAGGAGGGATTACATAGGAACAAATATTATATTAGTTGTAAAGCACACCAAAATTAGGAAATGCCAGATTCCAGATTGCCCATGAGACCTTAATTGCTGCTTCTTTGTGCACTTATAGCATGCTATAACTTTTTATATTGTTATAGTGTACTAATTTTTATTGCTCAGTCGTCAGGATAAACTCAGAAGGATCAGAAATGAGACTGGATGTACAGTATTAAATCTGCTTCGTTTAGATTACTATTTTATTTTGCAAAATTGAAATCTTTTGTTCAATTGCTCTATGTAGACAAATGTGACAAAATCTAATAAGCAAGTATCTGGGCAATCAATATTTTCGAAATGTGTGTGTCATGCATTTTATTTCAATTATTTGGGGAATTATTATTCAGGAATGCTAAAAATTAGTTGATCATAAAATACTGATGATAATCAATAATGATTAATAAAGTATATATCTAACTATATTTAGACACAATATTGTGCTGATGCATGCAATGAAGATAAGAATTTCTAGTTACAAAATTCTAAGCTGCTAAGCGTTATACATAAAACAAATTTTAGAAAACACAGTAGATTTCCATTTATATAAAACTTACGTAACTCGAACTCATTATGATGATGACTGTATTTGCATCCTTTACTGTATGCAGATTAATTATATTTATCAGATTATAATAGTTATGAATTTTGCACTTTCATTCCATTGAAGCTTGCAGACTTCTTCATAGCATAAATATTTTTTCATTTTGTCTGATTGTGATTCATGCTATTTACATTGTGAGTTCTCCTGGTTAATGCTGTTCACAGATCTTGTTCCATTTTAGCTCAGTAGTTCTAAAGAGGTAAATTGAGAAGCAAGAGAAAAGCTTCTGTGAGTTACCTGTCCTTTCTTATGACTCAAGCCCTTCTGACAGTTCTTAATATTGTAGCATTTCCCCTCTGCCCATTCAACTTGCTGGATTTTCAACTTCCATTGTACTCTTTGTCTGTCTGCAGAAGGGGCTACTTGCAGCACATATTTAAAGAACATGACACTCTCCCTTGCGTATGCTCTCTAAAATATGCTTCCCAATGATTTTTTTGTTGGTCCATCCTTCTTTCCACGTAAATGTTTTCTGTGTTTTGAAACCTAGTTTCCAAAAGGGGAGAGAGAAAGAGTTACTGTGAGCAAAGCAAGGTCATAAGACATCCTAAAGGACCTGGGGTTATTGTGGTGTTGGGTACTATGGAGGAGAGTACAAAACAATAGGGAACTCCAGTCTGGAAGTTTCCCTATTCTTAGAAAAATTTGGTTTTCTATTTTGCTGCTGTAGGAGTGTTTAAACTTGCCCTTAAAGGACTATTTAACGTACCAAAGGGCTAACTAAACAGGAAAACTAGGGTACCAATGCTTCTTCTGTAGCCCTGGGGTTAAAATACAGAGTTGTATGATTTCTCACTAAGTTTGTTAAGACCGAAGTACATTTAATTGTTTTAAAATACTTTGTTTTTTAAAGATAGACACATAATTCACACAGGATGCTCTGTGGATATTTACTGCTTTTCTAGCTATCAAGAGGCAATAAGTAATTATTTTTCCAATCAATTCCAAAATTGTCCTTTCTTCTGTTGCTTCTGTGTAAATGGAAAACTATATTTGATGTATATTTATATTACAGCTTGAGAAAAAAAAGCAGTTGTTGAAATCTTCACTTACAAAATTAAATTAGATGTTTTTTGTAAATGTTTATTTTTTAAAACCTGATATGCAGTTTAGATGTTAAGAATATATTACTCTCTAAAATATATTTTTTGGGGTCTTAAAAATAGTTATGAAAAATTCTTACATAAATTTTTGGTTGACTGAATTACTAACTAAATGATTATATAAACTGTCTCTAAAAATGTTAATTCTAAATAGAGACAACTGGCATGGAGCATAAGCAATAACATTTATTCTTGGAAAACATATCTTGCTTTTTGAAAAACTGAACCTTGACTAATTTTTTCATTAGTTATATCTTTATCCTCCAAAAGTAAATTATTTCAATGTTGGATCAAATTACTTTGAAAATTCTAACTTCCACTTTTATTTTTTCCCCTTATTAGGCACATTGGTATGTTTTATTAGAAAAAAATAATTGTTGATGTCTTCATCTGGCATTGTAAGATTAATTTATATCTCCGAATATTTCAGCTTATACATTTTTATATATATATATGTACATGTGGGTTTAGGGATGATTATTCATATATTAATAAGAAAAATCTCACAAGAACCCCAATGTTAGATTGATTTCCACTGTTTAGAATTAATGAGAATTGGAAGGTTTCAAAACCAGCTGTCATGTGAAAAAAGCAATAACCTCTTTCATAGGTACCTTTAAATAAGATGGGTTTTTTTATCAGAACAATGTCCTTTCAATTCCTGCCCTCATTTCTTAATTCTATACTATATTTCTGCACCTATACCTATTTTTTGTGAGTAGTTTCTTTAAATTAAGATATTACCACATAAATTGCTGTCATAAAGGAATATAACTCAGGTGAATATATATATATATATATTTCTGTACTTTTCAAGTTCTGGTTGATGATTCTATAATAACACTACCAATTAGATATCTATACCTGATTTTCCCAGGAGAAGGAAAGCATGCACAGCTCTTTCTTTGAACACATCTTATTACCTTAATTTATAAAGGTTACAAAAGTTAACAACATACACAACAACTGTGCATACTCAAGGACGGAGACATATGACTGGCTTTGATTTTGAATCACGAGCTTGTTTATACTACTGCTTTGCTAATTAAGAACAATAATTATTAACAGAAACTGAAATGTTTTTCTGCCAGTACACTGTCTCTAAACCTTTCAGAATAAATCTGCTTGCAAATGTCATTAAACAAATATTTTTCACATTTATGAACATGTAGTATTTTAAGGATGCTAAACAGTTGACTGTCCAAAAAGCTTTGGGTTTTTTTTGGCATTCTTAGGTGGTCAGTCAGAAAAAAAAGGATTATTCCATTCATTGTGAATTCTGCTACTTCTAGTATCTTGATGTAGTGATCTTTAATAAGCTATTCACTTAGCTGTCTATGAGAAAGAATGAACTTCAGTTACTCTGTAGTTCTAATTTCAACTTGCTGTTTTATAGCATTTCTTCAAATAGTAGTCATCCAAAGCAATCTATTCTTGAAAGCTTCTTGAAGGCTAATTGCATATACTATACTGAGATGCAGGTTACGTCGATGAAAAAATTGTAAATCATGACATAATTATGAAGTTTTGTAGAGCTAGAAAAGCGAGAAAAGGAAAATAGGGAAGGATTTCTTTCCTACCACAGTTATCACTCTACTTAAAGTTCTATGATTAGCATAACTGGAATAACCCTGGTAGAGATTTATGCAAACCTGTAAAAGATTAATACTGATTCCTATAGATTTTTGTATTTGGGAAGCTGCTATAAAATACACAGTTCATTTAAACATTTCCCATTAATTTAGTGTGGCATAACATGACTTATTCTCAAATATGAAATGTCATTGTAATCATATATTACTGGGATTTATTTTTCCTCATCCAGTCACAAGAGAAATATAACTGATTGGCACTTTGCCAACAATAAAGTCCTTGTCTTGAGTCTAGTTTACCCTGTGATGATGATTTTATAACATTTCTCTTTTAAAAACCCTGTGGTTTCACATTGCCTCTTGAATCAGGTGGCAGCTGTTACATTAGGCATTACAATTATCAAAAGGCTTTGCAAATCCCTATAATGGGTGTAGAATGCAATTCTAAATTTTAGTCTCTTGATCCCCAAGGAGGAATATGGAATCTGCAGCTTAGTCACTAAACTCCCTATATAGCATCTTGAGGATAAGTGCCATAAAAAGATAGTCCACGAAACTTGGGTTCCGAAGAGGTGCCTCTTGTGTCTATTCAATAGGAAATGTGAAACATACAGTGTTGTACGGTATCATATCAGCTTAGATTCATCATGTCTGGCTTAGAGGCGCAGGGAGGTACCCTCATTCACTTGAAGTCAAAAGATTGAAGAGCTTTTCAGAGAATAAACAGCTACCGGTATTCTTTGAACAAATGAAGTCAGGACTTGCTCCTGTGCCTCTGCTACGGTTGCTATTCTCTATATAATAAACTAGTGTTTAGAGGTTTTGGCTAACAAGTGGAAGGTCTGGATTAGATTCTCAGGCTGAAGCGATTCAGGTCCACTTCTCACAAGAGCATCCATATATATATCTCCTTAACCTTTCCTGTTGCTTTCCGATATTCATGTGAAACAGGAAAGTGGCCAGAATGAAAAGATTTCAGCTTTTACGTTTGGGAGGAGCTGTTTTAGCATGCTAAAATGGCAGAAAAGTAACCCCTCTTTTCCCTGAAAATGGATATACTTTCCTGATTACTTAGTGCATTGACACAGCTTAGCATAGTCAGATCTAATGCAAGAGAGGAAAAGGAAACATTGCACCAAGGATAGAAACAGCGCACTTAGACTAGGCACAAGGAAGAAATTTTTTACAATGAGGGAGGTGAAACACTAAACAGGTTGCCTAGAGAGGTGGTAGATGCTCCATCGCTGGAAACATTCAGGGCCGGGTTGGATGGGGCTCTGAGCAACCTGATCTAGTTAAAGATGTCACTGCTTATTGCAGGGGAGGTTGGACTACATGACCTTTAAAGGTCCCTTCCAGTCCAAACTATTCTTTAAGGCTGTTGTGGCACTGCAGCTTTGAACATACTAAAAGACATTTTAGTTAGAAGAGTAGATATATTTACCTCTGTCTTTGCGCTGTTCCCTATCCTTTTATAACAGCGTTGGTATCTACATTTTCAGAAATAACTGACATCTTTTTAAAGGTTAAGTAAAATATCATTATAAATTACTGTGATTTCACTTTAAGAAAAGCAGATGAAAATACTGGACATAATTAAAGAATGATTCTGGAAACATTAATATCTTAAAAACAGTAATAGAAAAAGTAACTGGAGGAGTAAGTTGCTGCAGTATAAATGTTTGATTCCCAGCATCTACACACCTTACTGCTTTTTAATTTTAGAGACATCTAAAATGGAGTGGATGCTAGCAAATCTACTTAGTATGTTACTTGAGCTAATTTCAAAGTAAATTTCTTTTATCTCATTGCAAAGCAGTGTTAGCATTCATGTACCATTCAGTGAAATGCAGACATATAATAGCTGGTTGAACAAGAAGGCCAAATTGATATAACAGGTTTGCTATGATATTTTCAGCACCAAAGAACAATATTTTTTCATGCTCACTTTGTTAGATACTTAACAGTGCAAGACAAAATGTCAAAATGTAATCTAAGTACAGTATCCATTTTTCTTGTCCTGGTTTCGACTGGGATAGAGTTAATTTTTTTTCTAGTGGTTGCTGTGTTTCAGACTGAGTATGAAAGGGATGTCAATAATGCATATTGTTTTAGTTGTTGCTAGGTGATGTTTATACTATTCAAGGACTTTTTTCAGCTTCCCATGGAAGCTAAGAAGCAGCATAGGCAGAGGAATGGAATGGCCAATGGAATGTTCCATACCATAGACATACTTGGTATATATCAGGGCCGGTTGGGAGGCGGGAATAATCCTCGATCACTGCTTGGGATGGGATGGGCAACCAATTCACCAGGTGATGAGAATGTCTTGTGTTGTATTACTTTATCTTGACTGTTCCTTTACCATGATTATTATTATTATTTTTATTTTCCTTTTTCTGTTATTGTTCTGTTAAATTGTCTTTATCTCAACCCACAAGTATTTTTTCTTCTCCTTTCCCCTCCTTTTCTCCTTCTTCTCCCTGCATTCTGGAGGGGGAAAGGGGAAGAACCGCATGCGTGGCTGCATGGTCACAGCTGCCAGCTGGGGTTAAACCAAGACACTTCTTTGTGGTCAGGTTCCTGTGTTCTAAATTTTGAATTCTAGTATATTTAAGTTTCATTCCTATAAATACAAATTTGGTAAATATAGCACTACAAAATGGTCATACAGTCATAACTAAGAGTTCGTTTCCAGTCTACGTATTAGAATTAGTGAGAGAAATCTTTAGATTTTAGATCTGTTCTTTTTAGAAATTTACAAAGCTTTCATGTAAAAGTTCCATAACAACCCAGAATAACATACTCCCTATAAGGTAGATTGTAAATATGACCACAGCTATATAAGCCTAACAAGGAAGTCTGAAAAACAGAATAGAAACAGATTCTGTAATAGTTAGCTCTTAATTTTCTGAGTATTTTTTTCCTTTCATTCATTTTGTATTGTAGAGCAGTGCTGATACCAGTAGTCTTCAACAATATGATCAGTCATATTATATTTAATAATGTCTACAAAACAGTCTTTCTACAGTGTGAGCAGATTTAAAAAACATTATCATTTTGTTTAAAAACCATTATCATTAGGCTTGGAGTAATCAGTATAGCAAATAAATTAATGAATATGTACGGTGAGGTACCGTGGCAGATCAGCACTTGTTGAACAAAGATGGGAGTTCAGGGTGTTCCAGTACTTTGCTGCAACTGAAGTTGCCATTAACCATTTATCTTCCAAGCTTTGATTTTAATTATTTTATTGAAAATTCATATCCAATAGAAAAGGAAAATCTTAAGCTTAATGTTTATGCTAAGATGCTGTCTTCATCCACTCATTTAAAAATGGGTGAAATCAAAGATGTCATTCACTAAAAACAAGTGTGGTTTAATTTTTTGTGTTGTAGTTACCAGTAACACTGAGAGATAGCCCATTTCTCCTGAATTTTGATGTTTGCCCTAGAGGTAGTAGAAAAATCAAATGTATTTTAATTCACATTATCTACCCAAATCTTAAATGCCCTTGATTAATAAAAATATGTGTGACAGCAAAGGATAGCTCTGCTTGTAATCTGTTAGAAAGATCGTAAAAGCAGTGAATGTTATGACTCTAAGATGTTTCCTGAGGGATCAAGAAATCTGCACTTTTCTTAAGATTGACCTATCACCTTGAAAAGCAGTCATGAAGGAGAGCTGCAAATGCAAGACCACTGTCAGGTCAACCTGTCGTGGTGCTGACAGGTCTCTGATATAAAACCCAATTTACTGTTTAAGAAGCACATCCATTATCCTTCTGATTTTAAAATAGAACATACATCAGCAAAATGATAAAAGAAAGTGCTTAAGAATTATGAAAGTCAAGGACTATTTCATATCAGAAAGTCACAACCCTTTTTGCATATTACTGATTAAAATTACAGTGAATGTTAATATTCATTTGTGTCTTCCAGAAAGTTAAGAGTTTGCATCAGTTGAACTTTAATCACTGTAATTCTGTTTGCATTATATTGTTATTTAGTCAGACACTATATTACTTTAGACTTTATAGGAGTAGAAGAGATTTTTGGAAGCGTGGGTAATTTTAGGCGAACTGATGTGTCAGTTTTGGGGAAGAAGATCTGTCTTTTTGATGCTAATGAAAAAAACCCACCAACAAACCATGTTTTTCCTAATCATTAGGCTTAAGCTTTATCTCCATTTGTAGTTTGTAATAGAGTAAAATTATGAAGTTTCCTGTGTAAAGAGGATCTGTAGACTCTTCTACATAATACAATTTTAGTTCTTGAAAATGGAAAGTTTAAGGCATTGCTGAATAGGCAATAAAAAGGAAAAGCATATTAAATATTTTTAATGTATTAATGGCCTTAATGGATTTAAATGTTAAGTTCAATATCCTAAAATAGCAGGAACAAAACACTGATTATATTAGTGAAATATCTACCAAAGGTGATGGAGAGATAAGATTATGGATTTCTAGTATCAAAGCAGCTTCCACACTTTAGAACAGTTTCCAGTGTCATCTTACTTATTTTAACTTGTGCCTATATTTGATCATACCTTTTTTCCTGTCTTTTTTTAGCTTTTATTGATAATTAAAGAGGCAGAGTCTTACTACATCACTCTTAATTCTGCAGAATTACCGGGCATAAGATTACCTAAGTATAATTTTTAAACTTAAAAATTCCTCGTGAATAAATATACTATTGATTTCATATTTTTCATGTGCTTTTGATTTTTTCAAGAGTTTGTCCAGTCTGCTTATAAAGGATTTGCATTTCTTTGAACTAGTAGGCCTGTAAATTCCATAAGGGCTCTAAAATCTTGTCTGCATTTTGGTCTAGTTTAATTTCTACTGGTAAACATTTTAAAATCATTGATCTGTGCTCTGATCAGCGTAGCTATGTTGCTTTTTTCTTGAGACTCCAGATAAGATGAGTGGCAGCAATCAAGTTTTCAAAGTTGAAATACATTTAATAAATATTTCTAAAGTCTCAGGAGATCTTCATATGGAGTAATTTATAAAGGCACAAAATAATTGTAATTTCAGCCAACTGGCTCAAAATCTGTTTTGTTCACTTGGTATGTGTTTGCTGTTATAGTCTGTAATACACTTAGCATTTCCTTGTTTTGTGATATTATCTGATTTATTTTATTTTATGTATCAACAAAGTTAAGGAAGTTTTTAATTTAAATGAACTAAGGAAAACACTTTTAGCCATGTAGTCTATACACTATTTGGCAAGATTGTTCTTTAATTTACAACATACATAACTGCATCAGTCTTCATAAAGGCATTGCACGCAGTTGTCATATGGGCTTATTTACAATATGCATATCTTCAGTTCATTGTTTTCATGGAAAGACAACTGCTTTCTTGGATCGTAAGTAAAGCTGCTCTAAAAAGTGAAAGGAGCCTTGTATGTGCATCTGAATCTAAATTCACAGGAAGCAGACCTATGTAGTTAGCCATTTTTTGAAGTAATGACTCTGATGATGAAAGAAGGTCATCTACCACAGATAACCTTTAACTGGAGTTTTGCTCAGAGGTACCAGACAGCCATTCTTCTTAAGAACGTGTTTCTTGGTTTTTTTGTTGGTTGGGTTTTGTTTTTTGGGGGATGTTTGTGAGGATTACATGTAATATAGCTTTTTTGGAATTAATGTAAAAAAATTTCAACTCTAGTCATAACAGTTGAATTTCATGTGTTTTTTTTTTCCATTTCATGGAAAGTTTGAAGAGTCTGTGCTATTCTTCAAATGATTGTTTGAGGGAAAAAATCTTAGAGTGAATATTATGGTTCTTAAATATTCTGATTTCAAAAGAATTTAAATAATAAAAAATAACATTTACTTTGAAATTTCCAAAACTTACCTCTGTTACTGTAAAGCAGATTTTGTAATTTTCGGCAAGATATATTCTATTCCCTGTTGATTAAGTTGCTTAGTTGTTTGATTACCTGAGTCTTCCCTACATGGCTTGTGTGAGCTATTATGAGTGTTCCAACAAAATGTGCAAAATGTATTTTTATACAGTTCAGTATAAGGTTATACAATTTGCAAGTAGGAAATGCAGGCCAAATGTACATATGCTGAAAATGAGACTATATGAAAATTATTTTGCTCTTACATATAGAATCAGCAGTTGAGGATACATCGTGAAGGTAATTTCTTGCATTACATGTAACTCCATTATACTGCAAGACATACGGAAAGGGAATATTTACCCCTTTTTTTTGTGCATTTTTGATTTTTCCGAAGTATAATTATCCTAGAATAATTATCTCTGTGTGCATACTCTCCTCCTAGGTGTGTTTCCATACAGAGTTGAGGAGAAAGAGCTTACAAGAAACAATTGTTCTAGACTAATTATTGCATATTAAATATTTTGGAAAATTTCCAGCTATAGATGAGTGTTAATGAGGTACTCTGCAGACTTGGTCCAGAGCCCATTGGATTTAATTCCCCTTGCTTCAATGAAATTTCTTTCATAAATACTGAGCCAACTTTTAATATTTACTAGAGCAGACAGAGTTAAGGCAATTTGCAATTTTGAATAGGATTTAATGGGGCATTCAGATGATTTATCGAACTCTTCAAAGTGTTACATTGATTGAATTTCTTTGTAGTTGTCTTGCTCCAGAGTGAAGGGAGACATCCCTCTGCTCATTAACATATGTGTGTGTTATAGCAGCCATTCCCACCAGCTTCCTCCAAAAGCAGCAGTAAATCCTCCTTTCTGCAGGTATGGTTCCATGAGCAGGTGAGGTCTTATAACACATTGCTGCTGCCTAGAAGAAGTCTTGACTGTTTCTCATTTTTTTTCTCCCCTGCTCTTTATTGTGCAGTCTGTCTTCTTGTGCCATCTTTCCTGTTCATCTGACACTAGCGTAAGCTGGTTTGGCTTGCTAACCCAGCAAAAAAGTATCATCTTTTATCTTCTTGGTTAGTTTTTTACCACATTATTGAGATGAGTCAACTTGGAGAACTGTCACAAGCACATCAGCCAGTAAAAGTCAGATGTTGCGAGTGTGCATCTGTTAGCAGGGAGTGGAGAAAAAGGAAGCTCCACCTTTAAGCAGTGGTGAGATGTTACATCAGGTTGTCTCATTGTGTAGGAATATTGTGATAGCAAAGCCAGTATTGAAGTTTGCATTTGACAGGAGTCCCTCAAAGACACACTGGCAGACATGATTTCCTGCTTCAAGCAATGGAGTTGAGACACAGTCTAAGCTTTCCTATAATCACATCTAAAAATTAAAAAAAAAAAGTCTATTAGGATTATTTCTTTATTAAACCCATTACCTATGATATTTATTATGAATTATTCCTTTGCCCTCTAGAGGATTATTGATTCTTTTTTCTTCTTTGTAATACATTCAGTTTTTACTGGGTGTTCTATTCAGGTGTATTGGACAAAGATGTTCAGGCTGCACGTGCATGCACTCTCTCCCCTTCTCTCTCTTTCTCACGTATGCATGCACACACATACAAAGTTCTACATTCATCGTATTTCTTTGGTGATAAAATTGTTTTAGCTTTTTTTATTAGCAAATCATCTCTTTCTCAATAGGTTAACATTCTCAGTGTTTTCTCTAATATTGCTATCATTTTAGTTAAGGCTCTTATCTTTTCTCTAAAAATACTTTTATCAGAAGAATTTTAATCTTTTTATTTTGTTAATTTTTACTTTTATCTCCCAGTCCTGATTGGATTTTTGGTAATAACCCCAGGTTAGCTGTTCTTCCTTTCTAGCATAATGGTATTGTTATCTTTTTCCTGAGCTGTTTTTGAAGAATCATCCTGAACATTTCTAGTTCTTGTATTTTTCCAGTAAACTGTAATTTATTATTCATTATGATATCTTTAAGCTGTTTTTATAATTTTCCAGGTTTCTATTGCAATCGTATTGCAATATTCCGTGCTCCCTTCCTCCCTCTTTGAGTACAGAAATGCCCATGAAACTAATGAATCAAGGAAGACGTAGGAGGAGAAGACAAGGCACAAACCAATCATCCTACAGTTCTTCAACCTTGGGTGTGTATTGGAACACCTAATTTCAGGCAGCTTCATTCATATGCTGTCCCACTGGTTGCAACAGTCAGTAATAATTACTGCAACACTGCTGATTCAGAAACAATCGTAGCTTTTTCAGTGGTAGGGGAAGATTTTCTTCAAATCAATTGCAACTTTCTACTGCATTTGTATTAGGGCAAAGATTTGTGGTCAGGTATTTAATTTTCACAATTGTTCCTTTCTTGGCATCAAATATTCTTTACTGTTATGTTCCTGAGTTTATTCCTTAGCATTCAGAAATTCTAAGGTGTTATACAGCATGCAACTTTACTAATATTTTCCTTCTAGATCAGTTTCTTCCTATAAGTAAAAACAAAACAAGCCAGAGAAAGGATGACTTCTTTGTTTTCTGAGATTGCCTTGTCTATATAGCTTAAAATCTCTGATATATGCCCATTACTGTACTATTCTTAATAGTGTTATTGCAAGTTCATATCACATTATCACTGGAAGCCATAGTAAAAGAACAGGATCTGCTGATGGCACTGTACACCACAATTCAAGCTTATCATCTTATTTCATGTTCAGTTCCTGCGCTATTTTCTTGCCCACGTTACACAAAAGATCTTTTCCAAGTTTAATCTTCAAAAAGTAATGGGGAATTTGCTCTAGTGTATATAACCTGCTAAAAAAAGTTTCCTGTTTTGAATGATATGCCTGTTCCTATGGTAGTATTGAAAATTAATTTCTCTATGTGAAAGATGAACATAAATATTTGGAGACATTCAGTATGTATGTTCAAATATTGCACAAAGGAGCAATTATTGAAATTGCTAGGCTTTCAAAATACTGGTCTTTAATATACATTTTTCTGTTTATGTTTTGAGATACTAGGACTTGATATTTCTAAAGCAGGCACAACTAAAGGTTATACAGTATGGCCTCTGATACCTGATTTGTGCCAATATCAGTTGTGATTAGTCTGATAATCTCTTATATCCTCTTTAATTCTCTCTAAGTCCCTTTATTATTGCAAACTCCAGTCTCTGACATCAGTGTTTTTATTATGCCAGTTACAATCTGGATTAATTTGGGAAATTAGTTTTTCTAACTGATTGCATGGTCTGCGTGTGCATCTTTGCAGATTCTTTTTGTGGCAACGCTGTTTAGTCCTCTGAGGCATCTTTTCCATCCTCTGAGATTTTTAAAAGTTGTGGTCTCACCAGTAACCATATGATTAGTTTCTTCCTTGTGGTATTATTGTATTTTTGATTGATAAATATAAAGCAAAAGGTGACTGATTACATAAACTTGAGATTTTAGAGCCTCATTTTTTTCATGAATAAAGGAAATTATTCATAGCAAGTAATTCACTCAATGAGTTTAAATGAATTTACCTTCTACTGTTCCAAAAGTTTTTATGAGAATATCTGAATTTCCTCAATCTTATTTATTGTACTGATTTGTTGTGTAAATATTTTCAGGAACCTGGCAATGAATTTTTAATGTGAATATTTGGTTTTATACTGAAGCACAGTTTCAATTAGGTGAGCCTTCTAAATAGTTTCTTCAGTCCCTCTTAGTCAACACAGTAACCACCTAGCGGAAGACCATAATTTCTTTTTAAAAAGAAAATACAATGCAGAGTAGAAACACTGTACTCAAGACTTCAAAGAGGAATTTGAGACTATGACTATTTCATACTGGACAATAAAATGTGAGATAACATGTACTTTGGTACATAAAATGCAAAATGTAATATTTGATCATCTGAATATTTTAATTGTTTTCAATAACCACATAAATTCACCAAGAGATCTGTTGTTAGTCAGTTGTGTAGCAAATAATTTTTCATTGTACTAGAGTGTCCTGGAACCGTAAATATTGTCCCTACACCTTCTTATTAGAAACCGTTTCCAAATAAGTTTCTAGAGAATTTGTTACCAAAATAAGGATAGAATATTTGAGCTAAATATTTGTAATCAGTAAAATTAAAAAACAGCAACAGGTAAATATATTCTTCACAGTAAGAACAGCACTGAAATTAAAATTCTTATTAAAATACTTTATTGTACTGAATAAATTAGGAAATTTCAAAATTCCCATCAATGTTTTCATTCTTTCTGCATCTGTCTACATCTGAGAAAATGTATTTGGTGAAAGGAAAGACAGTTACAAAGTGTTCTGCTTGTTTCCTTTAGATGTTCCATCCTTCTGAAAAAAATGCCTCAGCTGTTGGGAAATCTTTATTTTAGTGGCAACCATTTTGGTTGGTCCTGAATGAATATAATTTTTATAAAAAGCAAAATTGCTATTTATTTTTGAAATATGTTTCAGATATACTGAAATTATAAATACAGACATATATTTTTACCATAAAAATACTGTATATTCTGAAGAAAAATAAATGTGTGATCTGCCCTTAGCTTTTGCCTGATAACAGAAGAAATAATTGATACTAGATTAGTCATTTATGTGTAGCTTATCTGGGTTTTTCTTCTGATCTTGGCAGTCTTAAAAGAACTATGAATTTTATTAAGGCTGGTGATGCACTTGTAGCTTTATTACCATTTGAGACACTACAAAATATTGAAGCTCCTTAATAACAAACAAATCATTTCCTTGTGTCAGCAAATTTTCTAGATTTATACATTCTGTTTGATTGCTACAATCCTACTGCACTGTTTATATGGTTCTAAGGCACTAGTTTTTGTAAGACCTTGAAATAATCTAGTAAATACATTATAAATGCAGTATAAATACATCTTTTTTCTTTTTTAGTTTAGTCGTATGACTGAACTTCTGTGCTATGATTAGCTGGAGTACTTACTATATTTTGATTTCCATCAGTGTTATTATTAGTTGTTCTCATTGACAGCTGAACTGTCGAATACTGTATTACTGAAAACGAATTCCTTCTTAAAATGTTAGTAGGTCTGATGATACCTAAATAATAGTTACTGCTCACCTGTCTGCCACATCTTTACTTCACAAATACCCAACTATCTTTTCTTTCTGAGATGATGCAACTAACATATATCAAACTAAATTGTCAGCAATTGTTCTCAATTTCTGATTAACTTTGAAATTGCAGTTTTTATTACAGACCTGAAGGAGAGCTTCTGTTCTGATTTTGTCAGTTATACCAATTCATTTAATAAAAGACATTGACCCTATCTACAAACCTTGTTGCTAGATTCTGTGTAAACTTCAAGTCTTTACACGCGTTTCTTGTATGTGTCAAGGAAAATAGAGCTGATAAAAAATTAAATAATTATAATAGGTTAGAAACAAAATTATTTACTACAAATCTAAGTATCTTTACAACCATTATTTAGTGCGTAATCTTCCATGTCTTCAGTTTGATTTTTTGAAATCTGCATCATAATGAGTCATTAGATTTTGAAAATGATCAGGAATGAAGGGATGGGAAGGTTTTATATGGATGTGTCATTCATCTTTGACAACAATATTTTTTTTTTTTGTTAAGCAAAGAATTCATACTTGTGCTTACCTTAAGCTGAGTGAGTTCAAGAAGAAAATAGGGATGAAGCCTCACATTTTACTACTAGTTTGCAGCTGTCACTCTGCTGTGGTTTCAGCTGTACTTTTTACTCTTCACTGAGTTTATACCTCTTCTTTAGGACTAAGGGAAACTAGATAAAGTCTTTTTCTGAGATTAGAGAGGCTGCAGCAGCAAGATGGTGTAATTGTTTATTTCTCTCAATGACACCAAGATGCTGGATGTGAAGCTGGGCCAGCTGCACCCGTGGCTGGCAGCAAGGGACTTTACCCTCTGTTACCATGGGACCCTGCATAGGTGTTATGATAGCTACTATACAATAGTTACATCACTATGAGAATGAGGACTGTGATGATATCACTGTGGAATTTGCTGGCAAATCTGTCATCAGCTTCTCTCTGGAGCTATGATCACTTGAATCATGACCAAGACAGCATGAACTTCAGAAAGTAAAAAGTACAGCTGATGAATAGAGTTGCCTGCTGAAGATACCAATACTACTCATGTTAAAACCTGTCCTGCTCTTCTGACCATAATAAATTCTATACAGTTTCCACTTAAATTTATTTTTGGTTGAAAGCAGGCTCTTTAGGAATGTCAGTCTGTGAAGGTGATGAGAGGGAGTTGTCCTTTATATGAGAGAGCAGCTGGAGTGCATGGAGCTCTGCCTTCTGACAAATGGTGAGTCAGCTAAGGGTTTATGTGTTAGGATTCGAGGGAGGACAAATGGTGACATTGTTGTTGGTATCTACTACAGACCGCCTAACCAGGTGGAAGAAGATGAGGCCTTCTTCAGATACCTGGAAGAAGCCTGCCATTTGCAGGCCCTGATACTGATGGGAGACCTGGTTGATGTCACTTCAGTGTCACTCATGATAATCTTTGAAAGGTCGTGGCAATCTTGGGAGATTACTTGGGGCTTGGAGAAAGCAAGCGTCACTCCTGTCTTCAAGAAGGGCAAGAAGGAGGATCCAGAGAACAACAAGCTATTCAGCCTAATATTTATCCCTAGGAAGGTGGTGGAGTAAATCCTCCTGGAAACTATTTCCAAATGTATGGAAGACAAGAAGGTGATTTGGAGTAGTCAGCATGAATTTATAAAGGGGAACTCATGCTTAACCAAGATGATGGCCTTATACAATAAGGTGGTTGGCTCGGAGGATGAGGGGATGTTGTTTATTTTGACTTTAGCAAGGATTTTGTTGCTGTCCCTCATAACATACTCATGGAACTGAAGTATGGACTAGATAAATGGGCAATGAGATGGACTGAAAACTGGCTGAACTGCTGGACTTGAAAGGTTGTGATCAAAGTCCAGCTGGATGCCAGTCACTAGTGGTGTACTCCAGGAGTACTGGACCCCAGTATAGGGGTTGATGGGACAAAGTGCACTCTGAGCAAGTCTGTGATGATACAAAATGAGGAGTAGTTGCTGATACACCAGATGGTTGTGCTGCCAGTCAGAGCAACCATGACAGCCTGAAGAAATGGAGCAACAAGATTATTCTGGAGTTCAACAAAGGGAAGTGCAAAGTTTTACCCTGGGGAGGAATAATCCCATGCACCAGTACAGTCTGGGGGCCAACTGTCTAGAAAGCAAATTTGCAACAAAGGGCCTGGGAGTCCTGGTGCACAAGTTGAATGTGAGCCAGCATCATGTCCTTGCGGCTAAAAAGGCCAGGAACTTCCTGGGCTGCATTAGGAAGAGCATCACCAGCAGGCAGGGAAGAGGATGTCTGTGCTCAGCCCTGGTGGGATACGTCTGAAGTGCTTTGTCCAGGTCTGGGCTCCGCAGTGAAAGAGAGATGGACGTAGAGAAGTGAGTCCAGTGAAGGGCCACAAAGATTATTATGGGATTGGAGCACGTAACATACAAGGGAGGATTTAGAGAGCTGTGACTGTTCATCCTGGAGAAGAGAAGGCTCAGGGGGATCTTCTCAACGTGTTTAAATGCCTGGGATGAGGGACGGGATAAAGGAGATGGAGGAAGGCTTCTTCCCAGTGGTGCCCAGTGACAGGACAAGAGGCAATGGGCATAAACTTAAACACAAGAAATTCCATTTAGACATAAGAAAAATATTTATTTCTTTGTGAGGATCATTGAACACTGGCATAGGTTGCCCAAAAAGCTGGTGCCCAAAAAGCTTGAGGATATTCAAAACCCAGCTGGACACAGCCCTGAGGTAACCTGCTGTAGCTGACCCTGTTCTGAGCTGGAGGGCTGAACTAAAGAGTCCCCAGAGATCTCTTCCAATATCAGCTTTTCTGTGATTGTCATATCTGCATTTTCTCCTGCACACCAAAGTGGAGAAAAAAACCTATGAAAAATAAAATAAATTTTGCCATGTAGAGAATCATGATAATATTGCCTGTTATCTTCCAATATCCATGTTAGCTTACTGAAAAAAGGTGTTCTGACAGAAAAAAATGGCATATACAGTAGCCTATGACAGCTGACTACACAATGTTGTTCAGAATAGCCAGATACCTTTCTGTCCTCATCCTAGTGTCTTTTTTTATATCCAGCATTGAAGATAGGCATTGAAAGATGATTTGTTTAAATGACCACCAACAAATTTCCTGTGAATGATGAAAAAAAAAGGTCATCATAAAAATTCTGAACTGAGGGGCAACAGCATATCTACTGGAACTGTTTTCAATGTTTCTTCAAACAATTCTTCATTGTTCCATACTTGAGAAGTTTTTTCATAATCACAAAGGCTATTTTTTTCCTTTTTTTTTTTTTTGCATTGTATGTGGGAAAGTGATACAGTGAGATTGAGGGAAAACCATTTCAGAAAATTCCATGACCCAGAGCCATAGTTCATGTTCATTTGTGTTATGGGAGAGCTGCCTTCTGATAAGCTCATATCTTTTTTAATTGAATCCCTTGGAACTTATGGTGAGGAAAATAATTCCTATTTCTGGATTTGAGCACTTAAAAAAATTAGCTCCTTTTCCCCTAATAACATTTACTACTAGATTATGTTAACTGTGTTTCTTCTATCTTTTCATTCTTACCTGAAGAGTCTGCCAGGTCCCAGCAGAATTATGCTATTTGATGCTGAAAATCCAAACTTTTAATGGAATTTTGTTTTCCTTAAGTATTGGTTGATTTATTGAAAAATATTGTGGTTTATGATAAAAACAGTTGAAATGGTATAACTTGATTCGCATGGTCTTCAAAGTATGTTCTCTCTGTCTTGAAGTTCAAACTGGTATTTTGAAAATTAATTCTCTTTGCTAAGATATGCTGGTCTGAGAGGCTGCAAGGACATACAAAATTATAGCAGACATAAGTACCTGGGTTAGGAAATGAAGCCCCAAACAAATAATTGAAGCAATTGGCAGTTGAGATGTGTCTCAGGAAATAAGAGTCTGAATTTTCTGGCAAAAAGTAAAGTTGAATAATAAAACACTTACACCTCTTAAAAAAGCTTAAAAAACAAGGATTGTCTCTAGTGCATGGTAAATACATGCTGTTGCATCTGAATTACACCGTGTGCAATTTCTGTAGGCTACAGAAACATACTGTCTGTGTGAAACCAAAAATTTATGATTGATCTAATTAAAGTCAGATAAAAAAATAAATTATTGTCAGTCTAGGTAAGAAGATACTTACACTTATAGTCAAATTATCCAATTATTACTGCTTATGCCTAATAATGAAATTATTAAAAATGATACAAACAAGTTTTCTAGTACCTATGTCTTACGCTGTTGCTGTGCTTACCCTTTTAATGCATGTCTGGGTCCTGAAGTCAGTGGTGCTATTCCCCCTCAAAAGAGAGGGTTATGGAAAGTCATCAGCATCCCAGCTTTTTGATGGGTAGAATGTGATGTTTATTTTGATGATTTCTTCGCCTCACAAGGGGGTTTCCCTTGGGTCTATTTGGCATCACATTTATACATTCGCTAACACCGTTGGCTTTTCCTTCATTGGTCTGCATTTCCACATTATATCCAAATTTACTATAAATTATATGTTTTGCATATGTTATATACTTGTTAGTGTCTGGTTGGAGGTGTGTGGGCTGTTATAATACTGTTTTCATTCAACAGCCTTTAAGCTGTGGCTTTCTAATAATCTAAATGATGTTTTACTAGCATAACCTCATGGAGCATATATGCATGTTCTGAGTTAATAGTTAAATTTATTATTTAATTATATAATTATATGTATAAAAAATTGTATATATAATGTTATATTATTTATATTTACTATTTAATATTATATAATAGTAAACTAATTAATAGTTAAACAGTGCCCTTAGAAGGCATTATATATAAACACAGAATCAGATACCTAGTAACAACTTGTCACCAGTATCTACTAGTAATCTCAATATCACTGATAAGTTTTCACAGTTATTTCACAACACAGTGCTTGTCATAAACTGTAATCTATACTGATTGTCCCTGATCAAGAATAAAGACAACAAACGTGGTTTAACAACTCTGCAATATTGTTAAGCCATTTGGGAAATTACCTACCAAAAAAACTCCCACCCCCCCTCAAACTGGGAGATTCTTTTCTAAAAGTGACTTTCTGATCAGAACTAAAACATTAATACAGATGCATCCAATGAGTTAAAAAGTTTTAAAGTGTCTGAATTGCTAAAACACAAGTTCTGTATTTCATTTCCTGTTGTTATCCATGACGAATGTAAGTGATGAGATTACCTGTACGACACCCTCCTGATAAACCCACATAAATGTTTGCTTTGGGGTCTTCAACAATCCACTGTTGTGTTTAAAAGGTTCCAGTGCACTGAAATAATCCAGAGACTTTTCACTCTTCTCTTAATATTTAAAGAAGTTCATATCTAAAGTTGTGTACGTGATTGGCTTTGTTACTGCACTAACTGCCTTTTCAGACAGCAAACTTCGTAAGAGCCTGTAAAATTACAGTCACCTGGAGTCACCATTGCAAGCTTCACCAGAACTTAAGTTGCTCTAATGGCATTGTCTCTATCTCTGAGATTTGCAGAGTTTTACCCTGAACTTTTATTCATATTTTAACAAGCATTGCCAAAGCCTCCAAGTATGAATTTGGATTTGAAAGAACTGCCCTCATCTCTATATACAACGAGGAATTCTAGAACCCTCCTTCAACTAAATATTGGCATTTATACTCATGGTACCAGGATGTTTGCATTCTTGGTCACCACTGATTTACACTTCCATGTCCTCTTCAATATGGATGTGCTGCATATTCTTGATACCTTGGGTAACTCTTAAGATCAGTTGATAAAAATAAGTACATTCATCATGTCCATTTTGTTATTAAAAAGGCAAAATAAGCAAGGTGTTGTAAAGAAGTAAATTATTTTATAGGTGAAGGAAGTAACAAAGGCTTGTTTCCCAATGGTGTCTGTTTCTCATACCCTTTTCCCTGGGTAAGAATTCTACCTGTTTTCTCTCTTCCTCCTTTCCCAAACCCTCCTATGACTGCTACCTGTTGTCTGGGAGAGAAATACATGCTGCTGCTGTTTCTGAGCCACACGTGCTAATTGGACAGATAGTACAGGCAGGCAGAATAGCTTGCAACAGGTCAAACAGAACATTTAACTGATATATTCATGTCACCGCCCCTTCCTCAGTGGAATATTAATTGAGGTCTGCCTTCTTTAACTGGCTACAGGTTTTCACAAATCTTTTAGAACTCCAGTTGTATCCCTCTAAAACTCTTTAAATTTTTTTTCAATAGACCAATGTACTCAAAAGTTACAGAAGGCAGAGTACACAGCCTTATAGAAGCTATATTTTCTTTCCTTAGAATACCAGGCTAAAAATAAGCTAAACATCAATTTAATACCTTTTTTTATTCTTTATTGTCCTTATGAATTGGTGATAATGATTCTTTAATTAGAACGGAAACAATCTTCCAATCACATGTGTAGAAAGAATGTGATTCCTTGAGACTGCGTCTGCTTTCCAAGAAGTTTTGTGAAACTCAGAGTTTTTATATTATATTATTAAAAAAAATATTGTCAAGGGTTCTAGAACCAGTGTGCTACAGTGAATGTTGAAACTGTTGAATTTCATAGGAACTACTTGTATACAAAATACACAAGAAAGAAGATAAAAATAATTAGATTATGGCACTCCCTGTTGAAACTAGATACCTTCATTGCAGTCCCTGCTTCGATTAGTCTATGTAGCATATAAAACTGGTACAGCTACATCAGAAGATGCTACGAAAAAACCATCCCAATACCATGTAGTCTAATGCCTAGAGCATTCTCCCTTTTCTGCCAGAACCAGCCCTTTCGTTGTATAAGGAGTGTATACACAGTAAATTGGAGGTGTTAGTTTAAACTGAGCATGATTGTGGATGTTACAACACAAAAAAAGTTGGATGAATTAGACATAATTTGACTGGAAAAGGGCATAACAACTAACAGAATCATTTTTACTCTGGAAGGGGTATGCACATTCCTTTGTGCATGCAGTTGTGTATACCTTTCAGTTTCTTCTAAGTAAAAAAGTCCTTGTTCATTTCTGAGAATCTTCAAATCACCAAGAAAAGAAAATTATCGTTAAGTTCTGTGCATTCACTGTGTAGGTAGTTATGGCTAGTTTGCTAATAAAATATAGGGAAGATACTCAATTTCTGACCTTTGACTTTCACCTGTATCTTAATGCTTCCTGTTAAACTCAAAACTGGGGGAGGTTAAGATTCTGCTCCCATCAGCACCCTAGCAGATCATCTCATGAGATGATGAGGACTGTAGGAAGAGGAAATAATCACGATGAGGAAAAGAAAATACACAGTTGGTCATATTTGCTGGAAGATAAAGGAAAAGGCTCTACATCTCTCGTGGGGATTCTTGGAATGCAAAGAATGAAATGAGCTCCAAAAATTGCAAAAACTGTGTTTTGACTTGCTAGATAGAAGATGTTTTCCTATACAAAAAAATATATCCAAGAAGATTCCTGTGAACTCTAGAAAAATTTAGGTCAATCTTCTGTGTTATTTCGAGTCTAGATGGAATAAATGATGTATGTAATAATGAAAAAAGGATATCTAGCTGAATCTATAATCATGTAAATTTATAAGACAGGAAGGCTAGCAAGCTGCTGAAGTGACATATTAAGGTGTAATTATCTTATGTGGAAAGAAACAGAGGAAATTACAACTAAGGAGTTGGACAGCATATGTCAGTAAATGATGATGACACTGAAAAGAATCTGAGTCTCAGACTTCTTTTCAAAATGGCAAAAAAAGCCCCCAAATCCTGTCACTACTCTCCAGTCTAAAACTAATCAGCTTATTGAAAAATGAGAGGTTTGTAATATTTCAAGACATTTTTTTATAACATGACAGAAATAATGTTATTACACAAAAACAGTACTACGATTCAAATTTAAAAAAGGGCTTTGACATTCTAGTAAAAAAAGCTAATCTAGCTCTATTTCACCACATACCTGAGGCATCATGATGTCCAGTTAATATCAACTCCTGCCCTAATGGTCTTTTAAAAAATGATGGTCGAACTCACAGTTCATTAACTTTAGATACTTCTGAAGAAAATTCAGCAATTTCAGCAAAAGAAGAGGAGGCTTCAGAAAACGTTTCAAGGCAAAGAGTTATTAAATAGATTTAAAGCCATTTCTTAAGTCACAGCACACATAAATGAAGGAATTGTTAAAGAAAAGCATGGGACTTGATATGGGAAAGGTTTTAAACTTGTCACTGAATATTAACAAAAGTCAACATAAGATTGCCAAACTAACAAGTATGAAGATTATAACTTAATTTTAAGAAATACTTTTAAAGTTAGCAAGAGGGTCCCCCATATCTTCTAGACCTCAAAGAGACCACAAAATTCTCCCTGCCCTGAATATGGGACAGATTGATTTAGCCCATAGTAACAATGCTGTATGGATTAAAGATGCTACGTAAGAGCTTCAGTATCAGAAATAGCTATATTCAATAAATAGAAATGGTAATAGGAACCCACAGAGTATAAAGTTCAAAGCTTTTTGTTTAAATATTTTGTATGTTCTGGTCAAGATTAATATATTTCCATTCGGACTTAGTAGACATCGGTAACAGACAGTATGTCTTCCAGCTGTGCTGAAATTATTAACATCAACATAATCAAATTTTATCACCACCTTTTTAGACATTAAAAATTATTTTTCAATGAAAAAGGGTACAAATAATAAGTCTAGGTGGTTATGGAGGCTGAAAAAAGGAAGAAGAATATAAGCTACTACAAAAGGTTGTTTTATTGATCCTGCATTTGCAAATATGAAAAGCATTTTGAATAACAAAATCTATGGAAGTAATAGCATCATGACCTGTGAAAAACACGTCTGTCCCTCCATAATCACAACCTAGCCAGTGTCAGTATCTGTGAAGATGTATTCTTTGAGACTTCCTTTTCACTTGCATCCTACTATTTTGAATTCTGATATAAGACAAAATTGACTCTTTTGCATCAAGGAAAATCTTACCTCTCCTAGGGGAATTTTTTTACCTGTATGTAAAGCAGACAAATGGAGATTGCTAAAACCTTTTCAGCTGCATACAATTTGAATTGAACAACTATTCTTTTCCTACTAAGGTTCCTCTTGTGAGGGAATGATTTGAATTTAACATCAAAAAAAGCCATTGATCTGTTGTCCTTGCAAAAAGGATAGATAACTTAGCAGGTTAAAACATACCTTCATCAGCAACATTAACAGTGAGAAAAAGGAAAAAACTGCCATACAACAGAAGAGATATTGCATCATGTCCTAAATTCTACTCTCAATACCAACAAACTTTTTTGCTACTGTGTTGTCCCAATAATATCTTATATGATCATTTGTAATAGATTTTAATTGAAAAAACTAAGGCAATTGAAAGTAGAAAAAATATTCACATAGATGAAACTTTACACTCCAAACCAGATCTTGACATGCTGCATGTGTATGTCTGGAAGAAAGGAACAGAAGTGAAGGATTCATGCATGTAGGGTTTCTATGTTTGTTGTTAATGATAACAAAGAAATAGATAAATTGAAGTGCTAGACTGGCTTTCAATTAACTAGATAAAGAAAGAAGCATGAAGATAACTCAAGTGTTATATGGAGATAAATTTTAACAGATAGAGGCAGAGATGTAGACAACATATCGATAGCTTCAAAAATGGTGATTCTCCTAAGATTTTAAGATTCTCCTAAAAGCCTTAGAACAGCCCACTAAGTCAACTGAGAACCCCACTCAGATATACAAAAAGGCTTTTCACATACACTTTTCTGATACACCATTTTATGAAAGCTGGTTAAACTGAAGGTAAACGTAGTGACACATCAACTACGCTAATTCTGTTCCCTATGTTGTCACTGGCACTTTAGCATTTGTATAAGGCATACTTTGCAAAAGGCAGAGATGGCAAAGTGGCAAATGTCTGACTGAGTGCTTGTTGAAAGGCTCTTTGACAGTGGCATCAGTTCATGTGACAGTGATTTCTACTGTTATTGATAATAATGTTCATAATAGTATAAGAGGCTACTTACATTCATATAAAAATCACAAAAATATTATAACATCATATTAATTTTACTGTGAATTGTGGCTATAAGGATATATTTATTTCAGTGGAAATCCGCAGGTGCTTATATTCAAGCATGTCCTTTCGAATTATGTTAAAGCAGAAGTGTTTTCTTTCCAATATACTATATTATTCACAAAGTAATTTGAGAAAAGAAAAATATGTAACATATGTAAAGTTTAGTTTTGGAGGAATCTTAAAAATTCATCCTGTTATTGATAAATACTGGGTTTTTTCCAAGGTTATTTCAAAAATGCAAGTTTTCACAATTTATTGCTGCAGTCGGAGCAAACATGCATATAACATACTCTGTCATGAGTTAAAGGCCTTCACTTCTGTAGCTTAAGATCTCAAAAAGTAAAGTATGAAACTGTCTTCTGAGTTTTGCTTACCAAGAAAGGTTGGCAATTCACTTAATAAATGCAGCCTACTAACACCTGCATGGAGAGTAAGACAAGACCAACAATCCACTTAATGGTCAAAGTTATAACAAAAGTGTAGTGGCTTGAACTTGAACCTTAAAAAACTAGAAAAGGAAATAAAATCCTTTGGGGCAGTTGGATTTATTCATATTCTTATATTGGTTGAAATAAAATCTTGTATTTTTCCTTTAAAAATCATCAGATTTCATAAAAGGTTTCCTATTCCTGTGAATAGTGTTTGAAATACTATTATAACTGAATTTTGTGGTTATAGCACACCAGGAATTATTCCCTACAAGTGAGATTTGCTATCTGTTTAAGACAAGCAAAAACTCCTAAAGAAGCAACTACTAAATGCTTTATAAATATTTCAGCAGTAATTCTTAAACTGAACAACAGTGGGTAAAATTACTGTATCAAGTGATGCAAAAGAAGTTGACAATTAAAAATAGTTAATTTCCTTTATGTTTAGAAAGAGGTGAAGTTGAGGGAGTGTAATTTTACATCTAGCTGTTAGCATCATCTCCCTTTAAAATCCATCATTCTTCTAATTTTTTTGCTTTTTGTTTTTTGGAAACAAATCACGCATGCAGTTGGAAAGAAAGTAGAGCTACTTTGGCTGTTTAGATACAAAGTTTTTGGTTTTTTTAAGCTCAGGTTACCTGTGTTGTGTTTTATAAATAAGTACTTAATGAAGTGAATAAAATATGTAGTAGCTTTAAAAGCAGTTCCTTAATCTATTTCAGGGGCTTCTTATTTCACAGCTTTTTTTAATAGATAATGGCTTTTCCCATTGGAGTGGGTCAGTAGTCAGTTCTACCATTTGGTTCTTCAGACTTAAAATGTAGTAGGTGGGCAAACATATACAGGACTGTAGGACATCTGGGGTCTGGACATAGAATTGTACTGTTTATTCAAGATGGGGCAAGTGAGGATAGATAATGGGGGTAATGAGGAATCCAGCATATCTCTCCTTTCCTCTTTAGCTGTTGTTTTTAGTGTTCCTGTTCTATCTCTTCATATGCAGTCAAGCAATTTTGCTATTGAAGATAACCATAGAATGGGATTTTGTGCATTTGTTAATTTGGCGAGGATGATGAGGGTCCTGTAGTAACTGCTCTGCTAGCTGAAGCCTCTAGCTACAGGAAGTTTCCAGGTACATACTGTGGAGAGCTGAAGCATGACTTTATGAAAGGTGATAGCTAAATCATCACAACTCCATTTGACTTTCTGTTTTTTTATAAATTGGGTAAATACTTCTAATCCAGTTCTAGAATGGAAAATTAGTGCCAAAATGTTTCACCAAAACCACAGATGGAGTCTGTCACAATCATAATTAGAATACATTGATTTTATCTTCTTGGTCCAGTGTCTAATCCTTTAAACAATATTCTGTCATGACCCAAGCAAGTTTCTTGCTAGCTCACAGGTCAACCCAGCCTTACAGAATCAATGTCTTCAGATAAGCGATTCACCTGGGTTGTCTTAGGGCTAATAAACCAGTGATTCAAAAGCTGACTGACCCAAAGGGGCCCTGTTCTCTTTTATGAAAAACCTAGATATTTTTAGACGCTTTCTGTATTTTTAATTTTTTCATGATATGGAGATAAGTTTATTTGTACAGTTTTAATAGGAGTTAGAGTAGTGTTATTTCAGTATATTCTGAAAGTTGTCATAGGCTCCGTATTGTCATCTCACCTGTTATTCTCCCTATCTAATACCCTTCAGTTTCAGCAACTGTAGTGGCATTCCAACTCTGTTGAATCATTTCAGTACGTTCTCCAGCAAAAAACTATTTTAAGAAAATAATGTGAATAGTTTCCTGCCAGATTGGAGCATTGAAATGGTTCAGTGCAGTATCAGGCAAACACCAAAATTAGTGTAAGAGAAGAGTTAGTGTAGATCCAACTGGAAGGGAAGGCAGGACTTTGGCAATTTAGAATAACAACAAGCAGGATTGCTATATTATGGCCTTGCTTTTATTCTCTTCTCTAGATATCTTCTGTCAGGGTAAAAATAATAATTAAGATATTAAGTGTATTCCAGCATGGACCTTCATATACGTGTGTGTGATGGAAGTAAAAATAGGCTGAGAATAGCTCTCCTAATATTTTACAGATTTACCAACTGTTCTTTACTTTGAAATACACACAGATATGCCATGATAATATATAGGAGCATTATAAAGAACTAAAGATTGCAGAAATCAGAAAAATTTTAATTGAATTATATATATTATTTTTAAAAAAATAAAAGCCACATGTTTCATTTTGTTTCCTAGCCAACAAGGTTCTTATAGCTTGCAGTATGCAGAGCACAACATGCAAAAATATATATGCAGCCATAAAGAATGTTGTGGTTACTTCTTCATTGGGGAGCAGAGGGTCACCAAAGGAAAAAGACCTGATGCTGAAGATATGATGTTTTACACATTTCAGGGGTTTTCTTTATTCAGATTGACCGTCTCCTGAAAGGACTCCGTTTACTTAGAAACTGCTTCATGATGTGAATGATAATTGGGTGCCACTTCAGAAGCACACTTGTGATCCCAGCTGAAACATGAATGCAAATGTACTCACAGTGAATTTTTATTTTTCTAAACATTAGACTACAGATGGAAGAGTTTCCACAATCATGAAAAATTTGGGAAGCTCCCAGATTTAGTGGAATTGATGCACCAGAAAGCCTTGTGAAACTAATAAAGCAAGAAGAAAAAGACTATATTCATCTGCATACTGGAAGAAGGAGAGAAATTTACTAGCAGTTGTCACTCTTCCCTCGTTGCATTAAAGGAAATTGCTTGGCAAGCATCAGGAGAGAAATCTAAATGATATGAAGTAGTTACATTATACTCCAGCAGAGAGTAAGAGATGTAGGACCTTCAGAGAACGAAGTGCTGTAGAACAGTTTGTAACGTAGGCACATCTGGTTTATCGAAACAACTTTTCTTCTCCCTAATCAAAAATAACATTTCTGAGGTGATGAAGTAGAGTGATTCTGTATGCAGCTTAGGACTTACTTTCAGTGGTGTCTCAAGGCAATAATGAGATACAATATCTTTGTACAAAATCACATGTCTGATTTTTCTTTCAAGTTCTGGTGCTTTAGAAGCATTTGTAATGTTTGCTGACCTTCTATCAGTAGTTTCATTTTGGGGTCTTAAAATTGATTTCTCTCATTTTGACTTTTGAAGCTATGAGATGGGCTTTGATCTGTTGTCCAGATTTGTGCAGTAGCCCCAGAAGCAGCTTTTAAGTATTAGATGTGGCAGCATTTAAAGCATATCAAGAGTGGCACATGTAAAGAAGGATCTCCCTGTTTCTCTTTGGATATAAAAAGCTTTTGTCTGATACATGTTGATGGATCGTGTTCTTTTGATATCGAATGCTTGTGATATTGATACTAAATAAAAGGAATTAATGTGGAACTCGAGTACCTGTTGGGACATCTTACTGTGCCTCTCCTGTCATTTGAAGTTTCTCGTTCAATTTTCAGTATGCCTGCATAGCAAAATCAAAACATTATTGTAGAATGTATTAACCACCTATGTTAGTTTAATCAAATTAGGATCAGTAAATGAAGACAGAGCAGTACAGGCTTTGTTGCTTATTGTCAGTCAGAGTAGACACTCTTAGGGATGCCCAGTGCAGATTCTGGTTGTTAACACTTGCTAAGATTTGTGTTTCCAAGTCTTTACTACTACTATTACTTATGTGTATTAGAAAAACTGTGGATTTGTCACCAAATACTATTATCATGCTATTGTTTTGTTGTGTTGGTAGGTAACTGCCAAAATCTTGATCCTTCCTAATACATGATTGCTGGGCTTATCTTGATGATGGGCTTGTTTGTGTTACAAGTATAGAAACACGTAAGGTACCTATGTGGATATTAACTCCAGAACCACAAACTTGGGATCATGGCTTTTGCACCTTGCTTAGTCTCTGGGCAAGAGTTGTAACTAGGCAGTGTTATGCCGATGCCTGGTCAGAGCTCTGTCACACTATATGGATGAGTACCTAGTGATTAATGGTTCTAGTAAAGCTTTGTATGTCAACATGGCACTGTGTAGTGCTAGGTATATTATTTGACCTTTATTCCTGCTAGCTTGAGTATCTCTTCATTGTGTTGTATAATTTATTTGACTTATTTAATATATCTTGCATTTTACTTGAGTTTTATATTAAGATTTGGCAGGAGCTTCTGGCTCCAGTACACAAGGAAATGAATGGTGATCTTTCCTGTGGGGAAATATGTGGGTTGCCAGTTGGACTATGCTGCAATAGCCAAGTAGAATGTTAGTTTAACACCAGTAGAAGTGGAGAATGAGACAAAGACCCTGTTGGTAGTTACACAAACAATTCCTTGATGCCATCACATTTACATCTGCCCAGAGACAGCAGCATGCATTAGTAGACTCCATTCTGTGGATACAGTGCCATTTTATACAAATACATTTTTCCGTTTGAATACAAAGAAATAGGATTTATTATCTTCAAGATAATAATGTGGTATTATATTTTCAAGGAAGACTGCATTTTTTAGCTAAAACAGTTAAGTGGTCATATAACTTTTGATCCCTATAGCTTCAAAATAAACGTAATTAAATACTTTTATGAGAAAAAACACAAAAAGATCTGATTAAATTCTAGTCTTCCTGTAAGGAATTTGGCAAACAAAAAACTGGAAGTTTTCTCATTCTTCCCAGTTGTCACCTAAATGCATTAACCTAGGTTAATCAAATATAGACATGTCTTTAACCATTAAATTTGATTACAATATCACTGGTTTGGTTTGCTGTTTTTTTTAAATATATGAATCATTATATAACAACAGTAGAATCTCAGTCCATTCTACTTTTAGAAAGTAAAAACATTGGTCTCTTAATATCTTGATTCTCTGCAACTTAATATGTGATCACAACTTTTATTTTCCACACAACACATGAGCAATTATTGACTTTTGATTTGAATAAAACAACATATGGTTGCATAGGCAGATGAGAAACTGTATGTCCAATTAATTCTTGCTGTTCAATATAAATTCAGCACTTGTCCTTGAAGAATGTCACCTATTTCTTCCTGTCACACTCCATGCTGCTGTCTCCTTTGCACCAGCTTAAATGTTTACTCATCTTTGCAGTAAACACCTTAAGGATCTAATACTTCACAAATCAGCATAACAAAAAAAAGAACAACCAACAACGCCAAAGCCAAACCAAAACCATCCCCTTTTTCATGATCCATCCTCTGAATACCTACATGAAAGCTTTTGTCATTAATGAAGGGCAGTACATTGTGGTAGCATCCAGGCACGTGAGGTCCGAGAGACCACTTATTTCCATGTCACTGTCGTCAATATTTGTCTGGCTTAAACTGCTCATGAAAATAGTGTTAGTTTTCACAAAAATCACCAATTGTCCTATGAGGCACGTGTTTAGGTCCCTGAGTATGCATACAGTTCAGCACTCACTTAGGAAATTTGGAAAATTCGATCTTCAAATAATTAATCGCTGTTTAAATCTGACTTCAAGAATTTTTCTTAGTCATTTTCCTAATGTGCCATCACTGGAAAGTCTAAGAATGCATCTGATACAATGGTTTTAAATGCCCATGAGTCAATGAAAGAAATATGGTCTTTCTCCTTTTTTTTGGCTTAATGGGTTGTATCTTTTATCTTGTCACATAGTTCAATGGCATAGAATTACAATAGATTAGTTTTGCAATTATCAAACTCTTCAACTTCTCTTTGGCATTTAACGAATCTCAGAAGCTGTTTATTGCTTCATATATTTTGCCATCATGAATATTAGTCTTTAATTAACTGGAACTCCAATCTTAATCTTTCTGGCTATGTTGCAATGAAATATCTTTGTCAGGTTGAATAAGATAGTATTTGTTACAGTTTTTCCAATGAATGGAATACTTTCAGAATACTACCTTTTTAGTCAGTAATTGTAAGAATATAAAATGTAGGACAAAACTTTTTTTTTTGGTATATTTTACTTAGCAACATAAAGTCACGGAGAAGACTCAGCTCAGAGGGACCTCTAGAGATCATCTGGTGCAGCCTTCTGTTGAAAGCTGGGTCTTAGATTTGTTTTTTCAGGTCCTTGAAAAGCCAAATCTTGAATATTTTCAGGGAGATTCCACCACTTCTCTGGGCAACCTGTTCCAGTGTTTAATTTTTCTGATGGTGAAGAACTCTTTTCTTGTATCCAGATACAATGTCCCTTGAAGAAGTTTGCACCTAATGCCTCTTGTTCTGTCCATCCTTATGAACAGAATACCTCCATCTTCTCTATCTGTTAGGGACTGGAAAACTGTGATTAGATCCTCCCCTGAGCCTTCTCTTCTCTGGGCTGAACACATCCAGTTTCTCGAACTTTCTGTCAGGATCAACTCTAATGGTCTTCATGGTCCTTTGTTAGACCCTGTCCATTTTTTTCAGCTTTTGTCATGAACTGGGAGGACCAGAATTGGACACAATATTCCAGGTGTGTCCTAACAAATGTCAAGTAGGGTGGAACTTCTTGATCTGCTGACTATACCCTTACCGATGCAACCCAGGGCTCATTCTGCCCTCATTGCTACAAAGGCACTGCACTTTAGTGCTGCCTATGAGAATCCTCAGGTCCTTTTCAGCAAAGCTACACCCCAACTAGTGAGATCCCACACAGCTTGTACTGCTGCTTGGGATTATTCTACCTCATGTGCAAGACATTACATTTATGCAATCCTTTTTGGCCCTGTTTTCTGGTTTGTGAAGGCCTATCTGCATGGTGGCTATTCCTTCTGGTGTATAGTACCTCTCCTCCCAGTTTGGTATGATCCATAGACTTGGTAAGCAAGCATTCAGTTCTGTCATCCACATCCTTTATAAAGATGTTGAACTGCAGCAAATGGAATACCAACCTCTTGGAACTCCCTTTGTGACCAGCTGCCCATGAGCCAGTAGAAGCACCTTAGTCTTACCCTAGAAGTTCAAGCCATAACATTTCTGTAAGATTTTGAAAAGCATAGTTTATGTAAGCAGCTTTGTAAGTCATTATTTCAGCTGTCACCAGGATCAGTAGGTATTATCCCTCGGATTTCTACATTTTTTCCCTGAATTTATGATCCAAATGTGTCTTCAGAAACTGTCACATTGCAGCTAGGAAGGTCCTAGTGAGTTGTACATGAAAAAATGCTAGACCTGCATGAGCAAAAGAGCTATTAAGAATGTTCTTTCAGCTGTTAGGAAAGACTGTTCAACAGTTTTATATTGTGAGAAACATATCTTCTGTATGAAAAGCAAATAAGAGCTAAAGTTGACCTTGTTTCCTGGAGAACTTGACTGGCCTAAAGATTTTGAGGCAGCTTCTCACTGTGGATACTCTGTTCTAATTGTTGCTCTTTTATTACTTTTTTATAGCATTCTTTCGTTGTGATAGTCTGCAAGTAGAAAACAAAAAGAATTCTAGTCTCCAAAAGTGCTACTTAAATCTAAGTATAGGAAAGTAAATATATAAAACAAAATAGATCAGGAATTATAAAAGTGAAAGAGTAAATTGTACCTGTATATTTTTCCTCAGGTGGACTGTTGAAGATGCATGGCTAGAATGACCCAAAGAGAAGTCTGCATAAGAGAACAGTGTTCAGAATACCAAATATGATAGTGATAGTCCCCCTAGTAATAAAGATAGGAAGGAAAGGAAACTATTTGCAAAAGGTAAACAGTATTAGCTCAATGCAGCCACTCTAGTGAAAGCCTTGTAATCTACCTTTATCAGCTGCAAGCAAAAGTAACAAATTGCCTCCATGTAATAAACTTAAAGCAGAGCAACAGTACCCTTCAATCATGCACGGTGCCATTTCTTCAATGCAGGAACAGTTCCACTCTTTTCCTGATTGGCGATATTCCTTTGTTCTAGGCAGATCTTAGGCTCATTCCTGTCTAGATCGTTTCATTGCTTTGGAGCCAGTTGCTTTTCCTGGAATTTAAAAGGTCTCAATGCTTATTACATACTAAACTGACAAGAAAAACATCTTAAAGGGAAAAACAACAGTTCTCTCTATAAACTATTTTCAAGTTAATTCTCTAGCTATACACACTACTTTGCTAGTTATACAGTATGAGAATTATGAGATGTATAAGATGGATAAGAAACTCCATATTGAAATGAAGACAATAATGATATGATGTTGAAATGAGAGAGATAATAATAGATGAAAGTTATTAATGGAAGTTCTCAATAAGTGGTTTTAGGGCTAACCTTATTTCATATTTTCATTAGTGACCTTGACAAAAAAAAATTATGATTGTATAATGAAATTTATAGTTGACATAATGTTTGGAGTTGTTATTAAAACTGATGAAGATCATGGTGTCACACAGATAGAAGTGGAATCCCTTGAGAACTGGTGTAATAGAAATGGAATTAAATGTAATAGTACAAAGTACAAGATAATGCACTTAAAACTGATGGCAGGAAATTCTGTTATTAACATAGAGTTCATCAACTGGAAAAGATAGCTGCTGTGGCAGTTAATCAAAGGATAACTGTGAGATGCCAGCATGCTGTGGCCAAGAAAGACTAAATGTAATGCTAGGAGATCTACCAGACAGAAAATATTGTGTGAAAAAGTATAATACTCATTGTATTTCTGATGACTGATAATGTGGATTTAGTAAACCTGAATGGATTTCTCTTTCATAAACTTTTCCAATCACGGCTTGAATGTACAGAAACTTTTAGGATGCCCAACACTTTTGGCAAGGAGTTCTATAAATCTGCTACTTGCTGCATGAATACATAAGTACTTTTCTTTGTTCCAAACTTGTCAGTTACTCAATTTTTTTGATGCCCTGTACTTATACTGAAGGAGACAGTGGAAAATCTGTCCTTATTCATCCTCTCTATGAAGTCATGATTTTATAGATCTTTATTTTATTCCTCCTTTGTCATAATTTTCCCATTTTTTTATTTTCTTCTGAAAGCCATTCCATAACCTCAGTTGTTATGCTCCTCTGAACCTTTTCTAATTCTACCATAGCTTTTTTTGAGGTGGCAGATCGGAGTAGGCATACTATTTAAGACGTGTTTTCTAACCACTGAAGTAAGGATAATTACAAAAGTCTTTCAAGAGGCAAGGCACAAATAAACAGATTTGTAATCAATTTTTGAAAGACCTTGTATATATAATAGAGGAGTATTAGAGGAATAATAGAGGAATGGATTTGATAACCAGGATTCTTTTAGTCCTTCTAGTTTCTTTAATCCTGAATAAAGAATAGGAAGAAGTCAAATTAACACAAATATATTTTCTAGAAAATTTGTAAAAGTGCAGAAAAAGCTTCATAGGGAATTTACTAACATGGGTTGGGAAAAAGAAAATGTTTGGTTTCACGTAAGATGCAGTTTGGGATTGCATGATGATAGTCTGAAAGAAATACATATTCTTTATCAGTAATTTAAGCTAAAATTTGATAGAACAGTGACCCCTAATATTTTACAGAAAATAATGTTTTAAAGGATATGTGAAGGTTCTGTGTGTGAAAAATATGCAAAAAGAACAGATGCTTTTCTAGTGGCCTTAAATGAGCAGTGACCCATAGACTTGCCTGAAATGCAAAAAAAAATTAAAGACAAGTGAAAGTACTTATACTAGTGGCACAGAACAAATTGTTCCTTTGCAGAACAATAAGTGTAGATTTATTTACATTGGTTAGAAATGCTTTTTCTTGGAGTATTACTCTCAACTGTTGCAAATATGTTTACTAAGCAAAGTTACAGCTATGCATATCAAATCTATTTTCACCAGACATGGTCTATCTGTGACAGCAATATGCAACATTAGGTCAGAGTTTAGTAACCCTACTTTAAGCAATTCATAGCAAAGTACAGTGTAGGCATATGACTAGTACACCCCTCTACCTCAGTGAGTGGAAAATGATGTCAAAATACTTTGGAGGGAAAAAGTGCCAAGTCAGATTTAGATCTGTTGTTAGCACAGTTAAATTACAGAATAGCACTAATGAAGCACAGGATGTTACATGTTTGCATTCTGTTCATTGGAAAGCTGAATGTCTGTACTACTAGAAACTAACATAAGGGTCACTGAAGACAGAGACAAGTAGAACAATACAAAGTACTAGGTATGATTTATGATAGCTGAAGCTCTCACCTTTTTTTGGAAACAACACTTTCCATGTTATAAAAGGTAGCAAGTCATAAAGGGACTTTTGAAAAAAGAAATATGCAGAGAATTGTAGGAAGTTCTTATCCCAGATGTATGGCTATAAAACCAAAGAAAAAGGCAAGAGTTTCTCAGGGAAGAACCAGTTGTCAAGGACATTTGAGAATAGTTTAGCTCTCTTAGTCTCTTCTAGCATTTGAGATTAGCTTTGTTAATTATCTTAAACAATAGATTTCGTATAAGTACTTGAAATTCTATTATCTTAGTGCCAATTGTTAGTTGCTGTTGCTACTGTTTGGCTGAGAAAAAAGTTCCAGTGTGAGCTTTTTGGAATTGGACTGTCATTCAGGCACTCAGGCTACACAATCTGCTGACCAGCAATAACTCAGATAAGAAACTTAGTAGAGCTGAATCAAATTTCTTCCTCTAAGGCAACGCAGGCAGAGAGGAGAGGTCTGAGAGAAGACTTTCCTTCATTTCTTCCAGGGCTTCAGCCATCAATACTGAAAGGCCGGAAGTCATATGAAAGCCCGATCCATAGCATTTGAGGAAGGGATATGGTGAAGAAGGTTAGGTAATGGCCAGAGAAAGACAGTGGAAAGTGAGGACAGTTATATTCGATGGATGCCAAGTCAAATGACTTCTGTAAAGAAACAAACAGAAAAATATTTCTTAAGGAGAAATGCTTAATTTTCCAAGAACTTCTACTTCATAACATGAATAAATTCTTGTTGTTTTATTCTTGCTTAAAAATGCTGTGATAATGGAGATAGCTGCAGTTTTTACGGGACAATCTGAAAGTAGTAACACAAAAAAGCAGTTAACAAAACCTGTAGATCATTGCCAAAATGTACTTTCAAAGAAGTGAAGTATAGCATGTAAAGAATAAACCATATAAATTAGGCTTTTTCTAAAAGTGTATTACTACTGACCTATGGGGTTTTTTTGTCTTCTTTGGGTTTTGGTTTGTTTCTTTTTTTTTTTAAAGGTAAGAGGGCCTCCACTTGCAGGAGCATTTAAAGAAAGACCAACAAAGCCCACAGCATTTCGCAAGTTTTATGAGCGAGGAGACTTCCCAATTGCCCTTGAGCATGATACCAAAGGAAACAAAATCAACTGGAAGGTAAGTGATGGCACAGCTGTAACAGGCCACTGAGCTTATTGAAGTGACATCTCTCATTGTCAAACAAAGTTGCCTTATAAGTAAATAAACTGAAATAATTTCTTAGCAAATGGAAGATGGTGGGGAAGCCATTAGAGAAAGGCCCCTGAGTCAGCTGTCTACCTTGGCTAACAATTAAATTATATGCTGCAAAAAGGAAAATGACAGAGTTGCTTTGCCTTAGAGAATTGTTTCCTGCCCAATTCATCTCTATTTTTATGAGGACCTGGCAATGCAGCCTGTTTCAAGCAGTCCATCAAATGATGGAAGTGGCTGGATGCAATGAGCAGCAGCCATTTATCTCCCCCAAATTTCACCTTCCTGCAGGACACTTCCAAATAGAAGCTTTAATTACCTAAATGGATAGGTCAAGATTGCCTGCTCCGTGAAAATGCAGAGTAGAATACAAACGAAGGCAGATTCTCATTCCACAGCTGTACTCTCAGTCTACAGCATATGTCAGACAGCGTAATCGCTGTCAGACGTGCCCCTGTTAGAGGCTGACCTCCACTGCTGAAACCATTACAGCTCTGACATTTCTCTGACAAAAGGTTAATTGACTTCAAAATAAATGTATTGCCTAATGACTCCATTCTAATGCGGCTGTGTTTCTCTCTAAAAGGCTTGGTGATGTTATTTGTAAAACTTGCCAATCTTCTAAGTAACTACCACAGACTTTTAAATTTAATTTGAAAAATGAATGCTGATCTTCAACCTGCTCCTACCATTTAATTATTTCAGTTATCATGAATTACTTCATTGTTTTGTGTTATTTATTGGACTAGAATAAGATTTTGCTGGAATCATTGATAGTTACAGGAAATGAACATGATATGCATGAGCAAAATATGTCAGATTTGTAGAATGTTTTAAATTTTTCATATCAAGAACATGATACCAATTTTAAATGTATAGCTATGTTAATTCAACACAAAAAGGAGGGATTTTGCAGTCTTATAACTGATTCTATTCCTAATGAAGCCAACAGTATTAGGCCTATAACATGGTAAGTGGCACTATGCAATTTGTTAGTAACTAGAATTTAAGGTAGCTTTTTTGCTTATTGAAGTATAGAAGAGAGATTTGTGCTATTTTGTTGCCCGTAGCAGTGCTGAATCAGCACAAAGAACAATTAATAGCTCTTGCAGCAAAGGAAATCTCTATCCAGCAAGACTTTACCCATGATCAGAATGAGATTCCAGTGCAACTGGTCTTTAGACGACTCTAGAAATACCCTTTCTGGACTAAAACTCACAGGCTTACAACATAAGTCTGCACTCTAATGTTTCATCACCAGCTAAAACTCAAAGATGATTTCCAAGCAACTGCAAAAAATCTGCAGAATTTAGTTTTTATTTTGAGGCACTATCACTCCTAATTTCTTAAAATCAGACTGAGTTGCCAACAATATTTACCTCATTTTAATTGCTATTTGACACACATACCTCCATCATAATGACTAGCACTCCACTAGATGATGCTAGTGACTGCTTAGGTGACTAAGGAGATGAGGAAATGGAATGAAGCTGTGTCAAGGAAAGTTCACATGGGACATTAGGAAGAAGTTCTTCACTGAGAGGGTGGTCAGTCACTGGAACAGGCTCCCCAGCGAAGCGTCAAGCCTGTCAGAGTTCAAGGAGCATCTGGATGACACTCTTAGTCATATGATTTAGTTTTAGATAGTACTGTGAAGAGTAGAGAGCTGGACTTGATGATCCTTATGGGTCCCTTCCAGCTTGAGATATTTTATGATTCTATGACATCTTGCTAACTTGCTATCTACAAACCTTCCAACCACTGCTGAATGTCTAAAGTATTTGCTCCCTGTAGCTGACAGTTTGAATTGTTGAAAGCATACTACCTTAAGACAGTCACAATAGCAGACTCTCTAGTCAAAGACCCAGCATGTATTTTTTCTTAACACAATTTGCAATTTTACAGACCTAATGTCTCCCTAGTGTCCACTGTCCACATAGCACAGTAAAACATTGGCATGTAGCTAGTGCAATATAGAACTGAGATGTCATGCAACAGTTGCTTTTGCTATTGCTGTTAATCCTTTCATTCAAAACAAATTATCACTACTTCAGCATGCTTGCCAGAAGGCAGCATAGTAGCGGACTGTTCCATTCTTACATTAGCACATGATAGGGCCAACCTTATTTCCCTTACTCCATGTCACTTGATTTAGTCACAAATCAATCCAGACTGGTTCTGTGGCAGGCACTCAAGAAAACAGTACTGAGGTAGTAGAATTACTTGAAGCTGTTGCTTAATTTGGCATGCAACCATCATTGATTATTGTGCAGTTTAAGTAGGTGAAGGAGGCAAACAGGAGTTTTGTAGTTCAAACGTTACATTAGATAGCTTCTAAAATCTTAGAGGCTGCCCACTGCTGCAAAAGGGTGAGAATGTTTTTCATAATTAGCTAATATTTAAAAGTGCAGATAAAGTAAGGTCTGTATTTATCACTTGTTTTAAGGAGATGCAAACAGTCAAAATGTCCAACATACATCTAATGGCTAATTTTCATCAGTTCATCATATTTATTTGTAAATCTGTTTAAATAAGTATTTTTTTTAAGAAATATTTTTTAATACCACCTACGTTCATGAAAATTAAAAATATATTTTAATAATGAAATGTGTCTAGGCAAAATGTTTTATAAAATCTTGGCTGAACTATATTTATTTGCATGAATCATAATTCTAGTAGAAGGATAAAAAGAAGAAATAAATGGTAACAGTGATATTTTAATCCTACTATAATTGCACAATATCCATGTTTTATTGTGAAAGGGTTGGTTTTTTTGCTTTGTTTACATGTCATGTATATCATGGTTTATTTCGCTCTTGTTAGTTTGTCTACCAAGTGGTTCATGGGAGAAAATGCAAGAGGGTCTCAGAAACATGATTTGTTCTGACAAAGGAAAATACTACAGGTTTTTATTCTTTCCTGCAAAATACGCAGTTGTTTTTTGTTCTTTTTTTCTTTGTTAGCTTTTTATATTTACTGAAACAAAACCAAAATAACCATAATTGTCAGACATCAAATTTTTTTTTTTTTAAACACTTGTTCACTCTATAGTAATTCTATGGGCGGAATACAGTCATTTTTCAGCTAGAACAGAAGAATCTGAAATGTTTTAATATCCATGAATTGCGTTAATATGTACCAAAAAAAATCTGCACAAATGACCCCTGATTTTGTAACAGTTCTGCATATTCCTAATTTTAAACCCATGATTAATTTCCTGTAAGGGCTGGCTACACGTAAATATGGTTGTAGACATTCTGAATAACTGCATGTGTTGAATCTTTAATTCTGAAATAATAGTACTTCTTTGTTGTTAAGCTTAATTATTTCCAAAATGCACTAAATTTAGTTAGAGGCATTCTTACTCCACATTAATCCTAAGCATAGACAAGATTAAACTGTGCAGATAAACCATGGTGTTTACCTTAGTGCCTTTTCTTAAAAGACGGACAAAGCAAATTAGATCCACTATAAGATCATTATAGCAAAATGTGTCTTCTATGTGAATTCTCAGACTAAGTCTTTAAGTTTAGAAAGGCATCTCTTTGAATACTGTCATATTGGCATTCTGGTTGGTAAGTTTTTCTATCATTGCAAATTCAAATAAACCTCTTTCAACCTAATGGAAGAAAACAGTTGAACAAATGAAATATGTTTCCAACATATAAATCTTTATATAAAAGACCAGGAAATTGAACATGGTTTCAAATTATACCATCCAGAGGGGGAAAAAAAAAAAAAAGAATTAAAAAAGCTCTGATAATACCAAACTATCTGGTGTTACCTGGTGTTAGAGGCTGTAACTGGATTTATTTCTAAAAGAAGAAGGCATGACTGTCTTGCTATTCCTAATCTTTGTTTTCAGAACTGGAGAAAATTTGCCCTTCTGTCATTTTCAAAAGGTGCATATAGAGAATGACTTGTTAATTATGTCTATGAAAAGAAACCCACCATCTTTGTGACTCACTACACAAATTTCTGGTTTGATTATAATTAAAGTGAAAGAATCCATATAAAATGAATTCAAGACTTTTCATCTCCATTCAGATGATCTACTAGCAGTAAATGAACTCTTTGCAATATGGCATACACTCAATGTAATATTCAGTGGTCATTAAATAGAACTGTATAGATATTAGTGCCTTTAAAGTGCTGCAAATTTATAATACTCATATTTTTTTGATAAAGCAATAGCTTTTGAGACCTAGAAATAAACAACTTCTTTGGTTGAATTATTCAACAAATGTTCAAGGATCTTTCCAAATTTGAAGTATTTGTTTCTGTCCACTAACAGAGAATGAATAATAATGGTGTGGTTTGAAAATGGGTTTCTGATGTGTATCAAACGTAAAACTTTGGAACACAAATTTTTATTAATTTAGAGTTAGATAATAGTAGAAAGTTATCTTTTTAGAAAAATATTGTGTTAAAATATTGATAAGCCCTTTGACTACTTACATGGGATCCTGCAGTTCTCTTTTCGCCTATGTATATCACAATTTTATTTCAAAATGAAGTAATATATTCTTTTGCACAATCTCATACCAAGCTACAAATAATAAAAGCTCATAGTCCAGGTCAGAAAAGGACTTCCATTTTTAAATATACATTACTGAATTAATAAAGGTCAGAATGCAATTAAACCTTTGACTAAGAAAGTTAATAAAACCGAGAAAGTATTTCTGAATTACTAAGATATGTTTGAAATGCAGTCTTTCTGTATCATACAGAAAGTCATCAAAATGTTTGAAAAATCATTTTTTTAGGGATTGGGGTTAATTATGAAAGTTATTATGCAGGGGAAAAAAAGCTTCTATTCTTCAAAAGAATTTTAGCAATTTCAAAGAACTAAAAACCAAATTCAAACCCACAAACTTCTCAAGCAAAATGTCAAAATGAACATGATTTCCATCTTTTAGGGTTCATGTTTTTTTCCAGAATAGCTATGTTCACTAGGGATGTGACTTTTATCATCTTAATTCCTCTTCATCCTCTCTTTCCCACATAGCTTGTTTTTTTCAGGGGCTAGCATAAGCTGTGGTAGCAAAATTACTTCTTGGTAATAGAAACTAGATGCAGAGGTAAAAGAAAGTGTTCAGCCCTAAACATCATGAATTTGAATTGTGCATACACTTTTTCCTTGTGCAGACTGTTGAAGGTTCCTTTTGGTAATAGGGATTACAAATAATTTGAACATGACACAGAACTGCAATTTTTATTAGCATCTCTCATTCTTCATTTGGTTTTATCAGCATGTTGCATATTAGTTTATATAAAATTCTGAGCTGCTGTGATTAAGCTGGTACCTATACCCAGCACTAAGAAAAATCTTTGGGTTTTGGTTTGGTTTTGGTGTTGGGCTTTGTTTTGGGGTTTTCTCCACAAAATGGCTGTGTTTTAAAATTTGTTTTATTTTCCTGGAAGTGCAATCTTTTTTGTTTGCTTGTGGGATAAATTTTAAGTTAGAGAAAATATATCTTTATATGAACTGATATAGTTGGAAGGGAGACAAGTTTTCAATTGAAGAGCTCTCAAGTAATATCTCTCAGGTTTTTTCCATTTTTTTTGGCATTGTCTTGACATTAAACCACATGAATAAATACTGTATATTATTCCCTATGTAGTATTAAGTAAACTTAGGTAACACTTTCCAAACTTCAAATCCCAAAACAATTTAAAAATAGTTGGAGGGAGCTCATTTACCCCACAGAATAGCTCCATTATTATACTAGTGTCTTGCAATTTATGGAGGTGAGATATAATTGTAGAAGTTGAGGGGTTTTCATAGCTTATTGCCATCAGAAGGGGAAGGTCCAACTTTCCTTCACCTCTTCTGCTATTTCTATGGAATACTTGGCACTGGCACTAATACTTATCAGAGCTCTCTGTGAGTAAATTTATATCACTAACTCAGGGAAAAAAAGGTGGATATATTTTTTCTCAATTAGCAACATGTTCACAGGCTTGTGAACTCTGATTACAAAAGGGTCATGAGTGCTAAAGCATGATGAAGGGGAGAGAAATGGTACTGAAGTACAGTGAAGAATGGGAGAGAGTTGAAGGTTCTCAAAACTTTTTTTATTTCAACAGCAATGAACAGATTAGTTTAGCTGCTCATGGAACTGCAACCTCAGTTACCTGAAAGCAAAGAGGACAAACTGCCTATGAAAAATAATACTTTTGGATTTATTTTCATATATAGGGATATTATTTTTTTCTGCTTCCATTCTTTGTTAAACTATGCTTAATATCTTCTTAATAAAAGATTGAGAGGACACTGTCATCTTAAAGAAAACTTGTAAATCCCCCACAAGTGTTGTCAAGCAGAATGAAATCTTTTTGCAAGATTATATACAAAGAAGAGTGGCCATGTATCATGCTTAGGCACAGTGGGTAGAGCACAGAGTGGTTTAGTTTCTATTTTATTTAATGTCTTCGTTAATGTTTTAAGAAGTAGTTCAGAGTTTTCTTCTGCAACAGACTTCTGTTTATCTTCCCCAGAGGCCTCCTTTTTGAAATTATTTCAGTGATGCTTTTTAAACCTGTCTCCAATACACTTGTATTGGTATAACAGAAAATTGCAGTGTGGGTTCAAGAGAAGGCAGCCGAAAGCAAGAATTTCTTAAGCCAGAAATAATAAATAATAATTTAGAGAGACAAGAAATATGAGTGGAGGTAAAGAAATAAAGTCTTGGAGAAACAAATTGTAAATGCTGCCTCTGAGAAAAACAAACAAAAAATTATATTACCAGATTAAGTGTAAAGGAATTGTTTGGAAAATAATTTTATTTTTTAAAGGACAGTAAAAAACTCAGTTTTCTGTGGAGACAGTAATACAACAAACTTGAGATGTGGCATGGTAGTGAGAAAGAATTATTCAGTTTTAAACTAAAAATGTACCAATAGCTCTGCTGCATCATCTTAAATCAGAAATTATTAGTAATCTGTATACTAAGGCTTACTGAAGCAAGCACAAGCAAATACTGTTCATAAACAGTTGTGTATAGACAAATTTGTTATTCATTTATTCATTATTCTTTGTGACTGTGATACTAGTTCCCAAGTAATGACTATCAAAAGTGCTGTCTTTGCTGATGTGCATGTGACTTTTTCTTAGATTGTTAAAAATTGCAATCACAATTCGGTTCTAGTTTTCTTTTTTAAATGTGTAATACTAAAAAATAGCAACATGTTAATGCCTATGACCTGATTTTCATTTAGATGAAAACTCCTTTAAATCTCTTAAGCAATATTGTGTGTGTACTACCCTCTCTATGAAATCATACAAAAGAACTACAGAATAAATGCAAAATCTTTTCTAGCAAATAAAACAACAAAACTGCTGTTGACTGCATTAGAATGGAATCCTTATTACCATAGATAAATATTATCCATTATCTTGTCCCTTTTTCTCCCTGTGATATTATAAATTTTCTTACTGATCTATTATGTTTTTAGTCCTTGATAATGCTCACAGGAATCCATTTCTGATCAATTATAATGTCCTGCATTATCAAAATTATAGAAGTTATGATCATCCTTTTGATAACAGCAGATTTAAATCTCTTACATCTAAGAAGTATTAGTTTGTATCTAATTCCATTTATATTTAATAATGTGGTAATTTTATATTTATATTCAATAGGTACATAGTTGGGTTTTTTCTTCAAAAGTCCCTGTTTATATTGACTCTAGCATTTTATGTGAGATAGCTAAGATTAACCATCTTTTGTTTACAGACTAAAATAGGGTACCAACTTGATGTCCTTCAGTTAAGGCAACATTTTCAAAGTTGTTGAGTAACTCTGAGTGCTTTCAGTTTTCATTCCATGTTACATACAGTCACAGAAAGTGTTGGAATTGTAGGTTTCTCATTTGAAATTTCTACGTTGATTTGATCCCACCACTAAGTAACATTAATTCCAAATAAAGTTAGTCTGTTCAAATCTTGCTTTTCAAAAGCACTATACTACGATTAATTTTCATTTGAAAAACACTTCTTAATAATAATGCATCAATTAACTGCATGCTTAAAATAGTCATTAAACATTCAGATACCCAATGGCTCTGTGATATGCATTTTTCTGTTGGCTTACTACTTCCTAATACTAATCTACAAATCATTCATTACTTTACTCTTTTCTGTCAAGTTGTTTTTCACATCTCAAAAGGAGATGTCTCTGCAGGTCTTAGAAGAAATTTGTGATATTAGGGATTAAAAAAGAATCTTATCAAAATGCTATTTCAAAACACTGTAGCAAAACACTGTTTTTATGAAATCCCATAAAATTCAAAGTAATTATTTCAATGCTTACCAACATTCTCATCAGTTGTTTTTAGTTTGTACATTTAAACTAATATTTGTGGTGAAACACTGATTTATGTCACGTTATGTATTAGAGGTTACTCAATGCAATCTTTTCTTTCTTACCACTTGTGGCTCACAAAAAATTAATTTTTCCTGGAGTTAGGTTTTTTACAGTCCTCTGGTCTTTTCCATTTCTTTCATGTTTATAATTTAAGAATCTAATGAAATGTCTTTTTTCTCCATGCTCAGATAAAGTACCATATTTATTAAAAATACGACATGTACGTTTGTTTAACAGCTGAATAATATGTTTCCCTTAAAAAGTAAAGAATGCTTTCCTGGAAATGACTGAGTTCTTTCTTTTGAGAACATCAGTGCTGAATCTGGGGACCAGTGTTCAGCTGGAGTCTAAAACAGGCCTTGCAAAAAGTAGTGACAGTTTACCTGATTCCTATAGTACAGAGCTGCCATATTTCAATTATTAATTCCTCTGTGGCTAATTAATAGTTGCAACTTATCCCAGGATTCTAGAAAACAGTAATATTGTGGCAGTTAATTTACTGTTCCTTTCTCCCTGCATACACAATTAAAGCCATTCCTTTATTTGATGTAAATTGCCATGTCTTGAAAGCGTATGGAATGAAAATCCAGCCATGTATCAGAAATAACTTTAATTTAAATTTGCTAAATGACCTCTGAAAGCTAGATGAAAGATTTTCTACTGAATGGACTGGTGCTCCCTGCCTGTATAATTTATGTGAGAAATTAGTGCGAATGGTTCACTTTTATGGAGCAGTGCTGCTTGTAGCAAGCCTGCAGTAACAATTTTCCCCCAAGCCTCCATCTGTTCTTCAACCAGGGCATATGCCATCTCATCGAGCTTGAAAGTCAACTGATTTATAACTCCTGAAAAGTGCATAGATTGAAAAGAAAGGTCGACTGCTGCTATGTGACAATGATTTGCTAGGCACTTGGATAAAGACAATTCACATTACTATGGACCCTAGAGGACACAAGTGATGTTGTAAGCTTCAGAAACTGGTAGATTGACATATAGGACAAAAACAAATTGCTCCTCCTCCTTCAGTTAAACAACTACCTCTCTTCTTAAAGGTGGAAACTTTTTAGAAGGTAAATTGGTAGTGTAGCCAAGACGTCTTGTTATACTGTGTTTCAGGCAGAATAAGCTTTTCCTAGCTACAAAGGTTGCCATCTAGAAGTGAGAGGACTTGTTCCACTTTAAGCTGCAAGCAGAAGCATCTGCCTTTAAAAGTCCTTCATGTTGTTTGTCAGAAAGTTTTGTGCAGTGCCATGAACAGAGTTTTGACGAATTTTCTGTTTCTACTCTGATTTCTGAGCCCTGTTCCAATTAATGGATGGCTTGTTCTCTGCCCATTAGTTGTCAGTCTTCCTCCTTTTACCCAAATCTTGCAGAGGTCTCTGGCAAGTGACAAAACAAATGGAACTGACAACACAAAAATCAATGTTTATTTGATGTTTTCATTTCTGGTAGTCAGATACTGTGACTGTTCTACTTTGAGGCTCAGAGACTGAATAATTTCTTCAACTACTTTGTTTTATCAAGTCTGAATCTTTTTTTTTTATAATTTCAGGAAAGTTAAGAGCATTTTTAACTTAAAAAAGACAATGTAAAAATGATGCAAATAGAGTCTTTTAATGTGGAAATTGTGGGGCAGATTTTGCCTTGAAAAACACAGAGCTGTAGTATAAAAAGTACATGTGAATAGCAGGAAGAATCATCCTCTACAATCCTCTTACTGCTTGTTGAAGTACCTGTAGCATCTGTAAAAAAAAATAAAAATTGCTTTGTAGCTTTCTACAATCATCTGATGTTATATAGCCATGAATATCCTGACCTAACTCGCATAGACGAGAATACTTTCTGAACATCATATACCTCGATAAAGAAAAGCAGAGCAATGCAGATTAACTAGATCACTATTATGGATTATTTGTATCGTATAAATAGAATCTCAAACACTTAACTTGGTATCCAGTATGCATACTGCGTATTTATATATTGTATATGCTGTTAACTGACTAAACATGATGAAAATGCAGAGCTAGTAAACTGTGACAACTGAATACAAACTGTAAGCATCTTAGTTCGCTGTGTTGAGGAGATGTGTTAAGCAGTTATGATATGGCTTTATAAAATTGTAAATTGTGTAAAGGAGAATGTGAGATGTTTAAGAAAACTTCACACTGTATCTCTCACAAAAATTAATAGAGAAAAGTTCACAATCACTGAAAACATTATTTTCTAAAAACAAATTCAACAAATCTACTTTAGAAGTGTATTATAATGGATGTCTGTTTTCAGGTTTGTGAACCACATTGTTCCACTTTTGTTGCCCACTATATGTTAGGCATGTGCATGGGGCAAATTTATCTCCTTCAGTTCCATTTCATTTCCTATGCTGTTTCCAAAGCATAAAGTAGTTCATTGTCATTTCAGTGTCATTTTCTTGTCACTAGCCTCTATGAACCTTTCACATCAAATTCATGTTCACATCCACTATGCTGCAGAGTTCTAATCTGGGCTCAACACTGCTCTCATTCCTTATATTGTTATTCTACCAATTAATAACATCTGTTTGCTTAATACCTAGTTTTATTGTCCTTTTACTTTCTTCCCTGTTGGTTCTTTCATGTATATCTCCTCTTGCTTATCTGTGAAGAGTTTTCTTCATATGAAGTTATCCATGAGGACAACTCAGCAGGAGTTTTATGATGTCTAAATGTGTCCTTGAATAGAAATTGTTCAGATTAAGATTCATGAAAGCTTCCTAGAACAGCAAGACCTAAATTTTAACCTTCCCTTCCCCGCCACACCCCCCGCCCCCCCCCCCAAATTCCCTTTTCCTTTGAAACTTGTTGTCAGCTTGGTTCAATAAAATAGCTATCAATGTGGCATGAAAGAGGTCTGTTCTTGCAGAGATTTAAGCATGTACTTAACGCCTTGTGATCAAACCCACTGAAGCAATACTTTTGCTTATACTATGTAGCAGTGGTGTTAGTGACATGATGTACCTACCTCTAAAATGAGAAAAAGATATTTACATTTGTTTGTTTTCAATCATAATCATGTAAAATTCTTAATACGTGCTAGTTTCAAATTAATGTTATTGCATCTTTAGGACATTAATGGCTAAGACCTTTAAAAATGAAACTCATTTAAATGTGTCTGATTGATAAAAACAATATTGAGGTGGTTGAATTGTGCCCTTTTTTATGAAAACTTTGAAGACTGAGACTATATTTATGTTTCAAATAGCAACATGGATATTTGACAGTAGTAATAGCATGTGTCAAGTTATCAGGACTAAAATTATCTTAAATATTTAAATGAGAGAGTTCCCTTTGGCTTTCAGCTTTTGCACATTAATGCTCAGGAAACAGGCAATTGTAGGGAATTGTAAATACTGCAGTTTTTGTACTAAGTGACAGAATCTATGGGTTGCTAGTTTTCTCTCCTGTGACTTCCTTTGATATCACGCCAAAAAACATATCTTACTTTGGTTTTAAAGGAATACCAGCTAAACAATCTCTCTATAACGAAACAGTCTAAGTGCTGTTGGACGTAGTGGAAGTCTATATTTATAACATCAGAGTTAAAACCCAAAACAAGCTAACTGGCACATTATTCTTAAAAAGAATTAATGTAAATCTTATGCATTGGAACTGATTTTCTGTGTTTTAATTAACGCTGTGTTCATATGTGCAGGCAAATCTATGCTTTATTTAAAGAATTACTACAAAAAGGTAGACAAATAATACCTCCGAAGATCATAAATAATGATTTTTAAAGAGGTATGAATATTCAGATGAAAATTTCCTCAGGCTACAATGAGGCTAAAAAGGGGTGTTGCTTACAGTGTAATCTAAACTTCAGTCTAAAAATATACCTCTTTAGGAACATGAGTTTTATTGTAATGTAGCAAATCTCATCTTATCGTGAAGACTAAGCACACTGAAGTAGAGTTCTGGTCTGAAAAAGTAACACAATTAAAGTTGGAGTGTTCTGTTCATATCCAAAGAAATTATACTAGGGTCAGAAGCCAGTGATCGTACACTTAAGAAATCATAAATACTTATATGAGGCTGTACAGTAAGTGATGTTCCCTCTCCGTGCTTCTTATCTTGTCCTTTCAGACTCCTAAAAAGGCCAGTTCAGGTGGGAGGCCTGTGCTTTGCCTTGCCTTTTAATAATAGCAGTGGAACTTTTCTCTCCCCAAATAAATCCCCTGACTGAAGCAGAAACATTCCTTTTAACAAAGCCCGAGCAGGAGTATCAATTTCACACTTGAACTCAGGTGGATTTCAGTTTCCTGTGAGTTGCCGCTGACCTTGCACTTCCACAATGTGAAAGACAATATGCATTATTAGCTGATCTTAATATGAAATTTTTGCTTAATGTTTTCACCAATCATTTCATATGCTTGCTGAGAAAACAATCCTCATATTAACCAGGTGAAAACTGCATTCCTTTTTATGGCTATGATAAGGCCTAACCTTCTGTTCTTGTGCACCAGTTTGGGTGGAAGCATGAGCTATTAAGCTGATACAAAATGGCATAGTATACATAAGTTGGGCGATTTGGGTGTCACAGATATTAAGACTACTTTATTCCTTTCAGAGTTAAAGTAAACTTGCCTGTTTAAAATTCTCACTTCCATACAGTTCTCAGGGGTTGATTCAGTCTGAGCTCAAATAATAGTCGGCAATTTGGGATTTAGCAGGAAATTTCTAGTTTAAGCTAAAGATGAAAAAAAGCCACATTTCAATTTTTTCTTGTAGAATAAAGCCTGTATGTTATTTCTTGTTTCTGCTATTCTATTTTTCATTCCTTTTATGTTTTGATGCTTTTCTGAAGATGTGGGAAAAATAGCTATCTAAAGCTCTTCAGTAACATTACTGAATTTGCCCTGTTCTTCTTAACAAACTATAAGCAGCACATAGCCACAGTCATGATACCACAAACCCTTCCCAAAATTAAAAAATAATATTTTTTTGTAGATAAAGATTATCTGATAAGGAAAAGCCTAGGTCTTTATTGAATTTATGCATGTACTTTCATTCATTTTTAAACTTGAACTTACTCAAATCATTCATTCACAAATTAAATCAGAAATGAATGGTAAAATATTTGCTATATGTATCCATCAGCTGTAATAAATTTGATGTATTATTTCTGTGAGATAATAAAAGAAGGTCATAAAATTCAGTCCAGCTACAGTAGAAGTCCTGTGCTATGTGTAAGTATGAAAAGATGAAGTGAATAGAACTTCCTGTTCACATAGCTCTTTCAATCAGTCTGTCAGAGATCTCTTGTCTCCAGACATTTCTGATTACAGGCAAGATAATATTTATGGTTTCTTGTGTACAGAGTTGTAGATAATTAGGACAATAAATCTGTTTGCTCTCAAGGGCATGGAAAGACAAACTTTTATGGCTTGACCACCTCAGAAGGTGATTTAAGCTATCTGACTGACTTTGCATGAAGTTTATTTGGAATGCTTACATGATAGCGTAGCGTAGCGTAGCATAGCATAGGATAGAATAGGAGTAGTTCAGTTGGAAGGGACCTACAGTGATCATCTAGTCCAACCGCTTGACCACTTTCTGATGCATTGGTTAGACACAACTAGTAACCATCAGTACTAACAATCATGGAGAGCAGGAACTTCAGCCCCATATCCTTTCCCCAGGTTATTGTTTATTTATGCATTTAGGATCCTGGATCATTAATCTAGTTTTTTGAAACATTATAACTTAGTGTGGTGATATCATCTAATACGGTGACTATCAGGTTAGAATAATCGTCCAAAAAGTGGCTTAATTTTTAGATATGCAACAGTTGTGGTCCAGAATTCCAGTTATTGATTAGCATGGGGTTATTTGATGAATAGGTAGCAAATGCATGTTGGGACTGCTAGAATTGTGCTGTTCCTCTTACTCTTTAATTTTATTAAATAAGTTTGCTGATAAACCTTAGAATATAAAAGTAAGTTCTCTCTAAGAGTGAAGTATGTTTTCTATGCTTTAATAATTAATTCTGTACCCATATATATTTCATTATAAAGTGGCAGCCTTTTACACTGCTGTTACTTCTGTAACAAAACTACTTCCCTGTCCTTACGCAGGATAGGGATAATGTGCATGAGCACATTAGAATGTTTTTTCTCAGTTTTTATTTTTAAAACATTAATATTTTCATATCAGCGAAGAAATCTCTTGAAAATCACTTGCAGATAATGAAAATGGTGGCATAACAGGATAAGCCTCTAAAATATTAGCTAGATAAAACCTACTGCCTTTTATTTCCAAGGGCGTTTTTAAAAGTGGTTATTTCTGATCTGTTATGGTCTTATTTGAAAGAGATGTGATTCAGGTCTTCAATGTCCTACCATACATATAAAATTTCACTAAGCCAGGAGAAGCTACCATGACCTACTTAGAACCTACCAAGAGATATCATGCATCTGTGGAATTCTTTACAGTCATTCAGCAAAACATAGCACCTAGGTCCTGTTGTTTGGTCAGCATTTGTTGCAGAATACTTTGAATTTCTTGGTAAAGTTGTTAAATAGCCAGATTCTTTGTTCACAAATTCCATGTAAGTCAATCTATCTAATTCATAGTTTTAGTGGGCCAAATATTTTCTATTAACTATATGGACTTTTTGCTCTTATATATTTCTAACTTTAAACCTGTTGGGGGGGAGAGGGGAGGTGGTTCTTATACAAATGTTTAACCTATTCTCCAATAAATGCTACTTTTTATGAAGGACCATGACAAAGCTGTTTAATAACCTTCTAAAGAAAGACCTTCTAATTAAAGTGCAGCTTATAACGTCAAATGTTTCTCAGTTGCCTACAACTTTATTTATCTTCCAATAATATTTATTTATTTATCTTCCAATAATAATTCTAAGTTCAAAACATTCATTCCTCCTTAGCAAAAAGTGTTGTATCTATATCCTGTAAAATATTCATCTGAGTATTTATTATTATATTTTTTTTAAAGATCCAACATTTTTACCAACTAGGGGTGTTATAACTGTAGTTCCGTAACTTCTGGAAGGTTATTACATTTCCTGTTCATCAGATCTTTGGCCCAGTTGTTGCTATTGATTACAATTTGAATGTTTTCTAGTACATTAGCCACTCTGTACTCCTTTCAAACTCCCACCATCTGGTTTAGTTTGTGAGTTTATTCCAGAATCTTCTTTTCTTTTTTTCTTTTTTTTTTTTTTTTTGCCACATCATTTACTGCCATTGTTACTTAATTTTTATTGCTATAAAATAGAAAGTTTTTGGGTTTGTATCTTGCTTTTACACTACATTTTCTAAACTAAAGCAAAGATGGTATTTACTTTATCATCAAAGTCCTTGCCTTTCTAAATGATGATCTGAGATCCCAGATCGTGTTGAGTTTCTGCAAATATTTTTCCCTGGCATTTTATCATATTTCTCACTGTTGGTCTTTATACATTTATGTATTAGTTCTTAGTTTGTTTTTTGGGGCATTTTGGGTTGCTTTTTAGATGTGTCTTACTATAGTTTATGCTTATTGTCTCCAAGAGAGTTTGATTATTGAAGTCCAAAATTTGATGGATTTCTTTTTGGTTAAATTAAATGAAATGAGATGTTGAAGAATTACTGACTGGCTAGTAGCACTAATAGAGAGAAGGATCTGTGGGTCCTGGTGGACAGCAGTCCACCAGTCAACTCACTGTAGCAGCTCTAGCAGCTCTCTAAACTTGTGTCATTCTGATTCTTCTCGAACACTTTGAAATTGATACGGCTTACCGAGGAAAATCCCTTCTTGATGCAGGAAAACCAGAAATGTTTAAAATTACTATGATTAGTCTATTGACATTGTACAAAGTGCTTTGGGCCTCTACATTTCATATGATTTAAATGAAAGTAGAAGAATTTTAACAGTACCTGTCATGTAGCATTAGGTTCTAAAAGTGACTCAAATAGAGAGGCTTATCAGTTTTCTTTTCAAGTTAAAAAAGACAATGAGGAAAAAATATGAAATACCTCCTAAATCTTCTATGGAACTATTGAATACCAGAGCCTAGGGGCAATATATGAAATAATAATTAATTTATCTGGTAACCATCTTGGTAATCATCGACTGAATCACCTCTCCAGTTCCTCAACATCTTTCTTAAGGTGTTGTGAAGAAACAGGACATAACGTTCTACATACGGTCTCATCAATGCCTACTAAAGGAGGATATTAACTTTCCTCTACCTGCTGGCCGCATTCTTTTTAATACAGCCCAGGATGCGATTTGCTTTCTTTGTGATAGGAACATCAGTGGCTGTTATTCCACATGGCAATCTCCACAGCCCTCAAGGGAGCAGGACTGCTATTCAGCCAGTTAGTTCCCAAACTGTACTGGTGTAGGGAGTTGCTCTATCCCAACTGAAGGGCTTTGCACTTCTTGTTGAGTGTCACAATATTTCTCTTTGCCTAGTCTCCAAGTTTCTAAAGGTCCCTCTAAACTTAATCTCTGTTATACACTTACTTACTCATCATTCTTAATATCAGGCTCTGCCTTAAACGTTTTGGGGGATGTAAAATGGTGATATAAAATCCACACATTATAAGAAAGTCAACAGTCACTTTAGATGTCACTACAAAAATATCTTCTCCAAGGTCTGTGTGTGTGCCCACAAGTGTGTGTGTGTGTGTATATATGCGCACACACACATGTACATACACAAATAAGATATGCATCCTGGAATTGTTTGCTGCTATTGCAGTAATGATAGTTCAATACTGCAGTTTAAAATTTTTTTGTGACAATAAACATCAAAAGGCAAAAGATGTGAAATATACTTCTATAGTGAAAGTTCACTCTTAAAAAACCAGGAGAAAATTATTCCCAAAAAGTACGTAAACTACTGAGATAAGGTTGAAAAATACTTCAAATAAATGAGAAGAACTTGAGACAGACAGAAGGAAGCAATTTTTTTTATAAATGTGAATGTAGAAATGTAGAAAACTGTAGAAATTCTAACATTGTAACACCAGATTTTAGCTTGCTTTCTTTTATACAAAAGTGTGGGAAATTTAAGGGTGTCTACTGGGGGATCTGCTCCAGAAAACTCTTGTATACATGGATAATTTTACTCATATGAATATTCCAATAATATCAGAAAGGCAATATGGAATTTTGTAGTTAAAGAAAGAAAATTTTGATTCTGTGAACCTCCCACTTCTGCATTTGTTTAGCTTTACTGTTTTACTGTGTGCTGGTGCTTAAATATCTTTATGTTCTTTCCTCTTTCCTATTAACATTTGTTTCATTTTGGTAATTTAGAATGATCAATGTAAAGATGGGTTTTCAAGCATGAAGTGTAGAAACTACAAACCATAGAAATGTCTGGAAAGCCTCAAACCAGTGTGGTGTTGGACTAGCAGACAGTATCTAACCCATGATATCCAAAAGTCCTTCCAGGCACTTGGATCTGGCTGCACTCCTTTGATTGCAGATTGTTCCTTTACTAAGGCTAGACCAAAGTAAGCAATATAAATCCACTGACCATTAAGAATGATACCTTGGTGTAGTTATCCAGACTGGTAACATTTTGGCCCCTTTTACTTGCCTGTAGTGTTATTTGCAAGAATAACTTGTGTTTTTAACAGACCTATTCAAATGGAGATACTGGGCTAGAAAGTCTAGGAGAAAGTTATGGTGGTGTTCAGGATTTTTAAGTCTCTGTGTTCTGATGATACCACTGTATTCCTCTGAAAATTTCTGTGTTCAGATACTGTTCTGTTCTTCCATACCCAAGGACAATGACCAATAACATATCCTTATTAATGAGGAAATGGTCATGGTTTTGGATTACATGTTCTGTCCCTGCTGATAAATGTTCTTGGTGTTGGTATGATGCCACATAAATCTTCTTAAATTTTCATTTACTTTTTTAACAAACTAGGAAACTTCATACATCACAATCAAAAAAAACTATATTTTGATTTATTATTATGCTCTTTAACTACAGAATAATATTTTTCCCTTAGGGTCCCACTTCATCTAATGTGCAGGATGGATAGCTCACTTGGGATAGAGATACATGAATACTTGCTGTTGCATCAGAACCAGATTAAAAAGTTCCATCTGTTTGTTGATGTCCTGTGCCACAGTTCAATATTCCCTCAATTGCACTTAGGTTTGATTCTATTAATCATCTCACTAAAATAGTAGATCTTAAAACCAGTAAAAAATATGTTTGTGGTGTTTTTTTATTTGTTTTGGTTTGGGGTTTTTTTTTCTTAATTTTATTTTTAATCAGGTCATTACAGTAACCTGAATGCAGCCACACAGTTGCATTGATGCAACGGAAAGGAGTGGGAGCCATGGCAGTGGAGTAGGAAGCAGCAGAGGGAGAGAGAGAAAAGATCTTAAATCCATTTTACACATGCATAACATTTTAAAATATAAAATATCAAATCAGTGGTTCCTAGGAACATTGCATGATGAATATGTTGGTTTATATCTTTTTAACCTGTGCTTTTTTATAATGCTCTCAGTGTAACATCAGATAGACTCATAAATGTTCATCAGTTTATTTTACACAGTTTACGCTATTAAACCTGTCTTGCAAATAAAGAGAAAGGTCACAGAGGGAGACTTTGTATTAGATTTCTAACTCGAACCTAACTCTGATAATTATTTTAATAATTCAGTGATTAATTAGAAACTGGTAATTGTATTCTAAGACCTGACTGTTCAGATTACTTAATTTTTTTTTTTTTTTTTTGGTTCAAAATGCAACTCCTGCTGACTTATGCAATTTTTATGAAGGCTCTAATTGAACAACTTTAAAAACTGTTCTTCAAATTTTTAGATTAAATGTTTTAAAATTGCTCAGAATCAAAGTATACTATTTCAGTAAAAGGAAACAAAAGTTTCAGTTAAAAACCTAGAAAATGTACTTTCCATCCAGACATGAAACAATCTTTTCCTTTCAAAACCAAACCAAACCAAACCCTTTTTATTTTTCTCCTTGGCACTTCTGCAAATCAGATCCAGGACTCTGAGGTATGAACCCTGGAAAACAAGGAGTGAACATTTAAGTGGACATAGGAAAATTTTAAAGTATGGCCTTAAGATTTAGCTTTTTGTCAGAGGCAGGAAGAGGGCATCAATTTAATAGTTTGAAGCCGAATCTTACTGCCATATCAGTAGGAATGTTTTGCTTTTTTATTTAAATAAAATCAAGAACCAATACATCTGTTTGCAACTAATTTTTCTTAACTGGATGCAACTAATTATTCTCAACTGGATACATTTTAGTAAGAAAAGGAAATATGTTATGTATGTGACTGCTATCTTGAACCATGCTGCAAGTGTCCAACTTTAGATCAAGTATTCAGCTCTAACTATACCTTCATGTCACACAAAGCTAAGCTAAATCACTATTCTTTGTCTACCCTGGCCAGTGAATTGCATTGCCATATAGAAACCCGATGGAAAATGAGCTAGTTACAGTCTAATATTAGAATACAACAACAAAAAAAATTGGTACAAATTCTCATTTTTGTGGAAACCTGAGTACAAAGTAAACTGTGGAGCACTGTGTTTATGCAACCAGAGGGCTACTCAAAGGTCTAGGTCATAAATATAATCCCATGGAATCCGTGGTTTGGGAGAACAGTTTGTCTGGAATAATGGCAACTGAGAAGAGAATCAAATCATTAAACTTTCATGTAAATATTTATATTTATGTAAATATATTTATACTTATATAAAAATGTATGTACTTTATAGCTAGCTCAGAATATCAACTCTATTCTGTCTTCCAGATAAGGCTGCATGCTCTTGGTTGGTTGGATTTATATAACAAATATCATGAAATAATAAAGCAAAATTATCTAAATTTCATTTTAACTTAGTTTTTGTTAATAAATTTCACATAAAGGCTTTTAATAGCAAACAAAACATTAAATTTTGCAAATTTTTAGTAGCCACACAGTGGTGGGAAAAACAGCAGTAGAGCAAAAGCAATCTATCATACATATCATGGAAAAATATACTGAGACCGCAGAAACTGTTTCTTAACAAGCTGACAGCAGAATCTCAATATTTAGGGAGAAAGTGATGTGGAATATCACTCATAACAAGTATTTCATCTTTCTGAGTCAAGTTAAGCATAGGGCATAGAAAGAATCCTTTAATTTCTCCATAGAAAGAGGAATAACTTTAGGATGCTCTTTCCCAAAAATAACATGCCAAGATTTTTCTTTGGCATTTCATGGTTACATGTAATCTTATTTGAATGGAATATGCAAATCCCACCCTACACACTTTTTATTTAGATTGCATGGGAGAGGTGAACTTCATTCTTCATATTTTGATGACTTTTGATGCAGAAAAGTGTTAACATACTTTGGTGAAATATTGTCATGATAAATGTGTATGGCACAGGTTATAATAAAATGATGATTCATTAATATTTTGCATCTTATTCCATATTGATATAATTTAACCAACTATATTTTATGTAACGAGCTAAAAGATTTTCTTCCACTTATTACATTCCAGTTTCAATGGAATATGTTCTTATGTGTACTGGTATAAAGAATTAGAAGTTTTCTCCAGTGATTACCCAAAACATCAATCAAATATGGAGGATGAAGTCCTAAAATCTAAATTAAATGGTAGAGTGACATAAATCTCGTTGAACTGAGAAGAGTGTCTTTCACCTCTTTCCTTTACCAAAAGGTACTGAAGGGGCATGAGTAGAAGTGTCAGAAACTCTTGTTTGCTTCAAGTGACCAACAAAACGGAACCCAAAGAAAGTAGCAACAATTCTCTAAAAGGCCTGTCTCTATTGTTAAATGTTTTGCATATTAAGGTGGGGATTGTTCAGCATGGTTGTTTACTGAAGGGCAGGAGGTGATCTGGCAATCTTGTTAGGTTTCTAATGATGACTTCAGAATACAAATACCCTTATAGAATGTTTGCAGCAACAGGCAATGCACGGAGACATACCCAAAGGGTTGAAACAGGAGAGCAACTGCAACAGCAACAGCTACTGCACAAAACTTCGTGTCTGTCCTATTTGCTTCCCCGATTTCTGTTTGTTCTAACATAATGGAGAAGACTGAGAGAACATAAACCTCTATGTTACTACCTGCCTTTATGTAGCAGCTTACTGAACATTGTTACTTAAAAAGTATTTGCTATTCTAATTAAAACAGTACTTTTTTTTTCCCAGCATCTGGGAAAGATTCTTCAGCATGGACTGTAAGGGTTGACAGGGAAATGGTTGCTATGGAACTATTTTCTGAGCTACTATGGCAGAGCAACATTTAGCAGGATTTAATTTGCATCTCTTCGGTGCTGCAATTTCTTCAGGATGGTCTGACCATAGATTTCACAGTGTCCCAAAAAGCATAGCTCAGCACAGAAATTAATCGTTTCCTCAGAAATAGTCCAAGTGTCAACTTCTCACCCCAACATTTAGCAAGATTTTTAAAAGTAGTGAAGGTCAATTGACAAAATTATTTACTATGTAATCTAGTAGTTATCACATTTACTAGTTGCAATAAATCCTGAGCTTTCTGATTTTTTTTCATGAACGTGTTAGACTTGCTTTTATGAGGTGGAAAAAAGATGTTAAATTAATTACAACAATTAACAATTGCTGACTCAAAATTGCAGGTAAGAAACACTTGGACCTTCCATTTCTACTATATAAGTAGAGACCTATACATAAAAAATCTTATATCTTTTTCTTCCATTGAAATTAAGTTTCATGCTGTGAATTTAGTTTCAGGCTTGTTTGAAGGGGCTTTCTACTTAAATTTTTACTTCATCTATAGCTTATTAATATAATTAATATTATTTATTAATAATACTGCTAGTTGAATAAAATATTTCTGTGAATAAAATAAAATAAAATTAGCACATGGCTGTGCTAATACATTGGAGGATCTGGAAAAAAAGAAATTGTAGCAAGAAAATAAACTAATTTAACATATTGTATTAAATAAAAGTAATATAATTTCAGAATTAAACATATTAACAAAACTGGAAGCCTATATGCTAAGATATCCCAGGCTGTATTTACATATTATTATTTCCTCAATAAAAAAAAAATAATTCATATTCATTATTCAAGAAAGGCTGGTTTGGGGATCATAAAAGTCAAAATTTCATCTCAGCCCAGAGGTGTGTGGCAACTTAACTAATAATTCTTTATATTTGACATTTAATGTGCCTCTGAGACTTCTTCTTGACGAAATATTGCTAAAAATGTTAAAAAAATTAACCACATCGTCGTGCCAGAGCTGCAGTCGTCAAAAGTCATGGTTTCCCATCTAATTCTCTGCTTTGGCGGAGAATAAATCTGGCTGTCCGGTGCCCATTTGCGAGACTGTGTCCCATAGGAACTTTTGCCTGGCAGTGAAGAGGAGCAACCATTTTGTCACCATTAGGTGGCTCACTGTGAATGCGTTTGTGGTGGAACTAGCTGTGCCACCCCTCCTCCACTTCGCCTGCCTCGCCGCGGCTGGGGCTGGCTCTGCTGCCATGAGGGGTTTTTGCAATGTGCGAGTCATTTACAGGAACGAGGAGAAAAAGCCCCTGTCTTTGAGGCCGAGAATAGCCGAGACCTGGGTCTTGCTCTGAGGCAAGTGCTCCCAAACCGCAGTGTAAGGAGAGGTCTCTTTGCCTGGCGTTACTGCCTGCCCCTTTGTTCCTTGTGTCCTTGGCAGAGGCTGAAAGAGCTGGGCTTGTAATACTTGGGCCCTGCTGTGCCACTTAAAGAAATAATAAGCCATTGTCTTCATTAAGCAAGCCTTGTTTTAGCAAACAGAATTCAGATACTAAAAAGGGAACATTTTTAAGGGGGGAGAACTAGAGACAGGGATGCTTTACAAAATTCCCTAGAGAAACTGCTTTGTTTCCACTATTTTATTGCTACTTACTGAGAAGATTCATATTCAAATAGGTTGGGGTTGTGAATCGGTCGTTTGCACATTCTCATGCACCCAGGAAGGCTATGATTATGGCTAATTACAATGACGAATGAAATCCTAACAAGAGTGCTCAATCAGATTGCTGTTCATGCATGAAACAACTAAGACTAGCCAATGGAGGTGTGATTTTGGTAATTACAAACAATGGGGCTAAGTTGAAAAAAGCTTAGTAAATCTGCTCGAGACAAAATAAGGTCTAATTAATCACTTTAAGTTCTGAATTCTCCAGATGATCTGCATGCTCTGTTCTCTTTAGCATTCTTTTAATAGATTTAGTCTAAGGAGTAAGAATGCTTCCTTTTTGCTCATACTTTCACTGGATAAAATGCAACTGTTTCAAAATATTCTGACTTTCCCTTTGTCACAATCGTGTTGCAACCTGTTTTTCAGGCAAGTAGATGGAATGTTAGAAAAATAAACACACTGTTATTTACCTTACTAGCAGTGCCATTATCTATGTTAAAAAAAAAAGATGAAATTTCTTTAAGTAGTCATAGTATTATTGACGTCATTCCCAAACCTTATTTTATTGAAGTAAATGGGAATTTGGACATCACCTCCAAGGACTGCAGATTTTCAATCTGCCTTAAAAGACAGTTGTACTCAGGCTAATGTAAACAAATTACTAAATACTCATTTTTTAAAATTTATCTTATTACCTTATTTTTGAATAAAGAAATATTAGCAGCATATGTATAAAGTCAAATGAAGTCCAGTCTTCTGGCAATGAAACTTTGAGGGCAGGGCAGTTTTTCTTTGACGTATGAATACTCCTTCCAAATTTTATTCTATTACATGAGCTAATATTTTCATATCAAAAATCCTTAGATTAGTTTGTCCATGAATAAGCACTATACTGAAGATGATAATATGTGAGTAACACATAATCTGACTTCAGTACGTTAGGGAACATTTCAGGGACTATTTTTTTCTTGTAGATTCAATTGGTGTGAAGGGATTACCTGTATATTTGACTTCAGTGAAACCTTGCTTTGACATAACCTTTGAGAGAAGCCATTTGGGTTTTGAAATTTTAAGAGCACTAGTTGTTTATATTTGATGTAAAATAATTATAATCCTTTGTGTTAAGGTTTCCAGCATATTTGTGTTGATCCTCAGAAAGCTGTGTCTGGCTCTAGAGACATGTTTTAAGTATGAAGGTATTAAGTACTCAGAAAACCTATAGAACAAATTCCTTTTATTGTACTGCTATGTGAAAAACCACAAACCATAATGTAAATAGCCCTTGTTTTGGACCATTGATGTTTGTGTGGATAAGTCTTCTCTAGTTTGCTTGGGTCTTTTCCTGTCATTTAGACAAGTCAGCAGTTCGTCCAAAGGCCCTTTTTTATTAGAAAGATCTTTTAGTACACAAAATATGTTTTCCTTGCTAAAAAATGTTGATGAGGTTGATGCACAGGTTCAGAATTGTACTAGATATGTCAGTTTTTGATTAGACACTTTTAATCACTGGTATTTTGTGAGATCTTGGGGTTAGAAATGATAAAGCTTAGATTTGAAGAGCTAAAATAACCTTAACAAATTAGTCTAAGGGTTCTATTGCTTTCACATGATCTTATAGATTTCTTAATAACCTTACCACTAAGGAGTAAAACTGTTGTCCCTGATTCTTCTGAAATGAATATTCTGTTTATACCAGGCAATGATGTATTGCCTAAGTGTACTTCTTTCATTATCAGTTGTCTTAAAACACATGATTTCCATAGTGTGGTTTGGCTGTGCAGAGGCCTTGGTGGCAATAAATAGGAATGCCCCTTAACTAATTTGGTAGGGATTATGCCATATTATGAATTATGAACAATCCAGTAGTGTACAAACCTCTCATTAATGATCATGGAACTACTACTTTCAACCAGGCCCAGACTTGTAGACTTCTCTGGATAAGCCACGATCCATAGTGCTTCATGAAATGATTGAGCCAACAAAATAGCTTGCTGCTGCCAAAATCATAATTTGCCCCTGCTGGCTCCTGCTGCTTCCCTTGGGTAAGTCCTACTGCTCAACTAAGCCTGGGACACGGTGTTGCTCACTAAACCAACAGTGGATATAGTATGCTGCTGGTTTTGGTGAGCTGAATTGATCAGCAAGGGATCAGGACAATAACAGAGCAAGCAGAAGGACAGAAAGGTAGTGTGCATCCAGACATGGAGATGGAAAGAAAGAAAGTGGGACCTCACTTCATCATCTATGTCAGGCAGCTAGATTGTTTTAGTCATCTCTTGAAACTATGTCCTATGTCAGCCTTGATTGTATTTAGTACATGTACTTCAGTTCTCTCCATTTACAAAATTGGTCAGGGAGTGATCTTCAAAAGCTTTTTGCATCCTTTGATTGCATCTAATGTGTCTTAATTACCAATACTTTTATATCAAAAGCCTTTGTGTAATCTTTTCCTTTGATTTTACACTAGTCACACACAGAATCACACACAGAATCACAGAATGGTTCGGGTTGGAAGGGACCTTAAAGATCATTGAGTTCCAACCCTCCTGCCATGGGCAGGGACACCTCCCACTAGATCAGGTTGCTCAGAGCCCCATCCAGCCTGGCCTTGAACACTTCCAGGCACGGGGCATCCACAACTTCTCTGGGCAACCTGTTCCAGTGCCTCACCACCCTCACAGTAAAGAATTTTTTCCTGATAGCCAATCTAAATCTACCCTCTTTCAGTTTGAAGCCGTTACCCCGTGTCCTATAAAGGACTCCCTCATAAAGAGTCCCTGCCCATCCTTCCTGTAGGCCCCTTTAGGTACTGGAAGGCCGCTATAAGGTCTCCTCGGAGCCTTCTCTTCTCCAGGCTGAACAACCCCAACTCTCTCAGCCTGTCCTCATAGCATAGGTGCTCCAGCCCTTTGATCATCTTTGTGGCTGTCCGCTGGACCCATTCTAACAGGTCCATGTCCTTCTTGTGTTGAGGACTCCAGAGCTGGACACAGTACTCCAGGTGGGGTCTCACCAGAGCAGAGTAGAGGGGCAGAATCACCTCCCTCGACCTGCTGGCCACGCTGCTTTTGATGCAGTCCAGGAGGCCGTTGGCCTTCTGGGCTGCAAGTGCACATTTCCTGCTCATGTTGAGCTTCTCGTCCACCAGCACCCACAAGTCCTTCTTCTCAGGGCTGCTCTCAAGCCCAACCTGTATTTGTGTATGTGATCGCCATCACCCAGGTGCAGGACCTGGCACTTTTGGCTTGGTTGAACTTCATGAGGTTCACACAGGCCCACCTCTCAAGCCTGTAATATTCCTCCCTTCCCTCCAGTGTGTTGACCGTGCCACACAGCTTGGTGTCGTTGGCAAACTTGCTGAGGGTGCACTCAATCCCACTGTCCATGTCATTGACAAAGATGTTAAACAGCACTGGTCCCAGTACCAGTGAGGAACACCACTCGTCACCGGTTTCCATGTGGACACTGAGCCATTGACTGCAACCCTTTGAGTGTAGCCATCTAGCCAGTTCCTTATCCATCGAGTGGTCCATCCATCAAATCCATGCTTTTCCAGTTTAGAGACCAGGATGTCATGCGGAACAGTGTCAAACGCTTTGCATAAGTCCAGGTAGATGATGTCGGTTGCTCTCCCCTTATCTACCAATGCTGTGGCAACATCATAGAAGGCCACCAAATTTCTCAGGCACGAATTGCCTTTGGTGAAGCCGTGTTGGCTATCACCAGTCACCTCCTTATTTTCCATGTGCCTTAGCAGAGTTTCCAGGAGGATCTGCTCCATGATATTGCCAGGCACAGAGGTGAGACTGACCAGTCTGTAGTTCCCTGGGTCATCCTTTTTTCCCTTTTTGAAAATGGGGGTTACATTTCCCCTTTTCCAATCAGCGGGAACTTCACCAGACTGCCACGACTTTTCAAATATAATGGAAAGCAGCTTGGCGACTTCATCTGCCAGCTCCCTCAGGACCCGTGGATGGATTTCATCCGGTCCCATGGACTTATGCACCTTCAGGTTCCTCAGATGGTCCCAAACCTGATCTTCTCCTACAGTGGGCGGTTCTTCATTCTCATAGACCCTGCCTTTGCATTCTGCAACTTGGGTAGCCCAGTGAATTAAAGCCATCTAGGTCTTATGCCAAACATTTAGATAGCCTAAAATTAATTAGGTAATCCAATTCATAGCTCAGTCACACGCAGTGTATGTAAACTAACATAAAGCGGAAGTAATCATTTTGCCTAGCTGCAGTTTCTCATTTGACATAATATAAATGAGAAGCTTACTTGAATATGGCCATGTGTTTAGTTTGAAAATCTTGTGAAATATTCTGCATGTGATGTGCATACAGTAATCTTATCTGTGGATTTACCTTCTGGTGAGACCTGTTACATTTGTCCCTGCTTCTGTGCATCTTCAAATCACAACTTATTTTGATAAAGATACAGGAGTAGGAGTAAGAGGAGTATTTCAACCTTTTCTCTCCAAGAAAGGAGTCTCTGTCCTTCACTGATGTGAACCAAGATAGGAAACAATAATTCCTACATCAAAGAAGTCCAACAATGCATAGCTCATTGAGGCAGGGAGGAATAGGGGTTTTCTGCTGTTAGATAGCCATAGCTATCTATTTGCTTTATTCCAATGGATTAAAATATCTTTTAGCCTTGCTAGATTGTGAAAAATATATTAAAAACAGATATGGAAAAATCTTTTAAATGTATTTCGTTTAGGTTTTAGAAGATCATTAAAATTTTTTGAAGATATCATTAGTTGTAATTGTAGTCCTAAGGGAACATTATAATTGGAGAGAGAATAAAATTAAGAATAGTGTGTTTGCATTACTAGTGTATAAAATTGACTTTATTTAAAATATGAAACATATATTGCATTGTGATGCAATATAAAGATTTAATTGGCATTCATTTTTAGATGCCCTACATATTGCCTATAAAACCTTTATTTTCTCATTGTCATGTTCTTTCGTAGTAACAATATGGAGCTGTAGTAGGGCAACCTAAATCGCTCTTTAGGTTATCAAGACATGAATTTGGCAAATAGGCCTATGTAAGATGTTATTTGAAGTAAGTGTAAAGAAAATCTGAATTTATTTCTGTTAACAATGTATTACAGAATGTTGTAGATTTTAGCTTGTCTCCCTGCATTTGGTTATATATCCTCCATGGAATCTAAGAGTAGTTTAGAGAGATTCTCTAATAAATAGCTTTACAGTGACTTTTCGTATTCTTAATTGAGTTATTGTAACACAAAAGTGAAGCAAAAACTGCTATATAAAGTTAGTTCAGATATTAAACTAGATGCATGCCCAGAAAAAAAACACTACAGATGCTTTATCTAGGCACTCTGACTTAGTTAATTTATTCTGCTTGTCAAAAATCGTTGGGATATAGGAAACTCGACTGCTTTAATGGTATCTCTGACAATTTATTCCCACAAGCATCAGCTTGGATATTTCATTTTTGCAACAGGAAGCACTTAATTGACAAAGTATCATACTGAGGTTACAACAGTACCCTATGCTTTCCAGTGACAGAATTACTTAGGAATCAGGGAGCTGTATCAGTTTGCTGTCTACACTACTCCTGCCTATCTCAATGTCACTTAAGGTAGGAGGAATTAGGGGCTCTCATCTTTCTAGGTTAGTGTGTATTATTCATATATTATGTAATGCAGCACATGAAAGATATTCTACAGGTAATGAATAAAATTAATCATTACATTTTTGATGCTGCCAACCATTTCCTTCATAATTATTTTCTCACTGTTACAGTAGCATTATTTTTACTGTTAATTTCAGTCTAATTACAATAGCAATGCCTTTTTTTTTTTTTTTCTGGGACCTATTATACTTTGTTTCCCTCTTCTTGGGGTATTTGCAAGTTTTAGTGAGGGTAGTAGTGATATAAAGTTGGAAGGTGTTGCTAATGCAGAGAGGAACCATAAAGAAGAAATGTTAAACAGTTTTTCAGCTGGGGCGCTAGAAATTAGTTGAAACTTAATACCAAAAAGTTATGTCTATAGAGAGTAATAGCAAAAGTTACTCATAGTAATATTAACCTGATTCTTAGGGATTTTTTGTCTTCTCAGTGAGGTAAGTGGGAGTTTGTGCTTAACTTACATAAAACAGAATATAAAAAAGTTCTGACAATGTCAATTGACTGGAAGATGGCTACGAGATACTGGTATGATGCAACTCATGTAATTTTGCAATGTATTAGTGCATTTAGAAGGGACAGAAAATACAGTGTTGTGCAAGGCATTGATAAGACCTAATTTGGAATATTCTGTAGTTCCAGTCACCTGCATTCAAGAAAGATTAATTTAAACATGTGAAGAGAACTCCCAGGATGACTAGGAGAACGAAATATCAGTTTTACAGAAAGATATCTAAAGAGAGTGGCATATTTAGCTGAGCCAAACAAAACTTGAGAAGGAAATATGGCTATTCAGAATAAATACATGGTTATAAATTGTGACTAGAAATTTAGCCAGGGGTGAAAATCATAAATAATCTTCCAAATTACATGGCAGCAGACACCTGAAAGCCTTATGGAAAGGTTATATGTCAAAATTGAAATTCCTGGAGACAATAAATTCCTGTAATAATAAACTAAATTTATTTAATTGTTTGTTTATTTGCTTTGAAGCAGTCAGCATTTCTGTAATTAACAACAGGTTATCAGGACAAATTTTCTTCAGAAGTTTGACCTACACTTGTAACAGAAAAAAGTACTTCTTGTAGCTGTAAGTGGATTCTGCCATCATGAAGCAAGCTAAAACAAGACAGACACTTGGAAGTAATGTCAGATTTGTTGAGAATGAGAATTTTTTGTATAATTTCCAGCTTTACCCAGTGGTCCTGAAGGTGTGGCAAAAATCTTTGTGCTCCAACTACATTTGCAGATATATAAGCTCTTTGGCAATATTCTTGAAACGAATTTAAGTAATAATAAAATGGTAGTATGGTGGTTGCAGAGAAAGGTCATATCATGATTCCTCATTCTGTTGATATACATTTTTCAAAATTGCACAACAGTTAGAGGAAGTATTCAGTACTTACTGGATCTAAACTTCCATTGTTACCTACATTATAAATTATCATTTCCAGAAGATGCCAGGACTGGCATATGCCAGTAACTATTTATTGATATAACAAATATTGCATTTGATAGCAAACTCAGACTCATTAATTATAGCCTAAATTTAAAAATAAATAAATAGTTAAATATCTAATCTTGCCCACAATTTTGTTTCAGAAAATACTTATCACTTAACTAGCCAAAGTAAAAATGAGAGAAGTTATGTTTTACTGTAGAGGTGAGAGCTACAAAATGGAATGTCACTTATTAATATTTAATTTTATTTTGGAATGATGGACATTTTTCAAATTTAGCAGCCTATCACAACTATGACTCTGCAAAAGTTTGAGTTATGGCAGGAACAAAGCAGGAAAACTAAGTTCTCCATATACTTTGACAAGTGATTATTGGATAATCTTTTCAATATTAAAACTTGATATGTGTTCCATTAATTTGTAAGAAAGTGTATGTTAGAATGCCATAAACAATTCAATTTAGCTTATAAAATAATCAGAACAGCTAAATCTGTATCCTTTTGCTAAAAACGGACTTTATTTATCCTTTATGTAATAATCAAACACTGGCTGGCTGGATGGTCCCAAAGAGTTGTGGTCAATGGAGTTAAATCCAGCTGGCAGCCAGTGACAAGTGGTGTTCCTCAGGACTCAGTGTTGGGACCATTTCTGTTTAACATCTTTATTGATGATCTTGATAAGGACAGAGTGTATCATCAGTAAGTTCACAGATGACACCAAGTTAAGCGGGAGTGTTGGTCTGCATGAGGATAGGGAGGCTCTACAGAGAGACTTGGATAGATTGGATCGATGGGCCAACGCTAATGGAATGAGCTTCAAGAAAGCCAAGTGCCAGGTCCTGCACTTGGGCCACATCAACCGCACACATCGCTACAGGCCTGGGAAAGTGTGGCTGGAGAGCTACCTGGCAGAAAAGGACCTGGGGGTTCTAATTGACAAGCAGCTGAATATGAGCCAGCAGTGTGCCCAGGTGGCCGAGAAAGCCAATGGCATCCTGGCTGGTATTAGAAATAGTGTGACCAGCAGAAATAAGGAGGTGGTTGTCCCCCTGCACTCAGCACTGGTGAGGCCACACCTTGAGTATTGTGTCCAGTTTTGGGCACCTCAATACAAGAGAGATATCGAGGTGCTGGAGCGAGTGCAGAGGAGGGCAATGAAGCTGGTGAAGGGCCTGGAGAATAACTCTTATGAGGAGTGATTGAAGGAGCTGGGACTGTTTAGCTTGAGGAAGAGGAGGCTGAGGGGAGACCTCGTCACTCTCAACAACTACTTGAAAGGACATCGTAGAGAGGTTGGTGCTGGTCTCTTCTCACAGGTAATTAGCGATAGAACAAGAGGGAATGGGTTCAAGCTGCAGCAGGGTAGGTTTAGGCTGGACATTAGGAAAAAATTCTTCACAGAGAGTGGTCAGACACTGGAACAGGCTGCCCAGGGAGGTGGTAGAGTCACCATCCCTGAATGTGTTTAAGAGTCGTTTAGATGTGGTGTTGGGGGACATGGTGTAGGGGAGAACTTTGTAGAGTGGGGTTGATGGTTGGACTCGATGATCCCAAGGGTCTTTTCCAACCTAAATGATTGTATGATTCTGTGACATATACTGTGGGAGTTTTTGTAGAAAACGTGTTGCCATCTTCAGGCAGAAAAGACTGAAGTATTTGTTTCTAGTTAGACACAGTCTTTTGACAACTGATCTGTTTAACACTTCATGTATAGCATGTGTAGGTTCTGCATCATGACTATGGAACAACAGTATTCCCTTTGGAAGAGTTTAAAAGAAGGGAAGAAAGAGAGAAAGGCAAATAACTGATTTCTTGCTCTTGACAGAGGACCCAACAGGAATCGATATGAACTGGTTGCTGGGTAACCTACAGCTGCTCCAGTAAGACTATCTTATGGCAAGCATTCCTCTGGGCAGTGGTATTTACGACCATGCCTGGAAATAGAAGAAAAGCAATTTAAATACAAGTATTGAAGAAATTCTCTTAATTTTGCTGGAAGTTTTACAGCACATATTTATGATTCCTTGGATTTTATTATTAATTTTGTATTAATACAGTTTAATTGAACTAAAGTAAGACATATGTGTTACAGAGTCATGCAAAATTGGTTGCCAGAAACAGTACTGCCATGTCAAAGCACACAAGCGTGGCTTAATTAACCTCTTTATGATAGCTTTTAAATATTTTTAGTGATTAGCTAGAACTGTCATATGACAATAAATACTATCTTAGCAATTGCTACTATATAGTTTAGAAGCTAAACTAATACATTACAATCAAAACCAGAACTGTATATCACTTTGCTAAGAACATTTTAATGAATTAATTTGAAATCACAAAACTGTTTTTATACTTAATTTCATGTTGGTTTTTTTTCCTCCATGCTGCTCAATATCTCTCCCTCAAACTTCTGATAAAATCCTGCCATAAGAATTAACTTTTTAAATGGAAACTGGTCTCATTGGCTGGTGAGTGGGAAGAAGAAAGCAGACCTATACTAGGAAAATTCTTTTGCATTTCACTTTTGCATTAGTAATTTTCCAGAAGTAGCTTCAGTTTCTTCAATACAAAACACTTTCCATGCAACTTGCAAAAAGTTTATAATACAAGTCTAATATTCTATTCAGACATTAAACCAATAGATTAAGATATATTTGCATAATAATAATGGTCATAACATAGAGAATGGCAGAATTCTAAGAGAAGGCTTAAATAGAGACATTTGAAAATCACGTGTATATAATTCATTTCATAATGTCTATATAATTAATTTTAAAATCTGTGTTGTTTAATGAAAACCCAGGAGGCCAGAATGCTTTTAATGAGATTTAAAACAGTCAAGGAATACATATCTGACAGGAGAAAGGATTTTAAAAAGTACTGGGCTGCGGAAATGAGTAGTTGGAGGAAGCCAGCACTCCCTACTATTCATAATACACAAATCCATTTACTTCCTTTAGAAAGTTATAAAGTAGCAATGCAAAAAAATCTCTTGAAATGAGAATAAGCATTGTGGGGATGCTTCTAATGACTTTCTGTGATAAATATAGCTGTATAAAACAAGACATTTCATATTGCAGTGAGTGAACATTTAATGAATGCCATGTAATAGTTCAGTACCAAATGTGAGAGATTTTAGTGGCATACCTAAATTTTTCCCTTAAGCAATGTCGCATTGTTTTTTAAAAAGCCTTATTATTCTTACAAAATAGGCTTTATTTATCTTAAAGTAGGGGCATTCTTAATGGTTAAAATAGTTGCCATCATACTTCTACCTCTGAAATACTTTTGATGAGCTTTCTTCTGTAAATTAAAAAAAAAAAAATCTATTAAATATTACTGTTGATGAATTTTGCAGTAAATTCAGTATTCTTGTACCATTAATTTCTCCATTATTTTGTCCATCATTTCTTCTCCAGTAATTTTCCTTCATTTTGCGATTAGTTTCTGTGCATGGTAATGAAGTGATGCTTGTGTTTTCTGTTAGGGAAAGAGGTAAATAAATTTCCTTGGTAGTCTGTTTCTACATCAGCTGTTTTGGAATATTATATCTTTAAAGTCCATTTGACATGTAAATAGCTGTCATTTCCCTAGTTGCAGGAGTAGTACATGTTCTATATCTACTACTAAATTACATGGAGAAAGAATTGACCTTCTCTTTTTGATTTTTCATGTTCAGATCATATATTTGACTGACAATTATACATGTCACTTCAAACTGAATTTCAGGCCTGTTACCGTAGTTGATAAAAAGCCTCCCATTCATTTTAATAAGCACAATCCCAGCACTGAATGGGAATGAAAGAGATTACACTTGAATTCAGTGAATATTAAAACTGTAAATTCATTGTTGTTACCCAAAGTAATTTTGAATTCCAATGATCATATTCTTTTTTCAATTCAGAGACCAAGAAAATTTTGTATCTTATTATTCATAAGAACAAGATACTACATACTCATTCAAAGGTCTGTCTGTCACATTTCTAACAGTGACTGGGATGAAACAGGGAAAATATTTCTTTTATATTCCCCAGGATATCCTCCCAGTTTCCAACTATTAGCAGCTTAGCAGCTCCCTAAATGGGATGTTGAATTCAAATTTTTGAATTTCGGAAGACTGGATGGACTTTTCCTAATCCCTTTAAATTTATTTATTAATTGATCTCCACAATATACTTTGTCAATAGACTCTGCAATTTCATTATGCATTGTATGAAAAAAAAGCTTCCTTTGATTTTAAATTTATCCCTCATTGTTTATTTTTCTTACAAAAATTATGAAAAAAAGTTTAAGTATTGTTATTGATTCGCTCCACCTATACTGTTCATGATTTCTGATGTGTCCTGCTCAGTCATCACTTTTTCTAAACAGAACAGTTCTGGCCTACTTAGGTCTTTCCACTATGAAAACGTATTCTGTACCTCTGATAATCCATGCTACCCTTTATCTTCTCAACTTCTTTTATAAACTCCTTAAAGTCATATGACTACAAAATTTTGCAGCAACCAAGCATCATGGATTTGCCGTCTGACATAATAAAGTTTTATGTTTTTTGATATATATTTTTTAATGTTTAGAAGTAATTGCAATCATTTTATTTGCCTTTCTGACTGTCACCAAAGGGTGTGCCTACATTTTCAGATAACTGTGTGCAGGGGCTTCAAGATTTCTTTCCTGAGTAATACACTGGTATAACTAGGCTTGTTTGATTGTTTTCCCTCATATGTATTATTTTGCTTTTACTGATAATGAACTTAATCTATCATGCTATCACCCTTTTCTAGTGCATTTTGAGCAGATCATCTTGAGTGCCGTCACATGGCACATACAGGAGAAACAGGCAATCAGGCCCAGTCAGTATGGGTTTATGAAAGGCAGGTCCTGCTTCACTAACCTGATCTCCTTCTATGACAAGGTGACCTGCTTAGTGGACAAGGGAAAGGCTATAGATGTTGTCTGCCTAGACTTTAGTAAAGCTTTTGAAGCTGTTTCCCACAGCATTCTCCTGGAGAAACTGGCTGCTCATGGCTTGGATGGGTGTACGTGCTGGGTGAAAAACTGGCTGGATGGCCAGGCCCAAAGAGTTGTGGTGAATGGAGTCAAATCCTGTTGGTGGCTGGTCACAAGTGGTGTTCCCCAGGGCTCAGTATTGGGGCCGGTTCTGTTTAATATCTTTATCAGTGATCTGGACAAGGGGATCAAGTGCACCCTCAGTAAGTTTGTAGATGACACCAAGTAAGGCAGAAGTGTTGATCTGCCTGAGGGTAGAAAGGCTCTACAGAAGGATCTGGACAGGCTGGATCGATGGGCCGAGTCCAATGGTATGAGATTCAACAAGGCCAAGTGCTGGGTCCCGCGCTTGGGTCACAACAACCCTATGCAATGCAACAGGCTTGGGGAAGAGTGTCTGGAAAGAGCGCCCTGGTGGAAAAGGGCCTGAGGTTATTGGTTGACTGCTGGCTGAATATGAGCCAGCAGTGTGCCTAGGTGGCCAAGGCCATTAGCATCCTGACTTGTATTGGAAATAACATGGCCAGCAGGACTAGGGAAGTGATTGTACCTCTGTGCTCAGCACTGGTGAGGCCACACATTGAGTACTATGTTCAGTTTTGGGCCCATCACTACAGGAGGGACACTGAAGTACTGGAGCGTGTTCAGAAGCCGGTGAAGGATCTGGAGAACAAGTCTTATGAGAAATGGCTAAGGGAACTGTGGTTGTTTAGCCTGGAGAAAAGGAGGCTGAGGGAAGACCTTATGAATCAACAACTTCCTGAAAGAAGGTTGTAGCGAGGTGGAGGTTGGTCTCTTCTCCCAAGTCACAAGCGATAGGACAAGAGGAAATGGCCTCAAGTTGCACCAGGGGAGGTTTAGATTGGATATTAGGAAAAATTTATTCACTGAAAGGGTTATCAAGCATTGGAACAGGCTGCCCAGGGAAGTGGTGGAATCACTGTCCCTGGAGGTATTTAAATGATGTGTAGATGTGGTGCTGAGGGACATGGTTTAGTGGTACCTTAGCAGTGCTAGGTTAATGGTTGGACTTGATGATCTGAAAGGTCTCTTCCAACCAAAACCATTTTATGATGCTGTGATAAATATAATGAACAGCATGGGCCAGCACATATCTTTTTGTAATCTTACCAGTAACTTCACATTTTAGAAACTTACTGTTCAGTTCTAGCCCTCATTACTATGCTTCAAGAAGTTACTAATTTATGAAAGGCTTTTCCTTATCTTATTACTGTTTATTTTCCATAAGAATCCTGTGGTAGATTTGGGGCTCTATGCACATCTGCAATTTCAGACACCTGATTTAGACAAATATCCTTTGTAGAAAATGGAGAAAGAGGAAACTTTCCCAAGGACAAATTCAAGTTATCACCACCATAGCAAACATTATGGTGCGATAGAAACAGGTCTGTAAAACAGTTAGTAATGATAACGCTGCATCCATACTGTATGTGTTGCGGGAGATTTATTTCTGAGTAGCTGTGGTTTGATTTTGTGGATTGAATACCCATCAGCAGTTGGAATAAACTAAGTATGCTCTTGGAGCACATCTTTTGATTTAGCTTTATCTAAAAGGAATCCAATTCAAGCACTCCAAGACCACTTTATGATATACGTGAAGATGATCAGGAGATTTGTTTCAAAAGCATACTTCTCCTCCTAACTAATGCACTAATATAGACCTTTCTCACACAGAATAAGCTAGACTCTTATCCAGAATCACTCACAGAAAGAACCTCTGTTTCTCTTCGCTATCTATAGTGAACTCCAGAGATACTACACTAGGGTCTCAGAGGTATAAATACACCATTTTATTGATGGTTTCCAGAAATATCAATATGAAGACAGAATCATCCTTGTTCCTGTACTTGATGGCTGTTGTATGATTTGGCTGTTATATAGCTTTTGAGATTTCTTTGACTCCTACCAAATAAATCATATTTTTACATGTATCCATTAATTTTATGATCCATTTTACCGGCTCCAGTGCTGCCACATCTGTCATGTTCTGTTCTGCTGCTACCGGTATCTACTGAAGTGATAGGATGCACCCTACAGTAGATGATGCAGAAATAAACAAAAGAGTGCTCTATGTTTCAATTCTGATTCATTCCTTTGAATAAGCATGGCTGCTTAATGTACAGGAGCTTCACGAGCTTGTGAATAACTTTTGTCCCTTCTACTTCATCATCTATGTCGTCCAAAGTTCCGGAGTCATTTTATCTCTCTTTAATTGTTTATGACTTCAAAAATACCTTTACATACAGAGGAATGTATGATCTTATGAAAAAAAAACAGAAACGTGGTATCTTCAGCTTAAATATTAGGAATTGCACCATAATGATGAAACGTATATTTCCTTAGATGCTTATGAAAAGATTTAAGTAAATAGAATATAATTGTCTGGCATTTTTGGTTGGAACATGATTTTTATTCTGTCATTATGTCACCACTGCAAGGAGATTTAGCAATTTGAAACTACTGAAAAAAGATAGTTTATAAAAAATGGATGGAAGTTAAAGAAAGAAATGTAGTTATAATTTCTGTCCTAAATTCTTGTCAAACTTTTGGAAGAAGAAAATTGCTCAAAATTTCAATTAGAATTTACTCTATTACCCATAATGACATGCTTAAGAAAACAGTGATATCAAGTATGATTTCATGTTTGCAAAAACAGTTTTTATAATAATTTGTCACTGGGACATTGGCAGCAAAGTAAGAGGCAACTCTGTATTTCATGGGGAGGTAAGCACTAGAAAAGGTCCTTTTTCTCTTACAGTGCTGAAATACAGGCTGAGATAAGTGTAGTTTAATAAAGAAACTTCCATTACTCATACTGGGTTGTTATAAATTATGCTTTATAGTTGGAAGGAGCCTCTAAAGGTCTTCAGGTCCAAACACCCATGCAGAAACAACTTCGGTCAGGTTGCTCAGAGCTATGCCCAAGTGAGTCTTTTTAACATCTCCCAGGATGGAGATTCTACAACTTCCATGTTCAACCTATTCCAGTATTTGACCGTCGTCACAGTGAATTTTATTTCCCTAATATACAGTTCAAATTTCCCATGTCATGCCCATTGTCTCTTGCCTATTGCAATGCATCTTTGAGAAGAGTTTGACTCTTTCTTCTCTTGCATCATGTAGCTGAAGACAACAGTAAGATTTCCCCTTAACTTTCTCTTCCTAAGGCTGAACAGATGTTCTTTCAGCCTCTCGTTCTTAGTCGTGTGTCTCAGCCCCCTGACCATCTTGGTGGCCTTCTGATGAATGTCTTTCTTGTAGTGGGGATCCCAAAAATGCACACAGTATTCTGGAAGTGGTCTCTGAAGTATGGAATAGAGGGGAGGAATTACTTCTTTGACCTGCTGGCTACACCACGTCCTTTGTCACTCATTTTCCTGAGGTTTTTTTTTTTTTTTTGCTGCTAACATGCTTGTTCAGGCTCTTCTTGTTACCCCTCAAATTTCTCCCTACTTTCAACTCCAGGTAAGCTTTGATTTTCCTAACTCCAACTCTGCACACTCTATATTCATCGTGGGTAGTCATCATGGATCTCTATATTCATCATAGGTAGACTATCATCTTTGCTTCCATCTACTGTATACTTTCTTTTGATGTTTGAGCTCAGACAGGAATTTTGCATTTATCTATGGTGTCTTTCTGCCATGCTTGCTTGACTTTGTAGAGGTTGACATGCTTTGAAGAGCATGTCCAGTTCTTTTAGCCCCCTTTATCCTGCAGGGCAGTTTTCCATTCTGCTGTATTCTTATTAAAATTTTTGATCCATCTGTGATGGCACACAGATTCTTTAAAAGTATATTGGCACATCTCATCAGAAAGAATATACCATCAATGCAAACTGTCAACTTGTAGAGGAGAAATGTATTGTAGGCAAAACTGTATTTGCTAATCTCTAAACTCTAAAAGATAATCCAAATTTTGAGGAGAAAAATGGAAAATTGAAAAGAGATATTAACTTTAAAACTATTCAAAATCATGAAGACTAATGGTAAGTGTATTCTTTTCGTATAGTAGTAGAAAAGAATACCGTGAAAGTCACACTTTCTGAAAACTACTTATAATTCTAGCTGTACTGACAAAATGAAAAGATGAGGTACATAGGTTAAAATGTTTGTTGCTAATTAGTACTTTCAGTTAGTGTTTAAATGTAGCAGTCCATCTCTGTGTGAATTGTGTTTAATAGATGATAATAAACCTAAAAAATTTAAAACAGGACTCTTTCTGTCACTGACTGCCAGGCAGCTGAAATCCAATTTAGGAAATTTTTTAATTTTTATTTTTATTTTTACTCTTTAAATTGTTTTGCTGACACATTGCCTTTAATGTATTTTTTAACATTAAGTTTGTTCTTTCATAGTTCTAAATATCAAATCTTTTAAGAATACTGTTTTTCTTTTCTTAATTGGGGGGGGGGGTGTTCAGTAATGGACATTGAGGACTGCACAATGGGTATTGAGCAGCTGTGTAATATATAAACCCTTCCACTCCTTTCAGTTCAGCTGTTGAGAGGTACTCTATATTTGAAATGATTGAGACATTCCACTTTTATACATTTCAGGACTGCCCTGTAAAGTGGGTAAAACCTGAACCTTTTTTCCTGGGAAGGTGCAATTGATAATTTCACATACTCAAAATAAAATACTGGTCTTTAGCAGCGCAAGATGGGGTATAACTCATAAGTGATAATAAAGTTCATTCCCGAACAATGATTGGCTTTTTGTTTGCTTTTTTTCCTATTGAGTATATATTTTCCATCCTGCTAGTAATTGTTGATGTTATAAATGATTGTATTGCATTTTTAAATGAAAAGTTATAAGGTTCTAGGTGACAAGTATCTGCAGTTCATATAACTCTTCAGAAGGTCACCAATTTTCTGGAAATTACATGAAAGTCCATGATGAGTTAAGCAGATCAGACTGCTGGAGCTCCTGCATCTAAAAGTCCATTTACATCAAATTAAAATAGCGCTTTACCATACAGGGAAAACCAGTTTGTATTGGAAAACAAGTCTTTACACAATTCAGATCATAATTTTCAGTTTGATACAACTTTTTATCATCTTTCTAAAGTAATGATTTTCTTTAGCACCTATTTTTATTTTATCTTTATTATTATCCATAGAATAATTATCAAAGTATGTCTAGAATCTTTGTTCTTTTGAAAAAAAAAAAAACAAAAACAGCATATATTCTAGAATATGTGGATTTTGAGTTTGTGTTTCTGAGAAAGACCTGAAACATATCAATAGTAGAACTATGATTCTGTAACCTCATATTATTCTCAGCTGCTGCATTAAGCAATAAAGAAGTGGTTTATTAGTTTTTAACCTAGATCTCATAGATATCTTTCCTGCAGTAATGAATGCAGACCATTGTTTACTATCTAAATCAGCTTTGTCAGAGAAAAACTCTCCAATAATATTTTAAGTCAAAATAAACTGATGAATTCTTTTGTGGTCTGCGATCAAACGATCATGGATGGCTGTTTTCTTTCTTGTAGTTGCATATTGAATTTGAATAAGACACAAAGCTATCTAGGCTGAAGTACCTTTTTATTAAAAATGTATAATTGACTTGCAGTTACTGCTTAAATCAGTATCTACCTAATAAACTGATAGCCCCTTTATTTTCTGATTACTTTCTATTTAAAAGTTTCTTTTAAGATGTTTGGAGTTTGTATTTATGTTTATTATATCAAATATTAAACATAACCTTATCTCTAAAATATTGGAAAGCACCAGCAATGCCAATATAATTTTGCATATTTTCTTTGAGAGATCAAACTACAGCAATAGACAACACTGGCATGGAATTTTATGGCCCAAAATAAAAGAAACAAAACCTATTAAGGAGAATTGAATACATATCTGAAAATTGGCAGACATTTAGGAAAGAAATTACTGGGCACTATTGCTCAGTTACCCAACTAAATTAGAAGATGAAAATGTATTTTATGGCAGAGAAGAATTGTCATAAACTCCCAACATGAGAATTCAGTGGAAAACAGAGATTTTTGTGGGTTTTTTTTGTTTGTTTGTTTTTTTTTTTTTTTTTTTTTTTAATCTAGGTGTTTGGTATTTCTTCCTTCTATATCCAAACCCAACATGCTGAATTTACAGTTGTCTGTCTCTTTCTCTTCAGCAATACTGTACTCTCTGTTTGTGGGGCTTTTTGCCACAAAATATTTGGATTGAACTCATGAGTTCCTAAAGAGAAACAATTTTCACTGAAGTCAGTAACATGAATGTCTAAGTATTCCAGGGTGTACCTCACAGCACAGTGTTTCACTAGATATACTAGATAGAAGAGTTAGGGCATTGAAGATGTTTAACAGAATATGTGCATTGCTTCACATCATTGCTAAACTATTGAAAGATGTAAGACACTTTCTAGTAAATATGTTCACTGAGAAAATGCAGCTATGGTAGATCAGCAGAAATTGGATCATCTCAGCTTTAAAAGGCAAACAAAGAAACAAATAGAAAAGCACCAGAAGAAATCTCCTGGTTTTGGCTTTTCACTCTAAGGCATTTATCATTCTCTAAATCTTCTTTTTCTGTTAAAAATCAACCATCGTGAAATTAACGTGGAACCAGTTGGATTTCACCCAAGTAAAGGGTGCAATTTCTTCCATCTAACATAATTGATACGATATAACATATGAACAGCCTATTGAACATCCTACTGGTATTCCATGGGTTTTCTGGGGATAACAGTAAAAAAAAAATTGGTAGGAAAATTAGTCTATCATCCTTTAATTGTGAAAGCTTAAAGCTCAGATAACATTGCTATCCTGACATAAGTAGAAAAAAGTTTGTAAAATAATTTCTGAAAAGAGGAAAAGTATTAAATGGATTGAAATGCAAGTGAACGAAATAATTTTAATAGCAGAGTAATAGGTAACAAAAGGATTGATTAACATACTTGTTTATTTAAAATGTTTTGAGTGAGGTACGTTAATTAATTTGAAGGTATGAAACTGCAACAGCTTAATATCATATCATATATCACATATCATATCATAACAGCTGCAACAGGCCTAGGATTAAGAAAATATAATGGTTTACAAGGTGAGAAGGGCTATGACAATGCATATTATTTTGTATTTCTGCACTCCAGTTTTTCAGGCTTTGAGAAAGCTGGTGGGATTTGAATGGAGAAAGTAAAAGTAGTAAAAGTAAAAGTAAACATTTAGAGAGGAGAGAAGATCGGAAAAGTTGTACAGAAAAGAGCAGGGAGAGTGAAAACAGATTAGCAGAAATTGAGAAAGGGGATTTGTAGAAAATAGGAGATTTAAAACTGCATTTTAAAAAGCAAGATGAAAAAAAAAAAAAAAGAGGAAATAATAGATTCCTGGCAAAAGCCCACCCAGGAGAAAGGGGCTGAGGATGAAGGTCATTTAGAGTTTTCTACATACAGGTATAGGGTTTACCTCAGTTCTTGTCTTGGGCCTCTAAATCTTTCATTCAAATACTTAAGTGGAATAGAAATAGGTTTCATAGAGAGAAGTGGAAGCAATAAAATAAACTCTTACTAAATGAGTAATTCCACTCAAGAATTTTCTGGTTTTCTTTAAGCCAGTGTAAATGCATGTATGTCAGTTATATTTTGATCTCTATATCACAATATTCGTAACATTAGAATGTTCAGTGAAAGAAACTCCATTGAAGCGTTTACATTAAATCTCATTCAATTTTTCCAATAAATTATGAAAATAGTTGTTTGAAGGTACAGGAAGTCTTTATTTATTGAAATCTAATGATACTAGTTTTATTTTTGAAGTAATCTGTGAAATTGTTGAGAAATAGTGAAGATACATATATTTACATAAGTGACTAGTGAGAAAATTGCCTACTCATCTGAGACATTACCTTTGCCAAAGGAAGATTTACTTTTATATACATATATATGTATATGTAAAATAAATGTGTGTGTGTATGCACATGTAGAAATATAAATATAAATATATTTTGTTTAATCATTTTCCTATTTAGTATCTAGGCTATGCATCTTTCCTGTCTCAAAACTTCTTTCATGTAATGTTGAAATAACTCTTGACAGCATCAAAATAAATGTCTACTCTTGAGAAAAGATTATATAAAAATGTCAGCTCCTCATTTGGTAGATCTATTTCTATTGTGGCATTTGAGTCATATCTGACACTAGTGACAAAAATATTTTTAATTTGGTTACCTAGCTTCAGTTACAGCAACAGGGACCCTGCAAATAAAAAAAAGAATTAATAACTTCAGTCAGCAAATGTCTTTAAAAGTCTGTAGTATTGGGGGGTGGTGATTGATGAGATATGAAAACATGAAATTCAGATTCCAGATCACATTTTTTCCTCTGTTAAACTGTATAATCTAGGAAACAGAGAAATAATTACCCAAGAAGAATGTGACATTTTTTATAATATCTTCATGTAAATGTCTATATTACTTTTATTTCTTTAACTCTGCTTTCTGAGTTTAATCTCCAATCTGGATTAAAGTTTCTATTTTATGGGAGAAGATGGAACACATTTCCATATCAGAAGTAATACAGCAAAGATCATCAACAACGAAGCATCATTAGCAAAATGGCATTTTTGAGTAACAACTGCAGTATCTTGTTGAGGTTTGCAGGATGGACCATAAACTTTGAACATCGTCTGAAAGTAGCTCACTTGAACACAGTGAGCATGAAGAATACCGGCATGCAAATAACAGGAAGTCTTTTAGAGTCAGGTCAGGGAGAGGCAGAAGTTTAAGCTGGATGAGTGTTGGGCACCGGTGGGAGGGGCTCTTTTGAGGATTTTGCAAGTGCTGAGGACCATGCTGCTTGAGGTCCGCTATAATCTGGCTATTCCATTCTTTTTGTACCCAGCATTGCGGTACATGGCTTTTACAACAGATGTAAAATCTTTGGTGTTAGAGGTCCTTTGCATATGCAGTTTATTTGCATATGGACTGGAGCTATTCTTCTGTGTGACTGGAAGAGTGAATAGCTGCCATCAAAATACAGAAACTGTGCCCCATGTGATGTTCTTAAAGGACAGATTTCATTCTATTGAAACTTCATTCCATTATGCAGGACCTCTGATGCTGCCAGGATTGTCTGATGGCTCTTGGAGGGCATTTTATAGTTAAGACTTTATGATCTCATGTTTTAAAAGGGCCTTTCAATGGGAAGGAAATAATTTGCATATGGATATTTCTTGTTTTGCCTGGGTCTGTGCAGTCTCCATTAAAAATCAGTGTTCTTTGGTAAAGGCTATTTTTTTTCCTACATTGACTGGATAAGCGATGAGTAGACACAAAACTGGATTTTTGGGAGGTTGTACAGAACTGGTTTTTACCTTTGCAGGGGTGAAACATCATTTCCAGTGTATAAACAGATGGATGTTAGAATCTTGTAAATTAAAAGATCAGACTGAAGGTTTGCACTTAGAAAGTGCTCCTGAATAATCCAATTCTCAGAGCACTGATCAGCCCTAACTCAAATTCAAGGAGTTTATCACCTTTAGGGTGTCAAAGTATTTGCAATAGATTATTTAAGAGCATGGTAACTGTCTTAATAGGAGCTGTAAAAAGGAACAGAAGCATTTTAGACTCTCTAAACTTGGCAGTAAACCTACTAATTGGCTTAAAATGTTGTGGAAACATTTTTGAAACAATATCATAATAAAAAGTAGTGCCACCATATGACTGAGCAACCATAGCGTACTAATTATCAGCAGTCCGTTATATATTAAACAAATCTTTTAAATACAAAGATGAGTTCTTTTCCAAAGTTGTTATACGCTGTAATTTTATGTTCTCTTTGTTGTAGAATTTCCCCCCATAGCTATCTGTAAAAAATAATGCTATAACTTAAAAAGAGTTTTTTGATGGCCATGTAATGAAGAATTTCACTAACAGGACATCTCCTAGAGATTCTATGTTTACAGAAGCACTTGTATGATCCCAAAAGCAGGACCAGAAGAAAAATTTTAAAAGTACAGCCCACAAAGTTAACTGAGTTTTCAACTAGGCATAAAGTTTGGCCAGAGAAAGAGGTTTCACATAGAACCATTAAAGGAGAGCAACCTGTTAATGTGTCCCCTTTTTTTCAGTCTGCTTCATATTTGATCAGCCTAATTGGATGTGGTATTATGAGGTCAATAAGACTTTACACCCTCATGTAAAGATTTAAGCATATATTTGAAGTTTAGCTTTTGATTATTCATATTTGCAGAAGGTATTTCAAAATAAAATTTGCAGTAGTTTTCTAAAAAAAAAAAAAAAAAATCAATTTTGCCTGAAAAAGACTTCAGTTTCACTCAAAAGTACTTTGTGGAAACACTGTCAAAATGAACTCTGAATCACAGCAAATTCCCACTATAAATCTACCTAGTTTCCTCGTAAGCCACCAAGAAACCCAATATTCCAGCTTCCACATCACTAATACTCCAATGTCATGTGGTCTGTGTTACAAAATCTTCAAAGACAATTGAAACAGTACAACTATATTAATTGCTCCAGAAGTAGGGACTTGAAGCTTCCAAAGTCCACAGTTATTTGTTGGCAATATTATTTTTGTTGGGAATGTTAGTGTAGTTAGCAACTAGGAACAATTGTTGTTGAAGTAAAACAACATTCTTATGGGTGAATAAAGTATTTTTGCATCACAGAAAATATATTTCCTACAAATTGGAAACACACACACAGTCCTGAGAGAATTAGTGTTAATTCCATTGAAGTTCCCATTTCAGGTCTCCCCAAACTCCTCACACCATTATGCTAAGTGGTGTTAATACAAAATTTAAAGATCTGCTCAAATCAAGATCAAGATATGCTCAAATGCCAAATATATTTATTTGTATTTTTAACCCTATTTTTTCATTACATACTGACCTTTTTTTGACCCAAAACCTTAGTAAAAGAATGGATTTAATGCATTGTTTCTGCAGGAGTAAAATAGAGAGGAGATGAAATGAGGTCACCTTACTTTCTTGTCCGTTCAAACCCCTTGCTTGCATTCCAGAGAACCAATTTTTGAAACTGTTTTTATGAATTTTTGGGTAGAGATTGTTCTGGATGAGAACAGTTTTGGAAATTATGTTTTAATGTGCCTGATGGAAAACCTCTTATATTTGTAGCAGTATCAGTTCCTGTGTATGTAATAAATCATAGCATGTACTCAGTAGTTAGATCCCCACTGTAAATATGTTTTGTTTGGAAAACAAATATATTGCTTTTCTAAGTATTCAGATAAACTGTAATGGTGTCACATTTTCCATCAAACTTGTTAGACGGTAGTTTATATAGCGAGTAATAAACATTCCTATCTTCTTTTAGTAGCTGCTTACTTTTTCACAAGGAATGATTTTAATTCTGTAGCAAGTTCTGTAGCCCTCATGATCTTCATGCCCAAGTCCAGCTCACTGTCAATGTACTAGTTGAATGCTCATATATTCTGAGAATTTTTGCATTATACAAGCCTGAGAAATGTGAATTAAAAAGAAAATAAAGTGGAAGTCGTCACTTGGGATGATTGGACAGGAAAAACATTTTCTATACAGAGAAAAGCTGGCTTAAAATGAGAGATGGTGCATAATATAAAGGAACATTTTCTATCTTCCTATGCAAAGATTTATTGTATCTATTCAGCTTGAATTGATATGAATACTTTGATAAGTATATTGCATGACATTACAGTGTTATGTGCATGTGAAAATAACCACTGGGCTATTTTGTTTGCCTATCCTTACTGTGTAAATATACTTCAGGTATATTTACATGTTATATATAACATAATTCTCTTTCAGTTAGACACATTACTTGTTTGTTACATCTTCTGACCGAAGAGTTTAACTAGAGTAAAACATTTTGCACATCTTTCTAGCTAGGAGGAAAAACTGTTAATGGAGTTCATGTTTTTAATGCAATTTTGTTTATTTACAAGAAAGTGTGAAGTCATACTTTCCTAAACACGAGGGAAATTCAACTATTAGAAGCAGCTTCCACTCATGACGCCTACTTTTTTAGCCTTCATTCTGCACTAAAAGCCTAATTCTAGGCTTTCTCCTAAAACATATATGCCAGAATTTTTGCATTTTTTTCTAGAAGTTGACTATCTCGTTCAAAAACTGGCCTGCCTCATTCACACACAAACACAAAATATACTCTGCCCAAAACGAGACTCAAAAGCTGTTACTTCCACAGAGATACTACAGTTTCTTAGAAGGAAATAGCTTAAAAATAAGAGTTTTTGTAAGGTTTGATCCAACCTATTTCCTCATCTTTAACTTCACTGTGAGTTAAAAAAATAATTAAAACTATCAAACGCAATAGCAACTGAAGAAAACAGCATGTGTATATGTGTATATATGTGTTTTTTTCTTGATTCTTTTAAGCCTTTTAGGACTTGTCATTTTAGGACACGGTCTAACTACACGTATAGAATATTACAACTGCAAAAGTTATTCTTTACCTTTGAATGGATATTTTTTCTCAGATCTGTATGGTAGTGGGACATATTATACAAATTCCTTTTTTTATCAGTCACAAAGTCTCATTAAATTATTGGAATATGGATTCTTCAGTGAGTAAAGAAGTGTCTTCCAAGCATTGTTAATACTAACTAAAAGAAAACACTTGATTTTTGGAATTATTGCAGCCCTTAAACATTTACTGTCAAATGCATATTGAAGTTACAGAAATCTTATGCTATGCTGAAACCTCTTTTTTTAACAATATCAGCAATGTTGTTCATTTGATATGGGAATCACATTTATAAAGCTGTTTATTTCAGCTGTTCAGATTTTCAGATTAATTTCAGGCATTCAAGTTTCAGATGTTTGGAAGTATTAATTTCACAATTTAATTTTTGTCTTGTCACATTCACTGTCTGCATGCTAGTAGTTTTAGAGGAATTTTATTAAGAGGCTGTAAAACCACAAACAGAAGTAAATTAAAGGAAAAATTAGATGAGACTCACAGAGTATGAAATCAGTTGTGCAGAGTTCTAATGATAGCGTTAAAGCTGGCACCTTTGTCTAAAACCTCTTGAATTTCAAAAGCATAAAAAATAATGCTGACAATATCAACTCTCAGAAGGCATGAACAATCAGATGCCTGTCATTTAATGTTTACATCCACAGTGTGTGGAATAAAATTTGTTGAATTAATCTGTTCCTGAAAAATTGGGATTTTTTTTTAATGGTTTGGTCAGCTGGATGAGTACTACCAGATCTAGATATTTCCTTTGCCAGTTAATACTATAAATGATTGAATTCCATGATCTTAAGAGTCTTTTCCAACCTAAATGATTCTATGATTTTATGTAGGAAAAGATAAATTAAAGATAAATCCTTTGGACTCAGTGGGTGGTTGGGGCAGGCTGAATAAAACTAGAGGATCTTATTAGGGGCTTTTCTAGAATTGTACCACAGCTAATGAAGATTTTCTGGAAATTGCAGGGCTGAGGGTGTGAAATTCTCTTCAATGAATTAGGTGTTTGCTTGCACTTTGCTCATATTGGGGGTTTCCTACTCTACCTGCCATTTGGAGAGTATTTTATACTATGATCAGAAGTTTTGGTGAGACTCCTTTCCTTGCCACCTTCTTTTGTTCCCTGCAGAAAAAAAGGGAAGGAATGTACATAAACATCTATATACCTATAGGGCTTTTAGGGGCTCCACAGTGTAATGGTCTTTTGTGTAGTCTGGAATGATTATTAGTCAAAAGTCACATTGCTGTTGGACTTACAGAGAGATTTTGTCCAATGTCCTATGCCTTATTCTCGTTCTCTGTATGAGGAGAGAAGAAAAAAAAAAATGAAATTTTACAAGTTCAGGTAAATTTAAAAGCTACAAACATGAGGTAAAATGAAACTTTCACATACCACCTACTTTTCTACAAGTAACAATATTTAAACACAAATATATGACTTTTTATCTTGAGTTCTGAATTGTTCTGTAACAAATACTTAAGTGATTTCAACCTTCACAGCCTGAATTTGTGTTGAGGCAATGTGTTCAGGAAGCTGTCAATGCAAATATGTTTACAAAGCAGATGTGAATGCAGATAGTAGTAATATGTCACATGAAAGAACTGGAAAGTGAAAGTTTAGTCCAAGATAATTTCCTAACTCCGTTTTCAAAATGTAATATTTAAATGTGGAAATGTGAAATCACAATTCAGTTATAAAGGTTTGAAGTTTTGAATTGTGTATTTAAATCACCTTTAATATATTTCCATGGTGTTTGATATAGTAAAAATAACAGGATCAGATGATGGAAGTAGATTGTCTATCTATAATATTTTTCATGTTATGAACTTAACCTGTTGTGATGATCTGAAAAGGAGTAGTTAACTGATCAGATGCATCTGATTCCTTTGATTTACACAGAAAGCAGTTTTCATGACATGCTGGTTGATTCAGCTCTCACAACAGCTTGTAAGAGATAAAGAGGTTGTCAGAAAGATATTATTGGATACTCAGGGATTGCTTTTGAAGTTACTCTGAGCTGATAACTAATGAGAAGCTTTTTTTTAGAACTTACCCTTAAGTGTAGGTAGATGTTACAGTTATTTTTTGTTTTGTTTGCAAACTGATGGATTAAGTATGGCTTTGTTTGCTGTCTGTCTGTAATGTAAAATCTACCCTACCACCAAACAGATAGATAGTTTAATTCCCCTCTTCAGTTTTGTGGTTTTTCGTTTTTCTTGTATCTTCTTTACTGTGTGTTAGAGCTAAACAGCAGTGTTTTGGCATATTGAAGATGACAGGAAGTCTGAATTCAAAACTGAAGTGTTAGTGTGATTGCAGTGAATACGTTTGGCATTGCAGCAAGAAATAAGAAATATGTTTTTCCCAAAATGGTAAATACGTTTTTTAAGATAAGCATACTCTTGTATGTGAGGAGCCCATAATGTTATGAAGAACTTAGTTATACGTGTTTCTCTTGACAGAGATTACTTGGGATGTATTTGGCTGAAGTTACATGAAGAAGCTGGTTTTGCCTCTAGATGTATGTAGATGTACTTTTTAGTAATCCTTGACTTTCCTTTTTTTTTTTTCTTTACCTCCTAAACATGGTAGTTAAGATACCTTTCATACAATAAAATGATAAAATAATAGTGTTGGGAGCTGAAGGCACTGTGACATGGAAAGACCTATTTTTAAAGACTTAAAATTGTCATTCCAAGAATTTATGAGAGATAAGGAAGTCAAGGAAACTATAAGTGAAGGAAACATGGAATAATACAAATAGCTTCAGTTTCAATTTTCTGACGTTATCTTCAGAAGGATTAGTTGTTCAAGAATTTTCTCTGCTCGTGCTAGTAAGTAAATGTATATATTAATGCAGTATCAACCACGCAGAACTTAAGTAAAAAACAGATCTTAAACTTTGTTCCGGAAACATAGACCTGGCTAAATGATTCCAAAAGGCTAGTTCTGATAGAGCCAGTCTTACTCAGGCAGTTTTGCACCAAACAGAGGGAGATGGAATGCAAGTTCTTATTGTTCTGGTCTCACAAAGACTGTGAGAGCTCTCAAAATGAAATTTATTAGACTCCATATCAATTTTCAGCAAAAGATCCTGGAGTGAACCACTGTGGAGCTAGTGCTCATGTGAAATTGTCTCCTCTGTACCATGAAATTGTTATATCAGGATATTTCATCAGTTTGGTAATACATGACAATAATCCATTATTTCAAAATTAGTGGGGCTAGTGAGCCTTTGGAATAAGCTGAGGACTTAGGTTCTGACCCACCAACAAGTAGTTCCATAGATTTTACTGGTCACTGAACAAAACTATCATAGTTTAGCTGTGTGTTAGAGCTAAACTATGATGCTACGATCTTAGGTTATTTCTGAACTGTGAAATAGGTGCTTGCCACAGTATATCGTGGGACACTGGCTTTACAGGGAATTCTTTCCAGCGTTCTTGTTTAGGTGCCTTTCCCTCTGAAGGAGGATGGAAGTTGAGAGAGGAAATGGTATGTGTCCTCATACTTTCTGCCTAACATGGAGTCTGGAAGTAGATAAGAATTATCAAGTGCTGAGGAGCGAGCTGCAAGCTATTCTTTTTTCACATGCAGTTTAAGCCATACCTTGGTCACAGGCTCAGTGTAGTAACTGCACAGTCCTTAGAACTTAAGTTTAGTGATTAGAAGTTGAAGGATTGGGTATTACTGTCACAGGCCTGACATTTCTCTCTTGTAGTTTTGTTTGAGGGCATACTCCACTGGCAGACAAAGTACTTCTAAATAGCAATGAGAGAAACAGCAATGCTTACAAGTTTGAAATTAAGAAAAGACCAAATGTTGATTATATAATGCATAAGAAATCCTTATACAATGAAAAATATCCTTACAGGAAACCACTAAAGCTAAGAAATTATTCATATCCAGAATCAGAATTTTAATTGTTGGTTAAATAAAATTTTGAAAATTTGAAAAATGCAGGCATCCTGCTTATAAGCTTCATTTATCAGTGTTGGAGAGAAACATGCTTTTAACAAACATTTTTTGCTCATTCTTCTGAAGTATCAGTATTAACCACTATGAGACATGAGATAGCTTGCCGCTCTGACTCAGAATGGCAGATTTACATTTCTTTTTTTAAATCTGCTAGCTAGTATCACTTTCTCTTTTTCCATCTCTGTCTCCTTCCTCTTCACAAAGCTCATGCAAAAATAACAGTCTTTGGGGTTACAGTGGGTGCCACACTCCCTAACCATTCTGCCTATATCTGAAATGGAGACATGGCCTCTTGTTTTAGAAGGTAAATTCATTCTCCAAAATGATAGTTCAATTCTTATCATACTTTGACTGCCAGACAAGTTCACTTTACTTGTGATGATGAACTAGGAACATAATTGAATTTGCATAGATGACTATTGAAGCTGGAACTAGTGGCTCAGTTATAAAAAAACAAGCTTCTGTCTCCAGTTCCCATAGATAATTGCCCTAACAACATGCCCCCAAATACTCCATTGAAATTCCAGACCTTGCATATGATATGAGATAATGATTAAAATGGAATAGAATGAATTTTTACACAAAATTGTTGGTATCTAAATATTAAAAATCTTATTTTGGTCTCTTTAGGTGTTCTCAAGAAGACATCTTTTGTTGTAATGGTAATGCCATGGGAGATAAAACCAGAAACATCAACCTTAACAGAGTATTAAGTCTGAAATTTGATTATGATCACTTAAATCTCAATGTGGTTAATTATTTTAGTGTTCACTATTCTGTGAGAATATCCATCCTGAATATTTGTCTGGTGTGATTAGATGAAGTTGTTATATCATAAGATTTAATTGATCTTTATGAATTTCATATTATAGGAACAAAGCCGTAAGTACTGTAGCAGCCATTGAATGGTCTATCAAATACAATTTGGGTTATTCAAATAATGAAAACATTTGTTACTCTTTTTCAAAATTGATTAAGAGGATTTTGAGTAATCGCTTGCTTAAAACTTTCTTGGATTCCTGCAGAAATTTGGATAATTGTGTGGCTCTTGAGATAGTTAGGCATAACTGATACTTAATGATGGTATGGAAAATGATAAAAAATAATATTGTCATAGGTTTTCTATAGTGTTCCAGCAATGTCTATGCACCCTGTTTTCACGTTTACTTTTCACAGCTCATTTGGCAGCTATTAATGTAAATATTTTCAGATTCTATTTTCCTTCTTGTTTATTATTCCACTTTTTGGATTTATATTACATTTCATATAAATATGTGTTTATATTAGCCTTTATTGTACATTTCAATCCCAACTGATTTTACAAGCAGCCTGGAAGCTTGTTGCAGTGGGGTGACAAGTAAGACTTCATTGACACACAAAACATACTCCCAAAAATGAAAGTCTGTGAATAAATTGTAGTGACAAGCTTTTGTTTTTAGCTTGTTAGACAGCAAAATTAATTTTCTGCCCCAATGCTGAGACAATACAGACAGTACTAATGTACTGGTTTGGGCAAATGCCTCAGTTTAGTTCAAAGAAAGATTCATGTAGAAAAATCTGTCACTGACACACCCACTTATTTCAATGCATCTTCCAGACTGCAAATTAAGTTACTGAAGTATCATTATAACATAAAAATGTATATAGCAGTGCAAAAATTTTAGTCACTTTTTAATAAAATACATCAATACTGAAAATATTTATATAATGCTTAAAAGATAGATCATAATTTGCATTTTTCTGCATTATATAGCACTATTTTGGTAGCTAAGCAGACAGTGGCATACCTTGGGTAGTATAGTGCTGTGCTTTAGGGCTCAGTCCATGGTAGCCTGTGTATTTTTTTTTTTTTTTTTAGTCTAAAATGAGTGCAGAATTCCTTGTAAGATTGCTAAGGCTACGCTATACTGCACGGCAAACACACTATGTTATTGTGATTGCTAAGGAAGAAAGGATTTCTGTGGAAGAAAAAGAGCAAGGAATTTCTTCATTATGTGATTGTTGAGGCTTCTAAAAAATTGAGATTCCCATTGTTTTAGTGAAGTCTGTTTATACTTTAGCAGTGTGTCTTATCAAGCTCTACTGTGCAAAAACACTGTAATGTATTAGATTAGCTCATCAGTATATCTACAAATTCAGCCATCCCAAATTGAGTAGTGATACTGTATTTAGCCTCCTATGTATTGCCTTTAAACTATTTTTCTAAAGAATAATTTTTAACATGTTTCTTCCCAGTCTGACTATACTGAAACTTATTCAGACTATAGTTTGATTAGGAGATATTCATAAAACCAGTGTCTGTGAAGCTTCTGCACTTGATCATGTGCCTTAATTTAGAACAACTCTATTGACAAATTCTCTTGCATTTTCATCTATTTTTGAGGACTTCAGCTCTTACATTAATTTCCTATATCAAAATCTATCTAGGTTATCCCAGTATTCAAATAGAAATTCTGATTTCTTAGCTATCTTTGGTTGTTTACATCCATCCTGAGACCTTTTTTATATGTGCATTAGAATCCGTACTGCAGCAGTGAGCTTTTCTACTGGTTTCAATGATCATGCCTTGCTAGTCAGAGGTCTTTACTATCATCACTAACTTAAATTTGAAGATTACTTTAGAAAAAAAGAACACCCTCCATTTACTTGGCATAGTTTTGCAGAATTTATATTGTTCGGATTTAATGACTTCTGTATTTGAGAAAAATTAATTAAATGGATAATGATCAGATCTTAGTTGTCGGTCTCTGCTTTTCAGTTACTTTCCTTTCCCTTTTGAGACTTCATAAGAATTATTTAATTAATAGGACTACCCCAAACTCTACAACCCTGTTAACAAACAAAAATACATAGGACTTGAGAACTGAGAACATGACTATAAATTGGACATAAAAGTATTTCTCCATATAAATCAATTGTGAGTACTGACAAGACGAACTAGTGGAATATAGGATTTACACACAAAACAACGTAAACCAAACCAAAGGCAATTGCTTATTTTACCTACATTTCTCTCTCCTTTCTACCTCCTTTCTCCCCCTTTTATATAGTTTTATTTCATATGACCTGGGAACCAAGTAGGTGTTTTTTAAACTTGTAATCTTACCATTACATTTGACATTGGTTTTAGTCCATTTTTTCTGTCCGACTTACTGATATTACTTATCTGTGAATGAATATAACTATGGCCAACAAAGTGTCTGAAAAGAAAAAAAGTCATATCTCTAAGCATGATTTCTCAAGTTTTCTTTTCAAAATTTATTGCCATTTATTCTTCTGGTCAATGCAACAACAGAACAGCATTCCTAGTGAATCTAGAAACTCTCTTAAACACAAAACTCTTAGAAGTATCAATGAAAAATCTTATTAAATAACTGTATAAAGATACATATGGAGAATGTATATCGATACTATAACTTACAGACAGATGCAGCATGATGTGTTGACCTCCTTGGTATATTTTTTTCAAGGACAGTTTACAAATCCAATGACCTGATCTCATTTCATCTAGTAAAAACTATATTATAAAAACCTTTTTGTTTCAAATTCAGTTTGCAACACACTGGAAGACATAGTTCATCTTTCACTGATAAATTGAATAGAAAAGACAAAGAACTGGGCAATGATCCTGTGAAATATACTCTGACTTGCTGTACTGAATGATACTGGATTTTGTATAATGCAATTCTTGAGGTTTGCAGAGATAATAAAGCATAGTGCTAGCAACTGTTTTGCTGTTAGGTTTTTTACTTAAGTTCAGTTTACTTTCCACAAATTTGTCTTTGGTTTACACTTTTTATTACTTTCAAACAAAATCAAAATTCAACCAGAACTATCATTGTTATAGTCTACTGTTGTTATTTATCTGAGCCTCTGTGGTAGTTTTTCCTTTCCCATAATTTTCCAAAGAGATTCATCTAGCCTGAAAAAAAGTCTTGAGTCTGTATGCTGGATGGTTCAAATTTAAAGCATTGCTGTGGCAGATTGGTAGCATACTAAATAACCTTAGTAAACTTGATCCCCCCTTTTTTATGGGGAGAATTCTAATTTTGAGCTAAGAATGCAAGATTTAGCTGTTTTCTTAATGGCTTCTGCTTTTGAAAGGAATTGATTTGGAACAATTTTTAAGTTTGCTATGCAAATTAAAAATATTGTTATTATTAAGATATATTCAAAATATTATTGTCTTATCTTCAATTAAGTGTCTATATCTTAGGATTTTATGCTGGCAACCACTGCCACAGTATCTGCGGTATGTTCAGACCTTAAGTACATGTATTTTAAAAAGAATATTTTACTCACTTCCATAAAGACTATAGATATACCTACAAAGTAGATCCACAAAGTGTAAGAAGAATTCTGGGATCTTTGGAAAATAATTTTGAATTGTTTGTTTCTTGTTTCAAGTATTACAGAGCACTATTAAAGTAGAAAAATGCACTGCACTAATATAATATAAACAAAGCTCTCGTTTCCTGGTGCCAATTCTGATGTGTACATCAGTTACACAGAAAAGAGAATGTACAATGGCATGCCTTACAATTTGTTATGCTTTCTAGATACATACATGACGTGTATTACCTTATAATATTAAGCATAAACTTTTTTTTCTTCTTAAATTTATCTAGACTCTCAATAATATAGACTCTGCTAACAAATTAAAAAAACTTTCTATCCATACATTTTCAGCATTACAGGGCATGTGAGTATAAATTTTCAAGATAAATTTAGTGTTGAAACAAAAGATGTATAATTAAAGAACATAAAATATATTGCCAAAGAGAAAAAGACCCATGCTCTGACATTTAAAGTAGGGTTGCTAGTCATGGTTTTAATTAGAAAATAATTCTTTACCAACTCATACAGTTGCTAAGTAAGAGTAACGTATTTTACTACAAGAAATTTCACTTGAACAAATGGCAAATGACCATTGGGTTTAGCGACATTATAGAAGCTTTCCTATATTTTAAATTTCAAAGACAATTTTGACTGTTACTTTTCTAAAGCAACAAACTTAAGCCTTTGGTATTGCAGTACATTTAAATATTTTTCATCCAGATTGTGCCAAAACTACTTCCTTCCAGGGACTTACTCTATTCTGCTGAAATGAATACAGTTTGGAAAAAGGTTTTCTTAAAAGAACAAATAAATGCTTAATAAAGCAAAATTCACAAAATATCTGTTGAATTATCTGATTGGTATGGGTGTACTCAGTTATCATAACACTAACATTGTATCCAATATCTGAAGAAAACTTGTTTGGGCTGGCATGGCATTTTGCACAGAAATCCAAACGACTATAACTAGATAAATTGTCACAGGTAAATGAATATACCACAAAGAAGCAAATGAATAATTTCAATATATAAGCTTCTGTTTAATTTCTTGGCAATGTATGATCTCCAAATCAAGTCAGTGAAAGTAATATGGATGTATTGACTGAAAGTCATCTGAACAGTTCTTTCCAACTGTGAAATGCCATTTTCAGTGACACCATCAATGTAACAGTTGTGTTCAATGACTCATTTCACAGACACTCATGTCAGATGCCACAAGCGACTGTAATCTCCTCCTAAAGGAGGATTTATTTTTAACTTTTTGAGAGTCATATTGTCTAATGAACTCAACTCGCTTAATGTATGCTTGTGTATGTTTTGATATATTTAATATAATATCAAACAGTTACACAAGTAGACTTGTATTGATTTATTTTTTGCAAAAGTATTTGTGTTCTTCACTCCACCTCAGTTTGCGTAAGTCATGCCAACCCCCACATTTATTCTAGAAAACTAACAGGGTCATAGTATGGCCTTGAGCACTGACACAGCACTGTTCAGTACGCAGATAGCACAGTCCCTAGTGTGATTTTGTTCAGGGCTTATTTGCCTAGGTAGTGTTCATCCATGATTTAAGGTAAGCAACTACTGAGACTATTCACAATATACAATTTAAAGGCAACCACTCTGTTTTGTACATCAAAGCATTTAGCTGTCCAGAAATGATCTCTTTCACACTACTGTGCGTTGGGCTCAGAGAATGACTCCCACCCTGTTTTGATTTTAAGTGTAGACATATTTCATGCAAACACCTATTAGTCACACTGTAGACTATCAGTTTTGAAAATTATGTGCTAGTCTTGAGTTTTAACTTCTTTGGAATAACACTGTTTTTCAAAAGGAGGGGCTTTTAACATGTCTGTGGTAGCCCAATCTGTTTGTTGTAAAATCTGACCTTAAATTTACAATAATATCCTGGCTATCTTGTTTCATAGTTCACTCTTGAAATCGAGGACACCTTCACAGTGTTTGGTATCAGCCAGCAGATGGTGCAGTATTCCCTTCCATTTTGGAGGCTCTGTCAATGTCCGGAATTGTTTCATTTAGTACTTGATTCACCTGTCTGCAGTTTACCTGCGGGGACCTTTCAGCATTGCTAGCACATTGTCTCAGGTATTTCATTCCACCAGACCATGACTGAAAAGTGTGAAGTAACTTCAGAGCCATCTTCCAGGACTCTTGGAGACCATGGGACAAAGGATTTCTGGTGATTGACCTGATCTTCTTAGACAGTCCTCTGCTCCAAAACTTAGACAGTTCATTCTTCTTCTCAGACGCTTACAGGCAGTGAGAATGTTTTGGTTTTCCTCTGTATTATTCGTGAAGTTAGTGAAGATTCACACATTGTGGTCCTGCTTTCTCCAACTTGTTTCAGGAAGATTTGATTGCAGAACTTCTTTGTTGTTAAGATGTAAGAGTTCCTGGCCTAGATATACAGCATTCATGGTAACTGTCCCAATACATTTTAGCATCTTTCTGGATTCTGGATGGTTATCTGGAAATGTTCAGATATTACTCTTTCCTGGGCAGGAATGTGATTTTCATACATGGGAAATCAAACCAAATGAACCTATTGCGTCAGTGGAACAGATGCCCAAATGGATGTACCACTAAATCACTTTAAAAATTGCGGGATGACTTTCAAGAGTTGTCAGTCAAAAGACAATCAGTTATGTAATTATTTTGTCAACATATGCCACAAACCCCTTAGAGCTTCTTGAAGAGCTTTCTGAAAATCCCTTGGCCTTAAACATTGTTAAGGGTCTAATGAACGTTACCCCCTTCAAGAGATCCTGTCAATCAGTACAGAGCTTAATCTAATTCCTGGGGCTCTGAAGAAGCCACAAGGTAGGTCAGACACTTTTTATGTATGCTTGACTTCACCTTGCTGGAAATGTGTTTTTTCAGTTCCAGGAGAGTGAAGAATTCATATGTTAAAGAAGCATACACATCTTAAGATATTCCAGTTACTGGAGTAATGTCATCCATCCTCGCAAAAAACAAGTGTTTTTATACATTTCACCATATATAATATTCAAAATAGTATTCAATATTACTGTGATTCCTTTTTACATGAAATACCACTAAAATACATATACTGAGCAAAATGTGTTGGGTGCAAACTAAAGGTTTCTTGAACTCACTTGAAGTTTGTTTTGTTACTTAGTTATGTTAGTTCTAGAGACAGACAATTAGAAGTCCCGAGTAATTGGGTCACCTTTACACATATTTATTCTTTAATTAAGCTTAATCAGTATGAAAACAAAGTTCAGTTGGGAGCCCTATGCTAGAGCTTCTAGGAAGTGGAGGAATGTCCAGTAGTTTGTGCACCTTACTTACATTTGTGACTTGATTTTTAAAATGGAATGGTTTAAGGCTGGCAGGAGATTGACTAGATGTCAGTGTTTTGATTTTTAAACTGATATTGTTGTGTTGATTTCCTTTTAGAAGTTCAGCAAAAGTGCTGACAGTAATGACTTGCTTTGACATATTTTATGTAACACAATTTGCTGTGACAAATTATTCTCTCATCTGAACCCATAGTATAAATCATTTAGATTTTACTATATGCATTTAAAATATTGTAGATCTCAGTTTCTGTGTGTTCATTGAATTAATTGTGGAAGGGGTATAATCAAAAGCAGCAAACTTAAATTCATCCAAAATTAGATGAAAGTGCCCACCAACTTTCTGCAAGGAGTACTCCTCTTTGTGACAGCTCAGATGATAATTCTGTTCAGTTAGCAGAAATTTTTATGTAGCTCCAGTTAAGAAATCCTATGTAGGCCAATGTGGCACATTGTAGTGCCAATGTGGCAACAGTAGGACCAAAATGAGTCACCAGAGGATGACCTTACCTTCTGTGGTGAAGAAAGACCTTCCTCCTGGAATGCTCCCCTCAGAGAGGATAACATACAAAGTAGGACTCATTCCACTGGCAGACCAAGCAGAGAGCAAGTTGCATAAGGGGAGCTCTGGAAGTAGAGACGAGAACTGTTCTCACTGTTCTCACTTTCCTCCCAAATAAGCCTCATTTTTAATATAAACATAATGAACTTCTCCCCTGAAGCTCTTGAGGAAGATTGTGTTACTAAAGTCCATAAAAGTCTTTATCGTCTTTCTTTGGCTAGCACTGTATGTATCATCTAAAGTCTTCTTACAAAATGGTATTCCGCAATTCAGAATGTTTTATGGCTTCCAGAAGATTCAAGATTCAAGATGGTAGCAGTTAGAAATGAGTATCACGAAAACGAGATTTTTAAAAGTGTGCATTTTTTTCATGGCTTTAAAAACTTTTATTCAAGAAAGTACCTATATTAGAAAGTAATCTCATTTAATATTGCCTATGTTGTTGACCTTTGCCTCAGACTGGGCTTTTTACAAATCAGACCAGACTGTTAACTGCAAGTCTTTGAAATAAGAACCACTTTTCCTATATGTTTGTGTAGTTATCAACATGATTTGGCCTTAATATTAATCAATATGATTACCAGAAGCTGCAGCATTATAAGTTGCAAAAGTAATGCATAGTTTTTACTTTTTTATCTTGCACTGTATCTTTACCACATAAGCAAAGCATTTCACTTTGTCAGCCAATTTAAATTCTTTGCAATATTCCGTGATTTCTATCATTCTGAGTAATACTTTTAATTTAAAATTGTTGTGGCCTGTGATAATATACTAAGCAGCATCATTTCTGCTAATCTCTAGGGCACTCCACCATTAGCCTTTTTGCTTCTTCTACTGTAACCAGCTTTTAATTCATGAAAGGACTTCATTTTGCCTCCTGTGGCTACTAACTTAATAATCTCCTGAAAAAGACTCTATTGAAAGCTTTTTGAAATCCTAATTCAATATCTACAGAGCCAGATATCCTTTATCTATTATTTTGTTAACTCTTAAAACTGTGCCTTAGATTGCTTGCAACAAGCTGAATCTGCAGAGTACAGTCAACAGATTTCTGCTCTGTGTCTAGCACTCCTGTTTCATAAGAGGAAGAGACTTACAAAACCTTTAATTTAGTGTTGTAACCAGCTTCTCAGTTCTTGCTAAACTTATGAGAAAACCAGTTAAGTCACTGCCTTCTTGTACACGTAGGATTCTGATTAGACTTCTGAGAGGTATAGGTTCTTTTTTAAAAATCAACCTGAAAAGTAGGTTGTTCTCATTAGGAGAATTACCCAAGTGCTGTGTGAAATCAATAAGATTAACTGCACAGGAAGAAATGAATGGACTGTGGATTATGTCCCCTTCCTGTTTTGTACAATTTTCCTTGCTTAATAATAATGTTATCCACAAATGTACAGTTACATCTTTGGAGATTAATAAAATGTGAGGGAAGAAGTTTTCCGATCTTGGTGGTATAGGAATAAAACCTAAATACTTGCAGATTGGAACAGGTGTATGATAGGTATGATATTTTTTTCTCTGTCAGTGCTCAGAAATCCCCTATGGCAACATAATTTTGGAATTTGTGAGCAAGGGTATACCATGTCTATTCCTGTAGTGAACCATCAGTAACCCCTTTACGTTGCTCAGAATAAAGGTATAATGGGAAAGGCTTAAAAAAAGAAATAGTTTAATCACATTTATATACATAAGCATATTTGCTGCATGTTTGCTTTTGTTGCAAAATGCAACTATTCCCTGTTTGGGTCAACTTTGAAATTGCATAACATCTCCAAAGTAAGATATAAATGTAGACTCACCTTAAATCATTTGAAGAAATATATCCTCTTCTTTTCTATTGGAGAGAGTGAACACATTACCACTATTTTATTCTGTTTGTTATGACCATTCTGCCCACTTTCCTGCCTAGAGATAAATGTCAAGAGTCACAAAGCGATAGGAAGTCTCATAGGATGCTCTTAATGTAGAAAAAACACTATTCTAATTTGCGTTTGAGCCATTTGATTTCATTGTTTTTATTATATTTTTAAAAAATGTTGTGTGTGAAAATGCAAATGATAATGTTTAATGACATGTTTTATAAGCTTCCACAATTTCTAAAGCCATAAACCTCCCAGTTTTTCACCATGTGTATGTCTGAAACTTATGACAACATTGGATGGATGGACACTTCTAGTTGTGCATTACATTTGTGAAAGGTTTTCTGGTATTTTGTGCTATAGTTTAATTATTAAAACAAAAGAAATCTTCAGATAATTGCCTTAAAGTTTTCCCACAGACACTTTTTTCTATGTGTCTTTGTCCCAGTGTTCCTGTTTATCTCTAATGTTTCTGTTTTATGTTATTTTTATTAGGGCCAAATAATTTCAGTTTAATTTGACAGACAGCTTTGCATGAATAATTGAAATAAATAGAGAATACAGAAAATAGAAAATATAGAGAACAGAAATAATAAAGAGAAAGGAAATGAACACCAAAAAATAAGAAAACAATTACTTGGCCACTCGTTTTCCGAATGGGATAGAATCAGTTGACACTCTCTCCTGATTTACCTCACAATTAATTCTTGAAAAATGACATGAGAGTGTTAGGTTTCATCTTATCAAAATGGTAGCAAACATTCTTTGAGCAAAAGATGAATATTGTTTCCAAAAAGTCAATTTTAAATTAGTTCTATACTGACATATTGCATTGTATGTGTTTTGTTAGGATGGACAAACTTGTCCACTCTTGTTCTGATAAAATTTAAATTTAACTCCATATTGCACAAAGTAAATAAATGAAGTTCAATATGTCTTCCTTAAAAGAGTAGTGGGAGAGTCTTGCATCCACCTTCTTATTGTCCTTCTACCTTCAAACTCTGCCTTTGGGGATTAGGGGGGGAGGTGTGGGGTGTGTAATCTCTACCTAGCCTCCTCCCCTTGCCTATTACTGGTACTGTATTATCCACTTGGCTTTCCTTTTCAGAGAAGAGGTGTCCACTGATATCTGATTATGTGTCTGCAAAATTTAAAGTTTCTTTCTCACAATTGTAACCCTTTGTGCATTCTATAGTGAAGGAATAGAGTTTACCCTCTGCTTCTTGCTGGTGCCTAAGTTCAGCTGGGGGGTATTTCTCAGATGTTGCATCTGAGGGTGTAACTTAGTCTGCCATGGGTCTATGTAACCCGAGGAGTCATTAATTCCCATTCACCTCTCAAAGTAGGTGTATATGATACATATAATATTGCATGGCTATTATAAGTGCAAATTATCTTTACACGTCATGTAATGCTCATATTAGGCAATTGCTAATAAGAGAGATTAGCAAATGAAAAGTAATGCCTCTCTATCTTAATCTAGAGTTTCACATTTATTGTGTTTGTGGAACTCTTACAATGTATTAATAAATTATATAAGGAAAAAAAAGGAACAATTGGGTGTGTCAGCAAACCTTTGAGCAGCAAGAAGTATGTAACTATATAAGCATACATTCTGAAATAGTGGAGATACTTTTGTCTGCCACTGAGGTTATCGTGTGGTCCATTATTTGCTTCACGCAAACAATTCTTGAGTATGTTCCACATTTGTCAGAGTCATGTTTACAGAGCACTTTTCTCAGGGTGCATTCATCTTCTATTTTTAATGCTACTTATCAATTAAAAGAAAGTAATCCTTTAAGTGTAGTCTACAGCTGTTTGCTGTATTAGTTTAATAGTATATTATACATGCTTTCTTAGAAATCACTAGACTCGGATAATCTAATGTGGTCAGAATCCAAATAAATAAGAACAAGTTAAAAAACACTTCATTTCCTTTACTTTTTTCAGTTTGGGGTATTCCTATATATCAGTTTGTCCCTGTTATTTCCAATGAAGAATTAATGGGAATAAAATCTAGATATTTTATATTAGGGCAAATTGATGATAGTAACAGGGGAGCTCTCACAACTGCCTTGTGTAGTAGCATTAATGCTTTTCTATCTATACTAGAAATATCTCATACATTTAAAATAATATTTGCCCTTTTCATATCTGCATCATAGTGGTAGCTCATAGTGGTTAATTAGTCTGCTCAGCTCTTTTTGCTGTTTTACTACATCACACTGAAGAACTCCTATACTGTAGCAGAAATCCTTGCTATTAGTCTGTCAATTTAACATTGCATGTCATACTATGAGGCCTATATCTCATAATCCAGGGGTTTTTTGTCATCCTGCTGTCCCTCCTGTATATTGGCAAGACCTGCCTGATCTGTATTATCAGGGAAGTGTATATTTATAAAATCTAAATCCAGGCAGTACAATTAAAAAGATTTATGAAAATGCAAGGATAGAATCCCCTCCCCCCAGTAATGTCCTAGATTATCTTCTGTATGGCACAGCTCACAGACTATTAGAGATTCACATATGTAGCTCAGAACCCATTTCTTAAATAAAAATTAATTCTTAGGTTGCATTTATAGGAAGAAATTTCAGGTTGGTTTTTAACCCTCTCTCTAGCTGGAGAGGAGTTCACACAAATTTAGATCTTCCTTCTCCTTGCCCCCATTTCTCACCCAATCATTGATCCTATTTAGGGAATAATATGACCTTCGTCCTGACTATTAATTTTCCTCATCTCAGTAGCCCTAGTCTGCTGTAATGACATAAATTTGAGTATCTGTTTTTCGATAATGTTACAGAGGTCTTGACTATATCCAGTTCTAGCCATTGTTGCTTACAGCAGGTTATGAATAAACTGACTTTGCCATATTGCCAAATAAATTTTTTCAAACCACTTCTGTTTCTGTCATGCTTCTCATTCATACATATCAAGAATGAGCCAAAAGTAAGTGGATGTATTGTATTATGAGTGTCTCCCCATAATTTGGAAAGAATCCACATGGATTAGGCAGCCATGTCAGCTGAGAGAAAGCAGTGGAGAGGGAGAGAGGCAAATGGGGCAATTAGTCTGCAGGGACAGAGTTGATATAGCTTCATTTTGGAGCTAGAAGGAACCTCACTGTGCAGACAGGAATAATAGCTAGAAAATAATTATTGATTATATGCCCCTAAAATGAGAAAGAGAAAAGAGTTTAGAACTACATTTACTTTAAGGTGCACATCATAGTTGGGAAACTTTTCATCATACTCCTCTTCAGTGTTCTCAGACTTAAATGTTACTGTGTTCCAATTTCATTTAAAAGAGCAATAGGACATCAAGATATAGAGAATACTATGGAAAATTGATTTATATCTTACTATATTATATAAACTAGAACAGTATCTCTCCCTAGCTTTTCTCAACTATTTTTATTAATGACAGCATTACTTTTGTAACCAACATGGAGGTAATAGGCAATGCAGTAAATTCAAAATTATTAACTATGTAACATTTCTTTGAACCATAAGTACCATAAGCAAAGTTACCATATTAAAGACTCTGTCTAATCACGTCTAGAAAATACTAGTGAGCATTACTTGCTCCATAGTGGAGATTAAAACTAACATCCCCTTATGAATCAAGAGACAAGTATACTAAAAGCCAGAAACCAAAGCCTGTGCAATGTACAGGTTTCATCTTGACTATGGGTGGAAGATATTGGGAAAAAAAAAGAAACCTTGAAAAAAGGCTGAAAGAAGTCTTGGAAGAAAAATAAGAAAGGAAGTTCAAAACCGAGACTATTCAAGAATGTTTCTGCTTTTCTCTTTCCATTAACCTAGAAATTAGAGATGAAATATCTGGTATAGAGCAGAAAACAAATCTTAAAAGGTACTGTTATTTTACCAAAGAAACCTCACAAAATCTTTACAATCCTTATAAAAACTCTTGTTTGTCCTTATCAAGCCAACAATTCCAGAGTTTCTTTTACTATACCTAATTTTAATACCTTAGATAAGGACATTGAATGAGTACATAAACAGTTAGATATAATGTTTCTGGGAGATCAGATCCAATTTTTGGATAATCATATCAAAGACATATAGTATTATGTAATCAGTTGTGTGAAATGAGATGGAAAATTAACTTGTTCATGTATCTTAAACACTACCTTCTAAAACTCAGGTTTGCCTTATAGATTATGAAATTACTTTGAATATGAATATTTAAGGAAGGCCAATAACATCCTTATTTTCAAACCTTTAAGTTCTTTCAAATAGCTTGCTTTCTTCATCTAACAGGCAGATTAGCCATGAAGCTTATTTTTACTATATACAACCTAGACTCTTTATCTGGGTTTTCATTAACTCAGCAGACTTGCCTCTCACTATGAGCCGCTTCATAGGAGCAGATTTTCTGCTGGACAAATTAACTGTGATACTGCCATTAGTTTCCTCCCACCTTGTGCATTGGTTATACGTATTGGTAAAGCAACAATTATAAACTGTATGTTGTTTCTTTTTCACCTGGGGACCTTATGGTATACATAAGTGACATGGAAGTTTCATGAAACAGAAGATTTTACTCATTACAATACAGTTGTTTTTGTTGTGTGATCGTATTTTAGAATAATATATCAATTTTTATTAGTTGGCCTATTTACTGAAAATTCAGAGGCTGAGTGCTCACAACTTACAAACGACTAGTACAGAAGTTCATAATAGTTATTGTGAGATTTCATCTTAAAATCCATAGTTGCAGCATTATTGTCAGATGTGGAAAAGTTTTACCAAGAATTTGGGCTTTAATCAGCATTTTTTGTGGGTGGATGTGAAAAACAAAAGAATTTTGTGGGCGTAAACAGAAAAATCACATTTTTCTCTGCACAGCTGTATAATAGCTACTTTTAAAAGCTAAATAGTAAACACAGAAGGAAAGGGTTTCACACTGTAGAATGTAAGGCAAAATATTTCTGGCTTCCATATTGTGGGAGTTATTATAGAGCACAAAATGCTAAGTAAAAATCAGCTGTATGCTTGGACAGCTGACATTTCAAGAAAGGAGTTACAAATCAGAGTTCTTTTCAGAGCCATACCAGTTGCCAGACACTTATGGTTTTGGAACTAATTGAGAAGTGAGGAGTACGCTCCTCACTTCTCAATTTTTTTATGGTCTTTATGATCGACAGCTTCTCATACCTATATTCTGTAGAGATTTTTTTCATAATAAAGCTTTTGTGTCATGTATAAAAATCAGATTTGTTTTTAAACACAGAAATCATATTCACCTTAAAGTTAATATATCATTCATATGTATATACAATGCATGACTGTAAGACAGAGTCAGTAGATAAAAGTAATATCTTCTATTGACCAGCTATTATCACTGAAAAACATTGACAAGCTTTTGAACACATAAGCTTTCTTTATATCTGAAACAGAAAAAGCACATTTCAAGGGCAAAGACCACCTGAGAAAAATTGCTTGTAGTATCAGAAATATCACATCTTTGAGAAGAAAGATAACTGGTAGATACAGTTAGAGGAGATATTAGTGAAGAGTGGGAGAAAAGAAAGTAGAGATTCTACTATATGTGTTTTGAGCAGAATAGTTGCAAATCCTGATTCAGTAGTCTAATATGGATGTGTATCCATCAAGGATATTTTTCCACAGTAATAGTTTGTCATTTTGAAAGAGTTGTCAAAAATCCATGTAAGGAATGGATTCTAAAAATAAAATAAATAATCTAATCAGACATAATCTGATAAAGGTGTTTTTCCTTGTGAAACAGCCTCTCCCCCAGTTTAAAAAAAAGCCCACACAGTACTAATTGTATCTCTCTTTCACATCTTAAAGATTTCCCCAGACACAAGTAGCTGCTGTAGGTTTTGTTTTCAATTTTCTGAAACTAGAACATTCAGTAACAAAAAAATGCAATCTAATAATCTTATAAACTGCAAACTAAAACTTAAAAATATTGAAGGACATCTTATTGTCTTATTGTCAGAGAACAGGAAAAAAATGCTGCTTGTTGGTCCTGCTTTTTTGTCAATGATATTTTGACTGCCTGGCCGTTTCTTACTTGATACAAGTTTCTCGCTGTAATGAGCAATTTGGCCTCTGATTTAGGCTTGTCACCAGAAGTTTGTAGTTGCCACATTGTCTTCTGTTCTCAGCGACTTTGGGGGCAGACTTCTTTTACCATCTCAAAAGTATTGTCCGTAGCACGCTAAATGTTCTCAAGAGATACAAACCACATCAATTTAGGATTTTAAATGTCTTCTGATTCTTGTTTTGTAAAGATCTTCATGCCTGGTTGCTTCTTGTTATTTTTGAACTTTCTCATGAATTGGCCCTGGGATATTTACCCTAAAAGCATCTGATAAAGGTGGTTTTCCTTGTGAAACAAAAAGGCAATGAGCAAAAATGACAAAGAAGCCATCATATATGGTGTGAAAATAGCAAATGTGAGTTTCATTTGTTTCTTCGGCATGCTTCATTACAGGGACTTGATTTCATTCACGTAGGTGAATAGGTATTATGCAATTGTTCTTTTTAGTCTCCTATACGAGATTAACAATCAGTGCAAGTGAGACTATGCAAATATGTAATTGTCACTATGTCTGCCGATAGTGAGATGGTCAAAGCAAATGTAAAGGACTTACTTTCAAGTATCTGTTTCAATTAATTTTCATTATTCATGAATGGATCAGTTTCAACATGAAAGACTGAAGCAGTCAAGTCAATAGCTAAGATGTGCAAGACCAGGATTCAGATCTGCTCAGAGTCAAGCAGGAAGGAAAATGAATCATGGTTGCAAACAGGGAATGTATGTTTGCTACTTGCTGACTATGGAATTTATACAAGAACTGTAAAACCCAAGTTCAGTTCTTGGCTGCTTTATTTCAGATTTTTTTTTTCCACAATTCATGTGAGAATGTGATTGCTGGCCCTAAATTCAGAGCTGGGTATTTGCTTGCTTAACCTGACAATTTTTTTAAGGGTATTTGGAGCTTCAGCTTTGTCTATGTGACAAAGCTTGTTAGACGTGAAGGAGGCGGCATCTACCCAGTTCCAAAATATAGTCTCACTGGAAAACTAGGGTAGCAGCTGAGCAGTGTTTTAAAGATGGAAGTGGATGCCTAAAGAGATGGATTGATCTCCAAGTGATTTTGAGGATCATATTCTGTTCAGAGAAAGTGCTTTGCTGTTGAATCACTTCTTAGCTGTATTCAGAGCTTTGACAGGCTGAAAGAAAACAACTTCTGGTTCTCTCTGGCTATCCTAAGTGTATGTAATATCAGAGTGCTGATGGGTAGAAGAAGGAAACGGAAAGAAAACTAGGATAGGGTGCAAAATCCCTCACAAAGTCTATAACTTGGGAAGATTAACACACTTTGTATTTTATAATTGGAGGGAGGTTCCTATTAGAAATAGGTACCTAATTTCTCTACCTTTTTTCACAGTAGAGACCCATTGAATTTATTTAGAATTCTGCTCCTGAAATGAATAGGAAAATAATTTATGTCAATATCTATAAAGTTGGGAATTCTGTACCAATATTGATATTTGTGCTGTACTGGATATTTGTTGGTTACAGAATTCTTTCTCTTATTTTTTTCTTTTGAGTCTCCAAGTGAAGATCAGATTTTTCTAAAATAAACAGAATGTTGTTCTTAAAATGGCTGGTTTTATTCCTATGGGTAACTTACGAAGTAAGGTGTATAAGCAATAATATCAGAATCTGGTACTGACTTATCAAAAAGTGAAAATATATGGGGGGATACTCATTTTCGTTCCTTTCTTTAGGTTTAATATTTCTGGATTTCAATATCTGGCCATAAACCATATGTGAGACAATGATATTCTGCAGTGATACAAAATGAATTATTATTTACTAAACAGGTCTATGTAGATAGCATGAGTTATCTCTTTGCCTGATCACATTGTGTTAGTAATGAAAAATTACATTAATTTGCTTATTTATTTTGTATTTTCAGGTAGAGATTGAAAAGCTGGACTATCATTACTATCTGCCTTTGTTTTTTGATGGGCTTTGTGAAATGACATTTCCATATGACTTTTTTGCTCGTCAAGGAATCCATGACATGCTGGAACATGGTGGAAACAAGATTCTTCCTGTCATTCCTGAACTCATTATCCCAATAAAAAGTAGGTGAACATGTGGAAAAAAAAATCCCTAAAATTGCATTTATATAGTGTAGATTTTTGATAAGTTGCTAATTAAGCAATAAAACATGACAGACTGTACATTTCATGAAGATTATGGCAAACATGAGTAAATTGTAAGGTATAAGCCCAGAAGGCTCATGTCTTCAGTCACCTGGAACATGCAGTAATCCAGAAGAACAGACTGTTTGGTTAGTTCTTATTACAACATGGCTTTTGGTCTTGGAAATGTGAAGTGACATTTTCTTACCTGATTTTGTATATTTATTATGTAAATCCATTACTGTATAAATCAATTTATCTAAAATGACAGGAGAAGTCAACAGGTGAAACTTAGGGAATTATGTTTCTTTTTGTCCTTTTGTTTATTCTACAGTTGTCATATTTATTCACTAGATATCTTTTCTGTCATCATTCTCATTACTTTGCCTATACATATATCTGTATCTATCTAAACTGGGAGTTCTGCCTGACTAATTAATGTTGCATGTAAAATTTTGGCATTTAAAACATATTAATTTTGAAGTTTTTATATATTCAAGCATAGGTTTTTGTAGAAAAAATATGTGAAAGATAATAAATTATTTTAATACAATTATAATACCACTAAAACTAAAACTTATTTTCTTGAAACACCTAGTCTTTCAGATGTATTGCTTTGTCCTTCCTGTTTCTTTAGCCCAGGACCTTGAAGTGATATTATTCTGAACCATCATCTTTCTTTAGTTAGGTATTATGATTCTTAAGTCTGCGTACTACACCTATACTAATAGTTGCTCATATTAGTTAAACTTGGCTTCTGTTTTATCGTTGATCGTTAATGGTATCGTTGCTGTCTTTTTTCCTATATTCCTAAGGTGATTCAGCATCCATGCTGATACAGAACAAAATGGAGTCGTCATATTTGTGATGCAGAATGAACAGAGTCAAATACAGTTTCGGAAAAGGGGAAAGGGCATGTAGGTCAGAGACCAATAATACTGAAATAAGAGTGTTGGAAGGGTCAGAATTGTGGCTTTTTCATTCATTTTATTCTCCATTTAAAAAGATTAATTATAAATGTCATAATCTCTATCTTACTGTAGATTTTGAAAATGTCAAAAGGAATATATAATATTCCGAATGGTTACTCTGTAAGTGACACTTGTGAAAGGTTGTGAAAATAATGTTGCGGTTTTTTCTCTCTGAAAAGGAAACATACAAATAGAGAAATCATGCAATTTCTTTAAATCTGTATTTCCAGCACCACCCAAATACATTTATAGTAGTATCTTCTTTTTCTTTGAAAGCTGAAATCGTTTCTTGAGAAAAGACTGCAATTTTATGATAGCAGCTACTCAGTTAGGATTTAAAAGTCTTGCTGAGACCAGAATCTGGCTTAGAAATAATTACCTGGAAGCTTTAGCTGTTACACAGCTTTTAGCATTAGAGACTGCTAGGTGAGAATATTTATGAGGGTTTGATATATAGTCTTTTAAATCAAGTCATAATTTATGATGCTGGAAAATGTTCAAGAATATGCTAGCTAAATCTAGCTGTTGGTTCTGCTTTATTTTATTGTACAGTGTTTATTTTTTTTTTATTTAAAAAAAGCTTCTGTACCAGCTTTAATGTGTGAAGAGTCTAAGTATTATCAATGATGAAAGCTTCTTCCTAATTAAAGCCAAGTTAATATTAGAAAAACACACCACCATCTCAAGGAACCCAAAAGTGTGTACACCTAAGAGTTTTTAAAATTGCTATAACTGTGTAATATAGGAGTGTAGTCAGAGCTATACATTTCTGTGACTCCACTGCATCCACAATAAACTCAGCTATGTTTTACACATATTACTGTTTCTAAAGTGTCCCACTGGGTGAGTTATATCTGATTAACCAGTCTTCTTCTAGACCACTACCATATTTCTACTGTGAAAGAGTGAATCAATTGGTTGTTAGGCAGGGTAATATATATGATGGAGGGGAAAGGGATAAAAGAAAGACAGAAAAATAAGTCCACATATAGAATGCTTTTAAAAGCAGTTTTCTCTCCTGCACATTCATCAAAGGAAAATATTAGTAAAGAACTGGTCTCTAAAAACATTTTAAATTAAATATCAGTATTCTGTATTATATTTTAATGATTTAAGGAGAAATCTAACAACAGAAGGTGGATAATTGAAATTAACAGGTCCAGTTCCTTTCCTAAAATACCTGAAATATGATTAAAGTAATATGGAAGAATGCTATTTATTTGAAAAATAATAGCTTATTTTTGTTTGCCACATTGAAAGACACTCTCTCTTTTGGAAATTCATAGGAAGAAAAAAAAATCTCAGGTCAGAGGCATTGATTTCTCAAAGAGAAAAATGTTCAAATATATTTTGATTTCTCCAAATAAAAATTCCAAATATATTCTGTGTTGCAGTGGCAAACCTGATAAAATAGTTTATCAATGTAGTCATTGCATGGCATAAAAACTAGGAAAAAACAAATTACGTGTCTATGTCAAACTTGTAAGGAATCCAACTAAAAATTAAGAAATCCAAAATCAGAAAATGTGAATATTTTAAGGTGTTAACATTTTTTACTCCCTTTCACAGAAGGTGGAGGCAAACCCATTGTCTCAGTTATTTAAACTGGAGCAAAGATTCATAAGTTGAGATATATGGCCATAGCAAAGTACTTTGTAGAGGTATTATGAAAGTTCTGATTGACAACACAGAGCAGAATATCTTTTTTTGCCAGAAAGATACATGTTTTTATTTTCATATTTCAGATAGGTAAAGAGGTAGAAGGACGCTAATTTTGCCCCACATCACAAACTGCATTGGCAGCAGAGAACAAAACAGAACTCAGACACACACCCCTGGGGTGACAAGCATAGCTGCCTGTAGGATATGTGAGAGTTCCCTTATTTTTAGGGAACAGAGGGATCTGTCTGGCCCACCATGTCTTTCAATAATGCACTGATATATCTTAAAACTTACTTGTGGCCTACCGTTACTTATAGCCAGCCAAGAATAGCCAGGAAAAGGGGTGTGAGAGATGCCTATTGTACCACGTGCTTGTCAATGGAAAACTCCTGTTGTAAATTCTATGTAGTCATTATGGCAATGTAAATTTCCTTTTGATACTAATTTTTTGGCCAAATGATTGCTTTTAATATTACATTTGCCATAACAAGTGTCAGATCAGAAAAGCTGTAAATCCTTTCACTTGCTTTCATTAGGCTTCTGCAACTCTGAGATCCCTGACTGTAGAGTCCTCCAGATTCGACATGAGACACACGTGCAGCCATAAACACTGAGGGGGCAGGAAGTTTCTACACCTTTGCCTGATGTTTCTGCGAGTAACATCAGGGACATCCAACACAGTGTGTGGAAGCACCTCCTCTCCCTTCAAAGGCAGTGAGCATGCTACTATTTACATTTTCTTTGCTGGCAACATAGTTGTAGGAGTTTCCGACCCCTTTACACACAAAGTGACCAATTTTTCCAGCTCCCACACTCCAGTTCATTGCAACTGAATTCTGCTAATGCAATTGGTTGTGGAGCAGCTCAGTGAATCTCACATCTAGATGTATTAAAAAAAAAAAAAAAAAAAAAAAAAAAACCACACCACCACCACCAAATCTGAAACAAAACCAAAATATTTTCAGTGATGTTACTTTTAAACTCAGATCATTTCAATGGTCTAGTTTATAGCTGTACTGTCACAAATGAAGGAATAGTACGCAATAGCACAGGAGCTAGAGTAAGTGAGTAGAGATGATCAGTAGGAACATCTTGATACAGCTTTGCTAATGAAGAAAATAATGTGAAAGTAAACACTTAAGCATCTTGGATCACCCACTTGCCAGAACCTTTTCTGTTCTCTGCTGTGAATCCTAAAATGGACAGGTAGGCAATCTCTTTTTAGGCCTAGAAGCCAATATGGCTCACATCTTTGCGTTTAAATTGTAACTTAAATAGAAGTATTGTTTCTACACAATTGGAGTCAGCAGACCAACATTTTTGATTGAGTCCAAAAAGAATAATCTCCATCCTAAGGAACATTGCAGTTTTCCTTTTTGAGGGTTTTTCCATGCTGTTAAAAATCCCTTTGGTGACACAGTAGATCAAGGATACCTTAAACTTTGTTGAAAATGTTTCATTAAGGGAAACAGATTTTTTGTGAGTCAGATCAGAGAAATGCACAGAGCAGTCCTCCATCCGTGTCACCTACAGAATCCTTTTTAATGTTAATAAATTTCTAAATTAAACTGTTCTCTGTTTTCTTATTCTACACATTCTATTTGCATGTAAAATGTGTATTGTTTTCTTGGACAACAGTGTAGTTAATTCACATTTAATGTCAAATTGGTGTCACTGTTGCATTTAGATAAGTAAAGTTGAACCTGCTGCTAGCAGTTGTTCTAAGCACATTTATATTTCTCCTCATATATCTTCACTGTATTTAAGAGTATTTAATAGTCATTAAGTACTTCCTTATTTCACAGGATTCTGAAATATTTTTATGGAATAAACATGGTTTTCTGGGCTGTAGTCTTTTTCTTTCTGCAAATCATGTAAGTTGATTTCTGTCATCTACAGAAAGTAAATTAAACCTTTAATGGAATTTTTATCTTCCTCCTGACTGACTGTTGCTCTTGAGAACCAGTTCTGGTTGTTAAGATCACAGACTGAAAATTAACTCTAAACAAACTTCGTTTTATACACTAAAAAATCTTTTAAAGAAAGCAAAGGTCTCTGATTAAAAAAAAAAATCATCTTGATTCTTAAATACCAAATCTCCTCTGTAGGCTCCATCAACCAGTACAAGTGAGTGCAATTAGAAGGTTTATGTTAGCTTCTTCTGCTCAAAACTGGTCATTTTGAGTCGTTTCAAATGGTATGGAAACTGGATTCTTTATTACTCCTCTTCACCCCTCTCTATGAGGAGAAACTGTGTTTGTCATTCCATAACGAGAAATCTCATCCACGTTTGGAAAGTGAAATCTGCAATTAACATCTCTCACTTTTGAAGTTGCAATTAGAACTATTCTCTTCTGAATGTATTAATTTATTAATATTTAACATTTATTAGTACTGATTTTCATCTGGCATTTTATCACCCAGTCATTCTGTACTGTAAAGTCCTTCTGCAATTCTTCAGAGCCAGCCCTTATCTTTGGCATCCAGAATAACTTGGTATCATCAGAAAACTTTGTTTCTCCTTAGTTAACATCTCTTTCAAATCACTTATGAATATACTGAAAAATGTTAACTTCAGCACAGATTCCTACAAGGCTCTACTAGTGGTACTCCTCCTCTGTGGCCATTTATTGCTGCCCTCATTTCCTATCTCTAAACAATTATTTATTTATATGGATACCATAGCAGTTGAGTGTTTCAAAAGCCTTCAGTGAGGTACTTATCAAATACCTTTCAGAAGTCTAAGAAAATTGTATTATCAGGCTTTTCACGTCCACATTCTTCTTCTTCAAGGACCTACAATACATTTAGAGCACTATATTAATTTCTGCAGTACAGATGCCAATATTACCAGTCTTTTGTTCCCCAAATCTTTCCTGAAATCTTTTTAAAAAATGGTATCATGTCTCATAGATAACAAAGCTGTTTTCATTGGGTGGGTGGGTACTCAGTGCAGTTCAGTAGCTTGAGGCAGCACAGGGGAAGGAATGTACATCTAGGAATGGATGGAAACAGTGTAAGATGGCATAGCCACTGAGAAGGTACACACTATTCTCAGTGTATTCGTTGTACTAGTTAATGAAACAGGGCCTGCATATGTTAATAGAATTCAAGTTTTATAGGTGCTGACCTAGTAAAGCACTACAATTACAAGCACAACTAAAGCTAAAAAAAAGCCACTGACTTTCTTCAGTATTCTGCTAGATCATGTTTCTTGCGAGTATCAATGATTCAGTTATGGATCTTAGCTTTTTCTGCAGCTCAGGCTTTGGCTTTACAGGACAAAGTCTTTGATGAAAAAATTGGCCTAAGGTTTTTATACCTTGCCCCCTATTCCACCTTCCCATCACCTCACTGCAACACATCACCCCTTCAGTTGCACTGGAAGAAATATCTGTACATCTATATTGTAAATTGGATCAGGATTGTACCTGACTAAAAAAGTACAGAACACAAGGTTGTTATTCTGGTTTCTGTTCACTCTTGATTGAAACACTGTGTTTTGTAACAGCCTTCGTTACAGTTCTGTAAAATTAGTATAAGACTTCTATTATATCAGCTCAGGTAGCTAAGTCTTCTGCATTTTGGAAGTTTTGGACAAAATTGTCTGTAAGAGAAGTATGTATCACTTTAATCAATAGCATTTTGAGAACACTTCATGTTAGCGGTTCTTTAAACCTGACTCTCTGAATTTAAGACAAGAAGCCCTTGATCAACAAGATTAAGTGGATCACAACAATCGAAGCATCTTTATCCTGAGTGCTTGTTGCCCTGCAGGAGACGTGCTCTATGTACCTTGTTCTGCTTCAGGCAAAGAATTTTCTAAAACAGTTGCCTTGTTTAACAATTGGGGGTGGGGGGGTGGGGGGGGTAGGGGGTGGGGGGTGGGGGAGATATGAGTGCAAACTAATTTGATTTTTATCTTTGGTTGTGAGACCTAAATAGAAAATGGAAACTGTCAGTGCATTTCTAAACATAAATTCACAGGTGTATTTGATAAAAGGATTGAATGTAATTAAAGGCCAGTGCAAATTAAAGATAATTAAATTATCAACATAACTTTAAATATAACTACCTTTATATATATATAAACTTTATTTATATGTTATATATATTATATATATATTTATAAACTATCTATACATATATATAAACTATAACTAAACTTTATTTTTTAGGAAAGAGATGGAAGTTTGGGGAATCTGATTTGATTCTGTAAAGTTTAAACTACCAATGTGCTATCTGGTGAAGAACGTTCTGATTTGATCTCTTCTGTGAGAATACATTGTGTCATGGAAAGATCCACTGTGTACTGGGAGAAATGCTGTCATGTTTCCTAGTTTATAAAATGTATCAATCCCAAAGATGAGAACTGTAGGTTCTGTTATAGGCAACATCTGAGACTGAGATAGGATTTCCAAACTGACACATAACAATAAAATATGAAAATAAAAAATACCAACTTGCATCACTCCTAGGTTGTTTTCTTTGAGATATTAGAAGTTGTACTCAAGAATGACTTGAATGTTTTAAAATAATAATTTCCATTGCTTCATATGTAAGCTGCTTCTAACAAAAGAAAATTCTAAATTTACATCAATTCCCAATAAAATTTAATGAAAAAAAATTACTGAAGCTGACAATGAATTAGTGTTGTATATCAGCTCATTGCCAACAAAATTTAATAAACAGCACTATGAAAAACCTACATCCCCCAAAAGTTCAGTGTTTCAAATTTCATAATTATCTGTTACTGTGGCTTTGAATGGTAGAAACACAGAGCTGACTCAGATACTGAGCTTTTCCACCAGATATTTTAACCTACTAACATTTTTAAATTCTCTTTTATTCAAGAAAGTTATGGTGAACTTCAGAAAATACTTTTAGCAGTACAAACTAAAATCTGTTTCAAGTAAATACTTCATTATATACTTGCATTGAGCAGTTATTCAAGCTGGAGGGTCTTTTATATATCATTAAAGGAGGAAACATCGCAAATACCAAGCAACAGAATCAATTTCTTGGGTTGGGTTTTTTTTTTCAAAGTTGCTGCTTAAGAGAATTGTGCAATGCATAGCATGTAGACTAGATGACCAAAAGGGAAATATATACCACTGAGGGAGGAAAGTCCTCTAAAAACCCTTTAGGGAGTGGAAAGGTATCTTTAACTGAGGAGCAAACCTGTGATTCACTTTGCTGTTATTGTGAAGATCCCCATCTTACAGCAAACTTCTAGCTCAAGAAGCAACAGCTTTCAAGTTGGAATATTTTGGACACTATGCATGTTTCCTTCTTTATGGATATGTAGCTGTACTGTACTAAGAATTTTAAATGGTCTGCTTTATTCTTCTGTAAGGATGCTAGTACTTTCTTCCATTTGTGTTAAACTCTGGATATCGCTGACATTTTTCAAAATGTTGAAATGTACTTATTTCATATAGTGCATTAAAATTTTCTTCCTTTGATTCATGTGGGAGAATGGTCTGCAGTGATGGTAGTACACAGAAAATAATTACCAGATTTTTAAAAGATAAACATATGTTTGAAATTGATATATCCTTGGGGCAGGGACTGTCTCTAATTAAATGTTTATACAGTGCCTAATATAATCAAGCCAGGAGCTGGTTGACTACTATGCATGCCACAGTCCAAATATTTAATAATAATAACAGTTCTGCAGTCAATTTGATCTTACTTTTGATATTTACAAGTGTTTTCCTAACACACACTGCAGATTTCTGCAATTTGAAGAGCTTCAGGCTCAAATTCTGCAGTTTGTTTGATTCTACCATTTCTATCACTTTAGCGCTCAAAATCTTGATCCAAACTGTCTTTTGGTTTGTGTGTCAAATGGGGAACAGGATGCCCCTGCTTTGAGGGAGGTGGGACAAGTATCCAGATGATTTTCTAGCATACAGATGAAACGAGTGCCAGTATCATTGTTTAAAGTTCCAGCAAGCACCCTTACAGCGCAACTCAGATGTAGGGAAACTTTCATGTCAGGTTCTGTGATGAGCTGTTCTCTGTAAACATTCTTCTGGATTCAGCATGTGTTCAGTTTGCTGCACTCATTGGAATGCCTTCACAGTCATGACGCATAATTAACAATCTGACTTTATTAAGGAATTAATCTTTACCGGGACAGCCTTGGCTTTCACTCAAACCAAGGTTGTCTTTGCACAATACAGAACTCTGAAAACAGGAAACTCTGAAAACCTTTGGGAGTCACCTTCTTCAGAAAAAAGGTCTTCCTAGGGGTGGTTGGATAGCCATTTCCACTTACATGACACCCTCTGCATGGCTAAAAATGAAGTCTCTCATCCTCAAGGACAGCTTCTACATTCAGGAAGAACTATTCCTGGAAGTGGGTACAATTCATTGGTTAAGGATTAAGAATGTGAATTCTGTCATTGATTAATTTTTATGTCCCTTAAGTTAATTATTAGTGTTTGTACGAATAGCTAATTTTATTCATTTTATTCATGTTTGTATGAATTCATTCATACAAATGAATACAAATATTAATTCATGTTTTATGAATAAATAATAATTATTGTACTGAAAATTAAAACTGTTAATGATAATTTCCCTATTAGTTCAGTTAGCTACTATTTCTGTGTATGTCAATTTAGTCATGAATAAACCTATATGTTGGAATCCCAGAGCTTCCTCTTCCAGTCACTCCTTTAAGAAAATGAATAATGCCTGTTCCTCTGTAAGGGAATATTTTCCTGCCTGGGATTTGTACCTAATCTTTAAAATTGTGTGTGTGTGTGGGGGGGTCTATCTTTGCTAAAGCAGCCTTAGAACACCTACCCATGAGAGCGTAATTTGGAATAGCCAACCTTTCTGCTGGAACTTAGTGTGCACACATTAATATGCTCAGAGACAATATGAAATTAGGCGTAGCCTGATGACCACAGTAAGGACTGGCAAATAAGAAGTATGGAACTCAGTCTGTGTTTTCATTTAACAACACTTCTTTAACTGGGAATCACCCTATGATGCACCACGGTACCTTTATATCTTGGGCTCTCTAAATGTGTTGTTTAACAGTAGTTTTAGTATGCTGTTCATAAGCATGCAAAGAGGCATGAAGGGAGGTTACTTACTAGTTGATTTTCAAGAGTTCTCTCTACACATTCACACAACCAATCTGCCTTGCCCTTGCTTTGGACCTCTAGCTCCGATTTTTAACACTCAGCAGGCACGTGATAAGAAGCAGAAGCGGGTGGGGCAGCACAGTGCATTTGCTTAAAGAGATGGAAAAACTGACATTGCTCCCATGTGAGAATTCTGCTTAATTCCCTATGAAACGACATTTCTATGCACTGACAAAACTGAGTGCCAGAAATACTGAATCCTATTACTTCAGTGTGAAGAGGCAGTTCTTGAAGAAGTTGTTAGTGACTCCTATTCAAAATTTGCTGTGTTCTTTACTATAATATTTTCCAAGTGCTTATGCTAATGTTATGTTGAATCACATATTTATATACTTCTGTGCTTATAAAACATATAGCACTGAATATGAGCTTACCTTTTACAGTTTTGCTTTCCCAGTGCAATGATGTAAACATCTATGTAAGTGGGCAGAACACTGGAGAATTAGACCTATACATAATAGCATGCCAAATTTGACAACTGCTTCCAGCTGCGTGATTTCAGAGGAGGTTTTATAACTAGAGGGATTTTGCAAGAAAAAAAATAATATATATTTCAAGCATGACTCATTTTTAATTACAAAAGAGAATGCGAAGTACTTGCTTTTAGTAAAATTAAAAGAGAAGAGAAACAAAAGGTGTTTATGAAAGGTCTTAGTGTCATAAGATTAGAAGCATGACACTGAACACTAAGAGAAAAATCTAAGTAGGCAAGACAAAATCTTTTTTTTTTCCTAGAATGTTTGTCTTTTACGAAAAACCTACAAGGTTTTTTTTGTGGTTTGTTTTTTTTTTTCCCCTATAAACATTTGCTTCATTGTACTGATTCTCAGAATAGTAGGAATTGTTAGCTGAATGAACAAAATGATCGTGAAATAAATGAGTACAAACATACAAACACTAATTGTTGTACTAGAATGTATCTGTTGTCAACCTTTGCAGGTTGTCTTGCAGTTGTACAGTTCCATTGGCCCCAAATGGTACTTACTGAACATTTATTTTTTATTTGGACCACGCCAGTATTACATAGGCGGCATGAGGGAATAATGAGCTACATTCTTTGGGTTACTGAAGAGTCAGCACAAATTGTGGGAACAAATAACAATCAGACAAGGCAGTGTTTTATAACATCAGGACTGCAATCCATCTTTGGAATCTTTCAAAGCTGGGCTAATAAAGGCCCACTTACAATCCCCAGCAGAGCACAGTTTAATTAAATTTGTCCATTAGAGGACTCCTTCCCCTCCCTCTACATTTTAGAAATTAATTCTGCTTTCTGCCTGTTGTTCTTTCTACATCACAGATGCACTGAGCCTTCGTAACCGACAGGTCATCTGCATCACACTGAAAGTCCTCCAGCACCTGGTAGTGTCGGCTGACATGGTGGGGGAGGCCTTGGTGCCCTATTATCGGCAAATCCTCCCAGTCCTAAACATCTTTAAGAATATGAATGGTGAGTTATCCTAACAGACACCGTGTCTTTCGACCCCTAAGGTAATAAGGGGCTTGAGGCAGGGTTAATTAACAACATAGTTAAGATTTATTACTGTATATAAACTCAAATCCATTTGGAGCTCTAAATAATGTAAACCCCCTCTCTTACTATTCCCTAAGGATGCACTGAAATTAACAATTTCATTTATTACTCCTTGCACGTACAGTTTATTTAACGCAGTACAGAAGCACTGAAGCAGTTCTATAATCTTCCAATAATTAAATTGTAAAGTTTTGTAACAGTCTTTTGAATACATTAATAAATTGCAAAGGTTTTTCCTCCCTCCAACACATTAGTTCAGTCCAGCCTTTTTATTCCATTCTGTGCTCTTCACAAGAAATTCACTGCTACCAGCAGGCTTAGGAAAGAATAAAAATAAAAGTAGCAGTCAAACTAATTAATTTGAGGGTCAAGAGAACTCCTTGTCGTAGAAAAATTTCAAGTTACATAATATCTAGCAAAACAGTGAAGTTTGAAGTTATTACTGTTCACTTAGCAGGTTTTATTATAGAGAAATGTAGAGCTAATTTGTGCCTACAGTTGAGTATGTTGTTTTCTTTGTAATACAAACCTGTATTGCCAGTTTCAGTCTTTAATAGCTGGTGCTGTGAGTACTGTGAGTATCACATACTGTGAATGCAGTTAAACCACAGTCACCAGCTGAAATCAACATGATGTATCATGCTTTTGTCAAACTAATCTTTAGAATATTTTAATAGTAGTAAATCTATCTGTACTTATCTGTTCAATTATCTACCAAGTTACTGACTTTCTGTTATTGCCATGCAGCCATATAGATCAAAAGAAGTTAATTCCTCACCATCTTGCAAAAGAGGTTTTTCATTAAATTCATGGCACTTTAATAGACTGCTTCCTATTATACTTTCTGTTTGCATTACTACAGAATGCATTATCTTATACTCACTCCTTAGTGAGTATAAGATTCACCTCAGATTGAAAAATTCCTGTCCAAAGAATGACTCAGAGACTCAAATCAGATTTAGATTTTAGATCCCTTTAAATACATATATGTCTGTGACTCTGTTTTACTTAGTGACAAACTTGCAGTAACATACGGAATTCCAGAAATGCAACGTGGTTCAGATGACAGCTGCGGCTTTCTAGAAGTTGTGGGATGAAAGGTTATGAATAAAATCCATAGCTTGAACTTAAGTCATTTCAGTAGGGCTCCTTATGAATTAGAAGATTCCCCCTTAACGGATCCAATCTGTATCTGGCACAAAACAAGACTGTAAAAAGAAGGACTCTCATTGATTAATGAATATACAATACATGCTTTTTTCCAAATTTCAGCCTGAAGTAGCTCATAAATTCTCTTGACTAGGCTTTTCTGCAGTGATTGCAGATGAATAATAGGGAAAGCTCATGTGTAACCAGGTACATAACTTAGCAAGGCATTAAACACATTCTAAATATATCCTAAGTTCTGATTGTATTGTGAGCAAAACAAAACATATTTTCAACATATTTGCATGACATCTGTGCTATGTGAATATCTGCCTATATCAAACTACACTAAATCTTGATATTTGGCATTTAAGAACTAAAAAACAAAAACAAATGAAAAGTAATAGTTCAAAATTAATGGATTTTATTAAAGCATTACTTTTTTTTTTTCAGGACCAAAGGTTTTGTAATTCAGTATTACCAGCAATGAAATGGATACTATTTGCAAGGCCTACCTTATAAAACTGTTCAACTTATTCAGTACTTGCATATGGCTGATAGGGAAAGATTCTTCCTCTGTCTCCCCCTGCCTCAAAAAGCTTATTATTTCTTTCCTCCTTCACTGGTGGTTGACAGAAAATGTACGCTTCCTTCCTTCTATCTCCCATATGCTTAATAGGCAACTAAGGTGCAGGTCTTTGCTTCACGCCAGGAAAGTGTAGAGACTGATCCAGCCTGTTTTCTCCACTGCTTGTTCATACAGGTGAAAGATGGGGGGAGGGAGTGTACACTCTTCTTCCTTTTATGTATAGCTTGAGGAAGGAGGAATTGTGATACATCTTCCAGGAGTTCTATGAATTGCAGTCGATTAAGTCTGGTACTGTGGAATTTTGTCCAGAATTAAGGTAGCATGAAGGCGCCATATTTTAGTCATTGCAACCTTGCTAGATCAGTATCTATCTGCTGAAAGGAACCCTTTCCCAAATTCAGCGTCTGTGAATACCACTCTCACACTAAACAAGCTTGTAGTCAATAGAACTTTTTTTTTTAAAAAGGTATTAATAAGTCATTAAGGTCAACTTACCTTAAGGTCAAGTTACCTGATGACCTGTTCAGAACAAACCAAAGGAAGTGATTCTGTATGCAGTGTGTGTGATGTGAAGCTCTGGAACATCTAGACCCAAATTCTTTGGATACCAAAAGTTTACATGGGTTCAGTGGAGGCTCAAAAATGTCATAAAAAAGAATCTATTGCTTGTTTAGTAAAACACATGGATCATCTCCAGCTCATGGTGTTCCTAAATCACAACATGGTGGAATCTGAGGAAGTATTAGGTGAAGTACCATAAAAGCCTGTCCTACATTCACATTGCCTAGTCGTCTTCTTTTGAGAAACACCGTCTGGACTAGATAGACATTTGCTATTATCTAAAACATCCATCCTTATGTTCTTCCTGCACTGGTCCCTAGCAAACTTGCAGAAAATACTTAATTCCCATTGAGTTTAAAAATGTTCTGGAATATAGGTTGGTTCCTCAGAAATTTAATTCATACTACATACCTCTGATTTGTCCGATTCATGATTCACCTCACAATATTAGACAGGCTTATAAACAAAACAGTAAAAAGTGTGCATTGGTAAGATCTTATGGTTCAGATATCAAAAAGACGTATTTAATAAAACAAATATAGAATGTTGTCTTAGCTTCAGCTTGTCACATGCTTACCTCCTGAGCTGTTCTTCAGCCAACAAAATTGGTAAATCATTGTTAAGAGTTCCCAGTGTTACCTGAGTTCAGAATATAATAATAGTTTGAGAAGTTCTCAGTTCTGTCCCACTTAAGTCTAAGCAATTCTTTCCACATTCCCATCTGTTTCCCAACACTGAGGCTACAGTTTCACAGCCAGCAACAGTGGTGTTTAGTTGCCATTGCCTTCATGGGGCATCCTGTGATAAAAAAGGAGGTAGCCTTGATGACTCTACCTGTAGGCAGCCATTTAGTGCAGCTCACTGTGGTTCCCACTGCAGATTTTTACTGGATTAGCCAAGGAGGCTCTGAACTATATAAATCCTCTTTTCTGCGATCTGACGTCTTTGGTGCTTAAAGATGATATCTCCTTACTCCTATTCAGCCTGCTGGCAAACTGCTTCTTAACCAGCCTCAAGTGTTTATGTGGAGTTATTAATGCATTATTTTTAATTGTATAACGAATATTGATAATTCAGGTAAACACAGTTTCTCATATGTTCCTTTGCATTTCCATTGTGCTTTTGACTTTTCCACTTTTTTCTACTTCCATCCATTAGCTCCAAATCACCCTGTCATTATTTTGTAAACATAGCCTTTTTGTAAATTAGCAGGTTCTGATACTGATGTCTCTTCCTATCTTACAATGTCTCCCAAACGTGTTTGTCTCTAAAACTGAGTGTCTTCATAATGATTATGTTGTCTGGATAAGTGTATAATACCAGCAAAAATGGTAAAGAACTACTGACCTTTTGGAACAGAAGATAATCTAGGTATTGAATTTTAAAGTTTTAGCACCCATAATAAAAATCTTTATTAAAAGATTTTGGTCTGCTGCATAATGCCTTTTAGTGAAGTACATTTTTCTTGTAGTTTCATATCTCAAAGAAATAATTTTGATTTTGTTTTCTGAATTACCTGTAATTTTATGGCCGTCTGTGAGAACACACAGTATAAATGGAATTGCTGTTAGCCAAAAAATTAAGGTATACCAAATAAATTTTATCATTGGAGTTTGAGGGCCACAAAATAGACATAGTTCAGGTAAGTGATTGCCAGACATATATTCTATAATTTGGATCTCTGGAATTACAGAAATGGAGAAGAGGGTCTATTGGTTGGATATGGGCAAATTCTGCCATTTTCTATCCATTCGTATTTCTTATGTACAGGTGATTTTGCTACTGGTAATTTTTGTAAATTAAAAAAAAAAGTAGAAGTATTAATTATTGAAAACATCTAAAACATGCTCACCCACCTGAGTTGTAAGATACAGGTGAAAATAAATCAATAACAACCTAAGTTAGGAACGCTAGGGGAAAGATCCAAGCCTCCTAAAATAGTCTGTCTGAAAGCCAGAGGAGAGAGAGAGCTCAATGAACTTTTGAAGAGTCTCAGTGTGCAAGGGGCTCAAAGCATATTTGGTGTGTCTGAATCTGTGCCCTCTCTGGAGCTTAAGGTCCTGACTTGCAGTCGACATTTCTTTCCGCTTGGGTTCCCAAGTGCTGTCTTGCAGAGCATTAAGACATAAAAGAGCAAGGTTCTGTTGCTGATGATGCTACCACTAGTGTCTTCTTATTGGCGGAGGCAGTGAGACCATCCTCACCAACTGGCCATGGTGTGCTTTGTAAAAGCTTTGTGTTGAAACTGTTAGTTAGTCATAAGGCTGGCAGGAGAGCAAGAGAAGGGAACGTGAAATGTAGGAGCTGTTTGTCTAATCTCTGCAGGCTGGGAGGGGACTAGCAGTCTTTAAGCAAGCTCCCCAACACATGGACTATTATGCAAATGTGCTACTATATAATATAAGAAAATATGTATAGACTTAAATGGAAATATTCTTTTCTTTTTTTTTTTTTTTGGCATCACAAAACCTTTTCTTTTTGGGTGTCTTATTTTCTAAGCTGCCGTTTATGAATCTGTGAGTTATCCGAGGTAAATAAGTACAAATAGAATAAATTTGTTCTTTTATGAAAGCGCGCAGAAGATAAAAATGAAAGGAAAAAAGAAAGTAGTCTTCGGAGCCTGGAATATACTATTAGGGTGCATGTTTACCAGAATACTGTCTGAAAAAGAAACCTGTTTATTAAAAAGATTAGACAGTTATGAACAGAAAATTTTTCTTGTTTAATTTACCTGACTGGTAAATGAAAATTCCATTGATTTAGTTTACCAACTATTTTATGCTGTCAAATCCAAGCAGTCCTAACAGCTATACTCTATCTAATTCATATACATAAAAATATTTTCATGTCATCAATTTATGTTGTTCAGTAGCGATCAAGAGCAGCTTTGCAGATGAAATAATGTAGAATAGATGAAAACAAAATATTATTAAGATTTACATGCCTCAGACAGAGAAGGTTGGGGTGGCACTGCACTGCACTGCACCTCTCCAGTGTGGTAATTTCATCTGTGACTTGTTTCAGTCACTGTAAGGCAAACAGTAGTAACAGGGCAGGCTGAAGCCGAAGTTTCTTTTGGCTGCAATGAAACTGCTTTGACACTATCAGTAACTTTAACATAAACTTTTGAGAGTCTCTACCTATCTCGTCAGCCCTTCAAATAAAATTTTAGAAATATGACTGAGAATACCTGATGTAGCTGATCAGAGCATTCAACAAAGTATGAAGCCACAAAGCAGGATTATACTGCATACTTTATAGCACCTGAACTTCACTTAGGAGAAAACGTTCTTTTGTCTGAAAGGTACTTCACATACTTTGGAGAACTCTATTTTACAAAATACAATAGTACTACATAGACTCTAACGGAAGAAGCAGAACTTAAGTGCTTAATTGCAGAAGCAAGAGACTGTGCCTACAGGTAAAACTGGTCCCTGTATTGGAGTTGGAGTATTTTCAGGACTGCTTGTGTATTCCAGAAGCAGCGATGCTCCTCAGAGTGGTTCATGGTTATTAGTAAGAAGCAGCAATTATCCTTTAATGTGATTGAATATGCTCTAAAGAAAATCTCTTGCCCAGAACATTTCAGCTGTTTGCTCCTTCCTCTGGGAAAACCCCGAAGTATTTTCACAAAGGATGTCAATCCTGTTCTAAAGGACTTCACAGTTTGCCAACTCTGTGTTCAGAAATCGTGGTTCAGGTTAAAAAAATGGATGGCTTGAAGATCAACTTTTAAAAAGTAATATACTTGAGGTTCTCTTCATTTCTCCTCTGACCTTTGAGATTTCAGATCATTCTCAGGCAAGTTTTCTCAGGGTTCCCCTGCTACTAAGATTAGATGCTTTATCTTTTTGTTTTGGTTTGGTTTGGTTTGGTTTGTTTTTTTTATATACAGAAAATGGAGATTCCCACAAAATTAACTGATTCATTGTTGAGATTTGGATAAAATCGTCTAATGCCATAGTTATTGATAAAATAAGGCATGTTAGTATACTAGTAGTATCAGAGCAGTAAGATAGTGTACTCAATCCATTTTTCAAATTGTTCTTATCCTTCATTGTGACACTCTTCATACTGCTATGCATATTTTGCAAGCTTTTTCATTATTTCCAAGCTTTCTTTGAATTCCATTTTCTGAAATCAGTTTTCTGAAATTTAGAAACAGTTTTAGAATCAGTTTTCTGAAATTTAGAAACAAAGATTCTGAAATGGCTTAAAGATACAGACTTCAAAGGAATAAGACCACCATGACAACACAGATCTGAGTGCACAAATTAGTTTTGATACATTTTCTGTTTTTTTTGTATAATCTTCAGCACAAGAGGATTCAGAATGTTCTGATTCATCAGCATTTAATGAAAAAATATTGCGGTTTTCCCCAAATGGAGTCTCTTTTGCCAGTAAATCACCATTTTAAGGATATAAGGATAAATTGATTGCATTCACAAAAGTTATTATAACATTGGTGAGAAGCAAAATATATTCTTTTCATTCCCAGGAGTAAATAATGGTATAATTTCAACAGGCTTCCCGTGAATTATAGTTCTAAGAATATTTATTTAACAACTAGACTTGAATGATTTTAAGAACATCAAAACAGTTTTCTTCTATGACATCAGCTGATGGTCTTTTAAAAGGTATTTTTCAAAAACGCCTTGGGGTTTTTTGTCAAAAATTTCATCTTGAAAGTAAAACTTTCCCAAAATAATATTTCATACAGTAATTGAATATGGACTAGCAGGAAAGTGATTCTCAGCAGTTAATAGCTATTGTCTCACATATTTTGTTGCAGACTGGCCAATCACCACTTGTTTCAGTGACCATTCTTGCATATCGAGTTACAAAAAACCCACTGAAACTGAAGTATGGAAATTACAAGTTACCAAGACCTAGCTGTATCAGTTCCTTTAGTATCTTTAATAGAGGGCATGTGATTTTTAAGCTGATGATATAGTAAACTTTTAATGTATAATCAAAACCCTGTCAAGTACTTTGTAACACATTTAGAGAATTATCACACTTAGATCATAATTGCTGGGTAATTTCTAATTACTATCTAATTTCTTAGCTGAAAATACAGCATCAGTCTGTATAAAATAAAACTGACTCAGCAGTGATTAAACTGATGTTATTAACACTTAGCACTTACTTTTAATGTGTTGATAGCCTAATTAATTCGGCATCTTGAATTCTTGATAAAAGAAAAATGAAAAGCTGCCCATGTCAGAGGGTGTACATTGCATCCAATATTTTCTTTTTCCTTTTGTCGGTTTTTAATTTTTTGAGTATGTTGACCCAAGGAAAGGAAGGTGGATGACAAACAGAAGTGAGAGTTAGGACTTCTGAATTCACAGGAAATTCATGGACAAGTGAAAGTGTGGAAATGTCAAATTCTTCCTGTGCTTAAGTGTAAACATCTGTAAAATGGGTATAACCTCAAAGGGCATACAGGCCTCAATCAACATTTTGTTTGGCAATTAACCCGAACTTTTACAAAGTTCCAGGAGTGTGAGTATGTATGTCAGTGAAACATCATTTTCATAAAGTTAAGAGTTCGTATCATGCTTTACTTAAATACCTTTATAGGATTTCTGTTCCTATGTGAAATAATTACCTTTGGAAATCCCGTGTTTGAGGAAGATTTGGACATTCAGGGCTGGACTTATGCAGAATTACAATAGTATCTGTAAGTCTGCCTATTCTGCATAATTATACCTGTCTTAATATCAGCAGGTAAGTATCTGGTCTCCATGGAGGTATTTAAGTTGCCTGAGAAGCCCATCTTGTAGGCATGTTTTGCGTAAATCTAATGCATACCTGCAAAATTAAAGTTAACACGCAGCACGCATCGTCATTTTAGTTTATTTGCTTGCAGCTTTTTTTCTGTCTTGTTTGGGGTTGGGTTGGCCAAGAAGGGCAACAGCATCCTGGCCTGTATCAGGAATAATGTGGTAAGTGGGACTAAGGAAGTGATCGTTCCCCTGTAATCAGCACTGTTGAGCCCACACCTCGAATACTGTGTTCAGTTTTGGGCCCCTCACTACAAGAAGGATATTGAGGTGCTGGAGCAGGTCCGAAAAAGTGCAATGCAGCTGGTGAAGGGTCTAGAACACAAGTCTTAGGAGGAGTGTCTGAGGGAGCTGGGGTTTAGCCTGGAGAAAAGGAGGCTGAGGGGAGACCTTATTGCTCTCTACAACTACCTGAAAGGAGGCTGTAGCAAGGTGGGGGTTGGTCTGTTTTCACAAGTAACTGGCAGTAGGACAAGAGTAAATGGCCTCAAGTTGCATCAGAGGAGGTTTAGACTGCGTATGCGGAAAAACTTCTTCACTGAAACGGCTATCAAGCATTGGAACAGGCTGCCCAGGGCAGTAGTTGAGTCACCATCCCTGGAGGAATTTAAAAGACATGTAGGTGTGGTGCTTAGGGACATGGTTTAGTGGTGGACTTGGCAGTATTAGGTTGATGGTTAGACTCAATGATCTTAAAGGTCTTTTCCAACCTAAATGATTCTATGATTCTACAGGGTTTTTAAAAAAATAAAATGCACGTACAAATGTACGAGCTGGAACTAGAACCCACATTTCTCAACTGCTGTTATGCTGTGTAACTTCTAAGCACAGACTCTTCCTTCATCTATGATTTCTTCTCAGGGGAGGAGTTCTGGATTCTTTGCTGAACCTAACCAAGCTACAGCATGAAGGATTGTACAGACTGGCATAGATTTGTCTAATAAAGTAATACCCACAGAATCAACTATATATATGAGCATATGCCCCCCTTTGATAGGTTTACATCTCCATAGGTTCACAATTCCCCAACTGCCACAGGTAGATCAGAACTGCATCTTCCATTCTGCAATTCTGATTAAAGCCCTTTAAGCTTTGGAGGAACAGAATTTCAGATGTGCACTTGCACTTCTCATTTTCAATTGATTTGCTGTAGGAAGCTCCCTATGAACTTCTTTGTCACCCTTCTGAGGCTCCTAATTCAATTTGCAAAGAGCTGAGACACCTACATTTCCTCTCTAGATCTTAAGGGTTTCTTTGGATCTGCCCCTTACAAATAATCTAGACTGTTAAAAATTTGACTGCTACCAGTTAGGAGTTATTCCTTTCTTCTTGGTAACTCATTTCTATGTTTTTCACATAGTTGGTTTGCATATAGTGTGACTGAGAAGTGATTTCTTCGGTTGGACTGGCACTGCCTGCTTCATTTAGAACTACTTTCAGAGTATATGTTAAATAAGTCTGAGAAAATATTTTTCTGCATAATTCTTCTCTTTTTATATATGTTTGCAAACAAATGTGCCTAAGTTTGAGGGGACATATGGTTTTGACTTGTCACATTTATTAAGGTGGCATACTTTTTTATTTTAAATATACATCTGAAATATGTGTTCATTTAATAATTCTAAGTGCATTATGTTTGTTTATTGCAGATATTTTTAAATTGTGTGCTCAATTAGGATTTTTGTTCTGAGAAGACTATTTCTGTCAAAGTCAGTGTGAAGTTGCCAAAATTGCAGAAATTGGCTCTGCACCTGACTTTCTGTTTTTATATCAAGTTAAAAAGAAAAACAAAACAGGTAATGGGGAGAGAGGAGCTTGGGGGAGAGAGGGAACTCCTTGTCTGGATGACAGTTTTCCTTGTGGCATCTCTCTCTTGCCCTTAAGAAAAACAGATTAAAGCCCCATGTAACGGAATGATACCCTTGGGAGCATAAATATTGCACTGTGATTAAACCACTGAAATACTCAGGTGATTAAAGTGCTTCAGGTCCTTCAGTTATTATTCTGTTATATAATTTCATCTCATTTCAAGACATTGCTTTTTTAATAGTTTTTGAAGAACACTCTAGGCAACATAGTTGATTTTGTGAGGCCCATAGCTATGGACTATTGATTCCTTTTTTTATATTGCACATCCATCACCCTCCTTTTTAGACACACCAACAAAAATATGTATTCTTGTTATAATATCATCTGGCCATCCCAATGCTGATGCAATTAGCACATGAAAATCTCAGCTTCTTTGATGGGACTGTACTAGCTGAGAGGTACCCTTTTGACTTTTCTTATTTGAGAACGGGGTGAACCAGATTAGACATTTATGATCAGAGTATTCGAATACTAGAGTCTGCATCTAATGCAAAGTCTTCTGTTTCAGCCAGGAGTTATATTTAAAAAAAACAAAAAACAAAAAAACAAAAAACAAAAACAAAAACAAACCCAAAAACAAACCAAAACAAAAAAACAAACAAAAACCCCAAACAAACCAAAAACAAAACCCAAACCCCAAATGCCTCCTTCTATATTGACTTTCCACTTACACACCACATTAGGTTCCCTGTTATTTTCTCTTTGAAAGCTAAATTAAGCATTCAGGAAAAGGTAAGAAATGCCACAACTAACATTCAACTCTAGCTCTTCTCACTTCATTTTATGTATTACGATACGGTTTCTAATCAAGTGTTTACTTTTTATTACATAACACAAATATTTTGCACAATTTTTCACAACCTTGGAGAAATGTGTAACACATTTCTTTTTACTGCATTGTGTTTTTCACTGCTGTGATGATGCTCTATATTTTACTGACACATAGTTTCTGTATTCATTTTCTCTCTGCAGTATATATCTAAATATCTTTTCATTATTTAAAAACCTTTGCTGCAATTTGTTGGCCAAGTGCTTATGAAATTGTATGTATTAGAACGTATTTGGGAAAGACCACATGGAGAGCCATTGGGAATAAGCTTAAAATTTATTCTCTTCACAAAAGATGAATGAAGTTGAGGGATTCAAGGGAAAAGTTGTAAGAGTGAGAATGAAATTATATTAAACACTTTTCCTTACATTAAAAGATATGAAAGTCTCTTTAATAATTGCATAATGCTTGTCTGTTTTCTTCCCCGACAAATTTAAAATCTGGTAAAGAGGAATCTTACCAAAACTTTTGAAGTTGTCAACTATACAGTTTTTTACAAAAAGTGTTGCCTTTCTATTTAAAAAATAGAACACTGGAAACTGTTTCTGGTCTCGTGCTGAAAATGAAACAAAACAAATCATCAGTTGGCACCAGACAATCTTTGTCTGCAGTTCCTGCTGCAGTTCTTCAAGTTTAATTTTGATGTCTCATGCTCTTATTCTCCCCTGCAGCCTGAGTTTTCACCCATATTAAAGCCCCATTGTACTCCTTATCCAGGACCTGCACTGATCACTGCTTAGTCTGTGGGTGCCTCATGGAAGGTGTAAACAAAACGAAGTGTGTGAAGTTGTAACTTCAGTGAACCAGGGTGATTGGATTTCCAAATCAAAATTTTCTTTTTACACAGGTGAAACTTCAAAACAAAAAAAAAAAATTGCTGTTCAGTTTTCCTCTGGGAAATAAAATGTTTTCTGTGGAAAATTTTGGCAGAATTTTGGCATCAAAACCTCCATAACAAAAATATTTTTCAAGTAATTCTATTTAAAAGGACTAGTTTTCTTTAAAACTAATACATGTGGATTTCTTACTAGATAGACATTTGCCAGTCATTTGAAGGTGTTGGAAAGAAATCTTATTTGGAAGAAATCTCAGAATTGTTTCACTTTTATAAGAATTCCACAGCTTATCGTATGTGTATTTGTATCAGTAATTTTCCATCAGCTACATTTAGGCTGGGATTTGAAAACTTATGTAATACTTTCATTTTCACCTATTTTGTATGGCTGGTTTTGGTTGCATGCATAAAATCTGTGCATTTTATCTGTTGATTTATGTATTTTTCTATCAATCACAGTTGTTAAGAAGGTAATTATGGAAGATCACATCTTCTGTATCATCATATCCTTCATATATCCTCACATCACAGGATAGTTGTTTTGAGCCTTATAATTGATTACCTAGCTCTAGTTTGAAATTTCCATGCCATTATACTAGGAAGAAATTTTTCACTGTGAGGGTGGTGAGACTCTGGAACAGGTTGCCCACAGAAGGTGTGGGTGCCCCATCCCTGGAAGCGCTCAAGACCAGGTTGGATGGGACTTTGAGCAACCGGGTCTAGTGGGAGGTGTCCCATGCTATGGAAATGCCACTCTGCTGGGCTGCATTAAAGCCAACTCATTATTTCAGACACTTTGAACTGAAGAGAGTACTGAAACCATAATAATCTTTTTCTGAGGGTCAGGTGGGTGTCACCTGGGGCCCAAAAGATAGTGCCAAGTGCTATGCAGCATGCTTTTGCCAATTGGTCCCAGGAGGACAGAGACAGTCCAACAATGTATTCCTTCAGTAACTAAAAAGTAATTTATTTCAGTTACTTCCAGCACAGTTTTAATTTGTTTTAGTGATTAAGAAGTGAATCTGAGATAGCTTCATGCTTTGCAAGTATTAATGTACTACTGTGTGAATAATTCAGTGCTTGTTCTGTGAATTTAGCATCCGACATGTCACACCCTTGCTTTCTCCCTTCCCTACAAATGAAACAATTCTGCAGCTGCCTTCTACCAAAACCAGATATGCTAGGACATGGTTGGATAGAGTGGAAGTGTAGGTAAAAATTGGCACAGACGGTTACTCTGTTAGTTCTGCCATTTTTATACCGGTGGAGATTCTTCGCACTCATAGGGGTTCTCCAGGGGTAGTAGCCAGGTTGTTTTGCTGTTGATTTGCAAATCCCACAGTGAAGCAGACTGGTAAAAGAAATCAAGACTCCCTGTCAATTTGAGCTGTTAAACAAGCAAAGGTCCTCAAATATCATCCTACCTGTAAACTGTCTGCATACTCTATGGCAATTAAAAGTGTTTGTTAAATGGCTGGAATATATGCAGATTCTTCATTGATTTGTTCTGTTTAGGTGTTTGCATTAATTAAGTACAGAAGTTCAGACTTAGCAAATATGATAAAAAAGTTGCATGTTAAAATGTTTGAGGTGGTGTTTTTTTATCCATGTGCATGCTTTGTCCAGTGCAATTGTTCGTCAACATTACAAGGAAAAGGTCCCTTTTATTGCATTATTTTGTGTAGTTAGAATGGCATGTGATCTGTTGTTTATGTAAAGGAGCCATTTAGACGCCATGGGTCCAGTTCTCATAACCTCATTCACACTGAGGCAATACTAATAATTATAGTTATTGATCCCAAAGAAACAAATCGCCTGGGGGAGTCAGGGGATTTCATAAAATGAAGGCCTGTTCAAAATCTTAATGAGAGCAGGATCTGGTGCTAAATGAAGCAGAAATGTTTAGATGCAGAAGCCCACGTTATCAGATGCAGTGACAGTCACCATGCCATAAATTCATTTATCTGAACACTAAGTATATTAGTTATGCATATATTAATTATATATTTTGTTTATAATTATATTATGTTGTGTATATATTAATTATATATTATGTTTCCTTTTACATAACATTATCTTCAAATTGGAAAGTGGTTGTGAGCATACAATATTCTTTTAATTCCTATTAACTAGATTTCTGTGTAACATCTGTCCCTGAGCAGGCCGGGAACAGCCTGTACCTTTTCTTCTGTACTTTGCTGGAGAGAAAACCCATTTAGTTGTTGCTATATCATCATTTTATCATTAAACTACGATTGTTTATCTTCCACAGTAGGACTGCGTGCGTTTTGATTACGAACAAAAGTAAAATTTTGTGAATTCTTGCAAAATGTCAGGCAAGTCCTTCAATGGTTTCAGCTCTGTCTCTAGGTAACTCTCTGGTCTCAGGAATTTTTCTATTATTTACCACTGGATTACTTCATTGCTCTTCTTTCAAGATAAGAGGTCCTTTGGAAGTAATCTCTTCCACAAATTTGTGAGTTTCCACTGTGGGTTGGGGAAGTCTCAAGTGCAGGCAGAAACTGGGAATGCTATTAAAATCTGTCAAAAAGCTGGGATTGAGATGCAATGTTTAGCAGTTGGGTGAGTATATATGTGATGAAATGACACTGTGGAAATTGAGTGTCTCTTGCACAACATGTATGAAGTGTAGAAATTCCAAATATTAAAGACATCTACAATCTATCTGTGTCTATCTGCAATAATCTGTATTGAATCATAACACAATATTTTATTGCTAAACATAATTTAGTCTTCAGAGACGTGTTAATTTTATTTCAGGACCATACTCAGTATGGAATTTATTTTAATTTTAAAAGTTACATAAATGGCAGAATTATTGGAATGAAAATGTTTTTGAAGAAACTGTTATATTAGACAAATAATGATCTTTAAGTGGCAGTACAGGAAATAAAACATTATTTTCAATCATGGAGTTTTCTATTTCAAAAGTAACAGTCTCATTTCATGGCCATCTCTTTTCAGATTTTTGTTAAACTTTTTTCTAATAAGTTACTCTGTTTTCAAGAATAGAACAGAGATTGATTGCAATGAAGAATGACATTTCATTTTTTCTTCGGTTAGATCTAACATAGACCTAACCTACATCTAGAAACACAACTAGAAACTTTTTTTTTTTTTTTTTATGCCAATGTTTTATATGTGACCTGGAAGTGTATAAAATTAGTTTAACTTAGATGTTTTCTACACACCCAGTTTGTTATCATCAGTGTTTACGCTCTTTCACTCTTGAGGACATACAGCTATATCCTGAAGTTGTAGTTAAGTGCAGACTTTTTCTCCTTCCTTCTAAGAGGAAAACATTATAAAATTCAGATTTCCTGCTTTAGATATGAGAATACATTTAAAAAAAAAAACGCTGGGACATGTTATAAATCTAAATTAAAACTCAAAAAATTATTACTCTTTTTGCTGTTTCTATAAGCATTGTAGTTCTGTAAACATTATGGAATTTCACTTACTGAAAAATTTTAGTTGAGGGGCCTCTTCGGTTCATTTTAAATAGCAGCTTTGTTTCAGAGTAGAATAATACATTAAGTTTAGGGGATTTTTTTCTTTTTAATTCATGACTGTTTGAGTCATTGTTTAAAATCTAGTGCTGCTTGCAATGTCATCCAGGAAAGAATGTGACAAACAATTCCCTACTGTTGAGTAATAAACTTAGTTTCTTATTTATACATCCTTAATACTTGTTGATTTTGCTTTATATATTTGCCATTTTATTTGCAAATGTTTGTGTAGCAAATCAAAATAAATATAGTAATTTTTTATTTATGTTGGGCAAAAATGTATAAGAATCTTTATAACGTGTATGCTTTTATTTATTTATCTACAGAAAAATCTGAACACATGTAAGCAAATCCTGAAAAGATTATTTACATTTCTGTATTCTTAAAATATTGTTAATTTTCCTTTTTCCAATACTTTTAATTGTGGTGTGTGAAATTTAAAAATCTGCTGCAGCAGCACTGGAAGATGAGTTATAATGGTATTTATCCTTCAGTAAAGATATTTTTCTTTTGTGCATAGTTTTTTAATGTTTATCTGTGATTTTAAATATTTAATCAAATGGCAAACTGTTTCGACCACATTACATATCTCTACTTTATTCTGTAAATGATGAACAGGGATTAAAATTAAACTGGTGATATGATTTTACATTATTAATTTGCAATGAAGATTAGAGCTCTGATAAACTAATTACCAGAGAAGCTCCTCAATGTGCCATTTCGCTATGCAGGGTCTAATAAATAAAAAGTGATAGGAGAGGAATGGTTGTGTCAGAATTTACAGTAACTGAGAGAGATTACATTTTGTTTTTCTCTTGTTTTTCAATGCATTTTTTACTAGCTTTTGCTGCTGCCTGCCTTACATTTCCATCAGTTACTCATGTGCACCGTGTTTAAGCACTGTCCTACTAGTTGTGATTGGCTGACAGGAGGAAAAGATCTAAAACTGTTTTTGTGGGCGTCATTGTATGTATGCATATGTGTGTGTATACATACTCACACACACGTATATTAATGCACATGCACAGATGCTATGCTACTCTTCTGGAAGAAGCAGACGTATTGTAAGACTTGCCTGTTTGGAATCTGTGCCATATCTCCTCTGAAAAGAGCATATTGATGCCAGCTGGGGAGTAGAAAAGGTGATACTACAATGTTGTTTCTGGGTGATGGGTAGTTTTCCATATATTTTGAGGGCTGGTGGGGTCAAAAAAACTGGGACAAAACAAAACATCTGTAATTCCTTATGTTCATGTATCCACCTCCTGCAGTAAGCGGATCTCAAAAATTAGAATAAATTTCTATATGATAATGTAGCTATTACATGACAATCTCTTTATTTTATGGATCATTGACCACATTGTCACATATGTTGTGTGTCAAAACCAGATCCTTAAGTCACCAAGGTGACTGTTTTTTCAACGTGCTGTTTTTTTATGATATACTGCATATTGGAAAGGAAGAATGATGCCTGTCAAGTACAATGATGTTCTCCATAGCACACCTGGACTCAAATCTAGCTGACTATTACACAATATTTATATCTGTGTTTGTGCATGTCTTATTTATCTGTAATGTTTTCTTACTTTGGTAAGTTGTATCTTTCAAAACTCATATCTACCAGTAGTTTTGGATTTTAGCAGAGAATTCTAGAATTACCTCCTGCAGAGAATATCAAAAGTTTTATACATAAATTGCCACAGTTGCTCAGTCTTTCAGTGTCTTTCAGGCATCCAAAGACATTATTAATTGACCTTGGTAGGTTCATTAAAAAGAGACAGAACAACTTTCATGCCTGTGTCAGTACAGATGGTGATAGCCCCAGAACTGTTGCTTCAAGCCAGAGTTCACAAGCTATTTAAAAAAGAGCATATCCCATATCCCTCGATATACTTCCTACTGATCATGGTCCATTAACAGCACTAAGTTCCGGTGGGAGAGGGGGCTAGTCAAGAACCCTGCTTGGCTGCTTTAGGGCAGAGCTTGTGTTATGCAGTTTACTGCACTAATTATATACTCTTGATGAGCTCATTAGAGGCCAATAAAGGAAAATGAAAACAGTCTGCAATATGTGTGGTCAGATTAGCCACACAGAGAAATTATGGTTTGTACTTAAACGCTGTTTAGAAAGTGTCCATTAAAAAAATGTAGACACTCATGTATGTACACTGTAATGATGCCTAAGCTAATTTTCTTTAATGTGTTTATTTTTCAAGTTGGGAATTGGACCCTGTTTCTATCTGATTAGAATGCAAAGGAAAGACTTAAATGAGACAGGCAACAGGATATCTACAGCCATGTACGTTATGGAAGTACACTTCATGAAAGTTGTTAATTATGCAGATCTGAATTGGTGGCCCATTTGTGATGTTTTTGTTTTTATCAAAAATTCAGGTTGAAATCTTATGTCCATTTAAGAAAGAGGCTATTCTTAAATTGATAGAATCCACTTAAGAGTATCAATTTAAGGCTATCCATTTAACTCTCCATTTAAGACTATCCTATATGCACTTAAGTGCGGTTAGGAATCTACTTTAACTAATTCATTGTGATTTGAAGAAAAAGTATTTTAAAGATTTCTTTAATGAACATTGTGTCTATGCACATATATACACACACTATTTCATATACAAAATGTCAGCGTGGATAGAAGCTGACAGTGGTACTTAAGTTTGTAGATTTTATTGACCTTGAAATACAAAGGTTCTTTCTTCTCTGTAGGTGTACAAAAGTTCCTGCAATTTATAGATGGGGAAAGTACAGTAGAGGTAGACTTGTTTTATGGCTGCAGCCAAATCAGATCAAGATGGTGCTACAGAAGACAAATGAGGGACCTTCCCCCATTCTGCTTAGACGTTGGTATAGTTGCCTGTGTCATTGTTCCTTGCCTCGAGTCTGTCAAATAACTCAGTTTAAAAGTCTCTAAGTTAACCTGGTTCACTCTAATTGAACTTGGTTAGGAAGCGATTCCATGTGCAGTCATACTGGTAGACTTGATGGGAGGAATTACTTTCAGTGAGGATTGGGTATATAATGGGTATAATGGACAACTGAGGGCTGGCAACCTGTCCGCCAGGCTCAGCTTAACCAAAATGGAATGCGCCATTAATGCACAAATTGCTTAGGATTACACAGTCAGTGACAAAACAGATTCCTGGTGCTTTGACCAAACAAATTAATTTCATGTAACAGTTTTCAGCAAAATGCATTTGCAGTTTCAGCCCAATTAGAAGTTTAAATTTCTAAATGAGTCCCTATGTGCCTTGACCAATGATTTTATAAATGATTGCTATCCCAAAACTTCTTTTCTATTTTGTTTATTATAGCATTTTCACTACAGTTTTTTTCTCTTTCTTCTCTTCGGTCTGCTGTAATGAAATTCTTTAGCATAAGCTAGAAATACTACATACCTATGGAGTCAATACCAGATTTTAAATCTGGTATCTTTATTGATACAGGCCTGTTTCATTAAGGAAATAACCTCATAGTCCCCAGCAATGCTTTTTTCTGCTATTATTTCGAAGCAATTCAGTAATGCGAAATTTTGAGATGAACTTGTATCAAGAATTCTACACATACATAGTTTTGAACCCAAAGTTCTTTTAACCTTAACTGAGCCCTACTGCGTTCCACAAACCAGAAAATTAACTGCATAAAAACTTGAGAGCCTACATCTGTATGAAGAATGCAATTTATTCTTTAAAACACACATTTCTGTTACCCTGTTACCGGTAAACTGATTTATTGCCCCTTTTCCATTCCTGCACTTGGTGCCTGCTCTGGGTGGCACTGCAGTACAGAGAATTCTTCTTTTCTGCGGTGGCTGGTTGTAACTGCAACAGTAGTGGACTTTGGGGACTTCCTTTAAAGGTGCAAGTTGGGGTCAATAGACAGAGAAGGAATAGGGCTACTTCAGAGATAAACTACCGGAAAAAATAGCTACCTTATACTGCATAACTCTTTAGTACTTGATTTTACTAGTTTCCTTCAGTCAGTGTTCTCGTAGCTTTGCTGCCCACCTCTTAGAGCTTTAACGTTTTCTTAAACTTAGATCATAATATTCTTCCAAATTCAGCAATTGGAGAATGCATGTCAGTCTGACCCAGTTCTCAATAAGGAAGGATTCCCATTGACTTTAACTTTAATGAGAATTGGATCATCCCATAAATGAACAATTTGTATTACCTTTTAATTAACTGAAGTGGCCAAGTTAGTCATTGCAACAGAATCACAGGACTATGTGTACAATTGGTAGTTCAGCTCTTCCCAACTGAAGGTCTACATGTGCTATTAGAGGACATAATTCATCTTATCAGAGTGTAATCTGAACTATTCTTCAAATCAATAATAATTCGAAAAGAAAGAAGAATCCTTTTTGCCAGACTGCAGAGAACCACAGGTTCAATAAGGAAATGATTGACTCTGCACTTCTTCCAAGAAAAAGAAGTTAAACTGCATGCAGTTTGCTCTGTACTTGGACAAAACATTAAAGACTGGAGTTGTATTTGCTCCAAATGAATATTGAAGATTCCATGAACTTGAATAAGAAATAAATCTTGATTTGACACTGTAACCAAAGCCTTTCTGTCTGTGCCGGAGCATAACTGTATGAAGCTGTTGTCTATCTGGCTGATACGTTTTACTGTCCAGTTTTTGTATTCTAAGAACTACATTGTATATCTGAAGTTTTGAAATTCTTTGAGGGTTCTATGAGACTGAGTCCACCAGTTCATAGTGTGCTAGAATTATAAATTACATTAGTTGGGAAAAGATAGTGGGTTTCATTCTTAGCTATTAAATTCAACTGCTTTATAATGATTTTTATAACTAGAATAACATTAGTAATACTAATTCAATTGCTAATAAGTTATTTAAAATAAATGATAAAAAATAATAATTGTTGTTGCTATTTTTGGTTTCTGTTTCCACATAACCTTGCCTCCTGAGTTGCAGTCTGAGTTTTGAATGCAAACAAATCTCAGCAAATACCTAAAGTGAAATCATCAGCCTTTCCTCATCTGGAATTAAAGACAATACAAAAATCTTTTGAGGTTTATGTAGGTTTCATGCTGATTTTCAGAGTACCTGAAGTTCTTTGTAATGAACAAAAAGTAAGGTGAAAAAATAACACTAGCCAAGCCATGACGTTTACTTGATCCAGATTCTAAGTTCTGCTGGAAATGATATGATGTAAGCAGATGATTATGTACTAAATGCTGTAATTTTTTAATGCAAGAAGAAATCAATATTTTATATCTACTGAAATCAGTGACTTCCATTGACTCCAGGGAGAATGGAATTGAGCCTGGAGCATAAAAGATGGTATAAAAAAAAAAAATATGTATCGTATTAAATGTTGTTAATCTTATGAAGTAAAGTAGTTCATATATTGGGAATATTTTAAAAAGGCAGTGCTTTTGGCACTTGTAAATTATTGGCAAACTTTAGTTTGCTGACTAGTTTTAGTAGGCAAATAAAAAAGAATTCATAAATAAGGGACTGACTGAATTATAAAATTAGCAGGGAGCTGATCCTCCTTAACATGAAAGTCTACTTGTTAAAGCACCCACCAAAACCTGGCAGGTGTGGATATGAATTTCTCCCTGCACATGGAAAGTAGATCAGATCTGTATGTAGTATGCTGTGTGTCTTCTGACAATGTTCAGGTTTTTTTCTCTAGGTGTTATTCCACTAAGTACAGCATATTTAAATATTTCTTAGTTCCAGGACTTAAGTTTAAATATTTTAAATATTTTATGGTTTTTATTTAGATACAAATATCCTACATCTTATCTGTGTCAGCAAGCATTTAAGTAGCTGAAGCAACACAAAACAGATTTAGCAGGAGTGCCTGAGAAAACACAAACTAATGCACAGGCTAATACATAATATGATGATCAGACCCGTTTCATCAGGAACTAGGAAATGCAGATAGAAGTCCTGTCAATCTGAGAAGAAAACCTGAATGTTTCAGTATTCTGCGTGATTCTTTACCCTATTTCTAGGTATAGGAGAAGCTGCCACCATCACTTTCCAATTCATGAAGTTGAAGGTCTATGCTTTAGTTCCATTTGTTTCCTATAATTTAAAATGTCTAAGATGGAGATGATAATTTCCCCTGTCTTTTAAAGAAGATACAGATATGCTTTTTGGAGAGATAAAAGGTGAAAGGGAAGGTGAATTTTAATTTTTTTGTCCAGAAGGGGAATCGAAAGACGCAGTTCTCATGCAGCTTTAAGGCAATTTTAAGTCTTATGTAATCTAAATTTTGTTTTACTTTGCAACATTGTCTAACCTTACTCATGTATGTATTATATATAGCTATGAATGTCCAAAAAATCTTCTTTCTTTTTGCTGTTAAGTTAAAAATTTACAGGTTAAAAACTATGATGTTACTCATACTGATCATCCTAGGTTGAGATTCTGAGTTGTGTATCAGAGAGGCTTGAAGCCAAATTTACACTCAGCTTCTCATGGGCTATTTCAGGAAGCAGATAAATATCCTTGCATATGGTCACAGTAACTTCTCTGAACTTCTATATGAATTTCAGTATCGTGTACTAAAAAGCCATTTCTCCCATATATATATGGTTTGCCTCCAAGCCCTGGGCTGACTGAAGAGAACCTTGGAAAACAAACCACTGGCCTCATTTCTCCCAGAGTAGCTTCCAATCTCTGGCAATCGAGTTCCATTTTCCCTTACTGAAACGTAGGCTTAGACACCTGATTTTAGATCCACAAAGTCTAGCAACTTTGACCAGAAAGTCAAAGTATTTTGGGGAAATTCTGTAGTCCCAGTTTAATCTCATGACATCTACAAGTTCTGTTTTGCTTATAAAACAAAAAAGGAATAAATACTAGAACTGATAAGATCCATTTCTTTTTTTTTTTTCATGTTCTAGTGCTATTTGCCACTTAAAACAGCTGAACTAGGGATTAATGAATTCAAAAATTATCATAATTATGGCAAAGTCAGATTTGTTGGAAAACTTTAGCAAAGGTACCCCTACCTTTATTATTTTAGAATCTGTGGTAAAGGATATATGGTAACAAGAGGTAAAAATCCATTCGAGGCTGACTGGTGGTGTTCTAGCAAGTCTCCATCCTATGCCCATTTGATGTCTTCAGCTATTTTGTCAGGTGTATTCTAAAGTAAATATAATAATTTTATTAGAACATAAGCTACAACCTATAGCGTGCTTGGGTGGCTTCTCATGGAGAATTACCTGTGCTGCAGGTAACCAAAAATAATTTAAATATGTAGGCTTGTATATGAACCCTTATTTTACATTCTCATATGTGGTATAGATTTTAAAAACACACTCTTTATTGGCTTCCTTTGTTTATTCAATGGAAGGAATACTCTTTTTACCCACACAAAGTCCAAGGAGTAAACCCATATTTCTTTTACACCAGTCTGACCATGTCATGTAATTGCCATTAGTTTTTTGTTAGTCATCTAACATTAGATGGTGTTAGTCATCATACTGTTACACGTTAATATTATGATAGCATTCATTCCAAACAGTATGAACTAAAGGAAATCATAAAACTCAGACAAAGTGTATTAAATCTCATCACCCATTCCCAGCTAGTGAAGGTCTGCTCTCTACAGTATGTTAGAGGCATAATCAAGGGTAGTAATACTATATTAATAGCTTTGTTTTTCACTTCTGAAATATAACATCCATTTATAAATAGGCTATGGAATGATATTAGATATTAAATTTTCCCATGTGCTTTGTTTTTTAAAGTAAATAATTAATTTAGAGGTAGATAGGACTTGTAAGGAAGGAAAACAACTGCAGAGGTCTAGCTTGAAATGTGAAGACTTCCATGACTATAAAGTAATTATAATTGCAGGGAATAAAAATGCTACTGCTATTTTTTTATTGGACCAAAATAAATTTGAGAAATTCTGTAGCTATTACTTGGGATCAGACAAGCAGATTTATTCTTTTTTATACTACTCCCTCAATATATTAGCTAATGTAAAGTTCAAAAGCTTTGAAAAAAGTAATATAAGAGGTTAAATACTTTTTAAATTGATCGTACTTAATATCATTTGATTGAAAATATTTAAGCAGAAAAGACATTACAGAATGTGAGTCATATACTATGCAGAAAATGCATGCTTGAGCAACTCAAGAGGTTGCAAATGCTTAAAGAATTTTGGCATTTATTAGAAAACCTAAATTACATTGGCATATATATTATTTATAACAACACTGCTACTGTATCGTCTATAGTTACTACAACACAGATGAGCATTTTGTTATTTGTGTAAACATGAACAATGAAAAGATTGTTTATTCCCAGAAAGGGAGAGAAAAGTATTCTAATTACAGTTTGCATTGTTTTGCCTGTGGGCTCCCCAAGAGCCAGTCCCTGATGGGAAGCTGCTGCCTCACATTCAGTGATGCATGAACTCAGGCTCTTTGTTCTGCAATAGGAAAAAAAAAGTATCTGTGCAGTGCCATTTCTTGACTAATGCATGTAAAAGGTTATTGTACTTGATTCCTCTGCATCTGCACCAAGCTGACACAGAATCTGTCCTTTTTTTCTTTCCATTTCTGCATGTAGCTATTGTTAGTTTCTTTCTTTTATCATCAAAGGACATAGTGAAAATAGGGTAGAATCAATCTTTTATTTTTCTGGCAATGAAAGAATTATTTTGTGAATTTATAAATTGATATCTGAATAATTGCTTATTATGTAACCTATTCAGAATATGTAGATGAAGGGGAAAGTAAGCTCATAGACACCTGTTCCTTTGGGTAAACCAAGTGCAACCAAATGTTATATTATTTACATGTCATGCAGATTTATTTTCTAAAACATATTTGACAAAGTATGGAATTCACTTACGAGTATATAATAGATCCCACTCATACTGGAGCTCTGTTTCATACTATTCTCTGAATAATTAAATCATATGGAAAAATGTCAGAAGGCAAAATAAAATGTATTTATTCCAGCCATATCTTCCCACAGCATGACATGTCGTCTGAAAACAACACTAAGCATTTTATGCCATCTGTGCTGGTTGGGGATACATTTACAATGCATGTCAATGTGGAATATTCCTTTTTGAGTTACACACAGTTGGCTTATAGCAATAAGCACCTAAATAGAACGATCTACAAAAGCAGCCAGCCATCAATACTTGGTTCACTTTCATCTACTCCTTCAGCTTTGTTTTCTGGTTGGGAGACGGAGCTTGTTCATCATGCTGTCATTCACAGCTTTATACAAATAAAATGTTACTACAAAGCTTTGGTTTTGAAGAGTAGTGAATAGATTTTTATGAGATAAATTCTGAATACTGAATATTAACAGCACTTAAGTAAAATATTAGTATTCCTAAAAAGAGACCGTTTGTTATACATTTTTAAATGTTTGGTTTTAAAAATATCAGGAAAATGTTCGGAAAAATACCATCATTTCCCAGGGACTGTACATAAAGCATTTGGTAAACATAAGAAGTCTTAGCTTCTCGTTGCGCATAACTGATAATCATTGTATACCAGATCTCCATAAGTGATCTGTGGAATCAAAGAATATATTGTTTCAGTCTGCACATGTTGTGTAAATTGCATCTTTCAAGTCAGTCTCTCAAACAAGGCTAGTGTGTATTTGAGACTTGTTACGTGCAGTTATTACCAATGAAATTACAATAATTCGATGTCTACATTTTTTTCTCAACTTGCTAACAGTTAAGAAATGGTTTCACAACACAAAAAAAATTGCAGATCAAAACAGTCTTTATTCTCTATTTTGTCTAAGTAGAGCTTTGACATTTGTCACAAAAGGCCCGCTAAGAAGTAGTTTGAAGCTCCCTCTCAGAAAGATCCATCCTCAGCGTAACGTAGAGCTGCAGAGGACAGAGGACGAGTCTGCTTAAGAGAATTTATTTTTGTCATCCTACATGTAGAGCTCCCGCCTGAGCTGGGCGTCTGTCCCCTTACATGCTGTGGATTCTTTTCTCACCTACCATGTTTATTGTGCAATAATTTTCATTTATTGATTAGTTAGATATTATATTTTGCTTAATCTTTGTTAAGCATTATTAGTTTTTAATCTTAGTACTTTGCTTGTGTGAAGTATGCTGCATAACTTCAAACTAATGATGCAAGAATTTCTATAGAACAATAGGAAAGGGTCAGAAAGCTACTGCGTATCACAGGAAAAGTACATGCATCTTGATTATTAAGATGTGCTATTTAATCACACATCTCCTGTTCCAAAATGCTGATTGTCAATGTTTACTACCAATGCCAATGCCTCTTTAAAGGACATTCAACTTTGAAACACTTAGGAAGCAGAATCTTGGACACTAAGAAGTACTCAGTCTCCTGAGAAAAACAAAACAAAACAAAACAAAACAAAACAAAACAAAACAAAACAAAACAAAAAACCAGGATACACTGGTTATTGCAAATTTCTTCTGTAATTGAATTTATAACTAATATTTCGTCTTCCCTCATTTTGTTTAGTTAAATCGGTCCAGAAAAAGTTCAGGGTGCTTAGTAGCTCCGTTGTTTTGCCTCAGTGATGGACTCTCAGCATATACGTACTGTGCATACTGTGTATAATATATGTGCTAATGTCTGCACAAGAACATTTTAAAATGTATTATGAACAGTTCCATCTGGTGGAATGAGCTGTCAAAATTACTTTTTTTTAATTAGCGTTGGGTGAAATTGTAAGAAATTATGATAGGCATTGTTTGTAGAGAAATGTAGCTGATAAAATTGGAGAAAAGGATATTTTCTGATATTCAAACTCCAGGTTCACTTCAGGCTGTAATATATTCTGAAATTTTTGAAAATGTATTTTTTGCTCTACACTAATTTGCTAAATTACATCTGACTTGGAGTTTCAGAGGTTTTCCAATCACAGTATTTCATAAAGACTGGTCATTAGAATGACCATTAAATGTTTCTTCTTCCCAAGAAACTCTCTTGTACGTACAGTTTTGCAACACAGCTTCTGTGTAAACAGTTCTTGCATGTAGCCAGTCTGCCCCTCAGCAACAGCCTTCAAATCTACCTTTTAGATCTTTATACTTAGCTCATTTCAAGAAAATAAGTCATCTGTTTCTTCTGCATCCCTCTGTGGCTTGTTATGAGCAAAATTACCAGCCTACTGCGTTCCAAGTGGTGCCAGTGCTATGCTACTCTTCTCTGCTGCTTGCAGATTGTTCAATAGAATACAGCATATTCCAGACAGACTTAATCTTAAAATATGCAGTACTAATTGTGAAAAAGGCAAGAGGAAGACAAAATCAGTCGCAACAAGATAAACTCCTGGTAGATCTCAGTCAGCATTTTCCTTTGAACAAGGACACAACAGTAAGCTATGTAAATGTGGCAAAAATTGAAAATGTGCATCATATATCAAAGCAAGAGACATATTGGCCAAAGTGTATTTTGATCTGAAATAACATTACACAATTACCTTGTGCTACGTTATTTAGCAGTTGTAATAATGGCCCCTGAAGATCAAACATGCTTTGTTTGTGTTGGAGAAAATAAATCTAACTGATGAAAAAATGATGATGGGTGACAGACTAGACAATTTACAGTAATCTAGGCTAGGTACAAAGAATATACATGTTTAGTTAAACTAGTTTATAGTCATAAAAGACCTGCATTGCTTCAGTCTCCAGGTAAATACTGTCCATATGCAGACCTCTAGTGGATAACAGGTTGGTTCTGCTTTAGCCCTGGAACAGCCTGGAGGAGATTGTTTACAGCAATACAGATCATATACCATAGGAGTAACAAACACAGAACTATACTTAATCAGAAGCATTTATGCTGCTGCCTTTTTTCTTTTTTCTTTTTTTTTTTCCTTCTCTACTGCTGATTAGGCTCAGGAAGAGAAAGTAATCTTCACCCTTATAGAGCAAGTCCTGTATTCGTTAGTAACATCTGTCTTTCTCCCACATTAATGTTTTTTAGATTGAAGGAAGCATTTGCACTTCTGAGTCACCAGTCAGTGGTGACAGTTTTCTCATGCCTCAGGATACTGAGTCCAATGGTTTCATGCATATTAGTCATCTCGTTAGCGAAATTCTGAACATGTCCTCTTCAGGCTTACCTTAGTGCACAGATTTTTTACAGATACCAGTTTGGTACACTTTTTGGTACCGTATAAAGGATAAATGGGATGCTATGGGAACATGTACTTGATGGCATATGAAAAGTAATTTAAAAAATTCATTATCTTTTGCAGTTTTTGAGAGCAGTTCTTTTTATTTCCTTGAAAAATCAGCTTGTCTGGTTTCAATTTAAATTATACATGCTTATTTTCTTTTAAACACCCAATACAAATCCTGAATATTGAAATTATTAGAGATTTTGCTATCGACTTCAGTGACACTTAGTTTTCTCTCTACGTGTTTCTGTGCTAAATGTTGTTTGATATTGCAAACAGTTGACATTTACTGTTGTTAGGATCTGGCCTTCTGCAATTATTTTATTGTCTTATTTCTTTATTTTCTTCTTTATTATTGAAACAACAGGAATGTCTGTGTGGTGTAAGGCAAAAACATTTCACATTTTCATGTGAGCAAAACATGTGGGTAGAGAATGGATTTACTATCTTCTCCGATAATGAATTTTCTAACACTCTTTAACATGACATGCAACTAAAGAGTACATATATGTGAAAATGATGGCATATTATAAAGGCTGATGAATATATTTTGCAGCTTGTTTAAATAGCTTGCCTTTTGCAGAGTTTGGTTCAGTGGCAAAAGAATACTACTACTATTCTACTACATGAATTCTACTACTATTAAGAAAAAAAAAATCTAGTAGAGAAACTGAGATGTTTTGATTTGGCTCCCAGAGCTGATAAACCAGTTCTACCTGCTGAATTACAGGTTTAAAAACTTAGTGTTAGCTGATATACCTTCAGGGCTCCCTGGCCACTCAATAAAATTCACCAAAATCTTGCACTGAAAGGAATGCTGCAATATCAAATAAAAATATCATTCCATCAAAGAACACAGTGTGTCACAACACACTCTCTTAATTTCCATTCCACACAGTTTACAGATGAATCATCCAATAGAAGTGTAGGGAATCACATGCTGTTCATTATTGATTTAGGTATGAAATATTTCAAGTGTGTATTCTTAAATCAGCACCAAATAGATGATGATGTCTTCATTTAAATTAGAATATAACATCCCATGTACTCTGATAATTCTTCAATATTATGAGAGCTTACTTCTCTATAAGATTACTTTGGCTCTATTAGAACATAATGAAAGAAGTGAGACTTTACCAGAAATTTCATTGTGAAAAGTTTGCTATAACAATGTTTTATTCTTATTGAACTTCAGCCACTAGAAAATAGGATCTTCTCTCCATCCTTTGAAATTAACTACAAACGTTAAGCAAAAGACAAAGTCAATGACCAAATTTGCATTGTAGTTGCTTTTATTGTAGTTGCTTTTATGATAGCTACAACTTACAGAAGATGTGCTAATATGTGGTTAAGGTTGCTGATACCAATTTCTAAATACAAACATTAAAAACCCAGAGCATCATAAGCTATGATTCGTTCACCAATTTAGCAATCATTAACTTTTAACACATTTGGATATGTAACTTCAAGTAAGCAATCCAAATATATAGAACAATTTTTATTGTGATTGCGTGTATATGTATGCATGGATGTTCATTATCATGCATGTGTGTATATGTATATCTCTCTCTCTCTGTGTCTGCTATCATATGGCACTTAAGAGCCTTGGGGACCAGACTGAGGGCAAGTGAAACATCTGACAAGTTGCAAAAGGGGCTGGAATATGTGACAGTGGTGGGAGTAAGGGTATAGCATGGATTTGGCTGCAAATGGGACGTATTTCTGCAAATCTTTGTTCTCTCACAAGTTTTAAGATAAGTAGAAAAAATACGGATAAAAGGTAAAGACATACTTTATGTTGTTAAACACACAACCTATCTGGGACATTTTAATCAATATTTACATACATTGTAAATAATGCATTTATGAAGTTTTAAGTACTTAAAGCTAGAGAAAACCAAAGTAACACATTATGCCACTGTTTTGTTCTGTGTTATTTTAACCAGTCATTTAAAAAATCTTCTAGCTTCAAATCTGTCATTTGAATCACAGAAAACATTCAGAAATATTCAGCCTAATAAGAATTCATTTGAGATAGGGAAGAATATATTTCATTATTTCTTTACCTATTCAAAAATCAAGAAAATTATTTTTAGACACATTTTCAATGCACCTGTAATTATGGATTTACAGCTAGTGTATCCAGAATAATACTAATTATTCTAATTCCATGGAGAGATTACTTTGACAAATAAAAATTGGAATAAACAGAAAAGGTAAACTCTCCCAATTAATTTAAGACTGTTACACTGATGTTAAATATACACAGCATTTCTTTTGCAAACAGGCCGTTTAATGTCGCATGTTGACATAGATGTTGACATGGATCTTTCAATTGATTCATTTTGTTGAAGTTTATTTAGAAGTGTGTAATATATGGAATTCATCAGGTAGATATACTAGATGTATTAAGGACTGGCTTACAAACAGATGTCAAAAAAATGCAGTCATTTGTGGGACGATACCAATGGCCACAAGCAAAGAAATCTCTCAGAGGGAATTATTTCCTGACTTGGCTTCATCAATGTTTTGATTGATTATATAAGTAATGTCACAGAATCTTTGCAGATAAAAATGTCTGGTAAGGTAAAAAAAAAGTAAGACAAATCAAAAGTTACCTTATCACCATATAGTAGCGAAATAAATTTGTTCTAATATAGCTAGCTGTAAAGTATTTAACTCAGAAACAAAGTATACAGCTTGTACTTACATAATAGAGTTTGTCTTTCAAAATGACGACTCAGGAAAAGAACATAAGGTCATTGAAGATTACTGCCTCAACAGGAATTCTCAGTGCAGTGCTATGCTTAAATGGGATAGTACAGTGTTTAAAAGAGGAGGACTATCAAGTAGAAGGTGTCTGTGCACGTTTCATTATAAGCTATTGTGATGGTGCTGTGTTCAAAGCTGATATTCACTCTTCAAGAAGCATATGAGAAATTGGAAAGATTTCAAAGTGTTCTAGAATGAGAAAAGATGCCCTGAAACATGAAATTTACAGGCTTCCGTTTAGTCCTTTATGCACTACAGAAATGGATGAGAGAGGACATAGTCATTTGACATAGATAGCTACTCATGATAAAAAAGAGTAGAAGCTCTTGGTAGCTCTTGATTTTGCCAACGGAGAATAATACAGTTTCCAAAGACTAAAAGTTGTTAGATTCAAACTCTACTTACATGAATTTCTAGTTACAAGTGTAATTATTATGCCCTGAAACAATTTATGTGTCATAGTCAGGATTCTACAATGGCCTTTCAGATAGGGCCGGATAGATTTGTTAAAGAGGTATTTTAATCCAGTTCTTAGGGGAGGAAATTGTCATGTATGTATGGCCTTAGCTTCTATGCCTATGTCTGCATTAGCAAATAAAATATCCTGAGCCTGTTCTCTAGTGGTTCAGCATTTGTGCCTGGATGCCTGATAACAATTAAAGAGCACAGGCAGTACTGGGGCAGTGCTCGGCCAATGCTCTGGCCCTGTTTGTTTCATTAATACAGTTGCAGTCTGCATTTTTTTTTTTTTTTTGCTGTGGGACAGATGCACCAAACGTCCTGAAAAATTGTAATATGTCTCAGTTTTCTTGAATTGCACCACAAAATTAGTATATTCATTGAGATGAATTAATAAAAGAACTATTTTTGCTAATGATTCTGATCCCCAAAACTTTAACAAACAAAGGACTTCATAAACTAATATGGCTTACTAAGTTCTATAGTTACTAAGCAATAGTAACTTTGCCACAGATTTGGAAGCAGGTTTTAAGAAGAGTTAATGATATTTTAACTCAGTACTTAACAAGAATCTTCTATATGAAACAGCCAGCCATTGCACAATAACTGTGGAATCAGGAGAAGAATGCACAAGCAAGATTGGTAGAACTGAGGCCACAGGGCTGCTGAATGTCATGAGATTCATAGATTTCAAAGCCAAAGAGATAAGCAGACCATCAACTCTGATGTTGATGCCTGATAACTGTGTTTGAATAAAACATGCCTCTTGGTGAAAAAGGGAGAGCTCAAAGGCTGACTGAATTTTAGCTTCCACAAAAGCATCCACACCGTATTTGAAGCCACTGTTTGGCTTGCATTCTTTCTAGAGACCAGATGTTCTTACTGTTGAAATTGCATGCCTAACCTGCATTGAATTTTCAATTTGCATTTGAATTTGACTTTGGTACTCAGCATTTTGTTCTAGTGATATCCCTCTTCATAAGACCAAAGAGCCTTTTAGTAGACAGTATTTTCTTCCCATGAAGATATTTATGTACTATTCTCGAGTTCTTTTCAGTCTTCTTTCTAAATAGCTAAAACACATTGGGCTTCTGAAGTCTTACACTGTATGGTGTTTTCTCCAGCTTTGTGATTCTTTGCTCTACCTTTGACAATTTTGCACCATTTTTTTTCTAACAAGACACAAGATCAATACAAATATTCAAGAATTAGCCTCACCAAGACTATAAAAATTCTTTCTGCTTCTATCACTGCACCTTTTTAGTACCCCATAAATTAGTACTGGCTTCTTTGCAGTGGAGATCTACATCACCCATAAAGCCAAAGGTGCAAGGCTTTACATTTAACTGAAGTATTTTTAGGTAATATTTCATAAAATAAAAGAGAAATCCATATAGAAGAATGAGTGAAAAAAGAAGATAGAGCAGAGATGAGAATAAGAAAAAGGTATTGTTAAAACTGAAATAAATATAGTATGAGATAAAACAGAAAAAAGAACAGAATGAACAATAGATCAGAAGGGACCAAGCTGGGTGGGTTAAAACAGTAGCAAATAATCTGTTGTCATCAGTGGCTGGAGATTCTTCTTCACGATGATTCAGTTTTGTCATGGTTTACTCGTTCCTGCAGAATGTTTCAAGCTTGGGGGAAAGATGAAAGTGCCATATCTCGGCCCTGTGTCCCATGAAGTCAAGTGGTCTCCCTTGTAGAGCAAACATGCTACAAGGGGACACTGCCTGCCCAAAAAACCCCACAATCTAGAGTGCAACTGTGCCATTAACAGGTGCAAGAAAACAGACAGACAGGGGAAGCACAAGAAAACAACAAACCAGCTCTGTCCAGTATGAAAACAGTGGTCAGGAAAATGGCCATCTAGAAGTTGTGTGTATGAGGGCTTTCTTGTGGTTGCTTTTGTCATCATGGCAAAGAAGGATTTTAAATAGGGGTTTGAAGGTGGACAGTGAGCATGGTGTGGACATTTACAGAATGCTCCTACTTTGTATAAGGACAAAGTGTAGCACATTTTTGTACATGTTCTTACAATTTATTTTTGGTGACTTCATTCTTAAGTTCACTGGAATCATTAAACCAAGACATGCATTATGGTTTAGTTTATGCCAGTTGTTAACTATTACAGCCTTGCATTTGTACTTTTTTATTAAAATCTACAGTTTTTTATTTAAGGAATCAGTTTCAAATGATGCATAGTTCTTGGAACCACTTTCAATTTTGCAATTTTATATTAGTGATGCTATGCAAAATCTTACAAGACTGGCATTGGAAGGCTTGGGTTTTTTGTACATAGCCCAAGGTAACCTACATCCTATTTCCACCTTTCTCTGTCACCAGCAGTTGTACATTCCTGACCATTCTCTTGGGCCAGGTACAGTACTTGCCTCACCCTGCTGTTTTTCCTACTAGTAAATGTGCTCCAACAAAAAGAAGATTGAAATTTGCTATCAGGCTACCATGCTGAAATGGCTTAACACAGTATGAGATGATCAACTCAGAACTGATAAAATGAAAACAGTGGTAATACAGAGTGAATTGGGGAGAACAGGTAAAGACAGAGATAACAAGATGCCAAGAGACATTATTAAAATGGCACGGTCTGCTGGCATGGGCTAGGAACCACAGCCTGAATGACCAGCAAAAAAGCCAAGAAGCTGGAGAAGTTTTGCTGGCTAAGGAAGGAAATCCCTTCACTGAATCAGAAACAAAACAATACTCCCCTGTAGTACTGAGGGCAGCCTGTGCTTCTGAATATGCTCCTATGAGGCCTGAGAGCAGCTGTACTTCTCTCTAGAAGTTCATAGCAGAAATTGTCCAGCTGAAATGCTTAGCCAGTTTTTCACTCTGAAGATGCTTGTGTTAATAATTGTTATTCACGACCTTTATTGTATTTTTCAATAATAGATGTCAGAGATATTTTATCATATTTTACTGTGATCTTGTGATGATTGCAGTATAATCCTCTGACGTTATTGTGGTATTTCACTGGACGATCTGTAACTGCTTTAAAAAGGTAATATTGACCTGCTTAAATATGTGTATAAAGAGAAATTGAGTCTCTGAAATAAATCTCTGAGATAAATATACTCACCTATTGACTGTGCCAAGAATACCTCTCTTATTGTGTACTCCAACCACTAAATTACGCAGTTGCTATTACACCTACCACCCTTAATTTCTCCTAAAATGCAACAGGTACAATATAGAGGAATTTTCTTTCATAATATTTTAAAATAGTACATCCTGCGCTTTTTGTTGGTTTCTGCAATTTATTCCAGAAACATCTTTTCTACAGTGCCAGAAGTCTGAAAATCTTGCAATTATTTGCAATTACATTGTCTAGTAACATAAATAAGATGACAATGTTTAAGATAGAGCAACATAGTAATTTTTTCTTTTCATTTATCTTCTAAAACTGAATTTAGCTAAATATTTTTTCTAAAAACTGAATTACACTTGACTTTGGTTTTCCTTACTTACAGGATTTATACTCTGGCATCTCATAAATGTAAGCCACATAGTTTAGAGAGGTGGAATTTATTTCTTTTAAAATCAAAATCTATGGATTGAATTACAACGTTACCCCAGTTTAATCAAAATACATATTAGCAATTCTATTGATTTCCAATTTTTCTGCAATGTTATATAGCTAAACCCAACCAAATTAACTGTCAGACTAATTTTGATGGGGCATATAACACAGTAGATAATTACTTCACTTTGCTTAATGTAATATAAATCCATAAATAGACATTTGTTTTATATGTAAGAAGTCGGCTGCCTGGTAGTGAACAGGAACAAATAACAAACAAAGATGACTACTCAGTGACAAATACAGACTAAAGAATAAAAGTTGATTCATTCAGAAATTTTATGAGATGATTATTCATTATGCTGTAGTGCCATGTACTGCACCAGAATTTCTTTTCAGTTGGGTTCAATTCTAAATCAGTGTTTCAGAACATTGTTCTCTTCTGGTTTTATTTTTCACATAGGGTGCAGCACCATGTGTTAAGATTTTTTGCAAGAAAATATTATTTGTCCTGTATGATGTTACTCTAGTACCAAAAACCCTAACAGAACTGAGTTTAGAGGCTAACTCACATTTTAGTGTTTACATCATGAGCAACTGGCACTATAGAAAAGATGTTTCTGGCGTAAATTGTAGAAACCACCCAAAATACGTATTCCTTCCAGTGCTAAACGCAACTAGTAGTGTGTACAAACGGTAGCACACATTGATTCTAAGAGGTTAAGCACAGCTAGGTTGGCAGCTCAGTAACTGTACCTTGCAATGTAAAGTACTCACTTCTAGAACCAAATCTTGCCAGCAGTAGACCATCTGAAAATCTGAAGCAATACTACTTTTTGTCCTGCAAAGTTGTTACCTGTATATCAGGAAATTCCGTGAATGTCCTGAAGACAGATAACATGAAATCTGATTTTCTGTAGGGCTGAAGAGCTCCCAGAGCTCCCAGTGACATTAGTGTGTATCTGACTTAGTACTGCTGGGGTAAAGACAAAAGAAGGAAGTAGCATAGCATAGCCAGTGTTTCAGCAGACTAAATATTTGGAAAAAAGGCTGCTACATTTTTTTCAAAGAAATAAATATCCCAAGTGGTTTGATGACAGAAGAATGTAGTAGTTACCTTGCAAAAACATATATCTCTGCAGACTGATCAGGTAGATGTGCAGTATTAAGATACGTCAGAGAGGTAATTAAAAATCTTGATCTAATGGACCAAGATATTTGGCAATGTCATTCTGGAGTCTTCCAGTACTAGCAGAACAAGAAAACAGTCTAGAATAGTCCTTCCTCTGTTCTTTCCGGCCTTTAGATATTACATCAACATGCTTTCAGTGCTATGTCATGCTTCAGTAAGAGAAGAACAATAGGCCAATATACACTTACAGTTAGGGAGGAGCACAGTGGGAAGCTGGGAACGGACAGAAGGGATCTTTATAGGAGGGTATTCTTAGGCCTTTATTAACCCAATCGACTTGCCATCAAACATTCTTCCAATTTTTTGTCTGTCCGTTGCTTGAAAGGATGGCTATAGCAACCTTAACGTGATATATTGCTTAAACTATATATTTCGTGATATATGAATAGTTTACTTAAGCATAATAATGGTGTATTTAGGCAGAGAAGGGCCAAATGTACCACTGTAGAGTTGACCCTGCCAGAACACCAGTGCCAGTGCATTCACAAAACTTGAAGTTCTGAAGATTTTCTTTCAAACAGGGGCTCTAATTCTCCTGTGTTTCTTTTAAAGAGAATTTGATTCAAAATGTGAAATTTTTCTCCCCCAATAAGGAAGCTCTAAGAAGACTCTCTAACTCGAAGCTAAAAGTTTAACTGCCATGAGCTGTTTTTGCAAAGTATTAGAATAATTTTATTCTGGGAAACTATACTTGACTACTGGATAAATCACAGTATTTACACCCAGAAACAAGTAGGAACTTTTGACTCTTTTTAAAATTAGAATTTCTAAAATTCAAGCACAGAAAAATTTACCTCTAAATTTAAGACCCTATGTCAGTCTTCCCCATGTGACAGATTTCCTCTCTTCACATCATCAAACAGGTGTAGGTTAACCTTGGTTTGATGAAGCTCCTCTCATTCTCCATTCATTTATTACTGTTTCCCATGAGGAACTTTGTCTGTGGAGTGCTCCATTTATGCTGGTCCAAAGTAGCTTGATTCTCTTGACATTTTACAAAATCCTGCAAACATGCCTTTTGGGATAAATCTCTATGCAAATAGGATTAATTTGTAAATATGTGGTAGCAGTAAAGACTTAACAATACTTGTCTTCTCAAAAGTAACTGGAGTAAGTGTGGGAGTTTGAGGTGCAGAAAATCTGCTGTTTTCATTATATAGTTTAATTTGTCTAGGATACTGAGATACTGGCAGTTTGAACATAAATCAGACCAAACTTGGTATTTGGGGTAGGTATGCTCTTTGCTTGGAAGTTTTGATATCTGGAACAAATATATTTTAAATGTAAAAGAAGCATAATAAGATCAAAGGATATTATTTTAAAAAAATGCATCCAAGAAAACCCATAATTTTTTTGCATTCTTCTTGAGATTCTCTAGCATTTGAAAGCTATAATTACTATCTGAAAATGGAAAAAATGTTGCTCTCACTTTCCGTCAGCAGATGATCCCCTGTGTTTTAAAGACACTTTTCTATGTTTGTTGAAACAAGAAATGAAAATAGCATAATGTATGTTTTGTGACTTACTGCTCTTCAGATCCTATCAGTTTCATACGAAAATGCATTTTAATATAATTCACATTAAATTTGTGAACAAGTTTTTATTTTCTTCACATTGGAATTAAATTATCTTATACTGGCATTTGCCTTTCACACAATAGCAGTCAAAGCATCAAACACACTAGCAAATAAACATTTCTTCACCATACGACCTGCTCTCTTTCAACAAAAAAAACTTATTTTTCATGTAAAGTTCTGAAGTTTCTAAAGTTCTACTGCATTGTAGATTGCTTATTAAGAGCTTACCTCGCCTTTCAATGCTTCTCTTAACAAATCTGAATCATCAAGACTAACAGGGTAGCTGTGAGAAAATGCGTTCTTTGAAAGTAGTCAAATCCTCTAAAATCAGGATTTTTCTGCGGTATGTTACCAACCCCAGGAAGTGTCAAAAGCAAAAAAGTATATTCAGTTTAACTTAAGCTTTGGACAGTATTCACTTTGTACCATATTTTACTTTGGAAAATTTACTTATTCATACCTTTTCCATCCTGAGCAATTGTTTTCCCCTCTGAACCGGTCTGTAAGCTGAAAAGAAGTTATCAGAGTAAACAGACACATTCAGGCCTAAGCAACAGAAATGCTTATTCCAAGTTTTTCTTCTTTGAAAATGTGTAGGTTTTGTAGAACAGGAAAAATATTTGTAATGATGAAAGTCACTCTAAAGAAATATTTTCTGTTGTTACCAAACTAACATTTGATCATCTTCAAAAGCCGTCTAGTATTTAACACACTTTGGCTGAACTTTGTCCTTTCCTTCTACTAACAGTTTCAGGTTTTCAGAAAGAAAGAAAATATAATGTACATTCACAAGTTAATTCTGTAGCCATCTTATACTTGTGATGAAGTCAGTGAGTTGATAGGAGAATTTCAGGACAGGATTGCTGGACTAGGATCGCTGTACAGTTTTTCATTATGGGCAGTAGAAGAAATTGTTACTTAGAGTGTTATATGCTGTCGGATCGCCTATTGGCATTGGTGGCAAGGGTTAGAAGCTTGCCTTCTTGGTCAGAGAGCACAGCAATTGCAGCTCTCTGAAAAAAGTGCTGCGGGTTAGAACATGTAAAAATAGTGGGGGTACTGTTTGTCAGGCCAGGTGCAAGAACAGAAAAAATCCATGCTTTGCCAGAAAGAGGAGGAGGATGGATAGAAGAGAAAAAGCACACAGGAAAGAATAAAAACATTCCTTCTGCTAAATACTAAACTATAGTCATTGGAAAGAATACAAGAGGTTATTCCAGCTCCCTTGTTGACTAAATTGTATGTTCTTCCTACAGATAGTTCCTAAAAAAGGACTGTTCTTTGTTTTCCTACGTACAGACACAGTATCTGTTGTTTATGACTATAATCATAGCATGCATAGTTTAAAATGTGGGACTATAAGATAGGCTGTGTTTCTCTGTCTGGTTTGTCAGACACTAAAAACCATGTTCCTTATTTATTACAGCTTCTTTTGATTTACTAACAAAATTTCTGTCTTTAAACTAATTTCTTGTACATTGCGTCTACTCCCTGCTCTGTTTCAAAAACATCGGAGTATATTTTTTCATGCCTTATATTTAGGCCAGATGTATGTTGTCCACGACTGTATTTTTTTTTAGCTATGGAAGAAATTCTCCCAGAACTTGTGGAGACAGAGTATCTCTAGGTTCTCAGGGTCTGTTTTGTTGAAACACTTTGTCAAGCTTTGGACAGGTGCAGAAATCTGTGGCTTTATAAAGCTCATGGTTGTCACAGGATTAGCTGTTGGGGAGAGGATCTCAAACTCGGTTAGTTTCTGGGATCTCAATTTACTGATTTTGCTAGACTACCCACTACCCTCTAGCTCAAGCACATGCACAGAAATACAAGACATGAATGCAAAGATAGTTATAAGTTGAAGGCAGTTGAAGGCTTACCTATGAAGGAATCATTCTGACTAATTTGGCAAAGCTCAGACAGGAGATACGTGATGCAGTAGTCACGTCTTCCTTTCCTGATGTTTTGTTTAATGGCCACTATACATCAATGGTCCTCGACATCAATACACACTAGTGTTTTAATGCAGCAGCACACTGAATATATGCAGTGTCTGATTATCAGGGAAAGCTCTATTTAGGTTTAAGTATATTCATAAATGTTAAAGCATTTTATTGCTGGGTTGAAGACTACATTCTGACTTTATTAATGTCTTGAAAAAAACCCAGGATTTTATTGTTCTATGTAAGCAATCCTCATGTTTGCTGACCCCATTTGTAGGATTACGGTCAGGTTACTATTTATTGAAGCTCTGGAATATGTTGCTTTCTTTTGTACTCATGTACAAAAGCCTTTGTCAAATTTTTGGAAAATTGTCAGTTAGGCAACTTCGCATGTGGGTTGTCTGAAAAGTGAACGCGTGGCAGAGCTCTTCTTGACAACTGATTATCTAGATATTTGCCAACAGCCTCAGCAGTATGCCTCTGTATGCTTTTGCATTCATTTGAATGAAGAGGAAAAGAACAAGAGATGTGATTATTTTATTATTTTTGTGGGTTTTTTAAAATGCACATTGTTTGAATTTTGGACATTGTTGATTAGAACATCAGATAACTTGAGAGCTTTCACAAAATGACATCAAAAGAACAGATAACTAATGCTGTGCTCCTGCAGCTAGGAATATACCTTTATACTTGCTTTGCATAAACCAAGACAGAGATTTTAGTTAAAATAGTTCAGAACAGATGAGAAGAGAACTCAGTGCATTGTTTCAAGTAGCTCCTCTTAGGTATGCTGGAGAAGAAAAGCTTTAAATTGTAAAAGTGATCTCTCAGTTTAAATCAACTGGCCTGGCTCACAGTCATAGGTTTGTAGCCTACTTTCTATGAAGAAAGTCTGTTGTGGTGTAAGTGTAGTCTCTTTTCAGGAATTTCTCATATTCAGGAACTAGGTCTATCTGTTCATTAGCATGCTAAAAATTATTTTGTTATTTTAATAGACTATTAACTCTTTTATAACTAAAAAGGCTAAAAACATCACCAGAAAAATGTCCTTTCTGAAGCAATGAGTTTCAAGTGGTTTTTTTAAATTGATTTAAAAGGGAGCAAGAGCGAGTCTGAATCAGCTGTGGAGCAGACAAGAATGTATAGACACAGGAGAGCACAGTGGACTGAGGGAAAAAAGAGCACAAAAGGAGGCAGGGCGAGAACGCAGCATAGGAGACTTCATGTAACTTTTTGTGAGGTCTAGTTTCTAGACTTCGGACTGGACAGTTTTGAAGACAGTTTGTACCTAAGAAAAACAACACAGCTATCAATTATTTGTAGTATGGAGGTCTTACCTACTACATCATAACAGCAAATTGATGCTCGGTTCCATTATGCATTATGAGCTTCAAAGTAAAAAGGTATTAACCTTGAACTACAGATGGCAAGATCACAAGCTAAACTGTATTCATTCATCAAATGCTTGTGAACGCGTGCATGCTTGTGAACTCATGCATGCTTGCATGACGGCACGTCCATGTCTGGTACCAAAGAATTGCTTTCCATGTACACTGTCCAAGATCCAACAATAAGAAGCAGGGCTCAGCAGCAAGTGCCAATCATCAGTGTAGATTTCTCAAGAAAAAAAAAAAATGTAGTTTTGATATTAATTTTGATAACATAACATGCTATGTCTTTCCAATATACATGCATTAAATATGAACATATGTTCATATTTTTCTTTAAAACTCATCCTTTTATTTTCTTCCCGTTTCTTTGTTCTCTTGACATTTGTCTTTTTCCCCTCTATTACTCTAGGATCATAAACAAACAACGGCAAGTCAAAGAACAGCGATTGTCTTCACATCTTAAAGGCAATAACTTATTGTAAGTCCATAGTTCATACTGAGCAGGCAGTCTTCACTGTAAGCCAAATCATTTTAGAGTAGACAGGATAAACAGAGATAAAAAAAGTCTTGAAAAATTAACTAGTACTAACCATGCAGACATGGGCAAAGTTTTTAATGGCATAAGCACCCCATTTGACCACCTGAAACTAAACGGTTTACACACACATAAATCCAAATACAGAATTGGTCATCTGGATTTAGAGAAAAGAAATAGGCCATGGAACAAACAGTGGAGATATTAACATCTAGACTATTTAATTTATTAATTAAAAATTGCAACCCCCAATTCCATCTAATAGTAATGCCCTAATGATAGATCTGTATGTAGTACGTAATATTACTATAAAGAAAATGTTCGTTTTGTTGGCTGCCATAAACACATTTTGTTAGTTTAAAGCACTGGGCTTTTGTCTAAGTATGACCTCATCTTTGAATTTCCTGCCATCTTAGTACTTAGTTTGGGACAATTACTGCACCTTTTTTATGCTTACATTTGAGAAATACACTCTCAGCTTTATCTCCACTGAATACAGATTTTCTATCTGTGAATTAAGATAGTTACTGTGAGGATTTTATTGGTGGTAAAAAAGGGATTTCTTGTTTGCAAATTCATTTCTTCACGGCATTTGCTAACAAGGGTTGTGGTACTGCTACCATAGATGGAAATGGAAGATTTGTAATTGATTGGGAACATCAATATTAAGGATTTAGATGACATATTTGTAAGCTACACTTAGCCATAAATATGTATTTTTCTGTTTTGAATATCAGCATTTTTGTTTTGTTTTTTTTTCTTATACCGTGAGTGAAATGTTATTTTCAGATGTTATGTGGGAATATTTATGAGCTTTAATACTTCCAGAAATCTCTCCTTATGCTAGTCCTGGTATCCAACAAAAGTGGTAAAATTTGTCAATATTTTTTTTGTGACTGCCAAGTAGTGTTTGGACTTTGAAACTGGGACTTCATTGAGGAAGTGAATGTTCAAATTTGTATAGTTAAACAACTAGAGTTGTAGTAGACACCCATCACAGTCTTATTCTCAGAAGTGATGCATTCAGGGAAATAAATCAGGATTTAAGTGTCATTTTAAAAACCCAGCAGTCAGTTTTATAAGTGTTTTTATATCATGATTTAACACTGAATGTGTATTGTTTTCTTTACTACATAAAACATAGTCAATAAAGGCTTCTAAAATACAGTCATCAGGGAATCCATTCAGTTCCCTGAATGAAATCTATTCAGTGGAATAATTTGCCCCATACTGAAAAAGAGGAAATAAAATGCTGTAAAATTAAAAACCTTCAATTGTGTTTATAATGTGAACAAACAAATTCGTAAGAAACTACAATACAGGTACCTTGAACATTTTCATTTAGAAATACATTTTATTTTTAAGAGTATTAGGCATCCATCATAATCATTAGACATGGCATGCACATATTAGAACACTTGGTAAGTGTCTTGCTTTCCAGTAGCTGACAGCCAATAAGGACATTTGTTACACAAAGCAGTAAGACAAGCTTTCTCTGAGCAACCTAGTTCAGACACTGGGACCAGTACAGCCAGGTAAGCTTCCTCCCAGAAGCTAACTCTGCAGGAGAGTGACATTCTTAAACAAAATGCCATGACAACTTGTGGAGTTCAGGTGTCTCCACACAGGACTTCAGTGTGCCATGTAGTTACTACCATATATGCTAAGTACTAGAAAGAGGCAGGTGTTATTGACAAAGCAGTAAGCCGGAGCATCAATGCAGAAAATTTCTATTTACATGTGTATACTTTAAGAGTAGCAGTATGCTACTGTATGTACAAAAATAGTCAGTTTTGCCATTCAATCAGCAGGTACTCTAAAATGAACTACAAAATTAATTTTGTCTGTTGTTGCTTGATTCTCCAATGAAAAAGCAGCTGTTGCTTTAACTTGCAAGCCTTTCCAATAACATTTAAATGATCACCCAAATCCCGAGGCAGCCTCAAAAGCCTGTCTACTCTCCGAATTCTTGCCATATTTATAGTCTCTTAACATTCGCTGCTATCACAGGGTGCTGCTCCAACAATGCAAGCGATGAAGGGAATGCTTGCATAGGCTGGCTCTCGGCATTCCTGCTGCCATGGTGTCTCTGCTTCCAAGTCCGAAGCCAGTGGAGATGCATGACAAAACACCTCGTGGCCTCTCTGCACTGAACTTCCCACCGCTATGTGACACTGAAAGGGCGACGGTGGCAGATCTTATGAGAGCGCTCTGCAGTCAAGGCCTGAATGCGCTGTTATCGGGGAATTCAGGCCTTGTTAGGTGTTTAAAGCCAGGCTGGGTGGAGCCGGGGTATGACAAACACTCCACCATCCAGGTATTTTGCAAGTGGATACTTTCTAGATTTTTGTTGTTGTATTTTTTAGGGGTTTGTACTACTGAAGACTGCTTTCACTGACCAACAGCCTCAACATGGCAAACTTCATTAAAAAAGTAGTTCTTAAAAGATGGTCTGAGCAAGAATCTTTCACTTGAGCAGTCTGTGAACCCCATTTTTTAAAAAAATAATAATAATAAAAAAAACCATATTATGACAACAAAGCTGCTTAGGGTGAGAGACAGAAAACTCACTGTGGCTCATGGTCAGGTTTAACTAGAGGGCTGGCTTCTCCACCCTGCCCTTCTCCGACCTGGAGGGCTGTCAGTCCTGCTGGTACGTACTGGTTTTGGATCCGCACGGCAGTCAGGGAGCAGTGGGAGCGGTGCAGCTCCATGAAGAGGGAGAAGCCAGGAGCCGAGGGCGGCCCCAGCACAGGCTGGTGACCCTCACCAGTGGGACACAGTCCCACCCAGAATCCAAACGTCTGCCAGCAGCCAGGTACAGCAGTGAGCCGGGGCCTGTCCGGCCGCCCCAGGCAGGGCAGAGCCATGGCCCAGCCCAGAGCTGACACGGGGCCCAGGGGCAGCCGCGGCGGGGCAGGCCCCAGGGGAGGCCGCTCAGGGCAGTTATGGCCCATTACTGCATCTACAGCCCTGACAACCTCGTTGCTTGTGAAGGTGAATTATATCATAAAATAGTGTTAAGTATAATCTGCTTTTTAAAATCCCATTGCCTTTGCTGTTTCTGCATTCGTATTTGTCACCGCTGGCAGGCTCTTCCAGTTACCTTCATTAGCCTAATTTAATTTAAAGTGGGAATTCTAGTAATCTCACTTTAGTAGTGTCAGGTGTGACAATTAAGGAAAGGTGAGGCCACATAATAGAAACAGCCTGTTGCCATTTATTTACTCTTCTTTAATTATCTATTTGTTCCCTGCAACATTTTATGATATCAAATAAACCCTGCACCTTAAACATAACGGGTGTTTAGTCACCTTTTTTTCATATAAATGACAGCAAGAAATAACTAATAAAGTTAGGCACAAATAAGAAATTTTGAATTAAATATTGGATGTGCAGCAACTTTTGTGTACGTGATTCTGTTTTGATATATATTATGTCCCATATTTAAACCCTGTATTAAAATGTTCTGTAGCTTTTCCTTAGACTTTCCTGATTCTCTCAGCTCCTCCTTTTTTTTCCCTTGACTTTTCTTAGTATTTTGAAATGCAGTAGGCATCCATGGGGAGGAAGCAGCATCTGACTTTTTTTTCTGGTTATTGTCCACACTGAGTATGTCATATACTGATCTATAGATTAATTAAGTCAGAAACAATGATTATGGCTGTCCAGTATGACTTGCATATAATTTTATTTACACACCTTGATTATAAAAATTGACTATATCATAATATCCCTGTTATCTTCATGGCAGGGCACCAAGGGCATTTTATCACTCTCAGTGTGGGAAAGGGATATGCTGTTACTGTAAGTGAGAATGACTGGATTACTGAGTTCTTCTGAAAATATTGTGTGGTTTAGATTCAGTGAAATTCCCTGTGCAATCAGTACCTTCATAATTTCAAATTTCTTCTCTTGTGAGGCAAAAGGGACATTTCCAGACTTGAAGAATTACAAAGTGGAGTTTTTAAAAGGATTAAGAGATCACAAGATCTATGTGAAGTATAAAGGCAGCAGAATTGCTTTGTTAAGATACTCCCAAAGTTGTCATGACTTTGCATTCAAAGAGCAGACAAAGCCCCAAGGACAGTACAATAAAAACTAGAACATTCCCAATAACTAATGAGTAGAAAATCCAAGTCAATTTGAGAAAATTTGAGACAGATAATGTCTGATGTAAACTTCTATATGAAGTCATCTGTGAAAAAGCCAAGCACTGGAGCAGATTGCCCACAGAGGCTGGGCAGTCTCCATTCTTGGAGGTTTTTGAGACCTAATTGGACAAAGACCTGAGCAGCCTGATCTGGTGTCATAGTTGACCCTGCTTTGAGCAGGAGGCTGGATGAGAAACCTGCTCATGTCTTTTCCAACCTGAATCACTCCATGATTCCATAAATCTATGAGTTTTGTAACTTAGACAATTTTCTTTATATCAGGAACAAAGCTGACCACAACATGTTTAACACCAAATGTAACTCGGTATTTCATGTAGATCTATGCTCCATAACATTTTTATTTTGGAATAAAATATCAAATAGAATTGACAATTGCCTAATACAGTTACATGCAGAAAATCAGATCACAGTTTTTACTGAAGGGTTGTGTCAAAGCTAAAGGGGAATTGTGATTTCATCAACACAGCTGATAGCTTTGTAATAACATATTGGAGTAACTTTTTTTTGATGAACGTTCTTACAGCAATGTTTCCTTTGCCTTCTGCATTTTTTCTGACATCATGACTCTAAATGAGCTTCAACAAGGCCAAGTGCCAGATCCTGCACTTGGGCCACAACAACCCCACGCATCGCTACAGGCCTGGGGAAGTGTGGCTGGAGAGCTGCCTGGCAGAAAAGGACCTGGGGGTTCTAATTGACAAGCAGCTGAATATGAGCCAGCAGTGTGCCCAGGTGGCCGAGAAAGCCAATGGCATCCTGGCTGGTATTAGAAATAGTGTGACCAGCAGAAATAAGGAGGTGATTGTCCCCCTGCACTCAGCACTGGTGAGGCCACACCTTGAGTATTGTGTCCAGTTTTGGGCACCTCAATACAAGAGAGATATCGAGGTGCTGGAGCGAGTGCAGAGGAGGGCAACGAAGCTGGTGAAGGGCCTGGAGAATAACTCTTATGAGGAGTGATTGAAGGAGCTGGGACTGTTTAGCTTGAGGAAGAGGAAGCTGAGGGGAGACCTCGTCACTCTCAACAACTACTTGAAAGGACATTGTAGAGAGGTTGGTGCTGGTCTCTTCTCACAGGTAATTAGCGATAGAACAAGAGGGAATGGGTTCAAGCTGCAGCAGGGTAGGTTTAGGCTGGACATTAGGAAAAAATTCTTCACAGGAAGAGTGGTCAGACACTGGAACAGGCTGCCCAGGGAGGTGGTGGAGTCACCATCCCTGAATGTGTTTAAGAGTCATTTAGATGTGGTGTTGGGGGATATGGTGTAGGGGAGACCTTTGTAGAGTGGAGTTGATGGTTGGACTCGATGATCCCAAGGGTCTTTTCCAACCTAAATGATTCTATGATTCTATGATTCTAAATAAGAGCACAATTTAAAAGGCAGTAGTAATTTCTGACAAATTCTTTGTGTTAGCAATATAATTTATGTCTGGAATTAACATTGTTTCAAAGCTGCTATTTCCTGAGAAACCAGACGTAGCTTTCATTTATTCTGTAATTTTGAGGTAGACATTTTAGTCTAGAATCTATTTTGTCTTGTACAGCTGAATGTGAATGTAGACTTCAATACATACACAGATGAGTGAAAGCCTTTCTGGATTATACTTCTACAGGATAGATTAGGGAAGAAAAATAATTATTATAAAATAATAGTATCAAAGATCTAGCAAGGATAGCAAGGATCTATTGAATGTTATTTCTTATGAAATATTAGTACACCAAATCAATAAATATGATGACAAAGACATAATAGCAGCATAATAACTTTCTATATGCAATGCTATATTTAATGTCATCTTGGGCTATGTAAGTGCTTCCTGAACTAAGATAAATCTGTACAGAGACAAATTTGCACAAAGGCAAAAGGCCTCTTTACAAAGGTACCTTATGATATTTTAGGTAACAGTTTTCTATTAGATTCCAGTAAATAAAGTTCAGTGACTTTAAATAATACTAACATTACATTTTCAATTAGTAGTAGAAAAACAGCTTTCTATGGGAAAGTTAATTTATGTTAGACTGCTACACAATTTTAAAATACAAGTATTTTGTTAAAAAGTTTTGGTTATAATTACATCTTTGCGGTATGCATTTTATTTGTATGTAGTTTTTGCTCTGATAAATGAATGGTGTTTGTGTTATTCTGAGATCTACTCTAAATCTTGATAAATTATGGAAGCCCCATCCATTCAGTTATCTTCCATAACTGAAGGTGAACCAGCAAATATCTAGTCATTGCTCTAATAAGACATGATATGTCTATCATTTTTTAGTTTCTTTTTAGTTGCTCTACTCATATATCATTAACTAAACCTATCTCAGAGGCCTTGTTGACTATTTCACGACCAAAGGACAAAACCACCTAATGTGGTCAGAGTGAATACAGTGAGGGAATACATTTCAAAAGCCACAGATGAGAAGGTCTCTCAAACATCTGAATGCTGAGATAGATACAGAGATCTAAACTGACATAATAAATGGATAAAATATATACCATATCAATAAACAAAGGTTTTAAAATTCATATTAAGCTGTGAAATTGAAAATTCCAGTTCTAACTTTTGAGAGGGTATGGGGATGGAGGAAAGTAGTGCTGTGTTAAATATAAACCATTTACTTGAAAAATTACTATATATATTGTAAACTCATGCAAAACATTTATGCTATTATGAAACATCACAATGGATGTTGAACAAGTTTCAATTCAAACAAAAGTCACATTAAAAGTAGGGGAAATCTTAGTCAAGAAGAGGAATCAAATGTTAATAAAAATTCAGATGAAATATTCAGTCCATATCAGGGAAGAGGTTAATTTCATTCCTCTCCTGGGACGTTCCTTCTTAACTCCTGGCAACCTTAACACTTGCACTGCTTGCATCAGTCACTAAGACAATAAAAAGTCTGACTTTTTTTCCTTTGCCCCCTGACTCCCTTATGATACAGAGAGGAACAGCAATTTATCCATCTAAAATGGCTCTTTTCTAATATCTTTTTTTCTTTTTTGGACTGGGTCAGAACAAGTCTTCAGAAGGGTCCAGGAATATGATAGACTACCAAATGCATTTTGAACAGTTCAGCAGAACACCCAAAATTAATTAATTTTGAGCACTTCTTTAGCTGAGCGGTAGCCTTCACTGACTCGATGAACAGCTATGTAGTTTGCCCTTGCTATCTGTAGTCACTGTTAACCTCCTACAGTGCATTTATTTAAATTGGCCATTCTGAATGACACTGCCCTAGCTTCTCTTCACCGGTGTCAAAAGAGACTTGTAAGCTCAACTTTCTCTGCAGCAGTTTCTTCATCAGTTTCTTTGTGGAAGTATCTTTTATCCCCGGTTGACATCTGTGAGAGCGCTACGTGAGAAGGAGTCAAAGATGGCCGCTGGGGAATTGGAATTGAGGTTGAAGGTCTCACATTAAAAAATTCATTTACTTCTGGTTTAGTTTTGCTCTTAGGCATTATTCACAGCTTTGCTCTGTCTTCAAACAAAAGGAGCAGTGGCCCCACTAAAAGAAAAAAATCTCTAGCTATTGAATGTGCTTAGAGTTAGTAAATATTAACTTGGGCTTTCAGGAGTCAGTCCACAGTATGTCTTTAAAGCAAGACAGCCTCCGCCTTTCATTGCCATTGCCTTATTGTTGCTGTACTATTTTAATTTCTCTCTTACCAGACAAGATATTTCTAATAACACTTTTTTACAGCCTATGGTTTTCCATGTCACTGGAATAAAATTCTTATTCCTCAGCTGATAATTGCTGTGATAAGTTGTTTTCTTGTTGGTACTAACTAAAAAAAAATACGAATGTTTACAATGAAATGCAGAAAAATATTTGTTTTGATACTTTGTAATTCTGGGCTAGACATGTGAAGCTTCAGTATGTATTCTGGTGCTGACTGCAAAAATGTTCCAGAATAGATTTGCAAAAATCACATACTCAAGCTTTGAATGATCTCACAGGAATGTCTGATTGTATGGTTTGGGTTATGGGAATGTCAGTGTACTGGCTTTATCATCTTCACATTGGAGGATTTTTTCACCTAAGTATTTTTATGTATTCTTTTCAGATTTTTTTACTGCTCAAGTAACATAAGACTGAATTTAAGTAAGACTTACTTGGCAAATAAGTAGGACAGGGTATATTCCTCATTGACAAAAGTGTTTTGATAAGAAGGGATTTATATCTAAAGGAGCACACATTACTTACTGATTTCAAAGGGAATTGTTTCCTCTTGTTCTAAAGTAAATTTGACCCAAAGAATTTAAGCTGTCAAGATAGCCAAGTGTTAGAGTGAACAGAGCTTACACACAGTGACATTTTTGTCATTGTTTTTCATTTTCAATTAAACAAAGGACTGTTGAATATTTTAAAAGAACAAATTTAGCAATTCAGTAACACTGATTCAGAATAAAATAGTCTTAACAATTTATCTCAGTAGAAATTTCTATCCCAATATAATCTCAGGATGCTGTTATCAGCCTCTTTATACAGTATGCATAAACGTGTGCAGATGTGAATGACTGAATAACTTGGGACACCTATAGATTAATGTTTGCTAGTTATGGTCTATACAGTCATTACCATTATTATGGCTACTGACGTAAAAGTTCCATGTTGTCTTCTGGCAAGTAATTGGGAAGTGCCTGCACTGCAGTGGCACACTGAGATGTCTTAGCGATGACCAAGCTGGGAGGGCAGCACAGCTTGGGGACAAGCAGAGGTAGCAACTTGGATCAAGATGAATTTAACTGAATCACTGGGTGCTGACCTGGGGGTCTCTCAGTAGGGTTCCACTGCCCTGTGTGGACATAACCAAGTGATTTTATTTGCCACTGTAGGTAGTGTTAATGAATTCCTCTAAAATGTCCCCCTTACATGGTTACATATGTGGCTAACTTTATATTCAAGCATATTTCACTGAGGACAGTTACAGCATTTCCTATGCATGTTCATGTGCTTGCAGGGTCAGTGTTGAAATGTCTGTGCAATTTAAGAAAAAAAAAAAAAAAGCATTTTATCAAAGTAGCTCTGCCATATGGAAGGCTTCTGCATTATAATATCTTAGTATGTACCTCTGCATTTGAGTTTCTCAGGTGAAATTTTACTATAAAAATAGAACATCTTGTTTCTGGGAAAAGGAAAATAAAAGAAAACAAAACCAAGCAAGTCATATTCTTTCGCATATTTTCTTAAGGCTTTTTTTTTCATATTTTCAAAAGTGGTCAGCCCAGCCTTTGTTTATCCAGAGGGTTAGCCAATGTGTTGCAGGCATTCTTCTGTTGTGCTTGTCAGGAAAGGGTATTTTGAAAAAAGAAATTTAAAATAGATTTTAACAGCAAAGAGAGATTTTCACAACAATCTTTCCCTTTTACTCCTTCAGTAAAGCAAAGAACTCTCAAATTACAACTTCTGCTGTTATTTTCAGAAGTTTCAATATTATGGGATAACCTGGTATTACAGTATCTTTTGTCAGAGCACCAGAAAAAGCTTTGAAAAACTTTAGCCTCAGTTTGAATTCCTTGTTATTGTCACTTGCAGTTTTAATATCACTGTAAAGTACTACAATTTTTATTTCTAATGGCTCACGGAGTCAAACTTTTATTCTGTTTCTTCCTCCAGTAATCCCGTAGTGTCACGCGTTTTTTAATGAACACAGCTAATGAATCTGTGCTGTGCACAGGAGTGATCAGGTCAGCTCCAGAAGGATTTTATGGGCTGGTTTTGTACATTTTACAATGTAAAATGGCTTGTGGCTACCCAATAGTTAATGTCTAGCATAAATATGGACTGCTTCCAAAACGGGAAGTCCTTTACCACCTCCTGCCCTCTGTCCCAGACACCAGCTATTCATTCCAACCACATTCCCAGTGCCAGCTCACGGGGCCATGCAGGGAGTCTGATCAAAGCAATGGATCATAACTTAACAATTGTCTTCGTTTACGTTGCATGTGCTGATGGGGAATGTCAGGATTTGTTCCTTGTGTTTATCTTCTTTTTTCAAGTACTAATAGGTTATATTTCTATAAAGATTCTTTATCATAAAGCCTCCAAGTTATTTAGCTCAATACAGGAAGAAATTGAAGCCATTTGACTTGGATAGCTATATTCACAAGAGGTATATTTACAGGCACTTACTATAGTAGATTAGGAACTTTCTCTGTAGAGGGGAATAGTCCTTTGCTTCCCCGGAGAAAAAAAACAAATTCTACAATTTGGAATTAAATTGTTTGAAAGGATAAGTTATCCTAGTCATAATCTTGTATATGAGCAGTCATAAACATAATAACTAATGAAAATGAGTTTTTAAAGAGTGTTTTCCAAACATTTGTATACAAGCTTAAATTGAAGACATAGGGGCTGTTCACTTGAATAAAACCATGCTCTCAGATATAATCTTTTCTTTTGTTGGTTTTTTTTTTTGTTCCTTTGGTACAGTGAATAATTGCTTAACTACAATCCCTGGCTTCTGACTTTTAAAAAGGAAATGTTATTGTTTTAGAGAACAATTAAGTACATTTAAAGTGCCGCTTTCCAAGATATGCTAAAATCTTGATCAGATTAGTATTTACTTTTATTAGGATTTTTGGTGCTAATTAGTAAATAAATGATGTTAGGCTAGATCTGACACAGTTACAGTAGTCATTACTAAAGAAGTACAAAAAAATCAATTTTGACTCAATAAATAAATGAAAAAAATTTAAGAAGAAGTACTTGGGAATGAATTAGGTACTGGTTTAATCAGGACAACATATTTCATTTCAATGTACAACAGTATGAACAAAAACAAAGTAATGGAAGCTGTGGACTTTTCCTAAGCATCCTTGCCAGACAGGGGCATAAGGAATCGGCATCATTACCAAACTGTTTTCTGACAGTTGCTGCTCATTATGGCATGGAAACTTGGGCTGAGTTCTCCTTTATTCTAAGCCAGCTTGTTACAAGGAAAAGAAAGGTGATCTGAGCTTAGAGGTTACACTGAAGAGCGTGTTGCTCTCAGTCTGTTCTGCAGTCTCTTCACTGATGTGTTAGTACCAAGTCCAGGCAAATTACTTAAATACGAGATTTGGAGCTCCTCCTACTTGAAATTAATTCCGCTGAAAGGTGTGCAGTGTGAATTCACAGATGATTCAGTGACAGTTCATTGAGAACTGGAAGTGGCCTTCAATGTCCTGAGGAAGGGTACCCTGGCTACTGAGATAGTTTGAAGAAAGGGGACATCACTTCTGCCATCCTGTTATGCTGTAACAAAATGTTTCACTTGAACCTCTTTAGTCAATTCAGTATAATTATATAGCTTGTTTTGTATGACTGATACTGAGTTTTTATATCCAATATATTGTCAAAACCAGATACTAGCCTGCCTTCATCACCCTGTTCTGCTAATGAAGTTATTACAATGTTGGGAAATGAAAGTTGTGGTCAACCAACTTTAATTGCTGGTTTTGAAATAGTTTTATTCTATTATTCAGAATTAAAAAGTCCATTCAGAAAGTACAGTTTTCATAAGTTCAATATCTATGAACTATTTTGGAAATATTTTTATAGTTTCCTGTATCTGCTATAATTTCTCTCCCTGTCTTTGATCTGTGCTTCTCATATAGTTTCTTGGCATTGTCTCATGTTGATGAAGCCACACCCGATCAGTGCGTACCACTGATTATTTTATGTTGCTCTTTTTAAAGATGCCTCACACTAAAATTAATATTTTGATGTTTTACTGGAAGCAGGTGTCAGCAATTTTTGACCTCTATAGTACATTGCAGACATTGGGGCACAAAGCACAGCTACATCGTCCAATTTGATTTTTGTTCATAGCTAAATATCATATTCTACGTAGCCCTATAGAACACATAGATGATCAGATGCAGAGCTAATTCTCTGGATATGTGATTCCGTATCTCTCTTTCTGCCTCCGTGTTTTGTTGATGACTAATCCTGACGCAAGTACAATAGACCTCAGCCAATAATCTTTTTTTACATTGGTGATCCTTAGTCACAAAAATAGTCCCTTGCAATCAGTCACTTTGAGGATGGAAGAGAAACATAACTTATTTAATATGGGGTGGTAAATAATGTGAAATTCAGGATGTGAGATACTCATTTTCAATTAAAGTTTGCAGTGTGTATTGGTCCAAGTTACCCCAGCCACCACAGAGTGCAAATTTTGTTTTGCTGCACTGCCAGCAATAACTGTACCATGGCAGTAGTAAAAAGGTGAACATTCAGAGAAAGAGCAGTTGGCATATCTGCTGTTATGTGCCTGCACACATTTTGGGAAAAGCAGCAATAACTAGTTAGGGCTTAATCAGACACTTGTCAATAGAAGCAGCGATGGAAATGCACTGAAGTAATGCATCTTCTGGTGCTCTGTTCACACATGGTCCCCGATTGGTACTTTTAATATTTTAGCTCTAGTAGCACCCTTCAGATTTGATAACAGAAGGAAAGTTGTTGCAGTTTTACGCGTTTTCATTTCTGTCCAGCTGCCTTTCTGCAATTAGTGACTGTGGGGAATAGTCCAAAACCAGCAATGATTAAAACAAACTGGGGTGATGGTGGACAATAATTAAGTTTGCAATGTACTGTAGAGGTCAAAAATTGCTGATGCAACTTGCGTAGCCAAAGGTTCTAAAGTGCTAAGAAAGACTTAGTCCCTCATGTATGAATTTGGTGCCCCTGCTTTTGGAATATTTCTTGACTTCAGGTTACCAGAAAAAAAACAGTTTTTTTTCTGAATGCAGGCCACCTAAAGCAAGCAATAAATATTCTTAGAAGCTGGAGGAACTGATACATGAAGAAAAACTATATGAACACTTTTGAAAAGGCAGGACTTCAGCTTACAAATATTTGAATTCTATGCACGTCAAAGAAAGAGAAAAATGTGGATTGATACCATGGGGCTATAATGATGAGTGAAAGGATGAAATTTAAAAAAGGATGTGTCAGACTGAAATTAGGGAAATGCTCCCTGATGTTCTGATATTTCAGTTTGCAGAAAAATCTCTGAAAGGAATAGTCACCTAGGACTTCCAAAACTAGAGGAGATAAACTTTGGAAAACATAGTAGAAGACCAGTTATACCGCTGAGGAGATCTGAACAAGTAAACAGCCCCTTCTCTATCTTTACTTCTATTATAATATTTATATATAAAATTACTTAGTTACATTCTAAAAGGGGAAGTTTTCAGCCAACAAGCCAATATGATCTTTAAAGAATCTATTATTATTAAATAAACTGTTTTAGCAGGGAACATAGCAACAAATTGATTTTAAAGAATATTTTAAATGTTTGTATGCGGACTGTTTACGTTACCCAGAAAATCAATAAAGGTGCATGTTTGAAGCCTATGCCTGTGAAAGGAGCAGAATACATTTTTAGTAGTGCTTCATACTATAGCGTCTAGTCAAAACTCTAGAACCTAAAGCATCATTATACAGGATCCTACAACATGATACCATGTTCCAAACATCTGGTCATGGCCATCTCCATCAAAAAGCTGACTCCAGAAAGTAATATGTACAATGTCTGGGTTGAGGTGGTAGTTTTATTAGTAATTTTAACTTTTTTTTTACTAAAAGCAAGAAAATGAAAAAATATAATATGTTGATAATATTACAACTTCATGTAAGAGCAAAACCAAGAAGTTCCAGTGGCATGTCAAACATAGGAGAGAATACTGTATGTTATTGTCACAGTTCCTGCATTTATTCCTCCAAATGTTACTATTATTTTTAATAAACAAATAAATAAGTAAAGCATCATAAATTAAACTAATGGAAGGCCACAAATTCTCCATGATATAGTCTGCTGTGTCTTGAAAATCAAGTTGCTTAGAAACCATAGCATAAAATGGATACTGTTACATTGACGAGGTTCTTAGTTTATGTTTTGTTCTGTACAGTAGCCATTTAATTAACAGAAACTAACTCGTGCCAGCAACTATTGTCCTCTGTGATACCTCTTGTTTTATATTCCTTAAGACTTTATTTAATTCTTCTTTAAAAGCAAATGGATTTTATGTTTAATTAAATTTCTTTTTGCCTCCAAGTGATCAGCAAGGTGAAAAAAATATCCTAAATGTTTTAGAGAATGGCTGTAGTGTTTACACATCTTTTATGTGAGATTTTGATAAATTTTCTCGTTGATTGATGGTATAAAAACAACTTCAGTTAACATCGTAGGCTGTTAGCAGCAGTTTGTTTTTATACTACCAAGGAATTTATTTGAACTTCATGCAGCTTAGAACAAAATTTTCATTTTGATCTTCAGAGAAGTTAGCTCTGTAATTACTAGAGACTGTCATTGCTGTAACATTTGAGACTGCAGAGATTTGCAAAGGTTTTCTCCTCCCCCCACAGGCTTTGGCTATATTTGTCAACCCAATAAAGGCTGTAGGGTGAAACCTGAGGAGCGCTGATCCCATGTATCTCCCGCTGACATCAGTAGGAGCTTAGCACCCATCAGCATCAAAGGGTTTTGTTACTGCAGCTGTTTCTCAATAATGCAAAACAATTAAAAATAATAGCAAATGGAACAATACCCAAATAATCCAGTATATTCTGGGAATGGTTTTGAGGATACTCTAAAAATTTAGAATCATCTTAATTTTACAATTCAGCATTTCAGTTGTGACCAGACTGTATCAACAAAGCGTGATGCAGAATGAAATTCAGATCCAAAGCTGAAGTAAATGGTACAATGGTGAGAGTTTGAAGAGGCTGGCTGTGGTCTATATAAAAATTACTATGAAATCAACCTAAAGCAACACTGTGATAGGAATCAGCATTGTCTCTGCTGTCAGAAGTTATTTTCACATTTAAATGACATGTGCATCCATGGTGAGCATTTAGCCTTTTACTTTCTGTCCACCACCCTATCTATTTAGCTCTTTGACACAGGAAGGATTTTTTTACCTGTGTCTTTACACAATGGAGATTCTGAGCCATAACTGAAGCTCCAGAAAACACATAAAGAACAAAAAGAAATAACGTTGTTTACACTATGGAGACTTTAGTCCCCATATACGCTTTCCCAAGAATTCTAATCTTAAGTGGAAATTTGTCAAACCTTGGTTCTTCCTGCCATACTACTTCTTGTCCTTAGCAAGAGGTTCATTACTATGGTCTGGTGTGTTTATTGTCTTTATCTGAGTGGTCTGGATTTACTTGAGATGAAGCTGATTGAATGTCACCCACCTTTTTTAAAGTTGGCAGCAACGCTTGGTATATTTGCACTTGCTTGTGCCTGGAGTTAGCGTAGCTAGGGCTTTGTTCTAGTCCTATACTATGCTTTGATATTTTTTCAGCTGGGCCTATGCAGAAATCCTAAATTTATTTGTCCTCTCAGAAGAGCAAGGAGTCCAGAAGCCCTGTAGATAAGAAATCATAACAGAGACATTTTCTAGTCATGATAAAGAAGGCATAGCTAAGCCTGATTATAACTGGAATTGCAGTTGCAATAAAGCCAAAGTATGAAAATGAATCACAGGAAATCCAAGAACAAAGATCAGACCTCTAAACTAAGAAGGAATAAATAGGATTTTGCCACAGGGCATAAGCATCAACCTGTACTTTCCTTTGAAAGCTACTGCGGAGATTAAAAAAAGCACAGACTCCAGGACTAACAATAACTCAGTAGTCGGAAAGACTTTTCCAATGTGCAGTATCCAATGTATAAAATCAGCCGAGATCTCTCTGAAGTGGACTGTCTCTCATCTTTACTGCCAGCTAGCCTTTCAGCCTTTAAAATGTTCAGAATGCATTGCTATGGAGAAAATCACTGAAGCATGAGCTGGCATATGAGCTTTTAAAGTTCTGTTCATTATTTCCCAGTCCTGGGCGCTGTTTTTCCTTTTCAGAAAAGCAGCCTATCTTCTCTATCACTATCTTGTAATAGTCAGCCTTCCATGCCCTTTTCTTCCTTATTTCCCTCTTTCCTCCCACTTTCTTTTCTGTCTGCTGAGACATCTTCAAACACAAGACACTGTGGTCAAATCACAACTGTGCCAAACGTCGCAGGGAAGTACGCTGGCTTGCAGACGTGCAGCTTCATAGTGAAATATCAGGTGTTACTGCAGTGTCCACCTAACTGGACATTCATAATTGCCAACTTTGTAGCATAGACTACTGTTTTGTTCATGTACCTTGCAAAAACAAAATATTGATTTGGGAGATAATTCGTTGCGTTTTTTAAATTCTAATCATATTGTGGAATTGTAATGACACCCAGCTAATTTTCATAAAGTTTCCATCATACACTGCACAATCCTTCCCAGAGGGACCAGTGATACAAAAGAACATGAGCTAAATCCCAATTTATAGTGAACATATAATTCTGAGAAAGTTCCGCTATGCCTGCAAGAAATTACTCATTGTGAATTAAAATGCAGTCTTCATTTCCATGCAGCTACTATATACCATCAACTGTCTAGCACTGCATAGCTGAGTAAAGCCTACCCATGTAGATAAGTCACTGATAGCATCACTTTCCTGAGAAGAGTCATGGTTGTTCATGTAGTAACTGTAATATTGGTCCATGTGAAAAATATTCCTTTTTATACCATTATGTCGGGCCAAGAATTCAGGCAATTGGAATGATTATTCTTTTAGGTGTTCCTAATTTTTAGTGTATAAGCCATTTCTTCATAGTTTCAGAGTATTGATGGACTACTCTAAAACTGTGTTATTACGCCATCTGGATCTGTTTTCATGTCTGTAGCCACAAGATATACAAAAGATGTGTGGCTCCTTACTGTATATATCAGCACAAACAGATTTAGCTCTTAAATCCCAAGTGGAATAATCGTTAATTTTCTGGTCCGTTAATCAAATACTTTTTCTTTGTTGAAAGCTTCTTCCCGCGGTCATTACCTGTTTCAATAAGATATATAGTGACATTTCCCCAGTCTAAGAGAACCTTGCACAGTTTAGGAAAACTTTTCAGGTCAGTGAGGTTACAACAAAACTCAGAGTCTTTCCATGAGGATAAGTAGAATTCACCCCAAAATAATACTGGCATAAATATTTAAAAGTGTCTGTGGTACCCTCACTTTTCAGATGGATAGTGAGATTATTTGCCAATGGAGTTAGTTAACCATCAAATCTGGACGGTGGAGAGGTGATTTGAAATTAATGTATGCAATATACAGTGCTATATAGAGCACAAGTTGTCGCACTTTGTGAAATAGCATTTTTCATCATGTTTTCAAATCTGAGGAAAGTCTTTACATTTCATCTAAATTTGATTACCTGAGAAATGGATACATAATAAAGGTGGTGTTGAACCAGAAGGAATGACATCAGTTAAATTTAAACCTATGACTTATACTCATCAGAGAAAAATAAAGCACAGCAATTAGCTGGATTGTGTAGATGCGTTGTATCATTCTAATAGCAATTTTTGTCAGCTCTGAATTTGGCCAAAACTTGAAGACAACCTGAAGGAATGCAGTTCCGGTAGTTATACCAGGAAGATCCTAAGTGTACGTTAATTTAAACTGGCTGTAATGATATTTAGTAACACAGCAGCTGCACAGATTAGACTTAGATGATTTTTGAATTTTTAGTTCACAAAAATAGGCCAATTTCAAAGTCTTGTGCCAAAATGTGAGATTATTGTTCATATAAAGTAGCTGGACATACACAAAAGAATTTAATATTCCAGGGTGTTCTATCCTACAGATGACATGAGCCAAGGTCTCCTTTTCCTGTTCTTGATGGGCTGCTCAGGTAAATGATAAAGCTCTAATGAATTAAAGACTAATAGCTAACAGATGTACAGACGCTATCCACTCTATTAATTAATGCTGCTGTACATTATGTGGAACTAATGCAAATTACTGTATGCGGAATGTTTACAGATTGGAATTGTGCGTAGCAACACAGTGGAAGTATTTCCAATATATTAGGAAAAGTGCTGTGAAGGAACTCTCAGGGTACAATCACTGTGGCATTTATTCATGGCTTTCAGGTTCTAATTATCTCTCCTTTCTTATGAAATTTTTGTTCAGTTTGAGTCAGTTAAGGCTGTATTTTACCATTACTTTTAAAAAGGTAAGATCATATTGAATTTTCCTACAGTCAAAAAATTATAAACACAGAAAATTAGTATTGCTGATGAAATGGTCTTCTGTCTCAAGAGACTTATTTAATTAAGTATATCTAAAAAAAGATATATAAATTGTGGCACTTTTGAAACTCATACTCTTCTGTCAACATGTCATTCCTTATATGTCATGTTTCTTAGACTGCTAAAAATTATTTTTTCATTCACTCCTCAAAAAGCATGCTTTGTCCAAATATTACAGGGAATTGTTGCTTTTGATATTCAAATGAGTTCAGACCCAAACTAACATTTAAAGGGAACTCAATGATGAATTGCAAATTAAAACTGAAACGAGTCTTGTATGGTTGATAGTTTAGTCACATAAATACTGTGCATACTCGAGTAGAAATCTTTTCAATTTTTATTTTCATAATACAAAAATATGTCTGAACAAATTCATTGTTGAGTTTGGCCAGCGTTTAACAGTTGTCTGTATCCATCTCAAACACTTGAGATGATTCTTAAGATGAAGAAAAGAGAAATATTAGTAGTTAAAAGAGGAACAGTGAGCAGAACAAGTGCACTTCACGTGAAGCAGAGAAGTTAGCTGTGACATGTACAAGATAGTGAGAAGTGATAGAATCAATAGCAGAAATTAATAAAAATTTGGTGTAAACTTGTGTTTATGCCACACGCATGGTATCACTAGAACAGGTGTCACAATATTCAAACACTGTGTGTAAGCAGTGCCGTTTATAATGCCTTTAGTAAAAAAGTTTTTCATATCTAATAACAAAAGCCAGCAAGCTAAGCAGGGTTATTATATCTTTTTATGATTAAAAAAATATGCTGATTGAAAGACTCTTTACTTACATGCTATTTAAGGGAGTTAAAGTCTGGTTTTATGTACTTTTAATTGTAAAATTAATTTATTTCATTCTCAGCATAAAAAGAGATATATTTGCCCAGTAGTATTCATGAGCAACTTATAAGCGGTAAAAAAAATGCTTTCCTATTTTGCAATAAGGTCCTTTTATTCCATTTTGCATATCAGTTACAAATTAAATTTGATCATTAAAACTACCACCCAGTCATTTGTATTAAATACAGTATTTTAATAATGATTTTTTTTGGTCCTGAAAGAGGTATTTTATTGGAGACTTTTAGTCTGAATTCAGGTTTTGACAGTAATGTTGGGGTACTATAAACTGAAAAAAAAAGCAAACTAAACCTGTAGTAGTAATCTGCTACAATGTCATACTTGCTGCAATGTTTATAACTACACCTCATCTGTGGTCAGCAGTGTGTTAAATTTTTATTTAACATAGTCAGGAATTCCTGAAGCCTTTGCCAGGACTGTAGAAGGGAACAGCCACTTGAGGTTTGGGCTGACTGCAATCAAGTCATTAGCTTAACTGAATAGCAGAAGTTCTGGGATGAGATTATTTATGAACCTAATTGACAGCCTGTACTGGTTTACCATAGGAAAGGGAAAGAGATAATCTAACAGGGGAAAAAGCTATCCTTAAAATGGAGCTATTAGAGCAAAGAAATTACTTGGTTTGCATATTTTCAGTCTTCTTGAATTTATGGTTGCCTTGCTGGGAGAAATTTAACCACTGTCTGCTGAGGAAATCTTATTTTATTTTTAAAATTCTGTTGTGTCAGCATCCAAGATTTCCTTGTAGTACATTGTTTAACATCTCTACCTTCTTTTTAAAAACATGATAAACTGCCTTTCACACCTAACCTAACAATTGTCCTGATGCAAATTCTATTTCCTCCTCAAATGTCTGTCAGTATGCTCAGTGTAAGAGATTTTGAAATGTTTGTCATTAGGGTCAGTTCAGGATCCTAAACAGGTTTTAACTTTGCTCTACCAAAGCTTCCTGTGCTCTGGTTTCTTGTCCATAAAATAAAACCAGTGACACATTATTTCCTGTCAGGGCAGTTCTGAAAATAAGCGAACATATACTGTATGAATAGTCAAAATAAGAAGATTTTTGCATTAGCTGGGTAAGTCTTCTATTTATCTGTGATATTTATTAGCATTTATAATAGCTAACCACTCCTTAAGCTCTTTGAGAGTCGAAGATGAAAACATCTGCTGTTGTTCTTATACGGGTATTTTCACTGACTCAGATACGGTATAAATCCTTGCATACTTAACACCCATGGTCATCTGATTTCCTTGATTCTAAAGGTCATCATCAGCATAAACTAAACCATAAGTACTAAGATTTAAAGCTGAGAAGTAGAATTGGTTGATAGTTAAAGAGCTTAAAAGAGCCTACTGTAGCTTCTGGTAGCTATGTAACTAGCATACACTGAATTTCCTCTGCTCTACTCCTCAGTAAACCCAAGCTAATCCCTTTTTTGAAGCTATCATTTGATCAAAAAATGAGCAGCTAAAGTGAAAGTAATTTTTCAAAAGAGGACATTAAAACTGTGTGAGAATTCAATGTTTGAGCTTTGGTTAACTATTTTAAAACATTTCAGTCAGATGGCTTCTCCAAACTGCTAGATTTAACAAACAATTAGACTAACTTTTCCATTTGACATTTCTCTTAGTGTCCATTTACTAAGGAGGTTAATGTTTACCTATATTAGGAAAAAAGTTGCTTTCCTGTTAGTTCCACATTCCCCTCCACAGTCTTTCCCTTTGTCCCAAAGACAATGTGGAGCTGCAGGGTTTTTTTTACTCAAACCCATGACTTTCACATATTTGAGCAATGGTTTGTGCGTTGCAGAGCTCTCCCAGAACTTGTATGTAGTTATAGAGCCATTCACCCAGCTTTCTGAGCAGTGACTGCACACGGGGAAACAGGAGTATCTTTCTCTTACAGAAAAGTTAGTGTTAGGTTCTCTGTGGGTTTGAGGTCTTCCATGCTGCTCCCTACTCATTTCCTCCAGCATTCCTCCAGCATGCTCGTTAATGGCAGTGGGATAGGTATGGCTATAGAGGGATATAGATGTTGGCAGGACAGAAGGGAACAATATAAATTGCAACAATTTAATTTCCAGTGATCACTGAACCTTCTGAAGAAACTGGTGATTGCCTCTGTGACTACAGTTGTAGGTTCTCACGAGCTCTCTCCATCCCCAGCTTTAATGGAAGTGAGAGACTCCCTTTCCCGTCTCTCAGATGGATATAAAGAAGGCACCTCTTAGGAGCCCTCTGGCTCATGTGAGCAAAACTGGGAGGGATGAAGATGGATTTGCATGCACATCTTCCACTAACTCATTATTTTTGAAAAATTTTATCTGCCGCTCCTTGCCAAAACACCTTACTGCACTGAGATTGAATTATCTATTTGGTCAAAATTCTTAGGCCAAGGTTTTCACAGATTTTTAGAGAGCTGGCACACATCAGTACTTTCTACAGTTAGTTAGTTTAGCAGCTGCTGTAGGGAAACTGAACAGCCAGAAGTGGTATAGGTGTTGATAAGACATTTTTTCCAGCTCGTACTGCAGAGGATTTTGAGCACTCCTTCTCTGTCACCTCTTGATTTGCTCTTTCTATTAAAGAACTTTGATGATATGTTCCATTTGATACAACGGTGGTTGTAAGGAACAATCAATAAAACAGGTTCAAGGCTGATAGGGTGAGTAACATGGAAATTAGAGTAGGTTGATAAGCAGTGACGGGTGAATAGAAGTGGGAGTGATAGTTACGGAACCAGAACTCTATGTCTGATGCAGTGGAAAATGGTAAGCCAGAAAGGTGTCCAAAGAGGGTTTGATCGTTTACATCAGAGCTCCAGTTTAGGAAGATGATAGCAGCCATGTTTACAGTTGGGTTGAAGAAGGAATAATTTTTGTCAAGGAGACTAGAACTGCATTCATTGTTGTCAAGATAGAAGATTATAATGAGGTTTGAGGTTGATATGTGGTGATTCTGTTAGTCAATAAGACGAAACTCGCACCATGATAAGTTTGGGGACAATGGGATTGATTTGCCTTCTCCTTTTTTAAATTTTATTTTATACAACGTAACTACTCTTTTCTTTACTGGCTGTGGGTATCTCCCACAGGTTTTTCACTCTAATTATCTCCATTCTTGTAGTTGCTTTTAATATATAGTGGAAGTATTCAGCCACAATGTAGTAAATCTATTTTCTTATGTGTTTAGGAAGAATGCACATTATTTATTTTCCAAACTATATAATAGTTTATGAGAATGAGGACCTACTACTGTGATCACTGCTTTTCCTGCTCCATTAATCTGCAAAAAGCTCAGTTTCTAACAAAATGTAAATCCATTCCAAACCCAATGTAATCTCTAACATTAATTAATTTTTGTGGTGCTCTTAAATAAGATATGATATATGATATTGTATTCTATATGCATATTTTCTGTGGAAGAAGACTGCAAAATGTTTCCAGGAAATTATGGGAGGAGGTGTTTGTGAGTTTTTTTGATTAAGCATCCCTAGTTCAGTTCATCTGCATCTGTAGGTGAACATGTACTTTCATAAAATAATATGCGTGTTTTATTTTGACTGTTCAAACCATTTATGTATTATATTGCTCTACTCTTCTGTCAAATATTGTTTGTTTTTTATTTTGGTTCATCATTCACACATTTAACTGATGAATGTGCACCCTGACCTATATTTTTAAGGATGCATTCTCCTCTTGACTGTACTGCAGGAAAAAAATGAACTTCTGGGCTAATACTAACTTGTGTGCTGAAATTGCTATTTATTCAGTGAATATACTGTACAGACTTATTCTTTCAGATATTTTGGGTAAATAGTGGCTCAAAATTTTTTCTGTTCTTTCATGTGTAGAATTCAAACGTGAAGTTCATCAGAGACCATAGATTTCTTGTGTGGAAATTTCAAAGGAGAACTTTTACACTATTATTTTTATTATCAATATTATCTGTGTGAAAATGCAACATGCACATATTATTAATAACTATCCTTTGCTCTCTTAGAAATATGGTACAAGTTTCATTGGCGTCAGCATCAAAGGTTAATAAACCTTAAGCACAGAATTTTATTCTTTTTTTTTTTTTTTTTTTTTTTGGTCAAATGTAAATTAAAATGGAAAGTGAAGTAATGTTAGAATAAGTTCTTTCTGGTTTTATGTCCACACTCTCCTTTAAGGCAAATTCACTCCCTCTGAATTTACATAAAGGACACAGGATCCAGGCTTCTTCTTCCTTAAATTAATAAGATTCACTTTGGCCAAATCCACACTGTTTCTTTTTTTTTTTTTTTTTCTTTTTTCTCTCAAAAGGGAAGTAAAGCCAGTTGGATAGTATGAGACAAGTTAGACTTACAAATGCCAGTCATGTGATGCTTTCTTTCCTTCCCCATATGCAATTTCTACAACAGGGAATAAATGACTGACACACCATCCCCCATCGTCATAACAACATGTCACCCAAGACCATTATTTTTCAAACATTAATGGCATCCCTCCAGCTGGCCATACGGTTGCAGACACATTTTTCGGTAATTACTTTGCCCATTGCAGGAAGCTGAAGTAACACCATTTAATGTGTGCTCATGATAAATTTCACCTTCTTGTATAATAAAATGGAAGCTAATGAAGCACAGCACAATTGCGGTGAATTAGACAGCAGTAGAACAAGGCAGGAGAATACCCACTTATTGACATTACCAAACATATCTTGAATGCATTGACTTTTAAACCAACTCATATTCAATTATTAAAAAGGGGCCAGGGGAACATACTGTTGGCTTCATAAGGAAAAAGATTCTAACAGTTCATTAGTTATTAAATAATTGGCAGTCTCATCGCTTAATGTCTTTGCATTTAATAAATACCTCTGTACCCAGTGTACCAGACATACTTCTATCCACTTTATTTTTCATGAACATGTAAAATATGACATTTTATTTCTTCTGTCCACACATATAAGGGGGTTAAAGGGTCATGTTTTAGCAATTTGTATTAAGATATTTCCAATATCAATTAAGATATTTACAACATAAACTGGTTTTGGAATTAGTAAATAATTTTTTTTAAATGTGGTTAGGCATAAGAGTAAAATACATCTCTATTTTTTCACTACAGATGAAAATTAGGTGGTAATCCTGTCTTAAACAAACCACGTTTCCTGAATAGAAACATGCGGGGAAGGGGGGGAGGGGGCGGACCCCACAAGGGAAACAAGAGTCTGTGACAAAAATGACCAGAATAGAATGAGTTTCACAAGAATGATTAAGAGACAAACTTGTTTATTCTTCCATAAATTATTGCTTTACTGTAATTTTTACTCACTACAATTAGAAGTATGTATTTTTGCTGCTGTTGCATACCCCATCCTTCCAATTCACAAGCAACATATTATTGCTTATGTGCATTAACTTCATTAAAAGAATACCTATTGATTTTTATTAAGGCAGCTTTTTGGGGAGGTGCAAGAAAGACTATAGCCACTCCTACACATGTGACCTGATAAATGTCCTCAGGGCAATGTGACACAGCAGCTACTATGACTGTTATATCCACACTGCAGATACACATCTTGTTTCTTGTTACTAATAGATTTTTTTTAAGTTCCACTAATACTATGGACTGCTGTGAACAGAAGTAGAATTGTCCTGCATCAGGTCCTATATTTGTAAATTCTCATAGGCTGAGGTCAGTCCTGCTGCCAGAATCTAGGTAACTGGGAGCGTGGGAGGAAGGGAAGGACCAGGTTCAAGTTGGGGCTACCAGTGATTCAATACATACTGTAAAACAGTATTTTGCTTAAAACAAACCAAAACAAAACAATACTCATTATGGTGATGACTGTAGGTGCTCTCCCACAAAAATTTGAGATGTGCTATCTGAATCATTACCACCTTTCAGCACATAACTATAATTTGCCTTAAGTACATAAAAATAAAAATATTTCCAATCGATAGCTTATCTCAAAAAGGTTTTCCTCATTACATTTTACTCTTGCTTATCTTACAAAACTTGTATATGGGGTGGTCAAAGGAAATCTAGAGAATCTGAGAAGATAGATGGAGCAATAATGAGTCTCTAGGGTTGGCAACTTCATATGGTAACTTCTTATCCAACATCACAGGGACTATTCAAGTAGCTGGAATAGATCATCTGGCCATAGTCACAGAGTCACTATAGTATTTTGCCACTGCTGAAAAAGGCAGTCACCTTCTCACCTTCCCTCCTGGCCAAGGGGTCCTGTTGCTTCATTCAGCTCACCCCTAAGACAGCTGATTCTATTAAGTATTTGGGCAGAAAATGAATCTAGCAACAAAAAAGAATGGTTGGTATTTCTGATGGACTTGTGAGCTGAATCAGCCTACAAATAGCTGAGATGCATAGAGAAGATAACAAAAAGAAACAATTCCGGGGTGCATGGAAGAAAAACAGCACGTGTTCAGCTGAATCTAGGGCCCCAAAATATAAAATAATTAAGTACAAGAAAATATTGGATTTTTTAGCATTGTGCATATACAAAAAAAGTGGAAATCCTGCCTCACACGAAATTAAAATCCACCCAGAACAGGAGATGCTTTTAACAGTGAAAAGAGAAGGAAGAAGAATCAAAGACTGTCAAAAGGTTAGCAATTAGGCTAAGGAGGGTTATTTCCACAGAATTTCTCTCTACTCATTTGTGAGAAAAAAGCTTCTCTCAAAGTTAGTTCCAAACAAGAACCTAATTTTATATATTTTGATTCATCTCAGGAGGAAACTAATCTCTTTGTGTACTGTAAGGGTTGAGGAGACTAAGAGAGTAACCTTAGGCCAATGATAGCCTTTGTGATTGCCTTCCAGTGACCTCAACAATGTGCAAATCAAATTTCAATGAGTGAAAATGCTAAGAATGAATCTAATTGGGTGAAAAATTCAGCGTTGGAAGTTTTAAAGAGATTCTAGATTTCAGAAAATGATTCAGAAATGTAAGAATAATGTAGAAAAGACTTGTATGCAGTAGAAGAAACTTGTATTTGTATTTCCCTCCCCCCCAACACACACACATTTCCCTGGAGGGCAATTTGGGAATGTTATAACAAGGCAAAAAGTTATCAGCAACTGCAAGATAGAAGGGGTAATTTCATCCAATAGACACTAAAATGTCTGAAACTACATCAATTTGTTCTAGGGATGGATTTGACTTAAAAAGTCCTAAGTTCTAGGGGGACTTTTTTTTTCATTTTGTATTCTAATTTCCTAAAATTTTACTATTCTTCTCACATGAAGTTATGTGGATCACTACTATAACTCCTGTGTCTTTTTTTACTTTACTGACATTTTGCTTACATTACTATACAGCAGGCCTTTGTGCTGTGGTGCTATGTCTCCTGATAATCCATTTATTATGTTTGTATAACAGTTCAGCAAGATACAGTTTTGTCAAAAATAAAGTAGAATGTGTACAAACTATTACCCCAAATTTCCAAAAAGAAATCCAGAACTGATATATCAGTGTTCTCGGCACATTTCGAAAATGTGAGAGATTTCATGACAGAATTCAGATCTGAGTGAGTTTTAAACATTCGTCCTCAAAAAGTGAGTATGCAGATCTATCTAGCTCAAAATAAATATCATGCTCTATTATCTGTAACCTGTAAACATCTCGGAGTTCCTAGCATCTGTATTGGTTAGATTACTGATTTTAGTGTCTTTTTTATTTAGAAGTCTCTACTGTGCAAATGTATTCTTTAACTATGATGAAGCAACTTCAATGCATGCTTAAAATAAGTAAATTAATACTTAGTTCTAAAGATAGAACTCTAGAATAAAACATTCAAAAATATTTTTTCCACGAAAGTTTCAGGATGAATTTATATGCTGGTATATTACAAACAAATATTTTTTAGGGGTGTTTGGAACAAGGAAATACACTACTATTTCTGACAATACAGAAATGAGAATAAGACAAAACAAAAAGAAATGTTAAAAGTAATTTGGAAAGTAAGGCTAAAGTCTTTTTCCTCTTCCATTATGATTTCTAAAGAAATAAAAATGGCAGTAATGTGTTCTGCCACGGTTCAGGAATCTGTAGCTTATACCATGTCAACTCAGATTTAGCTTTCTCAATTTTTTGTAACAGCCTACTCATGAGGAAGAGGTAATATCTTTTTTTGCTATCTCAAAAGAGAGAAAACTTTCAGTCAGCTGGGATTTATGTGCTTTACATGCTTTATAGCACATCTACTCTAGTTCATGCAGTGCTCTACATTAAAATTTTAATAATGATTTTTAAATACCTGCATTGCTTTATTATTGCTGTATGACCAAGTTCTAAAGTAACTCCTTGAGTCTGCAAACACATACATACATACATATATATATATATATATATATATATACATATGCATGTTTACCCTTGTGGGTAGTTCCCTGCCTTTCGGTTGGACTCATTGTGTGAGTGAAGTTTTGTGTATATATACAAATGTTTGCATATCAGATCTTAAAAATGCACTCAGCATTAGACTTGAACAAAAAATGAACTTTTTTGCCAAAAGAATATCTTCTGAAGAAAGTTATTTTGTCATCATTAAAACTTCTCTAACTTCTTCCAGTTTGGCATTTTTGATTGAAAAAAATTAATCAAGGATTGATTCGGTAATAGAAAACTTCCATGCTTACACTTACATTAAAAATTATGATCCGAACAATCAATATTTTTGAAATTTCCATTCTGTTTTTATGTAAAACCTCAAAAACGGGTATAATTTCTTTTAAAAAAAATCCTCAACTTTTTCAGCCATAACCAACTTTTCAGTCAAAATATTTTTCATAACATCTGAATGCTTGATTCTTTCTTACCAAGGGCCAGATCTTCTTATGTAAACTGACATCATTCCATTGATGCTAACTTAGCATCATTCCACTGTACCAGGTAAAGATCCAAAAATGCTATATACTCCTGGCAAAAATGTCATTCCCCATATGGTATGATTTAAAAAAAAAAACCACCAACTTACTTCCATAGCTTTTAAAAGTTTTAGAAGTCTAAGATTTTTAAAGAAGTCATAAAATAGGAAGATAATATGACAGTGGAGTCTTTCTAAACTTCAATTATAGAATGAGCATTTTATTGCAATGATTCTTATAGATGACTTCGAACTGTAACTTCTAGACCAGAATTTTAAGTGCTATGTTTATTTAGTATCTTCAGTTTTCCTCACATTTCCTTTCTTTACAGAATATCTTCTACAAATACAAAACGACCTGTTTCCTTGGTTCAGTATCAGGAAAGTAGTGAATCCTGTCACATAGTCATGTGCTGAAGATGGTATGAATATTTAAAATGTAGATATGCAATCTAACTCTAAATAGAATATCTACACCTGGAATTCCAAAAGCGGCTAGATATTTTTGAGCTTTTCAAAAGCATAAGTGAAAATATCTAAGTTGTGGAGCTGAAGTGAGGACTTGAAAAGATTGAGAGATAAATTCTTCCTACTCATTCCTGTACACTGTTCCTTCTTGGTTTAACTCAAGTTTTGTGTCAAGAGTTTGTTGCAAATTTTAAATCATAACTTATTTTCACTTGTTAGAAGACTACTAAAGTATATGAACATTAATTCATATGTCACTGTTTGTAATCTTCATTATTAAAAAATTTGCTGCTTTTCAAATTTATGTTCACTTTTCTTTAAATAAAATTCTATGATTTCATCTTTTCTGCCTTAGAACATTGCCTTTTACAAAATTAACATGTCTAATTGCATAAATATTTATTCGTAGATGATGTTCCGTCTAACTCAGGAGAATCACTTATTTTGTAAAGTGTTATGGTGTCAGACTTGGGTCGCTCCTTACTCATAAAAATAGAAATCTGTTTAAAAGAATATCTTACGAGAAGCAAAATACATTCTAGCCAGACAGAAACACCAAAGTGTCTGTTTTCTTATTTAGTATTTAGTTTATATCTTTAATATTGCTTCTCAAGTCAAGAAACAATTTTGAGTGAAACTCTGCTAATGCAAAAATCTATAATTTCCCTGTGTATCTCTGAGCATAACTAGTAAGCAGGACCTGGCTTTAAATTTCTTCCATTTCTTTTTACAGCCAAAAATGGGAAAGACTGCTCAGATTTGCATTTTCCTTGTTTAAATCAGGGATGGATCCAGAATTTGGGCTTACAGTGTTTTCCAAGGTTTTTATTAACATGGATCTTCCAGGAAATATACAAATGTTTCAGAGGCCACGCGTAAAAAGAGGAAAGCCGTGGGCTGAGTAGTCTTCAGCGCTTACATTACTGCTAACCAGGAGACCAGGGTCAGAGTTCATCCCAAAGATTCTTGAGTAATCAATTAGCCTAAACAGTATCTCCCAGAAGGTGCATTCATAGAAAGGACCATGTAACTTTACCGTTTTACTATCTACCAAGCTGTGTTTGCTGTGACCTAGTCAGATTACAACCCAGAGCAGTAAGGAATACAACACTGTGGCATGAGAAGAATGTGGCACGTTACCCTTGTGTGATAACCCAGTCTGGCGTCCTCTTGCTGCCTGTTGAACACATGGCTGGCCTGTTTACAAAATGAACCTAAATAAGCTACAGCATTTTTATTTACTTTGCTTTTATTCACACCATTTCATTGCATTTCATACCATTCACCATTTCAGACCACTGTGAATGAACGTATTTATTTGTACATTACAGAAAACAAATGTGCAGAAATTAATAAGTATGATCCAGATGAAGAGGAGTATTAAAATCCTGCACATTTAATTTTTGATCTGGCAACATATTTCTGAGGTTTAGATAGTGGATGTTCCAGCAGCGACTTGGCAAACTGTTTCTTCTGGTAATGAATTTAGCCACATGCTTATAATAATTTAAAGTAAATATCGCATAATAAACATAAGCATCGATTATAGTAAAGCACACAATCAAGTATATTTCCTAAACTAGAATGGATTTAAACATGTTAACTGATTTCCTGAAGTAGGGGCCTACAGTCTAAAAAACTAGCATTTTAGTTGCTTTCTGTTTTGACTCCTGGACCTTAATTTGAATTCAAAGATTTAGTGGGCGTGAGTATGTTATCTCTTATTTAGCACAAAATCTCTCTCTTATCATTCCAATTGTCTTCACGTGGGAAAATAACAATGATGCATCTTATTGATGCATTGTTTCAGATTTAATTGTTTTAACTGTTGTCTGATGAAAAAATTTGCTATCAAATTTACTGCTTAGCTGCATTTTGTTGACTAGAGACTGCAAAAGTTTATGGACAGGAATGACCAGCACTTGCACTGGTAGCCTGTGAACTTCAAGAAGTTCAGAACTTTGGATATTTACCAATATTTGGATAATACTGAGAGCAAGTGAGTCTTTTTAGAATGAGAAATGGGCCTGTAATTTTGCAAAGTAGAAAGGAATTTAAATAAAGCTTCAGATGGATTAGCAAATTGGGAATGAATAGAAAAGTCAACAGAGGAGCCTTTCCAATGCTAGGCTGAGAGTTCTGCACTGACTAAAGTCTGTGTAATTCTCTCCATTATTTCTGGATGAAGTGGTAGACAGGAAAGAATCAGGAATGGAAAGATAACCACTTACAAGTGTAATCCACTGGGAAAACATGGAATTTGTGTTGTCCCTGGTAATTAATGGCTTATCTTATCTACCTAATTCTACATTTCTTTAGCCTTTTTGTGGGAAGAAGGCTCAGGCAGTGAAATTTTTTTCCTAAACTACACATGGATATGTGCCTTGTACAATTCTTCCTGTGGACAGGATTCATTCTGGAAACTGAGTCGGTGTTGTGAGAAAGTAATGCATTTCTGGTCTGCAATATCAACCTTCAAAAAGGTAGTTCCTCTCTGCCCACATCCCTTCAGTTTATTTGTATAAACCTGGGCTTACTGGTTTTCTGCAAGAAATAAACTGAGAGTGAAGTTAGTAGTGGCAGAAGGCCACTGCAAGTAGCAAAAGAAGAGATTTATCTCCTAACATCGTAATAATTGTCTTAATTAACTGAAATTTAAATCAGTTGTGTTTAAATGGAATCTGATTTTTTACCATCTTAAATGTATATAATCTTCACACTTCCTGAAAACTTCCAGAAGACCTGTCACAGAACATTTCCTTCCAATCCTGTTTATACTCTTTCATTTTACTGTTATTTGAGGGGAAGGAGGGATTGTTTGTCTTTGTTACTTACATTTCTTGTTTCATGTGTGATTTCAGTTCTTGGAAATAAAAACACTGAAAGGAGATGAATGTAGAAATGTCATGCAACCTTACCTTTCTACATGGATGTTGTAGCTTTCTCATTTTACACAGCTTCTAGTACAATTCCAGACTTTGAATACAGGTGCCAATCACAATTAATCTGAGAAAATTACATGGTGATTTTGTACGGTGAACAAATGGACCAGAATGACACCAGAAAACACATTTCATTTATACTTTGACTTTGACTTCCAGCTCTCATCTGTTGGGGTGAAAAGCCAGTTAGTGCATCAACTCACCGTGCTACCTATATTTCTTCTCTTATCTTTGTCTTCATACCAATTTAAGTCTAAAAGTTACCTGATAATACCATTGAAACATGCTCTCCCTTCATCCAGAAGCTGATTTAACTTTTCGTACAGGCCACTGATTTCATCATGTGGGTGACTGTGGTTGCAGAATAAGCTTAGATGATCTTTATCTTATGTCTTTTGGAAAACTTCAGGGTTAGTTGAGCAATCTTGTAACTGACTCATTTTTATATGTTTTATTAACCTCCAGAGCTTGTGTGGAAAGAGAAAAATACTTAAATATTATTTTTTTCCTTGGCTGTCTGATTTTAGTGAAGATCCTGTGGCTTATTTGGCTTCTTGTTTGAAGGTGGTTTTTTCTGCACCTTGTTTATTTTTATGCTATTGCCAACAACCGTAGAAGGTTTATATATAGGTAAAAGCCTAGTATTTATATTACTAAGGACTGTAAAAGTTAATATGTGTATCAAGATCTCTAGCCCAACTAATCAGCTGCTAAATAGTAAAGGCAAAAATTTTTCTCAATGACTGACACCATGTACTGTAGGAACCTGACCTACTTGAAGCTGTTCCTGCTCATTGCAGGGAGGTTGGACTAGATGACCTTTAAAGGTGCCTTCCAACCCAAACTGTTCTATGATAAAATATTCTATATTTATGACAAAGAGTCCCAGGTGGATTCAGGGTTTTACTGGATCCCATTTTAGTAGTGATGTAGGCAGCCAATATTCAGTGATGCTCAGGGCCTTTTATACCTGGATTTATGTTTTAGTTTTCATCTTTTCTATATTTGTATTTGGTCCATTGTTTGGGGACAACAAAAGATGTATATTTGATTTGTTCAAATCCGTATTCTAATCAATCACAGGATTCAGAAATGCGGAAGTTATGAAAGAATATGTTAAAAAGATAGCATTCATCAGAAAATAACTTTCAAAATGTTGCAAGATATGCTAGAACAATTAAATCAGAAGTAGAAGTTGTTACTGAGATGTTATGGTACAAACTCCAAACATTGTGTGGCAGTTAGGCTCCACTTAATGCAACCTATGATCTACAAATTTAGAAAAAGAAATGAAATTTCATTTCTAGCATACATGCTAAATTCAATTACATCTAATAAACATGCTGACACTGTACTTTTCATTTCCTCATTCACAGAGAGACAATACATTTAACTAGTTTAATTGTTCAACATGAGGCAATGATGGGTACCAAACTTAAAAAAAAAAAACAACTAACCAACCATCCAGTTCTTCAGGAACATTTAAAATACATGCTGCAGTTGATAACATTTTGTGTGCAGTAGAATAATTTTGAATGCTTTTTTCTTGTTTGTTACTTGTAAGAAAATATTTATCTGAAAAATAAGAAATAGATTATTGGTGTATTTTAATAAATAATATAGAACTAACAAATGCTGTTAAAATTTTGCAGAAGCATGATCATAATGTATAGCTGGAGAACAAATGGTGATTTTACATTCAAATAGCTGGATCCAAATTTATAAACTCCACCAAGGTCAATTTACTAGGTATTTAGTATTACATACATTATACTAATGTTATTGTTGTTTAAAATGGTAGATGCCTTATCTCAGGTTTTGTTTGTAGACCTATTTGCAGCTCCATTAATTATAATAGAAGACAATCCATATATTCATGAAGTGAATTTAACCTTGGATAGTAGGACTAGGAAACACCTCTTCCTTAGTCATTTACTTCATCTTCCTGAAGAAAAGCAGATTCATCTTTTTATTACTTATAGACATCCCTAAAGACCATGGTCTTGCCATTTCCTTGTTCACATGGGCTGTGGTGAATCAGGTCTAACGGCAATATTATAAATGAGACCTTATAGCAGCCTTCCAGTACCTAAAGGGGCCTACTGGAAAGCGGGCAGGGACTCTTTATGAGGGAGTGTAATGATAGGACACAGGGTAACGGCTTCAAACTGAAAGAGGGTAGATTTAGATGGATATCAGGAAGAAATTCTTTATGGTAAGGGTGGTGAAACACTGGAACAGGTTGCCCAGAGAAGCTGTGGATTGCCCACCCCTGGAAGTGTTCAAGGTCAGGCTGGATGGGGCTCTGAGCAACCTGATCTAGTGGGAGGTGTCCCTGCCCATGGCAGGGGGGTTGGAACTAGATGATCTTTAAGGTCCCTTCCAACCATTCTATGATCCTGTGATTCTATGAAACAGCTCCAGGGAACAATCTCCTGCACTGAAAGCTCATAATATCAAATGGTGGGCTCTGTCCCACACTAGTCACTGAGGTCATGATCTAGAGGTCTAAAAAGTTCAATTTTTCCCTCACTCTATTACTCCTATTCTTCTTCCTGAAACCAAACTCAATACTATGTGCTAGCAATTTTAAGATTCAAATAGAAGTTTTTTCCTGCTAGGTCAATAAACCTGGAGCCACTTTATAAATTATTGTTTAGGGTCTATATTATTATTCCAGTCATTCCAAGTATATTTTGCTAGGTGCTTTTAGGATGGTAACATGATTTTTTGTTGCTGTTTCAGAAAATAATAAATAAATTAATCTTCGGGAAAAACTCTTACTCTTTTGTAATTAAATGGAATTGGCCAGATCTTCCGCTCATATAAATGCTTTTCACTCCAAAGAAGTTATCTTATGATAGTTGTAGTTTAACTTTATTAAAAAAATAATCTAAAAGTTTCTCCTAATATTTTCCAAGATTCCATTTGGTTCAAAAGATGGAAACAAAATGTGCATCACTCAAGATAACACCTCTGAGGGACAGATAAGCATGTTGATTACAGACTCTGCTCTTCAACTTACAGCTCTGCACCCTTAATGATACAGTTCAAGAGCGATCTGTTGATTTGCCAACAGAAGTGCACTAAAATGCAACAGTTCAATACACAGCCATCTTTACTTAATTTCAAGCTCTTTAATTGAATGTCAGTCAATTACACAGTTATAATCCATATCTTATTACAAATACAAAGTACTATACGCATGCATATTAAATAGCACGTTTCCTTAACTTAAACCATTTTGCTTTTTAGAAACCATTGCAACTAAGCAATCAATTGTGATTATGGTAACAGTCACAAAGCATTTATTACTTAATGTGATTATTTAATTGTAAATTTAAAAAAAAAAAAAAAAATCCTATCTTATTTTCTATTAAACCATCATTTCCCAACACTACATACTTTTCCCGGGTAAAGTATTTCTCATCTTCTCTAATATATAAGATTTTTTAATGTTACCTATCATAAGATTTCAGTATTTTCCAAAAGCTAATTAGACTCACAAGAGCTCAGCAATCTCATTTACTCTTAACCTCACCTTTTCCACCTTGATCTATGTACTATTTTCTTCTTCTTAGCTGCTTTGTCTAGTGACTATGAGGATACTAATTTAAAATGAGTTTTCAGCTTTGTTCTGAAAGCTGAGAGAATTGCGGTCAATCTAATATCCTCTGACAAGGAATCTGGAATCTTTTGTTCTGTTTATTGAATTAGCCTATATTCTGCTCCCATGCGCTTTGTTTTTCAGATTGATAGATTTGCGATTAATACAAAAGAGAGCAACTGAGGATGACAGTCTCCTCACAGAGAAAAATACTTCACAGTACATGGGAAAAATATTTCTTACAGGACTTTCACATTTAGGATAGAGACCACATCTTTGGCCTGGCAATTTTAAAGGATACCAGTAATCAGAGTTTGTTGTACCTATATCAAAGTAATATAAATTTCAGTAATTCATTCAGGCAGTTTTCAATGAAAAAGTCAGGGCCTAATCATAACACAGCAGGTGAGGGTACGGCTTTAAATTCAACCTCAGGTGGAAAAAGGCCTTTTTCAAAATTTTGAACTATTCAGTCATTCTATGATGAATTCTATGACTGAATGCCAAGTGATCATCCTATGACTGAATGCCAAGTCATCCAAATGGACTGCTTTGATGGTCTAGTTTTAGCTTGAAAATCCTTCAGTATAAGGCGATAGGCTGGAAGATGGTAGCTTTAGCAAAATTTAAGAGAATATTCTCTTCTTCTCATGTTGTTTTCTGTTTTGATGGAATCTGAATTTGTACAACTGCTCTATCCTAAGAGCTGATTCCTGTGAGACACTGGGAAAGGTAAAAGCTGAGAACGCTACTCACATCAGAGATAAATAAACAGCATGATGTAACTATTGACATCAGAGATTATGGCCTCTCATAGTTATTCCCCAATGAAAATATTCCTGAAAATATAGGTGTTTATATTAAGGATGTTTATCAAAACAATTTTTGAGAAAGTCCTCATAACAGCAGAGTTAAAAGGAAAAAAAATTATATAGAAGTCATATGCATTCCTGAGATTTTCCATGTATTCATGGACTAATTGAGGAATGAGGGGGATTATGGTTCTTTTAGAAAATCAAATGCAAAATTCTATTGATGTCTTTCACTATTGAAAAGGCACTATGAAGCATTAAGAAATTGATGTCCATATTACATTTTTAATCTGCTTTATGAAATATTTGAGGTGTGCGCACAACATCCCACTATTTGTTTGTGGTAGTCAATTTAAACTATTTCAGGGAACATATGCATTATATATGAAATACTTAAAGTTCCAGCTGAATAAACACTCCAGTTTCCCATCAGCTTCAAAGGTCTACAAATAAACTTTGTGCACAGTTTAAAGTGAAAAATGTGTATTACATGCATCTGACCTTTTAAATTTAAAATGCTATTCTGTCTTATCTAAACTGTGTATGTTTTGGATCATTCTGTATTAAATAATTGTAGATGGAGGGTTGAAGAGCTTCACACATAATATTTGTCCACAATATATATTTATGGGCACTGAGACAGCTTTTATTATCCACACTTATTGTACAAATTGTGGTGATTATGAACCTAGAAGCATTTCAGAATATATGGTTAGTAAAGCTGTTGTGAATCCCCATTAATACTTTTGGAGAAAGGGTGAAATATTATGATACCTAGGTATTCTAGGAGAAAAATGCAGAGTTTAATATCAGGGTATGCATAAATTTTTTCTTGAGATAAAATCCAATTACATTCTTAAAGCATTATTTTTTTAATTATCATGTTTTTATCAACTGTAGCTAAAATGTGGTCTTAAGTTGTTAAATGGAAAACTTAAGCTGCTAAGTGAAAGCACATTCACTTGCTGCAAGTACTTATTTAGAAACAAACCAGCATGAATTAAAACCATATAAATACGAAATAGTTTTCTGACATAGGAAACTGCTAAAATGAACTTCTGGTGGATATTGCTGATGATGCTGAAGTCAAAAGAAGGATTTTTTTTCTTTGTTAAGTGAATGCGTTTTCCTTCAAAATAAACTGCATGGCGCTAATGCTTATGAAAGTAAATGGGCAGATTTTAGAAATATAGTTCAGAAAGAAGAATGATTGTATTCTGCTTTACATTAATATAAAGACAATTTCACAACATGAGAAAAAAGTTAATCCACACTCCTATTAACACTTCACCCATGAAAATCAAATCATAGCATTTGATCTTGCTCTCATTGAATTTAGTGTATTGAATTTAACAGAAAGACAACCTCAGCACAGCTAAGTCCAGCACTGGCCCTGCTGCTCTAATTACACTTTAGCAATATTAGTTTCTTTTTCCCCTCATCTTTTTACTTCATTTCCCTTGACTGAAGTGCAATTTCACCAAAATGTAGTAGACTAATCATGAACTGGCAACAGAGTATAGACTGAAACTTTAAATTGACAATCGCAACAGTAGAATACCAGAAATTTATAGAAGCATAACCGTTTCTTCTGCTGGGTGTGTGATAATTGTTTTTCTGCTCATTTACATCCAAAAGTAATTAAACTCTACAACAAAACTATGTACTGTAGCGTTGGTGCAAAGTCTGCTGTTTGGAGGTTATGCAGAGATTCCATGAAAACATCACGGTGGGAACTGTCATTCATTTGCATTGTCATTTCCTAAAAAAATTGCAGAAACATATCCTTGAAAGAATTAGGTCACACAAAGTGTGGCCTAAGGGCTTCTCCTTTCCGTTTTCCCCAGTGGAGTTCTGCAGCTGATGCGATAAAAACTGTTCTACATCAATAATTTTTTGAGTTTATGTTTCCTGAAAAATTGATTTGGCTTATGAAAATAAACCATCTTCATAATTCAGTGGGAAAGTTTCCTTGTCTTTCCTTCCAAGTCTTTTTTTTTTTGATACAAATGCAGTGGTGTTACAGTGCACATAAAGGTGTATAATAAATGTAATGATCTTCTGAATCTTCTTCAGACGATTGTAGATAAAGGGTTGCGTTAAAAATTCATGTCACAGTAATGTAAGAAAATGATTACAGCAAACTTTGCTTTCCCTGGATATTACAACCTACACATAAATAAATACAAGTTCAAAGCTGAGAAATTTTCTTTCTCGTGACATTTCTTACCAAAGTCTCACAGTGTTTCACGGTCACGTGTGCCTTTTCCTGTTAGAGGGGTAAGGGATAGCTGTTGTTTTCTTGTACTTTTGGTACTGTGGAAAAAAAATTATTATTTTTTTTTTTTTTTGGCATTGAAAAAAAGCTACTTAATCACTGTAGTAGGCAGATAAAAGCTAACGCTGTCTCTCATTTAGTCTTCTGAAACTCATTGATTTACACAGTGAGGCATGAATATGGCTGAGAGCAGTATTAGGCCCTTCATTTCTTAATACTTTGTACACGCTTGCCTTGCTTGCTTGCTTCTTTAGTTAGGAAATGTTTTGATATAAATAAACACACTTTAGTTCTGATTTTGCAATCACACACTTGCATGACAGTTTCCTGAAGCAGACCTATATCTGCTTACGATACCATGAACTGCATTTTATGTAGCAGGAGATTTATCTTATTGAGAAATTTTGCATGAATTGTGTTGAATTCCATTTTCTGAGGCTTCTACTACACATACTTAAATATCTGTCTTCTTTATTTCCCTTTATTTTCTCCTCATTTTTTTTTCAGAGTTTTTTGGGGGTTGTTTATTTTTGTTATTATCTTGCTTAAGCTTACAATGTTACTTTGCCTTATGGTCATGGTAGCTTTTCTTGAATATTTGGAAGGACCTCTTGTGAGTACAACACAGAAAGATCATCTTTATGTAATTTCTGTAGATTGTGCAGTACAGTAATATCTTGAACTGTTATTGCAATATAAATAAAAAGACAAGGAATAAGCTTGTATCACTTTTAAATCAGTTCTTACATCTGTAAAAACATAAACAGCCATAAATAAATGAAGATAGATGCAGAATAACCATCTGTTAGGAAGTTAGTTCAAGTCAAAACACTTAAAACTTGGCACTGTAGATGTATTCATGTAAATCTGTATTTAGGCATTTAAGTATCTAGCCTCATGTACAGATGTTCTGATTCACTGCAGCCTTCATTTGGGAACTGGTAAGGGCTGAGGATCGGCCCACTCAGGTAGCTGCCGAAAACTGGATTCAGGTGCTAAACTTTTGTCTCTCTGCAAACATCAGCACAAGTTCATAGTCTTAACAAAATGTCTGGTTTACAGCTTCTTCCTTGCCAAGTCATAAGCATAGAGGTAAAAAGAGCCTTTCTCCATGAGTAACTAATTTGATAATTAGGTGAAATCTCCCTGATCATGGAAGTTGTAGATTTGAAAGCACATAGGCTGAATGACGCTGGACTTGTTTCCTGCTTTCTGGAAGGGTGCTCCACCAATAGGTTTTCATACAATAACAACGAAGGCAGCCACTGCTGCCCTTGCTCATCATTTTTGCCTGCCATCCTAGGAGTACAAGGAGTTGCGGGGTTATTTTGTTCTGCATGTCTTTCTGCCCTCCTCAACTCCCATAACTTTTAAATTCTCTGTCCAAATACAATCAAAGGGAAAAGTGGCAGAGTTTCTGGAAAAACAAGTATCTGGGTAGAGGGGAGAGATCCAAATTTATGCCCATGGTGATAGAAATATTGATAGAGTATACAACACATACAAGGTGTCAGAACAGGACTTAGCTTATAATATCTTTTAGCTGGTAGAACTTGTGGGAAACTTGAATTATTATTGTAAAGAGATGTAGCACAAAACCAACACACCTCCATGGGAAACAGGTATCATTACTGTCTTGTGGCACAAGTTGCATTTAAAGAAAGCATTCAGTCTCACCCAGAAGGAATGGCAATAGATACCTACCCTCAGGAACTAACTTCTGGGCTGTAGCTCCAGGGTAGATGCAAACATTTGAGACTCAGAGAAAAGCAAGATTTTAGACACTGTTCTGCTCACTGTTCCCTGCTGGATACCTCTGTGGGACTCACTGGTCAGCCTTTCACTCACTTGAACACTGTTCTTGGGAAAGTAATGACTACTTTATTCCCTGAGTCGAGTCCAGTGCGGTCCTACCAATTCCCCTGCAGAGCCCACGTGACAAATATGAAGTGTTGCAATTCCTAACTTAGTCTGAAATTTCCATTCTGATGGTAAGAGATTTATACTACAATGTTGTCTCCTGCCCTGTGTCTCTAATTCTGCCTGGCTGTTTTCACAGTTGTCTTCCGTGGATGTGTGAAGTCAAGTCAATCTGTTACCTAAAAATTGTGAGTGCTATTATTGTTCCTCTCCTATAGAATCAAGTTCTTATTTTATTGTGCCATTTCCCCTACAGAGCTAGAATCATAACCTCTGTTATGCCAATCTGAACTGCTAGATATAGATACATTACAATAGTGAGGATATGCAAATAGACTGATATTAGCCTGACTTCTTCTGTGACTTCTGAGGATTCAGTGACAGTGGTTATAATCTCTGCCAGACAACTATCAGCAGTTTCAGGAGTTGTTGAGGCAGATGGCTGAAGCACTAGATCTGATAACAGGCATGCCTAAAATGACTTATTGACTCTTCAGCATTTTTTGATATTATGCAGAGAGGAAAGCGTATGCCTCTAAAACGAGGATATTACCAAAGCAGCAAGAGATCTCTGGGTGACTCTGTTCTTTACCCATACGATTAAAAGGAAGGAAGACAATAGATGAGGAGAGGTCTCAAGCACTGAGAGGCTTGCTGTTGGTACCTCTCCTCTCATTGACTAGTAACAGCTTCAGTTCACCTCCACCAAAAGTCAATACTTAAGCTGATTGCTATCACATTCCTGTAGGAGCCCTATACTTACGTTAATAAGGTTGACATTCCCTTCTAATCATTTCCCAAAGTAAACTTGTTAGTAGGTGAGATGCTTTCTCAGAACTGTAAAGCAAAGATATTGGATCCTAGCTACAGATGTGCTGATAAGCCTATCTACCTTTTCACCTTGTTTTGCTACAAAATGACAGTGGAAACTCAACAGGCTTAGATATAACATATTGATTGGCATCCAGCGTGATACTTTAAATTATACAAAACTGAGAGGGGTGGCTGACACATCAGAAGGCTGTGCTGCCATATAGTGAGACCTGGACAGGCTGGAGAGTTGGGTAGAGAGAAACCTTATGAAATTCAACAAGGGCGAGTGTATTCCTGGGGAGGAATAACCCCATGCACCAGTACAGGTCAGGGGTTGACCTGCTGGAGAGCATCTCTGTGGAAAAAGACCTGGGAGTCCTGGTGGACAACAGGATGACCATGAGCCAACAATGTGCCCTTGTGGCCAAGGCGGCCAATGGCATCCTGGGGTGCATCAAGAAGAGTGTGGCAAGCAGGTCGAGGGAGGTTATCGTTATCTTCCCCCTCTACTCTGCCTTGGTGAGGCCGCATCTGGAGTACTGTGTCCAGTTCTGGGGTCCCCGGTTCAAGAAGGTCAGGGAACTGCTGGAGAGGGTGCAGCAAAGGGCTACAAAGATGATTAGGGGACTGGAACACCTCTCTTATGAAGAAAGGCTGAGGGACTTGGATTCTATTAGTCTGGAAAACAGACAACTGAGGGGAGATCTTATCAACGCTTATAAATATTAAAAGGGTGGGTGTCAGGAGGATGGGGCCAGGCTCTTTTCAGTGGTGCCCAGCGACAGGACAAGAGGTAATGGGCACAAACTTGAGCATTTGAAGTTCCACCTAAACATGAGGAGGAACTTCTTTACTTTGAGGGTGGCAGAGCACTGGAAGAGGCTGCCCAGAGAGGTGGTGCAGTCTCCTTCTCTGGAGACATTCAAAACCCGCCTGGATGCGTTCCTGTGCAACCTGCTCTGGGTGACCCTGCTCTGGCAGGGGGGTTGGACTAGGTGATCTCCAGAGGTCCCTTCCAACCCCTACCATCCTGTGATTCTGTGAAATTACACTATGGCATAACTATGCTAAGCCATAATGTATATATTAATATAAATTGGAACCTTTATGAAGCATATTTAAGAAAATTAATTGGACAAATGAATGCCCTTGGCTTTTGTTCCTCCACTTTCAGCCTTTGTTTTTCTTCGTCTTCTACTCCTCCCATGTCCACATTCCTATCCTGGGGAAAAGAATTGTCTTTTTTACTTATCAGTCAAGCACCAAATAAACTTTAGCTGTGCTAGGACAAGTAATTCGGGAAGACCTTTCCAGATATCACCATTCAGTGATGAAATTTCTTGGTGACTCATGAATAATTTTGCTCACATGAATTTATGGAAACTAGTATATGTTATTCTTTTCGCTTAAAATAACATCCCATAGTTTCCTTCAAAAGTCATCATTCTGCACCAGCTGCTGTTGTCCAAAAATGCTCAATAACATTTTTCTGAAGCAGAATTTTCTGTGACTCTTGAGATAGTCCTTCCAGGGGTACCAATTCAGCACTGCAGCTGCAGAGTTGGATCAGAGACTTGTAAACTCATTGCAGCCATTGGCATGAAACAATGTAGGAGGTGCACAGCCATCTGTGGCCTGCTGGAGAGAGGCAATAAAGGAATTTTGTGAGGCGTTACTCCTCCCTTTTCTCTGGAGGCTGACCCTATCCACTGAGCAATCGGCATTCCAGAAAAACTGCAAGAGAATATTACTCTTGAAATATGTCTCAGTGAGATATTAGTCATGCTGCCTTCCAAGTTATCTTTTCAATGTGTCCCAAATTTATCTAAAAAAAACCCTCATGACTTTCCTTCATAGGAATGGCCATTTCATTGTTATTAATACAAAGCTAGTTATAGTGTGTACATGTACTCTCAGATCATCCAAGTGTGAGAAAGCATATTTAAGTTGCCAGGGAAGAATTTTCTTGACAGCTTTTTACTTTTGTTCTTCATTATAATACATGAAAATGCAAACTTACAAATATTCAAACACATTGTGCTCTGCTGTGCTATTTAACTGTTTTCTTGGCTGTTAGTTAGAAACCCCTAGGCTAGTCTGAGTTGACCAGGAGCATTCAGCCATATCACTCACTTCTTCTCTCGTCTCCTCCTCCCTGTCCTGACATGCAGAGGCGGGTGCGTGTATGAGCTGTTTTCCTTCTGAAGCTGAACAGCTGTAGGCTTGTCAGGCACCAGCGCTGGAAGGGCTGTAAGATGAGTGAATGATGAATAAAAAATTAAGATTGCAATTACAAAATGCAGCATGCTTTACCTTCATGTTGGAGAATGTAAGTGGTCCAATTTGCCTCATAATGCCAGGGTTGGCTGGAGAATAACAAACCACAAAATTGTAGATCTTATGCCTTAAGGCCCTGGCACAGCCACATCTCAGGACAGCAAACACTCTCACGACCACTGCAAGGGAGATGAACTTACTGTAACTAGCACACTGCCATCAGCCTATTGATACATGATATTTGCAGCAGTTTAGGACAAGCAAACACCAATTCACCTGAGAAGCAAGGATTCTTTTTAAAGCTTTACTGTTGTTCAGGTCCACTGATTTTGTAATGACATGACAGGGTATTAAGAAAAGTATTACAAACTGAACTAGAAGTGCTGCGTTGTTAGCAGTTGGATCTTTTCTACATAAAGGCACCAATAGAAATATCATAAAGGTATTACCAGTGCTAACTGGGGTCCAATCTACCCTGCTGAGCTTGTCATGTACCCTGTTGGCACACAGAAAAGCCATTTTTACTTCCACTTATAGTCCCAGAACAGAGGAGTTTAAAGGTCTTTTTCAGTAAATGTGTAAAAACAAGCATGGCCGTAAGAGATCATGTCATTATGGATGATTGCAATTCTTCAGGTGTAAGCAATGTAAGAAATAGCAACCTTTTTTTTCCCTATACTCATACACGCCAACAATAAAATTGTATCATGGACGCTGTAAATCAGAAAAATATGCTCTTTGTTCTTTCCCCTATAGCTAGAACCTATGATTGCTTCTTATTTTTTCAGAAAAATACTATCTTGAGTAGGAAAAAAGATTCTGCATAAACAATTTTTACTGGAACAACATCATTTTCTTAAAATAATCAACAAAAGTAATAAAGCGTAATAAAGCATAACAAAGATATATTTTAATATATTAAAAATAATTTAATCTCAAAAATTTTTAATATGTGTGAATAATAGTTTTATCTCAAAAAAACCTAACCATTTCCAGTGCTATTGTTTTTATACACACCTTTTGTGTACAATTACTTCTTTTTTACAAGCAATTGTATTTAGGCGTCACTGAAATACTTGTGGTTTTAACACTGCAATCCTTTTGTGAAAAGGTTAGGAGTACATTTTAAAAAACACAGTCTAAAGTCTATGATACCTCTAGTGGCATAGTAAATAATGATTTTATATTGTATAGTAAAGGAAGTGATCTTATAAAAGTTGCATAAGTGGCGAAACAAAAGCTTTTGCTGTGTATTGAAAGAGTGTCAGTCTGATAGATCTCAGTAGGTGGTCTTAGTACTGGGTCAGGTTACTGGAAAAACATGTGTAAATATCTTCTGTCTTTGTACATACCCACTGATGTTATCAATAGTATTTTTTACTGTTAGTTCCCATTGCAGTTTAGTTTCTTTCTGTTTGGTTTTTTTTTTTTTTCAGATTCAACAAAGTGGTTCTTCTCAGACGAATGAAAATAGCAGACAATTTAGGAGCTCACGGTATCAGCATGTTCCACTATTTAAGTCCCTGCAGTCTTGATGGCAAACTAGAGAAACAAGCAGTCGTACCTGAGATGGCTGACTTTTAGTAACCATTGAGGCGAGTTATGCAATTTCACAACATGCCACCAACCAACCTCCCTCCCTTTCACTGATTTATCTCAGGAGAAATACATGTTCAGAGAAATATATGGTTCCTTAGTTCATTTAATGTCAGTAAAAATCGCTAAAGGGTTCTCTAAAGGAAGGTATTTAGATGCCAATATTTAAAATAACATTTTTAAATTTATCTTAGGTCAGATTTGAATAACTGGAGCGCTCTTGTATCCCCATTCCTCAAGTTGCTCTTCCTCCAGCTTACTACTTAATAATTTAAAATTACATGAAAAGATGCAAAGATTAAGTCTTTGGGATGACCATCTGCTGTCTTCTTTTTGTTCAGCTGTAGTCTTGTGCTAGTGGTAGTACATCCTCACTAAATTGTGTGCCGCAGAATACAGGAGTGCCTTCTTTGCATATCGACATACAGTCTCTTCAAGCATTGCTTCAGAAAACTGAACTGATATACAAGAAGAGTAAGTTTCTATAACCTGAGTCGGCTTTTTTGCATGCAAGTTTATTTCCCAAAGCATTACAGCTTTCCGCACGAAACTGACTTTGACGTGAGATCGCAGGCATTCAGCACGTTGGGCTGGATGCTGCTGGGCCTCTTGCTTTCTTCATGCTTAGGACCTTTTTGAATAACAGGTCAGGCAACAAAAGGTACAGGCGTAACAGACAAGAAGAAGGGTGAGTGTTTTCCACTTAGAATCACTAATGAAATAGTTCGTCTTCTTCACTTATCTTTCTTCACACTTATTGTAGGGAAAATGTTGAAAAAGATAAATAAGAGACAGCTTTGTGAGAGACTCCTAAAGGTTTAAAAAAGAAAAAAATCAGCCTGCATGTGATGCATGTGCAGTTCCTATATTGCTTTCAAAGGTCTACAACTTCCACAATTCAAAAGCTGTGAATCTGCAGAAACACTACACCTAGGGGACACAATTTTATTTCTTTTTTAAATGTTTTACATTCTTGTAAGTAAAGACTACACAATATAATACATTTTAGTTGTATAAAAATTGGCTTTTCTTTGTTTGCTTGAAAAGCTGTTACAAATTCAAATGTACCTTTTTCTTAATGTAAAATGAATAGCTGTTAACTAGCTTTTGATAAATATTCATTTTTATGGCCTTCCTGTTCTTCATAAAAAGAATGCAAAGACATATCTTGGGAAGGTAATTTCTTTTTTTTTTTTAATCTACCATGTGCATTGATCCAACTGGAAAAACTCAGAAACAGTAATTGGATTACTCATTTTCCTTTAAAAATATATATATATTTAAAAAAAATAAAGAGAAACCAGAAGGACGTATCCTGACCCTTATACTACAGATATCTAGGGGAGCAGAGTGTTCCTTTCTGTCTGGCTTGTGGATAAAATAGTACATTACAGTTTCAGTGCTAGCTGTCCTTTAAACCGCATAAATTCTATCCTTGTCTCACAGCAATGAAAGAAATCTTGGCAAATCCACACAGTCATTCATAGCTTTCATCTCCTTGTCCTTTCTCAAATCACTGCTAAAACACCCTCAGTTGACTTTGGGTTCTTGCTTATTTCGCTTAATTAGGGAACAGAACTCGAAAACTGGCAACTTCAGACATATCCAACAACTTATAGGCAGATCTAAAAATTTGCTCCTGTAATTTTGATGGGAAATTTTTAATATATTGACCTATTTTTTATACAGTTGTATTCCAATGATAATAAAGGGCTCATCCTTCTATCACAAAGTTAGGAAAGCAGATAATGAATTCCTTTAGTTGTCAATGAATTTTTTGATGGGCAAGCTATACCGAATAGGATCCTGAAATGATTTAAAAGATTTTGAACAGTGAATTTAGACACAACGAATGCCATTAATACGTGACAGATGTACGAACACATCAACAGTTATTAACACAAAGTAATGAATTACTGAGCTTTTTCCTTATAAAGAAAAAACAAGGGCTTTCCCTCAAAAGCATTTTGGTTACATAAATAAAAATCTTCCCTAGGGGGAAGGAGGGTGGATTGTCAAGCATCTTGATTTGAAGTATGAATGAACTCAATGTTAAAAATTGGCTGTTGTAGGATTACGTTTCATACTGATATCGGTGATCGTTAAAGCATTTTGGGACTTTGAGCTTTGTCACGTTGAATTACTTTAAAAAATAAATTATGCTTATTCTGCATACACAAAAAAATTGTTTTTCCATGGTTTTAATTAATTTTGCATTAATTGTGCTATATTTGGATGAGAAATTAGTGTGACAAGCAAATATATTTCACATCAGTCCAGCAAAGCTATTCAGATTTTGCACATACAAAGACGATTTTCCAGCTAAAAAATCAGTATTTACTTTGTACCAGCTTATATACATCCAAAACAATTGGAAGAACATCAGATTCACGTGAGTGGTGCAACTCTTCTTGCACTTTAAGCACAATTTGTGACCTAATGTATTATTTTGCAACAGCAAACACTGTGCCAAGGCCACATAGACCTCAGACTCTGGTTTCTGTTCCCCTGTTGAGCATGCTGTTTATCTAAGATTATTTAATACTACTTTGTTTGATATTGATCAGTAGCAGTAGCACAAACATAGGCAAACTTCAAAGTCTAAATTAATCAGAGAAGTTTAAATACTTATAGAGGAAAAAAATACATTAATAGTCTTTTATTTTTTACCTCATTGGTCAAATATATTTGTTAATGTAATTTGTTACAAAACCTGTGATTTCTTTTTCCATTTTTTACTTCTATTAGAAAAAAAACAAACAAACAAAAACTCTGGGCTTAGAATGGATTACATCTGATGTTGCTAACATTTCCTGGAAATGGAAAACTGTGATAACAGCTGCTGTCTTGGCTCATTTTCAGCTGGTTTTTTGGTTTGTTGGTTTTGGGGTTTTTTTATACTGCAGCAATTTACAAGTGGTTACAGCTATCTCTAGTAGCCTTACATCATTAGTAAAACATCGTAAGTCAGTCAAATATTTCCTTTCCAATCAGAGCACTTCCTCTACTTATTGAATTGTCGACTTTCTAAGTGATATTTATAGGAACAGCACTTACATTTTAAAATAAATGCTAATTTATGAAATAACTTAAAGCTAGCTGCATATGGAAGATAACTATAGAAAGAATCTATATTTTATGCTAAAGCAAAATGCCTTCAGTAAGAACTAAGAAAATCTTGGAAACATCTTATTTAGATAGATGATACCTATCTGATTTATATCAAAAGTTTAAAATTGTTTTTTTCTAAGACCTATGATGAGGACAAATGTCTCTATGTTAGTATTCTTTTTAAATTCTAAGCATACAAGCTTTCTTCTTGGATGGAAACATTCTTCTGCAATCTTTGCAGTACTGTAGCATTGTAAAGTGATAAACACTCAGCACGAGTGATGAAAAATAGAAGGAAGAGCCAAGTAAAGCAAGAGACAAGGAACCCTAAGCGTTGATAGTGTCAAAAAACAGGTCTGTGCATATTCAAAGATTTAGCCTCTTTAACGTATATTAGTACTTTCTGCTTTAAGGTTTTAAAGTGCTTTGAAAAACAGATGTTAAATTTTTTAAAATTATGTTTTCATAGTTTCAAGTCAGGGTGTTAATGAAATTTTGTTATTTTTTCAGCCAAATCTGTGCCTCTTTCTTCAGCATATGGTTAAGCTTCAAAAAGCAATGTTATATATGCAAGTTAGAATCTGCCACTATGCCAAAAATTTAGGTTTGTTTTGTATCAAAACATGTAATAATTCCCCCTATGAAGTTTGTAACTTCAGCAAATCCTCTTTCACAAAATACATTTTAGTATTTAAGGAGAAGCACATCCCTCCATCACATTTGAAATGGCTGGCAAAAAGCTCTGCCAGCTCAAGGGGATCTCTGCACCATTTCTTGTGCTGGGATTACTCTGTGCTGAGCAACTTCAGGTATTTCACCCTGAGCAACCTGACCTAACTTTGAAAATGGAGCCGGCTTTGAGCGGGGCATTTGGACCAGATGGCTCCAGAGGTTCCTTCCAACATAAATTATGAGCTCCTCTTTCCAACGCTCTTGCTTTGGGACCAGCCTGTGTGAGTCCAGTTTGCACGTCTGCAGGCACGTAATCTAGACATGTCCTAAGAAACATGTAAAACTGGTGTTCATGTTGCTCTGAGCCTTCAGGAATGGAACACGGGTTTTCCTGTTTGGGTTAGTTACAAACAGGAGTCGTGACCTCCTGGTGGCTCTTCCTTCACCTGAGTGAAATGAACCAGCAATTTTCCTCCGCTTCGTAGCAGGCAAGGTTTTAGAGTCTTAGCCTGTGACTTTTCACAGACTTTCAATTAAATAAACAGGGAGACTGAACTACCTCATTCTTCCTGGAGCTGACAATTTCAAAGCACAGTTCTGAGTCACAGTGAGAGGAGCAGTGCAAAGGAGCCCTCCTCCCTCCCGCCACACTGACTCATCAGAGGCTTTCATTTTCCACTCCGGTCAGGAAGCCAACATCTTTTATGACAATTAAACTAATCCTACCAAGAGGACTTTGAAAAATTAATTAAGCTCTGAACTGTACCTGAGCAGTGAACTCATGCGATGTGAACCCTGACACACATGCATGTCAATCTATAGGTGAAATCAGCTTCCATTTATTTCTTGGTACTGATTCTGACTCTTAGAAGAGATAAAGTCCTGAAATTTTCCACAAAATATTTTAATGCTAGTTTGTACTGCTTAACTGTATATTGTTCTGTGATAGACTTTTCTGTAGAAATACAATTCTGTGCTGAGAAATATATCTGCACTTTACAATCCCATCACTGTTGTTTTTTTTGAAGTGAAAACCTTATTCAGTTAAGTGGTTAGCATGTTGGATTACTGTAATCATTTTAATTGCTGAAAATACCTGTTAGTTTGACTAGGATGAACTGAGCAGCTTAAAAATGATTTTTACCATAGTTATATTTTACCATAAATAGCAATTTCATCATCTACAACATAAAATCAAAAAGCACGATTTGTGATTGATCCCTTCCATGACTTGGAGCAAGTCACGTTACTATTCAGTACCTCTGTTTCTCAAGATTCAAAAAGGGAGGTATGATGCCTATCTTTCCAAGTACCTTTAGGGATTTCTGTACCTAAAAAATGCCATCATACAACAGCTCTCTGTTGTTAACTAGTAGTAGTTAAAAAATTTCTGCTAGGACCCACTTGTTCCAAGACAAGAAGTTGAAATACACGCACATATATATGTGTATATATGCTCTCAAAAGTTCATCAGTAAAAAATAAAAGAGTTACAATTTGATTAAAACATTGTTTAAGCTGGGAACACTGGGCTTCCTTCACAGTCTCTTCAGAAATCTCTTTTAAGTATTATCCTGTCCTCCAACACTAAGCATTCCTCAGATGTTTAACATTTGGAAAAAAATGTAATACCCCAAGATCTGTGACACCCTTACAACAACAGGTGTATGAAAACTCTGGTTTTAATTTGTGCTTTCCATGAAGCCACTACCATGGGAACAGCCACCACCAGGAGCGAATTCTGGTATCTGTGAGATACTTAGAGAGGTACTTTGACATATTTGGGGGATTAAAAAACCCTCTATTTGAGACCTGGCCTGCCTTGAAGTGAAATCTAATAAACTGAAAGAATGTCTTTGACACTTTCAGATGCTAACAAATGTCCAGAGATAAGAATAGATCTGACTGAGCTTTAAGGGTTGGTTTACCTTTCTCGTCCACTCTAGGACTTCAAAACTGCCCTATCAAGCCCTTAATGCATTGAGAGAAACTTGCTTGTCCTTCTTTAATGCAATACAATTTTATATTTGTAGCATTACCCTAATGAAATTTTAAAATGAAATAAGATGGAATACAAATAAGACTAGAATTTCTTTAACATCCTGAATCATGTCTAGACTCAAATACAAACTGTGGTTTAAAGCAAAGTTCAGTTCCTCCTCCTTTTGCTGCCAAAGGCTGACGTCAGTCCCTGAGGGTCTCAGCAGGGTTTCCTCAGCTACGGCAGCTGGCATCGGCAGCGCTGGCGGCCGGGCAGGGAGTGCCACTCCTGGGCTTGGTGCGCCTGCTGATTTCATCAGCTAGCACAGGTCTTGACAGGTGCAAAGCCTTTCACTTCACTTTTAAGGACCATAAAACCCTTGGTGCAAGGTTTAGGAGACCGTGAACTAACTTTTTGATCCAGAAAGTGAAAATGAGGTCTTTTCCTGATTGTAATCCTCTAGATCTGTTAGTATTGCTTCAATGCATTTCTTCTAAACACAGAAATAACATTTACTCTGAAAAGAGTTCTTGGTGCATGCTGAATTTGCCAGACATTTCACTTTGAGACAAAAATATGACAAATGTACTTCCTAGCATTTTCATCTTGATTTATTCTTCCTCACAAAGGACAACTTCATAAAGAGCTTGAATCAGATCCGTGTTCACACTTTACATATGCAACATTTTTGTGGCTGCCAAAGTTGGCTTCTCATGCAAAGTAACTTGGAAATAGAGTCAAACCAGAGAAGGACATGCTGAGACCGCTATACTTCAGTAGCTTTTTTTTCCAACTCATCATCATTATTATTATGACTAGATACTTACCCTTAGGTGCATTAGGCAGATCATTCTGACTCATCCATTTAGTGGATGTTGTCCTGTTGGGTTAATGATTATCTTTTTTTCTGAAAGATTTGTTAATTCCTATAACTGCATAGGGTAGCTATTTTAGTACTTACCAGGTGACCTCAATGCTGTCATAACCTTTCTGGTATTGTTGGTTGTAGCTTGTGTCATGACATTAATGTGAATTATGGCTGTCTTGAGGATACAAACCTCCATATAGCACAGATGGTCTGTCGGAAAAAAAATATTGTAATGACGGTCTGCACATCACACATTCAGTCGTCCCTTGCAGACTATTTCTTTTATCATTGCCTCATTCTCTTAGGCACCTTTTAATCAAGCATCTAAGGCATCATTTATTCTACAGACTATGCTCTGTAATAAAGACTGTAACATGGGATTCTGGAAAATACATCTGCTACCAGTGTTATCACGGTATCTTGTTGGCCTTCTCCAAACTTGCTTAGTAATGTATCACCATTACTCCAGAGAGCTGGTTTTTTACTACTTCTTTGAAAGAACGATGAAAGCTGTGTAAGCTCATTACCAGAGCATGTGTGTAGGCTTAAAATTACAGATAATAGACAAATGGTTGGAAAGTCAGTAATTCCTTTACATATTTGCCAAGACTTAGGTCAAGGTTCAGGCTTTCCTTTGCTCAAAGTGGTGAAATCAGAAATACCTCCAGGTGTTCTGGGGAGTGCTGGCATTGCACATGCAACACAGGTGATGAGGCACAGTTGATCTCAGTTGTTTTCTGCAAGAGCAAACCATGTTAAGTCTAAATTTCACTCAGTTGTGATGTGCATTTCTGTTTGCATTAGTATTTTGTATAAGCCAATCCTTTTATTTAATAGCTTTTTGTGTTTTCTTTGCCCTCTCATAATCTGTTATTTCTAACATTGCAGTAAATTCATTGTAGCAAATTTTGATATCGCAAGCCTGGCTTCTCATGTTAGTGAAATAAATAGTTAATATATAGGAAAGTAATTGTGTGCTTAAGAGTAATCATAACAAAAAAATTGCTGCCTTTGCGCTCAGAAGCCCAGTACCTGTATGTCACATCTGTAATTCTGTAAACATTTTACAAAAAGCAAAGTGACACAAATGTGTGCAAGGGGTTTGAAAAACTGATATACACATAATTAACTTGGAGTGCAATCAGATATTTTACAGGAAAATTCAGCAAAAGGATGATTTTTACCCGTGTTCATCAGCTCTTTCTTCATAAGCACGGTTCTTCAGTTTTTACTGGTAGCAAAGTCACAGACTTTAAATGCAGCGCCTTGGGCTGAGGTCCAGGAGAGGATGTGAGGGTCGGTGCAGTCGTACATCTACACCTCATGGGCCTGGGGATGTGGAGGCAGCAAAATCTACCCTCGCCCTTGTGTGCGCCGTGTTTCTAATGTGGAAGGCAGGCACGACCGAGAAGCTGGTTGTGTTGTCTTGACAAATGTGTCCTTTGCCGGCCGGCTGAGAGCGTCAATAAGCAAGCAGCGTTATTTGAGATGTTAAATGTATGACACGGGCACGTTGCCACCACTGCCCAGAGTGAGACCGCTGACTGGTTGCATGTGAACTACCCTACAGCAGTGTGACAGCCGCTCCACCTGGCCACTACGCGGCACCTGAGCAGAGTACATTATGCTCCTACCAAATTGTTTTTGATATCTTGAAATTATTTTTGATGTCTTGGAATATACCCATATTAAGATGGCTTTCAAAATATTATTTTTTAAAAGATGAACTATATTTTCATCCCTTAGAGCTCTCAGCATCGTTGCAGGTGAAGTTACTTCTTACTCTCTTGTTTTTTCTTGTCACAGTTGTTCATACTGATTTTTTTTAAGAATTATGCTGTACGTGTATGAATGTGTGTCACCCTTGCTATTCCATGTTAGAGAAAGCAGCGGTAAGTGTTACTGCATCTAGGGACTGCGATAATTTGTCATTCTGACATTGACTTAATTTTACACATTTTTCAGGGAGCAGAAATTGAATGAGTGCCATGTTATACTCCAAATATCTCTTTAGGCCACATGACATCCCCTCTATCAGAAACAACATAAGTGTGTGAATATGGTGCCTAACATGAAACAATCCCAAAACAATACCTATTTAAGACTTCAAGCCATAACAAGTCTATCTTAAGTCACATTTTGTAGATAAGCATTTATGCATCTGGCGGTAGGATTTTGTCCTAAATAAGCAATGTTAGAAATAAAGAAGTAAAGGTCTTAAGAGATTAACGGTGTAAGAGAGAATCCATCTTTATGTTATAAAAGAATGTGTTTTCTTTATTCTTATTAGGATTTTTGCTTAGATGCTGAAGTAATGCGCACATAAACATATTTTGAAGGCATATGAAGTCGGAGCCTGAGCAGAGCCTCAAAGAGATACCAAAACCATCCTGTTTTCAAATTCAGCTATGTTTCTTGTCACAGAGCAAAGCTGCTAATAGAGGCACAGTGCCTGATCAGCAATTGCAATTTCCTATGTCATTATTTCAAAGAGTAACAGTAAATTTAATATAATTCTTTGTGTTTTTTTCTTTTATTAATCAGTTAATTCAGGCGACGGGATAGACTACAGCCAGCAGAAGCGTGAAAATATCGGAGATCTGATTCAAGAGACGCTGGAAATCTTTGAACGCTACGGTGGAGAAACTGCTTCTATAAACATTAAATACATGATCCCTACTTACGAGTCGTGCATGTTAAAATGAGCTGTAGCAAATGGGATGATTCCATTTGTGTTCTAATAAAACTGTAGCTGACTCTGTGTGGCATCTTGTTAGTCATGCCTTTTTTTATCTACAGCTGCTAAAATAGTGGCTTCTGGGGCATCAGAGTGTTAGCACTATTGTGAACAAGGCTTTCCAATACATAAATAGTGCCTGTTCCTTTGATTACAATGGTGTACTGTGCTTGTTTGTTCCCTGAAAGAATCGCTCCTTTATAACAGAGCTGACTCGAGCAGGAATCGGAGTTAAACCTTCACTTGTATAGACAATAAAACTATAATTTTCATACGCAATTCAGCAATTGCTGTTCTGTGTCCGCTTGCCCTGAGGGTGATGTCAGGGGCTGTAACAAGAAGAGTTTATGCTGACTGCTTAATAGGTGTTTGTCATGGAAGAGAAACACCAGTTCAGCAATGCCTCTCTAGCAGCTGTGCCGAATAATGTGCACTGACATACAATAAAACTGTTGAATGTATATACCAATTACAGCAGGAAAATTTATATGCTCCATTATAAAGTATTGTCATTAAATTAATTCATGTTTCTTGCACACGCCTGATGTCGGCTTCCAGGTGTTTACCTTTTCATGGAACTTGGGTTCCTCTTGGTGAACACCAGGCACAACCACAATTTTGCAGAAAAGAAGCCCAGACAAAACTTCAATAAATCAGATGGAAGATGGAGCGCACATAATGTATCAGCCCCTAACAACACAGTTAATCTGGGTAAACACAGTATATACACACATATTTTTAAAAGGCACTGGGTATTTTTGTAACTGCAAGGTTGTTATTGCTTTTCTGTTATTATTATGGTATATATGTGTACAAACAGTGTAACTATTGTTCCAGGAATCCCTTACAATTTCCTACTCTGGTAGTTTCTCCCTGCATACCCACAACACGGAATTGATATAATCATGGATTTAAGCAAGGCTATTGAGATTGACTTTATTGCTTTTTAAGCATTTCTGTGGAATAAATCTACAAAAAATAAAACAACTTTTACAATTCTCAAGGACAACCATTTAAAAATATTGAGTCAGCTCAAAACAAATCAGGAGATACAGGCTTTGTCTAAAAAGCAAGATATTTTTAAAAGCACAGACTTTGGGCTCATTTTGCTTCTACTATGGTTTCTGGAAGCCCTTAAAATATATGCAAGTTGCACTGTCAAGTGTTTCTCTGTAACTGTTAGAGCTCAAAATGCACTCTTTGGTGTTAGACGCATGAAACCTTTTTCCAAGTGCTTATCCACATCCATATTCACACCCTACAAGGCTTGCCTGGGTGAGAGACACAGCCCCTCTGCTGTCCTGTTCTCTTGGGTGCATACTGGAAGTGTGGGGAGCACCTTCCCACTGCTGAAACATCAAGTTGGATCTGTCGTTAGACTGACGTTAGACTTGCCTTTTTCTGTTCTGTGGGATCTTCAGCTCAAGCATTTTTTTTGTTTTACTTTCTGCTCTTTCCCGTAAGAAAAAGTTAGGAAGATATTTACCCTTCCTGCCTCTTTCAGGAACTGCAGCATCAAGTGATGCCACCAGCCATGAACACTCCCCAGTCCCTGGTTTAGGCATGGCTGCTGCAGGTGTCCCTTTTTCCCAGGCTCCAGAGACCTTCTATTTGTCTTTTGGTTCTTTCTGAGTTTTCTTTTATGCATTGCCAGGGTTTCTCTCAAGTCCCTAGAGTTTAGGCAGTGTGTGTCCTGTGACTAACACACACCTGTGATGGATGAGCATATCCAATATGCTGTCTCACATCTTGGCTATCTGTAAATCTTTCACCTCCTGGTGAGAAAAGCAGGTGAAGCCTGGCTGTAGGCCTGTATCTTGGTAAACTCAAGAGCTTTGTCTTCAAACCTTGCAGCACAGAGTCTAGCAAGATACTGCGGGGAAGCTAAGGCCATATCGTCCCTTCCAAAATTGCCTTTCTTTCCACACAGCCACCCTGGTACTATCAGCACAGCCTTCACCTACAGTTTCTCACTCCGTTTCCCCTCAGCAGACCCCTGTCCTGCATTGTCCCTGGCACCGATGAGCCATACTTTCTCATTTACTGGCATCTATGGGTTTGGTTACTGTGGCACTGCAGGTTTCCCGTGAGTACAAAGTGTGCTGGAGGACTGCTGCTCGGAGTGAGCCAAGTTATTCAGCTCGGAAACAAACCAGACCCTTCATAAAAGGAAAAATCCCAGGCCACCTTTCACTCCTTAGCCATTTGTATTCTGTCCTTAAGAGAAAGCTCAGTACTGCTCTTTGCCTGAGATCAAAAAACTCCTCAATAGCTGGCTTCAGTTCCCCCGCCACTGGGCTCCAGCCACAGCGCTGCTCGGAGAAGGGACAGTGCGGGAAAGGGCTCTCATCCCTGGGATTTCCCCATCCCATCACCCCTCTGCATCCTGGCAGCGCTGCTGAGGACGAGATGAAGCTGCAGGCTCCACACCAGCTTTGTAACTCTATTCCCTGACTCACTCTTTTTTGTGTCCCCTCCCCTTTAGCTCAACTAGGACAAGACTACTGACTGACAGAGACACCACGGAAAACGGGTACTTGGTGCAGCTGTAGACTTGCCCAGACCTGATCCCCTCAGCCCTGTGCTTTTCTTGAATATTGCTTTTACAAGACATTGCTTCAACAAGGAGTGACCTTATTGCAAACCATAAGGGCAATACAGGTCACACCCGCTCACATCAGGAAAAATAGGTTTCACAGCAAAGTGCTTTTACTTGCATGTTCAGGCTGGGAACGGGAGCCTCTATCGTACTATGAGTGGGCCATTGCTTTAAAAGTGAACAGTCTCCCATAACCTTATTAATCCTAGGAGCTGGACTGATAAAAAGAAGCATGATGAAAACCACAGGTTTGTAATTCAGGAACACTGAGAATGAAATTATTTTAAGATGTCATTTTACTAAGTCAAAGTGTAGGCCTACCAACCTTGACAGTGTCCCTTTAAGCATGATCAGCAGCATATTTATAGGCAATTACAGCACAGCTCAGAGCACTTTATAAAGCATAAGATCAAGGACCCGGGTGCTTAAGCATATGAGTAATACTATGCCATTCAATACCCTGCTTAGCTATTTTACTATGCTCGAAAAATGGAATTGTGGTTAAAAAATAGTAACTGCCTCTCCTTTCACCAGATCATACAACTGTGGTCACTGACACTAAGGGCAAGCCAATCAACAGTTTCTAATTGTCATCAATTAAAAGGCACTCTGGGCCAGGTGTTTGAAGGGGTATAAATTAAGCATAATACTATTAAAGGTAACTTGGCTCTATGGAGTTGATGTGGTTTGTGCCTTCTCTGAGGGTTGTTGCTTTCTAGCTTTTCAGCTACCACAAGGTAAGTGGTGTTAGTAAAGGACCTTATGGATGGTTAAATAAGTTATAAGTACTTGTTTTCTGAGACTAAATGTTTGAGATGTCTTTAGTTTATCTTGATAAACGTGTTAGGTTGGCTGGTGGTTGCTTAGCTTGAAGAATTAAAAGTGTATGTAAGCATCAGGGGGGAAAAAGCTACCTGTAGCCTTCTCTGTCTTGCGTGATCCTCAAAACAGGAATAAAATGAGCTCTTTTTAATGATTCTTCCCCAAAGCCCTGTAAAGAAATTCTGTAACAGGTGTCAGAGTTTTGGGAACTCTGGCATTTTCTGAATGCTGGTGGGCGCTATAAAGCGGTTGCTGTGCAAGCTGTTGAGCCACTGAATGGTAAGACTTGCCCCTGTGAGACCGAGCAGGGGCAGGGGCAGTGGTGGCTGCGGCTGCTGCCCAGCGCGGGCTGGGGCTGCCCGTGGGCTGCCGGGGAGGGCCAGGGCCTGGCAGATGACTGGGACAGCCATTGCCAGCGCTGGCAGCGGGGAACCGGAGCCAGGCTTCTTGCTGGTAGCTTTCCAGTGTTTCAAAGAGATGGAGCTGACAAAAGGAGTTTGAGAAAGGCCTCCCAGGAGTCAAATACAAAAGGGCTATGGGAAGCTGTAAGTGGGAGGGGAGGTACAGGACCCTGGCCTGCGGGGGGGGGGGGGGGGTGTTTGCGTGTGGGGCGCAGGGAGCTGCGGCCAAGCAGGGCAAAAATAAAAAGCTAAAGCAGACACTCTGTGCTTTCCTAATCCTGTCTGGAGACCCTCCGACTTCCAGAAAAGTGTTCTCCAGTCTGAGGGGCTCTGCAGGCAGTGGGGCAGTTCACATTTTTCCACTCATCTGTAACATCCTGTGTTTTCTGCTTTAAATAAAAGCAGTGATGTTTGCGGGAACTCTGTACAAAGCCTGTCTGCTTGCAACCGCTCGGAGCTGCTTTGTGCCTCCTGGAGACTGGGAGAGGAAGGTTCATGCCCTGGCAGGACAAGAAGTTCCCTGTGCTGGCCCCATAATCCTTCCGGCGTGTCAGTGGAGGGAACGGGAGCGAGTGGTGGGGCATACCTTAGCTGCGCTTGTTCGTGCCTAGCGAATACAGCCTGGCTGTGTCTGGGGGGCTCCTTGCTGAGGGCTCTCCCCTTCTTAGGGAAGCATGTCCAGAGGGAGGAATGGGTCTCCCAGCACCTCAGGGGCGGTGGGTGCCCTCCGGCGTGGCCTCTGGTGAGGTGAGTGGGAGCCTGCCTGAGCCGAGGGGGACAATGTGCAGCCCCGGGCGAGGAAAGCGTATGTTTCTTGCAAAGCTGGGAGTCAGCTGTGTGGTGGGTGTCCCTTTTGTGATGCCAGTTTGGGTGTTTATTCCACGAATCAACAAATAATTTTTTACCAACGCTCAGGAGTGACTTGGGCAGATAACGAGCTGCGCAGCCCTTGCAAACTGTTTATTCGTAACCCCCCTGTGCTGCCTGTACGCTGGGGGCTGTGGGTGCAGCAGGACTGGGCAGTGTCACTCGGGGTCAGCACACCCGGCGTGGGCAATGGCCCAGCTCCCCTCTCTGCACTCCCCCGCTGGGGCACTGGCTGGCCAGATGCGTGCCCCGAGTCCCCTTTCTCCAGCGGAAGGGGAAGGGGGGGGCTGCTCAGACTCTTTGCCGACAGAGTCCCTCACATAGACCAAAAGCCTCCAACTATGGGATATCAGGCACCTTCATGGGGGAGGTTGCAGAGGGCACAGCTGTGTTGGCGTGGCTGTGGCCAGCGGCGTTTTTGGGACTGCACCCTCTCTGCTGCCACTGGCCCTGTGGGCGCCCATGTGCACAGGAGCCCCCTACAGCTCTGCATCTGCTGTGGTCTGCTGACCCTGGCTGCTGAGGGCATGGGGTGAGCTGGGATAAAAGGGAAGCTAATCCTGGTGCTTTACAAATGCTGAAAGAGAAGTTAAATCCCAAGCTTGCTCTGCCTCCATGAGGGCAGGTTAAATGCACTGAGGTAACAGGAAGAAAAGGGACAGCTAAACAGAGTATCGTAGTGTTGGGTCTTGTACGCCCATCTCAAGAAATTAGTTCGATGTACCCCTAGTTGATTAAATGATCTAGACAATCCAAACTTCCTGTGTTTGTCTGCATCAGCATAATGTTATTTAAAAAAATAAAAATCGGATGTTAAGGCTCTTGAAGGGCAGAAAGGGAGCAGCTGTGCACCAACCTGCTGCCTCAGCCTGCTCCGCTCTGGCATGCTGGAAACATGTTGGTCTTGGGTCTCATCTCTGCACCTCTTCCACCTCTGTGGCCGTATGACACACAACTTGGTAGAGATGAATTGACACCACCACACTAATGTGATTGTAGATAAATGCATGGGTGCTTTTGGTGGCATGCAGCATGTTCATGTGCATATGTAAGTGGTGTAGCTACTAGCATCCGTAACCACTGTAGCTCTGTACCTTCCATGGAGTCATGCTGACTTTGCATGAAATCACGTTCTTTGATACAGGTGAAGCGATCAAAGAAAACTTGCAGACAAACTCCTCAAAAAGGCATTGGGAAGCTTGAGGAGGCCTCCGTGTCCCAAGCACAGCCTGTCCACACAGTGTTGGATGCTGCAGCCCACTGCGTGTAGGCCAGACAAAACTAATGTCTGACATAAAGCAGCTACCTCATGTTGCACGCTATTGCATCAATCAGGAGAGGCCTAGCTTTAAATGTGTGGTCCATCCAACTCTATTAGATTTCAATTTCTATTTTCTGGGTGTAATTCCGAAGCCCTTCCCTAAGGAGCAATTACTGAAAAGCAGCTCGGCTTACCTAACTCCAGCCCTAGAAGCAGGGAATGATATCCCCACATCTCACCATCTCATGCATTAGTCCTATTACTTCATTTTCACGTGTTCTCACTTCCTGCTTCTCCCGGGTCCCTGCGGTGCTGTGCCGAGCTGGAAGAGATGCCGTGAGAGCTGGGCAGGTATAGGGGCAGCTGATGAGAAGAGACCAGGAGGGATCAGCTATTCCGGCAAAGGCTTTTCCTTCGCAGTTAATGTTTCAGAAAATGTGAATTTTGTGGAACTTGCGTCTCTTTCGCCCCAGAGCTGCTCCCTGGGCAGTAGCTGAGGCAAAACATTTCTGGAATAAGTCCTCCTCCCTTTTCCTTCATAATGCTGCTGTGTATTCAGAGAAAAATACCAGCTCTGCTGGGGGATGGGAATGAGAGCAAATGGCAGGAAGCTGTTGGCTTGTGAGCTCTGAGAGGCTGCATTTCTCCAGCTTTTTGGGCCCCTGCAGCTATGCATCCCAAACCCCAGCTTCTCTGGGCCCTGGCTTGTCTCTCCCAGATACTACCTTGGTCTTCCTGTGGCTGGGAGTTTTCTTGGTGTCTCTGTGGCGGAGCCTTTCTAGGCTCTGCTCCTGTGAAGTGCCGGATGGGCGCCCCAGTGCTGCGATATGGGGCAGCCTGGGACTTTCCCCCCTTGCTTCCTATGTGACTTTCAAGGTGCAGTTGGAGCTGACGATGGTTCTGGTGGGGAGGGACCCCATTTACTGCAGTTGCCTTCTCTTCTGGGTGCTCCTGTCTCTGCCCCAACCTGCCCACAGCAAAGTTCTGTCTTGGTGGACTGGATGTTGTGATCGTCAGGCACTGGGGAGCTGAGCCTGGCTCCTCCGGGCCAGCAGCGCAACCTGCCGAACCTCCTTCCTCTCTTCCCCATAAGGGCTGATGCTGTTGGTGTTGCCCCAGGGCTGGAACAAGCCTGTTCCCGAGCACACGCTGGGTGAGAGACCCTCAGGTGGGTGGTCTGCAATTCCCCACCTCTTTGAACAGCAACTAAATTCTTTCTGAGGAAAAAAAATGAATAGTACCTGGCAGAAATAGTGCTTTAAACCCACTGCTCTGAGTCCAAGATCTCTTTCAAAATGGTCTCGGTGCAGGGAGGGGGAATAGTTGGAAGCCCTTCCTTGTTCAGCCCCATGTTTCACAGCGTGCATTTTATTCCTCAGCTCTTCAGTGGAAGAGCTCCATGCCTGAAACTTTTTTATTAACACTGAATCATTTATGTCTGTTACAAAGGAAGAAATTGCTACTGCACTGCCTCAAGAATCAAAGTAAAGAGAACATCTGCTCTAAACTTCTTGCATGCAATTATTGCTTGCTATGCATTATTACTTACTGGAGTAACGTGACTAAATTAAAGCTTTTTTTCTTGTGCTTGCTTTTATGCATTGCTTTGGTATAAAATGTGTGGCTTGCTTAAAATCAACCTACAGCTAAAACTATGTCCACATAGAGCTGAGCCCACGTGTACTTTGATGCAATTTAGGACACAATTGGAGCATTCTGAAAGATTGCCTTTAAAAGACCATTTGTTCACTCCCCCATAGGGGCTGGGTGTACAAGCATGTAAAAATGCAACATTGGGGCGGTGGGGGGGGGGAGGGAAACCTCTGTGAAGAATTCTGCAGATGCAGAGTGATGTTTTCTGTAGCTCAGCAGCTGTCTGTATTCAAAAACAGGGGAATGACTCGCGTTGTGAGGGTGATGATAGTTTTGATAGGAATCCCCCGCATCCCAGGAATGTTTTGAACGAAGGAGGAAAAACCCACCAGAAACATTCCAGGGCTGTGAACCTGCAAGCTGCTGAAACCAGCATCCGAGCTGCTCTGCAAAGACACCATCAGCAAATCCAGCTACTTCTGCAGGAGGCAGAACGAGTTAGCAGTTATTTTTCTTTTACTTCCTCTCTGAAGAGCATGGAGTCTTACCAATAAGCTTAATTGATTGGAGGGAAAAAAAAAATCTGGAAAATGAAGCTCTTGAACTTGCATGCCTAGAAACCTACCAGTGTCACGTGCATAGCAAAGGCCACATATCTCACAAAATACCACAACATTTCACAAAGGAGGTTTAAGAGCTCCAATTGAATAAAGCTTTCTCTGTGAAATATCTTTATGGATCTACAAAGCAGTTAAACCCTCTTTGGGAAAAAAATGTGTACATCTCTTACAGAGCAGCAGCAGCAGTGTAACTACCACTGAGGCCTCATTAATAAGGTTTCTCCCTTATCGGTAGAAGGAAAAAATAAATCCTCATCACAGAAAAGAAATTTAGCTACTAAATTCTGCCTGTTTGCTTTTAAATCCTACATATATATATATAAAAAAACCCCAACACTGTGTAGCAGTGCTCTGGCCCTTTTTTTAAGGGGTGAATCCTGCTACTTAAAGCCAGTAATGATAATAACAGGGTCTAAATAAACCTGATAGGACCCTTCTCTATCAATAGTTTTTTAAACTGACATAGTGCAGGTTTGGTTTTTGTGGTCTGTGTTACAGCAGCTTTTAATTATAAGACAATTTGGGTACCACATGCAGTAGGAAAATCGGGCAGTTGCAAACCCTGCAGTCTTCCTTCATTTGTACTATAATGGCTGTTTTTCCTCCTTAGAGAAAGAAAAATAGTATTCCTCTGTTTTCAGTGGGATTTTTTTTTAAAGCTTTTATTTCTTGAGCATTTTTCAGCTCGCCAAGGTTGCATTGCCTCTGCTCAACAGCTTCCCTTCATGCCCACAAATATTTCCAGCTTTTTATTACCAGTGTGTAGTGTTGCACTGTCTCTTCATGTCTCCCATATTGTTATAATTACATTTGGGGAATGGAGATGGATGGTGTGTTGAATGTGTGTTTGGTTTTGCCCCAGCCCTCACTTGTAGCTGTTTTCTGTAATTTGATCAATCAAAGGCAGTTCTACAAACAGTAGTTTTTAATTTCCAGTTCTTGGTTTCAAGTTTCTCATGAAAATTTAAATGTTTTCCTTAAATTATACAGTGCAGTTTCATTTGCTTTGCATGAGATGTCTCATGACATTTATGTCCCTCCTGTGAAACCACGGGGATGACCCTCCTGGGCTGCCTGGTCCATGTGGACACGCGCACCCACTGTCCTGAAGGCTCAGCGAAGCGGCTGCTCCTTCATACACACTGACAAATAAACCTCAAAGGGCAGGTGTTGCCAGCGAGGTGCAGAAAGGTCTGGAAACTTGGTTGGGGGTTAGGTGAAATGAGCAGAGCCACAGCCCCAACCTGGGGGCTTGTGAATCAAGGCTGGGAGATGCCCTCAAAGCCGTGGTCTTCAAGGAGGTCAGTGAAAGGACCCTTTCCCAGCACCGATGGGGATGTTTAGTGGCCGTGTGGCCCTGGTGGTGGTTGGGCACCTGCTGAGCCCAGTCCTGCAGTGCCCACCACCTGGCTCCTGGCAAAAGCAGATGCTCGATGTGCCCAGTGTGTGCTGTCTCTGTGCCAAAGTCTCTGCACATCTGCTTCCTTCCTGCCATGGCAGATGGTGGCCACAGCCAGGAAATGCAGACAGCAATTGGCATTGGCCGGGCTTGGTGGTTGGGAGGAGGAGGCATCAGAGCAAGGGTTTGAACACAGTGATTTTTTTTTTTTATTTTTTTTTTTCCAAGGGAGATGCTTCTGCTGCTTCTCTCGACTAGCTTTGCTCCAGGCAAGGGCAGGAATGACGCATATGCTGCAAATGTAAAGAGACTGGGGAAGAGCTGTGATCACTCACTTCTAATGCTCGGCACAAGCCCACTTTCTCTTTTACTCCGTGGAGGAGCATTACGGCTGGCGCAGCAGACGGCTGCAGAGCCCTCTTCCCGGGGGTCGGTGGCTCCCCAGGGACAGCCGGTTGAAACCTGACGTGCTGCCGCGCAGTCGGGAAGTGTTGCTATTTCTGCTTTTAGCTGAGCAAACTGAAGTCGCACAGAAAACTTGTCTTAGAGCAGAGGGTGAAAACCAGTCCCTTGCCCTGACAACTGCCGATGCCGTTCTGGTGCCAGACCTCCTCCTCGCTTCTTGGTCTCAATGAGAGTAAAATGGGGAAGTGATGCCGTGTGACTGCTCTGGTTTCAGTTCAGCACATACAGAACTGGCTGGAGCTGCACAGAGCGGTGATTGCAGCTAAATATTGCCTGTCTTGGCCTTCAGATTGGTCTAAATGAAGTCAAAGGGACTACTGGTGTCAAAAAGGAGAACACGAACTGGCCCCTGACCTTACCTTAAACTTACATTGTTGCGTTGTAGTAGGTTGCATGGGGTTTTTCCTGCACTTCACGCAGTGCTTTAGAAGCACCATATTTGCATTTAACCATATCCTCATCTTATAGCTGTGGGGTTATTTCAGTTGGCTTCTCTCTGTTGCTTTGGTTTTTTACTCATTAGCTCTTAACCCGCATTTTTCTGGCTAAATGACTTTCTACAGAAAATGTCAGGAGGCTGGAAAGCTCCATCTCTTACATCATGTTGTGATTTGATGTAGGAGTAACATCCACCTTGCTTTAAAGACTGACAAAGGTTAAAATCAGTGATACGATCTATTGGTTTAGGAATTTATACAAACCTGTTGCTATCAGACAATAATAAGAGTCATGAAATTTGTTGTGAAAGGCATTTCTTTTTTTTTACTGTGAACTTTATACCTCTTCACTTACTTCAGTAAATGCCCAATAAAAGTGCAATAAATCCAACGCTGTAAAAGCAGGTATAGAGGGCTTGTGCCACAGGCTTTGCAGCTGCCTGATTTTCCTGCTGCACGTGGCACCCAGCTCCCCGTGGTGCCAAGGGCTGCCTTTTGGGATCTTCCTGCCACGTGCCTGGAACATCCCATCTTTCCTGCAGCACATGATGCCCAAGCGCACCCTGCTGCGGGCTGCCCGCCCCGGTGCTGTGCTTGAGGGAGGAGGAAAATAACATAACCACAAAAACCAGGGGTGGCTGATGCCCGAAGGCTAAAGGGGTGTCTGGGAAGGGAGCAGGGCAGAGACTGTACCCCCTGAGGAGAGGAAGGGGTGAGGGCTGTGCTGTCCTGGCCATGGGGAAGGGCTGGGAGATGGGGTGTGCAGTACGCTGGGGTCAGCCCGCTTCACATCACGGGGAAACGTGGAATTTGTGAACAAAACTAAATTGGGAGGGGGAACGAACTTTGTGTTAGCAGCTGCTTGTGCTGAAATAGGTAATAACCCTTAAACTTGAATTTAACAGGGGAATATTAAACTGTATGTTTATGCCTTATTCTTTTTCTCCTATAAAACCCAATTCAAATAGCAGAAATGGGAAAGAAAAACAGAACAGATAAATTAAGGCTGAATCAAGCTGAAAATAACTCACCTGTTAGACTGACTGTACCCTCACATCTGTGATACCAGAAACATTGTGGGACACCTCAGTGAGGGGGGCACAGTCATCCGTGCACAGGCAGGGAGATGATAGGGACCACCTCGAAGTCCCCAATTCTACTAGAGCTTCTTTGTGTCTGCACCTTCCTGACTGGCACAGCTGCTTCTGCCAAACCTTCCTGGGGACAAAGGCAGAGCATCCCCTCCAGCCCTAGCTGGAAGAGTGGCCTCTCTTGAACAAGATTAATAGGTCAAACCCTCAAATCTTAAACTCCGTACTGGAACCCAAAAATGACTGCTCACAGGCTTTGCCCGCTGAACTGAGTGCTAGCACGTTGCAGGGTGGGATGTACTGTATGGAGGGGGACATTCTGCTGCAGAGGATATGAGAGTTCAGCCTACGGCAGAAGCCCCGTGGCAACATTTGCCCTTATGGCCAGTAGCGAGGTCCTGCACTGCTTTCTGTGCTTCTTGTCCCTGGCTTCTCTTCCTCTTCCAGAAAAAGCAAACCTACCCTTCAGTCTGGAAAAAAAGACAGCTGAGGGGGGACCTTATCAATGCTTATAAATACTTAAAGGGTGGGTGTCAGGAGGATGGGGACAGGCTGTCTTCAGTGGTGCCCAGTGACAATAAAAGAAGTAATGGGCACAAACTTGAACATAGGAAGCTCCATCTCAACATGAGGAGGAACTTCTTTACTTTGAGGGTGGTGAGGCACTGGAACAGGATGCCCAGAGAGGTGGTGGAGTCTCCTTCTCTGGAGACATTCAAAACCCATCTGGACGTGTTCCTGTGCAACCTGCTCTAAGGTGACCCTGCTCTGGCAGGGGGGTTGGACTAGATGATCTCCAGAGGTCCCTTCCAACCCTATAATTCTATGATGGCAAAAGGCAGAGCCCTCTTCTCTTGCCCACACCAGGTTGCAGTCCTGTCTTGCTTCCTCTACTGCCTCACTAACCCTGATTTATAGCTGTGCACAGAAGAGCAGAATTGGCCTTCCTAGTATGTCACAGTCATTCTCTAGCTTGGTCTTATGTTTATATGATTTTTGATCGTGTTCTCCTTGAGCTGAATGATGATCTAGTGCTGCTGTCTGAGTCAATAATTAAAGCAGCCTTTTGGACACCAGACTAGAGGAACAGCAGTAAGTGCTGCTGAGAAAGTGGCTGGTATGCAGACTCTGTATATTAGGCTTTTTCTCCCTGTCTGATGGTCCTGTTTGGGCTCCAGGTGGAAAGTCTTCCCAGCACTCAATAGTGCTGAAAGAGAAATATACAGCTGCTGTCTCAAGGGATGGATCCCAGCTGACCTGTAGCTGGGCAAAAATGTCCTGAAAAATTATGTCTCAGCAAATGGTCTTCCTGCCAGGCCATGGAGAAGCCGCAGAAATAAACTGCTCTCCTGGCAAGTGCTGCTCAGGTCCAGCGACCTGGTCCCACAGCCTGTCTCCTCCTCTTCTCTCTGGGGTGTTTAGCTCAGCACACCAAGGCGTGCTCAGAAATGCCTCTGAGCAGGGACAGAGCCCACCACAAGCAGGAAAAATGAAACTGAGCTGCTCTGAAATAAAAGCTTTCAGGGAAGAGCTGAAGAGACGACGTGAGCATGGGAGGGAAGAGCTCAACATCAGAGGTCTGAAGTATTGAGAGGTTTTGCTCTGTTAAGAGGAAGGTGAAAAAAGCTAATGAGAAAAGGAGCAAATGTTCTGGGAGAAGAGACCAGTAGTGTATGAAAGGAGGAAGGCAATGGGGGGGAGGAAGGTCAGGGCAAGGAAGATTCATGGTGGGGAAGAAGGAGGAAGATGCAAAATAAAGAGCAATTAAAAATAACGTATCCCTGTGGTAGGTGGGCACAGGTGACTAAGGAGGAGGCAAAACTCTCTTCTTGTGCTTTCTCTGCTCTAGCAGGAGGATGTAGCTGCTAGTTCTCCTGCTCAGACAATATTCTTGGAGCCGCCCACCCACTGCTCCAGGAGGTACTGATCCTGAGCTTGTACTGTGGGGCACCACGGTGCTGAAAACACATTAAGGGCATAAAGTTGTGATAGAAGACAAATAGATACTCATGCCTGTGTAGGAAAGAGAATACTGCTTAAATATTTAATCATGTTTTGGTTTACAATGGTTTAATGGTGTTAAGGCATCTAATACGTGTTCATAAAAAAATCAGCATTTTAAAGTTATAAATTATTCTGGTTGATTCCCCCACACACACACACATAAAAGTAATGATTTGACAACAGGCTCCCTCAAACAATTCAGCCCATGATAGTTTCATTACAAGCTAACATATTCTCTCACACGTCTGAACCAAACCACCGAGAAAGTAATACGTGATCGTTCATGGACGCAGACTGGTGGCTAATAGCATCCTCACTTACCTTCTAAACACTGAGCAGAGTTAAAATAAATTCAGGATGTATGCATGCGGAAAACTCAATTGCAGTTACATCAGAGATGAACCAAAAATGGAAGCGTTCAGAATTGCTAGCATAAAATCCAAATAATGACCCGTAATAGATGGCTGCCTGAGAGGACAACACATCCCCTGTAATCATCTTAAAGGGACTTTGTCAACATGTTCAGGGCCTGCAACCTAGTAAATAGATGTAATTCTATCCAAGTAGGTGTACTATACAACTGAGTGCTGAAGCTAGGTAGGAAAGCACCTCCCAGTGAGGCCTCAGGAGCTGTGTGTTGTTTCTTTTTCTAGGCACATCTGGGCTTCAGTCCGTGTTGTGTATCTGGAGACGTATGCCGATGCATCTACTGGATAGGAACAGGGTGGTGGAAAGCCAGATGAAGGTGGATGCGCCACTCTGTGTTCCTCTGCTGAGGCTGTCAAGGCTTCCAGGGCCCATTTAAGCAGGGAAATATTTTAGAGGTCCATTTTTAAAAATTATTTAAAAAAAACAATCACGTGAAGAAAGGCCCATTTATAACTTGCCGATTCCTTAGGTTGCAGTAGATTTTTCAAGTCGCTGACATTTTGGAAACTAGCCCTTCAAACTTGTCATGCTTGACCTGTGATGGCTTCTTCGCACGGGGCAGCAGCGCAGACACGCTGTGGGTGTGCTACATGGGTACAGCCCCAGGTGGCCAGGCAAAATAAGAGAGCTGTCACAAGTTCTGCAGTCCATGGAAATGGCAATTTTATGGATAATACTATATGGTGATTTATTAAAAGCTGTGATCCTCCAGCAGCTTTTGCTATATCATCATAAACCAACACTCCTGTATAGTATATTAAGCTGGGTAATTCTGTTGGTTCTTCACTAGGGCTGGCAGAAGTATATTTAAGGTTGCTTCATGTGGGCTGGTGAGCTGAAATTGTTACTCCAAACTGATCATCAAGAGGGGTGAAAAAGCCACCTGGTCAGTACAGCGTGGACGTTTCACGGGGCAAGGGAACCAAGTATGGAAGGGAAAAATCCCGATGTCAGCTACATCAGTCAATGATAGTAGTTTACATGCCTGGAGTGACTCTACTTCAGCACCAGTGAAAATAATGGCAGATTTTGTCTCTCTGGGTCTAATGATTAGGGCAAGTAACTAGAGCTCATTGGTTCCCACCCCTGCTCTGCTATTGACTTGCTGTGGGACATTTGGGTTCTACCTTGATGCCTTTATGTCCTAATTTTCCCTTCAATAGCATAGGAATACTTGCTGTTTTGTTGAGGTGTTGTGATGCTTAGCTAGTTGAGGGAAAGTGCCAAATGCATTAAATCCAGTGAAAACGGTATTCAGAGTGTAGTGTTATTAGGACGTATACAAGTCTGCATTTTGGGAAATGTTTAAATTCCACCTCTTAAATATCCGTTGCAAATGGAACTTGCAAAAAGCAGGGCAAGCACTGCTAACGCAGCTTTGCCACACACTGTCAAGTGCTTATAAACTCTATTTATAGCTACAGTTAAAGATTCAGATATGCAAGTACTCCATTAAAAGACCACATTAATGAGCCCTTAGAGAAAATATCTCACAAAGCCTTTTGAGCTCGTAACTGCTCAGTTGTGCAGGGCTTCTTGCTTGTTAACATTCATAAAATATAAATACTGTGTACTAAACAGCAGCACTTTGTGGATTGCAGTGACTTATCTCACCGTTAGCAGCGTCACTTGTGCGAGTGGGGAGGCAGCACTGGTGGGGTGGCAGAGCTTCGCCGCTGGCTGTCAGGCTGCACCAGTCACTCGCACGCCGCCTTATCTGGGGGTCTTTCTTATCCAGTGTGAAGCCGAGTGTCAGATTGACTCGCAGGTCACTATCTGTGAGTATAATTTCGGAGAGAACAATCAAACCTATTAGCAGAGAGTGGCAGAGCTGGGCCTTCTTGCAGCTGCAGCTCCTGAGCGTGGCAGGTATTGAGAGCAAAATCTAATAGATAAAAGTCACAGGAGATTTTTTTTTTCCTCTGACATAAGCTAGCTGATGAGAAGTGTCATTTGAGAGAGAAAAAAGTTGCTATATTTGATTTGTCACTATTTCCCCTTTGTCCTTTCCTGTCTGCAATTATGCAGTTCCCATTTTCTCATTCTCTCACAGAATTACGTATTTTAGGTTGCGATGGACGTTCTTTCTTAAACATATTCTGATATATGTTTTATCTGCAATTGCTTTATCAAGTCTGTGTTGTGTAAACAAACATCACTTGAGCCCATTTAAGAATAATTCTCTGTAACCTTTAATACTGCGTCTCCATCCATCCATGAGTCGCAAAGTGTTTGAGCACTGGAGAAGACCATTTCTGGTTTTATATCTGCTGCTCTGCAAGCTGAAGAAACTGAGGTAGGGAAAGATGAAATTACTTGTTGGATGCTGTTTGCTGGCACTTGTTACCAACCAATCTATGTCCTTTTCTTTGTGTTTTTGGTCCCGTTGCCTTTCAAACAGAAGGTGCCCTCCTGGAGGCAACACTTCTGCTCCCGAAATGAAAAATAAGGACAGCAGGCTTTAAAAAGCTGCAGGGCAGTTCTTACTGTTCAAATGTGTCATTGATTTCGATAGTGCATTAGCAGGCTTGTTAAGCAGGATCTAGAGTGCTTAGCTTTATTTTATGGTGGTGAGTACCTGATTGTTCAAAATATTAGCATCTTATTGTAACAGCAAACTGACTAGTGCCACAAACTGCCTGGCGCTGTGACTGCTGCATGATTACCGAGTGCTGGATAAAACAGGATCATTCACAAACAACTGGTGATGTAGGCGAAGGCAGGGCTGTGGCACCACGATGGACTGCCTTCCTGCTGCTCTCCTCATTAATTTCCCTTTATCTGCCCCTGTCTGTCAGCAGAGAATTGCTGTCTGTCCCATGTTCTGTGCATGATCTCCTGCTGAATCCCTCAACGCCTCATTTTTGCCTGTCTGTAGGTGACACTCAGATGTCACCTGTGCTGATGTCACTCAGATGTCGCCTGAGAGACAGCAAGAAAAATCCCATGGCCCGAGGGGTGGCTTGCTATGCTGGGAGATCTGGGTGGGTTTCACCTGGCCCGTCTTTGGGAGCTGGCCCTGTATGCAGCGAGCTGGTGGCCCTGGTCTCAGGGTGGTCAATGGCGATGGAGTCAGTGCCATCAGCTGGCCAGATGGACAGCTGTTTTTTTAGGATGAGGTGAATCTCTTTCTTGACTCCACTGGCTGTGCAGACTGGTCTCTAAAAGGGGAGCACGATCCCTGGCTTCCAGGTTCCTGTTCAAACATGTGACAAAATCTTATGGTGTGGAACAGCTTTAAGAGAAAGGATTGGGAGAAATTCAGACCAGAGTGCCTGTTTTGCGTCTCCCCAGCATATTGTCAGATAAACCCCTTGTGGACCTGTGGATGAGAAAGCCACCAGGAACAGGCTGTACCCTGATTTCAGGGTTTTGGTCAGCCACGGGTGATCTGCAGCCCTGAACCTGAGCACCCGCAGGCATGGCCAGGGTGGGCTTCCCCTTCGGGCTGTTCTGGTGGAGAGCGTGCTTCCTTGGGGAGCGGGCAGGAGGGCAAAGGCTGGGGAAATGGTGGAGAGGTGGGGGGTACATTGGTTTTGTAACCCACCGTCTCGGCACCAGCAGGGTTTTTGTCTGTCTGGGCAGAAATGGCTCTGTGGGGTTTCAGCAGGGGAAGTTTTAGGGTCTTGCAAGTCTTCCAGGAGCAGGGGGCTGGGGGCTTACCATGGCAGCTGCCTCCTACATCTACTGGGGATTGAATGTTCAGGGGGCTCATCCCCTTGTTTTTTACATCTCTGTAGGAAGCAAATTCCCACCACTGAGGAATTAAATACTTTAAACCACTACAAAGCAAAGGGGTCATATCCATGTCCTCCATGCTTTAGGTGGTGTGGGAAAACAAAGAAAGCTGAAAAAACCCTGCTGTCAGAGTCCAGGGGCTGCCTCACTGGAAGCGATCCCACCTGCAGGCTGGCCCAGCCTTCAGCTGTGTTAATTAAGTAGATATACATTAAGCTTCTGTGTGAGAACAAAGGGGAATATGAGAGGGAATTAAGTGGGCATGAGGAATGAACAAAATGGTGTTGGTGGAGGCAGGACTTGCGTGTGGGACAAGGGGACTGGAAAGCATTGGAAAATGGGAAGCTACTTGGAGGAAAGCAGCTGGGCTTCTGAAAAAAGGAATAACTTAAAGAATCAGAAAACTTTTTATTTTCAACTGAATTAGAGTTAGGCACTTAAGTGCATTCACAAATATGGATCTTAACCTTGGCTTTCCTCTCCATAAAATGTAAATAGTAACACTTTCTTTATTCATAGGGTCGTGTGAAAACAAGCTCTTTCATATCTTTGAAGCACTTATGCGCTATATGGACGCTACAGCAAAGGCTATGAATATACAGTTGAAGCTGTGGGCTTGCATTGTGGCACTTGGCATCTGCCCAGGCACACTGTGCATCATGCAGAACGGCTAACAGAGGAGGATGCGAAAACACAGGTCAAATTTAATGAGTTCTGAAATCAGGAACTTGTGACTCCCCAAAATTAGAAGTGCAAAAGCTTTGAATTCACAGAAAACACTGAGAGGCATACGTGTTCTTAAACAAACAGCAGAAGAGAGCGAAGAAGTAGGATACGGTGGGGAAATACTCAAAGGTATAGTCCATGGAGTTCCAGAAATCTGTATGCCATTGAGAAATAAATCTACTTGGAGTAGAAATGACCATTGTGGATGGCCAGGGAAACACAACGAGCAATAAAGAGAGAAGAATATGAGACCTATAAATCAGCAGGGTCAGCACTGCAGGAATGGGTACAAGAGCCTATGGTGAAAGAAGAATGCAAGAAAATCATCCAAAAAGCTGTGACAGGAAAAGAAGATGGGAAAAGATGTGAACGCAATAAAAGTTTTTCTAAATTTGGTATATAGGAAGACAAAGGTTACTTGGGGAGACAGCCCATCACCTTCCTGAGCGACAGGGAGGCTACCTTGACGGAAATGGGGATATTGCCAGGAAAGTGAATTACTACTTGCACCTCAGCATTCAGCAGGGCGAGGTGGAAAGTCTGTCACAGTTTCTATACATTTTCTGAGGACAGAAAATAAACAATGATTAACTCTAAAGGATACCAGGGAATCAAGCAAACCCACCAAAATAAAGAACTATCTAAAAAGTGGGTTGTTTACACCCCAGATGTATTTTAAAAAATAGGTACCAAAGGAATTAAATCATCCAGGAAACTTACGCTGGCTATGGGAGAGGTACCTGGGAAATTAAGAGGAGACATCTCTCCATCCCAGGTTTTTGAAGGAGAATAATGGGGAAAAAAGTGTCCATGAGCTCCAGGGGGTACTTGGGACAGCTGATTATCTTTACCAGAAAGGCAGACATAACTGGAGACCAATTATTTTACTTCATTAAATAAGAAAAGAAAAAAAGGGGTTAGGAGGAATAAAAAAATTAATTCTAGCATCCACAGATTTCAAGAGACATTATTGTGTAAGATGGGAGATATGGGACTCAGTCTCTGTATGCTGGGCTTGATCACTGAATCCAGCTGGTGATAAAAAATTATGTAGAGATTGTTTGGGGTAGAGGTGGGTAATGGAGTGAGATGCCTATCTGTTGAACTCTCTTAGCACTGTACAGCTGTCACTTGGAAGAAAGAGCACAAGGAAGTGAGGACATCAAAGAAAGAGCCGTAACTGAGAGCAAAAGAGGAGGAAGGTTTTGGGAAGCAGAGGATGTTTGCATTGGTATACGTAATTTAGCCTGAAAAAATGTGAAGCTCAGAAAAAGAAAGTCAAGGCAAAGGTGCCCTAAGGAGATAGCCGGGCCAACTCTGCATAAGAAAAATATCTGAGGATGGCAGCCAAGTTTCTGTTTGTGTTCCTTTTTAAGGTTCAGGGAATGAAAGAACTAGGTGTGAACATTGCAACATCTAATTTTTGTAGACTTTGATGGAGTTCTTAACCTTAACATGTGCCCTTACAGTGCATGAGGAGACATAGTTACCTAGCAATGGGACCTAAAGCTCGTGTCACACTAAGTGAGCAATTACCCTACAAGAAGTGCTGCAGACACCTGGTGACATTAGGTGGTTCAGCACCTGTTTCTGTGGGGCGCTTGCTGCCCTGGAACCGGAGCCTGGCTGGAGCTGGGCCACAGACGGTCCTCTCAGCTGACTTCTCACAACCTCCTGTTACGCCGGTAACCAGAGCATGGGGCTGGGATGTGGGGAAATTGAGTTCAAAGCTCACTCGCTCTCTTCCTGGAGGTGTTTCAGCCTGTAGCTCTCCTGTGTAATGCCTTCTTGGATTAGGTTTATTGGATTCCTCCTGAGGAAAGCTATTCTAATTTTTATGTATTGCAATTGGTCCACAGAGAGAACAAGAGCTGAGGGAGCTAATGACCCAGCAAGACCAGCCCGGGTGGCCCAGGTGCCCTCCTGCTGGTGTTCATATTTCAGCATGACATGAAAAGGGGGAAAGATTGAACATGTTAATACTGAAGTTTTGGGTTCCAGCATTCATCCGCAGAAGGAGGGAGGCTGGAGGGAGGTAAGTGAAGGGAAAATGGGCAACCTTAACTATATGTAGAGCTGTAGCATAATTTTTGAAAAGAATTATATTAAGATACACGGAGGTAAAGTGAAATTGGAAGAAAATGTTATGTTTGAGCTCACTGCAGTAGATTATGCCAGATCGACTGATATCTTTCTTTGACTAAATTGAATTATGTCCTAGATAAATGAAATGCATAGTTCTCCTGCTTAGAAAATGTAGATGATTGGTGAAGCTGGAGGACCTGAGGATTAAAAAGGGAACTGTGAGACAGAGAAAGATTTGGCTAATGGGGAAATGACAGTGGGTAGGTTTCAGAGAGGAGGTAACAGACCAGTTAAGAGAGGAGTTTCTCAAGAATTGACTTCAGGACACCATGACCTTGGTACAAAAAGGAGGTAATGATGTTTTCTGCAGCCACAGCATGAGCGGAGAGGGAAGGCTGATGCCCTGGGGCCCTAGGCTGATCCTGAAAGCTTTGGTGTCTATGGAGGCCGCCTGGTGATCCCAGTTAGGCACTGAAACTAGAGGTTTACAGTGAGCTGCTGTGAATAGCTTGCTTTTCCCTGGAAGAAATTCTTCCCTTAATGAATGAATTTTACTGTGTCAGTGTCCCTATGTATTTCAAATTGGTATTATTAAGCTGTTACTCTAAATGACTTGTAGACCAAGGTATAAGGGAAACCATGAGATGCCAGCTGCATCCTCAGGTATGTTTTCATGAATCTAGTCCCCCAAAAAAGATAACAAAATCTTTATTAACTCACAACTGTGACAAAGCCAATAAGGGATCCTGACTTCTAACCTAACTGCCGCTGGCATTTACCTATCTTCAAAGCAATTATTTTTGCATTTTTGTGTGTAGATAGTGAGAAATAAGGGATGCTAGAGCTGCATTGTTATGGCTGCAATGCCTCCTTGAGTGTTAAACTCTTCTGTGCAGTCTAGACATTTACAGTCAAGACCTTATACTTCCATCAGCAGACATGGACTTCTCTTCTAGGAGACTTTGGCATTTAGTGAACTTGGGCAGTAACATGCCACGTGTAAACACAAGGCCTGTCCTATACGTAAATATTACACAAACCTTATTTTGAAATAAGGTTCAGTCTTGATGGACTTACATGGCCAAAAAGAACCTACCTTCCTTGATACTGAGTCAATTTTTATCTCTGAGGGGCTGGGCTTTGCTAATATAGTCATGCATCCTCAACTTATTGATCAAAATGCATTACAAAACGCCGCTCTATACCATGTTCCTTTTTCCAGCCCCCCCCCTCTCATCTCACTAATTTCCATCATGTAATAAGAAAAACCCAGTTATGTTAATTGGTATGACTCCCCCTCAAGGGCATTATGAAGCATGAAATAATTCCATTCATTACTCACAATGCAGGGACATGAGTTTTCCCTTGAGGATCTGTCTTGTCTGGTGATTTGGTGACCATACAGAACAGTGATAGGATTAGGGACATATTGTTTTAGAATTAATAGTTTGTCTGGGAGGGGCTGGAAGGTGGTGGGGAAAGAGGAAGCTTAAAATTCCAGAGATTACATTCGACTTCAAGGCTCTCGGAGGCTGATGCATCTAACCGGTGTTTATCAGACAAACTCAGCCTGCTGAGACATCGTTAGCCCCAGATCCTATTTTCTTTTTAAAGGGCAGCTGAGCTGGTGTTTAAAACATGACATGGACCAGCAGAAAATTAATCTATGTAAAGCTGGTCAGATTCATTTCTCCTTTTTTATTTTTGGGAGTCAAAATTTCGTTTCCCTAAAATGTAGTAAGTGTTCAGACACGAGCTCCCAGGCTGTCCTGAGCTCAGTTTGGTAACGGAGCCACACCACTGGCTTGCTGAAGTTTGTCCCCTGCTCTAAAGGGAGCCCATATCCTGCCAAGCAGTCCTAGTGCACAAACGTAGGTGATTCTAGGTGAGGAGGGAGGAAAAGCACAACCATTTTTTTTTTTCCTTTTCTTTTGCTGAGCTAGCAAAAAAGCATCTATTGCTACTCTTGCTGCATTTGCAACATTTTCATTGGCAAAGGGGATTTTTGGAAACCAGTCTGCCTTTGTGCAGAGGAAGTGAACCTCCTGACAGCTATATCATTTCCCTTGTTTCCAAAGAGCTTCTTGTCTGAGCATACAACCTCTGCTTGTCTCGCTTAACATCTGGCTATAAAAGAGCAGGGAAGTTTCTGCCAGATGTTCCTCTGCTCCCCTCCTTGCTGTTCTCAGATGATGTTATCAAATCTTTACTGCAACTTTAATTTTGCTGGATTAACTTTTGGGTATTGTTCCTTCTATGCCCTGGATAGATTTACTGGTTTGACGACATCCTTCCTTACCACTGAAGAATCGGTCCAAGGCAGTAGTGACCCTTGTTTCATGGGTGTGTTCATTAGCGAAGTGCAAAACACCGAACAGTGTCAGACATGTAGATTGTTCCATCTCTTGAGCAGCCTCTGTGCTGAGGATTACTCATGAAAAGTAATCAGTAAAATACGTTGCAGATGAGGGCTATGACATGAGAGATAACCTTGCCATTAAAGGTCCCGTAATGCAAGCACATCTCCCTAGCAGAAATGGAAACAAGGATAACATGTCTTTTAACTGAATCAATAGAGATCAATGCAAAGACAATAACTCAAGAAATGGATGCATTAACCAGAGAGTAAGAACCAATATACTCCCAAGTTGAATCATGGCTCTGGAATTAGATGTACTGAGGGGATGCAGAGTACGTTACTGAAAGCGAATTGAAATCATAAGCAAAAAACCTGAAACATAAAAAAAATTACAGGTTTTCATTTTAATCATGTTGTGTGGTAGAAACTGAGATTTGGAGGAGGGAGATACGGGATAAATTAGCTTTATGACCAAGAGCGAAGGACCTATTTGCGCCTTGGGGTTATCTACAAGTCAGCCATCTGTAACAGAGGATGTGACTAAGTGACTTGGTGGAAAAGGAGCAACATCAGCCAGGGACCATGTAGTCACCTTCTCCAGGCTACCCTGTGTTGAGGAGAGAGTGAACTTTCCTGTTGCATCTGAGTAAAGGCTGGGAATACGTATTTCGTACTTCTACCTGCGTGTTTTCAGAAAGAAAAAAAAAAAAAAAAAGACAAAGCACCGCAACAGTTCTAGGTTTGACAAGCGTTTTGGAAAGGTTTGTGCAGTTGGAAGAATGACATCATACCAAGCTAATATGCACGTGAGAGAGCCAAAATCCCCATTGGAAGAACTGGGGGGGAGGGGGGAGGAGGGGCAGTGGAAATACACTGTAAATGTGGCATCTGACAAGTGCAGCTGCTGCCACCGTAGGTATTCTGTGCACAACAGAACTGCTGAAAACAGTGTTGATAGGAGTCTATGCCAAGATTTGGAGAGAGCCGCTGGCTGTATGCAGCTCCCACAGTAATCACCGGGAGATGTAACTGCTTAGCGTTGCTGGAAAATAACCCAGCCGGCTATAGACCTGTGTCTAAATATACTGACTGCACAATCTTTTCTGGGTCTTGCCTTGTCAAAGAATAGACTGAGATCCAAAGTCACCGGGAGTGTATGTATATTTCTGCATTCCTCAGCCCTGCTATCACGCTCTTACAATTTCAACACCTTGCTCATCGTGCTACCCTGTCCCATTGTTCTTGGAAAGCAGGTGGTGAGTAAGCCAGCCGTGCTGCCGCATTGCCACCCTCCTGCCCTGCCGGCTACCGCAGCAACCGAGGGCAGGGCGGCTGTTTCTTGTATGTGTCTGACCAGGGAACATAAGATGCAGCAGGCTGAGAGCAGCCTGCTGTAGGAAGGAGCATCCCAGGTGCTTACTTGACTCCAAAGTTGGCTTCTGCTGCGACTGAAAGCAAAGGCTGTGGAGCACAGTTGATCTGCTGGGTCTTCTAGCCGTGATTGCAGTTTCTTAGGGGCTGATGGGGATCCCAGCTTGGCCCCTGATACAGATAATCCCTAAGGCAGTACAACTACTTACAGGGATGGTTTCCAGTCTCAGCAGCTTACTGTTGGGGATACCTGCGAGCTTATATTTGATCACTGAGAGACCCCGCAAGAACACAGAAGAGGTAAAAGCCAAAACCAAGAAATCAGTTTCTGGAGATGCAACTACACCTTTGAAGTACTCACTTTACGTAGAGCAAGTAGGAAAATCTTAGTAAGAGACACTTGAACCTTTTAAGCATCATCTCTTGGCAATAATGACCTCTCATGCATATTTATGTACAGCACTTAACTTTATAATGGCCACTTGAAAGACATTTAATTCTTTTTTGCCTAGGAACGAAGCTATGTAGAGTGTGACAAAAATGTTCCAAGGTCCAAATATTAAAGTACAGAAACGGTCCAGGTATTTCCTGCATGCCAGCCAAAACTACCTCCTGGGAGTATAAGGTTTAAGAATTTATGTACTTCTTGATTAAAATAATATTTGTTTGCAAGCATATATGCATACCCATAAGACTTAGTAAAATCATGTAGTTGCTACAGGGCTTCAATCAGTCTTTCCTGGAAGAATTTCAGACAGGTCCTATGGCTTGGTTTGGTTTGTAAATCCTTTTTGTTGCACAGAACTTAGTGTTATTCATTATGCACTGAAAGCAAAATCATATGACTACCATTTCCTAAGTAACATAATTATCTTATTGATTCTTATGGGGCAAAACACTACTTTTATTGTTAATTAATACTGCCAAATCTGGTTATGCAATTCTGGATATAGGAAGTTCAGTTTAATGTGTGTTTAGGGGGAAAAAGTCTAAAAATAAATGCCTTAAATAACTTTTTTTTCCTTTCAGAATGTGAGTATAGCTATTCCTTTGTGTGATCCCTGTTCCTAACTACTATAGGAAATACGACCTATTACACTCTTCATCAGGGAGAAAGAAATACAGATAATGAAACATAAAAATGCCCTGTGAAAAACGTATTTAAAAAAGCTTTAAGTAGCTGAACAGAAATGCACGAGGCAAAGATACACAACCCTGCTGTTTTGGAACCAAAGTAATTTTATGCAAAATGAAAAGAATACTTGCAGTAATTTCAGGGGCTTACACTTTCAATCTTATTTTAAGTGGAAATGTATCAGGAAATTCTTATGCAGAGGGCACATAAATAGTATCTTTTCTGTCCCACGAAAAAGACAGTATGAAAGATTCATTAGACACTAGGACATATAATGACTTCTCGATTCTTTCGGTTCTTACCCAGTGCTCTAATGAAATTCAAACCTGCTACATCTGCCATACTACACTGTTAATTAGTTTTCTATTTATTTAGCAGATCTAGAAGTGGAAAGCAATCCATTGCCAGTGAATTGTTTGACTTCTATGCTAAGTAGGCTGCATTCCAATCCTCTGATGTTGAAACTAGCATGAATCCAACTTTCATCTCATTGCCGTGTCAAGTTAGCACCCAGCAGATTCTACATACAAAGACTTTTCTTCTTTTCCCCCCTTTGGTTCATATAAGACCACCAGTTTTTGGAAGTCAAGAAACAGAAGCTAGGCAATTTTTCTGCAATATCTCTTCCTTCCCTCCCCTTACTTGCTACAATGGATTAAATATAGGTATAGAGGCTGTGGTTTGTTTGTATTAAAGGAGGAACATCATTTTAAGCAGACCATGTTCATTATGTAAAAGAAAAAATATTGATGTGTATTCTGCAAATACTACCCAGCCTAAGAAAACCCCAGAATGCCTTGGCAAAGTTGTGAGGTGACTTCTGCACATACTTTGCCATTTTCTATTTCTGTCTGTGTTCTGCAATATATTGCAGCATCTAAACACAACATTCCGTATGTGACTTACTCCTATCTTGCAGTGTCAACAGAGATGCTGGATTGTGAAAGTATAAAACAAAGCCAGATGAAATTAGAAAAGAAATTGGCTAGAAACAAAGCCATTAATCCTAGCATACTGCACTCCAGGAGCTACAATGTGTTAGAGGGAGTGTGAGAATACAAACCTATATCCAGACTTTGGAGTTTGCCTTGAACTTTGGGTTTTTTCTAAAATCTAGGTATGAACTTTGAATGTGTTTGAATGTGTTTTTTGGATCAGGCTAGTCCTAAACAAGCCACTATTATACAATAAGTAAGCAAAATGCTGTAATGAACTTCAGTGAAGCGATGACAAAGCTGATCTCCTACTGTACTGTTATTTGTAGAACATCCTTGATAAAATTATCATCACAGGCAAGGTATTGGTTTTGACTAATTTACAATGTAAGACAGAGAAATACAATGTACAGGATAGCAATGGACAAAAGCCAGGTCAAAGAGCACACCGTGGTAGTGTTCACAAAAGAATGGGTCCTTTCAAGAGAGAGAAAATAAATCTCTTACACTAGCCTGAATGATATTTTTGGAGAAATGTTTTTGGATTTCAGGTCTGAAACATAAATGTTGAAATTTGGGGTTAAATACTGGTTGAAAACCAAGCTATGGGAGTTTAACTTTATTGTGTTAATTGATTAGATCGCTAAAGATTCATAGAATAAAAGCTTTTTAAAAATAAATATGTTATACATGGAAAGAAAGTTCAAAGACGGGACTAGACACAGACAACAAGGGCAGAAAGGAGAAGAGATCTGAAGAAGGCCATGTGTGAAAGAAAGTGGCATAGAAAGGGAAAAATCTGCTGAGTTTTGAACTGAAGGAACTTGATCTGAACTCAAGGTAGAAAATCCAGGAAGACTCAAGACATGTCAACCAAACTTCTTTTCTGATTTAAATTCATTTCTCTCCTCCTCTGCCACTTGGGGTTGTGGTTTTCTTTTGTTTTTTTTTTTTTCCCCCTGTTTTTTCAGTGATAGATATTTACTTGACTTCGCTATTATTTCTTTAGTATGTTGCTCTCTTACACCTTGAGGAGGAGAAAAAACCTGCTAATTTTGAGTCTGGGGAAAATAAAAAATAGCACAGCATAGTGACATGTTTGAGAGTCAGCAGAGACATGAATTCCCTAGTGCTCCCTGGAAGCCTCCATTCTTACAGCTCAGTGTTTCATCATGGTAGAATAAAGGAAACAAACTGAATGAGTCAGAGTAATTTTCCTAAATTTTTTAAAAAGTTGTTTTCTTGTGTTCCTTGTATTTTCAGGACAACTAAACAGTGCTACTTAACAAAGTGTGCCATTAAGTAAATGTTGTACCTGTAATGGTTGGATTTGAATTTTTGATAGTCAGGAACAGGGAAAAGTATAAAATAGGATTTATTCATCTTTTTCCGGTGTTCATGGACTGAAAAAAACAGCTGAATTTGGAGGCAGAAATTGGAAGGCTGGAGTTCTGATAATGAAGCTCTGCGATGTATAAGCATGTCTTCTGATGATTAGGAATAAATCCATGAGTTTCAGGAGCCTTAGATATACCTGGTCTGCTGTTTTTCCAAATGGATAGATTATCTGCATACACACATGTAACAGCTGCCAGAAAGACTTCTGCTTATTATGAACTGTTAATAATCTTCTTGTAAGTTGCCGGAGCTGAATCTCGGCCACAGCTCCCCTTGTTTCTGCACAGCTGGGAAAATTTGGCTTTATCATGCCTGTCCCTGAGCGCTCAGGGTGCATGGGCACAGTACATTCTCTCTTAGTGATTGCTTCTGCCCCAGTTTAGAGGGGGCAGGGTGCTCATCCTGCAAACAAAGCTGCTATGGTGCACCCCTTTTTTGAGCAAGTTACACGTTTGTGTCTTATTTTCTGCAGTAGCATAAGAAAAGGAGTTTATCTAAACTCCCATATGCAACCAACAGATGCTTGTGACCATGGATGTTGCATAATCAATGAATGATAACTTATAAAATCTTTAAACCTGCAGAAAGAATTCAGAATTTCAGCAAATTTCTGTCTTGTCTGGCTGCTCATTTCAACTGGCTATAGAAAAAAAAGCCAGTTGTGCATAAACTCCATCTGTTCTTGCGGAGTAATATGTATGTGGTTGGGAGGAGTATTTCAAGGGATATTTGAGCAGTCTTATTGGAAAAACAGAGAAACTGAATATGGGATCAGGATTCCATTTGATGCACAGGGGAGGCTGCAATAATCAGCAATTCAACTTTTTGCAATAATATTGGCAGAAGAAATTGATCCTTTGAGTGTAATGTATGCCTTGAAAGAAATTTTGTAAGCTGTTTAAATTATGCCTCCATTTGACAATGCTACGTAAACTGATTATACAAACTACACCTCTAATTCCTGCCTATGCAGATGTTGCACTGAGACGCATCTCTTTGTATTCAGTAGAGCAAGATACAGACTTCACTAAATAGTGGAACAAAAGGCAGAGAGTTAAGGTGCCGTTTCATAACATGACTGACATAACTCAGATTAGTTGCTCTCCTAGTCTGTGATACACAGACACAGTACTTCTGTAACGAGATTTAGTTGAGAAACACACAAAGTATGAGCCAAGACAGTAAAGTGTAATCTTGATTTTGCAGGAAAGATAAAGGAAGAATAACATGAGGCATGGGTCTCTCAATCTGTACTCCTTACTTCCCCATTACTTAAGTCCTTTTTAGTGTAGGGGTAGCTGGAATAAGACGTGAACTTAAATTCTTAGTGTGCTAGGACACAGCAGCCAGCAGGCTGTATTATCATACAAGGCAGTTAAAATCACCTCGGAAACCTCTACATTTCTTTGGGTCTGATGCAATTTTACAGACCTGAAGAACAACTCTGGTGAAATCAGGTTTGTGCCGGGAGATCCCAATGGATCTGAGGAAGAGCAAAGAGAAGACACGGAGGAGAGGAAGCACTGAGCTCTACTTTCCACAAAATAAGGCCTCTGGAAATAACACGGTGTCACAATCTCTGCATTTGTTGTTGCATGCTTAAAAGGTCCTTTATAGTTCAGGCAAGGAAGATTCTTGCCCTGGCAAGCTTAGATGTTAATTGAAACCTTTGTGTGTCTGTACAGCACAGTGAAATGGAGAACTCTTGTGACAATGGAAATACTATGACATTGGTCAGGCCAAAATATACATTTCAAGATTACCAGCCAAGAGAAAAAAGGGTGGATATTACTGCAGGACAAGGGGAAACGTGGAATAGGGAAGCTGGCTGGAGCAGCACAGCTCAGGGAGAGTGGCACCACAAGAGAAGGCCGGGATAATCAGGCAGGAAAGAAATCATGCAGGAAGCTTGGAAAGTCAGGAGTCATGAGATAAATGAAAAGAGATGTAGCAGAACAACAAACTGAGTAGATTTGATTGTTTGAATTACGCATTTAAAGTTGGAGTAGCAGGTGAAAGGAATAAGGAAGATGTAACCATCTGAGAGGCTTTATAGGGATCATCTGGAGCCTAGAGGCAGAAGGAAGGTGGGAAGTTGAACTGTGAAGAAGTAGTGAAATAAAGTTAAGGAAAGCCAAGGATGAGGAAGTATATCTGTTCTGGAGATAAGGGTGGCAGTGGAAGATGGTGGGTGAGTGGAAGATTAAAGTAAGGGGAAAAAAGAACTTGAAGATGTGTATTGTGAGGACAGAAGAAGGAACAGAGGCTTTAGAAAAGGGAGGAAAAACGTCCCTTGTAGGTGGGACAGCAGGGAATACTGGATCTGGTAGATTATCTATGCAATATAATAAGTAAAGTAGTAGCAGAGGGTAGAGGGGTGCCATTGCTTTTAATGGAGTATCCTAATCTATATGCAGTATGCAATCACATAGAGTTTATTTATGGACTTGCTAGTGACAGAAGCACAGGTAAAAACATCTAGCTAGAAAGTTATAGGCCCTTTATACTCAGCACAACAGAGGCCAAACAGGGAGAAAGTTTCAGTGACACATACCAGCATACAGTTCAACACCATAAAAAGTAACTTTTAAAGAAAAAGTGGGTTAACTTTTCAAGGAGGAAAGGTTCCCCGGCCCTAGGAAATTATGAGCTTTGTGCTGTTTTCAGTGAATGAACACATTCTTAAAATGTCTGCAGTTACAAACTTTCTTTTTCCGCAGCACATACTGTCACGTCTCTGGCACTCTGCTTGTGGCGCTCTTACTGCGGCCACTCTCTCCCATTTACCATGAGTGTCCTTCGCCACCACCCTCTGAATTCCTCTTGGGTTTGTTCTGTTATTTGTTCTAGTTCGTTGTATTTCTCTACTTCCACACTATGTTTCTGCTGCCGCCGCTGAGGCTGGGATGCACTTAAAGCTGTATGCTAAATCCTTTCCTTCTGTCTGTAGCTTCTGACCCCTATATGCACTGATGAACATCTGCCTCCTTGTTTCAGAGAACACTTTCTTCTGCAGGTGATCTGGCACCCATGGCATTAGTTTGCTGCTTGCTTTCTGTCTGCAGTTCACTCTTCTTTTCCTTAGGTGTACCACAGCTTCTGATGAATAGTTGTGTTTTTCTGGCAGCAAGAAAAAAAAAAAAAAGGCCTACTTCCCATCTGCTGAGACTGAGGTTTTCTCTGAGAAGGGGTGTAAAGTCATCTCGGTGTTTTTTTAATTTTGGAAGACCTGACCAGGTCAGGGTTGGTGGCGAGGGGGGAAGGAGAGGAAACCTCTCTACATTCTGATTCTGGGGAATGTCTGCTCTGCATATTATTTTTTCATTTACCTTTGAGAAATCAAACTGTCCAACAACAGTGCCTTTTTTCCCCCCAATATTTTTGAAGGATAGAGACCAGGAGTGGAAAGCACCTAAGTTACAGCCCTTTTCTTCCCCCATTCCCTTTCATCAAAGGCCTTATTATGCATTGGCCACTGTTGTGTTCTGGAGGACTGAAAGTGAATATGCATGTAGTCCAGCACCACATCCCAATTATTTAAAAGGTGTTACCTACTAGGACATCATGCAGTATCCATCCTCTTCCACTGAGGGTGCAGTGACAGCCTGGGCAGTTCCACTGATTTTAATGTAGCAAATACATTGCTAAAATGCAGGTTTTTCCTCAATGTGGTATAATCAGCCATATAGGGATATAAAAAAAAATTCAATTCACTTTCATAATACGTTTGAGTGTCCCGGTTCGTATCTGCGTGTGTGTGCATTTTTTGAGAAGTGTTTTGTGCTTTTGGTTTTGTGTCTCTTTAAAAAGCTAGTTGTGTCATGAAGAAATACAAAATGCTGAGTTTGAGACTGAGTTTATTTGCAGTTAATGATGTTGCGAAGACTTCTGGTGTTTTAAGTTCTATGATTTCTATTGCTGTTTATTCTGGGGTCTTTTATTTCAGCATGTTTAAATATCAGGTGTAACAGAAACAATAATACAGATGAAATATCTGTCATTTTTATTGCGCAGCTCAGCCACCATTTATATGACACACAGTTTTAAAACCTTCCAAATACTGTCTCTGGAATTAAAAGGATTATTTTTTCCCCCCTTTTTTAAGAAAAGTCCTTTTCAAAAGCATATTGCAATTTTAGTCATTGTTCTGGAAAATTAGGGATGAAATCCCGGCATCAGTGCATCAAAATATTGATTGATGTCAGGTGGGCTTGAATCTGCCCTCTAGTTTAAAAAAACAGTGTTACCTGGTTTTATGAACTGACTGCAGTGTAAATCCACTGTTGATTTTATGCTCAAATATTCTTACTTCTGGATTACAAGAACCTGAACAAATGCAATTGTTTGCTTCACAGCCCATGACAGCGGAATAATCGAGGCCGTTCACTTTCACACAGGAAAAAACAAAACCCACCAATCCTTGCGAAACCATTGTGAGAAAATCAAACAATATTCGTACAGATGCAGGTAAGTGTTTTCACAGGTTGCACTCACGTAGGACTGCTCATTCTCCTCTTCCTCCCTGGCAAGAAGATCATCTCCGAGTAAAGAGATGTCCTTGTTCTGCAACCCTGGGCTTGTTCACAGAACAGTTTTGGCATGATGTGAGATTTAAGGATCACGTCACTGCTTTATTTCGTGCTCATTACTGGCTCCTGACCCAGGCCCTCCCCTCTGCCCTCTCATGTGCTTGGAGACACGTTGGGTGCTCATTTCTTCTAGCAGCTTTTGGTTTGTGACAGTTTTTCCTTCTGTCATCACCTCTGAAATACAGCCATCAACCCACTGTTCAACACAAATCAAATGCTCCATGCCTGAATTAGAACAGAAAGCTTTATGAGAAGAAATATTGGTGCTTCGTTCTTGGCAGTTTTAAGCAAAACTGCAAAAACCTTTCTGTGGTGTAAATGGCCAAAAAGGGAGTGCAAGTACTTCTGTGAAGGAACGCAGAAGGCTTTGCTTGAAATGGCTAAGAGCGCGTGCCGTATATTGCTTGCTGGGAGGTTTCGTAAGGTGCTAACCCAGCTGAGAGCTCGCAGGGTTAAGCTGAACACGGGGCGGTTACCGGGTAGCTGCGCAGCACAAGAGATCCCATTTCTGACCTCTCAATTTCTGCTTCATGCAAAGGTAGAATGAAGAAACAAAACCCCTTCAGATGCGGAATTTTCTAAGACCTAAAACATCCATCGCAGTTTGCTGCTTCTGTAGCCTTCTGTGAACGAAGATACCAATGCCCATAAGCTGTTTCTCAAGTTTCAAAGCCAATTATTCTAAAAACAAAGCCTTTATTTGTGTTTGACTGAAGCTAAATAAACTTGAAATTCAGATATTTCTTTGGAAAGAATGGTCTGCAAGTCCGGTGTTGAGGTTTAAATATTTGAGCTTGTTTATTTCTCCCACTTGCCTAAATGATGTTTCAGAAACATTCCCCTGTTATTACAGTCTATTAAATCAGACTTATCAAAAGGAAACATTTATTGATATCTTGAGAGACATGTGTGTCTAATTAAGGTTGTGTTGCTGTGCATATTTTATATTAAAGTAAATGTTTCCTGCAATTTGACTTTAATCAGGTCTGAAGGGCCTTAATAAGTGTTTGGCTCCATCATTTAGTTTTTTTCCTTTCCCTGGACTAAGGGAGGAGGTACTATATCAGTTTGAAAAGTCACATCATTTACCATTGCTTGAGGAAGTTCTGATACACGATGTAGTATTTATTCAATACATTCATCCCTAGAAATGGTGCCAAATGATACTAAATGCACATTTTTGATGGAGCTTGCAGGCACTGGTAAACCCAGAGGAAGTCTGGAGTTTTTGTAGATTGCCGTTTTGAAGTGTGATTAGACAGAAATTTTGCTTATTTTTTGGTTATTTCACCCCATTTTACTTGGAACTATGATTACTATAAGAAAAGAAAAAAAAAAAAAAGATTTGTAGGCTTCTGAATTCCCAGTTTAAAGTTTCTAATTTTTAAGTTTGCTTTTTTGTTGTTGTTGTTGTGCAAGGTCCCTCTTTGTGCAGTAACTGTTGTCCTTTGCTGTCTTCTTTACTACTTTTCTTGTTTAATGTACAGCTATTGCTGTTAGAAAGAAATTCAGTCTCAAGTATGCAGCCATTAAAATACCTGTCCTGTGCTTGGGTTCTGCTTGTCCTGTGCCATCCCTCATTTCCGTGGTAAACTTCATCCTTCGTAAGTAGTTTTTTCCATGCTATAATTTAAATTATATGGTATGTAACCCCATCTTAAAAGATAATTTAAAAGATTAACAGAAAGAGATTAGCTACTATTTTTTTTGTCTGTAAAATGCTGTCAGTTTTGAGTGAAATGTCATATATGCCGATGTGGAAATGTGTCCAGGTTTTTAGAAGAGTCATTTATGATGCAAGAATAAATTTATCTGATTAACTGTAACATTTCTGTCAAATAGCTATGCAATAGATTGTTATCTTAATTCTGCTGGCAGAGGGATGCAGTAATGCAGAACTTTTTTGCACAGCATATTTAGTATGTGTGTATACATATACACACACTACTATATGTTAGTATACTTACACCTTCACACTTATATGAATGTGTATATATATTTGTGTTGGGAGCTGAAGATTTCCTTTTATCAGGCTTTTCTAAATTTTGGCAATCGTTTTGTTACTACTCTAATTAGTATACTGTGTAATAACTTGAAATTAAAGCTATGATCTTACTGCAAAAGGTGGTTTATGCATAACAGAAAGAGATGATTTTTACCAGTGATACCATAACCCACGAAGACATAGCAGATAAGAAGAGGAAGAAAGGAATAATAGTTGTTTCCCACTAATGAGGCGTTTAATGATAGAATAATCCCATGCTTTACTCAAACTCACATGGGGGTTACCTCTGCACTGAGAAATGAAGCAGTGCCAGGGAGAGCATCCTGGTGTTGGTGCTGCTCAAGTGTCAGAACATCACCAGGGACATTTTTCCCCCAAGGCCAACGAGCACTTCCCCAAGGACTTGCAGGGTAACATTCGACAGGTGACCACACTCTGCTGGATCAAATCTTAACAGTGTGAACACGGCCAGCCCAGGGTGCCTGGCCTTACAGTCACGGCTGTGTCCCGGTCCTGTTTGTTTAACTTCTTAGAAGAGATGCACACAGAAAATCTGTATCAAAAGTTGACATTAAATCTAAATTCCTTTTGTCTCATTCCAGTGCCTTTCTAGATCATTACCCTCATTTATATGACATTATTCTTAAAAACCACCCTGGTAAAATGACTAAGGCAGTGTTGAAAGAACAAAATGAACCCCTTTATTTTCCTCAGACAAACATCACAAAATGTTAATTGATTTGTTTCCAGCTTTGACAATGTTTTTTGTTTGGTTTGTTGTTTTTTTTTTTTTGTGAAAACCAAGATGACAAATTAAAAAAAGTGAAAGATAACTGATTAAGAAATAAACTTTTAGAATGCTCCAAAATTAGATCATGTAATTAGTACTCAGCTTATGAGCATTGACATTTGGTGGAATTACACTTGTGCGAACAAATTCAGTTCACACAGTTTAGGAACACTAAATGATCTTTAGGAAGGAATGATGCTTGAGGTTTCTGTAAGCTTCCTTTATTGATTTAATTCCTGACATTCAACAGTTCTTAAAACAAAAAATTCTTACACTTTGCCGAAGACAATCCTTGACAAAAAAATTAGCAATGGTTATTGCTTAAAAAATGTCAGAAATTGAATGGTGCAAAAATATTATGTTCTGATATAGGGAATATGTATTCTTGAAATAACAGTACAGGGTCTATACTAGTTTATTCTGTATTTTTCTTCAAATAAGTCTGCAAGTTTTGCCTCTGTCTTCTTTGCCTTCAAATAATCACTTTGTTTTTATTAAGTTTACAGATTCTGCTGTCAAAAATATCAGGTAAGAAAACAATTATCAAACAGAAGCCTGTTCTTCTGCCCTTCCCCCTTTACGTGGAGCAATTCAAACAGGAGAAAGCAGGGTAAGAAAAATTCTGTGCTTGGAGAGGAAAACTTTCCCAAATCCACTTTCCTTCCTCTTAAGTTGGCGCTGTTGACGTTGGAAGCTGCTTGCCTGGAAGAACAACCACTTGCCTGGAAGAATAACCGCTAACCTCTTGATGATATGTGAAGAAACCTGGAGTTGATTTGTGTAAAGAGGGGGAAATGACATTCTGTTTTACTCCACCAGCATCTCACAGCCTTGCTGTTACAACACTCAAGCCTTAGAGGAGTACTGTACCTAACGTAATACATCTTCGTGTCTAGAGGCAGGCTTAGGTTCCTTCATCAATTAATTCATGAAGGTTAGGTATCTGAAGGATATTTCTGGAAACTAGATTTGCAGATTCATGAGCTAATAGAACTATGCTCATGACTGAACTATGAGTCTGAACATTGCTTACATATGAGAAGATAAGAAAAAAGCATGCATCACCCATAGTAACCTGAGAAAATTTGTAGACCTGCTATGTCGATATTCTCAGAGATGATGAACACACTCACCCATATTTTTCTTTTTTTTTTAATGTTAGGGGAGAACGTCTTTTGAGAAATTTGTCTTAGGACATCTTACGCTAGACCTCTAAGCACTTTGGTAATTGTGGCTTCAGCATTTTGTAGTCTTTCTGTCTGTTAGGAGCTCTAGGTCTACCTATCAGCAGAAATTGAGGCATCTGTGAGAACAGAAAGGCAGACAATTTTCATGTTATACACCCAAATCAGTTGTTTAAGCACCAAAGAGGAATACTGTAAGCATGTAATGATAGGACACAGGGTAATGGTATCAAACTGAAAGAGGGTAGATTTAGATTGGATATTGGGAAGAAATTCTTTACTGTAAGGGTGGTGAAGCACTGGAACAGGTTGCCCAGGGAAGCTGTGGATGCGCCATCCCTGGAAGCGTTCAAGGCCAGGCTGGATGGGGCTTTGAGCAGCCTGATCTAGTAGGAGGTGTCCCTGCCCATGGCAGGGGGGTTGGAACTACATGATCTTTAAGGTCCCTTCCAACCTGAACCATTCTATGATTCTACGTACATCAAAATCGCAAAAAAAATTAAATGCCTTTCAGATTCCATTTCAGTTCAGTGCCATCCATGGAGATAAGCCCTCCATTTGTGACATGACTCTTGTTACACTAGTATGGAAACAGCTAGACTTCTCACAGCTTAGGCAGAGTGGCAGATTCCCTTTGGAGTGCTGTGATTCAACTGTAGGAAATTTCTTTTGGGCAGGAAAAAAAAAAAGGTAAATTTATGCAGGAATCCATTTGGAAAAATCACAGCCTAAAGATTAAGCAGACTCAAGAAAGTACTTTCTTGAAACCACATGGCTGTACCCCACTGCCTTCAGATAAAATGTGGCAACGCTTCAGAATCAGCCTTAGGAGAAAGGAAGATTGCTCATTTTTAGTGCTCACCACAAAAAATGAGTGGTGAAAGAACTTAAGTGCAATTTCCAGCGGTGTGTGCATTTTTTTTTTTTTTTTTTTAAATCCTTATATATCTTATGACTTCTGAATTTGAGCAAAATTTTTCAGACAATGGAAAATAGTAAAAATTGTGTAGTGAGTTATTCACCTGTTTCTACTGTTGTAAAGTTTAACCCATTTGGTAATCCTGACAGCACAGCAACTTTGGGTCCTTATGATCAGTTCCATGACCCACCCCTCCGCCTAATTTTTATTTTTTTTTTTTTCCCCCCAGGCACTGGGAACTAAACTCTGAATCCACTGTAGGACTCTGATTCAGAAGAGTGAAGAATGTGCTCCTGCCCTTGGTAATTTTTGAAGCAAAACTTCACAAGGTAGATCACTAGGTAGGTTTGTGATCTTTCCTTTAAGAATCCACTGAAAGCACTACTATTTTATTTGTGCAATTGCATTTGTGCATTTTCATCTTCTGGAAACAGAGCTTATTCTAATGGGTTAGAAGTCTGTGGACGCAAATGCGTTTCAGAGTAAGAAAATAAGTGCTTAGCTTAGGTAACTAGTTTACATCCTGTGTTCTATTTAAAGAATGTGAGCGAGCTAATAATACAGGCCAGAAGTCCCGTTGGTATAGACAGGACTTTCTGGCTCCTCACATGGGTCTCTAGTTTCTGGGTAAGTTCCGAGACTGGAGAAGGAGGCTTGTCCCCTGTGTCAGTGTGCAGCACTGAGTCACAGCTGATGGGCCCATGAGTATCGTGTCTAGCTCAGGCGTACTATCTTTGTAAATTCTTGTATTTTCCCATGCCATTTTCTTTTGGGCAAAGTACAGATAATTGCTTTTCCTCATTATCAATATGGCACTCCTGTGGGCTACAACCTCTTTGGCTTTGGGGATTTGGGTTGGACTTATTGGGAGATTTTTTCTGCTGTTGTAAATGAAGGCCTTTCACGGGACTCTGACATACCTGCTCCCTGGCTTAGGTCTATAGCTCGCCCACCCTTCTTACCCCCAAAAACTACTTTCAGCAGTCTTGGCTTGTGTGCCACTTTTTTCCTCCTCTCTTTGGGAGTGTTAATAGCTTTAAGGGAGCCAAAAAACCCCTACTCAAGCCAAGGACTCTCTCAACTTTGGTTTTTCCTTGCTGTTCTCATAGAAAAGCTTTCCGCTACATCTGCCTCTACCACTGCATCATTCCTCAGTGTTTTTTTCCCCAGCTTTTCTGTTCCTGGCTTCCAATTCTTCCTTCTCCAAAGCTTATTCAACTATCTCATCTCCCTGCTGCTCGTTTCTTCCAGCATTTACCAGCTTGGTGCATTTTCCGTACTCAGCTATTAATCCAGTGTCCTGTTCATGTACATATAGAAGGAAGTCCTTCCCCTCCCTGCAAACCCACTCACAGAAAAAAGAGGCAAGTCATTATACAGATGTGCAAATGCGTTTCACTAAGACCCCACATAAGTGCTTCAATTTGCCCAGGCCGGACAAGTCCAGGTAAGTTTGAAATGTCCCCAGTTAAGAGACAGAACTGAGATTTTTTGATCCCTTTTAAGTTTAAGGGTTTTAAGTACTTCAACAATATCTAAAATTGTATGTGTGGTCACAACTGACAATGCAGATTTATGGAAACACAAAAGCAAGGGGAAGAAGATGCACTAAACAAGTGTGATGCAATTTCAGTTGTCAAGTACTAAGTTTTTATTAGGTTATATACAACTTTAGTGTCTTGGGGATCTGCTAAGCAAAATTTGTTTCACTTACTTAACCCTTGGGTATCGCAGGCAAAGTAACTGAAAATAGCAACGTCAGTATTTGAAGATCATAGACAATAACTTTAGAATGAATGAAATGTAGATGGCTTTATTGAATTTAATTACATATGAAATTGAATACCTTGAAAACAAAGTACAATAAAAACATGAACATGTTTACTAGGGCAATGTTTTATGAAATACTGTTGCGCTTGAAGAGAAAAGAATTAACAGTCTGCAATTGCTTCAGTAAGTTTTTAAATGATAGCACAAAACCACATTTTAAGATCTCATGTTCTGGTTCATGAATGTGAAAGAATCTACTGTCCCACTTGTAAGAGTTAGGGCCCTGTCTGCCACAGCTATGTGTGCATCAGAGAATAAAAAGGGGTAGAAGGAAGGTAGAGATGATGAAAGGTTGAAGAGATGACTCTTCTTGACAAGGTAGTAGTAAAAAAATTAATATATCCATATTTCAGTTGTAGTATTTTAATGCAATATAGTCTTCCATCTAGAAAAACATGTTCCTTAAGTTAGTTTTGATCTACCCACACTGAAAATAGCGAGATATACTAGCATATGAATCTATAATCTCTGTATATCCTATGTATTCAATTTTAAAAAATGTCAGTTTAGTTTCCAGAAAACCCCTCAGTCTCACAAAATCTAACCCTCCTAAATAAACATACTGCAGTTGGCAAAATCATAGCAAAACCAGTTTTACTTAAGTATCTGCCTTGCAACTCAAACCAAATGATACCTAACTGCACCTTGTAACATATGGAAAAAAAAGAATCATGTTTATTACTCCTGATGTTAAAAGAAACTTGTACAGGACTGAAGCTTTGCCTTTTCTTCATTAATAAAAACACAAATCCAGTTAAGACTTTTAGACAAGCTTTCATTTTTCAATTAACATGTTTTATTTCAAATTTATTCAGAGCTGAAATAAGAGTTACATTTGCAGCTGAGGGAAGCAAAGATGAAACTTTGTTCTTCTTTTGTGCTCAGCCATACAATTTATTTTTCTCCTGGCAACAAATTTTAAATCTCTTTGCCTTTTTCTTTTTTTTTTCATGGGAACTGTTCAGTAAGTGCCGACATTAGAGCTGACAACGCTTTGTGTGGTTTTTTTCCTTTTGCCTGGTTTCTGTGTCTGTGTGTGCAGGCATGCATTCATTAACGTAATTCCTCAACATTCAACAAGAGTGCATCATAAACCAGGGGAAAAAAAGCCTCATAAATATTTAGATCCTCCGTCTACCTTCCAAAACTAAAGTGAAAAAGAGTATTTAGTGAGGACTTGGTTTGAGTTAATCTGCATATGAACTGAAAGGGGGTACAAAAGGATGAAAAGATGGTGGAAACGAGCATACAAACCCCACAGTCTCCAGGGGGCCATTCATCTTGTTCTTGTCAATACAATCTCAGTCTCACTGCTTGGCTGTTCTCTGCGCATGACCCAACAGACTGGCTTTGCAAAGGATGCGCGTGCTTTCTTCCTAGTTTTGTTCTATCGTGTAATTTTTTGAGAGGAGAAGCAAAATACTTCATGTTTCGGAAGCCGGATGCTTCTCTACTTGTTTGCGGTCCACGCACTGACACACTAACTTAAAACATCTACATAAAAGGACAAGTAGGTTACGTGAAAAGAAATTTTAGGTAATTTGACAATTAATGAGAGGCAATGAGATCACAATGTAGCTTAAAGCATATTATTATCTGCGGTACAGCTACAAAACCCTACAGTTTGGACTTATATATGGATTTATATACAAAACTCTACTATTTCTAACAATGCTGTCAAAAAGTCCAAAGTTACAGAAAAAAACCCACAAACCAGAACACCAATAAAATTTGGTATTTAATGTATTTTCATAATTGTTATAGAATTCTTTAGGTTGGAAGAAACCTCTTGAGATCATCTAGTACAACCCCACACGTGGAATTCTGCAAATTTTATTGTATTTTTATTTTTAAGAATGAGGGAATGTTGCAATACATTCAATAATTATTTATTTTTTATTTCATCGTCTGAGATAAAATTAATTTTGAAGGATTATATCACACTACCTACATACAATGACTTGTGATCTTCCACTGCTGTGCTTTAGGTATCCTTTTCAGACAAAAGGGCACAAAGGCCACTAAAGTCTGTAATTAGACACAAATAATGATTTCACACAGAGCAGAATTCTTGATTACAAGCAGCCAAAAGACAGCAGGTTTTTGGTTGTTGTGAGGACAAAGTTGGAATGAAATAATGTAACTCACTTCACCAAGCTCCACATGAATCATATGAAGATACAACAGGAGAATTACATCAATACGGTATGCAAATGGTCATCTTAGTCACGTAATATATTTGCAATATTCACTTATCTTACTGCATTGCTAATCTACCATATTACACTTGTGAGAACAGAAAAGTCCAAGTATAATTTTTTCATATTAATCTCTGTATTTCAGCCTCCTCATTAAACCTCATCTGGGGGTTTTTGGTTGGTTGTTTTTCTGTTACCAGACTTCCCCAAAACCCTACTCCTGGAGCAATATAGTGAGCGTATCAACGTAACATCAGGTACAAGCCTGAGCCTGCAAGCTGTGCCTACATTGCTATGACTCCCCCACTAATCACCTGTTGTCAATCTAACACAAAGGACTCCGCCTACTGAGACAAACTTCTAATGAAGTACCAAGACATATCTGTAGCTAGAGGGATAATTGATTTCACTACTAACCTGCAAGACAGGTGCACACAAACTTCAAAATGGGACAAAAGATCAATTATGCCTCTAGTAATGAAAATCAGATGGATAGCTATAAATAGACTGTCTGGAAGGAAAACCAAGGTAGAGATGTATACTTTAATTGACTTGCTAAGGGGAAGACTACTTCTGGCATGAAAACTGGCCATCTGATTGGCTATGTCATGACTTTCTAAAAGCAAGTAGAAAAATGTTAGAGATGGGGAAATGCTTTAAGTCCAGCTGTGCCCCCTCTCCACCTCTAACAGAGAAGTGGTTTGCCAGCTTCCCAAATAACAGGGACTTTCCAGACCTTTCTGCAGTGGGAAGAAGGAAGGCTGCCTAATTTGCATTACTTAATACCTGTTTTCATGCCAACCGTCCTTAATCAAAAGAGAATTACAAAAATTCAAGATAACTTTTTTCCTGCCTTGCGTCAAGTAGTGTTTTCTTTATACTTCCTGCCACAACCTGTTGTTTTTTGAGCATACTGTCAGACTAGACTATTCATTTGTTAATACGTAAGAAAACAGTATTGTTATGCAAACTGGGTAGTGGAACATATTCTCTGGGAAACTTACTCCTTACTCTGAGAAACTTCTCTACTCCTTAAGCTGATAGGACAATAGATGGGGGGGAGGGAGTGTGTGTGTGCTAAAAACAGAGACAACTGTCACACCTGTTCTGTAAAAACAAAAAACTGTCATCAATGTGTCATAACCTTTCTTTCTTAGTTTGACAAGTTATGTAAACACCTGAAAGGTGAAGAAAACTGCTGGTGAAACTTTAAAATATATATTTTTAAAGAAATACAATATGTAAGAGATGTTAACATTTCAGTGATCATCTTTATTTATGAATGATACAATTCCATACTATAAAGATGCCCATTTTAGAACTTTTTAAGGCCACTTTCTCGAAGTTATAAGAAAAGTTGTAACCTGTACATGAAAACTTCTCATGTTCTAAATGAACAGGAATATCTAGAATCATGTGAACTGGATCGCTATAAAAGTCATTTGAATATACAGGAAATGTATTGTGTTTCCTTTCCCTATGTTTCAGTCACAATCAGAGACCAAACACAAAACATTTCAGACTAAGAACAATAAAAATTTAAGAGAATTTGAGAGATGGCCAACAGGGTAAAGTGTATTTTCTAGACACTTCAAATTTAGCTGCAGTGATTTTTTTTATCAGAGCACTATATCTAAATCTAGGTCATTAGTCCATTTTGCATACATTTCGCCTTTTCACACCATAGTGAACTTTTCAGCCTACTGCCTTGCCTCTGTACTCTCTGGTCTACCCAACACAATGACTTTATGAATGTAAAATAATAACACACTTCTGAAAGCCAAAACTTAAGTAATGACTGCATTACCTTCAACAGAGTAATTTAGTTGTTGTCAAAATCCTGGACCCAAGCTGTTTTTCAGACTATTCTGTGAGCAAAAGTGGTTAATAGAAAAATGTTTCTGCATGTTTACAGTGAGATTCAGCTGACTGTTCAAGAGCTCGCAGTGGTCACTCCAGACGTCCAAAAGGTCTAAGAGACATCTGCACAGGGCTGGCAGATATGATACAGGGACTATGAGAGAAAAGTGACCTTCTGGAGATTCAAGTGGAATGTAATAAGGCAAGTGAATCCCACCCTTTATTGTGCTTATAAACTTGTAACAATGAATTACTGTAACCAAGCAATAAACTAATTTTAAATAACAATCAGATACAACATTAGCTAGGTAAGATCACACGACCTTGTATGAAGTGACTGTAGCTCAAAATGAGTCAGATCTGCTAGATTAGCTAACAGCTCAGAAGTGTTCACCTTCTGGCTTTGAGCCCAAGAGTTATTTTTTACTGATTGTTATGACTTGTTCTTTGAGCTATAGTGACAGTCAAATAGGGACTTACAATGCACCAGCAAACAAATGCCAACCAAAATGGCACAAGATTTGGGATGCTTCCTGTTTGTTTCCCTATAGCTTTCACTCCAGATACCTCTCTTCACCATTAAATGAATAAAAAAGGATAAAGTCTTGGAATAAATAAAGTATTTTGAGTGGGGAAAAAAAGATTTCTAGTCAAAAATAAGATTCTGGATTTTTCAGACTGATTAATTACATTTTATTAGAAGGTCCAGCCAATACAAAATTTCTTGCTTGTTACCGTAAGGTGTTAAAAAATGCAAAGTTTTCTTATTTAGATGTTTTTCACTTAGATGTTTTCTGTCCAGTTCAATATAACTTCTTGTGTAACAACTGCTGCTCTTTGTGTACTGAACAATAAAAATCCTGTAGTGGAAGTGAAAATACTTCTCACTATGATGAAAAGTAAAAATACTTTTGATTACCTATCTTATACAGAAATGTGTCTTTCAACATTCTATTTTTAGTTGCACGTAGCAAATAAAAAAAGCTGCTGAGGGCACTACTGTAGTTGAAATGACTGCATCAATTAAAATGCAGAATGTTATCCTGGATAGTTTTAAGGTTAGTTATCTAGTGTAAATTGGATAGAAGGTAAAAACCAAAACAGGCATATCTGAAAAAACGGCTAAGATCTCTTAATATTCCTAATTTCCAGATATCCTAATACTGTAGTCTTTTAAACAGAACGTGCGTTAGCTGACTCTGTGCCTCCAGAGTCAAGCAGCACTTACAGAAATACACACTTGCTGCTACTCCCACTTCTGCAACGCGTGGCACAGACTGGCTCACACAGGGCTTCCATACGCGAGTTCTCCACAAGGGAGAGGCCAGAAGCCATTTGAAATTCTCCCCTATGCAAGCCCGGAGCCATATAGCTAAGGTAGTAATTTTGTGAACCTACTGATGGGAAGCGCAGTTAGCACGCTAACTGAAGCTGTAGGACTGTGCATGGGATTAGAAACACTAGAAATGTGCATGGTGTATTTCAAGGGATTACTTGACATCTTTTAGTAAGCTAAGAATAATATTGATGATCCAACAGTAAAATGCACAAAACCAATGCAAGTGTTTATAAATTACGAGATGACAAAGTAGGTAGACTTTATGTTTACAATGCAGTACCTTAATTTAACTTTCTCTCCCTAATTGCTGGTAATTTTTTCTCCTCTATGCTTTCTCAGATTGCTTTTCTTTCCCTCCTTCTCACAGTCTTCTGCCTTTCTCAGCAGCATTATAATAAAATTGGCATACGTGACATTCATTTTGATCTCCTACTGAAGAGTGTGAAATGAAACCAATCTAAACTTTGTTTCTAGTGCACGGAGATTTCTCGGGGCCTAGCAGAATTACCACCCTCTCTAGACAGACACGCATTTTCTTGTTGCTAGAATGCTGTCTTTTCTGGAGAAAAGCCTACACAGTAGTACATAAAGAAACTCCATGTATCCTCCCTACCCATGGAAGTTATCTACTTAAAGAAAAATATAATCTAATAGGTGATTAATCTATGGCAATCTTCAACATTGATGTAATACATTCTACTATGCATTGATTTACATCTTTTCCATGTGTAACTATGGCTATTTGGTACTATAAGGAGAAGCCCAACACAGAGTTACCCATGCCTTCACGAACATGAGGGAGGTGAGACAGTGGAACAGGTTGCCCAGAGAAGTTGTTAATGCCCCATCACTGGAAGTGTTCAAGGTCAGGTTGGACGGGGCTCTGAGCAACCTGGTCTAGAGGGAGGTGTCCCTTGCTTATTGCAGGGGGCATTGGACTAGGTGGCCTTTAAAGGTGTCTTCCAGCCCAAACTATTCTATGATTCTAACTACCGAGAGTTAAAGAAAATGCTTAATATTTTATGAAGCAGAATTTAGGCCCCTCCATTCTATCTGTGTAACAGTATCCTATCACAGTAACTTAAGGTATATGGAATACGTACCTTACCAAGAAAATTGCCCAGTACAAGATTTAGGTCAGAGGTGGAAAATACTTTTTTGTTTAGCTTAGCATTTTTTTTCCCCCAAGTTAATGACAGCATAATTAATACAGAACCACAGGAACCATGAGAATGCAGCTCTTCCTACTCTTGCGTAAGTGGATGAATCACAAAGCTATCTCTTCTTCTGGTTCCTTTATTCCAATCTGAGGAATGGCCAGTTCTACCAGAAGTGATACTGTGGGTTACTACACCCTTCTTCACAGTTGTTGTACAGCTTGAAGTACCTTAAGTATAGAAGATAGAAATCTGAATCCTTACAGACTAAGGTGTACTTAAAACCTGTATCTTTCACTTCTTCAGCGATCATTTAGCATCAGTAGTGGACAAATTTAGGCATATCTCTTCTAAGATTACATACAGCACTCAAATGTGTTATTATCTATATTTAATGGATGAAGTCCATCATGGGATTTAAACAGAAGTCAAGATGTATTTGCAACTCTCTGCTATGTCATCAAAACATTCAAGCTGGAATAAAGCATCCAATTCTACAGATAGGATAAGCCTGGCATACAGAGTGGACAGGTAAGCATTAGCATAAATAGTTAAAGAACCTGAGGTGGTTATTGGAACATCGTTTTTTGTTATTGCTTTTTTTTTTTTATAAAAAAAACCTCTGTGAACACTATGCCTTCTGCTTATTACTTTGAATGATGCACTACTATGGCTTCTGTTTGAAAAGTTACCTGTCAGTTTGGCTTAATGTCAATGTTTTTGTTGTCAGACACATCACAGAACTTCAATTTAATTGGTTCTTGAGATTTTTAGTCTGGCTCTAGACCTTATCCTGTTCATGCGTTAATCACCTTCCAGAGATGAATGAGTTTTGGATGTTCGTCTGGTTGTGGCCATGTCTGACTGCTGTATTACAGTTACAGCAGCTACTATCTTGTACACCATGAATGATTCAATACTGAATCACAAACATAGTATTTTTTTCTCTAGTGACTGTAATAGGTAAGTGAAGAATTGCGTCTTTCCCTAAGGAAGAGTAATATAATACATTGGTACCTTCCTGTTATAGACAGCGTTGCAGAAGGCTGATGACATCCAACTGCATATGGTCAACAGAGACACTGGAAGTAACAGTCAACACTTGAACTACAAGAGTATGTTTCCCAGTAGCCATCAGCCTTCAGCTCTCCTAATTCCCTTGGTGCTATCAGCTATGAACATTATAGCAGTAATTGAATTTGCTTTTTATGATTATTGCAGGTCTTTACTGTAATATAGAGAGGCTGCTGCTGTTGTTATCATAATTTTTCTTACTTCAAGATTAGATTAATGCAATAAAGCTTCACCTTAAAAGAGAAGCTATTGGAGAACACTACAGGTTACATGATACAAGAAGGGATACCTAGATGGAAACACAAGAGTTAAAGATACAGATTTCTGCTTGTGTTCAAACAGAAGTTAAGGCATTGGGTAGTTACCTAAAGAAACTTACATGACCTAGTTACCTTGAAACAAACCAAGCAAAACAACATTCACACATCCCCCCAACATCAATACCGCACAACCTCTCTCCCTTCCCTGCAGGACCTGTTTACCCAACCCCCCATTTCTTCCCACACAGGAAAGCTACAAAGTTCAATACAGTGCAAGAGTATTTCTAGTACCTCTGTAGACTGGGCTGGAGACACGCCAGTTCTGATGGGAGCTCTACCTTCTCACAGCTCTTTAACCAGAACTAACTCAACTTTCATTTCCCGAGCACTCTTAAAACACCCTTTCCTGGGACGTGGAAATATGGGAAGGTAAAGGCAGAGAGAATAACATAATGTATGCCAAGAGGGGCTTTTAGGTAGCTCTTTTGTTTTTACTGCATGCTTGATGAAGAAAGATACCATGCTGATTTGCTTATTTATAATTATTTAAAACCAAGGGTTAGTTATCTGCATCTTGCTAAAGCATTCAGCTTTTCCAAGGGCATTTTCCCAATGTTTTAAATTGTCACAGTCTTGGAAGTATTTCCAGAAAAATCAAGGATGAGAATTTTTGTCATCTATGCCTAATGACATGGCAGCTTCAGCACACAGCTTTGCCTCAATTTCTGTACTGTTCAGACTGAGAAAATAATTCAGATTAACACAGGGCAAACTAGAGCTTGAATTTTGCATTGCACCGCATGAGCGATTCCTCATTAATTGCTAGTGTGCACCATCTTATCCTCCAGTAAATAAGTGCAAAATAGCTTGGGATAAGCTACATTGTTCCTATTAGTAGGCAAGACAACTGATACTTACTGCACAATGACCTGTGCTGGTATTTCTTACCTTATATTGTGTGCTTGTTTTGTCTGCTCATATTCAAGCACTGGAAGCACTTTATGTGCAGGAAGCAATAATGAAGCGGTAGGAGAACAGCTGCACCAAATCTGCTGAAAAAGTCTCCATATGCTATTTTTACTGTGAGAATCAGCAGTCCAAAACAATTATTCTAACATTATCTAAGTTCATCTAATTTCAAGATGAAAGCCTGCTGTCAGACGGCTGCCCTTAATCAAATTGAAGGATTAGATACCAAGTTTTCTCAGGGTTAAAAAGAGCTTGCACTCAGTGGTTAGAAATTAGCAAATAAAGGGCTAAAAATATTAAAATAAAAATGCATCAACTTGCAGACTGATCTACAATAAATAAAGGGATGGCAATTTTGTTAAGCATATAAGGTTGTGTCTTAGCTTGTCACAATTTTAAAATAACATTGGAAAAGAGCAAACAATCTTGTTACTAAAAAGAAGATGTATTGTTTCATCATCCATAGCCATACTGCAGTGTGCTTTGGGCGCATGCTATTAATAGGCTGAAGGATCTATATGAAAAAAGCGGTTTGTAACATTGCTACTCCTTCTTTGGTAATAAAGGTAATATTCTCTTGCTGGATATATATTTTTAAAATGATGGAAACAATAAATTTGACTTATCTTACATAACCCATTTATTTTTACTTAATGTAAACAAATCCCTTAAATGAAATAAAAATTCTCACATCCAAATAATAAGTTCTACATGTTTAAAGGCAAAAAAAGCCAATAAACACTGAAAGGGATGCAGGAACCCAAGGCATTTTTACTATTACAAGAACTACACTTTCTCTACATTTTTGTCAACGCACATCTTTCAGGAAAAGTACAGTAACACTGCTTGACAACACCCAATAAAGCTGCACACCTGTCAAGACAACAACACATCTGTGCTGCTTTTTAAGTTTGGAAGCATTGTTCATTGCGATTACCCTAATATTTAAAGTTTCTTCAAATACCGTGCAGTATATATGAAAACAGACTTGAATTTCTACAGAACTTCATGCGATATCTAGACTTTATATCTAGTCCTATTAAAAATGATTGCTTTCAACAAACTAAATGAAGCACGAGACGATTTTTATCTAGCTTCATAACATAAGCTCTACCAAGCTACTGAAAATTGCAGCAAAGCTTTCTGACGCCCTCCTAAATAATAAAAATCGAGTAAGAGCACCGAGTAGCTGCGTGGGGAAGGAGAAATACGTACAAGCAACCGCGTCGCGCTGCTTTGCCTCTGCGGCTACAGTGGATGGAGCACGTTAATTTTGATTCTGGCTGCCGGATACTGCTGCTCCCATCACGTCTCCCATCCAGACCTGCCAAACAAGCCACGGCTGATGCCAAAACACGGCGCTGCCCTGTAACCAGAAACAAAACAAAACAAAAAAACAAAAGGGAGTTTAACCGCCTGCTGGCGCGGCTGGGACAGGAAGGCAGCGCCGCGGCCGGGACCCGCCGGTGGCGCCGAGGCGGGCGGGCCGCCCTGCTGGGGCACGGCGCTGAGCGGTGACCGCCGTCGCTCCGGCATCGGGCATACTGGGGAGACGGTGCGTGGGTACGGCCGGGCCTCCACCGCCTTCAGCGGCGGCAAGACCCCAGCCCGCTCCGCGCCCCTCCGAGGCCGACAGCGGTCATTAAACCACTCCCGCTGCCTGGGCGAGAGGGTAGGAGAAGAAGGGCAGAGGGGAGAGCGGCTCCCGCCACCCCCGCTTCTCCTCGCCCTCCCGCGGGGCCGGTTACGGCTGGCTGCCAGGGAGCTCCCCCGGTCCTGGCGCACGCGCGCCCCGATTAGAAATCGCTCCTCGCGCCGCTCCGCCACCAGTACCGCCCACCGGCGCATGCGCGGCGCCACCAACCGCCACCTCCCCCCGCCGCCGCGCGAGACCGGCGCGGCTCTAAGGGGCGGGCGCACGCGCGCCTCGCCGGGGCTCTACCCGCCCCCGGGAGGGCGCACGTGACCCGGACCCGCCCCGCCCCGCCGCGCGCGGAGCCGGCGAAGCGACGCGACTTTGTTCAGAAGAGTTCCGTGCGCGCGCGTGCTGCCGCGGGGCGGGAGGCGCGCGAGGGGCCTGCTCGCGCGCAGACGCTCGGAGGGGGCGTGGCCGCCGCCGCCCCGGGGCCCCCCAGCCCGGGAGCGGACAGGGAGCGACAGCGGGCTCCGCCAAGCGGCGCTGCCGCCGCCGCCGCCGAGCAACCGCCGCCCCGCCCCTGGGCCCGCCCCCTCCCGGGCTTGTCCCCGCCCCCGGGCGGCCCTGCCCCCTCCCCTCCTCCTGCCGCCGCTGCTGCTGCCGCTGCCAGCGCAGCCTGAACTGAAGCGAACTCCGGAGCGAACTGAGGAGAAGTGAGGAGGAGGAGGAGGCGGCGGCGGGGCTGAGACTCACCAGCCACAGGCAGCAGCGGCGGCGGGAGGGCGGGCGGGAGGGAGGCGGAGAGGAGGACACGCCAGGCGCAGCGGCAACAACAAGCGGCGGCGGCAACAACAGCGGAGAGACACCGGCGGCGGCTCCTCGGAAGCGGCAGCCGCGCCAGCAGCGCTCGCCCGCCCCGCTCGTCCCCTCCCTCCTTCCCTCCCTCCCCCGCCGCGGAGACAGGGGGCAGCGCCGAGAGGAGAAGCCGAGCTCGGCGTGTGTGTGTGCGCGGGAGGAGGAGGAGGAGGAGGGGGAACACACCGAGGACTGCGCCGGCCGAGGGCGCACGGAGCAGGGGAGCGGCGGCGGCGGCACCGAGAGGCGGCGGCGGGTCCTTGTGCCCGGGGAGGAGGGCGCAGCCCGCAGGGGGGTTTCTACCGAGTTTCCTCTTTTTTTTTTTTTTTTTTTTTTTATTTTTGTGTTCCCGGCCCCTCGGACTCGGCGGCGGGGCTGCGTTTGCCTCCGGATTTGAATCCTCCTCCTTCTCCTCCTTCCTCGGGGAAGCTCCCCTCCCCGCCCCCTCCCCTCCCCCACCGCCCGCCCGCCCGCCCGGATCCAGCCGGGCGCCCCGTGCCGCCGTCGCCTTGCTCGGCGGAGCTGCTGCGGGCGCTCGCCGTCCTCCTGCGCGGGCTGTGGAATATGGTTGGGGAAATGGAAACCAAGGAGAAGCCGAAGCCGAGCCCCGATTACCTGATGCAGCTGATGAACGACAAGAAGCTGATGAGCAGCCTCCCCAACTTCTGCGGGATCTTCAACCACCTCGAGAGGCTGCTGGACGAAGGTAAAAGCGCCCGCCCGGCCGCCCCCCTCCCCCGCTCCGCCGCCCTGCCCTGCCTCCCCCCCAACCCCCCTCCCGCCTTGCCCGGGGCCTCCGCGCCGCTCCCGGGATCCCGCTCGGCCCCCCTCACCCCAGCCCCGGCCGGGCGGCGGGGGGAGCCCGGGGCCTGTTGTGGCTCTCCCCGCTGTTCTCCGCACAGCTCTCGGCCCCCAGCTGGAGAGCCGAAAACAAAGGGGAAGTGCGGGCTCTCCCCGCCCTGGCCGCTGCCGTGCGGTGCCGGGGGGGACTGGGCGAGTGGGGGGGCAGGGGCAGCCCCGGCCGCGCAGGTCCCTGCTGTCCCCTGGGTGGGTTAGTTTTTATCCCCACCCCACCCCCCCCCGCCTTTATTTTTTTTTCTTTTTCCCTTCCCCGCACCGTCTCCGGAACCCGGGGGAAGGGTAACTAGCGCACGGAGGGGAGGGAGCGAGGAGAGGAGCTCAGGAATGCGCTCTGGGGGAAGGCAGGGAGGAGGGGAAGGGCTGGCTGGCGGCGCGGCGGCGGGGAGAGGGGTCCGGTGCGTCCGCCTCCGGGCAGTGCTCCTCGGCCCGGCCCGGCCCGGCCGGAGGGCCCCGGGGGGGGGGAAGAAGGGGCGGGGGGGGGGAGAAGGGGGGGGAGCAGGGTTGGGAGGGTGTTTGGTTTCGAGATTTGGCTGTTCTGGAAGCTGCTTGAACTTGAATGACTAAGACGGAGGGGGCTGAGCTCTTTCTTCGGCTCCAGCTCTACCCCACCCCAAACTGGCCGCAAACTAATTATAATTTTCCTATATTGCACGGGAAGCGAACAAATTCTTCCTTCAGCTATCCTTACCTTTTAAAGAAACTAACTTGAAAGACTCCTACGTATGACTTTAGTGAAGGGGGAGGAAAAAAAAAAAATTACGAAATTGCCTCGTCTGCTTCTGCCAAATGTCCGCTGCCGCCCCCAGCCCCGCACCCCGCTCCTGCTCCGGGGGGGCGAGGGGCTGCTCCTGGGGGTTGACACCCCGCCCCCCTTTATTTTTTTTTTTTTTCCTAAATAGTTCCCTTGAAGGTTGCTTTTTTACAAATAAATGATTGCATTTTGGAAGGGAAAAAAAAAAGTATCCTAGGAAGTTCATGTGTCCCATACGTCTTCCCACTACAGTAGCACACCCACTGTGTTAAAAATAAGGCGATACGCTTGCTCTTAGTATTTTAAATTTGTTTTATACTTCAGTTCTCAGGTTTACTTTTCTTCATAAAAGTGTTACCTTTGTTACCACCTTAAATGTAGGCTTTCTGGAGAGTTAGAGAGACCTGTTTGTTTAATCGTATTTGGTGGCTTTGTAGAATATAATAAAACCATGAATTACTTATACGGTTTCAACTTGTTGGGATTCTTAGCATGAAATACTGAGTTTTGAGATTTTGAGTTAGGATTCTTGTTTGTGGATGTAGTCCTCCTTGCTAAAAGAAGTTTGGGAAGTTGTTGACCTCGGAAGGTGAAAGAGCTGGTTATATTTGGTAGAATAGCTCCCCGCCCTCTCCCAAGACTGTAAAAATGAGATAGTGACTATACTATAACAAAAAATAGCATATTGAGAAAACGCTACCTTCTGAAATAAGAGGAGTAGAAAAAAAACAGTGAAGAATACTGAACGGTGCACTGTGGGAAGCAATATAATGGGAGATTCTATTTTTATTTTCAAGACTTTTGGTGAAGTTTCAATTTATATTGGATCGAATACAGATATGAAAAGTAAAACTACTTAGAACTTATGTTCTTGGTCACCACAGCTAACAACCTCTTCAGAATAGTTAGATTTACAATAAACATAAAGAAGAAACTTGACTGAGAAGATTCCTTTTTAGCACAAATGAGCCTTCCAGAGGCTTGATGTCAGATTTTTAAATTCCTGAATCTCTTCAACGTAATGTATTTGGCCAGAGGAGGCCTGAAACCTTTTTTTTTTTTTTTTTTTTTTTGTCATCAGGGAAGAAAAGAGAGAAAAACATTCCCCCGTACGAAAAGGACACTGAAAAAGGAATGTCTGAAATAGTGACATCTTTTGATATGTTTTTAAATGCTGAAAGCTCTGGAAATCTGTTTTGTGAAGTATTGGAGTTCCAAATGAGGGCTGTGGAGACTTGCTGGAAAAGTTTAAGGGTTGTGTTGCAACTATTTATTTTTCATACTCTTCTTTAAAGGAAAAATAAATAAAATACAGTCTGTGTTTCTAAATAGTCTCAGGAAGAAGTCTGCTATCCCTTTAAGCTTTTCTGCTTTTCCTGTTTACGTTGGCAATTGGGTGGAAGTATTGTGGAGGCAGAAAACTTTTTGGAATGTTGAAAAAAATGTTTCATGCAAATGTAGTAAATTGCTTCAAGACTTCAAAATTTGAACACTAAGGGGCGCCAGTTATTTTTTTTTCCTGAGGCTTGAGACTGGCCTCCGAACACCATTACTGACTTGAGCAGAGAAATTAACAAATCTACTAAAAGATACCAAAGAATGACAAAATACTTGTGGATTTGTGCAGGAATCTATGTTTGCATGGACTTACATATATTGTATGTTTATGCACAGTATTACATAGGTGGAATACTCAATAGTGATGAACAGTTGAGAAGTTGAAACAACTGTTGTTCTGTAAAACACCTCCCTTGGTTACCAAAGGGCCACCGTGTTAAATAGCTAGAACTACATGCTACACTGACATCCTCCAGAAGAGTATAGCAATAGCAAACTATAGGTTTGCTAGAAAAGTCTGCAAGGTTTAGAGCACTCACTTAAAAGTGTAATGTTTAGTAGTTTCATTGGTTGTTTCATGACACCTTGAGGAATACCAAATATTAGGGGCAGGTGTGCGTACGTATAGATTGATATACGTAATCTAAAAATAAAGTTACAGTGTTCATGTTCTCTCTCTGCCCCCTCCCCTATGCGATTTGGTTTGCTGCTTCTAGTTTATTGTTTTGTGCTTTAGGTAGGTGGGATTTTTGTGGGTTTTTTTTTTTTTTTTTAGTTACTGTACAACCTTTTTCCTGAAGATTTTGTTTATGCTTGAGAAGAATGATATTATTATCAGCTTTTGTCTTTTATTTTGTGCTGGTCAAGTTGAAGAAATAAAGTCACTACTGGAAAAAATCAAACAAATAAAACATGGGATTGCTTTCTGTACTGGAATGCTAGGGTTTTTCTTTCTTTATTTGTTTTTACGTGCTGGTACTTAAAACTGAAATGGGCTTGTGTTGTGGTTACTTCTTGTAATTGTACGCAACGAGATAGAAATGGACCTGTCGGTGTAGATGAACAGTACATCTAATCTGATTAGGTTTCAGAATGTACATCTACTTTTTTAGGCCATTTCTATGCTGTGTGTATTATCCAAAACACATTTTTCTTTCTGAACTGTATCCTAGTGTTTGATCTTTGAAAATTTTAGTGCTTAACTTAGTAATGGTCTCTGCCTTATGGCATTTGAAGATCAGCTTAGATGTGAGAGGTATATGGAGGAAACTTTTTCTTTTAAAAGAACTATTGAAAATAAAATATGAAAGTTGCAGGTTTGTTTAGGTTACAGATATTTTTGCATATGTGTGCTTTCAGCTTCTTATGTGTAAATAAGGCTTTTGTGGATTAACAAGGATGTTTAAAGTGCACATCATAATAACTAGGAAGCTGGATTGTTTTTATCAGACTAGTGCAAACCTGTGGGAAGAGAGGGCTTTTCCTGAATGTGGAATAGGCTGTATTTCCTGTAATTGTTTGCACCATCAAATGTGACCTGATTTTTTTTTTTTTTTTTTTTGCGCTTCAGCTTCTCAGATGCTAACTTTTGTGATTCTAACCTAGATTGTTTTTTTTCTGACAACTCATATATTTTAATGGTCCTCTTTGTGGAAAATGAATAAAGTTGTACCTTTCTTCTTGCACTTTTTTTTAAAAAATAAATTGAACATTTCAGACTCTGCAATTGCACTCTGACCTGTTGAAATTAATGAGGTACTTCAGTTTTATTCTTTCAGCAGGTTGCGAAAAAATATGCCTAAACTATTAACTGAGATCTGAGTAGTGTAATTTTTATATTTGCGTTTTGTTTTCTTGAACCTGTAAGTGGTCAGAATGTTGTACCTAATGGGAATGTACATTACACACCAAACCTGTGGTCTGAACCTTTTTTTTTAAAAAGGTATTGGTGCAGACTTTTGTCAGGAATTAATGTTTCCTTTGTAACTATACCTCAAAAACTTCTGCCTTCCTGTCAAACTTGTGTTGAAGATGACTTAAAAGTGTGCCTACCCTTAAATGTAGATTAAGCCATGCATCTAGCTTTTGGAGTTAAATCTAATTTTGTGTCAAGTAGGCTGCCTCTTTCTGACTAGCAGTTATAACAAAGCTAGCTGTAAAAACATCTAGGTAGGGATTAAGGAGGATAATTTTTTCTTGGGTGTTGCGCTCTGTTTACTGTGCTCAGAGAAAAGTGCATGTGAACTTGCAGACCCCAGTGCCCAAAACTGCAGTTCTTGTGTCAGTCTCACTGTCTTAACCGAAATGTCTGCATGAGTTGGGACTGAAGAACTGTGTTCTGGTGTTGTAAATGAGTTCTCCCTGAGAAGTTATCTAGTTACTTTTGTACATGACCTTATTGTTTGCGATGATGTAGATGTAGCCTGTGCTTAGCTGGGGTTTTGCTGACTTGTCAGATTTGATGAAGGGGCATTGGCCGCATTAGCATGTCTGTTTTTCAGTTGTATCAGATCTTGTAATAAACCCCCATTATTTCATTACAAACTATGCCTGTTAACACAAAGTTAAGAGATTAATGTTCTTTAGGATAAAGGTCTTCTGATAGCTGTTTGCTCAGAGAGTCTCAGACTAATTTTTAAACTTTGAGTTGTAATGCTAAAATTGTACAAAACAGCATGTGACAAGAGCATTGAGGTATTGTTTGTGTGCTGTTTATCAATAGTGCTCTTTTGAATCTGGTTCTTTAATCATCTCTAAATCTTAAGATAATGGTCTGAGGTGTTTTTCTGATTTACAGCCTCGTAATTATGAGGCGATCATAAAGCTTCTAGAACTTGTGTGTTCAAAACCATCATAAGGGTTGTTCTGAGGTGTGGTTTGGTTTGGTTTTTTTTTGGTAATTCCTTGGCAGCCTCTTGCAACATCAAAACAAAAGCTCCATTGCACTTAGGAAAAAGTTTATTTCTTTTTGGCTAAGGGAAAAATTGCAAAAATTCCACTCCCACTACTTCCTCCCCCTCCCCCCATGCGCAATGGTTCAGTTCTTTTTTAAAACAAGTTATTTTTGGAGCTGTATCTGCAACATTTATAGGATTGCAGTCACCTGGCGTGTAACTTAAAAAGATGGGTGTTGTTTTAACTGATAAAAGTTTTAAGTTACTAAAGCAGTTATTGTAAGCTCATGTTTTGAAAGCAGTTTTTTTCACTGTTGCTTACCAATAATTGATTATTAAAATGTTTGTCATCAGAGAGTTTTTTAAGTAAGAGTAACCATAGTAGACTTAGTTCTGTACGGGAGCTGCTAACTTGTTTGTCTTTAAATTGGGAGAGACCTGTTTGAATTTATCATTTTTGTTTAGTGTTACTTGTTCCTTAAGGTTGGAATTGAGTTGCATTTTCCTCATCAAAAATTGTACGCAATAGTTTCCAAAGTAACTAGTGTCATATAAAAAAATCTCTTGCTATGGTTAGAAACAACTGACCGCGTGCCGATTAGATTAGGGAGTGGCACATGATGCTTCCGTAGCACACAAAGGAAAAACTGAAGGTGTGTTGATTAATATTATAGTAAAGCGGGGAAGGAAAAAAACCCCACAATCCCAACTAGCAACAACCGAGAAACAATAGATTTTAAGAGAGCACTTAGAATGTCTTAATTATGAAAATGAAGTTTACATACATCAAAAGGGAAAAGGTCAAGTCAGAAAAACGTTGCTGGTGTTCGATGAGCGCTGTGCGTGTGAAGAGAAGGCTGGACACAAAGTGAATGGTTGCTTTTATAGTTCAGTAACTTTTTTGACCAGATTATCTGTTTCAGTCCCTAAATTAAAACTTTCTCCGAGTACACTAAACAATGCCAAATCAGGAACAGGATACTTAAAATCATTTGAATTGTGTAACTTTAGTAGAAAAGCAAGTACATTTGAATTGTCTTAAATTACTGTCTGTAACCTTAAAATGCTCTCCTTTTTGGAGAATGCATACTGATGCAGATATCCTATTTATTAGATGTATTATTAGATGCTGATCTGGTATATATTCCATAGCTGACAGGATAAGACCTGTGTTAACGTTAATTGCCAGACCATCCTGACAGCTCAGGATGATTGAAGTACAGCAGGAGTCTGCCATGGAGACTGATGGTTTATATTTGACTGCTTATATGGAATGTTGGGGGGCAGAAGAGCAGAGAGACACGGGAAATGCCTTGCCAGGAAAGCTGTGAGGTAATGAAATGCCCTCACTCACTGAGCCTTGTCTTTATTGAAACATAACTCACAAGTTCTCATTCAGGCTGCATGAATTTTTCTGTCCCGATTTTATTCAAAATGGTTATTATGAAAATCTTCTGTTGATTTTGACATTTTATTGAAATGTAATAAGCAAGTGCTAAGAAAACTAGTAGGAACAGTGAAACTGTCACTGCTTTTAATCTCATTATGCTTGATGCAATGGTTAGGTCAATAGAAGTACCATGTAAGATACGTCTGTGGCTTTGTAGCAGGGAGGATCTAGGTCTGCAAAGGACATTGGAGCTGTTGTTTGAATCTTGAAACAGATGATAGGTATAATGTTTATAATCTGAATTAAATCCCTTTGCTCTGTTGAGACACAGAGCTGGGTTGCTGAAACTTAAGCAAAATTACATTTCTACTTTTGACTTGAGAAAATACCCTGTGTTACCTTGCGCGGTGCAATTAAAGTAATTTCTGGGTTTGGGTTTCTTTTGGTGGTTTTCCTTGGAAATGTTTAATAGAAGTCGAGTTAGCTTTTTAATAGCAGAGCTGAGATTTTTGAGACAATTTATGCTTGAATGAGCAAAGCAACCATGACAACTTTAAAAAGAAATAATATCCAGCTTCATTAGCGGAGCTGCCCCTCCACAGTGTTATTCCTGTTTCCACAAGAAGGGTGTCTGTTGCAGGCCAGTGGGGTGTCTGACAACAACAGCAAGATGGTACAAGTTAAAGTGCTTCTATTTGGGCAGTTGTGTTACTAATCCTCGGCTGTGTGTGTCTGGTACTAGAAGTTGCAGCTGTTTTTGTACTCTGCAGTTATTTTACCAAATGTTAGTGCTCGCAATGTGTGGTAACACTAACAGGTTGGTTTTTTTTTTTTTTTTTAATTTTGTTCTCATGGTTTAAAATACTGAATAAAAATAGAAAAAAATATTTTTAATGGCTTTTCATTTGAGAACTGATTTTTATACTTGGTGTCAAAATAGTAAATTTTGCTTCTCAGATCATTGCAAAAAATCATTCTCTTGAAGGGAAATGGCAATAGGTTTTCTATTAATGGGATTTCTTTTAGCATTTTTGGTGGCATATAGTTGATTGAATAACTTGCTGGAAGTAAAATTGTTTGAATCAGTTTTAAAAATATTTTTGACTGTTTTGCAGCTGGGCCTGAATACTTTACTCCATACTGTTGTGGGTTAGGGAAGACTTTCTGTGTTTCCAGCACAGGGTGCACCAGAGCAATGTTTCGATACTTTGTAACCCCATTGCAATGCTCCGGGAAGTGCCTGTCAGGAAGGTCCTCAGGATACCCCTTTTTAAAGTGGATAAACCATGAAGCAATTTGTGTGACAAGTGACTGACATCCGAGCATATTAATAGTGGGGCAGTTAACACTTTTAATCATATATTAACCTATAAATGTTAACACTTCTTTAAAACTTGATTTGAAAAGAAAAAAAAAATCCCAGCATGACAAACAATAATTAAAATCTTGTTGCTTCACGGAGAAGTTAGGTTGACGTAGTTCTGAGGGGTAATGCACGAGAATGGCTGCTGGTGTCAGAGCAGAGATGGGGAAGATAATGCAGCGTTTTATACCCTTATCTGGTGGATCAGTTTCTGGCTTAAAGGGTCAGCTGATATTCTGGACTGATAGGGGTTTTTTTTGAGTTAGTTTTTGTGTGGTGCTGGCTTTCTTTTCAGGCAAATCTCAGAGCTGAGATCGAACTCGCCATATGTGATCTCAGAGTAGTTGTGTTGGCACAATGGCTGAGGTGGCTCGATACTGAAGATACAGAGCAGAGCCTTGGGGAGAGAAGTACATTTGCTTAAACATTTACTTTAAAAGTCTGAAACTCCTACTTGATGTCAACTGATTGTGCATCTGGTCCATTCAAAATTTTAAGGACGTGACTATTCTCAGGCTTGCTGACACTACATGGAAACCAGACTTTGCTGAATTCTTTAAATCCTTCAGCTTTTGAAATAATGAACTGTATTGTTTTGTCTAATTCAGATTAAAGAACTGTTTCAGAAATCTCTGTAACCATTAATCGGTTGAAGTGTCCTATCCTAACTGCAGTATATTTTCTTCATTAGTGTCTAGGAGATGGAATACGCCTGAAATCTTAAAAAGTATGCATCAGATCTGTCTAGCACAAGTATTAATAAAAACTTAATGTTCTGGTTCATCTATTTAAATGGCAGCTCAACTAAAACATTCAGCTGAAGTTGCATAGTGCTTTCATTTATTTATCGTACTTTGAAGCACTAGCAAATTGGTTAATATTCTTTGTAATGCAGCTTAATCTAATAACCTGCAAATAATTATATCCAAAGTTAATGCATAATTTTCAATTTTTAGATGCAGAGCAAGCCAAATCCACTTTTGTTTGTTGTGGAGTATATTCGGTTTCTTTGCAGGAATGGGGAGGAGGAGAACAGAAGGAAAAAGTCTCTGACCTGCTGCTGTTTGCTTTTGAGCAATGTTGCTCATCTGTGTGTACCGCTTTTAGGGAGTTTCAGTTTGTCTCATTTTGAAGGGGCAGAAATTAACACAGGCTTTTTTCAAAAAGTTGTCAAACTGTCGTCATGCCCCCCCCCTTCCTTTTCCAAACTAACTTTGCCTAAATACTACGTGTATACTCTATTGACAAGTGTGTTCTCTAACAGTTGATTTGTGTGTTAAAGTTCAAGGTTAAAATGCTGTAATAAGCTCAGCTGTCTTGCTTAAAGTATGATGTTTTTGCTGTGAAGATTTTCTGTGCAGTGAGAAAACAGTGCATGTTAGATGACGGTAGAGACAAGTTGTGGTAGTTCTTTAATTACTTAAGTATCGTATCATCTATAAAGATAAGCGTAGTCAGAGAGGCTTATGTGGTCAGTTTACGAGGGAATTACTACTACTTTAAAACACCGAGGCTTTTATGGAAATCCGATACTGCCTCTGAATCAACCTGAAGCAAAACTCCTTATACGGATTCTTTTGTTCCCACTTTTCACACAGTTCTGTCAACTTTGTGCTCAACTAGTAAATAGACTTTAACAAAATGGTGGTATGGTAGGGATCAGAAATTAATTCTAACCAAGGTTCTATCTGGAAGACGGATTAGATATGTACTAAAACAGCTTGAGAGGAAGAATGATACTTTAGAATCTATCTTTTGGGTATAAAATTAGTGACTTCAGTTGCTTTTAGAAGGGAAGTATATTTAGCTGTTTTAATACGTTTACAGAGATTTCAGTCTCATATTTTGAAATTTCTTGCAGGGGGGTGGGGGGGAGAACTTCCCTATATCAACTTAATGTAGGGTTAATTGAAGTCAATTTCTATATGGATCAAAGTACTTCCAGTTTCTAATAATTGGGGTTTAGCTTCCAGGGAAGCAAGGAATTGTGTAGAAGCTCTGTCTATAGTTAACGGGATACATAAATGTAGTGCCTGTTGATTTAGTAACTGTATTTTATTCGTAACTATTCATGAGGAAGCTTGTTGGTTCCAAATGGGAGGTTTAATGCACACTGAGGGCACTTGGTAGCGCTGAGTTTTAATACTGTTAAGTGTCTTCAGAAAGGTATTCTTGCGTCAGCCTCAGATTAACATAGGATGAATAACAGAGCAATTAATCAACTAGGCAGCTCTGAAGAGTGTCAGCAAGAAAGCTGACTATGATGAATTGGAGAGAAATGGATGCTGCGGTAGATAGCCACTACAGCTAACACTGGAGTGTTGAGGGATGGCAGTTGGTATTTAGGTGTATGCTGGGTAATTAAGTGAGGAGGGACTGCACTCCTTTGCTTGGCTGAGTAGAAAAGAAACGTCCCTTCCACAATTCGAGAAGGTTACTAAATTCATCAGCTTAAAATGACAGACGGACAACTAGTTTATACTTTGTTGAAAAAGATTTGCATCAATCCTTAGGACTGATAAATGTGAGTTATGTTTTGATGACAGACTCTGGGACTTCCCTTGATGTTTGCAATCTCAGCAACCTTATTTGGCAGTAAAAACTTGGATAAGTTAACTTTGAGGAAGATTTAGTTTACTCTGAACTGAATTTTGCTTCAGGTTTTGCACTAAACTTTCTTAGACCTCACAGCTTTCAGTTACTTGCAGTTACTGCTTGTTTTCAGTTTTAAATTTATTTTTTTTAAGGATAAAGAAAATAGTTGTGAATTTGAGGGGTTAAACTGTTAGTAAAATTGCCTTTTTTTTTTTGCTTTTATCAAAATAATAACATAAATGGTTTTTGTCATTTGCACAGGCCTTTTTCTAATCCCATTTGATATGGTTTGTGATAGAATTGTTTTTGACCATTATTATATCAAATTGTTGAACACTCAATACATGGAGAACAGTTTAAAGTAATAACATTCAGGTTCTTTACTTTGTGGGAGCTGTTTGTATAGATTTTCTCGGATTGTTTAGCTACCTAAACCTACATGTACGGGCTTTCTCAGCCCTGAGCAGAATTCAATACTGAAATCAGTATCGAAGACCATTTCAGTATGTCATATGTTAGTCATAACTAGTGTAGTATAATGGTATGTTACAGTATAAATTCCTACACATATCAAACTACATTTGTGGTACATTTTTTCTCATCTGGAATAAGCAACTTGACTGGTGAAAGTTTAGGGCTTAATTCCCGAAGACTCGGAAGGGTATAGCGTTCTCTTTCTTGAAACTTTTAGTGTGCGCTCTTAGTGTGAAATATCAGATACAAAGGTAAGATACTAATAAATTGCTAATGCTAACATTTAAGGACCTTTTTTCCTAGTCCAGTTATGGATTAGTAGTTTTTTGTAGTATGTAATATATATAGTTAAAACACAGCTTATGCCGCTATAAACGTGGTTATTTTCTTTTTTTTTTTTTTTTCTTGGAAGGTGAAGGCATGACTATTGCTAGTAATGAAACCTGGATGTTTTCCAGGCTGTTAAACTAATTAATGAAACTTAATGCCACAAATATGGATGCAAATACTATGCACCTATCAATATTGGTAGAATGAAAAAATTAACTCAAAGGACATAGTACATTTTAAGAACATATTACTGTACAAGTAACTACAAAAATTGTATTATATGTTGATCTTGAAACTGTTATCATATCGTTTTGTGAAAGGAGCAGGAAAATCAGAATACATTTTCTTGAAGTACTTGCATTTTCAACTGAAATGCTTTTCTGCTCAGAAAATGTTTCCAATTTGCAAAATAATATAAAAATTTAAGTTAGCCTTCAAACATTATGAGATTGTACGCTACACTTGATTTAGGAGACTAATGCTGAGATATATAGGTGCCAGTAACTGTACTGTGAGATCCAAGTAGCTTGTCATCTGATTCAGATCATCTGTTTGGCAGAACATTTTCTTAGAATAAGAGAGATGGAGATACTTTATATTGAAATTAATGTTTGTACAATGTAATCAAGATTTCCTTTGCGTGTACTGTCGTTTTCGAACTTAGTCTATACTATTTTTCCTTGTGCTTGTCACACTGAGCTACTCCAGCCACTCCTTGTCCTATTCTTTTCTGACATAGCAAAGAATTACAAAGGAGGTGTATTCCATTTTGCAGCACCATCAGTGAAACTGTGCGGTCACTTGTACAAAAAGTAACATCAAAGAGAATTTTTTTCCTAAACCTAATTCTTAAGGGTTTATATTTTTCTATTGCGTGAAAACAAAATAGTGTTTGATATGAGACCTCTGAGACCACGTTCTCTCTGAAGTAGACAGCATTTTTTTTTTGTTTGCAAAGTTAATGGAGTTAGGTGAAAAACAATGTGAGTTAGCAGAATAGTGTTTTTCAATCTTATTTGAACATCCACTGCATATGAAGAGTTGCTGAAGATAACAAAGAAAAAGGAAGTCTGCTGTTGGGAGATTTAAATAGGCCTTGCTGAACCTTCACCTCTTTTGGGAACTTTTTGTTAGTCTGTAAGTGGAAAAGGTTGAAGACCACCGATTTAAAGGCATTTTCATTATAGCAATTGCCCTTGTCCATGGGCCGAAGTAAAATTTTGAAACAAGAAACTTCAAGGAGATGACAAAAAAATTTTGTGTTCACCATTATGTAAATTGAAACTTCTTTCACCTATCTGCACTTATTCTTTTCTTAGGACTTCCTGCTATTACATATTTACTGAACTAGTGAGTGTGATGACGTTTTGCCCAGATAAGATGTAGAGAATCTAATTCTATTTTTCAATAGAGTTCAGTTTGCAGCACTGAACTGCAAAATATTAAGGTGTTAATTGCCAAGAGTAGGTATAAGAGATGTAACCTACTAAATTCTGTTTGTATGCTGTTATTATAGAATAATTTCAGTAAGTAAACTGTCTCTAAAGGCATCTGTAGCTTTCAATTTTAATTCCAGTAAAATAGCCACACTTATTGTCACTCATCAAGAAGGATATTAAAGCAAGTTCCAGATGCTCAAGTACCTTTAGCTGTAAAAATTTCAGATTTTTTTTGTTCTTTTTTTTCCCCCAAAATTTTCCCCCAATGGACAGCTCTGTGAACTGATAGGACCTGTTGTTTGGTGTTAGTGATAAACAAACTTGAAAAAAAAAAAAACCCCAAAAGAATGTACCATTTAATGTTGTTTAATACATAGTAGTCCAGATGAAGATCCTGCCTATGTAGTAAATCCATTCTTGAAATCAATCCTGAATATAAAGTCTTAATTTATAAGGTTCTTTCTGGTGGATTTAACAGATAGAGTGAACTAGTGTAGTTCAAATCTGTATTGTTTTAGAAGCTTATAAAATTGTATTTAAAAAATTACATGTGATTTATAGTTAGCATTCAGTTTAAATGTTGGATGTTTAATTTGTATGGTGGGTTGCACTTTTTCCGCTGTTAGTTTGTTCCTAAAATAGGCTGTTCTTAAACTCACTGGAATTTGTCAGCTAAAGAGAAAATTGATGATTCTGTAGCTACTCTGTAAAAGCTTTTATTATCTTCAACATTTTGATCCTTTAGGTAGCAGAAATTTTGATTACCCTGTTGGTAAAATAAATAGTGGTTTTGTTTTAGTATTCTCTGTCTGTTCTCTACCGTGCATGTATATAGACATGGATGTACTCTGTCTCCCCCTCCTCTCCCTCCTGTTTTCTTTCTCTTGGAGCAGTGGTACTAGTTAATACTTCTGTCATATTGTAGTAGGAAGAGGTTACCCAGTTATGACTGTTGTCTCTATGAACAACATTTAGTATGATTAGAAATTGTATTTTTTCTGGTGTAATTGTAAGTTATACGTAAGATCGCTATAGTTGTAAAGCCAAAAGCCAGGGGGAATCTGCTGTTTTCGACTTTACATATCTTACAGATTTTAATGTACTTTGATTAACTGAAATGTTCTCTTTATGAATGAAGAATATTATCATGTAGCTTAAAAAATCAGAATTATAAATTTTTACTTTGAACTATTTTTGTTAAAAATAAAACTCTGGTTTAAATAATAAACGTAGTGCAAATATATTTTGACTTTTGACAGCAAAAATAACCTTCATATTTTGTTTTTAAAAACTGTATTATTCCTAAAATACAATATTGAAATTTACTTGTGGGACATGGTAGATATCACGCAAACTCACATACACAATTTTTTTAATGCTGTTTGTTGCCTGTCTTCTGATATCTGTTGGTGTCATGCAGAGCACTTTCCTGTATAACAAACCACATTTTGGTTAATTCTTCAGGTCTTGACAAAACAGTAATCCTTCTCTTATTGTGGTTTCAGTTAGGAAAGCTCCAATCTCAGCTTTTACTGTAATGGCAAGAGGTAAACACTGATGCTGCATTATCTTATCTAGTTGATAATTTAATCTAATAGTCCCGGAACTTGATGTGCCAATTGTTAAATGCACTGGGCTGTGAAATAATCGGAACTTCAGCTTGCAAATACCAAGCTATTGTTTTCAATGAAGTTGAGTTGAAATCAGCTTTCTATGCTGCATTGCAGTGGAAACCAATTAATTATAGTGTGACAAGATGCCATTTTTTTATTGCCAAAAGAAAGTTTCTAGCATTATTCTGCAATACGAAAAAATATTTGGAAGTTCTGGTTGAAATTTAAGTTAATTCTATAGACAGGCTAAAGAGCCTTTGGTTGTTTAACTTTGATGTGTAGAGTTCGTGCTTATGCAATGGCTTCTCAGATGATTTCTCGAATTTACACTGCTGCTAATGCCATGTAATATGTCCTTTTTATCAGTCATTGAGGTCTAGATGGCACTTACATTTTATGTGACCCATCTGATAATGGTGAAAAACATCTCAGTTGTGCAAGATTTAATAATTTCTGATATGTGCCTATGTTTTACTTAATTTTTTAACTTCTACCAGTTAAATATCACAGATGTATGGTTTAACAGGTTTTTCTTATGTCTTTGAAAGGCATTGACCTGAACAACATTACTGCTATTTCCAATGTTACTATCTTCACTTATGTGGCCACATAAGGTGAAATGAGTTAAGAAGATATCACAGGATAGTTTGACTGTTGAGATACATCAGCTTTGTATGGGATACTGTTTACTTGTCTGATAACGAAGTATTTTTGAAAAATGGTGCGAGAGAAACAACACCTTTTGAAATGCAGTATTAGTTAATACAGCTGAGTAATACTTAAATAAGGAAATTAAGCCATACCGTGCACATAGATTGGTTACCTCTAATGCCATTTGGTTACCTTTTAGTGTGACTAATTTCACATGCTAAAATGACGTTCTTGTGCTTTTTTTTTAGTAGAATGCTAAGGGCTTAATATTTTTAATTGCTGATTGCATATTATCTTTCATTTGTTTACTGTAATCTAGGCCTTTCATCAATGAAACACAAACCAATATGAATTTAACTCCCATGCTTCATGAAGATTTGGCATGTGGCTTTTAGTTAGCTCTTATTCCTGTTGGTAGTTATAACTTTGCTGTTCTGTGTTTCCAGTAGTATGTTTTTGTTTTTAAGTACAAATTTTATCTTACATCCTACCTAGCTCAGGTAGCACTTACAAAAAGAAGCAAAATGAAGACAGGGCATTTCTTTTGATTCTCAGCAGAGGAGGACATTAAAGCATGTAGAGTAGTTTACTTGAATTGTTTTTGCTTCTATGACTTCTATATCAAGATATAGTGAATATTTCTTGTTTTTTTTTCCTGAGTACTTTTCAGGCTTGCCCAAAAGCTTTTTAGGAAAAGTAGGTCATGTTGAGGTGGGAAAAATCAGTGGAAATTTGAAAAGTTTGCAGGAAAGAAAGGGACACTTAAAATGAAAAGAAAATTTATGTAAAAAAAAAATCCTGTAGAGTGCTTAGAAAAAAAAAAAAATTTTCAAGACAATGTCATGTATTTTAGTAAGGAGTGCAAGATGTATGTGAAGGTGTAGTCAATATGAGGACTGTTTTTTATTCTCAGAAATGTTTTGATTAATGCAAGTAGACAAGTTTAATGTCAACCTATTTGTTTTTGAACTGTTGACTTCTAGAAACGCCTAATGTAGGAGGTAGTGGTGGCTTTCACTGAAAAAGTTGATCTAAAGGTACCACCTGTGAAGAACTTCCTCAGAGGTATGCCCACTGTTAGGGGTTTTTCATGTGAGTGATAGGTCCTTGCATTACATTGGAGACGCTAATGTCTGAATGGATGTGATGGCTGCCTCGGAATGATGCTGCTGTTAGCAGTGAAAAATGTCTTCCTTGCGATTCTTGTGCAGCAGGCCGTGGAGTGCAGCACATTTTTATAATAAAGGTGATGAATTTAATCGCAAACTGGCAGCCAAATGGAAATTGCAGACCTTGATACTGGGAGAAAATTGCCTATAAAGCAACTCCTGAGAGAGCAGGCTTTAAATTTATCCACCCATTTCGACATTGAGGAGAACACAGGAATTGCAGGGTATTTTGCTTGGCTTGTTTAGTTCAGATGGATGACACTTCAGTCTACCTTTATTTAAGAACTAGATACAATGTTGTGTTACTTGATGTTTTTTTAAAATAAAAAAAAAAAATTGACCTTGCTGCTTAAACTTTACTTGGTGTAAGGCCTTTGGAAAAATCTGTTCCTTTATTAGCTTGATATTTGCTCCTGTTACAAAGTAGGACCTAATATGCATAATTAATTGAAACTTATCAACTGCTTCACAGATTCCCCTGATGTCAGATTTAACCCTAATGTGATTTGAGATTTTAAAAAAGCATATCCATGTATTTGAAGGCTGTTTGCAGCATTACACTGGTGTGAGAAGCAGTGCCATAAATTATTTAACTGGTCTTAAAGTCCCACTGGAAGTAGGATGCTTTCTCCAATAGTATGTAACATAATTTCTGATAGACACACAGCATTTTTCAAAATTACTGGTACTGATAAGTTTCAGCAAGTTATCCTCTTAGTCTCTTATTTTTAGTAGTGCCAAATGCTGATGGTGTTCCTATGTGATAACTAGGAACTGAATTTGCAAATATGATTCCCATATATGGTAAGCACTATATTAAAAAAAGAAGACAAAACATTCTTTAGGCACTTACTTAAAGGTCATATGCTTCTCATCTGCTCATAGAAATAATAGTAAATAAATTCATTTAGAAATACGTGCTTTTATTGGACACTTAACTGAATGTCCTCACTGCAACACTTTCGGACTACTCTTTTGGGTGCTTTGAGAGGTGCTTATCATCCAGGCAGAATTAAGAATGAATAGTATTGGATTTTGTCACTGTTACTAAGGTGAACAGAATAGAAAGTCTTAATGGCAAAACATTAAATGTGGCATTTGGAACAATCCTGTAAGGTTACTCTTTCAAATATTTCATTGGTCCGGTTTCTTCTCTTAAATGAAATCAGAAGTATAGTCTGTGCTAGAATGCTTCTTTTAGTTATATGATCCCTAAGGCAAAATTCCCAAAGGTAAAATATGGCCTGATTTCTGGGCCAACATGAAGAATCTTTATCAAGTGTATGGAACAGGAGCTGCTCATTTCTTGTTCTTGATTTAACTTAGTGCTGCCTGTTAGAAAAATCAAACCTGTTATGAATCCTGATAGTTTTTTCTATTTTTTTTTTTCTTATTTTAGTGAAGCAAAGGTTCCTAAGAGGGTAGTACCCTTTACTACCAGAAGACATAAGGGTTTTTAAGTAGTTGTGTGGTGAAAACCATTAAGCCTCATTCTGGCAGCTGTTTAAAGTCTACTACACACCATTTCTTTAGTTAATGAGTAGCTCATCTATATTCCCTTGCTTGAAGTATAGATTTGTAGCAAAATAAAATGAATGGTTGACAAGTTCTTGAATGTGTTTCACTGTTTTGGACTATATATATTTTTCTATAGAAAATATAGAATAGAATTTATATAGAACATATTTTCTGTATAAATTTCTGTATTATTTTCTGGTCACAGGAAAACAGTGGCCTAACTTGATTGAGAAATGTGCAGCATTTATAATCTTGTTTTACTTTGATTTTCTGAGACTGCAGTAGATTCAAACACATTAACTGGGCTTTCATGCTTTGTTGTAAGAGGGACCAGCTTTTCCTTAGAATTCTTGTTTTACCGTGGGTAGACAGGTTTGGATGTATACAGACATTCAGAGTTCGCTGGTATGACTTTCACTCCTGTTCCTATGCTTTTTATTGCCTGTAAGCAATTCAGAAGCACCCATTCAATTAGGAAAGACCAAGTACAGGTCTTGGGTAGAGTTGAAACTGGAATGTGTATGCTAAGTTAACAGAAGAAGAGACTATGTCCAACCTGTTTACTGCAAAGTGACTGTAGGACCTGCTTGTTTGGGGTTTTTTTTCTGTTTTTTTGGTGCGTGTGTTCTGTTTTTTTTTTTTTAATGACTGGAAAACCTTGGAGAGAAATTATGGAAGATGGTTGTGAACTGATTTAATAGGTTGATGATGCAAAAAGGAGGATCTTGTTTGGGAAGGAGTCCCTGTTACTTCCTTTTTACTCATTCTGACATTCAGTGGATTGTTCAGTGATCTGTTTCAGCTCAGCAACCTAGAAGAAAGCTAATCAAGCAAAAAAGGTGAAAACGTATGAATAGTCTTTTGCTCAACTAGTGAATTGAATTGGCTTACTGAGGCAGAGCTGGTGTGAGAGATGTTAAGGAACTATGCATCTGGGAGTGAGAAGACAGACAGTGATGACTTCATTTTTCAGCAGCAGTCTGCTGTGAATTTAGTAACTCTTCTTACCTTCAAAAGAAGGAGACGTGGTATAGCAATCCTGACTTTTTGGAATAATGCTTTTCTGATGGTTCTGATTTCTTCTGGACTATTGTGTATAATTTGGGCTATGCAGTCTCCTTCCTTTAGAGCAGTGAACTTTCTTGCACTGCCATAATTTTCTTTCTCCTTTTTACAGCTTTCTCAAGATCTGTAATTCTTTTCTGGGATGAGTGGTGTGCTGCCTTTTTAACTATGCAATTTTTTTCTTCTGTAAAGGAGAGCAGGAATAATTCCATACGGCTCACTGTAATAATTCTTTGGATCTTATATTTGGTTAGAATTAGCCTTATTTTTCACTGTTCTTTCTTCCTGTCGATTAGATATCTGTGTAGACTTAAGTTTCTGTGTTGCCATTCATCATTCCTAAGTTTCAGATTAAAACCAAACAAACATTAAACCTAAAAACCAAAATAATGTAATAGCCTCCTAAAAATTAGCTGTGACTCATGTTACAACCAGTGGTAAGACATAACAAAACTGCCAGTAGTAACATTTTGCTCAGTACAATGTATGATTAATTCTTTATTTTCTTCAAACACTGGTATAGATCAATTTTTCAAGTTAATTTTTTCCTACTGGCTTTTGTTTGTATTGCATCTATCAATACAGAGCAAATGCCCATCAAGGAAAGGTGGTATTCTAACTTCTTGTCACTATTTCTGTGTGTGTGGTGTGCCCTTAAGAGCTTGTATGGTCTATTTCTAATGCCAGTGATTACACTGGCGTTTATCCCCTGTAGTTGCATAAAGTCATGTTTGCAGTTTGGCAGTGTTGTCTGTATTATGTCAAAATGGGTTTCCTTTTGCTGCCTTTGTTTCATTCACTGTGGTCTTCACCTTGCATTTCAACAGGGGAAATTGGCTTGGTTTACTTTCTTTATGTCATTGATCCTATCTCATCTTCTTTATCTTTTGTCTAAACTGTTTTTTCTTTAGGTCTCTGCTTGTAACCAGATATATTGCGCTGACTACTTTCGCCTTGTTTTTCTACTTCCCCATACTGATACCTACATTATAAGCTTAGAGAAAGAGCTTTTTCTTGAGATAAAGTGAGAGATTCTCTGTACAGTGCCCAGTACAAAAGGTCTTTTGAGGCTGTTATAATATAAACTACAATGAAGATACTCTGTGTCTTTTGAATTTCTTACTTATTCAAACTTCAGTGTGTTCTGTGCTGCTCGCTTACTCTGTGATGGTAACCGTTGTTTTATTTTCAGCATGCTCTGTTTGTTATTTTCCATTATGTTTCTTTAGGAGTCCTAAAATTCATTATTTTTAAATATCTTTGTTATGCTACTCAGAATGGTGTGGACTTTCTTGTGAATTGCTGCTGTTGAACCTTAGTGTAATGTATAAGAGAACACATAATTTTTTTCATGCAATTTACTTTGCATGTGGCATTGGATTTAATCTGTTACTTTTTATATTCCGGTCCTCCTGAAGACTCTCATTCTATTCTAACATGTCATAGCTTTCATAAGTATCGTGTACTGCAGCCTTACCTTTCATAGTTTAGCTTCTGTTCTGCTTTGTTGACTGACTTTGTAAAGGTCTGTTTTCAGTTTGTCTCTAGTAAATACATACATTGGCATTTGTCATCAAGGAAGACTTTTAAATAGAGCATCTAGTCATTCCCAAGTGTAGGAATTGATCTATGCATCTGATTGTGGGCCAAAAATCTATTAAATTGAGAATTAATGTCTTTTGAGAAATCTTTATGAAAAACTTGGAAGTCCAGTTTTTGTTGTTCTTAGTGTTTCATTGAGGTGTGTTTAAAAACAAAACAGCTCCTCCCTCCCCTTTAAACTTATCTTTCATGTTCTGAACCAGATGTGAAAGTTGTGGTAGGTGCAGATTATTTCAGAAAGAGGAGGTTGTTTATTTAGTACTGTTTACTTAAGTATAGGAAAGGACTAAAACATTGAGATGGGGGTGTGAAGCTATAAAATTAGACTTGCCTTTTGGTTGCTTTTCTTGCAAGAATGGAAAATTAAGGGAAGGAGATAGGAAGCTGAGTTTACTTCCTAGTTTTGCTGATTGCCGCTACTTCTGTAAGCGGGCAAGACTCAGTTTACCAAAATGCAGAAACAAAGTAAATTTTGATAAGTTTTTCCAATGCAAGCTATGTGATTCACAATCTTAAAATAATTTGTCAAAGTCTTAGTAAATATGAGAAGCAGGTTGCTTAAATACACTGGTCTCTCTTAATCTTACTGCAGAATGTGCTTCTATATTGGTACCAACTGAAAACTTTAATTTAGGATCCCCTCCAATTACTGGAAGTTCTGAAAATGTGTCCAGATATCTAAATAACTTGCTTTTCTTCCTTCATCATGCAATCTGCAGTATATCCATGCTTCACTTTGATTTCATTACTGACCTAAAGAGGGAATGTTGCAGATCACAGAGATTATTTAAAAAAAATTATGTGTGTTTTTTTTGTTTTTTTTTAGTTTGCTCTTTGAGGAGTTTGGGACCACTTACCTGAACGGATTGCAAAGTCCCCAGTGTTTATGTCCACATTTGAAGTGCATAGCTACAATTTGTGGTTTACTGTTAACTTTTTGATTTTTTTATTATTTTTACTTTTGAGAGGAAGCATGACAGTTGATACCAATAATGCTGCTGCTGTTCAAAGCTGAAAAAATATACCAACCTAGATCTTTTCATTCCGTACTCATCACATTGAGGGAAACTAATAGAATATACTTACGTAAGCTTTTCCTGGCAAGCTGAAATGTATTTAGCGTGCATCCAAACTGTTTTGAATAGTAATTATAACTAGTGTTCCTGGTTGTATTTCTAGTTCCTTGCTACACTCTATGGAGCTTTATAAACTTTATAGTGCTTGTTGGTACTTTCAAGAACACTTTATGGTGTGATAGTCTGGTTCCATTTTCTATAAGAAAATAATGTTGAAATGAGGTTTTTAAAGTATCAGTAATGGATGGAGGACCTAAAAAAGCTCTTCTGTTCTGTGGGGTTTTTCAGTTTGTTTGGTGGTGGTGGTTTGTTTTGTTTTGTTTTTTCACAGCACAATGTAATTGAAAGCAGTCAAGCTCTTATCGGATGCTCTGCGGGTCTAGTGGCAGGAAGGGATTGACTATTTGCCTATGCTTTTTTCCTTATTCTTCAAAGATGATTTCAAAAGAGAATTGTTTCCCTCTGCAGCCAGTATATGGGAACAGTGTGTGAAAAAGAAGAGTTGGAGGGAAAGAGTTGGAGACTAACAGAAAATATAAGCCTGAAAGTCTATTTCAGGTTTTGGCTGCTTTTGTACTCAAAGATTATAAAAACAAGCCTTGAATGTTAAATGGAGGCAGAAAATGAAGCTTTCCTTCTCACATTCGACATAGTAGGTGTTAAAATTTTATTTCCCTTCTGGCAGCGTAACCTCAGCTATATGCCATTAGTAGTTGTGCATGGCTGTGATTTAATGAGCAATGGTTCATCTGCTCGGGCAGAATACAGTTCTGGGCAATTAATGCTGGAAGCAGTAGTGTAGTCTGGTGCGTGGTTGAGGCCTCATCTTGGTTCCATTTGGATACCCTGTATTTAAAGTTGAAATACATCTTAGCATAGTGGGGATGTTGTTTTTTTGAGGGGAGGGTGGGGAAGGTTGGTTGTGTATGTGGTGGTTTTTTTGGGGGGGTGAATGTGGGTGGGTTCTCCTTAAGATGCATAAGATAAAGCATGAAACAAAATTCAGGTAGTGACTTTGTGGGCAGGCTAGCAAATGTGATGTTAGCTTTCACTGTAGTATCTGGTACCAAACACTATCACACTGAAAAGAATATCAGTAATCCTAGTATTTTTAGTGCATAGATTGAAATCCTATTTTAGTCATCCAGAAAATGGGTGGATTTCTGAAGAAGTACATGAATTATGTAATGTAAAACTTCAGGTATGACCTGGAATGTGCCGTGCTGACATAGATTTTTTTTTTTTTTTTTTTTTAAGTAGCTGTGATACACCTTATTATTAAGGTTGTGTTATGTATTCCACTAAATGACCTCTTGTGTCATATGCAACTTTGCAGAATTACCTAAAACTTTTCATGCCAAGCATGTGGTTTAGACTGAACTATACTTAAAAGCTTCAATTGAAACAGTGAAAGATTTTCAAGAATTAACATAGGGGAAAAAGTCTTAGTACTTTAAAACAAAAACCCCACTTCTCTAAAATATTTGCTCTGAGATGTTGCTAAAGTGAGTGATCATTTTGTCTAGCAGTCTGCCTAGATTCAAGTGGGACAGATCGCATGTTTGTATTTGGGCACTTGAATGTTCAAAAAAACTGTCCTGCTGGGTATGTGCTGTACCTCCATCCAATTTCTCTCATTGAGCTGTCTTACCCTGGATAGGCGTGCCTTACTCCAGCCTGAGAAGGCTGTGTCATTGCAGCTGACAGGAGAGAACAGACTTGCTTTCCTGTGTTGTGAGCAATTGTTTTAATTTCTTCTGAAATTTCAACTTTTAAGAAGGATTTTTTTTTATTATTATTTTTAAAAAAGTCAAGAAGATGCGTTGTTTTGCCAAAAAAGTCTGGTGATGTAGCCATCCTTCATGGTTTGTGGACTGTTTGGGAGGTATAAGGGAATGTTGGGTGGGAACTAGAACTGACCTAAGGAATGCAGAATCATATCTTCCATAAGTGAAAAATGGGACTTGAGTATAGAGAAAAAGACAGTTTGGGAGTAGGAGGGGGTTTGGGATGAGGAAAATGGACAACACCGTATGTCTTTTCCCAGAGCCTGGAGTAAACCCAAAGTTTTGGTGTTTTGCAATGTCTTTTCTGTCAGGAAACATCTTTGAAACCCAGAGGCAAATTGTCTCATTCCTCTTCTGCTGCTGGACAGTATCTTCTTCTGCTGTCAGTTAATACCTTATTTCATGTGACAGAGGTCTTTGAATGTAAAAATGCCAGCTTAGCTGACTGGGTTGAATTTAGCAAGTTGCCAGATATGAGTACAATTGTTCTGTGGCAGTAAAACTGATCCATAAGATGCACACAGATGAGGACTTTCAGGCATGCTTGTTTTTCCACAGGAAGAGTGATGTTTCTGATACTGGAGGATCTCAGGCAGCAGTTCTCTGAACTATTTTCCTTGTGGATTTGTGGTTGTTTTTTTGTTGGTGTTTTGTTTGGTTTGCCTTTTTTTATTTTGTCAAAGGAGCAAGGGCCAGACTTGTCTCTCCTGCTATCTTGCCACTGGATTTGAGTGACTATTGCAGGTGATTTGCAGAATAATGATGAGCTTATTTAGGAAACGGGATAAGTAAGGAAGAGGAAAAAATGATCATACTTTTGCTTCATGAATAAGTCACAATTACCTGACAACTTGTTAATTACCTTAAATATGTTGCTTATCACGTCTGTGGTTTTGTTGTGCTGTGTATGCATATTGTGCTGAATCTTCCTGTGTCAAAGTGAACTACTTCATGTCGTGGTTTGGGCAAAGAAAAAAACAAAGAAAAATCCACCAAACAAAAAGGTCATCTACGTAGAGAAGATTTATTTCATAAGAGGTCTGAATGCTTATTGAACAGACTCAAGTGCATTGTGAAGCCCTATTTCCTTTTTTTGGTAAAGTACACTAAAACATGCTATAAGTATATTCAGTTCTCAACTTAAAAACTAAACCTCTGCACTGAGTGTTTTAACAAATACTCAAGCTTGGGATATGGATTCTAGAATCAATTGTCCCACGTATCTTGGTGGGGGAAAAAAAAATAATCACATCCGCAAGTGCTCTCTTTGATCTCTTTATGGTGTTTCATGAGATTATTCGTAAAGGTCTACTTCCCAGAAAAGTGCGATTCCTTCAGAGTTTTTAGAAAATACCTCTTGGTGTTGAACAAGGGAATATTAACATAAAGACATAATAAGGTATAGACCAAGGCAGTCCATATTTATTTACATGTAAAGAAGATGTGCTTATTCTTGAAGGTGATATCTTATTGATGCATTGTCTCAAGGCAGGGCCTACATGTCTGGTAATAGTAATAATTATTGTTACTGATTAGTAAAAACAAGAATCATATCAATTAATGATGGCATTATTGATATGTATTTTGGAATCAAGGGTATATGAGAGTATTGTCATAGTTTCCAGGATAGTTACATTGTGCAACTCTGAAAAAGTTAGTAGTAATTTATGAAGAAATACTAACCTTTTCATGTTCCTGGAGAGAGTGCAATCAGTGTCTTTTGAGGAAAGGTGGTGGTTTTGTTTTATTAGGTTTTAGTTGACTGCTGTTGTGACAGCCTACATAACCATGCCACTTGGAATCTCATGGCAAAGTGTGTAAGTTACCTTTGATGTACCTGTAAAATGATGTACCTTTATGAAGATACTTTCAAGGTAGTTTGACTTGTACTGACCAAAATACCCTGAGGGCAATTTTGACTATGGCTATCTCAGCTGTTGAGGCAGGTCTGCCTAATGGAGGCCTGATGCTACATGCAAATCAAGTATTGTGTGTAAAATGAAAAAGGATGATTGGAAGGCCCAGCCTAGGCTATTTTATTTTGATTACTTCTAGAAGTAAGAGTAGTACCGCTAACCAAACATTTACTACTGTTTACAGAGTAGGCAGGCCATCTACAGTCTCACTATTCTTAGTGAAAGCTCTGTTATGGTTGAAGGGAGTGAGCGTGGTTCTGTCTTTATCGAAAAAAGAATCCACCTAATAGAGCGCTCACTTTCCAAAAACGACAGCGTTATCTGTTTGTCATGTAAAGAAGCAAAAAGGTTGTCAATCTACCTATACCTCTTGATAGTGAGTGGGATTTTGTCATAATATAAAAATACTCTTCATGGAGGTTTTTTGTAGTTGAAGAGCTTTACTTTTTCTTGAAGGGAATGCAACTTTGAAAGTTGAGCTAAGTATGTTTTAACATAGACTGCAAATTAGATTGAACATTCCATTCCCTATGTGGAATAACAGTAAATAAAATTCGGCAAATAACAGCTAGTACCTTTCATTGCAGTAAAAGAAACCTAAGTAGCAATGTTCTTGTTTCTCACTTTATCAGAGGTTGATGCTTTAGTGGTAGTTGATTCTCTTCATTGAAGTTTTGCTGGCTGTGCATGTTTAGAAAAAGTTAGTTGCCTGGCTAATTTCCTGCTTGCTGGTAATGTGTTGAGTCAGATGGCTGAACTAATGCATGGTACAAAAGGATGGATAACAGTAAGATTAGTATACTAATATGTCTCTTCAGATTAATTTATGTTCAAGTCTGGAAAAATACTCAGGTTTAATAAAGATGACAATTACAAACAGCCTATTTTTTTTTTAACCTTGAAGTTAGGCCTCAGTCGTGTAAGATTTAGTTTGATTGTTGCTAGGTTTCAGTTCCCTGGAGAATCATGTTTACATAGGTATATTTATCTTTTAGAAAATTATTCAGGTGTATGTATTTGCAGTGAATTCAAGCACGCTGCTTTTTTTCCTCTAGGTTGATGAAAAACGAGCAGCTTTTCAAAGCTGACTGGTTATCTTAATCACTGCAATGTGAAACTGAAGTTGCTTAACAGTTGTAATAGAGGAACTCAGTGACAGTTTTTAAGTAGTGCTATTTTCTGTATGTGCTACCTAGCATAAGTACAGACGTTTTTCTTTTTTTATCCTTTCAACACCGCAGTTAAAGTACTTAATGATGTTACTAAAATTTTTTACTTTTGTATTTCTCGTATATAAATTTCTGTCACTGATTGTACTTGTATAGTAAATTACAATTTGCAGTAAGGTAAATATGTACTTATTAGCATATGTAGTGTTCTTAATGGATTCTTTTTAAGACTGGTGCTTGAAATAAAAAACCTTAATCTTACTGTATATGTGATAAGCGTGGGTCATACAGCAGTTTGATAAAACACCTGCATACAGAATCTTGGTGGGTGACGTGTCTAATTTGTTGTAATTTGAAGACTGTCTGGTAAGGAATTCTTATCGCAAGCTATGTGTCATATATGCTATCTGAAAACAGATCATGTTTTGGTTTAACAATTTTTTCCCCATTAAAATCGTAATTCACTATGGTGAATTCTTCCACAATCATGTGACTCAAATTCTGAAATTTTTTTTTACTGTTACACTTACTTGTGGACAGTTAAAATCTGTTTAATTTTACAGCACATGTTGCCCTTCTAACTCTTATTCTGGTGGCAGTTGTCAGTGTATTGACAATAAGCAAACCTCTCTTGGTTGGTTTTTTTTGTGGTGTTTTTCTTTTTTTTTTCCCTTCAAGCCAGCCTCTTTATTTTTTCCTGTGAATGGTTGTCTGTTTTCACATGATCCAAATATCCTTTCATACCTTCAGTATTTTTTCTGAATGAGGGTCACCAAAATTGTATACAGCGTTTTAACAGAGTAGTTCATGCAGTTCTTCCATTCTTTATTGAAAAAACTATACAGAGCTCCATATTTGCTCTGCTACTGCTGTCACTGCTTGGTCCCTCCTGGTCAGTGTGTGATTGATAATGGGCTTTGCATCCTATCAGTGTCAAAACAGAACATTCCGGGGGGTAGGGGGCCAGGCAACCTCCTAGATTTGCAGCATTAACAGTTCAGAGTGAGATTTTGCTTTCACTAATTCATTTTTAGATAATATTCAGTTCACCCTTTATGAGGTTTTCCATCACCTTTGATCAGTCTCCTTTTAATTAGTTCTATTTTTAGCACAGCTGTTGTCACTTTGTTTTAGTATATACTTTGAAGAGCTTTTCTAGGAATCACCATTTCTTAGGTTAAATTCCATGCAGTATGTTGCATGGGAAACTCAACTTAGCACTGCACAGTTTTCTTTAATGCTCTCATAGTTATTATGTTAGCCTAGCACAATCTAACTTTGGTAAACTTGGTATGCTTTGGTATGCTTTACAGATCTTCACACCAGTATTTTAAGTTCTTCATTTCTGAAATTTGGCATAGTGATACAAATGGACTGGAATATTTACTTTTGAACTAAATTTTGGAACCTTTTCCTGCATGTGTATGTCTTTGGTTATTGTACATCCAACTCGGAGTTTCCAGTTTTTCCAGTATTCTTCTGTTTGTTTAAGGTTTATAACTTTATTTGATAGCCAGATCTAAAACAACTTCGTATGTAGGTTCATAAACAATGTAATGGATAAATCTATTAGTTTGTCACATGCAGGAATATTTGACTACTGCTGTGTTAAGGATTGATGTCTGTATTAATTAATCTTTTTAACTTTATACATGTCCAACATATCTTTTAGCTTACATTTATTGTCTTTTAACACAGATGGGTAGTACTTTATATAGGCCTATAGTTTGGTTAGCTGTGTTGTCAAATTTCTTAAGCTACGGTGTTGCTTATGTATTTGGTTAAGTAGAGATTTTGTTTATGTGCTGCCTAACTCAGAAGTCTTCCAATACTTAAAAGTTAGTTTGAAGTTGCATAGTGCATCTTGATAATGTATTTAATGTCAGAGCAGTGCAATAGTTAACGTATTTGATGTGGTAGATGACTAACTTGTTGATGTCAGTGTTGGTACTTGTCAACCGAAATTGTTACTTTCTTACAGTCTTGTGAATAAAATGCTGACAGAGCCTGGTAGGGCAGCCTGTAAAATGCTACCCTGTGATAGGGAGCAGTCTTTAAAAGTGGGGTTCTATTACTGTTGTACATGATCAGTTAAAAAAAAAAAAGTAAACTGGGAATGAGATGAACTAGTCAGTCCTATTCAAACGGATTAGATTGCAGTTGAAGTGATGAAAGCTGTCAGGGCAGCCTCTTATGAAATAGTACTTCGTATATGTAGAGATACTGCTTTTACAAATCCTGCATTAGCTTTGTTTTGCTATGCTAGCAGGTTAGAATTAGAGATTTTCACTTATAACTAAGTAATTTCCTTATGATTAGAGAAATTTCCTTGCTCAGTTTTTGGTGTTTCCTATCTTGCAGTACTGAATAGATTTCTTTGTTGATAACTAGTGATCACAGTTATTTTTAGATGTCAGAGGTACAAAAACTTAGTGCCAAAATCCAGGCTTTTGTGACTTTAAAGTGTCTTTGTCAGCATCTCAATAGCAGTATAGCATATTTTTTTAATAAAGAATGCATAATGTTATTTCTTCATAACTAATCAGATAATTGTAATTATTTTTTTTCCCTTTAACTCACTGACTATGTATGGTCTAGATACGTAGCTTTTTTAAATGTATCAAGTGATCACTGTGTGCATATACTGTAGAAATTCAGCTTTATGACAAGGAAAAGACTGATACAAAGCTATGTGAAAAATTAACAGAGGACATAGGATATGCATCTTCACTTTCCTACAGTTCCTGAAATACTTCATAGTAGCTACAAAGTTTTGTGTTCCCTCAGATTGCCTTTGTATGTGGAAGATGTGGGAAATGTACTTTGGCCTTAAAACAATTAGTAAAATAGGGAGAAGACTCCCATGACATCACTGTGTTAGTCAACAGTTAATTATTTTCGGGTGATCGTGGAAGTAAAAAAGATGCCCTCACTCCTTTCATACAAAAGACAAAGAGCCCATTAACCAATAGAATATTTTCTAGTAATTGCTAAGTCTGTGGAGGATGGTTGTGGATGGTTTCCAAAAGACTGAGAAAATAACCTGCATGTGCTGTACTTTATTCTTTGTAAATGTTAAGATACACCCTTGGAAAGCAGGAAAGAATGTGGTGGTGCTACTGTTTAGGTCTTTCAAGTAGTTTGTGTTTTTTTGTAGTTTTCACTATTTGATTTCCTTTCAGTTCCAAGAATAAACAAAACTGAAATTTGCATAACTGCATCAGAATTTTAATTCTCCACTAAACTTCAGAACTGATTATTTGGAGGTTCTCAACCAGGAATTTGTTTCAATTACTTTGTTTCATTTTGAAGGTCGGAAAATGGCATCTTGGCCTTTTACTTTGAGGCACTCCTGGCACGTACTGGTGGGATAGCATAGGGTGTGTGATTTCTTTGCTGATACTGAGGAGATTCTAATGTGAATTAGGCTACTGTTTTCTGAAGTACTTGGCATACTTTTTGAGCAAATAACCTTCTAGCTTTAACTGGAGAACTTCCCATTACATGACTTAAATAGTATTTATGTTGAATACCTATGATTTCGTATGTTGAAGATACCTGTAGAAATTGGACAGCAATTGACTCAGTTGTGAATGAATGGATTTAAACATAGGAGCTGTGGAATAGTGTCTGGGTAGAGAAGGTCCATTGCAGACCAGTCAATTTGCATTGTTCACAAAGAACAATTTCAAAACCACACAGTAAACTGAGGTAAAAGATAGAATGGACGGCTCCTTTCTTTCATCTTCCTGATCATGATTAGTAGTTTGTGCAAAATTGTATTACTGCTGATTCTCCTGCATCAAAGATAGCCAAGTTGTTTATTATTATGGTTAGCTGCCAATCATTTGATTCACACTAGGGGGTATGCAAAAAACAAACAAACAAAAACCTCAAATAGGTTTAGCAGCTAAGTATTGTAACTAAGTATTTGGGGGCAACTTGCTAATAAAGGAAGCTAGAGTAGAAGATTCTTCAAAGTGTAATAATTAAGCCTGATATGAATGTGAGCCACCAAATCTGCTTCAGCAGTTGTGCTGTGCTGATGGACTCTACTAGTGGAAAATATTTTGAAGAGTTTGATACTGGAAATCTAACCCATGTTGTAAGGAAATTTTGTAACAAGCAGAACTGTATATGTTCATTTACTTTAACTGAGTTATTGTGTAAGCTTGATCTAATGCTGAGACTTAATAGAGAGATGAATATTCTGGATTTATTTTCCTGATTTTTAATGTTGACTTTTAAAACACTTAGTTGTCCTTGACTCTTAAAAGTTTAGTTTAGTTGTGCTGTTTTTTGTCTATGAACTAATTACCTCACCTCAAGAAGCTTTCAGTTTTACGAAGATACTCATTTGGATATGGATGGATAGTGTATGTCAGTTGCTAGATGATGTCAGGTGAAGATACCAAGTAGACTGCTGAAAGGCTGGTTCAACTATCCTTTTAGAGACTTCTAAACTGATTTTTATGTTAAAGATTTGTATGCTTTTTGGAGCATAGTACTGGGATATGAGGAGACATGGGACTTCATCTCAAATGTATGGCTTTTGGAGTTTACCAGAAAATGAGGAGACTGTATTTAGTATTCTTTATATTATTGTCTTAAGCGAATGCAGATTGCCATTGTCAGATGGCAGAATGCAGGGTTGAGGGACTTTTGATCAGACCTGTTCTGGCTGTTCTGATATACCATTGTATTAAATAGTGTAAATGCAAATTTTAGTGAGTGGAAACAAATGCATGACTGTTAAATGCATGCTGTTAATTATGTCAGCGTTCAATGTCATGCTCAAAACCAACACTGCTGATGTATGAAAATTTGTCAGAAGTGGACTGTGTTTTATCAGCTTTGATACTTAATCATGTTTGTCTAAATTTTTAATTTTTTACTCTGTATTGATTTCTGAAGCAAAGATGGTAGGAATCTTGTTTGCCTAATGCTCAGGCATTTCACTGATTAATAGCAGGGGGTGGGTAGAGTAAGTGCTTGCCAATGTTTTAGTCTGTACACTGATGATGCATGCGGGGTACAGGTCCATGTGGCACAATATTAAAAATGACTTGGGTTTTTGCTAGCGTTGCTATTTCTGCTGCATCAGCAACAGTAGCAAACAGCACTGGTGTTAACAGTGAAGACTGTTAAAATTGTGATGAATAAAAACAACTATTTCTTTGCCAAGTAAGCATAGTAAAGCTGCTAGATTAGAAAACACATGAGTTGCAATGTTCCACCAATAATAAAGCACTTAAAAGCTTTCTGTTGACATTTATACAAAGAGAACAGATGAGTGTGCTCTATTTGAAGTCAGTTTGCTGCAAACCTTACAACTGCCCACAACAGAAGGAGTTTTGCAGGCTCTTCTTGCAAAACGAAATGACTGAATTTTGATACCGAGTGTGCTGACAAATTGCTGAAAGTGCTGCCCACTTATCATTGGGCTGACAGTTTAATCATCGAAAGTGTACTGCTAGATTGGGCTCAGAGGAACAAAGGAGAAGCAACTAGAGTTCTTCCAAGGCATTAAAAGATGAATTGAAATTTGGAATGCAAACACTTTTTTTTAGGGAGGGGTGGGGGCGTGACACTGCTGCATAACTTGTGTGCCATATTCTCAGTGGTGGTGTCCAGAACTTCTAGATTCTTTTTCATTTCTTCTGAGGGAAAGTGCTGATCAATTCAGTGCATAAATGCAGTGATGTCACATTGTTTTGGTTCTTGTTTAATTTTTTTATAATAAAGGTTGTATTTCAATTTGGTACGTCCTATGTCAACAAGGTTCTTTTTGGGCAGGGGGTGAACATCAGCACACCACTCTTGTAGTTTGATCACATGCTCTGTATTAGCTTTCAGAGAGCTTTCAAGAGTGTTTATAATCCACCTGTCTTTAGAGATTTTTCAACATGAGCAGAATATAATAGTTAAATACTTTTCGTGCTTTTTTTTCCTCTCCATTCTTAGTTACATTTTTCAGGTGCTTTGTTTACAATATTATTGGATGCTGTTTGAAGAAAACACTGTGTATTATATAAAACTTCCTGGTATGTAGTTGTAGTTGTCTAATTGATGGGTAGTGCTTTAATGAACATGGAATGGATTGTCTGCCTGGATAAACCCTGGATCCATAGTCAGTAGATTTGGATCCTCCAAAGTGGTAATCATATGTTTGTCTGTTAGAGTGTTTGTAACTTTCATTTACTAGCTTGGGGACCTATCTGATTGCAAAAGAATTGGAAAAAAAATTTGTTGCTTAAAAGTACCTCTTAAATTCCTAAATTGGTGATCCAGTAGCAGTTGTGTGCAGCAAAAATATTTTATAAAAATGTTAACTTTTTGCATGCATTTTGTTGCATTTCACACTTTAAAAAAAACATTAAACTTCTTAGTAGTAAAGAATGAGAAGGGACTTAAATCAGTTGTTTTCCCTGCCTGCCCCCTCAGCTCAAGGCATGTTGATCTTGTGAATTTGAGTGGACTTGCTAAAGTTGTCTCTGATAGACAGTTACCAGAATTTTTCACTTTTCACAAAAAAATATTGTGGAAATATTGAAGACATTATTTATTTTTGTTGTTTAATGCCATGTTCTGTAAGACACAAATTTATTGTACGAATTAACTTTTCCTGTCAAAATACATACAATTATGCTGTATGAAGAAAAAAAAAAAATCTGGCGACATTGATATTTTGGGCATAACTTGATAGAAAACCGAAACTGAATGTTCTATGCATCACTGAGATCCAAGTACCATGTAGATTTTTAGCTATATGAACATAACTGTGTTTATCACCATACCTACTACATTTTTAACTGTAAAAAATTTGCTCATAAGTTTTTGTTTGTGTGTGTGGTTTTTTTTTTTTCTTTTCTTCCCCGTATGGAAACTATCTTGTATTTGAGAACCTTTAAGAGTGTAGTACTTTGCTTCCCTAAGGAAGCATGCGGACTGGTTTTATAAGATGGTTAGTATTTTGATACATTCTGAATCTCTTCCTAATTGTGGCTATTGGTTTGTTCCACCCCCATTTGCTGTGTATTGTAAAAATCAAGAATGATAGGTAAGTGGCTCTTCTGTGATAGATAAACACTTGTTTTCTCAGTTTAAAGAATTAAATTCTGTGTGCATTGATGGCTTAATGTTGTATTGGACTTAGGAAAGTAACATAGGCTGAGTGGTATCAGTTTAGCTCTGTTTGTTAAACAGCTGTAGCTAAATTGGCGCAAATTGTTAACATCAGGTTTATTTTAGTTCTTCAAATTCGTAGTTCTAGTTTAAACTGCAATGAGGAATGCATTGGTTGTAAAACAGTGTCCTGGTCTGTTCTTCTTTCAAAAGAAATTGTAAATAACTTAGAAGAGGGCTTCATGATGAGAAATTCTAAAGCTGTGAGCACTGGGGATGACCATGGATTGCAACTCTGAAAGTGGTGGGGGAGGAAGAATTTGAACCTTCTCAGTGATTTCCTACTTTGAATATTCTTGCTGAGTGGTTGATGCAAACCCATTTTATGTTGCAATCCAACAGTCTTAAACACATACTGAGTCTTACTTCCTCTAAGGGAATGATAATTGACAGCTGAAAAGCAGTAACTTCTTGGTGGTTTTTAATGTGATGACAAACATTCGTCTGAACACAGTCCGTCATGTGCTCAAGAGGGGAGAATACTTTATCGTTAAGTGTCATGAAGAAATCAAAAAAAGTACATCTCTGTGCAAATGTAGTCAGCAAATACAACAAACAGTGTGTCCTGCTTCAGATCATATCTTAAAAACATTAGAGAGACTGAAAAACACTATCTGTAGGTGAAGGAAACAAAAGATTACGTTACTTGCATACCTTTCAGGAACAGAGGAAGAAAAAGGTTCTGGACCAAAATGCAGATCATTGCCCCCATAGGTGACTATGTCATGCCATATTAAGATGGAATAAGATAATTATATTGAAATCAGTTTGACTTTTTTTGAGTCTATTACTCCACTGCCCTGCTGTGAGCAAGACAAAGTTGTCATATACTGCTAAACTTATAACTTACAGGGTACAGACCAGAGTATTGTTAAAGGTGAATAATGTGGATTTTGAAATTCTTCATCGGAGTTTCTGTTTCTACCTACAGTAGAGATGGGTACTTAGATCTTTTCAGAGGCGCCTATTACTGCATTTGCAGAGCTCACAGGTTTTAGAGGTATGGTGAAGCTGCTATATGCTTTTTTTAGCTATAACTACTATTATAATTAAGTATCTCTGCTTACTTAACTCTCTTTTAAATCCCTAGAGTGTTATCGAACATAATTAGCACTGTGGTGTTGATATAGAGGTAAAGTAGTTAGAACTGCGCTTAGATGTTCACTTTGAAAGTAAAGCTTTCCTTATTTTTAAATCAGTTGTCTTCCTGTGAGAAATCATGGTGGAAGAATTTGTAAAGAATCATAAATGTGGAGGAGCTAAAACCTCGCAGATGAACTTGGGAAGTGTGATTTCGTGAGAGACATACCAAAGAAGATTTGGGAAGGAAAGATGAGACATCTGCTTGGTAGTGTGTAAGAAATTATGTGAAATAAATCTAAATAAAAGGCTGTTTGCTTGGGTTCCTCTTATTTTTAATGATATGTGGATTCAGTGGGGAAAAAAAATGAAAAGGTGTGCTTTGAAGATGTGACCTTCCTACTTTTGTACTACCCCTATCCTCAGATTTTTAAGTGTTGTTATCCATTTTATTCTTTTCTGAAATACTTACTTGGTAGAGGTGAAAGGAGAATAGAGCTTTTAGCTTTTTCTAACATGGTGCTAGTGAGGCTTTCTGGAATCTTACTGCACTTCTAATAAACTCTTGAGGGAGGTGCTGGAAATACAGTAGCAGATAGTTCTATAGATATGTGTAACTGCTTGAAGCGAGTGGCAATGTTGCAAGATAGACTAGAAGCTTGAATTTGGTTTAATGGAGACAGTAAAAGGAAAGATGTAATCAAAATTCATAGTTTTGTATGGACTCTTGCTGAGACACGAGGTGTGATTAAACAAGAGGCAGGTATCTGACAAAACTGCAGTTAGTCATAAAAGAAAAAAAAATAATCTTGAAGATGTGTAAAAAGATCCAGCAGAATCTGGGAAAACCCAGGATGCATATTAAGCAGATACGCAGCTCTTGAAGTTATTTATTTGGGAGAATGCTTGTGGTCAGATGGGCTGTAAAATTGGGAAGGAAGATAGGTTGTATTTTATCCAGAGTTAGAAGTGAGAGAGAACTGGTGAACTGGAGGTTTGATCTAATTGTTTTGTAATTTAAGCAGTAGTACTTTGGTTCTACTAAATACAACATAAGTGGAAAGAGAGGCTTCTAGATATAATGTATTATGCAGAAAGGGAGTTTGAAGACCTGATTAGCAGTTAAAGAAAAATTGGGAATACATGCTTGTTATTTCACCTATTGCTTCTGAATGCTTCTTCTGAGATTTTACGGAAAGTGTCTAAGGCAAGAGAGAAGATGAAATGCCAAGAAGCAGAAGAAAGAGTAGCACTTGAGGAGCCGATGATAATGCTGAGTTGGTGTAGCTGACTGTCCCCATCCTGATGTTTGTTGGTGTTACCAATGGCTTGAATGTAGAGGGAGAAGATAAAAACCTAGGTATGCAAAGAAAACTATATTTCAGGTGTCTGGTCCTGTAGTGGAGTAGAAAATCCTGAGTTGGTGAGTGTCTTCATTCTATATAACGTTTGGGGCGTGATAGGTGGCTTAGGTTTCACGCAAGTCAGAATTCAGTGGTAGTCCTCAAGTCAGTTTATCATACTACCTATGCGTGTTCTGAATGTTTGGCTCCACAGTGTCACGAATGTGACGTACGACTATTTGCAAGGGAAAGATTAAAATAAGTGTTCTTTCTCTCCTGTGAAAACTAGAATATCTAAAGTTAGTGATTATATTCTACATGAAAGATAGAATTTAAAATTAAATTTTCAGTGCAACTACTCTGTAGCTGCCAAATATAAATAAAAATGACCGTGTTGCTACTTACGCTTCAGTACTTCGGCAGACTGCCTAGCTTGTTTCAGTGTAGTGTAAGTTAATGGAAAATCTGAAGAGAATGAAAAGGAAGCAATGTCTGCCAAAAGATAATAATATTTGTTCAAAGAGATGTGCTAAAGAATTTCTTTATAAACTGAAGCCAGTATAAATACTGCTTGTAGTTCTGAGGATTTTGTGCCTGTTGCCAAAATTGGCCATGTAGCAACAGCTGTGGATTTTTTCCTTGAGCTATGATTATATGATGACGAAATTTGTGTTCTCCACTTTAAACAGGTGTTAACCACCAAATCATTATATAGTATACGCAATTGAATATGTCAGTTTCCAGTGGAGAAACAACTTGTTCTTGAATATGCAGAGTAAGCTTGTTTGTTAGAATTAATTCAGACTAACTCGGTTGAAAATTAGGACTGCTGTGTTCCAGAGATTTCATCGTTTCTGACGCTCTCCCTCTCCTCCCTAGCTTTTCAAGTGGTGAAATCTCAGCTATAAATCATCTGCCAGAGAAGAAACTCATTATGAAACAGAGGTTATAATAATGTCTTGTCTGCTGCAAGAGTTTCAAGTGACTTCTTGTTTTTGTGGCTTCCTGTGGTCAGATGAAAACACAAAATTTCTGTTTTCAGTTTCAGTTTAATTCTGAAGATTTTGAAAGCAAATGTAACAATTCTAAGTAAAAGGCTGGAATTATTGAAGTCTGTTTTTGCTTTACAACCCACACTGTCATAAGTCTTAATGCTTTGGGAACAATGCCTGTTTAAATGATAGTTTTCAGTTTGGAACTTGGTTAATACATTAACTTTAAGTAATTCTTTAGTGCTACAGGAATAAACTCTTTGAGAAAATTTTATACTAGTTGGAATTCCGTAAGGTATGAAATGTGAGGGGTTTTATTCTTATAGCAGCAATTTAAATACTAGTTTAACAGTTCTAGAAATGAAATACAAGCTCTTACTGAATCTGTTTTTTTGTTAAATAAGAGAAAGCTTTGTGTCCGTTATCAGGTTGTTAGTTTAGTGAAATTGAACTGTATTTGAATCAAATTATCCATTTTTAACTACTTTGTTCATAACTACTCAACTATGTCTTGGAAGTAGATACCTTAAGGTGTGGGTAATACAGGTTTAATTGGTAGAAATAATTTGTGACGTTCCCTGGTGCTGTTGAGGAGTTTTTCATTACTTTGCAATGAAGTAGTAGGACTTCTGGGTGTATATAGAGGTTGCCCAGATCTCTGATACCATAGTTGTCTTAATTTTTTCATTATCTCACTGAGGGTAGTCAGTAAAATCAATGTTTACTAGTTTGTTGTCACACTGTGTGTTCAGTAGCTGCACCCTTGGGTTGTCAGATTTCTCACTGCTGAAAGATAAACCATTTCATTTCCAAATGCTATCATTAATCTTGTAAATAGTACTGTATAGTTGTGTTTTTGTATTTTTTGTTCGGTATGGATTTCTAATTTTTTTGCTTTCTAGATGCTCTATTATAAAAAATACGTAAGAAAACTGTTTTTATACACCTTTTAAATTATGTGAACAATCTTGTAAGTGTTCTATATAGCTGCACATAATTTTTACTTCAATAGCTGAATTCCATAAGCAGGATGAGTAGGTAGCAAATTTACAGACATGAAGAAAACATTTAAGATGGGTGCTGTAATTTCAAACAAAACAAAAAACCAAACCAAACAAACACAAAAACCTAAACAAAACCAGAGTAGATTTTTCTTTCAAGTTACCATGATGCTCATGGAGAGAAGAAGAAAATGGCATTAAGATTTGGTAAAGACTAGAAAGAGAAGACTGTCATGCTAGATTATAATATGTTACTGTATTTAATACCTAATATACGTTTTTCCCCCCACAGAAATTAGCAGAGTACGGAAAGACATGTATAACGACACATTAAATGGTAGTACGGAGAAGAGAAGTGCAGAATTACCAGATGCTGTGGGACCTATTGTACAGTTACAAGAGAAACTATATGTGCCTGTAAAAGAATATCCAGATGTAAGTATATCTTTTTAGTCCCTGAATTATTTTTTGATCCTTGTGGTCGTCTTTAAATGTAAATTTCATGTGATGCTACCCTTGGATCACACTGAATTGCTTTTGACAAGGTACGTCTTAGGGAAGTAGCGCATATTGCACTTGGTGGCTTGATTTGTAGTGAGTGTGAGTGGAAGAAGGTTGTGTTAAATACCAAACTAGTACGGATTATAAAGCCATAGATTTAAGATCTGAATTATCTTGTTCATTCAGTACTGTCAGTCCTGAGACACCATGTAGTTAGTTTTATGAGGGAAGTAGTTCCTGGGACAGTGCTTTTTCCTTTTATTATGTGTCTAAAAGTCAGTTGGAGAACCCTTAGTGAGACCCTTTAAAGACCTTTTGGAGACTGTACTTATTCTCAGTTACTGTTTGTCCCATACCTGTGTAACCAGTTCTGTTGCAGATAGAAATGTCTTTATCTTGTGGTTGTTCCTCCCTCTCCCCCTTCCCCATAAGCAAAGCTCCTTGCTCGCATGCCAATGTTATGTTCTCCATTGGGTGTTCTGTTCTGTTGTACACCTATGTTTTTGAGGGAGAATGATTTCATTTAACTAGAATAACTATTTAGAACTACTGTGGTCTGAATGGTTTCTTAAAATAACTTGGGAAAAATAGTCCTGTCAAAATCTACCCCAACCATATTTTTGGTCACTGACAAAATAAGAAATTCTGTTATTCCTCCCTAGTAGGATTTAGGGGTCTTGTTGCAGTGGGGGATTGCAGGGTCCAAGTGAGGCATTTGCACACTGAAGTGGTATAAAGTGGAAGAAAGTACAGAACAGCAAAAAATGAAAGCAACATTGTGTATTTCTGTGACTTTTCTTTGTATCATTAGTTAGATTAAGCTCTCCAAATTGAGCTTTATTATTTTAATACTGCTTAGAACATACAGGCCTCTCAATAAAATCTTGTTGTGCCATACTCCATTAAGAAAATTAAGTGCAAGTCATTATTCAGAAAAGAATATTTAGACAAATTTTTCTCCCTTTTTAGTTTTCACAAAGTTGTTTTTGTTGCTTTTGGGTTAAAATACCTCTACTGGGAAAAGCGTTCAAGGAATTTGCATTGTCAGTAAGGACATCTCTCTCCCCTTCCCTTCTGTTTTTTTTCCCAAATTAAACATACATGTATGAATATCCATATACATACACGTACGTACACGCATACATATCCCCACACCAAAAACAGTTATTCCTTTGAAACTCCTTGGAATTACAGATTTTTGAGAGGAGCTGTGCTATACAATTGTTCCGTAAAGCAATGTAAATGGCTCTGTATCTGTATGTATCTTAGAGTTATATTGATTATTGGCTTTTTAAAACATAACTTAGTTTTTGAAATTTTGATTTTTTAACTTGACAATGTGTCCTTCGCAAAGAGTTGCCTTAATTGTTGGTTATAGTTTTTACAGAACTTAATGCTTGCTGTACCAGGAACACAAGACAGGAGGAAGAAAAAGGGGTTGGATTTCCTATAATTATTATTAAGGTTTTCCTCTAGAAATCAGAGGTATAGTAGCTTAGCCTCTTCACTGACAGTTAATTGTCAAATAAAGCGTAAATAAGCAGGAAAGTTTGTCTCTGTTACTGTCAAAGTACTTGTGTAACTTTGGGTGTGCGATTTCTCTAGCTCCTGCTAGTTCTTTGTGTGCCTTCAGAAGAATGCCCTCAAAGTGGTCACTAATTTATTTTAATAAACTTTTACAAATTCAGAAGTTGGAGAGACTTGTGATTTGTATATGTGACCTGGAATAAAAGGTTGTTGGTTCTTTTGAGATGTGATGTTTGCTAGAAAATCTACAGCTTCTACCACTGTGGTGGCACATGGCAGTTCAAGCCTCACTGGGGAGCTAAGCACAACATTCTCTATGTGCTCCTGCCTGTCTATGTGTTGTCTGTATTTGTTCCTAGCTACTCAGAATGGGGTCTGCACAGCCTCAATAATTGGTTAAGCAACTAGAATATACCATTGCATATTTCTACAAGTTAGAAATTAAATTACCTGCTTTGCATTCAGGCTAGTACAGCATTCAGAAGGTCTGGAGTACAGTGATCCCAACTTATCTTAAAAAAACAAACTTGTAAAATTCACTTGTAAAGATTAATTTCACCTGTAAAGATAATTTTATTGTAATCACACAGTGTTATGTTAAACTTCTTACTCATATCTAGCAGTTGATTTAATTGTTATCAGATACAGGGAAGACACGCTGTGCAGACTATCAGAGTGAGCTTGTCAGATAAATCCAGTTAATTTTTTCTATTGCCATCATTCACTTCCAACTGACAATCTTGTATACCTTACAAAAACATAAAGATGGATAAACTTAAAGATTATGCAGAGAAGAGTGACCAGAAACTGTTTTCTGATGTAGATTTAGTAAATTTTTAATACCAGAAAGGAAAAAAAAAATCAACAAACTTTTATGATGTTGTAATAAACTTTTATTCTGGTAAATATTTTTGATGTGTAATTTTAAGCATATAGATTAGCTGACTGTAGTGAATACTGAATACTACTACAGTGCCATTTTGTGCACAGAATCCGAAATTAGTTGAGGCATAAAAAATAATGGTCTGCCATAAATTTAAACAAACTTGTGTTTTATATTTGTGTATAAAAACATACATATATACATATATGTATAAAAGATGACACTAAATTTTCATAGCCTACATGACTTTGATATACTGTTTGACTGTAAGTTGGGTACCTACACAAAGGAAAGAATATATAAAATTGAATTACAAAGCTAAAATAAATATATAAAATCCTCTATAGTCTCTTAATTTTTTATATGAATGCATATAGAGTATTTTAATTCTGATTTTTATTCTAAGACCATAGTTGATTGAAGGTTTACCTTTGAAAAAAATTGATTGTCAGAAATGGTCTCTAGTTTTTATATGCCAACTATCTAGAGTCTGCATTTCTACTTCTGTACTAATAAGTGGAAGACATGCAAAAATCTTGCCAAGTATCACTAACTTTCTCTTCTATGTATGTAGTATAAGGAGCATTTTTTCATGATGTAATCATAATATGATAAATTGTGTTAACTGTTGGGGTAGTCTGCTTTCTGGCTCATTGTTTTTCCATTGCAAGCTACAGTAATGCAGTTGTGTATATTTGTATATGTTATTTTCTTCTAGCACCCTTGGAAGGCATTAGATTTTTATAGACATTTTAGTTTTCAAAATGAGATTGGAGCTACTTCCTTTTCTGAAGCATGTATGTGCTCCTGAAACTTGAGAAATTGTGCAGAAGGCACCCAGAAGATTAAATTCCATTAGTTTATCTGTAATTTGCCCTTCAGTTAAAAATGTGTTCTCCACATAGTTAAATCTCTGTATGCTCATTTAAGTCTTTGGTGTTACAATTTGAAGGCATTTCCAATTCATGGAGAAATATCTTCCATCAGAGTTTAAAAAAGTAAGAAGAAAAGATGTCAGGAAAATTATTGAGCTCGTAGGAAGCAGAAGAACGGAGGATATGCTATTGTTTGTCGGTGAATAGTTAATAGTCTTTAGCATTTCTTATGCTTCAGATAAATGATTAATTTTCTTGAATTTCCCTAAAGAGCTGAAACTAAACTTTCTGTCTGATATCAATTTAAACAGTTTTTGGAATTAGTACCTACAAATGTTGGACTGAATAAATGTTTTTCTATTATAATCATGGCTTTATTATTAATAAGTACCCTGTTAGCTCTGATTAATGTGAAATTCTCTGTTGGAACTCTTCTGTGCCTCTTCAGTAAAAATGTAAGAACTCAGTAATTATCGCATCTAAAGTAGCATGTCCTTTGAGTATACTGAAGCTCAGAGGCCAGCAGTGATAAACAGCTTGTGCGTACTTTCTGACCATTTTATTTAAAACTGTTTAATTAGTACAACAGAATGATGAACACAGGGATTCATTTTACTATGGGGAACTTACTGACAAAACATTTAAATCCTTTTTCAATTTGGTAATATCAGAGTTTAATAGCATCCCTAATATGGATTAGGAAAATGATAACATCCTCTTTATTTATTATTCTGATTCTTTTACTTAAGCTCTTCATTCCCTAGCGGTAAACAGGGAAGGAGGCTAAAAGAGCTGGCCTTGTTTACCCTTGCAATAGGAAGGAAAGAGAGAATATAATGGGTCTCTGTGACTGTAACTTGGGCTACAGAGTACCGGCAGGGCTGAAAGAAGATTTGGCAGAAGGTTAACTACTGATACAAGTACAAATGTGTATGAAAGAACTAAAATAATGTGATTACTGATTTCCAAGATGAGTGAGATATTTGGAAAAACATTCTAGTTGAAGTCGTGGGAGCAAAAAGTTAATTTTGAGTTTGAACTTTATATATTTATGAGAGGATTTATGCACTCTGGTTGCAAATGGTAAGGGAATGGATTCATTGAGAAAGGTCCCCTTTGTTTAGATGCTAATGAAATGGAGACATGCCTTGATATTTGTATGAAGCTTTTTTTACTCTTCTGTCTACTGTTTTATTGGATGTTCTTCCATACTGACCATCTGATTCACCTTTTGAAAGTTAAGTTTCTTTTGAGCCCTGGTTCGCACTCAGTAGCTTGCTTTTTTTTTTAGTAGCACCTTGCTGAAAGATGACATACATTGTCATAATTTCATTCAGAAATAAGCCTGTCAAATCTCCAGAGCATGTTTGTCCTCGGAGGCAAAAAGACAGAAGACAGTCTAGAATACATTGGAGATAAAAACCCTGTCCTTTAGTTTCTCATTGTAATCTTGCAGGCTCAGCATCAGTTCAGGAGTACTGGTGAACTTGGTCCATATTTCATCCTTGGGAGAGTTATTTCTTCCCCATTTAACTCTTCGAGCATTGAGTGCAGTTAAATTAAACAAGTGATTACCTAGTCATTTCTCTCTTAATAGTCTTATTCCCATTTCATTCTTACTTTCAAATTTTGCTCTTTAACTATTTGCAGATGCTCTGTTTTGTACGTGTTTGTAAACAAACAAACAAAAAAAGGAAGGTAGGGTGGAAGAAAGAAGTAAAGACTAAGTAAATAGCACTTTTTTTTGGCAAGGGACAGTGTTTCCCCTAGTATTTTTCAAAGTAAATTCAGAAATTTGGGAGCAGAAGTAAATTGCCTCTGGTAAGTCACTATACAGGTCCAACTCCTAAGGGTAGGAATCCTCTAATCTGACATTAACAGCTAGTGCTAGACATCTGTGCACCTTTAGTGCACCGTGGGTGAAGAGGAGTGTGTGTGCAGGGAAGCCAAGTGCTGAAGGAAAGTGATAAGCTTCTAAATTAGTCTAAACAGTTAGTTTGTAGATGCCTGCTATTTTTCTGTGAATGAAATATCTGAAATACTAGCTAGAATAAATTAATATTACTAAAAATGGTTAACTTAGGGAATTACAAAATTGGAGTTTGCAAAGGATGTGTCCAACTGAACTTTTTGAAGAGCCGGTTAACACCTAGTAGTCAACGTCTATCATGCTTGGTTTTGCTTGCATGGTGCCTTTCATTATGGCTTGTCTCTCAACTGTAGTTATCTCTGCAGAGTTAGGCTTCAATGGGCAATTTATTTGATCAGAGCTGTCTTCTTAATACCCTCTTTTGTTTTAGAATTCTGCACTTTATGTGCTTGAATTTCTTTAGTTGATGGACTCCAAAAATATTTGGGCATGTGGTTTCAGTTGATCATGTACTACAACTCTGATGTGTCAGTTTGTCTATGCTTCATTTTGCTGAACTGTTTTCCCTCAGAACTTCTATTTTGTGTAGTAGCTCTTGCAAGACTAAGTACCAGAGAGTTGTGTGCAAATACAAATAATGAAAGGTCAGTTGTGGGGCAGGGAGATTTATGGAATATTGCTTTTGTTTTTCATTGTTCTTCTGTTCAATCTGTTCTTTGAAGTGTTTATCGTAGTAAAGAAGGATTTTACACAGAGAGGAGGAAGTGCTTCAGCATGACACTTTTGCTTGCTGTTGTGAATAGGTTAGGTACACTTGGGTACACCTGCTGAACTTACTGGTAGTTCTTTGTGAATTAACATTTTGTGTACTTCAGTTAAGATTGGGGACTGCAGTAAACATGGAAATATATCAGTAAGGGCTAAAACCATATTTAATAGAGCAAGGCTGAGCTGTGTTTAAAATACATGTATGGATTTACAAATTACTGTTTAAGTATCAGAATCCCTAGTAGATACACCCAGTTATCTGTCAAGAACAGATTGTCTCTATTCCTCAGAGAGATGAAGTTGACTTATGAAGGATGGGGTTTGTAGTTGAGAAGTACAGTGTTTTTCAGGAGGTCGGAAATATATAGAGAAAAACCCTTTCTTGAGAATGAAGAGGTTTTTAAAGTTTCTGTTTTTTTTTTTTTCTTTGGTTAGTTGACAAAGGAGACCTATAACACTGATCTGCTGTACTTTGCCTAGAAACTTAATCTGTCTTAATGCTATCTTCCTTTTTTTTTTTTTTTTTCCTTTTCCCCTCCCCACCCGTTCCCCCCAGTATCTGGTGGTCAGTAAGCTTTTGACAGGCATATTAGATTTTTCTTCTTTTTTAGTAGCTCTGTAGTTTAGGTATTACTGTTTGTACACTCAGATTTTTATGGAGTTGCCCTTGCAAAAGTAATTCAAGACTTTCTTGTCAGAGGACAACATTAGTTCTGTAACTTCATATAGGTAGATCAGTGAAATGCAAGTCTTCACTAATTATGCTTGCTCTGTGTTTCACTGGGATACGAAGGCACTGAGCCCCATACTGAATTGCTTTTAAAAGTAGTTTAGAGTACCAGTCAAAATATCTCTCCTAAATCATACTCTCAGCTAAAAATCAGCTTATATGTCCTCAATACTAAAAGGTCTGTTATTTATTGCTACAATAAGTCTGCCCATAAGCCTTGGGGGTGCATATTAATAAGAAAAAAAAATAATTGCCTTATGAGCAAGAATATAGACTAGGTTTTTTAAAGAAGTTTTTAGAAGTTTTTAGGTTCTGCTGTTTCTGAAGTCCTTGACTCATTAATACATTTTGAAGTGTATATCACGTGTCAAGGAAAACTCTTCAGTGTAATGCAATTATGGCATTCATTTCTGATTTGAATTTGACCTGTAATTCAGAGGAACAGGATTGTTGTTCTCTGCATTTGCATCTCGTTGCTGTTGGTCACTTGGTCTTTTTCCATGATTCTTGTTGGGAGGAAGATTGTACACAAATAGCAGCTTGTGGAGTAAACTTTCTGTTTAGATCTTTTCTTTCTCTTTCCATGTTTTGTTTCATAGCTTAGGAAATGTTGTTTACCTGCCTTAGTTTTGAACACCGGATTTGGAACAAAGCATAAGTGCTACCTCAATAGATACCTCTGCATAGGAGATTCTGAGACTGTGTAGCTAATAGGTATTCATCCTTTTTTTAAAGCTGCTAAGAACAGTAGTTGGACACAGTTGTTTCAGTTACTTTGGCATAATATTAATACACAGTTCTAAGCTTTTATATGTTTTTTGGTTTTTTAGAAAAAAATATTTTTAGAAAAATAATGCTGGTTGATGAGCAGCCAGTTCCTTTTTACACCTTACTTGCACTCATTTTAGTTTTTTCTTATAGAATCATAGAATAGTTTGGATTGGAAGAGAACTTTAAAGGTCATCTAGTCCAACCTCCCCTGCAACGAACAGGGACATCTTCAACTAGATGAGATTGCTTAGAGCCCTGTCCAACCCAACCTTGAATGTTTCCAGGGATGGAGCATCTACCTCTGGGCAACCTGTGCCAGTGTTTCATCACCCCCATTATAAAAAATTTCTTCCTTATATCTAGTCTGAATCTTCCCTCTTGTAGTTTAAAACCATTACTCCTTGTCTTATCACAACAGGCCCTGCTAAAAAGTTTGTCCTCGTCTTTCTTATAAGCCCCCTTTAAGTACTGAAGGGCTGCAATAAAGTCTCCCTGGATCCTTCTCTTCTGCCGGCTGAACAACTCCAACTCTCTCTGCCTGTCCTCATAGCAGAGGTGTTCCATCCCTCTGATGATTTTTGTGACCCTCCTCTGGACCCACTCGAACAGGTCCATGTCTTTCGTGTGCTGAGGCCTCCAAAGCTGGACACAGTACTCCAGATGGGGCCTCACAAGAATGGAGCAGAGGGGCAAAATCACCTCCCCTGACCTGCTGGCTGTGCTTCTTTTGATGCAGTCTGGAATACGGTTGGCTTTCTGGGCTGCAAGCACACATTGTTAGCTCATGTCCAGCTTTTCAACCACCAGTACGCACAAGTCCTCCTTGGCAGTACTGCTCTCAATCCCTTCATCTCCCAGCCTGTATTGATACTGGGGGTTGCCCCGACCCAGTTCAGGACCCTGCACACTTGGCCTTGTTGAACCTCATGAGGTCCACAGAGACCCACTTCTCGAGGTTGTCCAGGTCCCCCTGTGTGGCATAGTGTCCCTTAGGAGTGTCAGCTGCACCACTCAGCTTGGTGTCATCTGCAAACTTGCTGAGGGTGCACTCAATCCCACTGTTGTATGTTATTGATGAAGATATTGCACGGTACTGGTCCCAATATGGACTACTGAGGGACACCACTTGTCACTGGTCTCTATCTGGACATTGATCCTTTGACCACCACCCTCTGGATGCAACCATCCAGCCAGTTCTTCATCCACTGACCGGTCTACCCATCAAATCTGTACTTTTCCAATTTAGAGAGAAGGACATTGTGGGGGACCCTATCAAGGGGCTTACAGAAGTCCAGATAGATTACATCCATGCATCTTCCCTCATCCACTGATGCAGTCCTCCATCATAGAAGGCCACAAAGTTGGTCATGCAGGACTTGCCCTTGGTGAAGCCATGCTGACTGTCTCAAATCACATCCCTGTCCTCCATCTGCCTTAGCATAGCTTTTGGGAGGATCTGTTCAATGATATTACCAGGCACACAGGTGAGGCTTACAAGTTGGTAGTTTGTGGGGTCCTCCTTTCTACCCTTTTTAAAAATCGGTGCAATGTTTCCCTTTTTCCAGTCACTGAGGACTTCACCTGACTGCCATGACTTTTCAAATGCCACGGGGAGTGGCTTGGCAACTACATCAGACAATTCCCTCAGGACTCTATGATGCATCTCATCGGGTCCCATAGATTGCTGTATGTTCAGGTTCATCATGTGGTCACAAACCTGATCTTCTCTTACAGTGGGAGGGACTTTGCTCCCCCAGTCCCTGTCTTGTGGTCCATCCACTTGAGGGGTGTGGGGAGAGAGGTTACTGGTGAAGACTGAGGCAAAAAAGTTGCTGAGTACCTACATCAGCCTTCTCCTTGTCCATTGTTTTCAGTTTGCCAGTCTTGTTCATTAGGGGTGGTATGCTTTCTCTAACCTTCCTTTTCTGGCTTACATACCTGTAGAAACCCCTCTTACTATTTTTTTTGTACCCCTTGACAACTTCAGGACTAGCTGCACCTTGGCCTTCCTGACCCCACCCCTGCACAACTGGCACCCCTGCACAACTGGTCAGCATCTCTATATTCTTCCCAGGATACCTGTCCCTGCTTCTACTGCCTGTGCATCTCTTTCTTGTCCTGTAGTTTGACCAGCAGGTCTCGACTCATTCATGCTGTTCTCTTGTCTTACACTTTATGATATAGTATAGTACCCCCTGTCTTCTGGGAAGGCTCATGCACCTGTCCTAATGGTCTACATTCATCCACCCAACACTTAATTTTAAGTTGCTTAGGTTGATTAATGCTTTTTCAGAAGCTCCTGTTTCTTTAGAGTACTGATGTAATCTTGATCAATATCTTTCGCCTATGGGGTTTATAAACAATCAGAACATACTGACCTAAAATTCAAGTTTGTTCTAATTACAAACATTATGATCTGTAGTGTCGAAGGACACTGAGGGCTTTGCCCTGTTGTCAGTGATACAGGGATTGCTTGCTCTGGGAAGATTGTCAACTGAATTATGATTTACAGTTGCCTTAAATATGTGACAGTTTCTCAGATTATTTTTTTTCCCCGCCAAGTAAACATGATCTACAAATGTGAATGCTGCATGACACAGGTATCTCTGTATTGCTCTTCTAAGTTTATTGTGATTAGTGGAAACGACCAATTCTTATCTTGTTAATGTATCTTAAGTACTGGTGATAATGAATATAGTATTCAAGTTAACATTAAACTTCTGGGTCATATTGTTTAACCTAATTGTTTGAGTTTTATAGTTTGAACTCATTTGACTGCGTTTGATTACTGTTGTTTTAAAGTGATTGTCACTTGCATTAAAAATAAAGCAAAGTTGCTGTCACTCAACACAAATACTAAAATAGTATATCTTCAGCTTTGATCTCTTTAGACTTTTTTTCTAGTTAATCTGGCCAAAATAATACTTAGCATCTTTTTTTTTTTTTTTTTTTTTCTTCTTTCGCAAGTGCAAATGTTGTCCTTGATGCTTGTGAGTTCTTCTGAAGGATTTCAGTTTCTTTAGGGAGTCAGCTGATAGGCAAGCTGAACAAGAGGGACACCTGGAACTCTGGCTTTGTAGCATACGTAGGGCTGTAAGATAACTTAGGATATAGAGATATATGTTACTATAGACAGGTAGATTGGCATATAAACCTGAAGCGCATCTCAAAACTTTATGGTAACTCTTTCTTATGCCTTTTTTTTTCTGTGGTTAAATGAGGTAGTTCCTCTTTTGCAGTGACGGTGGTGGTGGTGGTCATCACAGAACTGTTGAATGTGGTAATGTCTGTTTGTCTCCTTACTTTAAAAGCCTCTGGGTAAAAGGCAAAAGCTAGTTAGAAATGAAGCCTGAATGTAGGAATTGTGATATACTGCTGTTTTAGTAGTGTTGTAATTGTAAATGTTTAGGATAATAGATTCAATATGATTTTATATGCAAAGGTGCTACTATTACTGTAATACTAGACTGTGATACTGCTGCTCTGTAGTGCTTGGTGCTGGCTGAAGCATATCTCTCTGTAGTGCATATGTTGTGAGACTTGTACCCTTAAATGCTCCCGACCAGTTGGGCTCAAGAGGTGTTTCAGGCACTTTGCAGTTTTGCCTCATTTGTCTTTTTATGTATTACCTTCTTGCAGATAGAGCAGGGAGTTAAGGTTTGGTAATATAACAGCTTTTAGCAGAAGTCATTTAAAGCAGACAAGGTGGATTACACCTCAAAGTACTGAAGGAAATATTCAGGGGGCTAAAACTTGGGATACCTTCTGCATTTCTGATCTGTTCTCCTGCAGTTTTAGGCTTGAATTTTGCAAACTTACTGGTTCTGGCAGCTTCAGATGTATATTGAACACTCTTGTAACAGCCTTTTCTAGAGACTTGGGGGTTGGACTAGATGACCTTTAAAGGTCCCTTCCAACCCAACAGATTCTATGATTTTCAGAAGGTGAACAGAATTGTTCAATTTTTTACTTTAAATTGAGACTGAACATTGAGAACCCTATTTATGATTTTTCTTTTAGAAGAAATAATTAAACAACAGCAAGTAGGCATTGAAAGCTTGCTGGTCTGTCTTCTTTTACACTTGGTTGGTAGCATGTCACCTGAAGTCTGTAGTAGAGTGGCAAACTACCAGTTATATAACCCTACTGTTTTTTACTCTAAACTTTTGGGAGGGAGATTGCTTTTGTTTTGATGAAGCAATTCAAAATTACTTTCTGTGATGTGTTACAGTATTTTCATGGCATGAAATTCTAGACCTAGTTTGGTAAATCAACTCGTAATGAATCTTATGCAGTGCAAACTACGTACATGGAAGTTGATGGCAATGTACAAAGGTCCTATGGCTAAGCATTATAATTCTCTGTTTTAAGTCACGAGTTTTAGTAGTTCTGATTGTTGAAGTACTTGGAGCCTTTTCAATATATTTAAAGATATAAATAGGTATTTCAGACGTTGGTTTGTCTCAAACTAGATAAGAATTCTGATTTCACCTCCGGTGAATTCCTATAAATCAGTTTGTTTCTACTGTAAAACTTTATTTCTATGAATGAGATTGCAGTTGTGTTACCAATACTTGAATGTGTGTAAAAGTAAAGAACAAAGCAAAAATTATCTAATATTGGTTGTAGTTATAAATTACAATTTAGTCAGCTAAATTAGGTAATTAAAATTAGTCACATGAATGGAAAACATGTTTACGTTTAGGGAGGTTAAATACTTGAATTTTTCACTCACTTCAGAAATTTCATAAAATGCATTTTTCCCCCAAATATCTTGGTTGAATGTGGTAACTTTCATCGCAGCTGTCACTGGTAATGCCTACCTTCATCCACCCTTTATCCACAAAACGATACTATGCATCTTTGTCGTGAGTTTAGTTGCTCTGTTGCTTGGTGTGTTGCTTTACCTTTTTTTCTTTTCTTTTTTTTTAAAAAAATTTTGCTTGTCGAAGAGAGTGCCATTGTGGAGGAAAAAATAGTAATTACTATTTATATAGTACAACTTTAGGGTCCTCTGATTTGGGAGTGTGTAATTTCTGTGTTTCCTCCCACCTTTCGAGGTGACTAATAAATTTATTTTTGGAACTTAGAATTACAGAACACTGAATAATTCGGCATAAAGCCTATTGCTTGAAAGCGATGCAGAACTTTGTCTAAAGTTCCAGTAACTAATAAGATGAAATTAAGTGGTTATTGAGCACCTCTCCTTTGCATAAACTTAAGTATAACCTCAAAGCCTGTTTCTGCTTGGTCAGCTCTTCTTTTTTGGGGGAGGAAAAGTGACTGCATTTCTCTGATAATTTTAAAAAAGGGAATGGTGTCCCATAAGTATAAGAATTTCCATTTCTGCAAAGTATTTGTAACAACAGTATCACCATCTGCAATGGTGCTCCAATTTAAACATATCTTTTTCACTTCTAATTACTGAGAATTGGAAGTAGTCTACAGCAAAATTGCCAACTTTAAGTGCCTTGGGTAATGTCACATGTAGTCACATCTAATTAAAAGGTATTATTATGGAAATTAGTTGTTGGACTGTATATCCTGAGGATCCTTTGTTTACTGGAATATGAGTTTAATGATGTAAACTGTGAGGCTTAGAGGGCACTGCTGGAACCTACAATTAGGTTTTGGAGGCCGATTTACACACAGCACAACTTGTTAATTCTCTAGATAAATGTGTCACGATTCCCAAGTAGAGCATGGAATTGAACAATTTTTACTCATCTCCTGGTGTTATTGAAACTGATGTCTTGTCACTGTTCTGAAAACCTCATCTTGGTGAATAGGATGAAACAGATTATTCACTATCTCACTTAAGCATGCCTACTATTAGATTGTTCACGGGATCTGATTTCCTGAAAGAGTTTCTGTTAACAATCTTTCAATTACTGTTTAAAGGTTTTTATGACCACTTAAAGGAGGGAACTACCAATCTGTACTGTGGGCCTTTAAATCATTGCAAATGGGCCTCTAATGATAACAGAGATTCCTATTTTAAAACCATGAAATTGTTAATTTGTCTATCTTTACAGCTTTCTCACTTATGTTGATAATTCTAAGCAATTTAAAATCCAATTATTTCCAAAATATGACAGTAATTAGATTAGTGTTTTTACATGAACAGGACATGTAGCATAAAATTCATTTTGAGGGCTATTATTTTATAGTTACTTGAAATGGAATTGAAACTACCCTATTAAGAATTTCTTTCAACTTGTGGCATAAGGAAAAGGGTTAATGTCTAAAACAATCTTAAATGGAAAGCAAATGTGACTTTAATGCATGGTTTATACTAGTAGGTATGAAAAGTATTGAGAAAGCAGAGGTGAAGCAAATAGCGCGAATTAATATAGTGTGAATGGTAGGATTTCTGTCCTATTAGGTGAAGACAAAATCACACTAATTAAACATGCTAAAAGAACAAAGTGCTCTTTCACTAAAGATCTAAAGTTAATATTTATGTAAACAACTACACAATTTATAAACACTGAAAATGAGATCAGAAAGGACTTGGGGGGACAAAACCCAAAATATTTTTCACCTTCAGTATGTTTGACAAGGCATGGCTTTTGTCTCTGATAACTGATAAGGTCTCTGCTTTGTTGTTGTGTGTTCTTGTACCTCCTGGCTGCTGATCCAGCCTGCTGTGTTGTCAGCTCGGTGAGGAATGTCAGTAGAGTGGAGCAAAAGGGACATTAAATGGCTGACACTGAAGGATGGCAATAAATGAGATGGGAGCTAAATATATATGTTTGTGACATTCTAGCAGCTGGCTTAAGTCCTGCTGTTTGTTGCTTGGGTATACTAGGCTTAAAAAGGAAGAGAATGCATTGTAGCATGAGGAAGAAAAAAACAGCTGGTGACTTATCAGTCAGCCCTAATGACAGAGAAGGTTAGAGTTTGGAAGGACAAACTTTGAAAGAGGGCTTTTGTTAGTATCATAAAATTCTTAATTTTATATCAATAGTTTTATAAAACTCATCTAAACCTTTGCAGTTTTCCGTGGCTCGTTCAGTGCAAAAAAAAAAAAAAAAAAAAAAAAAACAAACTTCATTTACTTTCAAAGAAAGTTATTTTAAAAAATAACTTATTTACTTTTGATTCAAACAGTTTGTTAGATGTTTTTAGGTTAACATTCTTTTGATGTTTTCTCACTCCTTAATGGGACTCTTTCGAAACATTTTGATACGTGATTAAGTATCTTGCAGTTTAGTACTTAATTTAGGAAAAAAAGTTTATTTTTGTAAGTGTGAATGCTCTCAAATGGTATAAATTTTATATAACAATCTCCCCCTTTATTAGAGATTTAGAAAAGTATCATGTGGTTTAAATGTTATTTTATATTTGATACATTTTAGAAGTGAAAGTTAATGGTTGGAAAAATCAGTGTTTAATTGCTTAAAAGGTTCATATTTGGTATGTAACTTGTAACTATATCTAGTTCTTTTATGTGCAGTAAAGGCTGTTAGAATGTAAGCTTGAAATGAGTCCAGCACCTTAGCTGGAAGATTAATCCTGCTTGATGCTGTTTGCTGCATCTTGTTGATTGAGGTTTCGACTGTATCTTCTCAAGAACTTCTTTAGTTCTTGAACCCGAACTTGATTGTTTCTCCTGGCTTATAGCTGCCAGTAGACCCAAAGAGAAATGAAAAGCAAAACCTCATTTATGGCTCCTCAACAGGTAAACTGGTAATGAACAAGCCTTTTCATGTCTGTGTTGGTGGGGCACCCTAGAGGCAGTTCTCTGCTGGGCGTAGCAGGTGAGAAGGAGTGGACTCAGCCTTTCCCTGAAAGAAGCTGTGGGCTAAAGAGAGTGAATCTGTACTCCAACCTAAAAGCCTTTAGTGGAAAGTCCTTTGCCATTTTTTTTTTTGTCTTGAATGTGGACAGGCTCCTTGTGCAGCAGCAGAGTCTGACCCGGCTGGTGGGAAGAGATCAGGAAATTCTGGTATGCCCCCTTCCTTAAAGTTTGTTGGAGTGTTTGTAGAAGGGAGGCGTAGCCCGGAAGCTTAGTGGCAGGTTTTAGAAGACTGCAACAATGATAGATTAGTCCCAAATCTGTCTTAATGTTAAGAGCTGTTTTTTTTCACATGATAGGAACAGCTTCTCCTTGTTACAATAATACTATCAGAGTGTTTTCCTATCAATTAGAGATGGTCTTGCATTCATTTATTGTTTTTGTATGTGTTTATCTTTTCTACAGGGACTACTAAAATAGGTATGCAAAAGTTCAGGTGGACTGTACATAGCATGATGATGCACCAGATAAGGTTTTCAGACCTTGAGTAAAAGAGATGAGAGAGATTTGAGCTTCTTTCCTCAGGGAATTTTATTTATTGTGTTTAATCATATTTATTTTATTTTTTTTTATGTACCTCTGTGTAGAGATTTATGGCTGTGGAGCTATATAGTAATTTGAAAATCTTGTCTTGAAAATCTATCTAAACATAGTACATGATACCACTTATGAAGTGCTTGTTACCTTTTGAATTAGCACAGCAGCCCTTCGTGGTTCTCCATTTTGAATTCTGTAAGTTTTATAGGTCAATGCAAATATTTTCAGTAGTGCCCGGGGACAGGACAAGAGGCAATGGGCACAAACTTGAGCACAAGAAGTTCCACCTAAACATGAGGAGGAACTTCTTTACCCTGAGGGTGGCAGAGCACTGGAACAGGCTGCCCAGAGAGGTGGTGGAGTCTCCATCTCTGGAGACATTCAAAACCCGCCTGGACGTGTTCCTGTGTAACCTGCTCTAGGTGACCCTGCTCTGGCAGGGGGGTTGGACTAGATGATCTCCAGAGGTCCCTTCCAACCCTATGGTTCTATGGTTCTATGGTTCTATGGTTCTATGGTTCTATGGTTCTATGGTTCTATGGTTCTATGGTTCTATGGTTCTATGGTTCTATGGTTCTATGGTTCTATGGTTCTATGGTTCTATGGTTCTATGGTTCTATGGTTCTATGGTTCTATGGTTCTATGGTTCTATGGTTCTATGGTTCTATGGTTCTATGGTTCTATGATTCTATGATTACCTATGTGATACATTATACAAAAATAGCAGAATGAATATCAGCAAAATCGTAGCTAATTTAATAAACTTACCTTTATTTCTTTTATCTATCTAACACAAGTGCTGGTTGTTTATAACATTAGTTTTTTTCCAAATGATTATTTAATTCTGTACAGTGAAAAACAGAAGCACACAGCCTTTATAGTTTTGTGTTAGAGGTCAGTAATTTAAGAGTTATTCTTAAATTAATTCTTTTGGACTTTGTGGTCCATTTATCTGACTTCTGCTGCTTCTATTTAAAGCAGATTAAGCAGTGCAACTTCTGCAGCGTGTTAAAGTTTCTTGACTCTTTGGCAATACTGTGTAAGGTCATTATGGTGGCAGTATATCGTTCATTTTCACAAAAAAAATTAGATCTATCTTTTGGTTTGTTTGGATTCCTTTCTAGCTTTCATCTGAAGGCTGCATTATCTAATGGCAAAATTATATGATGGAGGTGTAATCTTGCTACAGAAAAATGAAAAAGGAAAAAAAAAATCCTTATACAATCCTAGGACAGTAAAACTCCTTGGCAATCACCTAATAATTAACTAAATGGTAAATGTCTTGGCATAAATGTTTAAGTCATGAGTTAATGTTTAGAAAACTGAATTGAATATTGGTTAGATGTGGTAATTTTTCAGATCTAGTAGATTAGGATAGAATGACCTTCAAAATAGCCAAAGAATTTGTGAACAAACGCTGTTAGCTCTTTAGCAGCTAATCTGCCAAAACAGTGCCCTTGAGATTAAAGACACTATGTTTGTGTTAACATATAAAAACGTCTTTTCCCCCATTTTTTCTGCCTTTGATAAGACTTGTACTCATTGTGTTGAAAAAAATCAGGTGGAATCTTCTGACTAGATGAGCAGAAAATAGATTTTTCTGGGAAGACTGTGTTATATTTTGTTGCGGAATGTGTAGATGAAAATTATGTTGGAACACTAGACAACAAAATAAATTTATTTTGAAGATTTTTATTTTTGGATATACACAGATCACTACATCCTGAATTCTTATGGCTGCATTTTGGTAATGAGTTCGGACAGATACCTAGTTCAAACAGATAACAAAGGAAACGGTATGTTGGCTTCTCTGTCTAGTTGTAATGCAATCTGTTAACTAGGGTTGGCTACTGCTGATGTTCTTCTGTCATGTGCATTAGGATTTCTGTGCTGAAAATTAAGTGTTATTTAGATAAATTTCTAGCTATCATGATAAATTTCATTAAAAAATTTGAACATCTGAATGAAAAATCAAGTATTTAATCTAAATACTTGATAATTTACTCAGGTTCTCTTATAAGATGCAATTTAAGAATTTAGAGGGAAAAGTTATATACTTCAGCGTGTTACTTCTTTTTTTTTTTTTTTTTTTTAAATCTGTGCTCTAGGATTTCTTTTTTTATTAAAAAAAGAAAGCTCTATTACCGTTATTAAAATGACCTGGAAAGCTAGCCTGATTTCCCCGCCCCCCGCCTTCCTCTTTTATAGATCTGATCCATTGTATTTACATGAGGTTTGTAAAGCTGTTTGTCAGTTAAACAAGCTCTCAAAGCCTTCAGCACAGAGGTTATTAGAGGTGAATAATGTGGATTTAAAGGATTTAGTAATTCATTCTAAATCCCAGCTATACTTTTAAATGCATTTTTATTTTTTGCCTTTTTTTTAAAGGAGCACTTTAAGCATTAGGATGGAGTCTGCTGAGTAAAAACTATATTTTATTGACATCACATGGATAATCTGGTTTGTCTAGTTTACAGATGCAGTGATCAGAAACAGATTCTTAGCTTTTTCAGTGATCACCAGTGGTTGATATTCTGCTCAGTCAGAAACAAATGTAAATAATCTGGTAATTGGCAAGTCAACTCTAGTAATGAAACTGACCCTGCAGAATTGTGGCATCTTTAAATGGAATAAGTTGATATTTTTATTTTAAGATGGTTATGTTCTTTAATGTTGCTGTGCTCTCTTGGGGCTTTAACTGTACAGTACTGCTTCATGTAAACAATTTAATTTTTATTGTAGCAAGCAATATATTTATCAAAATTTATCACCCAATTAAAACAACCTCAGTTTTCAATCTGAAATTATATGGCGTGCTGTTTATTTTGACATATTAAACAATTTGAAGCAGTTTTTAATTTGTTAAATAATGTTATGGTGCTGGCATATAGGTACTAGCAAAGAGAACTTTATAATTGAGTACGGCTCAGGGTTATCCTTTGGAAAATATAATGCTTGTGATTCTGGTAACTAATAAATAGAATTACATTTTTAAGTGAAAAAGAAAAATCTAAACACAAAAAAATCTGATTGTTAGTATTAAAAATTTCTAAAGGTTCTTATTAATTGTACCGCCTGTTTTAATGTTACTCAGAGAACTTCACTAGTAAGAAACAGTAATAAACGAGCAGTTCTTAAGGTATACCAAACTGTTTATTATGGTAATCCATCCTTGAAATCATGAAAGCATTTACTGCTGATGCCCAAGAGGGAAGCCTGCAATTCTTAATCTCACAGGGAGAACGAGGTGTTACTGTTCATCACAGATTCTTTACTATCTTATTATTAAAGCTTTACTGGAAAACATAGATAAACCTGTATCAACATTTCTTATTAAAAGACTGTGTGCAGTCTCTATGTAGGCAAGGTCTGTTTACTTAACAGGGCAACAAATGCTAAATATTACGCTCAGTTTTGGTCAGCCAACTGGCTTGCACGTGTTCATTCAAGACTTTAATTCTGAACATAATGTTAACTATTCCGTGTGTAATTTGTACTGATGCTGTTTTACTGGCTTTCTAGATGAGGTGAGTTAGAGGTTAAACAGCATGGAGGAGGACTGACTCATGCATGCCATGCAACAAAAAAACCCCCCAGTGCTTAGAGATGAGATTTCAGGTGTTCTCCCCAGCTCCAAATAGTGCTCACTAGTGGGCTTGGAAAACTTTCTGTAGATCTTTGTCCTTTTTGGAGGTCACATGGAATCTATACTGTTGCAATTGGCTTAAGAAGTTGTGCTTAAAAAAAAATTTAAAATAATCTAATTAAAATGAATTTAAAATGTTACCAAAATTACTGCTACAATAACTGCATTATGTAATATCTAGGTTAAATGTAGCTCTGGGAAAGAGTACTAGATGTAGGTATTTGTAGGGAGAGAACTTATTTTCTGTTTGTTACTAGCTGAGCTTTTCATTGTAATCTGAGAGACATGTAATACTTAAAACTCTGCACTAATGTGTTATTTTCATATTCCTCTGGATGCTGGTATTTTTTTACAATACAGCAGACTTCAAACCACTGAACGTTAACTTTGTTCTGCTGCTGAAAGAATACTATATGTTTTAGTAATATATTACAATTTTGTTCATATCCTCTATTCTTTCATTAATAAATATTTTACTTATGGAAGGTTTTGAACTAGACTAAGCTTGTTTTACTCCCACAATAATTGTCAGTTCGTGCCTGTGACAAGATGAGTTACTCTCTGGCTTTGATGTTGAAAAGTGATTATGGTAACTGAATTAGGAACCAAAAAAAAAATAATCCCCATAATCTGTGTTAAAAAAGTATACAGTGAACTAAGTAAAGATGGAACCTGTCTTAGTGAATTACATATGCTCTGAAAATGATGCTTGGCCATTTACTAAACTAAGAAAAAGAAAAATCTTTTCATTATCTCCCTTTTTTCGCCAGTGATAAAGATGTTGCTGGTTTCTTTGTGACAACTCAAATTTTAGAGAATTTGAACAACTTTAAGTACTTTTACCTCTAATGACCCTTTATTAAATGTCAGGGATTAAATTTCTCACACTTGAAGTAATCTCGAAGGTATTTCAAATGGTGTGCTAGAGGTTTTGGTTTTGCTTATCCAGCACAGAAGTACCTAATTGCAAATATGACAGACCCTGACTTTCTGAAGGTTGATATTCTGTATTTTGTTTTCCAATACCTTAATGATTTTTGTTTGTAAGTGATGAAGAGATTATTTCATGATAATTCATATGCGTAAGTTATAGCACAGCATTTCTAATTTACTACTTAACTTCATCACTTAAATGCTTCAATAGTTCTCATTTAGCTTTGATTATAATATTAGAATGGCGTATGTCAGATACACCCAGCAGATATAAGTGGATATATTTGACATAAGCAGATTATGCGTGTCATGCTGGTATGCACTACATATGTACATTGGCATTTACTTGGTTATTTTGCTTAGAAAACATGCTGTATTAAGAGATGGAGGGAATGTTTCTCACGCATTGCTGTCTGCAGATTCTCTTTTATTACCAGTAGGTGTTTTTGGAAGAGCCTTCAGGAAACAACTTCGCTGTTGTTACTAGCAGTCTTTAACAACTACCTAAAGTTAGTTTGTATGTAAAAATTAACTTCTATGTGTGGTTACTATTGTCTGTGTTCGCTGTATTGACAATGATAATACCATCTGCTTTGTCAGCCTCCTCTCCCTGCAAAATCTCATCAGATAGTCTGTTTTTCTTAACTATGCAAAACACTTGCCAAATTCCGCTGGAACATATTTAATCCTCAAAATACATGCTAATGCAGTTAATGAAAGATTTTGCAATTTCAAAATTATTTAATTCCTGAAACATTATACTTTTCCCACTTTTTCTTAAATGTGTACAAGTGGCTATGTATGTTAACTTTTCCTTCTTTGTTTTTAGTTAATCTATGGTGTGGTCACTGAGTAATCTGTATGTATGATGTGCTTGTTTTTATTTGGGTGTAGTTCTTACCACTGCTTTTTTTCAACAAAATCTGTAGAGCTGTTTTCTGTTGTGATGAGTGGTGTTGAATCACTGGAAATACTTTAGTAAGGCATGAAATGTATCTGAGGTTTTCTATTCATGGAAAAAGAGACTTTGTATTTCCTTAATCGCCACCTATCAAAAAATCTAGCGGTATCATCTTGTGTACTGGATGAGATAGTGGCAATAGTTTGAAGTATTTCATGAAAATATTTTGACTGAAAAAAATGAGGAGGGGAGTGTAAATGTGAACTGAAAGACTATGTCTTTAATCAATTCCTGCTGTTATCTTACTGTTGGTGGCAAATTTATTCATGGTCATTTTGAGTAAAGAAAAAAAACAACCCGTAGGTGCACATGTTAGTTCTCTTAAAAGTAGTCTGTGAGTGTGTGTGTTTGTGTGTGTGTATATACATGTATATAAATATACATCAGTCCAGCTGCTCTTGTAAAAAAACAAAACAAAACAAAAAAAAACCCCAAAACCCCCAAAAAACAAACAAAAAAAACAAACAAAAAAACCCCCAAAACACACAACAAAAACAAACCACAAAAAAACCCCCAAACCAAACAAACCAAAAAAAAACCACACAAAAACCCAACAACAAAACGCAACAACTTTGTGACAAACTTGTCATTGTGAAAATGGGTATTTAGTCATGATACCTTAATTGAATAAATACTGGCAAATGTTACTGCTAGAAAGCATATTCAGTGTAAGATAGGGTAAATTGCCCATTGAAGTTATTTCTATTCTCCTATAAAATGTTTCAGATTAAGTTTCTGAGAAAGTAGTCTCACAGCTACCTATCTATAATGTTATACTACAAATTTTTTTTCTTTATTAAACACTAAACTACCTAACTGAAAGTATACAATCTTACCTTCTTAAGTTTTAATATGCCAAATTTTGTTTTACAGTACCTCAAGTAGTTTTATTCTTGTTTCAAGTTACAGGCTTTCAAAAAATCTAATCAGCCATATATATCCGATGTTGTTTATGATTATCTAAAACTCAGCTTAAAGCAATTCAAGCTGTTTCTAATAAATGCAGAAATATTTCATAGAAAAATAAATTTATTACCAGCATCACAAAACAATGTTCCTTTAAAAAGGAAACAATGAAAAGCCAACCTCAAATTTGCTAATTTTGGTAGGTCAGTGAAAGCTTTTGTTGGGTTCAGAACCTTGTCTTCTGAGTATTTATGACATGTTTTGTCAGCATAGTGCTATTCTTTATCTTCTACGGTAGTATTTACAATTTAAGTTTGCATATAAGTATGTTTCAATTAAATGCATTATCTGCTTTTCTTCATCAAAACCATGCATGAAAATAAGTACTTGAATTTAATTGTAACTTTAAGAAATTTGTCAATACTTAGGAGTAATGTTAATCTTGCTTACAGAGAGTACTCGCATGTAATAAACAACATCGTGAGTGTCATACACATTCATTATGCTTTGGTTTGAATGCCTTTCTCTTCTTGCTGCGGTTTCTTTGTGTCTCTTCATTACTTCATTTCCACAGTTAGCGCTTGTAACTGTGTCAGATTAAGTTATCTCCCAAATGGTCATGGAATAGGACTATTATGATCTGAAGACATAGAAGGTTCACTCCAAAATGTCTAAACTGAATGTCAGCATTGCAGTTTAGGATAAAATTACCAGATGTTCTCCATTATAACACCCAGTTTTCGGTTGCTTCTTAACCTTGATGTATTTTAACCACTGAACCATGCAGAGTCTTGGTCTTCAGCTGCTTTTTATTTGGTGAGGAAAAGCATATGAAAATGAAGTGAGCAGGAAATGCTGCTCTCCATATTTTTTAAAAAGCAAACTAAACCACCAGGACATTTTGAACCACATTTTTGGGATGCGTTAGTTCATTTGATGTTTTAGTATACAGTCCAGGAGGTGATCTGGGTTTGGGAAGGGTGAATATCAGGTACTTTTCTGTCTTTGTGAAAATCTGCTTACAGCCTGCGGAGTTACATCTAATGCTTAACTAAGTTGTAAAATAAAATACTGTAATTGGAAAAAGGGAAGGGCTAAGCTGTTTTCTAACGGATGTAAAAGTCCAAAGTTTTTGTGACTTGTTACAGTTTTAAAAAAAAAACAAAATAAAATTGATAGAATCCATATATGTAAAGGCAGTCTCAAAATGGAGAACATGTTTTCATTTATGGCATAACTATACTAAAGTGGATTTCTACAGGCAGTTAAGAATTAAATAACATCATCAAGAGTGGACATTTATGGTTACAAGTACTCAGTTGTAGTAACTGCAGTGTTTATTTTAAGGAATTCACAGAACTTATGTGATTTTTATTCTAAGTTGGAGATCCAAAGGTGAGACCAAATGCCAGATTACTAGAAACACAGACGCATTGCCAAGCATTTGTTGTGCATTATTGGTAAAGAAAGGGCTCTTCTGTGTGTGTTTAGAATTTTTGCTCAATTTCAATGTTTATTACTATATCTTAAAGTATTCTTAGTTAAAGTCAACATGAATCGTACAGCATCTTTTGGTTTTGGTATGAAGAACTACTGAGATTTTCCTTAAAATAATGTTTAGGTTGCATATAAAGCATTTATACTCAAATATGCATTGTATCCAAGGAATATGTAAGCTTTCTAAGGCTTTTTTTTATTTCCTTGGGTTGAAATGGACCTTAAGAATAACTTGTTTTGGCTTTTTTTCCAGTAATAAGTAACTAGCTCTGCAAATTCAATGTATAGAAAATCATTGGAACATTTTTTAATACAATGGTAGAATAAATTATTTTTTAATTGAGAAAAATAATTGTTTAACCAAATGGATATGCATATGTTCTTTCTTGCTAGATTTGGATATTTTAATCAAATAAGATTTCAACACAAAATACAAAAGACAGGATAGTATGAAATTTAGTACTACTGCACTCCCTCAAGTTCCTCAGATTTTTAACTTGCATGGAAAATTTCTTAAACACTGCATTTCCCATACACTGTAAAAATCAGACACTTCTTTGCAACTTCTTATTAATCAGCAGCTTTAAGTCTTTAGCACAGTTTTATTTTCCTTTACTACTACTCTTCTGGGTGTAGGGTCTGGTGAGGCATAGAAGGACTGTAGAAGCAGCTGGTCTGCTTGGGAAACAGTTGTTCTATGCATAGGGAATGCAAGCTGGTTTTATGAGTGAATTTCTGATGCAGTGGAGTTGTTAGGTAGAATACCAGATGGAAATTTTGTCAGCTCTGGGGAGCATCAGTTGCTGCAAAGTAATCATTAATATCCCAGAATAGGTGCAAACAACAGGATTTAGAGCAACTTTTTTTTCCTAATACGTTTGTTTCTGCTTGAACACCTTCAGTAACAAAGATCCTCATGTACAGAATCTCTCAACATATGCTGTTTGTCTCCTTTTCTTGAGAGTGTGTATTTCGGGCATTTCTCAAGGAAAGGCAACAAATGTTTTACTGCAGGATCTTGCTTGTGTTTTTTGTACATGCTGGAGACTTAAGACTTGTAAGGTTAGCAAGCTAAGGGAATGGGAGTGACAATGCAGAGAAGCAGACCGAGAGGGAGAGCAACATGATGTAACTGGTTGGAACTTGAACAAAAAAAAAAACCCGAACAAACAACTTCAGCACCTGAGCTTTGCTAGATACTCCAATTCTGGCCTTTTTATGAATATTGTTAGTGTTGTATACTTTCTGATTCCCTCCATTGTTCCTCAAATGTGAAGGATTCTAGGTGGCACATAAGATACTTTTGTGTTTATGCATGTCACAAACATGTTGTTCTGGAGGTTGTTTCTTGAGTTCTGATTGTGAGTTTGTATAGGAAGATTTGCAAACTCAAAACCTTAGTTCAGCTCTTCTAAAAAAAACAGGAAAACAGTTGTGAAATACCATAAGTGAAAATGTTTGACGTATAAAAATACATTGAGTATAGAGATGCATTAATGTTGTGGAAGGAGAGACCAACTTGATGAAGGAAAATCAAGTATTTGATTGCTTTCTCTGTACTGTTGATGAAGATGCAGTTAATCTTAGCATGGGTCATTTCTACTTAATTTTTAACATATTCTCTATTTCCAACATGCATGAGGTTGGATACATTCAAAGTAATATGATCTTAAATTGGTGAAACTGATTTGTGATCCGCTGCTGTTTATTTTCTAGCAATTCACTGGGGGTAAGGTGAATCCTAGAGGATTAGACAAGTGCAGAATGAGAAGAGCTGTAAGAAATTATAGGTATATATTCCTAGCTTTGTCTCTGCACAAGTGTTAAAACAAGCAGTCTTCCTGAACACAGGTATGTTATTTGTAGGGAAACATAAGGCGATGAAGAAGAGTATGATTGGGTGAGAGTATGGGATAAAGAGCATAAGAAATATTGAGTTCAATGTGACAAACAATGGTCTTTTGAATTTGTGGGATGTATCTGGTTCCAGTAATTCTGTTTGATAGTCTAACTGGCCTGGCAGGTAAGAGGAACAGTACCTTGTGGTACAACTGGATTCTGATAAAACTTTTGAGACTGTCCAACTAGAAGGCTTAGTGTACGCTGTGTTCCTGAGTTGTGGTCTGCTGGTCACTACTCCACCTAGTCCCTTCACGAGAGTCAGAATTGCTTTTTCCTTTAGAGTTCTCAGCAAGGATTTTGAGAGATGATAGTCTGAGGGAACTGAATACTGACAGTGATCCATCGGTACAAAAGCTTGGGAATCATTTGTTAAAGCAATAATTGGCTTAACCTATGATAATTGGTTACTGATGACTTAATTAAGACTGCACCTCAGGTGGGGTCCTGCAGAGTCCTCCAGCAGCTTGCATCTCTAACACATTCAGGAATAACTTGGTGAGATAGGAAGTATGCTTAGAAACCAATTAAGTGATACCAAATGCTTTTAAAGATGGAATTAAAATTCACAGCTCTCTTGAAATTAGTGTGCCTGAAGTCAACAGTGTGGAATTCGTTACAAAACGTAGAACAATACATTGTTATAGGGGGTATAAAATTGCATATGCAATTGAATACAAAACTGGGGAAAACTAGCAAAACAGAAGTAATGGAGAAGAGTATCTAGGGTCAACAAATCTTGAACCAAACATTAAAACTGAATTTTTTGGGAATGGAAAGAAGGAGCTGGGATGCATTAATAGGAATGCAGCTTGTAAGATATAATTTTTCTGAGTAACTTAACCTTGTTGAGATCCCAGTTGAAGTATTAAGAAATTAACAAATTGAAGGGCCCAAGAGAGGGAACAAGAAGGATCAGAGTTTCAGAAAGAATACCTATCCAAAAAGGTTCAAGGTTCTAATGCATACAGTTTGGAAAGAAAAGATCGGGTTGAGCTACATTGGAACAATTTATGAAGGTTCTTTATAAGGAGAATATTCTGGGCGTAGCTGGAAAAGAAACTGGCTTAACCTTTAAGTCAGCAATTTCTCAACTGGAAGCCAGAATTCTAAATAGTTTTCAGGCAACATGAATAAAGTTGAAAGTTTGAGAGTAATACAAATTCCTGCTTTTTTTCTTAGTGTCATAAATGGTTCTATTTAAATTTTTTATCCAAATTATCTTACCTTAGAATTCGATTATTCTTTTAATCATGATTCAAGCTACTAAAATATTAGAGGCTGCTGGTTTTTTGGGGCGAGATAAAGGATGCAATGATAATCACCTTGTGTGTTGGTGAGAAGAGTGGTTTAAAGTCAGGTTTGCAATATTACTTTAGCTTTAGCAGTGGAATGGGATAGATATCTAAAGGTTTAGTGTGCAGGAAGTGTGGTTGTAGAGAAAGGCAAGTGAAATGCTGATTATGTAAGATAGTGGTATGATTTTGGTATTAAGCATGAAATGTATAACAAATGCAGGATTTTGATAATATTTCAAGGCTGAACTTTATCACTTAAAGCTGGTTCATTGCTTTATTCAGTCTTAGTGAATCTTCCTTAATTTCCTATGATTCACAGTTTGTGTATGTGTTCACAAGTACCTTTAATCTTTATTTTTTTCCCCTGACAGTTGATTCAGACTTCAAAATATGTCTTAGTTTTTTGAGCTTGGAATATTAAATAATTTTGGTAGTGCATCTTCCCTGTGAACAGTTTAGCCATTGTGAAACATGGTTTGTTTTGTTTTGTTTTTTTTAAGAACTTTAATATGTCTCTGTTAATGTTTCTACTCGCTCTTAAATAATTTCTGGTCTTTGCAGTTTTATAAGAATTTCAAATATGTTGAGTTGTAGTACTCAAACCCAATTTTAATTAGCTGAGGAAATGAAAGCTGACAACTTCTTTATAATTCAATTGAATAGCTTTGTTTACCAGGATCTAAAATCTCCAGACCTCTGTCCTTACTGAAGAGTTTCTGTTCTTAGTATCTTCTTTGAATTTAATCTTCGGTCTGAAATTTCTAGGTTTATATATTCTTTGAGCCTGGCACTTCATCTTTGCACTGTAGTTGTCACAGAGTACTGTTGTATGTTCTTAATGCTACCTTCACTTAGTGCTTTTTTTATTTATGTCATAATTTCCAGAATGTGTGTTTGAAAATAATCAAAGGGGAAAAACCTGGAAAAGGTCTAGGAGATAATGTTACGTATGGCTAAATGGCGGTATTACTGTGTTAAGTGTAGGCAGGAGGTAGTCTGCTGATACTGAAGTTAGCCAACTAAACATTAAATACTTGCTCTATTTGTATGCACAACTGAATAAAGGATACAGCTTTAAAAAATGGCATGTGCTTTTGTCATGTGTCTGTATATACATATATATACACATATATACATGCATTTTAGATATATATATATAGATATATATACATATATGTGGCCAATACAATGTTTTCCAGAAATGTTGCCCATGAAACCTAAAGTGAGTATGTAACAAGCCTCAGTTGTTTAGGGTTTTTTGTTGGGTTTTTTTTTTTGTTGTTGTTGTTCTTTGTGGTTTTGTTTTTTTTTTTCTGAAGGAAATACTATGGCATGGGTAGATAAGGAAGAGTTGCTGTAGATGTGGGTGGCTAGTCAGCAGCGTGCTGTCCAGATCGAGCCCACCAGAACAGCATGGAAGGGTGAAAAAGAATGTTTTCTGTGGACTCCTTAGCTGTAGGCAGGGAGCAAATGAATAGTGGGCCTCGGAGGCCTTTCCTGAAGGCTCAGTGCTATTATGGGACTGGACCTACATCTGGCACCCCATCAGTCCCACCACATGGAAGTTGTGTGCATGTCTGGTCCTGCAGTCAGAACCTGTGCCTTTCTGTGATGTGATTCGCATTGTTGGCCTACTAATGAGCATGTCTGGTCATGTTAGTGGTGAGAGAGGGTACTTCGTAGTTTCTGTAAGAGCACTTAAAGAGGAGAAAATTAGGACTACCACTGCCCTAGAATACCAGATGTTAAACTTAAAAACCTATTTTCACCTGAAACCTGTATCCCCCAAAGTAGGGGTCGCATTAGGTATCTAATGTATGAAAATAGTGCTTATCTCTCATTCTTTAACTTCAGGTATTCAATGTAGTGTTCTGAAAACACTTGATGATATTTTAGAGACAGAAATACATCTTGTTAAATTTTAAATTAATTTTGTTTACTTGCTTTTATCGAAATAATGTTGGGTTTTTCTTTTCCAGTTTAACTTTGTTGGAAGAATCCTTGGGCCCAGGGGACTAACAGCTAAACAGCTTGAGGCAGAAACAGGATGCAAGATAATGGTCCGAGGGAAGGGCTCAATGAGGGACAAAAAGAAGGTAAGCTCTTGAAAGGTAGTGTAGTTTCAGATGCATAGTTTTATTTTCTAACAGAGGGTAAGCTTGCTCATTTCTCTCTTATTTGTTGTGTTCTTACTATATGCTTTTTCATTACCTGCTGTTTTTACGGACTTGGTAAATAACACAACCTGCCCTAAAGAAGTTAAATGTGCATGCTCCATAATGGTGCAGTGGGGAGTCTAACTAGCAATTACAAAGTATTCTTCAGTAATAACTAACTTCTAATTGTCATGTTTCACAAGATAAAGGTAAAAATTGAAGTTAAATGTATTTTTCTAAGAAACAGCTAAGTTAACAGCTCGTTAACCTTAAAGGTGTTCTTACAAACTTTCTTGTATTGAAATACCAAAGTAGTGATTTGTGCAAGTAGTGTGGAGTGGAAAAAATGTTTAATGTGAACGTTAAACATTCACATGGCAGTGAATTCTGTCTGAGTGAACCAAGAAGCACTGTGTTTCTGGATTTGTTTTGTGTTCCAGTGGAGTGGCTGTTCCTTGCACTGTCCTGTAAACATATGTGCTCTGCCTGTATATACAGGGGAAACTACACTTTTCAGGACAGAGCCATCCTGAATATCAAGTTGCTCTGGTGGTAACTGCTGGAACTAATTTATTTTTGAAGGTTTATTTTCTAGCTATTTCCCTCCACATCTGTTTGCTGCTGCTGAAGATACACCAGCATCTCCATTACAGTTTTGAAATGCGTACTTAAGAGTACTCTCTTCCTCTTTGTTCCCATAAGTATTATTTCTTTTGGTTCTTTCGTTAGAAAACCCCCTCTTTTCCATATCAGATCAGCCACATAATGCATTCTACTGATACATATGGAGCACATAACAGTTAAAATAGTGTCTGCCCAGTTAAAAATCTCGGACTTCCCAGAGGTTATGCTTCTGTCGCTTTCAAACTTCATTTGATACCTTGTTTTCATAATCTGCTGTAATTCTGTCACCACCCTTTCTCTTATTCTACCTATAGCTCTTTTGGATGTTTAGATTGCCAGCTTTTGAGCTAAGATCTATTATAACCTAGAGAGTTTTTTGTTGTCTAGGTTCTGTAGAAATAAAAAGATGATATTGTCTTAAATGCTTGATTTATGAATGTTTCTTTTCAAAAAACATTATAGTTTGTCCTGAATTCTTTCTATCTCTTGGCTTGAGGTACATTTAACATATAAATGGGTCCTACTGTTAGGGAGTTTTAAACTGTAAATCGATAAATCGAATTTGTACAGTTGATATTTTTGGACAGTTTTTCTATAACTGGGGGTTGTATTTTGAAATACAGTTTTTCTATAGCTGGGGGGTGGTAGGAAACATTAAAATTTCTGAGTATTACAATTTCAGCATGCTTCACCTGACGTACCAAATTGTGTGGGTGTAGATGCTATATTTTGAAGCCAAGTGTATCATTGCCAGTGTGTGAACAAACTTAATTACATAGCTATGTTTGTGACTATTAATATAGTAGTCAGATTTTTGTGTATTCTATCACATTATTTAAAAAAAATTGCCTGGGGCAGGAGATTTAATGAAAATATTGCCTCCCTTTGAGAGTTTTCAAAAAACCTAGTTTTTATAAGAGAAGACTATTCGATCTACTCTTGAAAGCTACCTTAAAAAAAAGTGAGTTCTTAGAAGTTCATTCAGCTTTTTTCCCATTTAAAGATAGTTTTTAAAAGACATTGTGTTTTTAGCAATAATACAATTCTTCATTTATGGGTAGAATTTAAGTTTATTGCTGCTTCCTCTTTCTTTTAGGAATGGTAATTCTAGGTTCAGTTCATCAGAACTTAGGTTATGTAACTTTTTTTTCTAAATAAAAATTTTAGTTCTGGTTCATTTGTGTTTATAGATACCATAAGCTAAAACGTTTAGGCATCTATTCTTCAGAAAGCTTATAAGTATAGATTGAGGCCCCAAGCTTAATGGTCCAGAAATAACCTCTCACTGTTAGTAGTGAAGGTATGTATATTTAAGGTAGTCATTAACAATGATGCTTTGATACAATCTTTAAAGTTTTGCAGATTGGCTTTGCTGTATGGAAAAGCACGCTTAGTTGTGTTAACAATAGCTATATTTGCAAACAGCTACATTAGGGTAAAAAGAAAGAAAAACCCTGCATCTGAGGCCTCAATTTTTCTTCTGAAGAGACCCGTTCCCCTGTAAACCTGTAAACAAACTGATCCAGTCAGTGCTTTAATGCCCATGACCTCTTCTAAGTTGTCTGTTGTCTGATATTTTTGGACCACAGAGCACTTGACCATTGATGATTTCATGAGATAATACTGCAGTTAGTGTTGAACATGAAATAGTTTCATATATTTGAATGGTATAATAGTATAATATATTTGAATACCAGATATTATAATATTGTCTGTAAATCAGTGTTGAGTACCAAATAATTTTCTTGATAAAACCTATTTTCATGCCATCCATTCCTAATATTTCTATAGCTCTTTTGCTCTCTTGAGGTGACTGGTATTAGTCAGTAGTTTATCTTTTTCAGGTTGGACTTTTCGGTTGCTATACCATTGTTGCTGCAGTAGGAAGAATTTAATAATTGTTTATTGTGATGCATCCCAATAAGATGTTTCCTTTAGATATTAAGATTTGGAAGCTGTATTCAAGACATGATGATCACAGACTAAAGTTAAGAAGGAGTGACATTTATCAGTTTGGGAGGAAGTACACTTCTTGCTATTGGCTCTTGCCTCTTTTCCTGATCAATTATACTTACAGATGAGTTCCATAGACTTGCAGTGCAAGGTGACCAGCTTCCTTGGCAGTCAGTGCCTTTTAATGATAACCACCTTTTATTTCCTCAAGGGGGTTCTCTCTTCGCAGGTTCTATTTCAAAATGCTAATGCACTTCAAAGTGCAAAATACAGAAATAATAGTATTCTCTCATGGAAGGTCAGGTTACGCTAATTGTTTTTTAAAACCCATTCCTTTCATCTGGAGTCAACGTTATTTAGAAAAGTGAGTATTCAAGATTTTTCCAGTTTTTGACTGAATTGCTTTGAAATTTGGAGGAGATAAGAAATGCGGGTTAATTTGTATGTATATTTTGTAAGTATATTTCGTATCTACAAACCTGATTGGCCAGTGCTAGTTATAAAAGAAACCTTATTAGATGTAGGAAGGAATTAATTACTATACCATCTGTCAACCTGTAATGTGACAGCTACATGGTACTAAATACCATCTCCTAGCAGCAAACTGTCTGTCTACTTTTCTCTTCCTACCTTGCTAGTGGTTGCAGAACCCAAGAGAAAATACAAAGAATGGCATGCTGGAAAATAAACCATCCTGATTTGCTCTGTAGAAAATGTTACGCTCCTCTGTGAGCCTATGAACAGAAGTAATGAATTAGAAATCTTTGTCACATGGCCAAATGACTTGAAGTAGCATCAAATGTTGAAACTTGATGACAAATTTCTGCCAGAAAGCAAGGGAAATCCTCAAATCGTTTGTATCTGAGGCTCAGCTGGTAATCAGAACATCTCTCTAGGCAGCTTTAGACAAATTTAAAATCAAAACCTTAATTACTGAGAATATTGTGATTAGAGCCTGGAGGTACTTCAAGGAGATTATTGGGGAGGGGAGAGGGGTTGCAGACATTCATCAAAAGCTAATTAATGTGTAACTTTATTAAGACCAAGGCATTTTTTTCTTAGTCTGAATGCACCTTTCATTAGGTAGTGAGAAAAACTAGCAATTTTCACGCTAATCAAAGAATACTGCTTAATAAAAAGGATGACTGTCCAATGATGGATAAGCAAAACATTGTTTTTTGTCATCTCCCTTCTCCATAAAACAGGCTTAGACACACCCATAGGGGGTCAGTCAGCTCTGTGCTCTTGAACATGTTGACTGTCATTATCTCACTTAGAGGGGTAGGCAGCCTTACGGCATCAGGCTGCTAGCTTGTGGCAGTCTTGGTCATCTACATTGTTTTTTTTCCCACTTCTTCCTACTTTTAATCAAGAATCTCCTCTAGAACAGTGTGTGAGGAGAGGGCATAATTTATTTTTACTTCATGAGGAGGCATCTCATTATGATACACTTTTTTTTTTCTTACAATTGGTTATTTCAAAGAGGAAGGGAGGCAGCTATGCAATTCTAAATTTGAAGAACTCAGTGCCTTCAGCCACTGCAACAGCTTGAAATCTGTTGCACTTTGCATTAGATTGCTTGAACTGATTTGTGGTTCCTGACCTATAGTTTACGTATTCCTACATCACTGTTCACCTTGCAAGCAGAAATTATATAAGGTTTCATGAAAGACGGGCTCTCGGTTAGTACCAGTCTTTGTCTTTGGCTGGTGCAGAGTTGTCATGGTAAATAGATAATTCCATTTCTTTGGATTCTCCAGTTTTGTTTTGCTTTTTTATGGTAAGGCTATAAGGGAATTAAAAAATTATCCTTGGTACAGGATACTGATACTACACAAAGCTTGAGGAAAAGATTAAGGTGAAAAAATTTAACTGTCTTGAGATCAGGATATTTTACTACATTTACATGCGGTATAGAATTGAAGTAATATTTATTTGTAATATTTTAATACCTCTTCATCTCTGAAATACCATCAGATACACTTTGATTTCCAATGGAAAGTCTTAGCTTATAAAGTGAAGTTACTGACATTAAATAATATGTACTTTGCAGTGCGCCTTCTTAAACAAGCCCTGTTATTGCTACCCTAATTATAGAATGCTCATCTTTTACGTTCTGTGAAAAGTGCTATGTGTGAACAGATAATAAAGCTATGGTGCTGACACATATGTTGAAATGAATCATAGAATGGTTAGAGTTGGAAGGGACCTTAAAGATCATCTGGTTCCAACCCCCCTGCCATGGGCACAGACACCTCCCACTAGACCAGGCTGCTCAAAGCCCCATCCAGCCTGGCCTTGCACACTTCCAGGGATGGGGCATCCACAGCTTCCCTGGGCAACCTGTTCCAGTGTCTCACCACCCTCATAGTAAACACTTTCTTCTTAATATCCGATCTAAATCTACCTTCTTTCAGTTTAAAACCACTACCCCTCATCCTATCACTATGCTCCTTGATAAAGAGTCCCTCCCCATCTTTCCTGTAGGCCCCCTTTAGGTACTGGAAGGCCGCTAAAAGGTCTCCCCAGAGCCTTCTCTTCTCCAGGCTGAACAACCCCAGCTCTCTCAGCCTCTCTTCACAGGGGAAGAGCCCTCTTGTCATCTTTGTGGCCCTCCTCTGGACATACTTGAACAGGCTCATGTCCTTCTTATGTTAGGTGCTCTAGTTCTGGACCCAGTACTCCAGGTGGAGGTCTCGCCGGAGCAGAGTAGAGGGGCAGAATCACCTCCCTCGACCTGCTGGCCACGCTGCTTTTGATGCAGCACATTATGCGGTTGGCCTTCTGGACTGCAAGCACACATTGCTGGTTCACGTTGAGCTTCTATGTAGAGAATTGGTCAATTCTTGAATTTTACAAGAAAAGAATGTTTTCCTTAAGTTTTATATAAGATTTGACAAACATTTCTTCTTTAAAGTAATTTATTGCAAAAGTGTTTCACTTAACAGTATGAGGAACACTCTTACTTTCAAGAGCAGAATGATTTTATTTTGAAGGACAGAAAAATTTAGGTGCCTGAGGGCTTGAAGTATTATTGCAAAGCAATATTAGTCTTTCAGAAAATATTACTGATATGTATTGGATACAATGCATCTTTTAAATAGGTTTATTTCATGCATACCTTTGCTTTTTATTGGCTACATACTGAATATATCCAGTGTGTACTGGATATATTTCTCCATGTGCTCAATACAAAGTTGCAGCTTTGCGCAGATTTTAACACTGTTAAGACGTGTTCTCCTATGTAATTTGAAAAATAGCTGAGGCCTTTGACTATGAGCAACTTTGATACCAAGACTTGGTTATATTTCATTTTGTTCTGAGAGCAGTTAAATTGTTAAATAGCTAACTGGTTATTGAACTAATTAGATGCGGAAATAATTGACTTAATGGTATTAAAGAAGTATTTTGGTAAAGACACTGGAAGCTGTAGACTGGAGGAGTGTAAGCAAAGCCACGCTAGTAGGAAACAGCTTGTATTATACCTTGCTTTCCTTTTATTTGTCTTTCCTGTCAGTTCCCTGTGAGCAAAAGCCTTATGATCAAGAGGCAAGAGAATCTAGATTATCTTGAAATTGGAGGAAAGTAGCATGAAGTGTAGGGGAGAAAGGATGTATCAAAGGAATCTTAAATCATTGCTTGAACATCTGTGTATAAACAAGACTCTATTTTATAAATTAAAATTCTATGTCTGTTGAATGGTGATTGACTCATCTTAATCTGTACCATGGTAGAAACTGTCTTTCTGCAAAATTACTCCTAAGCTTTTGTTAGGTGGGAAGCACAGAGAGTGTTAATTGTGTTATAGAAAGTTGACTAGGCTACAGCTCACAGCTGTTTGTATCTTGCATTTGAATAGAAGTTTTGAAAGGCTTGGGGGACAATTCATACTGAATTGTTCTGAGGTATTTACAAAACTGTCTGCAAACATCTATTGACATTTTACTTTGTCTAGCAAAGTAGTGAAAGAATGGTTTAAGTAACTAAAATCTACTGTAACCTGAAAGTTTTTCCACACTTATTCAGCAGAAAAAGATGAGAGACAAGTTACTGAACTAGGCGAGACTGTTTTAGCAGAGTATGGGCATTCTTATGTACAGTCATATGAGTTCTTAAAACTTTAATCTTCTCTTGCAGGGGTAATAGTGTTGAGCATTATCTAATAATACTCAAATGGGGAATTTGATTCTTGCGAGATTCCACAAATGATACAGAGTTATTTCCCTATTTTCATGATGTTCTGTGAAGGAGAGCTAGTGGTTTTGCAGACTTCACCACTGTTCTCATTTATCAGCAATGCTAAACTCCTCCTGGATACTAGATTTTTCTATGCTATGACGTTAACCTATTGGGTTGCCCTTCAGTGGATGATTTAATGTTTGGTATATGGCTGGATTTTTTTGAACTTTCTTAAGAGTTAATGTTGAGATATCATAAGTTTGCTTACCAGAAAAAGAATTGCGTTCAGGGTTGCGTTGTGAGTGTGTTCGAGTCTCATGAAACTGTGCTTGGATTTCTGTGTGGGAAAGACTGTACTTAATTTGAGGCTCATGGGAATTTCCCTGTCCTGTGTGAAGATTGAGTCTACGTAAATGTGGGAATGAGGGCAGAACCTGTTGACTCAGGGCAGAAAGCAGTATGCCTGTGTGTTTTCTGAGTAGGTTTCAGTTCTTGGCAGCTCTTGGTTCTTCATATTTCCGGGGGGGATGCCAGGAGGCAGAATACAGGTTGTTGTTTACCATTCTGGATATGGCTCCTTAGGGTCAGATTTAGCAATTTTATTGAGACTGATAGGAAGATTTTTGCATGGAACAAAGAGTAAGCACAAAATAAGATACCACTATTGCTGAAACTAAATACTTAAATTAGTAATTAAACATTTAGAAGATAGAGATATTTGACTTTCTGCTATTTTGTTTTCCAGATAGCGACAAGTAATCTGTAGTGTTTCATTGCAGTAAGATACTGGATTCCTTTTCAACTTGGAAAGGTCTACTGTATGATAACAATCCCAAATTGTAATTCCTAAAATGTCTGAGTGGTTCGCCATTTAAACTTGTTTTTAGATGGTGACAGTTTTCCACTTTTCTCAGATCTGCTGGCTCTGTGTTAGCCTTTGTCTTGCCTAGACTTGGATTAAAATGGATGTTATTAATCACAGGTTACCCTTTTGCTGGGTATGGCCTACAGTACAGTATACTAAGGATATGAATGAAATTCAAGTAGCTGTGTAGATGTTAATGGGTATGCAGTGGGGCAGTATCCTTACTTTACAGTTTATCTAGCTATAGTTGCAAGATTTTATTGTTGGTCTTTACACTTTTCAGATAGAGAGGGATTTATTGACAGCTGCATATTTTTATTAGCATTTACTGAGAATAATTAGCAGCTTCTGTCTGTTAATTATTCACATTCTTCACATCTTTTTGGGCAGTAAATGGGAAATGTTTTGATGAATGTACGACTCGCTGAAGTGCATGCACACTGTGAATATATCTTAAAAAACCACATAATTAAAACTCATAACAATTCGGCTTAAAGTATGTGTTGAGTACCTGCACGGAAGGATGAAAACTTACTCAAATGTTTGTTAAGGCCAGGTACACAAATCTGGTTTTCTGTTAGAGAAAACTTTTTGCTCTCACAGTAGTAGAACACTTAACTTAGTTCAGCACTGGCCATTGCTTGCTTGGAGACTGTTTAACTTAATAGAATCTGACATTCTGTGTAAATTATTGGATTTGATTGTTAAGTGCCACAAACTTGCTATGGAACACACACAATATACAGTATTCATGCTTGCTTGATGAATTCATTAGTTGAGTAATTCTTGATTGTAATTGGGTTCATAAATCAATTCAATACTATATTCCTACAAGACAACCAGAATCTTGTCCTCTAACCATAATAGCCTGAAATGGAAAAAAAAATATTAGGCTGGGTTTTGGTGTTGAAAGTCAAATCTGCAAAACAGTGACTTCATTCAAGGCAATAGCTCTCATGTGCCTGACAGAATGGAATAACTGCCAGCTGAAGTAACAGGAAGACTCTGGCTGTAAGAAAACAACGAGAATATCAAATTCTTGGTTGGTTTCATTGAAGATGTTACAGAATTACGTAGAAAATTAGAAGAGAATGGGTGGAGACAGTACAGGAAGGAGGTGTCTAGTTGGTACAAAAATGTCATGAATTTGCCACAGAGTTACCGGGAAGCACCAGGATATTTTCATGTGTGACGAACTAATATTTCTGGGCAATGAACATATCCACAGTAGTGTAAAGAACAATTCAAAATAATTTACAGAGCAGTTATATTTTCAGAGCAAGAGCTATGGAGATTTTTTTCTTCTTGAGTCTTTGAAGGATCATGAATCTCTCTCTTAATGTTTCTGTTCCTTTTGTTTTGAACTAGGGCAACTTTTTTTCTTTTTGGTCCTCTGTCACAAACTTCTCCCTTGTTTCATAAGTTATATTAATTTTCCTTGCTTTGACATATGGTTCCTCTTAGTTCTCTAGGGAGATCTTCTCTAACTGTCTTTTTCCATCTTCGTCCTTGCTGACCTCCTTCTGAATGGTCATGTCCTTTATAAATCATTATAATAAATGGAGGATTAATGTCCGTGGTGCGTCATTTATCCCCTGAAAATATGATAAGATGCCATGAAAGTGCACTAAACTTGTTTTGGTTTCTAGCAACACTTTATATATTTGCATGAAGGTAGCACATGATAACTGGAGTTAAAATAGTGGGGGAATTGAGTAATTCAAGCAAGGAAGATAAGGCATAAGAAAATCAATGACAGACTTCTCATGCTACTAACTAATTAACAGCTAAAATCATTTAGCATGGAGAAGACCATCTGAAAGGCAAGAAAAAATCCAACAGCAAAAATATCATAAAAATATTTCCTAAGAGTCAGGGTGATCGGTGAATTTGCAGTTGACTCGAAGTTACTGGAATGTGAACTCTGAATGTAGTAGCTTTTGAAGAGAAGTGGAGAGTGTGAAGAGGTGCAGAGAGTAGATACTGGTGTTGCCCTCAGACTTGGCTAGAGGTTTCTGTAGGTGATTTGTAGATGTGACATGAGGAATGAGTAAAAATTAGAGGTTAAGATTAATTGGTATCTCAACTGGAATTCTTGAAATTCCTTTTGATTCCTGAGAGAAGTAAAACAGGCAATGCAATTACGAACCAAAATGTCCTGGCTTTTATGCATCATTTTGCAAGTGTGCTGGTGGTGTTTTTCCATGCACAAGTGGAAGGAATGTTTTTTCTTAAGCAAAGAACAGCCTGTTAATTGAATGCCTTGGTCTGACACCTGGCCAGTGAGTGCAATATAACCTAAATGTTTGATATAATACATATTATGTAAACTATGATAATAAATTTTTCTGTGGTTGGTAAGTCTGGTTCAGGTGTTATTTTATTTCCAGTCTTTCTCTACTATTCTGACCATGCATCGTGGCACAAGGTTGGTGTGACTGCTTCCAGTGAGGATAACATTCCATGGAGGCAAAAAGGAATTGGATGTTCTGGTGTGGGGTTGTTTAATTATTTGGAGGTTTTTTTGAAATTGCTTTCTTTGAGTGTTGCTGGTATTGTGGCGGTTTTCTTTGGAATTTTTTTCTTCTTTTGACACTGTTGATAGCAATTTATCTTAAGAAAACGTCTTCCAGCTCAATAGCCATCAAAAGCAGACCCCAGTGTTACGAATGAAAAGCTGAAAACTGGTCTTTCTGTTCTCCTCTCCTCTCTTGATATAGTATTAGTGTTGTACATGTATTGTCTCTGAAGTTTGGAACTCTGGGAACTGTTCCCAAAATCATGTCCAAAGCATGGACACGGACTCCTAGCTTTTAGTATTTTTTCTCCTCCAGCTCCCATGTTTCTCCACATCAAAGTGCTGGTTCCTTTTCTATGATTAGGATCTTTAAACTCTGGATGACAGATCCTGACGTTTGGGCCTGGATAAACTTTTATATTCTTTTCTTTTTTTTTTTTTTTAAATAAGTGTGATTATGTACCTTAATTTATTGGTCCTTAGAGTTTCTGCTGTGGTGGTACTTGGAAGTGTAAGGAAAGAAGTGCTGACAGCACCTGGTCCATTCTGTGTTCACTTCAGCAATTGCATGTTTGTTTTGAATGAGGAAGGAGCATTTTTTTGAAAGATTGGACCCCCTAGCACATTAATACAAACTCTGTCACTACTTGTATACAGTTTGGAGTATCTTTATAAGTGGTTATCTAGAATGTCTAGTCCTGCAGCCATACAGAAACAATGCTTCCCTGGCAATCAGATGTTACCGAATGGAATGACAAACCACATTTAGCCAACTGTCTGAATCCACCTGGAGTACCTGACCGATTTAAATGATGGAATTATTTGGGAGCCACTTGAGATACAGTACTATTGATTTCAAATGCCCCAGATCTTTACAACTGTAGATATTCACGGGAATTTAATTTTTAGATTGTTGGGGATCTTGGGGTGTATTTTGTTTTAAATAGCTTGCTGAACTGGCAAAACATACTGTAATATATAATTTGCAAAACTAAAAGCTAGTAGTCGACAAAGAAATGTAAGATTCTGAATGATTTTTTATGGAGAAAACTATAGGTTGTTTTGTGTTGAGAATATAATTTTGTATTCACTCTCTATCTAGTGAGTTAGTGAGCTTCAAATGACCAAAGCAGTCTTTGAGGTGGCTTTGAAACAATCATTTATGTTTCAAGTTGATAACACTGGAATTGAATGTTCACTTAAAATTTTGCCTGACAAAAAGACCCAGAACGCAAATCTGTTAACTCATGCTGACTCATAACAGCATTAATCAGAAAAGGTCTCAAGAAAAGCTGTGTTACAAGCCAAAATAAATGATAAATCTTATAGGTATTAATGCAGTTTAAAACACTGAAACTAATCTGGAAATTAGTCAATATTTGGTGAGGAGACAAGGGTATTGCAAATGCCAACATTGTTTTTTTGCAGCCTGACTAGTGGAATTTTTAGTATCTAGCCTTTTAAATTAAAAGTTCAATTTGGTTCAAAATACGCCTTTTTGGAAGAGTTAATTTGGTAGTAAAATTAACCTTCCCTTAAAAAAAAAAAAACACTTTGTCATTTCTAAGAAAAATTTGATATTTTGAATTTGCCTGATCTTCTATATAAACCTGAAGAAACAAAGGTTTTGAAGAGAAAAACATATTTCTTATTGATTATGTGTTTCAGTTCTCTTGAGGAAGTCTGATTTTATTTGGTTACTGCAGGCTTCAGGCCTATTATTTGCGGTCTAATTGAATACGTTTCCTGACTTATAGTAGAAGAATCTACCAGGTAGAATAAACTGTAATGGTTTAAAATTAATCATATTTGGCCTATTACTTGTGTTCCTCTAAAAACCACTTTCAGTTGGCTGGTTTTGCAAGTTGGAGTATGACATATAGTAAATTTGACTAAATAATGCTGTACCACCAATCTTGCCACATACAGAAACTGTCAAGAACCTGGCATTTTGAGTATGCTTTTCGGATCCTGGTCTTTCACTATAGTAGATAAAGGATTTTTCCAGTGTCTTCCTTGGAGAAGCACATAATAGATGGGGGAGTATTTGCAGGGGAGGGAATATTCAGGTTCCCCTGTCAGCAGTATCATTCTTTACGTCAGGCTGTAGTGGGTGGGAGTTCAAATACGCAGGTTCTGTTTGCTGCTCAAACGGTTGTTTATAGTGACCCTTAGGGAAGAAGCAACAGAAGGGATATAAACATTGCATGGGCAACAACAGCAAGCTGACAGGCAATGAGTTTTGCCTTACTGGCTGGTTAAATAAGGCTCCTTTATTGCCAGAGGAGGGAAAGATAAAATCAAGTTGAACATTTCACAGGAAAAAAATGAAGCAAATTTGAAGACCCTCAAAATGTCAAATAATTTGTCACACGCATTCGTCTGTTAGCTCATAAATGTCAGTTCTTGTAAAAAAGCCTTTCCAGCTTTTCTTTGGATCTGAGTTTCCAGAACATTTCAGGGCCTACAGCTGGGCTTCAGAGTTAAACTGGGTTTTTTTCAGGTTTTTAAACAGACCTCTGAATCAGGCATCTCTTGTAATTTTTGCTGCTCTCCTGCCCTTGAAAAAGGATCTGTGCTCCTACGAGAGACATCTTGAAGGGTGGTTGGCAATCATGGAATCAACTAGGAAAGCATTTTATTTACTTCAGTTACTTGGCTTGAAAGTTAAGCCTTAGGAAAGAACTGTTTCAGCTTCCTTTGTTAGTGTGCATTTCCTCACGGCTGAGTCACTGAAAACACAGGCTTGCTTTTAGGGATCTCTTTTCCCCTCCCGTTTGCTTGGAGGTGAATTTTGTGATCATTTAGAGAAACAACCGACCAGCCCCTGCCCCCATCCCATTTTATTCCTGCTTCTTTAGAGTTTTGCAAGAACAAGCTTTCAATCTGTCAATGGTAGATCATAGTTGTGGGTAACGATATTTTATAGACTCATCCATCTAATGTTGCAGTAGTTCTGCTTTTCCAGGCTCTTCAGAGCTGCTGTCAAACATCATTTCCCATCATTTTAACCTGTGATCAGTGGATCTCTGAAACTGTGGGGTGCTTCTAGAGGTCCCGTGAAATGTGTCACAAAGAACCAAGCTCATATATGTGATCCATTTACATGAAATTCTAACTGCATTTCTAATAGAACGTGTCTGTGGGCCCTCAAAAAAAGGAGTGTTCAAAATGGCTATTCTTGCCAAAATTATACCGACCACGTGGTTTCACAGTGACTTTCTTTACATGAACATATTTTCAATAGACAATGACAATTATTGATACTCAGTAATTCTCATTTTTAGCTGTGAAATTTATTACCAATACAGTATCATTAAATATATGAACTACTGAATTGTTGTTAATTTGAAGATGTAGTGAGCTTAGGTATTGATAGTAACAGTAGTGGGAAAAGTGCCCAAAGAATATGGTACTTAGTTCCAACTTAGTTAACTGCTATCATGTATATATTAAATTAATTGTAAGATCGTTTTCATTCCCTGATGAGCCATGTTCTGGGTAATGTGCACTCCCCTATTTGCTTCTAAAACCCTGATAAATGCAATCTGTTGGAATGTTTTTAAGACAATAGCTATTTAATGAATAGCTTGTGTGTACAGGAGAAAAGAATAAGCTTGATTGCTTACAATCTGACATTTGGAAAAGCATTTTTTTAGTTCTCCTGTATTTGCATATCTAATTGCTATGTAATCAAAACTAAGTGAACTGTAGCTACTTGAAACCAAAAAATGAAAGGCAATCATCTTTACAGGGGGAAATATCCCACTCATATGCAAGCCTGTCTGAATATTAGAATTATATTCTTCTTGTGTTTAATTATAGGTGTCTGACTGAGCAGTAAATTTATGCCTGTGTATTAAAGGAGTGAATGTGACCCTGAAACATCAGCTTTCCTTTGTTGAAGCAAAGCATTGGCATTGAGAGAACTTAACAGTGTTGTGTATTTTGGTGATAAGGGATTGTGCCAGAATAGCTGTTAATTACCTGCTTTGTTTGATATGGAAAGTAGTGGTTCCGCACTTTTCTTCCCACCAGTGACAGTACTCAATTAAAACTTGTATTAAACAGTGATAATGCCCTCGTTTATCTGGTGGGGAAGACGTGAGGTGAAGAAAATTAACAGGATTTTTTCAGCTGTTTGGAGGCAGCCCTGGTTTGTTTTTTGTTTTTGTTTTTTTTTTTCTCCTTTTTTTTTCATGAACGTAGTGACAGTAAAGAAAAACAAATTTTGTCTTTTTTCTATGTGGTGGGTTTTGGTGTTTTGGTTGTTTTGTGTTGCGGCTTTTTTTAATTCTTTATGACTCTTAAATCTTGCACTTTACTAACAGTGACTACAGTAGAACTTAAAAAAAAAATCCTTAACTGTAATGTGGAAGTTAAAAATTCAGAAGACGCTTGCCCTATCCTGTTCCATGTCATTCCTTTGTGTGAAGCATCTGTTGTCATGGCTCCTTATTTCACCGGTTTTTGAAATTTTATTGCATTGCTTACATGTCAGAAAAAGAGGCGTTTTTAAAATTAAATCTGTTGTCTGAGCTTTTCTTTTCCAAATATTTGAAGCATGTTTTCTGATGTAGTTGTTTTTCTAAGATTCTGTTAATACGTGTTATTTTATAAAGAAATGTCCTCAGATCGGATTTTGCAAAATTTTGTTATCAGCTTAATATTTTCCTCTTAGATTTCTTAAGTATGTGACAAAACTGAATGCAGTATTTTGGGTGGGAGCCCTTCAATCTCAGATAGGATTCTCTAAGTAGCCACTCTTTTTTGCATATCTGAACAGAAATAACACGGGGGGAGTAAGGCAAGGAAGTTAAGGTAGACGACAGACTTGGTAATCTGTATGGATCTTTGTCTCCTTCAGGTAGCAATGCTAAAGATTATTCTAGAATTGAAAATGTACAAAATAGATTAGTAGACAAGGGTATAGAATGATTACAGTAGCACTTAAATGCTTTTTATTTCATTAATCCAAAGAAATTAAGGTTTGGTTGCTTTACTTAATGAAGTATGGAAGGTCTGTGTTCAACAAGCTTGAACAGCTTTATTCTGGAGTGAAAGCTGAATGTTTGATGCTAGACTAATTTGGCCAAAAATGCGAAACAGTAAGTGAAAAGGAGTAATTACTGTAACAGCTTTAAAGCATGTACATGAAATTCTTTTGAAGATCTCAGTGGATATGGCAATGCGTGGTAATTCAACTAGAACTTCAGAGCTTCAACTGTTAGGTGAAGAGAGGTCATGTGTAGAAAGTAAGTTTAGTTGCCTGCAATAATTAGGCACAATTAATAAAGTTTGTTCATAAGGCATATTGCACATACTGACTAGTTAACAGTAATGTATAGTCTTAGATATAACCTTAGAATTAAAAAACAAATCAAAACATTGCAGATAAATAAATACCTTAAAAGGCTTTGTAAGATGTGGAAAACTTGAAAGATTTTCTTGTTTTGTTGAAAACCTAAATAGAGTCTCATTGTTAAAGAGCAGAAAGCTAGCTTTTATGTGGTAGTGAAACTTTGTAATTTCACAGGATGCAAGCAAACTGCAGTGAAAAGTCAGTTTAAAAAAAAAAAGTTTTAATTGCGTGAATCTATCATGGTTTACAGAAAGAAAATTGTAGAAAGCCTCGCTGAGATCTCATAAATGGCATGTTTTAGAAGTAGTCTGCTTTTCTTCTGAAGTAAATCGGGTTTGGGGCATATTAAGTGATAAATTTCATGAAATTATTTAATTGCCTGTAATTCGCAATAAATTTTCACATAACTATTGATTAAATTTTCTTTAGATAATTCATAAAGTCAATAAATGTAAACTTGTTCCTACTCAGCACACCGTTACCCTTTCATACAAAGTAAACAGTGGTAATCGTTGAACAAAAATTTGATAAGGTGTTTTATGATCTGGCATTTTGAAGTGGAATGATCTCTATCTGTGTTTCTTTAACTGTTTTCCAGTTTTCTTTCTTTCTTCATTGTAAAAAAAAAAAGGGTGGGGGGGGAACTGTGAATTTGAGATGCATTTTAGATTAGTAGAATTATTTAGTGGCGTAGAAGTGCTGCAGTACAGTGTTAGTGTGACTTTGTTAGGTCATCCATGTAGGATTAGGTTCTGCAGTGATTAGATAGCTTTCTATGATCAGACATGCCCATTGAATAGTCACTTCACTTTGTAGGTGAGTGTTGCAACTTACGCTGTCGGGTCACAGATAGTTTTTCTAATACCAAAGCTAGTTTTTTGAGACTTCCTTAAACATTCACATATTTAGATATGTGATCTTCTTCAGATAAAGTTGAGGACTGTGTTCTTTCAGAATGAAGTCTTAAATGGACATATTGTGTTTTGTTCTCTGTAAAGCAAAGATAATGAGCCTATCAGATTTTTCTGTTTAAATTAAATTGTTCTGATTAGATTTCATTGACTTTGGTCACTTGAAAATAATTTACTAACATTTTTTGAGCATTTAATTTAGATTTTTGAGGAACTACTTAATGTGTTTTCTTTTTAGAGAAATTTCCATATATGGAATTTAAAGATAATTTTGTGATATTCAGTTTTGAATAGATAGTATTCTGCTGTGTAGTCACATAATCTCTATATGCAGATCTTTTTGCAGAGAGGAAAATTTCTGTTTTGAAATTATTTGTAGTGTTAAAAGGTGGAAAAGCAAAGACTGAATGGAAATTCTCTTTTCCTGTCTAACTTTTTTTTTTCCCCATTTGAAAAATACCAGCTGGAATGAACAAATCAGGTAATTCTCTGTACTCACTCCATCGACAGTTCTTCCTATATTTCATTTTTAAGTTGGACAAAAATATTGTGTTAAGTCATATACTTGATCAAATAGTAAAAGCTCACTATCTCAATAACCTTTGTGAAAAAAAACCCAAAGCAAAACAAAAAAACTTTAGAACATGAAAAATCTAGAAGCTGAGAGTTGACTTTCAGGTTTCCAAATAGTCCTCCAGAAGAATCCTGCTTGTTAAGCATCCTGGTGACAGGGTTTATGTACCACATGAAGAAAATTCAGACCCCTTATCTCCCACCATAATCTGAGTTGATGGTACTTGTTGTACACGTGCTAAATGCTTTTTTTTCTCTGATGAAAACAGTACTACTGAAAGCATGTCATAAAACTTGGTTTTATTGCAGAGGTACGCAATGAATCATAATTTCCAGCAGGCTCAGATCCTGCCAATGTAGGATCAGCAACTAAAACACTGAAAATGTGAACAATATTTTATTTATGGTTGGGACCTATAGAGCATGTTTCATATTTGTACTTCTGCCTTTTAGCTGCATAACAATGTTCTTGTGTGCATCTGGTATTTGAAGTATTCTTTCTACTAAGGTCGTTCTGAGCACAGCTACACTAGATTTTTAAGTAGCAAGTGGTGATGTTCATGTTCTTTATCCCCTCTCTCCCTTTTCTTGCCCATTTGGACAGCTGAGAGGAGAATGTGATTCTCTAAGGAGTAAAAATTCAAAACTTACTATGAAAGAAAGTAAGGAAAATTTACCAGGGAGCCCTTGGACTGTCTGTGCCTCAAAGCTAAGAATATTTTTTCTAAATCAAATTTTGAGTGATACAGAATTCTCTTCAAGAAAGCGTGAAGAATCCATCTAGAAACAAACTTTAATTCCATGTATTAGCAGAGTCAAGTTACAATGACCTTGGATATGCTCTAAACCAATCTGTAATGATTACTGTCAGAGCAGTTCTTTTTCTGTTGAAAAGTAATGGCCTATGATACATTGGAGGCCAGATTAGATCATCCTGACTATTCCTTCTGGTCAAAGTCTCTGAAATTGGAAAAAAATGACTTGGATTTAAGCTTAGGTATAAAACGAGGGATAACAGTAAGATGTTCTGAATAAAATTTCAGTATAGTGTACTGGAACATTTAATTTATCAAAGATTTATAAAAATCACAAAAACTTTAATTCTCCCTATATATATACATTGTGTGTGTATACTGCTGAAGTATGTAACAATTCTACAGTCCGGTTGAATTTGAGGGTTTTTTCCCCATATCTGGCTTTGTGCGTCATGGACTTAATACATATATTCCTATGTGTTAAAATTAAAATAGTTTATTCGTGAGGATCAAGCTAAAATTCTCAGGCTCTAGTATGGTTTGACTGCATGTAATCTCAGAGAACTCAGATTTTAATTGTGTAGGGTTTTTTTTTGTATATAAAGTTCTATTGCCTTGGTCATACTGTGAATAGGGCACTATAGGAGTCAATACCTCATCCTGAATTCAAAGAGGATTCAGGAACAAGTTTTAATGATCAGAGCACTGGGCATTTGTTGTGTGTCTTGTTACTGGCCTTAATTTAGTTTAGAATAACTTCTTAATTCAAACAGGCTTCGCAGATTTTTTTGGGGTTTGTTTGTTTTAAGAAAAGAAGTAAGGTGTATTCACTTGTGTGATAAATTCAAGACTGTGCTCAAGGATTTTTAGAGAGAAAAGGAAGTGAGGCATGATCGCACTAAGGCAACAGGAGGTGAAATTCTGCAGCAAGTTTGAGATGAACAAGATCAAGCCTGAAAGATCAGGAGGAAACTGACATGTTGTTAAGTTACCACAAAATAGTGACAACCGTAGCAGAAAGCATTTTTTTTTCCCTGAACTTACTCATAAATGCTGATTTATGTGTGATTTTTACAGATACATTTTCTATGATGATAAACAGTTTCTTGCTTTCTGCAACTGAGAATAGTAATTTTCATATGTATCAAACTAGATATTTTAGCACTTCTTTGAATCCCAGTCTGTTCACTCTGTCTTCATCCCAGCAGTTAGTGGTTACGGTGGTAAGAGCTACATAATTACTTGGAGGTGGGGATGAATATTAGGACATACAGAACTTGCAGAATGCATGGATTTCAGTATCCTGGGGTGACTTAGCTAACAGGACTGTGTATAGTTGTCCATGTATTGCCCAAAAAAGATGCTGATCCCCTTACAGAAGGGAAACATTTGAAATAACAAACAAAAAGCTCAGTATGGAGCTGTGTACTAGTTATTTCTGTGCCTGGAGTTTCAGATGTTATGTACTTATTCAGAGTTGAATTCAGCTGCTCTTCGGACTCTTGGTGAATATATACAGTGCAAACTTTATTTCTTAGTCTAATTCTTTATTTTTTTAGTGCCTCTACTTACGTATGTATACTGGAAAAAAACTGTTGTCATGCCTGTGTTTTTGAATCTTCATGCATGGCACTTTTATGTGCTATTTGATTATCAGATTTAAGAGTTTATTCACTGGTATCTTCAGAGTAAAGAACTGGAATAACACCTCCTGCCTAAAATGGGGCAGTGTTTTAAAACTCCAATAGGTAAGTTATCCTGCATGTTGCATTATGTTAGAGAAAGCTGTTAAAACAGTTTGTGTATATTTAAGTGTCCAAATAAAAACATTTCACATCTCACTTTAGGACACCTCATATCTCAAAGATGACAGCTTTTTTTTTTTTCTTTGAGTGCTTTGTTCATACATTGATTTGTCTGTATATTTTATCCTGTTGATCTGTTTTAACTTCTTCATAGAAGACAAGCTGTGCCTACTTTTTCCTTTGCATACACTGCAACTGCAATGTATCCCTTTCTTGCGTTGTGGTGCTTGAGTGATGGTGTGTTGAGTAGTTGTATGTTGGTCTACTAAGTCAGTTTAGTCACTAAAATTTTATTGCAGTTGGTTTCAGACTTTATTTATTCCCATTATGAGAATGTGACGTTCTACTTACAGAAGTGGGATACATCTTATTTAACCCTACCTGCAGGCTAAGAGTTACGGGTGAAACAGGGAGGTTATGGAGGTTATACTGCATATGCCTGACTGAGCATGACTTTCACTGAAAACTTGGGTTTTTTTACTCTTTTCTTTTTTTTTTTTTTTTTTACTCTTGTTGAGTATAACTGTAGTTTGTTAAATATTTAAAATATGCTTACTAACAGAGGAAAAAAATCGTATCAGCAACTTTTTCTGATAATTTTTTCTGAGCACTTTTTAGTGAAGGTGTCTTTTTCTTGGGACCATTGGTTTTGCAGCAAGAACTTTGAGTGTATGGTCTAGGCATTGTTTGTAAATTACAGCAGAAGATAATGTCTTTCAGATTACTGTATGTTACTGCGGAGAATAGCATTGAAACTGGTAGTTGGGATATTTTGATTTAATTCTCAGTTCTTTTCAAACATCTTGTAGTCACTTCTTCTGTTCCATAACATTTTAATGGGATTTTAATGTGTTGTATTAAATAGTTGCATAGGTAGGAGGGGTATCAAGATAAATAGTTGCATGGGTAGGTTATGTTGCATGGTTAAAAGGGTATTAAAAACATTACCAAAAAAAGTAAGCTATTTTTGTGTCGTTGGTATGTTTAGTAGTCTTAAAGTGAATTTGACACATTATAAATACACTCTTCTTTAAGTGGGTGGTGTAATGGGTATTGAAATAATGACAGATGTCCTTAAATCAGAATTTAATTCAAAGGGTCTTTACTTACGTTTTTGTCAAATTATGCAGGATTGAAGAGGCTCGCACACTTGTAAGCAGAGTAACGCCTGAGCTCTGTAAGTTAATCATATTAGTAGTCCTCAAAGGACAAAATCTTCTTGCTGTCACAAACTGAAGGTTTTCTGTGAGTGGTATGACACTCTTTGGATTGATGTAATGGTCGGTTCCCCTTAAAAGCCTTAGGACATCTGTTCCCACTGCTTCACGTGCATCCTCAGGAGTCAGTTGAGTTTCTGAGTTTCTTAAATTGACCCCTGTACAATTGTCTAAGCAGCAGGGGCAGCTCAGGAGAAGTAGCATCCAGGACCACTATTTTCAGTGGTAGCTGGTTGTTAAATAAACTTAACTTGCAGAGTTAAACTTCACCTTCACATTCCATGATATGAGATATGTGAGTGTCTGCATTAAAATGTTTTTGCTTTAACTCCTAGTTTGCTATTTTATCATTAATTTCACCCAGTAAAGTAAGAAGTTTTTGATGAAAAGGATTCTTGTTCAACAGAAAGGAGAAAACACTGTAATGTTGTGAATTTTTTCTTTATAGCTTTGTAACAATCTTGTGTATGATCTTGGAATCTTATGCTTTATAGACCTCTAAGTTACTCTTCTGAACAAAACTTGATTTTCTTAGTTTTGACTTATTTTCTAATACTTTATTTTCAATATTTTGAAGAAATGTGATTTTTTTTTCTAAATTCCATTCTCTGCTTATAGTCATCTGTAGAAGGAAAAAAACCCCACCCTCCTCTGCCCCCAACCAAACCCCAAAGCCCCCCCAAAAACCCAACACAACAAAAAACAACCCAAAACAACCCACCTTTGAGTTACGCTGCTGGAGAATTTCATTCAGTGCTAGTACTGTTTGAATGGGTGCCTGCTGCTTGTTGCAACTGGAGCAGTAACGTTGTAGCTGTTGGCAATAGGCAGAGAGCTAAGTTGGGGAATAGACCTAGAGTAAAGATGCCCAGGTCTTTGGCCTGCTCTTGTGCAGAATTCACATTATCTGAGTGAGATATAAAGAAATACTTATTAAATTGTGCCTTGTGTCACCAGGTGTTCCTTTCTGAGTATATACTCTTTTTGTCAGAGAAGGGTGTTGATGCTGTCTAATGCTTGTTTAGCATTTCAGCAAGATCCCATTCCATGTATGTAATGATGAGGAACTTCAGCCAGTTCACTGATTTGACATAACTTAAAATGTTGGCTACAACCCTGTACTGGTTGAGTATAGTTTATCTGTAATATATAATTTTAAGATAGCGTAACTTCTCATAATAGTGTTTTAAGTATGTAATTTAATGTACTTTGGATATATTTTTCTTATTTCTGGGCATCCTGCTTTTGGATTTTTTAGTGATTGCATGTTTTTCATAAGCAACACTTTTAACTTCCCTGTTTACCAAAAAAATCGGACTTCGTCTTTCATATATAGTAATTACATAATTGAAGTGAGTGGAAGGAATACAGAAGGGACTTTAAACCAGTTTTTGAATGGATTACGTGGTGCCACCCCATCTTACTTACAATTAATGAGCTATTATGGTTTGCCCCAACAGTAATGCGTATTAGTTAAAATAAGCTACCCCCTTTGCTCATTTGCATCTGGTATGAATGTGACTTTTAATTTTTAATTTTTTTTAAATTAGCCTCATGCTATCAGATGAGATGTTTTAGAAAAAACATTGCAGCAGCTTTTACGTTCTGATAACTGCCTCACTACAGCATACATTCATCCATTTTACAGGCATGTCAGTAGTGGAAAAGAAAGTCATGTCTGTTTCCCTTTTATAGCTAGCTAGCTCATGTTTTTTTCACTCTTTCCCATTTGCAAAGAACTTCTAAAAGTTGTTTTACTAGTTATTTTGCTATTTTGAGGCCCTGAAAAGGATTTGAGCTTTTTTCCGATTGCTTTTTATCTAAAATTTTAAAATACAACTTCAATCAGATTTCTAACTGATGTTTTATCTCTTTTTTTTTTTTTTTTAAATTATATATAGTGTTAATTTTTAAAACTGTGTGCAAATCACCAGTAGTGATAGTGCAGGAATACTTAACTCTGGAAAGGGATTTTCTGTTATTCATTATTCAAATGCAGGAGAACTTGAAGGAGGTGGTGGTAAGGGGAAGAAAACTGATTTTTTTTTTTTCCTTTCTTCTGTGACTTAGCTTCTGTTGATTTTTGCATTGTTTTCCCTTAACTAGGTTGTCTTATATTATGACTTCTTGGGATTTCAATCTCAAGTGTAAACAAGAAGTAATAAATTGTGTCCATCACAGGATAAAATAAAAACCCTAATTCCAACTCTTCATGCCTCTCTTAAACATCTTAAAGAAGCAAAATAGGGCACAAGCCCAATTTTTTTTTGCTTTTCAGGTCTCCTTTAAGAGCAGAGACAACCATGATCCAGCAGTTTTGGAGGTAGAGGCAAGTAAATGTTTTACTTCTTGTAAACATTCCAATAAGTTTTTGCAAATCACCTATAATTTGAGGAGACCCTGGTTGAAAAAGAATCTCACCCCACCCCCTCCTTCCCTAAATGGTGAATTTACTTTGTGTGCTTGATGTGAGGAAAAATATAGTTAAGCTTTTAGTGATTATTGACAGGCTTCACTCAGTTACACGCTGTTGCAATACCCAGTTGGTGTAAAATATAGAAGTTTAATATTAGTAAGGTTTTTGTGAGAATAGTTGTTGAAGTTCTTTTCTTTTGAACCGATCTTCAAAATGTAAATTGTGTTGTGTGGTTCATCATAGTGATTTTCTTTTTAAAAAAATAAGGCTAATATTTGCCCCCCCCCCCCTCCAGCTGCTGGTTTTCTTATCAGCTCTTCAGCATTCTCACTAAGGGCAATTAAACAACCTTTTATGTACTGGGTCTAAACCTGTAATTATTTCTATGCTGGGGACATTTCTGAGAGCTCATGTTGAGTTTCTCCTGAAGGTATCACTTATGTTCTTAAGTTAGTATTTTTGCTCTTTTTCTGAAGACTGTATTGGAGGTACAGGAAGGAACTATGCACCTGTTTTGCTGAAGTTTTAAAAATCAGTCAGCCTCTGAGTGCTACTGCTTATCAGAAAATGTGGCTCCTTCAGATATCTGAAGTTCCAGGGCTGCTCTTCGGACAATTTAAGTCAACACTTGCTGTTCAGTACCACTTGCACAGCCATGGCTAGGTATACTTTCTCCCTTCCTTGTGACAGTTACTGATGATCTAAATGACTATGATGACCTGCTTCAGTGCTGAGCCAGCTGAAAACTAAAGGTGGAAATGTCCTGTTGCTCTTGAAAACCATGAACTGGATTGCAAGCACTTTAGGTGGGACTTGCAGCACCAACTTAGAATAGCTTAAACTGTTGTGGGACTACAGGCTTTGGGGAAAGTGCAGTAATTATTCTTGAATTAGTTGAACTGGATGACCGTTGTCTTCTTGGTATGCTGTGGAGATGATGCTTTTTACATCTTCGGATGATAAATACATGGTACCCAACACGTTCGGATCATACGGGCTTGCAATAATTGTTCTCTCTACCGTTAATGGACTCTTTGCTGTGTTTAATTTTCTGATTTAAGTATGCAGACATTTGAAACAGTCTAGCAATTTTGACTGTGATTGATATTAGATGGGTGTTAACTGAGAACTGGGAAGCAAAATTATGAAACTGTACACTTGGGTTTTAATTCTTTGAAATATCAGAGCTGGTTTTTGAGAAGGGCTGGAATTGTTCAGTGTTTTTGGCGTCCTTTTCGTGTTTTAAGTAGTGAAGTTCATTTGTGACATATCTGGATTAATTATTAAGTCGTAATACAGTGTAAAGACGAACATGTAATAGCAAATACTACAATTGTAACATGGAGAATATTAATGACAAGTAGCATGCTGACACTGTTAATTCTTCCCATGTTTCTTTGAATGCTTTGTAAAGAACCTTCTTCAAACTACTTCAGTTAGGAAAATAGTGTTTTCGGGTTTTTTGGACCTTTCTTTTCCTTACCATCAATAAATAGAGACAGTTTGCATCGTTTCATAACGATATAGGATTACGTGTATTTGAGAAAGTTTTGTTCAACTTCTCTTTAGGGAGGTGGGGGGAAAAGTGCCATTCCATGATAATAGAGGGTTACGATGGGGACAGGAAAGAAGCTAGTTTTTGGTGAGCTAATGTGACAGTATAGTTCAGTGGGATAAAAAATGTTGCTAGTTAATAAGACGTATTGACTTAAATTAATACCTGTGCCAGTTTATGAAGGTACACTGTGTTGATAAAGCAGAATTCGACATTTTGCATAATCAAATAATTTTGCAAAATCAAAATAAGATTTTGCACAAGCAAAATCTTAATTTTTCACATTACAGTGACTTGTGATGGAGCTGTGATAATTTGGTTAATTGTAGTTTTTATTCAGTTCATGCACTCTTACTCAAAATGAAAGTGTCAGCAGATTCACTATTTGATGAGATGACAAGATATTTTTTAAAATTACATTCCTTTGGTGAATGTCTTTGTACATTTTACCAAAAATTGTGGGATTCAAAAAGTTCACCTGAAACTGGATGTCTTTTTGGAAGGGTGATGTTTTCTCCTAAACAGCAGTTGTAAGACTGCTAATTGACTGGGATCTTTAAAGATGCATATCTAGACATTCTCTCCTAAGACCAGTATACATGTATGCAATGTAAATATTGTGATATTTGACTTTGAATTAAAATTATGAGTAACTTTCTTTTGTGTTTATGTAATCAGCAAGGGATTTATGACACTTTATTTTACACTGGCTTACTGATGTTTTGGGTTTTTTAGTCACTGAATTGATGTCACCTGCGAGGTAAGGGGGGGAGGGGGAATGCTGATCCTGAAGATCCATCATCTCTGTACTGTAGGAAAGGCTTCCCTAATATATTACCAGTGGTTTTCTTAAGAGCCATTTAATATCATTGCCAAGCTGGCACTTGGCTATACAGTCTTTAGCTGGCTTGCCTATTGCTACGTTTTAATCTAGCCTTAAGAACACATGCCACAGGCTGGATTCCCCTCATTCTGCAGTCGTTATAATCAATAGAGTTGTTGCATGAAATTGGTCATAGGAAGGTTTGGAACCGTGGTCACGCTTTGAATTACCTAGGTGGTAACTTCTGTGTGTCAAATCCTGTATAATTGTAGCAAGGATTTGAGGCAACTGCTGCAATAAACCAATGTAATTGCAGACTGTGTGCAAGGTTTCAGTCATAAATACATGGAAAGTTTGTGTGCCGAGATCATTTGAGGCAGTAGTTCTGAATTCTTTCAAGGACTCAACTTTAGTTCATTAGCTAGTATTTATTGTCAGTTCTGTACTCAGTGACAAATTTGGGGACTCTTCTGTATTCTTCATAATAAAATTTTGTTTTATTTTTAAAATAGAAGTTAGTTTTATTTAATTTGTGCTAGTATCTTGCCTGTTACTTTCTGTTTGTTTTGAACTGTTGTCTGGGTTATTTGTTTACGAATAAATTTGGTTTGTAATTGTTGCAACTGCGTAAATATGGGAAGAATAGAACTATTTCAGGAGGAGGGAGTAAAATGATTAAAACCCAAAGATAAATAAGTATATCCTTGTGTAATCACCATAAGATTAAATTATTGTAGTTTTAGAGTACACTTGTTAATAGCTTAGCGAAAAAATAAGAGAATGGAGATAAAATATAAGGCTAGACTGTTGTTATTAAATGTGTTAAAATCTGTTTTAGCAGTAATGCTATACAAAATGCTATAGAAATGCTATATTGTTTGTTCCACTCAGTACAGTACTACTGGTTGCAGGTCACCATTGAAGAAAAAGTTGAATAAATCATAGACAATGAACATACTACACTATTATTTATGCTCTGTTTAGGATTACCATAGTATGCATCCAAAGCAGACAACACAAAGTTCACATAGATCATTCCTCAGAACAACAACAAAACACACCAAAAAGAAGAAGAAAGGGAAAAGCAAACAAAAAAATTCCCTCAAAAAACTTGATCAATGGAGGCTCAACCTGCATAAAAACATTGCAATTAACATGTAAGCTTTCTAGCTATGCAGCAAATCAATTAGTGTATAGATTAGAGTGACCCTGAAATTAAGCTTTTCAGTTGTTTCCAACTGGTGAAAAACCTCTTACCCTGTCTGGACCGCACAGTGTAGTTGGTGACATGCTGTGAACTTACGCCAGTTGTAGCATAATGTCTGTTTAACAACAACATTTGTGGAAAATGAGTTTGTTCCATTAATCAATGAATCTGACTGTTTATCTTCTCCAAAAGACCCATGGACCGTAGAGGGGACCAATATTTAGAGCAGAGCAAGCCACCATCTAAGCAGTGGGATAAGAGCCACGGGCAATCATCTGCTTAACAGTACCAGCTCACTAAGATAAAGCCCTTCTGTAATAGAGTTTCAGAAGGCCTGCTGACTGCAGAATTAACTTGGAGCATCATTTTTGGTCTCATTCCTCTCTAATCCGAAATACAAGGCATCATTCTAACGCTTCTGTAAATCTGAAAATTCCAGAACTTAGAACTGTGGGAGAAATCACTGTGTAAAGAAATGAGAGAGCAAATAACTGAGTGACATATTAATTATATAATTCATCAGTGGAAAGCACTTCTAAGCGATTACGTAATAGGGCAGTATTAGTGCTGCTGTACGATGAACAGGGAAACAGGGCCAATGAAACCTAGCTGGTCTGTGAAATTACACGTTTTTAAGAGTGCTGAGATTGCAAATTCAAATTAGAAGATGCTAGAATTAAGGTTGCTTGTTTACAACCTTTTTGTACAAATTAACTGTTCCTTGGACTTAATCACTGTGCTGTGAGTGACTAGTTTTTTTTTTCTTTGCCACGGTCCTATTTAAATAAATGGGCCATAGTATGTTCATTTCTCAGGTAAGCAACTGAAATGTAACATTCGAAGTGGAAAATGTTGATTGCTTTGCGTGCCTAATGTGAGGTGAGTGGAAACTGAGTTTTCAGAATACCTAGTTTTTAAATAGCAATTTATGTATTATAGTAGAATTACATTTGACGTAAGCAGCACTGGTAAGTGCCCAACATGTCTACTGAGTGGCAAGTCAGGCAGGCAGAGCGTGGGGTTCCCGCATCCTCACCCCCTCTGAGGGCGGTTGGAGCTGTGCAGCCTGCTGAAGGTGTGACTGACAGCTGGCAGCTTCCCACAAAGGGATATGCCTGGGCCCTCCTTTGTGCTCAGTCTGCTACTTGTGGGATGTGTCACTGAGCCAGTTCAGCTTGCTAAACAGGCAAAACCTAATCTGACAGCAGTGGTTTGCTGCTGTGTTAAACTGGCTCTAGAAGGGCCCAGTGAGAGCTGTTCCTGCTGCAATGACGAGGGAAGGACTCTGCAGGCAGCCAAGAGGAAGAGAAAGGATTGAAGCCACTTGTTTTGGTGGGAGTGAGCAGTTACTGTTTCAGCTCTGTTGTTGAACAGAGTCTACAGTCTTCTGTCTACAGAAGAAACGCTTCTGTACAAGAAAACGCAGAGTAGTTCTCACTTGTGATTTGGGAGAGTTTTTTTTCTCCGAGTTGACTATGTAAGATCAGTACAGACATTGTGTCTAAAGCTGACAATATTCATTTAAGCAACCACTTATGAAAAAGTGTGCTATGTGTTTAGCACTACGTTTTCCTGTTGGCATAAGAGGTGATTTGAATCTTATTATTCAGGATAGCATTTAGCTGCCTGGGCCCTTGAATCTTCTTGCCATCCCTGCAGACCTACAGGAAGCAGGAGTGATTCAGACACCTGCTCGTCATCATGCATCTTTAAGGAAATCTTCAAGGCAGATTCATCCCAAAGATTGAAATAAGAAAGGGGAAATAAGAAAAATGTTAGATATAATCATATCAATGCTGATACCCTGTTTTTCATTAAGATCAGGACTCCACAAAGTTTATGCATGAGATCTGTTGTAACATTGATTATTCCCCCCACTTCTGTTTTTTGCAGTCTGACTGTGCGTGGTCTTGTAAAAACTCACAGTTATTGTTGACTTACACATTTATCCAGAACAGAAAGAGCCATTCCCAAGCAGTGTATTCCTGTACAGGCTTTGAGCTAAAGCTCTGGTACTGCAACCATGTCAGCCTGGCCTTGGCAGCAAGAACAACTTTGCTTTTCTGTGTACGGCTTCTTTCCTGCGTTTTGCTACATTCTTGTAGCCCAGCAGTAAAGTACTATTGGCAATGTGTCGCTGGTTAAAGTACCAAAGTTTAGAGTTACTCCCCTTCCTCTACCCTTTATCCTCCCCAACCTGCCTCTGAACCAATCTAAAAAAACAGAGGTGATGAATGTTTGTTTTCTCTCTTAATTTTTTAAACTTGACTGAGCAAAAACCAGTTTCTGTATGGCTCGGGAAGTCACTCGAAGCTTAACTGCTACCTAGGTATGTTTGGTTTGAGTCATGAGTCTCTTATTTTTGTTGCTTTGACAAATAGTAAAAACCTAAAGATCACAGTGTCCTAAAATAAAGCTAGCAACATGTTACTGTAAAAAACAATTTTTTTTTACAAGTCATCTAATTTTAAAGAAACAGTAGTAACTGTTTATATTCTTAAACAAAGGTTATTTAACTTTTTTGTACATATGAAGTGAACTATGAACCTGTTCTTTTTTTAGTTTAGTTGATTTTATGGGGGAGGAGTAGGAAAGTGTTTTCCATTTGATTTTCTTAAATTTAGCTGGTAGATCTGTGCAGAGTTTTATAGCTGTATCTGAACTTGTCTGTTACATTGCGGGTTAAGAGGTAGTACTTCTCAATTTTCTTGGCACACTGAGGTTATGTTAACATGTTCAATCTGAATTTCTGTTAAAAATGTTCTGTAGTGATATATTCATACACTTTTGTGCAAAGATCTGGAGTGAGTGAAACTTCACTTTTCTTACTAAGTGTTAGGCAGTTTCTGAAAAGATGTTAAGGAGGTTAGTAATCACGCATTATTGTAAATGTTAACAGCATGAGAAAATGGGGAGGAGTAGTTCTGTCTTCCTTCAAAAGCTTACAATTATTTTGTAACTAAAAAAAGTGACGGGTTGGCGTGACTATACTGTCATTTTACACAGTTGTCTTTACAATATGCTCCCTTAAGACCTTCGCCAGGATTTATGCAGAGGAATCCCTGTTGATATATCTTTTATTTTTCACATATATGGCATATATGTGCCTCATTCTTGAAAAACTAAAAGTAATATGGTTGTATTTTCAAGCAGAGGCTGAGTCACTGGACTCTGGAAGTGATAGGCAAATTGAGATTAGGAAAGCAGAAGTGTGGATATGTTGGCATTAAAATGCAGGGTGTAAGCAGCTCTATTTATTCTGGTAGCTCCAAAAGCTAATACATTTTTCCCCTTTGTATTTCTTTCTCCTCCTTTTCTTTAACAGTACTGTAAATTCAGTCTGAAGTTTAAAAAAAAAAAAAAAAAAAAAAAACACAAAAAAACCCCAAAACAAACAAACAAACAAAAAACCCCAGTCATTTATTCCTAATTATATTTAAAAAAAAAAAAAAGAATTAACAAATTATGTATGAATTAATGTAGCTTTGTCTGTTTCGTAGACTTTTAACATAAATGAGTGAAAACTGCTGGAATTTGTGCTTAGATTAAGCAGAAACAGCATCTGAAGAAAAGTGCAGGTTTATTCTGTTATTTCTTGACCCTCAACTTTTGTTCGACGTCGCTTATATGTGGAGCCGTCATAGAAGAGCCAGAGCACGGGCATTTGAGGATGAGCTTAACTAAGAGATGGATCAATTTAACAGTAAGCTCAAATTATTGAGGAGGGGAGTGTTCATGCATTGATCGGGTCCACCATGCAAAGCGGCAATCAAATCTAAGCAAGGCAGAGAGGAAATAAAACATGGATTAGAGAAATAAAAGCAGCTGAAATTCAGTAAGATGCCACAATTATCTGGGGCATTTACAGTTAATGAAAGTTAAATGATAGTACTTCAAAATAGGAAAGAAAATACTTCAAAAATTGTAAAATTATACTGCCAGCTTAAGAGCTGATCATGTTCTCCATTGAATACGAAAATATCGTTTATGTTTTTTACTTTTACAAGTGCTAGTGACTAATACTACATTGACTGCAGTGTTCAGAACTCAATATGCTGTAAACAGTAGTCCAAATTGCAGGCAAGAACAGTGTTTGGGGGTTGGTGTAGGTTTTTTTTGGTTGTTGGCTTTTGTTTGGTTTTTGGTTTTTTTTTTGTTGTTTTTTTTTTTTTTTTTTTAATTAAAAAATCTCTAGAGAAATATTCAGGACTACTATACTGTGTAGACTAGAAGACTGGGAAACCAATGAATGGACACTTTTATCCCTTTAATAAAGCTGAGGAATAATGGTAGCATTTTTATTTTTTAAAATAGAGTAAGTATTCAGAAATTGAAACCACAGCTCAGGTGTTTCCCGTAAGTTCCCAAATCATTAAATCACAGGCTCTGATGATGATTTCTGTCTTTTGTGTTCACTGCACAGATGAAAGTAAAAGTTTCATATGAGTGGAAAAAGGAAAAACTAAGGGGCTCACCTTGAAGCTGGAAAAAAAGGTTCTCCTCAAAGTGCTGTTTATACATTTTAGCCAGTCATTCACAACTGCAAAAAGCCTCCAGTCCTTAGTAATAGTTACAACAGCCTCACTCTTCTGACTAGGTAAAGTCTGACACTTCATGGTAATTTTAATTATCAGTATTAACAATTGCAATCATCTCTAACAAATATATCAAGTTATTGTGTTTATGCTGTGCACTTCATGTGCTAAATTCTCATTTATTCCCTGAGGATACTGACGCATACAAAACTTTTTTACTTTTGTCCCAAAACAGTGAAATATTCAGTCTTAGCAGGCTCCTGAGTTTTGACAGCATTCGACAATACAGCTTGTTCCGCAAACCATTGCTCTTATTTTTCACACTGGCACAACTTGAGACAAATACGAAAGAAGAAAATCTTGGAGAGATGCAATCCTGTTGCGTATTTGACAGAAACTAGGCCTTTGCGATGCAGTTTCTGCCGGCTCCACCCTCTGGAGCAGTTGACTGTCCAGCTATAACAGCGCAGAGCAGGGGTTGAGAGTGCTGGCTTGGGCGGTGGCAGAGCCTTCCTCTTCAATCAGTAGCCCCTGGTTATTGGGCCGTCTTCTTGTGCTGTGAAGCCACAGCTTTAGAAAGATGCAGTGTGGTGTTTTGTGCACATAGGAACCACTTTGGCTGCAGGGCAGATCTGAACTTGGGGCGGCGCTTGGTTTGAAGTTTCCTGAGCACAAAGTCTGTGTTGAGGCTCTGACAGAACAGAATCCTCTGTGCATTTAAACATTAAGTTGGTTTATGCCATCAGATTTTTTCAGAATAGTTCTTAAAAGATCTTTCAGATAATGCCTTATGACAGTGTTTGACAGCTACTGGGTAGTTTAATGTGAGCTGGAAGATACCACTTCTTAATCCAGAATTGTTTTGAAGGGGGCTTAGTATACAATAATAATGGATAATTAAAGATATAATAAATAATATAAGTTGTCTGAGATTCAAAACAGTAAATATGTGACTGTTAATTTAAGCAATTGATTTGTTGCTTCTATAGGAGAAAACTTCGATCAGAAATTCTAAGTGTGAAGTAAGCTATGGTGGTCTCCCTGACCAGATGCTACCCTTTCAGCATTTCTTTTGTTATTTTTTCACCAGCTTTCTGCTTGTGAACTGCTACCATTAGAAGCTCAGTAGGAGGAAAAGTCTATGTTAATTTGCCTGACTGTAACTGCACAATTAAAGCAGTTTATCAGCAGGGGTTAGGACAATCAGTGTGTTCCGATGCTTGGTGTTATAAAATTACTTCTGTTGTTCAAACAGATACTGTAATTAGTGCATTATTTTAAACTGGTTTTCTGCAGGGCTGGCTTCAAGTTTCATCTGATAAAAACCTCTATTTTTGCTTCTTACCTAGGAACTTACTTTGTTTGCAGGCTACTTCTAAAGTAACAACTTTTATTGAAATGTTAATGTCAGGAGTATGTCATGTGAATACACTTGAGAATACAGTTTTTTGGGGGGGTGTTGTTTTTCAGGGTGTTTTTGTTTGTTTTTTGCTGGTCGAGACTTAAATTCACTGGCAAAAATGGAAGAAGAAAACTCCATATTTGTATTTATAATTATTACTACATACTAGCATTTAATAGTTCTCATATAGATGAACAAGTAGCTTCATGTCAGATAATAAAGATAGCTGTTGTTCTGTCCCTGGCACATGCGTAATTAGGTTTCACTTAGGATAGTTTTATGAGACGTGGTGAGTCTTTAAGTGGCAGTTACGTGCTAAAATATGGTTCCTTATCTTCTCCCTTTCTCAGTTATAGCACTGACCTTGTGCTTACACTCAAAAGCCCCTTATGATCTTATTCAACCCACTTGTGCAGCAGAAAAAGGGGGGTAAAGGGGTGTGTTTTTGCTGCATCAGCATGTTGCCCTGACTGTGAAAAGCTGGTGTGGTGCTGGGCCCAGTCCCAGTGGAGGAATAAGGACTACCTGGTAATGGGGAGTGAAACTTTGAAGTTGTTCGATTGTTCACAAAAGTATACAGTAAGACAACAGTATGAGATGATTCAAGTGATTTTATTTCATTAGGGCTAGAGCACTCATGAATATGTATCAGCTGATGTAGAGTTGTTTGTATATCTGAGACTTTTAAGTGGTTTATTCCTTGCACAATATGTTACTGAAATCCTCTGTCTTCCAAATGTTTGTTTTCAACGATCTCTGCAGTGGAGATGCCAAAAACTTAAAAATAAAATTCTGTAGCGCAGGTTAGCAGAAAGAACAGTTACAAGAACAAAAATTATGTTGAGCAGCACAAGATGGACAACTCTGGTGGTTCATGAAAAGTTGTGACTAATGACTTAGGATGCTCTTTTCCCTAAATTTCTTGGGTTCCTCCGGCTGGGTTTTACCAGTTCAACGGTGTTTACAAAAGGTTAAGTAAGGTGTAATCTGTATTGAATGGTTGAGTAGTGTTTCTCTCAGACTCATAATTCAGACCTGACTTTGTTGCATGGTTGCAAATACATATCAACTCTTATTTAAAAATACTTAATCTAGAGCAAGACTAGAATTTGCTTACAATGACCTTTCTAATTTATCACTTCTTAGTTAGATTTAACTTGTTTCAAAATTGCCTTAAATCAGCATATTAACTTTTAAAATTCATACAGCTTCTTTTAAACTGCTCTTCCAATTATTTTGAAAACTTTGATAAATATGTGTGAATGTTTTCACTATGGAAAAGAAAGATTCACCAGAACTACTTGTTCTAGGTGGAATTGTACCTATAGCACAATTTATTAGACAAAATATATTGTGGTAATTTTACTAAATAGCTGAATTTCTTCTCTGCACATCTTACCTCCTCAATTTGACTGTGAGAAGTGGCTGTGAGTGATTATACTGTTTCTTTTATCTTAGGACAATTTTAATTAAAGTTCTTAGAATGTACTTGAATTAAACCTTTGTATAGTTTAAAGGACTAAAGCTTTTCTGATGCCTTTTAATTTTAGCATTCAATTTCATTGTATGAAAACATTCTTCCCTTTTACTCTAGCTTTTTTGTGGGTTTTTTTTGTCATTCAGTAGGGAGAGCAGCTTGTTTTAATAGGTTGGTGAAAACAGAATTTAATAACCTATCACTTCAGGATGAGTGAGGATACTCAACATTTACTTGAGTCAGTGGCTTTATTTCTTTAAAAGGCCCCTGCTGTTGCTACTGAGCTGTGTTTGTCTTTTCTAGTGGCCAACATTACTGGAAATTGTATGAGTTAGCGTGGAAAAAGTACATAGGATGGGAGTTGCACTTTTTTTTATACTACGGGCCATAGCTTTGTGAAAAAAATGTCAACGTGGAAAACTTCCTTCCACTCTTTATCACATTGCATTCATTCTTTATTGTCTAACCAATATATCCCTGCCTTTATATAAACAGATACTAGGAAAGTATTTCTTTTCAGTGTTTATTTCATTTTCCCTTAATGGCATTCTGACAGCTAGAAATTACTGGATTGTATTTCACCAGTTTTTAATCATCAACTTATTTTTAGTCACTCGGCCATACTGTGAAGGTCCTTGGGCCTTTGTGGTGAGAAATAGTTTGAGATTTTTTTAAAAGTTCTTGATAAAATATTTTGTGATGGCTCGCTTTCTTAAAATATCTTCCTCTTTCACCATTTGAATCTTTTGAACAATTTCAGTCAAGCTTGATAATAGGCACTTCTTTACTTTCAGTTTGAAGTTTTTCAAAAATTATTGGCTAGATAGAGGAGAGGCATCTAGTCAAGAGAAGGGATATACTGAGTTTTCAGTCATGTGCTTTGCATAGCTTACAGAAAGCTACTAAGCTGCTGTCTCTTTCTTGTTAAGTCAATAGTTATGTTAAGAAGGAAGCTTTGGGATGGGATGTGCACATGTAAGTAGAAGTGTCCTTAAAGGACTGGGATGCAGGAGCTATAAGACCACGACTTGGAATTACTGTGGTAGTAATAGATGTGAGTTAATTGCATCCTCTGCCTGCTTTTTGGCTCCCCACTAAATCCCTTCCCAAGAAAACAAAAAATAATTGGGAAAAACCCCCACAAAAAACCTTCTGTAATTATGTTACTTCTTCTTTTATTTTTGTGCAACTGAATTTCAAGTTGTAGCAAGATTTTTTTTTTTTTTAAACTACCTGATCCATTGACCTTAATAGCAAGATAAATATTGAGCACTTTCTTCAAGTCCATTATTGTGTATAGGTACCCTGAGGATAATAAGCGTATACACACAGACAACACAATGAAAGCAAAATCTGTTTACAGAATTAGGCTATATTTAAGGATACTGAAATTTCTGCCAAACAAGGAGCACAGTGAAATTTCATCTACCAGTTATGTTGCTCTTAATGTTCTTTAATTTAGCAGACAAGATAGTTTGGTTGTAATTAAGCTTTTCTAATATTGTTGTTCCCCAAGGTTGTGGCATAAATCATTTTACTCTGTAGTTTCCTGAATCTTCACTGCCTCCATTTTTCCTGTATAATTCTTCCATAAACAATCTCTGGGATGCAGGAAGACTTCATGCTATAAATTACTTCTTGTGTATGTAATATAATTTTGAATTTATGCAATTTAATTTCTTTTTCCCGAGTCTTTTATTCAGGTTTTCTGGTTTTCTTGGTGCTATTTCTTTCTTCTATGCACATACCCTTCCTGCTGTGGTGACAAATGTTTTTTGCCCAAAGTAACTCCCATGGCAATTTCTGTTACTCGTCGCTTTTTCTATAGGTAGACCTGGCAACCAGGCTGAATTGCTCAACAGGTGCTACTGAAGGACAAGAGGCAATGGGCACACTGAAGTAAAAGAAATTATGTTTATATATGAGAGCTTTTTTTTTTTTTTTTTTTTTAATTTTTCTTGAACACTGATTGAATACTGAACGGGTTGCCTGGAGAGGTGATGGAGTCTCCATCCTTGGAGATATTTAAAAGCTGGCCCTGACCAACATGCTTGAGTTGACCCTGCCCTGAGCAAGAAGTTTGGACTGGATGATGTCCAGGGTCCCTTCCCACATCAGCCATTCTCTGGTTCTGTGAAGTAATCTGGTTTGTTTTAGCTGCAGTTTACTTCAAGATACCCACCACTTGCAGTTTCTTTCTACAAAGTTATGCAGCAGGGCAAGCTGTAGTCATTCTCTCCTGCCCATCTTTTCGTCACTTTCTCCCCAAACAATCTCAAAAGAAAACCCTCACCAACCCTTGGAAGTGTTGCACCACATTTCATGAGTCTTCAGAAAGACACCTTCCAACTTGAATGTCAGATATGTTGAATTTACCCATTCAGCATTTTTTAGAATAAAACAGGATTGGGAAAAGATGTTTTCAAGACTTGTTGCACAGAGGACTAGTTTAATTTAAGTAGAGGTTTTACTTGGGGGAAACTATGTTTTTCCAAACCATCCTTTCAGAATTTAAAAGGAGAATGAGGCAACATAAAAAACTGCAGCTCTTAGCTGCAAGAGGTTGCAGGTTATCTCTCCTCCCATGGGTGTAGCCCTGTCATACATTTTGCATCTGACTTTCTGTTTGAATGAATGGCCTAGTGTAGATCTGATTTCCCACTTTTGGTAAAACCAACCAAATAAATAAATGAACATACATATTGGTATAATATTCAACCAGCATTTTCAAGAAACCAAAAGACTTGGAAAACTTAACCTGCTAAGAAAGCAACCACATGGGACAAAATGGAAGCAGTGGAGGAATTTGAAGCCCCCGTGCATTGAGGTAGAACAGAAGACATCCCGTTCCAAACTCTCTCTCTATTTTTTTTTTTCTAACTGTTTTTTCAAAACATATTATATGTGGACTTTTATTCTTCTTAACCTTTCTTTCAGTCTTACCATTTGACTTAAGAAATAGTACTCTCCACAACAGCAGGACTTTTATTAATGTACTTCATGACCATAGAAGAGCATATATAGAACTAGTCGAATGCTTTTTCAGTTATCTTAGTGATAAGTTTTTGTACGATTGTTAGTGCTGTGAGGTCTGACAATAATAATACGTGTGATTATTGATCTTATACACAATGCGTTCCACCTAAAAGTAAACTAGGGGATGTGGGGAAAAAAATAAATCTACAGTATCATATGTTTATTGTCCTATGTGCAGCTTCTCTTTTTTTTTTAAACTGAACAAAAAATTCTTCATGCTGCAACAGAATAATTTGAAGTACAGCACCAATAGTTGAGATTATGTTAATCTGAAACATTTAAATACTGAATAACAGAGAGGCAGGCTACTTTGTTTTATATAACAAAGAAAGTATTTTTCTGTGTTCTAAAGGTTACAAATCATGGAATCGTTGAATGGTTTGGGTTGGAAGGGACCTTAAAGATCATGTAGTTCCAATCCCTCTGCCATGGGCAGGGACACCTCCCACTAGACCAGGTTGCTCAAAGCTCCATCCAGCCTGGCCTTGAACACTTCCAGGGATGGGGCATCCACAACTTCTTTGGGCAACCTATCAGGATTGCCCAGAGGCAATAAATCAGGCATACATCCACTATAACAATATGCATTTTATTTTTCGTGGTTTTGTGTGACTATGGTTGTGCAAGCTATCATGCATGTCATCTCATCTCATGTGTTAGTAAGAGATACCTTTCCCATTCCAGCTTTGTGTCAGCTCACCACCGGTCAGTGCATGAAGAGGTAGTGGCGTGTTTCTTGCTCTGCCCTCTGCTGGTTTAGGAACCGTCTCTTGTTCATCATACCTGTAACATAACTTGTCACCATCTTAAAAAAAACTCACTCCTGATTTGGATTTTTAAAAAAGTGAATTGAACTGTTTAAATAGTAATAGTGGAGATTTGATCATGATTGAGTGAAATAAGCTGCAAATACATTGTGGTAGATAGTTCTTTCAAAGATTAAATCATAGCAGAGAACATGTTTTAACTCAGCTGCACTTTGCATCAGGTTCTATTTTATAAATGAGAGTTGTTTTTCTCTCTTTTTTCAGCTTCTGAAATTCACAGAGATATTTTCACAGCCACCATTGTTTAGAAAGTGGGTGAAGATAACATTAAAAAAAAAAAATCACTGTAGCTGATAGTATGGAGTAGTGCGTATGTGCATATGTTACATGAAGAATACAGAAATTTCCTTTGAAGTACTGATTCCTTTACATAAATTATACATACATCTCTCATGATTCTATTTTTTTATCCTTGTCTATTCCACAAAACATTTCAGACAAAGCAGCTGAATTAAAGATAGAAAATTCTAAGGAACATTGCTCCCTCAGGTATATATGAATATAAAGTACTATATATGAATATAAAGTACTGCAAGCATTTGTTGGTATTAAATCTTCGAACATTTCCTCTGCATGTCTGATTTCCTGGAAGAATTTTAATTAAATTTGGGGGAAGAGATACATTTGCAATTAACTTTGCTTGCCTTAATTTTTTAAAAATGTGAATTGTGGTTAAGCCACAAATGTTTGACTTACAAATAACAGGCTCTTTTATTATGACCAAGTTTTTAAGTTTTAAGTAAGTGGGTTTTGTTGATATGGGCCTTTATTTAAAGTCAGAAGTTATAATAAACTTTTCTCATTTACTAAAATTTTGATTCCCCCCGATATTTTTTTTTTTTTTTTACTCATTTTACTATATCTTAAATATTGTCAAATTTAAATTATGTTTCTGGGAAATTTATCTAGCTTTGTTCACTGTTTAATAAAACCAGAAAGTTTCTTCTGTGTTGTGTTCATTATCTTATTTTTTGAAAGTCTGGATACTTGCATGTATTCCTTAAATTTACTGATATCTGTTGTTTAAAAATGTTTACATTAAAAAAAATGTTTTGTTTAGTATGCCCTACCTTTCTGAAAACATTACTAAGTTTTATCTTTGGGATTATTAATGCCGTCGATGTAACAGAGTACCTGTGTAATGTTGACCATTTTGTTACATGCTCTTCTGTGACTTCAGTATTAAAGCCTTGTCATCTCCTCCTCTTTGCCCTTCATCCAGTACATGTAGCTCCGTTTTGAAAGTTGCAACTTCTATTCCTTCTTCTTGAACCTTTTTTTCACGAGTATTTAAAAGCAATTTTTAAAACTGAAGAATTGCTCGCTTTTCTTGTCCCTTGGAGTGATTCAGATGGAATTCCCATGTATGGTGTCTGTATCACCTTTCTTGAAAATACTAGGTTTTTTTAACCACCAGTATGTTTTATTTGTTTAACCCTTGAAAGGCTCCAAAGAATTTTGAAGGTAATGCTGTGTTTGTAGTACTTCTTGTTCTTGTTCCTTTGGTTGGTTGGGAAAGATACTCTAAGAAATCAAATCTGATTTGTAGTTTTTTTTTTTTTTTTTTTTAAAAAAAAAAAAAAAGGTATGAGGTTCCAAAACACAAACAAAATCCTCAAAAAGATATTTTGAAGCCTAAGGTCTTGTTAAGTAACCACATGAAACAAAACATGAAACTCCACAATAAGTCTTTTCCTATCTCGCTGAAAATAGTTTGTACTATTCACAGAATTGAGTTTGTCTGCTGTTTATGTGATTGTTTTATACAGAATGTACCAATGCTTCACAGCTTCCATGTTTTAATTTTTTTTAGGAAGAACAGAACCGAGGCAAGCCCAACTGGGAACACCTGAATGAAGATTTACATGTACTTATCACTGTGGAGGACGCTCAGAACAGAGCAGAAATAAAACTGAAGAGGGCTGTTGAAGAAGTAAAAAAGTTACTGATACCCGCAGTAAGTATTTGTATGCAAGTCTTCTTTTTCCATTTCTAGAAGTTACTTCAGAAATACAATTAATACTGAAGCAGTAAGAGTAAGCCTGCAAAGCAGCATCCTAAAATGAGGCTTAATATTTTTGTAATACTCTGGTATAAAATGTCTCATCCTGGATCAAATTATTCCTCGGAACAGAATAATATTTTTAAGAGATGGTTTTGGGGTTTGTTTTTTTTTTTTTTTACCTGTTTTAGGTACAGATGCAGGAAATTCTTATACCTTTAAAAGGCAATGCTAAACTGTTACAAAACACTAGCTTTCTCACCTTCTTTCAGTATAGGGATGCTTTACTTTAAGGCTAGGGAAATATGATATGCTTTTATGGTTCGTTTTGAGATGATTCTGATTCTTTAAGAAAAGAAGGCATATTTTCTTAGATCATCACGTTAAACACCTGACAAAAAGAACAAAACCCTTCAGGAACACAGTATCAAAAAATTTTGCTGGGGGAAAAAACAAACATAGTGAAACTGGAAAATGGGTTGTACTTCTCATTTGCTGATAATATAAACTGCTTTCTGCCCAGCCAGGTAACTTAAAGCCTTTTGCAGGGACCAGAATTACCCTGTGAGAGCCCTTCTCTTAGATCTGCTCTGTGTTCTCACTCAAAGCAAGGTGACTTAGCATGGCTGGATAGTGCATCCCATGCCATTAACTTGCATCTTGTGCTGATTTTTACCACCATCTTTGTGCCATTATAAAATGATAAAAATAAATTATATCTTCTTCAGTGGTGGAAAAATTTTCTATATTACAAGGAGAAATTGAGACTATCTTGTGAAAGAAAGTAGTAGGTGGTATTAAAATGACCTAGTGATTTTGGGTGCTTAGTGAATGCTAATAGATGCTGACTGTAAGGGAGCTTACGGTGACACATGCTGTATAAGCACATTTATTCATAACACATTTTTGAAAGTTACCAAAGATCAGGAGAGAGACTTAATTTTTGAATTAACAAAATATGGTAGAATATTAAGCAGGAAGTATGAAAAAAAAAAAGGGGGGGGTAATTTAGACCTCTTCATATTGCCAGTCTCTGAAAGTTGAAATCAGCTAGACAGAAGTTCATCTTCAGAATTTATTCATTTACTAAAGAGAGCTCGAGCACATTAGGATTGAGTTTACAGTCAGGATTAGAAATGGCAATAAGAAAAAGACTTTTTGTATGGGCATAACTTGAAACACCAACGTTTATTCTCTAACTACTATGCAACAAATAGTTGAAAAAACACAAAACTCTAACTTCTGTGTGATACAGAATTAATGCTGTCAAACATCTGTTGATTCTTCTGCTGTCCTCTTATTGCTGAATGATATGACCGAAGGGTCATGTTCAAGATGACCTGATAGGTCACAAACCCCTAGTGTCTGATGTACTAACATGTATACTCTGTGTATGTTTGTGTTATGCTTGTTGCTTTCTGGAGCTGGTATATGGGTGTGTTTTGAGCCTCCAAAAAAATGAATGTATTCGTAGTTTTTCATTGTGGTAGTGTCAGACAGCTCTTTGTCTTAAAATATTCTGCCTCGTCTAGTAACTTAATCAGTTGGGGGAGCTCTATAATCCTGATTACAGGATTTTTTTTTCCCCTCTAGAAATAAGCAACAAAAGGCTAAGTATTGTCCAAGTATATAATCAGTTGAAAACACTTTGTCAGTTCCATTCATTAACATCTTGATATATATAATGTGTAAGCATAAGAGATTTGGGCGGTGCTTATTACCCGCGCAAGAGTTAAAGGTCTGTTGGCTCTCATTTCTGAAAACTATGCGTCATTGAAATAGGCATGTGTAGTACATACTGATGAATTAGTATATCAGTGAACTTGGTTTTTGCACTACCTGTTGCATCTGTTCAAGTAGTATCAAAAATGGCTGATTAGTCAACTTATGGTTTCAGGCAGTTGGAGAGTTGAAAAATTCTGCTTTGGGATTAAAAGATATGAATGGAAAACTTAAGAAGCCAGCCATAAACCTTTAAATAATCAGGGTAAGCATGAGGAAAAAAAGAATTCTTAGCTAATTATAATAAGATGGGTGAAATTGTGGATGTTGGGAGATTCCAAAGATGATCTAAAATGTATGAATGTAAAATTGGAAATTCCCTTTCACATGGAATATCTGCAAGTATTACTGTTTTCCAAATAAATGTCAGAGGATTGAAACTGATAAAAAGACAATAATGTATTTCTGTTTCATCTCCATCCAACTTGAATAAAATTTGAGATTATGTAGGAGAGAAGATTCAGTTTTATTCTTGCCATATATTGGCAATGCTTTGGTTTTCTGAGATACATTTCAGAAAGGCAAGCTGGTGTTAGAGATGGGAATGAGTTACTAATTTCTTGTAATAATCAGTTATTTTTATACTCGAGATACTAAAAAACCTACTTACTTTTTAGAGTAACAGTGCACAAATAGGCACACTTCTAAAATGGATTTCCATTTGAAGGTCCTTGGGTGAATAGAGACTATTTCAGTAGTAGCGTGTGTTTCTTCTCATCTTTATGAATCTCGATCACTAGTGATTTTTTTCCTTGTGGATGTGAATTATTAATTTCCCTTTCCACTTTGCTCTTGGATTTTTACCAAGGTGGTGTTACAATCAAACAGTTTATCTTTAGAAATAAAAAGGGACAACATGAGGCAGACTGGCTGAACAACCCATTTTTTTCCTCCCTAAGGAGAAAAAACCTTCCTCTTTTTTTTTTTTTTTTTTTTTAAGGAAAAAAAATTGTATTTAATTTACATTTCTTTGGTGTAAAACTTTTTTTTTTTTTTTAAATTTTGGCTGTACTTCAAGTTCCATAGTTCTAATTCTTTTCCTCTTCCCATAGTTCAGTGAGATACTTGTCATTATCTGGACCTGCAAGATCATATGGTACTGCTTCTTTCATGTTTTTCTGCAAAGAAAAACAGGAAGAATAAAGCAGTCTGCAGGCTTTTGGGATCACATTGAGCTGTACCATCCTCATGCCTCCTAAAGTGAATTCTGCAGGTTATTGATCTCTCTTCATTGTGAGAGCTTTGAGAGTTTATTTCTTGTTTGCGAGAGTTCAGTAAGGATGGGTGGTTCTCTTGCGAAGGAAAAACAAAAGGTGCTCTGGATTGTGTGCTGCAGAATGTAAGAAAAATGAAGGGCCTGTGTAAGGCACATACGTAATAATTGAGCATAGCATACCAAATTACAGTGTCATTAAGGGTTTGGAATAATTTTTTGAGGTCCTGGGCAGTAGGTCTGAATTCCTGTGCTAGAAATATGTAAGGCTTCTACATGTTCTAAGAAGTGTTGAATAAACTCTTCTAGATGAATGTGTTTCCTAAATTTTTCTTCTGTTATACAGGTCTTCTCCTTACATTCCTTTTGATGTCCAGGTCTCTTTAATTAACAATTCATCTTTATACGGGCTGTCTTAATATAGGGTGAGGCACATGAAACAGAACTCAAATTTCAGGCAAATACTTTTTACCCGTTTTTCCTTTGACTCCACATTCTTCCTTTCTAAGGAAAATGCCATATTTCGGGCTTCTACTTACTATTCTAATTTGTTCTGGAATCAGTGATTTTCAGATTCCTTGTATTGTTCTTCCTGCATCAGGGCAGCTGTAGTTCTGTTTGGTTGCTGCCTCCATCTTGTCTGAAGACAACAGCAACATAGTATTAGTCAGTGATGCTCCCTGTCAAACTCTGCGTATCGTTTGCCGCTACGATGATGGAATTTCAACAGTGCGATGGGTAGGAAATAATGTTTCAGTAGAAGGTAGTTTAATTTTGTTTGGTTGGTTCTTACGTATAATAGTGATTTTAGACTTTTCAGTCTGGAATGTCTTTAAATTTAGCTGTATGGTATGGGGGAAAGTGTCATTATTTAAACAAAAAAATAATTGAGCTTAATTAAAATAAATACTGTAGCAATATTGATTTCATAATGTCAGAATCCTTAGAGTAGATGAATGTCAATGGCAATGATTTTCTTTAAAGTAATTCAAACACAAATAAAACCATGATATGTAGGAGATAAGAAAATTGTTCCTTAATATGGAAAAACATTCATTATAATGTAAAGTAGATAGGAGTCAACAAATAACCGATTTTATAATGGTCATTTTTGTGTATTTTGTAGCATATTTACACACTGGACCACAACTACCATAAGTTTTCAGTCGTGTTTCCAAGTATTTCATCCTGTTTAGTAGTAGATGTTTCAGCGTTGTAGTTGAGAAATTTAAAAATGGAGGAAGGAAAGGATGTGAAATAAAGATGTTATTAGAACACAGTTTCCACACCAAGATGATCTATAACATAAATTCATAGAGAGTCCAAATTACCAAAACCTAATAAGCCATATAATAATAGAAGAAAGTGTGGATAATTCTTGCTGTATGGAGGAGCTGAAGTTGGAAATTAATTTTGCCAGTCTTCAGGTCAAATGAAAAAAAAAAAAGGAAACAAACAAACAAAAAAAAAAACCCACAACTTTGCAAAGCTAAAAAGCCTCAAAAAAGTGGCCCGAAGAGTGCTGGATTAACTGATGTTACTGTCCCTTAACGGTATCACAGTTGCTGCTATGACTGTAGTCTGTTTCTAGCAAGCTGTTTGGAAGGCTGAATAAGTCTGAGTTAGTGAAACTGTGAAATAAAGGACGTACACTCTTGTCTCTAAACATTTTCATAAACAACAGAGAGAAAATAGCTATACTTAACAAATAATAGAGAAGTAGAAATCAGACTGAGAACAACTGTGGAAGTACCTGAAAATTGCCCAAGAGGCTGAAGCTGTTGCTGAAAGTGATTGATTGAATCTTCTTGAGTTAAGGTTTTACTATTGGGTGAATTTACTTTGGCCTGGGCGGCTGGTAAGGTTAAGTGCAAGGCACTACTAGAAAAGCAAAAGTAGGAGCAGCAAACAGAATGCTTAGAAGATGTGTTAACCAGGGCAGTACGATAAGAAATGCTGGCTGTTTACAGAGGAAAAATAAGCAACTTAACACTGTAAGATCGTGTATTCTGCTTTACTTGTAGTGCAATAAAACCAGACTTGACAAGTTGCAACTGAATTCTCATGGAGATCATGCAGAAAATGGGGAAAACCTGTGCTGATGATGGCTGCCTTCAGTATCAGCTATGACAAAGGATGGGACTGGGAAAAAACATTAAGAATTATTTTTTATGTCAAAAGATTAAAACAGATACCATACACTGCTTATAAAACAAAGGGTTATTATATTCTGTATAGCAGAAGGCAGGGGAATTAAGAATACAGTAAATACTGAAAGGAAATCTGGGGAAGTAGGATTTGATTTTTACCTTGAAGATAATATTCACCATCTTTTTGCTATGAAGAAAAAAAATAAAAAATGAATCAAATAACAAACTATTCACTGTAAGCATCATAGAGCATGATATTCTTTATGTTTAGTGTCTTGAAACGTAGTATGCCAACAAAAAAATCAGCAAAGCTTTGTATGAAGATGTAATGCAGACAGCTACAACAAATGTTTGTGACCCTATGCTAAACAAAAATCTCTGTTAAATGGGATGCAGTCTCTACTGCAGTATCTGTTGCTTTAAATTGTGAAGAGATGTTAGAAAAACCCAATACAAGCATTTTGTAGTTACACTGAATGGCTTGCTTTGCTAAAGAAGTGAGTCTTTTTCATGGTAGTCTGGCTAACGTGCAAGGATTTTACTCACAGACTTTCTTCTTGCAAATGCTTACTGTACTCATTATCAAAGCAGCAGCAGAAAATGACATTCTAGTGTTTCATCTGGTTTAATGTGCTGTATACTGCATGATTTTTACAAATTGGAATGTTCTTTATAGTGATGCTTGGTACGTAAGCACTCACTAACCGTCCTTCTGTTTACTCTGTGTTATTAGAGATGTTATTTTGATGGTATTCCTGGTTTTAGTCACTCTTCTATCCGACCCATTTTCTTTATATAACAGGAGAGAATATAACGAAGGGGCAATAGTATTGGCTGAAAGTTTTAGTTTTCAGTTGGATAACCTAAAAGTGTTTCTTTCCCAAAGACTGCCTTCAGCAAGTGTGATGAGGTGGGACTTCTTTATTAATTAAAGTCAATGTCTAATACTTTCTTTCTAAGTGTAGTTGTAAATTTCAATTGTGATTTGTTTTCAACTTTTTACAATAAACTGAAGGATGTCTTTGTTTTTACCCACAGAACTTTGTGAATTCCAAAGCAAAAGTCTGATACAGTTGAAAGAATTTTAATTTAAAAAATTTTAATTGTGCTTTAGCTTTAGTAAAAAAAAAAAAAGATATTGTAGTAATGCTGTACATAATTTGTTGCCCTGTAGCTAAGACTAGCAAAAGCTTGAAATTGAAAGATATTAGGAGAAGATTTCATTTGTTTTAGCCATCTAAAAAGCCACTATAAATTCTGCATGCAAGTTTGACTTCCCTGAATAGCTCTTTCGAACTCGTTCCTGCATGGTGTGCTGGTTTTGCATTTTTGCTTTCACGAGTGAGAATATCGTGCCGCCTTCTATAGTCTCCCTGTTGAAATGTTGGTCATGCTGTGCAATCTGTTGTTTGCTGCTTGTTCAATTAAAATTATGAAATGAATAAGTGATACAGTAGCAGAAAAAAGACACTGCTGTCCTTAAAAGCTTTTTAGGAAATTCCTGCATTACATGTGTTTTGTCAGTTCAGATGCAAGTCTCTCACAGTGCACATCATGTAAATGATCAAAAGGGGAGTCCGTAGATAGGGTAATGAAGCAGCCCAAACTTCTTGGGAGTGACTGCTAGATAACGTGGTAAACTTTTTTCATGTGGAGGAGAGGTGATAGTGTATTATTTTTAGTAGCGTGAAGCAGACTTAATGTTTCCATGACAGTATGCACCAAGGGCTGCTGCAGTCCTGCCATTCCTTCATGATTTGCTGTTCCTGCTTCAGAAAGTACTGGCCTTCATCTGACCGGGTAGCCAGTCCATTTGGTGGAGCGCTTAACCTTGGATTAGCTGACTTGCTAGGGAGTCAGTTTTGTTTTAGCACTGACAGAAATGATAGAATGAGAACACGCAGCCAGGGAAAAATGGGATCGCAGCAGACCACCCTTAAATAAACTTCTGTAGAACTGCAAGCGAGTATGTTCACCTGCAGATAATGAGAACAAAATAATCACAGACTTAGAGTAGCAGAATATGACAGTGGAAAACAAAAGAGGAAAGCCTACTACTATGTAGGTTTTCCTCTGCTGTTTTCCATTGTCCAGTATCTGGTACTGGTAATTTCAGTAGCTTATTCACAAGGTGAATAAAGAATTAGTTATGTTGAGCAGCCCTTAAGTAAATTCTGATATGAATTTTATTGACACTATTATTGACCATTAACAAAATTATTTCAGGCCAGCTGCAAGTGTGAAGCAGCTCTCTCCATCATTGCGTACTGTAGAGCAGTGGTTCATTACCACCAAAATAACGTCTGTTGATGGAAGTGATTTCTGGAGACCATATTTATTACAAGATATTTAGCTGATTTCTAACTTAATTGAATTAAACCTTGTTTAAACTCTGTTACTCAACACTCCTGCAATCATCTTAATAGTATGAAGGAGAAAACTAATATTATTCATCAGAATATTGTTCATGAGAATCATTTTGAAACGGGATCTAAAATCTCACGGTTTATGTTATGATTATAAATTTGTTTTCAACTTTCTATTTTCAAAAAGTTGGCAGATAATTAAAGATTGAATACAAATTTATGATGATCTGTGCCCTCGCATATTTCAGTTAATTATTTTACAAATTTGAACACGTAGTCATAATCAGATATAATTATGTAAGTATGTTTATTTTTATTAGCTTATAACTTAGGTAGCAGTTCATACTGATTCTTGTACTCCCTAGGCTTTTGTTATACTAATGGGAGAAAGACGCTCCTCTAACAGTTATTTCTAAGCACCTTAATCCAGCTGGTACTCTGAATTTTCTTCAGGACATCTTCCATGGCTTCTAGAACCCAGGGAAATGAGTTAATAGTGCCTACATACAGTTACTGTTGAATACTCTATGTCTCTTCCCCGTTTTCCTCCTTCTCCGAAATACTTAGTGGAGATGTATACCACCACCCTCTATATTCATTTATTTAAGGTGTTGCCGATGTATAACTTGATAAATGGTAGATGGTAATTGCTGAAAAAGACCTTGGGAAACTTAGAAAATAGTCTCTTCTCAAAGAGAAACAAAGAAGTTCTGTCGCCTGAAACTCAGTAGGCACATGCCCTTCCAAAGCAGGATTATGCATTGATTCGGAGCTCTAATTAGATTCTACATGGGTTTTGTCTGTCTTCCAGAAATGTGTTTAATCTATTTGGTTTTTTGTAGACATAGTCGTGGAAGAAAAAATGACATTGACCTATTCTGGTAATTCATTTTGTGGTATCTGTAACTTTTTTTCATTCTTCATCCCATTTTTAAAGTTGCTTCATCTATTCTTGGTTATTTTTTCTGTTCTTCCTGTAGTCTTTTTTGTTGTTGTTGTTGTTTTCTTCCGTATCTTTGTTCTTTTTTCTATTGATGGCCCTGGAGCAGAACATGGTAAGTTGAGATCTTTATATAAAATCTTGTTAAAGTATTTCTGCCCTTACGTAAGAAGTAGATGATGAAGCTAGGATTCTCCTTGTCTGTCCATCTTGATAAAGATGACAAGAAAACTGCAACAAATTACCCATGCATTATTTTCCTTCTCCTTCATTTCTAGTTACAGTTGTTTTTTGATTGGTTGGTTGTTTTTCATTTTTGAAATGTCAGCCTTATACCTGGGTGGAAGAAATGCTAATTGTAGAGTTGTGACTCCTGGGGAAACACAGTATAAAGAGTAGAAATTTGTTGTCCTGCACTTCTAATACATTTTTATAGTAAATATTAACCAGACTATATTAAGGAGGTCAGATCACTTTATGTACAAGGCATTTTGGCAGCGGTTTCTGAAGGGATCTTAGCAATTGCAAGGGTTTTTGTGTGAAGTAATAGTAAAGTAACCAGTAAACATTTCCCTTTTCCAGCTATTTAAAGCATTCTTTATTGCTAGTGTTAGTTTTGAAAACTAGATTTCTGATTATGCAAAAATAAAGCTTGTTATACAAACATCTGTGGTTTAATGCTGACTGATGATTTATATCCATCAAGTTCATAGAATCATAGAATGGTTCAGGTTGGAAGGGACCTTAAAGATCATGTAGTTCCAACCCCCCTGCCATGGGCAGGGACACCTCCCACTAGACCAGGCTGCTCAAAACCCCATCTAGCCTGGCCTTGAACACTTCCAGGGATGGGGTATCCACAGCTTCCCTGGGCAAGTTGCTTTACGTGATGCTATTTTGACGTCAGAACGCAGAAAATTCTAACCTTTGGAAAAGCATCCAGGGTTTTTCATGTACTATTCAATAGAAAACTCAAGTGTTTCTTTTTTAAAACACCACAGAAATGCTTGAGCTTCCAGTGGAGTATTAATAGGATTTCTTTTTTCTTTCGTAAGTTGTTTATAGGCTCAGGCTTTAATATGGGAATGTTCTGGATCCTGTTATTAGGAGAGACATAGGTGAGCAGAATATAAGAAATTGGAGCTGAATATTTTAAATAGCTTACATAATTTTGGACTAGGCCATTTGTAAAATGCTTTAGATTAAACTGGAGACTGGTAAACTGTCCTGGAAAGTGAAAGATTCGATCAGATGTTACTGGAAAGTTGCATTGCTTGGAACAGTTATTAATGAGAAGCATTTAAGACTCCAAATAGTCCATTTTTTTTGTGTGGTGTTGGAAATGGTATGGGTTTTCATCTTTTTTTTTTCTTGATATCTTATGGATTTTAATAAGTATTTTAAAAGCTCTGCCATATTTTCAAACCCACTATGAATAGGGATAACAATGTAAACAGAACTGCCTTCTACATCTTCAGTATTACCATTATCAGCTAATTTTTAATATTTCTACAACATCTGTGTACATAGTAAGTTATGTTCATCAAATTCAACTTGTGTTGGAAAATGAAGTGTGTTTTAAATCCCAAATCTCTTGGTTTAGAAGTAGCTTCTTTGGGATTTCTTCACTCTATAGCTTATGTGTCCCAGTTTGAATCAAAATTTAAACTTTGACTACCCTGGCTTTCTTGGGAATCATAGTTACTACACTGATATAGTTGTACTAAAGTAAGCGATAGGTCTGGAAAGGTGAAATGAAACTAGAAGTAGAGATATGTCATATGCACGTGCTGTAGCGATGAAAGTTACGCAAGTAGGTAATTCTAGTTCTTTGCTAAGCCGTTTGGCTATGTTAGGCAGCCAGTGGCCTTATTTTTCTGTATCTGCTGGTCTGAACATTTAGTTTTTAATGAGCAGACCTATAGCTGACAGAGTCTTAAAGAAAAGTTTCAAAGTTTTAAAATGAGAGGTTGCTTGCTAACTTTGTTAGAATTTATAATCAAAATCAGTGCTATCAACAGAGATGTGTTGAATAATAAAATCTTCGTGTCATATTGTGCAGGAAAGCTGTTTGAGAGAGTATGACCACTTGTTTTGCCTTGGAAGATAGATTATGAAAGACAAAGGGAGCTTAGAGCAATGTCTGAATTTCTCCAACATTTTTAACCCATTGTAGTACATACGGTAATAATGTGCTAATCTGATTTTACAGTTAATGGTATTTCTTGTCATTTGGAACAGATAGCCTATTGCTGTAGTGTTGAGAAGAATATTAAAGCCTGCAAAAGCAAGGCCTGTATTTGCCTTTCAGTAGTCATTCCTGAAATTACTGATTAATTTCCAAAGCAGGTGGGCTGTAGAGAGGGACTCCTTTAGTGAGCCTTGCAGTATGAGCTCCTGTCTTGGTGGATGGTGGAGAACTCTGCAAAGAGATGCTTTGATACTCAGCACTGAGAAAAGCTTAAGGGAAATCTGTTACTTTTGAAGATCCAAAGGTCAGTCAGATTCAAGATAGATACACATAAAAAAAATCAGGCTTTTAAAATTCCTCTGGTCATAGAAATACTTGTTTTCCCCTATGCTAGCAAAGACACTCTTTAAATAAATGTTATCTTTCTTATCAGTAAAGTGTGGTGATAGCTCCTTACTGATTTATAAAATACTGTGAGGGGTAAACGTTTGTTTTTTTTTAAAAAAAAAAAAGATATATATATATATATGAAAGGTCATTTCTGGAATGCTATTTTTTTTTGTAGCAATCTGTAGTTTTGTCAGTGGTCCTGGAAACAGAAGAAGGAGCAAAGGTTATGTTACCCTGTAAGAGCAGAGATTGTGGGGGGACACTCTGAAGGGTTCTTGGTGTTCATGCAGAAAGTTGTGCTAATAAGGAATAGTTTCATTGGTTTCATCTTAGAATTAATTTAAAATTATCTTGGAAGTTGGTTTGTTGCATACATCATCATGTAAATTCTATATATTACTGAAATATTTTTGTGGAGGAACTTTTAAAATTATGTATCCAGCTATGTAGCCTTTGTACTTTAAGTCTTTAGGAAACCAGGTATTAAATGATATTTCTTGTCTTCCTTAGAAAGTAAGTGGGAAGATCAGCAGTTTTGCAGTCACCTAGGAGTTGTGCTCAACTGGGCCTTAAAGAGACTCTAACAGTACCATTTGAGCGAATGTCATCTCTTGTTCCTGTGTAAATCATATTACAGCACTTGGAAAATAAAGTAAAGCACGTAAGACACTAAAGCTGATAAATAGTGCAATTTATTCTTATTATGCCATGCTTTACATTCTATATATTTTGTAGCTGTTAGAAGTAATCTGTTTGTAGCAGTCCCAACACAAAATGTTAATCATAATTAAATAATACTTCCTTTCACTACTTACTGTAGGCTAGGATTTTCTTAAAAGATCCTAAGTGAGTCCAGTTACTAGATTCCATGAAAATTAATAGTACTTTGTACATCTGAGGTATATAGGCTCTTCTAAAAGTCTAGGTTACCTTTAGGAACTTGAAAGTAAGATGCACGATTATATGGATATGACAATAATGATCAAAGGTTTAGGTTTGAAATCTAGGAATTGATTTTTACTAAAAGTGTCAAATTTATTTCAAAACTTTAGAAATCTTTGCTAAGACAACTTTTATGATGATTTAGGGGATCACGATGATTATGTTGAGACATAATCCCCAACATACTCTAAATGCAGGTTTTACTTATTTTGGCTACATTTTAACCTGTTTAATCAGTTTCCTTCAAATGTCAATCACATATACACTTTCAGCCCAGTTTTAAGGTTGAGGGGAACCAAGGCAACTAGGTATATAATTAAATGTCACTTAATGAAAAGCATCTGTAGTTTAAGGCATGGCTTTTCTTACTAGATTCAGTAAACTGTGATGGAGGGAGCTCTAGTAGCTCATAGGGGAAAAAACCCCAACACTTACTCCTTTTGGTGTTCTGATATTAGTTTCGGTGTTTTTAAGCTTTGCTTTTTAAACAGCTTGTATTTCAAGGGAAGCTTATGTAAAAAGCAGGAAAAATAATTTTTGTCTTTAAAGGTCTTTAGAACATCAGCCTGTTACTTATGATTGAAAAAACCAAGTAATTTCAGAAAAAAAGTCTTAGTTTGAGAGTTATAATTATAGACATTAAACTGTAAACATGTCTGTATTCCTTTAAAGCATTAATATTATTAGCATGTATTACCAATCCAAACAAGTAATATACTTAAAAGCATAGAAATAATGGTTTCCTGTGGATTTCTGGGAAGGAGAATCTCTTTTTTCAAATTATCCTTTCAGTGTTCCTCTATGCGTACCTTCACAGTTTGCTATCAGGACATCCTTTATACCAGTTCTTTTCCTGGCTTTGACCTCAGACATATGTCTACACTTCCATTACTTCGTCAGGAGCATTTTTGTGTTTCTGGTGATAAAAGTTTCTTTTCCTCAAAAGCACATGGATGTGTTGCGTTTCTGGCAAAGAATAACATCTGTCCTGTGTGGCGTACAATCCACAGTTAAGAGGGGCAAACAACGGCACCATCTAGAAAGTGTGGTTGAGCTTAAAATGTTTTTTCCATTGAGTTTTCCTGGAATAGAGAGATTGATACAGGTGACTATTCCTATGCTTGTATCAGTGTTTGTTGATCCCGAAGAATAAAAAGATCCAATCATGATTTAAGTCTCAATTCCTTTTCATGCAAGAAGTACTTGGTCTTATAGAGCAGGCCCCTCTGTTTCTCTTGATACCCACAGCGTGGCATCTTAGGACCTTTTTTGTTGCATAAGGGAGGAGAGGAACATCTTAAAACCAGAGTATCATCCTGCTTGGAGAGTACTCATAATCCCGAAGGATCTGATGTGAGTGAAATTGCCTCTCATCTCAGTAATAATCACCTTCCTCAAGCACAGTTTGTTGGTACAGAAATCTATCCACACTTGCTTTTGGAAGTAGTCTGCTAGGTCTTCTGTTGACTCTCCACCACCTTCCAGAATCTTTGCTATACATTGTGTTCTGCAGCCTCATCTCAAATACATTGCTTTTGGAAAATCATAGCAACTGATATTTCTCAATCCTTGCTGAGTCCTGCGGCCTCCTCCAAAAAATGTTCTGGGAAAAGAATTTATAAAATGGTATATGAACCAGTCTGTCACTTAGACCTCTGCAGTTAACATCTAGACCTCGCACTCACAACTATGAGAAGATGTATGAGGAGTAGCTTTGGTTGCTTCTATATTCTATGCACACTCAACAGTTTTATGTACTGACTTGGACAAAAGCCTCTGCTCTGTTATTTGCTGGTTATCTTCCTTCTTCAGGTAAACCAGTTGTATTTTCTTACTCCTCAGATACCCCTTACTCTCCCTAGTAAGACTGACAGTCTGTTGTACTGTTCTGCTACTCTCAAATGTAAAACAGTTAAATCTTTGTTCTCGCTATGATTTCAGGACTGGTTCGTGGTTTCCAGAGTGTCTTTTTGTTGGTGCTGACAGGATCTTCATGTCTGGGCATAAAATGATGGCTATATCTGTGGATCTTGAAAAGACTTACAGATTTAGCAACTACCCTTTTCATATGTGAAAGTATTCTTATCTGGACTCTAGCATCCATGTGTTCATTGCTTTTGGAAGGAGTTAAGAACCATATTTAAGACAGATTTGGGATTTGGATACATTTTCACTTCTTTCCAGTAGGCCAGAGACACTGTCAGTTCAGTGCAGACTTCTGTCTGTCCACATGTCCAAAGATCCTCAGAGAAGCACTGTCTCCAAACAAAGATAAAGCATCACATTTTTTCCTTATCTGACTGACGAGCTTGTAGAAGATGACTCTTAGGTTTTTGCAAAGGATGTAGTTGATCCTTCTTTAAACATTATATCTCCACTAAATTTTAGGTTGACATTTACAAAAATAACATCTTCACAGAGCAATGTTGGACTTCTCAGAGGTTATGCCACTTCTTTCTCGGAGCAGATTTCATCCATTGAATATAAATGGAATCTTTCAATAATACCAGCAGCTGTTTTGACTCTGAGACCCAGGTCTCCTGGCACCCGTGTGCTTAGATGACCTCAGATGCCAGATTTTGAGTGATTTATGAAGGAACCGTCAGCCTTCCAAGTTTTCACATCTGTTAAAAATCCTGGACAGTGTTTGTAAAGGGATGCTAATTTGTCTTTCTTCTATGTGCAAAGGATAGTTACTGCCTCTGATAGATCAAATGATACAGGTCTGTAGATTGCAAATTGGTACAGGCTATATATGCAGATCCTGGAACTGTTATGGGTGTGTTCTGGCTACTTTCCCTGGGCAATATATGCTGGCAGTAATGGAAAGTGTGACAATGATGGTTTTGTGTCAGGAGTAATTAAATAGTGGAAGATCCTTCAAAATATGCAAATGATCAGTCATCACCAGTTGTCCTGACTATACTGTTAATTTCTCAACAGTCCTTTAGAAGCTAAAAAGAAAAACCACTCAATGGCCGCTCGTACTCTTCTCCATTGCCAATTAGGTTCATGTCTGATTCAGTTTTTTTTTAATACTGAATCTCTTGCTCTCAAGAATGACTTGGGCATTTAAAATAAAGATGGCATTTCTTGCTGCAGTATAGCTCAGCTGATTTTGGTTTCTGAAGTGTCATACTAGCCACAGAAAGGAGGTGACCTTTTGCACAGAAAGAAAAAGGTACCATAATTGGTTTATTGATTGATGTGTTGTTTTTGACTTTCATTCCTAAAAGAATTATGTCTTGTAAGACTTGTGAAGATTTTCCTGACTTCTAAAAAAATAGACGTGACTCTAAATGTATTCTGGAGTTTGTAGTTCCCAAGACCATATGTCACTTCTGCATCACATAGTTCATAAAAGTTACAAGGAGTGTTCTTTGGAGGAGATAATTCATTAGGAATATTATAATACTTCATCCTTACACTAGTTACCTTTTGTTTCTGAAGGTTACATGAGAGAGTTTTTCTTTACAGATAACTTTCTAAAGACAACATCCTGGAGAAAGTTTCTCTACTGCATAATAAAATTTCCAAAATAGTTTATGTTAATGTCAGTAGGTTCAGATTTTTGATCAAATATCTTTACCAAATGTTGGTTTCACTATGATGATTCCATGGAGAACTTAACCATTACCTTACTATAAAATGTTTTCAGATTTTATATTCTGAGTTTTTAAACTGTGGAGGGATAGTTAAGATGCTAAAGGTGACTTGAACCTTTTTAGTAAATGGATAATCTACTTTCATCATCAAAACTAAAACAAAACTAGAATTTTTTTGTTGTTGTTTGGTGACTCATGGGTAACCAAAGAAAAACGAACAAACTTACTGTAATACAAAATATGAAGCCATATAGTGATTTCAGATACCATCCAGGTGGGCTGATTAAGTGTTTACAAATACTTAAAAATGACGAAGCAACACGAGGAATTGTGGGTAGCAGTCTGTGTTTTGATGTCACAATAAGGCAAATGGAGCTTTCTGTTCATAAGCTGCCAAATACAAACATAGCATAGTCTTCAACGTAGAAAACGTTCAGAAATCCCAAAATGACAATGAAATTGTGTCCTTATTAAAATATTAAGTAATAACACCAGGCACTAATACTTACCTAGATTAAGTGAAGACAAACGATATTTCTGTAGTTGAAGTTTGATGTTCAGCTGTTCTTTGGGAGGGTGGAAGTGGCACTTATTCATCTGTAGAAGAATTTATATGTAGAACTTGGGAACATACTACATATTAAATACATAGTTGGTGTGTCACATAATATGCTTGTAAACTTCAATGTCTGTCTAATGTGCTGAAGAGACATTTCATACAAAATACTTGAGGGCTGCTTTCTTGTATGGGCTTCTGCACTCTTGCTCCTGTTTGGAAAAGCTGATCTTCTATTCTGGTTGTAGTACTTTACACTGTATGTAGGGGAATATGTGCAGTGTTTGATGCTACAGTATAGGTATGCATTGAATGTTTTACAGGCATATGAAGATATGTAACAGACTTCTAGAACATCAGCCGGCACCTAAGAAAAAAATGAATATAATATGGGCAAGCATAATTAATGCGTCCGTATGGTTTTATCTCAAATGCTCCTTACATCTCAGATTAATGTATGTTACTTCAGATTGTTTTTACCTGTTCTTTGGTACTAGTCCTGACTTCACTAATGTCCTTATAAACCACCGAATGAATTGCATGTAGAGGTCAGATGGAGCAATATATTGGGGGGGGGGGGGTGTGTGGTGGTGTTTTTTGCTTTTCTCTTGATAGAAGTTGTAGACTCTGCTTCACTAACTGGGCCAGATGGGTCTGACTGCTTTCTTAGATGAGTCAGCCTGCACTTAAAAGATGTTTTTAACAATATGGCTGTATTTCATTAGAAATGTTTCATGATAAAATTGTCTTTGGGTTTCTTGTTTGCCATTGCATATAGGATTTTAGAACTAAATTTGTTCTTAAAACAAAAATGAAGTAAGTTTAGAATATCTCAGTATTTTTTTTGACGAAAGTTACTGGAAGTTTATCTTTCTCAAATGTTATGAATCACGCTAATATGGAATTTAAAATCGTGCTTTGAGAAAAAATATGAAATGTTAGCTATTATGACATTTTAGATTAAAATGGAAAGTAGGCAATATGTTTTGAAATTAAATGCATCGATGTCTCTCTAACGTTTTAAAAGTTGACTTTGCATCCATTTTGTGTAACTTTCTAAGAATGTGTCTTATTTTTGTACATCTAGTTCTTTATACTAGTTCTGGTAAGTTTTCAGATGGAGAAAGGAAGAAAAGTTGCTGTGATGTTTACTATAGGTGTTCTTGTTCTAAAAAAAAAAAAATGGCGATATGACCAAAACTAAGTAGTTCGTAGAACAAAGTTCATCCTTGTACTTCAGTTTTATGAATAAAAGGACAGTTGTTCTTAGTCCTGTATTTTACATAAAAGGTCTGTCTTTTTCCAGCTATGTTTCAGATTTTTCCCTTTCAAAACGCTGTCTTCACCAATGGTCATAACTTTTCTGCAACAGTTTATTGCGTTTTTTCTACAACAGCTTATTATGTCAGTGTAACTTTGTTAGGCTCGCACCTGTTGTTGCCTTCTTTGCTGTCATCTTGTTCTGGGCATGTATCTGAAACAGCTTTTGGATTATGTTCTGTGTTCCCTAAAATGACTCAGAAAGCATTGAGTCTAATTGATTTCATCTCATCAGTGAAATATTTAGTGCTGCTAGATCATTCTTCTCACATAGCTTTGATTTGGTGCTTCTACATTTTCTTAAGCTTTTAGGAGACATATGCCTGTTGTTTGTCTTCATTGCCATACAGCCCTAGATATGCTGGGCATGTTACAGTTATCTTTCATGTAATGAATACCTATTGAACTTACACATTTACAGCTATGTGTAAGAAGATAGAAATATTCAATTTGTATTTCTTCTATGACACCTTACCTCATTGTTCCAAAATTGCAATGCTTTTGTTTTAAAAAAGACAATAAATGTATACATGCATTTAAAGGATTAAAAAGCTAATACAGTAGTTGTAGTATGAAAATACTTCATTTCACTACAACAACATTTTCTGATGTGAAAATGTCAAAACACTTTGAATTGTAAAAGTATGTTCTTTGCTTGTGGCAGTAAATAGAGGCCTCTGAGTGTAAGCTGACAATGCATTTCTTTTTCAGATGAAATGTATCAGTGAAATGTGATGATAAATATAAGAATAGCCAGTGTTGGCTAAACAAAGCTTAACTAGAGGTTTATGTATATATATAAGTCTGAAAGCCTATTTCTAATGAAGAGTGTTGCAAGAGAAAGTCAAACTTCAGAGCAAATGCTGATAGTTCACGTGACAGATTGGCCACCTCAGTAAGAAGCCAATGGCAGCCATGTGAAGTTAAAATAGTACTTTAATTCTGAGCATTTAAAATACTGTTCATGTAAACAGATTATTTTTAAATTATTTAAGTGCATTAACTATGACTAGAAACAAAAGCTATTCAGGTCAGGGTCAAATGTGGAAAACAACTGACTGAAGGTTGTATTCAGCAGTTTGTTCCTTTGCCTCACTCACTGACTGATTTGCTTTTTAGAAATGTCAATTAAGTGCTTAGTTTAATAAACATGTAAGTGAAGCAAATGAGCAAGTCAAGTGTAAATGGGGAAAAAATGGCTAGAATACAGCATTGAAATAAATTAATTGAATCTAGTGGACCTTTAACATTCAGGAAAAGGGATAAAAAACTCCAACTGAGAGGTCATCTAACTAAGCACCAGTTTGGTTTCTGAATGGAACAACAGGTGTAATATCCTGATAACAGATTGTGCTGAGCATGCTATGTCATAAGAAAGGCACAGCAGTATGCCTTATTATGAATATTTCTTCATAAAAGTTTTAAATAAAGTGGTGGGGTGATTTATAAGCATCCTAGATATCTGTGGCATCCTTGTTTTGTTTCTCCAAGCTGATAAAGAGATGGCGTTTAAAACAAAAATGACTTAATCTGTAGATACGAGCATTTTTGGATAATGTGGGAGGAGCACTGGTATTCATGTGTCTCTGAACCTTGTAGAAAAGTTTTAGCAATACATTTATGACAGTAGCCTCAACTTTTTTTTTTAATAAAAGTGAAGTCAGTTTCATATGTGGGTTTACAAAGGTTTAACTAAGGCATATCAATAAATGGGTTTCGTCTGTGGGTTATAAATGAGAGGAAGCAGAATCTTTATAAACTTATAGAAATAGTAGAATTTATCTAATGTTAAGATTATACAGGTGAAAGGAAGTGAAGAAAAGTCATTCCAGATAGGTCAGTTATTAAATCTAGTATTGAAAGAGGGAAGTCAGGTTTGTATCCAAAGCATTCCCAGCTTTACAGTTACTTACTTGGAAGTAAGGACCTATTGGAGCCAGCACTGCCAGCATTCAGTACCCCTAAACTTCTAATGTCTCTCAGCATAATTCTTATGCAAAAGGAGATAGGCTTTCCTGAAAAAAATAACAAGCTGTTGCTTAGAGAAAACCTGTTTTGAGGTTGGTATTTACCTTCCTGAAAAGGGTTAAGAAATCATTTTGCAGCCACAGCGATACCACTTAGTTTATGATTCTTTAAAATGCATGTTTGGTTAACAACAGAGCTGTGAATTTTTTTCACTGATGAAAAAGCGTTGTGCAAACCAGCGACACGCATTCTGACGTGCAGCTCACTGGCGTGGATTTTGTTCTCCAAGTTAAATTCCATAAATAAATCCTCAAATTCAGTGCCAAAATGGTCTCACAGCCTGGAGAAGAGAAGGCTCCAGGGAGACAGGATAGCAGCCTTCCAGTCCCTGAAGAGGGCCTACAAGAAAGCTGGGGAGGGGCTGTTTGCAAGGGCATGTAGTGATAGGACAAGGGGCAATGGCTTTAAACTACAGCAGAGTAGGTTTAGATTAGATGTTAGGATGAAGTTCTTTACAATGAGGGTGGTGAGGCACTGGAACAGGTTGCCCAGAGAGGTGGTGGAGGCCCCATCCCTGGAGACATTCAAGGCCAGGCTTGATGAGGCTCTGAGCAACCTGATCTAGTTGAAGATGTCCCTGCTTACTGCAGGGGGGTTGGACTAGATGACTTTTAAAGATCCCTTCCAAGTGAGCACATTCTATGATTCTACTTATACGAGTATCTTTCCTTATGCTATTGAACTGTTTCACTTCATGGAGCTACAATATTTAGTGGAACCTGAAATAAAGGCTGATCAAAACTAATCGAGATTCATTAATACAGTCTATCAGTAGCTAACTAGGATGGTTAAAACAGGTTTTCAAGAGATAATCCCACAACACTGAAGAGTTGTAGGTTATTTATAAAGGAACTCTGAAACATAAATAAAAACATACAAACCTGTTTTCATGTGCCCAGAACTCTTGGTAAAGAGGTCATTGCCTCCACTTGAAAAAATATTTGAGGGTTCCTAAGTTGGTAATTGCTATGATCTAGTGCATTTGCTTTCTTCTAGCTTTCTTTTGGGTAGCTCCTGTTTCCAGTGTCCATGCTAAACTATTGTGGGTAAGGTAAGTAGTTCTGCCACAGCAAGGAAGGAAGAAAGTAGTACGTACAGAAGAGCACACTCAAATTTTATCTGAAGATTTAGGGCTTGTTTTTATGATCACTTGTAAAAGATGCTAATGTATTTTAAAATTCTTTCCAAGAGCATTTCTTCAAATGAGTTGGAAGTTGCTAGTCTAGGATGTTGGTCTTATTTTATTCATCTCAGGGAGGATATTCTCTTGTCTGATTTTCCAGCTTTTCCAACTTTAAAAAAAAAAAGTTACCTTCCACTTCTTCAGAGTACTAAAAAAAGTAATTTTTTCTGGGAGGACAGCAAGACCACCGTCTTCGTTCTTTCTAGAAGACAGAATTAAGCCAGTGTTTAGGCTTTTCCAATATAATAAATGTTGGTCCACCGATGGCAAATGTTTATTCTCTTCAACATTGAGCTGCTGTTTACGTTTCAATGGAAGAGGGAACAGCTGGGGCAGAAGAGCAAGGGAGCAGTCATTAGTTTCCTTCACATTTTCTTCATTAAAAATGACAGGGGAAAAAAGCATTGTCACAAAAAATAAACACCACACTCTTCTCAAATAACGCTGTAAAAGGACCTGGGTGGCTTTTTAAAAATTGAGATGTTCTGGTGTCAGTGAGATAGTGGGCACTTAGACATCCAGTATAATGATACAATATTCAGTAGCGGTTTATGTAGTTCCTTGATCAGTGGTTTAGACTATTACGCGCAGTATATAGTAGCAATCATAGAAGACGAATTAATTTCATTGGAGAGGTGACTAAATATCTTCAGTAGTCAAAACGTTGAAGTTAGTGTTCAGTTATCTGCTTTGCTGTCGTGCTGCTTGGTTTTTGCCTTCCTTTGTGTTTGCTCTGCGCAACTTCGAGCCGATAGGAGATCCTTTGTCTTTGCAGTCATGGAGCCTCTCTTGCACAAAGCCGCAATGTGAGAGCACGTCCCTTCCTGTACACTGAGGTGTTGCTGCTGTTTTCTGCCGTGCACAGCCATTTTAATCTGAATGGCGAATCTGTCTGGGGACCCGAGCACAGTAATTAGCAGTCTCTTCAGAGTGTCAGAGCAGAATTACCATTGTAATGGTTTAGCTGGAGGATAAAGGGATTGAATTTGGGTCTGCCTTCCTGCCAAACTAAATGAGTTGCCATGGGAATTTTCAAATATAAGAGGCGTTTACTTAAAGCAATTTGGCGGGTTTGAATAAACTCATAAATTACGGGTTTTAGAGGAGAGATCCCTGCTTTCTCTGGCATAGGCTGAACAGCAAAGGCGGCTGTTAGAAAGCTGCTTACATTCTTAATGAGAATAAGTTGATCCATGCTCCCGTGCAGACTATCAGCTTATTAAGGCTAAACTGTTTCTGCTAAATACAGTACAGTAAGCACATTTTGAGAGACAGAGTTTGCAACAAATCCCTGGAGTAAAAAAACAAAATCTGATTGCTCTAAACATAAATTGAATTTCCTTTGCTAGATTAGATCTATTTTCAAGCAGTGCTATTAAAAATGGTTCTCTGTATTGTTTCAATAAACATTAACCTGCTATTGATTTCAACTTTCTTCTGTGCATGTAATATTTATTACAACACTTGTCAAATCTGCTTCTGAAAGGGGAGGAGGGCGTTGAAGGTTTCCCTTGAAAACAAATAAGGTGCTATGGCCCTTCGAACTGGTTTTTCTTTAGGTCACATGTAAATGTTTTCCCAGCTCAGGCCTGCCTTCTCTCTGAAGGGAGTTGGGCTTTGACCTGCTGACTTCTTTGTCAGCACCAATGCTATTGAAATGTGAGAAGATGGACTTGGTGCTTTCACAAATGCCTCAAATGATGAACATCACTTATGCTTGTTTAACCTTCAGTTGTGCTCAAGAAGTCAGCTGTAGCAGTAAGAACTGATGGCTGGTGTTTTGCACTGCTTGTTTGGAAGCATGTATTAATGTTCTCCTAGCCACTTAGATTTGATAACTTACAGAAAGAAATAGGGAACCTTGCACGTGCTTGAATATTTTGATACTAGATTTTAAAATACACATTCAAGGACGTATCATACTTGGAATAGTATGCAATATTTCCCCCCACAATAATTTGTATTGGGTATATAGTTCAAGGCTTAAATGTTTCCTTCTCATCTTTTTTAGTATGTATCTCAAATCTTTACTCATCATAACTATGAGGATATGATGGAGGAACTAATTAAAAAGAGAGCAGTACTCCCATAAGTGCAGTAATTTAGACTTTTGTTTAAAGCAGTAAAAATATGCTTAGAACTCCTTGATGTAATCTTACATCAGTATCAGGAATCCTGTAAATTAGCAAAGGAAAATAGTAAATTTGTGCTGGTGATTCAGTAGCTGAACAGCTGCTAAGTTCTAACAAATTCCTGAACTGTTACTAATGATGCAGCTGAAACTCCGTTTGGTAGCCTCAGGGTACTGTTTCTGTGAAACTTCAGAACTATCTCCAAAGAAATTAGATGAAGACGAGAGCAGCATTTACTATTACTAATACTCAGAATTTTAGCTGTTCATTTAAAGTTACTTTGAGAGGTATTTGTTCCTCATAGAGTGTACATATATCGGTTCCTCCAGAGCATGTGTGCTTAAAATTGCCAGTGAATTGATTTCACCACTTATCCCCACCCCGTACTTTCTTAGTTGAGTTAGTAGAAGGGGACAGCAAAATTTAAAGGTGTGATCAAAGCGTGAAGTGGCTGATGAAACTGAAACTATGAATACTTATACACTTTATATTGTAAGAGGGATGCTAAATGGTTATAGGATATTAACAGCATTTTTAAAAAAAAAAAGTACAGAAAAGGCAGTGATACAGAGAACTGTTTGGGATACTGAGTTGAACTGAGTGCATCACTTAGATCTGTAGTACCAATAGCTTACAGCAGCTCTGCAAATCAACACTATTTACAGAAACCAGGCAGTAAGAAAAAATGAGATTATTGGTATTACAGTTTTCAAATCTCTTACTCTGGAATTTTTTTCCGTGTTTCAGAGTTTTGGTTCCATAGGTTGGGAGACTTGATTGGGACCTATCTTTAGTTCAAGTCTTCCTCTCCTACTCTGTGCTCAACTTGCACAGCTGAGGTGGAAATAAGTGACAGTGGGGGCACAGGAACAGCTTCAGCTGTTTTTTCTGACAGATTGGATGTTGGAGTAGGGATATTTGCTAATTACTGATAACTGGTTCTCAGCTGCATAGTGTGATCTTAGTTTTGCAATACCTGTGAGGAAAGTGGGGGGTAAGTGGAATTGCTGCCTAGTATTTCACTTAATTTTTTTTATGAAGGATTTTCATAACCTGAAAATTATTGATCAGTCACATCAGAAACATCCTTCTCCAGAGTGAATGAGGACATGCCTCAGACAGATTACCTGATAGAAGATGGATATTTTCTTTGAAGGATGTTCTGTCTTTTACCTCATGAGCAGCACAGAGAGAAACCTTATGGTTTTATGATCCAAAAGTATAACATATTAAAAAAAATCTGGATAGGAGCCAGGTTGCCTGTTATGTTGTCTTAGGTAAAATGGAGTTGGACCTGCAGAGATCTGAATTTGATTCTAGCTGCGGTGTGTTTTCATGAGATGTGATGAGCCTGTTTAACAATTAGAAGCAAAAGTCCTCTTTCTGCTTTACTGCTCAATCCAACTGCAGACTATTTTGTGGATGAATATAATAAAAAAGCACTTGTCAGGCCTTTCCATGAGCTGATTTTGTTTGCTAAATGATAGAAAAGTAATCCACAGAATTTTCTGGTGAGTTTTGAGAGGTAAATCACCTTACTGAATGTCTCACAAGCACCAGGGCACACAGAAGAAGTGTCAGTGGCATGGACGCAGAAAAGGTGGGGAGGAAGTGGAAAGCCATGCAAAGTACTTGTTCTCTGTGTTTAATTTGTTGTATTTCTAGGCTTCTTGGTTCCTGCTGGTCTGGGAATCCAGAGAATCAAAGAAATGTGCATTCTGCTGGAACAGTAGGGGTAGCAGCTGTTTCTTCTCAAGGCACTCCCCCTTTTCTGATAAATTCTCTTGAAGTATTTTTATCCATTCTCCATTTAATTTTGCTTCTGCTGAGGCATTGTTACATTGGCCTCTGATCTTTAGATTCCAACAGTTTGTTTCTTTCTGCAATTCTTTTCATTTAATCACTAACTTAGAAGCTTTTGGGAGCAGAAGGTATGCATGTGTATTGCAGGTATCTGAACTTCCAGATCAGAATAGCGTTTATGTACTGTTATGCTAAAATTAACATTGCATGCAGAGGCATGAAAATAAAATGCATCATCCAAAGTCATAGAATTCTTGTGTAAAGAAAATCAGCAATCCTCACTTAGGATAGTTCTATGGAAGAATATAATCCAGAAACAGGAAAAAAATATTCATAAGGAAATTGATTTTTTTTGGGGGGGGGTCCTCACACTATCAAATCAAGCATTATTTTCTGTTTATTAACATGGAGCTTTGTAAGTATTAGATATAATATTTAAGCGGTATGGATTTAAAGTTGGTGGTCTAAGGTAAAAAAAATACCAGTTTAGGGTGGTGATGTTTTAGAAGAGATTTAAAATTAAGGGGGGTTTCAGTGTTTTTAGAACACAGAGCGCAAATGCCAAAGAAGCTCAAAGGTCTCTGCAAAACATGAATGGGTATAGATATTTAGAATAAAGTAAATGGTTGAGATTGTAGCCTTTGCTTCTGATGAGCAAATCTACAAATGGAGAAAGCGTACTTCACATAGTTTGAGATAACCATTAGAGGAGCGTGATTAGTACAGTTGGTCAAGAAAGGTATAATGGTATTCCTCCACTGAAGGAGCATCAAGAGAAAAGAAAATCAGAAAGGATAATGATTTTAAGTGAAGAGAAACGGGCAGAAACTGAGTAAAATAAAAAATAATATTGTAGGAGAAAGAGGAATAAGAAAAATGAAAATAAATATTTAAATATGAAAACAATTCAGTTGGTCGGCAGGTGGTGGATTCCAGTTACAAAAGAAAAATCCTGCTTCTAGTTTGGAAATTAGACTGCCAGGCTTCAGAATTAGCAAGACTATGACTCTTCATTCCAGACGCAGCTGAGTCAATTGACAGCTCTGCACAGGGGAGGTCTCAACTCCCCTCAATCTGTCCTTCCTTATGATGGCACACGTTTGAGCCTGGCGAGCTCTATCAGTTTTGTAATCGGCAGAAAACTCTTCATATTTAAAAAAAAAAATAAATAAATAAAAAATTTGCCAGATTAGCGCGTTGACATGGCTCAGTCATGGATACAGTGATGGACCCAGGATAGCAACAGTGAGGAAAGAGTAGGATTGTGACCACCACCGGTTAAATTGGCTTAAAGTACAACAGGAACACCAGCTGAGAGGCTTTTTACATCTTCAAAAATATTTTTTGACTCCTTTGATAGCAGTGTAAAACCTCAGCCTAATCATCCAGAACTAATTTGTAGCCTGGGAAAAAGTCTTAAGATAGCATTTTAATTTTTTATGTTGTAGCATCGGCTCTTGTATTTTCTAGGTAAACTTGTCTGAACATGTTTCCTCTGAAATTATTATCCGTAAATTTTCCATCTGATTGATTCCCATTCCATTCTCTGTTTTTTAACGTCTCAGCTTTCTGAACTCAATCATGTGCAGATATACAACAGCTTATTTTGACACATTCCGGAAACAAAATTCCATTCATTTTTCCATTTATTTGAATGGCTTCAGAATTACCCTAGCTTTTCAGGCCTTTTGGACCTTTGTTATCTGTGTTTCCCTTGACTTAAGGAAAAGGACTTCATTTGTCTCTTCCCATTGGTGATGATTAAATGAACATTCTTCAGTTACTCTCAGACAGTATACAAAAATTTGCATTCCTCTTTAGGTTTGCTTCTTAACTTTTCAGCCACATCTTGTAACTGAGAGCTTTAATTGTACTATTTCTGGTTGGGAGGGGGTGGTGTTTTGTGAGGTTTTTAATGCAAAATAATATATATATCATCCAGAAAGTTCGCGAATATGTGAATTCAGGTATTATTTTGAAATATTCATGAGATTCTGGAGTTCAGGAGATTAAGAGGGACTAAGGTAATTTATCCTGTTGTAGAAAAAGTATTTTAAGCTGCTTTTGCTTATGGGTGTGCACCTTGTCTACTGGAATATGAAATTATAATTCTACAGTCTCTGAGAGACAATTTAATTGTACATATTTCAAATATCTAAACAGAAAGAGTTGGTTTCTCCTACTGACTGGATTAGAACAGTTAAGTGTTTTGGGAACCAGGGTGTCTGGACAATATTTAAACAGATTTATACAGAAAGATGTGAAAAACAATCGAGAATGATTGTTTTACTTGTATAACAAGGACTCAAGGATCATTCTGAAAACAGGTGGAGATTGCATATCAATATGCAGTTGACAGTACAATATGGAGTGAGAGTGATGGGCAAGGCACTGGTAGTGAATGTGTGGGAATAAAGCAAGTTCCCACTTGAACAGTTTGGTTTTATTAGGGTAGATTTATTTTTTTAATATTAACATTGATTGTTCTCCGCAAAGTTGATACAATATGTATTTGGCATTTAAGGTTTGTTGGAAAGCTACAAGGGAGAGCTTACGTAGAAATATTGTAGAATAATCCTATCGAGATCTGTTTCCTGAGCATGATGTGCATTGATCCAGGTGGCTCAGTGACTGTGGTTTGTTTCAGCCACAGTTCAGGTACTCAGCTGCTTAGAAAATGAAAAACGAAAACCATTAAATGAAGTTCTGATGTACTATCTGATCCAGAGTCTGTAGCGAGCTGTTCAGGTACAACGCTATAAAATATGCTAAGATCAGCAACAAATAGAAGCACAGAATTCTTGATTATTTCTGTCCCAGTATAGCCTTTAACTTACAGTGAAATTTGATCAAATTTATACTGTGAGTCCTGCTAAATGGTTACTTAAGTATAGTGTATCTGTGTTTCTGCTGAGGAGGCAGATTTTTAAATTAGTGTGTAGAGCAGCAGGGAAGGATGGTGAAATTAATTATTTAAGATAGGCCTGATACATACTCCTCTCATTCTAGGATGGAAAATTAGATTTAAAGACCTTAATTGTTTTATCATGTAGGTTCATTTAATTATTATATAGAAAACTAATGCTAATTAGTTGATTCGGGTTCGTAGCGTTTTAGGAAAGAAGAAATGAAAAAATTCTGGTCAGTAATTTCTTTGGGGACTTTCCAATAGATTAGACAGTCCTTTATTTTGGCAAGTCTCTCACTGATACTCAGATACCTCATGATCCCAGTCCCTTCTGGATAGAAGACTACATCATGTTTTTCTATATGTGAACTGTCATTACCTATAATTGCTTGTGGGAGATACAGTTCTGAAACATGGCCCACATGCAAAAATGGTAGATTTTGTTATTTATGCAAGGCATCTGAATGGTCTTGGCTGGGGAAAGAAAATAAAAAATGCATAGGTTTTACTCCAAACTCCAGACAGCAGCTTTTATGGAAACTGTTGTTTTGATGGTCTTTTTTTGTTGTTATGCAGATTGTTTTTGTTGTGTTTTTGTTTGGTTGTTGGTTTTTTTTTTAATTAAACGATAGTTTTAGGAAAGTTTCTTTAACTATGCTTTATATATAAATTGCTGAAATATATATTCCTTGTGAAATTGGTAAATAATGGAAAGGTATTTTTTATTGCATTTGAGTAACCTTTTTTCAGAATGTAAAGGTTTGGGGTTTTTTTTAAAGCACTAGTAATACTCTAAAAACTAAATTATTGTTACTGTCTCCTAGTTTTTATAATAAGGATTTATAATCTGCCCTTAAAAATGCAGCAGAATAAAACGTCATATACAAAGTTGAATATTATAAGAAACTTCTTTTGCGTAACTACATTATGAAAAATAGGTGGTTCTTATTTGTCAAAGTCTGGATGTTAAATACTGACCTTTAAGTATGTGATAAATTCCCAAAGCCAGAGGTGAATATCTTGAAACAAGAAGCTGGTTTAATTTTCTTTAACACAAGCAATGTGTCTTACTCCAGCTTCAAGTTCCTTTTTTTTTCCCCAAGAACTATAATGAATAATTAAAATAAGACTTGCGTATGTTTGAATTAATCTGAATGATTACATCGGAAAACTATGTGACTGCCTTATTAAAAAAAAAAGAGTCAAATTATTATCACTTCTGCTATTCTAAGAGTAGTATAAGAAACTGAAGTATGTTCCATGATTTTTAATGATTTACTAAGAATCCACTAATCTTTTGTAACTAAAGTTGCTAAGATTAAAGGAATTGACAACAAAATGTTGCATGTATATTTTTCTGTAATACTTATAAATGTCAAAAGTCTTTTGGCTAAATGTATGAGACTTTGCCTTCTAAGGCTTTTAAAATTTTTTTTAATGCTAAAATTATGTTACATAGAAATAAAAAAAATGATACAAACTGATAGAAGAAACGTTCATGCCTTCCCTGGTCTCTTATGTGACAGCATGAATAAACATTCAGGGCTACGTGGAGTCCAAGCCACCTTTTTTCAGTTTATCATCAAATGTGTGCGTTACAGGTGTTGCCCTTACCTGGTGGACACCTGACAGTACGCCATATGGCCGCTCCTTGGCAGCACACGCTCCTAATAACAGCCTTCAACAGCAAGAATCACTCCCCTTTCATTCTTGGGGCAGGAAGGGTTACTTGCCTGTGAGATAGGCACAGGTTACAGCTCTATTTGCCGAGAAGGGAATGTGGTTAGTTGGTCAGGAGGCAGGCCCAGCAGTGGGGCTCCCTGGGGAAGAGGTGCTCCTCAAAGGCCCTTTGTGCCAGCCTTTGCCAGGCAGCACCAAGTTCTCCCTCCTGTCTCTGGAAAATAAGCATTGGCTGGTCTCTAAAAGCTGAAAACAAAGCTCAATAAATAGCAAAGAAAGCCTTCTCCCTAGCAACACGCTGCCTTGAGCAGCTTGAGCCTTCAAATGGAAGGTCATATGATTGACATATTTGTCCCCTAAAGAGAGTGCACACAATTCGTTTTTTCACTTCTCTGTATTTTTAAGCTGTGTGAAAGCAGGTTTTAGCCAGTCGTATGAGAGAGGAGACTAGCCAGTTGGAATACTATCACCCCCTCCTTCTGGACTTCATCAGCTCTGAGAGTTCAAGAAGAACAGGAGAGGCGTCTGTGGTGTTTATGGAAGAGTTAACTTCAATTTTTAAACAGTACCATATATATTAGAGTACCAGGAAAATGCATATAAGATATATATGTGATATTATATTCAACAGAGCTATAGGTTGCTCTTATACTTGAAAGCAGCTGGAAGTAATTGTGAGCTTTTAGTACTCATTTACTTTTTAACAGCTGTTGAGAATTACTGAAAGTATATATTGACTGCTAAGTCCTTTTAGACTTTCACTGTTGTGTTTCCACAGTTGGACTAAAAATTTAAAACTTAGATCAACTGAATTTTTGGGCGTCTTACATCAAAAAAAAAATAATTTCTCTAGATGGTAGCTTTATACGGAGTTCTAAGTTAAACAGTCATCAGACAACTCCACCTTAGGGGTTGTGTGCGTGTAGAAAAAGACAACGTCAGCAAAACTGGGCTGTTGTACTTCTTGTTATCTTGAAAATAAAACAACTTATGCAAATGGTTTGCAAAAAGAAACATAGGTGAAATGCAGAAACAATTCTTTTAATCACATTGAGGTGTCGTGATTCTTGTTGAAAATGTGACTACAGCAGTATGTGTGGCAGTCTAAGAAGCTATTGGAAGACTACTGCTCCCAGAATACTAACATTTTATAATTGGGTAAGCCTGAACATTCATGGTTTTACCTTGTATTGTTATACATGAATTTATTTTAATTAGTATTACCTTTTCATGATATCTCAAGCTGAAGATAAAGACGTCTTAAAAGTTACTACTGCAGCTTGAATTCCCGTGTCTGCAGCCCTGAATTCTGTGTTTAGTGAAACACATAAGAGAAGGTACACTTGAAAGATGCGTACTAATTCACAGCAACAGTCTTCGTACTCCTCGTCACCAGCAGTTAGTTTTCTTCTCTAAAGAGAGAGACTTGTCATTTTCTTTCTAGGTTACTAAATTTGATATGAAATGTCATTTTTCTTACACTTTTTTTTTAATTTATTTCTGGGTAGGAACAGATTAAAAACATAATGGACATGTTTTCCATATGAAAACTTGGGGTCATATTTCAGTACCATTTTAAGAATGAAAGGTTTTGTTTATGTGCAAAAACATTAGTGTAGCTGGAAACGAAATTAGCTGGCACTGGGGTCTCTAGAGTTTTCATTCAATAAAATACTAATTTTGAAACCTCTTAATGGGGTTTGTTCCCCCCCGCAATACCTGAGTTCAGTGTCTTTGCACTTAAGGGAAATTTACAGCCACTCAGAGTGTATAAACTCAAACTTTCAATAGAAACCTCGTGGGATAACAGAGGAAAAATAAATGTTACAGGTCAGGCCAGCCTTATCTACAAGTACTTTAACTGATCATTCCATTGTTATATTTCTAACAACTGCCTCTAATCTGTACCTGTTAGAACAACCACCTTTATCGTAGGTAGTTGTGTAGCGAAGTTGGTTAAATTATTTTTATAATTTACCTAAAAGTCGAGGTGGGATTGAAGCATTTGTCCTGATATAAGTGGAGTGTGTCAACGCAGCCTCGAAGTGTTTTGGCACCATTCAGCCTGTTCGATAGGCTACAGCTGGAATAAAGAGCTGCATAATATGTCGGGTTTGATTTCTGCTCCGTTCAGATGCCCAGTATGTTCATAGTACTGAGGATGTTGCTGGTAGAGCTGTATGCGGGAAATTTGTACCAGAGGCTTGCCTGGCAGTACCTCATTCAGTGTGCTTATGCTTTAGCTCCTTCTTTCAGAATTAAGCTAGCCAGTGAGGAGGAATTTTGAATGTCTAGCATTCAAAAATTAGAAATACCAAAAATAAAATGTTAGCTCTGAAACTTTTTCAACTGGGCTTGCATGTTGCTAAAAATAGATGGCTATTTCATTTAAATCTTAATACAAATGTTAGCAAATGTCTATGCTAACAAATTTTGAAGTATTTCAGTATAATTCTGTCTTTTTAGAAACATTTTAGAAGGCACTGTATAAATGTTTTTTTTTCTTTTAGGATTTTTGGGGGGTTGGTGTATATATGTATGTCATGAAAGATGCATTCCTGTTCTGGAGCTTTATGAATTGCTGAAGCTGTTCTGCGTGGTGTAGAGAGATTCTTGTCACTGATTTTAACACCATTAAAAGGTTGAGGTGTGAGGGAAAGAGGAATGATAATTTTTTTTTTTTTTTTTTTTTTTTTTTTTAAAAAAAGGCTAAACAAAAAGCAAATTCTGGAATTAAGTATTGCTATGTCTAGCATAACTGACCCAATGGACCTTATTTTCTTGAAAGCCCAAACCCCTGTGATTTAAATACGAGCCCGTCATGTCTGTTGTAAAGAAATGGTTGGGACAGACATAAAAATCTGTTAAGGTCAAGCAGAATGCTACTGGTGATTTCTCATGCTGCCGCCCCATATATTAAGAACTAGTACTCAGAGGGGATATGATGAAGCAAACCCTTGAGTTCTACTGATGCTGTATTTGAGTCTGGCTTATGAAATGTGCTTCATGCTGATGTTTCTGTACCTTATCTGTATTTTCTTCTTGCACAAATGGAAAATGGGGGAGGGAGGGCATAAGGACTCTCGAAAATGTTACTGGTAAGACAAGTATCATGATTAAACAGGGATACGTCAGATAAGGTGATTCGAAGTGTAAGAAGATATGCTGCCTTTTCCCCTTGTGTATCTTTAACATTATGACCAATGAATTTGTCAAGTCAAACAGCACAGTCGTCTTTGCATATCATGTGAACTGAGAGCTTGCTTTGAAGAAGATAAGCAGACTGTGTTGCCCAGAAGAAATAATGATGCTAATTTATCTTTGCCTGTCCTCATCGGCATAGTACTGTGCATCAGTATTGAAAAGGAAATAGAGAAATAACTGAGCTATAGCTTGCCACCTATTCAATGCCACAGTAGCGTTGATGGCATACAGGGCTTTAAGAAATATGGCTGGTCTTAAAGTAGTGATTTATTTTACTTTGTTTCAGTCGTATTTGGAAAAAGTTTCCTCTGATATAAGAATAGCTGCCAAATTATGGCAGAAAAGAGCTCTTCGGCAAATTCTCCTCAGCACGAACAAAACGATTTTGTAGGTTTTCTGCTCCATCACCATCGGAAGTGTATCATCAAGAATGAGAAAGTCTTAAGTAACATATGTTTACCACCAACTTCTCACTATCAATATTTACATTCTGGGCATGGGAAACTTGGAAGTCTTTGTCAATTTTTTTGAGGGGAAGGGATAACAGGATGTTTTCCTTAACACTGAGTTAACAGAGTAGCTTGCCAGAAGTAAAAGTTAGCCTTTATGAAAGTGAAATCTTGCATTAGGTAATTGATTAATAGTTTAGCTACTCACATTCAGATTCTTTTAAAAAGCTCTTTTGTGTTTTACATCTGGTTACCTGTCATCTTGCCTGGATTTCATTGCCATAGATACTTCAGTCTTTTAACAACTTGTTAAAAAAAAAAAAAAAGACCTTCCAAACATAGAATAGCTGTTAAGCATGTATATCTGCACTTCAAGGACTCCAGTGTGGTTTAGCCTGTGACATTTTATAATATACTTTACAATATACTGATGTCTGAGATCTGTTTTTTTGTTTTAATACATGTGTGTCTAGGAATTTGTAGTATATTGTTTGTGAGGTTTTATTGTTTATAGATTATGAATGGACGGTTTTTGTCCCTGAATGGAGACATTCATGTGTAAAGGCTGTTTGACTGGTGCATGGTATGTTAGGAATACTTACTGATCTACAAGTGAATTGCAGTGGAACGTTTTTCTTTGTCAGGGAGATAAAAGCATTCCAGAGCCCGGAGAGTCCAGCGAGTGTCACAGCGCAAGCCTCCAAACTGCAGCTGTGCGACTATATAGCAGCTGGGGACTGTAGGAAGGCAGGGTGACAGATCCCTGAGGGGCAGCAGCGCCGCCTGCGTAAGAAGGCTAAGACCAGGAATAGTAAAATATTTCAGTGGTGCCATTGTGTTTTACCAAAATCCGTATTAAACTAATAAATTGTGAGTGGCTTATACTATACTGATGTGCAGTTTAAAGAATAATGACAGTCTGTGGATTTAATGTGTGTATTTCTGAGATATGGTGATAGAAAAGTTAGGTTTCTCGTATGTGGCAATTGTAAATGACTTTTCTATTTGAGGAAGAGTTTTAAGTATCTCTTCTTGTTCATTAGTATAGTGTTCTTCCAAACTGCCAAGTTCTCTGCCCTTCTGTTTGGAGTGTGTGTAAAATTACTTAATGCCTTCCCTGTGTACTAAAAAATACAATGTCTTATTGGCAATATTCTCTGCCTGAAGTAAACGTGGAGAAAAGTATATGGACTTGGACAAAATCTGATGGCTGGAAGAGGTCTCTCTGAGGGTGTCAGGAAAAGTGCCAAGCTGCTGTTTAACCAGAGGTGGTATGGGGCAGGCAGGCAGGTATTTTGCAGAAGTTGCTGAGGTGGTTGGAAGGTATGTGCTGCTCTTTGGTGTGTTTGTGTTGCTGAGGGTGCCTGCTTGTTCTTTCCCTGAGTGGGACAGGCCTGCTGCAGTTGGCTGGGGAAGGTCAAGACTGATTTTTGTCCATCATTTTGCTTCACTATTGTTTCTTCTTCCCACTTGCTGCTCCTGCTCTGATCCTGAAAGGATAGCCCTTGAAACAACTTATAAAGGACTGCTCCCTTAACCAAAGCCAGACTCGTCTGCATTTGGTGCAAGATAAAACTGACTGCAGCCTTTCCTAGGGTTGGGCTCAGTTTAGTTCATGAGAATTCAGCTGAAGTGCGGGGATGTGTGACAGGATTGCAAAAATGTCATCCAAACTGCATAACATTTGGAAGCTAGATTGTCAATGAATGACACCTTAAGCATATCTATATTATGAATGTAGGAAAAAAGTATATTTGTTATATTTTACAAAGTAGTTACTTTGAAAGGAAAATGAGCGTTATACGGGGAAAGTATGTATGTTTGTACAGAAATGCTGAAAGCCCACGTTGGTAATAATGAGAATCAGGGTATGTTCTGAGACTGAGCTGGGTAAGACTGTGAGGCTCAAGGAGCTCTGTCAGGGTAAGGTATCCATGCTATCCTACGAGTGAGTGGATTGTTTGGTCTATGAATTAACTCGGCTGCAGTCACCTTCCATGCCTGTCAGTTTGGGTTCAGCAGCAGTATGGGAGGGCACTATGAGCAGTGACTGGCTCCACTGGATGCTAGCTCGTGGATCTCTGCTCTCTAGTAAACATTGCTACTTGATGCTTCTTTCCTTTTAAGATAGTACTTTCTTTCCTTCTCTACTGTAATCTATTATAGGCTTCTCAGAGTTGACTGTACACAGAATCTTAACAGTCTACCTGTCACCTCTGACGACTGTTGTTAACTTCTGAAGTTTTCATTGACATAGCACAGTGGATGCTCTTCCTTTTGGAGTCTGTATGCCGGTCTGTCTGCCAGCTTGATACCATACTTGTGTATGTTTTGTGTATAAATAAGAAGTTAAACTCTATGATACTCTTAAGGGCGCACTATATGCGTATGAGAATCTGAGGTATTTAAGTGCCTAATAATAATTTCAGAAGCATTAGTTAAAAGAATTCTCTGAGGATCTTGGGGTTTCTGAGGTTGAAGTATAGCTTGGACATTGATGAAAAGAAGTCATTAAAAAAATTAAATGGAGTGTTTTATCTGAGCTCCCTGTTTCATGACATGAAACAAGCTCTTACTAATAGCAGTTTATTACATAACTGCATTCCTCTTTTTTTTTTTTTTTAAACAGACAGTATTGCCTAGTGTAGAAGACACAGCTGTGGTTTTAATTGGGCATCAGTATGGTCAGTGTTGTGTATTTCATTTTAAATCATTTTATTTTGGGAACTGTTTCCGCAGAGACTTCATGTAGGTGGCACTTGTAGTTGTTACTAGCGTTTCACACCTTATGACTGTTAATCGTACTCTGAGCAAGATTAGAAAACAAGTCACTTAAAATGATAGTGATCATTGGCGTTTGGTCTTCTTCAGGTCTTTTTATTGCTATCCTAAGTCGAGCTGAGGTAGTGTGAGGAGAACTGGCTGTGTGTTCACAGAAGGGGAACTGCTGTTGGCTGTGCACAGTTGGCTTTGTCAGGATTTACTGCTTGCATCTCTTCAGTATTTCAGTGATTTCAGTATTCAGTGAGCAATTGCAAATGCTTACATTTAAAGAATTATGTTTCAAGATACCGTTTAAGGTGTTTTTTTTTTTCTTAATCTGCATGTTATTTTGTACATGAGAAATAGAAGGAAAGCTCTGGAGATTTAAGAGGTTGAGAGGTTTGAGTCAATCACTTGAGCTTCAACTTAGTAATGCAAATCTGGCTTTCAGTGACCTTGTTGATGTTTGCTCAAAGTAGCTTCCTCTTGGTACAAATGACTGAGCTTTGTTGTAGCTATTGTACAGGTAATGTACTGTCCCTTTAGAGATTGCCTTTGTATCCCTGATGCAACCTCTCTTTGCTTTAACAGAGAGCGCCTGCAGAAATGCCTGGAGCTAAGCTAGATTCCATCGGTGTGCCTCGTTTGATCAGCTGTCAGCAAGGAAAAGAGAGGATAGGGCAGACAAAAACATGTGCCCATTGCTCTGTCTCAGCTCCTGGAAATTTGAGGGCTTGGCATATTGGTGAACAATGTTCGCCAATATGTGGAGGGCTTGGTACCAGAGAACGAAGGACGTGACAGCGTATTTGAAAGGCTCCTGACCACTTGGTAGCAAGTGACTTGTTGCATGTTTAGGGTGTGAGGGGGTAGCAGGATTTTGAGCAGTACTAGTAGGGTGGTGCAAATAGTGGTAAGCACCCATGTCTTGAGGAGATAGTATTGTATAATAAACAGTGCCATCTTCTGGGAGGAGTCGGAATGATGCCCTTGTGGTCAGCATTAAAGATATTTTTTAAGTGGGGGGGGGGTGGGTGGGGGGGTGTTGGGGTGTCTTTTTCTATCTAATTTTTTAAGAAACAAAATACCAGAAGCTGAAAGACAGCATTAATGTCTCATAATGCAAGTCCACATCTGACATCTGTGAATTATTGCTGATAGAATCTTTAAATAAAAGTTTTAAGCAATGTTTTGGAGACTGTTTAAAAAGAGCAAAAGTTTATCAACTGCTGAGCAGTACTCCAGAGAAGTAAATCTCAAAAATAAAAGTTAAGGACTTGGTCTGCTTTGTATGCCGAAGGCAATTATTATTTTTGTAAACATACTTTGTAAAACCTAGATAATTGCAACGCCTTTTCTCATAGGAAGCATAGTGACCTGTAGCAAAATGTAAGAACAATTACTTTGTCTGTCATTTATTGCTTTTAAGTTGTTATAACCCCTTCTTTCTGGGACGTCATAAGGGAAAAAACGTTTTCTGCCTTAAAATTATTATCCTATAAATAGTTACATTTGGGAAATGTTCACTGTGGTGCAAAATCTGGGATTAGAGTTACTAAAATTATCCTAGCAAGTGGAATGTAAGATTCAGCATTTACTGAGACTCATTAATGGTGTCAGATCAATCACCTGAACTCTTATTTGAAGGAAGTGAGCAATTTTAGTAACATTAATGGAGCTATGTGGGGGATGTAGCTGTCATTGTGAGGAGGTTTTTTTGTTACACGCTTTCAAATAAATAAATAAATAAAGGAAACCGAGCAAAAAGCCAATAACAAAGTATAACCATTATGGGGGGAGAGGAAAAGAGGAATCGATGTGTTAAAAATCTTTATTGCTCAAATAAATTAGATAAGGTATATCCCAAATGACAAGAATTTCTGAGCTCTGGATGGGCAGATAGATTTGGAATTGTTTTTGTTGCATCATGATTGTCCAGATGAGTTATCAGCAAAGATGCAATAGAATAATAGTTTCTTAAAAAAAAAAATTTCTTTTGAATGTAAATTGTAACTCTGTTGTGAGTATGTTATATTAAGCATGCTATAATCAGTACATTTTGTATTCCAGAGGGTCTTGTTTTAATGACTATGGAGTCTGAGGTTTTTGGATAGTACAGTACTTAACTGTACAATTAATTTGTAGTTAAAATGTTAATTGAATGTGTATTTACTTTTTCAATATTAGTGTTGGCTTGGTCTGTCACACAATATTTAATATATAAAGAAAATGTCTAACTTTCAGTATATTCTGAATGTTTATCGACAACACAAATTGTTACTTACTGTGTGTAATCTTTGTGTTTGTGCAAGTCTTCAGTATTACAATTAGGACTTTCATTTCTGACATCTGAAAGTAATTGAGTGTTGACCCATCTTACTATGTTGATTTTAAGTTGTTGATAAAAATGAGGTGTTAAAGTTTCCATTGCAAGGGGTGGTGGTCCTTGAGCATACCTCACACTAAGCATTGTATTTGTTTAGATACAATTTAAAAATGTCTTTTGTCTTGTAATTTAGTAAATCGCTTCTCCATAGTTTGGGCGTTAAAGTACATATAACAATATTTTGCTGCAAACTAGCCTGAAAAAATATTTCCCTATACGTTTGGAACAGTGCATGTAGATAATCCTATTAACTTTTAACTAGTTTGAGATGACATTTCATTGATGCAGTGCTGTAATGAACACAGTTATTCGATAGAATTTTTTTTGATTATTGGTGGTGATTGCTATTCTTTGTGGCATTTTATTCTGGTTTTTTTTTTAATCATGCTCTTGGAAGTCCTAGTTCAAACCATCTTTTAAGAGTTAGTCGGGTGAACAACTCTCTCTGAAATCAGACTTCAATATTTTCAGAGTGGACAGCACAGTATGTTATTATCCAGGTTCCCATTAACTTGGAAAATGCCATTGCAAATATCTGGGAAACATTGTGTGAATATACAAGATAAGTAAACATATAAGAAATCCTAGTTATCAAAGGAAGAATGCAGCGCAGCTGACACTGAAGTTGCCCTCTTTTCCATCTGACTGAGAATTTCAGCAGTGTCATTCAATACAAGCAGCAAGGTGGTAACTTAACATCAAAGTACATGCTGACCATCTCTCTTGGGTTTCCCGTATCATAATCTTGTTTTCTGCTTGATAGGGTGTAGAATAAACAAATGGTAGTATTTCTGGAAAGACAGATCAGAAAATGTCTGGTCTTTAAACTAAAATTGTACTAATTAGGAATATTTTTGTTAGTAACTGGAAAAGTGAGCCTTTTTACCTCTTTTTTTACTGAATACTGTGCAATATTTACGCAAGCCACAGGAGTAGATAACTTCAGGGAAGTCATTTATATTGAAGCAAAACCAAGAATAAGGTACATTATGTAGATAGTAGTTATATCCCTATCGGAATACATCTACATGTGCCAGAATTACAAATTCTGCCTTACAGCAGTTTCTGGTATCTTGTTTGGAAAGCTACTCAAAGTTTGCTATTTATTTTTTTGTTTGCCTCCCCCCGCTGAAGTAGTCAGTATCAACTTTAGTGGAGCAAGTTACAATAAATTGGAAGTTGCTTAAAATTTCTGGTGTCTCTTCTTCCTCTAGCCCAATAATACGATTTCTTAAAAGATACCTTTAAAAGTACATGAAAACGTTTACTAAAATTTGAGAAAAAATTTCCTTAATCAATTTCTATCAATCACAACTTACACTTACCCTTATTTTTATAATTTATGGTATGAGCCTTTTTCAAAACTCTTTCAAGATATTTATCAACACCGCTTAATGATAGACATCAGGCAACTTGTACTTAATTTAAGGAAATGTTAACAAAGCTTACTGGTTTTGTGCCTAATGGTAAGCGGGTATTTTGCTTGGTTAGAACTTGAAGGCATTTTATTCTACGTCCCTTAGATCTTGTGCACTAGTGAATTAATAACCAGACTTTCTTCTCGTCTTTTCACGTGCAGGCAGAAGGAGAAGACAGCCTTAAAAAGATGCAACTGATGGAGCTTGCAATTCTGAATGGCACCTACAGAGATGCCAACATCAAATCACGTAAGCATGTCATAAGCTCGAGGGTCAATGCCGTAGTAATATTTGCAGGTTTTGATTCCTAAAGCTACTTTTTGGCAAACATGCAGTACAACTGTGTTGGAGGTTGGAGGGAAGTAAAAAGCCTACAGGACAGTAGGTAGCCGTTCCAAAAGATCTTCTGGAGATAAGTTATGTCAGTTTGGGGTTGGGTTTTTTTTGGATTTTCCCCCCAGACCCCTTCTTTTTTTAAACAGTATGGCTGAGTTGAAATATTTACAAATATATCGTTTAAGAAAATTCAACCTTTAAGCCAGATTTTTCTATTTTACAGTCATTCTTTCCTTAATACATATAAAGGACAATAGACTCCTTTTCATTTTTATTTTTAGAGATTTAATTTGAAAACATTACAGATGTTCAGGATACTGTGAATACATTTTTCTGTATTACATTCCTTCCTTTCATCTTGCTTGCATGCGTCCCCCAATGTTATGTTTTCCCAACAATTCATCAACTGATTTCACAGCTGAGTTCACAGGGATCAGTGATGTAATGAGCCATTTTTACAATTTCTTCCGTTACATTTGTGTGAGAATGCTTTTGCAAATGCATGTATGCACAGGTTTACATGTGAAAATTACATACATACACCTACTAATGAGAGCATAGAGCTATTATGTGTGATGCAAATTATTCTCTCTAGTTGAAAATCTCATTTCTTCTCCTGAAACTGTAGTTGCTGATACTGTTCCAAAGTAAATTTTTGCTGTAGCTGTGATACAGATGTCAAATGTAAGCACAGTTAAATCAGTCTTTTCACTAAGGGCCTACTGATATTTGCAAATTTGTTTCTCCACACAGTCACCATTTCCATGTTGAATATGTTTAAAGGTTGGAATGCAGTTAGGTCAATTTGAGAGTGCTTACACCGGTGCAACTATTCTGATTTGAAAAGAGACATAAGCAAGGGCTTTTACCACTACAATGGTGGTGGTAAATCTTTCAGCTCTAATTCACACAGTAATATTTAAAGCTAGATCAGTTTTAAATATATTTTAGTCTCTAAATTATTACAAATTTATGTGTAAAGTAGCTTTCAGATTAGCTTAAATTGGTGCAAAGTGTTGCATAGAAACCTTTATATTAATGTGAACGATTTTTTTGTCTGAGCTATTCCCATTGGTCTGTTGTATCAGTATAAGTGGGAAGATGGATTTTTTTTTTTTCATTTTTTGACTAGAGATTTCCACACTAATATTCACTTTTTGATAATAAGACAATTTCAGTGATTGTGTTTTGATTTTACTGAAAACTTGAAGATGTAGAAGCTGTACTGGCTTATTTCCCTTTAAGAAAGGAAATGAAAATGTTTAAGGGTTTAGTTTTTTTAATTATACATTAAGTCTGAGCACTTTTGTTTTAAAAATAAAAGTAATTAAAAAAACACAAGTCTCAAATCTGAAAAACTTTCCCCATGTTTCTTTTTTCAGACCACCTGTAAGTTAATCGAATCAATATAGATCAACAGTAATGTGCAGAAATCTATAAGTTATAAACCATTAAGATTGACTGTTACCAGCTGATGCGTTAGTGTTTAAGAAGTTGTTCCTCTTGTGTGCCAACAGGCTTCAAATAACACTTAATGAAATGTGCTAGCACTGTTTGGGGGGGGGGGGGGGGGGGGGAAGGCACCTTTTTACTTTACCCTAAGCAAGACCATAATGAACTTCTAATACAAAGAAAGTATTTTATTTTGAGGAATTTGATCTGGAAGTAACTTTTGAGTCTATTTTACTAATGCTAGAGTAGGAGAGGAGAGGCATTGTGTTTCTAGATAGTCTTTTAACTTCACTAATCCTGGAAACTGGAATTGTGTATATGTTTAAATACAATTTTAGGATGTATGAAAACTGTAGGCTCATACGACAGCTCTGCATAACTGAGTATCTGTGGACTCTATGGTTGCACTAAATTTTGTACTCTGTATTTGATTATGACAGTATTTTCCTTGTATCTCCTGCATGCATCTCAGTCTCATGCAGTCTTGATAGCATAAATGAAGAAATATGGTCTAAATGGAGCTTTTGTGCTGTGTAACCTGTTTGAGAAATCTACCTCACTGTTTTACAATGGCTTTTTTATTTTGCATGTTCATACTTAATCACACTGGAAAATGGAAAGCTGTTTGCATTTGAATGGTGTGCTTTGGCACTGTGTGATCAGCGCATGTACTAATGATTTCCTTTTATTTTTCTTCTTTCCTACTTTTCCCCTTTTTTCCCATTCTTTCCACGTTTTGTACTGCTATCTCCACACTTTCCTCTGAATTTCTTTGCTTACTGTAGCAGCCCTTGCCTTTTCTCTTGCAGCAACAGCCCAGGCTCCAAGGATTATTACTGGGCCTGCGCCTGTTCTCCCACCAGCTGCCCTGCGTACTCCTACGCCAGCTGGCCCTACCATAATGCCTTTGATCAGACAAATACAAACCGCTGTCATGCCAAACGGAACTCCTCATCCCACCGCTGCAATAGTTCCACCTGGACCCGAAGCTGGTTTAATTTACACACCATATGAATACCCCTACACGCTGGCACCAGCTACATCAATCCTTGAGTATCCTATTGAACCTAGTGGTGTATTAGGTAAGATCTTTGTATGCGGATTACTGGAGACCGTGTTGCTTATGCTTTTGTTGTATGTGCAAGGTAGAGGTCATGGGGCTCAAAGAAAAGAGTTTGAAGCAACAATCTTATCTCAGGTATAACAAAAATGCTTAGGAAAACTGCTCAAATGGTGTAACTCCAAAACATTTTAAACATGTTTTGCATTTATTAAATATGTGTGTTTAGTATAATAATAAGGTTACTGAAAATGAAATCTTAATGTTTGTACAACACTAGATGGTGAATACGTAGGCAAGGGAAGAAAAAACCAAATAGAAGTTGACATCTATTATATGTCTTTGGGCTCCCATAAATACTAGATTTGTTTGTGCTGTCTTCAACATAAATTAATTTCCAGTAATCTTTGGAAGAGAGAACTTCCTATTTTGCTATACCTTTTTTAGTAGCAAAGCTGAAGAGAGTAGAAGGTCTTTTTTCAGTTTGTTGGGGTCTTTGCTTCTTTATTTTGTACACAACTGATAAACCTGTCCTCAGTGTCAGAAAGCTGTAAATTAGTTTGTAAGCAGAACATAATTTCAGTGAATGAATATAAAGCAAGCTAAATTCTGACCAAAGGATGATACAATTAGCAACTTTACTGATGGCTTCTTTTATATACATTGGATTGAAATGTCTATCATTCCTAATATTTCAGACCATTGACTTGCTGTGTGAGGCAAGAATGATAAAGCAGCCATGACAATTCAGTTAACTGGCCAATACGGAACAAGCAGTTCCAATAGTTTCTTCCTTCCCTACCCTCTATAGAATCTAAATAATATTTTCTCTTCAGCTTGTTCTGAATTGCATATGACCTTGGTGCTGCATAAGGTTGATTTTATAGGACTTTGATCCTAGTTTGTTCAGTGGCAGTTACTGATTTACACAAATTCTAAACATCTCTAATGAACACTGGACAAAAAGGTTCAAAGTCAATATTTTGTTGAAAGTATTGCAAAAAAATCAGTGTTTCCCTTACGTGACAAATACTTGTTATCTGTATGTGTGCATGTTCCCATTTTATACAGTAAAAAAGAAAATGTATTTCAGACTTCTGCCTTTCAGGATTAGTGAATCAATAATAAAAATTGTAGTAGGACAAAAGTATGCAGTAGGTCTGTCCTTGAGCAGCTTATGGTTGTTTCCCATTACCCCATAGCCAAAATTCAGTGAGCATATGATAATTTATTAATTTCCCTCAAACATGTAAATGTTCTCCCCAGCTCGTCCATCCCCAATCTGTGAGTCCACTTGTGATACATCCTGGGGTAAAGTCACTGTTACAGGCATCGTCACAGTAGCTATCAGTTGCTAGTTAGTGGCACACCTCTCTCCTGAATTCAGTTAAAAGCAAGTAAAGAAATACATCATTCTATAGTAATAATTTAATACGATGAAGGGAACTTTGATTTCTCACTGAGTTTTCTATAAAGAGAGAGGAGGGGAAAATTACTCCTAAAATGGTATCCAAAAGCATCTCATACTTTTGGGCTTAGTACAGGTATAGTGCCCTAAACTCACCAAAGAATCTTATTTAAAAAAGGAAAAAGGCGGGGGGAGGGGAAGACCACACCTCCACTTAGGTAGCGTAGACTCAATAACTCTTAATACACTGCTCTACTGTCTGAGCAACTGTATAGAGTTAATTGAGTTAAATTAGTTTTTCATTGAGTTTTATTTCAGAATACATTAATTCTTATTAATAGTATGCTATATTTTTGTGGCAGACCTTTAAGGCATCTTAAAATAATTCTGTTAAAAATGGCAGAGAAATACACCCCTATTAGTATTTTTGGGGATATTGGTGTTGGGATCAAATTTTAGTTGGTGACTAACTTTTAATTCCCTTCCTTTTATCTTTAGGTATGGCTTTCCCAACGAAAGGCTAAGAATTCAAGAACGGTCTTAACTGATCCTTCATCAGATCTGAATTTTAACAAATGCTTAGTTTCAGCAGCCTTGAAAAAAGCTTGGCCTAGCAGTCAGTGACTTACTTGCACTTTTTTGCACATAGATTTAAAGTAAAATAGTGCTATTAATTTGGATTAGCTCCTATTATTACAGAGTAGCTGTAATTTATGAGTGTATAGTAGTATACTGACTGCTAAGTGTTCTATATAGTGTTTGCTTTACTAATCACCTAATTCATTGCAGTTCATCCTTATTGACTTAAAGTTTAAAATCACAATCTGTAGGCTTGAAGAATTGCTTTAAAACTCTTTTTTTTGTGGTAGAACTGGAAGTGATCTTAAGGTTAGCAAATAATTGTCAGTATTAAAAGATGGCATTATTTAAAATAGTCCTGCTGCAAGAAAGGCACTTCAGTGAATATGTGACTAGTAAAGCTTAAATGTGCTTGGGTCTAATAGATTTCATGAAATACTGTAATTTTGGGATTGTAAATGAATGGATTAAACAGGTTAAGGCCAGGATGTTTAAAATAAATGCAATATTAATCTGCACAGATAAACTTCTTTTTTAAGATTAAGATTTGATACTACTGTGCCTTAACTTGTTGCTTTTCTTAAAATGAACTTTTGTAGTTAATGATCATTTAAATCCATTTTGATAAACCTGCTGTTAATGTTTTCTTTGAATGTTTTCTAACTTTGTCTTGGTAATTGCAATTTAACTAGGTGCGGTGGCTACTAAAGTTCGAAGGCACGATATGCGTGTCCATCCTTACCAAAGGATTGTGACCGCAGACCGAGGTTAGTTTAGTTCTGCAGTTCTTGTTTGTAAGAAGTGCTTTGAGTGTACATGAGATTTGCAACACCACAGCTGGTTAACCAAATACCATATTTTGACCCATTCATTATTTTTTCCTCAAAAATCTGATTAGTTAATATTTCATTAGAGTTTTGGGAATGCTTGCAGTTTTAACTTGACTTTCCCAGCTCAATTATATATATACACATTGTGATCTATTCAATATAAATGCTATAACTGATTCCCTTTTAAAAACTATTTAAAGATCCACCTGCAACAGGAAACACTATGAATTCAGTGCTGCAATAATTAATTTGGTCATGTCTGTCCCCCTCCAATTTGTTCTTTTAATTGGTGTGGAAATATCAGATTGGTGTTGCAAAATAAACTGAATGGATGGTTGCTTAATGAGAAAGAAGTAAAGGAATAAATGCCTCCTGTCTGTGTCTGGAGAAATATGAAGATTTAGATTCCCTTTTTTTCCAATAAACTTTTGAGCCACTGTACTGTATATTATGAGGAGGATGCATGTTCTCAGATACCTGACTGAATTCAGAAAGGTAAGGGCTGTGAAGATAATGCTTCAAAAGTTGTTTGAGTTTGAATTACTAAGGGTGGGGGAAGGGAGGGTGTTTTGGTTTTTTACCAAAATCTATTTCTTGGTGTTTGCCTTTTGCTGCTAAAATGTGTAACCTGAAGGAGAAGCAACTTTTGAAGTCCTGTTGGTGAGATGACATCCAATATTTGGGCATCTCTCTTTAACCCTTGAATGGAAAGTAAATCTTCATTTTTCTCCTGTTCCTCAAGTGTAATGCCTTTGGACCCCTGAATGAAGTATTTAAGCTTATTGAGAAAAGTGATATTTTCGGTTTATTGACATTGGCTAGGAAGCATTGTGTGGGCTGAATTCTTATCCCATCCCTGCTGCTGACTCACTGTGGGTTTCGGCAAGTCATTTAATCTCTGTGTATGTTTTCCCATCTGTAAAATAAGGATAATAATACTTCCCTACCTCACAGGGGTGTTGTGGGGGTTCTTGGTTTGTACAGGGCTTTGAGGATGCAAAGCGTTATGTGCCAAGTATTATTATTCTGCTCTCATCAAAATCAGTGTTGTGCAGGCTCCCATGATATTGTAGTATTCAAAAGTCAAATTCAGATGACAGATATGACATCTCCTAACATTGACTACACTTCACTTCTCACAGCTTCCCATAAATTAACTACAGGAAACAATACAGATTTCAGTCAATACAGTTGAAAGGGCACTCCTGGATATTTGCTCTATTTATGTAACACTTTTATCTTTCATATGTAAGGATCTTGTGCTTTACAGAAAGCATAAAGCTGATAACAAGACACTACTTAAGTTTTCTAGAAGATTGCTTCTTCTTTTATATCACTGCACACTATTTACAGCCCATTGGCTTGTTCTCGTTTCTTGATAACTCTTCAGTGGGCAACAGGGTATAGCCAAAATAAGGTCATAGCCCATGTTTACCGAAGAAAAAAAAAAAAAAAGGAAATGGAAAAAAGATTAAAACCTGTCTCTGTCAAGAGTAATGGGTGGTAAGGATTTGGTTATCTTTGAAAGTTTGACCTGATGTTGCAAAAATCAGTTTTTGCTAATGGTCTTTCATGATCTGCAGTGGTAGTTTCAGGTGACAGGTGAGACTGCCTTTTTGTTTAATTAAATATTTTCCTGAGACAACTAGTAAATACACTGATAAAGCACTAGGGGAGGGGGGTGGCAGGAATACTACTTTGTAGTTTAAGTTCATCATTGTACTGTTTACTCAACATAGATTTTAAGTACTTTGCGAAGGGCCTAGATGTTTTGTCTGGGTCGCTTATAAGTAATTGAAGTTACTAATTGGTATCATTTCACCTTCTTTTAAAATACAGACACTTTCTGATAATTTGGTGTTCATACCTAGCCATATTGGAAGCCCACTGTCTTAAGTAAATAAATAAATACACATGGCTTATCTCCTGTGGAATAAGTCGTGCATACCTCTCACTTATAGCATGAAAACCATGCTGATATTTCAAGAAAACATTATTTTAAAGTCTTATCTAAATAATCCCAGAGTGTATTATTACACAAAGTTAATTTTACAACTGTACTTCATTGTATTTTGAATTTTAAATCCTAGATTACCACTGCACAGGTTTAACAGTTTCACAAAAAGTTTTGAAGATAACTTTGTTCAGCAATAAAGCAGTTTCATTTACTGTGTTAAAATTATGTTATAGAATTACAACACTATCACTATTTGCCATATTCACCTATTTGGTTGTTCTGTCACCAATATACTTCTATAGCTGTAGCCTTGAAAAACAATGTCAGCAAACCGAAATACTTTTTTTTTCAATGCAGAAGCTTTTTTTAATGTAGTTAAATGTCACTAAATCTATATTTGCATTCACTGGGTCTAAAGTTTTGGGGTTTTTCAAATTCTACATCAACTTTCAAATGACTTTGTAGTACTACTGCATTCACTTTTTAAGTAGGTTTTTATTCTTTGCATAGTTTTTTTTCTTTTTTTAGAGATAAGCACTGCATTTAAAGCAAGAATCCCCAAATGTGTAAATGTTTTACTCTTACAACTAAGCATTTAGAATTGGTGAAGGGTTGAAAAATATAGCTCATTTTAACTCAGAATAAAACCCCAGTTTATAAATAATACAAAATTGAATTTGATGCATATAACAGAGAGACTGACTGATTTAATTGTAATAAACTGTAAATGGTTTTGCACAGTTGACAAACCTGTGTGTACTGTAGAAGGCCAGGGACTTGGCAGAGGATGTATCACAGGTGTACTGGTATTTTTAAAAGGTAGCTTGCTTTGATTATGAACTCCACAAGAAATATTAATGCTGAGAATTTTCTTGAATGTTTTATCCAAACCGTCACATAATTTATATATAAATTTTAATACCATTTAATCAAAATTGTAATCGGTCTCAAAATGCTTTAAGACTCTGTGTTTCTAGTATACCTGTAAAGTGGTGAGATTGTGCCACACAAAAATATTTATTTTTATTTTTGAAAGAAACGTTTTAATTTAAACCAATCCCACTTAGCATGATTCTGAAAAAAATTCAGGGAGCATGTGGTCTCATTTACGTTACGGTAGTAATTTTTCATAGTGTTATGAACTGTATCCTAAATGATAGGCCATTTTTATTATGTGAAAGTAAATCAGCCCACAGGAAGGATTGCTAAATCGATGCTATCTGTGAATATTACACCTACTGGACTTCATTTTATGTAATGGCACAAATCTGACTTTGCACTGAATACCTTTCTCACTTTCATCTCCTCTGCCTTAGTCAAAATGGCAACAGTACAAAAACTTTATCAACCTCAGAATTTATTAGCTATAATGAAGCTGTTGAATGAGTCTTAAAAAAAAAAATCTATAAAAAAAAAATCATACTACTGTTAAGTGGACCAAGTTTGGTGAAGGAGAATGTGAGAGAATGATTAAAGAAGGAACAGCTCAAGAACATTGGGAATGATAACTTTCCACTTGAGAACTTTTTTATGTTTTACTGTAATTTGTTTGTGTTTTTGGGTTTTATTTTTTGTTTTGGTTTTTGTTGTTGTTGTTGTTGTTTTTGTTTTGGTTTTCTTTTTTTTTTGCAAAAGAAAATAGTATTTACAGGTGGCTTCTTTTAAAATATAAAAATATAAAGCAGGAATGTATATGAAATGTCAGATTTTATTGTATTTGCAGAGTATTAGCTTTGAAAATGAATAAAGAGAGCTGTTTGTAGTTTTAAAATGCCTTATTAGTATCAATTAGATATTTTCTCTATTTTTTGATGTACTTAGAGCTTTTTAAGTATAGACTTTAAAATGGCAGGACTTTTACAGTGTTTACATGCAAGTGCATTTTATAAGTGTCCTATATGTGTAAAATAGTATTTTGAACGGGAAAATGCTGGCTAAAGTAGCAGGCTGAGCGTTTTCCCGGTTCCCACGATGATGCCTACATTGCTAGACTTCAGTTTAGTATTGCTTTGTATCATGAGGCCAAGAAATTCCATGTTGTTTGTAAATAGAATAAATGAAAGGCAATAAAAAATTTATTGAACAAAAACCCTTTGTTTGGCCCATAGTTTGTTGAACCAAATTGTTTCTCTAAGTCCAGAATTCCTTAGATGACTCCATTCTTTTAACAACCAGTTATTAATAATCACATCCATCATTAATAGTTGCTTTAATGCTTGCACCTGGGGAGGTACTAATGCTTAATAGCAGTCAGATACTGATGCTGCGCGCTGACTGTTGTTCCAGAAATCTTCTACCCAGTTCCAAAACTGTTCATCGTTTTTTTGTTTTCCAATTTCCTTCATCGACTGCTACTAACCATTAGTCGTTAGTCGTATTTTATCTCTATTTCTCCTGTTAACCGGTTTTGTGGGAGTGGGCTTCTCCTTCACGTGTCCAAATCATGATGGAGGGCTGTCATGATTTTATTGCATTCTGTAGATGGTGTCGATCAGTATGTCAGAATTAAACATGCTTGTTTTTTTTATTAGTTGTGATTAGTTTTCATGTTGTCATTAAGCCGTCACTAGCTGGAACTAATCTCTTCTCTATCTTTTCTTTCTTTTTTTGTTTTGTTTTTTTGTTTTTGTTTTTTTTTTTTGTTTCTAACCACCCAGCCGCCACCGGCAACTAACCTATGACCTTCTGACCTCTGAACTCTTCACCCAATGATGACCTGACCATGCCTGCCTGCTGATCAGTTAACTGGTAAACGCCTTTGCTTGCCTGTCTTCAGTGCAGCGAGCTGGGGCACTTGTCCGTTCGTCTTACCATCTAACAAAACAGACAAAGAAATTGTTGTCCTCCAACTCCGCTTTTTGTTGTTCTCCTGTTTGGGTGAAAGTGGTTCTAGAACCTGCACTGAATAGTAGTAAAGCAATAAGGTCCAACTCATCCCTCCGCACTGATCATCCTCTAGTGTCCCACCCCAAGCGAACGGTAAGGAGGCCTCGCACGAGATGGAGACAGATGTCCCTTAACTACCCGATGACAGAGGCAGTTACTGTGAGAGACTTCTAGGAATATTTTTCTTCTCAAAAAAAAAAAAAAAAAAAAAAAAAAAAGAAAAAAGAAAAAAAGAAGTCAAAGCTCTCTCTGAATGTACTGTGTGATGATGCATCATGCATGAACCTTTGGTCAGGGATGTCATTGGGGAAGGGATTCCAAAAAGTATTCAAAATTTGATACGCTGTTTAGTCACTACCGGTGCCCTCAAAGGGCAGACGTTGCCGCCTTTTTTCTATTGCCTGCCAAATTGGACGTTTTAAAGGAAAGTGTGCCATGAAATGCAGATTCCGATAACTTTTCAGAACTACGTTAATGCCGAGAACAAAACAGCAACACTATTAAAGCAAAATCTGAGTTTAAATTATTTTAACCATGTTTTAATCTCCTCGGAAGATTACATGAGAACAAGGTACATGCATTATGTGTCACATTACTGGGCAAACTGTTCAAATATTTTTTTTAAACCTCCCTGTATAGAAAAAAATTTCATTAAGGATGTAAAAGCCATGCTTGCCTATTTGCTGTATACATGTAATGAAATTGTAGATAAAGTGTAGTGCATTGAAACAAAATGAACAAAAAAGTAGATACTTTTACTATACAAGGGTGCTGGTGCAGAAAAAAATATATTTTTGGAAATGTAGCATTTTATACTTTCAAGTGTTATAAAAAAAGAAAAAAGAACAAAGAAACCCTTTATTTCATTAAATGATTTTTTCTGGTGGTTGTCAAGAAACAAAAGACCAAAAGAGCCTTTTAGTCTTTCTTTTTTATTTTTTAAGTATTGGAATAAGTCTAAAGAAAAGGAAGTGCCTTATTTTCTTCATGGTCATTTAGTCAAATGTCTTGTATAATCAGCTTCTCCCTCAGACAAGTTACTGCATGCCACTCAGTCGCCCAGTATGTGAAAGAAGCTGTGAGGAAAGACAAATGATGAGTTGACCATATTAATTACCTGATTTTTGCCATACTAGTGTGATGTGACTTTGCCAAAATCTCATTACCTAAAATATTTGCTAAGTTTTTATCAAACCAGCCCATCGATATTTCAGCCACTCTACTTTTTAAATCATAGCAAATGCCGTACTTGTGCAATGTAAACCAAAGGGTTCTGTGATACAGACTGCCTCATGCTAAATGAGACGATTAGCTGACAAATGTTTGTAGAGCTGGAAGTATGTTGGTTTTGTTCAGGGATGGAGAGGAGTTTTCTTGATTTTGGGTTGGAATAAATACACATCAAATACAGGAGGCTTCGTCGTCGCCCAGAAAACTGATGTTCGGTGGCTAATGACATTGAAAGCGCTTAGCTAGTTTTCAGGTACAGTCTGAGCGTGTCCCCAGTTTTTACAAGCAGCTCCTGCAGTGGCAAACAGCATGCATGTTATTTATTTTTCAGCTCTTCTTTGACTATTGTTAGATCCGCCCGCTGGCTTTTCTTCATAAGCTAAGCAGGATTGGAGCATCAGCTAATTGTTTGAAGTCCAGCTACACGTTATTTTTGACCTTTATTTCCAGGAGATTCATATAGCTGGGCAATTGCAAGAGCTGAAGCTGTTGAATGCACAGTATTTAGTTCTGAAAACATTAAATATTACTACGTGTGGGGCTCAGTACTAAACTTGGCAAATATCAGGTGATAACTTTATTCCCCTCTTGTCAACTTATTCTCCTCCTGCAAATCTTCACAGCTTCCAAATGAAAGGTCAATAGTAAGCTAAGAGGGCTTACATTTTTAAGCACCTGCATGGTGACCTCATCTAACATCTTGTCTCACCTGGAAATAATTATCAGTTTATTTACTATGCAATAGACATTCATCCTTCCGTATTCAGCTAGCTTTTTGTTTATTGTGCCACCGGCTTTGTCTTCCTGTTACACATACAGTTGTGTTGATTTTACTTACAGTATATGCTGTGCCATTTTGATTTTATTTTGGTTGGTTGGTTGAATAAACTTGCGACACTCGAACATTTGAAGAGAGATTTGCTAAAACAATACCAGTATTTGATCCAGTTTCATCTCAACTATGATAAAACCTGGACATTTTAGATGTTTATCAAAGGTCTTTTACTGGGGGGGAGGGGAAGTGTATGAAATAGATGTGTGACATGTGAAAGTAACGTTTGCTCTGAACAAACTTCTGAAAACTTAGTTGACAAAATTTTGGATCAACTTAAAAAAAAATAAGCATGACTCTTGAAATCTCTGGATGCCTTGGTTCTCAGTATTATCATTCTTTAATGACTTTTTCTTTATTAAAATAAGTAGTTTTAAGACTTCTTTCTGACAGTATTATGTAATTTTTTTAGAGTGGGTAGATGGGAGTGTCGCTTGTATGTAACCGTACAGATGACATGTATTTGTCTATTCTTTATTATCTTAGTAGTTTCATGCTATGTATGTACCATAACCAACCTATTGCCTATGAGAAACATGTAAGATAATGTATTTACAGCCATTGTTACAAGTTTATAATGTATTTTTCTATCTTGTTTTATATGTATGTTATATAACATTCAAAAGAATTTTTTTCCTGATTGAGAAAAAAGGATACAAAATGCAAAACCCACAATTTTGATAACTGAAAAATTGCCAATTGTTTTGCAGTACTTTATTATATTGGGAGTGTTGTCTTTCTTGGGCTTTTAGTTAGCTACTGGATGAATACATTAGACATATTTGGGTTTTAGTTGGGTTTTTACATAGCTTGCATTTTAATTCTTTGGTTCTTTGCTGTTTCTATTAACCCATAGCATTATTTTAATAAATGTTATAATACCAACCTACTAACTCTGGACTATGTCTGTTTATTAACCATTACATGTTTAATTAAAATAAACAAATAAAGACGGAAGAATGTAAAGTCTTGAGTTACTGGACTAACCCTGAAGAACGTGACCACAGATAACACAACGTGACTTGTTTTTATGTTGTTTGTCGGCTGACATTCTGCACACTACTATTAAGTTGGCTTTGGTCATTCTGGCCTTTTTACCTTGGGGAATAGGTGCCAGTAGAAACGGGAACAAAGTAGCATTTTTTGAGGCATTCTTCTTGTAGAGTCTTGCCACTTGCCTTTCAGCATCTGCATTACTAATTCCACACTTTCTTTTTCTTTCTCTAAAATAATTACTGTCAGCTCACAGCAAAAGAGCAAAGATGCCAGTGCATTGGTAAATCGTGACGGTGTACAGAAACCAGTTTGATTCTTTGTTGAACCATTCAGAGGTTGCAGTTAATCTCATAGGAATTGGTGATTTGTTGGTTTTGGCACCTGATTCACTGTTGCGTCACGTGACATTTCTAAGCACAAAATAATTCTAGACAGAATTACCGTACATTGAAATACAAAATCTGGGGGTTTTCCTTGCCAAAAGTGCCTTATTTTCTTCATGTCATGCGATTTTTAAGTAACTTTTTTTTTTTGTACTTCTGCCATAGCCTATCAGTATTGCCTAGCTCAGGGGAGTACAATTTCTGTAAGCCAAAGGTCAAACTGGATCATTTCCTACTGACTACAGAAAGTACGAAAATACACCTTTCGCTAAATTACCACGCAACAGCCATTTCAAATTCCAGGGCTGCTTTTATGTGATCTTTATCCCTGTGGATGACTGTAGCAACATGAATGCAGGTCATTGAAATGGGGAAAATGCTGTTTTGAATGTACATCTCTTGCATGCAAATACTTTTACAGAAATGTTTCTCAAAGCTTCTGCTGTTCAAGGCTCCTCTACATATCCTAGGTCGTCCTAGATTTGTAATCTGAAGTGGACAGTAATTACAGTTTATGTCAAGGGAGATCCTTGATGTAGATAACTCTTCAGATATCAACAGTTTTTGTGAAAGCCCATTTTTTTTCCTGTAGATAGTAAAAATTCAGATGAGGAGTCTTTGCATCTGTTCAAATGCCTTCTTTAATTTATGATGTTTCAAATACGTATCTTGAAATCCACGTGATATAAAACTTTAATTTTAAAAAGTTCTCACTATATTGGTAGTAATTAAAATAGAATGGATCTTTATTTTATGGAGAAAAATAGTCTAGCTCTGATGAAGATGTTTGTTAGTTTTCTAATGGCATGTTGCTCTTTGTTTTACAAAAATGTATAGGTACAGCTGAAATATCGATGCATTTAGAGTAGTTTCACTTGTACAGAATCTTTTTAATTTAATAGATTTTGATTATGTTACTATCCTAAAAGTCAGACACGGGCAGATGATAAAAAAATTAGACATTTACAACCGATAACGTCAGGACCTTTTGATTGGATTGGCACAAATGTCATTTCAGAGCAAATAATTTATATTCCTAGAGAATTTTATCAGAGGCATGCATTTAAAGTTGGTGAAGTCCTCTCTCCGGTTTAGGTGAAACTCTTCAGATGGGACAAAAGATTAGTATTTTATATTGAAGAATACTTCTATTCCCAGGACTACTGCTTTTCTGTAATATTTTTACTATTTTGTATTTTTATTAGATATGAACTACTGTCATACTTTGTCCACAGTGCATTTTCATCTCATTCTTCGTTATGTGCAGAAGTGAAAGTTGCCGTAAGTTTTGAACTGCTTTAAAGCTGAAGGACAGCAAAAAAAGGAAAACTCTAAAATGAAAATTCTGTTGTTGTCCACCAAGTGCATTTCTCAGTTTACCTAAGTGCCTGTCTGAAAATGTAACTATTTTATACTTTGCCTGCTTATAGGAAAGAAAGAAGCTATTTTTAGAACTGAGTTGAACACTGGCTTCAGTATTGCTACATCACTGAAGCTAGGTTGTTCTTTATTATTTTTCTGGGGTCAAATGCTAACATTTGAAAGATCATACATTCAAGTTAATTAGAAAGTTGCTGTTCCAGTGGGATTTATCTTGGAGTAAATCTATTTATTTTTTTTAGTAGGTCAGAATACAAACAAAAACACGATAAAGCCTTTCAAAGTAAACTCTGAGCAATGCTATTCACTTCTTAAAAGTGAACTGTTGTACCAAAGTACAACAAATATGGTTTCTCTGAGAGTATTTTTTTTTTGTATGTGTGTTATCAATCCAGAATATACTTCATAAAAAGTCTTCACGGACATAATTCAAATGTTTTTAATGGACATATTTTCAGTGTATACTGACAATAGTGTTATTTTATTTGAACATATCTGTAAAAAGTATGTCCAAAATCTACATGTAATGAATGGTTTATTCCCAGACTGTACTCTTTGAGGGGGACCACTAAAAAGTTTTCTGCCCTGAAAATGCAGGGAGACATTGAAGTGTGTTGCCATCCATTGAGAAATTAATTTAACTTGGGGGAAACATACTTACGAGTATACAAAACTTATTTCTTTGTGTCTGGGTAAAAATAGCAGTCGTCATAAATAGCACATTGTACAGAATGGAATCCGAGTAACACATTCCTAGGGTTGAAAGTACATAATTGTTATTGGAATTTCTATTTTGTTTTTGATATATTTGATATATTTTTCTAAAACACTATTAATGGAACACTGTCCAAATAACACATGAACCGTAACATTAACACATGGTACTCAATGTTGAATCAAACTGGTTGACGAAAGCTCTTCCTTCTATGTGCCTGGGCACTAATTGCAGGTGGTATGGTTCTGCATAGGAGGTGGGTGTTGGGCACAGCAGGTTGCAGTGCTAATTTCTTGGTGCCAGCATTTCGGATGTCCGTCTTTGACAACAGACTAACTGGGAGGAATCTGACTCCCAAGGCAAAGATTAACTGAGATCTGAAACTCTTAGAAGAATGAATTGAAAAGACAGCAACAACAAAACAACATATCTACATATATGCTTTGACTTGTATTATGGCAGTTTGTGTGAAACATTTAAGGTTTTGTTTGTGCAAAATAATGTATTCTGAGGGGAGAAACAAACATGGACGTTGCCAGAACACGTGTAAATAAAACACCATTTATGACTGTACATTATGTGCAATAAAGTAACTGGAAAAAGTGCATGTACTTTATCCTCAAAAGCAAACTGACAGCTCTCAAAGCTGTAGCTATAGTTTTATTTTCTGAAAAGTTAAATTTTATTCTGTATCTAAACAGCAGAATAAAGAATGTACATTTTTCACACTTCAATTTTCATTAATGCTTTTAACAGTGTTATGAAAGATGTTAATTGTTGAAGAGGCTTAAATTTTCATGGTCATCTGATTACCAGGGTATTTTTTGCTTAACAGTTTCTTGTTGCATATGCTGTTGTTGTCTGTAACTGTAAATGAGGCAAGCATGCATTACATATCATAAACATGCAATACACATTTTGAATATAGGCTTGTGGTTGCACCGATTCTGTAAACTTCTTAAAGATGAGCAGGTGATTTTGATGTTGTTGTACTTCCCTAAGCATCACTGTTAGAATTGTTTAGAGCAAATAAGGAAGAGGAGTGCTACTTTGTAGTAAAGCTAACATACTGGTTTGGTGGGGAGGTTCTGGTTACTATGGAAAATGAAGATAATAAATCTGCCACCCTACCCAGTATGAATCTAGTGAGAAATACTTTGGAGAAGAAATAGATAATGGTGTTTTAACATTTTCATTAATATTTATGTGATGATATCTGCTTATAGTTTAAGACAATTTCTTTACCAAGGTATTTTTTGCTAAAACCTCCTTCTGTTTTACACTGATTAAATAAAAAAATGGTTTTCCTTCAGAAGTTAGTGTACAGTTAAGGTTAAATGTGGTGTCTTTAGGAGTTTGGTAGAAAAGGGGAGAGAAGGATGAACACCAAGGTTTAGGTGCACTTCCTCTCCTACACTCTTCCATGCAGGAAGGAAAATTTGGCATAACTAGCATTCAAAGATACCTTCCGTGGTGAGTCACAACAAAGTGGTGGCATATAATCATATCTGAGTGAGCGTTGATCTTGGTAGTCACAGAATATAGAGATGCTATTCGGCATGTGCTACTCAAGGCGGTGAAGCAGCCCATGACATCTTTGCTGTTACTCTGGCTGCAAACCCAGGCACGACTCTGCCCTGCAGCCCTGGCCTGAAGTGTGGGCACAGCCTCACTTGCCGTGCTGTCTTTGGCAACACTGTGCGACCCCCCTCCTTCATCCATCCAGACCTCCACAGAAGAGAATTGAGATGATCTTCCTTATCTCTTGCCCCAAGTCAGTAATACCTGTTTACGATCACGTTCATACTAGGAATTACATTTATTGGTCTACAAATTAAGTTAGATGTGGAATTTTATGACTGGAAAATTTCTATCAACAGACTTTACTTCTGTTCTACCAACACTTTCTGCATCAGTGTTTTGGTATGTTCATGGAGGATGGCCTGATGTTACTAGATGTCTCCTGAATGTTTTTACTTCAGTTACTGTAGTTACCTTGAGGAAATACAAACATTATCTATGTCAAAATAATGAGAGGCATTCATACCAGAGCGCAAAATGCAGTGTCTGAAATGAGTGTCTTTCACTTTGACATTCAGGTCTACCAGCAAAAGTAGAAAGAGCTATTATCCAATTCTTTTCTCAGTATCCATGTCAAGTTCTCAAACAATTAAAAACAGACAACCGACAGCCAGTGCCTATTGAGTTGAATGCTTCTAAAAATTATCAACCACAAATAACCAGTGGCTCCCCAAACTATACATTTTAAAGTTTTTGTAACGAAATAGCATAGAATGTATTAGCCTTTTTTAATTTGTCAGTGCATTTTCAAAGTGTTTTCATCTTCAGCAGCAAACAAGGTTGACTAGTCTGAATAACAAACCGGATAAACTCAGATGTGAGGTTCAAGGAAAAAACACCAAATAATGGCACACCTCTCAGCACTGCATCATTTCAGCAGTTTCTCCAAATTTTTCTCTAAATTTGTAAACCCCTTATGCAGACCAGAGTCTAAACAGTTAGTGGCACATTTTCAGAATGAATTCTGTTGATTTTCAGTTCACTGAGGGCAGCTTTTCTGAAATAGGTGGTACTTCCACTGCCTGAAGCTAGGAAGATCCCAGGTCCTCTTGCCGTAGGTCTGTCGTTCAGCGAGCAGTTGTCTCAGTGTTACTTCTGGTTTGCTTTCATAGTCTCTCAAATTATGAAAATGATCCAGGTCTTTTTGTAACATGAAAGACATACCAGTCTGTACCTTGTAGGGCAGTGTTTTAAAGGGTATTTTTTTTAACTGGAGTTATTACAGTAAAAAGATGGGTTGTGTGTATAAGAGTATTATGGGAAACATGTTACTATACAATAAAGATACTAGGATTGCTATTTAGGAGTCTCACTGTATTATGTACGTTAGAAATGCACAATGTAATAATAGTGTAATATTTACTTGTTAGTTGTGTACACCTTTCCAATTATGATTTCCAGATTCTGTTGTTTGATAATTTATAACAATGGGCTAGGTGGTTTTCATGGGACTGAGAATGTACCTTGTACGGCTCAGAGGTAGTGAAATGACAAGATACTGCAAATCACTGCTATGTATGTGCCTTTTCAGGGAGCACAGCCCTTTTCAAAGAAAGGTTTTAAGGTCTTGGCCTCAGATGTTAGGTAGTACCTGGTAAAACTGTGATGCAGGGAGCATAGTTTATTTTCTAGCCTACACGCTAATCTCCAAAAGTTCAAACATCTGTTACTAGCTCTGAGATGTTACTGCATGTTAATTGCCATGGCAAAATCCATGTCTTATTTTTAACATGGGTGCAATCTGGAGAGCTTCACATGCATACTATTCTAGTAAATCTCTGGATCGTTTCATAGAGAGTGGATCCATTGCTGCAGAGGAGACCACAAGGCCATTACTTGCATGCTCTTGTGTGACTTCTCCCATATAACCTTAATGATGAGACAATTTTGATTCTTTCCCTGAAAGGCAACGAATGAAGCAGATCTGCAGCTTTGTTTCTGAGAGGAAATAGGAAATGTGTACCTATCTGGACTGAAAGAAGATAAACAATAATGTCAGAGCTTTGAATCCTGTCCTGAACAGATGAATGAAATTACTTTGGACTTTATATGAGCCAGGACAAGACAAACCTAAACAAGACCAGCACTGTCAAGAAGCCCATGCTATGTTGACAAGCAGTTCATCAGAGACTGTAGGCTGGAATTTAAAGTGAAGAAAATTGAAATTATCTCAATCCTTGAAGGGCTGGTTTGCCATATCTCTGTGTTATCTTAAGCAAACTTGTTAATTTCTCTGCTGGAAATCTTTCAGCCTAATTTGAATTTCATGTTCTGTTCTTCAAAGGTTCTGCCCTGCCCCCTTCTGTGCTGTCTTACATTTCACAGGCAAATTCTCCCTTCATTAGGATGGCCAGGTGGCACAGTTTGGTCTTGGTATAGAAAGACTACAAGCAAGACTTCAGGTCTAAATCAGGATGTGCAAGTGTGACATTATTTAGAAAGCCTGCTTTAAATATATATATATATATATCTCCGCCCAAGCAGATGGAAGAATGTTCTCAATGGTGAAGGCACAAATCTAACACTTGGAACACCTGGGTTTGAGATGCTTCTTTCATTGCTCATGATTTGTGCAATTCTGAGCAAGACCCTTGCAGCCAAATGCACAAAAAAAAAAAAAAAAAACAACCCAGTCACCTGCACCTGAAGTGGGAATTAAGCCTTATTCAGGTGTTGAAATACGGAGTGTGATTATTTAAGTTTTCAACAGAAAAGTCTTTTTATGTTATTCCATAAAATGCCATTGCCTTATCTTCTTTTGTCTGATTTTAGCAACAACATCAACAAAAAAAAGAAATTCCCTGATACCCAGAGACAACATACCTGTTTGAGTGCAGGGGGGAAAGTACTGGTCAATAAATCTCTGTCTTTCAACCACACCCAGAGTAACTAACTTAGTGGCTCAGCTGCTTGGGTATGTCTCTCTCCCCATTTTCATGTGCACAGTGTGTATGGTTGTAACTTAGCCTTTTGCATTCCCTAGCTACCCGTGAAGAAGCTCAGTGCTCTTTCACTCAAGTACCTTTGTTGCTCTTGTTCCGAATTGTTGTACCTCAGTTCCCCGTCAGCGAAATGAGGTTAATAGGAGTACCCCAGTAGCATGTCAGCTGTGGATGACTGCATTCAAGACTGTGGAGTGCTCAAGTAGTACAATGCTGAGTGCTGTCTAGTACCATCACAGTGTCCAAGTGTCTTACTATCCTGAATGTACTTAAAAATAAAGCATGTAAGCAAAAAAAAACCACCAACTTTTGATTTCTTAGTCAAGCCGACAGTATAGAAAGGGTGCACAATCTCCTAGGTCTCAGACCAGATTACCTCAGTGGGTACCAGCAGTGCCAGAGATGGCTGTCTCTTCCTTTGGCTTGATTTGCATTCATAACTTTCTCCGTCCTGCAGGCTCACTGTGGATGGACTGAGCTGCATGTTTTACACAGTCGGGAAGTCTGAGGAGAGGCGAAGGGACCGAGATGCAGCTGCAGGGAACCACGCTGCTTTGCCTCTTCACCGGTGGAAGGTAGAAGCAGGGAGTGCCAGTTGCACTTGAGACCCAGCAGAACAGGCAAGACGGGGCTGAATTGCAAACCTGCTTGGTGGAAGTTAGATTTTCCCAGGACAACACAGGAGACGGGCATGATGATAGTACTAATGTATCTAACTCACCGCTTCTTACTTGTTGGATTGTTAGTATTGTCAGACAGAAGATACCGAGGTTGGTCAGATTTTCTGCTGCCTTTTAGGAAAATGCCTATCTGCTCCGAGAACTCTTTGTTGTTCACAGAGCCCACTGAAGAGTCCAGCACACAGATAGTTTCACCGATCTTTGTGTACTGATGTTGAACAGCTTTGAGCTTTTGACTAAAGCAATCCTGACACCGTTATAATACAGTGATAGTTTAACACTACATTAGTTTGCGTTAGTGTTAAACAAAGGTGCGTGAGTGTTATTGGATGTAGGAGAGGATATCTGTGACATACACTATCTCCATTTGACAGTTGAACTTAGAAGTTGGGTTGCTTTTTTTAAATCCACACCTGGGTGCTGATGTTGCCTTTATTTCATTAGTATTGCTCTTCCTTGACCTCATTTGGGAACAAAATTTAGCATAAAACCACCAGGTCTCCTCTGCAGTCACGTGAGGCTCTGATTGTTCAACGCTCAGGCTACCATATGATTTTTGAAACTTTGATGCAAGAACAACGTTTGCAGCCTTGGGCTTGTAGCTGTGCATGGTTCCGTCTGGGATGCCAATTTTGCAGTGAGCTTTCTACTTGCTTCTGAAGGAAAGAGATAAACGCCGTTTGTGAGAAGCAGGGCTTTGGGTTTCTCAAGCACCAGCCAGCGTTAGCAGGTAGGTATAAAACAGAATCACCTCATCAGCCATACCACTAGTCCCACCAAAGCCCAGTATTGGCTGATTAGTCCTTGGTCACCTTCAACTACAAGTCAGCAGGCAACCAAACACTTCTGGCCAGCCCCAGTAGGTGGAAGGTGGAGAAGTGGGGATTTAGCTCCTCAATCAAGTCTCTTCTAAGATTTTATCTTGGTGAAGGAAGCAACCGCATTTCATTATTTGTCGTGTATGTCACAGTGATAAAAATGAATTATATCAATGAAGTAGGACTTTCACCTGCTCTGGATTTGTCTTGTGACTTCCCAGTGTGAGGGAACCTTGAAATAAATTATTTCCACTCTGGCAAATGCCTGGTTTAAAAAAAAAAATTAAAGCAGTGAATGAAATAGTCAAACTTCTGACTCTTTTTAGGAGGGAGGGAAGTAGTAAATAATGTTGCCTTAGAGCAATTTCTCCCTTGTCATCCCTTTTCCCCTTGCAGTTTGCTGTCACTAATCACTGTGAGCCAGCCTGTGCACGTCGGAGAATCCTTCAGACGGAGTCAGTGGGGCTGCTCATGTGAGTAATTTGCAATGCACACGGACGGGGCCATCAGGCCCGGTGCCATTAGACTCACTTCAGCTATAAATTCTCTGTGCAAGGACTTACATTTCTTGTCAGTAAAACACTGGGAGCAATTCTGGTGCTGTACTTTTTTTTTTTTGCTTTTTTTTTGCTTTTCTACAACTTCTCATTTTCTCTCACTGTTTTCTTCACACACGCAGAGAGCGCTACCAGCACAAGAGTAGTGGCGGCTCTGAGGAGCGATGCTAACGTGCCTTGTTCCTCTGAGGGACCCCTCTGGACAATTTAGCAATGTCACTCTGGCTCTAAACATTCCTTTTGAGTCAAGAGCCTCAGCGCTGATAGCAGGTTGGGAAAGGGAGAGCCCAGTTGCAAAGGCAGGAAAAAAAGTTTCATGAGTGGCTGGCGGCAGCAGGAGAGGCCGGTTGTGCCAGTGAGGCAGCCGATCCGCTCGCTCCGCTTGCTTATTCCTGTCACATACAGGCATGTGCAGGCAGGGAAAATTCCTAGCTTTGATTGCGTGTGAGGAAAGGACCTGCTTCTGCTGCCACAGTAAACTCTGTTCGCTCAGAATAAAATCTCCCAAAGCAGAATTTCCAAAATCCTGGGACGAAATGCTTCTGCTTAATCCCTGACAGGTCTTGCTCTTTTCACTGGGAGAAAAGTAGCCATTCAAGGTTTCCCCCCCCCAGTTTAATTACCAGCTTTGTTGTGTCTATAATGGGAATAATGTCAGAGAATTCAAGGTCTTCTGTCTGCACTGCTACCTATACACTTGCACATAAATAGCACTTTTGTTTCACGGGTTGGAATAATGGCTGAAGAGACATACCAATGGTGCAGTAACTCTTTTCCTTTGTACCGGATCTAATAGGCCTGCAGTAAGAAAAATACCACTTATGCTTTGCTTTTAGGCTGAAGCTCACCCTGTGCAGAGGTCTAGCCCAGGGCAGAGACCCCACTTAAATCCTGCCAAGCCCTCAGACAGGCCCTCCAGGTTCTTCTGTGATGGGTACAGAGATCCAGAGGGGTTTGCGTTCTCTTCATGGGTAAAGGCACGTAAATAATACTTTTATGACTCAGGTATGTCTCGAAATATGCAGCCTGATGGCAGACAATCTACTTTATTGTGCAGATACTTGCTCTGAACCACATGGCTGGTAAGTCATGAAATATTAATGGCCATGCAAATCTTCTCTTCTGTATCACAAGCTTTTCTGTGTTCCTGACCCCTGACTTCCTTTAATCATCTCCTGGGTGTGTGGTCTGTTACTATTCCGAGATATCTTGTGAACAGGGGCAAAGTAATTACTTGATCCCTGCCTGCTGCAAGAATCTTTTTGAAAAGAAAGCGGATAACTTCAGAGACGCTTCCTTCTTGCATTAAAATCAGCCCCACCTGCTTGCTTCACAAGATTCCTCTTTTGGTGGCTTGAGTGCAGACCTACAGTGTTTGGTGTTATTTTCATGACTGTAAAAACAGCACTCTTGGATCTCCTAAGTCATCACCTGCTCCTCTGTAGATTAATTTCTAGTCAGACGTTTTCTCCCTCCTCTCCCTCTCCTACGGATTTTGCTTAAGGCATCCTTATAAATAAGCTACAACTCCAACCACCAGACGTTTTATTGTGGTTTGTTACAGGAAGGCCCAAAGATCTTTCAACCAGCAGCTGTAGTGCTTGTTACTTAAAGGGTTATCTTAGCCATCTCCCTAATTAATTGGGTTGAATTAATGCCCGAAACATTAAGTTTTTTAAGAACCAGGGCATGTATTTTTGGCAGAAATCCCCTTTCCTTTCTCTACCTATTCTCTAACATCCCAAATACTAAAAATAATGATGTACCATTGTGGGGAAATGTGGCAATGCTTCCTAGCTCCCTGCCAAACGTAGGAGAGGTCAGTAATTTGGTGCCGCGTGGGTCTGACAACACAAGGAGAAGCAGCTGTACAAGCAATACAACTGGAGAGAGGGGAGTAATCATGGAAGAGCGTTTGCCATACGGGAGCTATTTTAGTAAGCCAGCATGATGAAAGTATAGACGTGAGGAGGTATTTTTACAAGTGAGCTTGTAATGACTGCCCAGAGCATAGTGTAACACTAGGACAATAATGACCACATGGTTTAATACACGGTTATTAAATATTGACCTATAAGTGGTTTCTGATTTCTGGAGCAATTTTGCCCAAGTGCAGGAGTCAGCAATGCAGCACCAAACCCAGTGTTTTTAAAATGGTGGTTTCATATAGATAAAGAGGTGGGGGAGACCAGCTAAGCTCAAAACACTCATTATCAGAGAAAAAGGAACTGGGATACCTCAAGTGCTTGTAGTATCCCACTTTGTAATACCTGAGATGAAAGAGAAGTGCCTGTCTGGGGCTCTCCCATTCAGTCCTCAGTCAGTCCGTGCCATTCCTGAGGAGCAGGTGCCGGCCTGGGAGGAGTCCACACCCTGAGTTTTAAAGGTGCAAAGATATCTATCTACCTCCCCCTTGATTTCAGTCAGCAGTTAGGTGCCTACATGTCTTTAAGGGCAAAGGTGTCTGTCAGTCTCCACTTTTCAGACTTGCGGTGTATTTGTATTTTTCCAGCCCTTGCATCTTGCCTCTGCTTTCTAGCTGCCCCAACTTGTTCTTCATCATTTTTCTTCCTTTCACACTTTTCTTGGAGGTTTTTTTTCTCCTGAAATGACCTCAGTGACTTCTGGGTCCTGTTGGAAAGGCAGACCCACAGCTTGGCTCACACAAATGACAGTCGTGAAATGATGTTATTCAGTGGCTTAAAAGCTGGCAGCCTCCAACCCGGGGACCACCCGTGACTCAACTGTGCCCTGTGCAGGGAGCGGGAGCCCTCACCCTGTGTGGTGGAAAGCTGACGTGCCACCAGCCGGTCGGTGCTGTGGGAGCCATGGAGAAAGCAGCCGGAGCAGAGAAGCCAGAGCATCCCTCCCTGCCCTTCTTCAGCACTGCGGTGCTGATGCGGTGAAGGTGACTTATACATGTCTAAATGATGGTAATGAGTCCGGCTGCAGGTGCGGCCCTCCCTTGATTTTCAAAGGTGACAATTGCTAACTGGTTCTGGAAAAAGAAGAGCTCTGATCAGCTGAAAGGAGCAGTGAGTAATCCTCATCTGCGTGGCTTTGAAACTAAGCTGTGAGTCACCCTCATGAGCAATAGCAAAAGTGCTGACCTGCCCATCTCGTGCTTCTTCACTTGAGACTCCACGTTAACCTGCAGCCTTGGTGTGCCTCAGGGCCACCTTTTGGGCAGAGGAGAGACCCTGGGATGGTGGTTTTAATGCAAACTTTACTAATGGAAGAATTGTTCTTGTAGTATGTATGTATGCCCAAACACTTAGTATAAGTAATTAGGAAGCTTTCCGTGTTTTTTCTGTATTTGGCATTTCCCTCTAAAGCTGCAGAATTGTTTTTATTTGAATAACATCAGATTGTGGTTGGGGATCACTCTCTCCTGTCTTGCGCACACCAACCTGGCCAGCTGGAGCTGGCTGGGCTGGTGTGCAGCAACCGGGCAGAGGAGTGTGTGGGGTTGTCTCTGGGGAAATCCATGGCCCTGTGTTCCTGGGGTCAGCATGAAGTACGCCAGCCCCCTCTGTCCTCCCTGCTCTCCACCATGCCCGCACTGCAGGACACAGGATAGTGTGTGTCCTACCCCTTCTAAGGCCACTCTGCCACCTTCCACTCCCCTGAGTGCAATGTCCCTGATGTCCTTGCTTGGCTTTAAGCTCAACCTGTGGTACCGGCACGTCGGGGATTATGAAAGCTGTTTGCCTCTGGTTTGGATGCAAGGCATGGGCTGGCTTGGCTGCATGCAGAAAACTGCACCACTGGGTGTTTTCAGCAGCTTCCCTTGCCTGCACGGTGCTATTTAAAGTGAAAGCATCTTGATTTGGAAAAGGCGAGGATGAAGGTGAAGGCTAATAATGGAAGTTTATAAATGCAGCTGACATTATAGTACTCCATGTCTTTCATGCCATCCTTCATCTACTCTCCTGGCACTCTCTCCTTCTCTTTTAATGCTTTGTTGTTTTTCCCCCCATGAGCATAGTGCTGCTGAGAGTAACTGGGGTAGCTGAGTTTGATCCATTTACATGGCTGCGGGTGTATAGTGTGGGCTGTTATTTTAACCCTGCGAGTGAAATGATCCATGAAACCTCCACGGTGAACTGTGCTAAGGGACAGAATTTCATAATCTGTGGATTATACAGAAAATAGTTTCAGGTGTTAAGAACTTCGAGTTCTTATAGTTCACAGCTGTTAAAAAAAATGCTTCTTATAGTTACGAGCTTTTAATAGAGACCCATCCACATAACGCTCCTGTGTGGGTGGGTGTTGTTGGCACCAGCAGTGGGACGCCTGACTTTAGTCCGGTCTGGGCTTCTCAGCAAGGCTCCCTCCCTCGTCAGCTGCCAGACATGGGCACTTCATCCTAGATAGGAGAAAAGTCTAATACAAAGAGGGGGAATCGTTCTCCTCCTCTGTCACCTGCCCGGGCCCCCCATGTATTTGGTTTGGCTGGACGTGAGCCCTTCAGACAACTAAATTCTATGTGAGGTGGATGTGAACTGAATCTCTCTTGAAGCCCACGGCAGGCGAGGGGGACAACAAGGTCCTAGTCCTGTATCACAGCCTTAAAACGGGACTGTCATCTCCCCTTTTCTGTCTCCAAACCTTCTCTGTCCCTCCTGCCTCTGCTTTGCTGACTGGAAGCCCATGTTGAAGGTACAAAATGATGTGCACACAAAGTAGCTGGTTTCTGCTGAAGCCTCATGTATTTGTAAAGCTGACCTTCCCTGGTGCGGCTCACTCGTTGCCCTTCATATCCCTCGGGGTTTCCTACATCACAAGAAGAGGGGGAAGTCCTCTGCCCCCAAACCCTCATCAAAAACCATTTGCTCAGATGTAGCAGGAGGCAAAATATTTCAAGTTCTGCAGCTGAACTCATATTAGAGGAATTATTTCAAGCAGTCTGTACATTCCTTCTACTTATAATGTATTAATAACAGTCTGAGAGGGAGAAAAATAATTCATTAAACAATCAGCAAAGCATTCATAAGACATTATTGAGATCAAGTCTCAGGGAAACACATGAGGCTTCACAAATATATTAAGTTTTATCTACCCAGTTAAGTCATTTTACATAAGAAAGTGAAACTTAATCCAACTGCTCTGTCTCTGTGGCTTCTGCTCAAGGGGAAACGAATTCAGATCCACCATAATCTGAGTAATAGGTTCAACACCAGCTCCCTCTTATCAGAGGGAAAGGAGCAGTTTCATCTCATAGTTTCTGCAGTCTGCCCCATGCTTATCTATTCCCTGGTGGCCAGATATCAGAGCAGACCAGTCAGTGGAATCCCCTTCCAGGGGCTGGGAAATGCCTCGCCATGAAACCCTTCTCCCTTCCTCCCTGCTGCAGGCAGTTTGTGAGTGCTTTCTTTCCCAGATGGGACTTGCCCGTACCCAGACTTCAGAAAAAAATTTTTTTCAAGTGGAATTTCTCCCTTAGTCCAAGTCTATATTCTTGCTCTAGTCAGCAATGAGGCAGTAAGGCACTGCTGGGTCAAATTTGCCTCTCGGAAAGACCCTGCTCTCTCTCCTATATTGGACATCTGGTATAATTGCCTCCTAACCATGCTGCTTTGTGGTGGGATGATTTGGTTTTGTTGAGAAGCCGAAGTTCAGCAACAGCCTCACTTCTCACCCCCCTACTTTGCTTTCTGAACCTCTGCTGTTTGCTTGTGCTGTGCAGTGATGGTCCTGCATGGGAAATGACTTAAAAAAGATCATAAAGACGTTTCTGGGAGCAGTGGAGTCTTCAAAGGAAAATTCTTGGGAAGCTGGAAATATGGTGGGAGGGAAAATATAATCTTTCTCTCATTTCAGATGAACTTTCTGCCTTCCTTGAAATTCCTGTGAATTTCAAAGCCTTTGATAGTCATGAAACATCAGAGGAGCCTTTATGCTAAGCAAAACCTGTGTGAAAGCTGCACTGCTTCTGATCCCACCAGGAGCTGCTTCGCACCACATTCCTCCTCCTTATGTTTGTCATCCCCTCAGCCGATGCAGTCGATCTGCATTTGCTTGGGTGGTCATGGCTGTGCCCTTCCAGTGCTGTGTAGGACGATGCTGGAGCAAAACCCATCACAGGACTTGCCTGCATGGCCAGTGGGCCACCCCAGCTCTCTCCTGTGAGCCAGCCTAGCTGCTCCCTGGGGATGGCTGTGCTCTGTGCCCTGGGATACCTTGCCTGCAGCAGGATGCAGGGCACAGCTTGCTCTTATCCCAGCCTCCCTTACAGGGTCAGCGCCTCCTGGGAGAGCTCTGATGCCACCAGGCAGGGGTGGCAGGTTTATAGGAAGCCACAAATCACTGTGAATGCAGGTTAGTGAAAAGGACAGCACGACCACTATGAGTTGGGGCAGGTACGGCCTGGGTGGAGCCAGTCTGATGGGTGGGGAATTTCTTCCCTGTAGCACAAACAGCAACAGGAGACTATGCTGGGGATACCATAGAAATTGCAAGGGCTGTAGAGCTGGAAAATGATATCCACGGGCCCCTCTTGAAGGGAGGCACTGATCCTTGTGCAAGCAGATACAGTCCTCCCACTTCCCACGCCTCGCTTCCCAGCTGCTTCCAGCAGCACTTGTGGGTGTCCTACCATAAACTCCTACCAGAAATGTTGCTGGCAGAGAACAGCATCTGGTAGAGAAAGGAGGAGAGAGAGGAACTGAGAGCAGAAGTCCCAAGGGGGTGTTTTCCACCCGGGCAATGGTTATCCTGCAAAGACTGGTGCATTCACGCCTTCTTCATTCAATGGGAGGGAAGAAGATGCCAGGATGGCTGGTGGCACAGCCAGGCTGGTCCCAGGCAGAGGGCAGCCCCAGCTCCATCAGACTGTGATGTCCCTCTGCCTCACGCTTCCCTTCCCCAGGCACCATCCAAGTGGAGAAGAAGCTACAGCTTAATGGGGCAGGCCATGGGGTGGGCATGCCCTGGAGAAAAAGGCTAGGAAAGCTGAGCAAACAGCATCAGGGCCCTTGCTGGGAGAAGGCAGTAAGAGAACTGAGGAGCCTTCCTGCCACCAGAAGCAGACTGCAACTGAGCCACAGCCTGCAGCACGAAGAACTGCAGGTCTGAAAGAGTCATTGTCTAATCGTTGCAGTGTCATTGCCAGTTTAGACTTACCTCATCTCTCACAAACGCAGGCTTATTTGTATTTGACCCACCCATCTAATTGATTCACATCCAGACACATCTGATCCATGGTTTTGAGAACGTACACAGGGGCTGTGTGTGCTGCTCTCTCGTCCTTCACCCCATTCATTTTCTTGCACTCCCAGGCTTCTCGGGAGCTGGTTTGTCTTCTGCCTCGCTCCAGCGTGCTTCCTGCCTGTAGCAATGGCTCTTCTCTCCAACAGGTAACTCGGTTGTTCTTGAACAAGCTGAAGAAGCATCAGACTATTTATGGAGTGATGTGACGTATTCCACAGAAAGTGAAGCTTATGCTTTCTGCTGGAGCAGCGTTGAGAAGTAAATGCCTCTTGATATGAGCCAAATGTAGTTTTTGAACATGTGATTGGCACAAAGTATACAGACAGTGACTTTCTGCAAGGATAAGCCGAACTAAGGAGTGGGGCAAGTTGAACCTTTTCTCTTTTTTTCCACATTTTTTTTTCAGCTACCTTGGCTGAGTTGCTGCTTTTGAACAAGGGCGGTGAGGTGCTGGGTGGGTGGGGTGCACAGCTATACAGGGATGTAGGCAGAGCTGTGAAGCACGTCCAGAGCGATCAAAGACCTTGATGACTTTTTGTTAGATATACCACAGAAGGACGATGTTATGACTGGAGTTATATGGACCAAGGTCAGGATATGAATTTGTAACTGAGGCAGAAGGCTGTAAAATAAAGCAACAGCATTGTTCAGTTCTTCACACGACTAATGAAGCATCACGCGACAATGCTGATGATTGTCACTGCCAAATACAAATTTAAGCACAGCTCCCATTCCCACCCGGCAGTGTTTATCAACCTGGTCCCCTCCAAAATGGACTTGCTTCTGCAGAGCCAGCAGACATGACTTAGTGATTCGCCAAAGGCCATGCAGGGGAGGAAAGGGGAGGATCAGCTCTAATTACTCCCCACCCCTTCTATGGGCAGCATGGAAGGGTTTTTGACTGAACTGTGTTTGAAAGGTGGTGCGCTGGTCTCAACCCAGAGGACAGAAACAGAACAGCTGCCCAACACAGGTGTGGTTACAGCAATAGGGATACCTTCACATCATGCTACTTGTTCCTGAAAGTTTTACTAAATAAGATTTTTTAAAGTGTGTGATAAAAGAGTTTGGTATCTGAGGCAAGTGTGGCAAGGGGAAAGGAAGGGAAATCATGCTGAAATCTGGCAGCGTGACAGGGTGGTTTGGAAGACAAATCCTCTAGAAGAAAGAAAGTAATTCAGGAAAGCTTTATGGTAAGTGAAGAAATTAAGATCTGTGGGCTCACCAGAAAGGCTCCAAGTTATCTCATCTGAATGTAAGGCAGAGGAGGCTTTTGCCGCAATAAGCGAGGAGGAAAACCCAACATAATAAAGTGGCAAAGTCCAACACCTGATTTAAGACCATCTTCTGTCTTTTTCAGAAAAGAGAAACCCAATCTGAGCAAAGCTAAGAGAAAGGAAAATTAGATACAGAAGTTAAAATGTTAGTCACCTTCCCCCTTTGAATTTTGCAAGAGCTAGCAGTTGGAGAGGTAAGAGTAGATAACCAGAAAGGATCAGAGAGGCTTTCCTGAGAACCGGTGAGTCCATTGAGTGCCCAGGGTGGAAAAGCAAAACCCTTCAAGTAAAGGTCTTCTACAGAAGCTGAATGATTTTGGGACATTGGCCTTCAGTGCAGACTAAGACAGAGAGGGAGAGATGCAACCCCAAGGTACTAGTCTTAAGCTAAAAATGAAGGAACCGTTGGCCTTGTAGTAACCAGACAACCCCAACTGCCATCAGCCTCCCTAAGAAAAATACATTGCCTTTTCACAAAAACCTCCTATGGGGCTTCTCATTTTTCCTGAATCTCACGCAGAGCTTGTGATAGTTTTTAGATGTTTTGTAACGGAAGTGTAAGTAAAATGCCATTCACTTAGCAGATGTCTGTATGGAGACTGCTGGACTTTACACCCACCGCAGAGCTCTGGGAGAGGGAGCTGCCCGCAGAGAGCTGCGTTGCTTTGTCAGGCCTCCAGGACTGGAGATGTGGAAAATCACAGAATGACATTTCAGTTGCAAAGAAAAACAAAGCCCTTTTTTTTTTTTTAGTCCAATGTGGTCATTTTCCTTCTCCTGCCATAGAAGAAAGAGGTTTCAAAAGCACGTGGAGCTATTGTGCCTTGGCCCCCATTGAAGCTGGTGGTAAACATCTCTTGACTTCTGTGGAGCAGATTTAAAGCACAGCTGCTGCTGAAAGAAGAGCTGGTTGAAGATTGCATCCATCTTGCAACAATTTTTAAGGGGGCTTGTTCCTTGCTGGAGCGCACACACATGTTTTCAAGTATTTTTACAGGAGAGAGATGTGCATTGTCAAAGTTGAGGTGTTTTTTTTTTTTTTTTATTTGCACCTTTTTCTCTGCAGATGCAACAGTCTGTCTCCACTGGAAATGTTGTCACATTCATAAAGCTACAGGGATGTGTTTCAGCTGTGACAAGAGAATGGATGCAGGTGATCTCTCCCCTCCCATGTCCTCAATCAAAATTTGATCAGAAATAATCCAGCTGATTTCTAGTGCAGCCAGAAAGCGACAGATGAGGGAAAAGCCCTCTCTTAGCTGAAAACTTCAGTGACTTTATGTCAGCCAATAAAAAACCTGATTCCAGCTTTAGATTTCAAGGAAATGAACAAATCTGGTAGATGGTACTTGGAGGAGATGTCTGGGAAGATGGGCTGGTTGGGTTTTGCCTGTTTTTCAAATCCCTGTATAATATTCATCATGTACATGCTTCATAATCCCAGAGTAAATAGCCATAATTTTCCCATTTCACAAAGTTAAATGCCCACATGCCCACTTGCACACAGAAAAATTGATCCAGGTGCAGCCTGCGGAGTTTGGAAAGGTCATTTTCAAGACTGGGGAGAGATTGAGGGTGTTGCTGTTAATCGAAGAAGGGATGTTTAACATCTTTCTGACAATAAACAATGCAAAAAACATTAGTTCCACTGCTGTCCCTCCTGCCTAGAGGTGCTGTTAAGACGGTTCTTGTACTTAATATAAACATTATCCACTGCAGTATCCTCTGTTGTCTTGGCTGGGTTGTGCAGTGTTTAGTGGTGCACAATCTCCACCAGCGCCAGGGATCACACCACCGCTGCAAGTCTTGCCTTTTTTGCAGTGGTGGTTCTTGCCCCCAAAGCCAGCTGCAATGGCTGCAGGCCGGCACTACGCCCTCTCCTTCCCCCTCCCTGACTCTGCCTGTGCTTTTGTGCAAGCCCAGATTACCTGCAGTCTCCGGATACACTTCCCTCCCCCTCTGTCCTGTGAAATCAACAACCATCCCCACCTTCCCCCTCCCTGTTTCCCTTCCCTGAATGCTTAAAGACCTGGGAACTGGGCACTGCTGGTGGGATTTCAAAACCCAGCACAGGCTCAAGTGCCAGATTTGGGCTAAACAGCTGCTGTGCACTGTCAGATCTACACACTACAATGATTTGTACAGCCCATTGCTGAAACGGCTCGAGCCGTTTGTTTAAAAAATAAAGAGACAGATAAATTCAACTCTTCCCCTTCTCCTAGCAAGCTGATATCATGTGCCTCTCTTAAAAATGGCTTGCTCCAGAATGCATTAGAGCTAAATTATCATTTATGTTTGTCACAGGGATTGCTAATGTGTAATGAGATTTTAGAGTTAATGTTTTGTACAAAGCACTTAGCGGAGCTGGGATGAAATTGGTTCAGGATTCTGATGTGGTGTTTTAATTAAAGATATTTTCCAATCAGGGCCGAGCAAACGACTTGTCAGAAGATTTTGTACCCATCAGCCGATATACCAATGCAATGCTGGTCTCGCTTTCTGCTTTTGGGTTTTCTTCAGGGAATTAGAGGAGAGAGCCTCTCCGAAGCTCACGCAGAAGAGCCTTTCTTAGCTGTGGCCCTTATAGGAGAAGAAACATGTATTTGATGCTCTGAAACTTTCACCTGGATGTCAATGGTCTGGGTCATTGCAGCGTGACGATAGCCTTATGCTGCTTTGATTTTGTTGGACTTGCAACTGCAGATTGGTGCAACACGTGCACACAGACTGAAGGCAATGGGAAGCCAGGTCCTGGGAGGTCCTGAGTCTTGTCTGCTGTAGCCGGGTCCTGAGCTCTGACTGCCAGCTCCTCTTCCCTCTCCTGCTCTGCCGTTGGGCACAGGAGCCAGGGAGGAGGCAGGAAAATGGGTGATTAGATCCAAAAAAAGGAGAGGAAGGACTTCCAAAAACTGTACCTGCTAAAACCAGCAGGATGATGAGGTGTGTCTGGCTTAACAAACAGGTGTCAGAGGTATGATTCAATGCAAACATCAATTGCATGTGAATAGGCGCAGCTTTTATTAATTGCTGGACAATAAGGGTCGTTATTACCAAACTAACACATTCTTTTCTTGGCTACCTCTGGGAACTTAAACCCACATCAGGTCTTAAGGTGAGTTACCTGCTTAAAATAAAATCAAAGCTATAAGTAAGCATGAAGCGCAGCACACGGGGCTGGTTTCAGGCACAGGCAGCGCAAGCCTCTGGCAGAAAACCAGCCACCGTCTTCATCATTTATTTTGCCCATCCTACAGCCCTGCTGGGTAGAGCTGTGGAGGGAGGGCAGGGGGGAATGCAGGGAAGTGGCTCCTGCTGGGAAGGGACAAGAGGGAGGTGTTGCCCTTCCCAGTGCTCCTCGCACTTAACCTTCTTCACCCTTCCCCTCCCGCCTCTCCAGCTCTCAGAGCTGTGCCCAAGGCCCCCACCCCCTGGTTTTTGCCCCACTCCCCCCTCCCCAGGCGAGGAAGGGCACTGGCTCCGCAGCCTTGGGCAGCCCCTCTGGAGGCTGAGTCAGCTCCACAGATGGAAAACGGCAGCGCTGGAGACCCACCAGGCATGGGTGTGCTGCTGTGACACGGCAGCATCATTAACTTGGATAATAAGACTGAGCCATAGCAAACCACCCTGGACTTGTGTAGCTCCATGTTTGTTCTTGCAGTGTTTCTGACACAAACCCCTTTAAAACTGCATCATTATGAAACTTTCAGTAGTATGCGTTGCATCCTGCTTGCTATGGTAATAGAAACAAATCCTTCTTTATATGCTCATGATTTCAAATACATTTGATTTGTTTGTTTGTTTGTTTTTCTAAGAAGAGCAAGGAGAAGTTTGGATGTTTTAATATATGTGTACGAGTTTTTTCTTGTATTTTTCTTTTGCAGGTTTGCCCATTTACAGGTTCCACAACTGTTTGGAAATAGGTGAGCAGTAAGTAGATATTTTAATCCCAAAAGTAAATCATAACATAATCTGTTCATTTGGTGAACTCTCTAGTTTAGTATGGAAATTCACCGGAGCTGTGTAAAAGGATGCTACTGACTAGAACAGAGAGGTGAATGTGAATTTTGCAGAAATAACTCTCATGTTTACACCTCTAGTGTGTGGTGGATACATGAATATGGTGGATATTGTAATGTTTTCTTTGCATAAACCTTGTCTGACATCACAGGATCTCAGGAAATTACAAAGACAGAAGGAGATCAAGCTGCCTATTCAGGTCAGCCCCTCAGTGAAATAGCATCCTACTCCATAAAACATAATACACACCGCTTCATTGTACTTCTCTCATCCAGCTGTGTGGTTGCTTTATCTGCAAGAGCATTGACACACTACTTAATGAGTGGTCTTGACCTTTTCAGAGGCAGTGAGGTACAAACATGCATGGGGCATCTTTCGCTGTCACCCCAAAACGTTCCAAAATCATGAGTCAGATTTCCCCAACTCATAAATTATAAGACTAGCTGAAAAAAAACGTTCATGAAAACTTACAACAAATGTGTTGGTGTTCTTTGCCATGCATTTTATTGAGTCCATGGTTTTGAGCCCTCAGAGGTCACTCAGGTTAAATTTTAAGTCTTTTGTTCTCTATAAGCAATAGAAAATTCTGCTGACGTTCCCATCTATTCAATTACAGGACTCAGTTACAGAATCTGGGGAATTACAGAGAACTCTGAGAGAGGCACCTTTGTGGTGCTTCTGATGCACATCTCTGCCAACATGTGCTCAACTGTATGAATTTAATTCTGCATGAAGCATTGCTGGGCAAAAAGTATTAGGAGACACAGGAGAGCTGGATTCGTGTCCCCAGGGGAGGTACTAAAGCTTCTGTGTTTCCTGCTCACTGCTGCCAGGACAGTGAACTGGTCGGTAGGTTTATATCTCTGTGGTCAGAGATCCCCCATCTACGGGGATTGTGGAGTAGAGAGGAAAAGGAGGTTTGAGTTGGTGGAGAGCCAGGATAGTGAGCCATGGAGGGACTCCCCATCCTCGCTGTGATTAGCATCCGGGAGGAAAGAGTATACTCTGCAGGAACCGAACACTCCAGTGGAGAGGCTGAGGCAGTATTTACAGGATCCTTTTGGTAATGCAGGTAATGGATGCCAAGCACCCACACCTCCTTCACTCTGGAGGCTGAAAAAGCCAGATTTTAGCAGACGGCAATGGCACCATCAGGTACACTGTGGTGCTGAGCGATGGGGCAGGGGCTTAGGCACATCTTTCTCTTTTGCAAGCACAACTTTCACCAGGGCTTTAGACACAAGCATTCCCAAAACAGATTAAAGTATTCCGCAGCAGTCCCAGCACTCAGGTGATCAGGTTTGTGTTTGTGAGAGGAATGATTTCACACCAACATGGGTGGGGTTTTTTGCCTTTACACTCGCATTTTCATCCAGCCTCTGTTACTGAAAGATCAGTTCTCCTCCTCCTCCTTCTCTGCCACCTGCTCCTTAGACACCTGTCCCTGCCAACATGCCCTAGACACCACTGGTAGCCCCAGGCTCTAAGCACGGCCCCCCCACCACCCGTAGTGGTGTCCCAGTGCTTCCTGTGGTGTTGAAAGGGATGTAGCAGGGAGGGCTGTGTGCAGGAATTGTGCTTGCCTGGCAAAGGAGAGGCTGAACATGAGGATGCACACCAGGCATGTGCATGCACATGGACACTGAGCTGTGACTCCTGAGGAGGTGGTTTCAAAGAGCTGCTTAAGGTGAGGATTTCAGGCATTTATAAGGGCTGAAATATGGCCTGAATTTTCTGTGCGAACCTGCTAGGTAGTCAGCACTGTTTGAAATTAGGCCATTCCTTAAGCTGTGGGGTAGCAAGTACCACCCACACTGCTGGGTTGTGGCTCTGCCAGACCCATTCAGGCAAGGAGGTTCAACCACGTGCCCTCTTCTGAGCTCCCATATCTCATGATGCCTCCGCTCCCAAGGGCTCATATCTACATTTTGACCTCTGGTTCAAAGTCTTCATTTGCTGCTTGCTCCCATAAGGTGATTGTTTCCCTCCTCTGCACTGGCTCTTTTGTTCCAGAAAGCTTTCGTAGCTTCAGTTTGAGATGTGTTTCTTTTGGCCTGAGAGCCAGGGCTTTTGGACCCTCCAGGTATCTGGCCTTGAATCCTGCTACGTGTTGGGGTGCCAGAGCTGTTCTGCAGGCTGCAGCCATCAACTCATCAGCGCCACACTGCTTTTGCACATTTGGCTGTGCCCTTTGGCAGCCTTCAGTTAGTGCCTTGACACCAGAGTTTTGATACTAAAAGCAGTGTTTCCTGGGAGCATCGCTTTGATTCTTCTCTCACTGGTACAAAACTTCTTATTCTATAAAGCGGTACATTTTCCAAGCCTCTGTAGCAGGAGTCATCTTGCTCCAGCCACGGATTCATGGGCAGAAGATGCCAGCGGGATGCCCTGGTTGCAGCAGCTGGTCATACCAGTGTGTCTGCTTAGCAAGTACAGATGGAAAATGCTGTTGTTTTCCCCTCATTGATCACTGTCCAAAGCATCTGAGGCTCCAACAGAAGAGCCAGAAGGGAGCAAAGTTGCTATTCCCACAGCTTTGGTACTTCCTATCACATCTCAATTCCTTTAGAAGTTACCATGCTGCACTTCAGACTCGGCACTGTAGCTGTGTTGGCCTCTCATGACAGGCCTGTTCTGGCTCAGGTGAGGCTGCAGGGACCTGCAGCACGCAGTTTGGCTCGGGTGTAGGGACACGCAGGTTTCTCCAAGCCTAGAGGCCTGTTTGTCCTTTAACTATGCCTTTTTTTCCTTTTCTTTCTTTCCTTGTTGCTGGTGCAGGTGGCTGGAGTACTCCATGCAGTTCTTCTGTTTCAGGCAGATGAAGACATCTGTAACTGTCAATACCTATCAGCCCTGTCCCTCTGCCATTTTTCTTTTGTTATTTTACACAGACTTTTACAAGTGGTTCCCTCTCAAATTTCCGGTGAAATGAATAATGTCAGTCGAGCCCGTAAATCTGTTTCCCTCTGAAGGGGGAGGAAGACACCATAGGCACAGGAATGCCGCTGGAGAGGCTGAGGACACGATTGCAATTAGGCTGAACAATTACAGCAAATTCCCCCTATTCCTTCTCTCCTCCCCCAGCAAGGCGCTCCTCCACTGCCCACGCAACCTTCCTGAAGAGGGTTTCCTTCAATGCTCCCGTCTTTCCAAAGGCAATGAGGTCCATAATGGGGGCTGGCCCTCGTCTTGAGGGGCCCTGTTGGCCTCTGGCACCTCATCAGCTCCGGATCTTGCTGCGTTATTTAGTCATCTCCCCAGGTAAGTTTTTTTCCCCCCTTTTCTGCTTTTGCCCATGCTAAAGCATCATTGCCAGGAGCGATGTCGAGGTGCCGCCTGCTCTGGCGGCAGCTTCAGCTGTGGTGATTGAAGGGGACGTTGCTGCCGGCCAGCCCCCCTCACCCCTCGGTGACAGCCTGGCAGCCTGGAGCAAAGCTGTCACCCCTTCCGGGGACCCCGGTATGCTGGACCCCATCCCCATGCCGGGAGCACTGCTGTGTCCACAGGGCAGTAGGGGCAGCGGGGCGCAGGGTGGGCTCTCCCGCTGCTGCTGGCTTCTGGGTGGGAGCTAACAACCTCACATTTATGGATCGACACCTTCCCTTGGAAATTGCCCCCCAATTTCCCAGTGGCCCGGCGTCGGCCACTGCCCTGACAGGTTGCCATGATGGGAAGGAACGTCACATCTCTCTGCTACAGCAGGAACGGTGGCACAGCAGACGGCCTCGTCTTTCCGGGGCCCTCCATTTGCACCTGCGCCTAATTACATCGGCAGGCGGAAGCACTGAACAGAAGGATGTGCCTGAATATTTAGACTGCGCCCTCAGAAAGCTGCTTAAATTGCTATTTTGGTCTCTTCCACTCCTCAGAAACCTTCTCTTTGTTTAAAGGCTCTTTGCTAAGTAAATCCAGCAGGTGCCTTGCCATTCCTTGCTGCCTGTCGGTAACTGATTTTCCTTTTCCCTGCCCATGACAGCCTCGCTGCTTGAGGACTTAGAGCACGGGACGCCACGGAAGGCTGCACCGAAACCTCCCGGTCCCTGCTCTCCTCCTCCTCCTCCTCCTCCTCCTCCTCCTCCTCCTCCTTCTCCTCCATCCCACTGTGCTTGCCCTGGTGTGGGTGCTTGTTACAGGAGATGTGGGGTTTTTTTCTTGTGTGCAGGGCTCCTTCTTCTCAAAAAATATAATCTGGCCAGTGCTCGGGCAGCGGGGCCCAGCCTGGCTGCGCAGCCAGGAGTGGTTTATGATGAGAAATGGTCTGTCGGCTGCTGCAGACTCGCAGCAGCATAAACGTGTTTTCTGCAGAAACAACAGAGAAATGAGGGGAGGCAGGGAGAGATTAGCTGCGAGTGGGAGGGTGAAGATATGGGGAGTGGAGGTCAGAGGAAGCGTGGGTTTGAAAACAAGACCAGAAAGTAATGCCATTGCTCTGTGATTTTTATTTTTATTTTTTTTTTTTAAGTAAAAAGGCAGATAAAACTGGCAGGTTTTAACACGGGCAAGTGTCCAGAAGCTCCTTCCAACACTAGTAACTTATCTGTATCAGTTCTGCCACCCACCTCCTGTCACCACTGCTCATCGGGGCATCGGGAGAGTGCCACGGCGGCACTGAGTCGCTTGTTTCTCAGCCATCAGATCACGAACAGAGGTTGCTATTTTCTGGGACTTGGAGTAAATCAGAGAAAAATCAGTGGGTCCTCATCTGGCCGCTGACCAAAGCAAAGCCTCACCTCGGTGTGGGAAGCCTCAGAGAGAGTTTTAAGTACTGAATATTTGTCACTGACTTTGCAGGCTCCATTGCTCTTACCCCTAATCTTCCTCACTTGCTCATGCTGTGCATGCAGAGGCAGGGAGGGATGATAATGGACTTGCAGTTGTACTTGCTGTTCCCATAACAAACGGCAGGATCCTCACATAAATTGTTTGAACATGTAACACTGCTCTTATTTCTTAACGATAAGGGCTTAGGAGCTGCCCTTTTCCAAAATGAAAGAAATGAACCAAATGTTATCTCTTTGTTTTAAAAAACGATCCCTGCAACTACTGCAACAAAAAGCCATTACGATGATCCTTAAAGGTCTTGCAAGCTTTTATGGAAGAGATTTTGCACTCACCAAGTCTGGCTTTGCTCCCATTCCCTCTCCCTCTTCCCAGCCCACATGGATCAAGCTTTCTAGGGCAGCCCGAGCTCCTAGATAGAGCTGAGCTGAACAAGCTTGCCCCAGAGGACGTCAGAGGTCAGTCCTGGAGGGAGAAGTAGCTACTTTGGATACTCTGTCTACAGCCAAGTGCTCTAGATCTTGCTCCAGTCCCAAGTGCATCCATCATCAATTATATATCTATACTTGCTGTTTACGCAGGTTTCTTGTTTATCATGAAATATTTACCTCAAGGCTCCGCATCCTCTGTTAAGCCCAACAGTAGCGTCTATTGCTTATGCCAAGGAAAAAAAAAAATTCACCATAACCTTTTGGTGCTACGGCACAGGTCTATTAGGTGGCTGCTGCCGGGCTCGTGCCAAGCCACGGTGAGCTGATGCTGTCTCTTACCTGGACCAGTGAACACAGTAGGGGTGCATTTAAACTTGAAAATTTCTGAGTCTAAAGAAATAAACCCCTCTTTTATCATGTGTTTAATAGGTCAATGTTTCTGGAGGTAGTAGGGAGAAACTTAAAAATATCAGTTTGAGCAGCATATACAGACACACACATGCATGCGTGCACTTATACTGGTTTGCACTGATGAGTCTGAGGTAAAAAATGTGATGATGTGGAGTCACTTTACTTCCCCTCCCAAGACAGAGCTCAAGCCCTCGTAGCTGGTTTCACGATCTCTGGAACAGAAGGCCTGGAAACTTAACCCGTTTGATTTTTGCATAGCCCTCCTAACTTAAACATGCTTATGTAGGTTAATGCATGCACCCATTAACTTTCCCACTGTCAACTGCTGTTAGCATAGCTGCTTAACGCCCTGCTGGGAGGGAGATGGATGGGCTCCTCCAGATGCCGTCTTGATGCTGCTTTTTTTGGTTCAGCCCCGGGGGATGCAAATCCTAGATGGCTCTCCTGGAGCTGTGTGTGGCTGTGCAAAGCAGTCTGTAGACACCCTCTCGCACCTTAGATTCCTAATTTAACAACGCCCCATGCTATTCTTAGGTATATTAAGTGGAAATAATGTCTTTGCTAAAGTAGATAAGGACAACTGCTTCCCAGGTGAGGAAAAAGAGCCACTGAGGGCTTCAGTGATATGGGCTGAGCCAGCTGCAGAGGTGTGAATTGGCTTCCCAGTTATAAGAGCAGCCAGTCAGCCCTGTGCCCAATTGACTAGACTGTGGCTGAAACCTGGAGTGAGCATGAGGAGGTGCTAGGAGTGGAGAGGGAGACAAGGGAAAAAGAAAGAGAACAGTGCATGAATGAAGAGAATGAGGCATGTGAAAGCAAAGTCCTCATCTGTGTCTGCAGGCTTTATGAACTAACTGAATGGCTGCCAATAAGAGCAACTTTCTTCAATGTGTGTTCTGTACCAGGTATTTGGCATGGCTGTGTCTTAGTGATGTGTTTCCCTGCAAGAGACTTTAAGGAGATGGTCGGCATCAGTATGCTGCATGTAGTAGAAAGCAGGTGGATTTACTTAGCTCTTTGGGTGGCAAAAAGTGGGAGCGCTTTATATTGTTCAGGCATAAGTTAATGTATTTTTCACTGTTTTTCTTTGGATGTATCACAAAAGTGGTCTATGCAATGGGGAGCAGGGGGAGGAGCAGGGAGAGAGACAGAGACATCTAGAGCCAGCGCAGGCGGGAGGCACGGCTGAGTGATGAAGAGTGAAAGATGCTGACCAGGCTCAGGCCACACACGAAGGGCTGGCTGCCCTTCCTGACCCTCCCCAACCGTGAAGAAAGACAGACCTTGACAGGGCTGTGTCAGGAAGGGAGCACATGGCTGTGTGCAAGCACCATGAACCTGTGGGGTTGGTGTTCTTCTTCCAGAAGAAATCTACTGTTGGCAAGGAGAACTGGGTTCTGTTTGGACTCATACAGAGTTGCTGGGAGCGCTGTGTTCCCGCTGCTGAGCTAGATAGTTGGGTGGAAAGTCTTCCAGCTGCTGGACACCTGCTCCTGGAGCTGCTCCACCTTCCCTGCTCAAGAAACCAGCCTGTCTTGGAGGTACAACCCATGGGTGGAGACAGGCTCCCATGAGCTGAAAGTGCTTCCAAGTCCTAAGCAACTTCTGTGCTGAGGTGTTGCTGCTTCATACAATTTATTTCTGAAGTCTTATTGACAATTACCCTAAATTAAAATGAATAGGCTGCTGGCTGCAGCACAGGGTCATTCTGTACAGGCAAGGGTGTTTTGGCAGCGGATGGGGGAGAGGAAGGGAGAGAGATGCTGTGTTCTGACCCAGACTTCACTCCTGCTGCTTAACCTGGGTCTGTAGTGGGGAGAGCAGCGTGGGGAGAATGGTGCTGCCCACCAGTGCTGCTCTGGATGTCTTCAGGGTCTCAGTTCACTGCTGCCCTGTTCCAAGCCCCTGTGCAGCCCAGGAGAGGACTTGCTGCGGCATGGGACATCCACCCGTTCTGTCCAGAGCAGACAAGGCAGCTTCTCAGCGTGCTCACTTTGGATCTAAATTCTTTAAAGCAGCTGCAGCGGGGTGGAGGATCCGGCTGTGCTGGCCTGGCCCTGGGGTGGTGCTGAGCTCCTGTGCCTTATTCTGATGCCCACACAGAGCCTCGGCTGTGCCCTGGGGCTGGCCAGTTTCCTCAGGCGGGTGGCGTGGGGAGGAGGGAAGCCCACTGGGTCTGCCCGAGTGGGCCCCTCTCGCCTGCGCTGACTCACGGGGCTCCAGGCTGGATGGCTGGCGGGGAGCCTGCTGCTGTTTAGGAGAGAGGTAGTCATCCTCACGCGCCTCCCCGCTGTTTGCACAACCACCTCATCCCCGGGCTGGGGGAGGTGGAGGCTGGACAAATGTGCCTGGACAGAGCTGTGGCATCCCGAGCTCGGGGCTGTGCTCCCAGGGGAGCTGCTCCACGCTGCCCTATTTAGGCACTTTCCGTTGCCTAACTGGAGTTGCCAGGGATTGCGTGTGTCGCCCAGCAGAGCACAAAGCGATGTGACGACAGCTCTCACGTGTCTCTAGTCTTCCCTCTTCTCCCTGAAAGAAGTCTGGACAGAAGAATACCCGGGCGGGTTGTCTCACAGAAAAGCACATGCAGATGTGCGTGCGTGCCCCCTTGATGGCACATGCTTACAGGAGACACCACCAGAGCCGGAAAGGGGCAAACCTGCAGGCTGAGCCGGGGTTTGGAGGCAGCTCCGACCCCATCCCGATGCCCTGGGCTCTGCAGCCAGTGAGCACAAACACGCAGGGTGTGAGGACAGCGTTTATTTGGTTTGCATGGTGGATTTTGCTGTTTTCCGAGAGCAGGAATGCCGCCTGCTCCTTCGCCTCCTCTAGTGCAGCTGCACCTCTCTGTCCCAGCCCCAGCTGCCACAGCTTAGCTTTGCCTCAAAACACATTCTTCTGCTGGGTGCAGGGCCTCTGCGCTCTCAGATGGAGATTGGCTTTTAGCTGCCTCTGCCTGCATGGCATCTGCTTCCCCCTGCCTTTTTAATCCTCTGCATTTTCCATAACCTAAAATAAACCAGTAACAAATCTGGGATGCACTCCTCCAGCCAAGGGGACAGATCTGGGGCCGTGGTGTTCTGCACCTACTGTGATTTCTACAGCAGTCCCTCCCTCTTTCTTTTTCTTTGTCTTTTTTTTTTTGTTATACAGAAGACTTGTGAGAAATGTATTCTTCTGTCAGTAACATTCAAAGGTGAAAAGAAAACCTGCCAGAAGAGAGCCTTAAAAGTCTGACATATTATCATTCAGAGGAGAATTTTCAGTAGAATTATGCTGGATTTCTTCCAATAAATAAATTCTACAGACTTTTAAGGGAGAGCTTTTAGATTAATGGAAATATTACTTAAATTAAAATTCATCCCATTAAGCCATCAGTTCCATTGTCATTGCAGCATGATGTGTTTAATGTTAATGACATGCACAAATAAAAAGAAAGAAACCTATTTGTTTTATTGTGCCAAAAGCTGAGTATGGTCTGTTGTGTAAAGTTAAATATGAGCCAGAGTGGGCACAAGGCAGGATCAACAGACATGGTAAAAATGCCCTTGCAGAGGATATCTTGCCCTGTACCGTGTGCGGAAACGGTAAGAAACATGTTTGGGCTTGTAATTTCAATGGACTGTCTTGTTTTTTTTTTTTTTTTCCTCTTAGTGACATCAGGGGGAGGCCTTCTGCATCTTACAGGCTCTGTCACTTTGTTTTTAGAGCCTCACATAGAGGAGAGTGGATCCCAGACTCCAGCTGGGACACATCCCAGGTTCACTCTTGCGCCAAGGGAGGAGTGGGCAGCTTGGAGGGGAGCTGCCAAGTTCAAACCATGTCTTGAGCTCTGTGCACTTCCAAGTTGAGCTCTCACAAGACTAGGTTTCATGCCACCTGCATCAGGACCTTCTGCTTCCAACCTGGCTGGACAACCTGAGGGACAGTCCTCTGGGGCTTTTGGAGCCTCTGCTTTTGGAGCCTCTGCTTCCCATCTGGGCGAGGGTACGTGGGCAGAGGGACAGGTGAGTGGGCAAAGGGGGAAAAGCTTCTACCTCTTCTGCCTTTTGGTGTGATTTATGCTGGACTGGGAGATGGGAAGGCAGCAGAGAAGGTTTGTATGTTTTATGCTGTGTCACTTGTCAGCAGGTGACAGGGCTCTTGCTTGGGATGGATGTGAGCTTGGCTGATCCGTAGGGGTTTTTGTCTTGAGCCACCCACCATGGTGCAGGTGTGTGTCCTCAGGGGTCACCCCGGGTGTAGGGTCTGCTGCTGGTGCCCTGGGGAAAGCAAATGGCAGAGGCAGCCTGGGAAGGAGGTGAGTCTCCGGCAGATGGGAAGGACTGTGTCATTCTTGGAAAGGGTGGCTCATAGTAGCAGGGCTGTAGGGAGCAAAGATGGATGAGGCTAGCCCATGTGAGAGGTGCCACATCACAGCCACCGGTGCTGCGTTAGAACCCCACCCCTGAGAGTCTGCTCAGGCTTCTTCTGACAGCTTCTGTTGCAGTACACTGGGGTGGCTCGTGGCTCTTCCCCATGTTGCTTTGGAGAGCCTGGTTGTTCTTCTGGCATCCAGGTGTGGATAGCACTGAATTGCCCGAATTCTTGCTGGAAAGCAGGTGGGCTGCCAATCCAGGGGACAGAGTCCAGCATTTAAAGCACCACTTATAAACACAACCCCACAAAGTTCTCATCTGAGAGCTTTACACGGGCTTGAGAAGGATTTCAAGGCAGCATCTAAATGTGCCTAACTGCAGTGAAGCTACTTAGTGACTCAGCTCAGCCTCCAATTCATAGACAAGCACGTTATTCAACAGAATAAAACAGCACGGAGATTGAAAGGCTAGAGGGATCATTGCCCAGTGGTATCTTCAACACCCATGTCAATACCCACGATCAGGATAGCTCCAGTAACAGCAATCTAGGTGATAGCTACCTCCCACCTTTCAGAAGACAAACCATTTGCTGTTATTGCGGGCACAGGATCTGCATCTTAGGAAATGGTCCATTCACCCTGTGGAAAGGAGTGAGCAGGTTTATCTGGCTCTCAGGGCAGGTTCTCCTTTGCATTTGTTGCTTTTGTCCTTTACTGAAGGTGAAAGGGTCTTAGGGCAGGAGGGCCAGTTCCCAGCGGAAGGCTACATGCACTGCAAGGCCAGGCCTTAGCCTTCCTCAAACCTGGGAAGAAGGTTTGACCTGGAGCTTGTTCCATCATTCCTGACTACTTCGTCTGTGCAACAACGTGTTGGGAAAAGTGCTGGATCAGATTTCATGTCCCTAGGGGGGCCTGGGCAATGTTTGTAGCAAATGGAGAAATGACTCAATTTAAAACTTGAGGTGGCTTTAAGTGAACAGAAAACCCATGCATGTCACTGTCACTTCCCTGGGTTTCTCATGCGCTCCTCTCAGGCTTTGCTATACAAAACGAACAGCCCTTTTCTTGCTGAGACTAAGAATACCTTCCAGGCCAAGTTCCAAGGTCAAGCCATCCATTTGGCCTTCTGCATCTATATGAATTAACTGTCTTCAGCACAAATTCGAAACACTGCAAATGCATCATTGTTAGAACATGTTTTGAGAACAGCTTCAGGAGCACTGAACATATCATTACTTGTACAGAGGTAGGGTTCCCAGATGCTTCACTGCAATTACTATTTAGGCTCAGTTACCACAGTGGCTTCCCAGTCCCTCTTTTGTCTCCAGGTTACTCCTTTGTTATTTTTCACCAGTAGCACAAGATGTATTTTCCTTGAATTCCCTTGAGCATCCCTTGCTTGTGGTCAATAAAAGAGAAGTTCACAGTGAGTCTGACTCCTACGTGTTGTCGCAGCTACTTTTCCATAGCTTGATTTCTCAGCCTTCTGAGGCAGGGGTGGACTTTCATTCAGCGGCACTGGAGTTCATGTCCAGTGGGTTTTGTTTCTTTTTTTTTTTTGCCTTTAGCAAAAGGCTAAAGACTCTTCTCCACGTTCTCATGAAACTGTTCTTGCTTTCATCTTTCCCTCCTGCCCGCCTTGGGTCCTCAGTCTTGGTTCAAAGGGATCTTCTACCAGCAGACTTCTTCACACCTGGTGCAACCCAGGGACAATCCACTCTCGGGGAAAGAATGGGCAATTTGTACATTCCCATCATCACCAAGGGCTTCCTGCAATGGAAAATAGCTCAAGGTTTCCGAGGCTCCCTTCTCCCATAACAAAACTAGCCTGTGGGCAGATGTACAATCAGCACATCTCTATTTGTCTTGGCCATGAGCCCTCTGCAGCCGGTATTGTCTTCTTTGGGAAACCAGTGAATTGCTTTGTATTACCCTCCGCTTCCCTGCACTCAGACTGTCTGCTTTGCAGGACCTTGTATGCTTAGTGCTGCCCCAGGGTGAATTTAGTCCTTTCCTTTTTAGCAGTCTTTTTTCTCCATGCAGCCCTACGTTTTTTGGCTGTGGTTGCCATTTGCCAAACTCATAGCAAAATGCCTGCTTATAGGCCTGTATTGGTCCATACAGACTGTTTCTCTGTTGAGAAATGGGCATGGCAATTCTTCCATCTCTCCTAGGGGCATTCTGAAGAAAATACATTAAATTATCCTAACCTCTGGTCTGTGTGATTAGTATATGTGATTACTGCATGTCAGCCAGGTAGATGTATGTAGCAAGGCAGTGTAGGATGTTAAGATGTCCCTTCTAGCTATGGAACAACTCATCATTAACAAATGCTCGGTGATCACTTTGACCTGAGAGCAGGGGCAGACCTTGCACTTCCCTGGTTCGCCAGGAATGCCCGTACCGCTTGAGAGCAGGAAAATACCTTCTGGGGATCGTGCATGGTGTGAGGCCAACATCCCATGGGGGAAGAGTTCAGACTTCGTGTAGTACGTCTATGCAGCAGTCACTTGTAATCATTGCTAATCCAATGAGAGTAATAAGTAGGTATGGACTCCTGCATGGATTTATTGCTCTGAGGAGATACCACTGGCAGGGATAAAGCAAGGGACAATATTTACCAGAAATAAATGTTGACATTTATGGAAACCTAGAATGTGTGTTCAGATCTATTTTGAATGTTTTCATGAGAGCTACCTGGGAAGCCTCCATTATGGGTATATTTCCTAAAGGGTAATAACTTTTTCTGTTAAGCTATTATTCTAAAGGGATAGATTAAATTAAAGGTTAATTTAAAAACTATTTATTTTCTCCTGGAAGGTGAATAATATTTTTCACTTATACTGCTGCAGTCCATCATAATGTGTTTATTTGCATGTGTAATTTGGTTATCTGGCATTACTTCAAACTCAAGATTATTCATTTCTGATGAGTAAAGAACAATTTGGGCCCTGGTCCATTACATTAATCTCATAAATTAATCCCATGGGATAAAATCTTGCCTCCATTGATGTTGCAGCAAAACTGCCACTGATGTCACTGGGGCCAGGGTTTCACTTGCTACTCTTATGCTTAAACACACATCTAAGGGTTTGCAGAGTCTATGTCTTACTGACCTGCTGCGTGCCAGTGGCTCTCCTTGTGTTCAGCCAGAAACTCCTATCCTCCAATGGCAATGTGAAGACCTCAGGAGAACAAGTCTGTTGTTAGAAAAAATTACGTTGCAAAAATCCTGACCTGCTTTTCATCTTCCAAGATTTGAACAGGTTAAAGGAGTGAAATCTGGGCTGTCCGCACCGTTTGCACATGGTGGTTACTTAGGGTCAGTGTTTCCCTGTGCAGTCAGGCAGAGATTGATTTTTGTTTGTACAGGTCTATCTCGCAGGAACAGAGAAAGATGTTATAAACATGGGAAAATCTGACATGGAAAAGCTGGCAAGGCAAACTGTTCAGTCTTTTAGGACTAATATACACGCATGCATTTAATGAACGGTATATTATGTAGTCCAGAAAAAAATGTATTGAAACGCATCAGAATTGTGAAGTGGAACACTGGGCTATGGATGGATGGTGTTTCCTGACTAAATAAATATCCTTTGTGGTTGGCTTGGGTTTATTTCATCTCTTTATTTTTCGCTCTCACTATTCAGTAGGGGCTTTTGGGTTTCCTGGACTCTACAGAGGATCAGTCGTTTTCTTCCTGTGGCTTTCTCAGCAGAGCATCTTCATCCTGTGCGTATTCACAGCTGACTGGGTGCACTGAAGTGCTCTTATTCTTTTTGTTTCCTGAAAAACTTAGTTGTAGAGAGCAAAATCAAAAAAGAGAGTCAGCTAACTGGGCAGGTCCCTGTAGGTAACTCAAGGACCTTGCTTTTGTTGAAATTGCTTGGAGCTTCATGACGTTTATCTTTTCCACCTTTGAAGTTAGCCAGATACAAGAGAACACGGTTAGTTTTTACTGAAAGGATAAAATGTTTGTTTTGTTAGGGTTTTTTTGTTTGCTTTGTTTGTTTTTTTTTTTTTTTTTTTTTTTTAAATGCAGGATGGACTTCGTTACAAAGTATACAAATCCTGACCACAGCCACAACCAAAGTGCAAATGACAGTGTCTTTGCACCCAGCTATCTGCCAGCACTAACAAAAAATGGCTTCTTTTTTTTTTTTTTTTTTGTTGTTGTCGTCTGTCCTGGGCATAAATTTCCAGTTCTTGTTTCCTTTTTTATGTTCTCTGCTTCCCTGGACTATTGCCACTCTGCTGCAGACACAAAGCAATAACCAGATAAGCTCTCCCCTTTGCGCCTGCATTTAGGATGGGGAAGAGCCCTTCGCAAGGGCTGTGCGTGAAGGACCGCAACTACATCCAAACGGGAAGAGTCTCCGCGCGCAGAGTGGAGATTGTCTTCCCTCCGCTTCCAATAGCACCTGCCTACTCTGCAAATTAATCTTTGGATGCCTGAAGATGGGCACCCAGAAAATGAGGTATGGACAGTGGCAGTGTGTGACAAATTTAGATTAGGAGCAATCTGTCACAGCCAGGGATGGTATCCGTTTCTGAACTCACAGGCAAGAAATACTCATTGACATTAGTGGGAGCACAATGGGGGCCTGGCTTGCCCACAGTTACTATATTAAATGACCTGTAACTCGAAAGGTCTTGGATGAAATTTATTATTCTGCACCTAGCACATCAGTTTGCAGTGACATTTAGCTCAAGACAAACTCTGAAGAAGCGATAAGCTAGTGGAAGCAGGGGAGGGGGAAAAAAAAAGGGAGTAAATTATATCTAGGTAATTTTACTAATTATTTTTTAGTTTCAATAGCTGTGGGTAATTTTGTTCTGATTCCACAGAAACAGCCCCCTTTTGCAGAAGGAATTGCAGATCCCACAGTTTCCAAAACAAAGGGGGCACTAGGAAGGCTTTATCAGGGAAACTGTTTTCAATGTTAAGTAAAGAGAAATTCCTCGTATTTTTCATCATTGATACAGGTCCTTAGCTGACCTGCCACAGTTTCCTAGTAGTCTGTTGATCTGTTGATGGTGCTGGTCAAGAATATTGCCACCTCTGCTGTCTCCAAGTCCATGGCTGTGTTGATGTGTATGTGAAATGGCTTCTTCAAACACTGTTCTATTGGTTTTTTGAGCTTAGGAATTAGAATGGAAAGCACATTCACTCCGTAATATAGAAAGAAAAATGGAAATGTTATTTTAAAATATTTAAAGTGTTTAAAATAGCAATAAGCATGAAGTGAGTTTGGTCCATTTTTTAAAAGCAGCCCCTAATGGCAGGTGAATTACAGGCCGTCGTACTTGGATCCAGTCTCCCTTCACATTTTGATGAGATTTCGTGGCTCTTTCATTCATTTATGGTAATGCATCAAATTACGCTTTAAGAAAGTTAGAAATGAAGACAAGAGATGCTGCTTGTTTAAAAGTATTTTGCATAAAGGCAGTGACTTTTAATTCTGGGTAATGCCAGAGATTGATAATGCAGTCTAGAAGCGAATAAAATGCTGGCATATCCTCTGCGAGCTTTTCTTCCGTTGATAAATATCCTTGCTGCCACAGATACGTGCATCTTTGTCCAGCTTTGTCCAGCTGTGTGCTTTAGTACAGAGCCATCATTTTATTCTTTGGGCAGATAAAAGTCCTGAATGTATAGGCCAGTAATTTGTTATACTTAGTGGCCTGATAGAGATTTCTGAATGTTACGTGGACACATCAGGACAGGGCAAAGAGATTTGGATAGTCTGATGATCAAAACCATCATGTAAAGGACCACTTATTGTGCAGCATTTGGGTGTTTTTTCTAGCCTGAATCTAGCTAATGCTTCAGACGTGTATATAAGTAATAACGAAGATGTGCTTTCGTAACTGCAAATGGCAACCCTGCAAGGATTGTACTGCACTTTTGGCAAATGATGTTTTGTCCAAAAAACAGTTGTTTAGAAAACCCATGAATTATTTAACTTGTGCTTCTACAAACAAAAGACACTGAAATTATGATTTTCTCTTTTCTTTTTGGTGTTTTGTTTAGAAACCTGTTTTTTGTGATATTCTTCCTTCTAACTCGGTTTGGTAAGCGTGTGTTACAATATCCTCCCTTTGACAAGTCTTCTACAATACCCTTCAGAGAAATGGTGGCTAAAAGGAGTCGGGAAAGTACTCAGGGCTGTGAGAGTGTTTTTCTTATTTGCTGGGCCTGCTTATCATGAGGAGTCAGGGCAACAAGGGAGATTTCACTTCCCTGGTCCCTCTCTGCTCACGGGTATTTCAAGGGTACAGGCAGAAATGCCTCTGAACCAGCGCAAAACCCCATTGCACAGGGGGGCACTAGGACTGAATCTGTCCATCCCCATGTGAAGACATGGCCTCAAATGCCTTGGGTCAGCTTTTCGGGAATGGGGGCAGTGAGCTAAGAGCTCAGCAGGAGCAACGGTGGTGCCCAGGTCCATAGGGGTCTCACTCTCTGGTGGTCTAGGAGGCGTGCACCCCCTGAGCCCCCCCAGAACAATAGACCCAGCTATGAGGGCTGGGTGGTCAATGTTGATGAAGGTTGGGTGATCAACATTCAAGTGCTGCCAGTGATGAAACGCTGCACTATCTTGAGGTCAGACGGCGCCCTATTAACCAAGAATAAGCTGAAGGTCTTGATGTGACATAGTAGGGGGCCAAAGCGCACATCAGTTATTAAAAGCATGTGTTGCTTGTGGTAGCTCGTAAATATAACACTCGGCATCTTGCCCCCTCCCAGTAGACCTAGATAGTGGGCAGTTTTAGCTCCGTTTTAATACTGCTATATCTATGACTGAAATCACAATATTTATGCAGGGTAGTTTTTCAAGAAGCTTACTGGATGTGAAAACAAGGTCCTGGGTTTTCCCCTTTCATGGAAGCAAACTGAAGGTCAGATTTACAACGTTTCAAGCTACATTCTGTGCTCATTTACACAGCTGTAATCTTGAGTTATGCCACCAAGGACAAGCAATTGCTCCAGACTTACAGGGATATAACTGACAGCAGAATTTAGCTCGGGGTTGCAGAAAAGGAGCTGCAAGGGTGGAATTTGGTGTTTGTGAAGTAACTTGTGTATATTCAAGAAATGCAAGAGCCCAAAGATTTATTAGCAGTGTTTCGGAGCATTATTGAAATTAGGCTTAATTATCTGTGTAATTTGCTGGAACCAGCATTTTAGCATTTTTGATCAAGTATATGCCATTAATTTTAAAAAGAGATGTACCAGGCTGCTCTCAAAAAGTTGAAGTGAAAAGATTTAAAAAGAAAGCCCATAATTTCCAAACTGTGCCTTTCGCAAGCTTTGAAGGTTGTTGTTGGTTGAGCCCCTCTCCCCCCTTCGCAAACAAACAGTCCGTTCACAGTTTATTCATATGGAAGAAAGTTCACATCACCCCAGAGGGTTATTCCAGCAAGCAGGGAAAGGAAACGTCTCTGTGTTCCCAGGCTTGCTGAGCTCTGCCATGCCTCTCCCTCCTGTCTTCGCTCCAGCCCCACGAGTACTGCCTGGAAACAGTTCTGGCCATCCTTGGAGGAAGGAGGAGAAGTGGAGCTGGGAGCAATAACCCACCCACTCCTTTGCAGCAATGAAAGTTCAAGGCTTCTGCTTAGACCTGTACCCCATCCTCTCCATTCCGACATACTCCACAGGTACCTCTTGGTTCAGAGGCATCAATCAGCTCCATGCCCAAACCTCTGTTTCTGCACTGTCTTCTTGCCAGCCCCCTGGTGAGGTGTAGTTCATAGTTGCCCGAGCTCCCAGCAAAGAGGGATGTTCTTGCGTTGGAAACAGCGGCCACCCCAAGGCACAGTGGGTGTTGCTTTTCTGCTGGTTTCTGTGGAAACTTTGGAGAAGACCTTTAGCCACTCTCTTTGTCATGGATTAAATAGCAATAATGATGCTTCCTTCTTTTTGAGAGTGCTTTAAGGATACAGGCATTAATATGTATGAATAGCTTGAAGCTTACATGAACACTGTAACATTGAGGGCTAGAGGAATGCCAACCCAGACAGGTTATTAGCTGTCATTTTGCCAAACCTCTGCCCAAGAAAGCCTTTTTTTTCAGGACAGCTGCTGAATGGTGGTTTTCTGTGGTCAGCACTTCTCTAGTTCAGATTTTTCACTTCTTTTTTTTCCCTTTGTAGCTTCTCACCCGCTGCCTCCGTGTAGGTCTCCAGTGGCACAGAGGTGGTCAGCATGTCATTTTGGGAGGCAAGCAGTAAATATGAAGTGGGGGGGGATGCCGTTATCGAAATGTTCTATGGCTTGGCTCAAATGGCAGAGAAGCATCAGCTCAGACTTTCCCAGTAAATGATTAACTTTTGTTTGTGCAGAGGACAGAGCCAGGGTAAGAAGGCAATTAATTACGCCGGCAGCCCAGCCAGGCCAGCAGTCAGCGGTGCTCTCACTTGCAGCTTCTGGCTCCGCAGGTCTGATTTGAGAGTAACTAATTAAACGCAGGTGCAGGCTAGAAGACTTGTTGAATTAATGCACAGTGTCTTCTTTTCTGTGTTCCCAGGCATTTGTAGCTCACAAGAAAAGAGCAGGCGCTTGATGCTACAAATAATAATAGAGTGCTGATGATGGAGGTAATTAATCCTTTATTATTCTGGTGTGATAGACTGCTGCTAGGGCTGTCATTCAAGTACTTCTCATGCAAAACTGTGTCTCGAAGGTGAGAGAACACGGAGTAGGTGAAAGACTGAATGGTGTTTTAATGGATTTTCTGGTGTTATGGGCGTAGATACGTCTTCAGGTTTTTTGGCAAGATTGTCAAGACCTGATAGTTAAAACTCAAGACCGGACACATTCACTGCACTATGCTCTGGGCTCTGTCTTTGGCTCGCCAAGGCAATTTTAGCAGGCAGCAGCTTGAAATGAAAATTCAGGCTGGTTCAAATGACACGTGGACATGGAAGAGAAACACAAGGTCATAACTGTGGCTCACTGTGAGCTTTCTTTGCTCTTTTACCACTTCCTGGCCATCCGCAGTCGGGCACTGTCAGTACCAGGCTGCCAACTTCGAGGGACCTTAGGGGAATCCCAGCGTGGTTCCTCCTGATGCTGAAGAAGGTGGTGGTTTTGCCATAAGGGAGACTGGCTTCCAGCGGAGGTATCACAGATATCTAAGGAGCTGCAAAACCAGCAAATACTGTTTTGGGTTATTTATTACCAATAACAAATGCTGCAAAATGGTGTTTGCTGTTTGTAACTTCCTGTTCCCCAAATAAGGATCCTTACTGGTTCAAATGAAACTCTGGGACTCAAATATCATTTTAAAGCTAGAATTAAGGGTAAATTATGAAAATGTTGGCCTTCTGCTCTCTCTGTTGTCATTTACCTGCTTGTAATACCCATTTCTCCCAGAGACAGGAATTTTGTGATTTTATGAGATGGTAAGGAGAAAATAACCTTCTGCTGCAGAAACCCCATGGAGTACCAAGCATTAGGAGACTTCAGCCTCAACATAAGGAAAAAAAGCCCAGAACGTAATGTATATGTTTATTTTAAAGACAGTAGAGACTTCGTGCTCTTCTTGTTACTTCATGACGAAAATGGTCCAAAGCTATTAGGAATGTTTATAGTGAGAAAATAATGCCGAGTCTAATAAATGGATCAGATAGGACAGACCATGTTTTATGCAGTGTGGGAACCAAACACTGCCATATTGTACAGATTTGCTGATCTGGAAGAATTGTACTTGCCTTGTGGAATGCAGCTCGAAAGCTGAGCACATGAATATGACAGTTTTCTGTTTTTTAATGCGGAGGATTTTAAGACAGAAACATTGTTTGGAGAGTTTTCTAAGGGATTCTGATCAATTTACGTAAGTTCAGGAGATTGGCAATAATTTATTATCCTGCCATATTTTCCAGTGGCTTTTGTTTTCCTTGCATCACAATTCTTAACCCATTAGAGGCAAATTGCATTCAAGTATTTAGATGAGGGTTGTGCTCTGCTACAGCTTTTAATGCTTACTCTATGTTAGCGGAATCTCTGAAGGCATTTCTTAGGACAAGGAAGTTTTTTGATTCTTCTTTTCCTCTTTGCTAGTTACCTGTGGGAAGTTTTACGTGGTAGAGTGTTTGCCCTCACTGGGCACATAAGAAGTTTGAAAAAATGCTTTTCTACCACCATTTGTATTTTACAACAGCAAGAAATCTCACTGACCCACTCCTGGCTGCGGGTCCTGATGGGAAAGAACTTGGGAAGGGTGAAGACCTAAGTTACTGCTCAGCTTATAAGAAACGTAGTTGTAGCATGTGTGTGCGTAACCACCTGCAGTGCCGGTAGCAAGTATGATTTTTGTTTTCTGAATGCCATGCCTCTGAAATTTCCAGGAAGCTGCTCTTTGCTGCTGACAGTTGCTACAGAGGCGACGGCAGCAGTGAGACGGTTTTTGTTCATGTGTTCTTGTCGTCGTTAATTTCCAGTGTGTCACTTCAGCTGAAAATATGCAGTTGCTGTTAATGTGTTCAAAAGCATGATGTTGGCCAGGCAGCTATTTATGTCACAGTAAATATTTGATGAGGAGGTGCGTTATTTTTAGCCACAATCACAACACATTATTGGGATTTATAGGCCTGAAATATGTCATCTAACACATGATCATTTGTTACCTTTACGGTTTCCTGAGGGTTTTTTTCCATTTTCCTTCATAATTTAAACTAGAGGGGTGGTGATTCAGAGGGTGTCAGTATGAACTGTTGCACATAAGCTGCGTAGCAGGAGGAAACGTCAAGCCTCAAATCATGGGTCCTGTGCTGATGGGGGATGCTGCAGCCACTGAAGCAATAAACCCAGAAAGGCTGTGCAAATAGGTGAACGTACAAATGGATCTCAAAGCCGTGATTTTCATATTCCAGCAATCACTGCCGTAGGAGTGCATGACTGACAGCACAAAGGACTTTGATTTACTGTAGAGAGATGCAAATTGATAAGCCGGTAGACAGCCGTCATTCTTCCTTTATTCCCTCTCTGTATCCCATGTCTTTCTCTGCTGGCATAATCGAAGCTGACATAGTGCATGCTATACCAAGTTATATTTTTCGTAATTATAAGAGAGTACATGAGATCTGAGGGTGTTATTCAGGAAATGGCACAAAGCTCCCTGAAATACAGGTTTTTGGAATGATCCTCTGATAATATTGTTTTTCACATAGATTCTTGGTACTCAGACTCTATATCTATGTCTTTAAGCTGTCTGGGTGCTTTAAGAAGGGATAAAGACAGTGGAAAAAATGAGGGAGCTTTTCCTTTTACGCAGAAGAAAATGTACAAAGTGTGAGATACCAGTTTCCTTCCCCCTCGGCCTTCAGCTGAGTCTGAAGCATTTTGCTGAGCCATACATGTTTCTAAAAGAGTGTGTGTAGGGCTGTCTTGGGGAGAAGAGGTAGAAGAAGTCAGGAAACCAAAACAGAGATCATCTGGGAAAGCTTAAAAGAGCAATCAGTCTCCCCCTTAGCACGGACTGGTGTAGCACACCTCTCGTGGCTTGAGGCCGAAGGGTCCTTTTCCATCTCATTAGGCTCCGCTGCCTCTGACTTGAACTGCAACGTTATTAGATCTAAAGAGAACAGACTGTGAGTTGTTATGATGCAGATGTGCTTTTAAATCTCATTTTTCCTCAGGTCTGAAAAAGTATGGTAAAATCTCAACACTAATATTGCAGCTCTTTGACCTCAAACACATACGCTGAAAATACAGATCCCATCTGGGTTCAGTGAACGTGAAACTTTCACAAGAAGGGAAAGAAGGTAACTGAATGAAGCTTTCCTCACTTTGGAGCTCCAGCAGGGAGGGGGACAAATCCCAGGGCCATGAGTAATTTTCCATACTTTCACTTAAAAATTCTCCAGTACTTTCGTTGAACTAATCAAAAGAGCAAGGAGAAAGAAAAATGAGATTTGTATTTTTGACTTTAGTCATATTAGATAGAAAATAGTAGAGGAAACAGGATTCTCTCACTTGATAAGGAAGAGATTATTTCTTTCCAACCAAACAGTCGTCTCTGTCCATGTCAGCTTCCTTCAGACTTATATGCACTTCTAGAAACAAACTGAGAAACCTATAACTATACTCCATGGATGTTTCTGTGCAGGCCTTGTCTGCACAGGGTCACCATGTGGGCAGGAGAGCACATTTCTGTACAGTACAGCACAGGTGCATAGCCTGCAGGCTCACAAAGAGAGAGTAAGTAGGATGAGCTGTATACTTTTCACGTAAAATTTGGTAGCATACTCTCATATTTAGCCAGAATGCAGGTCAGGCTCTTCCTCCTGCCTTTGCTAAACCTGGGCTGCCTTCTGTGCTTGATTTGGCCCCCTCTACAAAGATGGGCAAAACTTTCTTGCATGTCAGTGTGGGTTAATTTACTTATTGCCGTGAAGGATGCTGTAGAGTCATTGGCAGATACTAAAGCAGAACAGGTCCTTGTTATTCACACACAGACTTTTATATTTGCCTTGACCTACAGCCCCCTGCCCTTTAGTCTAACTGGATTCCCACAGACTACACCATTGACTTTGCCCACTGGGGTCCAGACTCAGAACATCTCAAATCTTGCTCTGTCTCACCTACTCACACATTAATGACCATAAGGTAGCAAGGAAAGCAAAGCATTTCTCTCCCTTTAATCTCTAAAACAGGGAACTTCCTACATCCAGTAGCTTCTGTGCTTAAATATAGCTAACAGGTAGTTTCAAAGAGGCAGAATTGATTAATTTTTATTTTTCTTTAAGCGATTAACTCAGGTGCCAGAATTAGGACCTGTTTGTGATAAATTGCCTCTGTAGTTGACGGAGAAAGAGAAGCAATTCTGAAGGGAGATTTAGCTCTTAGGTTCCCTTTGGAAGTGCCTATTTCCTAGTGTAGATGGTACTCAATTGCAGCATCTCAATTTTAAATGCTTCCAATTAAGCAGGATGAACCTAATGCTCTTCACAGTTGTGTGAGCTTGTTGGGAAGATGTAAGGGAAGGCACTTCTGGTCCTGTCCAAAGGCAGCTCCTTGTCTTACGGCAATTTGTGGAGTTACAAAAGACGGAAAAGAGTCCAAATATTTTTTGGCTAGAATTAGTGAATAAAGCAGCATGTTGAACTACTGATAACATAAGTGAGAGTGGTTGTCTGAGATCAACCCCAGGTGATTCCCATCGGTCTGAGTGCTGTTTAAATCTTTCACCTGCATGCATTGATGCATTATTGCTTCTGTCTTTGTAGGACTTTTCACTGGAAAACGGCTTTTGGGGGTATTATAGAGAGTACTTTGGAAAAGGATAGAAATTTCTCTACAACTCTTGCAGTGCACACATAGCTCTGTAAGAGCTGCCCAAACAGACACTGCCAAATGATTTTACATAGGTCACTAAAAACTTCTTTGGAATAGCTATGCCGACTTGCTATGAGCACAGATTAGTTTCAAATGCAGGAAGAAAAGATGCAAAATCTCATTACCAATTTCCTAGGCAATCCAATTCACAGAACAGTCATGCCAAAATTGTGTTTACTGGACTATTTTCTTAACAGGGTCATTTTATTTCCTTCAAGGTAATTCTTAAAGAAAGGTTTTATTTCTTCTCACTTTTTCTTGTCTGTTTCTCTGGCAGGAATAGGCCTTCGGGAGCTTCTTAGGAGTGAAAGTATAAGAAAACCATCTTCCAGAATGTGTGCTGCATGTTTGTTGCTGCATATTCCTTCAGAATTTGCTTTTAAAATGCATATTGGTTACAAAATAAACCCGAATGAGCCATTATACTCTGGTGTGTAATTATGTATTTAGGACACATACTACACACAGCTTTAAAAGAAATCTGTATGGAAACAAATTGCATTACATTTGCAGTAGCTGAAGGTAGTTGAAGAGCAACACCTCAAGCCTTTCAAAATATTGAAGTCATTTACACCATTTTCTGAAGTAATTATCTCCCAAGCCTCAGATTCCAGTTTCAATGCCTTTGCTGCACAGGAGCTGTAGAGCTCTCGATACAGCATCAAGGACCTGGGCTCGGCTGTACCACAGCCTTGAAGTAGATTTAGTGCCTCCTGCATGACATACCAGCTCAGAGCAGGATTGCTGGCCTTTGGGAGGGAGCGTTAATGGGGATCTAACACACTGTGTTGAAAATGAAGAGACATCCCCAGGCACGAGGGTGAAACACAACTTTCTGTCTCTCCAAAGATTAGTGAGGAGCAGGGATTTAAGTCTTGGATGAACGGTTCTGGATTTACCTGAGAGACAGGCATACCTGTATGGCTGGCCAGGAAGACATGAAGGTCTCTGGCTTGTTTCACTGCCACTAGAGCAGTGCAGCGCATCTCCCCAGCTTTGACAGTGTCGTACCACATATTCTTCCTTTTTAACTGGTACTTGGCAAAGTACCTGCCCCTTGGGGGGCCAGTCCTTTGAAATAACCATGTGAAGCAGAAATGGCAGAAGGTACTCGTAAGGAAGCTGTGTGCTTGTCTGGGTCGACGGTATGGAGTAATATCAAGCATGCTTCCTCACCTTGGGACAGCAGTTCCAGCATTAAATCTACGAAATGCCTTTCTCTGCACAGTACAGCTGGAAATGTTAAGAGTCACGCTTATTAGCACTGGCACATATAAAGCAGAGCTGCAGTAAACGAGCTAAGTGTCCTGAGGATTTGAGGGCTGGGGTGTTGTTTTTCCTTTTCTGGAGCTGAGCACTCAAGAGACTTTCATTAAACCTGGGACTTTGCAGACCCTCATGCTGATTCTGCCACTTATTTATTGTTTGGCCTCAAGCTAGTCACTTAACCTCTTGCCGCCCTAATTTCCCCATCTGGAAAATTATATTTACTTACTTCTCCTGAGGATTGCGCGGGGCTTAATGAATGCCTGTAAGGGATTTGGAGATCCTCAGATCTGAGATGATACAGGACTGCAAAAGATTCACCGCACGTGCAAGGAGGAGGGAGTGGATGCCCAGGCAGAAGAGCTTGCCTGCGTTCCTGGCATGGAACAGAATCCAAAAGTGTATCCAGCAGGGGAGGATTGTACTGCCTGTTTTTAGATGAACTCCTCTTCCTTGTGGCCTTTTCAGATGTGCTGGAAGAAAAAGGAAGCAAGTGACTGAACGGAGGGGAGGGCGGCTGAGGTTAACTGCTTTCTCCTGTTGGTCCCCTGGATCTTCTTGTCAGTGTGATAACAGCTGGATCTCCCAGGAAGGTAATGATCTTCCCTGATACTCCGTCTTGCTGCAGGCTATTAGCGAAGCCAGGCAGTCCCTTTGCTGCCCATTTCTTTAGCAGGGAAAAATGAATCTCTGACCAAAAAAAAAAAAAAAAAAGTTCCTCCATATAATTAAGCAGCATTAGAATGAGGCCTGTGCCTTTGCTGATGAACTTCAGTGAAAGCAGATGGTCACAATGGTATTAAAAACTAAAGACTTCAGTCAAGCTTTTAATTGAAAACAATTGGACCCTGCTGGATGGTAATTACCTTGGCTGCTTGCAAATAATATCACAGCACTGCTACCTATGAAGGAAGAACGGAAACTGAGTTAATAAGAACTGCTTGATCTGCATATAATAAACAAGGAGCATCCAAAACTATTTTCTCTGGTAGCTTCTCCCCTGCAAGATGCTTTCAAGTGGTTAGCAGTGTGAAAAGGAACACAGAGTGGCAGAAATTGAAACGTGTAAAGCATTTTCTGGATTCATAAAATAACTTGAAGAGCCTGTCTTCCCCCGCCTCCCTCCTTTTTTTTAACAGCTGAAATCCCAGACAGGTCTGAGAAAAACAGAAACACAAAATAAAGTGGAAAAGCTCTAGTTTATCCAGCGTTCCTCCTCTTCTGAATGGCAACGATAATGGCAAGCTGCCTTTATCTCGTTTTGTCTGCTTTCTCCTTCCCTGGAGAAGGCTGGGGCCTTCTAAGCACCCAGAGTGTTTTTTTCCCCCTGTTCTTAATATGCCTCAATGTCTAACAAAGCAAATGTAGTATGTGGCATATTTTGCGATGCTTCTCACCCTCTCAATTTTCTCACCCCTCTCCCTTTTCTGTGTTGGGCTCAGGTGAGGTTTCGAGGGCTAGCCCACATAAAAGGTTCCTAAATCCTGGTGTGCTGTGTGTTTATTGACCCAAGGTGATATTAATACCACTTTACAGTCTGTCTTCTGCTGGGGAAAATGACCTGTATTGCTGTGGATGTGTGGGTGCAAAACCCAGTCCTAATGTTGTCTCTTTCAAACACAGGTCCCGGCTGTGTATAGAATGAACCAAATCTTGTCACCTTCCATGTAAACGCTATTTTTCATGTGGCGGTACTCCTGGGCATCGCTTTTTGTCCCCTTACGAGCAGGCAATACACTCTGCTGATCCAGAAGACCTCAGAGAGTAGCAGCTGCTGCAATTTTGCAAAATTAATGAGTAGCTGTGAACTGCTAGTAAAAGTGATGCAATGATTTTCCATAACATATCATTTTAGAAGCAATGACTTTCCCCACTCTTTCTTTTCCTATCCAAATATTTGTATTTTCAAGGCACCAGCCAAGAGTTTGTCTTGTCTTGTCTGGCAGCGTGATGAAATGGATGTTTCCAGTATGTTTCATCTGGATTTGATGATTTTATGCCTGGAGTTCAACTTTCATTCAGTTAACTCGCCATGATTAACACACAGATTGAGGTCCTGGACTCGTGGAAGTCAGTAGAAGTTTTCACACTGTCTTTGGTAGGGTTTTGCTTATTTTTATGTAATCAAAATATGCGTAAAGCTTTATCAATGTAATGCCTCTGAAACCTCTGGCTGAGTGCAGTCACAACACATAAGTGTATCTCATAGAATCACTAAAATGGATGTTTTTAGTTGTTGCACTACCATGTAAATTGAGATATTCTCATTTGTGTTTAGGATTTCCCGGCAACCTTACCCTAAGCTTTTCCTCTGCTGCTCTCTTGGGATAGCAGGTCTGCAGTTGATGGGGCAGGTGTCCTACACTGTCTCGTGCTCCTTACGTTCAAGCTGGTGGCAGGGTCTGAGCAGAACTTTGCTCACAGCCTTTCCAGTTCCTCCTTTATCAAAGAAAGAACCTGGGACAAATTTGCAACTAGGAAAGGCTGCCTTCCAAAAGTGTCTTACGGTAGTGGCTGTGGTGATATTATCAATTTTATAACAGCTACTTAGTTTTAACTCTACAGAGTATGATCACTTATTGTAATTACTGCTTGCAACTTCAAGGGAGATAGTATAGAGCATACCATTTTAAAGGTATAAGTAAGGCATAAGCTCTATTGATCTAAAGTATTCTGAGCGATAAACAGCTGCTGGGTTTGATTACAGCTGAAGGGAAGCCGAAGCATTTAATCAATCTCCAAAGCTGCTCCAAGTATATTACACAGCAATTGTGATTATTGCTATTATATGACAAGCTATAGCATAATAAAGAAAGAGGGATCATTTTTCTTGGAAGCATTTAGAGGTGGTGTGGTGCTTCTTCTCAGCCTGCCTGATGCTGTCACCTCTGAAGCTTGGGCTAAGTGACGGAGTGTGTCGGCTCAAGTAGACTAGTCCTGAAGGGAAAATGCAAGAGCAGGGGCTTTCAGCTCCTCAGAGTCTTCTCTTCCCTGGGCACAACTGTGGCCAACAACAAGCACTTGGGGAAGGAGCAGAAGAAACAGGGCAAGTGTACAATAATGCTGGCCACATCATAACCCTCTCTGATCCTTACATCCTGCACAGCTAGGGATGTTCTGAGCTATGGATGTTTGTGCCTGTTTGACAGCCCTGAAGGGACCTTTCTTCATTACTTTGTTTAATCACTTCTTGAACCTTTGGACAGTCTTGGGCTTCGCAACATCCTGTGATGGTGCATCGCACAGTGTCGTCACGTGGCTTTGTAAAATAGTACTTTCTTGTTTTTCAGCTTTCTGCCTGATAATTTCTTTAAGTACCTTCTTAACTCTTGTGTTAAGAAAAGCAATGGATAATAGTTAGCTGTTAACCTTTTCTATTTCATAAACATAGAGATGACTGCCTCATCCTGCTGTTGTCTCCTTCTTTTCCAAGGGTTATTTAGTATCCCTTTTTCTGAAGCTGATCCATTCCTCTGACCATCCTTGTCATCTCTGCATCTGTCCCCTTCCTCATTTTGCTGCAAGCTTTTTGAAAGGGCATAACCAGAATTTCATACATTACTTTAAGAGGTGGACTTTTCTGAGTTTATAATTTCTTCCTCTTTCAGATGTTCAATGATCTGTACTTACTACATAGCTTATAAGCAACATGTGTCATACAGTTTTGAAGACATGGATATAAGGATTTCTGAAAACTAAAGACCTGCATGAAATAATCTGAGGTTTAAAATTTGTCTGATGTTGCATTTAAAATATAAAAATGGACTGTCTATGAACAGAGTAGGACTTTTCTCCCTAGCAAATGCAATATCAAAATAAATTAATATATAAGTTTATTAAATAAATATTAATAAATTAATAGACAAGATTATTAAACCTTGCCCTTGCTGTATTTGCAACAAAGAAGTTATAGCACTTAAACCTGGAGAGGATAGCATTTGCAAAGGCTGACTTTTGCCGAGGTTGTCTTGTGTCAGTTCTCTCAGTGGTTTCTTCAGTCTTTCTCCATTGAATATAGAGAAATATGAACTTCTGTGGGCCATAGTCGAGTTGTCTTTCAAAATCAGAAAGTAAAAAATAAAATTTAAGTGACTCATCTGATCTTTATTATTCACCTGGGGAGAAACACCAAAAGTAAATGGAGCTTACATAGTGATAAATGAGTTCGGGCATTAGGCATAGATAAAGTAGAATGGCACTGAGAAATGATAGGTTGTGCTTTTCTACCTATATTAATTTAAAATTGACATTGCTCTTCTCTATTTTATTTCCTTCTGGGAGAAAGTGACTTGCACTGAATCCCTCTGGTCAACTACGGTTTGCTAGTCAGCCCGAATTGCCAGCTGTTGTTGGAGGTGAGCTTCTTTGAGTTAACTCTTCGAACTAATTTTGTAAAAGCACGGGTGGAAGGGCAGGCCTCCTGCCACCTTCTGTTTCTCAGTCTATCTTGCTTTCATTCCTGCCTTCAGTGTGGCCCACGCTGCGTGGAGGGACCTCCAAAGATATGCTGTTGTAAGCTTTGCTTTTGCTGAATGGATCCCACACATGAAAGTCAGATCCCTTTGGGTTAGCAGGCAAACACAAGATCTCCCTGCTTTCGTTTCTCTATTACGGTATCTCTTTTGAAACTTTAAAACATTAGAAGCTTCTCATGACCTTCATGTGAAACCCTATGCATGGCCCTAGTGTGCTGCAGGCTGAGCCTGGTGTAGTTATCTTTATTGCATAAGATTCCTATTGCAACAACTGTTAAACCTTCTTTATAGTGGTTTCACATGAAAGTCACAAGTCTCCTGGGAAACTTACCCTGAGTTTCACTTTACAATGGTATGAGAGTCTTGTGAATTTTGTGAATGCAGGTTTTTAAGTGAGAGTTTAGACCAGTAAATAAAATTTCAGTTGGGAAATCTTGAGGTCCTCCATGGATGTCTAGAGCTGCAACACTTGGCCTGTGAGGGGAGGCTGTGGGACCTGGGCCTGTTCAGCCCAGAGAAGAGAGAGCTGAGGGGAAACCTAAGCTGAAGTCCTTGACTTAGCTTGAATATCACTAATTTCAGTGTGCTGAATGAGTTGGGCGGTTGAAACTATGGACTCAGCTGACAGACATTTCCCATTGGAAAACAGAGCACAGCAGTCTACTGACAAGAGCTTTGCTTTCCTTAGGATGCAATCTGAGGAGCATTCCCCTTGCGTTCCTCTGTTGTTAACTCAGTGGTGCAAGGAAAGGGCTGGTACAGCTACATGGCAAATCATCAGGGGAACCAGTTCAGGTTAAAAGTAATCCTTTTTTTGTTTGTTTGTTTTCACCTGTTTTTAAGTTGATTTCTCCCATGGTTCCATGAAAATTAATCTTGGCGCAGCTGAGGCATAGTGCAACAGTAGGAACAAACAGCAGGGAGTGCTTCAGCTGGCGCTGGGTCTCAGAGGCACTTTTCAGACTGTGGCTTTACAGTCAGGTTTTGGAAGTCCCCTGGAAATAACTCCCGACTCCATGTCTCCATGGATCTCCAATTGAAGATGACCATTTGTGAAACCAGATTTCAAGCCAAATTTCTGGCAAACATAGACTGCAAAGAACGATGAAACCAAATAAACACTGGTGCGCAATACTTCGCTTATGCTGTTTCGCCATTTTTCGGCTTGCAATCTAACCATTTGTCAATTGGCCCGATCACACGTTGCTACTGGGCACTGAAGTTCATTGTAGGCCTACGAGATGATCAGTGTCTCCTGAGCCATTCAGGATGGGACCTTGCAGCTTTTCAGGTCCTGCTGCTGTTTTACATCAGCTGCACTAAGACTGGGTAGCCCGGCTGCCGTCCTCTATCCGATTGCCACAACCTATTTTATAACCAGTGACTGTGTCTGAGCAGAAGGATGTGGATGCACCACCCACTTTCAATAAAATCTGTTTGTGCCAAAGAGAACAGGATTTTGAGGAGCTGCGACTGTCAGGTAACCTCACCTGGAAACAAAGTGTGGTGCTTTGCGTGAGGTGGGCCTGATCCTGCACCCTAGCGCTCAACCTTGGCATTGCTTCCGCTGGGATCAGAGTGAATCCTGGCCAAAGCCAGACCTGCTTCTGTTTATGTTCCTTTCTAAAACTAATCTCTCTTTTCTCCACTATGCATATTTCCACCTTTGTACTAATGAAAGCACTGGATTGTTCCAGGGGGTTGCATGGAAAATATCTGTGAGCTTTGGCCATCTCTCTGAAATACTACAGTCGATTTGGTGTTTGCTTTGGCGCGTTGCTGTGAAAGATTGTAGAGTGCGTGTGTTTATACGCGTACGGGGCGAGAGGGCTCCTGCTCATTGTGCCTTTGTGAGGCTGCCAGACTGTCTGGCCCCATCTATTCTACTGGAAGTGAAAAGGGCCTCGCGAGCACTTGCTGCATGCTTGGACCGGGGCTCTGCTAGGCACTATGCTTGGAAGCAGCCCTGTCAGCTTGAAAAATCATCTTTCTGCCTGAATATTGTTTACTCCCCATTGTTACAAGTAACATGTAAGATTACTTGTCAGTGGAGGATTTTTTCCTTCTTCCCTTTGTTTCCTCTGAGTACTGGGCAACTTTGCATACAGTGCATTTTGGTGGCCCTCCAGTACCAGGCAGCCAGTTCCCCTCTGGGAACAGAGAGAGGATCTTCCATACAGAAGAATGAGAAGTAATGTGTGAAAATCGGTGGTGAGATGCAGCCCTGGTTGAAAGACCTGGATGTTGCCCTTGACAAAGGACTTATTTTTCTCCTGTAGCCCATTGCCTTCTGAAGAAAGACAAGACAAAGATTCTCAGGTGGAAGGCGTTTCTGTCCAAACTAGGATTTCTCTGCTTTGTGTGGAGAGATATTGTCCAGCTGAAAGCTCCCACAGCACCCTTTGAGAAGACGAAGGATGACTCCAGCAACACATCAGTGAATTTTCCTGCCTATGAGAAAGTTCATTCCAGCATCTAATGATATCTGCGAGCTCCTGCTGTAAGTCATGGGCCACGGGACCTGCACTTGACTAGTAATCATAAAGTACTTTGATATTGACCTTCGAGTCGGAACAGAAGTTTATAGAACTCAGGTCTCCTTTCCTTTTTCTAGTGACAACAAACATTTATCTCTGATTCCCTCTTCTGGAAGGAATAGCTGGAAAACAAAAGTGCATTGATGGGAATTGCCAAGTACCTGGACCCAACCTGTAGCCCATCTGCCCTTGAATCCTGTCTGTAGTCGCACTGAGTATTTGGAGGAAAACACAAATGTTGCTGGAATGGATGATTGCAAACAACCTGCAAACAGACGTGTTCACTGCTTCCTTGAGAGCTCTGTCTCAGCTTTTGTTTCAAGCAGTGGCTCTATTAATTTCAGCAGGGGAGGTACAGTAACTGGTGCTTAACAATTAATTTTTTTTGTTTCACCTGTCAAGCTTTGCTGGCCAATTTTGCTTTACAAAATCTATAAGCAGGGAACATTGGTGTTTTCTTTTGTACTGGAGACATGAAGGAATTAAAGGATTCAGGACTGTAAAGCCTTCATGAATAATTTAGGCTCTGTTTCCAACAAATATTCGCTCTGCTACATATGCACTGATACTGCGCTCAGACATTTGTGGTATCAGCAACAGTGCCAAACCCCTGTGAGCCAAAAGGAAATAGGCTTTTATTCAGTGTCAGACATCAATCTGTTTCCAACCTTCAGGATGTACTCTTGTCAATTAGGGGCTTCTGCTTGAGAAACCTGTCCTGTTAGCTTGCAACAAAAATAGATAGGCCCAGGCACGTTACCTTTACAACCTTCCCTGCAATACATTGTTCAGCCCAGCCAGCCTTGCTCCTCTTACTGCTCTGCTTCATGTTTCTCTTGTGAATAAATATTGCTGTACATACTTAGGCCAATGTACACAGTCACTCAGCTTCTCCTGCTAAAACAGTTGAACTACCTGAGACAGAAATGGCAAGAGTCTTCTCAAGCAAGCCAGTCAGTGAGTTTCTCTGGGTCTTGGCCTGATGGTTTTGAGGGATCTTCTTGGTGTTACAAAGATTGAAGAAAGCCTGGAAATTTATAGTTGAGAGCTAGCCTGCATTGGATTCTCTTAGTCCTGCCACTGATGCAGTGTAAGACCTTTAAACAAAGATTTTTTCCCTATTGTAGCACTTTAGCTTGGGTGGGGTTTTTTGGCCTGGTGGTTTTTTTTTTTGTTGTTTTATTTTTTTAATGTTTGGAAATACTAAAAGCACACACATTGCTCTTGAAGCCATGTAAGCAGGCTGGCTTCATCAAGAAGGCACCTTGCGAAAGCTCTGCCTAGTACAAACGGCTCCTCTAACGTGAGTGCTGTTTCATACTCCGTGCTCCAAAGCGCTGACCACCCAGCTGGCATCAGCAACCAGCCAAGGTGAGGAATGACCAGCAGGCCCCGGGTTTTCACTGGTGCCGAGATTAAATATTTGTTTCCAGTTCTCAAACCACCGTGTCTGGGAGTTCAAAACGGTGCTGTGCCTGCGTGTGTCCCCTCTGCCAGGGCACAGGCACGCGCTTCTGTAAAACTTGTCAGAGGTAGGCTGCTGCTGAGAGCTACACGGCATCGAGTGCGGCCCTATGCATTCATGAAGATAAATGAATCGGGAGGAAAAATGCTTTTGCTGTGCTGCTGCTATTTCAATGTGAAAGTCAGACCCTGAAATGCTCTGTTCTACTTCAGTAGTTCTAAGAGGAGCCTTTCTCCAGAGGTCTCCGGTACCTAGATTAAGTGAAATAACTCCAAAGGGCTCTTTTAAATCTAATTCCCTCCCCCGTGTTTGCAGTCTTGTCTTTTTTTTTTTTCTACCCCCCCCCCCCCCCACCCCCCACCCCTTCCTGTCTACACTCTCTCTTGAACAGAAAGCTTTAAAATGCTTTTCTGGAAAGGACTCGAATGTAATTCAGATGGAGTTAATGTGAAGTCAGGGTTGATTGCTCATCTCCCTGGAACCACTGGCGGTGGCTGAGTGCCGGCGAGTGTGAGGTGGGAGTTCAAACACAACTGGGAAACTCGTGAGGGAAGGGAACAAAGAGCAGGCTGGAGGCTGGGGATCAGCGCTCCCCCCCTTCCCTGTGTGACTTTCTTAGCTCACACCAAACCCTTTAATCACCGTCCAGCGCAGGGTTACGTGGCTGCCTGGGCCGGGGCCAGGGATGTATACAGGGGCGGAGGCTGCTGTAATCTGCCTGCGCTCTTGATCCACCCTCTACCCTTATTTCCACAAACACTGCTGCACATCACGGTGGGGTGCATCCCTGCCGGTGCTCCTCCAGCTGAAACATGGGACTGCCCCTGCCAAGCGCAGCTCCCTTTTCCAGAAGTCTCTCCGATAACAACATTTTGAACAAGCGTGCCTGTATTTTGTAACCATTGCTCTGTTTTTGCCGGGTGCATTTCTATTTGTCACTGAAATCTAAGACTGTGAGTACAATAGTGCTATTCAGTGCACAGAGTTTGTATCTTTCCAAAGTGGTTGCTCTGGGGGAGCTGCACGGCCGAGCACGACTAGCTTGGGAGGGTGCTGCTCATGGCAAGAGCACTGCCAGGATCTCACCTCAGGAAGCACATCCTCCAGACCACCTGCTTTAGGGCAGTTTTTTAGTTTCATATTCCTCTAGTAGGGATTTTACTGCTGAGCTTAGTGGCTATTGAGAACTCTTGAGTCTGAGTTCTTACAGATGTGCTACTACTATCATTCATACTTAAATGTTGACATGGTAACGTGCAAAATGAGCTGATAATCTTGAAGACAAAAGCTAATTGGCTCTAAGGTAAAGTGGATGGGAATCAGCAGTGGAGGTGCAAGCTGTGGTTCCCTTGTGCTCTTCAGTGGCATTTATTTGGGGCCATTCCTCCAGAAGCAGGTGGGAAGAGGAGCCTGGTTCCTCCTGTCTGCCTCTGCCATTGTGTCTGCTGATAAGTTGCCTCCAGCACAGTGGCACAAGTAGTCTTTTTGTGAATGAATATTGTCAGCAACAGGCTGTAGCTCTTATGAAAACCTCTGTTTTCTGTTAAATCCTTCAGTGAACCTGATAAGGGGTCCATTCTTTTCTATTATTTCTGTGGGATGGCCAGAAGAACCTAAAGGTTATCCATTTCCTGTCAAAATCTCTCTGGCTGACTCCGACACTACGGTCTTGCATTGCTCTCTCACTAAATGACACCGGGTTTTCCCAGAGGGTAGACCCCCCACCCCTAGCAGGTTGCGCGGAGTGTTGCAACCCTGCAGTTATTATTCTAATACAAATGCTGAAACTGGTTGAAGAGGATTTAGAAATCTACCCCTTCTCTCTTCACTTGTCCCCCTTCAAATTACTTCAAACGTCAGTGAAATAGATTTTGCCCAGACAGATGAAAAACAGTGTCACAGCATCTCCTCATTCCTACAGGTTACTTCACGATGGGGCTGAAACAATACACAGGAAAGTGCCTGAAGCAGGAGACTGCGAAACCGCCACGAGCCTCCAGGCGCTGCAGCTCAGAGTCCAGCTGGTGCCACCGAGAGGGGTCAAGACGTGTCGGGGCAATTGCCTGTGGCTTGGGCATGGGTAGCAGCGTTGTGTTGCGATGCAGAAGAGCAGGTCTGACTTGGTGGCAGGGGCCTGCCTGGAACAGGACCCCTGCCCTCCCTCCCTCCCTCCCTTCCTCCCCCCCTCTCTCCTCACTGCTTGTGTCGGGGCAGCAGCCGGGTGGGCTCAGCTGCCCCCCGAGGCAGCTCTCAGCACCGGCTGCTCTGCCGGAGCGTCCCCTGTCGTGTTACACTGGTGTGGCTCGATAGTTACAGCGATAACAATCCTCTGTTGTAGACGAAGATAAGCTATTTGATGCTCAACCAGGGAATGATCAATCTTTTTGTATAAGGTAGAAGAGGAAACTGTAGGAGCCTAGGACACCTTTATGCCTATCTACTTATTACTATACCCACACTGGGGACTGCGGTGCCTCTGAGGCAGCATTAGGAGACAGGACAAATACCCAGAGCTGCTCCCTCTAGAGTGCCCTGGAGCTTGATGTCACCCCTGGTGCAGCCCCCACATTGCTCAGCAACATCCATGAGCCCCAAAGATGTGGGCACAGATGCGGCCCTTACCCTGGACCTGAGCTGCCTGGCTGCCCTGAGGTGAGATGCTGCGGTGGGTACAGCTTGAGGGAAAAATGGATCCGGTTTAGGAGAGCTACCTGTCTTTAAGATGATTTTGAATGTTCACATTTTTTATGCAGCATTTTGGAACGTTTCAGCTACTCCCATTTGGAATTCAGTTCCTCTCCCTGTTAATCAATAGCAGGCCTTAACAAAACAATATCTCACAAGAGACACAAGCATAGAGTGCTGAACAAAGCAAAACAGCCACTGGCTTACAGCAACAATTGCTGCTACACAATGGGTTTTCAAAGCTCAGTATATATTTTGTCCCTAGTGGGAAAACCATAACAAGACTGAATTAGTGGCTAGGCTTGCCAAAGGGAGAAATTAAAGTGCGATGGCTTGTCTGACACCTTGAAGTATCTTTATTTATTATGGGGGAGAGGACAGCGTGAGGAAATAAGATGCCTATTAGGGAAAACTATTTTCCGTTGCTTTCCGAAGCGTGCAGAGGTTCTGCACGCCTGAGGGCTTGGTCCAAGTCAGGGATCAGCAGTACTTTCTGGTGAGAGGGCTTCTGAGAGGCGCTGGCGAGCATGGGGACGCTGCCCATGGAGCTGGGGAGGCGCAGGGGTGGAGGTAGGAGTGTGGCTTTCAAGGGGAGGATGGGCTCTGAGTCCCTTGTCCCTGCCAGGAGACCCCAGGGCTGGTTTGCAGGTGGCTGTTTGGTGAGGGAGAGAGGAGGGAGAGACTATGTGAGAGCAAAGCAAATTCCCTTCCCTGCACATGGTCGCCTCCGAGCTTGCAAACTTAACTGCTCATCTGTGGATCTTGACAGCTCCTTGCTCTGGCACTAATGGGCTTCAGGAGCTCCCAGTGAGCTGTAATCGCCTTGGTTCAGGGCTCAGCTTGCACCTTTACAAGCACCTTCACCCCTTGCTGTTAACCTGTGGTCTCCTTTATTCGGCAGCTAAGCTTGTAAATTCATGTAACCAAATAGCTGCGCTGTTAACTGCCTGCACAAAAGTGAACAACACATCCATCTTCCAGTGCCCAACCAGCAGCCTAATGACACTCCTCACCGTGCTCACGGGTACCCTTTCAAACATAACTAACTTTGGCACTGCAAAAACAATTGTTTCGGTGCTCACACAGGCCAAGCAGCTCATCCAGGCAGAGGAGAGAGGCTGCCTGGGCAGAAGGCTTCCCACCAATGGCTCCTGTACACCGGTGCCCCGTGCCGTCGTCGCCCCACACCGTGGTCTGATGGCTGGCAAGGGAGACCTTCACCCAGCCGATGAGCTGTGCCTCATGCCCTGGAGCAGGAGCGTGCTGGCAGTGGTTTTATTTTGCGTTGTGATGGATGTTTGACAGGTCTCTTGGAAAAGCCGTGCCTCAGTTTCCCTGTCCTTAAGCTGAGTGTAATTTCCTGAAGTAAAGCGCCACTGGGAGGACAGCTGCTAATGAAGCACTAAAAGGTGCTGAGGCTTTCTGGCCTTTCTAGTTCTTGCAAAAGTCTGTGGCTTGAAATTAATCTCAGCAAGAAGGTCATTCTTACGAAACAAGCTAATTTCAGCCTGGCGAGGCAGAGAAGTACAGTGCTCATGGACAGTAAATCCTGCAAGCTCCGAGGAAATCATCAGTGTAAGCACCTTCTCCTGCTTGCACCACGGAGGAGGCTGGGCTGCAAGTTCACCCTTTGTTGGAGACCCCACTTGGGATCTCAGCTGGGCATACCGCTCGTGGGAAACAAGGCTTGGCTGCTTCTGCTCTTGCTTGTGTTACTACTTGTTATTGGAGGAGAAAAAGTGCACCTTTCTGTCTGCAAATAACTCAGACCTGCCATTGGCAGAGATCTGATGTGTTCCCTTCCTCGCCCCAAAGCAATCACAGGCAATCAAAGTTGGGAGCACGTGACCTGGCAGGGGTTGAATGGACATTGCTTTTCTGTATTTCCTGGCTGCTTACCTGGTGCAACAGGCAGTGCGAGAGCATTTCTTAATTAACCAGGCTCCATCCTGGGTGGCACACTTACACCGCCAGTGGGCTTTATGAAAGTGTACTTATTGCAGTTCGGATTGGGAAAGGCCCCGGAGTAGTTGTATTGTTAAGGAAACAGTCTTGGAGGAAGGGAGAGAAGGAGTCTGGTCCGTGGTCTCCAGTCCAAAGGCAGTTTGTTGTCTTTATGTTAAACATCGCTGGATCTAACCTCAGTGGAGAGTGGGTGGAGGGTTAATTTGAACTGCCTTTGAAAACAATTTTGAGCAATGCACAGCAAGATCTCAGGGAAAAAATGTTTATAATCTATATCCTGCCTCAAATTGCATAGGCACCGCACTCCTGCCCCACTGCCAAAATTAGCTGCAGTCATCAGGAAGCAGCTGTTGTCGCAAGCATGAGCCCTTGTGTTCAGCCATCGCTCGCTAGCTTTTACGTAGTTATGTAGAGAGAGTTTTTCCTAGTTATTGAGCATCCCCTACTCTCCGCTTTTGCAGCAGCAGGAGGAAACTTCTCACACGTGGAGCCTGATCCAGCGTCCTTAATCATGCACAGTTCCTGCTGATTTTAGCAGGAGGCTTGCTTCGTGGCGCATAGTAGAAACGTGTCCCTCAAGAAGCGGACTGTCTTCTGTCCTTCCTGAAAGAGGGTGGGGAATCCACTGCTCTGCTGGCGGTCTGCCTGTACGTCATCGAAAGCGTGGAGGCTATGATACACAGTCCTTAGATTTAAATAGCAGTATTAGGGATTTTGCCAAGCTAGGTAATACCGAGTCGATTAGCCTTCCCATCCATTAAATCCAGGTTGCTTTCAGCTTTTAATTCCCTCTACATAAATTAGTGCACCCCTTTTCCTCAGTCCTTTGGAAAACAAGTAGCCACTTCTCCCTCCAGTCTGGACTTTGGAATATTTCAAAAGTGTGTTAATTTCTGCCCCAGAGGAACTTTTCAGGAGAAGCAGCTCTTTAAGTTGTTCAGTTGCCACAATACATTTGAAAAAGTTGGTGTCAGGGCTTTTTACCATTATTTAAAGTATTAAATAATGGAAATGAACAGAAACAAGGCAACATACATAATTTGGAGGTGGGGGAGCATTCCTCTGCTGTCCCTCTGCTCTTGCAGGTTTTACTCGGACATACCAGCTTTGCATTCCCCAAGGTAGAGACTTTTATCCTGTCTTTGTGACTGTTTTACTCCCTTTTTCTCTGGGGAAGGGGGAGGCAGGAAATGAATAATTTCTGCTTTCCTTCTGTTTCTTCGTCTCTGATGGCTTCTTCACCAGGAAAGAGGAGACAAACAATGCTGGGCCCCTGCTTATTCTTTGCTATTTTCCCTTTCCTTTCTCATCACCAAAAGACGGAAGAGGGAAATGATGTAGACACTCAATATCCACTCATCTTTTCAATCCAGCTCTTTAACTGCTTTTGTTATCCAGTGGCATGATGCTCTTTTGCTCATTACTTACTGGCTGTTTAATTTAAACGTATACCTGTCAGGGAGCCAAAAGATCCAGTCTTAGACCTCTTTCACATGATTTGTCTAACCACTCTAAATTATTTATCATGGCTCTGAACCCTCTGGAGATTTTTTTCTCTTTTTTCTTCAAGCACTATGATTTGAGCCAAAACATCTGTAAAAAATCATGACTGACCTCCCATCTGGGCAACAGCTCAGCTCTGTCCTGGGGCTGGGTAGTGTCAAGTGTGTGAGCTCTGTTTCAAAAGCCGAAAATTCCTGACATGGTGAAATTCTTTTCTTACATATTTGTTGATAGAAGGCAGGAGGGGAAGGGAAGGGAAGGGAAGGGAAGGGAAGGGAAGGGAAGGGAAGGGAAGGGAAGGGGAGACAAGATCAAGATGCTGCATCGCGGGGCCAGAAGTGAGTGGAACATCTTGTTACGGAAATGGCCACGAAAATGCTCCTCCCTGCATTAGAAAATTAGCTATTATTTAAAGCAGGATTGATTGCCAGTCATCTTTGCCATTGTTGTTGTTTGGATGTGGCATGTGTAAATAATATTTCCTCATTAATGTGACGACAGCACTCCTCTGGCCACGTCCTCTCCCAAGCGGAAAGAATTGGCTCGTCCCTGGAAACGACGTCTCCCTCTGAAGAGAAAACCCAGGATCTGTGTTTTGTTTTTCCTCTAGAACTTTAGACAAGTGAATTTTGAATCCCAAATGCCATCAGAGTGGCACAAATGGGGCACAAATTCTAAGATGTGTTTGGGCACTGGAGTTACATAAGACAGCACTCGTGTGAAAGTAAAAATACGTGGAGAAAATGAACCAAACTATGTGACTTAGAGCAAAGCCCACTTTCCCCTAAGATCTATATAATCAACGTGGCAATATGTGCTTTAAAGCAGCTCTTCAAAACAGATTGCTTTACCTTTACCAATGTCAGTGAGCAAAAACCCTTTTATTCTCAGCTAATCACATTTCCTGACTCCTCAGCGGGTGGGGTCACATCTTCCAAAAAACTGGAGTTATCAAACGCACAGAGATGCAGACGTGCCCCTCTGTGTTTTGTTAACTACACTCTGCTTATGTTTTTTCCTTTTGTCCCTCTTCATTTTCAATTTGCCAGGGAGATTAACCCACACCCAGCTTAAGCACCCTCAAATTTTCCTCAAGTTGAGAAGCACATCTGGATCCCAGCTCTACGGCTCGAGCCCTTTGCTGTTTGTTATTGTTTGCATTGCTTCAGGCCCAGCTTAGGGATTGTACAAAGTGTTCTTTTAAAAAAAATAAATATTGAAGTGTCCGTACAGCATTTGAGAGAAGCTCACTCCTTCTGTAAGGTGCTGTAGCCTGATCGTTACAGAAGCACAGAAAAGAAACTTTGGGAGCATGTAGGTCACGGGGGCTTCAGAAAAAAAGGTTTTTACAATATTAGGGGCTTGAAGTCATCCTTATTTCCATGTAAGCCCCTACATCAAATGAAGGGAGAGCCCCGGACCCTTGTGGAGCATTCAGATGTCCTATGCAAGGGAACTTAAAGATCTCACTTGGCACAGGGATTGGATGAGCTTTAGGCCAACTCAGCCTGGCTTTTAGAGGTAGGGATCTCTCCTTGTGCTGACTGGGGAGTCCTAGCAGAGAAAGAGTTGTTGAGCAACCCCATTGCTGAGCCCTGAAGGCTGTGGAGACGTGGCAGAGTTGCCGGAGATGCCGGAGGTATGGATCATCTTCTTGTCTCTCCTATATTTATCCCCCTGCCCCAAAACTCCTTGTTTTATTTTTATTGGGATTTTCTTCAGATGAACCCTATTAAATGCATCACTAGCGTAGAAATTTGCCGATGCCAATAAACCCATCTGTTTTATTAACTAACCACAGTCTCTGGAGTGTTTCTCACCGGCTGAGACACGAGCAGCCCTTTCTGCCGTCTCCAGCGCTGTGTGTCAGCTCCCCGAACAATGGGAGGGGACCCAGGAGGTCGCTGGCAGGAAGCGCCGCTTCCCCTGGATAATTAACCGGCTGGGAGACTGAAGAATGAAGATAGCACATGAGACACACACTGTACAAACTGCTGAAACAATAAACAAACAAACCAACGACCAGCACTTCCTTTTCTTATATTGTTAAGGCTGCTTCCTTAACTCGGGTTGCCCCAAACCCACCCCTCAAAAAGCAGCCTTTTAGGCTCAGTGTTTCTTAACCTCTTCACTGCCAGTTCTCGCTGAAGGCATAAGCCACCGTGTGCCTAGGTGACAGCCAGTGCAGGGCCTACTGCTCCTCCTTGGGGCTTGCTGCAGAAGCTGGAGATCCCCGTTTCTGAAAGTGCTAAAAGCACGTTTACCAAAAATTGAATGGACAAGGACTTAGTTTGGCCATAAGGCTGCATGGCTGTAACACCCCAGTACAGGACCTACTCATGTAGGTACCAGCATCCAGACTGGCAGGTGACTCAGTCTAACCCTTAAAATGTTGTTTCCCACAGAAACTGTCTTCAGACCCAAGACGTGGGGGAAACCTGGATCAGGGCTTTGTGGCTTCAGCCCAGTTCCCATATCATCCCTGTAGCCATCTTCCAAAGTGCCGTTGTTTCACCATCCCTGTTAGAGGGGGATCAGCTGTGCCACTGGTGCTCCCCATCCTCTGTGCTGGTGAGCACCAGACTGCATGCCTCCACCGAGACCCGCTCCTCTGACTCCAGGGTGGACTTCTCATGGCCTCCTGCCCTGTCCAAACCACCCTTTAGGCAGGTTGCCATTTTGCTGGTCTGGCCTGTTAACGCCAGAATTATGAAAGCAGAAATTGGGCAGTGGCAGCCCCCCCCTCCACCTGGGTAATTTTTGCAGATGTCCCATTGAAGAGCAGCCGGGGATTGCCTTTGTTTTTGGGCACAGAGCAGCGTGTGTGTATTTCATCCCACGGATGGCTGGTGCTAGCGACACCCGGGAGCTGTGGTGTGGATGTAGCCCCACATCCATCACATGCTGGTACCAGTCAGTGGATCTCGCTCTGCTGTGTCTTCAGCAATATGCTGCCGGGGGAGGCTGCAGCCAGGAGCGATTCAGGAGAATTAGGCTGGAGTTGGGAAATTATTTTTCAAAAGAGGTGCTTATATTTCTCCCTCTCAGCCCGCAGATTGGGAGGAAGGCAGGAGTGAGGGTGCCTGAGGAGGGGGACCATGGCCTGTCCCTGGACTGGCTCCCCCTCCAGCAGCACTGGCACAAGCTGTCACGGGGCAGGTCCTGCCTGCTGCTGAGTGCTCCCAGCTGACAGCTTATTTGTTATTACTTTAAATACCCACTGTTTGTGTTAAGCACAGCAAGAAGTCTAGTAAACCGAAATGGTGACATTTAAAAAATGAAGTCTCTCAAGTTGATGTTTAATCTTTCTAATAAGGAAGTTATCTGCTAAATACCAAGTTTAACAGTTATGTAATAAGTCCATATCAAAACACAGATAATGACTGGTAGGCTATGGTTTAGCAATTGGTATTTAATTAACCTATAAAGGCTTTCCTGCTTAATCTAAGTTACACTTATGGCTCACAGACTCTTTAAGGTGCAGTGCCGGAAGTGTTGTCAGTAAAACAGTTTTTTTAAGTGCTGTGGCACCTGAGGCTGTGTGGTGGCCTGAGCACAGGGTGGCTTTGAGCATGGGAGTGCTGCTCACCGACCCTTCAAGCTGGGTTGGGGCCTCCCTTCTGCCTTCTGCCCTGCCCTTCCCAACAGGGGAGCTGTGGCTGCTGTCATCCCGCTTGCCACCTCCTCCAAAGTGCTCCCTGGTGGCTTTGTTCCCTCACTGGAGGGGTTTTGTGGTTACAAAATCCGCTGCACCAAGCCCGGTGCCCATCTCCAAGCACTGAAACAGGGTCCAGCTTTGTCACATCATGGGAGGGTCCATCACTTCTTTTAAAAAAAGGAGGTCACATTTGAAAGAGCGGAAGAAGGTCTTAGTCCCAGGTTGGGGTTTTGGGGAAGCCAGGGCACAGTGCAAAATAGAAGAGTGTTAATCAGGGAAAATGTAAACCTTTGCATTGGAACAGGCAAAGAAGAATGATGTAAACTGAGAGAAAGTCCCAGGGGGTGTCCGAGCAATCATGCATACAAGTGAGGCATTCACTGAAAATCTTCAGTGCTTCCTATGCCTCTAGGTGAATAAAAGAGGACAGGCACGGGACACCATGCAGAGGAATAATGAAAACCAGTTACAGAGATCAGGCAGTGTGACAGGAAACCTGCCACCACTGTGCATTTTCACAGAACTGGAAAAGATCCGCTGTGTTCTGCCACAGACACTGCTGGATGCCCTTCAGCTCCGGGCAGAGCTGGAGCTCCAGCAGCACCATCAGCCGTCACCGGCCCCAGGCTGCCCCGGCTCTGGTCCTCTGCTGCTACGCAGCAACCGGGCACCTGGAGAAATGGTGGGTGGTCTGGAAGGGATGAGGGATGGCTGATCCTGCTGCTGTCCTGTGACTGACATCTGCTGTGTGTTTATGGCATGCTGTGCTGGCAGGGGTGGGAGTGGGTCCTCGGAGCACAGCTCTCCCTCTCCCTCTTGGGGAGATCAGCCTCCCTCGAACTGAGAAATGCTCCTCTCTGGCAAGTTTCTGTCCTTAGTGCCTGGTATATTTTGGCACGTTTCAGGCCTCATTGAAGTGTTTTTGAAGCCTTTTCTTTTCTAGTGCCCAAATCCCTCTATGTCACAGTGTGTGTCTCCCCAGCGTGGAGTCAAGTGGAGACATGATGGATTTGCACATCCAGCCTTCAGCAAAAAGGGAAGAAATGTGGAGCAAACTCTCCCTGAGCACAAGTCCTTCAATTTCAAGGGGTTTCCAACAGCCAGCATCGCTTCCCCGAAATCTGCAAAGCTATGCTGTGTTCAACCAACTTCTGAAACCCGAGGTGGAAGAGTGGTGCTGTGAGAACAGCTTTGAAAGGAGCTGGGAATGGGCACGTATGATGGTATGTCAAGGAGGTACTGTAAAAAACCCACAGTGATTCCTGTTTTCATATGGTGAATCAACACTTCCATCTAAATCCCCTTGCTAACTGATTCATTACTGTATGTCATGCTAACAGCAGGCTTCTGCTATATGCCTCTTTTCACGGTGTTAAACAAAAAGCCGAATTTTACAGTTTAAATAAAATATCTTTATTTGTTGTTGAAAAGATAGGATGTTTGCTCTTTAGGACTTTACATACAGCATGGATGAATCATGCAGGAGATAATGGAAATTGTTTTTCAGGCAGCAGCAGTCCTCCTTTGCCCTCTTTGTAAATGCTCAGTGATTCTGTACAGTGAAGTTGCTCCCAGAGCCCTAAGGAACTGCACAAGTAGACATGGAAACCAGCTCCCTGTTCTCAGAAGACCAAAACACAATCCCTGCCTGGCTGCGGCACTGAAAATAACATAACAGCACTTTCATCAGGAGCCCCCAGCTTCCCAAAACCCTCTGCATGCTGTGCTTGAGAGACTCCTAAAAGTAGAGAAACTTTATTTGCAGTCACTGGATTGGAAAGGCAGATGTTTTCCTTCCTTCCCCTCTCTGCTGTCTAGTCCTTGTCAGTTTAGTTAACATCCTGAGTCTATGTGAGACAGCAAATGCAGTCACTCAGGGAACTGCTGGGGTAAGGGGAGCATGAATACTCTGCTGCCAGGTTTTCCAGCCCTTGCACCTTTTACTGAAGAGTGGAAAGTGCACTCAACTTTGTACATCGAAGGACACAATGACACAGGGTGGGCCAGTGGGGATCTCGGCTTGCATGCCAGCTCTGACGGTAAACCTGGTGGGATGGCTGAACAGCAGGGAAGAATGAAAATTGGAAAATACAGCCAGGAGATGCATGTGGTGACCTGTCCCCTTTCCAGCTTTAGGCAATGGGAGTTGAACTAGAGGATCTCCAGAAGTCCCTTCCAACCCCTACCGTTCTGTGATTCTGTGATTCTGTAATGAGACTGTCCCGAGAGCTCCACCTTTGTCTTGTGCTGAATAAAAACCCTGTGGGTGCTCAGATCTCACTTCCAAAGAGACCAGATCTCGAGGTGAGCATTTTGCAGGGCACTGGATTCTACTATAAAATATTTGGGAGTACTATACAGTCCCAGCCACTTTAAAGTTGAAAGTGAGTATCAATTCATATGTGGCATGCCAGACTATTTTGGGACAGGCAGAGCACCATAATGTACTTCTTGGTTTAAGATGTCTGGTCTTTCAATTACATGTCTGCAAAAGAAGAAACTCATTTGTAAGTGGAGAAACAATATTGTCCTGGACAGCAATAAATCTGATGGAAATGTGGTGAACTTAGACAAAAAAATCCTGTTTTAGATGATGTGACTGTCTTTGTCCAGAAGAGATTCACCTCCTTTTGAGCAACATCTAGCATAAAGAAGACATTGTCCAAATTAAGTTTTACTAACCATAATGCCTTGCATACCTGCATTTTGTGTTTTGTGGAGTCACATGAAAAAAAGGACCTGGTTTCGTAGCCACTGACACAGAGGAAACTTCAGGACCAATATTCAGGTCCCACATTGCTAAGTTCTGTATGTAGGGCAGTGGTAAGAATTAGTGTCATCTCAATATGCAAACCAGCAGCTAAACAGCAGGGGAAAGAATGTGCTGCAGTTGTGCCAGTGGTGGACGGAGGCAGTGGTGCCCCCCTGCCCTTCCCTCTACCTGCAACAGCACGATGCTTGGGACGCACAAGAGATTTTGAAACTCTTGGACCTTTGGCCTTCCCTGTCTCCCCGCATGGCAGGGCTTGTAGTGCTGGGTGGGCGACCGGGGTTGATTGCTGCGGACCTCTGAAGCAGCTGTGACACCGGTCTAAGGGCCAGGTGTCTTCTGAGGAATATATAGACACAGGTAGAATTTGCCAGAGCCGGTACGGCTGCAGACTGGGATGCAGGAGAGTTGTGGGAGCTGTGTACGCTGGAGGATGAGTTGAGCTGTTTCCTGCAGTGTGTGTGACCACAGCACGGAGGTGGGCAGCAGAGAGAGGAGACAGAGGCAGGAGTTGAACGCTGCATCTTTGTAGCGTTCTCCCCCATGAAGACGCAGCTTGATTCAACTAATGACAGTAATTAGGGATAATGCGTTGGTATGGATTCCAGATTTCCTTTATAATTAACCCCAGGGAGCTTATATTTTTTCTACCTACAGTAACCTCTCATATGTGTGGTGAGAATTTCTTGTCTTTTTCTTCAGGTTTGTGTTTGTTTTTTTTTTTTTCTTCCTCCTCCCACCCCTCCTAGATTTCAAGACAAAATTTGATTGTCTCCATTCACAGATAAACGGGACATCGCTGATGGAAATAGCTCCCTTGCCACCTCTTATATCTGTGAGCTGATACAGAGGAGAGTGTTTTGGGATCCTAGCCAAAGCGGCCACTCATGGTCTATAAAGTTACTGTTAATAGCTGTTGCTCTAAAGGTGGAGGCCAAAGGTGGCATGAAAGTGTTAAGTGGCTTGGTGATAGCTCTGCTAGAATTAGAAACAATTCAGGGGCTTGATGTTGTTAGTCCTTAAAACACATCTGACAAGAAAGTTTTTATAGTTCCTGTTTTCCTGTTTGGAAGATTAGGCAGGGCTGCTAAAGTAGAATTTAGGTTTAGATTTGGCAATTTATGCCAATTAATCATTTGCTCACATTGCTAATTCCTTACCTAAATGAGCATTAATGCACCCAGAGCTGAAATGAGACCCAGTCAGGCCTCTGCTCCTCGATTCCCATTTGTCTCCAGCCCTGACGAGTTCACAACAGCCGTGTCCAGCAAGAAGGATATATATGTTGTTAGCACAGGTAGGTGGATGTCTGCTCAGTGGCCGTGTCTGTCCTTCTCCCAGGATATCCTGGGATAACCTGCAAGCTTACAAATTTCGTGAACTTTAGATTTGGTCCACGTCTTTGTATTTAGTCTCAATTTGTGGCTCTTTCCTATAATTTTTTATAATTAGCATCTGAATCTGCTTGTGCTTTTGGACTTTGCACTGTCCAGTGGCAATGAGTTGCACAGTTTCACTTGGTGCTGTGTGATAATGTACTTCTTTTGCTCCTTTTTACCCTACAGCCTGATGATTTCTGTGACAACCCCCACCTTTTGCACTGCAAAGACTAGTGAGTAATATTCCCTGCTGAGTTTTTAAAAGCACTTCTGGTAATCATTCTTGAAACCCCTCATGATTTTCTTCAATCACGTGCATCCTTTTTCAAGCTAAGGAGCCCTACACTGCTTAATATTTTCTTCTATGCCAGCTATATCACTGATGATAATTCCATACTTAGTAAAAGATCCAGGTACCATCAAGAAATAATAAATTGCCCAAACAGACCAAGAGAAGAATTTTGTTTTACAACCTTGTCCCAGAGAAGCCGCATTCAGGGCAGAGGGAGATGCAGCACAAAACATAACTGAGGCTTCTCTGGAAAATGACTGCCTTAGCACACTTTTTAGGAACCACAGTTTTCATTACCAATGCAACAACACAGAAATCTGAGCATCTGCCCTAAAATTATTATCCAAATGAAATGTTTCTGAGAACTGGCCTTTTAGTGGCAAGATCTGAAATGAGAATTAGTATTTTTCAAGTGTTTCATGTGATACAGGCTCACGAGAACAAATTACACGTGTTATACCTACAAATACCCATGGCCATGTATTTTTAATTTAACTCAGATACTGATGTCAGTAACCAGAAAGACAACACAGATGCTTTGGGTCTCAGACCCAGATGTTTTGGTTGCTGTGACAACACCTGTGCTGACTCTGTTGGCAGCACTCGCAGTCCCAACACAACTCCTGTCGTTGCACAGCCCTCAGAGGAGCAAACAAGCCCGGTCCTCCCGCGGCAGGGGCCTGGGCAGCAGCCCGAGCAGGATGCAGAGCTTTTTCTCCCTTGCAAAGTTACCTCAGAAGCTCAAGGGAAAGCATGAGTGAAGCTGCTAACATTTTACTCCCTTTGTTCTCTGAAAAGCAGGGTGGAGAAGGACACACGGCTTGTTGTTGCTTACAACAACACAGGTGAGGTTTTCTGGCTTTGTACTTTTTCTCTATTTACATTAGAATTTGCAACATGGGAGGGGTCAGAGATGGAGACATCCCAGTTGGGCACCTGTGCCAAAGTGTGGAAGAAATGGCAATGGCTCAGAAGTTTTGGCCACAAGCAATACGGGGAATTCATCCAAACTGTAACTTATGTTCCCCTGCATAACCAAATCTTTCACAGAGTCACAGGAGTAATTTCACCTCAGTGGTTGCATTTCGTAGTTGTTCATAAGGATCAGTTCTTTTTTTTCAATGACTTTGCAAGTAAACCTTAAGAAAGGCAGGATGAAGGTGGAGAAGCACTTGAAATACACTAGTTATAAACCACTTCTTTTTATTTGTGTGTTAGTAAACATTTTATTTCAGTCTCAATGCATTATATTTTCATGAACACAGGTGCCAGGCGGTGCTGTTCATACATACCTTCCAGAGAGGAGCAGTGTTTGATGATTTGCTGAAGCATCAGTGCTTTGTTAAAATTCTCCAGGTATAACTGGGGACTTTCCTGTAATCAAATGAGTAGGTAGAGGATACTGGGTTTTGTTTTCATGATTTTTTTCCCACAGGCAGGTGGTTATTACTACTTAGAAGATGGGAGTTATAATGCAAAAGACAAAATCTAGATGATGACTGTATTACTAAGAAGCAGAAAACACAATCAAATGGAAAAGAGAAGTACTAAGACAAGTGAAACTTGTCTTCACGACAAGGTGAAACTCCATGCCAAAGAGCTGTGTGTCCAGTATGATGCATCACACCCAACCCAATTAACAAGGCTTTTTAAATTTGAAAAATTCTTGGTTCATCAAAATTTGACTGAAAGCATTTGACAAAAGGTGGCCATTAAAGATTAGCAACAGAGAGCAGGAGGGAATACGTATATATATTTTCCTTGTCAGTAAAGTATTTTCCAGTCATAAGAGCGTCTCGTGCTGCATGCTGATCTCACAGATGGTGCAGTAAATCAGGGCTAACTCTGAAAGTGTCAGTGGAATTATCTTTGTCTAAATGGTATCCGAATTGGTCCCTGGCTGTGAAAGACAAGGATTGCCTTGGGGTGTAAGCCCAGAGAGAACTAAAGTTGGTTTCTCTTCTTTTTTTTTTTTTTTTTTTTTTTTTTTGCCTTGGAGTCTGACTCTGTGGCTTTGCGCATTTTGCATAATTCTTTTGCTTTGGTTTCCTCCCTGCAAAGTCAGCTGATAGTTCTAGAGGAGCTCTTGAGTAGAGAACTTTGATTATGGAAATCGCTATGGAAATGCTTGTTGATTACTGTTAATGGAAGTAAAATAATACATTTGAAAATTTTAGGTCAGCCAAGGGGTTCAGAGGGCAAAAGGCACCATAGACGCACCAGGAGCTGGTTTTTGAACTACCGGCTATTATTCCATATGATGAAGCTTTAAGGGAAGGATACCACCCAAGAGTGAAGCAAAGAATACAATTCTGTGACTGCATGGGTAAGACTTCAAAACTCAGTACAAATTCCTTGTGACTTGCATGTGAATTCAGTGTCAGGCAGTAGTGACCACAAGCCCTTTTTCTTTGATGTCTATTCGACTTACATGAAATTTGAGGGTGTTCTGTAATAGCTCTGTAGATGTATAGGATTTGGAGGTCTTCTCTCCTGAGGAGAGACCATGGGCTTATATAGCCCATTGCACTCTTTCCCTCTCCCTCATTCTTCTTCCAAAAGACACACCTAGCTTTTGGTTAAAGATCACGAGGAGCAGGGTCAGTATTGGTTGTCTGTACAGTGACAGGTATATTCATTAAAGCATGTGGGCGTGTTACCAAAATAATCTTATTTGAGTTTGAGACAAGGTATGCCCACGTACAAAAATCCTACCTACTTCATAGGGGCTGACGTGCTGCCAGAAGGGAGCAAGCTGGCAACCAAGCAGCAGTGATAGATCAAAGCCAGAGAGTGATATTTTCCTAATGCCTCAAATAAATAATCAAGGGATAAGTAACGGAAAAGACAGCTTCTGAATCTACACAGTTTCTGGAAAGAAAAATGCAGAATCCTGCTCACCATGAACGCATCCTTCGGCTTTCTAATAGAGGAGGCTGGCATGTGCCAACAGCAGAAGATTCCTGGCCTTTAGCATGACTCTAATGACTCCTGGCCTCTAATGACTCCTGGCCTTTAGCGTGATTCCCACCCGTTGAAGGTGGGATTAGTTTTGCCTAAACTTGGCCATTTAAAAGCCAACTATCTGGCCTCCTTCCACAATCAGTGGAGGAAAAGCAGGTGATGTATCCAAACTCTCCCTGTCTCTGGGCTGTAGAGGCTGTCTAAGCTAGTTAGACCAGATACTAACTTATGGACAGCTAAAATTAGCAAGATGAATTGCTCTTTTACTGCTTCATATGTTTAACAAATTGCACACTTTCCCCACAATTGTGTATAAGGTCTCTGTTTTACAGAGAAAGAAGAAAGTGAGGCTGAAATGAACTGGCTTCCCCAAAGACAGTTGGCAGCAGAACTGAGACTAAAACACATGTGCATCTGACTCCAGCCTCCCCTCCTCCTCCCGGCTCACCCCTCCCCGCCCAGTATAATTTCAGATTATTCTGCCTCCCAAGGACAACAACTGACTAGTCTCTGTGCAGGAAACCATTTCCGCTTGTCCTCATGGGCATAAAGGAGGGTCAAAAAATATGGCTGAGTGGATAAACACAGCCAGCTGCATCAGGCAGATTCTGAGACTTGGGGTTGCTTGTGGGACATCCAGGGCTCCTTACCAAACTCTGCTGATTTCAGTTTCCTGAAGTTGGGTGGCAAGTTTCAGAAAACTGGGTTTGTGAAGAAATATGCAATGATTTACCTGCCTTGCCTGACAACAGCATTGCATTGTTGCTGTTGCTCTCTTTGCTGAGCATATGGAAGCTGAGTGCTCCCTGGCTGGTATCCAGACATCCAAAAGTTAAATTGATGGGAATTGCCATGAGGGTTCGAGCTAATGGGAGACATAAAGAATGAAGCCTGTTCTATTTTTGCTTGTTTCTTTTCTTATGAGAGTTTTCTTCACAGAGCAAACCTAGATACGACTGCATGCAGCATATTTCTTCTGCGTCTCCCCCCTGGGGATGACTTAACGCCAAGTTGTGATCTGTTTTGCTGTTCCAGCCCATTGGGCTCATCAGTTTATTCAACTGACTTTTTAAATGACCCTGTTTTTCCTGACTCTGGAAAAAGTGGCAAGAATCTAATTGCACTTCTGGGCATGAGGTGTAATGTCAAGGTGGCGGGATGAAGGGAGGGGAGAACTCTGCTTCTCATAAGGGGAAGAGCTTGCTGGGCAAACCCATTGGGGTGGCTTGGGTGGTTTGCACATCAGTCGTCGGTAAACTGGATACTCTTTAAGCCACGTAGCTGGTGTCTGCACAACCCAGTACAGGATGCTTAGTGGTTTCTTATCCGCAGGGACAGATGTTACAGAGAAGCTTAGATATGCACCTGCAGTTAGATTAAACATTTGAGGGCCTATCTTCTTCAAGCCATTAGAGCTTGGGGTCCCTCTTCACAGACTGCTGTATATGCACTCTCTGGACCAAACTGCAGATTAATAGCTCCACAGATGGAGAAATATTTTTTTCCCTAAATCACGGTTCTGTTTCATTTTTATGTTGCTTGCTAGATTAAGTTTTAGAGCTCTCCGAGTTTTTTTTATATGCAAAGTGAGAGCAGAAATTTTTACTGTTGTACAGTTTTGAAAGTCTTTTTTTTTTTTCTTTTTGCCGTAAGCAAAACTCAGGAAATCAAAGGTGATTCATCTTTGAGCAGCAAGTGATTTAAACCAAACAATGCTTTTTGATTTATGATAATGAAAAAGATTGCAGAGTGATGACGGGTCAGATGAAAACTCACACTGCAGTGATTTTTATGGTAAGTATCATTATATTCATGCACTCAACTAATTCCTCACTATCAGTTTTATTTGTGGGTTTTATTTATTTTAAAAGTTTTTATTTAGGGAATTTATTGGCAGGGAGTGATTGACAGCCTTGGAAAAAGAAGTCTGCAATTCAGAGAACAGATATAAAATTTCCTCATGCAGCCCTGCCAGTATGCCTCAGCTCGTCAGAACCACAACAAAAGAGTAAAAGAACATGAGAGCATCTTTCTGTGGTCAGATTAAAAGTCTGGCCTGGTATTTTTTTAATCAACTCCTTTTTGATTTTTAAACTAAATAATATATTTTACTTCTCTTGTGGATTTATAACTGCTGGAATTACTTCTCTGTCATGCTTTTAATCTGTTTTATTTTATTTTTTCCTGCACCATAACTTTAGACAGCTTTTTGCTTATTTAAGCTTAGCTTTCATGAATCTGCTTGACTCCAGGAGCCAGAGTTTTAAGAACTGGGTCAAGTACGGTGAGACTGAAGACAAAGCCATAAGAGCTTGCAGCACCAGGATTTTTTTGTTGTAGTAGTTGTTTTGTTCTCAGAAAACTCATTCAGGAAACACCTAAACCATGCTGAACTTAACATAGGCTGCTCCAGAGACTCACAGCTGGATTTTATGTTTAGGACAGAGAATCAAGAAAAAGTAGGTCTAGAAAGGGCCTGGTAATATCATTTGGCTCATCCCCCTTTCTGAGACAAGATTCCTATGTTATTATGTCCTTCCTTGGTTCTCTCTTCTCTACACTAAACAGCTACCATCCTCCTCTCTCCTCATTTCTAGACCTCTGACTGTTCACCCTACCCTCCTTTCAACTCCCTTGGCTTGGCACGTGTCTGTATTGAGGCATGGTGCCCTAAAGTGGACACCCTGTTTCTTCAGAGAGGGCATCATGCCTGGGTCAGGGCTGCAAGGAGGGGATGAACGGTTTCTCACTTCTTACTAACATGGCCTCTCTGCTCATCCCACGATGACATTTTACTTTGACCCACAGTAGCACTGTCGTGTGCCTGAGCCATGCCCGAGAGCTGTTTTACCTCTGTGCCCAGCCAGCCAGCCCCCATCACCTACCCCTACCTAAGGGCAGCATTTCGCACTCACCTCTCCTGAGTAACGCCTTTGTGTGGCGCCACACCACACCTGGGTACATGCTGTCCCACACCTGGACTGGGAGACCTTCGGGCTTCAGCTTGACCCCTTGGGGATGACATGATGCAATACACAGGTGTAGCAGAGATTTGTCTGACCACAACTACTACATTACTAAAAGCACTTGAAAAATACTGGAGGCCCTGACCTCTCCCTGTACCTTATCTCTCTTGCACCTGGGCAGTGCTACAGGATAAAATTTCTTGCTTCTCTTCCACAAGCCAGGCTTCCAAGTAATGGCCAGTGACTTGTTTTTCCTATAACTGCCTGTTCTCTGTACTTGTGTCTCTTTAGTGGTGCATTCAGCCATTATAGCTTCCATTTCAGCCAAGCTTGTTCCACCTCTTCATGGGGACTCAGTTGATAGTTAAGAGCACTGTACTTGATGTCTCTGGACTGCTGTCCTGCCACCTTTTAGGGCTAATCCTCCAAACTGCTAAAGGCATTTTTTTCTGGGCCAGCCTGTCTGGAGTGCACTATAGTCACATTTCTCAAGGATACTGGACATGTATCCAATATATCATAAGAAATGGACTTCATTGATGGGTACCAACATATTTCACTCTACACAATAACTTCAATATGCTTGTCAATTTCTCACTTCATGCACAGTGGCTTTAAAAATGCCTTGAAACAGGATTTAAATGAACTTAATGATGGTGTTGGCAATATCATGAACCCATACTTTCTTCTTTTCTGCACTCGTGACATCTGCCCAGCCCATTGATGTCTGACACACTTTGGAGCTTATAAAAGTAAGGCATTAAAAATGTTTGTCCACAACTCCTTTAAATGAGCAAACAACAAACTCAAATCCTGCAAGAAACATGGCAACTTTGCCATCCGTTTCCATTTTCCAAAAAATACGAGTGAAAAGAGATAAGCTGGTTCTGGCACTCAGTAGGTTTTACCTCTGTCTAGCGTTTCATGAGTAAATGCTCCATGCTGGTCTTCCACTGTAGAGGGTTCGCTGTACTCAGTACTCCTTACTACTGTATAATCTAGATCTCTCTGGGCAGTCAATGAGTCACTTTGGTAGTACTTCTCCACGCTGCCGCAGCTCCCAGTTATCAGCAGAGCTTCCCAGTAGAGTGATATTTGGTGTTTCTGACAAATCTGAAGGAATTAAGTGTGGACCTGTTATCACTGTCCATTGCTAGGACATCACCAAACTGACATGATCTCATTCTTATACAAGCACAGAGCCTGCAACCTAATGTCAAGGATTAAAGGAAATTCTGGAAAATTTGTGTACTAGTGATGTCTTGCCATCTTCTTGTTACTCCTTCCAGCACTCTCTCCTCAGCCCCCTCCCACTCCTTCTCCAATGAGGGCAGGACATAGATGAGGAAGATCTGACAAATTGAAATGGCTTTTTGCAAGGCACCTGGTAAACTTTATTCAGTTAAGCAGATAAACCTGCCCTTCATGAAAGGAGCATTAATGAGATCCATCGATGTTGGATGTGCTGCTTTTTATGATTGTTTTTGTTTGTTTTGTTTATTGCTTGGAGGAGCATAGACCTGGCACAGAAGGTAACCGACCAAAACAGAGGGAGACAAGACTGCCTGGAGTATACAGATTACAAGTCTCATGATTTTTTTTTGTAGAGATTGAGACTGAGCTGGCTGAGACAGTAGCTGTATTACCTTGAACTAAAAACATCTCATTGACAGTTATACTCTGCAGGCCTGTCAATTGCTCAGGCTTGTCAAATTATACCATGTCATTTTTATTAGCTTGATATCAGAGAGCTATCTCAACCATTAGAAAAGGTGGTTAAAACTACATCAAATGATTTGTATGTAACATAACATTGCTGTTGGGTTGCCAATTGCTCAAACAATTTCTGATGCCGCTTCCAGTGCCTCGTTTCCCGCTAAGTAGTAGCTTTTAATTTAAAATAAAAGCCATTAGCAGTGCTATGTGCTAAAGTGCTCAGAAACTGGCCTTACTCATATTTTGTTTGGTTGCCAATAGTTTTAATCAGTTACCTTTTTTGAGTCATCGGTGTGACTAATACCCTTGTGAGGCCACCTAGAATAGACTTCCTCTGAAATCATTTGTCCTCTTCCCACCGAGCTACCTCTGATCCATAAAGACAACTTTGGCAAATCTCTTTGGCCTTCCATTGTATCCACATCGCATAAATAAGATGGGTAAGTGAAAATATTGGTATGTTTCCTCGGGGACATCATTAAGTGTTCTGCTGAAAGGAGTAGTGTTTGTCATTTCTAATGCAAAATATAATGAGCAAAGTGACTTGCCCAAGCTCCCATTCTGAAGCAGAGACACTGAGTCGGAGCCCACAGGAGAGGAAGGACCAGGAGGATGCGTGAGGGGTGGCAGAGCAGGACGGTCACGGGGGAAAGGACTTCCATGCTCACAAGAACGGTTAAAGATTCACCAGTCTGTCACTGTGAGAATACATACATTGGAGCAGTTGTCTCCTGTTTTGTTTCAACATTTAAGTGATGCAGGCATTGGAGTTCATGGGTGGCATTAGTCAGTGGCGGGCAGTGTAGACTGAGAGACTGCCATGGCACCTGAGCTGTATAAGCTAACACAGCATGTGTCAGCAATTCTTTTATTTAAATACTTATTAAAGAATACTTTAATATTGTCTGATAAATATGCACATACAAGTGTGTGTCTATGTATGTGTGTGTGTGTGTATATATATATATGCGCCACATAGAAAAGCAGTATGTCTTCTGCCTTCAACGATACTTAACAATTCAACAGAAAATTGCAGACATGTTTGTATCTAATTAAATAATTTCTAAACTAGGATTGCATATTTTTTTCCCCTCTATTTAATGAAATTCCTCTAGCAAGATCTGGGAAATGGTGTTTTTTCTTTTCTCTTTGTGTTTTAAGTAACCTTTATGCTTCCATATGGCTTGCATGACTCAGGCTTTATCATTTATAGATTACAAAGTCACAATTAAAGCCCTAGATAAGACTAACAAGTTGAGCATGGCAGACAGAAGCACTCCTTTAAAAAAATGAAATTCTAACTAAATTTTAAATCTGCAAAGAAGGCATAAATCCATAGTACAATATTGATTACAAAGACTTAAGTTCTCTAATGAGTCAATTCTGAAAAATTCTGCAATGCCTAACAAGTGAAGGTTGCATGGCTTGGTGGGATCATGTCCTTCCTGACCCTCTGCTCCATCATACCATGAAAATGGCATTATTCTTGATAATGATGCTAAATTAATTTTTTAAGAACTCATTCTTTAAAGCAGAAGGTTTTTTGACTGCATATTACCCTGAATATTTATATGTTGTTTCTGCAGTTGTCAGTCAGCAGTTTTGTGTTTTCCACTCTTGGTGGGAAATGTTCACCCAACTCTGATTTATTAGTATTTGTGATAAGAATGCGCTGTTCTCCAGCAAATCAATCTGCTTTGACAATACTAATCTAAGACGTGCTTTTCACTTTTATGCTAAACTCTCATTACCTGGGGTCGCGTAATCCTAGCCAGGTGGTTACACTTCAGTGCAGAATGAAAGAAGGGGAAAAGGTGCACTGTGGCTGGAGGGTGAGGTACACTCCTGATAACCTGCTCTACCTTTGTTCGTTTGCTTGAACCAAGGTGTTTGGAGATTGTCAAATATCTGTTCTCTTGCATATGTTAATTGTAACCTTATTTATCTCAGCAGCAGCTCTCAGAGTCCACACCACTCCTTACTAAGTGGATTAATAGGTAGGTTCGTTTATTTATTTATTTATTATTTTTTATTGCAATGAATATAGATTAGGACAGGGAGAAGGAAACTTCCCACAAAAGCTGGTGGAAATTCCTGTAGTGGAGAAGCTCTCATGGTATACAAATGTTTGAATTCCCACATGTGTTGGGCTTCGGCTCCCCAGAACCACCAAAAGCACTAATTTAATTAAGAGAAGGGAAGGGGTCTACAGAAGGGAAAAAACCTTCAGGAAAATGCATATGTGTGACCCTCCATGCTACCAGTTAGATGGCAGAGCCCTGCTCCTCACGCAAGTGCAGGTCCTTCCCTGAGGTGTCCCAAATGTTCTGGACCATCCTCTTGAGATGGTAGGATCAAGAGCTGCCAAAATTTGAGTGCAAGTTTCAAGTTCTTCCTCCTTCAGATGAGCATGTATTTATTCAGGTTGCTTTCAGTTACTTTTCATTGATCCAGGTATTTCATACTCAGGATGTTTCATACTCAGGCTAAAATATAAAAAGGTCACATACAGTAATTAAAAATATATTCTCATGAAAACTGAAGGGGAAATTTAAGCTTTAATTAAGTCAGAAAAAAATTTGAAAAGCATAATTTTCTTATTCAACAGCTTTTCCTTTAATGTACTCTGCTTTAGGCACACACACTGAAGGATAGAGTAGTGCATTTGTTTGCTTTTTGAAACTATTATTAAATATGTTACGTTTTCTTTATCCCTGTGTGCAGTCAGCAGAGCTTTCACTTTGTTCATCTTTGCAAAGTCTTCATTGCTGGTAATGGTATGTGAGCCTGGAGGAACTGTGGTAAGAAATTTTAAAATTGCTGTGATCTAAAGAAAGTGACACGCATTTCAAAAAATTTGTGTACGTGGGTCAGGATAGGTCAGTATAAAGATTTTAGCGGTGGGATGACTGTAATATACATGTTTAAAAGCAAGTCCTCAGGTATTTAGTGTGCTATGTAATATGTTTACATCACTACATATGACCTGTCTCCCATAAAGGGATGGCCTTAGATAATGCATGGCCTCTGACAAGCATTCTGGAGTGTTTTTTAAACTAAATAGATAAAATTTACCACTCTCCACTCACTCCTAAACCCCTGTCTGGGACCATGTATCCTACCTCTGACAGCCTCCAAACACACACCTCATTTCTGCAAAACCCAGTCCCAAACCTCATCCAGCCCTGTTCCTCATCTGCCCTGTTTCACCAGCAGGATGCTAATGCCTGTGCCCACAGGTTTTGTTGTAAGAAGTCCTATTCATTTGCTTTGTCATGTCCTCAATTTCCATTGGAAAATGGAAAAAATTCACCTCAGCTATGAAGGAGGTATTTGCCAAAATTCATCTTAGGGGAATTTCTGGAAGCATCACTTCTTCCTTGCCTGTGACCCAGGGACAGCTGACACCTCTTCCTTATCTAGGAATTGACTGAAGAGAACCTGTTGCTTTTACAGCTGTCAAGTGCATCTGACAATATTTGTCCTTGTATTCACGAGCGTGCTGCAGAAGGCTGCAGAAGGCAGATGCTTTATCCTTTTGTTTTCCTGATCTCAGATCCCCAGGAGGTTAAAGAGAATTGAATAAAATGTAGAAAAACTTTGGCATCAGAAGTTTCAATATTGTTAAGGGGTTTAATATATCGTAATTGTTCAAGACTTTGCTGTTTCCTTGTGGGTCTGTTTCTCCCTCACTATGATTAAGTTCATGGCAAAGTCTAGATAAATATGACATTTAATGCTATCCTATTCTTGCTGCTATGGAGACATGCCTTGTAGAGTGTGTCTACTTCACTTTGGTCTACCACAGGCTGATAAGTTCAGCACGCATCTGCCAGATATTCCAGGCTCCCTGTCTTTGTTGTTAATGGCTTAACATGCATGTAAGTATAATACTTGGCAACTTAACACAACATTTGTCTTCATTAAAGCGCTTCACAGACCTCAGTTAATGAAGCCCTGTCAATGTGGTTTTAGGTGGGAAAGGCCTTTTACAACACAGGAAAAATGGTGAAATTGAGGGACAGAGACACTAAGCTTCGATCTTCCAAGGTGTTCAGGTGCCTAGGAGCCAGGTTTTGTGTTATGGTCTGTCCAGTGGCAAAGCCATTTACAATTTTTTCTGTCCCCTCCCACAGCTCTGCCGGCGGTTTGTCCTTCCCCTCAGCCACACCAGTTCTCTCATTTGTGGGGCTTTCTGGAAAGCAGATCAGTAGCAGCTCAGGGTATGTCCTGGCCCTATCTCCTTATCCAGCCCTCAATGAGGGATGATACTAATGGAAGTTTTTGCTTGTTAAAGACGGAAGCAAAACCAAACCAGGACTTCAGATTTTGCTCATGGTGACAGGGTGACAGTCGCTTTCAAAAGAAACATGTCCTCCTTGCTGTATGTGCGCAGAGGGAGACAACCTTCCACCCTGCCTAAGGTGAAAAAATGTTTTATAAGGGTAAAACAACACAAACAGCCCTTTCCAAATTTCTGTCACTTTGGGGTTTTTTTGGTTGGGTTTTCTTTTGTTTTGTTTATTTGTTTAGTTTCTGGGGTTTTTTTGCTTTTTAAAAATCTGCATTTGTTCGATGACCTCCCTAAGCCTTGACTTCACAAACAGGGGACAGGGAGGAGTAGGAATTAGTGCCTAAGACTGAAGGGAGGGCAAGAACTTTATTAACCAGCTTTGCCAATAAAGAATTTGTATTTTGGAATAATTTCCATGGAGATTAATGGGAGTTTAGTACAGAAAAAATCAGAGGGCTTTCAACCTAGGCAATGTGCATGCAGATCTGTCCATATTAGGTCAACATGAATACTAAAATCACTGTTCTCTAGCTGGTCACAGTTCTCCGCTTAACAACTTAGCAGGCTGAGACAGGGGGTCCTGCATTTGACTTGCTGCTTAAGGTTGGAAATGCCAGTTCCCCCAGGAAAGCAAGGGCACACTCCCGTGGAGCCGGTGTGTCACACTGCCTGCACCATGGGGTCCGTGCGTGGTATCAGTGTTATGCACTGTTTCTTGTGACTTTTATTTCTGCCCTCTCCATATAGGTTTTAATAACGGACATGTTAATGAGGACTGAATGGCATTTGTTATCCAGACAGTGTATCATGGCCTGTTAGCCTGATGGATTGGTAAGAACATGTCTCAGCTCCATACCATTATTCAGTCCTTAATTAGGGAATTTTTCCTTGCTAAGGGCTGAACTGTGACACCATGCAAGGCTTTCAGATTTACCTCATGTTGCTCATAAGGAGCAAGTGCCTCTTGTGCGCACTCCAGAGGAGATAGTCTCCCACCAAGATCCGTGAAGAGCTCTGCTTGAATTTCTCATCCAGCAGACTTCAGTGCACAAGGGCTGTGACTGCATGTAGGAGAAGACACAGGCAGATGTAGCTGTGCCAGTTCTTTAACTCTGTTACTTTTAAAATGTGTTAGAGGTACTTTATTTCTCCAAGTATGGAAATCAGGGCACACTTGCGTTGCTAGTTAAGCTGTAGTACATACCCAGGACTTACCTCTAGATGGGTTCATCCGCTTTATACCCCTAGTCCTATTAATTGGGGGTTCTTTCTTTTTACTGGACCAGCAAACCTCTAGCTGCTGAGTCAGAGACTTGCCAAACTGCTGTGAGAGCTGAGCTCCCTCTTTTGATGGGGTCCGAACAAGATGCTTGTCTTGCCAGAAAAACACTGTGGGCATCTCTGGCCAAAATAAAGCCCTGGTGGTGCGGACAGTTACTGCGTCAGGGACACTGCATTCCTCAAAGAGTATTTCTTTCTGTAAGCAGGTGATGCAAAAGGACTGTAAGAGCAAACTGACAGCAGCCACTCAGTGCCTTCTGTCAGGTGAAAAAAAAATATACTTTGATCCTTTGGGAGATGCATCTGGACATAGATAGCCATGGAATATTTACAGAAGCCTTGGGGGGAACTTCTGGGGAGGCAGTTTAGTTTGCAGCCACTACCTGTGGTAGCTGCAAACTGTCATGTTTATCTTTCCTCTCCTGAGGAGAAAAAAACAATGCCTGTTTTCAGTGACGATGGGGGCTTGCCCTGTAACTCAGCTTTCTCTGTGATTGTTGTGTGATGTTTGTGGGGAGGCAAAACTGAGCAAATCAGATTTGTTTGCAACAAATAGGACTTGCTCCTCGGAGGCTGTCGTGATGCAGCTTCCCCAGTTCAAAATGATGCTAATTGGCTCCCACCTTGTTACCAAAGGGAGGCTCTGTGATTTCAGATATATCACCTGCTGGAAATGACTAGAAGATGGAAAACGTATTCAATTCCTCAGGGACTGTTTTTTATCCTTTTAAATGAGTTTTTGTGTGAAGAGGTATTTGATAGAATATCCCTGGTGTAAGATAAATAGTTTCCCTGAGTTCAGGACTAATTATCCTCAGGGACACAACAGACTGAACAGCTAGATGAGCCAGAAATAAAATGGTATCTTGTGGCTATAGTGGGAAGTAGGCAGTTACACTCCTACCATACACGATTAGATGGCTATCGAGCTTGTTATTGTCGGAGAGGAAATGACCGGCTTTCTCATACAGAGCCTCCACAAATAACTAAGTACATGTGCGCTGCAGCAGCACGCACTCTGTGGTGCATAGGCAGATGTACACCACCGGCAGCCTTTGCTGGTTGTTCGTATTTCAGACCAAACGGGGTCTTTACACAGCCAAAAGAGAGAACTTTTTGTGCATGTGGTATTGCACATGCTTTTCAAGTTTACGTAACATACGCATTTAAAATACACATCTCTCACTGAAGGATGAAAGAGCATGCTCTTGTTGTTCCTTACAAATCCAGGAATCAAATGAGGTTTTGTCATGTTTGTCCAGTGCTCGAGACCTTTTTCTGTTTTCTTTTTCTCTTCAGTTTTTCTCAGATATTTTTCATTGACACTTAGTTCAACACTTGAGGCTCCGGGTTGTGACTGGAAGCAAAAGGGTAAATGCGTGTTGAAATTATTCTTGTAGTCTGAACAAAACTGACCAGAAATCTCATGAGAATTTCAGGGAAATGTTAAATTTTGCAGCTTAGGGTTAAGGTGTTTTGTTGTTGGCTTTTTTCCCTCCCCTCCTCAGCCAAAACTCCCATTAAAGCCAGCTGTAGTTTTGCCTGAATAAGGACCGCAAAGATCTAGCCAAATTTTGCAGAATAAAAAGTTCATCTGCTGCTTAAACTCTGGATAAGCATCTGAACTCTGTGCCACATTCCTAAATTAGATCATTCCCAGCTTGAGCCCCGCTCCAGGAGAAACCCCGCCAGGCCACGCCGCTGGGCTGTGCTGGGGGAGGCTCCCACGGGGCGAAGGCTCCGGGGTCGGCCGGTGGGACAAAGTGGGATGCGTGGGGAGCACCAGGACCTCACGGCAGCAGGGGAAGGGGCAGCGGGGAGGGTGGGGGGAGAGGGCGAGGAGGGCAAGACCGCTGGTCTAAGGCGTGAGGTTCACCATATTTGTTGGGATTTGTCACCTCGCCCATCAGTGCTGCGGTGCGCAGCCAGGAGGTGAGAAAAGCCCAGAGCATCGCAGCGCCGGCCCCAGCCGGGAGGGATGGCTGCAATCTCTTGGCTGGCTGAGGGCATGTCTGGCTGGGGCTGCTATTTATAACTGGGGGAGAGGGAGTGTGACAGCATACACAGCCTCCGCGCCTCTCACCCTAACTGTTGGAAGGGCAAACAGCTCCAGTGGAAAGGGTATTTTCTCTCTCAGCTCTTTTAGGTGCTGCTCGGAAACTGCCTTTTCTAGGGAGAGCTTATTTAAAGATTAAAGATTACTCTCAGCTGATATAACCTTATGTTCTGCATTCACTTACAAGTCAAGTTACTCCTCCATGGTTACCCTTCCAGGTACGCAGTGAGAACTCCCAGTTTGACCCATATCTCACGGAAATTTGTATCGGTCTGCTAGATCTGGAGCTTGTGCGAGAGCGCAGCGCTGCAGGAGCGAACACCAGCCCCAGTGGTCCTCCCCCCGGCCTCCCGCGCCGGGCAGAGCAAGCACATCAGCAACCAGTTCCTCTAAAGGACTGTTTGGAAGCGTTTCTTGCTGAAGTTGCCAAACAGGGAGACGTAAAAGGAGAAAAGCCCCAGCTCTAGCCAGTGGATTCGTGCTTAGCACGGTATTTCAATGAACAAACTGTTGATTCTGAGCACTCAGAGAGCCTTTGAACGCAAGGTGTGCCCGGGGAAGTGTGAAAACAAGGCTGTCTGGTGGAAGGAGTGACCCTTTCAGCATCATCCCTTCCTCCAGGCCCTCCAGGTGATGCCACCGGCAGGACTTGAAGAGCTGCCTCCCAGCAGCCCAAGGATTCCTAAATTTTAAACAAGTGTTGTGATTGCAAAGGCGGCATTCATAAATTATGACTCCCTAACCAGGGTGCTTGCGACTTGTGCATTCACATATTGCAGTCACAAAGCTATGAATTTTCTGATTTTTGTCACACTCTGATAAGATTAAAAAAACAGGTATATTCGATCCTGCTGACTGAGTCGCAGAGTAATTTCTCATTCAGTTGAAATCTAAAACTTTGGAGATTTCATGCCCACTGGGATGGAAAGTAATTTATCAATTCCCATTAAGTTTGGCCACCAATCAGGGAAGTTTTCCTTTCATTTTAGCAAAAAGGATAATGTATACCACCTACATTTTATACACTGACAGGAATTTCAGAAAGCAAGCAGCTGAAGCTGGGCTCTCTCCTGTTTGGAAAAAAACACCCTTTTTCTAAGAAAACCAGAACTTTGTGTTTGGTCTGCAACTTTTACAAGGAGGAGGATTCAAAAGTCAAAACCTCTATGTTTAGGGACTTGCCCGCTTTAAGTTACTTTCAACAGCTTTGTGGGAGCTTGTGGCCTTTCAAGCCTCTTATTTTTGTATGTGCACATCTGCATTTCTTTTAGGAGCTGCTCTTGTAATACACAAACATTTACTAATGGTCTTAGAAGGACTGCAGATTACATTTTTTTCCAAGGCCTGCAGGCAGAAAAGGAGCGGTTGCCAATCCCTTAGAAAAACAAGAACAGTGACATGAACTGTGTTCATTTCTTGTAAAGATAAATAAAATACAAGAAATGCAAAGAAGAGGCATTTCAAAGGTTGTTTGAATTCCCTGAAATTCCTACATTAGAACATTTGGAAGAAGGAGACACTTGCTATTAGTCAACTGTATTGATTTCTGCCACTAAGGAAAGTGGGAGAAAAAATATTTACTGTGCTAAACCGCTGGAGCTTCCAACAAGTTCATATTGAAAATTGTCTCCTGAGGTATTCCCTCCCTGGCTTTCACTCTGCAGAAGGGAAGACTGGAAGAGGCACAAGGACAAAACAACAAGAGGGAGCTCCTCTGTGCCTGCCAGCCCCCTTAAGAGAAATGCAAGCCCGGGGAGAGCAATTGCCTTCTCCTCGCTCTTAGCAACAGGGTCACAAAACGATTTTCATGATCGCGACAAATCAAGTACCACTGTGATTAAAAAGTGATCATCGTCGCTTTTCCATCTTGTTCCTCTACGTGGCCTTCTCAGGTGCTTGCAAGCATAGTTGTTAAATGCTCAAAAAAATAGCTGCTTGATACATAGGCTAAGTTTCATTGGAAATTATGTGGGTTTATGTTTGGGAAAACTGGAATAAGAGTCTTAGTTTTTAGGTTATTTTCGATGAGTTTTTTTCTGTTTAGTTTATAAACATTACATGTTAAACATTTGCTGTTTGCTTTCTTAACAAAAGACAAGCAAAACCAAGCTCAGTCATTTCACTGAACTCTTAAACATGAAGGTTGATAGATGGATAGATGTATTTTATAGTGTAGCTCTACTCAGAAAAGCGGCTGGGTAATGATGGTGTCTTCTTCCTCAGCATGACTGCTACTTGGGTGCATTCAGTCAGATCTTTGACTTTATGACAGAAATAAGTCTTGACTGCTTTTTATTCTTCTTACTCTTCTTTTTACTCTTACTACATAGCTAAGAATCAAATATAGCTAAAACCTAAATTTTTCAGTAGTGAACATTGAAGCCTCAACAGCTGAGACTTCAGCAGACTATTGATTGCTCCTTACAACAAGGGGGTAGTAATTTCCAACCAATTCAATCTATACAAGCCCAATGAATACAGGGGATGTGGACAAAGGCCTAATTTATCTGACAGATTGTAGTTTTATTTTTCATGATATTTGAAATGGAAAGGACAAAGTTTCATTGTCAAAGTCCAGGTAGAACTTGAAAGACCAGGAATTAGAAGTTTTTATCTTGTAAACTCAGATCATTTGAGACTGAAAAACTGTAAGCACAGGACCTCACAGTATTATTTTGTAAGTGCTTTCCAGGACAGAAAGCATATTGCCAAATAAGGGGGAAAAATTAATGAAAGAAAAGGGATCTTTAACAATCATGTCTAGTAGGAAACCGATTTTTGCTAGGAGGAAAGACAATTATTAAAGATTAATAGGGACATGGGTCAGCTAAATGTTGACAAATATGAAGGATCGCAAAAGTTCCTAAAGGGTTCACTAGCAAAGTTGAAAGAGTAATAAAAGAACAAACCCTTAATTTAATTTAATTTTATTTCCAGAAGTTACCGATATATTTAAAGACGTATATTTTCTCAGGAAGACTAGGTCCTTGTGGATAGATTTAAACACAAATAATTCCAGCATCCACATTTTTGTTTGCTGAAAGAAAAGCTCACTTTACTCCATTAAGTGTCCCTAATCTCAGGTTAAAAAGAAAAAAAACCAGCCACACCACCATACTTCTCAAAAGAAAGGAACCCCAAATAAAGCCAAACAGACTGCTCATGTACCTGACTTTTAAGTTTTAATACAATTCTAGGTCTGAGAAATCAAAATGAAACAGTAATGAAATGGAAGGCTGAACTTGAAAGATTAAAGTTAGGTTTGCCCTTTCAGGGCTATACTTTAAGACATTATTTCTCTTCATCATTATTAATTTTTTTGTAACCAATAGTTCTTTTAATACAAATTGGATTTCACATTGAAACTAAATAGATGCTATATTATATATATAAAGCTTCCCAGATTTGATTCTTATGGTTTCGGCTATGAGAGTTCAATGCTGAAGCATTAGAGTTTGAAATTGCAGTACATGGTAAGTTGCCCTAATAGATTTTCTGCGATGTTCCTGAAATTAGCCCATGAATTTGTAAACTCCTTTCAAATAGCTGAAAATAACTGCTGTGACTGTAGAAATCTGAGGCAGAGATTGAAAAAAAGATGTGATATTTTTTAATTTTTGAAAATTATGAAAAGTACAAATGGGAGAGCCTGGGGAGCTGTAATGGGAACTGCACCTGCTAAGTCCGTTTTTCATTAAAAAAGTAATGAAGCAAATGCTAAGGAATGAGAGCTGATGAGCAATAACACCTCTATACATATATAAAATAATCTCTGATATACGAAATTGATACACATTTTTTTTTTAAATTACTGAATTTGTAGCCAATGGTAATGATGACATGACTGAAATGCAGCTATTTCTTGATATTATTGAAGAATTTGATACAATACTTCCAACCCTGAGCAATTATTTCTTAGCAACTTGGGTATAAGCATTGTCTCATGCATGGAAAGAGTCTAAATAAATGGTGGTGATTTGCAGCAAAATATTGAATCTTGGGAGGTGCCGCAGTGAGGTGGTGCTGGGCAGTGTGATGTTAGATTTTGTTTACAGCATTTATTAATGTTTTGCAAGAGAAGTGTAAACTGCACATTAATTATGTTACACTGGGACTAAATGGGGAGGTGTAGCAGAGGATGGACTAATCACTTTATCACTTGCTGGGCACTCTGAGCTGGTATAATTTAGTATAGTCCAACTAAAAGTGGGAATAAATTCTCGCTGATAGGAAATTTATTTCCTAGGCTTGTATGTGGATCTGTGTTTTATTCCCTTCAGACACTATATATCTATTCTTATATGCCAAGGCTACTGGCTTTTCTCTTATTATGGGTGCTGGGAACACTGAGTGGTTCTTACACTGTTTGTAGATGATGAAAAGTGCAAATAAAACAGGTTTATTAATGATGAAAAAAGGAAGCAGATAAATATTGAGGACCATGAAGCAATACAAGAGGACCAGAAAAGGCTGACAGAGCGAGGACAGGCTGCTGATGAACCAAACACGACTTTATTCTTTGGGTGCCATATATTTACAGGGTATGCTCACCACCAGCCTGTGGAGAATGAGGAGGCCATAGCCACCCATGGAAAAGTCTCATACAAAGGATACAATATGATGCTGTGCTGATTTTTGCAGCAATATTTCTCTAGTTCTTTTAATTCTCTTTCCACCCTGGGCAAGGACCTCCTGACCGTGCACTGAGGAGACCCTGCTCTTTCATGGGGAGGATGAGGAGAACGGGGAAGATGGAAAACAAATCCCCTGAATGGGCAGGCCTGGGGAAGACACTTGGGTTATTGGTCTGGAGAGTGGACATGTGTTTTTCAAATGTAACCCTCTGGACAGGAGTTATTTTCCTGTCAAAATGAGTTTTAAGGAATTTTAAAGCCTGTGCAATTGCTCAGCAGCCTTTGGGTATGCACAATGGCAGAGTTGTGGTGGTGACTGCAGTAGAGTAGGAGAAGTCTAGTTGATCTGGCTTTCATCAGAGTGGCTCAGGTGCCAACAGCACTGAAGTTGCAGGGTACAATCTTCAGCTTTTGCTCAAACAGGTCAAGCTAAAATGTAGCAGCTACTTGTGCTCTGACTGCACCGAGGCTGGCTCACAGGGAAGGTGCAGGCAAGCACAACCCTCCTTACCCTAGATCGTGTTTTCTGTGGGGAAAGGGTTTAGAAGGGCAAGTTCAAAAGCAGTCCAGGCAGGCAAGGCCAGTGCATTTGAGGCTGCTGAGAATGGTGCCTGTAATTCTAGTAGTATTTAGTGCATTGCAATGGGAATTAAAACCCTCTAACACTTTCCATAGACCCTTAAGATGCTTGGAGAAAGGACAAAGTTTTGATTTAAACCATTGGCTTAAGTTACTTTAAGCAAGAAGAGGGCCTTGAAGTAGCCTAGTGATGGACATGTATTTTGTCCTCTTGCCTCTGGTGTCAGAGTGAAAACTTTTAGGAGAGTAGGAATTGGGGTGGTTGGAGTGATTATGCAATAAACTTCTAGAGGAAGATCTTGCCTACCAACATGTAAAAGGCTCTGTGTTACCAGTGGATTGAGCTAGTGAGATGTCTTATTTATTTTTAAGAGTTTTTCATATTGATTGGGCCTAAATGTGCTCCTTCTACAAAAATGTCCATCAGGATGATTAAGTCTTGCATAAAAAGTGCAGTAAATTCTCCCTTACTCCACGAGACTTTTGCAGTCGTTCAGCACTGTCACTCCCCCCCTCCCAGAACCCTGTAAATCAGGTACCATCTGGCAGTTTTAAGTTAGTTGCCCTACCTTGTCTATTCTTTGAGCAAGTGCTGGAGACAACAAGCTGCATTTGGCTACGTGAACAATCATCTGGTCTCTCCCCTGTAACTTCAAGGCTGGAAAACTTGAAAAATAGAAGGCACTGGGATGGGGATTGAAATCCTTCCTCCTGCTGCCTCCAGCCTCAGGCCCAAACCAATGGAGAGGCAGCTGCTGGAACAAACAGTAAAAAAAGGCAATGGATTCACATCACGGCAGGTGCTGGGCAGTTATCTTCACAGAGCTTGAGGGACATCTACCCAGCGGTGCAGCGGATGTGCTTGGGGTTTCTCTGAATACAGGGGAAGCTCACCCAATAAAATGCATCCTCTGTGGCATCCTCTGGGCTGCTAACTCAGATCTAGGGAGGGTAGATGTGGTCCAGTTTCTCTCGATTGCTATGTGGGACACCACCTACCCGCAGGGGAGTGAGAATGGAAATATTCATGACTTTCTTTCAACATGAAGATCACAACTATTCTTTTCCTGGGCCTCTCAAGTCATGAGTCATCTTATTCCCTCTTGTCTTACAGACATAAGGGCCATCAGACTTACCTCTCAATCATGAGGATGGCATTTAATGGGGTGCCTCATCTTTTCATTGGTGGAGGACCAATGCGGAAGCTGCCTATGCCATTGGATTCACTTAGCCATGCCTTAGACGCACTTGACAAGATATCAGTGTGACACCAGCACCCACCTGATTTTCTTTTGCTTCACTGCTGCTGCAGCACAAATTATATGGCTGAAAGCCTTTCATGGTTCTTGGCCTCAGATATATCCAGCAAACATTAAATACAGTCTGATTGTAAATGCTGCTCCGTGGTCTGATTTAGCGTGCCTTTGTTGGGCAAACCTCCTGGTGACACTGAATGACTCCTTAAGTGAGGAAAAGTGGATTTTAGAGGACAAATTGTTTGAAACCTTTGTTGGGGACCTAGTTTGAAAAACATAACAAGGGGAAACCACGTTGTGTGGAAGACTTTAAATTCCTGAATAAAGTATATAACAGTTTTCATTTAAAGCTTTTTATATATATTATGTATTTTATATATATATATATATATATATATATATATATATATATTCCTCTTGAAGGGAAGACTTGGGGATTTCAGGCTTTTGAAACAGTTCTGTCTGTCAAGGACACAAGTCCATAAGTTGTGATTTTTGGATCACTACTTCTCTGCTGAGGTACTCTAACTCAGGAAGGTGGTAAAGGTTTTAAACTGGCAGAGGTATGCCTGAGGCAAGCTTCAGGCATATTGGCATCACAGCTGCCTTGCTGCTTTGCCAGCAGAAAAGTGGTACCATATAGACTGATTAGAGGAACATGGATAAGGGAGCGGTGGAGGATTCCAGGTAAAATAAACAAATGAAACCTTCAGGAAGAAGCAAGTTTTTCAGACGTTTGATTTTTTTTTTTTTTTTTTTTTTTTCCCCCTGGAAAGGTGTTTTACTGCTCAGTTTTGAGAGTTTGTCATCTACTGGTGTTCCAGTTTAGTCTGAAAACTTGCCAAATCAGGCAAGTTTTAAATAGGGCTACTCCTGGTTCACTCCCATGTGAATGAGACGTGTTGTGCATGAAATCAAAGGCATTTCTTGTGGAAACTATAGTTTTATATCAGGTTCTTAAGTACACATAACAAGGCAGGTGAGAATGCATTTTGTACGTGGCTCTTGATGACGTGTTGCAGCACAAGAAATTTGTTGAATTTATAGCTAGGTTATGATTTCTAAAATTTGATGATCTTTTAGACTTCATGGTCTTTGATTCGAATCTATCTAAACATTAAATACTGACATATAATGCCTTGTATATGTAAACATACTTTTTTACTTTTCATTTTTGAGTAACCACAGGGAAGTTAACAACAAGAATGAGCTAGGTTCCTCACAGCATTACATGCAGGGGAGAAAAGAGAAAATAGGCGTTAGTTGAAATGAAAGATTCAGATGGCATATAGACAAGCAATGTAGCAGGTTGTCCAGAGAGGCTGTGCAGCCTCCATCCTTGAAGATTTTCAAGACCTGACTGGAGAAAACCCTGAGCACCCTGGTCTGATCTCATAGCTGACCCTGCTCTGAGCAGGAGGTTGGACCGGGGATCTTCTGGTGTTCCTCCCAAGCTGAATTATCCTACGATCTCACGATTATTAATTGCTAGTTTGTCCAGTTTAATTCCAAAAATTATTATGGGGAATGTTAGATGAAGATGGAGGCCCTTTCCCAAACTGGAAATCATTTATAAATGTAGAAGGACAGCTGGGACACTGTCATGGCTTGATGAATATTGATGTTCAGGAAGACATGTTTATAAATCATCAGGATGGGAGCTGAAATCATGCTGGCGCTGGTTGAAACGTGATTTCTACCTATTCTTAATGTAGTCCTTCGGTCAGCTTGGCCAGGGCCTAGGAAGGAGCTCCATTCCTCTTCATTTCCTGGCCTCTCCAGGGCAGCAGTGCAGAGATTAATCAGTTGTGAGCAGTTTCATTGGGTTTACACGTTAATGAAAGTGAGGACAAACCAGGTTAGCTGGGGTTTACGCTGACAAACACTGTGCTGTGTTATAGTTATTCCCCTTGGACTTTTTTCTTTGAAGTCTTACAGCTTTTTGAAGAAGCTTCTTGTCTGCTTTTGGCTCTTTGCTGCCAGTGAAATGGATGTTCAGATCCCCTTCTCAAGGTTTTTCCCCTCTTCCATTTCACTTCTGCTAGTTGAGCTGCAACTTCCACTTCTCTTAACAGCGCTCCCAGGTCTCTTCCTCCTCCTCCTTCCTCTGTTTCCACAAGCAATGCCTATGAACTGTTCACTGAGAACAGCTTTTGCAGCATCCCAAATGATATCTTCAGGGAGCCCTCTGGGAAGCCCAGTGCTCCTCCACTTCTCCAAGTTTTCTTGCTTAATCAGAAATCCCTGTCCTGAATGCCCATCCAGGACCCTCACGCTTATTTTTTTCTCCAAAGGGCAAGTTAATTCCAGCTCTTACCCCACTGACTTCAGTGGATTTACATGAATATCTTACTGTCTTTCACTTCTGAGTACCGCTAGTACTAAGATAACTGCAGTTTTATGAGCTCTGTGTTTAGTGACTGCTATTAAAAATGCAGCACTTTAGTGTCCTTTGATATTTGAGCTTTACTGTGGTATTTGTAGTATCTTCTATAGTGAGAACAAGAAGTACTGCAGTAAAGACAAAATTTGAGGTACCATAAATGTTAAATTTATTTTAAATGACCTACTGCAGGCTGACAAGAAAGATATACTTGATACTTTATTCTATAAATATAAAAATTGATCCAAGACTATGCCCCAGGAAAGTGAGAAAGAAGTAACATTTTTCTCTCAGAGAAGTTGCTTCTTTTGTGAATGAGTTACCTCTAAACCTTCCAATTTTTAAGTTATTCCATAGCAAGTCTGCTGTTAGGGGAAGACCAACTTTGCGAGGACCTGGCCTTGTCAGATGCAGAGGAGCACACGCTTCTAAACTGTGATTGCTCCAAGTCTGAAGGAAAAGTGCATTGTCTGAGGCTTTCAACCCAAAGCTCTGAGCAACTGTAACTTCTGCTAATTTCATTCTGAAGTATAAACAGAGCACCTTCAGATGTTTAAAGCTGGCTACTGACAGAGAAGGCTTAATTCTTAAGGCTGCTGGCATAAGTGGAAACCTCTGGAAAATGCTCAAGACTTTTGAAAATTGCAAGGTGTTTTGCAAATGTTCTTCATGAGAGGATTTTTGCACATATTTCTTCTTTGGAGGGAAGGCAACCAGTTGGCTTAATGGAAAAAAAAAAAAAATCCTGTTTAGGAAGAAATTTCTGCCATAAAGCCGAAACCGTCTCTTTGTTGATGCAAGAATATAGCTGCTTTGGTCACAAACCCTTGAAGAGTTATGGTATTTTTCTACCTACGGTGATGTGAGGAAACAAGAAGGGAGCTGATAGACCTCTATCTCTCCTTCCCTTTGCTGCTAGCGCCCTTGGGTGACACAAATGCCACTGTACCCTGCAATGCAGCTGTGAGTGCAGCTGTGCATGTCTTTGTATGTCTGTTTAGGTCTTTGTCTTCTGCTTCAGCCTGCTGTCACACTGATACCGCCTGGACATGTTTGCCTCTGAGGATCAACATGCTTGCCCACCTTCTCAGCTACAGCCTGTGCCAAGATCAGCATCCAGACAACCATAACAGCGTGTGTTAGCAGTTGGACAAGTTTAGCAGTGCATGGTGAACCCTGTTATGCATGTTTGGGTTCCTCCTGTGGCCTAGGAGTTTGCCACCTGGTTTTACCCAGTCCCAAAGGGCTGCGAGACATGGTCTGCATGGACATGCAAAAAAGGCTGTTGCAGTGCCTCACTGCTTCGTGGGTTGAGTCATGTCATTAGCAGTCCCCTGATGCCAAGAGGTTCTGTAAAAACAAATTAAAAACAAATTTGACAGTAAAGGAACATTTTATAAATGGAGTACTGATTTCCATTTAGGTGTATTTGTAGTGTCAGGAGAGGGGCTAAATAAAAGGATTTCTCCCAGTTTGAGCTGGCAAGGCGGCTCCTCTTGTGGCAGTTTTACTCCAAGGTTGTGAAAGGTGACTAGAAAATTTTGGTGCTCAAAAGAAAACATTTTAGAGAGGTCTAATTTTCAGAACAGAGGTAGAGAACATGTTTTGGAAACTGGACAGTTAGGGGTGTCTCAGAAGATGCTCAGCAAGTCTACCACCCTTTAATAAAAAACTAGACCATAGGACTTTGAGGAGAGGTATCTGGATTTCCTTTGTTTATATACTCAAGTTGGCTGGGCAAATTAATGACACATTTTCTCTAGAATCCTTTTGTAAGGAACGGAGACAATATTTATTTCAAAACACAGTGCAGGGGAATGACAAAGAGCATACTAGGAGCCTAGAGAGAGTAAGCAGCTACCACAAATGGCTGAGTTAGGTGGGTGGGCAGTGCAAACACCTCTGAGAACTTCTTTAGGTATATGGGTCCTGGATAGCAGCATTGTTGCTTTTTATAATAATTATACAGTTATGTGTAAAATTATTTATAGTTATGTGTCCTAAAATTAAGGAACACAGTAAACGGAGATTGGTATTTGAATTGTGTACCAGCTTCTGCCTTTGAATGTTACGGTATGCTTAACTATCCTCAGTCATTAAGGAATTTCTCTGTGTGAGTGTGTCTGTGGGCATGCATGCACATTTAGCTCTTTCTAGAATCCATCTGGTTGACTCTGTTGCTTCTTCAAAGAGTATAGGGTGTCTTTTAAATCTCTGTTATGCCACACTTACTTTATTTGCTTTTTTAAAAGGAAACATTCTTCTTTCAAACTTAAAACTCCCCAACTTTTAAAAGTGCCTTTCTATAAATCTCATGGCTCCTTTGACATGCTTTAAAAGTTAAAAAAACCCTGCCACAACAAAAGCAAACCCAGCAATTTTCTCAGAATTGGAATATGGAGAAAAATCCTTCCATTGCAGGCGGAAATCTCAGCTGTATTTTCTTCCCAGCCCTGTTTTTTTTTTGTATTCCATTGGAGGCCTGAGGAAAGAAAGGTGTTTACAACACGAAGGGGAAAAAAAATAGTTCAAGTTAATATTAACCAAACGTGAGAGGAGAAGCAGGGAGTGATTTCTGAAGTCTGAAATGCTTTGTAGAAATTTCTATGACAACTTCTTTGTCACCAACAAATAGAAGACTTTTTAGCCTGATGCTTCTTCTGACCAAGTGCTGCTGTAGCAAGGCAATAGTTTGAGCTGCTCCCTTGTCCTAATGGAGGGAAATTATAGTGTAAGTATCAATTCCATCCAGCTTCTCTGTGAAAGCCTTCCCAGATTATTGCTTTTAGAGGCCAGAAAGGCCTGCAGTGACCTCCTAAATAAAGCACGTTGTGGAATTCAGTCCACTGATATCTGCATAAAGTCCTTAGCTTCTGTTTGAGCATAGGCTTTACTAGACATCCAGATTTGTTTCAAACACATCAGATAATCAGAAATCTACTGTATCCCGCCGGAACCTGTTCAAATACTTCTCTCTTCTCTCTCAAAAGCATGCATTTCATGTTGTATTTGAACATTTCTAATTTCAGCTCCCTGGTGTTTCGTATCTCATTATCCAAAGGTGTTAACATGCATTCAGCATCGGGCTGGGACGAGATCACCGGAGCAACTGTTGCCCCAGCTGCTCACCCAACCCCTTCCCAGAGGTTGCTGCCCACCAGAGCAGGCATGGTTGAATGTCTCCTGAACTGGCAAGGTTTACAATGATAAACGGATCCTAGGCAGCAACTTGCAGGAAATGAAGACCGAACGGGCTCTCGCTGCAGCCGTATAGTTTGATCTGCTGCATACATATCAGTATTTTAATGTATGAGGCTGAGGTCCGTCTTATCTCCATGGGTGCAGTAATGATCAAATCTCTTCCTAATCTTCTCTTTGAATAGACTGACCTCTGAATCTTTCACTGTAAAATGTGCATTTGAGACTTCAAATCAATATTGTAACTCTTTTCTGAGATGTATTTCAACATGTGAACATGAGACTTGGATAACCATTCCTGGACAATCATTCTGCAAGCTGTGTTAATCTACACGGGCCTCTCCTCAGTGAAAAAAGGTGAACCCTTTGCACTGAGGCTTCTTTCCAAACAAAGTTTCCAATCCTGCAAGTGTGACCTGACACGAGACTCCTCCAGAAAAATGTGGGTAATGAAGCTTTGATGTTTTAATCCTCCATTTAAATACCGCTGAGAAACAAAAAACAAATGGCAAAATTAGGGTCATTTGAATTACATTTTTTTCCTTGTTTTTCACTGCTGTGGTGGAAAAAGATAACAGAATACAAAACTTCAGCTTTGAAAACACATTTTTGTTTGATTTTTAAAGAGAAGTACTTTCTTCCAACAAGGGGCTGGCATTTTAAAGCAGGATATTAGGACTGTACATTTCCACGCAGAAGTTCACTGCAGTAGCTGCAATACATTGTGTGACCAAATAAATATGTATGAGAACGTCCAATATGTGCATGCAAAACCTCATTGTTTTTATGGCAGCTCGTTATGCAGCAATTCAATGAAGTCAGCAGTGTAGTCTGAATTCAAGTTACTTTGCAGTGAATTGGAAACCAGAACAAGTATGAGCTACCTTGCATTCCTGGAGTAGGTGAAGTTCATTAATGTTCATTTTGGGAATGATTTAATGATGGGCGGTTGATACATTGCCAGCTCATAAAGTCAGCTCAATATCAACTCATTAGCAGGAAGCTGAACTCTGTCTTGAGCTGTTCTGAGACTTGTACCTCAAACAACACTTAAGGGAGAATCATAATTTTATTAAAATAAAAAAAATATTCAATGTAAGAAACAATTTTTTAAAAATAGGGTGAGAGTTTAGAGAAGCAATGTTGGAACTGCCTTGAAATTACTTTCCAGGAAAGCCCTCACCCTTAAAAAATACAACATGAATAACAAGGTATGTCAATGTCTTTCTCATGCTAACACAAAACCACTATCCTTTGTAACTGCTAGAAACTGCTTATGTAGAAGGCCTGCTATCTTATACTTTTAGATCTAGGAAATTAACACTGAATTTAATTTAAACCCAGTGTACAAAAACAAATCAGTAACACCATATCAAAAGCGCAGACTACATCTGGTCTCAATCAGTTTATGTACAACATTCAACGCACTTGAAAGCACACCACCCACAGTAACATCTCCCAGCGTGCTGAGAGCTTCCAACGCTACCTTCCTTGCTTTCTTTTCCTCATTTAGAGTGTGTTTTTTAAATACAGATAAATAAACAGACTTGGTTTTCATGATTCACATTTTCCGTAATCTTAGGTCTGAGGCAATGGCTCCACCTTTTTTTAAGCTATTCCTGCATTCCTTCATTTGTTGTCCCAGGCACCAAACAATGTGATCCATAAATCCCATTGATTTGGCATGTACTTTGCAGCTCCTAAGACATTTAGACCCCACAGACTCAAGTCTCTTGCCAAATATGTTATTTGGGGATCCCAAATACCTGAGATTATCTTTTAATTGTTTGCTTAACCAAAGCACTGATGTATTGACTTAATTGTGTCTGTTCTCATTTATCTGCTTAAACAAGCAAGAAATACTAAAAGATAACGACATTGTTGATTGATTTGACTGTGTGACGTTTGATGCAATCCATATGGGCCACAATGTCAGCATTAGGTTTGCAATCACAAGAAGTCATCGCCAAAGTCTCAAGGAAGCGGAAAGCTGTTGGTGCTAGGAAGAAATTCAATTCCTGTAGTAAAGAATCATTTGTTGTGGTTTATTTACCCCGGTGCCATATATGAAGGCAATGTCAGTAAATCAGCTGATAGTAAAAAACTTAGCTCCAAAAAAATAATTGCACTAGGATTTGCCAGTTTCATGCCTGGTAGTTTAAAAATACTAATAAAAATAGGAAAACCTGTGACAGGAAACTGATTTATACAAAACCCAGCAAACCTCTGTTATTTGTAATGTGCAGTTTTCCTCCTCTTAGAAATGATCCCAGAGGAAAATTCATAGTCTGAAGATCTCATTATCCTGTGGATGTTTTAAGACATCCATGCCCAGCTCTGGACTTTGGGGATGGACCCTATTTTTCCCAACGAAGTCAATAAAGTGGATTCTTGGGTGATTTTTGCCTCTTAGGTGCCTAGCCAGCTCCTGTAGTTTAAGAAGAGAGAGCAGAAGCTGATCATGTTTTTGATGTGGAGGTGTCGCAGTTTCCCTTTGCAGGCAAGCCAGAAGCTGTAGAAGAAATGGAAAGAGAGGGGAGAAGCAGAGCCAGAAAGTCTCAAAGAGAATACATGGGAAATTCTTGCTGCATTTTTGGATGATTGTATCAATTTTGAGCGCCTTGGAAAAAGCAATTTTGTTTTGCTCCTGGTATATTGTATTTGTTTGAGTAGAGCCATTAAAAGCGTGGGCATGATAATTTGTGAGGCAGCTTGTGACCCATGCTGCTTTTTCTTGCTTTCTTCACCCTAGTTAAACTTTAAAAGCTTCCCACATTATTGTCAAACACTTCTTGCAGCTAAGAAGATAAATGCAGCAAATCATCTCCTGTTAACAGGTGAATTACAGGTTCTCCCCACTGGAAGAACCAACAAACATTTTCTGTGCAAGGCAACAGTTTGTTTTCATTGAGTTTGGAATGGAAAATGCAGACAAACTCTGCAAATCGGAACAGTTTTGAGAACGAAAAAATGGGAAGATTAGGAACTTAATGTCTTTCTGTGTACTGAGAATGGCTGTCATATTATGCCAGGCACTTGAATGAAGAAATTAGCAATAAACATTTAGGATTATATCTTCAAGAGAATTGTAACCAACTGAGGTGTACAAAACATTGGCAGCAGAGGCAGTGGAAGGTAAACTAATGAAGGAAAGAGACGGTGTAACATCCAGACCAGATAAACTGTGCAGGGAAAGAGAGGCTGTGCATTTCTATCCTACAGGCCACCTCTGTTCTGCCATTTGTAATTTTTCCCTCATTTGAATAGTCTCATCTAGGCACCCGGATCTCTTTTAGGTGATAGAAATTACCTAATGATCAGGAACATATTTCAGAATAAGGAGATTTATGCTCACAGCTGTCTCTTTTCCGTGCCCGAAGTGTGCTGTTTTTCTAGAAATAACATAGGGTTGTGATGACAGGTGTTATGGTTTCTTGCGGGATCCAGATGTTTGACGTCGGTGTTAGACGCTGTGGATGCAGAGCGGCTGGCTCAGCTATAAATGGTACCCGGCTGTGTGAGGTAGGGCTCTGGGAAGCTGGAGGCCACGGTGCTGCTTCTTCTGCCCTGCTGCCACCTTCTCTGTCAGCTGTTGTGCAATGTGGCCTGGCTGGGCTGCATCTGACCTCAGCTTCATTAAACCACACTGTTTTCTTGTCTGCTGCAGGAGGCTCTCATAATGAAGCTAAATACAGCTTTTCTTCATCTCGTGAGCTACTCTTTTCATGCAGGGCAAAGCACGCAGAATCTCCTGCAATTGCTCTGCTATTTTCCCTTCCTCCGTTATAATTTTTAACCTTTTCATTATCCCCTGCTGGCTTGAGTTGGGTGGGGAATCAGCGCTTCCTGCTTGCTCATGCCAGGCTGTAATGAATGCATGTTTTACACTGCGGTGCAGCCTTTCTGCTGGATTTTCTTCTGATATAAGCTGGTGGGACAAGCTGTCACTTGTCACCTTCATGATGTTTTCCTTGTGAGTGGGTTCTTTGGCATCCTTTTGCCCAAAGGACAGTCAGACACTCTTTTCTTTCCTGCTCTGTTTGTTTTCTTCCAGTGCTTATTGTTCTGCTTGTGCCTGATAAAAAGCGGCTGTTATTACCCTTTAGAAATTTGCAGTAGGCATTAACGTAGGGCATCGACACAGGTATTTTTGTGATCCAAGGAAGACATTAAACAGCTGAGGTAGGAGGAGGGATGACCGTACCTATGAATGAAGCTGGTGCACTGTGGAAACCTTAGCTAATTACCTCTGGATGAAGAAACCGTCAAGGTCCGCTGGCCGAGATGTCAGAGGCTGTTACCTGAGCAGTTCCACGGGCCCTGGGCAATGAGCCAGCACAGCTTCCAGCCGCTGCCAGCCCATTAGCTGCGAGCTACTAATATGACACATCCCTCACGACTTGTGTCCTCTAAAGCCAGCGCTGGACTCCGTCCCAGATCCGAGCTCCTACATCACGTGGTTTTTCCAGAATTTCAGTTTTATATCAGAAATAAACCAGTGGACACAAAAGCCTAACCATTCCTTGCTGCTTAAGAAGCACACACAGTTGATGCCGCAGTGCCTGCTTTGGTGTACAACAGCACTAGTGAGACGTGTGAGCACACTGGGAACCTCACTATGGTGCTGATGCTATGGCCCAAAGATCCAGGAGACCCTTCCCAAATCACCTCGTGAAAAGTCTGGGTGAGAAAGATCACAGGATCACAGAAAGATCACAGAATCACAGAAGATGGGGCCTGCAATTTCAGGGAAATACCTCTACAGGCCTGAACAAGCACTGAAATAAGCGGAGAGAAAAAGACTGCCTAGACTTTGCTTGGCTGGAAGGGGAGGGTAATTATCGGTGGAAATGCTTACTTGGGGGCAGCAGAAGGCAGCAGCCCCAGCACAGCATCCCCGGCAGTGCTGGCGGCAGGAGGAGCACCTTAACCCCCGGTGCAGTGGGCTTCTCACCGGTACAACTGAAATGTACACATTCCCTTTCTAAAAGGACACCTCTCCACCTGTGTAAGACAGCTCAAAGCTACTTTAAGCAGGCACCAGCCTTATCCAGGAAAGCCCAGACAACACTGACATCTCCAAAGGCGGGAGGAAAAGCAGCTGAGATGAGTGAACACAATAGCAAAAGGTCAATAGCCCAGCCAGCCAAAAAGCACAGCATCAGTCCCACACTGGCCATTAATCTCAAGGAGTGACAAGAGTCTGAGGAAGCTCCTTCCTGTCTCTGGTGGAAGGAGGCAGCTGGGCAGAGCCCTGCCAGAAACATAGAGCTTGTTGGGCCATGGGGTTCGTATGCCTGCTGTATGAGCAAAGGTCTTCTGGAGGAAAGCTGACCTGCACCGGGGCCAAAGACTGCACTAGAGGACCACGGCATGGGCTGGTGGAACTGCTGGGGCTAGGTCACTTTGAGAAAGAGAGGAGGCATTCACCAGCCTGCACAACAGCTGAGACAGGCCAGCCTGAAACAGCCTTGCAGTCATCCGAACTGCTGCTGTGTCAAAACATCAGTCCCCTTTGGTTTTTGTAGTTTTGCTCTCTATGGACTTGTTTTTTATTGAAGGATGGATGTCTGCCTCTGTCTACAGCATTTACCCAACTTTTCCTCTCTGAAAACTACTGCACAGGAAATCTCACAGTAGTGACAGGAGGAAGATGGAGCTGCGTCTGCATGCTGGCTTCAGTCACAGACCTGTCACACACACACAGCGTTTATAACAGCCTGGTGGTTTTGGCCAAAAGTATTTTTTTCACCAGTCTTCATAACCCAACAAAACCCATTCTACAGACTTCTTCATACCAATGCAAAGATGCTGTATGTAAGCACTGCCTGCCCCCCTTCACTGCGGAAGGGCAGCCCCATCTGGGTGTGTTGTGCCTCTTCAACTGTAACAGATAAACTGAGGTTGCCTTCTGTATAGGTAGCAGTGGCAGCAGGTGGCAATATGTCCCTCACCTGAGGTAACTCTGCTATTAATGATGGAAACAGCTGGGTCCAGTTGTGGTCTTTCCACCCTTAGGCTGTTTGTGACTGTTTGTCAGTAGGTGGCCGTCAAGCTTGAAGCTGAGTTGATGGAGGAGCCTGGGAAAGCCCCTTGGTGATCCTGTGTTAGGTTCCTGGGACACTTTGCTTTTCTGTGGTGAATGAAGCTAACCTGGCTGGGATGGAGTGAGAATTCCCTCTATGGTCTGTTTTGCCAGCACTATTGTGTCAGTTTGGACCTTCAACAGGAGCTCAATAACTGATGGTGAGCATGCAAATAATGTTTTATCCTTGGACAGCTGTTTCTGCAATAAGTGATCATGAAATAAGAAAGGAAGGTGTTTGATCCATACATTATTTAAATTTTCTCTGAATATGCCCATGTTGCTACCTAACCTTGCTTTAGATTTTCTGGTACTTAGAGTCCTTTAATATTTGGACATATAGGCTTACAGTCAGGAGCAGACTGTGTGTATAGCTCTTTCTGTGCCACTATGGTTTTCAGCCCAGGGCAAGGGTAACGTACACTGGTATCAGTTTCAGTTGACTTTGGAAAATTAGACTATAAGCTTGAACAGCCTGGTAAAGGCTATGTGTCCTGTTCAGACACTGCTCTTGTGTTGTTGGTATCCCCTGAGGGAGGAAACAGACTGGCATGGGTGGCAGCTAGTGCTGCCATCAGGGTCACTCTCTGCCCCACTGCTCCCCTGAGCACCCAGAGCTGGCAGTTGGCTTAACAGTGTAGGAGAGAGAAATACCCAGTTTGGAGCCCATCTGAGCCCATCAGTTCTCCCTGCTGTCCATCAGCCAGAATAACCATCCCTGCGGCTTGCTTGGCGGGAACTCCCTGCTTTGTTCCAGCTGAATCAGGCGTCTGAGCCCTCTGCTCATGCTGTTTGAGGACATGGATAACCTCACGTTGCAGGAGCTCTTGGGAAATTGTTTGGTGAGCACCAGGGCTGGAGGACAGCAGGGTTTGCCGTCCTGAGGACTAGTCCCTCAGCCACATGGTGCATCACTACGGTCCTGCAGGCAAGCAGCTTGGCCCCAATAGCTAAGTACGTATTGATGTCCTGTTTTAAATGATAGTTCAGAAAATTCTATTAACCCATGAAAACTTACTATTCAGATTATGACAACAGTCTACCAGGTGCTTTGGTATTTAAATATTCAGGAGGAGAAAGCTTGTGTTCTTTTGTGCATGTGTATTTTTTAAGTGAAATGTTCCATTAACATTTTTTGACTGTGCATACAAATAGAAACAAGCTTCTCGTAATATTATGCAATTTTTGATAAGAGCACTATTCTGTTTTGTGGTAGCTTTCACAACTTTTACAGCCACTGCTTTGTTTGGGTCAGGCTGTAATCATTCTTCAGAAACTCAATGTCTCAGAAAAGTTATGGGTCTATCAAAAAGCAGCAGTTTAATTTTATAGGCACACCTGTGAATTTAATTCTCTCTCTAAAACTTCTCTTAAGTCCTTAAAGGGTCATTCCAGACTCAAGGGGGGAAGCTTTGATTGCATCATCTCAGTAAACTGCACGATATATAGACATAGTGAACCTGACAAGTGAGTGTTCATTAATCCTGAAACCTGGCCAAGTCATTTGTAATTCCAAAAGGCACTGCGTTTAAAATGAAAAGCTCCCCTTATGATAAAGGCCCATTTATTATTTTTTTAATTTATTTCATTTTTTCAATACTGTCATTCATTTGTAACTGCCAACAGCTGCTAGTAAGGTCATTGATAGTTAAGTTTTCCTCACTTGAGGAAAAGCCTGTCAGTGAACTATAAATTCTAGGACATAGGTATTCTCCCCCCCCTCCACCCCGCCTGCTCCTAACTGAAGTAAAAAAACTTTTACGGACTACCTCAAATCAACTCATAGAAAGAGTAATCTCTACCCTCCTGAGGGCTATGCCAAAGGGGAGCAGGACTTCTGAGCTGGAACAAACCTGCCTTCCAGTGCAGTCTCCCAGCTTCACCTTTAAAGAATACGCATTTGAGGCTATTATTATTAAGTGTTGCATATAACAACAGTATTTCTTCCTAGGGTTTCACAAAAAGAACACCCCTTTCAAGTTCATGCAACAAGGTGAGATAACCCTTTGTCTTGGAAAAATGAGAGGTAGCTGTAGAACAACATCTTTTAAAGATTCCTTTTAAAATGATCTTTTGTGGTAGTGGGTTTTTAAGTCCAGCTTTCTTAACGGTGGCCTAAGCCAACTTGCACTTCAAATTTACCCAAAAGTTTGCTAGAAGGGAGAAAAAGAAGAAAGCAGATGAAGAAAACCTGTTTGTCAGCACAGGCAGCACCTAAAAATCTGAGGAGAATGGCCATGACCAGATAGAGTAAGTCACTTGAGCACTGTTTAAATTCTGACTAAACCACTTTTGTTTTAGAGTAAAGTGAATGACTACGTGCCTCTTACTGTGTGCGCCTTTTTACCTAAAGCAAAATTACTTACAAGCTGTTGCCAAGCCTCTTTATGCAGTACTGATAACTTGACTAAACAAAAGTACCTGAAATCTCTGGACTGTCTGTTCTTGTGGATATTCACTGCAATTTTGTAATTTTTGGCAATTTAGGGAAGGTAAAATTGCCACTCTGTTGAAGTCAACGTGAGCTCTGACATTTATATCAGTAGGGCCAGTATTTCTGAGAGAGAGCCCATTACCTGAGGAGCTTCCTCCTCATGGATGGTGGGGAGTCCACATGTTTATCTAAACCTGTTGAGGTTTTTCCATCACTAGATATGAAGCCTGCCTATCCTGCTTTTTGGTGGAGATTTTTTTTTTTTTTTTTTTTTAAATACTGAAAAGGGCTGAAAAGCCAAAGGGAGAGAATTGCCATGATTAGACGTGCACCTTAGGGAAGCTTGAATGACAGTCCACCGAAGTATTTATGCTGGCTTAAACTGAAGGGGTGCCAGTGACCCTCTGCAGGGCAACTTGCGTGCTGTAAGCAAACCCTGTGCTTGCAGAGCTTGGTTAGATAGGAGCTCCTTAAAGCTATTACTAGGCAGAACAATGTGCTTTGTCTTCAGTGACAAGAAAGCGGTTTTTAACACAGGACAACTCGTACCACGGCTGTTCTACAATAAAAGGGCAGTGGATGCACCAAGGCATTTTGGTTTTACTGGGAGGTGAATTAGCTGAGGTTGAATCATCAGTGTCTAGAACAGTACTGACCTTGCCTAGCTGTTAGTAAAACTTGCTTGCACCTGCGGCCCCTCGCATTTTACAGCAAGATAACTATCCTAAGTTTATCTCAGCTTAAATAAAAAAAGCAAACATCCTCCCCCACCCAATACCTCTATGGTAGAGAAGACAGTGCCCTCAGTCCTCAGAGACCTGTTAGCCGTCTGGCCTCAATAAAAAAATTCCCTTTATATTCTCTGTAATTGAATCTTCTCTCTGGGACAGGAGAAGTGAGGGAAGAAAGACTACATGAGATTGGAAAAAGAGAGGGGAAGCGCAAAGAAATGGAGGAGAGGAGAGATACAGGAAACCTGATTGATACAAAATCACCTTGGAAAGCCCTGGAGTATTCTGATTTCTACTTTGTCTTATTTATACATCTTAACACTGTTTTCTGTTTGTTCTTTAGCTCTAGAAAATGACAATTGCTCCATACTTTGCAAATACTAATGGCTTTAATAGATTAAATCTGTGGTAATGTCTATGCAACCTAATAAAGCTGGGTAGTTTGTAATGCAGTGCATTAGGATTTCTATTCTTACTGTGTTGGCAAGAGGGAATATGACAACAAGGGAAACAATTCTAAAAGCATGCAAACAAAACCCAGGAAAGACTTGTGAGTCTTCTGACTCAGAATAAAATGAATTTATAATGAAACAGCCTTCACAAAAGGGAGTCTTTGATTCTTCACTGAATGTTATTTTCTAGAGGTATTTGACAGTGTTGCTCATATCTTGGAATCTAGAGAACAAAGAGAAATGATTTTCATTTCTTTACCACTAAAACATTCCCTTGATGTTTGAGTTCAGTTTTGGTAATACTCTAATAGGTTGCACTTGTATACAGCCTTCCATTTTAAAATCTGGAGTATCATACATATACTGAACTAAACCTCACGTACCCTCACGGTGTTGGGTAGTAGTAATGTCCTTGAATCACGGAAGTGGAAACTGAGGCACTGAATGTGATTTCCTTAGTATCCTCCAATACATCTGAGGCAGAATTGAGTGGGCAGTCCAGCAGATTTCATCCTGGTTTTTTTCCTCCATGTGTACTGTGAATCTGGATACCCACTTCACTTACTGTGCTCCCCTCTGCCTGGGTAGATTTTCTTCTTTCTCAGAGGAAGACCCTGGGATGGCAGAAACACCTCAGTGAAGAGTAGCAATGAAAAATACTGATAAACTTGTCCATGGTTTGGCACCGAGTGTGAGGAAGGACAGAACATGGCATGGATATCAGGATTTTCAGAGATGTATGGAGGGGTACTCCTGTAGCAGTTTAGGGAAGTGCTTGAGCTGAACATTTAGTGTGAACCAGCATGATGGCTCTTATTGTTTTAGGACACTACTGTCTCTTGCTGTCTTTCCTGTGACTGTGAAGGGGGAAGATTTACCCTTGCCTCAGCTGCTCCTGTGTAAATCCTGTGGAACAAAACCAAAAGAATGCCAGTTTAGGAGCAGGTGTGGCTAAGCAAGGGCACATGGTCCTGTCAACAGACTCCTCCAGAGGAGGCAACTTCTGGCAGAAAGTGTGGTTAGCTGGAAATCATAGTGTTTTAAATGTGCTTTGTATGTGGAGTGTGCAAAGTTGAAAAAGAATGTGATTGGTTTTTTTCACCAAAAGTCTTATGTGTTATATCTGAATGAATTGCTTCATTTTATGTCTGTTTCTTGGGCTTTTTCATTTTTGTAGAAGTAGGATTTTGACTTTCCCTTTGCAGAATTCTGAGGAAGAGATACTAATCAGCTTATAAGCGTACTTGCTACCTACCACGTGTTTGCATGCTGTAAGCTACTTTCACTTCTAATTGAAATCATTGTGATTGGTTTATGAAGCTGGTTTCCAAAAACTCTGGCACTGAGCTGAGGACAGAAACAAAAACTTCTGAAAACTTCACTACAATTATGTATGTTATACAGCACATTTGAAGCAGCTTTCTGAATTGCTGCTTCCTTGCAGTAAATCTGTGCATCCAATCCCCTTTATACACCCACTGCTAGGCACGAAATAAGTATTGTGTGTAGCTATTATGCTTTTTGCTTTCTCTGCTGTATACCTATAAATGCCTACCGACTGTCTTTCTGAAAAGACAAAGAGATCATTTTGTATAAGGTCCAATACAGACAGGAAAGGAGAGGTAAAACAATGTGGTCTCTTGCACAGTTTCCTTTTGTATAATCTAACATAGTTATCTTAGCAGGAAGAAAAAAATTGATCTTTTGTGTGTGGATAAAGGTGATGGGATTGAAATACGAGTCTGCATCCACAATACCTTGAATGTATTGTCCTAGAATATTGCATCAGATTTAATAACATATAGGACTGGATGGACAAAAGCCTATCTGATCTTCTTCCATTAGCTTTACTCATAATGAAACCTAAAGCAGGGGTTTCCTTTCCTCAAGATTTGAGGGGCTGTTTCCCTCTTTTTACACACTGGTGCTCTGCTGCAGCACAAGTGGATGCCAGCACTTGATCTTACCTCTGAGTTGGAGGATCAATGAGAAAAGTTAGCAAAAAGTTGTTTATGCTGTGATAGATCTCATTAGGAGCTTTTCCCCTGTCATGCTAATCATAAACTTTTATGGGAACACATTCCAGTAAGGAATAATTATATGCAGGAATCCAGAACAAGGGTATGTCTGTTGGTAGGTGTGGCCCCCAGAGATTCATCTACTGATTACTGTCTCCATTTTCCTCTTTCAAAATAATGTTCGTGGAAAAGAAAGAAGCTTTAACCCCTTACAGTGAACACTTACAGAAGAGCTAATTTTAATGGTTGCTCTTTTGCTGACTACTAGGTGGTCTCTGTTCATCTCGGTTTTCATGCTGCCTACTGAGGAGCGATGGTATGGCTGCTTCCTAGCTTGACCGGGGGTTATTGAGCTGAGGCTGGCTAGTGATGTCAGTGCGGGTGTAAAATAGCAATGCTTATTCAATGAAAAATGTCTCTCTAAATACACAATTTCCATGTGTATGCCTATGCTTCAGCTGACCTCTGCAAGCACTCTAATGCTCTTCCACTTGCTATGCTTAGATTTTTACAAGTTTTGGATTCAATAATATTCACTTCAGCAGGTTCCACTGTCTCTTTCCTACTTCTTGTATAGTTTGATTCTCCTATTAATGAGAAAGAAGTTATTTAGCATTGTTAATTCCTTCATCTTGTGACTCTTCAATCGATTGAATAATAAGAGCCCATTGTGCTCTTTACAGTTATTCTGGGTAATAATAGTCCTAATAGTTATTTGTAAAATATTTTTTTTTTATAAATCCTCACCTGCACCCACAGTTTTTAATGCTTGGATGACATGGGAAGAAGTGAGTCACCATTGTCGTGCTAATGCAATTTCTAATAACTTAACAAGGGCTTATGAACTTCTTAAGCTTTAACTACATTGTGGCAGGACATACATACATATCCTATGACTATATTTAAAAGTTTTCTACTTATTCTTTCCTGCTTTTACACATGATGAAATCTCTCAGGCAGCTCAGCTCTTTAAACTGGAAGGTGCACATGACTAGATACACTTTTTTTTTTTTTAATCATAAATACAATATAGGTGTATAATCATGCAATGATTTTAGTCTGGTTGCATCATCTCAGATGGTAGAGTTGGAGCCTGAGACAGGGGCCTGCATGACTACAGGCCTGGAATAGGGTCATGTAAATACCACAAGAGTGCCCCAAGGTGCAGAGCCCACTAGGAGAAGATGGGTGGGTGTGGGGCTCCAGATTGTTTCCTCTTCTCATTCAGTTCACACTCCAGTGTTCAGGAGTATTCATAAGTTGTTGTTTTATTTGTTTTTTTTTTTTTTTTTTTAAGGACGTTCTAGCTAATATGCTAACATTTGTCTGGTTGTGGATGGGAAACTATGACTAAGCACCAAGTCAGTACTACATGGGTCTGCCCAAAAATCCTATTTTAGCCTCCAGATTCATCAGAAGCTCTGCTCTGAGATTACATACTATCTGGTCTGGATTCTTGGAAAGTTTTGCAAGTGTGGTCCATTTAATAATAAAACCTGAAATTGCTGTGTTTCTTGTGCTTTAGGATTTTACTTTGGCAATTTCATGGTGTGGACATGTCTCTTGTTCTCATTTTTGTCCTTCCAGGTAAGTCTAAAGTGTAAAGAGGATGAATGACTTTTGGGGCCCTCCATGTAACTTTGGTCTTTCCTTTGCAGTAAGCAAGCCAGAAAAGTCCTGGCATGGTCCCACTTCCTTCTTTTGGCAGCAGTACCTGATGGGAAGCAGTACATCAGGTTTGCTTTCCCTTTCCAATTACGGTCTGCAGCTCAAGGCCTAAATGTTGTGATTCAATTTGTTGTACCTGTGCCTTTCTCCTCTTTACACCATTCCCTCAGGAAAAACTAACAAACAGCTGCCCTCATTTTGCTGGACCTCTGAAGAGTAGGATGCCAGCACTCAGGCAAGTCAGAAGTCACTCATAAACAATGACATATTGCGTTTATGTTATATCCCTTTGCCATTAGATTTCTATTGTCCAGCACTATCATGAAGATCCTAAGAGTACTACTAATATGATGCAGGATTCTGCTCTGGCAACAGTCCTCTAGAGCAAGCTACTTGAGGATGACTTATGAAATAGTGCAAAATTAGTAAAGCAAAAGACTGCATTATGTTTAGAGCTGAAATGAAACCTGCGCTTTCCCATCCTTTGGGATATTTGGGAAAGGAAAAATCTGTTCTGGATTTGAAGCAGACTTTTTGAAATATTTGTGGAAAGAAAAATCTGAAAAAAACAGGTCTGAAAACTTGGAAACAGAATTTTAGCATAGCATCCAAATCTGAAGGTGGGGTTTGGTTCAGTCAGGGTCTCTGGGCTGCCAGCTTTATCATGGGCAGGACAGGAGTCCAAAGCTCCTGGGACTCCCATCTCCCCACTAAGGACTGCCAGCTTAGGATCTCAGGGCTCTGCCTCAGGGAACCTGGAAGATATCTTAGCATCTTCAGAAGCATTTGGCCAAATGGTCTGCAGGGGTCCTGTGTTGGCAATTTGCACTGAATCTGTCAAGTTCCTGCTCTTCCATTGGTAGGTGTCTGAAATTGCTGCATTGCTACAGATGTTTTAATTTACAGGGTATTGCTGGTTCTCAGCAACAACAAAATATTTCATTGAAATAGGTCTTCTACTCATAATTATGATGTCCCAAATGACAGAAATGGAAGCCACATATCTAAACTGCTGTTATGTCTCATGTAACAAAGGGAACTTCTACTAATTGCCTCATTGTTTTGTACTCTGTTTTCTTTTTAACACTGTAATAAATATAATCTACTCCAAGATGTCTTTTGCAGCTCCTTCTGAAAGGAGAGGTAATTACTGAAAGCTGCTTCTCTGCTATTTGCAAAACTTTAACACTATACAGATCTGTAAGACCTCAACATCTCTCATGTGTCAGGTGAAAAATGAATCCTGTTTGATGATTGACCTTCCTAGGAACAGAAGCTTCTCCAGAAAGACATCAGATCTATTGGTTCCCAGCTGCTGCTAGGTAAAAATCATTATCAGAACACACAAGGGAAAACTAGTTGCACTAGTTGCTTAGCTCAATGAACCTATTTCTTAGAAAAATCCCTAAAATAATATGAGCCAACCTGGATATAATATGTGATTGCATCTCTGAGTCTTTGAGGGGAGAGGCCTGTAGCTCAAAATTTATAGGACTTGTGGAGGTGAGCAGCAGATGTCAAGTAGTTTTTTTTTTTTTTTTTTTAAAAAAAAAAAAAGGCACTTCAGAGTTTAGACTTCATTTGCTGTCCGCCTGTTCTTGGTAGGGGAGTAGATGGTGCAGGGTCAGAAAGTCTCTCCCTTGGTAGGCAAGTTTCCTACTTTCTCACTTCATGTACAAATAGAGACAGTGTGTGCTCAGTCTGCATAACAGATTAATTCCATTAATCATTTTAATTCCCCATTAATAGAGTAGCTGATGATTGACTAGCAGGGCCTCGTGCTGTAGTCAGATTTTTGGGGTTGGGGCAGAAGTGGCACATGATGGTGAGAATCTCCTTGGATATATCTGGCTGAAATAGTGGGACCTTAGTCTAGTCCTTCAAGCACTTCATTTAAATGACATGCATTGCTTGACATCACTAAACTGGGATGTGACTTTACAACTTCTCCCAGCAGTAGACTGAGGTGAGACTTCTCAGCCTTGGCATCGTGTTCCTTGCTTTGATAGTGCCGTGCCGCAAAAGAACACAGTGAGATCTTGTTTTACTGTTCTGGCCCAGTCGAGCTTGTTGCTGGTAAAAGGTAGGAAGAGATAGCAATGAGCAAAGGCTCTCCCTACCTGTAAAAGGAGAAAAGAATGGTTTCTCCTTCACTCAGAAATGCAGATTTTTGTGTGTGGGCAGCCTTTGGAATAAGGAGACTTTTTGTCCCACCTTTTGAACGAAAAGAGGTCCTAATGGGTATGCCCAAGCCTGTCTCAGCAGCTTCAAAGCAATGTTGAAATCCTTGGAAGATCGTAGATAATTATATTCTGTTATCACAGCCTATGCTTATTTCCTGCTCCCTGGGAAAGACCTGAATGGAAAAACATTTCTCTACAGTCTTTAAAGAAAATTATTACAGTTAATGATATTTCTGAGACTAAAATAAGAAATAGTCATAAGAGAAATGTTTGTCATTAACTCTCACTTGTGCTCTCATTAACATCTCCCACCCCTCAACACACACACCTACACATGTAGCCCTCCTCCTCCAGCTCATACTAAATTCTGTCCTCTGGTGAAACACAATATAAAGTAGGATAGAGAGCACGAATCTAGTAAGACTGTACTTGGTAATCCAATTCGGGGTTGTTTGTTTCTTATCCTTTATTGCTCCATTTTGTCCTTATTGAAACTCCTATATGTTGTCTGTATTAGTTTATATTCCCTAAGTTTTCTCTCTAATGGCTGGGTATGCCTGACAGTTACTGCCTCTCAGTTCTGTTCTTTTCCTTCAGAACAGAAAGTTCAGGTTTTTGGTAGGCTGTGAAAGTTGAACCATTTATAGTACTCAACTTCTTGATTGCAGTACTCACCTACTGGATGATTTTGCAATATCAGGACTTGCATGAAAGCATTCCATGAGGACCAGGCAGAGCTGATTTCTTTAGATTCAAGTTGGGTAAAATCCTCTGGCTATTGCCTCTTATAGGAGCGTGAATGTGGAGGGTTGTCTTCTATTGGGTAGTGAGTCCTTAAAATGAATATTCTGTCACTTTGTGGAACTTTCCATTTTGTACTTTTTTTTTTTCTAAAAGACAATTCAGGTGGTTATCTAAGATATACAATATTATTCTGCTTCAAAGGTACAGCATATGATGTTGGGAATTCAGATATGAGATTGCTGGCATGCTGACAATAAGCCTTTGTAGATAAGTTTAGGGAGAAAAACCTGTTTTTAATTAAAATCAATTATCATGAAATTGAAGTTTTTGATCATGAATTGTCCACAAAATGACTGGAAACTTTGAAACTTTGGGTTTTGAACAAAGCTCTGTCCACTGTCATTCAATAGGCATGTCTCCATGAATTACTTTGAGTTAAGATTATGCTCCAGTCTCTGAATTTACACTGTGTGCAATCAGTAAATGTTGTGGAAAAGAAGCAGAGGACAAATGTTGAAGGTGTGCCTTTATTGCAAAGTTGAAATAATATATCTTTACATTAAGTCAACACAGCTCAAGAGATTGAGGATGCACTGAAATTACACTCAGGTGGCTGCATCCATGTCAGTGCTGTGCTCACTCACGTACGTATGAGACTGAGACTTCTGGGGCTCTTACTATCACCATTGTTAATGAGCTGAGCTCTTCTGTGGTGGCCTCTCTCTCTGGTCCCGCTGGAGGGTTAGGGGAGGAATTGGAGTTGGTGGCTTTGCAGTGATGCTCATTTCCTTCTACTCTGTAGTGTGATTATGCAAATAGCTCATTTGTACTGTTTGAGCTGGCCTGTGTAAGTTGAAAGTGCTACAACACACAAGCTGAGATTTTTTTTTTTTTTAAATTTTTTTTTAACTAGCAGCTGAGTCCTCATGTAAGTCCTCATGGGCAAGTCGCACAGCAGAACTTGCTTAGAAAGACACAGACAGAGGCTGCCTTCATGCTGGGCAGGAGCATTAGCAGAGACACCTGAAACTCATCTTCAAAAACAAAGTTCAGCTTGACTGGGGCTTGTGTTTGGATGAGCGAGCACACTCTCTCTCACCATGGCCGCCTCTTTTTTTTTGAACTTTATTCAGGCCTGTGAGTTTTGATGTTGTTGCTCTCTCAGGAGAATTTTTGTTGTCATTGCCTGTGACTAATTATAGTTCCCCTGCAGTCACTGGCACACACAAATTTTTCTGAAATTTTGGGCATGTATCTCACATCACAGCAACCAAAGCCTCTTGGGTTGCCAACCTCAGCTGTGCCCTCAGCATACATGCGGAGTTGAGGAGTCATGACTTTTTTTCAGTTTTTTTTTTTTTTTCCTCTGTGCTTCATGGTTTGATGTGTATTCATTTCATGTTTTCAGATCTTCTCCCTGAGAGCTTAAAAACTTACTAAACATTGAATATGCTTATGCGAGTCCTCAGTTGCAGCTGTGATGAGAGCACTAGGTTAATGATATAACCCCAAGAGCTGGCAATACCACAGAAGTATGGCCGTGTCCATTCAACAGGCCTGGTTGGGGGATTAGAAGGTGTGGGGATGGTACCAGTAAGAAAGTCGCATATCATTATGTTAATAGAGAATGACTCTGAAGCTGTCTCTGTGGGTCAACAGCTTGTGCTATGAAGCTGTCTCCAGCTCAAGACTTGGAAATCTCTGTCCAAGGATTTGAAGTCCACCGAAGCATCTCTGTGCTCATGTCCTACACAATGCAGCCCATTGCTGGAAATAATTTCCATTTGAACAGCTGGTTTCTAGAGTGATGAAGGTTTGGAGATGGATAATGGGACTTCTGGAGGGAGGAGACAGTGAAATATCAGAGAGTAGGAAGTACTCCAGAGTTTCAAGAGATTTGGGAAGCCACAGTTGTAGCTCATTTCCCACACCCCACCTCTCCCATGACCGTCTTCTTTTCCCTGAAGTCACGACCCCCACTGCCTCTCTTGCTTGGTGCAGTTTTCCTGGTAAATCCAGAGGAGCCATGTCTTCCTCCTCCCTCCCCCAGCCCTGTTTTCCACCGGTGCAGCCGCCAGGATGGAGAGAGACTGGGGTGCAGGGCTGGGTCCTGCTGTGCTGTGGTGAGGAGAAGAGCTGGGATGTGGGCATTAAGCAGAGACCTCAGTTGTGCTGCTGCTGGCAGGGCTGCCCCCACACAGGTGACAACCCTCCTCTTGGCAGTGGGAGCTCGGCAGGCATGTGGTGGCTATTCAGGCTGGGATGAGTATTTCTTATCTCCTTAGATACAAAATAGGCAGATTACTGCTCACTGCAGGGTGCTGACCTGTGCAGGTAACTGCTGTGCCAGTGGCTTGCTCCAGGTTCATTTTTTTTATGTTGTTGTTGCCAATATATTAATGTTATTTATGAAGGAAAATAAAAGCAGCAAAAATCACCTGGGTCACCAAGTCTCATCTCTCCTGACGGCAGGCAGCCAGAGAATAGATGTTGGTCTGGAGAGCACCTGCTTCTCCAGCTCCACAAACACCCTGTCACAAGCGGGGCGGCTTTCGGTAATGAGGGTCAAGATTCATTTCTGTCCAGAGTACCACAGTTCATAAGGATTTCACAATCCAGATAGTCTATTCATTTAAATGTTAATAAGATTCCTGTTTTGTTTTGAAATGTAGAGAGGATCTTGCTTCTTTACCCTTTATTTCCCTTTCTCCTCTTATTTACAATCTTTCTTTGGCAGTCCAATACGGTTTTGCAGGTAAGAAACACTCTTGCTTTGGCCAGGGTGAAAGCCTCTTCTAGATGTACTTTTCAGAGGCGTGCATGCTGGATGTGAGCAGTTCAAGCAGGGGCAGCAGAGCTCTCTCCACCTCTTTGGACTTGCTCCATCCAGGACACCAGCCTTTGTTTTGCTTTCAGAGCTCCAGTCCCGAGAACAAAGGCCTGTTTTACAGCAGCAGGCTCTTACAAAGACAGAAAATGCTCCTTTAAGGCCTTCACAAGTGGCCACTGGGGACTTGCTGCTGGGAGAGGGTGAATCCAAGATAACAGCATAGCTTCTGTGGAAGCCTGACTCCACTTAAGAAAGGACAGCGCTTTCCCCACAACGTCGAGCCGGTACCAGAAATAGAAGCAGACTGCCTCTGTGTACCACGTGGTTTTAATAACTTCATAACAATGACATGAGCAACCCTGTGAGTACGCCGTAATGGTGACAAGAAGCTGGAGATAACGGTGTAATAGTTTTCTCATTATATATTCTAGATACAAAACGTAACAGGAGTCCAAAAGTATATGATTTAAATAAGACCCAAATTATTCTACATCACTCTGACATCTCTCTTGGGCATATGCATTTGTCGTGCTTTTTGGCATTAGAATTAGTAGAGAGGAAATTGGAAAGGTCCTGCTAATATTTTTAGCTATGGTTTTATTCATTGCAGTGATCCAGAGGTCTCAATTTTTCTTGGCCCAATCCATGACCACACATGTGCACGCACTAAAAAAAGGTTCCTGTCAGCACAGCCTCAGATTATAGCATGACCCAGTGATAGCTCTGTGTTGAATTTAGGGACAACTGTGGTCCTCCTCTTCAAGCAGTAGAAATGATTAAACCCTTTGGGGCATTGTGATGCTCTTCAAATGGTGGTCTATATGCACGTTAGTGCCCGGGTCAGAGGAGTACCCTGGACCCTTCAAGTATCCACATCACAAAAGAACCACTGAGCCTCCGAAACAACAGGGCAGAAAGGCACAGAGGAAAACTTTGGGGACAGCTACTTTGTGTAACCCCAAAAAGGCTGGGAGAGAGAATGTTTTTTAGATTGTGTGCTGGTAAGAAAATGCAAATGAAGAAATGCTCTCCTGTCGTGTGACACCCGGCAAAGAGGACTTGATGTTCCTTGTTGGAGAGCAGGGTTTCTATAACAGATACCAGGCTCCACTGCCAAATGCTTCCTCCTGATAGAACAATTTGCAAGATCCCAAATTTTTGGGAACTATTGAGTTCAGAGAGAGTAGCAACACAGCTGAAAGTGTTATGTAAACAACATATGTTAGATGTCTGATGTGCGGAGCTGGTTTGTTCCACACAGAGCACTAAAAACTGCATAGAACATAGGAGCCCAGTCTCCCGTTTCAACAGTGTGAAAGAGCACTAAAAAGCAGAAAGGTGAATCTCTATTTAATTTTATAGTAAGATTATAGTTTTTTCCTTACATTCTATTGGATGTTTGCATAAGGGAAACCAATATGTGAGTTGAATTTCAATGAAAAGGTCCAGTCAGACCACAGACTCAATGATTGGGCTTGGATTCCTCTGAAATAACTTTTGCCATCTAAAATGCAGTTATCAGGTCTAAGCCTAAGGCACCCTCCATCGCTAAAAGAGGAGTATCTCCTGAGGGCAACTCAGCCCATTTTAGAAGGACTTCTGAAATAGGCAGGATGATTTGTATCCAAAAGTGATTTGTTCTTTACAGAGAAAGCTTTAGGTGACTTGTTTATTCTTACATTCTTTCCCTTTATGTAACCAGAGTTAGGTGAGAGGAATCTTGTCCTAAAATGTCCAAGAAGTCTGTATTTAGGAGGGTGTCTGGGCAGGACTGATCAGAGATAAGTGTTGGCCACATTGCTGCTTGTAGAGATGCTGTTTGAAAGCCCAGCCTTGCCAGGCCTGCCGCAGCCTGGGCAGAGCCCTTTGTTTTCACGGTATCCGACGAGGAATTACTGCAACAGCACTAAAAAGCCCTCTGCAAACTGTTATTTTTCTCAGTCCTGACTTGCATGTTCTCAATCGATAGCAGTTTCTGCTTTCTCTCCAGATTCATATTCAAGAGCTGTCGTATTTGCTGGTTTTCTCATGAATTGTGCTGCTGGTGCTCTGACAACTGAGCGCTGCCTTGGTGGCGGCATTACTGCAGGGCATTTGTGCTGTGCCTACAATGACAGGGCCTGACATTCAAAGCTTGGCTTCATCCAGTTGCTTGAGGGGGGTCGAGGGCGAATTCTTGCCTGTGAGCTGCAGCAGCCTGGATGCCAAATCTTTTAAGGAAGCCTGTATCTTAGAGGTGAGAGCTCCCCTTCCTCCTGCTCATTAGGTGGTAGGATCTGCTACAGCGGTTCAACTTTTACAATGCCACAGGCAAGAGTTGCTGCTGCTTTTTGCATTTTTACCTGGATCATTGGCATTCTGCCTCTCTGCATTTGAGACTGAGAGTAGGTATCAGATTCAGGAGGAGGCTGTAGGACACAGAAGCACGCTGACTGCTTTCTAAATCAACTCTGATTAGAGATGAAAAATTCATTTCTCTTATATATAATATATATTTATGAAAGCATTGTCTCTCTGCAAGCATTAGCATTTTTACCAACTTAAAATAAGTCAGTCAACATGAATCATTTCTTGTGTTTGTGTGTGTGTCTTGTTAAACCTGCATGCATTTTTTTGGGTTTCTGTATGTTTATTTTCTGTGGGTTTTTTTTGTTTGGTTGGGGTTTTTTTGTTTGTGGTGTTTTTTTTTTTTTTTTTTTTTTACTTGATACAATTGATCTTAGTGCCTCGTTTCTGATAGCTAGCACTTGTGTTGCAGAGGAGAGAGACAGAAATAGAACGTCAGATCCCTGCTTGGTTGGGAAGGCATTTGTTCCCTTTCAGTGATGAAGAGGGTGACAGCTACTCAAATGGTGGTGAGGGAGCGAGCAGACGTGTGAGGGAAAACTCAAGCCAGCTGTCATTGCAAAGACACTGTGATGGTAGGGACCTTATGCACCAGAGCAGTATAAAGGACTAGAAGATCGGTCAAAAATTCGTGCATTCCCTCCACCCAAGTAAAAATCTTGTATAAGCATGTGGATCCAAAAGAAAACATAGTCTGATCTCAGGCTCCTTCTGACTGCGAGTCTCCTCAGTGAGCTAGCTTGCTGTCTTGCTTCCTCCCTTTGCTAATTCCTCCTCCTTCCTTGCTCTCCTTGCTTCCTTTCATGTTTTGCACTCTCTACTTCCACTGACCAGTTAAGTGTTCAGTAATTCCCCATTTCTGCCTGCCTAGTGGCACCCTTTAATAACCTGTAGAGGTATGGATTTCCTATAGTTTTTTTTATTTCTGAGACCCAACATAATTTTAGATCATAAATAAAACTTTTATACAGCTTTTCAGAACTGTACTGTTGAGTGCTTCACTACCTCCTTTCTTATGGTCATTCCCTATAGCCCCATATGATACGTGCTCAAAGACAGAATGAGATGTTTCTGACTACCTCCCTGTCCTTTTGTATCAGTATTTTGAATGTGTTAGTACATCTTGAGTCTGCAAATGGCCTCACAGCTTATGGATGTCTTTCAAATATCCACAAAATAGGGGGAACTTCTGCAGCTCTTGTCTTTGAGATGCAGAAGTTGTGCTGGATGAGTTCAGAGCTTGTCTTGTGTAAGGTGATTCTGTGATGGGATCTGTCTTAAGACTGCTTTTTCAGAGCTTTAACCAACTGTGCACAGCTCCACTCGCAACTCGGTGTCCCTTGTGCTACTCCTGCCCAGCCCTGGATGGCACAAGGCAAAACAGTGACATTCACTCCTGAGGGAAAGAAGTGCCCAGAATGGCTTTACTGGAGCAAGAACAATGGGAGGCAGAGGTGGTCGGGCACTTCCTCACATTGTGGGTCTCGGATGGGAGCACCCTACCTTGGTAGTGGGTGGCAAATGGATTTGGGGAAAGTAACTCGCCACCACCCCTGGAGCTCTGTTGCTGGCACCAGCTGTGGCAGTATTGTTGTACTGTCACCCTCGCTGGTGCTGTTTGGCAGGATTTGGCAGTAGGATTCTACAGGGACTCAAGAAAATGTCATGAATTCCTCTATCTGTTGCTGCGTATTGTCAACGGGGCCTTTCCACAGATTTCCGTCCTGCTGTCAGAGCCCTGTTCGAACCGTGTTGTCAGGACCATGCTCTTCAGCAGGCCTTCTTCCATGCTGTGTGGCAATGTCTAGAGACAGTTAAAAAGGGCACAGGTTAAAACTCAACTAATAAGTAAATACCATGGGAATTTTGAGATACCTACAAAAGCTGTCAGAAAGGAGTGAGCCCAAGTTCCCAAATCACATCAGCAGCTTTGGGTGCCCAACCACAGGCACCAGGTTGGGACAGAAGTTACTTGTGTTACTTGTTTTACAATTAGCCTGGAGGTCCCAGTCAGGAACCAGTGCACCACCAGTGCAAGCCAGAATCAGGACTCCCAGATCACCCCCACGCACGTGAAGGAATAGGCCCTTCCCTGGTTTAATCCACATAAAAAGATTTTTCTAAGAATTTACGCTATTGTAATTACATAGGGCTAGCTAAAGTATTCGTACAACTCTGTCTGAAGTAGCTTGAGCTCCTCACAGGCCAGGTCCTGGTGGAGGCACCGTTGTTTGTGCCTATCGAATGTCAGCAAGCAGCTTTCCTGAAAGGGCAAAACGACTGCTCTCAAAGGGCTGCCCTACCTAAATTTGCTCAGGCTTGTGTCACGAAAGAAACTTGGGCACAATGGCCTGTTTCAGCCTTTGTCAGTGGGGGAAGCTGAATCATGGGTAAAGCACACGAACAAGGAGTCACACAAAATCAAGATAATCCAGTATTTGCTGAGTGGTGCTTGCAGGGCTTTTGTTGGGTGGCATGCCTGTAAAAGGCTTGAAGCCCTAGTGAGGTTTCAGAGCAGGCCTGTGCTATCAGGGAGGCCGCTGGTATCTTGCCTGAGAAGCAGTATTTCTGTGTTGTGTTTATCTTCTCTTTGTTTGATAAGCAAACATAGATATTAGAAACTCTGCTCTATCCTGGTGGTTTTCTCATGGTTGTAGTCTTGCATACAGAGCAAAAGGTCCAACAGACCATCTGTCCTATGGTCAGATAACCAGCAAGGGCCGGGTGTACACAAGGAGATGGGGCTGGGATCAGCTTGAACTGGAATTTGCATTTGAAGTCCCTGAATTAGGACAAGCCAAAATTACTTCGAGTTTTCAAGTTTTCTCAGCTATAAAATGGAGAGAAAATGGATCTGTCCTTATAAAATTCGGTGCGAAGTACTATTAAAATGTATCTTGTCATGGCAGTATTTTTTTCACTCTTGGCACTAAATGATTTTTTTCTTATTTCTGTTTCTTAAAGCAACTTCATGCCTTGATAAAATACAGTCATTTTTCTATGTTGTATGTAGTAGAGTAGCCACTCTTGAGCAGACCAAATATATTTTGTTCCCTCCCTGTCCTCGCTGCAATACAAAATAGCAAAAGTAATTAGTCCACAGTATGGATGAATTGATTAGATTTTCAGCTTGGGGAACAGATACGTTTTAAAATGAGAACCTCTGGAGCCATATATCCCTCCCTAGTACAGAAGTTAACTGGCACTCACAACAACACTATATTCCTGAATTGTATTTTTTTTTTTTTGTCTTTAATTTACTGTGCAATTTAACTGAGGCATTTAAACTCCCTGGCCTTGATTTATCACACGCTCTGTTCCATCTGGGCAAAATAGAGTTGCACAGAGCAGGGGTTCGACATACAGCGAATATGTAGCAACTCTTCTTGATGGAGGGGGTGCTCTGGGTTGGGCCGGGGTGTCAGGAGAGGGGTACTCATCAGGACCCGCGTGGTGCCGATCCTGCGCTCTCTGTTCGGTGGCTGCTGAAACAGCTGGATATTGCAGAACGGCGTGAAGAGCTGTGGGCAGCCTGTTCAAGGGAGATCCAGGCCAGCTCCTCCCTGTCCCTGCGCTGGGGCGAGTGTACGGGGGAACGAACCTCCCAGCTGCGCTCTGCGGCTTAGGCGATGCCTCGGTACTTAAAGATCTTTGGATAAAAGGTGTAATTAAGTCCCATCATTATTCTGTAACTAAAATATGGTTGAAGCTCTGCTTAACCCCAAATTTAATTAACTTTGTTTTAAACAAAGATTATTGTAAAAACTTTCTCCAGCTGAAGCTTTATGTGCCAAGTTTCACTGCAGGCCATGTATTTGCATGGCAGAGTTTTACACACTCCTGAAATTTGTAGTTTGCAATGGAAAAACTGGCAGACTTAGTTATATCAACATTAACAGACATTCAGGATAACTGAAAATACTGGCCCTTGCCAAAAGAAGAGTTTAGTGGATTTTTTTTTTTTTTTTTCTCTTCAGGTCCTTTCACTTTAGCAACAGAGATTGCTCATGAATTTATACCTGGGCCATACACGTCAATGACTTCTTTCTCCTTCTAGCTATGAGCTTGGGGTGAGAACAGAGCCCTGCAATTTAAGAATTGCGGTACTTCCACTCAATTTCCCTGCACCCCCACGTGTATGTGATCAATGGCCGGGGACATTTTAGAGCATTCCATTTCTCAGGTCAGGCAGTATGATGCCCTTTGAAAATCCCTATGTCAGGGAAGAAATGCGGAGGGGAGGTGGGAGGGATACTCATGTTTCACAAAGTCCACAAACTACAGCCAGACTCAAAAGCGCTTAAGCACAGCCTGACTGCAAAAGGAATTCAATATTCCATTCTCCAGAGTGAATGACGCTGATCAAAGAAGCTGCGTCTGAAAAGACAAACTCTCTCTCCTGTCCCCTTCACTTCCAGACTTAAAGGAAAAAGTATGAAAGATCACTGTGCTACAGGAACTGCCAACCCCCATTTCCATGGGGAAAATCCTTTTTTTTTTTTTTAAAAAAAAACCAACCTAGTATTTATTTTTAAAAAGGGGAACACTTCGCTTATACTGCAAAACTGGCTTCAAAAAAGGGTAGGACAAATTCAGGGTAGAAAAATCCATCAAGAACTGCTAAGCAGCTCTAAACGGAGCTGCAAGTGCAGTCTCAACAGGCAGCAGGAGGATGTAGCACGGAAGTGCAACCCTGTGCCTGCCCCTGTGTTTCCAACCACGTGGTGATGCCTACCCTCAGCCCCAGGCATCTGCTGCCACCACTGCCAGAGGCCAATGAGGCAGACCTTTGGTGTGACAGAGGGCAGACATCATGGTGCTTTACCCTGCTCAATATGGAACAAGATGTCATTCCCTCCTGCAAGGAAGAGACAGGTCCACCATGTCACCATCCTGCCCATGTTGTCCGTCCCCCGAGGGCTCATCCTGCACATGCAGCTTTTGGGAGCTGATAAAGCTGTTGGTGCTGAGCATCTTCCCTAGGAGCATCCTGCTCTCCCTGCAGAGCAGCTGCTGCCCAGGGATGCTGTTCGTGCCCATGGCCACCTCTGTGGCTGCTTGAGGTGGGTGTTTTCAAACTCCTTGTCCCCGTATGAGAGTGCAGAGTATTGGAAATGCCTCTGCACAGCCAAATATAATCCTCCAGGCCTCAGAAGGACCCTCAGAGAGGTTTACATTCAAAACACTAATGCGGGAAATATAAAAGCGTAAAACTGCATCAGATCAAATAGTCGTCATTATAGCAAGCATGTGAGACAAAAACCATTGTCATTTATCTCTCTGGGGACACCACACTTTTTGTTTGAGCCCTGTTATTGGTGAAGTATGAGTTCTAAAATTATAATAATTAAAATGATGATTATAAAGTGTCAGGGATTGTATTTTTTTTTTTTTTTTTTTATAGCTGGGAACAGTCTGTTCATTATTGAAGCGAAGATTTGGCTTTAAATTCACATCAGTTTAAAAGACAGTGAGGGGGGGAACATATTGATGTGAATGCAGCGAGCATGCCTGAGTGCTGAGGCCCCTTCTCCTGCTGCAGACTGGATCCTCTTTCTCCTCTGTCAGGCATGGAGAAGAAGGGACCTGTGGTGAGGGACAGTCCTGGAAAATGGGCTGGAAATGTGTCACTGCTTGACTTTCTGGGGGCCTGCTGGTGATTTCTCCTGCTTTGTAAACACCAACTGGATGGCTGCTGCGGCCCGCTGCTGGGATGTGGGACCCGGCAATACGTTGTTTCCATTTTCTGGCAACAGAAGCTGAGGATGAAAAATCAAAGAAAACCACTAGAGGCATCAGCAATCGGAGCACAGGAGCTCCTTAATGTCAAACGCACCTTCACTTTATCCTTTTACATTGTACATCTGGTGCTGGAGCTGCTTCTTGTCATGAAGTCCTGGCTCTGTCCCAGGGCAGAAGGTGGGGTGTCCCTGGCCAGGGCAGCAGCCTCTGCCAAATCTAATTATGTATCTCGAGGAGTTGGCTTTGAGCTTTCTAGTTTGCCAGGGCTAGACTGGGTAGCTCAAATGAGAGAAGATGTTGAACGGTTGAGATTCAAAATAGCTTCCATTTTCAGATCGGCTCAACTTTGGGGATGAAATGGCCCCAAAACATTAGCTATGTCTGTTCCATGTCAGAAATAAATGAAAGCTGAGATGAGTGTTAGCTTTGGGCACCCATCCAAAGCTGTAGGGGAGAGAGAGAGGAAACCTATACCATAGATTTCAAAGAGCCCATATGTCTGATCTAGGACTTGCTGTTTGCCATTTGCTGGATCAGGCCCACCTCCATGAAGAAGAGGCTGGGTAGCAGCTGGGGGATGGAGGGGAAGAAGAGGAGAAAGGAAAGGGAATCAGAGAAATATTGATAAATTCTATTTAGTGAATAACACAGTGCATGTAGCAGCACAATGGCCTTTTCTGCAGGCAGATTATCCCAGCCAGAGTCTTTGCTATATTAAAAAGAGGGGGGAAAAATAGAGCACCAAAGAAAAGGAAAGGCGGGCTGTACAGCAGCAATCAATGCTGCCCTTTGTGCTGCCTGACATTTGAGGGACTTGTTATCAACGACTGCTGGCTGCTTTATCTAAATGTATCTCCCCAGCTGCCAGGCACAGCGCTGATAGGCAGCAGGACGTGCCGATGGCCCCAGCTGATACCACAACCACCCAATTCACCCACCCGACTTGCTGTCAGGGGCCGGACGACTTCTGTCACTCCACTGCTGGCATCCTTCTACCTACCCCCTAAAGGGGAAAGAGAGGACATTTTCCCCTACCACTCCTCCCTTTCCCTTTCAGCTACTTCTTTGTCTTTTTAAAGGAGAAAGAAGGAAAAAAAAAAGAGCAAAAGACCAAAAAGGGAAAAATTGAAAATAGCAACAACAACAACAACAACAAAAATAAGCAAGAAATTTGGGATGAGGGAGGGATGTGCTGAGGAAAGGAAAATTTACTTTATTTTTGGTTTGTCCTGCAACAGCTCTGTCATCTGCTGCTCTGGCAGAAATTGCCTTATATGCGCTCGCCTTCTCTCTCCTGCTTTACTGCAAAAGAGTGATAAGAATAATCTACTGTTTGGCTGCTAGGTTGTCTCTTAGTGTGGAAAATGCTTCTCTAATATTTTCTGTTTGTTTATACAGCACATATACTTGTGTCTATGTAATGTAGAAACCTGTACGCACAAGTTTTCATGCAATTACTATTAATTTTTATGACTAGAAGATGATGAATGGGCATAAAATAAAGGTTAGCTTGAGGTATCTCCTAAATCCTGGAGGATGCGTGTTTTTAAAAAAAAAAAAAAAAATAAAAAAATGTTGCAGTCCAGTTCCAGCTAAGAAAGTAGCTGCTTTTAGGTGTGCAAGCTGCCTAAAGGCAGTTTAATTCTTGCTAAAAGGTAGCCAGTTATTGACAGGTTTTAAAGTACAAAAGCTCTGGATTGGTGTGGCCTCTTATTTCAAGAGACAGCTTAAATGATTACCTCTGCTGCTAAAAAGGTTTTGAGGTCTGCATGGAAATGTCAGCTCATAGGCTTGCATGTATATTTACTCTTGCTTGGTGCTAATGAAGCCATTAAAAATGCAATATGGCACAGATGAAAGATTTCCCTAAAAATGAGCATTTTCTGCTGTCTGTGACTTCTTCTGAAGCAGCACTTGGAAAAAAAGTAATACATAAGCACAGGAATATGGAGGCCATTGTATTAACTGCTCTGCTTTTAATGGTTCTTTGCCAAAATCTGAAAGTAATTAGAGCTCTCAAAAAATAGATGATTCCAGGAGAATAGAATAAATTCTTATCTGTCTCATGTTCAGCTGTCTTATGTTTGTACATTTAGCATATGTTTATCAGTTACAGACTCAATTTTAAATTGTGTGCAAATTGTTTCCTTGACCATAATTGGAAACCTCACATGCATGTAGTAGAAATTAATTTTGGTAGTGTATTTTGAGGAAAATCAGGCCTATTTGAGGCATCTCATTTTTCTGATTATCACTGTGTCAGGGAAAGACTTCTGGCACCGTTGCCCTTGCATTTCTTCTGCAGTGAGTTACACCTACTTACATCAAAAGACCTAATGGGAAGAAAAGCAAACATGCACGAGGGGTGTTGCAGATGGTAAAATCCCTCTGGAGAGCCAAAGCCAAGGCCCAGGTACCAATATATACCTCTTTAGCAGAAGAATAGCAAGATCTTAATAAAATACAAATTTGCCTTTCAAAAATGAGTCAACGCGTTAGCAATTCAAGTGCCCAAGCCGAGCGTGGATGCTGGCGAGGGGTCTTTGGTAAATCTCTGGCTGAGAAAGCAGCATGTTAAGAGTCCAGCCCTCACTCTCCCCTGCAGCTCCCGGGTCATGGAATTCTTAGTGGAGCAAGTGCTGCTTTTCTGTATGAGAAGCAGGAACAATTTCGCTATGCAGTATGGAGCAATGTTAAGCAGAGGCCGCTCTGCCTGGTTTCGTAAGTCTTCCACAATATGACAGAAGCGCTTTTAATCAATTAATTAATTAATTAATGCTGGCCAGTTCTGAGTCCGTTTGTCTTGCTGCCTGACCACACTGAACCAGGGCAGAACAGCCCGCCCCCCCAACACTCTTCAGCCCTGTGCAGGCAGCACAGCTCACGGAGCACAAGCTCAGACATGCACATAGTATAACCTTCCCGAGCATTTCTCTTTCTGTGGCATTAGGAAGCCAATTCCTCCCAAGAGCATGTTTATATCAATCTAAAATTCATTTCGGCTGAAATATTTATGATTTGGGGGAGGGGGAGCAGGAGATCTGGGTGTTGAGTGTGGTCAGATCAAGTTAGCTTCAACTGGCAAGGTTGACAAAAGTAGTAATCTCTGTCCCTCCTCCTGTACCTAAATGAGCATTTATTCCAAGCCCTTTCTTAATGCTGTAACATAATTCATTAGGACAGCCTTAATGAGCTGGTAATTAGTCTGGTGGGAGGGGGTGAGGAGGGGAAATAGAAATGCTAGACAGAGAGAAAGTCGAGCAGACTGGGGCACCTTAAAGAGCCCTGAGAGAGCCTTTTGTCAACAAAATGGATCGGGCTTGCAGGCAGTAAAACTTTCAAATGACCTTCGTGTCAAAATATTAGGCTGCTATTTTTCGCTAGATGGTGGTTTCATAAACATAAAAAGCGCACATATCATTCAGAGTGCTGTAAAATTTGTCTCAGAGATGTGTTTTTTTCTTCCCTCTCCTGTTTTTTTTCTTTTCTGTTGCAAGATGAATATCACCTCTACATGGTACGAGTGGGGGATGGGGTAAGGGGGATGGCATCTAATATCACAAACTTCTGCTTAGTCTGAAAGTAATGTTAATTGCAGCTCATCTTTGTTCTGACGGTTTTGAGTGCTTGCTCTTTCTTTTTTTCTTTTTCTGGAAGCAAAAAAAAAAGTAAAATACATACATCAGTATACATGCCACAGATAGATATTGAGAGATGGTGACATTTTCACTGGTAAAATTCAGGAAAATTACTTAGATGTTCATAATTTATGTTGAAAGCTAGATGTTAATATTGCTCTGTGATTTAAAAGACAGATGTGGTATAATAAGTGTATCAAAAACAGCAGCTCATTTCTGGAAAAGTGAAACATCAAAACAGTTGGCTATTTAAGTGCTTTTCCTTCTGTTAAATCTTTATTTCCAAGGTTAAATTTTGACATGGGGTTGGAGGGTAGAGGGTGACTATTTTCCACAAGACAAGGAAAGGATTACTCAAAGCATCCACTCGTATTGCTTGTCTTCAAGCTCCTTCCCTTTCTGTCCTTATCTAACAAGACCCAGAGTGGTGGGACTTGTGTAACTTGAGTAAGTAGTAGAAGACTGATAAGACATTGCTTGAGTTGAACCATAAGAATGTGCAAGCAGAAATAATGGGGATAAGTACCCAACCTAACAAACACAAAAACCAAGGAGATAGCAGAAAGATAGAAAACTTGACTTATTGATCTGTTGTGCCGTTAACTATTTCTTTCTCTTCCATTGCGTCACACCATGCAGAAGTGCCAACCTGTTCCCTCTCTGCCTCCTGTCTGTCGCCTGTATTTCCCTTCACAGAATCACAGAATGGTTCGGGTTGGAAGAGACCTTAAAGATCATGTAGTTCCAACCCCCTGCCATGGGCAGGGACACCTCCCATTAGACAAGGCTGCTCAAAGCCCCATCCAGCCTGGCTTTGAACACATCCAGGGATGGGGCATCCACAGCTTCTCTGGGTAACCTGTTCCAGTGCCTCACCACCCTTACCATAAAGAATTTCTTCCTGATATCCAATCCAAATCTACCCTCTTTCAGTTTGAAGCCATTACCCCGAGTCCTGTCACTACACGCCCTCATAAAGAGTCCCTCCCCATCCTTCCTCTAGCCCCCCTTTAGGTACTGGAAGGCTGCTATAAGGTCTCCTTGAAGCCTTCTGTTCTCTCTTCTGAACACCTGAACTGTTTGTCGCTTGTGAACAGCCATTGCAGGTGGTGGATGCACTGGCAGCCAGGCCACAGCCAGGAGCCCAAATCTTCCCCCAGAAAGGGCCATGAGGGGTGATCACAGAACTTGGGTAAGGGAAAGCCAGGCTTGGGCTTAATAGACATCTGGCCCAGCTGTCTGGCCACGAGTTCATGACTTGGTATAATTTCTCGGTATTTAAACAGACAGCATATGAAGTATTTCCAATGTGCCTGGAAGTATCAGGACCTGACCCCATCTGAGGCATTTCCTATCCCTTTGGTGTGCCAAACAGACTTGCCTATGGCCAGTTTGTGGCTGAGGCTGGAGACTGGCTCGTGTGCGAAGATCACACAGGGCTGGCTGCCTCGGGGATCCGTGGTTTGACGGGCTTTCCCTTTGAGATATGAAGGCCATCTTTCCCACATAAAATGTGACATTAAAAGAGAAATTTAGACAGGAATGAGATGATGTCTGACTTCTCCTCATAGACCCAAGCAAAACAGGAAATTTTACTTGCACTTGTGAAAAGTTTAAGCCTGGAGTTTCACACTGTTCTTATTACCCATCGTGTGGAAAAAAAACAACTCAGACTTTTTTTTTTTCCCCACTACTAGAATGAATCTCAAGTACTTTGCCAGTGTTGTAGTTGTGCTCTGTCAGAAGAGCTGAATATGGATCACAATGACCTCTGGAGAACAAGTTGTGGAGTTAATAAATGAGGGGGGTTTATTTATTTATTTTTTTAAGCTAACAGGAAAGATACACTATATCTTACAGCATCTGTAGCGTACAGATCAATTGAGAAAGGCTCCAGGTATGATCAGTTTAACATGTGGCAAAACATCGGTGTTGCCCTCCAGTGACATTGGATCCTGCTGGCTGGCTACATCAAAGCTACTGATGAAACTCTATTTCCCCTCTTCTGCCCTGCTCCCCGCCCGCCCCCCCCCCCAATTTTTTTCTTCATTTTTACTTGGTTTTTTCCTTCTTTTTTTTCTTTTTTCCTTTTTTTTTTTTTTTTCCCCTCTTTTCTCTTCTCAGCCACTTACTGGAAGAGGCAACAACTTCTTCCATTTTCTAACATATATTCAGGATGCTCCAGGCGCACAGTGCAGTAGTAAAATGCCAAAGCTCAGTAAAGAAACTGTATCTGTTCATAAGGTGTAATGCAATATTTCTGATACATAACATGCCTATGATATGAACCCCAAAAAAGCATCTTCCAAAATCTGCTTTTTACAGCACTTTTGAGACTTAGAATGTTCTACCGCATAAACAACTTGTGAGGCTGCAAGCCCTGCCTAGTTCTCCTTATTAGAGTTTTTCTTTCTTTCTTTCTTTTTTTTTTTTTTTTTTTTTTTAATATTTATTTTTATTCCCCAGACCTTGATTTGGACTGAAATTTTCTCTACTGGGTGTCTGTTGCTGAGTGAAGTTCATCATTCTCAGGAAAAGCAAATTTTAGCAGGGTTAAGTGAAAAGTACATACTAAATTCTGGTCACTTCTTTGCAAAGTCCTACCATCACCAGTCCAGATTGAAAGACAGTATTTTGAGTGGGGGCTTGCATTGTTTTTAGAGGGCTATCTGCTCCATCTCTCTCTCTCTGATGGTTTTACAGATTTAGACAAATTTTTAAGTTTTTGAAAATCTGTAGGATGTATAAGCTCAGTAGACAATTCTTAGGTGAGAGAAAGATGTCCTAAGAGAAGAAGCAAAGCTGAAGGGGAGAGAGGCTGAGAGAAGAGCTCAGACAAAGGAGGTGAAATGCTGCTGGGAAGGAGGCTGGGGCAGCGCGTGTGGGATCAGACAGGTTTTGAGGAATACACAGGGGATGGAGCTGGGGATCTGGCTTGCCAGGCAGGAATTAATTGCGGTTGTTTGAGTGCCTGAGGAACAGAGTTAGGATGCGCCTTGGAAAAGAGAGGCGGACTGTGAGGAAGAAGATGGACAGATTAGGGCAAAAATGAGCGAGAAGGTCACATGTTGTGTCAGTAAATACAGAGTTATCTGCATCCATCGCAGCAAATTCCTCCCTCCCTGCTCCAGAGTACCTGGAATAGCACCTCAGATCCTTGAGTTTCAGGATTTGTCTGCTACCAGCAAGAAGCCACCACATCGATTGGCAAAGCCTTCCACCCACTTTGAAAAATCAAATTGAGTCCCAAATTAGTGGTTCCTTTTGGCTTAATATCCCCGTGACTCGCCTCTATGTACCGTGGAAGTAAATTAACTGTGAATTAGTGCCAGAGCCGTAAGGAACTCACACAGAAGTTAATAGTTCTGTCTTCATAGCAGGGACTGAATAATGTGCAGCAGAGTAAGAGCTAGGCGAGTACATAGAAGAATACAAACAAAATATTGAAGAAATATAGTCTGTGCTGAGGCAAGGGTTCCCAAGGCAAAATATACGATTATGTAATTAAGAATGGTATCCTAATGCAGAGGCAGTGAGTAAAGGCTCTGCAGGCATCCTTCATTCCAATGTGTCCCAGCTCTGCTTTGCCACCTGAATAATGATCTTTGACTTACACATTTTGTGAGTTATATTTATCATTGCACTTTTCACCTACCTCCTCTACAGTGTTGAGTGTCAGCAATTCACTGTACACCATCCCTCAGTAGCAATGTTATTTTTCTTGCTCTGTAAATGCCAAAGCTAAAGTTGCCCACATAACCGCAACTCTGGTCCCCTGTGTAAACACATTACAAGACAGTCTTTAATTACGTGAGCTTATTTTTATTTTTTTCCCCTGCTGCACGATGCTCAGAGACATCTGGCCATATCATTCAAAGTGTGGCCCAGGCCTTATTTACCTCACATCATCAAAACAGTGTACTGAATACAAAATTATTGATTTGCTCTTGGGTGTTTCAGCTGTGCTCTCAGCAGAGCATTTGAGTACTTTATGGACACACGTGGATTTGAATTCACAGCACCCCTGTGAGACAAGAGGGTGACAGTATTCCCATTTTACAGATGGGGAGCTGAGTCACAGGGAGATTAAGGTCAAAGGACCCACCAATTTTGGGGCCCCAGTTTGATGTTTCTCAGTACTTAGTGTTTTTATAGCTCAATATATGTTCAAAGCACAGCTCCCAGAGACTTCAATTACAGCTTCCAGCACTCAGCACTTTGCAAATCAGCCCCCAGGGTTTCAAGTCAGGCATCCAGAAAATGAGGAACACACAGTTAGTGACCACCTGTGGTTTATAACTTGGCCAAATGCGTGTGGATTTTCATGGTAATAGCAAAAGGCACCTCTCTTATTCCTGGGTGATTCTTTTCTCTCTCTGTCAAGCCAACCGATCCCTGCAGTAAAACACAGAGTGCTGCTGAGGTCTCTCAGTGGAGCAGTCCCACACATTGTGGAGGAGGGATGCAAGAGGAGGGGACTGTTGTCATTACGAGGGAAACAGGACTGTTTTTTTTTAATGTCATTTGTGGCAACAGCTGAAATCACCTTTGCTAAAATTTTAACATGGCTTTTCAATTTCCAGGATACACCTCCAAAGTCTTAAGCCTCAACAGTAAAACTGGCAAAGTTATGGGAGACTAAATGCATGACTTTAGACTGGGAGGTAGTAGGCACCCTGCTGCAGGGGCTGCTGCCTGCTCTGCTGCCAATGCTCTCTAGCAGTGTACTGGAGGTGAAGGGGTGATAAACTGAGACCAATACTCTGTTTCCACGTAGTATTGGTGTGGGAAAAGGAGTACATTTTAGCTGTGTTCAGCCTGGGGCAAATTTTTATGGCAAAGTGATGAAACCCCTGGAAGTGATATTTTTGATGGAGACATCCCTGGCAGATGGCAATTATAGCCATGCACTATAGCCATAGAAAGCATTTAAAATTTGAACAACATGGAGCTGGAATGCCCAGATGTAGGTCACTACCTTTGATACTATTAACAATAGAAAGATAGCAGTGAGCATGGTATGGAAGATGCATTATATAAATGAAATAATAAATATGATTTATTTTCTTGAAATACAGAGAGGTAAAACTGAATTAATCTCATGGTTTTATCTATATTCCACACCTTGTTCTCTGTGCTGGCAGATGTTTATTGCTGAATAAGGTGAAAGATAGCTGATGAAATGAGCTGGAGGTTGTTTCAATTTCACAAGGAGAGATATACTTGAAATATCAGCTCATAGAATTGTGTAAACTGGGGTGAACTCCAGTGTGGGGAGAACAGGAGGTGCAATGCACTGAGAGAGGCAGGTGATTTGGACTGAGAGAGGAAAGCTGCTTTGAGAATTGATCCCTGGGAACTGGTGAGATCCTGGGAAAACTCAAAATTATTTCAAAAGAAGTCAGTAGAGCCAAAAGACATAAAACACTGGGAATGGACCACTAAGAACTGACAAGAATCCAACCTCCTTAGCGGAGCAATACATGTGAAGAAATGGCTTCTCCTCATTTGCTGGGTTTCTTGTTTGCTGTGAGTTCATGATGCTGATGATGGGTCTGTTCCTTAACAGCAGCATATTTGCTTATTAGTTTTTCCACTGTGCCACAAGAAAATCGAGAAGGACTGCTGGTGGACAGAGTCAGTGCGCAAGGCAGCAGCTCCTCCTGCATTGACAATAATTAAAGTCCTGCTCATATGTTCACACTTGCTGTTACCATTGCAGGCCTCTCAAGGTGCAATGGACTGTCCAGCATAATATTTCATTGTCATAACAGCTTGGTTATGAGAAGGAAACCTTTGACCTCAGAGAAAGCAGTGGATAGCTTTCTCCCTACTCTTTCCAAATAATTCTCCTTGTTGCCTCTAGGTTGGAAGCTATGTTTTGAAGAACTACATTTGAGACCATGCCTAAAAATATGAGGGAAAAAAGAGAAAAGATACCTGCAAGGAATGGAACAATGAAGGAAGTGTCTTCCTTACCTCAGTCTGGCTAAATCCTGCTCACCTTTTGTGAGTAGCTACTTTATATGAATTAAATTATTTGCACCAGGTAGGTGAGCAGGATTTGTTCCCTGGCAACGTTCAGAGGGCTCGGAGGAGAAACAGCCTATACCCGAAGGAAATGAAAACAAACACAAAAGAAACTTCCAGCTTCTTTTATCAGCAGTTCTTTACAGGTCACCTCTAAAAGGTCTGCCTTTATGGCATCAGTATTTGAACCTCCTTTCTGTACAATTTGTGTGTGTAGGCTAAAGCAAGACTATGACTGCCTGAAAAATGCAGAGGCTGATTACAGCAGTGTGAAAGTAAAATAATGAGAGCTTGAGAATGTGACTGATAAGCAGTTAGATAATACACTAACAAGCAGGATGTCTGTAGTCCATATAAGGGCTAATGAAGGTCTCTATGTCCTCTGCTATTGCCTGAGGAGGATGTACAGATGGAAAATATCCCAGAAATGGCATTTAAGGGTATACACCATGTACTGACTGTATGGTGATATAACGATTGGATTCAGTGGGTGCTTAACCTATGGATAAAGTTATTAATTAAAAAGTGCACACTGGGCACTGATAACCAAGTGGGACATGCTTGAAACAAATGTTTACAAAGGAAGTGGTGCTTGGTTTCTTTGCACTGAGGCTACTGCATGCCATGTGGCCACCTGCCTGCTGAGCTGGGCTTGCAGCCCGCGGTGCTGGTTTCAGCGCCCCAGCAAGGTGGCACGACAAGACCCAGGGGGGATGGTGCCTGGGGATAGTCAGCTTGGGAATGTGCAATGGAGCTACTGGTCTTAGAGTTAAAGGCAGCATCTGGCTCCCATGCTTACACGCGTCCCCTCATGTGTCACAGTAGCGCAAGCGGACCTTTGCTGATAACAGCTCTGCGCACTGACGCCTCTGCTGTATTTTCAACCTCTGTCGGCTGACTGACTTTTCTTGGTAAACATGCAAATTCTGACCCTTTAGGGTGAGCTGTTCCAAACAGGAAAACTGGGGAGTTGAGCACTCTGGTAGGCTCAGAAAAATGGCAAGAAAACAAAAGAACAAACAAGCAAACCCATGACCAAAAAAGATTAATAAAAAAGACATTTTGACCATTTGGTCATAAATAGTACTGTTCAATAGCACCAGAAATCATGCAGACTGTGCAGGGAGACATAAAGCCACTGAATTATGTATTAATATGTCATATAAAAGGAAAAAGTACTAAAGAAATACTGTAGGAAAAATAAATAAAACCACCATTAAAAGTGAACATGTCCCATTTGGTCAGTTATGCCAAACATAAAACAACAGAAAGCGCCGTTTGGAAGTTAACAACACTTTTAATTTTACTACTGACTTTTCCATTATAAGCCATAGAAAGGTGTGGTTAGACCATAGGCTCAGGGATTGATTTTATGTCTGCGCTCATCTAAATCAGTGGGCTTTTAAAATATATCTCTAGATCTGTACCTCTCTGTATATTTGTATGAAGGAGGAGAGGAAGGAAGAAGCTGGGAAGCTGGGAATGTGTGAGCTGGCTGACACTAAATTGGAGCTGATGCCCTCTCAAAGGGGCTGTTTGGGTGAAAGGAGCCAGAGCTGAAATCTGCCAGTGGTGGCTGTGAGGCTGGTGCTTTCCAGCCCTCGGGTCTGTGGAGGCAGAAAGCACTCACACAGAATGGCAGGGGTTGGAAGGGACCTTCAGAGATCATCTAGACCAACCCCTCTGTCAAAGCATGTTCACCTAGAGCAGGGCCGACAGGAACGCATCCAGGTAGGTTTTGAATATCTCCAGAGAAGGAGACTCCACAAACTCTCTGGGAAGCCTGGGCAGTGCTCCGTAACTCTCAAAGGAAAGAAGTTTTTCCTTAGGTTCAGATGGAATTTCCCGTGTTCCAGTTTGTGCTTGTTGCCTCTTGTCCTGTTGCTGGGCACCACTGAAGAGTCTGTCCCCATCCCCTTGACACCCGCCCTGTAGATATTTATAAGCATCGATGAGATCCCCTCTCAATCTTCTCTTCTCCAGGCTAAACAGGCCCAGGTCGCTCAGCCTTTCCTCATAAGAGAGATGCTCCAGTCCCTTGATCATATCTGTAGCCCTAGGGAAAAGCATGGAAGAGCGATGCCTGGCTCTCAGCAGCCCCGGCTGTCCTGTACAAAGGAGGCACTGCTCAACAGTGCCCGTGGGGGACGGCTCAGCCCCTCTCGGGTTGCGGCTTTGATTTCACTCCGACCCTCAAATGTCCCTGGCTTTAATGTGAGACGGCTTTAATGTGAGACGACAGGTGCTGGCGGCCAGGCGGCCTTGTGGAGCTGGCTCTGGAAGAGTGGCAGGATGGGGGAAAGGGGCTGCCCACACTGGCACAGCTGGGCCGGCTCTGTCAGGACACCAGGACCATCACTTCACCCACGGAGCCGCCTGGCATACCGCTGAGCAGGCTCTAGTAGCCCCTTTTCAAGCAGGAGGGCAGCTGGGGCAGGGAGGGGGGAAAGGAGGGGCTGTGAAGTGTATCCATCAAGACCAGGCTGCTGTGATCCGGATGCTGCTTCGGGACCGTCAGTCGTCGTGAGCCTTTCCCTCGCTGTGCAAGGCAGGGCGGCAGAGCAGGGACCAGTCTGGCCTGGCCGCAGCCAGCTGACAAGCCCCTGGTCAGCCACAGGCGCCAGGGTCTCCTCGCTCACATACAAACCTCTCGTGGGATTAAAATTAAAAAAAAAAAAAAAAAAAAAAAGTGCGGGGGGAAAGATTTTGCTAGCAGAAAGCGCAAATGACACGGAAACGGCTGTGCTGCTGCTTCATTAAATACGTTGGCCTGCTAGAGCTGCATTGCAGATATCCTCTCGGTGTGTTTTGAGCAGCGAAATTCCCTTTGGTCAACTCCGCTGCAATTCGCCTGCTTGCCTTAGTCCGGCCCCGGCGATGCCGGCAACACCTTTGTTGGGAGGGGAGAGGCCGGGAGCCGGGGTGGCGGTGTCTGGGGCTGGGCCCAGTGCTCCGGCACCACTGCTGGGGAAGCTCCGTCGGCCGCCCCTCGCTCCCCTTCCCCAGCTGCGGCCTGATGGGTCTGTGCTCTCCGCGCCAGCTGAGGGCCATAGACCAGCACCAACGGAGGCAGCGAGACCCACCAAAGCTTGTCTTCCTGCCTGGGGGTAAACGGGGACACCTGTAAAATGAGCTGCAGTGGATGTGTCACTGCTGCAGAGGAAAAAAAGCCCGGCACGGCTTTGGCATGCGAATTCAGAGTCTCAGGTCTTCAGGGTCCTTCTTCAGCAGAGCCCATCTCCCGTGCTGAGAGAACGGTGCCTTTTGATGCTGTTTTGCTTTACTTTTAGAAGCCTGGGACATGAGAGTGGAGAGAAAGAGATAATAGGAGGCAAGCATGTAAATAATCACAATTAATCTGAAGGTCTAATGGCCTGCTTTGCTTCCCACTGTAATTTACCATATGCTCTAGTACTTGTGTGAGACTCCCCAGCTCACGTGTTGTTAGTTTATGTAAGTGTACGCAGACTTTGGCAAATTTGTATTTTTAGTATGTAGAAGTTAACATTTAGCTTTCTTGTTGTGGGTATGTTGTAGTATATGTTAGTGTTTATGTTGCAGGGAAAATGAATCTCTTGACTAGAAAATATCTTCTAATATTCTAGCAATTTGTTATTTTGACCTTTTTTAAAATGATGTTTTGTCAATAGCAAAGGCAAAGGTGAGTGGGATGGGCCTGGTAAAGACTAGTCATTCATGTGTGGCACACATGGTATATTATTTCTTCTGGGTCCTTGAGGGGATAATCACATCCAGATACGATTCAGAAGGTCAACCTGAATTGGAGGGAAATTTTTTCTCAGAAGTGGTATGAAATGAGAAGTGTGTCTTGCCTTGCCTTGCCTTGCCTTGCCTTGCCTTGCCTTGCCTTGCCTTGCCTTGCCTTGCCTTGCCTTGCCTTCCCTTCCCTTCCCTTCCCTTCCCTTCCCTTCCCTTCCCTTCCCTTCCCTTCCCTTCCCTTCCCCCCCATTTCAGTTGGAAAAACCTATGTATAGCAGGGATGCCACACATTTTTTCTTAGTTATGTATGTGTGTTACCCTTCACAAAGTTTTTTCAAGCCAACTTTATTTTTAACTTTGTCATGGCAAAATCTTCAGTGTTTTCAGTGGGAAATATGTTTACATCATTGATATTTGTTTTCTCCAGGGCCAGCAAAGAGGAGCCCACAATATGTTATTACTGGACCAAGCCCAATAGATAACGTGCTGTGATTTTCTACAATTAATGAGGAAAAAATCTTAGCTCTAGCAGCAGTTTGAGGTGTTTCAAAAATTAGGGTCTCGTTTTCTTCCAAAAGCCTGTGTGGGAAATGTCAAAACTTCTCTGAGTTCCAGGTACCTGGATTGGGCATAAAGCCTGAGCCAGCCCTGATGGCTGGCACCACAGCCAAACCAAGAAGGAAGTCCTTGCAGTGGAGTTCTCCTGCACCCTGAGACCAAAGCACGTCCCCTGTGGTCCCCAGCCTGGAAAGTAGCTCGAAGTATCTCTCTGAGGCTGCTCCCATGTCTGGAAAATCCATCTGTATGTGAAAGGGAGAGCGGGAGTGGTTTGTCTTTTTCTTTGGTTCCCATTAATTTCTTTTTACATCATTCCCATGTGCTCTGGGCCTGACCCTTGGTTTGTTTTTGGAAATATCTGCCTTCCGTATTCACAGAAAAGTCTGAATTGATTATCTGCAGTCTTATGACTTTTTATACTGTATTCAGGTCAGATTCAGTAATTATTGTCCATAAGTTAATAGCTGTGGGTTTTTATGACCTCATGTGATGTCTCAGGGAATGCATTTGAATTCGCAATCAGCAGTGACAAAGGGTGCTTTTGCCTGTGTGAATATTAGGTTCTGCACTTGCAGCACCGTGTCTGTTGCTGCTTGTGTTACATGCAAACCAGACCGCGAAAATGCGGGGAAATCTTTTCAGTTCAGAACTAAAGTCTCCTTGGACTCCACATGACAGGCTGTATGAGAAATTTTCCCTTTACTTCATGCAACCTTGCTTTGACTGCAACACATACTAAAACTATGCTCTCTGTGTTGAAAATAATGGGACATATTATGATCGAAGTCCAAAATAATTACTACTATGAGGATTAGAAAAGAAATTATTGTTGAAATATGCTTTTAACCTTGATGTGACAGTATTTACAGAATTGATGTTTCCTGAATCTCTGTAAGCAGTATGTTCCATGGCTGCTGGACATAATACGAAAAGACTCTGACACTTACTGATTTATAGCACTACGGTGTTTCTGTATAAGCTGCAGCCCAATATCTACCAAGTACAGAACATGACCTGGGCAACAGGGAACCAAAACCTCATTTAGCTCTATGGAAGCCTAAATTGAGCAGTGCTTTAAAAATCAACAGGATGTTAAAATGAGTCTTGTAACCAACTCAGCAGCAAGTGAAAGATTTTGGATGTGCGGAGGGTATTTTTGACCAGCTTTAGGCTGTGCTGAAGCTGGGACAGCTGGATTCTGTGCAGCTCCCACTCCAGGGAAGGCCGTGAGAAAAGACATGTCCATAATCTGGTAATTGTCCCTGTTTCCATTTTTAGCTGTTTTGTCTCTTTGGATGCTACATCAGTAACAGTTTTTTGTTTCTTTCCAGCCAGTTTCGTTGTAGCCACCCCTTCAGCGCTCTTTAATGCGGTACCAGCAAGCAGAAATCTTGCTTCCAAATGAGTTGCCAAAAATGGCAAGAAAACAGAAAATTTGAGGTTCACTGGCATAAAGCCACCCATGTGCATTTTCATTAGATAAGGTTTGCTGTGTTTTGGTTTTGTTTCCCTTTAAATGAGAAGTTTGTTGACCCACTGAATAAAAGATGTCACAAACCGTCCTAACTGACATATAATGGTAGTGTTGAGATGGGCGCTCTGTGTTAGATGGGCAAAAACTACACATGGGGGAAAATGACAATTTTCTGTATTCCATGGCTGGCATTCATTCACATTATGAAAACCTGAGAAAGTAAACAAGAGGCTTGAACATTTTGTTATGAGATTTTTCCAACAGTATTGCTTTTTCTTACTTGGGCACTTTGTGACACGTACCTCAAAGACAGGGGCATGTTTGGAAAGGCTCAATTATTTTGTGAGTAAAATACCAAGGAAAAGGACCAGATCTTCACTGTGGAAACTCTGTGCAGTGTTCAGTCTCCAGTGCCTTCACAGCACTTACCAGGTGCTGCAAGGCAACAGCTATTAATAATGCGCTGTCACAGCCGGCTCAGCCTCTCCCTCTTGGATCCGCACCAGCCCACTCTGGGTGTATGCCCCAAATTGGAGCCATGTGTCGTCAAGCTGTCTTAATCCGGGCAGAGTCCAGGGATTGTCTCCGATCTGGATTTCTAGGAACATTTTTGTGGCATGGAGTCTTTCTAGGACTGCTTTCCGAGCTGAGATCCCAGAAGCAGGGAGTTGTTCTTCTCCTAACATCTGCAGCCAAGCATTTCACATGATCAGCTGTGTTAGCTTTCCTGCAGAAAAAAAAAAGGGTGCCCTGCAGTACAAGCAAATGCCTTCTGATCTCCCCCTCCTGCCTGAGATTTATCTCATCTCCTGCTTTCCCTTGCCCTGCTCCGTTCTTCAAAGCCCTTGGAGAAAAATGTTTCTTTATAATTTTGTTCCTCCGAGTTGAGATCGATGCTGGTGCTGATAGTCCTGACTGAGCAATCTATTCGGAGACAGAGATGTAGCCACCACTCAAAAAAAAAACCCAAAAAAACACAGGGCAAGAATTTATAGCAAATATTCATGAGGGTTTCAATGTGCAAAAAGTCCATGATCTCAAAGAGAATTCACAAGCTGCACCTCAATTCCTTGATCCATGGCACAGAGATACTTATCCCGTGTCTGCGCCACAGTAGCTATGTTTTTTGGAAAACTGTGTTTGCAGACAGACTTTCTCTGTGCTTTTCTCTTAAAGAGGTTTTGAGTTGTTCTGAATAACCAGACACACCAACAAACTGAACTGTTACACGTGTCTCTACTTCCGTGGAAATACAGTACATGCTGGTAATTCTGAACTACTAGGTGCTATTTAATGCTGTTAAAACATTCCCATGTAGGATTTCTTCTGGGTAAAATCCAGCTTTCTATGTTACACAATGCATTTGAATTGGAACAGATTTTTCCTCCTCAGTCTATCAGTAAAACCATTGCACTGGCCTGACGTAGCTGGAAACAGCTCTCTCTAACATCTTTAAGCCAGACAGATCTGAAGTTGACAAAGTGTTTGTGGCATCTCTTGTTTCTTGCTATTTTTCTCAATAACTAGGCTCTAGGGAAAAGTCTTCAAATCCTTAAACAAGCTGAAGAAAATCGCTCCCTCTGATCTGCACTCCTCAGTGGAAACTCCTCAACTGCTTGCTCTGTGTTTATCAGCGGAAGAGCCACACGTGGAACACCTATGGCTGGTCCACCTGCAGGAAGGGCACTCGCTGTGGAAAAGGGCCCAGTGGCTGCACCAGCCGGGAGAAGCGATTTTTGTGTCCTTGATGAAGCTTCATTGACTTCAGCAAACAAAAATGTACATTTCCAGAAAAGCCTGGAAGGATGCCCGGTCTGAAAAAATGAATGAGTCTTTCAGATTCTTGTTTCTTCCCTTTCCGAGGGAAAAGTTGAGGGATCCATATAGCTGATGCTTGACCCTTTGCAAAGCAGTTTCAGATGCCAGCCACTGTTTCCTCTCCAAGAACGAGCGTAACTGCTATGATTTGGCATAATATAGGTAAGCGTTTCTATTTTTGCTTTGTATGATCTATCTAAACTTTTATACCAAATTTGCTACCATGAACCCTTAATATAACTTTGGTTATGGGCCAGCTAAATACAGCGTATATAGCCACTTGGAAACTTTTATTACAAAACACCTGCTTAACTTACTACTGCACATGTGCCATTAGAAAATATGAATCACAGTAATATTTTGCATCATGGTTGCACCGGGCAACTGAGAATCTTGAAGCATTTATGAAGTAACTAGATTTACTCTGACTATATTTTGCCAGATATCTTTTTTTTCCCAATTTGTGTAAGATCTGCGTGAATAAATCCCTTTACTGATTTGAGATTTTTCTCTTTGTGAGGAGTTCAGTCCAGCACTTCGTCCACTTCCTTAGTGGTCCTTGTAAAGAATTATTGCTCAGCAATTCTTGCTCTTTATACTGATCATGCTGATCAGATGCATAAGTAACTAAATATGACTAGGGGCCTGATTTCAAAAATTGCTACTCAGTGATATTTGCCTTACATTTTTATCTTTCAGTTATTGTTAGTTATAAACTATTATTCATTATAAACTATTAATAAAGAATACTTGACTAAAATTTACTGTTATGAGAATCCCTAAAAGTTAGGAAAAGGAACACAGAAAGTGTGCACTTTTTTGAAATTTTGGAGGTATTTGCATAACCATAGTTATGAAACCTGTGCTGAGAAACCTGAGGCCCAAGCATGGCACTCTTTTGTTTTCTCCTTTTATTGTTTAATGTCATACAGCAGTTTTGTGACAGGGTGAAGTTGGAACAGCCTTCAAACTTGAACTCTTATCAGTAGATGATAGTTCCTCATCTGGAAGAGCTGGAAAGGGAACTGATGCGCACAGAAAACGTGCAAGGAAATGTTTCCAAATCTTTCTGTGCACATCGAGGGCTAGCGACCTGCTGGGGGCTCTGCAGGTATTCTCCAGGCAATGCTCCACCACTGAGCTCATCCTCCAGCTCTCACTGCTGAAAGAGTTCTTTTCCTTCTATGGAGAAGCACAGGAGCTCTTTTTCATCTATGGAGAAGCACAGTCAAAGCACATCATTAAAAACTCTGGAGCATTTGAACATTTCTGTAAAGGAAAAGATGCTGGTTAGTAACAATACGTTTCCGCAAAAAGTCATATACGTATGTGTGACCTTGATATGTATCAGAAACCTCAGAAAGTCATTCAGAGCAATACTTCTCATTTTTCCTGGAGGCAGAGAACATATTGACAGTTCAGCTTTTAGGAATTACTTTAAGGTGGGAAGAGTCAGTGGACCAAGCTGCATTGTGCTGCAGGTGGGTAAAGCTCCTTTGAAAGAAGCACTCACTCTCTTCAGTGATTCTGTTCCTGCAGCAGTGAGTTTGTTCCACTGTTCCTGGTTCATGAGACCAACTCCTCTTTTCCTAGTCTCTCTCTCTCTCTTTCCCCTTTATATCTTAATTCACTGCTGTCATGATTTATACTAGCAATACAATGTGCAAGACGTGAAAATCTATACATCTATCATACCCCCGTCTGAATACTGGGACATGACATTTCAAAATTATTTTTTCCCTATACATTTATCATGCATTTATTTATTTTTTTTTTTTTTTTTTCAAAAGGAGACTATCTTCTGTGGATGGAAGGAGGCTGAGGATGGTCCAGCATCTCTACTATCCTATTTCATGTATGCCATGCGGTTTATCGGGTAGAGAAAGGGGCAGGAGCGCTGCTCTACTGTGGTTCTCTGTCTGTTCCTTTGGCCAATATTGTGGAGCTAAATATTTTATGATTCTTGTAGAGACTAAGGTACGTACATTTAGCATGTTATCCATCAGAGGCAATTTGAGGTTTAGTGTAAATGTAAATTGTTCTTTAGGGAAGAGTAAGAATCTGTGACGGCTTGTTCCTGGAACTGGCTGATCTTTATCAGCCTTGTGACAGTTCCACAGGGACAACTGGTTGTAATTAGCTCATTTATTATTGATTCCATCTTTGGACAATTAATCAGAATTAATCAGGGTTCAGTGGTGTTTTAGAGGTCTGAAAATATGTACATAAGAGCTAGGGATGCCTGAGCGTGCTAAAGGAAGCATGAGGTGAACACAGTCTCAGGAACTGAATGCAATTCTGCCTCTTTCGAGGTTTGGAAACAGGTAGCAAATTTTTGAAGATATCTTTTACTTCCTCTCCCTCATCTTCACTTCTCTGTACAGTCTAACTCTGAGAGAGGCTGAGCATAAATGACAAAACACACTGAGAGAAACAGTTTTTAAAAAATTTCCAGCCTAATCTTAGCTCTTTCTTCGCTGGTCACTCCCTCTGCAGGCACAGTCCTGCCTCCCAGAAGCTGTAAGGCACTGGAGCCTGAAATTACCTGTATGATCTTATTACTGCAGCCCTTGTGCTTTTTTTCCACACATCCACATATTGGTAGTTACTCTTGTTCTTTATAATTTAATTTTAGACAAAACATAATCTTGTTGGAGTAAATGCTTGTGTCTCTTTGTGTTGTTTTCTTTTTTTTTTTTTTTTTTTTTTTTTTTTTAATAAAACATAAACTATGGTGTCTAGATACTAGGCAAGAAAGTTGGTGTAGTGTAAGGACCAGATATAAACATGTTGTAAAATCCTTCAAAACTTTTAATGTCTGTTAAAAAAGGTCAATAATTTTGACTGGAAAATGAATGACTTTGACATAACTGGGATCTGGTTAGAAACAGTTTTTCACATAAAGATTTGGTTTTTTTCTATGTGGAGCTTCTGAACACAATGCAAATTTATATTTTATTTCCTCTGATATCCGTATGTTTTAGATACAAAACCTTTTTTTTAATGTGTAAAGAGGTTTTTGATTTAGGAAAATAATTCATCATCTGTCTTCATATTAGAGTGTTTCTTGCAAAAGTTTCTAATGTACATTTTTCATGAAAAAAATTACCTCCTCTTCTCCCCCCTTCCAACTACTTTTGACTAACTTACACTTGGATTGGAAATATCCTGAAAAAATAATTTGTGATTTTGCAGGCAGCGTGATAAATAATTTGTAAAGGAAAAAGACAGACAACTGACTAATGCTGTAAAAATAAGATAATGCTAAGCACTGGATATCTCCTGGATGTGCATTAATTCTCTTTATATTAGATCTAAGTTAAGCACTAATTTTATTAGGAGCAGTAAGTCTAAAATGCAAATATATAGTAATGTGGAACAAGTCAATGTCTGTTATTGGAACAAGAGTAATTAGCTGAGTAATTAATTGAACCATGCTTGAGGTTTTTTTCAGTGTAGGTATTTAAACTGAATACATTGTTCTTTATCTCATAATAACGAATTGTTCACGGAATGTATATGTTACATTCTGCCACTGACATATGGATTCTACCTCATGTCACTAATACAGTGGTTAACACCCACAATTAATTAAACAGTTTTGGCACACTATCCTGTCCAAGTCAATGAGTGGAACTGGATATAATTTGAAGATTCAATGCATTCTCCTGTGTGTTTGAATTTTCCGCTGAAGGAGGTGGAAATGCCTGGGTGAAGAGGCTGAAGTTTTGTTGAACTTTTCCCATTTTTGAGTTGAAGTACCCTGGCGTGTAATTAAGACTGAGGCGTTGGTGTGTTATAAAATTATTGCCAATGACACACAGTATTTGAGATTAATTTAGCCATAAGTCTTGTTGTCTGAAAGATTTAAGAGCAACATTTTAAATTAGAGTCCCAACTATGCATTTAATTTAGATTTAATATGACAGTTATTTGTTCTGATAATAAAAGCCCCATTGCATATTAAAAACATATTAATTGAGGATTAACACAGATGTAGTAGATTTAGAAATCTTTGATGAAAGCATGTTAAAGCATCAGTTGGAATTTACAACTGCTGTAAATATATTAACAGCATTAATGTGACCATCTACTTATGAATCTAGCAGATTTTGTCCAATTCAGAACAAAATGCTTCTGGTGTTATGGCCAGCCATCTCAATTGAGCTTTTTTATATGGTGTTTAAATTTTGGCCTTTTCACTACTGTTTGTAGATGCAGCCACTGCAGACCTGTGGTCACTTTGCTCGTCTGTGAATGGAAACCGGTAACTGTGCACTGACTGTGAAGATCACATACATTGAGTGATGCCTCCTTGCAAAACAAAGTTATTTCAAAACAGACATTTCAGTCTCTTCTGGTGGCTGGAAGCCTCCAGTTAGGAGGTGTTTGTATATTTAAATGTGCATAGTGATTTTATCACTCAGCTGGTGTGGTCATATGCAGAAAGTTGGTACAGCTTCATTGCAGCATGGTACAGGTCAGCCTGGGACGTCCCACTGCCCTGCTTCGGTGGCATCCTCTGTGCTCCAGAGGGAACCTAATTAATCCTAGGGATAGCTGTCAGTGATGTGTAGTTCATAATTTGCTGTGAAGTATCTGCTGTGGAAAGCCTCTGGCTGTGCTAATTGACAAGGTAAGGCCAACTGGAGCTGTTGGTGGAGTCTTTTTATGGACTCTACTAAGCTGGTGTCCTGGTTTCCTTTTCTCAGCCTTTTGGGCAATGTGGTTTATGACCCAGAGGAGTGGTTGATAAGTTTAACCTTGCAGGTCCCTCGCTGAGGGATACCTTAGCTTGAAGCAGGAAGGAAGGAAGGAAGGAAGGAAGGAAGGAAGGAAGGAAGGAAGGAAGGAAGGAAGGGAGGGAGGGAGGGAGGGAGGAGGGAAGGAAGGAAGGAAGGAAGGAAGGAAGGAAGGAAGGGAGGGAGGGAGGGAGGGAGGGAGGGAGGAGGGAAGGAAGGAAGGAAGGGAGGGAGGGAGGGAGGGAGGAGGGAAGGGAGGGAGGGAGGAAGGAAGGAAGGAAGGAGGGAAGGAAGGAAGGAGGGAAGGAAAGAAAGGAAAGACTAATCTCCTAATCTCCTCCAGCAGATCTTTTCATGGAAGATCAGAGAATGCTACAAGCATTGGGAGGTGTGGGATAATGTTTTCCTTCTGTGTATATGTAATTTTTTTTAGCTGGTTGGCTTTTTTGTGAGAGAGCAGTCAGTGTGAAGGAGGTGTGCTTTGCCACCACAACAGTCTTCTGCTTTTCTTTTAACTTCTAGGGAGGTAAGATGAGAGCGGACTATATGGCTGTGCTGCTCTGTGGCTCCAGCCAAACTTGTCTTCTGCTTTTTGCCTTGCACAAAAAGTAGCCTTCTCTGGCTCTGCTGCTCAGTTAATGCCTCAGAACACCCTGTCCTGTTATTCTCCTACTACTCCAGCTCAACAAGCTGTGAGCTGATTTCAGGAAGGCACCAAATTTGATCTGATGACAGCAGCATTCCCTAGCGTGCTGCAAGACACTGGACAGACAGTACATACGGTCTTGCCTTAAGGGCTGTAATGCAGCCTTGTAGTAGGATCTAGTAAGGATGTATTATTATAAATCCTTATCATGTTTATTTCACTTTTCATTCACATTCCTTCCAATCTTCTGATATTTAGCCTTGGGGCAGATTCAGCTATATATCCAAAGATGCAACTTTACATTGAATTAATGTGTATCTCTTTGCCGGTTAAGAAGTTAACAAAAAAGGAGTAGGTGTCACTATTTTGCTTATGGTGGGAATTTGACGACGCACTGAACCAAGCACAACACACTTCCAGAATCTTAACTAGTTTGATTGCACCATCGACACCGTTATTTCGACAGCCCCGCTCTCCGGCATCTGGCATAATTGGAAGCAGCAGCCAGCAGGTATCAGATGTCAGTATGAATTGTCTCCTGCTGCGTGAGCACTGACTATGAAATTGATTTGCTGTCTTTTTTACGCAGTTTTGTAATGAAAGTAACGTGAAGTCACAAACAGACAAATTCTGTATTTGTGTACATACAGTTAAAATAGGCATATGTATAAAAATTAGAGAGGGGAGAATATATCAACAGGAAAGCAGGATAGCACCATCAGGCCCTGCTTGCTCACAGACCGTTGTGATGGCAGCTTCCCCTATGTTGCTGAAGAAGCTGAGCTAAACCAATAGCTGGAAACCAATGTCTTTGGGTACTTGCACGGATCAAAAGCATAAAACATGAGAAAGAAGAACCCTTCAGTGAGAGAATTTATATCTCTGTTTTACTCACTGGTGATAATAAGGCAAGAGAGAGATACTGTGGAAAACAAGTCTCCAACCTGGAGCAAATTTTCCCCTGATTCGTCATCAGGATGATTAAGACCCCTAAGATTAAAAGACTGGCTGGAGCAAAGTCAATGGCAAATTTCTGTTGATTTACTATAGCCAGGATGTTGCCTTAGGGCATGTCAGAAATAAATGACTGTCTCTCAGTGCCTTCAGGATGCTGTCATACAGAACAATATCACACATATAAGGGTAACGTCTGTGAGACTGGGATCTTGACCACCAATTTGAGGAACTGTAAGGGAGGATTAGACCGGGTATAAAAGCCGTGTCGTCATCCTGAGCTTTGAGAAAAGCCTTTGAGCACTCCTTAAGGATTGCTGACACCTACGTGATGGCAGTAGGAGCACAGGAGGCCAGGCTTTCCTGGCAAGAACTGGAACCTCTTCTCAAGCAGGGTTACCACTGGCTGTGGAACAATTGTGTTTATGGGCCTCTTCCTCAACTTGAGGCAATACTTGGCTTGGATACAAGAAGGCTTAATCAGCTTCTACGGTAATCAAATTATCTCAGATTATTCAAAGAGCAAATTGCATCAAGTTCCCTTCCTAAGAAGTCAGGGTCAAAAACCTTTTTAGCAAAATCAGTTTGAGCATTGCTCACTGAGAGTTGCCACCTTTTAGACAAGCTCAATGGAGAAAAACATTCCCAACATCTGGTTCAGTGGGGCCCAAATCCAGTGTTTAATTGTGTTTTTGCTCTGACACCCAGTTGCATAGCAATAAGGGGGAGCATATGATACAATAATCTATATATAGGATAGGTGGGGCTGAATCTTTGACTGGAGGCCAGCTAGTCTGGTATTGCAATCTCGGTGCTGACAAGAAGGCAGCCAGTAACCTTCAGCGGGTTACTTGAAGTTCTTCCTAAATTTCAGAACCTCTGTTGAGGGACCGGTCTGTAACTGTCTTGGTATTGACAGTTGTCATACCATGATCCAACAGGCCATTTCATACACAGCCAGATCATGGGTGCCCAGAAAACTTTCCCCCCAACCTGGAAAAGCACAAGATAATTTACAGGGAGCCAAGTGCTCCCTGCTCATAGGGCAGTTTCCCCACAGAAGCAGCAATATACCACAGTTTTCTTCCCTGCAGAAGCAACTAACCTGGTTTGAATCTGACCTTAGGGGGAGATGGAGGGCAGTCATTTGAGCATCTGTTCCTCTTCCTTTTCCCCACACAAGGCACAAGCAATGGTGCTGTGGCTCCTCATGATCCCTGGACTGCTTCCTTTCTTCAGCCACCTCCTGCCCTAGGTAACACCTCACTTTCCTTATTTTAGAGGCTAGATCTGATTCCAACAGCAAGACTACAACCAGATGCTTACCCTATCTGACAGACTTAGGCCCTTTTCCATGGAACCAGAGTTTCTGTCAGCTTTTAACCCTATAGTTTGACCCCAAGGATGAGTTGCAATTCTACCTGCAAAAAGGTGCTGTTATAGGGATGCTCTCCGCAGCTCACTCCCCAGAGGGATGTGCTAGAAAGAAATCCTCCAACCTCCATGTCAAAGCATTGAGTGGACTTGCTCAAACACAGGATGCTGCTGATGCAGCCAGCCCAGTTTGTCATTATGTTCTTCCCCTCATTTTCTTGGTAATATTCCCGAAGGTGTGCAGGCCTCCAATGCGAGGAGGAGGAGGAAGAGGAATTGGACTCTTCTTCCTGCAACTGCAAAAAATTGCATGTTGTACTAGGGAAGCTGTTGCCTACTGCTCTGGCTGTCATTAAAATCAGAAGAGGAACAGGGGTGGGACCCAACACCATTTCCTCTCCTGTGTTAGGGAGGAAAATTCCTATCATTTCTGTAAAGGGTGCTGTTACCAGAGTCAAAAAAATGTTTCATATTGATGCGTTCATTGGTGGAGGAAAGAGGATTCCTGTAAGAATGAAAAACAAAACTGGATTAATTAAACAACAGTCTTACAGCAGCGCATTTTATAATGCATTTAACAGGTTCTTCCAAGCTGCGTCCTTCCAGTCTGTTTCCTTCCCTTCATTGTTGTGCTGTGGAGGTGAGTGAACAGTAACGCTAGGCATCACGGTTTCTGAAAGCCTGCTCCCACTCCTCCTCACAACGCATTGCTGTCATTTTACAGTGACTTTTCTTCCTTCCCAACTTCGTCAGACCCCTTATGGGGATTCAATAACCCACACTTCTCAATAGAAGCTGAATAGCAAAATCCAGTACGGTGGGTGAAGTGTCTTCCAGAAGTGGCCCAGGAGGATCCTAATGTGCTTTCCCTCACTTGTCTCAAGCAATTGTTCAACTTTTGCTGCTCTTTTCCGCTGGTTTATCTCTCTTAAAAGGAATAGGCCAGTTCAGCCCTCCACTCCTGGATTCTTTTAAAGAGACATTTCAGGGGGATTAGTGTAAGCAGCGTGGTTAAATTCCTGTCTACTTCTTGCTGGAAACTTACCCTTCAGCTATTGTTTTAGTAGCAGTAAAACTTTCGCAACTGCATGACTTTTTTTGAATGTTTTACTGTTCCCTTTATAGCAAATGTTGCAGCGTGCACATTTGATGTCAAGTTCCTCTTGTGAGCATTTGATTTTTAGTGACATGAATATGACACAGATGGACATGAGAACCCAGCTGTTGACTCAGTCTCTCAGTGCCCTTTTGTTTATGTCTGTGACCTGGTCATGTAGTACAAAGAGTTTCCTGCTGAACTACATGCAGCTGCCTGGCTGAAAAGCGTGTGAGAGCTTTATTTGTCCTGCGCAAAGCCCCAGATCTTCTTGGAACCGGCTCCCGGATCCCTCCTGGCGTGGAGGTGGGTGATGTCACCGTGCAGCCTTCCCAAGGATCCTGGCCTGTCTGGAATCTGCTGTCAGGGATCTGCAGGGCATTACAGCCTGTGTTTCGACATACTGCTCCAAACAAACTGCCCCACTAAGGCTCTGGGCTCCCTGGTGCTTCAGAGCAGTGCCACCCATTTTTGTCGAGGAGAACAAATGTAAGTGATAGGCGGAGAACAGAAACTGAGCCTTGACTGGTTCAAGTCTTTTTTCTAAATTTATTTTAACAGATTTACACCCCCCCACCCCCACCGCCCTCCTTGGAATCCCTTATGCTGTCAGGAAAACTGCTCAGGCCTGTTTCCCATTTTTTGCTGATACTGAAGACCTAAAGACTTGATCCAGCTGCTTCTCGAGGCAGCTGCACCGCATAGCATCCCACCCACAGCACACCAGGCTCACAGCCTGTGGGCAGAAGGAGTCAGAAACGTTTGGGCCATGCAATGGCCTGCAGGTCTGGGGCGCTGGCAGGTGGGTGGATGGTTTTGCCTACAAGCAAAATGCAGCTTGCTCTGCAGCTGCCCGGCACAACCTCAGGTGCCCACATGGCAAAACAGGGTGCTGCTCAGGTGGCACAGATATTTATTAAGTAGTCTGTCAAGAGTTGCATATTCTGAAGTGACATCTGTACCACTGGGTGTCTGGCAGTACACCCCGGCACCCAGGCCTCACCGTGTTAGGTGAGCAGAGTCACGGTCCTTGGTACAGTGTATGTAGTCCCAGCATAAGATGAGGTTACACACACAGACAGAAGAAAGTGTAAAGAAACACCAAACCATAAAAACAATATACACACTTCTCAACAGTCTTAGCTGAAATGATATAATTTCCCAGTACATCCAATTGTTTTGCATATCTACATTCTTTCTTAAGTGGGAATTTGGTTTTCCAGCTCACTTTCCCCCAAAGTGATCCACGCTTCCCTTTCCCGTCTCCCGACACGTGGAGCACCACTCTTCCACCTCTCGCGTCTTCGGTTTTCTTACATCCCCATTTCAACACTATCTAGTGATCACATGAGAATGCAATATTAGGAAACCGTTTGGTATATTTTTAGTGATGCTCGGGCTGGAGTAGCAATGAGAAGGGAGGAGTGCCAGCCACATGTGACCAACCAGCTGTCTGTGGCCCACATTTTGGAAATCACTGATTCAAGTAACTGGCAATAGGTTATGGAAAGTTTCCATTTTAGATTGCTATTTCGAATTGACCCCAAACTAAACAAGGTAGGAAGGTCATCTTGTCTGTAAACAACTTTACGATGTGTGAGCAGTCTTCATCCATTTTTTTTGCCTTTTAATGGAAGAGAAATACTTTAATTGGAAGTGAGTTTCTTTTGTGCCTCCTTACCTACAGGAGCAGCCGAAACATTGCTACGGCTGGGATGGACAGGCTGTGTGGTTGCTGTGTGCTTCTTCCCCACTCTTGGGCACTTAGTCACACTGTGATAAGTGCCGAGATCTTGTCCTCTATCATGTGGAGAGAGGGGAAACTATCAAGCAGGTCTAGCTCCATAAATCTTAATATGACAGCCCTGTAACAAAAAAATCCCACAGTAAACATGTGAATCTTCTTCCTTCTCCAACCTGCTGTCATGCATATCTGTTGGCTATGAATTCCAGCTCACCTCCTTTCCTGTCTTCTTAATCCATGAATATTTTAGGAGCCAATAACTCCTTGTCATCTGGCACCTATTGCTATATATGCATCAAAGGCAGCCGCCTGCTAGAGTTCTGCATTCTTCTGGGGTTATTTAACTGCACATATGAGTAGATCTTGCATTCCTTGTATGTCATCCATCTGTGAAATCCCCTGCACCAATTTCAGCCAGGCTTACTTTATCACATTCCCTCCTTGCCAGCCTAGCAACCCATTCCAGTCTGTTCCCTGTCCCACCGGGGAAGGAGGGACTGTGCCTTTAATGTGTATTGCCTGGCTTCTTATGGTTTTCAGCTTGATTTCTCTTGCTGTCCCTCAGACAATCCCTGAGGGCAGCAAAGTAGCATCAGGACCCTTGTAGGCTCCTGCACATGCACAGAGTAGGGTGAAGAATGACTCCTATGTACTAGCCACCCCCAAATCCTGAGACCAATAATCAGCCAGGTCTGCTTATGGGAACAAGAGCCCAGCCTCAAGGTGACATGGGGAAGCAACCAGAGCAGCCCAGTGGGCACTCTGCTAGGGCCGCTCTATCTCAGTGTGAGATTTGATCCTCCTTGTAGAGTTGAAGCCTTTGCCAAGCTCCGTGCTCCACATTGCCTGACGAGGAGGTGACAGGCACCACACACCAGCCATGATGGACGTTGTTCCTATGTGTTTTGACTGGAGCCAGTTTGATTCCAAAGAAATGCCCCCAGCAACAATCTTTCAACCTCCAGGGAGACTATTTATTTTATTTTTTTAGGAATGCATTTTGTAAATCACTCAGGTGATGGCAAGTTTATGTATTTGGATGGCAAATTTATGTTGTGCTATTAGTTTCAAGGAAACTCAATTGAGTGTGTGGATTTTGGACTCTTGACCTTTAAGCAGAATGAGTTTTTTGGAGAAGTGTGAAGTAACCTGTTCATCTCCGTGAGGTGTACTCTGCTGAATGAAAATGCCCTCTGCAGAGACACAGGAAATGTGAGGGGTGTGAACTCCTGCATTCATCTCAGTCAATGGTGCCTTCCCAATCCCTTGCCAGCTCTTGGGACACTGTGCTAAGCACTGACCCAGTGCATTTTCATTCTTGCACTCTGTGTTTTGCAGAAGCTACCGGAAAGGTGGAAAGGGCTGCCCTACTGCTGGCACCCATGAGGAATGACAGTCACCACCCTCATGAGATGGGACTCAGGGCAAGGGATGCCCAGGTCCTACTGAGGATGGGGAAGAGGCAGGGAGCAGAGGGAGGCATTCATTTTCTTGCCTTGCACCTTGGTAGGACTGGGAGCACAGCTGTGCTGCTCCAAGTCCTGTCCCTCTTCTCCTCCTCTGCCACTCCACCGCCCTTTCCCCAGACCTCCCCTGCCTCCCTGCAGAGCTCCAAACATCTCCTTCCCTGGCATACATGCTATTTATTTAGCTTCCGTGCCATCTGAGCTTTCTGCTCTGGTGGTTTGATTTCTCTCAAACTACAGACTCCTTTGACAGAGGCAGACCATGACAACATGCCTTGCTCCTCTTTCCTTTTTTTCCCTGTTTTCTGCCAACGGTCAGGTTTGAACTGACATTGGCTGGTTGTAGGTCAGGTTCAAAGGCATCAAGCACTGTCTGAACATCCCCTTGAGCTATCAGCTCATGTGAAAATGAGTAGTCTAGAAAACCTCTGTGACTGCACAGAGTAATCCACTTTATGGGTGAGCTCCTAGCGTTGGCAGACTTCTCATTTAATACAGGGTTTCCCATACTTTAGCCTGAAATCCTGCATCCTGTGGTAAAGGAGAGGGTTACAAACTCCCTTGGTATGTTTTCAATAAATCATGTAGATTTCTAGCCTGAAATATCGAAAATAGTCCCACCTTACCCTTTTCTTCACAGCTCCCTGGGTTGTCTTAGAGCTGCTACTTTGCCCCACTAGCAGAGGTGATTATAAGGGGGCAAGGGGAAAGACTGGGTACATGAATGATACATGGGGAGCTGCACAGAGGAGAAGTGCTGTGGCAGTGGGGTGGGAACATCTTATATTTTAAAAATGCTGATTTTAAGGATATTGCTTCTCATTTTATTTCTCAAAAATTAATGGATGCCATAGAGCAGCTTGTGGGTGTGTTAAGCGATTAAGACCCAAACGTGGAGGGAGAGACGAGAATCATAACCACAATTTCTACCCACCCCTCATCCCCATTTGTTGTACATTCTTCGTAGGAGTCACTTACATAAATGTCCCCAAATCTGGTGTACGCAACCTACACTGACCCCCACAAAATTTCCAAGCCATTTTTGTGTGCATGTGGATTTTAAAGCCTTTGCAAAACCAAATGTTTAAACAAAGGTGATCTTTTCCGCTGTAATTGTAGGGTAGAGACTGTTCTGCTCGAGTCAAAGCACACAGCTTTAACCTATTTAATTCAGCATCAGCTCGAATGAGACTCTGCTAATTGACAGCAGCCAAGGATCTGGCCTTTTTTTAAGGAACTTGAGGTAAAGGGAAACGATGGGCAGTGGCTTAGAATTCTCAATACCCAGCTCCTGTGTGTTTTCAGTATGCAGCACTCATAAGCCATCACTTGATGAATATGGCCTGAAGTGATGCAGGCAACTTATTGTAATTTTTTGCTGTGCTCTGTTCGGATTTATTTCCTAGTCAGTCAGGTGGGACACCCTGTAGATTAAGACTTAGCACACACATTCTGCATCTGTAGACTAGTACTTGAGATGAAATAGGAATTGCTTTATGTTTCAGAGCAGTAATGGCCTGAATTGCCAGAAATAACCATAATAACAAACTGCTTGTTTCCTGAGTCAAGCACATAGTGCAAACAGCCGTAGTCTCGGTGCACCAATGCTCTCCCTGTTTTTTAATGAAAATAACAGGGATGGGAAACAGTCCAAGAAGAGTTTGTTCCCTTGGCTTGTCTAATATTCTTTTCAAAACTGTCTGCTGCTATGAAGAAATATAATTACAGAACCATTTAAATGTGTGGGTCTTCTAAAGAGAGGAGTGGATGGGTCGTATGTAAACATGGAGCTGTACACAGCACATAGGCAAACCAAAAAGCATGCGGATGCTGAAATTTCTGTTTTCTGGGAAGTCTTTGGGTGACTCTCCTAATTTTATTAGTGCCATTATATCAAATCAGACTTTCCAGCTGACAGTCCCTTCCTTGCTTGCGTGTTCTCCTCAGACATCCTCCTCTCTTGTAAGCTGGTTTATCCTGTCACTTGTTTCACAAGGACTTCTCAGGGTGTTCTGTTCAGATCAGCAGCCTGGGTGGGCTTGAAGAAGCCTGTCAGCCTTCTGAAGAAGAGTTCATATCAGAGGATTTTGTTGCATTCCTGTTCAAAGTCCTCACCTTATGACAAAGTCCTCTCTGACTCTGTGGCTTTCCTTTCTTCCCAGGGCCTTCTGAATTCCTGTCTTTTATTATGCATTGGCTGTGAGACTTCCCTCTTTGAACCACTAAAATGTCTATAGTGGTCCGCTAAAAAGCAGGGGTCTCATGAAGGCACTAATAAAGTACAGGCATGACCATCCAGGCCCTGCATCTCTGCTGGCTGATGCAGAGCCTAAAATTGTGGCAGCAGTGGTGGAGATGGTAATGCAGACGTGTGATGTCAGATGCTTTTATCACCATGGGGTTATGGCCATGTGTCAAAGCACCACCCGATCCCAGCAGAAGCAGGGCAGACCTTCCCACATTCCCTAAGCAGCTATAGACTTGTTCAGGGTGCATTTTGGGATGTGGAGATTTTGACTTCACTGGTTTCTGGCAGCTTAAGACAGAAATTTCTTCTTGCTTCATGGCAGACTATACCAAAAGATAGGTCTGATTCCCCATGAATGTGAATTTGTACCATGCAAACATGTACTGCAGACACTTGTGACAAAAGTGGCAGCTCATTGTGGACTGAGATCGAAGGAAGGAGGAACCTGAGGAATGAGTTCTCTTGTCAGACGCCCCGTCAATCCTGATCGGTCAGCTGCTGCTTATGATGAAATTGGTCTTTGGGGGATTTCATTCTGCATGGCTGGCCAGATGGTATGTGTTTCTGTCTGGGCTCTGCAGCCCTGGCCTTCATTTGAGGAGGCAGGCCTTTTGTTCTGTATCAGGCTTCAAATAGTTTGGCATCTGTTGGTTTGTGTTGTCTGGTCGACCATTTGTTGCATTAGTAAGCTTCCTTCTAATCACAGCTCCTAAGCAGTCCACTCCCCTGTGATGGTTTCTGCTGTAAAAAGTAGATGTGTGCTGGCTGTGAACTCCTAAACCTGCTCTCCTTGGAGAGGTGAGGATATTTGCACACAGGAGAGAGAAACTAGCTACCAGGGTTTGCTTCTGATTAACTGTTTGGTCACACTACAGTTTCTTACCATCAGGCACGTTAGTGGCAAAAAGTACAAGTCATGTGTAATCCATACTTCTGCTTCACAAACGGCAGAGCTGGTGGACGGAAAAGAGTGGTAGTGATTAGATCCGCAGCAGTGATTCACAGCCCAGGATTATAGTTTCTGCAATTTGCTTGAGTTTGTACAACCCAAATATCAGATAACATTACGATTTACATTTTCCATGGAATGCTGTCTCAAGAACATATTGATTTGTGCTGCATCAGATTACTCAGGGGTTGGAGGAAGCCAAAAGGAGAATTTTACTTTTTTCCTGCTGACATTTGAAAAACAGGATTATACAACTTCACATCTAGCCCTGTGTAACCTTCAGTGACCAGGCTCAGAAATTCACTTAGGAATTACTATTTTTCAAGCTTTCTTTAAACAGTTAAGAACTCTCTTCAAATCCTTTGAAGGCATGCATTAGTCCATTCCTGCCTCCTTAGCCACAAGCATGATGCAGAGCGAGGGAGGGGGAAAAGACGGTAGGAGATGACTACAATTCAGCCTTTGGGTTAACATCACCCTCTTTTTGCCTCAGATGGATCCACATTCCAGTGGAGGTTTGCTCATTAGCATCCCTGGGCTTCTGGATGACCAGTCCTGACTTGAAATCTGCTGTCTTTACGACCCTGGAGAAGTCAGGGTACTGCTCAGAAAGGGTTTCTGAGAGTCGAGTGGGTTCTAGTATTAGTGCTGCCCGTTGCAGCACATGGTTTGTGTCACATGGATGGGACAGCAGTCCTGCCACCACACAGCCTGCTGTTCCCCTCTCCATACTGCAGTGTGCAATACCTGCCCCCACAGTGGTCCTCACTGTGGTTAATGCTAGAGAAACCACACGTTCAATGTTAGATTTTTTTTATTATGTTTTTATTCAGTATTCATTTGTCTATACTCTCAAATTAAACTGTTTCCAGAAGAACAAAGTAAGAGACTGAGCCGTTAAAAGCCCTAATGTTAAGGCACCTGCTCAAATGTACCCAATTTTCAGATCAAATGTACCCAATTTTCAGAGGAACTGAGCCTCTGTGCTCCCCAAGAAACGTTGTTTTGAAGCAGCAAAGTCCCTGGGCAATGCAAGTGCTCAGTGCCTCCCCCAAATCAGGTCACCCTTAGTTATATGCCTACTTTAGTCATCGGATTTTGGCCTCAGATCCAACATGTGTGTGAGAAAATGAGTGGGGAGAGGGAAGCTGAGATTTATTTTTTTTTTAACTTCTCAGCTGCTTTGCTTAGAAGCCACAGACTGCTCTTTGTAAGCGTGCAGCTGTGGCTAGTCCGTCACACAGTATTTTATGTTAGCATGAGACAAGCACCGAGTCAACGTAGCTCCTATTGTTACTTGTCTGTCATCCTATGTTAGCAGAATTCAATGCAGGCAGTGTTTGCCAAGGAGATGTGGCATTAGAATCGCATATGTAGATGAAGGCTCTCCAGATGTGTTGTACTGAAAAGTTCACAGCCCAGAGCACGCAGAGGTTACTTTTTCTCCCCTTGGTATCTGTATAATCCGATGAGGCACCGCAGACTCGATAGTCTCATAGGAAGTAATAGCCTTTGCCACAGTGGGTCAGTCTCTGATGCAATGGGAGGAGACATCTTTGCAGTGCTGAGCCAGGAGTTATGCAATCTAAAATGTCAACTTGAAACATGTCCAAGCACTACTCAAGAAATAGCTGTAGTGTTGAATACTCAGGTGCTGGAGATGCTTCGGTACTTGGAGAGCACGTAAGCTCAGCAAAATTACTTTCGACGTGCCTGAGAAAACAATGGAACTTGAAGAAATTGAGCTATTGAGAGATTCAATTTGTAGGGAAGGAGAAGGAAATTACCTAATTGTTTCAACGCACTAGAAGAGGAATGCATGTATTAGTAGGGAGAACTCTTCTTGATGTAACAGTGCTGTTAAATCCCAAGTGTCTCTTCAAGAAGCAGGGATGACATGTGCCTGTCTGGGATCAATGAACTTTCCACTCTCTTCCCGATGTTATTGTGGGGTATATTTGCCTTCCTTCACAAAGAGCGGTGGTGTGTGGGATTGTGTAACAGTTGTTCTCATCTCTTTTCTTGTTCCCCAGTTCACTTCCTTGGCTTAATCCACTGCAAGGACAAACCATGAGGAACCTGCGTGAAGAACAATTCTGGGGTAAGGTGCAGGCTGTAACTGGCCCAGATTTGATGTTCTCATGACATAGGTCTCTCTTAGTTTTGTTGTGTATGAGTTTTTCGTTGTTTCAAAGGATTTTCCAGGGTAATGAAACTGCTCCATGGGGAAAGAAATATTTCTGTGATATTTTCTTCTCTATACCAGATATTACAGCAACATGTCTCACTAGAGTAACTATATCAAAGTACTTAATCTCAGGCATTTGAGTCACCCTTCACCAGTTCTTTTGCAGGGTTCACAGAAATATAGGCAACATTGAATTGCTAAAGAGCAGGGTATGGAGACAAGTCATGGTAAGGTCAGCAAAAGCCAAGGGTTAAAGAAAGAGGTCCAAGCTAAGCTGGATAGGGCTGGCTCAGGCAATCAGAACAAAAGCCTCAGAAAGCCTGGACTACAGCTCCAGATGCCATCGAAGGGGTGAAAGGGTGATCGTAAAAATACTGGCATCAACTGTGGCTGCTACTCCACACACTGCTGCCACCTTCTTGGTGCAGCTGTAACAGAAAGTCCGATTTTCCTTGGCTTATACACAGAAAAAGCAGAGGAAGGGGCCATGGCCCACTCCCAGCAGCCTTGCAGCCCAGACAGTTGCCCATCTTTGGGGGAGCTCTCTGTAGCCCTGTCTCTTATGTTCAACAGCTCTTTTCCCAAGCATTCTCAGAGTTAAAGGGAACTTGAGCCTTCACAAAACCAACTACTAAAGGTGATATTTGGAGATGGCAGATGATGGAGGAGAGAGACCACTGAGGTCAGTTCACGCCGTTCACAAATGAATGCGGTGCTGCATGGTGTGGGACAGGCAGGGGGAGGTCTCCCAATGCCTTTCCAAAGCTTGGGCACAGGAACTTGGGTAGCTACACACACCAGAGCAGAGTTAGGTTGCATCCTTGGCAGATAGGTGCTTGCCAACACAAACAGCTTGGGAAGGATGTGAGCAGAAAAGAGATATAGAACTCACTAGTCCGTAAATGTGACGTGCCTCTTCTGCCTCGATGAGTTAGGAAAGAATGCACCGCCTGGGGCTCAGACTGCAGGTAATGGGCTGAATGACGAGGGGCTGTGGTGATTGTGTGGAAGGAGGACATAAAAAGACATGAAGTGACATTTAATTCCTCAACTTTTCTTATCCATTATCTTTATCCAAAGTGATCCGGAGAGTTTCAAAACTCTGCTAGATACTTTTCTTCATTTTTTTCCCCAGGCACTTGACTTTGCAAATAGGGGAGTGAATTATAACGTAGAAATAATACACAGAGTTTTTAATGCCAAGTGATTGGCAACTCACGGTAGCTAAATATCTTGAATGATCAATTTGTAAATTCATTGTCTAAAATTTGTTTTCACAAACCATCCCTGAGGCAATTAGGAACATAGGAATAATTTCATAGTGAGAATTACCTGTTTGTGGATAATTTCTTTAAATAAAAAGAGAGTTGATTTAAAGAGAAAACAACTATCCTGAAGTGAATTATTTGTTCATATCTGTTTCTGAGACGTGTCTCATCTCCTCCCATAGATTTCTAAGCCTTTATGCATGAGTCACTAGAGATATGATGAAACAAGGGATTTGCATGAAAAAAAGCCCCTCCATCTTTATAAAACGCATTTCATCACTTCTTCTGTGCTTCCAGCCTTTCTGTCTACACCAAATCAAGATAGGAAAAAAAAATATATATACTATATACCTAATGATATCCTGTGCAGTTGTTTGTTTCCACAAAATGTTCATATTATTCATACTGTTATTTTTGAAGCTGTTACTGATTGAGAGATTTTTAAACAATTTTTCATCAGCAATGTGAACAATGTTTTAGGGACGTGTTTTGGAGAGCTTGCTTTCTACATCAAGGTTTATCATCAGTGGATCTTTTTAAAAACTATAATGTGTGATTTTTGGTCTTTGCCAAAGTATCGGGTTTTTTTCCACAGAAGACTGACAGTAACTCGGTCGGCAGTTGTCTGTTTATATAGCTTCTAACTGCATTTCTTTTGTAATGATGTGCTGTGCATGCCATGCATGGATTCAAAAATACAACAATACAATAAATTAGAGAAAGATGATGATTGATTTAAGAGACCTATTATTTTTACCACGCTCTGCTACTGGCATACCGGGGCTCCAGTTTTAACCAGGCGTTCCACTGCTATCAGTATCTTTCAGATAAGCTTTAAATAACCACTGGAAAAACACTCTGGACAGCTTTATGAAGATAATAACAGCAATTAAATTGTGGTTCTTTGGGGGGAAACCCTTAGCAAACCACTGAGGAAAATTTCTGAGTGAGGTGTTCCGAGCTGGGTGTACAGAGGCAGGGAAAGCCACCATGTGGGCAGGATCAGTGGGGCCCTTGTTGGGCTGCAGCTGGCGTCGCCCCCTGCCAGGTGGGCAGGATTTGTGCCGCAAGCCTCCGTCAGACCCCCCGTGCTCCTGTCTGCCTCTCGCCCCATCCTTCTGGCAGCTGGATGGGGGGCTGCCCCACTGCTCCCCCGCATCGCCCTGCAGCTCTCCTCCCCGAGCACTGCCTGGCAGCTGGGAGAAGGCTGTGAGGAGCCCCGCTCCCCTGGCACACAGAGATCCCTATTTATGGGAATGGTGGAGAGCGGTGGTCTGGCGACAGACAATATCCATGTGCCGGGGTGCTTCTGGGCTGGGGAGGCGCAGCGGCCCCCGGCTCTCCGGCAAGACAAACAGCCGAGCCCTCCCCAGGCGCAGCACGCCCTGCCGCGCTGATTGCGAGGGCATGGGCAAATTTCTTCATTTGCACAGTTTTCTTTCTTTCAAGGATGGATTGCATGTCAAACAGCTACTGACGCCTCACTGCAATGGTCTGCCACCTGTTTTCTGGTGGGTTATGCTGGGCTTAAGGGATGAAAGGCTCTGGGTTGCAGGCATGGGGACTCTGCAGTAGGACCCACGGCTTTGCAGGAGGCTTCTTCTGCACAAAGCGCCAGGATGGGCACTGACATTTAGCTGTGGTGGGGTTAGAGACTTTACTCTCTTTTTTTCTTCTCCTTGCTCTTTGGAGGGTTGCCCCTGCTCAGGGCTAACAGCAGCGAATGTGTGGAGGTTCCTTGCTGGTGCTGGGACGTGGCCTGGCGTGGCACTGCAGGCAGCTGGACTGGCACTGACTGGTACCCTGGGGCACTGGCTGCGGAGGAGGAAATATCTCCTTACGCTGCCCACGCAATCCCAGTGGCTTTCTCTTGGAAGAAGGTTGCTGTGGGCAGCAGGGGCTGCGTGCCTCCTAAAGCACCTGCTCCACAGACAACGGTGAGGTGTGGTGGAGTCCTGTCTCTGCCCAGGACTGACAACCTGAGAACTTTACTTGTCGTAAAGTTCTAAACATCGTCCCTCCAGGGACGGGTGAGCCCTTTCATTTACTCTTTATCTAGGACAGCAGTGGAAGTGGGGCTCATCATCTGGCTAATCCTCTGGGTTTCTGGGTCTCTGTGTCCCCTGCTGCCTGTCAGAGCCACAGAGTGAGACCCAAGTCCAACCCACCAATCCATGTGTCCTGCAGGCAAAAGCTGGTGGTGAGGGCAGGCCCCAGGCAGGAGCAGGTTCCCTCTCAGAGGTGAGGACCTGCTGTTCTCCACCTATTCATTGAGAGGTGCTACTTAGCCCAGCCAGCAGCCCACCTGCCAGGGGTGCAGACCACTTTCTCACAGCTGCCAGTCGGTAGCTAATGGACGGCTGGAGCTTGCACGGACAGCAAGCAACAGTGGTGGGAGTGAATCCCTGGCTTTTCCTGCTCTGGATACTATAACCCCACAGAAACAGGAAAAGCCATGACAAGCTGCAATCTTGTTTTAGGCCTCATGTGAACACTGAGACGCAGAGCTGTGGAAAGCATGTTTGTGAACCAGAAAGGCCTTGGTACAGAGGGAAGAGAGGACATCAGGGGTGGAGTGGGAATATCCAAAAAGCACGAATAGCTGTTCCTAGTGGGTACAATTACCTAAGTCACTGCTTCATTTATATTCCTCCCATACCTAGCTGAGTGCTCACTGACTTCGTGGTGGCCTCCCGAATGTCCTGAGAGTTGTTCCTTTGCTAGCTTCCTCCGGGAATAAATAAAACCAAGCAGTTAACTTGGAGTTGTGGCTATCTGAGGACTGCTACTTTTGTGGGAAAAAGCTTGGCATTATGCATGTGGACAGTGAGCCAGCAGTGAAGCCGAAGTGAGGAATAATGGTGCCTTTAGAGCTTCTTTTCCAAATGCCTGCCATTAGGGTTTAAATTCTGAAAGGAGCTTATTGCTTTCAGGCAGGACTGTTTTACCACAAGAAAATTGGAAAGAGGAGGAAGAAAGAAAAGGGGAGGGGAAAGAAAAAAAAGGAGTCCTGTATTGTATAAAAACAATTGGGACTTAGTGGAAAGTGGAATTGGTTGCTAATGATCTGTGGCTAAGAAAGCATTAAACACATTCAGACTCCAGCCTCTGTGATGATAATACTCAGTGGGTGAGAGGAAGGCAACATGAATGTCAGGGAAGTAGGAAAGGGCTATAGTCCTGCCGCAGCACAGTGTGACTGCTGCCCTGGTTTCACTGCTCAGCCGGAGCCTGTCTGCCTGATGCCCACTGGGTACCAGCGATGCAGTCGTACACTAGCCATTAGCAATGGCTTTCCCGGCTGCTGCTTTTGGAAAAGCAAACAAACAAGATTTTGTCTAATATCTGTCTGCTCCCCTCAGACTCCTGTTGAGAGTTCATTTGAAACAGGGTTGTAAGGAGCCTCCGCTGCAGCAGGGAAGAGTAGGTACTACCACTGCAGGGACTGCTGGATTAAATCCTATGGCATGTGTTACACAGGTCAGGATACATGATTATTGTAGTAGTTCTTGCTGGCCTTAAAATTTACGTCATTCTCTGCTTCAGCAGGGCTGACTTACAGCTTAGAGGCTGTAACACAGGTTGTTTTTTTGGTGAAAAGCTGATGTTTGACTCTTCCTGCTGCCCACTGCCTGAGATTTTAATTTGTGCCACTCAGGAGAGTTCATCTTATGCACTGGGTTCATACAAACTGCTGCAGTTTTCATATTGTTTTAAATATTTGTAATGCCAGGTACTTTTGTGGGCAGAGAACATGCGACATGGCTCTTTGCACCCCACATCTGTGGAACAGCTTCTCCCTCACCACCTAAGTGGATCATTTCCCCTGTACAACCCTCCTGAGAAGTGGGTCCTGAGACTATCCCTGCCCTATCCTGGTGTCCCTGCACTGCTTACCCCTGCAGCCGGTACCAAGACAGTGGGGTCATTACATTCCCTACCTGCAAATGTGTAAGGCAGCAGTGAGGAAGGTGGACACAAAGGTGTCTGTCTCTTTTCCCAGTTCTGCAGGAGGGCATGGCTGCCCCAACGATGGACAGGCCAGATGTGGATCATGTTACCGTGTCAGGCACTGCACCCTCAGGAAAGGGAGAAGCTCATGAGTAGGTTCCAGTATCACTTGACAGTTCACACAGTGATACGCTGCCAGATAGACAGGTTTTGTGTCAAAACCTCAATCCAGTCCCAAGAACTGAAGACCTTAATGAGTAACTGCTGTCTTTCCGTCTATGTGTATGTCCAGGGCTCAGCCATGCGAGGCGGTGAGGTTGGCTGTATACCGTGAGCCAAAAGGGAAAGCATACAAGGGTTAGGTAACCAGGCTCCATTTGGAGCCTCTCATTTTATTACTTCGCTAGAATATTTTCTAGTTTGATGGCTTCAGTCACAAGCTTCTTTGTTTATTTGCTCTGCTGCTAAACTGTGATTTCTGAAATCACTCCCTGTTGGCCCTTTTATAATTCTCAGCTTCCCTAATAACCCTAATTTTCTGTCCCAATTTTCTTCTTCAGTGTTAACACCTGCTATTTTATTTTTCTTTGTAAACTGGAAACTCTTATGGCGGAGCTCTCTTTAGTAGAGTGGCTATGGTGAACTGACATATCCTAATAAAATCCTGTGCTCATATGGAGCTCAGATACTAAGGAAATTTGAAAGAGGTGTAAACCAATTTTCTATTCAAACAATGAAAAATCATCTGTCTTCACTAATATTGTACAGGAAATTCAACATAAATAAATGGTATGGTCATTGCAGTAAGACTACAGCTTTTGATCTTGCTTGTATACCTGCATTATTAGCGAAGGAAAGGAGGAATCCATTACATACAATTTTTAATGTAATTAATATAAAAAATAAGTAATTTTTAACGTGTTGAAGAATGCAGTTATACAAACCAGTAGACACTGAACTGCTTTTCACTCATCAGAAAAGCACTGCTGCTGGGAAATCTCTTCTTTATGCTGCCTCGGATATATGAGGCTTAGTTGTGCTAGTTCTCACCATCACACCAGAAGAACTGCAAGAGAAAAATTTGTGTGTTTGTTTGTTTTTAACAGACCTGACATGTTTTGTGTTGCAGATAAAACCCAGACTCTGCTTACATATCTCACTAGCTTTCTGCCTGGAATTGTCACCTAATCTTGGTCTCATTTGCTTCTCTGCAAATGAACTGCAAACTGTCTGACAGTCCCAGGTACCACCCAGTTTACAGTGAGGGTGCATCAGTCAGAACTGGCTCCCAAGACTGAATCCTGCATCAGTGTAAACCCTGGCGTGACATTATTGGCATGACTCTGGATCTGCACTAGTGGATGTGAGAGGACATTTTCCCTCTTCTTTTGAGAGTTCTCCCGGTCTTCAACAAAAGTGCAGTCCCATGGGGCACCTGGTAATGTTTAACTTCTTGTTAGCTCTGAGTCGGGGAAAGTCAATTATCTCCTCTAGGTAGGGATTGCATCCAGAGCAGAGTTCCTCTTCCAGTTGTGTTGGATGACATCTGGTAGAGGAAGAGACTTCCCACATTACCTTTGATAATAAAAAGATGATGGAAGAAATTGGAGAGCAGCGGATAATGTAAATGAAAGTAGTCTCTGGACAGGATGAAAATAGAAGGCTCTCTCCAAGCAGGCACCCTGGAAATGGCTACCTTAAGCAATGCACACATACTCTTACTACACATGCCTGTTCTTCATGTTCACAGTTCAGTCATTGATGTGTGCATTGCTTGCAACACAAGGTTTTATAACTCGTTGTCTTAGAATTTGTTTCTATCCCTGGCCATTCCTGGTCTAAACTGAAACAACTTCCTGAAGAGCAATAGTATTATGATGATTTTGAATTCATGCAAAGAGGGAATTGAAAGCTATGAATTGGTCTAGTGCTTTTCTCAAGTGAAGTTTCCTGTTACGAACTGACCCCTAAGTCTGTAATCAATACATTCATGAGGTTAGGCTGAATGTACATAAGCACTTATTTGTACTAATAGCTCCGAAAGGTTCAGTTCAAGGGATCTAGACCAGAAGAGGTAGATACAGAACAACACAAAGTCCTTGCTCCAGCAAATAGACAGTTTACGTACCGAACAAGACGTGCCAAGTGGTACAGATACCTCTTCTGTGAGACCATCTCTTTTTATTTGCTTTAACCCAGGTTCTTCTAAGCTTCGTTTGACCCTCTGGTTCTCGCAGTGGATAGACAGTGAACAGTCATTTCCTATCCACTCACTTCACAATTATTCATGAGTTTTCAGAACTCTGTGTACCATTCCATAGTTTATCATAGTTGATCTTTCTCTGAGCTTTTTCCACCTTAAACATGTCCTTTTTATGAGATGAGAGGACCCTAACTGAAAAAAATATTCAAGCTGCAGATTAACAGAGTCATAATTATGTTTTTGTTTTGCTTTTTATTCCTGGCATTTGAGTTGTTGTTTTGACTGCTGTTGAGCAATGAATGTCATCTTCCACGGAGCTGTCTATCTTAACCTCAAGCTCTCACTCCCAAATGGTAATTGTCAGCTCAGAGTCCATCATTTTATTTCACTGTGAAGGGTATTTGCTCTGCTGCAAGGACAGACCTCCTGTTTCATGTCTTTTGGCCAATTATCTATTCTTACCAGGTCCTTCCCTCTTATTCCATGACTGATAAGTTTCTTTAGAAATCATTCATGGGAGACTTTGTCAAAAGCATTTTGAAAATCCTGTTGTACTTTGCTTGACTTGCTCACCTGACCCATATGCTTGTCAACTTCAAAAAACTCCAATGGATTTTATAAGGCAGATTTTCCTGTTACAAAACTGACATTGGCTCTTCCACATAGATTGTATTTAGACATGTATCTTAAGTAAAGTCTGTCCTTTATTGTAGCTTTTACAAATTTGTGCACTAGAGTTACTTGTAGGCCTGTAGCTTGCAGGCCTGTAGCTCTCTATGTCCTCCTTCAGTGTTCATGGTGCCCAAAAAGTTAACATGGGAGATCACACACCCCTATTAGTGATTCAGCTATTCCTTGGGTTTTCTCAGATCTCTTGGCTAAATACCATTCAGTCCAGACAACTCGTTAGTGCTTATGCTAATGTTACGATAGCTTCTTCACAGCCATTTATGTTTCAGATGGATCCTCTGCAGTATTGCCTTCCAAAAAGGCTCCTAGCGAGGAAATACAGCAAAGTGATGCAAGTATTCATTCTATTTTTCTGCACCAGCCTTGCCCTCTCTGAGCACTCAACCTGGATGTCAATGGGCCTCCCCGACTGCCTGGCAGGCTTTTTGCTCTGATGAGCTAGAAGAGGAATTTAGTATTACTTTTGATTGCTCCAGCCAACTGTTCCTCAAATGCTTTTTCTTTTTGGCCTGCCTAATTATATTTTTGCATTTAATCTGGCAGAGTTTATGATCCTTTTTATTTTCTTCATTTGGATACAGCTTCTGCTTTTTGAATGATGCCTTCTCAATTCTAATAAACTCTTCTACTTCCCAAATCTTTATCTCACTGCTCCACCACGCTTGGTTCTTTTTATTGTTTCACAAGTTTTTCCTAACAGATAGTATGCACTGCAGCTCTGTTTTCAGTAGGATGGTTTTTGGTGGTCTCTGTGCTGTCCATAAGGATTTCATCATTCTCTTAGCTCCCTCTTTTAGCTTCTTTTTCAACAGGTTTCCTCATTTTCGTGTACTTCCATTGCTCAAAGTTTAGCACAATTGTGGTGGATTTTTGACCTTTGCTGCTCCAGAGAAGATACTGGATCTAAGCATGCTGTGGTCACTGCTCTTGAATGGTGCTTTTCCTGTGAAATTTGGACCCAGAACCTACATAGTCTTTAGTACTATGACAGAAAGTATTTTGAAAACCTGCGATGAGCAGAATTTAGGGTAAAAAGGAGAGAGCCCAGGTACTTGTATCAGCATCATTGGGACTGATTTGAAGGCAAAATGGTAGAAAAGGTTTAAGAAATTAGTTTGAAGTATTAAACCGTTATAGAATTTATCGCAGACCGGGAAAGAGGACAGTGTGGAGATGGACTGCCTGACGCTGATCTCACTGGAGGAGCAGAGCAGGGGTCAACTAGATATGATGTGATGGAGTGACGGCAGGTGGTATCAAGAACAAGCAGAGGAGAGGAAATGACGGATCAGGAAGATAATTTTGGTAGCAGTACTTAGAATGGATTTGAAGGGCAATCAAGAAATAGTATGGTTGCAGGGTGTGGCATGAGGAGCTAATATGGCCTTTCTCCATACTAATTCCTTTATGTAAACAAAGCTTCCTCTATGCAAACTGGATCAACATCCTGAATGCATTTGGACAACTGGGCCTCAGTCTGAACCAGTTTGTGTATTAAAAACTGATTCTTATCTTATAAAATGTTAATCTGAACAATACATGATATAAATTGAGGATTAGAATTAGAGTAGGGCCAATGGCCTTGAAAACATACCAAAGTGCTGCAATGCTATGAGTTTACTTGTGACGTACTGCCTAGAAGATCCTCTAGTAAAAGGAAAATTAGCAGAAAAACCTCAGGTCAAAAATGGTAGCAGAAAGCTAATCCTTCAATTAATTAAATCATTGCAGATGAACCTTCTTTATGCAAAGGGAGCAGGTAATTTTGCATTACTGTTTTGCACGTGGGCTTTATTCACTGAGGAAATGTAATCATCAGCCCAGGCAGTGCTTTTCTCCTTGCCTCCCAGCCCCTGGCTTGGAAATGAATGTGTGCAGAATGGATGTGTGTGGTAGTAGCTATATTCTTTTCCCCTGATTTATTTGGTTCCATACACGCTGAATACATCAGGCATTTGTTTAAGTGTGCCTTTCTGGGTAACTGTGGACTAGAGGAGTATTGAACTTGGTATACTACGAATCTCTCAATAAATAAAAAATCTCCTACTAAATCTCCCTTTATAAAGGCTGAGAAGAGAGATCTGTAGCATTCCACCTGTGTATGAATCGATTTCAATCAGCCTTTAGGAGGTTTCAGGCTGCATTAGCTGTAGGATAGCATATCACAGCAGCGAAACTGCCCTCACCTCCCTTATTGACAGGTTTGTTATGAAACATGGAATATTTAGATTGAGGAGATTCATCCCAGTACTGCAGAGACCCAGCCCTGTTATCTGTACTTCAAGTCTATTGTAATGCTATTCACAAGCACATCAGCTTCCCCATCACATGCAACAGGGCACCAACTTGTCTGGATAAAGCCTTTTCTGGAAACTAATTAGTTCTTTACGGGGTGGGGGGTGGGGGTGGGGGGGTATATTTTCTGGTTACTTTTTTTTAGAGCCATTTCTGTGTTTAGGAAAATGGGCCAACTTTCCCATTTCAGAATCCTCTGATTCAGATATGGGCAAGGTGAGAGGTTAGAGGCCTCGTTGTTAATGAGAGAGGCAGCCTCTGATTTTTACACTAATTGAAGCATTTACATTTTTCAGCAGAACTAAAATGCAAAACTAACACATTCCTTGGAGATTTATAACCCCGCAATGGATTCTCCTATCCTCTCTCCCTTAATTATCCCAAATTATCTGAACTCTCATGAAGAAGAAAGAAATTAATATTAATATTCCATTTAGAATATACTCTAAAATGCAATAGAAAATGGAGGCAATAATAATGATAAAGAGGGTAGCTGAGATGATTTGGAATACATAATCTTTCTTCTCTTCATTGCAGCTTCCTTATACTAGAGTAAGCCAGGAAAACTGTCTAGCATTCATTTAGCAGAACAATTTTTGTGCCGCATTGACTTCCAGTGTATAAGTAAAAGCTGGGTAAAATATTGCTCTGTCTGTTAAATGTAGTATTTGGCTTTGTGCCTTGATCAGAAAAAAAAAAAAAGGATAAAAGAAATTGGATAACTTTTTCTGAGTGTTTGTACATGGGGGGCAAATAGGCAGGTAAGTCTCATCACTGGAGAGTAGACAGGAAAAATACCAAGAAGAAAAGAGCAGCTATAAACTACACATGAAATGAAGCAGAAATTATAGTTTATGTTGAAAGAAAGGAGGGAATTACAGTTATCTGAAGAGCAAACAGTGGGATCAAATTAATCATAAGCTGCAAATGTCGAATCTGTGTATATGGGCTGTAGGCCAGAGGAGAGGGTCTGCTTGCATGAAAGAGAGAAGCAGAGAGATGCCATAGGGAGGGTGGAAGAGGAAAAGGAAGAATGTCTCTTCATTTGGATGATGAGACCAAAGTACCTGATAAACCTCCAGTTAACCGCTGACTAACTACTGATGGTAAGCTATAGGTTTGTAATTGGCCTTTGCCACTCAGAGACGGCTCCCAGCTGCTGCCCCAAATGCCTTGCTCCCAACCTAGGACATTGGCTTTGGGCTCCCAGTGCTCTGGAAACTGGTAGTTATAAGATATGAGTGAAGGAGAGGCTTAGTTTTCGTTTAGAAGTGCCCTAGGATGGAAAAAAGCCTCAAGAATGGTCCTCAGTGGTGGGATACCATTCACACTAAATGCAAATGCGTGCCCAAGTTCAGCTTTAAAACTGAAGGCATTTATATAAATTATAAATCTGAGTCCCATAACCGCTTCTTCATCTTGTTCTGTGTAAATTTGTTCTGTGTTTCTATTAACAGACCCTCACTGAGAAGAGTCAGAGACTTTTCAAGGACATATCACCTGTGAGCATCTTGGTTTACAATGGCCTTGGTGTTACACTGTCAGCTTAACTTAGAACTATGTTATCCCATGAAAGTAATGTTTGATTTCTCAAACAATATTTTGCATCCAAAAAGTAATATTTAAAAGGCAGAAGGGGTATAGACTAACCCCCTATTCTCCTATTTCTGTAAGCCCTTTCTTCCTCAGTGTCTTCATACAACTTTGGCAGGTTGCTGTAAGGGTAGAAGACTTCAGCCAAAGTGAAACCCATCTGCAAAGCTGTTGTATACGGCATCACCTACTGGGCTTGAGAATGCACTGTGGGAGAAAAGACTGTCATATTAAGAAAAAAACACCAACAACAGAGAATGATATTAAAAATAGTGAACAGACGAGCTCAGCTGTGAACTAAAAAAACCTCATTTTGCTATTGCTTTTCAGCTTGAAAATAGCCTTTACTGTTTTTGTACAATTTTGCCTGCTCTGTTTTGTTAGCTCAGCTTTCAGAGGCTGAAGACATGTTTGTAAGAAGTACTGAGACATGGAGCTAAGTCTAGAAATACGTAGAAGCTGTTCGCAGTCAACATCCGATACAGCTAGGGGTCTATGGTAGATGGGAACCAGGCATACTTACCATCCTTTGCAGGTGGCCTTATCTCAGCCCTGTCTCAAGGTAATAATACACAGAAACGAGAGGGAGGATGCTGTGGACCTGCTGGCGACAGGCGCCCCAGCACCACGCGTTGCGATGCTGTATGTGGAGTGGAGCTGGCCCCTGGATTGCATGGGGCAGAGGGTGCCCAGCACATGTGCAGAACTGCAGCCAGGGAGGTGCGGGACGGGAGGGCGCACTGCTGGCACAACCGCCCCGCTCTACCTGGGGACTCTGGGTTATCGTACGCTGGTACAATTGTGGTGTAGCTAGGGGATGCTGTGGGCCACATGGTTTGGGTTCATTTTCAGTCTGGGGCATCTGTGAAAGGAGCTTGTGTTTCTCAGCCTTCTCCAACAGGGAAAAATATTTGGGAAGGAACACTAGGTCCTGATGCAGTGCTTTGTTGTTCTGTTCGGTACCGTGACATTCAATCTCAGGCAAAGCAATTTTGTGATCCTGCCTCCTTGGTGTTAAAGTGAGAATGAAAAGCAAACCAAACCGAACCAAACCAAACCCCTCTGCTAAGGATGTTAGTAGTAGCTACAGGGTTCTGGTGTGAATGTGTGTTTTGAATAGTTACTAGTGAGTATGTGACCTTTAAACATAGGGGAAACTAGATTTTATTTAATTTATCCTGATGTAACAATTTCAATGTTATGCATTGCAAGAACATTTGCAATCCACCATTGAGAAATAGTAATGTGATGGATAAAGCACTGGACCGGGATTTTATTCTAAGCATAGCCATAGACTTTCTACATCCATTTGTCCAAGAAAATTAACCGTCCCCCTTAGTCAGGGCTTTCTTATCTGTGAAATGAGAATGATAATCCCACAATACCAGTCTGCAACAAATACATGAATATTGCTCATATTTACTAAGCAGTTTCAGATTAAATTTTTCTCCTGTCCAGTTATTTCAGAAAACAACTGTCAAGAAAACCTGACTAAAGAAATGAAAGCTGTTACATTACACATCTAATGTGAATTGGCTGACACACGCTAGACTGTTGAATGTCCCAGGATGAGAAATTAAAATAATTTGTTTAAATTACTGAAAAACTGATTGCTAAAAGTATCGTATGACCAAAGACACCTCTTACTGACTTCATAATCACTGAAAATTTCTGCAGCAGTCATAAAAAATGATGCGTCTTAATTACATTCCTCATTAATTTTGTTCATTAAGTAAGAGATATGAGGCTAAAATGAGACAATTTTATTATTAAAACTGTGATTTGATTTCCAGATATCTTTTTGGTTTGTTCTGCAGCAAACATTTTGTGGGTTACTTTCTTGTTCATCATTTAATGAGCAGCAAACTATTCTGCAAACTGTCACTGAAGAAAATAACACATATGAGAGGATGAGGAAAGAAATTAGACAGCACATGCTATAAACTGAACAAAATAAATACAAGGTATCTATGCGTGCCTTTTATTACATGTCTTTTTCTGTATTGCTGTGGGTGAAAAGAAGTATTCTGTGTTTCTTCATGTGAATTAGGATAAGACACTGAATTCCAGAAGCTGCCTGGTACCTTTTCTTAATTCGGAAAAACAAGACTGCCTTTCTTTTGTTTGTTCTTGTTTTCATTTCCTCCCAGCTATCTCCTGTGCATCACATACAGAGTCTGCAGTGGTGCTCATTTGCAAGAAAAGTACCACATGTGTGTGCACGATGGTCTGATTGTGAAAGACTTGCCTTCCTTCCCCTTTCTGGAGATCCCAAAGGTCACATTTGTCATATAGTCACTTTGCTATGAGTGTGTAATTAAATGTAAAGCACTTTGGGATGTTCAGCTGTATAAAGTATTGCTATTGAAATGCAAGTTGTTTTTCTGCAGCCAAACACAAAAAGAAAAAAACAAATAAACAGCAACAAAAAAACCCCAAAGCAAACAAATGAAAAGGTTTCTAGGGATAAAAATGTGAACACTGTTAGATAAATAAAACATTAGAAAGAAAGGAAAATACTTCCGGAAAACAAATCAATAAGATAAAAAAAGAGATTTATTTGAGAAAGTTGACAGGCTTGCAGAAATTTCTAGCTTACAAGCTATTTACAGAGAGAAAATCTGATGAATCAAGACACAATCATCAAAGTAAAAACCCTAGGTATTAAAATTTTAACTCTAACTTGTAGAGAGTCCAAATCTTTTCCTCTGTGACATAAATTTGCACAGGCAGTAGAAGCTTCCAATTACAGAGTTTCTTCTGTATTTTACATCCTTGCAGATACTGTTTGTCCTTTTGTAAAATGAGTGTGAGATTCTGTCCTCCCCAATTTATGACTGCTACACGACATATTAGGAACTGCAATTATTTATAAAAACAGAAAAAATATTAAGGCTTAACAAGCTCATTGGAGGACAGTTCTATTTATTCACTGCAAAATTACATTTTTGCCATCATAAAACAGTGGCAGCGTTTACCCTGAGTTGTGGTTCAGACTAGACCCCAGGTATTACCCCTTTCAGGTAAATGCCCCCACCACAAGGTTGTAGAAGTATAGGCATAATCATGTTTTTTTTCTCTCCATTGATTCTGGTCATTCATGTCTGATACAACAGAAGAGGGAGCTTCATGGAGGTCTCCTCTTCCAGGGGAGCGCCCCAGCCCTCACACTAAGTAGGCAGTTGAACAAATACAACCACATCCTACCCCTCCTTGCTGTTTCTGGAAAGGCAGCCTGCATCTAAAACCAGGGACACTCACCTTGTCCTTCTTCCATCCAGGTTGTTTTAGGGGGTTACTACTCCACTTCCTTGTAACCCTCCTCAGTGGAGGTTACCAGCCCTGCAAGGTCTTCTGAGGGAGCTTCTGTGTCGGGGAGGTGGGGGGCAGCTTTTGAAGCAGGGCAGAGGCACGCATTGTCTTCTGGCTCCAGCTGTGCTGAGCACCTCATTTTTTCTTTTTTATTGAAAGTGTCTGAAAAGTAAGTGAAACTCTAACCAAAACAGTTTTGGTTAGTTATTTCGGCATTAAATACAGTGAGACATATTGTATACTATACACATATTTCCCAGATAACAACTGAAACATTTAATAATAAATGCTCTCTATTAGACTCTTAGCTTTATTTCAGCCTTCAATGATGACTTCTCATCCAAAGTCATGTTCTGAAGGTCCTGGGTTGCTTTGGCTTTGGTAGCTTTCTTGTACTGGACCATATTAACTCCTCTTATTATCTCTCAGTGGGTCCATGCTGAATTGAAACTAATGGCACCTCTCTTTACAAAATGTTCATGCTTCTCAGTTTTGGATTGTTATGTGTTGAAGGCCAAAGAATAACAGAAGTGGGAATTGCCTTTCAATGTTCTAGTTATCCTCTGCACTTTTAGTTATTTCTGATAAAATGTCTCAAATGTGTCAATTTGTCTAGTCTTAGAAGTATGATTTCACAAATACTGAGTCTTCTCCCTGGTTTACGGGATATATAGAAACAAATGTTTCCATGCCAGGAAGACTTCGGAGCAAGAAGCTGGACTACCCTTTCATATTTTGCTTAAACTTGCTCAGTTTGGGCTAAAGTGACTCTCCTGGAATTTGATAGTTAGCTCGAGTGTGCACTCTTATTTTCTTACTAGGAATCTGAAATTGTTTTGGTTAGACCTGGCAAATTCCAAATGTTAACTCTGTGTTTCCCCTTTGTTTGGAGAAATAATCCAGTCTATTTGATTTCCTGAAACACATAACTATAACCTATTAAGAAAACACGTCTTGCCGGTTGCTTTGCTTCTGCTCTAGACTGAAATGCAGTGGGAAGGTGGGAAAAAGCCTCAGCCGAGTTGAAATTAGAGAGAAAGAAAGAAACACACTTGCACCATTGAAATCTGGATCCATAGAAGGTAGTTTTTACAGTAGCTTTATTGTTCATGTGTTTCTAATAACCTTCTCATTTCATCTTATTGTGAGTAAGGGGAGACGATGTACTGCCATGAATGCTAGCGCATGGTCTAAGCTCCGGCTTTCATTATTACTTCCATTATCACAATGGATCTTCATTGGCCCGAATTGCTAACATTCTTATGGGAATGATAAGACTAAAATGGCTCTACCTGTCATTCACTGATGTGTGAATCGACAATCAAATGATTGATCAATTTTTCTGTGCTTCAATAGCTTCTTTCAAGCCACACATCCCGAGTTACTGTATAAAATGCTGCAGTTTCAGCTAAGTTTTCTAAGGGATAGGTAAAATAAATTAGGCAATTAGACCTAATCTTAGATTTAAAAACTGAAAATCCATCAGCGTCTCTGTCTTGAAAAAGAAAATACGTTTCAAAATCTGAATGGAAAAAGTATCTGTACAAAAGAAAACTCATGTAGTCCTTACAGCCTGGCTGTGAACGGCTTTCCTGAATTTCTAATGTATTTTTCTTTTGTTCATTTTTTCAAAAAACTTTGGACCCTTGAAGCTTTCAAGAAGGAGGAGTTTTGAAAGTGGAGCAATAGGAAGTGCTAAATATTTTATTAGTGACTTATGAAAACATGCTTTTGCTTTATTCCTTTAATAGAAAAAAATCATGACAGTTAGCAAAATGATGAGGATTAATGTATGAAAATGTATTGCATGGCAGCTTCTGACTAATGGATTTATAAGCAGTTTCTTTTTTTTTTTTTTTAAATTTTATGTCAAAATGGATTACAAGAAGACTAGCAAATTATTGTAGTCAGATCAAACAGAATACACAGTCCATGAGTTTTTCTGCAACGTCTGCTGCGTCCTGACTGACATCACCCAGTCTTCATCTAGTTCCCCCTCTAACAGGAACATCATGTTACTTTTGTTCACTTCCTTGGTTTAAAGGAAAGAGTAAAGCAGGCGAATGTCTGAAGAGTTTAATGTAAGAAAAATGCTACTTAATTTAAGTTAGGTTTCATCCAAAATCTATTTTTCAGTCTATTCAGTCCTTTTTGCAGTTGTTGGTGAAACTGTGCCCTTCACAGTGTACAGGAAATGATTCACTTTTAAATACTAATACAACCAGAGTTGTATGTTCTATGTGATCTGTCAAAACTAAGTAGCAATGAAGAGCTGCAGAAGGAAAAAAGACAACCCAAAGATAAACGACAAAAGTGAGACAGAGACCATCAAAATGAAAAAGTTGAGGCAGACAAAGGCTGGGTAACCATTTTGACAAGCTGACTGGAAGCCACTGTGCCCGATGCTGTGAGGGCTTCATCCAAGTTTCACTGGTGGCAGTAGAAAGCCTTCAGTGGGTTTTGATGCAAACCTAATTCAGCCAATTTATTGAATGATTTCTTCATTTTTGTGTCACCAGTCTTGTTGCTGAGCAGGGATGGGAAGGAAGGGGATGAGTGGAAGCCAAAGGAAAGTTGACCACACAAATGTAATGTTGGAGGCATTAGACTGCATGGGGCTGTTCAGCCTCCACAAAGAACCAAACTCATTCCCATGGAAACCAGTGTTCGAAGATGAATACGTAGCCTGGCTCTCAGCAGCTCCCTTTTCTTTTTCTCTTTTCTTCTCCCTTGGGATGTTTTGTTGTTGTTTTTGGTAAAGAGAAAGAAAGAGGCTCTTCACCTCCAAGCAGCTTGAGAAAAGACTGGCAACATTCATTCCACTAATAAGCTGGCAATTAATGCAAAGAGGAATGTCCTGGATTTCTCAAAGAGAATTTTTCAACAAGAGCTGGTCAAGATGTTGATGAGGGGTTTTTTTGTTTTCTTTTTTTTTTCTTTTTTTTTTTTTTCTTTTTTTTGTTTAAATGGGATGTACACTTTCTGGAAAAGGGGGCTGCTAGGTTGCTAAACTGGTGTTGTAAGTCTGCCCTCACGTGTTGGATTTTAACTCTTCAGGAAAGAAAGTACAAGTGAGCTCAGTGGAATCCACCAGATGTATTGTGGCACCACCCAGGTACAGATCCTCAGGTCTGCTCGTTTTTTTTAATTTCGAGTTTTAGGTGCTGATGTATGTGCAGCAATGAGTTACACACAGAGGGAATATAGAGAGGCATGCACCACCCATTTGATGTAGCAGATATGTGTCATTATCATTCCTGCGCTAAGTAGATAATGAATTCAAAGGGAATGTTACAAAGGTGTTGCTGATGGTATCAGCGTTATACTGTGTTGCAACTATTGACTGACATAAAAAGAGACAGCCAAAGGCAGGCTGAAAAACAGGAGAATTATGAACTACCTTTCAGTAAGTAAGATACTTGCAGTCTCCGTCTGCATTTGGCTTCTTGTGAGAGAGTTTCTGAGAATAGGAAATGTCGTAGGGAATAGCGTCATATGGGAAATTTCCAGTGTGAGTCAGCACGAAACTGTGCTCAGATGGGGCACGAGTGGTTCTGCAGGCGTTGAAACTAATGAAGCCAGGTCTTCTTCAGGCTTGCATCTGGGGCCAACTGACTTTGGTGTCTCTGAAGGTGCCAGTGCCTGCTGAACTTTTGGTGCAACAAGCATTTATAGGGGACCTTTTCTGTCCAAAGAAAGACCTCTTCCGTGTGGATCCTCTGATACCTAAGTGATGATGTCATGCTGCAGCCTTTCCTTTAGCAGGGAATAAATTTTGCTTGCTCTCCCTTTTCCCTCTCCAGACATCTGTTTTTACAAAACTTGTAGGAACATAATTGTCTCTGAGAACTCTGTCCCTCTATTCCACTTGGCTGACATCAGTCAGTAGGCTCAAAATTATTAGGGAAACCAGCCAGAAACAATTATTGCCTAAGCCTCATTTCCTTAGGAAACTAGGCTAAAAAGTTAATATTAGCAATAACTCCTGAATTGGAGCCACCACTGGGAGAATGCAGCGTGGCACCGAAGCTGTGTACGCCAAACGCAGTCTGATGTGTCGCTCCCATTGTGCTTTCACTGTAAACTTTCCCCTGGACCCTGTTAGCAAGCAAACCTTCCTCCAGCTGCCCTGTGGATGAACAGTCATAGCAGTGTCCTCAGCAGGGGGGAGTCGCAGCCTCTTCATTCCTTGGCTTGACTCACCCGCTGGTGTTTCTGGGATGTGGACCTCTGGCTCACCAGAAATTGATGGAGACCACACATCTGTTTAATCCAGACATTCCCTGGCCTTCTAAACATCACTCAAAACAGCAATTTGCAATGGGTTTCATCTCCTATTACTGAGTAATTCATCTCCGTGGCAATTTTTTAAAAAAAAATCTTTTAAAAGACCTGCATGTTCTTCTCCACCTGAGTGTCAATTTGGTTTAATGCAGCTATCTGCAGTCCTTACATTGTTTTTGCATTTACTTTTTAAAAGTTTGACATTTTCTTTCTAGATAATGATTTATGGATGTGCAGTGTGAGAAATGTACTTTCTGTTGCAATGGGTGGAAGCCTGGGTCTCCATTGCTGCCTAGGGTCTGCATTTTTATCTGCACTGTGTCGTTCACAGTATGCATCCTCCCTTTCCTCCTCCCCCTTTCTGAGAACAGTGCTTAAGAAATCGCATTTATCTTTGCAGAAAATTGAAATGCTCATCTCTGTTTTAAGAAAAAAAGAAACCAAAAGGAAAGGAAAAAACACATCTCACAGCAGACTCTTCCTTCTTCATCACATATGGTCAGTGATAGTCGCCTCACTGAGATCTGTTCAATTCGCAGCATGTTTTAAGAAGTGCTTTATATACTAAGAAAGGCATATGGCCAAAGCTGCTTGTGCTGAGATTTTTACTGTGTGAATATGAAGCAGGGCAATAGCATTGTAACTGCCATCCAGCGTGAGCTTATCTTCAGTATTTTGTTTTATCCTGAGGCATTGACCTTTCTATTATCAGCCTCTCTGAAAGGAAGGAGTACAACCATGTCTTGTCTGTAGCATCTTGTTTATGGTTTATATGTGGCTCAAAGTTCTGCCAGAAACTTGGTGTCATTTTACTGCCTGGTTTTACATTCTGCCTGTGATGTACTAATTATCAGGGTGTGACAGAGCACTTATTTCCTATCATAAACCAGGGCTGTTATCCAGGAATGAAATTTTGTTCGTGTCATGAAAGGATGTAACAATATGAAATATTCTCTGAGGGCCATATTCTGATTCTGTTGACATTGATGGGAATGTTACTTTTGTATTCACTGTGAGAGACACATAATGAAAGACAATGGCATTACAATGCCTGCTTTTATTATTTTTTTAAAGAAACATTTCCCCACAGTACTGTGAGCACTGGGCAGTTGTATACCTCAGCTGAGTACCTGGCACAGCACTAGCACAGGATATTTAGAATGCTAGAGAGCCACAGTCTTTGTGGATGTAAATCAGCGTAGTTCCTTTCACACCAGGGGCAGTGTACTGTTTTATATTACGGGGAAATCTTGCTCTCAGCTTCAAGCTGCCATTTCCTTCCCCTTTTGTAACAGAAAAAGCAAAGACACTGCACTTTTAATCCATTCCTAGTAAGGGGAGCATGGGAGGAAAGAAATAAAACAATTTGGAGACTGTGTAGTAGTTTCCTAGTTCCCTACTAGCAGCACACAGTTAATGCACATGACTTAATGGGAATACACTTGCACTGAGCTGTACTTGCCTATGGCAGAAGAGATAATGAAGTATTTCTGCTTATACCACCACAAGCCCTCACTTGAACAGCAGAAGCACAAGTTCAAATCAGATTCAAACCAAGAGCAAGGGTGAACAGAGTGCAGCCTCCAGCCTGGCCAGGGCTGCTCAACACCGCTCTTGGAGACACTGCGTGCTGTTGGACAGGTAGGCATCGTGTTAGAGCCTCACGTTGCTGTCGGTATCAGTGTTTAGTATATTCAGAGGCTGATGGCTCTTTATTCCTCCTCTGTGGAAGAGATTATAACATTTAAGGACAAGTAAGAAAGTTGTTCTTTTTAGCCAGACTCCAGCAGACTAGACAGCCCACAGTGTTCAGAACATGTGTAATATTATATTACAGACATTTCTGTTTGTAAGAGCAGAATTCAACCCTGAACTCGTTTACATGATTAAAACAAAGCCAGAATGTCCCACCATACTTTTATAGCCCTGGAATGCAAATTTTGATTTACAGTTCCAGCTCAGTTCCTTTTCTTACTGATATTCTCCCCACCCCTTTACCCTCCTCCTGAGGAAAAAAAAAAAAAAAAAAAAAAAGAGCCTTTGCATCTTTTACTTCTGTCTTAAGCATCTCTTTCTGATCTTCTACAGACTGAATCCTGACAAATTTGGAAGGAAATAGATGCTTCTTCTGTTCTACATATCCCATAATTTATTAGCTTCTTGCACCTGTCAAACGCCACATTTCCTCCCTCTGGGAGTATGTTCTCATTCATGTAACTAGAGAAAGAGATAAAGTTACAGGTGTTAGTTAAGCCATGACTGCTTCTTTGATGTTTCCTAGCTATTTTTTTTATTGGTATGCTTCCTCCTAAGTGTTTTTCCTGTGTAACTTTACTTTCAAACAGATCAGCATTTGTTTTGTTTTCAGAAAGCCCGGAGCCCCGATTCTACTTGTGCGCCGTTGAAAAATGGAAGTGATTCCCCTGATCTCAGCAGATCACACTGGATTAGCCTCATCCACACAAAGGGTTTTGGTCTCCCTGTCATCTTGTTCAGAAACGAGATCCCTGTCTGTGAATAACCCCACAATGTGTGCTTCAAATCCATCCCTTATTTCAGAAAGCACTCGAATACTTTCCTGAATCAGGAATATAGAAAATATCCACTTTTTTTAGCAGGACAATTTAATGATAAAAAAAAAAATCAGGTACATTAAAGGAAAAACAGATCCTTACTTACTTTCTGTGGAAGTGATATATCCTTTGTCAGGACTGGATCTCTTTCTAACTGATGTTCTGTCGGTGAAAGAGAAGATGAAAGCATGAAGCAGACATTACTGGGGAGGCCATTTCCCAGTGCTGTTCAAGAGGTTGGACATGGTCACCACCAGCTCTCTCTGCATCACTGAAATGCAAACAGCTGGGCTCATCTCTGTGCCTGCCAGCCCAGACACCTTTAAAACTGATGCTATTAGCCAAGGCAGGTGTTTTGCACAGCTGGAGCTGGGTGTCTAACCTGACCACTTTCATTTCTGATTCTGATCTTTCTTTCTCCCTCTGGTTCCCCTGTCCTTGCAACAAGGCGCCGCTGCCTGTGTGAAATGGCAGGAGACTGACTGTCTTTCTAAAATAGAGTCATAGAATCACAGAACAGTTTGGGTTGGACGGGACCTTAAAGATCATCTAGTTCCAGCGCCCTGACGTGGGCAGGGACACCTCCCACGAGAGCAAAATAAATCGTTACTTGTCGGGTTTTCAAAAACCCTGAAAACGTTTCCGCATACACCCTTTTTTAGTTCTTGGTAACGAATTCCCTTTCTTTTCCACGTCGAAGCGCTCGCTTCGGGGCAGAGCCCAGCCCGGTTTATTCGGGCTTCCTTTCGCTGCAGCTTTGCCCGGTACTGCCGGCCCTGCTGAAAATGCCCCCGGAGGATGCCGCAGACCCGGCGCCGCTGGACCCTCACAGCCCCCCGTGTCCCCCCCGTGTCCCTCCCGTGTCCCCCCCAGCCCCGTGTCCCCCCCGGTCAGGGCCGAGGCCGAGGGCGCAGCGACACCTGCTGGTGGCGGCCACCAGCGGGGGGTCCCGCACCGCCCGTCCTGACCCTGCCTAATAGACACGCCTGTGCGTGCGTGTGTAGATATATATATGTACATATGCATGTATGGGGATATTTTAACCCTCCGTGAAATGATTTTCCCTCTCCTTTCAGCACGACGTGACAGAATTTAGAAAATGTCAAACTCCCCAGTTCTGCTGCATTTCCCCACACTTTAACACCCTTACCTGGGGCGAGGTGGCTGGGCGACGCGAGCCGGAGGTTCTCTGTAGTGTATGTTTTCTCATCTCAGCCTATTGAAACCTATTGTCTTTAAAATATTTCATGTAATATCTCTGTGGAAGCACGTATTTTAAAAATGTAAGGAGGATCTGTGAGCTTTCTGCTATGTTTATTCAATCTTCAAACCTCCAAACACTTGAGAATTTGAATTATTCAGCTAGGCTTAATGAGGCTGACTCAGAGCAAAGTTATGTGCATAAAAGTCAAGGATAGGAGGCCTTGATGCTATGCATTTTTAGGCGGCTATGGGGTTTTCAATATTAATGTTTATTACTGAACAGTTTAAAGGAGAACTCGGGCTGTACCTTTTCATCAATGCTGGCTACTTCTTGCCTTAATGCAAAGGAGCTCTTTGGGGAGGGTCTGGGACATGGAAGTTTGTTTCTGGAGGCACTGTGATCTGTCGGTGCAAATCTGAGGGCTCTGTGTCAGCCACTCCAACCTCAAGCCTTGCTAAACAGCTACAACCGCTAGCTCTGTTTATGTTTGTGCCGCCAACCACCAAGATCTTAGGACAATGACTTTCCTTTTGCCTCCATTTTCCAGCTGGTAGAATGGGGAAAACCAATCTGGATGTCTAAAATGACCATCATGAGGCACCACCATGGGCAGTACTGTGATCCCTAACAAAAACCACAAAACAATGGGTTAGAAAATTTGACTAAACTAAGAGCCTGCCCATTTCCACATCCCAGCTTGTTTGGGCTCTTCAGGTTGTTTTATTTTTTTTTCTCTTCAGTTGCCTTTGATCCTCTTTTTTCTGGTCCTGAAGAGTACGAGGCCACCAACTGGCTTGTGGCCTTAGCGGTTCTGGGCAATGGGACTGCAGGAAGGACTGCTGGCCTTGTGCTGGAGACCTGAAGAAGAGGCTCTCGTATGGCTCTGGAGGGGAAATTGTTCAGATAGTCTGGCAAGATGCACACGAGCGTGGGAACTTTTCAGTGCTGGTCTCAACTAAACCTCTGGGGACTCCTCACAATTAATCTTATAAGCTCCTCCGGAGCTTTCTCCTGACCTCATCCCTGCTCCCATTCACACATATAGTAAGAAGAATTCCTGTTGAGTCACCCTTAGGCAATGTTCGGAAGAAAACACATCTTTTTTCCCTAGATGTGCTTTTTGCTCTGCTAAAGAAGCCGCTGGACAAAGCCAGGTGCCATCCTAGCCATGCGACGTGGAGGATTTTGCTGAACGCACGTAGAGCGCAAGAGTGTCTTCTGGCTTGCCACGCGTGTACAAGGGTGCAACGCTCTTCATTTCATTTACACGATGTGGGAAAGGCCTTAGCATTTCTGCTGTGAGAGCAGGGGAACAGGTACCTTTTATTTTTCTAATGATTTCTATTCTGATTTTACTCAGACCTTCAGATGCATTTTTGCATATCTGTCTTTATAATTTTGAGCTGGTAAAGGAATTTGGTCAGAGAATGCTGACTGCAGGAAATGGAAAATTTTTGCAGAAAAATCTCGCTTTAATGAAGTAAATATCATGTTATACTCAGATCACTTCCATGAAATTGAGTATTTGTCCTCCACAGCATGGTTTTGGGTTTTACGCTGTGTTGCAATATTCATACTACAATTATAAAAAATGCATAAACATAGAATTGCTTTTGGAATACTTTCTTTCACAGTAAAGTTATGAGATTATTGATTTCTAATCCCCATTCTACTTGAAGGAAAATTGAAGAATCTGAGAATTCCCCACAAAATAAAAAATCCAAATTTTAATTAGCTTTACTAAAACGACCATCGTATCCCCTTTGCATTTCAGGATTTTGGAAAGAAAGTCCCACCTGTTCCTTCATGGCATGTCGGGGAAGAATGGGAAGCAGAAGGACAGAAGAGGGAGGTGTGGTCTGCTGGTGATTTGAAACTAAGCAGGACCCTCCATTCCAGTTTTATCTATAAAACCCTTTCAGGTGTGAGACAGCTGCTGCCTCTGAAGCCTTCTACATATCCCTTGAAATCCCAAGGATCCTTCTCTTTTTAACCTGTATTGTATCCCCATTGCCCTTGAAATCCTATATTACAGCTTCTTTCCTCAGAAGGGTTTGATAAGAATATCTCTTTTGGACCATTTCAGTGTTAGAGAATTGCTGTCAAGCATCAAGAGATGCTCTCTCTCTTCCCCTGAGGCTTTAAAGATGCTATTCTAAAATTAAAGTGTTTGGTATAGATAAGATGCTTAGGGTTATAATGAGGTCAAGAGTTGCTGGCATTTTCCAACTAGATTTTTTTTTATAAGTTGATCAGATCTCTTGCTGTGTTATTTTCCTTTTTACACAGATAAATATAGACAGAGCAGGTAGAGAAACAGTCAGGAACAGGAAGCTTTTGAAAAATATTTGGAAATTATTCTGATTACATTGTCTAAGTCAAGTTGCCCCATTTGATTATGCTGGCATCCTCTGCAATGCAATGTGACATGGAATATGTGATGTAACGAGATATGCTCGCCAAAACGCAATGTGCTTTGTTTTAGTCAGAATGTATTAATCCACTTACTGAATAATTGACCCAAAGAGATTCTGTCAAACAGCATTAAATTATTCACTGGATTTCCAAACCAGCACACAGTGTCCTTTAAATATTTAAGAATAATGTCAAATAATTTTCCACACCAAAAATATTCTTTTTTTTTTTTTTTTTTTTGGCATTTGTGGAGGTTCCCTGGCTCTTCTGCGTTGTTGAAGGAGGGCAGGATAATTAAACAAAAGCCAGTACGCCCTTCAGAGGTGCCGTGTGAGTGGGAGGGCGGAGGCTGCGGAGGCTTTCCCACCTACCAGCACCCCCAGAAGGAGAAGCAAATGGTCACCCCATGCGGCTGCCAGACCCGGCCAGATGCCATGCCATTAGCAAAATTTCACTGCCTCTCCCATGCGTTTTAAAGCAAACCCCAAACTCTCCTCATACACAACACATCTGTTTTACCACGCAGCCCATGCCTGGGCAGTGAGCTCCCCCTGAGAGGGTGCAGCATTGCAGGCTGCGTGGCTGAGGCTGTGAAGTGCCCTGCTGTTCCCTACCCTCAGGCCTCGCAGTACCGCTCTAGGTGTGCATTATGAGATAACAACCTTGCCGGATCAATTTTGGTGTGGAAAATAGGTTTTCTTAAAAAAGGGACACCAGTATAGCAGCATTCAAGTTCTACCAATTACAGTGTCTGACACCTTTCCCCTTGAAGGTTGTACGCTGAACGAGTGCAGGGTATATTTCTGGCTTGTTTAAAAAGGATGAGGACAGGCATCTGATAGCTTACCTTAATTATTCCATTTCCTCCTCCCTATATACATTTCCAAAATCTAATTATAGTGCTTGTGGCCCCTGCTATCAGCCAGTACCCAGAGATTAATATAAAGCCATGGGAAGGACAGCTACCTCCCTTCACGCTTTCCACAACATTGCAAATATATTCCAGCAGTCTTTTGATACTAATATTTTGATACATTCATCATTGTGTTAGCATCAGCAGCAAGCAATATTTACAGTTTATAAGCTCTTCCAGGACCAACTGTTCATATTACTCCTATTAAGTCCATTCAATTTTCCACCTGAGATACCCCATTTGTCTAGTCAGAGTTTGACATCTATTTATTTTTTTTTCTTGGGGGTTGGGGGGTTGCTTTTAATACGAGTTTTATTTAATTGTATGTTCTACTTCTCCCAAAGAATACACTAGGCAATCTGTTGTGTATTGTCAATCAACTAAGATGTGCTTGGCTGCGTTCTCAGGTTTGTTATCTAGGTCCTGATAAGGGGACATTTTTGTGTGTATGCATTGAGGTACAATTGCTTATCTGTTCTTCTGCAGCTTTATTTAGACTGGAATTTACTGCAATGTCCTGATGAGTGCAGGAATGCTGTCGAGGGGCGTGCTCTGTGCGCAGTCGGTGGGCAGCGGGCAGCCCTCCTCAATACATTTGCTATTCCAAGCCACAAGTATTGTCACACTCCCTTCTTTTTTTGTAAACAACCAGACTCCAAACCTATTAAATATTCTTTATTTGTCAAAATAAATAAATACAGCAATGATTCTCCTGTATCTGCTCTCCCTGAAAGGTGTTTAGATCTGGCTTTAGGAGGCAGAGAACCCTATGACTCTGCTCAGCCACAGTGCAATAAGAGGAAGCAAAGCCCAAATGGAACAAAAATATATAGGAAATTCTTCTTCTTAGTATTATTGTTATTGTTCATCTTCTTCTTAGTATTGTTATTATTGTTACTTAAGAGGCAGGGGGGCAAATTATACCAGCACTGAAAATAAACTTTGCAACTCCTGTAAGGACTAAAACTCACGACTCATGTTGGTCTCCAAGCTTTTAATACTAGAGTTGTCACAGACATCACGCAATTCAGTGTTTTTCACTTTGGAACAGCAACAGCAAACCAAGACTTGGCCAAAGAATGCACTGGTCCATTAGTTTGCCTGCCATTTGCCATCCTGTGGGCTCCTCTGCTATAGCCCCTACTCACTGCACAGGGAAATTCACCCCCAGAGTGAGAGCTTGTGAGAGATTTCTTTCTACATCAAGCTTCCACCTTTTTCTCATACTTCCTGTGTACAGAAATGTCAGGGTTTGTGCCTGGTCACAGTGTGTGAAAAGCACGTCCAAGACGCCTGTTAGCAGTCACTGCATGAAGCAGAGGTAATGGATGGAGCTGGTTTGGAAATAAGTTGCTGTTTTATGAGAAATTCTGCAGTTGCAGAGGATTTTTCTGTTAAACGGAGCAAGAATAAACAAACAAAGCCATAGTAATTTCCAGGGGAAAAAAAAAAGAAAAGAAAAGAAAAGGAAATTAGGGTCATACCAAAGGCATAACAGAATCAAAATCTTTGTTTCTAATTTCAGCCTTTAAAAATTCTGTATAAAAAGTGTATGCATATAAAGGAATTAAAAGCCATAATATTGAAACAGAAAATCTAAATCTTTTTCAGACATGACACACTAGAGCACTCTGATCTTCCTTGGATGGCTAATTTCTCTGTGCTTCAGGTTTCACTTTTTGCAGCCTTTTTCCTTGCTTGTCTACTGATATCTCAGGTGGTTCGAGCCCAGGCTTCCCCTTCAGCATACTCTTTGTACTGTACCTGTTGAACGGGGCAGCACAGGGCTGTGGCAATGACTCTGCTATTTTGAGAGGGACTTCCCTGAGCAACCTCCACCACTGTGGAAGATCAAGCAGATGGGAGAGGAGGGGACAGCAGTGTCCCAGGGACATCCCCCAAAGCGTATATCTTCCTGTGGGAGCACGGTCAGGTGGGTAGAGGCTCTCCTCCAGCCCCAGTGTGAAGGAGAAAAGGAAGAGCAGGGCTGATGAAAATCAGGACATGGATCTGCTTACCCTTCCCTTGGGGAGAGGATCCCCGGTGCCACGCAGGCACCCTGCCCCTCCAATGGATCGGAAGGAGAATTTCTCCCCTTCAGCACTGGAGGAAAGCCCTGGGCCTAACAGACATCTCCTATAACCTTGCCATGATGGGGGTCTTGCAAGTGTAATCCTCCGTCTGCATCTGAACACAGACAGGTGGAATGGTTTTCCCCAATCGTGCAGCTAATGGCCGTTAGAGCTGGGGTAAGTTCATCCTTCAATTTCCAGTCTGAAGCAACAAACCCCACGTTCTTCCTAGTGCAGGATATGAGGCAGCGCCTGTGGTGTGGTGCTCTATAGGTAACATTCATTGTGCTGATGGACAAATACCCTTTAGCTTGCATAAAACCAGTGAAATGAGTTTGGAAGCCTTTGCCTTGCCTCGCCTGCCACGCCAGCAGGATGCTGAAACGTTGCTGGCTGGGTGGCAATCCTGCAAACCAAGCTTCTCAGGAGAAAGGCTGCTGAAGCTTTACAGAAAAGCATCTTAAACCGCAGCACTAGCAGGCAGGGCAGTGATGCGCCAGGATGTGTTCTCTGTGTGTGTGTGTGTGTGTTTGTGCTGGTGGGCTATACACCAGCGTGAAGCAAACGTCTTTTGAATGACTTGGTGCCGGAGGGGACATGCACAGCATCCCGAGGCAGCCTCAGCGAGACATCCGACTGATTAGATATTGAGGTCAGGTGCTGAGATACCAAGGTCGTGCCATGTCCTGCTTTCCTCATCCAGCTGGGGCCCGATAAAATAGCAGCTGGTAAGACCACCAATCAGATAAGGTGGCAATTTTCAACAGTCTCAAATTATTGTTGCAGCAAGGGAGGTCCAGATAAGATCAATCAGACGCTTGAACGATTTAGCTGTCCCTGATTTTTTTTTTTCCCCCTTCTTTTCCTCTTTCTTCTTTCTGAAGACACAGCTCGTCTTGTGAACGTGAACGCAGGGAGCGCTCGTGGAGTCCCACATCATCCTCAGAACAAAACGCGAGCGTTGATTTATGGGCTGGATTACCGGATAACGGTAATTCTTTGCTCTTTATGATGTTTTGTCGGAAGGTGCAGTACCCTCCAGTCAGAGCAGCGGGATTGCAACGGGGTTTTCACAAAAGGGGTGAGAGAAGGGGGGGCTGGTGACTACGGCAGCTCCTCTAACACAGCAGTTAATAAGACACCAGCACATTAATCATGTGACAGGTATTGAGTCTAACAGGGCAAGGCTATAGTTTTTAAAAACAGCCAGTTAAGTTACTACCTGGTGGAAAAAGGCTGACTGAACGCCACAGGTTTTATGCCACTATTTGCAATTAAAGTTATTTTTTATCCCTTTTTATATTTTTTTTTTTTCTGTTTGGAAGTTTTAAAATGCCTTTTAGGACCTGTAAGAAAATAAGAGGCAAACCACGCAGGGCTGTAACAGAGGGCTGCGCAGTCCCTTTCCTCTCGACCCGCCATGCCCCAGTCTGTACCTTGGGCCTTTGCGCAGGACCGCACAGTGGTCCTCTCTTGCGCTGTGACCCCAAACGCTAGACACAACTGAATTATTCCTGAAGGTCACGGCACAGAAGAGAGACTCCAGTGCTGTCACACAGCCAGGATATGTTCCTCCTGTTGGGCTTCATGATCAAAGCAGACCTGATTCTCAGCTGCAGCCTAGAGATGTGGCTCCCCTCTTTCATGTGACTCTCCAGGCAGCTTTATCGTACCAGACCATGTACAACTCAGCCTCTTTTATCACCACCTGCCCCATCAGAAGTGTCAAAGTCAAAGGGGAGGAAGAGTTGGGGTAATTCTGATGCACAACTACGGGTGAACCCATACCTCCTTGGTGTCCTTTATTTGAAGGAGCTGCAGTCACTTTAATCCTGTGGTTACTGATGTCCTAGTGCAACTTATTTGCCATTGCTAAAACCTGTTCATTATCAGAAACACTATCAAATAAAAAAAGTGAACATTACTAAATGAACCATTCCCATAATTTTGTAGGCTTTCTGCATGTGCACATGCCCTTCATTTTGAGCCTTTGTCAAACACCGCTTGCCGTGACAACTTGGGACAATTGGGTGAGACCAAAGCAGGCATATTTGTCATATCTGACTAGGTAAAGTTTTGTCTTGCTTTCCATATGACAAAGAAAGATTTCCAGGAGCATATCTCTTGACCATTACTGTATGATGAAATAGGCCCTTTAGGTAGGATGCAAACAGATGTCACCATTGAAAACGAATCATAAGGATTACCTTCCCACAGGACATGAGAAGTCCATCTTGCTCATTAACCGGTCCCTGACAGTGATTAAAGCATGATGTTTCAAGGGGAGATAAAATAATAATTGTAATAAACAGAGAAAAAATTGCACCCTACTCCGATCCAGTGCTATGGGAAAAAAATGTTGTCTTGGCTCTGGACTAATCATCAGCAAATGCCAAGCAACAAAAGGTGAACAGCATAATTATGCAGCTCTGCTGCTGAGAATCATAAAATGGAGTTTCATGGTCAGTGCTGGCAGTGACTACAGTAAGTACAGCTTCCAGGGTAATGGCTGTGTATGCAAGATGCAGCCCATAAATTTGGGAGTAGATGGTACAGGTAAGACATCTGACTTGCCTGAGAATCATCAGTTTCAGGAGGGCCTGTTGTCTGGTCTGAGGAGCTGCCTTTACTCCAGTGGATACGATGACTGGTACAACTCAGTACATCTTTTTCTGAGCTGATGAATTTGAGCATCGCTCCTCTGGAGACGAGGAAACCACAGTGATTCTCAGCAGCTGAAGACCTGACCCACATTTTTCAGATGCTGGTTTGGTTTGGTTTACCTTTTAAAGGTTGCAGATTGCATTTGGAGGTCTTTGAGCTTGGTTTTACAGACTCAAGAAGGTATTTGACAGTGCTGAATAATGGCTGCACAGATTTCATGATGCTAATCAGGTGAACTTTTTTTCTTTTTTTTTCTTCCTTTTACGTAGTTTTTGTGCCAAAGAGTTGAGCTGAGACTAAGAGAGATATTCCTAGGAAATAATTTCTCTAGCAAGTTCTGATATATTTTTCTGGAAAATAATTTTAAATTTATTTTATGTTCTCCCAGCTGTTGCCTCTCTGCAATTTGTCTTCACATCATAGCATCAGAATATACTGCAGGTTACAAGGTAACCGAGGGAGAAGCCTGAGCTAGTTTTAACTGAGTAGTAGTTTGAAATAGCACTACTGCAGATGTATTTCTTCTTGTATCTAAGCCAGTTTAAAGCAGTTGGTTATCTCTACTTCACACTGCTGTCTAGAATGTAGATATACATTTCCAACCCTTAGCCAATTAACAGAAACTATTGACAAACACTCTCAAGCTTTAATATTTGTTTCGCAGTGAAAAAATCCTTCCCTAAGTACATTAAGGTGTAATTTCACTTGTAGCTGAATAAATACGAATATAACTCATTCAGTCATGTTTGCCATCCATCTCTGTCTCTTCAGAGCTCTGTGGGCAACTCCAGGGACGCTCCAGTTCACCAGAGCAGCGTGGTCGGCTGAAGCTGCTGCTGCTGCTGCCGGCCCAGCCACCTGCACCATGGCCAAAGGCAAGTCTTGGCCCCATTAAACTCACTGACAAAACTCTAGCTGATTATTTGTGAGACCAAAATATGTATTGCAGCAAACACTCAGAGTGCACAAAGAGCAAAACTGCCTGTTTTCTCTCCCAGGAAGAACTGGACTTTGCAGCCAGACTATCACTTTGAGCTTTGGTGCTAAACAAATCACTCTGTCATCTTCCCACTCTTGCCCAACACAGCTTTTTTTCACTGTGTTGTTCGGAGCATATGATACAATTATCAAAATTAAGGAAGATTTTGTTTCTTTTTTCCTCACGTGGCATTTGGATTATGTTTGCTTTTGGGGGTTCTTTTTTTTCAACAGTATACAGGAACACAGGGAAGCATGAAGTTGATGCCAGATTGCCAGAGCACAGATAACTTGTGAAGGGTTTAAGCCCACCTAACTCCTACCCAGACTGGCTCCATCTCACCTAGAGGCCCTGTTTACTGTCTAGCCCACTGACTTCCCAGGAGTCCTTTCCCTGCAGATACTTGCAAGCGTTAGATAATTTCCTAATTAGCCTGAATGCACTCCGATGGCTCTGTTTTAGTTGCATATCCATGCTTGGAAGCAGCCGCTCTGGTGCAACAGGCCCTTTTCTCTGAGGCAGAGCTGTGGTGCGGTGGAAGTAGAGATGGACAGAGAGCTCACCTCCACCTCCGTCCCCAGGGGTGTCTGCCAAGTTTCCTGAGGGATTGCCGCGACACCACGTAGGAAGGCAGAGCCCCACTGCTTCAGGCCTGATCCCAAGGGCAGCAGGCACATAACAGCTCCTGCTCCTTCGGTCTCTTCTCTGTGGCAGAGGAATATTTGTGGATTAAACCTCAGGAATAGCTAGAGTCCTATATGGTCAGTGGAGACGGAAGGGGTGATTAAGTTATATGGATAGATCACCCTCTGGAGACCTGCAAAGGCATCTACTTATTTGCACTTGCCAGTAAAATTTTCTGAGACAGCACCTAAATAGAACACTTAAAGCAGACTTAAAGCTGACGGACTAACCACTTTCGGTTAGTAGGCTAACAAATGGTGTATAAATAAATAAATAAATAAATAAATAAATAAATAAAAGAAAAAAAAAGGAGAAAATGAAATCTTTTGGCAACACAAGCCACTTCGTCTTTTGTCATTCTCAGCTCTTTGAAAATGCCTCAAACTTTATTTTGGTAATTGCTATGCAAACATTTTTGATGTCTGTGCAAAAACATCTGGAAGCTTACAGTGGCATCTGGACATAAATATTAAAAGATCAACAAAAACCTGATGTGAATTAGCCATGTGGATAGCCATAAAAACCACAACCACAAAAACCTGCTCCAAGTCTTTGGCTGCAAAAGGGGATGCCTTCTCACTTGTTTTTAGTGTGTTTATGAACTAACATTCAAAAAGTGAGCGGCCGTGACTAACAGTTGGGTTTTCTTTCATTTTGACCACTCTTAATCAGACTAGAAACTCCCTGGCCTGATTGAGTGGGTAGGACATGCCCCTCACTCCCTCTCGAAGCGCTCTGCCAAATTTTTGATGTTCTATGTGAAAGTTTTGATTCTGATTGTGAAAGGCACCTTCTCCTGCCAGACACAGCCTGGGCTCCCACTGAATTTGTACTGTGGAATGCAGTGCCATGGGCAGAGATACCTGATAGTAACTGCCGTGGGCACTCGGGTCTCGCTCTAGCATTCCCACTGGGGACATGGGCGGCGGGGAAAGAAACGTGACTGCAAGGTCCATCTCATGTAGGGCAGCTGAAGGAAAAGAGCAACCCCCATCCAGCTCTCACAACGTCAAAAAGCAAGCTAAACCAGTAATTCCATGATTATTTTTCAGCTTATGGAGTCCAGACTCACGACTTTTGAGCCCCTCAGGTTGGCAGCATTGCAGGTCGCTTTTTAAAAAGTGGCAAGGACATGAAGACACACAAATCTCTTTGCTTTTTAATGAGTCTGCAGTGCAGATAATCAAAGGTTTTAGAAGCTGACAGGAGTCAAGCATGTAAATGGATTTGATAACCCAGGTCTTATTACCTTGATTTTCTCTTGGTAAAAACAGAAATAATAGCTTTTCCCCTCCAGAAGTGAACAAATGAAAGACTGAGCAGTGCTAGTATAATAGAGATCATTTACATTTTCCAAAGAGAACTGGAAAATGCACAGTTCAGTGGATATGGATCAACTAAGCAATGCTGGATCTTCTAGGTGCCATCCCTTGCTCTCATCTCATTTTTTTCTCACTAGTACTGTTTTCTTACTGGTCCTTTAGCTTTGTTTGCTCTTTCACTGCAGGCTTCAGTGCTATGCACCTCATTCTCAGGAGTGGTCAACTGCAAGTCTTACATATCCTGCCCTCCCAAGCTGGGCTGCTTCCGGAGCGGACTTGTTTTTATAAAGGTATTTCTGTTTCTTTGTTTTCTGAAGAAATACGTAGTATCTCACAATGGAAAGAGAAATGCTGTAACTGGCTGTTGCCCTCTGCAGTTGCTAACCCACTGGGATATTCTGGATAGCACCAACTGCAAGGTGAACATATTGCTCTGAAAGACTTTCCAGAATGGAAACACACAGATGTTTGTATTTGATTTCTGCCCTAATATTTGGTGAGGACTCTATAATTTAAATAAAAGGGCTCATTTTTCCCCAATTTAATGTCTTTTTAATAGTGTGGGAGTTATAAACATTATAATAATTTTTCCACTTTCATATTTAAAAATATGCCCTCTAAGCATTTACATTCAAGATTTGTTTTTCTTTAGAGTGTAAATAACGCATAGCAATTTGCATCTCATGCATAATTCTTTCTCCTGTTGAATGCAAATTAAAAAAATAATAATAATCCAGCCCCCAACCCCTTTCATTTGCCTTTTTTCCCACCTCCTCATATTAATGGCAAGTTAGATGGCTAATTCTTCCAAGGAGAATTTTGTGTGTTTAAAAAATTATCTGACTGAAGTTTTCTTCCACTGAGTAATAAGAAGCCTAGAGCTGATTAATAGTGTTTCCTTTTCCAGTCCTAATGAATTTTTTTCAGGTTTTATGCATCCCAGATGAACTTATTTTAAATAGCGTGTGTGTATGTGTGCATGAGTGTTGCTCTTCCTTGGGATTTATCCAAAATGAATTTAGTTTCTCGGTACCTTGTAGGACAATATCGATGCTGGCTTAATCAATTTCAATTTGCTGTTAAACCAGAAACGAAGCATTTATCAGGATGAGCCAGGAAGGGCTGAATGGACATTTCATGTTGCTGAGGATGCTTTGTGAAATTTGCTCTAGGAATTTGCTGGAGCTCCGAATTTGCAAGAAGCCCTTCTCTGATTCGCACTTATCACCTCGTCTGGATACACCCTCAGGGTGGTTTAACTCTACAAGTTTCCTGCACTGGCAGTTTCTGTGCCGGTTGATCAGTATCGCGGGTCTCAGCCCACTAAAAATACCTTCTCTGGAGAGTCTTGCTGCCTTCGTAAAAATGCGACCAAAATATCTCATTGAATCATCTTCCACAGCTCAGACCAGCTCTGCTATTTATGTCTGTAGAGTCACTTCTGCTTCCCCGGCTGCTTCACGCCGAGAGCCGGAGCCAGCCCGGGCAGACGTGCCATGGTGCCAGCAGCAGCAGGAGCTCTCCTGGTGGGTGAGAGCCTTCTGCTGGCGCCGAGAGCCCCGGCCCTGGCTGTCGCAAACTCCCCAACTCCTGGAGGCAGGTGGTGTTTCACTCATCAGCTCTAAATGCCGCCGTGGCAAACAGTGGGTGAGCATTTCCTTCACTGCCGCCTCATCACAGCCATGCTAATTTTAAGGCGGTGAGGAAGAGCAGGGAGGTGATAGCAGGAGGCGAGCGGCACTTTTATTCGGAGAGTGAAGACAGGAACTCCTGTTTCACTGCACAGGCTGGGGGAGTGGGGAGAGGAGAGGAAAACTTTCCCTAGATTCCTGTTTTGTTTCAGAAAAGTGTTTTCAAAGGCTCATCCTCTCTTCCCCTCCTGCAGGCTATATTTAGTTTTAAGTTCTCTTGGCTGCTGCATTGATAGCTCCTTACCATTTCCACTGCAATTAATCAGAGAAGGTTGATTATGCTTTTGTCTCTGATTGTGTAAATCAGGATCCTTCTGTCTAAAATGAGAAGACCTTTGCTGCCTGGGCACCCTGCTGCCCATTGCATCCCATCGCATCCCATCCCATCGCATCCCATCCCATCGCATCCCATCGCATTGCATCCCATCCCATCCCATTGCATCGCATTGCATCGCATCGCATCACATTGTATCCCATCCCATCCCATCGCATCACATTGTATCCCATCCCATCCCATCCCATCCCATCCCATCCCATCCCATCCCATTCCATCGCATCGCATCGCATCGCATCCCATCCCATCCCATCCCATCCCATCCCATCCCATCCCATCCCTCCAGCACAGCCAGGCAGCCAGGCATGGAGGAGGGCTGGGGCGAAGGACGAGGCAAGCATTGTGCCTTCGGTGTGAGGAGCTATGAGATGGATGAAGTTACTGTTTTAGGGAGCCTGGTACCTGCTTGCATGCAGCCTCATCACTTAACAGTACGCTTCTTCAAAAGCTGTTTGAACACAGCATAGGGTAGCACTCGTGCAATATGAACTGGGAAGAAAGAGTAGTTTTGGATACAAAAAAAATATTCACGGTAAAGAAGTGAGAGTCCCAAGGAGCTCCAGGTCCCAGCAGCTGCTTTCAACAGCCCATGGGCTGCTCCCATCCCTGTTTCACAAGGAGCGTCAGGCATGGGAGATGGAGGAGAAAGCATAAGGGCTCTGTCCCTTGCCATGGGCCTGTCTGGGTCACCCTGAGGCAGCCAGGCTCTCACTGAGATCAGTGGTCGTTTTGGGAGAGCATGAGCACAGGAACAGCTGTGAGGATGTGTGACACCTTCTGTGTATTCGGAGAGGTTAATCGAAAGAACAAACTGTAATTGCAGGGGTCCCAGCATGGCTAGGCTATAGATACTCGCTTCACTGACTCTTCAGCATTTGCTCTTTTCCTTGATACTTCACAGCCTATGAATCTGGCTAGATGATATCTGCCATTTTAGATTAAGGTGTACCTGCAAATCTCAAAGCTCTTTAAAGATACGTATTTAAACTCAGCTCTCACGTGGGAGTGCCTGCTTCACAGGTTTGTAGTCTGAGGTGCGGAGGGGTTAAAGTTATTTGCCCAAAGACTTAAGATGCAGTGCTGAGCAGGCAGCAGAGCTGAGGGGTTGCAGATCTTAATACGCCACTCCAAGCACTTGTCCATAATCCCTCCTTTTCAGTTAGTAGCAAATGATAATTTATAGCATTGCCTCTTAGAAAAGTGAGCACAGTATTGCTCTCCAAAGCAAGCCAGGTCAGAAATCTTCCACGTAAACTAGCTAAAACTGCAGAAAATATTTCTGAAGGACAGACACATTCTGCATCTTTTTCTTCCACCTGCCTAAACACTGGGCTGTGTGTTTCTGTTCTGGTTTTAAACAGGACTGATGAGTTGCAGCTTGCGTTCAGCTTGCAGCGTGTAACAGCATTTGATTTTGCTGTACCTTTGGTTAACAGATCACATCCTTAATACACCCTTACTTCTCAAGCAACAGTTCTGTAGGCAGAGGTGAACGCAGCCAGAGAGAACACATTTCCTTTGCTCATATAGGAGAAGATAAGAGGTAACATGATCTCGACCTCTGAAAGTCAGGGACAGCTCTGAGGGTGGGTGACTTGGGCCAGGACTTCTGCTGATCATATAACAACAACACATGCTGGTGCTGTAACATAGACATGGATTAACTCTTCAGAGGGGGATGTGTTTTCCCAGTTGTCACTAAACTGCACAGAGTCCTAACCCCTGTAGAATTAACTGGATAAGGGTATCCTGTATGGTTTGTAACTTTAACTTCTTCTTCTTCTTTTTTTTTTTTTTTTAACCAGGAAAAAAAGCAGGCTGGTTCTTAGTAGATTGCATTACTAAATTTTTGGGTGGGGAAGAAGCAACTCCTTGAGTGAATTACATCTTCAGATGATGTCACAAGGACCATCACTTCAGGGTTTTATTGCTCCCTAAGTAACGTACCGTCTGACCTTTCCCAGGAATCTAGTTTTATACCATTGACAAACAGCAGGGGAGCAAAAAATATCATTTGCATAAACTCACACAAGTAAATGTGGCCATAAACTAGAAGTCAGCTAGTGCATTTACAGATGTTCATTCTAATCCAGATATAGCTACTGTACCTCAGAGGTCTCGCAAACATAGTGCAGAGGCTGCTTTGCCATGTCGCTTGGAGAAGTGATGAAGTCACATGATGCTGTTGTTTCCATCTTTTTTTTTTTTTTCCCCAGCTGCTAAATTATATTATAACACACTAAACAGACACTAAATATTTTCCTTATATAAATTTATCATGTAGCAATTACTGCAGTTAAACTCGCTGCGGATATGTGATTGTAAACGGGAGGTGGCAATCAGTGTAATTAGAAAAGGAAAAGATGTGCCTGCAAAACAGCCTCTGCACTGCAATATTGCCCACACTATAAACACCTTACCACGTGGTGCGTCCCTTCTCAGTTACACAGTGTAAGTCCTGTGTTGATTCAGGTTTGAATTACACAGTAAATCTTGTTTGTGAATTTATAGACTGTCCCTTTGAAGGCAGGATTGTGCCAGCCTGTTTACTTAGAGTCCTTTTTTCACTGCAGCAGCATGCTTTTGAGATGTTATACTTATGCACAAAATCCCTGAGTGACAGCAGCTCTGCAGGCTCATGATACTTATAATACATTATATATATTATCAATAAAATGTTGCAAGACATGTCATAGATCTTAACACAACTTTAAATTGTAGATACAAGTTTGACCTATCTGTTGATGGATTAGAAGCAAAACTTGAATTGTTAAACAGAAATAAAAGGCTCAGGGCATCATTAAACCAACTGTTTCAAGTAAAATGTCTGTATTTCACCATAAAAAGTCAAAGCGTACCTGAAAAGTTAGCTGTCCCCAAGGCAACTTACAAAGTTTAAAGACAACCAGAAATAGCTTTCAAGTCTTTTTTTTAACGTTTTTCCAATTACATTTGCCATTGCCCTGATATTAATTATGATTCAAATTGCTCCCAGAGACCTTGACCGCCCTAAAATGGTTTGCTCTATGCCTCTCCCCATCCCCCAAAGCAAACTGGAGCAAATAAGCTCCGAAATGCCAGGAGAAAAAGACAGTAACGAAACCTTTGGATACCAGTGATGTGTGGATTGCATGCCTTCTGTGTCCCATTTCGGAGCTTAGATTCTTTATGTCAAGGCTAGAGAGTGCAGTGACAAGGAGGGTGCAAACAGAGATTCAGAAGTGACTCCTCAGACATGCAGGAGTCTGTGCTGCCAGATTCAGCTGCAGAGTTTGGATCTTAGGTCACAAATGGATCTTTTACAGTTTTTCTGAGAAATATCTATGATCATAGAACCATAGAACCATAGGGTTGGAAGGGATCTCTGGAGATCATCTAGTCCAACCCCCTGCCAGAGCAGGGTCACCTAGAGCAGGTTACACAGGAACACGTCCAGGCGGGTTTTGAATGTCTCCAGAGATGGAGACTCCACCACCTCTCTGGGCAGCCTGTTCCAGTGCTCTGCCACCCTCAGGGTAAAGAAGTTCCTCCTCATGTTTAGGTGGAACTTCTTATGCTCAAGTTTGTGCCCATTGCCTCTTGTCCTGTCCCCGGGCACTACTGAAAAGAGCCTGGTCCCATCCTCCTGACACCCACCCTTTAAGTATTTATAAGGGTTGATAAGATCCCCCCTCAGCCGTCTTTTTTCCAGACTGAAGAGACCCAAATCCCTCAGCCTTTCCTCATAAGAGAGGTGTTCCAGTCCCCTAATCATCTTGGTAGCCCTCTGCTGCACCCTTTCCAGCAGTTCCCTGTCCTTCTGGAACCGGGGAGCCCAGAACTGGACACAGTACTCCAGGTGTGGCCTCACCAAGGCAGAGTAGAGGGGGAGGATGACCTCCCTTGACCTGCTGGCCAGGTGATGTTTGTGCACGCTTAGGTAGCTTGACTAGTTTTAGTTTATGGAGTGGTCGTTTGTTTTTTTTAAGTGTGGTTCCTTTACCACATCTCTTTGGGTTGTTCTTTTTGTATTGGCACTGTTGTTCTCAGTATAGCAACACGGAAAAATTTAAGTCATTTAAATGACTTGCCTGAAATTATGTAGAAGAACAAGGATAGGGACAAGAACAGTCCATAGATATCCTGTTTCCTAGCCCTCTGCTTTATCCTGGAAATACTCGTTTTCTTCCAAGTGTCACTAGGAGCGACCTTCTATAGGAGGATAAATAAGGCTTTTTCCCCCCTGCTTTAACTGCTTAAAACATTGAATTTTATTTTTAGGATGTGAACTTCTGGTTTAGGGTGGTGGTGATGTTTCCTTAGTCTGGTAAAGGTGGGAGCTGGAAGGCAAGAAACCCAGAAATGACTGCCTTTTTGCATTATTTCTATAATATCATTTCTGGACCAAGTACAAAACCATGACTAAGAGAGACCTCTTCCATTGACTTGGGAGGGAATGGAGAGAGACAGTTAAAAGAAATGTGTCCAGCTGGTGAGTAAGCTGGCACACACCACTGAGTCGTTAGTAATGTTTATTCTATTGGAGTGGACAGTCTTTTGCTGTTGACGAAAAAGCTAACTCAGTCCATTACACATTAAATTAAGAGAACACACACATGCACCGTAATCACAACTCTCTCTCCCTGAGCACTGATCAGTAATAATTACCTTTTAGGTAGGGGGTGGAGGGAGATAACCTAAATACTTGCAGGTTAATTATTACTCTCCTGTGCTCAGAAAAATCCTAGCATTTTAACAACAGCAACCTTTCTGTGCCTGAGGTCCTTTGAGACCTGAAATTGGCAACAACAAAAGAACATATATTTTTGGACAACAGCGCTATAAGTCATTCTTTTGCTTTGGTGGGGTTTTTTTATTATTATTTTTTTTTTAATCTCTTCCAGAGTGATGTAAAAAGCTTTCTCTGATGAGTTTAAAAATGTTACTTTTCACTCCTATGGTCTCACATACTGAATAAATAAAGGCACAAATAAGAGTGGCTTGAGCCCTGTGCTGGACTTCCCTGTCTCTTTCTGCTAACCTTAAAGTTCACTGTGCTGAAAACTAATAGTGCCTACTTGTCAAGAAGGCAGAATAATGACATTCTGTGCCATTATTCTAATGTGTTTTTCACTGTGCATTTTCTTTAATTATTTGCATGAGTAATATCATTATGCATTCATGCCAATACAATTCTGATAATTAATTTACATGGTGGCAATTTCTTAATGATTTTGATGTCAAAGTTAATAGCAACATCTGATAGTTGATCTGTCGGTACTAGCATAAATTTAACTTTTAATGTATTAATGCCAAAACCAACAGCAGCATCAAATTGCATTGGAGAAAAATAAACACCCAGTGGGTAAAACTTCGTTGGAAAAGTCTTGATCCTTACCTGAGGTTTATAGTTTCAAAATAAAACCGAGGCCTCTAGACATGATATATGTCAGTTTTACATTGTCCTATTTATTTATTTGCATCAATAATATTATTGATGTCTGATATTTAAGAGATCAAATTATATGATAGCATATAAAAGATGATGTTCTCTTGCCTCCAGCTTGGTGCATGTATTCCATATCTTTAAATGAAAAAATGCATTAATTAAGTTTTTATCTTTGTGGTTCCTTAAGCGTGAACTCTAAACTGGTCTGCAGTGGGGGAAAGCAGGACTGTTGTCTGAACCTGAACTTGTATCTTGGTCTGTGATTTCAGTTTTTACTGTGTGGTAATAATATCAGCAAAATAGACTTTATGTGGTGGCAAATATTGTTATTATCAATAAAACCAGAAAGAGAGCAATGCATAATAAGGTTTGAGATCAATATTTTTAGTACATTTTTGCTATGTAAGTGATGCATAAAGAGATAATTGCATGTGTAACTGTATATGTACATACCTTTTTATATAGACTCATGTAAGTATTACAAGACAATTAACATGGAATAAAACCACATTCTTCAGTCTTTGTCCAGGTGCTCTGAAGATCTCTTTAGAAGTTTATAGGCATTTTTATTTACCAGTTAAATATTTCAGTACACCTTAATATTGAAAAAATGTATGTGAAACAAATTATGATAACCATAAAATGGTGATGGTTGTTTTCCCTTTATTTTTTTAATCAAAAGCAAAGCCTCATTCCATGACACAGTCCCTACCATAATATTTATTTCCACCCGCTTCAGCCAGTTAAATGTATAGATGAAATGTTAAAAACCATTACAAATAAAATTGGTCCTGCCGTGTATTTCAAACTTTTCCCCAATTCGCTTTTCATCAATGATAGCCACCGAGGGAGTGCACATTTCATTTTATGTAGTGAGGACATAATTATACTGCCTCAATTAGACCTTCCATTGCTGGACTATAAAGAGCTGCTGCTGCAGACCCAGATCATTTGCCTCTAAAATGCATTACCTTTCCTTCTTCAGCGTCCACAGGCAGGCTGTCTGTTCCCACCTGCTGAGCAAGAAGCCTGTATGTTTGACTGCTTTTATCCTGTCTTACCCTTGCTCTCAAAAACACGAGGACATATGCATGATTGAAACCACCACCCCCAAAACTCAGACCTTTTGCAGTGCCTGTCCTATGGAGACAAATGCCGCTCCACCTGCAGGCAATTTTGTTGAACAATTTTAAGAGTCCTGCTGGCGATGGCACAAAGAAGTGGCAAAAGGAGGCCAAGGTAGGTGGATTGCTTTTTAAATGGCTGCTTAAAACAGTTTGCAGTAAAAGGCTAACTCTGGCCCTGGAGCGCAGCTGTCCCGAGGCACGTGAAGCATGCAGCTGCGTGGGAGACCTCCGACAGGAGCATGGCTCATCTCCGGGAGCTGGCGGCAGCACAGCTGCTCCCCTCCTGCCCCCCTGGCTGCCTGACCCTGCCCAGCCAGGCCCGAAAAGCAATGTCTGGCTCCTGGCACAGGGAAGGACCCCATGGCAGGGGCTTAGGTCCCAAGGAGGTGGGAAGGGGAAGGGATAGGAGAGGCAGCAGGCAGGGGCAGGAGGCACCTCCATTGGGAAGAAATTTTCCTGTGTAAGAGGCCTTCCAGTAATGAAAGCGGATAGTCTACTGGGAGGGTGACATGAGCAAAGTCAAGTGGCTATGTGTGGTGCTTGCACCTTTGCAAGTGTGTATAGGAGATCTTTGCCCATGCACATGCCATCTGTGGATGCACGCCATCTGTACAGCCACGGGCTGCCGTCCTCCCTTCCTCCTCTGCCCCTTGCTCCTGGTGAGCGTGCTGGGAGGCGACTGTCTGACGCTTAATTCCTCACAGATAATTTTGGGGAGCTGTACTTTGGAAGAGGCCTGTGGGTATGACGGACGCACTCCTGTTTGGACTAACTGGATGTTGGCCCAGGCAGATGCTCAGCAAGTAGGGCCAAACGAAGTTAATCTTATTGTGTGAGGCCAGCAGTGAGAACTTAGCACCACAACTGACAAAAATGGCTTGGCTGGAGATGGGACTGATAAGCAGCTGAAACTGCATGAACACAGCAGAAAATCTGACTGCATGTCAACCACTTTACACTTTAGATATCTACAGCCGTCAGGGCCCGTGGAGCTCTCCCTCCATGGCCCTGACTGCACGGTGGTCATTTCCCCTTGAGCAGGGGGACGCCGCTCAGGGCCACCCCTCGAGGCTGACACCAGGCATCGATGGGTTCGTACGTGACATTTTTTGCATGCATGTGACGGTTCAGATATGTATAGTAAGCTTAAACGATAATCTTTATATCCCATACCAACTTTAAGTTTAGTAAATAATAGAGTGCTTACTGCCAAACCATCTGTACTAATTAGATATTTTACATACTTAATTTACTGATTAAAACTCAATAAACTAACTACTAGATCAGATCTGTCTGAGTGATCTCTGACTCTTCTCCTGCGACAGTGGGACGAGACAGACATTGCTTGCTCAGAATTTTAAGCTGTCCTATGCAATGTGACATGAAATAGGGTGTGCAGTGACACAGCTGCGAACTCCAGTAAATGTGGTGCTCCGGTGGAGTACTGGAGAAGACCGTGGATGAGAAGAGATGTCCGAGAGCCCTTGGACTTCAACCACCCTTTGTCAGGACACACACATCTTGTAGCACATCCACGTTTTTACACATAAGCTGGGCCCATCTTAACATTTTTGTTCTTAAAAGAGCATTAGGCTGAGGCAGATACTAGTCATACAAGTAAGGACAGTGAAAGAGAGGGTTGGAAAAGAGTTTGATATATGGAATGGAGATTTTTGTGTTACACAGCTCTTGTCAAACACACTTCCTCCTCACACATTCGTCTGTGGTAAAGATCTGGAGATGCTCTCCACTACGGTAATAATTTAATTTCAGAGCCTTTTTTGCGGGATGGAAAAAAGAAAAGGGAGATTTCTTTCTGTGTAAAATTACCCTGTATTAATTAAAGACTATTTTAATTATAAATTTTTAAAATAATAGGATTTCACATTATGAGAATTTGAGAAATGGGCAGAATACTAATTGACTGTCTGTTTTCCTTGGCCCACAGAAGGCATGCTTTTTAGCTGCTCAAGTTTCCTTTGGAAATGGGTTAGTCAAGAACGCATCTTGAGTTTAAGAATAGCTGCTCAACAAGAACAGCAGTGTAAATGTTATCTTTATTCCAGGTGAGCAGAAAATCTCTTAAAAACATTTCTGAGGACTGTTAGCTTTGTGGGTTGATTGTTGGAAGGTGTAAGAAATATGACTGTGATTGTGGTTTGCACACTGAGTGACTCTCCCCCACAATCCAAATGGCTTTCTTGCGCGTGGCATTTCAGAAAACCTTTTTTTTTTGCCTCCGAGCATGTGGAATGCCTGTGCAGACAATATTTTTTTGTGCAGGGCTTGTCATGAGTTGGACACAACATGTCTGAAATGCAGTGTAGGAGTTCGAAAGGGAGGTTTTAAAAATTCAGAGCTGTCTGATGACTGGGAACATTACTAATGAAAATATGTTTGAGTTTAATGTTGAAACTACATGTCCCATAGAAGAGAATGACATGAATTTCTTCCCTCCCCAAAATTCATACTGAAATTTCCATAGCCTTAAATCTGGCCCAGATAACCTAGTCTCTGAGTCAAAAACTGCTCCCTATGTCTCACATAAACACCCACGCCCAGGCATCTCATATTATCTTCCATTTCTTCAGTCCGCCAATTATTTGCTACACCCAGTTATTGTGGGCTATCTTAAATTAGCTCCCCAGTGACTCAAACGTTTATTAACTGATCAGGTGCCAGGAGTTCAGCATGTGCAAGAAGGCCTGGGGCCTGGGATGTTGCAATAAAAGTTGTTTAGGACACAGATGGTGGTCTTCCTGCACCTTGAAGTGTGGCAGAGGCAGCAGGGGTGCCACCTGGGGACGGGGGTGTGCCTGGGATGTCCCTGCCACCCTGAGGTCTCTGGCTGTTTTGGCCATGGAGCTATTGACAACTGCTCTAATACAGACCTGGCATCTAGATGATTTTGGGACAATGCGTCCCACTGAAGACAGCAGATCCCTTGTCCATCTCCTCTTGGCCATGCCGGCCAGTTGTGCCTCACAAAGCCGGGGGGCCCTCCACCCATTCCCTCCACCACAGTGATGTGGAGTACTCTACAGGAGGTGGGATTCCTTTGAGTCACGAAGGCTGAGGGAGATGGCAGCAACAGTCCACTATTGACCTTCTTGAATCAGTTGCGAGCTCAGAGGTGTGACTGTGGATATGATCTAACTGCTTTGGTCCTTAGCGCAGAAGTTCATTTCTGCAAAGGCAGTAATTATCCAGTAGGCAGCCTAGCTACTAAGTACAATGCTCATTGTTTCTCTCCTTGACAGCCAGCTCAGGGTGGTTATTAACACCAAAAAAAAGCTTTCACTTTGAAGGGCTTTTTGTTCCCTCCATCCCCCACCACTACATTTCCTTTGCGGGAACCATGCTGAACCACATCATGCTGTGGCTGGGGTTGCAGAGCCTCTTTAAGGTGCCATTTGATGCACTGGTCCAGAAGTCTCAGACTGGAGTGAGACCAGAAGAAGCAAGCGGTGTGTTTTGGTGGAGGTAACCTCTGAGTTCCCATTGCATGCACCACTGCACATGGAGCTGGGAAAAAGCTTTGCAGGAGAAGCTCCACATCATGTTAGGTGTTAGCTTTGTAACAACACGAAAGTTTTTTCCACTGGTACTTGCTGTTGAACTGGGATTCATTACGCTGAGTGAGTTAAGTAACTGCTTGGATGTCTTAAGTCTGCAGTCCACAAAGAAATTTCACTGTAACTGGACAGTCACTGACGTCCATTTATTCCGCTCTCTTTGTCACCCAAAACTTTCCATCATACAGTTTACTGACTAATTGCACCGAGCAATGTGTTTTTAATACAATGTGTATTTACAGTCTGGAGTACTGGAATACATAAAGCCTTAGAAAATATGCTATGGTTGACTCCTAAATCATATGATTTTACAAGGGGTTGTGTGTATTTTTGCATCCACTTTAGACTTACACACATACAGTATTTCCAATTGTTTACATATGTTAGAATCTCTTGCATTTAAATAGCTCATTATGCAAATATTTACGAAATACATGGATATTTATTTTTACTGTACCCTCTATTCAATCACTGAACTGAGATTTAATGTCTAAACATTGTCTGCCGAGTCGCATGTGCAGTAATGAATTATGAGTAATTATGTACTATATACAATTATGCAATAAAAAATACAGATTCAAAAAATACTAACGTGGTAAAGCCAAGCACTCAAATTTATGGAGCATCAGAGGAAAGGTGCAATCCTAATTCTACCCTCAGTTATGCATGTGTGCCTTATAACACGGCCTTTGCTAGCCACACTCCGCTTGTCCCCCAACTGCTGTCAGCCGCGATGGGTGCGTGACCGTGTCGCAGGCCAAGGCTCCAGACTCCGGCCAAGCCTTGGCATCTGAACGAGGCCAAATTTGCAGTGTTTCTCAGACCAGAACTTTTTCCCTGGATTTGGTCACCTAAGCAACTGACCTGGCTCAGTGAGCATGTGTCTGATTTTCCCACCCCAACAGCAAGAGCTTGCAGCAAGAGAATGTCCTGCACTAATTCACCTCTCAGTCTAGAGCCATACACCGAGCAGGGCTAATTTTGCATTTGAGACATTTGAAAGAGCACTGTGTTCTTGTATAATCAAAGACGGAGCCTGAAGTACATTTTGTTGAAAGGGTTTTTTTTTGACCAGAATATCTTCCACCAGGAAATGCTGCTTTGTCGGAATTGAAATGTTTCGTAGGAACGTTTTGTTTGTGATGGTATTTTTGACAGAAAAAAAATGTGAGCAATTCAAAATCTGGAGAAGGTATTTCTCACTGCCAGTTGTTTCACTGCAGACCTGATTTCTTTTCTTTTGGTTTCAGAGCATATATTGTTTATATTTCCTATTCAAGGGTTAAATATTGTCAAATCACCTGCACAATGACCTTTAAATATTTCAGCCCTGTTAATTCTGACATGGTCCAATTTGATTATTAGACGACTTCAATAAGTTTGGTTTTAATAAGTGTGTTCTTTAATGGCCCTTGCGCATGCACATTTTCCTATATTTTAAGAAAGCAAACAAATCCCAGCAACTTAATTTCAGAACAATTTATAACTGCTATGAGGATGACACCCAATATAAAAAGAAAAAAAAATTGTTCAAGTGGATAAAGTTTGCCCAAGTTATAAGCAGACAAAATAAATTTAAAGCTTAAGTTGAGTGATCTCAATAACAGATGGCATCCTTAGTTCTGTCTATTACATTGCAAACAATTTGTCCTTGGATTTTTTTTTCTCTGAAAATAGTTACTGTATTTCATTTTTGAAATAAAATAATTTATAGAGAATTGTAACACAAAAAGGGGATTTGAAGCTAGTTTTTTTGGTGTTATCTGCATCGGTGATGGATATGAAGTATACAGTTGTCTACAGGCAAAAATTATTTCTTAAGCTCATTTATAGCAATATGCATCCTGCCTTTTATAAAAGACAGACTAAAGAGAAGTGCTCTTAAACTGAGGACAGGTTGGACTACAACAGTACCATTTGGATAAAGATTTCTCAGGATGCTGAAATGAGCCTGATCCCAAATCTTTTATTGCCGGTTCACAAAACATTTTATAACTTCCTGGGGTGAAAGTGTTAATTGACTCCTAGCTCAGCATGTTCTGGCTATAGAAAAAGGCAAAGCAAAACAGTGATGAAGGAGACTTGCATGTAGGCAAGCTCCAGGAAACATTAGGGAGCTTATTAAAAAGCAATGCTTTCATAACGTTTCCTACTAAATAAATGGTATTTGGCTAGTGTCTGACATAACAGATAGGGATGCTCCAATTCATTACTTGGGTGCTGTCTCTGGACACATTTGGAAAAAGGAGCGTTCACAGCAGGCTGTTCAGAAGCGTAACCTGGGTGGTAAGAAATCCACCTCCATACAGGACATTGCAACAAGGACTTGTTTGGCTGTAGGCTTGACTGCTTTTTCTGTGAAATATAAGTTGGCCGGGTAAAAGACATCACCCTGACTTTCCGCAGACCCTTACCCTGCGCTGGCCACAAACCCTTCCAAGCTTTTTTACATTCATTTCTCTACTAGCTGCTTGTTGTGGATCTTAATAGAGAAATCAGCTTAGCTTCTGATCTTCCAAGGACTGAGATTCTTAAACAACTTTCCTACAGACATAGTGAGGGGGAAAAAAGCCAAGAGGGATAATGAGGTGAATCTCAATGCGTTTATGAAAGGGATTATAGACCAGCTATCGCTGCAATGATAGCCAGCTCTGGTTGGTGGTTCGAGAGTTTCCTTTGCTTGATGAAGCAGACTTGTCTGAACTCAAAAGGACTGATATCTTTTCAAAAGCTTCAGGTTCTTTTTGGAGGCCAGCAAAAGCTAGCTGAGACGTGGGTTCTTGCCACTAAGATGCAGGCCCAGAGGTCAGATACGCCATCCTTCACTCAAACGTCATTGGGGCCCTATGTCTTCTGCTGGCTTCTTCTCCTAGTCCTGCCCCACTCTCACAGTGTGATCTTGGGAGTCAAGCCATGTACACCTCACATTTTCTCATCTAAAATGATAGGAGAATTATTCCATAAACCGCCGCTACGAAGGCAGTGATGGGAAACGGCTCCAAGATGCTTGAATAAAGTGCAGTAGATGTGCAAATCATTATTCCAGTAAGCCTGCAACACAGAGTCCAGCACTCGGAAGGCACTGAACCAAACATTTCTACAGCCTCAGCTTGCCCTGCTCTAAACTTAAGACTCTCATTCTGCTCCCCTGGCCCCCTCTCCTGTCACTGCCCCACACAAGCTCTGTTTCAGGTGGGAAGCAGAATGCCTTTAAAAAAAGAGAAAAAGGAAGGCAAAAGAACAGACACACCTGTGCATTTCACATGTGATTTCCACCTACCTCCTGCCATATAGCTACAAAAATGTTGTGTTTATTTATATATAAATAAATACACTTTTTTATCGCTGCAACTTGTAAATAGGAAATGAAGTCACAATCCTCAAAATTATAGTGGCAGGCACACAAAGACACAGTCGCTGGCATGGAATTCAATTAACAGATAGCAATCACCCTTGGGTGACTGTGTGAGGTGGAAATATACAGGCATGCTAATAAGTAATATCTTAAAGCCAAGGCGTTTATCAGCCAGCAGCCAGACATGGGCATAAGTGTGGGCAGACAGAACTGCTCTGGGATATTTAATAAAACCCACTCTCTTCATTTGAGGATTTGTGTTTAATCATTTGGTAACATTTTAGAAACATCCAGGCTGGGAAGCTTCTCAAATGGAACTGCTCAGGTCAGAAAACGTAGAGAGTTATTTACTGATACTAAAATAGCCAAAGGAACAGAGTGGATTCTAGGTAATATTAACAAAATTCTTTGTTGCCATCTTTTTGACCTTTTGAGTTTCTGGGGTATGCCTGCTACCTGAATCACAGCCTTATCTGGGGAAACATGCAGAAAGCGTTCATTAATACTGGGAAGGCAAATGATTGAACTGCTGTTTAAAATAAAATTTTTAACTCTTTTTTGCTTGGTTGAAAGCCTAAAGCTAAAATAGTTTTCTTCTAGGCTCCTTGAACTTTAATTTGCATTGCATTTCGGGCTTTCAAAGGCTTCAGGCAGGCCAAGATTTGTCATCCACTGAAAGATGTTAAACTCAAACTTTCTCATCAGGGCTGGTTTTGTGCCACAGCAGTCGGGTGAATTCGCAGGACTGTTTTTGCATGTCTAAATACCACTGCTTGGAGGAAAGGCAAATCCAAAAGCAAAGTCACGGGTGTCTTTAAAGGAAGGCAGTTCAACTTAGTAAGGTATTTTTTAGGAGCTTCATGCAGAAGAAATGTAAGGCATGGTGTTAGTACATTCTTGGGTAACTCTCTAGGGTTAAAGCATTCACCAAATGAAAGCGGTTTGGAGCAGGACAAAAGGAGGCCAGCCAGCCTAGTCATGGGACATGCAGAAAGCAGCATATGTCAGCCATTACCAAGGCAGGCTGGAGGCTTTCGGCTAGGAACCAGATGGTGTTGCTGGTAGACGCTCTTAACTGCTTTTGGTTTTGCCTCTGCAGTCATGTCTTTCATGGTCATCAGCTCTGCCTCTGCAGCTGGGTTGGTGGCAGCGGGAAGGCTGTGGTGCTTCCACTCCTGCTCCGGGAGCAGGGAGCACCCCTCTGAGCATGCCGCCTCAGGAAGACGCATCGTCCCTCTCATTGGCGTGGCTGCCTACTGTGCTCCGGTGTGAACATTTCTACTGTCCATGCAGGTTCCAGTGGTCACCAACAGCTACACAGCAGCTAAAGCGGTGGGGCGATTGTCCAATTTGCACCCAGTCTTGGTAATTTTGCTTTGTCAAAGGAATTGTAAAAGGCATGGGTGGGCTGAAACTAATGCTAAAGACGGGCAGCAGACATGCTACAAGCACCCTCCTAGCACTGTGCTACCTGCTCCTTTTCCCTGGGGGATTCATGTGATTTTCAAATCGGTGGCCAGAGCCTCCTCTGCCAGCCATTTCCCACACTGCTGGCATGCAGCCCAGCCTGGGCTGTGCTCAGGAAGCTGTAAAGTGGCTCTGAATAGCTGCTGTGAAGCCGTCCCTGCGCTGCTCCTGTCACAAAGAGTTTTCAGTGCCCGCCTCGCTAATGGATGGGTTTCTCCTATACAGAGTGCCGAACAATGCAGTGATACATTCAGGTTTTATTAGTGTGAGTTTAGCGTGGCCGCATTATTCATAATGGCAACACCACAAGAGAACTGCACAGTTCATCCCGAATGGGAGCCCATAAATCCTGTAAGCCACGCAGCACCGTCGAATGGTGTGTTTTCACCACTTATTTTGCAGGAAAGCTATTTGTATTCCCTCTGTATGTAAACCCAAGCTGTCTTAATACAGCAAGCCCAAACTGTGTTGGAGGAGGTAATAACAACAAAAAATCGCAACCAGTACATTTCGGAAAACGCAGACATAACTCGGCGGTGCCAAGGCTCGGTACCCGCTGCCGAGGACGAGGGGAGCGGGTGCTGTGGCAGGGCGGCGTGCCAGCCCCCGCGCGCTGACGGAGGGGATCAGCCCTGGCCCATTTGCGGCTTATGGATGTGGAGCCCCGCGGTCGCTTCAGGACTGAACATTGGTCTCCTTTGCTGTGAAGCGTGCATGTGCGGATCGGGACAAGGAGAGACTTTGTGTTTCTGCTCTTTTGGTTTCCGTTTAGCAGCGGCAGCTGCCAGAGCGGGCTGTGTGGAGTATGCTCAGTGGAGATACATTAGTGGGCAGAGTGTAGGTAAGTTGATCGAAAGTTCAAGGCAGTTGCAGTTTACTGTGAGGAGGACACATCACCTGCCTGACATAAATCAGGCTTTGCAGCCGTCAGGAAGCAGTTCAAGCTATATGTCAATTTGCTGCCATGCTTTCCTATGGAGACTGTCACCGAGGGAGCCAGGCTGGGCTCGCAATGAGAGACAGCGGCTGCTCGGGAGGAGCTGGGCTGAAGCGACGGCCTCACTTCACATAGGCACCAGGTGATGGCTAGCGAGATGGAGCTGACTTTTGCGTGCTTCTGCACTTGACCTAGTGACCCAGAAGCAAAGGGCGACACAAGCTATCATCAGTCTTTTCAACCACTGCCTCTTGTAGAACTCCTGTCCCCGCTCCAGCAGCCTTCTCAGAGCCTGGAAGCCGGGCAGCACCTGCCCCCTCGTCACCCACGGCCTGAGCACTTTTTCTGTGATGCTGCACAGCACTCATTAAAGGAAATGCTCATTAGAAGAACCATCTATATTCTAGATCGCGAGTGTTATTAGTTGACTCAGATCCAGTGCCTCAGGGGAAATACAGAGCGACCTCTTGTAACTTTTGTGTGAAATACTGTCTGAATTTGTGGAGACCCTCCCCTTTCTCTCCTGCATCCACACCCTTTAGAGTACAGCCCCGTTAAAGTAATTAACCCTGGGCTGAGAGAGGAACCTCTGATTTCCCAAGTCTTACATCTGAAGCAAGCTCTCCGCACTCTTCCAGTTACTTGGTTTGCTGTTGGTATTGACATTGGAAATGCTGAGAGCAGCTACTAAAGGTTAAGCGCGTTTGTAGAAAATCAATAGTGAGATGCCCCCTTCTCCCTCTCCCCTCAGCTTCTGAGGGGGAAAATGGCCCCTAGGCACATGAAGAATACAAGTTAACTCCAACCCAGAACACGTGCATTTATGCAAGAGGCTTAAAGGATATCTTTTATGATCCTAGTACAGCCACGTTCCTCTTCATTCAGTGCTTGAAAGAATGACTGAGGCTTCTGCAGTGTTGGTTATTATGCAGGGCATGTGTTTTAAAATGTTAAGTACCTTGATTTTCTCTCACATAGCTAGTGCTGTCAGCAGTTTGCACAGTGCTTTTATGTGTCTTTTTCCTCTCTGAGATACCTGTGTTCAGTTCAGAACTGATTCTGCTTCTGAAGCAATTCATTAAACATCTTCAGCGCGCCACTTCTGTGAAGAGGTCAATTTGTTCCTTCTGCCTAGTGATGCAAAACTCCAGGCTTCAGTTGGTAAAAGCAAGTATTAGAAGCATTTCTCACTGTTTGACTTATGCTTTCCTTCTGTCTGTCCTCTCTAGCAATCCCTTCCTTTAACACAGGCACTTATTATTCATGAAATGTGGAGACTGGTGCTACCATATCAGTCTAGGGCAGGTGCAGTTGGGTAGTCTGGCACGCACACACTCCTCTGTTCACCCTCTTCTGGAGGAGACATTTTTCAAAGGTCAGAAAGTAGCTGCTTCTTTCTCTTACGTTCCTTTGTCTTTCTTACAATGTGCCAATATGGTGGTGGGTTGGTACACACTCATGTGATGGGGTTCCTGGAGCACAACCAGCCTGAAGGTGTTTCCTAATGTAGCTCATGCACAGGCTGATGGATACCTGTGGGGTGTCTCCAGCTTTTGGTCTTCTCTGAGGTGCCTCAAAACAGGACTCTGGGAAGGAGTCCTGTCCCTGAAACCAATTTTGTAAGGTTTTTTTACCCTGCCTTACTGCTTGAAGAGTGGATTCATCCATAAGCCTTCAGGGAGGTGTTATCTATAAATTCTCACCCTCCCAGCTTGCCAGGTTCAAATGCCTCTCTGTATCCAATACAATAGTTGTTGTTGTTGTTGGGGGGGGGTGTTGGTTTTTTTTTTTGTTTTATTGTTGTTTTCCTTTGTTTTAAAATCTGGATATTTATAACGTAAATTGATGTGGATCACCTCTGCACATACTAGATACAATAGGGTTGTTATTATTAAAAAACAATATTGGGTTATTAAAAAACAATTTTTAGGCTGGATGGAGGTGGACCAAAAGTAAACTTCACCCTCTTGCAAGGCTCCTAGATATACAGGTTTTTTCCCTTTTTTCCATAATTCTTACCATTGTTCTGGCGTCACTTTTTCCTTGCCATTGCAGCTAGGAATATGGCTCACGGTGTTTGGCTAGCCCAACAGTTCTGGAGGCAGCACATTTGCTGAAATAAAAATTGGTTACATTATCCAGGGGACCTTGGTCAATATTTAATGAGTAGGCCTGGGACAGAAGATTCTGAAATAAACAACGGGACCATTTCTATTGGAATGTCAAATATATCAATTAAACTGACATCCAAAGACAAGCATGGACATATGGAATTGATATTTCCTTTGAACAGTGATTTCTTTGGTTAAATTTTTATATTGCTTATTGCAGTAGTTACAGGTTTTTTTGGCAAGATTTTAATTTAATGTAAATGATTGAATATAATTTTCTGGGCTGTATTTTGCATATGATAGAGTTTCTCTTTGGAAAACTGTGGTGGTTTTTTTCTTTTTTTTCTTTTTAAATTTTTTTTAGACGAAGTCAGACTGCAAATTTAAGAAGCAAAACTGATTGCAAAAAGTACCTGGAGAACATAAAACAGTGGGGCTTCAGAAGTAACAGACTCTCAGAGCTAGTAGCTTGCGAAAACCTTGCAATTATATTTTTCCTGATATAACAGTATTTTCTTTCTTTCTTTTATCATAGAAAGGTCTGCAAAAGTATGTACTTGAATCACTAAACACGTCTGGTTCTCAAGTGGTTCTTTTCCAAGTGAACAAAACCAAAAAACCCCAAACAGTAAGCAATGCCTCACATTTCCTGTTGGAAAAGATTTCAAAAGCTCATAAAATGTCTCCAGCCCATACAATATATCACGTCATATTAATTTATGGTAGTCACTGAACAGTCGGAAATGGTGGAGGAGAGAGATGGAGAGTTTGTAATATTCTGCTTTATTCAGAACTGTATATCAGAGGGCTTTTTTTTTTCCTTTACACACAACTCAGGCACAGCCACTCCCCTTCCTTGCTTCAGGAAAGAAAGAAGGAAAGAAAGAAAGAAGGAAAGAAAGAAGGAAAGAAAGAAAGAAGGAAAGAAAGAAGGAAAGAAAGAAGGAAAGAAAGAAGGAAGGAAAGAAAGAAGGAAAGAAGGAAAGAAGGAAAGAAAGAAGGAAAGAAGGAAAGAAGAAAAGAAAGAAGGAAAGAAGGAAAGAAGGAAAGAAGGAAAGAAGGAAAGAAAGAAGGAAAGAAGGAAAGAAGGAAAGAAAGAAAGAAAGAAAGAAAGAAGGAAAGAAGGAAAGAAGGAAAGAAAGAAGGAAAGAAAGAAAGAAAGAAAGAAAGAAAGAAAGAAAGAAAGAAAGAAAGAAAGAAAGAAAGAAAGAAAGAAAGAAAAAGAAAGAAAGAAAAGAAGGAAGGAAGGAAGGAAGGGAAAAAGAAAGAAAGAAAGAAAGAAAGAAAGAAAGAAAGAAAGAAAGAAAGAAAGAAAGAAAGAAAGAAAGAAAGAAAGAAAGAATCCGCATATTTGTATTACATTATGTTCCCCAAGTAGCAAATTCCCTCTGCCAACTATCTGTGGGTGTGCAGCCCTTCTTTGGGAACATGCTGTATCTTCTGAGTTCCTGTGTTTGCGATATCACAGTGCTTTTGCTCTGCAAAGCCATGAATGGGCCCATTATGAGGGGCCGCTAGATAATTAAGATTCTGAGAGGAGTAGGCTGCTAAAAGCGTGTTTAGTGAGGAAATTACAAGGCCAATAAAAAAAAAATGTCTTTGCAAGTTCCGATTGTATTCTTTTCTTCTGTGGGTCTAATTTTTCAAGGTCTGGCTAGATCATGTTGAGGTTTTATTTCATCCCTTTTTTTTCTCTCCACAACAGGAGCTGAGGCTGGAATCTAAGTCCAAGTTAATGAAGTTACCTCAAAGTTCAGAAGGAAGAGAATAAACCACAGCTCTGAGGCACAGACCACTGAAGATTCCTCTTTCAAACCCTGCCTCTGCCGCTCACTGGAGTTATTTGATTTGGGAACAAGATAAGAATTCACATCATCTGATTTGTAGAAATAACCCGGAGGAAGGGAAAACAGTCAGAAATACTAATTTCAGATATCATTTTCATCTCTCCGTTTCCTAATAGTCTTTCCCAGCTCTAATAGCATTAACCAAATATAAAGCCCAGACTTCAGGGAAGTTGTGCACCCACTGACAAATGCATCTCCAAATAGCCCACAGTTCAGCACTTCTTATTCTGTCAATACTCTGTGACCAGGGAAGCCTTGGAGCATAATTCTCTCCCAGTTATTCATCTTCTCCCTTTCTCCCCTTCCCTGCCCACCCCACCCCCAGTAAGAAATACACCTGGCAATTCATTGCTGATTTCCCAGGAGCGTTATTCATGCCAGTTTATTTATGTATTTCTTATTCAAGTGCAAACTATTGAAGTTCCTTGTGGTAACCTGCAAATCAAACTGATAGAGGCAGAGCGCTGCCTGTCACACCAAGTACTGCAGAGCCAAATGCAGGCATCGTGGCTGCTATTGCCCCTAAGTGAGGGGGTGTCAGGAACAATTCAGCCTGCCTGATGCTCAGGACCACCCAGGCCTTGGCTAGAGTTGGTAGAGAAGTAGTCAGCATACTTAAATTAAGCAAAGTGTCTGCTACAAATGCCTAACCGTGGCAGTGGAGCAGCTTCCACTATTGTCTGCACAGGTGTCTTCTTCTTTCTTCAGTGCTGGTAACGTATCGTTGGTTGGCAACGTGCGTATATTTATGGCTAACCCCTTCACACGCTCAAAATTTGGGCTTCAGATTGTATTGATTAAAGCCGGGGTGGTGTGTGTGAGGGCAGGGACACTGTGCCATTTTTCCATTGCTTGCCCCTGGGCGCAGTGGTGCAGCCCTCTATGGTGAGCCCCTACGGCCAAGGGGGACCAGGAGGCAGCGGCTCGTGGCTCTCAGTGCCAGACAACCTGAGGAAGGTTTGTGGCGTGGGTATGTGTCCTGCGGGTAATGGCATGGGGGATATACAGTGGCCCCCCAAACTGGCCACAGGATGGGTATTGCCTATGGTGCCCACAGCCACGCTCTTTCTCTGAAACACAAGACACTGTTCACCCTACAAAGGTTCAGACACACGTGCTGCCTGTTGCCACACACTCAAAATTTGGGCTTCAAATTTTGTGTTGATTACAGCTATTTATTAGGATTGTGTTTTAATATTTTTCTGCGGAATCTTGTTCTGCATGCCTCCACAAGGATTTAATTCTCTTCAACAGGCCATTTAATACAACTGTGCTTTAGCATGTTAGCGTAATAATTTATTGTGTTAAAGTGTCAGAACTGCAACTAGGAGAAATTTATATTAAGGCTGATGAGAAAGGGACAAATTCAACTTGGAATGTGGTCAACTGCAAAATAAAAAGCGTCTCTAACATGCCCCTTGTTTCTAAGCTCCCTTTTTCCTATTTCTGACTTTTTCACCAGTATTTCTGGTAATTTATACACATCCATGTTACATAGTCCTTTGTTACTGTGTGAAAAACCTACACAAATGAGATTCATTGATTACAGAGGAAGAAGCGAAATTCTTGTCAAATGTTTAAAGAAATCGAATCGAAAGAGTTGTCATTTTTCTTTATTGACTTAGTATTGTTCCCTTTCAAAACAAAGGATAAAAATGTGATTTTGGAATTGTTGTGTTCCTTTGCATGGTATATTGGTTTCCATATGGTAGGAATCTCAGTGAGAATATGCTGATTTACACCAGCAGAAGTCCCAGTTACTTATTTGAATGCCATCTTGCTATGTTATCTTGGTAGAGACATAAAGTTCCTGTATTTGTCATGTGACCTTGTCTCATCTGCAAAGCTCAAATGTCATTGCCACTCCAGGAAATGTTACTGGTAAGAAATGTTTGAGCTTTAAATGGATTCTTAATTTTGAGTAGGGCCCATTTTTTTATGTGTTGAAAACCAGGCTTAGATCCAAACACCTCTGAAACTTGAGTAGATTCAAACTTGGATCTGGATTGAATTGTGCAACTTAAATACATTTCTAATATATAGATAATTCACTGTGCAAAGAGTGTACGTTGACATGTGTGTATGCACACACATAGACACAACACACATATATTGATACAAACCCACACAAATGTATGTATCTTGCTTCAGAGTTGTACTTGGAAATAATAAGTTACATTTATCTGCCACTGGAATTTCATCAGTGTTGACTATATTTTCTAAAAAAGAATTCAAATTTTAAAAGTCTTTAAATATTTTTTTTAGTAGCTAAAGAAGTTACTGATAGAAAAAACTCAAAGGAATCAATTGCAGTTTTTTGGAAAATATCTCTCATGCCCATAAGCTAGATTTTAGACCGGTCTAAATTGCTTCTACATAATGAGGGTATTTTTAAATGTTCATTAGTTCCTTATAATTGTTTTGTACTGATGCCAATATAAGATTTTGATTTGAGGAGGACCAAAATAAAAAGGAGAACCCTTTTTATTTGGCTAATGCAATAGGTAAATAATTTAAATGCTGAAAGTGTGAAGCAGTGATTGGCAGGAGGAGGGAACGGATGTTGTGTGGGCTCCATGACAAAGCAGGCAATCAAAATGCGGAAACGAAGTAGACGTAGAAACATTCTGGTTGTTTTGGAGAAAATCACTGTCTGATTTTTGGTTTTGCAGAAACAAAGGCAGGGTGGCCTGGATTTGAATCCTGTTTTACCAGCACATCCAGTGTTCGGGATCATTTGCATAACCAATTCCAGCTTTGGCTCACGTCTGTTCTGAATAAGCAGTTAAGCAGTTTGGGTATTTTTCAGTTCCCTGTGGGCTGGCAGAGAAAAGATATGCAGCACCGAGGACTGAAGGAGATGATTTGTTTAACTTCTGCTAGCCTGTATGGATGCACCTCCCTGAAGGCAGCAAAGTTCGTCCTCCCTCGTTCCCAGTACTGACCAGTGTACCAGGCAGAGAGTGCTGCCCTCGCAGAGGGAAGATGTTCAGTGCTCAGTGCTTTGAACAAAGGTTTTAAGTAATTTAGGAACAGATTAGAGCTGTCTCCTAAAAACTGGGAGCGCTCTGAACCTGGTGCGGGTTCCCGCTTGGCGAGGGGGCCTCCAGCTGACACAGGAGAAACAGGGAAAGCAGCCGAGCGTTATATGCCCCCCCAGACCCTCATCTATAAGCTGGTGCTAAACCTGTGCTGTACTGCAGACTCTTCCTATGCAAGTCCCCAAAATCATCCAAAATCACAGAAGCTAGTGCAACTGACTTTCAGCGGCAGGGTTATGGCCATAGGGTTTTTTGGGGTTGTTTTTTTTTTTTTTTTTTCTATCTGGATGTGACTTCAGAGCTGGACACAAGCCTTCAAAATAGAGAAAAGCAGGCTTCAGATTCATTTTCTCTCTCACCCACGGACACGTGCAAGTTTAAAAAAAAGTTGACTGTGCTGTTGAGGAAGCACAAGGCGTGGTGTTTACTGTTTTAAAAAGGCAGATATTTGGTGAATGCCAGCACTCCAAAGACCCAGACAAGACTGCATCCCCCTGGTGCAAAGTGCCCTGCAAACATAAGGTACGAGGCAGCTCCTGCCCCCAGAAATTTGCCTTCCCCAATCATAACCTGCACAGAGGGAGGCTATCGTGCCCGAGGCAATGGAAGGGACTAGCTGGAAAGCTGAGAGCAGAACCCAGATCTCTGGCCCGGCACCTTGACGAGCACGATGGGCTTCACTCGGGATTGCTTACTGTTTTGCCACAGCAGCACTCTGCTGCACTAATTGGGATTAGGTCCACATTGCACTTAATGCTTCCTGAGCACAGAGGAGGAAGCAAACCCAGTCATGAAAAGCTCGGCAGTTGTAGCTGCTTAATTGATGGGGTTATTTTAAATCCAGTCAGTTAAACTGCTGCGGCCACCCTTTATTATAGCCTAGGCAATTTTATTTCAAGTTAGCTTTAATCAATTAGGAATTGATTTTAGCTAAGTCAGTATAAGAACATCTGATCTGGTTTAACAAAATTGCTTTTAGAGAAGTGAAATGGGTGCAAATTCAGCATGGGCCCAAGGAAGGCTTTCTCTTTTTGCTTGCTAATGACCAGGGAGAGGTTGTCCTAGTAAAACCCCAGACCCTGCAGAGCCGCAGCAGATCCTATCCCAGTCTCAAGTCCTGGCGAAATAAACACGTGCAGAAAGGGAGGTAAGAGGGGTTACCTGAACAAAGGACTCTCTCCCCAGCAACCTGTCCCACAAGCACACGCTCACCCTGAGTGCTCTGGAGAGCGGAGGGGGTGTGGGAGCCGCCAGCAAGGCGCAAGCTAAGAGCTTGCGGACTCTGCCCTGCCCAGGCTGCGGCTCCCCAGGCCAGCGAGGCAGCAAAACATCTCGGTCTTGCTCCCTGTGTACTAATGCACTTGTTTTCTGTCAGGTTAGTGTTTTAAAGAGGTTTGCAAAGGTGGCTGGGCTGGAAGAATGGCAAAGGAAGTGTCTGGGGAGTTTGGCTGGGAGCAGGTAAAGGAAGCAGGAACTCTACTTCTTGGCAGAGGTGAAGCACTGTGTTGTGAAAATGGAAACGCCAGGAGAACTGAGAATTATCAATGGAGAATTTCGAGATGTGCCCAGTTGCTAATGCTGTCTCACCTTCAGGACTATGAAACAATTGCAAGGTTATATTATTTTGATGGTTTTTACCCCAAAAGATTATTCTGATATTTTTAATCATATTGTAAGATCAGTACTATGTTTAAGAAAACCCCTCCTGTTATCTTCAATTTGCTGCTGTTGTTTTTATCGTGATCATTATGAGTTCTCATAGGGGAACTTTTTATCACAGAACGGTGAAATCTTTCATTTCTGGTCTCCTAAATGGCTAGAACAAAGCTACTGCAATCAAGGACCCACTACTTCTGGTACTGTCATAAAAAAAAAAAAAAAAGGCAGATTTCTACCTAGGACTTGTTTACTTTGTGCCAGAGCTGTTCCCAAACCTGGTTTCTTCTGTAGGTACAAGTAGTGTTAATGAGGTGTTAATGTGTATGTAGGCGATGCAGCCGTAGATTTGCCTTTGATCAGTCGGTGTTATTTCCTTTTTTTTTCCCCTTCCCTTTTTTTTTTTTTTCTCCTCAAAAAGCTGTTCGCACCATGAGAGCCTGTTGACTTAACAGAAATTTCTCCAGGAGCTGAAAGAACTTCTGAAAACAATGCGCAGTAAAACTCCCACTGACTGCAGTGGGGTCAGTATTGTTCCTTTGATTACAATTGTTTGAACAGCGAAAACATATTCCCAAGGGTTTGCCTACATGCAGTTTTTGTACTGCTTTAAATATAGGCTTGAAACGAGTATATTGAAATCAGTATATAGAACCTAGTACAATGCAGTTGTGTTATTAGCAGCTTGTTTATGCCAGTCTTGCCTGATCCCACAAATGCAGAGGAGCTCGTAGTGCTTCCCTATCTGTATCAATACCGTAACTTCGATGTTTTTTTTAAAAATGCACCCTTAAGGAGCTAACTCGGCGCAAAGACTGGATGTATTAGGCTTGAGTTTCTTGGCTTATAATTATTAACACACATGAAAAATGAAAGCAAGGCATGTAAAGTGGGAAAGCTCTAGAAGCTAAAAAACCGATGCTTTCATCTTATTGATGTGGGCTTCCTTATCCTGTCACCTTTGTTATCGCTCTTACTCACTCTTGCTGACATGAAGCAGTATTGCCTCATGTTTATCTGAGTCTCACAAAAACCCAAACAATCGGGGGGTGTGTGTGTGTGTTTTGTGTGTGGGCCTTTAAAATGTGAAAACATACAAAGTGGAGTTAAAAAGGTGTTCAGTTCAATGCTCATGTCTCCATCCCCGGACTCCCCAGGCATCTCCTTAAGACGCTGATGCCTGGAACAACCATGTTTTCGAGTGGGCGGTTGCAGGAGTTTCTGCATGCGCTGCTCTCGGGGGATCCCGTGTGCTACAGTCGTGCCTTACAAGCTGCCAAGAACAGGCTCCACCGTCCCAGGCACTGCACATCCAAGCCAGCAGGCAGGTCCTTGCCTCCGCTCTGCAGCCCGTGCCTGTAACTGGCCTGTCCACGCGCGGCAGCAGGGAGACGTGAGGTGCACGGTGGGAGGACGCGGGTCGGTGGCAGCAGCCAGCCGGCTGGCGCTGAGGCCTGGGGAGGGCTGCGTGTGGGAGGTTTCCTGAGGAGGAGAGAAGCTCAAGTGGAAAAGGAGGGAAAAGTGAAGTGAGAAAGAGAAGCCGGGGAAGACGGATGCTCAGAAGAAAACTGTGCAGGAGGCTGGAGGAAGCAGCCCACCGGCGCAAACTGACAACCCAGTCAAAACTGTATAAAAAGCTCCAGGAGCAGCTGGAGGCTCCTGGTGATGATGGCTCTGTAGCTTTCCTTCCTGGCTGGGGTCTTGTTCTCGTTGCAGTTTTCCCCCACAAGCCACATGGCAGGAAGAGGAATCAGGCTTGAATCACAGGGAAGTGATTTAAATCAGCCAAGTTGGGCTCCTGTTCCAAATCCTACTTTAGATGATGCCTGTCTCTCCCTTGTAACTAAGAAAGCCCTGGATAGATTATCCTTGCCAGACATAAGTCAGCCTTTGTAAGTGCTCCTCTTCCTCCTCTCTCCTAATTCACCCGAGAATGAGGTGGGATGGAAGGAGAGGTGGCTCACTGCATAAAGTTATGTCCAAGGATTGTGGAGATGTAGAACAGTTGGGAGACGGGGTCCCAGTCTACCCAGCCCTGGGTCCAGGGGTTTCTGCCTCATCTGCCTCTGATGACTCCAGTTCTGCCTGTTTCTTTTTGTTTGTTTGGAAGACCACGAAAACTCCCAAAATAGGAGAGGGAAAGTTTAAACATACTAGCAAAGAAGAGGCATAGCGAACTACGTACGTTTGTGTATAGCGCTTGTTTATAAGCCTGAGCGAGGTGTCTGGGTTTGCTAGCTGAGCCTGAGCAAGCCTGCCACAGCAGAGGCGGACGTCTCACAAGGTAAAACGGGTGGCCCTGGAAGCATTTGCTGTTTGCAGTGAGCAGCTCCGGCAACAGCTGTTATAAATTTCCTCATCTTCTATTTCTTCCTCCCCCGCTCCGGGTTTATGTTTTGTTGTTCCAGTTGGGGTTTAATGTGCTTTCCAGTTTCCTCTATTTTTCTTTTTGAGTGTGTTTTGATTTTTTTCAATATGAAGTCGCTGCCGACAAAAGGTGCCAGCCTATTTAACAGCTGCCTGGAGATAAGTGCTCAGTGGATGCAGACAGCAGGCGCAGCATGGGTGGCAGTGTCGGAGGCCAGCCGAGACGCCGCTTGGGCGGGCAGCGCCGTGTCTCCTTGGCCTCCGTGTTCATTTGCCCCTTCAGCTGGGCTGCCGAGACCGCGTCACGGAGGAGGCTGATTTTTGGAATGGGGACTCAGTGTTTTGAATGTGAAAGCATGCCGTATGTTTTCACACCTGAATGCTTTCCAAGGAGAGATCCGAGATGTTTCCTTTTATGCGTATACGTTGAACTTTCTTTGCCTGGCTTCAGACATTTTTTTTTTTTTTTCAAACACATATGGTGATTGCTTCCAATGTGTGCTTATAGAAACTGGAGACATTTGCATTCCTAGTTTAGGAAAAGATGGGGACTTGACAGATATTTGATTTGAGTTGGCTTGTTATTTCTAGTTCTGGCTTATTGCAACCACAGTCCCTACTGCTGTATCTCTATTGATTGCAGACAGACATCCTGAGGGATAACTCTGTCTTCCCTTTCATTTAGAAAGGAAAAAAAGGCATGTCTCCAGACCTGCTACTTGTGAAGACAGACAGAAATATGTAATGCAGACTGCTTGGTAAGATTGAAAGTATGTCCCTGCGAGCTCTAAAGCGTCATCCTTTATTCACCCTTTCTTCTCTGTCCTTCTCTGAGGTGCCCTTGGTGACCCACAGCACCGGCGCTCAGAGCTGTGCTGGCAAGGCTGCAAAAAATAAGTGCTTGCCATTCCTGGGGTTAAACTAGCGAGAAAGTGCTGAAGCGAAACCATGAAGTGAAACTTATATGAATTCAAAGCTTTGCCAATTCCAAAACCGCACCTGACACCCCCGACGCCCGCCCTCCACCAGGCAAACTCCACCTGAGCCCCGTGTTTAGTAGGTTCAGCATAGTTCCCTTGGGCCTTCTCCAGAGAAGAAATGGCTGGGGGGTGGGTTTACATTTGCATCTCTAGCGCACCAGAGTCCCTGAGAGGTTCTCCGGCAGTCCAAATGTTGTTCCTAGCAGAGAAGGGCAGTGACCATGTCCCGTTGTCTGAGTAGTGCAGGGGGAAAGGACAAACAGGACTTTCCCCTGGCTCTGAAGAGCCTCTGTCATTACAGAAATGGAATCAAAGACTCTGCTCCAGTTCTTCAGCAGTGCTTTCTCTTGACTGCCATTCTCAGGCTGCTGCTCTGACTTTCCTTTGAGGCAATGCAGGGTTTGACTGCTCTGAAAAATGAAGGCAGCTTGTACAGGTAAAAGTGGGCTAGATTAAAATCCTCCGGCATGGGTTCCTGCAGCACTGCAACTCTTGTATCAGGACACTCAGCACAGGTTAGTAGCTCAGGTGTTTACCTCTGGCCTCTCTGTTGCACGTTGCCTGAGCATCTGTGGGGTTTCTGCTAGCAACATCCATGCCTCCTCATTTAAAGCCAGCATGACCAAGTTCTCAAAATCATTGAGATTCCCACAAATGCAGGTCTTTGCCTCATAGGATGAGAAGACTGTCGGTCTTTAGCTTTTGTACTTCATTCCTTCAGCTCCTAGAAGTGAAAATGAGGCTAAGAGAAGTGGCCAACATCATGCTTCAAGCCTGAAAAATCCGTGGTTGCCAAGGTACAAATCTCTTTGAAGCAAGATGCTTACTGTGTTTCATTTAGTGAATTGATCTGATGGCTTGCCTTTCTGTGAAGCCACTGCCTCACTTGCTTGTTTAGTTTTCCTTCCTCACTCCAAACCCCAGAACGTAGACCTTTCTAAGCAAAGTACCTTGTCTGTTGGAAGGAGACCTCTGCTCATTCCTGCCAAATGAGAGAAAATCAAAATCCTTGCTGAGCAGCAGTAAAAGAGCAATGTTGCTGCATGGAATTGCATCAGGAGCTCCTTGCTTATTAGGCCCTGTAAGCGCTACAGCAGGGAAACAACTAGCTGAGCCTGTTCAAAAGCCTATGGATTCTTTCTTGCATTAAGTTAATTAGTGAGAAATGAAACAAGCAGCTAATGCGTGAAATAGAAGGATTAGGTATCTCATACCTTAGTAGCTCAGTGGAATTGCAAAGAAAAGAGATCTTACTTGTCACTGATAAGAAATAAGTGTTTTATTCTTGCTTCAATTTTGAGCAAAATTCATTGTGTGTTTTACCTGCTGACGGATGGAGAACATTCAGCTGCCGAGACAAGTGTGATAACAACTAATCCAGAGAAACTTGTGTGACCGGTTAGCACTTGAACATAGTCCTGTCTGACCGCTTCTTTCTGGTTGAGAAGCACCATCTCCTAATTCCTTTCTGCACTCACTCCGATGGCAGGCTACAGGGAGTAGGAAACTCACAAATGAACACACTCACTCCTCCCCAGCACTTAGCAGCACCAGGAAAATAAGGCAAACAGATGGGAGCCAATGTATCATCCAAATGAAATCCCACCCTTCATGAAAATATGCCAGCTGAAGAGGAGACGGGATTCTTATTGGTGTCCTTTGCCATAGATAACAAATGTGACTTTTTTGGCTCAAAGGTAGCTAGCGAGTACTTTGCTTTTTTCCTCCTTTGGGCACCTGTCATCTTGGCCAGATGGTCTCTGAAGCTTGGGGTGTACAGAAGTATGAGACTTTCCAGAGAAAACTCCAGATGCCCTTGTCAAACTTTTGTTTCCCCTAAATCCTGCTTTCCTGCTGTGTCTGTGGCTGGGGCTGAATTTTGCCCACAAAGACTAGCAGATACTGACTGGCTCTTGAGCTGTATTTTACATGGACGGGATGCATTTCCGTCTGGAGTTGCAGTGGCAGGTTTTCCTTGCCTTGCTGACAGGCTTCATGTTGTCATGAACAAAACTTGCTTTTAATGGGTATTGGGATCCCTCTCCCCTTCATATGTTTCAATTGTGACATTTGGAAATATTACTCAGGAAATCTCTCACCATCTGGGCCTCCAGCAGCCTCAACACCTGCACCGCTGATGCTCCCCCGCCTCTCTCAACAGCGAGCCCATCTCTTCCCCTGCAGCTGTCCCCTTCAGACTCTCTTCCTCGGCCTGCCAGCAGCTTCTCCGACAGCAACCAGCTTGTGGATCCTGGCCAGCCCTTTTTCCCAGCCTATAAACCTGATGGGAGCTTTCTCCACTTGCAGTCAAAGTTCATTTTCCATCCCTTGTCATGAGGTGAAGAATGCTCCTGCAGCATTTGAGGAGGTACAGATTTACCTGGACATCTCCCCAGCCTGCTTCTTGGTAACAGGACATCGCTTATCTGCAAAACTCGCAAGCCAAGTGCTGCTTCAGCCTGAGTTTTGGAGGGGCAGCTTAGGGCTGCCTCCTTACCTTCTCTGCTACAGTGCAGCCTCACTGTGCCCATGCAAAAGGCTCTTACCCTCAACTTCCATATCACCTCTGCTTTGCTGTGTGTCTCCGTCAGCAGTAAGCAGCCTGTTGAATAGCTCTCTTCCTCTGCTTCATCCTCCGTGGGGTCAGGAGCAAGTCAGGGTGACTAGGAAGAGGTGAGCCTGCCAGCTCTGAAAGTGCAGGGCTGATCTTTTCACATGGATGATGATGGAACCGGAGCCATCTCACATGGCACATGTACATACTCATGCACTGCTGCTAGCCTCAGCAGCCTGCTAGGACCTTCACTCATTGTGGTAGCTCCCTGGTCTAGCTAAGATCTGAAGGTCTTGTTATCCACCCCTTAATAAAGCTGGGGATTGTCTGGCAGCCTTCTTGTCCTGGGCTCCCAAGATCCCAGGCAGAGCAAGCGAACAGACTAAAAGTCAGTAGGTGGGTATGCACAATTTAAAGTTGTATAAATACTTATATATACAATACTTCAAATATATACATGTATAGTTAACTGAGTAGAACTGTGAGTATATCACTCAGAAACCATGGAAATTATAACACCACAGTAGAAAGCTAGATCAGCTCTACTGAAGCCAATGGAACCATAAATCAGAATAATGTCCCCTTTTACTCAGGTAAAGAAGGATCTTTACATAAAGTACAGCATTTCAAAATGGTCAAGATTTCTTTTAAGTCTGTGAAACATTGTTGTTTAAATATACATGATGCAAAGTTTCCTTTTCTAGCTTATAAGAACCACTGCTAGAGAGTTCACTAGCATGAGTGGTCTTTTCCAAATTAATTTTATACTTTGACTGGAGAAAGTACTGTACTGCTCAAAGACAGAGCGAATGTGGAATGAACATTGAGTTCTTCTCTCCATCTTTCAGTTAAGTGTCATACACTAAAAGGGTGGACAAACTGGGAGTCCTAAATACCACTAGCAATTCCATCTAGCTAGTCAGTTTATGTGAAATCATTGACCTTGATCCGAGGATAGACCTCTTTAACACAATCAATACAGGTGCAATCAGATAAGAACATTCTACTGTTTTATTAAAGTGCATCTAATTCAAAACTCAATAACTCTCACAAATCCTTAATCAGAGAAGACATCCTGGGAGGTATTTGGGTGAGTGATCTTATAAGTCTTGCTCTCTCCTTGTTAGGATGGCATTTTACAAATAGACATGTCTGTTTCCTCTTTAGCCTCCCTGCCATAATTCTTTCACTGTACCGTTGTGTTGATTACCATGCATTTATCAAGTCTTTCTTCCCTTCATTTATTTCGAGAGATTGAGTCAAATGACAGCTTCTGCTTACCCTGTCCCCCGGCATCACGGTAGCCAAGCGTATACATGCAAATGTGGCTCCCTTGCTGGCACACTGGGTCCTACGTTCTAGTCCACGGCTTAGATGTGTTACGCCATAGGAGGTGCAGTGTTAATGCATACTGTCTAACTCAGGGTGGCCTGGGATAATGAAAGAAAACAGTCCATGTGCAGCATTATGTGGTAGTTTAAGTAGAATGAAAGCCAAAGGCAATGGCTGTAATTTTAGAAATGATTTTAAATCAAAATGATACATACTGAATAAGGCAAAATAAGCACATGGTAGAGAGCTCTGAGAGCACTGCTTATAGTGAGGTAATTATTATTCTTTCCAGGTGATCCTCAGCATGTTCCTCGATAATGCAAAATAAATTGTAATTTGGAGCAGTTGAGCTGGAGGTTGATATTTTTTTTTTTTTTAGTCATTTAAGTTCATATATGTCAGACTGAGGGCATTAGGTCTTTAGTGTAAGTGCGAATGGCTGCACATGCTTAGTTAGACCCCCGGTTCCCATCATTACACAAAACAGCACTTAGCCAGTCTATATAATAAAATAAGAAAAAATCAAATAGACTTGTAACTATATATAGCGCAGAGATGCTCAAGCAGCTACAGTATTGCAACAGTCTCCTGAACATATAAGCCCAGTGACAAGAGAAGAGGTCTGGATAACAGCTCCTCACAGGCAGGAGTCTTCAGTTGTGATTCTGCTCCTTTTACTCCCTCGGACTTGAACCTATTTATTTGGAAGCTTCATAATTTTTAAATTATGAAAAATATTTGTGCAAATATTTCGGGTCTTCCTTAACCTTTTTCCTCACTCTGTTTCGATCAAGGTAATGCTTACAAAGGACCTAATCTATCATGTTCCAATTCCCACATGCACAAAATCACCAACATCTGAGGTAACTTCTCAGATGACCTGGAAAGTGTGTTCCAGGAGCAGAATTCTGGATCTTCTATGCCAAGTGAGCCTACCCACTGGGCACAGTAATATCTTGGCTGGTAACAACAGGACTGTATCCTTTCTGCAAAGGATGGCGAACTGTGATGAGCTAAAGCAGTCTGATATCTCAATTCTGCACATCCTGAGCTCCATCCGGGATGCTGGACTGGGAGCTGTTGGTTTTGGCATTTAAGTTTTTTTTTTTTTTTTTCTGTGAGCCCAAGTCTGTAGCAAGCACGTTGAGTCAAGACTAATTTGTTCATATACAGCAGTGCTGCACTGTCCACCACACAGTGCGCTTCTGAATCCATCTAGCCTTTAAAGCATCTGATACAGTTTCAGACACAGAATTCATTAGGGCTGTGAGCAAAACCTGTGTGCAGGAAACATGAGGTAGATCAGAGGAAAAAGTGTCTGTACTACACAAAACTGAGAAGATGAGCATGTAGCATAAACCTGACTGAAGAAATCATTGCCTCTTAGTCAGACTGTGAAAGCTACCGTTAGGCAACTTCTAAACACGAATTTATTTTCAAGAATAAAGACAAGAACCTTCAAGCCAGAAAAAAATCAAATAAGAACCTGGATGCATTTTTATTATTTAACAGTGAGAATAAGTAACTAGCCACTGGGACAAATATGAAGAAAGATGGTGTCTTTGTCATCCAGATCAGCCCTGGATGTATATAATAAATATATATATGAAATAAATATATGAGGCTTTAGTCAAGCAGAGAGTGTTGACCTCAACAGAGGGGTTACTGCTTGAAAGATGATGGACTGAGCTAGTTAGTTGTGTACTGCTCAAGGTTTCCTGTCCAGGAAATCCTCAACTACCTGCTCTCTCTAACAGGGAGTGTGGCCTGGACCAACTTCTTCTGTCGTAAGGAGACAGATTGAGGGCAAGAGTGGGGAAGGACAGAGAGCCAAGGAGCTCTCCTGAAACTAGTTTGGTGATGCTGCTACAGCTGTTGAGGGAAGCAGAAGAAAAGAGTTGATCCTTCTTGCCCAGTCGACACAGTCGTAGTTGCCATCATAGATATTCTGGTCTTCCCTTCTATTCACACCAAGAGCATGAATTTCCAGGGATCTGCTGTAGGCAAAGCAGGGCTCATGGCTACTTTGCCGTTCCTGGCTGCCTGCAAACCTAGACGGCTGCTTCCTTGGCTTGTGCCTTGTCTCTGCAGTCTCTACTGTTCTCCATGTCCAGGGGGGTGCTTGCTGCATGCAGTGAAGATGGTGCAGCGATTCCTGAGGTACTGCAGTTTCTCTCTGATAGAGCGTGATGCTGTGTTGTCTTAGCTTGGCTCCTGAGGTCAGTGAAGTATTAGCACTGCGCTGTGCGAGACCCAGTCACTCTGTCATTAGCACTATCTTCTCCAAAAGGCCAAGCTGATTTATCAGATGTCACACAATGACTGGAATTAAAGGACTGATGAAACTGTTATTTCTTTGGGTTTGGGGTTTTTTTTGGGTTTGGGTTTTGATTGTTTTTGTTTCAGTTTTTTTTTTCTGTTCCCCCCCCCCCCCATTACTGAGCAGAATTGATTAAACCCAAACATATCTTCAAAACACAATTTCAAAAGAAGGTGTGCTGGATAGTGGAATGGCTAAATGTAAAGGCATGCTAAGTACCTTGGCCTTTGCCACAAAATGCATTGCTGATTCAAGCCATTACATAAAAACAAGGACTTCCACTGCTTCTGCAGCACAGCAATGTCTCAGTAGTTACTGTATCTGGCCTTATCAGTCATCTTCTGCAAGACAAAATAATACCCCTTTTTATTTTTTAATCACAAGTGATATCCTATCATCTCTGAAAGGTGTTTCTTGTATGTTTCTGCTTTGATAAACGCAGCCCCCATCATCAGTAGAACAGAAATAAAATTAGAAATGATCTCTGCAGACTTCTGTGTGCTGGGCCCACAGTTCAAAAGCAGCCTCGTTCTGGGGGGTTGGGGAGGGGGAGAAGCTGGTGTACAGACGTACATAACACTTTAGATGAAGAGTTAAAAAGGAAAATACTGTTTCTTAATGCTAATGGGAGAAAGAACAGCGAAAGAGAGGGGAAAAACAGACCAGATGCTGCATTATGTCCACAATGATATGTAACAATTCCGTATTAATCGAATAAAGCCATGGGCTGTGAGTACGTTTTGTGCTTTTGCCAGACGGGTTTGGCTCTGAAGGATTCCCACACCCGGTGGAAAATAAGGATACAAGAGATCTAATTAAAAACGGGAGCTTAAGATGCACAACAAGACTTTAAACTCTTCTTGTATTTAATGGAATTTGCTGTGGTGCTAAAATAGTATTCCCCCCTGTCATTCTGACATGAAAAACATTAGTGAATATTTGATTTTACTGTGGAACAAATTATGGTAATAACGAGTCTTTGAGAGAAAACAAATGCTCAAACTGGTACAGTCTCATTTAAAATGTGCATGTTAAAAATAGAGCAGATACACAAAATGTTGTCTGCTACTTCATCAACAGACTGTTATTTTATGAGATGCATGCCCTTTCAGTGTAGTGCTTGACACTTAACATTTGCCTGTCTCAACCTCACTCTTATTGCAAACTCCATTCTTCTCTATATAATGTGGGCATTGGGAATGTATGAACAGTCAGGTTTCAGCTCCTGCTCAGCAATTCAAAACTTCAGGGTCAGATGTCAGCGGGCAGAAAACCCTCCCTTATCTTTGCAACTGATTCTCAGAATTAGACTTTATGGCGTGAGTGACTGATCGCGTCCAGCCAAACAACGTGTATAGCCAAGCAACCGTTTCTGCTGGGTATGTTAAACTTATTTATTTATTTTATTTGCATTTAATTTCTTACCAATGGTTGAACTCCAGGCAAGAAAGCAAGGAAGACACCTCAGAGATAGATGGACCTAGAAGGACTTTTTTTTTTTTTTTTTTTTTTTTTAATAATGATGTTTGCAATACACCCATTGCTGAAGTGGCTGCTGTCACTACACAGATGCCTTCTGCTACCTTTTGCTTTTAATGTTGCACTGATATTAGAAAAGCTGATGAGAAAACAGCTTCAGCTTGCTACTCGAGGATGAGATGAAGTCACAAGCTTCTGAGATCCAGCTCTGGCAAGGAAACTCTCCATGACCTTGGCCAAACATCCTTCAACTTCACTTTCACTTCTTCCTTGGTAAAATGAAAATAAGACTCGGCTTGCAAGATCTGTTAACAGGGACATTTCCACAAAGATAGGAAGCCCTTTGGTGCACACTGAGATCAATAGAGAGACTTCCAGTCATTCCAGTAGGTTGGGTCACATTGTCAGTGTGGGAAGGTGTAAAATAAGTTTCCTTGTCCAAACAAGCTGGGTGGACTACGTGGGAGATTCTCTGTGAAGGCAGACGGTTGTCCTGTCACATCTTCTAAGCAGCCATGGCTTTGCAGTTTTCATGGGAAGAGGCTGTAGGAGGAATGTGCTGGATTGATATGCTTAATACACTGTTCCTGCCTTGGCACTCTCTTTTTGGCAGACATTGCTCACTTTTCAGAATGTCCTCACCCTTTTATATGTCTGCAATTATATGTCTGCAATGACTTGAGGGAGATGTGTGTGACGGGGTGGGGGGAGAGCTACTTTTTCCCCTCATAAACTCTTCTTCATCATAATTCCCACCACACTGGCCTTTATCAGAGGACACCTTCAGAAAACTTCAGGGCGAAACTGGCTCAGCCTTTGCAAATTTCTGTGTGCATCTTCAGCATTGCCACTATTTGTCTTTTGCTGGTTATGAATGAAGATTCCCTGAAGGTCATAGCTCAAAAAAAGGAATCACTGAGACTTTCATCAGCAGGAGAGGATGATTTTGTTTTTCTGCCTTCAAAAATCCGAAATACGTGTGTGTCTTCTGTGGCTTGGGTCACGTTGTTAAACAGAAATGTAGGTATTACAGCAGGGATACAATTTTCCTGCAGATGTTATTAAGGTGAATTTTACTCTATTTTGTGAGCCAGTGATTGTTCTCAATATCAGTGAGTTAATGACAACTGAATGTGAATGATGAATGTCAAATGAAAGATCGTTTTGTTATAGCTGGGTTGGCTTAGTTTTATAAAAGCATCTAAAAAATAAAAAACCAAGCAGGTTGTAAGGATGCGTTCTCTTCCCAGGGATGCATCATATAAGCCCTTTGCACTCTATTGACTGATTAAATGAAAAAGGGTTGGGCCAGAGATATGAAATGGATTTTTGTCACTGAGCAAGCCTATTAAAATCATTCTGTTTCACACAGCCAGCAGCGTGATGTTTAAACAGAGTTTGTTTGGAAGCGTGGGTCACCGTGGGGCAGGCTTGCCCACATATGCAGCACACAAATGTAGGCTAAAGTAAACAACAAATGTGAACAGTCAGGAGATCTTATGAAGAATTTGCACAGGATCTTATTCTTCAGTAGAATGGAGAAAAGAAATACCTCACAGTCAAAGGCTCCGCTATCTTCACAGTTAGCCGCTGTCCCAGCCAAAAATGTAGGACACATTTAATATAATCTCACTGTATAATGTAATCAGACTGTCTGAGGGATATCTTATGCTACTCTGATAGTCAACAATCAAGTGTGGTCAAGGACAGTCAAATTGTTTTATTGCACATAACTTGGCAAAGGCTAAGGAAAAACGTGTATGAATTTAATGGCTCAAGGCTTTTATTACTCACCCAATAGGTGATTTTTAAAATGTACTTCCTTGCCTTCATGTCAAATGCAAAGTGAAATGGATGGCTTTAAAAATCATTAGTTGGAGAGAGGGAGAGAAAGAACAGCATTCCTCTGATGTCAGACTGCAAATTGGTGTAAAGAGGACCCCAAGGCCAGCAGAGAAAGTCCTAGAAGACTCAGGAGAGCTGTAAAGTGTGACACTACAGGACACATGTCAATCCATGTGCAACAGCCCTGAAATTAGAGGACAGGCTCATGGAAGGGTTAGTAACCACACAACTGAAGAACACCTCCTGCCCTGAAAGACTGCGTGCTGTTTAATAGGGCACCAAGATTAAACAAGCTCAGATAACCATGCTGTAGAGGTACTCTAGGTCTCCTGCCCACCTCGTTTAATCTTCCTTTAATGGAGAGAAGTTCACAGGATTGACTCAGGAAAACAAGGGATTTGCATGATTCCTATATGAGAATGAGAACAAACGTTTGATTTGGGAGAGAAATAACAGGTTTGGGGAAATGCATTCCCATTCTATGGAACTCAAGTTTTTTTCCAGAATCATCATCGGGTTAACAAAAAGGATACAAGAAGCAAGTCAGAATTAATTTTTTCCCTTCAATTACAAACCCCAGGATACAAAGTTAGTAAAGTGAAACTTTAACAAGTGATTTAATTTTTATGACAATTCTGCTAGCACAATAGAAATTGAAATAATGTTGAAATTAGATAGAATGTATAAATAGTTATATATTGACCAATATTCTTATTATAAATGTTCTACTTCATGTATGTCAGGTAGCCCCGCTGGGAGTAGTCAGAACAGTTCTTTTGACAACCCACAGCAACACCTACAGGCTAGAGATTATTTTGTTGATTTGAGATGGTAAGGAGGGTGAATGGCCAGAATACAGCCACCCAAAGTATGATTTAAACATGAGGTCATAGCTGGTATGATACAGCTCACGCATCAGTTCCTCCCAGTCTCTGTCAACTGTGAACACCCAAACCTTGATTTTAATTTCTATTGCAAAAAGCCACAGAGCTGGTGCCCAGCCTCAGACAAGAGTTGCCATTGACACAGTGTTGGCTGAAAAGGTTCCACCAGCTGGAACACGACCTGCAGAAAGAACCTGGCTTTTCCAAAGGCAGTCTGGCCTAACACTAACTCCAACCCTGTGCATCGTGTAAAACTTGACAGGATCACGTTGAAGAGCAGAAAGGCTTTAATGCAGGATTTTGTGGAAGTGACCACTGATTTCAGAGTGTGCACAGACGTACGAGGTAGCTTGGCTGACTTCTGTCAGGAGATTTGCCCTAGAGGCATGCTGGAGATATTTCTTTGGCTGGGAACAGACAGGAACATTGAAGAGTAATTTGTACTCCTTTTTTTTTTTTTTTTTTTTCCTGGATTATCTCCGACTTTTATCATGAGCTTGATATCTTTCTTATGGTCTTCATAAATTTACAGTGCACAGTTAAAGTTCTTTGAGGAGTTTAAGTTTAAAGCAGGATTGAAATATTTTAAAGGACTTTATAATGACACATTAGAAGCATAGCAAATCCCGTGATAGCCTAAATGGATGGAAACATTCTAGAGTACAAATGAGTTAGAGATAAATTCATGACATCTTGTACAGGCTTGGGGAATTCTATGTGTTGGAGATGGCTCTGCAGCACGAGTAATCTGCTGGATGGGAGAAATGTTCTGTCTTAGCCTCTCCTCGCTCCCTTAGAATGAGTGTTTAAGGGAGGGAATCTTTCTTGGTTCACTGTCCTCCCCATTGCAGTATCGTTATTGTCAAAGAGGTTGGAGAATGTGAAGGACACCCCTCTGTGTACTGCAAGCTTTGGAGAACATATCATGTGCCATGAAAAGAACCCAGAACCCAGGAAAGAGATGGGTTCACATTTGAAAAATTTTAGACTAGAAATAACTAAATGCAGGTGGCCATAGAAAGAGGGTTTAGGATTCCTCTTCAGCTTGGAGAATTGACCAAAGTCTCCCATTGTAGTTAGAACTAGGAAAGCTTGCTATACTCTCAGAAGTCTAGTTGAAATGAAATCAGGATTCGGAAGCAGGTTTACATCTTATGTGGAAAGAACACAACTTGTAGAAAACAGGATATTGTTAGAATCTAAAACAGCCTCTATAAGGTGTCATTGCTGGAGAATCTGCAATTGTCCTCCACTCTCCAGTCATTTCTAAAAGATGGACAGCAGAAAGAGAGGGGATTCAGGGAGCACGCAGACTCCCCTTCTTCTTCCAAGTAATCAGCAAAGGCTGAGACTGGTATTTCCCCTAGGGAATCATCATTTTTTTTTATGTCTGTAAAAGAAGTCTGTGAAATAGTCCTTACCTTTCCCAGTATTTCCTTTGGTTGATACCAAATACATCCTTTTGCAGCGGCTCCAGGTTGAGAAAGTCCATGTGCTTCCACGTGCTTAGCCACATTGTGACTGGTTCACTTTTGTGGTGGGTTAGCCAACATCCAAACTCCCACCCAGCTGCTCACTCATAACCCCTCCTCAGCAGGGCAGGGGGAGAAAACGAGAAAGTTTGTGGGTTGAGATAAAGACAGGGTGATCGCTTACCCGTTACCACTGCAGGCAAAACAGACTCAACTTGAAGAAAGTTAATTTAATTTATTGCCAATTAAAATACAACCTGGCAGTAAGACACAAAGATATACAACACCTTTCCTTCGCTTTCTCCCAGGCCCAACTTCACTCTTTCACTCCGGGCTCCTGTACCTGCTCCCCAAGCGGTGCAGGGGACAGTGGGGGAGTTACAGTCAGAACATAGAGGTTTAGAGATTTCTCTCTCCTGCTCCTTCCCTCTCACACTTTTCTTGTGCTTTGATGTGGGCTCTCCTCACAGGATGCAGTCCTTCAGGAAATATCTGCTCCTTCATGGGCTCTAGTTCCTTCAGGAATATCTGCTCCACCCTGGAACTCCTCCTTTGATCTTGGTGTTCCCTCTGCAGTTTTCTCATTCCTTTCTGTTCCTTCCTCCTCTCTCTCTGGTGCTCTCTCTGCCTCTCTCTGTGATACCTTATCACAGAGGCACCACCTGGTGGGCTCATCAGCGGTCTGTTGGAGCCAGCTGGAGTCAGCTGCGTCTGGCATGGGGCTTCTCCCAGAAACCACCCTTGTAGGCCTGCCGCTGCCAATAACTCGCTGTGGACACTCAATACAACTTTGCTACCAGTAAAGTGAGGCAAACATTTGACTGTGTTTTGACCAGTAAGCTTTGCAGAAAAGGACATTTTTGCTCACTGCACTGTGACTATTCAAGCCTTCTTTATGATAAATTGGAGAGATTTTTGGTACTACTAACTTGTCTGCTTTTTTTTTTTACTGTCCTGTTCAGAGCATGCAGTGACTCATACAAAGCATGCACTCTCCAACTGTGCTCCAGGAGAGCTTTTGTTTGTCCTGGAGTTATGGGGATTTGGGCAGGGGGCACATAGCTGGACTTCCTGGCACTCCTGTGCAGTCCCTGCTTTTCCTACTAAAAAAAATTAGCCAACTCATTCTTGAAAACAGTGTTGCACAAGCACCCTTGGGTGATTGTTACGGCTTCCCCATGAATATCACCTTCTGAGCATTAACCATCTCCCCAGGCTGTGCCCGTCCCCTTCTGATGGTGGTAGAACAACCAGCAGGCAGCTGGTGAAAGAGCTGCTGTGAGGTGAGCACAGGAGCTCCTGCCTCAGCATTTTCTTTGTGAAGATTAAAGGTGCAAGTGTGTCAATCATTTTCTCTGTAAAGGTCTGAAAAGGCTGTCAGAGTTCAGTATTTTTAGCTCTTTAGCAGATTATGCCTTTTATTTTTAGAGGTAGCGATAGTTCTTAGGTTAAGAGGGAGACAAAAGCCTCGTTAGTTTTGGAATTTCAAATGAACTCAATAAGGCATTGAGGAGTTTTTTTCCACAGGAACATGAAAAGTTGCTTAAGGATCTCTGTGCTAACAATATACAAATACAAATGGCTACGGCCTGCCACGAAGCAGCTCGGGAGTGTGCTGTACTCCAGCCGGCACGGTGGCAGCCCCTTTCTGCTGGGGGCAGAGGTGGTTTCAGAATCCACAACATTTCAGAGATGGAGGATTAGAAGAGCCAATTGTTCCTGTTGAATCCACTGCTGACGGAGAGGTCTAGTTTAAGTGCCACAACTGCAGGGCCTTACTCTGCCTGGGAAGACCACCCTTTACCAAGGGCTCACATAGCTTGGACAGAGACCTCACAGGGAATCGCAAGACCTCTGCTGCTCGTGGCCCTCAGGAGTGTCCCTGTAGGCAAGAGAGCTGTCTCAAGTGGTCTCACATGTCCCACTCACAAACCAAAAAAATGTAACTGTATATCTAGTCTGTTCAAAATCAAAACTCAAAATGAAGGTGTAGGGACTTTTTGTTGTAATTTTCTTCCTTTTTGCCCAGTTGAGGCCTTGCTAGAGGGATGTCGTCTCCTATGTCTCCTCCAACACTCCTTCAGCTCTGTTTTTCCTGGTAATTTCAGCTAGATTTTTGTTGGTTTTTTTTTTTTTTTTACTGTTTCTTTTGGAGGGGCATTGGGGGTGTTTGTTTGTTTGGGATTTTCCCCTCCAGGATACGATAGATTCAACCATTTCCTAGCAGATTCTCTATATCAGGAACCTGGATCTTCACCATGATGGTGTTTGGGAATTGGGGATCACTTTTTCTTTGAAGTAAAAGCCGTTGTATTGAAATTATACTTACAATGAAGCTCATTATTGATGCATGATGCTCATCCAGCAGTCCCTGAGTGTACTGGTCAATCAAGTGGCTGCTCCAAGCTCTCCAAGAGTGCTTGAGACAGAGAGGATTGGGCATTTTGGAGTCCACTCAGGAGCCTTGCGTTCCCACGTGACATTTTGTCCTATTTCATCCTGCCTTTCCTGTCAGGGGAATGCTTTTTGCAGGAGCTCCGTCTGCTAGCTTTCCATCACTGTGTTACTGCTGAAATTTTCTTCCCTTACACTTTCTGTAAATGTGCAAAAGAGAAAGGAAAGATGAAAAAGTATATTGGAATTTTATACTGAGCACATTTCTTTTGAAACTCTAATCTATAAAAATGAGGACATAATTTTGCAATTACAAATTTGTGAAATAAATGCATTAGTTAAGAAGTTAGGCTTTCAAAAGTGCTAATTACTAACCAAATGCATTTTACAGTGTTTTAATGAGCACTTTTTCATATCATTTTAATATCCATTAGCTATATTCATACTAGTAATGCTAATAATGTGCAAAGCCATTAGTTAGCTACAAAGTCAATAATGGATGATACTGATTCCAAGCCTCCACTGTACTAAATGATTCATACTTTTTGGTAGAGTGGGAAAGTTAACCTGAATTTTTCATGGGGCTGTTGTGAATGAAGATGTTCATGTAGGTTACACAGATGAGTGTGGGGTCATTTATTGAGGGCCTATGAACGAAAACAGGCATACTGCTCCACCTCTGTCTTCTGGAAAGCAGAAGTTAGCTTCGAAGCCAATTACACTGCCTCCTGAGGAGGGTTCTGAACATTTCTGTTCCTGGACTCTATCTCAGCTGCCTTGTAGACTGCTTCATTAGCAATTTCTCATTAAGAAGTTTCAGCAATACTTCTTAGCCAAGATGTTTTTAAAGATAACTGTGAAATATTTCTTTTGATAAGTTATCTGAACAGATATTCAGACAGATTATCCTGTTATTCCTCCTTTGAAAACATTCACTGTTATTTTGTCAAATATGTCTATAAGATGTAATCATTGTTTGGGTGGTGGATTGAACCAGGAATGGCTATGTGGAGAAATTCTAGTTGAAGTTGTACTACATTTGCAGCCACATTTTACTGCTTGCTTTAGGAAAACATTTATAAGCTCATTTGCAAGTAAAATATTTTATTATACTAATATTAGGAAGATTTTATGCTACTAGTAAAACGTGTGCATTGTTTTAGAGACTGTTCCTGGATTGTAAAACTAACCGTATAGCTTGTAAATCAACAGAAAGAAGAAGCCTCAGTGGTTGTCTCAGATATAGCATACAGTTTTTAGTAATAGTGTGTTCCTGTTTAATTTTTAATTTATTTAACCACAACTTCTATTCTAACTTAAGGCATAGAAAATGCAAATATTGAAAACTTCTTTAATACAAATATACATATTTGACTTCCTGCTTAGTATCTTTCATCTACTTTATCTCCTTTTGCAGGGTGTTAACTTTTGGGAATAAACTGCTCTTGGCTTTAAAGATGAACTCAGTCCACATGTTCATGAAATGAATCGAGTTCATTGTGGTGCTGATTGACTGTAATTAGATGCAAGATTGATGCATCCAGAAGAAACTGTTCCATGTATCTCATCTGTCTCTGGTACTACCTCTTTAATCTCTTTACCAGATTTGATTTTTCCCTAACACACCAACACATACCTTTTGAGCAGGTGAGATTATTCTTTCAGTGAAAGATCCAGTTGAGATGAGCAGAGAAAACGTGGACAGGACAGATTAAAATCTCTCAACGCAGTGTAAGCACCAGCAGAAATGGGCTTGGGGCAAAACTCCTGTATCTTCTTGTTCCTACAGCAGAGGAAAGCCACAGCCAACAAGAAAATGGAGTGGAAGATAAGAGCCCATGCTGCATCCTCTCCCTGTGATCCTGGTGCTCCTTCTCTTTGTCCCTCTGCGGGTCGTGATGTGAGGACTAATTTACAGTGGGACTTTCACTGAGAGGGGGGATGTGGGGCCAGGTGGGCCCTTAAGGAAGGTAAAAGCATTATGCAGCACAATTAGGGAGTTGAAGCCCACTACAGCTCTGCGGAGACTTGAGGAGTGATTCCTCGCCGAAGTGAACTAAATCAGAAGTAACTCCATTAGAGCAGGCAGATTAAAACCTGTGTGAAGGAGATCAGAAGTGGGCCCCATGTGGGAAAACACAAAGCACTTTAGATAATTGTGTGGAGATCAGGGAGCAGAAAAAAGTAATATCCTACCTGACAGAAATCTTGATAACCTGGAAAACTAGGTGAACACTGAGGACGTAAACATCCTGTCCTGAAAAAAACAAAAAAACAGACAATCTCTTGACATTTATGAAAGACTCGATCTTCTAATGAAATTAAATACTGAAGAAAACGTAACATATCTGAATAGTCCTTGTGGGGACTCCCAGGGGAAGGAAGAGGACTCACAAAAGTGATCCTCCCCGTGGTGCTGGGAGAGAGGGGGCCACAGGCTTGGGAAGTCAAACTGGAGGAATCAGCTAAAAGGACGATGATAACCTTTCATTTCATCCTGTGATGTCAGTGACCTGGACTCAGAGGAAAGAATTTATCCCCGAAAAATACTCCTACAGAAGAAGGAGCACAGGTATTAATCTCCTGCAGATCAAGGGACATCTTTGGAAACAGAATGTAAGTCTCCCAGGGTTTGGATTCTAGAAACAAACTCTTTTTTGGAACAGGTGGGCCCTTGAGCTGGGCTTAATCCATGGTACTGCCACTCAGGAACCAACTGTAATCTGTTTAGGCCCATATCTTGTGTTTACAAGTACCAGAATCAAATGCTGACAGTACCCAGTAGTGCATAGTTAAAAATCTTACTCCCCATTGAAGTCATTGGCAAAACTTCCACTGCCTTCAGTGGTGTTGGATTAAGCATTCACTGAATGTCATGAGAATTGGAAAACCAAAATCAATCCAAATTTTGCAAATGGTTCCTTGTCTTCGTTGTGGATCAAACCAAAACCATAACCTAAAAAACCCAAACTTTACAGTGAATGAAATAAGGATAAGAATTCGTATTGTATGTCCTAAATGCTTTTCCAGAAGGTACTCAAAACTGAGTCCATTGGAGGACTACAGCAATAGTAGGAGTTGTGTAAATACCATGTATTCCATGGTTAGTCTGCTCTTTTTGGCACAATCCTTCTGGCAGAAACTTGTACATTCATTTTGTTGTTGTAGCTCAAGAGCTCCTGGTGAGTAATTCCTGCTCTGCAGATGGTATATGATGTAGATGATTCTTTAAGTCCAATTTCAAGCTGTAGTGCTATGGTTTATCACAAAGTGTTTTGCTGTAGTCTGATGACAGGGACTCTAAGAAGCCAGTTTCCAGTGTTAATTTTCAAATAAATCCAGTTACTTTATGGGTATATACCTCACTATTAATTTACAATTTAAATACAACAAGAAACAGGGGTGCCTGACCGTAGAGGAAGTTCTTCCTTTCCAAGCCCCATCTACACCATGTGTGTAGCCACAGGGCCAAGGTTGCAGAATTTTTTGAAACTGGTTACACTCCTCATGTAGAAATAGCAAACATATTCAGACCATTAATAAACCATAGCAAGAGATGTATGGAATGGGAGATGACCTGAGTTTCCCTCAGTGGCTTAGGGGATTATTCTGGCACTCACTGGATAGATGTTTGTCAATAACTGCTATATCCAAACCTCAGTAGCTTTGTCATAGCAGTGACCTCTTGTCCTTGCTGCAGTTCCCTTAGGATCAGAAGGAAATTCCCTACTTCCTACTAGGAAAGATGAAGGCCCCATTTCTTCAGAGAAGCAACAGCTAGGAGAAAGGGTTCACCCAATTAACAGAAGTCGCTCTTGCTCTGGTGTTGTTACTGCCCTGTGAGAAGACTAGTCTTTCTGCTTTTATCAGTTGAACTATATCAGTAACACTCCATCCTTCAGCCCTGTCTTTGAGTTGTCAACATTTTTCTTTGGCTTTAGTAGTGACATAATGGGCTAAGTAGAGCTCAGGCAGATACTGCATTTGTACGGGAGCGCCAGAATAGGACTGCAACTGCTGTGATCACTCACCAGCATGCCAGACCTGGACTGCCCTTCTCTAGCTACACACTTTCTCTCCTGTCCCCTGCTGCCCCAATATTCCCAGATTCCCTTCCCTTGGACAAAAGGAGTTGCCTGCTTCTGTCTTGGCTATGCCTTAGTCTCCTTTAGCCTTCTGCCCCTACCTGCCATGGTCCAAGGGTTCCTGGTACATAACTACAGGTTGTTATCAAGGTCTTGGTGAACACAGTTATGCTTTTCTGACACTTCCCATAAATCAGTATCAGCTCTATGTTATTTCTCAGTGATTTTTGATTACACCTGAAGATTTGAAAACATGTATGCAGTCAAAATGTTTCTGCTTTGTGTGTTTCACTTTCTGAGATATTTTATCCTTGCTTTTATTCCTATTACATTTCTGTAACTTTCTGGCAGGTCTTTTTTCTTTTTCAATGAGTGTGGGAACTTTACCTATCAGATTGCACAGAAGAAGAAAACCTATCTTTTCAAATATTTATGGGAATAAAATAATAATGCTATTATCCACACTCTTGATTACCAGGATTATCTCATTGTATATATACAGATCCTCCAGATAGGCAGATTATGTGATCAGAAGGTTCTTAGTGGGCCCCAGGCTCAGAGCACACATTAAAGCGGATCAAGCCTGCTTTAATTCATGTGCTGCTTTGCTAATGCTCCTGCTCTTTCTCAGGAGAATTTCTGAAATATGTTATTGATTTGGGGCCTGGTGTAGTGCCCACTGAGGTGGATGGACAGCCATTGACTTTGCTGGACAATAAACTTGGGCTGACTTGAAGCAGCAAAGTGTAAAGAAACATGTATTTCACCCTTCTGGGACTAGAGGCATCTCAGTCTTTCACATATGTTGGCGGACCTTGAGTATCTCGCTCTTATTCTTTTAACATTGTTAACAAATGCCTCTAGAATCTGGCAAGTGTGTCTCCTCCTAGTTACACACAAATCTGAGGTGTTTAAGGGAGCATAGGAGAGGACCAGTTGTGTCCCTTGGAGTACAGAAAGGAAGTGGAACGACTGCTTTGGCTGACTGACTGAGCAGTTTTCAGGAAGGCTTATAAAGGACTTGCTTATAAAGTGGGTTTCCAGAAAGCTGACATCTCTTCATGGCTCAGCTAGCATGTAGCAGTTTGAGCAGTGAATAGGGGAAACCACCCTCCAAATACGCTTCGGCCATCAGCATTTGTTTTTGAGAGACATGATTGCTTTTTGACTAGGGTAAGTGCTCTGAATCGCTTCAGCATTTTGCGAAACTTCCTATCTAGAGTTTAAAAACACAATAATGCAGAGAGGAAAGACTCCTTTAGAATTAATGATGGGGACAGAACTGAAGTGACAACCATGCTGAAATGCCACTATCTTAAAATTTTCTTTTCCACTTACTATATTTCTGAATGAGCGTGTTGCTTCTGCAGTTTGTCATGTGTGTTGGCAAATAACAGACCTAGATGTCAAGAAACACAGAGGTCAGCAGTGGAGAGTGTTGCGGGGTAGGAATGAGTTTTTGACACTGAGTCAGGCAAAACTGAAGGCAGAAGAGTAGTGGAAAGGTCTTTTTATTTAGGAGTACCAAAGAATATGAAAATTGTGGATGATAAAAGAGAAGTAGAAGAGAACAGGTGAATAGATAAGGTGCCTGGGAAGGCGCAAGGGGAGTAGATGCAACAGTTGAGGAAAGGACGTCCTGTGAATGGGGGAAAAATTGCTGCACATCATAAACACAGGTAGAAGAATTGAATTTAAAATTCAAGGATAGGAAATCATTGAAAAAGGGCTTTAGAAAGTTGTGGCAGCCAAGGAGAAATGACAGTAGGATGAGTTCAGTATCAGTGTTTTGAAAAAATTAGGCTCCAGTGATTTCATTGGGTAATACTCCTTTCCTCACTCCTCTTGTTTCACAGGGAGGAGCAAAATCTGTCATTTATTTCTATTTAAAATGTAACTATTCCACATGTGAGATGAAAATGAGAGCTGATCATGTTTGGCTCTGGAGTCCACCACAGGTATAGGGTCCTATGAAAAATCCACTACTTGTCAGGCCTGTAGTATTATACTCTGACAACATTATGCCATGGCAATCTAACCTTTCCTGGGACCCAGTGACCGGCCGGGTTGCGATGCCAAGCTGTCCAGTTTAATTTGGTCTTCCCTAAACACCAGCTTTCAGCGTAGAAACAGTGCTATGAAGCAGAGCCGCACTTGTGTGACTACAGCCGCAAAGAGAAAACATGGCCTTCCAAAATAGCTTGTATACGTCCTTTTGGTGTTCTGCTTAGTGTCCTAGCCCAAATAAAAGGAACGTACCTTCCAAAAATACTATCTTGGAGGCAGACAGCACTGTGCTCTCCCAAGGGCAAAGCTAAGAAGCAAAGGAGAGTATTGTCAAGCAAGACCCCTCTTTTTTGTTTTTAATTTAAGAAAGATTGGTTTGGTTAAGCTTGGGCTGGATGGCTTTCAAATGCAAATCATCCAGGCTACTTTAGGTGAACTTGATACCGTCTTTGAGTCAGACTAGCCTCTTAAAATGCAGCAGGACCAAAAAAGGACTTGTGATTAAGGAGACTGCACATCCTTGGTGTCCTGGAAGTGTGCCAGGGCATGAGATGATATTTCAGTCCTTTGCATTCCTAAGAATGTCCTTTTGTCCCATGAAAGGCTGACATCTTCCTGTGTCATAACGAAATGATGAGCCAGGGAGGGAGGTGTCTGTCTAATGAATCAGTCTGCAGACCAAGGGCTCCTGGTAGGCTGATTGACTGTTGCTTTTCTGGGCTCTGAAGTGAGGGGTGTCAGGCTTTGAGGCTAATTCCTGTCTTCTGACTGCCCCCTGTTGGCTGATCCACCATGTCTGCAGCAGACCTGGAGTCCTCCATCCCCCGTGTCTTACGAAAAAAATGATCAGGAAAAGTCACCACTAAATGACAGAATCGTCTTTTTCTCTGTCCCTCAATGTGACACAAAGTGTTTGTTGTTTTTGTGGTTGTTTTTTTTTTTTTTTTTTTTTTTTTCTCTCTCTTGCCAAACTCTGAATGGTTTAAGTTTAAAAGGGTGATGATCACACAGTTAAACTTTTGAGATGCTGTGCTGGAAGCTGGCAGCTACTTTAATTTCTGGTTAGATTTACTTTAATTTATGGTTCAGATTTTCTGTCAGTGGCTTTCTTGTACACGAAATCTCATGTGCCAAAATCATTGCTAACTTTATAAGTGTAAAATGGCTACACCTGCTAAAAATCATCCTTGTATGAAGGAACTGCATCCAAAATTCCAGATAGGTAAACTATTCTCGGTTTAAGTTAAGCACATAGAAATGTGAATGCCAGAAGGTCTGCCCTCAGTTATTCAAGTCCAAGTTGCACTGCAGCGCGTGGGAGCTCCAGCTAGCTTACTGAGGGCAGAATGGAGGTATTTCTGCTGTAAAGCAGCTGGGAAGGGTATGTCATTTTTCTGCCACAGTAACTTATCTCCCCATAGGTCCTTCTTTAGAAGGACATAAGAACTCTTCTCCTGGACTAGAGGGCCATCTAGCTCAATACACTGAAGCTGATAGGGCTACCAGCAGATGCTTTGGAAAAGTACATAAGCCCAGAGCACATACAGCATGATCTTTGCTGTGGTGCATCCTCTTACCACCCAGGAGACACCATTTTTGAGATTTACTACGCAGAGGCTGCACAAGGGCTGTCACATTTACTGCCACTGATGGACTGATTCATTGTCTAAAAGTTGCTGTGTTACTAATGCACATTCATGTGTAACCCTGCTAACTTTGTGAAGCCCATGCAGTTGTAGATGCTTGTCTCTGACATATTTTGACTAATACATCATAAGCAATGCAGTGAACTAATCTTCCATTCTGGAGCCCTTTCCAGTTCTATTTTCACAACTAGGATCCTCACATGCTCCCCCCTCTTCCTCGGCATGGTGTGTGGGTAATTCACACCCAGAAAATGCCAGCTGATCTACATCACAAGGCAGCTGTGTGCAGCTGTCTTTTCAAGAGATGCCAGGTGGTCAGTCAATTGACAGGCTGTCCAGAAAGTTTCTAGCTATGGGCAGAAATAATATTCCACGAGTCCATGAAGTGAGAAAATACATGGGGTGACTGTCCTGTTTTGGCCTTTCAGGCATGCAGCAGGAGCAGGAAGAACCCCCTTCATAGCTCCATGCTGCAGGATTGCAGACGTCAAGGTGGCTATAGCAATGATCATAGTAACTTAGAAGTCAACTCTACCAGCCTTATCTTGTGTGACGGCATTACAAGGTCTGGAAGTTAGAACTGTTTTGCAGCAAGGCAAGTTGCAGAATTTCCCAGGCCTCCAATTTAAGGTGATTATGAGGTAAAATAGAGCCAAGAACAAAAAGTCCAAAGACAAAGCAACAATGAGCGTGGGGGTTGCAGGGAGGTAAGAAGAGGAGTTGTGCTACATAGGGAGAAGAGACAAGTAAGAACCTCCAATGACTCAAGCTGTCAGAAAGAGCATGTGCTTCTACCAGAAGATTTATAGGAAGCCAAGAGGAATGGGATAAGTAACAGTGCCATGATACATTTTCCCTTGGGAAGCACAGCCCTTCTTTCTAGGCATTCTAGGAGTTCCCTTTGTGGCTGTGCCCATACGTTCTGCACTTCACCCCAAGACAGCTGAAGGTCAGATAATCTGATCTACTAATCGGTAGTGATTAGGATGTTTCAGCAACTGTTGACTGAAACAGACAAAGATCATGGTGTAAGGCAGAATTACTCTTTTGAGACAGGGAATGGATAGAAATAGGATTTGAGGCCTATGTCCAGCAAAGGTAATGGAAAAAATTATGCACGCTAACATGGATTCTTTCTGTCCAACATGTGCCAGTTTGCTGCATTCGCAGATGGTGTATCAAGGGAGCCCCAATGGCCAGTTACAGCAATTCCTGCACTAATGCGAACAGAGCTTTTGATTTCATGGTTTGAAATAAAATGACCCAAATATAATTACACAAGCTTATTAATTTATTTGTTATGGGTCGGTAACCCTTCATAGTCTATAGCACCAGTTACAAGGAGGGCCAGGGGGATTAAAGCTTGAATTTAGCACAGTCAGATTCCTATATGGAAATTGGAAGAAACGAAGCACTAAATTGAATGTTTTATGATGATATCTTATTAAGGAACAATTAATGCCCAACTTTAAAGCACCAAATTAATTCTCAATGCAAGCAGTATGAAAACAGCCTCATGAAGGTTTGAACTTGTTACACTGTTTATGCCCATCTATACACTCCTGGAAACATGGATAGATCTTGAAGGTTACCAGTGCAGGGTAGCTATTTGTGACCAGTATAACATGGGCTTTCTGTCTATGCAGGGAATTTCTACAGTGGTGCTGGCGGCATTACTGGCAGATTTAGTAAAGTCAGGGAACTGCATAAAGCATGGCAGCCCATGTTCCTCCTGATGACATCTGATGCTTTGTCCTCAGGGCTCCGGGAGCATTTCAGATTTCAGTATACAGAGGTATTAAGATTCTTCTTCCACAAAGTGAAAAGGAGGTTGTTGGATCAGACTTCTTCCATTCCCAATGCATTAGGCTGTTATTATATGAGGTGTGTGCATGGAGTGAATGAGTATGGTCTAAACACACTTCACTGTATTTGGGGGCTTAAACAAAATGAAGAGACTGTCCCACCCAACTTCAAACAGAACAAGCAGAAGGTAGTTGGGTGTTTAGTCTGTCCAATCGGGTGTTGCCAAACACATGTGGAGTCTTTGTCAACACTCTCAGGGAATTATTATTTCTGCGTGCCAGAGTGCAGAAGCCACTTGATCAATGCACAGATGTTACAGTATGCTTTTCTGGCATGCAAAATGTGTCACGGCAGGCACTGGCCTTATCAGTTAGACCTAGAAGTAGTCGGGAGCTTCACACAGAACACGTCACAAGAGGACAAATATTGATCATTGTGGACTTGATTTGAGCCCCAGACCCAGGAGCAAGGGAACTGCATGCTGACTCAAACTCCTCAAGCTATCTCTTATAGGCTTTTATCTTACATGGTGATGCAAAAAATTACCTTGTGGTTCTTCCTTAAAAACTATGTTGACGTGTGTGATTCAAAATCAAGGGAAAAACTGTTCAGCAGGGATAAAAATTAAACCTCATTCTTTTTTCTCCCTGGTGTTTTCTCTACTCAGTTCATGAGCAGGATACATACGATGGCTATGTCAGTGTTAATGGTGGAGCCCATGAGTACAGCTTCAACTCGAAAAGCACCTTATGCCTGAGTGACAATCTTCTGGTGTCTGTAACACAGGCCTGCTCATAAGCTTAATATTAGATAACATGGCTAAGTGTCTTTCATCAGAAGTGGGAGCAATGAAGTTGAACCCTTTTAGGTGAAGAGGATCTCAACCTGGATCCCGTTTCCTGGGTAAGTGTCCAAAGGGAGGTGGGCCAATGTTTCAGTTTATTTTCCAGAGTTTGTATTAGATTCTTTTGTTGAGGTACACATAGCCAGTGGGAAATGGCAACTTTCTAAGTACATGATTATTTATAGCACTTTTCTAGCCATACGCTGTAATTAAGTAAATACTGGATAATGGTGATGTCTCTAGCCTTTTGATGGAGAAAAGCCTCGCTGTTAAATTCAATGACTGTTCCATTTTTTAGAGGATCTAGACTATTACACCCGGCTGTAATGCTTTTTCTAAATTGGAGTAAAGATGATGCATTTGTCCAGGGCAATAAAACTGAATCCTGCAGGTGATTATTTTATTGGAATTCATAGAAGCTTATTATAGAAATGTAAGAAGGAATCAGGGCATCACTTCAGAAGGAGAGAAAAAACTGACCCTAACCTTCTCTCAGCACTGAAATGAAACCCAAAGTTATTTCACATTAATTTTATAGAGGGAATCTTATCAGGTCTCTACTCATGCTTGACATTTTGCCAAGTTCTTTCCCTCGTGGTGCTTTTCTCACTGGATACAATGAAATTTAACTTTCGTAAGTTGCCTGGGGCCTTTTCCAAAATCCCAACCCATGATTTCAGGACCTGCTTTCCTGATTCTGAAGATCCTCTTGCTGAACCCAGATCTTTCATCAGTCTCTAGCTGGGGTCTGCCTGCCATTGCATCCAAATGCCACACCTTTCAGGGCAGCTAGAGTGCTGAGGATGCTTCAGTATCACAAGACACAGTGAGCAATAGGCTTGTTGAAGGTGGTGATAAAGGGCATGTAGAGAAATGTGAAGACTGGTTTACACCTCAGTGACTTCTGTGCAATATACAATCATAAAATAGAATCATTTAGGTTGGAAAAGGCCCTTAAGATCATCGAGCCCAACTGTAAACCTAACACTGCCAAGTCTACCACTAAACCGCGCCCCTGAAAGAACATACAGTATTCATTAGTAGTCTTACCTTACTACTGTAGGTAGCATAGATAAACTAGCTTTACACTACCAAGCTCACGTGCTGCTCAGTGCAGCAAGATGCAGCAAGGCTGCACCTTAGGCTGAAGGGGCTGAAGTAGCTCACACTCAGACCCGTGCAACATCAGCCTCACCTGTTAGGGATATATGAGCTGTCTGGTTTAAAGCTAATTTAGCTCTGCTTGCATGATCTCTGCCTTCAGTGCTGCCAGTCGGTTGCATTACCGTACCCAACAGTTGCAAAGGAAAAGTGGTAACAGGGATAGTAGCTGTCGCTGAGGGGGAAGACAGCCTTCAGGCTTTGGTTAAGCATTGAACTAAGGAATTGATGTAGGCCAAGAGCTTCAGTTTTTCCCTAACTCTTGAGATATTCAGTGGTATTGCTCAGCTTGTATGAAGAAAACTGAAGGAAACCTCTTAACAAAGAGTGAAAAAACTGACCCTGCTAGAGGCAGGGGTTGGGTTGGCAATGGTTAGGTCAAAACCTCACTCTCAGGAGAACACTTAGGAGAAGCCTACTCACCATGGCTGCACTACAGGGCTGGTCATTTTAAAAGAGAACTTTTTATGTGATGGCTTTTCTACAGCTTTTTTCCTTGTATTTGGCTGTAGAAGTACAACTGATGCGCTGGTGCCGCTGATCCTACAGTGCCACAGTCATAACTCTTCTTTCTATTGCATTACACAACTCCCCATCAAGACCTCATGGCTGTAATGTCAGGATTGAATTAAAACATCATAAAAAGAAGTCTTTGGGGAACTGGAGACAAGATTATTCTGAACACAACGCAGAATCACAGGAGAAATGAGCCTCTGACTACTTGGAGGTACCCAGGGCACAATTCAGGTGACCAAGAAAGACTGGCCAGGAGATGTAGGATCAGGCAGATGCTATATAGTAAGCTTGGTTTCTTTGAGATATACATAGGGGTGCTAATTTCTGGTATGCTTTTGTGAGTAGCATTGCTTGAATTCTACAAGAAAATAAAAAGATGCTGCAAAAAAATGGAGTGCTGAGGCCAGAGAAGGGGAAGGAGCAAAACCAGTCTATCTACTTCAAATCTTGCTTGAAACACCGTAATGTTTCGGATATCAGGTAAAGGTTATAAACAGAACTTACTTACAAAAGTTCTAGGAACATAGTTTGTGACTAATTTAGTAAGTTTCTTTTTGCTGTAAAATACCAGAACATGAAGCAGAGCAGGACAAACAGCTATCCACCTAATGGTTATCACTGTGCCTACACCTAGAAAACTGCAAGGACTACACCCTGGTTTTGTGTTTTATTCCTGAAAGACTTGATTCACCACCAAATTGCTTCCATTCTATGCTAGGGTAATTCCACTGATTTCAGCTAAATACAGTGAAGTTATTCTTGAATGATAGAACAGTGATTTTTTTTTTTTTTTTAAAAGGTATCTTGTAATAGTCCTTATGGTCCCTTTTTGATTTATAGATGGTGCATTTCAGTGGCTCTTAAGAATTAAGACGGTCAAATCAACAGATTGACAACAATGCCTTTGTCACCCTTTTGTGTATGTGTGTTTGTGTGTGTGTGAGAGGGTCCCTCGTGATGTATTATCTCTTTCCAGCCTGCCCGGGTTCCAGCGGGTCCCCACTGCTCACTAGTCCCGCAGCAGCGTTAGTTCACTGCACGTAGGATAAGCCATTTCATTCATGGCTTTGAGACAGAGCTGTAGGCTGCCAAGGAAGGGAAGGACCTGACACTGCCTCCCATTGCTGCAAATGAGGATAACTCTATTGATTTCAGTGGCATTAGGCAGCTTCAGAGCCAGAGAGCTCGCTGGGATTGGTTTCTGTGTGGGGAAGGACAACTTGTGCCATCTCTTGAGCATGGGGTTACACAAAGAAATGCTGGAGAAAATAGAAGGTGATATGTCAGCTCTTTGGGATTGGCACTTTGTATGACATTTACTCTTTTCCTTGATGTGTCTGAAAGGAAAAATTGAAGAAAAGAGGGTTTCCTTTCTACCCCAAACTAAGGCTCATGGCCAGGATTTTAAACATACATATTTAAATCAACCATTTAGGAAAGCTGTAGCATAGGCCAGCCCATTCTCACCAAATCAAATTTCCTCTAATAGGAAATGTTAAAACTGTAGGCATAATATTTCATTTATTAGGATCCCAGGGAAAATAAGGGATAAGAACTGTAAAGTTGAAGTCAGCAGCCAAGGCTGAGGATAAAGACTTGAAAGAATCCCATCAATTCCAGAGGGAATGTGAAAATTCCTCTAATAGGCCTGTGTCATCTTACTGGAAGCTTTTTAAACATGACTAACATTCTGATTGTTTGGCTGTACAACTGTGCCTCTGTTAGAGGTTAACAGTGGTTTTGGTGGGTCAAACGCTTGACATAATTACTGCCTGGGTTCAGGGTTCTTTGGAGGGCTTTTCGGATCCTCTGTGCAACTTCTTCCATGCCACAGTAATGAATAGCTACTTGACTTTTCTCAACATCACCAGTGCTTTGCTGCCACCAGATAAAGGACTGTTTCGCTGCTCCATTGAGTCAGAAGGATTTAAAATGGAGACTTTTCCCAGATCTTCACTGAAGGCCTTTCTGCTCCCAGCACTTCTTAATAGACTATCACTGGTCAGCCTGTGTTTCATCATATAGACCTCCCTTCCCAGTGCATAGATTCCTTGGGTCTCAGGCAACTGTGTGTTCTGAGGCATTAAAATGCAAACCCCAGCATGGGACTCCAGAGCACCACGAGCCATCTTGCTGTCATTGCCTTGCTGCAGGATGCAAATTTGAGCATAAAACATTATATTCACTGTTTGGATTTTACTTTCTGCTCTCTCACCTCTCGCCCTTTTCCACAAGTTATTGTTTGCTTTATAAGAGATTCTGCCTCATATTTTCCTGATTATATTACTGTCCTAGTTAATAGGTAATGTTAATTATATTAACATAAAGAGAGCTGCATTTTTTTTCTTCATATTATACACATTGCTTAACTGTATTTGGCTTGCCTCTAAGCAGAGGCTGGTTTTATGTGTTCCTGAAGGAATAAATAAAAGGTGAAGGGTTTTTTGTTTGGTTGTTTGATTAGCGTGGTGGGTTTTTTTAGTAAGCAGAAAGGAGAAAATGTTTTCTCCATCAGGTAGGCTGGCTTGGAGAGTATGAAGTCACCTGTACAAGCAATGCTTCTTTATCCATATTCATAATTAATTCTACAGACAAGAGACATCCATCTGTCTATCTATCCATCCATCTATTCTTTGCCACAATTATATTGCACTGTTTGAAAAGGTTACTATGAACATTTAAGCGTCATGATTTTTTCACTCTACTGACAGGGTTTGGCAATCAAAGGTGGTAGTGTGAATTGCTGTGTAGAATGTAGATACTTAACCTCCTCTGCAGTACCCAAGAAGGTCCCAGACATCTGATATTTCATGGTCCTGGTTATTGAAAGAGGTTCTGAATTTGGTTTCTGAGGTAGTCTATTGGTAATCTTTTCCCAGAGATTTTTGGTTTTTTGTGTTTTCTTGAATTTACAACTGTTTAGTATGCCAGAGAATAAACAAGTCATACCTGCCTGATCTTCTGTCCCACACTTTTGTCCCCATCTCAGGGTAGATTCTTTCCAGTCTCTACTTCTCCTGCTCCTTCTCACTGATATTTGCAGGAGTACAAAGGACATGGAGAGAAACAGAAGGGTGACTGTACTTTCTGAGCCGAAGAAGGAATCTCCATTTTTAAAACAGAATAATGCAATAAAGCGGTTTCTCCTCTGCATATGTAAAGGGAGTTTGGGACTTCATCTGTCCCCCATAGAACTACTTTCTATGACCTCTGAATCTTTCTCTGGGAAGATGTCTTGAGGATAAACATTGTGTTGTCACAGGAATAAGTAGGTTTTGTTTCTAAGCTTTGTTTTCTATTAGAGTCCAACTTGGCACCCGAAGCCTAAATGATGCAGGTATTTCAGAGGTGCTCACCACCAAAATTTCTTACTGGCTTCATTTGTGGTTCTGATGCTCCAGGGACCAAAGTGAGATCGGTACCTAAGTAAGTCCTGAAGTGTGTAACTGAAAGCACACACATTTGAAAACTCAGCTCCTGGTGATTCCAAGTCCTCAGTGAAGCTTCTCCACATGACCTAAAATTACAACAATTCCAATACTAGAAAATGAGACTGAATGCTCTCTCTATATGCTGCTGATGCTTTGATCACTGCAAAAATCCACTCTGAGCACTGAAAAAAAGGAGAAAGGGTTTGCCTGATATTCTTTAATGTTTAAACTTTTTATTACTTTCATAAAAAAAAACTCCCAAAAGAATATAACAAATAAATAATGTTGAATGTTGTTACAAATTGAAATATAAAATGCTACTATTATGCAATAACGCAGTGATAAAACTGACAAAATAACAATCAGATATAAAAGATAAGAAGAGAAAACATGACAAATATAAAACTGGATTTTGTGAAATGTTGTGGTAATCTCAAAATAAATAGTATCACAAATATTATATTAACACATTGGATCACTCTTTCTTTTTTACATGAAATTATTACCCCTAGAATCCTTTTGACATCCTGCCAGAATTAACCATACACATAGGAGGCCAGAAATCTGGTGTATGTTGTGAGAAGGGATTTTATGAAAGATGTCTCCAGCTGTAAAGTCAAAACAAAACCAGAGAAACAACCAAAACAGCCAGCAGCTGAAATACTGTTGCTTGCCTTGTATGAACTAGTTCTTCATGAGGTTTTGTCTATACGGTTTCCACCTTTAGAGCATGTCTACTTTCTTTTTTTTTTGCAACAACTTCAGACTGGCCAGTCCAGCCTTGCTGCTGTCTTGGGAGTTCCTGCACTGCACTTCATTGTGTAGCACAGACCTGCACAGAGACTGCACCACCGTACTTGGTATCTTCAACATCAAATTAGAGTAAGTTGCCCTTATTAAATTTTCTTTTAGCTTAGGATGAGTGTTCACAAGGGAAGTGAGCATTGGGTTCCTTGAGTGCTGTAAATTGCCTTCCGTGCACAAGTTTCCCCAGGCAACAAAGCCTTTGAAACCTGACTTTTCCAACCAGAAGTAGCTGTTGGACCCATGGTTTTCAGACCTTCATGCCCTCATGAAGGACTGGAAGACCTGCTACAGTGCAGCCTGGGCTTTTTTCCTTAGACCATACAAGAATTTCCTTTCCCTTAATCCCCACACTTTCAGTGGGCTACCAAGTCCAGATCCTTCTTGCCTGTTCTTTTCATGGATCTTTACTTATGAGAAAGACTTTAAGTTTTAAGTAACATCAGTTACTTTCTGCGCAGTGACGCAACTTGAGACTGGCCAAGGATGGGCAGTGCCACTCTCCTACTCAATAGTTGAAGCTAGGCTAAAGCCTGATGGTCAGGGCACATTCAAGCAAAGTGTAGAGTGAAATCTCATCTTCCAGCCTCTCACCCAGGGTGCAAATGGTAGTTTTTAATGTTGGAGATGTTGTATTTCCAGATGGATTTAGTGTTGTCAAGGCTTCTAACAGACATAGTGTAAATATTGTATGACCCAGCTCCAGTGCACCTGAGAAGTAGGCCGCTGTCTTGTCCTGTCTGCACACCCTGCCCTGGGCATGAGTAGGACATCCAAAGTAGGGGCTGTGGAAGACTGCTCCATGGAGTGATGGTGCTGACTGGTTAGGATATTTCAAGAATCAGAAATGTATCAGTCTGGGGCAAGGGAGGAAGTATGGTGTTTGCTCTACTCCAAAGATGAAGAAAAACTCTTGAGAGAGCGGAATTGACTTGGCTTCTCCCTGTCTATTCATATAATATGAAACTAGATATTGTCTGTCAGTACTTGTAGATCTCTCGAGCAGAGCCAGATACCTTTTGCATGCTAGGCAGACTCTCTGAGTTTATGTGGATAAAAGCTCCCTCAGGAGGGATCATGGCCCAGATCCGATAAAATATTCAGGTTTCTCACTTCCCACTTAAATCAATGATCAGCTATTAACTGCCAAGCATTTCAGGAGTACTCCTAGTGCCATAGAAAGATCAAAGAAGAGCAAGACCTTAACCTGGTAGTGAGATATTTGTACAAGGAATGAGGTATTTCCAGAGAGCAAGACATATACAAGGAAGAAAAATAGGCATACTGAAAGAAAAGAGCCATAAACTATATTTTTGAGTTAATGAAGGAATTCTATGTGTCCAGAGTATTGTCTGTATGGACAATCATTTGAAGAGGAATGAGAAGAGAAAAAGAGAAATCAGAAATACTGATTCTGTTTTAGTTCTGTTATATCCCTCTTGCATGACCACAGACAAGAAATCTAAATGTGGATTATGAAAAGAGTTCAACTCACATTTAAACACCAACACAGCATCATCAGTGGTGATAATAGTAAAAATCTACATCTCAGGCTATTTTGAGAAACAGTATAAAATACCATAAAAATGGATGTGGCTGGAATTACCCAAGTATACTTTGAAGAGGGAGGAAAGAAGGTGATCTGGGGCAGAATCTCAGAGATTTGAAGTGTCCCAAAAATGAGAAGTTGCTAGAGAAAGAGGAGAAGACTGAGGAGATGAGAGACCTAAAAGCCAAAAGCCAAAAGCCAAGGGAGAATAAGATTTTAGCTGTGTTGAAGTCTCTGGATAGATTGAGAAGGGTAAAACCTTTGACAATGATGAGTTCACTAGATCACTAAGGTCCTTAACTTTTTTTCTGTAGACTGATAGCAGACATAATGGAAACAGTCTAGGGTAGAAATGAAGGAAAGGACTTGAGGTGTTGACTGCAAGCAGCATATTCCATAAAGCTGAAGGTGAAAAGGAGGAGAATGGGGGGGGGGGGATATGTGTTGGAGAAGCAGAGTCAAGAGGTTTTTTTTCTTTTTTTTTCCTAAGATAAAGACTTACTGTGAGAGAAGAGCCAGGGGAGACTAAGATGCTGAAGAGTAAGCTATAGGGAGATCATATAAAAGTTCATGTCATGAAATGTAGCATCTGGGGCAGGTGGTATGCTCAGAGAAGAGAGCACACAAGAAATATTTGCAGATGAAATGAGAGAAAAGAGTTACGGGTGAGGAAGATCGAAGACAAGGCCAATAGAAAGGAAGATAAAATTCAAAGTATGCATTGATAATTTTCTCTAGAGAGGAACTGGCAAGGTCATGTATGGAGGTAAAATGAAATGTGGGAAAGAAAGGTAGCAAAATGGCTAAGAGAGTTGCATCTGTTCAGCCTGGAGAAGAGAAGGCTCCAGGGAGACCTTATAGTGGTCTTTCAGTACTTAAAGGGGGCCTATAGAAAAGGCGAGGAGGGACTCTTTATCAGGGAGTGTAGCAATAAGATGAGGTTTAATGGTTTTAAACTGAAAGAAGATAGATTTGGATTAGATATTAGGGAGAAATTCTTTACTCTGAGGATGGTGAGACACTGGAATAGGCTCCCCAGAGTTGTGGATGCCCAGTCCCTGGAAGTGTTCAAGGCCAGGTTGTATGGGGCTTTGAGCAATCTGGTCTAGTGGAAGGTGTCACTTCCCATGGCAGGGGGGTTGGAACTGGGTGATCTTTAAGGTCCCTTCCAGCTCTAACCATTCTATGGTTCTATGATTCTATGAAAATGGCCAGAGTCCCTTCCTTCCCTTCTTTCCCTTGGTCCCAGTATGCTGCTTACAACAGTGAGTATCCACGTTGAATCCTCTTCTCCTACTATGCACAAAATTTCTTCCAGCTGTTGTAGTTGCTGTGGCAGCATTAAATTAGGTGGGAGGGTCGACCTGCCTGAGGGTAGGAAGGCTCTACAGAGGGATCTGGACAGGCTGGATCGATGGGCCAGGGCCATCGGTATGAGGTTCAACAAAGCCAAGTGCCGGGTCCTACACTTGGGTCACAACAACCCCATGCAACGCTACAGACCTGGGAAGAGTGGCTGGAGAGCTGCCCAGTGGAAAAGGACCTGGGGGTGTTGGTTGACAGCTGGCTGACTATGAATCAGCAGTGTGCCCAGGTGGCCAAGAAGGCCAACAGCATCCTGGCCTGAATAGTGTGGAGAGCAGGACTAGGGAAGTGATTGTCCCCCTGTACTTGGCACTGGTGAAGCCCCACCTTGAATACTCTGTTCAATTTTGAGACGCTCACAAGAAAGACATTGAAATTCTGTAGCATGTCCAAAGAAGGGTAACAAAGCTGGTGAGGGGTCTGGAAAACAAATCTTATGAGGAGCAACTGACAGAGCTGGGGTTGTTTAGCCTGGAGAAAAGGAGGCTGAGGGGAGACCTTATTTCTCTCTACAACTACTTGAAAGGAGGTTGTAGAGAGGTGGGGGGCAAACTCTTCTCCCAAGTAACAGGTGATAGGACAAGAGGAAATGGGCTCAAGTTACACTGTGGGGGCTTAGATTGGGTATTAGGAAAAATTTCTTCACTGAAAGGGTTGTCAAGCTTTGGAACAGGCTGCCCGGGGAAGTGGTGGAATCACCATCTTTGGAGGTATTTAAAAGATGGATAGACGTGGTACTTAGGGACATGGTTTAGTGGCGGTTTTGTCAGTGTTAGGTTGATGGTTGGACTTGATGATCTTAAAGGTCCCTTCCAACCTAAACAATTCTATGATTCTATGAAATATTTGAGGAAGGCCATGCTAGGCAATGTGGAAATGACAGCTACCAATGGACCTTGGACACACTGGTCTCCATTTTGTAACACACTTGCACTGCTCCTGCTCTTGCTGCGCAACTGACCATGTCAGTAGAAGGGAGGGAACCAAAGGCGAGGGGGACAGTAGGAGAAGCAGAGGAACCATTAACATAGGTGGGCTGTAAGAGAAGAGGAAGCATCAGAATGTACAGCTGAACGCTGTGTTTGGCTAAGATGAAATAGAGTGGTCCTTTCCATGGGCAGGAGAAGTTATGAAACAACTACCAGTGCAGTCAAAACATGAGGGAGCAACACATGAAGCTGCAAATCAAGAAGGTCATTAATATTGAGGTTGAAGTCTCAGACGAAAAATTGTGATGAAAAGAACCAAGAGAATCCAGAGCTAAAATTAGAGGGGAAGGCTGATGGAGAGGAAATGGAGGAATAAGAGGTGGCAACATGACTAGAGGGGAAAAGAAATATCAGCTCCAGTGCTGTGTGGAGGATAAAGGATGGGAAAGGGAAGGAGAAAGGGCTTAGAGAGGAAGCTCAACTTTTCCACCACGGCCAAAGCCAGGAAGGGAAGGAGAGAGGAAGAAAGCCCTCTGTAATCGAAGGTGGCTGCAGACAACAGAGAGGGACCTAATCTTTGCCAGAGTGAGATTTTCACATCTCCTGCTGGAAAACTGGAAAAGCCTACTTCCTCAGCTCACAGAGGGCAAAGAAAGGAAGAGAGACAGGATAAACTTATCAGTGTTTGTGAAGAACTTAGATACAAGGTGATAGGAATGTTATATAAGGAAAGAAGGTAGATTACATTCCTAAAGATTTTCTTTCCAGAATCTAATTAACCATATTCACAGCAAAGCTGTGAGAGATCGAAGCACAGAAGGGAAGGTTTCAGGAGAGACTACTTTAAAATATACCTGCCAGGAACCAGCTCTTAGAAAATAATTTTAATTTCCCCTGATCTTTTCTGGATAGAGTTCAAAAGCCTTTTAAATCTCATTTTGGCCTTCTGCCTTCATCGCTGTTTATTTCCTATGATTTTTATTCAACTCAAACTTTGGGGGCTATTTCACTGAGCTGGTTCAAATTCAGCTGATACATCCCTTCTTTCTTAGAGCAATATCTTAAATGACTGGAACTTCATAATGGTATGAGCTTTTTTGTGATAAGTGAAAGAAAACGGTGATGCTGGTCGCTTATTAAGAGCCTGGTGCCAGACAAGACAGTCCAACCTTTAGACAACCTTCAAGCAGAGCTGACAGAAGACAGGACTGTCTGTCCTGCAGGTTTTTGCAACAGTTCCACATGTACTTTCATCTAGAATGAGGGGAAAAAAAAAAAAAAAAAATTTGAAACTTCATATAGCAGTGAAGTTCTTAAAAAAATTCTGTCGTAATTCAAATTTTCAAAATGTTAACCTATACTTAGTCACACATTTGTCTTCACTACTGCTTGAATGCCCAGAGTCTTATGAGGGTTGCACTTCAGACACCTACCCATACCTGCCACTGCAAACAAGGCCTTCCTGCTGGCCACTGTCCCACAGCATGCCCGGTCCGCTGGAGCCCATGAGGCACAGCAGGACATCTGCTGTGGGATACAGCTTCAGAGGAGAGGTTTTTCTAAGTGTCACGGTGGGTAATTGTTGGTACATCACAGCAGTTATGTGGAGGCCTGAGGCTATTGGAGCAGACAAGGGCCTTCTAAACACCGCAAAATATTTTCCTGTAGGGGTTTGCTTTTTGTAGGGGATCTTTCCTGGGCAGCTTCAACTCAGAGTCGTTTCACCACACAGGGTCTGCTTGCTTCATCCGGCGCTGAGGGGTGTAGGAGAGCCTCGTGCTGGGGCCTTTGGAGCTCTACAGGGCTTGTGAGCACCTGACTGATTAGACTCGCTTAGAGCCAGAATGGGAATTAGAGATGACCGGGGAAACAGAATTGTGTCTTTTTGGTTTTTTTTGGTACCCCCTCCCCCCCCATATACAAAGAAGGCCTGAAAAGTATTTTCATTTTTCAACTCTTTACATTGACAAATCCTTTTTATATTGGTCATTCAAGCCTACTGTGGGCAAGAAAAGAACTAATGAAATGGTGAAGTCAGAAGACCCAAGTGGAGGCAAGCTGTGGAGAGAAAACACCTCAGGCAGGCAGTTTAAAATTCTGGTATTTCTCTTAACACCTATTTATCTTCAGTGGATTAACAATTTCGGTAAATGGCACCAGTGTCAAGGAGTTACCACCTCAGTCCCTGCAGTTGTGGAGACACAGGGACCACATACATTCTCAGTGGGCATGTCTACATGATTGATGATACTGAAACACCTATATCAATTATAAGTCCTGCTGTTTTCATTTTTGCTGAAATCTGTTAAAGGAACTTTCCTATTGGCACTGTGTAAGTTTATTGGAGTCAGTGAACTGATTTATAATGAACTGGAATGTTCATATTAACATTATTTACACCAGCCTGCACTAGCCCAGGAAGCAAAAGATGGCTAAAAGAGGGTTTCACAGTCAGCATAAGTTTATCGGAGATTGCCCTGACATCAGAAAACATAGGCTTTCCTCTGCAAGCAAGGGCACAACATACGTCCAGGGCTGAGTGTCCCTTTGGTGGCAGCTTAATCTCAGACTGGCCTAAACCAGTCATGAAACAACAGCCTTTTGTATGCTCTCCTTGATCGTTGGATTTTACTGCATGGACAAGAAGTGAGACCTGAGGTCCCCTGCTAAAGCCAAGCAGAACAAGATATGGTATTGCCAGTCTTTTTAAGGAAGAGAATAAGGAGGAGAAACTGCCTCAGGGAAATAAATGTCCCCTTGCTTTATCTCATAATACTGGTTAGACACATCCTTAGTGGATTATCTTTATGAAAGGAACTTTCAGCAGCACTTCAGAAGCTCAGGATCACAGGTCTCCTCACCAGGTCAAAAAGTAAGTTTCGTACTGTGGGGCTGGCTGCAGGTGGCTCAGTGAGTGTCGATAGTTTTGAAGAAGGCAGGGTCTGTGTTTGCCCTCTTAAGCTCTGGCATAAAGGTTTGGTTTGGTTTCGTTTGGTTCTATCGGGACAACAACTAATGAGGTGAAGGTACCTCACTGCTAAATCCTGTCTGGAGACAGGGAGCATAGGTTTTGTATGAGGTAGCCACAGGCCTTTCCTTTTTAAGTGTAAAAAGCTGTATCTCTTATCATATGCAAGAGTTATTCCACAATAAAAACACAGTGAAGACAAGGCTCTTAAGTTTTGCCGGAGGAAAACTCACTGAAGTCAGGCTCACGTGGGGTACAGGGCTGATCTTAGTGAATTTACCTCATGGCAAAAATAAAGCATGTTGCCTGTGATGTGCTTTTACCTCCGGCTACACAAGCATATTGCGTGTCTGGGGGGGTAACAGAAAGCACCAACATAAAGACAGACAGGTGAAGCCAGCAGTCTCTCATCGCCTTTTTTACAGCACAGTAAGGCTGTCTTCTTGGTCTCTCTGCTGGTATTTTTGCAGCAGGGTGTGAATTGCTGTTAATTATCCATCAGCAAAAGCTACTTTTTTTTTTCCCTGTAAAGATAGTCTCAGTGAAAGAGGGTGGCAGCTCAGGCAGAGGGCTGGAAAACCTCTCCAAGGGGACTGCTGCTAAGACACACTTGTGCATGCGGCATGTACATCTGCATTCTTAGACACATTAGCGTCAAAAACCCCAGCACACTGGGAACTTAGTGTGGGCTAAGCTGTAATGCTCCCTCTCTGCGCAATGCTGTTATCTTATAATTTTGCCTCAGGACAGGCTTAGCCAAGCCTGCATACATTTATCCGTATGAATAGCCAGTATTTCATGGAAAGCAGGAAGCAAACCAGGTGGGCTTGCCAGTCAGGGGAGTCATGGTTTTATTTACAAGGAGGGAGTGCCTATCAAGCGCCTTGCTCCATATTCCCTTGTCACTTGCCCGTCCAGCTGGTTCTTGCAAAGACGCTTTCCAGGGCTTGTTGCTTGAAGCCTGCGTGTTGTTGACATGGGGAGGCCTGGGCTGGTGAGCCGCACCGGTGTGGAGTATGTCAGCTTAGCTGCTGTTCGCCTGCTACCGAGGGTAAATGCACTTAGGAGCCTTCTCCCTCTTTCACCCCTCCGCTATTTTTTTCCTCCTGTTGGTTGAGGACAGAGGAGCCTTTGAAAGCTTTTGATAAACTTATGTAATTGGGTATGTTTTCCAAAGCATGGCTCTGTTCTTTTCAGGGGCTTAGCTAAGAACATTATTCCAATTCTTCTCTAGGCCCTCAAAAGTGCCGATTCTTTCAAACATGTGCAGTGTGAAGGATTACAAATTTGTTTTTCAAAGGACCCCAAATCCCTGCTGCTTTCAACAGTTCCCCTCCTTGTGCCCCGTTTTCCTTTCACCCCCAGCAGCCTCATAGCCCCAGCTCCAAGCTGCAGGATGCTGACACTCCCTCTTCTCCTGTCCCTCCACCGCTCACTTTTTCATCTCCTTTTCAGCTCCCCCCACCCCGTCGATAGCCCCCAATATTTTTTATATGCAAACAAAAGTGCAGAGAAGCATTGCCATGGCAGCAATGCCGCAGTGGGCCCTCCCCTCCGTGTGGATGCGAGCTCTAAACTTTTAAAATAATGGCCTGAAAAGAACAGGAAGGGAACAGCTTGAGGCAGAGAAAGAGAGTGAGGGAGAGCGCAAAAGCAATGAAAAGTGGGACAAAACCATTGGAAATGCATTCAGGCTGACATCACCACCCTTTCCCACAGTGGTCATTCACTCAGGAGGCTCCAGTGTCCATTCACTGTCTTAAAGCTAGCTTTCTAGAGCCCTGGGAGACCATCTTTCCCGGCCTGAATGCCTTTTTTGTTGTGAAACAGTGAACTGTTTCTGAAACCCTGCATAAAGGGCTGAGTAATTCACTGCAGTTGCCAGGAAGTCTGAGCCACTTGTGAGCTAACAATAGTTAACTTTATCTGCCGGCCCAAGCCCCGCTTCCAGCTGTAGGTCCCGAATTCTAATAAGGGCTTTACTCATGCCTCTGAGGTTATGGTAATATTTTATACATCTTTTTTCATTAAGACACAGTCATAGCTACTGTTGAGGCACCGGAGGGAAGTGCTGTCGATTGACGAAGGGTGGGGGGAAAGGGGGGAGAAAGAAAGAAAATAGCTTTTTATATCAGGCAGGCAGTTTGGCCGTTTTATACTAGAAATATAAACTTGGTTTGGGGAAAATCAGGGAACCTAATTTAAAAAAAAAAAATCGCAATAGAAACCCCAGACTCAAGCAAGACCTTATGATTATTTTCTATCTGTGAAACAGCCTCAGCTTTTCATATTTTGGGGTTGTTGTTTTTATTTTTTGCTCTCCTCCTTCTCTGTCCCTGCACTGTGGGCATGATGGTGACAAGGAAGCAGGTGAATCATGAGGGAAGTAGGATGAATTTGTTTGGGTTTCCCTTTTAATCTGGATTTGGATGTTGATGCTCAGAAAAATTCTGCACAGTGGCAGCACAGCTGTGTATAAGCGGTGACACAAAACAGTGATTCATACAGCGGTCCTGCGATGCCGATAACCACGGTGTGCCTTTGAAAGATGTGGATCATCAATTTTCGTCTTTGCCTTCTGAACTGGTTGCTTTCCTGAGAACTAATGAAATCAAGTGCAGTGCAAGAAAAGTTCTAAATTATCCCTTTGGCCTCCAACGCTTTGGAAAAGGAAAAAAAAAATATTGCTTATTCCTCACTTTTAAGCAAATGATCTCTCAGAGTGGAATTTATTTCAGAGCATCGCTGTGAACATTCCTGTTCAAGGTAAAAGACGGCACAGCTTGAACAACTCTTCCGTGTCTTTGGTGTATGTGTCTTGCTCACTCTGCCTTGAGAAATGGCATTAGAAACGCCTGGATGAAAATAAAAGCACATCTCTCAAAGTTCCACTCAATACTTTATTAATGTTTATAAAAAGTGATTGAAAGATGCATACAGGTTTTGTAAAACTAAACCACAGAGATATAGTTGATGTATTCCCCTTGTACAGCAATACTGTTTTCTTGATCTGTACTCATGACACCAACTGATGCCAGTGGGAGCTGCGTATGTTGTGGATGAGGTCACTACAGGGTCGCTGCATAGTAAATAAGTTGCTTGACTTTTTGGGTAAGTTCAAGTATTGAATCGCTTTCGTATCTTCTTTTCCAGTGACCTTTACCAGTAGGGAATACCATGCTCTGATGGAGTGACAGATTTGAACTGGCCCTTTTCCTGTCTAACAGCAATGACTTCTGAACTTCGCTGTGGGTTCGTCTTGACAAGAATGAAAAGCCGCTTTCAGACGGCGGAGGCTCACAAGCTATGCGTTGTGTGTGCACACACATGGGCGCGCATACATCCCCCCCTCCCCAAATACTCTCTTTTCTCCTACTCCAGACAAACTGCGAGAGCAGTCAGACATCAGAATGGCAGAGCCCACAGGTAGCAGGCAGAGAGGAGAGCAGGGATGCAGGAGAGCCATTTTACAAAAGGCGTTTATTAATCATGAACTCACTGTAAAGTCATCAAAGCTACCCCTGTGGCCCTGACTGAAAGCTCTGATCTACTGGTAGTGCGACTTTCTCTCAGCGTGGACCACTTCTGCTCTTGAGCTGGAACGTGTGAGCTGAAGCTGACTGTGTTGTATTTTGCCAACCCATTTAAATAAAATGAATTTATTTGCTAATCCTTTGGGGGGCGGGAGTTTAAATTAGAGGCAATAAGAGCATACGCTGGAGAGAAAAGGAATGCAGTTTTCTAATTTACAGTGACCTTCAGGATTCGCCATAAACCTTTACCACCCACAAATGGACACTTAATCTCATTCCGGAGATAAGTTTTGATGCAAGTAAAAAATCTGACCACTTTTTTACATGCCCAAATGCAGACCAAGCTCTTTTGAAAGCCACAACCTGTGTTGTAGACTTAAAATTTGTACCCTAATATATTCGTTTGCCGCATGTGTCTGTATGAGGTAATCCCTCTCTGATCACGTCCTCCCTCTCAGAGCATCAAAATTACTCCAAGAAACTGTATGCCTCGACCAGATGCAATATGACTTCATTCTCTCACTCCATTAGGTTATCTACCCACCAAAATATGTGATACTGAGGAATCACGATGAAATTTGGGCATGATAGGATGCCAGGAAAACACAAACAAAACCAGAAATGATTAAAAAAATACAGTAGCACTCCTGTATTTCAAACTGATAGGCAGGATTTCTTCTGGAAAAATACAGTAACCGAATTTTTTTTTCCTTTTTAGATAACGAGGTCAAACATTTTACACCCTGTGTTGTGAAACGTCAAAACCTCAGCTGTAGATTTACCTGGGATGGAGTCTCTCCACAGCTTTTACATTTTACTTCTGCTTTCAACTTCCATAGAGCAATCTCTTTGATCTCAGTGGCCTACTCAGCCCCTTTTGGCTCCTAATGCTTTGTCCTCTGCTTTGAGTGACTTCTTTTTTTTCCTGTTTCTAAGCCTGGTCTCTCTTTCCTTCTGTTCTGGCAGACCTGTCTTTCACTCCCTGAGTTTTCATTATTTAGTGGGATTCTTTCTCCTCTCTTGCCACCTGGGCTGTGTCTCACTTGTTCTTGTTCACTCCCCTCTCAAAGGCTTCTTTGTTTCCAAGCCTCTCCTGTTGGACTTGGCTTTCTTTTTTATTAGAAAGTTCTGGCTCCAAAAGCCTCAGCATCCTGTCAAGGACCACGTTAGCTCCTGGTAAGTGTGTCCAACAGCCCTAGAGCTGCTCAGAGTTACCTTGGGATCCAAAACTCTGTGAAGAACAAATAGCTAGCATCACACAGCTCGCTCAAACAGCGCTCTGCTCTTCTTGCTCTTCTCCTGACAGCCTCTGTCCTGGAAGCAGTGAGGTGAGAGATGCTCCATATTCATGGTGCAGGTTTGACTTGCCACGAGGCTCCTGCGTGAGAAGATGCGACAGCTTTCCACCTTTTTGTGACTTGGGGACAGCACAAAACCCCTTCTAGGTGAGCTGTAAGAGCAGACTGTAATTTTGCTGGCCCAGTTCTTCCACCGGACCACAATGGTTACCCAGGCTTTTCTGTGTCTGCCTTAAGAGAGATCTCTGCTGAACCAGAAATGGCGGGGGACCCTTAGCAATCATATCTGACACCGAGAACCGCAGCATTCCTCCTCGCTCTCTTCCTCATGCAAGGGCCGAGGAAAGGCAAGTGTTGTGACAGCTGTGAGAGAGTTGTATATGTAAAGAAAGGCATGTGTCATCCCTGTGCCAGTTCTCAGCTAGGATCCCTATTACAAGATAAAGTGGAGGCAGGAGAAAAGGCCTTTCCTCTTTTTACATCTTTAGAGAGTAAATATTCTAAAATAAAACTGCAGAAGAGACAGTCTCTGTTATACCTAGCATTAGTATACCAAAGTCACCGGCATGAACCCAGTGTTTGGAGTTTGCCTCTTCATTAGCTGGATTGCTCCATTTTGACGGTGCACTGGTTTAGCACTGATGTAACACCTTCACAGTCAAACTCTCTGAGCCCAGTTTGAAAGACTATAAGCATTTCCTTCAGGTGGCCAGGCAAGCAAAGCGAAATGAAAGCTGCTGGTGGGTGAAAGGAATAAAAAAACAGGATAAGAGAGTGTGATATTTCTCAGAGCCACACTGGGGACGCTGCAGGAATCCTAAAGAACACTTCAAGCTGAAAGGAGAGAGAAACACTTTTTGGCTGGAGTTGGTGCAAATGATTACTGTGCAAGCACTGCGGGCAGGCCTGCCTCTTTTTTTAATGGTTCAGGGAATAGATTTGGTCGCAGGAGAATGGGAGGCAACTCCTTTTTTTGTTTTGTTTTGTTTTGTTTTGTTTTGTTTTGGTTTGGTTTGGTTTGGTTTGGTTTGGTTTTTAATGCTTACCTGTCTGTGTAACACAACCAGAAAACTTCATTTCTGCACTGGGAAATGCCACTTAAGAATCAAACCACTGGTCCTTCATTCAGAAACCTGATGTTTGCCCAACTACTCACTCATGTCATCTTTGCCAGTGAAGTCTAATTTCAACTGTATGTGTGTCTTTATCTTTTCTGAAGCAGGAAATATTAATCACTAAATCTGATTGGTCTCACTGCTGCATACCCTAGGGCAGCTTTTTTAGCTTATGAAAACTGGTGTCAGTTGACATTGTCATCCACATGGCTTGATGAGTAAGAGCCGAAGCTGAGCTATTTCCATTTTAACTAGACAATAAAGCAGAGAAGCTGATAAACGCTGAGGTAGGGTAGATTTCAGCAGGGAGGTTTTATGAAATGAAGTTTTCTCATTGGCCTCATACCCATCCTATTACTGGAAATGGAGCTGCCTATGTTCATCCTTTTAATGTTTTTATTAAGAGATCTCATCAAAAGACAGGAGAAGACTGTGCAGCCAACTGAGAAAATTAAGGGGGGAAAGGCTTATTGTTATATAAATGTCCATTCCTCCCACTTTTGCAGAGCTGTTCTTGATCTTTCAAAGCAGTCTCCCTTTGAGAAAAGAAGATGCTGTTAGCTTGAATCATACAAAGAAGAAATTACAACAGTTAGTCTTTTTTGTTAGTATTTTAGTCCATTAATGCCGTTATTATTTATCTAGCACAAACTGAATGCTAGGGGCTTTTCACATAGCAAACTCCGTGTCCCAGCGTATGGTGTGTGGGTGATACATGCAAGAGGATGTGCGAGCCGGCATCTAATTAGGCGCTGGCCTGCACGTGAGGAGATGGGCACTGGTCTCCCAGCTCTGCGACACAGGGTAAGCCTGACTAAACACACTATTTGAAGTTGCTCCACTCTCAGCTTTGAGGTACGAGGCCTGATCTCTCGGTGCATTACTTTTTTTACTTTTCCTGCTGGTAAAAGAGAAGTCACTATGCTTTGTTGCTGTGTCTTTAGATTTCAGAAGGTGTCAGGAAATGCAGCTTCCCATGTAGATAAGGACTACTTAGCATACTGGGACGTGCTCTCATTAGAGGCCTCCGTGCACTGCTACAGCGTGATACCTCAATAAATGCATTTCTTCCCCTGCCAGAACACTTTTTGATTTTCTGTACTCGGTTCCACAAACAAGCAGTGAAATTTCAACTGCATTTTTAACAAGTTTGCTCCATATCTCCTTTTAAAGTTCCTTTTTTTCTTTGAAGGATGAATATTTTAAATTAAACAGAAAAGGTAAGGGGCAAGCTGAAGGATAGGGGCAAGGCTTACGATTCTTAGGATGAAGTTTATTGTAATTTCTTCCAATTTTTTCCCCTCCTGTGCTTCCTTGGAGAGAAGTTGAGTGGAAAGTCAGGCAGAGTTGATTCTTGATTTCTCTGGATACCACTGTAGAGGAAAATTCACTACACTTAATTGCCTAAGCAATTGCCTAAGCAGGCAATACCTTCTACTCTCAATAGATAGGATTTTCTAAGCTGTTGCACTTACCTGTCATTTAACAAAATCTCTGAAAACTGGAGATAAGAGGTTGACCTGGTGCAGAGGGTCTCCTCCATTTTGGGTGGAAGGGCTGAGTTTAAGCACATCCATAGGGTCACCACCATACATTTATGCTTCAGAAAGACCCCTTTGGTGATAAGTCAGAAGCAGCGGGTTAAAGGCAGGGCAGAAAGGGAGTAGTGTGTTTCTTTTGCGTTCTGTGTTTCTTCTTCTTCCCACCTGCCCCAGGCCTTGTGCATGCCAAAACAGAGGTGCAGCAGAAGGGCACTCCTCTTTGCTTTTTGAGGAGCATCAGGGCTGGTCCTGATGAGCTGGAAAGAGCCTTTCCACGTGCCCCGGAGCATCCCATGGCTTCACAGACAGCAAAATGCTCAACAGGGATGTGCCTGAGTTTGGGTTTCACACAGTCCTTTCTGAAGCCTAATGCCTGCATGACATTGTGCTACAAACTATGACATTAAAGATCCTGAGACCCAAGGTCGTCTGTAGGGGATATCATGGCCAGCTATCTCTCACCCCTGTGCCCACCCCCCTGAGACTAGCTGCTCACATACCAGGGGGTATGGGCTGGAGGGAGTCTGTGGCCCCAGACATACCATCTCTATATGGATCTAGGAGATGTAGACATATAAACATGTAGCCTGTGCTATATGTTTATATAGCCTATGGAGCCTTTAGGTGTAGAGTGCAATTCAGCTTGGTTTAGCTCAAACAAAGTAAAGGCCTAGCAAAGATGTTTGGTTTGGGACCCCTGCCTACACCAAACCACATTATCGTTTTGGTCCAAGTATATCTCTACCACATCTCTGGCTACAAACCAGAGATATAGTAACCCTCCTTTATACGTAGGTTGATGCCAGCGTGCACACACAGGCAAATGCAGAGAGGTCTCTGGGGAAGGTAGGCAGTCAAGTGGGGAACCCTGCAGATTGGGAGCCCACACAGAGCCCAGCTGATGAATAAATAAAGGAGCACTGACTTCTGACGCTGCCAATTTCGTAACCTTTGGGATCATTAACGACTTCTCCCTTCCATTGGAAAATAAGCCAGCAGTTCCTGCATTTTTCTGAGACACAAGCAAAGCATTTAGCACCACAAATAACCTCATAATTTGACAGGCAAAATGCCAGGAAAAGTGAAAGCAGATTTCTCCCTCCAAGGCCCTGAATATCTTAGTGATCCTTTACTTGTTTTTCAAATGCTATTTCCGTTTCGTTTAATCACAGGTTCGGGTCAAGACACTCTTCAAAATATCATGCCCTGTCCATGTGCATTTTCTTAACCTTAAGGATGTTCACAGTTTCCTGCTTTGCCAGCCAAAACAAATGCCACACAGAAATGCCTACACATGTCCAGAGCAGTCACCAAGTAGCTCTCATTTTTGATTTACCTACAGATGGATGTACCATCCATCCATATACTTTTTTTCCTTATGTGCAAAGCCATCATCCGCAGAGTTGGCATAACAGGTATTCGAGAAGCTGTATTTGCTGTGAAACTCATCAAAGGGAATTAGCTACAGTATGTGAACAATAACTTTAGATGGCAGGGCTACAAAAAGAGCTGAGGCTAATATATGCCATAGGCAGGCAGAATATTCAAGCCCCTTGGAAATGAAATAATGCTGTGTCTTCCCCAAAAGATGTCCAGCCAAGGAGCCCAGTAGGTTTTCGCAAGGGCTGGGGAAGCTGGTGGCACCCTGGGGTAGGGTCTGCCTGTCCCGGGCTCCCTGTTGGAGAGAAGACTTTTTGTGCTGTTTTGGGACTGATCGGAGAGGATGGGACTGTTTGCCATCCCCTACCCATTCTCTGAAGGACTGGGCTTCCCCATCACCACTGGCCATCCAGTCCTGCAGAAACATGATGCTCCAGCACAGTGGGTGTCCCAGGGGTCTCCTCATCTAGGGAGGTGGCTCACTGAAGACAGTAACATAGCATGAGGCTTCTCTGCCTTTCTGTGGGACTGCTGCCACATCAGAGCAAGGTGATAATTGCAGCATTTGCATCAAGTCACACTAAGTGAAATTCTGAATGAGTATAGGGAAAAAACAATCACTGTGAGAGGGGTTCACCACTGAAGCAAGTGCCCAACAAGGCTGTGGACTCTCCATCCTTGGAGATCTCTCATCTCTCCCCAATATACATCATTTGGATTGGCACTCGGCTGCTTTTCTGCTAGGAAGAAAAGGTTTGAAGGTAACCCATCACTGCATACCTACCTGATTTTGAGGAGCAGCTCACATCCTGGTGGCAATTTTATGCAACTTTTTCGAAATGAAATGACTTGTTGAAGATCGTGCAGTACATTGGCAGCAGAGCATGACTATGCCCTGGTAGTCTGAGCACTAATGTTTTGTATCCAGAAGATGTGCTCTTCCCTGGTCCCTCTGAGGAAAGAAAAAGAACATTTCTGTGGGCAGCCGCTGTGAGGAACCTATCGCCATGGTGAAATGCCGGTTGTGATTATACTATGTAAAATTCCTGAAATCCACGTGTCAAGCGGCAAAAAAATTAACCTTAAAATTAACCCCTACCAATCACATTGAAGGGAGAAGAATAACGTATTTAATTTTGCTTAGTACTCACCAGGGACATAATGGACTCCAGCCTTGTTCATTAATATTTAATAAAAACTTTATTATTTTTTTTAAATAAAGGGTTTAATGTCTGACTTAAAACTACTTCTTGGATCCCAGTGCAACTCATCTTCTTTTTTATCAGCTTTTGCATCTGCTCTTGGGTTCTCCTCTTCTTGACAATGAATCCTAGAGAAAATAGCCAGACTGCAGGACAAAGACATGGCTACAGTCGGGATAGCTGTAAGAGTGAGAGCCATATGCTGGTTGAGTTGCAAATAGGCATGGACCTGTTTCTCTTGCAATCCACAGCAGGGTGCTGAGGGGTTCAGCCCCTCAGGAGCCCCTCAAGCTGGCGGTACGCCCCGCTCAATGCAGAGAGGTAGCTAGCAGCACCGCACCACAATTAATTCATTCAGTAACCGTGCCGTGATGAGAGGGATGGCTGAGGTGACTGCCGCAGGAGTGCTTTTAGGGCTCTGGGAGTAAAAACCTGTGGTGAAACCAGTCTGCTTTGTGCACCCCAGATCTGGCTGGGCATCCCACCGGTCCGTACGCAAAACCCAGGAGGAAAGGGTGCAGGGAACAACCCCCCCCTCCCAAGCCAGCCCTTCTGCAGCCGGGCAGAGGGGAGGGCACAGCCCCCCCAGCTGCTCCCTCACCCCTACCTCCAGCCCACGCTAATTAGCTGAGGAGTGTGTTAATTTGCAGCATGCGTTTAGTCCTCAGAATGGCTTTTGCTTAACTTAATGACAAAAGGGATTTGCCTCCTGGCCCGTTCTTGGCACACCCAGACCCATTGCCCCCCCTTCCCTCCGCCGGTGCTGCCCAAAGAGGAGCTGGGGAAGCCAGGGCTACCCCTCGCTGGTCCCCGACACAGGTCTGGTGTCCTGTTTCCCCAAAATATTTTGTTGAAATGAAAGAAAGCACCTCTTGGTGGGACACTTGGGGTGGAGGATGGGAGGGAGGGAGGGAAATTTTTTGGGATTGGTTCAATTTTTGCGTCGCAGAAGAATTTGTAAATGGTTTCTTGCTGTTCTGGATTTTCTTTTTTCCCTTCCCCTGAAGCCGTGAAATTTCCTGAGTTATGGAAAACAGAGGTCCTCACTCAGGTCCTGCGGTCAGCAAAATTTCGTGATTGTCTAAGGTGAAATCCCTATGACTTTTCCCTGTTTGTTTTTTTTTTTTTTTTTTTTTTTTGTGATACACGCCACATACAGGGAATGCATCGCATGCACCTTCGCAGCTGAAAGATAAAGTCAACAGAATGGTTCTGGATTTGTCTGCGTGTAACAGTGGTTAATTTGGCCAAAAGCCTGTGACAAGGGCAATCACAAATGATTTTTGAAGTTGATTGTATTATTCCATCACACAGAAAAGACAAACTACAGGCCCACTTTTTTTTCACTGGCTATGATTGATTCCCATTGATTTAATCACTGCTGGGGTGTGTGTCAGCTGGGGACAGAGCAGGGGGAGGAGGAAGGACCCAAAAGCAGAAATCCAAGCGTGATCTCTAATCCTAAATTTTCCTTACTGGGAGTCACTGAAAGGCCTCGGCTACAGGATAATGTTCATACACCTATTTTTTTTCTGCTGTAAACAGCAAAACATGTTCTGAACAGAGTGGAGATTATGGATAGTGAAGTCAGGACCCCAAGATTACTTCACTGCTTATGGTAAAGCACTGCCAGTCTGGATTTGAGAGGCTGCTAGTATCATGCTGCAGGGTCTCGACAAGGCAAACAAATCTCAGCGAAAATGGAAACACCTTTCCTGTGACAAGAGTGCCACTGCCTACACAGCTATTGGCAGTTTGCAAAGCCTGTGTAATCGGTCATGGGGATAAAGGACAGAAATATTTCTACATGCAGCACTTTGCTGCTGATTTCAGGATCGCCCTGCAAAACAATATGACCATTCTCATGAATTCAGCTCTTGCATGTTCCCTGTTTCTTCTTGAGAACTGTCTCCTTTCTTCAAAAAAGAACATTGTCTGTCAAGGACACCTAATCCCTATTCCTTGTTCTTAGAGGGTTCATTCACGTGGCAAGAAAGACCACAGCTTAGCTGAGTGACACTGGGCTGATGTTCTAATTTTGTTCTTCTACTTTCCTTTTGTTTTACAATCTATTTAAGATTAGAAACTTTCTTAGGAGATGTAATTCTCCTGAAGTGGAGTTTCTGTCAAAGAAAAGTAGGAACAAGGGAAAATCTTAAAAAGTTTGAAACTTCTTGTTTCAGTAGTCTTTAATGGAATAGTGCTTCAAAAAAAACCCATACAAATATTATGGTTTGATATTTTCCAAATGAAACTTTTTGACCTTTTGTGTCAAAATGGCTTTTTTCATTTTAAAAGTGACCTAAACTAAAAGGAAACAAAGTTCAACATGAGAACTAAGCACCTGGAGAATGAAGTGTACATTTCATTTTGGATTGAACAGTTTAGTCTGAATTACCCCATCAAGAAACTCAAAATAATTTACTGTAATCAGAATGGTATTTCCCTGATTCATCATCATAGGATAAAAATAATAAAAACATCTCTTATATGCCGCAGCTTTAAGCGGAACATGTGGTTGGACAAAGTGAACGTTTTTTTTATTTGATTTGAAGTGACAGCAAAACTGCAAATGACAAAAGAGCTGCCTAAGATGCTTCTAATTTCTCTGGTGAGTTGGAGCAGATCAGTTGCAAAAACACAGCGGCAGCATGCCCAGCCCCATGCTTTTTGGTGATGTGAGAACTATAGCCGCAGATAGTGAAGTGGATCGTGAAAAAAAATTAGGCTGATGGTCAGCCCTGAGACCGTCCAGCTGCAACTAAATTTCTGAGCCAAGAGGCGCTACCAGCTCTTTTGAACCATTATCTTCTCTCACCCAAACACAGCCCTCAGACCTTTAATTTTGTCACTGAAGCCCCACGTTACTGACCCGGCCGCCCCAAACAGCTTCCTTGGAGCTCTCCCCACATCCCCCTCGGCATTGTGGCTGCTGCCCATGTGCACTGAGCTTGGAGGCTAAAAATACCCCCAAGTTACGAATGCTACTGCATAGCAGGAGCATTTCTTTCTCCCTGTGAAATCCCTCCGTGTGGATTGTGTTACTGTCCTGCCTCGCCTAGCACATGCCATCTGGGATTAACCAGTCCGTGAAACCAAGACCTGCCAGGGGCCAGTGCAAACCCGATTCTGCCCCCGGACTGGAGCCCCCCCTTGAGGGCAGGTGGGAGACTCAGCAGTGCTCTTCTCAGGTGCCTCCTCTGGGGGTTGTTCCCTCAGAGGGGTTGGCATCTGTTTTACTTCCTCTCTTCAGGGATAGTCCAGGCTCGGCAAGAGGTGGTGGCCAGTGCCCCACTCTCTGGTCCCCATAGTGATTTCCCCTTCGTGATCCCTGGCATTTGAGCTCTGTTGTAGTTCCCCTGCTTAGTGCTGTCACCCAAACCCACCTTTTACATGAGGGTTTTCCTCCTTCTTTCCTTTGGGAAGTCTTTCAAATCTTTGAGGGGATGGGAAGGGGCTTGGTGAGGCCTCTGCCAGCAGTAGGTGGACAGAGCAGGGGACAAGTGTGTAGGAAACTTAACTCTGTGTAGGCTGTACCATCCAGACACTTTGGCTGTCACTCGTTACCCTGTAAATCAATCCAGTGCAATCTTAGCAGCATGAGTAGAGCTTCCTTTTTTATCTGTGCATGAGATCAACATTTGGCTTCAAGTCTGTCCTTGCCATTGTGTGTATATATATATATATGTGTGTATAAAAATAGCTAAACAGATAAATACATAAATTAATGAAGTTCAGCAACTCTGCAAAATTAAGAGCACAAATGTCACTGTAGTACCTTGAAAAAATAAGTGACACAAGGCTTAGTCCTTTCAGGCTACCCTTTTGTGTTGCAAATGCGGCTGCAAACAGGGTGTCAGGAGGGACTGGGTGACATGGCGCCCTTCACCCTTGCCTGTCTGGTTGAGATGTGACTCCATGCAACAGTGCCTGAAGCTTGCTCCCATCAAAAGCAGTTTGTTATTTGTGTTGTTTCTGCTTCCGTTCAGTGGACGGAGACCTCTCAGAAACTTCCAGACCCTTCAGTCTGAGCTGAGGTTCCCATTGGAAAAAAGGCTGTCAATAGAATAGGTGAAAGATGGTATTTCTTTCTTTCTCCTAGTTCAGGGCCAAGGTAGACTGGCATGGCACCAAGGGCACAGCTGCCCTTCCCCTGCCCTACACAACGAGGGCTTCGGGACCCTGGATATACTTGCAGTATGTTTCCTGGGTGCTATGGCTGGGTGTATAAAAGAGCAGTTCATTACAGCGGAAGCTCTGCTGATAGCACGGTGCCCGCAGTGCTCTCACGAGGGTGGCTGGATTATTACGGGATGTAAAAAGAGCCTTTTAGAAGCGTCAGTCCTACACACCAGGGTACAGCAGGAGGTACACAGCGGCGGTCTGTGTGTCACTCACAGCGGGGATTGCTGGCACAATGGCTTCTGTTTTTGCTGCCTGTTCAGTATTATTTGTTTTATGTTGATACTGTCGATGCACTTAAATAGATTATATATTTTTTCCCATGGCATAAACAAAATGACTTGCATTTTGCAAGGAGAGTAATGGTAATGAGAAGTCAGGCTTCAAGGGGGAATGACGGTAAGGTTGATGGCAAGGAGAAATAAATCTCATATGCTCAACTTGGTCTGAGCTGACTGCCATTTCCTTAAATAAATTAATAAAGTCAAGTCCCTGTGTTCTTACCTTATGGGGAGGGGGAGAATAGCTGTGACCTCACAGCGGGCAGCGTTTTTAGTAGCTGATCTCTTACCATCAGCTCCAATCCAGCTTCAAACAAGACATGAGTTTGCTGGTTCTCCTCAGGCTGATGTCAAACCTTTGCCTGCCCCTTTCCATCCCCTGCCTTGAAGAAGCCCAGAGCTAGACATGATCACAGAGACGGAGGATGATGTAAGAACTCCTCTGAAGCCGGCTGGGCTTCAAAGGTCACTTTGGGAGCAGCTCTGGCCCTTCTCCCCCTATCCCACATCACCCTCCCACCCCCTCCCCCTGCCACTCAAGTGCGTAGCCATGAAATAGATTGAAATGGGAAGGGGTGATCGTGCTATTAATAACTCTGAATTGCTGCTCCCTGGAAGGTGCTGAGCATTCATTTGTCCTTTGTTCCCAGGGGACAACATACTGTTCGTTACAGCCATTTGTTGTTTGGAGTTGTTTTTGTTTTTTTTTTTTTCCCCACCCAAATACAGAACAGTGGCAGCTGAGCCGCTGTATGAGCATAGCATTAAAATGTGTAATGCACCATAAATAAACAGAAATAGACAGCCAGGAAGCTGTGGTAATCACTGCTTTGATGTAGCATGAATTATGATGTGTGTATATATGTGAGTGAGTGTGCGGGGGGTGGGGGGGAGAGCAGGGAGGGAGGGGGAAAGGTTTAAGGGCTTCATGTTTCTGGCTGTGCTTGTTTTGACTCAGCTGCTGTTGCCCTGGGAAGAGAACGAACCCAGCCTGCCATTTACATATCTCCACCTTCACACTGACAGCTGCTGTCCCTTGACTCAGAGGAAAGGGATCTCAACCTCCACCGCCTGTTCCCTTGGCGTCCCTCCCTCCTTGTCCCCTCTGCCCCCTGTAGCATGGCACAGCAGAAGGGGGAATCCTGGCCATCTCCCAGGGACCAGGTCACTCCTCCTGCCACCTAGGGAGGATCCTGGAACAGCCTGGGCTTCAACGTCACCTTCCAGAAGGCACTGATTTATGTTTCTTGGGTCTACATTAGGCTGTTGGGTTTTTTTTGCCTTGCTGACTTGCCACTGCTACTGGGATAGTGAAAGCAGCAATGGACGTGTCAGAGTGGGCAGGGGAGGTTATTAACAACTCGGCGTCATGTTTCCCTCAAGGTACTGAACATTAAAAAGGCGGCTGTTGAATCCTAGCGCTCTGAGATCAGTAAGATACCCACAGTAGGTGGAAAGAGAGGAAAGGCAGCTGAAAAAAAGATAGCCTGGGTGTCTCCATGTAGATTATCTCCTATCGGCGTCCCAGGGACTACTTTAGCTGGCACAGCAAGACGCTTGTTTGGGATAATCCCTGCCCATCCCTGCTACAGCAGCAAAACAGCTTATTAAGACAGCCTAGCTTTCTTTTTGTGCTCTTTGCATTACTGTTTAACCTGGAGCCTATAGTCTCCCTCTGAAAAACTTGTTTGGTCTGAATAGCCACAAATGAGTCTAACCGTGCTTAAGTGCTGCTCGGGTTCAATGAATTCTCTGACCTTATGATAATTTAGGTGTCACAGGGCACCAATAAATGCCAAAAACTGTCTTCCAGCCTGTAACTAGCTGCATGACCACTGCAGCGGTGCTCAGCCAGCCTGTGAGGCTCGTTAATGAACCCTGAGCAGCAGCGTCCCTCCGGCCCCTCATCCGTACAGACCCTCCTGCGGCTCCCAGCCGGAGTGGGGCTGCTGCTCACAGCTCCACCTTATCCCATCCTCCTGGTTCAGTCCTGGGCTCTGCTCTCAACCCCAGAGTGAAAACACCAGCTCAGAGGTTCATTCTTCTCCTAGGAGAAGCGCCATTTCCTAGCTGGGGGGAGGCAGAGCAAGCGCAGGGCTTGGCTCTGATGACTAGCAGCTGTCTTAAGTGGGGAAAAGGTTTAAGAACCCAGAACTGGGAACACTTACACATTTACAAATTTTTGAGTCAAGTCTGACCGGGTTAGATAGTCATAATGAACCGCTGAGAATGGGTAAAGATTTCTTGAAACAGTGATATATTGACATAAACCAAAGGCCACGCACAAACTATCCGAGTGAAGGAGTGGTTTTAGCTTGACAATTTCAATGAGAATTTAGTGCCTAAATATCTCTGAGCATCTGGAGCTATATTTTTCCTGTTGTTGTCACTTAACACAGTTACACTTTTTTTTTAATATCATTTTAGCAAAGAGGGAAGGTTGTACATTGAGGTCTTTCTACGAATAGGGACTGCAATGCATAAAATCGGTAGGCAGCCCTGCTATTTTTCTCCGAGGAATAAAGATGCACCTTGGTGAAGCTGGGTTGTTAAGGCTGTAACTAATCTGTTCCCGACTCAGGAAGGAACTGAAGGATGCGCTTAACTTTGTTCACAAGCTGTAAAATGTTTGCGAAACAGGCAAAGCTTTGCTACTGCGTGGCATAGCTGCACACTAATGGATGCATTAGAAAATGCTGTCACAGCACACATATATTGCCCCACATGGTAATTACTCAAATTGCAAGACAATTATCATTCCAATACTGAAATAGCTGACTTGCACTTGCTTCACAAACGCTAGCAACACCTTCCTCATTCAGACCTAGCTGGCCTAATTCTGTATTATGTTGTAACTCCATTGCCCTCTGGCAACACAAAAGGCCTAAAGAGGCCAGAAATAGCCTCTGGGGAGCAATCTCCGACATAAGATGTTCAGCCCGGCCCATCTGTTGGCATACCACAGCGCCTCAACACTAGCTCGCTCCAACTGTCTCATAAACCTCTGCCCAGGGCCCTTGTTGGGAAGGGGCCATGTGTTTGACATGTGCAAGCAGAGAGCACCGCCTAGCAGTTACTCAAAGGCAGCGTCTGGCCCTAGGGGCTAAATTAAGCTCAGCTCAGGAGATGACAATAATTCATGAAGCACTCCTTCCCTCCCTCCTAGCCCCCAGATGCCTTCTCCTCCTCCCCTCCCGCTCGCTGGCTGTCCCCCACCCCCACCCCAGACCCTTGTTAGCCCTTCTGCCTGCAGAGAGGTCGAGTCGGAGCAGGGGAGACGGTGCGGGACCTGGCAGGGAGCCAGCGATGGTGTATTTTGGAGTTGGTGATGAGCAGGAGAGGGAAGGGAAAAGCAGGCTGTGGCTCCTTCATCGCAGTGAGCAGCTTCCTGGGAAGAGTATCAGGATGAGCCCCGGGAAGCCCGTGGTGTGCCAGCCCCTGTTTCTGGAGACAGCGCAGTAAAGTGGGATGTCTCTGCCTTCATCCCGAGGTGCCAGCTGACGGTGAATGGGAAGAGGGTCACGGGCAAGAGGTGGGACTCCTTCTCTTGCAGAGCTACAGCCTCTCCCTGCCTTTTCCTCAAAACAGAAACACTCTCCCATCTGTTTTTTCAAGCTCTCTGTGCTCTGTCCTCCAGCGGGAATGGAGCTGATGGGTCTCTCCTCCAGGGGACCACGATGGCCCTGGCCTTTCTGACCCTGCCACTGAAATGCAGAGCAGAAGGTTGCCCCATTGTCCACCTGCCAAGCACCAATAAATCAGACGCTCTTCTTCTCTTCTTCATTTGGATGTTGCTCTCAGCATAAATCACACTTCTGTTGTACACAATGTTCTCAGAACTGTTACACTACTGCAAAAATTATGTAAAGATGGGAAATATCAACTGCCTTTGTCCCAAGATTACCTTTCGCTCTTTGTAAAGACCAGACTTGATAAAGTAACAGTACATAATGGCTTCTCCTATGTCATATCTTCTTTTTGTTATCTTGAGAGGCTCAAACCATCCAAGAAGAACATGAGGGTTTTAAACACTCTTTCTTGATCAGAGTAAAAATTAAGTATTAAACTTCAAGTGAACATAAGGGGATTCTGCAATGCAAGAGTTATTTGACAATGCAAGCCTGACTTATAACAAATTATTCTGCTAATTTCTGTAAGTATGTAAAGCATATTTAAACCAGCCCAAATGTCAGTATATCCAGACTTCTAGAGTTTTTGATTTCCTTTGCATTGCAGAAGAAAAATAGATTTTTTTTTTAATGAAAAATTATTGACACTTCAGTTCTCCCCAACTAAAGTTGACGGAAGGTTTGTCATTGTCTTAAATGAAGTCAGAATTACACCATTGCAGTCCTGTTTAGTGTCATAAAATTGTCAAGCTGCCAGTTTCCTGTTGGCTTGTTAATGTTTTTTTTTATGATATTTAAAGCACATAAATTATTTGTATAGTGATTTATTCTACTTTGCAATTAATTGCAGCCATTGGAATATATTTTATCTTACACTGGGGTTTTATTTTACATGCTGAGGCCATTATATTTTCATTTTTTATGGTATTTGAGAGCTTTGCATTTGTCCAAAAGATATAAGTATGCCAGTGAATGACTGTATGGATGCAAATTCAGTGTTCTGCTTTCAGTTTATGACATTCAGTCAGCGTCTTTGCTGCTTTGCTGAGTGGAGGTTTACATTTTAAGGCTTTTTTTTTTTTTTTTTTTTTTTTTTTGTTAAAGCTTCTGACACATTATTGCTAGGATTTCAGGTAAATCCAGTATTATTGCACTCCACATTTTTTTTGTTTTTTGCTGATTTTTTTATTTTCAAGGAATAACAAGAATGAAATGTGTATATAAAACCATGGTACATCATAAAACATATCACATTTGCTTGAAGATACTACTAGCATGAAAATATTAGTAGTTATAAATCCACCTCCAAGAAAAATGACTATATTTCTCTGCATTCATCCAGCTGTTCATTAAATGGAAAGACACTTTCTCTAAATTGTCTAAGTTTTAAGGTCATGCATCTCCTTTTAATGGCTCAGTCTTTGAAGGAACATTCTTCCAGTTAAACTAGATCTCAACATAAAGCCTTTTCTATTGTTTATGTGCATGGAGATAAAATTTGTGTTCACACAGAAACTAAAACAAGGCTTACATCTTTTTTCCATTCAAGATGTGTTCTCCCACCTTCCAGATGCTTATGCTTATGCTCTTGAGGTGTCGAAGTGTGTTAGCAACAGAAATCATCAAAGCAGCCAAAACTGCAGATTTTTGGTACCCCTCTATCCTCTGTATTTTACAGTCTTCACTGTCTCTTGACCTTGACAGAAGCGTGGCCATTTATTGTGAATACCTGAGACTAGGAAAGCTAAAAAACATGGAAAATAAGATGTGCTACTCCTTGAGTAACTGTTTGTCATGTATGGACAATACAGGGCATCACAAGGAAGGTCAATGTGGGGGAGCTCTACTAGAGGTCCCGTGGAATGCAATCACTGACCTTAGTATTATGCCAATACCAATGGCATTGCACTCCTGTTCAAAGGCGTCACTGTGCAGAGCTGTACCTCCACCTAATCGAAGGCAACTCACATGGTAGAATTGAAAGTTGAAGGTGTAGACTTTTAAAGCTTTCACTATTTGTGTCCCTTTTAAAATATCCTCACTTTCACGAATAGCACTCTGCCAAGAGTAAGCTTGCTTTCCCTTCGCCATCGTTTGCCACCCCTAAACAAGTAGCCACCTGTGGATCTCCATGAGTCTGCAAAACATGGTCTGAAAACCCCAGCCAAAACCAAATCAAAGAGAGTGCAAGACAGTAAAGTGTGGACACACAAGCTGGTTTGATAAAGTCTCCAGAGAGTCTAGAAGACAGCTCAGACCTGAGTCAGGTCTTTCAAGTCTCAGCCTATGCTTTTATTTTAAAAACAATTTTCCTCTTAGTTTCCAAGAAATGTGTATCTAGGTAGCAACTTCTGGATCCCTTTTCAGGATCAGTGGAGGGATTTAGCCAACAGTAGTCAGCTCAAAAAGAAACCCTCCACAAAAACAAAGTTATATGCAACTCAGGTGTGGGCTAGTTTGGGTAATTCTTATATGCCTTTCACTCTCTGGCCAATATGACTCAAAATTAATGATATGCAACAGGTCATGCTGAGCTCTGTTAATCTGAGAGCAGTTAATATGACCATGAATAGATATCAATAGTGTCTACGGTGTTTATACTGATGCAGGTGACATAGATGCAAAACCACTCCTAGTCCTGGCTGTCAATGTCTTAGCTATAGTCAGTCTAGTGTCTGGGTTTAAATTCCATAAACAATGTGGGAGTTTTCCTGGTATTTTTATAATAAATATGATTGAGTGACAATTTACCCCCAAAAGTGAGATTAGTATGTATTCAGGAACACATTTCTATTTAGCAGTTTTTAAATGAATACATAAATTAATAGATAAGCTTGTTAACAACTCTGAAATATAATTAGTTTGTTGATGTAAATTGTTACTCAGCAGGAAATTCAGGTCTCCAAAATAGCTGCACAGTTTTAGTTGCTGACAGTCACAGTGCCTTAAGTAAGTTATTTCCACAAATTCCATGAAGCAGCTTATAGATGCTTTTATTTAATATCATTATTTTATATTACTCTGATGGTAACATTTGTTCTTCTTTCACAAAACATTTTCTCTCAGACACCAGACATCTGGGAAAATCTGAAAACAGAAATTCCTCAAAGGCACCCATGCATCAGTCCTGCATCATAGGGTTAAAATTCAGGGAAGTAGATAATAAACTTTGTTAATAAATTCTTGACTCCAAGCTTTGGCAGATAGAGAATTTTCTATATAACAGAGCAAGTTTAGCTATGTGACAGCAACTGATGTCTGAATGCTATAGCAAATGGATGCTCTCTGAGTTATAGAAATTAAAGGTCAGCCGTTCAAAGAACAGTTATTTTTTTTGACTTTCATAATTAGTGCCCATTACCACCCATTTCAGCTGACTGGTAAATGTTTATTTACTTTTGCTTCATGTCCCCAGAGCGGCACGAAACAGTCTCAACACACTGATGTGTCTAGCAGCAAAAAACACCTACACTGTAATCAGAGGTGTCATTGCAGGGAGGGCAGAGACACCTCTGGTGTGGTTAGCCTGGGTACCACTAGAAGGATGCTCTGCAGTATGGTCCTTAGTGCATAACATCTGCCTCAGCATGCGCTCATCATTTCTAGGCAGATCTCTCCAATTTATCCTGAACTCCCAGTGTCACAGTGTGCTGCTGCCACTGCCCAAGCTGGTTTGCTCAGCACTAGTGCAAATATGTCTGTTCCTGCTGAAATCACGACTCTTGCCTTTGTGAACATGCCCACGGAAAGAGGGATGCACCAACCCTCCCTTTATAAAATGCTCATGCAAGATTTGCAAAGTTTGCGTGGTGGAGACCGCTGGTGAAGGAAGTTCGTTGTCACCAGAAAAAGCAAAAAAACAGAGGCAGAAGCGCAGGTGCAGGAACTGCAGCCTCACCTGCGCTCAGGGGAGCGCAGCGACTTCCCGGGTGTCCGCGCTGGCTCGCTCTGTGACTTACCTACTGACAGCACGGTTGTGTAGATCCTTGCTCGAGAAGACAGTTCAATTGCCTTAAGTGAGACTGCTTGCATTCAGGGTGGAATTTTCATGGTACAGACAGGTAAGTTTTAGGAATTGAATGGGATCTAAAGTCGGGAGACATAGATGCGGTCAAATGTCCAATGGATGAAACGGTGTGAACTCAAGTGCTACACTCAGATGGTGAGAACTTTCTATGAGGATGGAAGGGCAAGACATACAAATAGCTTGTTCTTTAGAAAAACAATTATTTGTTATTAATTCTTTTTATCGTATTACCAGTGGAAGATAAGGTGAAATAAATGATTCAGCTCATCTTCCTTTATCACTGCAATCCTTTCTTGGGCTCACTCGTGATATAATTGCTGCTTGTTTCTCCATTTACTACAATTGCCCTGTGTCAGAATTTAGGCTATACCTCGCTGAGTAATTCTGGTAGCTGGAAATAATACAAGGAGGATGTTTTTAAAGTAAATTATTACAGGAAAAAGGAAGAATTTATATCACCATGATGGTGTCTGCAAAGGGGATCTAAATTTTCTTTCAAACAATACCCTAACCACTTAAATCCTCTCACCTCTATGAATATTCCTGAATACAGAAATCAGGGTTACATTTCCTGTCATCCCCAAAGACAAACATATTGATAAGGCAATATGAAATAATAGAAAAGCAATTTTGACTTGAGAATTTCTCCCCTTAGTGAAACATATGCAGAGAAGCAGTTATGAAAATAACTTAAATAATAATAATCACACATTTAAAAAAAAAAAAAAAAAAGGCAAACAAAAAACCAAACAAAAAGACTTTGAAAAAAGCCAGCATATTTAAACAACAGAATAGAGAAGGCCAATAGAAGTGAAATACTCATCCATTTGAGTGTGGAAATCCTGTCCAAATGAGGAAAATAAAGGCAAGTTAAACTTATCCTGTTGAATGTAGAACTCTAATGAGGCAAGCCAAAAAAAGGTTTTAAAGAGCAACTTCCTACAGACATAAAAGTGACTAATAAGAACTTTCTCAGAAACAGGAAGCCTGTTGGAAAGTCAATGGGCTGAAAGATGATTAAGGTGCAAATGGGATACTCCAGGAAGCTGGGGCCATGGCAAGAAAGCTAAACGAATGATTTGCATCAATGTTCTCTTCAGAAGAGGTCACAGAGGTTTCCACACCTGAACCATTCTTTACAGGGACAAGCCTGAAGAGCAGTCTGAAATCGAACTGTCAACAGAAGAGATTTTCAGAGCAATTCAATAAAATGAACAGTAGCAAATCTCAAGGACCAGGTAGCATTCAACCAAGCATTCTAAAGAAGCTAAAATATGAGACTGCTGAACTACTAATTTCTGAAATCACTCTTGAAAGCAGAGAAATAGAAAGTGGCAAATGTGATGCTATTAAAAAAAAAAAAATAAATTAAAGAGCAGAGCTGAAAAACTACTGACCAGTAAAATTGATTTCTGTACCAGACAAATTGGTACAGATCATAGAAAATAGAATTGGTAAACACATAATTTTGTAGAGAGAAAACATGCCTTACAAATCCATTAGCATCCTTTGAAGGAGTTAATGAGAATCAGGCTAAGGGCATGCTGCCTGATATATAGTGGGCTTGGGCTTTCAAAAAGTGATTCACAACAGCAAAGGGTCTTAAAAAAATTAAATGGTCATGGGATAAAAGGGAGGTCCCCTCACGTGGTTTAATACATGGCTAGAAGAAAAGAAACAAAGATTAGGGATAAACTGCCATCCTTACACAGCAGAGGAGTGGGGCCGGGTTGAATCCCACATGGCCCCTGCTGGGACCCATGCTGTTCTGAATTAGACTTGATACAGAAAGGGGGATGGAGCCAGACTATGCTCCAACTCCCTAGCTTTCAACTGTTTTCTTTGATGAGCAAAACAATTTAATTTGAGTACAGATTGAACAGCTCAGTGCATAGGCCTTTATGACCAGGAGCTCATTGCCCGGGTTGTGTTGTTGAGATATTGTGGGTTGGCAAGCGGGCTTGCAGAGAACGGAAGAAACTCTTTCTTTCTTAGCTTAGAACCTGCAACAATGGCAGGCATCAGGGAATATGTCGTGTATGCCTCAGACTTGAAAGAGCTGGCAGATATTCCTCGTGTGTATGTCAAGCAAATCAAATGCTAATATTGACCTACCACCAGCAAAGACATTTGTTGTCTGAGGATGAGAGAAAAGAAACGACCTGCCAATCTGTAGGCCAAGACGTCTGAGTTATGGCGCTACAACAAGGAACAACTTTTTATCATTGAAACCTCAGATTTTCCCAAATTGTCACACTTAAGCAGTTTTATTGTTCTCTTGTATGAATTGAAGCTCTCTTTATGTTAAATTTGGCAATCCAAGTAGTCTAGGTAAATTTTTACTGAGATAATTGTCAAAAGCTAATCATACCTGATCACAAGTAGAAATGGATTTCTCTGCATTAATTAAAGAGTGAGCCTTTTCAGATACCCCCAAACCTCAACCCATGAGAGCCCTAGGGCAAAGACAACCTTTGTATCAGCGGGTATGCATCTATGTTCTTTCTTTGATATTAAATAACTGTAACATTTCTCCTTTAGAGATGTTATGGTCCCATTAAATGAGATGTTGTTTCAAAACATATCTTCCAAATAAACTGCACTATAACTGTTGCATACAATGATCATAACTCTGCACTAAGAATCTGTTCACAAAGCATATTGGTGATACTTAGGGTTATATTTCTAAGTCTTTTGCTTGCATAACAGCTGTTTTGGGGCATGGTAGTTAGCACAATTATGTAATTTTTACATCCAAGTGGATACATAACAGCCTAACAGCAAATCTCTTGTGTAAGATACGCCTGTATCTCACTTTCATTGGAGCCGCGAGTGAAGAACAGGTAGATAAACTTTTGTATGGTTTGGTACAGGTTGCATACGTATACTCTTTCATAGCCTTATACACACTGCGCGTCTTGGAGGGGTGAGGTGTAAAGTGTATGGCAGGTACTGCATACCTACATTGGTTAATCTGCCTGGGAAAACTCCTGTATGGGGAAATAATTATTTACAGAAGCGCAATTAGCACAAAGCTGTCATGATAACTATAAAAATCTACTTTCCAACTCTTATCATGTCGGTGAAGTTAATGAAATTGATTAAATTAATGATTGTCCAATTGTGCTGTTTGGCACTGCCTCGTGTTTTGTGTAATAAGACGCACTGCCATCAAATTGATCCAAGCTCTGGTTAGAGCAAATAAGTTCACATCAATTGACATGAACAGTGCTATGACAGGTTACACCATCTGAAATGTGGAGTTAATGTGCAAGGCAGTGCCAATCTGATTTGAGAGTGGTTTATAGTGACGATGAGCAGCTGTCAACAAGGATACAAGTGTGTGGAGATAGAAAGCCTGGAACATCCACCAGGATTCTTCTTTTATTTATTCTCATTTTGCACAGATTCAATGAAATTGCTTGCATTTGCAAGGATACCAGGAGACAATTAGGTCAAGTAGCACAATTTTGTCCCTGAAGTACTTCCATTGAAATGAGTAGAATGATACCCACTTCTTTCAGGGCTAAATTCAGCCCGTTATTGTTTCTGAGGCATTTTGCATAAAATGAATTAATCAGTTGACGGGTTCAGAATAGGAAGAGGAAAAGAGGCTGAGAGAAACTTCTGGGAAGTCTCTCTATATCTTTGCCTTGTTTCTGTAGTCCTCCACAGGCACCTGTTTTCAGTCACTGTTGAGAGCATGATGCTGGAAAGCTGAACTTTAGGTTGAGCTGTTAAGGCCATTCCTACCTGTATGATGAAAGAGCAACACACACCCCCACACATCCCCTCCCATTTCTGCATCAAAACTAGGATAGAAACCCCATGTAATTTCATCCAATTCAGTTTATATTTGCGAGAGATTAGGGAACTACAAAACTGACTAAAGCAGAGAGCTGCCTGAACCAACATCACATCACTGAATTTTTGACCCGTCTTCTCAATATATTTGCTAATTTCTGCCCTAGCAAGACCCCAAATGAAGCTTAGCCCACCAGTGGAAAATGAGAATAGACATTGAATTGGTAGAAGATAGACTGTATCTATGGAACAGAACATTTCTTCTGCTTGGACAATGCCTTTACCATTTGTGGGATGAGGTGAACAGGTAATAAGTACAAATCTTTATTAATGCAACCATAAAGTTTTACAGTTAAAATTGAAAAGGTCAAGCAGCGCAAAAATCAAGGTTTCTCTGGCAATCTTTAACTTGGCTGCATTCCACAGCTGGAGTATTTTCTTTTTTTCTTTGTTAAATGTGTCATGTAATATATTCCTCTTTGACGCTAAATGTGTATGATAAGTATACAGGGCATGAATTGTGGTAGAGATAACTGTTGCTATGGGAACTTTAACTTTTGCATTTGCCAAGTTTGAATCTGTAATAGTGCAACCATAAGATTGCAATGGGCGGAGGGGAGGTGGTCACATCCCTCTGACCCATCCCTTGGGAAGAATTCACAGAATCACAGAATGGTTCGGGTTGGAAGGGACCTTAAAGGTCATCTGGTTCCAACCCCCCTGCCATGGGCAGGGACACCTCCCACTAGACCAGGCTGCTCAAAGCCTCATCCAGCCTGGCCTTGATTCCTTCCTGTATACCTCCCTGCCAGCTCCAGCTCCACGCTCTCCACATCTGACCACCAGCAGGTCCCCATGCCGGGGTGGAGAAATACTGGCCTTTCTTCTGCCAGGGTGATTTTTCATAAGACACCATTGAGGTCCTTCCTGATAGTGCATCCTTCCAGGAGAGCCTATAGGCAAGCAGGATCATACCTAGTTGCCTTGTTCAAGAAGTTCATTAACGCAAGTGTTTAGCAACATTTACCAGATCTTTGGCAATTCCAGATGCATTTTCCCTTAGCCACTCACAGCTACAGAGCTACAAAGCATCATATTTTACGTTGTGAAGAGCCAGGAGGTTTATTGCATAGTAACTTCTACTGAACCCAACCAGAACCAGGAACTCTACTCCAGGGGCATGAACAAAATTATTTGTTCCCTGAGCATTAACACCTGCAGTTTCCTAGAGGAATACACTGTGCAGAAGTGTTCTGCTTTTCCTAACCTAGTCCTAAAATGGGAATTGCTGCCTTGCTGAAATTCTGATATATTAGTGTTTGTTTACTCCCAAATAGACCTTAAAACCTGAAATATCAAAAGCATGAGATAGAACTGCAGAGTGAAACATCTGCTTGGAGATAACAAAACTGCTCATTTCATCAGTCTCTGAAGAGGCTCATTGCCTTGTGGGAATTTTATCATACCCTATATTTTTTCCTTTCATGTGGCCTAGAATCTCTGGCTGAAATATAGCTCCTGAGGTATCTCAGTTCATAGTGGGGAGACGCCCAAACTCAGTGTCCATTGCCTACTCCTGTGAGCCTCTTCTGAAGTAAGATCCAAGCAGAAGTGATATAAGAATACACTCCACTGGAGAAATGCCCAGTCACTGTTGAGACATTTTGATACAGGCTGGTGAAGAAGCCTGGATGCCTCCACAACTTCTGTGGGTATAAAACACTTTGCTCTGACCATTTTTTTTCTCACTCATCTGTCCAATGATTTTTCATAATATTAAATTCAGAAGAAAGAGAGAAGGATGGGGGGGGGAGATGGAAGGAAGGAAGGAAGGAAGGAAGGAAGGAAGGAAGGAAGGAAGGAAGGAAGGAAGGAAGGAAGGAAGGAAGGAAGGAAGGAAGGAAGGAAGGAGAGTTAGTTTTGCCTCTCCTCCAAAACACACACAATCCTAAAAGGAAAGTGACTGTCAACAGGAGTTGAAAGGTAGCTGCCCAAGCAGCAACCTTGTGTGCCATCACTTGATGAACAAAGTGTTTATTCTTTCTCTCTCTTGGGATGATGACCCATGCCAAATATTCTGGCACGTTTCTGAGCCTGCTGTCCAAACCATATTCACTTACTAACAGGAACATGCTCGAAGTTATACTGCTGGGGTTTGCAGGGCATGAGAATTTTCAGTGCTGGAAAGAGCATAAAAGGCCACCTCCTTTCTCTGCGGGCAAGCAGAGACTCTGCATTCTCTCCATGTAGGCTCTTCTTTGTCTTTAGTCCAGAGATTGTCTTAGATCCAAGTCAACCAAACAAAAGCTGATTATCTCACCTTTAAATAGAGGGATTACGGCAGAGAAGTTGAAGCTGGGTAACTGATCTCCCACTTGAGTAGCTGGGGGGGATAACCCTTCAGATGAAACAAATTTGAAGGAAGAAGAGGAAAAAAATTGCCAAGCTGAAGATTAATGCAGAGCCATAGCTCCAAGCATCACGGCTGACATTTGACTCATCATTCGTAGTTATTTGTATCTATATGAAAAGGGAGCACAAATAAATAGCAATTTTAATTCCCTCTGCAGTAGCAAACCAGCTTTTTGTCTAAAAAGGTTCACCACAAGGGAAACTTTCTTGAGAAGCATTACAAAGAAGAAAAATACCAATGTCAGTACTGACATCTCTCTCTTTTCTCTTCTCACAGCCCTACAACAAATTTTTCGTTTTCTGTTAGCGACATTTATTTCCTCCTACTTATGGTGGATACCTTGGAACTAAATGGGCTACAATTTAATTCCTGGAAATAATCTCCTGAGAACAGCTCTTTTCTAGGAATACTGTAGAACAGGTCCCAAATTAGTACTAAGAAATGCTCAGCAGGATTCAGAGGTTACATGTGGGCAAAGGTAATGCTAAGCAACATTTTTATTTCCCTGGTCCCTGTCCACTTATGCAAGTTGCCCTGGCACAAGCTAAAGTATCTTGAAAAATATCTTTCATCTTCACTGGTGAAACATAAGGCAAGAGCACTGATGGCAGCCTGGGCTTGCTGAGGGAGATTTTGTGGCTCCTGGGACTCCCTAAGGCACAGACACCCATAGCCCTTCCCTCTGACCATGTCCTCTTCGCAGCCTCTGCTGGGCGACTTTATGAGTTATCTCAGGATTAGTGTGCTCACAAAGAGCTTTCTTATGCTGGTACTGTCTTCCTTAACCACTATGTTCCTTTGGGCTAGCAGGGAGATGGAGGCTAATCTTTTTCTTCAGAGTAGACCAACACTGAAATCAGTTTCCTGCCATGACCGTGCTAGCACTGTTTTCACTCTGAAATGTGTATATTGGTAAAGTTCCTACTGCTCAAGAGTACTGGCAGTAGGAGAAACCAGACACTACAGGAGCTTGCTTCTGTTCTATACCTAACCCACAATATTTAATACTTGGAAATGTAATTGCTGAAGACAACTTTTTCACTAGAGCAATACATGTGGAAATGGGCCTGATTCTGCTTTAAGCTGGTGCAATTTCAAGGAGATAATCCCGATTTATACTCAGGTAACTGAGAGGAAAATCAGATCCATTATATCCATAAAAGCACTTGTATTATAAAAGGGCTAGAGTTTTAAACTGTCATTTCAGCCAAGACAAATAGATTTTCTTGTCACCCATCCTCACAGCCCATGACAGCTCAGAGCTCTTGTAGATGGATTTTTGAGCTGTAGGAGGATAGGAACAAGCTATGAAAACACCACAGAATTTCTTTTTGGCATTTTACCTTTTCCTCTGGTCTTCTTTATATCATCATAATCTAGATAAGAAACAGCAGTGCACAGTGTGAGTAGCATTTTGATGTCATGTAGGCTATAGAAGAAGTGGAAGATACAGCTTAGTTCAAGTGCCAGACATGCATCGGCAAGATTAATTTACAGCAAAGTCAGAAATCTGAGTAGGTTTGAATTATGCTCCTCCACAGTACAAAAAAAAAAAAAAAAAAAAAAAAAAAAAATTGATGTGGCATAGTGCAGAGGTGAAAGAAGAAACCAGTTTCATTTTATTTTAAGGATACCATCAGAGTGTAGTATTAAGCCCAGCTAGTACCAATACCTAACACTGGTGTTAGAAGAGAAAGATATTTATCTTCCCAAGTTAGGCCAATTTATCCTTTTCTTTAATTACTCTGGGGAAATACAAATTTACACCTAAACCAATAAAAGCAGGATGAACTCCTTTTCAGCATGCAAGAAGAGAAGAGACACAGATCACTTTGCAAAGCAGAAGGAAAGATTGCAAAGTAATTTTCACCACCAAAACACATTTTCCCCTCCAGTATGAAGCAGTGGGGAACAGCAATCAAAATTGATTGTTCCAGTTAAAATTCTGCATCACGATGTTACCGAAAAAGTAGCATGATGAGCTCAGCTTTTCTGACAACGTGTCGCAGTAAATATAGACAGGAGCCTGTTAAGATTAAAGAGTTCTTTGGCACATCATACATTTTCTTGATTCACTGTGCATCATTAAACTTTCTTTTTTTATGATGCTTTGTTTATCTCATGGACAAGCCATTAAATTCAAATTACACCTTGAAGGAAATTTACTTCATTTGGGTCTTACTGTAGAAACCTCTCATTATCTGTATTTGTATTTCTGATGTGGATGAATGGGTCTGATCTTAATAGCAGGTCAGACAGGTGAGATAGTTGTAGACATATCAATAGCACTACACTATTTTGCTTTAGCAGTTTCACTTCTGCCTTTTCTAAGTAGAATCTCCAAATATTTATGTAGATATGTAAATGAAGGTGATAAAAATGATAGGAAATATTTTTTTTTTCCTCCAGCTCCTAACCCATAATTTTAATATTTTATTGCTGATTACGGTGACATTAAATAGGCAGTAAAACAAGTATATCTGCATCACACAGTGTATAAACAGCATTTCGGATGACTGTCTAAGATGTTTAAATTATTCCAGTGGCATGATAGTTAAAATTGTACCCTTCCTTAGAAATGCCTTTCCTTCTTTGGCTGCTCAATGGTGATGAATTTTATGGGTATAGAGCTAGAGATGTGTAATCAAATTCATTATACTGAAGTAGAAAGGCTTTATTTGCCATTAATTTGGAAAGAAATTGTGTCACTGTCTCTCTCTTCCTTCATTGAAAGATAAGCATTTTGTAACATTTAATAAAGTGCAAAGGTGAGTGCTCAATTGAAGGTCTTGTGCAATTCTTGAAAGTCTTCTAAACATGATCACAGTTTCTGTAATCAGTTTCTGACCTGTGCCCCCTGAGAATCCTCCTTCTCCCCCCTCTGCCCCTAGGTTAGGATTTGCCTTATGCAAATAGCACAGCAAATATGCCTAACTCAAAAATTAAAGCAGTTTTTATGGTTTGTTTTTGTTTGGTTTTTGGTTTTTTTTTTTTTGTTTGGTTGGTTGGTTGGTTGGGTTTTTTTGATAATAGCTTTTATAGCTGGAGCTCATTCAAACCCTTACTGGGTTTTGAGAAACCAGTGACAAAAATGGTTTCTGATTCATGACCGCCCTTTGTTACCTTTCAAAATGTTTGTGTTTTTAAGGTCTACTGTTGCTGTCTACATGATGGTTTACTACATACAGATGCCATTATGCAAGGTGCTGAGCTTCTTCAATGTGGACAGAAGTCTAGAGTCTTGGAAGATGTGCACAGCACGTTGCAGGATCACGTCCAATCCCTAAAAACAGTCTTATTTCTGCTTACACACAGACCATTGATGCTGAGTGGTAATGATAGTATTTAATTTTAACTTGCCTGTCATTTTTATTTATTTTAACATTTTGCTATTTGCTGAAAGCCTAGTAAGATTCTGCATTATAAAAATAAACTTTTCTCTACCATTACACTGCATTATTGTGTCAGAAAGAAAGAGCATTCCAAGGTTGCCTTCCAAGATACATCAAACTGTTGAACAGGACTGCAGGTGGACTAATTACTGTATTTGATACATACCCAGGATGTCAACTCAGGCTCAGCAAGTCAGGGCCTCTGGGAGACATCCAGAGTTATTTGTACTTCAAGTGCAGGAGGAGATCTGATGGTTGTTCAGGAAGAAAAAGTTAAAAGCATTCGCTACCTTAACTAGTGGATTCCTCTAGGGAAATTATGGAAATACATGGGTAACTGTCAGCCCAGAAGGTTGATAAACATAGTAGTTCTTGAGATGGTCACTGGTTTTCATTCTGGTAAAGCAAGCCATGTATATATTCTCCTAACCATCTTAAAATAATACCCACGTTATAGTCACAGATGACAAATGCCAGTTTCCCCTGTACCCATGGAATAGTACCTCTCCTTGGAATCAGTCAGGTGTATCCCAAGTAGCATATTAGCAGCAGGAGCACAATTACTGTCCTTGGCTTTAACCACTATAAAAAGAGGATTCTCCACAGAATTTCAGTCCTCCCCCCCCAGTCCTTTTATACAATATGCATTTCAACCTGGGAGCTGATAGTAAGCCTGTCTTCCACAATACAGAAGATCGAGAGCATGGTCTGTGGAGCATGTCTCATACTTACTGCGTATAGGCCAGGACAACACTACAGAAAGGGCACCTTAAATCTCTGCAGTTAGGCAGTTTCTCATTTTCAAGATGTTCTTAGACTCCACCTACGTGAATGATGAGATCCTTGATCCATTGATTCAGTGAGATCTTCATCAGTGCCTTTCCTTTTAACATCGTCATCTGCTCCAGAGGTCAGCTTTTCCACGTCTACTGAGAGACCAGGATTCTCCCTTGGCATAAAGTTGAGGTATTTGCACCAACCCAGATGTGCTTGTAAGGAGATTGACAGTGACACCTCCATCAGAACTAGATCCTTCAGACACTATTCTTCTCACAGAGTTTCACATGCCTGAAATTTTGTCAATGTGGCCAATAAAGAAGGAGTTTGGTTCTACTGGGCACATCCTTGTAATAAATAAGATGTCTCAGTAGGTTTCATGCCTCCATTCAGTTTTCCAAACCACAGAGCCAAAACGATAACCAGCCTGCAGATCTGTATATGTTTTGTTCAACACTGTGAATAAGTAAGAGCTCTGGGCACTTCTCAAAAGTACATAGGGTAAACATTTCTCTTTCGGGGAAAGACAGAATTACAATATATATACTGAAATTGTTTTTCTCAGGGCTCAGGAACTCTTTCAACTGTTGATCACACTTCATAAACTGGAAGTGCTCACCTAAAACAGTTCACTGTGAGGAAGAGGGCATTGCAGCGTTATGGTCCACTGAGTCGTCTGTCTAAAGGTCTGTCTATATTTCTCAGTCACCTGCCACAGCATCGTATAGGGCATCTGCATAGTACAGTGCTTCCCTGAATGTTGTTACTCCAGCTATATTTAGCATCAACAATATCAACAATACACATACTTCTTCACTAAGGAAACCAGGCCTTAGAGGGGTGTATGTTATGGTCATTGCAGAAATGCTACCAGGCCTTGGGAGTATCCCCATTTCAGAGCCTGTGGAAGATTTCCCTGAAGAAAACCTGCACAGTGTGGATTTACAGGCTTTTTTTTTTTTTTTTTTTTTTTTTTACTTTGACAACTAACTTCTGTGAAAATCAACGGTTTTGACATCTGAGTGTCTTTAAAATTTTATTCCTTGACATCTACTGCTCTGAAGATGTGAAATGTTCTCCAGGGAAGAAAAGTGGTCTCCACATCCTCCAGAGACACAACCGTAACTTGTGACGTTTGTCCAGTCCTTTGAGAGTCTTGGCAACTCCTCAGAGGTAGCTCTGTGTCAAGGTAAGCACGTGCTCAGGCACACTTGGAAAGAGGGCCTGTGTTTTAGTGTTTTGATCAATTTAAATTATGACAATCCAGGAGAAGAACAGCTGAAACACAGGCAAAACAAAATAAAGTTACTGTAGTGTATTTGGCTTCCTGGTAACATGATCCTCTCTGGTCTGTTGGTATCTACATGGTGCAAACAACCTCCAGGTGGCTGGCAGTCTGCTTAGCAAGGATGTTGTAAACAGTACAGCATAGATTGATGTAAACCATGCAATTATTTATTTCTTTATCTGTGTTTTAATGAGGTTGCAGCTTTTTCCTTATTCCCTCCAGGTTTTCTTTTTATCGTTGCCACCACGAAGTCCACACTGTAGCGCTGACTGGGTAGTTAGTTCAGTCTTGGCATGCCGGTACCAGCTGGGCTGCTTTGCTGGTTGCATCTCATCTCATCAGGCCTCATCCTTGGGTCTGGTCAAGGACTGGTAGGGAACAGAGTCAATTCTTCTAATGGAGACAGTCAGGCAACAGGCTTGTTGTTGTCATCCTCTCCAGTAATTTAGCCCATCTCCAGTCTCAGTAATGGCATTACTTTCTTTCTTTTCTTCCTCTGCTTCTCCTCTACCACTATCAGACCTGATTCCCCTGTCTGACACACCAGACGTTGCATCAGTCGCAGTAAAGTGCCACTGGCGCTGATCTGGGATATCAGACCAGAGGGTCCACCACTCCACTTTTCCATAAAATCCTAATTTGTGTTCCTTCCTAAGGCCACCTTCTAATATACACATTTTAGTAAAATCACCAGATCTCAGAGATGCAGAGAAGCTTGTTAGAAAAATCATAATGGCTTGTTTCTTGCTGTTGGATTTTCCAAATATGCTTAATTTCCTTTTCCAGCACCAAGAATGCACACCTTATTTTACTACTAACTGTTAGTCAGAAATGAGCTTTGTTTAATTCTTTGGGCTTTTTGCAAAATGTTATATTTGTACTAGACTGTTTTATGATATTTATACTATGGCATAAATATTTTTGCAAGTGTACTATAAAACAGATTGTATCTCCCCCTCACTGTGACTTCAGAGAAAGTTTTCTATATTTTTCCAAACGTAGTGGTGTCTTCCTATTGTTTCTGAGGCCACTGGTTCCAGACATAGTTACTCACACACACACTTGCATATGCAGTCATATAGATAGATGATCACACAGACAACTTTCAAAGAATGTAATCTGCATTTGGAAGCCTGGATTAAATGGCCTTTCATGGAGATTAAAAACCTGAAAAAAGCATAAGGGATAATTAATCAAAACAAAAGTGAATATAAACCCCTCAGGAGTTATTGAAATTAAGGATTAGAATGTAATCAAAATTAGAAATTGAAATACTTTCTATTTTTCAATGTCTCTCATTCAGAAAAATAATACTGATGTAAATGTCTTGATTTTGAAAGTATACATTTTGATTTAGTGTTGCTAAATATTTTTAGAGAAAATAAACTAAAAAGTCAAATCTCAAAGAAATAATTTCAAGCTGAAGAACACAATATTTCTTGTAGTGAGGTTGAGAGCTAGTGTTGGGAATGTGGTGCTATCTACTGGTTCAGGTTTCTAGGTTAGGAATTAGGATTTTCAGTTGAAGGGATATCAGAACAGGGATGCTGGTTCCTTACTCCAGACTGGCACCCCCCTGTGATGGCCAGTGATGGGTTGATGAAAGTGCCCACACACTGTAAGGAACAGATGAGGACAGCTCAAGCTGTCCCCATCTTAAAATGCCTTGTATTCTTGCTTGTGCTGGAGTTCAGCCCAAGAGCAAGGATTTAGGATACCACCTGGCCTACCATATAAGGTCCACTCCCAACACACAGGTTCAGTCTCTCCCAGGTTCTTTTCCAGGGAGAAATCCAAATCCTTCTCTTTTTCTGGGCATAATCTAGCACTAGATTACATGACTGGTGTGGTGGTAAAAGCAAAAATTACCCTAAACTTTGCAGAGCTGTTGGGGATACACTGACAGGGAGGTGCCTCCAGTGCCTCAACCCGGGCTGTAACAAACCTTTGAAAGAGAAACATCCCCCCAGAACAGGCACCTCAGAGCATGTGAACGAAGTTAGGCAGTCCAGGAGCTTTCAGCCTAAGTTGCATCTAGTGGTCTCAAGTGTCCACAGCGTAAAAAAGAAGCAGCCCGTAAGACTGCATTCCTGTTTGGGGTCTCGGAGATTTTAGGCACTACTGTCCACAGTAGGTAGGAGTTAAACAGGCTGGAGCCCATCTCTCATCTCAAAATTGATTCAGCTGGTTCGTTCATAAATACTGGCATGTGGTTGAAAAACTAATGAGGTATCCAGGTAAGAGTAAGCAGTATTACCTGTAAGGGTCAGTCTGAAGGGAGATGACAACAGCAGGAATGTTCTAGGGCCAATCTTACACCCTAATCCTCTAAAGAGTTTGGGTCTAATTTATTACCCTTTTTTATGTGATAGTAGAGAGGGTAAATGAAATGCATTAACAAAATTTCCAGATGATAATAAATTGGGAGGCAGCAGAGAGGAGAGATAAATACTACAAAAGGGCCTGGAAGTTAGAAACATGATCAGGAAAAAAAAAGAATTCATTTAGGAAAACATAAGCTAGTAGATATGAGCAAAATCAACCAATGCACAGATACTGTAAAGCAAAGAGAGAGCTGAAAGCTTTTAATTGGCTTTCGTTGTTTCTTCTCTAGAATCTTAAAGCATTTATTTTTCTTTTTCTAGGGGTACTTGTCAAATGAAGACAACACCACCAGACCCAGATGTCCTGGCTGGCCTACTTCCTACTGCTGCTAGTATAAGCATGTGTTCCAGGAAGAATTTCCCATGCAATATCTATTTAAAAGGCTGTGCCAGCCAGACTAGATGGGCACGTGATGGATGCCATTCTGCAGTGTTTTACAGCAGTTTGAGGTATGTAAATGGTTGTTAGGCATCAGAAAAAAATATTCTCCGTTAAGGCGAATATGGAATGTTAAAACTTTTCTCAGAGTTTGATTCAAAGACCACCAATGTCAATAGGAGTCTACGTGCTACTTGAGAAATTTGTATCTGGCTCTCCAGGATTTTTTTTTCCCTGTCTGCTTGGCTGTGAATTCAACAAAACTGTGTCATTTGCATTGGGAAAGCTATTCTCACAGCCAGAAATCTTTTCTGTTAAGAAAGACGGAGCTTGGAAGAGGAGGAGAAGCTGGTCTAAAGAACAAAGCAAATTATGCACTTTTTGTGGAGTTTTCAGCAGTGCAGTGCACATTTTCCTTTTGTTAGAGTGCCAAATGTGTGGTCTGTTACACAAAGCAGGACACAGCCCTCTGCTCTCCTTTCCCAGAGGCAGTTACGTGCAGTGTATGGCACTTCCTTTTTTGCTTGGAGGTCCTGGCTGTATATGAAAAGCAAACTCCAGACCATTTCTTTAGTTTACAAGGCAAGTGGGTGAGGAACCTGGCAACGCTATATTTGAAGACACCAGTGGAAGGTCTTGATTTCATATGAAGGAGGATCAAGCTGAAGTGATCCAATGCTAATTGCTGTGATAGCATGCAAGACTTACCTTGAAATTTCTCTTCAATGGTGTTTTGTTCCATCAACCAAAATAAAGATTATAGTTTGTGATGACTGTGCAGCATTGGTATGTATCCCCAGAATGTGAGAAGTATAATAATTAATAGGCCTGATTCCACACTACTGAAGTACCTAGGAGGCTTTCCATCAGCTTTAATGAGAGCTGAAACGTGCCTTAACTGAGCTATATGGGGAAGGAGAAGCTTTCTAAATTACATATTTCTTTAGCTCTGCAAAAGGTTCTTTGGGGGTCATTTTCTGTTCTGTGTGGAATGCACATTTCCAGCCACAAACAAAAGGACTGCTCCTCCCACCTGACAGAGCAAGTTGGCAAGATAAGGAGACAATAAAATAAACTGCAACCTCTCCAGCTCTCAGGCTATTTGTTCTGCAAAAGCCAGAAAAAAAAAAAAAAAAAAAAGAGCATGGTTTGTGATATGGCCAAAGGCTTAATAACTTAAAACTCCTGCAGTCCCAAAGGCCTTGAAGGAGAATAAATGCCAAACTCAGGGATGCCTACTCCGTCAGCAGTTCCCTGCCTTTATAGCAAAGGAGCTCCAGCCCAAAGAGATCAGTTAATCATAACTGGGGGCACGGGATCCCTCAGGCTGTTGAAACCAGGGATAAAAGCAACAGTAGACTCCACAGCGGGTTATCAGGCAGAATTATGGCAGCCATACCTCCAGGCAACCGAGGTGCAGATAGTAATAGGAAACTCTAATGGAAAAGAGAAGAGCTGTGTCTCTTCCTCACACAGAAACTATAATAGATTTCTTGGACAATGTCCAGGATGAGAAGCCCAGACTCTCAACACGCACCTAAATTCTCTATCTGCCTCACCAACAGCAGTTGCACTCCCTCAGTGAGCAGTAGGGAAGGGAACTCCGGCAGGACTTCTCCCTGCCTCTGCTCAGCCCACCAAGGTTGCCTCAGTCTTTCCAGACTCATTTGCAAATAGCCAGCTCCCCTGCAAGCCTCAAGTGTGTCTAGACATTGGCTAATCCTTTCCCTTGTGCCAGCTGGGTGACATCAGCGCTCTGAATATCACTACAAATCTCTGCACGAGCCAGGTCTCCCCGCACACAGATCATGTGCTTTTGCCATGCTACTTTGCTGGAATCACTGCAGAGAGAGGAACGCTGCCAACGGCTACCTGTTAGACCCTGTAAGGGTCTCTCTGGAGCATGGAGATGACAGCTTCAGAGAGCAACTCTGGGCATCGATGGTGAACTCTCCAAATAAGTAATCAAACCTCACCGTCATTGTTATCCTCTTTGAGGACGTAGTGTGGATTCTGTTTCTTTGTTTGTACTTAGCAGGAGCTAATCCAGCTGTTCCAAATGTATTTATATCACTGTATTAATTTCCTTTTGAGGCCTATAACCTCTGATCATGTCTAGGTAAACCTGATGATTCAGGAAGTTGCTACTTGCCACAACCATAACTTCAGTGATCTCCTGCCACCTGGCTGATTGTTTACCACTACGCAAGGCTGTCAGCATCAAACGGTCAGTCTGGTGAGCACTGGCTTCCTAAAAGCTGTTCTAAGTTCTATGGCATTCTCAGTCTGTTATGCATAAAAGAAACAAGAGAGCTTGTCAGAATAAAGCCATTTAGTGCATACTCAGAAATACCTTTAATGGTTGCATGGCAGTTAAATACTTAGAAAATCTTGAGATCAATAGATGGATCTCACTGAGTCATCTGTCTCCCACCTATTCAAATGCCCAGCATTGCAATTACCTCAGCACCTTTAAACTGGCTGTTAGGAGTATCAGAATACCAAAATGATGTCTGCACCCCTTCTTCTAAAGAAGGCTGTTCTGGCCCTCTTTGCTGTAGCAGAGTGCAGGGAGGATGCTGCAGAGGGGGAGTATTTGGGGATGAGGCCATCAACTCTCACAGGAATGGAGTGGATCTCTGCCCTGTTGCTGAACTAATAAAAATTACCTTATTTTCCAGGAGACAATGTTCATGTGTGACTTGCAGTAGTTGTATGTTACACGACAAAACAGAACTTGTCACTGTCTTCTCAGCACATTGATCTGTCTATCAGTCTAATATCCTGACTGCGAAAGCTGCCAATATTCAAATCTTCAGGAGATGAAAGATCCTTACATTGCACCTCACCAATTGTTCAGCAGTGCATAAGAGAAGAAAATCACCTTGTTGATCCCCTACCGTGATCAATTCATGCCTTGGTGCATGAGATTTAATTGCCTTTAACGTTGTCTTTAGTTTGAAAAAGTATAATTTGTAAAACTGAAGTCCAAACTTTGTCTTACTCCACACTGAGGGGCAGCAGACTCTAGAACCAGAAACAACCATTCAAGCACCAACCTCTGAGATGAGTTAATTAGGTTTTGAATGTATACCGTTTTAGTCAAATAAATAATAGCTGACTTTTACATCCATATAACAATAAAACCAGATTTTTTATCATCTTCTGCATTGTTATACCAATAAAAAGCCACCCATACAGATGACTGAACACTGCAGTTTACAATGTTAACAAGTTTTTTCCCTCTTCTTTTTTCCTAGCAGGTTCTCAACCCTGCTTATCTGAAATCTCCAAAGCAATATATTTTAACAAACAAAATTAGGCAGATGTATCATCCACTGTGGGATTTGAACCCCTTGTCACTGGCGAGAAAGCTGCAATTTAATAGATGAAGATGTCAAACCATGTTATAGGAGCTTTTGCAACGGCATATTTATCACAGTGTCATAGGGGTCCCTGGCAAACTGAAAGATTTCACTGTTTATTCACAGTGAAGACACTTAATTAATGACTAGGCCTAATCAGCCTGTTTTATTATTTACAGGGATTCCAACATGGCTTAGCTCAACTGATATGCAAACAAACCATCCTCAGCCTGCTCTAATTAATAATTCTGAACCAGACTCACAGAGTGGCACTGTCAAGTAGCTCTTTGGTGATTTACAACACCTCCTCCGCTACATTCACATTGCCTGCATGCAAATGAGCTGCCACCCCTGCAAATCCTTCATTTTAAAATACAATGTGCCGTCTTGTTGACTACAGGAATGCCCTTATCTTTGCACATGACTTAATGGAGACAAATGTCTGACTTGGGCAGGTTTGTGGAGACCTTCATGGACGCACACCTACATGGGATGTCATTTCAGAAATGTTTAGGAGGTGGGGAAGAAAAATCCTCCATTGCCTCTGGCACAGTTGCTGCAGCTGAATTCTTTCACCACGTTGTAAGCCCCAACCTCTCCAAAAAGGGATGGACTATCCATTGTCTTGTACTTGTTAAATTCATTTCCATTGCTGCTAAATAGAGGAAAGGCAAGGAAAATGTGCCAGAGTGTGTGGAAAGTTGTTAGGAAAATAGCCGACGCCAACTTCACACATAGGTGCTGGGTGATCTCACTGGGCGATTAGATGCCATACTGGTCTGAGGGTGGAACAAAGCAGATTTTCTACTACAAGAGGTTAGGAATAAAATCACCATAAAAATGCAAATGGGAATTAATGGGAGTCATTTGCATCTGCAAGCAATTGAAGAATGTTTCACATTTTCAGGAGAATTTCATATTCACAGTGGAGAAACTGAGGAAAAGAGAAGGTGATTGATTCAGTCAGGAAGACTTGCTGCCAGCTGGGGATGGCACCGGTGGATTCACACCAGCAGACTTCATTTTCTCTGAAAGAGACTTCTGAATACAGAGGGAAAACATTATTAGTGGAGCAATATAAGCTAGATGAAAATAGCTCTAACGTGTGAGTCATCCCACTTGTGACTGCTTCCTATTCCATTGTGAGCCACGCTTGAGAAACGCTGTAAAGCAGCACATCAGAAAGAGAAAAGATCTCCCTCAAACCTATTAGCTTGGATGCAAAGCCAGTGCTACTTAGGTAGCTGTAGGAGCACCCGTCATGTTTGTTCAGCCCAGGGAGCACCTGTGGTCTTGGGGCTGAAAGGTGGACGCTCTGTACCAGGGAGCATATAGGCACATGCGCATGGTTAGCTAAGAGCGTACATGTTCCCAGGCAAAGCTGGCTTTAGCGCAGGGTCAGGGGGGTTAAATTGCTAACACAAAATAAACTGCCTATTACACAATACGCAGCTTCCCAGCCCTGGAAGGCAGGAAGCTCTGCAGCTCATGGAGGGCAGATGTTTCTCCAGGCTTCGCATTGCACTGGGTGCTCATCCTTCACAAAGACGGTACTGAAAGGAAGTAATTATTCAAATTGAACTGGAGCTCCCTATGCCGGTGCCACCAAGGTGTTTCCTATTCAGTAATCTCATTAATGAGATGGATAATGGAATATATTGAATTTATTAAACATGGAGGTGATACCAGCCTGGGAGAGGCTGCAACACGTTCGAGTACAGGATGAAAGCTCAAGATTATCATGACAAATTGGAGAAATGGTCTGAGGAAGAAAAAAAAATCAATTAATTCACTACAAATAGGCGTGGAGTGCTGTATTTAAAGTATTGTACAGAAATAATGAACCACACAAATACAAGGTAGGAAATTAATTTCTCTTCAGTCATTCTGCAGAAGAGGATCTGGGCCTTATAGTAGACTGGAAACTGAATATGAGGCAGCATAACTGAAAAAAAATAAAAAGGAAAGCATCGTGCTGGGAAGTAAAAATGCAAGCACCGCAAGTAAAACAGGTGAAGAAGATCTGTCATTTTAATCAGTTCTGGTAAAACTTCAGCTTAGGTAATCTTTCCATCTTCAGCACAACAATGACCGGTGAAACTCCAAAGAGGACTGGTGATCTGGAAATGAAGGCTTCTGAGGGAAGACTAGAAAATAAAAGTCCCAAACCAGGCTGCATAATTCTGAAAAGACTTGAAGAGACCGATCATGGTCATCTCCAGGAGAATTTTACTGAAAGGGATAGAACAGATTGTTTCTGTGTTCACATGTAATAAGACAAGGAGCAATGGGTTTACTCTTAAGTGAAGCAAATTTTAGGCCAGACATCAAAAAAACTTTTGACCTGGAAAGGTAGTTTAACACTGGAATAGATAACACTGGACAGACTAGAAAAGGTAAATAAGAAGGCACAGGGGCATAGTATTTATCAGGAATGGTTTAGGCCTAGTTAACCCTGCAGTGGGTCAGGGGAATTAAACAGTAGACACCTGACACCCCTTCCTTCTTTGCATCTAGTATAGGTTATGACAGGAAGTGGATTATCCAAGAAACAGAGAGCTGTTGCCAACCATCATGTGATCCCTTTGGGGTAAGGTGTCAGAAAGACTTTCACAAGCAAGATTGACTGTAGCCGTCACATGTGAGAGTTGCTATGGCTCCTCTAAACACTTATCTTTCTTCAAGTGTATTTTCAGATGAGAAAGTGTCCCGAAATCACAAAGTGCTTTTCAAGTGTAAAAATCTAAACACTTGTTTTCTAATAAAGGAAATTGTTGATATTCTTGAACATCTCCAAAAGCTCTTTTTTCCATTAAATTAATGGAATCCCACAAAATTCCATTAAATACAGAACATGCACATTATTTTTATGAATACAATCTCAACTTGTTATTTTTTATGGTAGGGCATAAGCTGTGACATTAAATGCAGAGAGGTTTCCTAAAGCTCTCTGATAACTGTGTCTGGTTTAATCTACTTTGTGTCATAACCTGTACTAGATGCAAGGAAAACAATGGACCAGATGAGGTGGATGCCCACCAACAAAGCATTTTGGTTTTGACTAAATTTGTGACTATAATGAGCAGCAGAGATATCAAAGGGAATAAGAAGCTGTTACAGGCCTGGGCACTAGGAACAAAAAAGAAGTCAAATTAGTAGGAAGAGGGTTCTCAAGAGGTGTCTGCAAAGAGATGGTGGGCTGAGGTGGCCTGAGAAATGTAGAGACAGAGGACACAAGTATGCAAGCTGCCTTCCAGGCCAGGCAAGGAGTGGTCCAGCTAGCTTAGTGCAAACAAGCTGTCAGATTTAGAGGGACATGCTTGGTTAGGCTTTATTTTGCCTTTCTAACCTGAAACTACTAATGATTCCACACCTTTTGTCCAGAAGATAAAGGTTTATTTTGGAAAGACTGTCATGTGTCACTGCAAACCTCTTTTGTCTGTGTTATTGATGGCACAGTAAGGGCAGTATTCTAGGATATCTGAGATGGACTGAAATACCCAACAAGAGCCAAGGAACCACAGTGAAAAATACTTGTAAGTTAAAGATATTGAACTATATACAAAAATTACAAGTCTGCAATGACATGAGAAAAAAGAGCAGAGAAAAAAGACAAAAATAAAGACTGAGGAAACTATCCATACATACAATGTTATTTTTATTCAGTGGCTCGGCACCACCTATTATAATAGAATGAGTGAAAAGCATTGGGGTATCTGGGATTTTAAATAGCTTTTTCCATCACGGTCGACTTTTGGACAGAGTTTCCTTAGATTTAGAAAGGAAACAGGGTATAGCTGGATAAAGCAGACAGGCAAATGGACAATTTATCAAAATGTTATGCATTCAGCTAGATAAAAATTATTAATTTGTAACTGGGCTATTAAGAACTGTCAAGCCTCAAGCCAGGTTGGCAATTCTCAAGTTTGAGAATTCAATCTGTAGTCTGCAACATTAAATTAAAAAGTCCCCCTTTGTGTCAGTCTTCACTAATGTTTGTAGATATAACAGTGATGTCTGGCATCAGTGAGCCTGCTTCTCAGTTATTGCTATTTTTGGCTTACAACAAGATTGAGAAGGAGGCAGAAATATGAAGATGTCTCTTCTGCTTGAGGTTTTTGATATTCTGAGACACTGCAGAGAGTTGTCTAAACCCTTGGTCAGACTCAAAGTCTGCCACACTCACAGCATGGTCCCTGGGCACTGCTCTGTTCCCCTGTGAAGACAAGACCTGAGAGGGTAACATGGGCATTTCTCTGCTGTCAGGGTTCTCCCATGGCCAGGATGGTAGAAATAGAGAGCCAAAACTTTCCTTCTTCTGTTTGTTGAGAAGAGGTAAATAGCCACAGGTCCTCCAAATCCAGTGACAAGATATCATGTACACTAAGGGGAGCCTAAGGGGGAAAGAGGAAGCCTTTCTCCTGTGTGCCTTTCTGATGGGTCTTCCCACAAACTGTTGAGTCATCTCTAGTGGAGGTTTGTGTAGTTGGTGGACTCATCAACTCCTCTTGCATGGCTGGTAACTGATTTATTTATGGGTATCCAGAGGAGGTGGAGAGTTGCAACATCAACATCACTTTTCCAATTGGGAGACCTAGAATTGGGTTGTAAATATGTTTAGGGTCCTTGCTGGGTGTTAATGACAAGACTTACATGCAAAATTTTAAAAAACAAATGCTGTTATTTTTCTACACAAAAGCTAACGAACAAGGTGATAACAAACACTTACCTACAGCGTGCAAAACGTGGCATGGCAGCTCTAGCTTGTGCTAGATTTCACAGGGACTCTGTGAGCATTTAATACTTCACAGAAAGGGAAAACTCTTTGGTGTGTGTGGGAATGACTCCTACCTTGGGAATAATGGGTCTATCCCCACCAGTACTTTATAAAACTCTCTAAAATCTTGTTTTACCATTCTGCCCTAATAGTGCTGTGCAGTAGCAGCATAACAAGTTATTAACTGTTACTTGTTACTTACTGTAAGAAGTTTCCATAGAGACTTTTTATTTTAATGCTAAAACCCATTAGAGTTGTCTTGCGTTTGTCCATGTTCTTGGTGGAAAAACTTATAACAATCTTTTCAAGGTAATTTTTCTGTTTTTCAATGTGTAACAATTTAATATTTTTAACATTTAAATGTTACCTAAGTAATGAATTCCTTACCTTGCTCTTGTTTTATACAATAGTCTTCACAAGCGTGTATGCACAAACACGGAAGCAAATCTACTACAAAAATTTTATGCTAAAATCTCCATCAGCTAAAAAGCATTTGACCTGTGACTGGATATGTGTGTTAAAGAGTTACGTTCCCATCATAAATGCCAGGATGACTCTCTTGGAGACTGCCATCTTACCAAAGGGACAGTAAAAGCAATAGAGAGCAACAGATTCATACATTGGCTTCTCTGCAGCCCTGAAGGATTATTACTGCATCAGATAGGGCAGCTTGATTTCCATGGCTCTTTTGATCTTTAATTTTTGATCTTAGCTGAATCCCCCCAGATGATGGTTATTCACTGTACTCCCAGATTTTCTCCATAAAGACTGTACGAACATTCTTCATGGGATCCAATGTCCAAGGGTGAAAGCAAGAGGCCCCAAGGAAGCACAGCCATTATTTGTCATTTTGCAGGGATGGGGACAGCGCAAGTCCTTGGGTGCACGGCATCCAGGTGTTGCCAGGAGGTCAGCCATGGACACGTTATTGCAGCTGGTGGGAGAGCATACTGCAGTCTCTGAGCTGCTGTGCAGTCACCTACACCTCCTGGTAGCCCTGCAGCAATGATGCTTCTTGGGCTCTGGAGTGAAAAGTATGCTTCTCTTACAGATAGTTTGCAGAGAGCTTCATGATAACACCGTAACAGCAACACACTGATTTAGTACTTACTCTTGCAGTTAAAACCAGGAGACTCGGTCCATATTGGGGGAAGTGGTGAGGAAGAGGAAAATTATTATTCTTAGTTCTTACATAGTTTTCTACACGAATATCCAATTTCTAGGTCCTCACACAGAAAAGACGGCTCTGTGTGATTGTGCCCTCCTTTTAAATTTTAATTTAATATATAAAATACCACCATCACTTTTTTCTACCAGGCTATTACATATCTGATATGATATACAGATACTTAAATATATGTATATAGTAAATTAAAAAGGACAGTAGCCATTAAAAATGCATTATCTGGTTATGATCAAAGTTAACTTCGGTTACATCCAGGGCAAAATCATATTTCATATCATGCTAGTTAAAATATGTAATGCAGTTTACCAAAATAAACAGAGCCTGCATCTACAGGAAATTCTGAATTAAGGCTTTCTCTCAACCTTTAGAAATCAGTTTCTCTTATATGTAAAATTCAATATTAGTTTGAAAAGAAAAATTACATAGCAACCACAACTGAGACTGTTTCAATTCTGTATTCTAGTTCTCTGTGCAATGCATGCTTATAGTTACATGATTGCGCTTAATCGTTCCTGAAGAAATGCAGTCTTAACAATTGTATTCTTACAGAACCTTTCAAAGTTGCATATGTAAAAATCCTAAAAATAACTACCCAAAGTGGCTGTATCCAAATAATCCAGCTATGGACAATAGTGCACAAAATGGCTTGTGAAATCACAAGACAAATTTCAGAATTCCTTTCATAAAGATTAAAAAACACGATGATAATCTACATTTATTCTTTTAAATGTATCAAAAGCTTTATTTTTGACAAGATGGATGACATTTTAAAAATAATTCCTCATCTATCTATAATGAACTTTCTACTTCTGAGACTCAGGATGAATATTACTGTGAATTTAAACAAGAGCCAAATCATGGCAAAAAGTTGCACTTTTGGAAATCTCATCCCCAAATAATCTTCTCCCCATTTTTTTTTTTTTTAGTGGAGCATCTGGCAATGACAGTAAATAAATTCTAAATACCTGTTGCTGAGTCACATTCTACTGGTATAAAGTTATAAACTTCACACAGGCAACATGGGTGATGTACCTTTAGCAGATACTGCTCAGTCCCCGGCTGTCCTTTTGAGGGGTTATCTAAGGGGTGGGAAGGACTGAGAAACAAAGCGTGTGCAGGAGGCAGAAGCTCTGAGGACACCTTGCAGGGGACACTTCCTGGTGACCCACCAAAGAGCAAAGGCTATAAAGTGGTGTTAACAAAGTGCAAGGAGCTGCCAGGTAGAGCTGGCAAAATCATCAGAGTAAGATCAAGAAGGCTTGAAACTGGAGGTCCAAGAGGAGGGAGCAAGCAGGAGGAAGAGGGAAGAAAGGACAGGCTCTAGCAGCTCAAGAGACTATTAAAGCCATGCTCAGCTGTAAGGCAGCCTCTGCACAAATCAGTCCATCAGCAATGGTTTATGGGCCGGTAGCCAGATAAGCCCTTGTTTCCTCCCTGGAGCGAGAAATGACTATCAGACCTGAGTGGCTGCGATGGGCAACTGGAAAAGTACTTAAGCAGGAGCACTGTTCCTCCGAAACCCCACTGTCTAGGGCTACTATATCCAGATATTGGGGGCACAACTACCTGAAAACTGGGAACTGTTTGAAGAATTGAGGGATCCTGCAAATGTGAGTTGGAGGCTGATCTATCACATCAAACTGCAGGAACAAAACAATTTTGAAGACTGTACACTCTTAAGCTAGGAATCAAGTGGAAGCCAGTGTAGAGAAAAAAAGAAAAAAAACACAAGCAAACCAACACAAAAAACTACACCTACTTTCAAACAGTTCTGTTTTTTAATCCATGTGAGAGAATCTATTCACTCTTTTGCCCATATTGAATTGGATCATCACTAGCGGGTGATAGGAAATGCAGTTAAGATTTTGTTATAAGCTCTCTGTATAAAACTCTGATTTCAAGCACATTTTCTCCCATTTAGGCTCAGGAGTCATGACTGCTTCAGAAATTAAGGTTTAGAGAATGATGAAACATTTGGATGTGTGTACAGTCTATTGACAAAGGTGAAAAGTAGCCTATTTTAATAATTTTTCCTGAAGACTGGAAATTGAAAGTAATATTTTAAAGAAAGGACTCAATTAAATTCAAATGAATGTGGAGTGGAGTAACGCATAGTTGTACAAAAACCCAGGCTTTAACCATGCCCCTTACGGCTCATTTGCTCAATAGCAGGGACAAGTGCACTATTCCACAGTAACTCATAATGTTTTCTACCTCCCTCTGTTCTTCTGCATTGTGAGTGTCATTAGTTACGTTCTCTTGTGCTGTTAGACACTGAAATACTGGGGGTGGGGGTGCGGGCAGAAGGTTGTTAATTGGCCACCCAATATCCTGGCTGTCCTGTGAGGAACTGAGAGGGACACAGAAATATAAATAGAGGCTATGGGGTTTTGTAAATCTTACCTGTGATGAGAACCCATCAGAAAAGAGAGAGCGAGAGAGATCCTCCTCCCTGGGACAAGTGCCTTTTAGAAGTTGACTAAGGAGTTGAGAGACCCGCGATCTTCCCTCCTGACAATGCTGTTAATGGACATGGGCTGTACTTGTAGGACTCTGAAGCTGTTGCTTTCAGATTAGACTTAAACTACTAGCCCCAGGGCAAAGTGCAGATGAAATGTTTTCACTGGCTGGCCTTGTATATTACAGAGCCTTTTCTTTTCCTTGATTGTCAGAAAGGCAATATTTCACATGATCTTTTTGAGACCTTGAAGTGGCAGAGGCATATGAATTCCAGCTGGGAAAACACCTGAAGTATGAAGAGCATACAGGCATCACTCTAGTTTGTGATTTTAAAGGAGTTTTCTCTGAGTAGCCAAGGAAGAAACATGATTTTGCCCCTCCTTTAATAAAGCCAAGGGAATAGGATGCAAGGTCATTTCTTCCTTAGTAAAGGAACAAAAAAAAAGGTAGAAAATGTGAGAATCTTTGAAAAGTCACAAAGCTCATAGTGACATTGCTATTGTGCTGGCTCCCGGTCCAAGTAAGGTTCAGTGTTGGCTTTATCAAGATGCGCAAGATGAGTTCCCTGGAGAGTGGAAGAGAAATAATAGGCTAGGCCATCTATAAATCTAGCTTTGGACATAACAAAAGGGCATCAGCAAATTTTGCTTACACAGATCTCTTGGGAGTGCTTTGAATTTAGGATTATACCTTTTGGGACATGTCTTTAGAAGATGACAGTTATGTCTCTTTGTCTGATGGATAAAATAGGTTGATTCTATAGGGAGCGCTTGGCTGTGCATATTGCTGATGTTGGCATTTTGAATACATCCTGAAGCATGCAGGGTGCACTGACGTGCACAGCACTCTGAAGCACATCTCACTCGCTTTACAAGGCTGGATCAGCCACAAGCCTTACCAGGGAAGGAAGACGTATATCTGGGATATGACCTGGGGAACAGTTCGATGGAGATTTTGGTTGATGAAGAGCTGTCCCTGCTACCAGAACCCATGGCTAGTCCACGGATAGCCTAGGTGGGACTAAAGACTGAGCAAGGCTGGGACATGCCATCTGTGGGAGATGGCTATGATACCTGAAAACAGCCCTGAAAAGGTAAGAAGTAAACTGAGGTGCCAGAGGTGGTTTTGGATGAGATTCGTTATCTACACCGGCATCAAAACAACATAGAACTAAATTTGAGGGTTGTGGAGAAAACATGGTGGAGTTAGTAAGTTGATAAAGGTGGAGGAGGAAAATGCTGTGAAAGGAAAGATCACATCTCCTTGTACAGAGCACAACTGATTTCATTAAGACTACGAATGTCAGCTATTATTTATTTATGCATATAATTTGCTAAAGGGTAAATCCAGACAAGACAAGGACTTCATGTTACCATTAGTGGTATGTTAATTGAAATATTTTTGCTTCTGGTTGCCGTTTGGATTATGTGACAGAGCACTGTGTGCTTGTGCCAGGATGTTTGATGGGCTATTGAATTAGCTCAGCATTACAAGACATCAGCATCCCAGCCTTCTTAAATCTTTTCCCCTCCTTCAGAACTTCCCGTCTGAATCTGCTCTTGCTCAAGGTACTGACACAGAAAAGTAAGTTTTGTCAAGGTTATTTCCTTACCCCTAATAAATTCTAAAACCTCTAAATGTCTCAGTCTTTAGATGTGTTTTCTTCCGGTTTAAAGAGAAAAGAAAAAAGCATTTCAAGAGCAAGATATTTCCTCCTTGTTTTGTGTGATATTAGTTTCCTTCCCGGAGTAAGTCTTTTCACTAACAGCTCTGTCCCACGTAGGCGCCATCAGAACTGTTGAAGACAGTGAATCTTAAAGACACGGTACCTCCTGCTATATTTGGCATCTCCATGTCTAAGTAGAAAGGTCTGGGAATTTCTCAAGGAAAGGATTTTTATTTGAAAGTGTCCATTCACAGGAAAAGGACAACGAAGTAGCAGAAAGCCATCACTGTCTGCCGCAGAATCATTACTGCCACAGCCGACCTCTTTGGGAAGGACTTTGTTCCCATTTCAAGTCTCATCTTGCCCAATTCAGTTGTAGCCCAGCTGACTGTACAATGAGCTCAATTAAGATATGGCAGATGTCCAGTTTTGAGATCTTTGGCTAGCAAAAAAAGAGTTTTCATCCAGGTCTAGATTACAGTCCAAATGAATGGGCCTCGAAACCTACCATTGCTCTGGGTGCTCAGCAGAGGTTGTTACAAGTTCTGCAACCTTCATCCACAGTCAACATCACACATTGGCATCCATGGTCCCCTTAACACCGATTTTTTCTATACTTTCTTAAGGAGGCACTGGAAAACATGTCCCTTCCACTCCCACTCTTGCAAGGTGAGACTCTACTAATCAATCAGATGAGCTGCTGGTATAAGTGTAATCATATTCACCTTTAATAAAGCTATACTGATCCTTCTGGGCATCTGACTTCCAATGGCATTTGGATACTAGAATCTACTGCTGGAAACAGTGACTTCTGGCAGTGGAAAGTACAAGTCTAGCAGCTATCAGAGCGTCCTTGACCTGGAGGTTGCTTTTTGTAACTGATGGACTTTCAGGTCTCTCATCAGTACTCAAAATATTGGATTTTGCTGATGGGAAATCCATGATAAGAAAGTGAAGTAGGTGTACGGGGGGGTGCACACGTACAGACATGTTCCTGTGAGCAAGGCTTGAGGCATGTACACACCTTGACTGATATCCTGCCTCAAATTAAATCAATGATAAAGCTAACTTTGTTTTCAGCAGGGTATGACTTTCATCTCTGCCTGTTACATATAGTCCATCACAGCCTTCACTACACATTTTATCGCTGGTTTTATGTTGAGAGAATATGTGACCAAGCTCTATATCCATGTTTTTCAACCTAGCTGTACAGATTGTAGAAAAAACGATTTTTGTAAAAATATGAAGGAATATGAACAGTCAACATATCACAGGAAAGAGATGATAAAATTGCATATTTAATAGTACAGTGTAGTTAGCCAATCAGATTAACATTTCTACCATGTTCTTACCTGTAAAAAACCCCATATGACTCTGTATGATACCGATCAAAAGATCATATTCCGCAACAAATATCAATGTGTGGACTGGAATCAATGAATAGGATTAAGAGAGGATTGTGATTCTGAAAATCCTGTGCATAACAGCAAGATTGTTCCCTCAGCAGTGACCATTGCCAGCTGGAGTATGAGACGATTCAGACACAGGAAATTTCAGAACTGACTCTATACGCTAAAAGCAAAGGTTTCAAGAGAGCAATGGCAACTTTTGAAAATTAGAACTAGTTTTGGGTCTTGATTCCATACAGTTCAGTAAATTTTTGAGACATACTGTTAACACTGAGCCCTAAGATATTTCTTATGACATTTTCACTGAAACCAATGAAGTGTTACAGAGCATGACCAGCCACCCAGATCTAATGCTGCAGATGAAAGAACTGGGCTAAAGAAACTTGGGAAACAAGGAAGGACCCTACTTTTAAGGACGCTCCTTTCTTTAAGTGGGGTGTTCATGGGCTGTCTGTTTTCCTGTTCCTGATGAGAAGTGGAACCCGCAGCAGAGCAGACCATGGGGAGAGGAGCTGTTGCCTTCACAGTCAGCTGGGATTTTCCTCAAAAGGTCTTACCCAGCAGCTAAATTTGGACAGTTCAACATCTATACAGGTCAGCAAGTATGACCTCTCTGGATCTGATTGGGGAAGGCAGTAAGCAGCAACGTGCTAAAAGGACAACCTGAATTACATTATTCATCTATTTTGAGTAGGAGGGAGTGGAACAGAGAACAAAGGGACCTATCATAGATTGTTTCCCTATGTTTTCTGTTTCTCTTCTCTCTTTTTGTTCTTTCCCAAATAATGTGCTGTTTGAATAAGCCTGTTTGATTTACTGCTTGTGAGCAGGGAATATACTGTTCACTAACTGTTCTGACAGCTTGATTTTGTGTCTCTCTGGTTTTGGATGGCGTCTCAAGAGGAGGTTAAAAGTCGAGACCTAGACACAGGACCTGATCCTTGTTGCTGCCAGCTGGGGCTTGGCAAAAGGGTTACCCAATGAAGTAGTATACATTAAATGAAGCTGTCTCCAATATGCCAGCCAGCTATACTAAATGTTCCGTTAGAAATCCATCCAGTATCTTTAATTCCAAGGAATGTTACGCACACATCTTAATACACAGGAAAGCATTCACCTACTGTAATGAAGTCACCTCTGGGGTGCAACACAAGAGCTGTAACCATTTGAACCTGTAGGAAGAGGTAACATATCAGCAGCACACAACTGATTCCTCTCATTTTCTACACCATACCATGCCAAAATTTCTACAGCTAAGCAAATAATATCAGACAACATTGTATGGTGTCTCCTTCACGTGAGTAGCAACAAGCAGCATAGCATAAGGGTTATTATAAATATTATGAATCTATTTGAAAAAGAAGTCTCTTGCATTAATGTTCTGAAGCATATCAAGTTAATATGACTATTAAATTTTTTCAAATACCTTTCCAGCATCCTGAAAAAGAACGAAGAAATTAATTTTTCTCATTCTGTAGCATTTGTCATATGCTGAAGTCTGCAGGCAGTTTACTGGAAATATCCCAGTAAATACTGACAGGTCTGAGTGAAGACTTTGTGGAAGCAGAGTTTACAATTACAGCCCTGTGAAATCCTGTGCTGGTTTTACACACACTTCCTAGAGTGGTCCCACTGGGCTCAGTTCGCAGGGGTTTGCATCTTCATCTGCAGGCTTCAAGCAGTCTCAGTAAAAATCCATTTAAATCAGTGCATTTTTTTTCTCAACCTGCTATCCTTATCACGTAGCCCAAAAAGCACAGTTCTACAATTTACTTACAAGGACCTCTTAGGATTTATCCTAGAGGCCTTTTAATCCCCTCTCCTCAGCTCTTGTCACAGCTGTGATTTTCCCACAAATGACTCTTGGACCCATTGCCCCATGCCACCCTGGGGTGGGGAGGACTGCTAGCCTTCACTCGCAGCCCCCAGACTGCTTCTCCTTTCTCTGTAGGAAAGCAGGAATGGATCTTGTGGCAGAACTACCTGAGTTATCACTCTTTAAGATCTCCCTCTGAGGTGGTCATATTACTTTGTGGTATTTCTCTGTTTCTGCACTATCCTTGAGTCAGGTAAAATGGCCAGTGAATCTCCACTCCACATAAGTCTATAACTCAATGTCCCAAATGCCGTTGTTTATGTAAAGTTAAAGCAAATGGACAGTCAGTGATAAAAACAGGTAGCAATATAAATCAAATCACAGCACTGTCTTTCATGTACTTTATGTATATAAATGCTGGGTTGTGGAAAGGAAGAAAAACTGGTATTATCACAGAATTGGTTCAGAACATTTTTCTTGATTAACACTCACATGTAAGTAGCATTTAGGTAAAATAGCTACTTGCCCTCTAAAAGCAACGTGTTCTCATTTAATACATTTATCAGCAATACTGAAGAGCAGTGTGTTTGCTGGAAGCCATGAAAACAGCCCCAGCTCTGAAGTGAATGGCTGTTTTTGTCTCCTTCAGAAGCAGAAGGATTTTCCTTATTCAGGGAAAGAAAGAAGTCTTTTCAGAGAACAAGACTCTGTGCCAGGTTCTCTGCCAGGCATCGTGGGGTGTTTTGAATGACCTGGAGAGGCCATGTCGCATCGGTAAGCCTAGCAGGCGGCGAGGGCCGAGGAGACAGAGCACCTCTCCACAGCTCCAGGCACTGGCATCCACGCTGCCATGCCAGGCAAACACACCACGGGCAACAGGTTGTCACCTCAGGGGATGCAGCGTCCTCTTTTCTTCCCTACCCCACCGTGCACTTTCACCACCTGCTCTAAACATCTCTGACAGTCCTGGTTTAACACCCCTGCCCTAGCGAAGTCCCACTCTGCAGGTGAGGGAAGCAAACCTGACCTCTCTCCTGAGTCCGACAACATTGCTTATTAATCAACCAGACAGTTCATGTTTGAGAGACATAAGGGCAGCCTCTTGGGGGGAGAACGTGTTGCTTCCAGGGAGCTCTCTTCCACCATCTGCCCCCGTGAAGTCTAGGAAACAAGATATTGGGAAGTAAATTCAGCACAGATGTATAACACGTGAAGGTCTGTTGACTTCAGGGTATAATTGTATTGCATTTAACCTCGGGAATTTAAATCACAGACAGCCTTGCCTCCCCTCCCCGTTGCTACTCTGATGTAGATGTCAGTAGACACACACCATGCCACCTAATTCAGATTTCAGCGTGATCGTCAGTGGAGTTGAATCATGTTTTGTCATTTGTTATTTGGTTGTGTGCTTCTGCAAGGAAATAATTTACACGGTACATACAAGACAGGCAACCATTACATAAACTGTGTTATTTTACCAGCTTGAAATTCCCAACCAACTCTGTGTCTTGAGAGGGTCACAAAGCTGTACCTGACCAGAAAATACTCTTGGTGGTACTTCTGACTGTAAGTGGGAGAAGCTGAAGGGACTGAAACAACACAAAAAACTCATTAATATATAATTTTGGTAAAACGTGTTTGGAAAAGTGTATCTAAATGCCTTCTTAATCCATGCTTAAAAAGACCAGGAAACATTACCCATGGCAACGTCATGCTGTCATTGTTGGTATGTCTCTGGGTTTGATGTATAGAGTGTAACAGATCCTTGTTAACTAATGCTGGTTTGGAAGAAGAAGGAGGGAGACTGCAGTATCTTCTCTCTCTCAGGACGTCTATTCAAGGAGTAAGAAGCATCCAGCAGACAGTCCCTTCTTAGACAGTACTGAAGGAATGGCTCCAGAGCTGTTCTCATTTAGTCCGTCACATTTGAGTTGCACTCATTTACCTCGTGCAAAATGTTCCTCTTTTACCTCCCCTTCTCTCAGACAGAGATATATATAAAACAAATAAAGACATTCTTCCACATACCCCTGCCCTGAAAAGGAGAAAAAACCAGTGTTAATCATGTTGTTTGATGCACTTCTGGAAAGAGCTCAGATATGACAGTGCTGAGTATGGCACAAGCACTTGAATAAACTGTACCATGAAGACAAAATCTAAGGAAATGTGAAGGGAAGGGCTTTTTAGAGACCCTGAACATGCTGGGTTTTCTTTGGTTAGAACCCACTGAATTAAAATATGCAGAAACTGGCTGGGAATTAACTAGCTTTCTATTATAGATGAAGCCCCCTTATCCCTGCAATTAAAGAAAGTGCTTTTTCCACTTCACCAATCCTTCAGCAAAAACAAAGATAGAACTCAATATTCTTGGTAGATCTTGGATAAAATGAAGGCAGGAAAGAAAACCTTTCAGACTAGTTTTATGGACTGGAAAGAAACAGGACTGCATATCTTGTCTTTTTTCATCTCTTAATGGCACAGCATGAACTCTGGTGAAGCCTGCTGAAGCCAATGGAGCTGTACCAGGGATCGTTCTGGCTCATGCTCTGAACCTACCAGTAAATAAAAAGGCCAGATCCACATTTCTTCACTGGTTTATGTTAAACACTTTCTTGCATATAACAATAGGAGAGGGAAGGAATCTTCCTCTTATGCATTTTCACATAGCTTCCTGCGAGCAGAGAAATGTCAGGGTTTGGTAGACGTCCAGCCTGGCCTCTCAGAACGGGAGTGGTGCAGGGCTGTGAGTGACCTCCACCAGGCAGAGCGACTCCCCTCGGCTCTTTCTCACCCAGGAGTAGATGGGAGCCAGGAACCAGACTACCTGTTTTGAGGTCTGCAGATGGGGCGCATGATCACAGAGTGCAGCCTTTTCAATGCCTGTGGCAATTTAACTTATACTGAATATACAGCAGGTGCACACGCTGTCTCTTGTTCTAAAATAAGATTCAGAGGAGCACAAGATTAGTGGACACCATCTATTCACCTAAGACATATTGTGCCTCTACCTCTAAAACTTTTTTTTTTTTTTTTTTTTTTTAAATACGATTTCTGACTGACTGGCAAGCGAAGTGAGACCTGATCTTTAAGAAAAGGATCAAGAAGCAACAGAAGGGGTTTAACTTCCGAAGTTTGTGTATTAGCAATCCTATGGGCTTTTGGGGGGGAAGGATGCCATTATAGTTCCAGAAACATTGAGAGTGGCAGATTGCCTGAAATAACTGTAAGAGGCAGCAGAACAAGAGCGAACTTTCAGCACCCAAAATTTATGTGTCAAAAATGCCTCAGCCCTTGCACATGTTTTATGAGTGTTAAAATAGAAAGTACAGTCCCTATGTCTCAGGTGGTGAACAAGCCATACTTCTATAAGATTTAGCTCTTTGCAGGCAATTCTTGAAATTCCTTAAACCCCTGAAATTATGAGCGATTGCTCCGGCGGGGTGTGAAGTCTATATCTGGACCTCAGGCTGAGTTGCAGTTGTTGGCTGTGATTGCAGTGGAATTTTTGGTGCCAGAGAGTTCTGAGGAGACCATGGGGAAAAAAAGAGAGAAAAGAAAAAGGCAGTTGCATTTTGAAGCATAGTTGTTTAATAAACATGCTTTTCCAATAAATAAGTCTGGGAACCTCTTCTGCTATACTGTGCCAGTGTGGGTAGTCCTGTGTTTACACATGGAGGTTTGGCAGCATGGATGCTTGACTCACCCAATATACAGTATAAACTCTGCAATCTTCTGAATGTGCCAAGCTAAGAGATAGATTTTGTCAGCCTTCCGCCTGATGTGTAGGACTGTGCTTTGCGGGCAGCACCCAACTACTTGAGAAGGGAACTACTACACAACGGAGGAAGGTTGTCAGTGTTGACCAGAATAAGCATGGGGTTTTTTTAAGCTGCTAATGAGGGCAGAGTTTCCTTAGAAGAAAGAGGTTTTTCAATGGTTTTTGAAGACTCTTTCATTTTCATTTGTTTCCCACGTCTATGTCATTTTAAGCAAGCACCTGCTTGCTGCTAATCTTTCGCAGCCGTATTCTTGAACACCCTGTGTACCACACCTGTCGCAAGCATGCTGCTCCCGCTATAAGCAGAGCGCATGACCATGCAGAGAGCAGAGATTCATTTTTAGAGCAGGATGGTACTCCAGGAGCTGTTCCTTCAGCTGCACGCGTGGGCTCAACCAGAGATACGCAGGCTAAAAGAGGAGGGGGGAGGAGAGGCTCATTTAACTCTCTCTGGGGAGCCCGATGTACTCCATTGCACCCATTTATGGCAAGTTTCTCTGTAGTTAAACAGGAAATCTTTTCCACAGGTTTTTTCAAGCTCTTCAGTAGAATTTTATGGAGAATTAGATCTGTGGTTCAGCATTTTAAATAGCTACTTAAGTTCTAATTTTAAGAATACAATGTTGGGTTTAGCTCTATTAAGACCCATAGTACCTTTCCTTAGGACTCCTTATTCCTGGAAAATGTGAAGGTCTGTTAACTGAGGACGTGGAGAATCCTTGTTAAAAAATGCTTGTGTTGCTGGTTCACCTGAGGAGCAGAGGTGGAGGGGGCAGGGGTTCACCCAGTCTGAGTGACTTCATCACGACTGTGGGTGATCCTTGTTTAGGATGTTAGGATGACTTTCTGGGCATATTTCAGAAAGGATGTAAAGTTAATGTTAATGAAGTTAATGAACAGCATTTATTTTTCCTTAATGGGACATATAAAAAGAAACCAAGTTCAGGCTTCATCTCCTTGGGTCTCAGGTGGATGAGAGAAGATATCTGTCTTGCCTACTTCATCTCTCCTCATTCCCTGGGAACCCAAAGTCCAGTTACGGTCAATTCTGCAGCAAATGGTGTTGACTGATTAGTGAGTGCTTACTTTTTGCCTGATCTGCACATCAGGATTCTTCATCTATTCTGTTTCAGGTAGGGATAGTTTCTCAAATGTCTTTGCAAAGGTGTTGGCATGCCCTTTCGTTTATATGAGATGATCAGCAAAGGAGATATCTCAATTAATGATGATCTACTCACTCCTGTATGCAGGGGCACACATGTGTTTGGGTCCTTTCCTGGCTGCGACTCTTGCTGTGGAAAAAAGGAGGCTTTTCTTGTATGTAGAAGTGTAAGTTATTCTTAGATTTAAAGGCCTTGTAGATTCTTTATATTCAAAGAGCAAACACCGCCACTATCATTATGAATCACCGTTCCTGATGAGTCTAATTCTTTTTACTGCCATTACAGCAGATGCTCACATATCTATCCTCAGTGGACAAATCAATCTTCCCAAACTCCTCATAAATATTCCAGGAAGAATACTAGATATTATAGCAGCATCTCCTGGCCTTGGCAGAAGAAGATAGAGCTTCTCCTTCAAGTTGACTTTTCAGATGGCTTACCTGCAGAGCGTAGGGGGACACCAGATATAGATCCCTTGCTGAACATTGCTGTTATACAGGCAGATATTCACACTGACAGCATATTTCCCTGTTAACAGCCTTCAGTACAATATTTTTCTCTCTGTGGCTATGTCTCTTCTTTCAGCTTTGTCCGTCTTCAAGTGTGTGAGCTTTGTTGTGGTCAATTAGAAACACTAGGGACTTTTAATGTGGGGAATTTCTCAGAACACAGAGCAAGTGAACAAACAGACATTCCCTGATAGACCCTGGAAAATAGAAAACCTAGTGAAATAAAGCATACAGGTTGCTCAAAACAGTAGATCTTTTAAAGAAATCAGATTCATAATCTCCCAAACTAGGTGGATTATCTGCAAATAGATTTCCCCTTACCTGCTAATTTCTTTCTCCCTATCATCTGTCCCTTCCCTTCAGTTGCTAACCATCACCGGTGTGTCTCCTAGCATAGCTGTTCCTGTTTTCCTGTCTGCTCCTGGAAATCCTGTTTCCTATGGTCTTGTTCTGTACATAACAAGTCCCAGAGAACTAGCAAAAAATTATTTCCCATAAGCTTGTGAGTTGCTGGCCTTAGCTTCTACCCTTTCTGTAACTCTGTTGGATGCCTATTTGATCTCATGTTTCCTCTGCTCTTGTATTGCTCTTCTTTTCCATAGCCATGAGAAACAAGAGATCTTACAGGAACTAAGGGCTGAGACTCATTTAGGAATGAACCTATGGACAGAGAGCAGGCACATGAAAATAAACAGTTCTGGCCCCAGAAGGTTGTCAGCCTGTGTTGGTCAGACTGGCAAAGAGTGGGACAGGAAAACCCATGGAGCCATTTGGCTAGGGCAAGGCAGCTGCCAGGTGGCTGAGTCAAGCCCTGTTCTTAAGTCAGTTTATTGTTTCCTATGTACTAGATAGATAGAACTGCCTCTGAAATGCTTGGCGATAAAATAGATGGATGAAATGTTGCCATCCAGATCAATTTTTGTTTTGTATCTTCCATGGTCCTGTGTTTTTAATGTTTTTCAAGGTTGCTTGAAGCTTTGGATTGTGTGCTTTTTGGCATGGAGTTTGAGTAAGATTGAAATCTTATTACATAAATAAATGAGATTCTGAACCAGTTGAACTATTCTTAAGATTTGTTCATGTTTAGTTATAATTCCATTTATAGAATACTTGTAAGGATTAGCACACAACAGCCCAAGAGAAGCATATATGCTGTGAGATAGCAATGTGCTTTAGGTCCTATAGCTGCTGCTGGGAGATTTCCTCCCTCAATATTTTTTTCCTTTGCTGTGTTTTCTTTCAGTCACAAGGGGACCTTTGCTGGTGCCAATACTGTTTTCAGAAAGTAATCTTACCCAGTGTCCTCCTACAGCATGAAAGCCCAGCACACATGGCAGGTGGGGTTTACAAGACCACCATGGGCAGCAAAAAAGGACTCGATTCTTCTCTTTATATGCCTTTAATAAGAAGAAACATAATTGAAAAGCAGACCATGGATTCAAAGGAGATTGATTACTGCCCCCTGTTTAACTCTGTGTGTACCGAGGCCTATGCATTTGGAAAGTCCATCCAGTTTAGGCCGTAGCCCAGCTGGATGAATACAAGCACATGATGCATATCTAGTGGGTCTCATAAGGGCCACTCTAAGTCCCAGTGACCTCAATCAAATATCCCTCTGCCACAGTCAAATGGATTTGAATCTTCACTGCCTAATGACATCGCACTTGGGCAGGCAGTTGATTCACTGGAGTTCAAATAGTGATAAATCAGCACTGGAAGTTATCAGGGCAAAGGTAATATTTTCATTTTGTTAAGCCAGGGTGCTTATCATTAAGTGAAAAACTTTCTTGATTGTTTCACCCCATAGTGCCACAATACTCTGGCTGCAGAGAGTAGTGGACCCAGTATGTTTAAGTTTGTGTTTTCTCATACTGCTGCTTACGTGTCCCATCCCCATCCTACTGCCAAGCAAACATCCTGATTACTTTTCCAGAGCTACTGTCTTCTCTTGGAAAGTTAATCCCTTCTCCTTGTGATTCTTCTGTTTCCAAGCGTGTCTCTAGGATCGGATAGCCAATGTTGTAAGGAGTGTTAGGTGAGAAACAAAAATTCTGGCCAGGCAAAGTTGTACCTACAACCAAGGGAGAGACTAGGGCTCATCTTTACCTGATACTATGTGTGAATACCACACTTTCCATGCTTACCTAGTCTTTCAGACTAAGTTAATTGAAATACTCTAATACCTTTTAAAAACATACCTAGTTAAAACCACTCTTGTTTAGAAATTCCTTCCACTCATCACAAACACCATGGTTAGGAGGCAGGAGCTTCCAATAAGGATTTTCCATCTATTATTTTTGGCACCTTAAAAAATTTTTTGTCATTGACAGTATGGAATCTTTACTGTTCCAGTGCAATGCAATTTTAGAAATAGTTTTAGGTTCCCGGTGGCCTGAAAATATTCACAACTCAAAGTGAAATGTGAAGGCTTCTTATGAGGTATAAAGAGTCTGTTGTCTAAGAATTAGATCCACAAAAGGCAGCATGTTGAGGGGGGAGAAAGACATGTAACGGGAAAAGCCAGAAATGTTGTAGAGGTAACAGTGATGCCTTTCTTCTCATAAAATGCTCTAACCACCAGCACATCCTCAGCTAGGCATACTTTCATTCTTGGGTGTTTCCCGACTTGGGCCATGCACATGAGAGTGATAGAGGCAGGCTCCCACTCGCCTGCATGTGTGCATGTGCAACTCCATGAACTGTCAAAAGTAAGGCAGAGGAGCTCATAAGTGTATCTTGGGGGCTAGAGTAACTTTGTTGTAAAGATTGGAGAAACCTCCCATGGCACCTCTAGTCAGCTTAGCTGAGGTTTTAAGGATTTCACATTTAGACTGAACCACACACAACCGTGTGTTGGGTTCCTAAGTCTTATCCAAATCTCTTTATGAATGGCAGACCAAAAGCTTTCCCTGATCTGCAAAATGAACCTAACTCCTCTCAAGAGGACCAATCCATGGCCTGCAGTGCAGGTCAATCAACACGACCGAGATGTTTCAGATGGCATTACCAGTCACGGGGTAAAGCCACCTGAGCTCAAGCAGCATGGCAGAATGTCCATTTCAAGGAAGACATCTGTCAATCATAAAGAGGCTGTAATTAAAAATCAATATTTCTCTGTTATTTCTCAAGCCAAGAGAGCTGAATTATGCCTGCAGATCCTGGAAATTACTCTGTGGAAACTATTTTCAGCTACCACCAGCATCATGAAATGGTGTAGGCACACTCCAAGTTATGGAATATAATATAATTCAATTAAGTAAATATTCTATGGTCTAGTTGCACCTTATTTTTCTAAAGAAGCCCAAATCAAGCAAATGCGCTTCATTAGGTATGCAAAGAATTTCACTGTATGTATGCAAGTAGGACCCCTTTCTCATTACTGTGGCAACCTTCTAACATCCTAAAGCTTGGAGGCTAATTACTGCTGTCTACTAATGCAGTTGACTATCCCTTCTTCAGTGAGTTTATGACATGTTTCCTTGGCAGGACATTAGTAATACACTCAGTGAAACACACGGAATTTGCCAACACCTCACAAACACTTTCCATAGGAAATCCACAGCAATGCAGTTGATATATGTTTATGTTTACACGTGAGATGGCATACACCATTCAGTATTCCTCATTAAAAGTCTTCCTTATTTCTTTCTATTCTTCCTAGCCTTCATTAAAAACTGCAATTCATAAAAAGGAGCAAAAAGCCAGTCTGAAGATAGCATAAACCAACAACATGCTATTCATAAATTTCAAAACATTCTCACCATCCAAAGCCTCTTTAAATTAAGACCATTTTGAGTCCTTAGCATCTCAGTCTGTTGCTGATCATAATCCTCTGGCCTGGTATTCATTTTCGAAGAGCAACACTCCTGTTCTTGTAAATCAGAGAGTTTGGACCCTAAGTGGATGTACTGCCAAATCTTGCAGGGCAAGAATTCTCTTTCTTTGCAGAAGCACAGCTCCTTGTACTCCTCAGTAAAGTTACAGAGGTCTGTGGAATAAACCCCAGGCCCCCAGTGGTTTCCTGGGACCAGAGTAAAGGCCCACCGCCTGCAAAAGAACTTTTCCATTCCAGCGTACCGATGAGAAAGTTACAAATTCATCGAATGTCCTATCTGAACAGAGAATTAAATAAAAAACCTATAGTAAGAACAACAATACATCTGTATTTTTAAACCAAGAGCTTGTGTGTGGTTTCAAAATTTTTTCATTCAGTTGTTCGTGGCAAAGGAACTCCTCCTAATAATGCTTAGAGAACAGATAAAAGCAAGTAGGAGGCTGTAAGTAATGGATGTCTAGGATAGCTGTCTTAAAAACAAGTACACCTGTGAGGAACAATTGGCAGACTGTTGGGACTTTTATGGATAATTACATTACACAGGCTCTCATAATGTCAGATGTAATATAATAAATAGGCTGCTCGCTTTGGTGTTCCCTGTAGTCAGCTAGAGCTACCTGGAAGACAACTCTTCATTTTTCTGGTTTGTGTGAAAATTATGCCTTTTTGTCAGGAGCTCTTTACTTTGCAGAACACCGCACAGCCCAGCAGTTGCTCGTCGCAGCTGTAATTAGATTATATCGAACTGGCGGTGTTGAAACACTGCTGCCCGCGTTGTCTCACTCAGCTCTAACTCCTGAGCAGCTCCAAAGCACTAAACTTGCCACAGTGATGCCTTCTGAGGATAGCGGTGGTGATGGGAGGCAAGTGAGGGTGGACCCTTCCCTTAGAGGTGTTAAATACACCAGTCATTGCCTCTCACTCTGAAGCTGCCCTCTGTAGTTAGAGATGCTCTGCACCTTGCAGAGGGTACTCAGGATCTGGCAAGACTGGCTATCTAACCTGTTATTTTCCTATGGAACCAATGACATACTGCTGGAATTATGATTTTTTTTTTTTTTTTAAACTAGTCAGTCACAAAAAAAACCCCAAAACACTGGGAAATGTATATGGAGTTTATTTGCATTTTGCCCTGCCCTGCGCACAGTCAGCTCCTCAGGTCTTTCAGGAAAGCATTAAGGGAAAAGAAGTGGTAGCTTTTGAGCTGCTGTGAGCTAAGAATTTTGTTGGAGCAGCAAATCTCAGGCCTATGCTTCTCAGTTTATCCTCCCCTGTGTGCCCCAGTGGTGGACATCCATGATAAAAAGGCATTGCTGGTCAGCCCTGTGCTCAGCAGGGTTCTCCTTCTCAGCTGGGTGCTAAAGGCAGGCTCCTGGAGAGCTGCCTATCCCTGCAGGGAGGAAAGTGCAGCATCCAGCTTCAGCCAGAGGTCAGCCAGTGCGTGCTGACGCTTGAACTACTGCCCAGACGCACACGCACAAATGACAGAATTTGGGAGCAAACGCTGGGGTAGGTTTCCTCTCGAGCACTCCCTGCTCACATGAGACAGTGCTGGCAAAATGTCGAGCACCACCTGCATGGTCTTTTTCTCCCAACTTCTCCAACACAGTCAAAATGGTCATGCTGCTGCGAGGTGGAGGATCAGCTATTTCCTATCAAATGTCTCTCTCTCTCTTTGAAATGATGGTGCTGAGTCTGATGGATTAGCAATAACCTGGACACTTAAGCATGGGGTACTTAACTGCATTTATGGATACAGCTTGAAGCAAGTGGATTTTTCAAGCAGTGGTGTGAGGGGAATTCTGGTGATGGTTTATTGGTTGGTGTTTGAGGTTTGTTTTTTTTTTTTTTGCTTGTGTGCTTTTTATCACCCCTCCTCCCTAAACCTACAAGGCAAACACCAGTGAGTGGGATAGGCCTGCAAAAGGAGAAAGCTCCCAGTTTGCCCAATATTTACCAGGAACAGATGTTGCTCTAGGCATTTCTGGTAGTCATCAGAGGAAGAGAGCAAAATAAATGTAGCCATCTTTCAGAGTCTGCTTGAGGAGCCAATCTTTTTATGTTGTAATGACATGTGCGTTTAATAAAGATATAGAGTATTTGGAGGAGAGTAAATCTACACCCTTATCTTAGCGACATTTAGAATGAAGATTTCATTTAATTGTGGCTCACTGCTGAGCACAATTTACCAAAATGGCAGTAAAACGCTATTGAACTGTAACATCTAAAGACGTCTAAGTGCTTGGATAATTTGTGTTTTTTTTCCTCCTTTGGAAGATAGTAATAAAATAGCTAAAAATAGGAAGGAAAGAGAGCAGCAAGACCTTCAAAGCAAAGAAAGAAGTGGTAGCATACACAGGCGCTCTAATACAAGCATCACCCCTAAAAATGGTACACCTTGACCGCCTTAACTTTGTTCACAGAGCTGTAGTAACACAATGACCATTACAAATCAATAAAATGATGGGCCTATATCCCAGAGAGATGCAATCCAGCAGTACTGGTGCTTTTGTAAATTTGTGAGCACTTTAAGAAATTTCTCATAGGTAAGTTATGGACTTAGCTTCTCTTAATTGGGTTTCACAGACCCCTTAAAAGTGCGTGACTCCCTCCTCTCCCTCCCCACCCTGTTCCACAGCCAGAGGTAAAAAAACAACAGCTGTAGTTGCACAGGATTTGTGTTCACAGCTGAATCCTTTTACGTCCCTTAGTGCAACTCTGAGGGTCTTCGTTCTGCACTGGTGGCCTTGGGAGCTCCCTTTGATCCCTGCCCATTAGCAGAAGATCCCTGGGGAATCAGACCAACACCGCTGACTTGCTTGTGATTATTTGGCTGCAATAACTGAGCCCTATGGGACTGACAGAATCACTTTCATCATGTCCTAGGTGTCCCCAGTGCAGCATTTGGTTCAAAATGAATTTTCTAATATGTAAACAGATGCACCTGACATGGTCCTGTTTGAATATGAAATGCAGAAGAGGCGCTCCACACCTAGGCCTAGCAGAGCAGGCCTCAGCTTTGAGATACAATGATGAGGAGCCACAGCATTCAAGTGACCGAAAAGCATCGACCTCCTCAGTAACAGCAGTCGTTCAAGTGGTAGTTCCAAGACGAGAGTGGGAGGAGATCCAAACCAGGAAAGGAGTTCAGGAACAGCACAGGCAGGAGGAAAGAAGTGGGAGAAACCAAAAGGAAGGTGTTTGGAAAGGAAAAGAGTCCAGAGCTTTATGCAGGTTTTTTCCATTTTATAACAACCTTGCTGGTTTGAGTTTGGTTTTGGTTTGTTTGGTGTGGGGTTATTTTTTTTTGTGGGTTTGGTTTTCTGGTGGTGTTTTTTTGTTGTTTTTATTTTTTTTATTTACAGTATAATCTAGACATCGCGATGCAAGCTGTGATCTTTGTATCCACTGGGCATGGAAACCATTAGTCACAGCTGCAGCAGATTTTGTTAGATTAAGCAATAGGCTCCTCTCCCTTGGAGCTGGTAAATGGCAGGTTCCCAGCAGTCACCACTCCACAGGGATGAAGCACTGGGAGCAGAGCTTTGATAGACTGCAGTGTTACGGCATCACTGCCGAGCTACCTGCTTACAGTGACTAAGTAAATTGCTGCCTGGGTAACATTTATCAAGGGTATTATGTTGAAGCACAATCCCAGGACTGTGGACCTTCCCTTATTAATAGAAAGTGTGATCTGCTTCTAGGAGATAACAAATAAGTAAAGTTCATAGCTATTACTAGGTTCGGATGTGTTCAGTGTGAATATTGCACACTGTAAGTTATCTTGCATTCATGTAAATTACATTGACTAGAAAATACTAGTTGTCTCCCCAAGATAACAAATTTACATGTAAAATATTCTAATCTAGTGATGCTAGTGTGTCTGGGGAGGGTTTTTACAATATGAAATTTGGAGGAATTGCAGGAGTTCAATGTTGAACGAACTTTCTAGGTAGTGATGTCTTCAGCTGTGTACCCGGGCAGGTGAATGGCACACTGCAGAAATGAGGAACTTGCTCTGTCATGAGAATCCCTCTTGCAACTGTCATCCAAAGGCAGGACTGTCAACACTCCTCTGGATTTGCCAGCGGAATCAAGGAAACGCAATAACTTCTTCCCTTTTTTTTTTTCCCCTTTCTTTTAGGATTTCATTTTTTACATTTGTTTTGCTGTACATATTAAGTTGTTCATGTCTGCCACTTCTGTTAGCAAGGGATGAATAAATAAAGTCAAATGAGCTGAATGAGTTGTCTGAAGAATAGTGTGAAATTTACTTGAAAAATCATTCAGTGGTTGTGACAACAAAGAAAGCTGAGAAAAGTCAGTTGCGTATTTATAGAGGTGGTGTCAGCAGCTTCCAGGTCGGTCTGTGGCTCCTCTCCTGTTCTGCACACATGCAAGTGGGAGAGCTTGCAATTTTTGCCAGGGAGCTGTGCAGCCATCCATTACGCTGGGGCTCTGCCAGCCCCAGGAAGACTGCTCCAGAGCTCAGGGGAAAGATTTACAAATGCATTTTCTTAGTTTAATGTGCTACTTTCTAAAATGAGTTTTTCACTTAATTTACCCCTGTGGCTGAGAGTTCAGAGCTCACGCCCACTGGCCATGTTGTAAAGTAAAATAATGCCCAGCCAAACTGCTGGGACAATGAGGAGAAATAATTGTCCTCTGTTTCTTTGTCTGCAACTCGCTATATATTTCTAGTGGAGATGAAAGGTGCTGGTCTGGCATCCTTGGAGAATAAAAATCTTCCCTGGTTTGTGTTAGTTCAGTGCAAGATTCCACACCAGTTTCACCAATGAGCTGCATTTCTCTCCAGAAGGGACAACCCCAGAGGTGCCAGAGTAATTCCATCACCTGCAGCTCACTCAGTCCTTGGCTGCCTGGAAAATCCCAGAGTTGTTAATTAATGTAATTTCTGGTTGTACTTTTTGTAATGTAGCCAGCAGCTCCCCAGGACTGAACTGCACCGAACCCACTGTGTTTCACACAGACCCCAAACAGCTGTCGAATGGTGACAGTGTTCAGTCACTGCTGAGCTTGACCAGATCTGAGGCAACAACCTTGGGAGCTAAGGCTCAGTATGGATTTGCAGCTCTGGTGCACAGGAAACAAAAATATTGAGAGCAATAGAAGAAAGCTGGTTTTAGCTCATAATGAAAGTCCTATGAAAAATATCCAAAAAAACTGATTTCATTTCTAAATGCTTGCTTAGTTAACAAACGTAATTGTTCCCTGTTCTTATTTGATGTTCGCAAATGCATGATGTTCTGAGATTTGCCTTGTGTCAAAAGATACAGATATTTGAATTTGTGTATCAGCAAATTGTCAAAAAGAGAACAAGGGCTGAAATCTTGGCCTGTTGAGGTCAATGGAGTTTTGCCATTGACATTCAATTGAGGCAATTTTCTTCCGCAGGCACATTGTGAATTGAGAATAAGGCATTAAAATCCTTTGATTTTTTTTTTTTTTTTGTCACCTGCAGTTCAGAAAATATATTTATCAATCTGGCTCTTTAAGCAAAAAGAAGCAGTTTACAAGCAACTGAAGCGTGTTCCTCCAAGATCTAAAAAAAGAACAGTCTAGCAAAACCAGTATTTATCCATGAATAATTTTGTCCAGAAAAAAAGATGAAACAGAAAACCATAAATCCCATTATTTAAAGGATGTATTGGAAGTCTCCCCTATTTTTTTTAAATGCTAGAACAAAACTTGCTTTAACAACAATAATGTTTACTGGGTTATTTATATGTTATTTCTGAAATAGCTGACTCCATACGGCAGACATACATAAAAGAAATAAAAATAACTTTTCAGTTCTATACCCTTTATGCTCTGTATTACTTTTTGCCTTGAATCATCACTCTATCCTCCAAAATTTTTTGATGTCATTAATAGCAGAGAAGAATTAAAACTTGGTGTTGTGGTTTAAACCCAGCTGGCAACCAAGCACCATGCAGCCACTTGCTCACTCCCCCGAGGGCGGGATGTGGGAGAGAATCGGAAGAGTAAAAGTGTGAGAACTCGTGGGTTGAGATAAAGACAGTTTAACATGTAAAGCAAAAGCTACATATGCAAGCAAAGCAAAAACAATAGTGAATTCATTCACTGCTTCCCATGGGCAGGCAGGTGTTCAGCCATCTCCAGGAAAGCAGGGCTCCATCACGCGCAATGGTTACTTGGGCAGACAAAACACTGTAATTCCAAACATCCCTCCCTTCCTTCTTCTTCCCCCAGCTTTATATTCTGAGCACGGTATCATATGGCATGGAATATTCCTTTGGTCAGTTGGGGCCAGCTGTCCCAGCTGTGTCATCTCTCAACTTCTGTGTGCTCTCAGCCTACTCACTGCTGGGGTGATGTGAGGAGCAGAAAAGACCTTGATTGCTTACCAACAACTGAAAACATCAGTGCACGACCAACAGTATTCCCATCCCAAACCCAAAACGTACCACTACGCCAGCTGCTAGCAAGAAAGTCAACTCCATCCCAGACGAAACCATGACGCATTGGTCTTGAATATTATGTCCTTCTCCTAAGAGAAGGGTTTTTTTCAAATATTTTATATCGCATGACTTTTTTATTTTCCAATCTGAGGCTCTTCACAGGTGCCATTTATTTTGAAGAAGCCTCTAATCCTTCCTTCTCTCATTTTTCTGGCTCTCTTAATGTTTTGGCTACAGAGAGGGAAACAGTTTTCTTTCACATTTTTCTTGACTGACCCCTGAATATGATGTCTAATTAGAAGCATTAAAAAGAAATCTGTCTGTTATCGTTTCCTTTGAAAATTAGTCTCTTTGTTCTTACGGCTGACTTTTTGGTTGCAGATCCACAATCTGTTATATGTGTTTATTTTAAAAATTCAGTTACCTTACCTTATTCCCCTGCAATTCCCAAAGTCTGGAGTAGGGGCACCAAGCACAGATGTAGGGCACTGGCCAAAGATCAGTGATATCATAGGAACTATGAACGGTGTATGTATGTGTACTCAGACATACATTACCAAAAGAATGGTAACTTGTTCTAGGGGCTTGGGCCAAGGAAGAAAGCAGAGAGTGTGGGACAACGATGGCAGGAGCCACCAGGGTGTCTAGAAAGGTTTGGGAATGAGAATTCGGTGGAAATTTTTTTTTTTTTTGCTTTTTTTTTTTTTCTTTCCTTTCTCTGTACTTGCTTAAACACCTGTTAACAGTTACACTCAATGTGGTCAGCATGAAAAGATTGGTCTTCAGTAAGTATTTTCACCAACAATAACACCTCAGACTTGTGGTCAAGAATGCAGGCTCAGGATAAACTTCTGTAGAGTAGGAAGTAACAGCTTATCAGCCGACTTGCAGCAACCACTAACCTCTATGCTCATGGCCTGTGAGAAAGCGCAATGCAGCAGAAACTGGGGTTAGAGGTTTGTTGTAGAAATGGTTTGTAGAAATGTATGTGGTTGGTGGTAGAAATGGTTTGTTGTAGAAATGGTAGAAATGTAAAAATGGAATTTTGCCACTGTATTGCCAGGAACAGTGAAGACATCTTTAAACAGCACAGCCAGACACAGAAGGCAGCACTTCTCAGCCCTCCAGGGGAAATGGGGTGCACCATTACTTCTAAGTTTCTACATAGGAACAAATAGGCCAAGTGGAGTATACAATTTCACATCTGAGTGCTGTATGTATAAGTTCAAGCCATTTTCCGATGCACGGATGTTTTTGGGCACCTCAGAATACTATTATATTTTTGAAGATTTTTGGCCGTTAAAACGTCTGGTTGGTTTTCTCAGGAGAGTTAGCAGAATACTCTTTGGTCTGTATTACTTATAGGAACTATAGGAATACATGTAAAATATCTGAATTTGCCCTTTTGAGTCATCTTCAAATCACCACCAGCTAATAATTCAAAAAGGATGTTACCAAGTCATATTTACTTACAGTAAATTTAATTTTAGTAGAACCTATACATTTCAATGAATCTGCTTTTATTGCAGATAGGCATTTGATATCTATCTTGAGAAGCGTCTATACTATTGGTTTCAAGAAATCCTTTGATATCAGTAGGATTCAAGACCGAAGACTCTTGATACCTATTGATAGGCGCTTATACTTTTCAAACTTGGTAGGCTTCTGTACCTATCAGTCTTGAGACTGATTTTTTATATTGGTAGACATTGAAACTTACCAATAGCAAGACCTTTGGATATCAATAGGTATCAATGCCTATAAATTCAGACACCTATTTTTTTTATGCACAGATACCAACAGCTATTGATGGATAGATATATCTCGGTAGGTGACTATGCCTATTCATCTCAAGAACAATTTTGATACCAATAGACATCAAGACCTATAGATAGTGAAACTTTTTGATATCGGCTGGTACTGATGTCTATCAATTTCAAGACCTATCTGTAACCATCAGTATCAATACTTAGTGATAGGCATTGATACCTTTTGATCTCAATAGACATCTACATCTATCAGTCTCAAGAAATTTCTTGATATCACTAGGAACCATGACCTATCAGTAGTGAGACCTTTCAATATTTGTGTGCATCAGCGCCTATCAGTTTGAACACCTGTTGATAGACATTGTTATCTATAGGTTTTGGCCAATAGTGGTAGGTATAGATAACTTTCTATCACAATTAGTGTCTGTTCCTACCAATCTTGAGCCCAATGTTGATCTTGTTGACACCAACATATATCAACAGTGGGACCTTTCATTATGATTAGTCGTTCTTGCCTATCAATTTCTACACCTATGGATGGATATCAATGTTTATTGATAGATATCAATATCTTTTTATCTCAATGGGTGTCTACACCTATCGATCTAGAGACTGCTTTTGATATGAGTAAGCATTGAGATCTATAGATAGCAAGACTTTTTGATATTCATAGGCATCAATACCTTTCAATATTAATAGGAATCCGAACACTTCGGTCTTAAGAAACTTTTCAGTACTGGTAGGAACCAAGACCTGTAGATCGTGAGCCATTTTGATGTAGATAGACATCGAGGCCTATCAATTTCAACACCTATCTAAAGGTGTTTACATCAATAGTATATTACCACATCGATTCTTATCAATAGGCATTGATACCTTCTCATCTCAACAGGCATTTTTTTTTCTTTGGTCTCAAGAAATTTTTTGATATCGGTATGAATCAAGAGCTAGTGATAGCAAGATCTTTCGATATTGGTAGGCTTCAATACCTATTGATGGATGACTTCATATTAGTTAGTTAAAGGACAATACATTTTCTACAAAATTTTAACAATCATCTTGTAATGTACTAAAAGTTAAAAGTAATACTGTATGTATGCTCGCCAGCTAAGTATAACTGCAAATCAGCATTTTCACAAAACTTCAGGGCTTAATAAGAAATTATGTGAAATAATGAAAGTTATTCTTAGAATAAGGAAATCACAGAATATACTGTAGTTAACGACCAATTTTTCATGAAAAATTATTATCTAAGTGCACATGAATTTCCTGATTAATATCAGTATAATTGTAAAAGATTAAATCATATAACACATAAGAGTAATTGTAATGTAATTAACCACTGATCACTCTGTTTCTTTTCCTCTGGTGTGCATGTGTATAGGTAGACAGAACAATTAACAAGTTATAAAACAGTTCACATCATTGATTTGTACAGCTCTGGTTCAAAGCAGAACAAAATCCCAGATGGGCAGCAAAATGAAAATTGCACTGTGGCAAAAAAAACGAATTAACTTTGTTCCATTTCTTTGCCCTACTTTTTCTGAAAGCCTGTAAATTAGCTGCTACTTAAGGTTCTAATACAGACCAAAGCATTTGTTATCCCCTTAGCAGCGCTACTCATCTCTGCTATAGAAAATATCAATGTTAGCGTACTTCCACTAAAAAGCACTCAAGTATTTAAAAAAAACCCCAAACAATTAGCTTTGATCTAAAATCCAACACTTACATATGCAAGAAATATAACTTGAAGTTTACTAATGCATTTTCTGTGTCCCTTTTATTTGTATTGAAATAAAAATAAAGTCACTGCATATCAAATGCACTTATTAGTTTCTCTTGTAGCTGTGTTCTTTCCAGGAGGACCTTCATTTCTTGCTATTTTTGTCATATTTGTTAAGGTTTGCATTTGCTGGGCTCCACTGAAAATGTGTCAGTGAAATTATACTGAAATAGCACTACCTGGCACTGTCTATGGATCACTGCCTTTAACTCACTAATTCTATAGGCAGTGATATTGTTCTTTCATACGTCATTACAACTTCTTATTGAAATGCTGAAAAAAACCTAGAAAGTCTCCAGTGCCTAGATATACAAGAAGGTAAGAGAATTAGGTTGGATCCTGAAAAGATGGGACATCAACTGGCAGGGTTTTGAAGGGGCTCAGCTCCTTCAGGCACCAGTCAGCTCACAACCCACCTGTTGGAATGCAAATAAATTATTCATTTACACAACTGTTTTGGTTTCAAACAAACACTGATTTTTGGAGGTGCTTTCTTTCTCTCTCTTTTTTTTTTTTTTTTCCTTAGTTCAAGCTGTTTTTTGAACTGCAAAACTGCACGTGATTGAAGAGAGAGGGCCGAAATCATCTCTTATTCTGACAGTCCTAAATCTTGAGCTGGGTTTGTACTTGGGTAGATTTTCTTCACCGTTTCCTTTTATTTCACTCTATATATCCTTTTAATTAAATTGGGTACTTGGTAGAGCAGCTCAGCTTGAAGGTTTTGACCCCTAATATGTTATAGAAAATGTAACTTCCGCCTTATTGTCTCCTCAGCGAGCCTGAGTGCTGACTGGGAGAGATCATGTGCAGTGACCCCGGTTTATGGTCTGTCAAGGCACGTTTCGCTCCCGGGTGTCAGCTGCGGCGGCTCGCCAGAGGCACACCAGCCGACAGCGATGCCGGGTACTGTATCCACACAGGCTGTATGGAGATTTCCAGGGCACTTCCATGAATGCAGCCAGTCATCAGATGTCAGCCTTCAGTCACCATGAACTCATCAATTCAAATCAGGACGGGGTCTGTAGTCGTCTGTCATCCTCTCACAAAACCGCTTCCTCAGGATCCTGTTTATGTTGGGGTACCGTGGAGGAAATGTGCATACCAGTAGCTAATTATGCTTCCAGAGGACTTGTTCTCTGTGGTTATAACAAGATCATCAGGCCTGCTCTCTGCAAGCTCAGCTGATAGATCTGCCTGCGCGCTCAAGTCAAGTGTGGTTTGGGGTTTTTTCCCCCCACTGCCGTGTGCCCACTGTGAATTGCACATCACCCTTATTCACAGTCTGTACGACCAGGACTGAGCACTTGTACATCACTTTGAATCCTGAGTGTCTTGCTCCTCTGCGGATGTTACCCAATCCTCTGAGCCATCCCATATTACTCATTTTGTCACTTGATAATTTTGACTCAGTGTCTGAATGCTCCAAGAACATGGGTACTCAGGCTGTATTCTTTATTTTATTTGAATTACTAAAACATTATCTATTCTTTGTCTCTGGATACATTACATGACAAAGCATAAACAAATCATAGGTAATAAATTGAGTATGGTATAAGAATGCCCTCTGCAAGGTTTTCTTACTATGTCAAGAATGCCTCTCCACTTCGTTTGCCCGATGCATTTACAGTTGCTGTAGGTTTATTTTTTAGAAGCTGTGGCAAAGTCTGTACAGCAGAAAGGTATACAGACTCCAGCTCTTTTGGATAACTGAAGCAGAAACTGTTGACTTCAATGGCCTGTTACTGAATGTGCATGTCTTGCAAGTCCCTTCAATTTTAAAGAAGGTCATCACTAATGCAGATCCCTCACGTGATCCTTCTCTGCCTTGCTTGCCATTTCAGAGTAAGACACACATACGTATAATAAAGAGCACATTACGAGAAGCCAGTCTCTAGCTGAGAGAAACATAGGTGGCTGTAGTGTGGTCAGCATCAGAAAGCCAAGTCCAAGTCCTTCTGTTCAGACATGTACTCAGACACTACTCAGTCTGGACCTGTTTTCTTTGAGTAGTTGTGCAGATGCATCCGGATGAATACATGGCAAGTCTAACACTGCACATCGGCATGAACCTCCTAATCAGATAAGTTGCCCCTTCCTTCTGGAGATGTCACAGGTCCCTTGTCATATGAGAGTGTGATGTCTCTGAGCTCAGCAGGACACAGCCCTCAAGGAAGAGGAGCAATTCCTCAAGTTCATCCTCTTGGATTTCCCAGGTGGAAAGCCAGTAGACAGTGATTCCTTTTCTTTCAGCTTTTGCAAGGGAGTCAAAACTCGTACTTACTCATCCAGGACTAATGCTGAAGAATCCACATGGCCGGGGATGTATGACCTTTGCTTCCTGCTTCAATGAGATACTGAATGTGACAGACATCACTGTGAATTATGGTTACTTAACTGGTACACCGGAGAAGCAGCTGCTGTGCTCTCTAGAGCTTGGGAGCCAGGAGGCGTTAGGTGCTGTTCAAACACCTCAGGAGACAAAGTCCTTGCAAAAACTATCTCATTCAGTGAGGACAAGTCATGTTATGCCTGCAGCTGAAAGTTACAGTGGTAGTTCCCAGCTTTTAGTGCTTCAAAATTTTTATTACTAGTTAAATAAAAGCAAACCGAAGTTTTCATCTAAATGAAGCCTATAATTTTGTGGGACCCAGTGGCTACATTTTTCACCTGGTTGTAGGAAGGGAATGAAATCTCTGGACAGTACTTATTATCCATTCCCCTAGGCATTCATTCCATATTCTGATAAAGATCAGCCTTGGGCTTTCTGGTTATTGATCTCGGACAAAAGGCAGATCTCTCAGCTCCAGCAAGTCTTTCTGCTAATATATTTTCCTTCCAACATTAATACTCTTTCTAATTTCAACCTCAAGAAGCAGCAATAAATTGCAGTCTGTGGCTTTAACTTGTAAAAGCAGAGTGGACCATATGAATATGTGCTGGACAGCTTGTCACAGCCTGCTGCAAAATCCAATTAATTCTGAGGTTATTATGCCTTCCTTTACTACAGCTATTCTAACTGGGGGGGCATAAGGTTGGATGTCCACCCCAGTATTAGAAAAACACTGAATCTCAATTAATTAGCTGAGATCCCATCAAACTTGCCTATAGTATCTGCTAAAATGCGTTGGGGAGTTTGAGCTTGTTATCTAAACTTATAGGCAGAAAATGGTCACTATTCCTCCATAAGTCAATGAGAGCTACCTTTAAATACAATTGTGCATCTTGAGTCCCTTGAGTGGGCCAAGTGGTGGCTTCCTCGTTGGGTGGGACTGTTACAAACTTGTGTTTCTTCTGGTGGGCTATTTCCCCACAGGCCAGGTGTCCTACACAGATGAACTGTTTGTGCCTCTGGTGTTACAGGCCTGGCTGGGAAGGCAGCGCAACTGGGAGAACTGGCCCAACCTCCTCTCACAGCCCTGCGAGGAGAAAAGGGTCTGTGCTCTGCAAAGGGAAGGTGCAGCCTTGCACCCGAGGTAGGGCAGAGACGATGTTGGCTGGAGACCAGGATACGAAATCAATATTATTGTTGGTCTTCTCCTGGTGCAGTGCACCTGTGTGATCCCTTCCTTGGGGTCCTGCCCAGATACATGGGGTTTTTTACTCCATCTCAACTCTTAAGCAGATCAATTGAGAGCACATGAAGGTAGGATAGAAAAGGAAAGAGCACTGGGCCTGCTGTTCAGTGAGTCTGATACAAAAAAAAAGTGCAAGTTCTTTTTCTGCTTTGACCTACAGCTTTCTGAATTACTTCTTAAATATCTGGAGGAATGTGTAGCACTTCCCACAGACAGATTTAAGGAGCAAATCACATCTTCCTGGCACACATAATTTATTATGTGCACTAGTATTATAAAATCTCAGTTAATTACTGTGAATTATTTGCTTATTGTTGCTCTTGGAATTTATGGGGCAAAGATCAAGTCTAAACAAATCTTTTTGATCACTTAATGGATTTTGTAAAGGCAGGAGTAAGAAAACCCCATCTGTATTTCTTATTTGAACAACATTAGATTTGAGTTTTTCTTAAGCTGTTGATGTAGAAAAAAAGGAAATTTCATTTCCATAAGCTACAGAGCAAGTATCAAACCTAGCATTAAACGTAGTTATACAACTCTGTGAATGATAATAATGCTTTGTTTCATTATAGAGCTGACATTAGTTTTTCTGGAGGATACTAAGAGAAATGTTTTGGAAGCAGTTAGTGTTAAACAAATGGTCGGGCTCTTGGGTGACATTAGCTAATCAGATATAAATGAGGGCTTGAAAAATAGGATAAAAACAACTTAATTTGTAAACTGAATATAAGTCAAATGGCTTTTGCTTGCCCTTTATATTCTGGAGGAGTTTTCTCAGAAACAAGTTATCTAGATAACTTGTTTTCAAGAAAGCAAGCAATGACATTTGTCTGGATCTATTCATATTCACCTGAATCTGTACGCACCATATTTAATTTTAATTTTTATTATGCAGTTCAGATTCACAGTGTTGAAGCAATTGAAAGGCTGGAGCTAGCCTCTGGCTGTGGGCTACCAAGTTAGCACAGGGCCATGCAGACAACCTTGAATTAGCCACCTCATAATTGAAAGGTCAAGACCAGACACCAGACCTGGACAACTTCTGGTGTGGAAAACAAGAGGCAATGGGCACAAGCTGAAACACAGGAGTCTCTGTCAGAACGTCAGGAAACACTCTTTTCAGTGTGAGAGTGACTGAGGACTGGAATGCATTGCCCAGGGAGGTTGAGGAGTCTTCCTACTTGGAGATATTCAAAAGCCATCTGGACACAGTCCTGGGCAACTGGCTCTAGGTGGCCCTGCTTGAGCAAGGGAGCTGGACCAGATGACCTCCACAGATCTCTTCCAATCTCAATAAGTCTGTGATTCTGTGAAGAAGGGTAAGGACTCAAAGAAAGAGCCTGTCTCAGTTGCTGCTACATTGGAGCTAGAGATATAAAATGCTGCAGCTTGGCAGGGCGACTCTGCCAAGAGTCACTGTGCTGTTTCCACAGCCTATAGTCCAATCTCTTCCTCAGCAGGAGAAGCCAGCCTGGCCGTCAATGGCTCTGATACAGGAGCCATTGGCAGAGACAAAATTTGCTGGCACAGGCAAAATCCCAGCAGTCTGCCACCCTAAGCAGCTGCCTACCCTGCCCGTGGCTCAAGACAGTCCAGTCTAAAACTCGTTCAGATTATATTCTTCTGCATCCAAATGCTGTTTCTTCTTGATTGTATGCCTTTTCACAGCCCACAGAAGCCCTGCTCCAATTGCAGATTTTTTTTAGTAGCTTCAGAGCGTACTGCCTCAAAGATCTTCAAAATCCATTACTGGATAATATTTTTTTTAACAGAATCATAACTAGAAACATATTATTATGAGGAGTGGCACTTTTTTAAAACTAGAGTAACTAGACCGAATGCTTATCCTGACAAGGTCCAAAAGGTTACTAAAGCTTTTCTATAACCTGTAATTGGGTATCATATTTTCCACAAACTCATTATACTTTATCTGTGAAAAATGATTTTGCAGCAGATAACATGAGTCCCTTCATGCTGACTCCATGCATAATACAATGACCCCAGTCACAGCACAAGGTGCTGCAACCAACTGAATTTGTTGCTGACAATTTGTGGCAAGCTGAGTTCAGATTTGTTGTGCAATGCAAGGAATTGACACAAAGTGATCATTGGGCAGATGTGACCTCAAATTGAGCTTATTAACGTTCACATTTGAGAAGTTTTTCCACATAAGTATTTACAATTCTAAGGAGAAAAAGAGTATAATCTATGGAGTGCTGCCAAATTGCTCAGTAGGCTGTTAGTGATTGAATAACAACTCCAGCCCAACCTCTTCATCACTTAGGCCCTATGCAGCTCTGAAGTCAGTCCTGCTTAGGATGGATTCCTGACAGTTAGTCCTGTCTGTTGATAATAACCATGATAAGAAATATCCTTAAGGTGGCCACATCCAAAAACTTCATGGGCTGTAGGTGGCATCTGATCTATGCAACTTAATCAGCTTGTGACCTTCAACTTAGGCATCTACTTAAAAGATGTTTCCACGTTGCTCTCAGCATGCCTCTCATCCAGGAGAAGGGTGTGAGTGCATCTCCATAGCAGGAAAAGGGCTAAACAAATCTTGCTTTGTCTGCACTGTGCTCTGGTTTCCAGCTTCGCTCGTGTCTCTGTGCTCCCACAGATACTTGCAGTTTTACAGTGATGTCCCATGAAAGTACTCATTTAGTCAAACTTCATAATCCTAGCCCTGGATTTTGTAGACACTGAATACTTACCTGGGTTCAAAGAAAGACTGGCAAATTAATAGGGTCTCTAAATTCATACAAACCACAGATACATGAGGATGTCCATGTGATATATATTCTGGTGATGGGTGAAAAAAGTAACTGAGGAAGAAGATTTAGATATGAATGTCCCACTCTTCTGCTATTCCCTAAACATCTGCTCTTGGCTATGTCAAAGGCAGAGTGGTGGCTTAGCTGGCTCTTTGGTCTGACATAGCATATCTGTGTTCATGCTAAAGAGCTTTGTTTACTCAAGGGAAAAACAATTCCTTATTTACGCACTCTGAATTGTTCCCTGGTGAATACGCAGAGGACCTGGGTGCCTGTATGAGATGACTGACGTTTGAAAGTATGCCTCTACTGCAGGAGCCTGGGGGAATGAAGAGACATCACAGCAGCAGAACGGATCTGCTCAGTTTGGCCTGGCAGCCTGATGAAGGCCGGCAGGAAATGATTTATCCTGGATTTTAATTGGTGGCACTTTGTAAGCCGCCTCATCCTCCCTGCTTTGGACCTGCTGTCAAGGAGTATGAGATGGAACCTGAGCCCTGGGTCTGTTTCTGTGACTCAAAGCTGCAGCAACACCATTCATCAGAGCATCACCCAGACCAGGGACTGAGATGTCTCATGCCTCTAGCCAGTGTGTCAGCTCACACACACAGGTCAGGAACATGTTCCCCCAGTGATGTGAACTGGTGGAGTTTTAAATAAAACCTTGTCTCCCTTCTTCAAGGCTAGACAGCAATGAGGCAAGGTTTTCCGTCAGTAAAAGTTCAGATTTAGATACCTAAATTTGAATGTTTGTGACTTGGTCCTTTACAGGAACTATCCGTAAGTAAATTAATTTAATTTTCATAAAAAGTTAACATCCCAAGACAATGAATATGAAAGACTCAGCCAAGATGACTTAGATGACATTATTCTGGGAATAAAATTCAGCTTCATTGTGATTTGTGGGTTTAAAAAGAAAGAGCTTTAAATCGCAGTTGATCTGATATAAACTTGTATTGTCATTCCCAAACACTGCAAAATGTCGAGTCAGGCTCCAAACATCCCTGATGTAGTTTCAAACATTGATAGCTCTTTTTTTCCTTAAGTAATGGTTTATTTTTTAATCTGCTTTCCCTTTGATTTTTTTTACCTACAGAGATCGTGTTTTCATGCTCTTCTGTGATGTCAGGAAAGTGAAAGAAAAAAAGGCCAAACTCTCATATCAGCAGCTCAGGTTTCTTGGGGGAAATAAAATGAGAAAAAAAAAAAAAAAAAAAAAAGCTAGAGATTTCCATGCTCCTCCTCTGAACTAGAGAATATGGCAAGATTTGTCACGAGCACTGAAAAGGGTAAAATATTAATGGAAATCTGACAGTATTGTTCTCCTCTGAAGTGGAAAACTTAATTTTCTGGTGCTAGCATAAGGTCTCTTATGGCTAAGAAAAATAATCACAAAGTGTTCACCAAAGCAATAGGAAGGAAGGAAGGAAGGAAGGAAGGAAGGAAGGAAGGAAGGAAGGAAGGAAGGAACAGAGGGAGGGAGGAAGGGAGGAAGGAAGGATGGAAGGAGGAAGGCAGGCAAACTTTGCTGTCTCTGTCTTAGACACTGGGACCAGAGAGCAGATGTGACCAGAGGACAAACCAGTTCCTGGTCTTGACAAGCCACAAATAACACAGGAGGAGAGGAAGAAAGGTGAAAGTAGCTCTCCTGGAAATGGCTATGATCAGCCTGTAGGCAGGCTGCAGCATGAGACATGGAGACTTTTTCTTCACTTTCTTTTCCCTGAATGCACCAAGCTAACCAGTCACCTAGCAAGCAAGATAACGTGTCACCCCAATAAGCTATGAGCTGTGTTATTGGAAGCACTCTGTGCTTTATAACCATACTTGTTTAGTTGATTTATTTAGTTACCCATACAGTAATGCTTATTGTTAAGTCACTTGCAGAGTATTGACACATGACAGCCCAGCCTCAGCTCTCATGCCACCTTTGTGTTAGTTGGAAAATAAGAATAATAAATCATTTTAACATAGTTAAAGGGATGAGGAAGATGAAGGAGTCTTTTTCTGTGGCCTGGTGGAGACTGCCCTGCAACAACCTTGACTCTGCAGGGAAGAGGATGGCCTGATTTCAGCACAGAGAGTGGGTGGTTTCTCTGCTGAGATTGCCGCTGTGGCCGGTCCAGCAATTAATGTCACCGAGGTCACCAAGCAGACATGAGGTGGTAATGACTTTCAGTTGCCACTGACCTGCCTGGATCCTAGCCAGAGACCTAGAAATTGAACGTTTTGCAGGCTGCTACCAGTCCCCTTAACTACCTTTTACTTAACATATTTCAAGCTATGGAACAGCAGGAGGAAAAAAGTCAAAGGCAAGCAGATGTTGCAGGGATGATAAAGAAAGAGGCAAGAGCAATGGGAAATTGAGTTGGTAGGCAAATGATGCGGAGAGATACAGACCTAGAAAGGAGTAGCTTCAGATGTCTGTCTGTCACTGGTTATAGGTTGCACGCCCATCCCATATAGTTTTGATATCGAAAGATCATGCACAGTGTCTGGTTCTCAAATATATAGGATTTTTTTCTACAGCTGATTCCCTAATTTGCAAAGCAAAAGACGTTTTTTGTTGGCAATTAGTAGTGCTGCGGTGAGTCACTCCTCTACTGGTGGTTCAGTCCCTCCCTCTCTCTCATAAATGCTTCTAAGAATAGCTGCTATAGAAATATCTTTCATCTAGGAGAATAGAACAAAACAGCAAAGTCTACCCCTAAAAGTTAGGGTCCCCTAAAAGTCCTCATTAGTGATTAGCAGACTATTAGACTAGAAAGAATAAAAGCCTTAGAGTACCTACAAAATGTGTTCCTTATGAGTTTATTTTTCACTAGTATTTATGCTTAAAAACTACAACAAAATTTCAATACACTCATGTCTCTATATGGAGAAGGACGTTGATTTCTTTAAGATTCACACATTGCTAAGGTCATATGTTGACACCATTTTGCTTATAAGCAAATTATCATTTTGTCACATTAAAGAAAAGATCTGAGTCACATTATGTCCTGATCTCGCTATTGGTTTTTTATTTTTTTTTGAAAAGCATTGCACAGGCCAGAAAGAGGGGCAGAACCTGTGCCTATGACAGTAGGCACATGTTGCTTCTGTGGTGATGAATTTTACAGTCAACTTTGGTGCTATAATAACTCAAGTCAACTCCAAACAGTGACACCAGCAGAACTGTCAGACAAATCTTGCCTGAAGATCTCAACACACAAGCCAATTGTAAATTATTTTGTATTTTTTTTTTTACAATAAAAGCAACGAGAGGACAGAAAGTGTGCTTTATGCAACAGAAAGAATAGTGCCCAACTGACTGAGCTTGTAGATTCAGCCCATCTGAACCAATGTCATTTTGCATGGTCCTGTGCAGAACAGGCTTTCCAGTCTCTTTAGATTCTGTGCTTTGCACAACAGGGATGACTGGCCACAGTGATGTTTGGGAACTGGTTAATCTCCAGAGATTTAGAAACAACGACTTTTTAGGTGGCACTTTTGTTAGTTTGCTTACTCCCTTAAGACAAGGGCAGCAGATGTGCTGTGATGCTGAGGAAAACTATGGCAGGATGAATAGCATTTGTTCGAGGTGCTGATAGCATCTATCCCAACCAGGGTGTATCAACCCAATATACCCAGCTAGGGAGCAAAGGGAAGTACAGTTGAGGTCATTCGTACCATCAGATTTTTGTATACGGGCTGTATAAAGTGGAGTTAATAGGACCCTTAAGCGCTGTATCACTGCTACTATTTCATCACAGTTCTACATCTGAAAACGGGAAATTAAGATCTGTCTTTGTATTACCCCTGGGGTCAGCGTTGACATATTTGTTCTCTTTTAATTATTCACGACCACCTCCAGGTTGGGTCAGGGGAGGCTGGAAGTGGTAATCTCAGAGTGAGAATTTAAACCCTGTCTTACTGCAACGGGGATAAACAGAAGGATATCTCTGACCATCTGAGCTCCAACACTGCATGGACTCTCCTAAGCATTAATTCCAGCATTTACTACAAAGGGATGTGCACATCATTAATTCTCAAAGACAGAAGGGCAGTCTGGAAGTGACAGCAGAACATGTGTGTATGTTTGGTTTTGGTTACAGAAAACGTGGGCCGGGCAGAGCGTGGATACGCTGCCCCTTCCCATTCACACTATGCTGTCAGGAGACTACCTTCACCACTCTGTCTCCAGCACAATCAGGCACAGTTCCACTGATAGATCTGTACTGGGGTCCTGAGGCCCCTCTCAATCAATGGCAGACAGAGGTGCCAAATAGCTATCCCATCCCACTGTGCCTGCAGTAAGAGGAGGAACTGCAGTTATCAACAGGCCACCAAGGGGAGCAGCCTTTTCAATCGGCACAGCAGGTGTTGAAAAGGCCATTTTACCTACATTTTACCTACATTCATTATAAGGTCATCCCAAATGATGATATCATATGTGGGGGCTTCACCCTCCTCTGGTGGAGGGAGAAGGGCAGGGGAACACAAAACCTATATACTGAAATCCTCTGTTAGGTGTGGCAGAGAGGGGACCAAGTAGAAATTGCCCTCTGTGCCTTCCTTTACACAGAGATAAATTTCAAAAAAGGAAAAATTAAGCACTACAGTGGTTTGCAAGGATAATTAGAATATGGCTTTGGTTAATGTCCTCAAACAAACAATTGGAATAGCCATTTTGCTCCAGTTGGCTGAAGAAGATCATGAACTATTGCAGTTATCTGAAAAGAACTGGAAAAGATTTCTTCAGTTTTTTAAAGAAATATTCTTTGACAATGTTTGTGTGCATTTTATGTTTGCCTGCTATGAATATTCTGGCAGAAAGATTTCCTGACAAGAATGTTCTTCAAAACAGTCAATCTTTTAAGTACTTACTGGTAGCAGGTTTGGAATCCCTGAAATTTGCACCAAACACATTCTCAGAGACATAATTATCCATTGGAGGCACAGAAATACCATGTGACTAACACATTAAATCCAAACCAGTTTGATTTTGATTTTTGGAAACCTACAAAAAGCTGCTCACAAACAACCTACATTTTTCTGAAATTATCCTCAGAGTAAGTTAGAATGAAGAATAAGGTAGGTAATATCATAAACTGTTCAAAGATACTCACGGACAGGAAAGAAATGGACTACATGCCCAAGGAAATTATTTAAATTTTTATTGCTGGAAACTTGGTCATTCAACTCTACTGGCAACTATACACCTGTGTAGTATTCATGCCCCAATATAGCAGGTATTTCAAAATTATTCTTCCTAGTGTTTACCAGAGAGCTTTGCACTTAAAAAAAAAAAGTAACGGTATAAATGAATGCAAGAAAAATAAAAATTAACCTCCTACTGCCATTTTAGTGACACTACTTTTTCATGTTTTTCAGCAGTAGCTTTTAAGCTAAACTTGTTCTACAGTTGTGTTATCATTAAACTGCCATATCATTGTTACTCCACACAGTACACTGAACAGCACACACCCTCCCTCTGCTGTGCATGCCCTGATCCTACCAGCTGTCCCACCGTGGTCTTTGATTATCCTTCTATTATTTGGACTTGCAACCAGTTGTTCTATTTCCCTTGCCATGTCCTTGACCCTTGCCGTAAGGTATAAACATTACAATGGATTTTCTCTGACCTTACGTGGCTTCGGTATAGGTCTGTCATTATCTCTGTCTTGTAACTGACTGCTGATATCACAACAGCAATGCCTCCTTCTGTATACTGTTGATCATATTAGCATCTTCTCCCTCCCTCCCTACTCCCTTTCTCTTCTTAACCTCTTTACTGATTTACTTGTTCTTCCTTTCTACCATATTAAAGCAAGCCTATGGCCTGAGCCTCTTATTTCAGTTTCTTATTTTACAACTCTTCTTGTTGAGTTGGGCAGCCTTGACAACTGAAGAAAAGTAACTTCAGGTTAAGGCCAACCACTGAAGAGAGGCTTCCGTATATAATAATGCATCATGCCATTTGTGCCATAGAGGCTCTTTGGGAGCCTCTGCAATGTGGCTTCTGACGGAGTATGCAAAACAAACAAGACACATGAGAAACAGGATTTTGAAAAGCAGGCAACTTCAACCAAGCAAAGTAATTGAAGCTGACAATTTCAATAAATATATAAAGATTTGAAAAACCTGTTAGCCATATCTTTGCACATCCACATTGCGTAAATGCAGACACCCACAAACCTTATCATATATATTGCATGCTACTTTTCAGGCAAATAGCTTTGAATTTAATATAATAAGTGAGTTGATAGTTTATTTTAGGCTATATACATGCATATAGGAGGCTGGCTATTGAAACACTGCTCTTACCCAGCCACTCTGTAACTGCACTGATTAGTTGTGTACAATGCAGACAGCAACAGCATTGAACACTATGACTTTGAAGAAGCAGCCTACCTTGTGGCAAAAATTGTGGGAGTGGGATAATACAGCTTTGAGATGGATAGCACAAGTTTGATGATGTGACTTCTGTTCTGAAAATTATTCTCAGTATTGAAGCTATTTGTGCTTTTCTGCAGGTTAAAAAAAGGACAAAAACATTAAACAATATGTCAAGCCCAATTCCTGTTTGACCTCCTCTCCAAAAAAAGAGAACCAATCCTTTCTGTTTTCAGTTGCACATGGTATTACACACTTTGTTATGAATTTACTCCTTGCCCACATTCCTCTGATCTTTTCTTTGTGATTTGGGCTGGGGGTGAAGGCTTTAGAGAAATAACCTGCAAAGAAAACTTTAGGTAAGCCAGCCAACATTGCGCTGCCCCACAGAAGTAAATTCTGTGCCCCTTCTGCACAGGAAGAGCCCTTGAAGCCCATGAAAAGGAGAAGTTTCTCCTGCTTTTCATAGAAGAGAATCACAGAATCATTTAGGTTAGAAAAGACCCTTAAGATCATTGAGTCCAACCATTAACACTGCCAAGTCCACCACTGAACCATGTCCCTGAGTGCCACATCTACATTTCTTTTAAATACCTCCAGGGATGGTGACTCAACCACTTCCCTGGGCAGCCTGTTCCAATGCTTGACAACCCTTTCAGTGAAGAATTTTTTTCCTAATATACATTCTAAACCTCCCCTGGTGCAACTTGAGGCCATTTCCTCTTGTCCTTCACTTGCTACTTGGGAGAAGATACTGACCCCCACCTCACTAAAACCTCCTTTCAGGTAGTTGTAGAGAGAAATAAGGTCTCCCCTGAGCTTCCTTTTCTCCAGACTAAACAAACCCAGTTCCCTCAGCTGCTCCTTGTAAGACTTGTGCTCTAGACCCCTCACCAGCTTTGTTGCCCTTCCTTGTACACGCTCCAGCACCTCAGTGTCTTTCTTGTAGTGAGGGAGCCAAAACTGAACCCGGTACTCAAAGTGCGGCCTCAACAATGATGAGCATAGAGGGACAATCACTTCTCTAGTCCTGCTCACCACGCTATGTCTGATACAGGCCAGGATGCTGTTGACCTTCTTGGCCACCTGGGCACACTGCTGGCTCATATCCAGCTGGCTGTCGACCAATACCCCCAGGTCCTTTTCCACTGAGTAGTTTTTCAGCCACTCTGCCCCAAGTCCCATGTAGCATTGCATGGGGTTGTTTTGATCCAAGTACAGGATGTGGCACTTGGCCTTGCTGAACCCCATACTATTGGCCTTGGCCCATCAATCCAGCCTGTCCCGATCTCTCTGTAGAGCCTTCCTATCCCCAAGCAGATCAACACTTCTGCCCAACTTGGTGTCATCCACAAACTTACTGAGGATGCACTCGATCCTCTCATCCAGATCATTGATAAAGGTATTAAACAGAACTGGCCCCAATACTGAGCCCTGGGAACACCACTTGTGACCAGTCGCCAACTGGATTTAGCTCTATTCACTACCACTATTTGGGCCTGGCCATCCAGCTACTTTTTTACCTTTTGTAAATATGACCATTCAAGCCACAGGCAGACAGTTTCTCCAGGAGAATGCTGTGGGAAATGGTGTCAAAGGCTTTACTGAAGTCCAGGTAAACAACATCCACAGCCTTCCCCTCATCCACTAACCAGGTCACATCGTCATAGAAGGAGATCAGGTTAGTCAACTAGGACCTGCCTTTTATCTTCCTCTCTGAAGTGGCTTCTTCTCTTATTTGTTTTTGGCCATAAAATTTATTCATTCAGAGCCTGACCTCCTGCCATATTTCAAGTAAGAAGAAGAGGTCAAATCCCTCCTAATTGTCCTCAATTTAGCTCCAGTTCTCTTGTTGCAAAGCTTTTATTTCCATACCTAATGTTACAGTTGGCTCACTTCAGCCCTGCATGCTAGTCCAAGGCTTCCACAGTCCACTGGGCATATCAGGCTTGACCCTGTGCCATTGAAGTCAGTAGGAATTTTGCCATCAAATGAGCTAGAAACAGGAGGCAATCAGTAATTACTCAACTCTGATCGCTGGATGCAACTTGCTCTGTAACGGCCACTGAATTATTATTCTCTGATAATCTGTATCTGACTAAACCCTCTTGGCCGGTGTATTCCTCAGCACTCCCCCCTTCCCAGAGAGGTTAATCAAATGACAATTGCTGCTCTTTTGTGTCAGAAAGAGGGGATGGGATGACATAAAACCCACAAAATATAAGTTAAACCAAAGGCCAAATGAGCCAAAACCGTGGATGGCTAATGTTAGGTGTCCACCACAGAGTCAGAAGCACCAGGGCTGTCCTCAAGCCTGAGTTTATCATGAGCAGCAGCAGCTCAAAACTCCTCCAGCACCCTCACTACTGCAGCACTGTCTGATCACCTCCTGCCTGCATCGTGTCTGATCAACAGCCAGCTGCCCCAGCCTTGCATTCAGGAAAGACTGTCTGAAACTTCATTTAAACCAAATGAGCGCTCATTACTCTCAGAGTCTTCTCTTGGTGCAGTGCAGCATGATGCTGGGACTATGTATTATTTGGTTTTAATCAAGATTGCCGGTATTTGAGAGAGAAGGAGAGCAAGCAAGGTTTCCATTGCAGCCTTTAATGTGGCCCTAGCGAGATGCTGTTATATATTGGGCTGTGTCTCGGTATAGGGGCTTATTTGACAGTCCCTGTCATCATCTACCTCCAAGATTATCATTCATGCTGCTGGAAAGACAGCTTTATTGGACTAAATATTGGCATGTGTCTGTGTGGCCCACACAGGTAAAGACTCTCCCCGGGCCTCCTCGGTGTGTCTGAGTCACTGCGTGTGGGTGTAAAACAACTGCAGTAGTTATTATTAATCTCACTGAAACCTCTTTACAGTGATTAAGGGAGTACTGTATGAAAGCAGTCTGCTTTGTGGGCTCTCGCCAAGGAAGACCCACTAAGCAGATTTTGTTGGATCCTTCAGCCAAACTGCTCTTTTCTTGGCAACTGAAATGTGCATCAACAGAGATGTAATGTCAACTTCCAGCGTCTTTTTTAATGTACTTTATTCATATTTTTTGGACGCTACACAAACCACTAAAATCAAAGTACGGTACTTAACATAGCCAGTCACTTTTCCAACGTGCCAGTGTATATAAATAAACCTGAGCAGGAGGCAAGAGGTCACATTTAAAAGATAAAAAAAAGGTAAGAGCATGTACGGTGTTGCCTCCGACCTCCTTTGCGTGAAGAAGGAGCTTCAACAAGGAGCTTCAATGATATGAGACGAGTGATAGGTATATGTTGGCAGGTGCTGGACCCCCCCAAACCGTGACCAGAACAGCTCAGCAAACTGACAGGGATCTGATCATCTTTTTCTGTAAGCCAACTGCTAAGGGCTGGGTATTTTGGGAGCAGAAGAGCCGAGCTCTTGCTGAGTTAGTCGTGAAGATGAGATCACATGGCAATGGCCTGCAGCTACATGGAAGGTCAGGTAACTGCGGCTTTGGGTGAAAATAATGATCACAGAGAAGTTTTTAGCCTCTGTATGTCACTAAACAGGGCTGGTAGATAGTTTCCATGGCTGAGTCAGGGGGAGGGGAACTTGTTTTCTCTAGAGGAAGACTCTAGTAGGTTTCATCTGACCCCAAATATTATATTTTCTTTGAGCTGTGGTATCTTTCACTTCTATTTATGCCTGTACATATATATTTAAAAAATGCACCCCCTTTTTCTCTCTCCCCATCCCCGTTTCTGGCAATTGATCAAAGCCTGGTGTACTATTCTGCTATGTGCCTGATGACACCTTGTCCTCATACACCGGAATGTGACTGCCTCTGTAGCAACTTTATGAGGCTAAGTAAAGCAGAGTAAAATAGCAGCAAACTGAAGTTTTTCCAGCTTAGTCTGTCCCAGGAGAGCTAGGCTGGGGAAAAACAAGACACTGTGAAGAAAGCAAAAAATAAGAATAAGAAAGGAAACCAGACAGTGTCAGGAAGGGAGAAAAAAAAAAATTAACTTGAGGCAGAATGTCAAATAGATATTCGGAGTTCAAAGTGCTACACCAGCCTGACTATACTCAACTTTGACCACCTACAGCAATTTTTATATCACCAGCTTTGTGTCATTAAGTAATTAATGTTGCGGTGATGTGCCATTTTCTCCTGTATCACTGCACTCACTACACATCATATGGTCATCATTTCAGCTTCTATTGCATTAAAGTACTTAACAGGAGACACTTCCCTTCTGACTTGATCTACTCTGTGTACATGGGTTGTGTTTTGGGTTTTTTTTCTCCATTTCCAGACAGCAAGATATCCAGTGTTCCCAGGAGGCCTCTGAAACTCATTTCTTCCATCTATAAGGTCAACAAGCTTACCCTTAAGAAAATGTAAAAGAACAGACACACAAGACACTCTTTGCTAGCTTAATTTTGTGCCCCATGCAAAACATGTCCTATCCTTCTGCCTTCACATACATAACTGTAAAATGACACTGACTAAATTAGTTTATTTACACAGGGAGGGGTATTTGGCTATATAAAACTGTGCATCCTTGAGTGATTTTTCAGAGGGCTATGTAGTCAGAGTATCACCCTGCCTCTACAGCAGGCAGAGGACTATTCTTGCTTTATCATGTTTGAGTTGCTGCCAGTTATCCCATTTCAGTTTCATCTGTTCTGTTAATCTGCATCAAGATGCTGCCTAATCATGACCTTGCCCCTCTCTAGCGCCCAGAGAGTGATGTACAGTCATTGTTGCAGCTCTGATCCTTTCAATGGGAAGCAAGACAATGGTGGGCAAATGTCCTTCTTTCTCCCTAGGACCTCTACAAGGACAGTTTATAAACTGCAAATGAAGAAATAGGGTGATGGAGGCTTGGCTGAAAGGAAAAAAAAAAAAAAAGGCAAGCATATGCGTGAATGAAATCACAGCACCCAACGCCACGAGTCCTTGCTGGGTTGGCCTGGGTTAATGGTGGTGGAGGAGGGGAAGTATTAATGACCCCTTGACCTCCCCAGTAAATCTGTACTTGAAAGGGAGGGGATTAAAATGTCTTAAAAATCATGTGCTGGAAAGTGAGAGAGCTTAACATTTTCCTTATGCTGATGTCAGATGACGTTCCCAGCCCCTACATCGATTATACATGCTCCAGCAGATCAAAACAGCAGCACAGGCATGCTGGTATGTTAAGGTAAGATTGCTTGCAAAAAATTTTAGGTGTCTTGACTTGGCATGGCTTCACCTTGCTGTCTTTGTCCGGGGACTGTTCATCCAAATTCCTGGCTTTGCTTAGCAGCATGAAAAATATTTTAAAAAGAGAAACATAGCTGTAGCCCACCTGGTGAAAGGGGAGAAATATAAAACTCTACCAAATAGTTAAAAAAAATTTAAAAGTTCAGAGTGGTAAAAGGAGAAGAGATAATGAGTATATTAGAATGAGATGTGTTAACAAGTACAGGGAAATATTTAACAAGGTCCAACAAAAATAAAATCTAAAAGAGAAATTCGAATTATCTAAACTCAGAATTTTCCAGAAAGAAAATCTTTTTGCATGTTATGAGCAAATCTTTTTGTGACACTGACAAAACCTTGTCTGATACTACAATAAATATGAAGAGGAGATTGCATTACCCAAAACCATCAGCAATCTGCCTCTGTTCAGTCTTCCAGTAATGCAGTTGTAAGTTCTGTGACTAACATGAATGAGAGAAGATTTTTACAGCCACACTGTCCGCACGAGACACAACTGCAATGAAATTGCCTTCTTACTCCAGAGAGACACAAAATTTAACTTGTAGCCATCAGAGAGCTGCCTGCAGAGCCACATTTGTAGTGGGGAAAAAAATAAAAAAACAAACCAGGCTCACTTTTTTGGCTCATGGCCTTTAAATTCTTTTGAAATGATAAGCACAGGAGCTTGGAAATGTCATTTACTACCTTATGTTACTTAATACATGGAAATATATAGATAATATTATTGTTATTAATATATTGTCATTATTATACAATTACAAATGGGTGGTAATGTTTTCTGATTCCTTAAGGAGCCCCTCCACTGCCATCCACTGAGTCTGAAACCAGCAGCTGCTTCCTCCCTAAATTGGAGACATTCAAATCTCAGTTGCCCTGAACATATTTCCAAGGTAGTATCAACTACTCCAAAGCCTTATGAGGAATTCACAGCCCCTCTTGGTTCCTTCCGTTGTATACGATGTATACATTGGCTTGTGGGCTGCTATGGCTCACTGGCTGGGACTCACTTAGAGGCAGTTCTGCCATCTGTAGTCACCTCAAAAAACATCTCACTGCGTGAATTGTCTCCCTGCAGACCACCTGTAGGCTCTGGAGCAGTGTTTGCAGAAATCCGGCATGATTTCAATCTGGTGGGGGCCCGCCCTGGGCGTTCAGCCACTATGGGTGCTAACCAGCACACGCAGAGGAGCATACTTTTGGCTCAAAGTCTGGTTGCAGAGTCTGAACCAGGGAAGTCTGTGGGCTGGGGCCACGTGAAGCTGCATTGTGAAAAAGGACTGTGCAGTGTGCCAACAGCGCTAGGAAACAAAACAAAAATGGGTTATATTTCACGCTGCTAACTTTTAAGTACGCTTTAAAAGCTGTTTTGTTAAATTAGTCCCGCTTCCTATTTCTAGTGAGGTCAAAAATATTTTTAATATAAGAGTAATCATCCAAACAGAAAAGTCAGTTATTCCTCTGACACTCTCTATCTATAAGGTGTTTGCGTTTCTGAACAAGGCACTATAATATCCAGCATGCCAGAAGCAGTACACATATCTCAGTAAGGCTGCAGGACAACAGGCTTCTGAATTCTTCAAAGCAACACAGAGTTCATTTTTAGGATGCTAAATATTTTTCCTGTTCGAAAACTCAATATGTTTTCCTGTATGTGCAAGGGTGACGGGGGACTGGAAATGGCTTAATTAGCCACATTTTTGAAAAATAGCTTTTGTTAACCATGGGAAAAAAAACCAAAACAAAACAGAAAACCAAAACAAAAGGAACTCAACAGCCTAAAAACTAGCACTATTGTAAATTGTATATTTAGCAAAAATGAAAAAGTAATTGTGTCTCGCTCTGACAACCACCCATCTTCAATATTAGTCATCCTCAAAAAGTCACACACGAGTGGTTTATCTGAAATCCCTTTGAAGAGCCTCTCTACTGCCCTCCCACGTGAGAAGACTTGGCCCACTCTGCTATGCAAGTGCATCTCAGAGCAGCCTGCACTTGTGAGGAAATTGGTGGGTATTGCTTTAGTTTCTTTGCGTACTAATATCATTGCCTAGTGATATTCTTCACTTTGCCTAAGAGCACATACATCGCACATCCACAAGAAATCAGATTACAGCGGGGCCTGTCACATCATTTAAATAAAACAAGAAGCCCTTTTTAACTAAGCAAGACGGAGCCCCATTGGGATGGTGCCCAAATGTCTGAAGGTTTGAGAAGTGGCTCCCGCAGACTGAAGAAAGCTGGAAAGAGTGTCTTAGTGCCAGCCACAGCCATCTCTGAAAGAAGGACGGCGACAACTTTGGAGCACTGGGCTGTGTGTAGCACAAAGGGCTCCAGCTCCATTGCCTCCCCTGCTGCCTGGTGAGGAGTGGGCAAGAGCACCCCATATGTACAGCAAAACACGGTGGAGCTTATATTTTGACTGCTGTGAGGACACACAAAACACGAAGAGCCTTTTTGTGCCCAGTGCCCAGTACCCTGCTGTACAAGAGTGCCCAGCTTCAGCTCTGTTCCACCTTGCACTCTTCCAATGCAAAGTAGCTATGAAAAAATATGGAGGATCCTGCAGGAGGTAAACACTTATCACTGCTGCTAGCCTGAGTTGTGAAAGCAGGCAGGAGTCTTTGTTTTCAACCTGAGGGAGACGCAGCTGTGCCATGGGAAAGAATTACAGAAAGACCTTTCCAGATAAAAATTCTTAAAACTCCACAGGGCTTCCAACTGTTCTTGGTTTGGTTTTTTTTTTTAGGTCTGAATTTCCAGTTTTGTTCTTAGACTATCACTGTAATCCTATGTAACGGAATCTGTTCGTATCTCTTGGTCTCTTGCTGTGTTTCATTTGCAGCTGTATGGTGTACATAGCAATTAGCTGCTGATGTACTTTTATCTGGTCTCCAGTCTTTAGCATGCTTTGTTCTACTTCACATTCTCCATATGCCATACAAAGTTGGTCAAAGTCCTAATCTCCTTATGCAAAAAAATAACTTTGAGCTGAGAAGCCTGGCACTGGAGTTAAAATGCTTGATGGAATTTCTGTGCGCTTGCACTTGCATGTGAGTGTGTGTGCACGTGTGTGTGTGTGTGTGCGCCTGTGGGAGGAGGAAAGAGGGAAAACATTCTTTCAAATCCACCTGAGCAATTCAGGAAAGCATACTCGTCAGTGCATTTGGCAAATATGCTAAAATGGATTGAAGAAATAAATTCACTTTGTATCTGCAAGTTTCAAACCGTTATCTTTTTTCTGAAGGTGAGTTTTCGTGATAAGCATGCGTATTCTTCCACAACAATGTAAGCAAACATTACCAGAGCCCCAGCCTTGTGTTAATTTTTGTGATACATTTTTGTGCCTTGTAAACAACTATTTATTGGCATGTTTATACCAAGAATGTGGGAACAGGGAACTGCGACTGATTAAAAATTTCAAAAATTAGGAAAAAGTCAGGCTAGAATCTTAATAATGAAGAATACGGTCAACAGGATGACTTTCATGAACAAGGTTTTACAGCAAAATATGATGTTCAAACAGACACGCTCAGTTATTTGCATGAACTCTTGATCCCACCAAAGAAAGTAGCAAAACTAATTTCTTAATGTGTCATGCGAAAGTGAAAACTATTTCAGTACAGCTTCCTCGTGTTGGGACAAGAAATGTTTTAAAAAAAGAGTCTCAGTAAAAACACTGCTTTTTGGCAAAATTAAAGCCTCCCACTTATAAGACAAACTGAAAATATACATAGTTTTGCTTGAACCCTAGCTGTTTTGTGTGTGTGATAGAGATAAATGTAATCAAAGTGAGGCAGTTTCAATAAAAAGGAATCAAAAAGAAATTTTAAATCAGTCTCCCTTTCCGTTGTCTACCTTGACAATAATTTCACAGGATCTATACTTTCTGCCAACGTATGGCTGGGACTTCTCTTAAGGAACTTTAGCACCTGGAAAGGCTGAGGTTCCAGCATTGCCTTTGCTGCAATGAACCATCTATTTTGTGACCTATGTACGTTACTAACAAGTCAGGAAGAAGAAGAGACCACAGTGGTGACTACCTGGGTTCCTCATGAATGTCGTGTTGAATGGAGGCGCCACAGCCAAAGGAATTCCTCCCTGACAGCCTCTGGGAGAGCAGTTCGTCATGTTCACAGTTTGATAGGCATTCCCATGCCATTCTCACCTCCACATGTAGATACCATACAAGTGTGACTGGATTTAAGTTTCACATCTCTGCAAAAGGAAAATGACTGTGCTATCTTCGCATTATAAAGAGCAAACTAAAACACAGGAGAGGCTGCAGGTACAATTTATTTGGCTAAAGCTATCTATCCATAATATAGATGCCCACTATAAACATGGCCACCCTGAGGCGGCCAGAAAGCAGCAGTTCCCTCTGGGGGATATTTATCTCATCCTAAATTAAGAATAAAGTAAGTCTGATGCACTGCACTCTTGACCTGTCCATTTCTCTTCATCTCTAGCTTCTGGAGGGAGACAGAAGTGCCCATCTCAGATGTGGTGAGGCGACATCATTTCTACCCTGCATGGCAAACTCTTATAGAAAGTTTGCACCCCAAGTGAGACTCGCATCTAAATCTCCCAGGTCCCAGACACAAGCTAACCAAAAACCAGTCTTCATCCAGTACTGCCTGGCACAGGTGTGAATGGTGGGTGCAGTGTGGTGTGTGAGGAAAAAGAATAACAATGATGGGAAGGGGGGAAAGGGGAAGATGTTATTTCAGCAGTGGGACTTCCCTCAGAGGCTCTTGGAAGCCTTCGCCCAGGAGAAATGGGTATCTCCTCTTTCAGCCTCACACACAGCAGAATTCAATGTCTGCAACCTGGAAGCCAGGGTGAGTTACAGTAACATTTCCTACATAGGAAGAGGAGAGCCTTGAAAGCCTCCTGGCTGTTATTGGAGAAGATTTGTTTCAAAAACAGAGCCAAAGAAAATTCAGTGAGGTAATATTTAAAGGCCTTTGGACCTCTCTCCTCTCTCTGCAGCCCTTTTAACAAAACAGGTGGAGAGAGTTTGTGGCAGGGAGTTTGCGCTGGGCACGGCCCTGCTACCCCTAGCAGCATGGCCAGACAGGAGGAGTGTGCCTGGGCCGGTCCACCCATGTGTAAATCCAGTCACAAGCTGGCACTGTTCTCGGGAGATGATCCATGTACCCAAAGTCCTTTCTCACACCTAAATTGGTCTCCTGGGACTCAGCTGAGCTGTTAGCAGGAGATTGCAGTGCTGCTTCCTCCACCGGCAGTGTCCAAAGCCAGCAGTCCCCAGCTGCCCTCAGGAGCATGAACGTTACCATAAGCACCGAGAGACTGAGTTTTAGGAGTGGGATGTTATATTATTTTGTGTCTGTAAGAAAGACTGTTTGTCATAGTCAAGCAAGGCAGCCACAGAAGGTTACTTAGCTATATATGAGGATCACAAGCTACAGGCACAAAACCGAAACCCCCAGCTCTGCTTTTGTCACTAACCCCCATCCTTCTTCCTTCTGATATTTTGTATTTAGATCACAATTAATTTTCTCTTTTCAGTCACTTTACCTTGTTTCCCATTTTTTTTTTCTTCCTGTCTTCCCTGTTGCCAGAAGAAAGTACAATTTTGCAGATGGAGAAAACAAATTTTCAATTGCAGACAACAGCAGGAAAATCCTGCGTGGGCTCATCTTTCCCCTTCCAAACCAAGCAGAGCTGACAGGAAGCATGAATCATCCCACACCTCCGCATGGCCATATCAAACCTACCTGGATTTGAGATATGGTGCAGAGTTCATGCCTTGTTCTCCTGATATTCCCTCGGCAAGTCAATGGGCAAAGAGGCAGAAGGGAGCTAGACCAACTTGGTCCTCATCTCATACCCAGAGTGATACCTCTCAGGAGAGACCAGCCTTGCCCTGCCTGGGGTCCCAGTAATGTTCATCCCTCCCACTTGCGAGCAAGAGGAGGGTTAAGGAGGGACCATGGGCCACCTCTGATCCCTAGGTCCCTCCAGGCATTCTAATCCCTTCTGTTTTTGCAGGATTTTCCTGCTATCATATCCATCTGCCCTGTTTTTCCTTCTCTACCCCTTTTCTCTCTCTCCTCATGCATCCTTCTAGCAACCCCTTCCCCGTAAAATGCCGCACTGGGAGGCAGAGCAGCCGGGCACTGGCCTTTCAATATATTTAAACACTAGCAATTCACTGAGCTGGAAAATTGTAAATCTGCAATTTTATTGAAAAAGGTGGTCACCCTATTCTTTGGAGCCATGTTCAGAGACAGCGGGATAATTAATGGACCCTTATGTGACACAGAGGCGAAGAATGGCAAATTTTAATAAAACTTGTAAGATGAGGTTTTTTAATTTCTAAGAAACAGCTTTCCATATGTATTTTTGCGTAGTGTTATGAGAAGAGAAAGGTGGTTAAAGCCACCCTGTGCAGCTGAACACATTGTCACACAACCTTTTTTTCCTCTGAACTAATACGGAGGAGGACAGCAACTGGCACGGAGGGATTAGTAATGTCTGCTAACAGTGTGTATGCGGTGCCTACCCTGCACCACGTCTAGACACCTTCCTGGCATTTCATGTACCAGCATTTCAAACTAAAACAGAGGCAGACCAGAGCTGTCAGCACAGCTCATTTTAGTTATAAAGTGCATCCTTACTTGACACGCTGCTGGGAAAGTTAAGCAAGACACACAACCCAAGTGAAAAAGCTTCCAAGTGGACAGTATAAAAGGGGAGGCCAAAGGCCACCAAAGCGGAAAAAAAAGCTGAAAGGTTTCAAAGGTAGGACAGGAGCCTCTCACATAGATGGGGAGTATAAATTAAATGAAACAGAGCTTGCCATCATCCTTCTTTATGAAACATGGGTGGACTGATGTAGCTGTACTGAATTATGGCTAGTGTTGTGAATTATGTGCGCAAAGAGCTACTAAACTGATGACACAACCTCAGTCTGGAGGAGAAAAAGGCCACAGAGCTGTACAACCATAAAGGCCATAAAAGTACATAAGAGGTGGAGAGAGAAGAAGCGTCAGTTTCTTTAGGGAAACCCTTTTGAATTAAGGACATGGTATGAACTTAGAGTGGAGTACCTCCTCCAGAATAACTAAATGTGCGTGTCTCATTTTTTGGAATAAGAATACTTTTTCCGAATTGGCGAAGCCACCTTAGTAGGAACATATCTTTCAGAATAAGTCATTAAGCGGCTAAGCCCTGTGAGAAAGTACTCTGCAGAGAGGGTGGGGAAAACAGCAACTGTAGAGCAAGCTCTTGGTTCCTGATGGTCACTTGCTTTTGTTAGATAATTAAGATTTCCTAACACCCAAATGAAATAGTTGGCTGGGACCTGAGCCTTTAGCACTCTTGGGAGGAGCTCTGCCAAGTAATGATAACTGAAACGCCAGGTTAAAAACAGACTTCTTCCACCCTTTCTGTTCTCCTTATTCTGCCAGTTCTGTCATTCAGTCTCTTTACCACATCCATCATTCAGGAGTTGAGTCATGTGCTTAGTCCCTCATTTACACAGCAAGCCCTGCAAATGTCGGGCATAGCTGAAAGGGCGTGAGCTAGTGATATCTGTCAAGCGAAACTATTAATTCAACCCCATGATATTTAAAATAAGGTAAAAGACCATATCAATTTGTTTCCCTACTTATGTTAAACTGCACCATTTATGAATATAGCCTGTGTACTAGAAGAAGAGCATCTGCTGTGACCTTGGAAAACAAATTATTATTGCCCATTAACATCTTTACATAAATATTTGGGGAGTTTCCATTTTAATGTTGCATTTTGAAAAGGAGCCTCTCCCCTGTTAGCCCCACAGCCTCTTCAGGTTCTTATTTTCTGTGCTCTCAGCAGCTGTACACAGTTAGAGCAAATCAGGCCTGATGAACTACAGGCACTTTCACACTTGTTTCCATAGCTGGGTGCAGCACTCGGTGAGAGGAGCCACTCAGGCATATGGTGTGTAATAAGCCAAGCTCCAGCGAGTTGGAACCTCCTGCTTCAACAGCTATTTGACCATTTGTTTTCTTGCTGCAGCTCTTCGATTATTTCCCTCCCTTTGACAGAATGATGAAAGCAGCCACAGGGTTTATGTGTCACCTCCACCAAATGTTGCCCATATTCCAGTAATCAGACAGAAAACATGTGAGATGGGCAGGGATAAGGTGCCCACTGACTCTGGAAGTCCTGAGGACTGAAAGGTACATATTCTGCTAAAAGAGAGACTAATGTACGTGCAGTTGAAATTTCCCAAACCAGCTATGGAGGCTTCTGGTGACCTTTCAGCTGAGGCTGTTTGTGCATGAACTGGCAGCCTCCATTTTCTCTCTTACACAGAAAGTGGGATAATTATTTTTTACAGTGTATTGCCTCAGTAATTATTACAGAGTTTCATTTAGAGGCACACCAGCTTAAAGGTATTTGAATACTTTAATCCATCTCAGTGAAAAATATCACTTAAAAAAAACAGGCGACATGCCTAGTGCAATGCCAGCATTGGAAATAAGGCTGAAGGTCTTCAAACAAATGAGTGAACAAACACAGGGCTTTGTGCAACTTAAACACCCAAGGAAGAAACAAGCAAGAAGAAAAAGCTTCATCCCTGGCCTAATGAATGGAAAGTCATACCATTTCTGAGGAGAATTCAAGGGGACTAGCAAACTAGGCCTTGTTTCCCTCCTCTCAAGCCTATATCTTGAGCACACAAGCTGATCAAACATTTATTGCTATTGAAGAAACAGGACAACAGCTAGGTTGCCTTCTGAGCCCTGGGATAGCATAGAGAGAGCACTACATTTGTCCTAATTGGAACAAACTAAGAAGTTTTACATCAAACTCTTTTGCAACTGAGAGTGGAGCTTTCAGTGGCAGTGAATTTTTCATGAAATGGTTCTGCTTTCCACAGAACATTTCAATTTTTCATCGAAAACCTGAGCAGACAAACCAAGAAACTAGATGAAATACTTCAATGCTGAAGGGCCATCACAGCACTCCGGAGGTCTCAAGTCCCTCCTGTTCCCATTCTTTGTCAGGAACTTTGGCCCTCTGTCAAACTACATTTCCCAACAACACTCTGGCCGGGCAGCAGCACTGGTGCACACCTTCCCACCTACACGAGAGACGAATACCATTCATTATGGAAGATGCAATAAAGTCAAGGACTCACCACATATGTTTATTGGGACTTGCAATCCTCTACCACCTAACTCAGTCATTGTTGAAGGGATAGGGTGGAAAAAAGCATGAGTAAAGGGCAACGTGGAAGAGAAATGGGCATGGATCCTTTCAGCCTACTCAACTGCAGCAGCTATTTTGTGTAGGAAATGAAGTGGTGCTAGAGGGCCCTCCAAAAATGAACAGCAAAGTCACTGAAGTATGAAAAACTAATTGGGCAGAAAAAGAGGCCACTCGGTCTTGCTCAGTGACAGCCATCGGATGTGTCAGGCAGCTTTCATATAGAGATCAGCTCAGCCCCCAGTCTGAAAGCCAAAGTGTAAGAGAAATGAATATGTTGAGTGAAGGAGAATTTACACCCAAATAGCACAGAGGACCACAAAAAAGTACAGAGAAGATTCAGGAAAGCAGTCCTTGACATCCTCAAGCAGAAAGTGCACACTGACAAGAAAAGTAACTTAAAATCAATTGGTGACTGTACTTACTTTCCACAGAGGATTGCTTTTGATTTCTCCAACCAGAGTCTTAGTTTAGATAGTTGATTTCAGTAAAATCTATGTCAATTTACCTGTTGAGCCTCTTGCCCTTAGAGAACTGGTGTATTATCTAAGGTGAAAACCACATGCTTTGGCTATGCTTAGACTTCTGCTCAAAACTGACAATGCTTCCTCCCAGCTATTCAAAAAACAGAGGTAAAAAGTCGCTTTCACTCCTGAGATCAAAAAAAATCTGGCATTTAGTTTTGAAAAGAAAAGGGAATCTTCTGAAGCAGGGTGAAGTGTAGGGATGTTAATGTAGGGAAGCTTTTAAACATATCTGCAAAGAGGATCAGAAATAAACATGCAAAAGGAACTCGACACATTTCTCGAAGGGAGACGTTATGAATCACTGGGTATGTTTGAAACTTGGTGAGATGACTTTCAGAACCAAAAGATCAAGAGACTCTTGATCAAGGGAATCTAGGAGTGGCAGAAAGAAAAGCAGAGGTGAAGGAATATAAGCCCACAGCGAAAAAATCTTTGTTGCTGTGTTTCAGGCCCTTTTTCTTTCTGGTAGTGTGTAGTGGGGAGGAAAGGAAAGAGATATGTGAGCACCTGTCTTTTAAAGCTGGATAACATCCAGCTTTCCTCAGAAAAAGGTTTGATTTGGGCTCTGAGGAACAAACTCCAATCAATTCTCATCTGAGTGGTCCTCATTTACTCATCGTTCTGTACAAGGGAAAATAATTGGTGAACTGATCAGATAAGGAAATGCCAAACAAGGTACCCGATTATGCCAGAAAGCTGATCTGTGGGAAGAATTAGCCTCTTGATTCTCTGAGTCACACAGAAAACTGGAGAAAGATACAGAAAATTATCAGGTGCTGACAAGGAACTTACGGGATTGTTTTGACGGTGCCAAGCGGTTCACAGGGCATGGTGTTCAGCAGTACTTCTAGTGCTGCTCCAAAAAAGCCTGGCATAGGGTCTTCCCTGAGCTTAAGACTGGTGGGCAAGCACGTATGCGGATAACACGGGTGACTCAGTCATTGATAAGAGCTCAGTGATCATACAGAGTTAGAATTATGAGATCCATGACTACCCTGCTTTTATCCATTCCTGTTCCCTCAGTACTGGTGGTGTCGGAACTAGCTGTAGCAGCAGGGAAGTGCCTGGCATGGCTGGAAGGGCATGCGCCATCCCCGTGCGCTACTGAGACCTTTTGCAAGGCTGATGCTGTGGGTCCATGCCACCCGCCTGGCTGCCGTCTGCCGGCTCCATCCTGTTGCGAGGGCTCACGGGCTCAGCTGCTGCAGCTGCCTGCAGCAACGGCTCTGCTCATCTTTGATCAGCTGAACTTAAAATACAAGTTGCTATTGAGGCAGGCAGCAACTTTTCTTTCTCCAAGATGCGGGTGCTGGCAACTGTTTTAAAATTCCATGTTGAATATTCCTCTGTGTGTGTGTGTGCGCTCTGTTATTTGCAATATCCGCTTAGAAGCATTAAAGCAAAATGCCTTTGTCAGCTTTGTCTTTTTCTATTTGACAACTGCTGATGTCATTTTACTTTTGTTTGTGAATCTCGGCCTGCTTGCTGCTGAGTGACAGAAGAAGGCAACAGATAATAAATATAGCCCCTTATCAACCCAGAAAGCTGTGGACCACTGAAATGACAATCTGAAAGGGAGTCTTTTTTAACCAGCAACAGCAGAACAGAAGGATCTTGTTTCCTGTGCAGATTTTCTTCTCACCCAGAAGCTTTGACTGATGTGGGCTGCGTCCTCCAAAGCAGAAATGTGAGTATCAAGAGTAAGTCACAGAGACTGCCCTGTCTATGGGAACAGGAGCAGAGGAAACATGACATTCCCCATACAGGTTCCCTAAAGCAGCCGTCTGCTGCTAGAAATTGTAAAATGCAAAACAGGAAGCTGAAACACAGAAAGATGACTGAACCGTTCACATCCATGTTCTGATTTCCATAGGTTTTATCCCTCATCCAGCAGTCCTCAGTCTTTCAGCTGGCTTGACTGAGGCATGAAATACTCTAACAATTGTCCACATTTTTAAGTTTTAGGAAAATTCTACTATTGCTAAGACCAGCACATTTCAGATTCACTGGAAGATGGTGGCATCACAGGAGACAACTCTATCCCCACGGTGCTTGGTCACTGAGACTGAGAGGATAGGTCCACATAGCATGTGATACAATTCTTAGAAAATTGGCAGGCTATAGAGTCCAGTGACGCACACCACCATCCTTGCAACCACAGAGTCAGGTGAAGTGACAACGGGAACTTTGAGCTAGTGAATGAAAAAACTGGGAGTAGGACCCTACTACCGTGTCATAGTGGGGATTATATGGTTAACCAGCTGGTAGCTTGAGAGATGGAGTGAGACAACAAGATGTATCTCTTCTTCCATATGAATTAAAGTCTTTCTGGGACCTCTACAATGGGAGAACAATATGACTAATCCATGAACTTGGAGGTATCTATCAGCCTTATTCAAGACAGCATAGAGGCCCTCTGATGTTCTTCACCAAGACAGTCCAAAATATTTGCATCAACTGTAACAGTTTAAAAACAGACACCACAAAGTCCTGCTGGTTTTCCTGGGGGAAGTGGTATTTCTGAAGTACTGTGAGGAATTGCAAGAAGGGTCCTGGAGTGCCTCTGAAAAAGGCTGGTAACAACAGGGAACCACTGGATCAAAGTATAAGATGGGCTAGATGAGATTCCTAGAATTAAACTCTCACTACAAAAACAAGCTTCTTCATAGGTGTTTTAGCTTAAAAACATTCTCTGTTTCTCATGGCCAGGTTTATTTTGCTATAAAGGATTCACTCAAGCAGACAGTAGGGTAATGCACAGACAATTCCCTCAGGGCACAAAGAGCAAGGAAGTATCATTTCCAAAACTGTGATTGGCAAATCACAACAGTTGAAGGTTCCAATGCTAATGCAGACTCTTCTACATGCACAGCTAGCAATGTAGTGTGTTTGGGAGGCTTCCACCACCTACTGTTCTCAACTTTCTCCTTTACTCTCTTTTCAAAGTTTCATCACATACAATACAGTGCTGCTACTTCCAAAGTCCAGTCCCCAGAGGAAGCCCAGAAAGTCATTCTGTTGTTCCTCATTTTATTTGCATCCACACTAATTACTCAGGCAGTAATTGAAGAGACTTTAAATATTTATTAAAACTACATCAAAGGTGCAGTGCTGTTTTCCCTTCTTACATGACCTGCAAGGAATCAGAAAAAAAACTCCAGATAATTCCATTCAAGTTCAAGTTATTTAGACCCATAGCTTTCATCTGAGTGTTTTTTTCTAATGGGTTATAGGCTGGCTTTTGTTGTTGTTCTTGCCATGGCTAATTTAATTCTCTACATGTGTTTCAAGTGTTTTGCTAAGGAGCCACATTGTTTGTAATGACATTGATGGTGAAGGAACATCAGCCCCTCTCTGAGGTCTTACACTGGCTGAGGGGAAGGCTCTCACATTCACAATTTCCTTCTCAGGCCAAAAGGTACACTATAGCCCATTTATTTCAGAGACAAATGCCAGCAGGATTGAAATCTGCAAGTTTGCCTGCTCAATGTGAGCAGCAAAGAGAGGCGGATCCCCTGCCAAGCAAGAAAGTTGAAGCGATGAGAACATTAGCCCACTAAGCCACAGCGCTAGACTTGATTGCAGACTTAACAAGGATAAAACACATTTTATTCGCTGCAAAGTGATAGCTTCAAATAGATATTCAAAATATACACCTGAAACCATTTCTCCTACTCACAGTTGAAAAAAGATGTCATTGCCTAGGTACCAGTGGAGCATACTACGTTACAGACTTACCCTTTTCATGGGTTTGACATTAATGCAACAATACACACAGGAGTGACAGCTGATCTATTTATTTATTTATTTATTTCAGATGATTGTATTTATTTCAGGCCAATTGTATGGGGTTTAATAAGGCCAAGTGCCGGGTCCTGCATTTCGGTCACAACAACCCCAAGCAACGCTACAGGCTTGGGGAAGAGTGGCTGGAAAGCTGCCTGACAGAAAAGGACCTGGGGGTGACGGTGGACGACCAGCTTAACATGAGCCAGCAGTGTGCCCAGGTGGCCAAGAAGGCCAACAGCATTCTGGCTTGTATCAGGAATGACGTGGCCAGCAGGAGTAGGGAAGTGATGGTACCTCTGTACACTGGTGAGGCCTCACCTCGAGTACTGTGTTCAGCTCTGGGCCCCTCTGTACAAGAGGGACATTGAAGTGCTGGAGCGTGTCTAGAGGAGAGCTACCGAGCTGGTGAGGGGTCTGGAGACCAAGCCGTATGAGGAGAGGCTGAGGGAGCTGGGCATGTTTAGTTTGGAGAAGAGGAGGCTGAGGGGAGACCTCATTGCCCTCTACAACTACCTGAAAGGAGGCTGTAGAGAGGTGGGTGTTGGCCTCTTCTCCCAGGTGAATAATAACAGGACCAGAGGAAATGGTCTGAAGCTGCAGCAGGGGAGGTTTAGATTAAATATTAGGAAGAATTACTTTACTGAAAGAGTGGTCAGGCACTGGAACAGCATGCCCACGAAGTGGTTGAGTCACCATCCCTAGAGGTATTTAAGAAACGGGTAGATTTGACGCTTCAGGACATGCTCTAGTGGCAGAGATTGTAGGGGGTTTTTTATGTGTGTGTGTATGGTCGGACTTGATGATCTCAAAGGTCCTTTCCAACCATGAAGATTCTATGATTTTATTCTATGATTCTGTGTGTTGAATAGAAAATCATTAGCATCAGCTAGCTTTGGGACTTTCTAACTGTTTACTCTTTCTAAAAATATGTGCACTTTCTTTAAAAAAAGAAAAAAAAAGGAAGAAGAAATTGTGGTTTTGTTGTTCACTGTGAGTTATGATTTTCCTTTGTTATGAATTATGGTAGCAAATTTAAAGAAGCCCTTCTGAACTCAAAAGGAAACTAAAATGACAGCAATTGAAAGTTTTTCTGGCTTTAGGTGTATCAGTGACCTCAGTCAAATTTGTCTGGGACCCAGTATTTTGCTCACTTAATTCAGCCTTTAGCTTTCATGGCACAGAACCAGAGATTTAGCACTGTCTGTCTCCATCTTCCACAGCACCTGGTGTGGTATTTTACAAAACACAAGGTGTTTTATTTCCCTCTAACCCCAACCACACATAAATAGAAGCATAGAATGGTTTAGGTTGGAAGGGACCTTAAAGATCATCTAGTTCCAACCCCCCTGCCACGGCTAGTGACACCTTCCACTAGACCAGGCTGCTCAAAGCCCCGTCCAGCCTGGCCTTGAACACCTCCAGGGATGGGGCATCCCCTTCTCTGTGTTCCTGTTCCAGTGCCTCACCACCTTCATAGTGAAAAGTTTCTTCTTGTTACCTCATCTAAATCTACCATCTTCCAGTTTGAAGCCATTAGCCCTCATCCTATCACTACACTCCCTGATAAAAAGTCTCTCTCCAGCTTTCTTGTAGGCCCCCTTCAGATATTGGAAGGTCTTTATAAGATTTCCCTGGAGCCTTCTCTTCTCCTGGCTGAACAACCCCATTAAAAAACTATGTGTTGTCAGGGTTAGTTCTGCACATGGCACATTCTCTCTACAGTTCTGTATTTCATTTTCATAGCTAGGCTTTCCAGCCTGCACTAACTGAAAACTATTAAAACCATACAGTGCTTCAAAAGAAGCAAGTGTCAAAAAGAAAGCTGTCTTCTAAGTATCCCCCTTGCTGCTGGCAACCATTATTTGCAGTTACAAAGCAGATCATTTAAACCTTGTCTAGCTGTCTCCCATGTTTCTAAAGCATCTCCTTCCTGATGGAGCTTTAGCTTTAGCTGTCCTAGTCTTTCACTCAGGGTATTTTCTTCACATAACTCCTGTTAACATATCTTGTTGAGAAATCACTCAGGGCCAAGGCATCTGACAGAGGTCTGCAGTTGTCAGTGCCTGTGTCCTAACGGATCGGCAGTGGGTTACAAGAGCTGCATGAGCTTCGGTGACACAGCACAGCCACCAGCAGCCGTCGGCTGCCAAGGGCTTCCCCATCTCTGGCTTGTGAGTCATATGTACACCAAGAACTGCAGTATATATTTTTTGAAGCTGGTATGACCAAGTAGCAGAAGGTATGTTCCCTGATCTGACACTGAGATTTGTAGTTTTACTCTGGTATATTATGTGCTTATTAAATAGTTTGGTGCGGATGTCACAGCAGGTAACTAGAAGTCAAGATGGATGTTGAGATCAAACTATTTGAAATAGCACCCACTCCCCTGCACAGAGCTGAGCTGCTCTGTCTGCATTGCAGCCCTTGGTACCCTGTTTAGCCAAACTGGGGAACTTCCTGAACTTACTGCAAGATGTTGTGGCTCCTTCTCTGCTCTCATCCAATTTTTTTTTTTTTTAATATTTATTTTTTTTTTTTTTTAAAAAGAGGCAATAGGAGGGTGGCAAGTACTCAGGTCTTGTCATGACATTCAGGGAGGGAGGAATCAGGCTACAACCCAAGAATGGGATGTTTGGGTGAAAATTTATCTGTCCTATGATGTAGACAACATCATTGGTGGGAGTAAATACACAGACTATTACCAAGTTAGTTTTGTGACTCTTTGTAATACAAAACTTTTGAGTTTCTGATACTTGTTATGTGATGCAAATCCAGAATGACTCTGTTGACCACATTTCTGGGGGTCACTGTCAGACGCTAATTTTAAACACACTTGTAGCTTTTTGAAAATTTAGGGCTAAATCCTATGCTGGCAGAACTGATGGGTTTGCACAGCGTAGTGTAAATTATTTTGGTTTTGCACTGCCAATGAATGATGTACAGCAAACTTTAAATGTTATTCTAATCAGGTTGCAGTACATGCGATGTATAAATCCAGTCCTCCATTTACACCACAGCATACATCAATGCTACAATTGTTGTCATGTGTGTGCATATTTATATTTATAAATACGTATGGACTTAAACTATATATACACATATATTTATACATACACACAAAACCCCTCTTTTATACATAAAACCATATATATAAATATATACACACAAGCGTATATATAAACATCTGTGAGCTCTTGTGACCTACAATAAAGAATTACAAATCGGGTAGAGGACAAATGCAATTTTCTTTTTTTTTTCTTTTTTTTTTCTAAAATGGGTTACACATCCTGTGAATGGAGCTGAAGTAAAGCATAATTTGCAGCACAGAAAGGAAATGTTTTTGATGTTTATGAATCACTACTGTCAAATTTGTACAAGTAAAATACAGTACACTGGATATATATACACAGCAGCCCCTTCATGTTTAAAACATTCTAGAGAGCTTAACAAGTGATAACCTAAGATAAAGCTACTGTTGGGTCAAAGAATGAATTAAACAAGTGTTGCCTTTAGTCTTGACATGAAAGCATTTACAGAGCCAATGTTCTAAATCTCTGCTAGCAGAATATTCAGAGGTGGAAAACGAAAGAGCACTTAAGATGCACGGGCTCTTTCAGCTATGGATTTATAATGATATTCCTGTAGAGCATTTGTAGAACACAAAACCTGACTAAGGCAGTAAGGAAGTAATACCTCAGTTGGATATGTAGAGCCTGGAGTTTAGATTAGCACCTGGAATACTTTTAAGAGCTAACAAAAGCCTGAGAATAGATCACCTTCTGGGTGACCGACAGCAATAGCAGCTGACTTGCTGACCCTTCCCTCCCCCTCACTGCATTCTTAAGTTCATACAACTCCGAGTTTTTTCTTGCTTACATTTTGCAGGTACACTTCATGATTATGCAACGCCAGGCTGAAAGATCCTAAATGTGTATTGCTGGCACAATGGCTACAGACAGAGTTTGTCCAAGAAACTACTTCCTTTCTGTCCTGAGTGAATCAGCATGAATCAGGGGAGAGGGGAATTTGCCCTCCGTGGCTGGGCACTGAATTTGTCTGAGCAGTTTGTTGGGTTGCTTTCGTGATGTGGACACCTGTAGCCAAGATTCAGAGAACTGGGAAGATCTGGGTGGATGCTCCTTCCCAAACAGCATCGAAAAGTTGACGGACAGTTATGAGTTGCAGTTGTTTCTCAACTGATCCCAACTCAATCCAGCTCTCTGGTGTTGACCATACTCCATTATAGTCTTGGTCCATTACATTGTACGGGAGTGAACCGTTCATCCCTTCTTGAACCCGAAAATGTGTTTTTAAATAAACTGCATTCACTTTTGAATACCTCTGGTTTATTTTAAAAAAGCTTCCAGAAAAAAGAAGTGGCTAACAACAAAGATAAAGCTCTGAGGACATTTAGAAGTAGCCAAGATTCAGGTCCCGGGCAGCAGCCTTTCATCATTATAACTTTTTCATGTAAAATGCAGTAGACAGAGCCATAGACTAAATTGTTCCCAAAATTGTAAGAAAGTGGATTTTAGGTGCTTAACTCCAGAATTGCTATCTAAATCTCCCTTGCTGCCCACACTCCATCACTGTCTTGTATTTTGTTTTCCTTAACGTAAGCTCTAGAGATGCCCAGGTTTTTGTTTTCCTGACTACATAAACACACCCTCTGTCTGAGCATCTCCAATCTAGTAAGGGTCTAAAAATTACACAACGAAATACTTGCCATGGAGTACACCCCATCCACAGGGACAGGATCAGACACCACACAAAAGGGACAAGCTCCTGTATTTCCTACGAGATCCTGCTGGTTAGGAAGTGGCAGGCGGGGCCTCTGTGCCCTCTGCAGCCTGCCAGGGTTCAAGCACATGTCTCCACACTGTGGAAATGGTTCCTAACCCTGCCGAGACAGGCTAGCCTCCAGAGGCTCTCTGCACTGGGCTCACTGCATCTGCACAAGAAAAAGAACACAGAAACTGTGGAATGAGAGACAAATGAAATGCGAGGCAGGCTCAAGCAGTTGGGGCACCCACCTGTGCTCCTGGAGATGTCGGGATTTCAGGCCCTCGCCCATCAAGGATGACAACATACCTGCTACCTTTGAACAAAAAGTTGAATGTCACAAATCGATTCCTTTGTGTAGTCCCTGCTTGTATCCCCAGATCTGTGTAAGGTGCCGTAGCGCCTTTACTCAACACGCCGTTTCATTTTACTTTTGTAAATGGCTTTTAGAGTGCTTACCTGAAGAGGAGGCACTTGCCCAGGGACTGGCAGCTGATTGCGGTAACTCATTAGCGGCGTATGCTGAAGGGGCTGCACCGCACACCTCGTGCCAAGGAGCTCACCTCTCGGCTGCGTGAGAGCACACCCCTCCGCAGTCACCGTGCAGAATATCTCTGTGCGTAAAAACTGCTTAAAAGGCTGCTGCTAATATGTACTAGAGGTTAATTCCAGAAGTCAGGAAAGCTGATGTTTTGTCTGAAAACAAACACAATGCATGTTTGTACTGGAAGTTGTAAACAAGGAGGCATGCTGGGTAGGTAGCCTCGAGCTAGCAGAATTTTTTAAAAATCCTGAGACTTGCCTCTACATTATTTATAGGCTGGAGAAGATTCATTGTTTGTGAAACAACAGGCAGCCCTTGCGCTACATCTATTGACACAGAGAAATCTTCTTGGATTGAAATTTGCTTTGATATCCTGTAGAGATTTCCTCCTAAAGTCTGAGCTTCTTAAATACGCTGCACTCCAGCTCTCCCCTTCTCTCACATGCACGCTCTCTCGCTGCGTCTCGTACGTTGCGTACAACACTTCACAGTGAACCGAACCCCATGTGGTGGGAGAGAATTATCAAGGGTGTATAGTATCTTTAAAGAGCAAATTAGCAAAACATTGATTCTTATTAACTCAAATAAAAACAAATTTCATGAAGGCGTTAGCGAAGAGTGAAATAGCTGTTATGTACACAAAGTTGGTGTGTTCTCTGCAGAACCTAACATGAGATACTTCTTTTATAATATTATCTGAAAGCAGGGAACAAAGCAAGAAAGAGTACTTAAAGACTGATTCCTCCTCCTGGAAAACAAGACAACACACTATGTCCTAAGAGAATAGTCTGTACTCACTGACATCCTTTCTCCTTCGTGGCAAATGTGGGAGCAGACAGCAAGTGGTCAGTGGGCCAAATTCCATTGCATGTAACTCCTCTGAAATCCAGGATAGCACACCAGAGATTAACACAGCCCATATCAGACTCAAAACCAGTTTTACATTTTATTTATTGCTATTTATTGAACTGTAGTAGCCCCTAGAGGCTCTCAGTAGGACTGCTGTCCCCTTGTGCTCCAAGACCTAACAGGAAAGGACGATGGGACACTTGGGCACCCACCTTTATTTCATGGGGGTCTGGCGCAAGCTCAGAAGTCTTCTTCTGTCCTTCCTTTCCAGAGATCAGCTTCACGTCCTTTTTTTGTATATATCACTGATTGAGATCCTCTCAAAGAAGACCCCCGAAGTTGGAATTACTACTACACACAGCTTGCTGTTGTCTGCACCAACTCATCCTCACTTGTTGCAAGCAATAACTCATTTGCCAGAGAGAAACAATGTCCCTGCCATGTTGTAGATGGGCTTCACAGGAGAGATCTTCTATTAGCCAGTCCCAAGGTCTCCAGAGGAAAAGCAAAAAAAAAGAAAAAAGTCAAAGTTAGCAGTACAGCTGTCAGAAAAGCACTGGGATACTCAAACAGGAGCTTCAGTCATTCCCCCTGGGCTGGAAAGAATGATGTCTTGTCATGTGGAGCTGTTAAGAGAAAAGTAATTAAAAGATAAGAAAAAAAAATAAAAGGAGACCCGTAGGAGTACCCCCTCTAAAACAGATGTTTTAAATTGCTAAAGACTGCTTTTTCTTTATTTGAAGAAAACTCTCCTTTTTTTGTTCTGTTTTGTTGTTGTTTTTTTCCTTCTTTTCCCTAGCCTGAGTCTTCAAGCTATAACACTGCCAGAGAAAGTATCTTCACTACTAAATATGCTTTATAAGGTATGAAGATATCACTACATACTGCAGGGACAGGCAAAGGACAGAAGTAGATATGACAGTAATGCTGGACCCCTGCCTGTTAAACGCATAGGAAAACAGCCTCTGGTGCAGCTGGCACTGGCTAATAGGCAATTCAACTTGCTCAGCACACTGTTGAGTCCTAAATCCACTTCGTGCACCACTGTAAGTGGTGCAAAGATGGCTCTTCCATCCATGGTATTCTGACACGTTTTGTCCAAGTACCATTTTCTTTTTGTACTAGGTTTCTTTTAAAGATCCTAAATTGTTTCTCAAATTTTATAAATCTCATTAAGGTCTCGCAAAATTGGTAAATATATTTTGAATTAATTACAATGCAAACATTGAAGGCAGCATTGCTTCTATCATGGAGACTTATCCTAGAGGTGGATGTGCTGTGGTATGTTGGAATACCAGAGGAGGTGTGACATTCCAGAGCAACACTACTCGACCAGTTGGGAAAGGATGTGCATGACAAAATTGCATGTATCAAAAGGACAGCAAAGAAGGCTCTTGTTTTCAGAAGACAATCTTCAAAACTAAAATTACATGTAACAACAAGTCTTTCTGTCTAATCCAATTTGTCTGAAACAATCAAAGGGTCTTGGCAAAAAAATTAATTTTCTCCATAATCCAAAGACTGAGCCTTTTAGCACATGTCTGTGTCCTGACCCGAAGGTATTAGGGCTTACTAGTCACCTGCCAACATCAGTTCTGCGGAGTTTTCCTCAGTGACTTCTTCTATTGCATGTCTTTGCCTATCAATACCTACCAAGGCTGGATGGAGCTCATGCCTCAAGATATTCTGTTATGGCGATTTAGTGCCAATTCCTCTGCTGGCTGTGACGTGAAGTCCTCAGAAGGAGATGTAGAAGGCATCTCTGTGTATCTGTTTTTATCAGTAGCAAGCCAAGACTGGTTTCTGCTCCTCAAAGATAAGTAGTGAAAGGAGAGGTTGTGACAAACAGGAACAGGAAGGAAAAGTCATCCAAGCACATTCATGGGAAGGCTGTAGTTAATAAGGAGAAAGTGGGGTAAAAAGGACATGAAGAATACAGTCTGACCGAGTAGTGTTTGCTAGTGCATCGCTGCTGCAGACCCCATATAGACACTTAGGAGATTAAGGAGACGGGATATAAAGCATTCATAACCACTTTTTTTCTGTAGCTTTCTTTTCCTTCCAGTTAAAGAACCTCAAATGAATTCATCATTTGCCAATGTAGCTCTCTAGTAGAGGCTGTGGCCTACCTTGAGTGGGCAGAGACTCTGGGGGTCCCCTGGGGACTCCTCCTGGGGTACCTGCGTAGCCCCCAGCACCAAATTCAGCCCAGTGGTGAGGGGGGAGCAGGAACCCCTGCCTGTGTGCTGGGGGCCCAGACCTTCCTTCTAGATGTGAAAAGGAGCACACACACTCCCTGGGAAGGATGCTCCTTGTGTAGTGTTGCACAAAGCCTGCTGCCTGCTTAATGACCAAATTTCATACCCTGAGCCACGGGGCTCAGCCAGGTGTTTATCCTTGCTGGGAATATGATTATTCAGCTTTTCCTTGGGTCTGACCTAAAGACCGCTTACACAAAGGTAGGGGCTCAAGGCAGAAAATGCTCATAGCTGTCACTTGTATATGAACTGGAGCAGAATATAAAATAATGCAGAAGGGAAGCTGTACAAATAATCATTCCTCACATCAATGTGTGCAATGGGTAGTATTAATAGCACGCCTAATATTTTTCTTAACTCAGAAAAGATGCTCTGGAGTGAGCACTGCATTGCTATGTAGATGAAGCTACAGGCCAAAAAGATGAGTGGTATAGTTCATACTACATTTTTGTGAAACAAAGACAAATGTAGCCTTCCTTTTAGCCCCTCTGTACAGCTGACTTTTTTTCATCCTTTAGATCCAGGATGATTTGGGCTACCCTTCTGCCTGGTATGACCGATATAAGTTTAGCAACAGCAGTCACGGTATACTTAGGGATGTAGGGACAACATTAGGATCCACAATCTCTGGATCCTTTCTCATGTACTTCCCACAGAAGGAAATCTGGCTTGACACAGTTTTTGCACATAAACTGAGTGAAAACTAAATATCACAGTTCTACCCCCACCACTACCCTAATGCCTCCACTGGGCTTCATAAATACAGTTCTTTCAAAGCGGTGCTGTCAATGGGAGTAGAAATCATTTTCTTCAGTGTGTGCTTAGAACTAGCCAAGGACTAGACAAAAGAAATTCCCCCCCCACAGCTGGTGAACACTAGGGATCTGCATAGTTTTCAGCTTAGAGGGAATTCACAGGGCTCCAAAACTGTGCCAGAATTGATTTGGTGGACCACTGCAACTTGAAGTTGAGAGCAGCATGCAGTATGTATTCATAAATATGTGTTTTCCTTGGGAGTTTCAATTTCCCCTCAGCTCAGGCTGTGTAGCTAGTTTGCACAATGCAATTAGCAGAATTTGTTGCTTCAACAGGAGTTTGCAGTAGTGGTTCAATGGGGACGTCTGAGCCACAATCGAATCTAATTCATTTTTTCCTAACTGTATGGACTCCTGAATGCTAGTGTGAGTAAAGAATTGTAAAAATCCTTTTTTTTTTGTCTCTAAAGTAAAAACTCTGCCTATGAATACGTACACAAAGCACCCCTGTTGTAAAAGCAGCAGCCATTTTACGTTGTCACTTCTAGAAAAGAATTTGACTTCACAGAGTGAGAGAATGCAACACAGGAGGATCATGGATTTTATTCAGGCTAGCATCTTCCACCATAAAGTAGTGGGTGTAATCCTTAGAGAGAGGTTCTGCCGTTTTAATCACAGCAGTAGAGTGGTACGACTCTGTGTGTAGGCAAACGATAAAATAAATTTTGAGAGCCTGTTCTGAGCTATGGCATTCCTATGTTCTCGCTTTATACTCTTTTTTGCAACTTCCATGAATTAGGTTGAGTTATAACCTAATGTTAACTTAGACGAAGGCAGAGTTTGCAAGTGGTGCATGCAGAGAGTGGTTTGTATATTTTAGGAGGGTGCTCTGTAGCTCAGACCCATTTCTTCAATTCTGACTTGTAAATAGCAAAAGTATTTGTTATTCAGTTTTCAAAGACAGCAAAATGTGTCGGCCTGTCACACTCTGTAAGTCAGCTGTCAATAGGAACTTCTGAAACAGCCCATCTTCCCTTCATGGCTAGCAAATAACAACTACCAAAAACTAAACGCTTGTCTTTTATGTTCTTTGGGAAGGAAGAAAGCAAGAACAAAAAATTTGAACATTAGCCTCTTCCATGGAGATTCTTTTATGTGCTGGCACTTACAAACTTTTGGAATATTACTTCATTCTGGCTTCATTCACTATATCACCATTAGCCTTGTGTTCTGGGTAGTGTGGTTAAATTATTGTGAATGCTATAGTTAAATTATTAACGTTGCCTCGGTTGCAAATCCAGCGCTGACTGCTTGTTACCTTGCATTGTGTGGCTGGTTACAGTTCAATGCCTTTTGTCCCTGTCTTCCCAGGGTACCATCTCTAACCAATTACTAAGTCTGATGCTTTCTTGTTATTCTCGCTAGTTATTAAGCAGCTCTCTTAGCTTTCCTTTGGCGTCACAGCTACAGCGCTAATAAAAACTGGATTGGACCTGGAATATGGAAGCTATATTTTTATTGATGGAGCAAGCCCAGCTCAGCCTGCAGCAAAGTAGGCTTCCCTGCTTTGCCACGTCAGACCTCGGCTGAGATGCCGAAGTGGACTAATTAATGCTGTTTCTGTTGCTGTCACCTACACCCGAGGAGGTAAACTCATACCACACAGCTGAAGTCATGCTATCAACTTTTCCTTGTTCCCATGCAGGCCCTCTGGATTCGAACCAGCAGCCCACAACTGACTCTATAGCCTGCACAAATTCCTAGAGCTATCTACTGCCTTTGCCATGGATTGTTTCAGCAGTGTCCAAAATAAGTCAATAAACCAGTGGACAGAGCCAGCTGGGAACTGAAGTCTTTGTTTGCAGGCTATTCTGCATTTCAATAATTCTAGTTCCCAGTTAGAATAAAAGCTATTCCAAAAATAACCATTTTCTGCAATTGCCAGTTCTTAAAAAAAAAATCAGTAAAGCACCATTTTAAAATATTTTGCTCTGAATCATTTCACTTTTGTTTTATATGACACTCATTGTTGTAATAGTACGTATTTAATATGCCTAATGTCATACACAGATAATATATAGCAATCATTTATAATACTTTAAACAATCCCTCAAAATGAAATGCTCCAGCATTTTGAATTTTCCCTGTAAGAAGTCAAAAATTGAACTTCTGCAAAATACTGTGATTTATGTGAAACCACATTTTTAACGGAGAGTCGTTTTTTATCTACTGCTACCAATAGCTACAGGCAATACCATGACATATTTATTTGGTATGTCAGAATGCACTGGACGTTCATTTTTTTCTATCGCTCTGTGTTTTTGTTAACACTCACAGGTTAGCCACACATACCTAGAACAACAAAGGCTACTTACTCTCTGCGTCTGGAGCTTATTTCCTTTCCATGTTACCCTTAGGTTTGATTTGGCTGGTTTCTGATCGTGCTGAATGTTATGTCCCATGCCTCCTTTAGGAACATTAAGAGGCAGAAGCACAGGTGTGCCCATCTCAGTGGGCTGGCAGGGACTGTCCCACCCCAGGGGGCTCTGGGTTGGCAGAGGAAGACCCTGGAGCCCAAGAGACTATACCGAGGGGAGGTCACCCACAGCGACCTCCTCTTTGCAAGGAAGTGCTTGTGCTAAAAGAGTTGCTTGTGTTTTGTAGCCCCACGTAATGCCTGCTTGTTCCTTTCATGTGCCAAAAACTTACAGTCAAAGTGGAATAGACTTATCCTGAAGTAATTCCTATACATGTACATACATATATACGTCTTTAGTTATCCATACCTATATAGATGTATTGCTATAAAATCCTCATTGTATTTAGATGGGTTTGCCTGGCTTTGATATTGAGAGAAAAGGTATTTTAGTGAAACCCTAAACTGGTTTCTTTTCTTTCCTAGCTCATGATGTAACTCCTTGGTATACTTGGGAAACAAAAATAGGCACCCTCTGTCAAAATGAGGACAGCTGCAGTACCAGGAAGGAGGATAACCTCAGTCTACCAGAGCAAAAAGCACATGTCTGCCCACCCGCTAACATCTCTGTTACCTCCAGAAGCCACCACAAAGTTGCCCATGCGAACCCAGCAGAGGCATCACTCTTCGTCTCCTCCTTATCCCACCTGCAACCTCCCTCTGGTGCGGGTTGGTCACCTGCCTACTCCTCTTGGCAAGAACTTCAGCAGGGGAAGCTTTTTTACCAAGTGTGTCAGACAAGCCAATCTACTTTACTTCAGAGTTGGAGCTAACATGAAAACTAGCAAAAGGCAGAGGACAGATGTATTGCTTCCAGCTACTAAGACACTATAAAAGATCCACTGCTTGACATCTGTGTCCATAGGAAGTCCTTTGCTCTAGATGTTGAAGCATATGCCAGGCCTTCTTGGATCTTTGACAAGAGATAAGACCTTTAAACTTGGCTGCCTCTTACGTCTTAGATGCACTTCCTTATCATCTTGTCTCTGCAACAATTTACTGGTTTATAAGCGGTGATAGCACCGATAAGTCAAGAACCTCTTTGGTTTGGCTTTCTCTGCAGAACGATTGTCATGTGAATCACAGAATCACAGAATGGTTGGAAGGGACCTTGAAGGTCATCTAGTTCCACCCCCTCTGCCATGGCCAGGGACACCTCCCACTAGACCAGGCTGCTCAAAGCCTCATCCAGCCTGGTCTTGAACACTTCCAGGGATGGGGCATCCACAACTTCCCTGGGCAACCTGTTCCAGTGCCTCACCACCCTTACAGAAAAGAATTTCTTCCTAATATCCGATATAAATCTACCCTCTTTCAGTTTGAAACCGTTGCCATGTGTCCTATCATTATACTCCCTGATAAAGGGTCCCTCCCCATCCTTCCTGTAGGCCTCTCTGCTTTCTTCAGTCTTGGCAGAAAAAACTTCAATAGTGAGAAGGAGCAAAGAGAGCATTTACTTGTAGAAAGGCAGGTTCATCGCGTAGGGAATATTTGTTCTGCCTACACTACAGAGAAGAGCCGTGCTGAAAAAGATGGTTTACAAGGTACAGCTGAATTAAGGATGAACTAAGTTTTCCTCAGTGACAGACAAGAGCAAATGATATTCAGTATATCTCTGTATATCTCTTCAGTAAACAGTTAATTCTCATCAACACTTACAGACCAGCAGTAGGTCTGGGGAGCCATTCTGATCTCTGTGGCAAACAATGTGGAGAATTCCTCATTGGTGCCTGCAAGAGCACTGAGCTGGGGCTCCTTTCTAGCCCATGCCATGCCAGGTCACCTCAGGCGAGGCTAAACAAGAAGTTTGTACTGGGGCCAGAGGATGGAGGAGCATTTCTTTATCTCTCTGGTTTGTGAAAGGAGAATGGGCTAAGCTTTTTGAGAGAAGAAGTTGTTCCTATCCAAAAAAAAACAAAAAAAAAGGAAAGAACTCACTATAACAGCGCATTCAACCACATTTCAGATAAATGTTACAACAAATCTGATGCAAAATTGAAACATTGAATGCCATTTCAAATGGAAAATTTAATTTCAGTTTTACTCATGAAAACATTTTACTCATGAAAACTCAGGATGGGGAGGGACTCTTTATCAGGAAGTGCAATGATAGGACACAGGGCAATGGTTTCAAACTGAAAGAGGGTAGATTTATCCTGGATATTAGGAAGAAATTCTTTATGGTAAGGGTGGTGAGGCACTGGAACAGGTTGCCCAGAGAAGCTGTGGATGCCCCATCCCTGTAAACGTTCAAGGCCAGGCTGGATGAGGCTTCATGAGTAGCATGATTTATAGAATCATGCTGCTTGCATATCAGTTTGTGTCTGCTTACATCTTTCTTCCTTAAGTTTTGAATCTCTTGCCTGAGTTCAGCCAAATTTGACAAAGATACAGAGTCCTCAGAAACAATGAAGGCACACAGATTTCTTGACTGTCTTCAGAACATCCTTTCAGTGGCTGTGCAGGAAGAGTGAGACCCTGTCAGCAGCTCTGGGAAGGAGAGGCAGCAATGTGAGTTCACCCATTACACATCAAGGAGTTCACAAAAGAAACAGACATTATGAAGCGTTCCAGCATTTGGAAACTTTTCTTCGGATCTCTAAACAACCACACATTCAAATCCATATGAAAACAGCCACACTAAATCTACAGCTTACAGAACTGCTTTTCCCCTTTTCATCATACTTTTCCACTTTCAATCCCTAAATGTATTACAAAAATAAAAGGCACATAATGTTCCCTTTTCTCCATTTTCCTTTCTTTCTCAACTCTTAGTTTCTCAAAACTCACCCCAGGAATGAGTTTCCAAAAGGAAAAAGGGAACCTGAAGGTCTGTAACTGATGCTTGCTAACTTTATCAGAAACAAGGAATGTTTCTCACAGTAGACTTAGTAAAAAGTAAGATTTTATTTACAGGGCATCTTTTTTTAGGTTAGGAAAAAGGTAACATTTCTAGGAGGAAAAGGAAAATAAAAATCCTTCATATCCAACAAAAAAATTATAGTGAAAAAAATAAAACTAAAAAGAACCATATGAATTGTCTGAAGTGAAAATATTTGAAAATGTCTATGTTCTGATGTTTTAAGCAACAAAAATGAAATGTCCAAGAACTTGGTTGTTAAGTGAAGGTCTCATTTCCCATACAAATGCAGAAACATCACCTATAGTATATTTTCTGTGATAGGCTGCTCTTTTTATATATATACTTATCAGTGACACTTGAAATAACATGACTGCAGCTTTTAATCCCTGAAGGCAGTTTGTTACAAGCATGCATGTTGATAACGGCTAACATGTATTTATATCTTAATTTTCAGTGCCCAAAAGGCACCCAAGTCTTTCCCTATAAACAACACTTAAATACAGTTATTGGTTGCTAGCAGCTGTTTTGCCATTAACTTCTCTTGGGCCAAGAAGGCACCGAAGATTTTAATTACACAGGCCATTTGTGGAAAGCCTTCCCAGAGCCCAGTGAGATACGTCTTGCTTATTGGACTTTTTCACGTATCTGAATACAGGCCAATTTCCGTGTCCCCCTCCCCGGCTATGAGGATAGCTTATTCACTTTTGGACCAAGGCAAGGAGTGAGGTATCTAAATAATGGTATACTCAATTCCTGTTTTTCCTGCTCTTCTGAATGTCCCCTCCCCACCCCACTTTGAGAATAAGCATATCTATTCTCTTAAAGATAACCTCAGTTTTCTGAGACCAACTAATCTGGGTAGCTTGGTAAGTTTATTTTCTAGGAGATAACAAAGTGCAGAGTGCAAATGGAATTGCTTTAACAGCTAGCAGGATGGGATCTGAGTGAAATTTCCCCCACTGTCCAGCTGTTCTTGCTATATGCCAAATCACAGTATCAGATGGTGAAATAGATTCATCTCTTCAGACTTTGATTTGGCTGCTACAGAACCCTGTTCTTCCCGAAAACAAAGGATCCTTCCATAATCTTATACGAATTCCAGAGAATTTGGATTTGCAGACTAAAACTGTATGAAGTTTCAGAAAAACAGAGGTATATATCATTGAAAAACATTGTCCTGTGCCAACTGGCATGGCTGCTGCCAAGAACTGTTTTTTTGAGAAAGCAGAGAGTGTGACCCATGGCTGGCACTCAGGAGTCTCCCTTTGATGTTGCACTGGCAGGGGAAAAAAATAAAAAGGTATAAATCTAAATTCCTGAGTGCCAGGTATAAGCTGTTCATCTGTAAAATCTGAGCATATTTCAGCCTTACAGATTTTATTTAAACTATTCTTCTAGAGCATATGTTCTGGTAGCCTGCTGCAGTGCTGTCTGGCAGGTGATGCTCTGTATGTGCCTTTCCACTCACAAGGCCTCGTCTGCACCCCTCCTTTGGAATTACTTCAACACCCCAAACCACAGGGGCACTGAGACCTCCCAGTTCTTTCTTGTGGTCTGAAACTCCAGATTGGTGATGAGGAACATTAATCCTCACACCACTGAGTAATTACCTGACATTCAGGAAGCCTGCGGCATAAAGCATGCCCTATCCTTACCAGCTGGCAGAGAATGGCTGGGAGTTACAGGGATCCCAGAGCCCAGGACTGTACCAACCTCCTCCAGACCACTGAGGAGCAGTGGTGTCCCAGGGGCATGCCTAGACCCGACTGAATGCCAGGCAAGAGCTGTAATTGCAGGTGAGTAGTGAGGACTCCCCAGTAGTATGTAATGTTAAGTTCAGAGAGTGCCACTGGTGACTGTCCACGCAGACCCCTCTGTCACAGGCTCAGACATGTGTCCCTTAAATGATGGCCATGCACCAGTCACAGGACAGCACATACAAACAGCCCACACTGAGCTCCAGCAAGTCTATGAAGTTTTGCTCAGCCCTGTTGAGCGCTCTACTGGCTATGAAGCATGTGAATTTCACGGATATTCTAGGTTTTCGGGTTTTTTCATTTGCAGTGCCCATGTGTTCACCAACTCCATCTCAAGAAGATCATCATGGAGTCCTCAAATAGCAGTGACTTTTAATTGCTATCTATCTGTATTGGATTTGAACCTGTGACCCAGAGATGAAAGGAACCATTCGTGATCCCATTACCCATCTCCTGAGTCCACCAGTCCCTGAAGAATGTGATTCATTAAATGAACTGCTCTTTTGCTGACTGTATTTTTCCAGCACCTCATAACCTACATGAAATTACAATATTTTTCCCATTCTCACTGTATGTATGTCAGATACTTACATATCTCCAGTTATTTTGCGAGCTAGCCTCATAGGAGTTGTGTAAATGGCATTATCAAAATTGCATCTCCCTGATTCATTATTTCCAATTTTATAAAATAGCTGAGTTAGTGAAGACACTATCAAAGGGGTTTTTAAATAAACATGCTTAATCTTCTGGAGATTAAAAGAGATAGTATGGGTGACATATAATGATTATTTTACCCCAAAGCCATCAGAAATACAACGTACAAGAAAAACACATCAAACAAATAGGCACAATAGAGAGCATTTCAATGAGAAGATAATCACACTGCAGGATTTGCTTCAACTCACTGGCCTAAATATTGCCCTATATGAAAAATAAAATGAAAGAGGAATATTAAAAAAAACCCAGATTTATACCCCACAGTCTGCTGAAAAAAAATGAACTGCAACTAGTATCTAAACTCATTTATTTTTAAATTAATTCCTAGGATTTAAATTTGTCCAATACACAAAAATTAAAATAATTTAAGAAGCTAGTAAGAAAAAAGCAAGGTAATCAATTTGTAGCATGATGCAAATTGCTATTGATAAAAGTAAAATGATCAGGCAATGTGTCTCTAACCAGACATCAAGAAAATTACACTGCCTGTCTGATTATCTTAATATTTCTCACAGAAAATGTATGGTACATAGAAGAAACACATGGCCTGCCAGTGTAGGAATTCATGGGAAGCAGTGTAGATTCAACTCTGTAGAAAAGGAATTAATTTAATAAATCACAAATCCTTCTGCTATTCATCCTGGCTGCAAAGGGTTGGCCGATGCAGAATAATGCCCAATTTTCATACACTGTGCTGGGCTGTTAGATGTACAGATGCTATTAGGTTCTGTCCAGATCCTCTGTTGTTGTAACTGGCACAAATCAGCTGAAGTTAATTGAGCTATGCAGATTTACCCACGTAGCTGGGAGAAAATCACATGTTCATTTACAACATGCCTGAGAAGCCCAAAGAAGGGTATTTAAAGGCATATTGTGCTCTTTGAAATTAGGAACCTGATTAACTCTTTCCAGCAGATGCAGCTTCTATGTGACTACTGGCTTTTCCACTGACTAAATATTTGGACTCATACTCCATAGGGCTCAAGCTTCCTGCCAGATTTTCACTGAGAGAAGATCTTATTTCTACTGTCTAATTATTCTGTTAATTAAGTTTTCACATTTCAGTCATGTGTACTGTGGCATTTCATCTGCCCTCAAAACATTCTACTACTGCAAAGAAGCAAAGCAGGAAAAAAAATCAGAAATGATACCTGAATATAGGCTTTTACTAACAATTTTGGGTCATGTCTCTTGCCAGCTGATCATCCACATGGCCACCTGACTAATGCATAGCCTAACTTAGGAAGACCCAATGTTTTCCAAACCGCCAAAGCCAGCAGGCCAAAAGAGCCACAGACCACACACGGTACTCGGGAAGGGAAGAGCTTTGCTTGGCCCCTCTAAAAGACAGGGACAAAATCTGCTCCCTCTCTTCCCTCTCCCCAAGCATTTTGCTTTAATAAATTTTGCTAAGGTAGCTTCAAGGGAGTCATGTCTGTTCTCTCTCCTCTTCTTGAACTCCAAACTCAAACCCACTCCTCTAATATTGTTTGCTTACCTGGCATTCCGACAAAAACCTCACCTCAGGTAAGGAGCTGCTCCACAGAGCTCTCACTAGTCGCCACCTTTGAACAGTACGTCTGCATTCGCACCAGCATCAGCTATGGACAAAAGGTTTCTACTCTGTCTGACTTCTTTCAGCCCAGGTCATATAACAAATGCATTTCGTATCAGGCAGAGGTCGGGCTTGCCTCCAGTGCTGGAAAGGCAGCAGTTAGAGAGACCGTTGCAAGCTGGTCTAATGCCTCAAATCTGTTCAACAGCTCTTGGTTAGCTCAGATGCCAGATTCATCTCTGCTGAGCTGCAAGGGTGTCCTCTGTAGTCAACCACGTATATTGACACCAAGCAAGTGTTGGATCAGGGTCCCAAATATCGAGAATTCCCAATGTGCATTTAGGTTTAAATACAGGGAGGACACAGGACCTCATGGCTTTTGAACATTACTTGCTTTAGTTCCCGGTATGTCTAGAAAACACAAGGTTGTTGAGGCTTGAAGAATGCTCCTTGCAATTCATGGCTGGACTATACTGAGAGTGTACCAGGTGTTTGATCTAATCAGGGCAGATAATTCCTGATGGCTAGTGCCTTGCTCTCCTAGAAACCGGAGGAAATAGTTACATAAAGAAGATGCAGGAATCTGGCCCTTATGTTTAGTGTAAAAATTTAATTTTACTGTTGTTCTGTAGCTGTATAGTACCAACAATACTTCTCAGAAGTAGTAAAATACATCAGATTCTTGTTGGCATGGAAAAAGAAAAAAGAATACCAGCTGTTCGATATTCAAACACAACAGTCACATATTTGCATTGACATGAATGAGAAAGGTTTCACATTCATTTCAATAGGAGCTTGGATGAAAGAAACAGATCTAAAGGTTTCTTCTGCTGCTTTTTTTAACACTGCCTGCAAGGTACTTTTCTGCCGTCTCTTTTTTTTTTTTCAGCTTATCAATATGTATTTCGGAGTTTTTTACTGTTATGTTTAACACATCTTTTTAAAAGGGAGCACGATCAGTTTCTAAGGATGCTACTTAGAGGTACAGTAGTACAAAAAGGCAGCCACAGACTGGGAGGAAAGCTTTCAAAAGCCCACGGGAAGTGACAGGGATGGAAAGCTGATCTTTCCACTGCAAGCTGATCCCTGGTTAAGCCCAGCTGGTGTGTGCTGTAGCCTTTCACAGGTGCCAGGTAGTGTTCTGGCCTAGGATAGCTCTCTATTACCAGTGCTGAAGACAAACCCAATGTTGTATGGTATTACTGTCACACATCAAAATGAGAACCCTGAATTCTGCTTTTCCCTTCAGAAAGCACTTGAGTTCATTTATCCCACCTTTTAATCAGGCACCACTTCTCTTTTCACTAAAGCTTAACCTACGGGAAAATCTGAGTACAAGCTGAGTAGAAGAATCCTACTTGACGTTAGTCAAAGAAGAGTGGTTTTATTCTTGATTTGAGGCAAGAGGCAGTTTGATCTTAGTGATACTGTGCTATAACCTCCTCTCAAATTAGGACACTAAGAATTCTTCCACTTTTGTTTCTGAGGGTCTTCAGTAGGTGGTTCAGGTTTGGAATATGATTAGCAATCTGTACAAAAACATGAAGCTAAGAATAAAAGAGGTAATTAGGGCTACATTCAGGTAAGCACACCACTTTAAAATAGTAAGAATTCAAATAATTATACAGTTCAAGGATAATACATACCAGTGCCTCCCTTGAGAATCTTCAGTTCATGTCCTGGTCCTTATTTCTAATTAATCCTTGAATCCTTTTGTAAGTTAATACAATTAACAATAGAGATAAAACCTCTGCCGTGTTTAGTCAATTGGATTTGCAGAACTTACTTTTCTTTGCTATGACCAGCAGGGGTCTGAGGAAACCCTGCCGCCCTCTTAAACCTTAATTCTAGCATCAGCCAATGACACCTTTTAACGGCACTGAGGGTACTAGAGAATAAAAATCAGTTCAGTTCAATATTTCTTCAAAAGACTACTACAAAAGCCAGCATGTTTCTCCCTGCCCCCCAACTTGCTATCTTCTCCATTGTACTGTGACTATCCAAAATGGATACTGCCGGTAAGTCCTCTACGGCATAGAGTACTCTTGCAAAAACTTAGCATTAGATTTATAAGCAAAAATGAATACATAAAAATAATGTTTTCTCCACAGAAATGTAAAGAGAGAGAAGTTCTGTAGGATGAGACTGCATTTGGCATAAGACATTTATTTCTCTTCTCCTCTCTTCTCACTCTTATTTTACTAGTCTGCTGCTGTTGCTAGCTTTTTCACGTCTTTCCAGATGGTTGTGAATCAGAAGCACATAGATGCTGCTCTCCCTGCCTCTGGCGCTTTCCTTAAATGTCCGTTCGCTTTCTGAGCTTCATCATAGTTACATATGTGATTTAGATTTTCCTTTTAATCACTCATAAATATATAGTCAGGATCTAGTGTACTTTTCCTGATCGCAGATGAACTGTATAGGCAATATTGACTCCCCTGCTCCCTTTCGCCTCTTCTTTTTTAGTGTCTTCTCCTTCCATGCTCATTAGGTTGTCCAGTCCTTGGTTATCACACAAAGAGTCTCACTGGGGAATCTCAAAGGGCAACACTAACTGGCAACAGGTGCTCTGGTTTCCAATGTCCTATTGAGCTCAGCACCTCAACTGAACTATTTTGGCTTTCCACCCACAATTTGATGTTCAAGGCTTCTTAAATCATGTCCTTCTCTAGATAACTGCTTGCAGGTATTTACCTTCTGTTGAATATCTCTCTTTCAACAAAGAGACAGAAAGATAAGCATTGATGGACTACCTCCATGAGACTTGTGTTTCCTGAAAAGAGACTGGTATCCTGGTCACATCCTGCAGATGTCCTGGGAGCGCTCAAAGAGCCTGAAAGCCTTCACTCAGCAATAGATGTTACTATTTTCATTTCTGCAGAATCTCAGAAGGTTTCCAAATGGATGCTTTTGTTTTTCAGGCCTGTGGAGAGTCGGTGTTTTTTTTAGTTTGAAATGTACTTAGTAAAGAATTGCTTATGGAATATAAATACTGAAAATTGAGAAACAAAAGAGTCATTTTAAAAGGGTTTTTGGTTAAATCTATGTATCCCCTCTGGCCTCTGTCACTGTTTGTCCATGATTTCTGCGGTTCCTTTCTCTATTTTCAAAAACATCTGTAGTGCGGTGAAGGACTTACGAGGTAAAACCCTTCATCTGTGTGGTTATACATTCAAAATGTGTGACTGCAGAGTGGAAGCCTGAAATGAAAGGGGTTATTAATAACATTTTTAATTCATGCAGTGGTAAGAAAAGGTTTCATTTGTTCATCCCTTGATCATCTTTTTCTTTTCAGTTACCTTTTCTAAAAGGAAGTTTAATGTCGTCTCTGGATTCCAGCAGATTTCCAGTTAAAAAGAAAACAGCCCAGGTTTTGTGAGTCTGTCACAAGGAGATGAGGTCTTCTAAGCTGAGTCAAGCCTAAATTGAAATAGGAATGCAACCTCCTACCAGAATATAGCAAAAGAGTATCAAAGAAAAGAACACATCCCACCTACACAAGTCTGCTTTCCAATCAGCCTGTGTGCAGGATTGCCCTATAGATGTGGTTCAGAAGGATGTAAAAATCTTTGCAGTGATGCAAAGTCATGCACTTCAGGACCATTGAGAACATATGGTGATCCAAAATCTAAAATAGATGATTATCAAATCTTTCCATGAATCTTGGGCCTTGGCTGGTGCCGGAAAGGAGACTTGAGTAGAAAGAGAGGAACGCCTCCAGATAGTCTTGTACAGATGGTAAATGATCCTTAACCCATCATTTCAAACTGAACGTGCAGCCCAGGGCAGAACTTCCTGGCTGTATACAAAGAAAAGCTTCTCCTTTAACTGTAACATTGGAGCAGATCATCAACATTAATTAATTTATCTTTGCAGTATTTATTGTCTAGTTTTACTGTTTGTATGGAAGTGACATTAATACCAGTTTACACACATATTACAGGGGATCATCTATATTTCAGCTTGGGGACAACGTTTTTTGTAGTTGGGTTTGTTGGATGCTGATTAACACTAGCCCCCAGGACAAAACACTTCTTAAACAAGCAAAAAAACCAAACAAGTAAATAATATGATATTTGACTAGTGTAAGAGGAAATCCCACTGTTTTTTAAAAATCAGAATTATTTGTAAAATAGTTATCAAACAGAAGCTTCTTAAATGTACTTACTGGAAAGCAAACATAAAAGACAAAAAAATAGGCAGCTAGAAACATGTAAAAAGCAGCAATCATTTGGGTGGTGCTGTAAACTCTCCAAAGACAATTTAACTTTCCCTTATCAAAGGGCTGTAAATGATCTCCCGACTGACTGGGATCTGTCAAGATACTTTTGAGGAACTCTGCACTAGGAAAATAAATGCTTTTTGGCTCCACAAAGTATATTATTTCCCGGTTCCTACATACCAATTGGAAGAATAATCCATTTAGAGAGGAGCCGTATGCAGTCGCATGTTTTCAGTACGTCTCAGCATCTTGCTGCTCTTGAGCCAAAGCACAACTTTGTACACTTGGCTGGCTTGCCAAGGTTACACTTTCTCACCTCTCCCAGAAATCTGGTTCACCAGTCATTAAAAAGTCTTGAGGGTCAGTATGATGGGGGAGAAAAAAAGGGCAGAAACCCAACTGATTTGAGAGGGATTATTCTATTTCCTCTTTGGTTATGCTTTGTCAAGTTGCTAAGAGGGTCTGTTATAGCAGAGCTTTTGATAACTGCCTCCTTTACAGAGACAGTCTAGCTTTTCTTGGTTATGGACTCTTTGCAGTAGAGTTGGCAGCCTGAAGCAGGGAAATGAGTGCTTAAGCAGCTATTTTTATGGCTCTGTAATTCTATCTCACTTTTTTTTTTTTTCCCTGTGATTTTTCTGAAGTCTGATGCTTTAACAAGTAACCCACCTCCTCCTTGCAAGTCAGAGAGCTATTATTTTTTAACAAAGCCAGATGATTGCTGCCAGCCTTCTATTTAGCGGCTGTTTCAAGTAATTATCACAGTCAACTGCTATTGATAGCTTATAACATTGTGTGTAAAGAAAGATACAGCTGCACATTGAGCAGGTCTATGTCACGGCATACTCTTGCTGCAGTTTTACTTAATCCTCCCTTGCTCCCTAGTCCAGTGTGCTGTTAGAAGCCCAGATTTAACCTTCTGTTCTAATTCAGATCCAACGTACCCAGAAGAAAGAATACCTTCCCTGTCACCAAACCACGGGCTCAGCTGGGCTAGACCACCTTCACCCTGTCCTTTTGTGTACAGACAAGGCGGGCAAACACAAGGATGGCGATACCGCAGAAAGGAGTGCCATCGTCCCTTGCCTCGCTTGCTCATTTCCAACCTTTCCCATGTGTTGGTACAAGTGCTTAACATGCCACATAGAAACATGGACCAGTGAATGAATCCAGTTTAAAACTGCTCCAATATAAAGAGAAGAAAACTAGTTTTAACCTGGATAAGTTTTCTCACTTTACCTTCAATATGACTGCATTGGGGAAAATTTCACCCAGGCTATTGTTAATGAGAGCTGTCTGAACAGAATAATTGATGCATACACAATTTCTGTGCTTAAAAGTGCCTTTTCATTTTGGCAACAATCTTGTTTGAGTACTACTTACAAAAGATCTGATCTTGTGGTTAAGTGCCAGCAGGAATGAAAACTAAACTGTTAGAGTAAAAGTTGCCTCAAGAAGCCAGTCAGAGCATGATAATATCATAAAAAAATCCCCGTGCTTTCTTGTTTCCTGACATTGTGTGTCATTGGAGTTCTGTGTTCACTTTGCTTTGAGGAAGCAGAGATATATGACACTAAAACACCAAATTAATTGCTTTGCAGTCAACAGTCCCTCTGCCAGACGTATTGGATTACTCATTAGCTGACCATCATTTCTAAAAGACTTTGCTTTCTAAATTACATTCAGTTAATTGCAATTATCCTCAATTTGATCCTAAGACCCCTCTCCTCAAGACATTATCCACTAAATGAAAAGAAGTTTTGACACTAATCTCCCTGCATTTCTTTTTTTTTTTTTTCTTTTAATACAGTATTCGTGTATAATCCAAGCAAGAGTACGTCATTATACTAATCTCAGACACAAAAATCTGAATCTATATAGAATGAGCAGGTAAGATTAGTGTGTCTCATTACCATACACAAATCTTTCTGCAACTGTGTTTTACACTTGGGCAGTTAAAATGGCAACCTTTTTGAAAGGGAAAGAAAACAGTTTCAATAGCAATCAAAGCATTTGACATAATTAACGTAGTTTGAACTTCTTGGCAAGATCATTAAAAATGGAATTAGCTGTTGAGTGATAGCACAAATGTGGCACTCTAAAGGCCTTCACGTTTGTGGAGCTTATCTCATGCTCTGCTGAAACTCATTAATGTATCTATAGTGAAAGCTGTGATTTTAGAGAAATTGAAATTAAGATTTTGTATGCCTATTTACATGCAGATTATTGCAAAGAAATTGAATTACCAGTGGTTCCAAGAAATTCAATTTCTTGGAAATTCATGTGCAAGTTAAGTAACTATACCTGTGGTGTGTTCTGTACAAAACCAAGGCAGTTTTATATCAGAGATTTTCCGGACCACTCAGATTATTATCTCTAATTCCAGGGTAAGGATTAAGAACCTGTAATAAACCTTGGTGGCTAAAAATCAGGCACAACAATATTTACATTTTAAATGCCAGATTCTCACAACCTGTCTGCACACTGTATGCGGGACTAGAAGAAAATTCAGACTAAACAAAATGGAATCTTCTCTTGTTGTGGCACTACGCACCAGCCACGAAGAAGGACATGCCATTTGGAGCCTGCTCCTGAAGCACAGCCTGTAGTTTTCTTCCTCAAAACCCGTTCAGGGCTCTGTCTTTTTATCCTTTAAAGGCCTGGTCAAAGGAAAAATATGAATTAGGTAACAGTGGTGGTGACGGCAGTGACATATATTATTCACTTTGCATTTAATATAAAACACAGAAACATCCTACAGGGTAAGCACTGGTACCCCATGACTCCCCCCTTTTACTGTTGTTCCATGTTTCTCACCTCTAGCATTACATTCCTCTTTTTCATGCCTTTCTCCCCACCTCTCTCTCACTCCCAGTAAATTTTCTTGATTTCTCTTTTTTCACAGTAAAATCACTTCAACATGACAGACGCAGGGTACCTCTGACTCCCACGTGGTATTTAGGACACCTTCCTTGAAGGTGGCAAATGTAGTTTTGAACCTCTTCTGACTGAGGAGTGAGTCAAAGCCAATTTCCCAATTCCATCCATGAGACACTGCCTTCTCGCCTTTGAAATTAAGCTGTATTTTGCATTTTGGAGGACCCCAGTACACTTGGTATATGCTAGATTAGTTATGAGAATGTGTATTGGTCAGAGCCACTGAGGATGCTGAGGGGAAGCTTAGACTTTCCCCATAGATATCCCTATTTTCCTTCCACCTCTCAGAGACCTTTCCATAGCAAGGATCACACAATGCTGCTGCCCTTTGACAAAACTACTAGTTCACAAACCAGTTTTAATTACCACTGCGTAGGATGAAAAGTCAACTGTAAGGATAGGGAACCTATTGACAAAGGCAATAATGACAGACAGCTCTTTTTTCTAAGCAGTCTGCAACCAAATGGCAGTAGAAATGAAGTGGCATTGCCTGTTGCCTTTCACAGCGGAGCAAACGGAGACACGGATAAATGAAATAACTTGAGTACAGTCACACAGGAAATATAAGATGGAACTGGAAAATGAAGACAATGTTGAAGTCCCTGGTGGTGCCTTAAACCCTAGCCCTTCCCTTACCTGTTGGACTGACCGTTCTGAGCCACAGAAAATCTTCCTTTAATTTTTCTGAAGCAAAGAGTGTAAAAACCAGGCTAGGCACAGGGTGATCCTGCCTCTAAAATCCCCTCCCAGTTTCAGACATAGGTGTGGTACCAAAAGAACAGACCAAGGGATAACCTGTAACACAGGATTCAGATTCTGTTTTCTCCCTGTTTCAGGAGTAGGAAAGTTATTCCGGACTAGACTTCACCTGACTAAGATGGCCCGGTCTGGGTGGCTGGTGCACTGAGGGGGAGCAGTGTACTCAGTTCTGGCTGTGCCCTGTCCCACCCTCCGTGTGCACCTGGGAAGGGACATGAAATAGTGGCCCTGAGAGTCTCTCTCTCTCCTCCGCACTGGCACTTGCCATGTCATTAGTAATAAATCTACTGGAAATACTACTTGCCATGTGACACCTTTCCCCTCTTTTCCTTGTGCTTCAGTTTTCCCATTTCTTTGGAGCACAGAGGAGGTCTGAGAGTGATGGTGACATATATGAAATTATGTAAACTTTGTAATGTCTAACAAGAATTTATACACACACAGAGACACATATATATGTTCTTAATATCAGTGGTTTTATTTATTCCACTTCATATTTCATTGGCATCCTACAGTTTTCTAAATCTATTCTCAAATATTTTTTGACTAGGTCTCTGAACGTTCCCTTAAATTCAAATGCCTGTGTATTTGTCCAGGCCTACTTGCAGAACCAGCCAGCTGAGAAATGGAGCATGAATTCATTAGCAAATCATGCCCACCAGAACTGACCTTACAACCTGTATGAATCAAAAAGAAAGAATTAGCTTGGCTGACTTCGTCTGTGAAAAAATGGAGGCTAACCAGCACAGTCAGAGGGCAAGATTGACAAAGAACAAAACGTTATTATCAACCTTGTAGCATCAACTCAAAAACAATGGAAAGAAAAAATATAGAAATAAGCCTCTGAGACTATTCCAGTAAATGTGACAGTTGCTCACTAGCTTTTAAAAAAAAAATGCACAGGTAGCCTTTATCAGTGTGGAACTAGAGAGTCACTCAATGACAGCCTACGCATTTTCACTCTAGGGAAGAAAGCATTTTACAGCATAGAAGAAATTGCTGTAGTGATCCAGGGGAGCTGCCGGTGTTTCTTGGATGAGGGCAATTAACCAAAACAATATTGTTAATTTTGCCACAGGTTTTAAATGATCTAGAAAGAATACACATTTTGCCTTAATAGACTCAACCTAGGCTCTGCAACAGAAGGGAATTTCAGTAAAATCCTGCAGCAGCCAGGGCTGCGAATGAGAAACCAATACACCTTCAGGAACAGATATGCACAGATCTTAACAGTGCAGTTGAACTCCTGTTAGCTGGGTTCAGAAGGGAACAGCCTGGACCAGCCCTGACCAGCACTGTGACATGCCCTGGCCGGCACCTCTGTCACCACTTGAATGGCAGAGAGCCGGCAACAGCAGTTATCACCTGCACACAGTGCCTTTCCTCCCTGGAAGGGTCTCCTGACATACACATCTGCATCACAACAGGCGCTGCCCTAAGCGAATATTAGCTCCGCACCACAGATAAGGAAGCAGAGGTCCATGTCTTGTCCCTGCTTACACAACAAGCCACTGGTACAACTAGTCTCTAGCTGCAGTCCCTGCTGAATGTTGACGCTCACAGAACTGCGCTTACAACGATGCGAGAAATTAGCAGCTTTGTGAGCCCCTCAGCCTCAGAAGTGGTGACGCAGGACAACAACCCATGGCTGCCTGCAGTGAAAAGGCCCATAACATCCTGTCTGGTGGCACTCCAACCTGTGCTGTAGTGGCTGCGGCATACCCACGTCCTAGCTGGTTACATCATAATGGTAGTCTTTTAGGCAAATACTTGTGCCCGGGAATTGCTGCCTGCCACTGCCGTGTGCCAATGGAGGACAAGGCTGTGATGGATGGACAGGCCCCACGTGAGGGCACGCCAGCCAGCCAGCACACTGCAGAGCTACAGCAGCAAAACGCCACCTGCAGAGAGCCATGTTTCTTTTTCAGGAGCATTTCTTCTTTTCTCCTTTTTAACTAGATGACAGGGACCAATTAAAGTAATGAGCCTCACGAAGTATTTCCCGTGGCTAACAGCAGCCTGTATTAATGTTTGCAGGAGTGCAGCATTTGGGCCATAAGCTTTCTTGTTAGATGTTAATACTTTGCAAGATGCTTTAACATCCTGTGAAGTTCTCCATCTATTAGACTAGTGCCTTTGGCGGGTGTAATGACCCCTCTCCTTTCTCCCATGGTTGATTGTACCCCAGTGCCCCTGTGGATGTGAGCACCCACGAAGCACAGATGTTGCTGCCTGAGGCCCAGCTTCTCCTAGAAGAGCCACAGAGGTATGAATCCCAGCCAGGCAGTTTCTCCTTTGTGAACAGAGCCTAATTTTGCAATTGTCTCATTTAATGTTCTTGTTTGTGGAGTGGGTTTTTGTGGTGGGGGGAGGCTTAAGCTAAAATATATAATCCCTTCAAGTTTGACTTTCTCAACCTGGTAAATCAGTTTTGGAAAGAAAGCCACAGTTTGAAATTTTTGAGATAGCTTGTTTTCATAACTGTTGTAATAAACAATTGTGAAGAAAATTTCTCTGTTGAACTTGACAAGCTTCTGCTTACCAAAAAAAAAAAAAAAAAAAGTTAACTGTTGACTTTGGCTTGGATTCTTACAGCTTGTTCTAATTACCACTCTTATTTTCTTCTTATATTCTTGTAAAATGCCAGACTTTCAAATGTGTTGTAAATGCAAACAGTGAAAAGAAATTGAACATGGAGATAGTGCCAAAACAAACAAAGAGAGTTTATTAACTTCTTCAGTTCCTGTTTCAGTGCTCGATCAAGCAGGTGTCATGTCACAGTGGATGCAGACCCTGGAATTTGGATCCAGATCTGAATCTACTTACCTTCCGAATCAGGGCCTTTGCAGACCTGTGTCTGCCCTTCAAGTGTGTTGTGGAAACTAAAATTAAGGTACTGTTCTGCATTCTAGACTCAGTTTTTATAAATTCTGGGCAATTTTTTCAAATTTTGGTGCCCAGTGTTAAACCCTTGGGGTGATAAATGAGCATCACTGAGGTTGGAGGACTGTAACAGAATAGCTATCTCAGGCTCTGATTGTAGACTTTTGCTATTACTTTCCTGTATGACTTGGGCCTCCACTTTATTATTACAATGTACTCTGGTCAGCATCATTGTCAGTGAAAACTGCCTGGACCTCTTGGTGGGAAATCAGTACAACAATGACCCAAGGCTCCCTTTCTACCACCAGCTCCTGTTTGAGGACCACACGAGAACCAGGATGGACAAAGGAGGAGATGTGTATGAGGAGCACTGCATTAGGTGGAAGGAAAGGACAGAGCACTTTAAGCATAGTTCAGCACCATGTGCAAGAAAACCAAACTAAAGAGAAAAGAGGCGAGAGCTCAGAGCACTCTCAAACACAGGCACACCTGCAAACTTCCAAAATGTCAAAAATCAGGCTATTGCTCTTTTGATGAGGCTTGTAGCTGGTGCTATATTTCAACAGCAAAGCATCCAGAATTGAGGTACTTCTTCACAGAAGGAATTATTATTTCTCTTTGGAAGAAAACAGCTGGCTGAAATCAGGATTCAGAAGAATCTAAGGGTACAAAACCAATGTGAACAAGGCTACATCACTTTGGCAAATCGAAGAGCTGTACCAATCACTCCAGCTTTTTATCCTACCTTAAGGTGCATAAATATTCCTCTGTTAATCGTCATCATCCCTCCGTATTTCACTACTCCTCAGTTTTAGACAGAGACTGCTAAGCACCTTGAAAGATTGCTGCTGGTAAAACATTACCTTGGAATGGTGCCCAGTCCTCCTCCACCTAGGAAAAAAAGGGACTTAGGACTCATATATGAAGTGTCAGTGCTTGATCAAATAGATCAATGGGAAGTCAATAACAACATCCAAACCAGAGAACTGGAGTCCTAGCAAGCCAGACGACCTGCACATCTGAAAATGACATGTCAATATCACAGTGAAACCTTGCACTTATATATCACTTCACCTCCAAAGACGCCAGAACATACGAAGTTATTTAGCTGCACCAGATCATCTTGGCATTATTATCCCTGTTTTAAAGATTAAGATATTTACGAAGATCCTGGACTTGTAAGGAGTTGCCCAGATGACACTACCCTGACACCAATGGCAAGAGTGTATGTCATGTTGCAGGACAATTCCCTGACTGATTATGCCAAGACAGAGGGCAGTGTCCACAATACAATTTTTAACTCCAGAAAGTAGCTCCATTCAGGAAAGCAATTAGACATGTCCTTCAACTTGAGCATGTGCTTTTCTGTTCCTGGAACAGAATACAAGGCTCCTGATTACCAGTCTTTTCCTCAAAGCATTATTCTTGTCATTAAGAATAATGTTGTTAAAAACTTGAAGGAAATAGTTCTTTCAGATCAATCTAAAGGGCAATTTCATCTTGGATTCTGCTGTTGCTATTGAAGTCAGTAAGAGTTTTGCCATTCATTTCAATATGATGAGGATCAAGCTCTTAATGCACACACTAACTTTTAATTGGCTAAGGTAAAAGAATTAGTCTATTGTTTGCTTTGCACTCACCCGAGACTTTTTGCAAAACAAGGCATTTCATGTTACTTTAGTGACTACCAGGTGTTCTGAACAGTCTGTGCTTTTTGACCTTAAAGCTAAATACAATGCCAATTACAAAAAACCTCTACAAAGACATTTGCCAGGTTTGAGATTCCTTTTAACAGTCGTTTGGTAACAGTTGCAAGTTGCTCACAACACTCTGAAACCAGCTATAGGCAATGATTGCTTTTATTGAAGAAAATAAAATGGCCACAATTATATTAAATTGCATTCTCTTATACTTGGAACTTGAAATTGGAATTGTGGCGAAAGGAACAGATAGTGCACAGATGCTAATTTAATATACACTAATACTTGAAATTAAAAGCCACAAATTGCACCAGTCGTCTTCACTTACACAAGTAAGTATTGGTCACTTAATCATTTGTTAATGATCATACCAAGGCAAGACAGCAGCATGGCAAACATTATATTATTGCCATAGGCCCGTCCAAATCCTGATTAAGGTAAACTAACAATATTCCACCAAGTTAAATTCCCCCTGTGTTTTGATCTGGTGTGCTGTTTTGTTCACTTCAGCTTATATGCTGCTATGGTATGTTGCTAAGCATTATTAAAGACTTTGAGAAGCTGTCCTCACATTGTCATAGCAGGTGACGTCCTCCTTAGTGTGAAATAACACCACACTTCCGCTGTCTAGGCAGCTACACTGAATAGCTTCAGGCTGAAAATTTGACCCACTGGGTTTAGATATACAAAAACTTAATTAGTATAATGTAATAACAAGGAGAGTAAACAAATGGAAAAAAAAAAAAAAAAAAAAAAAGAAACCATGTTTTCATAGTAACTCCTGCTCAACCTCACTGCAAAGCAGATACATTTCTGAAGTATTTAGGAAAGCAAACATTAAGATCCTGATTGTAATGCCAGCGTTTGGGGTTTAGTCATGCTAGTCATATTAGAAATCACAATTTTAGTAGTAACTTGCTGGAGAAACCTTTTACAAACAAAAATGTTATACATTATATATATTTGAGCTGAAGGACGGAGCAATTTTGAAGCAAGCTTACACAAGACTCCACAGCTCTGCAGGACATGAAGCACTTTCCACACAACCTGAGGGGATGCTAAAGGCACTGATCACCCTGCAGGTATATTCTAGATTAGAGTATCATATAACAGTTTACAGGAGTCTTTATTTCAAGTAAATCATGGTCCCACAATCCAGTCTAATCTTTTCCACAACCTGTGCATCTCTACACACACACACGCTTGTGTACACCAGGCAGCAAATTAAGCCCCAGACCTACAGGGTTTATCCTCCTGTACTGCAGAAGATACTACATGACCATTGTATATGATACAAGGCCAGACTTTTCTGATTATATCTCCTCCCTGCTTAATTTAGCTCTTTCAAAAATTAATTTCTTCAAAAATAGGCATTTCCTAACACGTTCCTATTAAAAACAAAAAACAACAACAACAACAACAACAACAAAACCAACAAACCAAGGAAAAACCCAAGCTTCCTTAGAAACAGTTAAGTTTGAAACTGTGGTAGCAGACACTGGAGAACAACAAGTAAACCCCCTCAATTTCTGAATAAGATGCAATAGTGTCTGCATATTAAGAGAGTATTCTCCACCGTTTTCTCATACAGTTGCCTAATACCCTGCCCTGCTTAATTCTCCTTCTATGCTACTCCTACTCTTAATGGGGAGAAAGCAGCAACAGAACAGTAAGCCAACCATGCCTGCTTTAGAAATTTGTGCCAGGGAGAAAGGATCAATTGATTTTTAAAGGTGCTTTGCTCTCTCTACTGGTCACAGCGGGAGCAGAAATAACTTATTGGACTGGACAGTCAACTTTTACTAAGTTTGTAAGGGAAGAGCTCATCCCTGAAAGACTTACTAAAATCATCACTGTTTAGATGAGGTCAAGTTTCTTCAAAGAGGCAGTAGATAGATAGACTACAGGCAACTCCACACAGTTAGTACCATCCCTCAACTCTGCTTTCTCTCTTTGTGTCTTTGCTTGGGAAGGGAAGTCCAGGAAGATTTCTTGGTCAAGATCATATTTCAGTATTTCAGCCATGAGGCTGAAATAGAAGAAGATTAGAAGGTTAAAATAGAAGAAGATTAAAATAGAAGAAGATTAGAAGGTTAAAAAGAGCCTGTTGGCATTGTTTCCTGAGGAAAGGATGCACAAATGAACCAATTTCTCCTCAGTACATGTTCACACCTTAAAATAAGACTTGTTGGAAGGTTTTGCCTACATAATACATACACTGTGCTATCAAAGGTGAAAACTGCATTCCTGGTTCCCTTTCAACATTTTTTTTTTTGAGGGGAGAGAGGGAGGGAGCCTTCAGAATACATTGGTCATGAAACTCCAATTAAATTATTTTCTTATTATTCTATTTGTTTTATAACTCACGGGTTTGTGATATACACATCTAGCCACCATTTGGAAGGACCAAATATTATGTGAGTTCATCCTCTCAAGGATGCAATGGCTTGTATAACCCTGTTTCTCTGATTACCTACAGAATCCCTCAAATCCCCCTCTTCAAAGGTATCATTTGTTATTGATCTCTGCTGCAGCAGAAAGCATATCCTAACACATACACTCAAAGTAAAGCTGAAAATTAGAGCAGCTGGAAAGCAAGAATCCCCTTTTGCAAAACAGGCTGAGATTTTACCGTTTGAACTTGTTCTGTAGCAAGTAAAAGACAGGAGAAATCATCCCACCAGCCAATGTTTACAAACTGCATCTGAGATGCACAAGAGCCAACCCGAAGTCTCGAGCTGGCCTGCCCACAGCAGCTTACTGAACCTGTCTCTTGCATGCTGGCTGGAAGCTCTGACTCCCACACTATGGGTTCAACCACTCTCAATGCCTCTTATTACAACTTTTCCACTTCATATAAAACATTAACTACTTCTTGGCCCAGAAACAGGATCATGCAATGCTTGGATTTGGTCTTTGATCTCCCACATCCCAGGTAAGAGGCTGAATCACCTAGTTGTGTTTTGTGCAAACTCCAGAAGAGTTTAAGAGAAAGGCTGACTACAAACTGCTGGGTGAAAACACTGGCATTAGAAAGGTGCAGGTAGAAAACCATCTTCTAGTTTAGGATTTTAATGCCAGTTTCTTATATTTCAGAACCTAAACAGTGGAGTCCTAGTAATGTTAGAGTGAGTCCATATCTCTACCTAAACATCCAGGACTCCACTGAAAAGTGTCCTGTTTTGCTGAATCAGTGTTTTTCAATGAGTGTTCAAAGGTTGAAGAGAACATGATGCCAAAATTTTGTGAGCCACCATGGTTCAGTTTTGAGTAGACTCCTCTGGCTAATTTTATATTTATATATAAGTTGCCTAGAGCAGTGCAGTACTAGTTCAATGGCATGTGGTAAAAATGACAACAGTCCCAGGATTCACATATAAGTCACCGTCCCTTGTCCAGTCTTAAGCAAATGGTTTGAGGGAGCCCAGACATTGAGAAAGGAGCTATGCACTTTATGCATACGTCCCAAGACAGAAAGAGAAGAGAAACAATTATCATCTGCTGCTGCAGTCTGTTTTGGAAGGAATTTCTTGAGCTGAGGTGGGCTGAAGCCAGACAAGGACAGGCAAGAATACCCATAGTAACTTCAAATCCTGACAAAGTGCCTTGGGGAACTTTTGTACCTTGATGAGAAGCATGCATTTTAGAAGGCTTTGCGTTTGTTGTTTGTCTTGTTCAAGATCCCTTTGGATTCTGGTGGTTGCGGTTTTATTAAAAAATACCCCTATTGTTGTGAGGGCTCCTGAGCTGCTGGCCTCGGGTTGAATGCATGCCTTTACAAGTGGCTTGAAATCACTCACTGTCACACTGACTCTTCTGTTTCATTTTCTGCTTACTGAGCACAGAGCGGAGATGGATGCTTTCACTGGGTCCGTCACCTGCAAAGCCTTGGAGGGAGTGCCCAGAAATAAACATGGGTATTTTTCTTTCTGCCCTAGTGATCCCAGTGGACATCAACTTTTTCCTAATCCTCCTAGAATATTCACTGGTTAAAGAGATCACTTCACCTATCTTTTTGCACATTAATCCCACATTCACACTTTCTGCCAACCCACAGTATGGCGATGGCTCTTTCACTTGAAGGTAGCCAGAAGCACATTGTGCCACTTCTCAGGTGACTCCAGCATTTGCTCCCTGACTGTGCTTACAGAAGAGTTCACATCCATCCCTCTGACAACGGGAACAGGTTCTCACTCAGTGTTTACCTTTGCATTAGGCTTCCCACTTCCTCAATTTGTTACCTCATGTTTTTCTTTACTTAATATTTTTTTCATTCAAATTTGTGTGATGCCAGTGATAAAAGCTGGCTCCTCTTTTCTTCCTCCCCATGACATCCTCTCGGTGAATGACCCTGGAGGTGTACAACTCTCAGAGCACATACCTATCAGGTGCCCCTATGAAACCAAGAAAAGGCAAGAAACTTCTCTAGCAGATTTTCATCAGATGGTGTTACTCAAAATGAACAGAGAATAGCAATTTTGATTTTGTCTGGATATGTAGAGTTAAAGATCTGGAGCTCTATAAAGAAAAGAAAAGCGAGAGCCCTTCATAGACCCCAGAGATGGAAAGAAATGGAAGAACAGAGGTGACTGCTCTGAGAAATCCCGAGTGAATAACCCAGTGCTCTGGATAAGGTCACGTCATAAAAGAGATACTCTTTATGCTGACATGCCCCTTACTGAAAGGTACACCAGAGTCCTTGGTACTGAATCTGTGGTACCAGGAGTGGTGCTACCTCTATGTTGTGCCCTCACTGCAGAGCAGTGAACTACAAAGTCTTGTTGATTTCCTTAAGCATAAAGTGCATCCAGAAGGGGCAAGTTTCTGCCAGGGTTAGGACTGCCTTTTTCCACGTACTCCAGTCTACAGCAGTTTTAAATGTTCCCTCCGTAACACTTTCTGAATAATTTTTGTTAATTTCTTGTTTTACAAAAATTGCATGGACCATGAGATCAGAACTCCAGGATAAATCAAATTTTTCCAAACTGTGTGACCAAAACAGCCCTCTTCACTTCTGACCTTAACAAAAAGAATGCAGCTTACTTTCTATTTTGTTATTCTTTTTCTTCTTCTGTATGCCATCTCCTTGTGTGGCAGTCACTACTGATTGTGGTGCAGGGTTTGTTGGTTTCGGGTTTTCTTTTTGGTGATGTATGATTTTTTATTAAGATAAGAAACAAGAAGTACTTTCACATTAATCATCAGGTAGCTTCCCAGTCTCTTCCCATCTGAGTGGCAATTTAGAAACAAAACCCTAAAAATTTTATGTCCATTCACAGGAACTTCCAGGTCCCCTAGATATTTTAGCACTCTTTCTCAAACTGGTCTGAGTCACAGTAACTGCATAATTGATCATCTCTAACAGCTAAGGTTTTGACCTTTTTTCATAAGACAAAGAGTTCATCTTCCAGTTTACCAAGCAAAAAGCCCACCAAATTTAAGTAAGAAATTAAGCAATTGGATAATATCTTGCAATATTTATTTTCTTTGGTAGAGGAAAAATTATCTCAAAGCTGGTCTCAAAGAACATCAGGGACCAGTGGAAATGCTCATATTTTTAGATTTAAGAAAGCATCTTTACTGAAGTTCTGGAAACCTTGAGAGAAGAGCAGTGATTGCAGACAGAGGAATGAACATCATAGATCATAGATTCGTTTAGGTTGGAAAAGACCTTTAAGATCATTGAGTCCAACTGTAAACCTAGCACTGCCAAGTCCACCACTAAATTATGTCCCTAAGTGCCACATCCACACATCTTTTAAATACCTCCAGGGATGGTGACTCAACCACTTCCCTGGGCACCCTCTTCCAATGTTTGACAACCCTTTCAATGAAGAAATTTTTCCTAATAACCCATCTAAACCTCCCCTGGCACAACTTGAAGCCATTTCCTCTTGTCCTATCACCTGTCACTTGGGAGACAAGATCAACCCCCACCTTGCTACAACCTCCTTTGAGGTAATTGTACAGTGATAAGTTCTCCCCTCAGCCTCCTTTTCTCCAGGCTAAACATCCCCAGTTCCCTCAGCTGCTGCTCGTAATACTTGTTCTCTAGATCCTTCACCAGCTTCGTTACTCTTCTTTGGACGTGCTCCAGCACCTCATTGTTCTTCTTGTACTGAGAGGCCCAAACAGTATTTGAGATGCAGCCTCACCAATGCCGAGTGCAGGGGGACAATCCCTTCCCTAGTCCTGCTGGCCACGGAATGAAGAAGCCCAAAATTATGTTCACTACAACTACAAAGAGGGAAAAAGATAGGAAAGAGTGAAAAACTGTTGCAGGAAATGCCTTTTAGGGCACTTGATGCATAGGGCAAGAGATTGGTCAAGTGGTGACCATTTAGAAATCAAACTCATCATAAAGGTACTTTAGTTTCAATATTTTGGCTTCTATGTAGTCACCCTGTCCCATCTTCTTGTTTCAGTGACAAAAAAAAAAGAAAAAAAAACAAAAACAAAGGACCTCCAGATTCAGTTCATACTGTAGCTCTACTGCAACTGTGGGAGAGCAACCAGAATTTAGACTGCTTCATGCATCATTGACAAAGTTGTCAGCTGAGTCTTCAGCTGCAGATTCTTTATTGGTGGTGATAATGCGAGAAGCAGAAGGGAACACAGCTTGACTTGCAGGGCCCAGGCTGAATTCCCATTTAGAAAAATAATCCCTTTACTCATAAACTGAGCAAATCTGATAATGAGTCATCAATAGAAAACAAATGGGGAATCCCTGCAATCAGCCATAAGGGGATCCATCTGACTTTGCAGAATCTTCAGATCTGAAGCAGTAAAGAGATGAAGGGAGAGTTCAGTGGGATCAAATTCAGTGGGATTATACAACAGGTATATGCTTTCTGTACGGTAAAATATTTCAGAAAACTGTGTAAAAATCATCGATTATTAGCATGCAATTGGTATAAGAAAAGCAAACAGGACACAGCTGAGATGTAAGACTGCCTTGCTGCTTACCTCAAAAGGTCAGTAGTCAAGAATGGTGACTGTCTTCAAAGGGAGGAAGATACACGGGAGATTGACCTCCTGATCTATGCATGGAGAATTTTTAAATGGGGAAAAAAGGATGAGTCCATCTGCAGGAAAGAGCATATGTTTCTGAGAGTCTTGCAGAGAGAAGATCTGAACAACAACAAAGAATTTTATTTAGCTACAAATATACAACTACAAAAAAATGTTGAATTTTGAGTCTTTCTAGTAGAAAAAGAGCTCTGCCAGCATCCATGGCTCAGATACTCAAAATCACAACTGAACAGGAAGCCTTAGGAAGTAGGGATGGAGGAGAAATTCTTAAGGCTCAGTCACTATTACAGAGCCAAGAGCTAGAAACCAGGAGTTCCACCTACAGCCTAATCTCTTGGATCTGACAGGAGGGGTCAAGAGTTTTGCTGTGGGATGGCACGTGCAGCCATAATCAGAAGTAGTGAGATTTTGATTCAGTTTTTCTTTACTTTTCAGCTTAAGGATGGCAGTTTTAAATCCATAGTGCCATTTTACGCCATCTAACTTTTCTACCTGGAACAGAAAGTGCTACTGCACTATTGTGTCAAAGTTTGTTTAGCTGCTTCTCAGATTGCATCTCAATGTTGTTATAGCACTCTATCCTCAATGCCCTGTTGCAATACTTGACACGGCAAGGCCCTGTGGAGACCTGGCAACTTCAATAGCACAGAAAAACAGGCTAAAACCTAGCTACAGTTACTCTCCAGATAAATACGATCCATCCAGTTACTGCCTTTTGTTGGCTAACGTTTGAATGGGCAGAGCTCTGCACAGCAGAGAATTTCCATCAGAAAGCTCTGCCCCATACTGCACGTTGTAGTTATAATCCCTATAGAATTAATTAATTAAAGCAGGAGAGGTACGCGTTAAATCCTATTTTGCCCTACTCTACTAAGACGTCATACACGTGGACCCTTTCCCTCCTACATCTCAGGGCACCCACATCAGGCTGAATGATGACCTTATGCTCCTCAGCACTACGCAGAAGTCCGAGTTAACTGTCCTAAGGGTATATACTGGACCCTGTTCTCAGAGGTCTGTAGTCATTATGGACAAATTGTTGCTCACTGTATAAAATACTATAAATCCTATATAACGACTTAGAGTGTCTAAGAAACAGGACTCAGGAGTGCACACTCTAAAGCTGCAGTCCTGAGTGACTTCTGGTGTGCCTACATTAGTATTTTAGTTTGGAGCAAGGTGTACTTTTGAAGCAAAACTCCAGACCACCCCCACTTAGTACGATTTGCTTCACGTCGCAGAGTTGTTCTGGTGTGCACAGACTGAATCCCCTGCAGAGGAAACTAAATCAGGAGACATGCTCCAGGAACTCATCAAATGTGCTCCAGCTGCTGATCAGCGTTCAGTTCCTGGGACCAGAGCAGAGCTACCACAAAATGATCCTCCCCACTAGCCACACCTCTGAAAATGTGTGTTGTGCAGAGGTCATAGCATCAACCATTCATCTTTCTGAACCTGCTTCTGTTGGGTCACAATACTTGGTAATACAGGCACAATTGTTGTGCTCCCCACTGAGCCCACAGGTGTATCTGGAATGTAAATTTAAGGAGGACTATAGCATGTCTTGAGGATAGCTGTCATCAAGGATGGGTGTCATACATGTCACCTCCTACTAGCAAGTAGGCAACAACCCTCTTCCCACAAGGTTTTAGGCAACAGCCAGAGTGGTAACAAAGCTCTTTATCTTTACTACTGTTCTTACCAAGGGCGCTGGTGGAGACCACAAACACGCTTTCATTTGCAGTACAAACATGCCAAGAACATTTACCCATACAATTTGCTCCTTATGCCTGCTCCAAATTTTTCCAGCCTTCCTTAAACCAATACAGACAGGAATTCCTCTCTGTTTTAGAGTGACTTCCTTACTGCAAGGCTAGCTCCACGGCAAGAGTTTCATGTTTTAAACTGGATATTTGGGGAAATGGAATTTATGCTTTTAGTTTTCTGTGTTTGGGGCAAGTCATAAAAATTCTATGCATCCCCTTTTCAGCTCTTTAAAATAAAGGTAATCATTCTTCTAAATCTCTGCAAAGCACCTGAAAGCTACTATAGCAATGTTCAAGTGTACCAGTATCCCAAAGGTTTGCAGTTTGCCAATGAAAAAGTTAGCTCCGCAGATTTTGGATTTTCCCATTTCTGTTTAAAAACTGCTTCAAAAAGATTACCTGGTAACAATAAATGCGTATTTTCAGTACTGAAAACTTTGTCCTGGCTGGAAGACAAAATTACAAAATTGTGCCAAAATGAAAAATATTTTAGGCTCTTTAATAAAAGAATCTTTTCAGTTTTCCCATGAACATTATGGAGAGGTACTTTTTTTCTATTTAATCCCAGACAGTTTGCCCATTTCTCAGTCAGAACAGACACACGCAAGATCAATTCACATCTGTGCAGGATCTTTCTACCTACTGTGTTTAATTTCTCTGTCCAAAGCCACTATTTAAATAAATAAATAAAAACCTTTCTTCCTTCATCTGTGTTCCAAGCTACAACAGTTTTCATTAAAAACAGCAAAGGTTTTTCTGTGTAGGTTGCACTTTTAAACCTAGAAATTAATTGCTGATAGGCACTCCTGCTGTCAAGCCACCCTACATTTCCCTAGCTGAAGCCCAAATAATAAAATCCATTCAGAGGCCATTATAAAGCCATGTTTTGAACTCCTCATTGGTGTGTATTTTTTATCTTTTTCAGCTTTAACCAAGTCCTTTATCATTTTGAATGTTTCTCTAAGTCACCTTGAAGTCTTCCCTTTTGCAGAGAAAAATCTGTCAACATTTGCTTTTCTTCTCTTCATTTCCCCTGAACAAATATTGCTCATTTATCTCTAACTGTCTTTCTCCAATCAGTCTCACAAAAAGTCACTCAAAAAGGTATAGCACAGATGTTCCTCAACAAGCTCTTTGTTAAATGATTTTTTACTTCCTTCTCAGATTCTGAACCTTCCCAGAGCTATTTTGAGGGCTGGGGTTTTGTTGCTGTAGCATGGAGATTTCATTTTTTTTAATTATGTCATAAATTTTTAAGTAGGTTCTTGAATGAACTCATTGGAGAGTTCTCCCAGTGACTGTCCCTAAGCATTTGTCAGTCATTGCATTTTCACTGCCATAATCTGCTCGAAACCTTCTGAGTTAGTTAAAACTTAACTTAAGCCTCCTTTCACACGTGGCTGTCTAAAGAAATTATGCTTTTTGAACTGCAAGGTGTTCCCTCCCTACAGCCGTGCAAATTGTTTCTAATACTATAACTGCAATTGGTACTTAAGAAGATACTCCACAATTGTTGGATGTCTACTGTGGATCTCCTTTCATAGACAGTGACCAAATGACACTCTCAGCCAGTGAAAATTTGACTCATACTTGGAATGGGGCTTTTGCTAATTTCCATTCTCTCCCTTCTCTCAGAAAGGCAATTTGTGTACCATAAACATAGTCCTCATAGCTCACCAGAGCTGGAACTCTGAGCAGGAGCAGGACCCTCTTGCACCCGTATTTTTCCTGTTTGATTCTTATAGTGGAAGCTATGTGGTTATTATGACCACATGAACATTCATATGTATGCATGGGCGCGCACACACATGCATAGACACCCTATAATAGCTACCATGTCAAAAAGTAACATTTATATACTAACCTGCAACAGCCTACTACTTATAGTGCAGAGAATTGTTGTATTATTTCTAAGATCACTGTGTGGCAAGGATGGGGAGATGATGATTTTTTAATGACCACTGCCATATACATGTGCACAAAACAAACTGGCTATAATTATAAATGGTTATGTACAAATAAGATGAATATTTTGAGCTTAGGTCATTCCATTTCAAGAGTTTGAAATTATCTTAGCAACATTTTACAGGTAAAAAACACAGACAAGACTTAGCTGATGCTACAAAGTTTTGCTGGCATCTCATTTAAGAGCATGAAACTACTTTCCTGTCGTTTCTCATAAAAGAGGCTGGATAGATCCATAAAATGGATAACAGCAATGCAGACTGGGTCTGTGTCAGGGCAGCTTGGTTTCTTGCTCACTCAGATGTTTCACCTCTCTAAGGATCTCTCTAAACTATGCCTATGGAGAGAGTGGTGCCCATCACTAGGAACAGGAGGGAGAGCTTTGCCTCTGCACACTCCTCAACAGTCACATATAACCAAGACACGAGCTAAGAGTAGCTGCCAACTTGCTGTGAGCTTTCTTGAAGATCGGCTTGGAAGGTACTATTAATCTTCACATAATTTCCTGTTTTAGAAATGGGAAGCTGCTCTGAAAAAGCTGTTCATATAATTTTTCATTGCTGTTGCTCTCTTCAGTCCCTTCCATTGAAACACAACTGGTTCTTAGCGCTTTATTTTTGTCCTGCTTTGTGGCTTCTCTGGTGTGGGCACCCTCTTTAACCATGTTAAAGGATTTTCATATTCTTTGATGTAAAAAAAAATATAACCCCTCCAAACTCTCTATTGCTTATTTTCTCAGTTACTGGCTTTTAAGTAGATAATCTCATCTTCTAAGCAGCTTGCTCGGATAAATGTCCATTAATATGTCCAAAATGGCTTGTGATTTTGTACGTTGCAATTAAAACAAATGGCAGAAGGAAGCAATCCTTTAAATAACTACAGAAATGTGCTCCCCTCTTTAGAGTGCTCATAGTTATTATCATGAACAATGTCCAAGTCATTAAACCCCCCCAAGATCAGAACTCTCACCTTACAATCTTCTTTTACCTCTGAAGACCTTTCCGATATCCATGTCCTAACTATTCTGGGGAGATATAGAGGAGTCTTAGCATTACCTGACTATATCCATTGTCCTGAATTTCCACCAAGCTGTCTACACCAGGGACAGAGCTAAATTATACACCTCCTTTCACGTTCAAAATCTCATGATATCTTAGTAGAGATAAGCAGGCTTTGGTTTTATGCCACATTTCTTATTCAAGGTATCTTAAAGGTTCAAATAGTTATGACCCAGAACCCATAGCAGCAGATGAGTTAGAAATTCAATCTCCAACTGATGGCTGGTACCAATGGTTGTCTGAGATCCCTGAACCCTGGATTTAGGCTTTTTACTAGAAAAGATATTGGCCATAATGGTACTTTTCCAATATTCTTTTCACAGTGGTTTTACCATCCAGTGAGTTGCTTACAAGAGGCACTCAGAAATGAAGTCGATTTAATTACACATTGAAAAGATGCAATCTTTACCAGAGTAGTACTATGACTCCGTCGTTTCCTGTGTCTTTTCTTACTAGCACCTGACACTGAATCTGAATCCTAGTATAAAAAATGAAGCCACAAAACTTCTGTTTGGGAAGGAAGAGGAAAGCAATAACTTACATAACCATTTAGGCCACTGTTCCCATTCTTCTCCTCCTAAATGCTCCGTTCATCAAGCCCTTTGTCAGACCTGTATAAATCAGTAGATTAAATTATGACATGGCACAGCATCTAATCATGTCTGGCATTCCAGTCATAACAGCCTTATCTTTGGAAACAGATCCCGGCCAGTAATTAGATCATGAACACCACTATCGCGGTTGGGTAAAACAAAATAGTTTTGCTTCTCCGTATTGACTTTCCTTTGCTTTACTTTCTAATAATTTCCTACAATGCTAACTGTTGAATACATTACCAATACCTTGGTACCTCTAAATTACCTCTATAGTTCTCTTTTTTCTGTCTTAGATATTTATACACCGAATTAAAATCACAGTTGGACATCTATGTCTTGGCTTCTACTTGCTGAGATTTAAGTTGCCTTTCTCATCTGTTGATAGATGCACATAGCATAATGCAAGAAGAATATTAAAACGCTAATTCTTTTTCTTTCCCCTCTTTAAATATCTTGCCTTTTTTTTTTTTTTTTAAAGATCAACTAACTCAAGTAGGTCTTTTGTATTCCTTTATTAGCTTGCAGCATGCTTTGTTAAGCATGACATGGCAACACAATTTAAAAATGAACAAGAGTGGCCATGATGAATGTGTGTTTTAAAGAAGACTAATCCACCATTTAGTCTGATTTCCCCTTTCTGGTTATGGCTTTTTTTTAAGCAGACAAATGGCAAAATGACTTAGGAGATTTCTGGAAAAACAAAAATTAAAATAGCAAAAACCCAGCTTGTGGCTATAAAAAATTACTAGAAAGGTTATGTTGAGTTGTATATCCTGAAGTAAAGTGTATTTCAAGTGATTGTGTGCTATAGGGAGAATACAGTCTCCTTTGGGCACTACATGGATTTTGACCGGAGAAAGTCTGCTAAATTTCTTATCGTCCTCCTCTCCCAGCAGGAGAATGTGAGATACAAAACCAGTGGTGGTCCACCATTACCATCCATGCTGTGTCACTAGCGTATCTGTGCATTGTGAGAGTAAAGCACCACCAGTTCAAAATAGCAGCACACACAGTGCTAGGCTCGCAGCTGGAACTACCCAAAATGATGGGCAATGCTGGATCAGTAGCCACAGGCTTTATTCCCAGGGGTTTCCGTTCATGCCAACAATTCTCCTCTGGTGTAATAGTGCAATGGCTCCACCGGATTTGATTTGAGATGCGCAGATCTTCATCATCAAAGGATCTGACACAGTGAAATTAAACATGGGAATAAATGGGAACTGAAGAACAGATAATAGTGCTGATGTTGAAAGTCATCTAGTCCAACATTCCTGCTCAGAGCAGGTCAGCTAGAGCAGGTTGCCCAGGACCATGTCCAGTCAGGTTTCGAATATCTCCAAGGATGGAGACAACTGCTCTGGGCAACCTGCTTCCTTAGGACACTTCAGTAGGATGTTATCCTGTAAATTTGCAGACATGAGCAAGTAAAGAGATAAATAGAAGCATTTCCAAGCAACTGTCCTCACCCAGGCTATAAAAATCTCAAAGTTAATAGTTAGAGATTATACAGGAATGCCATCAGCAAATTTATTCCTGGTCTACAGATCATTTGCAAAGGGTTTGTTCCACTGATTCCCTGTTCACTGTTCATGCTCTGATGCTTTGCTACACAACTTAAACTCTTTGTTTCTGGATGGTTTATGTAATTCTTTATCCCAGCACAAATCTAAATAGGAAATTCTACACTATGTGGAGTATTCTCTCGGTAAATTTTTGTGCACTTCGGCTTGACATTTGCCTGACACAGTAACAGAAGACGTCAACCGCTCAAATGATTGTGAAAGGTAGACACAAATGGCTTGCAAAGAAAACCATTAAATTTGAATCCACACACAAATGTGAACAAATGTTCACAGAAAAACTGATCCTAACATTCACTGAGCACTCACTAATCAATTCTTGGGAAATGTATTTGCTTATGGTCCTCTCTGGTCAGTGCGTGACTTTGAAAAACATCTTGCTTATCTTCCAGTTCTGCTTCTTGTAAATCACAGCAGATGAGCTTATTAACAACTGCTGCAGCTTTGCACTGAGTTGCTCCTGCCCCTTCTCCCACTCAGAGGCCTTAGCTCTGCAGTTGCCTGACTTCCTAACACAAGAGGGTTGGGAAGTCATTAGCAAATTTCACTGAACAAATTTTCTGTTACTTTGGGGAAGTAAGACACATCCTGTGAGCATTTCTGTCTGTTCTGGGTGTGTAATATAGCTGTGGCTTTTACCCTTTTAGGCTGCAAGTTTGTTTCAAAGGATGAGGCGGTGAAGACTGTGTTGGCATTTGGAGCGTGTGTGTCCTGGCAGCTGACCTGAGCCACTAGCCCACGGTTGCCCACAGCTGTGTTAGGCAGGACCTAGCATCCAGGCCTCAAGGTAACACTGACTCACGACGCTTTGGGAAAATGTTTCCTGGTCCAGTTGCCTTTTTCTGCCAGGAGCACCTTTATAAAATTTAATTATCACATTTTGCCCCAGTGTGACTTTTTTGATTCCTCACATTTGGTATCTGCTGTGTTTTCCTTGGATGTCCAGCCACAAAACAAGCCTGAGGTACCTATCCTGCACAAGGCTGAGTCCCTTCTGCAGAGTACTGAGAGCACTCGCTATACAGGGAGCGTCTCTGCTCCCTGTAGGACTGAAACAGGGCTTCACTGGCTCTGAGGCTGTGAGCTCTCATTCCCCATTTTAATACTTTCCTTACCTTATCTTCATGAACTGTACAACTCTGCTGATTTTCTACCACCCCTTTAACAAGGCTCACTACACCCATTTTCATTTTTTTTTTCTCCTCCATAGTTAGAAAAACTTTTTTTTTTTTCCCTTCAGTTGCAGCTTACTCACTTCTGAGGCAAAAAAAAACCCCAATAAACAGTGAATAGAGATAAGAATTCTAAATGACACTTAAGATAGATAGATAGATAAATAAATACATACATACATACACGTGTAGACCTGCATTCCTATGTAAAATTGACCCAAAGTACTGAGTGATGAATGAAGTGACAAATGCTCTTACTCCAATTGACGTTAATAGAAGGTACTAAGTGTTCAGATCTATGCAAACTTAAGCCTAATTTCAGGTATTTACTTTTGGCAAACTGGGCTAAACTCTCCAATAAGGGAGAGAAACAAAGTGAACTGAATAACGTGCTGCGAGTGTCTCTAACATTCCGTATTTGCAATAAAACCAATGGCAGCTACTTCACAACAGGCAGAGAGATTCCTCTATATTTAAGGGCATATGAAGGAAAAGAAGAGACAGATGACACTCTTTTCGTTATTGTGTTACTCAGAGTACAAGTTTCACAGGGCATTTTAGAAGGCTTCTACAATATTACATGGCATTACTGGCAATGTTGACTGACATCATTTGGAGTTAACATAGCAAAATGGGAATTGACACATTTTTTTCTGATTTCTTCCCATAAAAAATAATAAACCTATAGATCAACAGCACTTCCAGAGCAACAGTGAATAAACCAGGCAGATTTGATATTGGTTTCAAATTCACAGATGACTTTCAGCTGCTGCCCTGAACTATCTAAATATTTTGACAGCAAGACAGGGCTGGAAATATCATTAGGTCAGCATGGCTTGTGCTATTTCACATTTCCCTCTTTCCGGTCATTTTGCATATAAGTTGTTTTCCTTCACAGCTTACTGAAATCAGTGAGTTTTACACCTTCCTTGTGCTTAGGAACAGCCCTAGAGTAATATTTCTTCCTGATATTTTGACTCTTGCATTTCTGTTCCCAGCAGAAACTAGGAATTATAGATGTGAAATTACAGAGGTACCCATAGAGGTAACTGGCATTTTGGAGACCCAGGAATGCCGGACTCTGGAAGGTGATTGTAACTCAGCCAGGCAGCATATCCCTCATTGAGAGCACACAGGTAAAGGAATGAAAAGGGGAGATCCCATTTCACATTTCTGATAGTACCTGTAAAATCTGCATTACCAAGTTCAGCTGTTGAAGTATGTGGATTGTCTAATTGTAATTTACAACTCCATCCTGGGAGGACTAAACCATGCAGTGATTCAGTTCATGCACAGATGGGACTTCTGTCTTGCATTCGCTGCTGCAAAAATGCACTTGCTTTCTGTAATAACATCTTACCTTTTTCTGAGGCCCCACAAAAGAGTGAAGAAATTAGATCACAGACACTGATCTTGTTACGCGAACAATTCCTGAGTCTCCCATATCTCAAATGAAGTCTCATGAACTCCACAGCCAACCGGAGCTAAATTCTCTGGCTAGGTAACCCTGTTACGTCCCCTCCTTGCAATGTGATGTACTTTGCTTCACATCCCTGCTGCGACTGCAGACGCAGGCAGACACTCCAGCATCAGCTGACTCCTGGTCTCAAAGAGGTTTGCCTTGCAAATGGAAAAAAACAGTTAGCTTTTCTTTGCTCGTTTTTTGCAGTGAAACCTTACTTCATCTGATTAATCCATCATTAGAGAGCATATGAAAGCTGTTGTGCAAGGAAGAAAAGGCAAGAAGCAATTAATGTGGAAAAGCTAAAGGAGAAGGAGGGGTTTTTAAACTTGTTTCAAAACAAAAGGGGAAAAAGACTGAAGGAAAAATGTGGTGAACAAAAAGCACATAAAAAGCCATGTTGAAGTAAGCAAAGTATAACTAACTTCTGGAATTCACTGCTGCAGTAAGTCCACATCCGACTTTTAAAGATTACTATTTTGAATCTTACAGCTTCTTTGGATTGAATCACATTAGCTTCTATGAAAGTTCACACTGCGGGGAAAAAAAAAAAAAGAAACAGTGATCTATCAGGAATCATGAGTATGAACTTAAAGACTTTCTACAAGTTGATTTTTCAGGCCCATTGTGTAGATCTATTTCAGTTCCTGGATCATTTAGCAAATAAAGGAGTTCTGACCTTCTTTCGCGTCAGTTTAGCTGCTAGAAGCGTGTGCTTAATTCACATGCAAAAAATCCTAAAGACACTTTTATTGAGTATAATAACACAGCAATGTAGCCACAGTAACTGGCTTTTATATTGCAGGAGAAAGGCTGCCTTAATTAATTTTCTCAAAACATTACCTGATATCAAACTTTCCTAAACTTATCACCCATTTATGTTATGACTCAAATCCCATGCTAAGTTATACAAATGTAATTTTAAAGTCTCCAGTCTATAATGCTCTATTTTAAATTATTTATTTTTTTTTATTTGGTCAGGGACAAGAAGGAGGCTTATGGTTTAAAATTTCAGAGCTGGTTTCTACTGGAAAAAAAAAATCCTATTTTTTTTGGTTGGATGGTTGTTTGGTTGTTTGGTTGTTTGTTTTTTTTTTCCTTTGCCAATCCCCTTTATATACTACTGTCTTTAAAACAGTGGATGACTTTCCCTTCCTTTACAGTCAAAATGGTTTTTACACCATTCTGATCTCATCCAGGTTGCCTTGTACATGAATACATAGTAAAAACAGGTTACATACCTCTCTGTGGTGCCAGAGGAGAGACCAAAGTCTGAAATGGCTATCTAAAATAGCTGCTCCTTCCTGTCCAGAGGGAGAAATGCAGGCCAGAAAACCCTCCATTGCTGCTCTTTATGCTGTTTTCTTTTGTAGATTAATCTAGGGTAACTTTTGGGGGGGGGTCAGTATTTAATACCTCTGTGGTTTGCTATCTTTATTTGACAGAAAAGGTAAACCAACTTTTTAAAAATATGTTTAGTAAGATTTGCTATGCAGTGGTAAAAAAAATATTCTGTGTGTTAAAGAGAATAAAAAAAAATGCTAGACAAAAGCTTTCTTGGTAAGAGATTGGAATGATATGTACAATAAAGAGATGGAGATGATGAGCCCACTTTCATTCTTACATTAAAATTACATTTTTCCCCACTTTCTTTAAATTCTTCTGGGAGAGACTAGAAACTTCCCAGAGAAACAGATCTCAATCTAAAGAACACTTTTTTACAGTATTTTACTTTATTTTGGGTCATGTCACTGACTTCCATGGTTCAACATTTATGACAGAAAAAAAAAAAAACAAAATTTTAACTGAGTTCAGACACCCAAAACTTCAACGTTCAGGGAGGCTTCCTGACTTTTTTCTTGTCCCCTTGCTCCCTATTTATAAGAAGGAAGAAGCTGCAGATTTTGTACTCTAACTTGTATTGTGCAAGCCACCAACGATGACAGATGCTTTTTAAGCCGCAGTTAGCAAGACAGCATAGATTGAAACTCTTCCTTTTTATTATTGCTTTTGATGCACACAAATCCTTTAAGAGGAATTTTAGCAATGGTTCTATTATTGCATGTCCCCTCTCCCCTTCAGATGAATTATTCATACTTTGTTGTCATAGCAATCTTTTCTCTCTCTGAAATGTTTAATAACTAGTCTTGACTCCCAACTAGACAATGAATCAAGGTGTAACAAAAGCTTTATTAACTAATGTGCTTTGAGGCAGATGCATTGTTTGTCTTCCACCTACACTCGCCTTGAGCTGTTGTCAGTCCAGTCTGGTGATATTAACGATGACAGCAAAGATGCCTATAAGAAGTGCCCTTTACATAAGCTAGTTTCTTAGACAATGTCTGTCTCCTTTGCAGAGTGACGAGCCTCTACTTTTGTGTTAGCCTGACTCTTCAAAGCTGTGGTAGGCATCCCCTGCTCTCTGAAGACGACTCCCCGTTGTGACGGATGTGGATGTGAGGGTTAGTGGGACATTAAGACTCACAGAAATTGTTAGGTCTTAACAGTGAGAGGGGTGACAGTGGCATTTTTCATGGTTTTAAACCTGTGTCTACATTATGCACCTGTGTTGTTTTACTCTTTAACTGTGTCCCACAATGCAGACCAGGTAGATGTCGATCCGACTTGTCTATTTGATCCAATCGCTATGGTGACTAGCATGACTGATATTTTACATCTGAGCACAGTATTAGAGATCATCATAACCTTTCCACCTACCATACACCCGAGGAGGAAAAACCTGAGTACAAGAAAGTATTCAGTGAATATGCAGATTTGAACTTTTCCTACCATTTTTATGACAGTGCCTTTGGGGAATATTAGTCAGAGAGGATAAACATCTCCTTTATTTTTCACTTTCCCTCACAGAAAGATGTATGCTTCTTTACAAATGGTGTGACCTTATACAATTGAAGACCTAAAGTCACATTAATGAAGAGATTTTCCCTTCCTTTGATGAATGCTGGAGAGCCAGCATGGGTGATGACCAGTAGCTGAGTGTTGCTCTCCTGAAGCTCAACTCCAGTGGTTCCCAACTTCCAAGCCCAGTCTCACTCCATCCCCAGACATTTCATTCCCTGCACACTTTTTTTTTTTTTTTTTTTGAGGTCAACAATAAGATACTTAAAAAACAATTTTGAGTTCTCTGTGTACACTCTACAGTCATTTCATTCAGCCTACTATTCCCCTGATTTCACAGTTTATGGGAGCCCTGATCTTATGCATGCCATTCCTAAACTTGAGAAGGTAGTACTGTCCACAAGAAGACAGGGGCAGCCCTGGTGTTTCAGTTTGGTTCAGTGCAGGTAACTTTACAATCCCTATCCATATGCACTTTACAGTTTCACATATATCCAGTACCAGTTTTCCCTTGGCAAAAATAATGGACATTGTCGGTCTTAAGCAGCTGACGCACTGTAATGCAGCCAGAGCTGTGTGTAAGTGGTGGACGAATGATCTATAGGTTGAGTCATATGGATGTATTCTTCTGTAGTAGTTCTGACCAAGCACTGAAGGGACCAGTTCACAGTGTCAATATCATCCAAAATCTACCTGACAGTCAATAGAAGCCTTGTTCTAAAAATCCAGTGTTTGGCCTGAAAGAGGTAAATCAGCTAACGCAACAGTCTATGAACACTCCTTCTGCATGAGAAGCCTGACAGAACTGTAAATCACTAGAGCTTCTGATGCTGGTTCTAATTCAGGAATAGCAGTCCATTTTCTTGAAAGAAAGTTCATGGGGATAACAAAGGCTTATATTTTAGGACACCAGCTGCTTTCAAGCCTGGGTAAGGCATTTGGGATGAATGCCTTATTTTTGCCCAGCCTGCTGGGATGACAAAACCCAATGTCCTAGGCCAAGTCCACGCAACAAAGATTTGCTTCCAGGGGGGAATGTGGAACCAGTTGTGTTCCCCAGCAGTTCTTCTACGCTGGCACAACTCCCACTAGACAAAAGAAGCCATTCAGCAAAGTCGTGCCAGAAGTTAAGAGATGACCTCCTTTATCTTCACTTCTACTTGCAGTGTGTGTAGGGGAGAAAAGGAGTGACTTTGCCAATACAGATATCAGAAAAACTGCTGTGGAGAGCAGCTGTTATCCCAAGAGATGGGCATGGGGGCGCAGCACCTTTTCAAGTTCCTCCTAACTTTGGTGTTTTCTTTTGGCTGCCTTTACTTTACTACTTTACCCTGGATTTTGCTCATTCTGCCTATAGTTTTGGCAGTGTCTACGCCTGAATTATTCCCTTCAGTCAGGTAAGGTCTGACAAGCCTCTCCTGAGAAGGCTCTGTCCCAGTTAACTTCTCATTTGCTTTTCTGTCCCCATTGGAAGAGGTCTATTCAGCATCATTTATTCATTCTCAGTTTGGTACATATATTTGATCTAACAAGTGCTTCATCTATTCAGTGCCCTATTGAAAATGTCCACAGAGTCCTTTCCAGCCTTCTGAGATACAAATATTAAATACAAAGCAGAATACACATGACCAGGTTTGAGGATATTTTGTGACACTAGTGTTCATTATGGGGGGTCTATGCCAAAAGCAATATTATTTTAATAGTTTGTCATAAAACATCATTTGCTGTTGTACATCTATTTTACTTCATGAATGTGTAATGAATGTTCTCTGGGTTAGACTAAATTTGACTTGTTTAGCACATTAAAATCAAAATAAGTGATGTAAAAGAAGAATGATATTTAAAAATAATTTCTCTGGCTCAGACAAAAGAATGAAAAAGGTGTAGAAATTTAACAAAAATATCTCCATGATTTAATAGACATTTCAGGATTGTGAAGCAATCATTTTCCGTGCAAAATAGAATGAATAATACAGCATACAATATATGTCTGTGCATCAATTTGAATAAAAATCATGTTGTTTCTTAAATCACATAAAAATACAGTCCTTGTCCTACAAAGTGTGGAGACCAGTTGTTACCCCAAGAGATGGGCATGGGGGCACAGCACCTTTTCAAATTCATTCTAACTTTGATGTTTTCTTTTGGTTGTCTTTACTAGTGAGCTTGTGAGTCCCCTACATGAATTCAACTAGTCTCACAGAATCACATGTCAGTACAAGAAATCACATGCTTAAGTTCTGTTGGCCTAGACTTACTTGACGAGCCAATCTCCTCCTTCCAGCCCAGTCCCCTAAGTTGTTTTTTGATTCTTGGTCTTCTTCCAGGCTTGTCTTGCTTCATTGTTACTGTTAGGCTTGCTTTTTTTCTTTATTTTTTTTTTTCTCCCCAGATCACTTATTGAATAAAGTACCAGAGTGGTTTTATAATTCAGCTCTTGCTCCTGTGCCCCAGCTCTCCAACATTGTAACACCTTGGTACACTGAGTGGTTATGAGATTTTTGTGATCTAGTGAATTAAAAGGAAATTTATTTTTCTTGGAAGTCAGGGTTCCTGTTGTTTCCATGGACCTCACAGTATCTTGTAGGATCACTATTGTGAGAAAGGACTACAAGTAACCTCCTTTGCAGTGCGTCAGATGCAATCCATCAATATCTTGGCCCTTGTTAATCCTCCCAGACAGTTCCAAAGCTGTAGGATTGAGCTAAGTGCTGAAGCCTGGAAACAAGATAGTCAACAGTCTCATCCCATTCTTGTGCTGCCTGTATGGGTGTGAACATGGGTCTACAGTAAGGAACAGCCCTTCTGTGGTCTGAAATGCTCTTACCTCTCAATACACACTTCAAAATATCTTTATCCCATTTTTGTTTCCCAGAAGCAACAAAGAAGCTCTCCAAAACAATTCTGGACTTCACAGCCTTCCAAATTAATAACAGAAACAAGGTACATTTCTGTGAGAAATGTGTGATCTATGAATCAGGCATACACAGCTTTATTCTATCCATCAATTTATCCCACCCCTGATCGATATCAAACCTGAATGGAAAAGCCAAAGGCGCCCCAGGGCTGTGACCCAGGTATCTTCCTTTGCCATGCTGTGCCTCCAGGGTGCAGCTTCTCACATGTGACAGAGGCCTCTCCCTTTCTCCCCCCAGCTACATGGAGGTGCCTAAAGCAGCACCCAGAGCTGCTTTTCGACATCCATTTGTCTTTAACACCAGAGCAATGATGCTCCAGGGCTTAAATTCAGGAAATAATGTCATCTTTTCAAGCTGCATTCACTTTCTCTCTCCATCATTTCCTCAGACACAAAACTTTCAGTTAGAAGCCACTAAACATTTCCTAACTAAGGGACAGCTTAGTTCAGGGCCTTAAAAATTCCTTCAGATAATGGACTATTTGTAAAAGTAATGTGAAGAAAAGCACCACAGACTCTGCATCGAGTGCCTCATGCTTTCCCAGCCTGGAGGAGAGGCCCGCATCTGTAGCAGCCCCTTATCTATATGCGCTGGTTTTAGCTGGGATAGAGATATGCAGTAGCTGGTATGGGGCTATGTTATATATTTGTGCTGGAAACAGTGTTGATAACTCAGAGATGTTTATTGCTGAGCAGTGCTTACACAGAGTCAGCGTCTTTTCTTCTCCTCACACCTCCCCACCAGCAAGTGGGCTGGGGGCACACAGGAGGTTAGGAGGAGACACAGCTGGCAGAGCTGACCCCAATTGACCAAAGGGATATTCCATATCATATGATGTCATGCTCAGTATATAAAGCTGGGGGAAGAAGGAGGAAGGGGGGGACATTCAGACTTGGTGTTTGTCTTCCCAAGCAACCGTTACATGTGATGGAGCTCTGCTCTCCTGGAGATGGCTGAACACCTGCCTGACGATGGGAAGTAACGAATGAATTCCTTGTTTTCCTTTGCTTGCCTGCTTGGCTTTTGCTTTATGTATTATTAAACTGTCTTTATCTCAACACACAAGTTTTCTTCCTTTTACTCTTCTGATTCTCTCCCTCCTCCTGCTGGGAAGGGAGTGAGTGAGCGGTTGTGTGGTGCTTAGTTGCTGGCTGGGGTTAAACGACAACACTATGGAATACCCTGCTGAAAGAGACCCTGTTGGTTTTGGAAACCAGTGTGTCTGTTTCAAAATGGAAATCCTGTAGACTGTTTTTCAGGTCCTTTCTCAAAACTTACTCATTAGTTGATAAAGGAAACCATATGGGTTTTTCTAGGAGTGAGAGAGAAAGAACAGTGACACCTTGATTTTGTTGCTATTCCACACCTATATTTGATTACCGTCTCTGGAAGAGCCAGAACACAGCCTGCAAAGCTGTCTCTCCAATTATCAACATTAGTGACTATAATGCATGAAGAAACACTTTGCCATGGGCAATCAAAGACTCAACTGTAGGAAGACAACATCACCACTGGTTATGGGGCTGTAGGTGTGCAGCCCTCAGCTCCCCTGTACTTTTGAAGGGCTCACGAGCATGCTTGAGCCCCAGGAGAGACTGCCGGCAGTGGCAGAGGACAGAAAGAATGCCGACCTGCCATTAACCAAAGTGCGCTTTGGCCCTGGGGTAGCTGAGCTCTCCAGCTGCGATCACCACTCAAACCCATCTACATACACGTCCCTCCCACCGAGTTTAGATGTAGACTTAGTTCCTTATTTCTAGTAAGGAAAAGGCTAAAGGGAGAAATGTACTCGTAAACATAAACTTTAGTCCTCAAGCCCCCCCTGAACTGACTGCTCTTATGGCTTCTGCCTGCAGGATCTCTGCTGTCCCTTCTCTCTCTCTCTTGCCTCAAAGAAAAGCTCAGTATTTTATACTTCTGAGTTAATGAGCCAGCCTGCCTGACCTGACTGTCAGGATGAATCAACAGGATCATTCTGCACCTCCATGCCATACCGACACCCTCATTCAAGTGGATTTAGCATCATTTAATGTTTTTCCCTGTATTAGTCCAGTGGTGATTTTCTCTCCTACCTTAGGAGCATGAGTTGATCATAACATTATTTCACTTAAGGTGGGTCTCCTGGTCCAGCTTCAGCCTAGGTACAAGATGGATTTTTTACTTTGTAATAATCTGTATCAACTGCCACTGTTCAGTGGGTAACTGTTTCTGTCCTTTTGCATGACTCTGTGAAGCGGATTCCAGAGAGGTTCAATTCAGATTCCTAATTTAAATTTCATATACTTTTATTAGTAAACATACATAAAATTAAAACTTAAATACTGACAACTCACATCCATACCCAAGGGTTTTTTTTTTCATAATTCATGAAATTATTTGTATTGAACATTTATTTAATAAAAAATATAACATAATACTTGTGAACTGCTGAAGGCAAATCACTGAAGCAGATAATTCGGGAGTTATGGAGTTCCAGATCTAAATCTGCAAAGGTACTGAACTAGTTAAAAAGCTATAGCCTCTTCTGTAACTGCAGGGATGTTATTTTCTGCATTTCTGTTTGTTTAGTTACTTAAATTCAGTGACTAATTTATTCATAGCTGAGAAATTTTTGGCTGCTGAAAAACTGGATAGCTTATTATCCCCTTCCAATCCATAAATATAAATGAGGTGTAACAGGATGAGATCTGGTAGTTCTAAAATCATGACAGACATGATGATCAGAAACTATTAGTACAATTTGTTAACCATGGACAATACTTCCTTTGTTTAATGAATCAATTAGTTTTAAAGTCCATCTCAATAAATGAATGTTTTCCCTAAGTAACCAGCTATTTAAGGTGGTTTAATTTAACTAAAACAAACAACTTTATAATATTGGGTTTGTGCTTTTAATTGTGTTGCAAATTCCAGCCAACTGCATCTTGACAAGAGACACAAATAAGAGTATAATCATAATAGGGTAAATAGTAAATGTATCTTTTGCCATTTTTCTAAATTACTTTATAATCGTAATCTGATGAGAGGTATATCAGGCTATACACTGGCTAAATGCGTGTAATATATTCACCTCACTAAAATAAGTGCCTTATTTAACATACAGGTTGTATCTAGGTGAAAATCAATGTGTTCCTGTGGTTACTAATAAGGAGGGTCCAATATTCCTTTAGGAAGGTGACTAATAAGTAAAAATGCAAACCAAAATTAAAATCAATTATTTAAAACTAAGTTTCCCGTTTGCTGGTTTAAATAATGATTAAAATTGGTAATGGAAATCAATCCGCAGTGGTCAGCTCCTCCTTTTCATTAGAAACACAGCTTCAATTATTTTTCTGTGGCAGAATATATCACAAATGAAGAGAAAAGCACTTTGTGCTTTCTTAAGCACAAAGGACCCTTTTACTGTGTTGGGGAAATTCTGTGGACTGGAAGTTAGTGGGTAAGCATCTTTTAGGAGTGGCACAAATCCAACATGATATCATTCTGCTGTAGACTTCTAGCTTAATTTTAAGCCAGCTTTAAGATCATTTACATGTACGTAATTCTTTAATTACCACCAAGAACACTTTGTAATATTAGCATAATATTCGGCAATATTATTCACATTTCTTTCATCAATACGGATGCTTACAAATACCACAGCATATGGAAAGCTGCCAACTTCACTTGAGCCACTGAATTGTTCTGCCTATCGTTCAATTTTCTTAACATAGACTCAGAAAATAGAGGCATTTTAAAGGAGCAAATTATAGTAACCTGCATCGCACTATTTGAAAGACAAATCTCTTAATTTCCGCTGTCCCCGAGTCACCTCTGTGTGGGAATCTCTTCAGCATCCCTTCTCCTCTTTCCCTTTGCTCTTGTGAAGTGAAAAACAGGCAAAGCCTTGTCAGTTAAGGGCTCAAGTGAAAGCCCTGAAGCCTGTAACCTCCTATAAACCCATCTAATAAGCATAACAAGGTTAATAGAAATTCAAACTTACCATCACAGTCTTGCCAAGAGACAAATTATATGGGATGAGTGGCCTGTTATGACTTCAGCTTCTTTCCTCAGGATGGTCAATGGCACCATTAAATACAGTGCTTTATAAGGCAGGGATTGTTCATACAGAAGACATAACTATAAATGCAATACATAAAAGTGGCAAATTCAGAATGCTCTACAGCGTCAAAATAAAACCCATTGGTGAGGCAATCACTACAGCCCTGATGTGCAAGGAGTGGAGGACACGTTAAAAGAGGACGGTACCTGTGCAATATGCACAGATTCACGTCGTGCCTGCCCATTTGCCCTGTCTTTTCCTGGCAGAGCGTAGGTAGCTGCAGGGAACATAGGGCCTGGAGGCAGGAGAACTTTGTTATGGGGAATCTTTTACTTCTCTGTCCAAACCAAGGGCCTCACACGGGGGTCCTAGGTCTCATTGCACCCAGGTGCTGCAGAATAAACTTGTATCTCTTACTGCTCCATGGGTATATTTCTCTTTTCCTATAACTAGCCAGCCTTGGAGAGGGACTTGCATTTTGGCTTTTCTCAAATGGAAGAGAGTGAAAGAGAATGACTTAATTTTGGGGAAGACATCTGTGAACAAAATATCAAAGTGCCACAGTGTTTTTCCCATTGCCCCCAGCAAATGATCAGGAGGGTCTTGCATCAGCCCTTGAGTATCAGTCATGAGCTCCATCTCCATCATGGCCTTCTGTAGCCAATCCACACTTAAACTCTCTATTACATCCATCCACATTCTAGGTAGAGGCACATCTCCTACATTGTAGGAGGCAGTTCCTCTCCAACAAGGACTCAAATGCAATTTACTGAAGCAGAAACGAGGAAATTGCATCCTGGATATTAGCTGCTTTAAATTTTCAGGATAAATTGTTAACATTTAAATAATCTTGCCCTCTAGACCATACACAACTACACTTCAAAGCCGAGCAAACAAGAGGCTGCTCCACAACTTGCATCTGAATTGAAAGAGAGAGTAGTGCATGATCTCTGCAGCTCTGTGCTGGTGATATTTAATTCGTAGAGTTAAGGGAAGAGACAGTTTTGTCCACATAAACTTACAGCCCAGTCTGGGTCATAAATTAAAAGGCAGCCCCAAGTGTCCTTTACAACACTATTCAGATGGGCCTAATAAAAACAGTAATGGCTTTTGCTGTGATCTATCTGTCTCAGCAGGGAAGAAACAGAAATGTTACTGAATATAAAGGATTTTGATGTGATGTGGTCCTGTATGTGCCATACCATTACCTAAGAAAAACTTCAGAATAGGAACTACTTTATGCAAGCTAGTTCATCTCCAGAAAATTCAGCTCTCATACTCTCTTTCCTCTACCTCCCTATCCTTGGTTTTATATTGAACAGAAATCTAAACAAAAACTGGGATATCCCAATCCTACTGTCACCCCAAAGAGTCTGGTTACTGTTGTATGTGGCAGAAGTTAAGAGCTAATAATGAGCTACATGCATCTGTCCCATCTAGCAGCTTAGATGCAAAATATTTGTTTCTGTACACACTGATATAAAATCTAAGGATCAGTGAAGGATACACATCCCAGTGAAAAAAGACAACTCAAATGTTTCCACAGACAGATAAATTGTCATAGCCCTGCTCTCCGCCCTGCCCCTTTGCAAGATGCCAATACCCCTTGTGCTGCAGTACCACAGGGGAGCCCACCCAGCCAAAAGAAGCCCTGCAAAACAAAGAGGAGATCATTTTTCAAGCTGATCCATTCCCTGAACTGCGACTGCCCATTCACAGGGAAGTCAGTAGGACCACACGGCCAAGGAACGCAAGGAGCAATGACAGCCTCAAACGGATCAGCCTAAGTGGCCGCTGAGCAGATCTTTGGCTCACAGAACTCTATGCATGTGTGTGTGTGTTTGTGTAAGGGAGACCTTTATATTTTCAAAGCAAAGTGTTGCTAATTAACCGGGCAAGTACTGGCACTTGGTCTAACGGAGAGAACTGGCACCCCTCAGGAAAAGAAATAATGTTTAGTTCGGTCAAGAGAGAAATCGTGGAGAGGTAGATTAAATCTGTATGTACCTCCTGGAGGACTTCAGATGGATTTATAAAAGCTGGCATCCCCAAGGGGTTCTCTGCACAGCACACAAACCAAGGTGTTAAATACACAGAAGTCCAGGATCCCTAATAAGGCGTATGGGAGGAAAAGCTGCAGCAGGTTAGCTGGAGTGAGGGACAGACCCTCCTGGCTGAATTTCAGGGGAGGCAAATTATACATAGTTCCTCTGTCCCTGCCTTTTGTAACTGTGATGCTTACCTTGGATGTGCACAATCACTGCATTTTCCTTTTACCCTGGCCACGTTGTTCATGATCTCAGGGGTCCTGAACAGCAAGGTATTCCTCCCGCAAAGGCATGGCCAAGCTGCAAACTGTAGCACAGAACACCCACATGAGTAGCATCCCCTCTCCCAGCCTCTTTCCCGGAGCGAGTGAAGGGCAGCAGAGCAGCTGCTGCTGTAGTCCTGACGGCATGGTGTGCATCTGTGGGGATTTTTCACATCCTTCATGCACAGTCCCTTTTTCAAACGGCAGAATCCCTCATCCTCTGCATTCATACAGTATATACATTTTTTTTTGGAAATGAAAAAAAAATATCTCTAAGTACTTCAGACACAAAATACTCAGCGATTGATCTGTTGTGACATTTATGTACACAAGTAAGGATCAGTCGCCATATATTAAACATAATATACATTGTAGATATATTTTATTCCCCTGCAGTTCTTGAGGAATGAAAGTGCTTCTGAGGACAGGTGTGAGAAATGAAAAGTGCTTGGATTGTGTAGGGAAAGATGGTTCTGAATAACGTTAAATTTTTAATAACTTGTGAGTTGTGTCATCAGCAGAGCAGCAGTAGATGTGAGAAAGTAGAAGTAAGAGCAACATGGAAATCTCTCCACACATATCACTTCTGCTAACTTTCATTTTTCCCCCCACCAGTCTTTTTGAAGGATGCTGCTGACTCCAAGTCTTCTGCTGTTAGCCAGAGCCCGGGAGATCTCTACGCAAGAGGCATATGTAGGCTGGGAATAAGATCTGTTTGAAGGGAAAAGCCAGCCTCTCTTATAATTATTTTTCCTCCAACAAAGCAACTAGAAGTAGTGGTGATTTCTCTTTGGCAGAGCAAGCTAATTCAAAACACACCTCCCTTTTTTTAGCTGCTTAAAAATAAGGAAATATAGTATTGGTCTGCTTCCTAGTGAAAATTAAAACAAAAATAGGTTTAGGCATCGATTGTTCTTGTATTACCAGCTGCTACAGTTATCTTCTCTCATCCTGTTAATCTAAAGAGAAAAACATGCAACCTCCTATTATACATTACTGATACAGAAAATCAGCACAATGTGGGATGCAATATTCAGCTTACACAGCTGGAGTTCACTTGACCAGTTGTGTGCTGAAGAACAAAGTCGACAATTGTTTAAACGCATCTTCTTGCTAGCTGGTCAATTATTCACAGGTACAGCAGTGAAGGTAAACAGCTTCTCTTAGTGTGAAATGTGCATCTACATCTATCAATGACTTGCTGTGAGATCTTTGGCCATCGCTTCCCTTCTCTGTGCCTCTGGTTTTCCTCCCACTTCTCGCTTTTTGCTAGCTCAGGTTCACATTGTCTGAGTGGCCACCTTTTGCTGCATAACATGGGGCACAAGACCCTTGATCTCGGTCAGGGCCTCAAGTTGTTGTTGTTCACAGTTAAGTAACAGCTGCTTATTTTTCCCTGCTTTAAGCTACAACATCATCCTTCCATTGCAGGAAAGGTGCTCAGCTGGAGCTCAAGGTGAGTTAAACAATCCCTGCCCTGCCATGGCTTCTCTGCACAACCCGAGGCAGCCCAAGGTCCAGCCCAAGATAACAGGAGATGAGCATCTCAGCATCTTTATGCACTCAGTAACTCTTGAAAACCAGAGCAAGAACCATAATCTGTTGTGGTTGAGCCCTAACGCTCATTCAAAAAATTGACATTGTCTGACGCATTGCTTAATGTGGTTTTCTTAAGTTCAGCTTCTGCAGTGATGACAACCAAAGGTTTAGAGGCTAACAGAAATAAAGTTTGCAAAAATACCAAGCTATGTATTTCTTTGAAGACCTGTTTTGACACACTAAGATCCCTATTAATTCACAATAATAATTTATTGCAGTCTCACATCTCTGTAGGAGGTGCTGTCATATAGGAATGAAATCTCACATGCCTTATATTTGTTTGAAGGGTTTGCAAAGCTCTTTATCTGTTTTATTTATTATATAGGGAATACTGTGAGCTTAAAGGTGATTTATGAAATACAGGAGAAGACAAGGTCTCTGGCTCAAAAGTCCTCTGATCTACTTCAAACACAATGCATTTAACATCAGTTTAGATGCAAGCATGTGTAAAGGTGTCGATTATGTGGGAAAAACAATGTACAGTTTTCATTAAAAGACAAAAAAGGCTTAAACTCTCAAAAGACCTCCACTGATCTTTTTCCTTTGAAAGCATGCAATGATACATACTCACAATTCTGTTTTTAAACTAAAGCAGTAACGAAAAAGCTAGCATCATAGTACATTTGTGCAACTTTACACTAACAGGACAAAAGTCAAGCCCATTAAAAAGAAGAAAATCTATATTGAGGCAACAGATTTCATATTGAGCTGTAGTATGATTATAGAAATAAATAAAAAAGCCTTCTTATCCCACATATATACTACATGCAAGATTTCTAAAGGAAACCAAGGTCCTGGAGGTTTAATTGCCTTTGTTCACTTTAAAGAGTAATCTCCTGTTAGTAAGATGCGGAAACCACAACTCTAACTCCAGACGTCTGCAAAGCTCTCTCTTTTCTTTTTCACTTTCTCCAGACCCATAATAGATACGGTGTGTAATAGCTCCTCCTACAAGAGGCTAGGATTTCAAGGTATGCAGACGCATATTCAGACTTTTTTTTCACATCACATCACAGTTTATGCTCAATATTAATTGCAAATATGTATCACACATTTCACCCTAAAATAATATAATTATGTATTATACATTATAATGTAACACAATAAAATATAATAAATATATTATAAACCCATACTATAATATAGTATAATTATTATAATATATTATATATATGTTCATATATTATATACGAACAGTGTCATTATTACTAATGGGAGCACTGTCGCATCCTGCAGAACATAGAGGAAAAGGGAAGAGTTTGGATAGAGACACTGTTGCATTGCACTACTCTTGAATCAGAAAAAAATGTAACGTTAAGTAGTCTGACAGTATATTAAAAGAAATACTAAATTAAAAATTTAGACAGTTGAAAACCCTTCCCAAGACTAAAAAACACATATGGCAAGAATACCAGTAAGTGACTCTTGCCAATGTATTTTTATCTGCTGTAAGTGAAAAAACCCCAAACATTAGATAAAGTACCAATTGCTTCACCTCTCAGATACATTGTTGAGGTCTATCTTTGTTTGCATTTGGATCAAAAGGACGTTGCTTGGGAAAAAACTTCATCATGCTCACACTTCTGGAGCAGATTTTCTTGGATTTCATATGAAGCAGCAGGCTGTTAGGAATTAAGTTGCTGTGAGCTCCAAAAGTAACAGGTACTTCAATACTTGGTTCAAACTGGTGGTGGGCACTGTGGACCAATGTATTTTAAAGAACTCCATTTTTCCCTGCATTAGAAACAACTGTTTTCTCTTTACGTTCACTGATGGTGCATCTCCAGTGGTTTTGCGCTAGAAATAGTGTTTATTTATTTTTATGAACACCAACTTCTGCTCATTAGAATAGCAGAGGTGCAATGTAATTTCACTGAAGTTAATCAAGTAACTATAGCTTCCTAGTGATATAATGCCTACCCTCCTAATAAAAACTTGTCTGCAGAATGTTATCTGTTCTTTAGATTTTAATACCCAGGAACACACATATTGAAAAAAAAAATCTCAGCCATAAGACAGAAGTAAACAGTTTAGAAAGAGTCAGTTTTATCTGCACTTAGCAATTACTTTTGCTGATTGCCAGTGCACAATTACACGAATGTACAAACACTTAATTCTATTCTCACACAACACTTGCGCAGTTTGTGTGTAAATGAACCTATCCCCATGTTCTGCATCCACACATTTGTTGCCAGTTATGCTAAATAGTGGTTTGTCATGTTGAAGTGAGTACAGGATATGGTCTAAAAGAGGATGGGGAACAGAAAGAGGCATATCTATTTTCCATGTCTTCATCAGGTTAGGAAAACAAAACAAAGGAATAAAACTCCAGATTCCATTACTAATGACCGAAACTACAAACATGCAATTAAATGCATAGAACAGATTCCAGTGAAAATTGAAGGCATTTGAAAAGTCAGACCTTTGCAAAACGTCCTGCATTAATTTAAAAAAAAAAAAAAATCTAAGAAAATGAAAGTATATAGTTAGAAAGCTGAGTAATTCTTTATTCTCTGAGCAAAATAAAATTTTGAATGTATATAGTGTAGGTATATTGCAAAGTATTACTACATGACAGAAAATGTGTCGATTATGCTACTTTAGTACAGCCTGAAGATTGTAATGCAAATCAACATGAAGTGTCATTATGTGGTATAGCTGAACTTCTGACCCTTTTGTGACAATAATTAGGCTGAACACAGCGTTGGAAACAAGGAGGGGAAGGGCATCTGAGATATTATTTCATGCTAGACCTACTGCAGTTAGCTGTGTAAATATAAGTATAATGTTCCTGTCAGTATTTGTTCACCTTTGTTAAAGAGGTGGACAGCGTCAGAAAAGTGGAAAGCTGTGGGGTAGCTGCATTGTACCCAATATTTTGAACAAGATCCTATAAACCATTATTTTTCTTGGTATAGATCCAGGAAGACACTGACGTGTGTTCTTGGCTGTCTGTCATGGAAACAGTCTTAATGGAGCTATTTGAACTTTTCACGTATTTGCCATTATACACGTATCCATTTGCTTTGGTGGATTAGGTCTGTTTACACGGGAAGCCAAACTACCTGTTTACCTTGAACCAGCTGCCTGATCAAGGGAATACTAAGGCACCAGACCTGTGTAACAAAAATTTGATGAAAAAGATGCAATTCTCAGGTACTATGTTAGATGCACACCCCAGAAGTTGGAACCAGCCCTAAGAGAGAATATAAGGTATCACTCTTCTGATCTTGTACCATTTTAAGAAAGTAATCATTTATTCCTGATAAGTGCTTTCTGTCGTCCTGCTAAATTGTTATAATCAGTTTCTCACTCTCTAATCCTTAATTTTCTTAATAACCTTTTGTGAGGAACTCTGTCTTGTCTTAATACCATCTTTTTCATCTGCACAATTAAGATTAAATTATCAGATTTAATCACGTACTACTCCCATTAGGCAGATTTGGATATAATTTCCAGGGATCCAAATCAAATCTAAAAACCCTACCGAAATCAATAGAGTTAGGATTTTTGTAAGTGATAACAAACAAGGCCACAGGCTGTGCTGACTTGGTGTGGAACATCCATAGGCATTAGCCTTCCTGATGCCTTGAGCTTCTGACCTTGTTCATCCCACTGCATTTTGATTGGCTGGCCATTTCGGGGCTTCTGCTGCAATTAATGAGGTTGTTAAATAGCGGGAGGTTATGGGAAGCTGACGAATTTTGAGAATTTCAGACTTCAGAAAAATCTTCTTTCAAATTTAACCGACAGCTTGATCTTCTGGGAAAAAGTTAGTAACCAGCAACAGTCAGGCTGAGACATGACCTGCACAACTCATTTGCTTTGTGACCTCCTTGAGCTTCACCACTAAAATTACAGGAAGAGAGTTTTCATAAAATTCTGCTGCTCATAGTAAATTGTTTTAAAGGCACAGATATCATGCTGAGAGAACTCCATTCTCAGGTCTTTAAGTATAATGAGAAATTCAACCCAGGAAAAAGTTTCTAATCTTAGTTGTAAGATCTAAGTACTGACATTTTTCCTCCTTTATTTCCTCCTAGAAGACAGAATAATGGTGAAAATAATATTTTTTCAAGGATCTTCAAAGGACTGAGTTTGTTAACTTCTTTCTTAATCTCTCTTGTGTAACTGAAGAATGAACTGCACTCTCTGTGTCAAGCTTTTGCATCTTAAAGAACAGCATATAGATTTTTAAAAGGAGTCTTATAAAGACCAAGTCTAGAATTATTTATCATGTTTTAATTTCTGCTTTTAAAATAACATCAGTCATGACATCAATACTGAACTGGTAAATGTAATGTATTTCATCTGATGTTTTCATCTTTTATTATGGTAGTATGGTCCACCAGTGTGTTTAATGAAAAATTAAGAACAAAGCAATCGCAGAGATTCATAGTAGCATTTTATCCATGCAGAGATTCCTGCAGAGATTAGGAGAGCAAAACATAAAATAAGACTTCTGCTGGGCAAGTCTGAATTTTTTATTAGATTTCACCATTTCTGTACATTCTAGGGCAATTACAGTGCTAATGGAAATGCAGTGCACAAAGCCTCATGTTTCTGGTGAGGATGCCCTCACCAGTTTTGAGCAATTCTGTACACAGAGTGCATGTTCACTGTCCTTGAAGTGCCAAATCTAATCTAAGGTCTATATTTTGCTCAACTTCTAGTTAGCTTTGATGCATCACAGCAGACCAGCAGGTATCACTAAAACACAAAACACCACAAATTACGTTCTTAGCAGTTCTGCTTCCTGAAACAAAAGATCCCAGAGCAAGATGAGATTTTTATCCTGAATTCATACACACTCCTCATAGTGCTGTAATCTGTGGTTAAAGGTTTAATCTATGTATTTTATCTTGGCTTTCATACAACTTGTCCACTGACAGCAAAGCCCTTATCTCTCAGATGGACAGATTAAGAAATGGACCCAAGTGTGGCTGAGCTCTGCAATTATATCACTACATCGATAGTAAGAGGGAAATCAATTGGCTTCAATAAAATAAAAACAAATTTATCGGTAATCATCTCATGAAGTCTATGATTACTGAGTATTTTCTTTGATTTTTCCTATCCTTGAAGATCTCACTTTTTCCTAGACCTAAAAGAAGGCTTTTCTGTATATTATTTCCAACATAGGCAAGTCGTGAGCTACTGGAAACATCTCCCATTACATTCTCATGAAATTTCCACCTCTGTTTCCAAACAAATAATTTCAGACAAGCTCAGATATATTAGCTTAGACGTGCTAAGGCATGTAAGCAGGTTTTTTAAGCTTCAGATTGGAAGGACGGAGATCTCCTTAAAACGCAAATTAAAAATTTGATAAAACTATCACAATTCATCTTCCTGAAACAAGCACTTTCTCTTCTGCTCAGTAAACTGCTGGCTTTGTATGAGATGCTATTCAAAAGTCAAGATCCTTTCCAGTACTCACAGACATCATCGATTCCATCATACTCATTAAACACATGAAGAGTGTGGAAATATTTTTTGTCAGTATTGTCCTTCTCTTCCTCAAGCAAGCTCTATAGATTGACTGTCCATGTGGTTTGCCTGCACAGTCGTATCCCCCAGTTCATTCCCGTCGACGTGGGTTTCTTAACTGATTGTAACAGAAGCAATGCTGAATCTTAGTTTGAGGTGCAGGTACATGAGACACGTTTGGTGTATGAGGCACATTTGGAGCGGGGGTGTATGCATGAAGATTCCTCCACCCCTGTCCCCTCACAATATGTCATATATAATGTTGCAAAGTCATTTGGACTGTGAGAGCAAAAAGAAAAAGGAAAACAGCATTGCTTGAACTTTTCAATATTTACATCGAAACAAAATAGGCTATGATATACAAAGGGAAATTATACGTCTGTGCATGTGTCAAAAAGTCATTGAAGTGTATCTAGCAAACTCTTGTGAAGGAGATCAATATCGAGCATCAAGGAGGGTGTTTTCAGTTCTACTAACACTTTAAGAATCCATTTGGAGGAAAAGCATGCCTAAACTTCTATTCTTGTTATGTAGCCTCCCTCTTCTGCTGTGTAGGGTTCAAGTGCCAGCTGCCCTTACTCCAAACCAGCAGACACAGTCCAAACCTAGCAAAATCTGTTGTCTGTTCCTGCCTGCTCTGGATTCCGGGGAATTTGTAATCTGAAAGTCAGACTTCCTAGTATTGCTTCATACATATCCTTACAGAAAGTACACTTCAGGGTTTGGGGATTCCACTTAAGAACTTTCTTTATAAAGACAATTTTCCTCCAGCCCCTGGTATAAATCCCCCATGTTTTATAAACAACCAGAAGCCAAAGTAGCAGAGGGCTTTCATGTTTATATATGGCAAGAAAATCTAGTTTGCGAGACCTCGGTATTCTTTTGCTATTTCTGCTTACCGTTGATGTTTAACAAGCAAAACAAAAACCCACCCAGCCATCTGGCAGAATTTTTCAATTTCTTCCAGATTACCACATTTTGCTTCTCTTTCCTACCTGTTTTTTCCTGAAAGTCACAGGGCCTTGCTGAACTTTAATCTTCCGCAAGTCTCCGTTCCTAAACAGACTGGTGGCATTTCTCCCTTTCCCCATCCTCCTGTGGAACAGTCCATGCACACACATCTCGCTCCTGCTGCAGCCTTCATCCTCCCTGCTTCTGCATGACTTACCACCATTCCCATCACAGACGACTTCTTTAACAAAACATATTCCATTTATTTAATATCTTCCTTACAAAAAAAAAGCCTGCGAGCAGACTGGCTGGGAATTTTTCTGTCAAGATTTTCCACCCCAAACCCATGCACAAATGGAAATCATAGCTCTTCGAAAATTCCAGTCCCTGGGATTTAGGATAAGCCAAACAGAACAAAATATTCTGCTTCAGTTTTCACAGAGGAAAATTGAAACAAAATTTCTGATCTTTCTAAAATTGAAACATTTCTGGTTTTCCAGCCGAAGTGAACTGTTTTGTCTGGCATCAGTTCAGTGCTGGTGTGTCTGCCTGTGGAGTTACAGCTCCTCCCAGGAGCAACAGGCTGGTTGTCTGTGGCACATATTCCTTGTCTTCGGTAGGGCTTCCTGTTTGGACTGCTGGTTCTAAGACAAACAGCACTGTCCCATCTGCCTTCTGCAGTACTTCAAATATTTTAATTATGAAATTATTTAAACCAGCTTTTAGAGATATTCAGTCCAACAAAACACTGAAAACCACTCTTATCACAGGAGCTCAAAAGGCAGCTTTAGAAACTAGCAAAAGCAGTGGAGAGGCCTGTTTTTAGACTGTTAATGCCAGCACACTGTTTTCCTTACAAATAGTTAGGAACAACGTAGATAGTTTTTGCAAGGGTAAAAAGTTTTTGCATTAAAACATTTGGTATAAGTCTCCTGTTTGAGGAACAGGCTTTGAATGCTTTCTTGGCCATTTAGCTGGTCTCGCCAGCTCACAAACCAAACTCTGAATAAATAGGGATCAAAGAGCTGTTTAATGGCATTGTTATTGTTATTTACTGAAAGGATACTTTAATTGCTGAGTTACACAAATGTCTGTTTGTCTTTTAACATTGACTGTCACAATCTTCCTAGTATTCATTGTGCGAGTGAATATAGATGAGTCCGTGGAGAAACGAAGTACATTTTTCCACAGAAGTATCCCTTTTGGATATATGCCTTTCCACAAGCTTTACAATAAAATCTTGGGGTTTAGGATATCTTTAGCTCAGCACAGTGCCAAGAACACCTCTCCCCACCACCCTCCTCTGTGTTTTTGGGTCAAGATGTGCTCAAATACCTGAACCCCCTCAAAAGAGATTCCACAAGACAAGCCCCCCCACCCCCCACTCCCCGCCCCTGCCATGCCATCCACCTCAATATGAATAGAGGGAGCAGTCTTATGGAGTCCTGGACATGTTGGCCCTTTCCAACATAGCAGCTGAAGATAAATTTAAAAGTATTTAAAGCTAAATCAGAACTGAAATCCTTCCTCAGAGTCCACCTACAGAGAAGCTGCGGCAGCCTTCAGCATGTAGGAACCCGGGGTATGAACTGGTTGCCCAGCTGATACAACTGTGCTGAGCCTGCCCAGTTCAAGTGCCTTGGAGAATTTCATGGTGGGACATTCCATGCAATGATTCAAGGTAAGATTTTTATATTAGAGCAGAAACACTTTGGAATATGTATTAAATAAATTATTTGTAAAGATATCATCAGTCTGGTGAGTTTACCACTGCTCTGGAGATAACCGCAATATGCTTAATTGCAAATGAATAATAACAAGGAAAATAACGTTTTCCTGAAGAATATTTATTCAGCAGTGTATTCAGAGGTCTACCTGCCCTCCTTTGAATGGAGCTAGCCTTAGCTGGCTAGTATACAATACTTTGGCACATCTTGTAGGAACCGTTCCTTTTACAGAGATACTTTTTCCAGAAAGTCTGAGCAGCCAGTCCGACTCTGGGTTTGAAAGCAGCTTCAAATGCAAGGTCTGCAAGGTAAGTAATCACCAGCCAACGAGCATCAGACAAAAGCATCAACCGGATGCACTGAGGACCACCTTTCCAGAAAGCAACGTGTCATCCTCCGCTGCAGTCACTCACAAAAAATAAGACAACAGAGGTATGGTATCATGCCATTTCTGTTCAAATGTGCATTTTTTTTAAATCATATGGTAAACTTTTGCTTCTCTTTCAAATAATCTAACTCCAGAAATTACTGTTAGCCCAAGGACTTGTGTGTACAGGAAGAATCAGGCATGCTCACTACCACTTTGCATGGCACCTTTCATACAAAAAGACAGATACACTGAGTACCAGCAATTGCCAGTTGAATATAAACTGTGTACAAGACACTTTGTATTGGAAGGGTCAGGACTTCCCACTGTGCAGAGGAGATGTATCATATTCCCAGGGCTAAACAAGATCCTTCCACCTCAGCCAAGCAACTGCATTGAGGGGTAGCTGGAAATGGAAGGAGCTGGGTGACCTCTCACTTTTTTTTTACTGCACTTGCTTGAGACTTTCTAATTTCTGTTTCTACAACCACGGGGAAATTGCTCTGATTGCATGCAGGCCGTGTAAAAGGAGGACTGGGTACTCTACTTCTACCTGTAGTATCGTATCCACCGAAGGCAAGAACAGAGCACAGGTAGTAGTGAGGTACATCATCAAGAGATATTGATATTTATGATCAACACTAAAAAGTATGCCAGATGTGAATTTGATTTGGAGCCTGTTTAAACCTCACCATGTCTCTGTCTTAATGTACGTCTAGCACAGAGAAACTGTTATGATTTCACATCCTGGTTCCATTCCACTCCCTCACAAAAATTCCTTTTCAAGCAAATACTTTAGGGTGATATTTAAGGTGCACATGCAGGATTTATGCAAATGGCAAAAAAAAATTTGTGAGAACTTTAAAAACATCTTATTTCCTGAATGTCTTCTGAATTAATAGGAATTAGCAGTCAAGAACTTAAAAAAAATAAAAAAAAATAAAAATAAAATAAAAAAAAAAAATTCCTCTGCCTGCTTCTTTTTGCATTTAAGAGCATAAAAAGGAGAAGCTGGGCAAAATATTTTCTGTTGATTTTTCAGGAGTAGTATAAAAAACTGGATGACTGAACAGCCACAGATAAACACTTACTGGCTAGGACAATCACCTACTTAGTGGAAAACCTGGATTCAACTTTCACAGTCTATTGAAGCTGTTTGAGCCTTCACCTTCCACCTTCCAAGAGGGTATCTTGTCTGATAAACTGTGGCACGTGTTGCTGTTTTGTATGATATGTATGTGTCAATGTGAGAAAGAATGACCCTCTCTCTCAGCTTGATCAGTGTGCTCATTGCATTGGAAAAAACAGTGCATTTAGAGTGTTTCTCTTTTTCAAGTGGAGGAAAAAAATGAGTCACGGCAAGGCAGCACGAGAGCGGGGCGCTCTCCCCTGGATGCCCTATGGCCTCTCTCAGGAAACACAGGCACAAAGCCTGCAGGAAAAAGGAGCCTTGCACCATTTGTGAGCAATTTCTTAGTGTAAAAAGGGCAACAACAACTACCTGATTCAAGTCCTTTGCTGCCTTCCTTACACGACTACAAAATTATAATAGACACTTCATTTCAGGGGAAATCAGGACTTTGTTTGACACAAAAGGAAAGTTTGCAATATTGCGTCCTTGTGAGAACAACTGAAAACTTTTCTATTTGATTTAATCATAACCAATTGTGTTTGGTGGGGTTTTATTGTTTGGCAGCTGAACTAAGAAATCAATTATTGTTCTATGTAATATACAGCACAGTGCACTGCTGCACCATATCTTTTAAGTTACGGCCCTCAGTTCCTAAGGTAGATTTCCAGAAACAGGAGGTTGTATTTTCCTTTCTAGGTCAATAAAATCCCAAGGGAAAGAAGAATGTTTTATGTGACAGAAATTCCCAGACTGAAATCCCTAGACCTTTCCATTAATTTATCAACCAAGCAGAATTTACGAGGTATCTAAATTGGAAATGAGATGTGTATCTTAATGGTCTGTCCCCCCTGCAAGCAAATGAATAAATAAATAAATCACGCTACTGTTGTGGACAAAATGCAAAGTTACTTGCATCTTTCTGTTTGAGCTTTAAACACTTGCAAATCATTATGTGAACACAATGAAAAGAAGAATGATAGAAAACGTGTCATACGCCAATGATGCAGTGTGCAAGAAAAAATCCATTTGTGGTTAAGATAATAAAGATCATTACAAGGATAAAACACTTTCACTAACAAAACACAGATTTTAGAACACCCCATATGGCTGTGGCTTAAGATATAGATACTATTACTCAGCGGGTATAGAATGCTGCTCACACATTGAAAAAGCAATGAACTCATTGCCATGGGGCTTTCGGGTTAAAACAACTTGGTGCATTGAGATTAAGATTTTTCATGAAAATAATTAGTGAATGAATGTTAGAGTTGAAACCCCAGGTTTACAATGATGCACATGATGTCCTAACAAAAGAAATGATTGCAGAGATCTGCAGCAGGAAAAACATTTCACACCTACATCCCCGTAGCTCATAAAAATATCACCTACTTTTACACAAGAGTTGCTATTCCAAAATAAAAATACTTGCTACTTTTTTTTTCTTTTTTTTTTCTTTCTTTTTTTTTTTTTTTTAATGCTGGCTTTCCAGGAACATACTTTAATACTATAGTTGATCAAATATAAATATATTTCTATAACTAGACTGCTTGGAACCTGCTCAAAATTGACCTTCGACCTCCGCTTATGAAAACTGGACATGCTTGATTGCTCCGCACCGACACAGAGCATGTTCAATTAATGCTTACATTACAAGGATTGTGCTAACAACACAAATGGAAATTAAACCTTTTCACTACCCATCTGTATCTGAACATTCATAAATTGAAATAAGTGTAGAAGAGCTGCACTCAATCAATTTCAGCTCAAGTCCCTGACCTGATTATATTATGCATGTCAATATACATTCTCTTAATTAAATGTGGTTCAGTGAACACTAGTGGTAAGAAAAAGGGAAACTGTCGTCCACTTACTGCTACCCAAGATATTACCAGGAAAACAATAGAAAGTAAATTAATAGGGAAAAACATCAACTAAAGACAAAGCTGTTGTGTTATGTTATCGTAATGTTCTCCTATACTGAGAACCCAAGCAGGTACCAGAAAATGTCACTAGTTTTCCCTTGATGACCAACTGTGGAGCTTAACAACTACACAAAAAGGCATAGCATCTCTGAGGAAACCCAAATGCTACACTTAACTGAGCATCAATCATCATCTGCTGTTGCAGACAACAGGAAGGCACCTGCTGGAAAACTGCAATTTAAGAATGAAACAGCAGCACTGAGCCCAAGGCTTCCTACCACCCTCAGCTCATTTCACATCAGCCTGATGTGGTTTCTGCACAACACAGCAGGCTTTGTGCTTTCGTTTGGTTTTATTTTTTCACTTTCTTTCTTCCCAGTTCTCTTCAGTTTCCTGGCCCCTTTCTACCTCTTCCCTAACCAGCCTGCCATGGTGACACCCACTGAAGCCATCGCACAGCGGTTGTTGCCACACACAGCACACAAATGGTTTCCACAGGGGAATATTTTCATCAATATGATTTGGTAACAGAGGGTCCCACACAAAGACCGAGTTTGCAAGGCTGCAAAGAGCTGATAATGATGTTTGAGGGAATTAATTAAGTTTCTGGCAAAAATAGCTTTTTACTCAGGGTAATGTAGATCCTTGGAGGAAAAGAGGTGACGGACTGGAAGAGTCATAGAGCACTGGCATAGAGACTGATTCAGGAGGGGAAAAAAATATCTACAGTTGGCTTGTTGTTCTTTCTATGGTATCTTTCTCTTCCCTCTCAGAGTCAGGCTATGGATCGCACAGCACTTATGATTCAGATGGAATAAAACATCCTCTAGTGTGCTAATGAGCATGTGTTGCATGGCACAGGTGAGAGTTAGATGATCCCAAATACCTATTCCCACCATAGTTGGATGTACATGGTAGATGATAGCCTCTCATTTTAGCCCATTGTGACGAGCTAACTGATTCTGGACATAGGAATAATATTTAGAAAAAGACGATTTAAGTTCACCTTCATGCAGAAAAGCAAATTAAAGCAAACAAATCAAACGTTGAAACAAGCTATTTGGCGCAGACTACACTGGAACACAAATCTGACTCCAGCACGGTGTGGCAACTGCGGTCAGGTTGCAGAGATAAATATGATGATGGCTCTCCATCTCACCTTCCAAAAACCCTGCCAAATCCTACCAACACTCTCTGCCCCCTCTCCCCCTGGGCTCCTCCAATCTACCAGCCCTGGAAGTCCTAAGAGAGTAGAGAGTTTTCAATTGCATCTATTGAAACATACGAATTTTTGTCTTATTTAGCTCTTTTTTTTCCCCCATTCGTTAACTGTCTTCAGTCAGACTACAATTGTTTATTATTTATTTCCACAATAATTTCTGAAAACACTTATAGGCCTGAGATTTTTTACACATATATGGTGCAATTTTCAATAAATAGCAAGAAAATTCAACGTTATTTGCTTCTGAATGAAACTCAGAAAGATGGTCCTAGTCCCAACTGGAAACAGATGCAAAAAACTCTACATGGCACATATTATCTGTGAAAGAAGAGCCACAGGCAGTAGAAAGTAAATGAGTAAAGCTTGGTGTATACTTACTTTCAATACAAAACTATTTGAAGTGAAAGCACAAACAAATAAATGGGAAAATAAAAAATGCACTAAACTACCATGGGAAAACTTTTTCTCTTTTGGTGTTTAACAATGACTGATATTTTTTACTCTCATTGTGGAAGTTAGGGACCAATCAATGGAGGAGAAGGAAGTAAGTTTCTATTTTAATCAGTGCAAGTTTCTCTAAGTAAACGTCTTTACCAAAATAGGTAAAGACAGCAAAACAGCAGACATCCGGAAAATTCTATTTTGGTTAATTTGGCTACTATAAATGGAAAAAACTTTGGGCCTTCAACCTCATTCTTTAAAGCAGAGGAACATGGGGGAATGCTTGTCTAACGCACCAGTAACATCCACATCTCTACCCCAGCCTTTTCCCTGCACTCAGGAAAATATTAGTAAAAATTATCTAAACCATCACCAGTATCTCCTTTATACAGGAAAGACACACACCACTGAGGACTTGACAATGACCTATTTTTCCAGCAGCCCAACTCTGTATTATGGTATGGCCTTTATTTTCATTTTCTTTCAAAGGCCCACTGGGTGGAGGGTTAAGGAGGGACAGAAAGGTCCTAGAGAAGACATTCAGGGTAATTATGTTATTTACTATCTCTGTTGAGTCTATGTGTTCTCACATTTCAGTTTGTCTCAGTGGAGGTGGAGCAGAAAAGCATCTACACAGATACCTGCCCCTCTATCCTGTCAGTAGTTTTTCTTCATGCCAGGGGCAGGAGAATCAGCGAATACTAAACACAGACCTCAACCAGCACAAGCTAGGAAAAAGCCATATATTCAATCTTCAGTATTTGAATAAGCAATTGACACAGACAACTTGTCTCTAGGTCCTCAGTCAGGCTACAAAATCATGTTTAACATAGTGTTAGTTCATATGACTTCAGCTGTAAGCCATCTAGGTTTCCCACCACATTCATCATGCTAAATCCAAAGCAACTACTTCTCAGTCTTCTAATATGACCTACTTTTCCACATAAGAAAAACCTCTGGCAAAGCAGTTGATTAAGGGTGATAAGATACTTCAGTCTTTATAGATGTTGCCAAACAGGTTGCTAATTAAAGCTATTTCTGGCAATACCGTTTTCTTATTTTCTTTGTTCTTTCTTTCAGTCAGTGTCAACATTTAGTCACATAAAACCCACACTAAATTCAAACAATCTTAATCCAATGCTAACATAGAGGCCCTCTTCCCCATCAGCATTTCCGGGGCTGTGAACAACAGGTAAATTCCTAGGATTTTAATTGGTGCCTCTTACAAAAACTTCCCCCCCTTCTGGGAGCTCTGCAGGCACAGCACTGTAAGTAAAGTCAGTGACTACTGTGATAACTGTAAATCTGTCAGGCTAGCATGAGAAAGGTCCTTTTTTTCCTATTTTTAAAATCAGGAAACCATGCTCTTCCACTGACCTTCCCAGGTTAATCCAAATTTCCCCCTTGCAAGAACATCTGGAGGAAATTAAATGCAATAACACAAATCTTTCTAAATGGTTTGTATTGATGCTTCCATAAAAGCCCTATTTAATTTATGTTTCTATATTTCCCCCTGTCTTTCCACTCCGTCACCTATTCAGGGATGATAAAAGGTATTGCTTGCATCTATCAAAAAAACATAAGAGTTAAGGAAGTAGAGCAAGTCCACCCAGTCTGGCCTATACTGGGGAAGAAAAAATCCCAAGCAAAACAGTGCACATAACTTATGTAAACAGTTGGATTCCTAAGCCTGAAGTTGTCTCTGTGACACACAATCACATAAAGATCTTTCCATCTTTTCACACAAACACCTCAGCCTTGGTCAAATAATTTGTCTCTTCCACCATGTGTTTTCTCTCTCAGCTCCTCACATGTACCGGTGAGCTTGCTCAAGACTTTCCATTGGTTCTGTCTCCCCTTCATCCTTTTGTCTCTCTGCCTACCCCAACCCTTTAGTCCATCGCCCCCAGCACCTTACTTTTCTCTCCACCTAACTGTATTAAAAGGTCTGAAATTTAATTTAAGAAAGATAAAAGCCATCCCTTGTTAAATGAATACTGCTTCTCCACCTACATCCCTGCTCATGTCTTTACCTAGGTTATCAAATAAACCCTAATTTGTATCTAGAAAATTCATATAATAATCTAAAACTAGTAATGCATGAAGTTAATTTTTTTTTTTTTTTTTTTTTTTTTTTTGCTGCTATGACATGTATTACAAAAATTCTGCAGATGGCAACACGTTTTGCCTTTTGCCATTTAGGAAGTTTGCCATCGTTCCCCCTGAGATAACAAATTTAATAGCTTGACTAGAACATCAGAGGAAGTATCTATATTTCTCTTTCTCCCTCGACTGCACAGCCCTTGCAGTGGCATTTAAGAAGCTCCACCTGCAATGAATAGCACTGGTGTTATGTTGTGACAGATCAAGGACATCTCAGTATTATAAATTTCTATTTACTGGCTGATAGTGAAGCAGATGCCTGCAACTGCTGATTCCATACTTTGTCTTTAAGGGATACTGAATTGATATCCAGAGAAAAGCAGCCTTTCTGTTGTATTATCACAGGGATGCCACGACATCTGGAATACAAGTCAGTTAATTTTACTATTGGTTAATACTCCCCTATGGCAATCCACCCAAAAAACCAGATCAATTACAATTATACACATGTGCTAAAAGTCTATTAGAGGGATGTGTGACTTCATAGTTAAAATCAACCAAAAGCAAAACAAGAAATTTTATTTCTAGTGATGAAGCTGCAAGTCTCAGAGTTCACATGAAAAGGATAGCTTTCTTGGTTCCCTCTTGATATTATCTCCCTTTTTTGCATCATTATCAAAGATAAGGTTAATCAGTTCAGCGTGAAGCTTCCACTTGCAAGATCTAGACCATGATTAAGTCTGCATTCAGTCATGTGGCCTTCCAGTTCTCATGCTGCAGGTCTGATGGCAGCAGGCTAATTGCTTGCCTGTGGATGCGTGGTGGTACATGTGCTTGTATGCAAAATTTCAGTCACAGATTTCTAAGAATGAGTTGGAGTAAAGCCAAATATCCCGCACCCTTTAAAGGGTCCTACAGTCTTTTTTTCTGAAATGTACTGGTACCCCATGGTTTTAAGTAGAGAATTTTCCATTTGGGAAAGAGGTACCAATGTCTAGGTAGGACAGTACCGGACAGATTTTCCTTGATGATATCAAAAGTAGTTTTCTATTGAAGAAGGCCAATTGGTATCTTCCCAAAATGCAAATATAATTTCAGATTTTTTTCTGCTAAAATTTTTCCCGGTTTTAAAGAAGTGCATTATTTCAGTTCAATACTGCAGTATTTTTAAACTACTGCATTAATTTAGTATGATACACCAGTATGTGTAGAACCAAATCTGCATTATAAAGATGCAATACATGGTTTTTTTTTTTCACTCAAATGATTTTTTAAATATTTTTCCTTTCATTTGGATTTTGTATGCTTTTTTCTTTCTCCATATTCAAATTATTAATAATTTTACTAAAATACCACTCTGATTTAAAAATAGTGGAATTTACATACATTTTAAATGTGTTAAAATCATTGTCATGCTATTTAGGACAACTGGAAATATTTTCTCTTTTCTGCAACAAAATTTGTTGGGTTTTATTTATTTTCAAACAATTTGATAGTTTGATGCAAAGTGATATACATTCAATATATTGCCACACAAAAAAAAATGTTAACTAGAGGACTATTTTATCTAGAGTTTCAAAACATTTACATATATACTTCAAGCCTGCTTCTCAGACCGTGAACAATGTCCGTTTGCTCTATTTTAACTCTGAGTTTAACCATCTCTACCAAAAATATTCATTAAGAAGCTGTAAGCTAACATGCTTCCAGTGAAAGTCACTTCCTGCCCTTTAATGGTCAGAAAGATCTAGTTAAATCGTAAGCATGGAACTTTATTTTTTAAATGCATTAGCTATAACAACTTTGTAAGATGCTGGTACTCCCAGTCCCTCTTTTGTTGTTTCTGGTTTTGGCCTCAACACTGTCACATCACCATGAGTTTTACAATCTTAGAAAGAGCTTTTCTGTATCCCCTTTATGAAATTACTTAGACACCTACTGAAGCACAGTGATTCTGCCCCAGAGTTTTCTACCCAAGTTCTGCTAATATTTGCATTTTAATCATGTGATTTTGTAGGTTTAAGAGTCTATATATGGACAGGACTCAGTAATAAGAGGTCAGCAGCCATAGATAAGACAGTATGATTTTGTGATGGGAAACTGATGACCATATTTTTAAGACTTTATAGATTAAGATTTGAGATTTTATAGACTGAGAGTCTTTTGGAGGGAAATGTCAGTATCACTACTACATGGTCAGTAAATAACAAAAATGACAAAACCATATAATCCTGTAATCCTCTGAATATCAGGGTCCAGACCTGCTCTTTCCAAAGCCAGCAAGGACTTAGGTTGAACTTCCAAAGACTTTAAAGAAGTTTTATCTCAAGAAAGGGGAACATCCTATGCAAGAACCGTCACCATTTGAACAAAAGCCTTGTAAGATTTCAATACACTTAAACCTGAACTGAATTTAAATCTAAAATTAACCACTACCTCTTCTGCCCCCTCTCCTGAAAATAAGCCGTTGAAAAGTCTTTTTTCATTTAATAACACGAGCTGAATTGGAGGCTGATAGAAATATACTGAGGTTTAGATAGTCGTACTGGAAAAAGAAAAGATTTCGAACCTGAAAGAGATAATTCGGCCAAACACTAGGTATATAACTTAAAACTTTCGAAACCATTCTTCACCTGGGGTGCTTCAACTGAAAGGAGATTTTATGAATGATACATCACCACATAATTACCAAAATGCATGGTAGGAGCATGCACACATGCAGAGAATGTGTGGATAAAATTTGAGAGACAATTCATAATGATTGTGGCAAGTTTAGATTCAGAAAGAGTTTAGAAGCTTTTCCTCACCATTCTGCAGAAAAGCTTTTGTCACACTATGATTTCTTTAATAAGCCTGCCCGACATCTATGGTACATCTTGATGGGAAAAATCTAAGCCAGTTGAAAACTGAGTGGACTCACTCTGCGTATTCTTGGTTCTCCCAATAAAAATGCTCCATCGTGCTCCAAAACCGTCCTAACAGCTCAGTCTTTTAGAAGATGTTAACAGATTTGGGGGCTTTTTTTTTTTTTTTCTTTTTCCCCAGGAGCAGTTTATTATCATTAATTAATAACTTTCTGTGCATTAGGATTGCAATACCACATTTATCGTATCAAGTAAGTCTCAGCACTTAACAGAGTAGAGCTTGGACAAACTGTTAAGGTATTTATTATATGAGAAAAGGCTGCAGTGAAACCCTCAGCTCCAACGCTTGAACAAATAAACAGAGCAACTAAAAAGTGGTTTTCTTGCTCCTCTGTGCACTCAGTGGAAACAAACTATCAAACTTTTGCACCCCACTGCTCCAAGATGCATTAAAAATCTTTCTCAGTTGAGAGCAAACTGTGCCAACCACCATGGCTATCCTGGCTCAATTTAAGGGGAAAGAAATCTATTTTTGTAAAAGCTGTCAGTGAAAAACTTTCATCTAAACATTCATTCATGCTCAAGAGTGGTCCTGTATTTCATGCTTAATGGGCCAAATTTAGAGAGAGCCCTGATGTTGATAGCCAGCATTGACCCATGATGTGTGTTGACAAAAGGCACACTTAAGTGGCACTATTTTTCTACTAACATAAGAACGCAACTTAATTTAGAGCATCTTCCAAGCAGTTTTGGTTTTCTGTGTTCAGCAGTTGTAGGGTGTGAGTACAGGGTACTTGTCTTATCAGATCAGATCAATGAAGCCAGGGAGCTCAGGATTTTCCTAGGCTACTACTGGAGATTTCTGAAAGAGATGCAGAGTCCCAGTGCTTGAAAACAAAGCATCTGTGGTAGACATGGGGATGAAAGTGGGGGCAGTCAGGAGACTGAATCCCCTCTCTGCAGTAATCAGCTCAGTGAGAGGTTTCCTTATTGCTACTGCAGCACGTGGCACCCACCAGGGTTATTGCAGAAGCCTCACACAATTCCTCATATGAAAACTGTAATTACACATGATGGCTGCACCTCTGATCAGTTAGAAGCAACAGGCATGCAATGGTCATGCGTTAATATTTGAGGAAAAGCTGTAAGTAAAGAGAAATGAAGGGATGGAGGGAGAATATGACCTTTAAAAGATTAAAAAGAGTATCAAATTGCCTCTATCAGTGTGTGCTGAGACTAAACCTGTTCCTTTTCAGATGTGTCTCCTTCTTTTATAGTAAAGCACTGAAGCTGAGCACTTATGAGTAATACTTGGTGCAAAACCAGGATATTAATTCTGAGCAATAAACTCTAATGTGAAACCCTGCCTAGAAGCACTGTAAATACTTATACATTCTCATCTAACCTTTTCTTACAAACCTTTGGTAAGAGCAAGGAGTGAATATTATGATTTTAGCCTAATGCCAATCTAAATGTTTTCTTGAGAAGAGTGCTACATACAAAACTTTTTTCCCAGGTATCAGCTTTTATTATGAGGCTAAAATAGTGAGCCAAAAGTAAGGAACACACCAGGAAAATACTCTTCTTGAGACTATAATCAGAAGTTAATTTTGTTTTTATATCCATACTTGTTGCAATCTTACTCAGAAAAAAAAGGTGGGGGACCTCTTTCGCACCATGTATTTCTTTTAGTTCAATCTTTCTCTGGAAATAAGATTTTGAAATTCTTTTGTCTAATTGATTTTGTTTATAGTATGACCACGATAAGGCATTCTGTACTATCAGACGTGTTTCATTGATTGACATTTAAAATGAGATGTGACAAACTTACAATGATCTGAGTGGTAGGTGCCAACTGCTAGGGAATGAACTTCATTTACAATTAAATCAGCCTACTTCCAGGATTCAGGAAGACAGATACACTGGGTGTTGCTGCCTGTGAACAAGCATGTTTCAGACTCCCGTTATCATTAAACCACTCCTAAGCTGGGCTTGCAGTTGTCATTGTCATTTCCCAGAACCACAACCTCAAAAACACGCACAGTCTTGATGCCCCTTAGCATCAAAGTGGACCATAACCTCAACACACGATTATAAGAGTTCATGTCAGGAATTACTCAATCCTATAAAAAAAAAAATTAAAATCTAATATTCTTTTTATTTTTCATTCCTGTTTTCACACTTTTGTGCACTTCCTTATTTGGTTTCTAACTTCTAAATTATTTATTTATTTTTACTGCCTGCCTCTATTCTTTCTTCCTTCTCATACTCAAAAGGCAATAACCCTGCATCCAAGTTCCCTGCAGCCATTTTCCCTAGAGACACCAATGACACTGGCCTGCAGACTCTTGTTGGAGGTAGAACATGTTGCTTGAAAGCACTCTTCCTTGTCAACACCTGCATGGTGGACAACATCCTAAGGGACTACTTGTTATCAGAAGTGCACTGTCTCCACAACCTATATTCTGCCTACCTTTTTCTTTTACTGTCCACCAAAATACCCGCTTCTAATGCATACCCAGTGTCCACATCCAGTGCCCATTCATTAAACTTTCAAAGAAATACCCCTCAGCTTTCCCACAGACTATCTCTACTCTTTGGGGTGAACTCCCCAGCAAGGGTTTATCAAGGTGAATTAGGTGAAAGAGCACATCACCAACATGGCATAATACTCTGAGGACTCAGGCTACCTAATTTATAGTTACCTTTTTCTATCATACGGGATACACAGGTCCCCAGCCGTCTGCAAAAGCACCTCCCCTAAGTAACTTACTCCCTCTCTTTTTGTTTAAATACTTGGGCATTGTACTTAAGTCATAAAGTTCTCTGGGGCAGGAAGTAGGATTGTCTTCTCTGTAGTGCTCCCAGGTAAAATAATAAGGCAGACAGTAATTTAAGTAAGAATGAGTATACGTGCAGCAATATCAGAAGGTAGATCCAGGTAGATATAAGTTGCACACTTCCTTACCTGTCTGATCACATTTTACCGCCACAGTGGCCTAAATCCATGTTTTAACCCCAAGTCTATTTAAAGTCAAAAAGTATTATTTTGAGATGTCAAGCTATCCAAATTTTGGACCCAAGGAATAATTAGGGAGCTTTCCATACTTGACAGGTCAGATGGTCTTCTGTATCACGCAGAAGATACCATCTGTATCAGATGGTCTTACTTTTATTTATTTAAATATACCTGGCCAACTCAGTCCTCCCCTTTGAGTAGTTAAGAGAGATTAATTAAAATTTGCATCCATGGGAATGCAGATTGTGCAGACTTGTGAGGTCCAAATACTGAAGCTGCTTGATATACTGTTATATTATTACTTCCATGGCTTTAGCAGTTAATATGACGGACAGTATAGAAGAAATCCTATACTCAAGCCACACAGTTGCACGGATAGTAGGGATGTGCACACCAGGCAGACTGACATTAGAATGTTTTGCACAGACTCTATAAGCAAGCACAGATAAGCAAACACTCTATAAGCAAAACAGAGGAATTCTTTTTCAGGGGTAAAGATCATATAAGAGCAAAGAAAAACTCCAAGTCTTCCCCTTCACACACCCAATCAGAGATTTGACATTACAATTTTACAGCCTTTCCCTTTTCATAAATTAAATATGATTATCAGAAGTCACTAAACAACTGTGTTCACTAGAAAGACTGGAAAAATAATGAAGATGGTAGCCAACTTTTTATATATTATACACAGACACAACATGTCCTACATATAATCTTAGATATGCTGATTTGGAGCTTCAAAGGAGAAACAACTTTAAAAAAGCAGCAACACTGAAAAAATAATATATCACTACACTTATCACCACAGCAGGAAGTGGAGAGCAGAGGCAGCAATACCGACAGTAAGCATGTGCCTAATGGCTCAGCAGAAACACCTTCCTACGTCTGGTAGTTCTCCATACACAGAGGTATTCAGTGCCCTTTGAACATATAGACAGTGTTTTCCAAACTACGATGCTGGCATATGGTACATTTACCAAGAGAGAAAAATACAAGCTTTTTAAAAGCACTGTCACGACCATTATGGCAGAGAAAAAGCTGGCCACTATTGCAGGGCCTGAGCCAACATTTATGTAAATCTATGCAAAGACTTTCACTGACTACACAGTGGACTTTGGATCTGGTCCACAGTAAATGGAGAGCCTTGCTGAGATTCCTGGCCTCATAAAGAGCCAGACTACAGCACCGCCAACACCTAGCTAAACAGAAACTGTTCTTATAAAAAAGACTATAAGGCATAATAGGGGGGAAAGCAAAAGGTTTCCTTGGAGTTCAAGAGGCTTCTGAACATGAACGATACGATTCTTACAGAATTGTAATGAACCTGTGTTATTCAATAAAGAACCGTAACTGTGCTGTAAAATTCTATCTATCAAAATGACTGAATATGACTTACGAGCATTCTCCAGTAAATGCTATGATAGGTTTCTACAAAAAATATAACAATATACAACAATATTCAATGTCTTGTTAAATCTTATCTAAGCAGTCCCGAGAGAGATTTCTGGTTACAGCATGGTGCTTACAGACCTAGTAGGGATTCAGTTTGGAGTCATCCCTAAAGAATTGCCGACTAGGTTGTTGTCTCCTGCAAGCCCCTAAACTCAATCTCAAACAAGAGCTCATCTCAGACAGGGAAGTTCTGCAGAAGTCCAAGGCTGAGGTCAGTCCGGGGTTTCCCCGCCTCCAATCTCCACCCACCCTGCAGGCCACCAGCATCGGAAATCAGTGAGCAGCAACCCCGTGATTCCCTGTCTTGACTTCCTCCCTCTGTGCTCCCTCTCACACTCCTGAACTCTCTGCCAGCCCTAGGCAGGGACAACTTCGTGGAAGCAAGACAAGGTGCCTGCAGAGTGATTGCACTGTTTTGTGTTGTGCAACAAAGGTTGGGAGGAATCTTAACACCATGCTGGAGATACAGTACAGATGATTCTGGTTAGAGAAGGTGGTGAAGATGAAACAGCTTGAGCTCATTCAGAGCAACACTGAGACCAACAGTTAATATCACAGTGGACGCAGCCCAAAATGTGACCATCAATGAATCTGAGGCTGATGCTGGGAAACATTTGCATTAATAAGGTTTCTGTCTGGGTACAGACTTTCACGTTTACCCCAAAAGCGGATTACTAAACTGATGCAGCTCCTTTTTCCTCATTTTAACTACTACAGATCAAACCCTCAGTTATAAATACCTACACTCTACCATGAACTTCCACTGAAACCCTAGTTTCCATTAACTCTTAAACTGTAAGCCGTGTGCTTATGTTCCACTCTTGCAGCTATTAAAATGATGCAAAGCTCTGCTGTCAAATAGGTCTGCAGCTGTTCCTCTAACCAGCAACATTTTTCTAAACAGCCTTAAGCTCTGTCATAAGCTCACATAACCAAACGTGAACAAAAGCTACCACAAAACAAATGTACGACGGAAGCAAGTGACAAGGTACCTGGGACAGTGTGGGCAGTAAAAGCTGTGGAAGGGTGCGAGCACTGCCCTCATCCTGTGCTAGTAGAGCAGCGATCCAACACAGACCTCATGTATTCCCTAGGGTTGCTAGTACGCGCAAGGAGCTCGCTACAAGCTCTCCTAGTTTTGCTGTGCAGAGATGCTTTCTTCCTGGACTGAAATGAAGCCTCAGAGTGTTTCGGATGAGGCATCTTTAAAATATGACTTACTCAGTACAAGTGCAAAGAATGAAAAAAGCAGTTTAAAAAAACCCACAGCGCTTCTCTAAAACAAAGTTTAAACAAACAAACGAACCAACCCTCAAACGGCTATGGAACAGCAAGAATTGTAAATGTCCTTCTAAGCACTCATTTTTGAAGTTTCTTTCTTATTTACATTTGAAATTTATCCAAGTTTTTGACACAAAGTATACTACAACAGAACGTAGAACCATTAATTGAGAAATAAAGTGACAGAACTGTTTAGAAAAACATAAATTCAGCAGTGCTATGGCCAACAAATCTGACTGCACTGTGAAAGAGGCACCTAGTGCAGAGCTCTTTACATCATCCAAGCATCAAATGTTGCCAATAAAAGAGTTTAGGTTGCACGGAATATATAACCGGGAATGACTGAACAATAAAAATAAATGAGCGTTCAGAATTTTATATGGATTTCAAGAACGCATTTGATATTGTATCAGTGCAACAGTAAAGACAGAGTGGTAAAAAGAGAGAGAAATATTATATTGACTTAAATGCTAAAAAGCATATCAGTAGAAGATGGTGCAGTTAAATTATGTACTCTCCTTACTGTATTGTATATTATGGTCTCCAATGAACAAGCCAACACTGGTGTGCTCAAAAGTTTTTTTTCTTGGAAAAATAAACTCCTGTCTTCTCATTCTGAGAAAATAGACCTCTCTTTTAGAAGTGATGTGAAACTAGATACTTTAACTCTTAAGGGCCTCAAAAGCTTTAATCATCTTCACATGCCTCTGGAAATGATGCCATTCACTTCTCACAGATTATTACGTGTGGGTTTTAAAGACTAATGAGTTCTTTTATTGCCTGTTTCTGTTTAAGGAAACTGTAGGAGCCCAGGTCTCACTGACTGCAAAGAGATCTAGGATCCCATCTGCATCGCAAACTTTAAAAATCATTTTGGACAGTTGTCATGAAAGGGAACTAAATGCAGATTTCTGTAACCCTGGGCTGGTACCTTAATCTTTGAACCTTTCTTCTATTACAAGATGGGCATTAAGCCAGCAGGCAAGAAAGTGGAGAACTAGGCCATATTCTTAAGAAAAAGGTGAAAAACAAAAGCTTTACTGCTAGTTAAGCTCTCACAAGAATAATTATACGGCACGTATCAGTTCGATTTAGTTTTCTTGTCTTATTTCCAGAATGGGTGTTACTTCACAGTAACAGGCTTTGTGTTCCAGAACATAGTATTCACAGAAGCACATGAGACATATTCAGCTTTAATAATAATAACAACAATAATAATAATAATTATCAGAGACCAAGAGAGAGAGCACCCTAAAAGTAAACTGCTAGCAATGTATGTAGAGCTGAATGATCACACACCATCGTTTCTGCTCACATAGACTCACACAGCCCACCTTCCCCACCTCCCAAAATCATTGCTTTATTAATTCTGATCATGCTTCATCATATTCATAGACAGATCTGACAAGAATCAATAGCAAGTTTTTGTTCATTTAACTTGTCTGACTCTCTTAACTCATTTAAATTAATCATTTTGAATGAACATGCTTTATTTAGTAGGTCAATTCTTACAGCAAGTACCATCTATATTTGTGGGGAAAGAGGTAGGGGGAGATGCAAATTTAAGATATAAATTTGGTATATAAAATGATAAGGAAGCAATTGGACAAAATAAAGACAATAAACTTAATCCAGTAATCCCATAGCTCTTCTTCAGTTTCAAAAAACAAAGAGAGATAGAGAACTGAAGCAGCAAGTACAGTCAGAAGAACTGATTGGAGAGAGCTAATCTTTACAGTGACAATTCATGAGGGTCGAGTGAAGCAGAGATGACCCAGGCTGATATTCAGAGGTAGGGTGTTGGCTGGATCACCTGTACCTTATCACCTGAACCTCCAGGACAGTATTAAGGGAAGATCTTTCCAATCTGGAAAGAAAAATAGCAAAACCTAACGAAAGAACTCTGTCTGCTTTGCCTCTTTATGCTACTGCTAACAGCAATGAAAGACGCAAAGAGAGAGTGACAACTCCTGAATAAGTCTGTAATTACTTCCATTTAAAGATGTTGCAGCTTCCAAGGCACAGTGCAAACGGTTTTGAAATGAGTGACATTGCATACATCTGGCACAAGTGCAGCATTAGCCAGGCAGAGGAGTTTAAACTCTGAAAATGTCAATTTTCAGACTAAAAAGGGTTACAGACTTTAATGTCAGTGATTTATTCAGATAACACCCATGAACACTAAAAGGGTATGAGTTACACTCATAATTTCCCATGCGTCAAGAACGACAAGACTATTCCTTAGAGTCTGCCGAATAGAGAGATCTATCAGAAGCAGATGGGAAATCAAATTCTGCTAAAACCCAGAAGATTCTGAACTCACCAACACAACCAAAAAACTACTGTATGAGCCCTATCAAAGTAAGAAAGACTATGGATGAAACCTTAGTAAAAAAAAACACCAGCAGGTGTGCATCTCAGCTGCAAATACTTGGTTCGTGCTCCTCATCATCTGTGCTCTGTGGTTTTGTGTGCACTTAAGTTTATGAAGCTTGCTGACTATCACTGAAATAATGATATACGTCTGCAAGACAGGGTTGTGCTAGCAGGCATGATGGCGCAGTGCAGAGGGATACATAGCATAGGTTAGGATGTTAATGCTACAGGTTAAACCCTTAACCTTAAATGTTAAAACCAAACCAGACCAAAACACAGGAACAAAAAGTATTGAACGGGTGCAATTTGTGCTCCCATTTGTGAACAACCTATGCTCAGCATGACTGGTACCTCCACCTCTGAAATAAACAATGAATCCTCAAGGATGGGCCGTCACTCTGTCAAAGGCAAGGAAACTAACCCTACTGCACAGACTCTGTGCACACTCCCCTCATGTGAGCCTTACCCAGCCCAGGATACAATTGTGTCTTGAATATTATAGATGCTAAGGGCTCTGTGCTATAAGCACTATGAGAAACTCTCATGCTCCCTAGTCTATTGCCAAAACACCTTTCTTTGGACTGTGCTACACAGACCAACTTCTAAGTTCTACTAGGACTTTCTGTCTGGAATGGACCAACAAGGATGCAAAGCATTGGAAAACCACCTTTGAGCAATCAACCAGCTACAAAATACTGCCTGTATGAAAAATACAGGAATTGAAATTTTTTAACTCCTTTTATGGGAACCTGCCTTTCACTGCTCACTGGTTTGCCAAATTTTACCTGTACTTGATGAAAACTGAGCTGTTTAAAGGAAATATCACCCCCAGATTAATCTATGCAAAGCGACTGCTTTACTCATGCTGAAACCACTTTTGCAATTGGTGAAGCCGGGTTCTGAAGTGGATATGTTTCAAGGCCCTGCTCTTGAAAGTCAGTTGGGGTCGGGTTCCCTCTGTCAGGTGCTGACCCTTTTGCATTCTTGTGAGAAGTCAAGTCAAATGTAGCTATATATGCATTTTAAAAGCTACAGTTGACATGGTAGAAGCTCCCCATTTAGGAACAGCATTCTTTCTCCCCCATATAAGAAAACCCCACAAAGGCCTTACCCACAAGGGATGTTCGTTTTAGCTTAGATCAAGTGTAGTTTCTCCTGCAATTTCCAACACCTGAACCAAGAACATTTCTCCTTTCACCACCACTGCTGGAGCTCAGGACCTTGCCAGGAACTGGACAGGAGAATGTCCAATGCTACAAATAAAAGTGGGGAGGAGATGTGGACTGGAGGAGTTATGACTTGGGCCATACCAGAGAGATCTGGCTGAATAAGGCAGGAAGATTAGAAGAAAGGACATAGACTTCACGTATTTCAGACCAAGCGTGGCCTGGGAGGTAGCTAACACCAGCTGAGTGAGGCAACCTGGAAATGGGAGCCGGTGCTGCAGGGGAGGCAGACTGAATAAGAAACTGGCTTGGAACACCAGGCCTGGAGGAGCCAAGCGTTAGGTACTGAGAAGCAGCTGGATGAGGAGTGAAGTCCTCAGGAAGAACAAGCAAATTCTGGAGGCCACACCAAACCAAATAACCTGAAAAAAGGGGAAAAGAGAAACTCGGGAATGGATGTAGATGACCAGAGGAGGAGGTAAATTTTCTGACCAAAAGGATGGATACGGGTAGGGAGGCAAAATCTACTGGGAAAGGAAACAGAACTGGAAGACAGGGCAGAAAAGTACAGAGGCATTCAACCAGATCGTATGAAGATCTGTGTCCATTAAAAGACACTTCTCAGCAGACTGTGGAAGGGAGTCAATGAGTCAAACCTCCCCTCTCCTCCTGAAACTTGTTACTGTCCCTGCATGGCTCACCCACGGGACTGTTTCAGTCAGCAGGGTCTTGGCCATCATTACCCTTACTGATGAGTCAAGTGAATAGTGAGCAGATGAAGGTTTTTTTCTCTGATTTTTTTATTGTTAATTCTAGAAGCTACACACACCACATGGTCAACAGAATGATAACATTTAAATGCAAATGAATCAGAAAATCCCCAAATTACATTTGCTTTACTGAATTCAATGCATGGGGAGTGAATGAAATTTGCTAACATTTCTAACTATGCAATCATAGGCAAATTGTCCCCACATGTATGTCCACCCACATTTTGTAGGAATGGCCCTAATTTTCAGTTTTGGGAAGAGCCCTAGGAATGAGGAAGCAGCAAGAGAAGTAAACTGTTCCCAGATTACAGATCCTATCTTTTCCTTTTTGATCTTTTCCTACTGAAGCCAAAAGAAAATGAAGACACCTTTGTAAAGGAGCATATTAACAACAGAGAACCATTCACTGTATCTACACTGAGACTGTTTTCTATCAGCTGACCAGACCACTTTCCTAACCATCTGTATCTATCCTCTGCCTCCGAGTTGTTATACCAAACCTAATGTAAAAAAATGAAATAAACAGTATGCACTTTACTGGAAAATGCATCCTCAGCTGTCCCACAGGCACTGCATAAGGCAACATTCAGGTCAAGGATCCTGCTTTGCTAACTTGAAATAGGATTACTAGATTCCCACCTCACTGAAGAACAGTGTGGTCTCACTTACAACCACTTGGGAATAGCCATGAGGGAAAGTGCTGTAGCGATACAGACAGCACAGTTTTTATGTAAAACTGATATTTTTTGCAAGGCCAACTTAACTGGAAAAGAAAAACAACAAAGTTTTGGACACACTAGCCCTTCCATCACAGCTACAGCAGGACTATCACTGCTATGAAAACACAGTACTATAAAGCAAAACTGTTAGTTCAGACTACGAAAAGTCCAAGGCAAAGAAAGAAAATGTGGGCAGTATCAAATAACTTGCTCAACCAGGCCAAACCCTTTATCGCCTATTTTATCTACTGGTATGAAAGTTTCTGGGTTTGTTTTCTTTATAAAAGCAGGGTAGCTGCCATTACAAGAATTTCAGAATCTCTCAGGTTTTTTGTGTTCATCAATTCTTTTCTTTACACATCATTTCTTGGATAATACATCATGCTCTCCACCTTTTGGAGCAGCTGGTGGGATATTATTGAATAGATGCAGCGCATTGATTCTGGACTGCTGGGAATTACCAGCTGGCACAGTGGGTAACAGGATAAGTACTAACTGTCACAGATAGAGTTGTTTCTTCTGTACAGAGAATGCCTCCCTTCAGTTAAAAAAAAAAATTATATAATATATATATATTTAATCTAAGCATTTCTCCCTCTTCACGTTTTCCCGATTTGCAGGACTTTTGAAGTGGATCCCTATAATTTGTCTTCCAAACGCAATGTTAGCAGATAACTAGTATAGAGGTTTTGCTGCTCTGTATTTATATGCCTGATCCTTAGTTCAAAGCTCTGATTTTCACAATGCTCAGATGGATTCAGAATTGATTAGTGCAATGTAACGTCTTCCAAATTCCACCTACATATAAGAAATGCCACATGAGCTATGCAGTATTAGGATGAATAAAGTGCAGTAATCCAGGCTGCAACAGGAAGAGTCTGTGGTATCATAATCAGCACACGTTGCCATAAAGCCCCTGTGTTTGCTAGTTTACAAACAGTGCAGATGGCAACACGAGCTTTAACTCTGGCAAGCATATATGAGATTAGATATTCTTTTTCCCATAATCTTCGTTAAGCTTGCCTCCTCATAGAAATAAAACCAGCAGACGGCTCTGAGAGAGAGTACAAAACAAGTCTTACAGGTAATGAGAAATACGGAGCTTTAAGATATAGTTTAATGCTATTCTCAATAGACTCCTCCTCATGCCAAATTACATCTCAAATGTTTATTGTGCTTCCAAAGGGAGTGTCGCCATTCTGAAGAGAGTATGTAATCTGGACATACTGATAGTGGGCACAGATCATTCAATCTTAATGACATTTGTAACAAGGTATTGGGACTGTCAATCATGAATATCCCATTGGAAAAAAAAAAAAGTAACAATAAATTGCGGTGTCGTTATCTGTATAAGAAAGACTGAAAGCCTCTTTATTAATTGCATCTCATTAGCGACAGAAATATTTTACTAGTAAGTACAAACACTATCATGGGAAGCTTTTAAATTGATTTTCTTTTTTCCTTTAGGTTGGTTGAATGTGATTAAGGATCTAAACTGTATAGAATGTTTTGACCTTTGTGGAGCTTAACTGAGAAGCTGCTTCAGGAAAAGTAAAAATGACTCAGACTTAAATTCCATAATGGCGAGCCTATGCACATCGTGGGAAGGACAAAGCACTGAGGGGATGGTACGAAGCAAAATTATGGTTTCTAACAGGAGAATCTGAGCTAAAATGCAGAAAATATAAAAAAAATATGAGGGATATCAGAAATATGCTTAATAACCAGCTCATAATGAGATGTAGCTAAACAGGTTGAAATGGTTTTTCTGGTACATAAGAAGAACGATACTTTAGAGAAATCATAATGCCTCATTTCTTGAAACTGATAAGGCACATTCAGAACAAAATTGGAGGTATTTAAGTAAGACAGTGGTGTTATATATTGGGAATTGGAGGCAAAGGTTTCTAAGCTGATGTAAGGCACAGACTGTTAGACTAGATGAGTGGGTAAAAAAGATTTTAAATTATTCCTTCTTCATTCCGCCTATTCTTTTTTACCATCTTTTTTTCCCCCTGACACTTCCCACAACTATCAAGCACCTCTTAGCAAGTATAAAGGCCCTAAACTAATGCACTGATGTGTACCTTACATCACTTTACACATCTTAATTTGACAATTAAATGAGGGAATGTGAGGAGGAAACACGAAATAGGCCTGCAGGGTGCAGTTTCATGACATAGCTAAATTATCCTAATGGCATTCTCTGCCATTTTAGTTACCAAAACTGTCACACCAGTCAGGTGAGTGCCAGAGCCATTGCAAGTAAGGAGAACAGAGGTGGGACAAAGTCCTTTCCACCAACAGTTAGCTACAGGATTAATGTAGCTGTAATGTAACATGCAGTGGCTTGTGGTGGAATGCGCGTGTGTTGGCAGGGATGTGTGCGTGCCTGATGTTTTTATTCCTCCTCCAGATCAGCTCTCTGATCTGTTACTTCTCATGGACATATTAGCACCACTATTAATGTGAGTGAGGGAACCAGGAAGAGTTGTGGGGAGAAAAGGAATTGATCTGGGTACTTTGAAACTGCCTTAAATTCACGAGGTACCAAAGTGAGACACAGAGTGGGGAGTCTTAGCAGATTCTTGCAAGATGTGGTTGAGATAAGCAACTAGATATTTGACAGGTAGACCAGGGCTGCCGCACTTGATCAGATCATTACTCTATTTGTCCTTTGGACTTCACAGTAGCTGAGTTTTCAAAGACAGACAGACTACAATTATCTGACTACTATTTGGAAATAGTACATGCATGTGTATGTATATGCATAAGAAAATTCCTGCTCCATCAATGAGCATTGCCCTTATGCAATGAAGCTTGAAGTTTGAGTTGTCGTCTTAGCTTGCATAACTGCAAAAATTAGTCATGATCCTAACATTACGAAATGCATCTACAAGATTTGTCTGGCTGACCTCCTAAGGCTCTGATTTCCATGGCGCAATGACTATGCATTAGACATAAAAAAAAAAAAAAAAAAAAAAAAAAAAAGTATTTTCTTTTATTAGCTCTAGATTTACTACCCTTTGATTTTATTGCCTGTTTTTTCCCCATGCCTCTAAGCAGGTGCAAATGAGGGGCTGATCTGTTTTCATTATGTTCGTCATACTGCAAGAAAATGGGAGAATTATACAAAAGCAAACATAATCATGTGAAAAAAAAGCAGGGAAGAACACTTCCTCTCATCCCATACTTAGGCAAAGACACATTCCTCATGTCTCAATCTATTTTGACACTAGATGCTTCAATGGCAGCTTTGGTTTCAATTCATTATTAACTTCCTCAGGGCTTGGCATGTCATAGCTTGAGTGCGTAAACTTGGAAAGGCCTCCCTGAATCCACTCAACCAAACAATCCCACCTAGAGCTTTCAAATCCTGTTGATCTCTGATGAAAACATTTACCTGAGCTGTCCATTTGTAGATATCTTTCACTAAATGTATTCCCTCTCACATCATGTATTTTCACTTCATATTATATCCATAATGTACTTCAGGAATTAAACTATCTCATGTACACTCACACACTCATGTTCTTTTTTGCTAAATCACCTGAGAATTGCAATTCTTCTGCCAAATAAACAATCTCATTGATCTATGTGGGTAAAGAGATTCTGAATTGATCAGCTATTGGGGTACCAGACATTGTAAACAAATCAAGACAAGCCTTAATTCTGCCAGATTAAACAGAATCCATCCCAGAAAAAAAATCATTTAGTCATCACAGACACGTAATGTATTTCAATTTTACTCAACAGAATTCGCATCCTCCTCATTTCAGTTGATACATGAAAAATAAATTATTTGATGGAGCAGATCCAAGTGTATCTGTACCCACTGTTCTTTAATTTGAGGCAATTTTTTGACACAATAAGAACTCCAGACACACTTTATTCCAATTCTGCAACATTAAGTAATGGATTTGTTTCAGCTTGGTTTAAGCAAGAACATTTTGTTTCTATCGGCAAAGCCTTTCTTTTTCTTTCACTTCACAAAAGCAGAATTTTTACCAGCCTAGGATGCCTCCTGCAGACGAGTCAGGAGCCTCTGCTGATATCCATAATCTGAATTCCTTCTCTTTTCCACTCTTAAGATTGAAAACAAGGATAATAACCACTAGCCTTTGAAGTCCTTCATTCAATAACTTAAAGCAATAGCTGGGATTAATCGCTTTCAAAATATTGTTTGCTTTCCTATCATCTGGCTATAGAAACAGCTAGATAAGAACAAATGTTATTTTCTCCATCACTGGTGAAACGCACAGTAGGAAAACTGTTTCCATCGAGCTCAGGGCAGACCAACCACTGAGAGGGAACAAGTCAGACCTAGGTCATCTTCTGACTTAATTACCAGAGCAGGATAGAAAGCACAGATCCAAAGTTCAGAGTTCTGCTGGAGCCAGACACCTCCAGAGCATGTTAAAATCTGGTATAAACACGTTCATGCTTTTCGGGGGTTTTTTGCCCTCTGTCTCTGAGTAGCTCCATTAGTGCAGCTACAACTCATCGTGCTCTAAATAATCAGTTTTGCTGGGAAATTCTATAGCTTTGCATTATTTTATGAAAGTTCCTCTTATGCAAACAGACAGTAGGAGCTGCTTGAATTTTGGTCCTCTTGTGTTCACTTGCTTCCTGTGGATCTTTCCAATGTCTGTGTTTTCATTTCCTTACTTATCTGAAGAAGTCAATTCAATTATAAAACAAAAAAAAAAAAAAAAAAAAGAAAAACATTTTAAAACTCAAAATTAGGATTACTGGTAAACCTTTGCACTCTTACAGCCTATGTTTGTCAGTAGAGACCACAAACCTCAGAAAACATGGAAATAGGTAATCGATTACAAGCCCATGCAGATGTGACTCTGACTGGTAACAGCTAGCATTAGTCACTAGAAATCTTCTTTACTGAAATACAGGGAAGCAAGAACACTTACTTTGTTCACCTTTCTCTTGTCATCCCACATCTTGTGTATGTGCATAAAACAGATAATGTGTATCTTGAGGGGCCCAGACCATTTATTTTTCTTACTGAGTTTTGTCAGTTCTGGAAGCAGAAACAGAGGTGGCTGTTCACCAAGGGGACTGCCAGCAGTGAGGGAGAATATGAGTTTCCCAGAATTTACACAGGTAAAATTCTGATGTTAGATGGAAGTCCACAAAAGAGGGCAGAGAAATTGTCTGGAGGTGAACCTCAGTGTATGTGGCTGAGCAGGTGTTGGTAGATCCTGTAACCCAGATGTGAGTTTTGCCATAATAGAAGGAAGAACTCAGACTGCTCTAGAAAAGCTCTGTGCTCCCTTAATAGTAGGCATTCTGCACCCTCATATAAATAAGGCGTCATATAAAAAAAAAAATAAAAGTATATCACTTGCTCAGGGGAGCAATAAGTTTATGTCATCAAGTACCTCATCCAAGAGTTACAGCATTATGAGATACCTAACTTTGAATATTCTCTGTGACAATCTATGTACATACGTATTTGCTACAGACCAACACCAAAGGCAACAAATCTGTTTATGCTGTAATCTACCACCTCCACACTGGCATGCCCCATAAAATTATTCAATAAGCAAGCAGTGCAACACCACACGTACCCAACTATAGGTGCACAGTCATTCTGATTGGTCACATATGGTCACCTCCAGGACTTCTAACACTGAAAAGCTGTATCGTGCCTGGCATCCAGTAACAGACTAAAGACAAGAAGTCCTAAAGGGAGGAAGTGTCTATCTGGAAAAATCTGACATTGGCAAGGAAAGGAGTAAGGTAAATCAAGGACCACCAAGGTCCCAGCTTACACACGGGGCAGAGAACAAAGTTCAGGTCCTGTGAATAGACAGGAATTTCCCCAAAGCCTTTCAATACATATGCCTCTTTCTAGAACTGTGAACTATATATATGCCTATACATGCAGACAGAATTTGCTAAATGAAGCCCTTCCCTCTGTTCAGAACCAGGGATGATTTCCAAGCTTGAGGAGTCAGTGGCTACAGCAGCAGTTGTTAGTGCCCCTGGATGGGCACTACCCCGCTTACTGGGCTTGGGCATACATGCTTTCTCTGAACGTTTGCCTCTCTGCGAAGAGCCTTACACTTCCCGGTTCCTTTCAGTTGACCTCATTTCTGCAACAAAGCTAGATGCTTTGTATTCTCACACTAGTGCTTCAATTCCCACGCACCTACTTTAGAGGGAAAAATATTTTCTCTATTATTTAGTGGCAATGAGACAAAGCTCTGACTACACCTGTTTGTCTTTATTAAATAAGGGAAGTCCTGACTGCAGAATATTCAGCTCAAGTATTTCTAACAACTTGAAATATTTTTCCTCATTAGAAAAGTATTTATTGCTACTTCTAAATGACCTATTACAAAAGATTACCCATCTCTTGTATTTTTCCCTCAAAGATTTTTACGTGCCAGCTGCTGAAAATAAAACATATTGTTCTCATTCTTGCCTTATTATTACTTAATCTATCAAGGACTTCTGAACGCTTGAAGCTCCTACAAATCCATATACCTATGAGATGGTAAATAAAATAAAATGTTCTGAATAGATGTTTTTCCCTTGCACATTTTGGAGGAAAAATAGGAAGGCAGTAGGACCTTAGAGGACTTCAAAAACTGGGAAGATACAAGTCTAAGGATGAAGAGAGGAAATGCTATAGACCTGGGTGCATAACTTCATAATAAGAAAGAATTTTGAGAGAACAGGGATGGATAAGTTAGTCTGGGTTTCTTTTCTTACGGATACTGGTGGCTTAGTTTGGGTAGGGAAATTGTGAATGAAATTCTGCAGTGACTTTGGCATTTCACTGTCTTTTTCTGCTTCACTAATGACTCTGCAGGCAGGCTTCCTGGATACCAACTCCAGCAGGTCCCACATCTAACAGCTGCACAGATGCTTCTGCAACCAACACTAGCAATGTGCCACAAAGCTCCTCCTTTTCCTCTCTGAGAGTAAGACTACAATTTACCTTGGAACTGCTCTCCAGCAGTTCCAGATAGATAATGGATTTATCTTGGTCATTTGTGCTACTGAAGTTTACCAGTGTTTGGGCAACCTCTATTTTCCTTTATGAATTTTGCTACTGTTCACGTTATCTTTGACAACATCAACTTTGGATTCAATTCAGCCATTTTTTGCTATGATGGACAACTAAACTTCCTTGGCTATTTCATATATCATCCTTTTTTAGCATTTCTGACACTTCCTTTTTTTTCATTTTAGGTAAGACTAGTTAAAAGAAGGTTGTTGGTTTTGAAAACCTTGAACTTTGATGGTCAAACACAAAGAGAACAGAATTAATCCTCATCCTCATGTCCTACAGATTGTTATTTACATTCATGTATGTTTAAACAGAAAGTTAGCATGTTTTTAAATATTCAAACAGTACCAGTTGTTAAATAAGGAGGAGGTTGTATTTGGAAGCTTGTAAAAAACCAACAAACAAACAAAAAAAAACAACAAAAAACCTCAAACAACAACAACAAAAAAACCCAAAACAAACCAAAAACAAAAACAAAAAAACCAACCCAACACAATATCTGAAATTGAGAAGATTGGTTTCCAGTGGAAGTGAGATACAACAAACTCTAGACCAAGTCACCTAAGGGCTCACATAATAGTGAAAAGAGAAGCCTAGAACAGGAAAATTTAACTATCCCCAGAGAATGGAGCCTTGAGAAGTGAGCTGTTTCAGAAAAGGTATCCTGAAAGCCTGCTTCACCTCACTATGCCACTTCTCCCAGTGGCTGCATATGGACTTACTACCAAAGCACAGAAACTGGAATACCACTCCTTTCACTTACAAGAGAAATTTTATACTGCAAGAAATTGTCATTAGCTGGAGATTCATTATTATTCCTAAAATGCAATTGTTACTATATGTGGAAGAAGTGTGTTCATCCAGAATTTGATACTAAGCACTTTGGTATGAAGAGCTTTCTTAAGCCATTAAGAAAGTATTGGTTCAAGTGGGAAGAACACAGAGTGAGCTAAAAACCCTATGAAGTTGCAAAGACTAAACAGAAAAGCCCATTTCAGCCTTGTACCAATCGATACAGAGATCAAGGATGCTAATCAAGTGTTCAGAATATCCTGTAGCAAATCCGTAGCTGAGATTACGGGATACAGTGTCTGATAGTTAAAGAACATACATTTGTTCATGTGTTGACTTTGGAGTTTGGGGGTGGAGGGGAAGTGGGGTTGGAACAGATAACGTTTGTATGGTGTGTTTAATAATACATGTGTTTGCCACTTCACTCCTCGCAACGCTCCTAGAGAAAAAAGAGGCTTTAGTCTAAGACCTGCTGCAACCCAGATGCGTCATTTCAGAAAGAACAGAGTATATTAGAGATTTACTCATGGCTCAGCTACCTGATTCACCTATTGAGCTAGACTGCAAACCTCACAGTGTAAACATCACATCTGTCTAAACTTGGATGAGCTAATTAGGTGTCGCAGAACTAAGTGAAACTGTTCATGTCATTTCAAGCATCCATGTCCCATTGCTTCCAGAAATTGATTCCAAGTTCAACAGACACTTAGTGCCATCAGCAATTAATTACATTCTTACAAGCCATTCTGTAAAAAAAAAAAGGGGGCATACATGCAAGGTATGGACATGCTATTTAACAGTGCAGAATGGTTGTATTGGGACCAGTAGTGTTTAATGTCTTCATCAATGACATAGACAGTGGGATTGAGTGCACCCCCAGCAAGTTTGCAGATGACGCCAAGCTGAGTGGTGTGGTTGACAACGCCTGAGGGATGGCATGCCATCCAAAGCAACCTGGACAGGCTCGAGAAGTGGGCCTGTGTGAACCACATGAGGTTCAACAAGGCCAAGTTGCACCTGTGTTGAGGCAACCGCCGGTATCAATACAGGCTGGGGGATGAAGGGATTGAGAGCAGCCCTGCCAAGGATGATTTGGGGGTACTGGTGGATGAAAAGCTGGACATGAGCTGGCAATGTGCACTCACAGCCCAGAAAGCCAACTATATCCTGTGCTGGATCAAAAGAAGCATGGGCAGCAGGTCCAGGGAGGTGATTCTGTCCCTCTATTCCACACTGGTGAAACTCAAACTGTTCTGTGATTCTATATAGAGATTCTAAAAGTCATTCAGAAATTACAGATAGCTAGGACTGCCCGGACGTCCTGTTAAAGGCCAGAATAAGTAAAATGCTAAATGAGAAAACATCCCTCACTATAAAAGGGAAATGACAACACAAAAAACTGCACAAACAAACCCCAAATAAATTTGGTCAGATCACCAACATACTCAACAGAACTTATACTTGGCCATAAATAGGCAGAGAAACAAGTCTTCCCATTTTACATATCAGAAGAATAAGAAAAACCAACTACCTATTAAAAAAATGAAAGACAGTTTCAGAGAAACCTTCCCAGCACTGATGAGAGAAAGATCATAATGAACTACCATACCTGTAGTTGGAGATATATATATATATATCATTCCTGTCTGGACAGAGACTGGCCTAGTTTTTGCCCAGATACAATTAATAACCTGAAACCCACCACGGCTGTTCTCCATAGTTGTATTCATTGTTTTGGCAGAATAAATCATAAACTACAATCACCATCAGACCATTTATTCATGGTATTCATTTGGTGAAGTTTCTTGCTACACATTGGGATAAACCAAAGCTCAGCAAACCTTGGATTCACGTAAATCCAGTGTTGTTCTTCCAAGCAATAGTTCTACCTGCAGTATTTTCTTGATGATTATTAATCTTGATGCTAGGGGCAGTTTGTTTTTTCCCCTCTTCCTAAGCATATGCTATTTTTGGCCTAGATATAGCAGCCATCATTCTGCAAAAAGATTTAACAAATGTCAACATTTTCAGCATCCATTGGAAGAGGAATTTGCTTTTTTTGTCCTGTATTTAATAGCTGATCACACAGTTAATTAATTTCTGGTGATGCTTCCTCAAGACTTTATAATTGTAAAAAATACTTTTAATATATAATTTAACACTATTATAAATCCCAGAAATGGAGAACATCAGAAATGTGAAAGCTCCTATTTCATAATGATAAATTATGTAATTTGCCATATACTCAATACCTCCCATGCAAAGATCCCAGAATGTCAAAAATATGAGTTGAAAGAACATAAGATAGGTGCATGATCAATTAATTCCACCGTGTCATTGTACACACCAGTCAGCTGAGGCACGGAGCATCCACATGAATCATCCTGCCTAAGGTTACTCAGGAGGTAAATGGGAGAGGAAAGGAGAGAGAAAAATCTCAAATCTTTGTTTGTTGTTCTGGCTACCTTCAACACACTCCTGCCGTGAGGAAGAGTAGGCAGGTTAATGGCTTCAGCTGCCACAGCAGCCACTGCTTTCCTTTGACAAAGGTACCTATTTCATCAATATCTTGGATCCCATTGTCCTTAGGCAAATAGCTAAGGTTGTTATTCACCAGCTATGAAGTAAGACACTCCCTGCTTGTAATTTCTTCTGCAGCGATAGCAGAGAGGTCACCCATTATACCTGGCAGTGCGACTATCATAAAAGGCTACTCAAAAAAGCAATTAAATGTTCTGAATAAAATTACCATTTACATTCATAACAATGAATTTTGGCAACAAACACACCATGTTTACATCTACAAAAGCTTCAAATTATTCCTTTACAAACAGGGCATTGCAAAAATCTTGCTACCTGTTCCCAAAAAGGATTAGGAAACAATGGAAGAGATTTTAAATTTTAACCTCTCCATTTTAAGACAGTTTCTGACACTTGATTGATGGCCACAGAATTCAAGAGCTACAGTTTGGGAGTCTGCTGATTAAAAGCTCACATCACCTTGAGCTTGGAGGTGAAAACCAGGGAGAGTGAAAATCCTCAAGCTGTGTGAACAAAAGCAGGGCAGAAAAAAAATGAAAAGCGTAGAAAGGAATAATATTTGACTACTAAATGGTATTGATTTCTTATTCATAATTACCACGGTTCCTTGACACCTGAGGTAAAAAAACCCAACTCTTCTGTGCTAGGTACTGCACACAGAATGAGAGAGTACCAATGGTCTGGACACACAAAGCATCAGACAGAAGAACCAGAAATCAAGAAGAACTGAAGCACAAGGATTAAGATACTGATACTTCCCTCCTAATTTTTACTGATACTTCCCTCCTAATTTTAAGCACTAATCTACCTCAATTAGGAAGCTAGGAACCTGCACTTTCTCTACATCAGTGATGAGAATGAGAAGGGATGAAGCTGTGCCTGGGTTTTTCTGTGCTAGCTATTCACTAGGTTCATGACTGATGCAGTTTGCTGCTGCCGCTACCTGTGACGACAGGCCACAGCCATTTTCTCATGTTTTTTCAGAAGTCAGCCTATAGAGTTGAGGTGGGAATTTAGTTCAGATCTCCTTTAGTCAGAAGACCTGTATTCATAGGCAATTTTTCTAGTAATACGTTAGAATGGAAGAGTTGAAATGCTAGTGATGTAACTCCATGGATGAATACCTACCCCAGGAAGAGAATACTTTTTTCTAAAATGGTTTAAGGCAAACTGAAGTGATAAGCTAAATGGAAAGGAGCTGCTCCTACATAAGTAGAACAATATCCACATTATAATTACAGGGATTTTGATTCACATCACAAGTTGAACTGGCAATAACTGCCCAGCACAGCTGAGTTGTGGTCTATGGCCTTATTCACAGGAACATCCTTCTTTTTACAAGAGTTATAGGAAAAATATCAAATATTGAAACATACTTCCACAGTAAATCAAAGCTAAGGACTCATTGGTTGAGATGGTAACCAAGCCCAGGCATGGGTGCCTCAGTTTCCGAATGCCTTAGTCTCTTGTACTGCTAGTAGAATGCATGTTGTATCCCTTTGAAAAGAAAAGAAACATCTGGACTTTGTTTTAAACACCTAAATCTGGATGGAGATACTCAGGGAACACAGAATTGCTGTTAAAGCAGAAAATTCCTCACAACACTGCCTTTGATCAAGATGCAGTCTAGTGGGCTTTAGAAGTGTCTGCCTGCCAGAGTGAACTAAGACTTTGTATTCCAGCACATACAGTGTTAAAAACCTATCGTGCAAACTGCACCTGGGCTAAAGTTCCCTACAAATTCACATTGTATATGTTGATTGTATCAAGCACTGTCCAAAATCTGGAGAGACAAAAATATTTCTCAAACACCAGGGCTCAGAAACACTGGCACCTTCTGAACATAAACACCACTTCTTCACTCACCATTCGTTCCCTCCTGCCCTCTTTAGCAGCTGTACACAAGGCCCGAGATCTCTGTATTTAGTCTTGTGTTACCAGCTCCTGGGGCAGCCCATAGCTCACCAACCAAACCAGTGGCTGATTTGAGTTCCCCACCTCGCTCTGAGCTAGAGCCCTGCCCATCCCTAAATACTAAGGAAAGGGGACAGAAGCTTTACACAAGCTCCTTAAAACAGGTAAATACCAGATGGAGACACCAAAAAGCTCACTTTGGCATCCATCTGGAGAAAGAGCTATTGCCACTGTGAACTAGTTGAGACAGGGGAAGGCTCAGGGTGAAGGAGAGGCAGAGAGACCGTCTCTTGCCTGTGAATAAGCTGGCAGGGTATTAACCTGTCTGTCAGAAGGAAAAGTAACATCACTACTGTTCTAGCTTGCAGGAAGGAGTTATTCCTCATTGCCTCAGCTCTTCACAGCCTGGACTGTTTGGGGCAGAACATGAGGTTTAAGCAGGAGAGAGAAAAAAAACCAAAAAAACCAAAAACACCTCAGTGTTTCCCTGTGTAATTTTCACAAAGGTAGAGATTAAATAATCAAAGAGCAGATCACCCTTCCAGCCTATGCCTCCAATCTAAGAAATGCATTGACTACTTGTCAGCAGTGACAACAGGCATTTGGGAAGCCAGGGAAGCCTCCAAGCAGGGAGAGTGCTCTAGGGAGAGGGAAGGGCATCTGCTCTAACCCAAGTAAAAGTGGGAACTCCAGTTCCCCCTCTGTACAAAATGGGACAGAAAATCTCAGTTTGCCAAGAGTTTGAAGGGCTCATTAGTTAAAAAAATAGTTAAAATCATCAGCTAAAAATATAAACATCTAGGCTGAATTCCAGAGCGAAGACTGTATTATTCATAGTACTTTAAATGTTAACTATTCAAGATTTCATTTGAAATACTTTTCCAACAAGATCACTGAATAATACCAAAATACAGTATATGTTTATGATCTTTTAAGATTGCAATTTGTTTTGATTACATCAAACAGCATCTGCTCTGTTTTCTCTTTACCCAAAGCACCAAGAATATGCATAATCACAATATCACTTTGTATTTTGGAATTTGCGAATCTTTCTACACATTTCATTAGAGGGGAAGTCTTCCAAGGCAAACATGAAAATATGTAACACAACACGGGGAAAAAAACCCACAAAACTGTCAGCAACACTCCATATTTGCATTTCTTTTACAAGAGGCATTCATGTTTGAGAAAAAATGTCTCTGTTGCACCTCAGACTGCCTCAACAGTAGAAAAGTCATAATCTTATGTTTACACCACGCATTGGTGTAGTTGGGCATAGGTTATCGTGACCGTGGTGTACAATTTTTAATTTCCTAGGGGCAACATTTTTTATTGCAACTGTCAGGTTGTTTATAGTTGTCATTTTTGAGCTGCTTTTTCGTTGTTCTTCTTCAGGCCTTTTATTAATATACTGCCAGATATCGCTCTATGACGGCCCATGCTGTGTTAGTGATAACGTTGTCTGCAGTGGCAGGTCTACCTTGGCAGATTATGGGTATAAAATGGGCAGGGGGCAATTGACTTGTCAGAATATTTACAAATTTCAAATTGCTATCTGCACCTTTAATGACTTGCACAATGAAAAAAGATTGCTATGTCACCATATCTGCTCTGCATGATGTATGGTAATAGTTGAAGAAGACGGGCTGGGAGGGAGACGGCCCTCATTAAAAACAAATAGCTGTGACTGACATGAAAAACTACGAAGGAAGTAAGCACATTTGGATTTAAGTGGCTTTATTGGAGGGTTTACTGAACCAAGAAGCCTTACATAGACTCTACTACAGAAATAAGTATCAGTCCAAGCCCAATAACTGTTATTCCTGAAGGTACCTCCATCTCTTTCCCTGACTACATTAATCCAAAAACACTGCCTACAATTTAAAAAGACTACCATGGCTTGTCTATCTTACACTTGATTCATCTGCAACGTGTCAAACAATGCTACGCAACAACTTTCTTTTTAATGTAGCCTATTGCACCTCACATGTATCCTTGATGCATTTTCCTGCTGCTGACTTTCTGTCCCTTTTCCCCCAACCCCTATCCCTTGGACTACAGAACAGCCCTTATTCTGATTTCTCTAGAGTGGTTTCCAGTATCATTTGTTCTGCTATATAGGAAAGGACAATAAAGACAAAAGCATGTTTTCTTCTGTTGTCCTAGACTGTCTTTCCCCATTTCTTTTTCCAGAATGCTCTCATCCTCTCTTTCCCTTCTTCTCTGCACTTACTCCACTTATTATCAATATTTTCTCAGGCTCAGAGTCACGAGTGTTGTGAATTCCCAACAAATTTGCCAGCCTTTGCTCAAAACCTCCATCACAGTCTGGAACTCCTGCTGCCAGGCTGGAGACTAATATGGGAGAAAAGCACCAGCCTTTCTCCCACCAAGACCAGACACTTCATCAGAACAGCCATTAAGCAGGAATCTAAACCCATTAGCCAAAGACTTCAATGAACCACAACATCATGAACCATAGCACCACCACAGTACGGATCTGACACTAACAAAGGTAGGCTTTGGACCACATAGTGGTCGCCAAGAGGACCATCTTGTTGGGGGCAGAGAAGGTTGGCTGCCCCTGAGGTGCAGGCAAGCTGGGAGCAGAGCTGACCACAGCACAGGCCATGCCCGCACCCATGGACACTGTCCCTCAGCTGCTGAACACAGAAGGTAGAGCCAGGGCTGGTAACAGGGTCTATCAATAGTATCAGGCACAATAAGGGAACAAACCAGGTCCAGGGACTGCAGTCAGGAGCAGCAGAGGAAAAGTCCAGAGGCAGAGGTCACAGCATGGGCTCAAGGGGTCCAACCAGGAGATAAGGCCAGAGGCAGGATTAGGCACAGCTTCAGCACAGCTCGTGAAGCACTAACAGCCATGGCCTGAGGTGAAATGGGCAGAGCCTGTGGGCGGGCACCCAGGTGAGGCTGCTCAGGGTTGTTAGGCCTGTTAACACCATCAGGGGCCTGAGAAAGCCTTGCTCCTAAACCTAGCACAGGACCGTACAGAAACTGACTGCAGCTCAAAAACCATTATCTGACTATTGCCACAACAGAAAGCCACTGATTGTCTGTTTCTCCATCATGTATCAGTTTCCTGGGATGCCTCACTTTTTGTTGCTATCCTCCCCAGACTAAGGTGGGAGGGGAATCATAGAATCATAGGGTTGGAAGGGACCTCTGGAGATCATCTAGTCCAACCCCCCTGCCAGAGCAGGGTCACCTTAGAGCAGGTTGCACAGGAACGCGTCCAGGCAGGTTTTGAATGTCTCCAGAGACAAAGACTCCGCCACCTCTCTGGGCAGTGTGTTCCGGTGCTCTGTCACCTTCAGGGTAAAGAAGTCCTCCTCATGTTTAGGTGGAACTTTCTATGCTCAAGTTTGTGCCCGTTACCTCTTGTCCTGTCGCTGGGCACCACTGAAAAGAGCCTGGCCCCATCCTCCTGACACCCACCCCTTAAGTATTTATAAGTGTTGATAAGGTGCCCCCTCAGCCGTCTTTTTTCCAGAAATGGAAAAAGTGTCTCAGTCACGGTAAAAGCAGTAAGAAGAGAAGTTTGTAAAAACTTTTTTTGTTTCAGCTGTTTTGCAAACTGAGTTGCACTTTCTTTATCACTCGTCGTCTGTGCCCTCCTGTGGAACCAACTGCTGAGACCCACCAGCATCCCTGCTAGCAGCTCCCTCCATCCATCCATCCTGCCTCTTCAGAAGTTTCAATATTGTTCTTGCCAGAAGCCAACTGAAAGAGCGTGCACCCCATTCCAGCCTAATAGTTCCCTCTGGTGAGTAAGAATTTTTCCACTGATTAGAGTGAAAAATTAGTGAGAGCATCTCATGTGCTAAAACAGCATAAGTTCACTTAGACAGCAAGATGATGATGATGAAGAATAAGTATGTAGCTGCTACGGACCACACTTGCATCAATAGATGTCTAAGCACTTTGATAAATCAGTAAGCATCACATTACATCACTCTTTCAAATGGCAAACGAAAGAAGAGAGTTGCTCTGACAAAACCAGGATAGTAGTAGAACTGGGGTTAAAAAACAGGTCTCCTAAATATCAAACCTGATCTCCTAAATACCAAACATGTTCCTTATCGACCCAGCAATGCTTTCTTCTTAGAGTGTTTTCCTAGATACAACATTTACAAGAATTTTTGAGAGCATAAGGCTTTTGCAGGTTAACTTTATAATCACAAATGCAAAACAACTGTTTGAGAGGTGCTGCCTGAAATATAATCATTTACTTCTTGTTTCAGTATTGTTTACCAGCACCATTTTTCATAATCTTTGAAAATGTGAAAATAAGGGGTAACAGTCTGAGCATCTGGTTTGTTATAAAATGGAAAAATTTTACCTAAAAATGAAAGATTTACAAATGTTTTTAATGTTTCTATGGAAACCAGAAAATCACAAACCACTTGTGTCAGAGCTGTTAACATAGGAATGACATATATTTTCTCCATATCTATGTAAAAACATATTCCCAGCAGAAAAAGCCTGTTTTCATTTTAAAGAAAATGGAAGTGATGGCAAAATCTTTTGACATCCATGACCATTGCTTAGCCATGGACCAACAGCAGCACAAAAGAGTTGGTATCATAGGACACTGCCAAAATCCCCCATAATCTGAATCTTTAGTTTCTCTCTCAGTGGTCTTTCTTACATTTGCTATATAACAAGCCATCACATCAAAGGCACTTCAACACATAAAAGTAGTTATTACAAACTACCTCACCTTCATCCCAAACAAAAGCAGAAAACAATTTTTTCTGCTGTTTTTTTCCCTTTCTCTCTTTTTAAGTACTCTCATATGAGGTCAACAGATATTTATAAGTGAGGGGCACTTGCTTCAGAAAAAGTACTGTCTTTGTGAAGAAGCTATTTAGTTCATTCGATGTGGCAAAAGAAGCCTGCATTTATACATGCAAAAAATCTCATCATAATCAAGAAGCCAATGCATACATAAATTTGTACATGGACAATTGTGCTTTAGCCTGAGTACCATGTACTTCTGGGCATCTCAGGGAGACTTCTGCATTGGGTACATATTTATATCCTAGAGCCAGAGAGAGAGAGACCTGGGCATCTCCACAGTTCACCAGTTAGAAGGAAAGTATCAGCCTTTGGTCATGATCATATATGTCTACTGAATATAAAGGAAGCATAGAGCAACCACAACCCTAATTCAGAGAGTCCCTCAAAACAGGGGAAATGGATATCGTTCTCTGCGAAGGTCAACACTTGTGCTAACAAAAATCTTCTGCAAGAGTTGTCAGACCTGGAACAAGCCTGTGCCCGACCCCCACCCCCCCCCCCCCCCCCCCCCCGAAAAAACCCAACATTCCAACCAAACACATTCTATGATTCTATGATTAAAGGTTTTACAAACCTATAATTGGCACTCAGAGTAGTCTCTCAACTGGGAAATAATTTTATTTTCACCTATAGAACTTTGGACCTTGTATTGAGAAGGACCTGAACTCACCAGAGTACCAAGCGAGGCTAGTGGGTGAGCTACACTTCTTGCAGCCTAAAACATCAGTTTATAAACATTTAGATAAGTAAATATGAATGGCAACTTCAATTTAATCCAGGTAGTGCTAGATGTCTAAAAATATACATGAAAACTTGACTTCAGAATTAGAATCCCTCATTTCTCTTTGCCTTGCTTTCCTGATCTCCAATGCAAGACTCCCGAGACTTATACGTTTTGAGATATATGTAAGCAAGAGCAATCCATAAGCAGTAACATCACTATTAAAGAGATCTTCAGCATCTGAAACCATGCTTCAGATGGTTTCAGACAAAACCATCTAGACAAAACCATGCCATGAGTATTTGCACGCTGCTTTGGGGAAAAAAGAAAAAAAAAAAGGGTGCTTAGCCAGTGAATAGTAAAAAAGAGAGCAAAATCTCACAGTCTAATGGCTTGTTAAAGCTAGAATTATAAGCTCCCTTTAGCATCAACAGACAGAACAAATTCCTCATAAATAAATTAGTACAAAGTGCACTTACGAGCACATACCCTTTAGATGAGACTAGGTGACTAGACTAGATGCATAATTTTTAGACTGATAAAGTTAGGTGAAAAGAATTCTTTTCCATCCCTCTGCCCCAACTAGATTTCAAATGCTAGTCTTACAAGAGACTGAAGATCATTACATATGCAATCTCTGTGAATCCTGTGTTACTTTCACTAGTATAGTAATAGCAGTATTGGTTTAGGTATTACAGCCTTTATGGAACTGCTGGTGTAAATCCAGGGATCCAGTAGCTGATGAGGACAATTCCAACAACATGCTGTTCTTCTAAAGAAATATGATTTGCGCTTCAACGATGGTGTTAATCCTGCTAACAGCCTCTGAAATTCTAGCTCAACTAGACATATTTCACAACTATCTCATAATTCATATCTGAGCACATTTTTCTGAGACATATTGGGCAGCATAAACTCATACAAATTAATGCAAGTACTCTTCCTGAAAACAGTGGCGATAGTAACGTGAACAAATGCTTGCTAAAATAAGTCATCTACAATGTGACACATGAAGGTTGCTACCTATCAATCAGAGCCCTTGAAAAAGGCAAGGCTGAACATTTAGCCTTCCTTCAGTTTCCATGGTTATTTTAAGGTCTTTAAATGACCACTCTAGAGAAATTAAATTAAACATAGAATTTTCTTTTAAACACAGCAAACACCGTGCTTCAGGAAAGAAATGTGCTATCTGTAACTTCATTCAACCCTAATTTTCCTGTACCCATACACATATAACAGGTTTATAAATTATCATATTGGCACCTTGCTCCCTGGCATTTAGAATTAATGTTTGATTAGTTATCACCCAATTTTACTATATCAGGACTCCCAGTGCTATATGGGAAAGAGTAAATATAAAAAATTAAAAACTAAGGAACTGATGATGCCATATCTCAGAATTGGGATACTGAAGTACAAAACTTCACTTCAATACAGTCTCTGCTAGCCAAACTTAAAGCAAAATTGATGGCTAATCAACCCAGCTTTCAGAAGTAGCAATGTTGTGGTTTAACCCCAGCCAGCAACTAGGACCATGCAGCCACTCGCTCACTCTGCCCCCTCCCCCTGCCCCAGTAGGGTAGAGAAAAGAGGGAGAAAAGGAGGGGGAAAAAAACAGGAACCAAAACCGCAACCAAAATCAAACCCAAACTCATGGGTTGAGATAAAGGCAGTTTAATAGAACAGTAATGGAAAAGAAAAACAATAATAATAATGATGATAATAATAAAAGAATTTACAAAATAAAGTGACGCAACACAAGTCACCCTCACCACACGATGCTCAGTTGCCCAGCCCACCACGAGCAGTTATTGCACATTGCTGCCTCCCAGCCAACCCCCATTTATATACTGAGCATGATATTTATGGTATGGAATATTCCTTTGGCCAGCTTGTCCTGTCTGTGCTGCCTCTCAGCTTCTGTGGGAAGCTGAAAAAGTCCTTAACTAATATAAACATCACTTAGCAATAACTAAAACACTATTTGTTAACAACAGTATTCTCATACTAAATCCAAAACACAGCAGCTACTAGAAAGAAAATTAATTCTATCACATCTGAAACCAGGACAAGTAATAACGTACCGAAATTCCTTACTGTCATTTCTGTGCATGTTCATGAACATTGCCACCAGTACAAGCCTGCCCATCACCATGTACACAGCAGAACTGATCATATTGCCACCCAAAAAAAACTGCTTCAGGAAAGAAGTGAGAATGGAAGTAAAACTGTTCCCCCAAAAAAACCCAAAATTTACTTAGATGCTTTCATATGACTACGGATATTTTCTATGTTTTTTTTCTCCTCTCATTAAGGATGTTGTCCTTTATTATTAATTAAATGGAAAATATCCATAGCCAGTGATTGAATTACCCCAAAGTACCTGCTTAAAATGATCGATATTGATCAAATGAAAGGGTAGAAAGTACCTCTAGTCTTCTTAATGTAAGTGATTTGGCTCAAGAAACATTTTGATCAAATTAAGTAGAGGATCTAATTAACCCATGATTAAATTAAGTGGAGGGCGAGCTGTATAGGCATAAATCCTATACACATTGAGATGAAACTAATAGTAATGCACATATTTACAGAGGCTGCCAGGAGAAAGCATGCAATAAATTCAGCAAAGAAAAAAGGTCACAGAAAGAAAGGGAAAATAAAGCATGAAGGGATTAGAATACGGAAAGAAGATAAATACAGGCACAGATAATGATTACCATTGGAAGAGCATTAACCAAGGCTGGGAGATTAAAGATTGTGAATATACTGGAGCATGAAAAAAATTCTTCCAGATTAAAAATCTAATGCAATTCAGAACTCCATGATTCAGACTGAAATAGAGTTTCAGAAGTTACAAAGCAGGCTCTTAAACAAGGTCGAATTATATATGTCTGTAATTTGTACCTCATGGGCAGCGCATGATTAGGTCAGCGGTAGGGACAAGTTGTCAACTCACAATGCAGGCAGACAAACCCAACGCCCTTCCTGCCTGCAGCGGGTCCTTGGTGTTTGGGAATTGGGATGTTTCTGGCTCTGCACTCACTGAAGAGCCATTTGCCACCGTTCAAGCAGTCAGATACCCCTCCTTGCATGACCCACTTTCTCATAAGAGACCACTGCCTTATTTCCTTCTGAGGTCTCTGAATAGAATCAACACAACTTATTCTCAAAGAAGCTGGCATGTTTTCCAGCCCCTGCCACAATCCTAATACAGCAAGGCTGGAACAATAGAAGTAAGGGCTCTTCTTGACTCCACACCACCCAATGCTGGAACAAAACTATCTGTCTCCAAAATAACTAGTTTCAAAATTAGCATCCCACTTAAAGGAATGAGGAAATTTTAAGCTGGATGCCAAATCAGGCAGAAATCCCAACACCAGTTTAGATGTTGTTAGCTCATAAATACTTGGGTTTTTCTGAAGTTTTCAAGAAAGAACTGTTGTCATTGTGCAGCTCCAAAAAATAAGGTCTATGTTTGTCTTTTACCCTAGTTTTAGACTGTAATAATACCGCAATCTTGATCCTTGTCAGCTGGCATTTTGAAACCCCGCTAGTAGTCCCTGTTACTCCACTAGTAATCCCAGTATGTAATCTGGGGGCATGCATGCAAACTTTGTTTATACTTTTTTTATACTGTTCTCTGATTAAAACAATGGGGAAAAATTATTTGCTGTAAATTATTCAAGAACCATAAATTACAGATATGGATCTTAATGGCACTTTAGAATTCATATATTTCTGCCAGATATTTATAACAGCAAATGATTACTTAAAAGCACCATTCCAGAAGTGATACTTCCATTCTGCCAAGGCACTGGTAGTTTTTTTCAGAGAGTACTCTCTACTAATTATCTTACTGTGCTCAGGCTTTGCCCAGAATTTGGAGTCTCCCCTGAAGTGCAAGACAATCATTAGAAGATACAAGCTCCATAGTATTTCAGGGCTCAGTGATTATGCATGAGACACCTATGTGCCTCTCTGAAACCTGCCTGCTCTGAGACAATAGGCAACTATCTTAGGCTCCAATTTTACATAGCAACTCTTCTTCCACATCCATTGGCAATTTTCCACAGCCTCAGTCATCTTTTTTGGGAGTTTTGGAGGCTTCCAGGAACTACAGCAGACAGTGGACTTAGTAGGTACCCAGCATTTTCAGCTCACAGATTTAAGGCTTCTCCATGAAAGAATCTTAAATAAGGAAGTTCTTTAAAAACTTCTGGCCTTCATCATCTGGGTACACTGAAACAAAAATGACAGCTTCGGTTAAAGATACACAAGCTAAAGCTAAACTAAAGTGACTTCAGATATTCAAATCCGTTCAAGCTATTTTACTGCCATGCTTTGTCTGGGGTAATTAATGCTGCTGAAAATTGCAGACATAGTTTAGGTAGTTCTACATGGTAATACATTGTGCATGGTACGTTCCCTTTGTTTCTTGATTTCCTCATCCATGAAGTCAGTGGTGACTACTATGATCTTAATTTCTGAGGTGATTTCTTTAAATGAGAACTGTCATTTAGTGGAAATAATTCAAATTGTTCACAAATATATTTCTTTATGTGATTTTCAGAAAGCTTAATTAAGCTTTCTTCTCCTTTTAAGTTCTAGTTTGGAGTAAAAGTTCAGAGACATGTTATTTTATGCAAAAACTTTTATTTCTCCCCCATTCTGTTTTCTGCTTCTAGGAATGCTCAAGTGGTGACTGGAAACAGAAGGGCCATGATACTTTCTGACAACACATGTACTTTGGATGTATGCAGAGACTTATTAGGGAAGAAATCCCCTAGAAAGAAAAAGAAAACCCTTCAGAAGACTGAGCTTTTTCAGATACTTTTCAGACCAATTTTGTTGAGCCACATAGATCAGAAAGTTCTGCTGGGCTGTAAACAACTCTGTGAACTTGTGTGTTTACACTGTGTCTGATGCTGACTTTGGAAAACATTGCCAGGTGCTATCATTCTTTTTTCTTCTCCTCCCTCTCCTGTTAGAACTGAGGCCTAACTATAGTGAAATTATCTATGTTAAAATTATGTCTCTCAGTGATGATAGAATAGATAATACAGTTGTAAAATTCACAGGTGTCAGCAGCTTGGAGGGGGTACAAGTACTCTGGAGTACTTGTAGGGCAGGAGTAGAATTCAGAATGATTTTGACACATTGGGGAAAAGCTGTGGAATCAACAAGATGAAATTCAAATCAATATGAGTACAAAGTACTACACTCAGAAAGGAAAAAGCAAGGCACAGTTAACAATATGAACCAACTGGCCAGGCAATAGGAGAGCAGAAAGCTGGAAGGCTTGGCAATACTATAACACGGGCATCGATCAGCACTGTGATAAAGCCTTGCAAATAAGGCACATCCATTTAAAACCGGGTGTCATACATTCAACTCAGGAAAGGCACTTTTTTTTCAGCTCCTCTCAGTGCTCCCTAGGTTCATCTGAGTTTAGCATATACAGTCTGGGAAACGCAGTTTCCAAACACTGAGTCTAAGGAAGAGCAACAAGAGATTTGAAAAATGTGTCCAGAAAGGTAAAATAATTGGGCTTGCTTTCTTTAAGAAAAGAGAGGGCACAAAGGAACTAGTAATTATCTTCCAATAATAAAACGTTGTGGAAAAAAAAGGGGTATCTGTGTTAGGAAGATGTCCTCCTTAAGAAGGGGATCTCCACGTTTAATGAAGACTGGAGAGGACATGTCTAGGTTACTGTACAGCCAGGGAAATTTGTAGTGGATATTGAGATATACAGCAGCAACTTCTCTGGGGATGTTGAAGAATTTCCTTCATTGAGGGTTATTTAAAAATAGCCTGGACAACAACCTACCAGGCAAAGGTAGACTAGACCCTTCCTCACTTTATGAGGAGCAACATGATGGCCCTTTCTACATGCTATAAAAGGTGATACTTCCATTATTTGTGTTGCTTTAAATGACCCAAATAAAATATTTTATAAAATAGCATTTTGGATACCCCAATACTTGAGCCACCCACCTTAAGCTACTCCAGGGATGCAGCTTCTGGTAGGCTGCTTTTCTGTACTTTCTGAGAATCAGAAAGTGTTCATAAAGCAGAAAATCCATCTAGCAGAGTCATCACCAACTCTGAAAACTTGACACATTTTTTAATATTCCAATAATGCATTAATATGGATTTTTGATTGGTTACATTGTGTGCATAGTGATGATTTCTTCTTCAAGCTAGTAGGCAATAATGGTCACAGGCAACATTTTTTTTTTCTTTTTCAGTCAAAGGGATTTACTCCTACACAAAATAACCTCCGTTTTGCAATCAATAGCAACACTGAACAATTGGATTGGAAATCATAGTGCATAATCAACTCCAAGACTCAAACGGCAGAATTCCTATTGTTCTTTCCTGCACAGACAAATCGAGATCTCTGTTATCTTTTAAGTATAAACAATTGTGCAGCGAAGATATTAATTTTCCATTAATAGGCATGGAATTATACATCTGGCTGCTGTCAGCTGCTTTATGTTACTGGAACAATGAATTAACCTTACACCGTGCCAGCAACTCTGCAAAATTATATATTACATCAAGAGCATCCCTTTCCCAACTCAGATGATTGCAATAACTTTGTATCATAAGACCTTATAAAGCAGTTTAATCTTCTTTTATGCATGAAGTAACTTTATCTTTTTATACAGTACCAGTTCATTTCTGTATGTCTAATAATAACAATAGCTTAATACAAGGTGTAATAGTATTTTTCACTTCATCTCTTCTGGGTTGCAGAACCTGTTGCAGTATCTTCAGTTCCCTGTGACAGTTCGATTGGTTTCTTCTCTATAATGTGTAATACCCCAAGCCAAATTGTCAGGTGCCCTGACAACAATCAGGAACATTTCAAGGGTCCCAAAAATGACCTCTGGTTTTCCACTTCATTGCACATAATCATGGTTTCCATGACCTTTGTGGCACTTTACCACATGGTCTGAAACGAGGAGGAGAACTGGATAACAAATCTAAGGAAATGTCTAAAACCATACACATTATTTATCTGGGTTCTCATGACTGCCGTAGATTAATGGACAAATGACTCCTGACAGTTTATCTTCTATTTAACTTCTCAGACAGTTTTTTGTTCAGACCTTTGTATCTTAACTCCTTGTTCCTCAGAAGGTGTCTACCTTTCTGACTAATTTCCAACTAAGGGACATGTAGAAACGCTCTTGCAATTGGTTTGAGTTTATTCTCACTGACAAAAGCAAGGTGTTAATAGCTAAACTAGGACAATAAACAGTGCATTGACTTCTTCAGTGCAGAACAGCCCTTTGAATTTTCCTTATGCGTTTATTAACTCCTGTGTCTTACACTATTATCTCTACCGGTGGAGAATAATCAGCCCCTTATCCTGATACTTAATGTTATATACACTTAACACTGTTAGACTTCAGTGCAAGTGATTTGATGTTTATTCCATAAGCAATTTTGACTTACCTTCCAGGCTCGTTTTTTTCCCCCCAACTACCTATAAACAGCTATGCGTACTATCAGGATGGCCGTGCCTGTGGCATTCTAATCCTGCATATGCAGTACCAGTTTCTAAGGAGGCAGAAGGATTTTCTTGTTTGTTTCTTTTTACGTGTTTTCAAAGAAGGGACTAGAATCATCAAAACAAAGGCAAATTTGGGAGAAGTAATCATTCACTTAAGATGTTTCTAACCCGTTGTTCACTTTGAGAACAGTCTGTAACGTAACACCCACGCAAAACACCCAACTTGGGGAAAACAGTGAGGAATCAATACTGAGTTCCAGTCTGTGAATTCTTCTTCTCTCTACCATCTCTTCCCAATCATATCCCAACCACAAACTGTATCATGTCTTGTGGTGTAGTTGGTTTCCAAACATATTGATATAACTATGTTCCTTATCCTGCCACAGAAACTGGGAACCAAAAAAAACTTCAACTGCAAAAATAATTCCTCTTTTCATCCTGAACATAGCTTGTCATCCTGTGCTTGGATGTAAGTTAAATATACTTTCTGCATTAATTCATAAAGAACTTCAGCACATTTCTATTTTAAATTGAAAGTGATGGTCTTCAGCCTGAAGTCTCTCCTGGACTATCACCCTCTGCTGCTGCCCTCAGGAATGTTGATCTTACCCCGCGTATCTGACCTTGCTCTGTTTTGATCAGAATATTTCTTGCCAAAGAAACCCAGCATTTCCTCTCTCCTGATCAGAAACAGCTTGTTTGCTCACTGGATGTCTGGGTACTGGGAAGATCACTGGAGAACCACTCTCCTCAGACTCACTTCCAGGACTCTAGGCCCTTCTGCCAGGCAGAAGGAGTGGATGGATGGGAAAAACTATGGTCAAGGCAGAAGTCCAGTGTGTCTGGAGTTTTTGCTGCCTGCCTTCCATAGTATTCCACCAAACACGAGGAAGTAATGATTCTCCTCTTTTTTGGCTTGTCAGATATGGGTAGAATTTCATAAGAACAACATCCGAGTCTCAAGCAACATGACACTTCTGACACTAAGTGGAGAGGTAGCTCAGCTTCTCGAATGATTGCAAGACTGTTTCCCATCACCCCATAATAGAACAATAAATTTTCTTTCAAGTTCACATTCTAAAACCAAACAAGGTTATTTTTCATGTATTTAACCTCATTACTTCTTTAATTTTTTTTTTTTTTTTTAAGATTTCTAAAAAGTCTGGCGGGAAGAAATAGCAAGGAAAATTCCAGGCCTACTAGTAAAATCTTTGCAAAACTGTGAACAATGGACAAAGGGATTCCAGAATAAAAATCTCTACTGCAAGTTCTACAAACAGTATGTACGTATGCTTTGACATCTAGATATCGCGTTTGTCTGAAGAAATTCTGTCAAATGAATTGTGTGATTGAGAGACCTAGGAAGTAATCGCTGTCTTAATAACTTGTACTAAGAAGCAGTAATCCACTTGATATTAACAATTACAATGAAATCATTTCAGTACAAATTGATATACATGATATTATAATATTTTACTAAAAAGTCCATCTGTCCCTCCTGTTTCAGTTCCTGGGCTATACATTCCCTTGGCTTCTAAGGCAGAAGTCAATAGAAATTGCACATGAAGAACTAGGACAGCACACTGGCCTCTAAGGAGTTTGGATGCCCCAGGCAACCTGGAAATCATCCATCCTTCTTGTTTTCAGTCTCTCACACAGCAGAGATACTAAATGTTACACAGCTTTTAACATGCTCGTTCACACATATCTCTAAAGAATATGGGTATAATTGACAATTGCCTAAGAAAACAAAGGAAATAAAAATGCACCCAAACTAATAAAAAATCATGACAGAAAACCTCAAATATTTGTTTTACTTTCTAAACGTGTGCCTCAAGCAGAATTGTGTCAGATGCCAAGCAGCATGGGAGAAAGACCACAAATTCTTTGTTTTAAGACCAAGTTTCATGAAAAGATTACCTTTTGCTTGCATCTCAGTGAAGGACAAGTTGGACCTACAAGCAACGAGAGGTCGCTTCTTATTATTACCTCTCTCATGACGTAACCTCCCGTGACTTGATTCAGCAAGCTGAGTGCTTCACTTAACGTCTGTTTACTTGGCAAAGTACCATACAGAAATACCTAAGCTGGTATTTGAAGAAGCTGGCTTGTGTTCTAGAAGCTACATTAAACAGAATGAGCACACTGGGTCATATCAAAGGTTCATTTAGGCGACTAGCCTCTTTCCAGTGGTCGCCAGCAGCATAAGCCCAGGAAACAGCATAGGTACGTACCTATTAGAGCTCCAGAATAGACTCTCACCCATTGGTGATCTGAGGGTCAGGACTTTCAAGTCAGTGTGGCATCTTTGCCTTCCACAGTCGTCTGCAGTCTTTCCTCCCGGGAGTTCGTGCAGCTGTTTTTCAAGTTATCACAAAGCCGAGAACCCAGGGATACTGTGATGGGCAGAGCACTGCGCTAGTTATCATTCCTTCATGTAGTTATAAGTAAATTATCCTATGAGCACATGCATACAGAGACTTAACATAGGAGGTAGTTGGATATGAAATTCCTATGCACTCAAATGGCTGTTAGCATACCCAGTTTTCTGAAAGGAATTGTTTATATATATAGTTACGAAAAAAAAAGCAAAAGGACGAGGAGGGAAAGGAACTCTGGTCTGCAAGAAGAAGACAGGTTCAGATCCTAAAAGGTGGGTTTATCTGTTTTGTTCATAGAGTCATGGCTATGGTCACAAAAACATATCACCATTTCCACATTCCAAAGCTGAAGTATAGCAACATCAAATTAGAGCCAAAGAAATTAAAAATGGCTTCGTTTAAACATAATTATATCATTAAAAGTAATTTTTGTATTACACAAAAGGTTAATATCATAGCAACTTATTGAAAGAATTTCTGTGAACCTCATCAAGAAAATTAATAATTTAGATACCATACGAAGTACAAGAAAAATCCTTGTGATACATTTGTCTGTATAAAGCAGCAGTTTTCAAGGTTATTCCTTTCATATGTCTTAATAGAGGTGAATGCTGCTAACTGGAAAACTAAATATACTTTGAGATTTATTATTTCAGTAATTGCATTTCAGGTGCTAATTAAAAGCAAAGCCAAGAAGAATATTTCAGAAGGGGATTAAAAATGTGACTTTTTCTGAATACTCACATACACATGATATACAGTACACATACAATACCTCTACCTAGAGCTTCCCTGTCCCGTATCTGCGAGGATGTACCTGCAGACCTCCCACAAGGGAGTTATTTTTGATCAGAAATGTGACCGTTCCCTTTTCTGTTGGGACCACAGAACACCAACCAATTCACTACATAGTGCAATATTCAGGACGGGGCAAAGAAGCAATGAAGAGGCAGAAGAGCTAAAGGGGATTCTTGATTTTGGCTCATGCAAAGTACAGCAAAGTTAAAATGAAAAGATTTCTGCTTGAAGGGGCTTTGGAAGCCAGTTCTAGAAGTGTGAAATACTTCCAGATTTGTGCAGAAAGAGACTATCAAGTTCAGGAAACAGAATGAAAGCATTCATAAAAAGAGAAGGTAGAATGTCCAGGTATCAGGGGAAAAAATGAAGAGGAAACTCAAGGAAAAAGCTCATAGGATCCTTCTGTAATTCTACAGAAAGCTTGAATCATATTCTGTACACAGATGAAATTCATGTAGATTATTAATCTCTGAGTGGAGGGAGAAGAACTAGTAGAGTGGCTTGGATAAGTTTCCTTGGTTAGTAAGTAGTATGCATTTATCACCATGATGTATTTTGAAAGTGTATCCGAGACTCCTATTTTCTGCCAAAGGGAGTTTAACATTGTTTCAAATGTTCACCAAGAGGACAAGAAAAAAGATATAAGGATACGGGGATTCCAGGAATCATATTAATGTAGAATCTTATTTAGAGGAACATTTTAATTTAAGTCTCTTTCACAATCATTCCTTACGTTGTGGCAACAAACTGTATACCTTTTCATCTCCTTTCCCTTTTCTTTCTCTGTTGCTGGCTGTAATCACCTCAAGGACAAATGGAGTTATTATAGCAGGCTTTTCATCCTTACTGGTATTATGTTTATAGTTTAAAGAAATGGTTTTGAACTAGGAGTAGTAATGGATGAAAGGGCAAAGTTGATAAAGGGAGAAAATATCCAGGTAGCAGAGAAGAAGAAAACCAAATGGGAGGGTAAAAATGACCTTATTTGTGTAAAAAGAATTATGGATTATTTTTCCTAGCCACAGATTTAAAAAATTCATGGTTTTAATTTTCTTTTCTCAGTTCAGATTTTTAGTGCCTATATAAGCATAGGGAATATTGCAAATCTAAGTGGGATATCTTGGGGTTTTTTTGGTTTTGTTTTTGTTTTTGTTTTTGTTTTTTTCTTTTTAAAAAACAGTAAAAACCAAAACCAACCAAACAAACAGAAAAACCCCAACAAAGCAAAGTCCTTTTTTTCATTATCATAATGGAACAATAATCTATTACCCATCTCCTGTGTCCTGTCCTTGGGAGACTAGTTCTTAAACAAGATGTACAATTGCCTTTGGTTGAAATACCAGCATAAACAAGAATGTAAAAGTACAAAATATCAAGGCCAAGAACAAATCTCATCTACAAAAATGGTTTAGTAGAAGATGTTGCTGGAAAGCCTCATTTTAATTCTCTTCCAGTTTTATGCCTGTGTAGTCACTCTGAAGGCAACAAGACCAGCCAGGCAGAGGGATATTATCTGACATACAATTGAAGTCAATAGCACTCTTTATTTAAGTGTGGAAAGCTGGATCAGAGCTCAGTTGCATGTGATGGTACAGTAAATATATGGGAGCTTTTTCATATCAGTTACTACACAAACTGAGGAGCGTGATTGTTGTGTTGTTTATGTTGCTGGGGCAAATCAGACATGAAATGCAACCTACTTAAAAGAAATAATCCTTCCAATGGAACTCGTTGTTGTAATTACAAACTCATCTCTCTGCTATTTACACCTGAAATTGTGAAGAAAAAAGAACACAAAGAGAGAGGGTCCATTAACCAAAAGAATAGGGCAACACAATATGGAACAGAAGTGAAGTGCAACTTGCTTTTTCCCTTTGTACATGAGGAAACTATGTTAAAATATGTATTTATTGTAAAAGACATAATTAACAGAACGTGGAAGTTGCCTAGTGCTGCTCATCCTATTCTGGCTCAACTTAGACCTCTTAAATAGACCTCTAAAATAAAGCTTTCCATATCACAACATTGTACTGGTATTTTCACATTACGATGTTCAGGGCATGGAGTCCTTCCTTGCTGGCAAGAATACTCTTTGACTTTTCTTAGAATCATAGTCTTAATATTAAAGACTATAAAAAATTCATCTCGAAAACACCACAAGTTTTTCTAGAAGCAGCAAAGATGTTTAAGTCCACAGAGAACAGTTAACTTGTGTTAAGAGACATTGCAAATTCCCCATGGACCATGACACTTCTGACTTGACAGCAAAATGTATTGGCCAATAAACATTTATTCTGTTGCCTGCTATTTATTTCTTTGGGAAAAAAAAAAAAAAAATGATTGGTAGAATTATCTGATCTGTTGGGAATGATTCCCTGCTTTCTAGATTCAAAGTTTTTAGGTTGGGATTTTTCTTTTACATAATGGCAGTAACATCTGGAGCTAGTTCTCTCATACATGAAAAGACTGTAATTAAAAGAGTGTCCTAATGAAGAGATGGGATAAGTTTATTTTTTCTCATTTTAGCAGTCAATTTATACTAAGGCTGTATATTTTCCTCACAGAAACATTTTCAACCGCAGGAACTATAACAACCGGGATTCTTTTTTGTCAAGAATCAGTCCCAGTCTCTCATGGGATTCCTAGTTTCTGAAAATTGAAGGATTTTCAGGAGTTTTCTTTACAAAATCTGTCTGAGAAACAGCCTCTCTCTTCCCATCTCAAAATATTGCATTGATAGTATTTTAAGATTCTTTATTTTTCAGTCATTTACAATGAGGGAGAGGGGTAGAGAAGAAATTGTCTGAAAATCATAGAATGGTTCAGATTGGAAGGGACCTTAAAGATCATCTAGTTCTAACGCCCCTGCCATGGGCAGGGACACCTCCCAGTAGACCAGGCTGCTCAAAGCCTCATCCAGCCTGGTCTCGAACACTTCCAGGGATGGGGCATCCACAACCTCCCTGGGCAACCGGTTCCAGTGCATCTCGTGGCACTGCACATGGCAGGTACACATCAGGAAGCGGGTACTCAGCCCGGTGGAAACCAGTCCTTGGCAGGGATGTTCTGTACTTTCATAGAATCTTCATGGTTGGAAAGGACCTTTGAAGTCATTGAGTTCAACCATACACACACACAAAAACCCCCTACAATCTCTGCCACTAGAGCATGCCCTGAAGTGCCAAATCTACACGTTTCTTAAATACCTCTAAGGATGGTGACTCAACCACCTCCCTGGGCATGCTGTTCCAGTGCCTGACCACTCTTCCAGTAAAGTAATTCTTCCTAATATCTAATCTAAACCTCCCCTGCCGCAGCTTCAGACTATTTCCTCTGGTCCTGTCATTATTCACCTGGGAGAAGAGGCCAACACCCACCTCTCTACAGCCTCCTTTCAGGTAGTTGCAGAGGGCAATGAGGTCTCCCCTCAGCCTCCTCTTCTCCAAACTAAACATGCCCAGCTCCCTCAGCCTCTCCTCATGTGGCTTGGTCTCCAGACCCCTCACCAGCTTGGCAGCTCTCCTCTGGACACGCTCCAGCACTTCAATGTCCCTCATGTACAGAGGGGCCCAGAACTGAACACAGTACTCCAGGTGAGGCCTCACCAGTGCCGAGTACAGAGGCACGATCTCTTCCCTACTCCTGCTGGCCACGTCATTCCTGATACAAGCCAGAATGCTGTTGGCCTTCTTGGCCACCTGGGCACACTGCTGGCTTATGTTAAGCTGGCCGTCCACCGTCACCCCCAGGTCCTTTTCTGCCAGGCAGCTTTCCAGCCACTCTTCCCCAAGCCTGTAGCGTTGCTTGGGGTTGTTGTGACCGAAATGCAGGACCCGGCACTTGGCCTTATTAAACCTCATACCATTGGCCTTGGCCCATCGATCCAGCCTGTCCAGGTCCCTCTGTAGAGTCTTCCTACCCTCAAGCAGATCAACACTCCCACCTAGTTTGGTGTCGTCTGCAAACTTACTGAGGGTGCACTCAATCCCCTCACCCAGATCATTGATAAAGATATTAAACAAAACTGGCCCCAAAACTGAGCCCTGAGGAACACCCCTGGTGTTCACCCCTGGTGAACACCCCTGGTGACTGGCCGCCAAGAGGATTTCACCCCATTAATCACAACTCTCTGGGCATGGTCATCCAGCCAGTTTTTTACGCAGTGAAGAGTACACTTGTCTATGCCATGATTTGCCAGCTTCTCCAGGAGAATGCTGTGGGGGACAGTGTCAAAGGCCTTACCAAAGTCCAGATAGACAATGTCCACAGACTTCCCTGCATCCAGAAGGTGGGTCACATGGTCATAGAAAGAGATCAGGTTGGTTAAGCAGGACCTCCCTTTCCTAAACCCATGCTGGCTGGCCCTGATCCCTTGGCTGCCCTGCACTTGCTGTGAGAACTCACTCAAGATGATCCTCTCCATGATCTTTCCTGGTACCGAGGTCAGGTTGACAGGCCTGTAGTTCCCCGGATCCTCCTTCCGAACCTCCTTGTAGATGGGCGTCACATTAGGCACCCCCCCAGTCATCTGTCAGCTATAGCACAGTGACATAGGATTTGCCACACTAGATCAAGCCACCGGCCCGTCAAGCCCCAGCCTCTGGCGGCAGCCAGGATGCGGTGTGTCAGGGCGGAGGTATGCAACACACGTACCCAGGAGCGTGGAGTGGTCCACGGAGTCATCACCCGGCTGCCTTCCCCTCCACCACTACTTCCTCCTTGACATGTTGAAGAATTCACTAAATACCACCACTGCATTTGTGGTGTGTTTTCTGTGTTGCTTTCTTCTGGGGTTTTGCGCTGTTAAACATTAGGGGTTGGGTCCATCATAATGTGCTCTCAGGAGCAAATGGGCTTTTTAAAAAAAAAAAAACAAACCTGTTTTCTCAAGTTCCAGGGCAGTCCAAACTGCTAGCCTTTCAACTGGGGTTATCAGCAAAAGGAACATCAGGGTTGTTTTACATCATCAGCTCTTTCACAGTGTGATGATAATACATTTAAATAGAAACATGAGAACAATGCAGAGAAAAAAGATAGAGCCATGATCCTGACACGATGCAGGTGCTCGATTTCAGACATATTGACAACAGGGCTGGAAGTGGGGGAAAAAAGCATTGAAAACTAAGGATGCAGCAGTAACCTGACTGAAAGAGCTTTTCTAGAGTTGAGGCATTTCATAATCTATATTACATTTTTGTACACAATCATCGCTGTCAGTTTATTTGCCCAGGATTTTTGTGGATTCACAGTTAAAGCCCATTCATCATTACAGCTGTCCCACAACTCAGTCAGAATAAAAAGGTGCTGTGAAGTACTATGAGTGAGGCATCGTGGTTTTTTCACTGTAAAATACCTGGTTTAGACTAAAGAAGGGATGAACAGTAAGCTTCAATGAAATGCAGCAATTTCTTTCCCCCTCTGGCTGCTCACGCCACACAGCGTGATGACAAAGGAAACGACAACTGAGTCACTAAAACAACATTATTGGAATTGACAGAGACTGAGACAGTCATATTTGACTCTAAAAGATGCAGTCTAAGGGTATCTGACTGTTGACGAATTTAGGTACCTGCAGGCCCACATCTGGTTACATTCTAATTTAAATTCCAATGAGGTTATTGATTCTGTTTGTATAAGAACTCAGGTGAAATTGGGTGGTCTTTACAAAGTAAATTGTTACCTGAACCATGCTATAAGTGACTGCTCGTCCAACAAATAATTTTGTATGCAGTCACTTATAGAATATGGCTATGCCTATTACAGATATTGCTGACTCTCTGAAGATTAAATGTTCTACAGTACTAATTCCAAAGATTTATAACTCATGACAATTTTATGGCCCACCTTAAATAGTTGCCCTCTGCAAAAAAAAAGCAGCCGATACTTAGAACAGTGTGAGCAGTAAGAGCTTCTTGCAGAGGTTTTACAGGGCGTGTGCCTTAGTGCTTAGCACTAGGCATCAGCTGACAATCCACTCTGAGACAAATCTCAGAGCCCCCAAGAAGGAAAAAAACCCCACAAATTAGCAAATGACAGCCTTGCAATAACCTCTACAAAGAGGCTTCTTCTTTCCCACTGTATAACAGCAAATCAACAGTGCAGTTCCAAACAACATAGAAAAAGTCACCTGAATATTTGCCTGCTTCTCTGCAATTTTTCCTCTCATTATGATTGTGAAAGTCCAGTTAAAAAGAAACAAGTGACTAAGCTACTAACAAATGGTACTTTCAACAGGTAAAAGTGACTGAGAGAGTGTAAGAACTGCGTAGAGCCACAGTTCTTCCCTCAGACACTACTTTTTAAAATGCTTCCTGCTAAGTGCATTTTTCCTATAGTACAATACTGATGGGAGTCTATGCATAGTCACCTTTCTCTTCTCAAAGTCAATGCTTTGTTGAGAGTGTTATGGCAGAAAGCTCTGTAATGAGGGGAGGAAGGAGGAAAGTAGCTATTCACACTCTCCCGTTTTTGGGCAGGGAAGTTTTGTATCTATGCAATTGATTTACTTTTCAGAAGGTCATTCTCCCAGATATTGATATTTGTACTAGCGCTCTCATGGCACATACAGAAACCCAGGGATCATATAATAAAACTAAGGGGGGGGACACAAACAGACAGGGTCTGAACAAAACTGACCATGACAAACCAGATTCTGCAGTGTTTTTCCTATTTGGCCACAAACAGCACAGAAAATTGAGATGAAAAACAAAGCCAGTAGACACAGGTTGAAGAGGTTAGGGAAAAACAATGGAAGTTTTAAGCTGAATGAATACACTGGAATTTACAGAAGATCCATTTCAGGCTTTTCTTAATAGTAAAAACTTTATAGAAGTATGTTGGCAGGTTTTACGTACAAACCTATTATCAAGGAAATGGCTTTATTAAGTGGCTCCTTCCCACATCTTTGAAAGTCTAGTTTGAAGTACAGCCTGGCATGAGGCATATTGCCAGCCAGGCAGATCAGCAACCCCTTCACATCCAGGTGAAGGGGTCCAAGATAAAACCTGTAACCCTTAACCAAGTTTGGAATTAAACTCTAGATAAAAGAAAGCCGAAAGATGACAGAAGACAAACTCGGTAGCTGAGAGTAGGTTTGCAGGTGTTCCTATGGCTTGGTTTCCCTATGGACACTCGCTATTTGCAGAGCACAAAGGTTATAATGAAGTAAAGCAATTGCAGTGAAGCAAACCAATTACATTAACTGAAGAGGGGACTTGGCACCAAGCTCATATCTTGCTGAGCTGGAAAACACAGCCACAGTACAGTAAGTAAAGTTTTACTGTCCCTCTCTGAGTAGAAGTGCTGTAATGCGTGTTATTATCCATTGATATTAATGAGTTTAGGAATATTTGTACTGTGCATGACCAACATACTTTTAACCTGGAATGCAAAATGCTTGTGATACAACCATGAATCATCTCTTTGATGAAAGATCTGGTGACAATGGTGAAGACAAGGGTTTTATAGAAGCCTTTTCTTTTTAACTTCTTCTCATCAGGTAAAACTCAGTGAATACCTCAAAGTCTTTATTACAGTCTTTATGGACCTGTTACAATGCACAGAGGGCATCCTGAGGGAAAGACTGTTGACATCTCTTCCACCTCTACAGATGGTACCAGTTTTCTGCGAGCAAACAGCAGAATTTAAAATCAAAGTGAATAAAGCAGGCCAATAAAAAATGTTAATGCATAGAGATGTTTGGGGGAAGTTGTTTGTTTATTTGTTTTTTAATTACTTGATATTACCCACATTTTGCTCCTGATCACTTGAACTTCCAAGCTTCTTAAAAAAAGTCAGTGCACCAAGTTACAATTGTCAGATCAGACATGGCAACTTCCTTGTACTTCAGCTATTTCCCACAGGCAATGCCCTTCTAGCAACACAGCATTTTTACTGAAATGCTGTCACGTGCCACAGGAAGCACGCACATTTCTCAAAACTGACAGGTTACCAAAGAAGCCATGTCTTCAACTTAAAGAGTCAAATGATACGGAGTCTTATGCAGAACTTAAGCTTTACTTGACTCCAGAACCAATAGGACTGGAGACATCTCCCCTCCGCAGAAAAAAATCTGACATAGCTCACGTGCCTCTTAGCTCTAATAACAGAGAAAACCAGGCAAGTAGAAGCACTGAGCGCAGCCAGGTCCTGCAGTGGTCAACAGCAATGTTAGAGTATGGTAGCTGCTGCAGCATTATTGTTTGCACAGCTGAGAAGTGGCATCATATTTTGAAATAGCTTTAGAAAGGATCACTTAGAAACATGTGTATCTCCAAATCATACAATTTGTAATTGTCATCAGAGCTTTAAAAAAAAAAAAAGGGCAAAATTTTCCATTTAATTTTCCAGAATTCTTCGGAAGACACAAAGTGATTGCCAGTCTTACTCCTCCTTGAAAATTAAGCACTTTATGGATCCCAAGTACAGATACCTTTGAAAGCCTTTCTTTGATGTCCCTTTTCTTTTATGAGAAGTTGCCTAGGGGCTCTCCAAGCACCCTCTAAAGGTAAATCAGTTTTGTAATGCAAGACAAACGAGTTGTTTTTGTTAATACCCAACTGGATCAGCACGTGCCCTTATGCTCACAGCGCGCAGGTTATCAGGCAGATGCAAAGTTCTCACCTCCCTTGTAGGAAGGCTGCACTGACTCTCCCTGGGGTTTGTCAGGTGGCGTGGAGGTAGTGCTGTCAAATCTGCTGTTCTCAGAAATACGCAAGCAGGCACACACCCCTGGGGAATGACCAGGGACATGGTTTCAGTCATGTCTGCATAAGAACTGATGAAAACAAACCCACTTCCGCTTTTCAAGCAGCCCAATCACAGGCACCTCCTTACCTGGGAAGGGATTATATTCCAGTTTAACCTCTGTTTCAGGGGGTACCTTCGGGGCGTAGCTTTGCCAGCAGACAACTGCAGCAAAAGGAAAGTCAGCAAATTGCATGCCATGCAAAAAGCTTAGTCACTCAAGGCAAATTCCACAGGGGTTTGAGGTCAACACACACAATTAAAAATGAACCATCAGTGAATTAAGGCCACCACATTTCTTGGATGACAACAATGCTTTAGGGTTTAACAGGCATTTGTTCCTCATTTCTAATCAACTTTCCTGTGGATTCATGAAGAAAAGCCATAATGAATCTTGCAAACGGGTAGCCTTTTTTACTACATACATTAAAAAATGCAGTACATAGGTTATTAGTAACCATGTAGCACTCACCAAAATCATACAGATGTAGAAATGTACAGCAAACAGTAGTTTAAGAGCATCATGGAAAATCACAACCAAAACAAACTGATGAGAGACTGTTTAGGCTATTCCCTATTTGCCCAGTCAGCAAATAAAAAAAGCAGCTCCAAGTGACAAGGCAGGTGAAAAGCTTGCAGAGCTCCTCAGAATCATCTATTATCACCTCAGCAACCCTCAGGCACACATATTTGACAGGGAAAAGGGAAAAAAAAAAACCCAGTTCTTGATGCCCAGGGCAAAAACAATTTTTGGAAAAAAAAAAAGATAAACAAGTTATGGCATATAAAGTCTGAAGGCGCTTTGACCATACTGATTAGGGTAGGAGAATAAGATAGGTAGGAAAACAATCTGGAACATCATCCTAAGGAAGAAGAGGAGGACTTTACCTAGGGTCCTGTAAGCCAGGTGGCTCCAGGTGTTCCCCTGAGGTGATGCAGAGACCCTTTAGGATGACACCTTTGTGAAAATAAGAAAATAAGACTGCAGCTCTTTGGTGCAGCCCCTGCTCTAGGCAGGCTGAGAGAAAGCTTTCTGCAGAGTGAAGAAGCAAATATATTTTGGCAATGGAGGTGATGCCTGAGGACTTGACAGGAACTCCCCAAGGGATGCCAAGACCCCAGTGACCAAGCGTCACTTTGCTGCTCTTCCAAGTAGCAGTGGGCCCCCTTCACAAGCACTTTGGAAACCCTTCTTTCTAAAGCAGCACAGACAGTAACAGGTGGTTGAATTATGAGACATTCCATGAAGAATCACAATGCAATGGGTTCCTTTTTAAATTCGTCTCTCCCAGCTATTCTAGCTGAAATAACCGATGCACTGCATAAGGACTAAGGACAGAAGTACATTGTAGAGATACCTGACCCACAGTTAAATAAACTAGCTTAGGAACCAGAAGTGGCGTGCTAATTTATCCTGCTGGTGCACCTAATGATGTAATGAGTTTGACAAGATTCAGTCCTTGTAATCTGCAATGGAATGAAAGCGGCTGAAAAAACAGTCAGACCAAAAAAAGCCAACCACACTACCTAACATTTGAATTTATCTAATCATCTCAGCTGTCTTTGAAAGGAGGTGACATATCTTTGGCCCAGGCAGCAAAAGAAAAGGTGATGACTAATATTTAACAGATGGATTAGATGAAGTGTTTATACTCTGTAGGTCTTTGCCTACTGAAATCCTAGGTTAACATCCTTGAATCAAATAGGACACATATCCAACTCATGTCCTCATGAAATTTTCAGCCTGTTAAATTAATATGAAACATCACCGGTGACAACCTGTAATAAATTGTTGAGCTGAGAAATGCAGTGGCACACGAGCCCACTGTTTAGCCCTTTCTGCTCCTGGTAACTTCTTGAAGACATGGTGTAGGCAGCTATTGACAGTAATCACACTGCGAGTTATGGTTAAATCTACCACCAAACATGAACCAGGACTCTAATTTGGGTGATCAGATTAAACACAGTTGTGTGAATCTTGAAACTGTGTTCAGTTCCAAGGAGGGAGACAGGGAATAGATCTCCTTGAGGAGATGGGGTAGGTCAGGTGTCTTATTCTTCTGGTGTTCATTTTTCCACAGGTCAATCCAAAAAAGGTAGACTGCGTCATGGGTTCAGCTAGCTGATTGACAGGTGTTTGGAGGACACTCCATCGTGCAAGGCAGACATGCCCTTAATCACAATAGAGACAATAAGCAAGGAAGAAAACCTGGTTACACTTGATAGCTTCACAGTGTTTTGGATTTTTTACTAGATCTAAGAAACGTAAATGAGCCAGAAACCCTGCAAAATAAATTTTCAGACAAAGCATACATAGAACACGGAAAAAAACCCAAACAAAATCCAGTTATTGAAGACACCAGGCTAATATGTTTGATTCAATACTACAGGTGACGGAAACCCAGAGTTACTGACCCCAAGCACTTTCCTATATTTCCCAGTTGTTTTCATCTAGGGTCAAAATGTTTCATTTTCAATGCATGCTTAAACTACCCTTGTGGAATAATATACGTACTCTACTTCCTGTGCTTATACTGTCTTCCCAACTGGATTGCATTTCCCATGAGATGCTGGGTATGGGGCTTCTATAATATCTTTCAGCAGAAGGAGCTTCAGAAAAGATGGAGTCTGGTTGAATGAGGAAAAATGAACAGAAAAGAATATGTCATGATGGCTGAGCTGCCAAGATCTTTGGTAAGCACCTTAACAAAAAGATGGTAATCACCTGTAGTCATTTCTGACTTCAAAGTATTGGATGATGATTACCCCCAGAAAAAAAAACATTAACTTGATAACATAAGAACTTTACATATACTGGCAAATATCACCAGATACCCTGAAATAGGCTGACAATTAACCAGTGAGATGACCGCTGCAAGCACTTGTCAAGAGTTTGGGAATTATATCTTAGCATAAAAGCTGGAACTCAAACTAAAATACCAGCTCTGACAACGTACCAGCTGCCTGCACAGATGATTCAGTCAATACAGGAGGACTATGGCTCTGGTGTGTTTCTGGCCACCTTCAGGTCAAAGCCAAAAGGGTTTTCTGTCAGCAAGGAAAAACCTGAGTGGGGCAGACTAACCTCCTGCAAGCTGAGTGAAGCCCACAGAATTTGGATAGCACAGAGCAGATCCCCAGATTAACAGAAATCTCCGTGGTTGACAGTTATTGGAAAGAAGTGGTTGATTAATTCATCAGACAAAAAAAGAAGTGAAATGAACTAAAAAGCTTTGCTGAGTGTCTGCTTACAATATTTACTCTGTTTATTACCCCTTTTATTTAGAGATTGGTCCAAAAATATATAGCTAAGGACCAAAATGAAGCTACATCCTATTTTGCCAATGTCTTCACTTCCTGTTTAATACACCAACATATTATTCTAATCCATTGCTTGGTCTAAATTTCCTTCCAATTTAAAAAAATCCAGTGACACTTGTGGTATGGAAATCATGATGGGATGCTCTCAGGCAAAAGGGGATTAATTGTAATTGTCAACTTTTCTCAGCACACTTAAAGTAGCAGCCACATGCTGCCTTATTCCATGAATCCAGGAGATTGTTTGAGCAGGCAGTGTTATATTACTCCGGGGTGGGAATGAAATCATGTGGGAGCAGCAAGCACAGCTCATGGAGAAAAATTACCATTTTATATTTATTACTTTGGCTGGCTTAAGTGCCACAGGAATAGACTCTCTAATGCATTTGAGTGCAATTCCCCAACAATTTGACTCTGTTGCTTTGTAAACTATTTTTAGGGAAACTCTCAGAAGGCTGTTAAAGGCACAAGCCATCTGATTTTCAAAGGTTATTTTGGTGGTTTATCAAAAGGATATAAATAACATGATACATCTCTCCAGATTAGATTGACACTTTGAATTCAGCTAGGAGATCAAAACTTTAGGAGAAAAATGCTCATTTTTAACTGGCACATCACTTTTGTTCCATAAGCTTGAGTATACTTCTTCAGCAGGCTTATCATCATTTTGGCTTTCCATTGCTGTCTGTGCAGCGTGGATTCTTCATGCTTTTAAAACGAGTTATTATTCTAATGAAGCTACAGGCTTGAACATACGTAACTACATAATTATACTGTTCACAAGTTAATGGCAAAAGAGCATAAAGAAGTTCTATTTTAATGGAGATGCATGTTAAGGAAAAAGTAGACAGGCATAAGTTCGTGTCTCTAAAAGTATATCTAATCAAAACTACATTCTTTTCATGGAACAGCAAAGTGATTAATTTCAGGTTCACTTCCCCACCTTATGTCTTCATACAGCCATAGAATATATACTCTTGTCAACATCCAGTTCTCCTTCATCATGCACACTGGAAATCTGGTTTTCCAGCATAAAAATCTACCTGTCCGCCGCTAGGACCATAATACAGATTAATTTTGGGGTTGGCCTCCCAACACAGGACAAATAGTACCTTGAGGAAGTATGTACACTCTTCCTGTGTATGCAGTAATAGCCACATACTGAATGAACCAGATGATAAGACTGAAAACTCAGCCTGTTTACTGATTTATGACATTATAGTAATAGCTCAGAGGTGCTTCTTGTTTATTTTAATAGTCTTTTCTATCTTAGTCACTGAATCTTGGGCTGGATACCATCCAAGGCAGAGTCAGAGAATACTCCAAGTCCGAAACCTCCTAACAAAGTCTCTTTTCTTAGCTGCCATTTCAGTGAATACTAGCAAGCGTCTTCCAACCCAGCCAGCTGGCTGCCAAAACAACTGCTACACTATACTTTATAAAATATTTATAGTGCTTCTTAAAGGCCACAACAGGCTCTCATAACAACTCAAATTCATTTCTGTGAGGAGCTCGCTCACTCTCCGCTGGAACTTCCCAGGCCGTCCTTTGTCTGCCCTGTAATGCTGCAGGGAGCATAGGTGTGGGAGGAGCCAATACTTCTTTTTTTCCATTGTACTATTTATACTAGCATTAGGAGAGAAAGTGAGAAAAGCATCAACACCTAGTGGTCATCATCCCGGGAAATTCTAACCCACAAAAGTGAGCTTAACAGAGTGTGACATTAGTCCACGCTAATTCGTCACAAGCCAGCAGTTTCAAGCTCTGTTTCTTTTCTGAAAGCTGGGTGCAATGAGCAGCCAGTCCACCAGGTTCACAGATGAAGACAGCCACGCCAAATTGGCAAGGTCATTGAGCCCTGCGGCATCTGATGGGAACCGCACAGGCCTTCGGACTGCAACTGTCTTCCCTAGAACAAGACTTTAAGATGGCTGTTCCCTTTCCTACCTCTCAGATAAAGCTGTGAATTGACACAGAGATTAGAAAAAGGTAAGCAATTTCTCCTCCAAATGCACACAGCACCGTCTGTGTTTGAATAATGGTGCTGGAGCTGTTGCATGGCAGGCAGCTAGCAGCGAATCACACCAAGCAAATCAGTATAGACCTAAGGACTTTGGTTAGTTACATTGATTTAAGTTAACTGTAGCTGTAATACACATTACACAACAAAATCAGAACAGATATTATTCTAGTATTTTTGTTATTGCAGTCAAATTTCCCTCTGTTTTGTGACATCTACTAACCCTTTTTTTTTTTTTTAATTTTTGCACATAAAGATACATGTAAACTGTCCTATAACAAGATTAAACTATGTGTTAAATGCTCTCCAAGGAACACTGCACAGATCACTGGACAATCTGCCTCAGTGCTTTATAGCAGGCCAAATCTTTCTCCCACGGCTTTTCTTCATTGTCCCATTTTCTGTAATTGGATCACTCCTTAAGGAATGGAGAGGAAGTCTTTGCTCCTGCTCTTAAGTCTAAAAAGTACAGTCTCTTCACTACTAGCATCTCCAAAGCTGCATGGATTTAGCAACAGCAGGAAAGAAAAGGATCTTCCAGATCTCGTTCTTCATTCCATTAAGAGTTACCTTTATATGGCAATAATTTCAACATTTGCAACAGCACTGACTTTTTTTTTTAAGTGATATGATATATAGTTGACCAAAACAGAGAGGCATAATAAATAATTGAAAAAAAAAAAAAAAAAATCAAGAAAGTACAACTATTTCTCACAGACAAAAAAAAAAAGCCATACATCAAAGCAGTAAAGTCAACACCACCACCACCCCTCTCCCCCTAAAATCAGCTCCGCAAAGCTGTTACAAACAGAAGTCAGAAGTAGCTCAGATGAGTCATCAAAGTATTTTCTTTCTTTTTTTCCCCAGTCATATTCAGGTAACCATGAAGCCACATCATGTGAATAACAACTTGCAAATGAGGAAAACAAAGGATAAGGCAGAGATCAATGCAAAGATCAAGAGGTGACCTTGCTTCTAGAAAACCTCTCTACTTCCAAACTCCAGAAAGTGCAAGCAATGAACTACAGCCACTTGCCATTTAGGGATGAAAAAATAAGTCAAACCAAAACCAGCAGTAATGATAGTACACGAAGACAAATAATGAGTCCTACCACAGCACTGCCTGGGCTAGGAAGAGAGGAAGGACACACGCATCAGATACCCACACTGCAATGGAAAAAGATACTTCAACACATTTCTACAGCTGTTTTCTTCTCATCATTTCTCATTTAATATCTGTAACTGTGGAAACATAAAAGAAAACCCAAAGATATAGGGAAGTAGGAATTGAGGAGCAAGACATCAATAGTTTCTTACAGAAATGAAAGAAAGGACAGAGCAGCAAGATCAGAACTAACCAAGAAAGAAATCACATATGTCAGCTCAGTAATGGTCAAATACACATCTCTGGTACAGTGTTTAATCCCTACAACACAGAGTCCTACATTTAAAATAAGGTAGAAACAGTGCCATGTTTGCTTCATCTGCAAGTAATAGTGAAGAATTACTTTTAAATAGCCAGCCCATAGACTTTTTTCCCTAGCTACAGAAACACACAACCTCCATTCAGTGACACTGGCTTTTATCTCTCATTTTCTGCTGTGCTTACCTCATTAAGCACTGGCTTCTGAAACTTCTTACATCCGCAGCATTCTGTAGCAGAGCAGTTATTACATTTTGTCATTAAGTTTGCTCTTTGGCCAGGATTTTTTTAAAATTCTTTTCTTCATGCAGAATGAAAGAAGACAAGTGAGATGATAGATAAACTCAACAATACAGAACCCCTTTCTAAACTGATTCAGAGAAAAAGTTTTTGGTATCAGATAGTACAGAAAAAAGTCTGAGACACAAGCTTAATTTATGTATTTAGTTTCAACCAGAAAATACTTTTTGCTAGTTGATATTATGTGACCAAATTTCAAGAAGTGGCTTTTCCCCTCAACTTCAAGAAAAGAGAAAAATAGAAGAATTAATTTTGCTTTTGGTTTAAATCCACACCTACTTCAAGCACAGCTTTCTGTAAGACAGGCTGAGCTCACATTTAGGTTATAAAATTAAGCACTTAAGACTTCCTCCCCCAAACAATATATAACTCTAAACATCTTTCTTTGGTGAAACACATATATTTTTAAAAATTAAGAGACTTCTGTGGGTTTAAGCAGAGACACTCTTTAAGCTTAAAAGAAGGTTTCCTGAGAAAGTGGAAAGCAAGCTGGCAATAAAGCTCAGCTTCATTTTTCAGCCTTAAATTATGGTGGTCTTCTGTCACTCTGCAGGAAGTCAATAGTCTGATGCATAACATGCTTAACTAGGGATCAGGTGATTGCAGGGTTGATTAATCCTTATCTTGTGAGCATTTATAGCTTACCTTCAGAATTTATTTATGTGGACCAAAACTTTTGAAGCAAACATAAAAGACCGGGGCTTATATCGCCACGAGCTGGTTATGCATTTAGCATACCTGGCTATAATTTGTCGCAGTTTTTATGTACCCCTCCAACAGCTTATGACTCTTTTCTAAGCGTAAACAAGGGTGTTACAGAAAAACAGAGTAGAAACATTTTGCTTTGACTCATTAAAAAAAAAAATAAATTCAACCACATCAGTTCTCTGCATTTTTGATCATATATTTATGCTCATTACAGGTCTCCATTCTGGTATCAAGTTACTAAATGGTTTGGCTTGTCTGTCGGAGACATGAAGATGATGAAAGTCCTAACCAAATGGATAACAGACGGCCATGAGAGGATGCCAAGTCTGTTCTCATGAGGCGACAACACCACATTGCCAGCGACCATTTTTATTCCTGCAACAGGAAGTAGATCCAAAGCTCTGCTTGACTGCTTTATTTTCAGTCTAGTCCACTCTGAAGTGAAGACTTTCTCAGTGTACTTGGCTTTGAGCACCTGTTTGCTGTGACTGCAGACCCAAACAAAGACCTTGCCACAGTCACCTCTCCTTGATAAGTGAGATTTCAAGCTTCAGGTGTTAAATAAAGAATTCAGATGAGGTCGTTTTGTCCCGTCACTCTTGCCACCTGTACAGTCTCTGATATGCAGCTTACCCGAGGAATCAAAAGGCAGCCTTTAACCACAGCAAAAGGATGGCCAGTGTCCCCTGTTGTGTTTGATTCATGACCCACTTAATGAGTGCTCTGATGAAACTTCATTTCATTAGCCTTATTTCTTACTTTTTTTTGGCACAATCTGTTTCACATCTCAGGCAGCACCATGAGGCAAACCCTGCCACTCCTGCCTCCCAGCCCATGTGAGGGGATGCGGGTACAAGGAGGAGGAGACATGCTGCAGATGCTGTCTTTCAACCCAAGGGACATATGAAAATTCCCACTGCTCAGACCCAGGCACCAGAAACATCCTGTACTCTAACGCGATGATTCAGACTCGTCAGGTGCTTGTAGTTAGACAGCGGCTCAGGAGCGCTGCCCTGACAGTGCCAGCAAAGCAACTAGCTCAAGAGACAGCGAGTGAAATCTGCTTCATGGGGAAGGACAAATCAGCAGTGCTACCTCCGTTGACTATCCGTGGTCAGAGGGTGGTGGACATGCCATTGCCCAAGTGTCCCTTACTCAGCACTGATGAAGAAGCGCCTCGAGTATCTCACAGATCAGTCAGGAAAACCACCTGCTTTACAAGTGCCACTGAACATGCTGTGGTGTTCCAAACACACACAGGCTGGTTTCTATGGGAGAATATTTTAACTGCACAAGTGATGAGCATTTTGTAAAACTGCCAGTAGATGCAGCCAGCATCGCTAATGTGATCACACAAAACACTGATGGTAAGAATTTTATTTTAAAAAAATTGTAGTCCAAATCAATTGGAAAATTAAAAATGTATACCCTAGAATTACAAAGGGATGCCCAATTTTATATACAAAAAGTACCCATATAACCAAAAAACAGATGAGACACTGAATTTTCAAGAGGTTCTTATAAAACCAACAAGAAATAACTACAGTAAAGGCTGGCCAATTTGTGGGTTTTGTGGGATTTACTTATATCCCTTTGCAGACCACTTCTGACTTTGATTGGATTTTTCAGTTTATTAGCAGATATATCTTTCTCAAGGAAAACCATTGCTTTATTGAACGGGCCTGAAATCAAAACTTAAATCCAGGAGTGTGGAGGCCCGTGCAGAAGGTGAACAAGCAGAGCTATGGGAATGGTCTATCTCCACCCCCAAACAGCAGCCAGGGGTTACAGGCCAGCCTTTTTGACAGAAACCAAAATCAGTGGCAGCTTGTGCTCACATGCTGTGACCTGCAGGGATGTCCGGGCAGGGACCAACCTTGTCTGGACACAGGGTCATACCGGGGGTCTGAGCAGGACGAGAAGCAGAGGGTGGTGGATGGCTGGCGAGGGAGAGCAGTGGCCGCAGCCACATCCACCAGCCTTCCTGAGCTTGCTGCCTCCCGGTCCCCTAGGTAACACACCAGAAAGGATGCATCAGCCCTGGTTCTGCACCCAACTGCCTGGGCAGTCCCAGTGGATGGCCCACATGGGCACTGACAGCCATCTCTCCGTAGCCTGGGATGAATCTGAAATCCTAAAAGGCCAGGACATATGAGAGCTATATTTTAAACAACTCGGATAATGTGATTATACTGTACACATACACGTATACTTTTTACAGGGTAAACATTTTACTGATTTAATAGATAAATATTACCTATTTAATAGATAGAAAACCAGGACCAGATACTGATCGCCATTACCTACACGGCCGGTTTCTGATCCCCTTTGCTCAGCACCTTGCACTTTATTTGACGAACTGACCTATTGAAATGAAGTAGGGCTGTTGTTCAAGGAGCAAGACTTTATGCACAGTATGAAAAAGGACAGAAGAATTTAGAAAGAAATTAACCGCTATAAACAGTATAAGTTACTTAGAACTCCTCATTGCCTAAATGAAAGGCTAAATAGTGTGATGTTTGGGAGCATACAGCAAAACTCTGATTCTTAATTGCTACATTTTCTTCAAGGCTTATATGCAACAATTGGATATACATTAAACTATCACTTCAAATATATTACAGAAAAGCAGGGGGTTGTCTGTTTGTTTGGTTTTTTTTTTTTTCCCCTGTGAATTCACAGCCTTTGAAAGTCTGAGGCTGACAGAAAGAAAGGACACAGAGAACATACAATTATTAAAAGGGTTTGGGGTTCAAATTACTGTAGAAACTTCAATGTGAATATTGTGCCATTCCCACCTCAGACTCCCACTGCTTAATTTCATTATCTGTCCAAATGAGCAGAGACTATATAATTTTAGGATTTGTGGTCTAGTGAAAACAACGATCAAATAACTCTTTCAAAGCTCTGAGGGTTCTCCAGTGGACTTCTTTTCTGGGATCTGCCCTGAGGGGAGCTGAGTTACAATAAAGAAAATGAGGATGCTCAACGTTTTGCAGAATCAAGTGGCGGGACCCGGTCCCATCCCCAGCAAACATTTTAATGACAGCAGGATTGAGCTGCGGAATGGAGAATTAAGAATACTTTCATTAGCTAAATGCTAATTGCCCTGGCAGTACACATAATGCTGAAAAAGGCTGGGCGGAGTCGGGCTTATCACTGAGCAGCAGCCACCAGCGCAGCCTGGCTTGCAGAAGGGAAACAAACTGCGCCTGCAACCTCCAGGTGATTCTCTGCCTCCTGCAAGAAACCTCTCCTGATCTGCTCTCAGAAGGGCAGTTCCGACTCACTCGCCCTTTGGAGCATTTGCACCACTGAGCCCTGGATTAACGTAACGGGCTGGTAATAAAGTAAATAAAATGAGCTACTTCCCACAGAGGACTGAGTCACAAAGAAAAATGAAAACAAAAAAGAAAAGCTATGAAATCGGGAGGTTTTGTGGGTTTCTGTTTTGTTTTGTTTTGTTTTTAGTTTTGTGTCATTGTTAAGGAGAAAATGGGAAATAAAGCAGGATGAGGGAAGCAAAGACATTTCCCATCATGAATGCTTGAATGCTGTACACATGATCTCATTGGTAATGGGTCAATGCCTCCTGCTGTGCCTTGGGCAAGATGGCTGTGATATATAAAATACTTTTAGTGGCTGTTGACATTGCAGAGAGCTTTTATTTCTCTGTCTCCCTCTCTTTTTTTTTTTTCCCTTTTACTGCATCTATGTCTCCATCTTAAGCCTATAAACTTCATAACAATCACTTGGTTGAGCTAGTAATTGCCTATTACACCATTTACCACACAGACAATCAACATTTGTCACACTGTTAATAAAAGGAGCTGAAAATTTAAGCACAAATCAGGACGTCATTTGCTGTCAGTAATGCTGATGTCAGGAGTTAGTTCCAATGAATCTTTGGGGGCCTGGAGCCACCAGTTCACACCCAAACCACCTGCAATGAGCAAAAAGGCTCCCTTCCAGGCTGGGAGAAAATAGTAAGTGGTATAACAACTAAGAGGTTGTATTTGCTTTCATTAGCTCATTCGTGAAACGTTTTGGTTTGGGTTTTTTTTTTTAAATAAATTGGATGTTTTCATATCACTTTCCCTTTAGGAGAATTGCTATGTCATGTAATCAATGTCCTCAGAGAAGAACAAACCCCAAGAAGGCTCAGTGGAGTATCCTAATGTGTCTAAAGGCAAAGTGATGGGCAGCAATCAGATAGGATTTTTTGCTCCAGAGAACAGGCAGAGGTTGGTGTAGAAATGACAGAGCAGAAGAAAGCAGTAAAATTGCAAAATATAGTTTCATTATAGCGAATATCTATGATCATGATTACTAATGGCAAAACGCAAGTGAATTTTCTGGAGTAGCAGTGACATTTCAGCTTTTTGTAGGACATTGCAATAGAGAAATTTCATGTATAGTAGATGGAGGGTGATTCTTCTTTTTTCTCTGCTTTCCCTAGTTAAACAGTAACCCAAATAAGACTATTAATATGAATAGAATATAACACAAAAAAGAAAAAATAATACCTGAGTATTTCATACCCTATCCTTCTCTGGACTCACTATGGTGCCCAACAGTAAACAAGGAGAGATTAGAGGACCAAAAAGCAACCATTGCTTATTTTTATTTCCTTCCTGCCATTTACTTGCAGTTCTTAAAACTAACACAGGATGCCATTTAAAATTATCTAGAAGATGAGTTTCACTGCACCATCCTCTCCCCTTCCCAAAGGAAAAAGATGGGTAGCGAAGAATTTCAAAGGCTATATATTGCCCAGGCTATTGAGCTCACAAGGAAAACCCTTGATGCCAGAAATTTCAGCAAGAATGTACTGTAGAAAACACACACTGAGTGAGTGTCTAATACTGATTATTTTTCCTCATTTGTGGTACATTAGTACTTTTTACTGCATTCTTTCTTCTTTGTATTTATGTGCGTGTGAACTTATTCCATACTACAAAAGAGAGACATCAAGGTATAGCAACCTTGAAAAGAGCCATCTTGCCAAAGGGGCATAGTAAAACTCAGCTGCTGTCAGAATATTTGCTGCAGGATACTGCTTTTCATGAAAAGTACCACTACGAACAGTGACCATGAAAACTAATCAGATTTTTTTCCCCCAATGTTTTCAGTAAAATCTCCATTTTTATAGTTATTTTTTTGTAATAACTAGCTTCTAATCAACGAAGGAATACATTTTCCACACAGAGAAATCACTAGCAAGAAAGGCAGAAAAGCAGAAGACGTCACAAGGTTTAACATGACACACTTATACAGATCCAAACTATCTGGAGAGCACTTAGTACTCCAGGAAAAGACTTTAAGGAACTGTCCTCGCCCCATTTCCCCCAGGAAAGAGACAGAAAAATCTGTGAGATGCATGAGGGCCAGCCTTTCTGGTCCTTACCCACCTTACTCAAGCATTTGACCCCAATGCAAAAGAAAAAAGAAACTGAATGCAATTCTTTGGCCTGCACTTTGAAGTTTAAACTGGGTAACTAGTGACAACTTTAAGCATAAAAAAAAAAAAAAAAAAAGGCCTCTCTCTATTATTTTTGTACCTTTCTATGTTCCTTCCTTTTTATTACGTGTCTCTCCCTGTGGCAACTTGCTGCATCTATCCATAATTTGATAAAAAGAATAACCAGAATCCCTGCAAATGCACAGTGTGTATATATGTGTGCGTACCTACACATCTCCCCCACACAGGGACAGAAAAAGGGATGTGCTAAGGGCATACATTAAGCATCCAGATGAAAGCAAGCATTGGATGAAACTCAGTATCTTTTGGATTCGCAATGAACACGGGGATGGTAGAGTTAAAAATAGAACCTGTGCTGCTACAGAAAACACAAACCCGTGTATTGTATCTTTCACAGTTATCTCTTGTTCTGTCTCGCATTCTTTTCCTCTCTTTCCGTACTCAAGGCTGCTCATTACAAAATGTCAGGGAGCTAAATAAAAATCAAAAGACTTCTAAAGCCACTGAAAACAACTCTCAGTACTCGCTGGGTGGCATTTGCCTTCAGAGAAGCATTACGAGCATGCCATCCTTGACCACTCAGCAGTAAGGTGCAACAGATGATCACCACATCCTAAAAGGCATGCCCTGCTCATAAGCCAAGTGAGTAGGTAGGGCAAACACTGACTGATTAAGAAAAAAAAAAATAATCCAAAACTTTGGCTCATCTCTGTCCTGCAGACCCCGTAAAGTTACAGCTCAAAAATAAGGAGAGCACTTTGATAATTTATAACAGAAAATACCTCCCTCAGGCATCACGATTTTGTCTGGCTCATTCCTGAATTCTGTTTTTCAAGCTCTTGACACCATGTCTTAATCACAGCTGGTAACAACACAGCAACATCTGTAAGAAACGCCAGTAAGATATTTCCTAGTCAAGCACAAGGAAAAATGGTGAAATAAGGGTAAAGGAGTGGCTGAAAATGCTAAACATTTAGATCCAAGACAGGAAACCAAGGCCAAGAGCCTGCCCTCCAGACTCTCTGAAATGCAAAAATGAAAAGAGCAACTATAATATTAATAATTAAAATTGAATTAAAAGTAATGTAAGTTAAGGCCAAGGGAGTATTTTTAGTTTATAAATTTTTTATTGTTTTTGATAAGTTAGAGCCACAGAAGGCTGTGAATACAGAAATATGCATGTAAATGAAATAGTACGTACTAAGATGCCCTAACTGAGGACATTTTTTTTAATAAACCATAAAAATTGTATAATTAATGTAACAATAGATTAAGGACACGAATAAGTAATGAGAATTATGTTTAAATAGCTGCTGTGTAGGCAAGGGTGCAAGAGGATTAAAAATACAACCTTGAAGCCAGATTCTCATTTTGTTATCGCCATAGCAATCACTGCAGACTTACACTGCTATGACTATCACAGCCATGCATCCTTAGCCTAACTCTGAATTATTATGGTATGGTAAGTACTCGGTTTGACTTGAATTACACAGTATTTCTGAGATCCTTCAAGGGAACCTGTATTCCGGAAGAGTAAGGGAAACAATCATCCTTAGATTTGGAAAATTCATTGGTTATACATTGGTCTCCAAAGGTTAATGGCAAGTCACAAGTATAGGCCTGATAGAGAAGTGGTGAAGGGCTGTATGTCATGTATCTCCCTCCTCCACTCCAACTGAGATGCTTGGGTACCCTCCCAGCTCCCATAGCAAGGTCCATCACAGCAAGCTTCAGGAAGGCATGGGGAGAGGCAGACCTAGGGAGGCTCAGGAGGGGAAGACTCAGTGCTCGAATGGTTCAGTTGCCAACCTGAGTTCAGCTGCTGTAAAGCCTGTGCTGTTGCATCTCGGATGGGAAGGAGTGGCATGGCTCTCCAGGGAGAAGCTCTGATGATTAGTACAAAGGAAGCTCTGGGCTCCCAAATCTTCCATACTGATTTGGAAGACAGACTTTTAACTACTCTGCCCACCCTCCACTTTGCAGCCCTGGCATGAAGTGGATGTGGGAACTCCCGCAGGGCATCACTCCACTCCCAGAAGCCTCACCACCATGCCCCCCATCGCCACTGCCCAGCACACTGCCTCCCTAGTCATGGCTGCTATGGCCCAACCATAGCCAGTATTTAGAAAGCTTGGTATTTACCCAGCTCTTTAAAAATGAAAGGCAGCATCTGATCATTACAATGGAATTCAATGTATTGGTTGCATAATAATAGATGGCGCATGAGGGTTTTTTCAAATGTACATTATTAGTATTCGAGACATTAGGCAACCAAGATCTTGTAAAGATGTTATTACCTCTGATACAATTGCTACCCACAACATCGTCAGTCTGACAACTGGATCTGAGAAGGCCCAGATACAGAGGATCCCTCACAAGTAACTCTGGACTCTGTGCAAGGAGAATAATGAGTCTGTCTAGAGATGCCACCACAGCAGTCGCAGATTAAAGATGAAGTCTGAAGTGCAGCTACTAAAATACTTAAGATATTTTTATACTTACCATATTTTTATGGTGATGAGAGTTTGGTGGTCCATAAACCAATAGCAAAAATATTTTAAGTATTCATAAGAAAAAAATATTACATCAATATGATGAACCCTGCAAAAGATCCACTGGTCAGAACTGCAGCACTGTTCCAGACCAGATTTAAGGACCACCTGCTGTGCATAGAAGCCTGGGTGTGAGTGACTGCACATGTTTTCAGCCATATATGCCAGCAGAAAACTTGGACCTCAAAGTCAGCCTTAAAAATAATCACTTTCACTCCCCCCACTCCTCTCTGAGAGCACCAGAAAGTTAGACTGGGATTGTTCTTCCTCTTGCCATCTTCCATCCCTGCTCCTCAGACCCCGCATTTTTTCTCCTTGCAGGAAAGTCAAAGTGCCAGCAAGACCACAAAAGAGGAAGCAAACAGTAATATTGAAAAGAATTATTCTTTTAAAGTGAACCCTGCCCATGTGAAACATGATTTCACAGACACCATGCTGGATCATGAGCTTAGCTGCTCCTCTAAGCAGTTATGGCACATACTATCACCCTGAGAAAGCTATTCCTTGCTGACAAAAGCAGTGCCACTCAGTGGGAAAACAACCGAACTTCTTGCGTAGCTAGCCGTACTCTTCCTGAGAAATAAACTTTCTCTTCAAGGGCTCTCACACGTTCTCCCTGGAAATTTGTCATTATGTGGGTGAGTTTGTGCTGTCTTGTAAACTAACTCTCTAATTTACTGTCATTCATAAGGTAAATAAGTACACATGCATCTCACTTCCAGTGCCTCAAAAAAACCCCACATTAAGACATAGATCAACTTCAACATTATTATCCTTTATGGCTACCAATAATTTTTTCAAAATAAAAAATATTGATTGCATGTAGGTTGATGGCTTCATGTAACAGAGCTGAGGAGTCATTTTTGATTTTGTTGTCTTGTGGTACCTCAAGGGTTGTCATTACAGTAGTGATATGCTGCAAATAAAGTGTGTGCTGTGGACCTGAGATAAACACATGCCCTTGGCCTTGTGCTTTTGAGAAGGAGGAGACAGGTAACAGAGTTCAGGAGGCATGGTCAAATTACCTGAAAACATGTCCTTATTTTACCTGTATGATCTGTCAAAAAAAACCGCACATCAGAGCAACATTAGCACTAAGGCATTTTTTTTTCCTGGAACAGAAGGGCTGCACAGGGGCTTAAGGGTAACTTCAGCCTTCCAAACAAAAGCAAAAAGGGAAAGAAAAATGAAACTGCATGTGCAGATTTATTCTGAACAGTAATGGTAAGGAACAGTAATGGTAAGGAACACAATTTTGACATGTACAAAAGCTGGGTTTATTATTCCCTGGAGAGAAGATGAGTGGAGAAGCTGACATTGGTTGCATAGTGACATTTCAGGATGGAAGGAAAGCATGTAGCCAATTAAGTCTAGCATTTGTACCCTGTAGTGTTTTTCCCCTCAAGTGCTTATCTAACGCTCTTTAGAATATGTTCACAGCTGCAGCTTCTATTTCTGCCATTAGTAAACTTTTCTACTCTTGCTTTAAAGGAACATACCCTAAACTTCCTTCCTGGTTCATTCTTCCTGTGATTTGGCAGGATATGATACCTCAAATGAGACACAACCATTTTATCCTACTTACTATTTTCATCCCTCTTCTAACTCATTTAAAACTTCCCCTTCCTATTTTAAGATGAACTCACTGTCAGCCCAACCAGTGCTTATTTATTCATTGCCCTTTGATTTTAATCTTGCATTGACTACCTATATTGTTCCTAGTGTCACCCTAGATAAAAAATTGGTCTCTCTCATATTACATTTGCTGCCTCTCTTTCTGTCATGGTTTGGGCTGGACTGTCCACGGAGTGAACAACAGATGCTCTCTTTAACTCTCTCTCTCTCCCTTTCCAGAAGAAAAGGGAGAGAAAATAAGGGAGATATTTATAGGTTGAAAAGAAAACTAAACCTACGTTAATTAAATATTAATAATAAAAAGATATAATAATATCCAAAAAGAAAATAATGAAATATATACAAGATATAAAGAACCAATATCAAGCTCCCATGATGATGATCACATCACTGGCAGGCACTGGGAAAGTCCTAGACTGGACTCAGCAATGGACAGGAACTGAACTTGGGAACTGAACTCAGGAACTGGATTCAGGAATGCATGGATCAGGTTTAAAGGCAAACAAACAGATAGAGTCCTCCTCAGACACCGTCCACTGAAAAAAGAGACTGACCCCTTTGATCCCTCTTCTTTTATACTGAGTGTGATGCAGATGGGATGGAATACCCTGTTGGTCAGTTTGGGATCACCTGTCCCGTCCACTTCTCCCCACAGGTGTGATCCCTCTACACTCTTCCACTTCTGACCCTCCAACTTGGCACATAACAAAGTCAGCTGACCTTGTTTGTTATAGCAATAAGTATAAGCAGGAGCCTCTCTGCGTACCATTCCTTGGTGTTAGCTATAAACATCAGGCATTATCACTCTGTAAGCAGACACTGTATGAAGAATATGCCATTAATTTCAGAGAGATAGAAGAGGTTAGCTGAAAGTAAAATTACTGAAAAGAAAATTAGTTCTGTTTTACCTCAAACCAGGACACTTTCACTGTATCTATAACCACTTACCAGTTCCCTAATCTTGAACACAAGGTGTTTTCATAGGACTTCATTCTTAACTGATGCAGGTATGCTTTATTCCCTCGATCACCGTACCACCAAAGCATCTTCAAATGTGCTTAGCATAGTAGCATTCTGTGAGGGTGTGTATTAGCTAGACTTTACAGATTCAGAACGTGAAACAATCTAAGGGTCCGGACCATTTTTCCCTTGATGACAGTGAAGTTACAAATGTCTACCCGGCTTGCAGAGATTCACAGCCCCTACCTTGCAAGTTCACTTTCAATCATATGCAGCTGCTTCAGTGCTGAAGAATCAACAGTAAGACAACTTGGCCCAAAGGACTGCACTTCCTCTTCTCATCGAGGAGTTTGTAGTAAGCCAGAAACTGAACAGCTTCCCAATTACTGTTCTCTAACATAAGCAGGAACTCTGCTTCTCCCTCCATAAATGTGGTAGTAGCTTTGGCTGGAAAACAAAAAGGTTTTTCTTCCCACAAAGCAGAAAAGCTCTGGATATTGACTTACACTACATCAAAACAAAATAAAAGCACTGAAAGGATTTTCAGGTGCAGAGAAGGTTTTCTAAGTTGGAGTTTTTGTTGTTCTTTTAAAAAATTTGTTCCAAAGTTTTTGCTTCAATGAGTCAATATCCTCCAAGAAGAAGTGTTCTTCAAGCTGACGTGGACTACTTATTAACAAGATACATAGTAATATCAACAATTGCCTCTATTTTAAAAAATGGTTATCCACCCAGTGGGATATTTGAGAGGAAAAAGAGCAAGTTTTTCTCACATAACTCCATCCTCAACATTATTTGTCCAAACACTGAATCCAGATTTTATCGTTGTAACAAGAGCAGTGGAATCAGCCTACACTGGCCTCTTTTAGGGACCTATCTTTGGAAAACACAGGCTGATAATTAGGAATGTTGATGTAACACAAGGATGTTGTATGTAGCTATGGCTACTCAACAGCAAAGGTAGGGTTTTGTTGTTGTTGGGATTTTTTTAAGCCAGCTATAAGAGATAATGAGATACAACCCCAGGTATTTATCTGCTAAAAGTTTGTGTAAGGGAGTAAGAAGATTAGATAAATGCTTTTATAAGAGCATTGTGAAAGTGTGCAATAGACCTTACAATGTATGCTGATATTCTGCAGGTACTTTATGGAATATTTTGAGGATGTTCTTACAAATTGCAATGGCTCTTGTATATGAAACTGTGTCATCTGCAAGAGCTTATTTCAGGAGATTATCTGCAAATTTGTACCTACTTGCCATTGATGGTAAATTGCTGCCATTAAAGAGATGCCTACATAAAAATCAGCCAGTGATTTTGTCGTGGTATGGGCTGTGATCTGTCATTTGTGAACTGTACAAACAACTAATACAGCAGATCCATATGCTTTTAGACTCTTCAGTGTAGAATACACTCTATCTACAGCCTCAGGACAGAAACACCACTGTTGATATCATTTTTAGGAAGCATCCCCTAAATTTGTTCCAGAGCTAAATCACTTTTAAGGCAAAGTACAAAATGCGGTGGACGAGCAGTTTCCTCCCTTCTGCATGGGGCATGTTGGTACTCTCAGGAGTCCCACTTGCCTATTTTTTCCTTCAGCATGTTCATTGTTTTCCTCAGTGCTGCTTTCTTGTCTCAGCTGCAGAGCAAGTGACCTGAGGCAGATCTTGTCCTTCCCGGATTTCCTCTCCCCTGTCCCACACAACTCTCTTTGTCATATGGAAAAAGTTCCCAAGAGCAAAATTCCCAAGGAAACCAATCAGTTTGCCACCTATCTGAAATCCAAGATGGAAAAGTGTTTCCTGAACTGTAGCATCAACTCTGAGATACAACTGGTATCACAGAGACAAAGTCACTCTATGTTAATGACCCTTAATTGCTCATCACTGTTTACTCCCTTGTGTCAACACCTTTTGGAATTTCAGTTCAAGTTGAAGACTAAAAATAACAGAGAATACACAATTAAATTGACAAAACAGAACACATGTTGATACTCTAAAACATCCCAGCAGGCCCTATCTCTTTCTTGCAAAAGCAAATTCACATTGGAATAAAATATTAGCACTTGCACTACAGGGAGCTCCTGTCTCTCTTGCCAGAGAGGCTGAGGACAGATAATTTCTTTCACCAATATGACTGATTAGACACCCATCGGGGTGAAGGACAAGGAGGTTTACGGGACACAGCTCTAGGTTGGGCCAGAGTTATAGGAATGTCTCTTTGACTTCACCTGTACCGCACTGTAGTAAATGTACCTAAGCCTCACTAGTACAGTTCTGGAGTTTATAATGTCTTCGTGGCCATCCATCCACCCACTAGCTCAGTTATTTTTTCACCATTGTGATATTTCCCCTCTGAAATACTTTAAAAACCCAAACACCTACTTAACCTAACAACAGTACTGTTACACTCCATCTCCATTTGTTTATCATTTCTTTCCTAAAGAGCCAGTACCATTAAAGTCTAGAAGACAAGGGCCTTGTGAGCTCACCTAGTGGAGCTAGGCCATGGCTTTTCAGACTCAAACCTCTATTCTAAAAGCCAGACACTGTTTACATTTAAGCCAACAACAAAAGTTTAGTTTACTCTAAAAGGAAGGAAATACAGGTATTTTCTTTTGTATTAAAGCAGTGAGAGTACAGAGGAATGTTTTTTGCTGAATCTGCAGAAGAATATATAAGCTGTTGGATAACCATTCTTCGTTGTTCTTAAGGAACAAGGATAAATGGAGTAAGAAGATGACGGAGCAATTACATCACTGGCACAGAGATGACCTCGTCTCAATTCTACTTTCCCTGAAATGCTACTGACCAATGTTTTAGCTGCAGTTTGTCTGTTCTCATAAGCAAGCCACAGCACAGCAGAATGCTCCTTGTGAAGCCTACAAAAAGGGATGTGGAGGGAAAAGGGATCCACTGACCTTGATGCTACAGTAAACTGTTCATTTTCCTGCTTCTCTTCTTCAGTCCACATCTAGGCAGTTGGAAGAGAAGAGGACTGCTGATGTGAAAAGATATGCCAGGTGGCAGAGAGAAATGGGAAGTCCAAAACTGCAGGAAAAATGAATATTGAGGTGGGCCAAAGCAATAAGAAAATTACCTCTTTCTAAAAAGCATATCCAAAAATACTACAATTTTAGCTGACATTTGGCTCCTTCCTTTAGGGCATTGCTCTATTGCTAAGTGAAAAACTAAGGTTTTTGTTAGTCACAGAATCACAGGCTGAAGTCAGAAAAGACCTCTGGAGACCATCTGGTCTAATCTCCCTGCTCAGGCAGGGTCTTCTAAAGCAGGTTGCCTAGGACCATATGAAGATACTCCATATGCATCTATCTATATATACACATATGATATATAGAAAAACATAGGTAGTTTACAAAAGAGATAGGTAGTTTACACATAATCCATATATACAGATAATCTATGTAGAAATATATATATAGATACCAATTAAATATTAAAAGAACTATACATAATATAGACATAAATATATAATAATATTATATTTAAATACACAGAGATATTATATAGTGAGATACACAATAAAGTGCAGGCATTAGCAGGACTTAAGTATCCTAGAGGGCTGTGTGGTCTCCCCTTGTAGCTACTAAAGGAAGGGCTCTGGCCTCTTTGCTAAAAGCCTTTGCATTGCACCTGCAGCCCCAGCAGAGAGTCACCGGCTCTGTTTAACTCAACCACTCTACAGCTAGTGCTCGTCATATAGCACCTACAAATGCTAAACACTCAGAGCCTTAATGAAGGTGTTATTTTTTTCACTCTTATACTACCAAAGTCACAATAAGCTGTGCGCACACAGGTGATATCACAATCCTGATCTTTTTGTAAACACAAAGATATCCCCAAAGCCAGAAGTGGGACATCACTCAAGCTTTTTGTTAACGCAACAGGTTGTGCTTCATGGCTAATTCACTTTAGGATTAATCTGCAGGAAGATATTCACAACCTTTAAGTACATGTGAGAGCTAATATCCATTTCAAAGATGACAACACCTATAAAATTGCTTACACAAGTTTGTGCATGTTGTAACACAGGAAGCTTATTGAATTCTTGTCTCACAGTGATGGGTCATCTAGGGATTTGCCTCAAATTGCCCTCCTCAAAATTGACTCTCCATCTCAGCTCAAGGCCATCATTCTCTGTGTGCCTTCCCTGCTCATCTGAAGGGAATTAATTAGCCATTTATTCATATAATCTTGCCAGCTTCTCCACAAGAACATCCCCTTCTTAAAGACCTGCAGACTACTGAATTGCACTCTTTTGTAGCTCCATATGGTTGACTCTCCATTGCTTCGCAAAGCTTATCATTCGTCTGTTGCCCAGATTTCTTCATTTCTCCCACCCTCCCACTGTGGTTTTCTTGCAGTAAGATGCAGTTTCCCAGAACGTCTTTACAAGCAATTCATTCAAAGAACAAAAATTAAAGCAGATCTTTTCTTAAGAACAGAAGGAATAAGCATGGGAGGGGTGAAATATTAATATCTCCTCTTTCTGGTTTTCTTTGCCTATGGCTTTTCAGTTGATTTAAAGTCTAGTCCTTCTTGCAATGGATGCTTGACTCTCCTGTTAATCACTGCTTCTTTGGCCATCCTCCCACACTGGACTCCAGGACCTGGGGTGATAGAGTTACTGTGAAAATGTAGAGACGTTATACAATGTTTTCAGGAGGCAGAGACAATGTGCCAAGCTCAGCAAAGAGGTATATTTTGAGCTCTTTATATACAGAAAAGAAATACTCTTCCTCTCTCATGGACACTGTCATTGGTCCCTTCCAAATGCTAATGTAAAAATGAGGGAAGCAATCTGCAAACAGATCACTGAGGTTTTCTTCCTCAAACTTCCCAATAGAATGGGATCATACAGAGCTCTGGAAACCTGATCTGTGACTATACCAGTTGAAAACCTGATTTCTTTGCCCTGGGCAAACTAGGGTCTACTAAAACATGAGATTTTTCTGCCTCACTTCCCTAAATATCAGCAAGGGCCTTTTGAAAATCAAACTAGATATTAATAGCATTCTATGAATTGATACAAATCATACTAAAAATGCAACTGGGTTTTTCACTAGTACCTAGATGTAGCAACACTAATACTGGCATCAGTTGTGATTTTCTTGTTGTCAGTTGTTGGTATAAGGCCAATAAATATAGTCACTTATTGTATTGTTTTTAATCTGGAGTTGCATTGCAAACTGCAGCTAAGAGCAAGCATTAAGGTGCTAAAATTAGTTTGCACTGCAGTAGTAACAAATTAAAAATGGCACACTGTTACACCAAGCAGTGTACAGTTCTGCCAATTGATTTATGAGGTCAGGAGTAAAAAAATTTATCACCTGGCATTATCTCTGCCCAGATTTAATGACTGCTCTGTCATCAATGCACAAAAAAAATATAGTAGTAGAGAAAGGTCTTTTCCAGACACAAGGGCTGTTTACAAAGGAGTCTTTCTCTCTAAGACACCTTAATAAAATAATAGCCTCAGTGGCCTAAATCTTGTAGCATAGTGAAAAATCTGTGTAGTGGTGGCTTTTGGCTCCAGACAAATATTTTTAAATTCATTGCCAAATGACAAGAGGACCGTCACGTCACCTCCAGCTGTGAGGAACATATTAAGCTCCGGACTGTCTGGCATCTTTGCTCCCCGTGTCTGTCTCCCCGTAGCACAAATTTAATGTCAGACCGAGATCCTTTGCTGAAGTTCAGAATAACATGTTCACCATTAACTCAAAGTCTCCTTTCAAAAATAAGCACTGACAAAGGACTGAGAACTACTTTGGTTCCGGTATAAGAAGTCATATGAAAAGAGAGAAAGGGAAAAGGTAGTTCGTGATTTATGGTGAGGCTTCATCTTGTTTAAAAGAAAAAAAGGATCAGACTATCAGCAGTACTTTAATGTAAGAACTGCTGCCAAGTTTCACCTCAGAGGTGACTGCACTTCAGTGGCAGATGAATATGTCCCTCTCTACTGTATGCTGAATACATTGAAATACTTCCTGGATTGGAAGAGAGGTTGTAAACAAAAGGGTTTATTATAATGGCATTCATCCGAAGAGAAACAGGAATAAGTATGTACTCAGGAGACTGTAAGAAGTTCATCAGCATTACCAGCTTCTACTCATTGTAATCCTTGATATAAAAATGATTTGGGTGTCTTCCACTTCCACTATGCATAGGTACTCAAAATCACAAAAGTTCTAATTCACAGTCTTACAATAGACAATTCATGCCCTATTTACTGCTTAGAGTCCATGAAATTCATTGCTGAAAAATACAAGGTGGTTCACATTTTAAAAGGGAAGATGAGGAATTACAGAGACTTTGTTAAATTGTAGTGAAAAGGTTCAATATTATTAACTCCTAGGAAAAAAGTTTCTACATCACCTCATTTATAATTATGCTAAGTACAAATGAGTACAGCCAAAGTTGTAAATCTAATGTCAAAAGTCATCAAAATTCTTTATATTTTTAAACTCTAAGTATATCTTCAGGACCCACTAAATTCAAAACCTGCTTAAGGTCACAAAAATTGCTGTGGTCAGACTGGGGGAACTTAAATCTATTTGATGTGTTTTGCTGAGTTGTATGCTGCTATGCTTTGTGGAAGACCTGAACTTTGCTACTGGCCGGTCTATTTTTAATTAAAACACAGCCTTCCTCTCTGAACACACTCAGACTTTGGAAAAGATCAGCTTTGGCATTAGCTCATTTCCAATTACAAGTCATACAGTCTTAATGGAGTACAGCCAAGTGCAGAACCCCCCCGCTGTCTGTCACAGTAAAATCGTTCATTTGCAATTAATAATTTGAATATATTTTTAATTAAAAACTATTCAAAAATGTTAAGGGACCTGCATATGGAGATTATTATTAATTCTTTTTTTTTGCATTTCCTAATTTTAAGCAGCAACAAAGCAAATACAGGCATCACCTGAAACTGCATTTTAGAGACTCCGAAGCATAAATGATAATGTGGTAGAAAAGAATAATTTGTTAGGGATTTGACCTGGATGGAGCAGCGGGGGGTGGGGAAGACATTTCAATCCACCTACTATGGCCATAACTCAAGCTTAATTTTACTACTACATCCAAATATTACATAATAATGTAAAAACCCCTAATTTCTCTCACATAGTCACTGTACTCGAAGAACATGTTACAGTTGGCATTTTGTATATGGAATTATTTTACTCCCATACGGGACTAAAAGAATTTCATAGAATTTCATGATTTTGCAACCAAGCCCAAGCAAATTTTAGACCCATTGACACCCAGTAATTTTAGCAGAGGTTTGTCTTATACACAGCACAGACGTTGACTTTCCTCCATATCCTACCAAGCCTATTGCTTCTATTACTGAAAAAGATTAGATTATGTATGTTTCTCAATAACAATACCAGTCTTTTGTCTTCCAATATGCAGTAAGAGAGTCAAAATATGTCTTTAGTTCTCAGAGAAAAATGTAAGCAGTGCCCCATAGTACTGAAATTGTCCCTGCAGTGGTCTCTCAAGTCAAAGTCAAACCAGCTTCCTTAGCTCATGACCAATGATAACACGTTGAGTCATACCCAACACCTACAGAGTCTCACCATCTTCAGCTGGGCTGCTCAGCCTCTTATGCAACATTGCATTAACAAATCCTCTTTCAAAAGCTCCTCATCTGGAGCCTTTAAACATGAGTGCGTTCAACTACATGCAGCAACATGGTGTAACACAGAGCCTGGGAAAACACTCCAAACTCAAGTACATGTAGATCAGTGTCAGGGGGTTGGGGACTGGAAAAATGTGGCTGTGCTTGATCACAGGCTTGTGCTAGGGGTAGGGTTGGGATTTCAGGAAAGTGAACCAGAGCACTCCCATCATCACTTCTTTTTCCCATCAAACACATGTCCAGCTTTCTACTTGTAATTAGTTGTTACACTGGGTGGATAGGATGAGGATGTACCCTGTGACTGTCTGTACTGTCTTGTTCAAGGGCAACCCAAAGATCCTGCCCCAAGAGAGAGTGAAATCATCCCACTTGAAATTTCCCTCAACACTGGGCTTTGGAGTCTTCCTAGTGCAAATAATGTAAAATATCAAGATCAGCATTTCTTGTAGCACCAGAAGAGTCTCAAGTGCATTTCACATAACCAAGCTCTTGGCTTTACATCCGTAACCAAGACAGAACAACACCCCATAGGCCCCTCCTGGAATATTACTTGAATACTGACACAGGAGCAGGTATAATGGCCAGCTAATAAATGAATCACTGACAAGGACTGGAAAAAATGTATGCTGTTTGTATATAAACAAAAGTAAAATGCGTAGGCATATTAATGGGTGTCCATGCACCTCTCAGACACATGTAGACATGTAATTGAGACATCATTACTACATACAGAAGGGGCATGAGTAAACTGAACTCCCACACACCTTTTGATACAGAAAGTCAGTGTTTTGTAGTAATTAGTGGCTAATTTGTATTGACACGGGTGCGCTTGGAAAGTTACTGTGGTTCCCTGATGTGCTCTAACTCAGTTTCAGTAAGGGTAAGGGCCACTGAGCCTATGCTATTGGTTATTTCTGTAAGAAGAAAAAGGTTTCAAAGAGCAAGTTAATCTCCAAGCCTAGTTTTTCATCTCACTGGTGAACATATTTTCTGGCCTTTGTTATTTTGTATCCCACACCTTTTGTTATTTCTAGGCTTCTCTAAGAAGCCCCAGCAGGAAAAGAGGTCACACTGCCATAAAAATACTACTGCTTTTAAATAATTTATTGCTAATTTCTGCATTTTACAACATCTCTGTGCTGTGGATCCCACTTTCCCCTCCTCCACTCACAAATGATATTTCATTACTTCACTGTATTCTAAGAAACATCTTTCAGCAGCCAGCTTCCAATGATGCTAAAGCCCCAGCAGAATGCAAAGGTATACAACAGGACAACCACATGGATCTCTGGGTGGAGAGGGAGCGGGGACAATACCACTAGATACGGAGATTCACCAAAAAAAAAAAAATATACAGAACAAAAACCTGGCAATGCAACCAGCTCTTTATTCTATTTGAGTCTCTTGTTCTTTCCTACCCTCCAGTGCTTATAGCTTGAAAGAGTTACCATTAACGCATTGACGATCAAACAAGGAGATTATTTCAAGCAATTCCTTGCACTGGACATTGTTTTGGAGCCTTTTTGCCCAGGAATGACTAAGAACTGAGCTTCCATCTCCACTGTTAGAGTCGCTTCTTTCAGATGAAATGTGAGGTTACACAGGTGGTGACCAGTTCTGACTTTTCCTGCACTACTTATATTTCATACCAAAACAAGGAAATTCGTACCTAGGCTACTGCTCTGTCATCTTTTCCAAAGTGATTTTGGATCCCATCAAAATGTGAAATCTTTTAGTGGGTATAAGAAAAATGCAATTGTATACAAGGGCTAGTGTTAAAATGCAGTAGTCATTCTTAAGTCTCAGTTTGCAAAGGCAGGCACAAATTGAGAATAATCTTTCTAAAGACAATGGAGAAATCACAGTAAAGAATTTTGTGGTGGTATAGAAGAGAAATGCAGTAACAAGTGCCCTTGTCTTCCATCCTCTTGCACTCATATCTGAAACAATGGCTATTCTCCAAGACCTTACTGCCCAGGGAGCACCTGGGAAAACAAACCTTACAAAACAAAAGGTAACCAAAAAGCCATACCAGCAAGATCTAAAGAAAGAAAAAGTCAAAATGACATCCCAGTGGAAAAATAAGCATGATAGTTTTGAAAGGCCAATGTACATGAGAAAACAAAAATTACTTTTTTAATCCTTGTTTATATATTTTGAGAAAGGAATATAAATGATTAATATCTGTGTAACTACACCAAATATTTTCAGGAGTGCATTTTCAGGAAAAGGTTCAATTGATATTTTATTACCTAGATGACTGAGGCACGGCAGATATCATTTTTCTATGTACTGTAGCACTTAGGCTCAGGTCCAGTTGGTAGCCATTGAGCCCTTGAGAACTCCACTGAACCCCATGGAGGCAGTTAGAGTACTTTCATATCTATCTATATACAGAGATACTAAAGTTTGTGTTATTGTTTTCTCAAATCCATTCACATTCAGCTATGGGTTGACCAGAGGCATGTAACGTGATTGCAGGATGGCCTTGTAGTAGGATCGGAGAATAGAATCATAGAATAGATTAGGTTGGAAGGGACCTCTTAAAAGTCACCTAGTCCAACCTCCTCTCCAATGAGCAGGGACATCTTCCTCTAGACCAGGTTGCTCAGAGTCCTGTCCAGCTTGTCCTGGAACGTTTCCAGGGATGGCGCACCTACCACCTCTCTGGGCAACCTGGGCCAGTGTTTCGCCACCCTTACCAAAAAAAATTTCTTCCTTATATCTAGTTTAAATTTTCCCTCTTTTAGTTTAAAGCCATTACCCCTTATAGTATCACAACAGACCCTGCTAAAAAGATTGTCCCCATCTTTCTTATAAGCCCCCGTTAAATACTGAAAGTTCACAATAAGGTCTCTTCGGAGCCTTCTTTTCTCCAGGCTGAACAATCCCGACTGTCTCAGCCTTTCCTCACAGGAGAGGTGAACCAGCTGCCTCACTATTTTTGTGCCCCTCCTCTGGACCTGCTCCAACAGGTCCATGTCCTTCCTGTGCTGAGGCCTCCAAAGCTGGATACAGTACTCCAGGTGAGGTCTCACTGGAGAGGAGCAGAGGGGCAGAATCACCTCCACTGACCTGCTGACCACACTTCTTTTCATGCAGGCCAGGATACAATTGGCTTTCTGGGCTGTGAGTGCACATCGTCAGCTCATGTTCAGCTTTTCATTTACCAGTACCCCCAAGTTCTTCTCAGCAGGGCTGCTCTCAATCTCTTCATCCCCCAGCCTGTACTCATACCAGGGGTTGCCCTGACCCAGGTGCAGGACCCTGCACTTGACCTTGTTGAACCTCATGAGGTTCACACAGGTCCACTTCTCAGGACTGTCCAGGTCCCTCTGAATGGCATCACATCCCTCAGGCATGTCAACTGCACCACAGTTGCACTTGTCGTCCACAAACTTGCTGAGGATGTCTGAGCATTACTGAAGCTTTCTTCTGTTGCCAAGTGTTTCTTCTGCTTCCATGCATTTTATCGTCCAGCAGCATCCTCCCTTATTCAGCATAGCACAAGTAATAAAATGAACAATGTCCTTCAGGGCTGAGGCTTATGTGCTATCGCTAATTAGCTTACAAGGCTTCCCACCCTAAGGGATGTGGGAGGTAGACCTGGGAGTTAGTGGCTTGGAGATTAAATTTATATTACACATGTGTATGTAATGTATTTAATATGTATTTCCCAATACATTCACAGGAAAGTTCCAAAGAGATTCACACCACTACTAATGATTGCTTTATCTGGGCTAAGGCACCAAAAGAAACAAAAGGAGTATTTTGAATAGGAATTCCCCTCCTAGGAAACTGGATAACCAACAATAGATAGCAGCTTAAAAGTCCAGCAAAGCAGCTCTTTGCTGTTGATGGGCAGAGGGGAACAGGGAGGAAGAAAGAGAAGAGACCAAAACCCGAAATGGCATGGATCAAAGCAGCAGCACTGAGCACGTGCGATGAGACAGGAGTGCTCAAAAGGGTTAGCTGTGGGTTTCATTACTTAGGAAGATAAGCCACTAAGCAATGGAGTAGATAGAAACCCTTATTTTTAGTACGTAATTCCCACACAAAATGTTGCAAAAGTTGGGATATTCCTAAATGATGACATCCATTCCCTTTTCATCACTTGCCACTTCCACCCTCCTCAGCATCCCACTGAAAAGCCAAGGCCGAGATTATGCCAGTCTGCAGATCTATACTGATAAAGACCTTTGCACAAACTCTTTGTTAAAAGTGAGCTGCCTTGACAAAAATGTCACCATTGGATCTATCCTCCATCATTTCCACCATGCACATATGCATTGCTTATTCCCCACATGAAAGGTTTTGTATATATTTCCACAGGAGATTTTATTTGATATTACTTGACCGCATCCTTTTTAGATTGCTTTGCTCCTGACACCAAAAGCCAAGAACAGCTCAGGAAAATTCTTTTTCATAATTCCATTGGTACAGCAGTATCTGTTCTAGGATACCAAAGATCTTATTCCTCCTGCTCCCGCCTGTCTTACTGGTAACAGTCGAATCAAAAACCCTTGTTATAGGCAGGTCCTACATTTGATCAGGGTAAACTCTCACTTGTCAGCACTTATCTTCTTCCAATGCTACTTAATAGAAATTTAAACCATTTGAGAAACACAACTCTGAATCAATTTGCTTTGCCTAATTACCAACCTCACAAACCCCACCTTTCCAATGCACTGAATCTCCAATGAATATAAACCCATGTCAAAAGGTGTTACTACACTGGTTTGTTGTTATACCTCTGGCCTTTTCTCACTTCCTCTGGTAATATGCCATGAATAAAACACATTTGCCAAACTTAGAACAGTTAAAAAGCATGATTTGCTGCAGAGATGAACTGCTCACCCTTCTTTTTTTTTTTTTTTATTGCTGTTTAAATAGTGCCCAAGGTTAACAAAACATGGGATATAAGTAATGGGAAGAATTGGTGAGCATTCTGCCTTCATCAGGATAGAGGCATCCTATGGTACCTCTGTTGACCCAAAGCAGGAATACCTTACAGAGCCTGAGGATGCTGACCAAACTCAATAGCACCACTCGGAGAGTAAAAGGTGGCTCTGTAAGAGTAAGGATGCTACAGCCTCAGCATAGTTGAAATATTCCATACAGTGTTTAATTAACCTGGGTTGGTGGATATTCCTGCTGATAAGTCGTCACAGTTGGAAGACCCTAGAGCAGAGTGAACAGGTATGGAAGCAACTGCGTTCCGTAGGAAATGAATACCAATTGTTTCTGTCTGAAATTTGCCTGTTTGAAATTTCTCACCATGGAAGAGAACTAATTAAGTCCTGAATGCTCCTGACTGTGGTGGATGATGTTAATTTTTCTCTCAGACAAATTGTAGGGTGCTAAGAGATATGCAAAGCCATGCAGAAAAGTACTTGTGTGAGCAAGTCATATGAGGTCTTAAACCCTGCTACACATGCAGCTCCAAAACTTCTTTTTGCTCATGACGTAATTTTTATGGTGGAGTTGTGGTTAGGCAGGTGAGCAAAAAACATAAAAAAGTAAAAAAAAAAAAATCATAGATTTCCATCCATTATTCACAATAAGCCTGCAAAACATCTCTGAATACCAAAATTAACTTTTCCATGAAAAGCTTTTCTAGCATTAGCTGAAATAGCACAGCAGCAGGCCTTCAGTGATTCCTCTGGAGTACCCAGGACTAGGATCTGCTAATCCATAATGTTTCATTTTTCTAATGCTGTCACTGCATCCAATTGGTATGTCTAGAAACGGAAAACTTCAAGTTATTCTCGTGTCAGTTACAGCTTACAAGAAACCCTGGGGAAGTCAGGTCTTTAGACAATGCAGCATGACTTCCTCCATCATCTGTAAAAAATTTTAAGGAAAAGGGTTGCAAGGAAAAACACCAAAATGCTATGAAATATAGTTACGTGGCAAGCACGTGGTTATATGTAACTTCATTCGTCTTCCTGTTGCTTAACTTTTCTGCTGCAGTTCTCAATGACAGTGGCCTTTAATATTTCTGCAGGATCCACATTTTGGTCAATGTAGGGACTGGTTGAGCAGTTGTTTGTTACTGTGGTGTATCTTCACAGTATGTGTCCTGTGACTTATGACTCAAACTGTTCCTGAAGCAGAATGATTAATTTTCCCTTGGCTTTTCTATGGCAGTCCCCATGACAGTGCCTGAACAAGAGTTAACATTCACAGCCTGCAATCAAGGCAGAAGCATTCCTTCCATTCTGCAGATGGGCAACAGAGGCACAAATTTATTAGGATCAAAAGTTCTCTGACTTTAGACTTCACAATTGGGCACTGACTTTTTTTTTTTCCCTGGTGTGCCTCGTACTGCACACCATCACTTCTGTTTATAGCACAGCTCCAAGAAATTCAGTTACAGCTGAAAGAGCTCCCATCTCAGATACCATAAATGGCATGCAGGAAACAATGGCAGAAAATACCTTGCCAGCTGTGACAAGAATTATTTGAAATCCCTCACCTAACATCACATAGGGTTTCTATGGCAAGAAGAGGAAGAAAATCCATCTCTATAGGTTGATGTTCAAGGATACAACCCAAGAAACTATAATTTCTCTCCTTGCAGCTGCCTATCTGATTCACTATGCACATTTAAAAGAATACAGGCATCAAGGCAAGACACTTATAGGGAATAATCTCCTTTGTTACACTTTCCTCACTTTTCTTTTAGATAGGCACATCCTGCACACAAGTCAGAAATCCTGAGAAGAGGGTAGTAACTGATGGCATAAATAGGCCGTAATATTAAGCATGTGTGTAGTGGAGCACATCAAAGTTGTACTAACAAATTAATTCTGACATTTCCTAGCTTTTGCACATTTGGAGTAATTTTTGCAACGTCACAGTCTTTTCACATGAGTATCTTTGTTTATTTGCTTGGTGTTGTGTATGTGTGCGGTTGCCATGGTTTTTAAGAGGGCAAACTAAGCAAGAGAGAATTTATCCCAAGGCATCAGACTGGTCATCAGTAGGGTTGTAACCTTCACATCAGCCACAAAAATCTCTGCTGTTTCAGATGAAAGGCTGATAGCAGGAATAGCCTGTCATTGTTAACACAGATCAGGTTTAGAGGTCAACAAGATTCGCACTATTTTTCTGACTGCTCTGAATATTGTAGAAGAGAGTCTGTGTATTTCATGGAAAACAGTTTTGAACAAAATGTTTTTCCCCAACTCTAGGCAAGGTTCTTTTGGAGTAATTTCATACTGCAGTTTTGTAGGCATTCCCTTGCTAAAAGGCACCTTCAGCTGATCTCAAGGAACTGTGGCCCTTCCCACAGGAGCATATGCACTTGCCTGCATAACCCTCTTAGTTTTCCCATGCAGACAGATGTGCCACTTGCCCCTTCTTGCCTCCCTTTCATGTCTGTCTCCACCTCTCATAAGCAGAAAGATGGAGATAAACAGAAGAGAGACTTTAGTGCTCCCACAAGACCTACAGGGAGGTCAGGTACTGTTGGATAAGAGGGACTCAGGTTCCTTTTTGTGAGAAGATATTCCAGATTACACTAGTTAAACCTCCACCATTTGCAGGCTCTGATTTTCTTCATATAGAGCATATTTTTATTAAATTGGTGTTTTAGTAGGATTTGATGCAACAAAACCCAAACAAGACTAGCTTTTTCCCACAGGAGGACAAAAAAAGTGTGTTTGGGCATAGCAGAAGATGGAACTGGAATTCAGCCACCATTAGCCAGCCTACATTGTTTGTTGGACTGAAAGGCTTGCTCATTTCTGTGTTCAGGTCCTCTTTTCTGGAGGACCTCTCTCTCAAAAAAAGGCAAAACAGAACACAAAACCAGACAAAAATAATACAAAACTCCCAAAACAATAACTCCCCTCCACCAACAACAATGTTCTCATTGGTTACTGAGCAAAGCCTGTCTCAACTCTATCTGCCTGTGTTACTGATACAGATTAATGATTTGTCAGATTATTCTGTTTTAATAATATCCGAACTGTAATCCAAACCATGGCAGAATTTCAGCGTCACAGCACAAAATTATGTAATTATGCAGGTGCCTTAATTTTCTTTCTCAGAGAAGCTAAAGGTCAAGTCAATAAAAGGTCAAGCTGACTAGTATGAATTATTATAATATTCTTCTTAACCCGTCACAAGATCAATAATTGGTGTCATCATTCATTTTCTAGAGCTAAAGACACTAACACTATTATTGCAATAAGAGAGAAAGAAGGTATATCAAATTCCTGCCATTCCTGTTTTATTAAATTTGGAAGTTTTGAACTCAAATCAGTAAAAGAAAATAACCCAATGAAATCAAACCCCAAACATTCTGTTCTTAGATAGAAAAGGAATGACCATTTGATTAATGACATATTGGAAAGCTATAGAACTTTTTGCAGAGTTTAAAATACAGCATTGAAATAAAATGGGTTTTGCAATAAATTTATCTCAGTGATCTTTGAAGTTATAGGAGTGTGATACATTTCTCTTTCCTTTAGCTCCTGAGCACTTTTTCTCAGTTGGTATTTTTTAACTCATTACAGGCTGTCAGAGGAACACTATGGGTCTGATTCTCCAGCATTGCACATTTGCAGAGATGTAAAATTACAATACAAAAAGGGTGATGTTAAGTACTACTACACCATTTTTAGGAGGTGATATTTCTTTCCTGTTCATTTTGCTAACTCTTTTTTAACAAAATTCCTCTTTCCCCACATGCGAATGATCCTGCTTGGTTCACGTCAGCATGCAGCCCAGCTAAGTGTTCACACTCTCATAGAAGCATCTGAGTTTTGCTTTCTGTATTGTTTACTCTGCTTCAGCTAAAGGTCACGCAGAATTGGCTTGCCTACACTTAAAAGGATTTCCCAGGAGAGCTATATGGGCCAATACTGCCAGGGAAGACTGGGTGTTATCTTGTCAAAAGCTTTTTTTTTGATACTGTAACTTAAAATAGTCCCTCACCTTTGCACTGGACTCAAACAAAAAAAAAGCAGAGTATGGGAGTCTTTATTAGGACATATATATGCATAGTTGCATCACTTAGGCAAGCAGCTTTTTGAGAGTAGATAAAATAAGGGAAGAAAGGATGAATTCAGATGATACCAAAAAATAATAATAATAATAAAAAAACTAAAACCAAAAAACAAGCCAGTTTTGCAAGGCTGAAGCTGAAATTCTATACCTCTGGAAAGCAATGGCATAACAGACACAAAATACTGCACAGCAGCTCTGTAGAAGATCTATATGGGTCTTCAGTAAAATGTTTTTTCTCTAGATGACACAATCTGTGTCATGAGATTTTGAATAAGCAAATCTGAAATAATGAGATATGAACGCTGGTAAATGCGTTGTAGTGAATACTAAAATGTAACAGAGAAATGCGCTCCCTGCAATAAAACAAGGTCATACACTAAAATAACATAGATGAGCTAAGTCAGCCTTAGGAAAGTGATTCAAATTTGGTGCTGCTATAATGTAATATTTTGAAGTCTGTATTGTTTTCTTACAGACTTGACAAGCATCAAGTCCTTTCAGGGAAAAATCCCAATCCACCACCCAAATACTGAAAGAAAAACATGCAAAGGAGAGACAGTTTGGTTTAGCAGGGTTGTGGATGATATACAGACTGTGACGTAGCATCACGTTGCATCAGGATTATGGCATCTAAACTAGCAGTATCAAGTTCCAGGATCTGATTTTATGTTTGCCAGATGCAAAATGGAGGTAGAACTGTGCAAAAGCTATTTACTCAGAAAAACCTCTGATGTAGCCAAGAAGTCTCTCTGAAGTTAATTCAAACATGATTATTAATTTAGTTATTCACTCAAAAAAAAAAAGTTGCATTTACACATTACATAGTACTTGATTTTAATTTCAAAATATTTAACTATTTCCTTAATGAAGATAAAAAGGACTAAAAGAATAAAACCTAAAAGTAATTTCATATAAGCAAAAAAAAATATTTTTATTGATAGCTACCAAATATTTTTGTTCTGTTTCTGTAAGAAAAAAAGAAAATTATTTCTTAAAAAGTCCACAAAAACATAGCCATTACCACTGGCATGCTGCTCTATCCAGCTCTGACTCATTCCAGACCTTTGCCTGCGTGTCCAGACTTTGGGGGATTTACACTTTATTTCACAAAATTTCAATCTAGCCTGAACCCAAACCTGAGATGACTATTTCCATATCTGACTGTAACAAGAGACTTTTTCCAGTGGTGGTAGCCCAGAAACCATAACCACCAGTCGTAACTGATACTGCACAAGCTACAAATGGAAGACTCAAAGAAAAACTCATACCTGAAGGACCTAAGAGGCCACTGAGAACAGCAAAATATGTACTGCACTAGATTTACTGTAGCTGGATTTTAATATAGCACTTGATATAGGGATTCTGCCTGACAAACTTAATTCAAATTGGCTTAGATATGAGCAGAGTTACATGGACAATAAATTGGTTGCAAAAAATCTGTAAATAAAGAGTAGTGATAAATGCTACCACATGAAGCTGGAAAACCATGTAGTGTAGTGATATAGAGATTAATGTTCAGTAGAGCCTCTTAATTTTGATCTATGTTCAGGCAATGGGCAGTATCTTTTTTTATATATACATATATGAGAAATGAATGTACTCACATACACACACATATGCAGAATAGGGAACTGGGAGATCTTGTAGATTCCAGTGTAGAGACAGCAATGCCAGAAGGGGATCCAAAGCCTGAAAACAGATGGGACATCTTAGGAAATGAGAAGCTTGTGTCAAATAGTCACTAGTAAGAAACCTAGAATACAGAGATCCAGAAGGCAAAGTAAGGTTAACACTGAACACAACCTGAGAAACAAATGTTCAATGCTGTGTGCTAGCAAGAAGTGCAACACAATCTGGGGGATGCACATACTGAGGCGATATACAACACAGCAAAGCAGAGAAGACTGGCCAAAATGCTCCTGGAATATTGCATTCAGTTCTGTGCTCCTCAGTATCTAATGCTGACAAATTAGTGGTAATTCAGAGGAGAAAAAAACCTGCTGCCTAATGGTAGTAATATCTAGGCCACTATTCCACTGAAGTCAATGACAGGCACCTACATACCTTTGAGGATCAGGCCCTCAATCTCATGTAGAAGGATTTACTTATGAAGAAAGATTAAAAGGTCTAAATATGAACAGCTCAGCTAAGCTTTGACTAAAGAGAGACGTGATAACTGCCTATAAATATTTGAAGGGTATAAACATTAAGAAGGGCGATGAATTATTTAGATTGGTACAAGGGATATAACGAGGAGTAATGGGATGAAATTAAGAAAGTGAAAATTTAGGCTGCTCCCTGACAGCAAGGTATATTTCATCTATGAAATAATTTACACTGAACATCATGAAAAACTTCTTCAATGTGAGATGTATTAACCTCTTATAGTCTCCCAATAGTAATTGGCAGAAGTCCCATCTTTTGGGGGCTGCTAAAATTAGATGAAACAAAGTATGAGAAAATGAATAGAGGACCATCTTGCATTGGCCAGGGGACTCTCTGGATGACCTAACTAATAAATCTATTCCCCTGCTCCAACTGCTCAGACTCCTGTTAGCTTTTCTATCCAAGAACACCACAGGATTTCCAGAATAATTGGAACTAGCTAAGAGAGAGAATACAATCTTGGGAAGTGGGTACAATTTGCTTGAGAAGGAACGCATCATACTCACTTTTAATTATAACTGTTATCCACCAAGTACAAGGTAGAACAATAAGCGTCCTGAGAGGAGCGCACCAGCATTTGCAATCAGCATTAGAACAGATTAACAACTAAGACATCAGTGGGGCGTGGGAGAGAAGGACTAGCTAGAAAATTAACTTGTACATTACAGAAATACCATTTAGGAGGCAATCTTATGCCTCTAAGTTTGGCATGCAAAATTTTGCAATTTCATCAGCTGGCTTGTGTCTGTTCAAGCATGACTTGCCATAAGTGAAACCCATCTAGTTAGAGCATGACCTTGTCCATTCACAAAATAATGCAGTGCTGTGAAGAAGAGGGAGTGCACTACCCCAAGGAATTTCATTGCAACTGCAGAAAAACAGCTTCAAAGTCTAAATAGAGCTTTCTATCATCTCTGCTAGCAGTGCTCAGCTAGTACTGTAGCGTGTAAAGTTCCCATTTCCGCTCTCTCCATGATGGATTTGCCATCATAGCATCACTATTTGTTAAATCAAACTTTGAAGGAATTCAGCAAATAGGCTCTCAGGCAGACAGTAATTTAATATTGGGCTGTTTAAAAAAAGCAACAACAACACAAGAAGGCTGGATGTCTCAGGAACACATGGAGGGGAAAAAATATAAGGTGATTCTGGGTGAAGAGAGATGGGAAGAACATTTAGCTATTTGAATTCTACTGTAGGAGAAAAATGGTTCCTCTTTTAAATAATTCCATTACTTTTTATAGTCAATTAAAATAAAAGGCAGTAATATTCAGCATATCTCAAGAATTCGTCTCTAAGAAATGGATCCTGGAGATATTAGTTTGTTCTTCATAAGCTCGATCTTGCACTACACAAGACAGGGAACCATAGCAGAAGCATATCTTGCATCAACTCAAACACTTAGGTTAGCTCTCTGGCAAACAAACAGTGACACCTAACTCCCAGTTTTAAAATGAGTGTATTTGCATGTGTGAACTCTTTTTTAATCACTTCTCTAAATGCAGCATTTTCAAGACAACAAAGAAACTTTAAAGACTGTCATGAATTTCTAGCAACTAAAATGGCCACAGACAAGTTTTTCACCTGTTAGAGACCAGCAACAGACCTCAAATGACCCAAACCCAATGCTGGAACGTTACTAACTCAGCGCCACCTGCTAAGTCACAAATATGCCTTTCTCTATCAAACCAAGTGTTGACGAGGCTAAATACTTTCCATTTTATGATACCTGACAAACACAAGACAGCAGCGTTACAGTTTAAGGACAATACCCAGTGCTCCAACCTAATTAATCACCACTGGACCACTAGCAACAGTTTGCCTTTCAACTATACTTTAGGCCAGGTAGCCAAATTTTTTGTACTTTCATTCTAAAGAACCTGTGGACCCAAAGCTGTTTATTAAATACAGGTTTTCCTTTCATATATAATGGGTGTAGTTAAGGTACTTTTTTTTCATTCTACAGTAATAACTTGTATCTCTCTGACACAGTATTTTTGTAATCAGCTACAGGTGCATTTAAAAACTGGAATCAACTACACTTGTATGAACAAAACTTGTCCCAATTCATATTTATGCAGTCCCAGAGAAGTCAATGAGCCAAATTCCACTCCAAGCTGTACCAACATTAATCCAGAGAATTCAAATGGTCTCAGTGGCTTTGCTCCAGAGCATGGAATATGCCTTAGCATAACTTTACAGCATATCAATCATAATGGGACGTCTCCTGCAGTCAACAGTGAAACAGAATCTTCAGATCAATTTTATAGCACTTTTGCAGATTTACTTTCTGACTTCAAGATTTGAGAGACTGAACAACAATACTCAGCAGATTTTCTTGATTTTCAACCTTCAATTAATATTAAAAACCACACGAACAAACCAACCAACCACTATCACCTTGCAGGCCAGCTCAGAACAGCAGCTAATGCTTTATTCTAAGCATAGATTACAAAAAGTAGGGTTGGAAGGGACATCAAGACACCATCCAATTCACCCCCTCCTCCAAGACAGAGTCTACTGTATGTAAATCAGTCCTGACTGACGTCTAACACAAGCTAAGAAACATCTGATAATTGAAATTATACAACCTTGTTCTATAAAATCCATTTCAGTGTTTAACTGTCCTTCCTCCTAGAAATTGCTTAAGCACAAATCCACAAAAAGATTCTATATTTAGAAGTTGAATTAAAGTAGGATTTACAAGTTCAAAACTGAGATTCTCAGACCACCTGCCTAGCTGTCATAAACTTTAGAGGTGCACCCCTTTTCCACATCAAAGTTCCCCAGACACCTAAGTCTTGCATTTGTTCATACAGAGGAGGATCCCACTTTTGACAAGGCTGAGTGACTCAGCATCTAGTTCATGCTTGCACCATGCTGGAGTCAATCAGCAGGAGACAGAGGATGGAGGCACTCAGTCTAGAGCACACGGTCTTTGCAACAGCATCTGATGAATTTTTGCAAACCTACACTCCAACTGCCACCTTCCTTTAAAATGAAAAGGATAGAGGAAGGAGAAAAAAAACGACGGCACTCAGGCACTCCCTGTCTTTCTACTTCAACCAATAGCTGAAGCACTTCAAATCAGCGTTTTGGAGATGCATCTGCAATTTCCTTCTTCCAATTAAAAACACTCACCCACTAAGGTGGTGAATCCCAATGTTGTTCATCCACTTCCACTTCAGAGGCTGGACAATGAGCATAATCAAAGCTATCTAAAACCCAGGACCCACAACTAATTTTAGAATCATGGGTAAAAAGCCCTTTTGAGAGACCATTGTGACCTACAACAATGTTCATGGAAAAGGATGGTAACTGTTTGAAATAAGGAACACTTTGAGAGAGAAGATCTCTTCTCTGGACCACCGAATTTGAAAATATTGTCAGCAAGTTACAATGACCCAGAACAATTTACAGTCTAGGGATTAAGACTCTCTTAAGAGAGCAGGACATGACTTCAAGACCCCAAGGCACAGTATGATGCACAACTTTCTCCTTCCCCACTCATACTGATGAGTGATCTTGTCTTCAAGTAGAAAGCAAAGGACCCCATGTTCCTTTCAACCTTTGTGTGGGGGGGGGGTCTATTGGAAGGAGTAACTTTTGTGCTTATATGCTTTCATTTTTTCTTTTAAAAGGCATAGGCAGTTACTATCAGAACCAATTCTAGACATTGGATTCCAAAAAGGGTTAAGAAGTTTCTCGAAAGCAAGAGATGGCAACTTGAATTTTTCTCCCACCTCCCAGAGTTGTAAAAAACAACACTGTCTCCAGTGGACAGCCTCTAGCCAATCCATATTGGCAGGTTTGAGGCAGCTTGGTGATAACTGCTGATCCTGAGACTAATGCTGAAACCAGTCTGGAAATTAGTGCGTTTTGTCAGTCCCTATTTCTGAGAAATCTAGCTTTCCCAATGTGTTGCATAGGGAAGCTAGATGTCTCTTAGTTAGGTTATAGATTCTCCTGCAGCAGCCAAACACCGAAAACATTGTTGTTAAAGCACATAAAGCTGTAGCAGATTTCTGATTCTGTGTGTTAGCCCAGTCTGTGTGCTGTATGCTATATTGTAATTTAAGGTTCAGAAATAAAACCTGACCAAGTAAAGTCTGGACTACTTATTTATTAACAAAGATTAATCAGCAGATTGATTTCAGAATGGAAAGAAAATGCTAATATTTTTAAAAAAATACATTGCTCCAGGAACTCATGACTTGAGTGCCTTTGTGTATAGAGACCATGCCTAGCAGCTCACACTAGGTATTATTGGGAATATTTCAACATGGAGCACTGATTTCAGCCATGTTAGCATTAAAGACCTAAGCACTACGTGAGGAACTGGCACTATATACAGAAAATTCATAACAGGGGCATAATAGGCACTTCTGCAAAATGTTATGGACCTTTACCACAGACACAGATGACACATTTATAATAACTATATAGAGATAACTGCAGGTTTCACACAGAGTCCATTGTGTGTACACTTTTCAGGTTCAGCTTCCTAGAAAGTTTTTAGTTTCACCCACAAATAAAACCATGCCATCCTCCTGTTTTTTAGAGGCCACAGAGATTAGCAAAAAAAGTGTTTGTCTTAAGTATATTTCTGCTGATTTCAGTCTCTGTAACTTTTCTCTCAGCATTATTAAATACCAGATATGAGTTGCTTGCTTAAACTAGATATCAATTTTTAAATCAATGCAAAAATAATTTTTCCATTTTACTTTGGGTTAACTTGTCTTAACAAAATTATACGTGATTTTTCTACATCTGTTCATCACTAACTGTGCAAAATCAACACTTGATCAGTCCAGACAGTGAAAAAATATTAAAGTAACCAAACTAAATATTTCTCTAGTTTCCCACCTGTTCTATGGAAAATTATCAGTCTAGCAAAGGCGAAGGGGGTAAAAAAAAAAAAAAAAAAGAAGAAAAGAAAAAAAGCCTTTGTCATGTTGTTTCAATGCAAAAAAAAAATAGGATCAGTGCCTAAACCTCACAAGCAACCTTAGTTTAAAAAAATCAAACCCAAATAATAAGCTTTTCTTTTGGTTGCAGCTAAAACATGAGTCAGACAGTGCGCAGCAAGGTGATCAATGTGTCTTGAGAGAACAGAAAGTATTTTCTTCCTTCTTTTTAACTTTTTCTTAAGTTACACGGATGCACCAGCTTGGGAAAATCACTACAGCAACTAAGCGATGAAAGAAAATCAACTGAAAAAAACCCTGTCCACTGCAAAGGACAATTACTGATATGACTGGTTGGGCATCTGTCATCCACCCAGCACTGTGCTGAGCTCAGGCTCAGCTAAGGAAGTAAAAAATAAATTCAGCTTCCCCATCCAGAAACTTTTGCCAATTCACACACACAAAAAACCCCACACCAAACCAAATCAAAACAAACACCTCCTTGTTCTCTCACAAAGCTTTTAAGGTGAGGCACTGTCAGGTTTTGGACTCTCCCAAATCTCTACAGCTGTTGTTTTCCAGGAAGGAGGCAGCGACGAAGCACTCGCTTCTTACACCCACCCAACACTGCCAGCAGCCGAAGGAGTTGAAGAGCTGCCAGCATTAAAGACAAATCCTAGAGATGCACCTGACCCATTGAAGTGTCTCATCCCTGGGAAGAAAACAAAGATGTGAGTGAAACGCTGACCCTGTGGCAGAGGGACTTACAGCAGCCCAGCCCCAGCTCTGCCCTGGGCTCACAGAGAGAATTTACTCAGCTCAATGGCTCTGGCTTTGCCCTTTTTCCTCACCTCTGTGGAAAATAAAAGCAATTGCTAATTACCTGCAAAAGATAGTGAGACACAAGAATTGAAAACTACCTTTTAAACACAGACTTAAAGGAAAGGGCACGCTATTAGCAACACAGCTTGAAGACCCATGTAGCAAATTAGACAATTACACATCTTTCTTGGCCAATAGCTCACGATTTCTGTGGAGTCTAAGTTTGCCAATTAAAAACAAATCAACAAAGAAACCTTTCTACCTTAGTCACTGGCAAGAAAACCATTCTGGCATGAAAACAAAGCATTCTTGTTTCCCAGCATTTCTGGCAGGGAAGCTCAGGACTTCTGCTGCTGTTCAGAGGTTTCTCAAGCCACCAAGCAGAGAGCATCTGGGGTTTTACCACTTTTCAGGGTTGTACCACTTGCTGCCAGTGGTTTCCAGAACACCAAACAGCAAGGAAATCAATGGGGTTCAAACAGGGCTGGCACTGCGGCCCGAGGAAGCTCCCTGCTGAGCAGGAGCAAGGAGCACAGAGGATGTGTGGGAACAGTGAGAGACACATAAAAATGGGGAGGAGGTAAAACCAGAGCTGGCCCCATCACATGAGGGCATGAGCTGACAACTATTTGCAGCTACACTCTCAACAGCAGATGGCTTTGAAGCAGATGGGTGCAGAGACAGGAAGATACGCTGGGTGTATAAACCAACATAGAGAATTTGGGGATGATTTCACCCAGTCACTGCAGGAGTGTAACGTGTAGCACCAAGAAGCTCATCACCATCATAAAGACCTCAGTGCCCTTCTTTCCCAGAAGCCTGTAGTAAAAGGAGTGATTTCTCATCTAAACACAGCTTCCGACTAGTGCCAACATCACTATTTCCTGTGCTTCACAACTATGGAACATGTGGCATGTTTCCAAGACGTGCATATGAGAGTTAAGAGTCACTGGTTTTACAGAGGGAAGAAGAATTTGAGAAAAGTGCAGAAATGAAGAATATAAAATGTACAAGAGAGGAGAGAGGAAACACGACATGAGGGGGAGGGAGAGAAGAGTACAGAATGTCAAGTATGGGTGGGGAAGAAGAAACAGGTCCAAGACATAATAATGGTAAAAGTGAGGGAGCAACATTAGGATCAGGAAACTCATAAATGTACTTACTGGAAAAAGAATAAAGAAAATGGAGTCATGCCAAGCAAATTAAAAGGCTTTAAAAAGCAACTGAGAATGAGGGACCTGCCAAGCTACATTCATCAAATATTAGACACATTCCACCAGTATTAGTCAAATTTATTCAACAAATACTATTTTCTGCCATAGCTGGCCAAGTACACTCCAGCAAACGTATTGTTCAACAAATATCAAGGAAATTAATTCAGTAATCTATCCAGCTGCTATTCTTTTAGTTACATCACCCATTCCAAAAGTAAGCTGCACTATTGTTAAATTTGTTAACTGGAATGAGTGTTATTTGTGGCAAGGAGAGTTTACCTCTTCACAGCTGATGTACAGCTGATGAGAGTTCTAGAGCACAAGACTTATGAGGAGCGGCTGAAGTAACTGGGATTATTTAGCCTGGAGAAAAGGAGGCTGAGGGGAGACCTTATCGCTCTCCACAACTACCTGAAAGGAGGTTGTAGCGAGGTGGGGGTCGGTCTCTTCTCCCAAGTAGCAAGTGACAAGAGGAAATGGACTCAAATTGCACCAGAACAGATTTAGATAAGATATTAGGAAAAAATTCTTCAATGAAAGCATTGGAGTGGGCTCCCCAGGGAAGTGGTTGAGTCACCGTCCCTGGAGGTATTTAAAAGATGTGTAGATGTAGTGTTGAGAGACATGGTCTACTGGTAACTTGGCAGTGCTAGGTTAACAGTTGGACTTGATGATCTTAAAGGTCCCTTCCAACCATAATGATTCCATGATTCTAGATATGGGTCTTTATCTATAGGAATAAGAACAGGAGGCTGGCAGCACGACAATTAGATACCACACCCAGCAAACAGTATATAACCTGTTTTTTCTTTCTTTATGTTTTGCAGGCATAAGTAGTTTTCCTGCATGGTAGCAGAACTACTCCTTTGCCTAATAAGCGTCAACTTTTGACACCTGGATTACCATAATTGAACTCCTTTTGTGCTAGATTCAAAGTTGCAGTTACCAGCAGGTAATTTACCTCTCATCTGTTTAAATACACCAGTGCTTTGTCAGATTAGCCTTGTCCCTGTTATTGGAAGGTCATGTGATGTGGTAATTTTCACCTCAGTACGTATTCAAATCAATTTTCAGTACTGTCAAAAAGGCAACATCTTTTCTCCATCATGCTAGGTTTTTCATCCCAAGATATATTACGAATGAAGTACTATTTCAGAAACTGAAAAGATGTATTAAAATGAAGTTTAGTTACAAAGTAAACTATCAAATATTAGGAAAACATCACATTTAATGCTCTACAGGTGACCTTAGTTTAGACCCCTGGTGTACATATGTTAAAATACCATCTTTAGTAACACAGTTGCACAGGAAGTTTCCATGTGACCCTTTCTTCAATCGGTGCACGAGCTGGATGGTGCGCTGGGACTGAATTAGCTATTCAATATTTCTTTTTATCCTCATCATTCAATGTGTAGTCTCACCTTATTTACTGCATAAGATCCATACCCTGCTCTGAATACCTAATTATTAATTTCCTCATGGTCTTTTCTGTGGCACTCATCACCATGGTATCTGATGTTTCACAAATATTAATGAATTTATCTTCCAACCCTATGAGAAAAGCCAATAATACTTTCCTCACTTTGCAGCTGGAGAAAGGAGAACAAAGACCACGGGAATTGCCTGCGACCACAGAGAGAAGTCGGGAGCAGAGACAAGTTTAGAGCTACAGGTCCCTGGATTCCCAAAGCCAATCCTCGCTCTTCCAGACTACATCGTCTTTCTGGCAGAGGTGCCAAGGACTCCCAGAATCCACTTATCTCAGTCATGGCTGCCTGTGCTCAGCACCCACCCAGGGCAAGGACCTGTGGCTGAGGCCGGTCCAGGGAACACGCTGCCCAACTATCAGCTCCTGCAGCCCTCCCCACATCTCTGAGTGCCTCACTTAAAAACAGCTGCCCGAGTCCAGCTTCCTTATTTTGTTGTGTCAGATGGAATTACAGTCCAAAACTACAGAGAGAAAAACTGTGAAAGCTAAACAGTAATAAATAATAAACAGTAATAAATTTCAGGAGCCTTCCATTTGTGATACAGGTTCACTGAAATGTCTGATTCTGAATCCAGATCCTCAGTGCCTCCTGCTTCCCCTAATGAAAGTCACTATGCTAATTCTCCACCTGCTGCCTGGCAGAATTAGAACTGGATTCCCATAGCTTCTTCACAACTACAGACAAAGACAGCTCGGGGCAAGTAGAGAGAAAGTACACGTACGTATATTTGGGGAACTGAGGAGGTAAGTGGGGAAAGCCTCGATTTACATGTGCAAATTGAGAGTTGAAGTTATCTTCATGATTAGTTTTGTCTTTTTTCAATCAGAAAGCTGCTGTTAGAAAAACAAAGAAAAAAAAACCCTTAAGTATTACACAAGCTTCCAGTGATCATCCCAATGTCATAAGCTGCTTCTGTATTTTTAAAGATTTTTTTTCCCCTCAAAATGCTATTATTAATTCCTATTGAATATATCTATGTATGAAAGGCATCAATGTCCATGCACATCTAACCCTAATTCTGAGCAGTTCAGACTCATTTTAAATTTTGCAGGATAGATTCTCAACATATAACTCTTCTGCCTTTCTACTTTACCATCATGAAGTAAAAGCAAAGGGAGTTTAACTATCCAGATGAGGTCTTCGAAGTTACAAAAAGCATTTATCTGTCACTCAGAGACTGTTTATTTTTCAGGAGAACAACGGCAAGGAAGCTGGGATATATATGGGCTCTGGTGACCTTGCCAGCTACCAAGGTGACTTTTCAGAGAGGGCAATTTGTCCAAATGACAAATATTGTATTCCTGATCAAGTCAAATGGATCCCAATGACCAGAGCACCCTAAAAGGACTAAAAAGACCACCTTGAATCTTACACCAAGCACACTCAGACACACCTGTGCATTCCAAGACCACACATGTTTCATAAAGCCAATGCATTAAACTCAGTAAAGATCACTGGGGAAACAAACAAACCCCAACATACAGAGCTAAAGGTATGAATTCTTTCTCTAGTGAAAGCTTAGCTGATTTCTACACTCTCAAGTTTACTGGCTCACACAGGGCAGAATGAAATCTTGAGAATTAGTTCCTCTGATAAACAGCTCAGCTTTCCATCAATCTGACATGAAGTGCAATCTCTGCTCTAAAAAGCCAAAATGCTCTGTGATGGAGAGAGAGGAGGAGGAGACGCATTACCCAAGTAGTGATGGCTGGAGACATTTTTCTAGCAGAGACACAGAGAAGGTATTATGTCTTCATGGGGTGCTGAAAAGCATTGCTTTCAGCAACCAGAGGCTTCCACAGTATTTTTGTCTACCCCAGGGAAGCTCCGCATGTGCATAACCATGCACTTTCGTTGTACAGGCATGCCCATAAGGAGCACTGCTGGCATTGCTAATGGGTCTCCTTCCCCTCTGTGCCCTAACAGACAGGTTTTAGTTGCCCTCCCACAGTAGCACATGCGGGAGGGTCACATGACAGCTCTCTGAATCAGTGCTCGGCACTCCAGGGAGCAGGGTCAAATTATGCTCAGAAGCTCACATGAACCACCAGAGAAGTCCTACGGCAGCAGCGATGGGCATCAAAACCTTCAAAACTGGATCAAAGCCCACAGCTATCAGCACCAAGGTTCAGCAGGCACCGGATCAGACCTGGAGCATTTCTCCCTTCCTTTAACCCAGATTATCCCAAGGCCTGACCTTAGGGTCCTTCAGCCCCTTGATTTGCAACTGTAGAGTTTTTTTAACAGCAGTGTCAGCTATGAAGTTTGAGAGACCTAAACCTTTTGTTTCCTGTAGGAATTCTACCTAAACAGATTGAGTAATTAGAGTCCTTTTTTTCCCCAATGAAGTATTCTCTTTTCCCCACTCATTTCCACCTACTAGATTTAATGTATTTCCAGGTCAGTTCTCATATAGCTCTAATACTCTCTACTCCTCTTGCTTACAAAATCCAGCAAATACTAAGCCAGCTTGCTTATGCTGCTTTATAGCTTGCTGTGGTCATTCATTCTCAGCTGAACTGTACATTCAAGATAAACGCAAGGTAGGTGCTCTGCTTTAAAGCCCAGAATCACTCACAAAAATCCACTGGACCTGCTAGACCATCCTTTCAAATGAAGTACTCTGCAGCAGGGCTCCACCAGCAGCACTCCATCCTCCTCTATTCCCACTTCCAGGGAGGCAGACACCCTGCTGGGTGCAGGATTTGGTTTATTTTATTTTTTTTAATGAAGACAAACCAATTTCATCTATATGAAAACCCTTTGTTTCAAATATCCCCTCTGTTGGTAGGTAGCCCCTGAACTGCGTCACCCCTTACCATCCGCTCCCCCATCCCCACTCTCCCAGCTGATGAGGTGCAGGGTACCCAGGCTTCTCTCTTCTCCCACCAGGAGGGTGCTAGCAGCTCCCCTGTCCTTCCCTGCTATCTTGAGGCAGGGAATTCAGTCTCCCTTTCTCTCCTCATCAGAAACAAGATGCCAAGTAGGCAACCTCCTTTCAACTTTCCCACCACCACACACACAAACAAAAAAAAAATACTTGTTTTTTGCCATGATTTTGTATGGGGTGGAGAAAACAGTATCAGTTATGGATGACCCAAGCACATCAACCATCAGATTTCATTATACTGAAACGCCATACCAGCTTCTTAGTTGGGATTTTATTTCGCTTTTTCTCACCAAACAGAAAAAATTTTACTAGCAACTGCCCACGTTAAAATGTTAGAATGTTTTGGTTTTTTTTCCTTTCAGCAAACAGACAACTATTTTTCTCCTTAGAAAGTTTCTAATTAAAAGTTAGGTTTCTCTCTCTTTCTCTTTTGAAAGTACCATAAATTATAAATAACTGACTAGTCTTTCACTGTCTCTAATGCACAAAACCTAACATACTTTCTCCAGTTTTTTCCAACTTTGCTGTCAGAGGGACTTTTTATATTTGGGCTGAGAGGAGGCAGGCTGCTGAAGAAATCTGATGAAACCCCAAGACTGAAAATGTTGTGTCCCTTACCTACAGGAAGTACATTATGAAGGCAGCTGCAATGCAATCAAAGTCACTACACAGTATGGGCTCCTTCAAATGACTTTCCCCATGATATGGTGCGGCTTCTTTGAGCACAATGTAATGCAGCGTTCATGCTAGCTTAGTCCTGGGCCTCTCTGAAGCAGATACTGTCAATCATTTCAGACTGTGTTGAATTGAATGTAACATTTTCAATATGGTGTTTACAGTTTTCCAGTGAAGGTAAAGCTGAGACAGCCAATGCATTTTACTGAGTAGTACATTAGATTCCCCTTGAACTACGCTACAGATAGGAAAGAGGTGGCTGACTACACTCTGGTCATTAAGAATCTGTTTCTGTACTGTGCTAAGCATCCTGTCATGAGGGAGTGTAATTAAAGTGTTCATCCCCTTATTTTAAAAAGAAAAAAAAAGGAAAAAAGGAATGAAAAGAAAAGGTACAGCATCATCAGGGTTCGGATCCTGAAACTAATGTTACCACCAAGAGAAATCTTACTAGCACGTGCTGGAACGAGGCTGTTGCTTACAGCAGGCTGTCTCCCAGTCCTACACCATCCCTGTATCAGAATGAATTGGTAGGGGTAGGTACCTGAACTACCGACCACCTTTAATTCTGGACTTGAACAGAGAAGCAGCGTTTGGATGTAAATATGTATTGACAGGAATGACCAGTCAGTGGGTGTTGGGCGAGGAAAAGCACTCATAACTGCAGATGGCTCATCTTACGCCTCCTCACTGTCCAACGCCGAATGAGCAGTCCCACAAGAACAATCTCTCTCAGGGGATTTTGGCAGCTGTGCATCTGGCAGTGACCAGAATAATGAGCAGTGGAGGCAGAGGGGCCTTGAGGGTCACACGTCCTCCAGCATTTTAGCCTCCTTGGGACTCCTCACATCCATCCATGCCCCCACAGCCCTCTTCCAAGCCTTTTCTCTGACACTGCACTGAAGGGGTGCTCCGTACTACCCTGCCTGTCTCCTCTGGGCTCACGTCTAGGCATTCACCTTCTCCCTTATTCTTCATTACCCCTAGATGGTAAGAGATGGGTTTGCATCATCCTCCCTCATACCAGCACCCCTAAGTTCCCTGCCCACAGACCCTCCTTCAGTGCTCTTCACACTCAGACTTGTGAATATTTCCCATGCACCATGACAGAGGACTCACAAACTCCTTTTAACCAAAGTCAAGGAGTTCGAACCAGCAATTTGGGTGTTTACACCCCCCATTCCCTTCCTTCTCACGCTGTCCTTCCCCTGCCAAGCCTGTCCACGTAGCAGGATTCTCCCCACCAGGCCTTCCCCCATGCCCCTCTTGCTCTGGAGAGAAGTTGCTCAAAAAATCTTGACACGTGACAAGAGTGATTTTGCTGGGCTGGGGAGCTTACAGTCAACACATTTTATATGGTGCTTAAAATTATGTTGAGAATTATTTGTGGAAAAGTTACAACAGCTATAATAGTTGCACATTGTCAACACTCAGGTCTCCATCAGAGACAGGACCTAAAGCCTTGATTTGGCAAGTACCACTACTTTCATTTAACAGAAGGCAAAATTTAAGATACAACCAGCCTGAATTTGAGTGTTTTTTAAAGATACAAAAAAAAGACAAACCAGATTTCTTTTTTAATCCACAGTTTATGTTTTTTACCTTCCCTTCTTATAAGTGCTGGTTTGTCCCTAAAATAAGATGTGAACTCTGTCATAGAAGTGAATGTACTATCAGAAAAATCCGAGAAAGAGTTGCAGTTCCCACTGTGTCTGCTCCTGCCCCATCAGTGCCTGGACACCAGACATTCTCTGCCTTCAGATGCCCTCCTTGCTTTGCTTTAGGTAAAAGTCAGGTTATCTCAGATCCCTAGTCTAAAAACTGTTCAAGTTAACTGAAAGTTCAAATTGAAACTGCCCTTAAACTCAAACTGCCCTGCCATAGCTGGTAGTAAAGCCCTCTTGCATCATCCCCACTAGGTGATCCTAGAAGACAAAAGCCTTCTATTGTCAAAGACTCAAGCTACCTTTTTGGCACTGCCCTTCTTCTGCACCGAGCAGCCTTTGGTTTTACTTATGTTTTCAGTGGAAGTAACAGCCACCTTAGCAACACACACCAACCTTTGAGTGGACCCGATTGTGAATTCACTCTAAAGGTTTTTACCTCTACTCTGTCTGCCCCCATTTCTTCTCTCCTCTTCATGATCATGACAAGGTTTTTTATGGGGACAACAGTACAATTGTCCTCACAATACATCAGTTCCCTACCATGGGAAGCTGCAACAGCCTCTGACTCTTCTCTTGAAGATCTGCTGTTTCCACACTTTGCTCTTCTGTTCAGCCCATTGACTTACCTCCCTTATCTTCAATCTATAATTAACAGAGATTAAGGGAGCTGATTTTTTAGAAAAGGAAATAAACAAAAGGGATCAGGGATGTGTTGAAGGGTAGGGGTGGGGGGAAAGTAAAAAATCGTCAGTGTCCATCTTGAGAAGGTCATCCCGAGGAGGAGAAAGAGCAAAATCAATGAATTTTGGCTCAGCAGTGATGGGAGTCAATCCATCAGGCAAACCGATGGCAGTCAGTCAAGCTCTTACAGGCACCACCTGTCCCTGCCAGCAAAATGTCACATTTCTGAATTCATTTCCATAGCAAGATAGCACTCCCTCTGGGGCAGTGCTTAACAGTTTCACAGCTGTGAGAGCAACCTACTGAACAGGGAGAGAAGAGGCAGCTCTTCTTCCCCACCAACTAAGGAAACCGCTATTTCAAAGGAATGGAGATATGGACCACATCCAGAATAACACTTTTTGAGCATTTGCTTTAAGCTGGGGTCCCTAAATCAAGATTCACTAACTTTACTTCAATTTCCCATTTTTGTGTCACTAACCAGAGCAAAATGTTGACCCTGTATCTCTCTCACCTCAGAGTTTCCCTTCCCTAGCTGCATCAAATCCCTCACAGATGAAGGTGACAGGATTGACCTCAGCTAGCTAGCTCAAGGCAAAAATTTAGCCCATATCCACTATAATTCTAGCTGTCTTTGCTGTAGCAGAGTCTTGTCATGATAGGGCTGATTCCCTTCAGCTTGTTCAGAGAGCACAATTTTAGTGATTGTCATTCATCGCTGAACATAGCAGTGACATAAACTTCCAGGAAGTTCTCTGCTCATCCACACCAAAACAAGCGCTTATCTTTCTGGCACAAAAGGGGAAGAATGTTGTATTCTTCTCTTCCCCTCTACCTTCCATCTATCATTGAAGTATCATCAGGGTCGTTTTCAATACAAGACAGCATTACTAGCATCCCCAGAAATGGCAAACTTCTAGCACAGAAATACTTCCAGGAACTTTATTTTAAGTGTTTTTTATTGGCAGTGCAACAGGCTGGACTGAGGTATAGGAGAGTAGATGCTCCACTTGCACCCTGAACCTTAGTTTTGTTCATTTAGACAAACATTAGATCATTAGAGACAGCTTGCAAGTTTAAGATGATGTCAAACTAAGGGCAGCAGGGCACAATCCTTCACTTACAACTTAGGAAACACAAGTTTAAAATTAAATTCATGTCAGAGTTTTGATTTAGCAGAGCACTTGGCCCAAATTCTCAAAATATTTCACACTTCTCTACGTCTTTGAAAGTATAAGTCCACCATTTAGGTTCTTCTGAGGTCCTCAGAAAGCATCATTTACCAGCTGCCTAGCACAACAGGTTGCCTAGTTCCAGCATCCCCCAAGTTCATAGGCATAAGTTAGTGAAAAAGCGACATAGAGGTGGGGCAATGATGCCAGCCAACTCCCAAGTGCAGGAGGCTATCGCCAGTGGAGGAGGATTTAAGTGAAGACACTTAGCACTAGATCTTTCAAATCAGACACACACATTCCTCCTGTTGACTCTGAGGTAGGGTGTCCAAAAAAGGACAGATGAACTGATGGAGCCTAAAACGGCCCCAGTTAGCTTTGTCAGAACTGGTTTTACTGCAGTCACACCCTGCTAGCAGTAGATGTACACAGTGACAGGCTGGCTGAAGTTTTGGCCCCAGAGCTCTTCAAGCAGGACTAGCAGACTGGAGAGGGGAGCCCGCCTGCACAAGAGCTCCAGGATAACACAAAAAATCAGATACATCCCAGGGGAGTGACACCGGGCTGGGTGGTGTGCTCACACCAAGTGGTGTAACCACTCTGAAACACAGGATCATACTATGAGGGCATGTGCTCAGAGGTGCACGGTTCACCATGAAACCTAATGCTGAGCCTCCAGATTCTTTACTTCTTACATATATATAGAAAGAGATAGATAGATGGATAGTTATAACAAAACTCTTATTTCATGGCAAGCTCTACCTTATCTCACTCAGCGTCCTCATTTCAGAAATCTGTACAAAAACATACAGACAGCTCATGGTTTTGCAAGCATTTTAATGCTTTGGTAAAAGCTCTTTGATGACAAATATTTCTAACTGCCTTCACAGAAGTAGATATGCAAACATATCATCACACTGTTTATAGTGTGAGACAGTGTTTAGCAGATTCTTCATGTTTAAACTTACATTCTTAAGCTACTTATAATATGCTTATATGCTGCTTCAGGGTTTTTGTGGTGTTTTTTTTTTTAATCTTCTTTAAAAGTAATATATATTAATTTGGAATTCACAGTCACTGTATGCATTAACCCAGTTGGTGGAATAATTGTAAAGTACTTTGTCTTAATTATATCACCATGATACAGAGCAGTTAAATATCCATATAATTTTTTATTGTTGCCCTGAAGGCCCTTACTTGAAGTCAACCTTTTCTTTTCTTTTCCTGTTTTTTAAGCAAGACTTAATTTGTAAGTGTTAAGAAAGTAGGGAAAATTATTTCACCCTAGTTCCTTTATATTTTTTCTCCTACTTTTATTCTCACTTTTGAAGATTAATATAAATGAGTATAGAAAAGTGTCTCTCTAGTTAATTATGCTTTAGGGAACTTTATTCTCTCCTCCCTCACCCAAATTCTATTTTAAGGTCTGGTCTCATTCTCTTGTTCATTAAGAAATATTAGGAAACAGCGAACTGTATCATATAGCAGATGATTCTTCCTTTCATACACGTCCCCAGCTCACCCTCTTTGCATTGTGTAACTCAAAGACAAATCAAGTTGAAATAGGTGCCTTTGAAAACAAAAATGAGGGGCGCCTTTTTATTCTCTTTTCCTTGATTGCCATGTAAAATTATAGCATGATATGCACTATCTTTACCTTCACACAAACAAAAAGTAAAAAACAACCCATATCTCCAGTGATAGTTTTCCCTGTACTTCTCCTCCCCCATCAACCCTAGTCCAGAGATTATTTATTCCAAAACAAGTGTCCAGTCTGACACAGGTAACAAAGCCAAGCTCCAGTTTGCAAATGGTCCCTTGGGCTCACAACATTTTATGCACAGATTCAGGAGGGAGTCTCTAATCGGATAGCATCATCAGTCCCAAGCATTTAACAAATCAGAATTTACACCCCTTTCTTCTTCTAGCACATTCACAATCCACATCCTTCTCAATCTTTGACAAAAACTCAGGTTTGGGTGGGAAGAAGTCCCCATCTTACGAGAAAACAATTCTGTTGCTGTGCGAGAACAAGTGCTCACAAAGTCAAAAACAAAGAAACCATAAAAATTATTACAAGTCAATTATTTAGTTAGTATTGCAGCCAGTAAGTTAGTCTTTGTTCTGCCAGCTAGCATAGCTGGGTAAAACACCTCTGTTGTCTGAGATAAGTTTTAAACAAAATAATGGAGTTTTTTTAAAAGGTTCATAGATTTCACAGGTTTTTTTTGTTTTGTTTTTAATTTGCAAATTGCATTCATGGGTTTGAGGTTTTGATACTTTTTACTTCACTCATCTCAATTTTACTGCTAAAAATGAGTCAGAAATGAAGGGTCAGAAATGTAAGAATCTAAAATCTAACAATTTCTCTGACTAGAGGAAAATGGATTTTTTTAATTGTTCGTTCTTCCTTTTTTTTTTAAAAAAAAAAAAACCTACTATTTACGCAAGGAAGAGTGTAAGACAAAAAAAAAAGGCAAAACAAAAAAAAAACAACAAAACCACAAACAACGCAGGAAGGATTTTTTGGGTAAACACATAATGCTTCGTAACTATATCAAAAAATTGGTTAGGCTGTTGGCCAAGTGTGTCAGGAATAAAGGTTTGCTCTGGATAATGGCTAATGCTGTAAATACAGCAATACAGAGTGTCTGAGCATTGAGCCAGCCAAACAAAGCTATCTCCAGAGTCACGAGCACATCCTGGCCATTTTCTCCATACAGACTTTCCGCCTGCAACCTCTTTGTGCTCTCTCTCCCCGCTCTAAAATTGCGGAAATCCAAAGAAACCACATACACACACATTTCCATGCTTGGCTTCAGAGTCTTCCGTCAGTTCATAATAAAGTGGCATTTCTCTGTGATATTGGATGACAAGAAAGACAGAAGGGCAATTTACTAAAACAAATAGTCCAGCAATTGATCTGCAGCAGCTGTTAAACTCCTAAGCCAGGAAGAGCCTCAGTGAGTTATCAGCCCATCAAACGCTGCAGACGCAAGCCACTGCTTCCATCTGCAACACATATCTGTCAAGGTAAGGTACAGGTCTCGCTAAGTCACTGGCAAAGCTCCCTGTGACCTCCTTACAGGATCCAAAACTGAGTCTTGAGAGCTCAGGTTTCTAAGAGGCAAATCTGAAGAACAGACAGGGACCCCCAAGTTCTTATAGGCATGAACAGAGGAAGACTGGCCACTACCAGAGAGAGGATATTGGACATTAGTCCCATATGCTAAGTTAAACCCTACTAATCTTGGGCTCTTGCTTCATCTGCGATCACAGGCAGAGCATTCTGCACAGTGATAGTTTTTAGCAGTGAGTGACTTCACAGCATTTGTGCTGAAAGGAAGAATATAATTTAAAGGAAGATCTTGTCCATTTTTAAATTCTCAAGACCAGTGGGTTTTCCTTCCTAAGATACTGACTGTGCTGTTTAAAATAGAAAGGTTTTGGTTGGTTTGTTTTTTAATCAGCATATCTAGATATCTATTTCTTAAAAAATTGCACCCGCCCAGCCAAGACCTTAATTTTGAAAATAAAGATCTTCAGAAGATGAATATTTTTGTATACCTATAGGAGAATACAGCTTTATTAGGAGGCAGTTCAGTACTTTTTTCTTTAATGGGTTATTAAGCTCATTAACATTCCGAGAGACTATTTTAAAGTACTATTAGTCTACATTATGTGGTAGAATTAAGGGGAGGTCTATTAAAACCAAGGTTTGCCTTATTTCCTTTAATTCTCTAAGGTGAACTCAAATACCAAGAAATAAAGGCACTTGTATGGGACTGCTTCAGTGAAGCAAGGAAAGGGAGAGGAGGGAAGAAGCTTTAAAACTTTCTTTCTAGACTCCAATGTATTTCTTCAACTTAGTCAACTCTGCAGAGGGAATATCCTCTTATTTTTCTTCTGACCAGTGATGGTTACAATGAGTCATAGTGCATGCTTACTCCAAGCCAGCATTTTTGTCTCTTGCCAACCACCATTTTCAGAGATTTATTCAATGCTACCTTAGCCTACATGTTGCCTATGTAAAGAGGCAGAAGCTAGTTACGAGTAATAATTTCAATATTGAGCAGGAGAAAAGAAAATAAGATGCCTGGATGTAGCACAGAACTCTGCTACTATATTCTTTCAACTAGCCATTCCCCTACTATCCTAAATCTCCAAGAAGTAAATAAAAAAGGTCTGTACTTACCTGTCAGATTCCTAAATCCTAAAGTACTTTCCTAAAATACTTTAGGAGCTGTACAAACCACACAAGAGAAAGTTAAATCCTGGCCAGTCTAAAAAAAATAATTTACAACTCACTGTATGTTGTAGATGTAGTCTCATTCTTCTGAGGATTTTTGAGTAGGACTTCAGTCAGTAAGATATTACACAGGGTAATATCTTGCCCATGTGAGTTACACAGGGCCACTTACAGACAGAGAAAACCCAGGTACCTTCAGATATCAAGACATTTACCCCCAGTAAAAGCATCAGAGATGGATCACATGAATTACTCTTTGGAAACACTCCTTTCTCCTCCTTTACAGTAGAGACCCTCCAGCCAAGATGTCATTCTTTGGTCATCTAAAAGGCCATGACTGGGTATGGGACTCATGGAAGCTATCTACACTCTACTGGTTTAAATAACCCATCCTTCATCCTTCTGAGATATATAACATTGTTCAACTAAAGAATGATATTATATTGCAAACTTAGTAAGTGCTTTAGTACAGCAGTTGTCTGCCATATTTTACAGAGCTTCTTAAGCAAGCCAATAGTAAATGCCTACAGATCAGCTCTGGGCCTCTCACCTGGATTACAAAGCCAGGATTGTTTTGCTGCAGTGAGAGTCATGGTTTAGAAAAACAAGATCAGTATGAAAGTTCTTCCTCTGATGACTAAATAAAATATAATTCAGTTAAAACCAAAAAGCTAGCAGTCTTTACACTTCTTATATTCTGCTACATGTGTGCCTTTCATTCTTCATTTCAAAGAAAACAAATAATCTTCCTCCGAGTATCAGAGCAGATGTAAGACTTTTTTTTTTTCCCTTTGCATCATTCCTTTCTCCAGTAAATCTTCAATTTACAGCTTATCCCCATGGAAGTAGGAGTGAGAAGCACAGGTGAGCATAGGAATGAGCTTAACCAGGAAACTAGAGAAATCAGTCTCTGGATGGATATGGTTTCCACATGTTTATAAAACCATCCTCCCAGAAGGAGCAAGTTTATACATCACACACAGGAAGCCCATTACTGTCACAGAAGGTACATGGGTGAATTCTCATGCTGGAATAGGACCATCATTGCTTCCCACCATTTATCATCAAGAGCTTCAGGAAAGTGCTGAAATGGGCCGTCTCAGGTCCAGTTTCAGCACAACGCTAAAATGCATTAACTTAAGATTTTGGATTGCTATATTTGGGCTTCTAGATCAGTATCAGGCTCTACTGCAAATGTTTGAAGTGCTTTGCAATGAGAGCACCTTGTTTCTTTTTGATGCATGCTTTGAACCACGTTAGCTTCGTTCAGTCTCTTCCAGAACTTAGTTTAGCAAATAGCACAAAGGATGGAGAAGCTGCAAAAGTCAACGTTAGAGCTCAAGGAGATCTGGACAATGTGGATAAAGTGATATGGAAACAGAGAACGTCATTCAGCCAAAACAAGCATTACCCAAAGCAGTATATGGAATGGAGAATGACTGTCTCAGTGCATCAGCTCTCTATAAAGGAATCTGAGGATTACAGCATGCCATGAGTTGAGCTGGACAACACTCATCCTGCTCCTGAAAAAAAGAATGCATTCAGCTGGAGTTGCAAACAGAAATACAGTCTGGGGAAGGAAAAAAGAAAACCAAAACCAGACAAACAAACAAACAAAAACCACCCATACAACCCAGAAACCCACCTTTTTGCTCAGTGGCAAAAAGGCTTCTTCTGTGTTTGGTATCATATTTCAAGAAGGTGAAGACAGCTCATCTGAGAAGCTAAAAAGGGTGAGTAAGCTGCAAAGCCTGCCCTCTGCGGGAAGTCAGCAGGAGCTGGAGCTCTCCGGCGCAGGGAAGGGAAGGCTGAAAGGTAACAGCGTTCAGGTAGATTAAAGATTGCTGCAAAGAGGAAAATAGATGTTTTTCCAATTTCTATCGTCAATGAACAGTAATAGTTTTGATCAGCCTGAATCTCTCTTGCTGTCAAATTCAGGACAATCTTTCTAGCAGCAGGGAGAGGAAAACATTGAAGAGGTTGCCTGGGGTACATTGGCAGAACCACCACTGGAGGGGTTTTTAACAACAGGCCAGACAAACAAACATCATTAAAGAAGAGTCAGGCAGAGCTTATCTGCCTCAAGGGCAGAAACATGAACTAGGAAATTTTTCAAGGTCTTTTTAAGGTTGCCACCTTCTAAATACAAAACACATGGACACATAATGAGTAGAAACAGCTGCAATGCAGCAATTAATTTGCTAAGGCTGGTACCAGATCAACGACATCCATGGTTTGCAGCAAGCTGTTCAAAGCCCAGGCAAAACCGCACATTGTTAAAACTCCCATCACTGGCCCCAGTTTGCCTGGGCTAGCACATGTACTGCTCGGGCAATGGCTGCTGAAGGCTCAGGGGAGACAGATATTAGAAATAATTTGCATGGGGTCACACAGGCTTGCATTTTCTAATCTTGGAGAGGCCTATACACAAGATAATAATTATTCATAGCCCTCAAGGCACACTACGCATGTAAATAAGGCATAGGACACAAACCATTCCAAGAACCACACAGGAACTAAGTCAAGCTTTTCTATTTTTCTAAAGCAATCTTATAAACCTGAGGAATGAAAAGGAACCAGCACTCTGGGTGGGAGCTTAACAAATGAACAGGATCAAGCTTTCAAACTGTAAGTAGCATTGAAGGATTTCTTTGCCATTAATGCAGATCCCTGGTGGACAGTTGGCTGCCACTTTGAGAAGAATAAGTAACAATTATTAATTGACCATGGAGTGCCAACACTTTACTAGGTGGTTTCTTGTTTTTCGTTTAGGAGCATACATGTGTTTGGAAGCAATGTTGAAGCAAGGAGCTACTCAGGACAGAGGACAGGAGTGTCTCAGAAACAAAGCTCGCAGTCTCATGAGGGAAAGCTTATCTGGGCTGTTTCATTTTGTTTCAGGAGAGAACACATACACTATTGAATTTCCTACTTTTGGGGAAAATGCAGGGGTCAGCATACCTTCTGAATCATGGGATCTCCCCCTCCCAGGTCACTGTGGTTTTCTATTTCGTGTGGGTCTGTAATACTGTTTGAAAAAGAAGTGGTTTACTCTGTCCAAGTTATCAAACGCAAAGGGCAGACGTTAGGATCAGTAGCCAATAGCCAGTGGTTAGGATCCACAGTCTTCAGTAAGATGGTCAAGAAACTGAAAGTTCACCAAGAACAATATATCCGATTCCCCCAGGTCTTTCTTCCTCCATCTGTCTTGCATGAGAAAGTAACACCTTGATGACAGGAGAGAGAATAGGATTTTCCAGATACTCCACATAGGGGGTGAAAGTAAAGACATTAGTTTAGCGCTGAACAAAAATTATATGATTTACAGAATGTCTCTGTTGAATACTTTTAAGGGCCGAGATCTGGTACCAATGGTGGAGCAATATGTCAAGTCAGATGCTTAAACAACAGGAAGAGCAAACAAATGCAAACAAAACAGCCATCTTAGTTCACTATCAAAACTCCATTTTCAATCAGGAGCAACAAGTCCAGCTCATGTTACAACTATCTCTTCTCTTATACACAATGGAGAAAAGAAAATACTAGTTCAGGAGCCCAGAACTGTGTCCTGGGGGCGCCACAAGAACAGCGTGCGAGGCCTCACATTTCACTGTAGAAAACTCTGGATTTTTAATACAAAAAGCCATAAAATGCTAATACTTAAAAAAAACCCCAAACCAATAAATCTAGAAAAAGGTAGAACGATCTTAAAGCCAGGAGCTCTCTGCTAACCTACACGTTTGCTTGAGTCAGATTGTAAGCATTGGCTTTCATCTGGGTTGAAATTCATGGCTAGCTCAAAGCCTTTGTACTTAACAGTAACGTTCAAAGTTGACGTTTTGCACAAATTCATCGTTGATACTGCTGGTTGTTCATGGCATTTTTCTGATGGTCCACGTGTAACATTTTTCATTCTTTTTATTGAAGAAATTAATTCTCATTAATATTTTTAATGGATTTTAGTGGGTGTTAATGAAGTGTGAGAAGGTCCTTCAGGGACTGTACTCTTCTGTCACATTGGAAGTGACACTAAATGATGTGATAAACAGTAGCATGTTAGGAATTTTCAGGTTTTAGCTGGGAACATTATCATGGAACTAAAAAGCTCCTTCTCTGTGTGCAATGTGGAAAATAACCCAGCAAATTTAACAAAATGCATCAATAACACACACAAAAATAAGGAGCTTCATGAAATGAGTAGTAAAAGTCATCCTGTAGTCATCATGTAGTCATCTTGACTACATAATGTAGTCATCATGTCCCATGGAAATGTTATTACAACTACTGCCTATCCTCAAACAAACAAAAAAACTTATTGAGGAAGAAATGAGGTTGGATGTTGTAAGGGACGGACTGTAAATTCCCTGACGAGGGGCAGAAGGCCCTACAAGCCTTCAATGGAATGCCTCAAACACTTGTAAGGAAATAAATAATGCAGGCCTGGCCTTCAAAGAACTGATAAGGCTAACACTTCTGGTGCCTGAAAGTGTGGGAGAACTGTCTTGCGAAGACAGGATAGTTCTGCCACTCATGTGGTGAGCTTGCTAGTTCTCCGTTCTCAAGCCCATTGTGTCCAGTGAGTGACCTTTGCTTCATTATCTGCAAAATGCATATGAAAGCACACATCCTGCATATGCTAATGAAGACTATAGAGATCATACTAAACATGTATGACTATGGCACTCGTCTCTCCATCCAAATCATGCTACACGTCACCTGGGAGAAGGGAGAAACCTGAGACAAGGCTGTCCTCAACAAGGGGGGTGGACCATGCTAATTCAGCAAACATAAAAGGGGAAAATAACTGTCCCTAGGGAGAAACAAAGAAGAAACAAAAGAAGAAGATAGTGCCTGGGAAGATTCTTCCCAAGAAAGAAGATTGTGCCTGGGAAGATTCTTCCCAAGAAAGAAGACTGTACCTGGGAAGACTTTTCCAAGAAAGAAGAAGATTATGCCTGGGAAGATTCCCTGAAAAAGACGCTGGAACCAGGAGCGGTGATCTCTATCTCTGTCTTTTCCTTTCTCTATCCCTCAGTTTCTCTTTTCTCTTAGAATTGTTAAGTAACAACCTTAAGTACCGCTTGCCATAAATTGTCGTATAACTGCTGTTAACTAACAGTATGTATACCCCACCACTCGCCATAATTTGTTATATACCTAACCAATTACTGTGGACTTGTTAAGACCTATACTAACCATTTTGGTAAGCTAATAAATGTTTCTATATGGACCTTGAGATTTATCTCACCTTAGTCCGCACCGTTGAGAATTTATGAATCTGAAGTCACTCTACCCCCCCTCTTTACTGAGAATGGGACGTGACAGATGTACAGTTTACAGTTTCTAGACAATACATAACAAGTCATCCAGCAAAGGGACACTCAAGTCAATTACCCACCTTTTTCCAAGTACCAGTTGCTTTAAGAAGAAATCACTCACTTTTCCTGCAGAGAGCTACTTTTCAAAACAACTGTTCTAAACAAAGGTCAGCAAATGAACGTGTTATGAAAACTCTTCTGATCCCCTGGTGCTAAATAATACTTCATCATCCACCATAATTCCGGATGATCTTAATTTTACATGTCATTGTTTTATTCTGTAATGAAAATGTTATTTTATCTCCTTGTTTAATACTGCAACGAAAATATAATATTTAATGTATAAGCTTAGGATTTTTAAAATATTGTTTATTAAATGTATAAATAAGGGAATAGTCACTGAGGATGCATTATTTATGCCAGAATCCTCTGGTGCTCTCAGAATGTCATTGGTGAAGAATAACAGATTTAAGAGGAAACACAGAATAATTGAGCCAACCCTGTAACACCATTGGATAAGTGTCTTGCTTGTTTGCATTTCAACTGTACTGCGTCTGAATCAAAATATGCCTTTTCTCAGTCACTAATGTCACATTTTTGGAATTCACTGCAATAGACCACATTAATCTAGTGTCCTAGTTACTGAAACAAGAGTTAGTGGTGATGCATCAAGCCTATACAGAAAACAAAGAAACAAAGAAGAGAAAGAGTTCCTAACAAGACAGTGGTCACATAGGGAATCAGTCTGAGAGCTACAGTCTACCAGACTCCTAAAGGCCTAAGTAGCTCAGGCCTTACCTAGGAAATACTGCAACCTGTAAAGCTCAGAGAACTTCATACAAGAGCAGATCCCACCACCACTGGATGAGATTCTATTGCCTGAAGTAGAACACTGAGCAAGAGACTTGGGACATGAAATTTGACCCAAGCAAGCCATAATACTTACTGAATGAAAATAAGCTAGGTGAGCTGCAAGTAGAAAAAATACGGAATTCTAAAAATAAGGTTTGCTCCATTTTCAGTCCATTCACAAATAAAGATCTGCTGGTGAGACTGACCACATTACAGCACAAAACGACTTTTGAGAACACAGCTTAATGTTAGAAAAGGCACAGAGCTGATAAAGATCGTATATCACACAGACACTGCTGTTATCACCAAAGTACCAGAGATGACTGGTGCTCAGATGAAGCCATTCATTATAGCTGGTATTAGAGTGCAGTTGAAAGTCTCTCCACCTAAGATAAGAACTGAGACAATTTCAGCACCTAAAAGTGCTTTTGATCAGTCAGTCTCTTCCCAAATTAGCAGTTTATTTCCTCTGGTTTGTTTTTCAAGCAACCCAGTTCTGAAGCGGTGCTTTATCATATTTGTCTCCATCTGTATTCAGATGTGGCAACCTACAAACTTTACACGCTAATGGAGGAAAACATTAATTTAGCTGCAGCAAGTACTGTTCTCTTATGCTCATTTTAGGAACTTGTGACATGCACTAAGTCTGGATTGTACAAGAAATATGACAAAAACAACGTTAGGCCAACTTATCAGAGTTCTGGCAAGATGCCAGAGGTACTCAGCACCTAAATTTTCCAAGAGTTGTAAGGTTATAATAACCCATATGCTGGTGTCCTTTACTGCACTCCTAAATAAAAATTAAAAAACAAACAAACAAACAAAAAAACCCCAAAAGCTTATTCTTACATGATTCTTATGGTACATTCTGGGGTTTTTTGGTTGAGTTTTTTGTGGTTTGTTTTTTGTTTTTTTTTTTTAAATTTGTTTGATTTGGGTTTCTTTTGGGGGGGAGGGAAGGATGATGATGTACACTCACATAAAAATACAGACCAGACTACAGCAGCCAAAACCCTCACTGCTTGCCTGTCACATTAAAGACCTATGATTTGTGAAGGCAAACTGGGGTGCACAGGGGGGCCAGAAGGACTACAAGCCTCGGCAGTTATATCATTTACTGCAACAACAAAACCCAAAAACCAGAAGAAACCAACACATCAACAACATGTCTAGGCAAAATTTTCTGAGAGAAACAGGGAAATAAACTGTACACTGCCAAACTACAGCCCAGTTGAGGGGCTGAATGCCCTGAGCATAGCTCATTTCCTTTCCGCCCATTCTGGGTCCTGCCTATCCAGCATGCAAGACAGTAGCTGCCATACCCACACCAAAGGACTCATCAGTTGGTTGTCACAACACCTTTGTTTCTCCTTTTACTTCAAAATGTCCAATCTTGCCTCCGTGCAATCAGCAGCAAATGAGACTGTTGGACTATTCTCTATACAATAGGCAGCAAATAAGAGTTTGGGCTAATACAATCCTGAAAACACAAAAGCTGGACAGAATAAACTTTTTTTTTAAAGTTAAATATTTGGGGAAGAATAATCTGAAACAACTATTAGGAACAGCAAAGTCTTCATTTGAGGAGCTACTGTAACAGAAATATGGTCATCTTCCAATATAAGAAGCCTAAGGTTCTCTCCTGAAGAACAGAGCAGAGACAGCTGAGGGAAAAGATCACAGAGGCATTCTTCAGTAATTATGCTCCCTCTTATCAAAGGTTTAAAAGACCAGAGTAGTCATTTTAAAGTTGAGGCACTGATGTACAGAACAAAATATGGGCAGCATATTAAGATGACTACTGCACAGTCTGCTCTGTAAATATGCTAATAGAGACAGCACCAATTATAGATTTTCTTTTATTCCTCGAAGTCCTCAGAAAGATGAAGGTGAAGAAATGAGTAAAATATGAACATTGCTAGAAATACAAACTACTATTAATGCCATGGTGTGACACTTGTTCAGTACCCTGGCAACATTACTAGACGAGCTTCCAGGTGACTTTGCTAGAAGCAGTATTCTTATCATCAGTTTCCTCGATTTTTTTCCCCCCCCTCTATATTCAGATATGCGTAAAAAGAATTATGAATATACATATAATTAATTAAATGAATTTATGGACTATTCAAACCCCCGACCAAAAAATAGACATTTGCTAATAACAAAAATCTTCTCACATACTGCCTTTTGCAGTCAAAAAATTCCTCTAGCACCTTTCTGGGAAATAGTAGCAGAAATATCCTGCTAGAATAGATAGGCTTTATTTTTCAGGAATCAGATCTGCTAAACATTTCCTCTCTTCTGTAAAGCTGGCAGCTTGAGTTTGCTACTTTTTCTTTCCTCCTAAGTTTAGAAAAATTGTTCCACTTTCTAATTAATTGTTCCACCTTGCCCCCTATATAAGGGGAGCTTAGAAGAAAGGCAGAGACCTTTTACCAAAGCCTGTAGCAACAGGACAAGGGTCAATGGCTTTAAACTGAAAGAGGATAGATTTAGATTGGACATGAGGAAGGAGGTTTTGGGGTTTCTTTTGCTTTTTTTTTACTATGAGGGTAGTGAGACAGTGGAATGGGTTGCCCAGAGAAATTGTGGGTGCCCCATCGCTGGAAATGTTGGGTCTTTGGGCAACCTGATCTAGGTCAAGATGTCCTTGGCCATGACAGGGCAGGGTTGGACTAGATCATTAAAGGTCTCTTCCAACCCAAACATTTCTATGATAATTACTTCTGAGGCTACTCATAGTTTTATCACTTTAGCATCATTATAGGTTGTATATTTCTTTAAATCTTAAATGAAAACATTTATACACAAAACAAAATTATGGAAGATAATAATCGTTTGCAACAAAAGCTTTTTAAAAGATAAACAATAGGACTTGCATTTATACACATATTTCAAATTAATCTTTAGGAAACCCATTGTGGCTATTAAGAAGCAGCAAATTTTATTGCCATAGGTTGTATATGTAGTGCTCCCGAGCATTTTTAACCAATTAACCCAACCTGTGAATCAAGCTCTTCCAAAGAGCACACATTCTAAACTGAGCATTCAGTTTCTGTGTCAAAAACTTTCATTCTTAAAGCCTCACTTAGAAGGAGTGGTGGTTGCTTAAGTGCATAAAGATTAGTGACTATGATGCTAAAATCCACTTGCCATCCACAATTTCTTCTCATAAGGTGTTCAAACCTTAGGAGTCCAGCACAGAGCACTTCCCAGGGCATGCTGTGTGTCTTGCCCGACACTCAGACAGCCCCAAGGAAAGATATCATTGGAGGCTTCTGAGGATTGCAGGGCAAGGAGGGGACACAGAAGGAAGAAAAGCAATAAAAGCCCCAAAACCTCAACCACAGAATATCTGCCTAATATGTCCCTCCTCTGTTTAGGGTAACTCTTTGTCTGTTACAAGGACTCAAGAAGGAAAAGATTGCCTAACAGTTTATAGGGATTGAAATAAATGTTTAAGACAAAAGTCTCTTTGTATTCAAATAACTGTATCTTCAGCATGTAAGTATCTCATATTAAGACCTGAAATACAATAATGAAAACAGATATTTTAACTATAAAAATATCTTTCAAGATTTATTATAGCTTGATAACACTTCCATTATAAAGACTGCAGAAAAGGTCCCATTCTAAGCCTTACCCCAAAGGCATCCTTCCATCTGTAAAAATGAAAAAAAAAAATCTCTGTTTTCAATATGCAGATTTAACTGTGAACAATTTCTTTCTAAACTTTTTTTACATATGGAACTAAAATATTGATCTTTCTCCATTTTTGGAGCTTGTTTCCAACATTCTTATTATCTGTAGATTAAAAATAGCTTTCATTCCAAAGTGAAGAAAAAAAAAAAAGAGTATACTTTTTTATATTCCATAAATCTGATCTGAATATTTGTACTCTTGCTTCTCTTCTCCTTACAGATTTATGATTTCAGAAAGAACTTTCACAATGAAGTTTACTGGGACTTCAAATAAGGAAAAAAAATTAATACAATCTATGAAAATGGGCATTTCATTACACTAAAAGCAAAGCTGTACTTCACAATGTCTTTATTGTTAATGAGTTTTTATGATTACAGTGAACTAAATTTTATATAGCACTATTTTTTCTGTAGTTTTAAAGTACACCAAGGATAGAAATTTCATCTACCATTCCCTACTCTTACCCACATTTAGCAGACTACAAAAAAACCCATCTCCTGAAGTGCATGCTTATTCAACAAAATCAAACATATTTTGCGTTTTTTGTGTGCACTTCTTTTAATGTAGGACCCTGGAAACAGAAAAATCATTAATCTCTCTTGGTATATGTTAGTCTATTTTAAAAGCTTATTCATGTCTTTTGAAGCTGCAGACTTGGTCAATTCTCTCAAATGAGCAAGGTTTTTTTGCAGAATCCTCCATATTTCCACCTAAAGAAATAAGGTTTGGAAACTTAGCATTTTGTCTCTCCCTTACCTGGAGATAAAAAAAAAGTATCTGTGGAGAGGAGGGGGAAGGTAACTGACAGCTTGAGCCTCAAGAATATTTCATGAAGGATTGAGTCCAAAACTAAGAGTAAGATTTCAGATATCAAGAAAAGGACTTATATCCCAGATTGCAAAAGGGAGAACTCGCACAGATGAGGAAGATGTATCTTCCTGGCACCACGAAAAGGAAACTGATTTTGTACAGGTGATTGTATACAGATTCCTGAAACCTCAAAGGGTAATCTAACCTAAACTAGGTATTAGAAGTCGGTAAATTTTCACAGCCATACTTATGAACATACATGCCCCTGCACACTTAGCATGTGTGGTCAAAGAGATGTCACTTGTCATAGACTTCACTGTAACTCATCACATTCCAACCATGTTAAGCACCAAGCACCCAATCAACTGACCTAACCTTCCCTCCTGAGTTCAACAAGGACCACCTTTCCTCTTACTTCCACTGTCTATCAGGGAAGAAACCGCAAAACAGAAATAGAATAGCTCTTTTCATCATTGTGTTACGGTCCATTCTCTCTCATGTTTTATGTGTACAAGCAGTCACTAGGAAAATCACTCACCAATAGCACCTGCAGTGTATTCAGATATGGATGGATACCTACTTGCATCCCACATTGGATCTGCCTGGCTCATGGGAACAAACACTTACCCCTGGTTCCGATTCTCTAATGCCAAGTTTCTGCTTGAAGATGTTGATTCAGTGAAGTCTAAATTTTCCTGGATACCACAACTGTCAAAATGCCAATACAACAAGCATCAGCCTGAACATCTTGCTTCCAGAGCACCCCAGTAACATGGGTTGCTAGGTTCTTCAGCCTGCAAGTTCTCTAGCTGTCTAGCTGGCTGCTCAGTATAACAGATTGTTTGGATTTTGGTTTTGGGTGGTTTTTTGGGGGGTTGTTTGGGATTTTGTTGTTGTTGTTGTTTTGTTTGTTTGTGGTTTGGTTTTGTTTTTTTTTTTTTTTCCTTGGTCTACAGCAGGGAAAAAAGTTAATATGGAATTTCCTAAACAGAAGTGTAAATCGTGTTTCTTTGGCTCTTTTTTTGGATCATCAGCTCCCTTCAATTGCCATCTCCTCTCTGATATTTCACGTCCTCTGTACCCAGCCTTCTGGATGGTTATCTTGATGGTCCCTTAACTACTTGGGAGAGGACAGTGTCTCAAGTCTAATGCTGCATTAAAATGGACGGCACTGTTCAAACACTCTAACCTCAGTATTTCTTTTTCGAGGTTAAACACACCCGTGTTCTTTTAATGCACACACATACATCAGAGCTTTTTAATAAAGAATTATTTATTTTGAAGGAGGGAAATTGCTTTGCCTTATAAAGGACAGAAGAATGTAAAGAATAAAAACCCTTCCTTGAATGTAAGTTTTACATGCATGGAATTAATAGATAAGTTATGTTTGCCTAGTTACACAAAACAACAGCAACAAAAAACTCATAGCTTCTTTATCTTTGGTTGTTTAAATGTTTATATCTCTCTGTCACCATCACAGATGTCTTCTGTCTAATTGCTTTGGCTGAACCCATTTGCATATGCAAACTCACCTTCCTTTATTTGCACCTCCCACATTCCATATTGGCTTTCTCTTCTACAATACATTGTGGCACCTTAAGAAGTGGCTCACCAGAGTACAAATACATTTGCCAGGGATTAGCGACAGCTTTCCAGCTGCTTCTCCACTGCCTTGCAAAATTTTTCATTATCTCTGTTACTTTCACAAAATAGAGGCAGAGTGCTTCCTTTGCAAAACATATATATTTTCTTCTATTAGTTGATAGGAAGATAGAGAAGACCAGACAGACCCTCAGAGGGAGAGCTGCCATCAAATCCATTTTTATAGGGCCATAATGGTACTTCTATTTCCTTTAGGTTCATGTTTGTTCTGCTCATGATCCTCTTTTTCACAGAAGATCCAAACATAAACACATTTAGAATAACAAGGGTTTTACAGAGAATTTTCATTCAATATAACTGGAGAACGAACCGCACACACAGAAAGGTTGAAAGTTTAGTGTTATTAACATTTGATATTTTGGAGAAGTCCCAGATATTATCTCCAATTTTTTTTTATTATTATTTTTTTTATTCTGCCTTTCCATTAATTTTGGGGATTTTTGTTCTCTTGACATTCAGTTACAAAAGATAATGTGCTAACTGGACAGAGAACAGGTATTTAGTTTCACTTTCATTCTTACAAGGATTATACAAAGATTTCCAGCCAGCTTGCTTTTGTTTGCCTACAAGTTGCACATAACCCAAGAGAACAATCTAATTCTTGACTGGGTCTCTCCGTGCCCTATTTCTATTTGGAATGTTCATTTGTACTAGAAATGGGGCAATTTCTTTCAATTCAAAAAAACAGGAGAATGTGCCTTCCATTGTATCATCTCTGCTTGAATGATACTTGCGTTTCTCCAGGGAAGTCAATCTGTTGTGAAGGACATTGAGTGCTGTGCTGAGGGTAACATCCTTTGCCCGCAAGGCAGCACGAACAACCTGAGACAGTCCATGAAATTCATCACACACAAGCAAACAGACAACGAAGTGAAGGGCATTCAGCTGAAACCACAGACCAGATGCTTCCATGGTATACTTTCACTATGGTTCACTTAATTCTGTCAAAGCCTTTATGATGGCAGGGAGAGAGACATGTGAGTGCATATGTTCCCACGTACTTTTTTTTTTTTTTCTTCATTTTCCCAAGGCTGTGAGAACACTTTAATTGGCAAATCCAGAAATCTCCAATCAGCCCTGGAATTTCATGTTTTCTGAATCTCAGAAGGCAGACCATTTTTGCAAGGTATTTTGAGAACACCAAATAAACTCTCTAGCTTACACGAGTCAAGACAGTTTTCTAGACAGAGGCCTTACTGGTTTGTCTTCTCTTGCAGATATTCAGAAACAAACTATTGCAATTTACAAGCAATACCATGCTGTAAGTGGAATTATTTTTCAAATACAACAATGCCCTAAAAACTGATGGAGGAAGGGAAGCATTTGTTTCTGTTGAGGATCATAGAATAGTTTGGGTTGGAAGGGACCTTTAAAGGTCACCTAGTCCAACCTCCCTGCAATGAGCAGGGACATCTTCAACTAGGTCACATTGTTCAGAACCCCATTCTACCTGACCCAGAATGTTTCCAGGGATGGTGCATCTACCACCTCTCTGGGCAACCTGTTCCACTGCTTCACCACCCTTCTTCCTTATATCTAGAGTCTAAAAGTTTCTTCCTTATATCTAGTCTAAATCTTCCCTCTTTTAGTTTAAAACCGTTACCCCTTGTCATATCACAACAGGCCCTGCTAAAAAGTTTGTCCCCATCTTTCCTGTAGGCCCCCTTTAGGTACTGAAATGCCACAATACGGTCTCCCCAGAACCTTCTCTTCTCCAGGCTGAACAACCTCAGTGCTCTCAGCCTGTCCTCATAGGAGAGGTTTTCCATCCTTCTGATCATTTTTGTGGCCCTCCTCTGGACCCACTCCAGCAGGTCCATGTCTTTCCTGCACTGAGGGCTCCAGAGATGGACACAGTACTCCAGGCAGGGTATCACCAGTTATTTCATACCAACTGTGTCCTGCCGATTATACTCTCTCTCCAAAAGACAAAGGTTTCTACAGAAAAGGATATTGTAGCTCCTTAATGTTAGAAGGACAGTTAATCCTCATTCTAAGGAAGCATTCTGTGACCTACTCAAGAAGTTTCTAGTGCGTCATTATAATTACAGAGTGATTAAAACTGCATTGCTTTATAACAGATTGGTTTGTCTGCAGTGATAACAGAAGGGAGAAAGAACAGAAAAATAATTTCTCATATTAATACCACACCATTATTGCTTCACTTCTTCCTGTGGAAAGCTGAGAACATTCTGCAAAAACCTTCTTCAGCCCTCCCAAAGATATGTCAGAATCCTCAGAGTTAGAAACTCTGACTCAACAAAATTGGGAACTGTTAAGCTAAAACCAAACCTCGTAACTGTATGTATAATGCAGACACCAGAGAACAGGTAAGAAAGCTCCATATTACGCGTTACTTCTGCTTGTTGCACAGCACTATTGTGCTATTTGAATCGCTGGGATTTTCCCACAAAGCATAGCTACTTCCATCTCCTTTGGAGAGGCAAAAATCTGGTAGCACAGATTTATACTCAATTTAAACCACTGAAAGCAGTGGTTTATAGTTTCAAGTTTATAGTTTCAAAGATGTGAAAACCAGAAGAAAACTATTAAAAATTATGTACTCTGGCCACCTTCATATCTAACAACGATACAGTCTGCCCACGCACCTTTAAGACCAGTAAACTCTGTTTGGTTAAAATATATCTTCCAGACAGATGTGAAGATAGAGAGTCCTTTTTCAGTCATGGTAATTTTTTCCAGTGGTCAGTCGCTCACTAGAATTTTTTGTGCGCACACTGATTTTCCATTTTACATTTGCTGGCTTTAAACTTTCAGCCACTAGTTCTGTCTTTGCCTTTTCCCTCACTAGGTCAAATATATTTCAGGATCCACTTTTCCCCCTCTGTTTTTATGTACTACACTGCAAATGTTCCCAAGACAATTTTCTGATAAACCCAAGTCTTTCATCTCCCTCTCCCAGTGTGCATTTCTGACGGCTCTCCAATTCAGTAGCAGCTTTGTGTTTATTTTTTGGACCACCAATGAAAGTGTTGAACAGGCAGGCCTGGACTGAGTACTGACACTTTTACAGCCTCATTCAAGAAGTATCTACTCACCAATAGTCCCCCTTGTTGGGGATTTTGATATCTGTCAGTTTACCAGTTCACAAGTCATAGCTGCACTTCTATGATCCTATATAATTTGCCATGTGGTACCAAGTCAATCCATTTACCTCACACTATTCCCCACTCTTAGCAATAGCAGTCAAATTTCATAAATTCATTTTGATAAGTCTGTTGTTGCCTGACAAGACCAGCTCTCCAGCATCTTCTTTGTGTCTACCACTTCTAGAACATAAGAAATTCCTTCTACGTGCACTCCCAACTCGGTGCATCAACTTACAGAACATATATTGCAGCATTTAATTCTTCATTAAAGGGATTCCATTTCAGTTATTTCATTGCTTTGTCCCAGACTCAAGTCAGGCTAAACACTTTATACTTATCCATGTTACTTTGACCTTTAAAACAGCCAGAATGACCTTACTTTTTCCAGACAAGCAGAGCTTATTGCATACACCTCATTTTTGCTCCATGCGCGTTAAAAAAAAAAAAAAAGCACAAGAAACTCACAAACAAAAAACAGATCTGCTGCAACTTTTTTTCGACAGGGGAACCCTTGACCATAAGCTGCCAAGATCCATGTATTTGTCTCTTTTTCTCATTCAGGATCTTGCACCTAAGGAAAGCCCTCAAACATGCAGTATAGAACAGCATGCACCTCTGTCAGTGGAGTACCCAGCATCAATTCCAGCAGCAGAAGTAATAAAATATCTGTGTGGGCGATAACTACAGAGGGCAGAAGCAATTTCCTCACGTGTACAGCAACAACTAGCTGCAGCATCCGCCTCTCTTCTTCAAACCTTGATGTTCCCATCCCGAGAGAGCAGAGACAACAAGGAGCCACAGGATTTTAGCAAAACATGAAAAAAAAGCAGGTAACTTGCAGCCCAAGCTTCACCAATTTTATGTATACATCACTTACATGCAAACACCCTTTGGGAATACAGGACTACTGAGAGGCGGGGAGTGGGCAACAGCATTTTCTCTGAGCACAGCAGCAGTTCTCAGCCTTCAGATCCACTGCAGACAACCTGGGCAAGAGGCTGAGAACCAAAGAGAAAGGGTGCAAGGGTGGGCTTAACATTATAAAGAAAAACTCTCTAAGCCACATTGGACTGCGTGGAGTGCTTAAGGAACAGTAAAAGGCTGGCAACATCCTCCCATTCGCTCCTCAGCGGGTATCTCTTCTGTGACTAGGCACCTATCTACTAACTGCATGCCCACCAAAAACAGAGATACAGTGAAAGCTTTCAGAAACCAGGTTTAAAAACCTCCACAAACAAGAGGTTCCCCGACCCACCCAAGTTGTCTTGTGTTCAAGGAAAGAATATATGTTAAACGTATTCAGAAACACGTTCAGAAACATTCAATGGTGTTAGTGAAAACATTACCCTACAGTTAGAATAACTAAACTTAAATGAAGAAGCCAGACCCCAAACAAAGACTCTTTCTGATGAACTAGATAGTCCAGCAACCAGATACCTCAAAATAAAGTGAAAACTAATGCCACTTTCTTTAAGAGAATTTTGCCGTTTCAGGGATTTTTGTCCCCTTATTTTTGCAATATGCAGCTTGCCTTTTCCTTTGCCAAATTTCATTATATTTCTTGGACCACCCCAAATAACACTTCTGTTTCTGCTTGGTGTGGACACCCTCCAGATATCTGTAGATGTTTATTGCCCTAACCCTGCCTGTTAGCCCATGTTTGCTTAGTTGGGAAACATCAATTCTCATTTGAATCTCCCCTGATGTCTACAGTATCTGTAATTTTCCAATTCTAACATTCAACTAGCTCTCATTTTAGATAGCTACACAGTGTGTTCCCATCCAGAACACCAAGCACACATAACTATCTGTATTTCTAAACTCATTGTGTCGTTGGGAAAAAATTTGCCATAATTAAGAGTCTAAAACAAACATATCCCACCGAGGGCCTTTAAAGTTTATGGCCCATCCAACCTTGTGTCCTGCACTGTGTAATTTGTGAAGTGCTGTGTTAGCAAGATCACATAAGCCTAGCTCTGGCATGGGTAGACACTCCCCCCACCATCCTAACTAATTTATAATCTACGCAGTATTTTAAGTCTCGGACAGATGACTGTGAAATAACGATGCACATACTGATTATCTCTCCAGTCTAATAATATGATTTGAGTTGGAACCTGTTACAATGATGACATTTCACAAGGAAATGGTCGAATGCCTTCTCTTCAATCTTTCTGTACATGAGGGATCTCAGGAGAGGTGGTCTGCACAGACAAAGAGCTACAATCTTACTATATGGAGTTAAAGGGAAGGCACTATGTAACACATGCTGTTTTCCAGCCTTTTATGCTTGAGGAATTATTTTTAATATCCATGGCCAAATTACAATTTTATTATAACTGAATTCAGTGAAAATTGTTGGGTTTCTCATTACGTGATTAGAAGATATGCTAAAGATTATTTCCCCCCCAAAAAAAAAATCAAGGTCGTCTTTTTCTAGCTGATGTAGAGGGAGGGCTTGGCTGGCAAAAATAATGCACTAAAAAAAACCAACAATCAAACAAAAAACAATCCAAAACTAAAAATCTGGATCCAAGCTTCACCTACTGTGATATGGAGTGGAATACTTGACTAATAGGCTAAGCACTCCACACTTTGTGTGTGCTCTTCTGCTGGTATAAATGAGAACATGTTTTGTGCCCTAGGCAGAGAAACCCAAATTCAAGCTGTGTTTTCTTAGCTTTTCTTACAGCTTAGTGTCACCCCCCCCAACAAAGACCCACAGCCTCACACTAAAAAAAAAAAAAAAAAAAAAAAAAAACAAAACAAGCAACAACACAGCACCAAAACCAAAACCCACTACTCGTGATCTTTCAGAGGACACACAGCCTGGAGAAAGAAGGGGATATTTCTTCATTGTGGTTCTGCACAGTTGGTGGGATGCTGAGACATGAGCATAAAAGCTAAGGAGCGCATGCAGCCTCTAAGTAGCATGTTAATCAGCATCAGGAGAAGTAGTCTTCTCAGCAAGCAAGCTCATTCCCAGTGAAAGAACTGGAGGTGTCATTTGCCTTTTGTCTCCTTCACTCACCTCTTACCCACCCAAAATGCCTTATAAAGCATCACTACCTATTGACAAGCAGGCTGGCAATTATACAGACCAGGAATAATAAGGTGAGAAGAACTGAGGTGTTTGCAGTCAGGTGGCTGAGTCTGACCTCCACTTCACAGTAACTGAAGACCTTCATTCCCCTATGGTGGCAAGTGAGTCGATCCAAGGTCTCTTGATGAGTAAACACCTCCAGAAATCCAGCAGGATGGGCGTGGAGGGGACTTTGGGAAAGACCTGCTAGCCATTTCTCCTGTTTTCTTCTCACTAGTAAAGGATAGTCAGTGGGGCATCAGAGGTAACTTCATCATCTCTCCTCATAGCTTGAAGGGGTTTTTGTCCCAAAAGGACAGAATCTTCCTGGATGGTCCCTTGCACACACCAAAAAATACAAGTCATCGAAAAACCAACCACAGAACTTTTGCAGGGAGATGAGGGAGCACCTTGAAGCAGAAACCAAACATATGAGCTTAATACCTCAGGAGTATCATTTTAATGTTGCGGCTAATCAAAATTATATTTGTCTGCATCTGGGCCCTCCAAACTCTGTCAGTCACCTATGCTTGGCAAATGTGTTTAGGATGTCGTCTGTAGCAGTACTGCCATCTCTAACAGCATCACAGCTCTACCCGTCTTTCCTTGCTAGATTTAAATAAAGATCAACACAGAGGAAGGTAAAGACAAGATACAATCCACCCCAGATGCCCCATAGTGTTTAATGGACTTACTGTTGTCCTATCTCTTCTCCTAGGCCAGTCCTGTGGCTCCAAGTTCCTCAAATTTAGATGCCTCTGCTACTTGCACAAAGTGGTGGTGTTAGTACAGACAAGACCACACATTACATGGACAGATGCAGAAATTAGTAGAAAGTCAACAAGATATGAATGTCTTCGTAAAACAACTTGAGATGATACAGGCATGCACTTTAGTTCAGGGTACAGGTTCATGTCAAAGAGCAGTTGAGCGAAAAGACAATAACTTATGAGTGTGCTACCACTCAATCATGAGAGCACGAGTAGCGCTATGAGGAGTCACAGATACAAACGGGCAGAGAGCAGAATGTGTGGACAACGAATGAGTCAATCTATCTGTTTTAAAATGTGAAAGAGCAGAAGCACTTGCCAAGCACAAGGAATTAGGCACATGAGCAATTACTAACAGCAATGGGAGTTACATACCCAGTACGGATTACATGCTAAAAACCAGCAAAACAAACGAACCCCTAAGTGTCCAGATAACATTTTGCTTGTGTGAAGTCTTAAACTATAAAAAGTCCCTATATTACATATGCCCACATAAAATCTCCTAGAAAAGAAGAAAAAAAAAAGAAAAAGAAAAAAAAGAGAACACTTTAACTCTCAAATATGTCATATGAATTTCAGCACTGAAATTGTCCTAGGGGAAAATATTTCATAAGGAATCGACATTTTTCTTTTAAGATTCTTGTAGGAACAAAGCTGTCTTCCACACTTACTCTCTGTTTCTTCACTAAAAGAAGAGGTTGCAGCTTATATATTATTTTTCAACAGCAGAACCTTGTCCACTCCTAATACAGGCAAGCAAGTTTTTAACAATGGTGTGACCTTTGGCAGACCAACATCTCAAAAATATGAGAAGGGCTGTTTCTAGAATCCGATGAATCTGGTCCCTTTCAGGTCCAGAAGGGAGGTCATCAAGCAGAAGCTCTTTGCCAGTAGTCACAGACTTACCAAGTTCAGACATTTTTCATCAAGCCTGGTGAAATGCCTGCTTGCCAAGCAACCATATTTTCACTGTGCAATGCCATTTTCTTGATTAACCTGATTCACATGACACTGCATGGGACAGTTTAAAACTGTTATATTGCAGTGAGCATCAGAGATCAGCAATTAATGGAGAGCCCAGTAACAGCATCCTGAAGTACCAGCTAGATACCCCACAATAAGAGGTGGTTTTACTTCTGTTTATTTCTACTAGTCTATGGGACATTTGAATTTCTGGTGTGTCTTTACCAATAAAAATAAAAAAATTGTTTTCCATGCCCTCTGCTGCAACTATCCAAGTGATACTCCCACATATTTTCTTTTCAATTACATTGCCCTTCCCATAATAGCAAATCAGAAAAAGCCCCAAATATTTCTATTTTCTTCACTGAAAAACTCAATTTCCATTGCTTCCCATGAATGATTTCCCCAAAACACCTAGCATTTTTGAAACCCATCTAAAAAGATATTAATGGGATTTGTTCATACACATCACCTTAGGTGACTTGGAAAAATACCACTTTTTGTTTTTTTGTCTGCCATGGAAATAAACAGAAGAGCTGCCCTGTTGCATACGGGCCTCAGCAATTAAGCAAGGGATCCCTACTGTGTTAGTACAGTTCCTTTCTCCCAAAATAATCCAACTGAGGACAGCCATACAAACACGGACTAAAATCCTACTAGCAGAAGAACCCAACAAACCCAGAAAAAAACCTAACCAAACAAACCAGACGAACAATGTTTTCCAAAGGCAACACTTTTAATATGTTAAGAGAGCTATTTTCTAGCATTGATATAGAAAATCCATCAGGCCTAATATTCTTGATTAAGGAGGTAGAAGGAAGACAACCAAGGGTGCTGTTAAGCATAGCTTGCAATTCCCCCACGCCAGCTCTCCACCTATCATTGAAGTTCATTATTGCAAACATAGAAACACAGGTATTTGTATTGTAAAAGTCAGTATTAAACCCTTTATTGAAAAGGACAGAGGGGTTTGTTTAGGAATCAGAAACAGATTACTGGAGACATGATAACTGCCAGTCTAAGCAAAGTGTTTAAGTCAATGCACAGAAAATAATTACACTTCTATTTCAGTGAAGCACTTGAGCACGTGTCTGTCTAAGTGGTGACATAAAAGCTTTGTTGAATAGAGATGAGCCTTCTTGCATCCTGAGGATGGGGCACACGCTTAAGTCCTCGTCTGAATCAGCATCTACTTGAACAAATATAATCTCCTGTGTTTCCTCTTATTGTTTGCACACAGAAAACCTGCAAGGACAAACACTAAAAGCATACTGAGAGCTGATAAATCCCTCTCCCCACTACATCAGTGGGGCTTTTGCCTTTGGGATTAACTTCGTTTCCTCTCTGAGCCTATGTTGCTATGTACTGCTCAAGAAATACAGATACGCACTTCAGGGAACTTCTTGGAAGAGAAGTGAATGCCACAAGATGTTTCAGGAATTGCCCACAGTGGGACACTGTACTGATGATATGGTCTGAAAATAAGGAAATGACTACACTGCTAGTGAAGGACCCATTTACAGAAGCAAGAGTTCCTCATGTACGTAGACCCAACCTAGCCAGCATTTAAAAAAAAAAAAAAAAAAAAAATCAGTGAATTAAAACTGAAATGTTTTTTAAAAAGTCATTGTTTAAAGGCAATCATTAGGAATCAGATGGGTAAAGACAAATGGGGAGCAATACTTCTCTCCAAGTCCATCGCACTTCTGAAGCAAGAGCTCCCAAACTTTTACATATTAGTAGTCACCATCTAAGGTACTAGGTGGCACCTACTACAAACCACAACTGCACACCGGAGCATAGCATAACCTTTTCCTGTGGGTTAATTATCTGTTGGCAAAGAGAAAAACAAGCTGAACCATTAGCCTCAAATACTAGAGGTCTCAGAATATTAGTACCAAAATATTCTACTGTTTATATTAGTTTTACATAAAAAAAAGTTGACTCACAAACATCCCACATCTAACACATGGACATTCTACATCAGCTGTCACCTGGGCAGATGAAGCATTCCCAAAACAAGAGAATGAACCATTGCTTAGATACGATCAGATGTCACTACCCTGTTGCATACAGCTAAAGTAAAACTACTAATCTAAGTGTAATGGCTGTAAATATATCCATTTGCCAAGCTGAAAAATATCAGAGTCTAGTCATCTTAGAGAAGGAAAAAAAACGCAAATTAAAATAGTTAAGAACCATTTAAAACAAATCGGAGATGTCCCCAAAAGTCACAATCCATCTATTAAGAATGAAAGTCATGTGGACTTAAAAAAGCCTCTTTTAGAGAGACAAGAAAAATCTGTCAATAAATACAAGCACTCACCCAGAGAAGATGACAGCATTATGACAGTGGATATGAATTAAAAGCTAGAAAGACCAAAAATTTTATACAGGAAACAATAGACATAAAAGCAACACTCTGACTAGCACTCAAAGGTTTTTAAGCACAGCAAGAACACAAATGGATCTCAGTAATAGTATACACGGATTACTAGCAAGTTATGTACGATAATATAAAAAAGGGCAGAGGCAATAAATATTTTTCTCCTGAATTTTGTAAAGGAAAAGTGGAAAATATTTGCATACTCTAAAGATAACAAAATACTCCTGCATCATCTTCAGTTGCTGTTGGAAAGTAAATACCAGTTTAACATTTCAAAAATAAAACCTTTAGGAAAACAAAATAGAAAAAAAAAAAAAAAAAAAAAAAAAAAAACCCAAACGAAAACCACCTGCAATCATACAAAAAGAGCTGGCTGAGAAGCAACCTGAAGCACTGAAGTAGATTTTCCATAGCTTCTGGAGCCATAAAAAAAGTTAAGCAGTACAAGAAAATAAAGTAGAGATGGAACAATACTTTACACAAAGGCAAATGGTCTGACTGGTTTAACATCAGCAATCAGTAGACTTGGCACCAATCCCAACAAAATAATGAAATGACTAATTTATGGCACAGTTAGGCATTAAAAGGAATGCAATGTAATCAAAGACAATGAAAGTGGCCTTATGAAAACAAAATCTTGCTTTCAAATGAGCTTTTGCTGATAGGAGGGTAAACTTGTTAATGTAATAGATTTCTGTAAAGTATTAGATTTCACCTTAATTAATGAATTATAATTATGCAAGATCTGCATGGCATGCATTACACAAATTCAAACCTCCCAAAGTAATAGACCTTAAAACGTTGTTTCAAATGTGGAGCCACCGTTGAATGGCAGCGTTTCTGGAGATGTGTTCTGAGATCTAAGCTATTTCCTAGCTATTAAATCCACAGTTCCGGGGAGGAAAGAAGCATTCCAGATTACAGCCAATACATTTCCAGAATATGCACCCCCAAAAAAGGGAGAGTGGACAGCAAGCCCAAGGCATTTGGATCTTCCCACACCCCTGAAGCGTTAGATTATGCATCTTCTAAGAATACAGATTTCTGAACCAGATAACAGGCATAGCCACACACAGCCTCTATTCCCAGGTTACTCACTCAGAGCCCTTTGCCGCAGTTCAAGGGACTGAGGTATCCCAGGAAACATTTCCATGAAACTTGCTATGAAAGAAGCCGGTTGAGCTAATCAACTCTGAAATACAGGGGAAAGAGCCAAGTCCTATGTGCCATTGTGATAAACGCTATAAAGGAGTTCATATCTGGCATCACTTAATAGAAAGAAAATGGTAAAATAAGAGTGTTTTAAAAATAGCTTAAAGAATCACTAAATGCCTGGAAAACTTGCTTTATAATGAGCAATCAAAGGAGGTCAGGTTATTTAACCATCAGAGAGGGTACTAAAGTTTGTTTTGACTGTATACCAACATATACACAAAATAGTAATTTGATAGTAGAAGGCATTTCAATTTAACAGACAAAGAAACAACGAGATCCACAGCATCTTGAAGCTTTGTCTGGCTATGTTCAGACTAGAATGAAGGATGTATTCAAGTAACAATGAAAATAACCAAACAGTTAATTTAATTAGCACAGAAATAAAACAGCCAGAATATTACACTGCTTCTATTACTATTCCTTTTCCCATTGACAGTTTATGCAGTGTGAACACACACACAAAAAAAAAAAAAAGTCAGGCTGCATCTTTGACAATTATGCCATTCAGGCACATCAGCACAAGTGTTATACTTGAGTCGGGAGCACATAAAATAAAGTTTGCTGGGTTTTTTTTGTTTAAATGGAAAATGCCAGCCAAACAAAGTTTTCTAATACAAGCTTTTCTAGCACTTGACAAAATCCAAGCAGCAGTTTCAGGCCAAATTTCATCTCACAGCATCCTTTTACATTTGTACCATCCTGCTGAAAAACAGTGAAGTGATAAACTATTTCATACCCTCTGTCCTCTCTGCAGTCCAGCATTAACCCAAATACCCTGATCTCCCTGGAGCGCTACGATATTGCTGACTGCCTTGTCCCACTACTGCAGTCTTAGCAAGATGGTAATTGCATGACAAATTACCTCAACAGTTAGCTCTACCACTAACGTTAGAGACATAACAATAACACTTCCATAATGCATATGCTAATATAGTGGTATTATTCCATATGTTAAGATTTTGTGATTTCTTACTGTAAAGATCTATAATCTTATATAGGCAATATAGTACACAGTCATTTTGCTAGCATGTCTCAAGTCACTGTAATTGAATAACTACGTTAAAACTACGACTGTAAACTAAGAGTTAATTTGATGTTAATCTTCAGTAAAATCATAATAAATCATTGCTTAATTTGTTTAAATCTTAACACATTACGAATCATATTATCCAAGCTGTAAAAAAAACCCTAAACCATGAAAATCTAAGATCTTTAACAAATTTTAAGCATTTGTTTTAACTCTGATTTACATTGCACTCCATAACTTGAATGTAATGATGAGTCCAGCAGATTTGGTCTTTAATGAGTGCCCTGAGTAATAATGAACAGCTGGCCTTCTTAAATCAGGATGTCTGCTGAGAGTGGGCAATTTGAAAAACCATAGGCTATCTATTGCCAACAATTCAGAAGCAATGCCAAAAATCTAAGAAATTACGGGGAAAAATGCCTTCACTAGGATTTAGCCCTCTGGCTATCCCAGGTGCCTGGAGAGAGTGACCACATTCGTTTAGTCAACAAGGGAGCAACACAGCACAAGAATGAAACTTGACTGTCATTTCACGGCTGCAGTCAGACAATTTTGGTGAGGGAGATGAAAACCCATAAGCATCTGATCTCTCTTCCTAGGAAAAGGACTGAAACCTTTCCATAGCTGTACTACGCAGACCACTGAAAGCTATTACAAAACAGCAGCTGTCTGCAGGTGAAAGGCGTTACCGCCTTGTCGCCTCTTGAGAAAGTAAACCTCGGCAACACATTGTAGTTATCAGTACTACATGTTATAACTTGCATTACAGAGCTAAGCAATGCATTAGAACAACGTAACGAAGAAAAGCTTTTAAATTAAATAAGTCTACTGGCCACAGTGCATATTCTTTCAATAGCTGGGACAAAGACTTGAATCCAAAATCCAGAAGGATGTAACAATAGCAGAGTTGCCATCATTTTGTTTTAATGTTACCTCTTTTATATTTTACAATTTTTATGACCAATTACTGTAAGATACATCACAAATAGCCCAAGAACATCCCAAACTATGATTAACTATCACAGTAAACTGAAGGAGAGCATAACCAAGTTACCCTGTACCTGAAAGATTATCACCTCTCTCTTCTCCATTTTCTTTCCTAAGCCATTACACATCCCATTAGTTTTGCTAACATTCATCTTCCATCCTGCTTTTATGCTGTCATCTCTTACAATAAATTCAGCATTCTTTTCCTTAAATCAATACACCATCAGCTGCAAATCCGCAGTGATTCAGCCTTGCTCTTTATTTACCCTAATAGCCATTCTCACCAGAGCTCTTGTTAAACACCATGTGTAAGGTCCAAATAGCACGCACATCATGTCAGAAGGAAACAGTGGCTTCTGTCTGAAAGCTCCTTGATCAAACACAGACAACCTCATGCGTGCTGGCTGCTTCTTCTTACAGCACTGTACGCATGCCAGGACAGCCGAGAAAGAGTGGGTGGAGGGGAAGAAAAATTCATGATCACTGGATGAACTCCCTATGTGGACTCTGACCATGCTAGACCCAAATTTCAGATCCCAGGGGTTTACCAGAAAGAGCCCACTGACCATTGGACTCTCATCTTGTAGGTAAACTTCTGGGTCAATTTCACTCCAGCACATGAGGCATGCCCTCTCCTTGATAAATATGGTATCTTTGGCTTTCCAAGAGACAGTCAAAAGCAAGGGGCACACCAACACTGCAAAAGAATTTCCATCCCAGCCATTTTACAAACAAGATACTCTTCCCTGAATAACCAGCAGATCAAAGCACAAAAGATACCTTTGGAGACTGAAAACACTGAACCATCTGATTCACAGGATTAATAGAAAGACTTGCTACCTGCACAGACAAATGAAGAGGCGTGGGAAACTAGAAGGGAGCTTTCACACACCACACACCTTTGGAGATACAAATCTGCCTCTAGACTCATGGAGAAATGCTGCTTGCAGCCCCCCAAAAGGAGAGGATTTAGAGTAGGCTATGGTCATTTCCTTCAGTAAGGATTTATAGAGCATAAACTAGAGTTGTCTAAAGCGATCGTTGCAAAACGGCTCTCAGGACTTATTGATTAGACTTCATCCTACCAACTGTTAATTACTAGCTATGCCTGACCCCATATGACTACGTAAAGGAAATGGAGGTGCACCAAGGATGGCATTTGCCCTGAGGTGCCTCATGTGCAACTAGGGCAGAAAAGCAACAGTGTGAACTTTAATGTATTTCTCAATAAAAGGTTTTATTCTCCATTTGCAGCCTTGATTTTAATATCTCACATTGTGAGACCACACTTCATTTTCTCCTGCTTATTCCCTCTCTTAGCAAAGGTACAGAACTCCACACAGTACTTAAGTCAATTACACTTTTGAATGAAGAATGTCAAGCTATTTGACAAAAAACTTGCATTGCTTTATAACCATGTATATCAAGAATGTGAACAGGAGATTCTTGCAGTATTTCATAGGAAGAACTACACGACGCTTCTGCTGGAGCTCAGCAGACACATCGTATGTGTTTTGTATCCTGCCAGTTGTACAGCTCCTCTCCCCATTCAGACAGGCAGCTCTGCTGTGCTTGTTTTCTTTAAGTTACTTCCTCATGGTTAAGGATCAGAGTTACTGCATTACTTGTATGGCATTTCTTGGAAGGACATCCAAGTGCTGCACTAGGGGAACATGCACTTTGAAGCACTATTTCCTCTGAAGTGACTGAGAGGCAGATGAAAGAAAGAGACTCAAAAATATGGGACACAGCTGCTACAGCTGTGAATAACTACCCATTTTCACCTCATAAACATTTGCATGGGGAAAACTAGTTGTTGCAAGTACAGTGTCTTCAGTGTAATTTAGTCACCAGTTGGCACTCAATTTGATCCTCCATTTAATTTGATCAAGACCTCTGAAACTAAATCACCCGGTGCTTAAAAATACAACTTCCATTCCTAATTTTTTTTTCTGCTTTGGTCAGGATAAATTGCTGCTGGATAAATTGATTCTTGGCTACAGATAGTTGCTATTTAATTAATGGTGATGAGCATAAAGAAATGCTTATAATAAATGAAGAAGTACATAATCCAAAAAACATAGAGGCTGATGGAGGAAAACTTGTGCAACAGTTAAGGATAGCTGCAAAGCTAAGAAAATATTTTTAAGAACTACCATAATAGCAGTCAGGTGCTCGCCATTTCTCTCCTCTTACTGGTATACTCACAAGGTTGTAACTTACTTTCAAAGAGTTCTTGTTAAGTAGCACTGTGCCTATTTCAGGCGGGCAAACACAGGCCAGGTGAGACTTTGTACGTGATTGCACGTCTGATACATCTGCACCACATCTGGGAACAGAGACGCTTCCTTGAGAGTCTCTGCTCGAGAGACTTAACGCAGGACGGGTCTGTCTCCTCACAAGCCAGACAAGCTACAGCATAGACCCCAACAGCCATACCAATATACAAAAAAACACAGATTACAATAAGAAGGGGGAAAAACCAAAAAGGATTATTATTAAACAGGAAGGCTGACTTTATACTGTCCGATGCAGGGAACACTACCTTTAACTCTATTCTAACAGGGATTTTGCGTTTCACCCTCTGAGTTCAAATATTTGTCCCACACAGATCTGTCAGAGTTCCACCTTGATTTTCTGCCAAACAATATGGAAAATTGATTTGGCTAATGCAGAGAGCCCTTGGTAGGCAACCAAAGAGGCATATGTAGCGGACAATGGATAATGCCCTTGGTAGCCAAAGTGAACAGATGAAACACTCTGTAGCATATCAAATTCCAGGGCTCAAAGGTTTGTAGCACCACTTAGCATCCCAACTTACCCTTTAGTAGAGCCAGATTCATAATGCATGAGGCCCTGAATGATCCATCATCACTGTACAAGATCTTGGTAAAGAGGGAATAAGTAAGAATACAAGCATGGCAGATACTGATAAACATCAAGCATGAAGAATACTGATATCCAGCCTTCTCAGGGATCAAGAGCTTTTAATTCTGCCCTGTTTACCACCACCACCGCCATGGGACATTATGTTTGAGGTTGTTCTTTTCTCCAGACACATAAAGTCACCTGGCTTCCCCTTCCATTCTGCACATATTTGTCCTTGCCTAATTTTATTTCTCAGGTCAGTGGCTGTACTGTAAGTTGTCCAATAACATTATTTTTATTAATCCACCCCATGCTAGTCTGTTCTGAGGGTAGTTTGCATCAGCAGCACATTTCTGTAGCTCAGGTAATTTTCTCCCTTTTAAAACAAATCAGGCACTGACAACTCTGTTTTAAAAGATGCAATGAGGTATGACATCTGTTAGCCTCCCCCCCCCCCCCCCCAAGTCAGGATCTTTCCAAAAAAGCTCACTGCAGCATTTCTACACCATCTTCCACTCCCTTGCAATGCCTTCCCTAACTTCTGTATTTCAACAAGCAAACATACAGGAGGAGAACGCTTATAGGCACCTGAGGCAGAGAGCAGGTTAATGAGACTTGTAGTCAAGGGTTCTCATTAGGTGTGAAGCCACCTTATTAGAGGATGATGTGGATTATGAGAGTAAAGTGAAGCACTGCACAGCAGCATCTCTGACTTTCAGAGAATCCCATTCTAGTCACCGTAAAAAAAAAAAAAAAAAAAAAAAAGAGAGAGAGAGAGAGAGAGAAAGTAGACCTAATTAGTTACTACTTCACAAGAGGTATGCCCGTTGCAACCTGTCACGGCCAATTTCACAGTTGGGATTTGTGGCTCAAATATAACATGGTTTTAATTGTTCGTGATGCATAGCACTTTATTTTTACTGCACCTCTGCTACAAATAACAACTACTTGACAGGGAAAGAAAGACAGCTTTTCTTTCCCTGTCAAGACAAAGCAAAGCTACACATTTTAACCACTGCATATTTCCATTGTCAGCCATGGAAAGAGGATTGTATCATTAAGACACAAAACAGAGGGAGAGAAACTTGAGACTGCCCTATTGCCCCAGCCCAGCAGGCTGCATCTTGCAGATTAGTAGAAGAAAAGGGATGGAGCAGACAGAACTAGGGGGGGTGGCAGCACCCAAGATTGGCAGCAGCAGAAGTAGTCCTCACTTGAGTCAAATGATGGAGGAACAGATTTTGTCCCTCCCCCATCATGGCTGCGTGCCTTGTCCCATCACCATATGCCTACATTCCATTTATCTCAACCTAGGCATTAGGTATTTTTTGAATAATTATTGTGTGTCTGTTTCCCCACACAGCGTTTGAGAATGAGGGATACCACAGCTGAATACAGCATTTCGTGTGGCTCATGAGAAGGAGATATTTTAATTTTGAGGAGATTTTGTCATTATTTTTATGTTCTGTGCTTTACAATACATGCAGCATTTGCCATACTCTCAGCTACTGTAATTATTATAAAGCCACATATGTTATAAGAAATGAAGTAAAATTCAGGCATCTCCTTTGGTACCCAAGAATAGTTTAGATGTCCACTAAGTCAACCAACTCTCCTATCTGGCTCTACCCCAAGATAATTTTTAAAAATATGTATATATTTTGCACATTTAATTAATGAAACAATACAAAAGTATACTTTCTGAAGCCATGTGTGTATTTGTACTTATATTAGCAAAGGCAGCACTCAGTTTGGAAGTTAACGCTTTTCTATCATCTCAAAAGGGCTTTTCATCAGCACACCTACAAATGCACACTTCCTGTAAATAATAAATCAAAGCACTCTTACCCTCGATTGTTTCGAAGAAGACGATTTTAGATAGAAAGCTATGTCAGAGCAAGAGCAACACCCTTGAACTGGTTAAAAACACACTGCTAAACAGAGGCTGAGAAGGGGAGAAGGAAAAGAGCACCAGGTAAGTCAGGTGAGAGATGAAGATGAGTTCAAGAGCATACGAGAGAAGCAGAAAAAACCACTCATCTTTGTCCGGAGGTCCCAATGGGCGCTCAGTGCCTCATGTGCAGCTCCGGGACCAACAGATTACATGACAGCAGCCTTTTGCTGATCAACATATAGGCAGTCTCACCTCACTGCCTGCCTGAAGGAGGGGAAGGGAAGTATATCTCTGCGTAAGTCTACCTAAAGAATAGACTACTAACCTCCCTTCATCCTAACTGAATTTTGCCCCAAAAAGATTGTAGTGTGTGTTTTTAAAGAATTACACGACTGTAGTACAAGCTGAACATGAGATACAGTAGTTATTATATGCTAAGCAAACATCTATACTACTTTTTAAAAATTACTTTTATTTTTTCAAGTGGAAAATTAGAGTCAAAGGGTAGTCTCAAGGCAATACCAAGATTACAGCAGTGTCAGGAGTCTGTATCTAGTTCTTCCATGTCCATGTTCTAACCACCAGTCTAAACTTTTCCTCACATGGACAGTTGTACCAAAGAAAGTAAAAAGGAGGGGAAAAACTAACTTAGACACAGGAGATGTGGACAGAGAGTCTGTCACTCGCTGAATTACCATAGAGCTAGTTATTGCTGCTGCATTACGTTCAGTTGTTTCGATAATTTAACAGCAGCTGAAACAGGATTGCCAGCTCCAGACAAAACACGGCAGGTTGAACAAGTAAACAGGAGACAAGTGTAGTCAGATAGACCAGCTGGTAGATACAATTTACTAATAACATCATTAGGAGGAAATATGTTAATAGTATTATTACTACTACTATCATCAAAAAACCCAAAAACATCACCACCGTGCTACCCTAATGTAGTTTTGATAAGCCTTGGTTCACACAAAACCACTCACAAATCTTGTAGAGATGTACTGCTATACACAGAACCAAGAATAAACACTGTCAGCAAACTCAAGATCATACTAGATGAATAGAGGTATGCAATTACTACCAAAATAACATGTTAAAAAAAAAAAAAATGCAAAATGCAGTTGCAATGGTTTACCATTGTACAAGCTGCACTTTATTCTATTCACAGAAGCAGAAATTATGTAAGATTTTAAGATTAATTTACCCACTTAATTCCAGACAAGTAAAACAGGGTAGGATGATTCTAGCAGGATTTTTTCACTATTTATGAGCAGCTTCTAATCTGGATTTAGAGTTTAGCATGTAGAAGTGCCACTTTTCACAGTAAACTGCAGATTTAACAATATTACACTTTGTTAATTCTGCAGACAGAGCTTTAATAGGACTTTCCAGCTCACACATTTAACTCCCTGCTCCCCAACTTAGCAGTAATGGCAAAGCAAAAAAACAAAACTAAAACCAAACAAACAAAAAAACCCCAAACAAACCATACACAAGAAAAACCAAAAATCTTTTAAGTAGATGACCTTCCTGTCCAGCCTGAGGCAGATAAGAGTGAATTTTCATTTCTGTTTCTACAGATTCTTTGTGTCAGAGTATTCTCTCTTATTTATAACTGGTAATACTTAGATTTCACATATTAATGCCCCCAATCTCAGTTTTTTGGGTTGTTTTTGTTTTTGTTTTTGTTTTTTTTCCTCCAAATTCCATTCTTCTACTGCCTTAGCTTAGGTTTATTTAGGAACTAGCCTTCGATTCAACTCCCCACCACCACCACACCTGTCCAAAAAAACCTAAATTGAATGTAGGGGACTTAAAAATCATTGCTCTGGAGAGCTTTCTGCAGAGTGGGGTAGGGAATAAGCTTGAGTACATTCATTATTTCTCGCATCAAAATGCGTTTCTGAAATCTCAGAGCATCCAGCTGAATGCTGCTTGATCCAAACGGAAAGAGTCTCGTCGGCTTAATGGGCGTCAAACCTGGATACTGGATACCAATGAAAAGGCAAAGGATAGCGATTCCTCTGAAATGCCAGTTTTGCCAACAAATTTATGAGGAAAGAATTACCCTTGGTGGACAAGGATCAAGTCTGTGAATGTTTAAATAAGTTGGACATGCACAAGTCCAGACTTGACAGGATGTACCCATGAGTGCTGAGGGAGCTGGCCAACATCATTGTGAGACTACCAACAATTATCTTTGAAAGATCATGGGAAATAGTGAAGGTTTCTGAGGACTGGAGGAAAGCAAGTGTCACTCTTATGGTCAAGAAGGGAACTACAGGCCAGTCAGCTTCACCTCAGTCCTGGGAAGGTGGTGGAGCAAATCCTCCTGGAAACGATTTCGAAACACAGGAAAGAATAAGTAGTAGTCAGCAAAGATTTACAAAGGGAAATATCATTCTTAACCAACCCAGAAATCTATAAGATGACTGGCTTGGTGGATAAGGAGGCAGGGGAGATGAGATGTAATAGATCTTGCTTATATCTAATTTAGTAAGGCTTTGACACTATCTCCCATAACATCCTCATCATCAAACTGATTAATTAGGGGGTAGATAAATGAAGAGAGAAGTAGACTGAAAACTGACTGAACTGCAGGGCTCACAGGATTGCCATTAGTGGCACCAAAGTTCAGTTGGAGGCAGTCGCTTGGTATTCCCCAGAGATCAATACTGAGGACAAGACAGTTTAGCATCTTCATTAAACGTCCCATCAATGATGGGAAACAGTGCAGCTTCAGCAAATTTTCAGATGATACAAAACTAGGAGGAGTGGTTGATACATCAGGCTGCTGTCCTGCCATGCAGAAGGGTGTCAAAAGACTGGAGAAGGGAGCCAACAGGAACCTTATGCAGTTCAAGTGAAAATGAAAGGTCCTATACCTAGGGAGGAACAACCCCATGCACCACCACATGCTGGGGTCTGACCAACCAAAAAGCAGCTTTGCAGATAGGACCTAGCTGTAATGAAGGACAAGTTGGACAGGAACCAGCAATGTGCCCTTGCAGTAAAGGAGGCCAACAAAATCCTAGATGCATCAGGGAAACATTACCAACAGGTTGAGGGACTCAGCACTGGTGAGACATGTGGAGTATTGGGTTTGATTCTGGGCTCCCCAGTACATGAGAGACCTGGACACACCGCAACAAGCCCAGTGAATGGCCATGAAGATAGTTAAAGGCTTGGAGCATCTGATGTATGAGTAGTGCCTGAGAGAGCGGGGATTGTTCAAGCCTGGAGAAGAACAGGCTCAGGGGGATCTCATCCATGTATAATAAATACCTGATGGGGGAGTAAGAAGATAGAGCCAGACTCTTAGTAGTTCCCAGTGAGATGAGAAGAGGCAATGGGCACAGACTGAAATACAGGAAACCGTGTTTAAAGCTAAGAAAACACTTTTTTATTCTGAGGGTGCTCAAACAGTGGAAGTAATTGTGGAAAGAGGTTGTGGGATGTCCATCCTTGGAGATATCCAAAACCAGACTGGACATAGCCCTGAGCAACCTCCTGTAGTTAACTACTGTCTGAGCCAGTGGGGGTGGTGGGCAGCAGACTATGGACTAGATGATTTCCAGAACTGCCTTCCCACCTCAGTGATTTTGTAGTTCACGCTGGGAAGAATCACAAGATGGGCAGACAGGGAATAGTCTGCAGGCATCCAGTTGCTGAATATCAAAACAGAAGCTCAGCTCATCCTAATCCTGCTCACCATTACAAAAGCATTTGACCAAAAGGGAGCAGATTTGCAGCTTCTTACAGCAGGCAGATCTTGAAGTTTTAGAAGCATCCAAAAATTTTGCAGACAAGATGAAGGCCCTCCAACTCAGCAGTCAATTCTGTGAAGTGTTCACAGCTGCTTCCAACCATGCTGAACAAAACAAATTTTCCGTCAGTCTCCTGTGACTGTAAACAGCACTAACATGGTTTTAAACTCAGCAAAACTGCATGATCAAGCAACAACTTTTTATTGTGCTTCTAGTCTGCTTGATTGTTTATTCATTCGACTCAGAATTCATTGCACTTAGTTTAACATTAGGAGTTTTTCAGATATGCTTTCCTCTTAGCTCTATGAACCATCAGCACATTAGCAAGGTTGCTTTGAAGGTGATGCTTTTTCAAGTTATATTTTAGCAGAGGCAAACAACCCACACAAACTCACTTCTGCTCTGGACCTCAGTTGTTTAACAGGCAACTCAAACATCACAATGCAGATCAACCCAAAGAGCTACAGAAAGCATTGCCAGCATGCCAGGTTGCTATTATTCCATTATTTCTGTACCGTTGCAAGCACTAGTTAAGATTGTCTACGTTGACTTGCTCTACAGAGTCTTGCTTTCAACTCTGATGTTTGAGCATTTTCTTGCAAAATAGTTAAAGAAACAAAGATTAATGGATTGGCACTGAAACATATATAGCAAGAACTCATATTAAAGACAAGTTTTTAAGAAACCGAGAGAATTTATGCTGGTTCAACTTCAGCCTGTGCAAAATGGGAAGAATTCATTTGTAAAAACAGCTTTTAGACTGAATAAATTCCTAATAATTTTGCCTAATTGAGAAGTAAAGCAATATTTCCTACTGATTGCCATAAAATCTTGGTTCCTTTTTTTTCTACCAACCCTGGACCACAGCTTTTATGATTTGCTTACATCTCTCATTTCACCTCCATTTTTTAACTTCAGGATTTTTGCAATTTGAGAGTGAGTAACAGGGACTGAAGAAAGCTTTTCTTAATGGCAGTTCAGAATGGCAAGAGACACGCATGGAGCAGCATGTTGGGCTGACAGCTTCAAGAGAGGCTTTTCTTTCAGTTCCCATGACACTTGTTTCCCACTACCAAAGAACCCCCTGAGGGCACCAATATAGAAATACCCAGCACACCCTCTTTTTAACCCCAAAACTATAAAACTGGCTTTAAGCTTTGGAGAAGAGTGGACCAATCTTTAGATAACAAATTACTGTGAATTCATCATCTTGGAGGGCTTGATTGTAAAGTCAAAAACAGAGAGAGCTTCAGATGAAAGCAGCCAACATCACATTTGCCAGAACCGCAAGTATTTTCCCCTAAATACAGTTTTAAAAAAATAAAAATCACTCTTAGCTTATCCTTCAGGAGATAAACTATTCTTAACAATATCTTTATAAAGAATGATTTTACTGTAAAAGAGAGCTATTCCTGCCTGAGGAAGTGAGGAGCGGTGAAATATGCAGCTGATTAATATAATCAGAATTAGCGGGGAGATCACTAGACTTCACAGCTCTTCATTAGAAGAGGAAGGATCCATCCACATATTATTCTTACGCAAGAGACAAACGGATTTCTCTACTCTAATTTGTGGTTCTGCAGAACCTGACAAATATCAATACATATCTCCTTGGAGGCTTCTGGACATTAAGTTTTATGAACCACAAGTCAAGGGGATATCAGCTGACTCTGAATTACAGAGGTTCCTCAGAACATGCATGTTAGGCAACTCCCTCATGAAGGAGACCTAGTCACAGGTATTTGTGTGACTGATTACTCTTTCAGGTACTTTTGTGTTTCCTCCATCTTATCCCTTGTGCAGCTTGGGATGCTCGGGGGGAAAGGGGAGAGCACAACCAAGGAAGTCTCCATATGAAAAATAGTCCACACCCCAGCACCACTGTCCTATCCTCTTTAAAATAAAATAAAAAAATAAAAAAAAAAAAAAACACCACCTAACTTACCTAACTTTTGCTACAACTACCACACAAAAGTAACCCACACCTGACACAGAGCACTCAAGACAAATCACGCGGAAATATTTGACATATCACAACCCAGTTCTCAGAGATACTGAGGATATTAGAAGTCCATCCAGACTCAACTTGGTGTTGTGTCTCCAAATCAGGGATTGAAAATTAGCAGAACATGTACCTCAGAACGGAAGACGTTTGTCCCAGAGGTTCAGTTTTGTTCATTGTAACATTTTGCTAGGGGATGCTGCATGCCAAGAGGAAAATGACCTCTTCAGTGCTGAATGAAGCCAAGAAAAGCTGCCAAACCTTTACAAAATGGTACCTGTCCTAGCAGTCCTTTATAGTATACAAGAAGCAGCAGCTCTGTGTTTATTTCACAGTATCAGTGCAGAACTGTGCAGGACCCAGGCTCATCAGGGACATTACTTGGATGAAAAACCCCTTTAGTTCACCAGCTAGATTGAACATTTTAGGTTACATACATGCTACAAAAGTTAATGGATTAAGTCTGGCCTGGAGTGGATTGGCCGGTGGGAGAAAAAAAAAAAAAAAGAAAAGAAAAAGAGACCTCCAGTCATGAAATCAGGAGTCATACCTTCCTGGCAAGTCATAATAAGTATTATCATCAGGTGTCAGTCTCCTTTTCTTTTGTTGCCTACATTCCTTTAACACGGGAAGCCAAGACACCAACGTCCCAAGCTGTGTATTCCTGTAGAAATTTAAGTTTCAGCTCCTCATTACACGGCATGATAGCAAGCACCCACACCCTTTTGAGGAGAAATCAGTCCTTCAGAACTCATTTCTGCTACAAATTGTGCTACATCTCCCCCATCCCCAACAGCTCGTATCATCTCATCAGCTCTGCAGAGCTGTTCAGCTGTTTCCCCATTGCATTTCAGCGCAGGAAATGTTCAGCTGTAGATGGGAGAAGGCTCTGAGACAGTAGGTGCTCCCACCACTGCATGTTCTCCTGTGCAAGATAAGGCATAGAAATAATTGAGGATATGAGAATGTGTTAGAGCCAAGCTACGGGCTAAAAAAATAAAAATAAAATAAAATATGTGAGAGACTGAAGCACCAGTAAAACTTCCCTCACAACTGCAGGCAGAATCATGAATCTTTTCCAAGCTCATTAAGAGCAGTCATAGTCCTAAATGTTACCTGTAGACCTAATATTTTGAAGCTGTCTAACTGCAGGACACTTTTCTTGGCAACTATTACAGTGCTTACCGGACTTGGAAACCTACAGTCCATGGATAGTCACTTTTTTAAAGTCAGTTCTCTGATGCATTGGAAAGTTTCTGTCTCTTTGAACTTTTCTGGTCCAGAATTGTTGCTCTTTGCCCAGTGCCACATCTCCTATCAATTACTGGTGTGCTGTGGAATACTGTTTAATAAACATCATTTTCTTGGCAGAGCACATCTTCTAAGTGATCGATCATAAGAGACTAGGAAATAGAGTTCTAAGTACTATATCAGCTTCCTGCCTCTCCTTTGAATGGCATCCCATAGTCGTTAAAAAAACACCCTTGGCATTAAAATGATTTATTTTAATCTAAACAGATACTACTTTAATTAAACACACTTTATTCCTCTTGAAAATGACAGAGCACTCCCCTGAAGCCCTCTATCACTCTATTTATCAAACAATTTCAGTGGGAGCAGCAAGCCGCTCCTCCCAGACCACTTTGCTATGGAGCTTCAATTTTGCTCCAAAAACAGGGAGAAGAAAAATCCACAATAAGAAAATATAAACAGATTCAACAGATATCAGATAATCCTATAGCTATGTCAAGGGACTTCTACTACCATTAATCAGTTCCTGACTTTGTAACTGGATACTTAACAAGCTGCAAAGTTTGCATTAAAAAAAAAAAAAAAAAAAAATCAAATCTGTATTTCAACACTGACAAAATGTAGAAACATCTGCAGCTAGAGTTTTGTTCAGGCAAAGGGTCTGTTCCATCTTTTTGATTAAAAAAATGGCTGTAAAAATGAAGCAACAGAGGCATCCTGCTCAGAGAATGCTGACTGACGAGCATTGCTGGAGAAGTGTCAGAAAAGCAGTTTAAGGAGACGCCAGGAAGGTGTGACTAGTAATAGATGCACATGGCTGCGAAGCCAGTTCATGTTGAGCCAGAACCAATAACAAAGCATGCCTTTTAAATCAGCGATACTAACATTCAATCCTCTTCTCAGACATCCCAGACGATACTGGGAGGAATGTTATTGGAGCCAGAGGAACTATATCTGCGTAAGTCTAGTGCTGTATGTTGAAAGCCATTGGGACTGCTGGAAAAGAGAAGGGTGGAGGGAAATAGACACATATACGTGGTTGCACCTTTCTTTTGACAAGAAAAACTTTTTTTAAAACGCAACAAAATCTATTTCAGAAAAATCAAAATATTCAATGGGTTCCCTTTTCTTATTACCTCCAGTATATTAGGGGGGAAGGGGAGTCGTCATATTGCCACACGAAGAGACTGATTTTCATTAGCATTAAACCAGAATATAACTAGAGGTACTCAAACATCCTGAAATAATCCATTTCCCCTTCCTTCCAAATTCAACATTTCCAGTCTAATTTACAGACAAGTATCTGAAATGCATCCAAACTATTATCAAATCAGCATGCTGGGTGACTGACATTCACCCTTCACTGAAAGTCTCTTGGAAAAGAGATTCATGAAAATTCTACCCCAGACGTCTGAGCTTTTTAATGACTAATAGAACAGTGTCTTTCGAGGCTCACCTTTCATTTGTTATTTACTCAGCAGTATTTACACACTGTTAAGGCAGGCTAAGCCATACAGGGGATAGACATGCACAAATATAAACAGAATTATAATGTCCTGGTTACAAGGTAGTTGTGATAGAAAAATATACTGGCTGTGCAGGGGAACCTAGGGATGAGTCACCACTCAAATATTCAGGCAGTTCTTAAAATGGCTGTAATTATCCTTCCTACTCAAGTAGAGGATACACCTTTTATTGCCTTTGAACAATTTACTGCCATGCACTTCATTTCCAAGGATTCATACCAGAGGAGGCTGTCAGAAAAAGTCCTGCAGTACGCATCTTGGAAGACTTAAGGGTACCCACTGGTCCTGATCTTAAACTACAGGGACACAGGTTTTGTTTGTCCCCCAGCTGTTTTAAGGCACAAGAGTAGAGAAAAAGCCCCATCCAAACAGAAAGAAAATTAACACAAAAAAAACCAAAACAAAACAAAAAAAACCCCCCAAAAAAAAAAAAAAACAAACCAAAAAAAACCAAACAAACAAACAAAAAAACCCCCACAAAACAAAAAGGGAAGTTAGAGTACCTGTATTAACGCATGAGAACCTGATGAAGCTGTTTATCCTGCAGGAAACAAGTCTCCTTTAGACATTTTCATTGATCAAATTATTTATTTGCACTTATCAGTATTCAGGTGTGCTTAATATTTTTTATGCTTAGAGGGCTAATTAAGCCTATACAAAGTCCCCAGTCACTCCATCTCAGGGCTATGCCTTCCTTCAGACAAAACGTGACAATTTAGCAAATAAAATTGTGTTAGCCTAAAGAGAAGGTCACATCTTTTTGCATGTAAAAGACTTATCTTCCTTGTACCTTGTTCTCTGCTGAGGGAGCAGTCTAGCTTGGCAAGACCATGTCCTATGCCCCAGATATCACACGGTGGGAGGATTGCATGCACATGAGGAATTAATACTCCATTCCCCTAGCTTCTACTTCCGCTTTTTTTTTAGATGCCACCAGCTCCCTGATTAAGTGCTTCGCTGGCCTACAGGCAAAAATAACAAGCAAGTAACGCGCTATAGGCAACAACATGTTTTTCCTACCTTCTTGGTCGGCAGAAACAGAGACCTCCTTACAGCAGCAAGAACTGACAGAGAGGGCTACGGCTGAATCCGAAGTTAATCCTTATTGCACAAGTAAAGCAGCCTCACCCCTATTAAGTTTGCAAACTTCTTTGAATACTCAAAATATGCAACAAATTCCCTTCAGAAAGCACTCAAAAACTGGTTTTCTAATGAGGTCAGAAGGACAGGCTACAAACTTTCCTCCCAGGTTAGGACAAGCCGTTTGTTAGTTGAATGAAGAACACATGCCTTTCCTGCTTTAAACTTTCTTCTGCAACTGTTGTTAGCTCACCTATATTTTTTAAAAGGAAATTTTAGTTATGAGAGCCAACAAATTATTTCCTCATAAATCTCTACATAGGAATACATCCCAGGTCTTCTCTTCCTCCCCTAGAGGGGAAGCTCAACCACCTTCTCTTGAAACAGAGGGTGACAGGCTGTGGCAGTATCCACTGAGGCAATCCTAGGCTGTCCCATAGATTAATTTTTGGATTGGGAAAGGTCTTTGGAGAGATACAAAAGACAGAACAAGGACATTACCCTTACAGTTTCGCCAAGAAAACATCAGATGCTAGGCCTTCCTCTGGAAACATATTAACAGAAGAAAGGAAAAGAGAAGGGAATTTGAGTGGGGAGGTGTAAAGGTTTTCTGATTCAAGAAATGGACTGCAGTGTGTTTGGAATGCTAGAAATATTGCTATTTAGTGCCTGGCTATCTAAATAATGTTCCACTTCATTTTCAGTCACCCTCTACAGCTTACTGTAGGTATCCCACACAGAAATGTCTCTCCAGATACAAGATTACAAAACAATAATAAAAAGTCATTTTTGCATTACTAGACACAGATTCAGTTGTCATTTTGCAAAGTTTGGTCATAATCCATAGGAAAGAGTGATCTGTTCTCCAGGGAAAGGGGCAAGGAGGAAAAGGGTGTGAGGAGAGATTTTTCCTATATAAAGAATTCCATCTACACATGTAAACAACTGATTTCATTTTATTATCTCATCACAGGAAGCTAACACAATGCTATCACTTCAGTCTACTAAAAACATTTTGTTTTTCTTTTCCACTACCAACTAAATACTTCAACAGCCCTCACCACAAGCAAGATCTGTTGATACATCTCAGCACAAGTTAGTGACTTGGCAAGCCAAACACACAACCTTCTCCATCCAGTCCATTCTTCAAACTCTCTCTACAACTACAATAATCCAATTAGGCAAATCCGTAATTAGTGAAGACTGCTTTTCCTTCTAAGCAATGACCCTTTACATCACTGTTAGCCATCTTCTGTGATTAATTAGGCCAATGGCAGCAGGCTAAACTTATTTCTATAGACTTCTAAAATACAGCACTCGTTAGAGAAGCAGTGGTGAAAAAACTTTCATTATGAAGTTCATTTTGTACTGCAGTTTACCATGGTTTTAGCTCTGGCAGCTTTCTACAAAACACTCTTTGGTTCTTCCCTTCCCGCAGTTCAGAGGTGCAAGGCAGGTGGCTGAAGACAGAACACACGAGCACTCTCGCCTTAGACTGGGATTTGCGTTAAAGCAACACATACTACTACACACAAACGATCTATGCCTGGCCAAAAGCTTAACACATTTTATTGAAAACGTAGAAATCAAAATAACATAGGGAATGAGCAAAGCTTCTGCCTGTTATACTTCTAGCATTTGCCACTTTCTGGAAATAAGGACTGATGACCTGAAAGAATCAGGAATTTAGAACCCATTCCAGCAGTAAGCACGGAAATAGGACACAGGCCATTTTGAAGCAACCACAGCAAAAATTCAAGGTTTAGGCTAAGAACACTTTACAAATAAATTCCCTATACATTAAAATTTCTTTTCATCAAGGTAGCACTGCCTGAAAGCATTTTCATGTTGAGAAACAACTATAAGAGAGCATTATGATGGATGGAAAGAAGGCTATGATATATTGCAGAGTAAAGCTTCCATAAAATCCTACCTGGAAAACAGCGCTACAGCCAGTTTCACCTAAGGAGAAAACATAATCTTCTGTAGTGCTTTATGCGCTACAACTTCCCCTAAATATAACACAGCAATTCTAAAAAGTTACAAATGATCTTGCAGTTTCAAAAGCTCAAAGTCATGCTGCTAACACAGGCCAAACATGAATTGTCCACATTTGTTGCATACATAAAAAGACCCCTCATTTTAAAGATTTCTTCATTTAAATAAAGAAAAATAAAATAAATTTTAAAACCCCAATTTTTCTGAATTCACTAAGGATTAAAAAAATCCAAACCTGTGTAAGCACTTGGAACCAGAATTATGTTGAATATTTTAATTGATATTACATGTCCAGTTTGTTTAAATATCATATAAACCATATTAAAATTGCTCCCGTTTCAGTCAGTTTTTCAAAAGTTAATCTTAAAAAATCATGCAATGACATCAGCTTATAAACAAGACTTCGGTTTCACCGGTGGAAATGAAATGGACTACTTACTACTTAAATGACATTCCAGTATCGCCTTGATCTGAACAGCACAGCAGACAACTTCTGTGCCAGAAGCAGAGAAACAAGACAGTTAATGTGTCTTAGCCATGGTAGCCTGTAGAAATTAAAAAAAAAAATACAACAAACCACCACCAAACAGTTAAAAAAATCCAACACAAAAACAACCACTAAAGAACAAAAAAGAAAAAAACCCAACATAGAATTAAGATAGCTGCCAGAACTACTTTGATTGAGGTATGATAAATAATGGCTATTTGAATTCAAAGACCTAAGAACCAAAGACCTCTTGGCCACAATTTATACCTGGCTTGAGCTTCTAAACTTTACTTTTTCAAGTGGCCTTTGCCATGGGCATTTAAGGAATGAATAAATACGTTAAGTGAGAGAGTGGCTCATAATATTATGTTTCTTATGAGTTTGCATTGAAAGCGTAAGAGTAATTGTCAGGATAAAATACCAATTATTTTTTGGAAAATGTAGCCATTTTTAATTAAGTGTACAAAGAGTATTGGTCAAGCCTAAAACTCAACCCACAAGGAAAAATTATCTCCTTCAGATACACAGTTCTACAGCTGAGATATTTTTTGATTTGTGACTTGCTGTTTTCTTTTAAAAAAAAAAAAAAAAAGTATTAAACAGTCATCAGTAACAGCTCTCTAGCTGACATGGAACAAAGGCCCCAGTTTTAATGCTCTAAAATCTAGATGCCAGGTGGGAAAATGCAAAATTAAACTGTAACAACCAGATCGGAGTCCAAGAACAACCTGTTGTTGGATATATATCACTGATTAAATGCTCTCAGTTATTGGTTAACACCCTTTCCCCGGAGGTCCAGAGGATGAACAAACAAATAAAAAACTCTGTCCCTTTACATGATTCCTTTTGATCGAAAAATCCAATCCTTTATTACAGACTATTGCATAATCAGTGCAATAAGCAGATTTTTTTTCTTTTTTTTACGAATGTAAAAAACTCTTTTATGTAATATAGAGGTTAAAACACCCAGTTATCCTGGATTTGTAGGACAGCATCCTTAATGCCTGCTAGCACATGCCTTCTTACTGTCTCAAACTTTGCAAGAAATGGACACAAGCCCGTACTGGGTAGCTGCTTTTGTGTCTGCCTCGGGGAGGGGGAGAAAACTGAGAGATACTGGTCTCTGTTTCAGAGACGGTGCACAGGGACAAGCAAAATTCTAGGAATAGTACTCATAGATTCATCTCTGCCAGCTTCCATCTTCTCCTCACCCCCTAAAGCACCCTTATAGAAATTCATCAACTTGTTGAAACTCTGAGAGATAGAAGGGCCTCAATCATGTACTTGACCCCCAGCAGCTCCAGCCTATTGTCACGTTGACTCACACTTATCTGCTTAACCTGCTTTGAATTTCAGATGACTGCAATCTTATTGCTGTAAAGCCAAATTCAACCTCACTATAAATGCAAAAGCTCTGCTGTAATTCAGTTGCTCAGAATACTTAATAGCATTTTACTGTGTTCTTAAATATGACACACAGTACCAAAGAGACATACTAAACAGAAAGTCACTTAAAATCACCTAAAGTATTGCAATTTGAAATTATAACTCTATAGTTAACGTGTCTCTTTTGTAACAAATTTGCATTTACATTAAAAGATTTAATAGGTGTCTGTTTAAACAGGTTACCCTATAACAGTGAGTCGAACCACACATAGACACAGAATCTAATAAAATTGGAAACAAGCACCTACAGACATGAATCTAACACACTGGCAAGCCACATATAGCTTTATTAGCCAGACTTGAGTTAAAGAAAAAAAAATATGCCAGCCAAGAAGGTTTTTCCAAGGGAACATCAGAAAATAGTGAGTCATAGAATTTAAAAAAAAAAATCAAGTAATGCATCCAGTCTGAGAACCTTTCTAATGAAAACATTTTCTTTTAAAATATACAATTATTTGAAATCATTTTGGAATTAGTCACAATAACTTCTAAACAGACTAATTCCATGAGATCAAAACTACGTGTTGTGAAAGATAATCTTATTTCTACATTTAATCCCAGCACCTGACTGGGGACAATACTTTAAAATGTCCGAGGAGATGGAAGTCATATTTTGAGCTCATATCCGTCTAGTAGCCTACATTGCTGAAAGAGAACAGTGATTTTTAAACAGAAGTATTTGGAATAGTAAGGGCAAGAAGGACAACCTGATCTGAGCTCTTTTCAAAGATCATCAGTGCTTTGAATGAGTTTCACAGTGTATGGTACAAATAGCAAATTATAGCGTTCACATCCTGATACAGCACACTCTTGTTTCAAGATTTCAAGACAAGTTCACTCCCGTCTCGTATTCATTGCAACAGACGTGTAGTGCAGTTAAATGTAAGCATGGGCCATTCTTCATGATATTTAATTATAAAGGGGACATGAGATCTAGGTGATATTTCCCACCATGTAATAAACCAAGAAGACAGAACCTCGCCCACAGCTAAAGTATAGGAAGTGGAGTGGCCAATAAGACGCCAAAGTTTTCAGCACTATGAACCCTATTGATTGAATTCTATAAAGGCCTTTCTTTTATTTTTGCAAACAAAATAATTTTTTCCTTGTTTATTTTGATCTTGCTCCTCTTGTAGTCACAGAAAATAGTAGTCAGAAAAATCTGGTTGTAAAGCCCTGTGCTTCTGGTGAAATAGAACAGGGTCAGAAAACAACATAAGGCAAAAATAATCTGGAAGTTAGATACATACTATAGTTGCAGCAAGAGTCACAGAAGTTCAATTTCAATTATCACTAGAGAGGATCATCCTCACTTAACAGATTTCTACAGATAATGTGCGACATTAAGGTAGTAAAAAATCTGGTATATGGATGCGGCAACTATGTAAACCATCTGCTGCTTAAAAAGTCAGCTGAGAGAATGACTACGGACATATGGGGATACCAGCAATGAATCACCCCTTTAAGGATAAGGCAAGCTCTGGTCAAATCAAGCTCTGAAAACAAAGCAAGGATGGGGAAAGGGCCATAAGGTGACAACTGCAGTGTCATTCCAGAGCTGCCACCATCTCTAGGGTCAGTCTGTCACCTGGGATATCACTTCCTCTAGTTCAGCATAACATAAATGCTGTCCATCAATGGAGGATCAGAGGGAAAAATGCAGGCACCCGGGACACCTGCAAAGGCACTTCAGCTCAGATTTGCAATGGGAAAAGTGAAATTATTTAAGAGCCCCCAAAAGGGAATCAAAAAGGGATTTTAGTTCAGATTTTCAAAGTTCAGATTCTGTTTCTAAAATGAACAGAGAGCTGGAGCAACTCCTTTAACTTAAGTTTGCCCTTTTGGCTTTATCTGACAGTGCCCAGCAGAACTTCCACTGCTTTCCTCATTCTCACAGAGAGCGCTGGAAGAGAGTCAAACAAATGAGCTACTTAGGCTGATATTTTGCCTCCAGGTGGCAAAGGTATTTCTGAGGAAACTGTATGACATTGCACACCTTTCCATATGGAGGCAGAAATTACTTTTTGCTGCACTTATTTAGCAACCAGATTGTAAACTTGTAGGCTGACGCAACAACAGCACAACAGTTATAGGATCTGAGACTGGAGGCCGGTTGCTGTTCGGTTTCAGTAACAACACAGAAGACAGACAGATCAGGTTGCCCCAAAGTGGGACCCAATGAATGCTTCCTATCATCTAACCCAAGTTTCATCTGCACAAATAGGAACAAATGTTGAACAGGATATTGCCCTGAGACCATTTAATTGAGCTTACATCTAGAAACTTTTTTTTTTTTTTCCTTTTTTTTTTCTTATTCTTTTTACAAGCATTTTGCCTAGCCCAAATCCAGTAGGGAGCATCTTACACTAACACAACCACACGCATCAAAAAACCACCACAAACAAAACATTAAAAACCCTCACTCTCCCCATCCCCAAATGCCACAACCTTAAAATTCCTCTGCAGAACTTCCACCTCCAAAGCATCCCACAGAAATACGTTCACTTGACATTTGCAGAGGAAGCCACCTCCTTTCAACCATTTCATATTTTTCACCTTTTCATCAAGAGCCCTCATTCTTTGTACCTGAGGAAAACAAATACTGCTTGTGGAAGACTTAAATGCTACCCCTGCTACTTCTGATTTGCCTCTTTTGTACCTTCACTTTCCCTTTTTTCCATGTTAGAGGAAAGTCTCACCAGAGGAAAATTTTCTGTGTGTAAGGAACCAGATGCAAACCAGCTAGCAGGAACTTCAGACCCTTCACTCCTAACCTGTGATATGAAGCAAGAGGCTGCCGCTTCCTGGCAAAGCAGTGCTTTTGCACTCAATCAGAACAGTCCTGAGTAGGAGCGACTGGGAGAAAAGTTGTGTTTTCTACCTGAATGTTCTGTCTTTGCTCTCCAAGGACATCTAAATATAGTAAATACAGGAGAACTACAGCATTCCAGGATGGCTGAGGTTGGAAGAGACCTCTGAAGGTCATCTGGTCCCACCCTCTTGCTCAAGCAGGACCACCCAAAGCCAGTTGCCCAGGACTGTGTCTAGACAGTTTTTAATATCTCCAAGGATGGAGACTCCACAACCTCTCTAGGAAATCTGTTCCAGTGCTGAGTCACCCTTCCAGTAAAACAGTGTTTCCTGCTGTTCAGAGACAGACTCCTGTGCTGTGCGGTTTGTGCCCATCGCCCCTTGGCCTGTCACGAGGCATCACTGAAAAGAGCCTGGCTCAACCTTCTTTGCACCCCCCCTTCAGGTATTTATATACTTTGACAAGATCCCCCTGAGCCTTCTCTTCTGCAGCCAGGCTAAACAGTCCCAGCTCTCTCAGCCTTTCCTCACAGAAGAGATGCTCCAGTCCCTTCATCATCTTCATGACCCTACATTTTGCAACAAACATTTTTTTGTACTTTTCCATGTTTGAAGTTGCCGGGGGGGGGGGGGGGGGGGGGGGAGGCAGGCAAGGAAGGGAGGATAATCAAATCATATCTAATAACTATTTGTCCTATGGAATCCTCTCTTTCAAAATAATTATTTTTAGCCACACAAAGGCCAGTACACTACATTTTTAAGACAGTAGATTTTCTCATTTTAAAGCTTGCTAGCACATTTTTAACAGCATGTTACAATGCAGCACTCAAAATAGTGACACAATTTTATTTTGGAGAATTTGCAAAGACTTATCCACTTACCGATTTATCCACAAATACATGCAAAGACAGAAGCAGAGGGCCTGATCAAAAAAGAACGCCTATGCTTCCCATTAGCCACAAAATTAATCTCAATGATTTCAATGCGAGGCAGTTACTTATGGCCAAAATAAGGTGGAGTGTATGTTTTTGTTTCTTGTGGATTGACCTAAACTTGAGGACAGAATTGAAGGCACCTGGGGATTCCCAAACCTGTTAGATAAGAGCATCTCCAGTTCCTGGTGTGAAATACCAACCAACCTGGTTTTAGCAAGATTCTGGTACTGCCAGGAAAAAAAAAAAAAAAAAAAAAAACAGAATACAGAAAACATCTGAGATAATTCTTATCATGCTGGTCCAGTTTTCACCACCCCGCCTGTAGAGGCCAGACAGATGCAAACATAAGCGAAAGCATCACTTGCAGGCAGCTTTTGTTTTGTCCATGAGGAACTTTCCCTATCTCAACACTTCTTTACAGCATATGAGTGAAAATGGTTATAGTAGGCAAGTATATAATTCAAACACCTATCTTGGCTTTCACCAGGGCCATGGAGCTCCCCTATACTGCTGTGTATCCATCTGTACCATATTTGCTGCTTGTCTGAAAAGAGGCTTTATTACAGAAGCAAGGATTTGTTCACAGTAGAGTATGTTTTCCCTTCTCCTTCCTCCTGCTATTTTAACTCTCCTCCAGATGTTTTCTTTGCTTTATGCAAGGCAAATGGAGTTAAATGAGTAGATCAAACTGAGGCAAGGAAGATACGTCCATCTGAGACGCATTACTGTGTGATGATCCAAATTTTGAACTTGAATTAGGTTCATTACCAGAACAGCTGTGCTGCCTCTTTATCACTGTATATAAGAATGGGCCCAGCTCTTCCTATTTTAACTTCTTGTTTTGCTTTCAGTTCTCAGCCTCTCAGATTCCCTTTTCTCCTTTCCTTTTACCTTGAACTTTCTGGGAACCTCCTTTCAATTGCTCTATTTTGGTTTAACTTTTTCTCTGGCGTGCAGGCCCTCAGTTTCTAGTGGCACCAGATCAGCAGCTCTGCCCTGGTCTCTCTAACCGCATAAAATATTCTGGCACTGAGACCCGCCAGGGAATTGATGCTGAAGGCTGGCTCGGACCTGAGTCTCAGCCCCAGTCAGCTAGGGAGCCACGAACCTTCAGGCTTCATTCAGGTTTCTCTAAACCCTCTAAAGGGTTTTGACAGACAGTGATCTTCTGGAGGTTAACTCAGCAGATTGGACGGCTCAAAGGGTCAGAACATTTGGAAACCTACGTTGAACACTAGGATACTCTTTGGGAGATCACTGTGGGTACCAGTCAGGTCACAGCATCTGATAAGTGAGGTTAGTCAGCCTGTTACTTTCTCTGTCGGCAAAGAGCTTGTTTTCTTCTCTCCCTGGCCTCCCAAGAAGAACAACATTTGTACAACATAGATTACTCCAACTCCTCAAAGGTGCCAATAGAAAATACTTTTTTTTAAAAAATTAATTATCCTCATAATCATTGGTATTTTAATAGAAATCTAAGCAGGGTGGATTATTTATACTATCCACTCAGTTTTAATTACAGTACTTTTTAAGAGATTATTGTGTAACAAAGATTGGTATCGTTAGCTATGAGACAGTACTAACAAGTTGTAGCAACAGTGTCTCTTCATGTCAAAAAAAAAAAAATAAAGTCATCCTTATTCAGATTAACATATTTGCATGGTAATTGCGCTTAATACTTCTATCAGTCTACAGTACTAGAAATAATGCAAACGAGTACTGAGTCTTTGCCCCAAGGCAAAGCAGATAGCATTAAAATTTTAAAACATTTTAAGCAGATACCATGAAAAATATACCTGTAGATTAAAGACTTAAATTTTTTCACGCAGAGGTTCATGTAGGTGTCCATTGTGCAGCTTTGTGCCTCCTAAAGGGCATATTCACACTATTTAAGTTAAGACACCTAAGTGCGGAAACTAGTTTGATGGCAGCATGTTTTGAACTGAAGTAATTAAAGTCACCTTCAGGAGGCTAAATGGGGAACTGAGGTTCTGGATAGCCACAGTTAGACATAAGCACCCCCAGGCATTTTAAAAGTCTGTCCATGGGTTTAAAACTAAGCTTTTTTTGCCCACGCCTCTGAGAGCAGGAAGGACATACTGTCAACAACAGAATCTTGTTTATGGATAATGAGGGTACACATCCTATTTTTTAAACCTATGTTAAAATTTATTGTTAACGTGATTGAAATTTTAAGTCTGATCACTGTCAGTCCAGAACTGGTAGCTACAAAAAAGGAAAGGCTAATAATACTGTTAGAATGCAGAAAAAGCCTCAATAATAGCTGTAAAACTCTTAACACTGTTTATACACAAAGTTCTTAGTCTGTACCACGTTTCCCGGTGTTATGCTAACCCCCCACTGCTCCTCTGAGTCTTACAGTTTTCACCCTGGGGGCAGCAGAAGCAGGCAAAAAGGTGTTATGGCAACCTATGAGCGTCTGAAGTCTTTCACCAGGAGGAATATAAAGTTTATGTTGGTGGTCTTTTTCTTTGTCACTCTATGATCCACATGGAGTCCTTTTTATACACCTGCTAATACAGTTTTACTCCTTTGCTCCTCCTTCATCAGTCTGCAGCTACACGCTGCCTCTAAGTTTACTATATATGGTGCCCTTTACGTATGTTAGATGCTACTTCTTTGTTCTCTTTTTTACCCCTAAAGCCCATTTTGTCCAGCTTCAGTCTGTACTTTTTTAACCAATGGTTGGCAAGTTGTTAATATCTGTTGATTCTCCCCAGCCAAGACACATCTCCTATTATGTGATTATGTTACTGCATTATGTGACTACACCAATTACACCACAGTCATAAATTTCTGATTCTATTCAGAATAACGGTTTGTTAATGCTATTTATATGAAAGGTTGGACCATAGAAAGATAACAAGAGTTAAAAAAAAATTAACCATAGACACCTAGTCCATTAAACAAACTGCTGTCACAGCTAAACCAAGTAAAAGACAGCTGCAGGCAAGAAAGCAAAGTCAAGCAAGCCTGACAAAGGTCAGTCCTGAGGCCTTGCAAATTCAGTACAGAATTTATGGCTTGTTACTAGCAATGGCAATGCTGTGTTACAGCACTGCATGGCTACAACACGCGAAAATTTTAAAGTGCCTCTCAGTGTGCCACAAGACCTTCTATGAATTTAACAGGTAGTTCCTTTAATACAAACATGAAGAGTGAATGAATCTTACAGGTTATTCCAGGACCTAAGGCATCCAGCAATTCTGCAGCCATTCTACAGAATGCACCGTTCAAGGAAGGAAGGAGAAAGTGTATCTTGTGTCCGTGGTCCTGCAATTATTCCCCATAATACCAGCAACCTCACCAGCAAGAGACTCCTTTATATCCAACACTAATTCTCATAGTCCTCAAAACTCACAACTCTTCAGTAATTCAACTCTACATACTGTCAGAAAGGCTCCACAGACAAAAGCTTGAGCATTTTGCAGCTTGTACACTTGAAACATTAACAATTCCACCATCCAAACTTTACCTGGACTCCAGATCTCTTTATTCTCATGGGCTGTGGCAAAGGCACAGTAATGGCTACATTTCTATCCTAAAGATATAGGCTTGCTAAATTAACATGTTAATTTAAATCAAAAGGCAAACTCTGACCTGAGCTGTTCCAGCTGCATCAACAAAGACAAGGGTACACGTCTGGGCAGAAATGCCCTTGCTACCAAAATCGGGTAGGCAGGATCCACAAGGCTGAATTCACAGGCTCTTAATTCAGTCAAAAATGAACTGATACTGCCAGGACACATGAAAGCACACGCGGATTTCTGGAAAGCCTGATGGAGTGGAATACTGATAATTTAACTGGCGTTATACAAATGAAAAGATTAATATCACTGCAGCCTTCCTAGCTAAGAAGGCTTCAAATATTAATGCCTTTTTCAAAAATTATTTGATCGATACGACTTGTGTTAATGAAAGAAGAAATGAGTTAATCAAAACATTCACTTTTGGAAGAAAAAAAGTTTTCTGAGTGTTCAGATACTGAAGCCCAGCAAATATTCCTTCCCTTATCCCACCTTTTTATACAAAGACAAGCCCTACAGCAAAGCGAGCCCTGCTAAACACACAGAGGAGGGACTACGGATTATGAGATATGCTGCAACTCTGATAAGTGCTACCGTGGATTTCTTATCTGCGGAAGCCATATGACAAATCACCGTACAACAAAACCTCATTGTGCCTTCTTTATTTTCTTCCGACCCAAATCATATTTTGCTCTTTGACTGATACACTAACGATACAGAGGGGGAAGGGAGGTGTGGTTGCAGCCTCAGGATCACATTAACTAAGATACGAGGAGGGACTCTGAAACCAGATCTTTTTGTGTCCATGCAGAATTTTTACCAAGGTCCCTAGAGGTCACACATGTAAAACCACTGAATTTGTCCACTGTGCCTCTAGCTCTCTCGAGGCTTTGCATTAGTAAGACAAATGGCTAATTCACTACAGCCAAATGTTGCACATTTCATGATTAAACACAAGCCTCCTCAGACTTGGCTTCATTTATTTCCTCTGCAATGAAATATGTGCAGGTTTATATTTTTTCATTACTACATAAACACAAGCAGTTTATAAAATGCTAGAGGAATTATCAAAGCTGAGTCTTTCATTCTAACATGAAAATGTGTTTTGGTCACTATTTTTTCCTGCTGTCTGCTGCCATAATTGCATTATTTAATTGTGATTAAATAATTTTAATAATTGACAATGCTCCTTCCCTTAGGAATTCAATTAAATCTAACCCCAGATCTGTAGACATTAATAGGAAGAGTGAAATCTTGCTGTTCTAACTAGGTATTGTTATTAAGATTTACATAGTGTTAATTATCAGTAGACCCTTATTATACAGTTTTCAGCATTAGCGTAGCTAACAAGAAGCACCTTGTAGCATGCTCATGACCATAAATGCTTGCTTGATGCCTGATGACATTAAATGTTTGGGGCAGGTGGTGTTGTTTGATTGAGGCCTTTTGTTTTGTGTTGTTTGGGGTGCGAGTGGGGGGGTTGTGGTTTGTTTGTTTTTTAAAAAACTGCCCATACCATAGAGACCTTGTGCATGTCATGATCTCTGTCGATTCCTTATATGCCCGACATTGCATAACAAGGATCGGCTTTCTTCATTCACCACTATCCACCTCAATTCCCACTGTCACAGCAGTCCAGAGGCATTGGTTATGTTCAGGTTTTTCAATTAAGTGTTCCCCCGTAGAAAAGGGCTCTACTAATAGAGAAGCAAATCATCAATTTCTTGAGCTGAAAATCCATCATTTTACAAGCATGCACATACACGGAGGTCCTCTTCACTGTCCACAATGACCTCTGCCCACCTGCTCTACTGCCATCCAGCCTTGACAGATTTGCACGCACTCGGCTTGCTCTCACTTCAGCCAACAAAGGCAAGGAGAGCGCCAAATTTACCCTCCACTGATATAAATAGCAGATCTTACCATTCCTACTGCAAATGAAACTAAAGACACGTTACTGAAATTGTTAATCCATGTGCATAAAAGCGTATGAAGAAAATGCTTTTCTGATTTAAACCTCCCCAGCCCCGCAGAGCACCTAACCCAAGTCAAACAACTCGGACTTGGCTGTAGCATCTCAGACTACCAAGAAGCAAGAGTTCACATTCTAAAGCAGGTAAGACAGACATAGGGAACAGAATAATAGGTTAAAATTATTGTTTCCATTTTCTAAATCAGCCTAATGTCTGAATGACTGTGGCTGTTGTGGTCCTAGCATCTTCTGCCATCACAGGCAGGAGAGGTATAACGCAAGACTTCAAGCTGCCAGATGAATCCCTGCCACACCTTCCTTTTTAGTTTTGACCAACGACTACTCCATAAAGCATAGGAGCAAGGGGATGCCTGATCTTACCAGGACTTTGTACCTCATTTTCACTTCTCCAGTTTCTCCGCACACTCCTCTCTCTTGCCTTCTCTACCCACAAGTGTCGAAGGACCAAAGAAAGGGCCTACACCTCCCTGGGGCTTGTCCCACCAACTTGTGGTCCGCTACACCTACTGCCGTTTCAGCAGCTGCACAGTACAGATACACAGCTGCCCGGATAAGAAATTATTATTTAGCAAGAACTACAACAGATATTTTTGGTCTATTTAAGAGTAACACAATCTGACTTTATCTTTTGTTTGTGTTACATCAATACCTACAGAATTTTACATTTTATTAAATTGCCCTTTTTTTGGTATGTCACTCTTGTGGGGACTAATAACAAGAAACAACCATGGAAACAAAGTATTAAATGGTACCTTTTGAATATCTTTAAATAATTTTTGAATAACTTCCTGACAGTTACTATAGGCAAAACGTGTATATTTTTCACAAAATACATGTTATATTATTGTCACTGTAAGCAACAGAGATAAATTATAGGTAATTTCCACTTTTTAAGTCCTGTTTCTATGGTAATATGAGCAACTGCCATTACTTCAGAGCTTGTTACCATGGTTATTTCAGGTAATTCCAGGGTTTTAATACACTTAAACCCGAAGTGATACTTTTTCCTCCTTTTTTGCTGTTGAGCAAAATCACAGCTCAACTTTAAGGGGAACACAACTCTTTCAGTTAAAATAAATACAGCATATAATGCAAACAGGTAAGGAGACAAGTCAAAGTAAATTATTTACCATGCTATCCCTAGCTGACTCTCTTCTCCTGAAGGGATAATACTCATTTCCCACACATATTTCTACGGAAAAAGGAAGGTGTTTCCTCCAGGGTGTAAATCCTCTAACTACCCTCAGCTGTGCAGACCACTCCCCCTGACCATCAAGCTCCCTGGTGAAGCTGCAGAACTGGACATAGTGGGGTAATGATCTGCTCCTCCAAATCCCAGCTTTGAGAGCTGACTGATGAGATGTCAGCTGCCCCCCATCTCCCTAACAGAGACGGTCATTAGGAAGCCTGGGTCCCCTCACCGGCAAGTCATCCAGCACTTATGCCTCATTCAAGTGCCCTGGAGAATAAATGTGCTTAGTAGAATCGTAGAATTGCCTAGGTTGGAAGGGATCTTGCAGATCATCTAGTACAACCATCCACCTAACACTAACAAAAACCATCACCAGCCTTCTGCAGTAGTGGGGGGAAATATCCATCACTCCTGTACTGATGCAAATGGCACCAGCACCTTCACCAATGCCCTGCAGGCATCTCTGGGGGGTTGAAAATGGCCAGGGTAATTCCGCCTGAACCTTTTCGTAGGAAGGAGGCAGCAGGAGGTTCCATGTACCAGCAGCTGGGTGCCAATAGAAATTACTCTAAATTAAAACTGAGTCTTCATACTGAGAAATAGTCACATGATAACTGTGTGACCACAGCCTGCCTTTCCAATAGGTCTCCTTGCTCATGCTTACTGCAAGTGCTGCTCTTGACCTGAGCCCAAGCACACTGCTCCCACAGAGAGAAGTTTTCCAAGCTTTACCTAGAGAGGACAATTTACATAATCTGCCCATTTTCCTTCACAGTGGGAGTCATTTTGCTTGAATAAACTCTTACTTGCATTGAAGAGGGTTTTTTACTTACAGTAACTTGCTATAGCTGGGATATGAGGTCAGGGCACTGGTCCAGTCTGAGTCACTTGGGAGACCATATGATGCTGCTGAGTTGGCTCCAGGGTTGTCAGGATTTTGGCCTTCTCATTAGCATTTATTTTGAAAACACAAATGGGAGAATATCACCTTCTTTTCTTTTTTTTTAAGGAAAAAAAAATACTTTTAAGCCACATAATTATAGAGAAAAGATAGTAACTGTGAAGTAAATGGACCCTAATGACTCAGAAGCAGGAAAGTAAATATCAAGATCCCGAGATTTTTCGCTATTTCAATTAATCTTCTATTTTACCATACCTAAAAGACCTCATACTCCAGGCAGGCAGTGTTATGTCTACTACATGGCTGTGCTTTTTTTCTCATTCTACTTAACAAGATTCAGCACAGTGAGCTACGGTACTTTGTTCAGATATTTGTTCACAAAAAGGTGTTGTCAATCCTTTACAAGTTTTACTCACCAACACTCAAAAGTCAGCTTCAGTTATACAGGCATGGATTTTATCCAAATAATTAACACATCCTCAAATTCAACCAATAACAACATCAAGACACTGTAGTCTCTTAGAACAAGGGAAAGAAGTATGCGATCTCAGAAATCTATTTTCCTGCTAGTGGGTGATTAGTGGAACCCAATATTGATGTTCCACATGAACTGCACCTATCAGCTGTGGCTATGTCTACATACATTATCAAATACCTTGGTATAACAGGACAGATCCACACATCAAAGCACCTGGTGCTGATTCCCCCTCATTAAAAGTAGTTTGTGGGTTTTACCTCATACCAACCTTAGTCTGGTTCTCTGGACAGAGTGTCTGCACCATGCATTGGGTTTATTACATACGCTTAGTACACATCTGATCCGTATTTCGTCATCATGGGTTATAGTGGATTTGCTGGGCACCCAGAGATCCTGGGGAACAGGGACAGCCAAGACCTGTACATTGCTGCTCTCAACCAAAGCAGTAATCTGGACACAGCCTTTCTATCCCCTTGGATATTAATATCATTTTAGACAGAAAGCAAGCAGTGGAGGGTTGGTTTAAGTTACGCAAGAATGGTGGGCTGTTGTTAGAGAAAAGGAACAGTAAGTTAGGAAATTACCTGGGTTTTTTTTTCAGTTGCTTCAAGGACAATGGTGAGTATGAAATGGCTGAAACTCTTCTACTTCCACTTGGGAGTTCACAAAGAGAATCTCTGAGAGGAACAGCAGGTCCCGCTGAGCAAGTTGTGCCCGCACTACACTCAGAAACCTGAGTATGGGGAGCAGGCACATCTGAATCTCCTCCGGACCAGAAGTGTTATTACTGTCTGCGAAATTATTTTATTTCCTATTAATACTGCAAATGCTGTGTTGCGTGGATTGTCTACCGTGGAGTTCTCCATCACCATGTCCCTCATTTGGGAAATACGGTCATTCCAAAAAGTTTTAGATTTCTTTCAGATTCCTTTGCAGCCAAACATCATGCATACATGTTACACATTTTGTAAGCTAATACACTGATGTCACCTAAGGTGCCGACATCTGTAGAGAGCAGTCCTGCAAATGGCATGGCAAGCTGTTCCACAAAATTCTGTATCCTGCCAGGCCAGCTGGCAGAAAGGCACTAGTCTAACCAATTAAATTACTCAGACAATTGCTAGTACCCATCCTTTTTTGCAGGTTTGCAACCTAAAAAAAAATTAATAAGACTTTCTGGAGTTCTTTGGACTGCCCTTTCTTTTTGAGACAGTCATGACTTCTAAGAATCTGATAAGTTGAAGGGCTTGTTTTTTCTCCCCTAAAATGTGGGACCTCTCCTGTTCTGAGATTTATACATCACTATTTGCAGGATCATCTTGAAATGTATTTATAGACAATATCCTTTTATAGCAGCGGCACATTTATAGTTTGGCTATTCTGTTTCATTTTCCTTTTTTAATGGCAACCTTTCACTCTATTATGACGAACTCCTGGCATTTTGCTTGAGCTTAATCAGGGTGGGCCTAAGTATGAAGCTTTGAAAAAAGCCTGACACTTCTCTCCCTCCAGTGCACACCAGCTGTGCTTTTTGCGTGATTAATTCTCCTAAGGATTGTGATATTTTTATTTATTTGTCTCCTTTGTTCATGGTAATACTTTCTATGTATTTCCTAACCTACCCACCAAAATAGCCTCTGACCTAGTCAGATCATACAATGATAAACTGGAAAAAAGCACCGATAGGTGTTTTTATACATGATCCAAATCTCTGATCCTGATTTTTTAAGAAAGCATAAATGTTTCTGCTTCTCCTGTTTCCTCTTTCAGCGATTGCCAAATTCAGCTTCCAGAGAGAAGAGACTGGAAGAGACTAAACCATCCCCTGCTTCAAAAAGCTAACTACAGCATCCGTTCATTTGCATTACAGCAATTACCCATTTCTATTTGGAAATACTCTAACCAAAAATATCCTCATATCTTTCTTCAGCTTGGACGGATTTTTCCCAACTTGATGTCAGAGAACTCAAGGAAAATGACAAATATAGGCTTATTATCCAAATCAGAGCTACTTTTTTTCTTGTCAAAGAAACACAGGTCAGAGGTGCAAGGGAGAAGCAGGGGAGGTAGGAACTGCACGTTCAAAGCAGCCTTGGGGATTTAAAAGTATTTAAGATTTTATATTAAGATTTTATATTTCATATTAAGATTTAAGTTCCATTGAAGTTAACTGGTGACCAGCACACAAGAGCTGAAATTTCTCAGGACTTGCTTTGGAAAGCTCAGCCAAGGAATTATTTTCAGAAAATCATCTGTTATTAGAAATTTCCTTAGTGATATGGAATTAATTCAAACTGTTTAAAAGCATTAGGAGATTCATGTCATTTTACATACGCTACATCTATTGCTCCAGAAAATACCACAGTTGACAAAAGAAACTGACTCCTACTACAATGGACCTTGACTAGGACCTCTAGGAAGTAGCAATAAAATTCCATCAGATGCAAATGATACTGTTGTAACACTCCACTTGCAAAAGTAAGAAACAGGCTCACAGCATGGACATGCCTCCCTGAAAAATATGGCACAGGCTGTGTTTCTTGAGAAAATGGCCTTCTAAAAGGATCTCAGGGTCCTTTGAAAAGGAAAGAGCCAGCAGTAAGATCAGCCATCACTAACAGCAGAGACACGGGCTGTCTAATGAGCAGTACCAATTCCGAGCTGCTCCATGGAGCGGAATGTGAAGTGCATGGGCTATGTGCTGCTACATCAGCTAAGCAGAGAAGCGAGCAGGGCCAGAGGCTCACAGAAAACTCTGGGCGATTGCAATTGCCCATAAGCCCTACAGCTATGACCTCAGCCATCCGGCATCTCCTACAGCACACCAGCATGGGTCTGCCTCCCTGCCTCCACTCACCATGGGCCAGCAAGCATTTCAGAGGGGAAGTGAGGGAACCTGAGGATTAGAACAGTCTCTGCTCAGCCTGGAGCCTAGAAGATCTAAGAATCTAACCCCGGGGCGGGGGAGCTGCAGGGTTTAGCACTTCAGAAACCTGGGCAATTGAGATGGGAAATCTCGTATCAGTGATCCTAGCCACCTACCACTGAATGCTCTGGACCTTCTTTTCGTCTCCCTCCTCCTCCCTGGAATTTTCTCATCAACTGCTTGTCTTCAAAATCTACGTTCTCAGGCAAAAAGTGTACTGATTCCAAGTGGAGGAGGCAGGTCACAGTGGGTGTTTCCCATATGAACTTTTCATCCGTAATTCCCTCCCGCATAAAGGACAAAGCCGCATTTTTATTATAAATCAACCCCAGAGAATAACCACTATCTGAAAAAATGTTAACAATTAAACAGTAATTCAGGGATTTTGAAATTAAGTACCCTGTGTGTGAACAGATTAAGAGAATATTGTCTATGTAATTCTGGAGAAAACCAATTAAGCTTACCATCTAATGAGCAATGATGCTCTCTCACATCTGCCAGCAAAACGAATCAACATAATCTATTGCAGGTGGTTGTGCTTTCTATTCACTATGCTACAGAAATGATTCAGCACCATAAATTATGGAACCATAATCAGCAATTGGTAATATGGGGGAGCTTTCCCTTTTCTTAGTTTATAGGCTCATAGCTACTATTACGTCAAAAAAAAAGCACTCATATTTGTGCCCAAAATTAACATCTACTCATAATACATCAACATTATCTTTTTTTACCAACTTTTAGATTATCACATGACATTTCAAGACCCCAGCCAAACCATAAATAATGACAGAAGTTCAAGAATCATCACTTTCTGCCACAGCTTTGTCTTTCACGTAAATGATCAGAAGGTCATCAAATCAGGAGATAGATTTCTTACTTGCATTGCAAGGGGGGTAACAGTTTTCCTGTTCTGTTTCTATCATATCTGGCAGACTCTTGTTATTCAATAATGCATCGTTTTTCCTTTGGTAAAGGCTCTCTGATAACAATCTTACATGACCTTCAACCAACTTCTAAAAATGTTTGTCCTCAGTAGGAAAATGTTTTGGTATATAGTTGTGTATAAAAAACCCAAGCCCCTAATACAATGTTGTACAACCATAAGCAAAAGGACTCCATATTTTTCTAATATTGCATAAAATTACTACTTTCTGGCACAATGGACTCTTCTGGAGAAGTCACATAAATGTGCAGAGTCCCACAGTAAATCCATGAACACCTGATATAAAGCCATTGAACTGAGGGTAATTAAATCAAAGAGAAATGTGGCAACTATCCATAGCTGCAACTAAAACCAGTATAAGCACAGCCCACCCTGTGGTCATCTCAAAGTTGATCTATGGCTCGAGTAACTGGTACTGGAGTTTCCTCCGTAAGAAATTCAAATAAAGCAATTCAAATAAAATAGAAATAATAACATTATTGCATTGTATTCTTTAAACTATTATGCTACTGCTCAAAGGAAACTAATTTTTGTTCAAGAAAAGAAAGCAGACGTTTGCAGGAGTTTTAGGGAAATAAACTTTCACTTCTAACAGTCCAAATAAGAGTTGGATACAGAATCCATGTCATCATCGGTCTCTGACATCTAGAAGTTTAGAAACCTGAAATAGCAAGTAACACTTCAGAATTATGTTCTTTTTCAGTTCATGTTAGAGAAAGTTTCAAATCAAAATAACAGAAAACAGATTTTCCTTATCCCCATGGTATTCTTAACATTATTTTGAAATTTACTCAAAAAAATTATTTATTTGAAATCCTTAAATAAACTAAACATTTTGAAGATACTTTCCATTTATATTTTTGATTGCTTGTTTCTTTTGTGGTTTTTTGGGGCGTGTGTGTTATTTTTTTTTTCGTTTTTCTTTGCTTGGGGAGGCCATTTGTTTGCTTAATAAAAAAACATTTGCTAACTTCAATTTGAAGGCAGACGGTCTCTTCAGTTTGGCTCTTTCTTTTTCTTTGAAGCCAGTGTACCTTAACTTCACAAAGCATCCCGAGGTCACTAGGTGCCTCCACAGCCATTCAGCAGAGGGCAACGAACAAAGTTTGGAAGATAACTGTGTGCTTTTCACCCCTTCTACACAGGCTTGAACAGAACATTTTGCTGGAAGAATAAAGGAAGAATGTCCCTCTTTCCAGCTCACAGGTTTCCCCGTAACATTTTGACAGAGATCCTGACCGAGCTGGAGATGCTCAGGGTTCTGAGGAGCGAAGTGAATAATTCAGCATTCAGCATGGTTTGTGCCGAGAGACGTGTCTGAACCATGCAACACATCAACAAAATTACACAGAAAGAAGCAACTTTCTGATAAGCTACAATAGGGCAGAAAAACCCCCGCTGAATCACAGAGACTTAGAAAGGAAGCTGTTTTGTGATCTTAATTAAAGTAGACTGTGAGTGATATCAGTGTAAAACAGATAGTTAAAATGTCATAGAGTGGTTTATTGCTTACTATTTTACTGTTTTCATTCATGAGGAAACATAGCAAAAAAAAAAATATCTTGTGGAATAATATTGTTACATGGCATCTGAAATAAACGCTCCCTCTTCCTTTGCATAGGAGTCTGTTTCTGGTGAAAAAGACACTGTCAGTGCTTATTATTGAATATAACCTGGAAACAATCAATAGAGCCTGAAAAACGCATTATAAAGATCTGCATGTTTACCAGGACACAGACTGGGTCTTATTGAACCTGTAAAAGTGACCACCTGTTATAGGAAACCTTTCAATAGGGTCTATTTTAGCATTATTCACCCTCAGTGATGAACCACTAATTCCTTAAAAATAAAGAAACAAGAAAACACATCAGTGTGCAACCTGTATACTTACTGCGAGTAAAGTGCTCCAATGTTATCTTTCTTAACGGATTGTACGGCACATCTACTTTTAATATTTCTAAAAGATTCACATCTACAAACTGAACTCCCTGAGGAGCGGGGGAGAGATGTCCTTTTCCCCCTTCAGCTGTTTTCTCCCCTCAGCTGTAATAGTTTCTTCCTCTCACAAATGCAAATGACAGGAATCTCAGGAATCCCATTGTTTCTTGTTATTTTACTGGAGATGAAAATTTAAAACCGTCATAAGAGTACAGATACAGTCTTCACATTTTCATTTCCCCAAACCCACAGGACATCAGAGAATTAAACCATCCAAATTCACATATACTCATGGTCTACTTAAAATAAGACACTACAGAGAAGCAGTATCTCCCTGATGTGGCCCTGCTGGCCTACGTTCTTAGCTATTATTAGCTGTTTTTCTCTTAACTCAGTTTCTAGGAATATTATAAATTATATATCCCCATCTAACTGAGTAGGAAATGAGACTGTGAACCAATGCACAGTGAAAAAAGATAATGTCTGTCTGGATCCGGGACCATAGAAAGAGCATCAAGAGCAAAGTGCAACCATAGATATATTAAAGAAGAATGGGTCATTTCATTATAGGCTGTCATTCGATATAACCACCACTACAACTTGCCAAGCTCTTGGATATCAGCTAGAGGTTGGTAGCGCATTACACACCATGCCATATTTCTTTACGTTCAGCTTTAGTGAACAGTTGGCAGCATGATGTATTTGTGTACTTCTGGCATTGCCTCAGTGCTTCCCAAATTTGGCATCATCTCTCCTTTTTTGTGTACCGTTTTTACCCCATAGGAAACTTAAACTTGCTTCTAAGACCTTGCAGATGGATGAAGCCACAAGAACTTCACGACATGCATTTTCTGAATGAATATCTCTGCTCTCACCTACCTTAAGAACCCTATCAAAAAGGGATTTACGGCACTGGCTCTGGCCACAGTTCTTCCTCTCTCCTATGATATGCTTTTCGTTATTATATAGCACTACAGTTTTGCTATAGCCATCCCTTTGATTGTGCAGAAGCTTTACCACAAAAGTGCTATTAAAGAGAGTGCGATAACTTTCATATAACCTTTGCAGAGCCTCTACCTTTGAAGAATTTTTATTAATATTGTACATATGCTGCAACTCTACCTATAATCCTTCCTATATAAAGCTTTCCTTGCCACAGATGCATGCTTCTAGTAATCTGTAATAACGGTGAGCATTTGCAATTACATATGTACTGTGTTTTTATTTTAAATGCAACTGCAAAGCCAGCTGTGGAAGGCTGACTCTATTTAACCTACACTATTAATAACACAAGTCAGAAAAGACATTCCAGTGGCACCCTTAAAGTCAACTGTAAAGGCACCAGTAAGTTTAAGAAGGTGAAGTTTTTCCAAGAAGACTATATTACAGTAAAGAATGAAAAAAATGAAAGGGTTACCTAATGCTCCACTATGCTTTTCCTAGTCACTTGTGTTAGGATTGTATAAAACACTCAAGATTTCACAATGCAAACATATATCTAAGCTCTGGTCTTTTTCTAAATGATATCTAAATTAGCAGAGATTACACGTCTCTATAGCTGTGTCTTTATCACAAGAAGGCAGAAAAGGATCCAAATGGACTGAGAAACTCACAGGTCAGAAAATTGCTTTTAACACCTTGCTTGTGTGCTCCACCAGTCTCAAAATTTTCAGACTTGTATTTACGACTAACCAGGCATATATGTGTTCTGCCAAACCGTTCATTTGTAAGCCCTTTCCCGAACTTGTTGAAGCAAGAACACTGTGCACGAACCTTTTGTTGCCTGAAAAAAAGGGACTCTTTTTGAAGAGGAAACACACCAAATAGAACAAAGCCTTGCCAGCCCTGAGGTCAAGTTTTCTCAACGAGGAACAGTAAAGAGCAGAGACTATTTCTGTATCTTCTCACCCAGACCGGCCATCCTCTTACAAACAGCCCCACCAAAGCATCAGCTTTGTGGCAGCTACATGCATCTGTATAGGAACACCAATTATTTTCAGTACCATTTTCTGAAATACGTGCTATAAGGGAGGGGAAGCAAAGTGTACGTGTGTTACCCCAAAAGATAACATTTCTTTTTAACATTCAGGAGGCTGCAGCAATAGGCCCTGTGTGGAGCACTTAGTGTATCAAATAGCAGACTAATTGTCAGCTGCACCACGCAATTTACTTTAAGTGAATGCATCAGCATGTAATTGTATGAATGCATATTGACAAATGACTGATTCTTTGTAGTCCCGCTGAATAGCAAAGACTGTCATAACAAATTGCTGCTGTTCAGGAACAGGTATCTAGAAAAAACTGATGCAGAGAACACTTGTGACTGTTGCCCAGTACTTTGCACAATAGGAGCAAAACACTATTTTTTCCTTAACATTCATAGTTCTGCCATCCATCACTAGGAATTCCTTTGCCATTCACATAAACATAATGAGCCTTTCCATCGGAATTTCAGTAGTATTTAAAAACAGCATCCATTAGTGTCTGCTTATTGTAAAACATTTGTTTATGCAGTTGTACTACTGAGATATAGCTGTGCTGCCCATGTACCATGTCGCATTGCAACCTCGTAACTCCACAGTAGCTGTGATTTTCTGGAGGAAAAGTGACCTCTAAAGGGTCACACTAAAATTCCTTGATTTTGCTAAGGAAAAATGTGAACTAATCTTCATCACTTTCAAACAAATGTCATATTTCTATTAAGGAAACAGTGGTGATAATCTGTACTTTTTATGAAATCGAACAAGGATGATATTTCATTCCTCTCTATCCAGAAGAATGATGAGCTGGGTTTGACTTAGATCAGTTAAAAAGGTCATATTTTTGTTTCCTTGATACAATACAAACAGGTAGTTATAAAAAAATGTAACATCTATCCCCCCTGTTGTCAGTCATAAGTGACAAATAATGTAAGGGGTTACCAAAGAAATCACAGAAACCCAGCTCATTCGCTGAGTTCCTGTAACAGCAGCTTTAATTACATTAAAGATCAATTCCAATATTGAGGAGTGTGCTGTGTGCTTTCATACTGGTACTGCTGGCTTCACTGCTTCATAAACTTAATGCTGATTTTAGATTAGCCATTATACCTGTGTACATTCACATCAGCCAGAGTATTCAGTCTCTTGCTTTCAATTTTGCTGAAGAACTGTTCTCCTACTTCCAACAGATGGCTGCTTTAAAAAGACAAAAGCCCCCTCTGTGCCAACTATTGTGTTGACAGAAAAGTTAAAATACAGTAGATGACAATGGGTCTGATTCTGACAGAAAACACAGATGTCTGTGCAGTATTTGCATCCTCTTGGACACAAAAGGATGAGACAAAGCCTGGTTGTCACCTGTTCACAAGCAGTCCACAAGGAAGCTTTGGTCCACTGAGATTCACAAGCCTGTGGTAAGGAGAGAGCTCATTTAAAAGCGGTACCCTTAAACGCACACATGTACTCACATATAAACTTACCCGCACTCCTTATTTGAAGCCACTTCTTGGGGCATTTTCCCAACTTAAAATAGAGAAATTAAATCAGCCTGCTGCCCTTTTCTCTTGTCATATCAGGAACACAGACAGATCCTTCATGCCAGGTAAAATATTGCCAGTAGCCCAGTTTAAGTACAACCCCTGAAAGCATGCCTTATCTTGGTACCGGTTCCTATCAATGTCTGCAGGAGTGTTACTCTCTCGGGCCTCCCTTTGCTCTTCTTGAGCCCATTGGCAACACTCATATCAGGCCTCCCTTTCCTCTGCTTTTTTACTCTTTCTCCCAGTAACCCCACAGGTAACTACAATGGATGCATTTGCAAGGCTTCTCTATAAACTAGCTCCCATGTGTTCTTGGTTAATGATTTCCCAGTTTATTACTGGAATTAGAAGCTCAATTTCTTTCACGTAAAGTGCCCTCTTCCATTCTCAGGTGAAGGAGATCTTTTTCCTATGCAGATTCCTTCCTAATTAGAGTTCAGACTTTTCTCCCATGTCTTCACTCTTGTTTTCCCAAACTCCAGCTCTCCAACAGACATTCTCTAACCTCATGAGTCTTGTAGTTCCCCTAAAATCATCTCCAGTTGGCAATTTTCTGTTTTTCCCTCCAGTCCTTCCTCAAGCAGAGGCACATGCTTAAATATTTGAGGAAAATATCTCTGATAAATGGAACCATTGCAAGTCCCAAGATGTTAAGTCACATTTTATGTCCAACAGTAAGCATTACTACCTTAGAAATATATGCGTGCCCCCTCCCACTGAAATAAATTCTCTAAATTACATACTATTTTCTTGCAGAACTTAAAGTAGCACATCAAAGCTTTCTTGAACTGCTATTCCTAAGTGTATAAATATGTTTCAAGAGATTTCTCCTAATTGTCCTTAAAACAAAAACTACATAATGGCTGACTTCAACAAATACATTGTACAACTGATGTGTTCACAGAAACAGAAGTCATGCACACTTGCAATAAATAGTTGCTTACAGAAAGGTATATGCCAAACCCATAAAAGGGTCACAGTGAAATCTGATTTGCCTTCCCTTTTTGAGCTCTTCTGTCATTTAATCATGAAGGAAAAAGAATAGGATACAATTTTAAAAGGTCAATTACTCATGAGCAAATGGTTGATGACAGTCCACAGAAATAGCCTAGAAACAGCCCATAGGCTGAAACGTGCTTTATTAAGTTTCTGAGTGCTTCCAAGCAAAAACTGTGTTCAGAATACATTCTGATGATTTATAAACAGCAGGAGTTAAATTGGACAATTACATATTCACTACTAATTAACTCACTTGTTAATTGGTGTTTATTTGCTATTCCATATTCTTCAGACACGTGCTAATGTGTGCATATGACAAGGTTGTGACATCATGAAACAAGCATGAATATAACTGTGACAGTCAAGCATTTAAGGCTCAGATAAGAGAAAAATGTTGTTTTAAAGACATTATTTCGCCTTTTCTCCAGCTCAGTTTATGATCCTTTTCCTTCATCTGCTAACATGCACACAATCTTCCTTTGTAGCATCATTAAAGCTATTTGGAAGTCTAACTTAACACATTTGGATTTCTTTGTAACGTTAGTCTCATTCTTAAAAATGTCTTGAATTTGGAATGCTTGAATTAAGAATAATTAGACTGTCTCTGCAATATATGTTTATTTGAAATAATTCATACATTCTCCTTAAACACTATTTTAACACAGCTTTTGTCTTACAATGTGTATGCTTGTAAGGCTAAATATTTCCTACAGTTAGACAGAAAATACTGCAATCTACTATATCTAGTATTTTCACATCAAAGTAGCAGGAATAAGCCATTTTTCATTTAAATGAAATTTTTCTAGACAAATCAGAAAACATATTTTGACTCTTCTTGGCCCCTCTGGGGCAGTGTAATACAGTCACAGAGTACTTGCCATCTGGGTTTCCACCAATTCTGCTTCATGTGGTTAGCTCATCCAACAGGTTTACATCTCCTCCTTTCTGCCCCACCACAGCCAGACACCTGCCTGAACACATATCCTTCCATGCCTGCCACCCACCACACTTCTCCCAGCTTCTGTCTATCCAGAAGAATATTTGTACACTCACATGCAATTTAATTTTCCCTCTAACCAGCCCTCACTTTTGAGTACAATGTTGCTGCAATATCACATGGAAGTTGGTTTGTCCTTATAGACTGCTACATGGTTGTAGTTTTTTTCCGGCAAGACTGAAGCCAGACATTTCAAAACCTTGTTTCTAGTAAGCAGGAGGCCATAGGCCACTGTTATGTTTCTGACATCATCAGGCTCCTGTATCTTTCTAGATAAAAAGGAAGGCAGAAGTAATTCCTTCCTCTCTCTGGTGACAGTGGGGAATATTTGTCCCCTATTTGAAATACCAGGATGGAAGCTGCTCTCCAAATGTCATTGTCTCATAATGATGAATGTGAGTCATCAGCCATTTGGAAGGAAGGTATTTATACAGAAGTGTGGAGTATATATATATTATAGATTAATATAATATATTTTTAATATATAAATACATGATATATATATATTTATATATGTATTTTATATATCCCCCAGTATCAATACAGGCTGGGGCATGAAGGGTTGAGAGTAGCCCTGCCAAGAAGGAGTTGAGGGTACTGATGGGTAAAAAGTTGGACATTAGCTGACAATGTGCGCTCACAGCCCAGGAAGTGAACCACATCCTGGGCTGTGTCAAAAAAAGCACAGCCAGCAGGTCCGGGGAGGTGATTCTGCCCCTCTGCTCCTCTCTGGTGAGACCCCTCCAGGGCCTGTTGCAATAGGACAAGGGGTAATGGCTTTAAACTAAAAGAGGGACGATTTAGACTAGATATAAGGATGATTTTTTTTTTACAATGAGGGTGGTGAAGCACTGACACAGGTTGCCCCATTCCTGGAAACATTCAAGATCAGGTTGGATGGGGCTCTGATCTAGCTGAAGCTGACCCTGCTCATTGCAGAGAAGGTTGGACTAAATGACCTTTTAAGGTCCCTTCCAACCCAAACTATTCTATGATTGTATGATTTCCTCTGGGTACTGAAATTCCTAGTGATGATGCGCTCGTCAGTCAGCTGTCACCCACATCCTCTATGTCCTTAACCCAACCACTACTGCCACTGACCTCAGGAACACCCCTAGTTATCCTAGTACTCGCAGGGAAAGAGTTTGATGTCTTCAAAAAAATTTTAGGATGACAAGCATTTTCACTTTAATATTGGCAAGACACTGAAGCATCTGAAATGATTTTGAGGAGGTGGGTTTCTTCTGTGAAGAACTGGAAAGAAACCATCCAAAATGTCTTAGTGATGTGAGAGACCTTGAAACCTGGATTTCCCCAGTCTCATTTAAGGGCCAACTGGCTGGTTCTCTCCAACCAGGAAGTTTAGCAAATCCAGGATTAATTCTTTCCCAACACAGTTGTCATGAAAACTAGTATCTTCCTGAAAATAAATTGTTTTAATACATCTTTACTTTATGACTAGAAGGATTTTTCCAAAAAGGTTTCCCCACCCAATTCTGTTATTAACCTCATTCCATTGCTGGCAATTGTCATTTGTTGGTCCCTTTGCTCTGACACCCAGCAGATAACTTTATTTGAAAACATTCGAAAATCTAAGTGCATCATTATACTTGTGAGTTGTATATCATTGTTTAACCCTATCACACAAGCAGTGATTGCTAACATTTAAATATTTTCTAAATTAAGGATACTGTCTGCAGGCTTATTTTTCACAAGCACCGCTAATGCTAGAAAATAAATAAATCAATCAATCCTACAACATTAAGGGAGAGAGAAGAAATGTTTAAAGATTTATTCCAAAACGCTTAAAATTATTTGGCCTTCAGGACCTGTTTTAATATGAAAAACACTTCTGCACAGATATATGCATATTTTTTCCTACATGCAGAAAAGTAGCACAATCTTCAAGAGGCATACAGCATCTGATTTTCAATACCTACAGCTCTTTTACTTAAGAATAAAATAAAAGCCACTCAAAGCCCTGGGTCACATCTTCAGTTAGCCATTTCACATGCAACTTTTGAGGCAAAAAGGAATTGCATGGACCTAATCCAAACCCTTTGAAGCAAATTTTTTGAGTTGTAACAGACCTTAAATCAGGTTTTTTGTTTGTTAAGAGTACTTTTCTCCTCTTTTTTTTTTTTTTTTTTTTTTTTTTAAATAAACCTCTTTAAAGCCAGTTCACAATACTGGAATTATTCTGAACAGGTAAGAAACCTCTTATCAAATTCTACTTTTTTTCCACTATTGTATAAGATATTAATGTTTTGCATTAAATACCAAAGATGAAATACAGCTGAAAAGAAATTGCTGAAGATTTTTGCATTCTAAAACCCAGACTTATGCTTTCCATGACTAATGCTGTTGTAAAGCTCCAATGTCTGAAGGTCCAACATATTGAAGGAAAAAGTTCTAGAATTTATAATAAGCATGACATATTCAAAAGTTAGAGCAGAGAACTTTGCTTCAGGACTCATGAAGACTTTATTGCCATCAGTGATTCACTGTATGACAGGGAGCAATTAACATCTCTGCTGCAGCCTATTTCGCTGGTAAAACGAACTGTAATATGTTACCTGTGCTGGGAATTTGAGCAGGTGGGAGCTGCAGCTTAATTGTTTTTACAATTTATAAAAATACACCTACACCTGGTCTCTAAACATACAGTCTTTTTTCCACGTCTCGTAAATTAATATATATCTAGAATTAAAAAAATTAAAAGGTGTCACCAGCCCTGCAAAAACCCTCACGCTTAGACTTAAAGATGCTTAAGAAAGATGTAAAGAGGCCAGAGATCTTCAATGCAGTGCTCTGAACATCAGCAAGGTCGATCTAATTAAGAAAAGGCTTATAGGGATGCTGTCATACCCACTCCACAGCCTCAGGCAGAGGAGTCTGAGGCTGCCAGCGTGACAACCACAGCTCAAGTTTGACACCAGATTTGTGCAGTCCTTCAAGATCCACACTTGGAAAGGGGAGCTGTGTATCTACAACACCTGCGCTAAAAGTACCCGAGGTACCTCAGCTGTCCTGTTTTAGTAAATCCAGGTCCCTTTAGCCTTAGAATTATGTAGTGTGGCAGTCGCTATGGAAACTAGTTTTATTTTATTTTTTTTAAATACTTTTGTCAATAAGCACACACAGTATATTGCATGTCTCAGCTGCCAGAATGACTTATGCCCTCTTTGCTTCAACATGAATACCCGTATTTATGCAGAAATGGAAAGGCTGGTTATTTCCTATATGACTGACTGTGCTCCTTTTGGCATAATGTGCTCTTATGAATAGTCAGATGAAAACAACCCACTTACTTTCACAATAATAAATTAGCCTGTGTGACTCAGAGAGGAAGTAAGAGGGGAAAAGGGGAGCGAGAATTAAAGTTTCGTGTGGTTCTGCTGAAATTCAAGCCACATAATCCCCACACACCCATGCATATAAAAAGGAGGCTCTGGAGAGGTAGAGGTTATATAGAAAAGAAAATTTTAAGACCTGCCTGGCCTTTGGTTATGTAAAGAAATGAAGATTGAGGAGCTGCGCTGACATTTCGTTTCTGGATAGCAGAGGATGGTAGTGACTCATTCCTCATTGCTATGCCAGCATACCTTTTCTACACAAGTTTTCATTAAGGTTAAAAACAAATGAGAATGCAATGCATTTCGGCTTGCATCAATGTGTTGCTGACAAGTAGCGTGAGTAAGTGACCTGCCACAGTGGCCCAAGCCAAAGTATTCTCATTTGGACAGCTCTGGAGCAAGCATTTCTCATGTGGAATTCAGAAAGGGCATGCTATATAGAAATGAAATTAGGTTTTACTCTTGCACGGCAAAAGTCCATAGAGCCCACATTCACAGCTATTCATATTATATAAAAGGAAGCCTGAATTACCACGCACAATGGAATATAAATGGCAAATATAAGAAACTAACACAGTATATGATGAATTAAGTGTGGAGATAAAAACAGACACAGCATAATCAGTACCTGCCTCTGGTAATGATCAAGAAAGAAAAGTTCTGTATGTGGAATATTAGTCAGAGCTCAAAGGGGAATATTAGTCAGAAACTAAAACTTCCTTAGCAAAGTATTTATGTATGGCACAGAAAAGCTATACAGGGTTAGCCAGGACACTTTGTGCTAAGCTTCAAGTCCTGCAGTTAGCACCTTTTCAGGTAACACCTCATGTTAATTCTTTCTCAGGAAAGACATCAATGCCCTCAGACACACAGGTAACAACTATCTTGATCTTCCTAAGAGCTGTTTTGGGCTTCTTTCAAACTTCTGTCCACACCCTGCTTCAGAGGGAGCAGGCAGACACAAAGCCTCTCCCAGAAAGCTCAGATAAACATCAAACACCACATGTGCAATAAGAGCTCTTCCCCATGCCTTGGACACTACCCCAGAAGGTGCTCCCCTGAGCCTCACACCTATCTTAACCTGAGCCCTGGCCTCTTGCCTGGGAGAAGCCAGGGATATCCCATCCTCAGTGAAATTCACCCCATACAAGCCACATCTGTTAAGCGCAAAAACAGCTGACCCTAAGGGAAAGACACCCTCCTGCACATTTCCAATCTCACTTAAGTGAATGTAGCATCTGTGAGAGTTAGATCACTGACCAAGCAGGAAAACATGGGTAGTGACAGCACCACTTCTTTTCTGTGGAGTAATTCCACATCCATCTGTCAGGGATGTTGGCGTTTGACCTTCTAGTTGGTGGGGTTGGAGACTTTTTGTACAAGCTGTTCCAGAAGCAGGATATTGCTTCTGTTTCACTCCTTAGCAGCAGCAAAATCACATAACAGCAGAATTCAGAGCACTGTTGGTGTTTTACCTTTTTTCTAACAATAAAAAACATTGCCCCTTTCATTGCTTTGCATATGCTCCCAAGTCCTGATTTAGAAGGTTATCTCCAGACACAGGAGTTTCTGTGCATATTATATCTGGCTTTGTCTTCTAATGAATGCACTTGTAATGGTGGGTCTTACAACGCAGGCATCTGTCCCTGAAGGAAAGAGACAAATAGAGAACAATTTTTTTAACTAATTTTTTCCCCCACATAGCCCTCTGAACAGTTTTTATCTAGTAACAACTTACAGTAAAACACCGGGTAGTTAACAAGGACTAGATTTGAGCTAGTTATGTATGAAAGCCAAAGGTGTCGTTCTTGTGTTACTAATCTGTGAGCCATCTAACTCAAAAATGCAATAGGAACAGAACCTCTTAACAGAAGAACAGCTCGTCACTACTAGGCAAAAACCTGTATTATAAAATCATGCTACTTTAGAAAGGTTCGTCTTAGCTGACTAATTGGTTCTCGTAAAAAACATATCCGATGATAGGTCAAATTCTATTCTCAGCTACGCGGACATAAGTAAGCCTCCAGTGACTTATGTGGCAGTCTACAGCAGAATTTGGCCAATCACATAAAAGCTTCACTCTTCTTGAGGAAGCAAATGGGAGCAAGCTGAAAAACAGGTAGGATTTGATTTCCCAAAATCAGCCTGTTGGCTGCGGTCTGCACAATGGGATGACATGGAACAAATGGAGTAGGGCTGAAAATCCATTGCATTGAAGTGTGCACAAACAGGCATCTTTCACTGGAGTGCCAGTTCTCTAAAAAGTGGGGTTATTTATGTTCATTCCTGTATATCAACATTAATGCATTTTGTTTTGTGTTAGGTTAGCCTAACATACCTCAGGCTTGGATCTCAGACATTGGAGGTTGCAGAGTTGGAAGGTTCTTAACTGTGCAGATCCTTGTGCACAAATCCACAATTAGTGCACTCACAGTGATAACTAATTGCCTGTAATCATAGCCCAAATCACCACATTGTCCATCTGTTTCCTTTCTACCTTGTTGCAGAGTTGATAGACTTACAGATGGAGAAGAAAAAAGTAAAAGAGCTTCATCTTCTTCCCAAATACTTTGGCACAGTGCAGAGCACAGAAAGTCACGTTTGGAGGCAAGAATCTTAACAGCGTTCTCCACAAGCAACAGAGTCTGCATTTTTCTTGTTCAAAAGTGACCCAAACGTGTCCCTTCTATGGGCACTGCTGTTCAAAGTGCAATTTCCATTTCACTGTATTGGCAGCACTTCTCTTTACATGCTGCATAAAGATAACAGCAGAGGAACCACAGTGAGGAAACACTGTGGGGCAGAGGGAGGGAGGCAGGAATGTGAAGGCAAGGATAAAAAGGAAAATTCAAAGAAAACAAGTTTCCCACTACTTGAAGGGCCAAGGACAGAGGAAATGACTGTTTTTCTCTTCCATGTTGTGTGAGGAATATGGATCTTATGGCAGTTGGTGGTCTGAAGTTTTTAAGTGTGTTACAGAAAACTGTGATCTCTGGTATAATGCAGAATGACTGTTTCACAGCTGTTACATTGATTACAGCGGACCGCAATCAGTCAGTCCCTTCCAGTCCTTAGTACTGCGATCCACACATGCTCAGCTCACCTTGAACTCTTCTCTGATGGATATCTAATTCATATTTCACCTCTCTCATGGGGAGTGTTTCTCTACTTGCTCTTAGCAGAGCTAGCATTTAAGTTTCCCTGCCCATAAAAAAAAAAAAAAACCATAAAAGAAAATTCACTGCCCAAAGGCTCTCTCCCAGCCAGGAAGAGAGCCACACAGCTAAAAAAAAAAAAAAGAGAAAAAATCACGCACAGGCTGCAGACACTAGTGGGTATGTACACACACACACACACCTTTGCACACTCTATAAAGTCTGTATTTATATATGCACAGTCTTTCTCAGTCTACTCTGATGGTATTTACCTCATCCTGTCGGAGAGCACCTCCCAGGCCTGCTGGCTCAGAAGCAGTCATGGGACGTTCAGCGGATGCTCCATCTGATACACTAGATGTATGCCCTCAAACCTGACTCAACCATTTAGTTAGTCAAGATGACACGTACTACAAATGTGTCTAACCCTGTCAATCAGCATCTATCCTAGCAGTGTACATGCTGTAACTAAGTCTCTTTACCCTAAAGCATTTCCCATAAACAAGCAGCGAAGTGTCTAACTGGAGCAATTCTTACTAGGAAGTAAAACATCCTCTTTGATACATGGATCCCCTGTGCTCTGCTCCCAACACAGACTCTTTCACCACTCCTTTTTCTTCCATTCACCCCAGATCCATCTCCACCACCAGCCAATTCACCTGCATCTCAGACTGGCTTATGTGTCTGCCCTCCTCCATAAAAAACCTTCTTTCCAGGAAGAACAGGGCAGATAAGATCACTGTCTGGCCATAGAAAGAGTTTCTGATTAACACCCGCTGTGTCTTTATAGTGTCATCCACGAAAATAATGGCCAAAGCAAAGAAGAGGAGTCTCAAGACAGGGTTCATGGTGAGAAAGTCTGTCTGCCAACTACACCAGCATCACAGGCTGGGGTCAGACCAGGATCCAGCAGGTCCCTAACTCAGGGCTATCTGGCATCACAGTGCTCCTAGGATGATGGTATGAACCTGCCACTTCTGTGCAGGGTTATTTGTAAAACTGGCCCTTCGTGGCCTCTTCTGTTTAATCACAGTATTGTGCAGTAGGGCAAAATGTTAGAGACAAGCAGAGTGCCACTTGAGCCAGTACTGGAGCAGGATAGTCTTCATATAGAAAGTTCACAATAAACTTGACCTTATATTCATCCCTTGTATCGGATGCCTGACACTGGTTCCTCTTCAGTGCTTCAATAATTTCTGGATGAGGATTATTTCTTAGAGGTGGAGAAGGAGAAAAGCTGAAAAGAGGAGAGCATTATTAGTGTTGTTAGTACCTATTTCAAGACCTTTTTCTCCTTCCACCTTTGTTTATTCCAGCCCCTACTCTGTTCTTCCTTTCCTTTGCCTTCCTTTTTTCAAGAGTAAACCAAGCCATCTTTGGGTCCTACTGGTGTGCTTGGATCCATAAATCCAGAAGAAGGACAAAAGGAGGCACACTGTACCCCACAAAGCCTTCAGGAGGCTAAAGCTGTGTATACGAGCTTCCCAGCCCGGTGTGGGTTGCCAGGTACAGGTGAATCCGGGAGATGAGCAAGAGCTACTGAGCCTACAGGTATGAGAACAAGTGTCCCCTGTGATGATTAGGACGGCCTTAGCTCAGGTGTTCAGGAAATGCCTAAAAGGTTTCCCTGAAGCAGATGCTTGAAGCATCGTCACAACAGTAGCCCCCAGGGGTGACTCAACAGAGAAACATAAACACATTGAAAGTCACCAGGGTATGGCTATCTTGAGGCAAGCCTAATAGTATGAACCAGCTTTGCTGGCATGTTATAATGTTCTTTTCATTCTCAGAGTCTCTCCAAGATCTTTTTCTCAATCCATGCTTATGGCATGTCAGGCTGCTGACAGATGCTGTGCTCTCTTTCCCATGGGATGCCTTAGAAAACCAAGTGACCGATCTCCACAGGCAATCTAATTTGTCCCATATTTATACCAAGTTGCCTAACCCAGGCTAAGGGTCCTTTTTTTAACTTTCAGAAAAGAGGAGGAACTTAGTTACTCAAAATAGAGGCATTTCATGCAGTACCAGGTGGAAAAAGCTGCTTCAAGAGAAAGAGCTCTGAGAGTTTTGCAGAAAGAAGTTGTGACAACTTTAACACTGAATTCCCCAGCTGGAAGTGATCTTCCTGTGAAACATCACTTTAATGTGCTTTCTTAGTCTCTGCTACATTGCCTGCTTCGTGTTTATAAATTAATAAGTAAGTTGGTACAGAACACAGTTCACCTATGGGCTACAAACAGGTAAAATCCAGAAACTAAAATTTAAATTACAGTAAAATTAGGCACTATAAATTCTTTAGAAGAATTTGTCTGAAAGCTCTCCTACAGATATTTTTGTTCATTTAGAAAAATAAAGGTAGTCAATACAAACCAGAAATTTATTAATAATCTAAACCAACAATTTGCATTATAAAAAAATCAATAAAATATAAGCTATGCATTAGATAACCATCTGATTTATGATTTTAAAACAGTAACTTTATGGTCATTTGGAAAACAGGCAAAGACAGACTATAGCATCAATAAATCCTATTCTCAGCAGCTGAGCAACCTTTATTTTTGTGAGGCTTTGCTCTTGGGGAAAGTCCCAGCGAACTTAAACATTTAAGTAAGAGGCATTTAGCTAGTACCACTGTTTACCAAAATTGAGTGTTTTCCCATTAATCAGCTAAGATAGGATTAATCTCATTTACTTTTAGAACCCCAGTGTTAACAAGTAACATAGTCATGAAGAGAAATGGGTGCTTTCAAGACAGGTTATAGACGTTTATATATAGACTTTTGCTTTAGGATGAGAGGAATCAAGCACTAGAAGTACCTATTTATCTCTGCTAACCACAGAGGGAGCCTAGGATGTTTGATTTGGAGGCAAATATCTCAAATACAGAAATTTGCATGGGGTCATGTTAATCTTATTTCCACTGATCAACAATTAATATAGTTGTAGAGAAATAACTATCTCAGATCTTTGCCTTCTTTTTTTTTTCCAGTGTCATATGAGAAACCACGCTCCCTCTCCCATTTAGTTCCCTTGCCGTATCTTCCATGTTGTGAAATTTCTGGTAGTCCTCTTAACTGCATGTCTTCGTGTTCTTTTCAAATCAGCTATTATTTCATAAAAGACATTTAATATTTTTAGGGCAAACCACAGAAAGCAAGAGCATGTCTACTAGTTCTGTTATCAAGAAAGAGAAACATTTCCCTGGAAGCATTCAACCTAATTCAGAGATACTGTAAAATCATCAAATGCTGTGAATCAAACTATCTTGGCATCTTAATGAAGAGACAGAAGATGGGAATGTTTGTACTTGACTGTACTTGTATTGCACTATCAACTCTGAAATGAAAACAAACCTCATCAGTGTCATCAAATTGAGAAAAGTGACCAGTTCATTCAAAGGTGAAGAGGACTAGAAGCCGGAAATTTGTTGGCATCAGTCCAATTACACGTATTATTAGGAAACTCGTCCAAGTCTTGGAAAAGTGGTGATAAAGAGATAGGCTCAAGTAATCTTCTCTGAGCTATTTCTACTCCTAGGGGTGAAAAAAGGTAGAAAATGCTTGAGAAGACTGTTAGGTTCACAGGAAGTATGAAGCAAACTGGATTTCATGGAGGAGCAGGCTGCATTCCCCTGCAAGAAAAAGCCATACTAAGGAAATGGCCTGTATCACATAGGTAAGGTAAATTTGTTTGTTAGAAACTATCTGGAAGATTCAAAAGTTCTGAAAGCTAGACATGCAAGGAAAGATACTCAGAAAAATAATTCATACAACTTAAATCCAATATATTCCAAACATTTTGAAGTAATGTGGCAAAGAAAATGAAAAAAATAAAAATTTCTCTTACCATCGCTAGAAATCCAGATAGTAAGCAAAAATAACTGAAAATTGTTGTTGATGAGAAGAAATTCAGTACAATTGGAATTATTGAATCCTGGTGGGACAATTTTAATGTCTCAAATGCTAAAATCACAGCCCATAACCTGTTTGGGAAAGGCTATGTAAGAAAAAGAGGTTGGAAGAGTGCTCGTTTTAGAAGGCAATTACTTGCTTTAGAGTTATTGATAACTCAGAACAGCAGGACCTTGAACATACATGGATCAATGAGTTCACTAACAAAACCCAAGAGGGGGTTTCTGATGAGGGATTGTTGCAGAACACCAATTCAAACTAGAGAACAGGATGAACTAATCCTTAAATACTTGTCAGTGACGTGGGGAAAGAGATATCTTTTTGAAGGCTTCATCTTGGCAGACACATGCTGCAGGTTTCAATCAGCTAGTAACAGTAAATCATCATTAGAGCTTCCAATATAACGCTTATCTCTGTTCTAAAACCAAAGCATGCCCTACCCAATATGAGGCAACTATTTCATAATGAGGCAACTATTTTATAACAAAGCAGATGACTGAATCATTAGACTGAAAGTTGGCAGTTATCTAAAGATCAATGGTAGCAATCCAATTATGTTCAACATGGGCAAAGAGAGGACAGTCTCAAAGGGCTTTGTAGATAGGCAGACAGATAGACAGCCAGTACTTCCAAAGTATTAATTTCTGAAAGCTGAGGAAAAGCATAAACAAAAGTAAAAGGGAGTTCCAACAACACAAGTTAAAATCTAAGCTCCTGAAAAATAATTAGTCAAAAGCTTCACTTCTACAGTAAAGAAAACTTGATCAAAAACTTGGGATGCCACACATATGAAAAGATACCTAACAAATATATAGCAAATGACGTAAAGAAATACCAGTTAGTATAAATCATGCTAGCCCGGGCTGGACACAGGAGAGGCCACCGGGTCTTGCACATTGGCTACTGGGAGGACCAGGAGGTTCAAGCCAGCTGCTGCAGAGACCCCTCTGTGTATGTGTGTGTGTGGCAAGGGGAGGCCAGGGGATGGTGTGAACAGTTACTGGACAGACTGTCTGATCCCAGCTGCTGGAGATCTCTACCTTGTACTCATGTCTGCATTCATGTGTAGTTTTTTTTTCCAGTAAGGGGCTTTCACCCGAACCAGCTGGAGGGGAACAGGACATATGTGTGTTTCCCCTCTGGAACACGTATGCAATATCCTCCCAGATGGCCCTGGGCACCTGGAGCTGCAACAGCATCACCTCTGTTGGACAAAAGGATTTGGCAGCTCCCCACAATCTGTGCCTGTTGAAAACAAAAAGAAGCACCACAAATAGGTCATTGGCCATTAGAAATCTGAAGTGTCAAAATATTCCTGTTCTGTATTTAGAAAGGAGACTGAAGCAGTACTCTGCAAGATACTGGTCACCAAGTGGAGTGCTAAAAAGTACATACTGAAAAAACTGAATAAAAAAGAAAATAAATTTTCTTCATATTACTTTCCACCTGCTGAAATGTGTACAAGACTCATCAAAAGAGCAGACTGGTCCCTGTGTTTGTTGTTTGTGGAGGGGGTTGTGGTATTTTTGTTTTTTGCTAAAACATTACAATTTCTGAGTGCTTCCAACACCACAAAGTTGGAAGAACATTGTTTATCAATGTTCAAAATGAAAACCATTCAGCAGTGGTGAGTTGGGTAGACTGGCTAGCCAGACAACAAACCCCAAGCAAAATTACAGGAAAAAAAGAAAAAGGATCAACTGATACAGAATTAGGATAGAGAAATAAAGAATTTATGACAATAAAAATCACTTTATAGAAAATCACGCCAAGGAAACCTGATTTCCTCCCTTGAGGGGTATTTTTTGGTCAATAACAGCAGGTTGAGACACCAAGATTCTTGGGTGGGTTTTTTTTAGCATTTCCTGTAGAACTATAGAACATTCTGATTCAAATTGACACTGTAGAATACGGCATGCATTACAGAATCATAGAATTGTTTTGGTTGGAAAAGACCTTTAAGATTATCAAGTTCAACTGTTAACCTAGCACTGCCAAGTCCACCACTAAATCATGTCCCCAGGCACCATATCTACACATTTTTTTGAATACCTCCAGGGTTGGTAACTCTACCACTTCCCTGGGCAGCCCACTCCAATGCTTGTCAACCCTTTCAGTGAAGAAGCTTTTCCTAATATCCAATCTAAACCTTCCCTAGCACAACTTCAGGCTGATTTCCTCTTGTCTATCACCTGCTACTTGGGAGAAGAGACCAACCCCCACCTCGTTACAACCTTCTTTCAGGTAGTTGTAGAGAGTGATAAGGTCTCCCCTCAGCCTCCTTTTCTCCAGGCTAAACAACCCCAGCTCCCTCAGCCACTCCTCATAAGACTTGTTCTCTAGACCCCTCACCAGCTTCATTGCCCTTCTCTGAACACACTCCAGCACCTCAATGTCCCTCCTCTAGAGAGGGGCCCAAAACTGAACACAGTAGCTGAGGTGCAGCCTCACCAATGCCAAGCACTGGGGGACGATCACTTCCATAGTCCTGCTGGCCACACTATTCCTGATAAAGGTCAGGATGCTGTTGGCCTTCTTGGCCACCTGGGCACACTGCTGGCTCATATTCAGCCAGCAGTTGACCAACATCCCCAGGTCCTTTTCTGTTAGGCAGTTTTCCAGCCACGCTTCTCCAAGCCTGCAGCGTTGCATGGGGTTGTTGCAAGCCAAGTGCAGGAGCCAGTGCTTAGCCTTGTTGAACATCATACCATTGGCATCAGCCCATTGATCCAGCTTGTCCAGATCCCTCTGTAGAGCCTTCCTACCCTCAAGAAGATCAACACTCCCACCCAACCTGGTGTTGTCTGCAAACTTACTGAGGGTGCACTCGATCCCCTCAAGATCATTGATAAAGATATTAAACATAACTGTTAGATGAGCTAAGGTCAGGCTAAGAAGTAATTGTCAGATGGTGAATATTTGCTGATGGGAGTTTTTTCAAAGGAGTCTTGCTATGACTAACAATAGGTCTGATCCTATTCCACATTTTCATTAATGAACTGGAATAAAAATAAAATCAGTGACGCTCGATTAAATCTTCATCTAAGACAAAGATTGGTGGAATGGCTAATAGCAATCACAAGAGGACTTGGGATTACTCAAACAAAATGTGCTTAAATATATCCAACCACAAAATAATATGGCTAAAAGGAAGACTGCATATGCCACCCATAGAATGGTGGGGATCAGCATCAAGGAAAGATGTCACTCCAAAATGGCTTTTGCAGGGATAGGCGATAAGCAATTCAATACATGCTCCCTGGGTAATATTGTAGGAAAATGGGCTATTATAATCTCTGTACATGTAAGCAGAAGAAGTAGGACTGATATTTTTATGCTGCCAACAGTTTTAGTGGCCAAATTTTGAGAAGGACGTTAGAAAACAGAAGAAGATGAAGAAAAGGTCACAAAAAATTGACTTTGAGAGCTGAAGAAAATGTGTCCAAGTGAAAAACTTTAACAGCTCAAGCTGTCTAGCTTTTGAGAGGGCAGGCTGAAAGTGACTTGACTGCAGTATCTGAATACTTTCAAAGCGAGAAAATAGGAAGCGCTAAAGTGTTCATTAATCTAACAAAGACAGATAGAAGAAGAACCAAAGCTAGAAATGAAGCCAAATATGAAATGACACACCAATTTGTAATTGCAAGAGCTATTAGACACTGGGAAAAATATAAAGGAAAGTCCATCTTCACCTCTTGATGTCTTTAGATCATGAGTAGATGCCTTTGTGGAACACATTGCTCTGACAGAGAAGTTATTTTTCAAATCATGTGTTCAGCTAATGGCCAGACTGGGATTCAGATCCATAGGAAATTTCTATTTGGCCCACGGCTCTTTGACTTGGACAGAAGCCTTCCCATCCTTGCTTTTATTCCCCCACTTCTCCAATGGCAGCTCTGCTTTATTTCTGCAGGAGGGAGATTTCTGCCATCTGCTGCTGCCCGTGGAGGGTGCCAGTCGATTAGCCACTCTGTGCGGGGAAGCAGAGATCCTGTGCTGCTGTCAGGAGGAAAAAGAGGCTTGAAACCTGTTCTAGCCCTGTGGTTACTAAGATGAGACCTCCTTGCTTTACCTCTAGTAAGTTATTGAACTTTGAATCATGAGAAGTACAGAAAGCTGCTCATTGCATCAAGGTACAAAGTTGTTCATCTATCATAACTATTTTAGTTCATGCCTAAGTTGATGTATAAAATCAAGTCTGATAAAGTAGTCTTCCTAATATAGGAAAGGAGAACACCTCCTTTATGAAAGAAAAACAAATATAACCGTCTTTGAAAGACTCTTGGAAAGAGATTGTCCACCTAACTTAGACACCTACAGCTAGGCAGAAGTGAACCGCCTCTGGAGAGAAGCCTCCATTGCTCTCTATTGACTAGACAGAGTGTTTAGACTTCAATGTTAGACAAGTTATTAATCAGGCCTCTGAAACGTGTTGTCACAAGTTAGATCCAGATTAGGTACATGAAGTCTCCTTTGCAAGTTGGATCATCTAACAAGTTCTTCTGCCGTTAAAACCTAAGACTCTGAATACCATTCAAGTGAGGCAAGGCTTATACGGAGAAGTGTCGTATTTTACTAGACCAAGTGATGTATCACAGCTATATATCATCACTAATACTACTATTGAAAGGATTAAGAGCAGGGGGAGAGCTGGGACTCACAAGCAGAGAAATACAGTGTTTGATCACAGAGATACCCAACAGGCTACAGGAAGGGAAAAAAAAAATAGACTTCAGGAAATTTAGAAGAGCAGTTGAACTTTTTCAGGCAATTTGGTTTAAATCCTCATATTTCTTTAATCCTTCACAAACCAGAGAACAGAACTTGGGAAGTCTGTGACTCCCAGTCACTCACGCAGGATAAGCTGCAGCCACAAGGGCAGAGCACGGGCATACGCTTCCCTCCAAAATCCCAGCGTGACTTCTCCTTCCCTGGAACACCACCAGCAATGTGGGCAGGAAGTCCTGTGGCCGGAATGGTGCATATACTACAATCACAGATTTACCTTTGCAATAAATTGTTTCCCTTGAAGTGTGTCTAACACTTATTAAGATATTGAGCATTTTTCATTGATGAAACCACTATTGTCTTGAGATTTGTCCAAAAGTAATTTTTCTTGTAGATACACCAGTCTGTACCTTTGATTTATAACCAGCATTGGTCTCTCTTTGTTTTGGTTTTGTTTGATTTTGATTTGGGGACTTTTAGGCATGTGGAGGTCAGTAGAGAGGGGAAGAAAAGACTTCTTATGCCAAATTTGGGGGTTTGGGTTTCACTTTGGGGCGAGACATTGAAGATAAAAAAAAAAAAACAAACAAAAAAAACCCAAAAAACATGTAACTATTCATTTTTTTTATCTCAAAACACTGTCAAATTCAGGTATGTTTATACTTTCTCCATAAACTAACATTTGTTTGCAACTTGGTTCACAAACATTTTTGAGGAAGGACAGATTTTCAAAAAAACCCCATAACATCATGAAAGCCAGGGCTTCCGTGCATGAGCAACAGGATTTGCTTCCTACTACTTGCCTTCCACGATTTAGACATGCCATCAAAAACCACATGATGCAAAACAATCTAGTTACTGAAGAGCTCAATGGATCACAGACAATCTATAGTCTGACTATTTTTTAATCCAAATTATCCAACAAGCATTTATGAATAATGTACATGCTCCTGTACTCAGGAATTGTTCACAAATGATTTGTGAACAGAAAAGAGAGCTAAATCTTCAATGCATATTTTTGCAATAACCCATTCAATCAGAATTACTTCAGGAAAGATTGTTCAGCATTAGCTAGTCATCATACCATGTACTTTTAGGGAACATAGTAGATCTATAAGTGGTCCATCAAAAAAATGATAATTCAGCACTATAAAGTAATTTGAGGGCATGCTTTTAAATATATGGTGTTTAGAAGGGTATCTAAACATCCTCACAATTCTAAAACACGCTTCATTGTCCAAAGAGTGCTGAGATTTAAGTGGCTCATAAGTGTTAAGCAATCAATTCCTGTAGACACAGTTTCAAAAATGCTTCCATTTTGTCTGGTTGAATTACAAATGAGTTATTTCATTAGCAGAATTATTATTTTGGGATGAACTCCAGAACATTAAAGCTTTACATTTAACCTCCATTACAGTCCAGAATAGAATTGACCTCTCCTTCCCGTATAAAAGTAGCTAATGCACTTTCCTTGTAAAATGCAAATGTCGTTATACTATGTTTTGCAGAAAGCACTTAGAAAAATTCAGTGGAATTATAGTTCATAATATTTCAGTGCATTCAATTAAACCACTAAATTTTAAGAATATTAGTTTATTTTCTTTCCTACCATTGAATACTGACACTTGGAATAACAAGTACTGATGAGTTACATGCTAAACTATCAAATCACTATTTCAGGGCAGAAACTCAACAGTGCTGTAACACACACAACATACAAACACAAAGGCATATATATATGTATATGTTGGAAGCTTTGTGTTCAATGTGGTTAAAAGAATCAATCAGGACTTTACTGTTCCTAAAACCTCAGCAATCTTTTTGAAGTCCCTCTGGGCTTATTTTTTTCCTGCTTCCTATTCAGAATTAGAAGAAAAGTAAGAGAAATAAAACATAAAGTTGCATGTTGCTGGAAGCAAGCTGAATTGAAACCACAGATTTTGTTACTGGCTCTACCTCTGATGCTTGTTATCTTCAAATCATGACTCAAAACCACAAAACACATGGGTTGTGGCTCTAAGTCACATTTCACCACGTTTTTCTAATGTTATACAATAGTTACAATTTGAAAGCAGAGTCTTGTGATTGCAAGATTTGGCTTTGTTCTGAATCAGAACAGAAAGTTTCTACATGTACTGCAAAAAAAAACTCTGAAAAAAACCCACACATTCATTGAACATTTTAGTATGAGCTATTTCCTTAAAATATGAAACAAAACTATGCAGGATAAAGTGAAAAATATTAATCCTGGAACAGGGTATTTCAGCAGGAAATCCCTAAGATTTTTTTCTGTTTACTGGAAACACACCTGATTTTGCAGTGTGTCAGTTTTGATAAACCACATGCATAGACTTAACAATTCTAGGTTCAAATGGCAACAGTGAACCTGACATTGCTCAAAGCATGATGAACTCATCCATGAGATCTTCTCAGCTGAAAAGAACAAGGACTTGAGGAAACACAAGGAGAAGAGGCTGGAACATAGCTGGTGATGATTACAGGTATAAATTGACACAGTGGCTTTCACTGGTGCAACAGTCATATCATAGTCACTGTTACTGCTATGGCAAATGCTGAATAACATGGTTCAATTTTATATTGCATCAGAAATACACACACCTGGAAAAAAATAAAGGACTGTATTTCCAAACAAGTTTTCTAAACATTGATGAGACTTCCCAGACATTTTCTTTTCTGACCAGCTGTATTTTCTTGCATTCAGAATCCACTCCAAGAAAGTCACAGCCCAGGAGCTGAATGAAGAAGCTCTCAGAGACTGCCAGATTACATTGTCTGACAAGGATCTCAGAAAGGCCACATCCACAAAGACTCCTGACTTTATCTGAGGATTTTCCATCTCTTTTCAATACATTTTCTGAAAACAGCCAAATTGGGAAAAATGATCAATATGGGAAGTGAAAAGTTATGTGTAAAAAAAGTGAAAAGTTATGTATAAAGCACTCCTGAAGTGTGTTAAAAAGTAGCTAATAAGATTGGAGTACTACTCAAAAGTAGCTCATGGTCAGTTTTGTAGACTGTTACTAATATCAGAAAGAAAATAGGTAAGGAAGAAGAGTACAGGTAAAGCCATCATAAAAGAACAAGGCAATTTATCAAGTGTGTTGATTTACTTTAAGGATATGATCTCAGACTGTCAGATTCTTCCACCTGTCCAGCAGATAATTAAAGGAATATTTTCACATTTTATTTTATCCCTTTCAAGTTTTTCCCCTACATTAAAATGCAGCTTTTTCAGTTTTGACAAGACATTTAAGAGGATTCAGTCTCTAAAGTTTAATTGATTGTTTTCTCCTGGGGGTCTTTTGCACTTGTTTTGAACTATTCATTGGAGGTGGCTTTCAACTATGAGCCAAGATTCAGATCCTTGTATAGACAGACCTTACGCTGCCTATAAATCCTGGAATTTCACAACCATCAGACAGACTCTCTAAAAGCTTTTATGAGAAAATATGGTTTAGGATGGAGACAGCTGGTATTTAAATTATCCACGTGAGAGAAATTACTCTTATTCATTCACCAGATGCTTTATTCATATATAGATTTTTAAATTAATAATTCCATAATACTTACAGCTATATAATGCCAAAATTTTTTGTTTCATTGCAGTTTTCACGAGCAGTTTTGCTCAATGACCTTAGCAAGCTTTGACATCTTTTTTTATTTCTTGCAAATAGTGCAGCATATTTTGCCAACTGCCTGATGAAACACTACAACAGATGAAAAAAAAAAAAAACCCTCAGTGTCCACTGATAAGATGAGTAGAGTTCATCAAGCTGTTATTTCTGCCTGTACTCTAGGTATAGGCTCCAGAATCATTCAATTAGGAAAAACATATTGGCTAGTCCCATGCAATGTCTGCCCCTGCTATTCACAAACTGTCCTCTGATATATTTTTAAAACCCAACAACTACGAGACAGAGACATCTGAAGAGACCGGGAAACACTTCATATCTACTAGCATATATTGGATGACAAAAAGACTTGTGCAAGAAAAACAGGAAAAGCAGGGAATAAAAAAAAAAGTATGTTTTGCTGGAACATTCTGGGAGATTATTTAGGTGGACGTGGTTGGCATTTACAGTCAATACTAAAGAGGCAGAAATGCAGCTAGGCTTTCTTGAGCGTGAACTCCATGAAAAATAATCCTTCAATCTCATGGCACATCATTGTTCAGAAAATGTTTATTCAGTCAAATGATGCTGTTCTTTGCAAATCTGAAAATATTTTTTCCCGTTCTCTTCTTTCCACTGGAATACTCATTCATTTGTAATTCTTTCATTCCGATCATTACAGCAGATTCCTTCTTTCAGGCCTCATCACATTTTTTTCCCACTTTCCTTGGCACCACTTTCCTTGAAAGTGCTACCACTTCTTCCTCACTTTGAATCCCTGTGCTGGTTAAATTCCACTTCACACAAAGTCTGGAAGCCTTGTCTCAAGTCTGCACTTCTTGCTGCTTCTTTATTCCTCTTATTTCCTCTGCTTTTATGTCTTCTGCCACATACTCATGTTGTTTTGTGTAAAGGTTGTTTCCTAACCATCACCTGTGCAGATCAAAACCCAGTGTTTTCATCTAAATCTTTCTTTAATGTACTTGTCTGTGAGAGGTTTACCAGAAATCATTATAATATTAAAAAGTAAATAAATTAAAATGTATTTGAAAGCTACTCCAACTCAGAACTTCATAGGTCCTAAATCTCCTTTGCATCTCTAAACAGCAAGCTACTTAGCAGCTTGTTTTTTTCTAACCGTGCCAAAACCAATAAGAATACAAAAGTGAGACCCCATTTTGCTCCCAGTTTCTTAACATATAGAAATCTCTCCCTGGGCAAGGTTTTAAGAAGGTCTGGCTCTTGAGACACAGGGCTCCAAGTACAGGCTTCCCAACTTGAAAGGCTTAGAAATACATACCTACACAAGTCTTTCACTGCTCTTCCAAGCAATTCCGTGGGCAAAAGTAGTAATAATAGATTTTTCATTGAGAACTCAAAAATGGCAGCTAACATATGAGAATGATCCAGCTTGCTAAGTGCCAGCTTTCAGCCAGAGAATAAGTATGAACCTTCAAGTCCATGAGCCTCTGTGGTTCTTGCCCAAGCTAACTGAATACCTGTCTTCCTCCAAAAGCCTTTCAAATATTTGCAGCTGAGAATCAACCACAGCACATCATCTAATTTCCAACTCTGCAGCAAGATTTTAAGGATGGAAAGTAACCCTAGTTTCCTCCTTCATTTTTATAAAGGATTTGTCTAAGCTTCAAGCACAGACCAAAATCTTCTCATGCCTGACCTTTCACAGATGTTCAGCCAGACTCTACCGAAGCAAAGGATATGGTCATATCCAGCAGGACAGTGGAGCCAAACTGTAACCAGAGGGTTTCGGGGACCCGTTTGACATGGTGGTCACTTCTGTACACAGAGAACATCCACTGCATGCAGATCCTGCAGCCTCTGACAGCTACTGGTCCTGCTGGGGGAAACACGACAATTTGATTTTTAAGTGTGTTCTTCCTCCTCACTCTGCCTTTTACACCATTTTCCTGATTTCTAATTCAGTACAGATGCAAAGTACACTTTAATTGCATCAATCAATTTAAACCAAAGTAACTTTTTAAAGTAAGAAATGCAGAAAATATTTACTAAGTATTTTGACTTCGTGATCCTTTCCATGCATGCCAGGATATTAGAAGTTGTAGTGATAGCCAGAAGTCCACACTAGAACAGCTTGTGGTTACTTTTGAGACCAGCGAACATGCAGTTTGAGCAATTACACCCTGGAATACCACCATACAACTCGTCCACCACTACCTAGGCTTTTATAGCACCTTGAAAAAAACTGCCTTTGTCAAGGTAACTTTCCTACATACAGTCTAAATGCCAGAACATACACTCCACAGCATGACCCAGAACAGATGAAGGGTTAGTAACAGAAAAACCTCACATCCCACCCTCTGCTACAATCACCTCTGGTTTCTGCGCTAGTTTCCCCTCCCCAACAGATGTAATGTTTACTCACCCAATGCACAGATGTGTTACGAGGATTAGTTAGTATCTAACTACTTGAATATTTAAAGAGTTATTCTTAAAGTCCTACTATTACCACCAGTACATTTGCATATGATTTTATTTATGCTTCTGACATTTGCTTTCCAGATTTTATTAAAGCTTATAAACAATAAAAAAGTACTGCTGCCAGGCCCTATTATACACTTCCATGAGATTACTCAGGTACTCTCAGCCCCTTCAGGTTTGTTGAAGCCATAGCCACTTAATAAATTTACTGAACCGCTTTGGATCAGACTCTTCCATAAAAGGGGAAATGACATTTTTTATCTTACTTAGTGTTCTTTCTGTGGCAAAGAATTAGTTCGATGTCACTATAACAATAGTTACTTTAGTTCTTTGAATGAAGCAAGAAGGAAGTCCCAGATCTCTGCAGTGATCACTGCCCTGTTACTTTGGTTAAATGTATGCCTCCAGAGTACTACAACAGCTTCAACAGCTGGGTGCAAAAAAGGTGATCTCTGATCTGATGCCCCTGAGTCAGGCTATTTTATGCGCGGTGGAAATTGTCTGCAGATAATAAAAAGGAGAAATAATAGCTCTGTAGAGATGGTTTTCTTAGATGTTTTGGCAGACTGGTCTATTCCACTCATATGCTTTGTAAAAACTTTGATTTTTGACATAAAATAGCCAAGTTTCATTATTTCCCTGTGTGCAGCCCAAAGCCCGCTAGTTACAGTCATGGTCTCAGTCTTCAGGCTTTCCTTTGATGTGTGTGCACACATCTATGCATACGAATGTGTGTATTGGGAGCGACGGGGAGCTGACTGAAAGTCTGTCCGTGTTACTTTCCATTATCTGTCTATTGAAGATAATGTTTTAGTAATAATAATCATCCCATCCTAAATAATATATATTAACTTTGTCACACATCAGTTGTTCTCTAATCCTGGTAAAACCTCCTTGCTCTTCAAATTCAAGGCTGTCTCTTTTGCCCCATGGACACAACGAATTCGTTCTCGCTGACCTCCTCATTCACATGCATGCACTCACATGCACAAACATGCGCACACCCCTCTGGTTTCAAATAGCTCCCATCCCAGGAAATCCTGTGCTCTGAACATGGTCAATCCCACTAAAACAGCCACAGTACATTTAAAGGTTGGAGTTCAATGTTTTGCAATGACAAAACTATTGGAGCTGTAACATTTTCTCTTGCATATGAGCAAAAAACCTTTCCTACTTTTCCAGAACAGGAAGGAATTGGGGACCAGGAAAAATGTTAACTTGTACCAACTGAGGGTCTGATTCCTTGTTTTCAACTTTCTACATACATTTTATGAATTTCACTGAATCACAAAGTAATAGGCTGCAGGATGTTGTCTAGTCCACACATACACCCGACTCTGCTCAACTGTTTTGTATAAATCTATATCCACAGGTTTTCCTGGTAGTACTTTACAGATGCATAAAAAGAGAGAACAGAAAGCCTGCTAAGATCATGATCTGGAACACAGTTTATGATTAATATGGACTACATAACAGAGTTTTTATATAGTGCTCAAACATATGACCTATCAAAGGGCTAATGAATAAACAAAAGCACATCCACAATATATCTAAATCCAAATGGGTCCTATAGAATCTGTCAAAATCTTTGGCCTCAAGTCCTGAGACACTGAGGTATCTGCATAATTTTCTAGTTTTTATGCTATTTTCTGACATACACATAGTTCAGGAACATGCTGAGCCTCTAAGAAAATGTCTGACATAAACTTTGTCTATGTATAATCAGCAAACCTTCCCTTTTCCACAAGGGATATAAATTATATGTAATTATGTCTTCAACGACTACATGGGTGATTATCTGTTTCTCTGGAGCTTATCAACAAATTAAGACTCTTCTCTTATATTAACTGCTCTCCATATCACCAACTGTGCTGCTCTGGCAGTCCTGTGAAGAAACATTCTCATACCACAAAAGAGATTGAAGAGCAAAGAATAAATCTATATAACTAAGCAACCTGTTTTATATCAATGGTTTGTTACAGGATGAGACTTAAAGAATGCCAGTAGAAATATAAACATGTTCGCTTGCTCCAGAATATACTGGGTATTCGTTCTTCCTGTTATAAAAAGCCAAAACCTGTGGATTAACAGCTATTCATGTATCTTGAAAGTCTGACATCTGCCAAAGCCCTTATTAGTCCCTCAGATACAGCAAAACACTATATTTTGGTGTTTGGATTAGGATGCCATAACTAGTGGCATAAAAGAACTAACATAGTAAACATGGGCAATCGTAAGCATGCAGATACCTATGGGAAGAGCATCCACTAGCTATACTTCTATGGTAACCACAACCCATCATGTTGCAAACTCATTTAAAGAACAGCTTTGATGATGGACACTCATTGACCTTCTAGATATTGATCTCGATGGCCCCAAGTGCTGTATTAAAGAGGCTGAAATGTCTGCTCTGGCTCAGCTTCAAACATTGCCAAAGGACTTTGGTACAATGCACTGTCCTACCTGAGAGGCACGTGAGCTTTCAAAGCATTAGCTACTTCCTAGCCTTATTATACCTGCCATCAAGATCACAAGCAGATGATTTCATCTAAGTTATGGTTCTTTTGCATTCATTGACTCCAAAATTAAGCTTGCTGACACTAGTTTTCTAAAAAACAGCAAATAAAAAAAATAATATCAAGTTATAAAAGTGCTGAAGTAGTTTGCAATGATTCACCATTTTAGGACATCTACACATGGAGTTGGCAATTATATGTCGATGAGTCCAACCAGAACAGCTGGAATATCAAATATCAAACCTAAAAACAAATGGCTGCAGACCAGGAATTATTCAGGGAATCATTCTGAGTGGAAGTACCTCTGAGAAGCCATGATCTCTTGTGGATAATTCATGAACAGAAAAAGGCCAAATTCATAAAATTATTCATTATAAATTATTCACCCTCCTTTTTGGAGGTATGAAGTGTAAAATTAAGTGTTTAGTTTTGATTAAGTGAGGAACTGAACATCATAAATACAGCATTTGACTCAATAGGTCCTAGGAAATTAACTGCTTTTGGAGGAAGGAGAATAAACTTTTCCTTCTTTCACTCTTGAAACTTGATTAGCTGTTTGCACAGTGAATGTGTACACTGAGCCAGATCCCAAAAGATGCTGAGCTTGTACAACTCCCACCACCTTCAGCTGTCGTTACTCGGCACATTTCAAGTTCATCTGCAAAACACCACATGCAAAGTGCTAAATTTTGGTATTTTGTCTTGGAAAAGCTCATCAAATTAAAGAAAGCACTGACGAATGGTGGGAAAACTGTATCAGAAATTTCACTAGCAACCCCTTACCTTCCCAGTCTTCCCTTCTCAGGGAATCTTTGCCACTGCTTATATTGGAAACACCAGGTTTGCAACTCTTTTCACTGATACTTGTTTCTACATGTGAAGAAACTTTTCCTTTTGAAGAGCTGTATTTTTTCTCAACTCGGAAATATTTCTTTCCTCTTCTACCCATTGCCCCATACACAAAGACAAGTACAAAACATGCAGTTTCAGTTAGAGTAAAAAAGAACATCCAGGTTAGAGGACTCCTTGTGTTTTGTATTTTTAATAACATTTTTGAAATTGCATTTCCCAATAGGGCAGTTTCTGAATATTTTTCTTTTGTCTTTTAAGGGGCACTGAAGATTTTCCTCTCCCCTTTTATTAATCATGTAGCATTTGCTTTTTGTGTGTTTGGGGTGGTTTTTGGTCAGGACTCAAAGTGACATCATCAGACAGAATCTCCCATTTCTTCCTTCAATCTTTCCTGCATGCTGCTGCATTAGCTTCAGCTTTGTTACCACTGTTACCAATAAACGCTCTGTCATAGCACTAAGATACTAATGAGAGCACTAAAACTGCACACATTAATTACTGATAAGAATACGCACAGATTTTCCTTTATAATCTCGTTCTGATGTGGCAGGACTTGCAGCCACCTATTAATACATTTCAACAGTATGTACAGTTTTCTCATACTAATGTTTTTCTAGTTGCTGCCCATGTAAAGTCACGGCAAAGCAAGGAAGAACGTACAAACTGATGCGAAAGCACACAACACACCAGTATTCTGAACAAAACTGGACACATCGAAAAATCAACAAGACGTAAGGTCAAATAATGGCCATACCTTAGAAGCTGTGCCACATGTGGTTGCCTCTTCAAACCCACGCATGAACTCTGGGGGATCTAAACGTGCAGAGCAGAGAAATGGATTCAGAGTTATACAACTGAATTTGTGACGAGCCACGTGGCTAGGACAACGCCAGGCTCAAGGGAAGATTTGGTACCGTTCATATTTAAACTGAACCAGTTTCCTCATCCTTTTGTGAAGTTGAATCACTTCTTTTCATACACCAGTTCTCCTCAGGACTCAGCCAATGGTGGGCAATGAAAAGGGCAGCCCACAGGGATGAAATCTTACTGACAGCCATTCTCAGTGAACATTGCCCCTTTCATGAAAAGGAGAAACCTGCCATTCTTACCAGCCTCTAAGAGACTTTTGTACCCCCTTAAGGTGCTTTCACAGTTCTCGTCAGCTCTCCCAAACTAAAAGGAAACTTTTCCAAGGTTATGATAGTTAGAGTTGAGATTGATGTGTCTTATCACCCTGGGCTCAGGAATATTAAAATATGACAAAAATGAAGCATTTTCTTTCAAAATTACTTAAAAATATTACATCTCCTAAAAGAGAGACTGTGGACCCTCATTTGTTTCACTTATTCCTCTATCTACAGATTTTGCCCAGGAGGAAAGAGTCATCTTTTCTTTAGCCTTTTGAGGAGGAAAAAGCTGTAACTAGTTCATTGCCAAATGCTTCGCTCCACCGACAGGGCACTCTTTTGTAAACTGGTTGTTTTTCCAACATCACACCACAATTTTAGCAATAAAAACCAATTCCTATCTGCTAGCTTTGCAGAACTCCATTTCATAACCCATCAGCTTAGGAAGTAAATTTAAAGCCTATCTCCTGTCAAAAGCAAGCAAGTTTTTACCCTTACCCTGTGAGTCTGGCATCTCTCCAGCCTAGATCCACATTTAGGAGCAATATTAATTTCTGTTTCTCTCAGTTGCAGCTGTGCGGGGATAAAAAAGTCATTTTTCTATCCTGGCAGGATAGAAGAAGCTTTTTAATTTGTCACTAGATTAAGTTAATGACTAAGTACTGAAATAATTCCTTGGAATGACCTAGAGTCCAACTGAAGGCAGGAGGCACGTGGTCTCCTTGTGTTGGAGCTCCTCTCCTCATTTCTAGTAGAGCAACATTCATACCTTTCAGGTATTCCAGAGAGAGCCTTGCCTAGCCCTGCACTTTGCAGGTGTCAGCAGCCAAAGCCACATATCCACATTGCTTAAGGATAACTTAAATTGGTAAAAATAAAGCCTTTCTGTGCGTAGGAGAAAAAAAATGGATTTCTGCTCAGATGAAGAATGCTGGTAGGAGCACATTACCTTTTGCCCAACCCTACCAACATAATCCACATTTTATTTGTGAAGCATGTTGCTGTAGGCATATGCAAACTGCACAGAAATGTGTCCCATGCGACAGGGCATCCCAAACAGGAGAGCTGTAGGAGAGTGGTAAGAGCACTGAGCGTTAGTGCAGATGGCACTACACATGGAAATTCAAAACCAGTCCTGAAACAATGCATGTATACACCACCAACTGCACCTTCAGTCTGTCGCAAGGTAGGTACCAAGGGTAATTGGACATCTGCTAGAATTTGGTCCCACAGTTATTTCTAATTGGGTTCTTTCTCTCTCTACACCTGAATTGATAGCGGGTGTTTGGTCTAAGCACTGTTAAACATTTCTGATGGTTCTGGCACATCCCTTTATGAGGCACCAGATGTGCAGGTACTGAAATAGCTGCTGCTGCCTTCTACCTATAGGGAAACTGGAAGGCACATAATTAAAAAATAAAATAAAATAAAAAATATATTTGCATTGTAATCATTTTTAAAAAATGAAACATTGAAAAGTGGGTTAACCAGGGGGATGGGGGAGATTTCTATTTTGAAATGCAGTTTTGAATTCCTCCAGGCTTGACAGTCCATCTGGACATTGCTAAATGCCTAGTTACATCAACACAAAATGTTTCATTTCAGTTCCCATATTTTTTTGAAGTGTCCTCCATAGTCCCCTCCCACCACAACATTTTCCGAAAATTCCATATTATGTTTTGTACCAGAAAAGCATCAGTGAAGAGCAGCACATGGGTTGCTTAGTGCAGTGCTCAGGCCACCAGGAAGGCAATGACTGGCTGATCCCCTCTTCTGCCTGTTATTTTCTTGGCTCCCTTATCAGCATCTTCCCTGGATAGTTCCGCACAACTCTAATTAAGGACTGAGGATAACAACCATCAGGAAAGCAATACTTTATTTTTATACTTACTGCCAGTAGTTTGCTATTCACGTTGCTCTAGGAAAAGAGAAAAAAAATTGTTTACAAATGTATCATTATACAGTAGATCTTAAATTGCACAACTATTAGCTGTAAGTATTGACTATTGTCAGAGTTCTGCTGCCGCCCGTGAAAAGGTCAGGCCTTTTCATTTGTGTTCTTTTTATGTGAGGAATACCAAATAATAAAACACACAATTTATTGGGCTGCTGAGGTTTTTTTTTCCCCCAGACCTGCAAGGCAGTCACCAGGTTTGAATCTTCTTTCCCATTATTATAGGAACAAGTTTCTTTCACTTTCTTCTCTTTCTTGAGGAAAAGAATTTAATTTCCCATAGTAGCACCCAAAATGAATAGTCTTCATTTTCCAGGTAAGCATTATACAAACAGTTATATCTTTATGAGCTGCCTGTGCTTCCATCCCTAGGATGCTAATAGAGAGTGGGGTGCTTTTGCTCAGAGGACATGAGAAAAATAATAACTTCTTACTGGTCTATCAAGCCAGCTAACAATGTTTACAAAGCACCAACATTTTCAAAGCACCGAGTACCTCATTTTAAGGAATCATATCCAAATGTAGATGTCTGAATGAAAACAATTTGACTTTAGGATTCCTCAATTTCTAATAGCGCCCCACGTTCAGCACTTTAATAAACCATCCATTTTATTTCAATTTCCTAATTAACTACATGAAATTTTAATATTAAGCTGTATAAGTCATATAAATGAAGCTGCCCAGATCCATTTGTACAGCCTCACAATGTTGCAATAGATGTCATGTGTTCTTCTGAAGCTTAATTCTGTGTTGTTACACCAAGCACATCATCTTCTAAATAGCCAGAGAAGTTTGTAATGCTTTAGGGAGAACTATAAAGCACACAAGACAGAAGCCAGCAAGAAACTCTCAGCCCATCATTTTTAATTCTTCTGCCCCTTCGAAGGAAATGTCATGGCAAGATAAATCTACATCAAAATATCTACTACCTTTGCAGTGGAACACATGGTAACAGAGAAACATGCAATTTATTTGGGCATTTGTAAACTGTAACAGCGATGGCATTATTTACTTATCCCAAGTTCACCCAAGGTCCACAGAAGTGAACTCCAGGTGCTGCTGCAGGAAGGAAGCAAGGCAAGTATATGCCTTACTTGTCCAGGGCAAGATTCCCAAAGTAACCTGGGAAGCTACAAAATCCCATTAAATACACTTGCACTGTTTCACATACATATAGAGGGAAACTGATAATTTGCAATAACAGCTTTGGCAATCAAGGTCTATGCAGAACCTAAGTTATTTCTTCAAAGATAATAATAAAAAGGGAGAAGGTTATTGGGAAAAGATAGCTAGAGACTTGTGGGAGAACTTCAGGAACTGGCTTAGCTGGGCAGAGTATATGAAGTGACAAACAGGTGTTTTGCCTGTCAACACATTTGAACATTTTATTTTGAATACTCCAGTGACATGTTACACCTAAGCCTACGGTTTCTTGTGTGTTCAGGCCCTGCCCAATGCTTCTCTCCCTGCTAGAGGGCCCTCTCCTTTTTCCTCCTCTCCCTTCAGACTGCAAACATTTGTTAGCACTTCTCTCCTCACCCGGTGCTGGCAACCTGCCCAGCTTCTGCCAACCCATTCAAGCAATAATTTTATTGGGAGCTCCAGTAAAAATATGCCAAACACTTTAGATGATGGTCCTGAGGAAGGATGAACTTAAGAGACCATCATACCCCAAAAACACATGTATCTTTTTAGCCACTGAAGACAATAGCATCATACCTCCAAGGTGCAACTCACATTCCCTTCCACCATCCCTGTACTAGGGATGGTGGAAGGGAACTAGGATGCGTGGAATCATACTAGGAGCACCAAGCAAGGGGCTTTTGAATAAGACATAAGACTGTGCTTCAGGGTTTACTTTAATATTTTTTCAAAATGGCGTGGATAGAGTTTCATCTACTTCTCTCCAAAGCATCCCATATTGGCCAGGCCTGGGAAGGAGGATCGGGCAGACTGCACTTCTGATCCAGTATGACAATTCCAGTGTTGCATACTTGTACAGAAAAGCATGGGCATGAATACCTGCTCACACACCAGAGAGCACTTCACATTTCTCCCATTTTGAAAGGCTTCACTACCTTGAGTCACATTTGACATATTACATATACAGAATAGCAACAAAATTAATCTTTCCAAACATGCATGCACATATATACATCTAATACACATATACACATCTATAACTATATGTATACTTACGGATAAAATCTGTGTGCACAGCACAAAAGAGCGGTTACTTTGTTGTCAAATGCAAACTAACATTGTTTCTGAATTAACTGAATTGAACTTCAAAGGCCTTGAACACAGATTTAATCATTATAGCTGGGGTTTGATGACAACAGCATCAAACATGTCTCCCTTGAAAGATCAAACAATACTCTGCTCTTCTGCTTCAGTAGGCAAAATTTCATTCAATGACATTTTCGATCTCAAAGAATGTGAAGAAACTGGTATTCTGCACTTTAAGATGACCAAGAATCTTTTTTTCTCTTGCTTTTAACACCTCTTGCAAATGTTTACATTTTACCCCGGAATAACTGTCAGTTTTAATTCCTTCAGCCCACTTAATCCTATTTTTTTTCTAACTCCCTTCAAAGTTAGACATCTGGAATCAAATAAATTCATTTACTAATGTTTGGCAACCACCGAACAGTGATCATCATTTGCAGTTCTGATCAACGGCTTCCACATTTGCTGCAGTTAGAACAAGAAAAAGGCACCTAGTGAAGTCCACAGCAAAAATTGGAAGAGGAAAGAGCTAGTCAGGTTTTTATCAGTTTGTATCAGTTGGATGTATTATAGCTGGTATTAGAAAAAAAACAAGAGAGAATTTAGGAAGGCTCAAACACATCCCACTGCAGGACAAAGCTGGCACCTTTAGCCACTTCGTTCTTCAACACTGAACAACTGTTGAGCTGGTGCCCACCAGTTTACCCAAGAAGACACCACACTTTTGTCTTCCACCCAGTTTCTGGGTAGCTTTTGCATGTTCTCTTTTTCATATGTTCTCTCCTGAGAATTTGATGTTTTTCAAGTTTTTAATCATAGAATAAAAGTCAAGCTATATTTTTTAAGAAAATAGAAAAAATGAAAATATTTTATATACAACTTCTTCACATAGATTCTTCAGAATGACACAGATTAAAACCACACAAAAATATTAGAAGTTGCCTTGGGACTGCTTGAGTAAAAAGAAAAAATATTAATAAAACCTGCTCTAAGATACAGGGATATATTTTTCTCCACTGTTTCAGCAGAAGAAGTCAAGGGAGGAGGGAGGCAAGACAGAATACAAGGGATAAAGAGGAGATCTTCTTCAGGCTTGCCTGCTGCACATAGAGCTCTGCATACATCAGAAACCCAAGCATTACACTGAACACAGATCTATTCCCTGGAGAAACAATGGCAGCTGTTACTTACACGGTCTAAAAGAGCACTGGAAGGTTCCCAAATATTACACCGATGAGACTGATAAGTATAAAAATCAATATAGAACAGCAACAGCACAAGCAGGTATGGAGTCAAAGCTCATGTGATGAAAGTAAAAGAGGCTCAATTTTAGTTATATATAAACCAATTTTCCCATTGCTGGAAACATACATCCCACACTTACAGAAACCATTGACAGAGAGCAAATATTGCCTCTTGCTCATCCATGCAAGAGAAAAAACAATTGAAGCAGTCACAACTAGAGACAATGTTAATGTCTACATCATCATAGACTCTTCCTCATCTCAAATGAACATTCCCCTTTCCTGATTATTCATGGCCTCACCTTATAACATACACACCTAATTCCTGGTAGGAATTTCCATGGACAAAACTTTAACTAGTCCTTGAATTCTCTTCTTTGATTCAAGTATCTTCATTTTGCTGGGGTCAGAGTAGAGTTTGTACCCTTGGCTGATTGTCAGGAATTGCAGGTACATTAATAACTGTAGGTTAAGAATAAAAAGGAGCTTGTCTAGGAATGATAAGTGCCAGAAATTTGGTAAAATAGTATTTGGAAAATAAAATGTATCAACTGTGATTCACTCATTGTCTCAACTGGAATTTTATGGCGTTCTAGTGCAATTATGCTGAGAGGAGTTTCACAGAAAAGCTTAATTTTGAATTAAAATGTCTAGGGAGGCAAATGCATTAGGGCTTGTATTTTATTTTCTTTAGCAGTCTGAAAAATCCATATTACAGCATTTATTACATACTCAGAGATACTTTACTGCAGCTCTGTAGAAAATAGTTGTTTATCCTACTGTGTTTCTGAACTCAGAAAGGCAGTCCTTAAAAATGGAATACACAAAAGGCTAGGGATTCCCATTCCTCTCTCGCAGAAAGTGTACGTCCCTCGTGGCATTAGGAGTGGTGAAGGGCTCTCGTTTACTACTAACTTCTGGAGCAAAAGGTCATGAGGAATTGTGTACAGATACCTGCTTCTGCTGTTAGAAATGGTCTATTTTTTCCTTTTTTTTTTATTTTTTATAATTGTTGTTCCCGCTTCTGCACATAGGACCCTCTCGCCTGAGTTTAACAGAGAACTGATATCTTCAGTGTGCAAAATGCCCCCACTGGAACTACATGTGTGCGCACAGATGTTCATGCACACTGCGCACACACACCCCAACGAGCAAAAAAACTCAGAACCACAAGAAAGAAACTGCTTTTCTCTTGGGGAATCCTGCATTAATCTTTCCTCTTTTCTTTTCTTGCCAGTAAGTGTAATGAAAACACTGGCTCAATACAGCATAACTCATTAATACTAGAACCTAATGTGTTAAGCACTGTTAGAACATCTAGCCCATTATACAAGAATGAAAGCTAATCTAAATATGCAGTCTGAAACAAGAATCTATGACCTTTTTATTTTTTATTTGGTAGGTTTCTTGCTGACTTCATTTTGCTGCTCTGCTTTCCCTACATTTTGTAGAAGCCAAAAAAAAGTAGGAAACCATTACAAAAGGCAGGACACAATAGAGCGATTACATGGCACCATCTAGAGCCTGCGACTGTTATAACACCTTTGAAAAGCAAGCCTTTTCTCTGGACTCTTGCTAGGATCTGTGTGCAAGAGTTAAAAAGAAAACCTGTAGTTTTTCCAGGGCCAGAGAAGGGATATTCCAGTATGATGGAAACAGACTTAGAACTGAGCGATTTGCACCCTTTAAGCAGGCACGCTGGCTTTAATGCTGTGTTTTCATAGATGCCATTTTCAGGATGCTTCATTATCCTATGGCTGATCCCTCCGAGGAAAAATGAATCAAGGGATAAAACGGTATATTTGACTTAATCATTTTGGCATGTTGGGTTCTTCGGTCTGTCAGTGTCTCCTGAAAGCGTATTTTTCACCAGTCACTGCAGACAGGCTCACAGCATGTAGCTCACATCTCAAGAGCAGTTTCAACATGACTAACTGTTGACAATATTTGAACTTTTGAGCCCTGCCATCCTCAGGCACAGTCACAAGAAGAGCAGGAAAAAATACGTCAGTCTTCAAGGGCACTGGGTCCCTCCCCCTCTTCAGAAAATAAAGCGTTCAGCCTCCCCTTTCAAATCCCCTCTCAAAAACACACCATGAATCCCATTTAATTAGAAATGCTCTCACACATTCATTATCCCAGCTGGTTTCGACTCAGAAAGCATATTCTTCTGGCTCATTTCTATACACAGCACCTCTGTTCAAATATGACACTCCATAAGGAGGACCTGTGCTTTTCTATGCCAGGGGTTGAGCACTCTGGCAACTCTTAAATATTAGTAATATCAATCGGCCACTTAGACTTCCAAGGACACATGAAAGAGGAGCGGACAGACAGAAAAATCCATGCCCACACATCTCCTTCCTCTCACTTCCCCTCTCCCCCATCCCTTTCTGTCCAGCAAGTCAGCCTTTCCTCTTGTCTCTGTTCCATTTTATGAATATCTCTTTTCTACAGAGACTTGCCTACAGCTATCAGTGGTCCACAGCACAGCAGAATTAACGCAGTTGATATGCAATAGAAAGGGGAAGTGTTGGCAATATATGATTACAGATTAAATGATGCAATTTCGGGGTCAGGACTACAGAAGGCACTTATGAAGAGGCTGACAAGTAAAGATGAATGGCAAATGAATGAGGGCAGTTACAGTATTTAATGTACATTTGCCTTCTCAGAGATCTGTAGACTCTGCTACCATCTGCTGGTTTATGAAAAAGAGCCAGGGAATCTATTTTAGTGGCTCTATATACATAATCTTTCAGCTGTCTCTCATTATGAGAGCAGTCCTCATTTGAGGTCACAGCCTACCTTCAGCCTCCACAGAGCTGTCAATTAGCTCACTTTTGTTTCCTGATGCATTTCCGACAGCAAGCATGAGGATGAATGGCAAACAGACACTGCAAAATTTATACTAAACTCAAATAATATATCCCAGAGTAAGGCACACTTTTAGTATTTTGCAAAAAAAGAAAAAAATGAATCAACGGATTTAGTTCCAGTTTATTGTAGAGAGCAGAAGGTGAGGACAGATCTAAAGTTATTTGATTCCGGTTTTGAATGAACATACCCTTCATTATGCTTCCTTATACAACTGATATATATAAATTGTCGTACTCCACTGAAATTAATGGAGCAATGCAGCCTGCTATCTTTTGAGAATGTGATCCAAGGAAGATATACGCCAGACCTAAATGTAGCTTAATACAAAGTTATGGCCAAGTTATATTAAATAGAAGAAGACAGAAAACATGAATGTATTTACAAGTACAGTATTTTGATTCTACACATTATTTGCTTAGACACTTGCAATAATACATAGACGCTTAAAGAACTCACAAAATAAACCGGTTTTAAAATTGCCACTTCTTTTAAACCCATTTAACCTGTCAGGACTATCAGGAAAGAGTTGGCAGTGGTGGCAACTTTTACAGGAGAGAGGCCTTATAAATTGGATGCACGCAATCAACCTAATTCTGTAGAGTTTAAGGCCAAAAGAGATCGTGATGGCCACTTCCATACTTACCACCATCCACAGACTTTTACCTAGTGACTCCTCTTTCAAGCCATCACTTCTATCTGAGTTGGGGTTTCAGGGTGGACAAAAGCAATCTGTTCCTCAATTCAGAGGATTAGCTACATGCTCAGGTTTTTTATGCTCACTCAGCCTTAAGTATACAGTAAGGCCAACCTTGGTACTAGGACAAAGTTGTAGCACTCCATGGGAAGCTCAAGGAGCAGTAGCAAGCCAAAGAGCCCTTCAACAGCTACCTGGCTCTGTGAAAAAGTCCATGCTATCACAGCCCCTTGGACAGAAGAGTTTCCCCTCCTGGGGCTAGTCAAACTTCCCTAGCCCACCTGGAGGATGCTGTGCCTCACTGATGTCAATGGCCATCCCCATTTTGTGGCAATGTCTAAAGACTGGGCACTCCTAGGTTTGCAGGCATTGAAGCAAGGAGCTGTTGGAAGCAGTTTTGAAAAAAGCCCATGGTTAATGGCCTGTCACGAGCCTTCTCCATTTTCCCTCACAAAATTGGACTCACCCCCAACATCATAAAGTAACAGCAAGCAGCTTCCTTTGGGACCTCCATACTAATATGCACAAGAGAAAGGGATGCACACATGCTGTTTTTGCAAGGGTAAGCATCACAGACAGCCTGTGTTCACTGCTTGCAAAAAGGAAACTGAGGTTACTGGAGTCAATGAGAAAACATGGGCTGTATCTTTTACTCCTACACAGGTTACACCAGAACTCTTTTTAATATAAAACTGGACATAACTCCAGCAGTACATATTCTCTGGAGAAACAGTATTAAGGTGGCTGACATACGCTGCTTCGTTCAGAGGTGAGGTGAGGCAACAGATACCTCGCAGATGAATCACAGTAAAGCCCTGGTGTAGCCCCAGGGGATTTGGAACAGTCTGTCGGAGATGGACTTTTCTTGGTATATTTCAGCCAGACCTTTCCTATTACTACAGCATTTTTGATAACTCTGTGCTTCTATAAACAACTCTGTGATGAGCATCAAAAAATTGAAATGTTTAAAACAGCATCTGCTAATAAATTTAAATCTTTAACACTCCTTAATAACACATCATCCTAATATTTGCTAATACTTGCTTTTGGGAGGGAAAGAGAGCAAGTGTCCTATGAGGATAAGCCAACATGAATTGCCGACCATGCACTGCTTGTCATTAACAAGAGTGGAGGAAAATGGGAAAACATCTGATTTGATCAAAAAATTCACCAAATACAGCATCATACATTGAATTATAGATACAATAGAGTAGCTGAGTTGCTTCATACACTCAAGAAGCCAAGGGACAAATGAAAGTTTGGTCTCCAGTCACACAATTACCCATCCCTATTAGATTAATTCAGCCATCTACAGGATTTGCTATTTATATCAAAGAAACTGGAAAAAATATTTACAATATGTTTGGTTATATTTATTAGAAAGCAGCAAAAGCACAAAGAAGCTTTGCAATGACAGTTACCTTTTTTACTATATAGTTGAGAAGAGAATTTAGCTCTTATTTCTGAGACCCCTGAAAGGGATAATTTGCAACACTGGCAAACAGCATTTTTTTTCAGTTTCCAGAGAACTGCAAAGTGCTGCAAGGGAGGATAAGAAGCAGCCACAAATGTAACCATTAACATAGGCTTCGAACAGACATAACAGGACTTCTGCACATAATCAACCTCGCAGCCCAAGGGGCACAATGATGGTCTCTGCTTCTTGCAGGTCCCAGCTCCAAGCTCAACCTCTTTTCTATTGAGCCAGAATTGCTCAGGGGGGTCTGATTCGTATGTGCTCTAGGTCTAGAAGACTTACATCTATTTACAAGACATTTGAAGAGCAGGTGACTGTGCAAGTACTAGGGAGCTGCTACCCACAATATGGGTTTTTAGACATAGATACCATGTAACAGGATATGCTGCACTTACTTGCCTTACTCTTAATAGTTTGTTTACATTAACAACTCCTAAAACACTCCCTATAAGGGAGCGATTTTTTTAGCATTGATTAATCTCATTTGGAAATAAGACAGCAGAGGGAAATAAAATCCAGCTAACGTTTTACCAGTGAGCTCAGAACAAAAATATTGCTTTGTGATTCACACACAGCTAAGTGTTACACAGAGATTAATTCTCCCACTTGTTGATGTCAGAGTCCCTGCAAGATAACTATGCATTTCACCAGAGAACCATTAAAATGAGCTAAAACTAATACAAATTTATAGCAAGAATAGCAATAAATTTCCTTTATTTTCAAACTTAAGAAAATTTAGGAGCCAGATCGTTCAACTTTTGCCCACTGAAATTCTATGGTTAAAAAATGCAGAGTTAGAGCATAGAAAACATTTAATGTTTTCATTAACCTGTTATGTAGCCAGTCTGTCATTTTAACTTAGGCAAACCACCACAGTAGAAATGAGAGTTCTGAACCACTGTTTATATATAGTTCAATTCTTCATGTATCCATCTTTCCCAAAAGGAATCAGCTAAAATAAATCATAACTTCGTCATGGGAATACACAGATGCACATAGCACTTCTATAAGAAATAACTAGATAGGAAACTCAAAGAAAAACAAAATGTCATTTTATGCCCCTTAAAATTTCACTGACCTACAAAGTCTTGCTTTGATGTAGGTTATTCTGATGTAATTACTATTTTTCACAAGAAAACAGGATGACATACTTGGAGTGTATAGGATAAGAATGAAATTTAACATGAAAGGTAATAGTAGTGTTCTCACTCTCTCATTCTCTCATTTTGTTCCTGCTGTAAAATTAACTAAATGTTCCTTAAATCACCTGAGAAATCCAAGAATCAACAAAAATGCCTTCAGGAAATTACCATGAGACAATTTTCATTTGCCATAAATCTCTGAATATCTGTGAGCAGAAAGAGGTTTTGTCATCAAATCTGATCTTTTTCCCTGGTAGGGGTGCTCTGAGTAGCACTGCACCTACCAGAATAGCCACTGGGTTAAGCTACTTTCCAGAAACAGAGGCTCTGCCTGTTTTCTACATGAGGCAGATGATGATTTTGTACATAAATCTGATAGATCCCAGACACATTTCCCATTAACAGAGTTACTCATGTTTCATTTCATGAAGATATTCAGAATTTGGAAGCGTTGAAATAAGAGCTACATTTTGACATTTAATTTTTTTTTTTTTTTTAAATAGGGAAAAAAATTTTGTTTCCCAACTCTGATGATAATCTCAATTAGTACCTTCTTTTAGGCACAGAACCACCATTTACCAAGAGTAAACACTAAAAACTCCATGCTTACTGTTTTGGGGAAAGAGGGCTAAAAAGGCTATCTTTTTAGTTGCAAATATGGGCAACTGCTCTGCGTTCTCAGTGAAACCAGTAGTCAAATCTGGACCCAACTAAGTTAGCAGCAGTCTTTCCCCTGACTTAATGAGGGCTAGGATTTCATCCTAAGACTTTAAAGCAAGTCAAAGGAAAGAGCAAAGCTTACCTCTATAGCAAGAAAAGAGAGCAAAGAAAGAGGAAAATGGATATAGGTTTTTTTTAAGAGATAAAAGGTCATTCATCTTTACAAAAGCTAACAAACCAAATGTCATTAGATGTAGGAGATATAAAAGGTCAAATAAATATCCTGAACATGGAGCTAAAATGTTACAGAAAAACTAAAGGAAGAGGAGAGGTACATTTCTTCCTTTGAGGATAAAACTATTAAAGAATAAAAATAATTTTGGAAAAAACTCTCTCCAAAAAAAAAATGTCCACATGGAAAACATTTGAAGTAACAAGTCTGCATTAGAAAAATAATATCCTTTTATTAAATATCTAAGGAGCAAGCAGTAACAAGCAGCTATAGCGATCACACTATCTAGAACACTATTGAACTTGGGGTTTGAAACTTGAAATTTCATAGGAATCATGCCCAACAGAAAAAAAGAACATTCCATGATGGAATGATACCTGTTATATTCATTCTGAGACTAATCATATCTGATATGAAAAAAAAAAAAAGAAAAAAAGAAGCAATTCCCAAAAGATAAAATCAACAAGAAGACATATGTTAATTTATCAGTGGATCATCTTGCCAAAGAAGGCATTAGACTACACTGATTTTTGACTGAGGGTTGCGCTGTTCTTTTCACAATCATCCTTGAAGAGATGGTATTCACATTTAGGGAATTTTCTTTAAAAATTAAAATTTTTGGAAGTGTAAATGGAACACCTGCCCAATGCAAAAGGCCAAACCAAAACAAGAGTGTCACTGACATTGCCACCAATTTCTAATAAGATCAGAGCTATCATCCAAAAAGACCTATTCAGGACAGCATTTCTGTCTAAGTGCTGCAGGTTTGCGGTCTTATAGACATTAAAATTCTTGGGGAATTCTATATTTACTGAATTTTCATGACTATAAATTGTCTACAATTTTAGATCCTTTATGCTAAAATATACACATTACACTGGTTTTCTCATGACTTGAGTATCTGTCAGTGTTCTCATTCCTTCTCCTTCTTGATTCTGACAAGGACTCTGAACAATAAATTGATCATGATACTGACAAATACACTATTTTTAGAGAAGCATACATTCTGGTAAATTCATAACATATTTTGTATATTTTCTAATTTGGTTATATGAATTCAGCTATGATGTGATCCAAGTCCAGGATGCACTTTCTCCAAATTTAATGCTCTATTTTTAAAGTATGACCCTTCTCTTCTGACTTGAAAAATATCAGCTTCTCTCCAACAGGATAAACATGAGTAAACTGAAAAATTTCATATTTCCACATTCAGTCACAGAGTACATGCACCTGTTTCCATGTCCTACACTGTTATATGGTAAGTGTGATGTTGTAAGGGATATCTGTGAAGGAGCAAAGTGTAACTGTCTGCTGCTCTTAAATCTTGAGATGTCAAAGACTTCCACATAGAAGAGTTAAGCTGCATCAGCTCTACTGTACATATGGGACAATTAAGCACAGAAATAGGAAGTAAACTACCCAACACCTATTGTTGTCTCACGATTAGGTCAGAAATAATTTCTATAAGCCAGTCTTAAGTGTCCTGATCTTCCTGTTTCTTCCGTTGTAAGGGATAGGACTGGACAGAGATTTATGTGTCATGGTCTGACAAAAGTGAACAGAATTACAGCCAGACAGCAGGAAAGATGAGAAGGGAGCCTTACCTAAAACACACCTCAAAGTGTGGGCAGAGTAACTGTGGGGTAAGCTAAGATAGAAATTTACAGTCTGTCCACGGTCCTTCGGTAAACACTCAGACATTGGTATACATAAGGTAGCTCAGCCAGCCCTCTTTCACTGATGGTAATGAGTTATTTATTTTCCACTACAAGACACGCGCGTGCAAGCAGTTCCTGCAAAATTACTGGTAGGCTGTAAACACACCTGTGATTATTCAGGAATAACTAGTTGTTTGTCCATATCCCCCTGAGGGCCAGAGGAATGGGCCAGAGGAGGGGAGCACATTCAGAAAGGAGTTCCCTTTTGCCAGATCCCAGATTAAAAAGCAGTATGTGTAATGCTGTCGCACAACTTTGATCACACAGCCCACCAGTTCGTGTCATAAACCAAAGTTCAACTTTGATTTTCCTTCATGCTTTCCTCTAAGATTGTTGATAGGACTTGTTTTCCCTGGCTTTGGGCCCCCACCCTGCCTTAGACTGCATCGCTTCATGTTCCCTAGCTCCAACTGCTACTACGCCACTGAAGACACTTTGCTCCAGGAGTTATTCCTCAGAAATACACCACTCTGTAGTGCAATGAAATCCAAGAGAAAACACAAGTCAGTCTCCTATTTAAAGTTTTCCAGGTACGATCCTGTCTCTGCAGCCATTTTGGACTAAGGTGTGACAGCCCCACAACTGACTGCTTTTCCACTTCTCTACAGATGAGACTACACCATCTCAGCACAAGTAAATAGGGGAACCTAGTTTGCACCTCCTACTTTGTGAATTAAAACATTTCTGCATCATACTTCACGCTCTCCTGAACAGTGAAAAGCCATTCCTGTATCTCCTAACATGTCTTATAGTCAAATTGCCTAAAATCTACAATGGTGATCTACATTAGGTGCTCGATGCTATATACACTTAAATCAGCTCAGCCACATAATTTCCTTGTCAGATAGCTCTGGTATTCCACTCTATTCATCCAGCAAGGCTAAACTTGGCACAGCTGGAAAACTCTCATCTCCCCTGCACGTCCAAAAGGAGCAGTGCACAGAATTCAAGTATCTTCTGAATTCAGCAGTAGTTTTCTTAGCTTGTCCTTTCCCAGGTTGCTCTGTCTTGGCAAACTTGTGCAAAAACAGCAGTTACTCCAGAAAAAACTCTGTGTTTATAAGAGAAAACAAAACAAAACAAAAAACCCACAACCAAAAACCACAACACACATTTTTTGTTCATATCAACAAATTCAGTTTTATCTGGAGCAGAAGTCTGAAATGCAATGGGAGCCCAAAGAAAGGCTCTCTCTGATCCCAGCAGAAAGGCATCACAACACATTCTCAGCTGCCTTCTCTGCCCAAACTAATATTTTACCCTCTTTTGCAATTAAAACATCTAGGGTATTCTCTACTGGGGAATAGTTGTCACCTCTATCATATTGCTTTCCTAATCGTCCAGAGTTAATACACTCGTCCTGCCTTGGCCTGCTTCCATGCAGAATGTTAGTTTTCTTCAATCATTGTTTTAGCCATGTCATTACTCTCTTTGAATACCATTATGGGGTCTGACTTCTCTATAGGATAAAAGACAAAACTACTTACCTCTATTGCACGGTTCTGCAAAAGCCTCACCTCAGCTATCATCTCTAATTAGCACCAAGTTGTTGAGTGACCTCTTCACCTACACTTGCACCCCTTTCCAGCTTTTCCCACTTCATCAGCTACATGATCTTCCTCTCTTTCTTCATACCCCACCACAAAATTCCTGCCTGTTTCAAAGCCTATTAAAAGCTTGACAATAATTAGTCTGTTAAAAATACCAGAAGTTCCACTTGTCATTTTGACGAATATTTTCTCACAGCTTCAGTTTTGCCCCTTGTCTTTCTGCATTCATCACTTTTTTTGTACTTACATTGTAACCCTTTTTTGTAGCACACTTTTGTGCTCAATTTTTTGTAGAACACTAAGCACAATAAGACTTTGGTCCACAGCTTGTGTCTAATTACTACATTAATGCTACTTCTAATATTAAACTGAGCTAAACTATAAATTATACAAAATTGCCATTTTCACATGCTGATTAGCATGCTGAGATACATTTTGAGGCCACTGTACACATTTGCATTTCTTATCAAGACTGCTGTTTGATACATACTTTACATACACAGCTAAAGCTACAGATAGGACCTGTAATTCTTTCCCAAAGGAAAATAAATACGCTCTCTCCACTGCTGCAGCCCCTTCTGATCAGTATACCCTTTAGTTACAGTAGACAAATGGATAAGAATGAGACCAAATTTCAATTATTCAATTATTGCAGATTGTACACTGTGTACCTCACAATTCTTTTTGGAAAAAGCAAAAACGAAAAAAAACACAAATTGTCCCAACACAGGAGGCATGCAGGATCTTTCCTGTCTCATTTCTCTACACTGCGGGTGCCACATTTCCCTCTGGCAAACTAGAAACAAAGTTCAGGGTCAGCAGAAAAGCAGACCTTAATCCAGCAGACCAATAATCTCACAAAATTAATTTTCCATTTACTACTGTTCATTTCTATAAAAGAGGATATTCCTACATATTTAGAATGAAGAATCTCTGAAAAATGTTTTAAATGGCCATGTTTGTAACATTCTTTATACAACTGTTCCAGGGTGCTGCCTGCGTAGGTCTTAGCAGCCTAGTATTGCTCTGATGAGTGCTTCAAACTCTGCTAGTGATGTATGTATATGTGTATGTGTATGTGTATGTGTATGTATATGTATATGTATATGTATAATGACGGTGTGCGCAATGCATATGGTATTCTTTAGTTCATCTGAGGAACAAACATTTTGGAGAATGTTTGTTTGAAAAGCTAATTCCTCAAAAAAATAAAATCGAAGTTTTTCAGGTTACAGGACAAGAAAGACTGTCAAATTTCCAAGTGTAATTCTTAAAATATTTACAGTACAGCATTTCATTCCTACAAAGAAGTGGAACACAGGAAACTGGAGCTCTGTTTTCTGAGCTTCCAATGTCTGCAGTGTATTTGAGAAGGAATTTTAGTTTAGTCCTGGAGTTGTTTAAGACAACAGCAACAACACTAAATAAATAAATAAACAAACAAACCCAAAAAGCCCCACCAGAACACCCACAAAAAAACCCAAAACCTTAAATCAAATTACCACTGGTCTTGAGGAGTATGTAAAAATATGTGTTCAGATATTGAGTTTAGCAAATTTTGAAGACATTTTACTCACTCTAGAAAAGATTACACTTAACTGCTTGGCATTTTCAAATGAAGATATTTCCCCCATGTCACTATACACCTCAGTGAACAAATATTCTAATACATCATAAAAAACAGACTGCAAGTCAAAATATAAAAGAAAAATAAAAAAAAAAAAAAAAAAGGAAAAAACCCCACATTTGCCGAAAGTGATGGTTTGTTTTCCATTTGGTTTGGTCCTGGTTTTTTGTTGGTTGTTTTCTTTATTTTACCAGCATAAACTAACAATCAACAATTTATGGAAAGAAGGAAGGAAATAAAGAAGGAAGAATTATGAAAATGAACAAACTAATGAGTAGTGCTTTTGATTTTGAAATTCTTCAACTTGAAGAACTTCTACTTAGGAAGCTGTTATTTAGCTAGCAAGAAGGTTGTCAAACTAACGGCGCAACATTTAAAGAAAATTAGAAAGATCAAATTGAAATTCAACTTTAGCAATAACCAGTAAAACAATGACCCCTGAGTTTAGAACCATGAATAAAATATTTACAGTCTTTAGCATTAAACCTGCATAAATCTTGTTATTTTTAGCAACAGAGTTTTGAGTTATTCTTTTCTAAAATTACATTATCAGAGGGCTAAGTAAAATCTACAAACAGCCTCTAGCAGAATATCACACCGGATGAGACAAAGTAGCAATTAAAACTAGTATCTTCCTTGGTAGAAGCAAAATACCTACAGCACCACATAGTATACCAAAGAAAGTATTAGCCCACACTTCAAGAACCAGTTTTTTTACTGGTGTAAAGCAATATAACTATACTGATTACTCTACTTTAACTATGCTGATTTACACCTACTGAGGATCTGGATCATAAAAATCTGCATACTGAAATGAAGTAGCTCTCTCTATCGACTGGACAATAGATTCAATAGCATCCATAAATTTAACATCTGGTAAAGATGCAAGAAAATTGCAAATACCATCAGATATCACTGCCACATATTGGTTATAAAATATTAACTAGTATCTTAGACACAGCACTAAATAAAATAATTGTTATTTTAAATCCAGGTCAAGTTAGCTTTGTGACAGGAGATAAGAATCACTATACGTAATGATTTTGACAAACCAAAGTATACTCTATTGCCAATAAGATCTTAGACTGAATTTTGCCTTTCTGAAGAGCTGCAGCAAAAGTCCTGTAAACCACCAAAACTCTCAGACTCAGTTAGGAAATGGCACAGAATCTGGTTTTCCGTACTAGGGTAAAATTTACGTTCAAGCAGATGATGCTTAGTCCACACATTTTGCAGTTATAAGCAATGTGTATGTCTATCTGCTAGAATAATTTCAGACCAATATCTCTTCTGTGTCTCAGAATAGGATTAAATAAAAACAAAATAAACAAAATGAAACTGTACTTCTAAAATCAAAGATTCACCAGACACCTTTTCTACCTGAAACTTATTTCAAATGCAAAGGAAAATCTGTTGCCTAAGTTTACAGCTGAAAGATGGAGATTCAGCTACTCAGGAAAGGAGTGCTTGGACAATCACATAGCGGACTTGGGAGCTTCTTTAAAAGGGGAGTGACCTACTAATTTGCTGTTATCTGTGAGGAAAAAAACTTTTAAAATAATCATGAGTTTAGAGTGTCACCGCCTCCAGATTTGCTTGTCTGAAAAATGGGACTCGTAAGTTTGGACAAAAAAAGAAACAGATTCAGAATAATGAATTCTGTCCAGAGCAGATGAACCATCACAAGAGGAGTTAATTTTGTAGTACCTCAAATGCCAATCATCAGATGGTGAATATATCTCTGTTGGTGACATGGACAGTGGGATTGAGTGCACCCTTAACAAATTTGCCAATGATACCAAGCTGTGTGTAACAGTCGATACGCTGGAGGGAAGGGATGCCACCCAGAGGAACATGGACAGGCTTGAGAGATGGGTCTGTGCAAATCTCATGAAGTTCAACAAGGCCAAGTGCAAGGTCCAGCATGTGGGCCGGGGAAATCCCAAGCACAAATACCAGCTGGGCAGAGAATGGATTGAGAGCAGCCCTGAGGAGAAGGACTTGGGGGTGTTGGTGGATGAACCAGAATGTGCATTTGCAGCCCAGAAGCCAACCATGTCCTTGGCTGCATCAAAAGAAGCACAGCCAGCATGTCAAGGGAGGTGATTCTCTCCGTCTACTACTCTCTGGTGAGACCCCACCTGGAATACTGCGTCCAGCTCTGGAGCACTCAACATAAGAAGCACATGGACCTGCTGGAGCAAGTCCAGAGGAGGGCCACAAAGATGACCAGAGGGACGGAGCACCTCTCCTATGAGGACAGGTTGAGGGGGTTGTTCAGCCTAAAGAAAAGGCTGCATGGAAACCTTACGGCAGCTTTCCAGTACTTAAAGGGGGCCTACAGGAAAAACGTGGAGGGACTCTATCAGTGTAGTGATAGGATGAGGGGTAATGGTTTTAAACTGAGAGAAGGTAGATTTACGTTAGATATTAGGAAGAAATTCTTTACTCTGAGTGTGGTGAGACACTGGCATATGTTGCCCAGGGAAGCTGTGGATGCCCCATCCTTGGAGGTGTTCAAGGCCAGGCTGGATGGGGCTTCGAGCAACCTTGTTTAGTGGGAGGTGTCCCTGCCCATGGCAGAGGGGTTGGAACTAGACGGTCTTTAGGGTTCCTTCCAACTCTAACCATTCTATGATTCGATGATTCTTTGGCCCCAGCAGAGGAAGTGTTTTGAAGGGGAAGTCTTTCAATTTAACAACCCAATTAATCAAAAATCTTAGAGGTTTTAAAACTCAAAAGCAGCTTAATGATACATGATGACTTCTGAAAGAAGAAAACGAAGTTTCTGCTACAACCCATTAATTTAAATTTTCACCCCTGCCATCTTGTTGAAAGAACTATATATAATTATCTGAATGTGACCTGCTTCGCCTCCTCAAATACTTGCAGAGACATTCACATTCAATATCCGTAAATTTCTCTCCCTAATCTCTTCATAATACATGGGGTTTTTTGCAAGTATTTTGCCATAACACAACATCCAGAACAGGACTGTGTAGTCAATACAATAAAAATAGGCTTCCTGTTTCAGTGGTGCAGGCGGAGCTGTGCTACAGAAGTGCCATTGACAGCTGAGAGGACTCTATATTATGGTCACCTCTAAGATTTCACACCAGTTTAGCCCAATTTATATGGGGCAACACCAGCATAAAATCTGACTGATTCTGGAAACCAGTCTCCCCTCTCTGTAGAAGCTGGATGACAGCTGCTGGAGAGCAGCCCATGAAGTGGGCTGTACCTTGTACTTTTGCATTGACAGCCATGGACAAAACACCAAGAGAAAGTCATGACACCTCTTGGCACCGGTTCTGAAGGGAGCCCAGAATCACATCAGTAGTGATGCAAGCAGGAGGGAATAAGTCACCTGTGGGCTACATCAATGTGCAATATCCTAAATGGGAGAAGAAATTCTGCTGCCAGCTTCTGTGGGCATTGAGAGAGAGACAGAGAATTCACCAGAAAGTCACTGAAGAGCCTACATTTCTGGTAGCGTGGGCCTAGCAGTCCTCTACTGCTTAGGGTTATACTTTTTTCTGAGAAAGCAGGCTAAGGACCTCAGGGCCTGCAATGTCCTGAGGCACAACTGCTAACTCCACACTTATGCCCTTCTCAACTTTTACTTTGAAAGCCTACACAGGATGGAAGTAGAGAAGAACTGTTTCTTCCCACATCTACCCCAAGTTAAAGTTAGCATATGGATTAAAATAATTAGAACATTCCAGTATGTCACAAGCAAGGACATTCAGGCTACTGCTCCAAACTTAGTAATTGCAGTTGCAGCTAGATGCTGACATTGCATGCCATGGTTGCCTCCAATATTTATGTGTACTTACGTGGTGACCTTGCTTCTAGAAGAGGTTGAATCTGTTAGAGAACTACACAACATTTTGCACAATACCAGTAATGTTTGTAAATGTAAAGGATTACACAGAGTGAAATGCTCACAGGGGGCATTAAGTCAGATGACCTCATGTTTCCTTCTGACCTCAAAGTCTGTTGATCTACAATTTGATGAGTAAAAGAACTTCTGATATTGCTAAAAATGTTAAAATGCTGATTACCTAGAAGCAAATATAACAGCACTAATTTTCCTCAGAAGAAATACCTTGGATTCAAGAAATAGTCTTCTAGCAACTAGATGACAGTTCTGCCCTTCTCAGGGAAGTTTTAGAATTAGTTCTTAAAACAGTTACATGGATACATGTATACATAGGTAGACATCTATGTGACTGAAGAATTTATTAGCTTAAAATCTATTCTGCCAGGTTATTCACAGGAGGTTGCTCCAAGGCCCTAGTCCTTACCCCTCGCACCCCAAAACTCGTGGAAATTATTACGGAAAACAGTTTTTAAATAAATAATACAAGATAATGTTGTTCAGTGTTCTGATTATGTATAGCCATAGAATCATAGAATCATTTAGGTTGGAAAAGACCCTTGGGGTCATCGAGTCCAACCATCAACCCCACTCTACAAAGTTCTCCCCTACACCATGTCCCCCAACACCACATCTAAATGACTCTTAAACACATTCAGGGATGGTGACTCCACCACCTCCCTGGGCAGCCTATTCCAGTGTCTGACCACTCTTCCTGTGAAGAAGTTTTTCCTAATGTCCAGCCTAAACCTACCCTGTTGCAGCTTGAAGGCATTCCCTCTTGTTCTATTGCTAATTACCTGTGAGAAGAGACCAGCACCAACCTCTCTACAATGTCCTTTCAAGTAGTTGTTGAGAGTGATGAGGTCTGCCTTCAGCCTCCTCTTCCTCAAGCTAAACAGTCCCAGCTCCTTCAATCACTCCTCATAAGAGTTATTCTCCAGGCCCTTCACCAGCTTCATTGCCCTCCTCTGCACTCACTCCAGCACCTCGATATCTCTCTCGTATTGAGGTGCCCAAAAGCAGACACAGTACTCAAGGTGTGGCCTCACCAGTGCTGAGTACAGGGGGACAATCACCTCTCTACTTCTGCTGGTCACACTATTTCTAATACAAGCCAGGATGCCATTGGCTTTCTTGGCCACCTGGGCACACTGCTGGCTCATATTCAGCTGCTTGTCAATTAGAACCCCCAGGTCCTTTTCTGCCAGGCAGCTCTCCAGCCACACTTCCCCAGGCCTGTAGTGATGCGTGGGGTTGTTGTGGCCCAAGTGCAGGACCTGGCACTTGGCCTTGTTGAAGCTCATTCCATTAGCGTTGGCCCATCGATCCAATCTATCCAAGTCTCTCTGTAGAGCCTCCCTATCCTCATGCAGACCAACACTCCCGCTTAACTTGCTGTCACCTGCAAACTTACTGATGATACACTCTATGTCCTTATTAAGATCATCAATAAAGACGTTAAACAGAAATGAAGACGTTAAACAGAAATTATGTATATCTTGTGCTATTGCCAATGTTCTCTTGTATGTCCACATGGAAACAAGAATCTTGCAGGATGTTAATTCATTACAGGGAGCTAAATGGCACAATTATTCTAATTCAATGAAAAACAAATCTCCACAAAATAAAGGAAGAGAAGAGGTAACAATTCATTTAGTATAACAGAGTGGTGAGGAAATAAGAAAATAAACAAATACAGTTTGAAATAACACCCAAAGCTATGCTGCTTCCAAATCATATGGTCAATAACGCACTGAATGGTTTTACTCTTAAAGAAACAGAAGCATGCCCACAACACAAACAAAGCTCTAGTTCTGCAATGCACATAATTTTAAGCTTAAAATATTTGTAAATAAAAGCAGTTTTCCTATTGAACTTGTAAAATATTACCTTCAGTTAAGCAATTAACACAACTTTAATAGGTGAAATTTACACCATCACTACTTAATTGCCCAAAGGTGGTTTCAGACACGTTCGAATCATGTTACCTGTAAGCAAGGAAGCATGCTAAAATACTTGGCAGTTTGTAGAGTTGGAGATGTCAATCAGGCTTGACTTCAAGCTCATTGAAGAACTGGGGCACAAAAATGAGAGGCAAGGGAAAGTCTTTCTGTTTGGTAAAAAATGCACTAATATAGCTGTGATTGATTGATTAATTGTTTTTCCACAACGCTGCCATGCGGTCATCAGAAAACAAACAAACAAACAAAAAAAAAAAGAACACCAAACCAAAAAATCTTGATCCTCGCTGTCAGCTAATACCTTTTGCTGAAAGTTTTTCCGAAAGTGTACAAGAAAAAAAATTCAAGTTGCATATTTCCAAGATATTTTTGCTCTTAAATGGTATAAATTTGGCAGAATTGATATGGGAATAGCAGTTAAAAGCTTATATGTACAGCTTGATGAAACTCCTACACTATTACAAGGTTTGCACTATTTGAATCACTTACATCAAAGTTATAGAATATAAATGAATACAACGAAATAAATATATATTTTTAAAAAATCCTCACATCTGTGTGGATGAAGTAATTAATCATATATGGAAACAAGAACTGACGCTACATATGGGCTTCAGATAAGACCCTCAAGTACAACCACAGCAAAATGTGAACCTACTGACTGGCATCAGTAGATGAGAATTGCAGCTCTTCTCATCAATACACTGGTGTTTATAACACTCAGTTTGAGCCGCTGCAGCGAAAGCTGTGTGCAACTTTACAGTAGGTCGAGGTAGAATAATCTCCCTTTAACTTATCCTCGACACTTCAGAAAGGGATGCAAGAAAATCAGTGACGGATGACTTGGAAATCACTATAAAGAATCTTTCTCATGTACAGGATGTGCAAAAAGTTGGCTGGATTATACATACCTCAGTAACAATGGCTTCAGCATCTTTTATGGTATAATATTTGTAGCCTGGCTACATAAATATGAAAATATCCTGCTATGTCTGAGTAATGTACTCAATTACAACAACTAAAAAGTTAATGACAGTACCTAGAAAACATTCGCTTTATCCAGGTCCTAACAGATTCTCAGTTTCACATCTCTTCCTTTCCAGTTTGTTTATCTGACTTGTCATCTCTAAACCCTTGTGTGTGTTAAGTTATATATCATGCAATGCAAAAGGCAAGGCAACACGATGCAGTGAATTCCTTCACTCAAACAGGAGAAAATTCAATCCTTTCTTGCTAGTGCTAGATGGGGTTTATTTACCCCACCACAGTGACTGCTGTGGTCATAGAGTAGGCTCATTACAGAAATGACTACAAAACATACATATCCAGCAATCCTCAGAGGAAACCAGAAATCATCAGTAACTGATGCATAGCTGCAAAGGGCTGAATTTGTCCCCAAAGGCACTATTTGTGCATTCACGCACTTAATATTTCACATCACATCTGACTGTTTAAGTAAATAAAGTGACATTTTGATTATGGAACATATTAGAGACTGACAGTAGTTTTATTGATCTATCAAAACATTTGAAGGATTGATTACTACAGTTTCAAAGCCATTCATTTCAACAGAGGTCTGGCCACCAGACTGCTATGGTCCATGGCAAGCAGGCAAGCACAAAGCCTGAATAGTCTCAATTAAAAATGTAAGTCTAAGACTCATAAGTAAAGAAAACTTCATAATTTAAAGTGCCATTCCACAATGTTTACTTACTGCAGTGATGAAACTCTCTTTTTATAGGGTCCTAGGAGATTCTTCCTTCATACTCTGCCCTTGATAATCTCAAGGGAAAAACAATGTGGTTACACTGAAAACCACCTAGAATGCAATAATATATGCCCAGTAATGAAACTAAACCAATCTCATTACAATCAGGTGTATAGCAATAATTATGCAATTTAGATAAGTCACTTCAGGTTGGCTTCACCAGTTATCTTCTCTCTCACACTCCTGAGTGCAACCAATGCACAGCACTCCCCTATCCCTTAACTGCTAGTCCAACAAATGAGCCTTCCAGATTTCACAGTAAAATGACGCCCATTTGCCTTCCAAATTGTGCTGCTATCCATGCCTAGTAATTTAAAGCCTCCTAAGGTTCCCTAAAGACTCAAGGAGAGTGGGAGGCAGAAACAACATACACATCTTCAGTAGTGCAATTTTATCACGGAGATGCCTTCAAATTGTCATCTCACCATTATCAGATCCGCTTAGCATAATTACCTGCAGAGCCAAGGGTGGAGAGAAAGTACAGAACAGACTGCAACAAAGATCAAAATGCTCTGAGAGGTGTCACGGCCTTCATGTAGCACAGAGATGAAGTTTTAGAAGAACTGAAAGGGGAGGTCAAAAATAAAAGAAAGGCTCAAGACAGGGGCCTCTTATGAGATGTACTAAGTAGCAACTCAGGATAGAAAAATGGCAGGAGACATGACCAGCACGAAACAGACCCAAAAACAGAATCAGAAATACAGCACTCACGTCACATGCTTCTTCACATACCTGCATCACAGAAGGGGATCTTGTGTTTTATTACAAGTTTTGCTTCACACATGTTTTTACTCAGCTTCCTGAAGACAACAGTGAAGGAGCTCCCTCTTGTTAAAGAATAATTTTAAAAAATTAAAAAAAAAAATCAAGCTTAGACAAAAGTGTTGCAAGAACATAACTGTAGCAAGAACTATGCTCTACAACAGGGAACTTAATGGAGTAGTGAGAGTGTAAAAGAGATTAAGTAATACCTTTTCCTATTATGAGCTTCACTTTTCCTACAGGACAGGGGAGGAGAAAGGTCCCTCCAAGCCCCTATCTGGACCTCCTCTTCCTAGGACAGCACTGCTTTCTGTCATCCCTTTCAGAGGGCCAAAAATAAACATTAAAGCTGACCTAGATCCAGTTTGGTATAAGGGTCCTATTTTGTATTCCTTTTCTTTGCATTTCTGGCAACACAGGAAGACCTTCACATATAGACCTCATTCCAAAATCTAAGTCCAACTTTTTTGTCAGGAGTTTGAGAGCTTTTGGGTGGCTTTAGTTCTGAAATAAAAGAACAGGGAGCAATCATGAATATAACACTTCTGATAAAAAAAAAAAAAAGTGGGGGGATTTTCTGTCAGCTGAAGACAGGTTTTCAGTGAGAATCAAAAATAAAACTTTAAAGACAGTTAAAGATACACTCCATTGTATTCTGAAGGCGAAGAATAATTTTAAATATGAAGATAAGATTACCAGTAAGTTACCACAAGCAGACAAGCAGGCTTGTTCTCCACAAGTTCCTAAAACAGAGAAAATCAGCTATTTTGATGTTGCCATTGTATTGTGGCTCCTTCTGATCCAAGTTCTGGCAAGGTAGAAATGTACCCTGAATGTCCCACCACATTTATTTCCAGGGAGAAGAGCCATTCCCACGAAAAGAGTCATTCTTATTGGGACCCTCTGTATACAAAATTTACTCATCAGCCCAGTATTCTAAGTCAGTTAAAAAAATACAATTTAGTTTAACACACTACATGAATATTTATTTTAGAAAAACAGAAGAGACACTGACTTTATCTGGCACTGGAGGAAATAAAAGACCATAAGCTGGAAGTAAAAAACCAGTGTTTCAAGCACAAAGAGCTAAAAAGAGAGGTGAAGAAGCAGCCTGTCTAGAGTTTCCTAATGAGGTTGATTTCTTTTTCTCTAACTTCCTACAGTTAACTAGCTGGTGTTTTTTATTCTGAAGATTTTATTTTTAATCAAACTATTTTAAAAAAGCAGAAGACTAAACCCACAATCCTAGATGCCGAACTCTTTCCCAGTTGAGGCATAAAATTGCCAAAAACAATCAAGAATTTGGCTGGCTTTAGTCCTTTATTCAGCACATGATGTTTGAAGAGAAAATTCTATACTTTAATGAAAAGTTTCAAACACTCACCCGAAATTCATTATCAATATTTGAGCTATATAGTACCAGATGTTTCCAACACTTTAGGAAAGGTAAAGGAGGAAGCAGAATGGCACTTAAAGCAACTGAATGGAACATGTAAATTAGCTTAATTCTACCAAATGCATTGGCGTACAGAGTGCATGTGTTTCACCAGCAGTTCATTAGGCTAATTTGCTCATATACTGCTGTATCATGCTCACAGAGAAACAAGTGACAGGAAGAATGCTTTTTAATGAAAAGTGCTTTGTGTAACATCCACTACAGAGCGGCCACCTAAATCTACTAAACCTTTGGATCACAGGAGAAAACAACAAACTTCACCCACATCAATGAATCCCAAGTAGGATAGGCTCTTATATTCTACTGTAGATCTGCTTACTGCAGCTCGACATGAGAGCTGTATCCAACACTAAATAAAAAGGACAGCTATAATGAGTCAGTCTGGTCCCTCTGAAGAAAAGCACAACCTCTGACATAGATCCCAAGCAAGGTATTTACCACTAGTTTCATATTCTAACTCCCTTTAAGTTAGGCGGTAGGGACCTATTTTACATTGTAGAGATGAAGTAAGTAGATAAATGTATTAATTGTTATATTCAGTAAAGAAGATGATTAGTCCATTGTTTTGACTAAAGATATTTCCAAAGGAAATTTCTGAAGGCCTGAAGTTACCACCAAGAGAGCATAAGACAGGAATAATCAAAGATGACCATCCACACTGCAGAAGCAGTGTTATCACTGTAGTCAGGAGGCTGGAAGAGATCCTTCAGATTAAAAATCTACTGCAAATTTAATGAACTGTCCCAGATGTTAAACAGGACAAAGTCTACCTGTGCATTAGGTCCAGGCCTGTATGAGCAATACTAGTTGCAATTTCAATTGGCGTCATATTCTCGGCCTTTTTTTCTGGTCACGTAATCTTTTTTTTCCCCCCTCTGGCTGCTGTATTTTTAACAAAATGAATCCTTTGTGGTCTCCAGCAAAACTTCATTTTCACTGGTTTTAATAAGCCACTCCCTTCAATATTGACGTTCATACCTCCACTGTCAGATATACCACATGTGAATGGCCCCTTAGACAGCCAAGCTTTTGAATATTGAACCTATTACCTGGAAGAAGATATTTGGAGAGTCTACATGTCCAACTGTACTGACAATCCAGGTTTTTATTACAGTGTAAATCTCAGTATTTTTTAATGCATGCTTCAGCAAATCATTATACCCAGTGCATAGGATAGTTTTCAATGACCCAGAGCATGTTTATCAGTTGCAGCCACCAGGATAAGGATTGCAAATAGGAAAAAATAAATAACGCATGGCCAAAATGTTGTCTTTACTGGCCACAAAAACAGCCCTCTAACAGCCATGAAAAAACACAATTAGGTCAGGACAGCCTAAAGATTGGGCTAATCTGCACTGATTTTTGAAATAGTGGCAACGCCTGAAGTATTCAGAAGGTGATATTTGGATGCTTCCCAATGGTGTGATTATCAGACTTCATCCAAATGAGGGAAATGGACCTTTTTGATCTTTAAAGCTCTGTTCCTTATCCACAAGCCAAGTCTTAGCATTCCCAAGGTACTCCAAAGGCATTTCTTTTAATTTTTGCAACTTCATGTTCTCCAAGTTCAAGCCAAAATGGAACTAAAGATTCCAAACAAGGTTTAAGCATTCAGAACTAAGAACTGGGTACCGAGCCAGTCTTTGGACTGGGTTTAGTAATAGAATTTACCCCTATGTTGGTCATTAAAATAAGGAAACTCCTTATTCTGACACCTAATGTCAAAAAGGGGAAGGCAGTCGACAAGACACCAGCTTCTGTGAGAAATGGTGCATGCAGTTTTAAGTGGGCAGGTGGGGGTGGCTGGAAGAGGAGAAAAGTGGACCATTAACTTTTGCTAATCTAATTGAAATCGAAAAATGAGAATGATTTTTTCTTTCTATAGGACTTTAAAAACTGCTCTAAACAATAATAAAAATCTCCTAAATATAAGCTTCCTAAATGAGCTACATAATGTTCCATGCCATAATCACCACTGCAACAAGAAAATTGCTCAAATCGGTTTTGAGCCAGATTTGTCAGTCACGCTGCTCTGTGCTCTGAGTAACAATATTCTGTGCAATTAATATCACACCTTCCAAACTAGCTCTGAGTTCTGATGTTCTATGTGCTTCCGTCATTGCAGAAACTGCGGAGCCTTACTAGACTGTAATATAGAGTACTGATGAGAAGAAGAAAGAAATGGGGGTGGGGGGAATAGAAAAAAAAAGGAAAAAAATTTTTGCAGCCAAACAGAGGCCAGGAATAGTAAGATAATTAGGGTGTGGGTTTTTTCAAGATTGCAGCAGCTTGAATTGTTCCCCCTGTTTTATGTTTAATTACAGTTTTTATTGCACTCATAAGAAATCCAGCTGCTGAAATAATCCAAGGAGCCAAGAACATTTCATTTCTCCCCCTTTTTCAGAAACTTTCAGCTCAGCCATTATATGCTCTCTCTTTGTAACACAAATATGGAACAAAGCGCTATTGCACTCTTGTTTATGTTAGGGTCTTAGATGCCATCATTATTCGCAATCTGCATGAAAATCCTAGGATAAGAACTGAATGAGGAAGACAGAGGACATAAAGAGGATAGAATTCTTTTTCTCTGCATCTTGCTGTGCCTCTGCATTGCAAAATTACCACTTACATCAATAAAACACACATCAGGCGATAATGAATCTATAGAGACCTTGCAGAGGGAAAAAATCACAACTCCAATACAGATGAAACATCAGCATCTTACATATGCTTAAAATTGTACATCGTATGCTGTGACTTCTGAAGAGACATTCACTCAGTGGAAACACAGGGATGGGAGAGGAAGGAGTACATACAAAGCCATTCCTGAACAGCATTCCAATCTGCTGAATACTGATTACCGTCAAACCTTAAAGCATAATATTTAGCACAAAGAAAACTGCAGGTACTTAATATCTGTGACCAGATTAAAAAATTAAGCCTATACACTGCCGAGCAGTCTATGGGAACAAACAGGAGACACAGACAGGCTGCATGCCCCTGCCACACAATATTTTCAGGCTTTGATCTACAACCCTGGCCCATATGGATAGTCATACTGAAATCAATAAAATTTATATCAGTAAGAGTCAGTGGATTGGACCAGTTACACAATTTTCATGGTAGGAAAACTGATTACTAAAACAGTCACTTGTGTTCAGACTGTGCAAACAAGCCTTTTCTTTTAAGAATTCTAGGGATATGATTGGAGAAGGGAAAAATTAACTCTCCTCTATATTGAAAGTTAAAACTCAACCTGAAAGAAAGAAAGACACGCTAATGCTCTACAACTTACAGCGAACTTCGTCTCTCGTCATTGACTTGAGTCTTGGCTGCAGCTTTCTTCACAATGTTCACCCCTAGCCTCAGCATCCCCCCAAAACTGAGAAACAAAGTTACTTTTCTCCAGAAAAGTGTCAAGGAAACACTTATAGCAGCTAGAGAACCAGGCAGGAGTTTCACCTATGATACCTCCGCAAGCAACTGTGTTATGAAGACTCATTTGGCAACAGCAAGCTTTTACCAGAATTAATCTCAAGAGAAATGTCCCAAATGAACAAATGTCCCAAAAAGAAAAGGAAAAAAATTAAAAAAAAAAAAAGAAAGAAAAGAAAAAGAAAGAAACAGTGAACCAAAACAAATAAACAAAGCAAACTAAAACTTCCCACTGTGACTTAGAAAACTGGCACAGCAAAACATGTAGGTGAACCAAAAAAAAAAAAAAATAGTTAAACAAAAAATCAGCTTTCACTATTAGCAGAGCAAAGAATAAAACATTACCTACAGAAAAGGAAAAGGTGTTCAGCTCTTCCCTCAAGATCAGTCATTCAAGGAGGGAACCAGTCCAAGTTTTCCAGCAAAGAACCTTTGCATAGTCTAGGCAGCATAGGAGTTAAGGAAAAAAATACTTAAAGGACTTGTGGTGACTTCACATATCTGACCATAAAAAATGGGTACACTTAAGGAGAAATAGCTCAAAAAGTAATATTTAGGTATGAAAATAGAAGCTCACTTTGATCAAACAAGCCTTTGCAACAAGTGTCCATCAGAAATCAGTTTCAATTGTCCCTTGAACATGAGCAGAAACCTTCTGGTAAGACACAAGGTTGACCATATGCTTGAGACTTGAATTTTTACCTTTGAAAGTCCTAGGCAACTAATGACTGAATGTTCCAAAGGGTCAGGTGATTAAGAAAGGGACAAAAGACCTGCTGATCTTGGTGTTCTTATTCTTCAGAGCATTCTTAAGTCACTGTTAATAAGGGACAACTTTATCTTAAGACAGTCCATCTCAAAGAGTGTTCTACAGAACAAAAAAAGAGAAAGAACAACTTTTCCTGCCCCTTAGTTAATGGCATCAGCTTTTCTAGCCATTGGCATCTGTGTGTCTTCTTCTCTCACTTCTCCATAGCATCTGCAGTCACACCTTTCAATAATGGAGTTTACAATCCAGCAATCTCATCCCTAATCCCACATAGCTGTGATATGGCTTGCAGAAGATCACATTTACAATAGCATTGTATTTTGAGGCCCTTGTCTTTCAGATGCTGTCAAAGACAAGTGGTGGAAAACATTAAAGAGGAAGAAAACTCAAGTGGTGCCAAGAAAAAAGTTCTGGATCTGAAGAAGAAAGCATAACTAATGGGTATATAAATTGGAGCCTTCACAGCAAGCCTAGTTCAGCCATTCAGAGACTTGCATCGCCTGTGCTGCGCAGTCTGGTTACAAAATCAGAGCGGTCCCCTGGGCATAAAAATCTTCCATTGCCTCTGTGACAATAGCTCTGATCTTCCTGTTTATCACTTCAGATTTTATCTCCTCTCAGTATGTTTGATTTATCTTGGATTTCTGGAGGAAATGTAGCAGGAGGCAGGATACAGCCTCAGACTGAGTGAGGCAATGGCATAATTACTTCAGCTCTACAACAAAACACAGGAACATCACTGCTGCAGCCAGTTCCACCAGGGGGTAAGCAAGCATCCCCCTCCATGCCCTAGGACACCTGTATAGCTGGGCTATGGCATGAAACAGATATAAATCCGATCCAAGGAATTCTCACCAATGAATGGAAGAATACCATGTTTCACTTCAGCATTGTATTTACTCTTGCCTGTGAAGATATTAAGTACGATGTATCATTTTCAGCTTACACTGTTATACTTGCAAACTCAAAGCCCAGTTAAGTCTTGGTGTACATATGTCTACTGGGCCCATTAACTACCAAGAGCTAGCCATCCCTATCGCAAGTCTTTTATCATTTATAATGGCTGCTTATTAAAACAACGCTTCTCTCAAAATACACTTACCATAAAAGATTGTGATAATGTCTTCACCTAAGAATATTCACAGGTAAGCTAGCACAAAATGCCAAAATCTTTTTGACTCTACTCAGCATTTGACTTACAGATAGAGATTTCTCTTGGTAACTTGCCATTCAATTTCATTTTCCCAGACATTACCAGAAGCTGTTAAGCTTGAACTCTTGCTCATGTACTTAAATTTTCTGCAGTGTCATAATACCCAAACTTCTCTCAGATGAAATACCATTACCTTCTATATCCCATAAGAATTTTTAAAATCAATAATTAATGCTATTAAGATGATGAGAAAAGCCAAGCTTCCCAATATTCATTAACCTTGAACAGAACTAAATTCCTCTAATTGTTTTGAACTGGGAGGAAGATGGAATATCAATTCTATAAATATCTGGGAAGATTTTTCAACAGGCTTTCATTTATACTCACACAGAGCTACTGATTAATTTTTCAACAGGGACACACAACAGTTTCAGAAGGCCCAAGGAAAAGTTAATTCTCTGATAACTTCCAGACTGTATTACAGCATATGGAGTCAGACCTCTCCCATTCCTTTATCTTCTCAAAACAGGTCTGGAGCAAAATACCCTCCTTGCTCTGTTGTAGATGTCCTATCCTTTACTTAGCAGAAGTAGCTCTTATCTATCTCTAAACTCTGTGGAAAGCAACCATAGCTAAATCGACTGAATAATACATAGCTATAAAACAAGCGTGTTGCTTTTACCCCTCCCTGAGCCTCATCTCCAACAGGCCAGTGATGATGGTAGCAGGGATCTCAGTGAAACCTAACAAACCTCTTCCCACCCACCCCTCTCTTTCCAGTCACCAATAAGCAACAGCCATCCTTGCCTTTGTGCCACAGCAATGCTTGACTAGACATAGCAGTGAGCAGGGAAAAAGGAGTTGTTCTGAGACACAGTTGGTCTTGTCCCCTCCACTTTTCCCATAGCAGACATGATCAAATTCTCTCCCCTGCTGAAACCATATTCCTTCAGGGCACGATACAAAGTTAGGGCAACTAAAACCTGGAACAGTCTCTCTGTAGGTGTTTGCAGTAAGGATGGCACAAAGCTGTTGGCATGGGGAGTAGAAATTCTTTTGCATTCAGTGTTTCCAGGACTAAGAGAAGAATAGGGTGAGCGTATCTTGGCAAATGGGTGGTAACAGCTTCCGTTCCTACTGCTGTTGCTAACCAAGTCTTGTATGTGTCCCAGGAGTCTGCCCTAAAAAAGGAAATGTAACTCTGGGACAAAACTGATGTTTGAATTTCCCCCTTCAGGATGAAAAGGACATTTTTTTAGAGCTGATATACTCAAGGGAGCATTTGAGTTGGTGAGAAAAAGTGGGGCATTTTGCACTGGTAGCACACTGAAAAACGAGAAATACCAGTTTGGGATTAGTAGTCCATTATGCAACCCAGACAACCTTTGGTATAACACAGTATTTTTTGTTGGGTTTATGGTGATTTTTGTGTATAAAGCTTCTCATCTTTATGAGGGAATATGAGAAGTTGTCACATACCCTGTGTGTCCCTGTAGCTGGGAGCAATAAAGAAGAGGTACCAAGCAGAAGTAGCACTTTCTTCTCCTTAGAAAGAGGGCATTAAATTGCACCAGATGTCCTTGGACATTTGGGGTATGCAGTTTAATAATAGAGAGGCCATTTTGCTACCCACTTTGTTGCTTATGCTTATAAAAACTCTTGCTCTAATTTAACTAAAGAGCATGTCCATATTAGAATGCTAGAGATAAATTGTTTGGCTTCTTGTGACATGAGACTTACAAATGAAGGGGGAGGATTTGGAGGGAGATGAAAAGAATAAAAAACACAGTCTGAGAGAAGGAGTTTCTCCTAAAAAAAAAAAAAAAAAAAAAAAAAAAAAAAAAAGAAAGAAAGAAAAGAAAAGAAAAGGACAAAACCAAAACACACACAGCAACAAAAAAAACCAACCCAAGACAGAAATCCAGGCTCTGTAACTGAATTCAGTTATGTTCATTTTAACATTAATTTACTCACAAATGAGCAATCATGCCTAAAGCACAGTTGAAGTGGGTTTTGTAGAGTTACATTACATTTTTGTATGTTGCATTAGCTTTTCCACTTCTTATTTAAAAATAAAAAAGATATTTTTAACCAGCAGTCTTTTTTAACCAAGACTCAAATTACTCACTACTGGGCCCTTTGCAAGTACTGAAGGCCTTGTAAAAGGTATTTCTCACTCCTGAGAGCCAAGGGAATTGTGTTTGTTTCACTAGTCATTCATTTTCAAAACAGCAAGCCTCCTGTCTTCTCTCCTCCTTCAACATTCTGGCAGGATAGTGGGTAATAGAAGGTCAGAACTGCTCCCACTTTGACCATCCTTTCCTCAGTGTCACCAGTTTCCTCTTTCCAGCTTACAGTGGAAAGGACGTGAGAAGTCTACAAGCTGTAATTATACCATCTAGACAACAGCTACTTTTTGCTGATCATTTGGGCAAGGCAACACTGAAAAGAACAGCACGGAGCCTTAAAGCAGCTCCTACACACTCCCTAGGTTTCAATCAGCTAGCAAAGAGGTTCGTTATCTCTTATTGGACAAGATCTTCAGATCTACTGGAAGCGTTTTTCAGCACTGAAGAACAACTTTTAAACACCTAGGCTTGAAACTTGGGATGATTTGAACAATTTAAACCCAGATTAGGGATGCAAATAAATGATCAGCACAGGACAAAACTGCTTTTCTCATCAAAACTCTGCCAGCTGTACATCTAGTCATTTCAGCCTGCTGTTGGGGAAAAGCCCTTTCTTGTAATCCTGCAGCATCAGGTCAGCTAATAGAAAGATTAGGTGTAGTCTGTCCTTTAGAACAGCAGCATTGCTGTGCAAATTTCCATTGGTTACACTTGAAATGCAGCTAAGTCTGTGGGGGTTGCATAGGTGCCATGAAGAGCAAAACACAGTTAGAGGAGTATCACTGTTGATCAAAACAACCCAGCTCGATATTCAAAGCAAGGACTGAATTTAGAAGGCTGGTGGATTAAAAAAAAAAAAAAAAAAAAAAAAAAAAAACAAACACTTTGATGCACCTAGTTTTTATCCACTTCAAACAGTGGCCACAAATTTTACAAGTATAGGAGCAGTTTATGACAGAACATACTATCAGAGAATCTGGCTCTCTTCACATAGTCTAGGTGGATGAGTCCTAAACTTTAAAGAAATACATGAATTCTTGGTTAAACCAATTCTTAATTTCTTATCTCAGGTTGCACGGGTGTTTGTTGGAAAGACAATTGGAAAGTCAGAAGAAACAGAAATGAAAAAGCTCAAAGGATTAGTACTGGAACAAAACAGCTCCTCTACTTTAGGCTATGGGTTGAAGTCCAGCCTGAATCAGTACTTAAAAATAACATAAAACTTTAGCTAGATCCCAATTGGGACGGGCTCAAGAGCAGAGTGGGACCTGCTTCTCTGCTTCTCCTGTCATCAGAGAAATCAAAACCATCATCTGACTCATGGACAAAGAGAAAGATTCAGGTAGTCAACTTTTTTTCCCTCTGAATGCTGCCTCATTGGCCACAGATGGGCAATTATTGCCATGCTCTCCCAGCTGCACAACACTGACCATACACGTATCACAGCACCACATGCAGCATGAGTTTGTATCTAATCCAGGTACATAAACTTTTGGGGTTGATTCTCTGCAATCCGTAGGTCAACCCCAAAGATGAGAGCTGAAAGACAAGGGGAAAACTGACTAGGTAAAGCCCTGACTAGGACAAGGGGAAAACAGACCAGGTAAAGCAGCTAAGAGAAGCTGGAGAGTATTTCCAGAAGGGAACTGATTTCGCCGAAGCACTTCTAGAACAATCCCTGTATCAGCAATGGGGCAGCTGCGTTTTACCTCCTCTTCCCTGTCCTAGGCTTGTTCTCTAGCCCTGGGGAGGATATAAGGGAATCAGGCTGACCGTTTTTCTGCCAGTATAAAGCTTACATTTTTAAAAGTAACAAAGTAAAAAGAAGTTTCATTTCGCTAATGCTGTTAAAGATTTGTGTTTCTAGGCAGGCTGGAGGTGCCAAGAAAAGGCAGATTTAGAAGAAGAACTTGTAATATCTTAATGCACCACGACTTCCAGGGAACGAAGTCTTCCCTCCAGATGACAGCATTACCACTCCAGCGTCACATGCTTCTTTTTGCTTGATCAAACCTAGTGACATTTACAGGACCAAAAAGAAATACCTGAACAGCTCAGAGAAAGGCACTTCCTTTATGTTTTTAGAAGCCAATTAGATACTGTGGGAGCTGTTGTCTGCAAAAACTAAGAGTACCAAAATATGCACTAAGAGAAGTAGTCTTGTACATGAAGACATATCATCTGAATGCACCTGGAGGCAGGAGTAACAGGGGAATGACTCCTACAATTACAATGAAGATTTAAGATACCAGAATAAAATGCAGATAACCAAATGGGAGAACAGAATGGGGTACACAACAGCTGTGAGCTTCCCCTTTTCAACATCTCCAGCTCTCTTCATTTACTCTGTACCTTTCTGGAGAAGCAAGAAAAGCAAAAGGCTACACCTATATGAACTGATGACTGTGAGCTGCCCTGTTAGGAGAAACAAGGGCACTATTCTGTATCTGCTAGGCTTGTTTTGACCTTCACAAATGCCATCTTCCAGAAATCCTCGATACAATAAACGAACAGTCACCTTTTAGAAGGGTCAGTTGATCAGGACAAAGATGCTGCCTGACCAAAGAAAGTGTCTTTCACTTCATAGAGATTGTTAGGGTTTTAGTCAGTGCTCCAGAAACAAACCCTGTCAATCTCTGGGACTAATTTAACTATTAGAAAATGTAACCCTACACAAACACACACGAAATCATACCGTTTCCACATGTAGTCTATTTGGAAGCTTCCTATTACACAGAATAATAAGGAGAACAGCAAGTCCATAGCCACCTGTCCTGGTTATGCCCACATCTATTTTAAAACTTGTCCATTTTTCTTTGTGCTGTTCGGAAAAGATCTGTGGCCTCTTGCTCAGACACAGGGGTTTCAGTCTTGGCAGGTATCTTAACGTGCTCTCTAGGCTCTAGCTCATTGCCTCTGTGCTGGCAGTGTGCAATTGCTCTGTGCGGCTGGTTTTTCCCCACCATTTGTCAGTACACACACTCTGGGCTTCCTGCTGCCATCTGGCAATCAGTGTGAGATCACAGCTCCTGATCCCATGAGGAAGGCACCACAAGACAAGGTCACAGATAAAACAATATCAGAATACACAAACCTTTGCGTAGCTGCACCACACACTGTTTGGCATTCCTGTGACCCATTTTTTACCTTTTTGTAGCAATTCAATCAGTGATTTTGCTACAGTAGATAAGCATGAAATGAATTTTTCACAGTTGTTTACCTATACCACAAAATCATACAGCTCAGGAATTCTTGTAGGTCCTAATGCTAGTCAGCTCATTTGTATTTAATCCTTGGCAGGTGATTTCATCTAGCATCAAAACTGAATTGCATAGAGTATTTGCCTTTATTCAGAAGTCATATTGCCAATGTCTTTTTATTGCTTCTTCAGAGTATAACAAGAGCACTTCTGCTCTGGTTCCTTCCACTACTTAGAGAACATTACATCTCTTTTAGCATTTGCGCTACCCCATTTCTTATGTACCTCACACGTTCTGCACAGAATTACAGGATCATTGAGTTTGGACAGCATCCCCGGGCATCGTTTTGCATAGATAGATAGGGACAATTACGAGTAACAACAAAACTGGCAAACTAATCTGCAAAGGAGAGATTGCAGTATCCTTAATTTGCACTAATCTGACATAATCACTAGGGGAAAGGGACAGCTCAGTGTCATTCAGGTTGTCTGGACCCGCTACGTTAAGAGACAATTGAACCACCAGAAGGCTGAGATGAGTATTTTAAGTTACCAAGGACAAATGTGTACATTAAGGTGTTTTAGAAACAAAACTTCTCATCCAGCTTCCCACATACTTCATCATAAATTATCTTTAATCAAAGCTAGAAAAACAAAACCCCATCAACACACAAATTAAGATTTTTCTCATTGGCTCCAGCCACGTATTTTGTTGTTTTAAATGTGACTTTCTCATAAGCAATAACCCAATATACTCATGCAATTGCTACAGAATGGCAAAGAGCAGTGAAGTCTTTCTTTGCCATGTGCAGTACATTCAGAATTCTTCACAATATCCAGAACTCTTGCTGAAGAAAAATTCTTCTCATGGTAATTTTCAATGAAGCTTTGTGCAGCTTATTCCATAAACAAAATTGGTCTGTCGACTTTTTATCTCGTGTAATGGAAAATCCAAATGAGAAATCCAAGCCTTTTTTAAACATGTCAAGCAACTTCTCTCTTAAATGTTAAATAGTCATGGAAGCTATTACTATACTGTATGGCTGAAATATTTTCTTGGTTGAGTAGAGTTTTCTTAACAGTTTGTGGTCATATTCAATTTCTAGTTCACTGCCCCTCCAGGGATATCAGACCCTTCATCAAGGTAAACATGTGCAGTCCAGACACCTTCAGAATATACATCTTTCCCTGTGTTCTTCATTAGTGCTTACTTATAAAAGACTTCATAAATATGTTAAGTCTCTCTGTAATTTCATGAAGGCACATATTCACTCTCAGGGCTGAGACCATTTCCTCTCTATTTATTTTTAGTTTTTTGAAAGGACTGACTCAAAACAAACTCAGTAAATATTGTATAACCAAAAAGACACATCTGAAATAAAAGCAGAAATGGAGTTGAAACTGTAAGGTGCAAACATAAGTAACCTGTGAAGACATTCAGGGTCCTAAACATGGTATTGATTTCTTTGCTAGAAATTGCATATATGTCGAAACGTGAAAAAAAAAAAAAAAAAAAAACCAGAAAGCATCTGAGCTTGTTTTTCTGAATTATCCTCAGTACTGAGACTGCTCTTTTTGTGTACATTTAATTCAGGTACTGCAATGTTATTAGTGCAAACCATCATCCACATAGGCACATAGGATATCACTTGCGTGGTAGGAGTTATGGTTAAAAACAGAAGTCTGAGAAAGGGAGAGGGAGAATGTTTTTGCCAGCTAATGTTATCGGATGTTTTCATCACTACTACAGAATTCGTCCTGTATATCATACAAGACGATGAAGCCAGAACAACTCCCTGCAGCCAAGACCTGTCAACGGGAATTTACACAGAGCCTCCAGAGTAATGGGGTTCAATTTACTTTATATTTCCCTGTGAAAATAACCAAGATTTACCACATATATATTTTATCATGTTTAACATATTTTACTGCAAAACAGAATCTTCGTAAATATATTTCCCTCATTGCAGTGTTCTGCTAGATTTAACTTTGACCTTAATCAAACTTGAGGCTGGAGGTGAAGAAGAGGTGTAGCATTTTATCACACAAGATTAAGTGTGTGCGCAATCGAGTTTGGTGCGTAGCCACTAGGGACATCAGGAATATCTTAACATGGCTTTCATTACTGTGCTGAAGCAGGTGGAGGGATTTTCTTGGTGGCATGGGCTGTTGTGAAAGTAGGTCAGAGGAGGAAAGTGAGATAAGTGAGAACAAATCAGAAAAGAAATATGTTTAAAGACTGACAGCGTTCAGCCCTGTAGCAACATTAAGCAACAAATACAACCAAAACACCCTTTTAGTCAGGTATGTTACTTTCGCTCAGGCTACAAGGCAACAGTTCTGACACATGTAAAGGTATTTAGCTGTTTAAATTAATTTTCACACTCAAAGGCTGCTTAGAGGTCAGAGGTAACTTGTGGGGTCCACTACAGGGCTCACAATCTTACCTTACATCAAGCACCAGAACTTCCCACAACAGCACTGTACCGATGTTGCTCGTACTCAGAAACTCTACTTAGGTAATAAACAGCATTCAGCCACTACTTCTATAGAAAACAAATCTGCAGTTTAGCTCACCCAAACTAGATTTACTTACTTACTTTTTGTAAGTGTCATTCCATCATGGGCAGTTTTTCGCTTACCAATAGTCCTGAGATATTTTATGCTCTTCTTGAGCAGCTGCTTGTTGTAACCAAGAGATTGTGCAAAAGTCTCAGTTTTCATGTCCTGCAGGAACATAAAGAGATTCTTGCCACCGTAGTCACAGAGTAAACCTTGAAAGAATTTTTGAGCACATCCTCCTCAGCTGACTTGAACCTTTTCTTTTCCTTTTTTTTTTTTTTTTTTTTTTTTTTTACATAATCATGCAGTTTTGTAGACCTGATGCACTGGTTTTTTTTCAAGATTTGGCAGTACTGCTAGATTATTTTTACCAGGCCACATAATACAGCAGTAGAAGAGCAAAATGCCTAGCTGACTGTCCCACACATAGCCTTCACCTGGACTTCTAAATATGTGTTTGCTATAGATGCAGAAACACATGGACTCTTCCCTCCCTACATCTGCAGTATAAAAATATTGCAAACTAAAATGAAAAAAAATTAATATGACTAAAATGAAAAAAATTAATATAATTTAGTATAAGCAATATACTGCATGCTCAAATACAGCATATATGGATTGTCTTCTAGCAATTTTGTGTTATTTTTGTATCATTCATTTTTGCCTAAATGAATAGGCAGTGTTACTCAACCAATATAAAATATAGCCTTGTATTAGACAGTTTCATTCCCCGAAAAAGCACAGAACATGTGGCTTTCCATTTCATTTCAGAATATAATCAAGCAATTAAGAAATTCAAAGAACAAGGCTAGGGAAGAGAGGAATGGAAAGTTTTACTTTCACTGGTCTTTTAAAAACTAAAAGAAATTAATATAAAATGCACAATAACAGCTGCACTATGTCAGTTCCTGCTGAAGAAAAATGGAAGCTGGAGTTAGTCACGTTCATTGTCAACACTGTTTCAAAAAAAAAAAATAATAATTTCAAGCAAGAACTAACATCTGCAAAAGTGTTTATTCTCCACAGTGAGAAATTATCCATCAATCTGCTTGTGATGTTTTCTGCTACGGTGCCGACTTGTTATCCTCCCATATTTTACTCAATGCTTTGGGGAAAGAAAAAAAATAAATCAATGCATATGCATCCTTGAATAAATTTATCTGTAAAACAGAGAGGTTTCTGTATTAGTTGTCTTCTGTGAACACAGAAACATACCTGTTAACTTCATGCATGCAAGTTTATCTGACATACGAAGAGCCATTCCCTGTGGATCCCAGTGCCAATTAAAATTGCAGTGCTGGTAGCTAAAAAACTACAGACGTAAGCATTAATTTGATCTGCTTACTGATATGAAACCCATTTTTATTTAACCGTGAGCATAGAAATATTGATTCATTGTTCATGAGTTATGCTTTCACTGTGAAATCTGAAGTCATAGTTTTCAGCCTGGAACAAATTAAGATGTTAAATAGCAACAGCAGCTATTCTGTGTCTAGAAAAGTCAAAAAAACAGGCTATTACAAGCTGGGAATGGTATCCCAATATTTATCCTCATATTTAGAGTATATATTTTCACTCCTAAGCCTCCCAAACTACCAAATCTTTCTTATTATAAAACTTATTAAACCCATTTCCAAAAACAAAGTTAAATCTAAAGTATTTCATGTTAATAAACTTTTCTGTTTTAATGGTATGACCAGGGAGGTAAGCACTAACATTAATCTTTAATCCAAGAAACGAACCAAAATGAACAAGTGAAAAACTGTAACAGGCAAGAAGCAAAATATTCTGTTCGGTTTAACATCACCACACTTGAATTTCCTACCATGTCTCTTTAAAAAATAGGTTTAGAATATATGAAAAATTAATTGTTTATTATTCACTGATTTTATTCTAATCAGAAGCACGGGGGGTGTGTGGGGAGAAATTCAAAATAGAATAAGTTTCTGTAAACACAATGAAAACAGAATTAGGATACAGAGACTCTACACCACTAGTGGATCCAGACAACATAAAAAGTGACAAAGTGTGAGGACGTAATCTTCAAATAAATTGCCAAATGAGAAGTCAATCAGTAGCAACACCTATTTCCTTACTTCTATGCAACACATAAATCACCATTTCTTGATGGCAATAGCTGCCACCCTGCTCAGGTATGCAGCAGACTAAAGGCTGCATGGACACAGAAGCTGGAACTGTGTTCTTACCCTGGAAGGAATCCCTTACATATCAGGATTAAAACATGGTGCCAAGACAAAGCTCCAGTTTTTGTTGCTTCTGTCTCTTTTTATGTGGGGGTTTTGCTGTTCTGGGGTTTTGGTTTTTGGGGTGGTGGTTTTTTTGAGTTGTTTGTTTTGGACAATAAAAAACATAAATAGCCCATTTCTTAGTTGATTTTATCATTTGACTTTCACAAACATCCCTTTGGATAACAACCACTTAATCCTTTTCAATCCTTCTGTTAAAATCATTCTTCACAGATTATTGCCTTTTTCCTCTCTCTTTTTATGGTGTATAAAATCATGCCACCAGATCCAAGGGGTTGACACCCCTGGCTGTAGTCACAAGCCAGAGCTTGATTTCCATCCAGGTCTTCACCAGAAAAAGAGACAGACCATTTAATGTTAAAATGCAAGTAGGAAAGACTCCAGTGAGGCTACATAATAAAGGTAACATGAAATTTGTACTCTATTAGCTTCCACAAGGAAGCCCTATGACCTGGAAGTAAGTCAGAGGCAGGGCAGCACAATGTACTGCAACAAAGTACACAGCTATTTGCAGCCCAAACCTTTACCTTTTTGGAGCACATGACCCCACTAAATGTCTTGGGTGGCTTCCCTCTTTGCTTATCTGAAGTCATCCTGATCTTGCTGATCACCAAGCAATGCACACAACTAGGAGACAACAAGGTCTCCATTTCCATGCCCTGAAAATCATGGGGTTTTTAACAAGTCATATAAAAAGAACAGCAGAGGGGTGGGGAAAAAAAAAACACAACATTGGTCTATTTGTGTTTTGGTGCTGTTTTTTTTCATGATCTTTTCCATGAATTAGAAAGGCCCAGAAATTACAAGAGAGCAGAGGGAAAGAAATTTATAATATTTATATTTGGATTCCAGGACCAGAGATCACATGAGCATCATCCACATTTCTGCAGCAAACCCAGACTTGCAGAGCAAAAATTTCCATTCTACATGCCTGGCCAATCTTGAGCCAAACTCAAGAAGTTGAGAATTTGAGTTTGAGGAAGGAAAAATAAGAAGAGAAAAGAGAAAAATTAACAGAATAAAAGCACTCATTCCCAAGACGGAAACCATCATGTTTCATCTTCTTATCTGAATGCCATTTTAAAGTCTGTATAACGGTTGGATTTTAACTCCAAGCCAGCAACTAGGACCACACAGCCGCTCACTCACTCCCTGAGATGGGATGGGAAAGGGAATCAAAGCAGTGAAAGTGAGCAAAAACTTGTGGGTTGAGATAAAGACAGTTTAATAGGTAGAGCAAAAGCCATACACGCAAGCAAAGCAAAACGAGGAATTCATTCACCACTTCCCATCAGCAGCCATCTCCAGGAAAGCAGGGCTGCATCAGGCATCAGAGTTACTTAGGAAGACGAACGCCATAACTCCGAATGTCCCCCCCCCCCCCTTTCCTTCTTCTTCCCCTAGCTTTATATACTGAGCATGACATCATATGGTATGGAGTATTCCCTTGGTCAGTTGGTGTCAGCTGTCCCAGCTGTATCTCCTCCCAGGTTTTTGTGCAGTCCCAACCTATTCACTGGTGGGGCAGTGTGAGGAGCAGAAAAGTTCTTGACTGCTTAGCAGCAACTAAAAACATCACTGTTTTACCAACACCATTTTCATCCCAAATCCAAAACATAGCACTATACCAGCTGCTAGTAAGAAAGTCAGCTCTATCCCAGCTGAAACCATGACAATAACAAAGTCTGTCCTACTGAGAATCTTTTGCTCCTCAAGGAATTGCAGAGAAATAGACCCAAAATACATAAACACATCAGGGCTTATTTTCACGCTCCCCATGCTACAGCAGCTGGTACAGAGAGACAGATAATATTTTGATGGAGAGAGATATCTATGGAGTCAAGAAAAAGCCCAGAAAGGTGTGTGAAAGGCTCAATAACATAGCAATGTAGCAACCCCAAGCCCGTAGAATTCCTGCTAGTAATCCTAAGTAGTTCCTTAGAAATCATACATAGCTGACAGAAGTTATACCAACTTTATCTAATCTGAGCTAAGGCTGAGGTAGAATCTGAGGATCAGCTGCCAACATTTTGAATGGCCACGTTGTTGTTCCTAGCAAAAATCAGATGCATCAGAAAACATACCCCACCAGATGCAAAATCAAGAAAGAAATTATTTAAAAACAGCAACACTGAAATAAAGCATTAGGATGTTTTTGAAGTTTGTTTATGTTCATGCATCTTGTAGGCAAAAAAGAACCCAAACAACCCAACACCCGCTTTCTGTTGATTAAAACATTGATTACATAATCAGTAAAATCCAGTAATATAACTGATCTATGCAGTCTTTTGCTGCACTATTATGTTAATGGGAACTGCAATACCAATATTTGTGATGTTAATGTAATTCCAAATTTTGGACTTTATTCTCTTCCAGAGAACATGAACTCAAGGCTCTGGATGCAACGTCTATCATTTCCACCAACTTCTTGTGTGATGCTGTGCAGATCACTTTATTCCTCCATGCTTTCTTTATTTATGAGAGTCATTATTCCTTTCTCTTTCCATTTACTGTTTATCATAGAATTATATAATGGTTCGGGTTAGAAGCGACCTGAAAGATCACCTAGTTCCAACCCCCCTGCCATGGGCAAGGACACCTCCCACTAGACCAGACTGCTCAAAGCCCCATCCAGCCTGGTCTTGAACACTTCCAGGGATGGGGCATCCACAACTTCCCTGGGCAAGCAGTTCCAGTGTCTCATCACCCCCATAGTGAAAAATTTCTTCCTGATATCCACTCTAAATCTACCCTCTTTCAATTTGAAGCCATTACCCCTCATCATATCACTACATGCCCTTGTAAAAAGTCCCTCTCCAGCTTTCTTGAAGGCCCCCTTCAGATACTGGAAAGCTGTTATAAGGTCTCCCCGGAGTCTTCTCTTCTTCAGGATGAACAATCCCAACTCTCTCAGCCTCTCTTCATAGGAGAGGTGCTCTAGCCCCTTTGACCACTTTTGTGGCCCTACTCTGGACTTGATCCAACACGTCCATGTCTTTCTTATGCTGGGGACCCCAGAGCTGGATGCAGTACTCCAGGTGGGGTCTCACCAGAGTAGAGTAGTGGGAGAGAATCACCTCCCTTGACCTGCTGGCCACGCTTCTTTTGATACAGCCCAGGACATGGTTGGCTGTGAGCTTTCCTTGACAGCTCATGATTTGCTTCTCATCCACCAACACCCCCAAGTCTTTCTCCTCAGGGCTGCTCTCAATCCATTCTCTGTCCAGCCTGTATTTGTGCTTGGGATTGCTGCGACCCAGGCGTAGGACCTTGTACTTGGCCTGGTTGAACTTCATGAGGTTGGCATGGGCCCACCTCTCAAGCCTGTCCAGGTCCCTCTGGATGACATCACTTCCCTCCAGCGTGTCAATCACTTCACATAGCTTGGTGTCATCGGCAAACTTGCTGAGGGTGCACTCAATCCCAACATCCATGTTGCCAGCAAAGATCTTCAAAAGTACCAGTTCCAGTACCGACCCCAGAAGAACACCACTCGTCACTGCTCGCCACTTGGACATCCAGTCATTGACCACAACTCTTTGAGTCCAACCATCCATTACAGATCATCCCTGTTTCACAAGGACTGATCATCACTTCAACATGAAGCATATGTCTAAAATATTCTATTTTCAAAGTCTAGGGAGCGCTACTTACTGCATGGCTACAGTACCTAAACCAGCCACACAAAGTCAATAAATATATTCACAGCCTTGCTCTGATGTCACTCGAACCAACAAAAGACAATGCAACTTTAACGCGCACAATAGGAATCCCAAGAAAAAATACCTTGATTCAAGGAAAAGGTATATTAGCTCAGGGTTTGCATCATGTTAGCCCGAAGTACATACCGTGGAGCAATCCTCTTGACATATTCCAGGCTGTCATCTGTCCCTGATCCATATTCACAACATTCAGTCATACCTTGCTCCAAATAGCATACAGTCTACAGGAGGATGTCTGCTGAGTTGTCCCAGTTTTCTGAATATTAGATACTTCACTCCATTGATATTTCTTGCCAGCAGTGAATACAATAGCTTTCATCACAAAGTAACAACTGGCAGAAAAGTTGATTCTAGACTGACACATGAGCAAAGTCATTAAGCAAATACTGTGCTAAATCCCAAATAGTTCTAACCACAGACTCAAAGAACAATTTAGGCTGCAAGGGACATTCAGCAGCCATCTATAGTCCAAACCCCAATTCAAAGCAGGTCTAATTAGATCAGATTTCTCCAGGGTCATGAAGTCCTCCAAGGATGGAGACTCCCCTCACCTCTTCTGGCAGCTTGTGTTTGATCACCCTTACCATGAGGAAGTTTTTCCTAGCACCTAGTCAGAATTTCCAATGTTCCAACTGATGCACACTGTCTCTTGCCCTTTTGTTGGGTACCTCCAAGAATAGTCTGACTCCATCAAGCCAGCAGCTGTAGACAGCAACATCATCTCCCTCAGTCTTCTCCAGGCTACAGTTCCTTCAGCCTTATTCATGTCATGTGTTGGCACCCAGACTATCTTGACATCCCTTCTGCCTTTACAAACTATCTATGACATGGTTCACTTTTCCTTGTGTATTCGGTCTTTCAGAGCTTTGTCAAGTGTGTCCACACTGGGGCAACAACTCACATAACTCGGAAGTGAAAAATTCTAACTGCCCTTACTCAAACCCCAAGCCCAGTGCTGCAGGAAGAGGCTGTTTCTAATGTCATAAGATGTTAAAATCAATTGCCTGTAACTTTCTCTTCTATTAAAAAAAAACAGCTCTCCCTAAAGAGGATTATAATTTTTAGTGTAGACATTTGATTGTTTGGTTTTTTTTTTAAATGAAAACTAGCATGACAGACGTTTTCCTTTACGGCATGTAACAGAAATTAAATATTCACAAAAATGGCTGATTTTTTTCTCCTTGATCAATCCACCTTGAAAGATGTTCTACATTACTTACCATTGGCAACGAGTGCATGATGGCCTAGAATATTGGCACGTTTGTCAGAGAAACTTCTCTGCACCCATGGACCCATGCCCAGTTTTAAATTGCCTAGCATCCCGATTACAAGGGTACCAAGTACTGCAATCAAGGAGATTCTACTATGCAATTTAATCATTTAAAGCTGGGCTTGCTTCCATGACTGTAGTTAGTTTCTGTAAGTCCTGTGACAGTGCCAGGAACGTATGTCATGGGATAAGGTCTGGATATGGAACCATTTTCTCGGGGATATTTCTTAAATCATTATTTCATTTTTTATTGCTAATGTCACATACTGAGTCAGCCACAATTAACCCTGCAAACCCCCTCTCCAAGCATGCACTGAAAGTAAGTTATCTGTTCTCATTAATTCATTAAGCAGTAATGAATTATTTTATCTACATTTCCCTCTGATCTCACCAAGGTGCTAAATGAGCAACTTCTCACCTCCTTAATTATCTTCTGATCCACTCTTTCCCCAAACAAATCATTTGAAGGTTTCCACCTCTTCCTTGCAAACCTGGAGTCTCCGTTCCCCTGCACTCTTTCAAGACCCATTCCACAGCCCAAATCTGAACTGTCTCCAGCTACTAGAGGCAAAGGTAAAACCCAGCAGCACAATTTCCCCAAGCAGAGTGAAGGAGGCTGGTTGGAAAACACTGTCCTTTGACTAAGCAAGATATATAGGGAGAAATGAGAAAGAAAAGCTGTAGCAGCATGCCATGGGAAAAGATCTTTTCAGTTCAGGATGATTTGGCAGCCTTCTCTCACCCTGGAATAAGGGTTAGAAAATGCCATTAGGATTGGCATAGGTTTTGTGTAACAAGGTAATAAAATTCACACCTTGATTCTTATCCAGCACTACAGTGCATGGTCTATTGGTCTAGATTCTCTAGAGACGCATTAACAACCTTACAAAGACCTTAAGGCTGACTGTATCACCTCTTCTGAAAAGCTGCAGGGTTCGCAGTCTCTTCATGGGAAATCTTACTCAAAACAATGTATCTGCAAGGATCAGGTGAATCAAGTAACAATTATTCTGCAGGCATTTGCCAGTTCACTCCATGTCAAAACACCTCTTGTGCTTGAACATAAATGACTGGCAACAATCTGGAGCCGCAGCAATACAGGGTAAAGGTGGACACATGTGCTCAAGTCCAGTCTGAATGACAAGATAAAAACAGTTTCTGATCTGCTTGTGCACAGGCATGTATATCTGTAGCTGCTACAGGGTAGTCCTGAGTGGTACATTTATGCCAAGCAATGCAATACCAATAAACATCACATGTAGCGAGGCCTGGAAGGAGGATGTCAACTTACTGCAATTGGTGCAGCTGCTTCTTTGCAGCAGTGATGAATTCAAGAGGCAAAAATTCTGTAGTATTTCCAGACATATTGCTGCTATGCATGGAGCTCAGACCCTTCCAGGAGCCCCACTTAGACCCTTACTGCCCAGCAGCAGCTGCCTTGGTTCCTCACATCCTCTTGTCTTCTGTGCATTTTATTCCCCTGAGCAGATAAGAAGCAGAAGCAGGTGCACCACTGTCAGTTTTGGTGCTAGCACCCGAGGCAGAAGTATTCAACAGGGTGTATTTGCTGTTGTCTCTTTCCTCAGGCAGGGCGATGGGGTCATGGCGTCCCACACCAATGCCAAGGCACTGCTGTGACTGCTGGGGGAAAACAGAGGGTTGAGAGAGGGATATTGCTTTTCAGTTCCATTTCTCCTTTTGCACCGTGTGACAAAGATGAAGTGTGACACTGCAACGTCACTGTTGCCTGCATATAATCTGGATGTTGATTTTTAAAGTAAATATTTTAAGGAAGGAGAAACCATGGAAATTCCCCACAGCCTTGAGATAACATTCAGAAAAGGAAAAGTCAAGTCTTTTCTTTTCTCTAGACAGCTGATTCACAGCCTCCTGCACTATTTCTCTGTGTTTGGGGGTAAGCTGTTAGGCTCAGCAGTACCTCGTCTCTGCTTACAGTTGCCATTTCTCTTGCCATCTCTTTCATGTGCAATGACAAAGTCTGAACCACCCGCTATGGTCCTAGGAAAAGGGAAACAGTTTCTTCTGCACTTGGCATTTCCTGCAGGCAAAAGGAGTCCAAGTAAAGCTGGGAACGTGGGTCTTGGGTGAACAGCACTAGCGCTAACTGCAGAGTGAAGACAGTGCCATTAACATGGAGAGAAGAAAGGAGGAGACCAGGAACAATTGTGGTTCCAGTTCCATTTCCTGAAGTGCTCAATGGTACCTACAACAGAGCTGCAATGGTACTGCAACAGAAGGGACATCAAAACACATCTCCCTAAGAGATGCCCTTGGCAGCAGCACTAGTTTTGAGAGCAGCAGAACTAACAAAGCCAAGGTTCACATGGATGTGTGCCTCATGACTGAATTCCCTTATGTGTAAAAGTGAAAGCCCCAGTCAATGCTTACTCCATGGCTGGAGCATTTTTAAATGCTGACTGCATGTGGCTTCTGCTCCTCAAATGCTTAATCAGGGTCAAGACCACCCTTCTTTATCGGGTCTCTTGTCTACCCAAATACCTGTCTATTGGGTCTCTACTTCTACCCTATACAAATACAGCTGGCTTCAAAGTTTTACAACAGAGTCAATAGACAGTAAGAGGAAGATATATAGTAAGCAAAGTATGTCTGCATAAGGTCCATTTCCTCAGGAAACTAGTGTCAACAAATCAAAAGGAAAAAGCTGTCTGTGCAGACTACAGACACTCCCATCTTCAGATTAGCTACTAATCACTGAGTTCCACAAAATCCCTTTCAGACATTCCTATGTATGATTTTCATTTTGCAGGTGGGAAACTGAGGCAGCAAATATCTTCCCACGGCCAGATAAGAGCATTTACTGTCATGGATAAAGGGTGGAAACTGCTTGCTTCAAACCTTTTGTAAAATAGTTACCGTGAGTTTTCCTCTACTATTCTGCCAACACCACTGCAGAGGACCATTAAGGTCACCAGTAATCAAAGCCACTTGTCATTTTCATATACCTGGAAGATTATACCCCTATTTCCAGAAGGCCACATCTCAGACAATAACTGAGGTTACAGAAGAAAATATTCTGAAACTGTTTTCAGAGGTGATGTTCTACTGTTATAACAGGGTGATCTAAAAAGGTGCTTCCCAATAGCAGTACATTATCTCAAGCTTTGAGTTTTCTCTAGATTTCACTGACTCCCTTAAAAAAGATTTAAAAATTTTAAGCTCTCTTTTCCCCCCATCTGCCTCTTAGTTTCTCTTTCACTGTATTATTGAACTTACAGTGTTCTCTGGCAGCACACATTGTATCATACATTCTACACTACTGCATTCTGTAACTTATACTATTTAGCATTACTAAATTGTGTAGAGCTCAAACAGAAATGCTCTGCAAAGTAATACAGCAGGATGCTTCTGGTCTCAGCAAGATTTTCTTGTGCTTGTCATCAGCCGTGTAAGTGAATACTGTCAATGAGCAATATAGGACACACAAGGAATTCAGCAGACACATATGCATGTGCAAAATACACATATTAAGAAGTCATTCAGCAGGTCAGATGCATTTAAGATGACAGAGGAAATAAAAATTAGAGTCTGTTTCATTAAGGATCTGAAATTATTTTGCTGTATTGCAAAGCATTTCCTTTTGTTCTACACATTGTTTTGTTGGGCAGAATTTTTACTGAAGAAAATACCTTTTAAAACAGACAGCTTAAAGCTTTGAAAGTCTGCTTCTGAGCTTCCCATGGCTTCATGCATTTATTCACTCAAGTGCTACAGGCCAAATGCCTTGTCTCCTTCCAAAGGAATTCAATGGGATCTTTTGTTTATGTGACACAGACAATCGGCTCATCACATAATTCGCAACAACAGTGTGGCCTGCAGGCCTTCCCCGTGCCAGTGAACAATGCAGCCATCAAACCTGCTAATCAGGCAAGCCTCCAACAGGCTTCAAACTGTGCACAACCCTAAGAGCAGCAGCATCATCTTCTGCATTGTCAAATCCCTCCCTTATAGCACAGAGCAACTGAAAAGGAGCGGGATCCACACAGCCCATAGGGTCTCTTGGCCTTTTTGACCTGCTGTTTTTCTGGATATCAGTTACACAGGAAAGCACTTCCACACCAAACCTGTGAATCCCCTGGGACACCTCCATGACAAGCAAATAGGCAGTTATACCTGCTCTAGCATTTCCCCCTAAGTTACAGGCATAAAGGAAGGAGAGGAGAGGGGCTAGTCAGATGCACTGCTGATGTGCGATGGGAAGAGGTCTGGTGGGGGAGAAAAGAGCAATCTGACAGCACCACACACACAATTCAATTCTCTACGGTCCTGCCTCCAGCACTGCTAATATCAGACAGGAAGGGAAAAAAGCTGTCCTAGCCTGCCATCTCAACCACCTCCAGGATCAAGTCAGACCACGCTCTAAGCTTCCTCCCTGCATGGTGCCTTTTGTTTCCTTGTGACCAGTTGCCTCCTGACCCACAATCCTACAAGCTACATCACCTTTTTTATCTTGCAGCTTTATATCTGTTCTGTGACATAACGTACACCATCCTCACATGCAACAAAAAGACAATTTCTGCCAAGGGCAATGGACACTCATAGTCTCCTTTAGGAAAAATCTGCATTACTGCATGTTAATATTAGTTCAGGTGAGGTCAAAGGGAGATTTTTTTACCTGTGGAGCAGAAGACATGTGAGTGCTTTGTGGTGGTCTCCTCTCTGGGCAAGTACGCTGCACAGGTTCAGACCAGCAGCTACAGAACATCTATCTATTACCCCAACAGCATAGTGTACCTGAGGAGAGATTTTACTAATGGTGGTGTCCACTGAGGAGTATGAGACACAGACAGATGGACAGGAGGAGGAAAAGGAAACTGGGATCTCTCACCTCTGGTGTCTTGTGTGCTTTCTACTTACAACTTGTGACCACATCTGTGTCTACTTTGGACTACTTTCAAAGAAGGCTCTGCCAGGGCTATTCTGACAGCTTGCTTGCTGCATCGTAGCTGCAGATATATATTACAGAGCCAGAAAGTGGAGGAGCAGTTAGTCTAAGGGGAACAGATACAACAAAAGGCAGAAGAGGATGCTGTCAGTAAGTGGTAGAAAAAAAAGGAACAAATTGTTCTAACCAAAATCATCAGGTTAAAGAGAGAAAGAGTGCTAAACACAGTAGAATGAGATGATAGACACTGAAAAAACTGTTCTCTAGCTAACACAGTGGCATGTTGACATCAGGAAGGATGCTCTGAGACCTAAGGCACTGAACTAAGAATGAAGATATGTGGGTTCAGCTTCCAGCTCTGCCAGGTTTCCCATCTGATCTGACCAGAGCTGCCCATCTCCCTGCCTTCAGTTCTGCAGCTGCAGAACATCCTCCCCTCCTTGGTACTGCTCTTTTAATGCAGACTGTTTTGCAGAGGAGCTGGGTCTGGACCTGTGAGGGCTGACTCTCCTCAGTGGCAGCAGCTGTACCAGTCCTGCCAGAGGGAATCATAGAATCATAGAATTGTCTAGGTTGGAAGAGACATTTCAGGTCATCAAGTCCAACCATCAACCTAACACTGATAAAAACTATCACAGCAGGAGGCTGCAGGCCACACACACACACTGCTTGCCACCAGCACTCACGTGCAGGCATGTCCTCCGGGCCAGCTGTGGGACAGCACAGCTGTGGAACAGCACAGCTGTGGCTCTCAAGCAGAAAACCTCAGGCCTACCATAAACTCTGGGGTTAACTTCAGGGCCCATTTTCTTGCTTCTTTTGTCTAACCAGCAGCCTCCAGCCATTCCATTGGACTGGGGCTGAGGTCTCATATCCACTGTGGCAGCTAAAACAACCTAGAAGATGAGATAGATCCCAGAAAAGCCTTGTCCCTCAATAGTTGTTTTTTGCAATCTAAGCTCAAGCTGTCTGTGCACACAGTGTAGACATGAGAGCTTCATGTGCCACAGCCTTTCACCATCTGTCAGGACCTCTCAGCTAGCAGTCAGTGCACGTGCAAGTGGGTTGTTATTTACAACTAACCAACAGGAAGAAATGGAGGCAATACACTGCTGCACTGCAAAGTGGCCAGCAAAACATGTGTGCTTCCTGATCAAAGAAGTAAATTGGTAGATGGACATAGCTCAAAAGCTGACTTCTTTTTCTGAAGCCTGTAGCACATGGGATTATTTGCCCAGGTCATACTACATAGCAAAAACTATGTAGGTATCACCATAGAAATGTACCAAAGCCAAAACGTCATCTTGTTTCATCTTCATCAAGAAAAGGCACTTGCCAACAAGCCAAAGCACAGTGTTTCTGCAAGGCACAGATCTGTTCAACAGGCAGAGTCTGACCTGAACAAACCTAGCTAGCTCCATCACCCTGCCATCAAGTATCCACTAACCATCTTTGTGGCCATCTACCAGACTCCTTCCAATTTGGTAAAGCATCAAACGGCCCAGCACTGCATGTGCTATTCTAGATGCAAGCTCACAAACACTAAATAGAAGAAAATAATCACTTCCTTTGACTTGCTAGCTATGTTCTAAAAAGATGTTATCTGCCTTTACTTTCAACCCACAAGAAGTCTGAAACGATGTCTCAAAACTTGCCAGTATCCACCAGATCTTACACAAGTGGTAGCTGGGAGTAATACTACCATCTATTAAGGCTGCCTCCTACTTCTTACATTATATCTTTTTTTTTCTTATTTCTTATTTTTTCAGTTGGTTACTCTTTGGCAGCACTTGGACTAGTTTCTCCTGTCAATATCCATCTCAGGCTGAAACTTTGTGGAAAATTTCAGTCAAAATGATTCAGCCATTTCTGAGCACACAAGTAGAAATCCGTTATTCCAACCAATCTGAAAAATTTTGACAGGGTCTGCATTGGGTCAAAAAAATACTTTTTCCTATCCTTGTGAAAGACTGCCAAAGTCTGGGTGAGTTACAAGCCTTCAAAATGTCACAGTTCATATACGCTCAGATAAAACCCAGCGAGCAAAATCTCCAAGGGTTCTGTCTGAACTGGACATGCTTCATATTCTTGCAAAGCTTAGCACTCCCCAAACCAGCTGGATACAGCTGCTATGGAGACTCACATAGTAGCGGCTTCAAGTGAGGGTGGGTTTGAGGCATCGCTCGAGCAGAGACTGGATTTTGAGCAAGTCACTTGCAGAAACCTGCTCTCTTTGCAGGCTCGGAAAAAAAAAAAAAAAAAAAAAAAAAAAAGAAAAAAAAAGCCATGAACTCAACAGGAGTTGTGAGACAAAGTTTGCAAGTTAAAGATGATAGGATGAAAGATAGTTAAGGAAAGTTAAACATAGTTAAGAAAAGTTTATTTTTATTAGACAGACCTATGAAATTCCTTAGTCGCATTCTGACAGATGTAGCTGATTGTCAGACTTGGCTGGTAGCAAATTCTGCTATATCTTTTTGGTAAACAACTATCTGTTCAGACTGCTTATAGCAGCAAGAGACAAGCCCAGCTTCTATTGGAAACATAAAATGTTTATCCACCACCTGCTAGGAAGGCTTTTGTTACTTGAAATTTGTCTTTTGAGCTCTGTGGAAAGCAAGTATGTGTTCTAAATGTATTTTCAAATAATGAAGCAGTTTTGATGCCTTAAAACATGTTTTCTTCAAAATAAATAACAGGTTTTATCACTTGAATTGACTTTTAAATGCTTATAAAAAGGTTCAGGATGGAACACCCTAGAGAGAATAAGTTTCTCAATTCCCAGAGAGCCAGACTGTAAATCCCTTACTGCCAACAGCAAACAGCTACTCACATGCATAACCCTGTGAGCACTGGTGCGAGCAATTCTTCACTGACAGGAATTAAGCCTTCGGATTTCTAGTCCAGTATGGCACAAAATGGTCATCATCAGTGGATGTCTTCCCCATGACATTCTTCAAAATGTGCAGCAAACATCCATCTGGAAGGATGTCTCGTAGGAAAAATAAAATCACTAGAAGCCACCATTTACTGGAGCAAAAGTCAGGTGCTCTTTTGATGGAACAGCATTCTTTCAATACTAGGCTACACTGGGAATTTTGTTTTACAGAAACCTGGAACCAAAGACCTCACACTATTCAGGCATCATAAAACAGTCAACAGCAAGAAGGGCTGGTCCATCTCAACTTGGGCCGAAGGTGAGCCAGGCAGTATGGGAACAGGGCACACTGAGCCCTCTGCCACCAGACTCTGTCGTTTACAATGGGAGCCTGGCACTGGAGAATTTGAAAGACAAATAATAGCATACTGGGAAGCATTTATCAACAGCAGCATCATTAAAACACTGGAAAGGGACTTTTTTTTAGAGATCTTCATCGGCTCTAGCAGAATTCTCCCCTGCATACTGGCAGTGCTATTAAAAAGAACAGATTTGTGGATTTTAGAGCCAGAGGAGAACATTGCTAGCAATTTTGTCTGACCTAAATATACAAAATCACATCCAAATAAAATACTTTAAAAATAATGCCATTAAGGTCAGGTAATCCTGCATTCAAAAGTCTCAAAATGGCAGTATTAAGGTTGCCTGCATGACCTTAATTCAGCAACCCTTAATTCAGCCTCCCTCAGTGCCGCATTATGTGACTGCAGAGAATGGACAGGGCTCCTTAAATAGGTAGCTAATCAGCTTTTACTTTTGCCCTTGCTTGACTTGTATCTCAGAGCAGCAGCTAACACATACCACATGAACCCAGAACTGCCTGTCATTTTACAGGTCATTATAGGCCCAGAGCAACGCTTTCAGTGACCCCAGGCTGCAGCACTCACAGGGAATTCAGAAACAGTCTCTCAAGGCTCAGACTGAAGGAACGGGAAAGACACAGGCCTGATATTTAGCACCCTTTTGAAACTTGACTGCCATTTTAAGAGTCTATGTCCAAAACTTAGGACCTCTGCATCACCACTTTTAATGCGTTGTGCCTGCAATCCTTTACTGGTAAAAAAAGCACCTGCTTCTAGATGTACGCAAAAGAGCTTGTGCCCAGGCAACACTACACTTCTCAGCAGCAATCTCATAACTACACACCAAAAGAAATCCCGTAGTTACTCTTTCCTGACCTCTGTGGTCCACTGTGGTAATCTACTCATAAATGAGTACAATGGCCAGAGGGAGAGGTGGTGTGCCTGCCCTCTCCTTTATCACGCTCCAGCACACTGGTCAGAGCATTCACCTCAGGCTGAAGAGCTCTGGGTTTCAAAGTATCCTTTCCCTAAATAGGTTTGTGCACATCTTTGGGGAGCATTTGCATTCCACCAAATCAGCATTTTGTGAGCAGCTGCACACACCAACAACAGGACTGCCCACCACAACAGCTGGACACTTCGATATCATGGTTCTTTATGTGTCAGCACCATTACTTGGTGTTTCCACAGCATCCAACTCAACGCAGGCTGATATGTTCTTTCCTCAAGTACTTTCAGACACACAGTTCAGATGCAATAAGGTAAATACTAAATCAGATGAAGGGATTCCACATTTAGATCATCTATCCTTCCTCAGTATAACCTTATCTGAAACCGGGAAGCAGAGGAGAAGAACATCATAGCTCATAAGAAGGATATAAGACAACTCACTTCTGTAGAAGTAAGGCAAGTACTGAACTTCTAGTCCTTTAAGTCAGCTTTGATGTTCAAACTACTCACATATAAACTGAACTTGATACAGCTCTCCAAAGAATACATCCCTACAGCACAGCACAGCGCCATGCAGAGACACACAAGCTAGCAAGCCTGCAATTTCCAAATGGTGAAACAAACAGCAAACGCACACGAGAAATGTGAATTGCTGTTCTGGATGCAGGTGATGGTAAAGCCAGCAGATCAAAGATTATACTTTTCCTAAGCTTGGAAGCTGTCAGAAAGCAGCATCCTTTCACTCCTTTCAGCGCCCATGGACCTAAACCAGCCAGAACAATTTGTTACACCACAGGGAGAGCTACACCAGCGTTTTCACAAAGCCATGAGAAGATTTCCTGCTCTGCCACCTGGTTTCTGACTGTATATTCATGCAACCTAATCCTCCAACTGCTGCGCTGAGGAGGACAGGATCTGTGAAGGCTTTGAAGACCCTAGGCAGGTAATTCCTGAGGTAATTCTGAAAGCAAAACAAAGTGACAGTCTGCTTCCTGATCCGTTTTTCTAGGAAAATTACGTTTTACGGCCAATTCTGTCCTTACACACAGACTATAAAATTAACTTATTAGCTGACTCAACTCCATTTTGTGTGAAGGATTGAGAAGGATTGCCTCCAGCCCTTGTCCCTTTAACTCTAATTATCAAGTGTATACCAGATTAAATTCAGAACGAAGTAGCCGGGTCAGGCAATCTACTTAAAGTTTAATAGAAGTTAATGATTCATTGATCAAACTCATTTATGTCTAATTAAAGCTTTCCTGCATTACAAAAGACAAGGGGAAAGTTTTATAATGCACCTCACTCCCCCTCTGCGCATGGCGGATTTGCTGCAGAACTGAATGGAAAATTCACAGCATCTGTCTTTCATGAGTACATGGTTTGGCAACAGCTCTGTAGATTTAAAAGTAGAATTATTTTCGATGACTTCACCAAATGGATGGGGTTTACGCAATGCTGCCAAATACAATACCAATATCCAGCTGCACACAGCCAGATCGTAAACTGAGCTTGTATGCACCAGCACCAGCTCACAATGGCAAAGTTCAGGGAGCGTAATAATAACGAGACCCGCGTGTGGCTCTCAAGCATGAGCCTCGCTGGGACAAGGCAGGGGTGACGTTAAGCCTGAGAGGGCGAGGAAAGCTTCCCAGTGCATGCGGATTCACTTCACGCGCTGCTCGTGCTTCCAAACTGGCAAAGCAGCCGAGCCATCCGAAGCACAGCACAGATAGCGCTCAGCGTTCAAGCATAAACAAAAGTGACAGGCAACCCACTGCAACACTCGGGATTTATTCCTTCCTCCACTGACTGTCCCCTCTTATTAAGCACTTTCTAGACGTTGTCTTATATATAAATATGTGATCACACTACAATGCCCCTATTGAGGGGCTATCCACCAGAACATTACTTTTGGCACATTTATTCAAGGTAGTATAATTAAACAGGAATACCATGGCCTACTTACATATTTATGATTCTGTTACATGGTTTTAAATTTTATACCATCCATGTGAAGAGAAAAAAAAATAAATACATTTTTACAATCTCAAGAGCTTTTGTTTTTCCCTCCATAATTTGAAATGGTTCATCCCTCACATGTCAGATAGCACTATACAGTCTTTAAAATGACGCTTTTCAAACCTTTTTTTGATGTATAGATCCATAAAATAGCATAATACCATAAATTAATCTGAAGAAACAAAGTTAAGCGTACTGTAATAATTTGCCTTCTTTGGTAATCTACAGTTTTATCACTCCTCAGGTGTCTACCAAGCACAGGATAAAACCAGCTGGCCTTGCACATTGATGGATAGTTTAAACAGTTTTTTGTTGGAGCAAGAGCAGGCTTTCATGTAATGGAAGGGTACTGCCTTCCCACCCCCCTCCCCGCTGGCGTCCCCACCCCACCCCCCATGTTATTCTAGTTATATGGCATTTTGCAAATCTGTACAAATCTCTAATGATAACTTGTAGACGTATTCCTTCTGCTTCTTTCTCATTAAGTCCCAGTGGAGTGCATATTTCACTGTCTTCAAAATTGCATTTCTACTCCGCATTCCTGATTGTCCAATATAATTGCCCTTTAAGTAACATGTATTTTCACCCACTGAGAAGTTAATATGAATGGCCACATATGTGTTAAATGGATACCACTTTGCAACAGATAACTTGACTTGTCTCCAAGAATCATTTTGAAACTGAGCAGTCATAGTTCATGGAAGTCTAGTAGAAGCAGCAGCAAACTCTGGTCTTTCATACTTTTCTGGCTGTAACTCTTTCTACCATCATTTCCAGATCTGGAACACCAGAAAAACAAGGTACCCAGCACGCTGCTAAGTTGTAGATAAAACAGGCCTTCAGTAGCATCTCTTCTCATTTCCAGAATGGTTTGCCAAATATTTCCTTTGCTTTTTGAAGTTTTTTTTCCTTATAAAGCCTTAATGGTGTTATCTCACAGTTTAACAGCAGCAAGTGGCTGTTACTGTATTGCAGTAAGACACGGCTTAATTTCTATTTTATGGTAAATTGTACAGACCCGCTGCGAATACAGTGAGGTCCATTATCTTAAATTGTACTGTTTGATACTCCATTTCTGCCCAAATATTTAGTTTCTTTATCTGCAACAGTTCCAAGTCCGAAAAGTCAGTCAGGTCCCAGAAGTCTATAGAGCAGCCTGTAATATTGAGGCTGTTTGTATGATTTGCAGTGGAAAGGTCATTTCCTACTTTTTCCCAAGGTCTGTTGGGAATGGTTTGTATTTTCATTGTCTTTTTTGCTACTTGGCCTACATATAATTTAACTGCAATTAAACCAAATGGCAATTGTAATTTAATTTAACTGCAATTTAATTTAACTGCAATTGCAATTAATTGTAAGATCTCTGAAAGACTTGGTCAAGTTTGACTGGTATATGGCCCCTGTGGGTTTCCATAGGCAGGCTTTGATTCCAGAATGGTCATACTTATCCTTGGGGGGGGAAAAAAAAGGACTTCTCAGTGATCTAGGCATTACGACCCAACTATCTTTATGTATGCCACCACATACACTCAAATCATCTTGATATTTCCAGTAACCTTGAAAGACAGGTGGGGTTTATCCTAGCTGTCAGACTATTCAGGGAGATTGATGCACATGAATATTTGTAAATCTTTATTTTGTAGATTGTTCACCAATTCTTTTCAGTCTCTGCCTTGCAACTCACCCATAACTCTTTAATAACCTGAAAATCAGGGGAGAACCACACAAAAAGTGGAAACAAGGACACATGACTAAGAATGGATGAGGGAGAAACACAGCCCATAAGAATAAAATCAGAAAGAGGAATACACAAAATGCATTACAACTAGCAAGGAACGTAAAAGGCTCTAAGAAAAAGTTCACTGGTTGCATCAAAACCACTTCTATCTTATTTATTGAATATAAGGGAAACAATAGAAAAATTTAGGTGCATGGCTTACTGTGGTAGAACAACAAATAATATATGACACAGATAAGACTGAAATACTAAATTTTCCATTTTCTTTTTGGAATGTTACAGTTGATATTAAGGGGGAGAAAAGTATCAACCAGAATAAGGAAAGGATATCTTAAAAGGATGATGGTAAGATAGATATTTTCAATGCAGCTGGACGTGAGAAAGTTCACCTTACAGTATTTCTGTCTCTGAGAAATAGAGAAAAGGAAAGTAGCACCAGCAGCACCTGTCTAAAATAACATTCCAACATATTTTATTCAAGTAAGCTCCAGTGCTTAGAAAAATAGTTGTAAGGAATACTTAAATTATTGGTTACTAGGACTGAGTAGATAATAAGCTAATAAAAAGTAATAATAAAACAAGGATTAAATTACATTATGCCAGTTTAATTTGGTATAGTTATTAGGATTATCGGCCTAGGTGGTAAGGAGAAAGGAAGAAATATGACGTTTATGTTCTTTACTTAAACTCTTTCACATACCTTCATGATGTTCTCACATCAGAAAAATATGATTCAAAGGAAATGTCAGTGCATGAATACCTGATTTTAAAACATACTCAAATACTAATTAGGAATTTTCAGTCTCAAGTTGGACTTTGGAGGGATCTGCAGTGAATCCAGTGCTAGTCAGTATTTTCAATAATGACTTAAAATGAAATGAAATTATGTTTAAAGCATTTGGTGCAATGTCCTGCTGAAAAGGATTGTAAACACCTCAGAAAGCAAGGCAGAACCCAGAATGACTTTGAGAATCAGAGAAACAATGACAGGAAAATTCAGATTGGAAGGGACCTTCAAGACACCTTTAGTCCAACTTCCTGCTCAAAGGATCAGACCAAGTTCCTCAGAAAGGTTTTCAAGACCTGACTGGCTAAAGCCAAACATTGAGACAGCAGAAACTGCAATCACAACCTGCCATAGGCAATCTGTTCCTCTGTCCTCACTGTGAAAAAGTTTTCCCTTATATTCATTTCAACCTTTCCTATTTCCACTTATACCCATTGTCTGTCATTCTTCCACCTCTGAGAAGAGTCTGGCTCTCGTCTTCTTGAAGAGGGGTATTGAAACAGTATTCCAGTAGCTCTGTAGGTAGAAGTCTTCCAGTATTAAAGAGAGAAAAAAAGAGCAATGATCCCCTGTGCTCACTGTGATCACGACAAAGAGAAATATGCTTGCAGCCAAAAAATATTAGATCAGATAGTACGAAAGAACCTCTAACTACAAGAATAATCTAGTGATAAATCAGGCTGCAAAGCAAGGCCATGGAATCTACGTCACTGCAGCCTTTCAACCAAGGGCAGATGAATATGTCAGGTTAGGTATTGTAAGCCCTCTCTCAGGGCAGACAGGAGCAGCAGATGACATCTTGAAGTCCTTCCTATTCAAAGACCAAAATTTTTTTAACAGGTTTGATTGATGCTTCAGATAGACCCATATTCTAAATGCAAACAAGACCTCTGTCTTATGAAACATTGGTGAGGTTTTGATGTTGTTAAAGGCAGCCAGAGACACTGGCTGAAAGTAGCAACCTGCATGATGCTTACACAGTGTGAATTTTCAGCATGAATATTTTCCCTCGCAATTTCCTTGTAGTTCAGAATATCCTAAAGGCATTGTTTTCTTGTTAACAGAACTTTGATTTTGCTTTATTTTTACTTTTGCCTTATGTTGTCTAACCTAGCTTATTCATTGATTTTTTTTTTTTTTTTTTTGTAGAATGGTGCGTTTGGTGGGGTTTTTTTGTTTGGTGAGTTTTTTTGTTTGTTTTTTTGTTTATTTTTTTGACATCTGGTGCTACTCAAAGCTCCACAAAGCATTGTTTCCTTGTTTGTTCAGCGGGTTGGTTTTGTGATTTGTTTTTTTTTTTCTTAAGTGCGCTTACATAAAATTCATTTGAAAAAAATAATCATATTCTTTGCATTATACACTTCTTCTGTAAGAAAATTTTTCTTTTCTTTTCAAGCCGGCAAGTTTTGGTAGGTCTTTTTTCTTATCATGATGCCTCATATGACTTTACATACAAATTTCATAGAATGGTTTGGGTTGAAAGCATACTTAGGTTGTAGGCATACTTCTACAGACATCTACAGCTTGGCACAGATGATGCTCATTCTCAAAGCATTTCCACATAAATTGTATACCTTCTGCCCCTGTGGACTGGGATCCCAAACCCTGCAACAGGGCACCGAGACATTCTCTAATTCCAAAATGACATACATGTGGTAAAGGTCCTGACCGAAAACAAATTGGGGACTGAACAAATCGTCAAGTAGAAACAAGGAATGGAGGAACATTTGGGACAAGAATGGCCCATGAGCAGGTCCACCTGGAGTTACTCAAACCATTGGCCAGTCAAGCTCCAGTGCCCAAAGTGCATTCTGCCAAACAGAGCCACATTTACTACTTGGAAACCTCTTCCTACAGCTTACCTTGGCTTATTAGGATAATACCATCAGGGAATTTCTTATATTTTATTTCTTAACAATCACAAATAAGTTAAACTTTTATAGATGGATTTTCATGTGATAACATTAACGATGTCATTTCAGTTGCTTCATCACAGCATCTGAAAACTTATTTTTTGCCTATCTTTTCCACTGCACTTCTGGCAAGCAGAAAGTGGAGTATAATTAAGATTCCACATGAGACTTCATCTCCTACCAGCACATCAAGGTACTCCAGGAGCATAAAACCCTCTCCGTCCATCAAAGCAAGTTGCAACTGCTTTTATCGAACCCTGTTAAAGTAAGGTCTTTCCCTACTGTGATCTAAAGACTAACTGCTACACATGTAACACCCTTTCACATTTATCTGCTGTATTCTTTTGGGAGAATGATAGAAGAAAAGGTAGTCTTCATTAATTTTATTTGGTTTTTTTAGTAACCCCAGTTTCTGACAACCTGTATCTGCAGAAAGCTAATTCACTGTGTTCAATGTTTGACTGTAAAATAATACAGTAAAAAAAATGTGCATTTTGGGCTTTTATTCCTTGTCCTAAGTGTACTTTTCCCTCTCATCGGGCCATTCCTGAAAGGATTTATCGGAACGCTGAGGTATTACCTCAGTACAGTAATAGTTTTCACCATCCTTGGATGCCTTTTCTAGGGCCCTGTCCTCCACGCATGTTCCTTTCAAGTGACAGCACTCTGCTTCTATTTTTCTTTGGAGGAAAGGGTCCTGTAATGTAACCACATTTATCAGCATGATGAGGTTACCCCATTTTGATTAGCAGCCTTGATACCAAGCAGGCTTAACAGCTCCCTTTAGGGAGTCTTGCATAATAACAGTATGCAACAACTTCATCAAAACAAAGTATCCATGAAAAAGTCCATGGCACTCAGACAAAGCTATTTAAAGATCAGATTTATGTGGACAGAGTCTTTCCGATTCTTGGCATGTCTCTTAACCCCAAAGGAAGACATGATTCACAGCAGTATCTCTTGAGCATGGCATTATGACTCACCTGACCTTAGTGTGCCCACGTCACGTTACTGCAGCTGACAACTCTCCCGCATCCATTCCCTCACTTTCCACACACTGTTTCCTGAGCTCTAACTCCTCAACATTGTAATCCAGCCAGGAGATGCCATTCAAGGGTAAGCGGGCTTTAAATGTAGAAAAAATTCCAGTGCAGCTCTCCACCAGGGGAGTCCATGAAGGTATGCTCAAAGCTGAGGACAACCTCCTGTCACTCAACTGCTGACACACTCTGGATTTTCCTCATGTTCTGGAAAACAAACCATCCTTCAGTTACTCCTTCAGTAAAGGCATCTGAAAATAAAACCACCACCAAAACAGTGCTTATGAAGTTATAGTGTTTGGAATGTAAAGTATCTCTTCCTATCATTTTTAAGGAGAGTTAGACACATTGCAAATGGAGAAGTTAACATCTGGAAACCTGATCTGGGAGAAAGAGTCAGGGGACACTGATCTCTGAAACACCCTGTGAACAATATCAGGATGGTCCAACCTGTACTTTCTCTCCCTAGTGGGTACTGTTAAGCTGCTTAAAAGCACCATAAATATAACTAAAAGAATAAGCATTTTCTGGCTTAAGCAACTAAGGCAGCATAGAAGTTTTCTGAAAGAACTGAACTATTAGTTCACAAAAACAAACAAACAAACATAAAAAACACCACTTTTGCACTGGCTGGGAAGCTCACATGGTTAGGAACGAAAGAGCAAAAAAGGCAGAAGCAGTGGTTTACCACCCCTTAAGCCTGACAGCAACTCCTTTCAATAGTTCAGAGAAATCATGAGGACTTTGCAAAATAGCAAGAATTACCCAAGCGAAACCCCACTATAATAGGTGAGGTGTAATAAAAACATATCCCTTACCCCGCAGAGGTTTACCACCAACATGGTGGTAACAGAGATGAGAGAGAGACACAAAGACATCGATTGATTGATAGAAATGTAGAGTGACAAGTGAAACAGTGAAAGAGAGATGGTCTTTCCTGAACTTCACTGCTAAAAAGTAGTTAAGTAGCTATGAGATGCATATTTTCTAGTGGAATAATAGGAATAAAACAAAACAAAATGAACCATAATCTGTAGCACAGGTTATCTTTGGAGCATGGGTGAGTATGAGCAAAGTTGAATAACTATCTTTTAATTAAGATTTAGAGCACAACCCACAGGCAATGTTGAACAAAAAAATAGCACTGATTTAAATAGGGCAGTATTGAAATATAAAAATAATAACTATCCTTTAAAATATTTTTTTATTTTTCTCCTTTGAGGAAATTTAAACAGCTATGCAAATCCATGAATGATCATATTTAATAGAAATCAGTATGTTATTTCATGAACTGTATATCTAGTAAATTCTACCTTCCTAAAAACTTTATCTTTCCTACCCAGGCCATCACTTCCTACCTCAATACCAAACCTTCAGTCTACCTACAAAATTTTCACTGTAGGTAGGAAGCTAGAAATGCCCATCCCTCTTTCAACAAAGCTTTGTCAAAAATGGCTAAAAGGGTGTCGCAGGTGCACCCACCACCACCACTGTTAAGGACAGAAACTTCTCAAAGCCACATGGTGACTACCATCACGTACACACTTCAGTTGAAAGATGAGGAAGTTAAGACCTTCAGCCAATGAGGACTCACATGAACGTATATGACCACAGATCAGATTTGACTATATACGTAAATGGAGCCCCACTGGATGGCAAATTGAGTCAGACCTCCTTGAAGCAGCGAGTCTGCAGTCAGGGACCTTCCCCATGGGTTGGGATGCCACCTACAGTTACGCCTGCAGGTTTAGAGCCCTTGCCTTATTTGGTGAGTGATTGAGCAGTTTGTATCCTCATTTCTAAAGCTCAAAAATTCTTAAGTTTGCTGTGTAGTATTAATTCAGTTTGATATCTTGAACCTACAGTTTACTAATGGTGTCAGAGTCTTAAACAGTTTGGTTAGCATAAAGTTGTTTGATTAGAATAAAATTTATTTTGAGTTTATCACCTGCCTAATTTGATTTTCTTCTAAGTCTCCACAACAAAGAGTCCATCTATTTCTAGGGCTTGAAAAGCAGCAAAATCTCATAACCTGATTTCATAGAAGAAACAGGATATAACTGAGAAAGTTCCTAAATTCTCACACTTTATTGGCATCTTCCTTCTCGAGTGACTGCAGTAAATAAAATATGCACCTTGAACAGTAAGGGAAGCAAGAAATGCACAGCACAGTTATCACTGTTGAATATCAACTGGATCTTGTTGAACTGGTGGGAGCCAGGAGCCACTCTCTCACAGGAATGCACTTGTTGCTCCTGCAGCCTAGCAGTCCTTGACAACCAGACTGGTCTTTTTTTATTTTAAACCACTGCCCTGTTGGTGCACACACCCATCATAGGGCTTCTTGGACTTTCAAATTCTTACCACTGTCAGTGAAAAATTATGGTTTAAAAATATCACTAGTTTGTTCCAGTATAGCTCCTGTGGCTTTAGTGCACAAATTTTAAAATAGCACTATTACACCTCTGTTAAAACTACCTACCTTTCAAAGATTTAGCGACACAAAACATATTAAGATTACTAGATTACTCTTTTGGAAGATCAATACCATCTTCAGTTCCTAAATTTCTGAAGCATTTCGGAAAAATTCAATAGGCTTCAAAAAAAGGTGTTGCCACAATCAATAATCACCCATGTGTGTTACAATTTTGAGCCCATTAATATTGGCTACACTGCTGAAAAAAATGGATACTGAGTAATTAGTAACCAGTTGTAGTTTCTTATTACATCATAAAACCAACGGCCATATTAATTTAAGATTAGGTAGCTAAAAGCCACTGAAAAAGCACCAAGTCCTATACATTAATTACAATATGGTCAAGTTTGCCCTTTGCCTGTTGTGTCTACAGCCACATAAACAAAAACCTTTCAGTCCAATCTGCTTTCCCACAAAGTTTCTGGAGCTGACAATTTGCTTTCAGCAGATGTACGAGCAACAGATACAGGAGAGTGGACAATTCCACCCACACATAAGATCATAGATGGTCACATAGCCAATGAAAAGTAGTTAACCATCAGCCTGCCAACTTCTTAATGTTGACCACTCTTTGTAATTCCCTTTAAAGAGATGGTATTTGAAATTTTTACCATGGGAAAGGAAGAATAAAAAGTTCTTGTGCAAATTTCCAGCAAAGCAAAATCACAAGGATGGTCTAGACCTGATTTTATTGCAGTCAAGTATGTGACATGACCAGAAATGCTGTAGTATTACAGCCATACCAAAAACTCTTTCAAAGGACTACAGCATGAAGGACTGTCATCATGAAGCTATCGGTGTGGGAAGTAGAAACTGTGTGGCATACTAAGATGGAAAGCATATGGATAGAAAACAGATTTCATGGAAAAGATTTGCCAGGGGAGATTAAGATAACTGGTTTTGACATTCAAAAGTAGGATTTAAGTTGCAAAGCCCCACATGAATTCAGAATAAGCTTGTCCTCTATAACGCAAAAGGGAGAAAGCCTCCTTTCTTCTGCAGTCTTACAGTAAGTCACACCCATCTTGGGAATGACATTCAGTCTTGCTAGATAAACATTATTGAAGTATGTTGAATTTTTGTTAGCTTTATTTTGTTCAGTAAAGATTTTCTGCTAAAGTCTGGAGGATTTTTAAATCTTTAAGACTAAGTGTGAGCAATCTTGAAATTACCACTACATCTACAGAGTTTATGCCAGCTGTTTTCAACTGGAGAGCAGATTGCAGTAAAATCTCCTACAGCGCTCATAATCTCAGAAGCGAGCACAAAATAATCATTCTCACCTGTCCTTGCTGTTCCCAGAGAAAAGCCTGGAGAGAAGGGGAAAACAGGAAAAAAGAACTTCAGTAAGGAGGGGAAACTATCTGCATGTAGCTATCAAAAGAAGGAAGAAATCAAGAAGAGGTATTTGTTCAGTAAAAGAAAGGATACCAAGGTAACAAATACTGGGCAAAGCGACAAACAGCTATAGCTGGAGTGAAAAAAAGATATTCAGTTACTAACTTTATTAAAAGATTCAGTTTCCAATCTGAAGGAAATTCTTCAAGGAAATGCCTACACTGTACACGACAATTCAGCAAAGAGGTGCCCTACGTCACCTATGTGATCAAATGCGCTTTAGAAATACAAGTTTTTTAAGAAAGAAGACCACTCCTGACAGTATGGATTTATTTACATACACACATTTCTCAGATAGGTCCATACAGAGATCCAAGATTCTGAGCAACAGAACCACGGTATCTAAGTCAGCTCACACAGGATGGCCAGTGTAGACATGTCAGGCTAACTCATCCTGCCAGCAAGACATTGCCCCCCACAAACCTCACGGGACCACAAAGGATAGCAAAAGTTGAAAAGACCAACAAAACAAGTTCCCTCAGTGGCGGGAACCACTTAAGCAAGAATAGCAAGAGCAGGGCACACAGCAGGGAGGGGAGGAAGAAGTTAGAGGTACTGAGGCAAAAAGGCGCTAAAATATAGGTTTCTATACATTGCAAAAATCAAAGTGTAAAAACTGTCAATGTCATTGATTGTTAGGAATTAAGATGAAACTTAACTTGCAGCATGGAGTGTTCATTAGGTGACCACATTTCTATTCCACTAGGAAGGGTGAATCTGCATTACTAATCCTGAAATTACAACTCAAACATTATTCTTGTCACTCTCTTAACATTATTCCTGTCACTGTCTTAATGTTATTCTTGTCACTCTCTTCAGACCTGAAGCACTAATTTTCCACATCAAAACGTTTTAATAGATGATGCGTTACTGGAAAAGATGAAAGAATACAACATGCATTAAAGAAAACAATATTTTAATAAGCTTTTAATGATAATTAGTCAAAAGTACTTTTAAACAATTGTCGTATAAGATCTGTATCTGCTTATTCTCTGAGTAATTGGGGTTTTTTGTTGTTGTTGTTAAAGAAACAGAAAAAAAACCCTATAATTCTCTTACTGCAAGCAGCAAACATACATGGCACCCTCCCAACACCCAACACTCATATTTCCTTTATAAGTATACCCTTAATCAAATAAACCAATCCTATTCAGAGTAACAACATACCTCAGAATTACTGGGAATTGTAATCACAAAGTGTTCTTGTAATTTTATGCCTTTTGACTATTGTAATAATGCAGAAAAAATGTTGTTTTTCATGTTAACTGAGCAACCTTGATTAAGGAGGAAAGAATAATGTCAAAAAGGTAAAACTCATGGATGCTTTCCTTTGTTGTCTGTCCATACACATGAATTCATGACTTAGTGGCCACATGGCATATACTCACAATCAGTACAGCCTCAGTACTGTTCAGAAAGGACATGACCTGAAAATATTATCGATACAGTTGTTCTAGGCCTCACAGCATTAGCTAGAAATACTGAACTATAAAATGTGGAACTTTCATTGTACGTGTTCAAATATATATATATTAAAAAAAATCCAATAAAATTGCTTTTAGATTATAACATCTTTCACAGCAGAATGAAAACAAAACAAAAACATACAGCCAATTACCCTTGTGAATTATCATCTGCAGAAAATAGATGGTAAAAAGTCCCCATAACAGGAAAAATTGGTTGGATCTCTTTTAAAGGTGTCAAAGGAGAATGACAAGAGCTTTCTTTGTTTTTACAGTTCTACCTCAATCCCCCCAAGCTTTGCAGTCTCCTTCCAGACCCCTATCAATGAACGTTGTTGAAATTAGTCTGTTTAAAAGATAGGCTGAGCCATTTTCACATTGACTTATATAAAGCCATTTTTCTGTTTTATTAGTCACATTAGCATTCTATTGCCCTTTAAATGTCACAAGTTCAAGAGCATAGCTGTGCATATCCTGGAAATATTCCTGTTTGATGTAATAAAACAGAAAGCTACAATTTCCTGGGACAGATAAGGTGACAAAAAAAGAGGGAAACGAACAGGGCATAACAGCACAGAGTAAAAAACAACAGGCAGTAGAGCAAGATTCTTTCCAAGTGAAGGAGAAGCATGAGTGTTACGGGGAGCAATGAGATTTAGAAAGACTTGTCTGCATTGTCACTATCAAAACGTGTGAAACAACTGATGAACCTGCCCCTGGCTGTAGCTTACAGAAAGGAAGAAAAACGGCACTGCAGTCCATTCAGACATATTCCCTAACCTAGCAGGTACATTTACAAAGCCAAATTGTACATTGTGACTACTCTCATTTATTAGCAGTGATTTATTTCAAAGCAGGAACTTGCAAAATTCCCTGGCTGCATGTTATCTAACCTAAAACATTGTCAGGGTTATCAAGGGCAACGTGAAAATCACAAACTGGTTCTTGAAGATCAAATGAAGTTTGAAGTCTGCAGGATCAGATCTTCTTCTGCCAACAGCACTGGAGGTTTTTGGGTGTGTTTTTTGTTTTTTTTTGTTTTTTTTTTTTTTTTTTAAAAAAAGAGGAGAAATCTAGAAGTGTGCTAAAGAGAAGATATAAGACATTGAAAAATAGTATGGCAAAACCAACGTAGTTAACCTTATACTGTGAATTTCTCATGTTGGAACTCCACTGTTATTGGAGCTGCATTATGACTCCCCTGGTTTAAGCACCATCTAAGGCAGACAAGCCTGCAGCTAACAGCAGTTTCGTGCTTAGAACAGGGTACGTATGGCTTGAAAATATCACCTGAATCACCAAGTCCAGTGAACCACAAAGGAAATCGATGTACAATTAAAGTTTTGGGAAAAAACTTTCCATGAAAACATCTTCCCCACATGTTACCACAGCCCACGCTACACCACCCACCACCTTCTGGCAAATACAAGGCTCATTATTGTGGCTTTTGCACATTTACTGCAATGGGCTACAGGAAGCCACAACTCTGTTTCTGTTGCCAAGTGTCCCCACAACTACAACCAACTTGCTAGATAAAGTTATCAAATTACCTTAAGAAGAAAGTATGCCCCATGGTACAAAGTGGGGCAAACTCTTCCTCCGCCCTCCCTTCCCTCCACTCCAGTAACCCCTGCCAAGCTCATGAAGGAGAAAGCCATGTACACCCACCAGGATGCATGTAACATGAGGACTTATACATCTACATAACCATTCAACAGGCGCATTTTTAAACTTTGTGTGTTACAACCATGTCACCTGAACTGCATCCACACCAACAAACTCATGGTGGTTTCAGTGCTCTCCTCCTCCCATAGTGCAAACGGAAGTCTACTCATATTTTGTCAGGGTGCCACAGGCACCGTTTGTTCCCTGGTGGATGGGGCTCCCCACATGAGTCCATTGGGGCAGGGCCCAGTCCTGTGACACAGCCACTTGCCAAGTAGAGGTAGGTCGCTTTGTACCCCTGGCCTTGCCAAGAGTCCTGTGAGCCAAAACATCAAAGGCAACATTGGTGCAGCCTCTGTGCTACAACCATGCAGCAGTTCCCCACTCAGCATCTTCAAGGATGGGGCATGCTTTGGCCCCCAAATGGGACTGTATGCACAGAACTTCTTCTGTGGGAACTTCACCTGGCAGCTCTCCCAGAGATGGGAAGCAGAGGGGGACAAGGGTTGAGGAGAGCTGCCGCAAATATCGGCGCTCAGAAATCCTGCACCTGTGGATATAGCTGCCTTCTCCAGCACAATCTGCATGAAATCTGCTGTCAGGTTCAGGGGGAAACAACATAAATGACCGATACTCTGAAGATCCAGTTACGGCTCTGGCAGCACAAGGGACACCAGCAAAGGACAGGGCATTACATTCTGCTCCCAGCAACAAGGATGTTTACTCAAATGCAAGCGAGATCTTGTAGTACTTGCTTAGTATTCCTACCTGGTCTTCCAGCTGGCAGGTTGTCACCACACTCCTGAGGGTACAGCAGGGCTGCAGACAGCTGCATAAGAATGCTGAAGCGTGGGGCTCTTTCTGTGCCTGACGTAGCAGTCCCCAGGAGGATGAATAAAAGAAGTAACTTGGGTTTCCCCTTGGGGTTTCTCTGACCCAGCAGGAGCTCAAACCTCCACGCCTAAATTTGTCCCTGGGAACAGCCTCAACACTGTATTCAGGCAGTGCAAGTGAGCAGACCATCTGGAAGCTATTGTGCATCATCTTGTCGTACTAAATGATGGAGTAGCTCAAGGCTGAGAAACACAACTTCCAGTCATGTCTTCTGATTTAGACTGTCCTGATCCAATCCTGGTTTACATATAGCACAGAGCACCTTAATGAGTCCAGCACAACCCTGAACAAATACCTGGTCTCAGCTCTTTTGGACATGTTCTCTTCCTATGCATGCTTCAAATCCAACTTACCAAAAAATTGGATGCAAGTGTCTTCTAAGAAATTATATAAATATTTTCATGCATGGTGCACCTTGGAAAGTTCATTCTCTTTCCTTGAAGCTGTGATAGCTCTTCCCTTGCAGTCTGTCAGGTTTACAACTAGAGTACTAAAAATGTGCTCCCAGGAAGTGTTAAATCCACTCGTCAGATGCAGTACAGCAATTCTGGTCAAAGCTGACTGTGCTTCTGGAACTGACAGCCCGCACAATTCATCCTCTGTGATAGACACAGATTGCTTTCTTTGTGAGAGCAGCTCCTTTTTCTGAACTAACGCACAAATCCCACACCTTTCATTCAAGTTGCTCCAGAAACCACATCCTTGAGTGTCTTCCTGCAAGTTCTGTTGGCATTTCTTCCCTCCCTCTGTTGTTTCAAAATCCAGGGAGAGGAATTTAGGCAGAACTATATTCAAGTATTTTTCCAAGCTATAGAAATCATGCATTGTTTATGCTGCACGTTAAATCACCATGCTAGGCAACGTCCACCATCTTGTTCCAGAAAACTATTGTTCCACTTATCCGTTTCTGCATTTTCAGGGGAATAGGACTAAGCATTTCTGACAAAGACTTTTATCTCCCTCATTTACAGTAGGTATGTTTCTTCTTTATCTCGTTTAAAGAGCTATTTTAAGCTCATTCATACTGAAGTACACTAGAAAAGCCAACAACACAGATACACTTTGTTTTCCCGTATTTTCAAAATTTTCAAAAAGTTGTTTTCCATAACACTAAGATCACCCACGATGCTTTAGTTCAGTCACATTTTCATGACTTTTTGTTTTTGTTGATCTATCCTTATGAAGAAAAAGGTCCGAACTGTGGAAGCTTGATATTCGTATTACACTGCAATAATGCAGAAGTTGTCCTACCAGCTCAGGGTAGACATCCATCTGGTCCACAGTTCTGCCTCTAGTATGGCTAGAGAAGAGAGTAAAATCAGAAAGCACAGCTAGATGTTTCTTAGAGCACCTCCCCACATCCCAGCAATTAGAAAAGAGCAAATAGAAAAAAGCAAGAAAGAATATTCTCTCTGGGGTGAACTTTTTCAGCTCTTAATTCGTGTATGAGCAGCATACCCAAATGTAAACTGCGTGGTTATTATGCCTGCTTGTCATCTTTCACAAATTTAGTCAGGGGTCTGCATTACTTGTTCTACATCATGTAGCCTTTCACCACTCGCTATCCTCTTCCTGGGTGCAAGGAAATCAAGGTCACTTTTAGTACTTTTTGTGCAATACCTGTTCTGAGCTGTTCCCAAAAATTAGAGCACTTTCTCAGAGACTTCTAGGTTCCTGTGCTGATACCAACCCTTCCCCAAAATCAGCCTCCTAATCTGCTTCCTCTTATGGGCCAGACCATTACCTGGAATAATTTCAGTGTTTCAGGTCTACCTCAACACATCTCCTATTCTCCCATCCTTCTCCAGCTCTCCTAGCATTAGCTCCCTATGCAAGGAGATCCTTGGAAAGCAGATTAAATTAGGGGAAAAGCTTACTCTGGTCCTTACCTCTCTTACATGGCAAGCAAAGGCTGAAAGAAAGGCTAGTCCTCTAACATAAGTCCCTGACTACCTACCAGAGCGAAGAGTACCAAAGCGCCTGGTAGAAACATAGTAATTCAACGTGAACACAAGGAATGTGTTACTTTACATTCTCTAGGCTTATGCAATTGAAAGTCATCCCAGCATAAATGCTTATCTTTAAAACCTTCATTACTCCTCACTCAACAGAAAATTTGAAAAGCGGGTCAGGTATCCCATTTTCTTTTATATACTTGGTATTTTCTGTTCAGAGGTGTAACAAAAAAAAGCTTGCTGTTACTGGAAACATTAGAAGGTCCCAACATCTCTACTTCCACACTGTCACTGCCAGGGTTTGCAGCAGTGATGTCCTCCTTAGTTTCTGAAGAACAAGAGCATAATCCCTAAATTGCACATGCTCTTTGACTTTTGGAGTTCCCTAGAAAGTCAGAGGGTTTTAGGTGCCTTTGGCCCATGACACAGCATTAGAAGCAGTAACCCATCACCCTTTGACAGCACAACTGGGGCAGGCTGCTGTGAGGAGAAGCCAGCATTTTCATCACCTCTCCTTTACCCTATGTCATAGTTTTGTCCACATTCGATTTTCAAAAAAAAAAGAAGATGGAAGAGCTTACATATGACCAAGGAAGGTTGATTAAAATAAAATTAAAAAAAAAAAAAAAAAAAAGCTGCTATTACCATTACATTTTCCAGCTGGCCATGATGCTGAATAAAAATGTCACAGAAAAATATACTTTTCCTGTAGCTAAGCAGTAAAGACACTTGGTGCATCACAACGCAGAGCTGAAGACACAATTTTCCTGGAATGGGATATTTTGCCGATCTGAGTATCTCCTCTGGGATCAGCTAATTTCTGCTAATAAGAGACAGCCCCAGAATGAGACTTGTGACAGCATTGGGGTAGATTGGAAGATGAGGGGAAAAAGCAGGGGATAAATTCTCAGCTATTAAAAGCCAAGTTCTAATCTGATTCTTCTGTGTTTATGAAAAGAGCAAGTGAAAGCTGATGCACCCCCTAAGAAGGCAAGCACTGTCATTACTGACCTTAGTGGGTGATTTGTGCGTGCCCATTGCAACACAGCCTCCTATGCTGCTCTCTGGCAGCAGAAAGACTGTTCATCATCATCTGGTGGCTTTAGTGGAACAAGACAAAGCTCCCCCCTCCTTCCCCCACCTTGCTCAGAAGCCAGGAGGTGCCGCCTCAGGAACTGGCTCTGACTGGTACTGTAATGCATTGGATATAACTAGGTCCTGTTTGCATCCCTGCCCTTGAATGGATGTAATGTCAGCTGTGATCATGGGATTATGATGCCAAACATATCGAGTTGGCCTGAAAAACAGGCATTTTGCTTTACTGACACCATGTGGAGAAACTGCTTCTTCTTTGTTAACAATGGCCTGCAACCATGGACCTGTGTTCCTCAGCCAGAGCCAGGACCTTGTCTCCTCATTTGCACTCATCTGACATGGCAAACTAGGGAGCCAGAAAATGAAGACCTCCCTGCCCCCTCCCACCTCCTGCAAAAACAGTGCCCACACCTCAGCAAGACAACTACAAGGAGTGAGCAGCACACAAGCAGGGCTGTGGTGGCTTTACAGCCAGCAATTCTTGCCTTACATGATGTTCTGAGGAGGATGGGGTCTATCATCCAAACAATAAGTTACACAAATCCATCCTACAACAGCCAGATCCTTAGTCAATTGCCAAGGCTGAGGGCATAAAAAGGACAAAGTTTACATCTACTGTGCCCTGAGCATAGAGTAATAAAGAACCAAGTCTATAGGATCACATATGCTTGCTGTGGCTGCAGTTACAAGCTCTCCGTAATATTGCCATACGTTTGTCTCTTTGCAGACACCACTTGGTAGTTTTCTCATAGCTCAAATAACGTTTAATGTCAGAAGCCGTGGGCATATGTAAGAATTCCTTTAAAGCCTTGTACGAAAGAATATAGAAGGCGAGAAAAATGTATTTAAATTTGAAAACAGTTTTCTGCCTCTTTTCCTAAAAAAAAAAAAAAAAAGAAAAAAAAAAGAAAAATATTTTCTCATAGGCAGAAAATAATGTCTACATTGTTGTATAGAAGTTGTTCATTTTCATCACTGGCATACAAAGGGTAAAGATAATGAGGAAGGGTAGCAGAGAACTTGACATAAAATAGCTACTAATTTTGACTATTTGGGATCTCTAATTAGAGAGATTTCAACATGCACACTTGATGAGAGAGCTGTATAAAATTAACAGCAAGAGAAAATCCTCTGCATTTTGCTAATGGCACCAGACTGCTTGAAATATACGGGTCAGTTGTAACTGATGGGCTCTTATTTCTTTTAATACAGCAAAATAAATCCCATGCATTTGTAAAATCTACATTTCATAAAGTCAGAACAAATCAAAATGAGCCCTTGCTGTCCTCCATCAGCTTTCTCCAATCCAATACTTCTTTTACTTTATCCTCCTTTCTTTCACAGATATGCTTTTCTTTTCTCCCTAAGAAATCTAAATTGAGAGCTTAAGATAGCCCATATATTTGATTTTTTTTAAAAAGTAACTGAAGTTTCAGGCAGTGAAGCCAAGGGTATAAACACATCTGAAACTCATGACCAGTCTATTCTTTCAATATTAAAACCATATTTTTAAAGTCCTTCACATGACTAAGCTGTGGATCCAGAATCTTGTTATACACAGCCCTACACTTCAAGTAACAGAAGGATGCTGACACTTTCTGTACAAGAATTCCACGAGTCACATATTGTACAACGCAGTTGTTATTCTTAGACAAACAGCAGGGCTTTTATTATAAAATACTTTAAAATGCATTGCAGTGACGAAGACAGAAACTCCTGGTCCTCATTATACCTTATTACTCATTCAACTGATATAGAAATACACTTTCACAAATACTGGTGCTAAGCTTATTCAGAGGAATATTTTCACTCGTAGTCACACAAGTATCTTTCTCTTTCCACTCCTCCTATTTCAGGCTGTGATCTTACCAGAAACTTCAGGGCAAACAGAAACATGACCAGCCCCAGCTCCAAATAAACCCCAGAATTTAAATGCCAATAGAGCCCTCTGCAGAACCTGATTAATCCTCTCCAGAACCTGGTTAATAGGGAGTACATGTAAATTCAGTGAATTCAGTGGAAATAACATTTTAGATGAGAACAGCCCCTCCAAGTGCTAGGACAGAGCTGTAAGCTAGCTCAAAGACAGAGCTCCTAAACCATTTCTTCCAATATGACATTGAATGGGATTACACTCCTAAACCTGCACTTCTGCTACATTGCACCTCATGTAAAAGTTGTAGTAATTTACTGTTACACAAAAGCAATGTAAAACACTCATAAAACAGCTCTGCAAGGGAGGTTCAAGACAATAAGGTTTTGAATAAAGGATGACATTCAGGCCTAAATAACATTCAGCAATTAAAACAGGTGCAGATTGTCCAGATATGGGGAAGACTGTAATACACAGTTATAGCACTGCTATAAATAAGATAATCAAAACAGAACCTTCAAAGGCAATCCTCTCCACAAACAATCGTCTCCCTGGGGAAAGGATGAGATTAAAAAGCAAATAAAAAATGCTACTCATGTGACACAAATAGTGTTGCTTAATGAACTCAGATATTCCGAATAATACAGTCATCCAAGAGCCTACCTAAATCAGAGCCAAATCACTACCTGATGATCTGGCCAGAAAAAATAGAAGATTGTATTTTGAACTACTAGCATGGGAATAGCATGTGACACACCACCATTAATTTGTATTAATTACAGCATTGTTTGGGACTCACGCATGACAGAGAACACTTTATTCTGCAAGTGGAGTGCCAAACTCAACACGAAATATTTCATCCTGATTTTCTCTGAAAGAACAGTCAGACTTTTTTGTTAGATCAGAGTCTCTTACACTGAAAATTCTGCTACCATAATAAGTGTTATTTGGAAAAACAAAAAGAACAAGAAAAGAAAAAAAAAAAAAAAACAAAAACCCAAGCATACAATAACAACCACAAAAAAAAAAAAAAAAAAAAAAACCAAAACAAAACCTGACCAGTGCTACAGTTAAACAGAGTATACAGTCACTGAAGGGTCTTTATGTAGATGGATCCTTAACTTAAATCTGACCTCAGATTTTGATCACCTGAAGGTAAGCTTAACATATTATCACACTAAAATGCACTCAACTTCTACTTTAAATCTTCTTATTTTGATTAGACTGTAATTCTGCAGAAAGTCCCTAAACCCAAGAAAGGAAAAAGCAAAAGTATACACATGAAAGTTGTGAAGCAAATAGATGTTCCAAGGGCAGACTGAAAGCCTAGCCTAAGAACAAGGAAATAGCAACACTTTAACCTAAGTAGCTTCATCCAAGTAACCCTGTATTTAGAGAATGTTCCAAGTTTTCAGGAAAGATGCATTATATTGTGAAATACTGTTCATTGTTCCATAAAGATGATACCATATAAAGACCATGCACGAGGGAATAATTTGCAAAGATGTCAGACACCAGAGATTTGGATCACCAGTTGGTGAGCTGAGCCTTGTTAGTGTCCCTCTCTCCGCTACTCCCAGTTCTGAGAAACTAGTCAAAATGCATGTTCCAGAAATTGGATGAAGCCTTTGTGTCCTCAGGGACAATGCTTTATCCACCTGCAGCTGATGTAAGACCTATTTATAGACAGATATTATAATACAGATATCTCCACCAGAAGAGAAAGCACAACTTTTTGAGGTAGCAAATGAGATTAAGGAATGGTAAAGCTGAAAAAGGTTACTTTTCCTGACCTTTCGTGCAGGTCTAACTGTCTTAATGGATTCACAGGCTGTGGCAGATTGGCTATAAACATTTAATCCCAGATTCTCTTACAATCACAAGGGAAAACATCTTCCCAGACTTACTGAAGAATTTACTAATGGTACAAAGAAAAAAAAATAAAAAAAAAGAGAGAGGAAAATAAAATCATGCAATAGACTTGTACCCCAAATACTTGAGTGATAAGGAGGGGTCTGGCTGGTTAAACGATAAGCAGCTATAAAAGCACCTGAAGAGGGGAGTTATCTGCAGGAGTCTGAGGGAGGGACGAAAGACACATACAAAAAGGAAGGGTAGAACTTTAAAAAAAAAAAAAAAAGCTGGAATACAGATTAGTGAATTTCCATAAGAACTCACTAGGTGCAATTCTGGCTTCCCTGAGGCTTTTTATAGAAGCAACTAAGGAACAAGTTTATCACTACATACAAAATGCTGTTAATTTTAACAATCTTATACCTGAACTTGAGCTACAGCTCCTTGCCCTTCTAGTCCCACCTTGCTAGTCCCACCCTCCTCATTCAGCTTTTTGACCCCCAGCCACCACTCAGTCCAAAGATTGCCCATCTAGCAGTCTGAAGGAAGACTGCAGGTACTTTTCTGTAGCAAATGCTGCTGTTCAAGATGAAAGGTTTGGAGGATCTTTTGGGAAGGGAAAAATTGAATAAAACAGTGATTTAGAAAGTTAGAAGTCTGACATTAAGCCCGAGTTAATGCTATGGCCTGCAATAGTGTATATTTCTGAAAAGGAAACAAAATGTAAGGGTGCACATTGCATTGGTGGTTTTACTATTTAACTTCACTGATTAAATTGCCTCGTGTCTAGTGTGCTTTCTTCATGGTCATAATTGTCAAGTGAACTTAATTCACAGACTTCTCTCATCTCCAGGGCTTACTCCATGTCTGTGCTGATGCAATTATCTTCATACAGTGCTCCTTTTCTTGCATGGCTATTGTTATATATGTCCTTTGAAAGCCACAGATAGCACCAACCTCTAGACAAAAAAAAAAAAAAAAAAAAAAAGTATAACAAAAAAGCCTAAACATCCTAGCATTGTTGACAAAATGTCCACATTCATCTTAATGCTCATAAGCTTTCTTGCAGCAGTAAAATATTTCTGAGCGGTGGCAGGGGTGATTTTTAATACAGAGCCAATTGTTAGCAAGAGTTCAATAAAACACTCAAGCTTTCCATTTCCAAGGCAGGTTCATAAAATATGCCAACAATGAATAAGTAGAGCTACAGAGCAGATCAAGGGCTAGGTTTCTCAGAGGGTACCATACAGCTTGGAGGAGGCATCAGCTAACCTTGGCTGAAGATATGGTCTAGAATTTAAAGATGAACACTTTCTAACTTGGTAAATTTGCATGCCCTGATCAGCAATATTAACTGAAAGCCATCAGCTGGTGATATGAAAGACAATGTTCAGAGTTATATTTGTCAAAAGCATGCCTTTGGTTAAATCCTTGAGAAATTCTGCTACCAGTAATAATGCCATACAGCTCTGTAGCTCTGCCATGCATACCAGGGAGCATGATCTGCCTAAGTATCTACAAGGACTTGACAAGCATATGGCTATAGCAACTGCTGAATGCTGAATTAGGAACTTCCTGAACATTTCAAATAGCTATGCAGACCTCTATTTACTTCTGCCTTCACCCTAAAGCTGTGCAACAACAACAGCAAAACTAACAAAACTTCTTATCTGTCAACAGAAGATTTCCTGGACTTTCCCTTCCCCTTACCAATACTGCAGCAGCATAGCACTAAATGATTTATCTGCCCCTGGTAAGACAACAACCACACCTGACCCTCTGACTGAAAAACAGACTGCTCGTTATAGCAGCTGTATGAGAAGAAATTTATTGTTCCAGCGTGACAGACCTGAATGTCCCACAGCAATGACAGCTTTCTGTTTTCCCACAGCGATTATCTGTGCAAAGAGGCTATGTCTGCAAAGAGTAAGCTCAAAATCAGAGACCCCTCCCAGAAACAAAATGGCAACGATTTACTCATTTTTTCACTCTGTCCAAAGCAATCCATTTTCTCTGCAGACAAGGATGAAGCTATAAACCCATGAAGATTACTTAGAATATCTCACATATGAAGTCTAGCGTAGTTAGAAAGTCACATGCAATAATTTTAGTAACAAACGTATCTACCCTTGCTAAATCAAAGGTTATTCAATCAAACACAGATGCAGAATCACTTTGGCAACATCCTGGATCCAGAGCATCAGACGCAAGTTTTAATAATGTAAAAAAAAAAAAAAAAAAAAAAGAAAAAAGAAAAAAAAAGTAACCACCCACACAGGGTTGTCTCTTTTTATGTTTGTCTCACTTTATTCCTGTACTCAGTCCAGCTAGGATGGAGTTAACTTTCCTCATACTAGCCCATATAGTGCTGTGATTTGCACTTGTGGGTAGAACAGTGTTGATAACCCACCCATGCTTTGGCTACTGCTGTGCAGTGCTCACACGGCATTCAAGGTTGTCTCTCTAACCCCACGCGCACCTGCAAAGGCCAGGGGGCTGGGGGTGGGCAAGAGGTTGGGAGAGGACACAGCCAGGACAGCTGACCCAAACTGACCAAAGGGATATTCCACAGCATATGAAGTCATGCTAAGCAATAAAAGCTAAGAGAAAGGTGGGGGGTGGGCAGTGGGGAGGGGAGCATTTGTTATTAAGGCTTTCACCTTCCCAAGCAGCTGCTACACATACTGAAGCCTTGCTTCCCAGAAAGTGGCTGTACACCGCCTGCTGATGGGAAGTATAAAATAAATCTTTTTTATTTTTGCTTTGCTTCCACACACAGCCTTTGCATTTTTTTTTTTTTTTACCCTCCATTAAACTTCCTTTATCTCAGCTGACAGGTTTTTTCATCTTATTTTCTCTCCCTGTCCTGCTGAGGAGGGGGGAGTGAGAGAGTGGCTTGGTAGGCACCTGGCAGCCAGCCAAGGTTAATCCACCACAGTCTTTTTTGGCATCTAAAGTGGATGCCCAATTCAAAGATACACATGTAGTGAAAGATCATAGTTTCATGCAACCTGGACACAAAACGTATGCATATTGACTATTCAGAAGACTACATAACGCTTGTATTTTTATTTACGAAAATATTTCAGTTCTCCCATTCTTGGCTTTGCACTTTCCTTCTCTTTTCTAACAGCAGCAAGAGCAGTTCTGCTCCATACAGGGCAAGATTCAGGAGCAAATTATTTTGTCAGGAAGAAACAGTAAGTTGTACAGAATTTAAATACAGTTGTATCCTGAAAATTACTTTAAAGTAACGTTATGGAACTCTGCGTATAGTGTGCCCTGTTTATTGCATATCAGATTTCCTCGGCTGTTTACTGTCAGACCTGAAATGCACTTTGGGCTCTGCTCTACCAGACCCCCATCCATTCTGTAAGGGATGCTCTGCCCCAGCCCTCGGCTACACTGGGCATCCCGATGGCTTCCTCTGGGGATTGTATTTCTACCTTGACTTTTGGTGTAGATGCAGGACAGTTATGCTTTTCACTCACAAACATGAAACCTCACTCCAGAACATTCAGCTCAGCGTAACTTTAAGCATAAATCACTAGAATCAGTAGACCTAAATGCTCCTCCATAGTATGGATGTTTTTCCACATTGGTGTCTCCACATTTAAACACTAGCTGTAATGCTGTTGAATATGTCATACCATAAATAACGACAGCAGTATGGAAGGAAACTGAGACAAATGCAGAGATACAAGGTTAACGTCCTTCATGGAAGAAACACTTTTTGCTTCACACTGAAAACTCATGGTAACAAGAAGAACCAACAACAACAATGCTATATTTCTCAAAGTATCATGCAGTAGTCAGCCTTGAAAGTTAATCTGACATCAACAACTTTCTACTCAAAGACATTAAAACAATTTTCTTTCATACGTTTGTTGTGCTCCTCAAGCTTATCCTGACTGCCTTTACTAGCCTGCAAAAAGAACTGTCATAGTTCTTTCACAAACATATCACTTATTCCTCTTCAGACTTGCATGACTTGCTGTAGCTTTTATAAAAAGGCAAAAGGCTGCAAAGCCTGGAAGAGCAGCTTTAAAAACAAACAAACCGATAATTGCACAAAACAATTCAAAATGACATTTTATAAGAGAAGGAAAAAGGGAGTCTCGTCTCGTCAAAGGCTAATATTGGAGAATTACCTTTTCACTTGCTCAGTCTAAGCATGCAATCAAAATATTTTGGTTTTTTTTATAGCCATTGGGTGGTATCAGAAAAGAATCTTCAATTACAGTCGTTTGGACTCAAGATATTATAACACTGATAAAAGCAAATACTTTGAACACCATAACACTATTCTCAAAATAGGAAAAAGAAAATTCTAGACTTACAAAGCATTCAACAAGCAGTCATTAAATGGGAAAGTGGTGCTTTGAGCAAATTATATCTGCAAAGCATTTGATTGTGCAGCACTATTCACTCGAGTCCTAATGTAACAAACCTGGAAGAATGAAACATGATTTCAACTGAATACCCTCCTTCCTCCACACTTCAATGATTGTGTCAGTATCTTTTCCTCTTGTCACCTCTGTGGTTGCCTACAGAGATTTAAGCAGATGTAGTACAGTACGTTTCCATGCAGAATATCTGATTTTAAGGGCTAGGATTTTTAAACCAAGGAATTTAATGGAATTTAAAACAACAAAGTTTCTATCTCACATTCACAGTTTATGCTATTCAGTTGGTAATGAAACATCAACATGAATTCACTCAGCTGTAGAGCAATCAATCAAAGAAGCCTTATAAATGAGAGGGAAAGCCCTTTCTAGAGAGGTGAACTACAAATGAACTTAAGACTAACTCAGTTTCATTATCAGCAAAGCATAGAGACGAGATACTCAAAGTTCAAGAGTAAACTCACCACGCTACCGAAAAGCTAACTAATTACTTTTTTTATTTCACATTTCCACAATGTACACAGTTGCTCTGCGAAGGTGGATCCAGTTTGGCTACAACCAACATCTGTGCTCACACCATGCTAACAGCCCTCTAAATCTTGCTTAGTAACACCAAGAAGCTACAGGTTCTCACAATGGAGCAGAATGTCTTCCAAACCTCTGTGTATGTACAGAAGCAGTTCTCCCAGTACTAGAGACCATTACTGGAAATTAGGAGATGAAGTAAGCACCTAGAGGTAAGGTATTGAAATTCCTGCTTTTGAGAGAACATTGGGTTTCCAGAGTGAAAGCAGGCAGTTACAATCAGCACCTGATCTATGCTAACATGTCAAGTAAATGAATGAATAAGCTTGTTCCCTTTGTAGCAAACCAGTAGGAAATTGGTACATCTGAACTCTTGATCACTTTCTAGAGTTTAGGTACTGAAAGTCAGAACTAGATGAATCCTTTTCCTGAATCAGGTGCCTTCAAGTCTCCAGAACCAAACAAACCAAAATAGAACTAACTTTTTAAACCACAGGTACTGTAAGAAAAAGAGAAGACACTACCATTGCCCACCATTCATATAACAGCTTTTCCCAGATGTTTTGTATCAAAAGACCAGAGTAAACCTTCAAAACTTGTCTCAGATAAAGGCAAGTTATCTGGCCAATAAGTGACATGCTTTTAACACTCACCTAGTTTCCACTTCAAGGATTCTTTCTCTTCGGTATTATGCTTTTTTTTTTTTTTTTTTCCCATGGAAATTACAAAAACAATCTTGAGCTACAAACCAGAAACAATGTCTTCCCAATCCCAGCCTACAAGCCTTACTTTAAGCATTTTCTTCTTTCTCCAGTATCGCACAAAAGACTCTCTACAGAACAAAGCTTGTGTCTCCCACATCTCACAAATATCTCGACACACGATGACAGAGTCACAGCCCTGCTCTACAGCCCCCTCCTCCTGAACAATTTGGTCCAGTTTCTTGCAGGAGAGGGAAAGGCCTCCGAAGATTTCCAGGGCTGCATTTTTAATGTGGGCTGTGAAGAGGCAGAACCGAGCTTAGTATTGAGCAACTGCCTAGTGGCTGTTAAAAGATGATCAGTTGAGAACAGGTTTAAAACACATTACAGAATTAATAGGTGAGACACAAAACCTTGGCCATATCTTATCTCACCAAGCGTGCCACCTCCGGATGAGACTGATGAACACAGAGTATGGCCTGCCCCAGCATATCGGGAGGGTGGAGCAAACCCTGGCCGGGACTGAGTGGCACAGGGCTGCCCTTTCTGCCTCAGCTGCAGCCACCACCCTAAGGCTACACCGGGGTCGTGCGTGGAAGTGAAAAGGTCAGAACCAGGCAGGCATCAAGACTGAGGCAGGAGAAACAGTGGTTTTCTTCCCAGGGCCTCACAGCCAAAGTGCCGAATTAGAGGCCAATTTAATTTGTTTCAATGTAGCAGAGCCCTCTAGTCAACAAGGTAATCCTCAATCTTTTGTCTCTTCCTTTGTAAAACCTTCTGATGTCTCTTGAATACAATACTGAGTATGGCCTTTAATCACAAACTTTTAAATTCATTTCTACTGAAACCCAAAGCAGAATGTAACGTGAATTTGTTACAAACAATCTGCCTTTGAAGAAGGTTCAAGGCAATGCTGATTATTATACAATTGTATGAGTCTGCTACTGAGTAGTAAATGGGAAACGCTTCACTGGAGAGCTACTACTAAGCTTTTACAGGTAGGAACACAGAGATAAAGTTTAAGAGTAATGTAACCATGGATAATACTATACCTTAACTGGCAAATACTGTATAGATCTAGTCACCTTTCTGGGTTTGGTTTTTTTTTCTTTTTTTTTTTTTTTTTGAGGGTTGAGTTACTTTTTGAAATATATTTGTATTTAAAAGTCTTCATTCCTTGAGAACAGCTTTTTGAGATGGCGACTAATTAAATAATTGGAATAATCACCTACCTACTTAATCCAATTTAGAAAATTGTACTTGATTTTGAAAAAAGACAGAAAGCAAGCAAAAACATGAGAAGGCAATTAGACTAATCTGTTAGGGCCAGTCTTTCTAAAGGTCCCTTGGCCTCAAGAGCACTGATTTCACAGGATACATACAAACCTAAACATCTTTTAAAAAAACAGAGACCAAAACAACCATTTTGGAGACAACGTCAGAAGGTTTAGGTAAGCATAAAAAAGGCAAACAACAGAAATGCTCTTCATTAATAAAATTATGAATACACAGTAACTACACTGAGTTCAGCAGTTACTTCTGCTTTACCATGAATGTGATAGAGCAGATGTCGATGCTTTTCCAGACATCTCCTGCATATGGCCCTTGAAATACCCTTAAAACATTTGTAGGGAGATGAAAGCCTTCCGTACAAATATTTCATTCTACCATGAGACAAAGGGTTCCCATGCAGCAGAACTAGTTAAAGTTATTCTGAAGGTTAGTTTGGGGATGGGGAGAGGGCACAAAACCCCATGGAGATGGTATAATACTTTCCCTGACAGCTTGTACTCTGAAGAAGATCTGGCTGGTGGAGAAACAAGGAAGCAGAAATTAAGCACAAAACCAGCAAGAATTCCCTGAGATGAGGCATTCTGGGGATAAATAGAGAATAGTTGGCTGAAGCAAGATTACAGGGCCTGAACAGGTGTAGCAATGCCGAGAACAATATAGACAAGTGACCTCCATGAATCTGTGCTATTCTGCACATGAAAATGAGCCAGAGTCTCAGAGAAGATTTCCTCTCTGCCCCTATTAGGTGATCTAAGAAGACAGGGCTGATGCCTAGTACCCAGCACAACAACAAGCATTGCAGGACCCCCATGTAGCTTCAGCTGCTAGAGTGAAAGCAGAGATGAGGTCTCCTTGAACCTCCAGCCAAGAAGTTCATGCAGGAGCTAGACTGTGAAGCCACTGAGAGACAGCAGTGAAGTTTAGACCCACACTGAGACTACAGCAATACACAAACACCAGATTACAAGGTGGGCACAAGTGCCCAGCAAATAGAAAATGGGACTGGGGAGGCTTGGACTGGACTGCTTTTACTCATAAAGGTATCAGCAGAGTCTCTTCCCTGAAAGAAAGAAATCTGGAAACAGGAGGTATTCAAATGGCTCTGGTTGTGTTGCTCTGGAATATGTCCTGTGCTAACCAAAGTTTAGCATGGCCAGACACTTGAAGACGCTATCTCATCACATTGTGTCATTTCTCCTTCTAGTTGTGGCCAGAATGAAGATGTGCAGAGAAATGTGACAGAGGAAATCAAGCCAACAAGCAGAATTATCCCTCAGTTCCTCCACAGATGTAAGGTGAGTCACATCATAGGATGAGAGAGTCCAGTCAGGCTTCATCCATCTGTACAACTTCTGTTCCTGGCACTTCTTTCTCAGCATGAAGGTATAAATTTCTAAGCAGCATCTAACAAATTATGAAAGACAGGATCATTTTCTAGAGGATTAGCCTAATAGCAAAAAATGTAGACTAACTGTAGGTATGCACAAACAGGTATATTGTTTTAATCACAAGCAGCTTGATAGCTATGAAGTACTATAAAGAGGCAATAAAGGGGCAAAAAAGAATCCATAACATGAAGCTGTACTATGCCTGCTTTGATAAAAACTGCCTCAGAGCACATAATGGACTTTCAGGAAGCAGTGACCACTACTGCATATTTTGGAAGTAGAAGGACTGACAATTTTTCATAGAGCGCAACCATCCATTTATCATGCAAGTCCACTGCACACTAAACATGATGCTGAGCCAACCTGCAATATTATTAATACCATAAATGGCTCCTGCACAGATTAACACAAAGCAGTAAAATCGCTTCAGTGGAGCCACTCTGAACAATCACATTAAAACCTCTGTTCATGCAAATCTGCAACTTGTGGATCAACAAGATACTTTGCCTTTTAGAACCACTTAGTAGCATCTCCACGTAAGTGATTGACATCATGTATCAGAGCAAAATCCACTATGAGCTCTCAGGAATCTCTGTGTAGGTTGTTTTGCAGCTTCATGAGGTTTTGTGTCTCAATAAGTAATAAACAACATGGAAGCAGGAGGAGGGAAGACACATTGATGGATATCTGTGAACCAATAGTGAAACGGTGGTTTCCATGTCATTTACCAAAGGCATAGGCCCATCTTACTGGCCCTGCTCTATCCAGCGCTGTTAGGTTAAATTTGATAGAGAAACATGCAGTGCAATAAAAACACAAATCTCAACACATAATCTTTCAACACTCCCAACCCCACAGCAACATCAGCAGAAGTTTTAATAATTGTGAACTATTTCAGTATATATTTAGACTCTAGCTTGGAAATGAGTAGTACGTCAGATGACAGTTCTGTCAAATGCAGTATAAAAACTGGCATATCTGTAAATAAATACCATCCCTGATACTTGCATTTGCCTCAGAATACCAAGCAACATTCTTTCTCCCATGGCAGCAAAAATGAAGCACAAAGCTAGTGAAAGAGCTTAGCCATTATGAAAAGGAGGAGACAGAAAATAACATTGGTCATTCAGATAATATTTGAAAATTGAGGTTCTGATTGCCAAGCTATTAAAGGAAAGCTGACTTCTTTCTGCTTAGCAACCTAAAAGCAGTCACTTTTCGGCAGCTATCCAACACTTAATTTTTTTTTATTTATTTTTTTTTTAAACAGGGTTGTATTGTACAGTCTGTGAAGTTGCCATGCAGGAAATGAAAAAAGTGCTTTTTGCTCTGGGTATTAACTTTTTGCACTGAAATGTATTCAGTATTCGCCACTATCAATTCCACTCTTTCAGAGCATCAATGACGCCGCCAGAAGTTTATACGTCTTACTCATAAGTGAAATCTATGTTGAATGTCAGTAAAAACTACTCTTTATGCCCAAAAAGGTATGGGAGAAACTTAATACGGCAAGGAAAAAAGCACAGCAAAGGAGCTCTTCCACCTTGGCTGGAAAAAAGAAAAAAAAACACAACCAAACAAATCCCAAACATTTTCTCAAGACATATTCTTATTTTGCTCCCCAGATTCAAAGTTTTTCTCAAGACATATTCTTATTTTGCTCCCCAGATTCAAAGTAGAGTTGTCTTGAAATAAACCATAAGATGAAGATTTCAGCTCAGTTTACACTATTTTGCTCACTTACCTCAGGTAGACACTTCATTTTTCAGGACTGGGCACTATGAAGGGAGAAATCAAGATAGATGGTGGTAGATGAGAAGCTAGTTATCCTGATGAAAGGTCTGCGGGAATCACAGCTGTAAGCAACTGCGACCCTTGACATTTTCTGTGTAGAGACAGTATTCAGAAAATAAAGGCATATATTATAGACAAATCCTTCTTGAAACTGAACATTGACAGCTCTGCTACTGTTTTTGCTTATAGGTTCATGACATCAACACCTTGGGTTTGTAGAGGCAATACTGTGGATTTTAATTGTAAGGCGGAGAGAGCATTCAGCAGAAGTTCACTTTGTGATGTCAGCAGCTAGATTTTGACAGCGCTTTCTGCACCTATAAATTTTGCCATAACTTGTCACTTGCATAATTCATGCAGAATTGGAGAACAGAATCAGTGGATGATGACAAGAGTATGAATAAACTTATTTTCTCATGATTTCCTGATTTCCTTATATAAAAAAGAAATATAAGGGTGGGAGGAAGAAACAAAGGGAAAAAAATAAAATACCAACACAAAAATCAGAAGCAGGTAGGCCATTTCTCAAGAAATTAATAAATATTTGAAAGATTATATGGTTTCCATCAGGCCATGTTACTGACCCATTTTAGAAGGGGAATACAAGGCCCAAGGAACTGGTAGTGGATTTCAGGTCTTCTGCTTTGTCTGAATAGAGCCTGAAGGCTATGTAGAGCTAGGAAGTTACTGTTTTCCACCTATTTTCTACTTTTGTGAAATGAACAGATAGCCCAAGTCAGCTCTGTAGCACACTAGAGTATGAATCACAGAAGCTACACTAGAGTATGAATCACAGAAGCTACAAATTAATTGGCAGATTAACAATCCAGTTGGCCCTTACCCAAACAGGCATAGTTACATACTCTTTTAGACTTTAGTAGCAGGCCCCTTTGGGTACAATATGTAAGGCAGCCTGAAGAATTTTCCATTGCAGTGCATTATGCTATGTCTACTCAGAGAGTTCACAGTCAAACTTTTAAAATCCGCTATTTTTATTAACACAAAAACAGACGTTACTCTCTCTACTACTGCCCTATACTGGAGGAACCATAAATGTCTAAAAGCCATCAATGGAAGATTTTTTCAGAGCAAGACCCAAAGCAGTATACAGTATGCATTGGAGTTAGGAAGACCTTCTACATAGATGGAGCATTTACAGAGAAACTGTTGTAAATTTAATCTAATCTACCCCCAAGTCTGCTCAGGGACCTCATGGAACCCTAGGAATGACTTAAAAGGCCCCTAAATATCATCTTTCCCTACAGACTGCATGCTTCCTCCTTGCAACTGGATCTCTAAGAGGAAAAGCATTCTTTCCCTGTAGGTGATCTTTACTTTTTACTTTCAATTAAAGAGCATGGAAAGAACAGTGAAACAATTATTCTCACTGTAAAGATGTTTGATACACGGAGTGTAGTTCAGAGACTGAAATTTATTTCCTAGCCCTAGCAATCAGAGCAACAGAGGCTGCAAGAGTCAATAAAATGCAAGACCCAGCTCTAATTTCACTTGCTCCGCTTTAACAAAGGTATAACTCTGTCTCCCTTTCTCCCAATTTACTTCATTGTTGAAGTAAAAATATTGACTGCAGAAAAAAAATCTAGAGAGAGACTATAAACAAAACTAGCCATTGTAAGGAAAAACAAATGGTTGAGAAATCATTTCTGATGTCATTTTAAATGAGTGAGAAAGTCAGAGCTCTGCTGAAGCCAACTAGATAGATAATCTGTAGCACAGAAGACCCTAAGCATACATGTTTGGCTAAGGATGGGGTAGTAAGTTTGTCTGATGCTTGTGACTAAACAAAATACAGATAAGCGTTACTGTTCCTTTTTCAGCCTTGGAGAGGCAACAACTTCTGTTTCAGATAGCTTCATACACTATTTCACAGTGATACACTTTCAAAAGAACTCGTGAAATAACTCCGCTGCTGGCTCCACTGCAAAAGGACAATGATAAACTGTACAAAAACTTCCCTAAAAAGGTATCCAGCAAAAATTTGGCTGGCTTAGGAGGACTGGTTTAGGAGACAGGCATCTCTATTGATATGTGAAGTCTACTGCAATGCTCATTAGCTGCTACATCTGTGCAGTGGAGGGAAATACATTGGCTTTCAAAGTTTTTGTATTCCAAAGAATAAACAACGTAATTTCAGCTCAGGTAGAATCTCTGGTTTCAAAAGGCTTATTGCTTCACTGTTTCTGAGTCACGTTATTATGAAATGTCTTTCCACATATAGAATTTTCAAAGCATCCATCAAATGCACAATAAGTGTCAGATTTAGTATCCGAGTGAATCAGTTATTCGTCAGTGGAGAAGGCTTTTCCAATCAAAACCCTTTGTCCATCTCTTTCTATAACGAGCATAATGGGCTACTCTTCCTTCCAGCTTGTCCCACTCCCACTTCCTCCTAACCCTTGGCAGAGCTGCCTGCAATGCTAGCATGGAGAGCTCTGAAGATGATGACATCTGGGAAAACCTGAAAAGCAGAGGGAGATGGAAATATTTAACAACAGCAGCTGCATCCCATTCAGCTGGCTTGTCAAAGTACATCCTGATTGGAATAAATTACATCTCAGCCTCTGAACACTGGAGGGGAAACAAGGTGTTTACAACATAACACCTTGTTGGATCAATTCCAAACTGTGACATATGTCACACAGAGTTGCCTTGGTGGAACTAAGCACAGGTTTCTTTCTTAAAGTTGAAATCAGCACATTAGCATTAAAATGTTGATCTTCATTTTGAATGGCAGCATCAGCAATTAGCACATAATCAACATAACCTTGTAGAGAAATGCAAGATTGTGTTGATGCAAGAAGGGGATACATCTTGAGGAAATGTGTTAATACTTAAAACTGAATAAAGCCTAAAGAAAATTATCAAATTCCCCAGATAAGATACCAGTTACATTTTCCTCAGCTTCTATGAAATGGTCACTTGTTAGGGAAATGGCTTTCGGAAAACAAACAAAAACTTCCATTGCATTAGTACAATAAGGATTTAGACGGTACATACTTCAGGTATTTTACAGTCACACAAAATAGCTGCATCTGCTCCACAAGAAAAATACCATTTCTAGTGACAGAGAATTTAAGAGTTGGAAAGGAGAGAGAAGAATGTCTTGGAGTCTTAATTTCAGTAGATTTATCGCACAACAGCACTAAGTTTATAGCATTAACCAAAGATGATGTAACAAAACAGAGGGTCAGGTCCTAACCCCAAGTCACAGGAACTCAACATGCCTTTAACAAACAAAATGAGCCAACACTGAACAGTCATTTTCCTTGTTCCCTATGCCCTCATGAGACATATATCTGGTAATTTTGGGGCCCAAATGAAATTTGCTGGAGGATGTGACAAAAGTGACATTAAGCAAATGAAAATCAGTAGCACCAAAAAAAAGAAATTTAAGGAGTTTTTTTTTCATTTATTCATTTGTCTTAATAATTGCAGAATTATCTTTCTAATTGCAGAATTTTAATACTAATGATTATTTGTTCCAGGGTGACATCCTGCATGCAATCCAACTTCCTCAGTTTTGAAGGGCATCTCACGGCTGAGGCTGCCATCTTCCAGCAGTGCACAGCTTTCACCAATACCCTTTCCCAACAGGTAGTTAAGATTATGCAATAATGAGTGGTTTTTTACTTACTCAGTGTCCAGGAGGCAGCCTCTGCTAAACAGGGATAGTTTTGTCACCAGTCCTTTCAATCCTCAGCTCAGTTATTGCAGAAAGGAAAATTCCTCTCACTTTAAATGGCAGGTTATGGCAATTACACTCCTGTGTCCCCCTCTCCCAGTAGCACTCAGACCAGCTTAATAGTCAACCTCCCACCCTCTTTCTGGACCCCAAGCATTATCAAGAGTAAAACAGACCCCCTGACCTAACCCTTTCACTTCACCTTCATCATTGGGTTGCTTGCTTCGTTTACAGATAGGCAGCTGAATAAATCTATTGAGCTGTCTGCATTTAAGCAGAAAATGACACTGATTGTCACTAAATATAATGAGTGCCGTATGTATGTTTCATTGGAACCACAAGCTCAAATTAGCCTGTCAGAATTTGACTGTACCCTGATGCCAGCCTGTCAAGTGACACAATTAGCTCAAGAGAATAAAGAAAATGCTTGTCAAAGCCATCAAGGCTTTCCACTCGCTCAAGTCCCATCCCTTTGCTCACTGCCTTTATTAAATCTAAATGCATTTTGTATTTGCAGATAGGTAGATGCTGTCTCTTTGCTCCCCTTTGCCCAACTCCCTCATCACCACCACTTTCTTACTAAAAACCCATCAAATCTGTGGAGAGGAAAAGGAAATAATTTCTTTACATGTCCCTAAAGATTAGTTTTCTTACAGTGAAAGGAAATGTTTACCTGTAGATAAAACCTTATCAGTGGCTCAACTTTGCTTTTCTTGCAGAGCACTAAAAAGCATTAGAATAATATTGAATTTAGAGGTGAACTGAAAGAGCAGAGACTTCAAGCAGAAGAGCTGTCTTCCTTATAATTCTTTCTTTACCCACGGGCGCGTACAGAGGCGCAGTATTTCTTGTCACAGATGTCTCAGAGACCAGCAGAAAAAAAAATGAAATCAAGCTCAGAATTGCTATCTGTTGCCTCAAGGGCACGGCCGTGCCTAGCACAAACTGCAAACTCACTAATCCCAAGCATGTCCAAAACTGACTCAGAGGCTGGCAACTCGGAGCTGCGGTTGGATCTACAAAGCAGACAGCCTGTTCAATCCGCTCCTTAGCAACAGCACTTGCGTCTTTTCCCAAGGAGTCCCTCTCAGCTCCTTCCCAGCTCTCAGCTCCTTTTAGCCCTGACTCCACACCACCTCTTTGTAATGACAAAGACCCTGTAACCAAACCTGCTCATTAAAAAATAAAAAATGATGGGATGATATATCCCCTTAATAGTTATTTTAGTGGGTTTCTTCCTCTCACTGTGAAAATACTCATATTTGTATAACTGATTGAAAAAAAAAAATTAAGAAGTGATCCATGATCTCTTCCGCCGACTAGTCTCAACCCTGGTGCTCGTGTAGCACAAGATGGGGAACCACGCACACTGCTGATCATGGAGCCAAGGGCACCTTGTGAAGTGCTTTGGAAGGTACTCAAAGTTTCCCAGTGTCTCCAAGGGTGTAAGGAGTGAGTACCTGCGTCCTGCTCTTTCTGTGCCAGTGGGATCACAACACAGCAATCCTAGTTCCTATACTGGCCTTGCACCTTGGCAGAAGATGCTTTCCAGCCCATTATACACCTCAGTGCTGACAGGCATTGCTTTCAGAATTTCAGTTATGTGAGATTGCCATTTTGTAGCTATCACACAAGAAGCTCTTATCCATACTCCTCTACCAAATAAATATTTTTCATAAAGGTGATGCCTCAGAGGAGAATCCACCCCATCTAGCATGTGTGGATTATTTAATCAAAGGCTTCACCTGAAAGAAGGGAACAAATGAATTGGTGAGTCATCTCCGACTCTTCCCACACTTCCAAGGTGTCTTCAGGGAAGGAAAAGATAAACAGTGAAGAAACAGAGGAGAGAAGTGAAGAGAAACGTTGTGCAATAGTTTCAGAAAGGAATAAAATAGGGGTTTCCAGTATCTTAGCATCACTTTGGCATACTTAGGGTTCTTGATGGTATCACTACTTGACACGTCTATCAATGAAAGAATGCCCCTGAGGGAGGAGGAGGGTAAATTAACTGATAAAGCAGTAGCCATTCCCTGGCAGGACTTCTACTCTGTTCAGATGTCATTGTTTTGCACTTGAAATATGTTTTCACCCAAAGATACAACATCAGGTCTTTTTTTGGTAAGGACAAGACTCTTAGACAAGACTATGAGAACATTTCATCTAGTTCAATCTACATTTTGTCTATTCATTGCCTAGCTCAGAACCAGTATTTCTGCACTTTAACAGATAACAATTGCTCAGCTTAGAGGCTTTCCCTTTGGCTTTGGTCTTGAATAGCTTAATATACTGTCAAGTGCAGCATGTCTTTCAGGAACTAAAATTCAAGAGGGCGTTAGAAAACTTGCTCCAGTGCACACTTTTAGATGCTAGTCAAGCCAAAACAATCTTCACTACTTCTCTAGTTAAACAAAAAAATGCAGGGCTGAGGGATGCAACCTTCTTTAATGCAAATAATACCTCTCAAGCCCTTTTCTGGATATTTTTTTGGTGATACACAATAACATGTTCATCATGTAACAGAAAACATTTCTCATGACAGTTCCTCATGAACCTTACTTCTGAGGTATCTCAGGATCCTCAAGTCTACGCCGGTCACCCTATTTACTCCATTGTATGGTTTGTTGAAACTTCAACCAAGGTCTGCTAAACAAAAAACTTCAGTTGCACAGAGTAAGAAACAAAAGAGCATAACTAGTGCACTAACACTTAAATATTAATTAGACAGGACTGGAACATGGAAACATTTAAAATAAATGTTCTTGGTGGTATTATTAAATGTTAAATTTTATGCATACTAAATCATTTTGTAGCCTGATAAAATAGCTTCTTTCTGTGGCCTAGGAGATGCATAATTAATATTTTTTTTTTCTAGACATCAGTGTTTAATTATTAAAGAGCTTGACTAACATTTAGATGGCAAAAGTATAAAAGTCCTTTGAAAAAGCCTAACATTTTTGTGAAGAACGTGACTGAGATAAGTCTTTTTTATTAGAGGGTTTGGGTTTTGTAAGCCTTCCGTCACTATAGCATCTTGGCACACATCTATTTGAAATGCCTGTGTACTCATATAATTAATTTTATCATAAACTCATAGAATGGTTTGGGTTGGAAGGGACCTTAAAAATCATCTAGTTCCAACCCCCCTGCCATGGGCAGGGACACCTCCCACTAGACCAGGCTGCTCAAAGCCCCATCCAGCCTGGCCTTGAACACTTCCAGGGATGGGGCATCCACAGCTTCCCTGGGCAATCTGTTCCAGTGCCTCATCACCCTTACCGTAAAGAATTTCTTCCTGATATCCAATCCAAATCTACCCTCTTTCAGTTTGAAGCCACTACCCCGTGTCCTGTCATTACACGCCCTCATAAAGAGTCCCTCCCCATCCTTCCTCTAGCCCCCCTTTAGGTACTGGAAGGCTGCTGTAAGGTCTCCTCGAAGCCTTCTCTTCTCCAGGCTGAACAACCCCAACTCTCTCAGCCTGTCCTCATAGCATAGGTGCTCCAGCCATCTGATCATCAAAGTTATAATATCACTGGTATATTATTGCCATTTCTGTTTCTTAATATGTACTGAAAACATTGATCAAGGGTCAGAACACAAGCAAAGGGATACATGGGCAAGGGTCTGAAAGCCAGAAGAAACCAGCACTCAGCATCACAGCTGATGACAGCCTATCGGTGGCCCAACCTTCAGCAGCCTAGCTCTCCTCAAGTTTCTCATAGGTATTAGGGAAGTTTTAAGGAGAATTATATGCAGGCATTTGAAAGAGAGCAACGAGGTCACCTCACAGAGTTGGAGGAGAGCACTGGAATTGCTCACGAGCACCTGCACGAGTGGGAGACAGTATGAAAGTACTTGCCTAAGAACATAAAAAAATTCAGGTAAAAGCATCTGGCATGTCTGGTTCCAAATGGTTATTGAGGTGGGAGTCGAGCTCTCAGTGCTGGGAGGAAGAATGGTTAGGCCTTCAGAGAAGAGCTATGGCTTATGTTTGACATGACACAGAGAGAAGAGCAGAGTGGTGAAAAACAGTGTGCAATACAAATGATGATTGCAGCAGCAGTTCATAGCTGTATCCTAAATGAAAGGGGAAAAACCTGGATTCTTGGAAATAGTTTGAAATGGAAAAGGAAGAGCAATTCAGAGGGGAAAAAGTAGCATTTTTTCTGGGGAAAGAAAGTTCAAGCTAAATTACTCTATACCAAGGAGTGTAGATTTCAGCATGAAAAGAGACAGAAACAAAATGCAACTCTGCAGTAACTTTCTTATCCCAGGCTTAAAGCTGATTCGTCTTTTTCCTTGCTCTTCAAAGTATCACAGCACCACCATTTCACAGGAGTCCAGTAAGAACCAGACTGAGCTTGAATAAATGCAGCAGGAGCACTGCTGCTTTACAATAGGCTTTTCTGGAGCCTTCCCCCCACACCCTCTGAAGGAATAAAACAAGCTGATAGCTGAATAATGTAATCAACAGCAATTCATTGCCTTGAAGTTTGGTAAATAAGCGGAAAATATGGACTATGGGGTAATGTACTTTAGAAAAAATGATTGTACAGAAGCAGACTGGAATTTCCTGTGTTAATGAAAATTTTACATACATTGTACTTTATGGATACACAGTTCAAATGCTATACTTCAGGGGATATATTATGGTAGGTAAGGAGTTCAAAAACATTAATGAGGATTCTGGTCAAAGCATATGGATTTTGTTAAATAGCTTTTTGAATAAATGTGAAATTGCTAACCAGGACAGTTTAACTCCCATCCAGAAATCAACCAAGTGCCATGCCACTAAATGCATGCCACTTCTTCCACTAAAAGCAGCATATGTTCTTAACGAGTAAAAGATCCCGCTGCCTTCACTCTCCTGAAAACCACTGCTGATGACATTTTTTTTTTTCAGTGCCACAGCTTTTTTCTTACTGCCCTGCTATACCCTACCTGGCAGTATGGTGTTAGGGGAAGGTGTCTTTGATGCCCTCCTGCCTAGGTTTCCCAGCGGCAGAACCTGGGCCTGCCCTGTCCTTCAGCTCCCTGTGCCACCACCCCCACATGAGGGAAGTTCTGGGGAGGAAAAAGTAAAATTTTCCCGAAAGGGTGGTGAGGAGAAAAAGCCCAAAAACTTCTAAGCAAAATGAAACATATCAGATATGAACTATCACACAGGCTGCCCCACCATCTGGCTGACACCAGAACCACTTCTGTCTAATAACAATTAGTAGCCTAATGAATGCAACCTATTTAGAGAAAGCCTAGGACGGTAAACACACGGCAGGGAAAAGTCTACATGCTTTTAGTATGATTAGCTTATCCACAGGACTGTAAGGCATTAGTTACCAAATACAAGCTAACAGATGTACAGGGCATTCCATCTCAAATATTATTTATAAATACCATTTCACTATTGATGATGTGTCTTACACTTCCATAACCACAACCCACATGAATCTCTGATAACAGACATTTGCAAATCAACTCCCTCAACTTCAAATTGAAAAGTGTAACACAGCAAAAAGATGTCTTTTAAAAGAAGCTGAAAGCATTCCTTGTTATAAGAAAAAAGTGAGAAGGAACAAAAAAAAAAAAAAAATCCAAAGTTTCTAAAGAACTGTCAGGAAGTCTTGAAGATTACTCCCTGGGTTGTGTCACTCCAGGACAAAATTCACCTGCCATTACAGAAGGTTACACACACAGGAAGAGCACTGAAAATACAATAACACTGTTTAAAAAAAAATAAGAATTACATTTCTCCCCAATACCCATATTCTTCAGATGTAGAAACAAGTAGTCAGAAAGTAAAATCTGAAAGGAGTACACTGCTACATTGGAGAAGAGGAAAAAATGAGACAAATAATCAACCTGGGGGGAAAAAAATAAATAAATACTGATACAGAAGGATTTACAATGGAATTTGCCACAGTAAAGTCAGCATCTAATATGATTATTTATCAGAGATTTTTTAAAATTCTTTAGTTAAGCCCACCAAAGTAAGAAAACAGAAAAAAATCTGAAGTAAAACTGCAGGGGTTTGGTTGGGTTGGTTTTTTTGCATTTATTCTTCATGAGCACCCAACAGCAAATAAAACTCAGACTCTCCTTATAAAAGAACAAATTAAAAATTAAAATATTACATTTAGAAATACAGAGTTCAGGTCTGATGAACCAAAGTACTCCTTTCTTTCCAAAAGGCACTTTGTATCACATCTGGACATCGCAAGCTAACTACTGTCAAGTCAGAAGTATAAAAGATATGACAAAGAAAAGTACAGAAGTGAGTTTTCAAGTGCAAGAGGTAAGATTTCAACAATTGTTGAGCATGAAATAGAGGTTTCATACCTCAGATCAATATGAGTCTGCTCAGAGCGTTGATACAATTCATTACAAATGCTACTCCATAGAACAAGTCCCTCAAATACACTATTTCACCCTGACCCTTGACTTTGAAAAGTTGGTCTCTGTAACCTGTTTGCTTACAACACTGCAAAAAAGGTATGCAGCCACCTTCTCAGCATGGCCAGTGGAGGTAACAAACTCACCATTCCTGTTTTGTGAGAAATGCTGATGTTCCAGACTAGGTTTCACTACAACTCAAAGCAAAATAAGTATTTCCTATTCTCAGCAATAAAACACATTTTGAATTTTCAATATTTACCATTGCAAAACATTCTAAACAAATTATACATTTCATGATAAGTCAGCAATAATGCAGTACAGAGTTTACTATAGCTATCAATGACTCAGGTTGGTTTAATATAAAAGCTAAAATATTTTCCCTGCTAGTCAATAAAGATTGAAACATCTGCTACTTCTTGAACAACATCTCCTGCTTCCATTGTTGTGAAATATTTTGACAGAAACATTTGATTGTTTCATTACAAATAGGAGAAAAAGTGAAAAGGGTGATATTCCATTCATTTCTACGGAGTGGCCTCCTTGATTGGTCAAGCTAGTATTTTAACATTTGAATTAGCCCTTCTGAGTTTTAGCTTTCAGTAAAGTCTTAAAATACAATTAAAACCCAACTATAATACTACTGAAATATCACTAACCACCCAACCTTCCAAAGAGAGAAACATGAAATTTCTAGGACTTCACAGACTAGCCCAGAACTAATCCATACCCTCAAAAAGGTGCAATCTTGTTTCACATTGAGTCCAAGGGCAAAGACCTGCAAATCTTAGTAGGGAAACATCCCACGAAACCAGGCCAGGAGTTTTCTTTCAAGTCATGACTATGAGGCAAGTCCCCTCATAAGACAGGTTCAACAGCAAACCTGATTTCTGCTTATGCCAACACCAGCCTCTGCAGAATATTAGAGTGATTCTAGAGTAAAACTAAATAATAACTTTAGATATAAAAGAGTGAACAGTGTCCTCTTCACTTTATTCCTCAGATGTTTTAAAGGATTTGCTTACGCACCCTGTGCAGAGATATTGAAGCCAGCCCAGAGCCTTCTAGCAGGACAGTTATATTTACTTGTTATTCAGCCTACACTTGTCTTCACTTGCAAGAAAACAGCTACCTTGCTTAGGCAGAGTATCATTTAAAACAGCTACCAAAGGTCCAGATCCAAACTAATCTATAGCAACTCTAAGAGCATGAAAATGGTCATCCTCAGTTAAACCAGAGGTCCACATAGTCCAGTACCTTGTCACTGACAGTGGCCATAAGCAGATGCCTTGGAAGTGGTACCAGAAAAGAGGAAGCACATATGAATCACAGCATCTCTCGTTCCTTCCCACTGCTCATGGTGGAGGAGTCTCTCAGCCACATGTGGTGTCCATGTCACTGACATCCCTCAATGGATTTCTCTTCCAAGAAACTGCCCTTTCTCCTGACCTCCAAGACATTCCATCATTTAGCTTAACCATACCTTTTTGTTTCCTAAGGATCGAGTGCTACAATTGGTTCTGCGGCCCAGATTCTTACTGATTTGCCTTGCATTGAAAGGACAGCATTACTACCTCTCGTAATTGGAACTCATTCAATAAAAACTAAATAACATGTTAATAAACAGACTACTGCAAAATACAAGTGAATAAAGGCAGCTACTTAATTAAACAGATGGTAAGCCATAACAAGGATATTTCTTTGACACACACCACCCACCCTGGAACATGCAGGTTTGGATGTGAAGATATTCCTGCACTTACAAAAATATACAGGTTAATAATTTTCAAGTAATAATAGAAACTGTTACATAAAAAGTGTTGCTTTTCTTTTATTTTTTTTCCTAGGAAGCAAAAGATAAATTTTAAAAAAAGGGGAAAAATTGAAAGGCTGATGTGGGGTCAAGTGGAAAAAAAAAAAAATCTTTTGTTCAATATGCAAAAAGCAAACATCAAGAGCTCTCCAGTCCTCAATATACTAGTTGACAGAAAGATCTATAGCTCATAACACAAGAAATCAAGCCAATAGTTTTTGTATAATATCCCCTTTTTCTCAGCAGCCATGTTGACACCAGATTCTGCAAGAAACTTTGCCTTCATCTGGATGGGACTGGAGCTTTCCACACTTCCATGACATCCTCATCACACCAAAGGTCCAGAGCCTCAAGGCCTGGAGCTGGCCAAAGTGCACACTCAGACTCAGCCCCTGCAGCAGATCAAGGCTTAGATGTGCTCCAATCTTTTTCACTAAAATCCACATACAACTTGACCAAGGAGAAAGAGAACATCTTGGCTGCAGCTGCTGGTACAGTAGAGGCAGAAGTTGTAAGAAGTCCCAGGGAAACTTTTATCCCACAGATAAAATTATTTTCTGTTATTATATCATTTTTAAGGTTTAATGCTACTGAATATGTGATTAAGATTAAAGCAACATCCTTCTGAATTCATGCAGTCATTTATATAATCATTTTCAAAAAGGAAAAAAGTTATCTTGAACCTTCACTTGTACAAAAAGGTAATTAAATTACATTGGGGAGGTGGGGGTGAGCTATGGCTATGAAGCATCTTGGCACAGAAATAGGTATTTCAGCATGCATTATTATGAAATATCACCTCCTTGTTCTTACAATTAACTTAGTTTTCCAGATACACGCACAAAGGTATCGCAAGGGGAATTTTCTGCCTCAGTTTTTCACCAGTACAAAGCCTGACTCCCCAGGTCTCAGCCATGTGGATAGCTCTTATAAAAAACCACTCATGTGAGGAAGGAGGTAAAGCATCTGCCCTACTTAATGTTTTACTTATTTAATTATACTTTATAAATATCTGCAGTATGGGTGCTAGTCACCTTTTGAACTCAGCAGAGCCATATTTTTGCCAGCAAAAATAATAGACCAAAGCAATAATTAAGTGTGTAAGCTAGAACACTTCTCAAATACACTGACCATGCAGATCTCCAGTGAATATTCAGGCTTTTCTCAGGTTTTACATGTCCAACAGCATGGTCCTTCCCTTTAATTCATCTTCTCTGGCCCTTACAAAACCACTTTCAGGTGGTTTTCATACTTTCTGTCAGGGTGTTCTGTCATTGTTAATGTTTCAGTTTTTTACTGATTAAAAGTGCTTTCAACCACACCCATTACTGGTCAAGTGTGTCTATGCAGTAGTAAGAAGCAGATAAACTTCCCATATTTCTTCCCTTCCCAAGAGACATCAATGGCTACCACAGCATTTTCCCTTTGAGGTTTTTTGTTCCCCTCATTAAGTGACCTCATTTATTTCTCTTTCTCCCCTCGTCACCATATGAGCGTGATTTATTGCAAGCAGTATGAAAACTGTGCTTTGGGACCCGTAATAGCAGGCTATGCCACCTGTGACATCAAGTAGAGACACTTTGAAAACACTACTGCTACTTGAATTACTCTTTCATTTCGAGCTTCATCTTCAGCAAGTGTAATCATCCACCCCAGGCTTAAGAACATTAACTTCTCTGACTTATATTTTCAACATTAAAAATTCCCATCAAGTTTAAAGATGATTACGGGAAAGAACTGAAAAAAGATTTTAATTGTGCTCACTCCCAGGTCAATAATAAGACTGTTAAGGGCAGGGATACCAGGCGAGAACAGGAAAAATGGCCATGACTTGTGAATGGTACCTTAGACCAGCAGTCTGGAGTATAACAGTCCAAATACTATTTAGTAATTGCTCTGCCTGTGGAGCTTCATTTCTTTTTCATTTTTTTTGCCCCCATAATACCTTTAAACTAGCAACCAAATAAACATCACACAGTATTGCCACTCAGGATCTAGACCAATTCTACTACATGCCACTTATTTCAATGACATAGAAAGGCATAAGCTATTTGCCCTTAAGCTGCTAAAGCACACATGCACACACAAGTGATCACCATTACAGCTCTGACGCTTGTCTTTGCGCTAGACATGGTGAGAACACCGCAGTAACATTATTTATAAAGGGAATTTGCAAGTTTTTAATGGAATCCATGGGGTCTGTTTACATATGCACTAGAGAATAGACTTTAACCAAGGGGAAAAAAAAAATAAAATCCATCAGAAAGCTGAAGTCTCCTGTCTGCATCAAAAGCAAAATTGTTTTCATGCAGATGTTGCCTGCTGGGAGTTTTAATTAAGTGCCTTAGGGGGTATCCTCAGCAGATAACCGGGCTCCTTGGCCAGACTGCCTCAGTTCCCAGCGTGCCCTGCCATTTCCACACTTAACAAGTATATGACCTTCATGAAATGTGGGAACCTACTCGGGTTGGGAATATCCATACTGGAGAAAAGTGAATGAGAAACAAAATTACATCTTCCCGGCACATCACTGCTGGATAGCCAAATAGAAACATTCTAGTTGACAACATGTATTTTGAGGAGTATTTTCTTTTTTTCCAGAGAGCACGTACTTTGCAGACGCCAACAAGTAATTGAGTCAAAAAAAAAATTTCAAAAGTAAAATTTACGTAGGTCTATTACACACACAAAATAAAATTTGTCTCTCCTAGAGAGCATCCCTGGGTTTTGTAACAACACAGGTGGTCTGGGGGGAGGAGTTGAAGGAAATCAATCAGCTGGTTGTCAGGTCTCTGGAAAAAAGGAAAACAAGATTACCTCAGTACAGACTGCTGGCATAATGCTTGGACACCTCTGAAGTCCTACTTAAAACATCAGCATCAGTTTTGAGTGTATAGTGGTCCTCTTCAGATGGGTGAAAATTAACCTCAATTGAGGTAATAATATCAGTCAAAATATCTGCACCTATATTATTTCTCATGGTTAGTGCACTATCACTTTTCTTTCCCCCACCGCTCTGTGGCCACATCATACAATTCAGTATCAGGTGGTAAAGATGTTTGTTGCAATTAACCACACTGGAGGCCTACTTTCAAAAGCGTCAGAAACAGAATTTTGCCTAGTTTCATATGCTACTGCAAATAGTTCATCTGACTCTATACTAAACAGCAGGTTTTGTTCAACTATCTATACAATACAAAAATTACAATTAGTTGAAACAAATACATGAACGTTAACATAACATAACATAATTTCATTCTAGTTCCAGGCTTCTGTTCTGGGGGAAGTCAGAAGTTCAAGAGAGTGACTAATTTCATTAAACTTTCTTATACAAATGTAGGCAAGTTGTAAACTAGTTCCTTTTGTCTGACAATACTTTTCAGATGCAGGTTTACTGTCTTTTTTTTTTCCTCCCTGTGGCCAGTACTTTCCAGTAGGCTAATCTTTCCATTCCTTTGTTTCACAAAGTCAGTCTGTGAGACTGCAGGTAAAAATTCTGTTTGGGGAATGCATTTTTATTGTTTCTCAATAAATACTTTATGCATCTCATTCCACGTCCAGCAGTACTCCAGTCACAGGGGTTAATAAAGTCCGCAATTATGGATGGTGGCTGGTTTCTTAGGCTTTACAGCCTCAGAAGTTCTCCCTGTGGTTGCCCCAAGATGACATAACTATGCTGTAAGTGCCCTTATATTCAAATAAACTTTGACTTTGCAGCAAAGAGCAGCATTTGTTAAGATAACAGTGTGGATGTATTTCAAACAATATAAGGTGTCTTTCAAGCTCACACAGATTTATGCTGAAGCATAACACACACGCACCAAGAAATACATTATTTTGTATATTTAACAGTGGTAATATATTGTTTAATAACCCTTTGCGTCTCTGCATGTACACACTTCAGAAAAATATACAGAAAGTTGCCCCTCTAAGCCGGATAAACTATGCACTGCATATTTTTTTTTCCTCTTGGAAGGGCTAATCAACCTAATTTGCATGCACAATGTCAAATATCCATACCACCATAGTACACAGCTTTCATAGGTAAAAAAAAAAAATAAAAAATAAAAAAACTGAGGCAATAGGATAATTCTTACAGAAAATGCTCTTAGAGCACAGACAGACACACTCTTGCTAACCCAGCTAGGCAGTTACAGTAGCAATATCACTGTTTGCGACTTACATGCTCCCCAGTCTTCTTTGGTGCAAGGTGAGAGAGATTAAAATAGCAATTATGAAGCCTGATGGTAAGATCAGTAAGAAATATGGTGGTTTTCTACATTTTTAGCAACCCTGAAGAGGACTTGGGGGTGTTGGTGGATGAGAAGCTCAACATGAGCCAGCAATGTGCGCTCATAGCCCAGAAAGCCAACCACATCCTGGGCTGCATCAAAAGCAGCGTGGCCAGCAGGTCAAGGGAGGTGATTCTGCCCCTCTGCTCCGCTCCGGTGAGACTCCACCTGGAGTACTGTATCCAGCTTTGGACTCCCCAACATAAGAAGGACATGGACCTGTTGGAACAGGTCCAGAGGAGGGCTATGATGATCAGAGGGCTGGAACACCTCTCCTGTGACAACAGGTTGAGAGAGTTGGGGTTGTTCAGTCTGGAGAAAAGAAGGCTCCAGGGAGACCTTACTGCAGCATTCCAGTACCTAAAGGAGGCCTACAGGAGAGATGGGTAGGGACTCTTTATGAGGGAGTGTAGCAATAGGATGAGGGGTAACAGTTTTAAACTGAAAGAGGGGAAATTTAGATTAGATATTAGGAAGAAATTCTTTACTGTCAGGGTGGTGAGAAGCTGTGGCTGCCCCATCCCTGGAAGTGTTCAAGGCCAGGCTGGATGGGGCTTTGAGCAACCTGGTCTAGTGGGAGGTGTCCCTGCCCATGGCAGGGGTGTTGGAACTAGATGATTTTTAAGGTCCCTTCCAACTCGAACCATTCTATGAATCTATGATTTTTTCACTTGCAGAGATATAAATTCTCCACCGAGTTAATTGTGTTAATTGCATACTAAGCAAGCACATTGTATCAAAGTGATCTTGGGCATGAAATACCCAGATTGCTACTGTCTAGGCCTGGACCATGCAGTATTTTAGTTTTCTGAGTGATGAAACAGTTTAGCTTAACTCAGATTGTAAGGATCAACCTAGTTACATAGCCCGAAATGCACAAAATAAACAAGATGATCTAAAGGCTGCTGTAGCCTTACACTTTTCTAAATAGTTTTAAAGTGCTTTTCATCACGTTACTATTATCCAAATTCTATTTTGACATGCCTGTCCTTCTATTTTTCCTCCTCTTTTCTTACTGTCCACAAGGTTATAAGTAAAAAAATATAAAGGTAAGGATTACGGCTGTTCTGCTGTAACCTCGAAGCATAGTGCCTGACAGTGCAAACTGCTGCTGCAGCCACTCTGCAGCCTCAGGGAAATACCAAACCACACTTTAGTGCCAAAAGTGCCATTTAGGCAAACTAGTAGGCACCTACATATGAGAGAGCAACCAAAAATTCTCAATAATCCACTTAGGTACCTAGGACACCAGAAGTTTCTAGAAATTCAGGCAAAAACTGAAACTGTGCTACCCTGCATGCCAACGGCACCACCACCTTGCTTAAGCAGATGCCGAACTACTTACATCAGAAACTCACAAAATAGGTGTTCACACAGCTGAGAAACGCAACCCAGCAGGCATACATAGCACACCGAGAGATGCATGGGGAAGCACCCCGAGCAGTACTCACCTTTTGACTGAAAGAAGATTGGCAATTACAGGCTGAGATGAGGAAGTTGGGGGCCAAGTGTAAGCTCCCTCCTCTGCCTGGACAGAGCTGCACCACGCACAGCAGAGGAGCATGTCCTCGCCGTGGCAGTACTCTCTCCTGGGCACGCTGGTCCTCTTAGATGAGATACGTAAATGTTCACCAAGCGTGGGAGAGAAGAGTAAACAACAGATCACTCGGACACTTAGATGGGAATTCAGACACTTGGCTTCTGGTCTTCACACCCAAAAATATTTCAGCATTGTACCTGAAATGGAACAGTCCCAAAAAAGAAAAAACACATAAAAAAAAACAACACAAAAAACACCCTACAAAAGCATACCCTATAATCCAGAGCGTTCACCTGCAGGGGAAAATAAGAGTTCAGGTGTCTTTACTACCTTATTCAGAGCAGGGATCTGTGATTCAAAAATAAAGCATGCTAGCGGTTAGAAGGCTTGAGTTTCCTCTGCTCAACTAAGCAATAATAACAAAAGGCAACATATAGCAAGACTGACGGCGCAGACATAGGAACTTGTGACAGCAATGACAGGAGTCTACTAAATACCTTTGTTTTTACACTGAGACAATATATAGGTATAGATACAGATGGTAGCATTATACTTGTGCACATTTGCGTGCTACAGAAATCAGATCTTAGCTTAAAACTTATAAAAACAGTGAATAAAAACAACATCTGTAGTTCTCCATCCAGTGGTAGTGTTAGCAGTAGCATATACAGAGCGGTATTGCTCTATCACAACAAACTAAGCTTTAATTCCAAATTGTTAGGCTAACAAATGACATAGTTATGGCTTACTGAAATTGCCATTGTCTTTTAATAGAAACAGCCAGGAACTCCTTAATTTCACACACATAGCCAGAAAGCCATTCCTCAGCACCAACCTGATCATCTCTGCAGACGAGAAACTCAAATCAGCCATTTACAGGTCCTACACAACTACCCAGACCACACAATAACTTTTTAAAAGAGATTATTCTTCCTAAAGTTCCAGTTCCACTCAATGTTGTTCATAACTTCACCTTGAAACACTTATTAAAAAATGTATCACCTGTTCCAATGTAACCAACACCCCAGAGCAGAACTGGGAGGCTACTTAAGGAGGCTCCTGGGCTGTTTGGCTGCCCACAGGGCATCACCTGGCTGCCCAGAGAGGACAGTGGCAGCTCAGAAGTTGCTGAAAGCCAAAAGATGCAAACAGCTCAGACATGGCAGACAAGGAGACACCAAGGAAGTTGGTAAGCTAGTCAGACATGGCAGGCACACGCAGAAATCCTAAAAAATGCCTTCCAAAATCCTAAAAAATACCTTCCAGGAATGTTATGAACAAGCCAAAAGCAATACACTGTGGCCAGTAAAGATTTCCCCTCCCACACACATTCCTGCCACATAGCCAAAACAAGCTAGAAGTTGTCATCTTTCAAAACAAAATAACAAGAGGATATACAGGAAAAACCTCTTTTTGAAACCCACACCCTTGCAGAACTCCAGAACAGAGCTATAATTCAGCCCAAGTGGGTCTGAACCCCTGTACATCAAACTGGTGCAGCACCATCTACCCATATCATCACTGAAAAGATTCACAGAACCCACCGCCAAAGCACTTAAAAACAAATCCCGAAGACAAAAAACAGGTTTGCCTGCTTTTTGTAAGCAGCTTCTGCAATCCCTGTGAAGTGAAGGCTTCTCATTTATTGTTCTGTTTACACTACTTGCTGCCACCCTTCTTCCCATTACGCAGACTGAAGCACACCAGGCCTTATCTGCATGGGCTTTCCTTTTCTAACTTATTTCTTCCATCCCCATTACCTTTATAACATCTCTAATTAAAATCTCAGTAATTCTTTGGCACCTGAATAATAGCTAGCTCACAAAGATTTCAGAACATTTTTGGGATTTTTTTTTTTTAGATTTGAATTTGTCTACCCACTCCTACCCTCACTTAAGAAGAACAAGAGATAGAGGCTTGAATACTCTTTTTAAAACAGTAGAGCATACAAGTGTACCTAGTCTACATAAAAGCCTACTTCTTCCAAAAAGCAGCTTTCTACCTTGAATTTATATTGCTTCAGCAAGCTATGGATGTTCTCATTAGAGCATCTTGCTCTTGACAACCACACATTTTCCTCATTGTATTTTTTGTGGGATTAGCATACCACCTGAACAAAGTTGTCTCCAGCTCGGTCCTGTCTCATAACAAGATCACGTCTGTCAGATATACTTCAACGGGAAACATTATCACAACCTTAAATATATGCTATGCAGACCTAATACTAGGAAACACTGACGGCAATCACACAACTCTTCCTCTGTGTTACTGCCTTCCCCAGATGCTGATCCCCTTTTATCTGACATAGCTGCAGCTTCTCTGAAGGAAACTCTTTTGGAGCACACCCAGTCCATAGGCCAGCTAGAGGCACGGGCAGCCCCAGCAAGTAGGCAGGATAACAGACTACTTGTGTGACCCCTGAAATAGGGAGGAAGGGCAGAGCAAGCAGAAGGTGTGTGAGGGTAGAAGCAAGTGTCTGCATGGAGAAAGTATGGTTTGCAGGTATCAGGAGGGGCTGTAGAACAAAGATTTAAACCTCAAATAGTTGGACAGGAGAAAAGGGGGAGGAAAAGCTAGAAGAGAAGAAGGGAGGAGGACTCACAGACCTCAAAGGTCCCATTCCATCCACAGTTTCCTAAAAGCTGTATTACCTATTTCTATATACTCAACCTTTCATAAAATATCGCTAGCTGCTCCCCCACCCGGCCCTCTGGCACTACACCAATCCTTTCCATACCCACCTATAAGTCCTGAAATGTCCAGACTGCTCCCAGCAATTATCCCGATGCCAGGATGTCCTGAACTGGCTCTACTCCACAGGATCCTGAAGAACACAGAGCAGTATTTCCTAGTCCTTCCTAGTATTTCCTACTCAAGACATGGGCCCAAAATACTGTGCTTTATGAAAACATGCAAAGAGACAAGGATGATGGAGATTTTAGACACTTCAATCTGCACCTAATTAGACAGGTGATGCAATGTAGACATTAATAAGTGCATCACTTTGTTCACATCATGAAACAGCTGGTGCTAACTTAATCACTAGGTTTACACAGGCAGCTTTACATCTTCTGTTCTAAATTCACTTAGGTAACTGACTAATTTCATCATATGTTTGGGTTCTCTTTTTTTTTTTCCTTAACAGAACTAAATGTTAATTACAATATCTTACCACTACTACCCACTTCTTGCATTTCATTTATTGGAAAAAATAAAAGATATTGAATATACCAACTGTTCTAGGTTAAATAATTTAATCACTTTGGATAATGGCTTAATTAACTAGAAAAACAACATAGAAGAAATGCATGCCATGCTTTGATTGTACATTATGTCCAGATTTTGTAATGACTTGAGGTAAGCACCCCATTCCTGGCAGCTAATAATGAGGAATTACTTGCTCACTTGAAGCAATATTGTGCTGGAGTCACAATCATATAGAGTAGGTCCCTAGCAGGGGACGGATAGACATTGCAAAAATTGAAGGAGTCGAGCTCATTTGCTTTAAGGTAGCAGAGAATAGTAAGCCTTTTTTGCCTATTGATGATAATTTGCTATCCTGAAAGTCACCTTTATTTCCCTTATGAGTAGGAAACAAAGGTTTCCTGAGATAAAGGAGTCAAGCAAACTGAGAACTGCAGGACTGAAGAACCATCCATGAGATAGTGTAGTCATGTTATATATAGGGGAGGCACTATCTAACATGAAAGTGATAAGAAAAACCCTTCCTGGATGGTTACAGAATAGATACAAGTTGATAACCCTGCAGAATAAGCCATCAAAGGAAACTTCTTCCTCTTTCTAATGAATCCTGCCTGCAAAGGTCTTCCACACTCCAAAGCTCTCTCTATGGGGTTCGTTCCTTTGTAAGTAGATGTTCTTCACATTTTTCTGTGTTTACCTGTTGCAATGCACAATCTGGCAACAACCAGAGTCTTCTCTCTATGTCATTTTGCCCATGATACTAAACTTGAGAATGAAATCCTAGTACTGCTGGCATGGCGGTGGGAGTTTTGCCACTGAAAGTGTTCTGCTTTTATTTAAGACAAACTGCCTATTGTCACTTTTGTGTTCTCATGAGTATTCAGAAGCCTTGGTCCTTTTTATGATTTAAATGATGTTTCACTTAGTGAAGGACAGTCTTCTCCCCTCCATCAAACTGCATGATTGAAATCTCATTAAAAGGTAATTCCCCTTTAAAAGACTGCAAGAAGAAATCAGCCAGATGCTCTCCTAAGAAGACTTCGAGTTGCATTTCAGAAAGTAGTTCTAGCTAACACTCAGGAAAGTGATGAGGCAAGCTATAGAGGGTGAGAATCTATTTCACTCTCTATTTTTAAGATTTTAAGAACAGGTTAGACAGGTGTTGGGACTTAGGTTGAGTTTCATAAGCAGTTTTCCAGCTCTGCATTGCTGTGATTCAGGCACCCAACCCACTATTTTGATTAAAAAACTTTGCAAGTTTGAACTTGCTGGATAAGGACAGTATGATGTATCAGAATAGAACAGGGTAAGGAAAAAAACCAAACAAACATCTAAGGTTGTGTCATCTTCAGCACAGAGCAAATAATGTTGGCTTTAAAGACCATTCTTTTTTCAATACAATTTCTCATTTTATGAATAGAAAAGGAATAAAATAATATTTACATGGCATTTATAATTGATTTTCAGAGTGCAGGAGAACAATAGATCTGAGAAGAAACTAGCAATTCTGCTAGTAAAGAGAAATATCTCTGTTTAATAAAAGTTCCAACAGTACCCTCTTTAAATACAATTAGGAGTGGATCCTGGGACTTAATGAAGGAAATGTTCTATTTTGAGGGTGGAAACTTCTACAAAGACCTTGAGGGTTCATTAGTAGAAAACATTAGCCATATAGGCAAAAGGGAATCTAATTAAAGACACTTTAAAAAGAGATACAAGCATATACAAAAGAAAAAAAATGTCAAGTTTCTACCTTGCAGTAAGTTGGTATCCTAGAAATAGCATCTGCATTACAAACACTACTATAAACACCACAAGCACAGTAGGAAAGAGGAGTTCCATGTCCATGTCCAAGGTGGCTGTACGTTAGTTCCTTGACTCGCCATTAAGGTAAAGAAAACTGTCTAGAATACACAGGATTTACTAACTGTTCATATCCTAAATTACACTCAGTTTTCCAGGGACTCTTGTGTCTACTGTGTTTGCATCCATGTTTTAGAACATGGGTGGCATTTCTATCTTAGTTCCTTAAACTTTAACACTTGGCTTCAGGCTCTCTTCTGCTAAACTGCTTCTAGGTCTGGAACAGAACTCTTGCTTGCAGAATGCATCAGAGGAGTGTCTTTTCTCTTTTAATATTTCAATTATATCTCCACTTCATATTGTTTAGTCTTACATTCTTACCTTTATCAAAAATCCCCTCCTCAGCTTATCCTCTCTAGTCAATGTCATGAATCTAGTCTCGTGCTTCCCAACGGTAAGAATAGTGCTTTTTTTTTAGAAAAGAGTTAAGTATTACCTACTCAATATTGTAAAATTGTTTGTAAATTAAATGTTGGATACCGCCAATTTTTTTGAGGGTCAGGTTATTCTGTAGTTAATTAATGGTCTTAGTAAAAAGAGGCTTCTTCCTTTTGGAAACCAAGAGCAATAGATTTGCTAGACGCCGCAAGAAAAATTTAAATATTAAATTCCTGCAGTCGAGTTTAAGGTTCCCTATTCAGAAGAAGTAATTGATCTTGGCATTTGCCAGCACCCTGAAATCAACGTAAACTCAAGCCAGATTAAAGTAAATGTAAAATAAACCATTTATTGACAGAAGCTAAAGAGATGAGAGTTCCAAATTTACAAAAAATTAAAAAAAAAAAAAAAAAAAGATGAAAAGAGAGCTTTCTACTCCAGTCAGTTCTAAAGGTTCACATAGAACCAACTGTTAGGCATTCAGAACTCAAGTCCCAGCATCTAGTTGCTTAGCACAATCAAATGAAATAAAAATTTTAAACAGAAGAGGATTTGATTTGGGATTCTCTGCTTTCTGCTTCCCCCCAGCCCCTCAGATCTACTCTTTCAAATCTTTTTCCCACCACTTCTTCCTTCAAAGATGTCCTTTGATCTCCATCCCCTGGCTGCTCCTATCTTCTTTGGAAACGTTGGTGTCCCCTGGGCATGATTAGATGTGATTATCACTTGCCCAAGTGGCAAGCAGTCAGCTAGTGACCGCTGTAGTGCTTGACAGACTGATAGCCCCTTGCAGCAAAAGGGGCAGTCTGGGCAGTTTCCAAATCCTTATGTGGATCTTCTTTGTGTTATTGACTTTTATTCCTTATACAAATGTAACCTTGCTAATGATACTTCATTCAGTTACCCTGCTCGGATTAATGTATACATCATATGACTGAATTTTACGTGAGAACAGACATAACAGTGAGCAGTCACTTCAGGGTAATAAATGACTGCTCCCTAAGCCAATATGTGAGGTATAATCTGACATATTTTTAAATAATAATGCTGCTAATTATCATAGTGTACCTACCTACCTGTTCTAATGATTGTCCATCTCAGTGCCAAAATCAGAAAGGACCAGTTGGCATTTCTAAATCTCTTAGGCTAGTGAGGAATAGCTTTCTCCTCAGAGAATGTCCCTAAAATTTGGAAGTTGTCAGTACAGTAATGTACCCAGTTTTCTTTGGCACCACCTTCTCTCCAGAAGAAATAATTCCAGGAACTTCCAATAGCGTAACAATAATGGCCTATTTTTCACATGGAACTAAATCCTCCAGTGTCATAAACTACTGTAGTAGTGGTCCTTCTGCCTTTATAATTAATATCACACATAAAGGAGAACTGAGATGACCTTTAAGAAACCCCTATGGAAAATTTTAATTACCTAAAGCTGAAATGGAAGGAGAGCAATTGTAACAACTAGAAGCTTTCCATTTCCACCCACTATTAGATATATCACTGTTAGGTTGAAAGGGGCTACCAACAATACAGGAAGAAAACCTTTACAATGGCAAATTCAAAAATTTAAAAATAAAAAAAAAAAAAGAAAGAAGTTGCAATCAGTCCAACCTGAGTGAGTAGGTGGACAAGAATCCACAGTAGGAAAAAAAACCCAGCTCCTCATCCTCTTGGGCATGCCTTACCAACCACCACCATAAAAATATTAGAAAAAGGAAAGGATCCTGTGCAAGGAAAAATTAAACTAATTGAAGAACTGGAGAGATCAATTTATAATATTAGCATGAGGAACTGATCCAAAAGCCACTGTTGTCAGTCAGAACACATCTGAAAAGGAACCACAGAAAATGATTTGTGCTTTGCTTGCTATCATATGCTAGCAGCATACACAAATGTTAGTAGCAACCAAAGGTGAGGATAAACATTAACTTTAACTATAAATACCAGCCTGAGTATGTGAAAACTTTATTAAAATAAAATGTTGGCAAGTTTTGAATGATTCAGAAGAAAAAGAAATGGCAACTTAGTTCATTAAAAACAGTCTCAAAATGTAAATAAACTATGTGGCAGCATGCTTACTGGTTAGACCTGAGTGAGGGACTGGGAGACAGTGTTGAGAACTCTATTCCCAATTTGCTATATGATCCAGGCCAAGTTATTTAGCTCCTGTTTGTTTATTCATCTGTAACATGGGTGTAAGAAAAGTTATTTCCCAGATGGCAGCATGGTGAAACTTAATTGATGTTTGTAAACTTCTGGCAGAGTCCCTGATGAGAGGTGAGCACAAAATAATATTACATTCACCTTCTGGGAGCTCCTACATTTATTTCATAAATATAATAAAGATAAATTGAGGGTTACAAGAAGAGAATTATTAAAAATCTGCTGTAATGATTAGTGAGTTCAAAACGCACATTCTTGTTCACAGAATACTAATAAGTATTCATACATGAGTATAGATCAGACTTGGGTAAGGGCTGGTTTATATTGCGAGATGAATGCATGCATTGTCCCCAGAAGAAAGTTCAAATTGCTTTCCCCTGCCCTTATTTCATTGAAATTATCAGACAGGCTCCAAAGGAAAAAAATGTTAAAAAATAAAAAAAAATAGAGAGCTATTAAATATGGAATTTGGGACTTTGTAGTTATAGTATTTTAAGGTACCTTCATAGAGTACATTCCTGGGTGTCCTGGTTCCAGCGGGGATAGGGTTAATAGGGTTTCTGCAGGCTCCGGCAGGGACACAGGTATTCCATTCCATGTGAGCCATGCCCACTCTGAGCTGTGGGGGGAGGGGGCAGGAAATCAGGACTTGGAGCAGGCTGGGGCGTCCCCGGGTCTGGTTGGCAAGCGGTGGTTCCGTAGCTGTGTTTGTATATTCCTCTATCCGTGTTACTGTTGTTTTCTTGTTCCCTTTGCTCTTCTGTTAAACTGCCTTTGTCTCAACCCATGAGTTTTGCCTTTTTTCTTCCAATTCTTCTCCATATTGGGGAAGCCCGAGAGAGCGGCACGTGGTTCTTTGTTGCCATCTGAGGCCAAACCACGACACTGGGCAATCGCAAACTGTAGCAGCTATCCATTTTCCATCTCTAAAAGAGGACATGGGAACTGGAACCAGGGGCCCAAATTCAGAAAGCATTTTCCACAAAATGCTGTCTCCAGCAGCAAGCAGCACCATATGTTGTTATATGACGTTCGCTTCCTACTCCACGGATTAGATATTACTGAGGGATTCTGGCTTACTTTCAGCTCTTTTTCTGTTTTAAACAGTGACTGTTATAATTATGACTACTCTTGTTACCCATAGAAAATCCTATCCTTCTCATTTCTTGATGACAATGTCATTCTATAGCAGGTTTCCACAGCCAAATGAAACCTTGGGTAGAAATCATGGAGATAGTACTACTGTCTTTCTCTCTTCCTTTTTCATCATGGCTTGTTTAACTGCTCTCTAGTAGCACAGGTGGCAGAAGACCGCAGAGTCAAAAAAAAAAAGGGGGGGGGGGGGGGGGGTGTCACCAGAAACTGGGAGACACTGCTAATTCCCCTCATCATCCCTGTTCTCATATTCTTCCTCAGAAGATAGGATAAAGGGGCTACAGGTCAAATTTAAAAAAAAAAAAAAAAAGTTTAAAATACATCTTTTGGGACAAGCTGGAATTCTGCTCTGAGATGTCTGTATCTAAGACAGGGACAGTAACACATCATTGGTGGATCCCATGGAAGTCCAATGCAATCAAGGTTACTGAAATGCTGTGAGACCACAGGCACTATTACAGAATTTGGACTTCATGTATCTCGTCTTAGATAGCAGCTTGAGCCAGAAGGAAGGCAGAGGAAGATGGCAAAGGATAGTTTACTTCTGGTGGTTACAAGTTTTTATGGATCTGCACCTGAAACAAGGCAAAACCAAGTCAGCTCCATTAAGTAACTTCTTCAACTTGGTGTCTTGCAATGTCACCTACTACAACTGACAACCTGTTCATGAAATTTGATGAAACCACCTTATTGAAAAAAATAGAAAAAAAAAAAAAAATGAAATAGTCTTTTAGTTTTCCCAAATAAGAATCAATTTCAAGGAATCCCAAGACCCCTGCATTGTTGGTTGTTTTTTTGTTTGTTTGGGTTTTTTTATTTTGTTTTTTCTTTTTTTTTAAATGGTGGATTTGGTTGTTTCTTGTTTGTTTTGTTTTGTTTTACAAAAAGACTTCTCCCAGGCTGACAGCAGTAGACTATGTACCTTAGCTAAACTGGGATGTACAGCCTATGAGCCTCTTGGATTTGAATGTCCCTCCAATGAATGCAAATACATCCATTTGACAAATTGACATCTCTGGTTTTGTCTTGCTTGCTGCGAAATGTATATGTTCCCACGTCCCCCTTCCACTGGATCTCTTATTAAGTTGTAAAAAAAAAAAAAAGGTTCTATTGTCCCCAGGTTGATCCTGCATGGGCCAGAATAAGATGTTTCTTTAGCATGGATACAGCTATGTGGCTGGTATAATCTGTCTCCTTCCTACTTTTTCTTTTCTTTCATAAAGATAAACAGAAAAAATCCTTATAGCAAAAGTTTAATTACAGATATTCAAAATAACACTCCTTCCAGTTGAAAGGACTAGTTCTTTTCTTTGACCTGTTTTTTCAGGCTTTCTGCAAAATCAGGCAGATGCTTCGACTTGATCTGAACCCAACTCAGGCATCAAAAAAATTCTGCAGCTACAGTCAGATTTCATAATATGAAAGCGAAAATTTGGGCTCATGAAAAGGCTTACATAAGCAATGTTCATATGCCAGTATGTACCACCACGGTTTAAGACCTTATTCAAGGCTAGTATATGGATCTTATTTAGAAGATGAGGCTTTGATTTACTTAAATAACTTCCACTTGTGAGTTCTGTCCTGAGAGTTTCATTAATACTTGCTAGTGCTCCCATAAGGAAAGGAGCCATAAGGGAACAAGGTCAGTGTCTACCAAAAACTGTGTAAAAGGACACAGATATTTAATACAACAATTATTAGCACTAGAAATTTTTTAAAAATTTTATATGAAAATATCTCTTTATGCAGACAGTATAACGATCCACAATAAAGTACGCAAAAATGAAATCACATTTCTGATTTTGAAGGTACATTATAATATTTGATTCTAAGGTCCAACAGTAGTTTTTCAAGCTTGGCTTCCACTTGCACAACTTCAACATGTTAAGAGTACATTTGAAGTGGTATTTATCTTCCTATACTTCATTACCCTTATTTTCTTCTGGATTCTCTAAAACTCATTCTTCATTTTCAGGTAACAAGGCTCCCTCTATTAGCTTCCACACCTTCCTAAAAAAAGTATAGCATACAACTGACAAAATCAATGAGCAGAAACTGAGATCTAAGTCAGCAACAGCTGACACCCCGATGCAAACACAGGCAACACTGGGAAGTCTTCACATTATGAGTTGTACAAAAGGAACTGACTAACTTATCTAATTTCATGCACTTGAGGTTGCTTATAAAGAGAGAAAGATTCATCTCCAGAGGATGATTCAACCTCTCTAACATCTTACTAGATGACTGAAATTTGTTGGAATAGATCTAGGCAGAAATCTACCATCCACCTGCCTGTTCTTCTCAACTGGATGCAGCAGGTCTAGAATGTAAAGATATGCTGTTCCCCTCTACAGCTTTCTAAAGAACAGAGACCAAGAGAAAGACCTTTTCTAGATTTGGTATTATGCACTGAAAGTAAAAAGGGTTTCTATCCATGGCACTGGTCCATAAGGTTTTATAGCGTTGAGTGTGGATGTCATTGTTTCCACAGCATATCTTACTTTCCTGCTGCCTTCCTTTCCTACAATGATTTAAGCATGGATCAAACAGAGCTGTTAAGACCTGACAATAAATATGGGGAAGGAGGTGGAGGGTGGGTGAGGGGTCCTGGTGATTATTTACTTGCATTAAAAATAATGTATTTCATCACATTTCATAGTTGTTTTCTAGCCACCTTCTACAAAGTCCTGAGACAGTTAACCAACACGAATGAGAACAGAAAGCTAAGTCCAAAAGAAATTTCACCATTCCACTAGAGTTGCAGATACAACCAACTAACCAGGAAAATAGACAAAAACATATGACTTCATCCATCCATTTACAGCTAAACAATAATGTTCAAACTTTTGTATTTTGAATATTTTTAATTTCTCAAATGAGCATTAAAAACAAAAAGGTTTTCATCACATAGCTGCTAAGCCTGAAGAAATCACATTCTTGCTGCAGAAACAGTAGAAACTTGGACAAGTAAATTGTTTGCTGCAAATTATTTATTTAGCTGCAGACAAAGGCTAAATATTTGCCCCAATTCACTGGACAATCTGAGGGAAGCACCTGAGGGAAGCTTCTACTGTAGATATTAAATAAGTATTAATCCATGCTTTGCCTCTAATTAAATGTCACCTAAGTTATCTTATGTGCATTAAGGGCAAAGGATGATACAGTTTTGACTTCAGATAATTAGACGCCCTCCTTTAATTATGCCTCAAGATAGGCTTTGATTCAGAAATCTCACGTTACTGTTAATGTTTCAGTCTCCCTGATCTGTGCTGGAGAAAGAGAATAGTGCCAGCTCTAGAAACGTGATTCATAACGTTGGGGGAAGGGGCAGAATTTTGGACATTCATTTCATAAAGCATCTTATTATGCAAATATCCCAAGACAGTGCATCTTTAAAAGGTTTATACATAAGCTCTGCTGGAAGCAAATTGTAAGAGTCTTTCTGTTACATTTTTTAAAACATTTAGTGAGAGCGCTTCTCTAAGTATCCCAGGGCTGATTACTTTTAATAATTAACATCATACAAATGAGACTAATTAACCTTGTATTCAACTATATCTACTACTAATTACCTTGATCATAGAACCATAGAATCATAGAACCATAGGGTTGGAAGGGACCTCAGGAGATCATCTAGTCCAACCCCCCTGCCAGAGCAGGGTCACCTAGAGCAGGTTACACAGGAACACGTCCAGGCGGGTTTTGAATGTCTCCAGAGATGGAGACTCCACCACCTCTCTGGGCAGCCTGTTCCAGTGCTCTGCCACCCTCAGGGTAAAGAAGTTCCTCCTCATGTTTAGGTGGAACTTCTTGTGCTCCAGTTTGTGCCCATTGCCTCTTGTCCTGTCCCCGGGCACTACTGAAAAGAGCCTGGTCCCATCCTCCTGACACCCACCCTTTAAGTATTTATAAGTGTTGATAAGATCCCCCCTCAGCCGTCTTTTTTCCAGACTGAAGAGACCCAAATCCCTCAGCCTTTCCTCATAAGAGAGGTGTTCCAGTCCCCTAATCATCTTGGTAGCCCTCTGCTGCACCCTTTCCAGCAGTTCCCTGTCCTTCTGGAACCGGGGAGCCCAGAACTGGACACAGTACTCCAGGTGTGGCCTCACCAAGGCAGAGTAGAGGGGGAGGATGACCTCCCTTGACCTGCTGGCCACACTCTTTTTGATGCACCCCAGGATGCCATTGGCCTTCTTGGCCACAAGGGCACATTGCTGGCTCATAGTCATCCTGTTGTCCACCAGGACTCCCAGATCTCTTTCCACAGAGCTGCTCTCCAGCAGGTCAGCCCCCAACCTGTACTGGTGCATGGGGTTGTTCCTCCCCAGGTGCAGCACCCTACACTTGCCCTTGTTGAATTTCATAAGGTTTCTCTCTGCCCAGATCTCCAACCTGTCCAGGTCTCTCTGTATGGCAGCACAGCCCTCCGGTGTGTCAGCCGCCCCCCCCAGCTTTGTGTCATCAGCAAACTTGCTGAGGGTGCTCTCTATCCCCTCATCCAGGTCATTGATGAATATATTGAAGAGGACTGGACCCAGTACTGACCCCTGGGGAACACCACTCGTCACTGGTCTCCAACTAGATTGGTGTTCTTTGATGTTTTATTTCTAATACCCTTTTGGATGACCAATTATTCCACGTTAATAATGTTCCCAAATCTTAAATTTTCACAAAATATATCCTACTATCCTCTCAGACAGAACTGTGCTTCATTTTCTTCCAAGTTTGGTCTCTCAAATGACATAGACTTTTATCTATTAAGTTCCATACCTGACCTGCAGGTCATGCAACTCTCATTTCAAAGTCAAAGAAATACCAGAAAGTAGGTTCATGGACAGTTCTGTAATTTCTAAGCAGATGTAAGTGTGATCATGTTTTATCATCCTGATTGCACCTTTCCTGTTGTGCATGTTCTAAGACCATGACCCATCCATATCTTTTTGAAGGGAAGGATCAAAGGACTTTCCTATTTATACAGGCCCTGTATGTCATCCTTACCACCTCATCTACCCTGAAGGGAACATAACTATCAGTAACCAACACACTTTTATGTAATTTTGCATATAATTTTGTAATTGCCTATAAACTTCCAGATTTACTAGTACTCAGCTCTGCCAAAGCAAGTCTTGCAAATTTAAGCAGGAGGCCAGATATATGCCATTGTCTAGTAAGTGCTCTCTATGCTGTTTGTGAGGAGACTGTTTATTTAGATTTCATGCTTTGCTTTACTGTTGTTCTCTGCCAATTCCTCCCCTTCCCCACATTAAGCTTAATGAATGCATCCATCCAGGAAATTTTAACAACATAATGTACAGTAACTTCATACCGTAAAGCGGGTTACTTTCCATGTTCATGAAATTATCATATATTAGTGGTCTTAGACCATTAGGTAGCAGCTCCTGAATTGAGAGCTATTTGCACTGCCAGTTTCCAATAACTAAAATCTACTGTAACTGTACATATCACCTCATGAAATCTTATGTTAACCATTCTCAACTTAATCAAAGAGCCAGAAACAGTAAACTAACTGAAGCTTAACCTTAATTTTAAGATTCCATAGACTCCTAGAATTCATCCTTTTCTATTTTAAGCTAAAAGTTAATTGAAAACCTTTATATCTCAAAATATCTGGGTTTAGGGTTCTTTTTTGCTAAGACTCAAGTCTTCTTTGAAAAAAAAAAAATATTTTTCTTACATTCCTAATACAATTTAAAGGTAAAAAATTCTGCCTGTGTCAGCAAATAAAACATATCCACTTTAATACCAAATGTTGGCAATAAGAAGAAAATAGAATCATCCTTTTCTATACTAGTGGATGTTGTTCTTTGGAGTCTATAATTATCATTTTGGATTTTTACCAGAAATCTCATAATTGTGCGTGAAAGTGTATGGCTCACAAACAAACACAACAGGAACCTGCAGCAACTGTTCTGGGGCCTATGGCAGAAAACACCACCTGCCATCTAAATTTGAGAAACCGTTCTTTTAGATAGTGCTGTGTTACAACAACAGAAGACAACTCCATAATGTCTCCCTACTGTCTGAAAATCTAAAAGGCTGACCCAAAATGCACTAAGGTCAGTGAGTCTTTCTGTGTGTTGCTTAGGTCTTTTATTAACCTGCAACATCCACTTCCAGGTAATAGATTAAATCATTTGCATTACACGTGCAGATATCAACTAACAAATTAGGCAAGCAGCAAACTAAGGAATTAAACTGATTACAGCCTCCCACTACCTGATTTGCCTGGATGCAGTGATATCTTATACCGATAAATTGTAGGTGCAAAAATGCCTGTGGACAATAGCAGGGCACATGAGTGAAAAGCTATCTTCTGTTCTGACAATAAACCAGACTTTTCAGCTATTTTACAGATATATTTTTTCAAGCCATACAGAACCTTAGTTATAGCTGACATTTGCTCATTTTTTGTAAAACTGTATTACAGGTATGAAAAGCAAACCTGTGAGCAACACCACAAACTCGCAACCAATCTGAAGCTATGCCACCTATGTTGAAACCTATACCTATCTGAGTATGTGCATTTCATGGTATTAACAGTGCACAAATAAGCAGAGCTGGCCTCTCTTGCATGCTGTTTCAGCTTGGATGGCTCTTCATCCAAGGCTTTGGAACATTAAAAACACAAGCAAGGATACGCAATCTTGGGCTAAACCTAAATACTGAAAGCACCAGAGCAACAAATATATTCAGTATTTACTTCTGACAGGTAGCATCAATAACCAAAGCTGCAAGCTTTAACTTCTTAAAACATGTTACCTCAGATACTTTAGATGACCCCTTAATCCACCCCTTTCCAAAAAAAACCCCAAACCAGTCGTTTATATGAAACAATCTAGGAGTCTCAAGCCATTTCCCAACACACAAAAAAATCCACTTCACAAAGAAGTTATTGAAACTGGCACTAGTGAGCAATGTCAGAACAGACAAGGGACTGAACTCCTCCATGTCAGGTGTGAAAAAAACATCAGCAGGACACTATCAGGAAACTTAAAGGCTTAACAAGTACTACAATGTCTCTGTTCTGTTCCTAAATAAAAAATTGAAGCAATCGGAGTTCTTACCCAAACACTATACATAATTCCCGTTGTTAATTTAACACTCTGGGCCGTATTGAAGTCAAATCTATAATATCTGATTATGACTCCCAGATGCTACTCTGTGTGCTCTCCAACCAGCATTTGAATGCTGCTGCTATTAATAACTAATTTGTCTTACTTTGGCCCAGCAAGTTGTTACAACAGGCATTTCCATCACACTAATACTTTCTGTGTAACCACTGACATAGATATTTGAACATTTCAGACTCACCTTTTATTTTCCCGAGTGATTCTCAGTTTATCTAAAATTTGGGTGATATTTCCTTCAACTTCCTGTAAAAAAGACATAAATTTTGAGAAACATTGAAATAGCCTTCAGTACATAAGAAAAAATCTGCAGTGATACTAATTGGCAACATGTCTGATCAGCATTTAAAATACTCCAATACTTTTTACTCCATTAACCTTGACATAAATTATAGTAAGTAGTTCCTGTGTGACAGGAGTTTTAATTTAGCACTACATCTCAAGTTACACACATCTTTGAGTCTGACATAGAGCCTCGCTTCTCGCCAGTTCTTGTACCCTGAGGGAAACCCAGCAGACAGTAAAACCAGGTCTTACGTGTAAACAAGGAAGGGTTTTCATAGCATTGCTTTTGCTAAACCAGTTGCTTTGATACAAATGATCAATACAATACAAATGATAAATACAATACAAATGATAAAAAAGTTCTTGTCTTGCAGTGTGCATGTCCGTTTCTGGCTTTTACGTTGAGCTGCTAGACACAGCTCTGGATGCAAAGAGCTTTGTATTTCACATGTCACTAACATCTGAAATGATGCCTGCTCTTTTGGCTACTAACACAGAGCTCCAGACTTCACAGTGTGCAGCAAAATATCATCTGAACCAAAGATTGTTTTATTCAAACTATTACTCATTTCTCTTCTCTCAAGACATCTGTTAGTCCCTATATTTTACAGAAGTCTTTCCAAGTTCTTCTTGCTGAGCTATTCCATGGATTTTATATGTTGGAGTTATCTACCACAGGCTCTTTTACCTCATTCCAGTGCCTCCAAGTGCAGTTGGAAGCAAGGAGCTTTTGCAGCTTTGATTTACATATTTAGATCAAAGTACCCTAATAGCTCTCCACAGTAGTTTGTGGTTTGTTTTGTTTTTTTTTTTTAAAAAAAGGAGGTGGAAATATATCCTGTACCTTTGGACTTTATAGCTGGCAAAGCACAGCTGGCCTAATCTGGAACTTGCTGAAGCCAAAGAGAAACTTTCCAGTGATTTGGGATTAGACCTGGTGAAGGTAACTCATATATAAACTAGTTTGCATTATAGGTGAACCACTGTGGGTTTTAAGGAAATAACTTACTTTTATTTGGCCTGGGAGAAACGTGTTTGATGAGTTGATTTTCATAGTTTCATCCTGAAAAGGCACTACTAGATCAGTTAAATTGTCACACAACATTCCAGCAAAAGCAAATGCATCAGACCCACTTATCTTTTTAAAAATGCAATCTGTGTGGGAAAGAACACGTTGTACTTATGTAGCATTATGAAATCATGTTTTTAAAAGAATATGGAAATGCACTAGTTTAATTAGATTGCTCTTCTTAAATGATAATGGGCTTGCCCTTTCAAATGAGGGGTGTTAAACGTTGAATTGCTGTTACAAATAGAATAAAAACTCAGTAAGCCTGCACAAGCATTCAGCCAAAATATGCTTGAGAGGCCAACTCTCCAACGGCCTGGAGGGGCCACTACATTTTCCCTCACGGCTACTTAGGGACTATCAGAAGTTTCCCTCCCTTGCTGATGTGTCTGTCTCCTGCTGGAACAACTATACAACATTGCCATCTGCTGATTGTCCTTTTTCATTACACTACAGACAAAGCCCAGCCCCCAGAAAAACCACTCTAGAAACCAGCAATTTATATTTAAAGACCTTCTGAATATTCATAATTGTTTTAAAAAAGCAAAGAGAGGAACTTCTCAGAGCGGCTATTTTTTCAGAGGACCAGATTTCAGATACTTATCTGTTAGCATACTGTGGGAGCATATCTTACAGAGCATACACAAGAACATTTCAGAAGGCACACGGAGCCTAAAACCTCCTGTGTGCCAGCAAAAAAAAAAAAAAAAAGAAAAAAAAAGGAAGTTGTCATGACTAATTGCTGCATTCATTGTTTTAATATCTTGATACCAAGTAAATTTGTCTAAATTAACCAAAAGTTCGCCTCCTCCCCCAAAGTTCTCTGATGCCGGAGGCCTGCTAATTGCTTTAGAAACAAGTGACAGACTTCTGTCTTGTACTCTTATGTAGCAGTGCAAAGGGCTGGTTGAAAAAATTGGCAGGAAAACCAATGATTTTAAATATATCATTCAATTTAAAGGCAGACAAGCATAGTACAAGAACACAATGGCTGTATCTATACCTGAACTGCTGAAGAGAGCAATACAGATTTCGGGTAATTTTCATGTTATGTGTTTTTCACAGGATTTTTTCAGCTCTCCTGTGACTTCCTGGCAGCTCTGTTTTATTCTCAGTACATTTAATACATTAATTTGATGTCCTGTCAACAGGTATAACTCTGCTTCGGGGAACAGAAAGTTTGGAGAAATGTTTGACCTTTTAGATGCTTAGCCAAACATAAGTGCCATGTAAACAACTGCTGTTTGCCCACCATTAAGAGCGACACATTATTCCCTACTCATGCTGACTGTACTTTTAGCTCTGTTTAGCTGCATGAAATTACCTCCTCACTTCACACAGCTGGAACACTTAACAGCGTAACCAGTGACAAGGACAGGTTAAAAGTGCCTTTACTGAGATCATGTGCTATTTCTAACTGCACAACTGCCAGTAGAAAAGGAATACTGTTTTTAGGCGCTGAATGCACTAATCTTGCAGAAGTTTGCAAGCATCTAACTTTTATAGTTTAAGTGGTTCTCACACAGGCCACTCTCAGTATACAAATTTTAGCAGATAAACAAATGTCTACAAGTTCTGTACTTTGGATTGCACAATATTCAATACAAGTCTGTCCCTGTTTGCTTTGTAGAACACCAATGACAATGAGAGCTCAACCAATAACGATGGAGCCTAGCAAATAAATAAATAAATAAATAGATAGCAACATTACTCTCTAAAAAAGTATTCATGTTAATATCTGTAATGTTATTAAAAAATCAATTATTTGATATCAACAATCCATCATAGACCTCATTATCAATCTAGACTTAAACCTGACCTTCCTGTCTGTGTCTAAAATGTGTTCAGAGCTATGGTCATTTATATACCCCTGTGAATAATCTGCAGTAATGTTCAGTTATTTAAGCATCTAGAAATGGGATTTCAAAGGGAATCCGGACTGTCCTATGCCAACTTGGGATACTTGAAAATCCCACCAGAACCATCCCATTCTCCAGGCCAAGAAATACAACAGATTAAAAATAACGATGCTGTAGTTTAATGTATATTTGGTTAGAAATCCCCAAACTCATAACATGAATGCAGAAATAACTCCTATGTCTGTAGACCATCATCTGACACAGTGAGGATCAACCTGCAAGCCTCCTGTTGCAGGGTCAGAGGCTGGACACTGGGGTGATCATAGAAGTGCCCAGACTAAGCATGTATTATGTTCTCAAAGGAGAAAATAAAGACTGTTGAGCGTCAATCTCAGTACTAAAAGGCCCATCATGGTAGTACCTGGACATCAGTACTTCTCGAGAAACCTTGCTAGGACATGTTTAGAATCAATGAGTTCTTGCCTCTATTTCGTTAAGTGTTTTCCATGATACCCACTGTCCCAGCATAAACCAATGATTCTTTTTTCTCAGTCTCATTTCCTCCCATTCGTCGAGAACTTTACACCTCATAGATTCAAGCTGTTCAAAAACAGAAAGTAGTTTTCTTGCTGTCCTCTGTCTCTCATGTCTGCTGCAGGTTTCTGGAAGTATAAAAATACATGCACAATTTAAAGGACTGAAGTGGCAGTGGAAAGCTAATTGGCATCTAAGGCTGTGTCCATAGTGCTTTCGGTAGGCATACCCCAATATAAGCTTGAGTTAACCAAGCAGTACAGACCAGGAATACCCACATCGCCCTCAGTTCAACTGGTACACATACCCACTGTACCCACACTTCATTTCCAGCAGTCTGAACACTGGCACACAAGCTATGCCACTCATCTTTCACAGTCCCCCAACCAAGGAGCTTTAGTACTTCATGCAAAAATATGGTCAGGCCCTAGATACAACGGGAACACAGCCAAGGAGGAAATCACTGCATCCCAGCACAGAGGACAGATAACAGCATGCCAGCAGCAGAATAAACATGCTGTATGCCCTTAGGAGAGTCCAGAAAATGCACTTTGGAATTTTACAGGCCAGCTTCACTGCCCCTCACCCATTCGTCTCACTAAAACAAGTCAATAACATGATCCTGCAAGATCCTACATGGCCAGCTCATGCTCCTGCCCAGCCAGGGTCTTATTTGAGTCAAAGACCTTTTCAGCTTTTCACAGCTTGTCAGCAAGCTCATCTGCAGCCTGCCAGTGTCCGTGCTGCTGCAGCCGGAGCTGTATTATGAGGCTTTGCCAGCTCCTCATCTAGGGAATGAGGGAAGCTACGTGCCCAGTCTAATACTGCCCCTCATTCCAAGGGTACAGACTAATACAAATAAACTGCTTTCTTCCCTGGTTACAGTGCAGCTCAAGGTCATGCTGTCTTATCTGTCTCCCACGCCTTGGTTCACCTCTTGGTATTTGTCCATAAGGGGAGCTATGGAAAGGAGGGCAAACAGGAAAGATACCAGGGTGCAGGGTTACACCTCTGAGGCGCTGTGGTTGCAGAGCAGGCAGAGAGGAGAAGGAAGGAGGGAGGGAAGGCCAGCAAAGGAAGCAAAAACAAGGAGAGGAAGAACTGGTCTGCTGTGTGAGAGCTCCTAATGGTGTGGCCTGGCTTGTCTAATCAGTGTAGTGAGCAGGTCAAGAAAATCTGATGACTCAGGGGCTTCCCTGGAGCTGGGAGGGGCTTTTGGGGCCCTCAGTAGTTCATTAGCCACATTTCCAATGTAACAGCTTTGTGCCATGCTGTCAGGTTCAGGACTAGGCCACTATGTTGGCTAATGACAATGTTTCAATGATTAAAGACTGTTTGTTGTGATCACCTAAGCTTCCTACTCTCCAAGCAGTTTGTCATGGGCAGCCAGCCCCCTCCACTTCCCTCTGCTCTGCGGTGCAGTATCAGTGCGCAGTCAATAGGTCCAGTGAGAGCCAACAGCTTTGATGAAAAGCGAGGCAGGATGGAGGAAGAGAGTGTGAGCCCAACTTGAGTGCGCGCTGCCTCATGTGGAGTAAGAGCCTGACCATGCTTCCTGCAGCTCCCTGTCCCAGGGACTAACGGGCCCCCAAAAATCCTGTCCTTTCACGTGAGCCACTGAAAATGACAGAAAGCAAATCCCCCTTCTGTGGATTAGGATAGTTACACGTCCTGGAAGGGCCTTACAGATGTGCTACCTGGAGAGAGGATGCCTTCTCTTTTAGAAAAGATTAAGAAAACATTATATTCCATTTTAAAGTAATCAGATCTCCTTTTTTTTTCCTCTGGGAAAACTGTAAAGTTCTCATTTCAAGTGAACTTGGATTGAATATTTTTTTTTAATTGCTTAGCACCTGACAAAAAAAAAAAAAATCCCAACAAATAATACTTGCAGAGCCTTGTTCCCTATAGTGCCAGTACATTTTAGCACATTTGGCCCAAATTTCTTGGCTTGGGCTTCTAAATACAGCTGTAACACAAAAAGAAGAACAGAAACATTTGCATCTTTCTGACTTGGCTGGTTTTGATTCCTCAATGTGTAATTGAGGAAGGTAGGGAGGGGAAGTTTGAGGTTAACTGAGTAAGTATTTTTTAAATTAGTACCTGGTAGGGAGGAGAAGGGGAGAAACCTTTACCCATTGTTTAAATGTCTTTTAGCTCATTTTATTCAAAACCACTCCTCAGATATGCCTTGGCCTGGAGAGTTCTGATTGTTTTATTCATTAGTCCTGCAGGAGACCCAGAGCCAATGACTGATTTTTATGGGCTTTTTAGTGGTTGTCTGCAAAGCTCTGGAATTTAAAACCTGCACCATGCTGTAGAAACAAACATAATCAGGGCAGCTGCATTCAGGCATACATTCATTGACAGGAAGACAGTTGCACTAGGGAGGAATTTGGGCCAGTTTAATTGCCGGAGGCGGGGGGGAGGAAGCAGAAGCTGGTTGGATTGTTCAAGCATTGTTTCTACTGAAGGTGTGTTTGTAAAAGTGAGTTAGAGGCCAGTGTGTGTGAGAGGAGATGCCAATATTGAAGCTAACAACTGCCCACAGCCTGGAGCAGGATACTAGAACAGTGGGACACAGCGCAGAAAGCAAATTTAGATCTTCCTCTTTCCTCAAAGAGGAAATGCAGAAGGCATTTTATATCACCACTTAAACAACTATTTCCTCACTTACCATGTTATAATTTGTTAACTGGTATGTTCTCTTGCCCGGGAAGAAAACTGCACTTTGAGTACAGGTTTTCAATAAAGGCATAAAATGCAGGTGTATTATGGTCAGAATAGTTGGATTGTGCTCTACCTTGATGGCATTTCACAGGATTTCCCAGTTCATCATCAGTGAGCTTTTCTTTTTGCTCTTCCACAACTTTCCAGATTTATGTCTTTTATCTTACTCAAAGGTCCTGATCCAGACTCCACTGATTGAAGACACTCCTTTCTCAAGCAATACATAAATAGACTGTAAACCTCATTGCTGTTACTTAGCCAAAGTACCCAGAAAGCATCCAAGAGGGTACTGGACTATTGTATGGATAACTAGAGCATCCAGTACTGATGCAGTGAAGGCTGAAAAGAAGCTTAGGAAGGGCACATGAAAGCATGTGATTCAGGGCTTAACCTACTCATGATAAGCATGAAATCCAGTTATCACATTTCTGCCAGCTGAAGGGTTTCATGTACCATCCCCTGAGACATCTTTAACACACCAGAGTGCTGTGACTCTGACAGTGACAGAATCAGTCACAGACTCATAGAGATGATTTGGCGGTTCCCTAGGTTTCTTCAGCATTAGAAAGTCTCCCACTGACATCTACTGGTTTCAGATAAGGCCAGGAGAGAAAGAATATAAGAAAGATATTATGCGCCTGATTTCATTATATGTCAGCTAATTTTGATCATACTATGGCATACTACTAGGAAAAATCTCAACAGCTGAGGTAATTTTTAGTTGGTTTTCCTTCCGACCCTTTAGAACACCTTATTACCGTAATTTGTGCCATATTTCTTTTCTGCTTGACTCAGAACTGTCCTATCGCTCACTTGTTTTATCTTCCAGAGTCTGGCTCATCCGTAGCCCCATTTCTAATTCATTCTTCAGTCTAGAACAGAACAAAAGCGAACAAAAGTTTCACAAATATCTTTTCAAGATCATCTACCAACTTAGATGTGAGCAAATAGTTATTAAGTGTAATGAAGACTATTACACATGTCCAGAGGCCAAATGTTGCTCTAACAGGGCATAGAGCAAATTCAAGCTCACTGAATTACAGCGCAGTGACTCCAGGTTTGAATGCTCAGCGATGCAAAGGAGAGAAGAATTGACTTTCTGTGAGGAGCTAACAGGATTCAAACAATCACCCTGTACTTCATTAAAAATGCAGCTTCTTTTCCTAGGAGGGGAAATTTCTTGTTCATTGAATGAAAATACTGAAGCAATTACACATTGCTTACACACATAATGAGACACATAGGTATCACAATAACATAAGCAGACAGCTTAGTTCTTTCCATATACTTCAGTATTCTTTCTTCCCCTCTCCTCATCAGATCTCAAAAATCCTACCAGGTATTCTAACATCTACTATCCGATGTTACTTTAAAAAAGACATCGGTCTTGCGTGAAAACCTTTTCTTCTGCCCACCCTCCAAGGGTGGTTTACCTACACATAAAAAGGACTACACATGGTCCATGGCAAGAGGAAAGATTTGATCTTAGGCTCCCAGTAGCAACTAATGCATGCAAACAACTCAGATCTTGATTGTTGGTTTTCATGCAAAGCTAGAAAATTGTCATTAGGATAGTGCAAGTTCCTAGACTTCTCTGGAAACAGATTGCTGCCCAGTACTGAACAGTGTTATAGGGTATTGGATTTTTATACTTATAGCTGTCAAATCTCTCAAGAACTCCTTTAGATCATTCTAGGACGTTTATCATTATTCCCTTTTAGCCCTTTGGCAGAAGACAAATGTCATATTTTTCCCTTTTACCTCTAAAATATTTATAAAAGCTTGCACAAAAATCAATCTCTATAGCCCATATATAGAATTTGCATATGCGTGCTCTATAAATATTCCACATGATGCCCCTGACCCATCTTAAATTCGTGCCAGTTTGACTATATCCCACAGTAACACATCATGAATTCTCTCTCTGTAGACAAGTATAGACGTGTAGAGTACTGGGCCACTGTTTATTATCTTCCTGTTTACACTAGCAGAGAATAGTGAACATGAGTCCTTTTCACACTCCAGTATTTTAACTGCAGAATCATCCTAACTACATTTCAAAAGCACAGTGTAAACTTCGTAATGTGTACACGCTAAATACACTTGGAGACAACAATTGCAAAGGCATAAAAAACCTCTGAAGTCATCTAGACTAGTTAGAGTAACATTTACAAGAAAATGGGTGAGAAGGGGAACCAGCAGCTTAGTGAAAGGGTGACCTCTTAATTCTTCAGGTTCAGACAGAAGAGGGGGCAAGAACAGGAAAGTTGGTAGGTAAGATCTCCTGCTAGGACAATTTTCAAGCCTAAGGTTAGAGCTCTAGAATTAAACAACCATAAGGTCAAACATTGAGGGTAGCAAGTCAGATCAGAGCTTGGAACAGAAGTAAGGAGATTAGGAAGCTGCGATATAAAATATCAGGGGCACACAACAGAGGCACGGAAACACGGGGTCAGTCCAAAGAAGACAGGGAGATTTAGAAAGTTCGAGAATAAGCTAGTCAAAATAAGGAAGTCAAACCAAGTCCTGTCTTAGAGGACAAGACGCAGACAATGGAAAGCACAGGCTATGTTGCCTCTGTAGCAGGGAAAAAGGCAATGTTCCAGCAAAAGTGACACAGTCTGAAATTTAACAATGCAGTCTTCAGTCTGCGTGGTCAGGAGACTTCTCTGTGATGACATAAGCCCTTTGGTGAAGATCAGTCAAGAATGGCAAAAGAAAGCCTTTGTCCTGCTCAGAGCTAAACCCTGTCTCCCAGTGTGATTGGTACAAAAGACAGGGGTGGGGGGAGATCAAAAATAGATGTTAACAAAGGAGAAAGATCTTTGCCTACAACAGGCCACATGCAGGGTCTAATCCCTTGGTCTTTCCTCCAAGACCTGATGTTTGGAAAAAACTTCAAGAACTCTATTTACTTTTTTCTGCTTTATCCCATCTACCTAGTTGCTGCTAGAAGGGTTGACAGCATTTGTAATACTTACTCCTTGTTTCTTTACAGAGCAGTACTGGCCTTCTTCGTCTTTCCTGAGTGCCTGTATTTCTGGTGCTTTTGAAAGCTTTGTTTCCATCCCTTTGACCTAAGCCTTCACAGCCTATGAGAATGCATGAAAAAGAGTAAAGTGTGAAGTCATGTAATTGAATGTTTATTTCCTTTGCTACAGGTTCTGGCACCATTTTTAAAATTATATTTTCAGTGAAATTCAGTTCTGATGAAAACTTCTGAATGAGCTGCTAGTGAGACTATGACCTAATGTGGCCAGACATGAACAAAAAAAAACCCCTATGGCAGGCTTTAGAGTCACTCTAAGTTCTTTCCATTTATAAATAGATTAAAGGTTTGTTACAGATAAAAAAGAACATGGATGATTCTCTCTGTGTGTCACAGCCAGTAAATATGAAGACTCATGCAAACCCCTTTCTTTTGGATAATCCTTTCAGGTATTTTGCCACTGAGTGGTGTGTTAGTCATCCTAGACAAAGCACTTATGCTGTCAACTGTGCCACATTCGTCATTACCTTTCATTTTCATTTCAACAGATTGTCAATATCCCACAGGAGATCCCAGGCTCAGTGCCAAAGAGAGAGGATAACTAGGGTGAAATCCTCAGAGCAAATCTAAAGGATTGGCTCTGAGTCGATGGAGAACTCCAACCTAAAATGATATTGGGAGTGGAAGGGGCTAGTTTTGGAGTAGGGAACGTAAAAAGAGGAAGAATACAAAAGGGTCAGATAGAGAAAGGAGCAGGGACTGTCAGGTCCAGGCTGGGCAGAACTATGCCATGGGTAGGGTGGGAAGAGGATCCAGGAGAGATGCGCAGGGCAGTCAGGGATGGCTCTGCCCTCAGGATTTGACATCTCCTCTGCGCTCCCCTTCCGCTTCCATAGTGGAGCACACCTTTCCTGGCACCTCTTCCTTTTCCAAAAGCAAGATGTCACTGGTGGAAAAGGCGGGGGGAAAGGGGGTGTGGAACTACTCCTGGCAGCCTGAGGCCAATGTCACCTTCTATACAGCAGTACTTCTGCAGTAAAGCTGGCACTAAGCCCGATGTGGCCCTACCAAAGAGGAAACACAAGGACAATAGCTTTGATACTTCTGAAATCCAGCACAGGCTATTCAGCCAATGCTCTGCTTATTCTGTAGCAGCTGCTGTCTCAGTTTTCTCTAATGTGGGTTGCTCCTACAGAAATTGTTGTAAGCAGTGAAGCAAAGGGAGAGCACCAGGTCTCCTGTGTCAAAGATAAGTTCAGGAAGTGCCCATATCTTACTTCAAATACTTAATTTCTCTGTAGCATCACCAAGGAAAAGAGCTAATATTGACAAGCAAATACTACCTTGTATTGTGCTATAAGCAGAGAGTTCTGGAGGCATTATCATGTACAGCTCATACTCACTCTAAAGAAATTGAGAGGAAAGAATACCATCAAAAATGTTTAACACAGTCCAGAGAATACAGAGTCTTGTATCAGTTTGGCTACACGAAAAATCATAACTTTTGTGCTGTGACAGAAGGTCTACTTATGCTACCTTACATGGGTTTTTTCAAAACCCAGAGGTGATCATTCAGATTTTGACTATGCCAATGTTATTTTCAGCACAGTTCACTCACCCAACTAGCTCTTCTTCGTCAAGCATTTCTCACTTGTAATCCCTGCCCTCTCTTCCCTTCTCTTGCCTACAAATGCTGGATTTTAGTGGGTAATTATTTTGTCAACAAATATGGAGGAATGACTTCCCCCCCGCCCCCAGTTATTATTGGGAGAGTCAAGTAGAATTTCCACCATCACCAGCACCACACCACAGTGTACATAATCAGAGTGCAATTTCATTTTTTGCCTATAATATTTCAGTTGTGTTCCACATGCAAATCACTGTCCTGAGTGCCCAAGAGGAGAAACAAACAGATTTGATCCCCAAATAAAGGATTTCAAATGTCATCCTTCAGCATAGTGAAAAATCAAAAGGAAAAAAAAGAATAGGAAACTGCCCAATAAATTAGATAAGAATTGTCACTCCTCACATGTAACTCAAAGTGAGAGGTGGAAAAATAATTCACCAGTAGGTTACAGCCTGATAATTATTTTTTTCCAAATATTTTAAGGATTTTAGAATTAGGGCTAAAGTTTCAGAAAAGAAGTTAGTGAAGGTTGGGGTTTGGGGACAGCTTGGTTTGTTTGTGGGGTTTCTTTTTAGTAATGCTTTTATCAAAGTGCTTAAGTGGTAGCCAGATGTTTGGTGTCTGTTTATGTAACTCACACAGTACATTAGGGGAAACCTGGGAAAGAACTCGTATGTCTTTCCCAAAAGCTGTCTGCCCTTCTGCCTTGACCATACAGAGACATTTGAGCAAGTGCAAATTTAAGTATTGCATGTGATGCTGCTGTTTTGTAACCTGGGGGACACTGCAGGAAGAGAGAGTCATGGCTTGCTGCTATATGGTTAATTAAAATGCATAAAGTCACAGTAGGAACACTGGGGCGCATGCAAGGGCTTGTCATCTCACCAGTCGGGTCAGAAGCAGATCTGGGAACACACTAAAAACAAAATCACATGGCTTTTATAGCCACGCAGGTAGTTTGCTGGTCAGCTATAAAAAAATTAAGGGAAACACTTAACACACACAAAGTTGTGGACCTAATTTGAATGAAAGAAAGTAGTGACTGAAAACATAGCCTGCTCCTGAACCACTGAATATGAGCAATTTCCAGCTCACCTTTCTCCCCAGTGTTATTTCCTCCAGTCTTGTGGCCTTTGCATTTGCAGATGATTTGCACAGGTGTGCAATTCCTCGTGATTTCTACTTCCTCTGTTAACACGATGATGCTTATAGGTGGGAATGGTGTCAATACAAATCACCGAGCAGACTGGAAACCAACTTTCTATAGAGGCATATCTCTTAACACTTCTATTCTCTGCTCTTGTTTGCTTACCTGTGTACAGTGGGAGAGGGAGCAAAAATGAGGAAGAAATCAGCCATCCCCTTTGAGACCATAAGTGATTAAATAAAAAAACAACAAATGATGCTATGAGCCCATTAAGCTTGTTAGGTATGTTTGCTTTAAATGTGTGAGCAAGGGGGCAGAGAAAAGTCTCCTGAAGAATATAAATCCCCAGCAGAATCACTTTCCTCACTGTAGCTAAAAGGGCTAAATGTCCTGGATGCACTGAGAAAAAAAAAAAAATGGCAAAGGGCACTGGGAGACAATGCATTTAAAACAATACTTAAAGTACACTTAGTTTATGTTGTGCTAAAGTTTAGGAATATTTTTTACATTAATTTCCTTCAGAATATCACGAAATAGCAGAAAGGTGTTGCAAATATCTTCAAATACTTCCTCCACAAACTGTAGTCACTTGAAATGGAGGGGATCACAGCCACAGATTTTCTGGAGCTCCTGTACAATCATCAAAATGAATGACTACATACCCGCATGTGCAGAAGGCACTCTAAAATAGTTACTGTCAGAAGGTATTATTTTGTTGAGGTTCATGCCATTTCTCCTGACAGTATGCAGTAAGAAATATCATAAGAATCCAGATCAATTCACGGTTCATAGATGAATTCTGTATTTTGATCATCAGTAAGAAGAAAGCTAACATTCAACAAGACAGGATGTACTAATCATCAAAAAGACTAGTAGAAAACAAAGAAGACGCAGATTTGTGAGGCAGAAGACAATTACGACATTACGTCTCAACCTATTGTTGAAAGTCTTGCATACGTCTTTACAGCCAGTCCTTGCATATAAGTATAAATTAGTCTGTCTGTCTGTCTCTACTGATTTCAACACATCATCTCCAGGCTTGGAAGAAGCATCCCTTGGAACATGTTGCATCTCTTAAAGCAACTGTTAGCTCAGAGAGATATAATCAATACGTAAATAACCGAAGAAACCCTAGCTAAGGAATACAACAGTTAAACTCATACAATTATAATCTCATGGTTATACATACCACCTCCAAGTAATAAACCTGGGAGAGAGAAAGAAAGGGTCTCTCAGGCAACCTGTGCTCCTTCCTCTGTCATGGGAACTTTTTCTCTGGAGTGCTGCTGGCCTCACTTCAAAGTGCTCTGTTCCTGAGATTAACTTTTTCACAAGAAGCCTCTTAGGTAGATAATAGACTATGGCAGTTTTCCCCTTTGTGAATATCCTTGTTTCAAACCAAGGCTGATAGAAATTTTGACCATGTAATCAAAGGGCAAAGATCGCCATCACTGCTAGTTAGTACAGCTTTCTGCTAAACTTTACCAGAGTTACACTATCTCACAAAAATTGTACCGATTTAAATTGTTTCTAGGGAATCTGTTTTCTGGGAAAAACTGCTTTAAAAATTACAAAATCAACCTGTTATCTTGGTATAACACAGCACTCTGCCTCCTCTGCTTTTCCCCATCCTTTCTTCCTTTTACTCTGGCCTCTCAGCCCAGAGGCATAGAAGATAGGTTGCTTGGGATAATTACTGGGGTGGGAAGTAGCCAACTTTTTTGGCAAGTTGATTAGGCACGCAGCAGATGATACCTCCTTGAATCTGGTGAGGCATGGATTATGCTGCTTCTCCAAGAGTTATATCTACAAGTAGATTGAATGAATTTGTCACCTCATTTCCCTCATTTTGCATAAATTTTCTTGAAAAGCTTTGGTAGCATGTTGGAGGTACACAAGAAGGACATCTGCTTATTTGCTTGATCGTTTCTTTGTCAGTTTCTGGTATACGTAGCACTGCTATTGAGATGGCTGTTTCAGTTGAGCCTGACCTCTATTGTCTCTGCCAGCAGCCACCACTCCCCTGGTCCTGCAAATACCACTGCTTAACTCTCTGTAAAATGCCCTTAATAAATCAGCTGACATCTTACAAAGGATGCAAACCTGGCCATGAGTACCACAGTGAGGGACAAGGTGCCAAATTCTTTCAAAAATTACTCTCATCTACATGAAATGCCAGTTCTCTCCAGCCCACACTAGCCTAGCCATTTCTTAGTTTGCTGACCCCCAACTGCTTTCATTCAGTTCCATCCTTAATTTCTATGAATCCAGTATCTTACTCTCACTCCTGGAATTGGCTGAGTGCTGATGAGACTGTTAATGCTTCCCTCAGGGCAGCAGCTCAATCAACACAAGCCACATCTGCAAGGTGTATGTGCTTGACTGACCAAATTCACTGACCATCACACCCACCATGAGAGGCCAGCCAGAGTGCAGCAATTGCCTGTGCAGAAAGAGATAGTCTACAGCACACATAGAGAAGGTGTCTTCTTTTACAAATTATCTCAAAAGTGCTGCTGGGCAAGACGCTGAATATATGGTTCCTACACAGCTCCTGGCCAACAATGATTTTTTCCCATTACAGATCACCAGCTTGCTAGATGCTGCTTTACTGTGTCCTTAATACAAGATTCCCATGTGACAATGGAGGGAAGGGAAAACAGTGGTGTACAGCTTTGGGTTCGGGGTTCTGGATTACATAGTAGGTGTGTCTTACAGGTGTGCCATCAAGCAAACACATGGGATCATCTCTCTGACAAGAAGAGAGAGGTGATTTTGCCTAAAGACATCCCATCTTCCTGGAACGCATTTAACCAATCCACCCAGAAAGATAGTGCAAAATTTACCTTTCCAATAACTTGGGGACTCCTCTTCTTTCCTTAGCCAGCTTTCTTTTATGCTGCTCTGATACTTTGCCCCCTGTGAAATCATTCTGTAACAGTTCATGCTTTGCTATGAACTCCTTCTGGAAATGTAGGAACTTGTTAATCTGTTCAGTTTTAGTTATACCAGCCAAGTATGAAGATATGAACAGGTATTCCTCCTTGACAATCTCCGTAACACCTTGTCAGCTGTTCATAATTGGTTTGTTTTTCAACACCATAATCTCTGACACATCTAACTCATCTCTTTTGAGACACATATGGAGCCTGTCGGTTCCCTCCTCTACTTTCTTTTTAAGAATTTTCAACTTTAACATTTCCAGTGGAGTAGAAAAAAAATCTACTGAGGCACCAACAGCTGTCACAGGTGACTGTGGATGCCTGTTGTTAGGGCAGGAAGATTCAGCCTGTACTGGAAGCAGAGGGATGCTAGAACAAAAGTTACCTGAAAATCTTTTCATCTTCCTTGCTCTCTCATTTTCATGTGGGAATTGATTTTTTTCTGTCATGAAACTCGTTTGTTTCCTGGCAGAGTACCATTGTCCCTGTTTTATTTTCTCTGAGGGCTTATAAAGCTTGTTATGATTTAAGTGTCCGGAGGTGCAAAGTTTAACATCTGTTCTGTAGTGTAGGCCATTTCCACACTAAGAGATGAGCCAGGCTCCTCACTTGATGGTTTCTCACCATGATGAAACAGATTGTTGTAGCACACACTTAAAAGAAAGAGGACAGACAAAATACACTCAAAAAGGGAAAACTTTAGATGACAAAAACTTTCAACACAGAACAAAACTCTTCCACTTCTAGAACAGAGTATTTTACACAGACATGGCATACAAAACTATGCTACCTTCCTTTTTATCCACAAATAATCAGACAGGCCTAGAGACACCTGTGGGTGCCTGGGAAGCTCAGCCTCTGCCCACGCTTCTTGTTAACACAGTCTCTGACTTTTTTCATGGTCTCCCCATGAATTCTGCTGCTTGAGACAGCAGCCTCTTCTGCCCATTCATCAACACTAGACCTAAGGCTGGTCCCCCTTTTAATGGTATGTAAAATAATCCCTTTCAGAAACTCTCAGTGTTCTTATTGGTGCATTGCTTTAAAAATTTAGTCTTCCAAATTGTAAGTCTAACTTTATTCATTGCCAGATAATACTTTGTTACTTGCTAATCTTGTGCCAGTTATTTGCTTTCAATAGTTCTTCCCTTGTCATCCACTCTTTTATGTTGTTCATAGAAAGAAATCATGGTTCCTCTCAGCCTTCATCCTTTCGCCCAAGCAGTGTTTGTTGTTTATGTATAAACATAGTTTTGTAAGATAGGCTTACAATTACTCTAATTATCTCAATAACGATGCTTTGCTCCTCTTATAGTTACACAAAGTGACAGAATGGTTGACATGGAAAGGTGCATCTGGAGATCATTGAGTGCAACCCCCTCTTCTCAGAGCAGGGTCAGCTACAGCAGGTTGCTCAGGGCCATGTCTAGTTGTGTTTTGATTATCTCCAAGGATGGAGTCTCCACAACCTCTGTGGGCAACCTGTTCTTATGTTTGATCACTCTCACCATGAAAAAAGTTGTTTCTTGTGTTTAAATTGAGTTTCCAGTGGTTTTGTTTGTGCCCATTGCCTCCTGTCCTGTCACTGGGCACCAGTGAGAAAAGCCTGGGTCCATCCTCTTTGCTCTTCCTATCAGGTATTAATACACATTGACAGAACATTGAAGAATAGCAAAAGCAAAGCAGAGTGGCCATCCTGCTCAATAGGGAAGGGAGCAGAGGAGGACAAAAATGCCAAAGTGAGATTTTTCCTTCACTCATCACCGAAAAGATGAGCAGGTGGCTGGTACAGGTAACATCAGTGAGAGAAGAGTAAATAAATGCTAAAAGAACTAATAGCCCAAATGAGTAGATTAGACAGCCCTTAGAGTAATGTGTCGCTAATTTGGCTGAACCTGATGAACATCTGTCTAGCATATGTGAAAAACTGCCTGAAACAGTCTCAGACACACTAGCAGTTACTTTTGAGAAGACAGCTGGGGTCTGGTGAGCTACTAATGGTGGGAATAGCATAAGCACAGGGTCTGTTTTTAAAAGAAGTGGAGAAGGGAGAAAGGATATGAGTAAAAGCTCAGCAACTTTACCTTCAATTTCCAAAAAGAAAAAAACATCCTGGAAAAAAGTAAACTTGTTCTAAGCACCAAGCTGAAAAACAAGGAGCTGAATAACAGCAAGTATGATGGTTTAAGTGTTAGTGCAGTGCAGAAGCAGTAGCTGTTTACTGTTTACTTAGGCTTTTGGCATTGTCTTGTGTAGCATCTTTATGAGCAAGAAAAAAACAAAAAAAAAAAGGGAAATCATCTAGATGGAGATAGGCTAGCATGAGTGCAAAATAAAAACAAAACAAAACTCTGTAAAACTATAGTCAAAGAATAGTTATAAAGTTTCCCTGTCCAAATGGAAGAGGTACCAAGCAGTATTACATGGAGATTCATTCTGAATCTGTATCTAATTTTCCAAGCATTTTTGTTTATACTATGGATGATGGAATATACAGTATGCTTGTTAAATTTGCAGATGACATGAAATGGAGAAGCGATGCAAATATTCTTAGAGACAGGATTGGAACTGAAAATGCTCTTGATAAATTGGAAAATTCTGAGAACAGCTGGATGAACTTCAATATGTGCAGAAACAATCAGCTGCCCAGAGGCCAGAAACAGCTGGCTCTGTAGAAAATTATTTACAAAATATCTGGGGAATATGGTGGACGACGTGGTCAGCACAAATCAACAGTGTCAGTATGGTGAGCAAAACAAACGCTACTCTGGGATATAATGGCTAGAATTTAACACATAGCAAGTGGGAATACTCCTGTCCGTGTGCCCAGCACAGAAGAGGCTTCAGCCAAATGTTATGACCAGTTTCAGGCACTGCTCTTCAGGAAAGATATAGGACAACAGGAGGATTCCAGAAGGGAGTGAGCTGAAAACACAAAGGAGAAGGAAACATATGTGGGTGGAAGAACTTAGTTTAGCCTGAAGAAGAAACCAAGTGAGGGAGATATAGCAGAAAACATGCTTGTAGCATGACTGCAAAGATTTTAGGAGTTCAGGTATAAAAAAAACTTCTCCAGTGTTACAGAGCATGCCTTGTTTTTCCCAGCTTCTAAATGAGCAGCTTGGGGTGGCCAACGGCAGACCCGAACTGCTCTCGCTAACCAGGAAAACAGACTAGGGACTGATAGACACAGCCAGAAAGTCAAATCCTGACCCATCAGCCTAGAGAGCATGATAACCCACAGAATCCCCTTGCTACTAAATGGTATTTGAAGCACTTATTTAAATGTGATGCCGTTGGAGACTTGATTTACATATCAAGGAGCAATAAATTTACGTGGGATTGGCTCACTGGAAGAAGGACCACTGGGGAGAAGTAGCAGAAAGCTTGCGGACGTGGGTAGGTTTTAGGTAGCACAGAGTAAATTTTATAAACTGACATCTAATAAGGCAGAACTATATTATTCCTTCAATAACAATATGACACGGGGAGCAAAGGGGAAGAGGGAAAGAAACTAATTTTCCCTTCCTGCCACTCCATTCTTATCTCTGTTTCTTTTTTAATTGTCACTTTTAATTCCAGAACTGTTTAATTGTTCCTGTGATTGACTTGTGCTGGAAGGAATGAAACGAGCATGATAATAAGGTTGTGATTTTTTTCATAGAAACGTGCGAAAGAAAGAGCCTATTGCAGCATGTTGAGTAAAGGAGAAGCAGCAGCAGCAGCTGCTACTGAGAAGGATCTGCCTAGCCAATTATATTTGCCCCTCTTTTCTGTTTCTAAACAGACACAAAACCCTCTTGTGGAGACTATCGTTATTTATTGTAGAAATGTAACAGTAGGCTCGCTAGGTACAGGGCAGAAGAGGAGACTAAATGTGTTTTCCCATTCAAAATATAGCTTGGGATGGCCCTGAAGGGAAGTCTGGAACTGGGTTGGAATAAGTTCATAATCAGATGTTGTCCTTTCATTTCCTCTTTGGGCAAATCATGGTAGTCTGAAAACCTCAACACAAAAGCAACCTTGAGCTCAGTCCTCATTTAAGCCGAAGCTTTAAGTTCTAAGCGGATAGGAAATGAGGCAAAGTACAAGGTAAGGCACAAAGCAAAAGAAAACAATTTGTTTCTTATAAATGGTTTTCTTGAACAGTTCAGGAGCAGGAATTCTCTCATTTGCCTCCTTAGTGACTCCTTCAATGAGCAGATAGTAAAAGTGAACACCTCAGGGCCTGTGCTTCCTGCTAGGGGATAGGTCTGCATGCTGTCACCATCATTTCTGGTGGTAAGTGGGAGGATGATAAGAAAGTGAAAATTTCCAAAGGCATCAGGCATCATGCTGGGCAGCACAGGCCTTTCCTCTTCCAAGACTGTCTCCACTGCAAGTAAGAAGAGTCTTATAAAAAACCCTCCCACCCTGCCTCTATAGTCTATAACAAAAGAAAACACTGTTCTGAGGAGGAACTAGGTCTTTGGACATGTCTGTATGGCATAAACACAAGCACAAGAGGATGGGAAACTACATGCTTAACAGAAAGTGGCAGATGATAGAAAAACAGTCTGAGAGACCTTGACAGGCTGGAGAAATGGGCCAACAGAAACTTCTTGAAGGTCAAAAAGGGGAAGCACAACATCTACAACCAGGATGGCCTAACCCCACATGCTAGGAATGAACTGGGTAGGTAGCAACTTTGCAGAAGAGTACTTGAGGGGTTCTTTTGGGCAAGTTGCACAAGAGACAGTAGTGTGCCTTGCAATGAAGGCAGCTAATCACATACTAGGCTCCATAAGCAAGTGCATAGACAGCAGACAAAGTGCTTATTCCCCTCTACTCCGCACTGGCAAGGCCACTCCTGGAACATGGTGTCCAGTCTTGGGCCCTATAGAGCAAGCAAGACGCTGACAAGCTGGAGAAAGTCCAGCAGAGGAACATTGAGATTGCTGAGAGGCTGGAGTATGGGCCACCCCAGGAGGAACTTTTTTGTGTAGCCCAGAGATGAGACCACTAAGGAGAGGCAGGAAAGGAATTGCAGTCTCCCGCTGCAAGGAGTGGTAGAGAAGAAAGGCGCACAGTGAAAGGGCAAGGGGGCACAGCCACGTATGCAACAGGGAAAAATAGGTTGGACATAAGGAAAAAAAGATCTTCACAGCAAGAATGATTCAGCATTGAAGCGCATGCCAGAGAGGCTGTGAAATCTCCATCCTTGGAAGTACCTGCAACTCCACTGAATAAGGTCCTGAGCATCCGATCAATATTTCTTAGCCTAGCGTGGAGGAGGGCTGGACTAGGTGAACTCCAGAGATCTCTTCCAACTTAACTTCTTCTCTGTTTCCAGGAACATCTTTAAGCTTGCAAATGAAACACTGTAAAGTCAGGAAATATCCTGATGTGCTTCCCCTCATCCTCTGTCTTGTGCATCCAAGCTGTGCACTGCAGGTGGCAGAGAAGCAACAGGAAAGAAGCAGCAGCAGCGTTATTGTAGTCACAGTGCCTGAAGGATGTAAGCAAGACGAGGCCTGTAGGAAGAGGCAATCTCTTTTATTAGACCGACTAATATAGTTAGAAGACCTTGGACAGGATTTCAGGCACGCAAACGCTTCTTCAGCCCAAAAATAGAACCAGCCCACTTCAGTGCTAAACACAGGTTGAAAACAGTTACTCTGAATTTAGCTAGCTATATTTATCAACTAGACCATCCGAGAAAAAAAAAAAAAAAACAAAAAAAAAAACAAAAAAAAAAACCCTGCAACACATAATTGGCACTTGCAGAGTGGAAGAGCTGTTAACTACATTTTCATCTCTTCTCTCAGTATACCTCCTGAGGGAGGCAGAGGGATATTTTTACCTACAGAACATGAGGGTGGAAGAGAGATTTGAAGCGTGACAAAGCAGCTCGGTACGGCTGAGCACGGGAAGCTTCCCGGGAGTCAGGGAAAGTTGGGCTGCACACTGCGAAACACGGTACCTGTGCTGGAGCCCAGGGTGATGTTCCGGACAAGGTCACTGAAGAGGGGTGGCCCGGCAGCCTGTGCCATGCCAATCCCCGCTCGCCGGCATGGACCACACGGGCGATGCTCGGCTTTTTCTGCTGGATGGGAAGCCCACGCAGCAGTTGGCAGACAGGGCAAAGGCCTTGTCCCCTGCATCCCTTGTGGCTTCCTCACCGTATGCCAAAAGCCCCAGCTGGCCCTTCAGCCGCGCGTGTCTGACAGGAACGGGCGCCTCAGCCCCACGGTGCACACCTGATCCTCCCGCCGCTGACAGGGCCTGGTAGAGGCTCGGGCCGTGCCCGTCACAGGCCCCATCCATCACCACAGACACCGGCCGGACACCCTGCTGTCCCCAGGCCCTTGCCCAGCGCCGGGGCCTGACCCTCACCTTCCCTCATCGCATTTCAACTTGTGACATAAGGCCCGACCTGGGCTTGGTTTGGGATCAGCTCTGCCAGGTGCTTGTCTGCCAGCCTGCTGCCCCTTACGAAGCTACGGCAGGGCCCCCAAGCCCAGCACAAATTTACCACAGAAGCCCGCTGCTCCTTCACAAGCATTAACCTCCAGTTAGGAACCGTCCACTCCCCAGCCTGGGGCCAGCCTGACACACCTCTCCCGGCTGCTGGCGCCATGGCCCTGCTGCCTACACGGTGCCCAACTGCGTCATCCTGGAGGACGGGCGCTGGGACGCGCAATGCACCCAGCCAGGCTTTTGGGACAGCCCCTCCGGCTGCCCAGGTGCTTCTTGTGCTAATTACTTCTGCTTCTTGCACTAATTACTATTTTCTCCAGTTTTGTCTAAGAATGGCCTGACTGACACTATTTTCAAACCCCCACAGACAACCAGCACCATGTATCCCTTGTCTAGAAGCATTAGTTACCAAACAAAAAAAAGAAAGGGGGGGTGAGGAAAGCATTTCTTCTGGCATGTCCTATTTTTGATGAACTCCCCGTCCCCCCATTTTCTGTTCCCTCCATGTCTTTAATTAGATTTACTTTTAAAATATGTCCTGAATTTATATGTTCCTCATGTAACTAAAGGTCAATTAATTTGGACGCAGTGCTTAGCTGTTACTTCTTCCCTTCCTCCTCCTCTCCCCCTGCAGTCCTTGAATACCGGTGGCATGTTTGCTATTTTCTAGTTCAGTGATGATACCCTTCATCCAACGTCCTTTTTTAAAAAGCTCTCAGGGTCGCAGCACCATGCACCAGTCCTTTCAACATCCACACCACAACCGTTCAGACTCCCCAGAGATGACCTGAGCGTGGATGAGCAGCTGTGGTTCCTGGTCAGACAAGGCAGACTCCTTTCCTCTTGACTTGGTCTCTACCCCTTCTCCTCCTGCCTCCCTCTGTTCACCACTCACCCTCATTTGCCTCCCTCCACCTCATTTAAAGGAAAACTGTGGCAAAGCAGACCCATCTCAAGGCCGCTCAGGAGCATGGTTGTAGCAAATTTGAGGCACCCAGCACCTGTTCATGAAGAAATTCCTGGTTCCTGAGACATTTGAGCATCCACTTGCTGCTTGTGGTAGGAGAGGCTGTGGAGGTCCCAGGCCAGCTGTGGGGAGCCAGAAGGAATGCCTACACAGAATATGTATTTAATCTGGATATTTCCTGCAAATCTATGACATATTGACCCTGTTCCCACTATTTAGCTCCTATGGCCCTGCTTTTCTTCCACTCTCTCACATTCCTGCAGGTGCTTCTTTTTCACTGGTACAATTTCCCTTCAAAGATTTGCACCAGCCTTTCTGTCAATGTAGGAGTGCAGAGGACCTCAGCCACCACGCTCACCTCCTTGCAGGGTGAGGCTTCATCTATGTCTAAAGAGATCATGTAAGTGTGACTCAGGTATTACAAACGCAAGGGAGCTGAAGGACCAAGACCTTACATCCAGTCCTCCGATAAAGCTTGGGTTTTCCCTCCACATTGGCTAACCTCCAAAAACCATAGTGCTCTTGTCTGAGGAGATTTCTTTCATTGACAGAGCACCAAGTCTTTTTATTATATATCAAAAATATTTTAACCTTTAAGGACAGAGGGCCTCCTGTTTTGCTTTGCTGACAGCAGTCAGCAACTGAAGATTTTTAGCCTTGAACTGAGCTGAGGTGTTGTGTGGCTGCAATGTGGAGGGGACCAGCAACAGCCTAATCCAGCAAAGCTGAATTCCTATATACACACGCAGTCACAGCAGCATCTAGTGAGAAACCAAGAAGCAGGATGGAGTCAAAGCATGAGCCTTTCCAGGAATGTGAGGTGGGTGAGAAGAACCTGTCACATGGGAACAAGCTATAGGCAAGTCTGTACTGACTCATGGATGAGTCTCTACACTTAAATCAAACAGGGGGACAACACCATACAGAGTGAAGAGGTGAAAGAAAACAAGTGGTAGGAAGTTTTAGGAGTACAATATCTAGCAAAGCCACAGACAAACTGAGCCTTTGTGAGTGTCAGGCCAGACTTCTGAACCTGTTGAATCAAACCATAGACAAGCTGATAACATAGTGAGGGTGTGTAAGAAATATGATGGAAGATAGCCTTTCCCTGACAGATAACAACAGGCGCATGTCTGACTGGCTTTAGAACCATGAGCAAGGCTCCATCTTCTTAGCACAGTTGTCCCATCACATATGCATTAACTTGAAAATCCCATAATTTGTTCCCAGTGCAGGTAGAAAGGAAAAGCCACCAAAAAAAAACCAAACAAAAAACCAAACCACCATACTGATACCTGTACATTAATTCTACAACCATATCTAATGAAACCCATTTCTCCTGAAGTTTGAGTAATATCAGACTGCATGCCTGATTTCTGACAAACTACATGACAACCACTCTAGTGAACATCGAGCACAGCACCGGCCATCACACCTGCCTGACTCAAAAGGCTGTCCTTAGGCTGCCAGCCATCCTGCAGATTGGCACACAGAAGCCCAAGCCCCTCATTCCAAAGGATCTTTGGTTTATGCTCAGGAGTCACAAAGCAGTTGGCCCCAGTTATAGTTTAGAATAAATATGAATCCTCCCATCTGCACCCAGCAGTGATCATTCCCAGCCAACATTCCTATGTACGGTGACCACAAATTTAGCTAAGTCAATATAGCTTTGTTACTAGTGAAACATGTAGGCACCAAGCTGCAAAGCCTCTCTTACCTCTGAGCTATTGCTCCTGCTCCTCAAACTATGTTTGTGTAAGGGGAAAAGAAGCAGTAGCATTCCTTCCATTACTGTTGGTGCTACAGTGGGACTTTTGTTTGCAAGGAACAGCAGAAAAGGCTGCCAAGGAACCAGATCTATCGCTACAAGCTTTATGGATATTATCTTTCCCCTCAAATGCCCTGAAATGCAAATATCTCATGGTTATGCACTTCGTCACAGTCATGAGTTCCATTTACTTTAATTTCATATTAGTATTACATAAAAAGATGCAATCAACCATAGGGCAGGGGGTCCATTTGAAGGGTCGAATGTATTTGTTCTGCAAGACTCTGTGAGGGGCCCGAACCAGACTACTGCAGCTGGAGCGACCTTGTGCTCATATTCATGGACCAGCCCAGAGGTTGCATAGGCCCATTGCATTAAGCACCGCAGAAGCAGCCCCGCGGTGTGTGGAAGAGGCAGGATGAAGGCAGGCTCTTTCTCAGTTACCTCCAGCACAGAAACAGGCTTGATGCTGTGTTGACCCAGATGTGCAATCTGGGCCATGTGTAGTGGGCCCAAGCAGGTTCAAACAGGTTCCTGTGTTGAAGGCAAGCTCCAAAGCTGGGTAGGGAATGGGGGCAAACAGCATTTGCATTATTACAACAGGTCTTCTGAGGTCGCTACCAACCATCGCTAATTACACTGTTACCTTCAGAGCCTAAATGGACATTGTACTTTAGGGACTGATGATGACTCAAAGTCTCATCCAGCCTGGCCTTGAACCCATCCCTGGAAGTGTTCCAGGCCAGACTGGATAAGGCTCTGAGCAGCACAGCCTGGTCTAGTGGGAGATGTCCCTGCCCATAGCAGGGGGTTTGGAACTAGATGATCTTTAAGGTCCCTTCCAACCCGAACCATTCTGTGATTCTGTGATTTAGGCACTTACACCTGTCCCAACTGCCCCCTAAAACTGGTCTTTATGAAATCAGTCAGGAGGAGCTTTCTGTAGAAATCCTCCATGAACACTGCCAGGATCCAGCTCCCATTTTACTGCATGGACCACGACAGAGCTGAAGGCTTTAAGGTGCAGAGAGGAAACCGCAGGAGGCTGAGGGAGGCTTACCATGGAACTGGGATAATTCAGTCCTTTCTGCTGTGCAGGGCAGGCTTTATACAAAAGGCAAAATGGAGCCCTTAAATACAGTCCATCTGTCAGAAACTGTTTATAGGGTCTGGGGACAGCATCGCAGTCCGGCTATTCAGTAGTCACACCATGCAGTCTCATCAGTACCGTTGGGAAGGCTGGTGTCAACACCAGCAGGCTACAGGATTAGATTTAAGAGAGTTTCTAAACACAAATCTTTAAACAAAACCAGAAGTCCTTAACAAGTCAAAATCTAAGATGATTTTTAAAAATGTGCTGCTTAGTTGTTTGTCTCCATCCCAGTTTCATAATCACACTTTTGTCCCAGAAATATAACCTGTAAGTAGTCCAAAGCATGGTTGCAGTCTTGAAACCCAGACTTATCTGTAAGGAAGTATTGTTCCCCATTGCAGACAGTGCTAAAATATCTCTACATTATGCAGAAAAAACAAGCTAATCCCAGACTCGTTCTGAGATACTGCAGGCAAGTTGCATTGTTTAGTTTGTGTATTAGAAATGCCAAAATTAAAAGTTGGCTAGTATTCATACAGTACGTGGGGCTTCAATAGATCTTATTTTCTTACCACAGTTCTAAAGTCAAAGTTTAAACTAAAGCACAGCCTGATATCTTAGGTGGCTTTCCAGCAATGTCAGACTAGACCTCCCACTCCCTGGCGCCTTCATTCTCCTCCCATAATTTTCCCTTTTGAATGTATTACCCAATTTCATCCAAACTTCACTAGGGAACAGTCTCAAAAACAACAGTGTTCCATGTTTCATAAAACAGGTGGCTGTTTAGAGAGAGGACTGGGGCTCACCCCATAACTTTTCATTCTGTTGGCTCGTTGTGCAGAACACGGGATACCGTGTATCATAGCCAAAATACTGCAAGAGAGAGATTCTAATGGGAAACAGAGGAGAATTTCAGTTATGTGTAGCAATAGTAGAAAAACCTAACTTACTGTTTTTAACTTAAGTATAATACTGCAAACCCATAGGAACCCAGGCTTCATCACCCCTGTGGGTCAGAGGAATACCTGTTTGGGAACACAGTGCAGGCTCAGGCCCTTTGGGTAGGATTTCACATCAGCTCTGCTCCTGTGGATTCCAGCAGTTAGCTAATATCACTGGGGGCAGAGATGAGCAACACGGTGGACTTCTGTACTGAAGTCTTTTCTGCAAAGGGTATATTTGATTTGGTTGTGTCTACTGCTTGTTGTTTGGGTGACTGGCAGAGATCATCTTACCAGTGGTACTTACCTCTTCCTTGTCAGAGAGAAGTAGCAGTCACACTGAGCACCCTCCAATCCCACTAAGTCGGTGACAGGGATGTGCAGAACAGTTTCTGGGTTAGATGGCTCTAAACAGCCAGCGCTAAGTAAGGTGCAGCACCACATAGGCGTATGTGACTACAAGAGAGAAAAGTGACTGCAGCTTTCCTAAAGCTTTCCCTGCCCTGCCAGCACCCCATTTCCAACAAGCTGGGGATCTGGCACATGCTAAAAGTAGTTGAGAAAGTTATTTCTCAACATTTCAGCATTTTAAAACACCAGTGTTTTGCTTTTTGTAGTTTATTTTTCATAGTTTAGTTATGAAGGCCCTTTCTGTGTGTTCCCAGCCTGTTGCTACCATAAGCGTTGAAATTATGTTATTACCAACAATCATAACAGCTATTTGGAGCCTATATAACCTGGAGAAGCAGTATCTAGGTGGTTTATTAACAAGTAAATGCACCTGTCCTCAGATAGGTGTTTTTTTTCAAAATATCACTTTCTCTAATGGAGTTTTCACAAGCACTTCCCTCTCACCATTTCTTGGCATGTAGAAATTACAGCATGTTACATTTTCCTCCCAGGCTACTTGTGTCTGAAACAGACACCAAATGCAGTGTGGGTGTAGTGCTGGAGAACCATACAGGCTGTGGGATAATCACACATTTTAAAAATGCATGCTTTCGTGTATATACACATGAAAACACATGCAAAAAATTTGGCCCAACCCTGTAGGGTCATGTGGAGAATTACACAGTTCGTATTTGGTTTCTCATCTTATTGCAGAATATTGCAGACTTGATGAGACAAGCTCTAGAAAGGAAGAGGGTTCAGTCTGTCCCAGGCTGTCCTCTCGCTCGGCTGAGGTTACCAGTATTGCCCACAACTCAGGACAAGCATGGCAGTAGTGTCATTTACAGGAGGAGAGAAAATTGGGTTACAGCCATCAACCTATCCTATAAAGATCATAGAATAGACACTTCCAGGCTGTGTCAACCTCATTAGCCTTGACTGCGGCAGCATAAACATTAGATTACAGCATTCTCAGTCACAGGACTCTCTTGTTTAAAATGCAGAGTTGTTACTAAAACACAGCAAAACAGTTGGTGATGTGTCATGGACACAAAGCCTTCCCACATCTGCAAAAGAAATAAGGTTCTGCTCCAGTCTTTCCACGGTATGTCTTATATCGACTGACTTAACTGAAAAAGATGACACAGATCCTCTCTTGGTACACACTCCAGTTGAAAAAATGTGAAAAAAAATGTTTCTTGTTTACCATGTGGATGTCTGCCACAGCATTTCCTGTAGCATCAGTATTCCCAGGGAGGGGGAACTCAATCAGTGTCAGAAGTGTTTGGTCAGACTAAGGTTAAATACCAAACACAAGTGGAAGCTCAAGCAAAATTCTGCAAAGTCTGCTCTGGTTTACTGCCATTATAAGTCAGCAGCAAAAAGAGTAAGATACACAAATGGCTTCATCTGTGACATAGACTATGCAGGATCAACTAAATTCAGGAAATCGGTAAAAGGTCTTGCAAATGAAAAACCCTCTTGATCTCACTCTGTAGTCCTTCCTTGTTGCTTCCTAAACAGGTCCATAATACAGCTTCAGCTTCAAAAGAAAAGCACCAGGATCCCTAAGAACATTAATTTCATCTATGGCAACTCTGCGTAGAGACACTGTCCAAAGCACTTCAGAAAGCTCTTCTGCATGATGAGCATTACACTACACTGCTTTGAGACAGAGGGTGGTTCCATGCAAGGCCTTTATGCAATTCAGGGCAAAACTTACCGAGCAGGAAGACCGGGGAGCTGAGACTTCAAACCAGCCTCCCTCCTTTAGGCTAGCCAGTGGGTGAGAGAAGCTTTCCCTATATGCAGAGCCCCGACTTCCACTTTAGTTCTGCCCTCACCTTACCCTGACATGCCACAGCATTTACTTTGTTCCAGGCTTTTGAGGTATGTAATACTGCACGCAAACTATTACTCTCAGGGCAGAAAGAAACTAAGGTCTCACTTCCACAATTGCAGCTCATTAACTCCGTGTTTGGTACACACTCTGCTCTCTGTGCTGTACATAAACCTTGGAAACATAGCCCTGCAGAATAGCTTTACACTTTTAATTCCCGATTACTGGGAGTTAATTCAGGCCACAGAAGTAGAAAGGGTAGCAGAGGCCGTAGAGATGGCAGTCTGTTTTACTCACGCAATTCTCAAAGGTGAAAGAAAAAAAGAAATTGTTCCACCAGGAAAGCAAGGACAAAAGGACAATAGGACAAAAGAGCAGAAAGGAAAAAGGTAGAAAATGAGGAACCTGCCAACCTTATTAGCAAGTTCTACTTAATGATTTCAAGGAATTGATTTAGAAGCTTTCAGAGAGCAGCTACAGGAGACTCTTATAGGATGTTAATTTTCCTGCGTGAAGTTTCTTTGAAGTCTGCAGTACAGTAAATGTTGCTTTTCTGAGACTGGTGCTCTTGGGGTTCACACAATTTGTGGTGAAGGACAGAAGAAGTCTTCAACTGATGCCTCACCAGCTGGAATAGCAACTACCTCTAAACACTAGGTCGGCTCCCTCTGATCTGTTGGCTTTGCAAATGTTTAGAACAGACTCGATGAAGACTGTTGTCCTTGTACATTCAGGAAGCAAAACTGTTATCAGCAGACATCCTGGATTAGCTCCGAGTCCCAGACCATGTGGAAGTTCTTTAGGTTCGCTTGATGGGCCAGGCACTTTGTTCACTACTGCTGCTGGTCTGTCACCAGTAAAAGATAGCTAGCTCTGATGGCAATGCTCTGCTGGGGACAGGAAGAGCGATTTCAGGGAATATTTTTCTGTGATATTCGTGAAAGTGTTATGAAAAACAGCTTCCAAAAGGAATATATTCTCAGGTTTTTTGTGTTATTTTACACCCACTCCAACAGCAAACAACATAAAAACCCGGTATTTATTCCTTGGAAACCAGTTCTACCATGCTTGTTATTCTAGAGTACCTAGAACATTTACTAGTGCTGTGGTGAATTAAGAAACTTTGAAAGGAAGGAAGTCAATATATTGCATGTGAAGCTCTGCATGAGGCTATAGCCTGTCTTAATATATTTGGTAACTAACCATGAAAACCAGGGAGAACTGCACAGAAGATAGACCCAGTTCCCTGGGCAGGTACTGAGTCCAAAACGGGATGTTGTCTGACAGCTGAAGCTGATTCAGAGAGTTTAGAGGACCAGGAGAATTAACCATACCGCTCCCAGCAGCCCTGGGACGGGACCCTGCAAAACGGCTGTGGGACAGGAACTACACAGATGTGGTACCCCAAACCATTTGCCATTGGCCCTCACATAGAAGTCAGTACAGACTTAAAATAAAATCAGATACCGTGTTTAAATAAAGGGGAAAATCTGATAATTTTTAAGATCGTATAGCATTGTAACAGCTCAAAAGTTGTTAAATATGAAAATACATATGCCAGCTGGAAATCTTGTACTGTAATTTCTTAGGTGCCTCGCATCTGGAGAGGATGGAAAAGGAGGTACTCATCTATGGTACTCAGCAGCAGCATATCTGAGGGCATCGGAGCTCTGTGATATTTGTCCTTATCTGAGAGGAAAGCGAACATCATTGTATATATTATAAGGTTACCACCTGCTTGCATCTACATATATTTTGAATTCTGGACTGCATGTAACCAAGGTTCTTTACAAACATGCATAGCATAAAAAAGTGTTTAGAGGCTTAAATAAGTTAACAAAAACCAAAACCATCCAGTGTTGGGCAACTTGCACACGGTCATAATGGAAATCTGTCACGGAACAACTTAGTTTCCTCACGTCCATAAGAAGCATCTTAACAGATGTCCGTTGTCTTTCCAATCGTACCATAAATATTCTTCTCTGCAAGCTTCAGTGCATTTTTATGGTAAGAGGAAAGGCACATGTCACTGGCCTTTTTCCCAGGCTAGACACATCAGAAACTACATTTTTTTCAGCAAGGTGGGATTTTTTTGCCCGATATTGAATACTTATTTTCTCTCCACAAGTCAGCAGCAGAAAAAAACCTTGGACTTCACTAGTTGGAAATTAATGTTAGTTATGCTTCTCTTCTTAATGATCAACTCATCCATCAGCACTGATTCCAAACTACCAATATTTACCACTGCACTACCTTCACCACTGCTGCTAGCATTGATGGTAAAAGTTTCAAAGGCTTCTGACAGATATTGACTCTCTGAGGTGCTTCCAAAAGTTTCTTTTTTTGGCTTTTTTTTTTAAGCCCTATTTTCTTATTTCCATATGCTTATTAAATAGCATTTATTAATAACTTATTTCGCTTCTGTAAGCAGCATAAATACGGCTCAAGGAACGGAAGTAGCTCCACAAATATCATATTCTCACCTATATTCACAGGGTTTACGTTCCTGTAAAAAAGAAAAATAATTAATGCCAGTTGCACGTTAACAGATGATGTGGTGAAAATCATTTAGCCCTTCCAGCAATGTTACAAACCAAAAAAACATGAAAGGAAAACTTTACCTGGTATAACTAATTCTTCTCAAAGTTCTTGAGTCTCAGGTTTCCTCTTTCTTTTAGAAGACTTTTAAACAACAGGTCTTCTGCACACACCAACTACCTTCTGAAGCATTTCTCTGTAACTCATTCTTGACCCAGAGACAAAGATCTTCATCTTCGTAAGCAACATCCGCAGTACAGGCAGCTCTTCCTAGAGCACTACTGAAACACATTGAAAACATCTTTTCTCCCTAATCTGAGGAAGAGAGACTACAGAATGAGGAAGGGGAATTTCTTCTTAGTATTTATCTTCAAAATAAGTACAACAAAGTAATCTCCAACACTTGTTGAGCAGGTGAAATCCATTGAAATCTCTGTCCCTTACAGTTGACTCAAATGAGCACAGGATCTAAGTCTGCATGACAAGCAGAATAATATGAAAAGGTATGTGATTGACTGCCATCAATTTGAAAAACTTAACCATAAAGTCATTAATTGACTTCAGACTGCAGTTCCTTGCAGTAGAACAGCTGGAAAGGACCAAATTAATAGTATTCACAGACACATTCCTCATGTATTGCCTGTCCCTCAAAATAACTTGGAAAGTTTTAACTTAAATGAATAAACCCTAAAAAATGCATTAAATGTCAGCGCAGTTTCTGTTTCATCACAAAACTTAGCCCTAACAGCACATCACTTACAGCAAATGGAGCTTTCTGGAAAGGCCGGCCACAACAGCACAAACCCAGGTATATTTTGTAAAACTTGTTTTTGACAACTGGATGCGGTAGTTAAACTGAAACAGTTGCCCTGGAAACCCATTTCTGTCCGAGTCGTCCTAGCAATGCTGAGCTCCTTCAGTGGAGGGAGACCAGGAACGTTTGGAGGCCATGCTGAGAACTGGAGACAGAGCTCAGGTTGAACTCTCTATCCCAGGCTCAACATCTTTGAGAACGGAAGCGTCATGCAGCCATCAAGACACAAGGCTGCGCTGAGGTCTATAAATGGTGAAATACCGTTTACTGAGCATGAACAGTGCAAGAGATATTTGAAGTAAATCAATGTATTAGGTAGATAAACACACAGGATTCCCCGCCCCCCCCCCCCCCCTCGTTTTTGTTTACCTATTTTATAAATATCTGCTAACGTGTTGGTCAGAACTTTGCTTTACAGTTCCCTGAACCTACCTTACATTTTCAGGCAGCCGTCAAAGCCCTATATCACTTTGGAATAGCAAACCTTAAAAAATTTGGGCACAGGATTATTTTTTTACAATTCAGCATTTGAGTATCTCCATAATTCCCCAAAGGTAACAAATGATTCTTCATTAGCTGCACTGCAGTTTGGCAGTGGCAAAGCAAGGATCTGTGTGGAAGAATCTGTCAACAGCAAGGTAAGCTCTCTGGCAACAGGAGGGCAAACAGGAAAGCGGATCCCTTTGCAGTTTGTGACAACATGAACTTGCAATATTTGATATAATATTTTTTTTTTTTTTTAAACAATGAACTTATGTTGGGAAAACACACCATAAGCAGTGAACTGCAATTACAAGGAAAACCAAGCACTACCTTTTTAAAGGACTGCATTATGCTTTGATTCCATTTCTCCTGTGGATTACTTGTGGTACCAATACACACACACACTTCCCATCCCTCACTTCCACTCCCAATAATAGCAAAAATAAACATGAAAAATAATATTAAAAAACTCTGTATTCAGTAATATTCACACCAAAGTATATGTATAGATATATCCATTAAAATTATGAACATTTCTAAATATATTTCATGTATCATACATATATTTATATGTATAATTACATATCCACAGAAGTAGTGTTGCTGTGCTAAAGCCAGCATTAAAAGCAAAAACAGGTTTCACAATAGGACACCCATATATGCATGTGTACTGGCTGTTTGGTTTGTGAATTTATTTACAACTTAACTATATCATAATAAATGCTTACTGTTCTATTGTACAAACGTAATAGTAAAGGTTTAGGTTCGTTTTTTAAATACAAAGACTGCAAATGAATACATGAAAAAAATTACACACCATGTACAGTATTTATAATTTATAAATGCAAAGTTAAGACCTCTTTAAATTATTGCACTTGCATATTTTTTTTGTTTTTTTTACAAAGATAGTTTATATGTATCATATATATATATATGTGTGTGTGTAAATATATATATATATAAAACAAATTTTTCAGCTCACTAAATGTAGTAAAGTTGAATGTTGTTACCTTGAAGTTCTTTCTTCTTCACATAACAGCCCAACCTGAATTTTGAATATATATGAATCTACTCTACAAATCAGTTTGATCTACCCTAGAAAGCAGTCCGTTATTTTAGGTTTTTTGACAGAGTATACACCCGTATTACAATCGAGCACAGTTTTTGGTCAGAAAGCGAAACAAGAGTTGTCATGGGCCTTTGCTAGATTGGGATATATAACCTAAAGTTTGAACATAAACTTCCTTGTAGTAGTGTGCAGAAAGCCTTTCCTGTGTTTAGAATGAACAAATTAATTGTTCCACTTCACAGAACTGTTCCTGTATCACAGTGTTTGAGGCAAATGCATTATTTCAAGAGGGTCATAATTGTTTGAGCATCTAACAATCTCTGTTTTAACGTGAATAGTGCTATTTGCTATCCCCTACAATTTTACACTAAATGCAGTCACACCAAACTGATCACACTGTTCTAAGTTTAAACACATGAAAGAAGTCTGTGCCACATAAAAAGATGAATTCCACACTGCATGTCCCCTCCATATCCAAAATATAAGTATCTTCTATCATATATTCCAACTACAAAAAAAACCCCCAAACTATTGTATTTCTCTAATGGTCACTTATAAAAAAAAAAATACTGCCATGAGTTGAACCATTCAGTAGAATGTTGCACTACTGTACAAAATTCATAGATTAATTATAACAATGGAGTGTCTGTCAGTGCTATAATAAAATATGCAACATCTCAGATGAGTATCATGCTATGTCATCTATTTCTCTCCCTTAGTGCATACCTTTCAGGCACCATTTCATAATACATTAGAAATGCTCAGGTATGGCTTCAAACAGTCCTTTTACCTTTACTGGGTTTAGAAGGGAAGCGCAATTGGAATTATTAACAAAAATAATGCAGTTCAGGGAGTATGAAGTCTAACACTTGTAGGAAAGGAGAGATCTCTGAGGTTTTTTATACATTCTTATTGATCTTGGGCAAGATCAGTTTTAGCAGGATAAAAATGGAAGGAAGAATGTTTTTTGGCAGTTTAATGAGCCAGATATCTTACAGATCTAGACGCCTTACTGCTCTATTTGTGAGTTCAAGTCCAGAATTTCGAACAATTAAATCTCAACAGCTGCTTGCACCATTAAATTCAAATGCAGCTTCAAAGTTTTAATTTTTGGTGGCTTTGACTTTGAAAATGCAGGCATACGTTTGTTTCTACAAAAAATTTACACAGCTGAATCTGCACTCTGTAAATGCTAAGACAGACTAAATTTGATTAGAAAAGACAGCCCATTGTTGCTATTTCTGTTGGTCTAGGTGCTAACGAAGAGTAACATTTTGTCATGACCTTTCTCTTTTACACAGCAAGAAAACAAACCAAACCACAACTACTGGAACCAAAATTGTTAATTCTAGTGGACATTGTACTATAACAAACATATATTTTATGTGGTTTGGATAGTTCTACATTAGAAACAATACCTGATTAACTTGAGACATTAATAGAACAACTTACTGCCAATTTGACAAATTTGTTAGGAAAACATGTCCTGTATCAGTACTTATAAACTTGAAAATGTAAAATATTATGTGATACTGATAAATATTTTGAACGTTAAGTAACAGAACTAGTGAAGTTATCTTTACTGTCAATGAGTAAAAGATGAATTAAAACCTTTCCATAACACAGACACAGTGTGATAAGGACTATTTTTGCAATGCTTGTAAGATCAGCATTCAAAGGCGGAGAATAATAGCAAATATACTTAACCCACGAAGGAAAAACACTCCATCCAGTTGCTGGGGTATCTGAATTTCAGAGAGTATTTTTGTAGTCACCATAGATTTGGATAATTTCCATGTAAATTAGGAACAGTGGACATATCTCAAGTACTTAGCAGATGAAAGGTTGCATCTGAATGATTTAGAACTGCTAAGGAGTAAAGCAGAGGACACAGCATGAGATACTGCTTTGGTGTAATTGTTTCATGCCTTTTTTTTTTTTTTTTATTCCAAAATAGTTTGCTGCGGTTAACATGAATTTCTGCACTTAGAATTGGTAAAGCAAACTGAAAAAAATGATGGGGCTGCCGCTAGGAACGTGTCATACAAATAAGATACCTTCATATTGAATTCTCGACTTCAGGGATATCTATGTACGGCAAAGGCTTAGGTGCATTTATACATTATGTGATTATGTATCACATACTGTACACATGTACAGATACTGGAATGTGCTCGACCATAACAAAAGGCAAAACTCAAGAGTCCAAGTCATTTACATGAAACCCATAAGATGGCATGCTTATTAGAGCAATACAGCTCAACAGACGTGAGATGGAGAAAGAGAACCTCTGTTCTGTCTTTAAGTCACTGCTATTATTTGTTGCAGTTAAACAAATGGCCATGTTATCATGGAACCACTATTATTTGTGAAAAAGCATATAATGTAGTATAGGCTGTATGTGAAAGGTATGCAAAGACTGTGTCTTCACCTACTGTGTGGATTAATATGAAGATTTTTTTTTCTCTCATTGTTTGTAAGAGAAAGATGAAGGCAAATTAACTGTTTTTGAAACATACTCTGTACAATTGCACTGAATTTAAGAGTGGCATTGAATGTAAGGTCTTAAAGTCTGTGCATAAGTTTGTAAGGCTGAAGCCTATGTCAGCACAGAACTGTAAACATAATATTTTAGAGTACTTTTCTTCAGTCAGCTATTCTTTCACTGACAAAGGCAGTTCTAAGCCTGGAAATTTTGCTGAACTAGGGGAAAAAAAGCAAACAGACAAATGGAGAATTTTACTAATTTCACTTATCTTGGGACGGTGAAAAAGAGCAGTAGAAGACATGCAGTGTTACTGTGCAACAGAAAAGCTAGTGAATACAAAACCATTTCTGATTTATTATAATGGTACCACAATCCCTCTTATCAGACCTGACTTTTCTGACGAGGCTTTTGTTCCTAGCAGATAGCATACTTCAGAGATGTTTCTAATACCTTTTAAAATACAACTCAGCAGGTAGAAATAAAAATGATGACTTTACTTAATTGTGAGCTAGGCAAGGAAATCTTTGCTGTCACATTTAAATTTTAATCTGATACTTCTGTCACTACGGATGCAAAATCTCCAACCTGAAACTCTCTGACATATTGGAGATAAATATCCAGTACTTCCAGTGTTTTAAGGGAGGAGTTGTCTGGGTTTATAAACCATTCCGAAGAACAAAGCACCATCACTAGTTCTTTCAATGTTTGCCTTGTGAGTGACAGACAATTTGCATCATGACGTTTAATGAAGTACTTTAACCTGAATGTTGGTTTTCCTTTAGTTTGCAGCAAGAGAATTCACTGTAACCTAAGCATGAATTACAGTCTCCAAGGATTCTGCTGGAGTTCAAACTGATTACAAGTAGATCACACATAAACATTCACAATAGCAATGGGTATATTGTTCTATTTATAGCCAAGAACTCCCAAGTGACACTGGTGTTAAAGCCAGCCACAGTACGGTATAATAAAAGTACCATTGAAACCCTTACTAGAAAGATACAATTTAGAAGTACCCCCTAAGATTTCCCCCCACCCCCCCATCAGTTTTAAATTAAGGCCTCAGCAATGTAGCCCATGAGATAAGACCAGTCTTTCATATTCACAAGTCGTAAGTTCTCTTTTGATAGCTGATTCCAAAACATCTGGGTTGTCGTTTTCCCTCTGTTCACGTTGTGTCACCGGTGTAGGTCAGGAGATTGGCTGCCAGAGTCATTGAGCTGAGGTAACTCCATGGGTGTTACCTTCATAGGCAGATCTGCTTCTTAGAGTTTTGTAGCTTTTCTTTTTCCTTTTTTTTTTTTCTCCAAATAAAAATGAAACTAAACAAAAAAAAAAAAAAAAAACAACTCCCAAATCAAGAAGGGATGCTTTTTGAGTTAAAGCAATTTGTTGCTGCTGTTCAGTCATCAATCTTCACAGGAAGTGAATCTGAAGTCCCAGGAACATGGGACTGGGAAGGAATCCATATAGAGGCTTCCTCACCTCTTGTTACTTTCTCCCACTGGTTGAGATTGTCCCTGGAGATGCAAAAAAGTCAAAGAGGTAAAGCATTTTTCGTAAGTTTACTGGATTTCTTCCTAACAACACTGTCTGCTGGACTATACTTGAGATAGAGCTTTATGCTGTGTATAAGTACCTGTATATCATCAAGCTTTTATTGTCTTTATTTCATCCTTTACCTTCAGTTAGGCCATTTTGCGATTCTGTGTGGCTCATACACATATTGACTACATATAAGCTTATGGCATACCTTCTCCACAACAAGCCCTGGACCTAAGGCTCCTGCTTCCATTAAAAATTTCTAGTCCTCATGGCTGCAGAGAAAACCCGGCTGTGACCCAAGAGAGACATATCTGCAGAGACTCTGAAACAGCAAGTCTGGAGACAAGAGGCCTTCCTCACTTTGGACTTCAGGGATTTCACCACAGCATACTTTGGCCCTTTTCAAAACCACCACAAAGATCAGGACTTTCACCAGGAAACTTCCTTCATTGGAAACCACCGAAGCACACGAAGCCTCTGAAACTCCTGTACAGGGGCTGCCTGACAGCGTATGAAGTGTTGCATGCCAAGATCATAGTATCAACTTTCAGTTACTAATGCGGTGATCATACTATCAATCTACTACATTTAAAGAGTACCCTTCCTCAAGGCAGAAATTTTTACTGCCTCACGGACTGGCCAAGCCCCAAGTCCAAATTTTGGTTCACAAGTCATGAAAGGATGAGAGATTAAGCTGGCAATGTTCTAATGATCTGACGGGAGTACGGACCCATGATCTTACTTGCTGTACACTAGTACCACTCCAGTGACTCAGGAAGTCTATGTTGATGATATCCATAAGTGGCCGTGCGACCTATGGCCAAATCTAGCATTCAAATACAGGGAGAAACAGAGCAAGCTCAACTGGTTCAATTTCATCCTATCAGATACCTAGTTACTAAAACAGCAGTTCTCAGACGTTTTCAGGAAACAAACACAATGGTAAAAGTACTAAGGTCTTACATGCTGTGTCATATTATCATATTACATTGGAATTTATGTGTTAGAGCTCTTCTGATTTTTATGTCATAGCTTTGCCAAAATAGTTGATAAAACAGCAAATAATGAGCTGAAAGCACAGAGAACAGGTAAGAAGCGAAAAATGTTGCATTTTCCAGGGATGGGGGAAAGCAGGATCTGATGGAGTTTACCGAAGAAAGCTGGTGCCCTCTAGGGGAACACCTACACCAGTTTCTGCAAGCAGATGGAAACCTGCTCTGCCAGTGCTCCAGGCCAACTGGAAGTCATGAAGAAAACGTTAATATGGCACCGAATAGCAGCTAATACAATCAGGTACTAAGGATCAGAAAAACTGAACCATCGCTATTTGTAGGTCCCTTTCCTGAAACTGAGAAAGTAATGAGGAGAATTGCAGCAAAAATATTTATAAATTATATCAATTTCAGTGAGAATTGAGAGACTTGAAAGCACATGGAAAAATGTTTAAAATTATTTGGTCTGAAATAAAGGAAAAATTAAATCTCTTCACCTCAAACTCAAAATAAATGTACTATCATAGATTTGCCACTTTGGTAGGCCTACTGAGTATGTGGGCTACAAAACACACATAGGACTTATTCTGAACACTGTAACATAAGTGGCTGATAGTTTTGATCTACACAGAATGACAAGAGACCATTTAAAAATGTGGAATAAATTAAGGGACAAGAAAACCTTCTAGGCTCTTTGCTGCTGCCTTACCTCAGGGAAATCAGCGACTGACACTTTTTTTTTTTTGAAGATGTGTATAATACGCTTCATTTACCTTTGTGCTCCCAATCAAGCTCTGCCTCCTCCCTGGTTCCTAAGTGTCTGGAATAAATGCCCAGAGGCGCTCAAAAGATAAAAACTTCATGCTGACACACTGCCTTGGGTGCTTCTGCTGTTATTATTTGCAGCTGGTGTCTGAGTTCCAAACAACTCAAGGACTCAGCATCTTAAACACTGCCTTCCAAGAACGAGTGCTGCTGGTGAAAGGGTGATATCAAAATTGGTTCAGTCAGCAGCTGAGGCAATACCAAATAGGAATGAGGCTGTATTCCTCTCATCACACCGAATAACAGTTACCCATCAAAAATAAAGGAAAAAAAAAAAAAAAGTAGTGCAAAATCAGCTATTTGAAACACTCTGGAGTAACCTAAACACTACAATAACATACATTTTAGTACTTGGGGAGTTGAAGATAGATCTGTGTTCTTCATCTCCTACTCTGCATCTCCAAATCTGAATTCTCAACACTTCCTCCTCGACCCACTCAAACAGACAGCAGAGGGTAATTTCAAGGCTAAACTAAAGCTATTAAACTGCTCCTCAAAAGCCTTTATGCCAGGGTGTGGATTATCAGGAAGCTTTTTAGTTTTATGGAAATCTTAAACCCCATCCACACATCTATGCCCCAGTTATGCATCTGTTCGAGTAGAAACAAGTAACTGCAAACACTCACGATAAGCATTACTGCATTTCTAGTGGTGGGTATTATAGTTGATGCTGTTTAGTCCACGTAAACAGTATAAAAATCTTTCTGACTGAAAACATGGTTACACAAAGCACAATTTGTGTTCCAGTTACACGGATCGAATAACCGACCATTTCGCTTTCAGCCATCAATACAGCTGAAACTAGACGCCTTCGAGCAAGGATTACAAAGAGAAAGCAGTTAGAAAACTTCCAAGATCTCAGACTACCTCTCAGTAAAGCAGTTGGATGACTCACGACCTTGTAAAGACTGAAAGGATTACAAGCAGTTCTGTAGTTTACTTCATGTTCTCTGATTTCACACCGAAAGTCAGAGTACACATTATTCAATTATCTATAATCAAACTATCAACACGTACCTATTAGGTCAACACAGCTCAAGGAGTACACAATCCTACCCTGTATTGTAACTCCAAATGCCAAAACAGGAGTTGAACTTTGATACCATTATGATAGTAACACACTCCATGGCATTTTGAAACTAGAGAAGAGCTTAATGCCATATTGTAACTGATGGAACCACTAAAATATGCACTTAGGAATACTTCCACATTACTCAATTTAGGATAACAAATTACTGCCTATTATTTACCAGACATTGTTACTTTCATAGGTTCTAAAGACGAAAGACACTATTATAAGGATCACCTAGCCTGAGTGCCTGGAGAAGACAGGCCTTGGCAATTTGCTCACAGTAGCTGTGCCTCAGACCTGTATCCCTTTTACCTCTCTCTTTTAAAAAGTATACCTAGCCGTGGCTCAAGATCTTCAACTGACATTATTCCAAATGCTAAAAAAGACATTCACCATATTACTTGTTTGAACCTTTGGGCTTCAAGTAATCTTTACCTGCTAAATTACTGAGCTTTGTCTAATCAGAAAACATATTATGGAGACAGTTACAGATTTTGATAAAGTCATTCTTTTGGCTAAACAATATATTACATCAGATTTTTTTAGTCTCTCACTACTAAGATCTCAAAACATTCTTTAAGCTCTTTCTTAATCTTCTCTTATTTGCTAGTGTATTTATCTACACTTCTTAAAGCACAGATGCTAAACAGGATTCCAGCAGTAGCCCCATTAATGTAATAACCACAGAGGTACAGTCTCTAATCCTATTTAATATTCCCTCCATATCCATCTAAGGGTTGCACAGCCGTGCCCAGCAGCTGGACCTTAGAGGCAGCGAACTATAAATGATGGCGCCTAGATACTCACTGTTTTTCACAAGATGTCTGTCCCACTGGTACAGACCTATATGTTCTTCTCATAGCTATATGAAATAGTGTTCGGCTGTGAATGAAATTATTTTTGCTAATCACTGTGTGAAATTTCACTGTGTTTTGTACATACTGGGTGCCCTTCTGTTACTTCACACAGATCATTTAGTCCACAGGATCAGGAAAATGACGGAATAGGTAGATCTGCCTTACAGGACAAAGAAAAAGTTCAATGCAAGCTAGAATTTAAGGACTACAAGAGAAAAAAAAAAGAAAAAAATATTATGAGAGAGATGCTAGTTAGACCATACAAAAATAGGCCTCTTTTCCCTGAATAAAGATTGATGGCATTTTATGAACGAACTGTCTTTCTTTAGAGAATACTGATTAACCTGAAATGAGAACATTTTCATGAAGCATACTGGTTTCAACAGAAGTTCTGTCAGGAAAGCTTGGCAAGGTCCAGGATATAATTATTGGACAGAACTACCTACAAAGACATCCACCATCATTCCAGGGTAGAAGCAGACAATTGGTTAAGGACCCTTGGCTCTCCCTCAGAATATCCCAAGCTACCTCCCAACTGATTGACAGGACAAAGTTACATTTTCCTCTCCCACATCCCAGTGTCCCTACTCTTATGTTCCCAATTACTGAATATTTCAGGGATCTTTCTTTTCCTGCTTTTTAATAAAAAAATGTTCTGACATGAAATAAAACATGCCAAAACCACATTTTTTAATGAAACAGAATTCTAGCCAATCTTACTTGTGAGAACCATGTTGAATTAAAAAGGACACAGAGGGAAATTGCACTGAACCAGCCTAGATAGGGATACCTAAGCACTGAACCTGCTTCTCTCCAAATGCTTTAGGCATCAAACACATTTTAATCAGCTGTGTCTGTAGATCTGCATTAGATAGTCCAAGCCAGTAGTTATTGCCCCTGGGTTTCTGCATAGATTAATGCGAGATGCATATCCCTGTTTATCTGCATGCAAATTCTACAATTAAAAGTCTGTATTGCCAGACAGACTTGCAAAGCATGTTTGCTTTTTCTTTAACCAAGCTACACACTGTGCAAAAACTTCTGCTTTTACTCACCTGCACGCTCGGAGTAGTGGCCCAGTTGGAGGAAAGATCTGTGCAAGTGTGGTATAACATGGGATGGCTACAGCATTGTAGAACCCAATCTATGAAAAACAACAATAAAAAAAAAAAGTTAAATGTTGCCAAACTACAGCACTGCAAGTTAACAGCCAACTAGCTCAAAGCTGTTGACTACTTAATTACTACTTATGTTAGTACTTCCTACTTCTGCATCTCCTCTTTATATCCGAATACTTTAAAATGAAGAGCTCTCAGTGAAGTCTCTGGCAATTACAAGTTGCTTACCCGCCTCTCTTTTATGGCTAATATGGCTGCTTCAGATGGGATTTTCTACAGGACTTTTTATTATTCAATTGATTTGGTCAGGATATGTCCGGCTTTTTGATGTCAGTAGTGGCAGAAGCAGGTGCAGACGGCAAAGTCATTTCTGTAAACATTATTGTTGTGATGAATTCTTTTTAAAAAAAAAAAGTAAAGTTGTGCAGCATTGTCAAAATATGGTCAATTCTGGACTGTTCTGATGTCCTTCAGAGTATGTATTCCACAGCCCAATTTACTTGAGATGCTAGGGGCTTTGCACCTTTGGAAAATTTCTAAAAGGCGTGCACTGTGATCAATAACTGGCTCTCAATTTCTTTTCATATATATGGTTCAGCGATATATTTTTACCATTATCATATAAATATATTTAGAGAACATCAAATGAGCACCTTTTTAATGGTATCTGATTCATACAGGCTTAGGGACGTATGACAGGTACCATGTCACAGCTGAATTGTCATGACATGAGAGAATTTTTAGAAAGTGCTACTTATATATTAGCAAGGATGACAGGTTAAATTCAGATCCATTGTAATATCACGCATTTATCTCAGAGTCTCATAATAGTTACAGTAGTGCACTATGATCTCTTTCTTTGGGCATAGTTTTTAAATGCCTTTTAGTGAAATACCATGTATTGTACTGTGACCAAAGCATTTGATAACAAGTCTCTTTTTAACGGTCTAAACATTGGCCCTTAGTCAGAAATCGAAAAGCAACTCTTGCCCTCACCTCCATCAATACCAACTCCTGCCATACTGCTATGTAACCAAGTCCATGCTGTACTTTAAAAAAACAATAAAATACATTTTCTGACCTGAGAGCCCAACAGTCTGAGTTGAAGTAACCATGATGCAACCAACAGGAAGAAACTGCAGCTGGTGAGAAGGCAAAGCTGCCCTCAGCTGTGATGCCTGCTCAGCAACAAAAAATTTGCTATTTTGCATAGTGCATTTTTTTCTTCCTATGTATTTTTTCTTGGGAAATTTTTTTCTTCTTTATTTGTTTTGAAGAGGGACTATTGTATTTCACTGCAAAATAGCAGATTACCCCGTAGCTATTACAAATTAAAATGGGAACTTAGGTACAGTCACACTGTAGACCTTCTGGCCCGATGAGAAGTTTGTTGCCATTACAAAACATAAAAGATTTCAACCAAACTAAGTTTGTCTGCAGTATATTCTGAACAACCTTCTCTTTGGGACCGCGGTATTTAGAATAAAATGTATCCTTTAAGGTCCTGAAAACTTTTAAGTTAAAATGCACATCAACCGAGGAGGAAAAACCCTAAAAGGCTCAATGGATTTAGGTTTTGAATAAAGCCAAGCTAACTAAAAACATTCCTTTGTGAGTTTCCGTTTCTGACTAGAGGAAACTCGCACAAATCCCTTTTGTAAAAGGTTTAGATTATCTGAATAAATTATTCCAGATTTATTTTTATGTTGCTGTGGCTAGACAGAAAGCCTAGAGTTCACTCAGGTATGAGCAAACTATTGAAGTCACTGCAGGAAAGGCAGTATATATATATATCCTAATGATGCATAAGCAAGAGGAACTAGAAAATATCTTTTGTTTCTGAAATAAATTGTTCCTGTCTGTCCAACTGTGCGTCCCAAACATACTGCTAGCTTTAAGAGCTGAATCTTTAATGTTCTGACTGAAGTAAGACCCTTAAGATTTTAATTAATCCTTGCTGCATAAGACTAAACCTTTTGTTTTCGACTTGAAAACTGTATTTCTGGGGTAAGCTTTGACTGGCCAAAGCACACGAACTGTTCCTTCTCTCTGCCTTCAGTACTCAGGCTGGCTTGACTTGCTTATTAAAAGGGCTTTCAGGTCACTGCATAGTTTTGGCATTTCTATTTCCTTCACAGGTTCCAAAAGGAGGGGCAGAGAAGTGGGTGATGGGATCCTTGCTGAGTCAGGCTCCTCAGTGCAGGCTCCACAGTCGGAAGACACCAAACTCAGAGACCTTACGTGAGTTGTGCTGCAAAGGGTGTAAAGCACAACGGAGACCAACTGATCGAGCCGCTCAAGTGAGAGGAAGAGCCAAGCACAAGCTATTCTCAAAGATGAGTACTTGAGGCAGAAATAGAGTTTTTCAGATATTACATGTTTATACAAATCCTCATTTCCTAAACATCATTCTCATTTAAATGAGGTATTAATGCTTTAATTAAAATCCACATTAAAATACCTATTAATGCTTTTTGTTAGAGCCCAAGGAAATGGATGATAATGCTTTAGTAAATTCTTCAGTCTCTACATAAATACAGGAATGGTTACTTTCACAGAATTATATATGTCCTAAGTTTCACATTTTGTCGTAATGTTGTAAGATACAGCAGCTACAACTATACTACTGAAGTTGGCTTTTAATGTCCTATCATGTTTAATTTTTTACTGTTATACTACTAAGAAGCATGAAACAGAGCACAAAGTAAAAAAGAACCTGATGAGGACAGTACCTGTTGTCCACTTCTACTTAAAAAAAATTAACCCCGATTTGAATTGGGGTTTTGGGCCCCTCACTACAAAAAAGACATTGAGGTACTAGAGCGGGTCCAGAGAAGGGTAACAAAGCTGGTGAGGGGTCTGGAGAACAAGTCTTATGAGGAGCAGCTGAGGGAGCTGGGGTTGTTTAGCCTGGAGAAAAGGAGGCTGAGGGGAGACCTTATCACTCTCTACAACTACCTGAAAGGAAGTTGTAGAGAGGTGGGGGTCGGTCTCTTCTCCCAAGTAACAGGTGATAGGACAAGAGGAAATGCTGTCAAGTTGTGGCAGGGGAGGTTTAGATTGGATATTAGGAGAAATTTTGACACTGAAAGGGTTATTAAGCATTGGAACAGTCTGCCCAGGGAAGTAGTTGAGTCACCATCCCTGGAGGTATTTAAAAGATGGGTAAACATAGTGCTTAGAGATATGGTTTAGTGATGTTTGTTATCAGAGTTCGGTTGATGGTTGGACTAGATGATCTGAAAGGTCCCTTCCAACCTAGGCAATTCTGTGATTCTATGAATGCAGAACACAGAAATCAGCAGCCCACATACCCTAACATCAAATACAATCTTCACTAATATATAAAATGTTTTATTATAGAATAGCTTGGGTTGAAAGGCACCTTTAAATGTCATCTAGTCCAAACTCCCCTGCAATGAGCAGGGACATCTTCAACTGGCTCAAAGCCCCACCCTGCCTGACCTTAGAATGTTTCCAGGGATTATGCATCTCCCACCTCTCTGAGCAACCTGGGCCAGTATTTCACCACTCTCATTGTAAAAAAATTATTCCCTATATCTAGTTTAAACCTACCCTCTTTCAGTTTAAAGGCATGGTCCTATTGCAACAGGCCCTGCTAAAACGTTTATCCCTGTCTTCCCTGTAAGCCCCCTTTAAGTACTGAAAGGCTGCAATAAGGTCTCCCTGGAGCCTTCTCTTCTCCAGGCTGAACAACCCCAGCTCTCTCAGCCTGTCCTCATAGGAGAGATGCTTCAGCCTTCTGATCATTTTTGTGGCTCTGCTCTGGACCCACTCCAACACATGCATGTCTTTCCTGCACTGAGGCCTCCAGAGCTGGACACAGTACTCCAGGGGGTATCTCACCCAGAGTGGAGTAGAGGGGCAGAATCACCTCCCTCAACCTGCTGGCCACACTTCTTTTGATGCAGACCAGGATGCAGCTGGCTTTCCGGGCTGTGAGCGCATTGTCGGCTCATGTCCACCCACCAGTACCCCGAGTACCCCCAAATCCTTCTCAGCAGGGCTACTCTGAATCCCTTCATCCCCCAGCCTGTATCCATACCAGGGGTTGCCATGACCCAGGTGCAGGGCCCTGTACTTGGCCTTGTTGAATTTCATGACATTCACAAGGGGCCATTTCTTGAGCTTGTCCAGGTGGCTCTGGATGGCATCCCATCCTTCAAGTGTGTCAATCACACCACTCAGCTTGGTGTCACCTGCAAACTTGCTGAGGGTGCACTCAATCCCACTATGTCATTGATGAAGACATTAAACATTACTGGTCCCAATACGAACCCCCAAGGGACACCATTTGTCACCGATCTCCATCTAGACATTGAGTTGTTGACCACTACCCTTTGTATGTGACCATCCAACCAATTAATTCCTCATCCACCGAATGGTCCACCTATCAAATCCATATCTCTCCAATTTAGAGAGAAGGATGTTGTGGGGGACCCTGTCAAAGGCCTTACAGAAGTCCAGATAGATGACATCCACAGCTCTCCCCTCATCCACTGATGTAGTCACTCCATCATAGAAGGTCATTAGGTTGGTCAGGCAGGACTTGCCCGTGGTGAAGCCATGCTGGCTGTCTTGAATCATCTCCCTGTCCTCCATGTGCCTTAGCATAGCTTCTAGGCAATCTGTTCCATGATCTTCCCAGGCACACAGGTGAGGCTGACAGGTCGGTAGTTCCCAGGGTCCTCCTTTCCACCCTTTTTTAAAATGGGTGCAATGCTTCCCTTTTTCCAGTCACTGGGGTCTTCACCTGACTGCTGTGACTTTTCAAACACCATGGAGAGTGGCTTGGCAACTACATCAGCCAATTCCCTCAGGACTCTGGGATGCATCTCGTCAGGTCCCATAGATTTCTGTATGTTCAGGATCCTCAGGTGATCACAAACCCGATCTTCTCTTACAGCGGGAGGGACCATCCACTTGAGAGGAGAAGTTTTCTCCATACATGTTTTATTAACACTATAAACATGTATCATTTTACTGAGAGACTTCATACCTGACCCTGAGGGACTTCGTCTTTCTTGTCTCTGTCCATCATGGGAATAGGTTGAATACCCGTTTTCTTCATTTCATCACCCTGGAGAAAAGCAGAGAGAGCAATCAGGAAAACAAAAATCAAGACTACTGAGATCTGAATTAATTCCCATCTTCTATTGTATGTCAATCTAAAAATCCAGAATTTAAAACTGCCTAAGGAGGGGCTAATGAGCCTACATTATACATTCACCTAAATGACAATGTAGATAGCAGATACTGAAAATGAAGTTTTTGAGCCAATGTACACACATTTTCCTTGTTTCCAAGAGTGTCTCCACAGTAAAAAGCAACTGGAAGAATAAAACCAAATAGATGAGTTCATTCTATTTTCTTCTATTCATAGTTAGTCTCATCTTTCAAAACATTACCTGTTTAAAGCACTATAATACAACCAGTAGAACACAACTCACCCATCCAAGGAAAAGCTAAGTAAAATAGATTAATTTAAATTGTTTTGACCATGCTGCTTTGAAGAAGCTGCCTGTCAAACATCCTTCTTTAAGTACATTATCCCTCTACATGCATAAGAGAAATACCAGGAAAGATGCAGTATATCCGAAGACCAGATATATGTAATGTACAAGAGAAAACTCTCTCCTTATATTTCACCCATTACCAGCAGAGCAGCCAAAACACATTTCTGAGCACTATTCTGGGCCTGAACACAATTACTTCTTAAAAATCCATAAATTTTCCAATAGTCTTATACCTCAACTGCATTGTTAAAACACCACGGATATTTAATCTTGAGGTTATAAACTCAACTACAGCCATAGCAATGGTTGCTTTTGGCTACTGTTCATGTGTGAGGTTCCAATGTCAATGGGATCTTCAAACTCCTGACCTTATGTATTGGATTTGCATGGTGAGGTTTTGGTAGCCAGGGGTCTACAGTGGTGCCTTCTGTGAGAAGATACCAGAAGCTTCCCCCATGTCCGATAGAGCCAGTGCCAGCACCATGAAGGCTGCTGTGGGGAAAGCTAACTCCACCCAAGCCAGACCTTTAGTTAGGGAGAAAGTTTATGCAGGATAACTGCTCACACAATATTTGCTTATCTGTGTCCTTTAATGTGAGATTCAGCTTACAGAAGTTTAGCTATCTGAAAGCTTGGGACATTCCCTAAATCCATGTTCTATGCTTCTGATACAGTTGGTGAAGGGATCTCCAGAAGACAGTTTATTAAATGTTTCTCATAAGATTTTATAAAGCCATGTTTCAAGTGCCAATGTGCCTTCCAAGGGTGGATTTTGGCACCTTTACTCAGAGAGAAGTTTGCAGTATAATAAATTGATTCTGGCCTGAGTAGAATATCTTTCTGTTTGACTGCCTTGCAACTACCTTGAGGGCAAAAAAGATGGCGGCTTCTGGAAGTCAATTCCCTCTTGCATATTTGGCCTCAACAACACCTATTAACTATGATCCTGCTCAATTAACCAACAACAGATGTAATCAGGAAGCTATTTTTGAATTGGTGTCTGTACCACTCTCTCATATCACATATTTCTTTCTCCAAGTAGTTAGAGAGGCTAGAATAATTGAATTTAGTCTCTGTTAGACATTTTACTATTGAAAGAAACAAAAGGAAAGACCTCCTTCCCCAGCTGATAAAAAAAAAAAGATACCTGTAACAATTCCAGGCACAGAAATTCAGTGGATTTTTGTTTAGGAACTGTAAGCAAATTTTGTTTTATGTGCCCCCAGTAAATAATATTTAATTTTTTTTCCATTTGCTTGAAGTACTGCAATTGATTGATCCAGGACTCTGCAGCTACCATAGTCTCAGTGATAAGAACCTCAACACTAAATCATTTAGCTTCATGTGATTTTACGCTCTTCAATTAACATAATATCAAGTGGCTGAGAAACACTTGAAGTCAGAGCTTTGAGGAAGCTGTCCAGCCTCTGATTGACTATGCCAAAACTGAACAAAGCTCAGATTTATGTTCACCATTTCACCTTGAAAGAAAAAGGTATCACAGAATCACAGAATGGTTTAGGTTGGAATGGACCTTTTGGGATCATCCAATCCATCCCACACACCTACCCCATCAGGATCAGCTAGAGCAGGTGATCCAGGACTGCGTCCAGTCAGGTTTTTAATATCTCTAATGATGGAGATTCCACAACCTCTTTGGGCAACCTGTGCCGCTGGTCGACCACCCTCACAGTAAAAAAGTATTACGTTTAGATGGAATGCATGCACTAGAAACATGAGTGTTCTCTTGTGTTCAGTACATGCAAACACATTGTTGTAAAAATACTGCTTTTATCCTCATAGTTATGATCATGATCAGAAAGTTAAAGTTTAAATTTTAAGCAAAGAAGTTTGTATCATACTTGCAGTATGGCCATAATAAATGGCTTATAATAAGTCTCATAAAAAATACTGCAAGAAAGGGTTTAACAACTTTCTAGTGACTCATATCTCACAAAAAAACCATAGCAGACAAATCTTATACAAGCTTTTAATCCTATATAATTGATCAGCAAATGTATTATTTTGTTTGAGTTGTAGCAGCGCTGTGGGAAAGCTTCATGCTTAACTGATATAAAGTTAAATCTTAGCTGAAAACATTAGCTATACTGGGCTTCATTCAATGAAAAGACCAGTGTGACATACCACAAAATTCCTGCAACCTCTCCTGCAGCTGCTGTTTTAGTTAATGATTACACAAAGAAGAAATATTATTCAAATGTTCTGATTAAATCATTCAACATATTATGAACTCAAGTAGTAATTAGAAGCAACATTCTATTCTACTTTTAAAACTGTAACATAACCATTCAATCTAGTCAAATATACTTTTCTAGAATTCCCCCTTTTTTCCCCAATTAAGTGACAATTTCTGCAGTGAAACGCAATCTAACTTTATATTGGTTTAGCTTTCCCAGGATTTTCTCTATATCTGTCTCCAGCTTTCTCATTTCCAGAAGCATTTAGACCTCTGGCTGGATTTGTCAGCTGTCCTGACTGGATCACAACATGCCCGACTTCTGCCACATATCAATTACCTCTTCTTAAAGAGGATTCAGTAAAACACCAATTGCAGAATTCAATTTCTGTCAATGACTTCTAATTTACATTTGCTCCATGTAGTAGAGCATATAACAAGATTCACACATCCTTGGATTACAAAAACAGGTTAAAGTTTGGGCAGGCTCAATTATGTCCATAATTCCCATCTTAACAATTGTTGAGTAGGAAAAATCAGTTTGATCCTTCCTTCTCCACTGAGTTCACAAGATTTGCATTAAAAAGTCTTTTTACTTGTAAGCAAAAGAGTTGAGTACGTAATTAGTGAGGCACATCAACATTACACCTGCATTATATCACTCATAAGAATATTCACCTTCCAGTGCTGACATTTTAGAAAGTGCGTGCTGAACTAGATCTTTGAGCTTATACAGTCTGCATTTTTCAAATATTTTATTGTTGTCTGAGCTGTTCATAATTAAGAGAACGAGAACATGTCAATACAAAAAACACCCACAAGCCATGCACATCTTGAATTTCATAAAGAACATGCAACAGGCAGGACAACAATCTCCACACTAAATGCATGCTACAACTCTGTGGGCCTGATTTCCATTTTATGCCTGTGTAAAACAGAAAAAGGCCCACTGAATTCTGCAGTCTTCCACAGGACACAACAGAAAAGAACACTTTATGACACACATGTGGAATAATAGTTCTGAAAATACAGCATATCTTCTAAAACTGCATAATTCAACTCTATGCAACACCCTTAGAATTCATTTCTTAGCCCTAAAGTAGTCACTTCCACTTTAAAAATTAAATGATTAGAACACTTACTCAGCCTAAGGCACGTGAGAGATTGCATCTTTATTTATGAACATGATTACATTAGTGCAGCTCAATGCCTTGTTTCAATTCTCAGTACATCTTATCTGTGCAGTAACTTTCAGTGTATTAAAAAATCAGCTCGCTCTCAGACCCCGTTGTTGAGCCATCTCACAAAGTAGATTCAAATGGTCAGATCAGAAAAATTTTAAGGTTTGTCGTATTTGCTTTAGCATTTCCTGGACTCATACTACAGCTTTACAAGTGTGTTTCAAGGCAGCTGACCTGGGAGCTGATTTCATATTTTGGATTTCTAGAATACAAATAGATCCTTCACAAAACTACAGTTAGTTACTCAAAAAAAATTACTGATTTTATTCTGTGTTCTGTTACTTCGTCACTTTATGTTAGGACATACTTTCTAAATTCATCTTTAACAGAGAGAAAAAATGCTGCCTGAAAATTAGGAAGCTAACTCCTTAAATAGCTTCAGAGCAAATAGCAAAACATGTGCATGCACCAATGCACACCGTTTAAAACAAGAACATCAAGATATCCAATAACTTATGGTTGTTTTTTTCTTCTTTGATACTTTCATTTATAAAGTAAAGACAGTAAACAAAAGAAACACACATACCTCAGCCCAGAACTCAGCATATATATCATTGGCTGTCAGTCTGGTAACTGGCCACAACTTCGTTACAGAACACAAATCACAAGCTGTCATCATCAGACCAATCACTCTATCCCTAAAATAAAATTACATTAAATTGTAAGTTTGGTAAAGAATTAATGATCACATTACAAAGTTGTCAGTTGCCCTTCTTCAGTTCAATCAGCAGTAAAGTATATAGACTACAAAATTTCTCCTGTCTTGCTTGTTTCTTCCTCAGTTATTTACGATCCATTGGTAAGGCATCACAAAAATTGTATATTATATTCCTTGTAGTATTCCCTGAATTGTTTGCAACCAGAGTTCATTGACAATCCTCTGCACAATCACATTCATAGAAAAGTACACAAGAATGCCTGCCTGTTAAAACACTCACATGCCCCTCCTTAATTTTCTGAAAATACAGTACAAGTCTATAAAAAGAAAAATGCCATATTCTGTCACTGCATTTCCTTCTGTTCTTTAAAGAGAGGCACACATGCTCCAAAAAGAGGAAAAAAGTAGTTCTGAGTCTATCTCAAGGTACTGTCATTGCTTTATTGGAATGAATTCTAATGCTGACAGAACGAGAATCCTAAACATAACACTGTCCTACACACTGACAAACCTGTTTACAGAATAATGGAACAGTAAGATTATAATCATTATTAGAATAAGGCACACAAAGAAAAAAATCTTATTTAAACAGTTTTCTAGCAGTCACCTGCTACCCAAACCTCTGGTTTATGAATCTAAGTTTTATAAAGAAAACTGGCACATTAATGAGTGAATTCATGTGTTTTCCACCCAATGGAGAGCTTAAGATGACATGGACACCTGCATCTTTGTTAATAATGCCTATTACATGGAAAAAGCACACAACTTGCTAACTTGCATGCCAATGTGATGGCAGTCATTAAAACTGATTTGATGGTTGGACTGTTTGGTGGATAAGGAACTGGCTGGATGTTCACATCCAGAGGGTGGTGGTCAATGGCTCGATGTCCACATGCAGAGGAGTGACAAGTGGTATCCCTCAGGGATCCGTACTGGGACCGGTGCTGTTCAACATCTTCATCAATGATATAGACAGTGGGATCAAGTGCACCCTCAGCAAGTTTGCAGATGACAGGAAGCTGAGTGGTGCGGTTGACGTGTCAGAGGGACGGGATGTCATCCAGAGGGACCTGGACAAGCTAGAGAGGTGGGCCCATGCAAACCTCATGAAGTTCAACAAGGCCAAGTGTAAGGTCCTCCACTTGGGTCAGGACAATCCTCGTTATCAACACAGGCTGGGGAATGATAGCCCCTGCTGAGCTTGGCTGCAGAGAGCAGCCCTGTGGAAAAGGACTTGGGGGTACTTGTGGATGAAAAGCTGGACGTGAGCCAACAATGTGCACTCACAGCCCAGAAGGCCAATTGCATCCTGTGTTGCATCAAAAGAACCGTGGCCAGCAGATCCAGAGAGGTGATTCTCCCCCTCTACTCTGTTCTCATGAGACCCCACCTGGAGTACTGTGTCCAGCTTTAGAAACCCCAGCACAAGAAGGACAGGGACCTGTTGGAGCGTGTCCAGAGGAGGGCCACGAAGACGATCAAAGGGCTGGAGCACCTCTCCTACAAAGACAGGCGGAGAGACTTGGGGTTGTTCAGCCTGGAGAAGAGAAGGCTCCGGAGAGACCTTATAGCGGCCTTCCAGTACCTGAAGGGAGCCTACAAGAAAGCTGTGGAGGGGCTGTTTGCAAGGGCATGTCGTGATAGAACAAGGGGCAATGGTTTTAAACTAGAGCAGGGTAGGTTTAGATTAGACATTAGGATGAAGTTCTTTACAATGAGGGTGGTGAGTGTGGCGGTGTGGTGCTTTCTCCTTTTCCCCCCCGGCTCCTGCTCAAGCTATGGCCATCAGCAGGAGTTGTTATGAGTTGCACTTGAACTATGGGGGATGGCTGGCAACATAGTCAAGACACTGTCTGGAGTGGGGACCTAGGTATCTTGTTCCTTTGCAAATATGACTATAGGTCAATTATCTTACTCTATAAATAGTGGACAGCCCAAGAGCCTTTGAGCCCTCCTGCACAGCAGCGGGCTGCACGACAGGATCTCCCCTTGAGTGGGGACGCTGGCTTAAGGTTCTACTCCTTGAGGCTGAGAGATTCCTTGCCGCAACAGGTTCTCGGTAAGTGACTAATAGCATGCTAAACTTTGAAATCTTATCTAAGTAATATAAAAGATTGATTGTGCATATATAATCCTTTAGACATAAACTGTTAACCAAGTCTGGGACTAGGATTGGATCCAGCCGCACCTAGGCTCCTCTCTGAGAAGGAGTTTAGAAAGCAAGGGGGTCCTTTCTGAACCTCATGACTCAACAGGAGGGTCTCCCTGACAGCTTGTCTGACCCTGGCCTCTAGGCAGTAAATAATCAAGTGTACCCTGTCATCGAATCTCATAAAACACTGTTGCGTTCACTACTAACTTTGTTAAATCACTGGTTTATGTTCATAAATATTTCACTACTTCTCTCTTACAATTGAAGTTAATCACTCTGCCTGCAACAGTGAGATACTGGAACAGGTTGCCCAGAGAGGTGGTGGCGGCCCCATCCCTGGAGACATTCAAGGTCAGGCTTGATGAAGCTCTGAGCAATCTCATGTAGTTAAAGATGTCCCTGCTTACTGCAGGGGGGTTGGACTAGATGACCTTTAAAGGTCCCTTCAAACCCAACACATTCTATGACTATGAAAACTGTACCAACAGACAAATATACCAAGGAGAATACATAAATACACAATATAAACAACAGATAGATGGCATAATGCGATTCCCCTGAGTTAAGAAAGAGGATTCATCAGCCACATAAGGACCAAATTTATCATTCGACTGCATGCAGAGATACCGACTACAAGTCTTGGATTCTTTAGCCACATTACAAACTGATGTCCCATCTTCAGGCACGTGGCTTTGCATTGAAAATGCTCTGAGGGCAGGTAAGATAAAAAAAATACAAACATAATAGAATATTAAATCGCACACTAAATATTCGTGATCCTATTTAAATTTTATAAACCCTAAATTCCAGATTTCTGGTAAATATAGATTTAAGATGTTGAGGTTTATTCAAGTCTGATAAGCTTCAGTTCCATACTGGGAAATAACCTTTTAAAAACCGTCCTTCCTACAGTGTTGAAAGAATTTATTCAAAACTACTGGCGAAACCCTGTAAAAGTCCTCAGAAAGAAGAACCAAGTACCGAAGTTCCCTCTGTAAAGAGATCAGAATCCTGACTCAATTTTTTCCCATATTACATCTCTAATGTTTCGCTGCATTAGATTAATGACAGGATCAACTTTCCAGCAAAGCAGCTCTGAAGGGCTGCACGAGCACTTTAATCAAGCCTGTTATGAGAAACATCTCTCATCCAGGGTGTACTAGGTTTTGCTTATGAGGACAGAGTCATGTATTTATGAATATATGTGCTTGTATACTTTTAAAACTTAGAGCTATCTTAATTCACAAAGGTTGAGATCTGACCAGAATTCTTTCCAAAAAAGCATGTTGACTTAAGACTAAAAGTAAGCAATTATCGCACTATATCTTTTTCCCCACCACCTAACTGCCTGTGCACTAACTTTGCTCTGCAGGTGATCTGTCACTGAACTGCGCAGATGATATCCAAAGGCAGTGAAATGCAAATATAGAACAATGGAAATTACTGTTATGTACTTGTAATTTTACACACAGCTGGTCTTAGAAATCTCATATGTAAGAAAATTACAGTATACACAGAATTTTTTTTTGCAAAAATAAGGTTTTTCTTTCTAGGACTAATGCCATAGTGAACTAATACTGGTTTGCTCCTTTACCTGTGTGCTTGGTTCTTAAGGTTTAATGCTCCAGTCTGATGCAGCTCTTCAAGTTGTTTTCTATTTCCAAAATACAGGGCAAGGTCTGTGGCGATGATGGCTTTCCGGATGATCTCAAGTACTTGCTCATATTCACTGGAGCTCAGATTGGAGAAGACATTGTGCCCTTCCAGCTATGAAAAAGTAAAAAACCAATAAAAAGCACAAGCTCTAATTCTGAGATGATTTCAGTCTTTACTTCACCAAACAGGTTACAACGGTTGTACAGCCCAATGACAATTTTTGTTTCAAATTCAAATGCTGACAGCCTGAAATTCCCATTTTTATCTTTCCTTTTTAAACACAGTCATGAAACCTATGACTAAGCCACTGATTTGGGTTTGGGACTACTCCTTCTGAAGCCTAAACATATTAATAGAGAAAAATGCTATCTTTTTCTTCTCTGATTTATAAGCACTACAGACACAGCACTTCCAGACAGTATTAGCTTGGGAACTCGTGATTCAATCCTAATCTAGAGTACTGCATTGCCAAGTTGGTAAACTGTCTGATTCACTCTGAAGTACAATTTTGATACTGCATAGCACATAATATGGATAAGGAAATATCCAAGTTGAAGTACTAAAATAATTCTGTTTTCATAGTGTTCCAAATGAAATGTGCCTGAAATTGCTGCAATTACTGATACATTTTCGCTATAGAAATAAAGTTAATTACAGTATTTTAATGTATACGAACATTTAGGGGAAAAAGCTGCTTTGTTCAACCATGAGTTGACTGACTCATAAACTAAGGACAATGGTTACCACTATGGAGGCTCTGGCAACACGCCACTGTCATCCCTTTTCAATTTCCACTATGTCTTACTGCACATTTAACTGACAATATCCATGTACTGTGATCGCTCATAAAGCTATATCCCATTTTGAAAAGTCAATACTATTCGCTGTCTCTGAGATTTGGAAAACAACTTGTCAAAACTCTTCCTATTGTTGAGAGGAAACAGAGAAAAAATAAGAAAGAATGAGCCAGTCATGTCAAGGTGTGCACATTCACGAATAGAAAATATTATCAAAATACATCAAATGCAGATGTGTTTTGACATTTAATTGGCATTTGGGCTGAAGCTCATAAAAAGTTTTCCTGACTTTTGTCAAGCATTTACATAATTTGTTCAAAATAAATCCTCCGTGGTACAAATAGGCTTGGTTTCTCTCACCATCCGGAACGTAAACGTCATTTTCCAACATTTTTACTTGGACAAGTAGATTTATTGTGAATAATGAATAGAAAATACAATCCGTCTATGTCTCAATGTTCCTTTGACAGACTAAGTCATAGAACATGATGTTTAAAAAACACAGTTCAGAACATTTTAACCCACCGTCAACACTTTGGGAGCGGAAACGACTACTACTAGTTTTCATGATTTAGGGTTTGGGGGACACTTTCCTCTCCAACTTTGCTGCCTATCCACAAGAACGGGCTATTTGTCCTAATATTTGAATTATTCTAGATTCTACTCTTTAGGCTTTAGAAGTCGCACTATCAGAAAGTCCACTCTGACAGCTTCTGTTCATACTACTAGAAAAGAACTGATTCTGTTAAGTACTGACAGAAGCTGCCATTTCTGAGCATGTCACTTAGGCTTTTGAGTAGTACATATGAAGTATACCTCCTAAGATTTTATTCTTTCCCTGCTGAGCTAAAGCTAGTCAATGGGATCCTCTGTATTCCTAAGAATGGTGTACGCTAGAACTGCAGATGGATGAGCAAAGCAGCTATAAAGTTTCAAACAGTGAAAAGTACTGCAGGTTACTAACATAAAATTAAAACTCATTGAGATAAACCCTAGAGGTTTGGTGGGTTGCTTGGGTTTTTTTTTTGGTTTTTTTTTTTGTTTGTTTGGTTTTTTTTTTTGTTTGTTTGTTTGTTTTGGGTTTTTTTGGGTTTTTTTTTTGTAACAGTACAGGAATTTAGTAAAGCTTTTTGATTCTAACAAAAACCAGCAAGTCTAAAAGGCTGCTCTCATCTGCCTTTGCTTCTAACAACAGATAGGCAAGTGTCTGAATCTACTCTACAGCCCTGACCACCTCTCTTCTCTTTCCTCACTCACACTAATGGCCAGAGCTAAGAGATAGCATGGAAGCAAAAGGGTTCCCTGACTTCTTGGCAAATGGGACTTTCATCGATTACAGCATTTCTGCAGGAAAAATGCAAAATGGTTTTTGAAGAATGACCAAAGTCTGCTTCATGTAGCCATAGTGGGACAGATAAGTGTTAATGACTGAGGAACTCGCTCACTGTGCACAAACTCACACGAAGAATGGATACTAAAAATCTAATGCCGTACCACCACTGAAGGATTCAATTACACCCTCCTACATGGAGGAGCATTCAGACATAAAGTTTCCGTTCTTTGATGAAATGCATATGATACCTAAAACCACAACCACAAGATGTGCTTCTGAATACAATACAGAATATGTATTTTTCCTAAAAGGTGATAGGTATTTAAGAAAATATCTATCTTCCCCCTGAAAGACCAGAAAGAAAGAAAAGTTAACAACAAATTAGTGGCACAGTAGCATGGTAAGGCTGTGCGTTGAGCGCGTGTATGGTAAACTAAAACCAGTGAGCACAAGTATGTTATGGACTGGCAGTGGTTTCACAGGTGAGATTTCTCACTCTTCTAATCGAGCATGAAAAGAATTTTCACTGATGAGAAAATATCTGTGTCAGTAGCACACTTGGATTTCTTTCTGCATGCTTTCTTGTAATTTTCTAGTCATTAAACATACAGACACATCACCTCATCTTAGGAACTCTCTTTCATAGAATACCTTACTCATTTTATTTTTTTTTATTTCAAATTGCTAAATAACCAAAAAGCACATGATAACACAATGAAACAAGTTTGAACTTTTCATGCGTGCAAAATTAGCATTTCCTCCTTCATGCCACACATTTAACGTTCACAGAATTTATTACAGCAGGTTTTCAAGCTTCCCATGCAAACTTTTGCAAGCACTTGAGTTTTTATTCAGAATTTCAGGATGGTCGAAGACTTTGTTGAAGCACATTATGCCAGAAGTATCCAGCAAGTAACAAACTGATTTTTCATTTTCAAAGTTCCTATTCCATATGGTCATAGGAAAAACCCTCATTGAACCAGAAGCTAAAAGCTCCGCAGGAAGGCCATTAGCAAAGACCTTCAAATACACAATATTTTTTATAACATCAGTATTTTGAGAAAGCTATGTTTTGCACTATTATTTAATGCTTGGTTTGCTAATTGTGGAACCCATCTTGCTGTAATAAATCTACCACTCTTCTAAACAAGCACTACAATCCAGAAATTAAATTAAGCATGCTTCAGAAAATCTACTGGGTAATGATGTGACTCCTATTTCCACCACTGGACTCTACTGCACAGAAGATACAATTTCAATAATCCTACCTGCAGAATGGACACAGTCTGTGAGAAGTGGTGCTGTTCCATTGTTGATGTAGAATAGAGAGCAGCTAAGGGGTGATCAAATTTCTGAAGATAGCTGTTGCTGTAACCTCTGTGATCCAGGTCATGACACAGGCATGCAACTAAAAGACCTTTTCGCTACAAAAAAAATTGAGACAAACATGAGATGTAAGATGTATTTCCTGCCCCTAGATGTCACTCTCTCCTCAGAATACGGTAAAAAGTTGCACTATGCTTACAGTGCCTTCAAAAGTCACCTGGAGAAACAACCTTAAAATTGTGAGAAACATGGAAGCGAGGACATACTGAATGAAAATTCTCAGTGCAATTGTAATTCAAACATTTAATATATTATGAATGTAAAAAACATTGTTGCACAACCAGATACTATAGGAGAGATTCTGCTTCAGGAAGAAATCTGAGTTTTAAACAGATAGTCTGGTCATCCACTGAATCATTACCATGTTTATTAAGAAAATAAAAAGCGCACTTATTGAGGGAGAGGAAATACATAACATGTATGATCTCCTGGTCAAGGCAGCTGCACCAAAGTCCAATGCTAGACCTGTCTCTGTAACACTCCTCATAGACACGGAACAAGTCTCCTAGGTGAAACTCTTCCTAGGAACTCACTAATATGAGCCACAGAAACACTGGACAACAGCAATTACAAATGAAGAAAGATGGTAATTGATTGTTTTTATTTAATTAACTCTTAATACCCTGAAGAAATTGAGTCCCTGAAATCTCTCTTTCAACACAAAAAATACGTGAACACTTGCAAAAGTTTTTCACACAGCAGGTGTGTTTTGAAAACACATCCATTAATGTTTGTGAAGCAGTCTGTGTTGGCATGGAGTATCACAAAAATGTCTTTACAGACTTAACAGCTCTGTCTTAGAGTTGGTTCTGATGAGTGTTCAGTAAACAAGGATAAGGCTATAAAATGAAGCAGAAAAAGAATACTGATTAACCATCTATTAAGTGAGCAACATCCAACTTGTATACTGTACTGAGGCACATGATTCTGTGGAAAAATAGCAAACAATGACGTAACTAAAGATTTTACCACAAAAATACAATGTGCAGAAGAATTAAGGCTGTAGCAACCCTAACTGTATTTCTGATTTTGAGATCTTCACTTTTATTTTAATGATATCTTTTTAATATTGCATCTTGTGAAGTGCATTTTTTAAAAGTACATAATAAAATAGATGATGCAGCAGCGCATGTCCACACAGATCCTCACTGTAAGTGGAACCCTTAGGAACATAACACACACCTATGTTACTTGAGTCATGAAGTAACAACTGTAGGAAGCTGGTATCCCCTTTTCACTACTATCAGGAGGGGCAAGAGGTGTAACCAATGGACTTGAAAAAGTCTCTGATGGCAAAAGAAAGATGACCCTCAGAATCCTTTGTGCTACATGTTAGATCTTGTGGGCATAAGCTTTTCTGTCCTTCCCCCACAAGTCTCATTCTCTTGTTGCATTCTGTACAACCTGTGTGTTTTCTAGTCTTAACAATTCTCATCAGTCTGTCCCTTGTACCAGATGGTTCTCTTTGCCTCCAGTCTCCACGTCCCAGGAAGTTGTTCTTGTCTCGGTCCTTCAGGGTTATACAGTGCCTAATCCCAGCGCTCTTGACTTTGTACCCATTGTCCCTCCTCATATCCCAACTCTTTGACTACTGCCAGCTGCTGGATCTATTTGTCTCTAGATCAGAAACCCCTTTTCAGTGTTTCATACTTCTCTTCCCATGTCTAAGTTTATCAAGGCTCATGTAATCTTCCTTCACCTGAGACGAGCCCATCCTAGTTCCCCAAAATTTAATTCAGCAGTTTCCTGGACTTTTACTGGACCAACAAAGTGAGTTGTTGGACTCACTTCGAGTCTCAAGAAAGGAAACTGCTAGAAAGAGCTGGAACATAGGCATTCAAACAGGTGAAGGTTGGCTGGAGTTTAGCAAGGGAACAAAGATTGTTTCCATCTCTCTTAACAGCTGCCCCTTTTGCTCTCCCTGTCTTTTCTTACTCTGCATCTCCAAAAAGATGGGGCTTACTACTTGGTTAGTACTGAATAATATCAGAGCTTTAAATATTCCCTGAGGCTGCAATCCACAGATTTTTGTTGTTAAAGAAATATGAATCTTTTCAAACTTGTATAGCTTTGCCAACTTTCAGCATATGCCTGGCATTTCCTATTTCAGTGTCAATTTTCAAGTCCTTGCTTTCCAGCAGAATAAACTAGACCTTTTCAAATGAAAGATCAACAAATTTTATTGTACTCTTATACACTGAACAAAAACTTGATTTCTCCTAGCGTGTTTCTTTAGAAGAGCCAAACAATTTTGGCTGAAATTTCCCCAAATGAATCAGCTTGAGGAAGTCAGGGAGCTTGGAAAATTACAGCCCATATGGCTAGTATTTGGCAAAGTTATACACAACTGAAAACAGGTTCTCCCAGTTAGATGTTTCAGGTAGTATTAATGATAGCACTCCCAGTGGCACCCACCATAATTCATAAAAAAAACAAGTGGCAGTTCTTCATAGTGTATATTAACATTTAACCATTCTAAGTCTTCCATTTTATTATTATAACTTCTCCAGTTAGTGACCTATTCAAAGTATTTTTTTTCTGATTTTTTTAAACACTATGCATTTATCTTTAAAATACGTACATGCATACTAAGGAAAACTGTTGTATAATAAAAGTTAATCAGTGAATTGGCACATTTGGATAACTGTTTTCCTTTCATCCTTTCTACTCTTCTCCTTTACTCACATATATCAACCCTCTCTGCAACACCAAGCCCTTCTCCCTTGTCCTCCTATTCAGGATCTCCCAGACCTCACAGGGTTCAAGATCCAGGGTGCTTCCCTCCCCTCAGTACAGATCTGACAATTCGTTAAATAATTAAGTGGTTGTAAGTGAGCAGGAAGAACCTCAAAATGTGGACATGGACTCATAGCAAATCTGCTATAGTTTCTTCAGTGGGCAGATCCGAAAAAAACATGAAGGAAACAATAGGATTAGGAATCTGAATAATTGTTCTTCCTCAGGCTTTCCGCTCGCACCCATTCCTCTGCAGGCACGTTTATATACACTCTGCCCAAGCTGACAGCAAGCAAAACTCTAGCATAGAAAACATACTTCTGTGAGGGTGGATACGTCTGATGAGGTCTAGTAACTAATACAATCATCTCACCTACCTCTAGATCAGTGAAAAGCCCCTGGTTGTTCTGAAGTATGGCATACATGCAATGTGCAACGGTAACTGCATGCTTCCAGTTGTGGTAGGGTACACGGCGATAATTCTTCTTTACAGACATAGTAAATCGGCACAGCTTTTCAAGTTCAAAGCTATAAAGAAATTAATTTGGACAGAGACAAGAAATGAGAACAGGAAAGGAAAAATAACCAACAAAGGATAAAAGATGCTCTTTGGTTTACTCTTCGTGCTAGGATTGACCCTCATTGCAGATGACTCATTGATTACAAGTCATTCAAGTTTTGGCAAGGACAGAGGAGCGTGGATACCTGACAATGCTCCTAGTTTAATCTGTAAAGTTCTGGAACATAAGTCAAGCTACCCAGCTCAGGCAACACAATTGCATAGCGTTCCCAGAAATTTGAAGTGTGGTTTCTTTAAATCATTATCTATTCAACCTGCCAAATAGTGAAATTTTGCATCTAATGGACAATTTGAAAACATCATTTGTGATCAAAACAGAAAAATAGGGGTTTTTAAGCAAATGACACAGAAGAAATAATCCTGTTCAAAATAAAATTTCAGTCAAACACCAAATGCATGTTGTTTTGAATAAAAGAAGTTGAAATGCTCCATATTGACATCATGAGAAGAATAATTTATTTTTACCAAGATTTTTTTAGTTTAGCCAAATGACCCAGAAATTCACATTTCATTGTTTCCTCATTTTCCATCAAACAATATTTTGTGAAGTAATTGCCAGTCAACCATGAAAACGCCCCAAATCTATAGCATTTATGAGATTATTTCTTAAAGATTTTTTTTTTTTCTGCTATTAATATAGACATGCAAAATGAATTTATGAACGAGAGTATTTTCACTAAGGTAATAATAAAAAGCAGTAATAAAGTAATTATGTTTGGCTTATATGCTCATCGAAAACACTTTTGGCAGAGTTCATATTCTGTAGTACCAGAGCTCTGCACAATCTCTAATAGACTTTGTCTACTGATGTTTATTTGAAAGGCAAGTTGAATACTTTTTGTTTACAGATGGGAAATTCAGGCACAGATTAGATGTCAGATAAAATTTTCGAAAGTACCTAATCCAAACTGCCCAGGGTGAAAAAGGAACATTACATTTGAGCCTAGAACTGAACTGAAGATGCCAGAGTCCCAAGTCATGGACTTATTCTCTCATAAACAGATCAGTTTTCCTTTATTCTTATTTTTTCCCCTGTTACTGTGGCTTGAATTTTATGTTTTTGGTTTTTTTTTAAGTTCCATGTTTTGATAATTTCTTGGGTATCTCAGGGAAGCAGTTAGTAATGTTCTAGCGTTGCAGCGTATGTGGGCTGAGAAAACAAAGCTGAATGCCTCTGACCTATATGTTAAAATGTAAACACATCTACTATACGGAGCCAGTTAGATAGAAAAACATATTTCTATGGCTTTATGCTGAGCAAGGTAATTATTGTTCTTAGCCTCAGTCTGATGTTAGTAAAAATTGGCAGCATATTCTTTCCAAATTTTAATTCTAGAGAGTTAAGTCAGACAGCTCTAAAACAATTGTTAGAACTACTGCTTAAAATAGTAGATCATAATTCAGAATATCACAACAGTCACTTCCATCTACATCCAATATCAACTGAATGGTTACTATGGGATAGTACAGTTGTAGCCAAAGGGAAAATCATTATCAATGATACCTCAATGTAGGCTACTATTAATTCCTCCATTGTTGTGTTTTGTACACTTGATTAAAGCAGTAAGAGATTATTTCTTCATGAGAGCAAGGAACATATAGTGAGTATCATAGATTTTTCTCCAAAATCCTCCCAGTTATACATTACATACATGTATACTTAAAGGCACAGTCTTATTCCTCAATATATTAAAACTCAAATTTTTGTCTTAAAATAGCTGTATTTGTTTCAGAGGGTTGCGAAGTTTTGTTCTTTCAGAAATTAAATACAATTCCAGTCCCAATAGCCTCCTTTTCAAATATTTCCCTCACTTTTATTTCTTTAACTGTATATGTGAAAGCTGAGATTCATTTGAAAAACATCAGTTCTTTGCCATCAAAGTTACATCTTGAAAGAAAGAAACTGGGAGACAGGCAGGGAAAAGAACCGAACTTAGCTGGAAATTTGAACCCCAGTCCTGTATCCACAGCCATTTATTCAGGAACGGAAACAAGCTAACTACACTGCGCAGTAGAGAGCTGTCTTTAGAACAGTTGCCCACTTTACAGTATTGAAGAAGACATGAGAAAGACTCTCAGGTCTTTCTATATGCTTTGAGGGCATTGAGATGTTACTAAGAAAGAACAGTCACCAGCAAATGTTTCCCAAATGTTGCCCCTTTTTGCAGGGAGATACTTCCCCTTTCAAATGCCCATCTGTAGATTTTTTCCATAATTTAGAGCAGCTCCTTTCTTTCAGCAATGGGATATACTTAGGCAAGAGACTGATCTTACTAATGATAATGGACAGTGAGAGAAAGGACAATAAATGAAGCATTTCATCTGAAAAACATTCACTTCCATAATTAATGCACAATGATGCCAGTAACTGATTTATTTAGCAAGATAACATCTAACCTTGGATTACTATAACCATATACTATATTAATTTCAGCAATCATAAATTTGAAAAAAAATCAGTATTCATGGACCTTCTCTCCTTTTTGGCATGAGAGCTTTTAATATTGTCACTATCTTCTGTCTGAAAGCCAGTCTCATCTCTGAACCAGACAATCCTTCTACATATTGGAAGGACAACTGTTTGGATGATACCCTGAGTCCTTTTACCTGGATGTTCCCAAATTTTATTAACTGAAGACCAAGAAGCTGGGACAAGAAATCCAGCCTTCTTATTACAGCCCTTTACAGATCAAAGCAAATAAACTCCAAAGACAATGAGACCTTGAATTAGAAAATAATAATCTCAAAAATTCCTCATAAATAAAACACATAAATAACAGAATTAAAGCTATAAATCATGTACTTCATACCAGGCTGTCCCACAGGACTGGTGAACCATGTAGACAAAAATGGCAGGCCAGACATCCTCATACGGACTGATATCAAAGTGGTATCTAAGAAGAAAGTTTCAGCTTAGTAAGGACAAACACATTTTCGTTCTTACTAAAAGCAAGTGAAAATGACTAGGTAATGTATATCCAACAGCATTCACTTGTTTCTGAACACACACAGAAAACTGACTTTACAGGCGATATTTTCCAGCAATATAAGTGAATACATTTTGCTAAGATCAATGGAACTACACTCATAGAATCATTTAGGTTGGATAAAACCCTTACGAACGTCGAGTTCAACTGTTAACCTTTGGTTAGCTTTTGGCTTTGTTTACTTAATAGAAACTTCTTTATTTAAGAATCCATTGCTTAAGTAATGTACAAAACTCTTTGTTCTACAGGAATGATGAGAGCTTTACAGGCACTCCTAAAATATTCCAGACTTTCCTCCCAGGAATTGTAAAGATGCTGTCACTAATAATAGATTTAGTGGCTTTTTTTCTGCAAGACTCGATCTAATTTTGATAGAGGAATAAATCAGCTAAAAATTAAGACCAAACTTCAAAAATCAAACATTTAATACTGCATTTTTTATGTTTCATTAGCTGAGGACTTCTCCCCTCTCCCAATATCAACATTTAGGCCCAATATTATTAGGGACCCGCTCAGCAGAACTGTTTGTCCTTCGATTATTAATTAACCCCTTTTCTCTGCACCTGCTGCGCTGCAAGTCTTTTATTTACTTTCCATTGAACCTACCTAAACGCTTGCACATACGTGGCATACTGAACAGCACAGCAGGTGCAAGAGAACTGAAGGTAGCTGAATTGCTTGGAAAACGGTGAAATGTATTCAGATTGCTTGAACTAAAGGATGTTAATATAATTTAGAATGAAACCTGTCATCTTTGCAAGTAAAAGTTATTTTTATTGAGGAGGTGGGTTATATAATATCATCTAACAAAGCACAAGAAATTGTATTGCAAAGAATAAACTTCTATTAGGGTGTAATCCTGCAAGCTGCTAATACTTTGGCTTTCAAGCAAATCACTTCAGCATGTAATGAACTTTAACTGTAAGGAGCCCCTATTAAGCATATGATTGCATGCTTTGCTCGCTCACAGCTACAACACTGAGCGCCTGAGAGGAGTGAGCAAGCTCTGGAGATTAGGTTTACAAAGACAACTTAGATTTTGTGAGTTTTGATTTTAGGCACCTGGTCACTACAGTAGAATTTATTGTCCTGGGCCAGAAATAGTGATGAAAAAATGAGGTCAATCCTGGTGTTAGCGTTGAGTGGGGACTGACTGATAAAATACAGAGAGCTACATCTCCAGCACACAGCAGACCCTTGAGAGCTGAAAGTAACTGAATTATTTCAGAGAAAGCCAAAGAGACTGGATGGGAAGTCCTCCTCCAAATTTAGACCACAACTCTAAACTCTATCACCTGGGATTCATAATGCTGAATTATCTTCAGAAGTTTAGAGATCTGTATCTATCTTCCCCAAACCTTTATCTATCTTTGATAGATAAAATTTTGTTCACAGATCATTAAGTATAACTAAGAAAGCCAGAGATAAACCCCAATGATTTTAGGATAGTTCAATAATAAAAGTGCTTCCTACAAAATGCTCCACTACACATAGGAAGAAAAAAAAAAAAATCATCTTTTTCACAGACTGATACAAGATGCAACTGTCGCTATATGAGAAAAATACTTACAGTTCAATTTCTTTATAAATATGTGGAGGCAGTGTACAGTGCATGAGGTTTTGCCACTCTTCTGCTGTACAAACACTGTGGTAGGATAGCTTCTCCATCGTTACACGGTAAATACACTCTGAATGGCGAATTCTGTGGTACATCTGGAAAAGAGAAGTCATTCATTAGTGTGAATTTTTAATAAAGGAAAAAACATTTCCTTCCTGTATGCAAGCACTTATTCTTAAAATACACATCTGCAAAAATGTTAGTGCTTTTGGCTGCTCAACTGCACACATTAGGAAAGCGACAGATTATATGAAATTCAATACTTCTGGAAAACTGGGCCTTCTATCACATCATTCCACGTCTACTCAGTCAGATAAACATCTAAGGCTCGGCTGATTTTTCACTGCATCTGAGCTTTCCCAAGAAAAATAACTAAAGTTCAGGAATTAGAAAGAGAACTCCATCCCTTGCAATATGCTAACAGAAAGAAAACTGATAACAGGGCACAATCAATATTTTGTGCCACTGCATGAATTCAGTTATTAATTGGTACATATAACTGCTACCTATGCACAGTAAAAAGTACATGAGATGTTTATCATACCTACATTAATATGCAATAACCGTGAAAAATAAGTACAGTTAACTATTGAGAGGTTCAGACAGCTATTGCAGACACGGCATGGTTTGTAAACAAGTAAAGACACAACAATTTTACTAGTAAAGAAAATGCTCTGGAGCAGGATGCCCTGAATGGTAACATTCACCGTCTAAAAAGAGTGAACTCACACACAACTGAATGATTGCATAGTCCCAAGTTTCATTTATATGCAGGACTTTCTACTTGCCTTGAGTCACACGGAAGAAGTTTAAGTAATTGTTAGTAAAATTTGCTGCCTGAGCAGCAATATCGACAGCATCCTGTTGGTAAAATGGCTTAATGTAAATCACCAGGCTTAACTGGCATTGCATTGTATCTTGCCTTCCACGACCATGACACATTTCTTCTGCATTGCATTTTTATTGCATTTTTATACTTATATGGTAATGATCATTAAACTGTTTACGCTTCCTACAGGAATAGTAATTTCTGTGACGATAAAGGGTTTGAAAACAAGAATAGCTATCCACTCTTATCTAGAAACACAGATAATTATGAGTATAAAGCCCAGCACATAAACGTATAAATCGATATCTTTAAATATTAACCATATGGAATACAGAATACATAACATCTCCATCCACCATTTAAATCTGTGAAACATATGATCTGAATTTATGAAAGTAAGTAAGAATCATACTTTCTAAAGGACAGACAGATATCATACCCATTTCAGAGCTTGTTCTCTCAGTTTAGCTACACTAAATTGATGTATCCAGAGTACAATTATTTCAGAAAGCATCAAATGAATCCCTATCATCCTCTTAAAATACAATTGTTCAGCAAAGAATTCAATGACTCAATAAGTCAATGAAACAGACTTATGAATCACTTTAATTATCTGAAACACCAAAACCCTTAAGTAGCATTCTAAGTCTTCCCACTATAACCAAGAGCTTACAAAACTGTAAATAAAACTTACATTAGCACAGTGTAAGGCTAAAGCACAAAAGACTGCAAACATTTTAAAGTTGTTCTCATCAGTTTTAGAGAAGGCACTTCCACTTATTTTGTTCACCATCTGCACAACACCTATTACACTTCCTCGGCTTACAATAGGCATGCACAGGATATTTCTGGTTGTATAGCCCGTGTAGAGGTCTACTTCTCTGTAAAGCCAGAAAAGAGAAAGAAAAAAAAAAAGAAAAGATTTAATATTATGAATTGATTCTCAGAAATATTGATGTATAATATAGTAAATAGCAAGTAGATGTAATTAGTACCTGCAAGAAGTTCACCTCCAAAGTTCTCAAATATTTCCATCCACTGTGTCATATTTAGAAAGAACTTTTTAATCCTTTAATGTCCATTTGCAAGATAAAGAATTAATAGTTCCTCAAATATACAAGTCAGCTTATTCAAAAAACTAAAGAATACATTCAGATACTTAGGCGTGCTATTTGGCAGCAAACTTTTTTTTCTCCCCTGAAACTAATCATATTGCAGGGAGGCTAATAAAGAAAATCAGCAACAGTCTACCTAACTGGGCAAAGTTCCATAACAGGAAAAAGAACTACATTTTTCTCCATTATATTCATATTTGATAAAAATAACACTTTTTATTTGTATCTTAAAAATATCTCTGATGGTTAAAGCATTTATATAGATATCTATAGGCTGTCTTTTCATCAGAGCATCGCAGCTCCATGAATGCATCCTAATATGAAATTAAAGTAGTAAATTTAAGTAAAGGGTTTGGTGAGCTGTCTTTCCCTCTCATGAGTAACATCCTACCTGTTAAAGCGTGGATCTGCATAGGCATCAGGGATGTTAAGGACTTCTCCCGTTCTTGCCACTTGACCAGCTATTCCTTTTTCTATTGAAAATCTGCAGAAAAGAAAAATGTGTGTTAGCCACAATATGAATTATCTGGAAAAACATTTTTCCAGTGGAGTCAGTGTTGGACACGGTAATGGATATTTGTTCCCAACCAGCGTCATTTTGATGCTTTTAGGAGAAAAATCTTACAAGACAACAACTAGTAGTAAATAATAAAATAAAAAAGCACATACTAATACATACTTTCTGAAAACATTTTATATAACTACATAGCTTAATACAAAAGATACCATAATATGACCATTTTAGTGACAAAAATTCCAAGTCTTCAATAACCCTGGGGGGGTTATGCCTAATAAACAACACATTTCTACAGAACCTGAGACTTGCATTTACCTTTACAAGCTATTGATTTTATCATTGATTTTACATCTTCATTGTTTCTTTAAACACATCATAGGCAATACGGAACTTGTTTCTTCGGGATGGGGGTATTTGGTAAAATAAACTTTTAAACTTCGGAAAAAGACCAGTGGAAATTTCAAAGCTAAACATTATATGCATTTATGCATTTGCCACATACGCTCCAGAATAAATAACTTGTTTCATCTCATGACACACAAACAACGCCATGGTAGTAACTGCATCCCATAATCACCACAAGTTAAACACAGAAAATACATTCTGGAGTTGAATCAGAAAAATCTACAAGTCTGTCTCGCGAAGAAATAATTTTCAATTCTTTGACATAGAACAGTTATGACACACAGGCACAAAAGAATTTGTGGAGAAAAATAAGTAGAAAGAATCACATGTGGAATGCTTTGAGATCTAAATGTACCTGGGTAGTATTCTGCCCCCACTGGAGTTAGTGACAAAGCTGACAGGATTTCACCCTGCACACCTGATTTTAAGTTACTTTCTTCTGCTACTTGTTATGGTATGTACATCACTCCAACTTAAGGCTCCTTCCTAATGACTGACTGACTCAGTGTCACTTTCTTACAGATATTTAAGTTGTACTTCTCTTTCAGTATCCAGCATCTGTGAAATGGCTCACACCCTTGCACTCAGAGTCAACATTTCAATAATTTTCATACAGAAAAGACAGAAAGATATAAGCATGAAAAACAATTATCAAGAGGGAGTATCAAAGTGTATGTTAAAGCAGGCCACCTTCTTTAATTTACACCACCTCCTTGCTTGTCAGTATGTAAATTGCACCAATTTTGACTCCTTCCATTCTCACTCACATAATGTAATAAGTGGGAGTGAGTTTGTCTAAAGGAGTCTAAGTGAAGACATGAATCACATCTCATATTGGCCTAGAACTTTAAAAGCATAAGGAGAAAATGAAAAAAAATTCTGAAAAAATCTATGCTGAGTATTTTATCAAAATTTTAGTGCAGGATACTTAGTCATACATTTATTTCTTTCCAAGAAGCTGCAGGTTTAAAACCTGTGTGTCTTTGAAAATCTCGATCTGTATCTATTAAGGATTCATAGTTTTTGAAAAGTGAAAAATACTATATTTAATGTTTTGGTTTGCCTCTTTCATTAAAAAAATATGTATATGCATCAAAATTATGTACTTGCAACATGAAGCAGAAAACCACATCAATTTTAGGCAGAGAATCCTATGTATTCATTACGAGCCTATATACATTTTCAAATTCACCACTTCAAGCATACTTCAGAATCACAATTATTTAACAGTTTGAAAATAATCTAAATTCACATGAGGAAAAAGTAAAACTACATTACTGGACTTGAAATCTTCAAAACCAACGACCAGTCCACACTAGATTCTACATATGCCTAGTCCATCTGTAAGAAGTACCAATTGTGATTTCCTTGCTTTGTATGTTCTTGAATCGCACAAATTTCAATTCCTCTTGGGAACCCTCTTGGGAAAAAAAGTCCCATACTGGCAGACTACGGATTAGGTGCATCTTTACCTGCACCTTTACCTACCTCAGAACACCTCTGTTTTTTTCCCAACATGATTTCCAAAAGGACCGCCTCCGGAAGACGGCATTTCCAGGAGTGACGTTATAGCTTCAGAGACGTTGTTTCGATGGCACTGCAATGTCATTCCCAGAAGTACTACCTTCTGGAGGCGGGTCCTGGTGGGAATGATATCACAGTATGACAAGTATTGTCAGGGTACCTGCAGATAGGCACAGAGACTGGGTAATAAAATGCCTGCACATCTGTAGTTATAATGAAAGTGGATTCTTCTGCTAGCTACTCTTACCTTATTTCTTTGGTCTTCTTGAAGACAGGTTTCCCATCATTTTCTTCTCCAATATCAAAAAGGTCTGAATACAGCTCCTTATTTTTGTGGTCAACCTGGAAGAGTGCACACCTATCTGCATTCACCAGGTTTTTTGCATATATCTATAGACAAAAAAACAAAACTAGAGTTAATGGTCATGAGTTAAATGATCTTCAGTCATTTATCTGATAAAAACATAAGTCCCTAGAAGATAAAAGCTTTGAGAACTTATCCATTATGAAAATCTGTTTGAAGAGCATCCACCTTCACAGCAATCTTTTAGGATACAATTCAAAATGGAAGTGTCTTTTATTCCATATTTTTTTTGTAAATTAGAGTGTTCTTCTCTTTGAGAAATGCGGGAATATCTTTAGAGGCTGGAATGTTTTCTAAAAGACAAAAGGCTTTCCTATTACACACAAGTACAAGGAATGCTTTTCAAAATGGTATCTTTCCTCTCTCTATGTTTAGATATTATTCACCTTTACTTGATTTTAAATAGATAGGATAAGGTAAGACTTAAGAACATTTTTGGCTTTTTGTCTTTATCTTCAATGCAAATATATTGCTATTGAATATCCAGCAAAGACAGATGTAACAGATGGGCTAGTGTTTTTTTCTTAAAAAGCTAAATGTACCTGTAATACATAACAATGAACAAATAGGGAAGATTATCATTGTCACAATTATCACTGTAATTATGGATTGCCCTGTGCAGCAGTATAGGAAATGGTTGCACCCTCCAGATGCTCGGGACAGCTCTTGCACAAAAGCTGAGACTTAGTAGTTTTACATGAACTAACCAAAGCCCACAAGGTACCACCCGAAGTCAAGAAAGTACCACAGTACAGCAATAGACTTGCATGGCCTCTATCATACTTTGAACCAGCCAGTTTGATCTTAGCAAAACTAACTGCCAGCCAACTGCACTGATTGTCAGAACAGAATCTTGTCCCGGGAATACAGCAGCTCTTCACTGAAATGTTTCTCAGACATACAGTGGACTTTCTGAGAACAAGAGGAAAGATGGAACCGGAGTCGAACAAGGATCACTGTGTTAACTAAAGATGCCGTACAGTCAGAACCTGCTCTACCCAATTCAGATGTGTCTCTTATATTTCTTACTTGCTCAGAAAGTATAGTAACTATATGGTAGAGCATGATCTGAAGTAGATCTTGCTCACCTTTTAAAAATTATATATAATAGCTATCTAGTCATTCAGCCAGAGAAACAGGTTGACTACATCTTGGTGTGCAATGCATGCAGGCGGCACATCTTAAGACTTCTCAAGACTTCCATATGAATGGATTAACTTCTCCCCACCCCCGCTTGCATTTCGAAAATAAAAGCAAAAACCTAAAATATTTCATTTAATATTAATGCAAATAGACAAATGTTATACCTTGGCAGAAAAAAAACCCCTATGAGACGACAAATCATTAGTTGGGAGACTCTAATCTGATGTCATTTGAGCTGCGTAATGGGAACTGCACAGAAACCATCTAGACCAAGTCTACAAAACATGGAGGGGCCTCCCATACCAACAGAATCCATAGCTGGAAAGATTCTGTTACTTTGTGTTCCATTTGCTCCATCAGAGCGGTAGAAAGTCAGGGAGACTGCAAGCTAAGAGGTAACTTTTGTGAAATATTACCCACATAGAGCACTAAGAAGTTTAAAATCTCAACCGCTCACACCATTTATGCCTTTGCTCAAAACAGAGTGAATATGAACTGTGTCAAAAAGGACACAGGGGTCCAGTAAATGCTTCTCTACACCTATTCAGAAACTGTATCAGATTTCTTTATAGAATCAAGAGCACAGTGTTGATTTGACACAATTAAGCTCTTCTGTTCTAATGCATATGACTCAAGAACTTACCTTGGTCACGACTCATGCTTTTAAAAAATAGCTGCTTAAGCGCTACTAATTGAGAGAAATGGTTAATGGGATGAGAAAGTCTTACTTCTGTAAAGCCCTAGCTCAAATCCAGGCCAGTGGCTGAAGGGGAATATCAATATAAAAGGTATGCTCTGCATTTTCAATAGGGAGGCCAGGGACCACCTTTTGGGTATGTCACTTGTAACTAATCAAACCTATTGGTAAGAAGATTTGCAAGGCAACTTGAACTTTTGCTTCCCCTCCTTCATCTATATTCAAAACCACCCTTATACCACTAACTTCGCTGAGGGATTTTAATGGAAATAAAAATGAAAAGAATGCTAAAATCCCTGTTCTTTTTTCTTTATAATTACAGGGAAAAATCAAACTTCAAGTGCAATCACCAAAGGGTGAAGCAGCAAAGTGAAATTGAGTTCCACTCTTTTCTTACCATGAGACACACAATAAGCCACATAATGATAAAATCACACTCACATAAAATGGCAATAAATGTGCAAATGCGTAATTCAATGCATTGGCCCAAGAAACAGACAACTGCTACAAGCTTACAAAGGAAGCTGAGTATGAAACATCTACACAGGTTAAAATGCAGAATCATAATCCAGCCAAGTGTTGGAAAAGATGAAAGACTAAGCGTATTTTACTGCCAAATGTGTTTTCCACCAGACCTCTATTCATAGGGAAGAATATCAATATTTGTTCTCAATGCCATATGTTATACTACACCAGTTCTTTTAAATGTTAAGCTATTTTTAAGCAGTTCATTTAAATTGGAAAAGTCAACGTTCAGAAATGTGTCCTATGTGCTGAATTCTTGACTGTGTACTAACTAGAGTAAGACAAACACTGCGGAATATTTTCCATTACTAATTCAAGTTTCTAAATAAAACCACTTTAATATTGTTTGCATTCTAAGTTTGTTGTGTTTGAATAGTCTAGCTAAGAATATCACTTTGGAAACTGAAGCAAGTATTGGAGTACTGTTGGACAGTAATTTTGTGAATACGCAAATTGAAACAATAGTATCACAGACCTGATTATGATTTATATTCAGGATGCAATAAATGTTCCTAAAGCTAAAATGCATAATTCATACATCAAACACTCAAAATGTGCTACAAACAACCAGTCCATGTGTATTTGTAAACACTATTCAGGAAACAATTTTGAATTCAAATTGATTCAGAAAATTATAATCTGTTTCTGAACTGTACTTTAACTCATTGATTAAAAAGTTTTAGTTATTTCAACAGACTTGGCTTTAGTGGTTTTTATAAAACATCGACTCTGACACTCTAGTTATGGGTCTACATACTTTTACAAAGCAAAGGGATGTCATGACTCGCACATCTCATTCAGCAACTGGAAAAAATACTCTAAGAGTAACGTTTGACCTTTAGTCCTTCCTACAGACAATAACTTCTTGACGAGTTTTTTGCAGCATGTAGCAAATTGAATTTAGGAAAAAGGAATCAATACAACAAGCTGAAATAAGAAGAAAAACAGAAGTCTTTCTTTCTGTTACAATTTTCAGTTTTTCTAAAACACAATAGTAACTATTTAGTTCAGAGACAGTCACGTTTCATTAGTTATGAAAGCCGTGAAATGAAGTTATTGCAGCAATGAAAAAATCAAGCTGACCTTTGCCACCTTCTTCCATACAGAGATGTTAATACTGTTTGTATTATGTGTCCATTATAAACAGCTCATATTTTTCAATGACATAATGTATTACTTCAAGGAAAGGAGAATGAAGGACTTCTAATAACTAAGACTAATAAACTTAGAAGTGAAAAGACAACTTACCATTATATGTTCAAGTAGAGAATCTATTGCAACTATATTATCAAAATACGTTCTGCAGAGAAAGAGAAGTCAGTAAATATTGGCATTTAGTCAAATGCGTCTCAAATGGCTCTCATGGGCTCTTGTTTCACAACCGCTTAACAGTGAAGCCCGAAAGGTGAGGACAAACCTCTGCACCTTGAAAATCACTGACTGTCTTGCTATAGCACAAGGGAATTGAGAAATGGTCCTAGCTCTGTTCCTTTAAACCATTATTCTACAATGACAGAATTGTAGAGTATTGTCTATAATACGTAGAATTTTCTCTGTAAAAAAGGAAAAGACTACCAAACATTGCCTACCATTGAATAGGCCCCTGCTGAGCAACACCAAGAATGTATCAAAATGCTTTGTCACCCTTTACACACTGAAAATTTTAAAAGAAACAAAAAAGAAAAGAAAAGCAATCCAGAAGACAAAAAAAATATTATTTCTTCCATTGCTGATACGTATTATCTACATGCTTTCAAAATATTTCATTAGGTTTATGCATAGAGGACTATGTACTGAGAACTAATGAAAACTATGTATTATAGCTAAATTCAGGTCATATTATGCAACCCTTAACTCTATTTAAAAGGCAACAAAATTTATAAAACTCCTAATGAGTTTTCTCTGTCAACCCAGGTGTAGCATGTTGTAGTTGTAGAGAAAGACTGATCTTGTTTCTTAGGCGGGGGAGGGGGAGGGGGAAGGTATCTCGGTTTCACAGCAAAGTGGTAAATGTCCAAGGACAGTCAAGAACATTGAAAGCTAAAGGTCACACTTATTAGTAAAAGAAGTCTAAATCTTCCACATGCCAAGTCTTAATAACCCTTGGATTACAATGTTCCCAGCAGACAGAAAGACATTGTCCCATGGCCTTGAACATATATACAGCTCAGTTCTGTTTGGGTCTAGTGGAAAGGAAATATATAATAGGCTAGTCTTACATTGTCAGGGACATGGAGAGGTGGAGCACTGCTTACTATGCCCTTTCTAAAATGCTACAGAACATGTCCCAGTGACATTGTATGATAACAATTTCCTCACTGAATAGGAAACCCTCTTTCCATGTAAGAAAAGGTACAGACCATTTCTAAGAAGAAACTAATTATTTTCTTGCTAGTGCAACTCTTTACCTACATGAAGTTCATAAAGTTGTTATTAAATGATATCCCAATTTTGTGTCTCAAAACATAGGGCTTTTTTTTTGTTAAATCTAAACAATTCTAGCAATTGACAATTATGTATGAGAGGTATTTTCTTACAGAAATACATATTAAGTACTTGCAGTATTTATTGAAAGTTTTATCTTAAAATTTAAAAATCATTACAAAGTTCTTTAAAACAATCTCAGTATTATGTACCAAGAGTAAATTGCCAGCCCATATATTTGGGGAGATTAATCCAGAGTTCGCTGGTAAACTAGCTCAGTACAGACATTAGCAAACTAAAAGCACTCTGGAAAGGAACATAATGGTGCAAGGGACTGCAGCAAGTGGGTAGCTCTGGCAAGGGCATGATGAGAGTGCCTTTTAGGAGACATACTCTGAACGTAAGCTGAAATTAAAAAAAAAATGTCATCCCTGAGGGAAAAAGCTAGGAAAAACATCTGGATACATCCAGCTTGCCCTCTTTGCAAGGGGTAGACTCGTCCCTGCGGTGTATCACTCTTCATTCCAGGCGGGTCAACTCGGCTGCCTGCATTCCTGAGCAATGGCATAGGAATCTTGGATGTCCTCTAGTCTCATCAGTTTGAGAATTGTTCATCAAGACCCAGAGAAGTGTTTGTAACAGCAAAAATCTGAGACATCTCATTTTTCCACAGTATCAACAGTCCTTAGAAATTCTTCAACCAACTAGTTTGATAAAACGCTATTACGCACCTCAGACTGTGATTTACTGAACATACAACTTTGGTTTGTCTTTTAATTTATTGGCTGTCTCTACTATTTAAAGATGCTAATAGCAGCAACAAAGACAAATGCATGAAGGAAAAGCAGATCACCTATGATGCTAAGTTGACTTTGCAAGTCTAAGCCCAATGTTTCATACTCTTACTGTGTTTTCAATTTAATCTTGTATGCATTGTCACAAGAAATTAGAAGAAAACATACTATACACAGTGTAGTTCTTGCAAATGAAAACAGGGCCTCCAGAAAATGCAGGGAAAGAACAATTGTGCAGCATCCCTGATTCTCCAAGCATATATCCCTGAGGTGCATATACTTATACATGTGTGTGTGAATACCTACATATCAAAAAAAGGGGGGAAAGCTGAAGCAAGCTAACTATCTTTTCATAAAGTCCTTTCATATCTTCTAAAACTGTCCATGGAAAGAGATGGCAAGCCTATTCCTCACTTCTCAAAAGAGGGCCATGTTTAACTCTGACAGAAAAGAAGGGAAAAAGGCAAAAAAACCCATGCAAAACACCAAAACAACAAACAAATTCTGTAAAGTATAATTGGATGTCGCATTTTCTTCTGCACCACCACCAATAAAGAAGTTTAACAGGTATACACCAGTGCCACCCACATCATTTGTTCTTGCCCCTGTGCTGACGTTTGCCCACCCTCCAAGGTGTGCCTTCACACCTGCATGTGAGCTACAGTGTAAAACACAGGTAGATTGAAAGAGCCATGTTAGAAAAGCCCATCAAAATAAATTGATGAGATTAGAGTGCAAATCACACTTACTTCGATACATCAAGCAAGAAGTCATTCAGCTCAGTCTGCTTAGCAAGGCCCCGGCACACCTGGAAGCACAGATCACATTATCATTTGCTTCAAAAGAACACTGAAGTCAGAGGGAAACTGAAGTCACACAATCTACCAGTTTAATTTGTATGAAAAAAATACCACTACTAGCATATACATATGTTACAGAACTGTATAAAATTAAAAGCTGGATTTGTGTGCTGGGCTTCAATCTTAGCTATCTAGACGCTGAGTTAAAACTATCAAATGCAAGTAACGTCTTTCATAAGACTGTTTAAAAGATGTTGGCTGTTAACACTTGTTCATGCTGCCTCAAAGGCTGCCACTGAATGTGATTATGAAATCAACTTAACAACACCTCCTTATCCAGACCCTCAGCTCTTCTGAGAATGTTGAATATTTTGTTTGCTTTCTTCCTTACCATACTTTTACCACTTTTTTGCAGGTTGCAAAGTAGCGTGTAGACACAACTGAAGACTGACATCAGGCAGGTTTAAGTAAGCTAAGTAGCAGAAGATAAATGCTCAGCTTTGGGAGAAATTGGCATGAGTACGAACACATAAAGTAGTATTCATACTACATCTTAGAAGGAAAGTGTTAGATGAAGCAAAGCTTTGAACTGTATTTTTACTTCACCTAATTGCATACTCTGTATCTAAAGTATAATTGTACACCTGTATATTACTAGAGCAAGCACTGACATCGAAAAAAGAAAACAATCCTCTAACGTTTGTACCCTTTACACAATAAAATATCACTCAGAACTAGTAACACCTTTCATATGTGCAATGCAGATATAAATAAATATGCAAAATATGACAAACTATATCCACAAGCATATAATTAGGTAACTAGGTACAACTTCTTGACACACGCTACTTCCTAAAGCCCAGCTGTGAGGATGTTAGGTATGGCCCAATGACAGATCAAAGCTTTTGCATTCTTCTCATGCAAAAGTTTGGGAAGGGCAAGGCTTCTGCTTAGCAGAAGGGAGAGAAATGAAAATGACCAGTGGACAGGCTTAAACTAAACTTTCTGTGGTTTGTTTTCTTAGGTGTGAAAGACTTTTCTATTAAAGGGAGCCATTGTCACAAAGTGAAGTGACAACTGCATGCAATTGCAATTCTACTAGCATACAATATTCTACATCAGCTAATTCTGCCTAAAGTGGCAGGGTGAATGACCATCCTAAACAAAGTCAATGACTTCCAGCACCAAGGTGGCAAATATTAGAGCCTAGAAAAGAAAAGCAGGAAGTTTTGTGCGAGTCTTCTGCCAAATGTATGAAAGTCATCTTGGAAAAAAAAGGAATGTCACGAACTTCCTCCTGTGAGCTGACAAAAGAACCTATTTTAGCATCTTCTGTGAGTTGATGGAATATGTTTGGTTTCAGTGTTACCATCTTCCGCTAGCCGAAATAACAAAACCTATTAGCAAAGCTGCTGGAGTTTACTAGAGCAGCTTGCACTGCGTGGAGCTTCATTAGGCACCCGACTAGGGACAGCAGGAAGCATCCTTAGGGGGAGGATGTTACAGGACCATGTAGTAGCTAGCAAGGGTGGCTTGAAGTAGGCTTTAGCCAGCAACATCTAATAATCTCAAACTGAATACCAAAGCAGGAGGAAAGCAAGCAGTTGGTCCAGCAGTTACCTTCTTACAAGAAGAAAACCTGCAAAGTTTTTATAATTCCACTTTAACAATTTATCTACTTTGTTAAAGTTTCTTTTTCCTTTAGTAAAATCTACTGCTTGAATCAATGTTTTAGTAGTGACTTCCACTTAAATTTGATTATAATCCGTGTTCCTAGTAATCAAGTCCTGGCAGAAGGGTTACATGATGAAAAAATAGCCACACTTACTTGTACTTGATGTATTGCTACTGAAGCCCATGCAAGATTTGCTGTTGCAACCTGAAACAAAAGAGGAGAAAGTAACTCTGAAGAAACCTTGAAAGTTCACATCAGTTATGTGCTCATTTTCTCTATCTAGCTGCTAAGTAAAATATCTGAGCTGTTTTAGACAGGCAGGCAGTAACAATTTGTGGAAAGACAGTTATTTTGTGAAAGTCTCAGTATACTTGTGAGTGTTTCAATTTTAGTAAGGTACATTCAGTCACAAGAGAAAAATCCTCATTTTTTGGTATCAAAAAATGTTTACCAATGCTCTTCAGAACCAGTATTGGGAACCCATCAGCTCAGAAATACAACATCAAAACAAACATCCCATAAGCCAGAGAAATAAAACATCCCGTAACATCTTTCTGAGGCTGCCTCTCTTCAGCCACAGCTATTTCCAGCTGTAAACAGGCACTGTTTCTTTCACTACCATTTTGGTGGCAGAAGAACCAGACCTGATCCCTCAGCTCAAGACTAGTGTTTTAAGTATGACAGTTTCCAGGCAACATTTCAAACAAATGTCACGTAAACTGCAGTTAACTGAGATGTGCTACCATGCATAATCTCCTGGCCTTGAAACACAGGAGCTTTATAGGAACATAGAGGACAGAAGAAGTACAAGAGGTCTACTGCTGTATACCCTCCTAAGATACCTTTTTTGTAATTTTTTTTTTTTTTTAAACAGAACACATTGTACACATATTATAAAAACCGCTGATGGTATCCAAAGGCTTTCTGAAACTTGAAAATGAAAAGAATGCTTTATAAGACTCAGAAAGTGACCTTAAAATATTTTTAATTTACTAACAAAATACTCTTATTTAGCAGCCAGTCTTTTCCAAGTAGAACATTCATGAACTTAAGTTACAGAAGGTATTTCACATAACATAAAAAATTCCTATTTGCACAGAACAATGCGTGTCTGAGACCTATCTGAATTGCAGATTCATTAATGGAGTAGGATAATTGTAAAAAATAAATACACTGTGTGTAAGCAGCAGAATTAATGAAACCCGGTTTTGTATGAATGACTGTTCTTTGTTCTGTGAGCAGGGACACTGTCACCACCATACTAATCCAGTCCTCTACCATGACCTCTACTTACTGGTGGAAAAATACCAGATGCGACGCTGAGGCTGAAACAGCATTGACTGCCCAACTAATATACATGTAGAAGCATCGCATGTATGCTAGGCTACTTAGGTTACTGATAAACAGAACATACAATTGACAAATATTGATGGTTTTTTCCTTCCTTGGGAGGGCTAGTTTCTGTTCTTTTCACAAGAATAATTCCTGCTCAGTACAGCTAAGCTGCTCAATGGTGCATCTGGTACCACTATCAAGACAACACACCTGTCTTGAACTCAGCCCATTTTGTCCTAACCTTTGTGTTCATGTTCCTTTCCCTGGGAAAGGGTACAGAGAGAAATGAATGGTACATTCATCTTAATGTGAGAGCCATCTTAATACGTAGATGGGATATAACAAGGATCCTCAACCAGACATGAGAGCTAAGATACACTTCTAACACCTTTAATACAGTGCTAGCCTTTGAGACAACTGCTCTGTGTTCAAATTTGTTTCTACTTGGCTAACAACTCATAACTTTGGATTGACAAATGGACACATATTGACAACATAACTAAACAAGCCTTATATAAATACAGTAAACCATGCAGCATAGAGAACAGTTATGGAAACGGGAAGATGGTTATGAATGGGAATATCTGGATGGGGAAGAACCAGAACAAAAAAAAAAAAAAAAGGCAAAAGAGATCTTCATGAATGGCACCTAGATTAGCAGGTCATCCAGGTACCAGCACATACACACACAGTTTCTAAGAACATCTAGGTCAGGAGACAAAGGACAGTGAGTAAATCTTGATGACTCACAGAGATGGGACAGGCTAGAGAGACAAAAGATATCAGCCCCTAAACGCTAAAGAAAAGGCTAACCTAAAACCAGCACATTGTTGTCAACCTGGGAAAGAAATCAGGAAACATAAGGACTCAACATCTGGCATCATGTTTTAAAATGGGGCTAATTCACTGAGAAGCCACATCTAAAAAGTCAACTAAAAAAAATAATAAATATTTCCATACTGTAAAGTAAAGTGTTACTGGAAAGTTAAAATTGAGATTCAGGATAACTCAGCAGTGTCCTTTTTATACAAAGTGATTTCATTTTTTGACACATGATTTACACTTATATTTCATTCACCTGCTCTGCATTAGCTTCTCTAACAACTCTGTATTGACAAAGAAATCTTGAAACTGGTTTTCAACAAAAGAACACAAGGTAAAATTCTTGAGTTTTCCCTACACTTACATATGTAAATTTTACGTCCTGTGACTGAAAATACAAATCACTACCTATTTTTTTTCCAATCGGTAACATTCGATGAGAACAAAAGTCAAGTACAAAAAAGGTAGAAAAAACATAAGAAGAGTGAGAGAAGAAAGTCTGGGGGGGCTGAAGTGCTGACCATTGTGAGGAAGTGGGGAAAGGTTGGGCATGAACTCACCTCTTGGTGACTAAGATGGAAAGCTTCTTTGCCTAAGTGACGGTAAAGCTCCAGGATACCAATCAGATCACCGATTGCAGTGACAATTGGCAAACACAGAACAGATTGGATACGAGTCCCTGATTCCAGTCCAGTACCTTTGGGAAATCTCTCATCCTAGAAAATGTAAACATAACCTGATAAAACGTAAATATCGTAACATTAACATGAAAGATATACTGACATTTTCCTCCCTCTTCTGGCTGATTAAATCTGCAGGAAAATGATAAAATTCACTAAAACTCATATCTCAGCATAATTTACACACAGTATTAAGATATCTACTAAAAAATGCAATAAAACCATCTCAACATTAATTTACGTATACAGATAACCTTATTGATGTAAAGTCAGAATTAGTTGTTGTATTAGACCCAGCTTTGGGTTTGGTCTTATAATACATTTTCTCTAATCTCATATGTAGAAAAAACATCACTTCATTGCTAATGTCAGACCAGATTAAGTAAAAATGCTAACAAACAACAGTACCTCACCACCCTATTCCCCCCTCAAAAAAACCCAAAGCATTTATAATTATGATGGGGACCGTTCAGATTTCAGTGTTACCAAGCAGACAGCAATGCTTGCAAGAGAATAAAAACTGAAACCTGAGGTTTAGTTTATACAGAGTTATAATCCTCAACCGACTCCTGAGGAGGAGAATGTGTTCTCAAAAAAATTATGCATGAGAGTCAGAATCTTTCTCATTCCCTTGCTTATGCATACTGAATAAACCAGTGCAAAAGTTACAGGAACAGATATTTAAATAATCTAACAGCTACTATAAAAGACTCAAATTCTTAACTTCTAATCTACATAGGGAATGTCCAAGGCTTTATAGCTTCAATTCTCCATGTATGAAAACTCACAAAGACCTGAGAAGCCACCTGGATGTTTCGGTTAGTAAGGCAGTAACTAGCCTACATGAAGTGTGAGAGACCCACTCTGCCGCACATCAATCCTTTAGTCATTTAGCACTTGATTCCTACCAGATGTTCCCTGCAGGCTGTGGTTAGGCAAGACAGACACACCCTCAAGGCTCATTAAAACCTCTCCTTTCTCAAAGGAAACAGCAAGTAATCTCTACTTTAATTACTAAAATGACAATCAATCTGAAGGGCTAGGAACAAATGACAGACAAAAAGAGAGTGGGAAGCACTTTGCAACACGAGCCTCTCGCTTGCATTTTTTATTTCTGTCCTCCAAAAAAAAAGGGCTGTCAGTCTATCTGCAAGTGCTTCCTGTCACTGTTGAGATGTTCCAAAAATCCCCAGAAGGCAAACCATGTCACCAAAGTGAATCTCCCTGTTCAGTCAATAATCCACTGATACTGTAAACCAACAAAAAAGTTCAAAACTCCTCCCCACTATCTCGCCCTGATTTTATTATGAATGTAAAATCAAAACATATGCACCCCATATGAAAGGATATCATAATATTAATTGGAAATTAACGGTAACAATTTAAGCCCTATATGTGACTCAAAAAACCTAATGACATATAAAAATCTTTCTAGTCCTGGTTGTATAGAAAGTATTGATTGTTGCTACAGTGAAAGCGGCTTCTGCCTTTTGTTTTTGTGGCTCTATTTAAGTCTACTCACATTAGGCATTTAGTATTTTGTTCAGAGCCCGGGTATGCCCAATAAAGGTCATAGTTTTTTTATAACAGCAATGTCCAATTTTGTCCACAGCATCCAAAGACTGTTATTCTGGACAAAGCTCAGAAGAACAGAAAGCACTAAAAAGAGAATTTAAACTTCCTTGGTGTTCTCATAACCAGCTGATCATAAAGTGTTCTCATAAAGTACAGGTTAAAGACCAGTTTGATACAATTGCATAGGCATGACTAGAGAATTAAGTTTTTCAAAAAATTAAAAAGGACAGACATGCAGAGTGCCAAGAATTATCAGAATATCACCTTAGGATTTTCTGAATCTTTTTACGGACAAAGGCCTATATTTTGATATCAGTTACATTAGTGTGCCTTTGATGTAGGTCTACTGATGTTATAAGTGTTCTAGCTTTAGATTAGTCTAAGCAGAGATCAAAATCCTGTCTAACGACCAGAATTCCGACTAACGTTCTTGGCAGTATGAGCCACGTATTATAATTAAATCAAACTTTGATGGACTATATGGAAGTCATCTTGTTTGGGATTAGCACACTAAGTATTTCAAGACCAGGAAGACAGGAGTTTTGACTGATAGGGTTTTTTTCCTCTCCAAGTGACTATAGTGCTATTACTTCTTTATCTGACAATAAAAACAACAACAAAAGGTTAAAAGACAAAAATCCCCTAAATTTACACTTAAAAATAAATGAGGTATCCTGAAATTATCCCATTAAGCTAATCCAAACTTGCTAACACATTTCCTTGATATCAAGACAGATGTAAATTCTACCATTATACATTCAGCTCAATAAACATTTCAGCATCAAAATATTCATTCTGAGAACATGCTGTAATCATCTAACTAAAAAAAGAAAAAGCTTTTTACCCCCAGAATATCTTCTACTAGCAACGTTTTTCTGGATCTGGCTACATAAGCAGATACTGTAGTGCCATGTGCAATGGGCCCTGCAGGAATGAGCCGTGGTTGTCCTTCTTTAGCTCCTGGTGGTGTAAATACACACAGACTCTAGTTAGAAGGAAAAAAAAAGAAAAAGAAAGAACGCAATTAGAAAGCGTGGTTGCTTTTACACAGTTCCTGTGCTACCTATGTAGTGCAAAGGATTGAATAAATGAGCTTTTGTCCTTTTGACGATGAAAAGTAGTTGGGTAAACTCTACTTAACAGTTTCGAAATTTTAGGAAATCCCACTCTAAAGTCACCATTCAGACAGTGGATAACTCTTCTGCTGCAGTCAGTCATTGCTTATATCAGGGTTGGATTGTGTTACCTTGAACCCACAGTACACTGTGCAGAAAGACTCACAGAGAAAAATGCTACCGTGTAAGAGTTTTTGTTTTTTCTAGAATGCACTCTTTTATTTCAATAGAAAATACTCAAAAACCAGGGATAATGTTTAAATTTCTTGTTTATCTTATCCCAGGGAAAGGTAATTTCAAAATTATCCTAGCACTGTATTTCCTGAAATCCAAGTAACTGCATTTGTCCCTTGTACTAGAAGAAATATGTGTCTTACTTGCTGCCTAACTAAAACTGTCTCATTTGTTGAAAAGTCAGGTATGACAACATTCACATCACGAAACATCTGATGATTGTTCTGTAACAAAAATATTAAATAACACCACCAGAATGAATGGGATTGCAAATATTATTTTACAAAAAGAAAATTAAATACACATATAAAGAGGTCGAACCTGCAAACCTTTCTGTATGACAAACACTCTTCAAATCTAAAATTTCATTCATTTTTGGGTGAAAAAGAAACTTTATGGAACAGTAGAGTGCTGGAAAACAATGTTCTTATCACAGTCTCTCTAAAATTTTCCTTTATTTTTTCCCTCAGACAACCTGAAAAGAAGCAGTCTGTTAGTGCCAACAGACTTTAAAGTCACAAAACCACAAAAAAAACCTGTCTTCAATGCAATCAGCAGGAACGGTTCATTTCATAAGCAAAAAGTTTCACCTTCTGTTTCATTTTTCTACCTTCATTTTATTGCATCCATCAATTTATGTGTCTCCTAACGCTACGGAACCAGAGACTCTCAAAATCTTAAAGCGTTTAGACTGCCACACCCTATTCAGCATAGCAGAGCTATTACTCTTTAAACACCCATGGAATTTAGACATGAGGAATAAATGACATGGCAAAGGTTATACCAAGTGTTAGAACAACAGGGATCAAATCTGTATTTCCAAGACTTCAGCTTAATATCTAAACTCTTGAGCCATCCCCACCTCATGCGTTCTAAATATTAGCACAACTAAAGCACTACCTCAGAGACTCACCTTGTACTGGCAAATTGTGTTTTCTTATTTACTATAATCAGTGATCCAATTTATTTCACTGATAAATTTGTAAGACCAGTAGTATATAGTGAGAGTTCCTGTAGTAAGTAACTCTACTGCTAAATAGCTATATTATTTTAAATTGTGAACTTAAAGCATATGAACTAAGATGAAACATTTTAGGCAAAGAGCCTTGCTAGGCATATATATATATATTTTTTTTTTTTTAAATTTACATTTCTAATACCACAGATAGATGGTAGTGCCACCATACAATGCATTACTAACATATCTGGTAAAAATGGCCACATATTGTGCCATTCACTCCTTTGTATTGATTAATTTTACTATCAGACTTTGCTTTCATTAGGGCTGTTACAAGGGTCAATCACACTGAATTTTAAAGCATCAACGATCATGATAATTAATATTAATTACATCTAATCTGTCTCCTACATTTATCATTCACAAAGGTATCTGTAATAGTAGACAAAAGCAGGTGCACAGGTACTTCAGATTGTGGTAGCTCTGAATGTAGCATTGTCTTGAAAGACTGAAGAAAGAACTTCTAGTTTGTTCAAATAAGATTTCAGCTTAGGCTTAGCATTTAGCAGGGAGCTTCGCACTGGAGTTGTTATTATTTAAACAGTATGCCATTATATGCATACTTATTCCTTGCAGAAAAAAACACTACAGAAAATCTAAGAAAAAAAAAAATCTATGGGCATGATTCATTACAGAAATTAAGTGAAATCCAGTCACTATGAAATCAATGGCATCTCCCTTATTTCAGTCTGCTAGACCTGTGAGGTCAGTATCACTCTAGCACCTGAATACTTCACAATCTCTAATTATACCTTATTACAACTGCCCTGTAAGTTGGGTGGCGATGCTATCCTCATTTTATAGAAACTATGATAAAAATTTTGTATTCATATGGTTTTTTTAGCTGAGGCTCCACAATTACCATTTGAGTATGAACTTCACAGCTACATACCCTACAGATCCCTTGCACTATGCCTCAGAGCTAGAAGAAGACAAATGGATCACAAGACAAAGAAAACTCAGGTATGAAAGGACAGACACAGATTTCAGAGATCAACAGTTATCAATTTGGGCCCTGTGAGATCACATAAATTACTAAACAGGGGCTGTTTTCTAGCACAGAATATTAGAGGTACAATTTGCATGTGAAAATTCAGCATCTACTGTCAGCTGTAGAAAATGAAGTGATGATATGAGATGTATTCTCTCATAACTATCATTTCTTTATCCTGCAAACGTGTGAGGCACATCATAAAACATGCTAAGCAATTCCAGAAAGAACACACAGAAATGTTCAGAAACTAAGGAGATGTGACATAATGCACTATATGTAGGTACTCCTGCAGCAATGAAGGTACCTTAGCTGTATGAATTAACAGCATTTTGGAAGGAGAAAGTTGGACTTCATACTGACGGGAAAACAAATGGTCAAAGAAAGGTATGGAATTCATAGCCAAAACAAGAGTGAAGTCTATCCAAGAAGAAGAGTAGTCCAATGGCTAGGGCATTTAGTGAGTTCAAAAGAAAAACACTCAGGATTCTGATAAAACCAGTAACTGCGTATTTGCCTTGTTCTTAAGCAGAAAGGCAGGCAATCTCAAAAAGTTCGGCAAGACAAGGAAGAGAGTTTTCTGTCCAGTTACTCATTTGCTAATATTGTGATACAGATGAGAATTAAACTCTCTTCAAAGAGAAAACAGAGCTCCGACTAGTCATTTCAGCGTATTTATTTCATATGTCTCATGCAGTTGGAAGGAAAGATACTTCTTCCACGGAGTAGCTCTACTGAACATGCATCATATTTACTCCACTTCGATATCTTGCATTATGAAACAAGTACATGAAACCTCGAAATTTTCTGTTTATTCTGATCCCAAACCTCAACCTTATTCTTCAAACCCATTTACACTCAAGGCTTCTTTAAAGAGTGGCCTTTAGCAGTGAAAGACACTGGAAAAGTCAGAATGCTTATTCTCCATATGAATTACAAGAATGTGCCAGAAAAATAAAAAAGCAGCAACATACACACACACAAAACGCAAACAACAAAAACCATTAAATTAATACATTGAGTCTGCCAGAACAAGCCTGCTCAATTTACCAGAATGAAAAGCTCCATTTATTCTTACTTTCCTATAATCTAATAAAATAGATACACATAATTCTTAAATGAAAACTTAGTTTCACAGTTACTTGCCTTCATAAGCTTCAATTTAATTTTTTCACATGCGCTTAAATAGAATGAAAAAGAACATTTTACATAACTGATCCAAAAAAAGCACCCCACAATCTGAAAAAAAGTACATTATTCTAATAAAACTGAAGAAACCGCAGTTCACGATTTATTTAAATCGGTGTTCTGATATAAAATATTTTTTAAAAAAATCAAAGCAACTAGTAAAAGGTTTAGGATATAAAGGGTATAGAAACACAGAAATACATATTTTCACAAATGTTTGACCTGCTACACTACCTGCTACACTATATGCTTACAGGAAAAAGATTTACTATTAAAAAAATACTTTTATAGCAGGGACAGTAACACTATAATGTGTTCAATACTGAAAAGGTGGTTCATATTGCAGACTACTGCAAAATGTAGGAGATGAAACACAATGTTTAAAATTCTGAATTATGTAGTGTAAGTAGTGGAATGGACACTGGAGACCAAAGTTGATCTCTCCAAAGATTAACACTTTTATCCACACCATTCTTCTTACTTTTTCTTAAGATATATTTGCTTCTTTATGCCAAGATAGCAATGTGTGACGCTTAGCAAAGTAACTATGTTATTTAAATTACGTGTATAAAGTGTGCTTTTCCACACTGGTCTCCCGAGTCATGCCCACAGCTAAATATAAAACAACACAGAAATCCTTCTCTTCTCAGAAACAGCTTCTCAAAACAAAATACAAGGGAAAAAAAAAAACCAAACAACAAAACCAAACACAAAACCAAATAGCCACTTTCACCAGAAAATGAAGAACTCACTTCTTCCACACATAATGTATTTTTTCTCCAGAAAAGGCCTTCACTGGATTTTCAATGGCCAAAAAGCTGTGTTGACACCATGAAATGTTCCTAGCAAAAGTTGCTTTTGCCAGCACAGTCTTTCCTGTGTCCTTGTGTAACTATCAGTTTCGCTGGTAAACCCCCCTGTTCCTACCACCCTGAAGTACTGCTGTGAATAGGCACCCCTATATGGGAAAAAGCTCATGGACATTATTTTACTTCCAGGGATAAGAAGAGTTTTGCAGAAGCAATTCCATTCTGCCCACTGCTAAGGGCTCAGCGATCAAAAAAACCTCTTCAAACTACCCAGTAAGTTCTAAACTTGCCACTCTTCCTCCTGACTCTGTACAAGCAGAGAAATACGACTGCACCAAGGACAGGCTTCCACCTAGACCTCAAACAACAATCCTTGATCTCCAACGCCATGGAACAATTGCTAATCTTATCCTGACCATGCAGCATTATTAAAAAGAAAGGCAAATTTTCTCATAACCATATATAAGCTGCCATTAGTCTATAAGCCTCTACCCATTCCACATTGACTTTATACATTCACCTAATAAAGTTTCATGACTGCTGATACATTCCATATATGATCAATTTAAATCTGAATGAGTTTAAACATTTATTGCCAATTAAGCATATGGAAATTTCTCAAGGTTTGTTGGAGTTTTGTTAACAAAGCTTTTGAATCCGAGAAGCCATCAATGGCAAGGTCAGACAAATGAAATGCAGTCAGAACAAAAAAGCTGTGCTCTGCTCTCCTACAGCGTGTTACTGAAATAATCTCCGAGGCATCCCACAGACCCTGCTTTAACAGAATCTCTTTAATTACCACTGTCCAAGACCACCAGGTTTTTTTTCACCTATCCAGCTTATGTTTCCTGTTTTACCTTTTGCTTAAGAAAATACTTATAAAATAAAATGTATGTTAGTAATAATAAAATTTGGGACTCAACTAATCTCTTCTAACCATGAGTCACTCCAGCATTCTTTTAATTTGCAAATGCAAATTCAAATCATCTTTCACCAGCTCAAAGGGTAATTAGAAATGTTCCCATGCAGACATCAGATATATTGTATATAGCTTCACAAGTAAATGAAGAAATGGACAGATTGGGTCCTTTTAAATTACTTGCATTTGTTTAGTGGGTTTGAATATCTTACTTCAAAAACAGACTAACAGTTTACATTTCCGGTAAAGACACTGAACGGTGATTAATAATCAAAATAAGGAACCAGTGGATTTTCAATGACAACTTGAACAATATATAGTCAATAAAAAAGGAAATATGAGAATATAAAGTCCCATAATTTCCCAAATACTATACTGATAACTCACAATGCAGTAAATGGAAAAGGCAGAGGAGACAGCAGGATGCCTGTGCACTGCTCACAGTATCTTTTGCTGCTATAACCACTTGCAGTGACAATTGTCAGTATCAGACTTTATGACATCGTAATGTCACTTTCTCTCTCCTGGCAAAAATTTCATAAAAGACACCTACTGTACACAGAGCATTAGATATCTCTACTAACGATGAGGGAGAAGGCAACCAAGATGGGAGAGTCACTCTAACAAAAGAGCAAACATTGGCTTGGAGAGTGAATCCTCTGGAAGTGTCCAGGTTTGTGAATTCTGGCACCTGGCTGCTCACGGGATCCTGCAATTCCCTGTTTTGATCTGTTTCCCCTCCTTCCAGACACAGATAGAATCTCCTTACCTACATCAAACTCAACTACCCTATTACCAATCTTTTTCCAACAAGTTCCATATGGCGATAGACTTCTTTCTTTAAATTTAGTTAGGCAGGGGAACACTGAAGTCTAACGCCAGAAACCTCCTATACCTTGTTGGAACCTCAGAGCACACGAGGTGCTTCCTTTCCTGCCTTCTGTGACATGACAGATTGTTCCAGCTGGGCCCAAAATCTTCAAAATGATTCCTTCCTTCCTAGTTTAATCTCTTAATTCATTTTGATAAAGTCTCCAACCAAAAAAAAAAAAGAAATCCTATTAATTTTGACTGACGTTACAGTGTGGCTTAGAATCCACTAATGGCATGATTGTGGCCACAGAGAGCAAGGGTGCTTAAAAAACCCGTACGGAAACAAAACAAAGTCCAAAACAAACGACAACCATAACAAAGGTTTAACCACTGATGAACACAGACAAATGCAACAAAATTCACCCTTTCATATTTCATACGCACTTTAGGTATAGGCAACACATTGTAATCTGTAATGTATTTTTAAAAACCTACTATATTAACGGTCTTCCAGTCTACAGGAATGCAGTATGATGTACACTGTAATCCTCTAATCAGTTCTTGAGGGGTATCAACATGGCAGCATTTTCAATTCACTGCTAAACACAGCAAACTCGGCTTTCAGATACATAACAAAATTAGTAGATAACTAATAAGCCATAATACTATGGCGTTTGGTGCTCTTTTCTTGGTACTATGCACAGTCTATTGAAATTATGGAGTAATTTATCTTGACCATCTTTTACTGTGGCTGAAAAAACCCTCATTTTTTTTTTAACAGCTAAGAGCATGCACATGAAGAATTACTGATGTTCATCTTGTCATGCTGCCATAACTTTGCCCCACAGTTGATTTTTCTAGTGAAAATCTTAATCCTTGACAGAGGAAGCAGATTAAAATCCCAATAAAAGAAAAAATGAGGAGTAGCAGCTCAAGCCTCATAACACAATTCCATCAGCACCTCCTGACAGATATTCTTACAGTGATAAGTACCTAGAGTTTTCAGGTGGTTTCAGTCTTTGGTTCTTCTGATGAAGAGGTCAACTACAGGTGTAACTGATGCTATTTTTCTAGTGGCTGTTGGTGTGTAGCCCATGGGAATCTGGCATAACACCAAATCCCAACCCACAAAGGCTAGAAACCATTCAACTATGTAAAGTTTGCCAGCGCTGGATTTGAACTGCAAATATGTAATGCTCAGCATTTCACTAACTGCTCGGTTGTTTCTTCTTTTTTTATAATAATCCTTATAACTAAGCAAATACCAATCATAAACTGATTTTTCTAAAATTTCTTTGCAGAAAAGAGGTCTGGATAAGAATCTGGTTTAATGATTAGAATGAGAGTTAAAGTACACACATGACAAATATTCCATTAACAAACTGTTATGGTGGTAAGGGTGACTGGATCCTGATCTAATTTCTTCCACAGAGAATGTTGCTGATAAAACTGGCCCTAAAAATGCTTAATGGAAAACCATTTAATATTGAACTGACATTAAATGAAAGCCTTAATACTAAAGCATTGCTCTATGACTTGATGCTTGAGAAAAAAAAAACAAACAAACATTAAAGAGAAATGGGAATTAAGCAAGTTGATATTAGGCGAGCTTAATGGTTTTTGCTGCTCACGTCCTTTTCTGTTGAGTAACAGTAATAGATTTTTAGTCTTGGTAAAGGAGGTAACAACCTCTATGTAAGACCACACAGCCTAATGATAAAATTGTCTGCAGATAGGTATAAAGGCTATGCCCTAAGGCCAGTTTTTTTTGCAGGAATAGAACTTATCACAACAAGCAATGACGACCAAGAAAACCAAACGCACACAACTAATTTGGAAAGTATCCACAGGCAAAAACCTTGAATTTGTAAACTGGTTAAATTGAAGGAGTAGCCCTATAGTACCACACTAAAATCTTAAAGAGCTATGGGCAATTATGTCCCGGGTTTAAACACAAGCGCAGCAATCCTACTACATGAAGCACAAAGGGATAAAAGAAGTGGAAAAAAACCAAAACCAAACCAGCAACTACCTCCATTGTTTATAAAAACTTCTTAGTTCCTTCTTGATAACTGACAGTGTACTTGACAGGAGATCTGCATTTTTAAACCACACAGTATGTACAAATGTTGGATACTTGTGAAATGAAGACGATGCACTTATATGCTGTAAAACAACTAGCAGTTGTGTGTTGGGTTTGTGGTTTTTTTTAATGTTTTCATCCTTCTGAATGGTTTCAGTTTCTAACTGCACTTCACTCCTGGAAACTTCCCAGTTGATTTACAAAACTGAAAAACACCACAAGAGTTACATCAGTTCATTGACACAGAAAACTAAGTTGACACACCTCTCTTCCGTCCCTTCCGTTTTAAGGCATGGTCAGCTAAGCATTTTTCTGAAAGATGTTTGTCCAGACGGTTCTCAAACACCTCCAGGGATGAGGATCCTGAACTTTCACAAGCAACACACTGTAGTGCTTCATTACAGCCACAGCTTTCCTAATGCCAGTTCAAGCTCACTTACAAGAAGTAAGTGCCCTACACACCATAGGTACGGAGAAGAGACGATTCCCTTCCTCTCTATCTTATCCAGGCATATCTTCACCCCTCAACTTCCTTTGTTTAGACTAAGCAATACCAGGTTTTTTTGTTTCCTGACTATTTTCCCTGCTCTCTCCTGGACTCACTTCAGCTCCTTCAATTTTTTCTTAAAAGTGCTGTGCTTAAACTAGACATGTTATTCCACCTGAGATCTTAGCAGTGGACAGAGGAATGGGAAAATTACTTTACACAAAGGCTAGATTTCTGCTTCTGTTACATACAACAGTGTCTTTTTTCCTACAGCAATGATATTGCTGACTCATGTATACCTTCAAATTCACTGCAAACCCCAGAAGCCACCAACTGTCCTACAAAGAGAGAGGCAATCTATGAAGAGCCCAGCACTTGTCCTCACTCCAGCTTCTTCAGACCATTTTTCCAAGATCACTTTGAATTCTAATCCATCCCTGCAAACACATTTGCACGCCTTCCCGATTTCATGTAATATGCAAATTTAATAAGCCTATATTCTTCCTTCACCCATGCATTAATGAATATACTCAGCAAAACTAGATACAGGATAAATCCTTGACAATTTATGCAAAATACTCTCCCATTCTGATAGTGAACCACAAACAACTCATGCCTGTACAGTTTTCTAACCAGTTCTGCATTCTACCTATAGTATACTCATCATGACCATATTCCGCAAGTCCATTTGCATGAATATTAAATGAAACAGGACCAAAATTTCACTAAAATATACCCTGAGAGTTACCTAATTTCTTTCAGTTTGATAATCTATTGACTCAAAGTTAAACCACCACACTATAACTCATCAACAGCTTTCTTTCTCTGATGAGTATCACTATTTACTGGCAGATAAGCAAGCAACAGAGTTCTTCCACTTTATATATAAAAAGAGTACATGATAGAATTGATTAAAGGATAGAGACCAAAGTTTTCTGAATTGACTTGCAGCTAGAAGGGTTTCACCTGGAAATATATTTAAAAGACTCAAATTTCAGAGATGTCTACACACTCAAAATAATGTACCTTAGCCTGGCTCAAAACCCTGAAACAGTTAGCAAGCAGTAAATGTTTTTATCCTGGTTCTTAATAATTCAGATCACCAACCCCACAAATTCGCTAGGTGGCAGCGCACATCAAGCTGCAAAAATTTCTGCACGACCACAAATTCTAGACTGGCTTAATAAGATAGCCACGTATAATAAGATATGCACATATTTGTGGCCTCACATAATTACTTCTTACAATAAAGCTATTGGAAACTGCTATCCAAAGCAAGGATGATCTGTTTGTCAACACAATTTGCAGTTTCAGAAAGTAAGTAACACTCACAAGACCTAGTAAAAGCTACTTTAAGTGTATGCCTATTAAATTTGAAGTCATACATCTTTATGTAGGTATCCCAATGTAATCATGAGGTGAATTACTCACACAAATAAGGACTAAAAACAAGAAGTATCTGAAGAATCAGATAATATAATAACACATTAGAAACTCTATAGCTGTGATAAATATTTTAGAAATATTGCCTTGTAAAGATGTCAGTTTATGGGCTTAAATCCACGCTCACCTAGCATGGTACTTAGACACATTGATTTACACACACACACACACCCACAAGCAATACAAGAATTTCAGTAAATTCTTTAAGTCATGTTTGAAGATGATATTCGGTTAAGGTCATAACATGAATATTATGAACTATATATTAATTCCCATAAGAACTAAAACAGAAAACTGAAATAAAGTCAAGTCCTTTGCTGGAGGGCTGTGAAACATCCCTGTTTGATTTTCAAGTGTTTCCGGTCTCCAAGATATAGCATTAGCAACATGGCTGTTATGCACCTGAAGAAGAAATAATTTTATTTGCATAACCGCACTACCCATGGACAAAGATCATTTCTTAGATATGAAGAAAGTTCAAGAACCAGAGGCAGTATGGGCACAAGTCTGTTCAGACCACTTGACCCTGATGAGGAAGCTATATTGCTTCCAGTACTTGAGTATTTTGCAATGCATTCTACCATATGTATAGCATATGCAAAACCAGACTAGATACACAGGGCAACTTTATGGGGATGGAAGGAGCTGGGCATGTGAGTGGTACTTACCTGCTTGGGGGCAATTGTTTGAAAAGCAGAATCATACTATGAGAACACCCTTAGCAAGGACCATGACAAGCGCCAGCGCTCCCAAGGAATTTGAACAACCAGAAGGTTGCTAAAATAACTGAACTGGCCACACTCATTCTGGCACCAATTCTGAGTAACACTTGCATAAAGAAATGTATTGGAACATGCAAATGGTGTGGCATCTTTCATTTCAAGCAAATTCACTCAAGTAAAAATCCTGAAGGCATTTGACCTGACCTGTCAGCCAGAAATTACCTTGTCCTTATGCTGTTATCCAACTCTAATACAAGTCAAGATACAGTTTTGTATACTTCAATAGAGAGAAAATAAGGCCATAAAGAATCTTTATATATGGACAGGTATTTTAACAAACTCATATTTGTACTGTTAAACTCCAAAGGAATTTTTTCTAAAACAAGGTCCCTCCTTTAAAGGCCAAGGTATCATCTATGTTTTGCAAAAAGAAAAAGACCAGCTAATCTAGAGCTTTTCTTCACATTAAACAAATTTGATTTCAGTTCTAATATCATTTTCATGTAAGGGAAGTGCTGTCCATATTAAAAATTGCACCAAAGAAAGATTTACAATGAATTCTTAGGAACCCATGGGAAAAAAAAAAAACTGCAATGATATGGCAATTCTCTCAATATTAAAAAATAAGAGCACACAGTTTGCAGTAATCATTTGCTGGTTTTGATTTTGTAAATATCTAAAATTTCTGTAAAAGGAAGTTATCTTCTATCCTAATTACAAACTCACTATTTAATCTAGGCTAAAGGTAGTTATGGAAATCTCATATTGCAAAAATGTTCGTTAGCTGAGATTAACGTGTGTAAAGAGTCTCAAAATTGGATGTTTTTAAACAGACAGAAGTCCACCTATACATATTTACAGGGGGAGCTGAAATGAAGTAGAGTTAATGCTTTTGCTGCAGTTCTGATCCTAAGTTCCCTTACAGAATCAAGTCAGAACACACATCACTAAATGTTACAAAACCGTTTGGGAGAAAGTACGTATCTACTTATTAACAGGATCCCTCCATCTTCCCCAATCCCCTCCCAGTACCTAATTCTCAAAAAGACATGTAACACACACTCCAGAAAAGTTGTACTCAGGCACAATTTATTTGTTTGAAACCATGGTGGAAAGAACCAGGTGTAGTTCTGAAACACTGAGGCTGCTGACTGGATAAATACAAGCAGATTTATGTATATTTCTCAAGCTAACAAACAAAAAGCCAAATGATAAAAGAGAAAAAAAAAAACAAGTTTGGCTGAATTTGCAAAATTTAATTCACGAACCATGCACCAAAAAAAATTAAGCCACCAAAAAATAGAAGCCATTCGTCAACATGTGTCCATAGGTGTTCCGCAACTACTCTGTCCAGGTTAATGCTAGGGTCTTGTATCATTTTTGAAACTTCAGCTTGAAGAATTAGCTCTGTTCTGCCATTTATGCTATGCAAAGTCTTTTTGTTCCCATTTAAAAAAGATATTTGATAAAAATAAATAAGAATACATTGCCAGTATTTGCTGGACAATGGCTAATCTCACTTGGACACATCCTTTAAATTAAATATTCAAGAGACAAAGATATCCAAACTAGTTTTCAATTGCAATTTCTTACAAAAAGTAGGCTAATGCATTACCATTTAGTTACAAGACTCCCAACATGAGTCTGGCCCAAAGCCCACTAATGTGAATGGAAAATCTCACACTAACTTCAAAGGACATGGGATCAGTCCCTTTAATAACTACATGAAGAACATTCCATTTTGGGAGATGCAGCTACACAGCAGTAGTTAATAAAGTCAATATGTGTTTTTAGTGGTTGGAACTTTTTTCAGGAAAGAGTTATACTGGGAAGCAAATAGATTCAACTGCCTAATAGGCTATTAAAAACAAAAAAAAAAAAGAAAAAGAAAAAGCAGAAGGTCATAGAGTGTCAAGGCCCTCAAAGTATCAGAAAACTAGGAAGGACCCCACACTAATAGGAAAAACCTCACCATAGTAAGAATTCTCTAGGTCTCAAGCCGTAAAGTTAATTTTACTGTAATCTTTTACAAAGCATTTAGAGACGAAGGTGCTCAGCTGGCATGCAGTGACGGCCACTGAAGCTGGCCAGCGCTGTGCATTCAGAACGGATGGCTGCACTTCCTGAGAGTTCTGCCTTTGGCAGCAGGAGGAAGCTCTTCAGTGACTGTTTGCATCATGCACCCCCCCTCCCCAACAGTGGACGCTGTCACCTACTAATGAGTACCAAAAACTGCATTCATAAAGGATGAACAACACGTTACTTCAATCACACCCCTTAGTGAAAGGGTTATTAAAAATATATGCTATTTACATACTTACAGAACTCACTCAGAGAAGATCCAATTTCAGAATAATAAAATGGGTTATCTTTATTATATGAAATAATTATTAAATGAAAAATGCAAAACCCATTTCAGAAATTTCTGTATGAGTCTTCTTTCCCATTCTTCAAATTAGACACTATCTTTTTGAATAAGTAAAAAATATGCTCAGGCAAGGCTCAAATCAACTGAAGGTTTGTACATCTTCAATCCTGTTTCCATTATTTCAAAAATGTCATTTTTTCTCTTATTCTGAATTCAATTCTTTCACAAAAAGCAAAGGAAATTGGCTAATGGACTATACAAAAAAAAAACTACAAAAAAACCCTGGCTGTGTACAGTAAGGAAACAAAAACAATGAGAAAAAGATTTTCCTCTGTGGTCATTTTTCAGTAAGAAAAGTTTGTTTCTTGAACCAATGAAAAACATAAAAATTCTGACAAATTGTGATTTTTAAGTTGATGGAACTGACTCAAGTATCAACTGCATTTCCTTCTTGGCAGCCATTTGAAGTAACTACAAAATCCTGCATAATGGTAACTGCACAAATTGATCTGGATAGAAAAAAAATGTAATGCATTCTAAAGGCCAAATAACAAACCAGCAAACACTGGACTCGTTCAAATTATTACATCAGAAACTAATTTCAGTTATACATTTTAAATGTACAATATATTTTATGCTAACTACATCTGAAATTTACATTATCTCTCTATCAAGTTGCAGTTGGCAGTTAACAGAAGACCCAATAACATTTTTTAAAAACACCAGAGAGTAAATCCAAGTTAAATTCTCTGTTTGTTAAAGACGACTAATAATGGGGCAAAATCACAAGTTAAGTTGATACTATCAGAGAAAACAACAGCACTACTGCCAAATCTTTAAAAAAATTGAAAGGCCAAGGATCTAAATGCAGGAAGCACTTTTTCATTACCACTCTATGTTCAATAAACTTCTATTTTACAGAAATACAGATAACATAAAGCTAACATTCAGCACTCAAGTAACATTTCCTGCTAAATGACGTGCAAAATAAAATCAAAATACCATTGTCAAATTGGAAAATGCACTTGTAACTGTACAGAAAAGCAGCATCTTAATCCAGTATACTTACATTATTGCATTCTCCCAGGAAATATAGTGCAAATCCATCAGCTTTTGTAGCTGCCAAAGCAATAATAAAAGAAATAATTGTACTCACAGGGGGAAATCGAACTTACACAAGATCTCTGAGGTGAAACCACAGATTCAATTCCACTTAGGACAAACATCTAAAATTCTAAAGGTGAAGGTCTATTGCTGCCTCCCTTGAAACTTCCCAGACTATACAAAGTTAGAGGTACAAGATAATTCTTGTTTTCCCCATTGTCATTTACTACATTCTAAAAGATAATTACAAACAACCTCTTTATACATCTTATTCCTATTCCAAGGTCTAATGCCTGTACATTCAAACTAATTCATATGACAGTGGATAACATAAGAACACGTATTTACTATGTAATCAGCCAGATAACATTACAATTTCCATGAATAAAATAAATACCATTCATAGACGATAAGCTATATTTGTCCTTGCCTTAAGATAGAAAATTATGGGAAAATGAAATGTTGCAAATATTGCCATAAAAATGTGTTTCAAAACAAACTGTTCCTGTTTTCTGCACCTGCCCCATATTCAAAATACTGACACACACCAGAAAGTTTACACTTGTCAGATTTCTGCCAGATTCAGACTGTTGTATGAAACAGGGTAAAGTCCAGTGACCTTAACTTTTTGGGAGTTTAAGGAAACCAACCATTATAACCTATGGCTAAAATGAAAACTCTCAACATCAGAAGAGGATATTGCAGACAATGTTTTTTACCCCGCTTTACACAATAGACTTTGATACTTCGAGTGTACATCTGCCTGTTCAACAGTTAATAAACATTTTAATCAATAAATGTACATATCTGATACCCAGGTTTTATGAATGAAGAAAAGAATCCATTCAGTACATTTCAGGAGAGTGACTATACTCATGTGCGATCAAATCAATTGTCTTTCTGCATTTCTTTGACAAAAGGAAAAAAATCCCACTGTGTAGTTACTTGCTTATTGCCAACCGTGTAAAACCAGTGAGAGTTCAGAGCATGCTAATTTGCATTCAGATTTTAAATCCTTCAGCTGTAGTATGTAAGCACATTGAGTTAAAAGGCAAATGAGCGCTATAAAGGAAATACACATTAAAAAAAAAAAAAATCTCATCTGCTTTAGAAAAGAGAAAAAATAATTGTAAAAGATAAGCAGACCCTGTCTCCTATAGCTTCTCGCTTGCTGTGTATTAAAAAATTCCAGTCTGATTTGCTGTGAGCTTCACATCAATATTCAAATAACCACTTAAGCAAAATCAGTAAACAGAAGTGGTCCTTTTAAAACATCATGTATATAAACCAGAACCATTACTCATCATTACAAAATAACAAAGTAGCAGAGAGGGTAAAACCTTTCTAAAGAGTTGACTGAAAGCTATACTGAACAAAGCTACTGATACTTCCTATTGAAGTCTGAGTACCTCCACTCTGGCTAAAAAGAAGCTGAATTACATTATTTTTGGAAATTTTTTTTCTTCATTTTTTTAACTTCTGATCATGTATAGTATTTTCTTACCACAAAAAGTTACCTACATCAGATAGACAAAAAATGGTTAAACAACTGTCTGTAATTTGAGATCACACAAAAGATATGCCCTCTTTCAGTAACTTCTCAGTTTTGTTTCAAAAGGAGTTCAAGTATGCAGTGATATTACCGATAGATTTATTTATTTTTTTTTACTTTCAATATTGCCATTGCAACACCATCATAACCAGAATAGTCTAGTTCATTTAACAGGGGAGCCTATTTTTGCAATTGGATACACAACCCTCTCCAAAGATTAAATTCACTTAAGTGCAGTCCAGGATTCACTGAGGGACAGAAGATGAAGTAAGTTCATACTGAAACAGCACCCAAAGAAAACACTGTTATCCCTCAATACCTGTCTTTATCAATGAAACCATGTAAGAAATGTGCTGTGCACTGATGCTAAGTAACAGCTCAGAGACATGTGATTCTCTTTCTTACCTATTTTAATGATGCTGCTCAGTTCATACAGAAGTAGTTGGTTATCTCCTCCTGTATCCAGGCGCTGTTCTATGTAGCTGTTCAATTCGTACACTACACCTTGCATATTCGTATCCTGGTACTATGGAAGAAAAGACAAAAAGAACATTTTATAACAACTCAGATGTATATTGCACGCTTTAAACATATAAATTCATTAAAAATAATATGTTGAGATTTCAATACCGAGTCGATTGTGACTGTTCTAATCCAGCTGCCTGAAGAACTGGGTCACTGCCAAGCACGTGGCACAGCACTCCACTCTATGCTCCTTTACATATTAGTTCAAAGTGTACTGACTACACCACTGAGCAGTTAGTAATCGCCTAAACTTGGCTGACATGACAATGTCTCAAGAAGAAGCTGAGATGCAACAATTATAAGGAAAGTAACCTTCAACTCCTTCCTTTTAAGCTCCTACTCCACCACAAAAAGTAGGCAACTAGCTGCTTTGCCAGCATCTTCCACCTCAAATTCATGAACCAAATGACAGAACTGTGCCAAGCACCAGAGCTTTGATGCAGTAGCTCAAGGAACCCAGCCTTTCAAATACATCAGCTATCAACACCAACAGACTGAAGGACAGAAATCGCATGAGTCAAAATCATGATAGTCACTGTGGCTTAATAGGCATTTGTTTCAGCTGAAGACAGCAGACAAAGCCAGAAAGAGATTACAAATCAGTTAGGATATTTAGATGTGAGCAATGGGGTGCTTGTTACTGGTAAGATGAAGCAGCATGACATGGCTAAAATCTCATAGGAAAGGAGACACGGCCTCTCTTCAGGGGCCCAGCTGCGTTTGGTTACCCAGTTCCCAAGTCCTGAAACCAAGTTGTGAAGGGCTGATAAAACTGGCAGTAAATGTGCATATGTAGTGTGACAGCATCACGAACAATAATTTCACAGAAAGCAATACTTGGCAGTAAACAAAGATTCATTACCCTGCCCAAAACTGGTAATGTGGTAACTGAAGAAAGCAATATGGTCAATTACTTATGGAACTCAATGATGCAGTAAATTATGTTGCTTAAACTAAAAATGAAGCTGGTGATATTTAGATGAATTAATGTTGCCTGAAAGACTAAGACTTATTCTCCTGCTTATTCATACTTTAGAGCCAAACATCATATAGACCAGACTAATGTAAACTGTACTATGGAAAATGCCACGAAAGTTCAGAGTCCCACAGTCTACCCATCACTCCCACATTTATGTGCACATACCTAACTCTGCTCCGTATCTCTCTACATCTTCTCTGCCTGTAACTTTGGGTAAACCTGTACATGTGACACTTAGTGATGGATTAAGCATGTAACTTACACAATATATTCCATGATATAACTTTTATTCCCACTATTGCTTCCATGCATTTCTACATACAACACACTATGTCATGAATACAAAGCATACGACCATATATTCAGGATATATTTGGCTTCTTCATCTCAAAAAAAACCCCAATAAACTCCACCAACAAAAAGCCCAAGTACTTGCTGGATAATATCAATTCCTGATTCCTTTAAATTAAGCATATCTTAATCTTGACTTTAAAATGGCTCTGGAAAACATACTATCTTTCCCATGAGCCCTTCTTAACACAAGGCGTTGTCTTAATCTATTGCTCCAGATGGACATGTTAGAACATTTAAGACCTAGAGTGTCCCAAATGTTCTCAGTGTATAACAAACTTAACACTGAATAATTCTTTCTATAAATTGATGTGACGATTATAAATTTTGACAGCGCTGCAAGGTCACACTGCATACATGCATAAACTGCTGTAAGTCTTGAGTTTACAATACAGCATGCCATTACCATTATTAGCACCGTATGGCAGCTGGCAAGCTTCCATTGACTGTTCTCTGTTGTGTCCCACATTTACTACTGTACGATTCTTCAAAGGGAAAAAACAATAACATAGTTTCATGAAAGTGGTATTTTTATACTTAACGATATAGCTGTAAGTAGCCATATAACAGTAAAACAGTGAACAAGAGTCTATATTATTCATATGTGTTAACCCATATCTGTAAAATTACATGTAGCCACATATCCTAAAGCAACAACAGCTAATCAAGCACGCATGCATAAAGACTTTATCATGCGGAAAAACGCCAGAACTTGGAAATGAATACATATCTTTTCACCTGTGATGCAGTCAGGATTTAAACCAAATCTTCAAATGTTAAAACTAATATACTAAGGGAACACATCATCAAAATGAGCCCCCTGGCATAACAGCCATGGCAGAATAATAACTTTCCCCGTAATCAAGCAGCAGTTCTGCCTGCATAATAATTACATAATAAGCTATGTGCCCTTTATCCTCACCTCTGCAACATACACTTCCAAACATTTTTAAGTGGGGCAAATCATTGCATGCATCCATGTTACTAAAAAGATGGTAGCTGCATAATACATACAGTTGTAATACAGCAGATTACTTTTACTGGCAATTTGTGGATCCACAACTGGCCAAATGAATAGAATTTGTCCAGATTCACAATTAAGCAGTTCTAAGACTTAGATCAATCACCAGCAAAGAATTACACTGTCATGCTGTAAAATGGTTTTATTTTTATTACAGTGGAGTGAAAGAGGTTTATTTATTTGGTTCTAGGCATTTTGGATTGGATAACCACAATTATGTTTGGTTGAGAAGCCACAGTATTCTTTATGAAACCATGTATTTAAACACTGCGTAACTCATCAGCAAACCTTGGTAAAAGCAGTATCCAATGTGGTTGCTAAGACAGACTTGCACGTATTTGGTGTAAAACTTACTTTAGGAAAGTATATCCTCAAAAAAATTCAACACACTCAGTGGAAAAAAGAGTATTTACCTGTCATCAGATATAGCGTAAGTACTGTTTCTTAATTTGTTAGGTAGTTTAGTTTGCAATTTAAACATTATTACTCAACTCCCTTTACTTAATTCATTCTTCCCATTGATGATTTCCTTCTATTTAAGATTCAGTGTCTACAAGTATTTTGGGCATATTTACTGTAAAATTCTGAATTTCAGTGACATTACATTAAAATATTTCAAGTGGACTAAAACCTGGTTTAGCACATATAGCACACACAGAACATAACACATATATTATGATGCTATGAAAAAGAACTAACAATTAAGAAGGGAAATCCTGTTCTAAATACTCATATTCAAATTTATAAATATGAAAGGATATTTTTGCAGGATTTATACAAAAATATTTCTATGGTTATTTGTCTTTAGAATATTGGGGTGCAAAAGAAGGCAGTAACCCATGACAGTTGATTTAACAATAGTGCTGTGACTTAGATCTAAACAAAGAGGCTGAGAATCACAAATATTTTATTCCATGAAAGGAGATACTGAAAGATCAGGAGTGAGATGTACTTTAAGCATTCATTCTGAACAATTAAGATACAAAAAATATATTCAAGGACACAATTTAATATCTAAAGTAAATTTTATGTACGACAAACTGAAACGAAGATTAATTTCCATGCTTTCATGCTTATAGGGTAGCTGTGCCAGGGGCATTTTATGCTCCTGCGGAAGAGAAAAAGCCCTTCTGCTGCAACAAAAAGCCTTCAGTAATACAGCACAGGGTCAATAAGTGCCAACATAATCCAGAAGTTGATCTGTTTTCTCTGTAACTTCTTAAAATGTCTGCTGAATAACAATGTTCCGATGTAATACTTCCTCCCTACTACAAAGCTCTTTCTCCACAGCAACAACTGCCTGATTCTGCAACAGAAACATGTCCTTTTACAGACCTTACAGCACACAACATTACCGCAGGCTAGGAGGAGTTAGAATAAACGAACAGCTCAAATTCCAGTGAAGTGGAGGGGGATGGCCAAATGTACTTTGGGGATGCGGAATTTCATTGGCTGAGAAAATAATAAAAAAAATCCAAACAAAAAACCAACCTGTGAAAGCCACAAAACATGGGGGAAAGTGGCCGCATCCGGAGAGATTCCTCTTGATGTTGCTTACTTTTCATCAGTAATTTAGGCATCTGAGGCTGGTTTCAGAGGATGTCAGAGAGAAGCACAAGGCAGAGCTCTTTGTCAACTGATGCAGGCGACCTCTAGCCCACCACAGGGCTACGAGGATCAAAGGACTACTGCCTTCTGGGAGGTGGCTGTATACTCCTGTTTCATTACAGACTCAATGGGGAAGGACAGCACAGGTGTTTTGTCCAGGAAAAAGAAGGCGCTGACCCGTCATATCAGTATGCCTTGGAAACAGACTTTTGGGAAAGCAGGGACCAATTTTTCTAGCAAGCAGCAAGTATTTTCCTTAAAAATTTTCAAGGCTCCTTACCCACCCTTTCAAGTACTATCAGACTGAAAAGTAGAGAGGCTCTGGGAAAGCACCTTGGATCTTCATAATCAGGGCTTCAGGTCCAGCCCCCGGTGTCATCCCAGGCTTCCCTTATTTCGTTTGCTAAGCGAAAGGAGCTGGGACGTGAAGAGCTGCCTGACTCTCACCACTGTGTGGGCAGGCCGGACAGAGCATGCAGTGAGGACATCAGCAGTGCTGAGAGAGCTAATTTTATGCATGTTGAGCCCAGTGCCACCCTATCCATTTGCAAGGCACTCTAGGGGTGCCACACCATGGATAGGTATAGGCTATTCTGTCCTAGGGTACTTGAAACTGAGGCCATAAATGTAATCTGAGACATGTACACGGGGGGGGGGAAACAACAAAACCCAAAAAAACCAACAACAACAAAAAAAAAACAGCTTCAAAAAACTAAGGACAAAAAAGTTTTGTGTGATCAAAATTACATTCTTAAAAAAAAAAAAAAAAAAAAGGACAAAACCAGCTGTTCAGGTAAGAAGCAATTCCTGGACCAGAAGTAGGATCTGTTGGGACAAACCGAGGCTCTTGGAAGGAGCCTCAGTTGTTGAAGGGTGCTAAATCACTAAGAATAAAGGATGTGCATAGGCCAAGGAGATTGTATATAGACATGGGAGTTTAAAATGCCTATTCTCTCTTCGGTTACATCAGGTAGTATTTCAGATACCCAGCTGATTCTTTATCAAGCCACCAAAATTAATCTGTCAATGACAGCATGAAGACTTGCAGATAGCGAATCCAAGTGATTCTGTGCAGCACTTTATACAAAACAGTGTCCTTAGGCTGGGAATGAACTTCACCACAAACACCAAAGTCATGAGATCTGAAGTATGACAACAGCCTCTACCCAAACTTCTTCAGTCTTCTCTTTAAAACTGACAGCTACTTTCTTCTCCATGAAGTATGCTACAGAACATAAGCAGCTGCTGAAGCCAAAATGACCAAAATCTCCTGATAAACTTCTAGTCAACACAAGTTTTCTTTCCCACAAAACTATAGTCTCAGCAACAAGAGAATTTAAAGATGAACTAAAAATACCTTCAAGTGAAAAATAAAAGTCCATTCCTTTGCAGTCTTAATGGTCTGAACATTTGCTTGACATTTGATTGAGATGTCAGTCTAAACTATTCCATGCTAGGTATGTTCATACCAGACCAGAAGTACAAAAAGACTGGTCTTACGTATGTAAGTTCTCAATGCCGTTGGTACCCGCTTTATAAAAAAAAGAATTCACAACAGCAACACTTCTTAAAAACAAGCATTGCAGTCACATAACTAAATTAACAAACTAAACTGCTTGATGCCTTTTGTTGAAATAGAGCAGCTTTCCCTTCCTTTCAGGTGGCATTATGAAAAAAACCAGATCCACAGTTACCCCCCGGATTTAAGAGACTCGCTTTATACAATTTTCCAGTTGTATCCATAATTAGTATTTTGGGAAGACCATCAATATGCAATTACTGTATCTTTTTAAAAGAAATATTATATTTCCTTTAAGAATTTTGGGACCATTACTTTATTGGCCTGTAATAAGCAGATTTTTAAACTGAAGTATATTCTTGCCTCTCCCCCAGCCCCTGCAAAGGAATTCACAACTAGAGAGGAACACAATGGTGACCAAATCCAGTCCCTTGCAGGCAAAGGCAGCCTTGTAAGAGACGTCTTATTTAGAAGTACCTAGAATATTCATTCCATGTGTCACTCCACTTCACTGCAATGAGTATTCAGACATCTAATTTAGAAAGAAAAAAGGCCAGACCTGTAAGCATCACAATAGTCACCTACTTTAAATGCAAGAAATTATTGTATTTTAGTTATAGTCACGTTACTGCATTTCTGATGACCAATGGGTATAAAGAAAGAAATGCTTGTAGAAAAAAAAAGCCAAAATATTTAATTAAAACAATAATAAAATTGAGAAAAGGGGAAAAGGACACAAACTTTTATTCAGGTCATTTTTATATGTATGTAAGTTAGATTGTGTACGTGTTTGATATATATATTTACATGTACTGCTACATTGTGTAGGCCTTGTACTTACACTGGCTGCAATATTTTGCATTGTTTAGCTGCACCAATGGTTAGTTCACAGCTCGCATAGAAACTGGTGTTTCTCAATTTTGGGCACAAATAACTAAGAGAGAACTGTGTCCTAAAAACAGTGATAACATCTAAAACATCTAAACTGCGCACGTCAAGAACCAAAAATACGGGTCTGAACCTAATTTAAAAAACAAACAAAAAACCAAAACCCACCAAAACCAAAACCCACACCAAAAAAACCCTAAAAGAGTAGGAATAAAACTGCTTGCTTGCTTCAAGGTGGAAATGCTGAGCCAAAGGATGTCAGATCCTCAGACAGTAAAATAAAAGTAGAGAGAAAGTGGTAAGCAATCTTACAGTGCAGAGCTGGCTTTCAGAGGAGCGGTGAGTGTGGAGAGGAAGCTCAGAAAAACCTCCCTGCTCCAACAAATCAGAAGAGGTAACTGGCATTGGCTGGAGTAACCAATTTTGTTTAAACTTGGACACTGGAAAGCAAGAAGCTATAAAGAGCAGACTTAGCTGAGGTGATTAATTTTAATGCTTGTACATAGCCTCAGAGAAAACTGCTTCTACACGCATTTGTCTGACGTCTATTCTTCTTGTTTTGACTGGAGAGGACATGGGTTAGAACTTGCTCAGTAAATAAAGTTTAGCATTGCGGCACTGTACACAGGTATTTATGAACTGTTTGTTCACACATCAAACACTGTTTATGACAAAAGCAAAGAAGGGAAAATATGAGATGACATTTGGCAGGATGGGCCCTATTATGTCGAAAGATGCAAATGAGCTCTCACTCTTCACAGAAAGCGTTCACTAATTTTGAAGGCACATGTTTCCCAGCCTGTTTACATAGCTGATTTCCAAGCCTTGGGAGAGATGGTGAACATCTTCCCTAGGAGAAGTGTCTTGCCAGATAGCCCCCATTCACTGGCATTCAATTCTAATCTTTCCATCAGCTCCTTCCCTGTTATCAAATGGTAACTGAAATAAATTGCTTCGCTAGTAATAGGAAAAACATATAATAAAAAGCAAAGGCTTGGCTTACGAGAAAAGAACATTATGAATATATAGAAGTAACCATATAAGCTGTTATTAACTGTAAAGCTCATTAAACTGCATGAATATCTCAATTATATCACCTCTCTAGATTATATAATAAAACAGCATAATGAGCTTCATTTTAACTTGACAAGGCTGAATACTGCTCCTCTTTTTTAAAAAGCTTTTTATAAAATCTCATTCCCTCCTAATACTTGACTTGCAAGCACTCTAAAGACATCATGTACGAAATTAAAAATAAACTTCCTCATTTTCCTAGCACTGTTGCTTATCACTACCACAGCATCCACAAGATTTTCTTTATAAAGAAATCAGCTTATACAAGCATCTTCTCGTGACAATGGGTGCAACGCCATTTGCATCATTTCTAAAGCTGGATATGTATCTTTGTTCTAGTTCCCCTAACTTTTTGATTAATTTGTCAGTCTTCAGTTCTGGGACTGTGCAAAAACATTTAAATCCCATCTTTAATAAGGGGATAGAATGAGCTTGCTTTGCCAATGTGTCACAAAAAGCCCAAACTTTTATTATCAGATGCATGGTAAGGATACATGCAATTACTGCAACTATTTACTGAAAACACACTTGCTAATTCTGTAACTGTCAGCGATATACCGTGCTGGGTGCTAGCTGGTGCCAAGGCAGCTGCCAAAAGTTCCAAGTCCGAAAAGGGGAAAGGAGAAGATTAAAGTATTATTCCTGTTTCCAAGAATAAAGTACTGTAAATGAGCAAGTCACTTACTAGGTAATAATTTTCTGATGTTTATATGGTAAACTTCTGCAAAGTGAATTGCTGTTGGCATCACCGGAGTTTACAAAGCAAAGGTACTTGCCAAAAGACAGCTTCACTGGAAGTTTTATTCAAGTAAACATGGAATGGAAAGTCATTAAGCAAAATGAACAACAGCTAATTTCACTGTGATCGTATCAAGAACATTAAGTATTTTTGTTTAAACTTTGGAATCCGAGGTACAAAAGAGCACACAGTGATCATGGGAAAGTTAGCAGCACGTAGAACAAAATCCTGGCTACAGTTCATGTAGGAATGGGGTTATTTTTGCCAACTGAAAAGAATAACACATCTCCAATGCACACTGTTTTCATTAATACTGTCAAAGAAGTATATCTTTAGTCTAGATATACATGAATACATATGCCCTTAATGCTCAAACTCACACTCCTCTATTCTAATTTCTTTTGTGGATAAAACAGCAAAGTATAAACTTCAGCTTAAGTTTTCCTCATCAAAATAGTTCAATAGTTGGTTTTCTTTCCTAATTCCCGCTGCCCAGAAAACCACTTCTGTAGCTAGGATGGATGGGAACAGCCAACACACATCTGCACAATAAGTAAGCAGAAGAAACTCAGCATTTCCAAGGATGTTCCCAATACTACATCACGTGAAAAGGAGATTCTCTCCCCAGTTACATATATTTCATAAATACTGGAACCTAGCAGGCAGAAAAAAGTTCACCGGTTCACTCTTTGGTCACAGATGCTCATGAGATATTTTGTAACCAGAACTGTTCTTATGCCAAAAGCAGTCTATAGGAATTAGGAAATCTTCCCTCCCCACACCCCCACCCACCAGCTACTATGTCAGGCCAAACTAGGGTATCTTTACACATAACTTCTGAGCACTAAAATATTGATGAAATCACTATAAGTAGACCAAATTTAAAAATAATACACTTTGAAAAGCTTCTTTTCTATTCTATAAACCTCAAAATTTAAAATATATGGAGAGTTTCTTCTATTCTCTCCTTGTAATGCTGATAGCCAAGATTGCTACTTTATTTTCATTTTTCTACTAAGCTGCTAAAAATGGAAAAAGATTAAAAATGCAGTTCCTATACAACAGCGTTTTTCAGAACTTCCTCAATTTTCAAAGTGTGAAACTGCAATACAAACCCTTGAAAATACCAAAATTTCCTTTCAATAATTCAAGAAGATTTTATTTTTTATTTTCCCAAAAATCTGGACACCATTCATCCCAATGCGTTTTGCTGATAAAAAGAAAAAAAAAAAAAAAAGGCAAATGAATGACAAGTTCATTCATTTGAATGACAAGTATTTCGAGCCCTAGAACAAGTTTATAATCTTGTATGTTTATAAAGAAAAAAGGTGAGGCTTTTTTGGGGGAGAAAAGGGTTAAAAAAAATATCTTCCCCCAATTTAATTCTCTTGTCCTGTATAAGCACAATAGAAGACTATTGAAGCAACTGATGTCACAGCATACGACTATGAATGTTTTAATGTTTCACTCTGTCCAACATTGATGGAAAAAAAAAAAAAAAATCCAGCAATGAAGACCACATTTTTTCAGCATGTTTCTACCTTGATTACTACCTAATACAATATTTTTAACCAGTTGGTGATTTAATTCTGCAATAAATTTTCTTTCACTAACCTTTATTTTTGCTTCTCTATGACATAAGCATCTTCTTGAAGACATTTTCAGGAATTAAAAATGTAACACTTAATGACTTTAAAACTTATAATTCTTCAGTCAGCATGAACACGTCTTTTTGTCTGAAAAACATTACTCATGTACAGAACTTTCCTAATTTAAATTCTAATTTATGTTCAGATTTTAATTAAACTGACACCTGTTTGAGCTGCTGCTGAAGAAAGAGAATGTATTACAAAGGTTTACGTTATTATATACAGAATTATTCAAAAATATATATATATTTATATATATATATATATATACACTCTATATATACTATAAACTAGCAAACATGTTCATTTGTAGTATGGTGCATTACTGAGTGCCCTCAACTATTGTACTTCTAAAAACAAATAGTGTAACATGGTATACACAGCAAATGCACAATGACTGATAGCTAAACAAAAAAAGGGGGGGGGGGGGGGAGAAAACGTTTACTTTAGAACATCTCAAGTATCATCTGCATCCCACTGACTCCAGGATTTGAAGTGACAGTCCATCCACCTTCAGGAAAACTCTAAGTCACCATATAGGACTTCGAGGGGCTGAGGTGGCTGGGACCAGCATGTTTGAGAGAAGGGGTAACTGGCAGGGCAGACTCCAGTGGGGGGCATTCAAGGTTCCAAAGCTTGCTTTTTTTGCCTCAAATAGCTCAAATGTGGTAACCTGGATTTGTAACTCCATTTTACAGAGTTTTAAGTAAAATGTGAATCTATTTACCAAATTACTAAGAACGAAAAGGAACTTCCTTCCACAGAAATAATTACAGCTTCTGAGATTGTTAGGCAGATCTTTAATTATTTTGGAATCAAAAAAATATATACAGATATAACAATAATTTTTGGTTGCACCGATAGGTATTTACTCAACTGCTGTAACCGTTCAATACTAAGGGGGGACCAAAAGCTGTTATACATTAATAAATTACTAAAACATATTAACTGACACCTAAATTCTCAACACCCTTATACATCCACGGAGAACTTCTGCTTGAATAAACTCATTTTAGACATCATTTAATGTCTTTTTCGTAGTCTCGTAAGAGGTGAACTTCAATTCCCCCTTATGCCAGCCCTCTGCTCTCCAGGTTACCAAACTGAGGTTTCCACTACCAGCCCATTTCCACTCCTTACATACCCCAGTATTTTCCAAAAGACTTCTGAGAGCAAGACCACCCAGCCAGTTTTTGCAGTCTTTCAATCAGCCTTATTTTTACTATGTGTCTGACACTATTGTGTTTCTCATGGGAATGTGAAATAGTTTATGCAAGACATTCAAGAAGAGGAGCAAAACAGGACTATGATTCCACCTCAGAAAGCTGTAAGTGCCTGCCTCATCTTATATGAAATAAGATTTGGGTGCCTTAGGCTGACTGGATACATTTGAGGGCAACACATTGTCCTATACTGATCTTTCATCATTCCCAGCAATGGCACCAGTTTCTAACAGATCCCCCTAACTAGTCCTCAACCATGGACTGATATTCTGCAGGACACAGTGTCAATTAGATGTAAAGCTAGAGTTGGGAATTTATTACTGAATATATTTTTTTTTAAGATTTTAAAATTACATTTCATACAGTACACTGCAAAATATTTCAAAGATTTTAGCTCATCCATACCACAGCACATCTCAAAAGGAGTTGTTAGGGCGTATTTCCTCCCTTGTTTCCTCTTATGCTTGCTATCTCTCGAGGCAGTAACACTGATTAAATAATCTGCTGTTATGCTCAAAGCCCCATGACTTTCCTGGTTTCCGTGAAGTACGTTTTTAAAACTGGATCATGAAAATAGCACTTTGGGAACTCTAAATTTGTTAATGCAAAATAACCTTTAATTTACTTACAGCCAATCAAGTGTTCTTAATATTTATTTTCCTTATTAACTGTTCTCTAGTCAGTCAGTACACCAATTTTTTTTCTCTGGAGATCCACTATGTCCAGGGAATAGAGTCAAATCTTGATCAGAGACTGCACAAAAATCATCTCAAATGAACAGTGGGCCTCAGAGACTACACTTCTTTTTAGAGGGGATACAGAGCAGCACTTACCCTGCTGACTTCTTTAGGAGTCGATTCATCTAAGAGGAAACAAAACAAACAATTAGGCACTCAGGGAGGTTTCGAGACTGAATGAAGAACAAGATACTGCACTTCAAACAATTTTTGCTCCTTCTTACAAAACTTTTAGAAAACAGTTCAATAAAGTAATTGAAATATCCTGAGACTGCTGTGCATTTACAATCTATCAAACTTCTAAATCAAAAAATGAATTAAAATTAGGATAAAGTACTGAGGAATTCTGTCCTGACTTAATAAGGATAAAAAATTTCTTATATTTCATAAGTCAATTCACAGGCCACTTAAACCACTAAGTCCTTTATCATTCTCCCACATTTATATTCCAATTCAATAAAGCAATTGTTAGTATTGAACAGTCTGAGAAGGTGGCCCTTTGCCACCAAATATATGCCACCAATGTCCTACGTATACAAGCAAGTTAGTGAGTAGACTTGGACTTTTTGTTCTGAAGATCAAAGATGCTATTCCTGTTGACTTCTTTAGATGTGGAAAAAAAACCTTGCAACCATAAGAATAAAATAATGTCACAGATGTGATCTGGTATAACACATTAAAAGTGCATAGATTACAAGGTTTTATATTTTCATATATACATACACACAAACACTATAATGTTTTGTCATTTCAAATGCAAGTAGACCCTCATGCATTTTTTTGTAATTTAAATATGTAAAAATAAACACAGGTAGAATACCAGAGGACTAGCTAAAACATTGACTAGTATTTCTGAAAATAAAAGGAAAGTAGTTATACAGTAAGCATCTGCCACAGGGGGAATTTCCAACTTCCAGCTCAAATATACCAAAAGTAGCTTAAACATACCCTTACAAAGCTCCAGCTGATTAGCTGTCTCTGAAAACATGAAGGGAACTATTTGTAACCTTTTATTTGATACTAGGAATCAAATCACTATGCTTTAGAAATTAATTTTAAGTCACTAAGATTTAATCTCACAGAGAAAGATCATGTGTTTATATTTGTGACTGTTAATTTACACGTATTTTGATACATCTCCATTGAGTGGATTTTCAGATAACTCTGTGAGATACAGATATAGTATCACTTCGGCTGCTTAACAGCAGATACACTACATTTTCTCCAAAATCATACCCAGGTGAAGGAGGGATCTCAAGATGCCCCTTAAGAAGGGCACATTTACAAGTATTTCCATGTTATCACCAGCAAAGGCTCTTCATATCTTGCAATTTAAGATGAACTTTAAAACAATAAAGCCAGAAAAAAAATATTCTAGAAAACAGATTCAAGACCCAATTTCCAATGAAAGAACTCCCTTTTTTTTTTGCCTCAGTCTTCACTGGCAAGTCCTCTAGCCACACAACCCAAGTCACAGAAGGCAAAGACAGGGACTGGGATAATGAAGAACTGCACACAGTAGAATCAAGTTTGAGACCATCTAAGGAACCCGAAGATGCACAAATCCATGGGACCTGATGCGATGCATCCGCAGCTCCTGAGGGAACAGGCGGATGAAGTTGCTAAGCCACTATCCATCATATGTGAGAAGTCATGACGGTCCGGTGAAGTTCCCACCAACTAGAAAAGTGGAAACATAGCCCCCATTTTTAAAAAGGGGAACAAAAGAAGACCCAGGGAACTACAGGCCAGTCAGTCTCACCTCTGTACCTGACAAAACCATGAAGCAGATCCTCCTGGAAACTATGCTGAGGCACATGGAAAATTAAGGAGGTGATCGGTGACAAACAACATGGTTTCACTAAAGGCAAATTGTGCCTGACAAATTGGGCAGCCTTCTACAATGGGGTTACAGCATTGGCAGATAACAGAAGAGCAACTGACGTCATGTACCTGGACCTGTGCAAAGCATTTGACACTGTCCTGCACGACATCCTTGTCTCTACACTGGAGGGACATGGATTTGATGGATAGACCACTTGGTGGATAAGGAACTGTCTGGATGTCACACTCGAAGGGTTGCAGTCAATGGCTCAATGTCCAAGTGGAAACCAGTGATGAGTGCAGTTCCTCAGGGCTCAGTATTGGACTGGCACTGTTTAACATCTTTGTTGGCGATATGGACAGTGAGACCGAGCGCACTCTGAGCAAGTTTGCTGATGACACCAAGCCGTGTGATGTGGTCGACACTCTGGAGGGAAGGGATGTCATCCAGAGGGACCTGGACAGGCTTGAGAGGTAGGCCTGTGCAAAATTCATGAAGTTCAACCAGGCCAAGTGCAAGGTCCTGCACATGAGTCAGGGCAATACCATGCAAAAATACCAACCAGGAGGAGAATGGATTGAGAGCAGCCCCGAGGAGAAGGACTTGGGGTTGTTGGTGGATGAGAAGCTCAACACGAGGTAGCAACATGCGTTTGCAGCCCAGAAAGCCAACCACATCCTGGGCTGCATCAAAACAAGAGTAGCCAGCAGGTTGAGGGAGATTATGCTGCCCCTCTGCTCCGCTCTTACAAGACCCCACCTGGAGTACTGCATCCAGCTCTGGGGCCCCCAACATAAGAAGGATATGGACCTGTTGGAGAGAGGTCAGAGCAGGGCCATGAAGATGATCAGAGGGCTGGAACACCTCTCCTCTGAAGAGAGGCTGAGTTGGGTTTGTTCAGCCTGGAGAACAGAAGGCTCCAGGGAGACCTTACTGCAGCCTTCCAGTACTTAAAGGGGGCCTATAGAAACGATGGGGAGGGACTTTTTATCAGGGAGTGGAGCGATAGGATGAGGGGTAACGGTTTTTAACTGAAAGAGGGGAAACAGATATTAGGAAAAAATTCTTTACTGCGAGGGCGGTGAGACACTGGCACAGGTTGCCCAGAGAAGCTGTGGATGCCCCATCCCTGGAAGTGTTCAAGGCCAGGCTGGATGGGGCTTTGAGCAACCTGGTCTAGTGGGAGGTGTCCCTGCCCAGGGCAGGGGGGTTGGAACTACATGATCTTTAAGGTCCCTTCTAACCAGAACCATTCTATGGTTCTATGATAATCATACAGATTTCTCCTCAAAATTGAGTGATACCAAGAAAAATAATATATTTCACAACTATGAGAGAATATTAGTCTTCTCTTACCTCCAACCAAATGATATACCAGTAATTTACATATGCAGAACACAGAAGTAAACTTGAGCTACTTAAGGTAGTTCTGTTGTTTGCAATGCAATGTATAACACATACTCTGCAATGTCCAGTGACATTATCTTCCTTGACAAGATGGATCTACATACCAGTTACAAGAATAGCCAAAGCTAGACTCAAAATCCATCTCCCCTATTACCTGATTTCTGAAAATGAGCAACAGAAGATGTGAACGACAAAAAAAGAAGTAATGACATAACGACACTTTCCCTGGAGTATACTCTCAGTTTTCAGAAACCAGCGGATCAAAAATTTCCTGAATGAGTGGTGATATTTTTCTGCTTAGAAGACTAGGATGGGGTTTTCTTCCTCACGCTTTTGGGACATAGGAGGTGTGTTAGATTTTGTTTGTTTTTTAAACCTGAGCCACCATCCTTCAGCATTCACAATATTCTCCGAGTTCCACGGTTTAAATAAATACATATAATGAGAAAAGCTATCTCTGTTTTACTTTGAATCTGCACTTTATGAATGTCCTCTTATCTATGGAGCCTGTGATTCTACAAATCTCTTAAACAAGCCTTTCTCTGCTTCACACCCCGTCAAAACCTTTCCTTGCTTGAGAACTCTGGACTGCTTTCCTGCTAGTGCCAAGCAAGCCACTCAGCACTGCCGGTCACTCTCACCACTCCTACCTCCTCTATGCCTCTGCATCCTTCTGGGATGGAAAGTCCAGAACAACAGGCAATACTGCAGCTCAGATAAAACAGTTATAGAATGACACAGGGATGATTTAGAAGTCTGCCCTCTATTTGAAACAAATAATTCCTTACATTTTACCTGCTTCTTGATGGCTACTAAACATTGGGCTAACATTTCCAAACATATATATTTTGTAATACCAATATCTCTCCCCAGAGCACTAGCAACTAATTAAGAGCCCAGTACTGTATAAATATAATTAGAAACATCTCCCCCATGTAAAGCACTCAGCATTTATCAGTATTAACAGTCAGCTGTTTTATCTCTCAGTTACACCGTACTTTTCAGCACCCTGAATAACAACATACCCTTTTCAAGTTACCTTCAATCCTGCATCCTCTTACCCAAATCATGTACGTATATGCTGAAAAGCATGGGTAGATCATACTAGTTATCTCCCTCTACTGGAATAAAATGAATTTTTTGTAATGTATCTAGTATAAATGAATACCATCACAATCCTATGGCTTTCACACCATTGTGGGACGTAAGTGCCACTGCAATTTCCAATGGCAGACAGAGGATAGATTAAATGTACCAAATCTAAAGCTTACTACATAGTATAAAAGTCTGCATGATTTCTATTTGGGCCACCATAAAAAAAAAAAAAAAAAAAAGTACTCCAATATCAGAAAGAGCAATTAATAACTCCTTATTCTTGGAGGTCATTGACAATGCCATTTCACAGTCTGAGCAAGACGTTACAAATGCCATCAACACAACATGAAACTTCCCACACATATATGAAACTATGCTTTAATTTGTATAACATGAAATACACAGGTGTCATTTCTGCCTTGCGATTCATTGTTAATTCCTTTATTTATAGTAAAGAAATCATTCTGCTACTAAGAAGTTGTATAAAGGTAACATATGAAGTCCCTGTCCAGGTCTGGGTCCATTTTCCTGGGTACGAGACATGAAAATGGCCCAGATGGGGATTACATTAAAAAACTTTTGATTTTTTTCTGTGAGGGAATTAAAAGAAATATGCTATCAGATCAGGAAGGAAAAAATAACACCTATGATATGCAATAAGTTTTATGGAACAATTATTAGAGACAATACTTTTACAAAATAAAAAAAGATATAATAAATTTGCCATTTTTTCAGAAGTAAGATAAATGAAGTGTTTTGGAAGTTTGGTGTTAGAACTCCACAGATAAGGTTTGCAATTCAGGGATTATGAACTGGTGGGAGAAAAAGAAGATATTTTTAGGGGAAGGAGGAAAGCAAAAGATGAAGGGGAGAAGGGAAAAATTAGCATCAAATACTCTGTTAATACATCTAGACACAAGTTAAATTACTATACAGTGAGCTAGAAAATAATTTCCCATATTAAAAGAAACCAAAGGTCTAACGATGCCTTATTTTTCTGTGAGCTAAATACAGAGAAAATCATTGGAAGCAGCTTTGCCCACAAATTATTTTAATAGCCAAAATACAGGATTAGTTAATATATGAAAGTAACAGGGGGCTGATGAAAAATACCCTCAATTTGCAAACTCTTGTTTATTTAAAAGCCATAAATTCTATCTGTTTAAAAGGTACAAACACATCAATCTCTTGTTTGTAAATCAAGTTCCATCCCTGTAAAATACGAAGCTTTTAAAGAAACAGATTAACCATTAAAATAAATTCAGAGGCATTAAGTACATAGCAGCTTGCTATAGAGTTAAATCTCTCAGAAAAATTCTGTGCTTGAATATAAAGGTCCCTATTTATTATAGCATATTGCATGGGAAAACAGCCAGATAAGGGAAAGTATCTTATTAGTGTCTGCATTGAGGGTAATAAACACCCTGGGAGAAAGCAGTATTTGTGAAAGAGATCATACAAATGCTCCAGCCCTTAGAGACTTTTCAGTTGGAGGAGTTCACTTTTTCTTTAGACATCAAGTACAGTCAACCATGATACATGAGTAAGCGTCACCCTCTCAATCCCATTTGTTGGCAGAATTGCCGTTCACAGAGTATAGAAGGATCATGTTAATTTTCTGTGATGCCTGACATAATTATTAACACAGTAGTACAAGAAACATGTATGATTTTGTTCTGGAACTCTGCATATGCCAACGTTGTTCTTAACAGTTTCAAAAATAAAGTGATGAACTCTTGAAAAGAAAGCACTGTACCCACATCCATTAACTTGGCTGTACTGCTCAATCCAGGCTGTTGCAAACTGTATTTTTAACACCATGATTCTTAATGTGGCCTGGTGCAGAGTGAGGGAGGCAGTCAGCAGCAGTGTGACGGCAGCAGCTCAGAAGAGCATACAAGCTGAGCAAGAGGTAATTTTATCCTCCAGAAGCACTAGGCACGCACCAGTAATCTAGCAGAAGACCCTGGTTAGCTGATGTTATAAACTCCATTAACATCTTGTTAATTTGAGCATAAACACGCAGTGATACCACAACTGGAAAAGCAGGAATCTGTGGGGAACAGAACTAAATTTCAAGGACTTCCCCACCACTGTATATCAAGTTTGCAGACCAAAGCCCTTGCACCAGCAAAAATGTTCTTCTACCCCACACTGGGCTAGTTCAGCCCACTAAACGTGCAGAAAATGGTTCACTTCCTAAACTTTAAAAAACAGGTAACTAAACTATATCCTAGACCACAGGAATAAAGTTACACTCAGTTTTATCTTGACAACTTTGCAAACATTACTATTTTAAAAGCTCTCTTCAGAGGTTAGTGACATTAGGACGAATGAGAAGAGTTCCATGATAAGATTTGGGTTTTAAGAACAAAATTACAATTTAACAGACTTTAATATCTCAGATTTACTACCTGCACAATTATAATTAACAGCTGCACAGCACACTACAGATATGCATAACAATTGGTATGGTAATTGAAGACAACATCCATCTGGAAATCTTCCATACTAAACCAAGACAAGCACGATACAAAGAAGCAGAAAACAAGAAAGGGAACACATAGAAAAAACAAACAAACCAACCAAACAACCTCCACAGAAGGTTTGGGATTTGTCACAGTATAAATAAGGCCAGGTTTGTTATTTGGCACAATATACGTGAGGCCAAGTTTAGTTTGGTTTGGGGTTCTCTATTTTGGGGATTCTGTGAAGGGCTGTTAACTTGTGTGATAATTCATTTAATAGGAAAAATTCAGATTCTATTTTGCACAGTAAAAAAAAAAAAATCTCATTTCATACTTGTATTTTTATGCATGCTTTTATTTTTAAAAAGGTGAATGATCTTCCAACAATTGCAAGATGCTAAGCCAGAGTAGTCACAAAGACAACTTTAATGCAAAGCAAACTTTCAACATCTCAGATATGATATTCTGACGCGTTTATCAAGGAAACAATAACTCTAATGCCTAGTTAGTTTTATCACAGAAACTCTTTCAGAAAAACAATATTGCACTTTCTCTCCGGTCTTATCTGTTATTTGTTCTGTGTAGTTAAACACTACTGCTGGTCCACCATTGTTGTTGATGACAGCAAACAAATGCTTAGGATTAATTCTGTTTATGAGATCCCAGATAGCTGTACAGTCACATTTTCCCAAGGAATGTTTTCCCACACAGCAGATGTCAGATTGACCTAATAATTTTTCTTTTCAAAATTTGCTTTAGGCTTCTTTTCCTTCAGCTAATAAGACACAAGTTGTTTGGAATGCAATTAGACTAGCATAAATATCTTTGCTGCTTTTTTTCCCTTGAGAAGTGTCACACACCCACACGTCAATAGAAATTCCACATCAGTAAATGTAGATTGGTTAAAGACTGATCTCACCACCATGAAATAAAGTTTACCAGGTTTAATTTATTTCTGTGGTAGAATGGCACCAATCAGATGAGTTGGTCAGTCTATTTTAAATTCAATTTGCATCCTTGTTTGAGACACTCTGCATCCTTATTTTAGACACATTGCATCTGGCAGCTTATGCCTCCACTGAATTTGTAAGATCCTGCAAAGACACCTTAGCTGAGGGCAAGTTTCCTAAAGCGGCAACTATCATACATATATAACAAAATGCTAAAGCCGTCATTCAAAAATCTTCTTGCTTCTTAATGCACAATCTCACTGAGAGCACCTGAGCAGCTCTCCTGCCTTCAACTGTCTGGATTTATTTCACAATTCAGAAGCACTTGTAATGTTACTTCATAGAAAACAGTTTTGTTAGACATAGACTTAGACATTGAAAGGGAATATTCATTAGTACTAATCCCTGGTGGCACACTATTTTTCTTGCTTTGAAGCAGGACAAAACATGAATTCTAGCTCTTTACGTCAACAGTAAGATCCACATTTTTAAAAGTTCCTGAAAAAGGATGCTCAATTCTTCCTCTTCTTAAACAACAAATTAACATGGATCAAAAAATGAGTAAGTCCTGAACCAAGACTTCATTGCAGATGGTAAGCAGAGAAACATATTGTCTGCCAGGTGTCCTAAAATTTTTCTACACTCCTTTGCATATAGGTGAACAGGGCACTACACAAAACAGGAACCAGGAGACAGTCCATTTGACTTCATTAGAGACACCTAAATGTATGAAAGCTCATTGTATTCTATGGTCTTAGCCCTCGCAAAACTGAGGAAACATTTGGAGCAATTTTGCAGGACAACCTATTCTGGCCCAAAAATTTCCAAAAGTGACCATCTGAAAGTATCACCAGCCCTTGTGAGAATAGCAAGGCATACGGAAGACCCAGATTTTGCTCTTGTTTCTGAAATTGCTTAACAGTACAAAGCATACTGACAGTAGCTCCGCACTTTCCATACCCATGGACAAAAAATTCCCAACTCTATGCTTCATGTGACAATTTAGGCTAATCTAAGCAGAGTATTTCCCCAAAATCATGATCAAGAAAATTGCTTTATAATTAACATAGACTTACCTTCTCACTTTTGTTTAAATAGTTGGATGAGGGATGTGCCTCTGAACTTGTGGAATGACATCTTCCCCACATTAGCTAAAAGTTTTACATAATTCTGTAAAAGTCTCTCAAGTGAATACAGCTCAGCAAAAATCATGTTGGAACTTGGTCTCTGACCACCAGGAAGAAACTTAATAGTTTCCAGCAGTTAATGTACTTCACCAAGAAAGTCTGCAGTTGTGTTTTATGGCAATTAGCCTATGACTTCACATCCTATTCAACACCAGTGTTGAGTGAAGAGACTGTTAAATTGGTTAGCTCATCTATCTTATCAGTCAACGAGCTGCAATCATCGTTGCTTGTTACCAGAATACAGCCACTAGACAATGGACTGAAGAGCGTATATACCAACTTACAATTTTTTTCATCCTTACCAGTTTACAGCTACACCTTTTTGTCTGTATCTACCACTTTTCTTGCCTGACACTCAATTCTGCTTGGCATTTACTGCCCTAGCTGTTGTAGGCAGCTTTCTTTAAAACTGATTATAGGTCTTGCAAACATGTTTGGTGAAGGAAGTCTCATCCAGTACAATTTCAGTATCACTCTTGTTAAATCAAATTTGATATTCTCCTATTTTTTGGCCTCAGAATCCTGCTGGTTGCTGAGTATAAGGTACCCTTAAAGTTTACTGCAACTGATGTATTTCAGAAACAGCATTAACACTACTAAGCTGTTCTCTCACTACTGAACAAAGCTGTTCCTTCACTTTTGAATTTGTTTCAAATATACTGCACAAAGGTTGAAGTTTTACTGTGTTCAGTGGGTGTTTTCAATGAGAAGGAAAAAAGTTACATCGCTGTTGGCTCAAATACTACTCGGACATATACCTTAAGTAATTCCATTGAAATAGAACTGCTACAGCATGCATTGGAAACCAGAAATGCTTTTATATGTTAAATGTCATGGCATTCCTGTTATGTATTCAGGGCTGAAGGTGATCATTATAAGAGAACACTACTTGAAGCAGGTGCTACAAAGCTCCAACAACCTAAGAAAGCCACACTGGATCTTGTTCATTGCAAGACGTTTGGATATTTTAAAAACATACATGATTATGCATACTCTTTGGACCCTGCCAGGCCTCTTGGGTTTGCTTTGGCTTGTTCATTCCTAGTCCATGAATACCTCTTATTGGCTGATAAGCTGTCTGGAGGATTTCAAGGAAAGGCACTTCCTCCTCCCTCCCCAACATCTGTATACAGTCCATCCTCCGCTCTCAGCCCTTTTGAGGCAAGGGACAGGATCAGAGAGTACACAGAGCTCAGCACCATGAAGTTCCCATCCCTGGCATGAAGTGAGGCTTCAAAGGTTTGTTGTCCCAAACAAGCCAAAAAGTTTCAGCCTGTTCTCAGCTTCTAGAGCAGGAAACGCTGCATTTAGCTCAGTCACAGCAAGAGAATACAATAATCTTACACTTTTTGGGAAACGTAATCTTACACTTACTTTGGGGAAAAAGAGCATCAGATACCAACATTTTTACGACACTTTTTCCCTTTAATTCTTTCCATTTTGTTCTCATCACTACTTTTTTGTTTACTAGATTCTCACCTCTTCTGTTTAGAAACATACAGCGTGGGGTTTTTTAGAAAAGAAAAAAAAACATGTCCATGTAATAAAATTGTAAGCGATCACACTCTTATGAAGTTGTTTAAAATTTTCAGATTCCAGTGTTTATCTGCTATACAGGATCTAAAGTAGAACAAGAAGCTTTACAGTCTGCCTGATTTTCTTCTTTCTGTGTCTCTGACTACATTGAAAACAAATGTCATGTTACTGAACTTTGCAGTAAAATCCTCAACATCTGCGGAAAAATCAAGACTGAGCAGTTTTCTTCTCTTTAGACCAGCTGACAAAAGAAACAAAAGAAAATGCCCCAGAGGAAAAGTTTGCTAACGTCAACAAGGGTAAGGGATCATTAGAGCTTGAGATGATAGGTTACCACATGGGAGGGTGTAGTGATCCGGCGTGAAACATATTTACGTCAGGGGAATCATTTCAATCCCTCTGAAGAAAACCTACTGTAACTACAACATACGTACATTTGTATGTATTTTATTTATTTTATCCTGGAGATTGAAAACTGAGAAAAAGTTCAAGTTAATCTGGATAATACTGAAGAAGAAAAAGTGACAGAATAAAATTTACAAATGAAGCCTTTTTGCTTTTAGGATATTTCAACTGATTTCTTTGTAATCATAATCAAGCTCTCAGTGACTTTGCATTGAGTGTTACAGAATAACGATATGTAGATAACTCAGGACTTCGGAGTCTTTGAGAAATTACACATTACACTAACACGATAAACAGATTGAAACCAAGAGAAGATTGAACTGTTTACTACTTATCAGTACCACCACCATGAGTGGAACATTTTGCTTGCAAGGAGAAGGCTGTTAGAAAAAAAATTAATTATAATTTCAGTGAGTGTAAAGGAACATAATATGTAACTACAAAATTATAGATAGCTCTCTATGAAAGATAATGACAGTACCATCTGAATTTCTAAACTAGACAGTTTCACTATAAAAAGATTTATAATGACAGGTAATTATAATCCACGGGAATTATACAATAAAAAAAAAATCTTTTTGGCTGCCGTACAACAAAAAAAAAAATAAAATCCATGACATGTTGTGGAGTTCAGTATTCTTATACTGGCATTTCAGCAAATGCAAAATTTTAACTCTCCCTAGTAGCAGGTACAGTATTAAAGATACTAGCCCAGACTTCAAAAAGTTTTCAAGCAGCAATACATGCACTACGATTTCCAAAAATCCCTAAACCAGTCACGCACCCAGTTCCTTGAAATGAAAGGAAGTTAAATACCCCAACTGTCTGTAAGTAAGCATCATGATTTACCACAGCTCAAGTGAGAATGATAATTCACTAAATTGCGCGGATTCAGTATAGCATCATCTTAAAGGCTCTGCACTTTATAATGAACCGCTGATTTAATGCATGAAATAATTGATGAAGGTCATAATATTGGACAGTGAGCTTAAAAAAGCAACATATAAAATGTGACACATACCAGTTATTCCTGGCTGAAAACAAAAATGCTATAAATGAAACTCTGTTTATATACCTGCAATTGGCCTTGTGTAAACCTCGAAGACACACCGTGACAGCCAACATCAGACACTTCAGCACTGGAACACATTGAAAAGTCATGGCATCTAACTGTCCACATACATCAGGAGTTATGCTCATTAAATCTTGGCAAATCAGCATCCAGATTACTCAAGTCCTTTTATCCACAGTGGTTCTCTACGAGATTCCACAAAAATCGACAGTCCGCGGTGGACTGATGATTTTCTCATTTCTGAATATACCTACCAGCGCATCCTCATGCTCCACTACGCCAACAGATCTACTGCATACCAAGTTTAAGTATAGAAACTTTGACACAGGCTTCAAAGAGAGGACTGGCTGTACTATCAGGCACAGGTGGTTATTAGGATCTAGCTGACAGCAACATTCAACCCCAAGGAAGGGAGGTGAATCACGGTACCTCTGCAATTACGAACATGAGAAAGACTTGGTGACAGAAAGCATCCCATTTTTAGAGGTTGCAAGGCAAATGTGCCTCAGACACACACCTATACAGAAAATAGATTACACAGGCAATTTCAGAAGGAATTCTCTGCTCACAGCCCACCTGACAGATAGATATCATGGAACAAGGAAAAAAAAACTGTAGAAACATCCAAAAGAAAACCGCAAATACAGATGTACATGCTTAGAGTGAATGAAGAACTGGACATGTTCATGCAAGACAAAATTATTTTCATGTGCTTTTTTATTTAACTAACAAAATCCAATGCAGATGGTAAATTAATTGAAATACTAATAAGAACTCAGGAAATATATAAAGAAATCAGCTGGGAAGCTAATAAACTATATCTAACACAGCAGTAAAAGCGCGTGGAAGTATCACTTCTGTCAGTGGAATAAAGGGAATCAGAGTCAACCGTACCTCTTCAGCATGGCTGAAGTTGCCACCTGCTGGGATAAGGAGCTGTGTCTATCTCCCAAATTGTCAATCTAGGAGAACTACTAATGATCACACACTGAGAGCAGGCATCCAAGCGAGAAATCTATTCCTGCAAGTATGAAAAGGGTAATTCATAATCTAAGTCCTTTCTCCCCATGCCTTCAAAATAGTTTTGAAACAGTCGTGATTGAGGAATCTCATTTTTGTCAGTTACAGCATCATTCTTCCCAACTTCCTCCATCAGGCCTGCCATACAGTTCTGGCAACACCAACATGAGTTTCTTACATAAGCAAGCGCCACACAAATACCTGGAAGAGGACTTTGGAAAAACAACACCGTGACATAACTGCTCCTTAGACACTTCATATTCTGCATCTACCTAGTTAAGGAACACCAGAGCTACGTTACTTAAAACTGTTTGGGACTCACATCCACATAGGCATACATAGAAGGCCATCTGATTTTCACAAGCAATAAATGGCCAGCAGCGCTAACTCATTCAGGAGCTACTAGGGTCTTGACCATTTCTAAGCATCAGGCCACTTGTTTTGACACCTAATTGCAAGAGTGAGGTTAAGTTCCAAAACAGTACACCAAAGAGAACAGCCTAGTAACTACACAGTAAGCTGGTGGTTCAAAAGACAAACATTAACACAATTAAATAAAGCAAGACTGAAAGTGGGAAGAAGAGTCAAAGAAAAGAGCTTCAAAACAGTTTCAAAAGGAGGAGACGCAGGGAGAGAGGGACAGAGATGCCAGGATGAGTAGGAAGCTTGGACAAAGACGTCAGATGCTACTAACTGTGATGTACTTTACTGATGTCTCTGGGACTATTTTACTTTCTGCCATGGTAGAAAACAAATTCTACTAAAAAGAAAAACTAATACTGTTTATTACTGATCAAAAAACTGCATCTAAAGAAAATCATACATATAATTCACAAAGTAAGGCTTGCACCAAAATGTATCCTGTTGTTTGCAATATTGTTCACTGCCACTGTTAAAGAAAAGACTGGAAACTTAAATCTTAAGCTTTAAAAATACAGCTGTCAAGAAAAAAAAAAGGCAGTTGCTTCAATGTGCTTTGCCATTTTCAATCAAGTGAACAGATGGCATTATTAAAATTCTAGTAGAATGAAGTATTTATAAGTTCATTAGACAACACTAACTACAAAAAAAAAAAAGACAGTAATACTGCAAATAAAGCTGAAGGATCCAAAATAGCATATAACTACAAATAATGGTTATAAATCCACAATTATGAGTTAGTATATCAAAAAAATAATGCCAAATAAAACAAAAGCACACAAGAAACGCATGAAAAACTCTATAAAACAGTAATTTATTTTCCAGGGTCACTTCCAAGTTACTCCATGCATTCTGAGCCTGAATTCTATACAGAGGGTTTCAAGTTAAACAGTCTATAAGACAGCTGAGAGGGAAAAAGCCTGTTGGTTTCGCTACATTTACTTTTCTTTAAACATATAAGTAAAATTCATACTATGATATACAATAAGTAACAATGAAATTACTCTAGAAATAACCCCCACAGAAATTTCAGTCTTATTCTCTGAGGTGATGTTCCCAGAAAATAAACAAAAGGTCAGCCAAATGCATCTAGCACACGTGTCAGTGCTTTTAAACGCTGTGCCAGACTGGCTTATTTGATACCTGAGATGCTTTATCTGCTGTTCTCTTCACCATCTTGAATTATTAGCCTACACAGAATTCACTTAGGACTCATACGATTTGTAATTGCTTGTCTTACTTTCTATTGTCTCTATTCCAGCCACAGCAATGTCTCAACTCGGTAAAGTGATGTCTGTTAGTATTCCAATTTACTTGAAAAAGATGCAAATTTCTGTCACCTTCAAAATGTGACAAAATGGATTCACTATAAAAAGAGATAGCTAACACACTAAAATTCAGCTTTCACTCCAAACTAATATATATCAGTTCCCATACGTGCTGATTTATTCAGATGCACACCACTTCTCGCTGCATTTTTGTTACTACAATCTGTGTTAAGGTTTAACTCCTGTAAGCACCCTGTCCACTCTGACCATATTTTATCCAATCTAACACATCATTCTTGGAAAGTCCTTGCTTTGATACCTATACAGAAAATGATTCAAAAAGGGATGTATATTATTTCAAAATGTGTATTTTTTCCAGATTTTAAAGAATTGCACAGCACTTCTTTTTTCTTTTGATGGCTCTATTACTCAAACGTTATCCAATATTTTGCCAATGTGCACCTATTACTTAATCTACTACAACTGATGCAATCTCAGATTAGAATATTTGAAACTGTTTCTTACTAAAGAGCTGAACCTACCTAGAGAGGAACCGGAGGATGCAGGTCCACACCAGCAAAAACCATTTTAAGCCTGAGCTGCCACCCTTGTGCTCTCCCCACTGCCTTGGGGCAGTTTTCAGCTGCAGGAACTCGGTGAACTGTAGATATAATCTAAAATTACGTAAGCACAACGACACAACGACCAATGCAAGGGAAAGGCTGGATGTACACACCCAGGGATGGAAGCTGAGGGCAGGCAGTGCAGGCTTAGATCGACCACAGAGTTTTTTTCTGGGAACCAAGAGGTTCTGGCTTGAGTGAATACTGCTTGAGCAGACAGGACTCATTGGCATCTCAGTTTCTCAATAATCGGGCTATTCAAGACCGGTTGGTGCCTACTAAAAGAGCCTGATATTCTGAAGACTCTTAAGGAGGCATTGAAAGTTGTCTTTGCTAAGATGATTGGGCTTTTTTGTTTGGTTGGTTGGTTTATTTTTAGCATAACAAGTTCCTTCGTATGCAATAGTTCCGTATTTAATTAACAAAAAAGATGCAATTATGGCTACCTTCAGGTAGGAGACACAAATACACATCCTCTTTAGTGAAGTGTAGCAGTTGCAGAAATGTCTAGATTTAAAGGGTTTGTCCATTTAAAGGCTATGATGACCTACACCAACATTCATTTCTATTTATTAGTTTCACACATTACTGGAAAGAATAAGAAGTTTTAACACATTTTAGATATCTGTACAGCATGCAGCAAAAGGCTTATGTAAGAATTCACACTACTACCTTCAAATCTTGAAACACCGTTTTAACATTCAAGACAAACACAGCTATGTCATACCACTAGGCAGCTTCTGTTGATCCATCCCACAACTAAATAATTTAGGATTGACTCTTTAGATGAGAAGATTTTAGGAACAGTCAAAGGACAGAGAAGATAAAGATTAAGAATTATTGTTAGCTTCCTGATTTTGAATTATCAAGAACAAAACAAGCATGGAGAGAAACCCACTTTGACAGCACAATGGCAGATTCCCTAAATTCATTCTGAAAGATGCTTGTGATTCCAATTAGTGATTTACACTGTATTATTACCTTTACTGCTTCCTTTTTCCATTACAATTCCAGGTATATTGAAGGAATGCAAAACTACTCCCTAACTCAATTTTTTTTTTTGCTTGCCTACCGTAGTATGGCAATGAAATTGCACGAAGTATGCCTACAATGTCAGTGACAGGGTTAAAACGTGTCCATTTCCAAGAAAAATCCTGGCTAAAGACTACAATTTTTACAAAGTCACATTCGGAATGAAATGAGCCTGTTATATTTCTGCTTTGGCTTGGGAGAAATATGACCTACATGGCCAGAGAAAATTTATTCCTGTGAATATCTAATACAAAAGATCACCGACAAATAAGCAGCTATGGCTGAATGCTATAAAGGGGTGGGTGCACCCTACTGTGCAGTAGAAAGCAGAAAATAATAGCTGGCTTTCCAGTGGAAAGACTTGGCAGTCAGCCATGTGGTGCAGACTGGGTTCTGTCCCCAAAGACACGTTCACATTGGCAACATATTGGGAGGCTTGTTTAGAGTCTAAAGATTAAGAAGAATAATCTTTCCATTTAATCTATCACCTGGTCAATGCTAGTCATAACCTTATTGTACATAATTTGATCCAAAGAAAATATAGCAAAACAAATGTTCAAAAAGAATTATTTTAATGACAGAATCCTATGTTCTTCTACTAAAAATATTTTTTAATTTTCAAAACAAGCAAAAAAAACCCTGAGTAAATGTTTCGATTCTGTTTTGAAATATTATCAGTCACTACACTTATTTCTCGTTCCATATATCATTCAGCAATAGTGTCCTTTAATTTGACATAGAAAAGGATTTCCCATAATCTTAAACCAAGTACATAACTGCAGGCATTCTTTTAGAAACTCTAGGTTGTTTGTTTAAGTTAATAGCTAATATTAATATAAATAGTACTTATTACTTGAATTGCAACTTGTTATTTTCTGGAAATTATGTTTTCTTTAAGTCCAAAGAAATCAAGGCTCTGTCACATCCTTCTTGATCGATCTACTAATAGCTGGAAATGAAAATCAGCAAGAAAATGAAAACAATAAAAACTCCATACTTGTTGGAATGTATGAGGTGTTTATTAATTGAAAGGGATGAGTCTCTCAGCCTGCCATTGGCAATACATTATACAAGCCACTCCTCCTTTTTCTAGTCCAAGTGTATCTAGTCCCACTGTTTTTGTCCATTTCTTAGCTGTCTTATGCTAACCCAAAGGGCTCCAGCTTCAGTACATACGGGAATCCTTAAAGAAACCACTAGACAAAACTGTTTCATATTCCTATCTTTACTGGGAACTTAGCCAAGGATGTTTACAAAAAGCGTAGGTGGGATAAGCAGGTAAGCTGTTTTCTAAGCTTCTCTACTGGCAGAGCAGCTCAGTTTGTCATGCATTATGCCACAATGTCTTTGAAACACTAATCCTCAGAGCAGTAATTTTTCTAGTAAATGCTAAACTTAGTAGTGGAAAATTTATAAGATTCTGAATTTGTACAAGGAGTCAATAAGGTGAGGATTTATAAACAAACTAGGAGGGTTCTAGGAGGGATACAAATTCAGTACCAAAGGCAAGAGTAAATGCTTAGGTATTGACAATTTCTTTAACATAACTGTTCTTCACAAAAAATATCTTTTTGGCCAAAGTCACAGAGACTTCATCTGTAGATGTGTTTTAGAAGCAACACAAGACAACCTTTGTATCATTGACTCAAAGAAAAGCATCGTTGTTGAGCATACATTCTCCTGCGGCATTTCAATTGGACATAAGGAATTCTAGATATCTTTTCTCTGAAAAAAATACATTCTGCTTTTGCATAAACCTAGACTTTTCTAGTAGAATTCATGAAATAAACTGGAGCTATGTGATTTTTTTTTTTTCCCTGTCTATATGGATGCTAGTATTTGGAGCTCAACGTATACTTTGTGCAACCAATAAAAGGAAAATTTGTGAAGATTAAAGACATCAAATGAAAAAGCTTTTTCAAATATGATCTCTCTTGCAACTAATCAGAGGTATTCTCAAAGCAGAGGTCAGACTGAGATGATAACAGGATTACTGGAAGGTCAGAACAGGTATTCAATACTGTTCTCTAGATTCCTAATATTTTTTCTCAATGAAATACAAGAGTTACCAAGCCAGTTTTCACCGATTCCTCCACCAGGTTTGGATCATGGACATGCTGTAAAGACATTTTCAAAACCCAAAGTGGTATCTGATGCAAAAATCCCAAAGGAGAAACATACAGTTTTGTGGGCCCTGGTAAGACTGAAGAAACGCCTGCCCTACTTTTACTTGATTCTTCTTATGGAAATGTATATCCTTGTCACTTACCACAGCAATGGTTTTCCTTAGCCTTTTGAGAAGTACGGATGAAGCCTCAAGGATATGAAAACGGTAACGACAGGAGCCCTTATTAAGATTTTTTTCTAAGAGGTAAAAGTAGAGTCAGAACTCACCAAAGCTTTATTAAATGAAGGCTGCTATCAGTCAGAAAGCCCCTGACTGCCTGTCTCTGAGACAAATCTCATCTAACTGCTGTACCAAAACAGGCTTCAGACAAGTGTCTCCCTTTCTGCACTCTTTAAGAAAATCCATCTTCAGAAAGAGCACTGAAAGACAGACAACCATGTCTGAGGGATCCGGACATATCAAGAGAGGAAGAACCTTGAAACCAAAGGAAATCGTTTCATCACAGTGACACATTAAAAAGAAATGGAAGACCTTGAAATGAAAACCTACTAAAAACTGTATATCTCTCAATAATCTTGGAACTACACAAATACATTAATATAAATATTTTTAAAAAATGACAAGCCTAAGGATGTGGAGGAAATTAAGGAACACCAGGCTTTATTCTGCCCATTCATCAAAAGGTAAATAAGATAAAAATACAAACAAGCTGATGCTAACCTAAGCAGTTGTTGATTTCAATGCCTGAAGAGGTGGTCTATGTAGAGGCTGTCACTCAGAAAAAGCCAGTCATTCCTTCACAGTCTGTAGAAGAGAGAGCTCTTCAAAAACTCAACTAAGAAATTCTGCAGTTGAGAAAACTTTTTAAAAAAATATTGTATTATTTGTAATAATCTGTTATTGTATATTTTAAGATGCACCACAAAAGTACAGCAAAACCAGTATAACAACTCAACTACTAAGATACATTTATCCAAGATCTTATGCACATTTATTAAGAATGAAGAAAGGCTAAATCAAAGCTCTTCTCCCCCTTTAACTACACATTTACAAGAAGAAAAAAAAGGAGTAAAGAAAAAAGTTGAACTTCTAACCTGACATTTATTTCTGAGGATTCTGTGTATATGGTTTTGCTTCTTTCATTGTTCCTATTAAAAAAAAAAAAAAAAATGGCTCTAATAAAGGAATCAGAAAACTGCCCAATGAATTTGTTTCAGCTGATCCCAGAAGCACTTCTATATTCTTCTTCTACACTCCTAGAAGTGCTCCAGAAGCACCTCCAGATAATTAGCTGATGGACAGCTACATAAACAAACAAATGACAAGCCCAGAAGGATGACGAGCCATCCACATCTGTGAACAGGAACATCATCTCCACTACCCCACTGCAAAGAAAATGTTCAAATAACCTACGCTACCCAGAAAGGAAGCATACGTTTGGTGAGTTTCTTCCAAGTGTGTTTAAAAGCATCTTATTTATGTCCCTATATGAGAGGGCCAGTCTTGCAACACTTAAATCAATCTGTCTATGAGGAAACGCTCAGTTGTATTATGTATTCCAAAACTGGAGTTTATCCATGTTTATCAGAAAGACTTATTTGTGAAATACAACTGCCATCATGGGCCAGCAGTCCATTCACCAGTATTCAGCTCTGAAAATAATCAATAAAAGATGCTGGACTGGACCACGTCAGACAACAGTATTTCTGATATTTCCTATGTTTCTGTGACTCTCCAATACTGCTTCATGCCACCTATTGTGAATGAAACACCAAACATTTTGAAGAGACTAAATTGTTTTGCCAGACCTGCTCAAACCATGTTGATTCATAATTTGACAAGCATTATTAATAGTGCAACCAAGAGTTTTTATGGAAAAATAACAGCACTCGAGAAAAGGCTTGTAATACTCTTTTCCTGTATTATATGATGCCATTTTCACTGTACTTGTGTATACAGTTGGCTGCTACAGTATGTACCCCAAACATTCAAATGTATCAGAATTTTACTGTCACTAATGACTACTTATAAGCAAAGCTTTTTGAGGAACACAAGCATATTGGCAGAGGGGAGGATAACAAATGTTTTTGGTGAGAGAAGAGTTGGAAGAGGCAATCTGGTAATAGTGCATGCCTGTAACAACACACTATCATTTGTAGAACTAAAATTTTGCTTAAGAAAAGTCACAGGCAATAGGGAAAATTCAGATTATTTCTAAAGCACATTTAGATGATATACTATGCAATACATACATGATGATAAGCCAGCAGGTGTCACAATGACATGGCTTCCTAGGTTATATAATGTAAAAAGAGCATATTCTAGAGATTTAGAGATTATAAAAAATTCAGTTGAAATAACATTCTCCCATCCTAAACAAGCATTCACTGTGTGGGTCATGACAACTCTGATGAAAAAAAAAAAAAAAAAATCACTGTGTAGTTACCAGCTTTAAAATTTGTTTTGTAGACCACCTCCACAAGTGTTCTATAGTAAATCTAAGATCACTGCCCAGCAAGACGACAGAAATAAACGTCTCTCCATTGCTGCACAAATACCTGATGCACTGCATGAAGATATTTCTGAGCATTCACAATGAACTCACTTGAATTGAATTAGTGTAATTGTAACACAGCTGTTGTCACTTCCCCACCCCAATCACCAAAACCTAATGCCACTGTTACACCCAATTACTGTAAATCCTTCAAAAACTCACACACATTCCTCCTCCCACATCTATTATTGAATTGTGTCTTATTAATTTCCTAACCATTGTTCCCCATCAGTGCAATCATCTCTTTCCTTTTCACTCCCCATACTTATTTAATGACAAATGAAATTAAACTATAGCGCTTCGGGGTGAGAGCCAAGCACCTTGTAAAAGAGCTCCCTTCTGTTTGCTGAACAGCCAAACAAGCACATAAAACATTCTACCTTTGCATTCAAAGAAAATATAAGAAAGTTATTCTATTGTTCAGTGTTACTCAGAAATTTCAACTGCATAAAAATAAAACTTCTCTTTTTCTGTAAGCCATAGAAGACTCACAGTCATCACTTATGGGTATTTCTGCATAATGCAGGTTGGAAGAGAGAATAAAGTAATTTAGCTCAGTACTGCAGCTAAGCAACGTGAGTCTGGGTAAGGTGCTATCTCCAAAGGGTTTAAAAGATGCCTTAGTGTTACAACTGAAAAGACCTCTTGCAGCTTACCTAAAAAGATCCATAAACAATGTGTTATAATATAAAAACACAATTTTTTTCAGTATATTCAAATGTGTTACTAAAACAACTTGACTCATAATTCTAACAACGGATGGTATATAAGTCCTAGAGAGGCAGTAGTGTAATCATAGAGAAGAATGGCCCTACTCTGTAAACTAAAAGTCCATCTACTCAAGTTCATTGGCTATGACAATGGATAGGCACTATGGAAAAAGTATGAAGAAACTATGTTATATGAAAAGGAGAAGAGCACAGACTATAGATGCACGGAGTATACTTACTCCAGTATGTCCTCGGAGCAATCAGATGCTTATGAATTTTCTCAGCTGGAGGCTGCATCAGGATCATAGTATGTAACAGCTCTTGATGAAGTATTTCTTCCTTGGAATGTGTCTAATCACTTTTTGAACCCATTTACATTTTTAATATCTAAAATATCTTATGCTAATCAGTTCACAATTTAGGCATGGGTTGTGTGAAAAGGGACGTCCTGTTGTTTCAAATCTGTAGCCAATTCATTTCGCAGGGTGCCCTTCAGTTCTTCTGTCATGAAAAAAGTAAATCTGTCCACTGTCTTCCTCATGACGGTCAGAATAATAAAACTTCTGCTACAGTTCAGGTCTTTTGCAGAATGAAGAATATTCCTCTGTTTGGTAACAGCATCCTAAAAGTCCTAACAGTGCAAAGATAACAAGCAAGGCAGGCTTTTTAAAGAGCTAATAGTGTTATCAGGAGCAGGGAGTCTTTTTGTAACTGACTTGAACTAGATGCAGTAGCCAGTGCAAAAAATTCAGACATTGTTAACTTCCCTCCACCACAAGCCCCCTGCAAAAGACCAGGAGAGCTACGGATACAAAACAAGCATCCTCAAACTTCATGTATGAGTTCAATAGACCTAAATGTCTTCACAGAATTTATGAAGAACTGAAAGTCAGCATTATTGTTGAGAAAATATTATTCTTAAAACAAGTAATTCTTTTTCAGCTTTCCAGTCCTGATGCTCAAAGACAAGTCTTTCAAATAAAATTTTTACCTGTTATTGAGTCAATAGCAGTTGACACTGGTTTTATAACCCATTTAGTCTCCCCCAAAACCCCCTTACACCTGAGCTTTAAGTGTTACACAGACAATAAAAAAAAAAAAAAAAAAAAAAAAAAAAATCTGTGCCTCTCAGACCCAGAGAAGATTACAATCTCCAATCTCCTCCTGTTCCATAATCGATACTCACTCATTTCACTCAAATTGTCTAAATGATTAAAATAATTCAACATAATTAGACTCAGTGTGCTGTTATCCAAGTACATTCTCCATTGGAAATGTCAGGTTAAGTGGTTCCTACAATCCCCACATTTCATTGCCCCCCTCAGGTGTGCTGATAGAACTGTTAGTTTGTTGCATATTGGATCAACAAAAAGATCTAAGTTTAAAAAAAAAAAGCTTCCTTTTTAGCTTTTATTTCTGACTTTCAGAAATACAGATTATAGACTTCTATGTATCTGGTCATCTTTGTTCTTCTATGTATCTTGAGAAGATGACCTCTATAGAGCATCTGAACTTCAAATTAATCACAAATTTCCCCAACGACTTAATGATGTATTCCTGTTTGGTTGCATTTGGCTGAACTATCTACTTGTTGCTAAGCTCTAATGGTTGATTTTTCCACTATATTCCCAGCACCTCTCCTTGAGCTGCATTAGCTAATTCAGGCTAGGCCTAAAATAAACAGAGGAAATAAGGCTGAAGATTGGCCTTGAACCTCACTAGTACTTGATTCACTGTTTGCACCCACAGCATGGTTTGGATCTTGCCAATTTGCACTTTCCCAAAACAACATTTGGGCTCAGTTGAGAGGACTAGCACCTGCACAGCGCCATTCCAGGAGGCCGTTTGGATGCAACATCCTATTTGGGAGGGAGGGAAAAGTAAGTTAGCCTTGTAGATGTGACTTCTGCCATGCAACTTGGCCTCAGAGGCAAAGATCAAATCAAAATTTATTTTATCTGCTACTTTATTCTTCAATTACTCAGCTTTATGAGAATCTTTTAAGTCTCTATAGATCTGGGTTTAATTTTCAGTATGCCTGAAACTTTATCATCCTAGTATGCATCCATTTTTCCAGAAAGCCTATGAAAATACCTTCTCAGACTACTGATGACCTCTGTAGTGAAAATTGTCTAGGCATTTCTATCATTTACTTCCAAGTTTTTTTGCAACTTAGTCATCTGTAGGAGGACTTTTTCTCTAATACCTTTATCTTTGACTGTTACTGAAGAAAGCTCATGTCCAAGCTTTGTGATTTTTTTTTTTATCTGAAACTTCAGTGCACACTTTGAACCGAGTAACTTCCATCCACATGCTTAATAATATCTTCAAAGTATCTGAGTAATATTTGTGACATAAGTCTTTCTTCAACAAAAGTCTACGGCAGCTAAACCCAGAGGTAAGCAGCCTTCATTTATGCTCAATACACATATCCCTCCTATAACATACTTAAATAAGTATCATCACCTGGAGCAGTTAGTTAGGGAATGCATAGCAGTAAAACAATGTGAATAAAGTCATGCTTAGGCCTTCCTCTTACTGAGTGAAGCAGGAATGTAATTTAGCATGCATTCATAAAACAGGCAAAAAAAAAAAAAAAAAAAAGGATTTTATTATAGTCTAGTTCAAAGTTCATTGCCAGGATATATTTCACTATGCATAGGATGAAGAAGTCATTTTTGGACAAAGCTACCTCTTCAAAGCATTTGATCTACCAATGACCACTAGGACAAATAAAGTGGGTACCTATGACTCAGCATGAAAAGTAGAGTCTTTGAATCAGCTGCACTAAATCCGATAGACAAGCATGGGACGGCCAGTCTAAAACTCTATCTAACCATAGATACTTTGAAGGATAAAGTAACTGAATTACCATCATCGTTAGCTAAATCAGTATAGGATGACACACTGAAAATTGATAGTCTTCATTAAGCTCATACTATGGATATACTGATGTCTGTGCTTTACTTTTTTTCCTGTCTTTTCAATCTGAATTCAAAGCCTTAGTACAACAGAGCAGTTTCAGCAGTAAGCTTTCTGCTGAAAATCTCCAATACGAGGTTAAAACAAACACCATTATTCGCTTCCACCCACAGAAACATAAAATCATCCATTTACAGAGTATGGAGTTATCATTTATATGCAACTAGGCATCTCCACAGTAAAAGATGAATTTTCAGTCATCCTCAGGGCTTCCTGTGCTTCCTGGGAGATAAAAAAGATGGCAGAATTTTTACACATATATTACTTTTGGACAAAGTATCAAGAACTTTGATGAACTGAGTTTTCACTACTGGCATACAGAGCAACCACGAATAAATGTTACTTATCCTTTCTTTGTGCACATGTAGTGTAACAATTAAACTGCATGGTCACATACTGTATTTTCACCAAAGATGCAAGTCTCATTTAATGGACAGAACAAGCAATGCTAACACGCATAGTTATTTTACATTTTGTCTTTTTATCCTTATTGGTCAATGTTTGATTACAGGCCTTGTCTAGCCAACATTTCCCAAGTTAATACTGTTGTTCTTGGATTAAAAAGCTACTGTCCCATAAAAGTTAATGACTCTTCCCTTGTTCTTGTTTATTCCTTTCTCAGCTTACAGACCATGGGAACGTTCCTGCTCCATTTTAATGTAAGCTAACCTGTTTTACCTGCATCGCCATAAATAATCATCATTGAAAAATGTTGGCTACATGGGTATATAGTCTCCATACATGTGATCAGAATGGAGCTTCTCCATCAATTACTGAGATTTTTTTTTTTCCCTTTTGCTTGTTTGATTATTCCTCTAAAACCCAAGATCCCGTGTACAGGAGGGAACCAATCTGAAAACAGCGCAGGGCCAGAAAACATTAAGGAGTACTGTCTTGCATAGGAGCGAAATAGTTTTGCATTGTGTACAATACTAATGAAACCATTCTTTCAATACTAAGTTCCATGTCCCAATTTGCTTGAGAGATTGAAAATTGACAAAAATTACAGTCTGTTTACTTTCTAATATAGCTAGCACCTAAGGGCAGAAAATGATTCAGTGAAGCAAGGTTTACAAAAAGGAGAAGCAGTATTTTTGAGTAGAGAGAAAAAAAAACAACTGAAAATCTCTTAATTCAAGTCTAAAAAAGACACAACAAACATCAATTTAAGTACATGTTGAAAATAATTGCTCTAGATATAATGTGATTAACATAATTAGTTCAAGAGGGAACTCAGACCAAGCACTGACGTGTACTCCCTAAAGCCAAACATCTCATCATTAAAGGATTACCCTCTGCAAATCTCTGACCATCTAAACAATTCTAAATATGCAGGAGAGCTCCAGAAAAAGAGAAAAATCACCTCCTTCACCTAACCCACTCAAAAAAACTTTCAGATAATAAACTCTCACATACTTCAACAAATTAGAAGAAAACGATCCAGAAACATATTTAACTAATGTACCCAGGCTTATTTTTGCAGTTGTTTGGAATTTGCTATCGATAGCCATTCAAATAACAAAGAATAAAATCAGTAACTGCTTCAACATCAAGCCACATACTGAACAAAAAACATTACCACCACTCAAGACCTCAGCATTACCTAGTAACAGGCCACTGCGCAATACTTCTGTACTGCCAGTACCTAAGAACAATTCCTGATCTATCCGACGTATATATCCTTTCATCTAACCCTACAACACAACAGAGAGAAACTTTTTCACTAACTCCTCCTCAATATTTTCACAGCCAAAACAAATCCACTTCTAAGCTGGCGCTGTACTGACTAACTCAGGGAAAACAATAAAAACCCCGATGAACTGGACACGCAGAAAAGAAACAATTTCACCTTGGACAATTATACTAACTGTTTCAGGAAATGACTCAGTGATAAAACAATTTTTAAAAGCAATGGCACAATACAACTGTCTCCCCAGAAATCAGCTCCAAAATTATTCTGTACCTGTGACAGATGCGTGCCATTTTCATCATCTGGACTAAAACAGCATTCCCATGTAGAACTCTACCACGGCTCTGGGAAGTGCTATCACTTCATCTGTCTGCCTCTGAAATACTGATACACTAACATAAGCTTTCCAGACACAGGAAAAATGGCAACCTGTTAACTACTCCAGACAAAAGTCTACCGATCCGTTTTCTCTGTGGAAATAAGAGCTATACCAAATACACGGAGGAATGTGGTCTATGCAGTCAAATCCCCAGATATTATTGTGACTTTTCCAAGAAAAACATTCACAATAAAGACAACTTTTACCAGTCTGGATATTATCCCAGAAAAGTAGCACCTGTCACCGTCATAACAGTTACATTGGTTCAGACCAGCAAGATGACCTAGTCCAACATCTTGTCTCCAACTGGCCGTTAGTAGATGCTGAGGGAGGAGTAGGAACAGGGTAAGCAATTATGCCACTTGTACCTGGGGGAATGGGATCAGAGGATTCACCCTTTCTGTCTTATTTCAAGAAAAAAACTCCAAGAAAGGCATTAAAATATATAAATAGTGGGGTCTGGTAATAAGAAGCATTAAGAGCTACTACTGTGGTGTCAATGATGCAAGTCACCCGTTACCCAAATCATTCCCACATTTGCTCTTGCTTTTTGGCAAGTTGTTGTTGCCTGCTTGGATATCACAAACATAAGCACAGCAGGGCTGCATGAGAATGAAACAGCATGTTTGCAGCATCAATGAAATATTAAGACAGCCTAATTATAAATCAAATAGGTCATTAACATGCTGCCATATCAGTTCCTCTTGCCTAGGATGGGGAGATGTCAGAATAGCAGCAGGCTGTGGAGTATTACAACAGTGATACTCTCCAGCTTCTGAGTATCCTTCATCTACTATGCTACAACTACTACCCCACACTACACAACAGCTCGCTCTGATAAGTTAGCATGGAAATGCACAGTCTTAAAAAGTAACATATCAAGCAAGGCTCCATTTTTTTCTTTTTAATTCTGGCAGCAAGTTGACATATACTGAGCATACATACACTCTTCCTGCTTACATTCCTCTTTTCATATATTCTATCCCTGCTTATGGAAATGCACATAAGCCATCCTTCACTTACTTAACAACTTCAGCCAACGTGCAATTCCTCTACACAGCATCATTTAAAAAGCAGGAATGAATTACCTATTTAAAAGAGCAAATAAAGGAATAACTATTATTTAATGTAGGAATGTGCTCTTCAGTATTGCTTAACAATAAATACTTAAGTACGTACTTACTCCCTAAACAGAGCCACACATCAACATCTCTCCAAAACTTACTACTTTGTCTCTAATAGGACTGTAACAAACTTTAAAGCACATTATGCTGATATCTTAGTATCTTGAAGTGTAACACTAGAAAATAAACAATTTTCAATCTATCTTGGTTCACAGAATTTTAATTTTTTTTCTACATTTTAATGATGCAGCTTAGCATAATTTTTGGTTTACTATTAGCCTTAAAGGGCTGGTAAACAAATTCTCTCTGTATATATCTCAAAGTATGGATATTATGAAGTCTTTTGCCACAGTTCCTATTCTTCCAATCCCTTCTCTAGTACAGAAAAATAGACTAGAAAGAAAAAAAAAAGACTTCTTTGTTACAGGACCACAGAAGGTATCAGGCTTAAACAAACTAGCTCAGGCACCAGAACCATTTAAGTCAATGAAACCTTCACATCAGTACCGACTATAAAGTAAGAAAAAGAAACATATTTAACTAACCCACACAGAACTCTATTCTTTCTATGCTCAATTACCTCACTGAAAGCTATCATAGGTATTGCTAAAATATGTACATATATATATAGGGAAGATCCAAAGGAACATGTGGGTGAAGGATTTTACGCATACGTCTTTCCTCTGGAAGCCTACTCAATTTGCTACTAAAGGGAAGCTACAGTGATTTTCAAAATTATTAGAATGAGTGTATCCAGAGATGACTGCTTCCAGTCCTCTGCCAAACTTAAAGCCATCCCATGCAACAAATCTGATTGATTGCCATCTTTGCCCACTTCTAAGGCACATAGTAGAAAGGAAGGGGGAAAGGGTGAAAAGGAAAATGGCTGAGCTAAAAAAAAGGACAGAACTGGGCCTTAATCTCAACTCTGAAACCACACAAAGTTGTCTTATTTGCTTCACAAGAAGCACCACAAGAATGAGACATGCCATGAGAAAATCATGCATTTAAGTGACTAATGTACTAAATGACTAATATACTGCTGTCAGCCAGACTGTAATTACATAAAAGTAGCAATGAATACACTCTGATTTATTATGTAATGATAAATAAAAAGAAGAAAAAGTACTTTGAATGTTCGCAAATGTCCTTTAACTGAAACAACCAAACACAATCATTTAATCATTTGCATCATACTAGCAACAGCACATATATCAAATAGCACTTATTTAACACTGTCAGTAAATTAATGGATACAGGAAAAAACCAACAGTTCATAAAAGAATATATGTAAAATTACTTAAAAGGTAATTTCATATTTCTGTTTAAACAACTCACGTAAGGAAATACCAGCAACTGCTAAAGCTAGGGCTTCTAAAGCAGCAATATTTTGGTCACACTGCATAACACATTCTCTTCTTGCTTGAACGCACAGCAGTTTACAGAACAGTATTACATTATGAAGCCCATAAATGGAAATATTAGTATTAGGATGGCATTACCCTAAAACAATCAATCCCATTGTTTTTCAAAGTCTAGGAAAAATTGTGTGATAATTTCTTGAGGACTGACTAAACAGCCTGAATAAACATTACAGCACTATCACACTAACATTATATTAAGCAATTAATTTTCTGATTTCTTACCTTTTTTTTTAACAGGTGAATTATGAAATTTTGACTTCCTGTAAATGCAGCAAGTCCACTGCACTTAACAGACAGTAACATATGAGTGTATATAATCAGCGTCATACTGTGTACTGAATGTACTTTTTTTGGACACAATTTCCCATTTAAAAAAATCTCAAAAATTGTATTTAGGAATTACTTTACAACAGCATTTGGATGGTAGCAAAGCACCTTAAGTTCCCACTATACATAGCTTTACATGGTGTCAGCAAGTATTGCTGGAAGAAAATAATGTATTTGTTAACATTGTTAACGCATCCAGATTCAGCAATAGTTAAAGCACATGGTCATGCTCTTTGATGAACTAGGCTCTGGCACACATAGAGGGAGAAACGGCCAAGAAAACAAACACATGGATCAGAAAGAATGGTACATAACCGGTAGGCCAAAACTCTGTGGAGGCTGCTGTACATAAACATGAAGGGGAAGGAAAAAAAAAAGAAAAAAAAAAAAAAGACATAGCAAGGAATGGAGACAGACACATGACTGTAAGAAAAGTAGCTATGAGAAGGTCATTTCACAGTGATGGCTTCCCATGGCTTTGATTTTTGTCTTCCACAGTCAGACTCTTCCCAACAGAGGTCTGGCCACTCAGCCAGAAGACACAGTGATGCGGGATGTCTTCATTTAGGCTCAAGAAGAACCCTGCAATGCTTTGGGAGTATCTGAGAATAAGACCGACCTGAGGAAACAGATTCCTGTGCAATGCAGTAATTTTAGAAACCCAATTAAATTATAAGGGAAGCTATGTCTGCATCATAGTTTAAAGCCCTACCAAGAGAAGCAATTCTGGAGATCATTATGTTTTTCTTAGAATACACTCGTCTAAAAGAATAGAAATGTAAAATTAAGTGACACAGCACAAAGACAAGCAAACAGATGTAATCCATTCTGCCTGTATAGTGGAAATACTATGGTCATACAAATTGCAGGGCTTACCAATGTATTAATAAACATGATCATTAATGAAATTTCATGGTTTATATTCAGCTGATACTTACAATGTCTTCAGTAGAAAATCTGTTGGCTTCAATCCCTGATCAACTTTGGCCAGAATAACATAGATTGGGCTGGGTCAAAAGAGTTCTTTAGTTTATTAGGTTCTCCCTCCACTGTAAGCAAATATTCACCACTGTCTTTACAACTGACTTAAAAATCACACATATTTGACAATGATAATGTTGCTAGTCACTTCTGAACTACTAATTTGGAAGAAGGGCAATAATTTATTTCAAATTAAGTTTTTCTTCTTTCTTCCCTACCCTTGTAAAAAGCATAAGAATTTTATGTTCAGTTTTTCAAAACAACTAAGTCTTTGCTAAAAAAATCATAGAGTCATAGAATGTGTTGGGTTGGAAGGGACCTTTAAAGGTCATCTAGTCCAACCCCCCTGCAGTAAGCAGGGACATCTTCAACTAGATCAGGTTGCTCAGAGCCTCATTGAGCCTGGCCTTGAATGTCTTCTGGGATGGGGCCTCCACTACCTCTCTGGGCAACCTGTTCCAGTGCCTCACCACCCTCGCAGTAAAGAACTTCATCCTAATGTCCAATCTAAACCTACCCTGCTCTAGTTTAAAACCATTGCCCCTCGTCCTATTGCAACATGCCCTTGCAAACAGCCCCTCCCCAGCTTCTTGTAGGCTCCCTTCAGGTACTGGAAGGTCGCTATAAGGTCTCCCCAGAGCCTCCTCTTCTCCAGGCTGAACAACCCCAGCTCTCTCAGACTGTGTTCATAGGAGAGTTTGTGCCCGGTAACGGGCACAAACTTGAGCATAGGAAGTTCCACCTAAACATGAGGAGGAACTTCTTTACTTTGAGGGTGGCAGAGCACTGGAACAGGCTGCCCGGAGAGGTAGTGGAGTCTCCATCTCTGGAGACATTCAAAACCTGCCTGGACGCATTCCTGTGCAACCTGCTCTGGGTGACCCTGCTCTGGCAGTGGGTTGGACTAGATGATCTCCAGAGGTCCCTTCCAACCCTACGACTCTGTGATTCTGTGAGAGGTGCTCCAGCCCTCAGATCACCTTCATGGCCCTTCTCTGGACCCACTCCAACAGGTCCCTGTCCTTCTTGTGCTGAGGGCTCCAGAGCTGGACACAGCTTCTACACAGAGAAGGGGAGAATCACCTCTTTGTATCTGCTGGGCATGGTTCTTCTGATGCAGTCCAGGATACAATTGGCCTTCTGGGCTTCAAGCACACATTGTTGGCTCATGTCCAGCTTTTCATCCACGAGTACCCCCAAGTCCTTTTCCACAGGGCTGCTCTCTATCACATCATCCCCCAGCCTGTATTGATAACGAGGATTGTCCTGACCCAAGTGGAGGACCTTGCACTTGGCCTTGTTGAACTTCATGAGGTTTCCTCAGGCCCACCTCTCTAGCTCGTCCAGGTTCCTCTGGATGACATCCCATCCCTCTGACATGTCGATCACACCACTCAGCTTCCTGTCATCTGCAAACTTGCTGAGGGTGCACTTGATCCCACTGTCTACGTCATTGATGAAGAATGTTGAACAGCACCGGTCCCAGTATGGATCCCTGAGGGATACCACTTGTCACTCCTCTGCATGTGGACATCGAGCCATTGACCACCACCCTCTGGATGTGAAAATCCAGCCAGTTCCTTATCCACCAAACAGTCCAGCCATCAAATCCATATCTCTCCAACTTAGAAGGATGTTGCGGGGAACCATGTCAAAGGCCTTGCAGAAGTCCAGATTGATGATATCCGTAGCAATCCCCTCGTCCACTGATGTAGTCACTCCCTCGTAGAAGGTCATTAGGTTGGACAGGCAGGACTTGCCCCTGGTGAAGCCATGCTGGCTGTCTTGAATCATCTCCGTGTCTTCCATGTGCCTTAGCACAGCTTCTAGGAGGATCTGTTCCATGACCTTCCCAGGCACAGAGGTGAGGCTGACAGGTCGGTAGTTCCCAGGGTCCTCCTTTCTACCCTTTTTTAAAATGGGTGCAATGTTTCCCTTTTCCCAGTCACCAGGGACTTCACCTGACTGCCAAAATATGCATAGACAGTTCAGAACTAAAAAGATTTTTTATATTTTTTTTTTCATAAAATTAAGAATATCTTAATCCAAATTGCTACTCACTGCAATTGTTTTGAAACCTTAGCTATACCTGCCAAGGGAATAACAAAACCAATCACAAACCCAACAAGTTTGGAATATCCTCCGTATGTAGAACAACATCCAAGAAATCAATTCTAAATGCTGTGATTTGACCAGAGATTTTCAATACTCTTTATATTTGCTGAGAAAGAGGAAGACGGGACTGAAGCTGTGTCCCTGCAGTTGTATCATGCAGGTATCAGTATGACTTTTTTTCTTCTGTGCCTGATCCCCACTGCCTAAAATCACAAGGACCATCCTCTTAAGGTAGTGGTAACTTAGCTCACACAGAGCAAAAGGTGATACAAGCAGCCTTCCATGTAGAAATTCTGTGCCAGTACAGTTTGTCCTTTCTTCCTATACAAAAATGCCATTAAAAAATGAGGAAAGACACCTGTGAAATTAAGTATTAGTAATGTAAAAGATACACATCTGGCTTAACGTTCTTAGCCTCTTCTTATTGTTATGGCAGTGAAGCTTCAAATAATATAACTAAGGTTATATAACTATAATATAACTAATAAATATTTTTCTGAGAAATTTGTGGGAGATGAGGATCTATCCAGCAGAGCCTAAAACTTCCATAATTTTACGCCTGCTGCTACAATCATCTGTTACTTTTGCTTAAATGATATGGAAGAGGATAAATGGAATAAGTCTTTTGAGTTCTGAGAGTATTATATCTAGGCATCTGGAAAAGAAAAGATCTCCTCCTGGCAGATTAATTCTTGAAGTCCATTGAAAAAAATTTCCTCTCAAGATGTACGTTCAATGAATCTTTAAAGCAAGATCATGTATCATATTGATATAACTTACACCAGCACCTCAAGTAAGATTAGATATACAAGCAAAGGCACTTTTTACTGTGTCTATATGAAGACATTTTTCTCATCTATAAACTTCACAAAATATCCCATGGGGCCATAATACATGAAGTACAGACCAGACCTCTTAATCTGTAAACAAGTTTCTTCCCCATCTACTATGTAACTGACTTTGAAGAAGGCTTAAAATGAAGCCCGAAATATCTAATCAAGAAATATCCTGAAATGAACCCCAAAATATCTGTAATCAAGACACCCTCTTACGTGGTTAAATTTTGCTTGCAAAAAACCAATCAAAAATACTTTGCAGGAGAAGCAGTCCAGTTTCTGCTCCAATTTTATTCAGAGTCCTGCCTAACTCAGCCATGATCTGGATATGAAAAATTTAAAACTCAAGTGTTACTTTATTACAAATAGAGCTGCTTGGAAATGCTGTGTGCAACAATATAAAGCCTGGCTGTGTTTTGAGCATGTATTTTATTGATAGATAACAGTCAGGGTTCAAAAAGTTGCAGTGAATACCCAAATATCAGTATAAGCAGCATTCCTTCCCAGTGCTATCGTTACAGGTTTTCTCCAATATATTAAAAAACAATAATAATTTTAAAAAAAATCTTATAATCCCAGATAGATTGCCATCAACCTGTCATGAGCGACTTTCAATCTAACGTTTACTGTGATAGATACAAGATTTATCTGGTACACACTGATGACACAACTCATGCTATTTTGGGATACAGTTATACCTGAAACACTGTAGTATTTACTGATTGCCTCCCTTTTTTAATACTTTGGGGTTGTTTTTTTTTTTAAAAATCCATCTAAAGTAACTAATTCAGTGAATTTGTCACAGACAAATTTTGGTTCATTTAAGTCCAAATCAGACATTTCAGTTTATGCTCATGCTAATGAAATTCAGATAAACTACTCTGGCTGTGGGCCCACTGACTTCTGGATGAAGAGTCCATGCAGCTGGATGCCTGTAAATCAGGCAGGACACAATTTCTGCATGTAGGTTAATGACTGTTCTGCGTCACCAATGTATATGAGTACAGACACTAAGCCAGAGATCTCAAAACAGCATTTCGCCTGCCTGGCAACTTTCTAACAAAAACAAAGCTTATTTTTCTGTCTGTATCACATTACGTGACGTGAACATTTTTAAAGCAGACTACACTAAAGCAAGAGGGATGGGGGGAAATTATACCCCTGCTGATGTAAAGTGACTTAGGCTACATATTCACTTTAAGTCATCACAGATCCATGCTGACATCAAAAGAATCCATTCCATCTTCTCCTCATTTCTCACTGCCACCATTACTAAGGCAGTAGGATCTGTACGTACGTAATGTGAACTGAGTAAACCATCTAGCAGGTTTCTTTCCTAAAAATGGTGCATTCTGCCAAATTAAGATGTTTTGTTATCAGAGGCATTTTATATGGCTGTAGCCTTTATCCCTCTAGAAGAAAATCACAGATAAGGCTAATCAGCATCTGTTTCATTCTATAAACAAAATGCATTCAAATTATTCTTTTTGACTCGGCAAATCTTGTTCTACTTCTTTTCATCTAAAAAATCTAACACTGAGAAAGCCACATCTGCATAGCTGCCTTTTAGCGTAATAAATCTGGACACCTTAACGATTACTGTCAGCAAAAGAAAGTAGCAGGGAAGGTAGAAAGACCTGCTTGATGATAACTGATACAAAGATGAATGATGATATCATAACTATTGCTTGACACTGTTAATTCAACAGTTTGGGGAGAGTTAGCCACAAAACAGATGTTTTAAAGTTTAAGAAAACAATGGACAAATCATACCATTGAAGCTATTCGTGTTAAAACTTCACTAAGAGAACCAGCAGTTATTTCGCTTTTGTAGTTGGCTCAAAAAAAATTTATGAGCACATTCACAAAAATGTATTTTCAGATCACTCACCCAAAAAAGAGAAAATTTGAGCAACTGGTAATAAATTCACCTTAGAATATAAGATTCTTGAAGCTGAAATGCTATCCAAAGCATTAATTCAGTTTTAGCATCAAGATCCTTGATCCAGACTATAAACTGTATTTCAAACAATCATGATTTCTTATAGTGATTTCAAGCACCTTAAAGAAAATCATAATTTTCATAGGAACATAGCTCTTTACAATAAGTAGTATTTGTTTCTAGTAACATCAAAGCACCGTCAAGACTTACTCACTTGATTCACAACACTATAATCCACAAATGCAATCAGAAAAACAATGATAGCCATCCTGCCGCGCTGTGGTTTGCAAACCACAAAGAAAGTAGTAAACAGGTGGTCTATTGCTACATACTTTTACTCTTCCATTAGGTAACCTCTTTATACCAAGAAAAATGTACTACCACCTAGTATCAGATATATAGTCATCAACACCAAAAATCTGACTTGATACAGCCTTTGTTGTCCCTTGTCCACCATGTTCTTTCTGTATAATTCTGCAGAAAACATTCAGTTTATCTTCTAGGAAGCGGCAATAGCCTCTCTATTTAAAATGGAAATATCACCAGAACTTAAACCCCAAGCACCTTAGAAGTCAGCCACAGAGCAATGCACGCGCAGAGTAAAATCAGTGTTTCTTTTCTCACCTTCTTGGCAATGTCCTCTTTTGCATTTTACCTAGTACATTCCAAATCATTGTTAGAACTGCAGGAATCTTACGTTTGCACAGAATCTCACAAAATTTAAGAACATTACAAAATTTACAATCATTGTCAACCCAGGCCAACTCATAAAGAACAGTTTCCTGGGTCTATTAAGTGAGGGATTATACCTAAAGAAACCCAACAGAAATACTTCCAGAATTCAACACACTGTTTATAACCTCTGTGTCAATGTACATATCTAATACATGTTGCAAGTAGGAACTTTTGAGATGGTATATCCAGTATTTTACTGGGGCTTAGATCCTACACATACTGCAGAATTTTAATTCAAAACTTAACAATTTTAGATCCAAGATCAAATTATGTTCTCCAAACATACACTAGTGTAACAGATATTACAGGTTGGTGAAGTAGTATTTGCAACTCGAAATGGGTAAACCGAACCTCCAAAATGAATACCAATATATTCCAAAGCAGAAACAACAAAAGGCTGAAAATATTTTTAAAAAATTGTTAACCTCTTTTGCCTTTCAAAAAAATAGTGAAACCTAGACATAAAAATTATAACAGTCAAGTTTTACCAAAACTAGGTTTCCTTTTAAATCTAAAAATAAGAACTGAGCTGTTCAAAGCTAAATAGTAATCACAAATAGAAAGGACTTACCTTCCTGTCTGTTATTTTTCCTTTTTAGCCATTTTTCCACAGTTTCTGCACTTACATTTTCTGACACAAACTCATCCAGTACCTGGGGGTGAAGAGAAAGATAGGCCTTCACTTTTTCATCCGTTAAACCTGAAAGAGAGAATATTAATTGATTACACTACTGGTATGAATTTCCTCATATGAAACAATAGCTAGACGCCAGCAACAATCAATATCCTTTTGTTTAACCGGCTGATTGAATACATGCCTATTTAAATTGTCTCCTCCCAGACAGAACAATATCCAATCAAAAAAATGAGCTGTCATATAGAAAATAGTAGAAGCAAAGCATATCCATGCAAGATTCTGTGTACAAAAAAATCCCCTACACATAAACATTCCCTGGCAGAAATGGCCAGGAAGGAGTTTATGATTATGACTATGAGTCCAAAATTACTTATTCCCAAGATATGCAAGATAATAGATTGATAAAGAAACTGAGTGGAAGGATACAGAAGAAAGTGAACTGGTATTTCTCATAGAGCATCAAATTTAGTATTCTCATTGCAAGTAGCAGCAAAAGCAACAACAACTATTATGCAACACCAAAATCAAGCTCAATTTTTAAATACTGAAGTTACTTAAGTAACTTTAGAAATATAAACTTTCACATGCATGCTTCCAATGCCTTAGAAATTCAGTTATCAAAACAAAAGTAATTGTAGACAAAAGCCCTTTACAATATCTGCAACAAAAACTCCAGCACACATTTCAGAAAAAGACGCAAAATTCATAATCTCAGATACCTGATGCAATCATAAATAAAGTCCCAAATTCATAAAATTACATTCTGATCATAGCCTTTGCAAATCTCCCGAACGAAACCACTGGCTGCAGGGATGCGAACCCAAGAGTGCCAAGACTTTCTGAGGGAGGGCAGGAATGAAGCGCACCCATCTCCAGGGCATGAGCTCCAGGCTGCCGCAAAGGGAGCAGGCAACCCCAGAACAAAAGCCTTAACGAGATATGAGGGGAAGAGGAGTAACAACCACTATAATGACTCTAAACATGCCTTCACCTCTTGTGTTGGGCGCCCGTAAATGTAACCGTAAATTCACCACAGAAAGCAGACCAGGCTCAGCAGAAGAGAAACTCCCCTCCCAACAATGCTAACCTCTTTTGGAGAGTATTCATGCTATAAAAGATCAGTTTTTTCCCATTTTATGCTTCGCACAGTATCAGAATATGTTGGAAAAAAGCTACAGTGTAATTTAAATGCTAGTCAACGACTGTAACCTTTTAGATGTCTTACAGACGTTTACTATGAAAGTCTTCAGGAAGCAATACCAGAACACAAATCAGCAACTGCAGAGCACTGACCACACACACCACTCTCCCCGTTCTCCGCACTGACTACACCATATCATTCTCACCACAGCAGCCCTCAACAGCCTGCACCTGTCCAAACCTGGTTTAAAATACCCTTTCTCTTAATCTGTGTAGGTGGCAGCTCCTGGTGGGTATCATAATCTCAAATAACAACATTCTCACTTACAGGCAAGAATCTCCAGATCTGGATCATTTGAATTAAGAGAGCTAAGCGAGCATCCTGACTTTCATCAGCAAAGAAGAAAAGATTCTTTCTAAATCAGTAAGAGCAGGAGATGATCAAAAAGTGGATGGAAAACAAATGAAAATCCACTACCTTTGCTCAATTAAAAAAACCATGATGCCTTGAAAGAGTAAGTCTTTCTAATTTCATAGTAATAAAATCTGAAAAGAAAACGTTTGGAGAATCATTCAGAAAGACTATAGTGTTTTGAAGATTTATCAGAGTTAACCATCAGAAAGTCATCAAAATTTAACTGCTTTTTATGTCCTGAATGAAAAATTATTGATAAAGGTTTGTCACAAGATGTCTGCCACTTCCCAGTTGTCTGCAAACAAGCATTTTTGCTTTTAGTAAGAAATCAGGAACTGAAAAGTTTGTAAAATTAGCAACTGAAATTCGACAAGGTTTTATTTGTGTTAAGTGAAAATAACCTTAACTTTCTTACATATGCAGTCTGCATTCCTTGACTTCAGTGGAAATGCTTCCTTGACTCAACCTTTATACGATGCAATTCAACAAAATTCAACAAAACGTCAATTTGAAGTAAGACTTCAGCCTACATGTCATGAGTTTAATATATATTCCAGATATCCTGCAATTTCAGCAACCTGAGGGTCAAAACTGCTTTAGCCTTATACAGAAAAGTGATTCATGGAGCTGATATAAGAAATCCTACAACAATCTTTAAATTACCCACCTTTATTCCACTAACGGTATCTGTGCAGATGTGTTTTTTCAATGTCAGAGTTGTAGATAGGAGCAAGTAGAACAGGATTTACAATTACATTTGCAGAGTTAAAAAGGAGTAACTTAAATCTATTTTCTACATAGATTAAAGTAGACTTATTGGTCCTCCTAATTGTTAGTCTACTTTGTGGAAAATTACATGCTACAGCCATACACACAAAAACCACAAACAAACCCAGCATGAACACAAATGTAACATTAAGAAAATGTAACATTAATAGAAAGCAGCCTTTTAAAAGAAACTTAAATGCTTTGTGTTCTATGCACATTAAGGCAAAAGAGTGTTCTGAAGAAGCTTGAACGGAAGAGCGTTTTACAGCTGTGCATAAACAATTATTTTATGGCCATTCACATTAGAAATATTTCTTCACTACTCCTTTCTTCTCCCCTTACTACTATTGGACCTGTAGACTAGTACAGACAGTAGTCTGTGTCTACTACTTCCACAGCACTCTCTCCACAACAGGGAGCTTCCCATCAACTCCAGCGATGCCAGAACTTCTCTCATTCTTGTTCATCAGTTCTTGCACGAAGCATAAAGTATATACATCAAGAGTGTCTAACAAAGGAAAAGGTAGTAGTGCACACATTCAGAACTGTGTTGATCTATCTGCTTTCCCACAAGTAGCCCAAAAAAAAGCTCCCTTTGCTTCTTTGGATGTATCCCCAGAAAGCTTTGCTCTTGTATCTGGAACCTGTCTGTCCTCCAATGGAGCTGTGGCAGTTATCAAGAGGGACCATCACTGAGGAGGGCTGAACTCTGGCCCACAGCCTAGCGTGTTGCCAGAAAGCACAGAAAGACTGGAACAACCCTAATTCCTCTGGCAATTAAAGGAGGAATCTGGCATTTGAGTTGACTGTCCCTTCATTCCATTTATGCATTGGAGTTTGACTTCCTGATTCATACATATATCCTCTATAATTAAACACACACACACCCCAAAACCACCTTTCTCCCTTGTATCCTTACTTTTAAAGCAATAAACCCACATTTCAGTGCTGATCTCTTTCTGACATAACTTGCCTTGTTTTATGCACGCATTAACTATTCATTCTGGATTTGTGATCAAATAATGCAAATGATAATAGAAGTATCACACAAAAGGACACACGCATATCAGATAAGCTCTTCCTTTTTTCATTTCCCTTTGAACAAACTGTAGGCCAAGAAACGGCTCAGGCTGCCCACTGCTTGTGCTAGCTCAGCAGCAACTCGCTTCCTGACCAGCACACCCAATTTAGGTTCTCTTTGTAGATCTCGATTTGAAATGTTCTCTTTGGCCATGCAATCTGCTTTTAAAAGTTCATTCATACACACGGAAGACATTAATCAAGGTTGGTTTGGTTTCATTTTTTTCCACTTCTTGGCTACTTCTGTCTGAACAGTAAATGGAAACACAGGTTTTCAATAAATGCTGGGGTTTATGCAAGTATTTCACCTTATTGGTTGGGGGTTTTTTTTGTGTATCTCATTTATTATAGGGTAGGATGATATAAAATTGGCAAAGCTCCATACAAAGCAGAGGGCAGAAGACATCCTGTCCCCCCAACACCACCTAAGAGGCAATTCCTTGATCAGCAAAAAGCCTTTTTACTGCCAGAGGGAATGATCCTGCTGGCAGGACATTCATTGTGGGACATTAGGAGTGGAAGGGTGAATCAAATGAGAGAGAAGAAACAATTGTATTTACTTATAGTATTTCTAGAAACTGATATATTGGTGGCACTCTACCAAACAAACAAGAGCCCTTTTTTCCACTTTGCATACGCCTGAGGCTTGAGCTGTTCATCTAATTTGTCATAGCTCATACCAGTCTATTAAAATTTTGGGTTTGTGTTTTGTGGTTGGGGTTTGGTTGTTTCGGTGGTGGCATTTGTGGTTTTTTTTAAGTAACTCCTTGGCTTTCAATGGAGCATGTATAAGAGTGGCTTGGGGGTGGGGTTGTTTTTTCCTTCACAAACTATGAGAAATAGTTTCTTTTTCACTGAAATTAACAGCAGAAATATATATAGTTGAAGACAGACTTATGTGTGGAATTCTTCCCTTTCTTATTTTAGTAAGCTAACTATAGAAAATACAAATACTGCTACCAAGTATCACAGTCCAGTAATTTCAATATAAAGTAGAAAGCCAAACTTTTTTCATAGTTTGGTTCAACAAATAACTATCTTTCCAGTGGTCCCATGATTAATACTTAAAAAACAGACTTAATTTCACTAAAGGAAAAGAATAAAGAAACCTTTATCTGAAGCTAATTTAGCAAGTTTAGTAGAGCTATTTAAAGAGGAATAGCTATTCACATAGATTCTGAACCACCACAAAAAACTATCGTTTCTTTTTATTTATCTCAACAGTGTACCAGGACCAGATCATTTGGGCTTCAAAAGCATAACTAGGACTTTGTCTGTTTTTGTTAGTACTTACACTAAAAGCCAAGTGAAAACAAAAACCCCAGCACCACCACCTTCCAATATACCTGTATTTGTGTGTCTCATACAAAGCCAGCGCGAGTATTGCAGACTGCTTCATTTAGTCATTGCCTGACCTGCTCAAGTCTGGATTCCCCTTTTCATCTACCGGTAAATCTTTCATTTCAACAACTCCAGCACTTCATTAGTGATAACATCAGGTAGAACCCTAAAAAAGATCAGCTGAATTCATGGAGCGATCTCCCACTGTTCAGTGTAAGTAAACCAAGAGCTTCCTAAGTCAGAAAGCAAATCCATAGCGCTAAATAAACCACTAATTAAAATGAGGGAAAATTAGGGAATTTTCATTGCAGCTGGGCATGCTAGGTAAGCAGATCATTTTAGAGGCACTGGCACAAATACTTCTCAAGAAGCCTCGAGTGAGCGGAGACAGTTGCCAAATGAAATGTATGGTTGAATGACCAATAAAGAATAAAGCATAAAAGTGGACAGAACTTATAGAATAGGAAGATTCATGTAATATATGTGTTCATATTCACCCTGTTGATTACCACAATCCCCATAATGTCTATGTTGGGGATTAGGAGAGACAGAAACTGTAAACACTGTCACAGTCTTATATGTTGCCCTAAGATGCCAGCAAAATACTCTTTGGAAAATAACTGGATATCAACATTTTTTTAAACAAAAAAAGTATAAAACACTACTACGTATATCTTAAGAGAGAAACTGCTTTTTGAGCAGATGTGACAAAGTATATTAAACTCAGCATCTTAGAAATTCTCTTTACTGGTTTAAATTGTAATGGTACTGCAAGGCAATGTTCCACGTTTGTCTACACCAGTAAACTGAATACGTCTAGGGCTGTTCACTGACCTGAAACCAAGTGGCTTATAACTTCTTCCATCCTTACTATTAAGCTCTCTTGGCCTCCGATGATGAAGATGAGGGAAAATCAGAATGGGAATACATGCTGATTGCCTGCTGGGAACTATCCCTGGCCTGACCTTACTCCAGAGCAACGCCCAGGACTTGTCTGGGACATGACTAGTTGGCTTTGCCCAACACCTTGCCAAGAGCCATTTTAACAATTTAACAGTAGAGACCACCAAAAGATCCAGCACATAAAAATGGTCCTTTGCACTGTTTGTTTATTATCCCAGATATAGCATAGCTAGATTCAAAAATAAACTAAGAAACAAGACTTGCTTCAAACATCAATTATCAGTAACTACTCCCTGCCTTCGAGCCAGCCTCCAACAGCCTTCCTTCAAAAAAAAAAAAAAAAAAAAAATCACTTGAAAATTGTATTTTTGCTTTCAGCTTTCTATGCTGCCTAAAATATTTAAAACATTTCTTAGATATTAGATAATCTGTGTAGTCCTGAATCGATTAATGGCTCCGCTCTCTGACTCTTAATCCATGTCATACTGCACTCTCCTCTGAGAATAGCCTCACTGAGCTCAGTATAAAGCAGAACTAACTGTGAATGAGCTGAAAGAACTGAAGCCTGGAGCTATGTTTAAAAATCTGCTCCATTTAGCAACATGAGTCAGTCACATCATTAGCAATTCTTGCAATTTTTATTAGTTTTGTGATATTTTGTCTTTTTTCTAAAAGCACTAGCGTAATCAAATCTCATGATTAGGCAAAAATTTTAGTTTTCACCTAAAGTTTCTGGTTCCCAGGCTGTGGGGTGCGTGGAGAGGCAGGGGAGAATGTGTAAAAATTGATGAGCCAGGCTAATACTTGTTGAGGCTCAGCATTTTATTCTAGAACAGCTACAGTCTGAAAGCCCGCAGTCATTGCTTTCCTCAAAACTCTTGCAACAGTGTTTGATACATATGAGGTACCTTTCGCTCAGTTAGACAGGACCCAACATCGTGAAAACACATTGTGAGGGTATATATTGGTCAATATAAGAAATCGTATTGATTTTATGTACCAAAAAAGCTTTTATTAATAAAGATGAAAGGAAATAACTATAAATGTTGTAAATGTTGCATCTGTTAACACTTAAAAAATAAAAAAGAGTGGTTTTTTTTTTAAAAATAAACCAACTAAAAAAAACCAAACCCACAAATTGGCTTGTTTGGTTTAATAAACAATTCCTCCCTGAAATTAGAGGGGTTATGGAGTCACAGCAAACAGGCAAAGTCATAATTTCTCCAAATATATAACAATATATTGTGCCACATAGAAAATCTGCAAGCCAAGGAAAAAAAAATAAAATCATGAAGATAAATACTTTCCAGATAATATCTTATCTGGAACAAAAAACAACCTTACCTCAAATGCAAGTAAAAAGCATGTATAATATTAAAATACATCTTCTCATCTGGAATGTCAAAATGATGGAAAGAGATGTGTAACACTTCCCCAAAATCAGCACTTGAAAATAAATATACTTGTACAAAAAAGAAGCTTTAAAAGTATCTGAAGGTAATCCAGATGAGCTAATTTGAACACAGCTTTGCCTGTGTTCTCCTTTATTTAAAGCTGTCTTTCCCCATCTCTTTCTTACACAAAGATCACCTCTCTGTATCTTTCTACAGAACCTTATAAATGATATTTGTAGTTATTCTCAAAAGCATTCAAGGCATGTGTGTACATTGCTTCATTTGGATTAAGCATTAATCCCATTAAATCAATCCCTTCTTTGTTCAAAGCATCAGGATTCAAAACCACAGGCACAGTCAGTTTTTGGAATATCCTTTTCAAGTCAGACTTTTTATCTTAATCCATTTAAGTATACAAGAATGTAATGCAACCAAGTGCCCAAACTCTGTGAAACCTGACATTACTGGTCTGGCAAAAAGTATAATCACTAACGAGAAGCAATCAGAATGGTCAAACCTCTTCTTCATTTTTCTTTTCTTGAAAAATTAATTCACAAACTCATCTGTGAGCAGCTCCATTCACTTTTTTGTCCCTCTGCCTTCAAGTCCTACCTGCATTGCTTACGAAAAACTATACGCAGCTTTGGTGTTCACAGTATTAGCAGTGAAAAAAATAATGCAGTACACAAAAAAGACTACAGTGTCAATTTTGGTATTTACAAACAGCTTAACGTTGGTTTCACATATAAAAGATTTTATCATTAAACACTTCAAATCTTCATATCAAGATGAATGCTTAATTTTGCCAGTCTCCAGGCAATGTATAAAACTACAAGCTCTGTATACATTAAGATCACAGTTTTTCACCCACAATCACAGGCAGTCACTCGTGCAGTGGCTACAGCAGCCAGCAGTACATGATGCAACGTTTCAGCCAGGATACCAGCAGTGCTGCCTAAGTTTTAGAGAGCAAAAATAAAGACCAGCTTGGCCAAACAGATCTGAAATGCATTTACACAGAATGAATACCAATAACCGCCTCATCCTGTGTCTTGTAATTCAAATCCCTTATTCCTAATGAAAGAGACATGGTTGTATTTTTGTATCTGAACATGCCAAATGCTGAGCAACATGTGGACATAAGCGCCTTTAGTTTCCACCAACTTCCACAGTGGTTTTTCTGGTATTATCAGCATCTTGCAAGCTTGAGCCCTAGACATCTACAGATATTCATCTGGTTATGGCTTCCAAAATCGAGCACTCAAGAACTGCACAGTACTGTCAGCTTTGAGCACCGTTTCAGTATTAAAGCAAAAAGTCACCTAAGAGTGTTTATGAAAGCGGTTTTCATTAACTAGAGGTAAAAGGCCTGTAACGCTTCCATAGGAATTATACATACGTTTAATGGGGTGAATGAGTACTCCTAATTTGAATAATCATTTTCACAGGGTATCAGTACACACTTCAAATTGTCTGAATGGCATAATCCCGCACAGCATGTACAGTGTTATGCTGTAATACCATCCATTATTTCATGTGTGGGACTTTCTAAAACTCTGAATGTTACTTTCCTGGTTTAAGAGTAGCTTCTCTCCAGTTCTAATTAGCACTTTGAAGTAACTCTGAGGGGTCTGTAACAAGCTTTACTCTCTTTCCAGGTGCATGATGGGATCAAATTTGGGGATTTAATTAACACCCAGCAAAAAACTAACCAAAGGAACATAGAAATGCTTTAGGAGTTGCAAATTGTAATCAAATTAATATTTATGCTCTTAAGGTTACTGATAAAAATAATTTTATCACCATACTTAAAAATAATACATCACACTAAAGCATGCAAAAACATATTTGTAACCATATAAGGAACATCTCAGTATGACTAAAATTATTTGCTCCTTTTATTCTCTTGTGCAGACACACAGAGGGGGTACCTTGTTACCTGCCCAAAATATACCTGACCAGTAATGCTCAACTTAACAGTAGCAAGTACCAAAATACAGTTCATTTGTAATTCATTGTGAAAAATGTGCAAGTCACTCAGGACTTGCACATACCTAATCCCTGGGAAGATCATAGGCAACTGTAAATTAAACTACTTAAAATCTAACAATTAAACAAGGTAAGAATGCCTTAAAACTCTTCCAGTGGCAACGGGTGTTGGGACAAAGTTCTTGATTTATGAGTTCTCTGATAATACCTTCTGGCTGATGTAATGTCTTCCTCCCACCTGACACCTGGTCCCTGAGTAGCTCCCTATTCGAGTAAACTCTTCTGGCTCAAGAATAGTCCCATTGTCTTTATTACCAAAGTTTTACGACTGCTTTTTTCAAATGAACTCCCATGAATAAAGTTCCGTAAATCCTTTATAGTCTACTTACCGATATAAACGTATAGTGCTGCTCCCTAAAATGCTACTTAACTTATTCTAAACAAGATCCGGTATGATGAAACCTCCTTTAAAAGGTACTACATGCCTGTGCCAAGTCTCACTCTGTTATTTTACTACATAGGACACAGAGAACGTTCTTCCTTTTGAAAGGAGCATCCCACTTCATCTTAACGCTTACATTAGTAGACGTGTTAAGGCAGTTTCCTAGGGCACAGGACTCTTCTTAAATAACAACTACACATAGTCCAATAGCATGCTACTTACCAACAGGACCAGACACCCGAGTATTCTCTGCTATGGTAGTACTAGGACCGTATCTGCAGCACCACAGATAAGGATTTGTCTTTTTTTTTTTTTTTTTTTTTTTAATCTCCTCCAATCTTACAGTTTTAGGAGGGTTAAAGAAAAATACAGTCAACATCCTTTACAAAATGTGAAGGTACAAAACCCAGAGAAATCTTTACTAAAAGGCTCTATTAAGAAGAAACCTCACACAGCTGCATCCGGCAAGGTCTGATCTGGTTCACGGGAAGCAAGCTCTTCAAAAACAAACCATGCTAGTCCAATATGTTTCTGGACATCATGGCTAAAACAAAATGTATAGAAAAATACTCCTTTGCTGGCTTAAATTATGTATTTTGTAGATTCTGTAACTGCACTATGCACAAGCCTGCTAAGTATATGAATGGAAAACTCCAGAGGGGATGAAAGGAGCAGGCTGTAAGGTGCTATTCTTATGTGATCTAAAGCTCAGCCACGATGTTTATGGTTTCATTTGTTTTAGGACAGATAGAAACTACTGTCAAGATCCTGACCTACTGATTAAGACAAAGAGTGTCACCTGCTAGTTGGTACATTAAGCCTAATAAATTGAAGGCTGAACTAGTGCTTATCTTTAAAAAAAAAAAAAAAAAAAAAAAAAAAGACACTCGAGTTTAAACAAAAGATTCAAGCTGTAGAATAGTTTAGCACATTTCTCAGTTTATATCTTCAGGTTACTAATGGGTACTAAATGGGTGTAGCTATTTAAAAAAAAAAAGAAAAGAAGAAGAAAAAAACCATCATACTAATTCCAGTATCAACTGTTCTTATTTCAGCTTCCAGCAATTAAGGTTTTTTTCATATTTTAATTATTAGCTTAAAAGAGTGTTCAGCATTAGAGATCATCTCTTTGTAAAGGTACCACTAGTCTGAATGAGTAACATCTATCCTCTTTACAAAGTGGAATAGGCTTACTTTTCTAAATTATAACACTGTATTCTTACAGCATTTCAGAGATTTAACTCCAACCATTCATATGCACTATCTTACAGTAGTTTCAGAAGTCTCCAACATAACTCAAGAACCTTGACCAAATTTCAATACTTGCAACTAGAAAAGAAGCTTTAAAAAAGAAAAGCTTCCAAAAGTCTCAAAAAAGCAGTTTTTTTGATGGATATTCTGGCTTTATCACTTGAATCTCTATTAGAGAGTACAAAATCACCTTCCCTCAACCCCACCAAAAGCGCTACAGCAGATGTTTTAGCAATAAAGTTGAAACAAGAAAAGTTAGTACCACATAATTAATCTTGGAAACCGCTTTTTTACCTTACCCGTGCTAGTACTGTAAAATATAGATACAAGATGCCTCTTTACACAAAATTAAACTTTGACTGACATTTAAAATAAAAAAAAAAATATATCTTTTTAATTCTTATGTGGGGAAAAGAAAGCCTGCCTTCAGACTAATTAAGCGCTGAAAGTAAAGCACTGACTCCATCAAACTGTCAGAAAAAAGTCAGAAGCTCCAATTTATTTAAAACACAATAAAGGAAGAAAATTATTTTCTTTTCCTGACACCACTTTTTTTCAGCTGTATAAATGAAGAGATAGGAAGATGATTTTTCAGAGATGCTATCTCTGCTTAATTTTATGGTGATGGATGTAATGATATCTCCATGTCAGTAAAATATGGCCTAGGAAAAGCAGTATAATTTGAGATATGCTGCTGAAGTAAAAGAGGTTTGAAGTGATAATTAAATACTGTGTTACATACGCTTGTACGTTACAGACAAGGACACATTGTGCAACCCTTACTTGCACTGGTGAACACTTATAGGAGTAGTCCTATTGACGTCAATGAGCCTACTTACGTGGGTAAGAGCTCACTAACATGTGAAGGGTTGTGCAACAAAGCCCCAAACACATTTCATTCCACGCATTGTTTCAAGCTTTGTTCCCCAACCACAACTTTTTCCCTAATAGTGTTAATAATATTATTTCATTAATGTTACCATTCATAAAAATATGTGAGAACATACAACTTGTTCAGTGGTATCTGACATCGCCTAGTATTTCAGTTAAATACCAAACAAGAGGCACGCAAGAATCGCAGATTCACTGAAGCAGGCAGGCACCCCTAGAGATCGCCTAATCCACCCCCTGCTCAAGCAGGGTCAGCTACAGCAAGTTGCTCAGGGTGCCATCCCATCAGCTTTTAAGTATCTCCAAGGATGGAGACTCCACACCCTCTCTGGGCAGCCTCTCCTGTTCAGGTGGAAATTCCCTTGTTTCAGTTTGTGTCCATCGCCTTTTGTCCTGCCGCTGGGCACCGCCAAGGCTGCGCCTATTTTACTTTCCTGCCATAAGGTATTTTTGTACACACAGATAAGATCCCCCTGAGTCTTCTTTTCTCCAGGTTGAACAGTCTCAGACCCAATCATCTTTATGGCCCTTCACTGGACTCACTCTGATATGCCCGTGTCTCTCTTGTACTGAGGAGCACAGAACTGGACCCAACAGTCCAAAAGTGTCTCACCAGGGCTGGGTAGAGGGGCAGGATCACCCCTCTCGACCTGCTGGCAACACTCTTCCTAATGTAGCCCAGGATGCTGTTGGCCACCTTTGCTGTGCAGCAAAGCACACTGCTTGTGCAGGTTCAATAGAAAGGAATTACAGGACCCAATGTTATAGGGATTCCTAGTTCCTAGCAGGTGAATTAAATGGGAATGCCTTCTACTGACTTGGATGTTGGCACAAAATGAAAAACAACATACGAGGTTGGCTGCTTTTCCACAAGCTTTCATTGGTGTGGCAACCCTCTACTCATGCAATCTTATCTGGCAAAACATCTTCCATCGATACTATGTTAGACAAGAATTCAAATAATCTATTTGTTACTATTTTGACATTTTCTTGTTGGCAACCACAGTAAAACAAAGATGCAGTGTTTCAGTTGGGCCTTTGTTTTTATTATAAAGCTTAAGCAAATGCCACAGAATTCAAGGCTAGTTTCAAAAATTAAAACTGAGCAGCTGCATCTTTTCCCTGTCCTCCTCCCTCTCATCATCTCCCCACCCTCTTTTGTTTGTTTTGGAGACAGTGTAGCTCACTAACATGTGTTCACCTCCAAAAAGCATCCTTAGAAGAAAAAGGTGGGGGGGAAAGAAGAAGAGTTGGAAAGAGCAGAAGTGAAAAGGAAAACAGGAGAGATGGGAACTGAGAATTTGTTTAGGACTCAGGAAACACCTTAAAAAAAAAATTTCAATCTACATTCACACATTCACAGGATGCACGTTCCGCATTGTGCCTTTACTATAATGATTTATATAAACTTTTCACAGGCAAGAATTATAAAGTACTCAATGAGAAAAAAAGTTCTAGTAAAATCACTTCATCTTTCAAAGTAATTCAGCTTTGTAATAACCTGATTTTATCTAAAGCCTACTTGAACTTGACCATTGGCTACATTCAGAAAACAATTTAGAACTATAAAGATGTCCATTTAAGACAGACACTCTACTACAGGAAATGAAGGCACATTTTGACAGAGCTGGTCATAAATTTTCACTTTAGTGTGTTCCAGTCCTGGGGGCTGAGATTCCAATTTCTGTCCAGCACATGGACCAACCAAAAAACAGTTCTCATGAGACTGTAATAGGCCCATTACAATACCATATAAAGACAAAACAAAAATTCTAAAAACGCACCTAAAAATCGCATTGATAGCACATGAACAGACTGATCCGCTGCCAAAAGTAGCCAGCTAAATGCTGTATCATAAAATCTCCAAAGGAGAAGTAAACAGAAGAACTTCAAAAATTTCAAATCAGACAAAATAAAGAGATTGAACAAACAGGTAGTTTTCAACATTTTTAAACTCCTTCAGATTCACTCTGGGAAAGCCTCCAAGACTGCAACTGCTGCAGGCTGGAGAATATAAATTTTAATACTATTCAATTTAATTGACTGTGACATGAAAGATCTGGAGAAAAACCCAGTGCACCCAAGATAAGAAAAAAAAAAAAAAAAAAGGGACTCCATGTTGTACTGCAAGAAAAACGGCACCAGGAGGTCTCTCAAGGATATGGTATCAATGATAAAAAACAGTCATAAGCGACAGTACATTACTGTTTCTCCTTTAGTACCCCTGTCACATTATTTTACAGAGTAATGGCTTAGTAATTTTGTGAACAGCAGTTTTGGGGACTTAATAGTGCTGGCACTTTGTTCATGTTACTTCACAAGCTAACGAACATACCTGGCAGTAAAACTCATCTGAGTCCCTTGGCACATCTTTCCAGTAAACAAGCAATCCTGTAATGCTTATGTTCAAACAACAGTGACACACATACTGTAACTTCATTGCAAGATATCCAAGCATACTGAGGTCAGTAAACACAAAATATTTTCACAAGGAAGTTGAGTGCACTTAGCGTGACAGCAGTTGAGGAAATCTTGATCTGTATGTATTTTTAATTGGGGGGGGGAGGGGGCAGAGAGCAGTGAAAGGAATGAAGAGAGTCAAGCAAAGGGCTAATGAAAAATGCATCAACTCAAAGTTTTTAGGCACAGTTCTCTTCTCTTGTGATAGGCAGGCTCAAGAAATACTGGATATATTATCATCAGGAAAAGGTCACAGGGCTCCATCCGTGACCACTCTTTCATCATGGATTAATGGGCAGAGTAAAGTGGGGAGAAAGGACAAAGAGAAGATAGAAGGGGCATGAGGACGAACAGAGGTCAGAAAGAGTACAAAGACTGTATTCTGGAGGTAAGGGAATGCAGCTTCTGTGTGGGTAGGCACCACATAGAACTGGAATGAGGAATACACATGGAAACAAGTTCAAAATTAACCAGGGGGAAAAAAAAAAAAAAAAACAAACCACCCAAACCCCCAAAGTAACAGCTTTCGCCACAATCAAGTTATCCTGTCTACCTGTGTGAACCTTTATGTTGTAGCAAAAGAGCGGGTAGTATGAGAGTGGGAATAAGCAGCCAGGGTGGAGGGGAGGTAGGATGTTTTCTTACAGAAACATCGTCCATCTCCCCTGATTTACAATGATTGCAAATTACAGCCTAAAACATGGAAGAATAAAAGCATGCCAACTGAGAGGCCATGTAGCTACACTTTAACTTCTAAGTATAAAACATGCAGAAAAGATCAGCTAACACACTTTTTGGATAAAATAAGTAACTCACACCACAACTGATTTGACAAAGTATGAATCTAAAAATGCCAAAGATTACTAGACATCTCCTCCACGCAAAACTTGAGCTGTTCAGCCTTTCTGAACAAAAAAAAAAAAAAAAAAAAAGCAGATACAGGGAAAAAAAAAAAAGGTTTTCTGATCATTTGCTCATTGTACAACACTGTCTTACCTATTACACATTGTTCCCATGTCAACAATTATAATAGCAAGCTATTTTATTCTATGTAGTCTACTCTATGAAGCTGCTTTGAACAACTATTTTTTGACAAAAGGAGAGGTCTCCTAACCTTGAAAATCTGATTTGAAGATACAGTATATGATCCCTCTTTTATAAACATAAGAAATACGAATTTTACAAAACTGATGGAAACTGTGCAAGGAATTGCTTAACAGCCTTGGAAACAAAACCTCTCCAGACACCTGCAGCACAAGAACAAGCCAATGCAAATGTGTCTACAATACCCTGATTTAAAAGGGTCATTTACGAGTGTGAGAGCAAGGCTTGCAAGTTTTGGTCAATGATCAGTATCTTTAAGTTCTTTTGAGAATGCTGTTTTACCAAGGACAATCTAGCTAGCCTAAAACTGGAATTGATGAAAGCTATTGTCCCTCTACCTCCCTATTTGCTTCCCTGGAAAGACAATTCCATTACTCTGTTCTTTGTGAAATTGTGGGGCAGGGGGAGGTTGGGTTTTACTTTTCAGAAGGTCTGCAGGCAAAAAGAAGCTTCTCTTTGATATAGATTTCTAAACTCTTCTGCTCATAGCTTTTCCTATGATCACTTAAAACTCACCCAACAGCAGATTACGACTAACAGGAGGGTGCTGCTTTGTCTGCCACCCCCAACTGCATATTCCTGATACCTTTTTTGTATCTTTGCAAGCTTTTGAGCAATTATGAGGCAAACCGCATGGAATACCCATCCTTCTGAAAACTGATACATCAACAAAGTTTGATTTCAGCAGACACCTTCCCTGGGAGTAAAGAGAATAGTGAGGACATCCTATCTGATGGCATCCTGTCTTTGCATTACCTTAAATCAAACTCCACAAGGAAGGGAAAGGGAAAGGGAAAGGGAAAGGGAAAGGGAAAGGGAAAGGGAAAGGGAAAGGGAAAGGGAAAGGGAAAGGGAAAGGGAAAGGGAAAGGGAAAGGGAAAGGGAAAGGGAAAGGGAAAGGGAAAGGGAAAGGGAAAGGGAAAGGGAAAGGGAAAGGGAAAGGGAAAGGGAAAGGGAAAGGGAAAGGGAAAGGGAAAGGGAAAGGGAAAGGGAAAGGGAAGAAAAGTTATAAAATGTTGTCATTCTCAGCATTTTTCTGATAACCATAAGAGTTCTGACAGATAGCAAAATAACTGAATAGAGATTTCATATTTTATTGTGAAGCTGCACAACAAAGTTGCGTCCTTGAAGGTACTGAATCTGAATTTTGGAGGTATTGACTATGAATTTTTAGTACTGGACTCAGTGCCTCCTAATAGCTAAAGTTCTTCTCCTCTCTGTCAAGAAAGGTATTAGTACTAGGTTTTTCCATACATAGAAAATACTTATTAAAATGATCCAAATCTAATCAATTAGCTTCTTAAAAGTAGCTGGAAGTAGAATTTCCTGAGAAACATAAATATTCCCACATCCTGAAATTTCTTTTCATTCCTAATCAGTATTAAAAACCCTCAACTTTTGGCCATTTACAGAATAATAAAAATTGGGGGCTTTTTTGTTTGTTTTTCATTTTATACAACATAAATTCCTCCAGTCACATCAAAATCATGTACTACTTAATATTTACATTATTTTATTTAGAAATCTGAAAAATGCAAAATGAACTATTAACTCACAATCTTTCTAATAGAACTAACAGGTTTGTACTTTGTCAACAATGCTGCATTTTCCAGAACCTACAAGTGAGCCCACGTCTCATGCCACTCAAAATCCCTCTATTATGCAATATGCAGACATGTGCTTGTTTCTTTAACTTTTCCTTACTAGAAGCACTGGAATGATCTGAACCTTACTAATCAATTTACTTGGCAAACCATAAAGGAAAAAAAAAATATTACAAGCAGCGTGGTCTCATAGAGACAAAAAAACCCCACAACTAAGCTTCCTTAAGAGTTAGACAAAGAAAAAATAAGCTGAAATCAAGCAGTGTTTTTCAACATAAGCAGGCTACCTAGTCAAGCTAAAGATGCCACCCAAGAGACACAGACACACTGGAATCAAAACCGCCATTCAAGAACTGTTTTGTGCATAGTCAGTCCTCGCTGAGCACTTAGGTATTTAATTATGAGCTTTTAAAACTTTACTCAATCTGTTAGTAAAAACCATCATTTAAAAATAAAAAGTTTAAAACTCAATCCATGTTTCCCTGTTCACTGAAAGGTTTACTAGCAGAGTTATGTGTAGATTAGCATTTGCGGTTTTTCTTCAGCAAAGGAACAGTGTAATATCAAAAAAAAAAACAAACCCTGCCCAAAAGAAGTACTTTTGCTGAAAAATAAGTCCCAAATATTAACCCATGTGAGACATGAAAAATAAGTGGGTTTTATTGATGAAAAGAAAAATTATCTTGAATAACCAATTTAAAGAAAAATTTCATTTCCCATATAGTCAAGCAGCTGCTAGGTAAAATTAGTCCTTAGTTGCTTCATTTTTGCATATAAGTATAAAAGTGGAAAACACAGGGTAATTTTTTGTAACAGTTTTTTAGTTTAAGAAAATTAGCAAATTTTTTTTTTTTGAGCTCTCCAGTTAATGTGAAATCCATTTAGAATTTGACAAAGAGTTTGACAAAGGGTTTTGACAAAGAGTATCAGCCTTTTTGTCAGTAACAGGACATGTAGTGGATACTTCCCAAACTTACAACTATCATGAAAGGAGAATGAAATGTCTGGGGTTGGGGGTGGGTTGTTTTTTTTGGTTTGTTTTTGTTGGTTTTTATGGCAGATGATAATATGAACTTAAAATGTCTTCTTTTGAAATCTACTGTACTCATCAGCATTTTCTTTATCCCAAAGAACTTACGTCCAAAATGTTCATTAAAAAGTACATATAGCACAAATTTTCTACAAAGTGGGAAGAAAAAAAAAAATCAGCTGAAATTGTAATTAATCCCTGTAAGAAAACAGCAAATTTTAACTAAGCAAAGCTGTAAACCTAAGCCATCAGTATGATATCCTGCTTTCCCCTGATGTGGTGTGGCATGTCTCTGAATTTAAAAGATAAATTAGCAGACTAATGGCCAATGTTATATTATTTCAAGTTATTGTAAGTACGACATAGCAACTTAATGGGTTTCTGTTTTGTAGTCATCTTCGTTTTTTAAAAAAAAAAAAAAAACAAAACACCACATGAAAATCCTTGGCGATAGGTTGACTGCTAAGAGATTCCTTGAGATGTATCTAGGAACACATGTAAATGGCATTTCTCCTGTTACCCGAACTGAGAAAACCATTTTCTTCTCTAGTATTGAGGAAAAACGTTTGAGCGTTGCTCCTCTTCATGCTCAGGGCATGAGTCTACTACATCTTCTGACCTATCTTAGTTTCCTCTAAATCAAAGAAACACAACATGAAAAATCTCAGGGAATACTGTCACTGTTTCTCTGACCTGAGGGTTGCAAAGGAATGCCTAAACATCTAAGAAAGTCTGAAACTATGGATGCGGTCAGTATGTTGCTAACATAGAACAATAGGAACAATCAAAACCACCTCTTGATATAACAGCCCAATAGCAGGAACACCTGCAGAGAAGGTAGGATGTGTAGTATCCTTGCCCTCAGTAGCCAAAGCTATTTAAACCAACGACTCTTAAATCCCTGCAAACTGCCTTAACCAGCACACAGTGAGGAGTTCTAGTTGAAGGCAGGCAAAGGAAGGAGGTAAATTTTTGAAGTAGGTTGCAGACCTTCCAGACATTGACAAGTGACAGTCATGAGCAGAGTAAGCAGCAACACTCCAGCACAGGGACCGCAGCACTCTGCTGGCAGCCAGGGGCACCCCCTAGTCCTGTTTTAGATGCCCATGCTGGTAAAATGTTCTGCAGTTACAATCATAAACATCGCAAATCCAGAGATAAAATGTTACTAGTTTGTTCTCAGGTCCTAGTGCTCCCTTTCACTAGCCTCCCCACACCCCCCTAAAAAAGAGAAATTCAAACTTTTCCTTGTAGGAGGCCACTATTTCAGAAAGTTACTGCTCAAACATCTAGTGTGCAACCATTACACACACACACACACGACCAACTATTCCCTTGGTGGGGCTTTAATCAAGTTGATGAAATCTACTGAAGGGTTAACTTTCCCCTATTACTAAGGATACATAGTTATGCTTGTCAAATTAATATAGTATTTGATAGTTTTATAGATTTATCTGCGTAATCTATTATAAAAAAAATGCATAAAGCTTATTTCATTTGCACTATTAAGCTAAAATATTAACTGAAACATTACAGCTACGGTTAGAAGGTAGTACATATGCATGACATGTACCCGTCTGGTCATTTAAGGAAAAAAGCAATACAAATTGGAATATTGTGGGCCAGTGTGATGATTAAATCATGGCAAGTGAAAGGACAATCACAAACACACTCACTCACAGTAGCATAACAGAAGCTTTTACTGTGGATCGCAGCAAGTTGGTAGCTGTAGAGAGTCCCCATTTCAGAGAACTTTTGATTTGAGATGAGGTAGTAGACACACACACGGCTTGCCTTGGGGAGCATCAGGAAGCAGCTAAACAGTTGAGTTCAGTATACTAAAATCTGGTTCTGACTGTTTTGAATACTGAGAAACTCAGCAGAATAGTGGCACTTTTGCTGGAACACTAAAAGTGAAAGTCTTCTTCCTGTCCAATCAGATAGAACAGCAAAGGAAAAGCATAAAAAGATATTCACTACTATTATGTCTGCTACAGCACTGATTTCACCTTGCTGTTATATGTCTTAGTTTCTTTTAAATAGCATAATGAAAAATATGTGTTGCTTAATTAAAATAAAAATTACAGCAGCACCACAGGCAGTCACAAAAAAAGCAGCCAATGTCATGGTGCCTTGATGCTTAAAGTTGTTTTCTACTTCAGAACAATGATACTGAAATTAGGAGAAGCGTCTTCTCTGTTTAATGACTGGCTTATTAGAAGCAGCATCTACAAAACATCCTCAGCTTTTCTTTGCAAAAAATAGATTGCCTCCGAAGACAGAAAAAACAGTGTTGCAGAGGTTTGTATACTCCTTAATGTCACTCCTTTTTAAACAACATGAATCTTGTCATAAGCAATAACTAGTTCTTAAAGTTTTGTCCTCCAGCATTTCCTCCAGAAACTATTTCCATAGTTTCACTCTATCAATCTGTAAAAAACACTGTGTAAGCTTTAATTTTTAGGGCCTACAGTCACTACCTTGTTATTTCAAAATAAAGCACAGACCTCTCTCTTAAAAAAACCTGAAATACAGCTTTTCTATGCTTCCCTAAAAAATACTTCATTTTCATTTAAATGTCACCTCAATGTACTATAAACATTAATTAATTAAACCCAGAGACATTCAAGAATATCAATTTTACGATCATATCAAAGAAACAGAGAGGTTAAATGATTCCTGCACTTCATTTTCTTTTAAGTTTGGAGGAGTTCAAATTACTACTACTTCATTACATGAAATAAACTCATACAGCTTTAAAAGCTTATAATGTTCCTGACACTTAAAGATGAACTCAGGACAGTATTTTAGTCTTAATGTTATAGCTATACACTCATATCAAATAAGGAATATTTCGACATCAATGTCTCTTACCAGAAACCTTATATATTATTTACAACTCCTAAGACAACATCTAACAGTATTTATACTTGTGTATGCAATGACTTTGCTCTACGTACCCTGCATAAACATTTTCAAATGCGATTTGTGTCAGGCCCTTTTAATCATCTGAGGTACTATCTGTCTTCCATATTCCCAAACAAATAGTACAGCTAAAATATTGGCTGCTCATAAGCACTCATCTCCATTAATTTAAAAATACGCTGTTACTAACAACAGAAGGCAGAAATGGTTTTGCACACAGTGAGCAGCTGGATTACAAAGTTAGAGTAGTCTGCCCCTGACCAGAACTGGTGGGTGCTGGCTCTGGTCTTGAGTGTAGAAAAAGGCTCAACAAAATTCAACCCCTCACTTCCACATAAAAAGCACCTGTAACAGTGCTCGGTATGGCAGAGATGAATTTTCGTTCTTTGTTCTTACTTTGCTTTGCTGTCAAGTATATCAGTGAGACTGAGTCCAGGCTTTAACGATTCCCCTACCCTAGTTAACTCACTTATTTTAAAACAAACTTCATAGAAGACAAACATTTCTTTCGGTCATTTTTTCTACTTTCTACATTGTTATACATACAGTAATCTATCCTGAGGGCTCAACACCAGTCAAACTATCAGTATGGACAACAATGCTCAGTAATACACAGAGCTGCATGAAAATACATATCTTACACATAGGAGCAATATAGTTTTTTTAAATGGTGTGTGAGGGGCCTTATGTTTATGATTCTACCATTTCAAGACCCTCATCTAAGTAATCTTATTTGCAGAAGTGCATTATCTTTCACTTAACTCAATGGGAGTTAACTGTAACATTGCCATATCCTGAATGTGCAGTCCACTTTTTCAGTGCTACTTGTCCAAAAACAATGTAATGAAAATATTCAAAGCCTAGTGATTTTTCAGATCACCTATAAACTCTGAGAGCAGCAACAAGTTTTCATGCTTTCCAATTCACCCCAAAATCAATGCAGTCTGAAATACAGCAATGATTCTACAAATGTTTCTAAAACTGCATTGTATTAAATAAAGATACAGAACAAATCTTGGTTGTGCCTAGATTTGTGAATTCACTTATAAATAATATTGGATTTTATACCTGCAGAAGGTTATATAGTCTCAATGAAAGATCCTCTTTGATGAGGTAAAGGAATCCAAATCAAAAACTTTACACTAAAAGGAAATCTCACTGTTTCTGGAAAGACCTAATTGTTCCCACAGACGTCACACTTGCAAGAAAGTACCTCGACGCTTTCAGCAAACACCACATACTACGACAATAACAGAGATTTAATCTAGAACTTGAAAACAGAAAAGGACAAGCCAAATTTGCAGTGATTATACCCTCACATAATGATGTCAGATGTTTTACTAAGTTTTTTAAAGGAGGTATAGCCCTGTAGAAGCCTAACAAACATTTATTTCTGTGACAGTCATCCATCCTGCTTTGGTTCTTTTGTAAATCCTACTGCTTAGTGAAAGAAAGAATTGTATGTATTTGGATAATTCATACCAAATTATAAAAAAGTGCTGTAATAACATTCTGACTTTCAAGTGACAAAAAGAAAACTGTCAGTTTAAATTAATTTAAATCACGCATGTCCGAAACTTTTCTTTTTGATGTGCAGGCAGCGCAAAACAACAGCTAGAGGCTCTAGGCAACAACTGTCCCATCACTGCTTCCCTTTAATCCACACATTGCATTCCTTCAGTCCACAAAGTTTGAGCTTGCTTGCATGCAATTTTAACCTCACACCTTCTTTTGAAGTGAAACCTCCTATTATCCCCTCTTTTTGTTTTAAGGTATTTTCTTCAGTACTTAGTAAAGGCACAAAGAGCGTGCTTTGCCAGCCACTAAAAAAAAAAAAACCACCAGCCATCCGTGGACTGCACATTCAGCTGCTGCAACTTGGCCTAGGCCCTCTGTAGAGCACTAACCATCCAAAAACGTCATCCACCTTGCTGAATTGGTGAATGTTATTTTGAACAATTGCGTTATAAGCATTAAGGACCAATCTACTATATCGACCAAGACCATATGCAAAAACGTACTTGTTTTTTCTGAACCTCATGTTTTACATTTACATCCATCATTTTGTACCAGAATAAGAGCGATAATGCACTCCAAGTGTGCACTACAGTATTCCTTACATCCTTACATTGTTTCCTGCCCAGACTTATGCAATTCCCCATATTCCATATTAAATGCACACATTTTTCAAGACGTTTGAATGCTGTGGCTATATTCTGCTGTCGTGCTAGTTAGTAATTCTTTATCACCTCTCTCCTCCCCCTCCACCACACTCCTCTTCTACCTCCTGCACAGACTTCCTACAGCCACTGTCAGGGTGGCAATGTTAAAAAGACATGCTGGTTTCCAGACTTCCCATAGTTAAATTTTCTCATTTTCTGAAATTCAAATATTCAGCTAATGTTTCGTTTTGCTTCTTCTGTCTTGGTTCCTTCTCTGCCTTCATCTTTCATTTTTCTACAACTGGGGACAGAGATGTTCAGCTTTCAGTTGTCTTTAGTCTACACATGAGTCAAGAATATTTCGTCCCTTCTGTAAACAATAGGTTCCTATTTGAGGTAACATTTAAGTAAATTCTGCCCAAATTCTTGCCCTCTCCTAGATTATAAATGCCTTTTAATGGATTTTGGAAGATACTTTAAAAAAGCAGAAAGTAAAGGCAAACCAAACTGCTTAATCACATTAATTTAACAACGGCATAGTGTTCATATACCAAATTCTGTTTTGGAAGAAGTAAAAAAATCTGTGAAAGACATTTAAACTATTGTTCTCTGTGAAAGAAAATACAGGAGATTTCTAAAAATCTCATAAATCTTGCATTTTCCTATTTGTTGCCAAGACTGGGGAGAGACTAAAGGGCTAAAATGCAGGTCACTCACTCATTGTCTTTTTTTTTTTTTTTTTTTAATAATTAGTAAAACAATAAACCCAAAATTTTCAGTTTCACTATTACAAAGCTTCTAGATTTAAATCCTTATTTTTATAGACTAAAAGTTATACAATAGACGTGATCAAAATAAGGACTCAATTACACAGTAAACAGCACAGAAACATAGAATATGAGAACCTCTAAGTCTCTCTCTGCTCTGAAACAAGATCAAATAAGTACTTCTAATGTATCCCTTCTCAGATATAATTTGAAAGCTGTTCCTAAAAGTCTATGGAAGCAAGCATTCCAGTTTATATTGTTTTACTGTCAATGTATTTCTTACTATTTAGTCAGCATCTCCCTGACGTTTTCTCTTGTGATACCATGACCTGCTACGGACAACTGTCTTGCTTCAGTTCTCTCAAACTGATTGCTATATTCTATATTACCCTCTTCAATCCATCTTCTTTTTTCTAGATGGATCAAAATTTATTATGTTTTCTAAATCCCTTACACATTACATTGCTTTGGATTCTAATTCATTCGTATCCCCAGAGCTTGATCTTCCAACATACACGTCACTTTGGCTACAGCCTCACCAGTGGTGAACAGAGGGGAATTGTTTTTTTGCATTTCACTTGTAATGTGTCTATTAATGAAACTTTTGCCATACATTGTTGACTTACTCGTTTTGCTATCCATTACTATGCCTGTATCTGACTCTGCAGTACTTATACCTACCTATTTCTGATTGTACATTTACATATGTTGTATTTTGCATTATTCATAATATTTTGTTTAGTTCATTACAGATCACTGCTCCAGTTTATGAAGAATTTTGAGTGATAAACCTTCTTCACAATTTCTCTCTTGCTTGGTAGCATCCACTGATTTTTGTACCCTCAGGTTTTGTACCCTCTTCCATGAAAGATATGAAATATATGTAGCACAATAAAAGGTTTGCATGTGCTGTCAAGTTCAAGAGCAAATAACTAATAATTATTCTTTGAGTAACATTGTTCACTTTGTAAAGTAATCCCGTTATAATAATTTAAGTGAGAGTTCACTGCTTTACTTGTGATAATGCACAGAACAACATTAAATTTGAGATAAAGTTCTGTAAGTCACCGTAGCAGCTCTCAAACCAAGAAGCAGAAAAGCCTGAAATGGTATAGGAGGAGGAAGGAGGAGAACAAAAAAGGGCATGAGAAACGTTCACTGTGTCATCTTAGAGTCCACTACCACATACAAGTCACAGTAATGATGGACAGCTATTATTGGTATCCCTTCTGAATGCCCGAGGGATGAGAATTTGGGAACGCCTCTCAGAGGCACAGAGGAAGCCCTCAAGGGCATGGAGGGAAAATGTACAACCCATTCCCAAGCAGTCTCGCTGTACCACAAACATTGCCTCACAGGAAGCCGCTCTCCTCACTGCCTGGGACATAGATACAGCACACCTGGGTACAGGCGCAGGCAGGTGGGGCTTCATCTGGGAGAAAGAAGCAGCAGCAGGCAAACAAAACTCCATGCTGGCTGGGAAGAAGAGGGCAGTCCCCACAGAATTAGAGCCTCAAAAAAAGATCAAAAATTTCATCAAATCTTATCGCTTAGCCTGCATCTAACTTCCAGAAATGTTCCTCACCTGCTATGTTCCTACTATGCTATGTTAATACAGCTGTATAAAATGTTCAGTCATAGTTAACCTTCCTACAGTCATTAATTCAGCCTTAAGTGCTCAATTCATTTCTAACTTCCCTCTGGCTCTAATGGCTAGGCTTTTTCTAAGGAATATCCTGGGGTTTGTTTCACACAAGCTATAACTCATTTTCCATCTCACAATTTCTGATTTTAATTTTTTTTTTGAAGCATGATACATTTTTCCAGTTACTGTGCATAATGTAACTTTCATCCTCCTTCTTTCATGTCATGCTGTATTGTCCTGTATTAAGATTACAAAACATCCAGAATGTTACAAATATATTACTAAACCACGCTTCACACAAAAACATGTCTTTTTAAAATAAATGAGTTAGTTATTCTAAAAGAGGTTTGATCAGTGAGATTCAGTATCTGTTTTAGAGTTGCTTTTACTCAGAAGAAAATTCTTCCATGAATTTTATCTAACATAAGCAATACAAAAATCATTATAGCAAAAGCAAAAGAAGAGTATGGAGCCTGGTGCTTCCCTTAAAGACAACGAGATCATGCTGTTGACTATAATGAAATCCATTTCAGCCTCCAAATTGCTAAAGGACCAAAATTATATAATTACTCACATTAAAACACAATTATATTTTCACGCTATTATTAAAATGATGCTAACTGAAAAAATGAAAATTTAAGTTATTTTCTATTTTATAAACATTAACATTTCGTGAGCATAAAGTATTCAGAGTCACATTACATAGGAAATTAATACTATGTATGATAGCTTCCCACTGAGAACTCATGAAATGTTTCCGACTTCAAAATAATAATTGTAGTTCTTTCCAAAATTATCTGGGGATAATCATTCTTGAATCCCTAGGGTGAAACATCATCCTGCTGAAGTTGGATAGGGAGATTTGGCCTCTATTAATTACAGTGTCTACCTGTACTTCCAATCCAACTCAGAGCCACCGAGGCACTAATTCTGCAAACTCTTCCTGATCAGAAATTCAATTGAATTTTGCAAGCATTACCAATGTAGCCAGGGGAGCTCCAGCCCCAACAGAAGCTCTATTTTAAGATACCCAAAACAGTACTTTGAGCAGCACTGAGAGCTAGCAACATTCTCCAATTGAGAAATGCTGTTTTGCAGCAGACTTTCACATTTGGCATTTTAAACATACACAGACACACAAGTACTTCTCTGTCAATATTTGGTCTAATGATAAATGGATGAAGTTCTACAAATGGATGACAAGTAAGACATATGGCTTTATATACAAAGTAGCCCAAAATGAGTCCAAATATTTTAATAACTTCTGTATAACACCTGTAAGATGGCACATACACCACATACACTGATGTTCTCTCTGAAAAAGACATGTTAAAGTTCGCATCAACCCCACACTTCGCAACACACAGACATGCTGTCTTAGGTTAAAATATTACTAAAAGTAGAGACCCAACAGTTGTTTGAAGTATTCCCTTAGACCAAAAAGATTTGGATAAGGATTTGAATCGTTAGCCCATGCTAACCATGTTAGTGCCATTCTGCCACTGCTTCACCACTTCAAGGCTACCTCTAGAAGACTTAGAGGGGCTTCAACAACAGTAGCCACTGCAGTGGCTACACGAGCCTCTGATGCCACTGACTAATTAGGTCATCTTGCCATGTCTGATTTGGATTTGACTTTACAGTAGTGTAAAATAAAATTGTCACCGTATATTCCCATGAATACATCTGCAAGTACACTGAAATGTAAAAAAAAAAAAAAAAAAAAAAAAATTGACATAGACATAAAAATCACAAATTACTTAATGCAAATTTTGAAACATTTATAGATAGATAAATGTATCATTTTGAAACAAAAGGCTTATACAAATATACAAAAATAAGCATGTGATTATGAAATATGTTCAATTTCCTATCTCAAAAATACTACAACACTTAAAGCTTTGAAGTCATATCCAGCAAATAATTATTTTGTTAAGAAAAATTAACAGGAGAAAATATAACACTTGCAAAGCACGAGCACATCTTTCAAAATCTGAAGTAATGAAACTACAATTTAATACAGATGGTCAAACAACAAGAACTATACAAATGAAGAGAAAAAATAAAAATGGTGAAAGACTTCAGACAGTAGTGCTATTCTTCTATGTTTATTATGGAATCATTTTGACAGCTAACTCATTTTTTTTATCATAAATTTAGACTTAAATTTGTGATTTTTTTTTTTTTTTGTTCTGCTTCACAGTAAGATATTAGGTTCTTGAAAAGCATGCTTCATATAGCTTTAAACAGCATTGTAACGTGGGCTTGGCTATCATGCTTTATAAACACTACACGCTGTATTGCGTGTCTGATGCTGCAAGTACAGTCAAATATACATCACGCGTGATGAATTAAACACACTTTTCTGAGCGGACATCTATTCTTGCCAAACAATTCAGAAATAATACTAAATAGTTTAAACAGACAGAACTCTGGCCCGAATTCAAGACAAGCAGCAAGATGTTAAAAAAATATCTCCACGGAGCTGCCTTTTGCAGACAAAGAGCCTTTTTTTCCCTCTTGGCACAGAGGTTTGGGACCAGAGCCAAGGTGCTACTTATCAGCTGTTTGACATCAGGGGAGGACTGCGTGCGTCAGTGGACCCAGTAGGGACCCCTGGCTTATGGCAATGCACCATGTGGTTCTTATCTTATCAGTTTGCAGGGTCTGGCACTTCAACCGCTACAGTGTGAAAAGAAAAAGAAAAAAAAAAGGGGGGGGGAGGAAGGAAGGTGTGTATAACTGGGAGGGAGGAGGTCAAAGGGGACTTGGGAGCCAGGTTGGACTGCAGAACAGAGCCCAGATTATACTTTGGCCTACTGTGCTGCGTACGGTTGCAGAAAATTCTAACGGATATTTCTCCCGCTTTCCCCATACACTAGAAGGAGAGAGGAACTACTTCTTCTCATTTGGTTTCAGAGAAGGCAGAACAACGTGCGTGTCAGGGGGACAATGGTCCCTTTCACATACAGCTGATAGAGAGGGTTGCCAGAGAAATGGGAGAATATGATATACTCATGAAAAAGCTATCAAGGTAAGGGCGTCCTCCAGGAAAACTCTGAACTACTGCAGTTTCTTATTGCAAACAAAATTTAAACAGCCCGGATTATTTCTTCAAATGCACAGCTTCAGCAAGATTTATTATAGCAAATTATTCTCAGGCACAAACAAGTCTTATGATACACTACAACTACAAGCTTAAAACTTGATTGCACAAATGAACCTTTGTATTTAGTACTAAGAAAAACATTCACCCAGGAAGGCAATCATCAAGTAAAACATCTGCTTTCCAAGGTTTATTCCAACTGAAAAATTAAAATAATTGCTCAGAAGAATATGATTTGTCTTACCCTACCCTTCCTACACAATGTGTGTGAATCAGACAGCAAAAGTCACCTCCTTCAGATTAATTTCCTTAAATTAAGGACTATTCTACCTCTAAAGCTGCATCACAAGGTATAAATTACAAGAAAAAATGAGAAGCTGTTAAAGTATCTGCGGAAATTAGTGCTTTTGTACCCCTGACCAATCCTTATAATTATTTCCAGGTATTTCCCAACAAAAACTTTTCATCTTATACTGCAGTGAGCCAGACTAACATCAGTACAGAACAAAAGAGAACTGCTCAACACTTGCACAGAAACCTTGTTCACAAAGGATTCAGCAGAGCTCCGAGAACATCTCCCTGCTGAGGACCAGGACTGGGCAGCTTGTCGTGGACTTTTGTTCACTCTAATAAACGTTCTAGTTTCGTTCCTTCAAAATACTGTTTTCATAAACTGTATCATCAAAAATTGTTTTGTTTTGCTGCATACAACCATCCTGTGCTTCAAGTTCCATTCCTTGTGTTATGGCAACTTGCTGAACTACAATAATACTGTGTAGTCTGTGGTACAATCATTAATCTGAAGGGGTGATACACTTTTATGGTCAAAATGCACTAGCAGAAATGAAGAATTAAATGAAAACACATCCTAAGCCTTTGTCAACATTGCCAGTAGGAGAATAAAATCTGCACTGCTAGGTTAGTGTATTTTGGGAAATTTTCCACTACAAGTAGTACATTTTCTTCTCCAAATATGACCTATTTATTAGGTAAATACCAATAATGTATCCTTACATAAACACAAAATAAAAATTTATGATCAAGGATCCTGACATTTAAAACACTGTCTATAGAGTGAAATACTACATAACTACCGGTTTGCTATGAATATCTATGAAATTAACACAATCCGACACTTTTTCTGATCCTGATTTTTACGATTCTGATTTATTTTTCTGTTTTCTTATTTGTTACTTTGTTCTGGTCAAACAGGTTGTTACTTTATCAGGTTTAGGAGACAGAGAGAGAGAGAGAGAGAATCAGAAACCTGAAGAGAAACACCACATTTAGACACTAATCTGCAGTCTAACCTTTACCATGGATTTCTGTGCTTGGATGAAGTCACTGTTGCGCTCATCTCAAAGGCCTGTGCATACGGACCGGGATATAGAATCGGTGGCTTGCAGAGCATGCTGTTTCCCATTGAGTTAAATGACAAATATAGAAGTTATTGGCAGTGATCAAAGATCACGTCATGTGGGATCATGTGTCTGTATGTGTCACGTGAGGTGTTTCTCAGTGTGATTTTTCAAGAAACAGTACTCTTTCTACTTCAATTAGAAAACACAATAAATGAATTGTAAGTGTAGTTACAGACCTATGACACATACAAAAACACTGGATGAGATGCTTCGTTAGCCAAGAAAAACAGACACACATGAAAAAATAATGTGCATCATATCTTTGAAGACCATATCTGTCACATTACGTGACTGCTCGTGTACAAAAAGGGCCTACCTCATATATGCATTTTGCAACTTCCTCTTCTTCCCCCCCCCCCCCTTTTTTTTTTTTTTGGAACAAGACAGTCATCTAGATCTCAGTGCAAACATGCAATACCAAGTCATTTTATACAAGTCAATTTCAGTGCTAAACTTAAAGTTAAGTCATATACCAGTGCTTTGCCAGCTGTTGTTAGCACAATTAAGTAATTTTTTACATAATTCAATCAGATCACAGGCTCTACACAGTGAGTGTATATGCTCTGTACTATTCAAGTGTGGCTTTCTTCAAATATGAAAGCCAATTTGTTTTTATAATAATGAAAATTCAAAGCTACATCCAATTAAGTAAATGACCAAAGTCATGCTTGGATAACATTTCCCCTGGCGCCTCAAGTCCTGCGGAACCAACGCAGGCCTTAAAAAATTAACCAGATGACACTCCTTGCATACTCTTGTTCAATTTTTCTATTTAAACTGTATTTAAATTCTAATTAATGAAAACCTTGTCATGTCTACTAAAGATTTGATGTCACAATTGGTACATTCTCACACAGCAAGCTTCCATTGTTTGTATTGTAATAACTTACAGAGAATAAGGACCTCAATTTCATTTTCAGCTTCAGATTTTAACTTGCTGTCAGACACGAAGAAGTTGTGTTAGGAATTCTGCTGTTGTTGTTTTGCGATTTATTTTAGGTTTGTGCTAAGATTTTTAGGGGATTTTTTGGCTTTTGGTTTTTGCAGGGAGAAGGAAGAGAAATGAGAATGGGGGGAGGGAAAGGAAGAAGAAAAAGTATATATTTTTTTTTCTAGAAAATAATAGAAAACTAGAATTCGATTTACTTACAGGGAAGGAGTTACTGTTCATATGACTAATCAAGTAGTTTCCCCCTGGCTTCTACCCCAGAATACGAACCAAGAACAGGTATAATACTTTTTTCTGGAGAGCTTAGTTTGGGACTGGAACTCTAGATCCAGACGCTGAATCCACTGTAGAGGCAACCCCAGAGAAAGGCACATCAGACATTTCTTACTGAGGCTAGATTCCTTGTCAACAGAAGAAACGTACTTCTGCCAATCATAACCCTATCCTATAGGTAGAAATTCTGATGACACATTGACCTAAACACCAGAAAGAACAAAAAACTCTGGCCCTCTGGTTGCGAGTGTGACCTGCCAGAATCACACAGATGAGATTACTGGAGAGGCACAGTACAGTTCGCAAACTTCTTCAAACATGGTCAGTCTTTCAAAACAACTACTAGTATCTGCAGTCCTTGAAGAAGGATTGCCAAACTTCACAAGGAGGTGGCAGTTCTGGATTAAAACCATTGGTTTTTAAATTAAACAATTTCAAAATACTTGTCAAAAAGTAGCACCTGAGCTGGCAGAGGAAAGATATTTTTTTAAGGAACAAAAATTGTTTCATTTCTTATTTTAATACAGAACTTGAAAAGATGTTACATTAAATTATCTGAAATTTTAAACAGACCAAAAATTAACAGGGATTATTTTACATTCTCCATTACTGAAACAGAAAAAAAATATAGATCAGTAGCTAGGGTATTCATTCTTTCATTTAGGTGACAAGCTACATAAGGAGGCGGGGAGTGGACAGCATGTTATTTACTCAGCTACTGAACGTTTTATGCCACAAAGTCAAATTTCAAGTTGAAAAAGAGGACCAGTTCTTTGGTAACCAATAACCTGAGAAACAAAAAGTTTAATTTCTGAATTCTTGTGTCTGACCATGGAACACTGCTTCACTACGTACCTTATCTTTGTATCTCTAAAATGGATATAATTCTTTTCATTCAAACTTTACCTCGTCTCTTATGGTAATATCCCAATACTTACACAGTATTTCTACTCGGGTATTTAGTATAATTAAGTGAACAGGATCTCTTAACATGCTTATAAGATAATCACATTTGTGGTCAGCAAAAAGATGAGTATCTGTTTGTACCTTGCACAGGTTGAACATCTTTTTTAGCACAATGTGGCCTTGATCTTGACCATGTCTGCTAAAAATATTCTAATTAAAAAAAAAAAGAAAAACAAAAACTTACCATTGATCATTCTTTTATAAGCACTTTCATTGATTCCTGTACTTTCCATGACTCTTTTTGCCGGTATTCAAACAGCTAGGCAAACAGTGGCTGAAATTAAGGCTCCCAACACCCACGTGAGATAGGAAAGTTTGGGCATCGCTTCATCTATCTCATTAAAGAAACTCCCTCAGACCTTAAGGCAACACTGGTTTTTTGACATTCTGATGTAATTCCATTCACCAGCTTTACATATGTAAATATGAAAGCATTAGGAAACCAAAATTGCACAAAGAATGTAAGTCAGAAGGAAAAGAATTATGTGAGCTAAAATGGCGCCAAAACAAAGGATTAACATACCCCAGTTCATAAAGTGCTATGAGAAAGTTAACAAACCCATATAGTATGAATTGTTATCTCATCCAAAGATAAGACATGTCCACAGCTAGAAGAAGGATTCAGCATGGACTGAAGGAAAAAAAATTGTTTCTTTCACCATAGCAAATTTCTTAAAATATGCCTTAACGTGAGATCCCTCAAAAGATCATGAAAGGTATGCACTGGCCAAACACTATCTCCCCTAGAATGTGCTCAAACTACATTAAGAGAACAACGTAAGAAATCAAAGTATAAATATGTGCTCTCTCTTTAAAACCAATGTATGTTTGGGAGGGGAGGGGGGCAGTGATGGTGTGTGTATTTCTGTTTTAAGTATTCATTTTTCACCCACAGAGATCTTGGTCAGCTTTGGCAAGACAAACAGCTGTAGGGATGTACACAAAAATGACAGAATTCTTTGTGTATAGAAGAATGACCAAGTTGTACTTGTTTTTAAATAGCAATTATGAAAAAACATTTAAGATATGGAATTACTGAATATTTTGCTATTCTTGCATTCCATCATGGAAAAATACTACAGAACTGGCAAAAGAGAGTCTACCGTGCTATTATTTTAACAAGTCAGACAGCATGAAGGTCTGCAGAAAAATAAACTTTAAATAAAAAAGAAAATCTTTTATGCAGACTCGGTAGTATCTGTATAACCTTATGTTTTCATCTTCATTGAACTACTCAGACTGACCCACAAGACATGAGTATGGGAAGCTAGGCGTATTATAAGGTACATACCGGTGCAGTGAATCTTCTATCTATCGCTATTTAGGCAAAATGTTTATTCCTGCACAAAACTCAGTAAAACTACCTGGATAGGTTACTTTCAAGAAAACACCATAGATACATTCACAATTATGACCACTGTTTTTATAAAATTACAGATGGTCTTAACATCCATTCCTTCCTATTTTCTCAAAGAGAAATACAGTTTATAAGGTTAAAAGCCCAAACTAAATATCTTGCTTCAAGACCATTTTAAAAGGACTGAAAGAGCACTCATACCAAAAACGCTATCTGTTAAGCGTTCTCGTAGCTCATTTTTTCCACTTTAACAAAATCTCTTCTAAAACAAACAATCCTGTCTTTACTTCACCCTGTCGAGTAACAGATAAGGCTTCAGACCTACATATTGTAATAGCTGCCTCTATATTGCATGCCCAAATTCTACTTTTCTGGAAATTTAGAACCTGTGCACCCTAGAAAGTTTGGCAAAAAAAATCAACTAGAGTCCTACTAGCAACTGAAGTACTCCAGCAGAACATTCCCAGCCAGCTGCCTTTGCTTGGGCAACCTTCACAACATCAGGTCAGCTCAGCTGAAGAGATCTGGCCTTGTTTGTGGGCACTCTTTCAGCCCACGCACTGCCAGCTAACGTTCCCCTTTGGGGAAAACTTTTCCTAGGACAGTCAAAGTTGATGTAGCACACTGCAGAAGATGTTTATATCCTCTCAAGGAACTGTAGCCATTTGCAGTCAAACTCCACAAAGCTCTGTTTCAACTTGTTACTTCATCATTTTTTCCCCTTGATACAGAAAACCGTAAACTCTTAAAGGAAATTATACATAAACATTCCCTATGCAGAGGGAGAATAACAAATTGGCATTAGTAACGCAACTCTCTTAATTGCCCTCTATCAGTTAAAGTTCCATTCTGCAGGAACGACAGCTTTACCAGATTCATAAGAGTTCTCAGCGGCTGGCTGATCTGGTACCATTTTTCTGCCATTTTTTTTTTACAGGCTTTTGCCCAGAAGCTCCAGGCCAACTACAGTGCATCATCCAGTGCCTTCCTGGATGCCCATAGTGATAACACCATCATAATTAAAAAAGATCCTTCACAGACAAAGTATAAAGTTAAAATTTACTTGTTTACCTTTCTGAAATATACACAGGGATCCTACAGTTCACAGTGATCTCTGGATTGAGAGTTTAAGATTTATCCAAAACACTCATTTCTGCAAGGAGGCTGCATTGCCTGTCCATCACTGGAGAAAGGGTTTTACTGATACAGACGCATGAACATGAACATTCCCAATGCTAGTACACTAGAAAAAGGTTTAGGTTTATTCATAAATCTGTCAGCAGATTTGCCAGCAAAATCTAACAGCTTTTTTCAGACTCCAACTTTTGACTGGGGAGGCACATGAGATGATACTTACAGAATAAAATTTTCTGCTCAGAAACGTTTTCTGTGCTGAAGTCTAGATCGCAAAACCTGCAAACATGTCAGCATGTGTCCAATTTTAAGTATTACTGATTTCAGCAGGCATATTCACATATCTAAGAAATTTTAAGTGACTCCCACACACAAATGTCTACAGCAGCACTGCAATTGTGAAAGGGATCAAAATTCTTGTACAAAGATGACTTTTCATCTTCAAGTTTTAAAACAAGAAATATTGCAAGTTTTTAAAAGTATTTTAAAGTAGAAAATGTAAGAACTTCACCTAGTGAAATCTATCCACAGAACTGCAATATTGTAGTTCAGTAGTAATACCAGGGCTTGTTTGTTTTTAAAGCAGCCTCGGTCTTTAGAGGAGAGTGACACTAGGGATTCCATCTGGCTTTGTTTTTTTATAAGGTTGGCCCTTCCCCTCCCAAACCAGGCAGGGACAGATAATCCCAAACTGGGCCAAGGGATGGCTGTAGATATTTTTCTCTGAAAGGTATGCCTCCCCTTGCACTGCAGTACTGCCTCTCTGCTTCTCCAGTTAGACAGTATGTCCTTGTCTGCAAGAGGCTTTGAAAGATGTCAGCCTTCCAGCCTCAATAAAACAAACTAAACCTTAGCCTTTCAGATCTGCACCTTCTGGTGGTTTCTCTTTGATTTGTGGGTTGTTTTTTTAAGCTGAGTGACAATTAGGTAGAAGTAATGAACACATTTGTCATGCATGTTTCAAGTAGTTACCCCAGGCTCAAGTGTCTGTGGTTTATCCAAAAGGATTTCAAGGCAAGCCACAAGTGTTTGTAGCCAGGAACAAACATTTGAGGAGTGTCCAGATGAGCCTTTCAAATGTGTTGACAACCTTGAGAAAGTAGCATGTAAATGACTCAAGTTGCAGGTCTGGTGAGGACAAACACACACAGAACCGTTCTGGGAGACAGACAATGGTAATTGCTTGGGCCTCTCTGTAAGAACAGTCATAGAAGTGGCAAGACCCAAGGAGCCCCCAAAGGGTCACTAAACTTTTAATGGATGCTTCAAGCTGGTCACACCCGTGATTCCAAATGCCAACTCATTCACCCATTTTAAAGCCACAGCCCTTTACACAGCAGAAAATATGCTGTGCTAAGAAATCCCAGGACGATATAGGTATACCACATAAAAAAAAAAAAAAAGTCAGCCTTGCATCTTAACAAAGGATTTTTTAATATTAAAGCTATCAATAGTTTCATGTGAACAATGGGGAGGCAGTTGAGTTGAATTCAGGCCAAGTACTGCAACAGAAACGCTCAGCAATTCCATATAAATCAGTGGAAAGTACACATACAAAATGACAACAGCATTCAGCTTCAAACACCCAGGATTTTACGCAGGAGACAAGCTTTAATTTTTAGGTTATTCCTTTTTGAATGTAAGACAAAGAACAAAAAGAATAGTCAGAGTGTGAAAATTATAGGACCTGTATTTGATTCAAGTTAATATGTCTTTAAAAGAGAGCAAAGCAATTCCATAAACTGATAAATGGTCTGTTACTCAAGAGACGGATTTTTAACTCTTCAGACACTTAAACCCTAGTTAACTGCATACTTGGTACCATTCTGTCCTTTAGAAGTTATGCCCATTCCTTACTCTTAGAGTAGATTCCATGTTTTCTCTTTCCTTCGCCACACACATTCTTTTTGTTCCCCACATTTTCACCTCCCTCCTTAACAGACAGAAATCTATTATTACCTATTATAGGGGCCAAACAGAGCTTGGATACTTGGGAAATGTGAAAAACTCTGACAACACAGGAACCTGGTAAGGGGGGCAAAGCAAACACAACTGCGTAGCTCCAGGTGAGGCTAGCCACGGTCTGACGTGGATTCCAACATCTGGAACACTGAGGAACTAGAAGCGCCATCCAGTATTCCTGCAGTAGCCACTCACGTACATAGTATCTGATGCCTCATTAGGCTAAAGGGGTGTCAAATGAAAGATACCAAAGATAACTGTTCATAAATACAGCTCAATCATGTGTTATAAAGTGTGTTTTCTGTGTGATTCTAAAAACTCTGAAGATGACAATATGACCCACTTGTTTGAGATTTATCTTAGCTGATCATCCTCATTACAACATGATTTAAGAAGCCACAAGAAAGTCATCTCTGAATCCTGCCTCGCCAATTACATCAATACAACAAAGAACACAGCAAATACAAGAATTTTAAGAGGCAAGTAGAATTAACTGATACAGTACAAGCAAAGGCCGGGTTCTTAGAAGCAGCGAAAAAAGTGATGTATAGCTAACTTTTAACTGTAGCCAAGTTGCTTTCGCAAGCCCAAAATGTTAACGCAACTCATGTATTGCAAACACTGTCCTTTATTCAAAATAGCTCGGTTTGAGCTTATGTAATATAAGTAACGACTTTCAGTTCCAAGTCTAGGCTGACCCCAGCCTCAAGCAAGGAATGAAAAGCTGCTTGTTAAACATTTAAGTTTACCAAGTATTAAGCATATGTGCTTAACTACACTCAGACACTTTTAGGCTCCTTTTAATCAACCTTCTCCTACACAAATGTTCCCACTTGCACACAAAAAATTGTCACCTGCAGCATGTTAAGAGACAAAGATTATTCCTAAATAAAACTGTGTTTGGTTTTATGCATTTTAATAATTAAGAGGAGACTCTCTCAACATTAAACATGTATATAAAGTTTTACTTTGACCTAGTCTATACTTGGCACCAATTCCGCTTCAGCTTGCATTGTTAAGGTCTCATACTAATCCATTCTGTGAAACATCACTGACAATGCTTGCACAAAAAAATAAAAATAAATAAAAAATTTTGAAATTAAAATTATCATTAGCATAAAACAGTTAAAAAGAAATTTCTGGCTATTACTATTTAGTGGATGTGCATTTCAGGAGTTATGTCTTTAACAGGATAATTAAACAGCTTTAACAAATATAAAGTTGGAGCCCACCTTGACAGCAGTGCTGTTCAAGTGTCTGAAAAAAATTTCAGTGCAGCAATATGACCACAGAAGCCACTTTCTTGATATGGACATGATTTCTTTTGCTCACTTTTTTAATATAATAATTATGACCTCTGACTCACATATTCTCAACTTAGTCTTACCACATTTTTACCTTCACCACGACATTCAGTCCCCAAATCCAGCAATGACTGCCCCGCAACTGAAAGGCATGAATATTGTACAGTCTTAGAGAAATAACCAACACTAAATGCCTATCAAATTTCTTACAGAAGAATTACTTTAGTGTTTTTTTTTGAATACAGTATTAAAGTTCCTATTACATACAGAAAAATTAAGATTAATAATAATTAGAATAGCAAAGTTCACTTTTCAAAGAATGTGTAGTGCGCATGTAGAGTGTAGCATGCATGTAATGTACAGCACTATGGATTAGAAGGAAGGAGCTCTAAGAAGTTATTTTGAAAAATACTGGCAGGTTCTCTACAAAACAGATTAGTACTTTTCAGATGATGTTCCTAAACCTCCACGCATACATCAGTAGCACGTAACAACTGCAGAGGGAATCTGGGAAACTATACATTTTAAAACCTAAATATATTTTCTGCTCTGATCCATACGTTGATATTGTTATGATTAAATCCACCATCCCATACAGAAACACAACTAGTCCACGCTGCTTGGAAAGAATTGACAATAGATCACAAGAAACTAAGCATGAATGCTCTTTAAATAATTATTTAAAACATAAAACTATCTCAGTTGAAGTCTCCATTTATTAATGCAAAAAGAGAAACTATATTACAAAGAAATGCATTAAAAACAACATTAAAATAATTTCTGCCATCACATACTGTCAATATCTGCATTCAGGTCTCTGGGTTCCATTGTTTCCTCTGCTGTAATTAGCAGCATCAATAGAACCTAAATCAGCAGGAGGAATGTAATTCCTCATAATTTAGGTGTGAGTGATGTCAGCAGCTGTTAAGAGAAAAAGAGTAACCCTTCAGGCTTTGCTCATGTGAGGAAAAAGCCTTTCAATTAAAATTTAAAATTAAAAGCTGCAGCATTATTTAATTAAAATAATGTGGCTATTTGGCTCCACTCCGGCTATGGTTTGTTAAAAGTCCTCTCCTTGAAGTAGTCAGCAGCTTTAGTTCATATGCATCCTTCTCATAGCATAAGGAGAAAGCAGAAGCATTTAAAACACAAAGAGATATAAACCTCACGATCGGCAGGAAGATCCTGTATTTTCAAAGTCTTCTGGGAGGGCTGAAATTATTTTCAACTCATTAACTTGAAATTAGATCCCAAACTGACAATTCTTAAGATTACTTGTGTCAGAAAAAGCCTTTTCCAGCTAATTGTAATTTTCACTGTTCAAGACAAGTTTAGCACAAATTTTAGCCAGTAAGATCAGGCTCACAGATAAATAGTTCGATTTGTTTCAGAAATGGGGGAAAAACAGAAATTGGGGAAAAAACAACAACAACAACAAAAAGACCAACCAAAAAACCTAAACCACCAATACTGTCAAACAGCATATAAAGTACTCAACTGAAGGATTCACAATTGAGTTTCAAGACAGACTTCCACTGGCGAAAATCTATTTTGCGGTTGGTCAAGTTGGAAGGTTTTAAAAAAACCAGAATATGTACATCTACTCTATTTTTTCCATTAGTAAGTCCTTAACTAACTCATCAAAAATGTAATAGAATTTTAGACCATGTTAGCATGATGTTATCCTTTTTCAATGCCAAATCTTGAGATGTGAAACGTGAAAACATACATTTGTAAAACACAAGGTTATTGAAATATGTAAGCAGCAGACCCTCTCTAGCTACTCACTTTATACACTTAATAGTGCTTCCAAGTGAATCCAGCACATACATTAGCTTTCAAAGTTTGTATTTTGTATTGTATTTGAAGTAGTCAGATCAAAATCTGAAACACTTCAACAGGTATCTTCCTTAGTAAGTACAAGCTTCAACATTCAACTCAAGGTTTTGCTTTAATTAAAAAACCAAACCAAGATAAAATAAAAAGTCACTGTCATCATTCCCTGACTCGCCTCTCCCTCAGAAAACTGTATTAATGCAAATTCCCAAAATAACCATTTTCAGCCAGAAGAAAAAAGCCTGGGAATTGCTACCTAAAGAGCACTAAGTTTTAGAGTATTTAAACCAGGAACTTTGAGTGGAAACCATGATGAAGCCTTACTTATAACATTTTTATTAATAAAAATAGATTTGCTCTAGAGAACAAAATTCAGTTTCCACTTCTGACATCATTTTCCCATGAGATCTTGAGGAAGTTCTAAAGGTCAAACCACTCAGTAGGAACCAGCAATTCCAGATGTCATGTTCTGGTACCCGTCAGAGACTTCTTCAGCCAGACTGTCAGAAGGGCTAGTTCAGTTTCTATTTAGGTTCATTCTGTGTTACGAAAGTGATTTTAAAAAGCCCGGAATTTTCAGGAGAGACATTCTAGCACAGAGAAATGCAAGATTTGTGGTTACATTAAACAATATGGGTCTAAATGTCTCAATTTTCCACCTGTAAAAAGGCCTTTGTGCTAAAAGACTACAGTAATGAGCTTGACCAGAAAAACATGCGTATAACAAACCAAGAGACAGTTATGATCTTTACTGCCATTCACTTATTTTTAGAATTTTTTCTTCGAATTCTTTCACATGGAGGAGTGGCTCTTGAATACCATGATTAATCTATGGTGAATAAAATCCATTAGTCAATCAACCAAGCAAGAATATAAAAGCAAATGGACTGAGTCTTGTCTTTTCAGTCAGAATGATCAAATAAGCTGTTATTGAATCGGGATGCAAAAATCCCTATCACACTTAGAAGGTTAAAGTTAGTTGAATTATTTTATTGCCAGGAATTCACTGCTTCTCTCTTTTTTTTTTTTTTTTTTTTTAAAAAAAAAAAAAGAGCCATTAGCCTTTTAAACCTAGAATATTTTGGTAAGTAAGCAACGATCAACTCCTACTGTGTTACAGCACAGATTAAATCTGTCAAAAATGCTGCATGCTTGATTCAGATTCCTTATATAATAAACAAAAACTTTTAAAATACATATTATTGCCTTATTTGAGGTTATCTTCTCAGATACTTTCTAAAAGCTAACTAGACCAAAACTTTTAATAGATATGGATAATAATAATGAAAGACAGGAATCAGAACTGCCCAAATTCCTCAGACGTTAGGTTATTTAAGAACACTTAATACAAAAAGTGTTATTAAAAATATGGAAAGTGTTTTCACTCTTCACTACTTAGATGGCTTACAGGATTAATAACATTGATATCATTTTTATTTTGAGCAGCTGTAATTGTCTGGCTATTAGCTTTGCTTTTTTTCAGTTTGTTTTTTTTTTTTTCTTTTAAACACATGAATACCAAAGCCTGTTACTAATCTGCTAGTTTGTACACTTGGTGACTGAAAAGAAGCAACATTTGTCTAATTATGACACATCTGTTAAACCTCTTGAGATTAACATTTAATTGTGAACTGAAAATCAATGGGATCTATATTTTACTTAAATGTCTTTGGCCTAACCAATATTCCTCCAGCAACAGAAACCATTCTATTCCATTGTTTCTATTTTCTTTAATATTAACCTTAGCAGTACATATTGCTAATGGTTGCTACGTATATACCACTAAATAGCAATATATTCAGCAGGTTCGTATGAAAGCATCTATACCTACCTCAGCTTCAGTACATAAAAAAAATTCCTTGTTCTTTCCCTACCCTTTGCTCAAAAGTTGTAAGTAAATTGGAAGTGTCACACAGTCACAATTTACAACTGATCTTGCAATGAGCTGCCTGTGTATGATCCATGTATGGATTCAGAGTTAATTTTGGCTCTCTGGAGATGCAGAGTCTGCCTCTGTGGGGCTGCTATTAGATTATAGACAATTTTGGACAGTATTTTGGCTGTGGTCATCTGTAATTAATTTCATGATGCAATGCTGGGGGAGTGAATTGTGGCATCAGCCCCTCAATGAACTGTTTGGATGGAAGTATCACTGAACAGAGGCTGAAAACATGAAGGAAAATTAAATAACATAATACACAGTCACACGGGTGTTACTGTGCAATTATGAGCACCCACAGAAAGTGTCATGGGATCTCTGAAGCCCATTTCAAGACAGTTCTGGAGCACACTGACAAAGTTGGGAATCCTGAGAAACTCTAGAGAACCTCTAGCTAGGGAGAAAAAGCTGGGACTCTAACTAGTAGATTAGTCCTCCTCTCTAACAAGCACTGAATTAAGTACGCCAATTTAGTTTTCACAGATGTACACATCATTTAAGCTTTAAAGTAGTTCTCTGTGGAAAGTAGTTAAGGTTCTCTCCAAAACATCACAAAAAGAGAGAATCACAACCAACCAACCCACCCAATGGGGAAAAGAAAACAAGGAGGTATTTTCATATGTGTACCTAGTGCAGTAACTCTGCATAACCAAAGGAGCCCCATTACAAATACGTATAGTTATTCCTTTCCGGTTGTAGATTCAACAGCACTAAATGCACTCAAAGTAAAACATATGCTTACAAAGACCATGTATTAATACTCTTGTTAGTAAGGCTTAGGAAAACATTGACATTCTGTTTCTATCTAATAGCACTACTATTTTTTTGTTACAAACTGCAGAATATATAATTCTAAAATTTCAAGAACTTCTACAGATGTATCTGTTAGAAAAAAAAAAAAAAAGCACTACCTGTAACCTTACATCAGATTAGATATGCAGTACTGCCCCTGGCAGTGGCAAACTGCCACTGAGCATGTAATTCGATGTGTAATCTCAGTGGCAATGTCTAGAATTATTTATACAGTTATCGCAGTATAACCAGAAAAACTAAAAACACGTATGAAGGGAAGCTATCCTCTACATCCTCATCTATCCTCTACATCCTCATCTATCCTCTACATCCTCATCTATCCTCTACCTCATACTTTAAAGTGGTGCAGGCTATTTTCTTCTTGGTGCTGGTTTGTCAGCACATGCTAGGTCATTTTTTCCTCTCACAGCTACACGACGTCCACTATCCTTTTAGGAGCCATTAGGATAACTGTTGCTGTAGCAGCAGTAGTAGAGTCATTATGCTGCTAATAGAGTCAGATCACTTCTGATAGCTCAACAAAAAGGAAAATATGACCAGGGCTGTAAAAATAACACAAAACATAGAAGATAAACAGAGTATTCTCAAAAGCAGAAGGCCTTAAGGTTACACAAGTTCTCCTGCTCAGCCTTCCAGCCCAACAGTCACCACAGTTCTTTGCAGTAGGTGAAGCACAGAAATGGGACATCTAGTCTTAAAGTTGTGTGCAGTCCTTGCAGTATCCCAGCAGCAGATGGAATTATATCTATACTGTAGGCAGGAATTAAACTATACTTCTTTAGTATATTATTTAAAAATATTATTTTCTGGCTTGGAAATGTTCCCTCACAGTTTTTTTTTTTTCTGTTGTTGTTTTTTGGTGGTTTTTTTTTTTTAAATAAACTTTCTCTTCTGCTTTTGCATGTATACATGCAGCAGGTAAACAAATGAAAATATTATGAAACCTCAGGCATAACATCCAAAAGTATTGACATTTATTTTTCACCTGGCCTGTGAAATACCACCTTGTCTACATACTTTCCAGCATCCATCATTTGCTTTCTCGTGTTCATTTTTAACCAGAAAAGTATTTGCAATTGATAAATTGGTGAAAAAGAATGATACATGATCCCCTTGATTACCAGACGTTTTGGATTAGATCAGATTTAAAATAAGATAGGAGGCTTATTTTCACAGCTGGGTTTGCCATAGTCTATCATCTACCTCAGGAGTGGAGCAGACCCCTCTAAGAGGCATCTCTATAAAGCATACAATGTTACTCTGGGAGCAAGACTTTCAAAAGGAACAAAACTCCTTGGACTCGACAAACCGGGGGGAGGGGCGGGGGGGGGGGGGGGGGGGGGGGAGAGAAGAGAAAGAAAAAAAGAAGTTGCTTCCTTGCTTTAATACAAAAAGTACCAATTAATTCTACTGTGCTACTCCTGAACACCACACAACAGTGAATTGTATTCAGAGGATTTATTTTACTGCCAATTTTTTTCTGCATTCAGCTGAGAAGCAAAACTGGAGTAAGGAATTTAAAAATTCTCAGTCAACATTTAAAGTTGCCATTGTCAGGCTGATAATACTAATTTGTTTTATTACTACTAACCTGCCAGACCCCAGCTGTTGTCTTAGTCAAAACCTGAGTTTTCCAATAACTAGGAACTGCAGCTGCTCAGAATGGGTCACCAGGGATTTGAACCACCACAAACATTACTCATCTGGTCCTGCCCTGATCACACTTCTTTGGCCAAAAGGCAGGGTCAGGCCTGCCTGAGATTTGAGACATAAAAATTAAAAGCTTCTTTTTTTCTCCCCTCATCTTCAGAAAAATATTCCTCATTCAGCCTTTGAAAAGTTATCCATGTTTCTCACCTAATGTATGTCCAATCTGACAAGGCCTACTTTTTGTGGATACTCTACACTAATTAGCTTTTGCAAAAAAGATCATGAATTAAAACTGAAGATATCCACTAAGTTACTGCTCCCATCTATCATTCTGTCAATGCCAAAAACTCAAAGCCAAGAAAGTATTATTTATTTCAAATACCTTTACTTAAAACAAGTGAGACCCGTAAGTTTCTCCACTATGTATTTGCCAGCTGCATGTAACAGGTGTAACCATAAACATTACAAAATGCCGCATTTTGATGGGCAAACAGCCAAAGAGCTGCCCAATTTAAACATCCCAAACTGCAATTATTTTTAACAAATGCTGTCACATGAAGTACCTTCAACAGAGCCCCAGAAATTATGGGAAATGACTATTTAATGTTTAATATTTCACTGAGATTTATTGTTGGTTTTATTCTCATATATTAGATTCAGATGGGAATCCTCTCCAAAAAAAACCCCAACTTTCCATTCCTCCAACTCTTATTAACTGCTTCTGTTTGGATTACCAACATCACACATCCTAATTTCTTCCTTTCCTTTCAACAAGTTTCTCTCCAAAAACATAATCAAGCTATCCTGTTCCCTGAGCTCTGCGGCCCTCTACTGCGTGTCCTTCCTCCTCCATATTTTCTTTCCTGTTTTTCTGGCTTTAACTCCAGCATACCACTCTCCTTGCATTATTCTACCATTTCTGCATTGTACAGCATAGTAAACTCTCCTGCAAAGCTGAAGCACTTGCTAATGAGCAAATATATAATTGGAGAAATCACCATAGCTTGATCAAACATACTGAACACAGAAGTGTTTTAATGACAGAGACAGTATAAATAGCCATTTTATAAATAGCTATTACTGGCCTACAAGAAAGCTGGTGAGGGACTTTTTAGGATGTCAGGTAATGGTAGGACTAGAGGGAATGGATTAAAACTAGAGATGGGACGTTAGGAAGAAGTTCTTCACCATGAGGGTGGTGAGACACTGGAACAGGTTGCCCAGAGAGGTGGTGGAAGCCTCATCCCTGGAAGTTTTTAAGGCCAGGCTGGACAGGGCTCCGAGCAACCTGATCTAGCGGGAGATGTCCCTGCCCACGGCAGGGGGGTTGGAACTAGATGATCTTTAAGGTCCCTTCCAACCCTAACAATTCTATGATTCTGTTTTCCCTGTGGCTCTTGAGATAACATGTACATCCATTGTACACAGCACAGGCTACAGACCACCCAATAACCGGAGCCTGTCTCCTGCAGAGGAGCGAGGAAGAGCTCCTCCCACAGATAAAGCGCACTGAGCTGAGTTTAGCGGAGTACAAGCAAATTGTGCAGAAAACCACCACACTTACATGCAAAGTCATATGAATGTTTCTTAACTAATGGACTGGGCTCTCGGTTTTCATTTTAGCAATTTCAATATTCAACAGGACAGTAGCCTTTAATATTACAGTAAGCTCCTGCTCCCTTACAGACACAGAAGGCAAACCACGCACTGGCCAAACCAGTTCCAACCAGTTCAGTTGGAGACCTTTTCTCTTCAGCATTACCAGGCTTTTCATGTTCAAGAGCTGCTTGACTAGAAGCTGATACTGTCCTTTGCATCTCCAAGATTTTCAGGTTTGACAGAAGAAATAACAAATTACTCATTAATCTCCACACAAAAGTAGACAATTGTCAGTGATGGACATGAGAGGTCAGTCGAGCAAGCAGGCAAGCCACGTCTGGGCCAGAGGCAGGGGGAAGAAAAGGGTGCAGGGACAGAAATCTCTTTCGGAGTGAAAGAGTTTGAAGGCTTTCCCTTTTGCTAAGTTTATTTGCCTCTCACATTTTTTGAAGTTGAAGTGGAAAAACATGAATAAGCAAACCTTGAACAGCAAATTTTAAAGGACAACTTTCACTGACCTTGCACAAATTGAAAGAGAAGAATGTATGAATTCCAAAGCCATTGAATTGCCTCCTGCAAACAAGAGCTGAACCTCTTCAGGCAAAAAATCTGTCAGTCACAAATGAATCAGTGAGGCATGCTTATTAGCAAAGGTCTCTCACTTTAAGTCCCACAGTCTCTACAAGCACTGCCAAAATTTTTAAATCCTAGAAAAGCGGATAATTCATCCCATTCAGCTGACCAGCTCTGCCTTTCTCCCGCAAAGGAGCTAACACCTTCCCTCTCCCCATTAAGCTAGCTAACTCCTCTCTCTAGGAGAGGCCCAGGCCGTGAATGGAGTTACTCAGCAATAGCTCTTTTCTCCTCTGACCTTTCCATCCACCAAGATCTGGCCAGCTCTATGTTTTTTTTCTTTCCCTTTCACTAGCCTTCTCCCCATCGCACCTCACTTGGCCCTGCTTTTTCCTTTGTATCTTCTGGTGGTCTGCAAATACCTGCCAAAACCTGTCATCGGTTGCAGTGCTTATAGTTTGGGATGTGTCCACTGACTGCTGGTGAGGCCTAACCACCACTGATACTAATCTTTGGCTTCCTCACAGCTACCGAATCTCGGAGCTTTTAAAAAAAACATTACTTTTTTTTTTTTTTTTTTTTTTTTAAAAAAAGAGTACTTTGAATGAGACAAGTGAAAATATTTCTTTTAAATTCACAGAAGTAACTTAGAACCTAGAGAAGCTTCTGGAAAGAAAACGCAGACAGCCAGTATGCATTTATTACAGTTAATAGGCTTTTGTAGCCTCTTCTCATCAGTGGCAGATATGTTAATTTTAAAGCCAACAAACCAACCAAGCTGCTGAAAGAATTTCAAATACAGTTATGCCTGGCCAGTCGGGCAACAAATGCATATAAAGAAAAAAAAAAAAACAAACAAACAAACAAACAAAAAAGCCCTGAATTTTGACATGCGAAAGCTCTTTGCCCCTCAGCCCTCGTTTTCTATCATCTTTTCCCTCAACAGGCCAACCCTGCCCATTCAGCGCTGCTCACAAGCCCTGGCTCCCAAGCATTTTTTCCTCACCCATTTATCCTTCCTTTTTCTTTTTCTGTCATCTCACCCATGGGTCCAGGTGTCACTTTTCAGTCCCCTCTGACACACTTCTTTACACCACTCTGGCAGATCAGGGGTTGAGGACATAAATGCTGCACGCCCTATCAGGGCTGGTGCCACACTCGGGTCACTCAGCTGGCAGCAAGAACAAAGAATGGGCTGGAGCAGCAAGCACCCTGCCCCTTGCCTGCTGATAGGCAACGCTGGCACATTGTGCCAGCGGCCTTCAACCCACCATCACTCTCTGGAAGCTTTTACTGTGGGCCCTAGTGAAGTATCTGCAGCCTAAGGCTTACCAATGCAGGACAGCCCAGCACCATCAACCCTGCAGCCCACCATAGACACCAAAGGGAGGGAAACCTGAAGCGAAGTACCACTAGGAGATTCCAGCGGTATCCACAGTGCCCTTCAAGCGTGTTAACATCACTGCCAGGGGCACCCTACGGGGTGCATATTTATGCTAGCATCATGCTAACATGTTAGTCATACATCACGGGCTCAGAAGTTTGCTTCTGAAGCGAATTTCCCCATTTTCCCCACTCACCACACCTTGATTCCTATGGCAGAGCCATCTCAGATCACATGCATGGAGCCTCCCCCATAGGCATCCTACACAGGAAGATGCACTCCAGGAGCTCCAAGGGTATTATAATGCATAGAACTGAAGTAGAGTCAGGCTGAAGTAAACCTCACTAAAATGCATAGTATCCATGTCGAATCCTTAGCACAAACTTTTCCCCTACAAATCCACCTCTCACCACAGTACTTGCCCTCTTTTCCACATCTCCTTCCCTGCAACACACATCCCCTCCACTGCCCCACTTGTGTGTTTATCACTACATACCATCCTAGAAAGGGTCAGACTCCCAGCGACTTCATTGCATTACTTCTGAGCACTGTGATTCTCGTTCTTCATCAATATATTGACAAACACTGCGTATCACTGATAGCTAGCTTTTGCCTGAAAGAGCACTTTGTCTCCAACACAAAAAGCACTGAAACAAATAGTGTGGATGGCGAATGAAAACAAGATTGCAGACAGACTTACCTCTCAAGCTAACAGAATTCCAGTCCATTTGCTCATGTGTTACACAAGTCCTCAGAGAGTCACATGGTAGGCCCTCCTCTTGGTACACTGGGTCACACACCAGGGGAGGATAAGTGCATTTTTAACTAGCAATACCACAACACACTCGCATCCACGCCGCATCACAGGAACAGTCAGCCTGTTGACCTGCAGAGTCTGGCATACCACCTTCTCAGGCAGAAAAGCAGTGACTACATGCTGCCCTGCAACTTGAGATCAGGGATACGAATGCCACAGCACAGAAGTGTAAAGCAGAAGCAAGAAGAAAGTATGAAGTCTGCATTCTCCCCATTAAACTTATGCAAGTCTGGAAACATCCTGTGCAAGTCGGAGCCACTGCAGGAGTCTAGAGGAGAAAACACCCAGGCTCCACAGTGCTCACACCTTCAGCCCAGTTCCTGTCTGACTGGCTGGATCAGCAGCCTCTCTGCTTTCGTCCCTTAATAACTTCTGGGCTTATGAGCCAATTTCAACTATAACCAATGCAGGACAACAGTTATCCAAGGATAACTACATTCCTGAAAGTTTTATGGCCACTGGCAACAGGATGAACTGGTGTGCCCATGGTTAAAAGAGCTTCAGATTTTCTCTTTCCTGGCCCGGGTTTAGTCAATCAGCACACTGGCAGCCAGTCAACCCACACCACCAGTCAGGTCACATGCTACACCTTCTCCATGTGGCCATGAGGGGACATGGGAGGAAGAGCATTTGGGGACACAGGCCAAAAGTATTACAGTGGGGAAGAGGTACCTCTAGAGATACGAAGTTCAGAATGTGTTATTCAGCTCAATGTCAAACAACTTAAGTTTTGCATAATTTCCGAGAGGAACGAGCAAATCAGATAATCAATATATGTGCAAATATGCACACGTATGTGAGAAAATACTAAGTACTGTTCATTTGCAACTAAAAATATTAATCTCAGGGATATAATCTGTTTGAGATCACCATAGAATACTTACATTAATGATCAGACTACTAGAAAAGAGGGCGTATCTATGCCTCCACTGAGAAAAAGGCTGCCGCAGCAGTTAAATTCTTACAACATACAAGGGCATCTACAGAGGGGGACCAGCCACCAGACAAAACCAGAGGAAACAAAGCTTTATTAGTCCCACTGTTGAGTCTTGTGGGGCTACTTAATCACTTGTGCTCTCACTCAGGAGTCAACCAACCCTAACTTTGCCCAGCCTGAGGCTAGCTCAACAGATAACACGATCTGGCGTATGTCAGCATTTCTAGAGCACCCCTTTCCCTTCTCTCAACTATTCGCTTCTCTCCCCACAAAATCTTCCCTGTTGTTCTTAGGCACATCAACACACTCTCTCCTTAAGGAAATGTTTTGCCTTGCCCTCCCTTGAGCTGGCAAGCAGAAGATCTCAGAAACACCAGCACCGACTCTTTTAGCAGCAGTGTTGGCGTATGCTGGCTTGAAGAATTTGTCAGACTGCCCTAAAACATCAAAGCACAAGGTCTCGGTGGTCTAACTGCTGTCTAGCTTTTTTTCTTTTTTTATTTGTCTTCAATATTTGAAGAAATTTGATATTTGTCTTCAGAGAGCTTAATGAACATAAGCAGGGATCACACCTAATTATTATTACTATAATTATTGCTAAATCATTAGGCAATTTATCAAAGTAAAAATAAAATCTACAGTTTATAAATTTTCCAAAATGGATGACTGGGATAACAGTGTCTGTCTTTATAGTTAAGACTGCCCAACATTATTCTTTAAAATCATCACTTCATAAATCACAGATTTTAAATAAAAGTTTTCTGTGACAGGTCTTAATTCAGTGGAACTTACATTGAACACAAAAACAAAAACAGCAAAGAATTATTTCAGAAAACAGCAGTAGAAAATGTACAGATTTGTACAGTATGTTATATATATACAGTTACTGTACAGAAAATGTACAGTAAACTACTCGTTTGCACATTTGCCTAATTAGTTCTGGCATCTGATTGGGTTAAAAATAGGAACAGGGATCACAACAGAAGTCAGAGTGATACATAGCTATGCAGAAAGACTTCACCAAATATGGTTAAACAATAACCAATTTATATTCTTAATTGACAACGCTCAGAACTTCAACACTTGTCCCAGAAACTTCTTGATGTTCCACCTGCATTAAATATGTTCCCAAAGTGTGGTTAGTCTCAGGAAAAACATCCAGGTCCACAGAAATCATGGTAAAAACAGTAGCTCTGCATTTTATAAGCATGTTATTTAGCCTCACAGCGTGGTAGAACATGTCCTCTTTGAAATCCTCATTTTATAATGTTCTGCTCAGCTTCCCCTCACACTCATTTGGGTTGAGGCTTTACTTTACAACCTTTGTTAACAAACAATGCCACATGCTGCTAATTTAAGAGGCCCCGTTTTACAAGTTGGATATCTGAGTATTTTTTATAATGGAAAGATGATTAAGTTTTGCTGATTCTTCCATATTCTATTTTTGTTTTGTTTTAAAAGGGAAATTTAAGACAAAACCACTATTTTATGTCATCATTTCTCACTCGTGCAATACCAGAATTCAGAAGTTAGATACACCAACTTCAGGATCATCATTCAAACCTAAACCTGTTTTCCTGTGCCTATGCGGTATCATTACCATCATTATTTACAAGAGTGTATAGTACGATATCCTAAGGACTGTCTTAGTGGGCACACAAAGCATATATTTCTTCTGGAAAGAGACAACTGTGCACACTTATTAATCTCTATGAAAGTGTGATCTCAACACCCACCATGCAACAGTCCAGCCATGCAAGGGATGTGGAATTATTACTTTATCTTGATTTTTTTAAAACTACATTTAAAGAAAGAAAAATTAAGATTTCAACATAAATGAAAATCAATCACATAAGTGTCATAAACAGTTACCATATATTCCACAGTATTCTAAATTTTTTTTTACATGTAATATTGATGTTATATACATGATGTTAAACACAGCAGTCCTCCTTCTGTCTCAAAGGTTTATAGCTGTATGCTTCCAAATTTCTACTGGAAGAAACATCATCTAAAAGCAAGCATGCCATCCTAGGTGGAGCTTCCAGGTCTTGTTAGGAGGAGGGGGGGGGCACCCTTTCAGAATTAGAAAGTACACAAAGTATATAAATCATCAAAATATATAAATCACCGAAACTACATTACAAGTTAAATATCATTATACTATAACGATTTATGTGTGTATTTACTACAGCATTATTCCTGCATACTCCTTACAATAGTCAATCTGCTTCAAAATCAGCATGTCCAAAATGGACAAGACCTGGAGACAGACTGAATTAAGTATCTCTCACCTTCAGGTAATCTAACCTCCCTCCTGCACCCTTCCCAAGCCCTCCCTGCCCCACAATTAAGAACAGTCTTATGGTGGGAAGAGGCTTAGATAATAACCTAACGTTTCGGTGACTATTCCTTTTGTAACAGCTCACAGAGAAAAAAACATTTATTTTGTGCTTAGTTTATTTTCACGATAATAGTAAGTGTGGCCTAGTAGCTCTATTTTCTGCAGTTGACAGCAAGAACTGCTTTGTCTTGGGAATGGCTTAAGAATACCAAATAAAATGTGGGGTCTAAAGAAATGGACATTAAACAAGATCAAATACACATATTTTACACATTGGTGTGTACAAAATATAACACTGACAACCTGGATGAGAAAATTAAAGAACACATGCCCAGCCAGACTCCTTCATCACCACCAGTCATTTCAACTTGGTTTAAATCCTATCCAGACTCTACCACAACTTTTCAGAAAAAAAAAAAAATAAAATGCAATTCACAATAACTATAGCAATTATTACAACTAGGAACACCGTTCTCTGAAACGGATTCTTACAGTGCTGTTTTTTGCAAAACACGAAATCCACACCTCGGAGGTAGGGTTCAACATAGGTCTATAGTGCACGAATCTTAAGTGTGACTATAAAGATAACAGAAATAGGTAGGTCGATGGTTCAGTTCTTCTCAAGAGGGCATGTGAAGTCAGTCACAAACTCTGCATGGTTTACATCTGTTACATGCACAAGTATGTTCACTTACAGCGTTCATCACATTCATAGCTACACACAAGCACACTCATGAACTCCACTCTGCTATTTTTCCAGCCAACAGCCTAGAACCTTGTGCAACAAACCACATCTGTGACAAATGCCACATCTGTATTTTTAACATGCTGTCAGTGTATGTAAACAGCAAAGTCAGAACTATAGTAAAAAGTACCAATGCAGTACCAATGGAAGTAACATTACACAAAATAGTAAATAATAAAATCACCTTATCTGTGGTTAAAACATTGCTGCCAGTGTCCTCTATATGAGCTACATGGCACTACTAAAATTCAAGAACACCTAGCCAGTTAGCTTGTATTGTTGGAGTCAAAGGCAGCCTTGGATAACTTAGCTGATGCCGGTGCAGGTAGAGCATTTATCACACAAGAGTTTGTACAGTTTACTTCCTAAAGCAACTTCACATCAGAATCTCTGGATATCAGAAACAGCTAGTATAAAACAACTAGTAAACCACTAATGTTGTCACAGCAGCATTGACAATTCTTGACTTAAAAGAACAAAAGAAAACAAAAACCAGTAACAAAAATGCCAACACACATAGGCGCTCACTCCCTAATGTTAGGAGCACCAAACAATATAAGTATGTCAGCATACGCGATACTTCCTGAATGCTCTACTTAATTACTCCAAGAAAAAGTGAGATAACACCAAACTTTAATACATTTCTGTCAGCGCAGTGCTTGCACTGGAGATGATTATAGTGTTAGTAATGAAATACATTAAATTGCAATATAGAATAGTGATTTGTTATCAGTCAAGAAAACGCTTGCAAGTAACTGCGACCATGGTTACATAAAACATCAGCAGTAGGAGAACATGCTGCACCTGCTAAAGGTAAAACCAGTGATTTAACGAGAACAGAAAAAGAGAAAAACAGTATTTAGAAGTTGAATCAATTACAATGCACACATGATTTTTTTTTTTTAATTTTGTCTTATTTGGCATTCCAGCAAATGTAACAAAAAGGCTTCTCATCAAAACACAAATTATCAAATCCCAGCAAGACAGCTAACGTCACCCTATGAACATCTCCCCATGCCATGCAGAGAGAGGCAAGAACGGCCCCAGTGCATCAGATCTGGAAGTAGGCATCAAGGGATTCATCCCAGCTCATGGAGTCAGGGAAAGCTTCACTATAAACTAAAAGCGAGAGTAAGGTACAACTCATGCTTATTATAATATTGGCTTTGTGCTTCATTGCTGAAACATGCACTTTCTTGACAGCAAGTATAAATTCCTGTTAGACTTACAATGTTACAGTGATCAATGGCATAAAATATCAAATCAGACTGGTCTTAACACAAATAGGAATCTAACTAAAATGGTATCAGTATAGCCCTAAGCAGATGATGCGATGCTCAGTTTTATTTTTGCAAACATGGATGTTCCTATGGCCTGCCAGTGACACTGTGCACTGCCAAATGGGAAGTCAAGTTTGAAGCTCAAAAATTGGCCTTTTGCTTTTCTGCTTTGGAACACAAAAGCAGTAGCTCCTGATATATGATCCAACTGCACACCACCTCAAACACCACACTCACTCTCTTCCAACGGCTGCTTTAAGAACCAGGCAAGCTTTGGATGATTCTCATTTAGCTTACCTAGCCAGAAACAACACTAAAACAAAGATGAGAGAATGCAAAGTGAACCTTATTTATACAAAGGAGAGTCTGAAAATTAACAGAAAATATCTATTCAAAATTAAATCACACCCCTGGAAAATGAGAACAAGCCCACTGGAATTACACTGTACGTGAGAAGTAGCAGTTCAGAATCAGGATCACGCAGTTCATGAACATGTGTGTTCTTCAGACCTTTCTGAATAAGGTTATTTTATTTTTAACTAGGTTAGTCAGAAAAGGGGGATGTAAGTTTGTCCATTAGCCATTATGAGGCTATGAAAAACTGCACTTGGCTAGATACAGGAGAACGAGGAAAAACAAACAAAAAAAACCCCCATAACCAAAACCCAACATTCACAAGTTTTGTCAAGAAAACTCTCATTATATGGTTTAAATTAGGACTCTTCTATCAGATTCAATATTGATATAAATAAAAAAAAGTTCTCACAACAAAGGATTAGTAGTTCAATCTACAAAATTAGTTATAAACCAGAAAAATAATGGTGTGCCACTCAATATTCTAAGTGTGGGGAAGAACATCATTTTCCTCTCTTGTCATTTGTGTTTTGAAAGTATATTGGATTTTTTTTTTTACCTCCTATTTCCGAGCCATGGCATTTCATAACCACACCTATTCGAACTTTCCATAACTATATCCGACACAGTGCATAATGCTGTTCTCGGTGAAATAAAAATTCTGATTTTCTTTGTAAGTAGGCTCTGTTCAGCAGGATCAAATTTATAACATTAATAAATCACCAAAGCCCAAGATAACATCTCAAAACAGTGTAATTTATAAGCCTTAGCTATGTTTTACAAACACATTAATCATGAACAGATTGAATAGGCCCATGGTAAAGTGATCCTTCATCCGCATCCATCTGATTTCTTTTCAATGGTTGATGAAATATTCTTAAAGCAATACTCTACACTATTTCCACCATGCTTTGCCAAAGCTCTTCAGTAGACCTCGGTCTTCAGAAGTCATTTTTCAGATACGCAGGTGCAAGCGAAACATCAGTCAACGCATGACATACACCTTGGGTCCCCCTTTCTGCCACCACCATAAAGGATTCCTGTGGCACTGCTGAATTTTCAAAGCAGAGCGAGCTGCAAATCAGATCTGTGCCTACATTAGCACATAGTACAGCCAGCCAGGAGTGGATTTCCAGACCAAAGCAGGTGATTATGAGGACCCAGCATTCATCCTTTTAATAGTTTGGTGGGGTTTGTTTCAGACCAGATCTAATCTGGTCTATGCACCAAACCTGCTTCATTAGGTAGAATACTGTAGTTCACATCCCAGTTTTGTTTTGTTTGGAAAGAATCCAGTTAATGGATGGATGCTCTGGGGCAACATTTTCTGATGTGAACCAGGAACTAATGAGAACAATTAGAACCGTGATCTCAAAAGCACACTGCTGACCTGAACACACTAAAGTAGACATGCACCCAGTCACACTTTTCTCCACTTACTGATAAATCTTGATGTCAGCCAAGGAAGAACAATACAGCAGATGGAGGCTTCAACAATGGGCTATCTAGTACACTGTCACCATAAAACAGGCAGAACTGAGCCTCTAATAGGATAAAGTTGTCAGTGGTTCTTCATATAAATCTGCCCCAAATCCCTGCCCTTCTCTCCACTTGATCATACCCTTCCTTAGACCTAGGCTGAAACCACTTCCTCCATGGCCCAATCCTTACCCTTTTTCACTCAGCCCACGACCTGAAGCACTCTTCCTCAGCAACCTCCCCATCGACCTTGTTCCTTTTCTCCTCAAACGACCCGTAAGTCAAGAGACATTCATTCAGGATGATCTCTCCTCTAGGCTTCCTACCAATCTGCACAGTCATCTAACTCTCATTCTTTCAAACCAAAACTGAGGCTCCAGCACACACAGCCGTGAGTACAGCAATGATGCTGAAAGAACAGATGAGGAAGAGCAGAGTCAGGCTCTGGCAGCCTGGAAAGAGAACAAGTCTCAAGCTTGCTGGATAATGAAAACCTTGCATGAGTTCGACAGTCAGGGAATGGTATTGCACTTGAGCCGGGATGTCGTCAGAAGGAAGACATTCAAAAAGTGATCTAACAAGATAGAAGGGGAGAGAGAAATTGACTCCAGAGAGTAAAGTTGCCCAGAACAGAATGAAAATAGATCTTGCAAAGTATTACACACAATGCATAAGCATAAGAAAAAGCAAGAAAATATATATAGGACAGATACAGGCAATTCATATGGTTAATTTTTTCATTAGAAAAATCTAAAATACTATTTTTCTATTTTTTAACAAAGTGCTTCTCTCTAACATGTCACAAAATCTTCAATTTAATTGTAAATAAGCTTATTGCAGACTGTGGATGGAGGTGGAATTCAGCCAAGCTATTGCTCAGTAATGGTTAATATGCCATTTAATTGATCTACTTAACACAAACTAAGTATTAATGCAATGTATGAAGAAAAGCATAACGTATACATCTAAAATAAAACAGGGAAATGTAAAAATAAAAGGAACATACACCTTATTTTTAATTCAAACGTATACTTGCTTTTTATTCCTGTATGTTTCCATATTCGTTCTCCTTGAAAAATGAAACCATTACTGTAAACTTCACCTCCAACAAACAGGTTTAAGTAAAAAAGGAGGAAAGGAAAATATTTAATTTTATCTGTCTCGGTTTTTGTTAGCTGAACCCAACCCTAACTTTTCACCTAGTGAAAAAGTAGCCCGATGTTTCTTATGGAACTACAAGCAGATACAGATTTTCTTCTCAACAGGCAATTAGGTATTTCTGAAAGCAGGCGGTAGTAATAAGAAACTATTTTGCAGCACTAACTGTCTTTCGCTTTCAGCAAAAACTGTAATAGTAAAAACAGGAAAAGGCTTAAAACTAGCTCAATTTAATCAGAAATACAAGAAAATGCAATAATAGTTTTCACAGCTGAAGATCTGTGCAAGGGTTCTAAATCAGCCCTGTAAGAGCAAAGCACTGCAAGATGACCAGGAAACTGAAACACTCCCTGCTAAGTTTAAAAGACAAAACAGAAATGAACCATTTCTTTTCAATTAAAAAAAATATCACAAAACACAAATCAAAAGTCATTGTTGCTCAGAATACACATATGAAAGCCTTAAAGAAGCAAAGCACTTTCCCCACAGCATGGAAAAAACTCAAGGTTAAAAATTTAGGGGAGAAATTATGAGTTTGACCCACATCAATCTCCTGTTTATTGAAGGGAGTTAAGCTTACAGAATCCCACACATTTACAGACCGACTATGGCAACTGCATTATTTGATGTCCTGCCCAGTAACGCAGTCAATCTGGGCACTGTTCCTTTAAAACACTTAAACATCCTGGTCTCAAAGACAGGATGCATGCTGCTCTCTTCACCTAGATCCATTCCTTCCTCCCCCTCTTGAAACTTCAATACCTTAAGTAGCCAAAGATATTTTTATAACTTTTTTTGGCCCAACCTCTAAGACAACAAAAAATATTTAAGGGGATTTCCCTACTTTGGGGAAGACTCCTATGTACTTGTCAAAAAGAGACATCGTTGAGTTTCAAGCATCTGTCAAATCTAAGCAATCTGCTGTACAGTATTTTATTTCTGTGTAAGAAATTCAGTTAGAATTTTCAGTGATGCCTAAAGCAAATCAGCTGCTGTGTTTCCCACTGTCCTTTAAAAAAAAAAAAAAAAAAATCTTGCCTACTTTCTCTTAAGTACCTTCTCCTTCCAAGTACAACAGGTAGGACAAAAAAAAAAAAGCTGCTCTGGGCTTTAATGTGCCAAAAAATGTCATCATCTTCCAGACTGTCAACACAACAACTCTAATTAAACCTCCGGAGCAATGTAACAGTTTTAGGGAGGATTTTTCCTATTCAGTATACTGCATGATCTCCCCTAATTCAGAAATAAACCAGTGTCCTAACCAGGGTGCCCGTGGGCTTGACAACACAAGCATTGGGACGAGTCCTGCACACAGGCCCTTATCAGAAATCAAAGACTCTTTCTGTGGTCCCTATTCATCAGAAATCAAAGTCTCTTCTACTACACCTGGAACAAAGATATTAAAATATTGTAACCAGTTGAAACTATATTAGAAGGTACAACATAATCCTACAACCATGAGTTTCACTTCTTCCCCCCCCCCGTGCTTCCTGTCCTCAAGTCTGTCATCTGATGAAATGCAGAGATAATGGCATTCCAACAACAGCTAAAAGAAGCTCATTTTGTGGTGGTTTAGGATCCATCTGAGAGAAAACTGTTTCACTGCTGCCCCACACACACATACTCCACGTTGCATAGTCCCCCTGAGTAAAAATGCGGGTACCCCACATAAACCCCAAACTTTTTGAATTATTAGAATATAACACCACAATTCTGCAGTCAACTAAAGATTTGTCCCGCTATTCTTGGATCTCCTGTGTGATAATGCTCAGCTTGATCCTCCAAATCACCAAGGAATACTATTAAAGGTCTTCATACAACAATAAACAAGCATACTACTGAGCCACAGATGGCCAAAGACTGAAATAATCTTTCTTCTATTTAACTTCACCTTAAATGTTCTTCCTAGTCTTTAATCCAAAAGTAAACAAAAAGGCAGTGAAAGCCTACAGGTCTAGTCTGCACCAGCATCAGCGTCGGTCCTTCTCAAAGCCAAACAGCTAGGGTAAGCGTAAACATTTACATACTTAACATCTATAGCTGCAATTCCCTAACACACTTCCAGGATACAAACCTGAGCCCGGGCTGTTTTGAAGTGCATTGAAGCAAACAACCATCCATTATTTTAAGCTAGTCCTCTGCTTATAAAACCTTCACTTTCCAAAATGCTGTAACGTTCTATTCTTTCCTGAAAGATTACTGTTTTTACTCAGCCCGGCAAAAGATTTGTCCATATATGGACAACCCCGAAGACAACAAATGGCTCTTTTCCCAGTCTATTATCAAGCCAGGAAATTAGACTGCCTGAGGTACTCTGCCTTGCTTACTCGCTTCAGAGCCAAGAGAGGAAACATTCGTGAGTTCGTCAATCATCCAGTTTCACAAGAAGGTGAACGGATGCTTATCCTTTACAGCTTTAGCAGCAGTCGCCACTGCCAATTATATAAAAGATTAAAGTCCTCACACAGCCGTGTGAGATAACAGAGTGCTAATGATGACAGGAGAAGTTACAGGGCAGACAGCTGTGTTCCCCAGGGCTTGGCGGAGGGGAGAAAAAAATAAAGTAATATTAAAAAAAAATAATAATTAAAAAAAAAATCACACATCAATAAATTCAGCAACACTGAAAGAGTGGGAAGAGGAAGAAAGCAAAATCCCATGACTGTTTAGTAAAACCTCATACATTTCCTTGCCATTGCTAGTATTTAAATCCAGTTCTATATAAACCTGAAGTCTGAAGAACACTACTGGTAGGAAACACTTTGCCCTCTGATATTCATGTGTCTGTAAAGCTCTTTTGCCCAAGAAAATATATATACAAGGAATCTATACTCTGAAGAGCTCTGAAAAGTAGATTCAAGGTCCAAAGAGGTTAAGAGTCCCAAAATGACCAAGAAATACCATCCTCCTTTCACACTGGAAACCCTGCAAAGAAACCCCTCTCTCAGAGTCAGCTCAGCTGCCTAGAAACTTAGTGAAGGGCCAGTCTTTGCCTTTTTAAGCTGCAACAAAGGAAATGATTAAGGAAGCATTAAAACCTAAGTGTGCCATAAAAGGCATCTACCAGAAAACTAGCTGCTATTTGCAATAAAGAACGTGCCTTATTTACACAAGAAAAAAAAACACCGCAGTCCCTATATCCCTCTAACATATAGAGGAAAAGAACGGATCACAAGAAATACGAGCAAAGTTTGATATTTCAGCTGCTCAGACTGGCAGAATTTCTTTCAGAAACTTGAGTAGGTGGGACTATATCTCCTCAATGGAAAAACATGAACTGATGTGTCATAATCTATTTTTGTTTTGTTGGGATTTTGTAAATCCTCCTCTTCTGCCAGAAAATTCCTTATTGCCCCTTCCATTTTTTGATGTCCCAGTTGTCTTTCCAGCTATGTTTATTTTCTGATTGGCAAGGAAACTATGAAATTCTATCTTGTTACTTTTATGTGTTTTCTTGCTCTCTTCCGTTTTCCTCCTATTAACACATCCTGCGCACGTTAATCTTGCAAAGTACACTTCGCAGTAGAATCAAGCAGTCCTTTATGCTGCCAGCATTAGTCAAGACAATACATAGCTGCAAGACGGCTACTTAAAGCAGTCACAGAATTGTAACTGCTAGATATCTATTCCTAATATTTTTCCAAAAGATTATGGGTATCTATAAAACTACCAATCTCATTCATTTGACAGCTGCTCTCCCTTAGTAAAGCTGTCAACATGGGAGCACGTGTTTGGTCTTTCAGAAAAAAAAGTCTCTTCTGAAATGGAGTTGTGATGGGATAAAAAACAAACCAAAAAAACCCTCTTCCTGAAGATACTGCAACTACTAAGAGGCTGTGGTAGAAATCAATTAAGAAAACATACAAGAAGTTTTGGAAGGAGAAAAGGCCACTGAAAGCTCTCTCATCCTTTCAGCAGATAGCCGTAAGAGGGGAGGCAAAGCCATCATCTTGTCCCAACAGGAATCCCACCTCTGTCTTTTAGGAGGATATGAACAAATCAGTTTATACTGTTAAAAATACTGTTACCAGCACTTGGTAGTATTTTATTTCCTTCTCTAGCTTCCACCAGCTGCCTGCCTTCTACATGAATGATACATGGGAATTTGACAAAGGTACAATAAATTAGTAAAGAAAAATATATTTACCATAAATCTAAATCTAAACCACGTGCAACTTAAAAGCAGCAAGGAAAGGGAACAAGTGACTAAGTGAAACTACAACAGCTCTAGCAGTTCACATTTTAACAACAGCATTTAAAAGCAGTATTTCCCTTCCTCCTTTTGACCATTAAATCAGTCAAATGAAGAGTTACTTCACCTGCCCAGCATAGCAGTGCACTTCAAAATGCCACAGCACTGAAAAACAACTGCTGTCTACATACAATTATGTGAATACCAAACAAAAATTGTAGAATGGTAAACTACAGTCCTATTTGGACTCCAGTCTCCCAATTATAACCAACAGCACTGTTTCCTCACCACAGCCTCAGAAACAGCAACTACCATTTCTTTTCCCAAAGCCTGCAGATTTTCAAAGATGTCACAAGCCCACCTGTTGAGTCAAAGGAATGTCTCTGTAACTTTCCAAAAAGTGCCAGGAAAATTAAGCTGAATTCAAGTCAAAGGTAGCAAGTGCCTGAGTATGAACTATTCCTGTGACCTGAGCTGGAAGAGTGAAGGGTCTTAAATATGCTGTTAAGCCAGATATTCATTTCCTGAAATACAGCAGCTTCTTGCTTTTCACTTTCAAGAGACAAAAACCTGTTAAATGTAACGAACTGAAACATACTCAGACATCAGATATTCTGGTTTGAGCAGTTCCACTGTGCTTCCTTCAAAACGTAAAATGAAGTTCATGAAATGAATTATCCTTATCCAAATTCATTATCCTAGCACCTTTTTACTGTGTTTGTTAGGGAGCTTAGATGGTCTGCTTCCACAAGAGTCCCAAGGAAAAAAAAAAAAAAAAAAATGTTGACAGACTTTCAGCTCTGAACATTGCACAACTGGCTGAAGGACAAGCAGGGAGTTGCCTGTCTGCAGCATCCGATCAGAAGAACCATCTCTATGCTCTAATATTCCAACTGCTACAGGATCAGCATTGTCCTTAACTCATTTTTAATACTTGCCACAAACACTGAGGGAATAAAAAGTCTTGTTTCAAGTCCAAAATGCAACTCATGATTCAGAAATACACCTCTAGTGCATTTTATGACTGCTGCTCCTTTGTAAAACAGCTATTTAATGTTTTGTTTTCTTAAAAACTTCCATAAAAACATCACAATCCTTTCATAAGCAAAACATGAGTCACCATACCCACCCACCCCACCCCCCCCGAGCTGCAGGCCAGCAGGGAAAAAGCCCTATTTTTTATCATGGTGGAGATAGTGAAGGAAAGGTGTTTTCCATTTTCTGTCGGACATGCACGTAAGGAGAAATCAGCAGCAGAACTGTGTAGAAGTTTCATTAGAAAAAACCCATCACTGCTTGCAATTCCCTCCTTTCCCTTGATTTTCATTTTCTTTATACAGTTCATGCCCTTGAGCTTGTGCCAATGAATGATTTTACAGAAAGGCCATGTGAAAAACTTAGTGGTTCAATATGACTTAAATGACAAAAAAACCCAAATAAAAGGATGACAGTTGTTTCAGATGCAATTGCTATTAAATAGGAACTGAGTGCACCCACATCTGAAAAAAAGAAAACTTTCACCAGTTTAGAAAGTTTTATTGGGATTTGAGTTGCAAATACATCTTTGGCCTGAAAAAACGAACAGCCACAAAATGACCATTAACAGAATAAATATCTTCAAGCTGTTACAAAAACATACTTTCTTGTATTTTACAAAATCATTTTATCCTACTGTTTTTAAACCACTTGTAGAAGTTTTCTTCAGCAAGATTTACGCAGAGTTACGCATATAAAAACCTGACCATTGGGTCTTCTGCCCTACAGCATACAGAAAGAACAACTGTCTAGTTACCATTCCCTTCCTAGCAAGGCTGCCACAAGGTTCAGCCAGGGGCTTGCAAACTTCCTTGAGATCATGGGCTACAAAACAGCACAAGGAATTAGCCATAACACAATTAATTATCATTATTTGTAATAATATATAGCCATTGGAGCACTAATATGATCAAGAGAGAGGGAAACCTTTGCAAGTAGTCATTTTGGTCCCATATCCGCGTACACAAGTAACTGTTAAAGTGCCTAAAAAGTTCTACAGAACAACATCACACAAGTCTGGCTGAATTCTGAAAACACCTCTGTGATCAAGGTATCTATACACAGGAGGGACTTCTTTGCTTTTCAATGTGTTTTTTATTGGTTGCATACTTTCCTGCCCCCTATACTACCATTGCAAGAATCAACAGAAGTTACTAAGCTCCAAACCTGTTCTCTACTCCACTGCTATGACCCCCACTGAAACTAAGGATAACCAAGAATAACTCAGGGACCACTATTTCCTTCAGAGTGTTCCTGAAGATTTTCTGGTCACAAATTCATTACACATAATTATTCACGCTACAAATTATCACCAAGGTAAATTTCTGTGTATCTTCTGTTGTATTCAAACAACTGTGACCACATAAAAACATTTGGACACCGCAAGGATTCTGACCAACCATTTGTATAACACGGAGCTCATGTTCTTCCATATATTGCCATAACTTACTTTTTCTGAAGTCAACACAGAGGAAGCCATGTCAAAAAAAATTAGCAAGACAGTCATTATTTTCCAGAGGCCAAAAAATAATACTCAGAAGTAGTCACTGAACATTTCTGTTTTGAATCTTTGAAAAAAGGCACAGCATTTCTGCAAGTGATTAAATGCAATGTGTTTCTACTTCAGATTAAATGAGTTTTTAGACAATACAGTTAGAATAGTGTACAATACAGCAAAGTGATTTGGCTTAAAGATATACTGTTGCAGCAGACAGGATCAAGGTGATATTGTTTCAACTTAGTGTATTTTAGTTTCCAAGACAGACTGAGAAGAAACAATGCATCTTCATCAGAAAATATATTCTTGACAGGAGTAATACACATTAGATAAATATTTAATCTATTTGAAGAATTTATCTATCAAGTCCATCCAGCTTTACGCGTTTAGCCATTCTTGCTGTATCAGTTATGTTGATTCCCTGTTTTAGCATAGTCTGCAGAGGAAGAGTCTAGAAATTTTGTTGAAATCAGATTTGGCTGCGCCATATTTCAAAATATTTTGTAAAAATACTCTTCTTGAATAAAAACTTTCAAGAATGCTTGGAGGGACTGATGTCATGAAATCAGATTCATAAACAACCTTTTACAACAAAAAGATCGAATGATAGGAGTAAATATGATGGCAACTGAAATCAATGACAAATCTTGCATTAAATGGAGCGGAGCTGCGATTTTGTTCTGTTTCCAGGAAACACAAATGCATTACATCAGTTGAGATGCACTTCCCATCACGATGACTTGATTGCAGAGTCCCTTGGTAAATTACACTTGAGAAGGAAGAGGCCACTGAAAACATCATTGACTTCTCCCCCAGAAGCTACGTATCTCTGCCTTGTGTATAAAACATTAAAAAAACTTAGGAATCCAAAGAAATTAGAGCCATCATTGACAGAACTTCAATGCTACTGAGAGAACAAATAAAGATGCAAAACAACAAAAACCCAAAAAATCTTTTGAAGGTCAGAAGAAACAAAACATGCAATTGCTTACTGGCTTTTCAGCTACAAAATTTGCCCCTATAAATACATTTTCACCTTATGACTAATTGCAACCAAATTTGACCAAGCGATATACGTATCAGATGAGTTCATAAAAACCAACAGCTAGGAAGACCACAGAGACATGAACGAGTGGCCACTAAAAGATAACAGAAGTTCTGCCCACTTTATGAGATAGCAGAGGTTCCAGGCAGCAGGAAGGCTAAGTAGAAAGAAATGGGTGGAGGAAGCAAAGAGATATGAAAAAGCAGCAAGAACATTCAGGCTTCAGTTCTAATGCCCACTGAATTGCTTGGGGTTTAGAGGTTATTGGTCTTTGTCTTATTTAATTTGAATTGCTCTGTCGCAGGTGCAGAGTTGAACAGATTGCTAGTGTTTCATCAGAAAAACCATGCAAGCAAAGTAGCTGAAAATATGAAGACATGTGAAACAGAAGAGCAGCACTTTGGGTGGTACCCAAATTATACATAGCTCCAAAAAAAGAAAGCATTAGGGGAGAAAGATGACAGTATTCGTATTACAGTGTTTTACCAAAATAATTCATAAATACATAGCTAAATTTATTCTTTTTTTTCGGAACAGCATTATTACCAAACAAGTGAGGGATAAAAATAAACTGATAAAAACTAAATAAATAATTCTCAAGCCTGAATTCAAAAGGTTCACTGACCTGTGCATCAGCTGATAAAACTGAAAGACTAAACCTTCACAGGTTGCAGATTTTGACAGCCAAACAATATAAAAGACAGCAGTAAGTAAAGGACCACATATAACCTCCAGCAGCAGAAGATAGAAAGTCCCTGTTATCTGCATGTAAATGACAGTGTGCATGCTGAATAGCAACATAGGAAGGTAACACTAACCATCATCTAGACTGAAGATACATTACTTTACAGTCACTGTACGATTTTAAACATGCTTATCTGTTTCTCCTTATTTTCACCCTTTACTGATACTCCTCCCCCCAAAAAATAGTAATTTTGATGTTCAGGAGCTCTGATGTAGTTTCACAAAGATTTCCCAACTGATGCAAAGATGCAGGTTTGAGTTATGAAAACATCTACAAAAAAACCATCACATTAAGTCATACTGAGGGACAACTGCAGTTTGGTAATACTGCACTCTTTAAGCAACAAGCACTGACTGCAATACAATTAGCCATGGCCAGACCATACCAGTAAAGACATAGGAGAAAGAAACTATGTTCTGAAACTCAGAGCAAATTCACATTAAAAGGTAAACTAAAACACCTGCAAATTCTAATGCTCAAGATCAATAAATAAGGCAGAAAACTCTAAGTGCCCAGAAAACTATGAATTGCAGATACAGTCTAGAAGCATCTGAAGGATATCTTCTCTTCTGTCTTCTCCTTCACATTTTTTTCTCCCCCCAATCTTATTGATGCTGATGAGGTAAACTTGTTGTCTTTATTGTTCTTACCATTTCTCAATGAATATAACACTATGTGCTAAAACAGTCATTCTTCCCTCAATGAAAATGTATCTTAGAAAAGTGGCAGCAGCAGAAGTAGGTCTAATCAAAACTAATCATTACCTCGCTTCACAATTTTAATACAAGCGCATTTAAACTGGTTTCACTGTTGGCCTTGAAGAGAACGATGCACCATTATGTTTTTCATTCAAAGCTCCTAGTTCCCCAGTGTCTGGGAGCTGTTTACGGAAAAAGATAAACACAACAACAAATTAAGTCACGGGAAGCTATAGCAACATTCTTCTTGGAACATTAAAGCAACGTTGTCTGGCAGAGGGAACCCTAGATTAGAAGCCAGGTCATGAAGTCTCATTGTGGCTCATGGAAATGGGAAGCCATTTTTCTACTTTGTAGCCACTCACCTAATTTGAAATGGTTTCACCAACTGCTTGGAAAGGTGTCAGAGGTGTCCACGTTGTCTAAGTTTTAGACAATCTCCTGGTTTAGAAAACTTACAGGTTTGTTGTGAGAATTACTCTGTGCTCACACAAGACTTGGGGGTGGAAGCGAGAGAGGGATAAGGGTGGTGGATATCATTATTTCAGGTTATCTCCAATCAATGACACAGAACTAGTGAATATTCTTGTACTTCTGTGTAATCCCTTTGGCATTCTTCAGCAACATGCAAGTGAAAAGAGTCTCTTACTGCCCCATAGTAAAAAAAAAAAAAAAAAAAAAAGTTATTTCATGCCCACAAAACTTTCATGCAACCTCTACCAGTAGAATACCCCATAAGACAACTAGCAATTCCACACACTGTGGAAGGTCTTCACTATAGAATTAGAAGGATTCAGGGGTTGCTAAGAAAAAAAGAAGATGCAAAGTAACACTTCTTATCAACAACATGCACATTCTGGGCTGGGTAAAATACTGGGCAAATGAAGCAAAGTCCTGTGGGGAAAAAAACAAACCAAAACAAAACCCACTAAGCACACAAGTAGAGACCTTCATAAAGTTGAATTCCAAGATGGCAAAATCTACATTACATAAATCACGCTATTTCCCCATCTCTGAAGGACACTTCCACCTTAAATAACACATTTTAAACATGCACTTCCAGTTTATTTTCAGAAATTTATGAACACTTTAAGGCATGCATCTTCTCCCTTTTTAATCCTGGTCTGTTTTAATTGAGAGCAGCTCGTCAATCTAGATCACCATGGGGCCACACAAATGTGCCCACACGAGGGAAGAATATAGATGTATAGGAAAGAGCAGCCTTAAGGAGGCAGAAATAGGCCATTTCTTTAAACAGGAGGGTTAGTTTATGTGAACTTTAAGTGACCATGAAACTATGGTGTAACTGTATCGAGCACAGTCAAGCTGATCTAAGATGAGCTGCTGCTGAAAGGGGTCATCCTCTCAGCTGACGTAGCTTGTTTTCCCGTCAGCGCTGGTGATCCTCTGACTCCACAGTGAATTTATTCAGGAAGTTAATCAGCAGAAAACTTACCCTACACCAGAGGAATCAACAGGCACCTACCATGCAAGCTCCCTGAAACAGCTTGCTTCAGGGTCAGACATGTTTCAGCATTAACAAGACAGAAAGGGGAACAAAGCAAATAGGTTTAAGAGTTTATTTTCTCATTGCTCCTAACAGCCTCTTGCAACCTGTTTCTAGAGGTCACCGGCACACCAGTAGGGCTCAAGGTCACATTTGCAGTTCTTCATCAATCACAGCAGCCTACACCTCAAAATACTAGCAGACATTCACCTCTGCATGTATCACAGGTTAGGAAGACAGACAATGTGCTTGAGCCTCTCTTCTGCCACCTCTGCTGAGCTGGTAGTGACTGAGCAGAGCAGCACAGGTTGGGTATCTCAGCTGCCACTAGCAGACCTGACAGAACTCATCTCTGAGAGGTCTAAAACCTGACAAAATAATATTAGTTTAAGCTAATATAAAAGTCTTTATACGGGCTTTCAAATCAGTTTCACAACTCAGTTTTAAGTTCCAAAGTAAAGTTCAGCACAGGAAATTTCTATATTTAAACAAAGCTTAAGTCTTACCAATTTATGTTTTAGCAAAAGAATTTCAATATTCCAATATTGCTCAACACAACTGTGTAACTGTTCTCGTGTTCTCTTTTCAATTTTGATATATATAGCAGATTTCAACTTCCTTACCATTCCTCCCTTCAGCTCCATAAACACCAAAAGAATTGTTGTCAAACACGAAAAACAAAAACCTCCTCTTACAAGCACTTGGAAAAAAAAGTGTTTCTTGGCACAGAAGAACGGCTAGTTGCTTTGATTCAAACACAAGTTGTTAAAACAAGATGCTGCAAAGTGCTAAGAGAGTAGTTCAGCATATTTTTTTAAAAAAGGTGTACACAGCTGAATGAAGAAAAACAAACAAAAAATTAGCTTTGCAGTCAAATTGGAAGGTAACAACTATGACATCATCTTGCAAACAAGAATCAAGGCTTGTCGCGGACAAGTAAGAAGTCACCATCAGCAAAGTAACCAGCCACAGTGATGTTAGCTATACTCACAACGTATCCGTGGCTAGAGCCACCCAAGGCGATTCATGTTAAGTGACAGAGAAGGGACATGCACTCTACATGTAGCCAGATTTATGCTTTAATAAACTGTTAAAAAAAACAGGAACAAGATAGATAAGTTATTAAATTACAAATAAAGCTTTAAAAAAAAAAAAAAAGGAAGAAAAACCACACATGGTAAAACAGTAAAACTTTCAGAGTGACCTAGTAAAATAATGGTAAAAGACATGTCCAGCTGGCATACACAAGAGATTGTCAAATAGCAGTTGGCTGATCAGTGAAGATAACATTAAGCTACAAAAAGTGAAGAAATAAATTAAAAGCTTATCTATAAATACATTCACAAAGTACATAAGATTCACCGGTCACCATTTATGTTGTTACTAAAAAGAGGAAAAAAAATTAAAAGTTAAGCAGAAAGAAAGCATTTGTGTGTGACATTGAAAAGAAAAATAAGCCTCACACTTAAAAAAAACCTGTAATCTTACACTTCAGTGAAATCTTATACTTCAGTGAAAAGATTTCTTCAAAACTTGATGATTTGCTGGGACATATTTACATATCAAGTCTTTCATCTACCACAAAGGAAACCTCTCAGAGTTTATAAATAGCTTTCCCTATAAGGATGAACTTTTTCTTCTGCTGTAATCGCATTCCTTTGGGCAGTAAAAATGTTAAATTTCTCTTACCACTCCAGACTTCTCCTTTTTCTCTTTCTGATTTCTACCCCTTCAATACTGCTGCCATAGATGGATAAGCCTCCATCATTTTTCATTAGCATAAGATATGTGGTATCACCACACACGCTTCATTCATCCTGGTCAACTGACAAACTTTGTGTCTTCTCATTCCCCTGTGAACATTCATTTACGCATTTTAGCCACAACTTTTAAGAAGCCTTCCAAAAGTAGCAAGTTGAGGAAACAAAGACAGATAAGTTAGATAATTACACTGAGTCAGGCAGCAAGCCACGTTCTCCAGTAATGGTCCATATTATTCTACGATTCACTGGACGTATCTTTCATTCAGGACTTCGTAGAACCTGTGGTTTGGTCACTAGGAGAACTTGGTCTGTAGAAATAAAGTCTGCTCTAGTGCCACGAACAGTATAAAGATTCCTCTGCTGGTCCATATAGCTCTGTCCCTACACAAGTAAATTAAACAGCCCAGAGGCTGTTCTCTAGCTGCAAAGTAAAGGGGCATGAGACAGCTTGTGTCTGCAAAGCTAAACTCTTCTCCTTACACAAGGTCAGAAGAGACAAGTGCCATTCCCACTGCCTTTTGGGAACAGTCCCTCTCTGCTTTCTGCCAACAGACGTGCAGGCAGTTAGGCATCAGTCTAAGCCAAACCAAGGAGCACACTAAAAATTAAGCAGAATGGACAGGGCTAGAGCTTGAGCCCACGCCCTCTCTGTGCTTAGTTTAAGTATAAGCACTGCATATAGCTCCAACGAAAGCCCAAAAAAGGTTTGAAAGAAACAGGCAATCTACAAGCACATTCCTACCCACAAACAGTCTATGAAAGTTCCTACAACACACCAGATGATCCACTTCTCTCTACCACCACAAAAGCTAAGCCAGAAGTTGTAAGGGGAATGCACTGTTCTATAAACATTAGAGACTGCAGGTCACCCATACTCTCTGACCTCTTGAAAGCACTTCTCAAAAGGACACCTCTCATCCCAGGCCCCTCTTGCATTCATAATCATGAGCTGAAGACCACAGAACTATGCTTAAGACTCAAGACTCATGAAAGAGCAGCTTCTTGAGGGTAGTTGTCTTGGGAGTCTTTACTGGTGAAAACTGAAGTCTGAAGAAACAGGAACAGTGAGACACATGCACATGAAAGCGATTTGCTCACAAGCATGAGACACGGGAGCCTGGCATGATGCAAGCTGAGCATACTAGCTAATGCAGTGCCTGTTTTGAGAACAGATGAGTTCAGTTTCCTGTTACATCAAACAGTAACTTTCATCAGTCCTACGTTTGCTTAAAAAAAGGCAAGAAAAAAAAAAAATCTCTACTGACATCACAGTTAGGGCTGGGCAGACAGTGGCGGATTAGGAAATACAATGAGTCACTGCAAATACAGAACACATAGCTAGAGTTTCCAAACTGCCGTGCAAAATCTATTCTTACAAAAAAAACCAAACCAAAACAATACAGATTAAGCAAACTACACCAGAAGAAGAGTAACAGCAGCATAGTGCCTTCACACAACCAAAGCAGTTGGGGAAGATAAGAACACTGTAAAAAGGACAGGGATAGACGCAGGCCCACTGCAGGAAGGAACAAAATCAACACAATTCAACAATCAAGAAGGAAACATCAGTTAAAATAAGCTGATGGGTGGATGAGGAGGAAATAATATTAAGCTAAAAATACAGGTACAACTGAAAAAAAGAGAAAGCCATGCAAAGAAAGCACAACTGACAGATCTATGTTCCAAAAAAGAATTCACTCTGGAGAAGCTGCCGAGGTATCTGTATATGCATAAAAGAAAACCAAAATCTAATCACAAAAAGAACAGTGTAAGTAAAAGAATGAGTTATCATAAACTTAACTGCTATGTGTTCAGGAAAAAATCATTAGTGAAATACTAAGGCATATAACTTTTTAAAAAACTTCTTTTAGCCACCATAATTCAGGCTAAACATCTTATTCTCTGAACCACCAGAACAGCTCAACGTTGCAGAAATGCTACTAAAATATTTAGGGCAAAGAAAGTGGCATCTTTCCTGCCAATTAGGAAATTTCCCCACAGGGTGAAGCAAAGTAAACAGTACCATTAAGGTGAACATGGCAACACTTGTCAACAGTTAGAAATATCTGCTATTTTGGGTACGTATGGATCAGAAGGATTAGAGATGCGAGGTTTCTGTACAAAGTTGTTAGAACTTCAAATGCAAAAGTTTTCTTTCCTTTAGGAACTATTTGTGGCTTGACATTGGGGGATTTCTTTTTGCTGCAAGTGGAATGATAAGAGGAAGGAAGAATGTTGGAATTATTAACAGCTGAATAAACTTTGTGAAGAGGAGAGCTCAGCTGCACAGGAGTTGGTTGATAACACAGAAACAAGGAATCAGATCAATAAGTGCTAATGAAAGCATTAAATATTCACAGTTTCCAGATGGAAGCTGGATTAACCTGTCTCAGACCCTGACAATCTCTTCTTTGGGTCCCAACATCAAAGAAGGTGAGATTACTACTGCTGCTTCTATGTTGACCTTTTTTTTTTTTTTTTTTTTTTTTTTTTTTTTTTTTTTTTTAATTAGAAAGCCCTAAAATGAGTATGAGCTCTCTAAAGGCAACAAGTAACATCTAAAAGCCTTCTCTTTTGGTATTCTTGAGCCAGAACTATTTTGGAAAGCCTTCAAGTGATACAGAGACTCCAGTTCTAGTCCTATTAAGCCATAAGATTTGGCATTTCTCAATGATGTGACATTTTATTGTTAAAAATCTCACTCACCCAGACTGAAACTTGCTATCAATGTATTTTTCAAAGGAATATGAAATTTGGAAACACAATGTTTTTTCTTCTTAATGCCACCTATGACAAGGTGCTTAGGAGCTGGGAATTAAGCAAGCTTCCCATGGCGATAAATCACTGGGAAGAAGATACATAAAAATAACTCCAAAAGAAAGGAGTTCCTTGTAAATATGCAAATGATACACTTTTCTGAACTAATTCGTCCTCTTGCCAAGTTTGGTTTTTTTTCCCCTAAGAACACAATTAGCATACTTTAAGTTGAAATAAAGCATTCATGGTGTGCATTAACAGTAAAGATGAGTTAATCAATTTACCACAAAATTCAGAACTTGTTAACCAGATTGTCCTTCTCCCCTGCAAAAACAAACACATCATGAGCATTTTGGAATGTTCATTTACTAAAGTCATGATTGCAAGTCTGTTACCTGCCTTTTGAACTGTCTCATTTGAGTGTGCAACACATTAATACATTGTCTGGCATAGCAGAAGCCAAAGTCTTCTATAAACATCAGGCAGGCTGGTTCCTCCCACACTAATTATGACAGCTTGACAAGAGTGATGATGAAATCATAGAAATATACTGCTTTCTCACAAGCTTTTAAAAAGGGGACAGGGGGCGGTGGGGGGAAGCCCACTTCCCAGGATGAAAATCCCGTTTCTTCACCTTGAAACAAATTAGAAAGAAAAAATAGGATCATTTAATAGAAGAGGTCAAAGCTGAGGCGTGATGGAAAACAGTTGCCACGTTGAAGCACATCAAGTCACATCCCACAAGATAAGCGAGGCTGAGCTGTGAGAGCCTTCAGATGGCAAAGGAACAAAATACTGGAAGGAGCTGTCAATCAGTAGGTGGCACTCTTCAAACTCTGACAGCAAGTCAAGTACCAGCACAAGTGAGGACACATTACATAGCAAAGTCTGGATCTTTAGCAGAAATATCAACAAGAAATACTGAACAATTTTAACCCTAACTGACACCCATGAGGAATGCAATGGCTTCATTTCAATAATATATACAGCAATCCTTGTATGTAATCTCTGAAATTCCTAATGATAATTTCTGAGTGCTATAAATATTTTGGATGAACCCTACTGTATACTAGTGTACTAAAACCAGTATCTTAAGAAATTATCCATTACATCTGCAGAATACTTTGAGTGCAGCCTTGTAGCTAATTATATAGATGTAAGTCAAACTCGTGAATAATAAAAATATTGGTTTTTTAACATAACAAAGCATAGCATTATTACTTAGGTTTTGCCAAATCTGTTCTTCAAAGTTGGGCAGTGAATTTGTTACAACAAAGAGAATATGTAACTAAATATTTTGGAACAATATATGAATTGTTATTTCTGTTATATTTATTAGTGAAGATGCGGCCCATGCACCAAAAGATTCAGTTGTTTTTAGAGTTCAAATCAATACAAAGTATAACAAAAATGAAAACATTGCTCCATAAAACAGGTGACAAATTTTCCATTCCTGCAAATAGTTTTTCTTCATTTAACAATTACAGACTTTTTTGTATTTTAAATACAGATTGAAATCAATACACATTACTGCTCATTTGACACAATAGTAAAGGAAGAGCAGATTTAGTAACAAAGTTCGGCTACAGGTACTTGTAATTGAAACAGCCAGCAGAGGGAGTATAAAAACAAAACAAAAAACCCCAAACAGCCCTTTTTCTTTTTATATATATATTTTTGATTATGATCTTAGCTTTCTTTTAGAATATGATAATAGTGCCAAAAGTGCAAAAAACTAGAATATTGTAAAAAATATTGAATTTTAAAGTATTAAACATAATGACTTAAAACTAAAATACTTTTTAGAGTAGCATTAAAAAATTCAGCTCGTATTAGTCTCACCAAACTGAAACATGACTTTAATCACAGACGAGGTTAACATCGACCAACAAGCTGCATAAGCCATTTCAAAGTTATAAATCCACACACACACACAAACTCTCATTCTTATTTTCCAAATACAAAACTAAGTTCAAGATTTGAGAATAAGAAGAGAATGTTAGGTATAATCTATTTGTATTACAATACAGCACAAAATCCTAAAACTGAACAAAAGATACTGTTGTACTGATCTCTACAATAGAAGATTTAAAAGCAAGCCAAGTATATGCCCTGGATCATTAGTGGAAATGAGCATTTATACAACTTTCAAAATCAAGTCACCAAGTCATGTATATGCCGAAATAAAAACTCATCTTTACACTTCCGGGTTTTCACCACGTCCAGCTGATAAGTAGGGCTTAAATACGAGCAAAAGAAAGGACACAACGGACCGATTGGAGCCGCCAGCCTTGCGTTAGAATCTTAAATAAGCTGCCATTCTCCTCGCAGAAGTGACAAAAGAGAGACCCTGTCCCAGCTCACCTACACCATCCCACTGTGCATAACCACGCCTTCCACAGCCCATCGTACAGGAGGAGCAAGCTTACTGAGTTAACAGTGAAGGCGTTACCTCCTTTCTCAAGGCCTATGAGCGCTAGGTACCCCCAAGCCATCCAGCAAGCATGGGCAGCAGAGCTGAGGAGTCAAAGGGACAGAGAATTAGTTCCTTCAAATGTAAACTGCATGCTTTATAGACAAACATTTGTAAAAATACCTGACTTGGACAAACAAGCCCTCCTTCACTGTTCATTGCTTGTGCCCACACGGTTTCCATTCCCTTTCCATGCCATTCCTTGCTGTCTGCCCTATGTTTTGATCCGTTATCCCTCTAAATAGTATGGCAGTGCTTCAAACCAGGATACGTGTTGTTCTATATGTTAATGTAAAATGTGGTATTATGAAACACCAGTCCTGATGGGAGCCACTGAATGACAACATTTATCATATTGTCACTATGCTTTAGTGACAATTTTGCTTTCAATTAATGCAGAACCAGAATCCCTGGGGTGAAAACCAGAGACAATTCCATTTTCTACATCAGCATCTAAATTTTAAGGATGATTTAATTGTAAAACCAAACCGTGTCCACCTTTACACATGGGATTCATTGCTGAAGATCAGCATTTGGTTTACAAAACCCTGATTGCAACTAATGAATACACAGATCAGGAAAAAAAGAGAGTCAAGCTAAGATTAACTTTCCCATTAGTGCAGGTAACAGGAATACTTTTAACTTTATTGAAATGTTAATTGCTATTCTCTTCCACAACTATAGATCTTACTACATCTACTCTTTCTTAGAGTGCTACTCAATCGGAAAGTCTTAGCATCTGTCACATGAAGGTGCAGGATAAACTTGTTGCACCAAGGAAAAAAAAAAAAAAAGGCAGCTAAAAGGTAACTATATAAAATACCAACATATTGATACATCTCGGGCAAGCAGAAAGCCCCCGTACTGTAAAATACTCATACCCATAAGTAGACTCACGGGACACAGATGAAATATGCTACACCTGTGCAGCTTGAGAGACCTGGAGTGTAGAAGGAACATTGGATGGTCCCCCGAAAGCAAGACATTTCACAGAAACCTGGAATTCCTGGCAGCTTGCATTATCCTAAATATGATAGAACTCCACTGGAGAATTGATACAGGATGTTAGATACTAGAAGTTTCTTATAACACTACGTTACACGCCAAGTTACAGATTTCAAACAGTTAAGAAAAATAACACACACCATACAAAGTTCAGATCAGGTTCGAGACCATCTGAGAACCCAAAGATGCACAAATCCATGAGACCTGATGTGATGCATCCGCAGCTCTTGAGGGAACAGGCGGATGAAGTTGCTAAGCCACTACCCATCATATGTGAGAAGTCAGTCGCGACGGTCCGGCGAAGTGCCCACTGATTGGAAAAGGGGAAACATAATCCCCTTTTTCAAAGACAGGAAAAAAGGAAGACCCAGGGGAACGACAGGCCAGTCAGTTTCACCTTTGTACCTGACAAGACCATGAAGCAGATCCTCCTGGAAACTATGCTGAAGCACATGGAAAATAAGGAGGTAATCGGTGACAGCCAACATGGCTTCAATAATACCAAATTGCACCTGACAAATTGGGCAGCCTTCTACGATGGGGTTACAGCATTGGCAGATAACAGAAGAGCAACTGACATCATGTACCTGGACCTGTGCAAAGCATTTGACACTGTCCTGCACGACATCCTTGTCTCTACACTGGAGGGACATAGATTTGATGGATGGACCACTTGGTGGATATGGAACTGTCTGGATGTCACACTCGAAGGGTTGCAGTCAATGGCTCAATGTCCAAGTGGAAACCAGTGACGAGTGGAGTTCCTCGGGGGTTAGTATTGGGACCAGCGCTGTTTGACATCTTCGTTGGCAACATGGACAGTAGGATTGAGTGCACTCTCAGCAAGTCTGCTGATGATACCAAGCTGTGTGATGCAGTCAATATGCTTGAGGGAAGGGATGCCATCCAGAGGGAGCTGGACAGGCTTGAGAGGTGGGCCCTCTTTACTGTGAGGGTGGCAAGACACTGGCACAGGTTGCCCAGAGAAGCTGTGGATGCCCCATCCCTGGAAGTGTTCCAGGCCAGACTGGATGAGGCTTTGAGCAGCCTGGTCCTGGTCTAGTGGGAGGTGTCCCTGCCCATGGCAGGGGGTTGGAACTACATGATCTTTAAGGTCCCTTCCAACCCAAACCATTCTATGATAGAAGCTTCTGCTGTCCAGTCCAGTGCTTTACTAGGAATCTTAAAAACAAAAATAGCCAGATACAGCACAAATCGAGTATTGCAGAGCCTAAAATTTTAATAATATCAAGAACCTTCTAACAAAATCCTGACTGGAAAGCATGCAAGTCAAAAGAGCTCAGAGGAGAAAGAAGAATACACCTCTGGTGATTTCACTGTTTTCCGGTCTTGAAGATTCTGTTAGGTCACTTCTAAATTTCCCTTCCAAAAAGCTCATCTCAATACTCTTCCCTACAGAACTCCTCAGTTTCCCTGTAAAAATATTTATACTTCTTTGTCTTTAAAGTCAAACAGTGTATTTATGTATATACATATGTGTGATTTAGAATCTAAAATGCAATTCAGGAAACAAAAGCTATGAGATGTAGCACATTATCTTCATTATTCTACATGACCTCATCCTCTTCAAAACAATAATAGCCTTCCGGCTGCACTGCAACCAGGACTGTGCACAGTACTCCAAACAGTTGGACAAGTGCTCTTTGCAGTAGCTGCACTGGAACTGAATAGTATCTTGTTTGACTTCCCTCCACTCCTTTTTTCAGCCTGGTTTCCTAAGGAAATCAGACTTATGCAATCACTCGGGGAGGGAGGGAAGTGTACGCATATGTATATACACACGCGGATGTCTGCCTGTCTGACCTCACTAATACCTTTTGAGCCCATTGGCCAGTTTCAATCACATTCAAGAGGAGTAGAGATATCAGACATTTAAGTTCTTGAAAGTTTCATGAGAGCAGGCTGCAGAGCACGGAAAAGTGTCTCCACAGAGAGAGAGGCTGCATGTCGTCTTAGACGTCAGTAAACTCACAGGGGAAAGAATCGCTCTGCTCCTTTCCTGCCAGCAGGAAAATCTTCAGAGGTCATAATCAGTCAAAGACAACCAGGTTTCTCGTGTTCAAGTGTTCATAAAATAGCTTAAGCTTAATTCAACACTGCTTTTAAAATGGTGTTTTATGTTTTCCATGTCTTTTACTTGATCTAGCATAGACCATGTGTGTCATGCCATTGCCCTACACGACACACGTTCCCTGGCTCTGTCCCTTGCTCCCAAGACCACTTATTTTAAAATGTCAGAGTTGTACCACTCACATAGCAGCATTCTACCCCTCTTAAATACAGAGAAAATAAAAATTGGAAGAGCTTCGGATTCCCTTCAGGTCTCAAAACTAAACAAGTACGTGGCTCTGTAACATCATCAACTGTTGAATAAAGTTTGAAAAAGACAATGCAGTAAATCTTTATTCACCTCTACCACAGAGCAGAACAAGAACTACCAGGCTTGCAGGCTATTGTGCTAATAAAGACAGCTGCAAGGCAGTAAGACAAATAATGAGGTTCCAGCTGACATCTCTATAGTTCTTCTCACGTCCCCAAAATACATACGTGTGCAAACTATGCACTATTCACCTGTACCCAAAAAGCCACCTTTTATATTATTATTTAACAGATTAAAATGCAAGTTTAGGGAGACTTTAAGGCATAAATCTATGCTTTAAGAAATTGTCACAAGAAAAAAAAAGAACAAAAAAACAAAAACATAAACAAACCACCCTAACACAATTAAACACAGGTGATCACCATCACCCTAGGCATCAAAACATTAAGCGAGAAAAAAAAGTTTCTGATAAAAAAAAAAAAGAAGACGTATTTCATCCCTGACACATGCTCCACTTGGAAATTCATTAATCCCATGCCCAACTGAACCCCAGCATGTTTCCTGGCGGGGCGCTGGAGCCGAGAGCTGGCGGGACGGCAGGGGCAACCCGACCCCGGGAGGTTTCGGCCCGAAGCCCCGGCCGCTCCGGGGACGCCGCAGCACCAGGGGCGCCCACCCGGCGGGGCGCGGTCTATCGGTGAAACGCCTCGGTGAGGGGCAGGCGGCGGCAGGCTCGGGGCGAGACACCGGAGGGGAGCCGGTGAACGGGGAGTTTCTGCCATGTGAAATTCTCCTCCCTCCTTCTCACAACACGCCTCAGCGGCTGGGGCCGGCCGGCGGCCCCCGCTGCCGCCGGGTTCCCCGGTCCAGTGTCGGGAGGGCACCAACCGACCCCCTCACCGGGCGGCCGAGCGGCTGCTCTCGCCCCACTCCCGCCTCCTGACACGGGGCGAGCGCGGCCCCGCGCCCCCCCCGCATTTGGGCTCGGGGGGAGCCGGCTAAGGTTTCGCCGGCAGCGGCGGAGGCTCGCTGCGGAGCGCGCTTTACGGAGCGCCTTAATGGCCCCTCTATTCCGCCCTCCCCGTCAGCCGGTCCCTACCCCCGTTACAGCGCCGGCCCCCCACGGCAAGGAGCACATGTTTCCTCTCCGGCTTCTCGCCCGCCTTGCAATGAGCCACGGACAGGAGAAGCAGATACCCGCTATCAAAGAGAGATCAAAGGCACGGAATCGGCCCGCCTGTGGCGGATCTGACAGGGGATGCAGAAAGAAGCGATACGTTTCACCCTCTTCGGTCCTCCGCCGCCTTTCCGATACCATAATGCTTCCTTATCGCTACTTCAAGTAAGTAGGGGGGGAAAGTCTCCATTTCCCTACATATCATTCCTGAGCAAATTAAGCATGCACCGAGTAAAAGGCTGACACACATATACGTAGAGTTGTCTGATGCCGGAATGATGCCGAAACCACCCAGGCGTTAACAGCCAGCTCCCACAAAGAGCACTCAGTTGCATCGAGCATCCCCTTTGTCCGTGCATCCTCAATACACACCCGGCCGCTCCTCCATGCGTCCACACACGCCCCACGCATACGGCCCCTTTGTGTCTTCGCCTCCCCCCCACTCACAAAGAAATGCCCCTTCCTCAAGGCGTGCACCCAGCCTCGGACACGGCCCTTCGCCTCCCCACGAGACAGGCGCGACCCGCCGCCGGGCACAGCGCTCCGGTACCTACTTGTGTTCAAGAAACAGTCCGTAAACCTCCTAAAGCAGCTTGCAGAATTAGATCCATCTTCCATGTCTGGCCCTAGGAGCAGGGGAGACGAGAAGGAGAAGAAGGCGCCTCTCTGCCGCTGCTGCCGCCTAGGAGTCCTGCTCCCGCCGGGGCCGTCGCCTCCTCGGATCCCGTCGCCGCGGGCTGCTGCTGCTGCAGCACCGAGGGAATTGCAGGACCAGGGGCGAGAGGCGGCTGGGGAGAGGAGGAGCCGGGAGTGGTGCTGCCGGGGGCCGCCGGCTGCGGAACGGAGCAGCAAGCCCTGGATAGAGGAAGAACAGAAGAGTCTCCTCCTGCCGCTGCCGCCTGGATGGGCGATCAAGTGAGCTGCTGCTGCTGCTCCACCAACATCTCTTCCTCCTCCTCCTCCTCCTCCTGCCGCTCTCGCTGCCTCTCCTCCTCCTTCCCTCCCTTGGAGACTTGTGAGGTTAAAGGAAGACGAGGAGGGGAAACGAGGAGGCGGCGGCAAGAAGTAAAAAGAAGATGGAGAAGCGGAGGAAAAGGAGGGGATTGGAGCGAGGAAAGGAGCCGCTGCCGCTCTAGGGACGATGCTGGCGGAGGCGGCGGAGGAGGCTGTCCCTGCAGCGCGGCTCCTGCTGCTGCTGGTGGTTGTTAAGAGGAGAGAGAGGGAGCTGCAGGCAGCCGAGCCGCCTCCAGGAGCGGGGGGAGGAGGAGGAGACCCGCCGCTGCCTCCACCTCCGCCGCTCTGGCCATGGGAGTGGAGCGGGCGGCTGCCGGAGCCGGGCTTTTCCCCGGGTGCTGCAGCCAGGGGGGCCGAGGGGCGGGATAAGATCCGCTTCTCCGGGTTGGACATGCTTCCGCTCTTCCCTCCCTTTCGCGGTAGTTTAAGGCAGGACGTCTAGGAGAGATACCGGAGTAAAGCGAAAGGGGAAGCCGAAAAAGGACGGAGCCAAACGAGGGGCACCCGCGGTTCGGTCCTTCGTTCCCTCCAGCAACCCCCGGGCAGTATTTCCTCTGCACCCCGGCTCCCCGCCCTCATAAAAGCCTCACATTTCCGTTCCCCCTTTAGGCCGGAGGGGACAGGGCGCTACTGACCGCCAAGCGGTTCCGATCCCCTTTTAAAGTCCGCTTTTCCTCATGCTCCCACCTCGCATTCAAAGCAAGAAAACGCCAACAACCTGTATTTTCTTCGAGCGAGGCAAATATTGCCCCGTATGTGCGTGCGCGTCTGCAAAGAGGCAGATAAAATCACTGCAGTGCCGCTTACAGTACCAGCCCCGGCCGCCAGAAAACGCCCACTGGCGGAGCCAGCGCTTCCCAGGCTGCCTCCCTGCCTCTCATTACCCGGCACACACACAGGAGCTACAGCACAGCGGTTACCTAAAGGGAACGCAGGGAGAGAGACACAAGAAAAAGATCCTCCCTATGCGGCCTCGTTATTTTAAACAGATATTTCCAGCCACCCAGATCAAAAGGCAGACGCCCTGCGACGCCTGGCATGAAGATACCAGAGAGCTGCCCCTCCGTTGCTGTGGGGCGTCAAACCCCCGTTCCTATACGGAGATGCGTAGTCCCTTCCCGATGCCCGGCATCACACGTGTTTGCTTCAGCCCCCCTATACCACCCTCTCCCCCCGCCCCGGGTCTCTACTTGGCACACCTGAGGCCACTCAGCCCCAGCCCTCCAAGCCCTCCGGCTCCCCGAGGGGGGTCCCCTCACACCCTAGCCTCAGGTGCGGCGTGTCTCCAGGGCCGCCACCGGCCTTGCTCCACCGGCACGGGCGGCGCCGCCGCTCACTTAGCCCAGCCTGTCTCGCCGGCCGGCCGCCACCCCGACTCCGCGGCGGGGTCCCCGGGCAGGCGGGGACCCTGCCCCGCAGCCCCCCAGGCGACAGCGTTCCCCTCGAAAGACCGTCCCGCCACCGCCGCCGGCCCCTCGGCCGATGCCTCGCCACCCCGCCCCGCCAGCCCGGCCGCAGCCCGCCCGTCCCGGCGGCACGGCGCCTCGGCGGGCCGCGCTACGGCGTCCCTCAGCGGGGCGGCCGCCGCGGGAACGCCCGGCTAAAGGAAGCCCGAGGCCGGGCTCGGAACGGAGCGGGGCAGAGGTCTGCGCTGGAAGCCCCCACCCCACGTATTTCGTTTTCGCCCCGAACTCGCTCTGCCCTGGGCATCATCCGCCGCCGAGAGGCGGGCGGGGAGGTCCCAAGTTCACCGGAGTTTACCTCGGAGAGCGGGGAGGGGCCTCGGCATCTCCAACCGGCCGCGGGGCTCCCCCTCCGCCCGGCCGGGGCGCTTCCTTCGGGCCGCGCCGAGCGGGACGCGGCCGTTGAGGAGCCGTTGCCCCGCGCCGCCCGTCAGTTTAACGGAACCCCAAGGCAGCCGGCTGCCGCCCGCCCTCCCCTGCCGGGACAACCGCTCCCCTCGCCCCGCAGCGCGCTCAGCGCCGTTAACTGGCGAGCATCGTTCGTGACCCGGTCGGCACGCAGAGCCCGCGGCGCCCCTGTCCTCTCCCGCTGGAGGCGGCGTTCATCCGGGCGGGGGCCGCCCTGCTCTCGCCTCCCCTCGCCTCGCCCGGCTGTCGGGCAGCGGGGCTCTCCTCGCCGTCGGAGGGGCGGCTAAGGCGCGGAGCCCGCTGCCCGAGCGCCGGGCTGGCAGCTCCCGACTCCCTCGGGGCAGCCTCGGCGCCAGTCGCCAGCACCGGGGGGAGCTGCGGGGCCGGCCCACCCCGCAGTGCCGCCCTGCCTCGGCAGGACACCCCGGCCGAGGCTTCCCCAAATACCTGGACGGGGCGGAGGGAACCGCGCTCCTCAGGTAGACGGAGACGGTTCCCCCCGGGCGCTCCCACCCGCCAGCGGGAGGAGAAGGGGCCGCCGCGGCGGTGCCTGCCCGGCCGGGGCTGCCGCCGTGCCCCCTGCGGTCGGCTTTGTTGGTGTGCGGCGGGGACGGGCTGCCGGGCGGCGGGGAGACGCCGGACGCCGGCGCTGCCCTGCGCAGGGGGGCCGGGAGCGGGCACAGCGGGAACCGTTGCAGATATTCGCGGAAAAGATGTTTCTTTTGCTGTTGCCGGCGGGGCACCCGAAAAGCAGGAGATTCTGTTTTCCTCCTCTAAAGTCCCGGAGATGGAATCTCCGCGCCGTCCGGTGCGGCTGCAGGTGCTGCCTTAGCGAGTCCGCCGTCCCAGGGGTCTGCCGCCATCCGCCGCCAACTACCGCAATCTTCCTATTCCCGTTCAAAATTAGGCTCTTTTCTTTGGAATTTCGACTCCTGCTTTGGAAACAATATAAACCTGCGCTTTTGGTTTTTATTTTAAATCGTTCAAGTATTTTATGTAGATCATTTCAGGACTTCTTTTAATGGTAGAATACATACTCACTCCTGTCAAAGTTACCGTCTTTATGTACCAACTTAATCTGGAAGGCTGCAAAATAAGATATTCCTCCGAAAACAATAACGTTTTCAAATTAAAGTGCGTTTTCAGCCAGGTGAATGTTCTGTAACAGTGAGAAACAATCCAGAGAGTTTGCAAAAGGTTTGAAATGCCAAAACAGATTAAAGACTCTCATAAAACAAACAAGAAACCCATAAAACAAAACAAAAAACTCAGGGCAGGTTTTACTAAACTGTTTTCATCTGCATGGTTCTTAAAACCTGCTGTTGCCTAGAAGTCCTGAACTAAAATACAGAAAAACTGCATCTGCTTTTGTGATCCATTTTCTCTTAGTGTATCTGACTTTATTAAAACAGTTTAGCAACTTCTATTTCATATGCCTATTTGTGCAAGATGCTTTTGTTTCCTTGAGTCCAAGCATTAGCTACTTCACATATAGAGCGTTTCTCTCCTAACCTGCTGCAGGATGACTAGAGATCCAGCAAGTATTTAAATTCTCTGAGAGAAAGCTTAGCTAACGGAAACAAAACTTTAGTGAATTGTGTTTTGTTGTTGCAGCCTCTTTGTTGAGCAACTAACAGCTTCTTATTAGAAAATCTCTTATAGTAAAATATTTAAATTGAAAGAGATAGGCTGAAATGACTGACAAAAAGCAAGAGCTATTCACCTGAAAAAAATGAAAGTTGCTCCCCTAGACAGATTAGTCCCAAATTGTTCTGTCAATATCAAGAGTAAATTACTGAAACTTTACATCGTCAATTTATAACTGTAGAAATCTTGTTTGACTATGCTAATCTATGCTAAATTCCTCAATTGCTGTTCATCCAAACTACAGTTGTTCAAATATAACTGCCTGAAACTGGCTGTGTATTTATACAAGGAATGTGAATTGTGCATCTATAAATATCTATGTGTATATTCAACAAACCAGGCAAAATACATTTTGGGTTGTAAGAAATCATCCAATATTCTAGACAAGCAGCTTTCAGGTTAAGGGTTATTTACAAACTGTTCATTTGATTATTATTCATTAGCCATTGGCCATTCATACCTCACTGGTCACCTGCTTCTTGGATGGGCAAGCAAAAGCAATTGCAAAAGAAAAGTTAGATGACAGTGAAAATTAATTTTCAAGCTCTGTACATAATATATTTGTAAAATATACAGATTTGTGAACAAGTCAAATACACTTGGTGGCCATCTCAATACCTGGGGATAAATTAGTGATGAATCACATTTGCTCATTCCCCAATGTATCTGTCAATCTGGGTTTTCATTGCTCAGTCAGCATGACAGTCTCCGCTGCCACAGAGCGATGATGTCACTGTGGGACTGACCATACACCCATGTCATTTACTGGAAAAGCCTCACCCACTCCGATAGGAATTTTTTGATGTGGAAGAGTGAGGTTTGCTACATCATCCCCCCAAAAAAAGGATTTTAAAAACCCTGAAACATGAAGAAATGCAAATTAAAATACTTTGCTGCATCCACTTGCATCAGGTGCAAAGGTTCTGGTGCAACGGTGGGCAAAAGTCTTTGGTTGTATGTGCCTGGGTAAATGCGATTTCACAAGAGTTCAGGAGTCAGAGTTCCCAGTGAAGCCATCAGGAGGTCTAGTGTCCATCGTACTTACAGGAACAGGCCTGGTTTGAAAGAAGCAAATAAGTCCATTTGGCAATAATTTGGCAATATTAATCAAAATACTTGAAGGAAAATTGTGGGGGCAAAGTAAAATCAAGTTATAACAACAGTTGTTTGGTATTAAATACAGCTTAAAACCAAACACCTGTTCTTTACCAATTCTGTCTGCTACATTTTAAGAATGACAGTGACTCATCTTTTATCTGGTCCCACTCTTTTGCCTGGTAAATCCTCTTATCTCACTTGTCATCCTTATATCCTAAGATTCACCTCTATGATGTATGACCAATTCCTTGAAAAAAATAAGGAATAAGGTGGATTATGGGGAAAGGGAGTTTAGAAAAATGTCGGATGACGGCAGTAGAGAAGCTGAGTGAACCAACCACCTGAACGTGGGTGAGGCAGGAGCAGCCTCAATGAAATGCAAAGAACCTGCTGGAAGGGTGCAAAGCAAGGAGAAAAGGATAAATGAAGCTAACACTCAAGCTCTAGAGCTGAATAAATACAGCCCCAAATTAAATCCCTTATGGAAAAGCCCTGTGCAAATTAATAAAAATAATTGCATTTTTTTTCCTAGGGATTTTCTGCTAAATGATCTTACAGAATACAGTAATTATTACCCAGCTACTGAATTGCTATCACAAATTAGAAACCTACAGAAAAAAACATTGTTTCCTAAAGCCTTATTCTGGAAACCTTTAGAGTAATTTATAGAGAACCCTATTTCCTAAGAGATTCCTTATACAAAGGATTATTCTCAAACATCATACGCATGCAAGGAGTAAATTTGTTTAAAGGGTATGTATCAGCTATTTTCTTTGATGCCCACAAACCCTCATACAAGCCACCTCTTTTCCACCCGAATATTAACTGCAGGTGTCAATAACATGCAAACGTGTGCTGTCTTGAAAGTGGTTTTGGAAATTACCTACTACAGATGCAGAAGAAATACTGTGAGCTCCAAAATGAACGCCAATTTGTTCAGCAAATCAAAACAACCCTTTTTGGTTTTTTGTTGTTTTGGTTTTTTTTTTTTTAACAAGTCCAGGTCTGTTCAGAGATAACTGACATACAGAAAAAGAAAAAAAGTAAATAAATATATTGTTTGCTTTCAGTAGTTTGTTCAGCTCTGGTTATGTCATTTTGCTTTCTGCTCTGCAAGGTGACAGCTGAAAGGTTACGTGGCTGGAACTATAAATAATAAGTGTTTCTCTAGAAAGGCTACATTAGGTGATGCATGATGGTTGGTACATTAATAAAGCTGTAAAGACCATGTCTTTTCCTGGTAATTTTTTCCTTTTAGAAAGCACAAAACTGCAAAGTTATTTTTCAGGGGAAAATTGCAATTCTTTATGGAAAGAAGATACCTCATGTGCAAGGGTGGGACTTTTTAATCTGAAAATTTTCAGGTAGACATAATGCTACATATTACCTTGAAAGAAAAAGCAAAATAGCTTTAATTTTAAAACGAAATGCCAATGCATTTAAAGGGAACTATTTACATTTCACTTTCCTACCAATGTAATTGGGTTTATTTCCTATAAAGGACAATGCAAGTAGCTAAAGGAAACCTTATGATGCCATCTACCATTTTGTGCTGTTCTGTGCAGCACAAATATCAGATATTTATTGGGGTTTTCTTAAAGCATGGTCAGAAAAGGAAACAGTTGTTTGAACTTAAGTTACTTTTGTTAAAGCAAAGAACTTCCCCCTCTCCTTTCTTTCCCTTCCGCCCTCTCACCCCCCCCCCAAAAAAAAAAACCCATGTCCTCTAAATAAATTAAAATGCCAGTAGTAGCTGTCTTTACTGAGATGCTATATTATAAACCAAAAGCACCAAAACCACTGTAAGCCCTTTGATACAAAGACCATCTTTTGAATCATGTCCAGCACAACAGGATCCTGGCTTGGGACCAGGACCTCTTAGGTAGTAATGAAACACAAACAGCAAAGGACGTAACAGTTGGCATGGTAGGCAACAGCACTGTTGTTACCTAACACTATTGGAATAGCCATTTTTATTGCAACGAAAATAAATAGGGTTATCAGGATTTTTGTAATTTTATCTTTCTGTTTTCCTAATGAAATCCGGAGTTAATTTATGACAGAAGAAGATTGTTATAATTTGCTATCTGGTAGAGACAAATAACTAAGTTATTTCAATTCTGTGCTCAATTGGAACATAGAAATTCTAACCTTTACATGAACTAAAGTTGCTTTATATGTAACAGATTTAAGAAAAATCCACAAGAAAAAATTAATACTGACTTATCTTTTACTCCTTCGCCGTGAGCTGTGCTTCTTGCTAGCACATAGCACTGCCCATACACCGCTACTGTCACAAGAGGGATGCCAGCTTTCCTCCATAACTCTCCCTTGCAACCCCTTCTTCACTTTCCCAAATTTTCCAACCACTAAAACCAAGCAGGCTTTTCCCCCACACAGTTTGCACAGTTCATGAGAAATCCTACTGCCCCACCACTGGCAAATTCTTTGATGGAATTTGCAATTTCAGCTCTGAGTTTAAATGTAGGGCTTTGTTCTAGCCTAAGCCTACAGATAATTCCTTTTTGATATTAACAGCAGGTGCAAAAATAAATGAAGAGACTGAGTCCAGCCTTTAGAATTATCTACGAAGAAACCAAATTCATATTGAATTCCAGCATCTTGTTGTGACTTCTGAGCATCACTCAGAGGGAGACAAGTTTCTTTTTAAACAATGCTTCATCCTTTTCACTTTAATTTCTCCTTTGTTTTACACTTTCTCCCAAATTCTATTTCTCTCAGTTCCAGTAACTACCAAATTACCCCCTGGGAAGAACAGGACTTATACTCCCACCCCATCTGCTAAAAAAGTCAATCCTGAAACTGGGGCTGTTGATAGTGAAATGCCATCATTAGCCTTCAGAGTTAACACCCTGATGATACAAAAAGTGCAGAGAAATGCATACCCTCTAGCAACCACGGTCTATTTAATATGTTTTCTAAAACAGTTTGGTTTCATTCCATGCCTCATTTCTCTGTGGAAATATATCTTTGCAATCCTGAAAATGAGAATGCTTGGCTTTGAAATGAAAGCTTGAACTCTTCAAGTTTGTCATGCAGCCCACAGATCTCCTGTGTGGACTCTCAGACTGATGCTGTTGTAACATGCGTTCATTCAACACCACAGCCAAGCTGGTAAAATTAATAGAAGTTTATTATCTAAGTAACTTTTCTCTATCCCATCCTCACTTAAGACACCAAACTCAACCCAACTTATCTCCCTACAGCAGCAGACGTGCTCTGAACATGTACCTGCTGTCTTTATATCCCACCCTAGAACAAATCTGCTATCTCTTTCTTGCCTGTTTTTCATACTTCTCCCTCTCTTTTTTTCTCTTTTTCTTTCTCTCCCTCTCTCTCTCTCTCTCTCTCTCTCACACACACACACACACACACAGAGCCAGTATTTCTCTAGCTGAAGAATCAACGTAATGGTACAGATTTCCTTTGGAAAACAATATCAACATGTGGAAAACACCATGTAGAAGGCTGGGGTATTACTGCCATCCTCCCTGAACAAATACTGTCTCACATACGCAACCCTAGACCATTGCAGACAAGCTTATTTGATTAAATACAATTCTTCTCCTCCAGAAATAAGACACCACTGCCATGGACTTTTATCCATTCTTTATCTGCCTGTCTACTTATTCCCCATTATCTCCTTTGTCATCAGCCAGCAGCCCCTGTTACTCTGACAGCTTTCTCTCCCTCGTGCATGATCCATCCACCCTTCTCTCCGGTTCACCATTTCTCCCCACGCTACCACATCTGCCACATCTCAGCAAACGTACTTCAAGCTGGCAGTATCCCTGCTGCCTCAGCTGCAACAAGTTCTTCACCTGCTTTCCCTTCACAGCTTCCAAAGTCTTTCTCCAGCAGAAGCACCTCCTCCTGCCCCTCTGCTGGCCAGGTCCTGTGGACAGCCCTGGTCCTCACTAGGGGAGGGGGATTCTTCTTAAATCGTTGGTCTACATAAAAGGCAGCTGGTAAAGCAGAGGAAGGAAAGGGGCAGAAACTGCTTGCACTCCACCAGAAGCCTGGGGCTGCCTATGGCAAAGGCTTTAGGATGGTAGAAATGAAGCGGCATTATCTTCATCAGCCTGGCTACAGAGACACGGAGTCACTCATCTCTCCTGCTTGACATGGGTTCCCTGAAAGAATGACTGAGAGACTGAGTACAGACCATGGAGCTCAAGCAGAATAAACAGGGCTTATCCTACCTCCATGATAATACAGGACCAGCAGGTGCTCCAAAACAGCCCAGAAATAAAATGAGCACAAATAATGTCTTTATGAGTTTTCCTTAGCAAGAAAGTAAATCTACGTTCCATAGGTATAACTGACAGGACTCCTGTTCAGGCTAGGAAGTTTTGTATTCATGCTAATCAAACAGGATGGGGATTCTAAAAGATATTGATTGCTTTATTATACAGAAAATAAATACAGAGCAGTATACTGCAAAATACTGCAGCCACATTTGGAGAAAACAGACCTGAGTATCTAGCACATTTTTGCCAACAGCTTATCGGAATTGATAATTTATTTCTTTTTCTGCAAATCTCCTGCACCTTTAGGACAAAAGCAGAAGAGAAAGCAAAGTGTAATCAACTTGAAGCAACCTCTACTGTACCCTCAGCTCAGCTTTCCCTTGCTGGATACAGTCTGCAGAGATGTAAACACTGCATCTGTGGCTCTGACTATTTTCAGGACAAAGCAGCAATGTGGCTCCCACTGAGTCCCATAACTCAGAATCCCTACCCTGAGAAAGCTTCTGGCAAGCCCTCTAGGTTTCGTAGTTTCTAAGAGCAGAAAAAGTAAATCATACAGTAGTCCCAACACCCAAGTTACATCAGACCATCTCTACATCTGATCTGGCTCATGCACACTCAGATATAATTATCTATCATTACCTTTTTTTTTTTTTTTTTTAGTACAGATTGACATCCAGACTAAACAAGCCATTAATGCAGGAGCAACTCTGGGTTTATTTCTGGAGAAAGGGTTCCTTTGTGAGACCGCAAACCTCCTATTTAACCTAAAGCTCTATGTGGGCTTTTTCACCCGTGATTACTCTAACCTAAGTTGTGGTTTAACTGGACATAGCTTCACTAAATAAAATCTAAAGGATTTTATTAGAAAAGGAGAATTTTTGCTGCCAATAGTTTTTGTTGCCTATGAGTCCTTGTCCTGCACACAGCTTATCACAATACAGACCACTTTTCTCACCTACAAAACTATCAGAGTTTAATTTCCAACTATTTTAGTCCCTTGGAGCTCCAAAATAATAGGCTACCATTAACACAGCTTTAATTGATCCACGGGACAAGGCTTTAAATAAGGAGTAAAGGGAGCCACAGGAACCTTTACAGGGGGAAGAAAACAAAAATGAGACAATCGGGCAGAATTTTGGCGTGAGGGGAAGCTTGGGAAATGGCGTGTGCCACAGGAGGGGAACCCGCCCACCGCCCCCTTGCCCAGAAGCCGGGCTCTGGCCGCAGGCGCTGCCACGTGGAGCCCGTCACTCTCTTCCAGGTCAGTGGAGCTCTGAACCAGAGGCCTGCGAGGGATCCCCTGATCCCTGACGTCAGTCCCTACTATCGTAGTCTGGTCACACATCCAAAAATCAGTTACACCACTTCCAGTGCCTCCGTAAAAAGGTCATTCAGAATCTCACTCTTCCTCCTCCTAATTTCCAGCCAAAATAAACGTATGGCCATTTCTTTTGGACCAGCTTTTTCTTCTAGCTTTAAATATCTCTTCTGATTTCTTTACCTTTGATATTTAAAAGGAGCAGTAGTATCTCTCTCAGGCTTCATTTTCCTTGACTTATCGAGGCACAATCTTTTAGTTCTTTCATACAACAGTCTCCTGATGCATCACTTTACAAGACCTTCTCTACACCTCTTCCACTTGGAATTCATCTTTCCTCAATTGCAGACACACTCTCGCTAAGGTTTTATAGATGGCTTAAACATTTGCTCAGTTCTTTTGAGAAATTTTGCCTGATATATCATGGTTGCAATACTGGGGGGGTGGGAGGGGTCATTGTGTTACCCAAGTTATTTTCTGATGAACAACAGCCACGAGGACTTTCTTTTCTCTTGGTTGTTTCCAATTGATGAGCTCAGAGACAAAATTCATATCTGTCCCTAGGTAAATGATTTTGCACTTTGTATTGCTACATTTCATCCCACTTCCAGTAATACAGACTTCGGATCTCTCTGAATCATACCAAAATCTGCTCCGGTTCCCCTCTGTGCAGACAATGGCCTCTCAAATTTTATAATCTATAAACTCTGCTAACACACCCTCACTTGCATGCAGGAAAGAAAATATGAAACCAGTTCAGCCCCCAAACAAATTCTTGCTAAATTCAACTTGTAACCTTCCTTATGCCAGTGGGGCAATTGTCCTCCCTTTAGCTGTAAGCACTTCATTCTCAGGTACATTCTACAGCACCCAATGTTTCTGCAGACTTCACAAATACTCAAGCCATTGCCTGACAGCTCTGCAAAAACAGGGAAGTATTATTCATGAATGCCACCTTACCAAGGAAGAAACACAGAAATTTGATTTTTTTTTCCCTGAAGTTATGCAGGAAGTTTAAAAAAAGAAGAGTTCTAAAAGGCTGTTGAAAGAATGACACAAACGTATCCCGGTCCCCCCTCTATTCCTCTGCCTGCAACATCACCCTCTGTTTTCTCATCCATTGCACATATGAGGAAGGAGTCCAGGCTGGGGCTGGCTACAGGCAGAGGCAAAGTAAGCAGATCCCGAAAGCCGCAGACTGCCAGAGGGCACCTGGCTGCCTGTTCTGCCCTTCCAGGAAGGCAAGCAGACGAGCTCTTCCAGCTGGGTAGCCACCCAGAGAGCACAGCTCCAGCCCTGCCTAAAAAGTCTCCTGCTGTCTCAGCCACCGAGGGTATGATCACAATGCATGGCTTGTCCTTAGTGCCTGCTCTCCCGCTTTTTTAAGGAAAACAAATTTCTGCTCTCTTTTGTTTTCCCTCTTCCCATGGCCATTTTTCTTTGTTATACGTGACACTAAGCAGTTTTTAAAACAAACCCTCACATTCAACAGAAGCGTAATTTTTCAAAACCACACTCAGTGCTGAGATGAAACCATCCCTCCTTGGCTGGGAACTACCAGCCCTCTATGCTCTACCAAACATTAAATTACAAAGTACATACACGACTGACTTTAATCTGAGAAGAAATTTAGCAGCAGCAACCAATCTGTTATTTGATACAAAAACTCTCTGTTTGTTTGTTCATGGTGAGATGTAAAAAAGCCCCCACCTCCCCAGTTACGGAGACCTTCTTGTAAGTGAGAACTTGTTCTCTGTAATCAGATATCTGGCCTGCCCTGGGTGTGGAAGGAAGACCCCCACCTAGCGATTAGTGCATTGTCAGCATTAACAGCTTTCATGAGATTGCTGCGTTATGCTGCCAAATGAAAATATTTGATCCATGTGACCCATGTTGAAGCCTGGCACGCAGTTTGAGATGCTTCTGAAGTTTTTCTTAGGTTTTTCCAATACTTGGGTTTCAGGCAGCAATATGAACATAACTGACACAGCAGCAGCTGCTGCAGTTGCACTGACCTGTACTCCTTTTTGGGACACAAAAGACCCAACCACAGCAGGATTTATTACAGCTGCTACTCCTGTGAGTGCTGTGTGTCAGATTAGGTTCTTCAAAAGACATTTTGAAATGACTCATTTTGAGCAAGAACAACAACAACAACAAATTAATTCATACTACTGCTCTTCCATGACAATCAGCATAGCTGCATTTCATCGAAGATATCTCAGTGTAAAGCCCATACTACTTCCTCAACTCTCTACAGCACTTTAAGGAAATGTAAGAATAAATGTAGGAAGGACTGGAAAAGATTTAGAAATCTGAAGTATGAAAGCATACAAAAGAGAAAGGAAAACCAGCTGTGTTATCAGATGGCAGGTTAAAATTCAGAAGGAAGGGAAATGTAGAGAAAGGTAATGGAAAAGTATGCCGAGTCACCATCTTGGAGCTCTGGGGGAGCCCTGGGAAAGGATGCATCATCTTTATTGAAAAAGCAGGATATTGTTTTTAGCTGTTTAGCCAGCAGTTATTGTAAATCCTACCACACGCTTGCAGTAGTTTCAGTCAATCAGAAATATGCTTGCCTAACAGACTCTTCATGTTCTTACTCCCCAAACCATGAAACAGTCTTCTCGATGAGAAGTTAAAGCTGAACAATGATAACTCACGCATTTACCCACTCATCTACCTGTGCCTGATTCTCCTCTGCTTTGTGCCAGCAAAAAGCCATGGACTTCAATGGATTCAATTATTTCTACCACAATCAGAGAAGAGCCAGACCGCATGCTTTTGGCCTTTCCTTCTAGCCCTTCCCTTGCCTGTCTGCCTTTTTCACTCTTTGTAATATTTCCCTCCCCGCCCCCCCCCCCCGTTTCAAAGCCTTTCCAACTGTCTCACAGGGATGTGGCTGAGATGAGGTTCTCTCTCTAGAGTAAAAAAATGCTAGAAGTTATCTAAGCCTTATGCTGCCAGTGAGTACTTGCTGCAGTTACGTGGGAGAAGCAGCAGATCTGTTTCTCGATGAGCACTGGAAGCGGAGGGAAGTTTAGGAATCCCCATGCAGGTAACACTGTTTGAACTGTGTGACCTGAGCAGCAACGAAGAACTTCAAGCCCACCACTTCAATTAGATGAATCTCCCAGATGGAAAATTACTTAAAAAGCTAACAAGACTGTCATATTCTGCTGATTCATCAACATGTGCCTTCCTAGCATGTTTGAAAACAAAACAAAATCCTCAGAAAGCCAGGGAAAGCAGAATTACAACAGGGCTTTTCACATATAAGACCACAATAAACTGCTCACCTTTGTAGAGTCAGTCTTCACTGGCTATTTAGATGCAAGGTAAATTTTTCAAGCCCTGCATTAACAGCTGAATGAAAGAGATTTCTTTAATGTTCTTTATAAAAAGCGTATTTTAAAAAGAAAATGAAGTGGGACAAAAGGAAGAGACACTATATGAAAGCCCATTTGTACTTAATACACCAAAGAAATCGTTTAAGGTTCATTACTCCCTGATGTCACTGACTGATCAGGTAACTCACCATAAGTTATCTGACTTTGCGGATATCTTCAAAAACATTATGTCCTGCTGTTTGGGAAATGCTTTCTTTACTTGAAAAAAAGCTTTTCTGAACTTCTTTATTTTGGAATATTTTTTTGTATTGTACTTCCCATAAGAGCCCAGTGAAACTGTCTTTTTGATTCCATTGGTACACATTATGGTCATGGTTTTTTTAGAGGTTTGCATATTCCAAGCACAAACATTGACTATCCTCGGTTGACAGGTCATTTCAGCCCATGTTTAATCCTTGGAACATTTTGTTCTTGTGTGTTTAAGGACTCTGTGAACACTGTGTTTATACAAACGGCTATACGCACAGAACTAACTAAACAATTAACACTAAGTACTGAGGTATACCTAAGCACTTGTGAATGGTGATGGTATCTGTAGTTTTCAAACACTTGAGGAGTCAGGCTAGTGTAGTGTGGTTAATAACTAAAACGGTTTGCTTCTTTTCCAGAAATGCTAAAACTGTATAACTGGTTAAAAATATTTAGCATATGCAATGTGTAACCATGCTGTTGGAATCACTGCTATTTTAAAAATGAAGTGTTTATAGACAGCTAACAAGGTTAAGCTTGAAATTAGAAAAGAAGTTCACCTAAGTTTCAGAATTTAGGCTGGAAATTCAATGAATGAGGCTAAGAAAAATCCTCTCCCATGAGCAGTTCTTTCCACAGATGCCTTCACTGAGATTTCTTGCAGATTCTTCCAAAGTTTCTAAGAGTGGACCTTCTCAAAACACGGCAAGACCACTAAACAGGCTTATCTGCAGTGGTTTCTTCTGTGTTACTAGCAAACCTAACCTTAAGGAAAAAAAATCTAAAAAAATGCTGGGGATAAGGGGGACACATGGTTTAACCAGAGCAATGGAGCATCTCGCATGAAAAAGAAATTTGGCAGAACAGAAGATGAATAAGGACTTCAGAATATAGCCCAACGAACAGACTGCATTCCCAAACAGTACCTGGCTGGAACAGTTGGTTTAACTTGTTCTGTGTGATATAACAGTACCTAAGAGTAGGAAGTGATCTAAAAATATTAGTGTTCATATGTTAGCAATAGTGTTTTTGCAAAACATTAAAATATTGTCAGAAAGTAGAGATTAAAGCATGCAGTATAAATGTAGCGGTTGCCAAATGTCTCTGTCCCATATTGTTAAAAACTTTGAAACGTGCCTGTTCACAAATGCCTTCTGGACACTGATTTTCCGCCTCACTGTCTCGCTCCTTCCCCCGCCCCCAGTCATCAGTTTTCCTGTGCAGCTCCATGAATCACAAAACTGAACGCACTCTGAATCACCCCAACACTCATCCAAAAGGTAATTCCCCAAGCAACAATTTGCTTGATGTGGTGATTGCAAACAACATATACATGGCTGAGGCGCGAGGAGCTGCGTGTTACCACCAGACAGTTTTGGCCACCAAGGCCAGCTGAGCTCAGCTGGGAAAAATACTCCACCTTTTAGAAAGTTCAGCTGTTTTCCCCCCTCGATTTTCCTCCCCCAAATGAATATGTTAACAACCAAGAAAAAAAAAAAAAAAAGCTGTCTGGAACAATAAAATGTAAACAAGAAACTGAAAGGGACACATGGATATGGACACACAAAAATCCCAAAAATCTCCCAAAATTTTAGCTTTTCATGACCTCATCTTCATGTTTAAGAACCTTCATTTCATAGTCACGCCTGGAGACAGCGCCATCCTCCTCATTCAGTCCCTCAGAGGGCATCCTGTCAGTACCCTGCTCCCTCCTCCCGCTCTCTGCCGATAGGAGGACCGTTAAATTTTAGCTAGTCATCCAAACTGTTCCTCCCGGCTCCGTTTAATAAGGGGTGGCAACAACGAGGCAAAATTGGTGACCCAAGTTATGATGCTGTTTTCAATTAGTGGTGCCTACCCCTGATTCTCAATGCAGCCAGTCAGCCATTGCCTCTACCGGGATGCAAGAGTTATTCCTCAGCAACAGGCAACGGAAGTTCTTTACACCTTACTTTTTATGTTGAAAACCTTTTAGGCATGTCTGCTCTCCATTTCTGTAGGTGTGAGCATTACTGAGCTCATTTTTATCTCCTTGTCTTTCACATCTTTTGTACATGGAACTTTATCTTCTCTTTCTGAGCCGTCCCCTTGACAGTTTTTGCATGTTTGAGTTTCTAGGAGCTGGTGCCTTGTTTCATTTTAATGCCTTTATGACTGTGTTTGAATCATGGTTGCAATGCTGAGCAGCGCAATGAAAGACTCCCTGGAAAGGGCTTCCATAAATCTTGCTCCCTGTACCTCTAAACAACTTCATCCTTTCCCTCCGTGCACCCACTGCAGCTCTGGAGCAAGGCCTTGGTCTCGGGCGTGCCGGGTGGGCTCTGGCCCCACAAAGAGGATTCCCTTCCCTCCAGACCCACCCAAACACACCCGGGGTGCCGAGCTCCGTACCATCACCTGCCTTCAGCACCCAGGGGCTCCCTGTGCTCTCCCTTCCCCCACCTCTTAGCCAAAGCCAAACTCCTTTTACTTTCCAGGGTCTCTTTACAAGCAAATCCCCTTCCTCGCCTGCCCATCCTCCTCTCGCTGTCTCCATCTGCTCACCCCAGCCCTCCCCCGTCTCCATTCACCCCCTCCCTCCAGCCCCTTTGTGTTCCCCTCACATGCCTGCTTGCAAGCTCTTTTCATGCTGTCTCTCTGCCTGGGTTTCTCTTCTTAAACCCCATCTGGCATGCATTCGTTCTCTCTTCCTCCCACCTTATAGCCCTTCACAAAACTTCAATGAGACTTAAATAGTGGCCTCTGCCACATTAAAAAAAAAAAGCCTTTAAACTTGTTCATATTAATCTGGAAAATTCAATGGCATCAGTCATCTGAATTAGTTTTTCCAATAATCATGCCGGTCTCGCCTTCATTCACTTTCACCCCTCTTCCTTCTCATTCCCTCCCTGTTGTCTTTCCCTCCTGTTTGTTCTCCTTTTAACTTGGGCTGGAAGCTTTTCAGGGCATCTTTACCTCAATCAAAAAAGTGCTGTGCATGTTGATGAGAGGATTGAGCTGAACAGAACTAAAACATCCTGCTAAGTCCAGACACTGCTGGAGATGCTACATCTGAGCTGTCTTAGTAAACTCCATCCAGAAAGGATGAGTTGAGAAATTATAACTAGAGATTTGGCTGGAATGATTTCCTGAGGTAAAGTCTGATAACCCCTTCTTTGGCAACAACTGGTGTTTTGCCCTCCCAACTGAAGGCGACAGAAACCACCAGGAACTTCTCGCTGTCTTCCAGCACATAGGAGCAGCACACAGTGTAACCCAGGCTCCCCAGCATCTCCAGACCTGCAGTGGGTGATCCTTTTCAAAGCTCGAGATGATTGCATTTTACACGCTCTCCGCATCACCACGCCAGATCTGGCGTTCCTCTCCCACAGACACCAGCCGCTGAATTTCACTGCTAACTCAGAAGCAACAAGCACTGTGCTGCTTTGAGTTTTGCAGGCATGTAACCACATCTGTCTGTCCCACCTTCTACAATTTGAACTGGAGATAATGTATATATGTTCCAAAATGTACTGTGAAGACTATTTTTCCCCTCCTAACGTACAGAAGAGGGTAAAGATGCACAGGTCACTCAATTACGTGTATAATGGAAGTACTCAGGAGGGCCTGTGTGGGGACCAGCGGGCAACCCTCTACTCCAGTGAGTCTGTCACCCAAACCTTCTGCAGATATTCCCGGTGGGGGCAATTAACACTGCTGGGAAAAGTACTCTAGGCAAGCAGGCAGGGAAGGCACAGAGGCCAGGGACAAGAACAAGAGGTGAGGATGGCTCCTGACCTGCCGTGAAGGGGGAAGGAACCAAGAGTGCTGTGACAGGGGCACAATTCACTCTCCTGCCTATTCCTTGAGCAGTCCCCAATGGCAATTTGAAACCATACAATTAATGCATAATGAGTTGCATCAACATAGTAGTCTAGCACCAAACACAAAAAGCAGCACATGCTTGCAGCACATCAGCGAAATGGTATCTTCAGTAACAACAAAGTAAGAACAAAAACATACCAAAACAACTTCCTTTGCAGGGTAAAGCATCAAAATCATCGCAATGGTACAAAACCAGAGGGGAATGGGTATCTCAAGAGGCTGGTATTAGTAACAACATTTCACCTTGAGGCTAACAAGACTAATAATTCAGTTATTAATATCATAATTCTCAGTACAGCACTCCTCACCCCTTGAGTAAAGGGGTCTCATGTCATTCGCAGGGAGATGTTTCTGTCAAGTACAGCTCAAACCTTTCTGTGCTCTGTTGGCTTCCTGGTTGCCTGTAGGGCATTAATGGTTGCAATTCATTTCTATAAAAGGGAAGGAAACCATACTTTGAAAACACATCCCTAGAATGAAAAATTATTAACAAGCCTTCTCAGTAGTTTCAGTGGAAGAAACTCGGGGCTGAACTGAGTTGCAGACTTAACTCTCTTCTTTCATTTTTAAGAGTCCTTCCGGCCAGAGCAGAAGAAAACAGGGCCATGACACTGCTTCTGTGCCTAACTCTCAGTCCAGGCCTGCCAGTCTCAAAGCTATTGGTGAGAAGCAGCCAGAGTTTCCACAGCTGGGATGACTTCAGCGTCTTGGTGGAATTTTCATGGGACAGAATTTCTATTATAAAAGCAAGCCCAACCTCCCATCTGAAAAGTAACTTTAACTTTTGGGAGATTGATTATTACTAACCATTACCCCGAGAAGAATCTCAAGACTCCTCCTTCCAGTTTATTGACCTTCAGTTATTAACTGGTTGTCAAGAACTGGATTTTTTTTCATGGAGAACTTTTATGAGAGAGTGTAATTAATCAAAGCATCTGACTGCAGGAAAGTGCTAACACCTACGAAAGCTAATTTTCAATGACTTACAAAGCCTCACGCACTTTTTTAACAGTACTAGAGAAATCTTTAGTAATAGCCCAACAATCCATTTCTCAGTTTTTATCTCTGCTAGGCCAGCAGAACACCAGGGACAGTCCTGGAATTTGACAGTGATGAGATCAAACTGTGTTCAGCAGCCACCATACATTTCCTTAAAAAGTCACCAGAATTTTACTGCAATTGTTTTTTTCTCTTTCACTAAGAAGAACTTTGACTTGTTCAGCTATGAAGTAGCAGTTGCATGAACCTAGCTTTATGGGGTTTTTATACCTCATTTAGACTATGTATTTACCAGTTTGCTTGTCAGGGCTTTGAAGCAGGGACAGTCTATTGTTCTGCGTTCGAGCAGTATGACAAACTAGCACGACAGATCTCTGCTCTGGGTTACTCCAAGGCAATTCTGGAAAAAAAATAGCAAGTGGTCAGTACAGGGGACACAGACTAAGTACCTTAGAAGCACCATTTTCAATTGACCTTTCTTCACTGCAGTTTAGGAGCAACCTCTGTCCCTGGGATGCAAACAGTAGCACAGTGGTCTCCTCCCTGTGGCTACAATGCCATAGTCACAAGACCTTGGCACAAGCAATTTTTTGCCAGGGGAATATTGGTGCAGAGAAGACTTCCCTGAGCTTCCATGCATATATATACAGTGTGCATGAATGTCAGGGAGCAGGAGAGATTAATGAAAACCTGATTTAAAACACCTTATTGCTTCACAGCAACAGTCCAAAATGCTGTTTCCATAACACAATTTAAAGATGTGGTGGGTTTAGCCACTGCTATGAAAGACTAAGTTTTATTTTGGTGCTTTTTAATAAGAGGGAAGGAAATGCCTCACATTGCTCAGCAATGATTCCTTTGGGCAATTAGGAACGACATCAACAGGCTAGAGGGAGGTTTGCCCAGAAATATGAAGGGTGCGGGCCAGAAAGCAACAACAGCAGACCCTTGGAGGTTTGAAAGTAACATGAAGGATACCCAGAGGCAAGACCGGGAACATCTTAAATCGGGGAAAACAGCAGTAGCTGCATAAAGCCCATGCTGTTTTCTGTTTTCAGGTTTACAAAAGCTTCTGCAAATGAGTAAGCCATGTGAAAACGTTAAAAGGTTACAGATAAGACGTGGAGTAAACTCAGCTGTATCTGTGTCACAACCAGCAATATGCTGCATTCCTAACTAGAAGATCCTGGATACATTTTGGAAGGGACTCAAGCTGCCAGGCTCAGAGCCAACACAATCTGTGGGTGGGTGCTGGATGCTTGCCTTGAAATCCTCTCCTTGCCAGCTAACCTATGGAGTAATAATGGCATCAGTTTTGGAGGGAGCCTTCACAGTGTTTAAAGCTAGAAGAGACCACAAGTTGATCTACCCTGACCTCCCGCTTATCACTGGCTGTTAAATTTCACTACTGCCCTCTCTATTGAGAATTACGATTTTGGTTATAATAAAGCAATTAATTCATCGGCCAACCAAGCTATCTGCATGCTGCAAAACCTTGAGCAGGAAGGGAAGAAGGAGCTCAAATACTTGCAGCCACAGGTGCGGTAAGACCACACATTCCTTGTAGGTGATCCACATACCTATCCCTGAGAGAAAAATCAAGATGCTTCCCAGGTCTCAGCTGAGCGACCAAGAGAATAAATTTTTCCCCCTCTGGCTGATCCAAATCCGATAGCAGTTTCACATGAGGTATAAGACGATGAGACACTAGACAGGTATCTTAAAATGAGAACTCCCTCTCCTTTCTACCCTATCTGGTCTCTCATCTACAACCGTGGCCTGTCTTTGAGGAGTCAAAAGGAGAAAAACACCCCCCAAAACACATCTTGCTAACTGCGTCAGAGGGAAATATCCTTCCTAACCCCTGTGGGCAGCCAGATGAAGCCCTGGAGCATAAGACTTTATTTTGACACTAGGATGTCTTCCAAGGAAATGGGGGAGGACAACAGGATAGAAAGATGAAGTACAAAAATACAGCACTGTCTGAATTCCAAGTAAATCTGCCACCTTCCGACTCCAGTACACTACGTGGGGAAACTTACAGGATAGGCATTTGTGAAGATCACACTCAGAGGTAAAATCATATTGTAAACTCCCAGTCTCTTCTTTTAGCTCTATCCAACATTCTAAAAGCAGCAGCAGAAGTAATTTTGAACCAAGAAGTTAAAACAAGGTAGGCTAAGCCCACTGAGATGATAGTAGCATGAGAAATAAACACAACAAAAAGCTGAAAAATGAGAGAGCAAACTAGGCTTGTTGAGAGATAACAAAGCAAGAATTCATTGGAAAGTGTGTAAAAATGAACCAGTTTATTCCCTATGTGAGGAAATAAATATTAACAATGCTGACATTTTCAGGTGAACTAATGAGCGCAAGGAGCAGAAAAGTGGTCCTGAACAAGGGGTAAGCGAGCATATTTTAGGGCTAGAGGGAGATGAAGCACTACATCAGCATGAGTTACCTAGAGATGAAAGATGAAAAATGTGACTCATTCACTATTTGTAGAAGTATTTTCCAAGTATTTGGAAACAGACACCATAGTTCCAGCATTTAGCAAATAAAGATTCTAGAAGAGAGGCTGACATTATCTCCCTAAAAGACTAACACCTACATTCTTTTTAAACCCTTTGAGATATTTATGAGTAGCCAGGGGGTACACTTGGAATTGTGAAATTTAATTAGTGAGTCACTACAGAATTATGAAGCGTGAATCAGGTCAAATTCATTTTTATGCATTAGCTGTTGGTCTTGGTTCAGGTGAGGAACCAACAGATCTCACCTAACAGATATTCAGGGATTTTTGCTTTTTATTCAGGTTCCATGTGGACTGGATTGCTGAATAATCCACTCCATTCATTAACAGCAATTTTAAGAAATAAGCCTGATTCTGTAGCCGGTATGTTAAAAAGCCCATCGATTATCACCATTGGGAAAGCTTTCTATTTAAATAACGGGAACAAGGAGGCTGAGATCTAAATCTGGAGGGTTTGTACCCTTCTCTGGAGCTGGTGAGGAGAAAAGCACCGACAGGGCTCTGTCTTCATCATTCGTTGATCATTTACATCAAATACAAGTATCCCTTGCACTGCACCCTCCAGGCAAGGCTCTCCCAGCACTTCCCAAAAGCGGCTGTTACACACAAGAGAACCGGAGCTCGGAAAGGCTCCAGTTTATCTCAAGTCACACAGCAAGCATCTGGGTTTGTGCTGGGGAAGCAATTGAGGTTTGGCCAATGGGAACGATGAGCACACACCATCAGCGGATTTCAAAGATGTGCTCACTTCTATCAAGGTCATGCTGAGTGCTGTTACTAGCATCGTTCCCACTAATGCAGAGGCAGAACTTCTTCCTCGAATCCCTCATCTGTTTCTGGCTCCTTTTAATGGGAAAAAATTCATGTGGTCTTGCTGTCATCATCAGAGATACTCGTCTCTGCTCCTGTATTCCCTGTGCTCACTCGTCTTTTCACTTCCCTCCACTAGTCAATCCCTGATCTGATGATTTTGGCAGGTTCTGCCTCCCGTTCTCTGTTCAGAGGAGAACAGCGTTAAAGAAGGCTAGAAGCTACTTGTTGGCAATAAGGAGAGTATGCTTTATAAACCCAAGTACTTAAAAGAGTAAAATGGAAGTAGCATCCAATCACATTGTGCTGTGGTTGTCTGATATCAAAAATGGAGGTATATGAAATATCTGAACGAGGCAAGGGCTATTTCAGCTTTTTACATTGTCCACTTGAAACTTTTGCACTGAGTACAGCAACTGAAAATTAAATAACTGCTCTAAAAAAATCATTAATTGTTCAGTTTCTTCATTTAAGGCAGCTGACAGGTTACTATATGCTTATGCATTCTTCTTTTTTACCATAAACACAGACATAAATTCCTCTTGAATGTTTTATTGTTTTAAAGTCATGGTAATAGTGCGTGAGCTGCAGTCTAAAACTAATCAGTCAAGTTTTAAAACCATGTTAAACTTGGTGATCCAAAGGATCACAAGGCAGGGATATTGCAATATCAACTGAATTAAACTCTACCACAAAAACCTCCCAAAACTAGCCCAAGCCCCAGAAAACACTATTATTTTACACCAAGCTGTGTATAATTGAAGCTGACATCCCTAGCCGAATGGTAGCAAGTTTTTGTACAAAACCAGGAAGACGATATGGTATGCACCAAGAAAATATCTGCTGCAAACACACAAAAAGCCTTCCTTGTGGATTTAGTGACTTTTGTTCGGTTCTACCACCCAGCCCGGCCTGGCCTCTGGGATATTTCACATAGAAGAGTTTCTGCAATCTTTCTTGTCTAGACAATTTGTCTTTCTGTTGGTGGCTCATTTTATGCTCTGGCTACAAGGGGATAGCACAGGGCTCCTGAGTTTGGCTTAGCAAGATTAAAGGGAACATTTGTAAGTTTTTAAACCTAATTTCTGGCCCTTTCCCCATTCCCGGAAAAAATAAGACTTGACAATAGTTTGCTTCAGACTAGTTTTGTAAACCAAGGTTCTAAATTAAGCTCAATAACTAAATGCTAGGTCCCAGCTAAGCTGGCACTGCCTTTTCTTAGGTCTTTGTAATCACTGCTTTGAAAAGAGTGAGAAAGTTATAAGCAATAGTCTCAAACTAGAAGGTAGTTAAACCTCCACACATCTCTAAACCAACACCATTCAAAAGCAACTTCCGCAAAGAATCCCTAAGGTATTTGCATGTACAATCAGTAGAAGATCCGAGAATTATCTCAAAACTATTAAACAAATTAAAACAAATCACTTGAGACTCCTGTGTTTAATAAAGAGCTGTGGGGAGACTGTGTTCTATATTTTCAGTTCCTCTGAATATTTTTGTTGCAGTGAAATAAATTAAAGGATGTACATTCCAGTTCAGCCCATAGCAGACAAGCACATTCAAAGAAGATATTCCTGGTGAGACACGTGAAAGGTTCTTTAGGTTCCCTGAACTCGTGTTAGGGCTCATGCATGCTGTACCATTACATTGGTGGGGGAAGATATTACCCACTGGTTGACCCAGGGTTACCAGTTACACACACTAACAAGTCAAACAGCAGACGTTTAGGTAAAGGCAATATATTTTAAATTTTCAAAGGCACAAATGGTTACCTTGCGTCCAATAGCACATAGTAAATCAATGCTGAGACAAAGCCCATAGCAATAGCCTCCTATACTCCGGCAACACAGGCATGGACAGTAACAAGGACAGTCTTACACTGCAGACTTCTGTGCTTTGTAGGAGCTCTGCAGCCCAGATACGGTGCAGACAGGAGCAGCACACATATATGACCTTCTTCTGATTGCCAACTCAAAGCCTGGGGGAGGAAGAACATCTGCCAGTTTTAATCCCACATGTATTTATTTGGTTAGTACTTCCATTTCCCCTGTATCATCATTAGGTGATGTCACCAACTTCATCAGGTGGAGAGATCCTGTTGTTAAAAGTGGCAAGTGTTTTAAGTTCTTCAGAAGCAATTTAGGTGAAAGTGGCTTAAAAGGCAGAGCACTGAGCAGAAGATAGGTTTGACACCTGAGGCCTCAAACTGGATCCAGTTAATGGCTCTGCAAGAAACTTCCAGTATGATTGAATCCCTGTTTTAACACTCTTTACAACCAGGCTAATGGTACTTCCCAACCTTGCGAGGATGATGTCAGGACTAAGCCTCTAGCATTAGAGATATTCACATTTGGTGATGATGGGGAGCTTCAGCAACTTCCATAATGAGTGACAACTGGCAGTACAGTACATGCTCCTGTCTCTTTACAGGTAGGATATTAAAAAAAGCAAAACAAAACCCACAATCCCTTTGCATCAGCTCTGAATCCTAAATGATTGATTCCCTTGCTTTCAATATACACAGTCTAAATGGATTTCATTCAGTTTAGTGGTCATAAAAGTATCATCATTTAACACCAGTGGCAGATATTGCATAATGGAATGAAAAAAATAAAATACCGCAGAAATTTGAGCTTGCCCATAACAAAACACCCCTTCCAGTCTGGAAAGTTCAGGACTTTGTTCTCCTTTTCTGTAACGAATTAAATTGCAAGTGACCTGACTGTTTTCTGCACTCTTAACCTTTAATGTTATTTCCCCCTTGGCCGGCAATACTTGGATTGCAATCCCAGCAGTGTACCCCATTAAACCAACAAATGATGATTACACATCTCCTACACTGAAAGGATCGTGAAGGCTGTGGGGTAACGGGGCTGCGCACCCCAGCGCTCATCATTTCCCTGCTTCCTGACACACGATGGATGCAGCCGGCCCATCTCCTGGGTCCCTGCGGTGCCAGCCTGTTCTGCCCCCTTCCCCGAGACACCAGCGGCTCGCAAGGAGCCAGTGCATCCTTTTTTCATCTCAGCTAGCTTTTCCACTCTGCAAGCCTCCTTTCATGGGCAACCCTTTTCTTTTGCTTATTGTCTGGTTCAGCAGAATTACTAGTTCAGGGAGGCTGGTTAGTTTTCTTTCTCGAGACAAGTAAGTCTTCCAGGTAATGCACTGCCACATTTTCCAAAGAGCTCAATAAAAGTGAGAATTTTTATATAGGGTGACTCACTATCTCATAGGGCCATTCTACAGAGGAAAAAAATGGACAACGCTGAACTTTGAAAGAGTTTTGAGTCACAGACTTTCAGTTAAACAAGAAGAAATTTAAATAGTGGATGGTCTGATAGATTTATTTAACTCACAGTGACTGAATGTGCAAAAACATTTTTAAGCACATTCTGATCTTTTGTCGAGGATTTGGAAAGGTAAGAGCATTAAAGACAGTCATTTTCTCCAACTTCATAAAAACTCCAAACCAAACGCCCAAAGACAGCAAACAAAACTGAAGAGGATGTGGTTTGTGATGGCCCACACTACCCAATGCCTGACATTCAGAGGTGAGTTTGACCTGCCCATTGCACTCCCAATCAGGGCAGTTCAAGGTGACTGCTTTCTGAAACAAAGAACTTCACTAAAAGTCAAAATTGTAACTATAAAGAAGAATGAAGAAAATAAGTCTCATCAATTGATAGGATTTTCTGCTACCTCCTTTGTTTGAAAGCTGTGAGCCTTATCTACCTCCAAAAGAGGCTTCAGTATGGGCTTTTTTTTCCATGTGAGCTCCAAGAGAAAGGAAAAAAATGCCTTTAGAGGGTATTTTCCGAAGTTTCATGAAATCAATGTCTTCAATGTATGTGGATCAGATGACAGAAGAATAAAAACGTAAGAAGGAACTTACTTTCTCCCTTTCTTTTTTAAAACCACTATCATGTTACTACATGAATCTGAAGTTCAAGTTTCTGGAGATCACCACCTGTGGATGGGTGTCCTTGAGAAGAGGCAATGGTCTCCACACTACATCCCATACATGTGACAGCAACTTCTGCAGAGGCAGCTGAGCTCCCTCTGAGACAGCCTGCTCAGGGACCTCCATCCAAACGCTGCGGCCGCTGCTCCTGCTGACTGTTGGGGGAGTGCTCAGGGGGTACAGTGCTGCTGCACAGCCCACGTGGGGAAAGACAAGCACAGCAGTTCTGGTAGTCCAGTATTTGTCACTGGGAGTTTTAGCCAGCATGGAGAAATGCAGTATTATTACTTCTGCAGTATCCAAAATACAGATACTCACCAACTATGGAAAAAAATTAACTCTATCCCAGGCAAAACCAGTACAACATCCTACGAGGCGGGGAGTGAAACATGGTCCTCATTTGAAGATGAGGGAAGCAAACAAACTTTTATACATCTTCCCTACCCCTTCTGCTTCCCACCAACTACCAGGATGGCCAGCTGACCTGAGATGACAACGTGCATTACTCGTGACTTATGTACGTAAGCAAACGTCCCTGTGTTGCTCCTAATATTTGGGTAGGAGCTTCCTATACACATCCACAAACGCCAATAGACACCAGTCCTTCAGTAAAGCATCCTTGCAATAGAAAGCAGAGCCAACACCTAACCCAGGGTTGGACTGGTCAAATACAGCATCGGTTGGTATCATGCCATCACTGTGGGAACAGGGATGCATGGAGGAGTCTGAAAACTCTCTCTCTCTCTCACTTTCAGTTCAGTGAAGATCACATTAAATTCACTTCCTACCTTTTCTCTTAATTTTCCAGAACGTTTTTCACTGCTTCTGCTCTAAACAACACTGAGTCTGCACTTCAGGAAGGAAAGGTCATTTCTTTAATAGAGGACACAAAACTTAAATACCAAGGAGCTATGTCATTTAACAAATTAGAAGAGCAGGATGACACTGAACTTCTTTTAGTGCTTGCCCATTACCATAATCAAGTCTACTTCATACTTATTTACTACCTAGTATGAGAATTACCGGTGAGCTCTAGTTAATAATCCTGCCGATGAGGGCAGCATGCTAAGCAGTTTCATATCCTCATAAAAGAGAATATTTTCCCAGCAAAATCGTTCAGAACAAAACCAATGACAAGCCTTGCTCACAAAATATTAATCTGTTTGCATATTGAGTTACTTGCCCAATATTAGTTAAAATTCAGACAAAAAACTTACAAACAAAAGAATTCTGTGAGAAAGGAGCCTATTATTCAGGAAGACAGTTAAATGTGTGATTACTTTTTCCCACTGATGGAACAAAACACAAATCAGCCCCAAGATCACCAGACCGTCACATGGGTGAGCAGAGCTCACTGACAGAGGCTGCAGTAGTGTCATACCAGAGGGCAACAGCCGGACTCAAGTCTTTTTAATTCAATAGAAAGCAAGCAGATCGTAACCTGCGCGAGAGAGATTCCTGAAGCATTAAGCTTTGGTTCAAATAGGAAAAACACCCACGGCAACAGTAAACAGGAGTTTACAATTAAAAAGGCCAATTGCTCACTGTGCAGGAACTGCTTTTTTGTAAGAAAATACACAGAAATACAATGCCAATGATCTGCAGCTGCACGCAATTCTGCAGACACCACATATACAGCCACGTTGCTCAGTCCTTCCTCCATACACAGAACCAAAACCTTTCACTTAGGGTGTAGACTTTTGCTACAGTTTTAGAGTTTAAAAGCTGTATCACGGTTTGAAAACGTGGTTCAGCCTCCTCCGTAGGAAGCCAAATTAGACAAGCACAGAAGTCTTTTGGCCTCCATCAGCTATGAATCACCCATATGTGATAGGATGTTACCGTATTTTAGCCACAGGGAAGCATGACATGCACTTTGTACAATGAACTGGACTAATACCCCACAAAGCAGCCAAGGTCGTGTTCACCCTACATGCACACAAGGACCCATAGATTCAACAGGAACAACACGCGCGTTGAAAGGTGGACTTTTGCCTGACAGCCACATTGGCTTAGGACCTGGAGCCATAATATTGTACTAAGCTTTCACATATCCATTTTCCATGCATCATACAACTGCCAAAATACATATGCTTTCCACACATGGATTCAGCACACATATTTTATATTAAAATATGACTAGACTGCTGAATTTAGCAACTCCCTTTGTTCTTGTCTATTCATATTTTTTCATATGAGGCCCTCCCATTTGGTCTCTAGATGCTGATCTTCCTTTGGAAACCCATACTTTGTTGGTCATTAGCCTCTCTCTCCTGCCCCAACAATAAGAAGTAAAAGAAAAATTATAGTCTGTCTTCCATCCTGCTCCAGGAAGAACCCCATAGAAAGACAGAAACCTCATACATTCTGACAGAGCAGACTTCCTACAACAAGCACTTCTAAAACCAGTTGGAATTACAGACAATTTTTAGTCATAATTCACATGTGTTCTTTATTGAGGTCCAGTTTTGTCTTCTAAGTAAAGGAAGATTCATGGGAAGCTGCATTTTTATTAGTAACTCTACTTTACCCCCGCTCCCTAACTTGACCCAGGACTGATCCTGCACAACCTTAGCAGAGACCGGGTGGGAAGGGAGGGAACTGACTGTGCCATTTAGCATCGTGTTAAGGTCTCACTCCAAGGGCCTGTACGAGCTAGGGAGATGAAGCTCTCCTCCCATCTCTGCTCTCGCTAGTGGAAAATCTTTGCCCGATGGAACCCTCCTCGCTGACCTGCCTTTCAATAAACCCAGGAAATTATCATGCGCTGGGAAACAACAATCACCGTGCCTTCAGCATTGCTAACACAACCACCTAAACAATACACACTTGCTAATCCTCCACCTACAAGAGGGTATTTTACTACGAACACAAGCATCATGAATCACAGACCATGAATCCTAGCCTCAGTTCTGCTCCACAGCAGCATCAGCCTTCCCCCACTCCAATTACCTACTGCTCCTGCACACCATTCTTTTCTGCTACAACTCAGTGCCGTAGCAAATATCTGCCACTGCCTGCATTTTCTGTGGGGAAGGAGAAGGAGCGAGTGAAGAGAGTGCAGAAGGGCAAGCTTTCCCTCCACTAATTAAGCACGGGGAGTTTGCAGCAACGGTAAGGGATGGACATGTGGGTGGAAGGTATGCACTGCCTTCATTTTCCAGATTCTTCCTTTTCTTTGGTTTTGTGTCAGCAATGCTGCACGTACATCAGCTTTTGATTTTTATGCTTTTGTGGCTTAGGGCCATCAGGGTTGCTATATACACACAAAATACAACATAGCTGTTTCACAACAAAGATTTTTGTGCATTAATGCTGCAGAGGGTTTGCCATCAGAAAGTGTTACTGAAGACAAGAACACCAGTTCTAGCAACAGATTGATACAAAGAAGTGTTATTTAAAACACACAGAGAAGAATGGGAACATGAGGAGAAAGGGAATACCAAATTCTTTTGCAGATATTTATTAAACAAAAGGACTGCTCAGATGTACTTGTCCAAATTATTTTCTGATGTAACTTCATAGGCTTCAGAGGAGGAGTGAGAATGAAAGTATCTGCTCTTGAAATGTATCATCTGTTCACCATACTCCTGTAGGTGGGCAGGTTACCTTTAAAACTATAAATTAGAAATTAAAAAAAAAAATAATTATTGGATGCTGCTCACTCGAGATCAGCTTGTCTACGTTAATCTCATCTTCTTATAAATGAGTCACTAGAAACAGGAAGGTTCATTTCGTGGAATTCCAAAAAAATCAGGCATGATTCTGAAGTTTAATTTAAATAATTCAGACTTCTGCCTGAAAAACTGGGCTGATCTTGCAGATGAGTTAACTTTCCTGGGATGTCACTTACCATAGTAGACAGAAGTGACCAGAACCACATGGGGGGGGGGGGGGGGGGGGGGGGGGGGGGAAGAGTGAACCCCATCTTAGATGCACCACCATAGATGTTACCTCTTCTCGTTTGCCTTCATTAGAAAAGGAACACTGGCCACACTGGATTCTGCTCATTTTTTCTTTTACCCAGGTTTGCTCATGTTTCCCTAGTCCTGAGAAACCTGAGTGAGGCTCACTGAGGAGTATGCGGATGAACAAAGAGGCATTTTAAGGACTGTCACTACAGATTCGTATTTCTTCAAGAGGTCTGTCTTATAGAAGGAAGACCACAGCAAACTTAACAACTAGGGCTACGTAGTCTGAGATTTGGATCGCTTTTTATTTCGTTTCCACATTGCATGTGACAATGAAAGGTTGTGACATTCTAAGTGGTTCCAGACTCCATCAGGCTGTCCACAATGAATTAAAAAACAATAAAATCCAGATGCTTTCTCAAGTAAACACTTCCTTTCTCAGCAAAGTGAACCAAATGCAAAGGATACTGCTGAAAGTTTTCTTCTAGCATGTTTATTTTATATAAAGGTATCTTATATTTCACTGGCACTTAAGTGTTCTCCTTCCAACACAGTAAAGCCCCTGGCACTCTTTTCCTGTATTTCTGGTGTTGAAAGCCAAATTCTTGAGAAAATATCTCACTTACATGAATGATTTTAATTTGCTTGTAGATATTTAATGAAGCCTACATCTAAAATAACACTGACAATTTAAATTGGCTCCTGGAATACAGTTTGCAAGGAGCTAGAGTAAAATAAAAATGTTTGTTCTTTAAAAAAAAAAAAAAAAAAGTAAATTCAACTTTCAAAGCACAGAATTTGTGTCCCAAAGAAGCAACATGAAATTGTTTACTAGTACAAGAAAAACATATCTACTTTTCATTATCAGGCTGAGAAGCAAAAAAGCAAAATTAATAAACCCACAAAAATGTCAACGTAAATTCATTGTGTTAAACTATTTGTTGTAATCTTCTAAAACATTTTTCATATCACAGGTAAGGACTTTGAAATGACATATAAATATCCGTAAGTGTAACTGTGCTCTTGAGAAACACTTCAAACATGTGAGTCCAAGTGCAATGCATTGCAATTTCCTTGGTAAAAATAAATCAAAACAGGCATGTCCAGATCCTGGCCTGCAGATAACAACAGTTTATCAAACCTGGGCGTACCTGAAGAAGAATATAATACCTTGGAGCTGATGCCCTCAACACCTAGAACTATTCAAAGAAAGGTATCCCCCCATAGATGCTACTTTTACACCTCTTCCTTTTCTGTCGTGAGGGTACTTCCATTTTCACCACCCTTTCAGTGCTCCTGGGCTAGAATTAAAAAAAAAAAAAAAAAAAAAAGATGCTGACTATTTGCACAGCCAGTCTCTTTCCATAAAAGCCCTGCAGGGCAGCAGACTGACACATCTAGCCTTTAGTAGCAACAACAGGGATCTATTTGGCAGAAGAGGGCGGCTTCAGTCCTCTTGGCCATACGTATGGCTTTCTACAGATCCTTCCCCGGCCCCCACTGAGCTTCAGCAGTGGCTGGTGAAAGGCAAAAGCACTAGAGCAAATTTATTCTAAAATACAGTTCTTTTAAGGAGTGTACAAGGCATTGCTTCATCCAGAAGAAGCTCTGAGAGATTAAATAATTCTATACCTACACATCCTCCAATATAAGGATGTATTTTCAAGCTTAAAGGATTGCCAGAAAGTTTTTTCGCTTTTTGATTTAGGATCTTCAGCTAATATATATCAATCCGCCTAAGGGGACCCCCCCACCACCAAATCTTATCCCTAATCTTGTCATCTTGAAAGCCAATGAGATATTTCAATATAAAGTGATAAAAAGCATCCAAGTGCACTTAATACAGAGCATGTACTACAACAACACTCAGGGTGATCCTAGAAACCAAGCAGAGCTTTCCTTTTTATGGGACTTTTTTCCCCTTCGAAGAAAAACAAGAAAAAAAAAAAACCACAAAAATTTAAAGAAATACAGGAAAACACGAAAACCAGCAATAACAAACAAGTGGAACGAGGTAATCCTTGGCAACAACTGAAATTGTGACTGTATCCATTGTTCCACATTTTAAGACATTAGAAGAAGTGAAAATATTTTTGTGTGCTAAAACCTGACAGCGTAGCCCCATTTTTTTTTCTGATGCAGTTGCCATTGCTCCCACTAATAGCTGATCGCTTCCTCACACCCATCTCACTTTCTCCGGCTGTGGGTAGCGCTGAAACAGGTCCTCTCCTCCCTCCCCTCTCTGCAAGTCCACGGTAACTCCATGGAAACCAGTGGAAGCGTGCTGGATGTTTAGCCCTCATGGAGGAAACGGGTATCTGTCCCACCACGACTTTAGAGCAAGGAGATTTCCAAATTACTTCATTTTAGCTGTTAGATGCTCTCAGTTCTGAGAAAAGGGTTTTTTCAGTCTTGCAAACTGTTGAAAACAGAGCCTTTTAACTTATCACACGTTCTGATAAAGCGACTTGGAAAGCCTTAAAAAAAAATCCTTGAAAGGAAAAAGAGGGTGAAACATTCTTTAAAGACGGCTTAGATAGATAGAAATAATATAAATTTCTTCTGACCAGGCCACATCACAGAGGTTTACTTGACAAAAGCAACATGTTGATTTATTCCATTCCTTTCCCCTGCTGCCCAAGCTGTGAAATACAGGCAGATGATGCAATCCCTCCGAGGGAGAAGGAAAGGGGAAAAAAAAGGGGGGGGGGGGGGAAGGCAAGAAGAAAAAAAGAAGAAAAAAAAAAAGCCAGAAAGCAGGCAAGAGACTATTTCACAGCACAGCATATTGCTGGCATGTCCACAGTTACGTAGGCTCCTGAAGGAGCTCCCCAGTTCACCGCGCTGCAGGCAGGACTGGAAAATGGGTGTTCCAGACCCCTCCAGCTCCGGGGGGCTCAGAGCCCACCCCAGCAACGCTCCCCCCCCACCTTCAGCCCAAGCAGGAAAAGCATCTGAAACAGTCTGACAATCTTAAAAACCAAACAAAGCTGTCATCACCATTTGTGTTTATTAAAAACAGAATCAAACCCAACACTGGTGATTTCTCCTAACTAAAGATTAGCAGAAAGTCTTTTGTTCTGATGTCTGAACTCATCAAACATGCTCACCCTTTCAAAACAAAACACAGCCAAACAAAAGCAGAGGCAGGAATTACAGTCTCTTCTCCAATTGTGTGTGCTCCTTAGCAATTTCTGCATAATATGTTCTCAAGACTAAATAACTAAAATTTACTTGAACTCGAGATCGTTCTTTTTATTTATGTGAGATAGTAATTAGTGTTAATTTGCACATTAAATAACATAAAATTAGATTAACATAAGGTTAAAGTGTTAGATGATTTTATAACATGATGGGTTTGTTTTTTCAGTGTAAGAAAAGATTTTAATATAATTTACATATCTGTTACCTATACATAGGTCAGATCAAATTCCCTGAGAAGTCTGGAAAGGCTTGCTTTATTTCAGTGTGGCTTTGAATTAAACAATATCTAGGGTATTGCTAAATTCCCCCACTTCTCCCATTCTCATTTGATTGTAACTTGAGTCTCATGATATTTAGCCTTTTGGACAAACTTACTAGGTTCTGGTCTGAAAGAAACAGTTTAGGACCTTCAATTTTCATTTATATAAATTTAAATAAAAGCTATATTAGTTTTTTGATCATCAGGCATTTACTTAAAATGTATAATAGTTAAATTCTTCAGTTTCAAAGATCAGAAGATAAACTGAAAAAAGAAAAATCAGCCTCCATTAAAAAAAAAAAAATCTCATTAAGTTCTCCATAGCACAAGAATAATTAGGATCCAGATCATTCAGTTATTTCCAATTTCAAGATAAGTACATTCATTTTAAACTATAGCGTCTTCCTACGTTTCATCTTGCCTGTCACAGCCAATTAGTCAAGGGCAATCATACACAACGGCAGCGCATCAGGAAAAATCAAGCGGTGGTTATAACGGTATATACACAGAAAAACGATAATATCTGGATATCAATTATGCTTTCTCTCAGCTTCATACACTCAGGGATCATCGCTGTTAGTGGATATCTGACCTGTATTGAGCAATGGCTAGACACACAACACAGCAGGAAGTGAAGACGACCTTGGTCAGCTGAAATAGCAAAGGAAAACAAGGTAGAGGGAGTGTAGTGCTCAGTGACATTCTTGCCTGAGAACTTTATGCCAAAAGATCATGACAAAGCACATAGGTATGTCCTACGTTGTCTGAAAATACAGTATAATGCCAGCTGTGGACAAACACTTTTTTTTTAGTATGTGTCTTCTGACAAAGGAGTCAGCCCAGATCTCTCACAGGTCAAACCAGCGGAGGAGGTGACTCAGGAGGGCAATGGTACGGATGTTCAGTTGTTCAGTAACCACCATCTGCTTCAGTCCATCCCAAACTTCCCCATTGTAACCGCTTCTTCAAAATATTTATAATGCATGGCAAGACGCTTGCGTGGATGAAACACCAGCTGATGTCATCAGATATAATTTTGCTGAACATATAAACATGGTGGTCTTCAGATCTGCTCTCTGAACAGAGCTAATGGCCAACATCCACGCAGTCTGACTGGTAGGTGTGCCAGCCCAAATAAACCTATCTTGAGGAACATTGTGTTGTACCCGTTTCAACTGGAATCAAATCAACAAGCAAAATAAATAACGGTTCCTTGAGAGAAAGTGTGGTGGTGGCTGGACAGCAGGATTGTGAATGCTCTACCCATACTTTATTTGGGCTTTGTTCTCCATTGATAGTGCTGTTCAGAGATGTCTAAACCTTTTTGGAAATAGTACAACCAGAACAACTAGTCAGAACTGAACAGGGGGACCTGAAAGTCTATGCCTACACTTCTGGAACACTTCTCAGATCAGGAAAGACCAGCCCTGCCGAATCTATCTCCAGACACTGTATAAACACTGTAAATCTCTTGCCACCACCCTGTGATAGAAGCATTCATCATATCGTCACTGCAGCAATTCCAAAAGTCTTTGGCACTGAAACAGCAGCCACAACCTTAACTGACCTTGGTCAGACCTCTGCTACCTCTGACAGTATCAGGAATGAAATGGCTTTTGGTTGGTGCACTGTCTGACTTGCAAGCTTGAAGGAGGAGTTTTGTTCCTCTGCAAAATCCCAGGGCAGAGGGTACCGCACGCCCAGTCCCAGCCCTCAGGCAGTCAGGAAGCTGGTAACACCAGCAAGGACATCTGAAGATGCGATGTTGGCTGTACTCTTGCTTACCCTCTTTTTGGAGGATAACTAACGCCCTCGCTATTGCCTACATGCGTAAGCTAATTGGGTCGCAAAACAGGGAACAAATGTCTCTGGGATGGATCATATCTCATCGCTCAGAATGAACACTGTTACAGGCCTGAGTATCTCACATCCTCCCAATAGCCATGCCAAAACTTATTTAAATGCTTTGCACAAATAAAAAATCTTGTGTTGTTCCCCATCTTAGGGACAGACCTTTCCTACTTCTCCATCGCATTAAGACCAATTCCGATTTAAGCAGCCCTGAACACCAACTGCAGCCCAGACACCAGAGGGTAGCTTCAGGTCAGAAAGTCTGCAGTCTCAGGGCCGAATGTGGGATCTTTACTCTCTACATCTTATCAGCTGATGTCCACTGCTGTCCTCAGGGACCTCTGCATGTTCAGCAGGACTAGGTTTCTGGCTCTGGGCTTGTTTAGAGACCTTTAAACAAGTTTATCCAGTTATTTAAATCATGGGTATGACATGATCTACATACAGACAAAACCATCCAAGATGGCAAAACAGGCATGGAAGTTTTATCCCAGAATCTGTCCTATCCTTTATTTCCAGAAGACCAGCAGTACCGCAAATAAAGCTGCCACTGACTGCACCACTGCCACTAAGGTGCCACTGATGAGCAAGTAGAAACTTGGCCCCAGATGTCCTGCCTTTCCCCATCCCCTTACACCTCACTAAAGTAAGGTGTAGTTTAGTACCGATCTATTACAGGATACTGACTGAGGCCAATAGTGAATGTTTTTAATAACCATATGAATAAGAAAAAAAAAAAAAGGAAATTAAGAGCCAAGTCATCAAACCAAAAGAATTTCTTGATATTTCATAGGGGAGAGACTTAAAGAACTTCAATCCAGAATCACTTCTGCTGTCTGTTTTCAGACTTACCACTCAAAGGGGTACAACAGTATCACAGAATATTTAGACTAAAAATAAAAAGCCTTAGAGACCTGCAGAACATGGGCCCACGGGCTCCTTGTTTTGTAGACTCCCAATCTCAGATTTAGCCTCAAGTCTTACTTAAATAAACAAGTTAACAAACATTTAGTGTTTTTATTTTTCAACAACAGCCTTAGATGGATCCGTGAACTGTGAACACCGTGGCTGTGAGACCCAGTCTCTCAATGTCTTGGAGATTGGGACACCCTTGGATAGATGGTGTTAGATGTGGACAAAGTCCCATTACTGCCATGACACTTGCTGCTAGTGAAGTCCAAACCAACGTGACTCCACAGCTAAGAAAAATATCTTCATACCAAGGATTTACATAACAGGTGTAAACAGCAGAGGAAATACTTCGGCAAATCTACACATTCATCCCAAAACCCATCACCAAGACAATAAAAACAAAGAAAATAAATATGGGGGAAAAAAAATCCACTAATTCTACAAACAGGCTGACTGCAGTGTTAAACAAATATGCCAAATTAATTTGTGAATTGCCAAGTACTGTACTACTAGGTTTCCTCCTGCACAGCGTCAGTACTGCCACCGCAGGTCTGGTTAGGATCACCGCCGGGAAAAATAAAACTTGTGAGATAGACCACACAGTTTCTTTGAACAATAAATTATCTTCAGCCTGGTTTGAACAGCATTAAAGCGCATACAGAATTCAACAGGGAAATTTCAGTCCCTCTCAAAAGTCAATGACAAAAATCTCATTTGTGGCAGCAGATCAGGTTTTTAACCCTGGCCTTAGGTTATGCTTGTTACAATGTTAAAAATACCGATCTTAGATAAAGCAAGCAATATGGCAACACATGGATCAACAACACAAGAAACATCCTCAGCTTAGGAAAACTGGCCTTTAGAAACTGTAATATTTGTAAAGTCAAACCATGTTGTGCTCCATTCCCAACATTGATTTTGGACCAGTCACTGCAGTTTTCTACATTCCAGTGATCACAGCTGCAACAGTGGGGCAAAACCACCCTCACAAGCACTTTTCTTTAAAGCTCATCCAAACTGAGTGGAGAGGAAGTTATACCCAGAGTTATAGCATGGTATCGTTAAGTGTTGACACCGAGTTTAATATGGCCAGCAAAACTTTTCCACTTCCACCGAATTCTTTTTCTTTCCTTTTGTTTTACAGCCTGCTGAAACAGTGATAGTCCACATCTGGTTAGTGTCTCGTTCAAGAGAGACACCAAACAGAAAAGCCCATGTTTGGGATTAAAGAGGCAAGCATTCATTGCACAGGGCAGAAGAGCCATTTAACACTTTTCTGCACAGCAGCAGGGGGAGAAGACAGTGTGCTGTAATTTTGGGGACACTTTATTCTGCTTTCTGAACCCCAAACACCTAGTTCAAATTTACTTTTCTTGGTCCTTCTTCTCTCTGAAGAGAGACTGTGTCTAATAAACACAATGAAATATACAATAAAGATTAAGCTATTTCAAACGTTTCCAACAGCAACCGCATAACGTGTATATAGGGAAAGCATGACATGAATTCTTCAGTGATAGCCTTATCATACATAACAACCCAAAAGACCCCTCGCTGTTACTAACTAGAGACAGTAGGAAAACCAAGCGGTAATATGTACAGAGGGCACCAGCCAACAATGGAAATAACCATCATATAGGCATACTATATAGGCATACTATTATAGAGAAACATCCAGCAAGGAAGTGATGAATACATTAATGGAAAAAATAAGCAAAGATCAATGGAGGCTACAAACGAGGAGGAAATGACGCTACCCATTAAAAATACTGCTTTATGCTGCTTTTCTCAGTATTTTTAATGTCTCCTACATTATCAACATATGCTCTTTAAGAATCACTATGATCTGCTTACTTAATGCAACAATAGATGAGTAATTACTTAATGCCGTAATGGGTTGTATTAAACCCCTTTGAAATGTGATGAATCGAACAGCAATCTATGATTCTATGTAGAAAAAGCATTAAACCCCCAACTTAAGTAGCCTCATTTCTGGAAGAAGGTATCAGAAACAAAGGCAGCCTCCTCCTTAAACATGGGCACAGATCACTTCATGAACACAGGCACATGCTATACATGTGAAGGAAAAAAGGTCTTTCAGTGACTCCTGTTACAGGAGGATGTATGACCAAAAAAACTGAGAGGAAAAAACCAAACAAGTCAAAGCAAAGCCCCACGGAGGCAGAGAAGCAGAGGGAGCACAGCATGACTAAGCACTGGGCTCACAGACACCACTCCCGCAGGGAGCATTTTGTTTTCCAAGTAAATAGCATCTATCAGGGGTTCCGTCCCATTCCCTCCATTTCCCTCCACCACCAGCCTCCCCCCTCCAAGCATACACCCCACCCCACCCCCAGTGCAGCAATACAGGACTTGGCATATTTGCTGACATGCGGGGCAGTGCCACAGACACACAACTCATACCATCGTTTGCTTGACCTCATTAGTAGAGCTTGAAATTTTGCTCAACCGTCGGAGTCCAAGAAGGCAAATTATATTATTTGGTAACATTAGCAATGTTAAGATGACAATGAATCGAAAATGTTTCATAGCCATTACATTGGTGATTTGTTAATGTCAGGGAGCAACCTTGGATGTCTGAATTGTAGGTCTCACGAAAAAAAAAACAAACAAACCAAAGACAGCTATATAACTCCTAATGTGCTTAGAAACGGAACTCATTATTTTAATGCATCTACTAAAACCATGTTCCTCCACGATGTGATTACAGGTACTTGAGGAACAAACATGTGGCCTTAAGACAGAACACCTCTGAAATCTGCCTACTGCTTTACAATGAACCGCATTGCACCGTATTCATAATTCTCCATTGTACCTGCTGACTGTGATCCTGTTAACGTCACCTTGCTCACAAAGAACTTAACAGACAATAAAATGAATTGCTAGAACAAAAAATTCCCATGATAAAGGAAGTGCATCCGTAAGAATATTCACTATTCTGCCCATGAGGACAAGAACTGGGTCAGAGTTTCTCCCAGAGATATACCTGTCAAAGCCACGTTACAAATACACAGCTATAAAATGAATTAAGCAATCAAGAGAGACAAGATCTAAACTTTGTTATCCTTGTTTCATTCTACTATAGGGAGAAGAATGAAGGAAGAGATTGATGCTACTGAATAAGAGACACGTCATCTTCTCCTGCATTATTCTTCATCGTGACATACCACGAGCACAGATTAAATAGAAGCCCAGATAAGTTCAAATGATACAGCTATCAAACTTCTGTGTTTCTTATAGGCCCTTCACAACAGTATCATGACTATTAAAAGGAGATAATGCAAAGACTGTAAAATGAGTGAGAGAAGAGAGTCAAAGAAAATGAGCTACTCTGAATCGCTTAACAGGATAACCAGAGGGAAATGGAGATAGGAAGGAAGAGGCAACACTAACATTGTGTTTAATTTTGTCTCCTCCCAGTCAGCAAAGCACATAGGGACCAATTCATCTCTCCTTTATATCAGCATAAATTACAAGGGACTCCACCGAAGACCACGAAGTTACACCAATATAAGTGAAAGAGAATTTAAAGTGGCCTTAGATTACTCCGGATTGTCCAAATCATGTTCATGCTGAAATGAAAGGGGCTTTTCTACACAGGGCTGGAGAAAACTTGGCTTTATTAACACCCTGTTCAGCCATGATCCAGGAGGCCTCCGCACTATGAAGCGGGAGGAAAGCCAGGCTACCACCCTCTTAGTACCTTCCCTGAGAGCAAACATACCCTCCAAGTACAACCCTTATTAGACATCCGAGAACCCACCAAGATGCAGACCATGCCTGACCTTCCCCAAAGACACAAATCCACAGGGAAGCAGTCTTCATTATTGTAAAGGCTGCTGCCTGTGGATCCACGCGTCCTTTTAAAGGGGTGGTGTAGGAGCCTGTTCTTCCTGTTGCAGTCTCTCTTCACTATTGCTCCCAGTCACAGGCAGCAAAATAAGGGGATGCCTCTGAGATCCTGCATGACGGCACGAAATTAGCAACAGCCTAGTATTTAATAGCAACCCTGCTTGTAACTACAGCATATGGTTCTTTGTGAAATGAGATTTCTTTAGGATAGAGATTACAAAGCATTGTGTTTGTTAAAGAACCACCACAGTAATAAAAATAATAATATAATACAATCAAGCAGTAAAGCTAATAGTGCCTTCCATTCACAGATCTGAAGTTTAATGACTCAAATCTGGGAGCACCCTGGGAGTCTTGAAAAAAAATTAGGTTTTCCTAGGTTTTAGAAAAGGGTAAATGAACACACATAGGCGGATTAAATGATGATTCCTTCAAAAGCAAGAGAAGAATCCGTGGCTGAGGTAGGGAACCCCCCAAATTTCAGAACAATGTTTACATGCTGCCCTTCTCAGTAGTATCATTTTATCAAGGAGACTATTAATGGGCATCTCTATCTGTGCCACCAAGAGAAGTTATAGCAGCATAAAACAGAGAGCTAAGTTAGGTAGAGATATTCCAGTATGACTCCTGGAGTAAAAAGACACCCCTTAATTTACTTTTCTCATTTGAAGACATGTAAGCTCTGTCAAAAAGTCACTATTACACTGGAATAAAAGCACCTATCCAAGGAATGATGTTTCTGACCATCCTGCTATAATTATATGAGTACGACTGGCAAGATTTCCCTATATGAACAAGCTCCTACCGCCTCAGGTAATAAATTTAAGGAATTGAATAAATACAAATTAAATTTGTTTCCAGGAAAACTAACTTTTTAGCAGAGGGGCCTGAGTGTTAAATGCAGCCATTGCTGTATTGCACGTCCCTGATAAGTATGTACTATATATCCAGTGCCAAGAGCCACTGGCACAACAAACTTTCACCGGCACTTGCTGTGAGCCAAAGCAGGTTAAACTCATGGGTCACCTTGCTTGTCCTTGAGCTTCAATAATACCGCTGTCATGGAGCTGAGCTACTCCAGAGCAAAATGACAGGAACCCGTTTCCAATCCTATTACACATGCCCTGTCCACAATGCCAAGCGTTGCCTGTGGCTCCATTTAAACTCTTCTAGTCATAGGTAACACCCTATAACTTGAGGTGCTGCAAGTCTGTTGTGTGTGGGTCCAACTGATGGGGAGCTTTTGTGCTTTCTGCATGGAGGAGGAAGACGTGGTATGTATTGGGAGGACATGCAACTATAGTCTCAATACATGTCACCATGATGAGCCAAATTCAATAAAGAGAAAAGGAAAAAAAAAAAAAAAAAGGACTTTTCTGCTGATGTATTTATAGTTTCCCACAGCAGTTCAAAAGTTGTACATTTTACAGTATGAGAAAGGAAACAGCAAGGGGAGTTTCTGGGCTACCCCATGCCAGGGATGCAGGAGGGGTTTGCAGGGCTGGATCAGATGCCTCCTCCTTCCTGACCAAAGCCACAGCAGCCCTATTGCCAGTGTGAAACAACCCACAGGAAACTGCGGAGAAAGGAAGGCCAGGGAGGATCTGCAGCTCTCTGCCATCATCATGGGGGGGCACACCGCACCACACTATGTCATGCCACCACCGTCACCCTGATACTCACCCAAAATGGCCCTGTGGCAGCTGCAGGGAAGGGCAGCACAGACCCCCTCTCAGGGGAAAACCAGCCCAAAGCGCACAAAGCCAGCAGCAGCATGGGGTGCCCATTTTGATCCTACTTGTTCATGTCCTGCAACTTCCTCCCCAAATCTCTGTGACCAGTGGTCTACAGACAGGTAAAGACAGACATTATTGGGGGAGAGGGGGAGGCAAAAGTTGTTCGTAGCATTTGTAGCTCTTTTTTTGCTTTTAAGTATCCTTTATGCGTAATGGCAGTATCTGCTGTAGAGAACTGCACATGGACCCAACCATCCCATTCACCTGAGCCATGGATTTGTAGGTCCAGTCTCCTGTCGCTGGGTTTGAAACCGCTTAAATCCCCCAATACCAAGGGACTCACCGACAACTTACAGTGAAAAGTAAAATCAGAGGAATCAATGTGAAGCACTGGAAGTACAAGAAATGCATCTCAGCGGATGTGTGAAGCAGCCTGTTGTGCTTCATTACCCAGCGAGAAGAGGTTTGGTGGGCTCCCACAGGCGGGGGTTGGCACACACGCAGCTCAGCACAGCGCTGCACCTTCGTACTGTGCCTTGGGCCGCCAAAGCATTTTACACACTGTCTCAGTGTTTCCCAGTCAGTGGGGAGGGAGTGTGGGCTGCGAAGAAAGTGGAGTTACACCTCACTTCCCTAGACCGGGAAGGTATAATGTGTGGGTCAATACGGGGCACAATTGGTTTCATTTCCCTGAAGTACCAGTGAAATGCTAATATAGCTAAATACCACATCCATAAGTAAACACCCCGTAGCAGTATTATCCCTTGTGTGGATACAGCCCTAAGGGAAGGCCACTCTTACCCCAGAAAATCATCTGGCTTCAGAGTTAGACAGCTGCCAAAGCCAGAGGGCCAGACTCAGCCTGCCTGCTCCCACTCCATTGCACCTTGTGTCCCACTTACTCAGAGACAGCTCAGGAGCCACCAGCTGCCCCCTTGGTGCCGGAGGAATTGATCTCAGGAGGCTGGATCCCACCACTCGGCGCAGCTGCTTGCACCAGGGAGCTCAAGAGCTGGTTTTGGTACAACTGTGCATAGACACCAGCACAGCCCACTGCACTGAAAGGGAATGCACGAAGGACCAGGAATTTGAGCTGCATGTGCTACCTGGCAGTTTGGTCTTCAGTAACTAGACCTGCTGTCCACTTCAGAAAACAGGATGCTCAGGCAAGGACTGGGATTTCACGAATCGTGGGACCGATAGTACCCTGCGGCAAGAGCCTCACCATAGCCTTCAGTGCAAAAGTTCAGTGAACCAACACAGCGGGAGGAACAACCAAGGGGAAGAGAGAGCAAAGCCCACATCCAAATAGCTGCAACTGTGGATTTTGAAACAGAAAGACCCTAATACATTAAAATGACTGAGAAAACACACCTGTGACCTCTATCCTTTGTGAAAGCAGAGATGAGTAATCGCGAAGACTGTACTATTGACTACTAGTTAGAGAGCTATGGCAGAAGCTTATTTATGCAGTTAGAAACTGAATTTGGATGCTCTTCTCATGTGCATGTAGACCATGGTTGAAAAAGTTAAATTAAATCCATTTCCTTATATAGCAGAAAGCTTTTAGGCTACAAGCATCCCATACCAGAAAGATTTTCAGCCTAAAAATTACATTATGATGACAATTCAGACATTAATTCTTTGTTTAAGCCCTGTGGATTGAGCAGTTCTTAAAAAAAATTCTTTTAATAAAAATAATAATGAAAAATAAATCCATGTATATATGGAAAAGGATTATAGAAAAGTCTCTCTTTAGGAGTGAAAAGAAAGAGTTGAACAGACTTTACTGTGAACTTACAGTATTTTATAGTTCGGCATCCCTATTTCTACTATTTTTCTTTAAGATTATCCTACAGAAAGGTCTGCACTCTGTTCCCTACTACTGTGCGTAACTTTGAAAAAATCTATACAGGTATACTTTTGTGTAAAAGTTCACCTTCAGTGAAAGCCCATTTTTTTAAAAACATAGCTAGAATGAAAAAACCAAACCAGTCAGCTTTCTAGAGATGTAGCCAAGTGTGGAAGGTTATACTTCCTAAAACACCAGGAAACATAGTTTCAGTAATGCCCTTCTACAGGATGTACCTACTTAAATTCAAGTGTCAGTAAACAGAGGGAACAAACATCCTAATTAATCTGCAGGCCCCAATCCCCACCTGTTACCCACGAACTAGTTAGTTAGGGCTCTTTTTCTGCTTAACATTGACGTAATTGACAAAGAGCATCAGTCTGACTGAGCAAAGGCTGATCCGGCAGAGCTGGGCTCACAGGAATCTGAAGAGGTGCTCTTTCCTTCTATAACACCTTTATCTGAAAAGCAAACGATCCTTCCAGAACCAAATTCCACAATGCCTGTTTTAAGGAGGAGGAATTATAAAGACACTGAAAGGTTAAATAATTTGCTCACTTTTTACACTGAATGAGGAGCAATGTGAAGCTTGACATGCTGCTCTCTCTTCTGCCCACCAGACTTGTGGGTTTATTCAGTAAGCCAGGTGGGCTCTCACAGATATGTATTCACTTGTGAGTGTGCATCAATAATAGCTCAACAGGTCACAAAAAAAAAAAATTAAAAAAAAAATCAAACCAAACACGAGCACAGGACCAGCCTCTCCACATCTCCACTCAGAGAAGTGCACCTTGCATTTAATTCTGCGTACAGGAAAGTCATTTTTAAACAGTTCTGCTAAAGAGGCCCAATCAGCACATATGGTTCCTGTAATAATCCTGACCCAACGCATTCACAAACCTCTACAACTCCACACAGCCACCACCGATGCCTGTGGTGCTAAACACCAGGGCCAGTCCTGTCAATGTCTTTGACAGCAGGAAAAAAAAGCTGTGAAAATGAGACCTTTATATTTCATAGGGTAGCAACACAGGAAAGAACACTGGGATAACATCTGCACACGTTGGCACAAAAAGTACGAGCCAGTTTGCTTGATGAAGCCATGTTGGAGTGTGTAGCATTTAACTCTAGATAGGCACTTTTGTTCTGGGAAGCCCCAGTTCACAACAGACACAGGGCACAGCATTTTGTCCTGTTACAGACCAAGGTATTCTCTCCTAGCACATCCATCGCAGTGGTCACAAAGGATGCAGGAGAATCCCTTGTTTGTGGGCTAGCTTAACAACCTTTTGGTGGGAGGGAGCAATAACATGGCGCCACGCTCCGTGATGCAGTTCCTCAGTTTAGGATACATCAGGTATTCTTCATGGCAAGGGCGGAGAAGGCAATAAAAGAGAAGGCATTGTCCACGCTTTACATCAGAGGAGACATAAAGCTGGTGTCGTGGTATTTGGGCACTTCATTCTAAAAAACTCTTCCTAAAGGTTTTAAGAAGCTGTGAATTTGTAGCAGGAGAGAAGCAGCCCTGGAGGACAAAGCAGGTGAGAGCACTGGAGGTGAGAGCGCTGTTACATGCTAGCACCTGCATGCATGAGGGTGCAGAGGAATGGCTGGCAGGCACGGCAAGAAATCCTCCACCTCTCCTTGCCGATAACACAGGCATCGTTTTTTATCACCGCGCATAAAAGTAGTGCAGAAGGCCCAGAAAGTCATCCGCAGAGCATTAAACCAACAACACTGGCCAGCAACACAAGATGCTGGCCTCATTTCTCATCAACATAAGCAAAGGAGGCCTTGGTTTAGTAGATTATTTTATACTGAACCAAGAGAATAAAATTATTTCAGTAGGAACATACAGAACAAAGGCAGAAGGTAAAGGATGTGGCCTCTCAAAATCACCTGCATTTCTTAGGAAATGTATCACTGACTAAAGTAAAGAAACTTGGAAGACTTGCATCTACCAGCCCTCTCGATACACATGAAGTCTGAGAAAATAGCATTAAAATTTAGTATTGATTCCTACAGACAAGCTTCCTTAATAAATGCAAGTCGCTCAGTCTGAGATTAAGACAGACACAGACTAAGGAACCAGGACCAATTTTCTGGCAAAGGGATGTTGTTGGTGTACTTGGCTAAAATAGAGATCATCTTAAAATGATGACGTGCTCATTTATTTTGGTGTCGCAATCGCCTAGGAATTCAGACCAGAATAAATGCAAACAGAGTTCAGCCCCACAACCTTATGTAATGCTTAAGGAAGGCATTTCGGAACTTTAAAGGTAATTTGGAGGGTTTTTTAAAAATTATTTTTAGTAATTTTCATTAAAAGAAACAAGAGAAAAAAATTAGGTGAGAGAGTCTGAGTCCAACACTGCAGTCTTATCACAGCGTATGTTAAATATGTGATAAAAAAAATCCAGCTAGCCCATTATCTCTAATAGCATCTGTGAATTTTTTAAACTGCCATTTCTGTAGACATCTGAATTGGTCACTGGAGGTGGTAAATAAGATGATTTGCCACAGATGTGAGGAACCGAATCCCGGAGCTGTGCAGAAAACAAACGAGAGCTCTGTTCGAGCCACAGGGGAGCCTTCTTTCCTCCCTGTTCGAGGCCAAACGCACCCACAAACAGCTGCAATAAAGCCATCACATCAGTTACGGCTCTACCGCTGCTGGGGAACTGCACAAAGTTGCATTTACTTGTTAAAAATGATTGATTTTAGCTCCCCTATGTATCCACACTCCGCGCAATTCCCCTGCACGCTATACCATCTGCTGTAATTCTCTCAGGTTGGCTTTGGCATACCGTGACATACAAAAATCAATCAAAATTCCTCGATACGTCAGCACCCAAGGAAGAATGGCTGCATGTGCGATCTCACCATTTGTTTCGTACTTTTGCTGCCTGCCCAGCTAGCAGGGAGACAGTACGTTTCTCCCCTTTCCAACAATGTGATCTTATCGCAGGCAGCTGGCCTGCGCTCTGCACTTTCATTTTTATTGTGTGAGTTCTCCAACTCTGATGCAAATAGTCTGCCGAACATCCTCCCTCGACGGCGTGTGGCTTTTTTTTTTTATTTTCCCCTCTTCAACCTCCTTCCACACGGTGCGCTCCAGCGTCAGGCTGGCTCCGGCCAGCTCCCATTGTTCTCATTGTTATTTTCATGTCAAGGGCATGAGAGGAATATTGTACTTTTTTTTTTTTTTTTTTTTAAACCAGAACAGCAATTTAAAACCTAGGCCTTGAAAATACACTTGCCATTTGCAGGAAAACAGCTACTGGACTCACCGCAAGGCCACAGATGAGGGACAGACCCACGTGGTTAAAAAAGGTGGATGCTAAAATAAATTAAAGCGGGACCAAAGAAAGAAGCCATTTGCAGAAGAGGATGAAGACACCAAAAATTTAATTTGCTCTGCAGTGGCCTACATAGAAGAGGAACTGCCACAGCAGATTAGATGAGTGGTCCACTGGGGCTGCCGTGCCAGCACTGCCGTGGCTATCTCTAAAAGCGTGAGAGAAACGATGCGTGTGACTGGGAGTGACAAATGGGAAGAGGCAAGTAGCCAGCTAATTGCATAGGGCTGTACATGGGTTGTCCAGCAGCTACCTCCCCCTACCTGCTTGTGAGCAATACCACCACTTATTTCTTCAGGTGCTACAATTCAAATGTTGCGTTCTGCCGCAAAATTGCCAGTCTTTCAACAATAATTCCACAGCGTTTATTTCATGTGCCTCTACCTCTTGTGACCGCAGGCTGCAGCAGCTGACGAGGTGTTGGGAAAGGAAGTATATCCTTTGATTAGCTCTACATTTACTATACCAACTTTACAGTATGGAGTGTGTCTTTTTCTTTTTCTTTTTTTTTTTTTTTTTTTTGCTTCATTCAACAGGAAAAACAGGAGGAAATGAACGTGTTTCACTATTCCCTTCACAGTTTTTTGTTTTGTTTTAAATATTTTTAGATAGCGATCTACTTCACAGTTCAGAAAGCCTCAGGCCTGTCTCCAGTAACCTTTCTTCTTTAAAATCTCTTCTATACTGATCCTGCCTCCTCCTGTGACCACTTTTATCACATCTTTTCCAACTGCTGCCGCTGAATGAGATGGCAACCTTTCACAAGATATTCCAGCCAGCCCTCAATTTTATGCCATATAGGTTTATGCCTTCTAATTGAATTTTAATCCCCTCTTTAATGCAACCGAGTATCCAAGCAACTTCAGTGGTTATTATGGTTTCCCCAAGCACCCCCACCAGGTTAGCCACAAGAAGCCCAGTGTTTGGAAGGAGGAAGCCCATGAGAATTTATGGGAACCTCTAGAGCTCTATGGGGTTTTCAGCTAACGAAATCTCTCCTGCTTCTCTCTGTACTTTCAGTCCCTTTCACCCTCCTCCTCCCCCTCTTCCCATCTGCACTGGTATTTGCAAACCTTCAGGTGCTCTTCATCCTCTACACTCATGTTTTGACCTGAAGCCCAAGGGAAGTCTTCCCACTGATTTCATAGGGCCTTAGGCCAGTTCCCAATTTACTTTCCACTCCCTCCTTTAAATCCCTACAATGCTCTTGGTTCAAGTACCAACTTCTCCTAACTACAAGTCCCCTCTGCTCTGAGTTGCCGCCAGTCATCATTTGTTTATTCTGTGGCTTCAGAGCATGCCCCTTGTTTGGCATAGCAGATACCTACACTTCCAAATCTTACCTCATCGATTCAGGATAAATGCTCCTTGCCTAGTACCTCTGTATTTGCTTTCAAAGTTTCTTACAAAGGACTACACCAAAAAGATCTTAAAAAATTGAGGCACTTGGCCAGGAACCAGTTCTCCAGGACCCTACACTGACCTTTCTTCTCCCTAATTATGTTTTGAAGTGCCTGAGCAAGCAGTCAATAACAGGCACTACAACAACAACTTCCTCTCACCACAAACAGCTAGTCATAACTTGCTAAAACACAAAAGTTATTCATAAAGCTGTCTGGTCCTTTAAAGAAACCAACAACTCTATTTATTATACACTTGGGATGTTGTCCAGCATGCTGAGACTCCTCTGGACTTCACCAGGACTGGGGTGAAGCCCATGGTTCATTATTTTTGTGATTCCACACTATTTATTACAAAAGCCTTAGATGTATACTGGTACCTTTTAGTCCTGGCAATTTATTGAACTTCAGGTTCTCAAGAGGCATTGCATCTTCCTTCTTAGATACTTCTGTCTCTGTTAAAGAGACATAGATAGGTTAAAATCATGTTTATAAAAGTCAGCTTTCCTCTACCTGTACCAGGCAGCTGCTGATAAAGTACTTGGAGCTTTGGCTTTTGTTGAGCAACCCCAGGTTTCAATCATGCTCTTCTGAAAACAGTTCCTAGCTGGATTTGAGCATGTCACTACTGATGGTCATGGAAGGCCATACTACTGACCTTAACATTTCTCACCTCCATTGCCAACACATCGAAATAGAATGCTCGTCCTCTTCTGAAACAGGCGCCTGTTGCATGCTTTTCCCCCATCACATCCAGCAAACCTTCCTCTTCCATTCATGTTGCACACATCCTCACACAGGTTCTCCTGGATGGTAGCCTACAGGACTATGGCAATAGTAAAGGGGCTGGCAGCAGGAGACAACACAAGCTCTGACAGTAGGTGTACAGCAGGTAGGGTACGGTGGGTGGATGGGTCCCAACCCTGCTCGTGGTGGCCACCTGAGACAAAGAAATGATCAGCCTTTGTTTCACCCAGTTGTTCAGCCCTTCCCAGTGGGAAGGAAGGGAATGATGGGTACCTCCTCACTACCATGGGATAGGGAAGGTAAGCTTGCCATGGCTGTGGAGTGAGTCAGATGTGAGGAAGACAAGGACTCCTCCCTCCTCAAAGAAGTTACCCACCATCAGTGTGCAGCCACCACCACTGCTACAGTCATGTCTCTCAGGAGATCCTCCCTGCCCATCCTGTCCTCTCACCCTGAACAGAGCATGTGGAAATGATGCCATTTGCCCCCAGAAGTGCACAGGAGACAACACGTGCACAGGTGCATGGAGGAGTACAATGGAGCTAACAATGCTCTCTCCCAAAACCTTCCCTTGTGCTGGGTAGAGAGTGACCCAGAGACTGACTGTAGGAGAAGAGTAGCAGGACTTGGCAAAGTGTTCTGCTACTGACCTGTTATTCTTACTAAAAATAAGACCAGAAACATTATGAGGAAAATTGAATCCCCCCAGAACTTGAAGTATTTATGTGATATGGGAAGAGACCAGGTCACCCACCTCAAGTTAGTATGTGCTACATGGCCTTTGAGTGAGATGTACGGAGACAGCTAGGGAAGCACCTCACTTTAAACGAAGGCTATAACCATGTGTAGTTTGCTCTGCTTATAGTCATCAGTCCTCTAAGCGCTAGTATCTTTGTCTTGGGCTTTGATTAGTAAACTATTGCTGTATTTTACGGGCTTTGATTAATAAAGCATTGCTTTATTTTACTGCTAGGCCTACCTGACACTGTGGAACAAGATGAATTAGGGTAGAAAAATAGTAAGGGAAGAGGAGGACAGCTACGACGAAGGAATGATATGCACACCAGAAATATGCTGCAAGACCTTGGGGCAGGAAGATGGAAGGGCAGGGGGAGCAGGATGCCTACCCTTTGCTGTAATGACACAAATCTCATACAGCTTGTCCCTCCACTCCACATTCTTCCAAAGCAGCTACTGGGGTAAGGGCACGGAGATCACAAGGGACACCCCTTCCTTTGTGTCACTTGCCACATCACTGGCAGAGGCAGGCCAGGACACCTGTTCACTTCCAAACCTTAAAGAGGGGTGGATAGATTTTCATAGGCATCAAACCAGCTGTCCTCCAAGCACCCGGGTCTAGGTGACACATTTCTCTGATGAAAGGATGTCAGGGATACTAGCTCTGCCCTACACCCTGCACCTGGGCCACATGTGCAGAGGAGGTGCAGGACTCTACCACCCTACTCCATTCTAATAAACTTTGCTGTTTCTTTCAGCCTTATGCTCTGTTGTGCTCATAAAATTCAGTTATACCCAGTATCAAAATGTTAATAATTAGTTAATAGTAATTAACCAGCCTAGCAATGGGTACAGGTCCCCAAAGAGTCCTTTCATTTTTCCTCTTTTTGGACATCACTGAGGAAGAGTTATTTCTCAATAAAGCTGGAGCTAATCCTCCCCATAGTTTAACTCATCCACCTGAGTTTTGATCATGCAATTATCAGATTGGGGCAAAAAAAAACAAAAAAAAAAACCCCCCCAAAAAAACCAACCAAAAAACAACAACAAAAACAAACAAACAAACAAAAAAACCCCAAAAAACAAAAAACAGGAAATGATCTGAAAGGAATCAACAAAAAGAAAAGAGCTCTGAATTCCTTTTTCAAAAGTGTTACTAAATACTCATTGGATTTGTCAGCTCTCCAAAATAACTTGGTCTAAAAATTTCGCATTCTTTTTATTCCTGCTGAGCAATGGTGCCCTTGACTAGTCTCTTGTGTGTTTCTTTTTTTTGTAAGGATTACGTGAAGAATTAGACAAATTTATGAACTACCCAAAACCCACAATCATTTACTTGCAAGCAGTATAAATGACACATGCAATCAATCTGATACATTCACTTATTCCTGTCTACCTGGTTCTTGGGAGGCCTAATTGGCAAGGGCTCCCTAATAAGTTAAAAAGAGAGAAAACTGAGGATGCAGTGGGGAGCACCATCCCATGCTTTGGAGGAAATCACTCTATTTCCTAACAGGGCTAGGTTTCTCACTCCGAAAACAGACATAAGGGGTGAGAACGTGAAGAAAAGTGAATGAGCATGGACCTGCCCTGCTGGATAAGGAAGGGGCTTCCCATGTGAAGCCAACAAGCTCCCTGCTGGGTATTTGCGATTTCTTCCTGTCCCCCCAGGTAACACAGTGCTACCAGAAGCATGGTCGTTCCTCTCCTTAATTTTCTCTGATGCAGAAGACAACATTTCTTAAACTTGCTTTCTTGACCTCTGCATCATATTAGCTGCAGGGCTTCAAAGCAGGTTTTGTGCCAAATACAGATTTGATTTGGAAGGGTTAAGTTCTTCTGTCACAAACGCCAATGTAATTCTTTAAAATCATAGCCAATCCCATTGGACGATAACACTGATGAGAGGGGTACACAGAAAACCTGTCAGAAAGCTACCTCTCCCCAGTCTAACTGTAAAAATAACAAAGCCAAGGCCAGAATAACCACCTCCAGACACTCCAGCCCTATCAAGCTGAGGGCTCAGGAAGGCATCTAAGCAAATTGCTTAGTCCCACCCTTCACAAACCAGCTGCTAAGAGGGAGGTACAGGGGTGGAGAAAGGAGGGTGAAGAAATGGGAGGAAATACAACTAGGTATGCAGACCAGATGGTCAGGGCTGTCAAGGGGTACAGGTTGGGCAGCCTTGCCCTTGATTTCTGCAGCCAGGGAAGGACAACACACCAGACCTGTTGCTCAGACTATACCAGGTTCATCAAACCTGCTTCTGCCATCAGGAGGAGCGAGGGAATCTCGGCTGCCTTCCCCGCCTCGCAAAGGAACATCCAGGATGGACAGAGCAAGTGTACCACAGCACCAGTGCCCATCCAAGGCAGCTTCCAAGCAACCACCCCTGGTCTTTGGTGCCCCTATTACTCACAAGGGCAACTGACCCCTGAAGACCTTATCATTCTCATCTTCCTGCATTCTTTTGGCTGAAATGAGACATCTTGCCCATCTAGCATCAGGGGATATGGTAGGTGTGACCATATAGCCTCAACACAGCACCAAGCAGTAGGTGAAAAGACAAAAAAAAAAAAAAAAGAGAAAATGAAAATAACAACTTCATAAAATCATTCTTTTGGCAGCATTCATCCCTTGCAAAATTTTATCTCGCTTAGGAAGTTTTCTGAGGGACTTGTGCACACACAGAAGCCACACTCTTTCTGTTACCGCTATTATCCTTCAGTCCTTGTCCCATTCCCCACCCCCCTCTCCCACCTTTATGGAGCAGGCTAATGCCTTACTCCCAGGAGGGACACTCTATACACTTGGAGTCTTTGGAAATGCTCATTAATCACCTTCCTTTCCCCAGGACCATTCTTTGTCCTTTTACATGCTTTTTCTTGCCTCCTTCCCTGCTTGTAATCCTCATGGCCTTCACCTTCCCCTTCCACAGCTCACCAACGAGCCCCCCTGCCCCGCATGAAGGCCTCCTGTATCCCATTACTGACCATGGGAACCTCTTAATCCTTTGTACTCCGTTTTGAGATCACACAGGTGAAATGCAGATTGAGGCCTCCCAAGGCATCAGACTAAATATATCCTCTGACTTTCAGCTAACCTTCCACTGAGCAGCACCGTAACACTCACTTGCAGACACTGTAAGCACAGAAGCACTTTTAAATAGTAATAAAAATAATGTTCTTTTCACTCTGCTGAAAACATGGAAGATTTCCAGAACCAAGTCAGGCAGTCAGCCTCCCCTCTATGCCCACTCCCACAGGCGTGCGTGGGGACGAAGTTCACTTTCTGACATGGAAGCCTGTCATTCCTCCAACCCCTCTCTCGTCTCCAATGCCCACATAGACACTCTTATATGTTTTTCCTGGATGCCTTCCCTCCTTCAGAGCTTGACTGAACCTCCCATCCCGATCACAGGCCTCTACATTCAAAGTGTAGCTCAAAAAGTAAAAAGAGCATCTTTTTATAAGGCCATGGTAATGTGCTAGGCTCTTTCTCAGGGAACAGACAGACTGGTCAGCCTCTCCACACCATCATAAATTCACTTTAAGTGATAAAATTCTTCATTCAGTTTTTACTGCCTCCTCTGACGAAGACTGTGTTGGCCGATTATTTCAAGGAATGCCACATTACAAATGGGAACTCATTCACTGAATTGGTCTATAGGCCAGCATACATCAATTTTGCATAGGCTGTTTTGGTTTTAGAGCTGATTTCTAATCCTAACTCACATCACAGACACATATCTTTGCTTGGATTAATTAAGATCTCAGAGAGAACCTTCTGCTCCATTACCCTCTGTTACTGATTTATAAAAGAGGCCATGAAGCAATGCTCTTAATGATAATGAGGGGCATATTTTATCCCTTAATGCCACTCCTGGTTCCTGTGGCTAAAATGCAAAGAGAGAAGAGACGTGGACATTTCAGGGGATGAAGAGAAAAATCTTTGCCAGCCACGTGGCATTCTTCAACGGCAGATGCAACCCTTCAGCAGATGACCTATTTTTCTCTCCGTAATGAGCATTTTGGTCAGTGGTTCCTCACCCTTTAAAATGGCAACTGGAAAGAGCAGAGAGACCACTGTCACCCAACACTAAGGGGACAGACCACCAGGAGCAGGAACTCATTTATACCCTTAATGACATGAAACAGCTCAAGAGGACCAAAAGCAGTAAGGGTCAAAGGAAGATGAAGCTTTCTTTGAGCAAAATGAAGGCCAGCGCTAACAGATGGAGACAGGAAGACTGCACACACCCTGCGGATAAGGACAAGAGCCGTGCAGGAAAGCACCAAGGAAAGACCCCAGGCCAAGTTAGTCCTCCTCCTGCGGGGACTAACCGGGCTGCTCAGCCTCCTCGGCTGAGAGAAACCACTCAGGGTGATTTTATACAACCAAAGTAAAAATGCCTACATCGGCTGGGACTCACTGACCACAAAAATTCAACAAGGTCAGTAGCGTAACATTCACGATTTGCCCCTACCAAGCCTCCCACTGTTTGACGGGACAGAAATCCAGCTCCTGGCAGGAGAAGGCACCAGAGGAAAGGTGGAAAAGCTGAGTTACAGTGACGGGACTGGATTGTTGAAGCGGCCAAAATAGCCAAAGTCCTGGCTCTCAGGACTTTTCCTTTGACTTTATTTGAACTGTAACCCCAAACAATCCCATTCCCACCATGAATTTCCCATAAACAGGAAGCAGCAGTGAAACTGATAAAAAAATGACAAAAAAAATGACAGCTTCACGGTGCTGTGGAGGGGAGTGCCGGGATGTTCCTCTCACAAGCGGTCACTGCTCTGCAACTGCGGGAGAGCTGGAGGCCTTGAGAAGACAGGCTGTATTTCCAGAGGACGAGTCCTTGGTAAACACCTTTTCCCACAGTGTGCCCTTCACTGCCTGCTTCTCTGCACTTCCCAGCATCTGCCCACAGTTATTTTCACTTAGAAAATTAGACTATCAAAAAAGGTTATCTTTGTTTTAAATGTTTTACTTAATCTCACCTAACCCCAATTTTAACTATGTTATTTTTGCAAAGTTGAGCAGCATTGGCAAACCAGAAGTGTTTGTCTTTTACTTATCTACAACACCATCACACGCAATATATGCTGTCAAAAGCAGGTCTGCTTCTTTCCAAAAGCACGGAGGAGCTAGTTGGGTAGCCCACAGAACCTACTGGAGGATTTATCCGGGGCTAGTCTCTGTAGCATCCAGGCACATCTGTCTCTGTGTTTTATACTAATTGGACAGAAATATAAAACAGAAGTTAAGTGACTTCCCTTATGTCACACAAAAAAAATTAACAGAACAGAGAAAGCCTGACTCCTTCAGAACTCATACGTGACACCCAAAGAGGTGAATGGGCCACATAAATGGGTATATGCAACACCAGACCTGTAGGAACCATATCCCACTTGCCAGTTTGTACGTGTCTGCTAAAAAGAGATGCATATCTCAGAGTGCAAACTGACGTTTGCTGGTTTTGAGAGATTTTTAACAGGAGATTTTGTACCATGACTCAGTTAGTGCCCTTGCTTTCAGACTCAGGAATAAGAGTTTCTGCGATTTTTGGATTAAATACTTTTGGTCTCCAGGGAAAATTATTCTGCTCTACTACATTTTTTCCACATTTTTTTTATTCCTTTATACCAGCTTAATTTTGGTAAAACATGCCAAGAGAGGCACAAACTGAAGCATACAGCATTTACATTAGTAGTTATAGAACAAGAGAGCTGTAATACATCCTGCCTAGCATTTCTCCACCAAACATTCCCTGAACCACTGAAGTGAAAGGGAATTTTACTCTTGCTGAAGTATCCGTCTATATGGATTCTTCAAAGAACAGGCAAAGTTGCTCTGTCTCATAGCATAAGGAAGACATATATACTCACCAGTAATTTAATAAGCAAATTATTTTGCAATTAAGATGGGTTTGGCAGCTACAAGTAGAATCAGATTAATTTGGTCTGATTGGGTCAAAATAGTATTCAATCTGGACCACTAAAAGCGAACAAAAGGAGAACCTGCTTACATTTTACAGAGTACTACCTGGAGGCCAGATTTCCTTCCCAGCAGTGCCGAGATGCAGTGCCCTGCTGATTCAGTAGATGTTCAGAGCCAGATGGGACCTTTCCACTGCTCCCTGAGACATAGCTAATGAGAGCACCACCGTGCTACGGAGCTGCCAAAAGATAGAATCATAGAATCTTCATGGTTGGAAAGGACCTTTGAGATCATCAAGTCCGACCATACACACACACACAAAAACCCCCTACAATCTCTGCCACTAGAGCATGCCCTGAAGTGTCAAATCTACCCGTTTCTTAAATACCTCTAAGGATGGTGACTCAACCACCTCCCTGGGCAGGCTGTTCCAGTGCCTGACCACTCTTTCAGTAAAGTAATTCTTCCTAATATCTAATCTAAACCTCCCCTGCTGCAACTTCAGACCATTTCCTCTGGTCCTGTCATTATTCACCTGGGAGAAGAGGCCAACACCCACCTCTCTACAGCCTCCTTTCAGGTAGTTGTAGAGGGCAATGAGGTCTCCCCTCAGCCTCCTCTTCTCCAAACTAAACATGCCCAGCTCCCTCAGCCTCTCCTCATGTGACTTGGTCTCCAGACCCCTCACCAGCTCGGTAGCTCTCCTCTGGACACGCTCCAGCACTTCAATGTCCCTCATGTACAGAGGGGCCCAGAACTGAACACAGTACTCGAGGTGAGGCCTCACCAGTGCCGAGTACAGAGGCACCATCACTTCCCTACTCCTGCTGGCCATGCTATTCCTGATACAAGCCACAATACTGTTGGCCTTCTTGGCCACCTGGGCACACTGCTGGCTCATGTTAAGCTGGTCATCCACCATCACCCCCAGGTCCTTTTCTGCCAGGCAGCTTTCCAGCCACTCTTCCCCAAGCCTGTAGCGTTGCTTGGGGTTGTTGTGACTGAAATGCAGGACCTGGCACTTGGCCTTATTAAACCTCATACAATTGGCCTTGGCCCATCGATCCAGCCTGTCCAGGTCCCTCTGTAGAGCCTTCCTACCCTCAAGCAGATCAACACTCCCACCTAGTGTGGTGTCGTCTGCAAACTTACTGAGGGTGCACTCAATCCCCTCACCCAGATCATTGATAAAGATATTAAACAAAACTGGCCCCAAAACTGAGCCCTGAGGAACACCACTGGTGACCGGTCACCAAGAGGATTTCACCCCATTAATCACAACTCTCTGGGCATGGCCATCCAGCCAGATTTTTACGCAGTGAAGAGTACACTTGTCTATACCATGATTCACCAGCTTCTCCAGGAGAATGCTGTGGGGGACAGTGTCAAAGGCCTTACCAAAGTCCAGATAGACAATGTCCACAGACTTCCCCACATCCAGAAGGCGGGGCACATGGTCATAGAAAGAGATCAGGTTGGTTAAGCAGGACCTCCCTTTCCTAAACCCATGCTGGCTGGCCCTGATCCCTTGGCTGCCCTGCACTTCTTGTGAGAGCTCACTCAAGATGATCCTCTCCATGATTTTTCCTAGTACCGAGATCAGGCTGACGGGCCTGTAATTCCCCAGATCCTCCTTCTGACCCTTCTTGTAGATGGGTACCACATTAGCCACCCTCCAGTCATCTGGTACCTCCCCTGTTGACCATGATTGTTGATAAATGATGGAGAGAGGCTTGATGAGCTCTCCCACCAGCTCCCTGAGTACTCTTGGGTGAATCCCATCCAGCCCCATAGACTTATGTGCGTCTAGGTGCAGAAGCAGATCATTGACTACTTCCTCCTGGATTATGGGTGGGTTGTTCTGCTCTCTATCCTTATCTTCCAGCTCAGGAGGCTGAACACCCTGGGGATAGCAGGTCTGACTATTGAAGATGGAGGCAAAGAAGGCATTAAGTATCTCAGCCTTCTCCTCGTCCTTGGTTGCAACTTCCTGCCCCGCATCCAGTAAGGGATGGAGATTCTCCCTGACTCTCTTTTTGTTGATGTATTTATAAAAACTTTTTTTGTTGTCCTTTATGTTAGTGGCCAAGTTGAGCTACAGCTGGGCTTTTGCCTTCCTAATTTTCTCTCTGTATAACCTAACGAGACCTCTGTACTCCTGAATTGCCTGTCCCTTCTTCCAAAGGTGGTAAACCCTCCTTTTACTCCTAAATCCCATCAAAAGTTCCTTGGTCATCCAGGTTGGCCATTTTCCCCGCCCTTTAATCTTGCGACACTTGGGGACAGCCTGCTCCTGGGCCTTTAAGATTTCCTTCTTGAAGAGCGTTCAGCCTTCCTGGACCCCTTTGCCCTTCAGGACTATCTCCCACGGGACTTTCTCAACCAGTTTTCTGAACAGGCTAAAGTCCGCCCTCGTGGAAGTCCAAGGTGGAGGTTTTGCTAACCCCCCTCCTTACATCACTACGAATTGAAAACTTGACAATTTCATGATCACTAAATACAAGACAGCCTCTGACCACCACATCTCCCACTAGTCCTTCTCTGTTTGTGAACAGTAGGTCTATCGAGGCACCTCCCCTGGTAGGCTCACCCACCAGTTGTGTCAGGAAGTTATCTTCCATGCACTTGAGGAACCTCCTAGCCTGCCTGCTCTCTGCTGGGTTATATTTCCAGAAGATACCCAGCAGGTTGAAGTCCCCAACCAGAACAAGGGCTGGCGATTGTGAGAATTCAGCCAGCTGCTTATAGAATACTTCATCTGTCTCCTCATCCTGGCTGGGTGGTCTATAGCATACTCCCAGCACAAGATCTCCCTTACTTGCCTTCCCCTTCATCCTTACCCATAAACACTCAACTTTATCATCACTGGAATCTAGCTCTATACAATCAAAACATTCCCTAAGGTACAGAGCACACCCCCGCCTCTCCTTCCTTGCCTATCCCTTCTGAAGAGCTTATAGCCATTCATCACAGCATTCCAGTCATTACAGTCATCCCACCACGTTTCCGTGATGGCGACTACATCATAGCTGTCCTGCTGCACAATGGCTTCCAGCTCATCCCGTTTGTTGCCCATGCTATGTGTATTCGTGTAGATGTACTTGAGCTGGGCTACTGATTTCACCCCCATCTTTGGCCCTTTATCCCTAGGCTCATTACTAGTGGGCCTGGTTTTATTCCCTTCCCCCTTCGATTCTAGTTTAAAGCCCTGTCCATGAGCCTTGCTAACTCTTGGCCTAGTACCCTTTTCCCCTTTTGGGATAGGGTTTTCCTATTCTTAGCGAGCAGGCCCGGTGTCCTGTAGATCAATCTGCGATCATAGAACCCAAAGCCCTGCTGGTAGCACCAGTTTTGGAGCCAGGTATTGATCTGTCTGATTTTCTTGTTAACCCATTCATCAGTCCCCAAAACTGGAAGGACAGAGGAGACCACAATTTGTGCTCCCGAACCCTTGACAAGCCATCCCAAGATGGTGGCCTTTATTTTATAGGACTGTTTTGTTGATGCTGGTGGCTGTGACTTCTGCAGTTGAGTAAAGATAAAAGATGGACTCTACTTGCAGAATACTGCTGGCATTCTTTTGCCCCCACACACCATTATTTCTTATCCACCCCACGTCCCTGCATTTTAGCCAGAACCTCTCAGTTCCCAATAGCCAGGTCTTTCCATCTGGTCCTAGGAGCAGCCACTCGTAAGAAAGCTGTCGAGTAACCAGAAACCCCACAGCAAGGAGTACTTCCAGCAACTACCTGCAAAATAGAAATGCATGCACATGCAAACAGGTAGATGGTGATTCACTTCACAACCCCATGGACCCTATACAGTCCATATGAAGCAACAAAGAACTACTTGATCTGTGTGTGGAAATCCTCTCCCAGCTTGTGGGGGATGCCTGGGCAAGATGAGGTGAGAGCAGAGCTTGTTCTGCATCAGTGCCTCAAGCCCTTCCAGGACAGCAAAGGCAAGGGCAGAATAACACATTGGAGAAACCACTGCAAGGGATCAGCCAGAGCAGCTCAGTGACAGATCTCCTATGAACTGAAAGCCAAATCAGCCCTGGCTCTGGCTACAGATTTACAGAGACCTAAGCACTGCCCAGCTCCCTGGTCACATGAAGCCCAGCAAGCTCAAAGAACCACATCCACCTTTTCCAGATTCACTATGATGATGGTAATTTCTCACATATGCTCTGACAACATGGCTCAAAAGCCATAGAGCAGAGCAACCAGAGCTGAAAACACTCTTCATGGGATTATTACCATATTGTAAGCAATCAGCTTTGCTTCCATTATATTCCTACACAGACACTCTGAGATTTTTTTGTTTTGTTATTTTAATAGGAGAAGTATAAGTGCTCTATTTTCCATTAATTTCCTTACAGACATATTTTCCAGCTGCTTCTGATTATCACCTCTTCATTCAGATCTTCCTTCCAAAAGAAAAGATTATAACAAAAATGCCATTTACTGTCCTCATGTTTACACCATTTCCAAAGCTGACAATTTGTTCTTCAGGATTGATGGGGGGTGAAGGGGGGAAGGGAAGTTATTTGTTTGTTTTAAAATGAAAACAGGCAGGCTTGGGGAACAGAGGGAATGAAATCTCATAGGGCTCAAGCACTCTTTAAAAAATTCCACAGAAGCAGTTTAATAGCACTAAAGGTTGATTCACGTAAGAAATGATGCATCAAATGCATATAATTTTTACTGTTACATCAAGAGCTCGGTCTACATGTACGTCCTCATGCATAGTCAAAGCCTGCAATGCAAATAAGGCTGAGTCAGACTGCAAAAAGGCTGTTTCATTCTCTAACATGAAACATATGTTAAGAGCATGCTCTCTTTACAAATTTCAGCAAAAATTCTGAGTATATTCATTTAGATATCAACATGAATTCTGACAACAAATTCCTTGAAGAAGATTTCTCTATCTATGTCTTTTCAGTCTGTGCTCTAAATGGTCACATCCCAATAAAGAGAAAATGAATAGCCTAAATTCTAAGGCCAAAAGTTTCAAAGTATTTAGTAATTTTAGATGCCCCCTCTGAGATGCTTTGGATATGCCGAAGTTGCAGAAGATGAGAGCTCAGCATTTTCTAAACGTCAAGTTCTCTCCAAATTCAGATGTAATAGCTTAGGCACCTAGTTCTATATTTGGGCACATTCAAGTTTAAATACTGACAGTTCCAGCACATAGTAATAACTCACATTCTTTCCCGAGATCCATATTCCTATAGTCAATACAGTTAGTCACTTAAATGTAAGCAGCTTGATTTTTTAGGTATTTATTGGCTTCTCTTTCAGTTGCATTTGCTCACCACCCCTGAAAATCGTACTGTTTTTATTTAGAAGTCCAAGCACAGAATTAAGTGTAGCATGATATTTAACAGTCATAACAAGTGCTACTGGCCAGAGGTCTCAATACTTTGCAACATTAATGAAGTACCACAATCCTTTCATAGATGGGAAAAATTAACTGAGAAAGACATCTTATTCCAGTGGAGATGTTTTTTTTTTTAAAAAAAAAAAAAAAAAAAAAGGAAAGTGAACTGCTTTAAATGGGAAACGTGCAAAGACTGCAGTACTACAAGCTTCTACAAAGGCAACACATTGAAGACCCTTCAATAGCCAAATGTGTCACTGAAGTTCAGCAAGAAACTAGCCAGATACTTAACAGATGCAAGGCTTGCTTAGAAGACTAAAGCAAGCTACAATTTCATAGCAAGAGATCTGATCATTATCATCTAAAAGCAAAATAGCAAACTTTAAACAATTAACCTTCTGACAAACAGTCCTAATAGGGAATTTCTCCAACAGGAAACTTGTGGATCAAGAGGTGGTACACCACCTAAGCAGCTCATTTGTGAAGTTTAATCATTTTAGAGTACTGGTGTCTAACACCAATCCCCTAAAAGTGGTTGAATGTTAGCAAGTCGTATGCACCACCGAGGACTTTGTTTGAAGAATCTAAGGATAACCTATAGCACTAGGAATTCCCCAGAAGCGGGCATCCTCCACCTTCAAACAAGAACCTCTGAGGTAGTCATGATTCAGAGAACAATTTTCCGTTGCTGCATATAAAATAGCAGTCAAAGCAATATCCGTTTCAGATCTCAGTTAAGGCTATGCTGAAACAGCTAAATACCAGTTCATCTAACTAGATTGCTGATTTGCCTTCTGCTTTCTACACTTCCAGTTGAACGTGAAGATGTACTTTTCCCAATTTCTCTGCTGTTTCACCTTCTACATCAAGGCAGTGCTGGGCATCACACCACAGCAGTTGTATTTTTCTTCTTTTCAAACTCTAGGCCAAGGTTCTGTTTATGAATGTTGATAAAAATGCTTTTGACAAGAAGTATAAATTCCAATATTAAATGAACAGGAGCCTGCTAGCCTGATGAAAATTTACAAACCATAAAAGTAACTAAACGGAATTTGGCCAGATAGTCAAGACTTACAAACATGGCTTCAATAACAGCTCCATAAGAAGTTGTTTGTTTTGGTTGGGATCTTTAGAAAAGAAAATGGTTAATTTGAAAGTAGCATATTTTATGTAGTTGTCAACAGTCTTCCGTTCCTCTTTGTTCTGTTGCTGTTTTGTGTTATAAAGAATGATTAGTCAGGGAAAAGCTGCACTTTCGGGGCAAAAGAAGATGCCAAGTGCCTGTGGACTACATAGTGTGGGGAAATACTGTTTTACTTGTAACTCTATGCAGTGAGAGATTAACGGGTGGGGTTCTTGTTTCTGCTAAACTTATTTCCTGCAGCATCACCATACCAGTGCAGGGAGCCCTCCATCTTCATGGGCTCCACACGGCTCAGAACAGGACTGTTTCTGCAGTAGTGGGGCCATTGCCCCACACAAAGTAATAAATTCAGTTGTTAATTGGACTATTTAAATATGGACTAGCTCTACAGACCTCAGCAGACTTACTAAAGATTTATGTTAACAGATGCGAATATGGGATCTCTTGCTTTACACGGGTAAACAATTTATTAGAGACTGTAACAAACTAGACATAATGCCTTAATTGCATTTTTTCCACACAGGCCTCCACCCTTCACAGTAAATCTAGCCTTGACATCTAACTGCCTATTTCTGCCCAGGAATTTAGGTAGGTAGTAGGTTGGTTGCTCGTTGGCTGGCAACCCCACCGCCGTGTTTAAAGGTCTTTATAAATTAACGTCAATGCTTCACGTAATTGTTTTCTGAACCTGGTCAGGTTTCTGTGCACTCTAATTGTTCTATAGCAATGTGGTAAACACTTCCTGCAGACAATTTCTTAGGAAGTTTGGATTTTATATAACCCAGGAAATGAAGTCACCAGACCTGTGGGCTGCCTGTAATGATTCAGTCCCCTGGTTCCTGCAACAAGCAGGCACTTCAGACACAAAAATCCAGAGGCAATGATAAACTAGAGGAAAGAAAAAGGGTGCATAACAGTTTCTCCATTTACTCAATTTGTATTCAGAAAGTTGTAAAGAACTTCCACAGACTTCCAGTCATTTATTTTTATCCTTGGGGCCAAAATTATAAATAAATTCTGGTCCCTCTCCTCCTCTTGTCTTCATTGCATTGGGGAACAAAACAGGACACGACACGTAGGAGGGAACTGACGTTTCTGTCTGTATCTTTTCACTAAAGCAGCACCACTTTTTTTCTCTACTTCGTATTTCTATTTGTTACAAAATACATGTGTCCGTTACTATTAACTTCCCTGCTTTTGCATCATCAATCACTTCATCAATGCTCTGGAAAAATGCTGTATAGCTACAGCTAGCGCAGCATTCCCCAAAATGACCTAAGGGCTCTGAAAAGTTCATAGCTGTCTAGTTCAAAATTGACTTGGATTTGTCTGTCTTTGGAGCTTTCTGTAGGTTTTATTTGATTCAGAAAGCCTTTGAGGAAATTCAGGGAAGTGTAAGATGCTTTCTGACTTAGAACATTATTTGCATTTTACCTGAATAACTGTTTCTTGGGAAAAGGGATAATAAGATCAAAGTGCACGGATATTTCTGGAACTTGAAGAAAGTGATAGACTGCTGGGATCCTCCAACTGAGTACTTTCTTAGTGCACACAAAAATCATTTCCACATGATTTCCAAGCACAAGTCATGGCAGAACCTCAGTTATGGCACTGCCCCTGTACACGTGCTCAGAATTAGATTTATGCTTCTGTGCCTATTCCATGCCTTCTACCTCATCTAACATGAAAATTATCTTTTTTTAAGTTTGTTTTATATAGCAGAAATATTAGTTCTTGATGTAATCCTCTTTCTTGAAAGATTTTTTGCCTGTCTATATGAAATGTAAAAAGTTGTCTCCTTTGCTGTGAATCGATCTCCTGAGCCGTGCTATTCTATGGCCGTGGAAGCTCTTGTCCAGCCTTCAACACCATGCAGCTGTGGTGTGTGACCTCAACACAGTCTTCCCCCAAAGTCCTCTAACTACGTAAGAGGAACCAAAATATTAGTAAGCAGAGCAACGTTTCCTCCCAATGGTCACAACAAATGCTATTGCAAAGAAGGAGGAAAAGGAGAGACAAAAGATAAAATGTAAAAAGACCAAAGGAATTTCACATTGCAGACAAAGGAATAATCCTTGGCTGCCTGATATCCTGGAAAATATTATCCATTTAATAAAAATTAAAGTTTTAATCCAGAAATCTGTTCAGTACATATACGTTCAAAGTGGTAAGATCAAACTACGACATCATCTGCTTCTGAATCAACTGGCTCTGGGGGCAGTTACTGGAACCTGAGGACTTCCACACGTCTCAGCTTTCTACAAAGGGAGGAGCGATTGCTCTGCAAACCACTGTCAGTTCTTCTTTAGCAAAGCAATTTAAACACTATGTGACCTTCACGGTTGGAGTGAGTGGGTGCACCCTTATCCATCTCTCCCTTATTCATCCGACACATCAGCAGAGGGTTGAATTGGTACGGCTCCTACCATCCTATTACTTTGGGAACACCCTTCTCCCAGAATTACAACACAACTGCAAATTTGGGTCTGCTGCTGGCGCGCACAGTTTTACAGAGTGCTACATCCTCCTCACACTGCTGCAAACACTATCACGGCTTAGCACAAGCCAGTATTTGCCTGTGAACTCTGACTGACTCTGAATTCAGAAAAATGTAGCTTGTCCCATATCTGGCAGGTTTCTTTTCTGGCAGGGACACACAGAAAAATCTGAGTTGGAGAGAAGGAGGAGGAGAAATCTGAATGATCACATTGGGGATAAACAACTGGAGTGGTAGCAAGCAGATGAGAAGAGGTAAGGGAAGGTCTGAGTCACCCTTGGTGCACTTGAATCCTGACTGGTCGGATGCTAGCCCCACTTCAACATCACATATGAAGGGAATGGGCAGAAGACAAGTACTTTTTTGAATTTCTTGGAAAATACCAGTGGAAGCAAAGAGCAGAAAAAACAGGTGGGCCTAGCATGTGTGGAGACAGAAAACAGATAGTGAAAGATACAGAGCCATCAGTCTCAGGGGAATAAGGGAAACATGAGAATTTTGGCTTCCCCCATTACAGAACATAACTGTCTGCCATTAGATGCCATTTAGATGCACTTACCATACTTTGATTAAACGCACATAACCTCTTATCTTTTATTGTCTTTGATATTTCAAAGCTATTAGCTATACTGTAGAATTTAGTTTATTTTTTTGTTCAATTTTGCTCTCACTGAGGTTATTTTCTTCAGAGGTCACTTGATCCTGAAGATAATGATAAAATTCAACTTCAAAAGAGGAGTGGAAATAAAATCATAATTTAAAAAAAAAAAAATCCTTCTGGAGAGCATCCTGCTGACAGCCTGTCCCACTGAATTTGATAGGAATACCCCTGGCAATTAAACAAGCCTGGCTTATCCTTCCATTACCCTGACATTTATTAATTCCCAAGCATAACAACAATTCTGTTGCATGTTTTTACATATTATGCATGCACTCACGCTGCTAAGTTCTTCACAGTTGGAAAATAGATTCAGAGCTTCAAATGGGTAAGAGAGGCAACAGTCATAAGTAAATCCCAAGGGAGAAATAAAAGGACTTAATAGCAAGCTATTATTAAACTCTATTTGATATATTAAAAAATCACAAGGAAGCCTGTCAAAAAAATTACTATGATCAAATAAATTACAAGGCAAAGCTGCCAGTCACGTCTTGCAAACTGGTACAGCAGAGACACGACGGGAAATAAAATACCCAGAGCCCAGCACAAAATCAGGCTTGCACTGTCAAACACACGCCCGTCGTGCTCGTGGCCTCCCTGCCTCCATCCAGCCTGCAGGAGCTGCCACCTCAGCACCTCGTCCTGCGCTCCCGGCCGGACACGCAGGGGCTGAGCGGGCTGCACAGGCTGGGCATTGAGGCCGGGAGCCCCACTCCCACTTTATTCCATCTCCTCCCCAGCTAAACCATTCTTCTCCTCAGCGCCTCGTTATCTCCTGCCTACGCACCCGCGGCGTTCACATGTACTTTGCCACTTTGCAAAGTGCTCTTGGGATTACTTAGGTACTGCACCAACCCAAAGTTGCTCCGCTTCACGGCGCCGCAATCCTGGCTTTATAAAACTCAACCTCGCACAGCGGAGAACTGCCGGCGAGATTAACTTCAAAATGTTCCCTTTAAAGTGCACGATGTCAGAACTCTGCAGAGTATATCGCAACCAGTGCTTCTGCAATGAAAAAGCCATCCCTCCCTCAAGAGGTTTGCCCAGCGTAGCACCGAAAGGTGCTGGCAGGGGGGAAGCCAAGGCTGGACATGCAGCCTCTTCTCTTTCCTTTGTGCCCAGTCCTGACAGCACCTCCCAGGTGTGGCCACACAACCCATTTCTCTGTCCGCTGTCCTCCATACATGCATTTCCCAGGGACAAGTGACTACGAGTTTAAAGCAGTAACAGTATTACAGCCTAATGCTGTAACAGTATAGCAGGGCAAAGTTTGGAGGAAGAATGAACACTTTTCCAGGTCAACTGACAAAGCTGGAGAAAAGAGAAAAGCATCCGGGCACCCGAGGCCTTTTTTGGATTTTTAGGAAATTAAAGGCTGCACCAGGGTAATTTGAGAGTTAAGATAGATTTTTTTTTTTTTTTTTAGCCTCAGTTTGTAATATCAGTATAATCTTAAGTAATTTCTTCCCCTTTGTTACATTTACTAGACCTTTTGCTTGCTTGATTGTTTCCTAGCTTGCAAGTGGCAAGCGGAGCATCTCAAACCCTGACAAATCATAGTCGAGAAAAAGCAGCCAGAAGCCTGGGTGGCTCCAGGGCACGTGCGTACTTCCACATGTTGGTGTTCCTGTGCACTTCTTGGGTTATTCCACTTAAATAAAAGTTGAGAGACCCAAAACATTGGTCTGCTTACCATTCCAGATGCTTTTTGCTGCCCCCCAAAAAAGCACTGCTTCAATTTAAGAGACATTAAGAGCTTCTATTTGGTTGCTTCCCCCCCACAACCCTGCCCCCAAACAGTTTAAAATCTTGATAACCTCTAGCCTAGCTGTCAAATCTCTTACGCTTAAGCGAGAAAACCCACTGACGTCAACAGAACTACTCACATGAATAGTTACAACTTGATTTGGCCTTAAGGCTTTAGATGTGTTTAAACCATTTAGATCAATTGTAGGCCTCAGATTGCTTTTGCAGTTTCAACCATCTAAAACAAGAAGCAGCCCAGAGGAGGGCACAGAGGGAGCACAGAGGAGACAGCAGAGCCACCACCACTTTATTCACCATGGAATGCTGTTTGTGGCTGTCCAGGAGCACTGACAGCAGCCAAGACTTTCTGTACATGCCCCAAAAAGCCCCTCTCCCAAGGCAAAAAGCCAGATAAACCAATCCCTACCCCACGTCTTCAGTCCACGTTCTGCAAACACCCCTAACCATTAATTTCAAAGCAAATAGAAAGTGTTCGGTGCTCGAGCACAACTCAGAACAGTCTCAGAAGTGCCAGCTCTACACAGGCTGCTGGGAGAAACCCCGTGGCAGTAAGAAGCTGTGCTAGCAGGACGGCAAGGCAGGGAGGCCCTCGCTGCTGACGATGCAGTAACTTCCCACTGTGACAACAGCTTCTATAGAAACCAGCCATCTTCCCACAAGGCAACCCAAGAGATAATTTAATGGAAAAAAAAAAAAAAAAGAGAGAGAGAGATGCCCCTGCCGCTGATGACTGATGACCTAATCTTTGGGGGACAGATAGCGTAATACATCCAGCACATGAATCACAATCCCACAATCCTGCACAAATTGGGTGTTCAATTTCAGCAATCCCACCAGCACCAATACACTTAAGCAATTGATCGAATCCAGGTGAAACTGTTAGATGACGTTCAACTCCTAACTTGGACTATATAAAAAGGAACATTTGCTCCTTGGGCTTTAGCAGTGGAGGGTTTGAACACAGATCTGTTTTAAAAAGCAGTTTTTGTTATCCTCACTTCCTTCATTTGTATTGAGCTCTCACTGACATTTATTCTTGCTTGTCGCTCACAATCCTCAGGACAACGACTGTAATCTGTTAAACAACTAGCTCACTGCCAATGGGTTGTCACAGAATCATATGAATCATGGAATAGTTTGGGTTGGAAGGAACCTTTAAAGGTCATCTAGTCCAACCCCCCTGCAATAAGCAGGGACATCTTCAACTACATCAGGTTGCTCAGAGCCACGTCCAACCTGACCTTGAATGTTTCCAGGGATGAGGCATCTACCACCTCTCGGGGCAACCTGTGCCAGTGTTTCACTACCCTCGTCATAAAAAATTTCATCCTTATATCTAGTCTGAATCTACCCTCTTTTAGTTTAAAACCATTACCCCTTGTCCTGTTGCAACAGGCCCTGCTAAAATGTTTGTCCCCATCTTTCCTGTAAGCCCCCTTTAATAAGTACTGAAAGGCTGCAATAAGGTCTCCCCGGAGCCTTCTCTTCTCCAGGCTGAACAACCCCAACTCTCAGCCTGTCCTCACAGGAGAGGTGCCCCAGCCCTCTGATCATTTTTGTGGCCCTCCTCTGGACCCATTCCAACAGGTCCATGTCTTTCCTGCACTGCGGGCTCCAGAGCTGACACAGCACTCCAGGTGGGCTCTCACGAGAGTGGAACAGAGGGGCAGAATATGTTATGCAATATTACGCAGAGAACCTGTCAGACTACTCATCCTTGCAGGTCCCAACCAAAAGAGTCCAGGACTGTAAAAGAAGAGAGTGTGCTTGTCGGTAGAAAGGCTTTTTTTTTGCTCCAGGATTCCTCCTCTGTCCTCTGCCTCCATGTTCAGCTACGGCCCCTGTAGCACACAGAAATTCACTAGTCACTACATAATTTGGCTGTCACCTGATACTTCAGGACAAAAAGGTAAAGCAGAATGGAAGAGTTACTGATATGTATATGGCATATGCCCATCTGCAAGGAATATATGTATTTTTTAAAAGTAGAAAAAACAAACAAACCCATGCCACACCCCTAGATCACTCTGCAGTAAGCACAAATAGCATATTTGGGAACGTGCAGAGTACATCCCCACCATTAACCTCAACAAGCCTCACTCCTGCAGTGCTCCTCTACACCCCCCAAACTATGTCCACAGTTGCCTCCAGGTCTCTGACCTCATATGCTGGTACCCTATGTCCTTTCCCATCCCCTAAGCATCCTCCCACAACACCCTTTCCCACGTCTCTAATCTGTCTCTGGCTCACTGACCAGAAATGAGGCAGTACACGTCATGACAGGTTCAGAAGCAAATGCACAACAACCTCCTGGTTCACAAACACACTTTTGGCCAGCTCTGCCTGGCTGGCAAGGAAGCCCCAGCAGAAGTGACGGCTGAGCCCTCCCTGCGGCCCCCACAGCTGGGTATTATGGGTTCACTACCTGCTGCTGAGTCCTGCAGAACCTTAGGAAGATCTTGCTGCCAAATTGCATGAACATGGCTCCAGGACTGAAAAGCAATAGGGGACTTACACAATGAGAGACAATCTGACTCTGAAAGCCTTTGTTCCTTAGGCACTCTCCTTGAAATTACAGGGAGAACCCAAGCACTGCAAAGCCCAGAAATTCTCAGCTAATACACTGTATATTGAGGTACAATTATGTTAACGTATTTGACAAACATCCAGTAATAGAAGTGCAACTATAGCATCCAGTCTGCCCAATGTAGGCCTTGAAGTGATGCTAGGCAATAACTTTAGGATGATGACGTGGACATCCTTGTGTCTGTATAGGCCAGGTGACAGAGAGGATTACTATGACTACCTCAAAGAAAGTACAACAGCATTGCTTCAGTGTAAGCTCTGCCTGGACCTATCTATCATCACAGAAGCTGGGCCATGAAGCTCTATTTTAATACAGTCTCACTGAAAGGCATTCTTCTATCCACTTCCTCTTGTTTATTATTCTTTCAAATATCTGATAAGATACTTTTCAACTGTGGCTATTCACTTTCTGTTTGCGTAGGTCTTGGGTTCATCACAAGCTACAAGGTCAGCATTAATCTAAACAATGGCTGGTTGTGGGCGATTTTGCCAAGTGGAAAACACTCTAAAGGCTAGATTGTTATCATCAATAGGGCAACGAGCAGGAGGGAGAAACAAGCCCTACGTACACACATACGGATGAAGCAGAGCTACTCAGACACGAGGTCATGGGTGTAGCACATGCACTAGAAGCCACGGCTCCTGCCCAGGGATCGTTAAGATGGAAAAGTAGGGAGAGGAGAAGGAGGAGCCTCCCTTCTGTCCCAGCATGTCAGCGTGGCCAGCTGGCTGGGCACCTGCGAGGAGGACAGAGAAGCCAGCTTCCTGCACCTTTTGGATATCTGCCTTGTACCTGCAGAGCATATTTAAGGCAATGAAATAACATGCAAAGCATGCCTTTTACAGCTGAGCCCCATGCTGTCATTCAGCCCACAGCAAGATCTTTTATGGACAATGTACTGACAGAAGTGCCCTGAAGGAAATTTGAAAACAAAAACCAAAACTCAGTAAAACAAGCAAAACAGTAAGTCTGAATGAAACCTTTAGAAGTAATTTCTTTGAGGACTGCTGGTTGATAGCAGACAAAAGAGGAAAGCTCCATTGGTTTGTGATATCAAAATATTATAACTGTATTTACAGTTTGTCATTTGTAGAGCCAAAACCTTCCAAAATATACTACTTGAACCTGGAAAGCATGCAGCTTATCTCTCGTCCTTTACATTCCCTTCTTCAAAACACACCCTTTCCTGCAATCTCACCAACAGTGACTCACACCAACCTAATGAAAAAAATTAAAATCCCAACAGTAAAAAAAACCCAAAACCAACAAACCAACACCAACAAAACCTGACTACTAATCAAGCCTTGCTTATGCAAGCAATTTCATAACCTTGTTTTACACAAATCTGTTTTCTGTAGGTCATCTGTCTATGAGATACACTGTGTTTCTCCTTGCCTACATGTATGTTTCTCAGGTTGGGACTAAGCATGATGAAGACTGTAGCACTAATACCTACCTACTACCATTAATGGAACAAACTACAAGTGATATTTGCTCTCCAGGTTTTGTTTGACCTCCAGATTGGCAGATCAACCTTTCCGGAGTCAAAGCTCTTTGCAAAGGGAAGGTAGATACAAGCACTGGCAGTACAGGCAGCCCAGCCCAAGAGTGTTAACCCTGACTCAGGAAAACAGCAGCCCAAGAGGATAAATCTCTATGGCAATGTAATTGTTGGTCTCTCTAAGGAGAATGGTAGCTAGCACTTTTCTGTGATTGCTATTTTGTGATGAGAGCCAGAAATCAACTAAATAATTTCTCTCCTTTGCTCAATGGTTTGCAGAAGCTGCTACCTTAAGAGAGATCCAATCTGGAGGCCTTCAAGGGAACCATTCCACGTTCTCTCATTAAACACCTCTGAGATATCCTGTTCTCTATATTACTCTTATAAACACCTGAAGTAAAAATATTTACATTACAAGTTAACTATTCACTCTGATCGTGCAGTAACCTTGAGCTGACAATCCGTATTGTGGTTTTTTTTAAATCCCATTTTTCTCAGCAATTGTTCAACACACAATGGTCTGATGTCCCAGCTGCAGCCAAGAAGCACACCAGAAAGCCGAGGAAAAGTGCAGGTGCCCAAAACTTATTCCCTGGCCATCGTTATGCCACCACACAGTTAGCAAGACCAGTTACCTAGTCCCTCTCAGACAGACCAGCTGCCAACAGCTCCAAAAGGTCAAAATGTCGTCTGGGGATGGCAGGGCTGAGGGGAAGTCATCATGACTTCAGCCACCGTGAAGGGTGGTAGTATAGCAGCTGATGCTGATTTAAAGCTTTGCAACTTTTGTGGAGAATTAATATGTTGAGGTAAGCCTCCAAAGCAGCCAAGGATGAGGACTCACCTCTCGCAACATGGGGTGATTATTTTGAAATGGTGAACTTTGAAGGGGAAAAGGTGAGGGGCTGATTCAGTCTGTATTACAAGTAGTTGGCTACTCTTCACTTCTGCAGCTATACATCTTCACACACTTCTAGCACACTCACCAAAGCATATTTCTTACAAGGATATTTAATCCTGTTCATCAAAAACAAGGTCAATGAGGGAAGCAAGATTAGATATTTCAAAAGACATGGGATAGTTCCTTTCTGTTGCCATAACAAAGAAAAGTACTTTAAATCAACACTGCTAAACTGAATTCAGATTTAAGCAGCCCTCCCTGTAGAAGAATCACCCTCCCCCCAATGCCTCTCTCCTGTTATGAGATGGACTGCTGCAGTCAGGATTACATCACGACTATACATGGCCTTCCCTTAGCAACCAGTTTAACTTTATTGATTTGATAGTTGATTATTATGGCAACAAACTCAATTTTTACTGTTTATGAACTTTTTAAAAGGTCATCAAGAAAACAGAAATAAAAGCTGTTTTTCTTGACTATTTTTATGGTATGCAGAACCCATGAAGCTATTGGGAGAACAACAACAAAAATGCTACAGGAAGGGAAGATAAAACCCCCAAATCAACAAAGGGAGGATGTGCTGTGGCTGTGGCAGGCATATCTTTATTCTCTCCTCAGCTCTACCATAAGCTTCCTCAGTGAGCTTGGATGGGAACTGGGTCCCACTATCATTTGTGCTTTGGAAAGTCTATCCCTCTCCATTTCTGTGGACCTTACCTTCAAATTTTTATTTCAGAGGATGTTTTGTTGTTGTGTTTTGGTTTTTTTTAATCCCAGGAAGAGGTCACGGATAACTACTTAAAAAACAGTTAAAAAACAAAAATTAATTTAATGTTTTTAAAAAGTACGGGATTTGCAGGCAGATGGTTGCAGGATTTCATCATCACCTGGTAGAGAACACTCTCTCCCAGCTGTATAGCTGTGAAGATACCCGAGTCAAAAGTGCATGTCCAGTCTGCAGTAACCCAAAAAACAATGATCTGGCTTTCTTCAAGTCTATTCCATAGCTCTGACCTGAAGCCCAACACAAATTATACGAGAGAACTACAAGATCACACGTAATGTTCCTGTTCCAATCACTCAAAGCTGATATTCCTCTGACAGCACTGCTGAAGTATACCCTAATTCCACCTGCACACACACAATCCTTCTTAACCCCACAAGAAACACAACAGCAAGTTTGTAAAGTAAGCAAAGAGCAGACTACATGGTGGCCAATTTCTTGTTCAGAGGTTTGTCTGGGAAGAATTCCAACTCATGTGATGTGTGAGATCCCATCGTATCGTTAAAAGGAAATATCACGTAGCGATATTTTGAATTTCAAGACAAGGAATAGCTAACTAAATATCAACATTTTTAAATAAAAGAACAGCATTTCCTCTGCTTCACCTGAGTTACTCATAGGTAGCTCATATCGCTTGTGCTTTCATATAAAGTTCTCAGAAAATGATTTGATACTATTTTAGAAATTAAAATAATGGCTAGTTTTACACCATCATTTGAATTAGATCTGTGAGAGCAAACTACTGCATTTCCTGAACAGCACAGATATTATCGTTATGAATGAATCAACTATTTCCAAATATGGATTGGAAAATATTCAGCTACCAGATATTTGGAAGAGCAAGCACCAAAACAGGCTCAGGAGTCTGATACAGCTCTCTAGGACTCAAGAAAGCATTCCATCCAATCAGTTGCTGGATTTAGAGTCAGTCATCTCTCTGAGTCACCCATTTCTTTGCTATTCTTCATTTATTTTGGGTGCGGACCGAAAGCAGTTGCTCTTAGTTCCTGAAAACTCTATGTTGTGAAATTCCCGTACCCCAAAGCAAAAGAAATAGGGGGGGGGGGGGGGAGGGGAGAGAAAAAAGATTGCAATCTCCTTCTGCAACAAGCCTGCTCCCTTTATGCAGCAGCTTCTTTTCCACCTCCCCTATTGCTGCTGATGCACACGACAAATGCCTGCTGCCAACCAGTACTGCCCATCTTCTAAGCTTTCCAAGTTCCTACTTCTCTGCTCTACTCAGCACGAATTATTTATTGCAGGATTTTGTACTGGTGCCTGCGACCATAGACTTTGAGGCCTTGCATCTGTTAACCATGTTCTCTCATTAAGGTTCCCACAACAAACAAAAGCCTCAAAAGTCTCCTTTCTTCCTGCTCTTTTCATAATGATGCCCTTCATTCTCTGTCCATCATAGCTCATACTTTATCCATCTTATTCCCATTATAAGTTCAAAATCTCAGCATTCCAAAACAGCATCCAAACAAAAGACTCTCCAGATATGAATGCCATCTCAAATCAATTACCAGGGTATTCATCCTTCACAATAATATCTCTATTATATTCTCTTCCTATTGAATTCAAAGATTACACTGCTGACATGCTTTCAGGGTTTAGGGTGGTGATGGTGGGAAGAGAAAACACACCACTCTCAGCTAGTCAAGAGAATCATGTTTTTCAAGTTCCTTAAAACTTAAATCCTAAGCAAAAGGAACAAGGAGCATCTTTTTTGTTACATGTGTACACTGTACATAACACAGAAGCGCCTGACACACCCGCAAGGTGCTGCCAGAATGCAGTCATCATCAGACAAAATCAAATTCAGTGTTAGGAGGATGACATTTCCATTGGAGAAAATAAGAACTGCACCTGCATTTAGCCCTCTCTGAATCACATTACTCCAAAACAAATGGAGACCACAGAGAACACTTGCCTCTTAAGAAAAGCAGCAAGTCCCATGCACCATCAGCAATCAAGCATTAGTTATCATAATCAGCAATTTTAAGATTCAGAGTTTTTTTAATTAAGGGATGGATAATTTGGGTTATAGCAAACTAACCAGAAGATTCAATAAAAAAGTCTAATCCCTGTTTGTGCCAGAAATCTCCGTGACTATCTTGTAATATTTTGATTACACTTGAAAATTTGATATACACAATAGATGTTTGAAGTGGTCAAGTGCAAGTATGAAAACATTTTTGTATTATATTTAAAACAACCAGTCCTCTGCTATAACATGCTGAACATGAGCAAGATTATGCAATAACTCATCAATACAGCTAACACTGCGCTGACAACTAAACTCAACTTGCCCTTTCCTAAATACCTTCAAAAATGTTTAATACATTCCAGACTCTACAGTCATGCATGTCAACTAGGACTGGTACACTAAAACCATAAAGAAATATATGCAGCCTCCAAAAACCACAGCATGCTTCATGATTCATCCTCCCATGTCAAAACTCATTTCATTTCTTGCCTCTTCCTACTGTTTGCATCTTAAGTTAAAGCCCTTCACAGCCAGGATTCTCCTTTTACTTATTTTGCACTTCTAATAAAGCCCTTTGACACCATATCAGCACCAAAAACACAAAACCAAATAATAGAAAGTGCTTATTACAGGCATGTTTATCAGACCTCTGAGTCCAACATCCATTAACCACAGTCGTCTGTGACCCTGTCAATATCTCTTTGGAGGCAGCCAAAATGCTGCAAAGACCACGTCATGAATCACTTTGCTAGTTCACACAGCTAATGTGTTTGGGAACACAGAAGTCAAGTGAAAACTCCAGCACTGAACCAGCTGACACACGGCTTATGAAGCTAGTCTGTGTTAGAAAGGCCTCGTGGTTAGCACCCAATAGTTAAGCATTAATTTATTCCAGTCTTCAGTCTGTGCTCTGGATAAAAAGCAAGGCTTGAGGAAAGGATTATGGAGAGTTTTCTGGACAGGACTTTACATTTCCCTCCCTAGCAGAGGAGCACACACAGCTCATATTGAGGGTGGGTGCATCGTTCCAAAATGTTCTAGCAAAAGTACACTTGTTTATATTGTCATTACATGGAAAAAATGCTGAAGCAACATGAAGTATCCCAAATCTCCTTCTGAAATTCCATCTTTCATGTGAACTCAGAAGCAACTTTAAGTTGCCCATATGATATGTCCTATATATTTCAAGTATTAAAACTGCAGACATCTTTTGGACTAGAAGAAAAATTATAAGTCAACCCAGCCTTCCTCCCTACCACAGTCAGAAAGAATACTTTTCATTCAAAAAGAAAGTTGTAAAAAGTGACAGCCCATGTGCCATGATATATTATTTATATTATGATATAAATTATTTTAAAATTTTTCAGATGGTATTGTGAATGCTTTCTATATGGTATGATGGGTGCTATTGCCTACTACAACTACTATATTGTATGTTTACTAGAAACTCTTCAGAAATTAAGTCAGAACTTGATCCAATTCCTGCTGAAGTAAACAGTTATTTCTGAAGACAAGACAGCTTTCTACACATTTGAAAAGAGCTCACCATATTCCCAATGGGCAAGGGTAAGCAGTAATAAGCTTACATTTTAGCAAGAAAAATTTGGTCTTGATATTAGGAAAAACTCCAAAGCTGAGGCTAGTGAAACACCAGAGCAGATTGCCTGAGGAAGTCAGCAGGTATTTGTCACAGCAGGCACTGAAGGCAAACCTCCATCAGGATTAATTCTTCTTGGTGATCTCCTGCCTTCAAAGAGATGGACCTGATGGCCTCCAGCAGCTCCTACCCCATCTTTCTATGGACCTATGACCCCAAGAAGCAGTTTTACAAATAGGATTAATGCAGCATATTTCCTACAGGTTTCTGTCCTACAACTCCTAATGCTCTCTCCTGTGTGCCAAGTGGCTTTCCTTCTCCGTGTGTTTCCCCCACCACTCCATGCCAGACTTCAACCAGTCTGGAGCTACCTGTGTGCACCACCAGTGACCAGATGACTACTACCTCTGCGAAGACAGAAAGTGCAGGATTATAACCTCCTTTGCAATGAAGGCATTCTCTTGACTCTCACAGAATGGTAGGGTTGGAATGGACCTCTGGAGATCATCTAGTCCAACCCCCCTGCCAGAGCAGGGTCACCTAGAGCAGGTTGCACAGGAATGCGTCCAGGCGGGTTTTGAATGTCTCCAGAGATGGAGACTCCACCACCTCTCTGGGCAGCCTGTTCCAGTGCTCTGCCACCCTCAAAGAAAAGAAGTTCCTCCTCATGTTGAGATGGAACTTCCTATGCTCAAGTTTGTGCCCGTTACCTTTTGTCCTGTCACTGGGCACCACTGAAAAGAGCCTGGTCCCATCCTCCTGACACCCACCCTTTAAGTATTTATAAGTGTTGATAAGGTCTCCCCTCAGTTGTATTTTTTCCAGACTGAAGAGACCCAAATCCCTCAGCCTTTCTTCATAAGAGAGGTGTTCTACACCTATCCATCTTTTTTTTTTTTTCCCCAGGAAATTATCATCTCTATTCCTGCTAGCCATCCAACAATATCTGTGGAAAATGGGTTAAAACAGAAAAGTTATCTGAAGATAAATGGAGGAACTGAAAGACAGATATAAAGTGTGATAACGTTAGCCTTGTTAAAAATGGACTTTGCATTAATCTCCAATGGGGTGAGTTTGTTAAAAGTTTAGAATCTTTTTCAAAATAAAAAATTAAAAAAATGAAAGCAAGAAAATTTTATGGCACTGAATTTCCTTAGCGAAGTTTCAGTAAAACACAAAGAGCCTTAAGTCATCATATGAATCACTGACAATTTAATCAGCTTCTGGGAGTTTGTCATCCTCATCAAGAGTTGAATTTAAGACCTTCAAAAAGTTCTTTCGCTCCATTTATGAACTGCTGCACCTACTGATTCTGCCACCCACACCACACTTTAGACTAACAGAGATTCAGCCAAGAATCCAGAAAGCTAATACTCGTATTAGAGGCTAAATGAGCTCCTACCAATGTAACCCTTAGGTCTCAAGAAGCCGCAGCAGCACATTTTCTTTGTATGGGAGAGCTTTAGGAAATCACTAATACTGTAAAATGGAGCATCATCAGGTGAGAGCTTCTTTTGCCCAAACGCAGCAACCTTCACAAACATTTTTGAAAGCCTTTATGTGAACAGCAGTAGGAGACCCCATACACTGCAAGAGGCAGGTGCAAAATCCAGTGCCAGATTTATCTCATCTACCCTAGAGCTCCCCTGGAAAAGACTGTTAGCATGTTTAGACCAAGAGTTATTTTTAAAAATAAAATTACTTAGCATGAACACAAGGTACATAACAGGAGCAGCTTTCTAAAACTAAAGCTCTTTTGCCAATTAAATGAATACTGCCATCAATGACAACAAAGCCCACAGTTTAAAGTTCTTGGAATGAGAGATCTTCAAACCCTAAAACATTAACATCTCAGATCCCCAAAAGTGTGGGAATTCCCAATTCTTCTTCAGAGTGAAATAATAGCATCAACAGTGTACATGTCCTGTTTTTAACCTTCTTTATTAATTATGTAATTTATGATAGCTCTGATGATGTCTTTGCAGAAAAGCCAGTGTTGAGATTTCTTAGTATCTCTGGGCAAAGGATCATGCTGAAGTCGAAACAAGTGCAACAATAAATAGCAGGTTAGCTATTTCTTGTGGCTTCTTTGGAAGAATTCTTGTATTTCAGCTTTAAACAAATGGTGACCCTTTAAGATGAAGAACACCACAGTTGCATGTCTTTTATGGTTCAATTTTGGCTACAGTCTGAAAAAACCTTGAGACTTTTTCTAAGAAAAGGGTTTGTCTACCATTGAAAAGAGAAGAGCAAAGTGTTCAGTACCCCATAATTTGAGTACCTGGCACGATGTCATTCAGATGCCTGCAGATTTGTGTATAACATGTGATTGACATTTCTGTTAATGAGATCAACATATTTGCAATACATCATTTTGTTTTCTGTTCCTTGACTTTTACTGACATCCAGTGGAGGCATAGTCAAACCTCTTTCAAGTGCTAATACCAACTCTTTTCTTGTAAAGCACCTCTAAATTAAGTTACCAATGGGATGGAAAGCCTGCCTTGAATGTATCTGCTTTTCAGAAGGTTCTTCCTCATTTAGTCTGTTCCCAATACACATTCCTTTACAAATCCAAACCTTAAAACTGTTTCATTTTCAAACACCACTTATTCCCAGTTCTGACAAAACCATTCTCACGGTTTAGCTTCTGTTGCACTGGTACAAATTCATATTTTCCTCCTTCTTCTTATCAACCTACAAATACAAGAAAAGAGATCAGAAGCAACGTCTGCTTCAAAGACTGTGTCCTTATCACTGTCAAATGAAGCCATCTCTGTGTTCTCATCATAATTTGAAAGAAGGCCAGTGTATTATTTTTGAAAGTGTGAACTCTGCTTAGTGACTGGAGGAAAATTGTGAATACCATAATTAAACCCTCACATAAGTACACACAAGCGACAGATCCCAACAAGGGAGCATGTGGGATCCAGTAACCAGAATCATTTTAAGAATAAATGGAAGTTAAACAATCTTACCTGAGCTTTTTTCTTATCCTTCTCAACTAATAATAGCTTACTACTGACAGTTTAAAACCCAGCAATCCAACAAAGTCCAGCGTGGTGGATTTGGTCAGGCTGAGCTGATCAGCAGCACAAAGCAAACCTAAACCCCACACTTCCACATCCTGTCCACACTACTGACTGCTACTCAATTGTGTACTCAAAAAAGCAGAGGTGCTCCGAGATTTACGTCATCCAAAACGTCTATAAGCCTTTCAAGAGAAAGAAAAGGGAAACATCTCCAGATTTGAGAACATGTGATTGCTACAAACTGAAATACCCATATCTCAAGGTGGAACATGTTCTTCCTTGAATACTTGCATGCCAGTCTCATGTAGATTAAAGGGGAGCTCTGAGCTCTGGACAATGAAGGGAGCAGCTAACATAGCCTTATATGAAAAGTCTGCGCTTGACCACTGAATGACAGAACTCTTTACCCGTGGTGAGCCATTTTTTACCATGGAAGGATGTTCTTTGCCTAGGCAATTATTAATTAACAGCAGGAGTGGGAGACTTAATTTTCTTTCCAAACAATTTTTTTTTCTCCAATTATATAAAATTTCTTTGTATATGGAAAGGGATGTTCAGCCCTCAATTTCTCAGGTATGCGGGTTTGACCTGGACACTTAGGTTTCAAAGCATTCATGTAGCTTACAGTGCTGTATGAACCATTCAAAATCTGGACCAAAAGGCTAGCAACAACTGACAAGATAGCTCCCACAATGATACCTACAGAACAGGAGAGAGATGAGCTCACACTGTATGAGATACAGGTCTGGTAAGTGAACAACAATAGGAAAACCACAATTGTCTTTACAGTGAAGTTACTGTAAGACAAACTGACACAGTGGGTCCCTCTTTCTCCTTTTATCTTAAAGACAATAATTGGAATAACAATAGCAACATCAAAGATAGGCTGAACCAGTTCAATATTATTGTTAATGTCCTCAAATTCAGGCAAAACTCAATTTATGTGAGTGTCTCACATAAATGGACACAACTCATGTGTCCAAACTATGTGGTTCAATTGCCTCTGAAGAAAAAAAACCCAATTCTACTAGATTCTCCTCATCTCAGTTCCAGTAAGGCAAAACAAGTGGGCAGTATAATCATTCTTGTGTGTCTCTGTGAACGCAAGAGCAGGAACATGTTCTCTGAAACACATAATCAGTCCCAAGACAGTGTACTGGCATGTCTCAGATAATCCATATGACCTTCTGGCCTGTATACCTCAAATAGGAACGCCTTCTTTGTTTGTTTTCTTTGGCATGGATCTCCCTCTTACTTCGCCTCCAGTTTAGGCTTCCTGCTTTCAGGAACTATTTCCCTAACAGACAGAGCGCTATCTAGCAAGGTTGTACGAGAAATTTCTCCATGGGCAGAAAACAGTAATTTCTGTAAAGCCTGGGGTCGCTAAACAAGGTATCTCCACCCTTCCTGTTCTTCACCAGAGAGAACTCCTTTCAAAAACTGCTTCACTGGCGGTCAAGTACCATAGGTATCCTGATCTGTAGAGGTGCCATCTCATACCTATCAGTGTTCAAAACTACAGAAGAATGTGGCGCTGACAAGGAGGAGAAACACCATCAGAAAGCAGTAACATTCCTCTAGTTAAAATGCACAGAAGCAAAGAGAAGTGACAACATTGGGTTCCAACTTCAGGACTCCATTTTGCCGCACTATATGCAACTGACTCAAATGGTCTTATGCACTGCCAAGGCCTAACAGGGATATACAGGCAGGGTAGTCAAGTTTTCTTTATAACAGAAAAGTAAATGCTTCTAAAATGCAAGCCAGGAGACTATTACAGAGAGAATTACATTGCTCTGATGTGTTTGTTTGGATACTAATCACATAATACTGAAAACAGAGGACAGCTGATCGTTACTTGCTTTCAGCAGCCAACGACTAGGGGAGAAGGTGGAGAAGTTTTTAAAAAAACAAAACAAAATGAAACTAAACAGGCAAACCCATAAGGCTGTCTTTCAGAAAGGACAAAACCAACTAGTTATTGAAATATTCATTTTACACACAAACTGCTTTGATGTGTACTGTATTTCTCAGTGTTTCAACTAATGTGAAATGCCACCTATGAGCTGTATGTTAAATACATTGACAAGCTGTCTCATTTCATTTTACACGCAGCTCCTTGTCTTTTGTTACAAACTTTCTTTAAGACTTTCTGCAGTTTTCTCAGTGAGTTATTTTAAACTTGCCTACCCTTGCTGGAGAATTTTTAATGGGGCACAGTCTACATCCATGATTTTGTTACAAATGATTGATTAATAACACTTCTCTTTACATGCAGGCCATCATCACAACAGAGTTAAGAGCAAATTGTTTGTCAGTGTACACTCTATGAAATTCAAACTGACATTTGGATTATGTTTTGTTCAAAAGGATTGAGCCTTGTGCTGGAGTTTAGACACCAGAACATCATATGAATGTAGTATTTTAATAATAATTGTTCTGAGTACCTCAGATTTGGGGTCCCATCTTACAATCCACATCTTAGAACAAAATCTGCCTAGCTACCTGAAGACTTCAGCTTGCCTGAGCATTAGGTATGCAAAATTAGTGCAAACGCTTCAGTAAACGTAAACTAGGGTGATTTGGACAACAACATGCCAGTTTTAGACATTGACAGAAGGAATTCTGGACTCCTTGTTCCTGCCTGATCAAGAATTTGACAATACTTTATGCTCCCACACTGGAATGGTGTATGTCAGGTGCAGCATTACAGCTTCATGTGAATTATGAACATCAAGATTTAAGACCAGATCCTTTCTCTTGTAGAGGAATCCTATTTCCTACACATCCTTCATAATCAGTATTTAAAGCACATAACAGCTAATCCTTAATTCCTAATACATGCAAACTGTAGTGGGATGCACAATGGAGTTAAAAGGAACCCACTGTTGTTCCCCATCCTTGGCAGCTTAGCTGCAGGACAAATTAAACTAGCAAGCAACTACTAAGACATCTGCTCTGAGGATGGCATCTATACTTAGGGCAGCCAGAAGCTCCACTTCACCACGCGCCTGTTCTGGCTCCTCCTAATAATGAGGCCAGAAGCTGTAGATGAAAACAAGTTGTCATAGAAGACAACTATGCTACTTCTAGGGGCTTATATCCCCAAAGACTGATGTGGGCAACTTCTTTCACTGAATGGCATTCTTCTGACCTCTCTCACTTGACACTGCCTCAGACTGGGCTCAGGAATACCTTGGCTTGGGAGGCATACTAAGGCTATTTTTTTTATATAGACAGCATAGGCCACATGAGGTACAACTACAGCAAGGACACTGAAAACTGTGGGTGCAAGCAGCTGCCCCACAAAGCTCAACTTCATGACTATCTATACCTCTGCTAATCACTTGCAGTGACATGGCTTATATAAAACTGAGAACCATTAAAACCTTCTGATCCATGCATAAATAGCACAAATGATGTTAAGCAATATATCTCATGATCAGGTTTTCTTAAAAGAAACTAATTATATGCACAAGAATATAAATTCCGTAATACCTTAACACAATAGAGAAGTGTCACAGATGACTTATCCAGTGTTCAGAGTGTCTGTTTTACTTGGGCTGTACATTACGAACCACATGTGCCATTAGGTGTTAGCAAGAAAAGAGTTTTACCCTCTCTTACAATGAAAGTATAGACAAGTGCAGATTTCCCAGGAGGTTTAAACTGATTTGTGCAGCAGAAGTGTATGTGGAGTGCATACCTCCCATTGTCTGATGTAGGTGCAGCCCTGCCTCCCTTCGACATAGATCAGAGGTGGCTCTGTCCATGACTGATTAATATCCTCCACTTGAAAATAAATCACTGGGCTACAAGAGAACTTTTTAAAACAAAACCAAATTGTTGTAATTTAAAATTAAAGTGTGAGGGGCTTTTGACTCTTAAAGAATATTCTGATGCAGGATATGTGGAAGCAAAACAACTGATGCAGGAAATGCCTTCCTGACACCTAAAATATTTAGAAAATACAGGACTGCAATCAATAACAAACAGCATGATGCAAATATAAAGTCTTCGTGTGCATCAGGCAAGCAAACAAAGAATGAATCTTCAGATGAGTCAATACAGACATCAACTGCAAAAAATTATACGTGCAGTACAGGCCAACTAAGGGCATGCCGTACAGGTTTTGTGAGATACACAAGCAATACCATCAAGACACACTTGGGTCAGATTCTTACTACACCAAGCATATGTAAGAAACACTTCACAGTAAAACCAGAAAAATCGTTTCCCCTTAACCATCTTTCTAGAAATAAAAGGCAAATGTTGCTTTTAATCATCACAGATTAAAGAAAAGCCTATTAAAGTATTTTTTCCATAATAAAACCATTCAAAGCTAGGTCACAGCTGGTCTTTGCACAAACATACAGCAGGTAGGAAACAGAAAAAAATGCATGCCGTTCTCCTAACCTACTGTAAGAAACATGCAATTTTAGTTCCTGCTTTAAAAGACAGCAGTAATTGCTCTATCCCAAAGCATGCATAGGCATAAACACACCCCACCAAGAGTTTTGCATGTATTCAAGAGCAGGAGATGTTTCACCAGAATCGGTGAGATGTTTCATAACGCTCTGAGTTAAAGCGGGACAGCTTGGGCAGCAGAGAACCAGCCCGGAGCCTCACAGCTAAAGCCAGATGCAAGTTGAAAATAGGGTGCAAACTCTAAACAGAGGAGATGATTAATCACTGAAATGAGCTATCAAGAGAAGCAGCAGACTCTCCACCCCTTGAGATCCCTGTATCATATCTGAGCACTTCTTTGGAAGACCTGCTTAGCCAAACAAATGTTTCTCAGTGCAAGACTGTTGAGATGGGTAACGTGAAACTACCTGTATTACAAAACAAATCCTGCAAGGCGATTTAATGTCCCTTCTGCCCTTAGGTCCTGGATGATTTTGTGAATAACACACAAGTATCTCCGTAGGGTCAGGACCTTGGACTACAAGTTACTCATGAAGGGGGAAATGCCTTCATACTTCTTTGTAAAACACTACATGCATAAACATATAGCATATAAAAAGCATAATTTCCACGGTCATTATGAAAGAACATGGCTAATCTGTTAAGGTTGTCTCTAAACTAACCTGTAAGAAGCATACTGGAAAGAAATACGTTTTGAGTTAACTCTATGGAAAATTAGTTTTCCTGATTCTACAATTTCACTTAAAATTAATGATCTGTATTTACATACAACACTATTAAAAAGTTAAATTCATTAAAATCTTTAAATGACTTCACATATTAAAAGCTACACAGATATTTCCATACCCCTGTTTTTGCAGTGACTTTATACAATTTTAAGCCTGCTATGCAAAACCTCGCATATCTAAAGTCTAAGGGCTTAGTAAACCTATCTTCCACTATCAGCCTTGCAAATAGATGCATCACATTGCTGTTTTCAGCACATAAGAACTACCTTGCTTGTCCCCCCAAAAGGCTCCTCTCTTAAAATCTTCAGATGCTCTCTTAGAACAGCAGTCTTTGCTTTCTTCCTGTAGTCAACAGTCATCTCCAGTCATTTTACTTGGCTGGTTGGGCTTTCTTCATGATGTTACAATTAAGAACTTAATATTGGTGAAACAATCCCGTGCTCATCATATTAAGCAAATGACGAGTAAAGTTGTGTGAGGTTTGGGTTGGTTGTTTTTTCCCTCAGTTCAGTTGTTGAATAATAAAAAAAACCTCTTGTGCTTGGATTAAACCAACTTTGAAATGTATTGATTTTTTTGTAAGAGAGAGGTGAGGGAAAACAAGGAAGTTTTCAGTAAAATAAACCCTCCTTGACATTTCCAGTCTTTCCTCCTTGTATTAAAACAAAAAATATGCTGCTCACACACAGAGTATAATTTATTTTGAACAATTACAAGAGCGAAGGAGTACGAGCAAGGGCTAGACTCACAACTTCTCAGAAGTTGTCACCTATCTCTTCATCCAATACCTAACTGGTTCAAGAATAGTCAGAGCACTCACGCATACACATCGCACTTCAATCTCAGTACCCCATTTAAATTCTCTTCACTGTCCAAAGTGATTTAAATACATTTATTTTCTCTTTAAGAAAAAGGTTCAAGCCTCCAGTCATAGAATATCCATGAAAATCTCTACAATGTCTCCTGCTAGATCTGTTCTAAAAAAATTAAATATACCTGAGAAAATGACCATGTTACAGCACTTACACCTGGGAGCTGGGATCTCTGCATTTCAGACCTCCTTTCTCAAACTAGGACAGCTTCTGCAGAGGAGAGCACTGCATCCCTCCCCCAGAACATCCTCCAGTAATTTTCTCACAGTACTCTTAGCAAATAGAAAATATGAACTTTCAAACATTTGCAGCAGAACATTTAAGTCTCCCGTTAGACTTAGAGATAGAAAGGAAATTATTTGTTAGCTCTGATCATTTTACCCAATCTCCTTCCCCTCCTCCCTTCCAGTGAAAACCGAGTTCAGTATTTGACCCTTGTTTTCAAGTTGTCTCAGGACAACAACTTGGAAGAAAGTAGGTTCATTTCACGAAAGCGTATCTTTGAAGGAAAGAGAAAGTAGTCAATGTATGAAAAGCAGAAGGAAAACCTCCCTTCCCCAATATAAGAAATAGGTATCTTTTTCTGCTTTAAAACAGGATTGATGACGATTTTGATATTTTTAAATACACAACTGTAACCTGCAAGGTTCTGATTTTCCTCTTGCTACCAGCCATCTTCCTCATTCTGTTCCCCAGATGCTGCTTGGGCATCCTAATCCAGCCTCCTCATTTCAGTAACACTTAAAGCTCACACTTAATTTGGGGTATGGGTTTTCAAACCCATTTGTCTAAATGGAGGGATTAAATTCTTTGAACTCTGGCTTAGCTGTACTGAAGCAGAAGTAGAAGTAAAGCTTCCTAACAAGCCCTTTACATAAATAGTCAGCTTTACAGTTTCAGTCTATAGACTAAAGGATGGATGGAGAAAAAGAACCAGGGTTGTGGAGGAGAAAACAAAAACCTTTAAGCTGAAGTTTATACTCTTATGTAAAACTTTTGTCAGAGTCAAGATTCAGGAACAGGATAAAACAGACCTCATGAAAGGTGTATAAACTGTACTGGAACATGACTGGAAAGTCATTTGTCTCCATCAATATTTTTCATTTGCACATATAAATCAGGCTAGGCCTTTTAAGACACTACAAAGTCAAAGTAATTGCATGCACCAACAATCTACACATGCTTCAAAAGGCAAAGGAAGTTTGGCTACCAATATCTGTGGTCAGATGCAACCATGCTTGGAAAGTGTAATAATTTAGCGTAACTCCCATTTTAATGAGTACGGTTATCTGAAATTCTCTCTCTTTTCTTTCACAGTAAAAAGCATTGTAGAGAACAAATGCGAGAGAATAAAAAGCCTTCTTGAATTTATCACAACAATTTCTGGACAATGGAATATATCCTACATTGTATACCTCAAAACGTGGACAAGTTAGGTAAACATCTGTCTTTGGAAAGGTTGAAGAGTTTAAAACAAAGTGGTAATGATCCACAACAGTTGTGCAGCATATTACAAATATTTCTTTTAAATAGTTCAAGATTTTGTAACAGAACATCCACAAAAATGTTATGTTCTTTTGTTTAAAGACTTGTTTCTAAATTGTTTCAAAAAGTTTAAATAGAATCATAGAATTGTTAGGGTTGGACGGGACCTTAAAGATCATCTAGTTCCAATGCCCCTGCCATGGGCAGGGACACCTCCCACTAGATCAGGTTGCTCAGAGCCTCATCCAGCCTGGCCTTAAAAACTTCCAGGGATGGAGCTTCCACCACCTCTCTGGGCAACCTGTTCCAGTGTCTCACCAACCCCATGGTGAAGAACTTCTTCCTAACGTCCAGTCTGAATCGTCCCATCTCTAGTTTTAATCCATTCCCTCTAGTCCTACCATTACCCGACATCCTAAAAAGTCCCTCACCAGCTTTCTTGTAGGCCCCCTTAAGATACTGGTAGACCGCTATAAGGTCTCTTTGGAGCCTTCTTTTCTCCAGACTGAACAACCCCAACTCTCTCAGTCTGTCCTCATAGGAGAGGTGCTTCAGCCCTCTGGTCATCCTCATGGCCCTTCTCTGGACATGTTCCAGCACGTCCATATCTCTCTTGTAGTAGGGGCTCCAGAATTGGACCCAGTACTCCAGGTGGGGTCTCACGAGACTGGAGTAGAGGGGGAGAATCACCTTCCTCGACCTGCTGACCATGCCTCTTCCTGATGCAGCCCAGGATATGACTGGCTTTCTGGGCTGCTAGTGCACACTGACAGCTCATGTTGAGCCTCTCATCTACCAGCACCCCCAAGTCCTTTTCTTCAGGGCTGCTCTCAAGCCAGTCACTGCCCAGCCTATATCAGTGCTTGGGATTGCCCTGACCCAGATGGAGGACCTTGCACCTGGTCTTGTTGAACTTCATGAGGTTGCCATGGGCACACCTCTCCAGCCTATCAAGGTCCCTCTGGATGGCATCCCTTCCCTCCAGCGTGTCAGCTGCCCCACACAGCTCGGTGTTGTTGGCAAACTTGCTGAGGGTGCACTCAATGCCACTGTCCATGTCACTGATGAAGATGTTAAACGAGACTGGTCCCAGTACTGATCCTTGAGGGACTCCACTTGTCACTGGCCTCCACTTGGACATGGACCCATTGGCAGCCACTCTTTGGGTGCGGCTGTCAAGCCAGTTCTTTATCCACTGAATTGTCAGTCCATCAAACCCATATTTTATCAGCTTGGAGACCAGGATGTCATGCGGGACAGCGTCAAAGGCTTTGCTCAGGTCCAGGTAAATGAGGTCAGTTGCTCTCCCCTTGTCTATGTTGTGACCCTCTCATAGAAGGCCACCAGGTTTGTCAGGCACGATTTCCCCTTGGTGAAGATGTGTTGATTGTACCCAATCACCTCTTCGTTATTCTTCTGCCTCAGCAGTGCCTCCAGGAGGATGATCTCCTCCATAATCTTACCAGGCACGGAGGTGAGACTGACTGGCCTATAGTTCCCTGGTTCCTCTTTCTTTCCCTTTTTGAAAATGGAGATTATGTTTCCCCTTTTCCAGTCAGTGGGGACTTCACCAGACTGCCATGACTTTTGGAACATAATAGAGTGGTTTAGCAACCTCATCCGCCAGTTCCTTCAGTACCCATGGGTGTATCCCATCAGGTCCCATGGACTTGTTCACTTTCATGTTCATCAGATGGTAACGAACCTGATCTTCACTTACGATGGGCAGTTCTGTCCAACCCCTGCCATTGTCTTCTGTGACTCCGGGAGTGTGGCTGGAGCCCTTGCCAGTGAAGACTGAGGAAAAGAAGTCATTGAGAACCTTGGCCTTCTCCATATCACTTGTCACCAGCTCCCCCATTAGTGATGCACCATTAAAATAATTTAATCGTGCACCACTGTGAACCGAAATCAGTATTATAACCGTGGCTAAATTTGCAATAGTAGAAAAAAAGACAAAAATACCCATTTGCTTTCTCCAAACCCCAAACGGAATGGAAAATTTTTAAATCCCATTTACAAGTTTACAAAAAAGCTTACTGCCATGACAAGTCCCGCATGTTGTTGCCTTATGAATTGAGATTCATTTCCTGTTACCTAACTACAGAATATACTAATTAGAACCACTTCTTTATTTTACATAAATATCTATAGCATCCTTCATTTTGATGAAAGTAGTCTAATATACAACAGAAGATGTAGGTTTCACTGCTAGACAGTCAAAAGAAAGTTAAAAGCCGAAACAGATTAAAAGGAGATAAAGATCAAAAAGCACCACGACTGGAATGTAATTTTCCCTTGCTGGGGACAATAATCTGTACGTCTGCCTTTAATTTCTTATTAGAAGTAAGTTTTAAATAACTTTCTTTAATATCCTTCTCTCAACCTACTGGCACACAGCGCTGCATTTTTGTCACAGCTGTTATAACAACTTTATATTTATCTTCAAGCCCCAGCTCTCAGAGTCAGGTGAGTCAAGTGACTGTATAAAGATATGAACAATCATTTAAGAAAATAGTAATTTCTAGTTATAGTAGTTGTAAAGAAAAAAAAGTCCAAAAGTCTGGTTCAGTTATGCCCTAATGACTCAAAACTCAGAATTATGTTATCACACACGCTGTGTTACTCTTAGATGATCTTGAAGATCCCTTTCCTTAGTTACAAGCTCTTGGACAATGGCAAACAGGCACATGGCCTTCAGCCTACTTCCCAAGTGGATCCCCCAAACAGGAGATTATTTTCAACACATGAATGAAATTTCTCTACGGGAGAGAAATACTTATCACTAGGCAGACAGCACAGAAGTAAATCCTATTATTTTTCAAGCTGTTTATAGAAAGGTGCAGGAAAAAATAAGGAAATAAAGGACTTGTAGCAAGTCAAACAGTAGTCTCCTTGCAGAAGTAATCCTCCTGAGAAATTCCCGTATCAGAACACTTTGAAAATTAAGCATATTCATCTTGCTACTTCCTTGAACTCCCAAAAGAACTACTTTAGGTACTAGCTTTCCCACTCACAGAGCAGATGTTTCTTCCCTTTGTTAGGGATTTGAAGTCCAACAAGATTGGCATTTGATTCAAATGTGGTCATTGCATATTTTAAAAATTACTTCATTGAACAGTAACTGCATTAGGCAAAAAGAAAGTGACAGTAAAACATGTTTCAGTCCCTAAATGTTAAATAAAGCTGGTTTGGGCTGCAGTCTTCAGCGTGCATTATAGAGGTACTTATGTATTACATGTCAAAAAATTACCACAGAAACTGAGTCTAAACCTCATTTACACAATAGTAATCAGTATCAGAGAGGTCTTTATAGAAATTCCAGGGAGTCCTATGCAAGTTGAGAAGTCAGCAAGAACAGTTATATCCAAATATGACTTACGTGCATTCTTGGCTCTAACGCTGATGTTGCAAGTGAGAATGGCACTCACCAATGGCCACATAGTACACATTAACACAGAACTTGCTGGGTCTGAGAGTCCTGAACTGTCACAGCAAAAGAAGCACATGCAATTAAAAAAACCCTAACTTGGAAAAGGCGGCTCACTGAAAGTAGTAATTCCTCCATTATAACAGAGCTATATATATCTATTATCACAGAGGGTCTTAACAGCTATGGTTAAAGTTAAAATTATGCAACAAAAGGGAAAGCTTTGCAGAGCACAGCTAAGTTGATTACTGTAATTCATATCTGGAAGTGAAAACACACATCCTGAAAAACCCTCCATCTGGCATAAGAGGTGACAACCTGTTCAGCAATACAGATAACACTGAACACATCATCTTTATGCTGTCATTGAATAATTAATCCCATCAGAGTGGTGACATTCAAAGACCTTCACAGAATCTGGCCAAAGGAATCACGTTTGATCCAGACCCATGTCTGTCAGCTACATATTACTGGAAATGCATAATTCTTGACCAACAAGAAACAGAAAAAAGATTCACCAGAAAAAGGCCTGAACACAATTTGCTCTCAGGAGGCAAATGAATGAGCAACAATTCTTGCTACTGCCCAAACATATGGGAGTCTGCTTTCTTTCTGCAAGGTTTTTGTTTCCTCACCTATAAATACATCAAAGTAATCACACATTAATGTTTATATGCACAACAGTGAATTAGTGGCAACACCTGAATATGCTCACAAGCAAAAGTTAAGTAACACTATGAAGACTCCATCAGTTTCTCACCAGTATTAATCCAACAAAAAGAAAATTTTGCAATTACTACCACACTCCATAGGAAACATTACACAAGGTCTAGTTTTGCTATCATCATCAGTCAGGCTGATGACCATTACCTATTGTCTTAACTTTTACCATTACGAGATAATACCTGAACCTGTTTAAAATAGCTAAGGCAGATAATCTACATGATTTCAAAGAAAAGTTAGACGCTTAAATGCAATGCAGGTCTGAACTGAAAACCACTACTGTGTATAGAGATGAAAAGAACAGAAAACACCACATCTGAGATGGAAAGAAACCTAAGTGTGCATGCTGCAATTTGCTAAGTAGGGACTGGGGAATCTCCATCCCAGAACACTAAAACACCTCACATGAGAAACTGCAAATCCAGGAGAATAAATTTTTAATACAATGAATTCTTTCTATAGGGATTCCCTCTAGAATTCCCTCTATAGAATGAGATGATACTACATCACTGGGGAACAAGCAGCATAGCATCTGCATTTAAAAGGAAAAAAGATGTGAGTGAGGTAGCTGCAAATTAAAATTAAGGCCTAAGATTATATTAGCTTGTTCACAGTAGTATAAAAGTCTTTGAAACCAACATAAAATCAGGGAGTGCAGTGATAGGATGAGGGGTGATGGTTTTAAACTGAAAGAGAGTAGATTTAGATTAGCTATTAGGAAGAAATTCTTTACTGTGAGTGTGGTGAGACACTGGAACAGGTTGCCCAGGGAAGCTGTGGATGCCCCATCCCTGGAAGTGTTCAAGGCCAGGCTGGATGGGGCTCTGAGCAGCCTGGTCTAGTGGGAGGTGTTCCTGCCCACAGCAGGGGGGTTGGAACTAGATGATCTTTAAGGTCCCCTCCAACCCCAACCATTCTATGATGAAAAACAATTAAAGACATAGACAAAAAGGGAATTTGATAACATTACTATTTATCAAAGGTAGGTAGTGTCAGAATAGCCTATTCTTTCAGAGGATAGCTATTTTATGGAAAAATAAAACAGAGTAGATCTTAGCTATTCAGATTTTAATAAAGCATTTGGTGACGTGCTATGAGGGGAAGTTGTTAAAATGGAGTGTGCTGGTTTTGGCTGGGATAGAGTTGATTTTTTTTCAGAGTAGCTAGTATGGTGCTATGTTTTAAATTTGTGCTGAAAACAGTGTTGATAATACAGGGATGTTTTCATTATTGCTGAGCAGTGCTTACACACAGTCAAGGCCTTTTCTGTTTCTCACTCCACCTCACCAGCGAGTGGGCTGGGGGTGCACAAGAAGCTGGAAGGGGACACATCCAGGACAGCTGATGTCAACTGACCAAGGGGATATTCCACACCATATGACGCCATGCTCAGCATATAAAGCTGGGGGATGAAGGAGGAAGGGGGGATGTTCACTGTTATGGAGGTTGTCTTCCCAACTGCTAAGTGTGATGGAGCCCTACTTTCCTGGAGATGGCTGAACACCTGCCTGTTGATTGAAGCAGTGACTAAATTCCTTATTGTGCTTTGCTTGTGCTTTTGCTTTACTTATTAAACTGTCTTTACCTCAACCCATGAGTTTTCTCAGTTCTAATCTTCCTGTTCTCTCCCCCATCCCACCAGGGGTGAGCGAGCAGATGGCTCACTCTGGGTTTAACGAAACAGGGTTAAACCACAACATGGAGATTGATACAGAATTATTACGTGGGGAAAGACAGCTAAAGCCGATACTATGACAGCCTTACTGCAAGCTGCAGAAGGTCTAATAGAGTTCCTCCAGACTTAATCTTGACGCCAACATTTTTTATGATAATTTTGGCACAAAAATTAGGCACAAGAGGATGAAATCAGCTGAAAAGACTAAGCCTTGATTCTCACCAATACTGATGTGATTGAAGTATCATTCAGGAAAAACTAGAGTGTTCAGAAACAGGCTGAAATGCAGGAACGTGGATGTAAAGCGTTAAACTTCAGAACCCAAAAGCAGAAGACACTAGAGAAGAGTGGGGTGTAATCCCAGCATTGGTTCAGAGATGACAGTGAACCACCATGGATGAAGCAGCCCGAAAGAGGCAAATGTGATTTAACAGTGTGTTGAATGAGATATCTGACACACATATCTCATCTGCAATGCTGTGTGTACTTGTGGTTAGTCACATATGAGAAGGAAATAGTCAAACAGGAAAGTAATGCTACAAAAAGCAGAGAAACTGGAAAGCTTACCTTGCAAGACGAGGATAAAATAAGAGTTTGGCTTATTTAGCTCTGCAGAAAAGAACCTGAGAGGGAATATGATTATTCCCTGAATATATTTTTTTAGGCAACAAGTTGGCGGGGGGAGGTATAGTCTTCAAACTAAAGAAGAGGACATATGAAGCAGAGTACGAGCTGATTCTGCTTAGTCTCTAGCTGGCAAAGAAAACCCCCTAACCTATCATGTTTAACATAAACTAAACTTATTTTGGAAGTCACCCCAAGAGAGTGGAGGAGCACCAGCCCCATTTCAGGCCAGTGAATTGAACTCTAGACAAACCCTTGGGCGCATCTTCAGCTGGTTTTGACTATCATAACCACCTTCAGAGCAGATTCTTACGCCACTGCAGTTCAGCCCCCATTTCTGCAGAAACCGCTGTATGAAGGAAGTAGCCTCAGCGGCAACTGCTGCACAAGTGACTGTTGTGAGGTTAGAAATAACACACCTAGATAATTTAAATTTACCTCAGAAGAACAGAGTATTCAAACATCGCATGGGGAGCACTTCTTCAAGTCCTGCAGAAGCTCTGCTTTCACAGCAGTCTGAGCCACAGACAACAGAAAGGAAAAGAGAGTTTTAAAAATGTTTCACACAGCAGAGGTGAACTGAGAGTTAGGGACTGTTTGAGGATCAGAATTTGCCATCTAACACAGTTCTTGAAGGACATTCAGATAGAAACATGAATAAAATAAACTGTGTAATCTGAGAAGTACAAGTGAAAAACTGGCGAAGTTTATTAGTGATATGCTGATAAGTTGTTAAAATCTGGCTAAACTTTAAAGACATGATGAAGGTGGCTCAGGGGGAGTGTGTACCATTATGCAAAATTAAGCACAGAATTTCAAAACTAATAAGTCTGAGTGACAAGTTGGTTAAGTTAATTGCAAGTAAAAACGGAGCTCTAAAAATTACAGGGAGCATAAAACTACAGCATTGTTATATCTAAAAAGAAAAATCAAAGGATGTAACGATGGTACTTGAAGTGCATAAAGGAATAATGAAGCACAAATAGCTAGGAGTATTAAGACTAAGAAAAAGGTTTTTTTTAAAGCATATCGGAGGTTTGAACAATGCTAGAGAACAAGCAGTTCCATAAATAAGGTGACAGAGTAAGGAAATATTTGCTATTGGAAAAAGAATGAACAGAATAATTCATTCCTTTTTTGTATTTGCATTTTGTGAGCAGAATATTATTAAATGTTAGACCTTAGAGAGCATATTGTGGTCATGAGAAATTCTGTAGGCTGAGATTAACCTAGTACTCTTGTTTAATGTTAATGAGCATCTGAAATCTCACTTGAACTGAAATGTTGAATCTTGAGCTTGCCTTGCATTTTTCATTGTTTTAAAAAGGTGAAACTTCTTTTAGGAGAAAAAGCTCCATCGTGGTTTGCAAGAGAAATCTGAATCTAGCCAGGAGCTTCTGTTAGGTCCGCAGTTGCTTGCCGTCACTAGGAACGTTCACTCAGAAAGGATCACATCAGGAGCAGTAGTAAATCACCATCTGTTGACCACATTAAGCTCAGTAAAGCTTGTGACGAGTCTTTAGTAAGATCTCTAGACATTCCCTCTGACTAAGCATGTTTCTCTGCATCACTCCCAATCAGTACTGGGGGGATGCGAGGGGAGGAGGACTGTATTCTCCCCCAAATTATGATTATTTCAGTTTTTCTTGGCAGAGTTAAGGACAAAAAAAAGAAGAAGAAAACAAACAAACAAAATCAACAAAAAACCCCACCCCCTCAGAAACACTGCTTTCCCACTGTCTAAAATGTAGCTTCTTCCTGCTCTTCACCTTCTTTCAGTGCCTCCTGGGCACAGTGGGTGGCTGCCTGCTCTCTACCACCAGCTGCAGGGGAGGGCTGCAGACCGGCAGTGCGGTGGCAGGGACGGCTGGTGGGCTCCCATGCAGGCAGGACAGTGCACAGCTGGGATGGGATGGGATGGGATGGGATGGGATGGGGGATCCCCACGAGGGAGGGAAGAAAAACAGCAGGCGTGCTCATTGCCATGAAGGTTACTGTCAAGCACACGGACATGGGGGTGGAATTAAAGTTGCAAGGGGGTATTCTCTCCAGAATTTTCAGATATAAACAACGCCTTTACCATCAAAGGGCTTGGTGGTTTTGGTTGGGGTTTTTTTGTTTGTTTGTTTTTTTCTTTTCCCTTTGCTTGCTCATATTTAACAATAAGAAATGCATAGGTGGAAGGGATACAGTGCAGTGGCAGGGAGCTACCTGGAAGACAGCAGAATGAAAACCTTTCTCAACACAGGGCTGAACTGGACAAGAGAGACGCTACTTCACCTAGGGGGAAAACTCATTCAAAAAAATTGACAAATGCACAAGTATTGAATAAAGACGCAGCTATTTTCAATTAAAACTTTCTTATTTCTTGCTAATCAGCAAGAACTCAAGGAGGTACAGTATGGTGAGTAACTCTTAGTTAAGGAGAATCAAATGGAAGTAGCATGTTTAAAGAAGTAGAGAACGGTTATAGGAATTGTAACAAGCTTTAGTCCATTCTTTTGGACTTGCTAATTTAGGTTTTGGAGAGACAGATGGATTAAGTTTCCCTTGACGATTTTCTTTTCTCTTTTTCCTGAGGGTGGATACAGCCTCAGAGGGTGGTTTTGGTTCTGGTTTCTGTTTTTCCTAGCATAAATAGTTATTGAAATAAACCAACATATTGTAAAAAATGGGGGGAGAGGAGGGGGAGCCACACCCAGCCCCCCCCACAAAATCCTAAAAAAGGAAGGGTGTGAGGTGAATACTGTCTGCAGTTATTCCTCAAATGGATGGCCCTTCGCTTGTTTCTCTTCCTACTCAACACTGAGGCTTATGGTGACAAAAAAGGCTGCTCTCTGAACCACTAGCAGCCAAAACAAACATAAAGATATCAAAAAATGGAGGAAATGGATACACCGGGCCATAAACATTCACGTTTTAAGACCGTGATTCAGCAGTTCAACATTAGTAATCAGGGTGTAAGCGATTCTCCACATACCAAGGTATAGAAAAAGCACAGGATAGTTCAGAAATCTACACAGATATGGGCTTTACTGCTTTCTGACTGATCGCAGTAACCTTGTAGCGTATCTGGGAGTATGTCGTCAAACCCCACGACAAAATTAGTCTAGTGACTAAATCATTTGGTCGTCTTCTCCTTGTTAGCTCAGCTAGTATGTTAATGCGCTGCAGAACAAACACTGTGTACTACGACCAGCTTTTACTTCAGCTATCTGCCCTAACGCAGAATGGATAAACAGTTTTCTTGCCAAATAGTAGTGGATTAGCCACAGCAGTGGTGACGACAGCAGAATGTGCGGAAGGATAAGAGTTACAATAGATATTCCCAAAGCAGTAACGTGAGCCGGGATAAGGCGGGAATGAAATGTCATCATCTAGATGAACATTTACACACTATGGAAATGATGACTAGTATTTGGATTGAGCAGAAGGGCGAATTCAACGTCACAGCAACTCCCAACAAAGTTCATCAGACAAAGTTCATATATGCTGTACTTTAACCCCATAATCCAGTTCTCCAGCTCGAATACAGACTATGTTATTAAAATTTATTCCTATATAGTAAAACAAAATATTAATACTCTCATAGTCATACCATATTATCTGTGATTGGAAACCTTGCCTTTGATATTCTTTCAATCTGGGCCCAATCCTAGGAACTACTAAATATCTACATATCTGCCTGAAAGCCCTGCCAATCCTCAGAGCTTCTCAGGATAGGAAAATGAACATATAGCAGAGAATAAATGAAACTTCCATGATTTCAAGGTGCCTGGAATAGTTGAAGTGAAATCCACAATTTGCTATACATAAAAAAGAAAAGCATTACGATATCATATCCATGGTCTTTATATTTTTAAAATGAATGCAGCATTTATCAAATCACACAGAACATTTTATGACCTGTTCAGTTCTGCTACTTATGTATAAACACATTAACACAGTAAAGTTCTCTACCACCTGAGCTGGAGCATGTTCGTTCATTTTATACACAGTAAGAATGAGTGAAACACAAACGCTCCTAAGAGCGGCACCTAAACAACATCCTAAACCTTCAAGCCAGATTCCAGTCCTACCACAAATTTTTCTATGCATCCAGATGGTGCGTACAGTTTCCTATCTGAAGCCATGGAAAACAGCAATGTTGTAGGTAAAATTATACTCTGGATTGCAAGGAGCTCTGGCATTGCCGGGATGGCAGTGGAAAAATCTTGTCCAAGGTGCCAGAGACCTTCTGGCAGACATGAGACTAGAAGTAAGTCTACAAGCATCAGTCTTGTACCATTTCTTCCCCTCAAACGTCCATTGATTGATATAATCCAAATTATTTCAAAATTCTGTGGTGACTCTTGTGTCATAACACATTACACTATTCCTAAACTAATTGTCACAGGGAACACTCTTGTTCACAAAACTTCCTGTGAGTCTGGGAACTTCTGTTAGGAACAATTTCTTAAAATGTTTTGGGGGCCCATTATTTACTTCCATTTTGCTCTATGAATTTCTACCTGTCTCATTACTGGATGTCCTTCAGCTCTTTTCAGCAAGCCACTTATCCTCTCAGTCATTTCTGGTGCTTATCCCTTCTCTCTTAGTCTCCAGCAAGTCTGGAGCTCTCTCTGGTTCACTGCCTGGGTTATATTTCATTACGGCTGCCACATTATCTGCAGCAACCATCGTTAAAAAGGCTGCTGCATTATCACTAGAAAGGGAGCAACATTTCAACAGCTTTGTGTGGCAAATGCACTGGGGGAGGGTTTGTGCTGCCTCTTGCCAAGTTCCCATTGCTTCACTTTCCCCATTGGTTCTCCTGCTTTGTAGTTCAGGTTCTGAATTTATCTCGGGTTCCCTCTGTTTCTGTTTTGCTCTCATTAGGAAGGCATTCGGGCAGCATTCTTTTCCCCTCATGCTGTAGAATTTGTTCCAGGTCACTGCTGAGCTGTAGACAGTGTCCTTGAACATGTAACCTGTAATGAAATGAATGATTGCCCTATCGGCTGCCAAACTTTTCATGCAGGACTCCCCATCCCCACCCTAATGGCTCCCCACTTACCTGGACGGACGTAGAATAACAGGGGAAAGAGAAAAGTCTAAATGAGAAATTGGAACTGTTTCGCCCATCTCCCAACATATGTTTAGTAACATATCTTAGGCAATCCTCCACTCAACAAAAGTATTTGGGCTTTAAAAACTACAGAATAGCTGTGCTATACACCCAGCTCCTGGCAGTTTGACGTTTTCACGTGAGTATCAGCCATGTGAATGTGTCTTAAATTCTTAGATGTTAATCCAGTGGTTACTACTAAAGAAAAAAATCCTAGAAGCACTAGATCTACCAAAAGTTAAGATTATATCTCAGAGGCGTCTTGGCCAAATCCACAGAAAAGGGATCTGTTTTAAAACAAACACCTGTTTCTAGCTATGCCCATCCAAACCTGTGCTGCCATCCTCTTCTAATCCCAAATCACACTGCTGCGATCTTAAAAGTGAGTTATCACTCACACAGTATGGATTAACAAGGATGTAGTTTGAAAAGTAAATTCTTTCACCTCTACAACACATCCCTCCCAAGCCTTCTTGGTTGCACCATTCACAGCCCTTCTTGATCAGACAACATACTGAAAATCACCACACGACAGCAAGAAAAACTGCAAACATCATCCACTGTGCTGTTTCAAGTAATGGGAGGGAATGTGAACAAGTAATATGGGGGGACCATCTCTTGGCTGGAGATCTCTTTGGAAGAGGAAAGGGCAAGGAGCATTCCAAAACTCTTCAGCCAAGACTCATCCCACCTAGTACTAGACAACTGGATCCCTCTGCCTGAAAAGAAGCGCTGCTGCTGCACAAACACAAGCAACTGATTTAGGAAGGGGGGTTCTTATTAGGCTCTGTATGCTTTACATGTGAAAGGAAAATCTACCCTAGAGGGCAATTCAGAGTAAGAGACTAACCCTGGAAGAGGGAAGCCTCAGGATGGTGCCTAAACTGAGATGCAAGGAGTCCAGAATTTACTCCATTTTGTCATTTAACTTAGATCAATACAATCTCTCCTCATTCCTTTCCGCAGTTTCCGAGGCTCCTCTGAACTCCTCCCTGAGATGTTAGGAACTTGTGCAAGTGAGCTGAATCATGAATACGTAGCCTATTGACCAATGCAGCTGAACATTTCTCCTTCAGCACTTCTGTTATCATGGCTGAAACTTTTGTTCTAACTTGCTTCTTCTTGGAGGACACACATGCTATGAAGACTCCAAGACTCCATGCCAGCAGTAAAGCAACCTCCTTTGTAAATTTGCTTACGTCCTTCAACTGACCACTGAAAACAGCCCAAACAAGAAAGTGTTATTTCGCAACTAGCAGTGCTTGATTTTACTTTTTAATAATCACTACCTTTCAAAGATCTAAACTTTCACAATTCCGTGGGTCCCCCAAAAGAAAGAAAGATCAAGCATGCTGCAGCTGTTTCCCTGCAGCATTTCTCTCTCTCTCTAAAAGTGTTCTCAAGTTAATTTTGATGAGGTTTGAAAGGAGTAGGCTTGTGCTCCACGCTGAAAATGTTTTCAATTTGACAGCTCTGTCGGTGTGGGGGAGGGAGAAAGATCAGGGATATCTTTAAGTTATGCAATAAAAAGTTAGTTGTCTTCTTTGAATGCAGATTTCTATTGAAGTTTTAAATAGTCCTGTTCACTAAGGAAAGGATCGAAAAGGTAGTTAACATAAGTAAATTGAAGAAGCCTGCTGCTGTTCCTGTAAATAAAGCTGACCTTCTGGAGTGGTGGCAGAGGCTGCTGACCTTGTTTTTCTCCCTTGCACCAGCAATTGCATATCCTTACATGAGTGTTATATTACCAGCCAAACAGCCAGCTTTCGCGTATGGCAGTACAGAGTTGTACACAGCTCCAGCATTCACTAAAAGGAAACCTGCTTGCTTTCAGAAAGACTCAGAGGACTCGAGCTTATGCTAAGCTTTGCACCGACTAAAACTTTCCCAAGGGATGGACAACAGATTCCTGGGATTTAAAAGGAAAAAAGCATCAATGGTTTCACAACACGTTCCAGAAATCACAGGCCATAAAAAAATCTGATACTGTAACTGCACAAGCCTTGCTGTGGGAAGACATGCTTTTACCTTCTTTCATGTAGTCCTATGCCACTATTTCAGGGTTGTAAGGAGAAGGGAAGGTGTGCTTGTAACACTTTAAAGAAAACCAGCCACCACAAAGCCTGAAAAGATCATAAGTTTAAATTGGTTCTCTTTAACTTTCTCCCATCATGCAGTAAATTACCTTCCATTTACAATAAGGCAACTCCTTCAAGCAGTTTTCCTTCTCCTTCCAAAAGGTTTAGAATATAGAGCTAGTACTCCGGAAAGCAATGGGGCTCTCTCTACATGGATTTGTGTCAACCCCATCAACGCAACATCAACACTTGAATACAACACATGAATGAGCTTTACCCACACCGTCTTTCAGTGAGGCAGGTGTGTTTGTCACATTTTACGGATGGGGCTTCGAGATAGCCAAGGTTATGTGATCTACCAAAATCACAGGTGAAGTTTGTTGCTGAGGTACTGCATCTGACCTTCAAGCCCAAGCTGCCTCTCTTTGGCTAGTAATATATATAAAAGACCTCACCTTTCTTTCTATTCTTCTACTTCTCCACGGTCCACTGAGATGAACTGTCTCTTTTTCCTCACTGCTAGGAAAAAAAAATAACCAGATAGTAATGACAAATTATACTTTTCCAGCAGGAATACTGCAGATACAGGGAGAAGTCTGGCCACTTTTCCCATTACTTTTGTGTACCCCTTCCCTCTTTCTAAGATCATGAAAAGAGAAGCCCAGGAACAGCTGTAGAAGCCTCGGGTTCTAAAAGCAGCTTTCATTTTCCAGGGTCCCTTAGAAGCAGTAAAGAGACCACTGCAGGCAAATACGTCAGCTAGACTGACTGCCTGGGATCAGTGCTTCCCATAGGTAGGACTCCAAAAGAGCTGGACAGAGCCTGCACCAGGTAGAAGCCCAACCCAGAGGTTGAGGAGGACGACACTCAAACCAGATGCACAGCCTCAGCCCAAACCTTCTGCTTGGTAACCCGTGATGAGGTCCAATCATCTCTCGCTGTGGTGACCACCTTGGACCTCCACAGTGGTCAACACTATGAAAGTAATAGGAATATTAACTGATGGACTTGTGGGAGGAAAACATTTTACCCCCACCACGTTTACTGCAGGTCTGGTAGAAAAAGAACAGACACATTTGGAGGAGAATGAAATATTCTCTTTCATAACTAAGAGCGATGTATTTTTAGACTTTAAAAAATGATATTGCTTCTACATGTCAATCTTTCAGAAGTTTTTTCTATAATAGATATGTATTTCAAATGAAGTCATTTCATTTCAAAAGTTTTGATATTGTGCAGATACTTTTTTTTTCTTACCTTCCTTTTCTTTTGGAACTTTATCCTGTAGGTAAATAATATGCTGCATTAACTACATTGTAAGTGTTGAAATGTGCACATTTCTTTGTGCTTATTTGTTAAAACACTACAGCTATAGCCTTTCTTTTTACTTACTTATCAAGACCTTTGACACTTCCTATTTTCAGCATTATTGTCCCCCCAGCTTTCAAAATCTGTCTAATGACAGAAAAGCACTGAAGAACCTCCAGGTGCACCAGAAATCCAATACTAGAAAAATCTGTAATTATTTACAAATCAACAATTTATAGCACATTATTTTGTGAATAAATCTAACAGTACTTTCTATGTGGAAATAACGATGCAGAGAACTCTTGAGCCACACAACATAACTTCCGAGTTGGGCCTTGTTGAGCGGGGGCTGGACTAGCTGACCTTCAAAGTTCCTTTGATATTACAATTTCAATAATTACAATTTCACCAGAATAAACAAATAATTACTGCAGACTTTTTCATTTTTTCTCAGTATTTTTTTTTCTTCTTGGAAAAACATTTAGAGAGGGAGAATTTTTCCTTTAAAGCGTCCAGCCTACTGGCCCTGTAATCACCACCTGTGCTCAAAGTCAGAAAACATCCAAAGAATTCACCAGTTTCTAGACAGAGTAATGAGAAAGGAAGAATTATAATTCTAAAAAGCATCCAAGTTATTTTTCATTCATTTGCACCTCTCCAAGGAGCTTTTGAAATACAATGTAATAGAGGTGGAGTTGCTTACAGTATGCCTTGCTTGTCTTGCCTTCATGGGGCTACTCTGCCAGGGAGTAACTCTTAAGCTGTCCTGATGTGATCTACAGAGGTTGAGAGGGACCTTAGGAAGATTGCCCAGAAAGCAGACAGAAGGAAATAAAGACCCATCCCTTTACACATATTTGACAGCCTCTAATTCTCCTTCCAAACACAGCCCCTTTTATAAAACTTCCAGTCAGTTAACTGGGAAAAGTGCCATCAGATAGGCTCCTTGGAGTGCAGGAGCGTGTCTGAGGACGTGCTGCAGCCTTGTAGCCTCTGCTGGCGTTTGACACCAAACCCACTGTGGTCACCCCGACACCCAGCACTTGCCTGTCCCCAGAGGTGACGGGTTGACCCAGAAGCCATGGCACAGTGTGAGCAGTCAGGGAGACACAGCTCTAGCTGGGGCACATACGATCCTCTTATGCTGCATGTCCCCAGCCTGACATCTTGTTGCCCATGCCACCAGGCAGGCAGCCTGAAAAGATTAAATTTGCACTCGGCAGGGTGGGAAGGGAGAGAAGTGGAACCTTGCTTATGTGAGAGGCACAACAAAGGCATTTAAACAAATGCTCTATTTTACACTGAGTACAACAGAAACGTGTATGAGAAAGCATGGATTTAAAAAGAAAGAAAAATATCAATAAAAACAAAAGAAATAAACATCCCCCTATAGTGTCAGGAATTCACATGATTCCAGAATGTCTTTATGAAAGAGAAGTTTAATCTTCTGAATTCTCAGAACCAAAGCTAAAAAAAGCACTAAAAATAAAAAAATGGTAGTGATTGAAAAAAAGCTTAATTTATTGTATTTACTTCAGGTCTATAAATTAATAACCTGAAGCATTATTATTAGAAAGTCTGGGTTTTTTTTTCTTTTTATAAGATTCAGTTTATTAGTAAAACAGCTCAGTGATCATCTGTGCTACTTTAATTCTTGGCGTGCTCCTCAGTGGAGTTTTGGCCTATGCCAGCCTGCATAACACCTGGGTACATTTTGGGGTACAGCACGCACCCAGGCAATTCTTATTGGGAAGTATGGAGAAGATTGCACTGTATTTGGCTTCCTCTGCCTCACGGAGTCCTCCAGCACTATCTAGCAGACTTTTCCCCCACCAGCACCTCCTCAACAACACCCCACCTCAGCTTTCTGCTATAAAACCATCAGGATCCAACAAGGACCAAAGTGCCTGAAGTCACATGAGAGGAGATCCTCAAAACTGCTGCTCAGACACTAATCCTAATGTCTTGGGACCCCTGTCACGTCAGACTTGGGGCCTGGCACTATATAACACAGACATGGTGGTCTGTGCCTCTTGGTATCACAGCCAGAGAACTAGCCACAAGATGCTAGTTCTAGGTTTTAAGTTTTATTTTATTTTTTAAAACTAAAATTAAATGAAACGTTTAGCAGTACAGAGAACCTCAGTCAAGCCTTCAGTAAAACCTTACTGTGATATGGATGTGTACTGTATGTTCACCAAATCACGTGTTTAGGATTTCTTCATGCATAAGGTATATCATCTGCCACATTCATTAAGCAGAAAAAGAAAAAAAAAAACCACAGAAAAGAGTACTCCTCCCCTAATTTATTAACTAATTTCTAACAACAGTAAATTTACTGCAGGGTAGAAGAGCCTCCACAGAATACTCTTTAGAGCTGTCATGAACCCCATTACAAAATAGTATGACAGAGGCTAAACAAAGGCACATTTCAGAAGAAATTTCACACAGTTTCCCCAAGATCCATAAAACTACACAGCATATAAATGTATCACCATAGTCTGAGGTCATCTGTTTAGCTTTCCTTAGTCTGCCATCCACAGGGACAAAATTTCAAAGGCTGATCTCAATTATTGCATCTCCTGTAAAGTTTTGCAAAAGATTTCAGAGCATCTAAATGACTAATAAGAGAGACACAACTAATACAGGCTGGAGGAAAAAAAAAAAAAAAATAATGTGCACTGATTGTTCACTGTAAACACTGTAATCTAATGCTAATCTAATTTTTATTCCCTTGATCTGCAAATCTAGATATTTAGAGACCAGTTTAAGACACCAGATTTGCGTTGCAGACAATATCTGCAAATGAAAGGAAGCATCAAATTTTAAAGTAGATTTTTTTTAAGTATGTTTTCTTTTACTGTACAAACTCCAAAAAAAAAAGTTTCTTAACTACTTAGAACATTTAGATTAAAATCTGTTCCTAACGTAGTAACCTAACTGAAAGAATTTTGTTTATGAACCAAAAGCTGCATTTTTGAAACTCCATGCATTCAACTGCAACATGAGAGATAAATGATCTTTGCTAACATCTGTCAGTCCCATCCACTTGATCTCGTTCAGCCAGGTAGTTTTGTAGCTTTTATTGTTCAGTGGTCCAGACAGTGACTGTGTAAAAATATTGTGTAACATTACATCTTCTCCTTGCATACGTTTGTATTCAAAATAAAACTAACATGCTTCACTGACAGAAAGCAAGTTTCTACTTCTAGCAGTCTTGGAAAAGCGTTTTTATCCTGCTGTGTACATCAAGAATATCACCAACTAATTATACAATATAGAAAAAGGATGCAATTACTTTCCAGATTTTTGCTGAAGGTGGGGCAGGGAATCAACATGAATTCTGTGTGTGCACATGCAACTGTTAAGCTTCATGAAAGCAGAAAGATAACAGCAACCCATACCCACATCCTTAACGCTATCTCAAATAACTGAGAGATCTAGTTTTGAGCTATTTTCAAAGAAAAATATGTTTGCAAACATCAGATGCAATTAGAAAATAATTTTTGGAGAAAGAAATCCAAATAGGCAAAATCTTGTATTCTGTGAATTCTATTCAAATAGAACCACTAGGAAAATATAGTCTCAGACTATAATAGTACTCCAAAAGCATGAGCAGACTTTTCTTAATGGCTTAGCAAGTGAAATAAAAGAAAAATGCATTTGAAACACCACAATTTGGCATGTCCTCATTCCAAAGCATACTATTAAATTAATTTCAGGATACTATTAGATTAATTGTGTGACAATTTAATAATAAATTTTGGGATATCCAGCTATACCTACTACTTTGAGAAGATTGTGTTGCATAGTCATTTTTATGCCAGAACCATACATTCAGTGTTTGTTCTATAAACATAACAAGTGAAGGAAAAAGAAACATTTACCTAACCAGGACTAACATTTTCTTCATGTGGGAAAAACATCCTACTACCAGCCCCCCTTGTGTACTAATGACAACAATTATACAATAAAATCTGAATAAAACATAGTGGCACATAAGCTCTGATGAGATAATACCACATCTCCAAATGTCATTCTTTTAAATGTATTTGCAAAATGAGGTAGAATTCAGAGTTCTCCATTTTAGCAACTTTGTTATAAACAAAAAAAAAATACCCCATAACTTTTATGAAACAAGTTTAACTGAGCTATTTGATGCCCAAGAAACAAGGTGGATTAAAAAAAATACTATCACACATTAGTTCCTCGGTTTCTGTTGAGAACTCTTTTTATGATGACATTACATAAAATCTGTACCTTAGGAACTCAGAGTGCTTTAATCAGTCTCTTTATACCTCTGACAAACTTGAATATATCTTTCTTCAACAATGCAGCCCCTTCAAATCAGCCCTTCCAAGCAGATTTCTACTGCCCACACCCTCCAAGTAGGCCTCAAGTAAAAATAGAAAAAACAAGACTTAGTGTTTCTGAGGTAAAAAGGAAAATATGGAAACAGAAATAAAAGAAAAGAAGAAAAATGTAGTTTAGGCTTTTATATGCCATAGAACAGCTTGTTGATGTTTGCAGTCCCCCACAGTAAAAGCCCCACTTGCAGTTCCTTTTGCATATCACTGTACGCTACATCTAAACCTACATCTGCTCCAGACTCAAAATCAAGAGGACTTGGTGGTTTTTTTTAATGACCCCACCCGCTTCTTCTCATTTCCTGACTGCCTTCTGCTCTCACATAACACACTGCCATATACATTCATATTTTCTCATTTCTCAAATGAAATGTTCAGATTTCAGAGCAATCCACTGTTCAGGGAAATTTGCTGACAAGATGCTCAAATAGTTTCAAACTTTCTATGCATGTATGATTAAAACAAAGATATCTGAATACAAAGTATAACAATATTATATAGTTAATAAAATAGCTGTGAAAACTTTCTTCTAAACCTTCTTGAACAGTAAAGAATTTAATCAGGAGTGACTATTGTAGACTAAGAAAATTTTTGTACTTGGTTTGGTTCTTTCGTGGACAGGCTACTCTACATAAATCATCTGAGAAACTAACTTTCCTTTAGAGAAAGTCAATGATTCCCTATCAGCGATATGTAACCAGGCTGCTCTTACAAGACACTTAAGAAGCATTCATAAGCTCTCAGCTCCAGCGGCTGGGAAACTGATAATCTACATAGGTTCAGATCTGTTTAGGACACTGAAGATCACACCATAAATGGAATTTCCAAAGACTTTTGTGCTTGTTTAAAAATGTGATACTTACAAAAGACAGCTCTGGAGAATGCAACCTTTTGGTGGAGGCTGGATAATAGCTGAATAGATAAACTTCTGCAAAATTTACCTTTACCTGTTCACCGTGCATAAAGACAGAATCACAGAATCATTTTGGTTGGAAAAGACCTTTAAGGTCATCAGTTCCAACTGTTAACCTAGCACTGCCAAGACCACCAAGCCATGTTCCTAAGCACCACATCTAAATGTCTTTTAAATACCTCCAGGGACGGTGACTCAACCACATCCTTGGGCAGCCCATTCCAATGCTTGATAACACTTTCCTTGAAGAAATTTTTCCTAATATCCAATCTAAACCTCACCTGCCACAGCTGATTTCCTCTTGTCCTATCGCTTGTTACTTGGGAGAAGAGACTGACCCCCACCTCACTACAATCTTCTTTTGGGTAGTTGGAGAAAGTCAAAAGGTCTCCCCTCAGCCTCCTTTTCTCCAGACTAAGCAACCCCAGTTCCCTCAGCTGCTCCTCATAAGACTTGTTCTCCAGACCCCTCATCAGCTTCATTGACCTTCTCTGACCACACTCCAGCACCTCAATGTCTTTCTTGTAGTGAGGGGCACAAAACTGAACACGGTACTCAAGGTGCAGCCTCACCAGTGCCAAGCACAGGAGGACGATCACTTCCCTAGTCCTGCTGGCCACACTATTCCTGATACAGGCCAGGATGCTGTTGGCCTTCTTGGCCACCTGGGCACACTGCCGGCTCATATTCAGACAGCAGTCGACCAACATCCCCAGGTCCTTTTCCACCGGGCAGCTTTCCAGCCACTCTTCCCCAAGCCTGTGGCGCTGCATGGGGTTGTTGTGACCCAAGCGCAGGAGCCAGCGCTTGGCCTTGTTGAACCTCATACCATTGGCCTCAGCCCATCGATCCAGCCTGTCCAGATCCCTCTATAGACCTTCCTACCCCCAAGCAGATCAACACTCACACTCCACTTAGTGCCATCTACAAACTTACTGAGGGTGCACTCGATCCCCTCATCCAGGTTGTTGATAAAGATATTAAGCAGACTGACAAATGCATTGTCTTATGCATTTGGAAAAGAATTAAGCCTTGATTCACAATACAGAATCCACCCCCTATATTAGATATTGAAGTATGATATTATATGTTTCTACTATTATTATATTATATTGTGACAAATTCTCAGATTCTAATAACTTTCAATTTTTGAATTCTTGTCCCAGACCTGAATTTCAATGCACAGCTGGTCACAACGTAGTAAGAATTTGACTTTGAGCTTTCATTTGAGTTTCAATCAATCAGCGGTATCAGATCTTTAAAGACTAAAAATCCATGTTGGTATCAATGTCCAAGCAGTCATGGTATGAAATCCAGAAGAAAGCATCAATGTTGTTATTAATCTTACTGTGATCAAATTTCTTCTACTGAGCAATGACAGTGGAGAAGGGCAGTACAAGTACTGATACAGAACTACTAGTGTTTGCTACCATTAGGCATATTCCCAGTCTTAGGACTGACTGTGCCATCTGATTTTCATAATTACTAAGGAAAGATACTCCTAAAGAATTCCACATCATCCAAATTTTGTTTGCCTAACATCCACTATTAATCACAATTTTTCAGACATTTATTTCCTGTTCTTGCTTCCTTTCCAAAAAAAATACAGTAAGCATTTAAGAGAAAAAAACCATATAAATCGTAAAGTGAAAAAGATGGGGAAACCAGGAAAAGAGTTTTAGCTTAGAAGTAGGAAAGAAAAGAAAAAAAAAAAACAACACAAACCAAACCCCTACAAGCATTAACTCCTTTCAGTGCATTCTCTGCTGCAGGCACTTCTGTCTATAACCCAGGAAAACCTACAACAGAATTGGTAGCATTTCATTCTCTTGCTGCAGCAGCTTTTCCCACCAGGAAATGAAAGATTGAAACATTTTACAGTTATTTTGTTTGCATTTTGTGAAAATTAAATGCTTCATTTTAATAAACACAGTGTTTACAATTTATTACTGATTGCTTTTACGTTTTAATATTATGAAATATTTGAATTCTTTCATGCAGCATTTTGTCAAAACAAGCTCCTGAAGAGACAAACAAGCCAACAGGAAACAGGGCACGTTTTCATCAGAATTTTCAAAATCACCTTATTTTCCATAGAAAGCAGATAGTTGGAATTAGAAAAATACCCTGGGAAGACAAACTGTGTTTACAGAACTGAAAACTCAATCTTAGTCAAGTTTTCACAGCAAAGACAGTTTTGCAGTAAAAAAATCTTACCAATACGTGCGAAGGGTTCTCCACCGTTTGACGCCTGCAAGTCAGTTCTCAATGTCTTTCTGGAGAGCAGCAGCAGAAATAGAAGTTATTAACTTGAGACAGGAATCAGAAAATTCTGTGTTTGCCTTACGCAAAAAATTGGATTAAGGTATCACCGTGATCATTTAGCCTTAACAATGAAGGATGACAGCACAAATATTTCCCTGTATTTACAGATAAATGAGTCACGCATCAGGAAAAGAAATACATAAAAACTGCTGAAGATTCCTAGCAGTAGTTTTTAGCTGTGGTGCATGGATCTATAGGCAAATTTGAAGGGGCTTACAAAAGCAAGCCCTGGAAGGGCTGGTTCAAACATCATGATAAAAGAGCTTGCAGCTCTACTTGCATATCCTTAGAAGTCCAAAATCAAAAATATTTGAAAGCCACTGATTTACAACTGCAGTAACAGATACAATATTTCTCCATGAGACTACATAACACAGGTTTTTATAGCTCAGAGATCTGGCATCCAGCAGGAGGTTCAACAAGTCTGTTCCCATCTTCTGCCAATGCCACAGCCAGTCATTTACCTCAAAAATCTACCTGCCTGTATTGTGTTGTTCCCCTAGGGTTTTCCCAGGGGTGACCACCACATTTTCATTAGAATATATAAATATACTACTACTACTTTTTTTTTTTTTTCCCCCGGAAGAAAAAGCTGCTTTTCAACAAGATAGACGTACAATGTCTTAACATGGGAACAGGTTGCCCAGAGGGGTTGTGCAGTCACTGGATAAAGTCCTGAGCAACCTGGTCTTATCTGAAAGCTCATCCTGCTTTGAGCAGGAAGTTGGACTAGGGACCTACTGAAGTCCATTCCCACCTGAGGTATCCCATGATGCTACAAAAAAAAAAAGGCATCAAAGATATGCGGACAGTTTTCGTTCACTCCTTTCACTCCATTCAGGTATCCCTGGAATGTTTTGTATTTACTTTTTTTTTTTTACTTATAATGTTTTCTGAGGCTTTAGAGCACATTCACATAATAGCATGTGTTTCGACATAAACACAAGGGTTTAAAAAAATTTTATGGGTTTTTGTTCTTTTTTTTTTTGTTGTTCTTTTTTTTTTTTTTTTTTTTAAGAACAGGACAGAAAACCGCATGGAAACTCTTGATTCCAGGACAAATTCAGAAATGTCAAGTGTTAAGAGTCTTACAGAAGAAATCTCAGGAGCTGGTAAACTATTGGTGCAGAGAAATCTAGAGGCAGGCTCTATCTCACCCCTATGATTGCATCCATGTTGCTTTTCAGAAGAACAGGCTAAAACTGCCACCAAAAAAATGCTAGGAAATTTGTTTGCAAATTGATTTGAAAAGTTCAGTGGAAACAAAAACAGAATAGCAGGCTTCGGTGCATTTATTCCCCCTGCATTTTCTTACCCTTTCAATTTCCAAACCGAAAGAGCAAATTCTTAGTTATTACAGAATTTGATACTACTAAGGAAGGACCACCTACAACTGAAATACAGCATCCAAACCAGGGAACTACCTAAACACTTATGAGAAATCCGTGTTACTTTAACCGCCTCACCCTGCATTTAGGGGGCAAAAGATTCAGGAAGCTATTCTGTTTGTTTGCCATCTATTAGAGAATGACTACAGCCTTCTCATAATGTCAGTGATTTGCTAAATGTCCCTGCGAAGCACAAAAGCGTGCTGTCCAGTCTGCATGCCCGTGAGCACTGCAGCCCTCTGTAATAAAGCAGGAGTTGCCATTTTGCAGTGTTCTGGTACTGATTTCAAAGCCTTCTCAGAAGTCTCAATTTCTTCACGTTTCTTATCTACGTAAGCATTATTTGCTTTCTCCTTTTAGAGGCCACCTAAAGGTAATGTTTCATTTTGAGGCCGCTTGCGGGTCTGCATTTCTCCACATGACAAGATACCCATATTATTTCCCACTCTGCTTATTTTGACTTAGTGGTCAAGCAGCTTGCTGAACTCATATCTCTCAACTGGTTTTGATGTGTAATATTCAACTTCAGTTGCTCATTTCTTGCTCTCTGATGCACTGTAAGCAGGTCTGGTTACTTTACATCTCTGAGCATCAACTGCACAGCCCTACTAACCTGCTTGCTCTCATTTTGTGTTTTGAAGCCACTGCTGAAGTACAGTCTGTATTGCTGTCACAGAATGCTCGCCTTGCTTCTTTTGGATTGCTATGCAGTAATACTTCACTCCACTGGTTGTTAAAACAGATCGCGCTTCACAGCATGGACTACGTCTCACCTCCTTCCTGCGGTATCCTGTTTCTTGTTTTACTTGGTACAGGCATATATTTTTTTCTATTTACATATTACTCTTTTTTTTTTTTTTTTACTTTTTTTTAAAACATGAATGTCAGCAGTAATGGAAGTGTTGGACTGACAGTTCAGAGGCAGCAAAAGCAATGACTGAGTCCCATTGTCCTTCTGCTGCTCCTCTCCGGCAGCTGGTGGTTGCCCAGAACAGGGGGCAGAGGAAGTGCCTGCAGCTCCAGTTATGCCTCCCACCCCTCTCATAAGGGCAGATTTAGATTAGATATTAGGAAGAAATTTTTCACTATGAGGGTGGTGAGACACTGGAACAGGTTGCCTGGGCAGGTTGTGGATGCCCCATCCCTGGAAGTGTTCAGGACCACGCTGGATGGGGCTTTGAGCAACCTGATCTAGTGGAAGGTGTCCCTGCCCATGGCAGGGGGGTTGGAACTACGTGATCTTTGAGGTCCCTTCCAACCCAAACCATTCTGTGAGGACTCAAGGGGCAATATTTCTCCTGCTGAAGGAAGGTCTCGTCAGGGCTGGATTAAGACAAGAAACACCTTGGCTACAAACTGCTAAAGCACCTTAGCATGATGACAGCATTCAGCAGCTAAGCCAGACTTAGAAAATTAAGCCATCTGTGACTGGAGAAGCAGGAGTCAGAGATCACACACCACATTCCCTCACTGGCTCCAAAAGTTATACAACCCTCTCTTCTTCCTCTCACCGCTTTGAGCGGACAGAAAGAAAACCAAAGCTCTTCCCCTTCCCTCTCCTGCATCACTAAAAAAGTGTCTCCTCCACTCCAGGAACCAACTTTAGCAAACTGGAGGGATTCAGGCAGTGACAAAAACCTTGCTAAACATCTCTTCCTGATCCTATGGAAATATATTGGGTCCCTGCAGATCTCCTCCTAGGACACTGGAAGTTGTTGACTGGCATTTTTACATTGCAAGGTGCTGTGATTTCCAGCTTCTTCTTTAGCTGATCGTAACCTCTTAGCTGCCTGACACCCACTCTTTCAAACACAGGACAAGCCCTCAAAGCCCCCTCTCCCAGACAACAGCATTTTCTTTTCCCCTCAGAGGCCAAATGTTATTATGGATCTGTAGCAGGAGCCCTGATGTTCGCAGCAGTCCCTCTCTGGACGGAGGAGGTTTCAGCTTACGTCTAGCCTGCACTCCAGATTTAATTGGAGGTAGCTGGTGGCACTTGAACTGCATCTCTGGAAACCTGCCCACTTTGGTGGCAACCGGAGAAGGGACAAAGACGTAGACGTGGGTCTGTCAATTGATGCTTGTCTCTGCAAGGGGAGCTTGCAGGGAGAGTGAGGGGAAGAGAAGAGCCACACACAAACAAAAGGTGCGTGCTGACGTTAATCTCCGCTAACGAAGCCTACACGGAGCCTGTGCTCTGAGTCACCCAGCTCCACGGCGAGCTGAGAGAAAGCTCATGAATCAAACCACCCTGCCGTAACGAAGTGAAGCAGCATAGCCCGGGTTGGGGGGGGCCGTGGGGAGGAGAGCAAGGCAGGGCTTGCGTCAGACCCGCAGCCTCCATACTGCCCCAGTCTCGGCCACCCGGGCACCCTCGTGTTTACCCTGGCACAGGCATGCCTCGCTTGAGGACTGCTCTTAACCCAGGGCGGCCGGGGAACAGGGAATGTGAGTCTCTGGGGCGTGCCTGGTGCCAGAAGAGGGCTGTGACCGTGGGGGCCAAGTCTCTTCTGCTGTTTCATTCGTTTAGGCATACATTTGTAAGTTCAGAGCAGAAGCAACCAGCTCGGAGAGTGAGCCCTAAAAGACCATTTCTGCAGCTTTGCCGATGTGCTAAATCCTGAATAGCATGAGTATATAAATCTTAACTGATGTACCATAGCACCTCTGCACAAGCACAGAGACTCTCTTCCTCTCCAGTCAGCCAAAGACTCACAAAGAAGATAGGTGGACTACTGTGAGGAATTTGTTTCAGTTCCTTTCGTATAATCAAATATAAGTCTAGATTTCAAAGCATATCAGAGAAGAAAACTGTCTTCCTCCATAATATGTACATCAAGGAGCAAGTTGTATGTATCTGATCATAACCAAAGAAGAGGGGTTTTTCTACAGCTATAGCCATAATCTGCGTTTCTGTTGGTTGAGTTCTCAACTCGCACACTCCAGTGGCTGGGCAGTGGGGGCTAGGATGTGGCAGTTCCAGCTGCCAGAGCAATCATACACCTCTCTACACATACACGGTCCTTGGTTATTGCCAGGTAGACCAGGAAGGAAAGCCAAGAGCCTGCAATGAAGGTTGCAGGCTTTTCAGGCTGGCAAAAGCAAAGGCCTCCCTCTCAGAGTCCAACTCCTCAGGTGCTCCTTGAGGGGGAAAGAAAGAGATTAAGCTGACGGAAGATGCATCCATACAGAACTGGCATATAGCACAGAGTAAAGCAGTTCTCAATAAGGATTGCAGTCAGGGTTTTCTTTTGGTTTTCTTTCATTTCTTTCTTGGGGGAGGAAAAAAAACAAACAAACAAAAAAAACCCCAAAACCAAAACACCCAAGCAGGCCATCTTTCTGACTGGTATAGAAAAGCTGGCTATACAAACTCCATAGTGAAGCACAGCATGGCCTTCAAAACGATGTGCCCTGGGAGCAGGAGAAGCACCATGAGCTCTAGGCTACTGTTTCTAGGCAAGGACTTCTAAGGCCAGTAAATACTACCTTCTCTTAGGGGAACCACCAGGAAGGAACAGGAGCTCTCCTGTGTGAATATGGTACTTTGTTTAACGCTTACCTGGAAGATGAGTGTTTTTTGTGATGACAAGCAAGTATAGAAACCTTGTCCTGGGGATGCTCACTTGATAGACACTAGTTTACTAGCACTTTCAGGAGAAACAAGCAAGAAGGAAAGAAACTGGCATGAAAAAAACCTCCTCTCTGCAAGCATTTGAGTGTTATTAAGACAGTGCCAGAAGACAACCATGTGCATCTGAGATCAAAGGGCTCCAGTGATTTTAAAAGGGCCTCGCTCAGGGGGGAGACAAGTTACAGTTGCTCAAGAAAAAGAAACAAAGACGACAGGACATGTAAGCCTGCTTAGGTTATCTTCACAGAACAGCAGAGCCTCTGTAACAACTATTCACATATACTTTTTGTCTTAAAGTGTCTGGTCTCAGTGCATCATTTCAAGTATTAAAATAAATGATGCCATGCAGCCATCAGTTGAAGCTCAATTTATTCTGCAGACAGACATCACTTCACTCTGCCAGGTCCTGAGCTCGCTAGAAGATACTTGGCTCTATTATAATGTCAAGCAAAAAACCATATGCCCTGACTCTCAAACATGTCTATTAACGGGGGCTCAGTGGCTCACTAATCGCCAGTACACAGCTTTCAAGCAGAACATGCTCATGTCTGCCCCAAAGATACTGCAGGACAGATAGGTCCTCTTCACTCCAAGTCCCATTATGCATAAGAGGAAGAACTGCTGGTGTCTGAAATTAGCTGGACCTGATGGATCAGTGTTGATCTGTAGGGTGGATCTATGTCTATAGGCCAAGGTAAATGAACATTAGGGAAATTTAGGCTAGAGGGAAGCCTCAAGCCTGAAAAAGATGCCATTCAAAGAGAGCAAAACTAACTACAACTGAATTTTACAAGGATTTTCCATATCTAAAGTTCTGCAAGAGATCAAAACTGTTTCCTACAAGTTTCACTGTGACAGTTTGCCCAGGTTTTGACACTTGGAGACAGCAGCAAAAATAATTGAGCTGTGCTGACTTAATAAGGAAATTAAGTATTCAGAAAGCAAAGGTAGTCAGTGCCTTCTTCCTGGGCTCAAAATCCTTATCAGCTTGAAGTTAATTCTGCTAGTCCTCCTACGGAGTCACATTTTTTACTTAGAAAATTCATGCTCTGTACCTACTTCTGCATTGAAACTGTCAAACAGAAACCTCTAATCTCGAGGGCCAGAGAGGGCCTGCAGCTTGGACTCAAGCCTGTTTGCAGCCACCAGGTTTTGTCAGCTTTGGAGTGGAAAAACCTGACAGGGGAAACAAAAGCAGAATTTGTCCAAATGGGATTTCAGGAGTTTACTGGGAACTTGCTCTCGTGTTGCAATCTGAAAGTGAAACTGCAAACCAGGGGTAACACGATGATTGGCTTCCACTAGTTTCTTTTGAGCTTTTAGTTACCAAGTACTTGATAATTTCACACCAGCAGTTCATTAATAAAATGACATTTCAGCATTGCTATAACAGCAAAGCACCCTGCAGACCACAGCTTTGTCTGTAGGGGGGGGTGGGGGTGGAATGACCAACACAGCTATAACAAAATAACTTTCTAGCTTTTATCCTGGTACCACTGTTAGCAAGCTTGAGGTGGGTTTTTCCGCCTCCCTGTGCACAGAACAGTTAAAAGATGGGTAGGGAAAGCATCTCCCCACTGCAGCCTGTCTAGAAGGTTTCCTCCAACACCACTGACAATGTTCAGGGAGAAGCACCCAACTCAAAAAGTTGTGCTAGTTGAAAAGGAGAAGCTACACGCTGTAGTTTTAGCTCCGGCTTGCCAATACATTGACTTCACATTGCTGGTACTCAAGCAGTTAAACACAACTGCGAACTCTGGAAGCTTTCCCACTCCTCGCTGAAGCTTCTCCCCAGTACACTGGTAACTGGTAAACAGATGGTACAACAGATACAGTGTCAGCTCCCTCCTTGTTGGAAATGCAGCTATCCAACATTTAGTCAACCTGCCTACAGTGAGAAGTGACTGAATTAGAAGTAAAAACATGCTCGCATTTCCCTTTCTCTTTTAACTACTGCACATACACAGCCTGTGCCTTTTGCTTCTCTAACAGAGTCCAAAATTTATTTTTTTCAAGGGAGTCTTCTCTCTATAACTTTCCCATCGTGGCTGTTGTGGCAAAAGGTGGTAAAAGCTCCCTCTTATGCAGTCTCCTACAACCAGTCTAGGATAAACAGTCATTCAGACTGGCAGCATTTCTCTCCTCAAAGTTGCATCCAAACAATAATACAGACACTGCAAATAGTATCATGAACTCCAACACTCATGAACCAGCAAGACTACCAGAAGCATCTGGCACTGTTTTGAGGAAAAGTTTTTGGTTTGTTTATAGTTGGGCTTCCTCCAGGCTTTGCTGCCATCTCCCACTTCCCTCCAGCCCTTCGCAGCAGCTTCACCAAACTGAGCACCAAAGCCCACTCCTTGCACCCTCCACCAACTGCATCACTCTCTCTCCCATGACTCCCCTCTCATATTTCCCAACCTGTACCCACTTTCATCAGCCTTCCACCATCTTTCTGTCCTCTCATAACGAGGCACGTTTCTCTTCCCTCCATGTAAGGCTGTATGTTCATTAGTACTGCACTTCCCTCATTGCCCGCTTCCCCCAAAGCTCTGTCCCGGAGCCAAACAAAATTCGCATCTTGTTCTGAATTCCGCACTTCTAGCAGAGCATACATTTTCTCTTGCAAATGCCTTATATCAAGAAGTAACTATGATTCTGGACAACTTGCCAAACAAATCTCCCTTTTCTTTATGTACCCAAGCCATTTAAAAGTCACTTGACGTGGATAAAAAGCACAAGGTTTTAAACAGACTCTATTATTTTTGCCAGCAATGGATACAGCAAGGTTTGGGGATTTTTATGCATGTATGTGTGTGTGTGTTTTTTTTAGTTCTAGGCTGAGTCAATATATTATGGAAGACAGACCTGCCTCCAGTTACCTAGAGACTGCTTAACCATGGGGTTCAAGTGACACTGCAAAACCACTCCACAGGAATGTGACTCAATTGCTCAATTCAGCAAACCCTCTTGGTGGATTTCCCCGCCTTATAAATCGCACTTGCCTATTCGTTATTTCCCACATTGCATGAGAAAAAGAGAAGAAAAAGGAAAAAGCTTTATTAATTGATGGAAATTTAGATCCTTAATAAGGCTCAGATTTAAACATACAATTAAGTGAGGAAAGTCAAAATTATGGTTTTTTCTGCTTTCATTCCCTTCTCCATTATTTCCCCATCATAAATGTACGCTCTCTCTCCTGTGAGCTTTGCCATCCATCAAGCACATATGCACCAAAAGCTTTGTTATTTCCAAAAACGTAGCCACTCCAATGGTACCTTCAGCAGCTCAGCCTCACTCTTCTCCTGTCATATGGCAATTTATTGTTATATTCACATGAGAGAACTGTGCCCCCCAAAAGGTAAAGTTATTCATCTCTGCTTGGGTGTCTAAAGCTTGGCTCCTTTTCCAGAGAGGCCAAATGCCTGTAAACCCCCTCCCTTCTGCACCTCTGCAAAGTAAACAACATTCATGTGAGAGCCTAAATACAAGTCCAAGTGCCTATCCTTAGGCACCCGACTCTGGAAACGCTGGTCTGAGTGAACAGGCCCTGCTTGTGGCATGAATCACTCTACAGAGTAAGGTTAGGACAAAGGAGTTCCTGATTCTTAATTTAATTCTCTCGACCATCCTGATGCTTAAATGAGAAACCCAACTGGCATTCTTAGTTATAGTAATATACTCACCAAACATATTGCGTTCATTTCTTTGAATTACTTTAGGAATGGCATCACCATCCAGGAGAACAAAAAAAATCATGCACAAAAATGGATTAAGGACCCACAGTCTGGTGTAAAAGGAGTCCTTGGAGCCCACCACATTTGGATCCAAGGACTCCTGTGGATTTCCTTAGCCACAGAGGTGCCACAGAGCCCCAGTGGCAGGCAGCTAGCAATACCACAATGCCAAGCCTACTCCCTTTCTCAGATTTTTCTCAACTAGCTCCTCTTATACCTGCATTCAGATGACCGAGTATTTAAGCATGACTTATCATCATCGTGGATACATGATTTTATGCCCTCAGTCTCCCACAGGTCCCTGGTTCATCCACTCCGGCAACAGAGTGTGCCTGAGCCGACACTGTATTTGGGCTATCCTTCATAATCCCCTTTTTGCTATGATGGTGGAGGGGACACGACATCTTTTAACCTTCTTCAGTTCCTTCTCTTCTCCCAGTAGGTACAGACCAGGAAAAAATGATACGTCAACTCGCAGAAACTCTTTGGGAAGAGCCCGATCACAGCAGAGGCAGGGCTCTTAAGCTTAAGCCCCCCGGCACGGAGCCCGGTGACAGTCCACAGTCAGAAGCAGTTCACTTAAGTAGCAGCCATCACACAGTCCTCCAGGTAAGGATGAACCTATTATAAAACAGACACTCACATTTGCTAGGGGAAATGTAGCAGATCTAAAGTTAAGCCTAGTTTGGGTTTTTCAGTTTGACCTGGCAGCTTCCATTTTGTCCAAGACCTGCCTTTTGGACACACCACCTTCCTCCTTCCCTTGCATCTGCAAAGGACAACCTCAGCAGAAAGCAGAGAAACAGTTTAAAAGTCTTTGCATAAAAATCTTCCCGGCCAGAAGCTCTCTGAACAGTCCAGAAGGACAGACTATTTGAACGATATCATCAGTTTGCCAGGTCTGACGAGGCAACACAACCGCTTGGACGTGACTGTGTTTGTTTGTCTCGCTGGTAGCACAGCTCTGGATCCTGCTGTCACATGCCTCGGAGCACTTCAGGCCAGGGAATGTCTCTCAAGATTGTTGGTAAATTCTTATCTGTATTACAGTTGCAGAGGTGACGCTTGCAGACGTAACCCTGAGCAAATCTGAGCCAGGCGGTAACCCTGGTAATTTGGAGGGGGATGGGGAGGAACAGCAGCAGCCAGCTGGGAGCTGATCAAGATGCCTCACGCACAACCCTTTGCCTTCTACAGCTGCTAGGGCTCAAGCTAGGACCTGTAGTCAGCAAGACAGGCTACTAACACGCGGAAGAAATGTGACTGCTGCCTGAAAATGCTGCTTGCATCCTTGATGCCGCAAAGTAAATTAATATTTCTTTTAACTTCCTTTTCTTTATCTGCACTACTCACCGCTGTTACAGTGGGGGCTTGATTTGTACTTCGAGCTGGCTGAAATATGGGACAAAAAAGCACGCGTGAAAAACACGCCCTTTGTGTTCATTTCAAAACTTGCCAACCGGTTGTCATGGTGGCCTTTATTCACATCATCCCTACGGGCCACAGTGTGTTTCACCGATTCGAAGATCCTTCTGTCTGATTACTAGGACGCAATGATGTCAGCTGAGCATGCTTGCCACGAAGAGGAGGTAAAACTCATTAGCATAAACCTCAGCGAAAGATGCTTAGACAAATGTGTCTCACCTCAGGCTTGCCCCAAGCTACCAGATCAGTTGACTACTTTCCACAGCTCAGCTAATGTGTAATAACGCTTCCAGCCATGGTAACTCAGTGATACACCTGAGCCCAGCCGGGACTGGGGTGAAATATTTCAGCCCTTTCACAATAAGCATAAGACCTACATGACCAGTCTACATTTACATTTACTTCTCCTCCTCTTAACTAGTTTTGCTTTCCCCCACCTATATACAGTTCCTTGACCTTAGAGGTAAAGATCTGAGGAGTGGAAGACACCATTGAGAAACCTATAAAGCCTATCTTCATTTAGCATTATATTTTAGAGAAGTAAGTGAAGAATACAACCAGACTTAACTTTTTCTTTTTTCTTTTCATAAACAGCTAAAATTAGCCAAAACCTACAATTTCAGGGGAAAGGAGGGGGTGGGGCAAATACAGAACTATTCCCATTTCAGGTCACATCTAATGAAAACGTTTGGCCAGAAAAAAATAGGGAAAATGTTTTAAACAATATAAGGTTTTATTTCAACATTTTCTAACCGTAATCATTCATTTCAGAAATGTTGAAATGTTTCATTTCCACATTATTACACATGTCAATGTTTTGCTATAACACAGAATTTTTTAACTGACTCAAATTTAAAAAGAGGAAAAGAAACTAAAAATATTAAATAGCTTGAAAATGGAATGTTTCACTTACGGTTACACAAAACAGTTAGAATTCCCACAGCACGATGTTTTTTTAATTTGACAACAAATCCAGAAGATCCCAGATTTCACTCCAGCAATGCCAGTTGTGAGAACGTCCTAACCCATGCACCCAGTCTGCTTCCTGAAGTTTGGAGCTGAAGATGGACTGAAAGGGTCTGTTGACCTCTCCCCTCAGGTAATGTCACCTCACCTTGAACAAAGCCAGCAGAACAACAAATAGTGGGGTTTCTACCAATTCATCCTAGGTGAAAGCCTAAGAACGCATTTCACACGTATTGGTGTTGATGTTTGCGCCTGACAATAAAGTGCTCTCAAATCCAAGCGCAAACTGTTTTAGAGCACCACTCACTTCACGCAGCTCTGGAGAACTAGTCTGAGAAAGCTCCTCTGGGGTTTTCAACCAAAAGAGACAAAGTACAGCACTTAGTAACACTTTGCTGCTCTGTCTGGGCAAAGGACTTTTCACCAGCTGGGATCTACCAAGAATTATTACCTTCAATTTTTGTCCTCAAGGAACAGGCAGTTTAGGGGCTAGAAAAATCTCCACTCCCTACCTAATCACCTATGCAGCTCTGCACAAAGCAGGCAGTGGATAATATGAAATGAAACTGAGAATAGCTCTCATTTTTCTGAGCAACTAAAGTGCAGCTTTAAACATGTAATAGATATTTTGCCTTTACCATTAACAAGCAGAAACGTGAGGTATGACTGCCTTGGTACCCTCTGGACACTCAAGTTTAGACTTCCATTAACAATAAGAGATACACAGTATGTTGCATTACGGCAAGGATCGTAAATCTCTGCTTTTGGGAGCTACTGCATGTGAGCTGTATGTCTGTCTCCTTGAATTAGGGATTCTTACCGTAGGTAATCTAATCAAAATGCTAACAAACGCCTTTTCATGTGATCACAGAAAAACTGCTGCACATTAAGAAACACAAACGATAAGCAACAGATACTCAAAATGTCCTTTTATGCACATTAAAGTGATGCTGAAGAAGGCATCTGTATTCTGAGGTGAGCAACAGGAAAATCCCCAGACATGACTGCAATCAAGAGCCTAACACGCTCTCTGAAGCTGGTGTCAGTATCTCCAATAGCTCAAGTTTCGGTTGTCAGTCAACCCCTCCTCCATCCCCACTTATTCTGAGCAGGATCCTTACACCAAGCAATGCTACACAAAGACAAACGTTAACAGATGCTGAGCACCTAAAAATCTCTCAAAGTCAATGATGAAAGCTCCATTCTAGGCAATTAAAAATGATGGAAGAGTAGAAAACACACTGAGGGACTGGGAACCCAAACCAAAAAGCCTAGAGAAGAGCAAGGCTGCTGTTTTTATTCCTTGTGCCTTACCACAACTAGCTTCTCAAGCCTACATACCTCTTCAGCTAAGTCTCATTGTGACAGACATTAAGGTAAACCAGAGGTAAGCTGCCAATATTGGACACTCCAAGAATACAGAGCCCATCAGCAGTCTGCTGATCACAGCAATTTGCTATTTTCAATTCCTTGGTTGATTGCTTGTGTTTTCAGGTTTTTTTGGTTTTTTTTTTTTTGTTTTGGTTTTTTTTTTGTTTTGGTTTTTTTTTTGTTTTTTTTTTTTTTTTAAAATACCTGCTAATCTGTTTTCTGCATTTTCTTGTACCACATGGATTTGGCCTCTGGGTTCTTATTTTTTCCTTGTTTTGTTCTCAGATCATTATTTGCCATCGTCAAAAAAAACAATCCTGAATTTTAAGGATGGAAGAGTTGCTGCGTGCCTTGAAGTTTCTGATCTGAAAATAACTCCATCACTGGAGGAGGTAAAGGGAAATTTTTTTTTTTGTTTGGGATTTTTAAAAATTTTTTAAAGTTTTCTAGTTGAAAAGTAGCTTAAGATCCTAGTGCATATCTCACAAGTTTGAATTTTAAAGCACCGTGTTTATTAGGCCTAAAAATCAGAGGAATGAAAGCACTGAGGCATTGTTTTTCCACTATAACAACATGAAGAATAAACTATTTGAATACATTTAGGGGAAAAAAAAAAAAAAAGGCTCTTGGGCAGGAATTTCACATGTCAAGTTTAAATTCTCTGCAAATCAGGATTGCAAAATTGCCCACCTTTGAAACAACAGTTTGTAACAGAAGTAATGCATCCTTAACTGGGACACTGAAAATGATGTTGCTGGGAGAGAGTCCGAATGCATGTAAATTAAAGACATATTTCTAGATTTTATCAGTCCTGTCCAGTATTTATAAGCGTTTTTAAAATATGAGATCTGAGCAGACCTTGTATGTCTGAATAAGTTTGTTTAGAGTTAAAGGTTGTTTATTAAATGTTATTTATACACTGTTAAACCTCAGAGGGAGAAATATTAAACATGTCTGGGATTCACAGAGTACACAAAACAGGCATTAAATTGTACAGTTTGATATATAACTTCCTATAGTGGATAAATCCACCAACATCTGCTAAATACGTAGAAGATTTATTCCATTTTCATAAGGTATACTTACTACATAGACTTCATGATTTGGCAAACAAAGCCTGACTATAGAGAAACTGTTCTTTCATTATTTTAAACCCTTTTAATACAAACTTTGGAGGATGCACGACTGACTATCACCGCCCTCCCTGTCGCCTGATGGAGGGAACGGTCTCTGAGCTGTTGAGTTGGCTGAGAAAGAGAAAACTTGTCTCACGTCTTGTTTATAGGATGGAGTCTTTCCCAGTTCCCAGAGCAAGGTACAGTCCTGCATATTATCTCTCTCCAAAACTTTGCTGACGGACTCAGAGAGTCAACAAAGAACCCAGTACAGTGCAAAGACCCAGTACAGTGCAAAGGAGCTCAGCAGGCTCTCCTCCCAGGGCATAGTGAAGTCAGACATTTATTTTGGCAGCCAGAAAATGCTTGTTGAAATCTGCATAAAAGTTGGTAAGTTCCCATAGCCTGGGAATCTTCGATGACATACTCAATTTTTTTTCTTATCACCAGACAATAACGCTCTATGCCAGAAATAGAAATGGACAATTTGGACACAGTGAAATTCTGTTTTCAGGAAGTCAGGGAAATCCCCCTCCTCCCCCCAACCTCATTTCCGTAGTTCTTATTCATATAAATGTGCAGTCAAGCTTCAGCAGCAACAATGAAATTGATTTTCCTGGTCCGAGATGAAAACCTGAAGGTGAAAGAAGCTCAATTCAGAAACCAGAGAAAGCTAAGATTTTTACCATCCAGGGCCAGAGACATGCATCTCCAGTACCTACGGGAGAACACGACTGAAAGCGCATAAAGGACAGAGGGCTACTCACCAGAAGCCAAACTCGTGGTTGCTGTCATTTGCTTTACCACATGAGCAAAACGAGGAGCAGCTTTTAGCCCAGGAATTATATAAATATGGGTGAAATATTTCTCAACAAAAAAGATAATTTCCCTTCTAGTAAGCTCTCCATATACATCACCTGCGATCTTGGGCTAACATAGCCTTTCCTTGAAATGGGTAGACTTATAGTAACGATCCTTCATTCCTTCTTTCTGTCCCTTACTGCATTCCTTTGAATCTTCTTAAAAAATGGGGTTCAGTTTTAAGGGAAGTATTTGTCATCAGGAATTTGCAAGTGGTTCCTGCAAGAAGCAGAATGTAGGTGCAGATGTATTTTGGAAGGAATCAAGCCATACAGAATAACACTTAGTAGTTTAGCTGAAATGCTAACTTAGTGTTACAGACCTCCACTTCCACAGTTGCTTCTTTCTGGAGAGGACAATACTTCTGCTTCTAAATGGCTGCTCTCAGCCATACAAACACTTAATGTAATGCACAGTCAATTCTTCTCTTATTTCCTTTAATCCAGCTGCATACGAAAGTCTCAGTCGTGATTTGGTGTCATAACTCACCATCCAAGCTCTCCAGGACAGGGACCTATTTTTGTCATTTTGTAAACTTTTACTAGGTTCTCTGTGGACTGACTAGTGTCAGAGATCGACAAACAAGTATATATACTGATAATATGGACTGCCTTCTGCTAACAGAATTAATTTCTCAGCATCCTGGTGCAAAAACATACCTTTGAATGTATGAAGCACTGGTTCTGTTACTGTATTTATTATTTAATATTTGTGTGTTAGAACCACAGATGGGCAAGTGACAAGCAATAGCTATTGGAGAAAAACATTATTACTCCTTGTACAAATACATCCCTAAGCTAAGTTACAATATTATCCTGCCAAAATGGAACAGCTAATGATTTTCTTGCAGTCTGAGAAGTCCCAGATCACAGATGGCCGACTGAATAGTGGCTCAAGTAATGCTAAGCAATGAACAGCTGCTAACAATGAGGAAATTGTGCTTATAAGGCCTGATTCAATGCCCACTGAAGTCAATGAAAATCATATAAACAGCAGTGAGTGCCCTAGTGGCACTATTCTTTGGCAAGAAGCCAAAAACCAGATAATAACATATTGTTAAATTCCCCCCCACCAGAATGCTCTACTCACTGCTTTTACAGAGTAACTGAAACTTTGGTCTCCAGGCAAGCCTAGAAGCATCCTAGTGAATGCAGCTGCATTTAAAATGCTGACGTACACTAAAATAAGAGTATTATATATCTTACAGAGGACTAGGTCTTTATTTAGAATGGCTGCAGACATTAAGGGGTTTAGTTGATTTTCTCCCAGATTACAGGCACATTATAGAAAACCAACACTTAATTTTGATAGATCATTACCTGAAAGTCCTTTCTTTCAGTAAATGCTTAAGATTATTAACAAATCGCACTACTGTTGGTTAGAGTACCACCGCTGCTACTCTTAATAACATGTGTCATGAAGCATGTATAAGAAATCAAGTGTCTGCCCCAAGTATTTTGTAGTCACTGCTTTAGCTGGACTAATGGTGGCCACCAGCCGACAAGGAAGAAGATCAGAGAGCTAGGGACATCTCAGTTCTGGAACATCATAGGAAATTGAAATCTCTTGTGGGTTTTCTTAAACCAGCAAGTATGAAATGGCAAGTATCTGATTTTTTTAAGCGCTTAGAAGGAGCGGCATTGAAAGTCTAAGCATGACCTTTACAAACTTCACATCGCTGTCCTAACCTGATGATGCAGTTACAAATGCAGCTTTGTAAGCCCATGGAGACAACTTGAGTACCTTCCCAGGAGCTCAGGACAGCAAGGAGCAGTCCTCAATGGGTGTGACAGAGCTGGAATACAGAAAAGGCAGGGCACTTGATGGGAACAAAACAGGAGGCTCTTAAAGCTTAGGAAGTACTCATTAAAATTCAGAGACGTGTTGCTGATGAATAACATCAGTGTTAAATGCATCTCTCTGTCCATTACCTCCTTGATAAATATACTCATAAAAGAAACACTGAATTCAGGGAAAGACACTTCTTACAGTCACTTTCCTGATCTCACACAAGATTTTTTTAACTATCTGCTGCACAATGAACCTTGGCTGCTTTAAAAGCAAAGAGGCACTACTCAGAAATCCGCAGAGATCAAAGACAACTGTTTCTAAGGGAGGAGGTTTTTTTCTTTTTAAAATATGCCTGCAAAATGTCTAGTAACACACTCCAAATGTATTTCTTCAGCTTGCTCAAATGCTATGCTCTCCTGGGTGCCTCTGTGTTCTCAGAAACAGAACAGGTACTTTTGTGCTTCTTCGTAGATTTCCTATTCTGCTGCAGAGTCTGTTTATATTCCATAAACGTACAGGTGCACACAGTTAAACACAAATGGAGTCAGGTCATACAGAAGTGAGGAATCACTTCTCCTGCATAGACTGGAGATAGGCATAGTGCAAATAACTCTTTGCAGCTGTACCAACACGCACCAGTTTCTACTTGCACTGTCCAAATCATTGTGCTTTGAGGCATCTCTTCAGAAAAAAAGATGGAAGACATGGCTAATCAGATTTACTAACAGTGTTGCTACAAAATTTAAAAGATTAGACTGGGAGCACAAGGGGACTAGAGGAAGCCTCAGCAATGACATGCGTGATGGAGCTCAGACTCCCCCAGGGCAGGATATTAACCAGCATAAAGGTGGGTGCTAACACCAAGGGAGCCCTGACGGCATTTCTGACTGTCCCCATCACTCACAGCATGCACCTGCCACTCCTGCCACCTGGGTTCCTCACCTGGGACTGACAATTTTGGTTCAGAGCCAGCTTGCAAGGACACTTCTGCTGGGGAGCTCCTCCTCAGGGAGCACACTGTGTCCCCCGAGGGGAAAGGTCTTCTCCTGCTGGTCTAACATTGCCAGACAAGAGCCCCAGCTGCCTCCCTGGCCAGCACAGAGCTGGCCTGAAGCCTTGCTGCCACCACTACTGCATCATTACATCCTGCAGGGAGAGCAGGACCTTTCCCAAACTGGAATATTCTTCCCCAGTTGCTGATTTAGGCTGTCCTGGGCAAAAAAGACCAAGAGCACAAGCCAGAATTGCTCCTGCTATGGCCACCACCTGCCATAGAGGAAGACACATCTTTTGTTACTCTGGTTGAGAGGTGGGAATCTGCAGGCAGCTCCATTTCTAATTTCCAGCCTGATGTGATCGGTCAGCAGCCTGCCATGATACACTGAGCTAATCACATCCTCCCCAGAGGCTGACATGTAACCTCTGGCCTATAGCATCCTAAATGCAAGTGTTTGCCAGGAAAAAAAGAAAAAGAAATAAAATAAACTCCAGCAACCAGCTATGGATGATGTAAGCAAAGGCTCTCTCTGATGCAGGAGGATGCAGCCCCACACACCAGCCACAGGCTCCCATGTCACCAGAACAGTTTGGGTTTTCCACATCAGCACAAACTCATACACCCAACCAACACTACATGAAAAGCTAGCCAAGGATTTCCCCTCCTGCGCAGATGAGCTTGCTCAGACAGGTTTCACCTCTTCTTGAGAGACCCAGACTTCACATAAGCACCCTGAATAACGCTTTTAGGATATATTTGGTATCCTGAACTCTGCCCAAGTTCCTGAGAGTTGATTCTCTCTGAGGGCCTGAAGCACCAAGAGATTAACATCTGACAGGAGGCCAGTGGGACATGTAGGGACTAAATGTGGGTCTCCCAGATCATAGATACACTTTGGGACCTCTGGACCAGCCTCACTTGCTAGTAATTAGAAGTTTAACGGCATTACTGAAATTACAACCAAATTTTGCTCAGTTAGACTGATCACTGTCTAATTTTGAAAGTAGTTACATGTGCTGACAGGATGATTACAGCTTTATTCACCCTTTTTAGACTCAAATTTAAAATAAAATACACTGAGATTGTATCATATGATAAATTGCAGTCAGCTCTCAAGTCTATTTCTTACAGATTTAATTCTGACATTGTAGAGCTGACAGCCTCACACAGCTCGAAAGAGGAGTATTATACTTTCCTAAAGTAGAAGCTTGACAAAGGGGGACAGATAACACCTACTTTGAGGCCTGGAGGGCCCAAGCTACTGGCTCTGAGACCCGAGTCTGGCTACTGATTAGCTTTAAAAATCTGTTGAAAACTCACATGCATCCACTTGCAAATTCTCCCTTAAATTCTTAGCTAGAAGAGGCTAACGTAGCAATAATAATACGCAGGGCTTAGAAAAGTCTTTAGATTTAGTACCAATAATTTTTCCCCTGCAACTCTGTGCAACTGAGTCCATGAGAACAGAAGTACTCAGTTTGACACAAAGAGAACTGGGCAATCAGATAGGTAAATGGTTCCAAATTGTCCTATCTTGTTTCTGAAATGATCTTTCTACAAAGCACAACGTACAGAAATAAATGCATTTTATATAAAGTAGTTTTGATTGTCGCTAGTTCAGAATGACCTGCTTGATCCGTGTATGTTCTCATTTGTACGTAAAGCAACTCTCATCGATATGTGGTGGTAACACACTGTTAACACGTCTTCTTGCATTTAAAAATAAACCTGTACCTGTGTACATTATACAACAGTCCTTGACACAAGTTCACATAATACAGCTGTACACATCCTGCACGTGTGAGACTTTCATCTGCACTCTGAAGCTGATAGCACATTGACTTTACCTTTGCTTTTCCAGTATAGTTTTGTGTTTGCTTTTCTAAGCCTGCTTTTATTTAGACTTGTTTAGATGTTGGCAATTCACAGAGCCGGGAGAGAAGAGGCGACTGTTAGAGAGTTTGTGCCCTCTGGTGTTCAGCGGCGGATACTGGATCCCCCAAAATGCCGCTGCTTCGTGCTACTGCAGCATCATCTCCTCACAAAGCCTTGCCTGCCTGTAACGCAGCTCACTTCAACAGAATAAAGTATTTAGCCCTGGTCTGCTTAAGTGTAGAAGTATTCTCAGCCAAATACTGGGCAGAGACCACTGCCTCCTTTTAAGACCATCTGTATGCTATACATACAAGATTTTAGCTTTGGGGATGATTCCAGTAAGACCCACATTAACTCAGCAGTTTCCAAAACTGAGGAAAACTCTTGATGTGGCACGCATTTGTGTTTTCATTAGTTCAAATCAGCAAAAAACTACAATGGATAACTTTGGAAAATTAAATCACTTATTGACCAAATCCCCCGAGTCCCAAAGCTGAGGATATACTCTTTAGCCTATATAAAATACAGAAGCTTCCATCAGCATGGTTTTCAGACGTCTGGTTGACATTTCCTGTTACCATGCCTGTAGTAAATTCTTCAAAATCCCAACTAAAATCAAGTTTGTGAGCATAACATTAGCACTCTGTTATGCCCACAAGCGCTAAATCTTTGCCAGAGATGACTCAATTACAAATTTCAGCAGGCAAATTCTGAATAGAAAGCTGAGCTTATTCTCCTTCTGAAATCCATCCAAACTTTCCACAGCTCACTCTAAAGACACTCTGATGTGGAGTTGTTCACTGCGGTGAAATTTAAGGTAGTTTGCAAGGATTTTAGTGAACAATCTGTTCAATCTACAGACACCACTGCTCCACCGTCTTAAGCTATACACCCATTGTGCTGCCAGTGCTCAGGAGCTCTAGTTTTAGAGGAGCCATTCACCTCAGCACCTACCCCTGATAAGGCTACCAGTTCTAACCCCTATCATTTGGGGCATCCAAAAGCCAGTAACAGTAGATGAGGTTTTGGACGAGTCCAGTGGCATTTGCATCTCTGACCTCTCAGTCTCTTCTGCCCTGTCCTCACCTATGAGCCCACTACAGCAGTTCCTCTACACTTTGCACTGGCTGCAGCTGAGTGATAAAGCTAGTTTAAAATCATATTTTGACCTAAATAAGCAAGGTCCTTTTAGTTATCCTTTGGGAGAACCATTTTCCTCAGTTTCCCACAACGTTGCCCACTGTTCTGATGGAGCCATTTCTTCTTAGAGTATTAGAGAAAAAGACAGTGCTGAAGATCTCATTTACAAACATGACCCCCTCAGCAAATTAATCTCGCACAATGTCATTCAAAACAGTAAGTTACCGGTTTCCATCACTGTAAGGAACTACCCTAAAAATAAAAAAGCTCACAGAAATACCAAAAAAAAAAAAAAAGGGGCAAGGAAAAAAAAGAAAACGGCAAGAGTTAACAAAGGACCTGGATTCAATAAACTGTTTCAGTGGAAAGTTAGGAGCCTAAACACTGAATCTGAGCTTAATAGCGCTTTGCTACAATTATATTCACTTGAACGTTGAGCACTCTGTCATTAGATGAGTGCATTCAGACAGCGCACTGCAGTAATAATTCACGAAGTGTTTACATTTCAACAAAGCCTTCTCTTGTGTGTTCTTCTAACCATAACAGCACGTTTAGACATTTTATAAACACAGCAGATTTGTTTTTAATTAAGGAATTTCACAGCAGTGAACTCTGATCACTTAATATTTCAAATCTGAGAACATGCCTATTACAGCATGCTAAGAGATTATTCTCTATATACTTCATAGTCTGTATGAGTAACGCTTCCCCTAAAAATGCCACACTGCCAGCAGACGATGAATGCAGAGAGTGGCAACATTGGCCCTCCCTGCGGCTCTGCAAGAAAGCTGTACCTGTGACTCAGGAGAATATGCGCAGAGACACTGCTTTCAAGACTGATCACGATCAGCTTCTGCATCTCTGAGAAATTCTCTATCTTTTAAGCAAAGCACAGCTGAAATCAATAGTCTGCCAAGAAAAGTGGAGAGACTTTGCTTTAGTGCCGTGGGATTCATTTTCATGACTGTCAATCATACAGTAATTTTCACAATTCCAGCGCTGCAGTCTAACAAGTGCAATAATCTGTGGCCCGGACTTCTTGCCAGGCAGAAGTGATTTAAGCTGAAAGACTGGGACATGGGAAAGGAGTGCATGTTTCACCCGATTTGACCAGTATGCAATTTACACTTGAAAGGAAAACTGGGGAAAGCTCGATCTGGTAGGAACTGTTGGCAGCAGGGCCTGTTTGCAGCTTAAGAAGCCAACAGAAGGATTGTATGGCAACAAGACTTCTGGTTCCTGCATGAATTTCAAATCACAGCATTATGTTTAACCTCAAAACATCTGAAAGGAAACGATGAACAAGCATCAATCACCGATTAGTCATTATTTCTTGGACAGTCCATGGAAAAGAAAGATGCTGGGTCAGATCAGATATTTGAAGCTGCTATGAAGGCCGCGGGACTTTCCTTGGCGGCCTCTGGCTTTTCCGCTACAGCTGGATGCATCCAGGACGGTAAATGAAGCCTGTATGAAAGGAGGGAGCCTTACCCTTGGGGTCAACTTTCAAGTGTCTCACATCAACTGGGGCACACAACCTCTGCAGGAATCACGAAGAGTAACAGAACCACCACCACCATCTCCAGGAGCACTTTTAGAAGGGATACCCTCTAACCACTTCGTAGGTGGAGCTCCTTATAGCTGCCTTTCACCAGAGTGACTTGCAAGTGTCCTCAGTTTCCTATTAAGTTTATGAGCAGTCAGCAGCAATGAAAACAAGAGGGGAGTTGAGCAAAGAAATCTTGACTCAGCCTCACTAATAGCAATATGAAGTGGCCCTTTGTGGCTATGCACCACGCTGGTAAAGAACAGAAAGGCAGCTGTAGTAAGCATGGGTGGGACACTGCTCCCAGGCAGCACCCAGGACCAAATACCAAGCTTAAAATACATCTTTAATATATCCCATATGTATTACACACACTCCCCAAACACTGAGGCCAGGCCTGAGGTATGGGACAAGCTATGTGAAACATTTAGAGCTGGTTTCAGCTGTTTTTAAAAACATTTGTAGTACTAATTGCATGCTGTGACAGGCTGCTTTGGCTGGTGCTTTCCCCCATAAGTTCACAAAGATTCCTGCTCATTTGTTTCCATGGGGCAATCAGTAACCCCTCTAGCAAGAAGGCTTCTTCCAGTGCTTACCTGGCTATTAAATCAGCAGGATGTTATTCACCTCAGCCTGCCCTTTGCCACTCACAAACGTTTTCTGCCTGAGTCTTGCATTGTTACAAACCGGCTTATTCATACAAAACTAATGAAGTCTTGCTGGATGTTTTCAAACCAAATCAGGAATAGGACATGAAAGGGAACTTCCCTGGACCAGTCACGCCACTGGGAACAGCAAATATGAAACAAATCAAGCTCATGCAGTCTGTGAGCAATCCACAAGTTGAAATTAATTTACAGACACAGTACACCATCTCTGTAACAACTTCTATCATTCTCCCTCAATTTCTGCTTGCTTAAAGGCTTTAACAATACATTGGGCAAAATCACTCCATTTAAGCTTAAGCTCATCCTTTAATAACACAGATGGTTTATTTGACCTTTAACATCGAATCTGTGACTTAATACGTGTCCTCTATGAAGTCCTAGCACTGTGTACACCAGCATGATGCTGACCAGCGGTCAGGAACTCTTCGCTTCGCCTTCTGCAACTCAGGGGTAATTTAATCCTTGCTCCTATGAACCTTCCCAGGTCTGAAAACCACCTCTGACACTGATGATGAGGGCTGCAGAACATGTAGAAAGGAGAAGGATACCCCAGGAGCACACTGACAGCAAATATTTGTGTCAGTTAAAAATAAGCATGTAATGCTTATTGTATTATAGAATTTAATAGGATATAATAAGCTGTAATAAGATATTTCAGGTATAATATAAAGTAAATGTCTTATAAATGCCAGCGAGTAACTAGAATTGATTAAACTGGATAATGTTGTTAAATGATATTTACTGCTAAAAGCAAAGATTTTTGTTAATCTGGCATGCAGAACTGACAATGCTTCTTCAGAATAGTTTTGTTACAGACAAAATCACATATTACCTTATTCTTTCATTGGTTAAAATGATCCAAATACCACACGAGATTTTTTCCAAAACAGTAAAAAATGCTAGCAACTGAAAATATACAATTGTCTAACATGCAAATCACATACGTGACTTGCAGCAGCATCACCTGACTACCAAAGCTCATGAGATTTTCCATATCCACTGTCATTCTGTCTATGTTTGCATAGAAGTTGTTTCTATAACACTTCAAGCTAAATCTGTTCCAGGAAGATTCTGGAAGAGGCAGTATATCATACAGTTTCTTAATCACACACTTATTACAGAAAATATGGATATAAAGAAATGTAAGAAAAAAAGACAGTCTGTTATTAGCTGCATTGGAATATAGGAAAGCTGTAGTATGGGCTCTAAACCAAGGTATAAAATTGCCCAATCTCCTCTCTACTCTTATACAAGAAATATAGAAAATGCTTCCCACAGAACTCCATCTGCAAACTGTCACAGCCAAGGAGCCTGCAAGCCAGGCTGCTCCTACCCTGGCAGCGCAACATGAAACAAGTAATATCCACAGAGGGTCCACGCCATGAAGGCAAAAGCAGACAAGCTGCATTACTCCAGCCAGTAAATTATATTTGCTAATATATAGCGGTTGCCTATACAAGATAAGATCTTTTTCTCATATCTAACTGCGAAGATTATCCCATGAACTAAGGAAGATTAATTTTCCGTCAATTTGTGTCCTTCATCCTTTAAACCTTCCTCACTCCCACAATAACACCAATGCCCCTAATGTCTTCTGTGTGAGATGATACATGTTGTGGCTATTCTGGAGCTAGGTGCCTGTTGACTGACCAGCCTGAACATAGGAGGACTGGCCACCTGGATGGTCTCGGATACAGTACCCTGTGGTTGAAGTTTGCCCAGTTTCTCCTCTGCTAATTTGGGTCATTCTCTTCCAGCAGCATTGCAATGGAAAGTAATGAAACTAACTCTATTTTAAATTTCTCTCCCTATTTAAACTGTGGCTAAATTTAGCCTGAGAGTCCAAAAGTCAAGGGGAGAAAAGGGAAGAGGAAAGGGCAAAGGGAGGAGACCCAGAGACACTACAGCCCAATTTCCTCAAGAAACTAAGCTTAGCTATCACTGGATCCTTCTATGCCTGGCATGTACCACTGCTACTCAGGGCTAGCACACAGGTCTCTCCCTCAGATGCATATCGCCAGGTGACTTCAATGGGACTACCCACACTAAATTTCTCAGCAGCCAAAATGCATGTGTCCACAAACTGGACTTTCAAAGCAGGACACAGCTGCTAATAATGACAGCCAGCAGCAAAGCCAACCTCAGTTCAAACTCTTTTGTGGAATGGAAGAGCAGAGAATTCATGCTGAGCATCTTGGCAAGTTTTGCTTTTTGGTGCGGTGCCCTCAGTAAGGCGGGGAGGAGAGCACAGAGCACACAGAAACACAACAGTGGAGACAGAGAAGGGGGCACCATTCTCTCACCAGCTGGTTGCAGAGTATATGACGCGCAAGCTAGGTTCTGAACTAATGAGGCTTATCAGAAGTATCACTGGAAGAGACGCAATTTAGCTTATCAAAGAAGAATAAGCAAGCAAAGGCATGGTGAAAAGTTATCTATGGTAGCAAGCAAGACTGAAAAGTTATCAGTAAAGGAAGATGTAAAGAAAAATAATTTTTTGTATTAGCTTTCCTCACAGGTTTCATTTTATTGATCTGTCCCTACAGATAAAAAAAAATAAAATAAAAGTAGAATTAATCATGTCAGCTCTATGGTTTAGTTTGTACCTCAGAGCGCAGCGTGATTATGCCTGCATGAGCAGTGTTCCAGGGAAGCCTCCCAGTCACTGCAATAAAATTGGTGTTGCATTTTTTAGATGTCTCCCCTATTCCCTCTCACTTGATTCCTTTCCATCCCTAACTCCCCCCTTTCAAGGGATACAGATATCCAGGGATAATCCTCTCCTTCATAGCATTCAGTTTTACGCGGGCCACACCATGGCATTAACTCAGGACTGTGACCCCTCCCGACCACACATGGAACAGAATTACCATGGACTAAAAGCTCAAAGACGGATGGCTGGCATCATTATCTCCAAGCTCTCCAATAGACTTCCACATGCCTATTCTATTCTTTCAAATGACAAACTAAAATTTTAAACTAAAACCCTACCACAGCAGCTGAGTCCAGCACTGAAAGAAAAAAAATGGATCAGGTCCATATACTCTATTCAGTGCAGTCTCTTAATGAGGGTCCATGATGAAAGGCGGAAAGAGAAAGCTCTGCTCCAACAGCTCCTGATACAAAAAAGGGTTACAAAGCCTGAGTCAGGATTGCCCCTGAGAGTTTGGGCAGCAGTTTTATCAGCTAGCAGGTAGGAGGGCAATAGAGCTATGCTCTATCGCAATTACCTAGAAGCCTAAAGCATATGGTAACTAATAAACAACAGAGGCATTTAACAAGTATAACTATTTTCCCAAGTAACAGAGTACATCCCACACCACACCTTAACAGATTTCCAGGCAGAATCTCATTAAATATGCCTAAATAGTAGTAGAGCTTCTATTTTGCTAGCAAATTAGTGCATGCAAATAAGAAGCCTTTGTCTTTCATCGCTAACATAGTAGGACATGCCATAAAGACCACAGGACTCCTGTGAAGCTTTACCTCACTGCATTGTCTATTTCCATCATGTTACCAGTTCACAAATCATTGAAGTAAACAAAAGGGGTACTACAGATTTTATTGAGTTTCACCTCAGAACCAGTATTTTTTTCAGTATTCATTTAAGCGAGCTTCATAGCCTCTAACTGTGAAACCTCTCAATTCCAAAGGGACCTACAGAAGGAAGTGTGATAGCTGTCCTGTTCAAATATGATGTAATGCAAACAAATCAAAACAAGACATCTCTGAAACACTTGTGGAGAGTTCACCAAAAGGTATATTTCCACAAAACCCAACCAAACCAAAAAACCCAACACAGACAAAATCCCCACAAACCACAGACTATCTTCCTTATCACTTCAGCTTTCGAACACATAAGTATTTAGGAAATTTCTCCACCACAAACGTACACACATTTTCTGTATTCTACAGATGCCTGAATTATTTTTTCAAGGTTTTCAATAAAATTCTTCCCTTAGGCATTGAAGTAAATGAGAATAAAGTGTGAGGAATATTTATGCAGCCATCACTGCAGTGGTTGCTATACAATACAAAAAGAATGAGCAGCCTACAGAGAGAAAAAATTACAGCACTCAGGTCCACCCATAATTCACTCTCCAGAGCCAGGGGATCTGCCAGGGAATCTGTCTTTTGTTTTAAATGTGGTATTGCAGAATGTGAGCCCTATAATGATTCCCCATTAAACCAGAATCTTAGCTGGTGTACTTTAGTTCAGTATAGCTCCACATTAGGTTTCTATCCTTATGATCTGAAATAGTTCCTGATATGACATGATTGGCAACTGATGCAGCATTGTCTGAACATGGCTGAAATGACAGTCAGAGTGGCAGAATCTGCCCAGTTTCTAGATGCACTGATCTGTCTCTCTCAGCTTTCCCCCAAAACTCAAATCTTTTTCCCCTATCTTATATGAAAACTAGGTTTCTGTTATCATCTGGACAGACGTCATTCCTCTTGCATGGTCACCCTCATCAGCCCCAGCGTTAGGCAATGGCTCTTCCTTGAATATACTCACACCCTCAAAATACTGGTGGGGGAAGCAAGATATTTGTGCATGTGGCCCCATTCTAGCGAGACAAGACAGGAAGCAGCGAAGAATCAGGCAGCTGAAGAAGAAACAGTGAGTGCACCATTTTGGGGTAAAATCTGAAGGCTTGGAGCACCTTGCCAGCAGGCCTCCAGCTCTTTGAGGACTGTCTACTCTGCTAGAAATGGGCTGGTTGTCTTAATGTCCAGCAGCACCTGGTGCTCCTTTCGGCTCAGACAATAGGTGAACGTAGAAGAACTACTACTCAAATATAAGAGCCACAACAAAAGTAAAGGTTCCTCAGACAGAATGTTTCTTAACCTCAAAATCTTTGCTTTTGGGATAACCAGCCATTTGGGTAGACTTGTTTAAATCCTGAGAAAAGTCAGAAAAGGAACAAAACTTCCTAGAACATCTGTAGCACAAAATAAGCTCAAAATAAACTGAGTTTACCGGCATATCTAGCTATAGTTTGGCAGAAACAAATCCTTTAATACTCCAAATGACTTTTTCTTAGAAAAGTAATTTCTCAACCTAATCTGAGGAGAGAACGTACCCTTGACCAATTCCCAAGTAATGCACAGGAGAAATGTCCAGGAAGCAAAAACAACCAAACCACTAAATAAGTGACCACAGCATAATTACTATATTCCCTCTGGAGAAATTCACAGCACTGTTAAGAAGTCTGGAAGGGATTCTGTGCAAATAGGACAGTTAAAAACAGCAGGAAGTAGCAAAATGAACGTTGTTAGTCTCCAATTTGAATGCTGACGCAAATGGTACTCTCGACTGAAGAAGCTGATGCACCTTTCAGCCCAAGGGTTCATAAAGAGGTTTGTACATACTCATAATAGTTCTGGAAAGAACTAAAGATAGGCAGGGAAAATCCTGTGCTGAATTCACTGTTATATGAGTTAGTGTACCTCATTTAGGAAAGGGTGACTAAATATAGCAAATACATTTATTTGTACATGACACTTGTGGGATACAGTACATCTAAATTATTATCTCACCTGCTGAATTAGAAGTAAAAGACAAGAAGGTGAAATACTCTGTCCATTCCCTTCTCCCAGTTTAGCAAATAAAAACCTACTTCCAAAGAGAGAGGAGGAAGGGGAGAAAGTGAGGAAACCCCTAGCAAACTCCTAGGAAACAATACTTTTCCCAGCTGGCTGGCTTCACTTCCCTTCTCTGGTTATAGGATAATATGTCAGTTGATACTGCTCATCATCTGCTCAGACTTTGCTGCCATTTCTACCTATGGATTTTGAATGGAAGTCACTTATGCAAAGCTGTTTTAACATAGCTCCAGATTGATTCCACTCTAAGATAAAGTAGTAAAACATAGTAAAGTAAAAAGATGGGAAAGACAAGCATGTGGATATCCCTTATTTGGAAGGGATGCTTTGAATATACTGGGAACGCTTGCACTTTTTTTAGCTCCTTATTTTTCAAACTATATAAAAACTCACTGCATGGTTACAGAATGGTACAGGCTTTCATGGTTCCAAAACCACCAGCACAACAGCATCCCAATCCCATACAGGGCCCTTAGAGGCTATCAGCATAAAAACAAATAATGTCCCCTTTGACATTCACATACAAACAAGTATTTCATAAGTCTGAAGTGCTTTCCCTGGGTTCTGTCATTTAAAGACACTGATATGAATACATGCAACATGACTATATTTAATTGTTGATGTGAGGTTATAAATTAAAAAGTTTAAAAAGATGTTTCCATGGATCTTGAAGACCCTGGTACTAACAGAAATGAAAGAAAACTCATATTCTGCAATAACTTTAAATCAGATCTGTATGTACACTTCTAAAAATAGATATTAAAAAAAAAAATCATTTCCCTTGTGGCAGAAGACAGCTCATAAAACTCTTTGCATCTATTAAACACATTTTCAAAAAAGAACATGTTGCAAAAGTCTTTTCCAGCACTGCTCAGGATCAACCTGCTAGCTAAAACAGAAATTTACTAGCACCAAGGAGAAGTCATCACTTTTTTACAGCTCCTTGTGTTCTTTAGGTGAATTGCCCATACATTTTCCACTGGTGATATACATGCTTAGATTCCTCAAACCAGCAGAATCAACGGGGAATCATGCCTATATCCCAAGTGTCTGTACCTTCAAAAGAGATATAAGGAGATCCTAGCTGTTCATCTCTCCGCGACACAATGCAGAATTTGACTGTCTGCTTAGCTATAGATTGCACTGTCACTGAATACAGGTGGACAACACCTCTTCACGAACCAGTCACAGAAGTCACCCCTTCTGCTACTGCTCCTTCAATTTTTTTTCTCTGTATAGAGACCACTGCTGCTGAGTCACTGTACCACAGGAGACATGTTGAGGATCTGAAAACATTGTAGCCTAGTCCAGCCAAAAGTATCACATAATCCTAATAACCTATTTGGTAACAATGGGTTTTTTTGGTTGTTTTTTTTTGGTTTTTTTTTTGTTTTTTTTTGTTTTTTTTAATATTCCCACATATCTTTTGCATGGGATCTTCAGTACTCTAAATACCTGTGTTGCAATGAATGGGCCTTTCATGTTGTTCCCATAAATGAAAAACAATATGAGAGACAGATTTAAATAGCTAAATTAATCCAGGTAGAAACAGAATTTCCTGATTATTGAAATTGTGAAATTTACTTTTGCCCTTTTTTTGTTCATGTTTTTACGGAAAAATGCTACATAGCAACATAATCTCAGCTATAATCTTTTATCTATTACTGAGGTAAAAACTGTAAAGAAGATCTAAAAAAGCAATTCATCTTTATAAAATACGTCAGATGGGGGTTCTGTCCCTCTCACCTACCTTTCTGTCTGCTACAGTTTCTAACATAAAGACTGTTTGGCTGAAAACAATGAAACTTGTAACACAAACTCAAAGTTCAAGAAGTGAGCCCATTAATCTTATGACAGCACCATTTAGAAGCCAGGAAAAGAAGAATAAATACATGCTCTTAGTGTTTTGGTTTTGTTTTTGTTTTTTAAAGAAAACAGTTACTCTTGCATACAAAGGTGTCCTGAGCTGGAGACTGGCGAGCTGAGTTGCCAGGTACGTAAGCACTGGGGGAGCTCAGGCTGTCTGAAGTATCATAGTACGGTTGATGACGGAGCTGGAAAGGAAAAGGTGAATGTCACTCAATTGATTTAAGAAAAAACTATTTCTGTATTTTAATGGTTAGATATTTTAGAAATGAGAAATCTCTGCATGCCAAAACAGAGTTCTTAGCTCCCCAAGTAGAGTTTCCTGAAAAACAGACATGACTTATGGTTTTAACTGCCTACATAAAGCCCCTTCCTGGTGTAGAGTGTCATCAAAACCACTGATAATGGTGCAGAGAAGGGCACTCTCTTACAGAAGCTGGTGTTTCCACCAATGCAATATCTTGATTGCAAAGGAAACATTCAAGTCATGATAGCTATTTGTATAGCTTTCTCACAAGCCTTTGAGGTATACAAGCTGAGCTGCTCATAGCTGGAAGCCATGATCACAAAGTCTCACGACAAGTCTTCAGCAACACCTTTGGACAGATTTGTAGGTGGATGAGAAAATCTGGTATGATTTGAAGTCTTTCTTTGGCTGCAGTCACCACTGCTGCAGTGCAGAATAAAAGCAGATCCTGTAAACACTATCTTCTAAACTGAAGAGAGCATCAATTTCTCTCCACTTCACAGGCAAAACCAGCAAAATTTATCAGACAAATTGTTACAGGACAGTCATTTTCTGCAACACAGGAAAAGGAGGATCCCTGTTTTCTGATCCAAGCTGCAACACTCACTACACATCATATAAATAATTTCTTTACTTTTGACACAGTAAATGACACTACTCTGAACTGCCTCTCTGAAATTGTTTGGGATTTCAAACGGTCCATTTCCATAGGCTGCATGAAAGCATCCTGGAGGCCATTAGCATGGTTCCTTCCAAGTGCAGACACCTGCAGCTGGAGTTCAAAGCCAGGACTGCCTTCTCAAACGTAATGCTTTGAACAGATGGGAAAACTGGTCTCAATACAGAATACAGTGTCATGTCTCCCTTTCCAGGAGGGAGTGAGGAAAGGAGGAAGAAAGGAGAAGAAAGAAATGAAGCGACATCAGAAAGGAAGTAAAAGAAACTCCTATTTTCCCTGTGTTTTGAGAAATGTGTTCCTCTGCTGAAGGATTTCAGTGGACCACACAAGACGTTAAAAGGCAAGAGCATTGGGGTGTTCAGGAACTTATATGATGAATATATTGGCCAGACTTTGCATGCACTCCAAACATCTTTTTGTTATCTACATCTAACATAAGCAACTATCCAGTCTTAAAAGACAGTGACAGGACAGCACAGCTTTGCCTAGGATTCCTCCTCAGAGTGAAAGACTCTTTCTTCAATTAGTGTAGGGGAGGACAAAGATGAATGATGGGGTTGCTTTGTGTGGTTCACAGGATCAAGCCCTGCTGGAATGCAAGTATCAACCTTTAGAGTGACAAACAACAGTCAGTGCAGTCATGCGGAAAATCAGAAGCCACGTCCCTCTCCCATCTTCTGCCAAGGGTAGCAGAATTCATTCATTATGGCCCTGGCAGACATTTTCCCAATGCCTTTGCATGAATGCAGAGACTATAGTTCCACACCCGTGATAAAACCCACAGGAAGCAGACTTCCAAAAGTGAAAGGAAACAGGGGGAGGAAGGAGGAATAGAGAAATACATATGAGATCTGTTTTTTCACAGTGGGAAAAGATGTGCTAGGACAAGGATAGCCTTTATATAAACCTAAAATGGATATATAAACAAGTGGGAAATGGGGAGTTCAAATGATGGAGACAGACCAAATCACTTTAATTCAGAAAGCTTGCTTTTCAGCTCTTTAATTTACTTTTAAATTGTCTTACTTTTTAGTACATTAAGATTGATTGTTTGAGCAAAGAATTCTTACTGAACTTTAAAAGTAAGACAGACTAAGAGATCCAGCATAATGCTTCCAATTTACATTAGAATCTATGCATGATTGTCTTCTTATTATCTCCTAAAGATTTTTCCAGGCATTTAATTAACATATGACAAGATACCCAAGTTAGCAAGAAAAAAAAAAGTCACCATTTAGTGCACTATCTATAGCCTTTCAGAAGTTAGTTTCCCATTGTTTTTCCTCCTAATGCACTACCTAGTGCACATTTATTATGCTATTTTAATAGCGAGGCTCTGTCAGAGAAATAAAAGGAATAAAGTTCTCAAGGTACCCACATTACGTTTTCTAATTTGACTCCAGCACAAGTGTCTTTCAAAGTCACTGAAACATACATAAAGTTTAGAAATTTTCACCCAAGGACTCTGCTGTGACAAAGGGAGCTCTGGACAGGAGTTGGGTCCCAAAGAAACCCAAGGGAGGCAGTAACTTAATGCTGACAAACAGCCTCAGAACATCTCTAGAAAGGTGGTGGAGCAATTGCCACAGCCCCGGGGGCTCCCTGTGTGCTGGAGGCTGCCCACAGGGTTCCATTAGGGCAGGGTCTGGCAGCCAGGACCGAACCCCACTCCCAGCCAGAAGCAGGCAGCCGGGGCAGAAGGGCAGCCCCAGCCCCAGGCACTGGGCACCTCCCTGGGGATGGGGACAGGCCAGGATGGGCCATGGACCCGTGGCCAGTCAGGGCTGTAGGGAGCTGGAGACCAGCCCTGCTGCAGGGTCGCTGGGGCTGGTCCTGGGCTGGGGCCAGGCAGGAACAATCAAGGCCTGGTGGTGCTCCCAGGGCCTTAACAATAAACACTCCAGGCCCTGTTCCCAGGCATCCTTTGTCTTTTCCATGCATCCCCTGGACACAGATCACTGGTCTTTCCCACTTTGAAGCTGTCCCAATTCTGCCAAAAAAAAAAAAACCAAAACAAAACAATCACCCTTTAGCAAGTGGCAGGATATACTAATGTGCTTCACACTTACATTTTATGCATGCCCTTGCTACCACACTCATGAAGCCCTCTGAGCTGCTGCTCTGTGGGTTCTGCTTTACTAACATGGCAGGAGAAGCCTGCAGCAAGTAGAGAAAACAAGATGTGCTTAAGGATGAAAAGATGCCGTTTAAAGCAAATTCTCCCATCAAACGAGAGTTTCTGTTTCTTAATAGCCCCATATCTAGTATTTTCCACAGCATAAAATCCCTCTCTTTTGGTTTTGGGTTTATGGTTTTTTTTGTTCCCCGCTGGAGAAAGTGCTTCTAACAGCATTCACCAGTCGCTCAGCTCACCAGTCACAGAATCTTAGGATAGTGGGAAGAGACCTCTGGAGATCACCTGGTTCAACCCCCTCTGCTCAAGCAGGGTCAGCGACAGCAGGTTGCTCAGGGCCGTGCCTAGTTGGGTTTTTAATATCTCCAGGGACAGAGACTCCACAACCTCTACTGGCAACTCATGCCACTGTTCAATCTCCCTTAAGTTTAAAAAAATATTTGTCTTATGTTTAAACAGTAGTTCCTGTGTTTCAGGTTGTGTCCATTGCCTCTTATCCTGTTGGCGGGGACCACTGAAAAGAATCTGGCTCTATCTTCTTTATTGCCCCCATCACATATGTATAAACATTGATCAGATCCCCCTGAGTCTTCTCTTCTGTGGGCTGAACAGTCTCAGCTCTTTCAGCCTCTGCTCAGACATTACATGCCCTAAGTCTTTAACCACTTTCATGGCCCTTTGCCGGACACGCCCCAGCATGTCCGTATCTCTTGCCTCTCTGAGGCATGCCCAAAACTGGACCTGGTACTCCAGATGTGTCTCACCAGTGCCAAGTAGAGGAGATGGATCACCTCCCCCAGCCTACTTGGTAATGCTTTCCCTAATGCAGACCAGGATGCTGTTGGCCGCCTTTGTCACCAGAAAACTCAGGTTCATGCAAAGCTGTTTTCTGACCAGTCAGCTCCCAGCGTGTGCTGGCGCATGGGTCTCTTTCTGCCCAAACTCAGGACCTTTACCTTTGTTGAGCTTCATGAGCTTCTTGTAGGCCCACTTCTCCAGCCTGTCTGAATTGCAGCACAACCACCTGATGCATCAACCACTCCTATCAGTTTTGTATTACCTGCAGACTTGTTGAGGATACACTCTCCCATCATCCAGGTTTATTAATGAGCAAGTTAAATAGCATTTGCCCCAGTGTCAATCTCTGGGGAGCACCAAATGCCTGGACTCTCTACAGTTTCCTTCATCCTGTATGTTCAAACATTTTCCATTTATGTTACTCTACCAATGCTTGTTTGCGTATGTGTGCCTCTCTCCATATACCACAGGATGGCAGCAAATGTTAGAATATAAAGAAAACAGCTGAGCAAGAGACAGGAGTATTACAATTGATTTATAGATATTATTGTTATTTGAAACAAAAGGACTAGTTCCTGAACTGTAATCCAAGTTCCCAAATGCATAAGCAAAGACACATGTCTTCAGGCACACAGACACAGTAATGCATGAATCCACACCTTAGCCGGTCAAACGCATTAAAAGAAAATTGTTTAAGGAAAACAAATGATATGGGATGCCATTACAAAACGTAACTCGGGAATTAATGGGATGCTTAGTTTGATCCAAAGTAAATAATAATCTGCAAAACTGAGATAGGGAACAAATTTGTGTGGAATGACAGTAAATCATAATTGAGAAGACTATATTGTTTGTGTGTTAATATTGAAAAGGCATCCATAAAAACTAAACCAGAGGGGGGAAAAAAAACACATTCAAAATTCATCTCAAGAGAGAAATACCCTTCCTGTTTCAGGTACATTAAAAATTTATGTAAAATGTTTTACGTAGATGGGTTCATTTGATTGAGGGCACTTGCCACAGGCAAACTAAAAGACGTTGCCTATTTAAAAATTAAGGAAATTGTGCATGTATCTTGCATGGAGTTCACAATTCATGCCTCACCATTTTTTTTTTAAAGCCTTCTCAGTAATGAGGAACTCAAACAGAAGACAGAGCATATGGAAAAAGAACCAAAAATCCAATGGTGGCTTTTTCAACTTTTCACATGAGCTGTAGACTTCAAAAGCTGGGATTGAATGTCTGTATTTATCATTATTATCAAACTAAAGAATAAGAAACAATACAGAAAACCTCACAAGCCAACAAGAACATTTTTAGAATGGAACACAATAAGGATTTAATATAATTTTTGCAGAGCCACCTTTAACTGAAAGTTATGAAGTAGGTTCATAGGAACTTGTTCATAAAGCTTCTATTGATGCTTTCTTTATAAACTTTGCCACTGTGCAAAATTATTCTGTCTAAGCCTTCGAGCCATTATAGTTTTATAGTAAATTTACATTAAATATTTATTTTTAATTCATGTCACATCTTCCGTTCATAATTTTTTCCACTTTCTTTTTACCTTACCACTTTGTTTCTCTGTCCAATGCCAAACTAATCAAGAGCCATGCTACCGTAGTTGGTAAATCATCAGTATTTTGAAGTTGTAGGCTACGTCAATTGTTTGCAATGCACCTCTTGCCAAAAAGATCAACCAACCTCCTTTGAAGAAGCCATAACTGGTATGGCTCTGTTTGATTTCAGGATTCCAGCTAATCAAACTCATGATCTTTGCACTGTGATAGCTAGACTTGACTCCCCCTACTGACTGCTGTTGAATAGCCCCATAGAAAAAGGTGACAAATTCCGTGATTACAGTTAGCCCATTCTGGACATAAAAGTGGATGGGGGGAGCACAATTGTTCCTAGGGGATCAGGAAGGCATGTGAAAAGAAAAGCTGGAAAAGATGCTCATGTCCTTGTCTCAAGCACTGAACAATTTACGTGTCAGACATCTTGGCCGGCTAAAGAAAATTTATGCTAACATATTTTAATGACTTTTTTGCCTCAGTGTTTACTGGCAAGGGCCCTAACCACACCACCCAACTCACAGAAGGCAAAGGCAGGGACTGGGAGAATGAAGAACTTCACTGTAGGTGAAGATCAAGTACAAGACCATCTAAGGAACCTGAAGGTACACAAGTCCATGGGACCTGATGAAATCCATCCACAGGTCCTGAAGGAGCTGGCAGATGAAATTGCTAAGCTGCTTTCCATTATATTTGAAATTCATAGCAGTCTGGTGAAGTTCCTACTGACTAGAAAAGAGGAAATGTAACCCCCATTTTCAGAAAGAGAAAAGAGGAAGATCCAGAGAACTCCAGGCCAGTCAGTCTCACCTCTGTGCCTGGCAAGATCATGGAGCAGATCCTCCTGGAAACCCTGCTAAGGCACATGGAAAATAAAGAGGTGATCGGCGACAGCCAATGTGGCTTCACCAAGGGCAAGTCATGCCTGAAAAAATTTGGTGGTCTTCTATGATGGGCTTACAGGATTGGTGGATAAGGGCAGAGAAACTGACATCTTCTACCTGGATTTATGCAAAATGTTTGACACTGTCCCACACGACATTCTGGTCTCTAAATTGGAGAGGCACGGATTTGATAGATGGTAGATAAGGAATTGGCTGGATGGCTGCAGGGTTGCGGTCAATGGCTCGATGTCCAAGTGGAAACCAGAGACAAGTGGTGTTCCTCATGGGTTAGTACTGGGACTGGTGCTGTTTAACATCTTTGTCGGCAACATGGAGAGTGAGACTGAGTGCACCCTCAGCAAGTTTGCTGATGACACCAAGCTGTGTGGCATGGGCAACACGCTGGAGGGAAGGGATGCCATCCAGAGGGAACTGGACAAGCTTGAGAGGTGGGCCCATGCCAACCCTATGAAGTTCAATGAGGCCAAGTGCAAGGTCCTGCACGTGGGTCAGGGCAATCCCAAGCACAAATACAGGCTGGGCAGAGAATGGATTGAGAGCAGCCCTGAGGAGAAGGACCTGGGGGTGTTGGTGGATGAGAAGTTCAACATGAGCTGGCAATGTGTGCTCTCAGCCCAGAAAGACAACCATATCCTGGGCTGCATCAAAAGAAGCGTGGCCAGCAGGTCAAGGGAGGTGATTCTGCCCCTCTACTCTGCTCTGGTGAGACCCCATCTGGAGTACTGCATCCAGCCTTGGAGTCCTCAGCACAAGAAGGACAGGGACCTGTTGGAGCAGGTCCAGAAGAGGGCCATGAAGATAAAAGGGCTGGAGCATCTATGAAGACAGGCTGAGAGAGTTGGGGTTGTTCAGCCTGGAGAAGAGAAGGCTCCCAGGAGACCTTACAGCAGCCTTCCAGTATCTGAAAGGGGCCTACAATAAAGCTGGAGAAGGACTTTTTACAAGGGCATGTAGTGATAGGACAAAGGATAATGGCTTCAAACTGGAAGAGGGTAGATTTAGACTAGATATCAGGAAGAAATTTTTCACTGGCACTGGCACAGGTTGCCCAGGGAAGCTGTAGATGCCCCATCCCTGGAAGTGTTCAAGGCCAGGTTAGATGGGGCTTTGAGCAACGTGGTCTAGTGGGAGGTGTCCCCCTCATCTGGGTGCGGATGATCTTTAAGGTCTGTTCCAACCTAACCCATTCTATGATTTTGGACTTCTTAAAAAACAAGAACATTTCATATATCTGATGCGTGTGCAAAAAGTAACTTCCAGATGTTACTGGCAGTTGTGCCTCTCTGCTATACCTTCTTGTGTTATAGCCATGGCCTTTTCCATCAGAAACTGTGGAATGACCATTATGCATGACTGTTCTCTTCTAATCTGCTGCCAACCCCTGGCCATACAGTGAGGCGATTATAAGGGCACAGCTACTATTTAAGTCAGTACAGTATTTCTTCCCTTCAGGCCACTATCATCCCACAGATATGAATAAGGATCTGGAAAACAAATGTTTTCTATAGTTTCCTGCAACCTTCTTGCTGTAAAAATAGATTGTAACGATGCTTATGTCATGTTGTTGCTCAGCAACCTTTCCCCCCACCCCCCCTTAATCTCCCTGTTCTCTAATATCTTATTGGTCTTCACCCTGATCAGTCTGCAAACTATGACTCACAGTCAGAAACAGCACTGTCTGCTAAGCTTGCAGGACATTCTGCCCTCCAATGATTACATAGGCTTAGGGAGATACACCTTATAGAGTAACCAGAGACAGGATTTTGACCTGGGGGGGAGAGGGAGAAGGCTAACGAAAAACATGAGGGACAGGGGGAAAAGTTGAAGTGAAGAAAAAAAGTGGACCTCTACCTTGAGGAAGCTTACAAAAATAAAATTAAAATTAGATCTTCTGTCAAGGTCAGCAGAGAGGAATCAATGACCTTATCAAAGTATCTCCTTTTCTCTGATGAACTCTGGAGAAGGAGATAGAAGAAAAAGGACTGTCAGGCAGAACAGCAAGGACTCACAACTCTCATAGCACCCGAAAAGCTTATTGTTTGAGGGGAAATGACAGGAAAAGGCAACTTGTAATCACAGCTTTTGCACATATGGTTGTTTGTGTGAATGAACTCAGAGATGAACATCCACAGAGCAGTGACACCAAAGAGTAAAATCCAGATCCGGAGAGCTATTTGGAGAGGGATTCAAGTGCTTAAACTTAGGTATGCATGAGCATTTCTGAAGTCATAAGGTATTCAAGTCTGGCTTTCAGCTCCTGCCCTAGAAGAGGGTGGGTCTCCCATAAACCTCGTATTGTATCTGCTGCCTCTTTACCAATGTCTCAGGTACCACAGGAAACATAACACCACTAATGTGGTCAGCAAAGCATGCTGACCTATGCTTTGGTCCCTGCATCACTCCTCAAATATCTGATTTCTACTCAAATATTTTAACCTTTATGGGTTTTAATGAATGCTGGGAGAAAAAAAAATCCCACCTAAAATCCATGTTTAATATTACCTCAGATACCTACATTTAAGTATCTGACAGTGCCTGATCTGAAAGAAGGAACAGACCTTGCATCTGTGCCTGTTCTTATTTTTTTTACATTATGACTCCACCTTCCCATGCAGTTCTGATCAGTGTCCAACAGAGAAAGGTTGTCCTAATCCACTGTCACTTGCCATCTCCCAAGGTAGTTTGAAACCTAACATCTATTTCATATCATCTCTGAGCATTAGGCTCCATAAACACAACCAAATTCTGGGACAAGATTTTCTACCTTCTTTGAGAAGGCTTAATCCTTTCCAGTGTGCCTTGTGATTTATCTGTTATTTAATCTCTACAACCTCACATCATCTCAATTGACTTGAGGTCACAGCCAAGAAACTACCTGACAGTGGTTAGGTTAGTCAGCACCTTCTGAACCAGCAGCTGATGGGAGTATTGCCAATATCAACCTTATGAGGGGAGTTAACAGTGAGGCAGGTACTGAAATACCTCGGTATTTCCAGATGAAAAGATTCCTCAGAAAGACATGTGTAAAACACCAAGGGAGAAGTCCTGATGCCCATTTAAGGTAGCAGTAGTTTTAGCAGCTGAAACACTGCAACAGTCCACACCAGCTTCTCAACATACAGGAATCACCATCTAGTTTTGTTCATATATTACTGATTATTAGCTGATCTAGAATGAAGTGGCACTACATGTAAACTTTAAAACGCACACAAAATTTCACCAAATGGAAAATCATGAGATATTTCAGATTGCTTTCTTCCAGACTACATCAGAAGTTTAATTTCAGCATTTACAGTGAAATAAATACAACATCTCACAGTAAAATGATAGGTTTTATTCAACAGCGTTAGCAAGGAGTAATAATATTAACAATAATAAACCTTTTTCTCATACAATTAAGGAGCTAAAGATGACAGATACAATCAGCTACTCCGACCTCTTCAGCTATTCAATGCAATAACAAAAGCAAATTTAGATTTGTTTTTGGTGAGCAGTAAGGACATTATAGAAAATCTAGCTGTAGAATATGACCTTGGACAGAACAATCACAAGAGGTCCCTGTTTAAATCAACTGGAAATACAAAGAAAGTAAGTCCACAACAGATTTCTACATGGAAAACAGACAGCTTTGATAAACTCTATTAGTAAAATCAGATGGATTGAGGATGTCAGGGAGTTGACTGTGAAACGGGTCTGGGACTTCTCCAAGAGGTACCCAGGATACAAATACTGAAATTATATTTTCAATAATTAGGAGGACTTGTGTTAAGGGGCATCAGATCTAGTGGTTGAATAAATACCTGAAGGAGGATACTAAGTGGAAAGCCGATCAAGTAATGGAAAAAGAGGATGAAATGGCAAAGAATGTGATCTTCCTAGTATCAGAGATCAAGAAGGGAAAGAATAAGTGAAAATTATCAAAAATCAAGCCCAGATACACTTTACTATGTGTTGGGGGAAGGAGGCAAGTTTATTTTGCTATATAAACAAGAAAATAAAGACAGAAAAAGAAGGGACACATTGCAGTTGGCACATTGCAAAAAACTAACGCAAGTATGGTCTCACATCTAAGTGAATTCTTTGCCTGAGTTACCAGTAAGTATGACAATGAACATCTCTGTTATAGCAGGATGACTAAAGAGAATGAAGATATGAAAAAAAAATTTGCAAGCCAGCCAAAAGCTCAGTGTACTCACAGATGTCTTAGTACACAGGGGAAGGGCACAAGTAACCGCAATAGGACTCTGAAATGATCCAAAGGCCAAAATTGCTGGTTCAGCTCTACATCTTCCTAAGGAAGTCAAGCACAGGAAGATATCAATTGGAGAATAGGAGACATAGGACCTTTATTTCAGAAAGGGGGTGGGGAGGAAGGATCCAAGAAACCATGGAATCTTACTTGCATGCAAGGATTTACAGCAGATCTTAAAAGAAGACATGAAGCTGAAAAGAAAAGAGGATAAGGATAGACTAAGGATAGACTCTGCTTGTCTAACTTGACATACCTTTTTAAAAGTAATCTTCTAGGGGAAAAAAAAAAAAAACCCAACCCACAAAAAAAACCCAAACAAAAATCAGAAGAAGTACTTCTCACCTATTTGAGAAGTATTTGATACAAGGTCATGTAGGAATTAATTCATTTATGGAAGCAAATGACTGCTTGGGGGTATTAAAAAGGTGGAGAAACAGCCAGGAACAAGCAGTGCTGAAAAGCACTGTCTACAGGAGAGAAACTGTATTCCTCACAGGTTGGTCCTAATATTTTTACAAAAGACTTTAGTATGAAGAGGCAGGGAGTCCTGATGAAAATGTGCAGAAAACATGAATTTCAGAGGCACTGTCAACGCTGACAAGACTTGAGATAGCAAGAAAAAGACACTTGAACAAGCTGAGAATCATTGTGATGAAATCCCTCCGTCCATGCAACCTCACTAAGGTCACACAGGTATGGGACATAACCCCACTGAAACAGCAGCAGGTACTGGGGCCATAAGCCCTCACTGCTGTCAGTGAGCTTCTCAGCAAGAAGCATGGTCCTTTTTGCCACAAATAACTAACTTCAGCATTTACTTCCTACAAGTTCATAACCATTGCTTTGAGAAGTGTGTCTATGCATGCACAGGTGCTGTCGGTAGGACTGACAAGAAGATCTGGGCAGGTAACTGAAGGAAAAACACTTTGGAAAATAAATACTGAAGAAATGCTGAAGACAGCAAGCATATAGCAAGCGTACCTCCATTCGTACTACTGTAAAATGAAAGTTTCATTTCCCAATTATTTATATGGTTACAAAACAAAGCTACGGTTTACAGATGGAGACTTTCAGAGTGATTCAAACTATGTAAAAGGATCCAGCAAAATAATTTCAGGCGCTGTCTGATGATTTAAGCCAACTGAAGTGCTGTACACTTCATTAAAATTACCTTCACAGGATCTGGAACTATTTTAGGAGGCAGTGGAGTCTTAGTGAGTAAAATATCCTGCCTTTTTTTTTTTTTCTTTTTTTCACCAAAAGGTTTATTTCCATGAAGCATCTTGAGTTAAATATATGCCTTTCCCCTGTTTCAGATTAAATAATAAAGCACATTTATTAAGGGGGGGGAGAAACCCTTGGGGTGGGGGGTGGTATCAGAACAGGCCTTTTTCCAACTGTCAACATTTTGAAGCTGAGTAATAACGCAGCCTTGGGGTTGCCATGGGAACGTGTTTCATTTCCTAGGTGACAGCGATTGTATGCCGTCACCAGTGAACCGCACCGACTCTGGAAATATGTCAAGTTTCCTTCAGGCATTGGCATCCCAAGACTTCCTGCTCCCACGCTAGGCACATGCCCGGCTGAGATCAGGACCCAGCTGCTCTTCCGCTCCTGGGAAGGATAGCCTGGTTTGGCTAGGGCAGGCATAGGCCCCTAGACATCTTGAAGACCCTAATAAAGAGCAACTCCCCTTCTCCCCTTGGTAGCCTCTTCCATTGCCTAAGTGACCTCCCACAGGCAGGGCTTCATTCTCACTTGAGCATGGCTTCAGTTTCCAGCCCTTTGGCCATGGATAAGCAGGGCCTCTCAGTATTAAAAACCCCAAGAAACCCTGTGTTATGCTAGTAATGGACACATTATTTAAATAAACTATGTCTGAATCACCTGTACTAATAATTAACCTCTAAAAATACTGTAGAGTTCAAAGACATGCTGCACTAAGATGATTTTTTAACCTGAAGCCTTTGGTTATATGACTGAAGACCCCTTTTTGCAGCACGCATGTTCCCCAACACAACTCCAAGACCACTAGCTGCACAGTATGACCAGCAGGATTCACTTGCCTGTGAACATTAAGGAGGGCAAATAAAGTAAAATAACTTCTCCATAACAGCTCCTCAGTGCTCAAGCACTATTCCAAAATAAGCAACTCTGATTCTGTAATAATTATTCTCCTCTGGAAGTAAAGTGATTATTTTATTCTGGGATAATTACTCCATTTCCAAAGTGAAATAATTGTTATAGAATAAAATCATTTTTATTTTGGAATATTTCATCCACATGTGGGAGTTATTCTGGAACAGCTAAATTATACCCTAATAGCTTGAAGAGAACAGTCCTGCCAATCAATTTTCCTCATACAGGCGAATCCTTAAACTGCAGTGCTACTGGGAGGAACAGTGCAGAAGATCTTGTTACACAACTGGAGACCCCTACTGTTTAGCTTCAAGAAGAATCTGCATTCACTTACAAGAACTACGGCTAATAGTTCTCCTAAATCATCTATAGTGAAGTCCATAATGGAATTCACAAGTACATCAAGGGATTTCCAGAGCATACTACAGATATTACTGCTGGCCGATGTACCTCATGATGGGATATGAAAATACTATCCATGCCACTGAATGCCTTCTCCTCTACACTCATGTGGTCAGAAATTGCTGCCAAGCATGGTGCTGGTCTACACTATAAAACCCCCTGCCTGCAGAGGTAAACATTGGTAGAGGTATGCACCAGTTGTACCAGCACTCGATTTCTGAAAGAACTGGGGACATAACCTAGAACCGACAGCACAATAGCTGCACAGTCCAGGGTAACTAGCTTTGATAGAAGTAAAATTTAAAACCTTTTACTCGAAAATACGTTCAGAATCTCTTTTGACTTTGCTCGCTGTTTTCCAATATGTCCAGCTCTCAGGAGACTAAGAAGGGAGTTCAATGCTAGCACCATTTTTAGACTGCAAAATTTTATAATTGGGCATTAAGCTAGGCAAAGAAGTCAGGAGGCTCAAAAGTTTAGGTTCCCACAGCAACAGTAATTCAGCCACATTTAAGATATATAGCAGAGCATAAATTAACAGTTATTGAAAACACTGCATATGTGCAATGTGGCCATGTTAACATTGCTATGGGAACCTGAACTTTTGAATAGATAAGCATTCTACCAAAATAAAAACCATGCAAAAGAAATAATAATTACAGATTTTGCTGGAAAAGACTACAGCCAGTTCCTCATCTGCAATCTGTTGACACAGAACATGAGGATGCTAAAGCCTAAGAAATCCATAGAGGTGAAAAAATCATCACAAAGAACAGTGGGTGCCAGAGCCATAACCATGGCTGATGCTGATGCTGTAACTTTAAGTTTGAATTCACAGTCAAACAGTATGCAAAATCATTCCAGAAATTACAAGAGGAAAAAAATAAGCCCATGAACAGCTATGACCCTTCCCTCTTTTCTTCTCAGATTTTTCATACATTAAATACTTTGGACTGGCTTTAGTCTTTTGCAGCACATTTCAATTTATAGAAAAAAAAATTAAAAAAAAAATAGTCAAGCTCTACTCTAGCATGCATTTATTTAGTAGCAGCAAGTCTGGACTGTCTCCCTCATATTATTCTAACTACACCCAAAGTGTTCATTTCAAAAAAGTTTTATTTGAGCAGGCCTTTGGGGATGGAAGTTTTCATATTTTTAAATGAACTTAGTGACAGTAAGGCTGCTACAAGGCTTTACTCTCTAGTGGACTGGATGTTGCTTTGGAGTAAAAAAAGCAGCATTCCGCTCCTGGTTCTACCACTCCATCTGATTCTCTGTGCTGTATGATGTTGGGCAAGCCAGGCTCACTTCTCTACACTTCAGTTCCTTGAGCTGTGAAGCAGGAATAATGACACTCACTTCCTCTTATATGCACGGGTCCAGCGCTTTAACTAAGTGGGTTTTCTCCCCTTTTTAAAACAACAACGAAATCTTCAAGACAGTCTTTTTACACTATTTGAACAAAATTCCAACAGCATCTAAAATAACGCCTCTGCAAAGAATTCTGCCAACTTGCCACTTACGGAAAGAAAAACAAAAGAAAAGCTCCTTTCTGCCACTCTACCCTTTTGTTGCTGTGTGGCATATATGGTTAGTCCCATCCAAAATCCTGTTGAACAAGTTTCTTCTCCAGAGTCACTGCAAGATCACCAAATATTTTGAACCAACAAATAGGGCAAGTTCCAGAGTCCTGGAACCACAGAGGCAAGATAAATAGCGTTCTTCAATCCAAGCCAGTGCAACAAATCTTCTCTATGATATCCTGGCATGCACGCCTGGAATTGTACTGACATCAGCAGGATTTCCTTGCTCGTAGAAAAAGCAGGATATTGGCTCCAAAACAAGCCACACAGTTCAAAGAGAACCTAATCTAAATTATTTGAGGCAACTCTGCTTTCTTGGTATTTATAGCATAGACAGACTTTATGAAGATTACATAGCCATATCACTTGAACGTGTTTTCTGTGTATCATTAAGATTTTCACTTGGGTCATAAACTTGAGTTTCCCTAGAGTGATTTAGAAAAAAGAAAATAAGCTAACACTGATCAGACTGGTGCTGCCTTTTACAAAGACAGAGATATACACTTAAAATAGGTAGTGACATCCCTCACTAGTAAATGGGTGCCAGACAGACATAAAATTTTGCCCATGCATGACTGACTGAGTTTCTCACAGCAAACAGCCACTATATTATTTGGTCAAAATTGAACAGTTTATACTCCTTTATACCCAAAACACTGATTCCTCCTTGTGTTCTCCCTCCAACCCCTCCAGTCAGAGTACTGTATTTTCTAGACTAGAAGAAACAAGACTGCTACGAATGGAGCCTGTGGGTGGAAGCATTGTATTTTCAAACCATACTTAAGAGGTTGCCTGAGAAGAGGAGGAAGCATGGGTTTACTTGAAGTCCTTGCCATTTCAAGATATTTACAGTTACCCTTCAGCAAATTGCAAAGTGCTTTGATCACCAGTTGCCTTCTGTATTTAGTCATCCCTCATAAATGGCAACCTGCACGCATTTCAACCTCCATACCACTATACCCCAAAACCACTCTCTCACTCTAGCCAGCACCCTCACTTTCTCTGCTTGCCTTGACCCCAGCCCAGCCTCACAGCATGTAGGACATATTCATCTGGACAGCCTCCGTAGCTGTCCAATTCCCTCCTGACAGCTCTATTCCTAACTGCTCCTTCTACATGGCTAGCCCCAACATCCTCAGAAGCTGAACTGTTGCATCCCAATTCTTTTCCTTCACAGGTTACGTCAGCTGTGATGAAGTCAGTATTTGCTCTCTCAGTCCATGGAGTGAGAAAAAAGGCATAACATTTACCAGCTTCACTAGCAAATAACTTAAGTTACCTTTAAGTTATCTTTTTTTCATCAATAGATTGTAAGTGAACTTCTTCAGGTGTGCAGGTGGTAAGTTTTTGAACAAATGCTTCCCCACCTCAAGAACTTAACTCTGATGTCTTGGGAACATCCCTAGGCTTACAGTCTCACATTTATGACACACAGAAATTATTTAGCTTGGTTTTCTGGGACAGCAGTGTGAGTCACTGACAAAGAAGATCCTTCCAGGTACTTTGTGTCTGTATGACAATACCCATCAGTCTGTCACAATTTTATCGTGCTGCCTACAGAAATCACTTCCGCTGTTACAGTGTGTTTTCAGCCATTACCTGCCCTCCTGATCTCCAATAGCACTCCATTCTCAGAGGCATCTTCTGATTCCAGGATATATAAAACACTTGTCTCTGCTGTCTGTCATACTCTGGAAAGAGTAGAGTACCAAAACCATCCTACTAGTCTACAAGTTCCCTTTTCACTTCAGCATCCGGTGCTGGGATGACTTACACTTGGTTTAAAAATTTAAAAAAAAAAAAAAAAAAGAAAATCAAGATTATGTAGTAAAACTCTTCAAGATTCCAGAACTAATCCAGCACCAGCCTCTGTCCTATACATAACATTGTGACTTTTGGTAAAAATGACTTCTTAAAAATGACTCGCTACCTCAAATAATCACCGTGTAGCATTCAAACATTTAAAACAGACAGACAACATATTTTTTTCCTCTCACTCTCAATTTTCTTTTTCCTTTCAAACCTATCCCTTGCTAAATGCAAGCTAAAAGTAGTTCATGATTTTTCCCAAGCTGTTCTCCCTCTCAATGGCGTAACATAGTAAGGGCTAGAGCACTGGTAGTGAGTGAGGCAGATTATATATGCAAACGTAGTGCTTCCTGGGTAGATGCAGATGAGTTTCATTTATAACCTGATGTCTTATCTAAAAGTTACATATCCTGTATGCAAACCATTATGCTAATTTGCTTTATTGAATATCCAAATTCATCACACTAAAATGTTAGTAAAAAAAGTTGTTTCTGAAATGTCAATGAGATTAAGCTCTGCCTAGATGTTTCTGTTCAGATAGTACTAAGTGTACAATGATACATATCTTAATTTACACAAGTTATAATGAGCACTGGCAAACTGGAAACATCTGCACGTTCCTTTATAGGTGACTTAGTGCAGGTTTGTTTCCCTTCAGGTCACATTCCGTATTGCTTCTTAGCGTGCCTGCCATAATAGCACATTGTTATTCTAAAACACTTTAGAGAAAATAGCAAGGATTGCCCAAAGTCCAGGTGAAGTTCCCATTCTGCATATCATTTAACTGTATGCTTCTTCTATCATCGAGATGTTGAACCTCCTTTTTCTTTTGTTGTCAATGCCAAAGACAGAAGTCATGTTTCTTTGCCTCCTAATCTACTTCTGTAGTCAGCCAGCAACAAATTCCAAAATGCAGTGTACAACTGGAAACAATCCCTGAAGACTTTTAACTCAACTCAGACTTTCAGATAACAGAGAGAATCACCAAGACATTCAGTGTAGCCTCATTAACGTCTGGTATCCAAGTCTCTTCTTTTCCCAAGCTCCAAAGAGATAAAGGAAAGTGAACAGTAGAAATTCTCTGAAGACCTGAACAATTGTCCACAGTCTGGCTGTTACATGATCCAAGTCTCAGAAAAAGCTTACAAAATACACAGGAGCAAGCTAATGACAGATTTTGGTTGAAGAGTTAAATTATTTTTTTTATGTCATTCAAGATGCTTTCTGGCACCTAAAAGTTATGCCATGGTTCTTGCACATACCATCCCAAGAACAAAATTTACTTTCCCATCTTCCTTTACTATTGTTTTTGGTGCTTATAACTGAAAAATAATAATTAAATAAAGAGGACATGCATAAAACCACACAACTCAAAAGATGATACACCATCGCTGACCAAAGTCAGTCCTAAAATCTGCTACGACCCAAGTCACGGCAGTTTGGCAGCAGCATACCATTAAAATTATTAAAATCAATTTCCACTTTAAAATGAACTATGCTGAATACCGTATCTCAGATAGCTAGGCCTGCAGACCTGTATCTGTTACACATATACATGATGAGAAAAGGACCAGAAAAAAACCTTCAAATATGACTTTTCTTTCTGTATTATTAAATCTTATCCCATTTCTACTGTTATTGAAGTCCTCAAGACAGCCCATTTTTCTCTGTGTGATAGCCTAACCCTTCTCTGTCTTTACAGAGCTTCTCAAATTTCTGCCATCATCCAATTTCATCGCTACTCCCAATTTTCGTGCCTGAGGTCAACATCAAAACATTACACGCAGGAGGCTCAAGACCAGTCCTCAAGGAATTCCACTAGTAGATCCTCACTTAGCAAGCCTGGTGCTTTCTTCTTCGTCTCTGCCTGCTACCCTCCTGACTTTATTTACATCCTTATGTATCATTATAGTACCTGTTTCTTCTCCTTTCCTTCTGTTTAACCGAAAGTTCTCTACATGGTACTATACTAAAAGTTCAACTTTACTGCCTTTGGAGACAGCAGCAATATTTTCCTCTCCGTTTAGTGTGTTTAGATACCCATCTAGCCACAGAAGGGGACAGCTATCATGTGGGTGAGCAGATGGGAGAAAAGCATCCCCAAACAAGGTAGCCAGCCAAATGCCACTCGCTAGTGACAGCTGCCACGTTCTTCCCACTCTTACCAAACCTGCTTTTCCTGTCCTGTATAGAAAGCTGCATGGTGCAGCAGCCCTCAATAAACAACAGGTGCAATATGTGATTATTTCACAGAATCACAGAACAGTAGGGGTTGGAAGGGACCTCTGGAGATCATCTAGCCCAACCCCCCTGCCAGAGCAGGGTCACCTAGAGCAGCCTGGACAGAAACGCATCCAGGCGGGGTTTGAGTATCTCCAGAGAAGGAGATTCCACAACCTCTCTGGGCAGCCTGTTCCAGTGCTCTGCCACCCTCAAAGTAAAGAAGTTCTTCCTCATGTTGAGATGGAATTTCCTGTGTTCCAGCTTGTGCCCATTGCCCCTTGTCCTGTCGCCGGGCGCCAATGAGAAGAGTCTGACCCCGTCCTCTTGACACCCGCCCTTTAGTTATTTATAAGCATTGATAAGATTCCCCTCTCAGTCTTCTCTTCCCACCTCTCCTCCCCAAAAAACCCCGAACCTGCAAAGCAGCAGAGGGTCAAGTCTTGTCCCTCCTCAGTATGTAATGACACCAGCTCCAGGCAATGTCCAGTTAACAGCAGAAAGCCAGCTACTAATAAAGCAAAAACATCTAACCAAAGAGCTGATCCCGACCAAGCTATCAGTAAACAGGGGCTCGCTTTCAGCTCTTCAGGCATAAGGCAGGATCAAGCCCCCAGACTGCCATGTGAAAACAGCAAGACAGTTATTTTTAATTATTTACCCATTCTAATCCTGCTTATTAAAAACATTTTAAGGATTAGAATATATGACATTGACCTAGCCATGAACTACAATAACGAGTACGTTGCCCATTACGGTTATATTTTCACTGCCATTGTCATTTTCAGAATCCTTTTATTTTATGAAATGTTTGGGAGATTTTACCAAGCCAAAGAGAATTTTCGCCAGCCATCCTGTGTAAGTGGATTGCTTGTAATAAGGATAAGCAGTTTTACCTTGCATAACTTTCCACAAAATAAACAAAGGTCTCACAACATCAGTTTTGTAAGAGGTTTTTGTTACAAATTAAATCCAGAAAACTACTGGCTAAACACACATAATATGAAGACAAACCTACCCACCTTACAGAGATATTTCAAAATGTTTGTTTAATACTTGGAGGCATCCCTCTTCCGATTACGCTGAAGTAACAATCACAGACTCCAAGCAAGCAGGCAGCATTGCTCAAAAAAAATATTCAAATCTGTCCAGTAGAGGGCAACGACATACACACACACACAGAGTGAAAAGTTGAATTTAAAATGCATGCTTGTAAAAATAAAATGAAATTAAAATAAAAGCCTTAGAACTGTAAGGATATTTTACAAATTGTTTTAGATATAACATTTATATATATATATAAAATTTATACAGAGAGATCACTGTCCCCCATTTTAATGCTTCAGAGGATTCAAACCTCAAAATTATACATTAAAAACCTTCCTGATGTTTTTGCAAAACTGACCACCACCTATACAGCAAAAGGACAGCCTTCCATAAAAGAAGAACATATCTCTATTTTACATTTGACTGTAGGATGAATGCCAGAAGTGTTTTTGTCCCTTTGGCAACCCATATTTTAGTTGCTAAAAACCTTGGCTTTTTGTTTAAAATTGGTCCAGAAGGATACTGTTAAAGCACTTTCTTTTCCTGCCACACACCAATATACTGCAAAGAATGCTCACAGCCATTAAATAAGGTATCATGTTTACATGGAAAGCTGTTGCTGCAGTCCAACTGTTTCTTTTACAGTTCTCGGAGATCTGTGCTTTTTTGTTATTTTTTTTTTCCAACTATGCTTAGAAACAATCCAAAAGTTCTTCAGGGGTCTGCAGCACATTCCCCTGACTTGCAGGTACAAGGTGGGAAGGGGCTGAAGCACTGAGCCCACCCCTGCCAGCTCCTCACAGACCCTAAGAGCGAGGTAGGACCGTGAGCAGTGCCCAGCAACCCGATTTCTTCGAGGATAGGAGGAACCCCGCTGGAGAAAAGAGACATGGTAGAAAGTGTGATGGAGACAAGATACACACTCTTTACACAAGCCACCACAACAAGTGGCTGTTTACATCTGGTTGTGACTTGTTTCAAATGCTGTCACCCCGGGTTATTGAGCCTCCTAAAACTTTCCACTGCAGAGGTTGGTATGAGCTCAAGTCACATTCCCAGGCTTCCTACCTCCCAACTGCAGAAACAGGGCAAAAACAGCTGTGACATATACCCCGCTAGCAGGCATGAAAATGAGAAGCTGCTCGCAAGTAATGGCACATTTTCCGATTTTATTTTTTTTAGGAGGGGGAGGGGAGACTAGGAGTGTGGGTGTTTGGTTTGTGTTGTGGTTTGTTTGTTTTTGTTTTTTTTTTTTTTTTTTTTAATATGGCATTGAATGGTTCATGTCAGCATCTGAACAGTTTTTTCCAGGGTATCCAACTCCCTTGGCTGAACATGGTAGTTGCTAGGACAGCTGGTCAGGATTCAGAATCTGCTACAAAAACTCCGCAATACACTCCCCCCCCTGGAGGGAGGAACAAGCCTCCCAAAGCCTGAGTGCACTGGCTGCTGCCAGCATTCACAGGCAGCTGGCAAGAAGCCTCAACTCCTGATATCAAGATGCTGATCTCATGATCTACTGGTTTCCTAGCAGCTGCCACAGCTGGAATTGCGAGGGAGTCCCCCAGCCTGGGGAAGCATCCATGGAGCAGCTGCCCAGTCTGCGGAGCGTGGAGGCCCTGGAGTCTGCGGTGCAGACAGCAAGCCAGCAAAAAATGTGTGTTTCAGTGAAAGCTCATCAAAGCTGAAACACTTCTAGGACAGCCTTACACTTTATATGATTTGGATTTCACTGTGCAGAAGAGGCATTTAAGAAAATCCACAACTTGCTTTAATTCGCACCTCATAGAGCAACTGTTGCAGTTTGTATGGTGACCCCTCACTGCACCGGTTACAATCACCTCACATATTTTGTCTTCTTCATGATGAAGACACCTCAAAAGTGTTTTGTTTTTTAATCAAAACAGATGTTTTAAGAACTTGATTGCAGTTTCAGAGCAGCACAGATACGGCTACCTACATATGCCAACTGGTTTAAAGGCTTGGGCATAGTCTGTGTACAAAGCACCAGTGAAATTTATCAACTGACAGAAGAATTATCTTACTGTTAAAAAATAATTCAGGTTAAAAAAAAATAATTCTTTTAAAGAATATTACTTTTAAATAAATTCAAACTCATTGAAGAATTTACTTCATATGTTCTCAGAAAAAAACCCCAAGACTATATATTGATACTGCTTTTTCATAAGTTAGATGTTGATTAAATCTATCTTAAGGGAAAAATAATTTGTTGGTTTGGGGGGAGGGGTTTGGGGTTTTCTTGTTTGTTTTTTTGGTGTTTGTGAGTTTTTTTTCTTACTATTGTACTTTCTCTATATATATTTATGGCTCCATTGCAATAAAAGATATTAAAATCTTTTCATTAAACAGATCTTAACGTGATTTAGCTATCAGAATGCTAGTTAAGTATAATCAAAAATCTGCCTCTTGAAGGAGGGAAACACCCCATTTTAATGAAACTATGCAACCTTCCCTATTGTAGGCTTACCTTATCAGGAGAGTAAAGTAACTAGATATATCTAGAAAGGATATATGTAGAAGCAGCATATGATCATCATCCAACTTCAATGAATTCATATCTTTCAACATAGAGGGCTTCTGTAAACTTGATTCAAGGAAATCCCTTCAAATTAGGCAAAGCAAGCATTTTAGCATTTCACACGTACCACAAAAGCACCTGTACCTTTTGCTCATGGGTTTGAATCTTTTTTTGTTAGATGCTATGCAAACACCAGACAACAGATAAATCTCCTACCTCAAAGAGCTTTGGCAAACTATTAAGACAAAAAAAAAAAAAAAAAAAAAAACCAGCAAATAAAATATGTCCTCTGTGATACACAGAACCTTGTCAGATGGCACCAATCAGCATGAGCCATGACAGCTAGGCTACATTCACCAGGTAAGAATTCAGGTACAGCATGCTGTGAACCACACTCAGGATGCAGAAACTATGTAGGAGGAATTTCAAAACATATAGTTTACTCACATAAGACGGCACAGAACAAAGCTCAAGCGTGCCTCTGTGGAAACCTGACAAATACACAGAAAAAGTCCGCACTCAACATGCTCTTACAGCACAGGAGGTCCTGCATCAGGAAGGCAGAGTCACGTAAGGCCTTGCAGGGCAGTTCCAGTACTTTTACTTAATATAGGTGGAAAAAGTCAAAGCCACCAGCTAGAAAAGCTATTTTGTGTTACATGAATGGGAATTTTTTGAATGTGGTAAAATCATTCTCTTACACTGCCGGGAGAGAGCAGTCCCCATGAGATACCGGCATACTGTCCTCGGGTCCAACAACAATCATTTTTCCCTGCTCAAAACCTCAGTGAACCATCTGCTCTTCAAGCAAAGGTATTTCCTGCTATAACTAACATACCCCAAAATAAATTTTCCATACGTTCTAGTGAAGCCATTTCTTTTCCCATTGGTCAGCAACATGCTAACATAACTGCCCTCAAAAAGTTAACTTCAACTAAACCTCATCTACAATGTAATTTCTCCCCTCTTGGAGGCAAGCATACGGCTCATGTGATGCCTATCTCAGGATAAGACCTATGCGTGCATCCCCCGCCCCCCCCCCCCCTTGGTTCCCCAGGGAAACAAACTCAGGAATGCAGGCATGTAAGGAGCCACAGCAGAACACATCCTCAGTCTGGGCAATTAGAAGGCTCACAACATAACCTGATTTATGGACTAGATGTGACCATGTTGACACTGTTTTGAAGATGACGAAAATATAGCTTTGCAGGGCACAAACAATACAGATACCATTAAGGCAGGCAGTTTTTGCACACACTAGCAAGCGAGCAGGCATACTGGTACTATTTTGCAAAAAGGGGATTTTCAGCCAGCTTGCCTTACAGCCTCAGGAAGCTGAGTCACGTTGTATGAAATGCACAGCTTTGGGGAAGGCGAGAGATCCTCCAATTTCTAGCTGGTTTGAAAAGAGTCAATCACATCCAGTACTAACTAGCTGAGACTGAAGAGAACCTAAGTAACAAAACTGCCTCCCCATTCTGAAATATGTTGCCTGGGTCATGAGCATCCTTTTAACACTGTTAGGGCTTTGCAAGGTCTGACAAGGGCCCCAGGCAGTGGCTGGTACAAAACATTCTTTCTGGGTCTGATTTTAGCCCTTTAAGACAAGTTCACAGATCCATTGAGCAAGGTAAAAGATACAGATTGCTTAATAGAGAAGAAACAGCCCTTTTACTCCTCCCTACCACTTGGTCTATCCCAACTTTGATTATGAGACGCTGGATGGTGTTGCAATGAAGATCCATAGACATCAAAGTCCCCTCTTTGGAACAAGACTGAATATGGAAATATGTTCATCTGGGCCTTCATTTTAAAGCATGGTACTTATCAAATTCCACATTCCAGTATTTAAAGCCTAGCTCTGGAAATAACCTGCTAGCCTTAGCCATTAATGTCTGTAGAACCTATTCAACTGCTTCTCTTTTTATACCTCACTAAGCTGAATCAACAAGATTGCAGAGATATGCCTGAGATCAGAGTAACTGCAGAGCTGAATTTAGCCCAGTGGTATTTTTGTTCAAAGGAAAAGCACAGAATGAAGAAATACTGTACTCAGAAGTGGTTTTTGGACTGCATGGAGGACAAACTCATTAGGCTGAAAAGCAGTATTTCTATCAATATCTAGTAAATGTATGAATAGCATCTTAACCAGTTCATCTGGAGATTCCTTTAGTAACTACTGTTTTCTAAAGAGACTTTTTTTTTTTTTACAGGCCTTACTGCTGTATAGAGAAAAGGAATATCGCAATTGAAATATAAGGAAATATATGAAATGAGACATGCCTAAATGTCATATTTTCACCAATTCACAGAATTATTTCTTATTTCTTGCAACATATTTCAAACAAGAAAATACAATCCCTGCACCTGCCTCCTCTCCCCAAAGGGAACAAACAAAAACAATTTTAAAAGACGAGATGAAGGTGCTACATGCAATTCATAAGATCATAGAATAATTCAGGTCAGAGGGATCTCTGGAAGTCTCTAGTCCAACCTTTTGCTCAAAGCAGGGTCAGCTAAGATCAGATCAGATTCCTCAGTTGAGTTTTGAAAACCTCCAAGGATGGAAGCTGAACAAGCTCTCTGGGCAACCTGCTTCACTGTCCTCAGAGTTAAAAAGCTTTTCCTTGTAGCCTATCTAAACCTCTCATTTCAAATTATGCCCATTGTCTCTTGTCCTTCTGCTATGCACTACTGTGAAGAGCCTAGCTCCACCTTTTCAATAACCTCCTCTAGAAATTGGGGGGCTGTCATTAGGTCCACCTGAAGTCACCTCTTCTCCAGGCTGAACAAGCTCAAATCCCTCAGCCTCTCCTCACCAGTCAAGTGCTCCAGCCCCAGCCATCTTCGTGGCCCTCCTCTAAACTCACTACAATTTAGCAACATCTTTCTTGTATTTGGGGATCCAAAACTGGACACAGAACTCCAGGGGCAGCCTAACAATTGCTGAGTAGAGGGGGATAATCATATCTCTCTACCTTTGTGACATACTTCTGTTAATTACAGCCCAGGATGCTGTTGACTGCCTCCTTCACTGCCAGGACCATCAGGTTCTTTTCTGCAGAGCAGTTCCCTGGCCTGTACTGTTCCAAGGCAGGGTTTCTTCCCAGGTGCAGGACTTGGCATTTGTCCTTCCTGCATTTCATAAAGTTCCTGTTGATTCATCCCTCCAGCCTGTCTAGATCCCTCAATGGTAGCTCTGTCCTTCAGTGTCCCCCCAGTTCAGTGTCATCTGCAAACTAAGCGCAAGCCCTCCATCACCTTCTCCAGGTCACTGTCAAAGACGTTCACTGACAGGTCCCAGGACAGGCCCCTGTGGTACTCAGCTCAAGCAGACACATTATTGAGAACATACCATGCAATAAGCAGGCAGGATTCCGAGGCGTAAGATTACAAGTATCGCAGTATATCCAAAGTCATAGAAATCAGCTTTTAGGGTGCTATTTATATGACCTAACTTTAGCATTAAGTCTAGTCACCAAAGGCTTCCTTTATACTCAGCAGGGAGAAAAAAAGAAAAAAAAAAAAAACCCACAAAAAACCGAGTACAAGCTCGGGACCAATGGGTTAGACTGGTTAGCAGCTCTGCAAAAAAGGACTTCCATACAACAGGGTGTTCGCACACTGACAAAAGTAGAGCAGCGGAGCACTAAATGACTAAAAGTGTCAGGTAAGAATCTGGAGGTACTAGGAGATATACAGGGAGAGGCTAAAAGAACTGGGTTAGCCTTCTCTTTTTCAAGCTAACCTAAGAGCCAATTGCTGAATTCAACTAGCTAAAGGTGAGTTGTAGAGAAGGCAGCACAAGAGTCTTCTCTCAGGTGCACAGCAAAAGGACAATAGTCACAAATTCTGATGCAGAAAATTCTGATTAGACGAAAGGAAAAAATTAATCAAAGTGTGAGTAGTTCCACACTGAAAAAGGTGCCACAAGAGACTGCAAACTCTCCATCCGTGGTCATTTTCAAAACTCAACTGGATAGGCCCTGAGCAATCTGATCTAACTTGGAAGTTTGCCCAGATTTAAGCAAGGGGTTGGACCAATGACTTTGAGAGGGCCCTGCTAGTCTAAATTTTTATATGATTCTATGAGAAAGGCCCCTTCACTGGGTGATTCATCTTTTCTTAAAATAGGTGTCTAAAATAGATTAGATGAATCACCATCTGGTGGTGCCTGTGTCTCACTGAATATATTCTCCACTGAATACAAAGGCAACCTAAGCTGACCGGGAACAACTAGATGTCTTAAAGCAAGACATCTGTAAAACAGAAGAGATGAGAATCACCATTACTGACTTGTGCCCCAAAATGATGAAGATCTTGCCTTTTTTATATATTATACTTTTAGGGCATAAATCACTTTCTTAATAGACAATTTCTTAATTGTGGGAGAAAGTGGACGAGACCCCGTGTAACATTTAAAATTTAAAAGTGAGAGTAACTTAGAATTTGACCTACACAGTTAACTTAGTTTGTTGCTATATGAGCACTTCCCTTCATAATGCAGTGGCTACAGTTTTAAGATTGGTTATACAGATTATAATATGTAGTAGCTTTTGTCTTTAAAGACAGCTGGCTAATTAGAAGCTGATACAATGTTTTTCCCTAGTATGAGGATATTTCTATTTTGAGAGCTTTATATATTAAGGACATAGTGGATAAAGGAGAAAAGAGTTTAAATGTTCAGGTCAACTAGAAAAAAAAAATTGTAATTATTTTATGGACTGTAAATCCTTTAAGAACATGGTTTAGAGTTGTCTGAAATTTTCAAGTCTTTTTTCATCCTTCCACCTCAGCAGAAAAATTGTTTTCTTTTAGCTGAAAAACTGAAGCATAATTAAAAGTATTAAAATAATTTAAGAAGTCAACTTAAGTTTACTGACACTTTTCCTCTTTACCAGCTCTTTTCTCTCATGCTCTGCAACAAGACTGTATTAGAACCCTGGACCCTACCCATGTGAATTTAATTGCAAAAATAAAACAGGAACTATTTATTTAAACTGTTAAGAGTTTTGTTACAAAGGAAGGAGAAGGGTCAAATAGTGTATAGCGGGATGTAACACACTTACTGAGGTCAACATTCATATTATTATTTACTTTGGCTTGTAATTTATTTGGTTTTTCCTTCAATAGGATTTTTTACTTTTAATAGATAAACCCAAAGGCATTTATCAAGTATATGTACAGCAGTTTGAAATGACAAAGCTTCCAAAAACCACTGAAACTTTTTAAATGCACTTATGTATTGAAAAAGTAACTTAAGCATTCAACTCACAACAGTGAAACATAGAAACCCCAGCCTTACTTCTTGGTTAAGGCTCGAAAACTTATTTGGATGCCTTCAGTCTACGGTCGCGTTTACAGTACTGTCAAGTGTTCATATCTAGGGAACCATTTTCTGGATAGCCTAGTCTTTCAGCTGACTCCAAGGTATCTCACACCTTCATCAGCAGACTCCATTATCACACGTGGCAGGGAGCGGGTTGGCAAGACTCCCTTGTTTGCCCTGCCCTTCCTTTGGAGAAGGTGACGGAAACCCGGATGAGAATATCTGACTCTAGCTCTCCAAAGACGACATCAAAATAATTGTCTTTAGGCAGCCAATATGGTGAATCTGATGTAAAGGCTCGATTTTTCTATCTAGGCTCTGTACTGACCCTGAACTTTTACCCCAAAAAAGCTTTCTTGAGTAAAGCTCTTTAATCAAGACAAACATCAATACATAATTAACAGTTATATTTTCCTTTTTAATACCGAAACCTTATCAGAGCAGTAAAAACAAGTCAGGTTCTGTGACAGCGAGGCAAACGTTTCCTCAGAGTGAGATACAGAGATACAGGATAAACAAATATTCTCAGTTTTGGAAGAAAGCAAAAACTAACTGTCTAACTAACATTTTTTTACACCCAAAACGATGTCCCATTTCAATGGACAACTAATTCCTCTAGACCTTTTGACTTCTACAAGGCTGCACTATGCTCAAGCCTCAGTTGGCTCTCTCAGCACAAAAGGATACAGTGGGGAAGAGGAGATGAGCAAATGCAATTAGACATCCTGTAGCAACCACACACAGCAAGAAATAGTGGACTTTTGGAGGTAAGTTTTGAAAGATACCTGCATGATTGCTGTAAGAATTGTGACACTGCAGTTCTGGTATATAAAGAGGATATAACACTTTGTAGCAGTTATCAGACCAACCAATAAGCACTTGATAGCATAGAGAAATGCAAGCTAAGTGTAAGAAACATTAGTTCCTTATGTGCAGAATTCATTCTCAAAAGACAATAACGTACTTTTGATACATGCGGCGTACCTTTAGCCCCAGTACACATTTATATTCTATAACAAGATTTTGACTAGCAGGTATTTGAGAACCCAGGAGCCATAATAACTTCCATTAAGGAAAAGGAAGTTTAACACATCCTATATGTCTATATGAGTTTTAAAAAAAAAAAAACACCTTAGGGATACAAACCTTTCAAGTGCATATTTACTTTGCATCAAAATTCTAAAGAAAAAGTCATTCCTGAATTTACAAAAGCGAGTCTACATCCTGTAGAAGCCAAAAAATGAACACAGAGGGACACCTATATGTAGGGTGAACTATTCATTAAAATGTTACATTACCAATTGTGTCTTTCACATTAGCATCCCAAAGGTTTCAATTCATATATGGCTTCCCCATCAATGGATGTCCCTACATGCTCCAAGTTACAACTGATTTTTAATTTTTACCCCAAACATAAAAAAACCCACTTCATATAGCACAAGAAAAACATGACATCACTTTGCAGGATAAATTACCTCAGGGCACCCTTCTTTTCAGATCTACCACAGCAAAATAAGATGCTTATTTAACAAAATGCACCCGATAAAGGCTTATGGGAAAACAGCAAAATCCTAGCCAACAGCATGTGTACGTGCATATTTTGCTACACAGGATGAAAATTCAGCTTGGAATTAATGATCAAGGTGACAGATTTAAGAGAAGTCAAACTTGAAACCTGTTCACAAGTCAGTTTTATATTCAGACAGGTAACTGCAGTGAGGTTCTGCAAGACACTCCTTCAGCTTTGTCCAGCACTCCTCTTTTCCAAAGAGCTTACTGCAGAACTCAAAAGAACATCATTTGCTCCCCATCTGACAGCCTGCCAGCACTTCTGAATTAGCTATTAACCTTATTAAAAAAGTAAAAAGTTAAACGGACTTCAGTTTTGCCAGAACAAACCCAGAAGGAAAGAGAAGGTATTTATCATGGAAAGGTTGAAGGATATTTCGAAGCAACTGCGACAATGCTTATGGGGAAGACCCATGTGCTAAAAGCTTCCTCACTGTAAAACCTATTAGATTAATTTAAAAGAAAAGCCATAAAAAGAATAGTATTTTCTACTAAACAATTAATGTTGTCACATAATGCCTATAGAACTGTATTGGTTACACATCTAAAAGTCAGTTTAACTTTTTCCTAAAGGAAACGGCATTTTTTCCCTACATATACTAAAAAGTTCCCCTCTTCATGTTCCAGAGATTCTCCCAAAGCCAGCTTCCCTTTTTTTAACTAGATAGCCAGCATCCAGCTGTTTGGTTCATTGCATATAGGAGAGGAAGTTCCCTGGCTGCAAAGAATGACCCAAAATTAGAGCACAGCCACAGAAAACTATGGTTGGAGGGGACGGGAAGAACAGAAGCAGCAAGTAGCTTCTGCTATGTACGCTTTGTTTGGCAGCAGAAACAAAGATGGGCTTTGTTGGGTCTGCCAGGATGTGAGCAAATACATTCTGAAAAGGTGATCCTGGTTTCACCGTGCAGATGACAAAGTCTATGAAACTCTCACAGGTCCTCCTACCAGCCCGGCCTGCTGGAAAGTCATTCCACACATCCTTGAGCAAGAGAAGAGTGGAGTGGAAGGACACAGAGACAACTGACAAACTGACATTTCCACGTGAGAAATGGTCCCAAGCCAAGCGCTACCTCTCAAAGCAACCTATTTGGTAGTTTAGAAGCCAGACTTTCTCTATAACTACTTCCCTGCCACAGCAGTGGAACGTACCCAAACACAAGTGCTCATGCCTTGTTGTGACTTGGCCATCATTAAAGAAAAGACCACGTCCAAAATATCTTTTAGTTGTAAGTTTCTGGGACAATGATAATGTGAATCAAAACTTAACTTTTATTAGGTTCAAAAACAGTCTACACTGATTAAGGAGAAAAGCCAATCCTATAGAAGTCTATGACAAAACCACCAAACCCACGATTTTACATTTGACTGCTGTTTCAGAGCCACCATTGGAACTTTTACATTTCAGCTATGCCAATATGAAAACTTTATTCTTTTACAATTAAGAGACCAATGCACACATGTCTATTCTCAGTAAGTACCAGTCTTTACTCTAGAGGTGTTCTGTTGGCTAATTGTAAAACAGGAAATTACTCAGTATGAACAAAAAGATTTCAGTGTCTGGGTTTTATTTTAGAGCATTAAGATTTCTATATTGAGACATACCAAATACTGTCAGATCTTATTTTTCTTTTGATCTGGGAACTATGAAATATTGTTTCCTATGCAAGAACATGCGTAACACTTCTGGTTTTAAAAGAAGCTTGCCCATGCTTTTCCTATAACAAGGCCAGATCAAAAACTGCAGGGGCAGGCTCTTCGAATTTTGAATGAGTTGTAGTCTTACAAATATCCTCAAGCACGTTCAGGCAGTCAGCTTTAATCCCACATTCTGGGGAAAATATTTTTTTTGTGTATTGTTTCTAGTACTTTGTGCTGACAGATCTCATGCTTTATTATATTTTGTGTCTTACCCTGAAATGCCATCCTATTTTGCATGACTGAAGTTTTGAAAGCTCTAATTGATTCATTGTAAGTACAGTTAAAATCATCATGTATTATGTTATTCTATGAAAACTCCCTGATCCCCACAAGGAGGAAAAAAATAAATAAATCAGCCATAATTGCGAAAAAAGAGGAGGAGGAGAGGAGGTGTATATGAAACTGCGTTTTTTCTAGCTTAGCTATTCAAAACTTTTTCCATCATAAACTCACAGATCAATACAAAATCCAGTTTAGGACCTCCTTGTAACTTCTAATGGCTGAACATTAGTAAGATCCCAGTACTTGCCCTCCAGTGGGGACAAGTTTGTGATAAAACTTGAAATCGGAGTCATCATTGTTTTACTTCAGCAAATTTTACTAGTCCTGATTGTGACAAAAAGAATTGGCGCAATTTGAAAGTGAAAACATTTGTTTTATCAAGCTTTGGAACATAATAGTGATGGAGAACATAATTTATCAGACATATGAAAAAATAGGTAATGCTATTGAGCAATAGCTAAGTAAATACAACAACCATTTATCAAAAACACTCAGACAGAAAGACCAGCTGCAATCTAGGAAGGCATTTTAGAATGTAAAAAACCCAAAAATAAAATACTTTGAGTCAAGAGAACTTTGGGTTACTTCTTAAATGCTTTTAAATAAGGATTTATAGGGAAAAGGAGAAAAAGAGCCACCAGATTATCAAAACCAATCTGCATAAAGTCCAACTACGTATTGACATTCGTGACCGCAGCTTGTAAGCATTACTGACATCTAAATAATAAAATACTGAAAGCACCTGGAAGGCACAGACTCAAGACACAGAACCATTCAGTAACAGCTCTGGTGATTTTCGGACCAAGTCCCTGCTCTCCCACCCAAACTTTGCAGAAATTCAGATCTACACCAGAACTTTAGCATATCTTCAGATACACGAAGGGGCACAATGCTATAGCAGAAAATCCCAGAGTAACTGGGATAAAACCTTTAGGTTTTAAAAATTCACTCTTAAAAACTTACAGAATAGAAGCTTGCATACTTTCTAATGGGAGAAGTCAGACACAAGTGAGACACCTATAAGGCATCAATCTTCTAACAGAAAACACTATAAATATTACTCAAACAAGGTATCACTTAACTCTCCCAGGCCACATGCCACTAATCACAGCATAGTAAGCCAGAGGAAAAACGACATAGCGATGACACAATGAACTGGGGGGGGGGGGAAGAGAGAAAGAAGACAGAGAACCAGTTTATCCCTATCAGTTACGTTTAGCTTTCCAATACAGTGAATGCACACAGAATAATTTAGCAATTAAGGGTCAAAGTAACTTTACACAGAAAGAGTAAAATGAAAACAGCTCTTTGACACCTTGCATGTTCTAAGAAGGCTTACAGTATATGACAAACACACACTACAAATTCACACAGATATATGGAAACATCATTGTGCTAGGTTCACATGGGCTCTCAATTGCTTTAAAGCTTGGGGGCTGAATCATCTCAAAAACCCTGGGTAAAAGTTTTGTTTGGTATTGAGATAAGGTTTTTAAACACGAGGCTTGCTCAGCTCAGCCTGTGCGTTTCAGCTGAGCTTTCAGGCAAGCTGAAGCCTAGGTTAGAACGCGTAACAAAACAGGCAAGCAGCTCGGCCCATAAGTAGCCCTAGGTTTCCTAGGCACCACCTGACAAAGCAGCTTTTTGCAGTAACAGACACTAGTGCATTCCAAAACCCTAAAGAAAGCTTGTAGCAATGTATAATCATATAAATTCCATAAACTCTATGAAATAGTCCTGAAATGTTTATATGCAAGCTGTAAAAGAAACGGGATGTGTACAGTGGAACAGCTTAATATTTCATTAGATATTCCAGGACTTTTTCAAGACAATTGGCAAAAATTGTAGTGCGTGTTTCAGCCGCTCCCACCCTTCAACACTTAAATAACAGGTTCTGCAATACACATTCCCAATTTTTTTTAAAACAAGCAAGCAAAGTCTGATACAAAGCCCACTGAAGAAGTCAACAGTTCTCCATTAAATTAATTATATACATAAAAAAAACCCACCACACCTTCACAGATGAGCTTCAGCACCCACCAAAGTGAAAGAAAAAAAAAAATACTTACTTCCATTGTGTTCTGGAGATTGGACTTTTGAGTCTAGGGAGGCAGGAAGAAGCCAGTTGCTACCAGAGAGATTGCTAATAGCACGTCAGCTTTGAGAGCAATAAATAAGAAGAATCTCACTTCCCAGCTAAAAATGGAAGACCAAAATAACTTTCAAACCATTTATAACCTCAGCACTGCTTTCAGTCTTCCATCAATTAAAACAGACATTGTGCCACTATAATTGCTATTTAATTCACATGCTTCCAATTAATATATGAATGCTTTTTGTGCATGTGGGGTTACCTTCTGTGGTGACTTGCAACACGCAGCAGATAGCACTTCTAAAATCAGGTTGGATTTAGGACCACAACCAAAACACCCCCACCCACTCTATAATGGCCAACTCTGATCACCTGCACCTTCTGCCAAGCAGCCAGATGCTATACCTTGGTCAACATGAAGATAAGAATGTCACCAGAGGGACAGCGAGAAAGCAATGGTTAGGGGAAAAGCAGAGAAGGAAGACAGTAGCATCTCTTTCACCCACTTTTAAAATAGGACTCTGGAGACAGAAGCTTCACTGGGGCCCCATGGTAGACCTGTAACATAATCGTACAACAAATGCTGAATGCCTCAACAAACAGGCAATACTAAGCACTCATACGTAATCTATTTTGGTCCTATTGCAAATTATGTGATAGGACAGAAAAAAGGGCAGAAATATTTTAGTAAAGACGTAATTTTTAGGGCAGAAACATCTTGAAGAAATAACTGTCATGTGATAGCACCAAACACACTGTTTATTTAATGAACCTTTTCTTTTTTGCAATTCCCTCTCCCCTTCCCCACCAGTGCAAACCACCTCAAGAAGCTTATTCCCCACACAGTTGCATTGAGGTCATCAAGAGTTTAGTATCAATCAAAATTACTAAACATGAACAATGAGGATATTTACTCAAACCAGACGGGGCAATCATTCTGCTCCAGAGTACAAATCAATCCCCTATGACAGGTGTCAGGGGCTAATTCTAATTCCATTTCCCCACATAAGAACCTCTTGCCTGTTCTTTGGGAGCATCTAAGACCACTTGAGACTGCAGGGTTACATAGGCTGTTGAGCATCAACTCTTTCATCCCTTTCCTCCTACCTCTCAACTACAATACAAGTTTTTCAGTAGCTGACTGCTCCCGGCAGCGTGCAAGGGCACTCCTGAGGCACCGAGTGGAAGTTATAGACCCTCCACAGGACTTCTTCATACCGCCCAACCCCAGCTTGGCAGTTTCCTACTGAATGGTTTTCCCTCCTTAGCAGGATAAAGCTGATGGGGGAGCAGTATGACTGCAGCAGAACACGTTACCCTAACGTGTCAGACTATCTAATAAGTTAAAAAAAGAATACCCTAACTTCATGCTCAACACCTCTCTCTCTGGCTGTTCTTGGCATGCTATTTTTATATATATTAGAATAAAAAAAGTTTACAATGTGTTCAGTAAGCTGAGAGCCAAAGTGAGGCCATCCTTAAAAAATGTTCAGTTTCCTAGATTAATGTCTGCAACTACACTCTTACTACTAAGACGGAGTTTTTAGTTTTTCATAGATTTCTTGTTTGTTGTGGTGGGCTCAGATTGTGAAGGAGCAAATTCATCAAAGGCTGCCCTATAATAAGAAAACAACAACAACAACAAAATAACCCAAACCACAGGAAAAAACAGAACAATTTCTGAAGGACAGTTTGTGCAGTTTGTGTTATAACTAGAAGAATTTAGAGACTGCATAGAAGATTTCCAGAATGAGTTCAATACGCTGACCATGAATGAGGAGAAAGAACACAGCAGGTCTGAAAAGGATGATAAAACACACAAGACAGACTATAGCAAAACAGAATAACATCAAACTGATTTTGCTAAGACATACTGTCAGTTTGTACAAATTTAATATATTTGCTTTTGCTCTTCTAAAGTATTCTGTTTGAAAAGCACAGCTGTGAGGCTGTTGTAAAGCTTTGGTACAATCCTAATCATTCTCAACAATGATTTTTAAGCCATAGCAAGTACTGGCCAAATCTTGATTTTTATTTATTCGTTAAGTAATCTGGCTAAATGAAATACTACTATGCAAGGCTATACTTATAACATGACTGGAAAATTTTGCATAGAACTAAAATTTCCTGACAGATTGTCAGCAATATCAGATTCTTATCCATCATGCCCAAGAAATGCACACTCTTGACTGTTTTCTTATTGTAAAAAATAAAAAAAAAAAAAAGCAGCCCATAAAAAACAGTAAAAGAGTTCAGGAAATGCATTTCAGTGTGATTACAATACTTTTTGGGTAAATTAAGTCACAGCCTTTGGCCATAACATGACCCAAAGTATGTTGTAATGGTCCACAAATTAAGTGCCTTCTATATGTTATGACTTAGGTATGTACAGCAAAACTTGGCTTCATCATACCTCAAAATATCAGAAGAGAAATTTTTATGTCCTATGACACAATGCTTTATTAAAAATAATGAGGTTTCAAGAACTTATAATATTTGCAGGAAAGAACATTTCAGCAGGGAAATACATCTTTGCAGCATTTATCATTTTACAGTGAAGCAAGTTACATCAGCTTTAAAAAAAAAAAAAGTCACAACAAAACCTACCAGCCTACACAAATATATTCAGGTCCTCTCTCACTACAACATCAATGTGAGAACCCACCTTGTGTACGCACATATACCAGCTAGACAAGTCCTCTCTCACACACATCCTTTGACACAAACACTCCTGCCTTTGCATGCTTGCACACAAACACTGCGCTCACATGTTAAGCTTCTCGCACGTAATCCATCCTCCAAGCTCTGGCGCTCTCTCACACGAACACAGACGTGCTTCATACCTTCTCCTCCATTAGAAAACCATGTGAACCATCTGTCACTATTTAATCTCCCAACCCAACTCAGCCAAATATGCCCCATCTCAACCCCTGACGCCCTAGTCAGCCTTTCGAGCAATACGCTCCTCACAAATAGACCATTCTTTTTGCTACTCCCTACCTAATATTAATTTGATTTCCACCCCATCTCTTCTCCTTTCACTGCCATATGCCCTGTAGAAGGAGGATCTATATTGCTGCTCTTTCCAGCAGTCAGGTCTCATGCAGTTAAAGTGTATGCAGCATAGCCAGGGCCAAGAGATGTTTTGCAATGTGCAGCATACCACAAACTAGCCGCTGAGATCAGTGGGCACCACAGGTTTCCCTCTTTGTTAATAACTTCACACTTCACTATTCTTTAATTGATGAGTGTTTGGGCAAATGGCCACAAAGAAAGAATCTTTTTTAAAAAAAAAACTAGTAATCATGGGAAGAAAAGAACAAGACCTACACCTCAAAACCTCAACAGACTATGCTTTCATTTCACAGGTAAAAAAGGAAGAAGGGACAATTTTAATTTTTGGGGCAAACCCCTCAAAATGCAGCCTCAGGACCAAGGGGTCTAAAAGAGACCCAAAAGCTTTGGTTCCAGCGTGTAAAAGATATGCTGGGCAAAACACTGAAGAAAAAAGAAAGACCACTTTGTTTATAGGGACTTCAAAAGTGCTGCTGAAGGCAGAATGCTGGACTTTGAAGAAGCAGGATCAAAAGCAAGGCTTAAGTACCTTTGGCATTTCAGGGAATGTTACAGTACCCCTCCAACCAGTGCAGAAGGTTGCTATTACTCACCAAGTTGTTTAAAATCTATGAAAGACCTTTCCCAGTTAAATGTCACTTTAAATCACTTCTCTTTGTCTCCCCAGATGCAAACCAGAAGTCCACATCTACCCTTTGTACCAGAGAGATCCCTCAGTATCACTAGTGGTGATACTCTCACATGGGAGCTTATGCCAGTCCTGAAGAACTGGTACATATTCCTACCTGGAGACGGAATCAGAACATAAACCTCAGCATCTCAAATACTGAAAAGTCTCCAAATTCAGGATTAAATCACAGAGTTTTTTCTTAGCATAGAGTGGACCAAATCCACATCCACTCCTAAAAAGGAACCAACTCATAGTGGACATTTTGTTGCTTTCTTCTTAAGATGATTAAGTTGGTGTGCGCTTTAAGAAAGGCTTAGATATATCCAGAATCTAGCTTTACCTAAATATTCACTTTATTATCAGGGTTTTGTTTTGATCTGCAAACTCTTTGAAGAAGGAACTGTTATGTGACTTCTGTTTGTACAGCACTTGGGATAATGGTACCTACCAGGGCTGTGACTTACAGCAAAGACTATGGAGTCCCAAGAAGATTTGGGAAAGGTGTCCACCTCCCTCTTTTGGGAGATGGAGCCACAGTTGGGGATCTCTGCAGGCAACTAAGTAATTTTATTAACGAGTGAAAGAAAAATGGCCCACTGGGGAAACTGTCATTCAGAAGTCTGGGAACAACACACTTCCAGCAGAACTAGCAAGCAGCCTTTAGACATTACCCCAAAACAGGGAGCTTTTAGGCAAGCAAAAATCTCAAGTGTAAGCATGCTCTGCAAATCAGACTTTGCTGAAAGCAAAGCCCCTAGAAGCCACTGCCTGTCTTCAGTACATAAAGCAAGTGCTATATGCAGTGGTATGAGCAGACTCCAGGGCAGAAAAGCCTGTCTGCTCTATGACCCCCTGACCTAGGTGAAATTGGAGATCCCATTCCTTCCTTGACTTCAAGCTTCTTTCATATTTCACACCACACAGCTCCTCTCACCTAACTGTAGCTGGAGTCCGTCCCTAGTAGAAACTAAATTGAGACAGAAAGCCTGTGCAAGGAACAAGGACTATTAAAACTATTAGTGAAAAAAAAAAATCATGTGAAGACTGTTAGCATACGAAAGAAATATCATTCCATGATATTCTAGTTGGGGCCACTCTTGTTGGGACTTTTTTATTATGCTATTGTAATAAACATTGATTTTGAATTGTGCACAAGCCTGAAAGGAAAGAGATCTTCAAGACGAGCTTCACCACAGAAAACTATCAGCAAATGAAAGATGGCTGGACCACGGCTAATCCCCAAATCCTGTCCTGTCACTTCATTAGTAGCAATGTCCCAGAAGCTCCCATTGCAAATTGCATACATTTCCAACACAACAGGCCAAAATGGAACTATTTCAACGGAAAAGATTGCTACAGGTAGAGAGATCATTTGTAAAGGCTGCTTAAGAGAGTGTGCTCTTTGGCTTCAACCTACAAAATACAGGCAAGTGGTCCGTACTGTTAGCAAAAAGCAAGGAAAATGTTTGCCTTTTCCAAATTTCCTAAAAACTTCGCTCTCAGCTTTTTTTTTTTTTTGTTGGAACACCATGGAAGCTGGCCCTCCTCCCTAGCACTTGGGTGTTCAGTGAGCCGGCCAGGAAGCACCAGGTAACATTTCTCAGGCTGTCTGTGGTCCTTCTTAGGATATAAGAAAGACCTAAATAACGTCAGTTGAGAAGCATCTGGTCTTCTCTTTTCCAATGCTGTCCTGCCATGAACTGCTGACAGAACCTACCTCTTTTATTCCTACACACATATGAAAACGTGAAGGGAACAAAATTAATACAGGCCATCTCTTCTCTGAAAGCAACCACTGCTCAGTGCTTTAATCGGTGATAGTCCTCCTCTAAAAGATCCTAGTGCTGGGAGATAGTTCCAGTAAACACAACAGAAGACACGTCTCAAATGTTCATTTTATTTAAAAACAAACAATCCTGACCTGCAAAAATCCCTCCCTTCCCTTACACCCCAAAGCAATCCAAAGGATTTTCTAAAGCAAAGGGATTGTTTATACTAACTGCCTGTCACTTAGACAAGAAGCAGGAGAAGTCAGGAACCTTGATATAAAACATCTGTTCAAGCTACCATAAGATAAATGAACCACTATAGGAGGCAAAAAAACCTCCTCAGATGAGGAAAAAAAAAAAGTTTGGGAAAACCCAAAAGCCAGCCTTTCAAACAGTAATTGACCCCCAGACGAATGTGAAGGTAAAACTGTCAAAACAGAGAACATGGCTGCTTGCAACTCCTATTAAAGAAGCCCACTCACAATAAATATAATCTGGATAATTTGCCTCCTGCGGTGAAAGGACTCTCATAACATGCTTAAGGTGTTTGAAATGTGAAACTTCCACGAAAAGACAACAGAAGACATTTGAATGCTGTAGAAGTTTATTACAGAAAAACATATTCAGCAAACATTTATAAAATTTATTACACACTGTATTCAAAAGTGGTATCTGTATCTGTTGTTTAGAGTCTCATGCCAGATTCAATTCAATCACCTTAAACATCACATCAGGAATATTCATAGTAAGCCCCTCACCAGCTCAAGCAAGGGTGAGAACAGTGGACGAATGTTTGTCCCAACCTCCCTTTCCCAAGCAGCATCAATTTGTTGCTTTAGAGTAGTTAAGCAGATCCCAGTTGTACTGGCCAATGCAATACCTCTAACTTTAACACTTTAAGATCCTATGTAAGGATGCGGCTTAATGTCATGTACCATATTCTGTGCCATGTCAGCAAGGACAACATTGATTCCAGAAATAAAATTCTATTCCTACCTATGCTCAAATTCAACGTATTGCACTTAATAATTTAGATTTGGAAAACAAAGCTAAATATCAATATAATATCTAAAATTACCAATTTTAAATCAGTTATGGTAGGCTGGTAAAAATAATCTTCTTAGAGAAGAAAAAGATTCTACAGATTCCTGCAAGTAAAAGTACCTCTTCTGGCAGGTATAGAACTTCTGACCCGCAGTTAACCAATACCAATAGTCAAGCTGAGGAATTCTGGGGTACAAGAAAAAAGGGCAAAAGCAGTTTTTCAACAGAGAGGTTTCAGACTTAGCAGGTATAGCAAATTATTTTTATTATTACTAAATATATATATGACTCCACTCTTGTAACCATTTCTTCTATTCTTTCAGTACATCCTTGAACTCTTACTAAGTATCATCTGCTCCACCTGGATAATTCAGCTAGCTTTTTTTGGAGTAGGTGCTTCTCATCTTCTGCTACCTGAGAAGCAGACTCCTAAGTTTAAGTTATTTTAAAATACAAATGTCCAAATACAACAAACCAGTATAAAAAATAGCAGAATTCATTCTGCAGAATGAGATGGAGATGACACCAAAACTCATCTCTTTTTCCTTCTTCTGTCTCTAACCCCACTCCTTACCAAGTCTCAGATCTGGCAAGATCGTGATCATTCATGCTCTAGAAAGCAAGTTCTAAGCAGAGGAGGTAGATTTAGAAAGAGGATGAGGAAGAAGAAGTCATTTTACTGGGATGAAAAATCAGAAGAAAGCAAAATGAACAAGATGGGTACAACTACAACAACATGTAGACAGCACAAAGAGACATTTGGGTTTGTTCAGCATTGCCGCCTTGTCTTTGTGCTTTTCAGTGATCAGCAAATTGTGAGAGAGAATATCTGCTTTTACTAATCTCACCAAGCTGATGAAACAGATGAAGTTCATTGCTTCTGACATCAGCTGAAGGGCTGATCACGATAGCATAAGACTCATCATGTCTGGTCATCATTTAAATAAAAATAAGTGAAGCCTTGTGAGACAAAACTTGATAGTTAAGGCACAAAAAGCTACTTACAAAAAAAAAAAAAAAAACCCAAACAAAACAAACCAATCCCAACAGCAAAAACCACAAAAAAACCCACAAAGCCTAACGTGATATTAATACTGTGTACGCATATTATTACAAATATTAAAAACTTATGCAGGACTTTAGTAATAACTTTTGGAGTTTTATAAAAGCCACGCTCCAGACATATCCTGTCTCTAATAACCCTCAGTACCACAGCTGTACAGTTCAACAGCACTTCTAACAGCACCAGCATGGCATTCCCTTTCATGCAAGGACATATGGTAGATGAGGGGTTACTTAATGTCTCTTACTATTTTCTAATAAAATGAGACAAGCTAAGAGAACTAAAAGTTACTGAAAAGCAGAGCTGTGCCAGCAGTTTCCAGTGATGACCTGACATGATTTTTCCTCCAACTGACATCCAACTGGTTATGGAGCTTATATAGCCCAGCCCAGCACTCATTTAAAAATGAACTTTCTGTACCATGTCATACTCTAGAGACATCTGGAGGATGGAAGAAAATGGTTAAGGAAAATCATTAGCTTATACATTATTATAGCACTTATTTAGGTTTTCTAAGTAAACAATCAGAGAAGAGGAAAGCACAGACATGTCCTGCAAGAGAATTCGAAGGATCATTTTAGAGGTGAAAACTAAAATGGAAGAATACAACATGAAAAACCAGAAATATGGTGAAGGGAGCTGTAAAACAAAGTCATGGCATTCCCTGTTTGGAATTTTTTCATGGATTTCCATTCTCAATAAATCTGTACAAAAATCTTTATTGTGTCCTTATTGTAAGGAAGCAAATACAACTTGTGTTCCAAGAGCCATACTGAAACCCCTCCCCACTTTACCTAGCACCACAACCAGTAGCAAAAATCTCCACTGGTCAAACGAAACTCTAAAATAACCTTATACTACTATAGCCTTCACAGTGTCCTCCTCCTCAGTAACACTTAGTCAAGCTTATTATCTTTCATAAATTCCCAACACCCAAACCCCCCCCCAAAAAAAAACACAACCAAAAAACCACCACTAAACCACTCTCCCTGATCACCAGGTGGGTTTTGTTTCCTTTCCACTAGATTTAGTGGGCAGCAGAAAGTAAACAAACAACCCCAACCATCCAAAACCAATACTCCCTCACGGTAAACAAAAGGTGTCTAAATACTCCCAGCAAGGTGTTTTAATGAGTGAATGACCTTTTCTTTCCTCCTCTTTTTTTTTCCAGTAAGAGAGAGACTTTTAACAGTAGAATAAAATACTAAGAACATTTAGTTTCTTTTAAAGAAAAGTATTTTCAAACAGATAAAAGAAAGGATGATCAAACAAGAATTTCTATATGTCTAATATCATTACTTTCAAAAGTACTGACTTATGGTTTTAGTAAAAGGAGATCAGATATTAAACTCGGTGAAGAAGAGTCACCCTCAAATGGTAACATAGTGCAAAAGACCACGTTACCATACCAGAATGAACCATAAGCTATTTCAGTTTAATTTGCGTGAACTAACTGGTGTCATTCAAGCTGAGTCATGACAAGCCTGCAAAGACTTGAACAGTCTATATGTATTTGGAAACAGAGGTCACTGAATCGAAGGTCACAAAATGCCACGTAAGATACTACGTGGTTTGCCATGACTATGAACATAGCACAACAAGGTGAGACATTTTTCCTGAGCTTTTTTGGCTTAGAAGTCTTGAAGCAAAACATCCTGGACAAATCCTGCTTGAGTTTGTTTGACTTTGGATATTTTTCTCTCACCTACATGCCCCATTCCATCCTGCCATTTGAACAGAAATGTTATCGCAGAGCACAAATGCAGCTGACTATCACAGAGATGGGTATTTTTGAGGAAAAGTGAAATAGTATCAGGAAACTGTAAATAAAGGAGAAGGTAGAGGCAAGGAGAGAACTTCCTTGCCCATCCTTCCTGCTCTCCTTGCAGGCCTACCAGAAAACACCCTCTGCCTTGTTTGCTGCCTCCCTTCTTTCAATCTCATGGTTATCTTCGCAGGACTTGATAGTATTTCTGTGAGGTAAAGAAAAACACTTTGCACAAGACTCACTTGCTGGAGTACTAGGGACAGAGAAGAGATGAGTAAATAGAGGATGATAAAGAAGAAAGAGTTCAATGACTTCAAACAAACAAACAAAAAAAAAAACACCAAAAAACCATAAAATGAGCAATTTTAAAAATACAGCCCTTTATGTTTGTGCCAGATTATTAGAATGCAGGCTTTTTGGAGCAGGGACCACGCAAGACAAGGTGTTATTCAGTGCTCAAGTACAAGCTTGCAATCAGCTGAGGCTGCCTTTGGACATGACCTCATTGTAATAACATTACCCTCGATCACAGTGGTCCTTGAAAATTGCCTCCTGGCTAGTTGATCCTTATTACAGATTTCACAGTAGCTATTAGGTATATTTGCATCTGTGTCTTTAAAAAAATGAGAGAGAGGTATACCTAGGGAGTTGTGGGGGGAGAAGTAAAAAAGCACCTCTGAACAGATGATCTTTACAGCCCCCCCATCCCCCCACCCCACCCCACCCCCCCACTGCTAGAAGCTTCCCACTCAGCTTCTGCTCCTATTTGTTCATCTTTCTCTGGCAAGAACTACTCTTAACTGTGTTAATTTTCCTTTTTGTGGGTTAATGTTGGGTAACGCGTTTTCAATTGCCCACAACTAATAGATTTCCAGTGATTGACTTTACTGCACTCCTGGCAGTAAGTAGGGCATATTTCTTGAACCAGGGTCATTTTAAGGGATTCCAGAAAGTACCTTCAGACATTTCATGGCTTCATTTAAACAGCTACTTTCTTGGTTCCATGCAGGATTTTGAGCAGGAGGACAGTATCTTCAAAGGGAGGTCACTATCCCCTAGAATATTAAGTGAGAACCATTTCGACAGTTTGAACAAAGCATGAAGCATGACCTTTTTTCATTTATTTATTTAAGGCTAAACTTGGCAGATATGAAAATATCCAACTGTAGTTAGACAGCCATGATCTCAGCCTCTGGCTGTGCAAAGACATCTTAAATCTGTAGGTTCTGTGCAGATCCAGGGGATTTTTGCCAAAATGTTTCCTGAATAAAATTAAATATTCCTTCATGTTAAGCTTTACATTTTTTTTCTTCCTCCTTCCTTCATAGCCGATTATAATCCCAAATTAGAACTATATAATGCTTTAGGGTTAGGCGTGCTTATTCTTCAGTTTCCCAGCCAAAAATGACTCCTATCATTCTTTAATGATTAAAAAAAAGGTTAAGCGTCACACATCTTCTACCTTTAAAAACCAGTGAGGCACAGCCTATTCCTAATTACTCTCCATTTACCTGGGAGTGATACAAGCAGCAGGCGAGAAGACATATTCCTCCCAAGGAAAATCTCGGGAGCACACAAAGCCAATGTTGTAGTCGCAGAATGAATGGTATCTCTCAAGAGCATCCTGTAAGAAGTTGCATACCAGAAGGCACTTGCATCATTAGCTGCAAAGGCCTAGATAAAGGGTTATCTAAATTTTTTTGTCCCTTCAAAACCCAATAAAAACATTATATACAGCATATATATGTATAACTACGTTGATCTCTTCCAGTCTTAATCCACCCTTTCCTTGGATTTAGCAGCTTCACATCTTTATGAAAATCTTTTCCAAAGCTGCACATGCAGCATTAGCAGAGGTATACATTTAGGTTTCTCGGCAAGTAGTAGCTACCACCAGTCAGGACTGTGGCTTTCTATTTCACAGAGTAGAAAGGAAAAGATGACTACCTGAAGTTTTTTCCCTACCTATACAGGCTAACTGCAGTGGGTCTCGCCTTCCCCCAGATGTGGCAAAGGAAGATGTGTGGCTAGGTCACAGTTGTCTTCCTGTGTAGTTTTAAATCTGTGGAGCTGCATGCTGCCATTGTTGATGTGTCAACTGTAGGCTTTTCATATAGTTAAATGCTTGTGTCTCGTATGCACCTTCAACTCCCTGCCTAAATCTCAGCATGTGGTTCTTGCATATGGCCCTGAAACCTCAAGTATTTTCAAACTTCCTCATGCTAAGGTAAGCATATGCAATTTGAAACTAATAGGCTATGCAAATCAAAGAACAACTGGTATAACAAGGACCAATATTCAAATAGGACCTTCTGCAGAAAAGTAACTGGATCTTAAGAATTAGCCTGTTTCAGGGACCATGACCAGAACCCAATGCAGTCCACATGATTTGCCTCAAAACCCTACATAGGGCACAGCACCGTCTCCTGGAATCAGAAGTTCCTTTGCAAGAAAACGTCACAGTTCTTCACATACACATTTTGTTCACATAGAGAACAAAACAAAACAAAAAATCCACCAACATCCCCAAAACAATGAAGGCAAGGGCCTTGAGTTAACCAATGCAAAAACTGGCCTGCACACCCTTTCTTGCATTTCCAAGAAGATACTGAGCTTCTTAAGAAGCAAGGACTTCCTTATGCTGAGGAAGAGCAGCAGAGCAGAGAGAACTATCCACAGTTCCCTCCACACAACTGATGACACTCTTCATGCCCTGCAGGCACATTCAACTGTTTGCTACCACTGCCCAGACAAACCATAATGTGACTCTGTGAGCTCTTTTTTAGTTTGGCCTTGAAAGAGACTAGAAGCACTCATGCTGTCTTATATAGAGGAAGGCCACTTACTCAATTGTTTCTTGACAGTCTCTAGGTGTGAGCGCTCCTAGTCCCATTTCTGGCAAGGTCACACAAAGTTGAAGCCACCTGTAACTTCTGTAATTTTTTTTCCCAAAGACAGCTGAAGAACTTGCATGGACAGTTAAAACAGAGACCTACCATCTGATCTTACTCATTTGCAATCCTTAGTTACAAAACATAACATTAGAAAGTGATTAAGAATACACAGAGCAGATCTGCAAAGCCTGAATAATAATTATAGACAGTATAAGCCCATCTTGACTGCATCCATGCTAAAGGAAATATGACAGAAAAATAAGGCAGGTGAATAAAAAGTGAAAAATAAATCAGACTTTCCATGGGCAAGGTCTAGAAAGCTAACCTGATCACAAATAGAACAGAACAGTCAATTTGCGTATTTTGCATAGATATTAATTTGTTGTGCTAACCTAACAGCTACATAAAGATTAAGACAAATGCATAAAAATGATTATGAAAAGGGGCTATTCTTGAAGACAGTGGTATTCTGACATGTAGCCTATGCTCATGCAGAGGCTGCCTTCTCCAGGTGCCTTGATATCTTCGCTCTGTCATTCTTCTACCTTCATCTCTAAATTTAAGTAAGCCCTCCCTTGAAGACTGAACGTCTATTAGTGCTTTTGAAGTACAATCTGAGGATTATCTTTGTTTCCTATCTCACTTCTTATAATTATCATTTCATACTGCTGTCATGTACGAGTCCTCCACCTCTGATCCATATTGTACTGGTTTTCATTTTTAATTTTCCTGTATTATGTTTGAGCCCAACGCTAACTGAAAACAATGTAAGAATCAATCTATTACCAACTGCCCCTCAACTGAGATACGGTACTCAACTAAAACATAGTGTGGATGGCTTTAATACAGCTTGACACCCAAAATACAGCTGCTCCTTCCACATGTTAACAGACATACTAGGAATGAGCTTAGGAACACAAGCTCAATTGCCCAATGTGTGGGCACACCTTAAATGTCAACATTATTAGCCATCACACTGTGACTGAACTGATAAACACACAAACCGACTGTTTTTTAGCCCATCAAACCCCGACAGCGTCCCTCTTCTCCTCCTCCAGCATAAAGCCACAACTGTTGCTCACTGAGTTGCCAAGGTTTCTGCATTATCACTAGTAACTTAAAAACAGGATTACACCCAAATAGTACAGAAACTTTAAGGTCAGCGGGTGAAAACACAAAGTGACTTTATTAATAAACAAGTGCTTTGTTACATATTATTAACAGTCTCTGGTTTTGCATATTAACAACACAATGCCTTTAAAAAATAAATACATCTGCATTTTAATGTCGCTTAGCTTGTGCAACTCTCCTCCTTTCCATATAGAAGCAGTGGACTCAGATATGTTCAGAAACCATGGCAAGGTGGTATCATCAATAAAACACAGCCTCCTGCCAACACTGTGTGATCAGGTGAACGTGGACACCATAACAGGGAGATCAGGACTCTCCCTCATAGATTTCATAGTAAGGGTAGATACGCATTCCTTGGCTGACCAGGAATAGGGAAGCAACTTCATTTATTAATTTACTTACAGAAAGAGGAGAGTGGCTAAGGAAAACAAACAGAAACAAAACAACACGTGGTTAGTACATCCAGGAGATCCACACAGATTAAAGGAAACCTGCAAAGTTTTTACAGTTTCAGTTCCACTTCCTTTATAATCCTCTCATCTTTACAACTGTCCTCTCAATTTAGCTTTTTTTGCAAGTTTTAGAAGGCATCCTAAGTCAAGAGTCTTTCTTCTCTGTCAGCCAGGGTCTCCATTACCCAAGCAGCACCTCTACAAGTCAGGGGAGCACCTGAGGCCACATGAGGGCCAGACTCTCCAAAGACTAGTCCTAGTCCCCTCTGGGATGCCACTCAGGCTCCCTGTGCAGTCAGGGAGTCAGTCTCCACTGAAGATCTATTTCAGAGCTGCTCTCTCCCCACTGACTCTTTAGGTAGGGAGACAGCAACCACCAGGTGTTGACTCAGACAACTGCACAACTTAACTCCATTTAGCAGCAGTTGTTACCTTGTGTTAACACTTACTGGTATGCTGGAGTATCACCCTCTGCAGGCTGGGGCCAGCCAGGACAATGGACTCACAGCCAGATGGAAATGGGGCTACAGCACCACTGTTGTGGTAACTATCCTACAACTTCACATAGCCCAAGGCAGAGTCGCAAACAGTTATCACAAAGCTTCAAGAAATGCTTTTCCTGGAAAGGCTGGTTATTTAACTAAAGTCCCATTTTTAAAAGTCACTCAGGAGACTTCTCCACTGCTTTTTGCTGAAATTTCAATTCCTGACTCACTAGGCGTTTTTATAGCATTACCATACACGCTACATGACCAGCATAGCTGAAATGTCTAAATGCCCACAAATAATTAAAAAGTCATCTCCATTTTTAAAATGTTTGGATAAATTTATTTATAGCGCAAGTCAGTAATTCACCAAAAATCACACTTTCCAACCAAACCAACTATGTCAAGTACTTAAAATATCACCCTTTTCCCTATGGCTCTGCCTCATGACGTCAGTTGGGATAGCATTTTTCCCCTAGAATGCAGATAGTGACCTCACTTCTTGTTAGCAGCAGCTCAGGACCAAGCTGTACTAGGCAGTACTGCACTGCTGGACAGAAGAGTCCTCTCCTACGTGGAAACACCAACTCAGCAAAATGCTCAACCATTAGCCTTTGTATTTTACTTCAAACAAGGCTCATAAACTTATACCTAGGCACACACTGACATACCTTTCTGAAACAAATGGGAACAGAAAAGCCCCTCAACAGTCTTTATGAGACAGTGGCTGGGGAGGCAAGTCAGCAACAACAACTGAGGGTATTTTTTTCCAGGGAGCACTTGCAATGCTATTTCACAGCATATATACCTTGTCCCCACTCTCTCTTCCCAAACATTCTGAATTCTCCTTATCTTTATATCTTTTCAGAATTCTCAGTTTGCAATGTCACATACATTGAAGTGGGTTGGTAAAATTGTCTTCCTTTTCAGCATGTTGAATTTGATCCTCCGAAACCAGAAATTAGACCCCATGTATCATTCACAGCATCTGGAAGGCAGATCCCTGACTGTCTCAGGAGAAAGTGATCAAAATCAAAATCTAACACAGGGAACTATCAGTAACCATTGAGCTAATCAACTTTGGAAGATGGTTTCCTTTCCATTAACAAAGCCCTTAAAAGGCTGTTGCTGCATTTATTTTTTCTTTTTTTTTTTTTGGTGACACAAACTTTTTGCTCTGAACAGTCAAAAGGATCACTTTTTTCTGTGCTATTACAGTACCAGCACAAAACCCAAGCTGTACAATAATTCCTTTCTCTTTCCCATGTCCTCACAAATGCATAAGCCTCTGTTGCTAAACACCTTAACTCTGAGTAGCCAGATCTTCCAGAGTGGGATCCAGAGACAAGAGAGGGCTTGTTTGTTTCAGGAATAAGAAGCTAAGTGGAAAGAGAAGAATGGCCAGGACACAGAGGATGGAGAAAAGTAAGTACAGGAGGAACTGAAACCTCAAATCGAGCACACACAACGGAAGAACTGCTTTGCTTTTCCACCTGTATCAGAGAAACATTAAGATCAACAACAGTGTGCAGAGCTTGATGAAATCCCAATAGTCACTTGCATGATAAAACAACAAATAGAGTAAAGACTTTACTCTTTACTGTAACTTTAATTGTATTGATGAAGACTGAGTACAGGGGGAAAACTGTCATGCAGAAGCTGGGTTCAATTCTGATTTCCATTACATCAATGTAAGCCTTGAATAACAGGACAGAACTTGGTTTCCGGTGTCTGATGATCCCAAATTAAGATTTAATAATAATCAATAACTTAATACCAAAGTTCAAGACAAATATGAATGCTAAGCACTCACACGAATGATCTAGTATTAGTCAGAGAGAATAGTTTAGTATAAACTGCTCCCTCTAGTAATTACTAGGGAAGTACCCTTTGCGTAGAAGTGACTCTCAAGAGGGCTTTGGTTAATAATAACTAAGACCCTCAAAATCCTGCAAACACTTCCTGATGCACATGATTAACTTTTGTGCACGTGGCTGGTCCCATTGAATTCAAAGAAAGTAACCATGCCTTAGAAGTTACTCTTGGGCAGACAGGATTTCAACTTTGCCTCTGGAAGAATTTTGCAACAGTTGTCTCTTCAGAGACCAATTTTGTAAAGCGCAGAAAACTCTCAACTATCACTCATATTTGTGACAATGGAGACCATTCAGCACTCCAAACAACTGGACCACAGGGGAGGTAGGAGAAATGCATTTATTTATCTTCATATGCAATCCAAATAGAGAAAGAGCAGCCCAATGAGAATGCAGAGATTCTTCCTTCCCTGAGTCCATCATGCTCAAAAATCTCTGCAAGAAAATTTCTAAAATACTGTATTATACTACATCCAGGAACTGCTGGATGATTGTGAGCAGCATTACTGAATAATTTAGGCACAATGTCATGTTGCATTTGGTCTTGAGAAGCGTCCACATTTTGTTTGTTTGTTTTTAAACCAACACCCTCCATTTTTACATCTTCCACACTAGCTTTCAACACATTCATAGAAAACAGTGATTCACAGAAAAACAGGATCCTTCTTCAATTTTTTTGTGCTACAGTTTTGGGCAAAAGGGTTATCGCCAGAAGGGAAGACCTCTGCTTCAAATGCAACCCAAAAAAATATCTTTGCCATTTGACTTGCACTGAAGCCTGAAAGATCTGGTCAAAAGGCAGGAGTCATCTGCTGAAACACAGTTGTCTACATCCATGCTAGATGTTTGCGCTACCTTTATATTCAGTTGGCAGAAACATCACTGCTCAGATCTGATTCTGCTGACTAAACATAGACTTCCACTTCCCTAGAAATGTTCTGCTTCCTGACTGTAAAGAGAGTCTAGAGAGCTGCATTTCAGTAGAAGAATCCCACCTTCTCCATGGTGGGTATCACACTGAACAACTATATCTGCTTTCTCCACTAATACCCTATCAGCTTTGCTGGAGTTTCTGCCACTTAGAGTGGTACAAGTAAACCAGTGTAGTTACCCTAGGCTCCATGCACAGTCAATGGAAAAAAAAGGGGCACCTCCAAGAGGCAGTTCAGCTCATGTAAAAATCTGAATTCTCCACGGAAATGCCACTGTGTCTCCACAGATTATGGGAAAGAGCTTTAGGAGCTCACCTCTTAGTAAGGTGAAGCAGTGAAGTGCCTTGAGTTAGACAGACAGGTTCAGGCTCTCACTGTTGAGAAGTTGGGAGATGCTGAGTACTCTCATCCCTTATCCCCTTTCTGCACCAGTGAGGCTTGAAACGTATAGTATCAGACCCCATAATAAAAGGCAAGGTTACAGTATGGATTACAGAATCCTTCACAAAACACTTTGAAGGAGAGTAAAAACAAAACCACACCAGCGAAGTTTGAAAAATCTGTATCGTGGCCTACATAGTGTCTGTCCACCCACAGCTCTGCCAAGTGAGGATAAACAAGAGCTGAATGAAACTCCGCAAGCGCACACTTCAGTTGGCCAAATATCCAACACAGTCTGGAGCAGCTAAGAATTAGGCTGCATTCTCTTAGGATTCAAAACCAGAAGTGCAGACCCCCAAAAGGGTCTGAGTTCACCTGTTGGCAACACATGCCCTCAGCTGACCAGGTGATACAGAGACGTAAAATGGCAGACCCAGATCCAGGCACTCTGTCACCAAAAGAAGTCACCTCGTTAGATGAGGACAGCAGGGTTCCTGCATTCGACGTCTGCAGGAACACAGGATTTGGCAGCCTCCAGAAATCTGAGCTCTCTATTTTTCTTCCCTTCGTTTACTAATGCCCATTTCCCCTTCCCCGCCTCCCTGCTCCCAATGCACACACGTTTTAACGCTAAAACCCAGGAGTTACATGGCTTTTCCATACTTCTGGGCAAATATTACACACTCTCCCTCCAAACTAGCAAGTATGCCTTCTCCACTGAGGTAGTAAACCTGCTGTAAGAGCACAGTGCTTCATAGTGAAATACTTCAGAATAATCCCAAAAAATTACCTGCACATCTCAGGTCTTAAGAAAGCTTCACATCCACCATCTCACACAAAAATACACTCCCTACAACATTGTGATACATTGCACACTCTTAATGGTTTCTACAGTTACATAGTCACAGACAACGTAATTAACAAGCAACATTCCTTCCTGTAAAATAGGAGGGAGAAAATAAACAGAATAAAAGTTCACAAAAATAAATTTGAGCTTAAAAATAAAACTACATTTTTAAATTTAATTTCATCATTTACTGTGTCAAAGATGACACAAACCTGGATTACCTAGGTGCAAGCACAGGTTTTCAATCAGTTTGATTTACAAAATACCTTGTGTCCCCTTACGAGAGAAATGATACCTTAATTACTTTCTTCAAATAGACATCAATGCTTCATTAAATATTTTTTCACTTTCCATTTCATTTGTTTTGTACACACTGAAATAAAGAAAAAAATAATCCTGTTTTAAAGTTACATTTTGTTTTCTGTTTCGTGTTACATAACCAGAAGTGTTATAGGAAATACTATTGTGGAGTTAAAAAAAAAAAAAAAAAAATTCAGAAAAAGAAAATGAAAACCAGGCACACGTCACTGCATCACAATAATGTGTAAGGTGCTCCTACACCCACTATTGGCATACATTTAAATTAAAATTACATGTAATCTATAGCCAAGTTTCAGGTCTATGCTGAATGCCCTTTCTGTGTTTAACCTCCTCCATTGCTGGCAAAGAGGTAAGATTTTCCAGGTTAGTAACAGCAAAATTCCACATTGCAAAAACATTGAATGCTGTCATGCAAACAAAGTCATTCACCAGGGTCTGAAAACGTCCCTCCCATGTCAAGACTGGTCTTAAGCACAGAAATGATAAGAAAATATGAACGTGGATCTTATTTTCTTGTGGGAGAGCCAAGCAATTTAAAACCAACCACCACATAAACCCTAAACCATATCTTTTGAGAGAGATGGTTGAATCACTACCAGTGCTTCTTTCTAATGAAACCAGAAAAGCACACCAGCCACTGTGCTGGAGACATTTCCTTGCAAAAAGCAAAAACATCCATGGTGGCGAGTGAATTTCATAATCTGAGTGACTTGTGACGTTATGATCCTTCATGTCCTTTACAAAAAGGGACACAGACTCCATGTTGGAGAACACCCTCATTCCATCCCTCTCTGCTCTGTGTACACCTGCCCAGGCAAAAGCACCACATTTCTGAATTCGAGCACGCACAGAGACACATTCACGTCGTCATCTGAACCCACCACACACCCACCATCTCCCACTGTAGCCTCCAGAGCCATTCGCAACAGGCTGAAACGCTGCTCTGAACCCAACCCAACCGGTATTTTCCTCTCCTCTCTGCAATACAGCCACAAGCCCAGAGCTCTGTAGCTCAGCTTGGTTCATTTGGGCCCACTTAGTGAAAATAAACACAAAGGAAGGGAACCCACTGGGCCGACTGAACAACATAGCATAGCTGATTTTACACCACTCTGCTGCTACATTGATACTATCTTGTCAAAAAGTACAGAACAGCTTTCACCACAAATACTTGGAGCTTGAAAATTACAACAAAGCAGCAAGGCTGGGGAAAAACCCAACTTTAGCTGGATGCAAAGTGCGCTGCAAGTGCGGCATTTGAAGCCTCAACATGACGCAACCACAGTCGTACCAGGGAGAGGGGCTTGCTGAAGGAAACTGGACCCACGCAAAACCACAACGTATATATTAGGTGCCTATAGCTCATTCGCTGCCCAAGCTGGGAGCACCCTGCAAACAGAGATTTACACAAGCCACAAATCAATGAGGCAGCGTGGCTATGCCCATACCAGAGACAAACTGCAGTGGGGAAGGGAGCCTGGACCGCTCGGCAGACACACCGTCCCCTCAGCCACCCTCCCTCCCTTCCCTTTGCCCTTCCCCTTGCCCCCCCTTAACCATTCCCCTCTCAGAAGTTCATTGTCGGTGCGGTGGGAACAGCCCTGCAGTTTCAAGCCTGGTGGTGGGAGCAGCCTGGCCTAAATGCCAAAGTCACCCCAGTGTCGGCGGGCTGCAGGAGGCCATCCAGGCTGACGCGCCCCTGCGGTGGGCTCCCGGCTGCCAACCGCCCGGCCACCTGCAGGCCTCCGCCACCCTACCTTGCTCCTCGCCGGCCCCAAAACAGGCTCTGGGGTCCTCGGGGGGGAGCCGAGCTCCACCGCCCTCCAGGGCTTTGCGTTTCTTCGACATCTGGTCGGTGTTTGGGAGTTGAGTTTCTCCTCTCTCTCTCTCTCCGGGGAGATGAGTGTATATGGAGAGAGAGGGAGAGTGTGAGGGAGAGAGACACAGGGAGGGAGAGAGAGAGATTGAAAGAAATCGCTGCTTAAAGAGAGGGGAAGAGACTTTGGAGTGGCTGGAGAGCAAGTAGGAGGCAGGGACTAAGTGGAGAAATCCTACAAATCACAATCCCATCAATTCAGCCCCACGTCTAAAGGGGCTGTTGAGGTCTCACCCTTTCTTGCTCATTCATCTGAGTGTGTGAGTGAAAATTAAAGAGAGAGGCAATAGTCCTCTGTTGATTTTCCAAATGTTAGCGGGTGGTGCTTTTTTTTATTGGGGGGGGGGAGGGAGGGAGGAAGGAGGGAGCTGATTGATATTATTTTCCCCTGTTCGGATTCCTTCTGGTTAAAAAAGAAAAGGGGGGAAAAAAAAGGTAAAAGCTGAATGGATGCGGGGGGGGGGGGGGGAGATGACAGGATTAAAAAGAAAACCAGGAGCAGAGGAGGAGGGATGACAAGAGCCTGCAGGTGCAGGGAGGCTAAATTCCCTGCAGGGGTCATGTGCTCTGGAAGCCGGGGATCCTCGGCTCCCCGGAGGCTGCCGGGGCTGGGCGAGGGCGAGGAGCCGGCGGCGGGTAGGGGCGCGGCGCGGCCGGCGGGGGCGGCTCGGCTCGGTGGGGGCTGCGGCCACCCCGCTCGGCACCTGCGGGAACGGCGGCGGCGGAGCGGTGCTGCTGGGTTCCGCAGCCGGCTGGGAATATTCACGAATTCACCTCGCACCGTGCAAACTCCGCTGTGAAGTCAGTACCCCCGCAGTCAGTCAGTCAGTCGGTCGGTCGGTCTTTCTCTCTCCCTCTGTAACCCTTTCAGTCCTGGGTGCAAGATGTGTCGCTCCCCCAGGGAGTCCCGTCTCGTCTTCCCCCCCCATCCCGCCACCTGCCCCCTTTCCTGCAGGATTTCAAGGTTCGCTAGCGGGTATTTATTCGCGGAGGGAGGGGGCGAGGACACAACTTACCCTCCAAACTATCAAGCTCGTCTCTGCTTTCCCCTTCAGATCAACTTTAAAGAGCAGATTCTCAGTCCGGGAGGCAAAGAGGCAGGGGAAGAGAGGGGAAATGGTTTAGGAATAGCGGCTGCCAAGTGGGTGAAGTTCAGGGCACAATCCTGGCTCTTCCACGCTCCAGCAGCCCAGCATCTTCCCGGGGTCTGGAGAACAAGGTGTTCAACAAGTCTTCCTTGTTACCCGAAATGGATTGCTGATGGCTTTCCCGCCGGGCTGTATTTAACAAAACGATGCAGAGAGCTACTCTGACGAGCAGGAAATTTTAGAGGAGCTTGCAATATAGCTGCGGCTTTAATTTATCTTATTTCTGTCTCTCTATATACATATGTACAAACACACATACACATGCACACCTGTGTATGCGTGCATGTATATATAAATAAAAAGATATAACTCTATCAATACAATGTTGGGTCCACAGGATCCTAGAAAAGCCTGCCTGTCGGCTGCGTGGAAGTTAAAGAGTTTTTCTTAAGCAAAAGGGGCTGATGCTTGGACACATCTCACGTCCAACAGGAGGCAATGACGTCTGTAGCTTCATTGCTATAACAGCACCAAGGCTGCAATTGCCATTCACTGAAATGATAAGGGGCGCTCAGACGTAAGCAGTCTGGACCTCTAGCAAGAGACTGAAGCGAAGATGATTTTTCCCCTCCCAAAACAAATAATAATGCTAAAAAACACCTAAGGAAAGAGACGGGGGAGCAGGGAAAGGAATCTAGGTCTTGCAGTCACACGATTCTGCAACATGATCCTCGAGCTCCAGAAACATTTATTTTTTGCAGCTGACTAGACTTTGGGAAATTTCAATGTATTATGATTGCTCGGGCGGGGGGAGGGGAGCGATTTTTTTTTTTTTTCTTAATTATTTCTGTCTCTCTTCAAGCAGGCATTGATGAAAGCCGGGTAGAAGTGCCCTCCCCCCATCTTTCCAAATATATTTAGGCTCGGGTACATGCTGAAGTGTTTCTGGTGTATGGCTAGATCTTCTTAAGTAGCAATTTTTTTGCTGTATAGGCTGCAACGATTTTTTTTTTTTTTTTTTTTTTGCAGCACTGGAAGGTGCTTACCAAGAAAAGCGAGGGGGGGGGAAGCCGATGCGAAGCAGTCGGCTCCCTTCCATGTGGGGTCACACTCTCACTGCCACGCTTTTGACCGCATATGGGGACCGCTGCCGCGGTCCCGAGCCCTGCCAAGCCGCGGCGGGGTTTGCGGGGGCGGTGGGGGACGGCCGCACCTCGGGGCTGCCAATCCCCGCGGGTGCTGCAAAGGCTGCGGGGGGGGGGGGCTTCCCCCCTCCTCCCGTGAGCCGCTGTCCTAGAAATGACAGCCCGGGTGTTAAATAACCCCGCCACCGCCTGCCACCAGCGCACCCGGCTGCCGGGCGGCAGCGGGCACGCCGGCCCCGCGCTCCCGTTGCGGGCAGCGCGCCCGGCCCCGCCGCGGGGGAGGGCAGCGCCTCTCCCGGCTGCTCCGGCCCACGCGTGTCCGCGCTGCGGGGCCACCGGGCTGGGCTGCAGCCGGGCGGGGAGAAAACCGAGCAGCCCGCTCTCCGCGGCTTGCCTCCGCCGAACGGGGGGGTCAGGGGGGTCAGGGGCGGCGGCGGGGAAGGTCCCCGGAGATGCCAGTCCGGCTGGGTGCCGTCCTTCTGCTGCAGGGCTCCGCGGTGCTGGGTGGCCAAGCGGCTTGTGTGGACGGGTCCGTTTTTTGAGGTGTCCCGTGAACGCTGCCCTCTCTCTTCATCCCCCAGCCCCACGCTCAGTCTCCGGATTTTTCCTTCTGTGTCCCGCCAGGTCTGGGGCATGGCTTATTTAGCCTTCCAAATGGCTACATGCTGTAAGTGGCTACTTGCCCAAACCATTAAGCCAGTTCTTTGCTGGAATAGTTTTAGATACTGGTTATTTAAGTGGTATCACCGCAAGCCCAAATCAGGTTGACTGGGGGAAGCACTCACAAGGTGCTGGGTTCTCTTTCTCTTTTCAAAGTTTATCTTGGTGAGAAGGGACAGACAGTGAACAGGAGTGCGGAGCAGAGAGAGGAGGCAATAAGGACTCTCTCGCTAGTATGGATGCTAAATGAGGCACTCATGATGGCCTTTGAGATACCTGTTACGATATTCTCCCACACAAGGCTTTGGTAAGATTTGGTAGCATAATAGAGGAGATTTCCAAACCACCAGCAGGAGATGCTTGCTTTCTTACACAGTCTGAGTTAGCAAGGTATTTATTTTTGTGAATGATTTGTGGAGTTTTTTTGTAACCTAGTAGCACATCCCTTTTCTTCAGAGAGATACCCTAAAAAATTTAGAGATGTATTTGTGAAGCTTTAGGGGCAACCCTATGCTATGTTACATTCCATTTTATCTGAAGTACTAAATTTCTAAATGTATTTTTTTCACCCATTCAGTACACAGAAGTCACAATATATCTATCACAACATAAGACATTGCATTATCTCACATCTGTGTTTTAGGAAGTTCCCATCAAGATCTGCCTTTACACAAGAGTTTCCACTAAATTGTTACCATGCTGACAGATGATGTTTTTATTACGGTATCATGGAAATCAGGGATGGAAATACAGAAGAGATCATCTCCTGGGGGGAGGACATGGGGTGAACAGGATAATTCCATAAACAATAACGTCTGTGGCTGTACTAAGCCAAACTTTAGGTCTAACCCCCTTCAGGATTTTATTCTATCGTTTCTATTAGATGATGCCAAAGGAAAGCCTTCCATCTGGTTACTCCTAAGCACTCTTTTTTAAATTTCTTCCCACTACATACAACATTTGGACCATCTCAAGGACCTGCCTTCTCCACAGTTGGAACTCTTTGACACATACAATAGGAGAGAAGGAGGAAGAAAAAAAGGGAAGGCAGTACCATTTTCCATGTTCTGTACCAACACTAGCTTGCTGAAGTGATTGTGCACTTCAAATAATTTTGGAACTGTCTCAGAGGGAAACTGAAGAAGGGAGACGACGACACACTGCTGGTTGACTGGATACAGCCCAGAGGAGAAAAGCAAAGAGAAAGCTTTTTAGGGAGAGATAGTACCAGTCTGAAAGAATTTACCAGTGCTTGGGGTTTCTTATTTACCAATCTTTTTTTAATTTAAGAATTCTAGTACTTCTCACTCCCACCTCCAAATGAATGCTGCCTTCTTCTCCTTTAACACCTTCCACCTCTGCCTGGCACTGTGATTAGCTATCACTCAGGTAGGCCTCAAGGAAAAAAGTCTAATATGGTACACAACAGCTCTTCTAGTAGTTCATTTTTAATGCTCTGAAAAGTAACTTATTTCTACGCTATTCATTCATTTGAATGCTACCCACTTTCAGTGACTTCACTAACTTCTTTTTGATAGGATTACATGAGCTGTTTTCTTTTGGTGGACTTAAGCAAGTGGCATTCTGTATATCAAGTCTGAAGTCTTTTCATTAGAAGAGAAGGTGGTCCTGACCTAAAACTTTTGAAGGTAAATGGGAATCCTTACGTCACATTCAGTGATCCCTCACTTTGGGATTCTAGAAGTAGGCCTTGGGACCTGGAGTTTAGGCCCTACTAAACACAGTGGTACCCAGAGAGAGACTTGAAGTGTTTTCAGGCTTACGGATTTGGACTGGGTGTTTGCCTTACGTGAGTCAGTATCTGAAATCATCAGGCAAAAGACCTTCAATAAATATAGCTCAGTTTGCAAACACTTTACTTTTTGCTTTATTTTTTAAAGCATTACCAGCCTAGCCTGTCAATCATGTTCACAAAGGACCATTCACAACAGTTTTCAGTGACTACTCACTCTGAATGCGGCATATTTTAAAGATATAAAATTAAAAGTTCAGAGGAGAGAGAAATAACATTGGTTAAAACAAACCCACCTCTGTACAATACACACTGCACAGACACCACAAATAACCAAATGCAACAGTCGTAAGACCGAGAGAGGTCTAACAAGTTTGCTTTCTCTTACTTTTTCCTTACATGGCTGACTCAGTTCAGAACTATTTGACCCAGCAGTATGTAACCAATACTTAACAAACAGCATGACAAGAGAATCAGTTCTCTTTTATGCAGTGCCATAGTATCACTTTTCCCAAGCAGTTTGTAATTTTTTCTTTGTATGTCTTTATGAGGTGACTTATAACACAGTGTTACAGATATTATAGGCATCTGTATCATTAAAGCCTAATTCCTGCAAAAGCCCTCTCCTCACTCAAAGCTGTTATTTTGGTACACGTCCCTGAACTGTGAATACACTCCTGCACATCTTGACAGAATCCTTAGCATTTGTATAGCATTTGGTTTTGTCTTCAAAGTGATTTGCTAGCATGAGCTAATGTATCCTTACAACACCCAGAACAGTTGGTAAATTTTATTATCCTCATTTTATAAATTGGGAAACAGCAGCAGAGAGGTGAAGAGTCTGTTCTATCATCTTTATTCACATTGATTACTGCCTTAATCCCTGGCTAGTTCCACTGCTTTCAGTGGGAATTCTTGCACGTTAAGATACTATTTGATAGGACTGAAAATCACAGTGTCTTCCACTAAGTTTTTTGAGCAAGGCCAAATCCAGGAGAGGGAGTTTAGTGCAGGTTTGGAACTGAAATATCTCTCTCACACACTCTTTTGCTTCACCCACTTTCCCAATTTAAAAACAAAACCCAGAACATACCACCATATCAATCATTTTTCCACCCCCCCAAGCTAATTTGCAGTAGTAGTAACGGTCAAGTAACCCTACTGCACTGACACTACATACAAGTTGACACATAACACAAAGAAAACTCAGACGACCAACACAGTTCCCAATTTCTTATGCTACAAAAATGACCACCTGTTTGATCTTGTAATTTAACAATTCAAAGGACAGGGGTGAAAGGCACATTTAAAAGCTTCATATGAAATTCAACACTATGAGGAAGGTGGTACTAAGTGAACTTCAAGATACAAAGCCATGTCTCTGTTTATTTATTTTTTTAAATATTGTTCTTTCAGTATGAAATGTCTACTCTAATTTCACAACATTCATCTTTGTATTTTCACAGAACAGGCGAAGATCAGTACATTAATCTAGAGACCTTGCTGAATTTGCTCTGTCAAGTTAGAGGGAACTGCGTGTTCTCACCTTCCAGAATAAAGTTATTTTGTCCACTTTTCCTTCCTACTTCTGCAAACATATCACATTTATTCAATACATATGGCCACCAAGTCTTGATCCATGTCTCATAAACCTTAGCTATCATTTTGTAGTAGCATTTTTAACTGTAAAAATATGGTGGCTTATTCGAGCCTTTAACAATTTTTAGAACGGTGAATTTGTTGATTGGATTTTCACGCACCTCTCTGTTGAGAAGGATGGAAGTGTTCAGGGCAGCAGCTACTGCTTAAGACAGAGAGGGGAGTATACGGAAACTTCCCCCATCTCCTAGTGGCAGAAACTCTGATTTCCAGCACTTTTCCTCCCCTACCCTGTTCTCTGCTCCAGTTCTTTCCTCTTCTCTATTCCTATGGCAAGAATTTCACAACTCCTTTGCTCCTGGGGGGTAAAATCCACTGTCCTCTACCCATCTGAGAAGGCATGCATCTGTCTCCTCAGTGTCTATAGCATCAATGTGATGAAACTGTAACTATGTTATGTTTTGTAAAAGACACAGTGGGTCATTCTGCTCACAGGTTTCTTAGACTCTAGCCCTGCATTAGAAGGTCGCTACTGAGAGTTTCCATGATGGGGGTATGTGAAACACTGTATGCTTGAAAAATAATTTGTGGTACCTTAGGTAACCAAACGGGCTGGAATAGGAGAAAACAGCCTGCAAAGGTCTCTTGTCCTCAAACACTGCCACTCGGGGCTTTGTCCCTGCTGTTTTCCGTGACACTTTCTTCCAATGATACAAGACCTGTCTTTATTTATTTATTTACTTACTTACTTACTTCTATAGCCCTCTTCCTCATAGCCTCCTTTACAGATGAAAGTCTCTACTTTCCAGCAAGACACACAGGCCCACGCTAGGTCCCTGGGGAATGCTGTCAGAGTCTGGTAGGAAGGGAGCTGCCCTGCGGGGAGGGCCACCAGTGCAGGGCTCTGTTGCCCACTCCCAGAAGCTCAGCATCAGGCTGGGAGGTGGGACAGTGAGGCATTCCACGGCAGCACTGGCCAGCCTGGGCCAGCAGGGATGTACTAGGGCCACTCTACCTGAGAAACTGTTGCGTCTGGGGAGTATCAAGGTGGCTTACCTCCTCTGCCTCCCCACTTCTTCTGGCCTGCATTTTTTGCAGCACAGAGCCTGTCTTGGTGTCTCTTGTACTCAAATGTTTTGAGCAGTGAAGGGCAAAACCCTCTCAAATTCATTTGGGTAAACCCCATGTTTGACTATGTATATTTTTTATAAGAATAAGCATAAGCAATTGAAAATCAGGTTCTCCTTGTTTTCAGTCAAAAACCTTCATTGGGGGTGAGGGTGGAGTGGTCAATATTTTAGTCTAAATGAGTAATTCCAGTATTGAAAAAATCACACAATTTCCACTTACTGTTCATTCAGCTTTCATTCTGCTTTCAAGCTACATCTCCTCAACCATCCCAATGTCTCACAGGAGTTACGCTTTTAAACCCTCGCCTCGGTGTCCAACCTACAGGTTTTCTGTTTCTTCACATTTTTCTGTGGAAGAAGAAGAAAAAAAAAATCAATTCTAACTGCATGTTTCTGCAAGATATGCTCCACTTTATATTTCCAATGATTTTTAACTCTTTATTTAAGGATATCAGAATAAAATCAAGTTCTATCCGAAACATGTGCAACTCCTATTATGAAGTCTACTCTACAGCAAATCATCTACCCTTACGATTTTGGCTCTCAGAGAATAATTGTTGGTATTTCCATCTGAATGTATTTGGTAACAGAAAGAAAAAATGGAAAACAAAATACACACTAAATGTAAGATGCTGTCAAAATACACTGTAACCTTAAAGGAGTAGTTACAACAAAATATTTATAGTCTTTAAAACGCAATTCAGTAACCATACACAAAGAATTTTTCCTTTTGATTCAACACCATTGATTTCTCCTCTCCCTTGTACTAGTATAGAGCAGGAGTAACTGCATCCACTCCCAGAAAGCATAAAACTAGTGTAAGTGAGAGAAGGAAGAATCTGGCTCCTACTGCACAAACCTATGACCAGTGGCAGCTCTGCTAGACATGCTCTAAAACTACTACGCATGTGAGAAAAAGGCAGGTTGAGCTGAGCAACTTGGTCTGATCTCTCAGCTGACCTTGCTTTGAGCAGGAGTTAGGACTGGATACCTTCTGAGGTCCTTGCCCACCTGAACCTGTAATTCTGCTCTGTAAGTTCTTCTTACTTGCATCTTCACCAGTGAATTTGATGGGAATAAATTCAGGCTTTTCTAAACATACTCTTTTTTTTGGTGTGCTTTTTGTGTTGAGGTTTTTTTTCAAATCAAAATGCTATGCCTTCACTTAGAATCATAGAATCATTTTGGTTGGAAGAGACCTTTAAGATCATCGAGTCCAACCATTAGTCTAACACTGCCAAGTTACCACTAAACCATGTCCCTCATGACCACATCTACATGTCTTTTAAATACCTTGAGGGATGGCAACTCAGCCACTTCCCTGGGCAGCCTGTTCCAATGCTTGATAACCCTTTTGGTGAAGAAATTTTTCCTAATATCCAATCTAAACCTGCCCTGGTGCAACTTGAGGCTGTTTCCTCTTGTCCTATCACTTGTTACTTGGGAGAAGAGACGAACCCCCACCTCACTACAACCTCCTTTCAGGTAGTTGTAGAGAGTGATAAGGTCTCCCCTCAGCCTCCTTTTCTCCAGGCTAAACAACCCCAGCTCCCTCAGCTGCTCCTCATAAAACTTGTTCTCTAGACCTTTCACCAGCTTCATTGCCCTTCTCTGAACACACTCCAGCACCTCAATGTCTTTCTTGTAGTGAGGGGCACAAAACTGAACACGGTACTCAAGGTGCAGCCTCCCTAGTGCAAGCGCAGGGGGATGATCACTTCCCTAGTCCTGCTGGCCGCATTTTCTATTGCAAGCCAGGATGCTGTTGGCCTTCTTGGCCACCTGGGCACACTGCTGGTTCATAGTCAGCCAGCTGTCAACCAGCACCCCCAGGTCCTTTTCTGCCAGGCAGCTTTCCAGCCACTCTTCCCCAAGCCTGTGGCGCTGCAGGGGGTTGTTGTGACCCAAGTGCAGGACACAGCACTTGGCCTTGTTGAACCTCATACCATTGGCCTCAGCCCATCGATCCAGCCTGTCCAGATCCCTCTGTAGAGCCTTCCTACCCTCAAGCAGGTGGACACTCCCACCCAACTTGGTGTCGTCAGCAAACTTACTGAGGGTGCACTCGATCCCCTCATCCAGATCATTGATAAAGATATTAAACAGAACCGACCCCAATACTGAGCCCTGGGGAACACCACTTGTGACCAGCCACCAATGGGATTTAACTCCATTCACCACAACTCTTGGCACGCGGCCATCCAGCCCATTTTTTACCCAGTGAAGCGTATGCCCATACAAGCCACAAGCAGACAGTTTCTTCAGGAGAATGCTGTGGGAAATGGTGTCAAAGGTTTTACTAAAGTATAGGCAGACAAAATCCACAGCCTTTTCCTCTTCCACTAAGAGGGTCACCTTGTAATAGAAGGAGATCAAGTTTGTCAAGCAGGACCTGCCTCTCATGAACCCATGCTGACTGGGCCTGATCACCTGGTTGTCCTGTATGTGCCACGTGATGGCACTCAAGATGATCTGCTCCATAACCTTCCCAGGCACCGGTGTCAGACTGACAGGCCTGTAATTCCCCAGATCCTCCTTGCGTTCCCTCTTGTGGATCGGCATCACATTTATTAGCCTCGAGCCAACTGTGACCTCCCAGGTTTGCCAGGACTGCTGGTAAATGATGGAAAGTGGCTTGGTGAGCACATCTGCCAGCTCCCTCAGTACCCTTGAATGGATCCCATCCAGCCCCAAAGATGTGTGTGCATCTTAAGTGGTGTAGGAGCTCGCTAACCATTTCCTCTTGGATTATGGGGGGTTCATTCTGCTCCCCATCCCTGACATCCAGCTCGGGGGGCTGGGTACCCAGAGAACAACTGGTCTTACTATTAAAGACTGAGGCAAAGAAGGCATTAAGCACCTCAGCCTTTTCCTCATCCTTGGTCATTATGTTTCACCCCGTGTCCAATAAAGTGTCGAGATTCTCCTTAGTCTTCCTTTTGTTGTTAAAGTATTTATAAAAACACTTTTTATTGTCTTTTTGTACGACCATCCAAGTAAACTGTATTTGGCTGAGGGAACTGTTAACACTAGCGCAATTCACACTGCGTCACTACTTGCATCTGCACCTCAGCAGTGTTCCACATAGCACTTCTGATTTGAAAACTCCATAAAAAACCTTCAGCAAACCTCCCTTCTTCAAGGACAGAATTTGTCTTGCAGAAGCTTTGCTTTCTCAAGTTTGGTAGAACAAGGACCTAGAACACAAGACAGAGACCTCTCTGGGAAGAGCAGAGAGAAGGAAAGAAAGGATTCTCCTCTTCCACCAGTGTTAATCTACACATTTGACCAAAAAAGCCCCCGAATTGCTCTGATGGATGTGAGAGTACAATCAGATAGCATGAGCTCATATATGCTCCTACCTATGTCCTCCTTGCTTGAAGAAAAAGTAATACTGCATGGCTTAACACTGGCTAGGACGCAGCCACCAGCAGCCTTGCTTTCAGTTTCCTCCACAGATTCTGCCACTGTATTGGCCTCTGATTTTTCAGTCAGGGCCTGTGCCTTACATTTTTGCTTTCCTTCAGAAATCATCCTCCTTGACAGAGGGGAAAAACTCTTTCCTGTACTGTCCTTTTGATAAAAAGGTTGTAGTGAATACAGAGCTGGAAGTTACCAGACTGATGACCCCAAAACGTGAGGTCCTTTCTAAGTACTGTTAGGGAACAGCACAACATCAGTCACGCAGACAAGGAGATATTTTCAGGGTTGCTTAACAGCAGCTGGAACACCAAAGCCAGGGAAGCACAGCAAAAAATTTAGTGTTACCACCTTTCACTGTTTTGTAAGTCTTTTGGTCCTGAAGACAAATGATTACGTTGTAGTTACAGCGAAAAGCCTGGGAATGGGATTCAAGTTATCCTTTCTCAAGAGTGAAAAAAGTCAGCCACAAAGACAAGCACACCCTAAGTGTTTGTATAATCAGCAATACAATCATCATTTTCTTTTGCATCTTACAGAGACTGTATGGGAAAAGCCTTGAGAAATTCGTAAGATTAATTTCTCCCCACTAAAAACCCACAGTCCCCAAACTTCCTATGAGTGGTGAGAAACAAACCGCAGGGACGAACGGGTGTTTTTCAGCAGTGCAGGCCAACCTTTGCTTCCCAGCTTGCGAAGCTGCCAACTCCCAGAAAAATTAGCACGTCCTAGCCACGGCCTTCAGGTGGATAGACCTAGAGGTCTATGAAGGCAGAGGCTGAGGTAACGCCTCAGCCCACAGGCCCCCACACACCGGGCCTAGGCTAGAAAGATGCAGCCCCTGCCCTTGATGGGGGGGGGGGGGGGGGGGGGGCGGGGGGGGCGGGGGAGGCACGACACACAAAACCCCCTCCCTTCACCGAGCTCTGAGGTGACACACCCCGCCGAGGCGCTCAGGCGGGTCGGGGAGAGGCAGCCCGCTGCGCCGGCCTCACTCTTTCCCCTCGACACGCACCTTCTCCCCTCAAACGCCCCCCTCCCTTCGTCGCTCCTCGCCCGGCACAACGGTGAGCGCCACAGCAACGGTCTGCCGAGAGCGGGGGGAGGGGGGCGCCGCGGCGCCCCCCTCCCCCCTCGCGCGCGCTCCCGCTGCTCCCATTCAGCCTCGCGCAGTCCCCGCCGCGGCGGTTGCTGACGTCAGAGCTGCCTGCGTCAATGCTGCCTCAGTGACACGCACCGGGGCTCTGCGCTCCCCCTCCCCCCCCCGCCTCCTCCTTTTTTTCCTCCCGTTTTGTGGTGGGTTTTTTTTTTTCCTCTCTTCTTTTTTTTTTTTTCATCCTTTTTCCTCAATGAGACGCCTCAATGGGATTTTTTTATTTTATTTTTTTATGATCCTGCTTATAAATGGGGCCTACAGTTAACGATTCCTTTTGGGGGGGGGGCGAGGAGGGAAGGGGGGGGCTCCCATCCTTCCCCCTCCCCCCCTTTTATTTTTTAAAATAATAATTTTTATGAATAATTAATAATAATTTATAATATTTATTTAATCCATGTCTGGTGGCATACATAGGGTCCTCTCAGGTACTGGACGCCCACACCCCCAGCTCTCCCTAGCCCTGGGGGGGGGGGGGGGGTGTGGCAGCAGGAGGCCGTACCCAGCGCCCCCTCAGCCTACTATAACAGATTTCCCTGTCTCCCAGAAAAGCAACCTTTTTTTTTTTTCCCTTTTTCCCCCCCCCCCCCCCCCCCCCCCCCCAAGAGCCCACTCATTCAGCATTTTTACACTGCACACCCACCCTTATTTCTCTTCTCCTCCCCCCACCCACCCCGCCCCCAACACCATGAATCATCAAGTCCCAGGCTGTAAAGAGCAGTGGTTTATAAAATGGTTGCTCGGTGCATGTCCTCAGTTGCACGCATCACCCCGTCCGCCCGCCTTCCTCTCATGCTTGTCAAGGTCAGAGGGAAGGCTCGAGGGCACTGCTAAACCCAAAATGTATTTTATTTACATTTTCTGCCCGGCTCTCTCCCTTCCAACCCCTTTTCTTTGCCTCTAGAGAATCTGATGGCAAAGCTCCCTGGATTTTTTGTGGGGTTGGGCCTTGGCCTACTTCAGAAGGCACCCATGCCGGGCTGGGCTGGAGAAGGGACAATATCCCAGTCCTGTTAAAGCCAATGGGAATCGGTGAATTCGAGCGTCACCGGATTTGGCTGGCAGAGCTGCAGCAAACTCCACTCTGGCCAAACCCTGCCACGTTCCAATCCAGCTTAACCGCTGCCATGCCAAGCCCCTGCCAGGCCAGCTTCTGCTTCTGCTGCTGGCCAGCCCAGCCCTGCCCGCCCTGACAGGAATCCTTGGTGACGTTGGGTGGCTGGAACGGGTCCCGCACCTCCCTGCTGCCGCCATGCAAGAACCCGAAACAAGCTTCCTCCTCCTGGCACCTCCCCAGCAGATAAAGGTCCTTCGAGGTTGGGGATTGGCTGCATGAATGAGAGCAGCCTAAAGACTATATTAATTTAGACTGCAAACGAGCCTGGTGCCATCCAAGTCCCAGTGGTATGAGGCACAGCCATTTTTACATCCCCCCAGCTGCACCTACTTCTGCTCCCTTCCAGCTTGGGACTGGGTGTATTAACAATCCTATGCTAGCAAATCTTTTTTTCCCCCCTCTCCATGCAAAAAAGCAACAGTTTCAGAAACAGTTTGGTTCTGTAGCACCAACTACTTTGAATAACCCCATTTTGCTTCAAAATACAAGGGAAAAAAATTTTAAAAGGGCAAGCAATTAGACCACAAACTAGATTTCTGAAGAGAAAAAGGAATCTAACAGCTGAATAACTTGTGCACAGCAAGGGCTTCACTGTGCATTTGGAACTTATTGTTCTTTGCATTTTTTTACACACACACAAAAAAAGAGGGAAACAGAAACCTGGTATCATAAAAACAATGCTGGATGGCAACAGGGATCCTTACGACAACAGGAATGCGCTTACGCATTTTAATACCCAGCTTATGCATAAAACTGCATTTACGTTACATCTCTGTTCAACTCTGTTTTGCTTAATTGTATCAGCAGGGATTCTCCTCAATAAATATCCATTTAGCAGAGAGGCCACAAAGCCACGCAGGACAGAGGTTTTTGGGGAATCAAGCGAGCCCAGCCTGGCTGTACCTGGTACAAGTCAAGCACATGAGCAGCTCAACCTGCTCCAGGCCCAGGACACGTGAGGAAAGAGAGATGGGCACCAGGAAAGGCTCCTGCAGAGTCCCAGGGACAGCAAACAGCCCACAGTTCACCCGCGGTCATTTAAATTCTACCACCCTGACTGCGCTTTCTTACAAGTGTTTTGTTTTGGGTATTTTTTTTTTTACCATTTTCTTTCAGTGCAGCAAAACTGACCTCGGGATTTGTTTGTGCCTATTTTTCGCATTGTGAATGATGCGGCCCTCAGTACCATAGCATATTAAATGGGAGAAGGGGCAAATAGTGTGCCCTAGTACGTATTTATAAGGGTGACTTTGCTGTTTATTTCCCCACATTAAAAGCTGACCTCGTGAGAGTAAGGGTAGCCGTTTCCAGCATGTGCCGTAAGATATTGACGGGGGAACGATGGGCGCAGAGCGGGAAGTGGCCTCCTGCCTCTGCAGAAACAGTCGCTTTTTGCTGGGAAGGGGAGCGATGGCTGCCTAGTGGCTGAGGGGGAGCTCCCAGCTTTTGTGCAGAACGTGGCACTGCGCTCCCTGGGTCCGCCTTCAGAGAAGCAGGTTTGAAATAAGTCAATCTTTGCTCTGCCTTGGGAGTTGCTCCAAGTCTTTGGCTGCAGATTGCAGGGCTAAATTGAGACCATTATTTTGCATTGAGCTATTTTCATCCCAAAGTGCTTTAAAGGCTTCGCAGATACACAGGCTATGGTGCTATATGCACAGGAATCACTCCAGCCACTAATGAAATGCAGCCACCTATTAACCAGAGCCCTGTGATGCTTTGTCCCTGGGCACGATGACTGCCAGAAGATTCTGTTTTATCCAGCTGAGTCAAGTCTGGTTTTTGGTTAGTGGAATACTTCATGCCATTTGTAAAGGAAAACTGGCACAGTCTTTACAATGCAGAATAGAAGTAGGTATGGACAGTTACAATCAGACCTGGAATTTGAAATCCCACCACTGAGACAAGGTCTTCTCTGGCATCTTGCTTTGTTCCACCACTCTCATCTGATATTACTTATCAAAGCAGTTCTCCTTTCACTCGGTTGTGGAGGGAGCTAAGCATGAACATCTGGAGCCTTTCACCCATGGGCAGTTATTCAAAGGCCTCCAGGGCCAGATGTGGACAAAACACCGTGGTGTTTTGGTGGTCTATAGACAATGAATTAATAGTTTCACTGCAGTTTCTCATGGACAGGTGACTGTATGGGTAAAGCACCACAGCCACCTCCACAACTGGCTTTAACTCACACTTGACTGTTCTGTCTAGAAGAGGCAAGAAAACTGAATTACTGCATATTTGCCATTATGGAAATTTCATTTTAAAATGCAAAACCACAGTGAAATATAAACTGTATGCCTAAAACGAGCAATATAATATCCACCCAGTACTGTACATACACCTTTGTATAGAATGCACACACTGCATTAAATAAGCATGCCTCCCTGTCTCTAGTTAGGGTAGAGAGGGAATTGTGTGGTGAAAGACGTAATTTGTACATTAGGAAGTCTCTGTTGCCAGATCAGCAGCAACAGCACTGACGTCTGTACTCTCTCGCTTTGTTCCTGCTGCTATAAATCAAAATGACTACAGTCCAAATGCCTCACTTGTTTAACTATAAATGCACTGCTAGTCAGAAAAATCCACACCAGGAGGGATCCAGATAATCTGCATACACTTTAAACTGATTAAATAGAGAAAGTCCAAAAAAGGACACGAATAACATTCGTAAAATTATGGTTTTAACAACAACAACAAAAACTTTTAAAAGGTGGAATCCAGCAGGGCTGTAAAAATCCCATGTCTACAGGCATTGATGTCTTTGCTAAATGAACTATAAAATTTGCCTTTTTTAAATGTGCATTGGGATGTTTTTTTTTTTCACCCATATTTATGCAACCTCTTTCGAAACCTGTTTTCCCCTTTGTCCTCATGTATTTTCTCGCTTGTGTAAACTACTGGAAGCAAGTTAAAACAGGATAGATGAAATGTGTCAGGTTTTGCTTTCCCTGGTTTTATCCCCCTGTGTATTTATAATAATAAATACAAACATATATAGCTGAGGTTGACTCCCCTTTATTTGGAATTTCTCCTGAATATCTCCTCTGCAGATGAAATGAGCCCTCAAAGTCTAAAACATCACTTAGACTGCTTCCAAGTTCTAAAAGAGGAGTCAACAGTCATATAAAAATGATGGTGCCAATGCCTGCTGCTAACCTGTTGGCTGGGGAAGAGCAGGGGAACTCTCCTCCTAACACCTACCGAGAGCTTGGAATCATCGTAGAAAAACGCAACACAGTTTCTTGACTAAATGGAAAGGGAATGAGAGAAAATAAGAAGGTAACTTTCCAATACCAACATTAGCTCAGCTGAGCTGTAAATCCTGTGTATTGGGCGGCATAGCCAGAAATATGTTGAGCTGTACTTCTGAAGAGGAAATAACAGGATCAGAGAACAGCAGGTGAGCACATTGTCAATGCCATGCTGACGTTGCTGTTGGAGCCACTGCGTTACAGTTCCCGAGACCACACGATTTTTACAGTAAGACATTCAAAGAGTACCAAAGCAAAAAGTCTGAAGGTATGTGGTCTGCAGAGGCTGTCCTGTTAGGCCTTGGCTAATGAATTTGCAACCAGATGTTCATTTTAAGACCTGATCCAAAAAGCACTGAAGTCCATGGAAAGTCAATTGGAAGTCCAGATCACTGGAAAAAAAAAAAAAGCTACTGTAAAGCCAATATTTAAAAAAACAAATCACACAACAACAAAACGCAACAATGAAAAAAATAAACAGGATGTAGCCATTGGTCATTCCTAGGCAAAACTGGAAAAGCAAAGGAGCTAGCACGGGATTGTCAATTATTATGTGCCCCTGAAGTTGTTGTAATTGTTATGTGAATAGGTGGAGACTAGAACAAATGGAAAATAACTGGATTTATCTTATGTCTTATTGCAGGCCAACCTAGCCAGTATTCCTTCTCATTTGCCATTGATTAAGAGCATGTACACATGGTTAATGTAGCTCAACTGGCAGAACTGTAATATTTTAGGATGTCATAACTATGTAAAATAAAGGAAAGTAACACAATCACCAGTTACCATAGTCTTATAGAAACAGCCTAGCAGGCCTCTTCAAAAAAACCCATGATTTATTTGTTTTGTTTTCTTTCTGTTTATAAATGCATATGTTAAAAGAGAACCATCTTGAGGTAACAGTCTTCCATAAATCTTTTGGATCCAGTTACATGTGACACCGGTTTAAAAAATTAACTAGAAAAAATAAGCAGTATAAGACATATTGAAGAGTCAGACTGCGATCCAGTGTCTGAAAAATGAAGCTAAACAAAGTCTTCTGTGTTTTACAGTCACTAATTAACTGTTGCAACTGCTTCCCCAGGACACAATTCACTCTGTCTGGGGTCTGTAACTCAAGACTGGTTGTATACCTTTCCCAAGATTATAATCTTGTTGCAGAAGTTTCTAGTTGAGATTCCTTAGACTCCACAATTCGGGAAGTCAGACAGTTATCCTAAGGTCCTTCTAATTCTGAATGCGTAGCACCTTGATAATTGGTGAACAGTGAGCGTAGATTAGCCTACTCTTATATCTCTTAGGTAAGGTTTCCCTTGAGCAAAGCTCAATTTCCTCTTTTGCATACATTTGCATCTATATGATTTGCACATAGATCTTAAAAATAACTCTAACAAATCATGCAGTGGCTTTGTATCACAAGGAGGCTGTAGGTTGTTGGACAAAAGATTAAATTTACAGGAGGACAGAGAGAGAAAACAACATAAATTCCAGGGGGGTATAACCTTAGTTTGGTGCAGTCCTCCCTCACATCTACTGGATTAGGAGAAAGATAGAATTAAAGAGAAAAAATACCCATACAAAATCTGGTGAGAACTGCAGTGGAGTGGAGACATCTAGCTGCCTGCTGTCTACCAACAGCATTTGTGAGTCAGGAAATCCTGGCTCTGGAGAAAGACTATAGATATCCACTTCTTTAGGAGAAAGCAAACAAGAACTTCCTTGCCAGAGAGGGAACATAAAACTGGGATGGAGATGAGATATGTACTGCTTACATTTTCTCTTGTTCTTTCTGGAGCCTTACCAAACAAAAGCTTATTTCCTTTAATTTCTTAAGTTTGGTTTCTTAGGAGAGCTTTTTATTTTGTCAGCTTTGGTTACGTGGTCTTAAAAAGCAGCTTTGAATGTGCAAATTACCATGAGAAACAGTGCTGGAAATACCTCCTTGATCCAGAACTGAAGAGGACTGAAATGCATTGGTGGAGATAGTGCGAATAAGCCTCATTGCCATTGTCCAGGCTGCACCCTGTCCCTGATTAGAAAGTCTACAAAAGGGGCAGTGTGTCATTACTGTAGTATACTCTCCCTCGCGTTGTAAGCGGAGCCAGTTTCAACCTGCCTCTACATCTCTAGAGGCCCAGCAAATGTGCAGCCTCCACAGCAAGGTGGGACTGCATGCAGCATGTCACACCTGCAGCCCTGTAAGGAGAGACCAAGTAAGCTGCAGGGGTGCCCTGCTCTGCAGGGGTACCTTTGGGACTCTGTCCATGAACCAGAACCTGCCAAATGACTGCATCCACATATGTGAGCATAGATTTAAACACACCATCAGCTGAGGGACTGAGGACTAAGGCAACTTGTGGCATATGGACTTGAGGGCTTCGAAACATCAGGTGTGCCCTCCATTTTGCACGGCCCCCAGCTCCTGCAGCCAGTTGTCACAGGCTCTGGGACCACAGCAGTCAGCAGCAGGATATCACAGTAAGCTGACAGCCTTGTCCCTTCAGCTTTTGACATGTCTCCTTCCAACTTCAGCCTGCGCCTGCTCTCAGTGCACATAAACACATGCACGTGCTAGCTCCAGCAGTAACCAGACTTTCTACGCTCACAAATTCTGACTCTACAGATGGGGAACTATCCAAAATTGCAGTTGGAGCCCAGCTGTTCCCTACCATCACCCGATAAACAAAGGCCACACAACTCTGCATATACACTTCTCCGAGAGAGACAAGAACTGGGAAGCTCTGAATAGGTTTTGCGTAAGAAAGTACTGGGATACTGGGATTATACTAACTACAACTATCTAATCACAACAAAATAATCCCTCGGACTGTGGAGATGAGCCCAGTATTCAAATAATGACGTGCATCTAGAATGAAATAGGAGATTTAGGACATCAGGACAAAGGAAGGATAATAAGAATACTGGCCCAAGCTCAAACGCTAATGCATACCAAGCATTAATGGGCCCCAAACAACAGCCACTTCAGAGGAGTGTTTTCAGTTTTCTTAGGGAAGAGATATCACCAGCAGAAGGGAACCTGCAGTGTTATTTTTTGGTAGATGAGGAGGTAGCTTGTGTTCCAAGGCCTGTACCTATGTCAGGAGCAACATCAGGTCCACAGTTCAGACTAAGGCGGACACCTCTAGCTCAAAACTGGTTGAGTCTGCAGTTGTCTCTGACAACATAAGCAGCAAGGTCACAGGTGCAGGAACAAGAACATTTCTCCTCTAGAGAGCTCCCTTGAGAATGAGCTTGAGGGTGCCCTTGTGGCATCATATCAAGCAAGGAAGCCTGCACTGCAGCATCTACTACTTTTTCAGTCAAAGGAAGACTTCAGCCTCTAGGGGTGTTAATTTAGTTGCTCTTCCCCCCTTCTCCTTTCCTCCTTGTGCCAGCCCAAGAGTAGCAAGAGAGCCAAGTGAGGCCTACCAGCTCATTCGGTCTTTCTAAACCAGTGCTTGGCTAGGACTTTCTGCCTTGTGCCTTCAGTCCCCAGGGTTTTCAAGTGTCTCCCTAAGTCTCAGAGTGGTCTGAAACCACTTGGCATCCAAGATTGATCATATTCATTGTAATATAAATGAGGTTTAACACTTTTAGCCAGAGCTAAATTTATCAAAAGAAATCACAAAGTGAGCTAACCATGAAGGTCGTTATTCTGGAAGGAAAATGTGAGCATAAGGACTAAACTTTACCTGGAAAATTTGAGCTGAACATTTCTCCCAATGATTAGGACAACAAGAAATTGAGGGATATATTTGTCAAGAAAGCTGTGGAGAGAAACACTTTGTGGAGGATTCTCACCATTCTGTTTACAGGTGCCAGTGTAAGCAACTGTGTGGTTGGCCAGTGAAAGAAAGATAACTGAATGAATGAATCTGAGTTCAAGCCTTACTTGTAAGAAGCCCTCATATTGCCATGATTCATTTTGGCAGCCAACCAAACCTGAGAGAAACTCAATGGACCAGCATAATCCCAGATCACTGAAGTTAATTGAGGTCAAGTCACAACTGGAACAATCTTGCCCATTCATTCATTAACAAAAGAGGAGACAAAAAACACTATATAGATTGTTTCTGCTATCTGGGGCAAGGTGTGCTAAGAAAAGACATTTCTGACTTAAAAGCACAAGCCTTCCTTGCATTCTCCCTAGAGGGGAGATAATGCAAGGGGAAAAAATAATGCAACTTGGTAGGAAATTCATATCTAAACAGTCAAGTTGTCTCAAAGTTGGTACACTACCTTGCCACATGCAAGTCCAAAGTTTATGGTGCTGTGAATGAATCTTCACCACCTGGCTGAATTCACAGTAGCTGCTTTTTCCTGTCCTTGCTGTACTGCAGTACAATTAAGGGTACTTAAGCATAGTCTAGTGTAACATAGTACTGTAACAGGGACAATGACCACAGTAGCAACGGGAGAATATTGGAGTAATGTTCTGCCACTGCCTTGACTTTGACTCAGTGCTTGTGCCTGCAGGATGCTTTGCTTATTACCTTGAAAATGCCGTTACCACTGAAGGATTCCACATAAAAGACTCTTGAAAAATGAAATTAAGGAAGTTCTCTCATGCTGTGTATGAAAACAGCATTCAGTCTCACGCATGAAATTTCTTCAAGTATCTTAAGTTTCCAGAGAACAGTTTTATTGTTTTCATGGCAGTAAGCCCCAAAGATGGAGTTACGAATCTACTTCATAATTTGTCCCAACTACATGTATTAGGCTTGCGTTCTTCCTGATATGGAATATTATGATAGTCATTCAGTCACCTCAATTAAGAAATTGCTTTATAAGCCAGTTTTGAGCTAGCTCCAATTGTGGTAAATCTGTAATCGACAGTATCTTCCAAGGAGATATTTACCTTGGGTTCTTGACTGTCTCGAAAACGAGACACCAGGCTGGGACTTCACATCAGCAACATAACTCCTCTATGTTCTTATCAGTGATGGAGTGTGCTAGTGTCTTTGAAATAACTTGGTGTTTTACTGAAGCTACATACAGAAAAATAGGAGCATTTGTCCCTGTTTTTTACCACTGTGTTTTTTGAAAAAATCTGTGTTCCGGAAAGGCTCTTGAAAAAACAAAGTGAAGACCAAGCCTAAATGATCCATCCCAGGTTTTACTCGATACTCGACTGCTTCCAGAACAGGACATCTTGGGTGTTTTGTCAATTCCCTGTAGATATCTGCCCAGGATGTATGTATTGAATAAAAAAAAACAAACAAACAAACAAACAAAAACAAAAAAACCCACCAACCTTCAACTTACTCGCTACAGCAGAGTACTTCAGTTAGCTCTTTACCTGAAGTAATAAATTAAAACCAACCGAATACCTGGGTTGCAATGCAACTCATTCTTCTTTCAAAAGCCTGACATTTACAGTAGAGGAACTCTTAAATACATAAACATTTCCCACTTTTACTAATACTATAAATCTCCTCATTCACTTCAACCACAAATGATTTTAAATAGCCAATAGATCTTGAGAATTACTTTTATTTGCACTTCTGGAATAGTCATCTAATGTCCTAATATATCTACAGTAAGAGAATATGTCCTGAATATAGTTCTAAGAATAATTAATTAAAATGGGAAAATATTTGGAACTGTTCTAGTAAGATTTGTATATAAAAGCTGTTTCTGTGGGCAGGAATAAATGTGGTACTCAAGACTTGAAAAGCACTTAAAAAAAGTATTTACAACTAACTGGAATTAAGATTTTTCAGAAGAAAGATAATGACTTCTTAGAGCCAGGAAAGTCATCTACTACCTGTTTTTTTAAATGAAGACTATTGCCTTTCATAGCAGGCTTAAATGGATACCTCATTATGGTGTTAGGAAAAAATGTACTACTTTTCAAAGCTTTGCTGAAGCTCTAATTCCCATAGGACGCAGACAGAGGAAAAATAGGGACTTTCACAGATTCATAAAAATATTCTTGTGTATTGGAAGACCAACACAGTCACTGATAAACATCTCTGCAGCGAGAGCCCACACTTAGCATGTCAAGAATATGCAGCAGACAGAGCAGAAGAGTTGCTATTAGAGCGGATTAGGAACTAGAAAGCCAGTCTTTTGGAAAAACCTCTTACACATTTTTGCCTCATATTACAACAAACAACTGCAATTTCAGATTTTCTCACAAACTGGTTGTAAAAGCAGTCAGCTAAAAGAGAAAACCTGGCATATTCCGTTCCATTTCATTTTAACGCTAAGCCCTTGATCTGTCACCGCATTTCGTGGGAACAGCTGTTTGGGTGCCTTTGACCCTCTTTTCTCCTAGAGGCCATGCCCCTGCTACATCCTTCCTCCCGTCCCTGGCAGCAGGCAACAGGAGAACCAGTGAGCCCCATGAAGTTAGAGCCCCTGGAAGAAGGAGGTTACCGATTGCAAAAGAAAGCAATTAGCATACAAGAGATTAATTACAAGCCCAGAAACCTTCAAATAATACTCAGGTAGACTGCCTGCGCTACCTCTCTATCTACATACTCATCCTGTATATGCTGGTGTTTAACTTTTATTGCCAGGTTAGCTTGAACAAAAGGGTATTAGAACACAGTTATGATTACAGCAAATTGGAGGGAGCATCAGAAAGTGGAAATATGTCACTTACTGTGTTCTCGTCTCAAAACCTTATGGCTTGCCACCCTGAAAGGAGGCAAAGGAGCCAGCAGCAAACAAAACCTTCCATTGTGAAAGGACTGACAGGTCTAATCGTCATTTCTGCTTCAGAAATTTTTAAAATGAAGTATGTGAAAACATGCTGACCCTCGGGAAATAAGTGGGACTGTTAAAAATAAATAGGTTCCAGCTTTTCAGGAAGAGCAGATTCACTACAGTGACGTAAAAACACCCAGCAGCTTGTCCCAGACATTTCCCATGAGACACTGCTGATTTAGGAAGAAACAGCAGCTCACACAGCTGCCTGAAAATTTAAATGCCAGGATGTTACTTCTTGAATCTCATTTTTTCCACAGCTCACCTTTGACACAGTGACAGTACTTGCACAATCCCTCCGTACCCTCAGAAAGACCCTTTGAACACTTTTTAAAAAAAATAATTAACCTTCATGGAACATCCCAGTATACCTTAAAATACATTACAAGATATGAAGAGTCTTAGGAGTATCCTCTCGTTGGGAAAAGATTTAATTAATGAATAAAATATTTCATACTGTTCATTTTAGGGTTTTTAAATTTTCTGTTGAAAGTGATGATGAGTCCCAAGTACATTTCGGGTGTTGTGTCGATGTACTTGCAGAAAAGGACCAGTGTTGTGGTATGACACGTTGGTGTGCAGAGGGGCAGCCTGTGGTCAGCCTGAGCCCAAGGCAGAGACAGATTATAAAGCAAGTGCTGAAACAGAAGTTTCCTTCTGCATGGACTTACTGATTTGCAGCCATTTCTATCAGTTACAGCAGATATTTCTGTGATACTAGAGCCACAGTCTTGATAGTGACAACTAAGACTTCGTCATTTCAAAGCATATATGTGTATCTTTAATTCAAAGTGGTTCGTTTTGGGCCCATGTGGACACTGCAGAGGTGAAGTATTAAGTCATTTAGGAAGATAGTTCTTCCAGTAAACATTTCATGACTCGTCTGGTTTCTCTTGTGTTAATTCATCAGGATCAAGTTCCTTTACTGTTTTCTTAGATTTCCACTCACTTTTTTACCCAAAAAAAATCCTGTTAAGTCCTAACCAATGCTTTCCATAAGTCAGAACTCATGAATTAGTGTTTGTTTATAAAAGGACTGCAGGGATTATATTGCTGGAACAGATTCTTTATACATAATCACTTCAACACGTGTCTTTCCACCCTGCTTACAGTAAGACTGCAAGTCATGTAAACATCTCTACAACAAAAAGAAAGTTGCTAGTTGGTTTGTTGTACTTCTGCTCAGAGAGAATGAAGAATGTTTATATGTATTAAAAATTTAAGTATTTCTAGAAAATATACACCCATACAAATATATGTCCAGAAGGAAAACAGTATCATCAATCAGTTCTTGCTAGATAAGGAGTCAGATAAGTAACATCAGGCAAGATGTATCATCTTGTCATTTGCCTGGATAGCATACCCCAGTGTTAGACAACCAGTACATCTGTACTGGTCTTCACGGACCAGGACGTTTCACAGAAAATGGTCTCTCTTCAGAGAATTTCTAGTGGCAATATCTAGTAGGATTAAACCACAATAAAAACCCCACAGAGATGTATTGAAGTTACACACCTTTGAAGAGAAACTCTGCGGCCTGTAATTTTTACGAGACAGAAGTTACACAATCAAGTGCATTGTCACACGTACAAGGAATAGGAGGGAGCAACAACCAAAAAAGATCCTGTGATTTCTACTCAAAAGAGCTTCCCTTGACCAATTCACCATGACCTAAAACCTTCCCTTCTCAGGTGTCTTTATCAGAAAAGGGAGACCCTTAAACACAAATCCAGTCATCCCTGTCATAGGAAGACTGATGTTGTCTACAATGATTTCAAAGGCTTGAGGTCCTATAGGAATAAGCAAGGAACCCTCAGGTGAAATCAAACACAATGGGAAGGCCATCATAGTCTTGCTGTTGGCTTCAGTGTAGCCAAGACTTCTTTTTGTTGTTCTTGCAGACTCTAAGAGCTATTTGAATAGTGATACAAGTGCAGCTCTGCGCATGGCCAGAAGCGACAAAGCAGGCACAGAAAACGTCTGAGCAACTGAAGAAGTCAGAGGAGCAACACATCTCCATGCCTAGTCTTGCTAAGACATTGGTCTGAGGGCAGCACAGCTCAGGAAGCCTGGTTTCCTGCTCACACACCATGAGGTTTACTTCTCAACCACCTCTCCTGGCAACAGCCCAGGTCCCCACAGCATTCACACAGTCTCTGGTGGGGTGTGAGGCAGCCCAACGCTGTGTCCAGTCACCTTCTAGGTGACCAGCCAGCTGCCCTGCTGTTCCTGCTCTTCTGCCAGAGGGGAGGTAGCAGCAGCTCCTTCCTCAGCTCAGTTCCTGGTGTCACGCAAACCAGTAGGAGTTCAATGATTATTGAAGCCTTCTTTCAGGGTTGGCAAAAATTGAGTAGTGGGGCTAAAAGCTATGGGAGGGAAGGGAATGGGGATGGCTAAACAGTGAGCTCACATATGTCTTGTTTTCTTAGCAGTTCAGGCTAAAAAGGAACATTTTATGTATACATATATAAAGGGTGAGTAACTGGCAAGATTCTCAGTATCAAGAAGAAGCTTGGCCCTGTCTCAAGAAACCAACAGCCTGTTTGAAGTTAGCTGGTGTGTTTTTTCTCTGGTAATGACTTTAACAGTGTTCTTTCTTTTACTAGCCACACTGGGCAGTAGTCCATCTTACAGACTGAAGCGCCCAGTTCTCCAAGTAACTCTGCGAACCCAATAAGATTACCCGCTGAATTCAACCAGAGATGTTGCATTCCTTCCCAACATGACACTGTTGTTGCGGGGGGGAGGGAGGACAGAACACACAGATGGACACACAACACAACTAATCTGAATCATGACAATCTCCTCAGACAGAAAATTGCTCACAATTTGAAAGCATCCCTTGTTTTGCCCCGCTTCAGGTGGAGGCAGTCCAAATTTACCAGGATGGCAATTAATTGGAGCAATTCTACTATAAGGGGCTTTGCTGGTGCTAGATGCCAAAGAAAAATGTTTTCCAGGCCTTCAACACAGCTGGAGCATTGAGCTTTGAGAAGTCTGGCTTTGATTCACAAAAGGGTGTAAATGTCACAACATTCACTACTGTGGCTCCTAGCCTTTTTGATAAATTAGTGGCTCATCAAATCTCTAACTCAGAGGCAGGGGACAAATAAGCGGGTCTGGGATTTATTGCTAAATTGGAATTTAAAAAAAAAAAACAAAACCAACATTAAATTTGAGTTTAAGGGTGAATGCACCCTTTATGTTTTTAATTTTGAGAAGTTTACTTTTCCTGATTGCTTTAGACTAAATATATTCCTGAAACAAACTCAAAATCCCAAACTTAAAATAGAGAATTCAGTCCTTTCCAGAATTATTTATCACTTTTTGGAGAGCTTAGAAGCTATTAATCACATTCAATGTGACTTCGTGGCTAATTCTGATTGAACCCGATCTGCTAGAGCATGAAAAATTCCATCTGCCGTAACAAAGAGATGTGAATGGGTCCAGACCTCCTAAACTAATGAGTACTTGCTCATCCCAAATAGTTACTTCTTTTGAATTTATTAGTATAAGGAATATCCGGATGCCAAGCCTATGTAGTTTGTTATCCACTTTATCACACAGGCAAGAAATCAGACTTCACTGTCCGTTACAACAACTTAGCCTGCCACACTCTAAATTAAATGAAAATTCAGAGTTGTAACTCAAGTTTTCCTGCTTTGGTCCAGGAATTGTGATGTGAGTTGCATTCCTTTCTCTGTCGCTGACAGCACATGTGATCTTCATGTAACTTTCATGCCCAGCTTCCATGTTTGTAAAAGTCGTGTGTCACTCATTTTCATAAAGCACCTTGCTCAACAACTCTCAGAACAGTCCTAGATAAAAGATGATCAAAATTATTCTTCTATCCTCAACTTATCATTCAGCCTAGAACTCACTACTGAGTATAAAACAGCCTTCACAAGTTTGTTGTTTTCTATGTACGTTTCATAGATGATATGCTGAAGTATTTACTTTAACAAAATGAATTTTAACAGAGTCCTGATTAAGGAAATTGCATACGCAGTGGTTACGTAAAACATAATGGTTTCATTTTAGCTTCCCCATCTCTGGGCGAATTTGAAACTTCCAAGTTGCCTGCAATATTTTACATAAAGGGCACTCAGGAAGTACAGGATCTGCTCTATTGTGTTAGAATTGCAGTGTTATCCAGCTCAGTTTTCATTCTCTATTACATTGTCAATGAATCTGCCTCAGGAAGGGAGCACCTGCTGTTTCTGCACTAAATTTTGGTATTTGCAAAGGGAGACCGAAGCCAAACTCTGAGTGCTTATAAGGACTTGAGCATCAGACACCAGGGTGAAAAGCAATGTCTGAAGTTAAGGTATTAAATCTAGAGGAGCTTTTATGCTTGTGCAAGGAAAAAAACATCAAACAAGCAAAATATATAGAAATATTTTTACGTAAATCCCTATTTTCCTTTAACTCTTGTAGAAGAAAACTAAATCTGACCTCTCTCTACAGAATAAGCATCATACAAAAGTCAGTCATGTCCATTTGGAATGTAGAATGAAATAAGTTACATTTATGACTAAAGAACTTAAATACACAAGAATTGCTCCTCTACATCAGACCCAGCTGCTTCAGAAGGGAAGCAAGAAAAACTTGATTAAGCAGTTATGAAATAGCTTCTTAACCGGATGGTTTCTGTTTGACTTCAGTTAGCGGTTAGCTCATGCCCCATCCAAATCACTCTCACAGCTTTCAAATGGTCAGCTTCGTAAAACCCAATAGAAGAAAGATAAATGTATATTTTTAAAATTTTCTTTTAAAGTCAAGTTAGGAATGAAAGATCAGTCTATGGCACAGGAAGCAAGCCTGTTAAATCTTACTTCAAGATGCAAAAATTAATGTATTTAGCTCTGTGGTTCTGTACTCAGTCCTTGTGGGTAACCAAGATGATGGTCATCAGATGAACACACATGTTAAAGTGAATTCCACCAGGATACCACAAAGCAATTGACCTAATTTTACAGTCATTGGAAGCCAGCATTGACTGTTAAAAAAAAGTGAAGAACAACCATGCAGGAAAATAAAGTCCAAACTGTACTGTGCTTTTATAAGCTATATTCTCACATGAGTAAGCACACAGCTCTTCTGATACTAGTGAGTGACCCACAGATCTGACTTTGTATCTCTTACAAGACAGGTTTGGGTTTTATGCCATTTCATACAGTCTACTTTCACAGTTACTGTCTCCTTTTAAATCGCCAGCACTTTCTTGCCTTCAAAGAGATAACTTTTCTTTTTCTCTTACCTAAAATCCCGGGCAGATCTGGTATCTAGACACATAGGTTGCTACAGTACTGAGCTTACAAGTCAGTCCTGAAATGCATCAAGGGTGGCTATTATAGACCACCTTGAATTAGGAGCTTTAAGCTATACCTAGACACAGCTTTATCAGACTTCATTCAAGAACATCAGCAATTACAAAAGCATCTAAGAATGTTTCTTGGGTGTTTGTTTTATTTGCAATTAAAAAGCAACACAAGAGGTACAGAAATACTAAATTCAGCCTACCTACGTGCTGAAGGGATTATCATTGTACTGTCATTAAGCGATTTATCATTAACCACTACACTGTGGGAAAGCAATGAAGGATAACCCCCCCCTACATCACCCAGTAGGATCAAATTCTGCCTGAAAACAGAGCTGCTGACCTGATTGCAGTCCTGCCTGGAAACCTCAGTCCTGGATCAGGCACCCATCAACTACACTGTGTCCTTCAAACACAGTGCCGAAGAATGAGAACAATTTACTGAGGAAGATAATCCACAAAACCTATACTCCGATGTTAATAATCTATATGAAGAATATACAGCTCCTATTGCTATGACAGGTAAGCCACCAAAAAAACAGCTGAAAGTCAATGGCAGGCCAAAACTGCACCCAGCCATCTCAGGCAGCAGAGTAGTTTAGCACAGTGAGACCTGCTTCGTCACACTTTAACGTGGATATGAGATTGCTGGTCATTGCTATTACAACACAATCTTAATTATTTCATCACCAGTGTGCACAGCAGAAATATCAGGCTGAAGTGTCGGTCTGTTCTAATCAACTGATCAACGGATGAACGCTGTGACATGATGTCTTACAACCATGACCACTGTGATAGCAAGTGGAAATTGCAAAGCTCAATGCCACATGGGTTCCATTTGTCCCAAACCAAGAGAATGAGAGGGAAAGAGTTGTTTTTCTCTCATTGCTATCAAAAGCTTTAGTTGCCTCAAATTACCAAAACCCTTGCCTACAATTTCCTGGCCAAAACCTGAAACACTTTCCTACTGTTGTCAAAACCTGCACAATCTTTCCAGTGTACCTGAGTGGCACAGACCCGCTGCATATAGCCTGTTGAAATCAGACTGCTAAAGAGTAACATAGCTCATTTGAATCCAATCACAGAAGGCAACACCTCTTGCACAGATGAGGCAGGGGTTGTATGATTGAGGTTCTAGGTGTTGCATAGAACATAGAGTTTGTAAGGATTCCTAGGGTAACAAAGATTTTTTTTTTTTGTCTCTGCTTTTTGAGAGCAATCCAACTGAAACATTTCTGCAAACTTTTTAATCCAGTATTTCACTAAAGACAAGAGCACTCAAGCACATCCAGGCACTGTTCTGGGAGGGTACACTGAAGCAGTATCTCTATACTTTACTCCGATCCTTTATTTCCTTGGCATCAGCTGTTGGTGATAGAAACACAATAGATTTAGGTCTGACTCAGTGTGTCTCTAGTACACCCCTAAAAGTTGTGTGTCTACTCACAGATGGATAATTTATTTCAGCAAGTCAACAGAGAAGCTAGTCTCTGAAGAATGACCCAGAAAGTGCACATGCAGAGTAGTGAGTCACTGGACTCCCTGTGGTGAATGCCATGCTATATCTCTAGATTCCTTCTGGACCCAACAACTGTAGTATTTGACAGCATAGGCACTTCCAGCTGTCTGACAACCAAAGCAGCAAGTGCTCTCCTGGGGTTCTGCATCCGTCTCAGCTAGTCTTGGTCATGTTGGAACTGAGCAGTTGAACCTGACTTTAGCATGACAGCCTCATGGTTAAAGCATTTGACTGGGTGTTTCCAGGGCTGAATACACATTTTAAGCTGCAGAAATAACCCTGGAAGTTACCACTGACACTAGGCTACAGAGTTATGTTGCTTTTGCTTGGCCATCATTTGATCTCATTACTTCCTTGCAGCAAAACTAGTCCAGAGTCCAGGTCCAGCTTGGACATTTTCCCAGCTTGTGAATTAGGGACATTGCTGGAAAATGGGAGACAGACTGTAGAAATAACTGAACCCAGAGCTATCACTTCCTAGGGAGGAGTTGCAAGTAGCTGCCAAGCCACTATGCAAGAGGTGAACATTGCTTCCTTCTCTGCCTTTTTGAATGAGTGTATCGTGGGCAGCTGTTTTTGTTGGGTTTTTTTTGTGCTCACATGTGCTCTCAGCACAGACGGGAGCCAACCCCTCATGAGTTTTTGGTCAGAAACACTGTCTCAACCATGGGTCATAAAGGCAGCCAAGTTGTCACAAGGGATCCAGTTCCATAAGCTTGGCAACCTGAGGGTGTGGTTGCACATCTAACTTTCTGTACACAACTTTTGGGCCAAACAAGAAGGAACTTCATTTGTTTTACTCATCTCTAGCTAGGCAGCCATTGAGTGCAGACTGTCTAACTTGCTATCAAATAAGTAGTACTGGAACCTTGCTTTTGGTGTCAAAACAAGCATTCAGGATCTCACTCCAAGAATCTTGAATTAATGGGGCTTTTCCATTTCCTGTAAACACACTTTGTAGAAACCGGGCAGGGAAACTTTAAGGCAAGGATATGTTTCTGTTAACCTCAACATACAGTCACTTGGAAATTGGCCAATAGCTATTCTTATTTATTTCCATTTACTGACATGCTGAAATATCACCAGGGCTGGTTGTTCAATAGTTGAATAAGATGTTAAATGCTTAGGCCTTATTCTACCTCACAAAAAAAAAAAAAAAAAATAATCACAGAATTGCTGAGTTGGGAAATAACTTCTGGAAATCATCTAGTCCAATCCCCCTGCTCGAAGCAGGGTCAGCTACAACAGATTGCTCAGGACTGTTTGTGAATGTTTCTAAAAGACAGAGACTGCACAACCTCTCCAAGCAACTTGTTCTACTGCTTGACCACCCTCACCATAAAAAAAAAATTATCAAAAAAATATTTTTATCATGTTTAAGTGGAATACTTTTTTATTTTAGTTTGTGCCCACTGCCTCCTGACTTCTGGATTTTCTTTCAGATATGCAAATTCAATAAGACATCTAACAAAAAAATCCTACCTATTCCTCCTATGGGCCTCAGCACTGCAGAGGTATCAGAAGGGCATTGGAAGTTATGCACAACAACACTGCAGAAAACACATTATCCCTTGGGAAATGTGCAACTTCCCTCCCAGGGCACTGCTGCAAAACTGTCATCACCTACACACAACAGCTAACCCCAGCTCCACCTCTGAAAGGCTTTTCACATTTCTGTATGACAGTAGTCCACTTGCCAACAGATAAGCCACGTATTCCGCAGCCCTTCCTTAGCTTAGTGGGTGTGGAGAAGTGCCTCCTGAACAGGACAAAACCCTTTGCTCCATGACAGTATGGCAGGACTTGAATTTCCCAGTTTCCCAGGATTTGGAGATTCTGCACATAAATGGATACCAAAACTCTAAACCAGGATATGCAAAACATTAGAGTGTTACTTTCAGTTTTCTTTAATGGTGGAAACTCTTCTAAGTTACAGAAAGAACTTCCTTAGGTGAGGATCCAGCAGCAGGGAGAGCTTGAACATCATTTTATAACTAGAAGCGCATGACCAGAACGGTTTTTCATCAACGAAACCTCCTGATTACTTATGGAACTTCTACCAATTTTCCTTTGGTGATACAGTTATAGTCCCCTGAAGCGTATTCCAATGTATTTGTCATCTGATCAGCCCTGCATAATTTACTTGATAGCAGCTGTGTACACTTTCTTCAGGCTTTTCCCTCTAGTGCGTTAATATTTTCTTTTTTTGAAAGCTTTCCAGGGATTGTGAAAAATGTTGTTTGGTTTTTTTTCTTTCTTTTCTCCTCCCACATTGAAACGCCAGCTTATGCTTTTGCCTAATTGAAACCATCCATGATGCACCTTTAAAAGGCAAGAAGCAATTCTGCAACTTTGTTTAAAAACTAGAAAAAAAAAAGGAAGGATACCTTCTTCTGCTATGAGCTTATTTTATGCTCTGCCACAAACCTCCAGTTTATAGTTTCAGCTGGACTCACATAGCCTGCTCTTGTCCCATTTTTCTAGAGGCATTGAGAGAACAAAATACCTGAAAAGACGTATTGAGTGAAGTCATGTCACACCGCAGTCATTTTCCTACTATAACTTAGTGCGTTTTTGAGATTCAATTTCCAAGCTTTTTACAAAGAGATACTAGAAGATGGCAATAAAATAGAATTCTCTCAACAAAGCAGATTCAAATTCAAAATGGCAACTGACATTATGTAGATATGCTTCAGTGATGCTCATACTGGGAAAAATCAGGGAAGAACGGCAGTGGAAATGAGCACATCACCTGTAGAGTTATGTTTGGTAAGAGTCTCTTTCCCACAGAGGTTACATAGCTGGTGACCAAGATAAAGCAGAAAGAATATTGCAAACAGCGTGTGTCTTGCATGGAAGAGTCACCATATTGTAATATGGGCTGTTCCTGCAAATGTTGTACACGATGAGTTCTCCAAATCATACTACAGTTTATTAACGAAAGAGGAAGGAGAACAATAGAAAAATGGTTAATTTGTGACCCAGATTCCTTATACTTTTTAAATCGCTTTCCCCTTGAACAGAGTATCTGAAAGCAATATCCTGGCATGAGTTTAATCAAATTTAAAGTAACACAGGCTAATCTTCTGAGGCCTGTTATTTCTGAGAAAAGTTATTTCTTTCCTTAAGCCCCGCTTCCCTTCTGGAAGTCTGTTAGTCATGAAACAGGCAAGCAGTGGTGTCTGAGGCAGTAAATACAGCGGTACCCCCCATCCCAACCCCTGCCCAACCTCTGCTTGCTGCTTCCCCAAAGAACACAATATCAAATTCCACTAATGAAACAGCTCTGTTTTTTTTCCTCCAAGATAAAGGATAATGAACAAGAGAACGGTTAGCAGTGGTGGTAACCATCATAACAGGCATTACAAGGTTTTGGCAGTCATTTTCAAATGCTGGAACCAGAAGTTGAGCATTTAATATGATTTGAGGAGTCCAATTTGAAGCACCATTTTCCCTTCTTGTTTTTTAAGAAGCATTTTCCTTAGCATGTGGACCCAGTGCTGATACACGTCTGGATTTCTGGTTGTTAACTGAAGCTTCTGGAAAGTCCCTAAAAACCCTCTTGTGCTTCCCTTCTTTTTTTCCCCTCTCCTTACCCACAGAGCAGGATCTGGTTTCTTTCTTTGTGCTCTTTTCTGTCTTAAAGCAGCCAGTATCACCAGCAGAACTTGTCTTTAGTTTCTTTGGTTTTTCTTCCAGGAAGGAAGGCTGCGTCCCATTAAGCCTTTCCAGTGCTAGAGCAGCCGGGTGTCCTGTTGGGCACTCGCTGCATCCACGTTAAATCTCTCCATGCTCCAAGGCTCAGTAAGACATAGTAGCCATCTGCCAAATGTTACTGGTTTGCAGTTTTTGCATTTAAGACTTAAGATACAAATTGCTTCTAAGACTGCATCCCAGTACTATCAAGTTTTCCCATTCTATTTTGATGTGGTTACCAAAGAACGTACCTCAATACTCAGAAGCAGTTTAAGAGACGCGTAAATGTATGTATATACACGACAAGACACAACTGTTTGTCTTTTGATATATGTTAGCTTAGAGGATGTTTCATTTGCCACGTTAATCCAAGCATTAAAATAAAAGTCAAGACTGGCATGGGTCTGCCACAACCCTAAGGACAATTTAAGAACAAAAACCCAAACAAACCTTCCACCATGTGGACCCATCATAGTTTCAGGCTCAGAGTCACTTATTTAGTGCAGAGAGCTCCCCACTGCTTTCAATGAGAGATCCTCACACAGAAGAGATTACAAAAATCAGTCCCTTGGGGAACAGGGAAGGTTGTTTCCAATTCCTTCTCTCAAGCTGCTATCAGTGCAATGGAACTTTTGGCACACATCACTTTCTCCCTTCTGAAGTTCCCTTTATTATTTCAGCTCTGATTTCTGGGCTTACCATCCTGTTATTTCCCCCCTAGGCATGATACTATTTGAGCTTCTCCTTTCCTCTCGTGTTCCCTTGCATCCTGCTGAGAACGCTGCAGGAAGAATTATAGCCAATTCATTTGCCTGCCTGCCAATTAGAAGTATGCTATGTCAGAGTCAAGTGAGTAAATACCAATACACAATATGACAGCTATCCAGCCCATTTGACCCCCTGACAGTTTTCAGTGCTTTCCACTTTATTAAAATGAGGTATTAATAGAACAGATGTTTCACAAGACACAGTACCGTTGTACTTTGAATCACAGAGCTGATTTTTATAGCCAGAAAAAACAGATTCTTTAACATGCTTCTTTATGCCAGACACTTTTAAATCGCAAAGTTTTCTGAGGGCTTTTATTCTGATATTCCAGTAATAAATTAGTCACACTGGTGAGCAGATATCCTCCTAACTCACTCTTCTGTCTCTTTAATATTTGATTATGAATACTTGGGACAAGAACCAGTTCGTATTGTTTGCACAGCATCACAGGGTCCCAAGGTCTAGATTTGAGTAGCCAGGTCCTCTTATAAGGCACAGTAGTTTAGCTGACAGCGTATCAACAGATGCTTTAGACACGAATAGAAGGAACAAGTCTCTCCTCCAAAGAGTCAGCAATTGAAGAGCCCAACTCCATATTGTGCATGGTGCCAGAGAAATTCTGCTTGCTCAGAAACGTTGCTATTTGAAGAAAACTCAACATGGGCACAGAGGGCAACTGCACACTTCTCAGTGAGGTGCTAGAGCATAAACAGACTAGAGCTTGGAAGAGACGAGCAATCAGACATATGGTATCATGAAGAGATCTCTCTCTCATGCCATGGGTATTTTTAACACAAGGCAATGATTTGACATAATTCATACTCAAGCAAGTTAACGCTATTCAGCACACTCAGATTTAATATGTAATACAAGTCGGTAATCTTAGAAACTGTCCAACTTTAATGTTGCGATTTTCTTTTGCAGGCAAATAACCTTATGCTGCATCCATTTCTTTTTCATTGAAAAAAAAAACCCCACATTTCAACAATTATTTCCAGCTTGCAAGCATTTGAATGTCCACCCTGAAAATATTGTTAGTTGAATTCCTGGAGAAAGGCCAACCACAGCTCTAAGCTCTCCAACTAAGCGTGAAGCAAGAGAGATCAGCACCCCAAAGCACAAACGCTCACACTCAAACCAGGGCTCTATAACAGAGGAGTCTCTTTGCAGCAGTAAAAACAGGCAAGTTTTAATATGTGCTAGCATGAGTAAATAACAAGTGCAAAGCCTAATGTGAACAAGACGCAGTAAAGGATGCTTCGTGAGTTTATGGCAAGAGACAGACCACTCTTTTCTGACAAAATTAAACTGCAGCAAGTAGCCAAGTCAGGGCTTCTTGCTGCTCCTTGGCCATAGCTTTTAGATAAAAGAAAGCAGTTTCTCCTACGCCTTGTTCTTCTGGGAAGCACACGCAGTTTCTCCCATGGATATTTCTATTAAAGGAGGATGCTAATACTGACTCACTACCGAAAGATCAAAGTTTACCTACAGAAACCTTGTGCCTCTCCCTCTAAGTCTCTCCTGTAAAGATCCTTGACTCTCTTTTTCCTAAAAAGCTTGTCTTGTGCTGTGGGACACAAAAAACTACACAGTATTTCCATGCCAGCTATTCTTCAGCAGTTGTGCCAAGAGCTTTTTCCCGTATACACATTGCTGGAGCCATACCTTCAAATAGCTGCTTTGAAGCAGCATGCCCTGTGGCCACACACCCCCAGAAAGCAGAGCTCATCATTGCCCAACAGTTGGCTGAAGCATTGCTTTATGCCCCAGCTCAGCCATCCTTTCAAATGAAACCCTAGTGTAAGTAGTAATTCCCTAACAAAGCACACATAATCAATATTTCCCCACAATTAATAGAGGAAAAACATGTGGTTAGCAGACTTCCCTAATAAAATGGACAGAAAGCTATACTCAATACTACTAAATAAATTTAAACTTACACTTGTGAAGAGTTCCAAACCACGATTCTCCCTGGAATAGTGATACATGTTGCAAAACTTCCATTGCATCCCTGCATATACATGTTAAAGAGATTAAGACAAGTCACGCACTAAGTAAGCCATGACTGCCTCACTGTGGATTAAAGCAATGCTTGTTTCCAGTAGATTGCTATTACTGCCAAAATATTATTTTTCTTCATCTCTCAGGAAAAAAAAGTTGACATTTGGTTCGGTTGAACAACCCAAGGTATTTCTGAACATACTATCACAATATCTGTATTGGCTGACAAATAGCTTGCAATAGGTGAAGCTGAGTAATCAGTTGATCTTGACTGAAATCAGAGCCATGCATCTCAAGCATATCTTGAAGCTTGCATTTCTGCTATAATATGGATTCTCAGATTTTTTCAAAACTGTCAATAGCTTTGCAAAAGCTCTGTTTTAACACTGCTTGCATACTGGGCATTACATAACCATTTACTTCCTGATAGGTTGAAAATCTACCTAGAACTGTATTGCTATGCCCGAGCTCACATTTCCTTCCTCTGAATTTTCTTATTAACTTCTCTTCCTTGAGAGCACAGGCTGGCTGAGCTTAAACAAGGACTAGTTTGCATCTGATCAGATGGACAGCAACAAACCAGATTTTATTTTCACAAGAGAATGACATTCTAGCTCTCAGAGCATGAGCTTTGCACAACTTGGGACCCAGTACTTACCACATGTAGGTCCTTTGAACCTGTTTCCATTAAGAAAAAGTTAAATTGGAGTTGCTATTCCACAGACTCTTATTTCCAGATCTTTTACCATAACCTCTGTAGCATCCCAGGCTGCATACAATAAAAAACATCAATGCTTCTGCAAAGCAAGGACGTCTTCTTATACAGAGGACACTGGTACCTTGTGACATACTGAACACTTTGCATTTTATGTTGAATCTCAACATTGTCACTGGGTGTTGTTTAGTTACTTTAGTGACTTCATACATGATTCCAAAAGAATAATTTACAGAGTCATCTGAATCACGCAGGCTACGTTACTGTTAAACACATATCCTTGGCAATTCATGTGTATGGCTTCTGCATGGAGACATAATCCAGTTACTGGATGCCATACTTACCCAGCTGGATTAACAGCTATAGCTACTGGCTGTCAGAGTAAGATATCTGGTTACTGATAGATTACCTCCACTGAGATACAGTCCATGTTGCTCAAACAAAAAAAATTTATTCATTAACTGTTATATGATATCTGTATTAATAAAACTGAGATGTCTTATTTCTTCTGCTATTATCACATATTATTTTCTAGCACTTCCTTCAGACATGGGCCCCACTGCATTAAACAGCCAGGATTTGTGCCCTTTCATTTAGGGAACTGTGCTTGTGAACCTACATTTTTGTTCCGTTTTTGGCTGTAAAAGTTCCCTATGGAAGAGAGATTCCAAACCAAGCAGAACTGCTGCAGAAACTATCCATGAAATATTTTGAGCATTTCTATTCAAACTTTAGCAGCTCTATCTAAACCAGGAGGCTTAGAAGGGGGCTCGGCTGTGCTGTGGTCAGGAGCTGTGGCACTCCTGGCATGGGAGAACCCTCCCAGGCAGTTATTCCCCAGGGACACCCCGGCACAGGCCCCTCCCCACCCCACCCAGGGCATTATCTGCCATTCATCCACACACCTCCATTTTGAAAAAAAAAAATATGCTTTCCCACACAAGCAAACAAAAACTGTTTGATCAGTGAATTCCTGCTCAGCCCCATTATAGACTCCAGTTTCCATCCCCTCAGTCTGGTCCTCATGAACAACTATTTAGCTGGAGTTTAAAAGCATCGCTAGCTTTCAAGTTAAATTGCTGTATAGCTTCCAAATGCTCATTAAAAGATCTCATCTCACCGAGAAGAAAGTAGCATATGAACAATGAAAAAAGCATTATACACCCATCCGAGGGCTTTTCAACCCCATAACAAGGCACTGAAGGACCTAGGAAAGGTCACAGACAGAAGCTCCAGAGTGACACAGGAAGCAGGGCAGAGCAGCGCTGGCACTATTCCTCAAGTGCAAAAGCTGAAGATATTTGTCCAGAAGCAGTTTCTCTCCTTCAGGCTCTTTCCCAGTGCCTGTTGATTATTATTAATATTACAGAAAGACTCAGAGTATCTTGTGCTGTCCTCACATGGAACAAGCCTGAATTTTCATAGTTCCTGCATGAAGTGATGGGATTAATAACTTCATTAAAACTCATGGGCAAGCTGGTGATCAGCCCTCCTCAAGCCGTGTAAGACAATTATGGCTTTATTTTGAAAGATTAAGTACCAAGGTGATATCTTCGTAGAGAAGAAAGGAGTAGGTAACCTCTCCTCAGTAACACTCCTGCAAGAAAAAAAAATAAGTCTGTGTCGTAGCTCTCAGACCTTTCATTTTCCTTCTATTTCCTTCAGCTTCAGTGAAATCTATACCCTTTTGCCAACAGGTAGAACCACACAGTCTCTCTGTGTATAACCTCTTTGATTTCAGAAGTGTGCATGTAGGGGTAGAGAGAGACATTCCACATAGCACAGGTCACTTCTTCCCTGCAAAACAGAATTAAGACAGCCCCATTTCAGACAGATTCCTGAGCCTGTGCACCTACGCCCTCCCATCACACCAGATGCTCCTACTTATGCACACACCCTAAGGCACCTGGTTGCACACACAAGGTCAAACAGAGCCCTTGTGGGTGTGCTCGTGAGGAGACCTACTCCAGGTCTTCTCCCCAGTGAGAACATTCCTCAAGTCTCAGTTACTTCCTCACCTCTGTGATGTCTCCATCTTTCTGCTCACACATGACAAACTGAGCAATAAGTTGAAAACCTTGTGGGGTAATGACAATCAACAGGCAGCCAGTAAAGCCCCACCAGTGCTGTTTCCTTAGCAAACGAGAATGAACATTTGGGAAAGGTTGGACTGGACAGCTGGAACCTCAAAGTTTGATGGGGAAGAGGAGGAGGGAGAAGTGTGCTTGAGGGCCTTTTTTGTTCTTTGATCTTCCTACTAGACATACATGTTTCTTGCAGTAACCTTTTTACTAATTTTGAACTCACCTTTTTTTCCTCAGTTTTGTACCTTCTCTGTCATATGAGGAACAATAAATTCCTAAGCAGCACTGCCAATAGAAAGCCAATTAAATTTTTTTGAAGACCAAGGTACTCCATTCCTGAACAAACACATGCTTTTCTCGCATATGCGAAGCATCTGTGACTGAAACAGCTCCTGGAGGAAGCGCAGGGGAGGAAATTCAAACATTTCAAGTCAAAGCTGCAGAAGGAGAGGCTATTCTTTGCAGAAAGTTACAAAATCTTTTCCTGCCCTTAAAAAAAAAAATGCCCACACAGGACAAGAACAATACATACTCACTCAATGTGAAGTAAATTTCACTCCAGAGACATTTTGCTCTGATGTGCCTTGCTCTGGCCCATGCCTTGCTCTTCCCCCAGCCCTGAAGGCAAAGCCTGCCCTGGGAATTATGACAAAAGGACTGCTGTAGAAATCGATTCTATTCAAAATCGTAGCCTGGTTTTCCAGGGAAAAGGATTGAGGATTTGTCCACAAGAAGCTTTGAGAGCTGGCAACAGCCTAGCGCCCAGAAAGCTGTAGAAGTGCCATTAGCATGACAGCAGAAAACCTGCTATGAAAAGCACGAGTTGTAAAACCACATTGGGTATGATGATCATCTGCTTTAAAGGAAATTTCATGAAAGGAACAATATTGATACAGATTTTGTGTGGGCATTTGTTACCTGACCACTAAATGCTGCTAAGACCATTTAGTTCATACAATCTCTCTTCTAAACTAGGTCACTAAATTAAATACAGGGTCGTTTCCTCAGCAAAAGCAGCTATCTTTTCTCTGAACAGTAAATAAAAGAAACAAGGTTCATATTAAATTACATAATGAGATTCCAGGCTTCCCAAAGGATTTGCCCCTTTGCCAAAATGTTCCTTTGGAAAACCTGAGCCAATTCAAAGAGAAGCAGGTTTTACATTAACCACGTATATGTCCAATAGCTTATGTAGCTTTGTGTTGGGTAAGCATTAACTAGTGTCCCTCATCTTAGTTGATTAGCTTATCCATACTTCTTTTTTAAAGAGTGCTTAACCTCGGAATTTTATTTTTTTTTTTTAAACACAGCTTTTGCACTGAGGAAATTATTTATTTCCTGGTTTATTTCTCCCTGACAAAATAGAGATTAAAAGTGCATAAACATGCAGTGAATAATGAACACATTCATAGTGTCTTTAATGGTCCAGCCCTCTATTAAGAGAATATTTGCAAGCAGCAAACATTAGTTCCCCTATTCCTGAATTGCTCGTGAACATCATTGTCAAGGCTAGCAGGAAGCCTCATACATTCTCAGGGACAGGTAAGGAGTTAGAAGGCTTCACTACATCGAAATTGTAGTTGCAACGACTCATCTCTGCCTCCTAGCCTCAGGTCTCAGTGTAACATTGTTTGGGGAGATGGTGCTTTTGCCTTTTGCAAGGGAAGGATTCCTGTCTCCTGTAAGGCAACAGGAACCAGCCTAAGAAGTGCAAAGAGCTGAGCTGGCTGAGGACCGCTCCCTTCTCATCCATCACACTGTCCTCCCCATGCCTACAGGCTTTTTATTATTTTGTTTTAATTATGAATTTATTTTTCTTTTAATTTCCAAGATGCTTCTTTTCAAATCAGAAAAGCCCCTTGTGTAGCACTGAGGAGCCCCGGAGGGAAACCCCCTGCCACTGTCGATGCCAGACCAGAGCCCCAGCCCAAAGGAGCCTTTCAGCTCTCCTCTCCCATGGCTTTTTGTCATCCAGGCAGGCCAAGAAATACAAAAAAAAAAGGGACACATTTTAAGTGCACTTCATTTAAAGTAAATAACCTAAAGCAGGAGAGTTCATGTTTATTAACAAAATGAGATCCAGAAAGATGAAACCAAATCTTGACAGTTAACTACTGCAAAAGATGCCATGCTTTGCCACATTTATGAAATCCTACGCAGTGAAGTGTAACATCTGACCTTGGCTCAGCTCTTGTCTTTAAAGCTCCAATGAAAAGAGATTTAAATGATCAAGAAAAACAAATATAAATGCCATTAAAGCAAAGTTAGAAAGAACACAACTTCCAGCAAGGCAATCCTGGAAGTGCTGCCTGCGAGGCAGGGCAGCCGTACAAGTAACCAAGAAACAGAATTATAGCAGTTTATTACGTGTAAGGCTGCAGTGGCAGAAAACAAGTGACCACAACACAGGCAAATCTGAAGTTACTGCTCTTGCAAGTTTCATACATGCACTTTTTAAACTAAGTTTAGCTTTGTTCTCCTTGTTAAGCTACCTGAAAACTTACACAGCACTGTAAGAGAATCAGTATTTCAGCTGCTGAAATGCAACACATTAGCAACAGGAAAAAAAAAGTAGCAAGTGACAGCCAAAACATGAAAGGAAACATCAAAGGCAAGTTTTAAAAGTTTTAGTTCTGCTCTGCCAAATACAAATATAATGGTTGATTTCTTGTGCAGCAGCGTTTATTGACAGGGCCAGTTTGAGGCTGGTTCACACGACAGCGTTACACCCCAGAGAAGGCAAGCCCAGTATGGTTTAGTAATTAGTACACAGAACATGCTTGCCTAGCAATTAATTTACAACAGCTGTGAGCTGCACCAAGCCACACGTGATACCACCATCATTTTACATGCTCATAACAAAGGAAAGAGGACATTGTCCACAAGAGGGAGTTAGTAGACCAGCAATCTTGTGCTCTGTTACAGGTGTGAACTAACAGGCTGGTCCAGCCCCAGCCTGAGAGCTGTTCCTTCCCCCCGTGCACTCCTTTCCTCCTTCCCCTGCAACGCAGCCTGGAAAGGGTCCTACAGGGAGGTGGAAAGGGAAAGGCAGAAGGATGTTAAGAGGAGAAGCAGCACTTAAGGAGATTAATGAAGTAGCCCATGGACTTGCTTGCTTCAAGCTTCTGAAAGTGGACAAAAACTGAGCAGGCAGATACAAACTCAGCTCAAAACATCTAGTTATTTGTTAGGCGCTTTTTTGACTATTTGGTCTAGCAAGAACTATTTTGATTATGTTGAAGGCAGTCAAAAGGGAGCCTTGGTGAAATTGGCTGATGAAACTCATCTGCAGCAGTAGCCCCAAAGAGGAGGCCTGATGCTGCAGCAGGACTATTTATCAGTCAAGGGTGTTTGGTATTAAGTGAAAGATACTAAAGAATGAGCATTTATTTTTGAGCACTTCCTTATTGGAGTGGCCTCAATGCTCTGTAACAGAGGTCTGAGCACAGAAACTGCCTGTGCTCCATAGGTAAGGCCAGGGACACTTTCATTAGCATTGCTTGCTGTCCTACAGGAGGTACTTTGTCACAAGCAACCTACCCAATCTTGTTCTAGAAACAGTGTTGACATTTTGGTGGTCACTTGAGGACCTTGACATCCTCTAGCAGACACAGAACTCAGGCTTCCATGCCTCAGGGAGCACCAGTGTCACACCTGCAGCACAGACCTGAGAGCCAGGGCCAGAAGGTGCATCCTGACCACCTGCTCCCATGTGACAGACCAAGGAGGGGGTCCAGCTGCAGTGCTTATTTCTGAGGCCTTATCACAGAGATCAGAAAAACCCCACCACAGCCTCCTCACAGGCTGGCAGGAGCATTAGCAAGTGCTGGTTTGAGTTTTCCCACACCAGCACAACATTCCCAAGCAGCAGGAGCAAGCTGGCTGCTCCTGCCCAGCTCTGCTGTTGCACCTGCACTTGTGCCTGCAACAGCTATTTTCTATGGAATCTCCATCACTGGAGATATTCAAAACCTACCTGGATGCGTTCCCTGTCCAACCTGCTCTAGGTGAACCTGCTTTGTCAGGGGGGATGGACTAGATAATTTCTGAAGGTCCGTCCCAGCCCCTACTATTCTGTGATTTTCCCCCAGCAGTAGCTGCAGACCTGTCAGCACATCCCATGTGGGATTCACTCCTCAGCCCTGGAATCAGCCAGGACCTTTTCCTCCTACTGGGACAGGTTGTGCTCCCAAAGAAGGAGCCTTCAGCTGAGCAGGGGAATGTGCTTTGCCTCTTCCCAGCCTCTGCCTCAGCTCATTACATGTGCCAGCACATGCACAGACACCCTGCCACAACACAACCAGCATACCAAAAAAAAGTGTAATGAACAATGTGACTTCTCACTTGGAAGATACTTCTTCAGGTCCAGGTGGTACCAGTACATGTAATATATCATGCCCTGCTCCAAAGCGGGGAGAGAGAGGGCTAGACACAGCTCACCACCATGGCACAGGTTACACACATCAGAAAGGTCTTAATCTCTCACAAAAGCATTCTGCAGCTGCCTGGAGCCCAACTTCAGAGTCACACATGGAGACTGCATAGTCATTTCCTTCCCACACAGCAATATGGGATTTTGGGGTGGGGAAGTCCTCAGTTAGGGGAGGCTGACCTCCAGCTTTCTGTTATCTTAGGATCAGTATCTCAGCTGACACTACCATTTCCCACATTAACTGCTTTAATTCTACTGGCTCTAAATACTTGCCAAGTGTCAACAGTGGCACCCTGGACTCTACATAAATTCACCACAAGGAAAGAGAGTGAAGTGAGGAAAGGCTGAGAGACCTGAGTCTGTTTAGCCTGGAGAAGAGAAGACTCAGATGGGATCTCATCAATGCTTACAAATATCTAAAGGGCAGGTGTCAAGAGGACAGGGCCAGGCTCTTCTCATTGGTGCCCAGCAACAGGACAAGGGGCAACAGGCACAACCTGGAACACAGGAAATTCTGTCTGAACATGAGGAAAAACTTACTTTGAGGGTGACAGAGCACTGGAACAGGTTGTGGAGTCTCCTTCTCTGGAGATATTCAAAACCCACCTGTGTTCCTGTCCAACCTGCTCTAGGTGAACCCACTTTGGCAGGGGGGTTGGACTAGATCTCTGAAGGTCCCTTTCAATCCCTACCATTCTGTGAATAAGAGAGAGATGCACGCCAGAACTTGGTTACCTGTTGAAACCAGCTTCTGAAGCTGTCAGCTGTAGATAAGTTTGCCTTCTTTACCTAGCAGAATAAATGAAACAAGAAAGGGGTTCCCTTAAACTGACAAATTAGCAGACTGAGGGAATGCTGACATCTATTCACTAGCAAAAAAAAGACAAGTCAAAATTAAAAGTTACTTTTGTTTGCTGTCACTGGTCAGTTTAAAAACACAAGTTTAGTCTTCTGACAGGCAATTTTTCATGGGTTGTTTAATTGCTACTGGGTTTTGGTGGTCAGCATATTTGCAGAATTCCCTGGCATTCCCTGACAATGGCTCTGCAGTTTTCAGCAGTGAGTGCTTTCAAGATGAGGACCATTCCTCACCTACATAGAAAAATGTGCTTGTAAGTAAAAAAAAAAAAAAGTAGAGACTGCTGCACATGCAGTTGCCAAAGTTCATCTCTTTTCACTTATCCTAGAATGGAAGGTGTCTGTAGCCTTACATTTAAGATAGCCTTCAGTTGCTAGGTATTTTTAGTGCACTAAAAATTAACCCTAGCTTACGGTAGTTACACTTACTCTCATTAATTTTATGTTAACATCTGCAACCATGAAACTGCACAGTGACACCATGTGAATGCTCTTTATGCACTGTAGAAGCGATCACTACACTCACAACAAGTAATCCACTTGTAAATATAAGAATTTTTGTACCTAAAAGATGTCAGAAAAGTTACAGGACTCATTTTCTCAAGTTTCCTGAGTGCTCCCCTTCCGCATGCACATCTCACCCTAAGCCTGGATTTTCCCCCTTCCTCTGCACAGATCCCCGAGCTCCAGCTCTGCAAGCATCCTGGCAGCAGCTGCACAGCAGCTGAAGCACCACCAAAAGGTGACAGATTCTCTGGCTGCCAAGGGCATAAGAAAAGCATGCATCCAGCCCATGACTATCTTGCAGGGTTTTTTCGGTTGGGTTTTTTTTGAGAGTTTGCACGTGTCCGAACCAAAGGAGCGGGACAAAGCCAGAAGTTTCCGCTCACCACGATGGTAAGACAGCATCTCATTTTGTTGAGACAAAAAATGACTACAGGAAATGCAAAAATCCTATTGCTGGGGCGAGTGGAAATTTCTGTCTTTTCCCTCCCACCCACCACAGTCAACATATCTGGGCAAAGAAGTGGCAGATGATGGAAACTCATATGAGCCGTCCCTATATTAGTAAGAGAGGAGCAACCAGAACACATAGCTATCCCAGGGTGCAAGTATTACAGTTGCATCTCACAAAGACCACACGCCTTTGGGCATCAATTCAGGCACAGAACACAGCAGGGGACACCGCTTCTGGTGTCTTGAAGCAGAAGTTTTCATGTGGGAAGTTCTCAGAATGATTAAAGTTTCACTATTACTAATGTTGCGTTAAGGTGAAGGATGGCAAAACACATCAAGAATTAAGTCACACACGTTCAGAACAGTGCCCAAGACACAAGTCAACAGGACAAAACTTTTTGCAAGACAGTGCCGGGTAAGTAGTGGCAGCTGCCTTCAGCCTAAAATAACATGAAATTCATGAAGTCAAGCCAAAGCTAAGACAAACTATGAGCTTATTTCAGCTTCCTTTAGATAAACTTCTGCTGGGAGGCGTCAGAGACACTGAGGAGGCATTTCTGACACTGAGACAAATTTGTCTTTTTGAGGGTGGGCAGACCCTCCAGATGCCAATTATCAGCCAGTTCCCCTTCACTGGGGATACCCCTTCCTCCCCAGCACTGGCAGGTCAGGCAGCAGCCAGTCTCACCACTGCTTCCCAAGAAAGGCAGAGGAATAAGCATTTTTGCCACCCCAGAGGCAAGAGATACCCACAGCAGGGCTCATGATGGCTTTATCTTCCCAGGCCACAAGCTTATTAGCAGAAATAATAATTCATTAAGCATATCAGTAAGCACCAAGACCACACTGCAGCAAGCTATCCTTCTGGAGGCTAAGCCACAGGGCAGTCTCCAGGACCAAGCTGCAGGCTCTCCTGGCCACCCCATCACAGAAGTAGAGCCAAGCAGCAGCTCTACCCCAAGACAACATAGTGAAACAGATCTCACCAGCCCACAGCAGCTCCTTCCCCCCAGCACCATTAGTCCCACACCACAACCTCAGCACAGGAGCTCCTCCATATCTACCTGCAAGCTCCAGGCTGGCTGCTCCTGAGATACAAAGTAGACTCACCATTACCATGCGCATCCCAAATATATCTGCAGTTCCCTCTCTTCCCCACTAGCGAATCAGCCTCCCACACAATCAGCTGGCTCCATCTGCTCCAAAAGCCCCACCTGTGCCCACCCTGAGTAACTTCACCTGCTCCCACTCCCCACAGGGGCAGGCCAGACGTGAGGTGGGTCAGTGCTGCCCTGTGCCAGCTCCATGGGCCTAAGGCAGCCCGCTTTCTGCAGGGCCATAAGACCTTTCCCAGCAGATCACGAGTCACCCAGTTTGCATACAGGTCCCTGCATAAATAGTAAGGGATCCTAGGTCACAAATATGAACAAACGGGCAGATCTTGTTAATGAGCTGCTAAATGTTCTGGTTTCTTTTACAAGTGTCCTGTTAGGCTTCTCCAGGCTTTTCCTCATTCAGCACGTCGGTTTTTCCAGGTTATCTGTGTAAACCACGTAACTCTCCCCATATTGACCTATGTATCTTGGGCCAAGGAGAAGTCATTTAGCATACAGAGAGCTCAAGTGCTGCAAATCTCAAACACTCCATCTTGCTTTAGCCTCTGCCAAGGGTAAGGACCAGAGAAGCCCACAGCCCATGTGCCCAGAGAGAAGAGAGAGGGAAGCGGGGCTGCTGTGCCATTAAAGCAGGATGGAAATAAAAGATAACAGAGGGTTTCTTTTCACAAGTATTCATTAGCCTGCTTCTGTTCTCGGTGAGGAGGAGGAGGTATAATGCGGAGGCAAAGATGGAAAAGGTAATGGAAGCTGAGGCTTGGGAATGGTCACCTCTAAAATACAAACAAAGCTCGAGCGGGTGAGTGTACTTGAGCTCGGGGAATAAACACATCATTTCTCCTCCAGAATCTGGGGACTTGAAATCGCAACCTGGCAGCAAACATTTATTCCTCAGCTCAGGCCTGGTGTTGCACACGTAGCAAACAGCAGATTTGGGGGGTGTTTCGCAAGGGAGGGGGAAAGAAGCTGCTTGAGCAAGGCCAGGCCTTGTAGATACGCAATCACATGCGACAGACTTTGGGAGGTTCATCTTCCAGAACAAACAGCTTGGCTACAAAGTTTGAAAGAAAGGATAATTACAGAGAGGGATGGAAATGGAAACTGGTATGGCCTGTGGGTTTATTGTTACCTGGCCTCAGCTGAAGCGCTAAGATGTCACAGGTCCTCTCCAATCCTCTGAATCTCCCGTGCCATGCACAGGGCCAGGGACAATCTGGGGGGCCTTATAGAAATGCATCTCTGCCCCCAGCGCCATTTCTTCCTGCTGATTAGCAAGTGAATTACAGAATACATAAGAGCATAGCTGTTGAGGAAGGGCTGGGTTGGAGAAAGGCTTGGTTTAGAACTTTCATTAGTGACTTAGTCCAAAAATGAGGAGATCATTGACAAAATCTGCTGGAGATCTGAGGCTGAGAGATGTCATTAATACAGAGCAGAATGGAGATATCTCACAGGCAAACTGGACAATTGGGGAGCAATGGAAGTGGAATAAAGCTAAATGGAACAAAGGCAAAGTCATAGTCAAGAGACTAATAATAAATCTTCTGCCAAAAGATGGGAGTTCATCAGCAAAAACTAGCTAAAGAAGGACTTGGGTCACCACAGCCAGTCAATCACTGATGTAACTCTAGATAATGAAAATGTGGTTTTCAAAGGAATCAGAAGGGCTAATTTCCATGCAAATAGGGAAGCAGCACACCATTGCATAGGCTCTTCTGCAAGCCCACGCATTGTAGCATGTGTACTCACGCTCCCCCTTTCACCGAGCCATACAGGCACAAGGGGTCAGCAGGAGAGGGAAAGCTACCCGAGAAAAGGAGAGGGATTTTATAACCTATCAAAAGTGAGGTAGAGCAATCACTGCCTAACAATACATATCAGCTTAAACACTACCAAGGGAGAAGAACTATTTAAGCTGGGAATAGGTTTTGGCCCAAGAACAGATAGTCATAAGGTGATTATAAATAAATTTCAGATGGCAATTAAAAGATAGCTCCTAAGCATTGAGAAGCGAGGGGACTGCAACAGTCTCCCAACAGAAGAAGCAGCACCACTTGCCGCAGACACACGGGCACACACAAACACCCGTCCAAAATATCACCAACTGGTTTTGAGGCAAATCCTGATGCCTTCTTAAAAGGTCTCAGTGAGGGGATTGTCTATAATTAAGGAGCTGGATCCAGGGGGCCCCTTCCAATTCCATGCAGTAGGAGTCTGGTAATTGCATATCGTGGAGGAATTATTGGCATTGATGGACTGACTGAGGCAGTTAATTAGTTTACTAGAATCAAGAAACAGTAACCTACTTTTGCAGTGCAGCAAAACTGGGAGAGGAGAGGGAAGGGCAAGAAAAAAGCTGCAAGCTGCTTGCCCAGCAAGTGCAGACAGCCGTCTATAGGAGCGTATTTGCTTCTCTGGTCACACACATGTGGCACCACCCCGGGAGGTGCCTTGGGAGACAGGGCTCAGACATGTCAGGAGTGCAGCACCAAAAGTATATTAAGACTATTGTAACTGTGCCATCCATAAAGAGAGGAGGTAAAAAAGCACCTTGATTGCTTGAAATTTGAATTGCGGTGAGCTGTGTGATCACACGGGGTGATACACAATATATGTAAGGCACAATGTGATGCTGTTGCTTCCCATTGATTCAAGGCTGCAGCCAGCCAACATCTACCTCTGGGAAACTACTGCTGGGAATGGGCTTCGGCACCCACCCTGCTCCTGTTGGCAATGTAGATAAACTTGGGACATGATAAACATGAGCCAACACTTGGGCTAACAAAGACTCCATCTGTGTATGGATGCTTTGCTGTGGTTCCCAGGAATAAAACTAGCAGCGTCAGCTTGAGAGAACAAGGGGCGCAGAGGAGAACAAAGGCCAGAAGGACAAATTTTGTGAGTGGAAAATCACTGGTGGCTCCAGGAGGAGATTCCTGAGAATCCCTGCGTCTTTTCTGCTTAGAAAAGCAACTGCTCTATCCAGTCATATAACCTTGGGCTTTAAAGCCCACAATGTCCAGATCCTTGATATCACGGTGGTGTGTGCAGGGGGAGAACCTGGAGTTGGGTTTATTCTTATCTTTTCAAGGAATTTTTGATGTTCTTAGAAATCAACACATTTGTAAGACGCTGTTAAACACTATGAGAAATGCTGGAATTGCACCATGCACCATTCAGACTGGCTGCCTTGTTTATCTCAGTTTCCAAAGGCACAGAAATCCAGGAGCAGCTAAAACCAGACTCTCTGATGAGGAAATTACTTTCTCCACAGATCTAAGCCCCTGGAATGGGTCTGAGTGTGATTTAAAAAACATATGTTTCTGCTTATTGCCTGCCTTACACCTGTGTGGATTTTAATTCTTTTTCTTTACTGCTTGGACTACTGACATCAGTGATGCAGTGCCTTAATACGAATTCTCTCACTTAACCCACAAATCTAATTGACACCTAGGGGAAGAGTCAGGCTGGAGACAAGTGTGGGAATACCCAGTGTCACGTTTTACTCCTGTGTGGAACTGAGTATTCGCATGGCTTTTGCAGACAGAACGAGACATTTCTGCGCAATAGGGCTGAGGGGTTGACAGAGATTTTTGTAGCCAGCAACTGTTCAATAACCCAAAGGAAAATAAAGAAAGGAAAAAAGCATTAACATGCTGAGATGGTAAAACAATTTAGGTTTCCTAAGACCCCTGATCATTTGCTGATGGCTTAGTCCCTGAGCATTTGGACCTCTCCCAGCCTCACAGTAGTCTCTAGCCCCGGTGTTTGTCTGGCGTGCAGCACGGTGACAGGAGCGGCAAAGAGCCATGGTAGAGCCAGTGCAGGGAAACCGCAGACCGTCGCTTGCCGGTGGGTCGGCCGAGGCAAGCTGTCTCACACCAGCCTTCCTCAGCGTTCAGAAATGTCGGGTACGTTCGTGCCTCCGCGTCACCTCTGCCACCAGCCCCAGGGGCAGGCGGCTGGGGCGGGAGAGTGGCACGGTGCTGCTGTCACGAGCCCATGGGTGAGAAAAGCCTCTCTAGATGAGTCACACAAAATTCAACTTGAGTATTTTTAGAGTCGTCTGGGTCTGACTGCCCAGCTCCTCCAACAACTATGATGCCGAGGGTATTTGTAAGGTGAGTCGGAGGTGCTTTTGGTGGCTGCTTGGCTACATGAACCCAGTAAGAGAAAAAGCTCAGTTCAAGAAGAAGATGGTGGCAGAGCAGGTGTGAAAAGATACATGTTGAAATGCTCGATCTGCTTTAAAGCGGCATGCAACTTGCATTCAGTGGGATGGAAGGTTTCAGTTTCTTTTATTTGAAAGTATGGGAAGGAAAAAAAAAGCCCTCCACACCAAAAAGGCAAATTAGGTAAGATCCATCTGATAGCAGCATTGAGCCGCCTGGAGATGTACAGAGCTGCATCTATGAAGGACTTGTGTGTGTGTGGTTATTCTTGAGGCTCAGAGATATTTTAATGGTAATTATTTTATTTTAATGGTAATCTGCTTTTGTCTCAAGACCTAAAACACGTATTCAAGTATTGATCCACAGAGAAGTTACCGGCGCAATGTTGCCAAGTTTGCTCTCTACACAGATCAGTTCTCTCGCACCTGAGAACTGAACTCTTTAAGGACCCAGAGCTCAGCTCCAAGGTTAGTATCACACAGTCTTCCAGGCATTGGAAAGTTCCTGCCGGCTTTAAGTGCCCATCAAAATGGTGCCACGGAGGCCTTCAAGGCCATGCATCAAGTCACTGCAGGAATGGGGTCCTTCACTTCACGGCAGGCTATCCCTAGCTGCAGGCAGGTTTGTCAAGCCCCAGCTAAATCAACAGATGTAAAAACTATTGTTGTCCATATAGACATGGCAATTGTTTCTTCAGTAGAAGTTCTGCAAGAACCTGAGAAACTGTTGACCTCCATGCTGGGCAGCAGCTGTGGGCTGTCTTCCATGCAAGCCCCAGAGCAGACAGCCTGCCAGGGGCCATGCAAAGGGACAACTTGCAGCCCTGGACCTAGCACCTCTCTCTCACCTTGCAGGTCCCCTTCCCTTTCACTGCATGGCAGATTCGCCATCCTCTTCCCTTGACGTGTCTGCTTTGAGGGCATAGCTCTGGGCAAAGGGTACCGCTGGCTCCCTCCACGGCATCAGCTGGGCTCCCACACTGGCTCCATCAGCTCTCAGAAGTGACGTTTTCACCCTCAGCTACACGCTGGAGTGCTAGATTAGCCTACAACGTAGACTCCTTCAGTAGCTGAGTTTACCAGGCAGCAATTAGACGTTTATTACGTGGGAGGGAGGGTTATTGAGAAACACACTTGAAAGGCTGTTTATCAAGGTAGCACACAGCACTGCCAGTCTTCCATCCAGCTCCAGCGTTTACCCTATGGATTTGCCACTGTGGGAAAAGAGCATTCACCCAACACCAGTTGCAGCTCTCAGCCTTGACCACCACTCAGTCAGGGATTTACCAAAAGGAAGGAGAAAAAGGAAAATAAAAAAAAAAATTTAAAAAAAGGGGGTGGTGTGGGAGAAGCAGATGAAGAGGATGTAGCCTCTCAAGAGATCTTTTCAGGTTCTTCATGACTAAATAATCATTAACTTGGTTATGAAGAACTCTCCAACCCTTCACCCACGGCCGGAAGCCGCCTGTGCAGCAGGAACCATTTGTGAAACTGCTGCGTGGAAGGTCAACACTTGCTTTCTGCAAGTTTGAAGGTAAGTTCAATAGGTCTGATGTGCATTTGTTTCGCCTTTCCCACCACCCCCCCACAAACTGGAAATTAAGCACTGAGTTTATTTAAGAATCTTTACTTTTTTTTTTTTTCCAATTTAAATTATACTTCCGAAATACAAGTAAAAAAAAACAAAACCAAACCTCATAATGAAATACGTTGCTAACTTCTACAAAAGAGTCTAAATAATAATGCACTTACATCATTTACACAATTTACTCTCACAATAAAATAGGAGCGTTTAGATCAATATTTACATATTGACAGAGAACGTGGTCATGCAGCCATCTGCTTCTGGTGCTGTCTCCTGCTGGAGCACCTCCTGGAGAGCACAGCCTGCAGTTCCACGCAAATCCTTCCGCAGGGAGAAAGCCCTGACAAAGTCCTTGTAGGTCCAGGGACCCGCGCATAGGGTGCCAAAGAGACCAAAATGGTGGCAAATATTTGCTTTTTTGTCTTAAAGCTGCCACTGTAGCACATGAGCACACATCGATGAGTTATTTAAGGAATTCCCTGATACAGAATTTTGCTTCGCTACATTAGGCACTTCATTATGAAAGTTCTTTATTATGGCTTATGTAAAACAATTCACTTTGTTTGGGATATGTACTTGCTGGAGTCTGTGAGAAAGAGACATGTCCAAGGGCACGCTTTGAGACAATCTTTTGGGCTAGCCCGCATTAGAAATTTAGATCATGTTACTTAATAACAGTCCTGAAGGGAGTATTTTATCAAGACGTGATCTTTCCAGCAAGTCCAGGGTCAGTGTATTTTACAACTTAGTATATCTGCACTTTTCCCCAAAATTACTGGTAACTAGAGCTTCTCTCTTAGAATAAGTTAACTACCTACATCCATGCTGTTCAATGTGCCATTGGGTGACATATCCCACGTATGATTGTCTTAAGAGAGTACATCATAGGTTGAGGGATTATTTACATATCTTAACATGTAGAAAATAAAGTTGTAATTTACCAAACAATAAATATAGATCAACAGGGTACAATATTGAAATAAAATAAATTAGAATGATTCTCCAGGTATTAAATTCCCTCCCTTAAGGCCTGAGCCAGAGACTATAAAAAAACCATGATGTTTTTTCGATGGCTCAAAAAGGTTTTTGATGAGGCTCCTTATTAGACACTGGCTGTTTGAAAGGAGATATTTAGCTAAGCTGACAGGTATTTGAAATCTATGTGATCAAACAGCAAACTTACCTCTAAAAGGAGTCTTTTGGGTCAAACAATTTAGACCAAACATTAATACTGCGTTTATTAGGAAGAATATAGTTCTTGCAGATTGTCTCAACGTTAATTCAGCAGCAAGGAAATAAGCATACAGTTAAGAACACAACGTATTTGTGAGGCAAATACGTGTTAGTGCACACAGTTTTCCAAAAACTTCACTCCTCAGCTACATTTGTGCATGTTTCAGAATGCTTCTAACTAGACGACAGTTAATAAAAGTCTTCTCATGACTATAGCTAAGTTTGCCATAAAAAAAAAAAATTAACTGAAAAACAATAAGGAGTAACTTACTCAAGAAAGTTGTCCAGATAAGAACGACGCCAAACTTCAGGTCCGAATATATCAGAACACTGAGAAATTTGGAATCCAAGTCAAAGTTTTAAAACTTAGGTCTATCAAACTTAAAAATAGGGAAAAAAAATAGGAAAAAAAAAAGATTAAAAGCAGTGAATCTGCTCTCAGAATTGCACGCTCACCAGGTTTGTAAACTCTACATGAAGTCAATGATGCACTGGTCACTATAAGAGGTATAATGCAGATGCTCTACGCAAAGCAGTGCAGATGCTTTGTCTCTAATTTACTTCATGTCTCCTTTTTCTCTTCCTTGAGGATCAAGCCCTTAAAGTAATTCAGTAGCTAAAAAGTCTGTCTCATAGGAAAGGGTCTGGGTTTACATGGAAGGGGGGGTGACAGGCGTCCATGTGGATGCTAGCCTGGCATGTGCGGAGGCATCGTACTGGCTGTCGGGCAGGTCCGTGGGTGCCCCGCCGTCGTACAGGGGGGATGCGGAGGAGGCAGCGGTGACCGGGTGCGGGAGGGCAGTGTAGTGCGCTGGAGAGCCACGTAAAAACTGGGAGCTCAGGCCATTGGACATCCCGCTCGACTGAGACACCGGCGTGATGGTGCTGTTGCTCACAGACCATAAGTTAGGATACTGACTGAAAGAGGGAAAGTGATAAACAAAATGGGTTACTAGTGACTCTGTTGCCTGCTGGCAGTTGCTTGGGTCACAGCACAGCTCCCAAACTGGGTTCGTTTGCTGGAGACACTGAATTTCTTTAGGAAGCTCCCAGCCACAGTGAGGTAGGACCCCCAGGCAGAAGGTCATGTTCATGGCACCCCACCAATAAACCTGGCCTCCCTGTTTTCCCAACGGCAGGTTCCAGCACTGGGTATGCTACCAAATTTTAAGCCAAACTGAGGAATAAACAGGCTGGCCTGAAAAATGCAGAGGTTTGAGAGCTGATTCCTGAGCCATTCCCCATTCCTCAGAGGAAAGCCACGTGATGGAGGTAGCTGGACATGGCAGCTGTTGGACCCAGACAGGTTTGAATCCATTGCCATGAGTCCGTAAAAGCCCTAATTCCCCCTGGGTGCCTCTGTTAGAGAGGCACCCAGTTGGAGAGGGACAGATGCCTCCAGACAGCAATTCAACCCTCCTAGGACCTTGTTCATCGTCTCATGGTAAAGAGGAAGAGCTAGACCGATGGCTGCAGATTGCACAGATACTACAGAAAAGGCTGCTTAAAAGGGAAAAAAAGCCTTGTCAGGGCACTACAGCCTCCGGTCTCTATCCTCTGGGTATGTATATACACACATATATGTATAAACACACATATGAATTAGAAGGAAACAAGCCGATTCACTCTGAGACCTGATTCACTACGAGAAAAAGTTCAGTCCTGCTGCGTACTACTACACCGCGCTTTCTACCTATCGATCCCAATCAGTATAGCAAAAAAAGATAATACTCTTCTTACTTTACAAATAGGGGCTTTGACCAAAGGGATGGCAGAAAAGCCTCTCTTGCAGTCCCACAGTCACAGCTCTACTGGTTTTACCTACTGGACAACTCTTAGTGCAGCAACTGAAAGTCAGTGGACTTTGCAACTTTCCAAATATGTAACCTGGGGGCCAGACATGGAAAGAAGTGCTGGGAGGACCTGTTTACTTCATTAATGTATGTTCAGGACTAAACTTATGTTCAGTAGTACAGTTATTTTATACTGGGTAGTAGCATATACTCTGATTAATAGCTAAGTGTCTATGTGCATGGTAGATCTGAATTGCCAAGAAAGATGCCCAGACCTCATCCCTCTGTGGTTAATAGCAAAGACTTTACTACCTTATCTGTATTTCTTTAACTTGGCAAGTTTAGCTCCGAGGGACTGATTGTTAACTAAATCTCTGCTAAAGGATCCAAAAGTTTGATTAAGGCAAAAAGCTCAAAGAGGAGAAAAGATACATTTATATGATCACAAAATGGCAAAGGTTTTCACTAAGTGTATAATCCCAAGCTATCCTGGCTTCTGTGGGAACACGCAAGTGAAGAGTTACTGCCCCAAGCGCTTGCTCCCTCTCAACGGTGTGGTTGACTGCCCCTTCATTTGTAGCAGAACAAGCGTTTGTGCAGATGGATGGGAAAGTGGTGACTAGCTGAAATGAATCAGATCAAAAATAAGCTTTTTTAAACACCATTTTGCTTAAAAGCAAAAAATGGAGATGCTTAAAAGCAAAATGGAGATAAAGCTTATGAGAGCATCCTCAAATTCAATGGATGTTTGCCTACGTGATTTGCAGTCCTTCATCTATGAAATATTCCTGTCACAAGTATCTACATTTCCAAAACCAAAACAACAAAAAAACCAGTTTTATCTGTTTCTTCAGTCTTACCCTTGTAAATATTCCTTCTCAGCGCTCCCTCCACCACAATGGCCAATGAGTTGCACATGGCTATAAGGATTTCTAATTTGCTGGTGACTCTTTACCTCCTTTTTCAGCCTTCTCTTCCTAGAAAGTATCAATATACCAATTTAAGGGCTGCTGAGGGATGGACTCCTACCTGGAGCTGGTGGCTGTGCCAGTGCTGTGACTCATGGGCAGCATCGTCGTGTGTGCGGGAACTCCTAGAGAAGACCAGTTGTCATGGGACTGCAGCATGGAAAGGCAGGCAGAGGAGTTATCGGCATAGGCTGCTGAGAAAACATGCAAGCACTTAAACACACTAGAATCAGAGCAAATAACAACCTTGTATTCAAATGCAATGTACAGCTTTAAACCACTCTCCCCATTACTGCCTTGCAAAAAAAAAAAAAAAAAAAAAAAAACCGAAAACAAAACACACCACCAAAACCAAACTTCACACACATACACAGAAAAATTGAAAAATTAAGTCGACTACCTGTTGTGTCAAGCTTAGTGTCACTAGCATGCCCCTGCTGATGTGTTGTTTTGCTCAACTTACAACTGCAAAGTCTTATTTCTATGAAGAAGCTATGGCCAAAAAGCTAATTCAGCCCAGGCTTCCGTATTTGATCAGTGGGAAGAGGTGGGTTCCTTACTTACACTATCCCAATCGCTCTTCCAGGGCACCTTCTGTATCTCCATCATCTACATTAGCAGTAACAGCCTGGCAGCGCTGGATAACAAGCATATCACTGGATCACACATCCTAGTTTTGAGCTGAGCATGCCACCACGAGCTCTGAAGTCCGCCTCAGGCACCATCAGGAGTGATTGGACTGTGGCTTAAAGCACTCAGCTTGGGACCAAAACTGGCTGGCCAACATGGTAGAGGCACCAGGAAGCTGTAAAAGGAATCCCATACAGCCATCCACAGCCGGAAAGAAGTTACTGTGGCAGCTGGCTAAGGGAAAGAGAAGAGATTCCTCCTTAAGGACTGGGGAATAAGGAGGAACTCCAGAGGTATTCTGTTCTTTTATTCTGTTTCACGTCACAAAACTTGCATAAAATTTCCAAGGTGCAAGAAAAGTCCGCAGAAAGCTAGTTTTCCACTTTAAAATGAACTACAAAGCTCCATATAAGATTGACCAGGCTGCATCTGGAAGCCTGTGTACTACGTCACAATTCAAAATATTTTTTTTTTTTAATGGGAACCTTCAATATCCATACAGGCTGAAGGGCAAAAATTGTTAACAGGCCTTTGCCAGCAGAAAGAAAATAATAATAATTAAAAAAAAAAATTAAAATTAAAAAATCACTCTTAAAAATGCCCTTCTCTCCTCTCCCTTAAGTACTTATTTGGCTATTTCCAAACACAGCTTTTTAAATAGCTCTGCAGTTTACTCAGCTCCATATGGTTTCCATGTATCCAGTTGTGACACTTTCATTGCAAAAAACCTTAATCCACTGATGTGAACTACAGCAACAGGCAAGTAAAACTGCCAGAATCAGGCCCTCATTTATTGTGTGTTAATAACAAGAGACACTATTAACAGAACCAGACATATATTTCTTCATTTCGTTGTATTACCTATAATTAACAATTAAAATCCTCACTTTAAAACTTAACTATAGAAAAAGTCAAAGTAAGTTTAACCTCATTGGTTACAAGAATTCAAGAGCTCCAGGTAAAACCAGCACAGCATAATTTGATCAGTTAGCGGGAGACAGTTCTACACACCCTCAGTTTTTCTGTCGTAAAGAGGCTGGGGACGCGTACTCATCGTCCCTGTTCCTTTGCAGTGCTGGCCCCAAGCCCTCTGCGCAAAACCGAGCTAGACAGCGACCTCAATTTCGGTGGCACCGCTGGCGATGCCCACCCCTCGGAGCTCCCATCCCTGCAGCTTATCTCCCATCCATCTTTTTACACGGCTGCAAGGTCAGACTTACTTGGCGAGTTGTTTCTATGGGTGTAGGGGCTGGGGTAGGGGCCAGGACGGTGGTTCCTCAGCGACGGGTACCTTTCACAGCTGTGAGCAGGGGAGAGCGACAGCGGGGCTCCAAACTGAGGGTGAGGGTTGGCAGGTGGGCACAGAGTCCCGGTCCCGGGAATGAGCCAACTGCCTACTGTGGGGAAGGGAGAGGGTTGTAAGACGGGTACGTAACGCAGCCGGGCAGGGAAAGGATCACGGAGCAACGAGGTAAATAATCGAGCAGCGAGGAAACGCACGCTCAGGAAAGGAAACCGAGTTTCAACATGGATCTTTCCAGCTGTCTTAAATGAATAAAAGGAAAATTAGAAAATGGCTTAGAAAAAGCCCCAGATGAAGCTAACGTTATTTTTTAAATTACTATTTAATGACAACCGCAGTAAGGAAACACTGGAATGGTTAAACACTCCCTCACGTAGGTAGTGTGTGCTCAGCAACAGTTACTGTAATCTTCAGTTTTAAATTGCTCTTCGGGGGTCTCAGTCTGAGCTCTGAGGATGCTCAAACTGCTAAGAAGAACTCTTAAAAATTAAGTACTTTCACTGAAACAAAATAATTCCTACTGCAACTCAACTTCCCCCCTTTATAGGCTGCAGACATTTTTTTGGCCATAATCTGTTAAAACAGAAGCCATTAAAACACTAATGCTTTTTATCGATCTGAAAAAAACTTTTTAAGCAAATGCCCCTGATTTTCTTAGAGTACTTAAAACTTAAGTACCATTTCAATAATTTCCTGCTGTATTTTGAAAAAGCTTTTGACTCCATATCCATATGAATATTGCTGTCCTTCTGTACAAAGGCGGCTGTCCTTTTAGACCTGAAGGTAACTGCAAGATTCTATTAAAGGATTTTGAATGTAATACAGAGGTCTTAACCACACACACAGAGATCATAATGTTCACACAGTCATAAACCTGCATGAACCACAAACATAAGGATTGGCAATATTATTTTCCCTGTGAACTAATAACCCAGCCAGCAAACACCGCTCTCAAAGTTTTGCTTAACTTAACAGATGAGATGGAAGAAATTGAAGTTACGTTCATGATGCAGAATGAAAGGAAACGTACACTGCGAATACCCAGACTGCTGGTTGTCTCCCACTTCCTCCATCATGTCTTTGTGATCGCTTCTATAAAAGAAAGCGTGTTGTAGTAGTTAAGAATGTGTTTTTACACATCTATGTAAAAAAATCCACGCTTTAGAATCGAGTTAAGAGCTCTCACCTTTCTTTTGCATCAAGAAATGCCTTTGCAAACGGATTGTATTTAATTTTTAAAGCTGTGATCTAAAAACAACAACAAATATCTTTATTTGCAAGTATCACCATTCATTATCACACAGGTATTAGGATTTGAGTTAGGACTGCCCGTTGAAGTTAGTGAAATTGCAGATTTTTGAAGAAATAAGCTCAGGCCCATGATACCGACGTACGGACATCAATTAAGCAGCCCCTAAGGTCTGAAGTATTAGCAGAGGGCTAGGAATTAGTCCCTTTGCCAAATTCTAAGAGGCTGAAATGCTTGGGTTTACTGATCAGCTAAGGAAATAGCTAACAAAGTTAGTATACTAATGAGTTATAAAAAGCTTCGCATTTCAAGCGAGAGCAGAATAGGCATCAAACGAATCCCCAAAAGATTGGTAATTTACAGATTCATTAAACATAGATGTGAATTTTGGCTATGAGAAAAAGGCCAGTTTTGCAAATGGCACGTCCGGTTATTTCACTATTTAGCTGAAAATGCCAGCTGTATTTCTTACCATACTTCTTTGCCCCGCTGAATCTTTTAAGAATTACTCCCCTGCAATAAATTTGCAGTACGTATTGAGACAAGAAGCGATCAGAACTTTGTGTCGTTAGACACGCGTAGGCCTTTTACATATATTAATTTTATTTTTTAGGTTTAGCTTCAAATGAAGCACAGAAAGAACTGAAAAACGTGAAATGAGATCCGTTATTTTGCTCTGCAACATGCACGTTGCCACTTGAAACCTCCTGGCACTTGCATCCTTTCTTCCCCGCTGTGCCACGCATACCTCCTCGTTCTGATAGGCCGTCACGGCTATAAACTGGGTCTCTGGGAAGGAATGGCTGGTGATCATCCGCTGCGGGCCACCCACTCGCACTATGTGAATCCTTGGCTCATACTTGTGCAGAGAGTTCAACATGATCTGCGAGCAAACGGACAGAGCAGGTAAGCAGTGACAGAGCGGGGGCAGATGCTGGTGGGCACAAAAAGCGCTTGGGTTTTAAGGTAACTAATGATCCATCTTTTCAGCAGAGGAAAAAGAGGCAACAGGTAACGAATGAAACCTAAAACCGAAGCCGGAAGAAAAGGAAAGGAACACTGCAGTCAGACACCCCAACTTTTTGCCTAGTTATCCTCCTCCTTGTTACTCGACAGGGCAGCTTGCGTAGGCACAAACGTGGCAATAAGTAGCCAGAAAGACGCATCGACTACACCGCTTGAATTATCCGATACTCAGACCAGAAAGCCAATCAGAAAGTCGAAACATCAAGGCACCCATCCTCGGACGAAAGACCACTTCTGCTGGAAGAACGCAGTTCGGGGCGGAGGAGGGGGACGGGGACAAGCGCGACCCACTCCCCCCCGCCACAGCTCATTTGATAAGAGCAATATAAAAACGAGCATTAAACGGTGGCTCGGCCGGACCCCCGCTGCCCGCGTAGGTCGGGTCGGTGGAGCCCCGTTCCCGGTGCCGTGCCCGGTGCTTACCTGCCCGCCGCCGTTGAGCTTGTTGGTGAGTTTGACTTTGCTGAAGGAGACGGGCGCCTTCATCCAGTGCGCGCCGAAATTGGGGGAGTCGGGGTGGATGTAGACGCAGCTGGGCGCCTGCGGCTCCGGCTTCCCCCCAGGCACCCACTCCCCGTTCACGTACTTCCAGCGGTGCCCGTCGGCCGCCACGAAGTCCAGCAGGAAGGAGTACATGGCGTTGGGGTCCAGCCCCGACACGCTCACCTTCAGCACCGGGAACATCCTCCTGCGGGGCGACACGGAGGGGGGCAGCCCCCGGACACCCCCCCCGGCCTCAGCCGGGCGGTCCCTGCCGCCAGCACCGCCGCCGCCGGGACACCCCCCCGACCCCCCGCCCCTCATCCCCTGTCCCCGTCCCCCCCCCCCACTACCTGCCGTTTTTGGTGACGATCATCTCGTTGGTGAGCTCCTTGAAGCGCAGCCACAGGTCGTTGTCCTCCAGCGTGACCCGCAGCTCCCGCTCCGTGGGGTCCCCCTTCTCGCTGCCCGCCTGCAGCTCGCTCTCCACGGCGCTCAGCAGGTGGTCCACGCGGTACTGCGGGGGCTTGCCCGCCCCCTCCGTCCCGGGGGAGCTCATCCTGGCCCCCCGCCCGCCTGGCAGAGCCCCGAGCGGCGGCGGGGCCGGGGCCGGGGCCGACTCCACTTGACCTCCGCGGCCCCAGCGAGCGGGAGCGGGGAAAGGGGCCGCTGTTATACCCCGTCATAAACACCCCCCCGGTGACATCACAATACCGGCGGGGGGGCCCCGCTGATTGGCGGACGGCCGCTTTGATCTCTCCGGCCGGCTTTTCCCATTGGCCGCCCGCGGCCATATCACAACGGTGCCCGGGGAAGCCTGTGATGTTAATTGCAGCCCGCGGGATTAAACGCGGCTATTTTATGCAAATCTGCCCCCAAATGTTTGCACCTCTATCAAAGCCGCCGGGGCCGGGGCTCCGGCAGCCGCGGAGGAAATGGCCCATCTCGGCAACAGCCTCATAACCTGCGTGCGGCACCTCCCGCCTCCCGCAGCCCTCATTAACGGGGCCACCGAAGCCCGCCACTGCGAGCCCCCCGGCTCCGGTTTTAAGGGCAGACAGTCCCGGGCGGGAGACACCCCCGCCGCGGATTCATATTTAGGGAAAAAAAAAAAGGGGGGGGGGGGGGAAGCCCTTCTCCCCAGCCGCCCCCGCAGCCCCCCCGCCGCTCCCTTCTCACGGGCCGTGGGGCTTCTGCTGAAGTGACGGTGGCAGTTCGTAACGACAACCCCTGCTGGCAAATACAACCAAAAAGCTGGAACCGTCCTGGAGGACAGCTGACCAGAAACCTGGCACAGCAAGGGCGCCCCTCTCCCCCCCCCCCCCCCCCCCCACTTCCTCCTCCGCCGCTGCCTCTCCAACTTTTAGCCATCGCAAGAGCCCACCCGTGGGAAAAGGCGTGGGAAAAATTTGCCTCCCATCGCCGATACAGGCAGTGCCTTCGCAGCCGAGATGCTCGACCACGATGCTTTCGAGCCATCCCACCTAAATAAATTAAAAAAACCAACCAAACAAACAAACCCCCAAAAAACCCAACCCAAAAATCAGATCGATGTCTACCAGCCATCCCACCTAAATACAAAAACTACTTCTAGAAACCAGATCGGTAGTTAAAGGCTTCGTTTCGTCTAACAAGGAGAAACCCCCGCGAGTTTCTAGGGGCAAGAGCGGAGCCCGGGCCCCACGGGTGAAACTTTGCAACGGGCTGGATTTCTTTTAAAGTTGTTTGGCGCAAAAGCGGGAGATGCGGCGAGGGAGAAGAGGACTGTTTTGAAACGCTCCCGCCCGCCGGTGTTTTAATAGTTTGCATTCTCCGGGGCTGCGGCGGTCTGTGGTGTGAGGGAAACAGTTTATTACCTTTCCGTGAGAATCCCTGGATAGAGGGCGAGGGGGGGGGGAGAGGTGACAATGAGCAGGAAATAGTTCAATGGGGTCTCTTTAAACAATAACAAGTTCTTTAAACGGGAGCAAAGGGGGGGGGGGGGGGGGGGGGGGGGGGAAGAAGCGGCGCGGTGTAAAAATAAGGATTTATTTTAAAATAGGCATCTCCTCTCTCTCTCCAAACACCGCGCATCATCGCTGCCGGGATTTTTAAGATTTTAGGAGAAAGTGCCCAGGGTACATGGGCAAGCAGTCTGGGGAGCAGAAGGAGCTGGAAGCCAGGGCTTCCAGGGGAAGACAGGCTGGAGGGGTCCCTGCTGCAGGATGCAGACGGCGGTTCAGACCGGGCAGCGTTCTTTCTGCCGGCAGGCAGCCCCTGCCTGCACGCCTGCCTGCATCCCTGCCTGCATCCCTGCCTGCACCCCCTGCCTTTCCATGCTTCGCACCCAGAGGAGCAGCAGCCCGAGCGTGTCTGCCTCCATCCAACTTCAAATAAACCCAACGCTTCCGCTATTATTTTCGGTTTCTTTTTGGTTTAGGAGCTACATGTCACGGCTGTATTGTCATTACACAGCACCGTCGGACTCATATATCCTTAACTTACTCAGCTCCGCAGAGCTTTTTTTCCCCCTTCAACCTGACATGTTAAATTCCGCACACCAGCCCATTTAAACTCCTGTCCAGAAAAAAGCGAAAAATTGTCATCCCTTCAGATTAATTCCCGCGTTAAACTTTCTTAAAGCTCTTTCTGCTTGAGCATCTACTGCCCACTTTTTTTTATCCTCTTCGGAAGGGGAAAGCAGCATTTGCAAAGAAATTACGGGCGAAGCTTACTAAATTGATAAGTAGTCGCTGCTATAGGTAGTTTGAGATGGTCTTTTCACTCTCGGGTACTTATTGCCCTTAAGGTGCTCCACTCGAAATAAACGCTCACGTCCTACCAAAAGACAGGAGCGTTCAAACCCCGAAAGACCGCGGCACGTTGTCCCTCCGTCGGGTCGGCAGCACCACCTGACTCTGGGGTTGTACTTTGAAGGCGATATTCCAAACATCTTAATCCTGAAAAAGCCCAGCACCGGGAGAAGTTAACCCCGGGGAAGGACTCGCACGGACAGTCACTCGCCCCGTGCAGTGAAGGGGAGAGAAGGGACTTTTTCCCCCTTGCAGAGGTCGCGTCCCTTTTAGGGTACGGTCCGTGGGGAGGGGGGAGGAAGGGGCGAGAGTGGGGGTGGTGGTGGGGGGTGATGGGTGCCGTGTAGGGCAAACTGGTGTCAGCTCTTCCTCAACTCGACCTCACCTGGCAATGAACGTGTTCAAGAGCCGAAAGCAGCAGAACCACCCGGAATTGAAAGCGGCGGGGCCGTTTCGGTAGAAAATGAACAGTTCCGAAAATGAATAGATACGATAAATAGAGACGATCCAAATGTGTACTTAGGAGATCCGAGCTTTAAAACCAGTATTCTAATTCTTTCGGATGGATACTTCAAGGAAGGGCTAATTCCTTATTTACATATATATACACACACACACACATATATATATATGCACACAAGGAATAGGAAGCAACATCAACCCCTTCGGCAGCAGGCACTTATCTATATGATTAATACATTTTGCACTGATCGCTCTCTTTAGGCAAAGGGAGGAGAGTCGAAGCTGAATTTAATTTGATATTTTTCACGTTTTACTTAATGCTTAGCAATGCACCGCGCCGCTAATCCCCGGCAAATAATGTATGTTTAGACCAACAAATTCAGTTGGTCTTTCAAAAAAGAATTCTATTCAGCTTTAATGTTTTAAATGACCATTTTAAAAGTTTCCAGAAGTTATACATAATCTTTAGAACGGGGAAAAAAAAAAATCCGAACCCGAAAGTTTTCCCTCGGCTTGGATTCCTGCCTTCTTTATTTTATTTCCCTCTCTCTCTTTCTGATCTTAATTGCACTTTGGTTCTCAGGAGAGAGGACTCCCCACTTCCACTGCCTTTTCACCGTGAGCTGTAGTGCATGACAGTTTACAGCCAAAAAACTTCCTCCAGCCGAACAGCTATAAAGATTCCCGATTTATAGCAATACTTTCCTTCTCGCATGGGGCGAGTAGTAGCCTCCAGCTGTTACCTCGGCTTCATGAGACCTGTCCATCATTCCCTACCTTATTCCCCCGGGACGGCGCAAGACCCCAGGCACCTTCCCAACTGGAACCAGTCCCCTCCCGCAACTCTCGGGCACCCGCCGAGCCATGTGCAGCTTTCATCGCCCGGGGATGCCGTGCGCAAATGAGAGCGTGGTGAGGTATTGGAGGTGTTTGTTTAATTATCTTTCAACTTGCAGTTCGGGGACACACACACACACAATTAACGTCGCCCTTGGTGCTGGAGCAGCGTCCCTGCAGCCCCCCGCCTCTTCCCCCCTCTCCCCCCCCCCTCCTCCCGGGGAGCAGCGCCCAGCCGCGCCGACACCCTCCGAACCCGCGGGTGGAACCCACCTCTCACAGGCCAAAACGTCCCCCCCCCCGAAGAATAAACGCCTCCTTTCCCATGACCTGCTTTTCTTTCCCTTCCTTTCCTTCTTTCCTTCTTTCTTTCTTTCTTTCCTTCTTTCCTTCTTTCCTTCTTTCCTTCTTTCTTTCTTTCTTTCTTTCTTTCTCTTTCTTTCTTTCTCTCTCTCCCTTTCTTTCTTTCTTTCTCTTTCTCTCTTTCTTTCTCTCTTTCTTTCTCTCTTTCTTTCTTTCTTTCTTTTCCCCATAAGAAAAATGAATACATTTCATAGGATATATATAATAGAGATGTATATCTCTGTCTCTGCTTGTCATCTGCTTTTTACTGGACACTAGGGAGGAAGGTCCTACTGGCACTGCTGTTGAGGCATTGACTGAAGAAGTTAATGTCATTTTCATAAGAAGCTTCTGGATTTCGTTTCAATCTGGCGTATCATTTTCCTTATATACAAGGTTTAAACAAGAAAAAAGCCTAAAGACCATTCTGGGAGAGCTCTTACAAAGAGCTCACCATTTCATAACCCTAATGCACTAACATATACCTACAGTAGAAACAACAACGTATGAAAACATACAGTGGTTTTATCCTCCATTTTAAGTTTCTATATTGTGAGCATTAAGCCTCCAGAATAATAATGTTTCAGGTTCTCTGCTTTAAGTATTTAAGAAACAGGACTGGTTTTCTCCAAAGGTTTGAATGCATACACATTTTGAAAAACACTTGCTTTTCAAGTTGTCTGAACAGAGCACAACATGTTGATTTTGTTTTGCTTTCCCCCTTTCGCATTTGGGGGGGCAAGGCAAAGGCAGAGCACCATCCTGCATTTTTGGAAGGTGGCAAAACTCCCGTTGACTTAGTCAGGTCTTTGCTTGAGTACTGCTAAGTACCCTCGCCATCTCAAATGCTCAGATCCTGAGGTTTCCCTCATGAAAGTCAATGATCAAACTTCCAACAGCTTCAGCGCCTGCTGCACTAGACAGGATCAACTGGGGAAAAACAACAAAATAAACTGAAGCTCTCATGAAAGCTCTTAAGGGAGAGTCTGGCTCAAAGACGGATGAAATCAGCAAACTTGAGAGCAGAGTACTTTTGATTCAAACTCAAAATTTTGAGCCAGAATATCCTTTTCAATATCTTAATGATATTGCTCCAAAGACTAGAGCTATTCAAACCAAGTTATCCTGAGTGAGCTAGTGGGAACAAGGAGATGACACAAATCAGAGCCATCCACTACTCTTAACAGGCCATTTCTTTAAAAACTGTAAAGAGGGGCAGGCACAATGGATCGCTGGGTCTGCAAAGACAGATTGTAGGATAATACATACTGTTTACTGCTTTATCCTGGCCTAAAGGATAATCTTAAAAAAAACAACAAAACACAACCCAAAACAACAACAAAACATCCACCTACCTACCCCACCCCCCGCTTCCCAAAGACGTATTCTGCTTCAAACAAGGACAGTCAAATCTGATGCCAGAAAGTACTTGCCTCATCATAAACATCCTAGCAGGAGTCCTGTTGAGAGACCCTACCATAAACAACACCTTTTCTTATACTTCATCCCACACAGTTCCCAAAGGGCACTAACCTAAATGTGACTTTTCTTGCTGAGATATGTCTGGGTAAGTTAAAAAGTTCAGGTCTCAAACAGAGAAGTCCTCAGATTTTCTGACATTATCATTAATAACAAAACCAATAGATTTTAACTGGGAATATTCACCTTTTCCCTGAGCGTTGTCTCTCTTTATAAAAGTTTGCAGTGATAAGAATCAAACAGGCTATATTCCTTTTACAGTTCTTTTAATATCAATAAAAGATTTAAGGCCGTGGGGAATCCATAGTTTCTCCTTTCCCTCTCCTTTGAACATTTCACAGAGACTAAAGTAAGGCTTAAGGCAGACTGGGTGCTTCACAGCTACATAACAGTAACACCTCTAGAAAAAAAGATACAAGTCCTAATTTGTAATTGCAGAATTTTTAAAAACAAATCAATGTCTTTTCCATTGTTTTTTTTCCTCCCCCTTACTGTTTTCACACTTTGCTTCCTTCTCCTCACTGCTCCACAGGAAAGGTAAATATACAGTGTTAATGAGTACTATTCTATATTTTATAAAGAAGGGTAAAATTTTTAGTATTCACTGCAAATTGTGCCTAAATCTAGATTATCTCATATTGTGAAATTAGTAATTGCCTGGAATGTAGCCTCAAAGTTTACAGCCGCCTCTGAGCCCTTTACCGCCAAGATTATTTCCTGATTTCTTGCTCTCATCCATATGAAACAAAAACACTTGGACAGCTTCAGCAATGAGGGCTGCTGAAAGCAAATTCCCTGCCTCTCATCAGCAGGAAAATTATCATGTGACAGAAAACTGTTTTCTTCTTTACCTCATTTGAGCTCATCTCCACTGACTGATATCAACACTTTTGCATAACTAGTGCTGTCTTTATCATCTTGATGCAGCTGGCTCAGAGGAAAGCACTGGCACTTAAATCAACCTAGGTATTATTTGAACTCCCAGGCAGCATAGTTTTACATGAACTGAGCCTCTTTTTAGCCACCTCCACCGTCTCCTCTCTTACATTGCTCTGAATCCAATTAACTTCTTTCTTTCAAGCTGTATGTGACCTACCTCTACTCTATATACCCAACCCTTCACCTTACCCACGCTTGCTTCACCGAGGACTTCTCCACATCTGATCTAAATATCTTCATAGTACTGCTTTTAACAAAATGAAAAACTCCCAAGTCACCACCATATTTTCCTGTAAATCTTTTTTCCATTATGTACACAGTATTTCTCTTGTGCACCATCCTGGACCAGTCTGCTCAGAGGACAACGCATGGTAGAAGGATCACACAGAGCAGAAGAACAGGACTGTGATGCTCCAATTTTAAATCTGGAAAAGGAATAAATAAGCAAGGCAACATTCACTGGAAGTAACAGTTGCAGAGAAAAGAGAAACTACTGACACAACAGCTCCTTAAAAAAGCTCCTGTTGGTCTTCTCAGGGAGAAAACGGGTGAACGAATGCTGGCTCCTTCCTGTCATACAGGGCTCAGACCTGGAGAGCAGCTTCTGGGATGTACAGACACGCTTGTGGTCCTGTGTTTCATGACCAGGAGTGTAAAACGTTTTGCAAACTTCAGCCTTTCTGCATGAAGGGTACCCATCAAGCTCTGATAAACACAAATGTTTCCTGCAGTTTCCTATTTTGAATTCAGCAAAGGTTAATTGGGCCTTGGCCACTGTTTTCTGCCTTACGCCACCTGAAGAGTTTAGCTGTGGGAAGATGGTTGATGTGATGTACAGCACAAGAGAGTGGAAGCCAGGAGAGCCGACTCTGAGCTCCACTGACGCGCTGTCTCACTTTGGGCAAGTCTTCAGGATCTCCATTTTGGTAAGCTGCTCTACTTCATAGTGAAAATATTGCACAGAAATTTTCATCGGTAATATCCCATCCTTGTTTTCTCTGGAACCATTTGTAATGAAAGTTAAGTATCCATTAAGCTAATAATGTGTAATGAAAAGTAATTACATATCAAAACAAAAATTCACAGTCTTTATTCTCTGGTAACACAAGTCCAGTTTGATTCTCCAACAAGGGTGTGTTTTTCCTGCTGGATGCTTTTTGAACACCTTCATTCTTACCAGACTGCATATTTTAGTCCCACTTAGTTCCAGCATGCTGCCGACATTGGTTCATTTTGCACTTCCAATTTGTTAAAAAAAAAAAAAAGTCCACATAGTAGAAAGGGCCTTATCTTTTTTTAAGCCTTATCTTTTTTTCTAGCAGTCCATTCTGTCAGCACCACGTGCAGACACAAGAGAGACGATGAATGAACAGCAAATGATGAATGTGTGGGGACCACATCGTGTAATAACCCCCAGCGCCTGTGCCACGGGAGGCAGTGCCGGGAATGCCTAGGAGACACTGCAGACACTCGAGCCGCTCTTTGAAATCCCTGCACGCTAGACACTTTCCCAGTGTCAGAAAATATTTCTTGCTAAGAAAATGTCAGCTGTGACCTAGGACTGGTGGTCCGTGTAGTTTGATGTCCTGTTTAACAGGCGTTAGTCGTTACATAGGAAGATGTAATCCTTCACCCCTGGTTATGCAGGTTATTTTGTAATGTTTCCAGCCAGAGAGGCATTGCCTTTGTGGTTCTATTGACTCACTCATTCCTCAAAGCATGAAGACTTATAGCTGTATTTTTTATAAGCCAATTTAACTTTAAATGTTTCTCTTATCCACCTTGCATCTGACCTTTATGCTAACTAAAATTGCTTATTCCTATGAAACTACTTTTTATGTCTAGCTCAGATCAGTCGACGTTCACTGCATTCCTGAGGTATCATAAATATTCTTGCAGGTTGCTAGGAAAAATTATAGCTCCCTTGCCTAGAAAAGCTGTGCTACCTTTTCATGTTAAACACTGGTGGCCTCAATTAGTGGGTAACTAGTTCAAGACCCACTATGGAGGCACAATTTTTATAATGTGGTACACGAAGTCTCTCATTTTCGACACTGATTCCAAGAGCCTAACATCTAATTCTCAGATAAGACCAACTAAACAGCAGTGGATCTAACTGGGACAGCTATTTCTCTTTACTGCCTTGGGCCTGAGAAAACTTCTTCACCAAACTTCCTCTCATCATGTCATGAGAGCTCGTACATTGCCCTGTATATATAAGATAACTGAAGAAGGTGAATAATTTCTTCATAAGTTAATGACAGAACCACAGGCTAATGCACTGAGCTCTCTAAAAGACAAAATATGAATTCAGGGATACCTGATTTTTTTAATGCTAGGAATTTTATTTATACAAAATCCCTCAATAACCTCTTTGTCCCCTCCTCAGCAAATGCAAACTTACAACTTGTGATAGGTGGCTAGTCAGCGTTGCGCTACACACTTGCATCAAGATAACTCTCCAGCCTGCTCACATCAGTATTCTGGCTGTAGATAACGCTGAACCCTCAAGCCTTGTCCTGACCTTTTCTTTACAAATCTGTGTGCCTAACATCTGTGGGAACAGAAAAAAAGACATTGATCCCAATCATGTCTACCTGCAATAGTACTTTCGGTAGCTCCTAATTCAAGAAGTATTTTGTCATTTGTCCTTAACGTTGTTCCACGCCATGCTATGGGAATTTTCTCCCAGTGAGCACTGGAAACTTTTGATCCTATTGCAGTGGTATTCCAGAGTTTCACATTCAGTATCCCAGATACATGGGTGAAAAAACAATAGCCATCATACAAGCATTTTAAATCTGAATTATATTTCTGTTTTTTTCAGAGGTACCCTGATACCTTAGAACTTCTCAAATCTGAAATCTGCCCATGCTACCAACTGTGCTCACTAACGCTGGCGGGTTGCTTTCAATCATGGACTTTCCACTTGCATCTTTGTTAATGTAATACGTTAACAGTCTAGCAGGCACATTGGAAACATTGAGTTGCCTTTTTCAGCTTTTAAAAACAAGCTGTTAATCTTCAGTTCAACCAAAAGAAATCTGAACCATGTTATATTTATTGATGGTTTATAGTAGCAAAAATCCCACAAACAGCACTAATTGAAGCGTTCTCCAATTCTGCCCCTTAGACAGCTTGTTATTGGTGTTTAACACTGGCTTTGCCAAAGTTTTCTTTAAGAAACCAGAGGGAAATATTCAGTGTTGTCCAAGTCTGTAATTTAAAGTGCATTTCACTTTCAGACTCTTATGGTAGATGCCGTATATTCCCAGGAATTCACTCCCGATTCTGTCTGTCCAGATATCAAGGACAGGGTCAATCTGATCAGTAGAAAAAGAACTGCTTTACCTTCAAGGCCTCTTCCTTTATGAAAAAAAAACCCCAACCAACTAACAACAACAAACCAACCTTCAAGTCCCAAAGCATTGACAACTTTGATGAAAATAGAGTTTAATTCATCTTCAGCAGATGTCTTGTCTCACATATTAAATTGTGTACACTTGTAGTAAATATATTTCTATTCAAATAGCAACCGCTGTGGTGCACTTAACGTAGCCTTCAAGATGAATTGAGCTTCACCCTCTGAAAAGTTTTCTCCCTGTTTTACATCTAGAAACACAAGATTAAAATATGCAATCCAACAGATTGCAACAGTGACAGAGTCACTTCATATTAACATATGAAGTTAATAAGTCAGGTATACCTTTCTGATCAAGAAATGAGAAAAATACACAAACATTTTACTAATAAACTTCTATGCTAAAAAAGTTCTTAAACATCAGCCAGATTCTGTAGTTTTTACTTATGAAAAATTTCTGTTGAAAGCATAGGAAGTTTTCCCATGAGTAATCCATACAAGGATTAAACTGAATAAAGTATGAAACGCCTCCATAACTCTTATGATTTTTGTTCTCAGAGCAACAACAGGAAGCTGAAAAACTCATGTGTTTGCAAGACTGGGTAATGACTTTTGCCCCTATTTTCATTTTGTTTATATTTTTTTAATTTTTCAGATTTGCACCCTGAGTAACAGTGAAGAAGAAGTGTAACATGATAGAGTGTATACATTGCAAGTCTTCCTTCCAGAAAAGGTCGGATTGCAATTAACCAAGTCTCCAAAATTCTTTGTTTGATCCTGACTTATCTTTAAAAATCCTTGCTCTGCCACGGGGAGGTTTTGGCAAAGCACTTCTTTTGGGAAGGGGGGAGGAGAAGGAAAGGCAGGGGGAGGAACCTAAAAATCTCCACCTTTTGGCTGTCTCAAGTACTTGTCTGCCTGGAAGCTCAATATGATGCAATTAATGAACAGCAATCCTCCACCTTCAGTGCTTCCTTCCCTTTCTCGAGACAGATGTGCTGACAGCATGGCACCTTCTTTAAAGGAACTCAGTTTTATGGAAGCTGATCTCTCAGCAAGGCACGAGTGGCTACAAGCTTTTGGCTGCCCCATGTATTTTCAAGGAAAATCACCATGTTTCATGCCAAATATCCAGAGACAGTATCAACTGGAGACGAAAACCATTTCTCTGCAGGGTCCAGCAAAGGCCTCCTTTTACCCAGATCCCTTTCAAATGTCCATGCATGCTAAAATTTCTTTTGCTTGTCTTGGAAAACACTATTATAGACAAACATATCTCACTTGCAAGCTTTTTTCCTCATATGCTGCACACATTTTACTCGGCTCAGCTTTCATCTTATCCCTCCTAGACTTATCTTCATATGCAACCTATGCAACCTCAAACCAGTTCTCTCCCTCTGTGCTTTCACGTCTTACCAGCACCACGCTCTCCTCACTTCTATGCAAATTCAAGAAGCAAACCATCTCAAAACTCAACATATCTGGGTGCATAAACACCTAAGTTACCCGTTAATCAGTAGTGCTAAATACCCACAATTCCTACCAAGTCAAGAACTTTTGAAGATTAGGATAGCTCAGCCCCCACAACCTCCATTTCTCACCAGCCCCCAGACACAGAGAGGTATGGATATTCTCACCTTCACTCACCCAACTAATTGCATTAGGTTCAATGACACCGAATAAAGCCATTGCAGAAATTAAGTTCTTAAATTGGATTCACATGCCTAAATTTAGCCACAGAGGTCTGATACATTTTTTTGTCTTAAAAGTTAGAGAAAAGGAGAACAAAAAGACACCAGAAAACAACTAGATAGATACACAGCGCCCTGTCTGTCTGCCAGCAGGAAAAAAAGCCCCAGAAAGCATTATGAGTATTCTTCCCTAATACCAACTGGCTGTCATGAGAGGTAGAGGTGCAGCACAACCGTCTTCTCCAGGCTTTACGGCTCACATCACCTTGCAAAAGCCACCTGAATGATGGAAACAGAAGAAAATCTTCCCCTTGCCACAGTATGTGACATCAGAGATGAAAAAGGTTTCAACATAATCTTCTAAATCCTATGAAAACTGCATATTACCATCCCTCCTAGGACTTCATCTTACTCAGTTCCAGTTCATAACAGATTTTCTCCTTCTCCCACTTAACTATGGAAATTTCTTGAGTGTACAGCAAGTGCAGAACTGAATATTGACTAATAAGGGTGGCTTTATAATTTACAGGAGTTGTTTTGGGTTGCTACAAGGTCGCAAGACACTTTTCAATCTTATATCAAAAATCAGTAAAGTTCATGCAATACAACAGTTTGTTTCCTTACCTATAGTTTCAGTTTAATATCAAGAGACATTAGACATATTACTTTTAATTATACTACAGAAATAAACCAGCAAAATCCTTCTAGCTTGCAATACAGAATAAAGGGAGAAAGCAAAGAGAGTTCGATCATACGGTAGCTATGCCATTTGCAGACGCAAGCGCCCTTGCTATTCTAATCTACATTTTTAAAAAATATATCTAATTATTAAATTATTAAGAGAAAGGTGAAGTGTTACACTAAAATGGTTTGGAAAATACATTTCTGTAAGCAGTCATAGCACAAACAAAAGCAGAACAAAAGCAAGTTCGGTTTTCTTGGGAGGTAATACCAATGTTTTGTTTTTCAAATCCAACTACTGGATGAGGTGAATTTTTTATACTCCCCTCCAACACCCTCATTAGTTTCATATCCTACTGGGCGTCAGATACACCCTAAACTTTCAAATTATACTCAGACTTCTTGATTGTGAACACCTACACCATTTTTTCCTTTTAGACTCCCTTCTGCTCCTTTCCTCTTTAGCCTACGTGTGAAATGCACATCAGCAGACAGTCAAAGTATCATGCAGAAGAAAAGTTTGTGCAGTTTAGCTAATCACTAAAACTTCAGCAAAACTTCACTTTCCTAATATTGCCAATGTTCTGACTCAGAGGAAAACAGCCATTCCCAGAATATTTTAAGTACTTGTGGGGAGAACTTTTTGTTTGTCCCTGTAAAAATTTGGATTAAGCTTCAATCTTCATTCAAAACAAGACCCACGTTTTTGAAATACTTTTCAAAAAAGACAAAATTTTCTATAAATTGTCTCAGAGTTAACAAAGTAGTATGAACTCCTACACAAAGAAAATCAGTTATTTATAGAGGACACCCCTTTTCTTGAATTAGTATTGAACTATGGAATGGGAAATTTCAACAGCTTTAGACCAACTAATCCATCATTTGGACAGAAATACTGAACAGTAACTAAACAGCAACAGTAAAGGGTAGGAAGGTGTTTTAAATGGCTGTGTTTGAGATGTCTCAGCTGAGAAACTTTGACACGGAATCCACATTATTTTAATTATTTTTACTTCAATGTTTTGTCACTAGGCTTCAAAGTAGGAATCCTGAAGTGGATGCAACTTCTGCTGAAAAGCTTTGTGCATAGCACCGGAGGAACTCCTCCTGTTGCTGAAAATTCGTGGCCAGAATCTCCTTCAAGAAGACAAACCCATGGAAACTTCAGGAAGGGAAAGACAATTTCCCTTTTCATATCTGTTTTGAAATTTCTTCATTCTACATAAATTAACACCTCTAGAAGACTTTGTAAGAACAGGACATTCTTTTTACAGGTTATTGGAAGCTGAACTTTTCATGGAGCACTGTCTGAAGGTCTTGCATAAAAAGGCAGTCAGCAGAAATATGCTATTCTGGAAAGGGATGCTGACTTAACAATACACTTTAAAATACACTAATCACACCTTACATACTGTAAAGCTTCACTTTTTCAGTATTTCTTCTGCCTTTTCCCATTAACCGGCCATAAAGAGAGAAGAGGGGAAAAAAAAAAAAAAAAAAAAAAAGATGCAGAATCCTTTTTTGGGAATGTTTTCACTCTAAAAGAATGTTAGATGCCTTAAGAGTCTTGCCTCAAGAATAGTTACTGTCATATAAAAATATTTCCCTTGCCAAAAGTGCCTGGATTAAAGACTACAGTCTTTGCTATACATTTTAAATAATAAACCTAGAATATTTTTATTTTGATTTTTTGAGCTGTCCTTACGTAAGACTGAGCTCCAGGTTTATACTACCATCACTCGCAGTGGACTTCCAGTTAAAACTTGGAGACTGAGTCAGTTCCCATCACCATTCATCAGTAGCCAGCCAGATAAATGACTGCAGTACAGCAGAGCGAAATGGGGTCTTTTCCTTCTCACGGTTTCCCTGCCTGGCTGTGCATACACTCCCTTAGTCTAAGGAAAGAAGCACGTGAATATTAAACTCTATTCTTCTGCTTAGGCTTCATTTTCACTGAAAAAAGAGGTTGTATTCTGAACCTCAGCCAAGTAAACCAAGCAAAATCTTAAAACATGACGCTTCGTAATTTTCAGATTTAAATTACAGACTCCCCATATTTTTCCATCTGACCACAAATTGGCAAATATACTATGATTTTTTTTTTTTTTTTAACTCAAGTTAGCTTTTAGATAAGTGTGAAAATTCACTTGAAAATTCACTGTGAATGATTACTACAGCACTCATCATTTCTGAGCAATTCCCATGGGAGCGTAACGGAGGCGAATATTTCAAACCTAGATACATCAATGTACCATGTCCTGGTTTGCATTGCAGCATTACATTTTTTACTCTCCATCCTTGACTTCTAATCATTGGCTTATAGTTGGTGAATATTTATTTTCATACATTTCAGAATAGTGAAATAATCTGTGAGAAAGTTTTAAATAGCTTACCTTATTTTTTAGCCTGTTGGTACTTGTGAGCCACATATTTTTATTTTCAGTAACACCTTGGACCGAGTCGTATTTGCAGTAACAAGGTTTGCTGCCTGGCAGGGCTTCTTAAGGACCAGGATGATGAGACATGTAAGCGAAATATATGCTTGCACGAGTTCAGAAATTAGTGTTACATTTGCAAGGAGCAGGGTTTTGGCTTCAATAATATCATTAATTAAATGCAACAATTACTACCCTAATAGCAGTTAGCAACCAGGTTTAGAAACCCTTCTGCAGAAAACCAAATCACATATACACCAGGTAAGTATCGTGCATGTATAAAAAAAAAGAATAAAGATGATATGTATCTATATAATGATATCTCACATACAAGATATAACTTATTAGTTAATACAGTTGCTTTGGTTTATGCTGTTGCAATACAGTAAATCAGCCTGTCCTTTTGCAAGTAGACCGGTGTTAACTATTTACTGAGATTTTCCCAGTCCTTAAGCATGGAAGCACACAGCAGTATCTCACAAACTATGCTATCCATCGACATGTTCAACACCTAAACAGTGTAACACACTATACTAAGTGACACTACAAGGGGAAGCTTCTCAAGCTGTGGTCATGAATGTTAAGTGGACTGTTGTTATACCTGCCTCTTTAGGGAAGATGCATCAAAAAAGGACAAAAAGGTAGACATTTCCCAAAAGTTTAGCTAACAGAGTGTACTGTTGCCCTTCACTTTTTAAATGTTCTTTTTTAAAACTCTAGCAACGGGCATTAGTAAAGTATCTCAAGCAGTTGTCTCCGGAAGCTCTCTATGAAACGGTTGCATTGAGTAATGACGTAAATCGAATACATGTATACGCAGACGTTCAGAAGTAGCAGGACTGTAAGTGAACTGTTTTCTGGATGACTGCAGTAAGGATTCTTTCTGGTCAGCAGCACTACGTTAGATAATTAATGTATACAACAGTCTCACAGGATTTCCAGTTATTTAAGCATCTCAGGGGAAGGATGCTAAGATTCATACCAAATAAGGTTTGAAGACTGCAGTGGTAATGACAAAGGAGGGATTCATTTGAGAGAGAGTCAATACAACCTATGACAGTCATAAGAATTACAATATTTCAAAAATCACCCCCAAATATGTACAGTTTGTTTTCTTTGTGGTGCTTAACAGAGGTTGGCAATTTCTGTGTGTTTTGTTTTGGAACATAATTTGAAAAAAAATTATTTGGGTTTGGCACTTATTGATATACCAGCAAATAATAAGTTGTTAGAAATATCACAATCTTTCGAAGACAGGACTGATCCTTGAGGTACTTTCTTGGCCTTAACACTAGCTGCTTTCTCCTTACATTTTAAATTACCTTTAACTATGTGCAGATAATAAACTATATGTCTTTATTTCACTCTACTTAACCTACCATTGACAGTCCAAAAAAATCTTTTCACTTTTGAGCAACTTCTTCGCAGGAAATCAACCCAGCAATGACTTAAAAGAAAAAGCCCTAACCTTTTTCTTAGGTCTTCTTTGCTTCGGGAATTTCTCTCTGAAGTTCCTCATCTCTTTCCCAAGTTCCTAATTAAGTATTTCTTTTTTTAATAGACTAAAACAACTGCTAGACTTGGAGAAGCCTAGATCCGAGGAATGGGAGGTCCACTCCCTCCCAGGGAAAAGCTGCCCAGCAATTTAATTTCTGTCTTATACGCAGGAAGGAATCCCCTTTTGGGGAGCAGCCCAAACCACAGTTTGGCTGGAGTGAGTGATTTTATGTTCCCCCTATAATAAAACCCCTTAAGCTGCTGTTGCAGCCTAATGGAGCTGCTGGTGCACATTCACACAGTCCTACTGAAATGCCCTCATTAAACGGGTTATTCAGAAACCAAAGTCTGCACTGACTTCGGTTTCTGAATAACTTTATATACAATGTCAGGGTCAAAACATAGCTCCCGAATAGCTTCAGGATGGCACAGTAACTGGTGATCCCTAGGATTTGTGTAATATAGCAAGGGCAGGGAAATCCAAAGATGAAGAACTGGTTATCTAGTCAGGTTTCTACACAACGCAAGGTATCCTGTTACACTGGTGTACTGTAAATTGCTAGGGAATTGCCAGCAAGGATGGCAGCATTTTGTCACAGTTGTGATTAAGAGACTGAATCCTTAGCGCCCCTCTAAATTGCCTCTCCTGTTGTCCTAATTCAAGTAGAATTTCATTGTTTCCAATGTGTGGGAAGAGGATTCAGGTGGAAAAACTAGCAAATTTATCTTCTGTCCCAGAAAGGTATGCAAACAAGCAGCAGAAGTGAACTTCCAGAGAAATTATTTTGCTGCTGATTAGTCTCTGCCAGTTTTCATGGGTTCGTCAGGACACATGAGAATTCCCCTTTAAAGTAATTGATGTGCTGTGCTGCAGAGCCACACGTGACTCTTTTGATCTTTGATATTAGGGATGATGAATTTGCAGGCACCTTCAGCTTCCTCACCACTGCCGTGCAACCTAAGTGGACTGACTGCTGGACTGGTCTGACCGTTGCTCGTTCCATTTCCTTGGTGATAAGTAACACATTGTGATTATCTCAAGCATAAGCTGGAAGCAGCCAGGATTTTTAAAACTCTTAGCAGAACTTGATTAGAAAGCAAAGGTGTTTCATTTGCAATCATACCTTTCTTAAATAAGGTCAAAGACATACCACTTTATAAACACTTTTTCTTGGTTGCTTAAACTTGTTTTGTCAGTCATTCTCATAATCATAATACGCTGGTGATGAAAGTTGTTTTTTACGGTTTTAATGAAAAATGTGGGATACGCCCTTCCAAAGCTGTGAAAATGATAGTTGGGATTTGTCTTCTTTAAAGAGGCTGTACTTGTCTTACCCAGACGACCACCACGTAAGCAGGTTAATACTATGCACCTGAGGCCGTTCTACACTCTAGTACAGAAAGCTAGTTCCTTGCTAAGCATCCGTACATGGATTTGAAAATATACTCATCAATTCTATGTGTAAAATCTTTCCGAAAACCTTATGAGGCAACTTCAAATTGACGGTTTATCTTAATTTCTCTTCACTTTCCTTCACAGGTATAAACGTGCTTCTAAAAATGTTGTTAAATATGTTATAAAGGAAAGTCCTTAATTCCGTACAAATGACTTAAATAGCAGTCTGCCATAACTACATGCAAGTTGCATGCAGTCTTTCTTGGTACTTCTCCTTCTGAAGGAAAACACAGCCGTGGTTTATGATAGCACTTTCTTGAGGCATGTGCTGGTTCCTTCTTTTCTCTGCTATCTTCTTGTCTGCTGTCAACGGGACTTCAAATGTTCCAGGTTTCCCCCCTGAGAAAAAGAAAAAAGAAAAAAAAGAGAGAGAGAGCACTGGGCTCCTGCTGCACAGCTCCGGAGCACTGTGGGAACAAAGAGTCCAAAGTGCTGTGAGGGATGACGGAAAACCAGGGGGAAGGGGCAGGAGCCAGGCAAGGCGGTGGGGGAAGGGGCCATGGGGGGGAATGGGAGCAGAAGGGAGCTGAGGAGAAACTGGGTAGGAAAAGCTTCTTTGTTTGGAGGAGAGAACAAAGGGGAAGAAGAGATGATGGAAGAAGCATAGCTGCTGAGTTAGAAGAAATTTGTTATTCCTACCCACTCTCAGTCTGCACCCACAAAGGGGCAAACCTAAACACACAGAGGGAACTGATTAGCATGTGCCAAGAAACATAATTCTCCTGTTCTGGTTGTGACCATTAACATTATCTCTTCCCCACCCCTTGGCAAAAAAGACTTGTCTAAACTTCGGACAAAAACAATTAGATATGAAAATGTAAAGCTGAAAATCTAATATGTCAATACTGACTTTGCTGATCTTCACACATTGATTTAAGTGTGTATATTTTTAGCAACTCAGAAGTACTGTTTTCTCTTAGAGGGGGGTGACTGCTGCAAAGAAAACTAACCTGACCCACAACGATTAGAGTTTCTTCTAAATCTAAACCTTAAATTTGTGATGTATCCTGCTCCACTTCTCCTGGGGTATGAGAGATTTAGCAGAAAGAAGTTGACATTAATGTCAAAGCTTTTATACTGTTTATATATGTAACTGCTTTGTTTTAGGTTAAAAACTCCTGGTGGAAACCATTTATGTGCAGAAAGCAGAAATGCCAAAACTTCATGGGAAACTAATATATATCTTCAGTCATCAAACAGACCATCTAAAATATCAAATTCAGAGCAATGCTTACCTTTTCTAACTAATATCAGTTCTTTACTGTAGGACTGAATGTTTTCCTCCTAGCAATATTACAGCAGAGTAGTCAGCATTTCAATGTAATCTGCACTACAATGCCCTATGTTAATGCAGACAGATACTTCAAAAACAGAACAACATGTTAATGGTCCCTCCCATATAACTCTTGGGCCTAACAATTAGTAGCTACTTTTATTAGCAGTTAAGTGCAGAAATATACCATTTAAAAATCTTACAACCTTTGTTCTGGATTTTAGGTGACTTCAACAAAATGTGTCTTTACTAATCCCTTTTGTAAGCTTGCACGTGTGTTGTAAACAGTATTTTTATCCCCTGGCTTGTTGCCTGGAGTATAAGGCAAAGGAACAGGACATTTTGTTTTGCCAAAACTGTTGGTTTCTTTTTAATATTTATTTTAAGATACAAGTAGAGGCTGGCAAACTTTTGTTAGTGGTCATGGATGAATTTGTTTTCCAGTTCCTTATCTGTTGTACTTGGAACTCTGAAATTGCTAGCTGGAAATGAAACTATTTATCTTGGTGGGAATGGGGTTAAACTCGGAATTTTCAGTTATAAAATTGGATTAAACATCAATTTATTGATCAACCCCCCTAAAAAAGGCTCAAAAGAGAACACTATCAACTTCATGAAGATTCTTCCTGTGAATGTGAATTGTTTATCAGAATAGCCGTGCTCTTGCAAAGCGGGCTGCCCAGTCCGTTTTTGTTGTTTTGTAGACTGTCATCACTGTCTTCACCTCTCACACATTCCCCATTTCAGCGGCTTCTGTTTTAAGACATGTTGGTTGCGTTCTGTGCAAGACACTCAAACCCAGCAGCCATTTCTGGAAGCAGGAAATTAATTTGTTCCTTTTTCTGCAATGAAGTTACACTGCCCTTACACACGCATCCCTGGCCCTGCTAGTAACCAGGGTGTTCAAGCCTTAAACCCAGTCTCTTCCGCATGGTTGCAGCGTGATAAATACCCTCCAAAGGTTTGCTTACTTAGCAGTGGCCACTAATACACCCTCTTGTAATACCTGCTGTAGGGCTTTTCTTCTGACAGCTGGGGGGGCAGTTGCTGGCACTTTGACTTCCTCCGTGTTTAAACAAACTGAGAGTTGGTCAGTCAGTTCTCAGGGGGGCAGTTTACGTACCTGGCTAAATTTGCCTTGTAATTTCCAGCTGCGCCAGGAAAAAAAATAAAGGTTTGACTGCCCATTTCATGTTCTAAAGAGTGAGGGAACCAAATTTTATGTATATAAAAATTAGAGGGTCTTATCTATATGCAGCTTTATGGGGTTTATATATTTCCTTCTCCATCATAAATTATTATTAACTTTTTTGGTTTTCTGGGCACTCCTTGTTCTCAGTCAAGATTTCTACTTTAAAATAGTTATTGTGATCCATCTGTAAGAGGCTTTTTGTTCTCCACTGACCTTTTTAGATTCTTTTAAGTGTTCTCAATTCAAGTGTTCTCATTTCAAGAGTTGTGTTCTCTTATACAGCTGAGTGTCTTGTCTCTGCTACAGGAGTCTGTGGTCAGTTTACTTCTATAAGCAGTCACTGAGAGAGCATAAGACAGCCCACTCATATGTGAAGTGCAAAGTCTTTCATAAAATGAAACTGAAAGCAGTTTTCTTCAACATAACAAGAATGTGAACAGATTTCTGAATTAAAATATACTTATTATTCTGTTTCCTGAGGAGCTTAGTTTATTGATCATATTTGGTTTTGTTGCCTGTATGTACTGGTACATGGAATATCTTACACTGGAAAACATTTGCCTCCAACTTAGTTGTAGCACAACATCAAAAAAAATCTCTGGTATTGTGATTTTTAGTACTGTAAGTACATTAGCTCAAACTGAGAAATTCATGTTTCATGATACCAGCATAAGCTTTCAGTTGCAGTGATACCAATCATTCTGAAAAATTACTTTGCAAAATTGTTGCAGAAGAGGAAAATAAAAGAGCAGCAGAAAATCTTATCTTCATGCAGGGCCAAGATGATTATTCATACTGAGACTTCCAAGTATTCATATCTAGTCTGTATCTGATGTAGCTTTTTGAGAAATTATAAAAAGGCAATTTCTAGCTTCTACAGTTTAGTTATTCTTTTCCAGTTTAGGAGATTTCGTCTTTATCTGCATGATTAGTCCAATGAGTAAGTGTTGATTTAGCTTCCTAAAGTTAAAAAACAAACAGAAGTTCGCCATTGTATTGAAGAACTACGTCATGTACATGAAGAGTATCAGTCCTGAACAAGAGATTTATCATCATTGTAGTTATATTGGCTTCTTAAAAAAATACCTTAGTACTTTGCTACTTAGGGAGGGAGAAAACTGCACTATTTGCGGAAGTAAGCATTTTCACAGAATGTGTATAATTTGAACTGGAAAATTCGATACAAAAAAAGGAATCTGGTTTTAAGTCCAATCTGAGTCCCAATACTACTGTTTGTTAAACCAGTCTAAATGTTTGGAGCCAAGTACAACACCTGGCTGCCTTTAAGCCTGATTTCACATAAGCATGGTGGTTGATTTCCACATGGGCTCCCTTGACTGGACTGCATGTCCTATACACACACCTGATGCAAGGAGGTCTCCCCTCCAGCTAGCACAGGACGCTGGTTTGATGTGGGAGTCTGGCAGAGGCAGTCTGTGCTTCTCTTTTCACGTGTGTTACAGCCCCAATGAGTCAGAAGGGCTCATGGAAGGACACGGTAAGAATACAGGTTAACACTGAGCTGACCCAGAGGACTTGGTGTCATTGCAACAAACCAAAATAACACAATCTGAGCCAAGAACATCAGTGTTTTACTTGAAGGAGTTGTTTGGGCTTTCAAGTCAAAATGCAGCTTTCCTATTGCCAGACTGAGTCTTGAGATTTCCTCTTTGGCAGGGACCAAAATATTTCACTTTTTTTTTTTTTAAGGAGGGAGAAAATGTTTCAGAAATTCATGCATTCTCATTTTTCATCAGGTCTAATTCTAACCAGATCCCTAAAACCTGTACTTTTAAAGTTTTTAGCATTATCTTTTAGGGGAAAAGTATTAATACCAATATGTGCATGCCTATACACAGACAGTAGAGTTGGAACTTCTGTGTGTTCCTGTATTCAGACTTGAGTGCAAAGTCAAACCCAAATCTCTCTTCAATTGATCAGAAATTGGACAAAGCCTCCAAACTTGTTGCAACAAACTTAAAGAACTGAACATGATGATGTTGAATAAATGAAGACCAACATACCAGCACTGAATGCTTCAGAGCCACCTCTTGAAGAGTCAGAGGCACAGGGTTTGTTTCTTGTGGGGCTAAAGCACTGGCACTGGATTTCAAATGCACTGGACTGCAAGATACATCAAAAACTCCTCTGAAAAGGCTTACTATAAACAACTTATTAAATAGACTTAATTTAAATGTCTACAGCATTGTGTTATGTTTGTAAAATAATTATATATAAATTTTCTATTACAATAAATTAATAGCTGTCTCCATTTATTTAGAACATCTCTTCTTTGGTAGTTCAATATCAAACCTTCTCCGCCTCAACTGAAAATAAACTATTAGTAAAACGTTACTCCAGAACACCTAAACAAATTTATCTAAAAATGAGCTGTGGAAATTGTATTTGCATGCATTTTTGCATTAAAGGAAACTCAAAATTAGTTTCTTTTAAGGGTACCAAAGTTGGCACAAATGGCACAAATCCCTGAAAGGTAAATATGTGCCTTGCTCTGTTTGAAGAAATCTGTCTTCAAAATAACAAAGTTATAGACTTTTCAAAACATGCATCCTGGTTTGCACAGCAGGTTTTTCTTAACATCAGAAGCAAACACCAGGATGTGATGTTTTGAATATTCACTTTCAGTATATTTGAAAGGTCACACCTACTTGTATTTGAATGTGTGATTACTTGAAGAACAGCATTGTTCTGAAACACAGTTACAAAAGGAAAAAGGTGTTGGAGACCTTATTGTTTATTATAAATCAGGCTTCTGCTTTCAGTCAGAGAATGAGAGAATATAGGCATTTTACCCACAGGAACTACTATTATTCCTGTAGAAACAAACTTTAGATAGGGCTTCCTGCAAGAATGGCTGTGATCTAGGAAATATGCTGATTAAATCATTATGCGGAGAAAATATACTCACATTTCTGTGACTCCATTATCTTCATTTCTCAATTCATCAAAAACTTTGCATGCTTTGGAAGACCTCTTGCAGTGCTGTCCCCGCTGCTCCTTTCTGGCCAAAACTGGAAATGTCTTTTCCTCCGTTTCTTTCTCAGTGGCACCTGGTGAATTGTGTTCTCTTGGAAATAAATAATTCACCTTGGGATAGGAGAAACACAAAATCGTTTTGAGTAACAAAAAGTAATTCTGCACCCTCACAGTGGAATACTGCACACAACTAAAAGGCATCAAATATGGTAACAAGCAAAAATGTGCTCAGAACTTAATGTATCTTTACCTCAAGCTTTGGATAACATCTATTAGTTACTAGAACTATTCACCACCTTCAAGTCTCAATAATAATTTTAGAAGGAATTTTGGAATGAATAAGAAAGTGGATTTCTGCCAGTTAGCGCGGTGGGTGAGATTTGTGGCTAACCCAATTCTGAGTTAGCCAGCCCTGATTCCTCATGAGTGACAGAGGGTGGATAGGGGAGATAGGCAGAAGGTTAGACGTTTAAAGTAGGTGCTTAAAAAGAGGTAAGATAAATACTGTCAAAATTAACTACTGTTTTACGTGGGTTTTTGCTCTACCAGAGTAACACTTTTAGTTAATACCTCTACACCCACTGCTTGTTAAGCACACAGCATAAAGAAATAATTGGAAGAATCATGCAAGAGAAGCCTGTGAAAGAACAGCCTTTACAGGTTTTGTTTCTTAAGAAGAGCCATACGTCCCTGAACTCAGTAAGAATGTCCCACAATCTGCGACTACCATTCATGGGTTTTGCTGGTTTTGATACTTTTCAGTAAAATATTAGCTAAATGAGGGAAATATTTATTTATTTTAATGCTTGAAATAATGGTTCTTATTTTAAACAAATTCATTTCAAGCAAAATGGGTCTTTACTCTCAGATTTTCCTTTTGGCTTTCATATATCTTATTAGTAGCAAATATCCAGCATTCCGTTTTGAGGTATACTATAAAAATAAGAGCTTACTCCTGGTCTTACTACAGTTCTGGACTCATACATGCAAACTGGTGTTCTGTTAGGAACCTAAACCTTATTTTTAGGTTTTGGGTTTTTTTGGGTTTTTTTTTGTTTGTTTGTTTTTTTTTTTTTTTTTTTTTTTTTTTTTTTTTTTTTCAAATGCACATAGCACCCACAACTCATTTTCTGCTACTTGGATCCTGATGTCATTTGCTTGAAAGCCTTATCTGTAGATATTAGATCAAAAAAAAAAAAAAAAATTAGTCTGATTTATTTTTCTCGTTACTATTTGAGAATACAACATTTCTAACCTGTAGGGTAACAAAAACATGAAATTGACATCCAAGAATTATTTAAAATGTATTACTTTATGTTTGTAGGCAATTTCTTTTAATTAAAATTCATGTAGAACAGGGAAAGGTTGGAAACGGAAGATGTGAACCTCCAGTCTTCTGGGCAGATTTACCATTGACTCTACGAGAAGCTTAATTTTTCAAGAACATCTTTAAAATAAAAATTTTGGTTAGTTTTAAGCTCTCATGAAAACAAGAATTTATAAGTGCTGGGGCATTCAGCCTGCAGTCCTTGTCTGGCCACAAACTATCATTCTGTATTACCAGAGTTCTGCTACCTCAGTCCTGGACTCAATCTTACACCGCTTATACCAAGCTGCGTAGTGGGGTTTCAAAGGTTTCCATCTGTAAACTCCTGCCTCTGGTACCTCCCACCCATCTGTCTGCTACAAGCTTTCACTACAAAGCAACTAATTTTAGTTTAGACAACTAATTTAAGTTTGGTTTAGAGTATAGCAATACTCTAGAAAGGTTGTTTAGTCCTTACTTTGCCATCCAAGCTCTTCATTTAAAAAAAAAAAAATAAAAAAAAAAAGAAAAGAAAGGTGGGATCATTTGATTACTAACCATATCGTGGACGCTGTAAGCATTTTCAACAGCTGCAAACTGCTTGTTTTTCTCCAGCCTCCTGCTCCAAGTTGCACCAAATAGAAAAACATATTGGGAGGAAAGCAATAAAGTTCATCAGTCTCTGAATATATAGCAGATATTATCATTACTGCTGAATCACCGTCCCTTATGCAATACAGCCTGCCTGGGATCTCACCGTGGAGCTATCCTGAAAAACTGCACCTCTGCGTACCTCGTCTGTAATCGTTCTCCCTCAACATCACAAATGGTCTGCTGCCTTTCTGGACAACTGAGGGTCTTTTGTTGTAAAAGCAAGTGCTTCATCAGAGTTCAAGCAGGGGAACAGGCTTTCTTGCACAGGGAAGAATAGACTGATGAGGCGTAAGTTTTAAATAACTTAGTTTCCTGTCTAAGATGGAGCCTCACTGCGACTTTGTCCTTGAGAAAAACATTAACAAGCGTGAGGGACCATCAAAACGCTAAGGCTGCTCACCATCTTAAGGGGGTAGTATTACAGTCAGGAAAGCTATTTGTATTCCTCTTGTATTTGTATTCCTCAGAAGCTTGAGCAAGATGTTTGCAAGGAGGTCCATCAGCTTCCTAAGCAAGATTGGGGTTCCACAGGGAGAGGACTTCTTTTAACAACAACAAATGCAAGTTGCCACTCTCATGCTCCAGTTCACATTCCTAGATCAAGATGCATTACATTTCTGTTTTATTGCTCTGGTAGTTGAAAAAGGACTTTGAAATGGGAATATAGTGATTTGGTCTTAATGCAACTGGGATTTTTTCAAGCCTTCGTCTGGTCCTCTGTCTCTAAGAGCTTTTGGTCCAACAGAAATGTATTAATTAATGCAACACAGAGCATGAAAACCAGCAAATTTATAATCTTGCTTTGCCAAAATTTGGTGTTATATGTGGGGAAATAAATCTGAAGTTTTAATTAGCTTTTCAGGTACCTACTGGCTGGTCTCTTTCTTTTTTTTTTTCAGCACATGGTAAACATGGGAGCATGTCTCAGATAAAACTCAGAAGACCTGAACATGTCTTCATATAAGATAAAATTAAGTATCTTCATATATAATGACAATAACTGACCTCCTGGACGATGCTATATCAAGAAAGGCAAGATGATACATATAATCCAAGTAAAAAAGACGTCTTTCTTGTTGGAAATATTTCTTACTCCTTTTAGAGGTTACATACTGTAGGTGAAAAAATATTAGAAACTGTGATTATTATAAACTATCATTATTATAAACATTATCATAAACCGTGAGCTTACTTAAAGGAATTTTCATATTGGATCAACTAGGGGACAAACATTATCTTTATAATCCTGTATAACACTTGATATTTAATGACCTCCTGAAATTCCTATTCACTTAATTCATTTGATAAAGCCTTGAAATACATTGAGAAATACTATAATTTAAAAAAAAAAATCCAGCATAAAAAAACACCCCCTATGGTTAAATAGTTTTCTACCATATTGGAATAGCTGTAGAGAGATTTAACATTCTTTACAAATATAGTTTTTATATTATGTATTTGAAACTATATAGTGTTTAACTTCCACTAATCTGCTGACTAGTCCAGCAAGCAAACACGACTTGTTACTAACACTCTCTGCCTTTCATGATTTTGCTGTGTGACTGTCACTCTTATACGTATAATGTTCAGTTTGTAATTTGCAACGAATAGATAAACTGTCATCAATGTCTCTGAGTAGCAACTTTTAGTGGCAGCAATCTTTAATTTTTACCTGTGTGTGCTGGTGAACTCATCTAGTTCTTAATTTTGCTTTTCTGCATGAATTCAGCAGCTTTCTTGCCTCCTGAAGGAAGCAAATCTGGTAAAAAAAAAAAAAAATCAACAAGGTATTTTACTTCTAATGAGAGTTATCTGACCTCTAAAATTCTTGAATGATTTAAGGACCAACTGTAAGCTAAGACTCTGAAGTTGGGCTTCAGAAGACTTCAGGAATCATTCTTAATACAGGATCAAATTTTAATATACAAATTACTGGTGTGGGTGACTCATCATACGACAGCTTCAGCATTCTGTCTTCCATAAGGGTGAGACTAAAGCAGCTGGTAGAACTGTACGGAAACAAGAGCAGGGCCATAAATTTGGTGGGCTGCTCAGCTACGCACTGAGAGCAACTGATTACAGCACTGCATGGGCTGGCTTTTCTGTCCCGTATGTAACATTAGACTAGGAGTTATACTGAATAAAACTCCCGAACTAGCAAATTAAATCAAACACAATAGTGTAGCCTGATGTCATCTTTGGAAACAATCTGTGAAACCAATAGGCTGGTATATCTAAAACAGTATTTAAGACGAACAGATGTGACATCCTATGGCTCTGACTCTCCAATATGCCTGTGCCTATGTGGAGTCTTTGTGACTTCAGTGACTTGTTTACACAGAAGTCCTTGCAGAGCCTGGTAGAAATAAACCCCATGCTATGAAGAACAACAGAGAGGGAAAGTGCAGCTTAACTTTCATCTGGAACTTCTGTCCTCAGGACTTTAAAAGTTGTATTTGGTAAGTGGCATGTCATAACTGCTTGTTAGCACCTACAGATTTAAATACATACAGCTCTAGCTCTGTGAGCAATTTCAAGACTCCTCATGTGCACTGTGTCTTAGGATGACTGGGATTTAAAGAGCAAATGCTCCCATATCTGCTTATTGGAATATATGTCCCATCACCTTTTAATCCAAATTAAAACTTTTTTTTTTTAAAGTCACGAAAATCCTCCCACATTTACCTAAATTATTTTGCTTTCGGCAGTAACAGAGCATGTTCACTGTTACTAGAAGCTCCTCTGCTTTTTCATAATTTTGTCCTTCCAGCATTGGAAAAACATCAAAGTGGGGAGGATCAGGGCTTCTGGGAAATACGGAGTTAACATAACTCAGGCTGGTTACCATGAATAGGATATAGCTTACCTCTGCAGTCAATTTGCCTAATTGATTAGAAGCCTGATTGCATCCCTGAAGGGCTAGATGTCCTGAGGGGATATGCATGCAGAGAGGCAGGGAGCTTACAGGGCAGCTTCACAGAACAGGAGTCTCCTGTGCTCCTGGAGCCTGGGCTGAGATGTCATTTTCTGCTGACTGCTTGTAGGTCAGTGCTCACACCCATCTCCAGCCTGCTGCCAAGCTCAAAATCAGCTCATAGAATTGGACAGAGGAGGCCAGAAAGAGCAATTTGAGTGCTACTTCCTACAGGTTGCTGATGGGCCCAGCTGGCACAGACACCAGCCAGTTTGTGAGTGAGGACACTCAGCCCCCTGCAGCGAGGCTCTCCAGCAGAAGAAATGTTGTTTTGCCCACCCAAACGCTCCCCCCCCGCCACCGCCATCAACAGCAAGCAGTTTGCTCCTCTAGTCTTTCTTGCTCCTTTCTTCTCAGGAGTGAGAACCAGAACTGCCCAAATGACAGAAGTCCCAGGGCTTGGCAAGCTTCTGGCAAGGGTCAGAAACAACTGGAGTTGCCCCGTGGTTCCCTAATCAGCTGGGTAAAGTTGTCTTGTGAAGCCCAGTGGCAGGAAGAGTTTATAGTACAGTAACTCAGCCCATTGTCTGGGCTTTTTCAGCTTGGCTTCATTACTATTACCATGATAAAGACCAGCATTTTTTTTTCTACTTCCCTTTTGCCCCTTCAAGTCTCTACTTGCTCTTGACTTTTCTGAATTTCACTTTGATACTTTGACACCTTGGTTGTTCTCCCAGACAGATATAATTACAAGAGTTCAAATAAAGCCTGTTTTTGTCAGGGCGGGGGGTGAGGGAATGAGGAGAAAGCATGGGTAGCAGAGAGATGCTGTGGAGATTTGTTGGGAGAGCTCACCTCCTCCCCCGTTTGGAGCAGCTCTTCAGGTCTTTTCTGCAATTCAGAGGGCCCAGAAAGCTGCAACTGTGAGACATAATCCAACATTAAGGTTTAGCATAAAACAGAAATAACAAAAAGTGAGCCCAACAGGATAAGTGGGAATTGCAGACAGCCAACTGTGTTTCAGTGTGCAATGCTCCACCTTCTTCCAATGACACCTGACCATTCTTACCTTGAGAAAGAATTTGACAACAGTTCAAATTTTAAGAAGAAGAAAAACCTGTGTGAAGGCTCATTCAAAGCATCACAGCATGAAACAGCAGGGTGGCTTACAGTCTGCTACAGCGCTCATTCAGTGCTGATGTGAAGGAAAATGCCTCCCCCTCGCCCCCCCCCCCATATCTCCACCACTCGCTGGAATTCCTGGACAGTCTCCAAAGCTGGTACAACCTGCTCACCTTAACTTGTGGGACTTAGTGACCCCCACGTTGCTAGGGCTGCAAGGTACCAAAAGACTAATAAATGTATTTCTGGGTCCCCCTATGAAAAGTAATTTCTCTGATCCAGACATCACAGAACTCAGTTCTGCTTTCCCAAGAGCAGAAAATGAGTCACAACTTCAGTTATGGTTCAACTGGGAGTGGCTTACAGAGATTCTCCTTTGTCTCAGTACAAAAAAAGGCAGTCATCTGGTGAGGGCAACACAGCCTTCATCCAATCTCTAACGCAGTGTAAAAAGGAGAACTATGGCAGGGGTTAGACTTTTACTCCTGTGACATTCATAAACCACCTGGAAGAAAGGCACATGGAAACAGCAAGCCTAGCCTCAACAGAAGAATTATTTCCGTTATCCCCAATTCAACATCTACTTCTGTCACTAGACGTGCTGCTACATTATTAGGAAGTGGGGCTGTAATTCAGGAAGATAGATCTTGTCGCTTTTCATCCTATTACTCAACTCCTCTTTTTTTTTTGGTCCCTAAGTCCTTGTACATCCATGCACTTCACCATCGCGGCTCCTGATTTAGTATTCTGAGGACAACTATTAGAACCACCAGACACAGTTTTAATCCTTTTGACAAAATGTATTTATATTCTTCCTGTATTAATCTTAGAGTCCATAATACATCATGCAGTGACCTGGACGACAGACTATTTGATGCACTTATTAAGCCTGTGGATGACACCAAGTGCAAAGAGACTACCAGGAAGCTGGGTTTAGAATACAAAGTGATTTTGACAAATTGGAAGCATGGTCTGAAGTGGCGGCAGGCTATCCAGTACAGACAAATGCAAGGCAGCGCACACAGGCAAGAATCACCCACTACATGAAGACAGGCTGCAAAACAGCTGGGTGGAGAGTGAGCTCTACAGAGATGAAAGCTGAGGGGCTACCGAGGACTGCCAGCTTAGCAAACCCAAACACTGAAAGAGGATTTATAAGCATAAGTCCAGCCTGAAAATCACAAAACATAATAATTCAATTATATACTGCATTACAGCTTCAAGGGGAGTACTGCAACCAGTACGGTGCTTCAAGAGGGGCACAGAACAGTTGAAGAGAATGACAAAGATGAACAGATGTCCAAAAAATGCAATTAATTAAAATGGTGCTAGCTTAAAAAGATTGAAGAGACTATGGTCTGCAAACCTATCGAAAGGAAATTACAGTTTTTTTTCTATGTATTAGTTATTCCATGGGGAAAAATGCAAAAAGGAATGGGCTTAAGTTGCAGGAAGAATGTTAAGCCTCCAGGTTGAGAAACACATTTTAATGGTAAGGAGAGGGGAGCTCTGGACAAGCTTGACAGGGAGAGCAGGTCCCTGAGAAAAAGTTAGCTAAATAACTGTCAATGATGAGCGGGTATTATCTGAGGCTACGATGGGCAGGAGAATGGATTAGACTGTTTTTTCGTTCGAAGAAAAGAACCATCCAGTTCACCAGTTCCAATAACCAACAAGCCTAAAAAAATTTGCAGTTAAAATCATTTTCCAAGATTCTTGTCCCTTCAAAAAATGCGCAGGTTTTGACAAGGGTTTCGTAAAAATAAACAAGAAAACTTATGAGCTAAGCTATCGATTTCAACTATATTCTACTATCCTCTACAAAAAGCTGTTATGCATTCATAATATTTTATTGCAGTAAGATATCAGGAAACAATTTTTGTCTTATTCTTAACTAATTAAAGAGTGAAACAACACATAAACACTAGACAGGCTATAAGGCCATTAGTCCATAGAAATTACTTCTGAAAACACCATGAATTCTATCTACAGTACCTGATCTTAAAAAATAAAATAAACACTCCTGTATTGGGAGATATATCACCTAGAGGGAACCATCCGTCCTTATGCTCTTTTGTATGCTTTTCTGTTAATTCTTATGTCCAGAGACATAAAAACAAACACCAAGGAATAACAGGCAGCTTTATTATAATAGAGTATATACTAGGATATTAAAAATAGATTCTGTAAAAATATGTAAATGAGTTTTAGCTATGATTTTAAGTGTTTTTCTTTACCTATGACATATTAAATTATCTATTTCAACTACAGGTTATAAACATGAGTTAAAGCATTCTTTTTAATTTTCTGTTTAAAAACATTGTATGAAAAACATCACAAGAAAAAAACGACTCAAAGATTTTTTAAATTCTACAAACTAGCTGTGTATAACGTGATACACAGTTTGGTGCCCCCTTTTGCCCTTTTTTGAATCTTTTAAAACACACTGGACCAGATTCAACTCCTGTATAAAGCTGAAACATTTCTACCTGGGTTCAGTGGATTTATACTAATATCCAATGTTATTTTTTCTTTTTTTTCTTTGAAGCAGAGAACAGACTTGGGTCTATTGCAGTTACAAATCACAATGAAATTTTATGTCATTGGTATTGCACCCTTGGACTTTTACTGTGAGATCACATAGCACTTTACAGCAGGACAGTAGAAGCTTGAGCAATACCCACTGAATGTATTCAGGATTTGATGGTATTATCCTTTAATCACCTCATAGAAATTCTCAGCCTGGTAGATAGCTCATTTGGTTCTGAATTATTAGAGTGTTATATTTATTATTAAAATTGTAAGTTAGGGCATATTTTGCATCTGCTTTCTTAGAACATCTTTAGCACTTCGAAATATATTTGGTTTCCTTTTTTCTTTCGAGTTGCAGTCTTCCATTTGGAGAATGCTTTTGCCAAATTTGCAGCAGAAGAAACGGAAAAATTTTTGAGTATTTAGGTCTCTTAACAGCTTCGTGAAGTATCACTATCACTGCATAGGCAACATGCATAGAATATGCAAATAATTTGAATCCCCCATACAAGAAATACTTGTTTTAATATCAACAATTATACATCCCTTTGTGGGCACAAATAGATTTCCTTATCCTTAAAGCATGTTTAAATCTTTTAAGCCTTTTCAGTCACAGAAGTACATCTTAGAAAAAACACTTACATAAGGATATGACCCTAACATAGACTATTAACTCTTGATTTACAGTCTTGTAAATTAAATACATGTAGTTCCTACATGGATGACAACTACAGTTTGTATTTTCTCCCTGAACACACTTTAATGTGCATAGAAAGTACAAGGAACACACTAGTCCAAAATGAACTTTTGGCCTCTTGGGGGCACAGGAAAGTTTGATTCCTTCAGTGACTGTGATTCCTCTGCAGGATCCCTCCAATTCGGCTTTCTGCTACAGTAAAGCAAATCAAAAGCGACCTCCTGGTGCTAGCGTGGATATTGACCAAAAGTTAACACTATATACATGTATAAAAAAAAATTCTACCTGTTTACCCTGGAGGTGTGTCCTGGTTGCCATGGGAATGGTAATCATGAATTTCCTGGCTAGAGTGTGATCAAAATCCTAACTTTCAACACTGCATTAATGTTGTTTTTCACACTTGCATGATACAGATTTTGGCTGTAGTTCAGGCATTTTCAAATGGAACAAGCTCTTTTCCCTGACATTGTGCTAGGATGTTAAACTTCAAAAAAAAACCCAAAAAACAAACCAAACCAAATTAAAAAAAACCAAACCACTACCAACCAAAAAACCAAACCAACCAAACAAAAAGGTTAAAAAATTAATAGTGACATACAGATGAAACCTTGACAGTATTACCTTCAGCATTTCCAACAAATCGCCCCCAGTTTCCATGCAAACTGGTGGCTCAATGTACCTGAGACAGCTAATTAAAAAAGGAAGTGGTCAAAGTCATGCTTTTTTTTGTAAACTTCAAAGGTGATCCCTCTCCTTCCTCCTCTTTACATTTTACTGTCTGGCTTTCTGCCCATCCTGCAGCTGTTAGCTGAGCCTGTGTTTCATGGCGTCAAACCTGCCTCCTCACGGTCCATAAAGTTACAGCAGGGATCGTGATACGCAGGTGTGGAAAAGCCAGAAGTGCAAGATGGGCCCATTAATGATTTTTCTGGCACCCCATGCTGAGCTGCTGAAAAAAGAGAGCAGCTCGCAGAAGGCAAGGGACTCTTTGTTTGCAGAGGTATTTGAGGTCATATTACTTCTCCCACAGCAAAGGTGTTGGGTTTTCACTTTAAGGGCTGTTTACAGAAATGATTCACCTTTTATACAGCTTTTAAAAAATGCTTTGAGGCTTTAATTGGACACAGGATTTGCATCACACCAGTATGAAAACTCTTACTTTTCATTTAACCCCCCATTAAATCATTCAATGATCTTACTCAACGATAAGCAGTCAGCTCCCACTGTGTGGGCTTAACAGAGGAAAACAAAACTCAAATAATTAGGGGTTCATTTACGTCATAAGCTTTAATTTGGGAATTTCTGCTCCCATGTACATTTGGGCAATGAAGGCAGAGGGGACTAACTGCTGGAAACAAACAAACAAACAGGAAAAAGCACAACCATATGCTGTTCTTCTTGAAATAACTGAACAATGTAATAACTAATATCTGAAACTCTAAGCTTATAAAAATCACTTAAAACTCTACTTAATTTTAAACATTGCTCTAGCTGTGATCCGAACTGTGCCCAAATAACAACTGTAAACAACTCCAGGCTCAAGATTTTTAGAAATGGGTGCCTGAAATCAACACCCTACAGGAACCATTTCCCACATCATGCAAGTGACACAAGATATTCTCCACCCCTCAGAATCAATGGGATTTAAATTTTCAGATCATCCAAACACCGAGGCATGGCCCAGATTTCACAAAATATTTAGTGCCCAACTTCAACTAGCATCCCTATGTCCCTCTAGGAGAGAGAGCCTGAACAGTTGCATTTGGGCTTTCAACTCTCTCCACGAGCCCCTGGTGTGGGACGTTAGCACTTCTGCAGCCTCTAGGTCCTAGATCCCCAACCTTTAGGCATGTACATTTTGACCCTGGCCCTTTGCATCAATGTTTTAAAGTGGGCAGTATTCTGGTGCTAACAAAGAGTGAGCAGGTAAGGACTGAGAGAAGCAGCTAGTGAGGAACAGAGTGTGAGGGGATGAGAAGTTTAAGAACTACTGAGGCAGAAAAGTGCTGGTTGCACTGTCATCTCTGCTGTTTATCCATACATCATTTACTTGTATCAAAAGTTTGGCAAAGTAGGGATTTGTCTACAGGTAATTCTGTAAGAGAGTAACAGTTTCTGTTGCTACAACTCCTAAAGATACAGAGCTGCTGGGCACTGCCCAAAGCTCAAAGATGCAAGTTCAGCTCTGAAACTGCAGACCCATCTAGACCTACATGGATATGCCACCTCTGGCAAGCACCAGTAGATGAATTTCAGGCTCCTGACCTGCTCACATCTTTTTTTCCTAATAGTTTATTTCCCTGAACAACCCTTTCTGATGCAGCAATTCCTAGGAACTCAAACCAGGACTGGGAGCAATCACAAACCAGAAGAAAAGCAGTGCCAACCATAAATAAGCTGGAATCAGGAGCATTATGGTTCTGCTACCGCTTCGGCGTTTAGTTGTGTTACTGAGAAGCATCTGAAGTTGTGAGATAGCAGGACATCTCTTTAAGAAAAGGCAGTAGAAATCAGCATGGACCATATTGTCTGCAACAGTGAGGAATGCAGTTTGGTTTTCTCCATGCCTGAAGTTACAACTTGCTCAGAACTGGCATGGCTTTGCTGACAAACAAATGGATCAGGTGCCCTTTCTAAAGACATGAGGGAACGATGTGCATGTGTTTCATGCTGCTCCTTAGACCAGTTCTGACAATAGGATTTCAAGGGAACTCGGTACACGTAAGACTCACTCTCTCCTCTCTTCAGTAACTGCTGTGGAAACCGTGACAGTACCTTCAGCATGGAAATACAACACAAACTGCTCATCCCAGGACTCCACAAAGACGATCTGTATCCAAAAAAAAAGCAACCAAAGCTCAAAAACCTAACTCAGGAACAGAACTGTCAGAGTATCCACATGCAGCAGGGAAACAGAGAAAGAGATACAGCGAAAGTAACAACTTTATATTTTTGCGAGAAACTTATTTCCCAGCTGTCAGAAAGAAGAGTAAGGTGAGCTCATGAATTATTGCTTTTGCTGGTTCCTTTGAGCGCCAGACTAATTTTTAGCTATCCATCCTGCAACAGTCTGTAATAACCTCGCCATCTGTGTCAGCAGATACATTTCAACAGCAAAGCAAAAGAAACAAAATCTTCTCTTTAAACTCAACAAACCTCAGTAGCCTTCGTGCTGCACCCACAAACCACCTAAATTACATGAACTGGCCGCCTTCATTATGTTTGTGATGCTCTAAAAAGTCTTCCCAACTGTATGTTACACAGTTTATGAAAACTACCCTGCCATCAGCTTTTCAGGAAAGAAGCTCTGACCTTGCAGCTCTGGAGGGTGATGAGTCAGTCTTCTGTTCTCTCACAAGAAAATAAATTTTAAAAAAGCATGTTAGAAACTGAAAAGCTGAGGGAGACTGGGCATGGTGGGTGGGTGTTGCGGAACGCTATAGTAAATTATCTGCTCTGCCATGGGACTTTTCAATGGCCACATGCATGTTATGCAGTCTTCTTGCGCCACACCTCCTTTATCTGACAGTGACAGCAGCACAACCCTCATCTCACAAATACAGGTTGCAATGAAACAGGCAAACAATCTTAAGGGCTGTGAAGTGCTGAAATATAAAAGTAACTGAGACAATAGATTTATCTCAGACTGATTTTTAGGTTCTGCCTTTCTCTAGACTTCTGTAGGATTCTTTATTCTGAGATTTCCAACCTTCTTTTTTATGGATACTGCCAGCACCAGTGAGTGCCATGAGCAGCATCCTGATTTTTGCTGCACAAGTCCCCTTTGAAATGCCTCAGACCACAGCTTGGTGAAGCCAGCTATAAGCCTCAAGGAGTAAGCATCTCACCTCCAGGCGTGCTCACCTGTTCTTCACGGGCAATTAAGGACTCTGTCTGGGTTCAGCTGCTGAGCATCCTACTGGGACTGCGCTATGGGGTTTTCTCTGCCAGCCGCAGCACAGCTGGGGCAGTGGCAACTGCAGCTCCCAGACACATGCTACGCTGATATGACTGATATGTCGCAAGTGACATGTACCACAGCAGGGCATCCCCTGTTTTACTAAATCCTATAGGCCACTTAAACCACACAATGATTATCAGTGTTGCACACTGGCAAAATAGTTTTTGCAGACCACTGTTGCTGTCCTCTGCTGTGTATCAGTGTAGTTGTGGGATATATTTTGATTTAAACAAGTACCTTTGTGATATCAAACTCTGATTTCTAGCAGCTTATTTGTCCAACATTTAATGTTATGTTATTATGACATGCTCCTCCTCAGTTTGAAATCAAAGGCTTTAACCCTAAGGCTGAAGGAGGCATAGCACAATGCAGTGCAAGGTTAAATCTCCTGTTTGAACCTGGATGGACCACCAGGCTAGCAGGGCTATCCTGCTTCCTATAACCTTGCTATCTTACTCAGAGAATAAGAAGTTTCTAGTACAACTTGATTTTCCCAGACTTGTTTGCAAACTTTTTCAATTAAAAATTTTGGGGGTTTGCAATTTTTCTTGAATTCTGATTGGCCAGCTTATAACAACTGAAACAAGTATAAGCTATAGCCACATCTATGTGCTTTTATTTTTAAATTGAAATATTGTTTTCAAACTTAATGATTTCAAAACTACTAAAACGCTGAAAGTATGTGAAATTTAAATCCAATAAAACACATTGTGAAAAACAGCAGAGTTCAAACATACAAATATTTCCCATTTCTTCATTTCTCCCTTTTTCAGTCAATTCCAATTGAAGATACACTAAAGAACATTAAAACTTGATTAATCCATGATAATATGACAAGGGCTAAACCTCGTCTGATCTGGCAACTGAAAGGAAGGTGGGAGGAATTCTGGGGGAAGAGCCAGGGTGAGAAGTGAAACTGCAGGACCGTGAGATGGTGATCAAAGGGAACAAGGACTCCCAGGCACAGTGACAAAAAACATTACCGTCCTGGAGAGATGAATGAAGCAAATCTGCAAAAGACAGGTTCCTGTTTGTGCTGCAGTTCCCCCAACACTATTCAGAAGAGTTGATTTTTAGCTGTTACATTAACCAAATCCAGATAATTTCATTAGCTTCCTTAAATTCACCTTATTATCTCAAATAATGTCCCAAGCTCTAGAGTGCATTTCACTACGTGCTGGGTGCAAATACAAGACCAGATAGGACCACATTTCAGGGACTATCCACCCAACTGCATGTCCCAAGGCTTAATGAGCTGGTGTTTGAGAAATGTTTCATCTAAGAATCTTGAAAGGCAAATAGTACAGCACCATGTTAGTAAGAAACAAATTAACCAGCTGAGTTGTTTTTTTTTATTGCTGTTGTCAACATCAACAGCCTCTAAACAGCAAGCAAACAACTTTCAGACTCAGAAGATCATTGTATTTTAAAGCATTAATGTTATTCAATTTTCTCTTAGATGAAAGAAACCAAAACTTTTCTGTTGCAACCGTAAGGGCTTTTTTGAGGCACTTTCTACTGTAACTTGGAGCATAAAGATCCTTCAGGTATGGTATAGACACATATCAAAGCAATGGGAGGGAAAACGTGTAAATTAAAAAACAAACCAACCCACTCAAAAAAAACCCACAGCCACTCCAAACAGGAAAAAAACCCAGCAGAACAGTCTGCTCCTTAATTCTGAAGTCCTGATACTGATAATTTTTTCAAGCTGGCACACCTCAGTACTGCCCCATAGCTCTCATTCATATAATTTTTTCCTGGTGTTGAATGGAGTAGAGACACAATTTCTGACCCCACACAATATTTCAGGTGATAGCCCAAGATCATGGTGGGGAAGTGGGGGAAGCAGTGCTTTTTAGTAAAGAATTAGAAGGCATTTTGGAAGACTTCATCAGTTCCAGCTACAGCTGGAACTTAAATATTTAGAATACTCTCTTAAGATTCTATTGTCTTTTCTGCTCCTGACTAAAGTTAGCCACCTATTTGTATGAGCAGCATCTATAGTTTGTGTATAGTAGTTTCTACATGGCAATAATTGTTTTTAATATTCCAGAAGGACTTGTATCTCTCAAGTTGGTCAAGAGATGGACACACAGAAAAAAATCAGGGAAGGGAAGGAACTTATATAGGCCTTCAAGACCAGCTCCGATCAGGGCAATGGGGTGGACTATTAGGATGACCGTGGTTTGGGCACTCTCGATGAGCTCAGAGAACCTGGGTAATGCTTAGGCAGCAACATATAGGCAGCAGTGGAGAAGAAGAAAGTAGCTGAGGATATTAGGAAAGCAAGGAAATTGAGGTACTGCAATGGAGAAGGAAAGCTGTAAGGAGCTTTGAAGATAAGAAAAGATGGAAATCCAGTGAGAAATCCTCCCATGGGAGTGACACAGCTCAAGCAATAGGCCAAGAAATTATTTTAGCTCTTATGCTCTGAAGAATGGAAGTATTTAATCTGGAGGAGGAGGAAGGCTAAACACTGTTGTATTACCAAGGTGGGACTAAATGTAGACCTGAACCATGGTCTAGTGCACCAAAAAGACGACATTCAGACAAAGACCTCCCAGTAATTACTAACTGGAGGGAAAAAAAAAAAAACCCCACAACAATTTTAAAATGTACTGTTTTAACCTCAGCAGCAAAGAAGGAGGAGGACAGCCACACTTGTTTAAAAACAGTATATGCATACCATTTAGAATTAGTCATATATAATTTATTTTTTTTTTTATTGGGAGCATTAGAATGGGGAATTTCATTGGAAAGCCTGGAGGAGGGGGAACAGCGTAGCCACTACTTGAAATCCCTCCTGATGTGCAAAGCACAGGCAAGACCTTCACAACTCAAGTGATCTGTTAGCCTCATGTTGTGCAAGGGTGGACTACTCTTGCACCTTATGGACAAATTAATAAAGTATGATTAAAGCCAAAAAATATGCCTTGAATTACTGGGTAAGATTTTTTATCAATATTATTATTATTTTTAAAAGACATATCAGAGGGCTATTAAAATTAGAATTAAAAAAAAAAAAGGTGGTTATAACATAACTGCCTCTTCAGCAGGTGGGGACTGATGAGTTACAAATATTTTCCTTTTTAGTTCAGATAACTTTTTACAGCAATCAAATCAGCTCTCGAGTGCTTTGAAGCCAAGCATAACCAAACCACCCACTGAATTATGAGTAACTCTGTAGAAATGGCTACCAAGTGCAACTCTGGTAAGGCCACTGGAAAAAACTGCCGACAAACATGGCCTTTATTTCATACACTCAGCTTAGTAATTATAGAGCAAAATTCAGCTGAAAGGACCCAGCAAGGGCTGGGATTTTCACACTTACCTTAGGAAATATTTGCTCAGTTTCTTTTTGGGGCTTCGTGTGTTTACAATGATGAGGCGGACACTGGCAGCATGCCGATCCTCGCACTCTTGCTGGGAGCTGTGGGCAGAAGAAAGAAAAAGTCAGAAGGATGTGTTTTCTAAACGAGATATTCCCCTCATGACGGTATATTTTATTTGCCCCTTGATGTGCCATCCTAAAATGCATCTTCATCTGGAAAAAAGTAACTAACATAACAAGCGGGACTGTTCTAGACATTATATTTTCCTTATTCAAGCCAATCTCCATTTCTTTGAAAGAAAAGAGACTTCTGAACAGGACCACATTCTGTTTTTTCCATACTTTGCTCTCTTTTTAATCCTACATATTTTCTTTCTGTTGGGCTGTATTCTGCTCTCATGTACCTTCAGTGAAAGTAGAGAGTAAATGCTCTAGTGTGAGCAAAATGGGTCCAGTTTTACATGGGCGTAGCTGAAGTAACCCCTTCACACTCTCAGCCAAAACAAGTAGAAGTTACCAGCTAAAGGAGGTCCTGTCCCCTCCTAGTATTTGTACAGCTAGGTAGTAAGCCATATCTGAAAAACAACTCAAAACTAACCTGAAGAAAAATTAGGGAGTGGAGTGGGGAGATGATTTTCCTCCAGGTCAGCAAGGAGGATCACCCAAGATCTGCTGGTGGGAGTTCCAGTGGGAGCAGATGCAGGGAAGAGCTGGGGTGACACCTTCACTTTACACAGCACACTTACGTAAATCCAAAGTTATTTTGAAACTACAGTTCTGGCTTAGATGACAAGTAAGGGAGGCAAATCAGTAGAAAGAACAAAGACAAACTCAAAAAAAAAAAAAAGGAATATTTTTTTCTTTTTGTTTAAGCTCTGTGAACTGGCTCACTTTGGTGTCAGACAAGCTCTAGCAGGAGACCAAGGACAGGAAGGGGAGGGGAGCAGGACTTGGCAGCAGTAGCTATTATATCAGCTTAGCTGTAGCACCAACCCATCACTTAGAGCATCTGTGGTAAGTTCATCGTTAACAGCAGCAAAACCTCAAAACTCTTGAAATGATTTTTTTTTTTCCTTACCAGCTAGGAAATTACAGTGGTTCTTTCTGAGATCTTTCATAAAAGGCAGGTATACATCAAGATACAAGGTCTGGCTCAGAGAACAAGAATTGAAACACTAGGGCTTGGAAACAGAGGTTTAAAGCTTTGTTCAGGCCACGTTACCCTTCTTTCATTAGAAAAAGAGGGGGATGGAGAGGACCCTATTAATCTTTGCACAAAGGCTGTTCTCATGAAACCTTAATGCAGTGATTTTACTCCAAGTGGTTGTTACACTTCTGTGAGACCTACAGTAGTGCAATTGCACTGGTTCACTGTTTGTTTCCATAGTTTCCTCCATCTGCCTCAAATCACTCTCGGGAGCGGCATGTGAGCAGCACTGCACTGGCATTTCAGAAATGAAAGCCTGGTTCTGACTTTGCTGGAAGCAGCATAAGAGCAAGGTATTTGCACATTTTCCCTTACAGGCGTGAGCCGGAGGTGCAAAGGTTCACGACTGAGGCAGCAAAGGAAACCTCAGCCATGGGATAGGTTTCATTTGGGACCACTGATGGCAAGTTTCTTGCAAAAATTCATGTCAATGCCTCAAACAACTTACAAACCCTCAGATGAAAGAGTTTATTGCAATGATTTACTGAACAAAAACATATTGAATCCAGTAATTTCATTATTTTTCATTATTTGGCAAGATAGTTTGGTAATGAGAACTGCGTGGATGCAATACACTTTGACTTTGTAATGAATCTGATTTAAAAATTCCCTGGGAAATTCTGATTGAAATGGAAATTCCACGCTTGGTAGCAGGCAGATTCAGAACGAGTGTCTAGACAGGCCAAGTTCAACTAGAAAAGAGCCTGAGCAACCTGATCTAGATTTGAAGTTGGAGCAGAAGGTGGATGAGATCCCTTGCAACCAACAAGGGGTCTCATCTTTTTAAGTGCACATAGCAGTAGATTTGATCCACTCACATTAACGGAGGTACCCTGCTTCCCTTGAGTACCAAGAGCACTTACAAATAGTAATGTCTGAGGTCATTACCAAGACAGAAAGCCTCTCTGGACTACCTGCTTTGGCCAAACACAAGTCACTGGCCTGTCTATGTGACAGCTAGGTGAAATATAGTGGATCTTTGAACAGGAGACAGAGTCAATAGTCAGCTAGGCCCTCCTGGCCTTAAACATAATGAATAAAGACCAGATTAGATGAAGAGCTGTCAGGAAGAAAACACCCTTTGAAGTTTGGTTAGCGTTCTTCAAACTACAAGATCATTAGTCTTAGCCTGGAGAGGAGGTTTGTGTGCCTCACAGACCATTTCCTTTTTCCAGCTGGTCCAATTAAAGAAACCTACAAAACAAATCTTGTCTGTGTCTTTCTGACCATACAGTACAACACAAAATGCTACTGAGAGGGAAAGTAACTGCAAACACCCCAGTTACAGCAGGCAGATTAGGCAGGCGGCCAGCTGAGCAAAGAGGGAAGGCAGCGGACCAGCCTCCCAAACCCAGTGCCAGAAGTCAGCTATATATTGTAAACAACATAGTCATCATCGCTCTCTTCCTGCAGAAACCCCGTGTAGCCTGCAAACAAGAGTTAGAGCAAGAAAGGGGAGTTACTTCCAGCAACCGGCATGAGTGTGTGTATCCCACAGGTCTTTGTCAGCTGCACACTTGGCCTTACCTCTGAGACATCCAAAGCTTTAACTGGGGGTGTTTGTTTTGACCAAAAAAAAGTTAAGCAAGGGTCAGTCTCAGGGTAAAGATATTCATTATAATTCCCCTAGTTTTTGTTAATGTATAAAGCAGAGATCCTATGTTTAAATTTCAGTCCTGTGAAAAAACAAAAGAGCAAAATCTTGCCACAATGCTTAACTATTATGCTCTAAAAAAAGAAAACTGCTAAGTGCTTTTAAGACAAGTATCACCCTCATTTCCTACAGGCAGGAAATAAGGGGAAAAAGAAGACATCCAAAGAGGAGTATGAGTGAGAATTCATTTTTATGCTGCTTGCTGCATGGTCCTGAAAGTCAATGCAGATCCCCACTTCTTGCTTCAGATCTGTTTCAGGAGAGATTTTGCACCCAGCAGGCAACGTGTGCCAGCACTGGAGTGAGCAGTGTTATCGGGTGTTAGCTGCAGCACTCTGATACATCCTTGAGAACTAGCACATCATTAGGGATACTTTCACAATGGAATGTGTGGGTCTTAGGTCCATATGTCAGACAAAACTGAGGATGCTTTTAAGGAGGAATTAAAAAAAAAACAACTTAGCAACAAATAACATAATAACTGTTCCTTTAAGTGTTCCTTTTGCATTTGGTTTCAGCACTACTACTGAGACTCTCAGAAACCAGTTTTGATAAAGTGACCCTGCATACTCTTCTGTTAAAAAAAAAAAAAACCACAAACAAACAACAAAACAAAAACCCACAAACAACCAAAAAAAGTTCCACCACAAGATGTAGCTATTTGTTTGAAAAGTGCTCTGGAAGAGAAATTAACAGGGAACATATTTTGCAGTGCAATACCGGGTATTACAGATACAAAGTCTGATTCTCTTCTCTCTGCACCTTAGGCAGTCATTGCCACCTCCCTGAATTAGCAGCAGTTTACACCTACTTGCACTGATATAAATGACAACACAAGAGCAAGGTGATAGAAAACAGGTCTGCAATGTATAGCCTCAGCCAAACACACCTGCAGCCCTTTTGCAGGCCAAACTATATATTCCTCTATGTCTAACTCTCTGTACATTACAATAATACTAATAAGCTATATGGAACTACCTACAACATAAATGACACATTTTATACACTGGACTTAGAAGAGATTTGGCAATGACCAATATATACACAAAGAGTAAGACACCCCTGTTCATATGTTACATTCTAAGCATGTTTTAAAATAAATTAGGATTTGTTGTTTGGCACAGCTGAAGCAGGACCTGCTCTCCAAACGGCCACCTTGATGAAGAAAACAGCAAGAGTTCACACTGATCAAGAACTTGGCAGCACAAGGCGTCTTAGTTCCTGGAGAGCACTTCCAATTCCCCCAGACAAGTACCTGTCCCAGTGACACAGCTTCAAGAGCACACCACAGACGACTACGAGATCAAATATGAAACTCCCTGACCACACTAGCATGCGACCTCAGCCATTATTATTTGTTAGCTACATGCCTGAATAACCCCAGATTTCCTAAGAAAGAAGTGATACTGTGGTTTGCTTTTTCACTGTGAGGCTGCTGAAAAACATGAAGACCTATGGTGCTCTCCAGCCTTCCTTACCTACACTGCTAAAAATGAACTGACACAGGTCTCCCATTCTCCACATCAGTCACACCTGCTGAGACGTCAAGAGACAACCAATATCATACCCAAGACTCCTCCACTCATGCAAACATTTCTGGTTAACAACCCTAGAATTTTTACCTAGTTATCAGGTTTCACTCCAGAAATAACTGGAAATACTTAATTGGAAGTAACTTCTCAAAGACCCGTATTACAGAATAACTATTCAGATTATCTCCCTGTATTAGCCCTGTGTAAAGAAGCTTATTCCTTAACATTGCCAAGCGTGTAAAAGGAAGCTCACTGCCAGAAGAGTCACCTGCCTGTTCACATTATACCAGCTACTTTGCACCAATTTCCACATGGATTGTTTTCCATCCGTAATCCACCTGCTTCATAACCAGCAAGCTAATACAGAGGGGTCCCCCCTTGAGTACCTTTACCAAAAGCACATTAAGCTCTTAGTGAAAAATAAAAGTTAATTTCAAACCAAGGCCAAATCCATGCCCTGTGTCCAATACAGATTAAAAAAAAAAAAGTCTCTCTGAAACACCATTCCACTTTAGGATGAACTGCCTTGGATGTTCTAAATAAACAACGATTTTTCATTCTCAATCCTCAGGCTTCATTTTTATCGTTCTATCCTATACACATGCTTCCGTTTCCCAGAAATTATGCATAATACCTGATTTTTATACACATTCTCTGGCATCTGCTGCTCCACATCTAACTCCATTGTTCCCAAGGTTAAGAGTGGCTTTAGAGCAAAGTGAGTACCAGTACATACAACTTCACACAATAGAATGTCATGCTAATCTCAGCTGCTGTGTCTGGACTTAAAACAGAAGCATCTGGTGTTCAGAAGGCTCTGGTTTTGGAATTATGGGTGCAAGTAGAAAGTGGACTGGAAAGAGAAGGAAGATTGTTGGTAGAACTGATGACAATTTATTGGCTATCAGCAGCTGCTTTTCTGAAATTTCTATACCAAAAAGTGAGAGTATTTGGATGGGCATGGCAAGGCTGGTCCTCAAAAGCTATTCCACCTGAAGAGGAGCAGCCTCCCACTGAGGGGCCAGACCCCACCATCCACAGATTGCTGCCTCCCCCTCCTCCTAAGGTGGGTGCAATGCCTGAGAGGAGGAAAAGCCAGGGTTTTTTTCAGGACAAGAGGCACTGGACACACATCTAAGCAGAAGGCTGCCTGAAGCATAAAGTGAAATTTGCAGATTTATTTTGTTGTGATTAGAAACAGGTGTGGGAGGGAACTGAGGGAAGCCATAACCTTCACCTACTAACATTCAAGTACACTTACAGTAGCCACCAGACAGACACACAAAACCCCAGGTCCCAGCCTTCCTTTGTATTTAAACTTCTGCTTCATCTGTCTGAAGCTTAATATTCCTACTCACAATCAACACCTCTTCCTTGACCCATCCTAACTTCTTCCTTTTCACCTCTGTGGATCAGCTGTGCTAAACACCGTGTGCATCTCACTAGTTTTGTCCCTTTCTCAGCCCTGTGACAGCCTGCACTATATTTCTCCTTCCTGGCTCCCGCCCTTCCTTGTCACCCTTTTTCTCCTTTAAAACTCACCTTGGCTTTGTCCCCTAGTTTTGAAGTTACGTATATACTGTAAGGTATATAACAGGCAAGCTCAAACACCCGTAAGCCTGATCTAGGCAGCAAGGAGCAAGCCATGGGCACTTCTGATGCCCCCCAGTTCTAACAAAGCTCTCTCTGTGTTACATTGCAGCCCGGCACCTATATGGATTTGTCATCACCCTCTAATGGCTCCTCATTTTCCTCTGTCTCTTGTCCCTGTCTGCAAGAGCTCTTCAAAGCTCTATCCTGGGTCTCATCTTCTGTATCTTATCCTCAGGAAGCCTCCTCTCTTCACACTGATATAGCTATTACCTTTAGGTAAATGGCCCACAAATCTACATCTCAATACCAAACTGATCTCCCTCAGTTTAGCCCTACACATTTAATAACAGTACTGATCTGCTGCCCTGGAAGGATGACTCTTTGTCTAATACTAAACTTTGCAGTTATTACTAAACAGATTATATTTTTCCTTTTATGCTATTTCTTTTTCTCCACTGCTGTCAGCAGCAACATCCTTCCCATTTCTAAAACTTCAATTTTTAATATGTGTACCTACCAATGCTGGAATATTTCCTTCCTTTCAGGTCCTCCTTCACAATATAACAAATAAATAAGGCAATATACTTGTCCACATCTTGGTCATCTTGATCTACCATAAATATTTCCTTCTTCAGTTCTTCACTGCTCCTGTCTTTCTGGACCTGTGATGAACTGAATGATGTATCTGCATCACATTCCGAGGACCTGGTACACCTAGATATAATAAGGTAATCAGTCCACAGCAACTTTAATTACATTAAAAATAAAATGCAGCAGCAATAACAAAAATAGTTGTTCCATGTCCTCTGTGACTTCCCTTCCCTTACTGATGATTTTCCAATTCCTGTCCATTATCCCTAAATTCTATGACAAGAGCTGGGTAAAAGTGCCCATGCTGAACATGCCCCCAAATTGGCATTAAAAAAAGGCAACTTGAACTTGCATTGAAATCTCTCCTTCAGATTTGTGCCTGACCCACAATCCTATTCCCAGATACCAGTTTTCACAAACCTTTTCAGAAGCTTGAGATGAAAGTGGACAGAGTGTTCAAAAGTAGGGACAGAAATAGCGCAGAAGCAGAACTACAAACAAACCTCATTTCCTTACAATAAGAGTGAAGAAGTTATCTATTTACACAATTTACTTACACATTTAGTTCCTCCTGTTTATTTTCAGTTAAAACAATTCCAGTGAAAGAGGCAACAATTACTACATTTAAACTGTCATCTCTGTATTTCAGATCTAACCATCTTTTGAGAGGCATGAAACAATGGGAGGAATGGAACAAATGTTACCAATTCAGGATGCTTCACCATTTCAGAAAGCCAGGGCACACCTGTATGTTCTTAGTGTTTTCACTGCTTTTTCCACATGTGGGACTACAGACCATTTCTTCGGGGCTGCTGATGCTCTGCCAACACTAGTAAATCAAGTGTGCTGAGGGAAACTTTCTAGCACAGAAGCTGAGCGGCATGAAGCAGCTGGCGCTTATGCCAGGAAACTTTCTTACCCTTCAAGCCACCATGGCTGCGTGCAAGCTGTCCTCCTTGGAGCACCACAGCCACCAGCACTGCCTGGCACTTTCCAGTCTCCAAGAACGTATGCCTAATGTAGGTGTCTTTACCTAAACAAAGATTACAGACTGCAGTTTTATGCCCAAGATGAACTTTGTTGAAACCCCAGCTTTCAACAGTTAAATACACACAGCTCTGCTTAGACTTAAACAGCGTTCCAAGTATAAGTAAAATCTGAAAATGGGATCTATTTTCTTGCTATTCAGCTAAATGTCATTTGCTTCCAGAGTTTATTATACATAGCAGCAACATCATCCAAGAAAAAAAAACCACATCATCTCCTTGCCTACATTTTAATTGTTTTAATAGATATGATTTCAGACAAACGTGCAAGAATTACAGTTTATTTGTCAAATATTTTGCATACTGGTTGTTGGGGTTTTTTTGCATACTGATAGGCATCTGTCTACTGATAGATGATCACTGTAGGTCCCTTCAAACTGAACTATTCTGTTTTATTTTGTCTTCTATTTTAACACTTGGGAGAAATATTAAAATGTTCAAACTAAATTTTGAAAAGAAATGACATGATGCATTAAAGACTCTGGATCTGGTCCTCCTCTATTCTAGGGTTGATCCCTGGAGCAAGCCAATAAAAATGCTCCTTTCTCAGAGCAACAAATTGACCTTGCTGTAAACTAAAGTCAGAGCTGGAGAACAAGAAACATAGAGGAAAATTTTTTTTTTTTTTTTTTTTTTTTTTTTTTAACTTCATGAGGCTGAGGATATTCATTTAACCTATAGCTGAAGTGCATATTTGAATCAAATGAAAACTGAAAGAAGACTTGGCTGTCTTTGTATGATGGGAACACGGAATTTAGGGAAAGTGCAACGGCACTAACATTTATAAGTGTTTGCGCTGTCAACATAAGCACCTAAGCAAATCTTAATACAGGGATTGAATATATATTTCTAACCCTGGTGGGTAGGAATACAAAACCAAGAAACGCTCTAGGCAATGTCTATGTAAAACCCACATCAATTGCCTGTATCAGTTACAAAATGCAGATACATTTAAATCAGGGCCAGTTTATGAGCTGACACAGCCTTTGAAAGCCATTTGCTTTTCATGGAGAAAAACAAAAGCTCGCTGGGCCTGATTCTCCACAGACTCGCACCCAGGTGGCCACCTATACACTTGCATTGCACAGGTATACTGTTATTGCTATAGAATTGCTCGGTATTTTAACTACTTGCAACATCTTGTGTTACTAGATATATATTCCTAAAATGCAAAATACTAGGAGGAAAGCAAGCAAGCATGCAGAAGCCAGTCTGCACACGTGCCATTTTCTCCTCTTGCTTTTCTCTCCCCTCACTGGGGCCAGTGTTAAGATGCCCCAAGTTGGCTGGTGCCAACTTATTTCAACCAGCCCCTCTGAACTTCTGGACTGAACTTTCCATTCTTCATAGAGTATAATTCTTTTAAAAATACCTCGACTCCACTTCGTTTTCTCTTCTTACCATTCTGCCAATGTAATAGCCTGAAAACTTTGGGGATTTTCAAGTCATTTTCAAGCAGCCTTTTCCCCTTTTCACGCATAAAAGGCTGCCCCTTCGTTTTTCCGCTTTATTTTTCTCTCACCTATTTGCGAACAATCACTCCTGCTTCAGCCAAGCATATAGAAACAAGCACTGAGCCAAGACATATTTGCCTTGGGTCAGGCAAACAGGGCCCATGTGGCCCATCCTTAGCCAGGGGCAGGATGAAAGGCCGACCAGGCCTCCTCACGGTTTGGTGACATCTGAGCTAATCCTGCCTTGGTTTGGGAACAATTACAGAAAGTCACCTGAACGCGTCTACAAATAAACCTCTTTCCAAAAGCTAAAGAGAGGGTGCTTTTTCACCTCCAGCGCTTGCAACCCATTTTCTGCTGTCACTTACACTGGTGGGAGCCCAGGGTGCTTTCATGGAGGGAAATCATTTAGGACTTGCTCTGGGTGCACGACTTGGCTTCCTCACAGCTAATCCAGACTAGACAGTAGTTCATGCGTGGTTTTTTTTCCTTAAATAAAGAATGATACTAATGACAGTTATGTGGTTTCACTTTTGCTCTGTTTGTAGGAGTAAAATTCACATTTCTTTCATGCTGCTTTTTGCCAGATCCACACACTGCATATGAATTAATCTAAATCCTCCTAAAGGCCTCAGCTGGTGGCTAAATCTTAAAAGTAATTTTCAGAATAGACAAAACTGCAGTTTATAGAAGCAACATCTACCCAAACAGTAAAGATGGAAACAAACACGGCCTTAAAGCTACTTTTAATGGCAACAGAATAAATCAGTGTTAGTCACATACAGCTGTACAAGTAAGCCTTCCTGTCAGCCTACACAAAGCCATGAAGCCTGCCCTAGCCCCACTGTTCTGCATGGGCTGTCCGCTCATCACAGCGGTTCACTGCAAACTGCTCCTGGGTTCAGCTTGAAGAGCATGGCTGTCAGATGAAAAATGAAAAATCAGAGTGAGATTTGCTTATCCAAGCCCTTTTCCAGCCATTCGGTATCTTCCAGCCTACAGTGGGCCAAAGGAAAGAAGTCCACATTTGAGTCAAAGCAAAGCTCTCACAAGCCCCATGCTCCAATGCTAAATCCTACCCAGAGCTCACATAACTCTGTTCATTTATTATCATCTATGTCATGTTGTTGCCCACATGGGACAATGCCTGAGGTAACCAGCTGGTTTCCCACCTTATAGTGACTTACAGTGCTACCCAGGAAAGGCTGAGATGATACTAGGGGAGAGGATGGACAGTCTGAAGAGGTAACTAGGTAATTTCTCTTTCACTCATCTACAGATACGTACTCTCCAATGACTGAGGCAGTGCTTTGCTCTGAGGTGTCCCTTTATCGCTGTGGTGGTGGCTGTGCAGGCAGACATGGTGGCAGCAGGACGTCTGGGGGATCCTCCACACCAGCTGATGCCATAGAGGAGATCCTGCCACAGGGGACTACAGCTGGGAGTCCACAGCTGTCGTGCAGTGTTGGCATTTCTTTCCAGCCCTGGAAGTGGTAAAGGGAAGCACTAGCACCACACTGGAGGTCGTTTAGAGGTGAGTTGTCAGCTCAGAAACAGCAGATGGCAAGTATGAACTAACAGGGGAACTCAAGTCTCTTTTCATCACCCTTTCTGTCCTTCCTCTCTGAACCCAGGTAAACCCACATCTAATGATGATACTTTCTTCCATCTTCAGTTTAAGAGAGGAGACCGGCACAACTTCAGGGCTACCAGGCCTTTACAGTGTATTTTTCTCTAATCTAACTGGGAGGAAATAGGCTGGGTCTTAAGCTGGACAAGAGGCTGAAGACCTCTTTTGATCAAAAGAAAAACGTTCATCATATCAAATGAGTCAACTCTTACTCTCACATTAGAGGCCACCTTCAAGGCCTTATAGTTTAAATACCTTAATTAAAATCTAGCTTGTTACCTGCATCCTTGCCACAGGAAGAATATGCTGCCTTGACAATGGCAGCAGCTGCAAGAGACTCAGCTGAAGCTGTGCAAGCCGGGCATTAGCAGGCCTGTTCCTCACCACTGGAGATGAGAACATCAGACCAGCGTCAGGGCTCTGCGTATCTGCCACTGCTCTGAGACAGGGGCATAACTTTGTAGATTCTCTCTTCAGTCACAAGAGAAAACAACCAATACTGTTTGGGTGAGTGGTAGGGAGGAGAAGAGTCCTCTATATAAACACTGTTACAATTGCTGATGTAACCATCACCTACATAACAGTGATGGATACACTAGAAATCTGAAGACAGGGAAAAAGTTGTTCTGATGATAGGTTGCTATGGTGTTTGGTTTCAGCTGTTCTGAGAAGAGAAAAAAAGCTGTATCGCATGACAACATCGAATGGGGTATCACTTAAGAACATCTGCCTCATGTTAAGGAGACTCAGAAAAGTATTTTAAAATTAAAACAGAAGATGGTTAACATTCCATCTCAAAACATTTCCTAGCCTTTTTTTTTTTTTTCCTTTCAAACCAAACAACCTCATTTGAAAGAAAATTCACTTCTGCTTCCCATTCCATCATAAGAATCAGGGGGAAAAAAAGGGGGGGAATAGAAGGAGAAAAACAACATTAAAATCTCATCTTTTCCTACTGCAAAATGGCCTCAGCAGACCAGATATACCACCCCTCAGTTTCCTCATTTATACACCTGCTTCTTTACCTTGTAGTAACATTGCCAGAATTCACCAGTGGTGATTCCTTCCAAGCTGCTCAAAGGTTAGAAATTGTGTAATACACATTTTGTTTTTACAAATAAAACTTTAAACCATATAATCAAATACACAGGCTAAAATTCCTAGTTTTCTATTCTAGAATTCTCAAACCAAAAGCATACATCTTCTCTTGCTTTTCAAACTGTTTCACTGTCTAGGTTATCATTTGGTAAATAGGCTCTAAATTTCTAAAACAAATTAAATTGAAAATTCTAGTATGGAACCGTATAACTAATTTACATTCCAAACATAGCAATTTATACAGCAGATTATATGCCCCAAATAAATTCAGGCACAAAATGACCACCTGTATATCTATAGGCAATTAAAAAAAAAAACCACACGAACTGGATTTAAGAGTAGAATATTTAATTTGGTAGGGAGAGACTGCGGCTCACCACATTTTTCATTCCTCTAGAAACAGGATGTTATTTTTATCCTTTGCAATACAAATGAGCTTAGTGTACCCAACATGTGAAATACCTTTTAGACAGAACTGACTTTATTAAATTAAAAAACAGATGGATGGAACCATTGAGTTCGCAATCACACGACTGCTTTTGACTTCTCTCCAGAGCATGCAGTACTTAGGAAAAGAATGCAAACTGCAAATTAAACCCTCAGTTATCCTCATCAACCTGACAGTCTGGCCCAAGAAATACTGCTAAGTCTGGCAGATTGGGAGAGTGATGTGTGCATTGCACAGAGGTGTGAGGAACGCGGCCCACCCCAGCTCATCTCGCAGGGCACAGCTGGTGAACTGTACACAAAGAGGGGAAACAAGCCCGTTTGAGGGGAGGAGGTGAGAAGGGGCCTGAAGTAAAATCGGGAGATATTTTTTGGTTTCCTTCATATCCTGATGCTGTTTCAGTCAAGCAGTTTTCATTGCCAGCTTATTTGAAAAGTGTTTTCTACCCGAACTGCTTTCAAACAGCAGAACCAGTCTTCCAAACTAATATAATTGGAACTGGGAATGCTATTGAGTCTCTTCAAGCGTACCTCATCATCATACTTTAAACATGCCCTTTTTGCATTTTCAGTCTACAGCACCTTCACACAAGACACCTAGCAATAATAAGCTGGAAGGGAAGATGTTCTACCAAGAAGATGGGGGCAAACACCAATAAAGCTTCTTCTAAGCACTTATACCCTCCCTATCTTTGTGTCATTCCTCTTCCACTTGTCTACCCTCACTCTCCCTGCTTCCATGCCATTTAGGTTTTGTGTGGAGCACTGAAAACTTTGATACCCTCACCAAGGCTCTTTTCTTTAGCTTTCTCTCGTTTCCCCCTAACAGCAGGTCCCTGAGTCCAACACAGAACTTCCCTAGTCTGAAAACATTGCCTAAATAATTAATATTTTTCTCCTTGAACTTCCTACAGCCCCTTCCCACCATACAGCACAGTGTTATTTCAGTGGCATGCAGATGGACACGAGTTCACTCTCAAATTTACAGTAACATGATAAGGATCATCCCAAGCCCTCCAACAGAAAGACAAAGGTGTTAATTCTCATTCTTCACAATTGGGAAGTTATAAAGAACTGAGAAGTCCAATGAGCACGTTCCTAAAGCTAGGTCCACATTTTAAACCTTGCCAGGCAGCCATACGGACTTAAGAATACTGTGGGAAAGGCAGGGAGCAATTCCACCACCATGGGACACAACTACTCTAGCAAAATCACAGTGAAGACACAGCCTGACAGGCAAAAACACTGTTCTACTGGAGCTTATTCTTTTCAGGGAACATCTATCAGCGAAAGAACTATTTTGCCTGTATAAGCATTTGAAGTACAGAGGCAGGTCCTTGACAAGGACGGAGGCACTGGGTCTCCTGCCAGAGCAGACGGGCTCACAGTAGTTGCCTCCGCTATTCTCCCGTACCGAGCACAGCTTAGACATAGGGAGAAATTACTTCGGATGACATAATTCAAGTCTGAGTAGCACTGTTTGAAAGCACCAGTGTTTTGTTTAACTATAAAATAAATTGCTTACTTTTTTCAGCTGCCCACATCTTCGGCTTAGAGAAACAGTGGCTGGCTGCTCCATTCTGGTTCTCACAAAGGCACAGGAAGGCAAACTTTTGGAAGCAATCACTGTAAAGTCAAAGTAAAACCATAATCAGAGTTCTACTGCTGGCTTGTGAAAGGATTAAAAATGGTTCAATTCTAACAGCTTTCAAACACTCAGTTATCTAGACTAGCATTTATCTCTTATTTTTTTTTTAATTTCTTAATATCTTAGTACTCATAGATTTGTGTAAGACAAGATATTTTACACTATAAGCAGAGTGTAAGTGCAGAGTAATCTGTGCTCCAGATCTACTGGTGGAGACTGAGACATTTCTGTATAAATCAAGGGATCGGTTTTAATCAAGTACTATCAAGTACTACTCTTTTCCCTTAATTCATAGATTCAGGTCTCCTGATTCAACAGGCAAGTTTAGATTAATGGAACAGCTGCAGTGAGCCAAAAACGTATTTGCAGGGTTATGGCAAAAATTAGGGTACAAACCAGCATAAGGGTGTAAAATAAATAGAGTAAGGTTAAGAGGCAAGCAGGGTAACAAAGACTGAGAACACAATCTGCATATTACAATGACTTTTAAGAGGATCAAAATGAGCAAGTGATATATAAATTATCACAACCAAAAGTCAAGGTATTTCTCATCCTAACCCAGAGATTACTATATATGAATAATCAGTTTAATACTGTATTACACTCAATCATGAAAGCCACTTGTTCAAAAAACATGTTGAGCAAACTAATCAGACTTTCTACACACTCTGGTATACAGAATACATACAGAATATTACTTTGGATTTTGGTGTTTTGTATCTCTATTTGAAATGTAATTCAGTTTTCCTTTTTCTAGAGCCTAGGACATTTTTTGTTTAACAAACTTTAAAAAAATTATGAAAAAGAACTAATCCAAAGGAATAACATCATATTGCTGGGCTTGATTCTCAGGTGACACAAATGAGCACAGTTGTATTGATTTTAAGGAGTTACTCCTATAGCACTTACAAGGTCTGGCTGGCTTCTTTTCTTGCTGCCTTGTTGCTGCCATTCTTTGCAATCAGTTTAGGTTTAGGGCTTTTTTTCTTTTTTTTTTTTTTTTTTTTTTTTTTAAATCTAAGCAGCATAAATATTCAGCTCTGACCAAGTGTGCAAGAAACCCAACTTTTTGATTTTATTTCCTTAGGTTTTTCTTTGAGCTATGAACTGTGATAGCCCTGTGAAATCACCATCCAAAAGTCGTTACAGTCCTCTTGATTCTTCAGGAATCCACACTTAATTAGTTTATCCTGTAGTCCTCTAACCTGAGAGGGAACATAAAAATACTAGATTTAATACTCAATAACAACAACAAAACAAATTTGAAAAATAGCAAATACCTTGTCTAAATGCCAGGAAACGTGTTAGAAACATACTTAGAAATGAGAATACTCTAAAACCTACTAAGCTTCTCTTCAAAGATGGGGCAAATCTGTTTACTCCTCCCTCCATTTTTTTGATCACCGTCCTCCTACTCAGCAGGAGGTAGCTTACATGCCTCTTTCTTCTTACAGATCATGTCCCTTCAGGAATTACAGAAAAAGGGCTCCCATGTTAGTTAGACGGGCTTTCCCTGAGATCTCCCTGGCTGCCTGTCAGGAACAATTTTAGACCCATTTTCCTTCCATCTTTCTACCACCCACACTTAAGCACAGATTAAATATCCGGAACTCAATATCTAAATCCCAGTCTTCTACACTGGGTGAAATTTCCTTCAGCTCTTAGTAGCTTCTAGACTCGGTGCCTGATAAAGGAGAGCTCCAGATGGTGTTATCTGGAGTGGTAACACAAAATAGCATGAGATAATAGTCTGCGGACACACTGCATCTGCAAGGCGTACAAGCCAAATGCATATGAAGTGATATGTATGTGAAACAGAGCTGAAATGACAGTCAATGTCATCAAGGAATTTGATTTATGTCCCCAGACAAAATGCTCTGTACTTCATCGAAACCTTCTCCCACATTGTCTGGTTTGCCTCTGAGGGCATCTCAAACACTGACTGAAATCTAACACGTTACTACTGCAAAGTAGCTTTCAAACACGGCCTCATCACTAACAAATTGATCCAGTTCTTTGCAATTATATTACATTTCTGTATATCAAGCTGCATACCCCTATGAACAGAGGGGAAATACCTAGAAGTTGTTCTTCAGAGATGCACAGAGAAAGACTTGGTCACTAAATTGAGATACAGGTATTTTTTTCCTCACAAGTCTGCATTGTTGTCTAGGGCTACCGAAATTAAATGTTCCTCGACACCGCTCCCCACTTCCCCAAACCCAGTGCAGGAGAAGCAGATGACTCAAGATTATGGGATTAGGATGTTTTCACTAGTTCTAATTCTTTCTTGATTAGTAACGTGTGTACGCGGTTATTCACCACAAACTATTTGGTGGCCTAGTTAAAAATAGCAGTTTCACTCCCTTTTCCCAGCAGGGAGGTGTTCACACTGTAGCTGGCACTAACAGGCTGTCTTGTCGGGGAAACCAAGGACAGAGTGAGCAAAGGGTCTGAAACATTAACCTGGCAAGAGTGTTTGGGTTTTTTTAGTCCATTTGGATTAGAACAGAAAAAAATACCACTAAACCAGACGATGGCTGCAACACATGTGGGAACTCTTTTGTAGGGAAGTTCTGAGCATGCAAGGTTTCATTCTTCCTCATCTTTCACAGACAACTCACAGGTATCCCACAAAAATTGATATTTATGGGAGAAATTAACATTCTAGGAAAACAGATGCTTAAAAATAGACTGGTATTATTTGAGGTATTTTTAAATATATAACCACGCAGCCTTGCAGTAGACAAAGCCCCAGACATTTATATTGCATAATTTTCTCAGTTATATAATTAATATGTGTTGTAATAAATCAGAAAACTTTCCAAATTCAAAAACAATATCCAAAGTGAATGTAACTTTTGAAGCATACCAGATAATTACAAGACTGAGGAATAGGCTCGAGGTACTTAGTGTCATGAGACAATTTGCAGCGCAGCACTTGATGTCCAGGGATGTCCACTTAAAAGCAAAATAAAGTTTTGGTCAGTATTTTTTTTAACTTCCAGTAGCTGGGAAACAAAGCACAAAACAAATGACAAGTAAACATTCAGCCACAGGAAGCCATTAACAACAGTGGGCACCAATTAGGACCCAGCAGGTATCCTTTACACCGCCTGGTGCTCTAGCTCCTCCTCAAATACTTTGGCATAACACTCACAAACTCAGGTTTAGGAAACAACAGGCTGTTTCATTTACTCAGCAATTTGTAGCCACATATTCCTGCTGATAGGCCCATAAAGCTGTTTGTAGTCTTCTTCTGTTTCCCTTCAAGTTTGTGTCATTAGAAACTACAATTACTGTCTGTCCAAAGAGAATACTTTTCAGGAAAGAAAATAAAATTGAGATACTGTGATCCTTTTCCTCTTTGTCTCTCTCTCTCCTTTTCAACTTCTCTTTTGGAGGAGAACGGACAACACAATGGCTGAGGTCAGGAAAATGGGCTCACGGAGGAAATGTTTCTGAATTCTCAGATTTTGCAGCAAGGACGTTATTTTTTCAAAGCACGGGCTTTTTTGGTAGAACAGAGTGAAAAGGATATTGCTTTAAAATTTAGCCAAGGAATTAAATAATTAATAAAGGGCCACATAAAAATATATTCTACTTCATCCAAAAACATTCCACAAAACATATGCAATTTTGAAATCTTTATATCAACTATGAGATACTTTATCTGTTATCCAAAGAACCTCAATAAATTATCCTAGCCTTTTAAAGTCTACCACAGAATATGTCTCACCTTATTAGGGTAAAAGTACAGAGTTTTATTAAAATGTGACACAAACTAGATTCTTATTTTTGCATCTTAAGATTGTAAAATTAAAAAAAAAAAAAAAGCAGGTTGGAATCTCCCAGACCAAGATTTTGCCACTTGGTCACAGTTTTGCCAAAATAAAGAAGTACTTTTGCAGCATTATATCACTGCAGAAGTCAGAGGCAAGCCAGAATCCAGCCCAGGGAACCAAGAGCTCTTTCCACTGTGCGTCACGATATAATGTGATATGGGTAGAACAATCCACTCGACTCTGCTAAACTAATGTTGCCTTTTTAATTGCCAACAGCCAAGGTGCTCTCATGTGCCACTTCTGCTTCCAGCATCGCTGCTAGATGAAAGCTAAGCAAAACATCATCAGTTGATGTTTGATCATTTCTTGATGCTTTTGACGTTACAAGAAATTAAGGAAAGCAGACCAAGGAAAGCAGACCATGACTGTACTAATTCAGAGCTCACCATGTCAGGTCAGACTTCCTGCCTTCAAGACATGCCTCGCTTCCTTTAATTTTCCATCATTTTTACTATATTTTTTGTCTCCCCTGTCTTTGCTGTAGAGGTACGTGGTACAGAGGTGTCCTTATGGTTCCCAGATGTCAGCAGCCTAGAATTGAGAAAGATAATTCAGAAAGACCCCACAGCCCCTACGTGTGTCCACAACTCACCTGGCCAACGTTCATGTCATGGGAAGTGGCTAGCAAGACCAAGTATTGTGACAGCGCTGCAGCTGAGCTCTCACCGCTGCTAATTTCTAGCTCAGCACTTTCAAGGAGACTACATAGCCACCAGGGTACAGAAATTCAGCACCTGGCCTGCTCCTCTCAGCTCAGCGGGGAACCAAGTGCTGAAGGGCCTACATCACTGTTGCCTGGCACACTGGAGGACCAGAACTCTGCCTAAGTGGGGGTTAGTATACCAAAAATATCCTAGCACTGAGGTTCCTCAGTGATACAGAAAAACACTACACACGGGGAAACAACGGGTACAACCAGCTTCCCATTGCCACAGATCTAGACCTGTCACAGAATTGAATTGAGCTGGGCTCTGCTTATGTGCCACACCATGAATACATGCAAGCTCAGACATCCTCCTCCATAGCTAAAAGGATACGGCTATGGTGGACACTTACTGAATCTTCATAATAAGGATTATTTATTCCATTTGAGGAATTGGCCTTTCCTGGGCACCAAACTGGTGGGAATTTCCCTCATTACAGTGAGAGCTGCCCTGTGCCTCTGTGGGAAGGGAACTACTGTGCCTGCATACAGACATTTCAGTTTTGTCTTGCTACTTCTCAAAAAGAAATTTGGGACATAAAATTATATACTTATGTACTGATCACTCAAGTGTACACAAATCCAAACATAAACCACCAACTAATAAGAACGGTGGTGTTACTTGTACAAGTATGTGCATATATACATATAAGCAATCCTTTCAGCACTAAGAAAACATCTTATAAACCACAATTTATACACTGAGATCAAAAGATGTAGTCTCCTTGGTCTATAACCACCTACAGATCAGGTGGCTCATCGAAGCCAGTCATCTAGGCTCCTTCTGTAGTCAAGCAAGAGAGATAAGTGCCTCCTGATTGCCATTTATCCCATTCTAGGATAGGTGAGTAAAGCAGGTGAGATGAATCACCCTGGCATTGCTATCGGCCATGTGGGGGAGGAGGTGTCTTAGACAACTAGTTTAGGAGAGACACTTAACTTTCAGCAGCTCATGTTAAGAGGGATCCCATGCTACAAGATTAGGGAGGATTGTACAGACTCACACACTTGTGAAAAATTCACGTTGTATTTGGGCTCATGAAGACAGTAAAACTTTAAATTCCCCATGAAAAAAAAATAATCATACAGTCTCCATCATTCAAGCCATAAATCACTGAATCTACCGCAGTCAGAGGGTTTGGGGTTTTTTTGTGCATTTTCCTAAAGAAATAAGATTCACTGTGTTTTGCTTTCCCAAGCAAATGAGGTTCACATTCTGGGTGTGAAGAAATTATTTGTTGCAAACCTGTTAGCTAATTTCATTTAAATATGACAGATGTGTGTGTATATATATATATATAAAAATATATATATATAAATCTTATACATTCTGCAGGAGCACATTACCAAGTAAAGGACAGATCTGCCAGTGCTGGCCAAAGGGGAAAGGTGGGAACATGGCATCACCCCAGAGACAAAGCCGTAAGAGCCGTCTTGAGGCACAAACCCAGAGGAGGAACTTGTTTAGCTCACTGCCCCCATCCATCCGACACCACAGTGTCAATTAGAGACAGTAGTTTTTCACATCAGTTGTTCTTCAGCAGTGCAAAGCTTCTGTTTAGATCTAGCATAATATTCATGCAAACAGTAAGAACAGCTTTTGTTAGTAGTAACTCTCAACAGTACCTTTTGCACTACTAAAACAGACAGCATTGTTTCTTTTTCTCCATGCTAGCTAAGTATATTCTAGCATTTACTACTTATAAATGTAGGTAAGACCACACAAACAAAAACCTCGTAACAAAAAACTCCTCAGACCAACTGGACACAGCTTGTAAGTTGCTTTAAACCACTATTATTTACTTTAAATAGGGAATGATATTTAATACTTTGATGAGATCCACACCTGGCATTCCTGCAAGGCTAGCTGTCAAAGCCACTGAAAAATCCAGGTTTGTGCTGGTAAAATATATAATTTTCAGTCACTAGCTGCCCAGTTTCTCCTTGCATGGGAAAGACAATGTGCTACTTCACAAGCCTCAAATAAACTAAACTCAAAAACAGGTTGAGAAAGGGGCAGAGAGTACACTTACTTTTTTTCTCCATTCTGTTTCCTACTGTCTTTCTCTTTAGGATTTTCCCTTCTCACGTCAATTATTTGCAAAATGGGGAGAAAGCGTAAAAATGTGATTAAGTGAGCACCTGATCGAAAGTGGCTATAAATTCCAGAAGTCAGAGCCCGGTCTCACAAAGCAAGTAAAAAGTAGACAGGAGATTTGCCTTTCGCTACATTGCTGTGGTCAGTTGAAAAGATTCACAGATACCTACCAGCACTATATTGATATTTAGTGGTTAATAAGTAACTGTCACGGTGACAGCTGAAACATCAGTTTACACACAGCATTTCATGTTTTGTGTTCCTTTAAGCACAGCTATGACCCTGTCATGCTAATAGTCTTACTGAAATTCAAAATGGTTGAGAGGAGAGGAGCAAAAAGCTTTTATTTCCTTGTTGGCTTACAACCATTTCACCTGCCTTATCCCGGACCGTGGTGCTGCATGCCAGTAATTCAAGCACTGAGAAAGCGAGAGAGATGTAAAAGGACCGTAGAACAGGAACACCGGGAGACACCACGGAGATCAACAGGTCACACACTACAGTTTTACAGCCCTAGTTTCCAACGATGCCAGCTCACAGTCAAAGCCTGGGCATCTGCAGGCAATGTGTGGAGCAAAGCAGCGTCTACACTGTACCTGCCCACTTGCTTCCATTCTCCATAACCTATAACATATATACATTCCTATACAGAGCAATTGCAAGATTTAGGCTCAGAAAAGCAGTGAACTTGAAACATTAAAGCACATGTTTAAATGCCTTGCTTCACAGCGAACACACTTGGCGAGTTTTTTTTCCTCATCATACCCACTGCATCCAACAGAGAAACAGGTAGAACCCTGCTCTCAGTTTCCCTGCAGTCAGTTTTTCCCCCTTCCTCCTCCACACGCTCAAGAATTTATTCCTCTGAAGAAAGAACCTGAGGGGAAAAAACCTAAATTACTCTGTTCTTTTCTCCAACAGACCTTTTTTTTTTCTTTTTTTTTTTTTTCTTTTTTTTCCACGGACTGGCACAACCAGGCCTGCGGTCTGTAGGTAATTTTATTTGCTAATAGTAATCAGCTGTCAAAATTAAAAATGAGCAATTATTTGCTCACATATCAATGCATTACATACGGTTTAGTGATGGTTTTTGTCAGAGTTAGGTTGATGGTTGGACTAGATGATCTGAAAGGTCCCTTTCATACTAGGCAATTTTATTATTCCATGTTAAGTCCTAATACAGTTTTACACATGCCACCAGGACAAATGATTCAATGGGACTGAGAATTTCGCACCTCCTAAAATGCACTGCAGACACTTTAAGCGCAATGAAACCAGCAGACTCTGGGTGCACACCTCTGGCCACGTCTACATTAGCACAGCATGGCAGAAGCTGAACCTGCAGAACGTAAGTCAGTGCTGAGGACCCGACATCCAGTGTGCGATTTTTTCCCTTTGGGCTATCTCTAATCTGGATCTATGGACCGAAACACCCACTAGCGGCTGGCGTGCAGGAGGTGAAGCACATCCTCCATCCGTTTGTCCGTCCTCCACCCTGCTCCATGGTGTGAGCCACCGAGTGCCAAGGGGTGACAACCAGAGGCTCACTTCGAAGTACGTTGCAGGTCTGAACTAATTAGCTCTAAAGACTTTCACTCCATAAATATAACTGTTTTAATCTATCTCAAGTATTTCCAGTTAAAATTGGCAGGGATAAAGACAATTTAAAGTTTGTCAGCAACCATGGACACTTGTTGAAATGCACTTATTTTCATCACCACTGCTGTTTTCCTGCCCTATACCCAAAACACTGTGGGGCCCCCCAATGTCCGTGCAGACATGTCTACTGATGAACATGAGCGCAATTAGACATGTACAGGCCTTTACAAGGAAAGAGCTGAGCTGACTTAATCATTGCAACAAGCGTGGTCTGCTCCATAGAGAGATCTTGGGCAGAAAACATTGTGGGGTTTTTTAGTTTCATTTCTATATGAATCTGATTGGCTTTATATCCACATATACAACTCACTGGGGAAATTATTCCCTTTAAACAAGTTTAAGATACTGAAATGGAAGAAAACTTGGGCTGATGTTTCTTTTTAGACTTCGAGGCCCCCGTGACGCGGTTGACAAGGCTACAAAAGTTCAGCCATTTCGTGTGTGCAGGCCCAGGCAGAGGAAGCCTGTATTTTCTGGTCACCAATGCATTTACCTGACATTAACATACAGTGGGAAACAGCAACATGGAAACCCTGAGCAATAACGCGTGAGTAACTCCTGTAAAAAGAAGCATTAGCATCGTTTTACAAATCTGGCTGACAACTTAGTAATTGGATACAGGGACCTTTGCACATAGGCTTCCAGACCCATTGGCACGCGAGTGTGGGAAGAGCTTGCCTGGAGGCTGCTCAGGCTGGCTCTGCCGCAGCGCAGCGTGGTTACCAGCGGCCATCAGGCTGCAGGCAATGCAGGGGACACTTTCACTGGCGGCTGCAAGTCAGGAAAATGAAGGGGGAAAAATATGTTTCTTTAAAAAAAAAAAACAACAAACTTGAAGAATGACATAGAAAAAAAAGGATTTTTGGCAGTTTGAACAACATAAACCTATTGGAAACTGGTTTTGAAGTGTTAAATTAGACTACTTAAAGGACATAAATAGTTACTCTGATTTTAAAAGCATACACTTCAGCTTCCATTACCAAGTTAAGTTTTTCCTCAACCCTCAAGCTTTAACAGAATTCCCTAATTTTTTTAAACAGTTGCTAACAGCGCATGAGGCAGACGTTGAGCTTTTGCTATGCACTAGACAGAACAGTGTCTTGCTATGCAGTGTTTTGCTATGCACTAGACAGAACAAGGCTCTCTCCTATCCCCCACCTGCAACTCTCAGTTTCCTTTACACAACTGCCCCCCTGAATACGATTCCCACTCTGGCAGCAGTTACACCTTGTGTGCTGCATCGTGGAGTGCCACAATTGCTGACAACTCATTTCAATGATTTGGGAGTCCAGACCAGGCTCTCAGGCATAAAATTTCAAAGCTTGGACCAAGAACAGTTAGGAAGTGCACTTTTCCTCAGCCCGCTGCCACTGGACTCCCATAGCATCACAGGTTAAAAAAAATATTAATAGTCAAGTAGTAGTCTGACTACTTGTGCAGGGGAAAAATATTATGAGAGACGTGCATAAGCTGACAAAAGCCTACTTACCACATTTGCAAAATACAGTGTTAAAATAAAAGAATAAGTACTGTACTTGGGAAGCATTTTTTTTCTTCTCTGCCTAACAAAATTAATAGGGTGTTTATCTACCTTGGAAAAAGACGGTGCTTAACTAGCATCAGACTTCAGTCTACAGGACTTTACAACTAGAGCAGTCTCTGTCTGAGCACCAAGCTGTGCTAGGAAACACTTAAACACTGAATTTTATAAACACAACCTCTTATTTCAGCTTAATAGTGACTTATATTAATTCAGCCTAAATCAACTGCTTACTAATATAAACTAAACAGAAATAAAAAATCACAATGAATATTAAATTCAAGATTTTTCCACTACATTATCTAAGTCAGTATTAAACCAACCTGAGTTTTAGAGGTAATTTTGCAGTATATATAATGCACTAAAGTACTCAGAAACAAGGATGCTACTATTGTTCATATAAATAAAACTTGTAACACAGTGCAACCTTTGCAGTCCTCTGTTTCTAAACATTTGATGAAATACAAGCGAACATACTCGCATCTCAACATTTCCCTAACCTTTACCTATAAAGAAAAAAAACAACCCAGGTGCTTTTTAAAGTGATGAAAATTTTACACAAGTCAAAATTAAGATTCATATGTCATGATTAAAGCAATTCTCTCTCAATGGTGACTGTGTCGCTCCAAAAATAATTCAATGCAGTATTCCCCTGTTAAGTACGGAGAAAAGTGTTTCCTTTAGAAGAGGAAATTCTCCTAAGGAAGTTGTTTTAAGATAAATAAAAGTTCAGGATGAAGCCAGCAAAAGGTGTGAAGGATTTCTCTTTGATTTCCCAGCTTGTGTATTTGGGCTCAGACACAGACTATATTTTATGCACATATTAATAGGATGCTAATAAGCCTACAACTCTACTTTAACAGGGACCTGTAGAGACAACTCGATATATGGCACCAGATATACTAGCCGGCTTAAGCAGATTTATTTCCCTCTCACACAGGGAGAGAATCAGACTATGAATTTTTAATTACAAATTCAGACAAAAATGTCTTGCAAAGTTAGACTATTATTTTTGTTAGAGTGTTTCTCAGTTAAAGTAACCTTCAAAAGATTAAGACAGAAGCCAAGCCTTTTAGAGTAACTAGGAGCAGCTTTTACTCTTCACTAGTAATCTCATATGCAAAATAAGGCCACTCACTTGCAAACCTGCTTGAATTACTAGGTCATGAAAACAATACTGGTATCAAAATCATGGAGCACAGAAATCAGCAGCATGTATTTAAATAACTTGCTGCATCTCCTGGAAAACTTTGAGAGATGCTATTTAGTTGTAAACTTCAGAGATATTTCAAAATTAAATCATCTTTTTTTTTTTAAATGACACTTGCAAAATTTATAAAAAAGTGATACAAACAGAAATAAAAAGTAGTAGGTAAGACTAATCTCAACAATGTATATATCCTAGTTCACAGTTACCCTTAAAAAAACAACCCAGAAATTACATCCAATAGCATCTTAGTTACTTAAGTGAACCACACATTCAAACAAGTCTTCCGTGCATCTTCTCCCCCCCAAAACGACTTTGGTTTTCACCTTTTCAATTTCATTTTTCATATTTCTCAAACAACAAAAATAGATCAGAACAACTTTGTTTTCATCATCAGCCACTAAAAAAGGTCTTTTGCTTAAAAATCACACACAAAATGGAATAAAAAAAAAAAATCCCACACCAAACCACAAGTGATTTCCATTTGAAAATACTGATTGTTCTTAGGCTGTTGATGCAGAAAATTCTCCCTGGTAGTAACTGTTGTTTTAATGCAACTTAAAAAAATCATAACAAGGGGTTTTGTTGTCATTTAAAAATATTCTATGAGACTACAGCATTTTACAACTTTTACTCCAAAACATATTCATATTTCCAGCCTGGTCAATTGGCCAGCATGTATGTGCCCAGACACTAGTAAAACTGTCAAATACCTTCTCCTATCCTGGGCGGGCTCTCAGCTTTAAAACTTATTGCTGTCAGCTGAAGGCTGTACTGACAATATTTGGTCCATTTGATTTCAGTGGCCAACAAAAAAACTGAACGATTATCAATCACCAGTTATTCTTATTTTTCAGCTTGAAGAAAGTCTGGCAACCTTTCTATTTTTAATGCAAAAGCCAATAAATGAGTATAGTTCTGAAATTACAAAGCAGTTTATTAATTTGAATGTTGGCTAATACGGGATTCCCCTCCCCTTCCCTGCCATTTCCACATGGAGAGTTTCATCTGTTCACTTGACCTTCTTTCTTCTCAAGAGAAAGAAAAGAGCAGAATCAAAGTGCCACCCAAAGACGTTTCATGGATGCATCACAAATGATTCAGAATGCCCTTGTGTCCATGTAACTGACTTCAAATGACTCTCCTAAAAGTAATCAAGCATGTTCTGAAATGAGGTAGCCTGCACCACTCCGAAGGTGCTGTTCCTCACGTACATGACTGCAGCCATCACAGCACAATGGTTTACACAAAGTTGTTCTTTTTTAAATCTCACCTTCTCACATAACCACTGTGCTGGAGGGATGTCTCGCACCCTCCTCTCGCTGGAAGTCCAGCTTTCATAGAATGGTTTGGGTTGGAAGGGACCTCAAAGATCATCCAGCTCCAATCCCACTGCCATGGGCAGGGACACCTTCCACTAGATATGTATGAAGATCCCGAGTTTCAGGCACTGAATTCTCTTTCAGATGGAGGAGGAGAACTCTAGGGAATGGTCTCAGTATCTTGAAGGCTATACCGTGATGCTTGTGTGACTGCTTACAGTTACACTGAAAGAATAGCAACAGGTCAAGAAACTACTGGTACCTCCTGCCAATCTACTTTGTTTTCCTAGTTGTATGATCTGAAAAGCCAGGGTGCAGGCTCAAGGGAGGAACATTTGACTCTTCAGGAAGTGGGCAAACCATAAACTGGAGCTCAATCAACAACACAAGTGGCATGTAGATAGATATATATATATACACACACACACACGCTGGTGTAACATACAAACGCAGTGCTGGTTGCATTCTGTACTGGAGGCAGTGAGATGTGAAGAGTGTGTGTGCCTGCAGCACATGGGCAGATGTGCTCCATCACATTGGGTGTCATTCAGCCAATGCTCCAAAAGCATCTTGACTTCCTGGTTCAAGAACTATATTTTGAAAACAGTACAGGCTTCGTTACCCTCTGCCTAACAGCACCCTTAACCCCACGAACCCAGCCCGCACATGCAAAGTCAAGCCAGGTTTCTCCCAATGGCTTGTCAACCATTCACGTCAACTTTGACGGGCTCAGTTCAAATTTTGGTGCGTGGCACATGGGAGGAACTGAATCCATTTAAGCAATGGCTGAATGCTTTGTGGGGAAGGGTCCTAGATATTTCAACTATTAGGAAATGCACATTATCTGTAGGCAATGCCAACCCTGCAATCAAAGCAGAAATTATAGCATTTCTGGGTAAATACAAGCTAATTTTGATCTCTGCTGTCAAAGACACCAGTATTAGAGCAGCTGCAGCAATTTCATCATTAGGGAAATTTGTGAAAGCTCCTCTGGGCCATAGTGTGTCTCTCACTATCGCTAGCCCCAAGCTGGATCCTGCCTGCTGCCTCTGACCAGCCCTGACACCCGAGCCAGCAGTCGATCACCTTCCTCCATCAGGGCTTTTTTGCAGGAGAACTCTCTCAGCATAAACATACAGAGCCCACCCCAAGGTAGTAACAGAGCATTATCTCTGGGAAGATGGGACACTGATTTACGCTGAGGTGAACATGCTGGAGTCAGCCAGGAAACTAACCTTGGCAAATTCACTTCACAGGACACCTCAGGACAACTCCAATTTGCTAACAGCCCTGACACAAAATCACTCCTTTTTCACCAGTGAAGACAAACTTTAGCATCCCACAAGAAGAACCTGAAAGGGTCTGGGACCAGCACTGACAACTCTATTGTTCTTCCCAGGAAAAAAGTAAATAAACAAAAAGAAAAAAAAAAAAAGGAAACCCCAAGTTGCAACAGCTAACAGCTTAGCTTAATTGATCTGGGGTTATTTAGGTTTACAATAATAAGTTTGCTTTCACTTGCATTATGAAAGTGAATTTTCCTCTCATCAGATTAGTGCAGAAGTAAAACCACAAATGCCATTTTTTTCGGTGAACACGGTCCATATTTTAGAAGATAGATATCACCAGGGTATAAAAAGATATTTTATGCAATTTCTAGATTTTAAAACCTGGGGAATAGAAGAGGAAGCACTCTTCATTATTTACAAATTAAAGCACCTTCTGTTTGGAGACCTCCTTCTTTCTCTGATTTTTCTTCAATTTTATTTTTCAAAGAGGTTTCAGTCTAACATTCAAACAGAAGAATCAAATCCCAACTTTTCAATCTTTTGTTTTACAGTGCCCAATAGATGATAACCATGCTTTAGTATCCACTGTAAGTTTTGCCTGTGACAGCTGATGCACTTTGTCTATCTTGTCCTACATTGACTGTCATTCCTTTGACTTTTCAATTCCCCCTCTGTCAGAACTAGGCTTGTCTGAAGATATGAACAGCAGCAGACATCTTGTGAACTGGGAAGGAAGGCCAAAGCATAAGGAAGATGAGACAAGCTGCTGGTCTTCACAGACTTGAAATGAAAGACATTAAATTATTAGAACAGGACACTGAAGATAGAGGTTCACAGCTTCAGTACAAATAACCTGCATTTCTAGGTTTATATGTCTGATATTATATATATATCAGGAGTATAAACTGCTTGCATCATTAGGCATGTGGCAAGACCAAACCCACAAATTTTCCACCATGCTATGTGTTGCATACAATGCTGCAAAGAACTGTTAGAACGGCACAGAAAAAGACTGAAAAAATCTGAAGTAATCCTGAAGCCCACAGGGCCACCTGAGCTGCTTTCAGAATAAGCAGGAAAAGTTCCCAAGTGGGCTGCAGCACTGAGAGAAACAGCCACTTAGTTTTTGGAAGCAAGCCTCCAAATTCTTTGACATGGGGTTTGACTAGATTGGTAGCGCCAGAAAAGTACTTCAGGCACCACAGGTGGGCTTTGCTGGAGCAGGAATGGAGAGGCAGGACGGCTTCACTGAAGCGTTAATCAAAGAAGAGCCCAGGGAAGCTGTGAGCAGCAGATGAGCCACCAGCACAAAACCACATTAACAAGGGTAGAAGGACAGTAAGTGATGAAGTCCTGCAAAGTAAGTGGCAGGTGAAAAAGGAACAAGGAAGATATTGATTGCACACTGGTGATCCAGCATCTGCAGTAGGAATGGAATATGGGAATGGAGTTCAGGACATACACGCCATCTTATATAGCAGTTTTGACTAAGGCGGAAAAGCAGAATCAGAAGCCACATAGGCTCTGTATTGGTGAAACAGTAACTTTGAGATGTGCCAACACACTTTTGCAGGTACACCTGCTGTGTCTGCCAGGTCACAAGTGCGTTACTGACACTCAAGTTGTCAGAGCTTTTGCCAGTGAAGCCAGCCCAGCATCATTTTCTAGAACAGAAGGATAGCCCTGGAGCCTCTGGGCAGGAGAGCCACCACCCTGAGGGACTCACCACCACAAAACACAAAAAACACCGCTACCTAGTGAAGGTCTGGATCATGTGGCTACCAGGAGGGAGCTCAGATTGCTGATCTTTCTGTTGCAACCTGCCAAGGACTAGACAGACAAATAATGCTGCAGGTTTACAAGCAATCGCGAAACACCACACTTCACAGCACAGGGCATGCCTTTTGCCTCCTCTACTAGGGTACTTCAGCTCTTACGTTTGCAGTGCTCAGGTGCCTGTGAACCCTCCAAAGTTTCAGTGCAAGATTATTTGGACAGAATAACCCCTGATACAAAATATGAACACCTCCCCACAATGAGATTTCAAAGTGCTGTGGATGAAATGCAACTGTGCCATCAAAACACACATCCCACACCGTGCGGGCTGTTACTCCAACAAGCAAGGCTGCTGAAGGCTGCCTGTGGGATGAGCCACCCTTCTAGAACCACCCAACAAAGGCTGAAGAGTTTACCCAGAGGCAAAACACCACGATAAGATCCATTAATAGATGACAAGCCATGGTACTACCTTCATGTTCCTTCCCCTCCTTCTCTAATTGACTTGCAAGGATTTATCAGGAATTGATATTTTTTTCATCTATGTTTCAGTATATTGCTTACATAGTTTATGTACTGAGAAAACTGTACTAGTTTTCTAAGAAAATAAAAAGTCTCCAAGTAACAGCACGGAGCATGATTGATTAACTCACTATTCCTCTATGGAGACTAGGGAGATGAACCGTATTTTTAGATTAAGACAAAAATGAGATGGAATAAGAACATAATAATACACTGCATACTTTTAGTCATGTTATACTCTGTAAAGAAACATGTTTTAGCAGACATTTGTAGCAATTGCTTAGAATATCATATCCCATATCCAAGTTAGAGTACAATTTGAAAGGGGAAGATGTAAGGTATGGAAAGAAAAGCCCTGATAGAAGCAGTTTAAAAAATAAACCTGACATTTGGTTTAGGTTTGCTTGGTGATTTTTTTTCCATCAGGAAGCTGAAAATAAGCGAAACCCCTACATCCCTCCCACCAAACCAAAACTACCAATAATAAATACAATAAAACTCAAAACCAAACTCTTGGCTTGGCACAGGAGTGCTGAGTTTGGACGCTATAGTATTCATAGGCTTTGTGTGAGGTCGTTCAGCAAAGTCACTGCTCGCACTGGTCAAATTTTTTGTTCCAGCTTTCCTTAAACGCTGTGACCAAAGTTTAAAAAACAAAACAAAAAAAAATGGGTGTAATGGCTTCAGACACCTAGTTAAGCAGCCTGTTTCCCAAAAGTGCTGATGACCCAGGAGCTCCTATTCACTTCAAAGCGTAGGATTTGGGGATGTTTGTTGCTTTAAGATTTATGGTCTCCCTACATCCTAACTGAGAGATTCAAGAAATTACAACTAGTAGCTCATCTCCATTAAAATTAGAAAGGAGTGCTAGACTGATTTGTGGCATCTATTCCAGAGGCCAACGCATTCATGTCTTCACAGACCCTGCTGGAGGAATAACTAGTGTGAAGAAATGAGGATACCCCAGGGAAAGCTTTGCTAAGGGGGAACAGGGCACCTTACCGCAAAATCCAAGAGCCGACAGAAGCAGCAGCACACGAGAGAGCAGAGGGGACGAGAGCTGTTTCTGCCTGCAGGCTAGTACTAAAAGAACAAAATATTATCCAGTTCACTGCTCTGACCGTATTCCTGTCAGCGAGCCAGCTTAACAAGATTTGGTAAAAACAGAATCACAAGCTGGGTAATAACAGTCCAAGACAGCATGTAGAAATTCATAGCTAAACAAGATAATACCATCAGGAGCAAAATCCTTGATGCATATGGGGAGGGGGGGAGAATTCTCACTGTGTAACAAAGCTGTTGTACAGCCAAGCTGACAGACCAAACCTACAAGACCTATAGAAACCCCTAACATTTAGATATTGATGTCCACGGGGATTTACAATTTCACTGGCAGTCCTCAAAAAAAGAAAAAAAAAAAAAAAGTAATATGTCACTTGAGCAGGATTGTTCCCCAGTGCTTCCTGAAAACATGGCATGCTTTACTCATGAAAATTTTGGAGGACTTTCTCCTCTTCGAGGAAAACAGTAGCAACTGCAAAGGAGTAAGAGTCCATAAAAGGATGCCAGTGTTAGCAACCTGAGTGACAGACAGGAAGGAGATTTCCACAATTGGCATTTGGTGAATTGCAAGCTATAAAAACTGCTTGGAAATTGCTGGGTTGCCTGCAGTTTCTAGGCCCAGCGGTTTAATTCTCTCTGTTACTACAAGGTCTTAGCTTATTTAAAAGATTTCTTTCAGAAGTTCTTCATATACCATATTAAAGCAAGAAAAGGAAACAAATACACTTCTTATTCTTAGTAGGTTACATTTTCAGTGACTACATAACTAGAAAAGTGGTTTTAATATCTCACATATCTTTGCATCCATGACTGGAAAAAATAGCTACTTACTATAGTAGTTACGGTTGTAAACTCTCTTCCTTAAATTTTTTCTGATTTACTTTGCATTTCTTGTGCTTAGTGTTGTACAGAGTCATGTTTTTCTGCTTTAAAATCTGTTATTATTATGCATAAATTGCTGAAACATGTATGCATCTACGCTCAAGTCACATCTTAATAATCCAGGCCCTCACTGCCAATTTGTCCGTTTTAGCTGAACTGGAGATATAAAATCCTTTCCTGCATCAAAAAAAGATTTCAGAGGAAAACAGAAGTCTTTCTGAAAAGGAATTTCTTCTCCTAATTCAAAGAATTTCATGCATCTGTTGCTGTGGACGTAGGAAAGAGGTTTGCCCTTTCTCTTCACTCAGCACAAAGTCTGGATGTGTAAGAACAGGTGGAAATCCTGAGCCATACAACTAAACTTCTAAGGCTTAACATTTAGGCATTAGAAGACAGGATAAAAAAATGCCCAGTCATATGAAGACTGTCTTAAGTACAAGTGTCACTGCTCCCTCCTTGTGAAGGAATCGCTGTTTGACCACGCCAGCTCTGCTTAACTAATAATGACTCCACACAGGCAGGTTTTTGACATCTGCTTTCAAACTGTCTCTCTTAATGGGATTTCTCAGTCTTCTTGGCTATTTTATTTCTTGTGACAAACTGGCTTTCCAACAGAGTTCCCCAACTGGGGAAAAAAAAAAAAATAATACTAATTTGCAGTAATAGAAAACATGTGGATCCTCACAGGAACACAACAGTCTTATTAAAAGTAATAAATATTGGCTACACCCTTCCCCACTATGTTACCTCATCTCACTCAACTTCACACCTTTTTCCTTTTTTTGCTGTTCAAAACTTTGTTTGACCCTGAAATCAGACATTGGGATCTGAATTCTCTTCCCCATTCAGCAAGTCCCAGTAGCATGTATACATAGCATTTCTCTGCCTGTAGAGATCCTTATACATTTATACATGGCACTGGGGGGGGAAGTCTCTGTCATAAATTATGTTTGGCAGATTTTTTGTTAAATACGTGTATTTTTCATCTTCTTTGAACATATATATCCTGGATAGATGGAAAATGAAAAGCTGAATGAACTCGAGTTGTTTGGCAAGTTGAAACTGTTTAAATTATAAAAGCCCTTTGAAATGTCATCTCACATACTTGTTTTGTTGTGTCTTTAAAAGGGAAGATAACAGACTGGTCTTTGATACATACCTGAGAAATTTATCTGCATGATATTGTTAAAAGCAGCTAGTTAATGCGACAAAGAAGATGAAGCGTAACTTTCCTTTACTCACAGTGTTACAGTGATCGTAGGAGCAGAAACATAACAACAGTTCCATTTGATATAAGTCCTGGTAGGCTAAAATGGAAATGGGGATTTTCTGGGCACAGGCAAGTGACACAGAATACTTTACAAAGAAGCATATAGAAGAGTTACAGACCAGTAGTAACCGCTTGAAGGTAACTTCCATAGTGGTGGTGGGTTTTTTCCCTGGGGAAAAGGGAAGGCACCAGTGGGTTTGGTCCACGAATTCTTTTCCATCCCCAGTTTCTGGAAGGAATTTCTGGAATTGCTCTAAATTCAACTAGAAAGAACCTGGGCAGGAGGCTTTTCTTTTTTCAGGTGCTAGCTTGTATCTAACTGTTACCTCCGCACTTCCAAACTCCGGGCTATAAATAGCAGAAAGTAGGGTTTTCCAGCGGCACGCAATCGGCAACTTCTGCACTTCCCCAGTAGATGGCAACGTTGATCTGACTGTCATTTAGGACCACCTCTGCCCACCCGCTTTCAGGCCACTCATGCGTCTTTTCAGTAAGGTTTACAACTCGTTTCTATATGCTGCCCGAGTCTCTGTGAGATTGGATTATTAACCGCCTTAGTCTACCGAGAAGTGATTTCAGCTACCAATACGTTAAAAAGCAATGTATGCTTCACAGACACGGTAAGAAAGGAGGAAAAGAAAAGCCACAGGACTTCGCTTTTTGAAAGAAAAGCCTATTCAAACTTTCAACAGGATAAAAGGCGTCTTTTCAACTGCGTACAATTGCAACCTGGCACTACAAAGTTATAACTGTCATACTACTGCCGCATGCCACGGTCGTGCAAACGATACGATGGTACTTGAAGTACAGGCAAATCTCTTTTACTTATCATCAAGGAGGCGAGACACAGGGAAGTCAGCTGCTGACCCCCCACTGCACTCTGTGGGATGAAACACTAGAGGTGAGCATTAGCCATGAGAAAATATGGAGAGTATCCCACAACACTGACTACAAAAGGGTTTAAAAAAAAGTCTTCTGACATACCACAGGTTTGCATATGGCATTATGCAAATAAATACTGATGAATGCTGTCCCTCTAATGTCTAGCTTAATAAGGTCGGCTAAGATTTGATGCACAGGTGAATACTCTATACTGAAAATGACCAAATAACTCTTTACCAGCCTTCCTCTGCCAACTCTCATCTGCTATCTATTGAAACCAATGAGCAATGTAGCACAGTAACAGCAAAATACCACACCTAAAAATCTCATTTCCCTCAGTATGTAGGTACAACAGTGGTTTTTCTGAAGACTGCCTTCAGCAATAGGCTATTAGTCCATTTTTTCTCTTGCCCTCACAGACATAAACAAAGAATAAAAATAAACAAATGAATTAAAAATACAGAATAACCACAACTGATATCAGACTCCACTCTCTTACCACCTAAACCAATTACCTCGGTGCTCCACCGATACAGAAACTCTCTTGGCACCTGGGTACTAAACAGGGAGCTCCAGTCCTTGGACAACGGAGCCATTTCATTGCTACTTGAAGAGAAATCCTGAAATCCAGTAGTGGCAGTTATCAGATAATCTGATATAACAGCACTACCTGATCCATCAGGGCTTGATTTGTCATACCTTCCTCATCTTCCCCACTAAATACTGATTTGCTATTTCTCCTCTTCTCTCTTTGCCATCTTTGGTAGTCCTCTTCTACTTGTGGTTATTACATAAAAAGATAAACTAGTATAAAATTAAAAAGATTTAAAAAGGGACCATGCAATCATGGCAACGGATACCTGCTGGGATGCTTGTATTTGCCAATATATAATTCAGACCCTGCTAATGTAATTCATGCATCAGTTTGAGCACATAAGTTTTAATTCACAAATACTTTTCATTTTCCTACTATCAAGCAATAACACAGGCTAACAAACTACTTCAAAATACAAAGAACTAGTGTGAGCACTGTGTTTCTAAAGCTTTGAGTCACTGACTCAGCACAGGTGCCTGGGTTGTTTGTTACCCCTAGGTATGAAACTCAGGACTAACTTCAGCCAATCACCAGAACGAAGGTAGAACATCGCCATCCATAACACACTTTTCCACATTACACATCCTTCAAGAACCAAGAGCCTGCTTCTGGTCCTCAGACATCTCCAGTAAACTGGAGTTGAAGCCCTGCATACTTATTGACAAGCTAACATACTCAGCAGGCAGATGACACTGCTGTCCAGAACTGGGTAGCCAAAATCCTGCAAGCTTGCACCAGCAGACCACGAAGATGTCTTCCTACACAACCTATAAATCCTGCTGAAATGCAAGGCTTCTTCTGCCATGTGATGCAATTCATGTATCGGGGACATCCATACCAGGTAGGCAGGTATGACTCGGGACCTGCAGGGGACAGGCAACAGCCGGAGATCTGGAGGGCTAGTCTGTGGCAGTACAACAGCTCTGCTGGCTCACAGGCAGGCAAGGCTTCTCCAAAGCTTGGATACAAATAAGTAAACTGTGTTAGTTGGCTGGCTGTTGCACATTTTGAAAAACAGAATTTTATTTGGATAACAAGGAATCAAAGACCTTCTTAGAGACACAAAAAAAAAAAACCCACAAAACAAAGAAACAAAAAAACCCAAACCATGAGCTTTTAAAAATGTTTCATCAATGTCTCACTAAAACTAGACTGCTCTGGAAGAGAGGCACTACCTACTGATCAAGGTATCTGTTGGACCTTCTCTAAGCTTTAGAAAATGGCAAGCATTCTAGGCAAGCACAACATGCAGGTTCGGTGTAAGTCCCTGATGTGCTGTCATTTTTGAGGTCTGGGTTGGAACAGGTTGTTTAATGGCAGGAACACAAATCTGGTCAGTCCTATGTCCTGCACTGACCTGCGATCTCAGCTCTGGCTTGAGGAACTAAAGTACACACAGACCAGATATAGGAAAATCTGGTGGTATTTCGTGAATTCTGAGATGTTTTTTCTTGGTTTATTCTAAACAATCAACTGGTCAGCATCCAACTCTGGCTAAGCCTGATACTTTTCCAGGGCTCACCAAATTTCTAAGTGTCATTCCAAGAAACAGACCCTTCAGAAAGCATCCTCTCATCCCAAATCATACAGGCCATCGGTTTTGTGGCAGTTCTTTTGTGGTGGTACAAGGTCCTACACCAGTGGTCAAGAGGCAATGCAAACCAGTTAAGAACACGTACATTCACTTGCCCCTAGCAAGTGCTATTTGAGATGAAGTCTGAACACGTCTTTCTTGTTCACAGGAGACTGATATCTGCAAAGAAAACAGTTGTCATCTCACAGAAATACCTGGCAGTACTGAAAATATTCCTGCACAACTTTGCTTCTCTCTCTGTGTCACTAGTACCATTTGTTGCTATGAAATCTCAAGAATGCCAGTGATTTATTTTGAAAGTCAGTGAATATCTAATGTGTATCTAAGAAGCAGCAAAACGAGGCAGATGTGATAAGAAGCAAAAAGACAGCAAAATAAAAATGACTGACATATAAAAATAAACTTTTTTTTTTGTTAAAAAACACCCAAACCACAAGCAAAAAGCACCACTATTTCCTCCTCCTGCTTATTTGCAAAATCCATTTCGCTGGTTAAACACCAAAGCACTGCTTAATAGGCACACTGCTCTCAGTGGGAAGAATCCCGCTTGCATTGCAAGTAATCCTTTGCTACCAAGGACACGAGCAAACATGCATAATCCTGGTGGCTCCCACCCAGCAGAAAGGCCTGCAGGCACCCACTGTGTTGAGAAGAGTGGAAGGCAGCCTTGGCACCCAACCTCGCAGCCCTCACCCTCCAAATACGAGGCAGCAACAGTGCCTGGAGCTAAGAAACACACCAACGATACCTTATGGCACTGACAGCGTTTTGTAAGCGACAGGGATAAAGAGATAAAATCAGTAGCAATAATTCCACCCATGCATGTTCTCATCTCATTTTTAAATCCAACATTTGAAGGATCCTGAGCAGTGAAGCAAACCTTTACAGCCCTGTCAAAAGCCGCGAGGGGAATAAGCACCAGTTACACCATGGATTCAGATGAACATGCTCCCACGCTGAGTTAACACTGAACGACACAGGGATCTCCTGCCTCAGAGAGGACAAAGCTGACAGATGGGGCAGGTGCTCGTGTTCTCCAGAGGCAAGATGATGCTACCAAGAACCATGTGGACAGTGCAAGATTTATGAGAGAGAAATGGAACCGTGCCACAGACTGAGGTATTCTGTTGTTGTGCCATGCTCCTAAGCTTCTGCCTACTGTTCTTCATGTCAAACCTATTTTTCTATTTCCCCCACCTCCATCTTGCAGCAGCTCCCTGCTGACATCCCATTTGCCTCTTCCCACACAGAGGTTCCCACAGCAACACCATTCTGAGGCAATTCAGTAAGCTTCTCAGAGCTGAGTCCACATCTTTAGTCTGCAGTGGACACTGACGTACAGAACAGACATACAGATCAGCGGTTTCAAACTGAAAGACGGTAGATTTAGACTGGATATTAGGAATAAATTCTTTACTGTGAGGGTGGTGAGGCACTGGAACAGGTTGCCTGGGCAGGTTGTGGATGCCCCATCCCTGGAAGTGTTCAAGGCCAGGCTGGATGGGGCTTTGAGCAATGTGGTCTAGTGGGAGGTGTCCCTGCCCATGGTAGGGGGGTTGGAACTGGATGGTCTTTAAGGTCCCTTCCAACCCAAACCATCCTATGAGTCTATGCATCAGCTTAGATAAAAAGGGACTGTTGTGAGTCCATGGCTATTCACCCATTCCCTACCAACACAGTTCTGATCCAACATCAGAAGGGCTTGAAGATAGTGCAGCAGAAGTCCAGAAAGCTAAACAAAGCAGCAATTAAACAATCATGAGAAAACTTTCTGGAACAAGACAATCTAATATTCCTTTTAAGCTCGTGCAACTCTCCACCCGCAATGCTTAAGGTTTTGTACGCAGTGTATCTTTTACCATAAATTTCCTTACCTCCTGCAGCACCAGCCAAGGGTAATTCAGCCTTGAGACAGGTGAGAAACAAAGCAATGGGTGGTTGTTGGAAGAAGAGGAAATAACACAAGCAATACAAGGCTGCCATCACACAAAGATGAGTTACACTGTGCAGCATCCTGGCGTGCACACCAGGAAAAGCAGAAAAATTATTCAGCAGATGAATAATCAAATACATAGATTGGTGTACCTTTCCTTCCTTGACTTGATACAAATTTTGCCCCCAAGTAAACACAGCTGCTGAGAAGTCACTGTAATGTACTGTTAAATCCAAGTATGAGTCTGCCCATGTGTGTGCTAACGTTCTTAACTGGTCAGTCACGTGTTGGATTAACTGCTGGCTGTACATAAAATACTATGTTGAACCCACACAAACCAACACTGCCTTGTGTCAATATTGCTTCGTTCTTCTGTTAGGTGATGCATTGTCTACCTTTTCTAAAGAATTTAAACAAAGCCCCATAGAAAGTACACATTATAGTCCTAACCTCAGTACTTTATCATTTTCCCCACACACAAAAAGAGTTTTGTTGTGCAAAACCACCTGAATCACAACGCATATAAATTAAGGCAAGGGCCTGAACCTGTGGCAGTCAAAAGAGGCAGACACTTGCAGTGAGGCAACACTTGGCATTGCCCCATCTAGTTTTTTGGCATTCAGCTCACAGACTGGCATTCACTAGTCCAAGTCAGACACAAAACCCCATATCAATGGTGCCCGACAGAGCCTGGGGCTTAAGCGCCAAACATTTGCCCTCTCACGGGTGCATTGAACTTTTCATACCCTGACTGCAGAGAGGTGAAAAAAAAAAAATAAAAATAATAAAGTAAAAAAAAAAGTACCTAAGAAAAATATTTCTTAAATCTACACTCAGGTGTTTCACTAAAAATTACTGCAGTGAATTAACTGTTGATTGAGCCATCTACAGGAGCCTGCGTTCCTTCATAAGCAGAAGCACTTCACTGTTATCTCTCCGATGGTGAAAACTGTCCTACAAAATGGCAAACTTTGAGTAATAGGCTAGGAGTAGTCACTGCGCTCACCTCCTCTTCTTGAAGGAGTTCACACCCACAGCCCCTCACCTTCCAGGGCAGCAGTGTAACCACCAGGCTGGTGACTACATCATGGGAGAATATTTTACTTCTCTTCTGAGCCTACTAGACAAGGAAAAGAGGACACACATGAAGCAATAACTCTTCCCTAAGACAAGGACACGAACCAGGTAGCAAGGAATCCTGCTCTTCATTTGCTTATAAAACTAGGTGCTTTTTATGTTAATTACAGTAATCTGACAGGAAACAGTAACCCACAAACAAATTTTACCTTGTCCAAATCCTGGTTTCCTACCTCCTTGCAAACATGCAGTTCCCCCCCAAAGCTGCCCCTGAAAACCTAAGAGCTCCTTTTGAAACTGGAGCTCCACAAGTCAGATAGGACACAGTTTCACGGGGCGGGGGGGGAAGAAAAAAAGTATTTACTACTCATAGACAAGCAATAAAAATACCCTTCAGACAACTGTTCAAACTGTGAAAAGAGACTGAGCTACACGGTCTTTATTTGTTCCCTTCCCATACACAGCCTCCCTGGCAGATGAGACGCAAGAAAGCCCCCATTAGTATGCTCAGGAGGCGAATGCTTGGGTTTCACAGCCTTTTACCAGGCAACACGGTCAACGTCAACCAGAACGTGTCAACCTGCAGCCCAACAGGCTGCATGATTAGGCAGCGTCGGGTCTTTTCCAGTCGCCGGTGCAGGGAGCTGTTGTAAAACCCACCACGGCAAAGCATAACAAACTCCTAGGAGCACAACTGGGCTGCATGAGGAAGAGCAAAGCCTAAGCAGTAAGTGATGTTGAGATCCCTTACAAAAAGCCTATATGAGCACATAAATAAAGGGGGATGGATGAATTACTTCATGACTAACCATGGGGTGCATGTGACTTCCTGGGGCGGTCCTTTCAAAGAGGAAAAAGTGAGTGCCAACCCTTCCCCTGCCTTCTCAAATAAATGGCACCATGTTACCTCACCTGGCCTGCCCCACCAGCTGCCAGCACGGATGGGACCATCTGGGTGCCAGCACAGACCTGAGCAAAGGAAGCAGCTCCATCTGTGGAGCCAGTTTATCACCTGCTACTTGAGTCAACCATGGGAGGACCTGGGTCAGACCATTTACATTTGGGTTTCACAGGGGTTTGCCAGCACTGTCAACCAGTCCCTGCTTCTGCCAGCTCCAACAGTGACTGTCTCCAGCTATCGCTCCTCCTGGCTGAGTCTTTCCATCCCTTCAGCCTGGCTCTGACCTCAATCCGTATCATTTTCCCAGGCATCTGAGGACAGATCACTCTCCCCAGATCTGTTGCCTCCAGCTCTTGTCCTTCTCGTGTTTTAACCCCAATCGGAGGGATGGGAGGCTGGCAGAGAGCACTGCAGGGGGAGGAAAAGCTGTTTCAGCAGCCTCTTCCTACCTCCACATCCCAGGAGGCAGCCGCAGCTGCCAGCAAAGTTCTGCTCCACACTTCAAGCCTTCAATTTAAACACACTTCAGGCAGAAAAAGCCTTCAGGAAAAACAAAACAAAAACAAAAAAACCCCACACACCAAGCCAAACCACAAATGAAACAATAACTTTCAAATTAATAAAGCCTTTGAGGGTGTGTGCAGAGTAACAGATTTTCTTTTTAATCCATCATTTGATCAAATACAGAAGACTTTTTTAAAAAAAAGGAAAGCTGTTACTAGACACAGCAATGCAACAAATCAAATGTCAAATTCTTGATGCAAAGCACAGAGAAGTTGCAGTACTAACAGTAAGTTACACTAGTAGCAGTGCACTGAAATGGGTGCACTTTTTAATCTTTCTCAAATTTTACTCTTGAGAGTAATCAAACTATTACTTATTTCACTGAAATTTCAAAGATAGATATTTTTATCTCGTGCACACACCTGAATCGGAATTTCATCCATTCTGGAGGTTGTTCAATGGTTAAGAAAATAGCACCAGGATCTAGCAGACATCATACAGTCCTAAACACACAAAATACTTTACCCACTTATACTTTAATCCGGATTAGAGCGTAGCCAGGCAATGCTAAAGTACAAATATTTGCCAACAGCCACAGCCAACTACCATGCCAGAAATATATTAGACAGAAAAAAAAAAAAAAAAGAGCCGTTTGTCTCATGTAAATTTAATGTCAGAATATATTATCTGCAACTGCACTTCACAACTCAGCATGGCTTTGTGCGGAAGATAAAACGCTCTGATTTACAGCATCATAAATGTTTGCTAAATGCCTTAATTGCCCTCTCTTCTTTCAAAGTGGCACTTTGATATTAGCTTACAGAGCGTGCAATGTAAGGCAGATCATTTTTTCCTAATTTCTTATTGACACCTTACAAATCTGTATTTTACTAATGTTCCTTTGAATAAGAAGAGTGTCTGCTTTACCTCAGCATCAAGTGATGAACAGCCGCATTCAGCTCCTCGTTACTATGGCAATATTACGTAGGAGGTACAGAACCAGACTGATGCTTTTATCTTCTCCCTTTGTACTTAGAATATACTCTCTTCCCCCTCCCCTCTTTATTTTTGAACAAAAACAGCCACAAAGGGGAACGGTGAATCATACAGAGAATCAAAACAAAGGTTGTTTTATTAACTTTGTTGTTATATTAACTGAGGATAAATTGCAGGGCTATGGATGAGATATAAACACCAGAGACCTTAAGGTATGATCTCACAAACAAAGTATTTTCTTTCCTTTCATGGAGAAAAAAAAAAAAAAAAAAAAAAGGCAGCAGCAGTGACCCACTCCGCTTGCTTCTCAAGCAAAACGGAACCCCTTTGCTGTTCAGCAGAACCCAGGCAATGGTGAGAGCAAGGATCGCTCATGCAGCTCGCCGTCTCCCCTGGAAACAACTAAAACAGTCAACGGAGGCACATTTGTGAGTGTCAGGTGGGATGGAATCCCACTTTTTATGTGACCTCATCCAAGAGGAAATGGAAATAGGCTGTTGCGTGGCTGCTGACAACACCTCCTCTGTATTCGTTTGCTTCTAAGTAGCAATCATTAAAGGTCCTCCAAAAAACATGGAATGCTTAGTAAACTCTTCAGACGGTCAATGCAATATGAGTATTCAGGCCTGCTGGGTGCAATCAAGAGATTTACAGCAAAATATCTCATTTCCATCTATTGACTCGGCCGCTTGCAGAAGCTCTCCCTGGTTGCGTCAGTCAAAGCAAACCAGGTGAGCAAAGGTCCCCAGGCCAGGCCAGCCAAGCTCCCTGGGTGCCACGGCTTCGGGAGGTTGAGCAGCTCAGCCAGCTGAGCCGAGGGGGGAGCTTGGCCACAGCTGGGGATCAGCCAGCAGTGGCACAGCTGGCTGCAGACCAGGTGTGCTGTGCTCCTCCTGTTCTGCTTACGCTCTCTGCTCGCCCACCAGAGGTTAGTGATACCATTATTGCCTGAAAGATTATTTTCAGATTCAGCATTCTGAAGTTTGGGAAGAGAAAAGAAAAATAACAGGATTCCACACCTCACGCCCCCCTCCCCCACAAAATAGATCAACTCTTCAAACTCAAAAAGGTATGTTTTAGGATTTCTAACTTGACATAGTACAAAAAAAAAAAGGTATTGTAACATTTCTTCAGTTGCTCACTGAGACAAGAGAGCCATTTGGCAGATGACTTTTTTTGTAGTCCACAATTCTACTTCCACGTCAGTACTGCCTTAGACAACCCATTTTTCTTTTTCCTTTGCCCCATGAGGTCTGTAGTTTTGAGATCTACTCATTCTTCATGTATACTCTTGTAGCTTTCAGCATTTTTTAAAATAACTTGACAGTGGAGGTAGAGATTCCCAATTACCAGGTTTAAGCCTATACATTACTCTTCTTTCAGACTTACTCTTCTTTCAGAAATGTCATTAGAGCCTTAGAAATAACCTGCAGATTCCAAGTAATCCACAAATTGCAGGATTTTTAACTCCTGCTGGAGTTAAAAATACAAACCAGAATTTATTTTGCCCTATTGCTGTAAGTAAATGCAGGAAAAAATACCAGAAGGTGGTTAATCTTAACTTTGCAGCAAGGCATTTCCCATGGGCAGCACAGAAAAGCACTGTACAGACCTATTTCATAAGAACACCAGCAAAAGAAAACAAAAAAGACACCTCCCAACAGTAAACCATGAGTATCATCCATTACAAGCTTAGCAATAGGGATGCGAATGCCATTCCTTGTACAATAAGCTCTCTCAAACACGCCAGGAACCGACAACCAGTCCAAAAGGTATTGTAAGCATCAACATGAATTCAGTATTTGCTATTTCACAGTAATTTCCCCCTGCAATATCGCCAGTTTTAAATTAAAGATATCATGGTGATCACTAACAGTATCTGGGTCAGACTATTTCCCGTTTTGACAGAAGCTTATTGTAAGTTCAGTGGGAAAAATTAGGAAGCCATGAAATTGAAAGTGGTGGATTAGTATTTTTCTTCTATCTGTAATTTAAAGGAATCACTTACTAATGGCATTTTGTGTATTAAGCTCCAGATGTATCTGCCAAACCAAATTATTTCTACCCTAAGATGTCCTGTATAAAGTCTGCACACAACTTTTTCCTCAAAGTTAAAAAAGCATCTCAGTGACCACCTATGGATTGAAAAAATTCTTTCTCCATAGAACAAATGATTGAATACAGTGACCAGTACAAAATAGCTCCATAACAAGTACTTAACACTATTGATGCCCTGGTGTTCCTTTTAAATGATGTTTGTACGGACAGTTTGTGCCTGTCCTGAGAAGAGATTTCAATCATTGCAAGCCGATTTGGAGAAGGCACATTAACATGCAAGACAGCCCACCTGGTTAGAGTCATGAAATTCACTCTCAAGATCTGTTCAGCACTTCACACAGTGGCAAAAAAAAAAAAATCCTGGTGACATACAGTCCCGCACAACAGCCTCCCAGAAACATTTATTCAACAGTTCATGTTTTTTCCTCTTTGCTTTGAAACTTTGTACTGCAGGAGTGGGAGAGAAAGGGGAGATGGGTTTAGCTTGCTAACAGGAATTATAGGAAAAGTTATAATAGTGGTTGCCACAGAAAAAAAAAAAAAGGACTGTAGCATATGAGCATCTATTAAAGCAGCTGGATCGCTGTTAAGACCTTCAGATAGTAGGCAGTAAGTAAATAAAAATGTTTTCAAAGAACATAACCATAATTACGATACGGATTGTGTTTTAACAACAACAAAAAAGTAAAGCCCCAGGTACTTACTGAGCACTACTACCTGTTTCCTGCAACGAACCTGGTAACTACCCAGAGCCGGAGGCCACGCCGCGCCTTTCCCCACTGCTCTGCCAAGGGGAAGAGCCCAGACCCCACAAACGCGGGGGGAGAACAGCCCCGCCGCGCATCCCACCCCCGCCGCACTTGGAAGCGTTGTCACGGCCCCGCACTCGCCCTGGGCTCTCACCCGCCAGCCGGCCCCGAGCACCGGCCCCGCTCCCGGGATGGGACGGGACGGGCCGGGCCGCCGCCGGGGGGAGCGGGAGCGATGCGGCCCCGTCGCCCCGCGACGGACCCTCCATCCCCGCCGACAGCCCCGGGAGCCGCTCGGCGCCGCTGCCCCGGACACGCGTGTTCCTGCCTCCCGCGGGGTGCAGGCGGCGCCTAACGACTTTTTTCCCCGTTAATTGCTATCAGGCGCTTCACGCACCTTGCGCCTCAAGAACTTTGTTTTCCTCTCCTCCTACCTCTGTTCTAGCCGTAAATAGCCTCTGTTAGGTTTTAATTGACAGCATTGAGAGTTTTGTCGCGTAGCGTTGTTCCCACTCAGGTTTGCTATTCAGAAAACGCCCCTGGCAAAGAAAACGCTGCCAATCATTTCCCATCCCCTCCCTTCGTGACTTACCTGATGGGTTGTTGGTACTGCACTGACAGGTGAAACTCAGGCAGCCAAGTGAACACCAGAAAAAAACCAAAAACCTGAATACCACAAATTACTACAATTTGCTCTCTTCTGTGCTAATTGCTAAGCAGCTAATAGCTTCCGTGCTAATTTATTTTTATGCTTAATTAGGAACTTTTCTTCCTTTTTATTAAAAGCTCAGCTTTTACCAGCACTCCGAAGTGTGACGATAGCAGGAAAGATGATGAAATTATTACATTCCTTTAGTCAGAGTGCTGAAAGCTGAACATCAGTTGACACTCACTCAACGGTTCATGGAACCACAATGTGAAACTAATCTGGGGAGCAGAAATCATTCTAAAAGGTTTTATTACACCTAGCACTTCCACCCAAGATGTGAGCCCTCAGAGTAAGGATGACCTAATGTCGTTATCTTAAGATACCTTACTGCAAAACACAGAGATTTTTGGTATCTTCAATTTTATAAAAACAAAACAACCAAGCCATTCCAGAGCTCTAAAGCATTCACCGTACATTGCAAAGAAGAGAAAAAAAATGACTTAAAATAATGTCCTTCCAAAAAAAAAAACTTTATCCCCTCTTTCTGTAAAATTAAAAGGGCCTAAAAGCTCTGATTTCATCATCTACACAGTCATCTTACTGTTATCACTGGGAACCAGATTCTCCTTCACCCACACCAGATTCTGGTGATGCAACTCACCTCCTAACATAAGTCAGGTGTGCATTGTGAAAGGCAATGAACCAGAACATTAAGACACCCTCTTAAGACACCTGGCTCCTGTTTCTCCTAAGGAGCACTAATGGCAATTGATTATCCTCTGACAGCCTCATACACCTGTTACCTGGATCGTGTCCCAAAGAGGGTGATACCAGAACTTCAAAACCTAGCAAGTTCTGGGCTTGTGCAACTGGTGAAAATACCAGAATATTTCATTGCCCGAGTTGGGCTGAAATGGAAAAGTACCTGATGAAAGTCAATTATCTCGGACCCTATAAATAGCAGCTCTAAGCAAGACCCTTTGAGCTCTCCTGGACTGCAGTGGGCTGTGACCAGCACCTCCCCTGAGTTGGGATGCCTCTCAGGTAGTTTAAAGACCATTTGCTGACAAAGCTGATGAAGGGCTATGGTGAAATCAAACTTCTCAAGGACCAATTATTGCCTGTTGAGGAATGCCGATGCATTGTGTGTATTCACTCTAAACTCAAGAAGGGGGAAACTTTAACTATAGGCTAGCCTCTTCTTCTTAAGTGCTGCTAAAACTTGACCTTTTGATGCACCTCAAACCACTACTAAATCTTGAACTGCCGCTAAATCGTAACTATGTCAAGTATTTCATCTATGACACATACCCATTTGCTGCCTTGCCCCTCAAGCTGGGTGGCAATCCCACCTAGAGTCCATCAGTTCAGCAGCCCTGCTACAGGCATGCATTCAGGTAGCATCACAATGTTTTCCCCATATTCTCAGGAGCTGCAAGAGCATCATAGAATAGAATTATTACGGTTGGAAGAGACCTTCAAGATCAAGTTCAACCATTAATGTAGCACTGCCAAGTTACCACTAAACCATGTCCTTAAGTACCACATCCACACATCTTTTAAATACCTCCAGGGATGGTGACTCACTTCCCTGGGCAGCCTCTTCCAATGCTTGACAACCCTTTCCGTGAAGAAATTTTTCCATATATCTATGAACAACAACCTACCAGCACTATTTCAAGAGACTATTGCTTCAGGCTTTCCTCCCTGGGAAGGGAGAACCACCATTCATTCAGAACATTGAGGTGCTGGAGCGTGTTCAGAGAAGGGCAATGAAGCTGGTGAAGGGTCTAGAGCATAAGTTTTATGAGGAGCAGCTGAGGGAGCTGGGGTTGTTTAGCCTGGAGAAAAGGAGGCTGAGGGGAGACCTTATCACTCTCTACAACTACCTGAAAGGAGGTTGCAGTGAGGTGGGGGTCCGTCTGTTCTCCCAAGTAACAAGTGATAGGACAAGAGGAAATGGCCTCAAGGAGAAGTTTAGATTGGGTAGTAGAAAAAATTTCTTCACCAAAAGGGTTATTAAACATTGGAACAGGCTGCCCAGGGAAGTGGTTGAATTGCCATCCCTGGAGGTCTTTAAAAGACAGGTTAGATGTGGTGCTCAGGGACATGGTTTAGTGGTGGTTTTGGCAGTGTTAGGTTGATAGTTGGACTTGATGATCTTAAAGGTCCCTTCCAACCTAGACGATTCTACGATTCTGTGTCTTTCTCGGAGGCCAGGCACTGAGCTGCAGCGACAGAGGTGCTAAAGCTGAGCTGAGCAGAAAGGGCGGACGAGCAGCACCGCGTCAGGCTCGCCCCCTTACAGAGATGCCAGCTGAGACCTCGCATGCTGCCGAACCTGGGTGTTGCAAAACAATGATTTCTCTTTCAGGCAGCATCAAAGCCAAACCTTTGCAAAAGCGCTTCCCCTCGTTACAAAACCACCTCTGTAGGAGAGGCTTTTCTTAAGAGAGGAAACAGAACCTGCCTCTAAGTACCTCACAAAAACAACCCATGAGAACAAAGAAACCACCCCTCAGCTGGAAGACGAGTTGCTGCCCACAACAGACAGACAGACAGATGGACACTACCCCGCCAGCCCCCCCAGGAGAGCAGTGGCCCGACGCTGCCCGCCAGCCATCTGCAGGGGGGGCTGTGTGACAGCAGCCGGCCAGGAATGCCACTTCTCTGGCCTGTACAAGCGTTCTGGTGCACGAAAGAACATAAAAGCTGGGCAAGAACATGGTCTCCCCTCAACCTGGAGAAGAAGGATGGTGCTAATGGTGTCAGTGGCGTGGGGAAGCTGAGATTTGGGCTGGAACCTCAGCCATGCACAGGGTTGGGGCTGTTCAGTTAGAGCAACATGGCCTTCACACCTCTCTGGCTTCTCCACGCTTGCACAGAAACAGCAGTAAGGCCAACACCATTATTAGCTACCTAAAAAAAAAAAAAAAAAAAAAAAAAAAAGAGTGAGAGAGAGACACACAGAGAATATGTGGTGTTTTTTTTTTTTTTCTTTTTCCACCGTAAATCATACTGATATGTTTGGAGGAAGAAGGGAAGCTATCCACCCTGAAGCAAGTATCGATTATTTTAAGCATCCATGGCAGCAGCTGCTCATAACTCCCTTTCAGCAGCTAAAAGGGTTATGAGTAGGAGGCTTAGGCTGAGGCACTTTGAAGGCAACTAATATACTGTAAAAAGCAAATGTAGTGACTTCCAGGTTGCTTGTTGGTTCTTATGGCAAAAGCAGATCTATGCCACCTGAAAAGTATTCCTGAACACATCTAATCTGGTCACCAGTACAGAAGAATGGTTCTTACATAAATAAGACAAATGCAATTACTTGAGCGTTTTCACTGCTGGCTGAATGTCCACAGGCATTTTTGTCTGTTGAAGGCTTCCACTGGGCTCAAATATCTATTATACCACATATTAATGAAGTAAATAAGCAGTTTTATTATGTTTAATTTAAATACAATTTTTGGATACTAGAATCCATCAGTTTTCTTTTCACAGAGAGGCAAGCTACATGCAAAATTAACAGAAGTTACTGTTAGTATGTAGGAAGTAACTTCCTCTGTCTTTTCTAATATTGCTTCCAAGATTTATGGGCATTTCAGATGAAAGTATTCAGAACGCTAGGGGCATCATTTATCATTAAAAGACAGCAGAAAGCATAGCGAACACTGAAAACAATAAATCTTGATGTTAACATTTAGTGAAGGAGGTACTGTTCCAAGCAGACATTCGTTACATGACTCCAGAGAGCCCAGTGGCTCTTAACATCCAGCCCCAAATCAGGACTGCGTATCCCCGTCTCAGGACGAGCCCGTCTCAGGCCCATTTCCAATCACCACGTACAATGACTTATCTAACACAAAAGACCTTAGCTGCATAATCTCCGGGTAGCTTTGTTCAAGTTAATTCTTTAGGAAAAAATCTATCCAGACAGTTCCTGAGTTATCAAATTCTTCCAAATTCTTCTTTCTAGTGTACTTCGGGCAGGTTCCTTCTTTGTCAGACTTGGCAGTCCCCTTCAAATCTCTCCCCCTTCCCCCCCCCCCCCCCCCCCCCCCAGGTCATGCTGTATTTGCTGCTGTTGTGCATTCAAATTTATTGAATTTTCTGCCGCACTTCAGACTCCGAACAAAGCAGCTTTGAGCCTCACAAGTAAGCTTTATGATACGTCAGCCCTTAATGAGTGAATCACTTTTTGTTGCAGTTGGAGATACTGATTACAGTCACTGTGAAAGCATGGAGCAGGTTTAAGGAAGACAATTTTTGAGAGTCCAGGATGCTCCTTTATGAACTCTCATTCCCAAAGGAGACACCACGAGGAGAACTCAGCTACGGCTCAGCTACTACTGTTTTCCTCATTGCTGGGGGGAGAGGGAGGGGAAACCCCAAAGTGGGTCTGATATCAATCCAGCATAAATTAAATCTGGCAGGAAAATTGTTAAGGCTTGTTAAAGCAGATTTGCTTGAAGATGTTACTGAAAATTGATGAATACAGCAGAACAACATGCAAACTCAGTTAAAATTATATGAACGTGCATGTGTTTCATAGTTAGCACTACAAATGATTCTCTACATTAGCTTAAGTGAAATAGAATTACTGTCCGTGTATTCTCACGCCCCGTGCTTTTCTCTCTGGCCTTTGAGCATTGCTACTTTACATCTGTATTATACTGATATGTTATTTTTTCGATGGCTGTATCGATGCATTTAATAAATAAAATATTTTCTCAAAGCATGTCCCCTGTCATTCCTGAAGTTGCAGGGGGGAAAAAAATGGAAAAAAAAGTGTTTGAACAAACCTGGAAGAAAAGGGAATACTATACAAGGTGTAGCACATCACTAATCTATAGAAAGGTTTCTCTCCCATGGTTTAACAGAACATCAACACAGACATCACTTGGTGTAAACAACAGACATCTACATGGAATGTGTCATTTCCAATTTGTGGCACTAAACTGTTTACTCTGCTGGGTAAATTCAAGTTCGTGTTTCTACATGCTCAAACACTCATTTACAAAATGTTTACCATACCGTAGTAAATATTCAGTAAATGGTTTTTTTTTTTTGGTTTTGGTTTTTTTTTTTTTTTTTTTTTTCCTGAGAAGCTGGATAACAACAATACCAGAGCGGCAATAAGTGGCTGAGGCAACAACCGTAAGCCTGTTAAGACTTACCTTTTCTTTTCCACCGGTAATTTTTGTACACTTGGCCTCTCCCCCTCCGTCCCCCCACCCCTCCGATGAGCATCAGGTACGGCCACAGCCTGGAGCGGGGGGAGGCGGGGGACCCGCCGGGGGACGCTGACAAAGGATGCTGCCGCCGCGCTGCCACCCTCCCTACCGCCCTCCTCCACCTCGTACATCCACAGCAGCTCGAAAGGTCGGATGTGTCTGAATTACCGCCTCGGGGAGGGGGGGAAATCACCCCGTCCGTGCACAGACCCGGCTTCTCCTCTCTCGTTCACCGGCGCAGACGCGGCCGGGGGCGCAGGGGAGCGGAGCAGCCTCTGCCCGCCCCCATCCTCCCATTGTCCGGGGCTCCCCCCCGGGCAGGGCCGCTCCCCGCCGCCATCTCTGAGCCCCCATCTGCCCCTTATCCTGCCGGCCGCCGCCGCACCACCGGGTCTGGTCCGGCCGGATGAATCCCCGGCGCTGCGCTGGTTTGGAGAGGCATCCGCCAGCTCCAGCAGCTCGGGGGTTTGTTTGGAGCCGAGCTGTCGGTGGCTGTTATCACCAGCCATCCGAAACAAGCAAATATTTGCACTGCACGCCGCTCTCCGTGCTGTTATCGCCCGCCATCCTTATCTTGGGGACACCTAGACAGCCAATACACACGCTCCGGCGCTCACAGGCACATTAGGAATAGCCCAACGCGAAGCTACTAAGGCGCTAAGGCTGCTGCAACACAAAAGTTGAGTCATTTATTCAAATAAATAAAAATGAACTTTTATGTACAAATATACAAAACCATTACGCACGTCTTACAAAGTCGTCAGACAAGTGTTAAAAAAAAAACAAACACGGGGGGCGAGGGGGGACGCCCACAGCCGCCTCCCCTCGCTCCCAGCACCGGCGGGCGGAGGCCGGCGCCGCTCCTTTGTCCCTCGCCCCGGGGACCGGCTCCGGGCCGCGGCAGCCGCCACCCCCCGGGTCTCCCCCGGCGCGGCCGGCACCACGGAGGGCGCAGCAGCTACAGACGGCGGATGGCGACGGGCCGCTCCCCCGGCGGGGCTCAGAGGGTGCCCAGGTGCGGGAGCGTCTCCAGCCGGTCGGGGCGGTCGCGGCCGGCCGCGCTCTCCACGCCGCGCAGCCACTCGGTGCATTTCCGCACCAGCCCCTCGTCCGCCGCCGCCGCCGCCGCCCCCTCCTCCTCCTCCTCGTACTCCTCGTCGTCGTAGCGGTGCCGGTCGTTGAGCAGCGAGATCTTCAGCAGGGCGCGCAGGTCGCCGCCGCGCCGCGCCGGGGCCGCTCTACCGCCGGGGCCGGGCTGCCCCCGCTGCCGCTCCAGGCTGCGGCGCTGGAGCAGCCGGACGGCCTCCGGGGGCAGGCTCAGCGAGAAGCGCAGCGCCGTCTCCCCCGCCGCCCCGCCGAGGCTCTCGCAGGAGCGGCTGCCCGGCCCCGCCGCCCCCGGGCGGCCCCGCGGCTGCGGCGGGACGGGCTGGAGCCGCGACCCCCGCTCGGCCGGCGGCCTCCGCGGCGGCTGCCGCTGCAGGGAGGAGCAGGGCCAGGAGCTGGAGAGGGGACCCGCCCGCTCCGGGGGCGCCCCCCGCGCCTTCCTCGCCGCCTTCTCCTCCGCGGGACGAGGCGCTGCCTTCTTGGGGGCCGCCGCCGGCTTCTTGGGCAGCGCCCGGGCGGCGACGGGGGAAGCGGCGGCGGCGGGGGCCGGCAGGATGGGCGGCAGGGAGGCTGTGCGGCCGGGACCTCCCTCCGGCTCCTCGCTGCGGGCCCAGGCGGCGGCGGGGCGCGGTGCGGGCAGGGCGGCGCATCTCCCCGCCGGCGGCGGGCAGGGCCCCGCGGCGCGCCGGGGCTGCAGCCCCATGGCGGGAGGCGGGCGAGGAGCCCCCGGCCAGCGGCGGCAGCGCGGGGTGTGGGCACCGCTTGCGCCGACAGCCACCGCTTTTCCCCCCAGCCCGACAACCCGCCCCCTGCCCGCCCTTCCCCCGCCCCGGGAACAGCCTTCCCCGGCGCCGGGTGGGCGGGGACGGGGTCCCGCCGCCGCCGCCGCCTTTCCCCGCGCGTCGGCTGCCCGGGTCACACCAGAGCCGCGGGAGAGGCACGGCGGAGCTGACGGCCCCTTTGGAATTCCTCCCGAAATCCGCACGCGTGAAAGGGCAGGCTTTTAATGCCACGTTAAACTAGCACCCTCACGCCATCTTCAAAACGTTGGGCGGTATTTTGAGCTCCTTGAATCACCGCGAATAAGGGCAGGCAGAGGAGCAGAGCGCTGCCAGCCCCACCAAGACCTAGAGCACATTTGCACCTGTGTGAAATCCCAGAATACAAAAGCCAGTTTGAGGACGTGAGCAGCCTGGTTCTTTAACGAAGAGCCTAGTCCAGAGATCCTTCTTCCCAGCCTTAGCTCCTTCTGTGATCGAGACAGAGCACATTATTCAACACTTACAGGGTTGGGTTTTTTTTGAGGAGGAAGGCAGACACTTCCTAACTTTTAAAGTACCGTATAAGAGAGGTCAGTGGCAGTACTAAGTAAGCATATATTTCCAAACCATATATACCACTCCAAAATTTTGTCTATAAAATCATGGCATATAACTTCTATAGATTTTACTTCAAAGTACTATTTTAATTAGGGTATCAGGATTTTATCAAAAGATGAGTAAGAGGTATGCAATCCACAGGGACAGAGCTCTCATCTATGGCTTCACACCATCATAAAAGAGTATCATACAATGAGGAGGCATCAGCTGTGAACGTTGGAAGATTCATCCACAGCAAATAAAGACTGGATGTGAAGGAGCAAAATACTGATGAAAGAACTCAGTGTGTGCGTGCTCTGTATTCAGGTGAAGCAAGTGAATCCTTACGTGTTCAGGAGAGAAAAATAAATAAGAAAGCACATGGTATCACACACCTAAGTGTGTATAAAAGCATACCAGTATGTGCAATTTTTGCACTTCAGTTCTTGAACCCATTCAGTTCTGGTGATCCAATACTAAGTGTTAACTGATGAGTGTTAACTTTGTTATTTACCATAGTGTAACTGTGTTATTACCATCGTGCATAAATAAATAAATAAATGTATGTTCAGAATGACTAATACCATTCTAATTAAAGATTACCAGTGAAGGAGATGCTCCAGAGTTAGTTTTGCCCATCAACCACCAGTTCTGGTAGACAAACAACTGCCTGGTCCTAAAGTACCCACTAGTGGGATGGGATCTCCCCAGTGCCAGTTACGGTCACTGCCCCAACAGGAAACAGCAATGGTGGAAGGGGAAGTGGCAGTCATTTCCAGCATAACATCCATCACTACCTACACACATACTAGTGTATCTTCAGTGCAAACTGAAAACTAAAAGGAGCTGCAAATTCACGCAAGGGTCCGCCAGCACCCAAGGGCTGTGACGGGTAGAGCCGGAGAGGCTGTCACCACACCACCCAGCACGGACCAGCCCAGGAGCCTGCTGCAGGGTCGTGACTACCTGGTCCCTTACCACCAGCAGGAAGGACGCCTCACTGCCAATTTATTGTTAGTAATCAGTTAAAAGGTGAGGCTTGGTTGGCAGTTCAGCTGAAAAATCATGCAACCATCCTATATATCACCCCCCCAAAAGATGTTGCTATTTTGTGCTACATACACTGAGATCGAAGAGGAATGTACTGCAATCCGTCTCTGTAGCCTGAACTCTGAATACTAAAAGACAGGGGTTTTTCCCCTTCCTTACATTGCAGCTCACATCTTTTCAAATTAATCCCTTCTTCTATTTGTGAATTAGCAGGAAAAAAAATAAATCCAAAACAACCGGGGTTTAGAATGCAGGTAATCAAGCACATCCATCCTGTGCTAAAAAGAACCTCCTGTAACACAGTATCAGCCAAACATTAAGAATTTAACTTTGCTCCTGAATAACTGAATAGCTCTTAGTTGCAAAAAAACTAGAAAAGAGAACTTATTGAAGATAGGCGGAGTATTAGAGTATTTCACTTCAATCAGTTTAAGTCAGAGTGAACAGTTTGTCTAAATACTAACACAAAGAAGTTTTGAAGTCACTTCTGCAAATGTACTAACCAAATTTGGATGTAGTCATACACATACCCCACTTTTTAATATGTTTTCATATTTATTCAAGCGTAATGCTGAAATCAGCCCTCTATAGCCAATTTCGAAATAAAAAAAAAATAGTTTAGGCACCTTTAAAACTAATTTATTTCAGAAATTTCATTTATACATTAGCCATGAGTTCTTTTAGTAAAAAGTATTGAAGTATGAAAGTAAAAAAAAAAAAACCCAAACTGTTTAAAATATAGCTTTTTAATAAAATCCAACAAACTCTAATCAGACCTTTCACATATTCTCATTAAGCTTTTTCCATAAGGCACACGTATAGACATTTGAAAGGAGCAGTTAATTAAAACTTACCAAATTTTTACAACATTTATTATAAAACTCTGTCTTTGGAAAAGCATACACAATGAGTAATATACAAACATAAATGGCACATTGAAAATTTTAGACAGAACTGTAAATGAAATCGTTCTGCATACTACCCAGATTCTAGTGGCTTGCCTCCACTGGGGAATAAACTGTTACTGGATGCAAGGTAGTTTTCAGACTACTCTGCACAAAATATTTTAAGCGTTTTTTAAACAAAAAAGTACGTTTAAAGTTCCAGGGTAAACACAAACAGTTCACCCATTTTATTTTTTAAACTCTTTCTAGTAAAAATTATTTAATCCCCCAATGCAAAAGGTAAGGAAAATACTAAATTGTTACTGGGTATTTCATGAGTGGAAAAGTAGTTTTCCAAGCAAAATTCAGAGAGGAATAAAAGTTGGCTTTTAAAGCGTACAGCGGTTCCTGTTATTAATTTACTCTAGACAGGATGAGAAGCATTTAATCACAGCATCCCTTTAAAAAGAAAAAAAAAGAAGTCCGTTAAGATATTTGTTATTTTCTGTAGATACACATCAACCATTACATATTTAAAAATATTACATAAACTAAAGGAAAAAAAAATCAATAGTTCACCAAATGCAGGATCTTAACAGTCACGTGGAGCACGCCTACAGCACCCGCTAAAGCAAAGGCTCCGGCCCACTCTGAAGCTCAGGTCTGCGCATATTGTCTAAGTCTGCCACACTGTTTACACTGAAGCACGTGCTAAAATGCATTCACCGTGTTTAAAATTGTTCCGCAGCACACTTGGTGGCTTAGCAGAGGTCAAAGCCTTATTTCACAAAGGCTGGCCAGCACGGGCACGGCTGAGGAGGGTGCCAAATCCAGACAATCAGCAAGGTGCAGGTGCTTTGAGTCTGAGCCACAGTGGAGTTAGACCATCACGTTGCAGGGAAAAAACCCTACAGCCTGAAGGGTTTAAAGTGCATGTACTAACAGTGCAGGATGATGAGTTGGCTCAGCCTTAAGGTTTGAGAGATCTAAAGGGGTCTACTTAACCAACAATAAACAAACTGTTTCCTGACTATTCTACTTAGATCACTCACTTTAGTCATCTTTATTTTTCATTTTCTCAAAAATGTAACAACTTATTAAGGAGTAGAATTTGTATTCTGCTGCTAGTCAATTTGAAAAATGAAGAAAACTCCTTAAAGTCATTGTATGTATGGCTTTTTGTTGTTGTGGTTTTGGTGGTTTTTATTGTTGTTGTTTAGATGTTGGTTTGGGGTTTTTTTGCCATGCCAGTAGAAGAGCCACCATTAATTCAAAAACAAACAAACAAACCCCAAAACCATGAACAAGTAAATTGTGAAGAGGAAACCACTGGAGTTAAACCAAGTAATGACAATTTTGTTGAAATCAAGATAAATGCATACTTTAAACAAATAACATAATACTGTTCTCTGGCACTTAACATGGTTTAGATCACTATTTCTGTAAGAAAGGCAGCCTATGCAAGAAATTTATGATAGCATTCCTCATAGGCAAATAACTCAATAATCCCTAAACAAATCACCGTACTACTAAAAGCAGCCTGTGTAAAATTCAGTTCTTTGGTTTGTAAAATCTAATAGACAAACAAAACCAAAGAAATTAAGTGATGCATACAACCTAATGTTTTTTTCAACAGAATTTGAAGTACTGTTGGGAGGGAAGAAAAGAGCAATGACTAGTAGCTCAACTCGCTTTCTGTGCAGAGCAGAACATTTAAAAAAAAAAAAAAAAAAAAAGGAATGAATGACCCTACTGAACCTGTTACATGGCCACAGGAACTATAAGAATTCAGAGTACTATGTTTGACTGGGTTAGCTTGAGATGTCAGAAATAGTAAGATGACAATTTGAAGCCTAAATTCAATTAAAGTATTTAATCCACTGTAATTATCAACTACTACCTCAAAAAAAAAAAAAAAAAAACAAAAAACCCACAGCTTAATCCTCCTTAGATCAATTCCAAAGTTTTTTAAAAAAAAAAAAGTCCGTAGTACAGATTTTTTTCCAGTGAAGTTTCAGAAATATGACAGGAAGATATCAGATGAAAGGGATAGACAATACTTGGTATTCTTTTTTTCCCCACTTTCATTACAGAAAATCTCATTAAGTAATATACAGACATGGAAGCACTTTATTTTTTTTAAAACACTACTGAAAGAACAAACTGTATTTTATGTGAAACATTATAGATAAAAATAGATTCTTCAGTTTGTTTACTTGCATGTGGTTTCACTATGTGTTTGGCTAGCTTTCGTTCCCTTTTTGTACATAAAAGAGTGAAAGAGAGAAGCTTGCCAACATGAAAATTAGCACAAAGTATTGCCTCTGCCTCTCCGAAAAATGACGGAGGAATTCAAAAGTAGGCTTAGCAGCTGAAACTATGCTTGTTTGTTTGCTTTTAGCTAAGACCTCAGATCTATAAGTTATCTTTAATACAAGTACTAGGAAAGTTCCTATTGCATCAATGCATTTTTAAATCATTGGAGATTTTAAACAAAAACTCAATTTATTTTCAGTGGTGCAAACTAGAATGAGATTTAACAAAGATAACCACTACGCACTTTACTTGTATTTAAAGCTTATATTAAGCATTATTTTGAGTTCAGCTATGTCATTTTCTAAAAGCTAAAAGGAAAGGGAGGACGCTATGTTTTTTCATATAGTGAATTTAAGGACTTTTCTTCCCTCCCTCGCACAAAGATCACTGACTTTTGTTAAGAAGGAAGTAATTATGCAGACTCACCTTGCAAAAGGAATATATGACAGACTATACCTGAAAAAAAAGAGAAAAAAAGTATATTTGACAAGAGTATTCATGTCTCCTAGAGCCCACTTACTTCACTTCAGTCCAGCATTAATAAAAGCAACCCGTTGTAACAAAACTTTAAACAAGATTACATACTCAATTTAATGCTTACCTACGAAAAGGCAACACGCTTGGACAAGAACTAAATGTGCTGCCAAGGATTCCCTGGTTTACTTTTTCCTTGGGATTTTTTTTAATATAGTTTGTAACTTCTATTGCCCATAAACTTTAAAAAACTTATTTACTATCATCAAATTCAAAAGGAATAGAGATTTCTGGGAAAAAATGTATTTTTCAAGATGATAGAGACAACTTTTACCAGTTTAAAACACAATATGCGTTACTACGCAAATACACATCTTCTAATCATACTATTTATGTAACCCTAAATACAGATATATGCTGTAGTAATAAGTAATATGCCACAATTGTGAAACTCAAACAGCTGATACTTCTATTATCCTCTGAAACTTGCTGCTTGCAAGGCTCCAGGCTATGTTTTGATCCTGTGCCCAGCCTGATCAAGCTCTAGGACACTTAACAAAAGTCAAGCTGGCTGCTGTAAACATGTAGAACACAGTTTGAGTTATCAGTCTTCCCTCTGTCTAGTATCAACCATTTACTTGGGCCCAGCATGATGCCCAACAGTCCCTATCCTGAACAAATGGTTATTTGTCCCCAGATCCAAGTTCAGTATAGACACTGTGTATCGAGGGCAAGTTCAAACAAGAACTGTGGTCACCTTGAATCGCCTAAGAGTTAGTACCAACTAATTCCCCTGGGACAAGGAGACCAAGTATGTTCAGTTGTATCTCCATGGAGAAAGCAATAACTTCCAAAATGTCTGCCAGGCTTGCAATCATTCACCTACTGTGCTCACACATTCCCAAGCCTAGCCCTGGAGCGCATCTGGATGGTCATCATAGCACCTGCTGCACTGAACCTACCCTCTCACATCCACCCACACTCTTTCCCCAGTGCTGCTGAATACTCTTTGGGGCAGGACACATCCTATGAAAATGTCATTTAGTTTCCTCCACTCCGAAAATGAAAGTTTAGTTAGAACTCAAAAAAGGAGATAATCAAAAGCAGGGCATATGAATATGCAGTTTCCACAACAGAGAAAAGGCATGAGATCTTTTTTGCATGTATATTCCTTTCATAATTCCTCAAATAAGTTCACACATTGCAGACTATACTTAAAATTACCATTTTTGCAAGACGATTGAATATACATTTTGTTGAAGTCACACAGCCTAGCTTAGAAAAACAGATTGAGGCTAGCATTTGGGCACACTTACGTTATGTGAAGCATATATATATATATAGGCTTATAATCATGCGGGTGTAGGGGCAGGGAGAAGGAATGAAAATTAACTTAAGAATCTTACCAGGTCATTGCCAAGAACTGCAATATGCAGAATAACACTGCCAAACCTTTTTTGTTCCACTAAGTAAAAATAAAGTAAATATTGCAAGTTAGTTCATTTTGTACCAGTCTATACTGTAAACATTTGCACCAGCCTTTTCAGCCAAAAATTTAGTTAACTGATGATGCCTAAATTTCCTTGTTTTAACTTAATTTGCTACTCCCTTCCACTCTAAGAACTTTCCACTCACTTCATCCACCATTCCATTAGCATCACGCTATGAAAACCTCTAGCTTTGAAAACACTTAACGGCATCAATGCTAACACTTTCATTCATGATACTGTACTTCTGCAAATATGGAAGATCACTTCAGCTACATATTCACTTCTATGGAACATAGCTACAGCCAGTTTTTCAAACAAGATGCCTGAAGGTACTTGTTCTGTCTCACTTCCTGTGCCTTAATCAGTTTAATATTCTGTACCCATGGTTTCTAAAGACCACTACATATTCTGTGACATAAGTACACATCACTAAGATGAAAGTGTATTTTTAACTTGCTGTTCTTAGTCCAGAGGTCTGCAGACTGAACATGATGTTCTAGATTTTGTATTCTCATCTACATTACATGCAGGTAGAAGGGTGCATTTGCTTTATAGCCAGCAGGTTCTTCACCCCACATAAGCTCAACTGCAGTTGAAAACACAAATTCCACACACACAACAAGCTCGTCTTTCCTCTGCAACCGAATTCTATGTTAAAGCTGTAATACAATTAATAAACTAACCATGCTAGATTAGTCTTTAGAGGAACAAAGTATTTTCACTTACCCAGAATACAGCACACAGAGTCAATACTAGGAAAAGCTGGGGGGAGACGAAAGGAGAGACAAAAAAAAGAAAGTAATGAATACTCAAATACACAAAGCAAATACAGTAACTGTTTTCATGTTTTTGGTGTGTAATCAGCATTTTCAGAATTGACTCATGAAACAAGCAGAGCCAAAGGCTGTCACACAGTGACTATATGCTGAACTCCATGTAAAATGGTGTTTTCCAAAGCACAAGTATGATGTGCTCCTCGTCCAGAAGGGCTGGGACAAGTCTTAGAAGAATGAGGCGGCAGGAACTGAATTCAGGAAGCAAGAGGAGTAGCCTTATCTGTTAGGTCTATTAAGAGGTGGGCTTAGATGATAAAGCTTGCTTGAAAGCAACCAAGTCGTCTGTGAACTGCTATTCTATTATTTCAGTGCATAGTATCATTTTGGATCTAGTATTCATAACATTAACATCTGACCACAAAGGTACGTGCATCATCATGAATAACCTATTACTAAAAACAGCCATTCACAATTAGAGTATTCTGCAAACACAGGCCCTGCTTCTACTGCCAGTGTGTTTTTTCCATCTTCTGACAGTAAAGAGGAGCCTACTAGGGAGCAGCTGCCTCATACACAGTGAAAAAGTTCACATGAAGCTTTATTCAAGCTACACCTTTGATGGAACATTACAATGATATGGTTTACTATGCCAAATTAATCACACCATTTGTGCAAGCTTAACCATCACTTTGAATTTTTCCACTAAATCTCACCTGGCTCCCTCCATTTGTCAATATCCATAGTAGAAAACAGAACGAAACTCTAAATTAATTTGCACTGAAAAAATTTTGTTGGCATTTAATTGAAAGAAATAAAAATAACAGACTCTCTTGAATTTTCCAAACATACTTGCAACTCCTGAGTTGCCTGTAATTCTAGCTTTGTGTTAGCATGGGGAAGAAAACAGTAAAATACATCAAAAGTTTTCTAAACTTTAGAAGTTTTCCAGTTCTTCTCTGTATTACTGAAACTTTCCATTCTAACAGTTTTAGCTCTCATCCAACGATGAGATGTTATTAGATGTAACCTTTCATTCTGTCTTTTCCTAACCTTGGTAGCTTCTCTCCACAGGTATTTAGGTAGGTCTGTGATGTTTTTTCTACTCTGTTATCCTTCCATTTCCCTGATGCATCTTGTTTCTACATTCTTCAAAGTCACCATGTCTGAGCACAGTGGACGATAGGATCATCAGAGCAAATAATTTTTGTGCTGGCTGTTTTAGTGTCTGGTTTAGACCCTCAGCTTGACCAGAAAAAGCCCACAGCTGTCAAGTGTTGGAGAAATCATGCTCAGAAAACACAGACTCTAGCGAACTGGGAGATATTCTCGGATGGTTTTATGTCTCTAGGACTTGTAACTTGGTATGATTTGGAAGAGATGGCAAAAAGTCACCTCTTTAAGAAAGCTTGGAGTTCAAGCAATGATTGTCACTTCTCCAAAAGATGTGGGCAAACATGAGCTTCTCAAATGAGATAACTTCTTTTTTCATGTGAGTGTGTGATAGAAAGAATATACAACACATACGACAGCCATCCAGAAAGAATTCATTAAAAGTTTCTTATCCACATCAGCTGTAATCAACTAGAAAAGAAAGCTATATGATAGGAAGAATAGGACAGCCAACCACATTTCAAAAATAAAAGCTAAAACAAATCAGGAAGAACAAGAAAGAAAATAAGCACAGAACAAAGCAGCAGCAAGGGCAGAATCTTGTTTTTAACTACCTAATATAGAGTTATGGGATAGGAATTCTGAGGTTCGGGACAGGGCTGTTTTTTCCATCCTCCTGGAAGAAGAAATGATGGTCATGGAAGTAAAGGACCTCACAATGGAGAGGTGTGAAGCTGAACATAGAGCTTCCCTGGTTTGGGGAAAGAAATTAATTTTCTCCATTGCTTTGAAAATGCTGAACCACTCAGCTACACAAACAGAGATGCAGCCAACAAACAACTGTCAAGCTAGACTTGGTGACCACTGACTTTTCACGGTAGCTGAAGTCTAGCCTTGTTCTTGAAGAAATTGTTTTAGAAAACAAATTAAAAAAATCAACCTAACATTAGCATTTAGTAAGAAATAATTAGTAAAGAACATTTTACTCCAAATAATTAATTAAAAAAAAACATAAGCAACAAAAACACAGGCTCATAGAAAGAAGTTAGACAGTATTTATGATACACAGAGTTAATCAGCTTGACTATTATTACTCAGTACAAAGAAGAGGTGGACTGAGAAATAACCTCCCTTTAGTAAAGCCTCAGATTTAGCTTTGAAGCTAAAGGAAAGCTTTTTAGCAAAAGGAAGTAAAGATAGTATATTTACCAACATCACAACTGTAGCTACTAATCTTTTTGGCTCAAACATTGCTTTCAATTGCTTCAGTGGCCCCATCAGGAAACATGTACTAATAGGAGGGGAAAAACAAAACAAATGGTAAATCACTTTCAAATAAATCTTTGCAAAAGACAATAGGTAATAAACCAGTTTTCCAACAGATGACTACAAAGGCTTTAAAAAAGGCATTTCAGTCTTTAGCAACAGAGACCTGCTAGAATGATAAATGCAACATTCCACAAATTTAGTCCTAGGAACAGATTACGTATTGAGTCGCCCTTGGTCATGAAATCCTTTTCAAAACACTACCACTTATAGCAGAGTTAAGTCTAGTGAATTTCATGTTGAGGTGGTTCTAAGAACTGGCTTGCCAAAAGTCTGCCAGAATGCAAACCAAACTTTCTACAAACTTCTGTAGAAAATTTCTGTTTAACAATAAACTTCTCACCCAGGCAACGTGCAAGTAGCTACAATCAAGATTACAGGGAAGCTCTAACTCTTTGCCCAAACTCAGCAAGGAAAAAAAGAAGGAAAAAGTTCAGTAGTTTGTATTAAATCCTCCTGCTTTCTTCTACTCTGTAGTTAACTTGAAAGGAGAATGAAAACCATCAGCAACGCTATGCTGTACCTGTTCATACAAAGAAATGTGATATGAACCAAGAATCCACAACCATAGCAGTAATTATCTGGCTTCAAATATTCTGAGATGAGTCTCTCTCTTCTCTGTCACTGAAGCCATTCTGCTTTGTAGAAAACATTTAGTGAGACAGTGAGAACGCCTATAACCTTGTGGTGGTCTGAATGCTTTACTACAGAACAGGAAATCTAGTTTAACTCCTTTTCTAGTTAATATTTATTTATATGAAATAAAACAATCAGTAGCAGGGAAGAATTTGGTAGAGCTTCCTCCTGAAACTAGTCATAAGACTGGTGAAGCATGCATCTTCTAAGATAGAAGTAGTGTGGGAATCCACATCCCAAGCAGTAAACTGAACCCATGATCTCCCAGATGTTCTCCTACCAGCAACTTTGTGTATGTATTCCCTTCTCTTCACTTTTTTTCTTTCTTCTTTAAGAAAAGTTGCGTAGGCAGACCTGAAAAGTCCATATTTTATGGAAAAAAAAAATGTGTTCTCAATTCAATAGAAAAAAATGTTTTAAATTCACTGCAATCCAAACGAACTTTGTCTCACTAGTTTTTAATCTTATCTGCTGGGCCACAAAATTAAATTGAGATAAAAAAAAGAGAGACCTGAAGAACTAGGATAGGGATGATGAAAATATGGTGGTAAAAATGAGGGAGGTTCAGGCCACATAAAATAGGCAGAAAAAAAACACATAAAGCAAAACGCATTGATGCTAGCCTGATTAGCATTGAAGAACAGGCATCACGAGCTTCTCCAGAGATCTGAGAGAATCCATAGGGAGTAGAAAGGCTGGAAAAAATCTAGAGATCCTCCACTTACACAGAGTATTTCCTATATACAACACATTCTGTAGAAGGTATACTCATCATCCCAGAGAATAATCAAGTAAGTATCATTGTTTTCATGTTTGTGGCTAGAAAATTGTAGTAAAAACAAGCTAGACAGAACTACTTACTAAGAGTGGTAACTGTATTTGTTTTAAATATGGGCTTGCAAACAAACCTGAAAAAGTTTAAATCTCCTTGTCAATTTAGGAGTTTATTGTCATTTCCTACTGTTCTTAGAACACAGTTGCCTGTTGTTTATATCTAATAGGACTACTGAAACTCTTTTTACTTCTAATTTTAGTTGCAATCCAGACTAAAGTTTTTCAGCATTCTCTAAGAAGAAATACCAGACTAAAAGCTTTCCTCTGAGTTCACTGACAATAAAGACTTGATTAGTACCAAGTTTATAAAATGCTAATTTAATTTGAAGCAATGAAAACACACCCAAAATACCAGGTTAAAAAAAAAAAAAACAAAAAAACCAAAAAAAGCCAAACAAAAATACAACAACAAACAATAAAGAATAAGGTAAGGGAGAAAAAGGGAAATACTCAGTTTTGCCTGCCTCCAGTATTAACTTTTTGTCTTGTTTTAGTACAAGATGGAATAGTTATACAAATGTGAGATTCAATTCCAGTGTAAACATCTTTGTGCCCTAAAAATTTGTTGAGGAAAAGCAGTACACCATCATATGTCTCAAACATTAACGGCACATTGCCTGAGTTTTAACAAATTAGCAATGCTTTGACTCAAGAGTTAAGTGACTTGACTAAAGTCACGGGTCCGTGAAAGTCAAGACCAGACTCCATGGGTTCTGAGTCCCATGACCATGCTTCAGCTATGCTAAGAGAGTAAGAGAAGGACAAACAGAAACTGAAAATACTTTATTGAGATTAAGTTGTTTCTTACATGCCTTTCAGACAGTGAAAGAAGACTTTTAGATCCCAGGAGGTCCCTTCTGCAAATGTTTTAAGACTAACTGCTACAGGGAACACTGCAAATAACCAACCACAGAGTTTAAAATGCACTGTGAATGATTTTTAGATTCTGCCTGGCCTTACAGTCAAAATGAGGATTTCCTGAGCCTCTCCTTTTTCAAAGAGTTTTCCTAGAAACAGGATGACCTCTCTGTTAAAAGCAAAAAGCTCCTTCCAGTAACAAAGCATCCACACAGCATGCAGACTAGCTTGCCCCTGAAACTGAGGTACATCTGTACCTGGCAGAAGGACTTAGCTTACAGAACAAAACATTCAGCAAGCAATTTTTTATTCACACTTCAGATAGCAGTTGTGATGTGCCTACAAAACAATCACATAAAACATTACAATGGGGCAATAACAAGTGAATAACTAATATTCACTATTTATTAATCTTAAAACTGTAAGATAAACCAGACTTTATGTTATTAGCATTTCAATGTGAAAACAATGTTGTTTATACACAACATGAACAGCATTTTAGAGTAAAAGCAAATGGAAATGTAGATGAAAAGGAGGATACTTTTCTAATGACAATAATGAAGAAATCATACCTGGCTAACGCAGCAATATTTCCCAGGGTGTAAAACACTGCAAAAAGTTTGATCCCCTTTGGGAGCCATAGCAATGCTGTTCCCTATAAAAGATAGGTTATTTGTATGTTTTTAATTAGTTAATTCCATTTATTTAGATTTTCTAGTCTATGAATATATTTTCAGACTACGAAGACTGTCATTCTAACCTGTAGCAGAGTATACTGTTCTCAGATCAGTAGTAGTCAATGTTCAGTATACTTCTATTGCCACCTACTGGCAAAATTATGTATTGATTTACTATATTTCACAATATTTTTACAATTAGGCAATGCCTATTTATATTGTTTATACCATTTATTTGCACTGTTTATATTCTGTTTATGACACTTTCAGTTTTGTTACAATGCCCCACTATACATCACACACCTCTGCACACAAAGGAAAAAATGTCATAAAGCCACACTAATATCCACCATCTCCTTTCTCCTCTAATCAATCATTTGGACTCGCAGTCCAGACAGGCACTGAGGCTGAATAGAAATATTTCAGAATTCTTACTTTCACACATCTCTTATTACCACTAAGCACAAAAAAATCCAAAGCCTTCTGCTGATCACAGTTTTTTATGTTGATCAGGGAGAAATAGAGCCTAAACCAGAAGCAAAATGTGGTTTTTTAGTTTGTTTGGGTTTTTTAACTTTTGGGGGTTTGTTTGTTTTTTTGTTGTTTTTTTCTTAAACTGTGATGTGGACACTGTGTCCTGCAAAGAAAAAAAAATTGCAACGTCAGTGGGAATCTGTGGTGCCTGTTTGCACAGACCACAGTCCAAGCAACTGTGGAAAGCTGCAAGAAAAGAGTGGAATTGTATTCTACAATGAAAGCCTAGGGACACTTTGCAAAGACCTGCAATTTTGGCCAGCCAAGAACATAATAAATATACCAAGACGTCCATAATCTGAAGCAGAAGAAGGTGGAGTTGCCATCTCTCAGTTTCATGTGGCAAAACTTAGGTAGGGAGCTGCATCTAAACTCTCCAAGATACAAGGTCCACTAACACACTAGCAGAGTTTTGACTCTTATCTATCAAGCTCAAGATCACTCAAGGAAACTTTAGGAAACCAAGATCCTAAAGCCTTTTATCTATTGTTTCATAATTTCACACCATGTGATACAGAATAAGCACAAAGATTAAACACAAAAAAAAGCAGGAAAAAAAAAGTTATGTTAACCTGTCCAGAAATAGGTGTTAAAGCACAAACTTGGTGTGCACTAAAATTTGTGATTATACTGGTTAAATATTACTTGCAAAAAAAACCCCAAAAAAACGGAGGGGGAGGGAGTCAACCAAATAATGCTTAAGCAACCCTAAAAAATGGATATTCCAACCCAATCTAGAGCTTCCTCCCTAGAACTTGCCCCTTCTCTAACACAAGCGTCTGAGCAGAGTTTGTGTCACTGTACGTGGCAGATATCAATATGAAGAATACCACTCTCCTGTTCCTTTCTTGAGCTGATTACCACTTAGATAAGACCTCTCCTAGGTAAGACCAACAATCGTTCTGGTTTACCTCTGAGTCTCAGGGAGTCTAACAAACCACAAGTTCTGATGAAGAATTGAAGCTTTCACCTGCAGGAGAATCCAGCCAGTGCCTATCTCTAAGTGAGTGCCTCAATCAACAGGTTGCTCCTCCACAGTTGCTTCTTCCTGCCATTATGTAAGTCTCCTTGGTTTAAAAACTTTTCATGGTAAATGAAAAGGAAACAGCAGTCATCAAAATAATGGCAAAACCAGAAACTAATGCACGCAGGTCAAGTTTGTCCATCCTACCACCAGAATGCATTACAAGTCAAGGCAACCTGCCTGACAGTCTCCACAAAAACTCCAAATGTCATCCACACACATTAGCCAAAGGCTGCTGACTGGCTTACATCAAAAGTCATGCTCTGTGAAGAACCAGCATACTACTTCATACGGAAAAAAAAAAAAAAAAAGAAAAAAAAAAAGAAAGGAAAAAACACAAACCCAAGAGTCTGGATGCTTTTTGTTCTTTCCCCTGCTTCTGAGCCTTTCCATGCAGATGAACTGCGAGTTACCTGTGCCAGTTTTTGACAGACACAATCAATTAATAGTTCTCAACTTTTAACTGCAGGCTTGAGCCTCCTGCCAACACCTCAAGTTCAAGAATGAACAAATGATTTGCTGACCCTACGATCAATAGGAGCGCAGCAAGTTTTTCAAGTGTCAACATGCTACCACAGTCATCACCTATTGATTTGTGAGTGTGACAGGTTACACTTGTCATTTCTTCAGGCTTTAAAAACCTTTCAGGTCTCCTCCTGTTTCCTTTTCATTGGAGAGAATTAAAAAAAAAAAATGGATACACACTGAAAAACAGCAAAAGCTCTTTCCTAGTACCCCACTCACAAATCTAGTTTAAAAATACAGCATATTTTGTTAGCGTTCAATCCTTTTAGTAAGAATTTTTATTACTCTACAATAAAAATACTGTGCTGTGAATGGTAGAAAGATGGTCAAAATCATAATTTGCAGAGCAACAGCCCCTCTACTATACATTTAATGTCCAGTTAAATCTATGAATACAAAATTTAGGATACATGATAAAGCAAACACAGAATCACTTCACTTACAAGAATAGAACACACAATGCCAGCAACAAAACATATGGCAAACCATCTGACTCGAGTACCAAAGCTGAGTGTTGAGGCATCAAGGACCTTAATAGAAAGGGAGAGAGAGAAAAATAAAAAGGGTATTACAAACCCAGTTTTGAACAATCCAAAGGACATTTTTTCTTCATTACTGAAGTCCTTAATTTCAAACAAAACAGATTTTTTAGCCAGAAACTATTATTTTACCTTAACAGTTGTTTGCATATTAATTATTTCAGTTTAACAAATTATATTAGCAATTTCGAAATGTATTTCCAAAACAAATAAACAAAAAAGACAAAACCTGTGAAGGTACATCCTTGCACTCAAGCAATACTGATCCACTTTCAAACAGACTTTTTTTTCACCATACAATTACAATTGAAAATTCTCACAATTGTACCAAAGCAGAAGAATGAATGGACCTTTAGCAATTTGCAGATGATCGCGTCTATTTGTGCAGCACTGTATGGTCCTATAGACATTACTGCCTTTTCCTGTTACTAGACAGAACCCTTTGTACATATTAGTACACATATCTACTGCAATCATTATGATTCCACTTCAGTTACTGTTCCTTGCAGGGTGAAGGTGTAGGCAGATTAACACAGCTTGTCTCATCAGACAGATAACTTGCTGAAAGGGGTAATTTTACTTCCTGCTTCTCCAATATGACTCCAGAACCTGCAAGACACTTTAATGAGCTGAGCCAGTTGACACAACTCAGAAAGCAGGAAAAGAACTAGTGTTCCTTCTGTTCTGATGACTTAGTTCCATGCTAGACTAATGACCTAAACCAGCTCAGCAAGATGTCAGAAAAGCAGTGGGGCTGATCTAAGGAAAGAGGCAGGGCCACATAGCTGGCAGAACAGCCCCTTTCAGCAAAAGTGACTGGTTAGATACGCTCAGCTCATCTTCTCCACAAAATGCTGTAAGAGCAATATATTTCAGCTTACTCCAGGTCACTAAAATTAAATATACTTTCTATTCAAAACTTGTCTATTAAGTGAAATGTTGCTTCAGCTTATGCAAGGTGACTATAAAAAGCTAACTCTCCTATTTGTTCAGATGACACAAGCAAACTTGCCCTCTTGTTATCTAGTTTACAGATATTTTCAAACAAGTATTATTAACCAAATATATCTTAGGGCTTCCCCAATCAATGAGTTTGGTATTTCTTCTACTCTTTTGAGAAATTTCTCTTTCAGGTAGTGGTAAGTGAATTAATGAAATTTGGTTACTGATTGGAATGATTTCACATCTGTACAAATGAAGAATCCATACTTAGTTTAATAAAGAAGGGCCACATACAAGTACATATTTATGTGCTGTGATGAATCACCATCTGAATGTATGTCAACAAGGAATAGCTTGGACTACTTTCTACTTAAAAAAAATTACTAATCTTATTTAATCAAATTAAATACTTGGAATATTTACTTCAGAAGGGTGATCAGAATAATAAAAATAATCTTTTACACTTGCATACTGTCTGAGCAGACACAGAGCTGGGATACAATATCGTCCTGAATTTTCTTTCCCCTTCTCGGTGTTCAGCAGTTAAGACAGAACTTCACAAAGGTCAGAAGATAGAGCTTACCTTGTCAGGTCCAACTTTTTATCCTTATGTACGCATTAAAGAAATAGACAAAAACAGTAACTGAAAAGATTATTTAGTATCATATCTGATAGTCATATTCCTGAATGCCTATACATGTAAGAAGTGCAGGAAGAGCTGGTAGGACATAACTGAAGACACTAATTTGAATCATGCTTTTAGTTACACCTATTCATGCAGCTAATCACATGTACACCCAATATAAAAAGAAAAGAAAAGAAAAGAAGAAGAAAAGAGTAAAAATCCTTTCTATCCCTGCTCAGAAATGAAGTGTGGATGGGCCAATACTATCAGTTCACCCAACTCATGCATTTCAGATTGCCTAGAAAACAGGAAAAGGATGAAGATAAATGGCTTCTTCAGGTGTATGAGGCACATTGCTGCCACTTACTGCTATTCTACTTCTAGTCTTAATATCTGACCATGTTCCTGAAACAACTACTAGGAAATCTCATTTTTCATAGAAATCTGAAAATAGCTTTATCTTCATTTAAATCCCTAACAGTTATTAGGTGGAAAACACACCAACACCGTAAATAAGTGAACCACACAAAGGCTTGGAACAAAAAATGCCACCAGATTTAAAATATGATTTTAAAACTAATTTAATACATTTTATGGATTTAATTCTTAAAAACTTAGATTGACAATAGATGCACATGAACTGCAGGAAGATAAGCTGTGGCATGAGGGCTGCCAGAGCACCACAACATAGCATTCTCTGTAATAATAAAATTAAATAGATTAATTGTCATTAAATTGATTAAAAGTAATTAAAATGAAGGCTGATCCTCCAGCCATCTCCAACCATCAAGGCTGATACCATCACCATTTATGTTATCAAGCTGAACCTAGTTAACGCAATGTCTGAAATCCTGAAACTGGAGATCTGGTAATGAATTTTCTTAGTCCCTGATACCTAATGGTTCTTAGGTTTCATGGAAGCAATGGAACTGGTTATCTTTCCAAGATGTCTGTTTCGCGCCTGCAGTGAAGCGCCTTGCTGCAGAAGTTGAGTAACAGGTACATAGTTCAGGTACTTAAACTACAGACTGCAGCTTGTGCTAGAATGCCAGGCTACAATCTGTAAAAGTTGAGGACCTGACACAACGCCTGCCTATTCTGCTGTATGTGATGCAGAAGCAATAATTTCTATAAGAGGGGCTGTGAGACACCCTGAAGTAACAACTCAGAGACTATGAACCAGAACCCTAAGAAAAAGTTAGACAGTCTAGGTTGCCTAGGCAACAACTGCAGCAAACAATGTAAGGGCGATTTGCACTTTTTTTACTGTCTGACATAAGCCATATAGCTAACCCTAGATTTCAGACAAAGAGAGTTTGCATTACACTCTACGATACTTGCATTAGCAGGAGCTTTTACTTAGAAGACTGAAAAAATTCACGTGCAAATTTATATGGGGAACTGTGCAGTGGTGACAGCAAGAGAGTTCCTGTAAAACATATCCTTCTTGCTATACTGCTTATCAGCTTGTTTCTAAGCAATAAAAAGAAAAAAGAAATAGAAATCCTTAGTTTTCTATACCAAAGCTTTAATGTTGAACTCCTGGGCAAGAAGCAAAGATTTTTATTCACAGGATATTCCAAGAAAATATTACATCAAAGAAATGACCAAGACATTCAGAAATCAAGAGGAAACCCTAAGTGGAAACTGGAATCCGGTAGGCAGACTTCCTGAAACATAAAGAACGGTCTTGCAATAGTCTAGTACACAAGTTGCAAGTGACAGATAACAGTGTCTTTACTGAATAGCTTGCTATGGACACTCAATAAACCATATGAACGATAACCTGCAAGGCTGCCTTTGTTCAAAAACATTTATGGTGGTTTTGAACATCTACCTATGCTACCCCCATATGTTAATTATCTTACAAAAGTTTTCCATGTGGGCAAGCAAAAAAATAGAAGCACTTTCTTTTACGTGTTTTAAGAAAGATTCTAGAAGTTAACAATTACATTTTTTCTTGATAGTAAATTTAAGAATATGCAAGTGATGGAGAAAACTCAATTTCTAAGAAATGTTGAGTACACTTGCAGAATTGAGTTCTTCAGTAATATTTTAAAGAATATTTTTAGAGATATATTTTCATCTTTCCCTAACAGGCTTCCTTGTATGTATTTCTATCAGCACTTTAGAGTAAAATATAAGAAATCTAAATAGCTGGTCTATTCCTCCCTGCTAAAATCTTGTTGGAAGTTTTAAGCAGTTGTCAATTGACAACTATCATGAAACTACTGCAGAAAACAAGCCACTGTGTCAAAAGAACTGATTTTATATTAGTTTTGGTGTTGATAAAGCTAAGCAGCATAATGCTGCCCTGACAGCACCATTATACTGGTATATTTTCAATTTATTATTGACTTTTTGTAACAAATTCCTTTTTAAAAAAAATGTTTAGAATAATTGATCATATTGCAGCAAGAGGTGACAGCTGGTCATCTGAAGAGCTTAGAAAGTACAGAAAGACTCCATTGAATCATTACACAATTGTATCACTATATACTTTTCTTCTACTTTACTTAACAAGAATTATTGCTGACTTTATGGTAATGGTTCTGCAAAAATCAAGGAGCAGTATACAGAGACATTTATGAACATAAACCATATGATGGTTATTACACAACTATCAGCTATTCCAAAGAGAGGGCCATTGTTTTTAACCAAACACATGACTCAGTTCCAGAAAGGTCATCTAAAACAGTTGAAAATTTTTACACAGAAAATGCATAACCTTAGATTTTTTTTTTCACAACCTTACCTCTTAAAAAGTGTCCTTCTCTGCATGGGTGCACATACTTTTTTGCTCTATTACACATACTTTAAAAATAGTCAACACCAGCTGTAAAGCTACAGCTCTAGTGAATATCACATATTAATTTCCTCACTAAAAAAAGGCTTGATTTCCGATGTTCCGGAAATACATCGCTACTTTGAGAGAAACCTACCACAGAGGCATTGCCTAACCTGAACACTTGAGTTTTTCTTCAGTGGGTATTTATTTACTTTAAAGAAGATCTTTCTGGTTCATCTTCTCAGCATGAAGCTCCTTTGCACTACGCCAAAGGCATATTTCTATGTTTTCTTCTATCCTGTACTGCACGGGCCTTAAATATGGGCAGATTTTTCCTATCTTAAGTCTTCTCCAGCTATAACATCATCACTACATGCAATAATGAAATCATATATAGCTTAGTTACCAACATTTAACAAATTACACAGTTCTTTCCTTCTCAGGATACACACCTCAAATAAAAAATTATTAAATACTTAGGCATTTATCTCTATTGATTGTCTTAAAACAAGTACCACAGCATCAAGTAAAGGAGAATTCTATGTCACTCTCATGTGTCTCATGTGAAATGTGTCTGGTGACGGCAGATTAATTAATTCTCTTAGACTTGAGCTAAGATCAACAGGAACGTAAGTATTTCTCTGATAATCTTGTGATAAGATCAGAAGGTGAAGCATCCCTCCCAAAAGCTGGCAGCCAGCCCAGGTGTGAAAGGGCGCAGATGTCACACCGCTTCCACAATCAGTCAGGTGTGGATACAATTTAGCTGCTTTACTGTGGCAAAGAGGCCGAGTTCATAAACCTTGAAGACTAGCATCAACTCAGAGCAAAGACAAGTGAAGCATGTGAGCAGCAAGCTACTGGAACTAACATTATGCCACAGATGCCAACTATACTGAGGTTGTGCTGGTTCACCAAGGTTTATTAGCTGTAGCTCACATCCAGGCTGCTCTACGTTCCAGCTTCTTCCACCGTGCTCCAGCATCCTGTGGCACACAGTATCCAGATATTCCATGATGTGGGGCACTTCGACCTGCAGTCACACCAGCCAGCTAACAGTACAAATGGTTCTCTGTAAGTATGCTCAGCTTTGCTCCAACCTAGAAGTGAAGCCTCAGAAATGTATGGTGTTCAAGCCCAGTTAGAAAAAAAAACTGACGACGAGGAAGGTGACGGGGAGGAAATAGAAAAATTAAATTCTATCTGAGGAGTGTGGGGCAAGAAAAGGAACCTCGGCCCAATATACACAAAACTACCTCTGTCTAGAGAAAGTCCTTCACAGCGTTTGCACATTCAGGGGTATAAGGAAATGAAGAAGCAATTTAAAAAGAAAACCTGTAGCCGCGGACACCGGAGCGGGCCTGGGGCGGGGAGGCTTCAGCGACCCCCCCGTCACGGCGCCAGCGCCGCTCAGCCCCCTAGGCGCCCCACGGGGGAGGGGGCGCCAGCCCGCGAGCCGCAACTCGGCAGCCGTTAACGGCGGCCACCAGGCCACCGGTGCAGAGAGGGAAGAACGGATCCCCGCCGGGCGGTACCTGCGCCGTCAGTCCCTGCTCCTCGTCGTCCTGCCCGGTCAGCACCCGCCGCAGCTTCTCCATGCCGTCGCTCGGGCAGGACTGGGCCGCGCCGGACGGGACGAGACGGGACGGGACGGGACGAAACGAAACCGCTCTCCCTGACGGGCCGCTGGCCCAAACGGAAGTGACGCGCACCCACAAGCTTCGCCCCCTGGCGGCGGGCAGAACGGCGGTTGGGCGCGAGGCGGCAGCGAGGCCCCGCCGAGGCCCCGCGCATGCGCACTGAGGCGGCGGCGAGGCGCGGCGGCCCTCACCGGGGCGGCAGCGCCTGTGGGGCCGCTTCCCCGGGAGCTCCTGCGGGGTGTCACCGCCGCTGCCGCCTCGTGTCATGCAGGTGGGGGCAAGGTGGGCGCCTGCGTCGGCCGCACTGGGGAGGAAGAGGCGCTTCCCGGCGGAATTGGCTTGTTTCGGTGCGCACGGAAACGTGATTTGCATGAACTCGGTAGCGCGAATGGGTAGTTAAATAAGGCCTTTTGTGTGGGTACAGAACGGTAACACCGTGATTGCACCGCCAGAACCGCAGTTAAGGCGTGATGGCGCTGCTGAGGGAAGGGGTCTGGGGCAGTGGCTGCCTCGCCCCCTGAGCACAAGGGTCTCTTGGGCGGCGGGCCTGTGCCTGCTCTAGCCCTGGCTGTACCGCGGGCGCGGTGCAGGTGGGCCGAGGGTTTGGTCGTGCAGCTGCCAGACAGCAGGCATGCTGCAAACGCCAGTGCAAACAGCGTTGGTGCTCCTTGAATTCAGGGCACCTGTTGCACCCTGCAGACCACCTGCGAGAAAGCCAAGTGCTTTTCCAGCTGCAAATAGCTGGGGCAGAGGGAAGGGGGATTAGCCATAAATGCCTTCTTCCATGGGTAAATTATTCTTCCATGGGAGATTTCCAGTATGGCTCTGTCTTGACTGTTAACCTCTGCCCCTGGGAGGAGTGGTATGGTGGAGGCCATCACGCTGCCCTGTGTCTTGGCTGCTTCGCCTGCTCGTTCCCAGCAGCACTCCAGCCACTACCCACTCTATTCAAGCATGGTCACTCTACACGAGTTTTCCCTGTCCCGTTCTGTTCAGACACTGACCCTGTATGCCCTTTGGGGCCATTCCTGTATCTTGGCATGGGGCTCTGCTGTGTGATCAGCCCTCAGACAAACACCACAGCTCCGGCCTGGGTGGTTTGCAGGGGGAAGGAGGCTGGCAGCTGGGGGGAATGGATCCAGCGATGGTGGGTGTGGCCAGCCTGCTGTTTGGCTGCAAAGTAACAGCAGGCAGCAGTGTGGGGTGGGTCGGGAGAGGAAGATGAGTGATAAGGGCTGTGTAACCTGGTGCTGTGTGAGTGAAACTTGATAAGACCCAGGGCAGCAGAGCCCTGGATGAGGCCCTTCAGGACAGAAATCTTCCCCTGCCATGAGAGGCGAGCTCCCACCCTGCTCTCCTCCCCACATACACTTCTCTTAGGAACAGTTGCCCATATGACTTGTACATTGGCTTTTAGATTAAATACTTGGACACAAACCATACCTTTCCAGCCGGATGACAGGCCATCAGCATCTCAGGAAGCTTTAGGTCAAGGCCAGAATTCTGAATGTGAGAAACACCTGCAGACACATCTGTTTGCAAACAGTCAAACAGCAGCAAAATGTCACCCCCTGAGGTGGACAGGAGAGCTCATACCTTGCAAGGACCTGAGCAGTGAGGAGAGTGTGTGTAAGGGAACATGACCGTGACCCTCCAAACAGGGGAGGAGAAATGAGAAAAGGGATGTGTGTGTGTGCGCAAAACCATCTTCCTGGTACCTGGCATGCCCAGAGGCCCAGCTGCTCATGGCATCCCATCTGGAGCTTGCTGCCACCTGCTTGCCTTGGGTGCCTCGCGTGCTTTGCAGTTGACAAAGGCAGGAGGTGGTGAGCAGAGGTCCTTGGTGACCTCCTTCTCCTCTGCAGCTGGCCCAAAGGTGTCAACACAGGAGCGTCATTTGGTGGTGCGTCTGAAGGAAACGGGTTGCTGGCAGGAGCTGCTCCCCCTCCTCCCTGCTACTCAAGACCAAGAACTGCTTCCTGGAGGACCCTGCCAGTTGACTACATTGATGGAGTCCCTCCTCTCTCCTCCCCAGGGCCTTCCTGTGAAGGGAAGACAGGGAGCAGGAAAACAGTGTTGTTCTGAATGACTGCTAGCTGCCTTCAGTTTCCAATATGCTCCCATGAGCTGCTGATGGCTTCCAGAGTATTTGTATGTACAACACCATTGTCACGTCATCAGCACTACCCGACTGTGTTCAGGGAGGAGAGAGGACTGTGCAGCAGAAGCTCCATGCAGAAGCCATGAGAGGCTGGGCATAAGATGTACAGTTAACCAGGTGCTGGGACCCTAGGGGCAGGCTCTGGCTACGTGCTCTCTGCCTTCACTAGCTGCTACATACCATGGTTCCCCAGGGAATGTTTTTTTAAAGACCTAACAGTCTTTGCGGTACTACCAGTGATGTATGTCACCTCTCTGTAGCTCTGAGACCAATGCAACAAGCCTCACACACCTCTTCTTCCCCATCTTGCCCACCCCATGCATCTATGGAAAGGCAGTACTTTATTCAAGTTGGACACTGAAATACTAATATCAGGAATTGCTGCGGTAGGCTGTGGTGGGGAGCAGGCCAGAGAGGTGTCGCTGGTTGTGCCTTCACAAAAGTCTTCTGTAAGGTCCAGGCATGGGGATCTGGCATGGTGCCAGAGAACATGTTCTCATCTGGACTTGCCCTCATGGCAATCCCAGGACTCAGAGATATCCAAGTAGGCATTAGATCCCACCTGATAATCTGTTCAAGACCTTCACAACAGGAGCAATTCTCCTGTGCTACCTCCAACGAGCAGTTGCTGAGTTTTCAAAATCACAGCCACCTTTTTCAAGTCTTCGGTTTTCATTTCTTTTATTAAATTTAACTAGATGCAGCCAAAAAATTAAGCCTAAAATTTAGAGCAATTTTCTGGATTGCTACAGTCCATAGAGAGAAAGAGGCACTTTCAGGGGGCAATTCTCATCTAAGGCAGTTACTTTAGTAAGGGAGAGATTGCCTTCTGCTCTCTGGTGACTGTAGAGGAAGCATGGATGACTAGGTCAGACCAGACACCTAAGTTGCAGTCTGGTGAATTAGAGTGATGAACCTCACCATTACCTCTTTTAGTTTAAATATAGGCAGGACCGGCCTTTATATATATAATTTCTATCTACTTCTACGAAAAAAAAAATCTATGTATAGTGAGCATGATAGGACTGCTACTTTAAGCAATGGAAAGATAGGAGATTAGGTCCAATGAGCCCAGAAGTAGCCCCAAGGAATTGATGGCATTGAAATATTGACAGTGATTTGTTACAAAAGCATCTTAATTCCAAAGCATATATGAGAACAAACTATAAAAACAAGGAAAAAAAAGTTCTCTTTGTTTTTTCCACTCCCAATTTATAGATAGATATGGAAAATTTAAATCTGGGTCTACTCTTCTGGTCTGCATGAGTTTATGCAGGAGTGTTTGGCTCTGCCTTGGATTACTGGTGGCTTTCTGGTCATACAGGGAATGCAGGCACGTAAGCACCTGGCAGAGAACATGCTGAAGCTCTGTTTTTGTGGGAACAAGCCCACGGTCTCACCACTGTAAATCAGAGCAGAGCAGTGCAAACCTGGGCTGCCTGAGCCCTGAGCAGTGCGGGGAGCAGGCTTTGCATCCTACTGCGGCCCCCTCCTCCTGGTTGGCTGCCACCTGGGCCTGATGCCTGGGTGCCTGTTGGCACCCACAGCTGGTTCACTCCTGAATGAGACAAAGGGTTTTGTTTGCTTCCCTGCTATTTTCTTGAGCAGAAGGTTGGCATAGTCACCCCAAATTTATTTCTCCTAGTTTCTCTGCTCAGCAGAAATTCTTAATTCTCTGCACTATCATGAAATACCACGAGACAGTCATTACCTTGCCGTGAAAAACAGGCAACTCAGAAGACCTATGTTGTTCACTGTTTCTGTGCTGATGAATTTGGGCTGGTAAGACAGTAGGATCAAAAAATTGTTCTGCTTTTCTAGAAAGCTCACATTCTTTTTCTACTTTCCAGTACAAAAATATCATTTTGCCTTTAGCTGACAAACATATCACATTTGGAGCTAATTTCTGCTTTCATGATGAGGGCATTACGGATTTTCAAGCTCCAGTTTATTTCTCTATTCCTAAGGTATCGTGTGGTCTGCTTACAAATTTCACTGATTCTTGACCTCACAAGTTTGCATGTATCCACATCTGAATTTGAAGCTAGCTAGAAAATCTGCTAAGTAACATTGTCTTCCTGAAAAATACATGAATTCAGCCAATTTGCTGAATTAGTGCAGTTGGTGGCATAGTTTTAATGAACGTACACAGACCCGTGTCTGTACCCTTCAGTCTCGTAGCTTTTATCAGCTGTAAACCTGTAAACCCTTATTCCGTAAAAATCAGAGTTCCGTGATCGCTCTGATCACACTTTAAGTCTCTAATGTCCCATATCCCTCCTCACCTTTGCATTCTTCACCTTTGGAAATGGGATATTTGAATGAATATTGCTGAAAGGTGAAAGCCAAAGGTTACAAGGAATGCCAAGTAAAACTGAGTAAAGGATTTCTTACCGAGACTCACTGGCAGCATGGTAGAAAACAGAAAACGTAGAGCTGCTTTAGGGACTTGCCCATTCTACTTGATAAGTCCCCACCTCAGTCCTGCTGCTTGGTGCAAACATTTCACATCAAACAAAGCAGCAGCTTTCTAAGCACACTGAAAGGAAGGGAGCTTACCAGTGGGGACGAATGCCCCTCATGTCTTTTGAAAAGAATCCGTGCTCCTGAAAATGCAGTTATGAACCTCCTCCAATAAGCCTGCATCACTGACAGTGACAGGTAGTGGTGATCCAAAAACAAGGAGCAAGGAAGCAAAAGCTGGAGAATGCGTTCCCTTTCTTATGCCTCAGTTCAGGACATCCGTCACTTCTAATTTGTCTGACACTTTCTGCCCATCACCTGGCATCACAGGCCTGTCCAGCAGAGCACACACTCGGTGGCTTCATTACAGCTTCATGGTCATTGTTTCTGCTGTGACTCAAACCTTTCCGGATCCAGTCACCCCTTCTTTAGTGTCACAAAGTGATCTCACTCATAGGTCTCTGACGTGGGGAGCTGAGGCACACAAAAACCAACTGCAGACCTAAGAGCTGTTTCCCCGAGTGCTTGGCAGGCACCTAGTCGCTAGGTGTGCTTGTGGGTCACAGCAACACTGTGAGCTACTGCAAAGCTTTGGAGGGAAAGGTAATAGCCTTGATTAGCTCATCATGGCTAACACAACAAGCGCAAGGAAGTAAGAAACAGCCCTGTGAGCTCATCTCTCTGTGGCATCAGGCACTCAGATCAGGCATCACAGACACTTGGTTAGCTGATACACTCTTGGGTACCTTGCCCAATCTTTGAACCTTCGAACCCTTTCTTGCTCCTAACAATAATCTGGCTGAGAGCTGATACTGATGTTTACCAGTTTACAGTATAAGAAACACAAAGTATTAGAGAGGTTACTGATCACACTGCTGGCTTTTTGCTTTGCTCCCAGGTGACCCCTAACATCGAGTGTGTACCTTGTAATTGTTGCTTCGCATGGCTTCCCCATGAACAAATACAGTAATTGTTTTAGGATTTTAAGTGATCCCAGGGTCAAGGAGACATGGTCTATCCAAATGTGTAAGAGGGGAATGTTTGAGACAACATTGCTGTTCCCTTGGCATTGCTACAAGTTAAAATCTGGACATCTTTCTGTGTTTAAGCCCTGATCTCAGATCCAGGCAGACTGCAGAGTGACAGGTTACAGGAGATTAATATCTTGTCCTGCCAGGAGACAGCTTTAAGATTTCACAGCACCACATGTCCTCTTCAAAGAATGAGAGAGGCCACCAGTCTCATCTACATCACTCAATACCACTCTGAGAAGGCATCCCTTCAGTTATTACATACCCTAGGACATCAAGCATGACATGAGACTATTCCAACCATTCTATAAATCAACACCAATTAAAGCAAGCTACAGCATAGTTCTCCTCTGGGTAAGTTATGGGTTAAATGCTTTCAAAATTATTAAATACTTTCAAAAATATAAAAGGCTTGCTTTGTACGTTTATATATTTCTACATAGTGGACCAAATAAAGCCATCACATAATGCACTTGCAAGTGCTGCTGTAACTGGCGCCGCTTTCTCTTGTGCCAACGGCTGAGTTTGGGCCAGTTATCCCCATACAATAGTTTCACTTAATGAGAAAGACATGACCCAGATTTCAGATGAAATGAATAAGCTGAGAATTCCCACGCTTGTTGCCATAGTTACTTGAAACCTAGTGTTAGAAAAGGTGGGAAGAGAGGGAGGAGGAGAAAAAGTAGGAAAAGAAGAGAGCAATAGCATGGTCAGGGTTAGGCCATGTGATAAAGAGAGAGGTGATGATCTTGAAGGAGCAGGACCTCAGTGATGACACTCAGAGCAGGTTATCCAGGAAGCTAATATTTCTGCCTTCTGGTTGCTATTGGGTTGACTCTATGGACACTGGTTATTTATAAGCGGTTACCACAGTAACTAAATGCAATGCACTGTCAGCCACTATATCAGCAAAAGCAGAAAGGGGTTGGGTGGGGAGAGAGAGACTTCTCCACGATTTATTTAATAAAGAAATTGCCTCATTTTAAAACACCAGACTGCTTGCTCTTCCACTTTACAAAGACAGCGAAGCTTGCAGCAATGTCTTATTCAGTCAGAATAAACTTTTTATCCTCTGCATAAGATGACAGCAGAAATACTCCAGCTCTGTAGAAGCAGAACCGCAGACATATTTCATTAGGCAGTCAGCACTGTTCTTCCCCAAGCGAACACAGGATCAAAGTATCCTGTGAGACACAGCCTGAAAACCTAAGAGAGCTGGTAACTGTGCTTGTGAATCTTTCCTATGTTACCATTTTATATTGCCGGTAGTCTGTCATGTTAGCACAAAGAAACAGGCCTTATTCATAAGGGGCTTTGTGCCCTTACCAATGAACATATCACACCAGTAGGTTTTTTTTATTCTTCTCTAACTCCTCTTTTTATTCCTGCTCTTCTTGACTCACTTCACTTTCTTATAACTGCCACATAAAGTAATAATGTGTCTGCACCTGTGGCAGTGTAATACTGCCAATTCAGGTACACTGGAAACACATACAGTTGAAGTAAATACGTACAATAATTTGATGCCCTTTGTATTAATTGGACCATAATACATTCATATGAGAGCTCAGGGAAGGCACTGGAATAGCTGGAACTTCTCTATCCTAATCGGGGATTGAATTTTCTAAACACTTTGATGTCAAAACCTGTCTTGGTCCCAAGGAGCAAACTCTCCCCTTCTTGCTGCCTTCTCTCAGTCTGTAAACTTATTGAGACTTTTTTTTTTTCTTAATCCCTTTTTTCCCCTCAGTTCTCTACATTGCTGTCCTTGCTCAGATGGCACCATTGTCCTTTGTACGGAGAACAAAAGATAACCCACAATGCTATGGAGAGCTATGTTTCACTAAGAATGTGTTTTCTCCAAGAGCTGGCAGGCTGTATTTGCAGTACTGTGGCTAAGAGTTTTCTGCTGCTTTCAGAGTAGGGAAAGCTCCCTTCTTTGTGCAGCAAGTGATAGAAGCAAAATGAAAAAGAAGAATATACTATACATAGCAGCAGTAGTTGAAATGGTTATATAAAATGCAACAGTTGTGGGAGGTTGAACAAAATTCACTACAGGTAGCTGTTATTACCCTTATTAAAGAAGCCTGGCAAGTAATTTCTTCTCTTCTGACCCCACAATGATGGTTATTGCTTTCTGCCCATTTATGACCGTGCTACCAAATGACCTCCACATTTGAATCATAAAATCAGCAAGCTTCCAGATTGAGGACACTTAATCTTGCAACAGCAGAAGAGAAGAGGCTATTTTCGTATCATAGTAAGTTACGGTCAAAGTCTCCCCTTGAAGAAGTGAGTCAAGAGATCTCAAGCTCAAATTGGGGAGAAAAAGGGAATGAAAACCAGACTGAGCACTTAGCTGGTACTGTCTCCCACTTGAATTCCTAAGGGTGTTGCATTCCTTAGCAGCACTTGCTCAGAAAGGTGAGAAATTCTTTTCTGTCTGAAAAGATGAAAGACAACAGCAGCTGACACTGCAGCAGCAGCCACTGCAGCAAGACAGGAAAGGCCATGGGATGCCCAATCCTACTGTGGCAGAACAGGAGCAGTTCACACAGGAGAGCGCATGCAATCAGAGCGGCACAGGTTTCTAGTGGCAGGACATATCCTAGAGTTGCAAAGTTACTAGGATTAAAGCAAGAAGTGAAATTAAAACCAATTTAGCTATTCCAGAGTAATAGCATGTACAGAGAAGCCCTATAATCTTTTAAATCAAACGCAAATACTGAGCTCTAAGTTTGGATTATTCTTAATCAGTGAAGCTAGCAGGGCTCCATTCTTTTATCCAATGCTACCTGAGGTGGGGGGCGGGGGGGGGGGGCGCGGGGCGGGCGCTGGGCAGGGAGAGAGGAAGCCTATTAAGGTATTCAGACTCAATATCAAAATTTCCACAGTCTCTTTAAAAAATGTTCTCTTTTTGGATTACCCCAGAAAGCACCATCCCAAAATGGCCATATTCTAACATGCCTTGGTATTTTGTGACACAAGAAGAGGGTACAGATTAACCATACAATTATTTATTGCAATAATTCCTCCTTTCTCCTCCTTAAGGTCGTCCCCCCCCCCCCGTTATTTAGAGAAAGAAACGGCATTAAAATGACTTGATAAATAATGCTCTGAAGGAACATAGGTCACAAGCCACATGGTGGCACTCTGCCCATATAAACTTTTTTGTCAGTAGGCAGACTGACAGGCTGTGCAACACCCACCCCAGGCCTGAGTTCCCCTTCCCAGACTGGGCCCTGTCCCTTCAAGGCCCATGAAAGATACTTTGCTCCACCCCTTCCCCTTTTTGGAGAAGCCTGTATGGACTGCAGGAAGCATCATCACTGGTTTAAAAGCCAATCAAAGCAAGTCAGAGCCCACGTTCCACCTGCAATTCCCTCTTGCACTAGCCAGTATGAAAGAACTTGAGCCTTGTCACAGTGAGTGGATGGGGGGGGAAGACAGGAAAGAGAAAGGTAGAAAGAAATAAATGAGAAAATATGGTGCAGGCAGCTACCAGGAAAAAGAGAAGATAAACTCTTGTAAATGGTATTCCCTAGGTAGGGAAGTTAAGACAATCAGCAGCTAATGAACAGGGATCAAAGCAGCAAGTGAGGCTAGCGCATTCCACCTATTGCGCGATTTACCCAAGAGCAGCCCAAAACACTGTATTTCATACCTTTGAAATTCAAACTCACCTACAAGTTATTTCCTCTCCAGAAATAAGGTAAGGATAACAGATTTTTAGCATCTTATAGTTATCTGCTGGTATCTCACTACTTATTTTTACAAAAGCATAATGGTGCTTCTATTCCAGGAGATAGGGAGGGAGAGAAGATAACTACTTTTGTGACAAGACAGCAGTACTGAAGGGGCAGCTTTATGCACATACTTTTCTAAAGCACCAAGTAGCATTGAGTACTAGCTTTACCCAATCCAGCAGGGCATGCCCTTTAAGCCTCTTTCTTGTATGCCTGTTACAAAATTTAGCCATCATGCAATTGGGAACACAATATCATCCTAGGATTAAAGCAAGTCTTTTAATTGAGCATTTTATAATTGACAAAAGACAACATGCAATGTTTACTCAGCTGCATAGTGAGAGCTCTGAATTCAACCCTGCCTGTCATGGCAGGAATACTCATTCTCAGTCAAGTACCCACATCCCCTTTTCCAGGGGCAGGGAGAGAAGTGCAAGGTATTAGGATCCTGAAGACACCTGCCTGAACTCAGCACATACAAAGGATATGTATATACATTTACCAACCTGTTTTTGCTTCGTGCTGTTACAGTAACAAAGTGACATTCCATACTAAAATTCCACTTTAGGATCTGGTATCACAATATGATAAACAAAACTTTTCAAAATATTGAAGGGATTTATTGCCATTTGGAACATGTTTATTGTTCAAAAACACTGCACTGAAATAAAATCCATCACATACATTCTTTGTCATCTATATCTTTACATCATTGTAACTTTCAGGCAGGTCATGAAGTCAAAAACTGCTGAAAGGCACCTTGTGTCCTTCAGATCTTTGACTCCAAACAAGTTAAGTTTTTGCCTATAAGGATTACATACATCTAGAACAACTCAAACAGTAGGAAAAAAAATAAAATCCATTTTGAACTTCTTAAAGAACAGTATCAGACTGTTGCCTTCCTTCATTCAGTGCTATGCTTTTGCTTTTCCAAGTCTTTAAATAATGTGCGACTTAAAAATGTATGTTAATGAAGTCTCTTTACTGAGATAAGGCATGGAGTAAGGGAACAGGGATAGCTGGTCGCTTCCAGGCTGCCTATCTACACATTTGTTCTTGTAGATTAGCAAGCCACTGCTTAAGTTAAAAAAAAAAAGAGAGAGACAGAACAGGAATGAATGCACCCAAGTTAAATGGCTTTTAAGAATATATTAATACATAGAACAGTGATACCACCTACAGTTCTGTTTACCGACCTCTGTTCATATTGATTTGAAAGCAAGTTTTGTGGAACCATCATGGGCCACTATTGTAGACTGTTAGATAAAAAAAAGTTGGTTTTCAAATATTGCTTGTTATTCAGATGACTAACTTTATTAAAAGGGTAGTTATTAAGGACCTGTAAGGCAGCAAGACTTTAAATGCAATGGTTTACATTGCTGAATGGTACTTTTAACAAGGCATGACAAAAAAAATTGGTAGAAGAATTCTTGGTGGGGTCATATTCATAACAGGTGTTTCTGTTTTATCCCCGTCATAATTGTCACAGCAACTGTAGATGGCAAGTCGTCCTTGGTTATAATTCAGTATGAACACATTCCCTGGCTTATTTCAAGTTAGATATTTAGTTCTTTTTCTCCATCCTGCCAAAAGAATAACAGCTTTTATAAGAGTGAATATTGAACTGCAATTGCTATGAAAAAAATCTGGACTTATAGTAGAACTCTAGGAATGAAAGACATTTGGCCAGTTATTTATGCAAAAGCAGGTCCACTTGCAGTTTCGCTCATTTTTTGATTTATAGTTCAGGAGGCCTGATCCTCCCATTGCTCCACATAGATTTCTTGGAGCAGAAGAGAGAAAAGCCATAATCCTGACTCATGAGGATTGCTTGGGGCAGTATCTGCACTACTTGCTACACAATGAGTGTGTGAGACAGCTTGCAGTCTGTTCCCCGGTCACACTCAGTTGGATCTATCCATATAGAGAACAGTCCGCTTAGAGAGGTTTTGCTTGATTTCTTTCAGATGTACAACCCCTTCACAGTTTTATGGATGTTTCCATCTCAGGAATTACTTACTGAGACAGACACATGTGGACTCATCAACGTAATACATGAAACAAACCTCAGAATAGCCAGCAGCTGCTGAAAGTCCCATCTATATCTATGACCATAAAGGTCTTCAGCCTTTTCTGTGTGCACCCCTCAGAAGCCTCAAACGAAGTGCAAGGCAACAAGTCATAGTTCAGCCTACTCACAAGCTTGTGAAAAGGTTTGCAAAAGGTAATAAAGTTGAACAAGTTCAAAAACCATGCAGGGGTTTGCACCACAGTTAAAAGCCACTAAGAGTACTCCAAGAGCCATCAGTTTATGACTTCCCCTTTTTAAAGTGTGACTTGCCTGTATTTGATCAGTCGTCCTCCTTGAATAAGTTGTGCAACTTCATTAGTCAAGTGGCATGCAAAAAGAAGCCAGTTCCGTGGCTGCACTTTGTAGGCAAATCTCATGAAAGTCAAGGAGTAACAACACAGTGCTACAAAACATGATAGATACTGTTAGTAGATTATTTTTTAATACCTGCATTTTGTTGAGGCATAATTTTCATAACTAGTAGAATGTAATGACAAGTAGAATGCTTCTCACTGCTTTTGAGTTCTCCAGTAGTTCTAGAAACTTGTCAACTTTGAGGATCTGATGCAGGAAAACACACCGCAGTGCCCAATTTTGTTACACAAGAAAATCTACAGGGATGCAGCTTCCCACAAAAGCTCATTTTCCTCATACACTTTCCTGTGATGCAACTGAAGCCTTTTTAGTTTATGACCTAAACTATCTCGCCCAGAGAGTAAGAGTTAATACCAATGAGATATGGCCTGTCCTTTGCAATTATTCTGACAATATTTTTATTGTATTATACATATTTATTTAATATATATGTTATTCTGACAGAGTATTTTTAAAAATACTATTTACTTAAATACTTGCTGGGAACATTCTAAAATGGACTTTAAGAGAAGAAGGTTGCCATCCCCAAGAAATCATTAACATTCAGAAGCTTTGTTACCTGCTTTCCAGGAAGATGAGAAACAATTTCTATCTACTCTCCTACCATAACTGCATTTAAATACAGGAAATCACAACCCAAGAAGTCACTAGTTTTGTGAAGTTCTGATAGGCTTAAAAAATTAAAAAATCAGGAAATTAATTGTTCAAGGAAAACAGCCTTTTTTGAAGTGCAGAACCTAGAAGATGGAAAAAATATTTGTACACACCACCCTATATATACTTGTAAAAATTAAAAAAGTGTCTCAACTTTGCTGAGCTGGGTAGCTGCCACCAAAACACTATTTGTAAAACAGTTTCACTATATCCAGATACTATTTGAACTAGTCTTCCATCTTGAGGAAGCTGATTAAGAGACTGAATTACTCTAAGCAGAACCTAGTGAGCATGAAGCTATAAGTTTCCTTAGTCCAAAGATATTTTGCTTTGGGGAGAAGAATTACTCAGAATTAAGTTATTAACTTTAAGACATCATGCCAAAATTAAGTTAATAAATTAAAGCTATCAGATTTATGATCCTAGAGAAGTATTTGAACAACAAAATACAGACATATAGACAAAGACTATACATGTTCAAAAAACGTGGAAAAAATATTGCTTATGCATTTAAAAAAAGTTCTCACACTATTCCATTAAGAGTCATGCTACTCTCTGTGTTAACCTCCCTCAACCACTTTTTGCACCCCGCAGACCAAGCATTACCACTTCACTTCGTCAGTGTTGATATTTAAGTCTCCCACTAACCACAAGGTATCATTGGTCTTGATACAAAGAATAAAGTTGTGTACAGAGATGCATTCTGAACCAGTACATGCAGTAGTGTAAGATACCAAAAGAATTATACTTTAGGAGTGAGTCTGGTGATCAAAACTGCTAAGACTCAAGACCTGCCTCCCTCACCCAAAATTACTGGCAATCTCTCTTAAAAATTGAGGTACTGAAAAGTTGTAGAGCTAAGTGGCCTCTGAAGTTATACAACAAGGTATTTGATATCTTTACCTGCTTTGATCACAAGTTTGCAAGCAACTGATAATATATCACTGCTTGAAGGACAGAATCTGTGTTCTGTAGTCAGTTTACTGACAAGAAGTTTGTGTTGGGTCTTACCAAATGTCATTCGGCCACTAATGATTTCTGGAGATTTCTTCATGTCATTAATAGCAGCAACAGGAAGTCCCCAGTTGGCAACTGGCCCCCAAAAGTGCTGTAAAGAGGGAAAAGGAAAATCAAGTTACACAGAAACACAGACCTCCTGCAGTATTCTTAATAATATAGTTAATTCTTATAGTTCTTCCTTAGCCTCACAAAGCTTCAGAGGACAGCGTTAAGGGTAAAATTCCAAGTTAAGACAGGGACTACTTTTGATGTAAGGGAGAAAAACTAAACCCTTCTTTTAGTAGGATCTAGTCTTCAGGAGGGAAGGAAGGGGGACCCACTCTGAATCTTCTTGCAAACTGGAGAGGAACTATTGTAAGGCCACTGAAATGCAATTTTGTGTAATTATACCTCAGCCATCATTAAGCAGTCTGATTGGTACAGTCATATAATCTCAGATTTACAGCTCACTTCTGTGCAGAGATTTAGCATTCATCTGTTTCAAATAAGGCTCCTCAAAATGTAATGAAAACACAAGGACTTGAAGTAAACTGGAACTGTTTTCATGTTATGCTGAGAATGAAGAAATGCTCAGCAAACATCCTCTCACAAGTGCTTACGCCATCTCTTTGAAGGAAGAGGACCGTGCAACCAAAGCAAGTTGTTACCTAGTGCTTCATCTGCAGTTGCTGAAACAACTTAGTGACTACCTAAAACTCAGTGATTAGACAGATATGGAAGTTGAGCAGTTAGCTACAGGTGTGTACACAGGTGGAAAAAACAGAGACAAGAAGTAGAAAGAATCAAGTCAGAAAAAGTGACAAGAACTCAATCTGGTAGTTATTGCCTAAAAGACTCCAAACTGAGAAAAAAATAGTGTCCTAAGTCCAGTTTCCGCTACTGTTACTTGTAACAAGGTTTCAGTAGAATTCTTTCTACAGAAGATACATGCAATACTTGGACCAGCTTCCCCTAATGGGAAACTAAAGATGCTCAAAAGTAACTTGGCTAGATATGGCAAAAGAGATTGCACCTTGCAAGAAAAAGCTTTGCATATACCAACTATATCCATTCTTTTGACACTTCCCCTAACCATAACATTGCAGGTATTACAATGATTTGGAATGGTCAGGATTAAGTTCCTTGCAATTTCAATTCCAAGATATTCTTGCCAGTCTGGATACTAGCTTGTAACACTACAGTAAGATTAAAAGCCACACTTGCTTCCTACAGATTTGTGTTGCAATACAAGAAACTTAACTAAAAAAAAAAAAACAGTATAAAAGTGAGTTTAAACTATCAAAACAGTGTGTACAACTTAACCATAGCACAATATGCAAAACAATATAGTATTTCTGCAAGTGTCTACAGGATGTGCATTGGTCAAAACTCAGATTTATAGTAAGTGTATTTTGAAGAGTGCAATAAATGCATTTGTTCACTATATTCACTAGGAAAATTGATATCTGTAATGGCTAAAGCCTCCCAAGCACATCAGAGGTAACATGGCACAACTGAGAAGAGTTGCATGGCTACATAGTATTTACCTGTACAGCTATGGTTAGACAGTGTAAAGAAGTGTACCTGTAATACCACTTGCATGCAAGGTATGTTGCAATAGAACAAGAACATTCACAAAAACTGAAGTTGGCAGCGCACAAGATATTATTTTAGAGGCCTTAATGTAGCTATCGACATAGTTCTAAAGGACAATAAGAGGACCGGAAACAAGCATCTGGTCACATAACCATGATTATGTGCACAGTAAGACAGCAAGACAGCTTGTGTTAGCATGACCACACTAAAGCAGACTGCAAGAGTTAACTGGTGAGGCAGTACAAGTACGTGGTGAAGTTTTTACAGTCACTTCTGGAGTTTCATTAAACAATTGTAGTTTCAGAAAAATAAGGCTCTAAATTCATTGATTTTTTTTAAATCAATGAAACAGTTACAGCTTTGAGAGTCTTAGTGGTGACTTGTTTTGAAAGGCAAATCAAGTCAACTTGGCCTTTTTACTTAATTCAGCTGCCATCAGAACATAAACAAATAACACACTACACTATAGACTATGGACCCCTTCAAGCTCAGGCTGCACAAGCTGAAGAATCATCAGTTCACATCCCAGCAGCGCTGCAGCAGCAACTTTCCTCTGCTGACCAGGGAGGTAGATTTGGAACCATCCCACTTGAGATAGTTATCTAGTTTTAAGTGCCTCCAGGCAGGCAGCCCTTTGAAGTTTCCACACACAAGAATTAAACTACACCTATATGGTTTGTCTTTGGTCTACGTAGAAGAGCAAGTCTTCCATAACATTATGATTCACACCATTAACAGGCATAAAACACCCACTCCCATTTTCAGGAGTAAACCAAAAAGCTGGAGGAAAGAAATCTGTAGTGAGAGTTATATGGTACTATTTATTATCTGAAGTAAAGCTAGTTAAACATAAACTGGGTAGTTCAGTTGTGTACCAGTATTGTTGATATGAATGAGAATGGCTCCAGATTGATCTGATCTCCTTAGCAAAGGGTATGGGGAAAAAAATGCAGCCCCTTTAATTTTGTAGTAATTACTCTAGAGGACATTCTGAAGGAGCTAAAGTCTGGTCACCTTAACCTCAGACTTCTGAATAAATATTACTTGTGCATCACTCCTAGACGTTCTCAGTATGCTTTTTGGGTGCAGGCAAGGTCATAACAGTGCTGAGGCAAAAAGAGTGCAAGTTACTGAAGTTAGGGGAAGAAGTGAAACCAAGAGTCCCCTCCCTTTTCTTACCGTACTGTTCGAGTGGGTCATCATTGTTTTCCATTCAAAAAGCCACATGGAAAGAGAGAAGAGGTGTTAGTTTCTTTCATAATTAACATAAGGTGTACCACAAACAGAAGTCAGGAAACTGCCATGGCATTAAGCTTGATTAACATAACAGTATAAAAAAAATCCTGTTTCCCTCTAAAGCTGTCATTGTGACAAGCGTTTGCTGCTCATGTACCATTTTCCTAGCAAGATAAAATCCTATTATGGTCTGTGGAAGACTAATTCCCTGTAGACTTCAAAGCATCTATGATTCCACTCAAACTAGTTTAAAAGGATGCCAAAAGCCATCAAGGTTTGCCCATGACAAAGCTAAACAGCTACTGTTCCTCTGTGGAGGCTTTGAAGAAGTCACTTGGAATTCTTTGTATACCCATATAAGTAGGTCAAACTAAATGCTGCCAGAGATCTTACTGTCACTAAGCTCAGGCCAACTGTAGCTGTACCAAACACGAGCTATAAAACATTTTCAGTTATCTAACATGCAGTTACACTCCAGTCAGGTATCGGGTTCATTATAGTGATTATATAGGTACCAATTTATTTATATTTTTATATATATAAACTTAGCAATATAGGCATGAAACCTTGAGTACAGCATATATTTAAGATTGTTTGCTACTATACCTTTTAAATTGCTTCAGAACTTTTAAACATTCTCTTTCTAACGGAGATACTGCTAGGACTCAGTTCTGAATTATAGCTTATGAGAAGCCAGCTACTAATAGAAGGCCTGCTGCTGACTGACTGCTGCTCAGCTACCACTGCCCCAAGCTGCAGAAGACTTCTTAACAGTCACTTCTCTCATCCTGATTTCCATCTTCTTAGTGCACTGTACGGTAAGGGAACAGGCAGGTCTACTTAGGAAGTCACACTGGATGTGCATCTCAGTGAGCCTTTGTTACAAGCCACAGGCTGGTTCAGGATGCTTTGTTAGGGTGTCCTTGAGTAGTCTAACCATTTGTTTCTTGTTTTCTTACAAACTGAGTTGCAGCAGTAATTAACTGAAGTTCACAAGACAAGTGCATGCTTCAGTTTTTTCATAAAATCTTACCTAAAAAAGTTCAAGTGTGTCCCTTGGCACAACATTTTTGTGCCAACAGAAGGCAGCCTTAATTTTTAAAGTGGAAGTTGTTTTCAGGCAAGTGAAAGCCTAAAATAGAATCAGACTGCTGCTACTTTAACAGAGTAGGCAGCTCTGGCTAAGGTCTTGCAAGGTTGTCCTCATATCCATGTGAGACTGGAACAGTTAGAACTGTTTTGTAGTTTTACAGGCCTTAATGTAGCTACTTAAATAGTTCTAAAGGACAATAAGAGGACCTGAAATATGTAATTATTTATATAATAAATACATTACGTTATATATATTTTATATATAAAATTATATACAAACTATGTAATAAATAAAAAATAGAAATAAAAATAAAGCCTCTAAAACAAAACAGAACTCCTAGAAGAGGGCAGATCAAGGTCATATAGACTCTTTCAGAAGCAGGCATCCAGTTCCAAAGCTCTGCAGCCAATAGAGCTGCAACAAATGCACCATATCTAATAGCAAGGATACCGCAGCAAGTGCATGCGCCTATTCCTGACGTGACACCATTCCAAGTTAGGCGTTTCCAAGAACTACATTCAATCCCTTGACAATGGGAACACTTTGCACTAAAGTTTCCAGAACTGTGGACAACAGTTGTTGTATTTACTCACTCATTAATTTCTGTCTAAGTATCTAGACATCACAAGAGGAACCATCAGCTGATCAATACCTTATACTTCTGCTACAATCCAATCCAAGAAAGGCTATATTGGGGAGATTTATTTTTCCAAAATTTTCACATATGTTTTCCTCATTCTGGCAGTGAGGGTATTAATAGGCCAGAGACCATTCTGCAAATATAGGTGAACTGTCAGTACTTATTTCCCCCGCAGTGCCATCCCTTAAGTGGAAAGGCTATTACCCTTCTGCAAGCGGTAGATTGTTCAGTTCTCAGATCATGCAAGACAGTAACAGCAGGCACTGTGTCCTTCAATTTCTAGCACAGACCACTAGAGGACATTTGGTTTTTTTTAAATTCTTATGTCCTTGTGTTTAAAGATTTACTAATTAGGAGAACTGAAGATCAGCTAGTTCTAGTTATATTACTGATGCTACCTCCTTCAAAGTTCATGTCAATTAAATGGAAGTCCTAGACAGCTTACGTCAACAGCTCAAGCTTTACAAAGAATGAATTATCTATTTATTTCAAAGCCATCTACATTAACAGAGTCACCACATTTGCATTACTGCTGAGTTATCAGGAAGAGACATTTCAGAAGTGCCCCGAAAGATGGCACTCTCCATGCTTATTTTTCTATTACCAAAAGATTTTAGGACTCCTTGGGATTCATTATGTGACTAAAATAATTCAGTCTTCTACCACAAGAAGATGCCAGAGCTTGTCTATTGTGGCCTATAGGTTTTCTCTCTCAAGAAAAGAGGAAACCTGTTTTACAAATGGATGTTTTCCAGAAGATATTTTAAATCTTCAGGCTAGAAAGTAAGAGGACTCAGGTGCCTACTATTAGTGGCTTAAATAATACAATTTTAGTAATAGTTGACATTTTTAGGATCTACAGAAAAATTGTGACTGCAAGTTCACAATAATGTATAGAGCTTTCATATGCTAAGAATCTAGTTTTGAATTAACATTGCTGCTGCATTTTACAAGAAGCATGCAAGTCTACCTACAGCTTATGTTCTTACTATGCTTACTTTAAGACACAGCTAGGGTACATCCATATTTACATGATTTACAGTTATTCAGATCGCTATTAATCACCACTTGAAAGAAGCCAGATGTGAAACTGGCAGAACATTTAATAATTAATGACAGTTTAAAAAGTAATTTATCTTGTTTCTTTGTGCAAGATCCAAAAGCTAATCCACGAATGACATAATGCAATTCTAATGCCAGATATATCCACCTGAGAACAGCAGCATCTATTCATTACACTTGCTTTCATGTTTTCAAGTTATGAAGCTGAAACTGAAGCTACTTATTCCGATAGATGTCTGCATGCTTTGATTGCCCCAAGGCATAATAATGGGACACTCAATTCCACTGTTTTAGGTAACTTTAGTTATTCTATTTAGGATCAAGCAATTTAAAACACAGCACTTGTGTTGCAAACAATACCTCAACTCATCATTTCCCACAAACAAGTTTCACATTTATAAAGCCTTGCTTCACTGCAGTAATTAGATGCTGATTTCTAGAACAGCTACCAGTCTCAGAGCTTTGAGGAAACTCTTGCTCTGAGCAAGGCAAGAAGGGAGTCTTCTTCAGCACAGAGTCCTGCAGTCTAGGGGAGCAAGAGCCTTCAGGAAGGAATGTAAAGAGATACAGCTCTAAAGTATACACACTCCACTTCTCATATGGAGAAAACAGACTTTTGTTGACTGTTAATCTAAATTTTAAACTCAACATAAAGCCAACAACTTACACACTCATCTCCTAGTAAGCAAGAAACAGAGCTGAAAGGCCATACCAGATGGAGGAACTGACTTCAGCCCTTCATGACACACCCCCCAACAGAAGTATAAATAAGCAGGTGTCTTCATACATAACAAAGCAAAACTCATCCTGCAAAGGGAGAGCCGTGTGGAATGCTCTTTTTAGATAGTTTATTTCAAGATTAGAATTAGGATGAAATACAGCTAACAAGGCTTATTTCAGCTACCTTTTCAGTTTTTGGTAAGAAAAGAGATACTTCCAGCAAGTAACTGTGGTGGTGTTAGGAAGCAGCTGTTGATCTCTTCTGGAATTTTGTTTGTTTTTCTAATTAAGAAGCATACTGCTGTTTTACTGGCAATTTTCATGCTTCACACAAATTCTGGCACAATTAACTAAATGTTAACATTGAAACGCATCTATTAAGCTTACACAGTACCTTCAAGGCTTTCAAAAGGAATCCATGTAGAAGCCTGCTCCGACCTTTCTTTGTTTTGCTTAAAGGATATTCGCTTCCTTCTTACATTTTACTCATCATTTTGCCCCACCATTTCTGTGGAACTTGATTTTGCAAGTGCCAAATGAATCCTTCTGCTTACTGAAGCTTTATGTTACAATCCCTCTTCCATGCAGGCTTACACCATCTCCTGCTACTTTAACCAGGACTAAGTTTCTCAGATAAACTGATGTCCTCCTACGTGCTTGCTCAACATCAAACATCAGTTGCAATAGACGTAGATAGAACAGCAAGCAACAGCTATAGTGAAAAGTTGTCCAGCCACCTTTATTAAAGAGCCTATTTTTATTTGTTAGTTTTGACAGACTGCTTGTCAGCCAAGAAAACTTCAGCCTGCCTACCTAAGGCTATACAGCAGTTCAAACAGATTTAAGCAAGTACGCTGCAATCGTATCTTTAAGACGTTCTTGTGACTTCAGTTCAAGGTGCCATACCCCTTACCACAGCCACACAAACGGAAACCTGCCAACAGCATTGAGCTGTCTGGGAGGTGACTAAAGCCACATCCCCACGAAAGCGGGGCTTTGACAAGCCTCTGGAAAAAAAAAAAAAAAAAAGACCTATTTAAAATCTCCGAGGATGTGCAAATAAGCAGTCTTAAGTCTGCATCTGTTACCAGGCCCACTTCCGCCCACAACCAAGCAAAACTCTTTCTGCCCTTGCTGCGGGCACAGGTCGGTGTCCCCGTCCCCCCCCCTCCCCCCGTCCCCTCAGCCGGCACCTGCCAGCCCAGGGGCTGCTCGCCGCCAGGCAAGAAGCCGCCGGGTTTCGTGGCCGGGAGAAGAAGGGTCACACGCACACACACGCGGAGAGAGAAGCGCAGCTGCCGCCGCAGCTCCAAACCCCATCGCTTCGCTTCAAGGTCACGCCGGGTTTCCCCCGGCCTGGGGTGGGGCGGGGCAGCCGGGAGAAGGACAGACAGCCCCGACAGCCTCTGCAGGACAAGGTGACGACAGGGGGACACCGCTGCAGTGACGGCACGACGGGCCCCGCCGCGACCACCCTCCCCCTTTGGCACCTCCGGGCCCGCTTCGCCTTCGCCCGTTCCCTCCCGGCTCCCTCCTCCCCCCACCCAGCCGCCGGCAAGGCCGAGCCCGACAGAGGTCAAACGACGCCGCCCGGCCGCCCCGAGGCTGCAGGAGTCGGTGACGGGACGCCGGTCGCTGCCGCCCACCGGAGGCAGAAGCGGCGGCGGCGACCCCCCGCCCCGCGCTTACCTCATCAGGTAGTCCCTGAAATCCTTGCTGCGCACATAGTCCACGGCCTTGCGGGCCAGCGCCCCCGCCATGGTGGCCCTCGGCGGCAGCCAGCGCCCGGCCCGCCCGCCTCGCACGCTGCCGCCACCGGCGCCGGTGACAACTCCCCCGCGCCGCCGCCCGGCGCCCGCTTTACGGCAGCGCCCGCGCCACCGCCCCCTCCGTCACCACGGCGCTTGCGGCGCCCATTGGCTGCCGCGGCCCCGCCTCCCTCCGCCCGGGCCCCGACACCGGGGCGGTGGTCACGGGGAGGGGGGAAGGCAGCGTGCCGTAAAGCAAGGCGGCGGGAGAACAGGAGGGGGAAATTGTCGCAAAACGCGAGGAGGAGGGTCGCCATCGCCGGAGCTGGCTGCAGGCGTTCCCTCGCAGCCCGCAGGGGACAGGCGCGCGGCGGCTCTCCGAGCCGCTCTTGGCTGCAGGGCGGCGGCTGGTGGCTTCCTATTGGCCGTCGAGGGGCGCGTTCCGCCTCGCGCGGTGTCTGGCTCCGCCCCCTGGGAGTGGCGCGTGTCGGGGGTGGCGGTGGGGCTGGGGGTGTAGTGGCCGCTGCCGGGGCGCGGGCGGCTGAGAGGCGTCTGTGGGGTGTGCGAGAGGGGTGGGGGGTGTGCGAGAGGGGTGGAGGGTGTGCGAGAGGGGTGGGGGGTGTGCGAGAGGGGTGGGGGGTGTGCGAGAGGGGTGTAGCGGTGTAGGTGTGCGGCCGCCCGAGACGTGGTGCCCGTGTGCATCCCCTCAGGCAGACGCTGCCCCCGCCCTGGGTCGGGCCGGAGCCCGCTGAGGGCTGGTGCCGAGCGGCGCCGACCCCGGCCGTTGCATCCCTTAGGGCAGGGCGAGAGGGGGTCCGGCGGGAGGGGGAAGCGGCCGTGGTGGCTGTTGTCAGTCCGGCGGCGGGGTGGCCCTGGCTGCCTCGCTGTTTGCCTTCACCCGGAGCCCGCGGGAGGCGAATGGGTGACTCTCTGCTTCCTCGCCAACAAACCACGTTTTCCCCGTCACCACGGCAGTTGAGATGACTGAAAACACAAAAGTGACGTATCGCAGCGGCACGTAAAGCAGGATAGAAGTAAGAGGGCCCATAATTGCTTCAGTGATTTTTAAGAATTGGGGGTTTTAAGAGCCCAATTTATGGGCTTTGAATTTTTGGAGCTGGGAGTACAGGGTCGTGACAGAGGAATACGCAGTTCAGCCTTTCCCTCTGTACCTGGTCTGGTCTAAGATCCTGTTCCTCACCAGCACTTTCTATTTCATACCAGAGCAGAGGTTACTTACTTATAAGCGAAGATAAACTCTAACCCTGCTAATACCATCCCCATAAAATTCAGGCATACAAACAAATACCTATATGTGAATGACTTCTTTTATCTTTGCTCAGTGCGCTAGAGATAGTGAAAATGGATGTTTATCTCTGCTTTCCAAAGACTTGCAGCCTCAGTTTTTACAGCCTAGAACTGGGCTGAGAGTGCAGCTTGGGGCATACCTATGCTCTGCAAGAAGCCCTGGAGGTCACAGCTGCTTTGTTTCCTTTTGCTTCCCTCCTCTTCCCTGCAGGATCTCTGCGGAAAAAAAAGGAAGAAAAAAAAAAAAAGAAAAAGACTAAGACCCCTGCAACCTGTCCTCCTGATTGCTTCCTTGAAGAGCAGCAGGTTTGAGGAAAAGCACCATGTATACACATGCTCTCCTTTTTCTATATCTGCAGCATATGATTTGGCACCCCACAATGACTCCTGGCTTTGCTGTGTGGGAGAAAGAGTTTTAATCCCCTTGGTATACTGCGTTACGAAAAGCCAAAATGTAGCCCAGCATACTTCTGTGGATGATTTAGACTCCTTGTTTAAAACCAGCAACGTGAACCTGAACAAGGTCTCAAAGAATCATTTTTTCCAGTTGTTTCAACTTGCACTGACAGAAGAAAGGTCTATGGAAATCAGTGCTGTATGTTCAAACAAAATCTCATGTAGTGAGATTCCACATATCCTGTATGACCAGCTTCAGTCGTTAACATTACAGCGTCATTACAGCAGTGTCATTTTTTTTCTTAACTTTATAATAGAGAAAGCAAGTAATCTGTCTGCATTCAAAGGCGTTCTTTAGTCTTTCTTCCTGGAATAAACAAGTTCTTTCAGCCTTTTCTCACAGGCTGTGCCTTTTAAATCTTTTAATCTTTTGCTTACTCCATTTTTGCTTACAGCTTTCTTAAGGCATAGCCCCAACAAGGGTCATCATGTCTCAGTCAAAGCCTTACCAGCAGTGCAGTGCCCTTCTCTAGTTGTGAGAGTATCCAACTTTGTTTTCAAAGTAGTTAATCAAAAAATCATTAACTAGAAATGTGCCCAGAAGAAACCAGTCCCACATGACAGGTTCTACCAGTTACGCAACAAAAGCAGCTAGCAAGGGTTTGAAGTTTGCTTTTACTGCAGTTCTGTATGTATTTATGGTGGTTTTATTTGCATATTATTTTTTTGGCTTCTTACAAGGATATCGAAAGCCATACAAAAGACCCCCTTAATTTATCACATTCACAGCTTCCCTTTAACGCCCTTAGTCTGTTCAATAGAGAATTTAGATTGGATTTGACATGAGTTGCTCTTGACAAATCCATGTTAGGTGTGCTTTTAAGCATGTTGTTTCCTTAGTGAACATTAACTGATTGTTTAATAACTTATACTAGCAATTTTTTTTGGCTAGGCCATTGGACTTATAATTTGCTGGGTTGTTAACCCCTTCCCTTCAGACGTGTGCTCTTCTCCAGTGCTGGACTGCCCTGTCCTCTCCATGAGCTGCAGGATAATCACTGATGATCTCAAATTGCGTCTGCTAGGACCTCTGAGCAAGTTTTATGTCCTGCCGTGCATTTTTTCTAAAATATATTTCACCTGTTCTTTTCCTGGTCTGAACTATGTTTCTATCCATTTTTCACACTGAATTTAGAGCCATTTTGAGGTTTTATTACCATACTTCTGCATTTACCTGTTAAGGGCTCTTTCTGCACTATTTAATGACTGCAATTTCCTTTGCCTTATTTTAATTTCTAATGCTTTTATCAAACTTTTCTAGTTATCTTTTATGTCCCATGATAGTTGAAACTGATTTCATGCCTTAACCTTTCTGATTCTGTTATCTGCAGGCGGAGAACGTTTCTTTTTATTTTCATCTATTCATATGTCCTTTTGTCTATTTAACATATGTTCTCTTTTGATTTTTAGGTCATTAGGACATAAGCTAAGCCATGTATGTCTGAGGATGGCTCCTGTGTTTCTTCTAATCAGAACAGGTAATTGTAGCTGGTTTGGTTTTCAAACAGACAGATCCCCTGCGATCTTTTATCCCTTAAATTATCTCCACAAAAACCCTAACTGCCATTTCCTGGAATGTCTTCCTGGCATGCCCGTTGCTTTCATTTGTTTCTCATTAGCCTTGTACTTCTGACCTCTTTAGAGGAGATGCCTCTGAAGTTTATTAGGCTGACCAGTTATTCTCCTTGTTTTCCCTCAGCCTTTGGCCAGGTCACTACTTTTTTAACTCACTTACTGACTTTTGTTACTGTCTTTACTTGAAACTCCTCCTCACTAGATCAACAAAGTGGTGCGCTTGGATTCCCTTCCTTGTTTTTAGCAGATAGACTCTGGGGTTGTCCAGCAGTTACTCTACATGGGACACTCTCTAATAACAGGGGCTTTCTGTAGATACCAGGTCTGCAGCTCGTCATCCCTTGCTGCCAGCACACATCTGCGCTCTCCTGAACTGCTGCCTGCAGCTGGGGCGATGGAGGAGAGCATCCCTGGCTCCTTCTTCATTGGTTCCACAAATCTTCAGTGCTAGCACACCTAGCGCTGGCGTTGTTTTTGCCCACAAGGACACATACGTAAGGTAGCCAGGGATGGGTGAGCCTTAGTAATTTTTTGCAGTATCTTGGGTGTTGTCTCAGTGAAGAAGTGAGCTGTTGTATGATGGGTGTGTTTAGCAAATGAATAATGTATCTACCCAAGAAGAGAGTCTCTATATCCCACATTACCCATTTCTGTGTGCGGGGGTGTGTCATGGTTTCAGTTGGAATAGAGTTAACCTTCTTACTAGCAGCTGGTATAGTGCTACCTTTTGGATTTTAGATGAGAGTGATGTTGACAGTGCACTGATGTTTTTGGTTGTTGCTAAGCAGTTAAGGCCTTTTCTGTCCATCACCCCACCAGCAAGTGGGCTGGGGGTGCACAAGAAGTTGGGAGGAGATGCAACTGGGACAGCTGCCCCCAACCGACCAAAGGGATATTCCATACCATGTGACATCGTGCTCAGCACATAAAGCTGGAGGAAGAAGAAGGAAGGGGGGCATGTTTGGGGTGATGGCGTTTGTCTTCCCAAGTAACTGTTACACGTGATAGAGCCCTGCTTTCCTGGAGATGGCTGAACACCTGCCTGCTGATGGAAAGTAATGAGTAAATTCCTTATTTTGCTTTGCTTGTGTGCATGGTTTTTGCTTTATTTGTTAAACTGTCTTTATCTCAACCCATGAGTTTTCTCACTTTTACCCTTTGGATGCTCTTCCCCATTCCACTGTAGGGGGAAGTGGGTGAGTGGCTGCATGGTGCTTGGTTGCCAGCTGGAGTTGAACCATGACAGGGTGGCAGGGGTGAGCCTCCCAGCTGCAGGGGATATATTGCCCTTCCTGTTCTCCTCATCCTAGAACTGCAGCTCAAGAACCAGCACTTCTTGACCTCCACATATGCAGATACAACTGCTGAGTGAAGCGACCTGCAATTTTTCTCCTTTTAGGGCATCTCTTTCTTCCTCCTGACATGCCTTTGCAGGCATGTGCATGGTAGCATGTCCCCGTCAGGGAGAGAGGAATGTACTAGCTGTCTGGCAATAAAACCAGTGAAGAAAAATATGTTACGGACATTGCAGAACAATGTACTAGTGCTGTGCAGTAGTTGTGCTTCTGGCATAATACGTTAAGTCAGTCCTAAAGGATGTATCTGATACAACTGTTAACAAACATCTGCAGGGGAAAATGGTGGTGCCTTTTCCCAGCTGTGAAAGGAATTGCAGGAAAACATTATTTGGAGTGTTACATGACAGACAAGAGAACAACAATTAAACAAGCTGTTCAAGAAACTGTGACTTCAGGACTGAAGTAGTTATTATTTCCCTGCTGTGGTAGCTCTGAAGTTGCACAAAAATATGAAGAAAAGATGTATTGCTTGGACAGTTTTCTTAGACCTTGTAATGAACCTGTTCATTAAAGTGGACACAAATCACCTGGCAGGTAGATGAGAAGATTGACTAGAGCCATTGACTGTGACATTTAATCAGCCTGCAATATCAAATGGAGCCAAGCAGGAGCACAGCTGGATGTGACACTTGAATTTATCTTTGCATCTTTGATTACAGATATATTATCCCTATGTGCTGGCATGATGCTTGAGGAGTTTTATTCCATGTGGAGCATACAGTAACTAAGTAGATTGAACACTTGAGAATGCTAACTCAGGAGGCTGCCTTATATAAATAATGAATAATCTGTAAAATGCGTGGTCAGCCCTGACACGTTTGCAGAGACATCCTAGTAGAAATATGGATTTAGTGTTAGTCTAAAGAAAACTGAAATAAATGCATAACAACTAAATCACTCTAGAAGGAGCTATATCTCATTTTAGAAAATATTTTCCAAAATGCAGAAATACTTTTCTCAGTGCTGAAAAATACAGCAGCTAGCAGGTAACAGTTCTTACACTGACCAGGGAGCTGGCATACTATTGCACAATATCAGCATATATCATGTGCAAGATTAGTAAGTTTCTGTAAAACCTGATAAATTTGGATAAATTATTACATTATGGAGCTAGAGGCATTTCATCATCTGCAGTTCTCAGTAGGATCTGGAGTAGGATCAGGCATCAAAATGAAAACATTTATTTCCAGCTGAGGACCTGCAAATAAGACAGTGGTGTAATATTTATAAAACCACAAGAAAAAGACAGACCTTCCTCTATTAGTGGCCAAAGGAACATTATGATGTAGGAATTACAACAAGCAAAGTCAAGAAGTAAAAAGTAAAATAGATACAAAATGGATCTGGAAAAAGAAATCGGACTGCTGAGACATAAGTATTGGCAAATTAGCAGCTACTGGGATTAACAATCATTGTTGGCAACGCAAGCAACAGCTGGGCAGCAGGAACTGAAGCAAGGGGTGCTAGCTATAACAAAGAAAAAAGGAAGTATTTTGTCAGTGTAGAAGACAAGCTTTCCAGAAAATTGTTGCAATTATCACAGCTTTTCCCTGCCTTATATGCAAAAAGACCTGTCTGTCATGATTGGATTATGGTTGGGCGGGTCTGAACACTTGAAGCTTTTATTAGCATAGCTATTCCTGTTATTCTAAACTATATATGTAGGAATCATACAAGCTCTGGCTCTAACATGTTTTTTATCATATGCACATAGAAAACAGCTAGTCCGATGCTGTGAAAAGCATATAATGTCCGAAGTTGTATAAACAAGGGCAAACAGAGTACAACACTGGCAGAGTGGCAGCTGGATTTGCAGCGAGGCCGTGCAGGTGCTTTTCCTCCATGCCCGGGAAGCAGCACAGATGAGCTGCAGGCCATTTGCTGCTCAAAGGTAGGAGCAGCACCCCACTGCTGGGCTGCCTGCCAGCTTCAAGCCCTGTTCGAGGTGTAGGAGAAAACCAAAATCAACCCAAAACAAACAAACAAACCACCCCAAACCAGTATTTTCCCCTACTAAGCTTACAGTACGGCTATTCTTAAGGGCACGTTTACTCCTAGGAATTTTTTTCCTAAAAGCCAAATGGCTGCAGATGAAGAATGCAGCCTGCACGAGTAGCACTTCATGTGTGTGGTGCAGCCGAGCCTTGGGGCAGCCGCAGGATGTATCTTTTCTGCGTTGAGGCTTCTCTGAGTCCTCAGTTAGTCACACGTGATAAAACAGACAGCCAAAATTGCAGCTGAAATTACTTAAGCCAACTTCACGCTGAAATATGTGTAGTGGTGATGGCTGTATCCATTTGTGTTTTTACCATCATGAAGACTGAATTGATTTTAAGTGTTTTAAGATCTTTTTCTGGGCTGAAGCATATCTCTACAGTTTACTTATTTAATAGTGCTTCAAATGAGATAATTTTAGATTCTATTTTTAAATATAAAACTATATTTCTATGGCTGTTTGGAATAAATCAGTTTTTACAACATGGAGAAAAAATCCAATTAATGAATTTATGCCCAGGTTATATGTACTTCCATTTGGTAATGTAGATACAGGTGCTGGGCTACAAGAGCATAGTGATTACTATTTAAAAATGGACCTTTATATACAGTATATTTTTTTAAACTTAGAAAATTCTCTTTTCTTAAGTAAAGAAGTTGTGATAACAAATGGTAATTTTTTAAAAATCATTCCCCTACATCCATGTGAGAAGCAGCACCAAACTGGTGTCTCTACTATCGTACCACTGCATTGCTGGTATCCTTGAAGCAATTGTTGGTGATTATCTTGTGTTTGGGAAAGAAGGGATGAGGGCTGCTTGTTCAGTCAGGTGCACTCTGTACTTTATATTGCTAAATCGGGTCAACTGGGGTAAGAGAACTCTTCTTGTAACACTGCCTTGCAAAATTCTCCTCCTTCACTCAGTTAGGGAAATCTTCTTTTACAGTGAAATGACATAAAATCACTTCATCACTGTAATTACCATGTCCAGAGGAGCAGAGCAGGAGGACTGGTAGTGCTCAGTTGGCAGGCTGCGCCTCCTAGCAGGCGTCGACCTGGGCTGCAAAGCCAAGTTGGTTTCCTCATTATGGAAAACCTGCTTTGGTGATGAATGCAACAGGGTTAAAAAAAAGTAGAAATAGTTTTCTATTATATTTAAAAAAAAAAAAATTCCTTTTTCTGAGGAAGGAGTATCGATGATGTGGCATGAACATCTCAAGTACGGTTGCCAGGAGGTTTCCTTCCTCCATTACTGCCTTGCAAAGTGTCTGCTGAAACACTTGTATTTCATGAGGAGAACTAGTCACGGGTTTTCTCCCAAGCTTTCTGTGACCTTCTTAAAGTGTTTTATCCAATTAAAATCTCCCAGAGGTTGTAAGGAGAAACCTAAAATCACACAGATGGCAGATGGTGGCAGAAAGTGAAGGGGTCAAAGTTGAGACACACTGTTAATTAATGACAGTCATTTAAGCTATGTAATCCTTTCCTCAGGACTCATGGGTCTTTACTGATCTGAATAAATATAAATTTAGTAGAACATGATAAAAATATAGGCTCCCAGTATGTTACACTACTAATAAATTCACTTACCATATTTAAATATGCTGTTTTCCAGCACCTTGGTTTTCCTCTGCCTAAATAATGCAAGTGAGGCTGGAGGATGGCCAGGAGTGGGGGATCATTCCTGTTAGAAGAGTACAATTCTGTGCTTCTCTCCTCTTCCAGCCCTTCCCTTGCTAAAGAACAAGTACCCCAACTACTGCCATTGGAAAACCTTGAACATAAATATTTGTAGGCTTCATTTAGGAAAAAAAGCAGGATGCTGCTAACTTACTAGAGGAAGTCAAAGGTTGTGTTTTATCGAATTGGTGATGCATATCCAGATAGAGACCTTGAAATCACCTTTGGCCTATTTCTTTAACAGGCTAAAAAAAAGGGGGAAATTTCAGTAGACTACAGTGGATAAACAAACCGTGGGCATACAAGATGAGTAACTTGAAGATAAACATGCCAAAGTCCTTTCCAAAGCTACTGGGATCAAAGTGAAATAAACAATAGGTCCTGGTGGACTTCTGCAAGGCCATTCAGGACTCATCAGGGAATAATTTAGATTTATACAAGGTCTAACACAAAAAAAGTACCGATCCGTGTGTATACTTTTAAAAAAAATAGACACATGTACACCAATGTGCACGTGCAAAAGTGAGATGAGTCCTTTTCTTATCAGAAAGATATTAAATCTTGTGCCCCACAGACATGAGGCCATCTTTTCTGTGGGTATTGAACTTTCCAGTAAACATTAATATTAGGTGGTGATGCTACAACTTCAGTTCACAAGGACTATAAAGAGATACTTTGTTTTTTACGCTGAGCGCCGTATAAATTAAATACGAGAGCCTACATCCAAAAGCCATGCGATACCTAGATACTGATCCTTGGCACCTGGAAAAGATTGCCATCTGCCCTGCATGCCTGGCTTCACAGTGTGGGCAAGGAAGGGAGGGTTGGCCCAGCTAGAGCAGGAGCCAAACCCTTCACACTGAGCAGGAAGCTCAACAAAACCTAACCAAGAGGAAATCTGGAGCAGAGGAATGCCCTTATCATGACACCACCCTGTGACTTCAGTGCTTCTTTCTGCTCAGTGTCCCTCCTGAAGGCTGCGCAGCCGTAGGTTTTTACAGCCTGCTGACAGCAGATCTCCTCTGTGGTGCAGGGAACACCAGCTCTTTCTTCAGGCTGGTGATGGTCAAACCCACACATTCCACCTCACAGGAGCCTGACACAAGCTTCCAAACGTGTAGGCTATTTAAGGCTCTTTGGGCTACAAAGAGAGACTCTCACCCCACAGCGGGACACCCTGATGGGGGTGGCTCTGCAGCACATCCATGCTGAGAGGCTGCTCTGCACAAATCTGCCATGTCACACTGCAGAGAGACTTCTCCAGCAATGTTTGTCACAGAGGTGGAACAACTCTTGCTAGATGTCATCTTTAGTATTTAGGACCGGTTAGGATTTTTTAGGATTTACCAAAAATAATTCTTTTGGAAATTGCTGACATTTACAATCTTGAAGCTTTGTGTGTAGGTGGGATGGAGTGGTGTTTTCCCTGCAGAAGCTCCATCTTTCACTGTCACTATGCGTTAATATGAGCAGCTGCATTTGTTATTGATTATTCCTTTCTTCCCTCCCTTTTTTTAAAAATACCCAGGATGCTGTGATTAGTATTTTGCAGCCTCTCTATCTTTTTGCCTTGGGGGATATTTTATGGATGTGCAAAATCTGCATGAAGTCAGTTATTTCGCAAGTTATCACTCAGCTCCAGGCCTTGGAAATTTAGAATTCAAGGTTTCGTGGTCTAATTTTCACTCACTTTTAAACACCTTAATTCTAATTGGAGACCTTATTCAGGATTAAAGCTGCTTTTACCTCTTTGTACTGGAAGGTTTCACTCATGTTTGACATCTATTTGTTTAAGGCCCTCCTGTGGTTCACAGGATTAGTGCACTACTAATGCTATTGTAACTTATTTTGGTTTTTAGGCAGTGAGTTTTTTACTTTTTTGGAGGAATACCATTTACCCAGTCTTGCTACAGGTTTTAACCATATTGCACCAATGATGTGAAACAGTGTGTTCTAAATTAACATTATAGATAGTCATCACAAAATTTCAGAGGGACATTCTATATTGTCAAAGACAGGAAAGATTCTCCACATGTACCACAGTAGAGATACAGATTTAAACAGAGAAAGTTGATTATTACAGTTTTTTTGTGGCCTAAGAATGTTCGAATTAGTCTTTGGAGTTCATCCATCAATCCTGTGGAAACCTGATCTGTTCACTCAGTTCTGTCTACTTGTGGCAGTGCGATATGAATGCATATCATATTTGAGGCCAAAAGAGACCATCATAGCATTTAAATTGATTTCCAGATCACTACAGACTACTGAAGTAATCCACTTGCTTCTGTACTAACCTTTTGTCTGCTAAGGCATACTTACTGAAAGCCACTGAGAGGAATGGCAAATGCCTTTTCTCCTTCGATGTTTTTGTTCCAATGAATAGCCAGCCTCACTTTTAAAACTACAGCTACCTTATTTCCATTCTGCAGCACTGTGGATTTTGCACCCAGACACGTGCCTGGTTTTGTGCTCGTCTGGCACTCTGTGCTTCCAGAAAGTGGGATTTTTCTCCCTATGAAGATTCTTGTAGGCAATAATCAAATTGTCTCTCAGCTATCTCCAGGCTGAGCTGAACAGGAGGTCTTCAATCACCTCCATGGCAGGCATTTTGTGTTCTTCCCTTCATCTGAACTCTGAACCCTTTAAATATAGGCAGTGATGTTAGTGCATTTTAAAAATGGCACTTGAGGCCTGAATGATGGGTTTTGCATGGCATTTTCTTACCTTTAACATATAATGCCTGGACTCTTCTTCCAGTTTCCTTTAGAAGCCAGGGATGAAGCTTCCAGTTACATCAGTGAGGTTTTTATCGTAATTCTTATAGATCAATTTTTAAGAGCATCAAGTGCCTATTGATGATATTGACTGAAAGGTTTGAGGTGGTTGAAGCACTGGCATTTAAGCATAGGATATGGCCAATGGCAATGGATCTTCCACAGTTAGGCATCCTACTTGAAATGAAGCATAATCTGGAAGAAAGCTTCTGTGACTGAGGGAGCCACACAGCCTGTTTCAGACTGAGTTTTTAGCTGACTGCCTCATGGTGGAGGTATTCTTAACTTGAATTGCTATAAATGGCATAAAACCACACTGATTTTAAAGGTCATGTTAGTGTAAGACCAACAATTTCTGCATGCGTTGGTGGATGTACTAATATATAATTCACCCTGGTTCAAATGCCAGCACTGTATTTTCCCTCACAGACTATCTGATGGCAGAAGCACATGGGGGGCCACTTGGAGACTTCCTGGAACTGGGGATTGTGCAAGTTGTGTGAATGTGTATGTTAGATATCTGACATGAGCCTCACAGAAGGTTACTGTAATTCCTGGGCTTGAGACAGTAATAACAAATTTGCACCCGAGCTGCAGAATAAATATTCCTCACCTTTGCTCAGCTGAACGTGCACTTTTTTTTTTTTGGCTGGGCCAAAAGCATGCATACGTCTCAGCTGTGTATTCCACTTCATTCCTGCCCATCTAAGCACTCATCAAGGAGCACATTATTCATTCCTAGACAGAGTTTTTACCTGCGTGTATTAGTCCACCGACCCAATACAAAGACCACAGCCCTTTAGTTGGTGTGCACCTCCACTCAGAGCGTAACAGATGGCAGCAGACTGATGGTTGAAGTGAGACTAGAAGTCCAAATAGCAAAAGATCAGCACTGTCAAGAGTGTTTAAAAGCTGATGGGTCATTCATATCAATTCTCTGAAGTGAAATGCAGGTTGTTTCTGTTCTCTGTGTTTAAGGCTTCATTGTAACAGCTAATGTTCCTAAAGGCTAAATTGCTTTAGTACCAACAGGTGAAATAAATTTAGGCCTCTTAAGAAGAGTCTCACATGCTTAAATCCAGTAACGTTCTTTTCTCAGTACGCTGGTTCTGACTTCACAGGGACATGTTTACTGACATTAGGGGATCATGTCACCGCTGTGTCTGTCCGACTCAGTTGAGGTCACTGTGGATAGTAACAGTTAGTGGAGATTCATATCTGAAATCCACCCACTTGTCTAAGTCAAATGCTAAGGTAAAACAGACCTTCATGCTTCACGCTGACTATCCTGTTGGAGAAGCAGCTAGCCTGAATGGATAAGTAAAGCAAGTAACTGATTATAACAGAGTTTACAATAGAGAGAAGAGCCCAGACAATAATGTGACAATTGGAAAGTCTGGGTAAATGCACTGGAAATCACTGACTTCGCTTGCATGTCTTAGCAAGGAGACTATCATTAAAATGGAAGCCTGCTTTCTACAGTAGGGAATGTGTGAGGCTTTGTGACTGTGGCTATTTCTAGCAATGACTGCAGAACCTGAAGGACCGGAAGAATCAATTAGGCAGGAGCGTGCCAAGCCAAACAAGCAACTCAGCCTCACCACAAACTGTGACTCACCAGCCTTTTTATAAACTAATTTCCTCAACAAAGAATGGAATTGAGCTCAGGCCAGCTTTGCTGTTTAGAAAACAGTGAGAGCACCACAATAGCTCTGCAGTCCCTCTGGATGAATGGACAGAGATCCCTTTCTTCCATCTTGCAACCAGACAGTGGGAGTATGGCGTCTTTAGCAGCTAGTGCACTGCAAAGGTATCTGTGGTTAACCTTAACCTGTGGCATAGCCTAAAATCCTTGTCTTTAGCTCTTCTTCGTAACTTTTAATGCAAAATCTCTGCTTCTTGTGCCTTTCTGTAGTGCCTGAGGTGCTTAGCCAGCAGTTATGGTGCCCTTGAACAAGACGCCATTCAGACATATAACAAGACTTTCTGAGCCTCAGGAGAGTTCTCATGGTACACAAGTGTGTTACAAAGCAGCTAAAGGTGAACTGGAATGAGGTAGAGCAGGACAAGACATAAGGAAATGAATGTTGACTAAAGGGCAGGATTACAAGGGGGAGGGGAGTCGTTTGCAACTTTTTTTCTTCTAAACAAATGTGTTAATCAGGGGTAAAAAGCATGGCTACTTATCAGTAAATGCAGAGATTTAAGATGGTTACTGATGCAGATTTCCTAAAAGGGCTATGTCTTGTACCTGGCACTTGAGCATACTTTGGAAAGACTTCCTCTTAGACATCTCATTTATTCGCTTTCTGGGGTTGGAAGGAAGGACTTGCACCTGCCTGCCTAGAGCCTGGTGTGCCACAGGGCTTCCTCTAACCAGGTCCTCTGCAAAGTTGTGCATGTCCAGCAGTGGCTGAACTTGTCTCATTCCTGATCATGGTCATGTTGAAGGAGGAATTAGAAGAGGAGAGGGAAGAGAAATCCTGGTTGTTTTTTTTTCCCCTCTCAGTTTTCCCATTTAGATGTTCTTGTATATGATTAAGGTTCTTCAGAAAAGCCTCCTTTTCTAACCATTGGGCCTATAAAGACAGGTGTACAGGAAGCACTGGCCTCCCTGCCAAAAGAGGCTATAAAAGCCATAAGATGGACCTGTGGGACAGAAGCTTGGTAAGGGAAAGAAGGAGGTAGGTACTGGGGTGCAGAGGGAGAGGATGGGGAGGGACATATGTGTGTCCTAGTGATGAAGGACCATGAGGACAGAGAAAGAAAGGAAGGACAGAAGTGGGAGAACAGGAGCAGCTGGCAGGAGAACAGAGGCATGAGACTACCTATGGTCAGAACCGAAATCCTATGACTAACATATTTGAAGTCCAAGTTTGCTCAGTTATGCTTGCTTGGACCTGAATCACCTGCAGTTTCTCCATATCTGGTACCACATGCTGTTCCTGTGGGGAGCCTGAGCCGGACTTGCTACCTCTGCAATGCTGCTGAGGCTGATGGAAATCCACAGACATGAATGCCAGTGTAATGGTGCACAGGCTCAGACGTGGCAATGCCAGGGAATCAGAACCAATCCCTCAAAGTAGGAGAGGTTGATTTTGCTTTTGTGGTCACTACTAAGTTCAGCAAGCAAAAAAGGCTAGGCAGGCTGCTTGCCAGCAGCCAGCAGTTTCCAGAACTGTACCTTGGAAGATCTCTAAGGGGCAAGGGAAATCCATGCCAGGCAGCTTGTGTGAAAGCGCTCATTTGCCTGGCAATGAAATCCTAAATTTGGTGGGTGAGCTGTCTGACTGATGAGGGGTTAAAGCCTTACTTGTTGCTTCCCAAAGTGGAGGTTTGGGTTGCACAGAGGCAACAGCTCCAGGTGTAATTTTAAAAGGTAACTGTGTGCTTTTACTGTGACCAATACATGCCATTCAAACATGGTCAGTGCTTGGGGACTGGAAAGGAATTATGCAAAAACAAGCAGGATCCTTTTTTTTCTTTTTTTATTTCTTTATAAAGAAAGGAAAGGATGGGCATGCCAAGCCAAAGTGGCGGAGTACAGACAAAGGTGAGCACTGAGGCTTCTCCTCGGGGCCATCCACAGTAAACTCTTGCCCTGGTAGAGTACAGCTCCCCATCCCTCCTGCCATGAGGAACCCAGCACACAGCCAGCCCCTTCAGCACAATCACAGCTCTTTGAAGTTAGTTTGCACAGTTTCACAATACTGTCAGCCCACGTCATGGCGGGGCAGCAGCAGCTGAGGCCAGCAACAGTAGCAGCAGCAACACTGGACACAGTGCACAGAAAAAAGGGAGCAAAGAGCTTATTTGCAAACACTTGTAGGTAACAATATAGAAAGTCCAGAGATCATAATTCTGCTATAAAAATATTACACTTCATAAAACCATGTACTATAAAAAAAATCTATTCAGAAACGCTGGTAAACATAATAAATACCTGTACACCGGCTGCCCTTTTCATACAGGAAACATAAAAAGCATGAGCCTCAGAAATCATAATTTGTAAACATGAATATGGAGCCTGTAAACAAAGTGCTAGATCATGTTTCATATTTTGTCAAATTCACTGAATACTACCCAAGTAAGCCCCTCGCACACATCATCACTTAATGGCCAAACTCCACCACTGCAACAGGAAAGAGGACCCTGCTCTGAGCTGTCCCCCTAATTTCATGGAAGGTGCATAGAGATTAAGGAACTGACACAAGAGTGAGGGAGGCAAGATTTGGCTCCGAGTCACAAATCAGAAACAACTTTTAAGCAACTGGTTTTCATTTTCTGCACTTCAAAATGCTTATTTTCAGCCTCTCCTTTCAAAATTCTCCTTTATCGAAGAGGATGTACATTTTCCTCATTTGCCTTTCAGGCTACGGCATCTCTGAAAACTACGACCATCATCACGTCCATTTAGGAGACAGGATGGAGCACAAATTGACTCTATAACTACATAAACAAAGCAAGTAGTGGTTGTACAGTTCAACACTGACCATCATGGTTTACACAACACGGGGTGATGCAAAGGGCCAAACTGTTAATTTTAGACTCTAAACTCTGGGCTGCAAAACATTGCCATGTGCAAGCCTGTACTGACATGCATGATCAGATGCCTGCTTAGCTGGCTGACGTGCGTGTGTTGTCACCCACTTGCACATGGAAATGCAAGCTCTAGGCTCACAAAACTTATAAATAGATTTTAGCTAAAATTTGTCTCTAAGAACTACTGTGACTTTATTTGCTCTGTAACATTCTTGTTCTGCACAGACTTCTGCTAACCCTTCAAATAAATACTCAGAAGTTTAGTTCTATACACACCGAGAACCTTACTTTTAACTTTTATCTTCTGAGTTTAAACACTCAAATTTTTACTAACTTTCAGAACACAAGAGGATGCGCAATTGTTGCTTGTGCCTGTTGTGGGCAGACATGGAGGGGGGGAGTGGGGGACTGTGCTCACACAGTAACTGAGGGACCAGAAGCAGCTTAGCTGCAATGTCTTGGGGCAATACAGGGTTTTAGAAGCATGGTCAGCTAGGAGGTAATCCACGCTTCTATGGGATTTTGATGCATACATCAAATGAGGAAAAGAAAATGGGCTTGCACGTTTTCCTTTGTTATGAACTGTATTAAAACATATTATTTTAGGCCTTTTTATTTTAATGTAAGAAATATCTGAGGTGGTTGGCCCAGTTGTACTTCTTGGATTCAGACCTATCACCCTGGAGCTCTCTTGGCTCTTACTTAAGGGCACCATCTGCAGATGTTCAACACAAGAATTTTGCTTCTGAAGACTTGCTTTGGTGTTTTTGCTACACACAACTTAAGATACAGCTTCAAAACACCTGAATTATAACAATTTTCCAGTGAAAGCTATCTCCTTTTCTGCTATAGTAATCTACTTTACCTTCCATGCTTATCTGCCTTACTCCTAGGCATCTAGAAGACTGTAGCACTCTACAAAATCAGGAATTTCCTCTGTAAAAATAGCTGATTTAAAAACAAACCCAGAATTTTTTCTATCCTCTTTATAAAGTTGATGGTGGCAAAAATACACACAGTAAACGCTATTTCCCCATGGCGTGTTATCTGTGGCCCTATACCCTCTGGTTACAGGGAGTTTATATGAACTTGTGGCAAATTTTCAGAAGCCTGGACTTGTCCTCCCCCTCTGTGCACACAGCTTGGCACCGATAACCTGCTGCTGTACAAACATCCCATCATTTATCACTTGACTCTGAGCCACACCTGGGCTCAGCTCAGTGTAACTCAGAAACAGAGGGACAGAGGCGACACCGAAGTTGTAGCCACACCAATGTGTTGACAGCACTGCTGGCAAAAGAAGACACTGTTGCCTTCCTGCTATCCCCAGCCACTTGTTCTGACGCACAGACATTTGCTTTGCTCCGTGGTGACGTGGATAAGGGAGGTGCGAAGACAGATGAGCAGCTGAGGTCAAGAGAAAGTGACTGCCTGCGTGTTTTTAGCATCAGCACTTGCATATGCTGGCATAAGTTCTGTGGACTGGTGGCAAAAGAAACCCTTGTGGCACTCGTGGCTTAGGGGATGATCCAAGCCCTGGCATAATTCATATTATAGACGCACATCAACTGCCATACTCAATCAAGGTTCAGATGTATTCGGATATACCAGAGCCAGGTATAAGTTGTTAGAGTGAGCACTGTACTATGCAGGCAAAACTAGCCTGTCCCTTAAAGATCTGCATACTGATTTCTTATAGAATATGATGTACCCTCTAAGCCAACAGATTTATTATTCCTTTCAAACTCAGTCCAAAACCTATTTAACCGTTAAGTCTGGCTGAAAAGAGTCCCAGTAGTACATCCAGGGTTAGATGAAGCACACGGACATGCAATCTGTACTTTGTAAGAGTGTGACACGCAAGGTCATGTCACAACATCATGTCACACAAGACATGCTTCTCCAAGCTCTCTGTGCCTGGGTTATCCCCAGTATCTGAGACCGTTTTCTGGAGAATCAAACCAGAATCTATTGTCAGAGGGATTTTTTTTTTCAGATGTAGAGATTGATTACAAAGTGTCTGTGAAGGCCACTTGTGGTTTGCTGAAAAAGTCAGGCTTTATAAATTCTATCCGCTGTTAAAACTTGATTAGAAAAAATTAAACAGATTTTAAACAAATAAAAATTCATGGGGGACTGGAGGCGGGGGTCAGCTCTCCCTCCGAGCAGCATCTCCCACACCTTTGCCGTATACACAAGCTGTGGTGCTCTGTAGGAACTGGATCTTCCCGTGATCTTCATCAGGGCCATTTGGCTTCTTCAAAGTCTGGGAGCTGCAGAGGTAGGATCCAGCTCTGCAAAGTGTGGGGAGATGCCTCCTCCCTGCTGGGCACACTCCCCTCTACTGAGCTGAACGATTTGAAGTGGCTCTTGAGATGAGCTGACTATGTCTGTGACAGATACACTTTAGTATGCCTTGGATGGTCATTGCTTTGCGTACCTTGATGGTTCAGAAATGTAACTATACTATTGGTAACAGCCTAAGGCACTAGGTCACTTTGTGGACTAATAACCTGCAAGACGGTATGATCTAATTCAAAGTGATTTTTCGACTCTCAGGAGTTAAACACAACGTTTAGTAAAAGTCCTTTAAGATTAAAAAGAGAGAAAGAGAGAGAAAGAGAGAGGCTAAGCTGTTTTCAGTTAAGTTTTCTTCTAGAAAGAATAAATGTTTATTGCTGAGCTGTAGCAAGGAGCCCGGAAAAGAGACCTTGGTATAAAAGCAGCCGTAGCAGTAATTAGGCCATGGCCATGCATCTTCCCCTGGATCCAGCTGGGCCAAGGGAAGCAGCAGGTGCTACCAGCCTGAAATAATGAGTGCCAATGGTGTGTTCCTCCCCCTCTGCCAGGAGTGATCATCCCTTGGATTGTTGATGGAGGCTCTTGTATTTCAGTCAAAGTGGGCTGGATCAGCAAGACTGACAGTGAAAATGGTTTAATTGGGTTCATCTTGACTGAAAGAGGTCACAAAACCCTCAGAAGAGCACATCCCATGGCAAGCCTGGGGAGGGGGGGCTGATCTGCCCTGGGGGTGCGCAGGGATGCACAGCTGGGACAGGGGCGAGGCTGGACGGGACAGCTTCTTCCACAGCCACCTATCCACACCCAGACTAACCGCTACCATTTTCAATGGCTAATTTTCAAGAACACCACAGATGAACCTCTTCAGAGTATCACCTCAAGCACTGACTACACTTCTATCCTCATTTGGACAAGCTGGGACAGCACTTTTTTTGTGTGTATGTGTTTATATCTACACATACACATGTGCATACATCTGGATGCACTGCCAACAAAATCTTAATAAGCAAACCCCATTGTATGTAATTTATAGGCTTATAGAGTAATTAACGAGCATCAGCATGTATTGTTCTGTATGTGGCCCAAACCTTGTACAGTTAATAGGGGGATAGCTGGTGGGTTAGAAAGAGCTAAATCAGGAAGAGATTCAAACCATTAAATTCAGGAAAAGCAATATCGTGTAAGCTTGGCCTACAGTAATATTCATTGAAAAAAAATGCTCAAAGAATTAAGACTGAGTATATCAAGAGGGAATTAGACTGTTTCCAATGGCTGTGAAGAGAAAGCAAACTGAAGCAATGAAAGATGACCAAGAAATCTCAGGGGGAGACAAAAACTCTGCATAATATTTACAACACTCTTTCTGCCCATATACAATACAATTACACTGACCATTAAAAATATACTTTGCTGAAACAGCACAAACCATCCGGGACCCCAGAAAATCCAGCCCTCCCTCCAGGTTGCCCTTAGCATCTTTGTGCCCACCTTGCCTTCTTCCAGGATAGAAGTCACTTACAGGGAAACAAGGCCAGGCCCGAGCATTTCTGCATCAGCCAGGATTTTTCCTGCCTGTGGACTCACCTCACAGCGTGCTGCTCGCAGAAATATATGTGACTTAACTTCTAACAAGAGGAAAAGTGTAAAGGCAGCAAAAAGCTGACAGTGAGCCCAGCTTAGCTGGAGGAGAGAATGAGGGCTGCTGTGTATATAACCATAGACACACACCTGCGCGTGTTTGCACACATCAGTCCAAGCCGATTCAGCCACGGTGTGAGGTTTCACAGCATCGTTTATTCTAGAAAAGAGATGGGCTTCAAGGAGAGCCGCTTTGCAGCAGACCTCTGTGCACAGCACATCAACCTGAACGTTAAATATCTGTTTAAATTATTAAGAATAAATTTAAATTTTAAAATAGACTAATGCAAACAAACTAGTTTCAGTCAACATTGGAACAGAGCTAGTTTTAGGAAGCATATTGCTGTAGCAAATGCAGCTCCTTCTTCCCTTGGACACTGAGGCAGTGATCTGGTAATTCCAGTTCAGCACCAAGATGCACATACCGCCCAGCAAGGAAAAATTACCTTCTCTAGCATATGAAGCTCCATGTTCACATTTTTCTTTTTTTTCCCATCATGACAGAAAAAAAGGCAACATAACACATAGCTTTTCCCACAAAGCATCTGAGGTGACAAATTTTACTCGGAAAGCAAAAATTAACAAAAGCAGTACAAAGAAGAATCCTGGTCAGCTTGTGACCACCATAAGCCAAGACGGGTAAGAGAAAGAATAAAAAAATAGTTCACATCCGGCACCACAAAGCTTGCTCATTTTCTTTGAAATCAGGGAATGAAAAAAAAGGTCCGTTTTGCTGAGACCATTTCAACAAAGTTTTCTTTCCCTGAACCTAGAAAAACCAGGTATTAGGGTACAGAACTTTTGTTTTATATGTATATAAATACACATGTACATATTTATATAAATATAAAAGCAGAGCATCCTCCCATTTCTCCTCATAATTTATTATTATTATTAAAGCTTGTAACAGAGTTAGCTGGACTCTTCAGAAGTGGGTAGTCTCCGCACACACATGGCACAGGGAGTTTAGCTCTGCTAGAGCAGAACGGCCAGGCAGGGACATGAAAGGTTGGGTGACGGGGGGCGGATTTGGGTGACCAGCCAGGGAAGGGCAGGGAGCAACAACTGGAAATGGCATCGCTTGCTCCAGGGTGGCACTCTGGCCCGCCAGAGCCGGCCTCCGTGAGCAGGCTCCGTGAGCAGACTCCATGATGGCGTGGGAGGACGGCTGCACAACCCACCCGGCCCCTCAGCAGCCCACCCCCCTCTTCTGCACCAGCTGCTGAAGAGGGGCTGTCTCTTGCTTTTAGAGGGGTCCCAGTTCACCCTCTAAGCACATGCATGCTAGTTCCCTTTGGCAGTACTCCCCACCATGCTGCCGTAGGTCTTTTTGCCTACTGTCCTCAAAGTCACCTGCACCGTTCCCTGCCTCTGCTGGGTTCCCCAGCCCCCTCACCAAGTCCTCCCAGACGTCCTGCTTGCTGGCCAAGACCAGACGCCTTTTTTTCCCCTAATCCACAGGCTCCTACTCACACTGTTATACATGAATGCTTTCCCACAGTCTTGTAAGACCCAATAATTTCCTCAAAGGAGTGAGTTTCTCAGAGGTTTTCTGCTCTCTGAGACCTCTGAGTAAGTCAGGGCTGGTGGCATGTGCTCCTCAAGAGGTGCTGACTTCGTTCCATAGAGGGCAGGGTCAAAGTGCAAAAGATTTCTTGAAATCAGAAGGTATTTCCGTCACCGACAGCTCTCTCTCCTTCATGTTGTGTAGCACTTATTTCAAGTAAGGTTATTATTCATGTGTCTCTGCAGCCTTCACTCTTCCTGTGGTGAGTGGAGATCAGTAGATGTCTAGTGGTGACCAGCCAAGCCACTTCATCATGAGGCATGCTGGAACAGCTGAAAACATTCAAACCTGACTGCGTTCTTCATAGCAAAAAGTGCTTTTCTTGAGAAGCAAAATGAAAACAGTGTTCCCGTGGAACATCTTAAGGACTCAAAACCAGTATTTCCTAGGATGGGAGGGATGGAGCACATCTACTTTATTTGGCTTTATCTCAGTAAGGAAACAAAGCTACTGGCAAAATTGGCACATCTTTGTGAACTTGTTAAACTTGGGCCCCTGGCTGGAATGTAAAAGAAATGATGGAGCAAAGGAGAACTTTGCCTTACGCTGGGCTTCTGCTAGTTCTGGCGATTTCGTGTGCAGGTTGTCCAAAATAGTTCTGCTAGCCAAGTAAAGATGAATCTCTCAAATAATAAACTGCGGGTTTTCAAAGAGGCCTTTTGGGGGTACTGCTACAACCTGGTAGAGGTAAGTCTTTTCATGCCCCTCCGCTGAGCCAGATTGGAGGACAATACAGGCTCCAGCCTTGGTGCCTGAGGTGCTCGGTTTAAAGCAAAGTAAGTGGCTGCCATTGCACCCTGTAAAATAGACAAAAGAGGTTTGTGGTTTTTTTTCTCAGGAAGAGAAAATCATGGGGTGACATTCAGTTCTTTGATTCTTTTCCCCTCCCTTTCCCTATTCAGTCCCCTGAAAAAATGGATGTGCATGGATGATTTCCATGAAATGATAATGTTTAGGCTGTCAGACAGCTAGACCCCTGATTGAAAGCAGTGGGTAGCAGTATGTGCACAGAGTCCCACTAGGTCACTACGATCCAGGAAGAAGTTAAAAATATTGAGCAGGTGACAGGTCCAAAAGCTTTACTGTTACTACAGTGCCATATTATATTTGGTCTCTGTGGCAAATAATCTTCCCAATTCCTCTATCGCTTTCCAGAATATTTACACAAATGACAGCTCATTCTGCAAGGAAGGAAGAGGCAAAGGGGCAGGATATACCTTCACCAGGTGAACATCTTGTCTGCTGAGTTGGCTTTGAGACAGATACTCCCTGTTCACTATCCATGGATGTCTTAGGACTTGGACTGCTGTGAGGCGCTGATGAGGGTCTACATGAAGCATCTTTGATACAATGTCCTGGGTTTAAAAGGAAGAAAATGGTAAAAGGGAAAAAGTAATTAATAGTGCAGGTTTTACTAAGATCTTCCTGGTTGACCAGCAGGTGCAATGGAGAGAGGGATGTATGTGAGATAGGCTTTATGTTTTTCAAGTGTAAAGTCTGATCTTCAAAATTTCCAAGAGTAATATTCAACTCTTAGTTTACAATCCAGTCAAAAGATAATTTGGAGGGTATTCAGTTTATTGAGTGAGTGTTAATTATTGGTGACCTTGTAGGGGTGATAAACTCCACCTAAAGAGGATGTCATCTGGAGGCATCTCCTCACTGACATGCTTACAAGAGAAGCCTAGAACAGAAATCGAATTCGAGTGGCTAAAATTCAATGAGATCAGTTCTACTATGACTGAACATTTAAATTCCAAAACTGGATATCTGATAAAAAATTAATTGTGAGGCTCATAAGCGTTGGTAGCAAGATGAGTAAGTTACTGGGATGGCTTGCAGTTTTGTGATGGGATATGTCAGTATTTTTCCATAGGACACTACTGGTTGCTAAAACTGAAATCTCTTGCAGGAATATCCAGACCCTGTCAACGTTTCTGATTAATGCCAGGCAACTGGAAGCTTGTCAACTTTCCTGCCCATCTACCTGTTTCACAGACTAGTGCACAGCTTTGTGCCCAAAGATCGCAGCACCAGACAAATTTTATCTCTTTGTTTTTTATGCTTTGTGATAGGGCGGCCTAAACTGTGAACTGTACAGGAGTTAAAAATGCTAGTGTATGAACTGCCTGCTTCTTGCTAACTTTGAGAAGCAAAAAGGTGGTTCACATATAGACCATGAATTTGTGCCATTGACTACCCTACACTTCTAAAAGTTCAGTTGCACCAAAAGAGTTCTGTGCTGTTTTAATGTTTAGAGCATTCACAATTGACGGTGCTATATTATGACTTAGTTTAATGAAATAAAGTGCCAAAATTCCTAACACACTATTTCATGCAGAGTGGTAGAAATATAAAGAAGGAATTTTTGATTTCATAGGACACAGAGAAATAACCCTTCTGACTATCTCCCTCTTAAGTTTGTTACAATTGCAGACTGCAAGCCTGTTTCAGAGAACAAGAAAAAAATCTGAGAATGTGTTCACTGACCTTTGCAGTGTCAGATACTGAATCCCAGTTTCCTCCTGTAAGTGCATATTTGCCACTGCCAATCCTGGCCAGAATCTCCTCTGGGGTATCATCTGGTCCATTTGCAAAAGGAGTGAACCTATTTTAAAAAAGAGAAAAAATACAGTGCAATTTGCAAGTATATGATTTCTAGGATCTAGTGCTAAATGCCACCAATTACAACAGGAATTTGGTTCCAGAATTGACCACACACATCACTGCTTCATTTTCACTCAGACTATACAGTCCTCAGATTAAGTTGTTCTGCAGAGGAAAAGACTGATTCCTTAACTGTTTTTAAAATTTTTATTCTGTTCCCATTCTTTAGGAATGAAATACTCCTTTTAAAAAATAGAGAGGCTTTTACCTCTTTAATTGTTTTAATTCTGCTTTATTGCCAACAGAAGTACCTTGAAAATGGCAAGAAAGGATAAAAATAATAAAGGAGAAAAACTAGGATCTGCAACAGAAAAAAAAGGGAAAGAAAAAAGAACCTTTATAATCTATTTTGCAAGGCTTTGTTAACCATAATGTGCAGGTCTGTTGGGCAAGACAAATGATCTGCAATAGGTTACTTCCTGATTTGGCCAGTCAGAAGTTACTAGTAACATGCACCCGGCTTTACAGAAGTATCACATGCAAAGGGCACATTTTTTATCTTCATAAAGTGACAAGTGGTAAGATTTTTGCATCTGACTAAAATCCACCAAGCCAAGTTCTACTCTGCAATCTTGAACAGCTGTGTAGGTTTAGAAGAAGGGGGTATTTGGGATTTTTTTACTTTCCCTTCCATCTGTCTTTTCTCTTCTGAAAGTGTGCCAGAGTAGTTTTTAGATTGTTTAAACAGTTGTTTTGGCCACATCTTTCTATCCCACCTGGTTTCTAATAGCACATTCAATTCCTTATGCTGTATTTTCTAATTTTCAAAACCACATCAGATTTCACAGAAGTTCATCCTAAAGAGATAGATAATGTTATTGTAATCTGTAACTATCAAGAGGGATGCACTAAGAGTTAAGGACTGGTTAAAACTCCAAAGTCTGTCACTACCTGCATTAACAGGATCCCAGCCTTCTGCTCTAGTCCTGCGTGTCTGAGCCCTCCCTGCTCATAGAGATGATGGGAGGAGAATAAAATCCTGGTTGCAAATAATAATCAGTTCCTACTAACTCTCCTCTGGTGAGGAAGAACAAGGCCATCCCTAAATGCCGTGGTGGCACCTAAAAAGTCAGCACTTCTCAACAGTTTGCATTACTCTTATTTTGTCTTTTAAGTGCAGAAAAAAGTGAGATATAAGTTAATAGCACCTGTCAGCAAATTTAATATCCAATAAATTGTGCAATTTGTATTTCAGATTCAAAGACATTTGGATTTTCTTTCATGTTTAAAAAAGAAGCATTTTGACTATAATCAGCTAAACAAATGTGACTGTGGGTAATGTGTTGGTTTTATTTCACTGATTCTGGTTGTGCGTCACTGCAAATGTATGGCATTAGCCAAATAGAAACACGTTTTTGGAGATCCCACAGAAAGTCACAATGTATTTCAGATAACGGTAAACACATTTGTACTCAGGAACAAAATAGATGTGATAGAAACTCCTGGCAATAATAATAATCCATGAGGCAAGAGACATGAATAACAAAAAGGTAGGGTCCAACTCTTTTTTTTCTGTATAAATCCAGGAATGAATCCAAGCTTCCTGCCACAGCTGAATGATCACGAAGCAGATTACGGAGCTGTCAGATGTCACTGAAAAGTTTCAAGCTGCACTTAGGTACGATAAATGTGCACATACTGCACCCTGAGAAATGAAATTCAGGGGCCTGATAACTCCAGAATGGATTTGCACACTGTGTTTCCCACTCACCCCAGCACATCTTATTCCTGTCCTTCACTGTTTATTTCAATCTGTCTCTTTCCCTGGGTCTTCTTCTGTCAATATTTAACTTTAGCCAACACACTGGCAGGGGTATTTTTGCCAAGTACCACCCCTCCCCCCCCCCCCCCCCCCCCAAAAAAAAAAAATTTTCCTGCTGCCTGTTGCTGTTCTTGCTGGTCTGTTCATTTACTTTCTGTCCTTTCTGCAGCATATTTTTCAAATAGCATATGAGAACTATGTTTTGGTTTGTGGTTTTATTTTTTAGCCTTTAAAGGTGCTCAGATACCTTGATAACAACAACAGTAGAAGAAGAATGAAGCTGAAGAGAATATATGCATTAATAGAAATGAATGAACATCGTCTTATGGATAAGGTGAACGTGATATGGCTCTTCATACTCCTACACTCCTCTCCTAGTGTAAAACTTTCATGCTGCTTAAGCGGTGAGTGAGCCTTTTAGGAGTCCAGGTCTCAGTGCACACTTACAGGCCCAGGCTGTTAAAAGCCTAAACAACTTGTAAAGCATCATTATGCATTCTGGAAAAACTTCTTCTAATTCTAGGTCTTGGCATCTAATTTCTTGCCTTGTACAACTGAGCACATTTCTCAAAGGAGGCCAGACAGTTTGCTCTCTCTATCTGCGATTCCTTTCTGGCTTAATCAGTGCTGAAGTCCTGAGCCCACTGGAGACTGCTGCTGTAGGAAAAACTCTTCACTCACCCTGCCAACATGGTATACAGTAGGATCCCCAAGCTCCAGATGTCACAGGCTGCATCGTAACCTTGGCGTTTAAGGACCTATGTGAAGGAAAGAGAGAGACGAAAATAGGTTAATCTGCTTTCCTGAATTTTTAGCTTCTGGTGTTCGAAAAGCACAGATTAGTGGTTGTACCTGCTGACATTTCCAGGGCTTGCCCTTGTATCTGGCTGCCTTAGGTGCAAAATGTTCAGTAGTGGAGTGAGGCGAGGTGAAACCCAGGCTGGAGTGAGCTGGTTAGTGTGCCAGACCAGCAAAGGTGTCACCTCCACAGTGACAGAGTGCAGTTTGTTGGAGGCTCTGGAAGCCTCTCTGAACATCTAACACATAGCAAAGCAGAACAAGCCCCTCTGCTTATTTCGATGTTTTAAAATCTTTCTTAAAACAGCTCGTTAATACTTTGAAACGTATCCTCCTAACATAAAGGTTACCAAGAACACTGTAGAGGCAACAAGCATAGGGCTGAGTGACAGTGGTGAGCATGTCTGAACTCAGTTCGGATTTGATACAACAAATGGATGCACTGGACTTAACAGATAATAGGCTAAAACTTGATCCTTTTTCCCTATGGGGAAAACAAGACCCATGGTACTCAGCAGAGATCTGACCAGTAGGTTCGATGTTGGTACAGGATGGTAAGTTAGAGCAGAAAGGGTAAAATCTGGATTTCATTTATACTAATGCATACCAGAAGAAATGCCTATTTGAGTCAGTGCAAGTCCAAGTGAAAGTGAAGTCACCAATTTAGGTTGCATTGCTGAGATTAGGGGAAGAACTTTGTTTCTGTTTGGCTCAGAAAAGCTCTGGGACCACGTCTGGACCTTCCACTTGCTCAGAAAAGCAAACTACCCTTCTGTTTATTCAGTTTTGACATAAGGTGAGTTTTGTCCCCTTTGGATGGATCAGTAGATACATTAATTTTTTGCAAAGCACATGAAAAAGGAATGTACAAAATCAGCAAGTTTTTCTCTGGCCTGCAGCCTTGTTACCCAGGAGTGATTTCAGCTATCTGAAGTCTATCACAGAAAAGACCAAGCACTGCTAGGAAAAAACAGTTTCAGAAAAAATTGCCTTGACAGATTTTACAAATGATGAGTGGTAAACCAACCATCTGCCAGGTATGCTGCTGAGCGAATATTTGCTACCTGGAAAAAAAAAACTGAGAAAATGTTGCATTTTCTCCTGTTGACAAAGCTGGTAAAATTCTGCTTCTGCCTCTCTCTCCTGCACTTCATGTATACGCTCTCTGGCTGTTTTATTTGTTCCTATTTCTTTAGTTCCTACATTCATTCCCCCTCTATTAATGTTAGTTTTTATGGGCAAAACTTCTGTGCTATTTGAGAAACTCAGTTGCTTCTTGCTTCTCCTGTGAGACTGAATACCCAACATTTATCTTTTGGCGTGGCCATTCTCATTGCTTCTTGAACAGTTACGTTTTCATTGCCATCACTGGCAAACTCCAGTAACCAAGGACAATCAAGTCCAAGGCAAATGACAGAAAAATGGGGCAGTGATGATGTTTAGTGGAGCAGGGTACTAAGCAAGTGGTTACACAACCCCAAAACGGTGGGCAGGTGTTGCTGTGTGCCATCATTCAGTGTGCAAGAATGCTGTGAGATAACACGGGCATCCACCCTGTGCCAGCGTCTAGGGACAGCTTTGCTGGGACTTAGTTTTTATTGATAACAACAGGATCTAGGGAGAGTTATCAGGTAGCGTTGTTGCTACTTGAAAACGTCTCCTGCAGGTCTGTGCAACTGTGGTTAAAGTGAGAACACTGAGCTGGCAGGAGCAAGCCTGGGAAACCTTGGCCAAAAAGATAAGCGTTTGATCTAGGGGGCAGATATTATCAAACAGGGACAGGCACCTGTCTTAGAAATAAATCAGTCAGGGAAAGAGCTTTGCAGAAGATGCAGTGGTGCCCTACTCTAATGGGTGCTGAAGAATTTACCACTCATGAAGGGGTTTCGGTCACCTCGAGAATTTGGTGGGATCTGAAATACAGGCATGAGCTGCTGGTTCTTAGCTCCACACATGGCAGGGCGTTGTAGTGATAAGGAACATACTTCCCCTGGGTTCATTCAATTCTGATAATGGCTCAGATGTTTATCCAAACCCCTTTTATTTCTATAGGCTTTGATCCATTGGATTAACAATGTTACAAATACAGGCTTTTCTCAGTTGTGACACAAGCAGGGATGCATGTGGGTATGAAAGCTAATAAACAGTCTCATCGTTTCAAATGCCGAAACAGTAGTTCTTCACGGATTTTGCAGGGAAACTGCAGAAAAAAATATTTTTACTTTATCCAGAAGGATCCTACGGCATCCCTAGGGAAACGGCAGGCTGCCTTCCCGCCCGATCCCGCCTCTCCTCACTCCCCGCACCCAGCGGGACTCGCACTAGGTGGCAGCCTGCGTCTTTCTCTCGGGCAGCCTTCAGCTGTGCTCATCTAAACCCCCAATTAAATGTTTCCAAAATAAAGGGAGAGCCAAGTGGGCAAACATGTCCTCCTTCCTCTGCCACTGTCTTCTTGTATCATCAGCCCAGCTGACTTTCTGCCGCCTTGTTTAGTTTCATGGGCGTACGGCAGACATCGCAGCGGGGCTCAGACGGGGAACGTTAAAGTCGAGTGGAGTCTGGAGGGCAGCATTATATCACAGGTAAAATGTAAAAGCACTTAAGGCTTTATGTAAGCTCTCTGTCAGTTCTGGTAATGTTTCAATTAATCTCCAACGTTTCCTGCATTAGCAGGACCTGTCTTACCACAAACATCTGGGAGCATGATTTCTGCTTTCAGTTCAAATCAGAAGATTCCGATCCGAAACTGCATTGGGCAGGCAACGTTTGTGATTACAGACGCAATATAAAATAGCCCATCATGAAAAATAGCTAGACTTATTTTAAGCACCTTGTATCTTGGAGAAAATCTGAGTGCTCTAAATCTTGTAAACATGATTAATTTTTTGTTTAGAAATTGAATTGCTGTGGTGCCACAGAACTTTTTTTCCGTATTTTGATAAATTTTAAACAGCTCATTCCAATTTCTAAAATGAAAACCCAACCAAACAGCAATAAAATAACAAACCAATCTGTCTTGGCAATGGGATTTTTTTTCTGAAAAAAATCTGCTTTGAATTTATACTGCCCCAGCAATGGTCTCAATTTAACAAATTCTATTTCAGATGCTGGAAGGCTGTGATTCCTGTAACTTTTGGTATCATGAAAGGACCTTGTACAGAAAGATCATCCATTTTTCTCTTCCCAGTTAGACATCATGCAAATGAACATTGGATGGAGAAGAGTTATGGGGAAGAAAAGATTGCTGAATGATACCAACTGAGAGACAATGGTATTTGACAGCAGAGGACAGATGAAGTATTGAAAGGCAATAGTTTTGAATTTTTCTTACAAAGACCATAAGAAGCTGAGGAAGACACACATTTGAAGTTGTGTGTTGCAAATACTAAAATTGCTGATAAGCTTCACTCTGAGAAATCGAAAATTACCCAGGAAATTAACCTTTTGCTCCTTCATCAGAAGGAAGCAGGTATGAACACCTCAAGGGTCAAATGCAGCAAACAGCCCAAACCATTCAAACAGCTGTGGGACCCAAACCCACTCCCGTGGGGCTGCGTGAAAGGAACAGCACTTGGCAGCGATGCAAAGCCACTTCTCCCTGGCTTGGGGCAAGCTGTTTGGTCTTCCTCCATTCCCCCATCTGTAAACATGGGAAAGCAGCCTTTTCCAACGTCCCCCATAACAGGGGGGATTGGTACTAGGAAAGCCCAAGAGAAGAGATGTTTCTTTAGCTCAATGAAGCCAACAATAAAGCTCCCACTGACTTCAGTGTGGTAAGGATTTCATGCATGGATTTTTCTTTTGAGTCTTACTCCTGACATCAAGATTTCCCCCTTAAGCCTTATCCCGTTCTGACACAGTGAACTAGAGGGGAAGCAATCTGAGCAGAAGCAGCTAGAGAAAAAATGGTATTTATCCTAGTGATGAGCCAAAGCATTGTGTACGTCAGTCCAAGACAGACACCGGCTTCTGTCAGGAGAAAAACAACTGCCCCGACAAAACCAGCAATAGGAAAGTTATGGTAATAGAGACTGTGCAAGTGCCGGTAGCCTGGTTTCTGCCTTGCTCCTCTGGTAAAGGCAGTGAGGAAAAGGGAGAGGAAGGACTGCTTCCTAGGACATGCTCATTACTCACGGCTTTGAAATGCGATCCTACCTCGGGGGCGACGAAGTTTGCCGTGTAGCAGGGAGTCATGAGCAGCCCGTTCTCGGCTCTCAGTTGCTTGGCAAACCCAAAGTCACAGATCCTGATGGAGTCTGGGTTTCCTGACTCATCCATGTAGAGGATATTACTTGGCTTGAGATCCCGGTGCACCACCTTAACGAGAAAGCAATGAGTAACAAGTGAGGAGAGGAGGTCAGAGAGGATCCAGGCTTGGCTGCTGTTTCTGGTCTGCTGGTTGAGGTAGGTCAAGAGCTCATGCCAAAAACATTTAAGTTTTGGAGAAAAGTTGCTTAAAAGCCTTGGGCAAACAAAGAAAAAAAAAAAAAGGTGGAAGTCTGTTAAAATCAGAAAGAACATGTTTGACAGTCTCTGCTGATATATTAAGAGGCTGCTGCTTTAAGGGGGGACACCTTTCCTGAGGGTGGTCAGAGGGGGTTGCTGTACCAACGCCTTGGTGTCAGAGTCTTCTAGAACCTGATGGCCCTAAACATTCAGCTGAAAAGGCGAAGAAGAAATCCCGTCATAGGAGGAAAGTGTGCAAGGGTCTTCTTGCGACTGTTCATGTGAGTGGCTCACACCTGAAGGGAGGGATTATTTTTTTTCCTCATTTCAAAATGTATCCACAAAAATCCGTTCTGTAGGCACGCAACTTCAAGTGGCTGTGTGTTTTACCACACACGCCGAATTTCAGTGGTGGGAAAAGAAGCCTTTAGTTGTTATAGCAAGACTGAAAAACTATCACGAAAACATAAAAGCCCAAGAACAAAATGTACTTGTTTTAACCATGAAACAGAAAAAGCAGCAAATATTTGGCTAGTTATCCAAACTGCTTGTCCCTTAAAAGCAGAAAAGGAGAGATTTTCAAACTGCTTAATATAGAGAGCTTAGATTTTAAAAGCCATCTCTTTAACAGCATGTCAGAAACCTTTCCCATCAGCTGCTCAAACTGCCACTTCACTTGGAAACCTGAGCGTTTGATTTTCTACCTCTCTGCTGATTCAGCTACCCTATGTGAAATTCTGTTGAAAGATCAGGTACTGCAATGGTGACTGTGATAAAAAGTAAACAACTAATATCCCAATGAGGTACATGAACTTGAAAACCAGTGCACTTTGGGGATGAAAATACCACTTCAGCATACTGCGGTTCAGTTGGGAAATGTCTAAAAAGCCTATGACCCTATTTCACAAAGAAAATGTAATTATAAATATGGAGAAAGGGATCTTTTTGGGGAAAAAAACATATTTACATTTCAGAGAAGCACATCACCACTGTTTGCTTTTCTAAAAGTAATAGAAGGTTGATGCAGATAGCCAAAAAAGCAATGCTTACACCCTGAGAGTGCAGGTAATCCACAGTCCTGGTGATGGTGCACAGCACAGCGCTGGCCTCCCGCTCTGAGAAACACTTCTGCCGAAGAATGCGGTCCAGCAGCTCGCCTCCCCGCATCAGCTCCATCACCAGGTACACGTATTTCCCATCATCATAGACCTGGAAGAGTAACAAAATAAATATATGTTTTGGACCCATTAACTTGGTGAAGGTTGGTCCTTTGATCACAGTGTTGGCTTGCTTGTGTGAGATGTTCCAAGAAGAAAATGTCAGCTAACGTGGGGGAAATGTGCTTATTACGCTTAACAACAGAAAAGACAACTTTACAAAATGACTTAATCATCACTTTTTTCTCGTGTCTGTAACAGCTTGCCGATTTGTCCACACAGAAAGGTAGCTTTCCTGATCTGCTGTCACGTCAGCAGAGTAGACCAAGCTGCTAAAAGCAGCACCACTTCACACAGCCTGAAATGTCTGCTGCCTCTCACCCAAGCCTCCTTCTCAGTAGTGTTCTCTCTTTCCACTTCCACAGGGTAACATTTGCCATTTCAAATATCAATACTTCCCTTTGACTCATGATCAGCTAAAGGAACCGTATTATACTGTTGGCCAAGACCTGCTTCCGACGATACGATATAGTTTATATTTGCAGTTCTGGTGAATACATTGTTGACATCAGCTACAAGATGTATTTACCTTCAACGTCAATTGCAAGGGGTAAAAAGACATTTTGTGTCTAAACTGGAAGACAGCCATTTTCACCTCATAAGCCTTTATCTGGACTGCAATAACAGGCAGTGCTATAGTCATCAATGCTAAATGTTTTTGGAAAGGAATATAAAACCTTTTTTGCACAGATTTTAAGATACTCTTTAACACTTAGGAATTAGGTGAGACTTCCCTGAGGGCATGTGGTTAGAAATTTTTTATATACTTCTCTAAGTTCCGAACCATAATATACTGACCACTGAGACAGGCAGGATTTTGTTCTGTAAACTCTTGAATCTGACACGGTGTGGCCAGTCCTGGGTGAGACGGCAGGCAGCGTAAGTAAAACATCTCCCACTGAAGGTCATTACTGCATGTGAGCACAGCGAAGGCTATTCTTCATATGAAATGCTGAAGAAATCTTCATGTCTTGTCAGGCTGCTTGAGTAGAAGGTAAATACTCCCTAGCATTAAAACACTGTCGGGGGAAATCCTAGTGACTTTGTGAGCTCTCCTCTTCACAACAAAGCAGATCCCACAGGCTGCTCATGAAAGAGCATCCCCTGCCCAGCAGCACCCCTGTCTGTGCTCAGCAACTTGCTCCGTAGCATCCAACCAGGGAGATCTCACTTCTGAAAAGCGCTGCAAAACCAAATACATTTTGTTGTTCTCCGACACTGTGCCCCTTTGGTTTTATCTACAGTTGGTTAGACAGTAATTGGAGAATGTATAACCTGACAGTCTTTCAAACTGGTATCCAGGAATTTGTGACTCCCATTTTTTAACTTGATTTCAGTGGTTCTGGTTTTATCTCTGAGCTTCAACTGAAGAATTTTCCAGACATGGGCAAGTAGGTGAGCCTGACCATAAGGTGAGAATCATTTAATGCTGAAGTGCTCAAAGACTACTCACATCTTTAAGAGTAATGATGTTTGGATGCTGTCCGTATCGCAAGAGGATCTCAATTTCTTCAGAGGGGTCTCTCTTGCTCTTATCAATTATCTGGAATAAATGAAGCACAGTGTAGTAAGATACTGGCTAGCAGCACTAAGCACAAAACAAGCAATTTCTACAGTTTAAGCAAATAAATATTTAAAATGCTTCTATTAATCATTATTCTAGGAGAGGACAGCTCAAACGCTGTGCAAACGAGAGCCACGCTGACTATATGCCACAGTCAGATGGAGCAATAATTAGTTAAGATTCTGAAGGTGTAGGCCCTCTTTTTCATGCCTAGAGTTTTGTTTGCCCACAAATGATGGCAGTTACAAGAAGTATCATTTAGAAATCAAACAGCCTGGAGAGTTTTAAAATAGTGATAGTTTTAAAATGACCTCGTTGACGTAAAAAATGGAAAAGTTCATTACACTGGCATATGCTTCTATATCTGCTGATAAATTAATAGAAATTACTTTTCAGGTGGGTTTGTCAGAAATGAAAATGTAGAGACATTTACTGTCAAGGGAGATCTGAGTTGAAGCTATTGGTAATCACTTGGCTTTTTGGGCCATGCTGTTGTAATGAACAAGAGAGTGGACAGAGATTGCATTTGGCCATGTAACCAAACTCTGCGCATTCCTAAGCTAGAAAGAAATGTGCTCTATATATCCCTTTTCTGTATTCAGCATATTTTGCCTCACCAGAGAGTACAGTGAGACATGAAAACTTTTTAGTTTTATAGCAGCGGGTCTCAGAAATATGTGACACCTGCTGCTTAGAGAGAATCACTGCATGGAAAGCCTGCTGGTAGGATGACACTAACTTCTCATCAATACCTATATTTGGGATGTCAATCACAGAACTTCGATCATTTCCCCAGTTGAGAGCACTGATTAATGCTTCTCACTTTGCAGATTTAAATGATAAATAGGAAACAAAAAAAAAAGCTATAAAATAATACAAGAGAGATCTCTGTATTTTGGAATCTCAAATGCAACTGCACAGGGGATGGTGAAAGACTCATTCTACTAGAAACTCATTAGGAGTACAGTATTTTGGCACAACTTCTTATTGCTAGAGAACAGCAGCAGTACTTTTGAATAACAGGTTTACCAAAGAGGAACAGGTGGCATTTTCAGAATATCATAATTCTGTTATTGGCTTAGATTTCAAGGCTTCCAACCTAAGATGTGGTTAATTCTCTCTAAGAACTAGGCACAGAGCACAGATTTAAAACAATAGTGTTTGCAGGGAAACAATTTTTTAAAAATCTCTTTTGTTAATGAGGATAAATGCCTGGCTGCTTTTACATGCATTTTTTACGGCTTAATTATGGCAATACACATTTAAGTACAGGTCTAGAATTTTATGCATCAGCTATAATAGTGCATACTTGAATATACATCAGAGGTTTTGTAGTCATCATGACTGGCATGCATTTGCAGTGATAATGATGGTCAGTATTGTCCACGGTTGAGGTATGCATTTGAAGCCATATCAGTGATTTGATTCTGAATTAATAGCAGTGTGACAAGTGAAAGTGCAATATGGGGCTGATGCAGGTAGATGGCTGTTGTCCACATTTGCATAAATGAAGGAAAAACCTCAAAAACAGGTGAGTAGAAAAAATTCTCCTTAGAATAATGTTGTTCTCTGAGTTTAGTTGAGACATTCTCGAAAAGCCAATGAAACCCTGATTGAATGACTCCTCATCCATACAACCACAGCGGCTGAATGTGTCCCACTCAACCAATAACTCTAACATATAAAAAGATCCTCAGGGCCATTTCCTTGGCTAAACTAATATAGCTCTTGCCAAGTTAATGAAGTCACCCACATGTGCACCTGTTAGGATCTGCCTGCCTTGTACCAACCAGCAGAATTTACTGCAGCAAGTATTACTACCACTGTGTGAAGCACTACTATCGCTACTTCACTGCAGCAAGCAATATATTCCAGATTCCTTTTCTGTTGTATTTTCCCGTGAAAAGAAACATCCAGAGCTGTGGAAAATTTTAAGCAACTATTAATAATGCAGGACTAAAAATGCACGTATATTGCCTAAAAAAAATCCAAGCCAAAAGTAGTCTTCAGCTATTGATACAAAACTCAATATAACATAACCTGAAGCAGTCTGCTACTGACTTAGTAGCAACAGCAGTAGATGACATGTAACGCTTCTAATTCACAATATGCTATATAAATACATTTTGCAAGACAGTCCTGCTAAATATGCATGCTTTTTGCTTTAATGTGTGCACAAGCTGCGATACAGCGATTAAATGGACAAGCTGCCCCAAAGCAGACAACAAACCATTGTCAGAGCTGTGAAGGGACCTGCCAAATTCCTCACACAGTCCCTGGGCAGTCCAGTTGGACAGACCAGAACAATTTTTTCCCTCCACGAGAGACTGTCACCCTGACAGTGCCTCTCTTTGGCATGCCTGTGACTTATGCTTGGTCCACAACTGATGAAGCAGCAAAGGAGGTGGCTGCTGCACCATTAGCAGAAATCTCTCTTCGGTTCAGACCGGCTGCACTACACAGAGTTTCTTTATTCACATGCTGCAATGGCCGCAGCAGCTCCTTAAATATGCCCCAGAACTCCACTGTGATACTCAATTCTCCTGGTTATCGTCTTCAGAAAGCGTTTTGGTGTGGTGTTAAACCCACACCAGACTTTCCAAAGAGGGAAGCTGCCATGTCAGGGTGGTTCGACCAGTGGTTGCTGCCTCCTTTTGCGCCCGGAGGTGTCTGCGTCACAACATGAGGTGCTGCATCCCCAAAACATCTGCAAATCATGCCCTAACTTAGTGCCAAAACAAGCTATGGTAAAACGCAGGCCCAGTGCTCCTTACTGAACACAGGGGTAAGGGAGATGTGTCATGGGCTTCTGGTGATATTCATAAGTAGTTCTGAGATTCTCAAAAAGTATCAGATTAAAGGAATTCAATTATGTAAGTGAAAAGGCAGTGGTTTCACTAGACAGGTGTAAAACAAGTGCTTTTTGTGCAGCTGTACTTTCTGATTTTCAGCATGGGTGTTGCTGTATATAGCATGGAGGAAAAAGCACGCTCCAGGCACCTTGTGCAGATGCAGCAGGAGAGAGGCAGGATGGACGGAGGCAGCCCCGGCACGGCCCCCTCTGCACGCTCTCCCCATGCTCACCGGCCGGCCACCAGGATGCTTGGCCTCCTCGCAAAAGCTTCTGCCGTACTTGTGCAGCAACCACTTCCTTCTCCAGATAGCAACACCCAGGCTGCTGGGCACAGAGTCCAAAATCACCATGAACGCCTCGCCACAATCCTACATGCTTATCTACACACGCATCCCCCTTCCTGGAGCGGGTCAGTGCCAAGATATATGAAGCAGCCTTGACTGCAATTTGAAAAGTCAGGCTAGGCGATTGCCAGAGAAGGTGCGGGAGGCGTTACAAAGTCTAACTGTGGTTGTACTCTGCCTCCTGGAAACAAACCAAGGCTCTCTTCTTGCTAGTCCTTTCCAGGGGAGACCTGGCAAGTATCTGCTGGCTCCTTGGGGCCGTGCTCCCACTGCCCTGAGCTCTGGTGTCCCCCTGGGCTGTCTCAGGGTGGGGACATGGATGTTCTTTCCAGTGGGCTTTGACTGGCACTACCAGGGCAGACACCCCTACCAGACACTCGGCTGTTCCATTTCTATGTTACTGTTTCTTCCTCCTGCTCCTGCTTTGGAGTTTAATTATCTCTAAGTTTTAAAGATCAGCTCTATTGTCAGTTCACTTCTGCGTATTGACAGGTTTTAGCTTTGTCCGCTGAATTCAACCAGTGCAGATTGTGTAGACCAGACAAGGGAGTATGGGGCACTTCACACCCAATCAGTGTAGCAGTTAGATATGGTCCTCAAATTAATTTTGATACAACATCTCTCAGAGCTATTTGTTCAGGCTGCCCAGAGGGACCCCACGAGGATAGCCTATTGTTGGCTACCCTGCTCCAATGAGGACCAAAGGCTCTGGATTGTTTCCTACCCATATACTGGAAGCTGCAATGCTAGAAAGAAAAAAAGCAATTAACGTTACAGATTTGGATACTGGAACTGCCATATTCTCATCAGACTTCCTAGATGAGACCACACATGGCCACTGCATGCGATATGGTGTCTGCTCTTGTTCAGAATTAATATTATTATTAACCGGTTAATTTTTTTGCTATCTAGTAGCCTTCAAGCTCTACTGTTGGATGCTGGCAAGTGAAATATCTGTCTGAATTTTAGATGGGTAATGACACTCTTAAACCCCGATTAAAAGCTGAGCAAAACTATGTAACATCTACATATTTCTTGTGGTGATAAAGAGCATTTTTCACCCTGGTCGCTCTGTTTCCTCTGAGACACTGTGTGTTTTGCATGAAGACAGACTCTTCTCTGTTCCTCTCTGTGGCAGCCCATGAACCTCCTGCAGCTCTTCCTCTGCAAGGAACGATGTCTTTTCTTTAGGAAATACATTCTGATTTGAACTCGACTAAAATGTACACATAAACACCCTCTGTTACAGAACTAAGGGAAGATTTTCTCTGCTACTAGTCCTGAGGTTTTGAGTAATATGTAATGATGCTACTTTTCTATTTCTCTCTGTAGTTGTGTGGTGAAGAACACCAACTCAGAAAGCCATCATAATGTATAAATAACTTAACTGAAAACGTAACAGAGCTCTGTTGTGCTTTTGAAGAGAAGGGCCATGAAGCACAGGGGTCTTCTATTGTCCTTCAGAAAAACAAGAAACTGAGCCACATAACAAGTAGACTCTTCTCTATGTATCGGACACCCAGGGACTGCTTAGAAACTCCTCTGTATTAAACAGTGGATGAAACAGTTCCAGAGTAAAAAGAGGCTCAGCACATGCAATAGTGTCCTTTGCTCTAACAGGGGACTTGTTTGTTCTTTGACTATCGCATCCTTTGTGTATTTCGCTGACTAGCTGAAAGAAAAGGTGCATTTTCCTCAGTGGAATTTAGGGTAAGAACCTCATGATATTTTAAAATGAGTCCAGCTCCATTGAGGGACAATACTGAACTCTATCAAGGAAGAAGGGATCAGGAGACAACATTTTCAAAATCCTAATTAACACATCTGGCCCATTTTTACAAGTCCTTCTACAGGTCTTTTGCATGGAAAAAAATCACCTGATTCTCCCTTACTAACGGGTTTTCAATGTCTTCAGCCTTACCAGAGTGGACTGATGAGCATAAAAGAGACCATCAATACAGTTCTGTGTGGGTAAAGCCCTGCTGAAATTGGTACAGCAACTATATCGACAGTATAGATTTATATTTGCTTGTTGCAGTTTTGTGAAGGTATTTGCGTGCCTCCAACTGTGCAGATAAATTTCTTCTTCTCGATCTAGTTATGCCATTAGCAGACATTACAGTCCTCAGCTGCTTGATACCACCCACCAGCTGGGACTTATAGCGTCCAGAGCCCTGCCAAAGAAACGGTATGTGTGAGCGCTCCCTAATCTGCTTTCGGCAGAATTAGCCCTGTTAATACAAACTGCCTTTTCAAACAGCTGAAATTAAGCTGGGTGGCCTTGCACGAGGAGGGTGGCTGTGTTTCGCACATGGATTTCTCCATCACTACAGTTGTGAGATTGGAAAAAGGCAAGAGGTAGGAGGTGACAATTTAACTGCCTTTGCTGTCTGGAAAATGAATAGCCCAGAAGAAAGGGTGAGAGAAACGCAAGAGAGCGAGAAAGAAGACAGAAAAGAAACATGAGATGCACTGATGGGAAGAGCAGTGATAGGGGCCTGAGGAGAAAGGATGGGGCTCTGGCCAGGCTAAGCTGGAGCCATCAGCGAGGAAACTGCTCTCTGCTGCCGGGTCTTCCTGTGCTGGGGAGAAAGGACTTTGTGCATCTTTAATGAACAAACAAGACTGCAGTAAAACATTTGCTTGGCTCTGACTTGATTTTTCCCCTTAAGTGAAACAGGACGCAAAAGCTCTGTCTAATCACGTCAATTGAAATGGGCAACGGCAGCCATCTCCCTTCTCCGGAAAGCTAAGTATGCCTAATTCTGGCACTGTGGTTTAACCCTCAACACTGGTGTGTGCCGCTACCATGGACTGCAGCAAAAATTCCCCATTTTATTTTAGTGGATTTATTCCACAAGAAGACCCACAAGCATTGGGACGCATTAGAAGTACACCGTGCAGCTTGGGCACGGATAAAAAGTAGTTTGTGGGGCTTTGACCGAGCAGCTTTAGTGGGACCAGCGTCCACCTCGTCTTCAACTGCTTCAAATCACCTTTCCTGGCAGCTGAAACTGAGATACAAGGGTGTGAACTGGGGCAGCTGAGCCACTGATACAATCCTAATCTGCTGCTCTGGCTACAGCAACAGAAAGTCCAGCAGAAGGTCAGGGCAGACACCTGGGCACTGCAATACCTAAACAGCCACAGCTGCGGCTGCCAGTGTGTTTAGCCAGTGGGACTAACCTAAAGGTCCTTTTGACCAGCACCAGGAAATCTAGGATGGCTTTGTGGGAAAAACATGGAGGAGGAAGAGAGCTTTGTACACTTTTCAAAGCTGCTTTAGTTTGTATTACATACTTTGAAGATTTTTCTAAAGCTTGTTTGGACTGTAAGCACGGGTTAATCACATTTAAGAAGAGATTCATATAGTACAGTGTGATGCGATACTCCCTGTAGAAATCCTTTCCTCTTCTGGGAGGGGAGGGATGAGCAAAGAGAGAATTAATTTTGTGTTCCTTTGCATATTATGTCTATGATATATTTGAAAATTCAGGGCACCACTGGTGGAACTGACCATAGGTGGGATTTGCATCTCTTCTGAAGACACAAGGTGCCAACAGCATGCAAAGATTTTAACCTGACAGTTTCAACTACAATATACATTCCAAAGAAAGCGTCACAGAGATAGAGTTCTGCCGTTCTGTGCCACTGGAAAATGTACAGGTTTCCATTTCAGTAATATTTCCTTCTAAAAATAAGCCCTATTCATGCCAAGCATCTGTTTTAATTTGGTTCCTTTTTTGATGTCAAATTACTCAAGCTGGATGAAAATCACTGCAGAAAGGCTAACATTATTTAAAAGGACATGGTATAATTTTACATTTAAGATGTCTCCAAGGAGAACTATTCCAAGCCTAATAGTTTCTGAGGGACCATTTGCTGTGCTATTAGTTTTGATTAGCTCCAGAGATTCATTCCCCCCATCCAGGCTTAAATCTTTCAGGAAAACGGTGAAATGCATATTAAAAGAAACAGGCCTAATTAGCAACGCTTTTCTGAAATAAGCACTGGCCATCAGATCAAGCTGTGTGGGTGAGACATTAAACTTTCTGCACACAGAGCATGCCCACTCTCTGCCACTGTTTGCTGACTTCACGCTCCGAAGCTGTCAACTGGAACTGTAAGTACTTATTAATTAGCATTTATACGGTAGAACACGTTTTCTGAGCCACGCAGAAGCATTAACAAATTTGTTCCAATAGCACCTGTGAAACAGAAAAGCTCATGTTAGAGAAGTCTGCAGTTTTGGAGGCAGAATAGCTTGGTGGGAAAGGCTCTGCATGGTGTTTTAGTCTGCTCTGCTCAGCCCTAGCACAAGTCCTTGGATCAGACTGATGAGTTTTCAGTCTGTAAAATGACTGCGATGCTACTCCCACCTTCTTTCATGTAAAGCTTCAGGGATGGAAACCAGTATATCATGTTCAGGTCTTATAAAAGGGGAAAATTATTACATCAATATGGAAGACAAATACAAGAAGCACGGTTTAAATGGCCCCAAAAGAGAAACAGAGACACAAAGGACCAAATTCTGTCCAAAATATTTAGGTATTTGGCAAGTGAGCTAGAGAAGAGAAACGTGATACTACTAAGCTGTAGGAAAACTGCTGCCTGATCCGAAGTCTCAGAAAAGATCTAGTTAGCAGTGAGAAATACCATCATCTCACATTCTTTAGAAGCTCAGCCGCGCCAGGGAGACGGGCACGGAGCTTCGTGACCAAATGGGAAGGAAGCTGCAGGAATCCTTATGTCAGAGGGGATATACAACCACTACTCTGAAGCTGAGTTTAAAAGGCGGTCTGCGTACATTTCTGTATTTCTATCTGCCGCTTCTGCTTATTTGCTAAGTCTTAAGCAACACCTTGATGCAATTTAGCCCAAAAGTCACCATGCAGCAATGCCCCTCGCAGCCACAAACAAGCTTGCTGCTTGTAGAAGAACCCAAGGCACTCCCTGCTCTCTGCCCTGCTGCCTTCTCCCAAGTCCTTCAAGCAGAGCCCAGCGCTCTGTACTGGCCCATCCTTTCTGAAGCTGTAGCTACAGGGTCCTGTCTATTCGAGCGGTGTCTCCTTGGAGAATTGACTTATTTCTATGGGGAGGGTATCTGGCAGAAATCTGAACACACTGAAATCAAAACAACAGAAAAGTGAGACTCGCTGAAGTTTTGCAGGCATTTGACTAAACCCAAATCTTAAAAAACGAGGACAGCATATAAAATATGCTACGTTGCTTCCTGCTGTGGTGAGTGAAATTGTACACAGCGGCCCTGGTCCAGTGTGGAAGTCAGGCCCTTTGATAAAGTTGTTCAAAACAGGAAAACCAGCAAAGCCTCAAAAATACTCTCACAGATCAGGCATAAGATCCTCATAGACAATTTTCTCCACCGCTCCTTTGCTACTTCATCCATTTTACTGCAAATCATTTTCTCTTTCCATCATATCTAGAGGACACCCATCCATGCTGTTTGTAATCACTCTTACTCTATCTACCATGGATCCCAGTTGTAGTCTAGGGCACTTCACACTGGTTTCTTTGCGGAGCGCTCTGGAAAACAGAGCAAATCCAAAGAAGCAGGGAGATCCATGCCTAAATCCGCTCTGAAGCTTGTATCTCTTGCATGGCCTCCTATAGCCTACTGAATCTGGTGCCACACTCCCAGCTTAAGTATTCTTCAGATGGTGAAAAACATCTTTTACTGAAGTGTCTGGACAACAGAATTTACTCAATCTCAGCTTTATAAACCAAATTTCATGGGAGAATATGGTAAGTGTTCTCTGTAGTTTATCAAGGTAAGAAGGGGTCTTATACCTCTGACTCTGCATTTTGTAAGGCTACATTTTCACTAATATGACAGATCCAGCTTCTTTGCATGTGAGGGGGAGGACGTCTCGGTCATCTCCTTGAAAAGTCTGTTTTACCAACTGCTCTCACCATCAGACTTTTTTTTTCTGAAACTCCCTTTTTAGCTTCAAGACATTCTGTCTTGTCTTGCTGTCTTTAGCAGCCAAATTGTTGTCATCCATCATTTATATCACCTTAGAGATATTTATAGATTTTGATAGCATCCCACTGAACTCTTGTCTGTCTTACATCATATATATTTGTAGCTCTCTTGATAAAGCGTGCCTTGTAATTCTTGCATATTTTCTGCTATAGATTTTCTCTAATTTGTTTATACTCTATCTTAAACCACGGATACCAAAATAGCACACAGTCCCACAGGGTTTAGTAGCCCTACCCAGGTACTACAGGCAAAACTCACTTAATTATATGCAAGGATGTTATTAAGACAGAAATCTACGGATTTGTTTTTCAGTTTTATTAACAAAACTTTGACTACACTAGCAACACATTTATGCAACACTTGTCTGATGCTGGTATTCAAATCTCTGTATTTCCATCCTATGAATTAGTTGAGTATACTGAACAGCTTCATTACATATCCTTCAGGGAATGAAAGCGAATAGGAGTGAAAATTTCTGGGGACGCTGCAGGCAGAGATGTTTTCTCACCAAAATATTGGAAAGTACCTTTCAGAATCGGTATGATCTTGCAGAGGCAAGAGATACGCTCTTCATAGATAATTTGATAAGCCATCTCGTGGAAGAGCAAGGACAGTTAGAGGCTTATGGAAGCACAGTTATCACTCCCATTTCCCTTTAGTTGGGTAGCAGGTTCTTTAATGAGGTCTTTTTACATCACATTATATTCTTCCTGATGTCATTTTTCCCCCCAGTTGTGAGGTGTGATAGAGCCATACTCTCATCCATACAAACCTTACTGTGACAGCCACCCAGTAAAGTCGAGGAGTGTGCATGACTAGGGATCGAATGAGAACCCAGACAGAACCTCAGCACCTGACCCATGCTCATTCAGCCCATCCTCTCCCTTGCAGAGTCTTCTTACTGCTCTGCTCCAGCAGCAGGTAACTTCGGCTAAATTTCAAAGCTAAATTTAAAGGGGACGCATTTACCAGTGGCTCCGACTTGTAGATCTCTGCACATACCTTTGGGACCTGACCCCTGTACCATGTTCTGGCGCAGGCAGAGGGAAGAAAGGTCTGATGAGCGGTGTACGGATATCTGCTGGTGTTGACAAGAAGTCTGAGGCTATTCAGCAAACTTTCCATTGACTTGCCTATTAAAATACTGATTTATCCATTTATCCATGTTCCACCAGCCACTAGGTACCTCCCAGACAGAAAAAAATAGACACAAACTCTCCCCTGAAAATATCACAGTCTGCTTAACTTCAGAAGAAAGTCACTTTAGTGACTTTCTATGGTGAAGGAGAAACAAATCTAAGCAAATCTCTCTAGATCTACAGACACCTTAGCTGTCAAGGACATCTGGTGACCTTCGGACTGATTTTTTTTTCTTCTTTTTTTTTCCTTTTCCTGTTTCAATAAATAAAGCTATGTGTGTCCAGGATTCCTATTTTTTAAAAACTAATGGCAAAAGAGTGCACCATGCTACAGTCAGTCTTAGAAGACTACCGTTATCCACACTTTCTACATTCAGCACTAAACTCCCAACATAACCATGATATAGGTTATGGAGAAAATGTTGTCAAGCTCATTAAATACCACTGTGTAACCTCCTGCCTTCAGATTAGCATGATATTGTTTCTACTTACACCAACCACCTAAAACCAACCAAACCAAGACTGTGAACATCAATAGAAGAAAAAAATGAAGTTTAAAGAAATTATGAAACAACTCTGGAATTCATATAGCTTTTGGTGAATATGTCACTCACTGTTATTAACAAATAAATAGAGGTATATTGCAAGCCTGATTACACAGGCCTGCTAAAAACAGCTCTCACAAGTTACTGATTTCTATTTATTGATGGCATGTTGACATCACTTCTCTGCTGGTATTGCATTTTTATAGCTAATTAAAATGCACCTTCTCCCAGCCTGCACATACCAAAACATGCCGAGATAGATGTACTTTCAGTGCTTTGTAATTACCAGAATTATATATGAACTGCAGGATTTACTAGGACTCTAGCATAAACTAACCTGTATCCCAGAGGCAGACATGGATTGTGAAATTTGGCTTTGCTCACAGCTGTGGAACATTTGCAGCCAAATAGTTGGTTAGTACATTACAGAGATAGGAAAAAGCCAAGAAATTCACATGTGTTTCGAGATCCAAATTTCACTGTAATATTGGCATCTGCAAAATTGTACTTGTCATTTAGGACTATCTCTACTGTATGTTTTTTTTTCAAGGGAGGGAGAAATGTATACCCTGTCCTTTTACCCAGTCATTCACCCTGGCTCTAACAGCATGGAAGAACTCAAAATCCATGAGACTTAACCAGTGAGATATTCTTTTGACCTGGAGAAGAAACCAGTTGGCATCAAGCTGTTGAAGCTGGCACCTTATCACCCGCCTCTGCAACATTTGGGGCAGTTACCATATTGGGGGTAGAAGAGGCCATAGCAGCAGCAGTTTCTACTTGGCTGCTATCCACCAGTAATCTCTCCTGGGGGTAAGGAGTCAATCTAAATAGAGAAATCTTTAGAAAAAGGGGGATGCAATCAGGACCTTTGCAACCTTATTTAACTGACATCAGTCAGAAGCTCATCTGAAAATCCAGCTTGAAAGCTTCAAAAGTAAGGATCCAAGCTTGAAACCAGCACAATGGTTTTAAGTAAAGAAAAACTTTTGGAATACACTAATTGCATCAAATCTCTGGCAGGTTTTGAAAAATCTGATTCACCAAGAGCTCTGAACTGTAGCATTTCCTTTGTTTTCCAAAACAGAGCTTTTAATCTGTTTAGGCTTCAACTTCAGACTTACTTTCATCCGCAGAAATCCGTCCCATCTGCTCTAGCATAATTCTTTTACTTAATTGACTTATTTTCTCTACATACTGATGTGACCAAAATAGTTTGATCTGATTTTCCTTTGCTTCTGACCTCACTGTTACATTTGTACCCACGTGAAGCTTGTAATTGTGATCGACAACGCCAGTTCCCTTTGCTATTAAAAATCACTATGCTGTAGTCAGGATGATCAATATTCTAGCAGAAGAATCTGAAACACCTTAAAGGCCTGTCAGAAGAGAAACACTTTTTTACCCAGATCCCTTCTTTATGCCAGAGTCTTATCAAGCATTCAGAAGAATGAACAATATACTTGTATTTCATAACTTTATAATTTTTTTCACTTGGGAATGAGATGGAAAAAAGCCTGAGTATGTACATGCAGTAGAACATGATACAAAGATTTGCTAAACCAACATCTACCTGCACTGACCCAGGCAGGTGGGTACTAGTTTCAGGGTAGACTCCTTTTGAGGAAAATCTGGCTGTCTACAAGGTTTTCTGTTGCATAGTATTGAAATGCTCTCAGAAGTGGAGATGTAAGTCTGAATTCTTAAATATTGCATTTAGGAGCCTGAGGGCACATCTAAAATAGTTTTAGAGTTTATTATTAGCATTTCATTTTTACAGATGACATAGAAGAAGAGGGAAGAGGTTGCAAGAAAATTCTCTTCTTCTGCAGGTTCGGTGATGGGATTTACAAAAGCAGTTACGTGCCTAAAGGTGCAAAGAGGTGTCTAGGGGGACTTCCAAAAGCAGCTCAGCAAGTGACATGCCCAATCTCACCAAAATCTGAAACAAATTAAATCCCAGATCTGTTCAAATGCTTTTCCAACACTAGCAAAGAACTTCTTTGCACTGCTAGACATCTAATTATCTCTATACGATGGCCCCCAATTAGTTGCAGATGGCCAGCAAAAGGAAAAGGGATGAAATGTTTTGCGTTTTAACAAATACATTCCACTTCTGGGCTGGGGAAGGTTTTGTTTTTCTGAGTGAATTTTCCAGCTGTAGCTCTGACTCAAGTTACTCTGGCTGGGTACTCTGCTGTCTCACTATGGCACTACACAGCGATAGTAAATAAGGCCTGGTGAGTGGCAGTCTCCACAGAGGGATTATTTACCCAGTGACATGATGTGTGTCTTCCCACGGTGATGCCACCACGTCATTTCCTTACCTCCCCCCCTGTCACCAGCTTCCCCTGGGGAGACGGGACGATGCTCTCTGACGCGTCGGCAGTTCATCTTAAAGAGGGAGCTTTTAATGAGGTGGTGCCAGGCAAATGGGGTTGCTGCCTATCATACACGCTGTCACTGCAGACGTTTTTTCCTCTGAATGTTATGTACTAGGGAGCACTGGGAAAATTATACTTACTGAAAGAAATCAAAAGAGTTTAATTACAGTGATTTTTATAGAGAGAGTTAAAGGATGCATGTCAAAAGGGACTGATATATAATTATGATAATATCAGTTGCAACTCCTATGCCAATTACTTGAAATGGGTGGCATTGTGCAATCTTTATGAAAACGAGCTACTTTGATAACAAAATGATATAATCTTAACATGAAATAAAAATAAAACTGAAATGAAAGTAAAATGAATATATTGGTAGGAATAATAATCAAAGAGGCAGCACTCAATGTGCTGGAAAGACAGTACAAACAGAAACCCACCAATCATCTCCAACCCCAAATCTGTGTTACACATTTGACTCACACTGTGTCAGAAACTGAGATGCTGCGTGCATTGCCTAAACTGGTAGTCAAAATCAAGACATATCAGCATGACAAGAAAAAAGTCGTAAGAAATGGAGGAAGAATGGACTAAAGAGAGGAAAGCTGCTGGAGAGCAGCTCTGTGGAAAAAGACCTGTGAGTCCTGGTGGACAACAGGATGACCATTAGCCAGCAATGTGCCCTTGTGGCCAAGAAGGCCAATGGCATCCTGGGGTGCATCAAGAAGACTGTGGCCAGCAGGTCGAGGGAGGTCACCCTCCCTCTCTACTCTGCCCTGGTGAGGCCACACCTGGAGTACTGTGTCCATTTCTGGGCTCCCCGGTTCAAGAAGGACAGGAAACTGCTGGAGAAGGTGCAGCAAAGGGCTACCAAGATGATTAGGGGATTGGAACATCTCTCTTATGAGGAAAGACTGAGGGACTTGGGTCTTTTTAGTCTAGAGAAGAGAAGACTGAGAGAGGATCTTATCAATGCTTATAAATACTTAAAGGGTGGGTGTCAGGAGGATGGGATCAGGCTCTTTTCAGTGGTGCCAGTGACAGGACAAGAGGGAATGGGCACAAACTTGAGCACAGGAAGTTCCACCTAAACATGAGGAGGAACTTCTTTACTTTGAGGGTGGCAGAGCACTGGCACAGGCTGCCCAGAGAGGTGGTGGAGTCTCCATCTCTGGAGACATTCAAAACCCGCCTGGACGTGTTCCTGTGTAACCTGCTCTAGGTGACCCTGCTCTGGCAGGGGGGTTGGACTAGATGATCTCCAGAGGTCCCTTCCAACCCTACCGTTCTGTGATTCTGTGATTAATAAAAATGGGAAAGAGCATAAACCTAGTAATCAAAGTGTTAAACTCTACTGGAGTTTTGAGTGCCTCCAGGTGTTGAGTTTGCTCTGGATCCTCTGAGGAACTCCAAACCCCCAGGTGCTGAGTAGGTGCTGGACCCTCTTGGATTCAGGCACTTAGGCATCTTTGAGGACCAAGGTCTTTCTATTTTGGTTTCACACTGGCTGTATTATACTGATAAAACTGTCAGCAATACTTGATATAAATAAAATATGAAAGTTATTACTTTAATTTAACACACACTTTGTTCATCACCCATGTAATTTAATTACACAGAACCCATACCTACTATCACATAATGCCATCTGTTGACAAATGACCTGGACACTGGAAAACCTAATTTTTCCATTCATTAGAAATGAAAATCCTAGCATGTTCATGTGCAAGCCCACGGACCTGCTGGTAGGTCCATACTCCTAAGTATGGTGTAGCCTGGAAAAATCAACATTTATTTGAACAGTGACATCAACAAATTGTCAGCTATTAGTGGTTTCCAGATTTCTGTGGTCACCACGGGCAGACACCAAAACTTTCATGGACTTTCATGGACACTGCATTATCATCAGTCTTGTAATGGAAAATAAGAATGAGAGAAAGGTTTAATATTATTCTATTGACTACCTGCAGCTCATTTATCTCATGGACTGCAGCTTGGATCACGTCTTTAAGCTCTCATAATCTCATTTAATAGCAAAGATACAATCTCATTTATAAGCTAAGTTTACAAAGCTTTTCTAAAATTTTTAAATAAGAAAAGTAGAGTGGCAGTTGGCTAGAATCCCTCCTTTACTGCAAGTTTGGTAAATACCTTTCTCTATCTACTGATTTCAAGGAGCTACTTTTTTTTCTTATGCTCACTTAAGCAATCTGTTCCCCTGAGACAATACAGAATGAAAGGCTTTGCCTTAACTGTCCATGTCTTTTCAAATTCATTATAGCAATTCCTCATTTAATCCAATCTTATCTTTTTTTTGGTACAAGGAAAAAAATATGAAATACTTTTCTAACATATGAGTTTTTTAATTGCTATGCCTTTTTCTTAAAGAAAACTGTTTGGAACTCTTTCTCTGAGCCGTAACCTCACCACTTGCCACATACTCTGGTCTTTTGCGCCCTCTGTAATAGCTGCATACCGCATACTGTTCATTCAATAGCATTTCATAGGGATTGTGACTTAGTCCTCTAAGCACGAGCAGTTCTATTGAAGCAGTTCTACTGAAGTTCTTCCCTGTCAAAAACAGGTTTCCTCATACCTACATCCCAGCAGCTTCCTGGCCTCTGCGTCTGCAGTGACTTTGTTTTACATAGTGCTGCTTGACCAAGTCTGAAGTTCACCAACTCATCTTTAATATCCAACCGAATTCCACTGAATTAATATTTCAAATCTCTGCTGAAGATTGCCTTTTGCTGCTTTGTGTGGCATGCTGGTATTGAATGTCAAGGAAACAAAAGGAAATCTGAGTTTTTGAAGGCGATTGTGGTTTTCACTGACAAATCTGTCTACGATAAAAAAATGTCATGACTAAATAACTTGAGAAAGAAGAGTAAAATGCCATTTCAACTTCGTAATTATTGTAATGTTATTTTGTTTATTTATGATGATTCAATGGAGAATCTGTTAAAAATCCTATCCTGTTTGCAAGGAGCATGGCTGAAATGATTAGCAGGATTTCCATGCAAGACTGTAAAGGTTTTTTTCCATTTGGGAATTTTACTTGATAAACTTAAGGTGTGAGAAATAGTATAAGGCTTACCATGAAAACTGTCATCTGAAAGAAAGAAAGAACCAGCAACACCCACCAACAAGAAAGAAGCCAACAAAATATCCACTGACCGCACTGCTGCCCGGGCTGGCAGAGCAGTCTCAACCACATTTCTGCTAGAAATTCTACCAAAATTCTACCAGAATGCTTTCTTACCTTCACTGCAAACTCTGTTTCTGTGGCTTTATGAACACACCTCTTGCACACTGAATAGGAGCCAATTCCTATGTCCTCCTTGATCTCATATCCATCTGTAAAGTGAATGTTGTTCCCATGTAACTGCTACAGGAAAAGACAAAAGACAAGGGTATGTAAAGCGCAAGGACAAAAGAAGCAAGGCCTCATCTTAGTAAAGGAAGCTCTTGATCTCATCTCCTTCACATAACTCTCTTGTCCTTAGCAGTATTTTGAAGTTCAGTTAAAAAAATCTGACGCTCTTTACTTAAAGAAATGTGTCCTCTCCCTTTTTACCTTTCTTTCAGTCTGTAGGACAGAGTTGTCCATGCGGAAGTAATGGAAAAAAAGCAGTGATTTTCTAAACTATTTAGGGAATGCAGACAATCACCTCCTATTAGAGATTCACAGGAAACTGCAGGCACAAATCCCTTGACAAACCCACATAACTTGACAATATACACTTATTTCTAATTACTGAGGGCCCAGATAACTTATAAACCACTAACAGCTTCACAGGCTTCAAAACAGATACCCCACATATGGAGTGTGCCTGCACACCACTGGAGATCTTGTCCAGAATACATTTAACTATGAGTTCTGTGGGAGAGAAAAGTTACCATTTTAAATCAACCTAACTTAAGAACATTTATCGCTACTGAAAATAGTAGAAAAATAACTTAAAGTTTCTAATTTTATTTATTGAATAAATATGCCCTTTGGAAAACATTTGGGCAGGCAGATTGGTTAGATGGTGAAACCCAAATCTGAGGCCTTGCTGCAAATTCCATGCCAGGACTCAAGAAATGACCAGCAACTCTAAAAATCCTCTAGGATCCTCTGTCTAGAAAACGTATCCTTGCTAGCAAAGTCTACACAGAACCGTCTAAATGGTAAGACAGGCATGTGTTACATTCAATACATTTTTACAAAGCAAACCACAGGAATATATATAAAATTACTGGTACATAATTGCTGGAGTAACATTTCACCTACTGTTGCATGAAAGAATCTTTAAAATATGACATATTCTGCTGCAAATTATTAAAATAGGGATGAAAACTATGAAAACCTATGAAAACCACAGGCAGGGGCTCTCCCCTTAAGGCACGTATACCTCTTGCTGTAGGTAAGGGAGGAACTTTTTCCTTGTGGGAAAATTTGCTGCATTTTTGAGCAGCCCAGTTCTCCTTCCCAATTCACTGTCCCTCTGATGTATCGAGCCATTTGTAGCACTTTATTTCTGGTTTAAATTACAATAACTGGACAGCGCGTTGTAGGGGAATGGCAGCAAAGAACCAAACGTCTGGCAAGGGTCCTTCCCCCATCGAGCCGCTGTGGGTTATATGAGTACACCCAGGCTCTTGTGCAATAGCAACAGGAACACAGGAATGGCCCCTTACGCACAGGAGCTTGGGCTCTGCGTCTGTGGGAGCCTACAGCAGCAGTTCATTAAGCTCCTTTGCCAACACTGACTGTATCATATAATCCAAGACAAAACTGTTGAGAACGACATGCATTCACTGAAAAAACACCACTTCATTACCTGCCCTGTATGCGCAGCTGGAATAGCGTTTCAGGTATTCAGAAGTACTTTCATTACGGTTCTGATAAGGTGCAATTCCTATTTCCTTTGTAAAGGCTGTGGGGAACGTGAACTTAAAGATAGAACCTTTGGGAAAAAATTCTCTTTTTCCACCTCCCACATGCTGCATGTAAACACCTCCTACTTACACTGGGTAGCTGTGAAATGCCAGTGAGAACGCTGAGGCAGTTTAAATACACTATGCGCGTATGTAGCTGCCCATCAAATGTGAAGTGCAACATCAGCATCAGTACCTGCACAATTGGATGGACGGTGATTTTGTGCACATCCTGCTGTGCAGGCTCCTGCACCAAGTTAGAGGCAACGAAGCTGAACCCTCTGAAAAGATGATGAGCATTGGCACTTGGAGGAACACCTGGGGAATCTGTAGGAGAAGGAAGAAAATGCCCTCATGAGCTGCACAAAAGATCAGAAAGTAATAACACAGCACCTGCAAAAGACAAAGTCACAGTCAACAGCAGATCCTGCTAAACTGGCAGACACATGTGAATATAATCCACCTCCATACCAAGGCTTTGATGTGCCTTCTCCATCCTGTTCCTCTAGATCTGAACAGTGCACGGGTATTTATTGATTGCAAGGATCTCTCCTCCTAGATACAGAGGGTTTTTTTCACAGTGTATGTTCATTCTTTGAGGCTAGGAGAAGGATACATGGCTCCAGGCAGGACACCCCTTTGGCTTAGTACACATTCTCCAGGGAGTGGAAAAAAGTTGCAAGCTGCTATATCTGTCCTTCGCAGCACACCTTGACTACAGAAATTACAAAGGTTAAAGTGGTTTCTGGGTAATGTGGTATGTTGTGTGGGTCAGGAGAATTTGGAGAAGACAGGACCTGAAGCAAGTGTAAAAGTGTGATGCTCCAGTAGTGATGGTTTGTGGCCTCCTAAGGATCTTTCTGGAGCAGCTTTAGGAGCTGGGACTTACTCCAGGGAAGATGCTGGTTGATTCGTCCTCAGGTGAGCAAAATGACTAGGAGTGTTTTAACTAAGTTTCACGGACTTTTTTTCCCCGCTCCTTCCCCTGGCATGGCAAATCCAGGCGAGGAATGGCTGGAGACCAAAGAGCTCTCAATTATTCTGCATTTCGAATGTAATAACTGGAGAGCAGTTCCTGGTACCTATGCCACTGCTCAGTGAGAGAAACAGCCTGCCAAACCAAGAAGACAAGAGTTGTGCTTCACTTAAGATTCTGAAAAGCTTTAAAGAGATCTTTCTCCCCAGTATATGTTTTGTCCCAGGTATTTTCATAAGCAAGAAAGAGTTGCATTGCAAACCATTCCTCAGTAGCTGGGTAGCTGGCTGGGTATAATAAAACCTATAGTACTAAAATTTGCTTACCTTTTATTTGTTCTTTTGTTGGGTTTCATTTTTTTCCCCCTCCCCTTCACATTTCCTCCAGTGCAACATCTGATTTACCACGGCAATGTTACAAACCCAAACTTCCTTTAGAAAGCTATCTCCTTGTAGGAGTCTGTAAACATCCAGTTTCACTAAAGAAAATACATCCCTACTGGACCTTATATCTGACTCACCTGCCTAGACCATCAGCAGCACCCATTAGTGTGTAGGGCAATGGTGTGGAAGATTGAGTATTGCCTGAGGTCCTGAAAATACGTGAGAATGTAAGCATTTCCTTTTGTCAACATTCCCTGTATAAATCTACCGGTCAAACAGACAGAGGATCTGAAGCCAGAATATTGTAAAAACAAATTACCTGCTCGGAAATAAACAAAACCGAGGCTGCAGCTAATTCTATATCTCATTACAAAGCCACCTCAGCTTTGCAAGGAATCAGAAATAAGCACAGCAAGTCAGACCTCACTGCAAAGTACGTGGAGAAGCTTGTCTTTTGGTAAAATGACGTGGGCTACTTGTTTATCTCAGTGTATTTGTGGGCACTCTCCTTGCAAATACATGGATGAATCACACTAGACCTCTTGCATCACTGGGTACGTCTTCCAATGGCATATATACAACAGTGATTTTCCAAGAGGGATTAATTAAGAGGAAAGAATGTTTGTTTTGTAAAAGGAATGACAATAATTCAAATCTGAACACTACCGAACTTCAGAAAAGCTGTGGTCTGGCTCTAAAATGAAAGTGCTAGGTCATCTCTGTTTAAAAATAACTGTTCCTTTATAATTCACTGCCAATCTCTTTATCAAGCACTGTAGAAGAACTACTGATTATTTGGTGTTCTGTATTAAATATTCATCACCTACAACTGATATGCCCATCATATGAATTAAATGTTAAAACATCTGTGTTAAGTGCAAAATTATGTTCAAATCATGTTAATTAACTGGTAGCTATGAAACCTAAATAATTTTCCTAGTCTTGATAAATCCAAAATCATTTGATATGTCTGAATTAGACCCACTTGCAAACACCAATCCTGTATAATGGTTATCTTTCTCCCTGTGAAAGTCATAATGCTTTGTCCCACTAGAGCATCTAACTTTACAGGATTTTCAAAGGCTCCATAAATCTTAAGTAATTTACTTCAGGATGCTTCACGGGGGTTAGCAGACATTGTTATTTTGTTTGCAGAGGAGGAAATTTAGATACTTGAGGCGCAATTTTACAAATTTTGTCTCAGCAGTAAAGCCAGCCTAAGACATCCCTGCTGGTCACAGCACGCTGCTCTGTCACATACAACAGTACAACCATTTGTGGACTGAAATCTAAGTCGGATCACCAGAATGATCTTGGTTTGATCCTTGTTCATATCGCCATTTATAACCTGGATTCCTTCAGTCTCCTGCTCCCTTTGAGGAGCTGAGTCAGCACAAATGAGATGTGGGTCCAGAGGGGTGGACTTAGGAAACAAGTGGCCAGAAAAAGCAACTCCCACTCAGACAAATCCCAGAGAAAAAGTGATGTGAAACTATACCCACAGAGATGAACTGTCCATGTCAGAAACCGCATCTTTGGCACACTCAGAGCTGAGGTTAGGAATCCACAGAAAGACGTTTCAGCCTTCAGGCTAAAGAAACTTTCTGAGATACACCAAATTACTGGATCCAAAACTTTGACATAAACCTGTTTCCAGGCAGGAGAATTCATTCATAAAGACAGAGTGCAGAAGGTCTGTGTGTATCTATGCCCCCTCCTTGGTAATGTCTTCCTGACAGCTTCATTAAAATACAACTGCATCATCATCACGAAAGAGGAATTGTTACAGTCCTTTCCGGCTGGGTATGTTCTCATTAACAGCGTAAGTTTGTATAGGGCCTGTGTCATCACAGAAAAACCACAAAATAAAAAAGGTTCTTGTTTGATTCCACCAACAATATGGGCAGGTATTAAGCACTCTTGTGATGCTCTCCCCTTCTGGTTGACCTAACCAGTCAACAGTCAGGGGCTCCGAGATATGCTGCCAGTCTGCAAGGGCTTTTCTATCATTCTAGAAGTGTAAACGGAGTCACACTTTCAATTACAGCTATTTCGAAAGGTCAGGGTTTGATTCTCAGGCCACTTTCCATAATAGCATGAAGCAGAACTGAGATGGGCCATCTCCCCACCTCAGCCATCACCCTAAGACAAACCTACTGAGTCAGCGTCTTGCATGAGATGTCAAATTGAATTAGGCAACAGCAATAACATGTAAAGTGTAGAATATAGCCCTGCACATGCATGAAGTACAAGGATTTTCATGCCAGTACAACCAATGAAGCATGGACTTCCAAAGCAATCCAAAATCACAATGCTTCTCTGAGACTTTCCAGGGCAGCACCAGCCTGCACTACTCTTAAGATCAGACTAACTTGCAGTCTCCAATATTTCAGAGAAATGGATTCCTCTGAAATCTGACTTAAAGCTAAAATCAAAGGTGTGAAATGTCTGGTATCCAAAGACCATTTGTTTCAATGGGGTGGGACAGGAATATCAGAACATCACTAATCTATACTGGAGACAGGTGGGTACTTCAGTTAGACCCAAATAATCAGAGTGCAACATTTTTTATAGCTTGTGAAAGTCAGCATGTCCTTGCCAAAAAAACTAGGAACCAAGACTGATAAAAGACTTTGAATTCCCCATGAAAGGAGGTTTGACGAAAGCTTTGAATAGAGGTTTCGGCTAGTTTTAAGAAAAAGGCTGAAGGTAATGATGAGCCTGAATAAAAACTACAGGAGATCTCAGCTCTGATTTGTGTGCTATAATGCAGGCGTTTTCATAATGAAAGCTCAGATCTTTTGCTCTCACTGCAATAGTTCTGGGCCAATTTGAGGGTTGAAGTTTGAGACCTTATACTTGGTTATTACAGCAATACTATGTGATATTTACAGTGCTTACCATCTTCCCAGTGTTTTAAAAACAGCAGTTAATTACATTTTTACATTTTAGAATGTATAAATAGGTACCATCTTTACATAGGAATATCACAGGCAGAAATGTAATGTACTTTATCCATGTCTAGTAAGAGGCAACATTATAACTGGGATTACCACCCCGAGGTTACTGATATTCTTGCTTTCCACTAAAGGAGTGGAAAGATGGTGCTTTATGCAATGATCACCTTCATACATATACTGCACAAAGTGTGATATTCCTGTCAGGCAAGAGAAATTGTAGCAACAACATTCTCACTGCAAGGATTTTCTAAATATTGTGGGCCAAACTTCCAGTTGGTGTAACTCCACTGATCGAAGAACTTGTTGATTCTCCATTACTGTTAACCATGTATTAACCTCCAACAGTCCATAGGCTATGGGATTTCATAATTAAAGAAAATGTTTATGGAATATATAATTAAATACTAACTTGCAGACATGCAAAGTTCTTTGAAGCCAAGGTAATTTAAAATAGTTAAATTCAGCTAATGTAAGCAATGATAAGAGTAATAAAATAGCAAATCAATAGTTATTTTTCCTATTAAAAATGTGAAATCTGTCCTCCCTGAAGACAAATTAATGTGAAGTTGGTGAAATGCTTATGAGCTTTTCTTGGAAATGCAAAACAATCTTTGCTTCCTGCTAGATATTGCAAAATCCAGTACAGCCACAGGTGATCAGACTTTTAGACCCCGTTGGAAGGGAGAGGGGAAGGAAGAATGAATTTACTCACTAAAAAGATGTGTTACCCATGTGTCACCTTACTAACCTGTGGGGGTCCGAGATGTGAACTCTGGATCAAAATGAAAGGTGTCTTCTGGCCGTCCCACTGCGGGCTTGAAAGGCGGCTTGATTTCTTTCCTGTATAGTTTCTACGAGGAGAAGAACAGATCACAATCAATAAGAATCTGTACACCTTCAACATCTGCAGACAGGCTCCCCTGCTTTGTTTAGGGTGTCCTCTCTCAGCTCTGTGCCATCCTTGCAGGACCGGCAGAAGAGGGTGATGTATCCGTAGCTCGGGCTCCTGCTTGACTGGTCGGCTTAAAAGCTGTGCCCTGGATGGTCCCTGCACTTTTTAGTTACTGGGATCCATAATATAAACACAGATGCTTCTGGTAAAAAGTTAGCCCATAGACTGGCACAATATTCCAGCTGGGGCATCTGGAAAGTCACTGGTCTGAAGAGCAGGACTGGGAGGTGTGATGGTAACACCAGGAAACTGCATGGGTGACTTCAGCAGCGCAGCAATGGCAATCAGCACAAAGAACCGCTAGGAAGCGGTGTCTGGTTTAGCATTTATTATTTGTCAAGAACTAGCAATATGTTTGACACCCTGCCAGACTGAGCTGAGCAACAGGCCTGGCTGCCTGGTGCTTACAACCTAAACAAAAGACTTGTTCTTTTGGCATATCTGGTAAAAGAGAACAGGCTCACAGCTAAGGATTAGATGAAATTCCCATCAAAAGATATTAGGAAGAAAGCACTGCAGATGGGTGGGGAATCATGCTGAAGGCCTACATGTGGCTTGAGCAGAGGAGCAAAACTAAGGAAAAACGTAAGGAAGAGAGGAAGGTATATCACAGGTAAGCACTGCCAGGTGTGTGAGCTTGTGCTGGCGAGGGAGGGGACACGTAGGGGATCACATAAGTGATCACATAAGTAAGAGTCATCATAAGTGCATGCTCATACACTGCCTTTATTACCAGAGATTTTGTGGCCTCTCTAATAATGCTTAGTGATCTTTAAGACATTGCTACACTGTGCTCCTTTCCATGCATTCATAAATACACACACAGAGACACCCACACTCTGGGATACGAACAAACTGAGGTGCTGCAGGTCTGGATCTGATCCAAAGCCTACAGAGGTTAATGGAAAGAGTCCTATTGATTTCAGCGATCTTTGCATCATCTCTGCTTGAAATGGCCAAACCAGAACATCATGCTAATGGCAGCATGAGGAACAGAGCTCCAGTTTAACTCCCTGCCCCATGTTTCAGTCCCTAGACTGCATTCCCTTTCTAGCAACGCATTTGTTCTCAGGTTTCAAAGGTCTGAATTAGTTGCCACAGACAGTGCCCAATAATTACCATGTCTGAGCATAAGTATAACGTTTCATCCAAACTTTCAAGTCATAATAGGAGCCGAAGAGTTCAATTTTATGACTGTTTGTAAAATATATTTTCAGGTTAGCTCCTAAAACAACTTCATAATGAGCTGATTTTTCAAAATATTTAACGGAGATTAATACATGCTTGTCCAGCTCTTTGCATGCAGGAAGATTCTTTTTAACTGTGGGTTTTGAGGTGAATTAACTTCTGTAATACAAAGCATGTGGTCAAACCTAAGATATATACACATCAATATAATTTGAACTTGATTTTGCATAGATAAATAAAGGTTCTTGAGGCAGGACATTCTGTAGCATAGTATTAGGATTAGCATAAAGCATATGTTTGTGGTTGAATTATGATTCCCTGGAAAAGCGGAGCGGTGAGACTGGAAATGACTCTGCAATAATTAATGGCCATTTCACCATAAAAAGTTCCTGCTTGCGTAAAACTGCTCCATATCTTCTGGGAGAAAAAAGAGATGAATAATTGCTGTGAACCACAATGGAAAGCCAGTCTTCCAAATAATTAAAAGCCAATTGCACTCTTGGACAGGAAGTGTCACTCATCAACTGAAAAGTATCAACCTAGTAATTAACATATAGCTTTTTCTCTCTGCACAGAACTTTAAAAGAGAACTCAGCACCTACTGAAGGTTTTCCTGTTGCTAGGATTTCACCTTGGGAAAGCTATTTGCTTCCAGCTTCCCTTTGTCTTAATTTACAACTGCAGTCCTTCTACTGCAGAAAGCACTATGGTCACACACACATGCTTCCTCCTTGAATTAAATGCACCCCTCATCCTGTGAGGTCCAAAAATTGGAACATGTTTTAGAGTCGTACATCATTTGGGAACTGCACTCTCTTTTGATTATCGTAACCATATTCTCCCTGGCCTCTTAATTCCTCCCCCCCATCTGTAGTTTCTTAAGTGCTGTTGGAGCTACATTTGTATTTTGAATCCCTAACCCACATCCTCCACTACTAGGGAGGGATTTAAGATTCATCATGAGTCACAGGCCACCTAAAGATGTGTAATCACAAATTCGCTTGCTGGGAGGGGATGGAAACAAAGAAGTTGCTTGTGCGAGTGAAAGGCACCTCCTCTGAGCACAACCCGGATGACTCCCTTTTCCATTTCCTTTTCCATTTGTGATAAAAATTATTTCTGGTGTTTCTGACTAGACAACTAGGAACAGCAAAAGGTAAACTGCCTAAAACTTTTTTTTTTCCCCCAAGCTCTTGAATTGGGTAACTAAATTAAATCTTGGAGGAACAAGAACAAGCAGATCAGTGTCATCTATTGGCTTCCCCATCCCACGCGGGCTCCAGTTCTCTGAGTGAGCCACTACAACCAAAGCCAATTCACTGAAGCACACTAAACCACAGGGCAGCACAACACAGTTAAAAATGAAGATTTGCTGCAGGCAGAATGCTTCTTCCTTTGAAAACCCGCATCCTGTAGACTGCAAAACACAACGTGACACAAACTGATCTAAGAAAACTGTAAGAATCACAGCCGTTGTTTTCTATACACCCAGAAAACAAATCCCTTGGAGCATTTGAGATCCTTCTGGATTTTCCAAGAATATTTCTCATTTTAGGTGAAATGTATTAACCTATTATCTCTTACTGTGGTCCCAAAATTATTTTAGGCTGATGGATCATCTTGATCTCTTCCAATAGAAGCCAACCAGAGCGGCAAATGACATAGCAAGTTAAGTTGCAAATCTCGTCTTTGACTATTTCTATTAGGCTGTCACATAACTTCTGGTGAAATTTAGACAGTTATCTTCATCCCAAGCCATTGGGATCCTGGCTTTGTATGCAGAAGTCACTGGGAGTTCCACCACCTATTTTAATGGGAACAGTGTCCCAGCTGTCCCAATTTAAATCCCAGTTTTCATATCCAAATTATTATTTTGGGGCATCTTATTAGGCATTCAAAAGAGACTTTGGATGTGTTAATGCTAACTGGAGCATTTAAACTTCAGGTTGGGTGTTAAGTGTTATTTTGCATGGGTATAAGAAGTTGGAGATTTTTTTTTTCTTCCACATTGCTTCCACACCTGTAAAGGAGAACTGTATTCCTTAGCCATTAATGTTTTATTGAGAATGTAATTTCTGTCTTTCCCAGTAAAGAATAAGTCCCCCACATCCCACTCCCATTTTTTAAAACTGGCCACAGCATTGACTTATCACAGAAAAATGTGACTGCCAGGTATCAGGAATCACTGTGCATCACACACGGCTGTCAGATCCAGAGGCTGTGTGGAGGGAATGCATAATCCACAGAATGAGGGGGATAAACTTCAAGGTGTGGAAGTACTGATTTAGATAATCACACCTGGATACGTATCCATGCTTCTGTCTACTTATCAGCCCCTCACATTCTTCTGAGATTTTGATAATCAGTACCTTCAGTTTGAGAAACTATGAGGTTCTATCAACTTCCTTTCTGATTCAGGACAAAAACCTTTTTTCAAAGAACTATTTTTCCCTATAAGAATGTATGTTGCCAGACCCCTAATATGAGTTTCATCTGAACACCTCCTCAGCTGGGAGTTAAGTAATACACCAGGGAGAGCAGTAACAAAATGCTGTGACATGCATCTGTCTCTTGTTACTTCTAAGCAGCTAATTTTTCATCATCTTTAAAAAAATGCACTCCTAAAAAAACCCAGAGATGTAAATGCCCTGTACGCGTGCCTGGCAAATATAAAGAAAAAGAAAAAGGTTTAATTTAATTAAAAACTATTTAGTCATTTGCTCAACTGAGCTTCTCTGATGGAGAATTGAATTATTCCCTAGACACCTCCTAGAAATAGAAAGATGCTACTCTCCACAGGGATGCACTTGTAGTGTGAGAATAAACTCCCTTGATACATACACCTGCCGTGGAAAATCCGATAAGCAGACAAAAGCGTGAAGTACCTTCCTAAAATGCTTGTCCTCTCCTAGATTAATGACTCAATGTTATTGCCTGCAAATGATAGAGAAGCTAGCAGAAATCAGACCTTGGGATCAATTTTTGCTGTTGGTAAAACCCGCAATTAAATAATTCATGTTTTCAGTTTTGTTTGATCTCTGATTAATATTGAAGGAAATAGAACTTGAGTCCACTTGCTTCCCACTCTTTCCTTCAGCTGTATTTGACAGTTCATTTTCTAGCATCTCATTTGCTCTAGTTCCAATTTAGCCTGTCATCTAAACAAAAACTACTGCTTATAGCCCACTCCTTCGACTGCAGTCTGCAAAAACGAATTTCATTTTTCATTTTCAATGAAAAGCCAGAAATCCTTTATGCATGACCTGGAAAGAAGAAGCAGTAATAAAAAAATTGGGAACCAGACTGTGCTTTCTCAGAGCCAATGACTGAAATTTTCTGAGGTCAACTCGGTTTGGGTCAGCTTGTCTTAGGGAGAAAAGGGGTTGCAAGGGTAGTAAGCAGATAAAACTCAGAAGGAGCTGGACATCTAATCTCCTTCCTGTGAATCCCAGCCTTGATCATGAATGACAGTCCATTCGTTTAACAAAGGATCTGTTGAATTTGCGTCACACGGCCTACTAAATGCCTTAGAGCAGTAAGACTGATGTTTGCAGAAACCTTCCTCTATTTTTTACCTTAGGAAGTGGGAATTTAGGGTTTTGTTACTGGGTGACAACAGCTGCAAAACGAGACTGTCACAGAGATGACCTCATGCCACAATTTAAGTTTGGGCATAAAAACTCCGTGTCAAATTGCCCACAGTTCATTTCGTGCTACTCGCACACCAGAAGTTAAACTTTGGGTGGCTGGAGATTTGTGCTGAAGAATGGCACCCTGGAACATGGGAATGGCATCTGGGAAAGGACGGGAGGAGGACAGTCGTTCTCTGGCCACACTCGTGTTTTCCAGGATTGCACCTATTGCCTCCACGTGCAGTGGTCATCAGCACTGCTGTGCCTGGCGGGACCATCTGCAGCATCGTAACGGGGGGATTTTTTACACTGCGTATGTTGTTTCCACTGGGTTTGCTGCCTTCATCCGAACCAGACACTATGTCTGGTAGCGTCTGATTGAAGACAGGGAGAGTTGGGAAACAAGTGGGAAATGACTGCTCCAACAGGTAAACACTTCAGCAACAGAGACAACAACCAAGCCCCAATCCAAAACCCGAGGGAACAGCTCTGACAGTACTCTGAAATGAAGGTCCCATTTATGCATTTCGGTCTGCTATTCTAATGACCTCATCACTGCGATATCTACACTTTACACACAACTTGGAAGGAAACAGCTCTTTTTGAATCTCTTTTTAAAATTACGTGAAGCAACTTAGTGGTTTGTTCCCAGTTATCACATCACTCTTGTAGGAAAAATCTTGCTTAAAAAAAGATCTGTTTCATACTGGGTTTATAGAAGACACTAAACCATTCTGACCCTTTGTGATAAGGGGGCTCTTGGTGGAGGATCATTTTACTACAGTCGCTGAAAGTTTCTGTGCAGTCAGTCGCAGCACTCCTGTCTATCATAGCTGCCAAGGTAGTATAGAAGCTCTCCAAAAGAGCTTGCCTCCTGCTCTCTGAGGTCTTTATATTACCAAGGTATAAAATAAATCAACATTCATGTCCTGCCTCAACAATGTTGTTTGCTGACTGCCTCCAAATTGATGCGAGTGACTCCGTGTACGTGATGGGAGAACAAAACGAGGGCATCAGGGACTCTTCTCCTGCAACTGTATAGAGATCAGCACTAAACATGTGCCTGATCCATTTCTGTTCTCTGACCCTGCTCTGTTTCTGTCCACAGAGAACACGTTAGCAGTTGGCTGGATCACCATCATGGTAAGGCAAAGCTCAGGGCCAGGCTGGCTCACGCCACTATGAAGCGCGTACAATACTGCTGCTGTAACTAGATAAGCCGCCCAAGATCTCCATGAGTGATAGTAAAATTAGGATTAAATGAGCAAATATATTGCAAAGATGACAGCTGACCTGTGTAATAATGATCCGTCTGTCTCCAAGAGAGCGCAATAAGCACTAATTATCTTGGATTAAAATGGATCTTTACAGCTAAATTTTACAGCAAAGTTAGAGGGCTAGATAAGACATTAAAGGGCAATTAAATCCACATGCCTCTCTAGCTCCAAGTCATGTTCAAGCATACCTAGCCTCTTCATGGTAGACGTTTACCTAACCCATCCATAAGAACTTTTTCAGACGATGTACAATTTCCTTAGACAGGCATGAAATTGCTCCCTAAAAAACTGAGCTTGAAACAATCACCAATCATCATGAGAGAAGGTGGTCTTGAGGAGTCTGATAGTCCAGAACTGACTTTGCTGAAAACTTTTCCAAGATGCAGAGCCCCATTTCTCTGTGATGAATTACTGAGCTGCTCCACTAGCAAACACAGAAGGAGGAGAAACCCTCTCGCTGCTCCAGTGCTCCTTATTATGTGAAGATGTACGCACTTGACCTGTATTTTGATTGCAAAGCTGAGGACTGTGGAGATAACATGGGAATGCAGAAAATGATAATAATAAAGATCCCAACTCTTCAGGACTCTCTTTTTTTCTTTTCACTTAATGTTTTCATAAATGTAAAGTCTTTATATAGAATCTCATGATTAGTAAGAAGCAGAAGAGGAAAGAGAATCTAGACTCCAGAATATATGTAATAGGACTAAAAGTTGTCAGGACCATGAAGGAAAATTTCAAACTCCACTTTCAGTGATCATCTCTTAACATACTTATGAGTCATGACAACTCTTTAACATGCAATTTGAATTAGATTGATGAGTTTTTCCAAGATAAATGATTCTGTGGGCCTTTCAAAGGCCACCTGGGCATCACAAAATGCGCTTTCACAGAGGAATTTGCTTTACTGTAAAGCCCTGAGCAGCGGTTTGAGAATGGCTCTGTCACATACATTCATGCTGTTTTACCAGAATTTATAGCGAGAACTGCATCAGTGTGATCAATTCAGATCAAATATTAAAGAGGCAAAACAATACCATAACACAGGTCAGATAAAATTAAACTAGAAAATTCTGGAGGATGTGGCAATCAGGACCTCTGATGCACTGGTAGATGTCCCAGTCAAGAACAAAATGTGTTTGCCTCCAGGTTTGTCTAAAAATAACTTGAGTTGAACAAATATGATGCTGAAAATGAGAGAAGGTTTAATCTGTTGCAAGTCTAAATTGGATAGTTAGCTAATCTCTACCACCGGCTTTATGAGCTGTAGCTGATAGCCATAAAATAAACCCTTGTTTACCATTCTGTGAATCATGTCTGACATGTCTTATTCGAACCATGTTAGATTTGATCAAATGTTTGCTGTTCCAATTTTGAGTGCTGATGTTAAATTAATGACTCACCTCAGGAAAACATCAACAACTTGTAAGAGGAGTTGCTGTTTCCTGTTCTGTCCGGTTCACTTTATACTCAGCGATTTAAAATCACTCTTCTGAAAATCCACCTACGTTGTTCTTTTCTGTATCCCCCACTGCAATATAGTGGAAGGGCCAGATCCTGTCCTATGGTCACTTAGGCCAAAACTGACAAGAAGGCGTCAACAAAGCTATTCTGTTGGAAGATTTGTGATTCCCCCAGCAGAAGTAGCATAACCTGCTGCACAGCCTGCTGTACCAGCTCTACCAACACCCAGCCAGTCCCAGTAGCACCATACTGTGTTTGGGAAAAGGGTGAGCCTGGAGGTTTGGGAGCTCCTTGGAGCTACTGGCAACAGGTTTGTGTAACAGCAGAGCTGGAGGTGCTCTGAATAATTCCAAGAGAGAAAAGGGTTCCCAGAGGTCCCTGATATTGGAAAGAATAAAACCAGCATCTAGTCCAGCTTGCCCGACCCAGTGAGAAGGGTCAAGTATTTCAATACAGAACATAAAAGTAGAAGGATGGAGGGACCTGGAGCATCAGACCACTTCCCTCTGGAGTATTGCTTTAAATCCCAGTCCTTTGGCTCCATTTTCTTTTGCAAATGAAATATTACAGGAATTCTTTCATTTAATTTAAAGCTGCTCATTTTCACTCCAGTCCAGCTCCCACAATCAATGCATCATGTTTATTAGAGCTGAATGTGGAAATTATTCTGCAGAACCCTGCAAATAGCCTCAGGTAGTACCATGATAAACCAGACCATCAGACAAAACAGAGACAAGTGGTTAGAGAAAACTGGCAATGCTAAAAGCAGCTTTATATTTCTTTCCTTTATGCATATGTGAAGAAATATATATATAGAATCACAGAATCATGTAAGTTGGAAAAGACCTTCAAGATCATTGAGTTCAACTGTAAACCTATCACTGCCAAATATGTATGCAAGAGACATAGGCACCCACTTAAAAGGCTCTAGCTCCTGGGTTCTCTATGTTAGGGTTCACTTCATCTTTTTTCTAAGCATGGCAGTTTGTCTTCAAAAATTTACCTATGAAAAAGAATCTAAAAAATAAATAAAATGCTGCTCCACTTACGTTCCAGTCAATAGTAACAAAGAAAGGGTGACGTTTAATTTCTTCCACTCCATCGAATCCCGCACCTGACAAGAGAATGAAAGAATCAAAATGAAGTCATGCTTAGAAGAGTGCTGCATGACATCTCTTCTCCAGCCTTCCTCCCCGTTTTCTTCTGACAAAGTTGGAGTCACCATCTAAACATTTCTTCTAGTCAAGAAACCCCGAACAGTGGAACTGCTGTAACGCTATAAACTACCACAAATACAGACAAGGGCACTTCATTAATGAAAATCTGATGGGGGTTTTTTGCTTTTCTCGAATAGAGGCTGGTGCCAAGGCTGAGCAGCTGCTCTCTTCAGGCTTCAGACGAGAGGCAGGATTTCAGCCACAGCAAAGCGCACGCACCAGCAAGGCCAGGAGAGGCCCCAGGATGTCCTGATACTACGGGCAAGGCTACTGCTGCTCCTTGCCACAGTGGCAGCTCTTCTATCCGCACCGACTTTCAAATCTTGTCTAATTACCCATTCTCCGTGGGCAGAGAAAGCTGCACTACAAATAAATGTAGACTCAAAATACCAAACGGCTCCAAATGATTTGAGCTAAGTCAGTGTTTTAGGTTCCCCTTTTTCAAATACTGTCTTCAAATTTGCATGGATACCAACATCGTCACTCTCAGTGGTACGTTTCCTTCACTGTTAAATTTTTGTTACATTACCATAAGAAATTTAGGGAAACTCTTCTGAGATCTGGTAATGAATCTAATTCCTTCATTACTTTTGCCTTATATCTTCACTGAAGATTGTCTTTTTTATTCATTGAGTTCAATTTATTTGCTTCAGTGCCATCGCAAAAACCAACAGGTGCTCAGCAATAATTAAGCAACTGTCAGAGATGATTTAGCATGCCATTTTTGGGATTGATTTGACTTTATTAATAGCACCTTTCATTTTCCAGTAGGAGAAATAACATCTGGAAGCAAAGGCTTTGCATTGCAATTTTGGAATCTGTTCCTGAAAGGTACACAGTGCTTCTTTACAAGGATGCTGAGCAATCTTGATTCCCAAAAGGACCTGGGATTCATAAGCACCTCGCAAAAGGCACTTAGCACCTAGGAGGACTCAGTTTTTTATACGCAGTATCTGTACTTTCTGAAGATCAACATTACAAGCAGCTTTAGAAAGGTCTTGTCAGCTCAAGCTTTTGTAAAACGCTGACATCTGCTCTCCTTGTGTACAAGACATTACCAATGTTTGCCAAAATGCACTGATCAGGAACAGCTTCCTACAGCCTGCTTAACATTCACTGATGAATGGATACGAAAAGCAAACACTTTGTGAAAATAACATGCAGGATTGTCTGTCAGGCCTGCTGGATAATAACGCAAGAGGAATGTTCCTCTTATTGCTTCCCCATCCTGGTAATCTTACAGTATAGACAAATGTAAGTGACGCAAAAGAGGATAAACAATCCTAGCCCATCATACAAAATGATGTGCTCAGAGGTGATCAACCCCGCTAAGGAGTGAGGTCTTTGGGTTATGACAGACAGACAGTTCTAGGCAAACACAAGATAAATCTCAGAAAGAGAAAAGAGGACAAAAGGGTGACCATCATTGCACTGCCACTGTGTAAGTCTGCTGTACACCTATAACTTGAGTATGGAACGTAGTTGACACCCTCATCTATAAAGGGATATACTTACTAAAGGCAGGAAAAATCAAAGAAGGGCAACAAGGAATGGTATGGAATGACTGAGTAGGCCAGGACTTTTCAACCTGGAAACAGATGACAGAGGGTGTTTATGACAGGTCATTAAATGATGCGAGCAGGAATCAGGTTCAGAAAAACCTGGAGATGTTTCCTCAAGCAACAGATAGTTGTGTGATATAGAATTCCTTGGAAAAGAAGATGTGGATGCAAAATATTTATATTTTAACCCATACTTATATGGGTTCAGGGGGAGGCCAGAAAAGTATGTTGAAGAGAAATCTGTTGAAGATTACTTAATTGACAAACCACAACAGGTTCAGGAAACCCCTTGCTTGACCTTAGAGCAGGTGTAGACTGGGAGACAATCCGGGTGAAGTATCACAGATGCTTACTCTATTCTTACTCTTCCCTAGGCAGTTGTTTATGGCCCATGGGTACTGAATAAGAAAACACTAAGACTTAGATAGTAACAAGACTTGTTCTACATCTTCCCTAGCATGTTTTTTCAATGCACAGTCTAAAGTCTGCACTAGATTCCCTTGGCAGATTCTTTCTGATTTTAGCATTGCCAACAGAAATATGAAACCAACACAGTTACTCTGAAGAGAATCACATTAAGCAGCTCTTCAGAGAAGAAATATCTGTGAAAAATGTTTTGTGTTCAGTGGCGGTGACTGGAAATGTAATGGGCAGTAGATGTTCTTTGCTACATAAGGATGAAACCCAAGTGCCAAACTGATTTGGAAGGACTGGGATAAATGCTACAGACCTGTAAGGTACTGGTAGCATTCCCTAGACTGAGGATAACTGCTAATGCATTCAGTCTTCTCTGCTCTGTCCCTTCCCCACTGTTTCCCTTTTCCCTCTTTTGTAGGCTTATGGATAGATACATCATTGTGTGATGGGAATGACCTGCCTTTTTCAGACAATCTATTTGAAAGCCATACTTTTTGCTACTGTTGTTGTTCTTTTTTCCACAAAAACACAGGAATCAGGACCAAGGAAAAAGGCCATCCATAGCTGTTTCTCTTAATGGGGGACTGCAGTGTGCAGTAAGGAATGTAGCATGCAGTTGACACAAACATTTGTCTGGAAAATTGGCATTTCCCACTTGGAGCCACCTCAGAGTTCTGGCACTGAAGGAATACGTTGCTAGGAGTGCCCGGGCTTGACTCCATCTCTGGTTAGCTTAATGTATTAAAGAGACTTAGGATGGTAATAGCCTAATTTTGCAAAAAGTGAAAGACTTCCAATTGCCAGCAACCGATTTTACACCATGGAGAAGGTTCAGTGCTTCCCGCAGTTTTTATTCCCTGATCTTCCCCACTGTGAGACCTGCTGGCGCAGCCCATGGCTCCCTCTTGGGCTGTCTGCTGTGGTCACAGGCAGCAGCGTGTGGCCTGGTCCTCTCCTCAACTGGAGGAGGGAGGTGCCTCCAGGGTGCGTTCAGGGACAGCTCTGGTAGCCCGGAGGGGCAACCCTGACCCCACTGCAGAAGTCCATGGGAGAGGTTGGGCACTGGTGCTTATGGTGGAGTCTCTCTGGATTTGCTCAGCCATTCATGTACCATTTGCAAATCTAAAGCGGTACTAAAAAGAGATGTGCTTTCACACAGAAAAGAGAAGCACTGGAGAGGTCATAATTGGAAAGTCCTGTTTCATGGGGATGGACATTTTGGCATAGAGATGGGTATTTAGCAAACGGCGGAAGTGCAGCACACGATGGCACACCACATGACAGCAAACCTTTCACCTTCCTCTAGGTTTCTAGCTTTTCTTTTTAACTTCACTTTAACTTCAATTTAGTAATCAAACCTATCTGTAAAGAATAATCAGCACAATCAAACCTATTGCCTGCAAATATTCCTACATGCTATCCAGTCTCACGAGGGTCTGAGAAGATAAATAACGCTTTCAGATCAAATTGCCAGTTTAAACACATTATAGAGTGCAAGGATTCATATAAAAGCAGCCTCATGTTAATAAGTGAGAACCTGATTACCTAAGATTGTTTTATGCCTGTAATAAAAGTGTCTACGAGCAGTAACAGTGGAATGTTTTATTTGTAATTGGTTTTGATTGTTGAATCATTATGGACAATCTGAGCCTTGAAATATATTAAGGGGAAAAAAGGAGAGCTATGAAATTTGAAAGTTGATTATTTGGATATTCAAAATGAGCAGAAAGAGCTTCCAGATTTTTAGTTTCAGATCATAAAATTTTAGTGTCTCCACAGCTTCAGAATCTTTTTAGTGGGCTAAATTTTTTGAAACGTGTTCCTAAGGTTTACAAGAAAGATGTACAGTCACTCTGACAAAGGAGGCACTTGTTTTTAAAACTCATCATCTTATAAAATTGAAAAACCAAGTTTTCTATGTGCCAAAGCAGAATGTATCTTCTCTGAGAACATGGGATAAGGGAGTAATAATGACTTCTTTGGCTACTACTCTGAATCTACTGGCGTATGCTTTTACTCTATACTTTCTTGGCCAAGCTTCACAATTATAAGGACTAGACCCTTCACATTGCTCAGCAGTGTAGGGAATTCCTGAAATGCTCTTCACATTCATTTACCTACCTGAGTACACCCAGGCCTTAGGGTAAGTAAGAATTAGACCCTTACCTAAATTCCTGGCAATGGAATGAACTAACACCTTCACAGTACAATTTCATTTCTGAGATGCTTACTCCTTGCTTGCCTGGATATTCCAGTTAGTTTTTTTTAAGAATTTAATATTATGCTCATCCATAATATGAAATTTGTTGTATTTAAGCACAGCAACAATACCAAAGCAGCACTATGGAGACTATTTGTACAGCAAAATGTATAGGCTCAGAAAAGAACAGAACACACCCAATAAGAAAGGATGCCAAGGGAAGAGTGACTTTCCATTCCCTAATTATTTTTTTTTCTAAAGCAATAATATGGGCATCAAACTTAAAAATAGTATCAGGTAAACTGGATTACTAAATTCCTTCTCCACCTTGTCTATCTCCCTTGAACTCTAATATTTTTTTCCATTAATAATCTAAAACTTCAAAACAAAGTTTCAAAGCAAAATTTAAAATACATCATCAATCTTTACTTCTGTTTAAGATATCAAAATCAAATAGCAAAAAGCAAAATGGTAGTCAGAATAAAATGATTTTTGAAGCTCAGCATCTTTCATCTTGCCAATGTTAAAACCACTTTGGAAGTAAATACAAACACTTTCCAGATTTGCAAACTTCTGAAACAATGGCTGAAAAGAAGTGTTTGATCCATAATATGACTAATTTATTTTAGCACACTTCATTAATTTTCCAAAGATTTTTCAAAACAGGATGTCTAACCCTACTTTTCTTTTAACTTCAGACTATTATTCCTTTCCCAGAAAAAGCTAAAATTTGCACAGTTGATACTGACTTCTGTTCAGTATTTAGGCCAACCATTTAAGTATTCCTTCTTTTATTACCAACAAGTCTGTTTTCATCGTCCTTTGTGCTGATTCTCAATCAGTTAAAACAGCGAGAGCCTTCAGAAGCTTTCCACCGCTATTCCTGAAATGTTAAGATCCATTTTTCTGTTACTGTTTCAGATTTTATTTCCTTGGGTGTTTGTGTTATAAATAACGTCCTCCTTTCTCCCAGCCTTCCCAGTATTCCAATAAACTTCAGGTTTAAAACCCTGACCCTTAGCAATTCCCCATTATTAAAAGGGAGACAGTATGGGGGCTAGAACTGTCATGCCTAAAACTAAGCAACTTCGCTTATTTTGGTAAGTAGCTTTTTATTTAAGGATCAGTATCCAGAAACTCCCGCTGACTTCACTGGAGCCCCATTTTGGATGGATAGCAGCTTGTGGGAAGCCACAAAACGAGCAGAGCAGAACAAAACCAAGAGATGGAGACAGGGAGGAAACAGCAGAAAGGAGCAGAGGGGAGGGGGGAGAAGTTTTTATTTGCTGCAGCATCTTGTTTTTCTGAACGTAGATTAAACCTAGAAATCCCAAGACTAATTTTCTCTAACGTCAAGCAAATTGCTTGAGAGCAATTGAAACCTGCTGAGAAAATGTGTTTTTTCCACTATCATCTCTACAGTGTATCAGACTACACGAGCTACCATTTAGGTCAAGAGGTAAAGCCTATGGGAGGGTATTCCTTCTGCGGGCTGTGCAGGTGTCTCCCCCTGGGAGGAGAAGGGCCACAGCAGTGTGCTGAGGGACCGGCTCCCCATTCCCACCCAGCCCTGCGGGAGGTCGGGTTGTCCCTGGTCCCTTCGTGGAGCAAGGGCTCTGGGCTCCTGCTCTCCCCAGCGGTCGCAGCGAGAGGCAGCCTGCTCCACACTGTCCTTGTCCACAGGACTTGCTTTTCACAACCCTCAATATCTAACCAGCGTACACCATTCTCTAAAAGACAAGTCATTTATTAGCTGCCAAAACTCCCATGGATGCCAATGACAGTCGACCACGTATTTAAATATGACCCACCAGCTCTCTTCTTGGGATACAGTTTACAGAATCGAAGGATTAAATTCCTGCTCCTAAGGTCAATTCCTGCTCCCAAGGTCACAAAAAACCCAACAGAGGTACGAAGGAAGGGTTTGTCCCTTTCCTTTAAAAGCAAATTCTTCCCCTGTTCATCCAAAATGCAGAATGTGAGAGCTGTGGGGAAAAAAGAAACCTCCAAAATTTTTCACAGAACTAGATGTGATTTTTAAATGAAAAAAAAATACAGTGCTATTATCTTCATATCATTCACTTGATATGACTGCTCTTATTTTTCCACATAACAACCAAAGACCAAATTTGCAATTAAAATCATGCATCAGGCATTGTCCATGACCTCACCAAATGCAATGAATTTCTTAATAAAACTCCCAGACAAAGATATGGCATAAGACACGTGATCCAATACATGCTTTTAGTTTATCACAATTTAAACAGGATCATTAACAAAGGGTGAAAACACAGTAGTAAGAAAGGAGATAATACATTTAGGGTAATAAAGAAGAAAGCCTACTGTGAAAATGTTCCCAGCAAACAGAACGAGACAGCATTTAAATGTATTTGAGAATGGGAGAGAGAAATTCTACTCCCTTGTGGTCCCCACCTCAGATTTGCAGCTAAATTATACAGAATTAAAAATACACCTGTTTCTCAGTTCTCTATGTTATCATATGCAGCAGTTATCATAAACTTTTCATAAACGCCGGTGGTTTACTCTCCCTCTTCACTGAAAAAATAAAATACAAGCTAATATCATGCTTTAGATTCCAATGGATTCCCTGTGCTCTTTGCAAATTTCTCTAGTGACGCTCCAGGCTCACCGCACTCTGGGAAGGAACGCAAAATGCCACATAATGAAGAGGGTAACTACCAGGGAAGATGCACCGAGAGAAACGATCACCACTTGACAAGGCAGAGCGCACATAACAAATGTCCCGATCAAACGCGCACCGCGTACCTAATCTGTTGGAGGGGTTCCTTTTGAAGAGGGCTCGCAGCAGGCTCTGGGCTTCTATGCTCAAGAACTGCGGCATTCCCAGCTTGGCTCTGAAAGAACACAACACTTGAAAAGAAAATAGATTTTTCAAAAATTTTCTCCGTCCCACTGTGGTTTTAAAAATGGAATTGTAGTAGTCAGGACGGGCAGACAACATGAATTTGGTGACCAAAGGCTACCTAAGCATAACGCAATACAGATTGAGGACCTGATCTTGTTCTGCTGGAGTTAAAGAAGGTACAGTAGATCTAATGAATCTTATAACACCTTTTGCAACCTAAGGTAATTTTCCTACAGAATTTTTCTCACTTTTTTAGCTTGCTGGAATAAATTTGGCAATCCAGAGGAATTTAAACAAACAAACACAACTTAATGAAAATAATGATACTGACCCACATATTGATTAAAGAAAATAAAACTTTCCCCTTGGCAATTCACTGCTACAGAGGAAAAATGTATAAAGATGAAGGTAAGCTTCAAATACTGATGTGTGCACTTAACATTAAATGAATGGGAAATTTGCAAAGGAAAAGATTTGAAACTTGTCAACAACAAAACACAAGCTGTCCGGCAGAAATGTGACTGTTCCCACTTTTGTGCGAGTAATGACATTCTGTATCACAGAAAACAGGATACATGTCTTTTGCAAGGCCCTCTCAGTAATTCACTTCCTACTTTTTATTCTGAAGGCAATTTTAGAGCCACATGCAGGCATCAGCTGTGCATGCCTTACCAGATTCATGCCTTACACAGCTTTAAAAAACACATGATTATTCTCTATCTTCCATACACTTAGGAGCTATAGGCTGCCCAGAGGGTACAGTTAACTCATAGTCAGAGCAAGGAAAGCAGGTTTGGTACTCACTTGAGAATGAGTGCCATTGTCTCCTTTCTGTCTTTTCCCTGGAAGGGTAATGATCCCGTCAGCATCTCAAACTGTGGAGTAACAACAAAATGGTAAATCAAATGAGCATTGAGACAGTCTGCATAGCTGATCGACACCACACCCACCTTCTATTTCTAACACAACTGAAAACTGGAGGAAAAGAAATGGCCCGACAAGCTATACTTCAGGAAAAAAATGACACGACAAGTCTGGATTATGCCAAACATGAAGGACTGATGTGACTATTTTGTTCAAGAGTCTTGTTCTAAACTGTTTACGCTGATACTTGGGGTCAAGGTTTGGTATGTTTGGGAAGAAGTATCATATAGGCTGTTTCCTCCAGCAACTGTTTTATGGCCAATGCTGGAGACGAGATACTCAGCTGGGGGGACCCTCAGTCTGAATGGGTATGGCTGTTCTTAGATGTTTGGCATGGACTCTGGTGCAAGGAAAATGGGTTCAACATGCCACTCCCCATCTTTTTAGCTTGAGTTGAACCACCTTTTCGATTGTGTGTTTGCACCGCCTAGAGATACCGCTGCTATACTTTGCAGGAGAAACATGCACAAACCCCATGTTCTCAAGGCGTTTGAGTGTGCTTTTTTTTCTCCCGCTTTGGTTCCCCTGTCTGTATTTAGTGATGAATTTTGCAAGTGTCATATTTAGCTGAACCCAAACCTCAAAGCAAAACTCAGCAATCATCATCAATTACTTGCCTAACTCACACAGGAAAACATCAATCAGTTATGGTTCCTTTGAAACAGATTAATGCTTTCAGTAAATTTGACAGGAATTTCACATTTGTAACAAAAAACAAAACCAAAAAACCCCAGCCAAAGCAGCTCGCCTGATGTGGATTCAATACCAGGTCTTTCACGCAGCTCCTGCCACAGCGTTTCATGGGGGTACGAGTGGCAGCTGGTTCCTCTGACTAAGGGATGATGAAGGTTATGCATCACCAAACACAAAGACACCAAGAACAAAGGAGGACAATGTCCACTGAGGGTAAGGAGAACTGTTTGGATCTCTTCTACTATAATAAGTACCTACTAATTAATATGCACTTCTATAATTAAATACCTGTTAAGGCGGGACAGACTCTGCAACCCTTATGTAGTTTTTGTATCTTATCACACAAGTAACTACACTGCTCTCAGGAAGCACATTTATGCAAAAAAGGATCCCTTCATTGCCAAAACCTGTGTCGGACTGCCCCACAGCCTGACACTTCCCTTTTCCCCAATTAAATATAGCCACACCGTAGGAAAAAATGTAAGAAAACATAAGAAAACTGTAACCATGAAACTGTTATGCTAGTTTTGGGAGGAGGGCAGAGGAGAGGTTTAGAAGCCAGATAACTAATTGACTATAATTAATTGAAGGATTAATCTGCATTAGTAACAAATTGCCTCAAGGTAATAAAACACAGTAGAAACAAGAAAAAAACACTTTTAAAAAGTGTGTATAGCTGAAAAATATACACAAGATTTGGAAAAAACAAACATGTTAACACCTGCTTGGTCTAGGAGAGAAGAGCTGGCTGGTAGAGCTGGAGGAAAGCAGCTCATCTTCTAGAGAGAAACACGATGGGGGAGAATTTTTAAAACTGCCAAAATGACACTGGAGCTCAAGCACCATTTTCAAAGTAATTCTGACCTATTAGAGCCTTAGCCCTGATAAAAGTTTTTGGATATAGTGGGGATGAGGAGCAGAGAACACTGCCTCCCAGGGCAGCAGCAGAAATGGTACGTATTGTACTAAACCCTCCTCACGATTTCTGAAAGAGTTTACCTTCAGAGTAAGTACCTAATGTTCAATTACACTTGCTCATGTTACTTTGTTGTTATAATAAATCTAATTTAACAGCCCTAAAAATGACTGCTACAGCGCATTTGTTTTGGCAGAAATGGGCTTGACACTGCTAACGCAGATGACACAGATACAAGCAACTGCTTGGTCAATGACTACGTGGGAAGACGAGGACTGTAGTTCCCACCCACCACGATATCACAGAAAGGTCTGCAAAGGCACCGTGGCTGCACGGGGCCAAGAAACCTGAAGGCAAGAAATTCAGATGCAGCGTCCAAGAGGGAAAGAAGGAAAGAAAAAAGAAATTTCAGTTGCAGGAGGGAGCAGGGGAAATGATGGTCCGGAGGCTGCAGGGAAAATTTATTGCGCTGCTCTAATGGCTAGCACTTTGTTACCACGTCTCCAATTACACAGGTCTAATGCTGAGATTAATTCAGATTCAGAAGAAATGCACTTAACATCAATATTTAAAGTGAAGGGCAGCTACGTTGAGTTAAATGTACCAGAGCTTTTTACTTCAATGAACTCAACTAAGCAGCAGCTGGAAGAAAGCACTGGTTTCTCAGTTGCAGTCCTGATTAAATCCGTTGAAGGTTAAAAATGAAATAACAAGTCTGAAAACAAAAAATCGGAACAGTTCATCTCATCAGTTAAAGCTACCGCTTTACCACAAAACAACCTGTTTTCTTGCTTATTTTTACAGAAAATTAAAAATCTTGCTAAACGTAAACATGCAAACAGGAGTGAGCGCTTGCTGCTAACTCCCTTGCACATAAATGCAGAGTTGTATGGGTCACAGCAGGCTGACAAGGAGCTGAGCCTAGGTGTGAAGAAACTCTGTAGTATTTTTGGCTATTAAAGCAGACTCTATAGTTTTGCAGGGAGACTCGGTTTTCACTCTCCCCACTTCCCCATCTGTATAAACCATCTGTTTGCTCCTTGCCTCCCAATGATTCGCTCCCTGGGTATTCTGGAGGGCCACCTTCTGTTAGCCACCACTTCAGAAGGCTGTGCCTCCCTCCAACCTTGGCTTCCTTTCTGTACCAATACTCATCAAGAAAGGCAAATATTCCCTGTTCCAGTCCAGCTGCCTATTAAGAGAACCACAAAATTAAAGCTGGATGGGAAGAGGCCTCTGGACTCGTCTAATCCAGCCCCTGCTTAAGTCTTGACGTACTCTGCCTTGCTTTCTTTCTTTAGTTTACAGGGCAATTGCCAATTTCAGTAGGCAAAACACCGTCACTGGAGACCCCAGACATGTGGGAAGACCTTGGGAAAGAGGGCCACATTTCCTGAGGGAACAGATTCAAGAAGTGACCTTGGTAGGTCATTGAGGAAGATAATGAACGAGAAAAAAATCCAGAGCCTGGGGTAATTGCCAGATGAATCTTTCTAGCAGATGGAAGGAGAGCAGATGGTGTAAATTACTTCAGCTGAAGTCTGCTAACGTATTGCGAGCCCAGGATAAATTCAGGGTTACAAAGAAACTTGATACCACTCGGTTTTGGAGAGCAGAGAGAGACACTGTTGTCAGAACGGCTGGATTCCCCTCTCAACACTTCCAGTCATTTTCCAGGTAGCTGGGAGCTGGCCTGCTCCTCCGTTGTTTTACCATTTGTAAAATGCATTATGAATTTTTTATTATTAGCCAGGTGTGATGCATAATGAATTAGTGTTTGCAAAGGGTTTGAATACCTTCACACAGCAGCTAACATAAACATTCTAAATACTGTTGATGAAGACCGCTCTTGCACTGGGAATGAAACACGTGTTATGGTATTTTTGTAAAAGAAGATCATATTGCTTTGATGTCTCGTATTGATTTTTCCAATGCCACTGTACAGTTACTACAAAATTATTACAGAGCTGACTGCTTTGTCTGGATACCAAAAGGATATTTTCTTTTCTTGTGAAGGCTTCACTACTCACACATTCACTAAATTGCTTACAAATATAAAGATATTTCTTTTTATTTGGAGCTGCCTATTGAGTCATCACACCGTTTCTTTCTCTAATTATATTCCCCTCTCTGCCCATGTGACTCTCAAAGGTGTACAGTGTTTTTTCCTGACCTGAAAAGAGACACAACTTCCATGAGGTCTGTGCCTTGTAAATGAGGTGGTGGGACAAACTACGAACCCACTGCTTTGAGAGGCCTTCCAAGAGACTAGCGCATGTGATATCACACAGATCTGTTTATCTGGGCCCCAGAGACGGCAGTGTGGGCACCAAGGCTCTTGCAGCGCAGTTGAAAAGGTATTTGTCCTATACACAGCTTTTTAACAATTGAAGCCAATTGCTTGTCCATGCAGATCTCCCGATGCAAAGTTTTTGTAGAGTACGTCCTGTCCAAAAGCTTCAATGCAATGAGCAAGATGCAGGAAGGCAGAAAACAAAATCTGTCTCGTCACGATAAACCATGTAAATTCACCAGCACAAAGTTTTAAATGGGTCCCAGCAGTTGTCATCACATACTAAATGAGAGGCAGATATTCTCCTCTGGAATGCTCGGAAAGGGTTAATTTCAAGATGTGTATAACTAGAGGAGTTGACACATATTAAGCTACCATAAAACAATTCAAACAAACTGAGCAGCAAACAAACAAGTTTGGTTTTGTGGCCTGTGTCAAAGACTTATCTGGTGGTAAACAAAGTTTTACTGTTGTTGATAGTAAACCCCCCACTGAATAATTAATAACAATTAATAAAATAATAAAATAAGTAATAACATAATTAAGTCAAGACAAGAATATAGTCTTTTTCAGGTAAGTTTGTTTTGATCACAACGTGCCACATTTAATGTTGCCTTCAAGGATCATTCAGTTTGATTCTAGCCTGTGCCTGGTCAATGCAGGTTGGCAAGGAGCTGCTGGTACACCCCGACTCTTCATATTGTAGCATGAATCCCTTTTCACATAAGAAAACAGACAAGAGAGTGTTTGGTTGCTCTTCTGATGGCTAGGCTACAGGGCATTTTATCACTATCTGCCAAATCTGTTCCTCCATTGATCAAAATTTAAGGTATGAAAATTACACTATCATGTTCACTTCCTTTCAATCTGTGAATATGCTACCAACTGGTACATTTTCTTTGTATATTTCACATCATACTGCAAATTACTTCTAGAGAAGTGCTAATAAATCATTTGGATACCATTTAACTCTCTTCAGTTTTTCAGACTGGCAGACAACCAGCTTCCCTAATAGAACATACAAGTGACAGACCAAGGAAAACAAGGAGAAATGAGCAGAGTGAAAGACAGCAGCAGAAAATCCTCTTGCATTTTAAGAGTACAGAAATACCCTTTTTCTGCCCCTACCAGTTAATTGTTGAAAAGGAAAAAAGATTCAACTGATTAGAGCTATTTTTCTCTAAGATGGCACTCAAAGGCTTAAAGCATCAGCTTACAGTTAAAAAGATTTCACTCTTTAACTAACCTCCGTTTATATGGATTCTTATCTTTTCTAATTCTAATACACTGAATCCCTTGGGGAGGGGATGAAAAGAGAGCTGGGGGGAAAAAAAAAGCACAAGACTAACAACGTTTTTTGTTAGTTTGGGGGGAAGGAGCCAAGTTGATGAGCAGGTGAAAGAAAAACAATCTATACACCCAATACACCATCCTTTCACTGGAGATAGTGAGAAAGCACAGATATCCTCCAAACCCAAATATAAAATTAAAAAAATTAAAGGGCTGGCATATATTTATTATATGAGCCATAAGCTATCGACTTTCCTGAATAAACACATAAACACTTCTATGGTTCTGAAGTACTCAGCGTCCACAAATGGATTTGTGGCCGTAGGAGATAAGGATGTTCCACTCCTTTTAAATTCAGGTAATAAATTACAGTATTTACTTAGATTAACTGCTGTCAACCAGCTAGATCAATGATGTAGGCCTTCTCCACCCCAAATTATTACTAGTTTTCACTTTGCTTCCTGTCCTTACTTCCTTTGGTGGCACCAGTTGCCTGCTCAGGGTAAACGGAATTTAAACATACTCTATGGATTGTGGTATGTAGCGTAATATATAGCTACCTAAAATAGCTTCCATACCACAGGAAATAGAGCTGTATTAGACGAGCATATTGCTATGTTAATTTATGCTTCTGCCCTGGTTCTGCAGGGGCGCCGTGATAACCCTGGTGAGGTGCAAGGTGAGCCACAGCTGCTGTGCTGCGCCCCGTTGCGTTGCCCGTTGGTGGCCACGCACTGAACACTTGGGTAGACCTGCAGCCTGCACACTTCAGGAGAGAGTAGCATCACCTTCATTATCTGAACATACCCCTGTGAGAGTAATAAATGCATGGCGTCTGGCCTCAAGGGACAGCCTATGCTTGATAAAATGATGCTGGGAACAACTTCTTCAAAAAACCTGTAGTGTTCACATAGCTTTTAAAAAATCACAATGTCACAAACCAGCTTCTCTTTGATCTTCTCTTCCTCTTCCTCTGCAGCAATGGCACCACAGATGGAACAGGCTGCATGAGTGCAGAAGGGAGCAGGTTACCATCCCAACACTTAATTTAAGATGACTGGCATGAGGAGGGTTCAATACCGCTTCGAGAAACTTTCATGACACTGCATCCCAGGACACTCCCAGTCCCAGCACTCAGGAGGATGTTATCGGGTCCTTCTCGTAAGCAAAGCAGCTCCACTGTAGTCAGATATCTCTCACAGAGCTCTTCTTGCAAAATGTTTTCCAGGGTCTCACTTCTTAAGCAGTCAGGAGCTTTCTTCTGCTTTCCAGGCTAACTACATTTCACGATGAGTTTATTCCTACCTGCTCTTGGGACAACATTACTCTTTAGCTGGAATAGCTCTTTTCTCTCTGTGGTATTTTTCCCTGTGATGTATTCATAGATGGTATAGGTACTATACCATCTTTGGACAATTATTGGACTAATAAGTGTCTTCAATTAATGAATTTCTCCTGCAACACTGTATCAAATACTTTATTATAATGGCGGCACATGAGATCCACTTCATTTACTTTGTTTAAATAAAGGTGGCTATCTCATCAAGTGAAATATCAGATTAATCTAGCATGACTGATTTTTGGTGAATTCATGTTGCATTTTAACTAACTTTTCATTGATTTCCATGTACGAAAAAAGAATTAGCACAATTTCTCATATTGATTCCATTTAAACTACCTCCAGAACAGCTTGCAGGACTCTTAAAAGGTAAGCAACAGTGGGTAAAAACTGTAACTTTTGTATAGTTAATCCAGTACAAAGACATGTAAGAAAAAGATGAATTCCTAACTATTCCTCTGTGCCAACTGATACATTTATGTCTGGTTCTGGTGATTCCATCCCATGTGAATACCAGTCATTTTAAAATTGTTTCACATGCATCACTTTAAAACCAGCTTCAGCATGCACTCAGGACAAAGCAAACATCCCAAACTAGTCATAATCAAGGCACAGCAAAATGGTACAGAAGAAAAAAGGAGGATAACATGGTGCCCAGATGTATTTGTTTTCTTTTCCCACCAGGAGAAAAGGAGATTTTTGAGTGACAGTCTCCCACCAGCTGATAAGACTACAGGAAATCCACCGCCAGTCCAAAAACTACCTGAATCTCATTAGTAGAACAAGGGTCAGCAATACTGATGTGAAGACAGATGAATGGCAAAAGAACCACAGATGTCCTGTGAAACATTCAGAGTGTCCTCTAAAATATGTCCTTTTTAATCTATATTTTGCAGAAAAAAAAAGAGTAAATCTCTGAGTTTCTCTGAGAGGATCTCCCTGACTTCTGAAAATTGCTGCTCAGGGAATCGCTTCCTAACAGGAACCATGTTAGTAACCAGACAGATGTTTCTTCTGAAATGCTTGCGCTCTTCTGAGCTTGCCCTGCCCCTGCCCTGTTTCTGTGCAGTAGAAATATTCATGGCCCATGGTAACCAACCAAAGCAGCAAAGGACTGTGAGAAGGAAGAGAGAGAATCTGGGGGCAACATCTACCTCATATACTGCCAGGAGCAGCTGGTTTGCAATCGCTGATGCGGTACTTCTTATTTGAGGGATCTGATGACTCCTACAGCCACCTCTCCAACAAACAAACACACACAACTTTTCCATTACCATGAGTACGCCGAAAGACCACCAGTCTGCACTCTGCGTGTGTCCTCGTCGGTTGACCACCTCTGGGGCCATATACTCTATTGTCCCACAGAACGAATACGCTCTCTTGTCATGGTCGATGGCTTCTTTACTGAGACCAAAATCTAAATAAATTGAAACAAAAAAAGACTTGTCAGGTTTATAAAAATGATTATGTACACTTTTGCTCACTTCAACTGTTCAAACAAAACACACCAAGCAGACGATGAAGCACCCTTGTGTCTGCATGCAGACAGGCCACAGGTCCATGTGTGCTGCAGCCCTGCCCATGTGGAGGACCTGGATGGCATTTGTTAGTATGTCCTGAAATAGGTGTATAATTTTCTCTGTTCAGAATGAGGTTCTGGCCCAAAGCAGAAGAGAGAGTTTAAATAAGCAGAAATACACAGTTCAGGTTTGCTGAAGACAATGCTGGTAAGGGTTCTTGCTCAGATAACCAAAGCATCAAGAATAACAATCCCAGATGGACACCAGCGAATAGGATGTCCAGACAGCACCTCCAGGGTGGCAAAGGGATCTCTTCCCAGGTGCCCTCTGCACATTTATAATTCAGAGAATTTAATCTGGAGTAAGCAGTCATACCGGAAGCATCCTTCCATCCATGCCGGTAGGCAGCCAAGCCCACACACTTCATGTCAGTCAGGACTACAATTTTACCAAGAAAACACTATGTTCTCCATGTGCTGTGCAGCACGGGTGCTTGACGAATTGCCAGAGAAGAGAATTCCAATACTCAAACTTTTCTGGCTTCTGAGTTGTTGTAAGCAAACTCTTTCCAAGCAAAGACCAAGATGCACAGAACATACTGCAGAAACAAAAAAATCAGTTTGTAGACATTAAGTTTTCCGTTCCTCACACACCTGTTATCTTAATGTGGCCCTCTTCATCAAGAAGAATGCTGCAAAGCAAAAAGCAAATATTCATTAGTCAGGCATAGACTGCAGTTAACAAACATGAAAAAAACACGTTCAAGACAGGTAAAGAGATACACAAGACTCAAACACACGTGTAAACAAACCCTCAGTGGATTATATGCCTCCAGAAAAAAACGATCCTCAAAGGTCTGCCTAATTTCATGTCTGAAGCATGCATGGCCTGCGGCACTCGCATGGGGAGCCGCCTCCTTGCTCCACAGCCGGCTCAGGGTGGGCATGCAAACTGAGCTCAGGAAGAACAGGGTGTTCAGAGCCAACAACGGCAGAGTATCTGCTTCCAGCAGGAGAAGGAGCTATAGGTTTCCTGTTCTCATAGTAATAAAGGCAAGCACACAAATAATCAGGGCTTGGACTCACTGGACCTAAAATTAACTCCAAAGGTAGCTACGTTCATGCTGAAGTAATAAAAGTGGTCGTAGAGCACAATGACTAGTCACAGGCTAACGACATGGATCTCAGCCCCTGCTAATTTATTCTGTCCAGAAGCATAAATGAAAATTTAGCCTGGAAGCCAAGTTCAAGTGTTCTCATGTTTGCCACCTGCCAACTTATTTTATCCTCACAAAGGCATTCCAACATTTCTGTGAGAAAAATTACTGTCGTTCACAAAAGGCATTGGTAGTTTTTGTGGAAACAAGAAGGAACATTGAAACTGAAAAATAATGATTTTGGTAACTTTTCTGCCTATAAATACCGACACAGTAATGAGGGTGGTGTTTCTTCAGTCCTAGTTAGATTTCATGTATTTTTCATTTCAAAATAATCCAGTGAGGCTATTTTTATACTCCCCTTCTCTCAGAGAGTCACTGTGATCCATTTATTCACGAAGAAAATAAGACAGAAGTGAAACTAACACATCAGGATATACTTTTGTGAAAGGTTGTCTCTGTACTGAAGCATAATTGAAAAGAGATCATCTTCTGTCATTTGTTTGTGTGTTTAGAACAGACTGTTATTGTGTAATTCATCAATTAATGGCCAGCAGCTGTGTCACTACTATGTGTTCAATAATTAAAGCTTTTCCTTCTTGATAAAAGCTTCTTTACCTCTATTCTTTCTCTCCAGATTTCTTCAAGAGGCATAATTTTAAAGCCTGTAACAGGCATGTTTAAATGTATTTTTGTGACTACAATCCCTAAACAAGAGGCTTGTGCTTCAGAACAGAACAGAATAAAACACCTGCCAGCGTGGAAGTGAGCGTGAGCCTCCGAACTCCACAGACCTGGCTCTGGAAAAATGGCAAGGGAGAGTACAGCTCACAGAAATCACCCAAAAATTTGCCCCACACCCAGGAAGCCCCTGTGAATAACAATGCAATTCAAAGGGTGTGGGATTTTCCCCAGAAACATTGATTTGATATTTAATTGATTTCATATGGAAAATTCAGGCTGCTTTTGTGTGTGTGTGTGTGTGTGTGTGTGTGTGTGTGTGTGTGGTTTTCATACCTTTGCCATCATTAGAGGGTTCAAACCTTACCCTCATTAAAGGGACAGGGGTATCAGACTGCCTTGGGTTAAGTGAGCGTGAAGCATACAACAGCCTTTCCCACACTGAATGTTTGTAAGAGCAGAAAAATGAATGGATCCTGGTTTCCTACGGATGTGCATCCTATATCCCCTAAAACTTGATCTACAGTTCTCTCCTGTCTTGTATTCCCTAATCACTGCAGGTTCCCCCGTGGCCCCTGGCAGCACCCTTTGGACAGCTGGGTGTTTCCACGTCTGCCATCTGTCAACACATACAACGCTATGGTTATGCACTGAAAATTACATTCAATGTAAAAAGAAAATAATACTCTAACAGTGAGCGAGAAAAAGATAATTGTTGCACTGAATTAGCTTTGAGTGACATTAAGAAGCAAAGAACAAAGTACCTGCTTCTAAGCATCCGGATTACAACAACAGACAAATGGTTTTCCTTTGACTGACTGTGGAAGCAAACTTATTCTCTGATCATACCTTCTGTCTTCTCTTTTTATCTTTATCACTTTACAGTTATCCCACACTGTCAATAGTAGAAAAATCTATTGTGACAATCACAATTACTTTAGCTATGGTTTGCAGGATCAGCTAATCTGAAATAAACGCGCATTATTTTGCAGAAAGGGAAAAAAGAACCAGATTGTTAATAGGATTCAGGCTTGAGAAAAATCTTTCTTCTAAATCAATGTTTTGAAATTATAAAATACGTAAGAAATAGACTACTTTTAAATGTTAAACTAGGCTATAATCCCATTGAGTGATAATCTTTCACGATAAGATTTTTCCATTTTATTTGTTTAGTTTAACGTTTGAGTGTACTTACAGGATACTATCATTGTCAACCTGTTCTTCATTTGAAAATAACAACATTTTAGCCTCAGGATTGTCCCACAAACATTCAAGCTGCTTTCACGGACCTCAATTTAAAAGTATGCCTTGAGAAAATAAAGGCTGAAAATCTCTATGTTAGAAGGTGAGAAACTAAGTTAGTAGCAGGGGAAGTTAACATGAGAAGCTCACGGTAGAGCTAGGACTGCAACCTCCTTAGTGGTGTTTTTGCTGCAACTTTAGCACAGGGATAAAAAGCCTCAGTTACGAGTCGTTGAGATTATTTTATAGTGACTCTTAAATCAAGGCCCCGTTTCTCCCTCTCTTTATTTTTAATTTTGAGTCAGTCTTTTAAGCTTCACTTTGAACTCCAATATACCCAAATCATCGTGAAGTTCTGCCAAATCTATTAAAGCTGGAAGTCTGGGGGTTTTTTTTTGGATGATTTAAGTTTCTTTCCAAGTCAGCTCAATTGTGCAGAAAATTCAACCCACACTTTGTGTTTTTCAGAAATCGTAGCCAAAATTTCAGGTTGGAAAGAAAACCTGAAACTTTATAAAGAGTGTTTGATTTTATTGCAGGCTTTGTTATAAAAGTACCAGATAGAGTGAAGTATTCAAATATCTCCCAAAGAGATGAAGATTCTCACAAACTGTCCACATCTTGTGACATTTCAGTGTTTGCATGACCCCATACTATGTCATCATGCTGAACAGTCTTACGGCAAACCCATCTCTGCTGTAGCTTCATCGACTGCTTGCTTCGGTGGAAGACGATGGTGGTTTTCCACCAAAAGTCTTTGTCCTTTACTAATTCTCAGGTCTCCCCTCTCTACACAGGGCAGCTACGTTCATGAATGTATTGCCACGGCTTACAACATGTGGCATTAAGCAGTAGTGGTTTGGGTTTTTTTAATATAGTTCAACAATTCAGGATTATGAGCAGTTATCTGAGGTGTCCCTTGTACAGACAGCTGAGGGCATTACAACGTAAACCACTCCTTGTTAAGCAAAGTCCCTACGACAGAACTGTATCAAGGTGCATCTGGAGATAGAAAAGGCAAAAATAAATAAAAAATGTCTGTGCATTTCTCAGAAGGTAGAGTTACTTCTAACTCACTCACACCCTTAAACCACAGCATAAGAAATAACATATGCATCATATACTACTTTAGAATAAGTTCCCATTTTTCTAGTTCGCTGTAGCCCTATTTCATAGCTTGATCCTGCAGTTCTTAAACAGAAACATGCCTCACCGTATAAGTAAATCCACCAGTTTCAGTGTGACTGAACAGTACCTTGTTCCACAAGGGATGCCACTGAAAACACCAAGACAACTCAAGGAGAAGAATTCAGCTGCAACAATTTAAGGGAAGAAGCATCCGCTTGTTCTAAACAAGACTTTAACCAGGAAACTCAATTGCTTGCCTTTTTGAAGTACAGCTTACTTTATAACAACTCCCAGAGTATATATTCTACTTGCACTTAAAATTAATTCATAGCTTTGAATTGTTAATATGGATTTTAGCTCAGGGAATCTTAAAAAAATGCCGAACCTTAAATTTTAATGTAGTGAGTGTTCTTTCAAGTCGTCTGAACAGTGCTATTTTCTAATTAGTCATCTTTGACATAAACAGTTCTGATGAACTTCATTTTAGGATACTTACAGAGCTGACTGAAGCAATATCAAACCTATTAGCAGTTACTTTCGGAAGCTTCTGGAGGGCAGCAAAACCACTGGACAATGAAAGGAGGTCAAATGCAGTGTCTATCTTTTAACAAAGGGGGAGAGAGAATTGGGAAATTTCACTTATCTCTGGTTCTGCAAATCTGATAGAGTAAACCTTGTGCTCTAATCAGACTGGTAATGCTTCCCCTGAAGATGTGGGTGTAATTCTGCATGTTGTACTTCAAAGGAGATATGGATCAAGAGAAACCAAAGGGGAGAAATGAGAATGACTGAACACCCAGAAAGATTGACCGGTGAAGAAGAGTTTGGTAGCTGGACTGTTTAGGGTACAGAAGAGAGGTATGAGGACAGGGACGTGCTCACAATCCCCTGAGGCTGATGCTGAGAGCAGAACGAGCTGGCTGGGGAGTCTAGGACAGGCCAAGGAGCAACGGCCTGCAACTGCAGCAAAGAATCTTCAAATTACCTATTAAGAGTAACTTTCTAGATGCACCGCCAAGAGGCCTCCTATAGATAACACAGAATCTCCACTGGCTGTTTTAGGAATAGGTTAGCAATGCATCTGTAATGACCTCAACATATTTGACCCTTCTCAGAGGCAATGGGAGGATGAGAACATCCTGGGATGGTCCTAAATTTCTTTTATCATCTTATTTAGAGCGCTATCCTTTTCCAGATGTAACTTTAAAATATAGCACCTTTTTTCCCATTTAGAATGAATATTTTTTTATGCTGTACCTGTTTTTTTACTCTAAACATGAAGTTCCAGTGAAATCGTAGGCTGTCATGCTCTTCTGTCATAGGCATGGCTACACATGGGCTTTGCACTTACAAAGTCAGTTTTAAAGGATATGATTTTCAATCAAACAGATGCCTTAATTTATCCCCAGGTATGAACTTCAGTTATACCAGTCTGGGTCATTCCCTTTCCTGTACAACAATAGTTATATTCACGTAAAATAATTTTATACTACGACAGTTGTATCCAGATTTAACCGTATCACTGGTATCTATTTAACTGTACATCAAAGACCACAAATCATACATTCAAAAGTTAGGAAACAGCAGAATGAGGGCTGCCACCTTAACTTCACACAGTGATCTCACCGTACAAAGGTCTTTAATTACATGATGATACTTTTCGTTTTCTTCCAGAGAGCTCTTGCCTCAGTTGGCAGAAGAGAAAATATACTCAGGGATTTTAGCAGAGTGGTACAGGGAAGGGGATGGCTGGCTGGTCTCAGCTCAGATGAAAATGCACAGAGAACTGGGTTCCATCTTTGCCTTTTCAACATGTTTCTATCTGTCAATGGCAAATCAGTGGCACCGTCCTTTCTTAGGTGAGCTCTGATTTCTCAGTTCACTGATCCCTGATTTGAGACACTGCAGTTTGGTTTGCGGAAATTTTAAGTGCTCTCACTTGCAACTGAAGTCCGTGAGAGATGTGCTTTGAAACGCAAAGTGACACATAATGCTGAGAACTCTGAAAAATCAGGCTCTCAGTATTTCAAAAACACTGAATAGTTTTGACATGCACTTAATTCTCCTCTCCATTTCTAACTTCTCCTAAAGCAAAAAATTACGGCATGTGCCTATAAATGTAACAGCACCATGACTTATATTTGAATATACAGGCTCATATTTGGATACCTTCTAATAGTAGCTTCATACATCATGTGTTAGCTTGAAAACCAGCTTCATCTAACACCAGAAAGAAAAGTAGTGCATGATTCATACTAACGCTCACTGGAAACAAAGTTTAAAACTGAAACCCTATAACTGGAGTTATTCTATTATGTACGTGTTTGCTGATGCTGAATGACTAAAATAGCAATACAGAACGAAGCTGAGACCGAAGAGCTGCTGGCAGACAATGCAACAGCATGTGAAAGTGGCAGCAATGGTGTGACCGCTGCCTAGCTGCATTTCACATTTTGTAACAAACCAGTACCTTTATCCCTCCAGTGGTTTAATTTAGAGAATGTCTTCCTGTATTTGACAGACTCTGGATTTCAGTTTTGGTTGTGTAAATGGGCAAGAATGGAAATTTTGGTCACCTGCGAAAGGGTCTCTAGCCCAAAGGACTGAGTGCCCTGGTTACGTACATCTGTCTGAATTCATGTAGTACTACTGCTATAAACAAAACATAAAATTGAATTCAAAGTTTAAATCACATAGTACTCTATTGTAGATAAATAGTCTCCTCCCCTGCAACTTCTCACCTACAAAATCCACCTTCCATTACTCTTGGTTTCTCATTTTATACATGAGTATGAAAGCAATAGCACGCCATTTTAAAGACAAAGCTGCATATTTTTGAACTTCATGTCACAGAAGGAAAAGGCTGCTCTGCTGTTATGCTTTGGAAGTGTAAACAACAGCCAAAGAGACTGCTCTCAGTGGTCATCTTTTTAAATGACGGCGACCATTACATTAAAAAGGCTGGTAACTTTGAAATATTGCAGCCTGTTTTATTGGAGCCAGCAGAGAAGATGCAGGCAAAGCACCAGGCAAGTGGCATGGAATAAAAACGGTATCACTTCACTCACAGTGATAGCACTGAGAGTGTAACTGAGTCTACTAATGTACTGCAAGAAGAAAGAGAAAGGAAAAACCTCCATAGCACCACATTAGGAATAGAAAATAGCTGCAAAGATAAGCAGGAATAATTTTCAGGAAAATATTTTGGATTATTAATAAAATAAAAAATCCTCCTCATCATCATCATGTCTCTTGTGAGCTAATATGCACACTAGTTTTCAGAGATGCTCATTGACGTTAAGCAATAGCTACAATAAAACTGAATGGTGCCACGACATATTTCCTATGAGCTGGAAGTGGAGTTGCTTTAAGCAGTTTATGCCACAGCAAGGGGAAGGGCAGATTAAATGCTGCAAATGGAGAACAGTGCAGTTCAAAGTCAAAGGCCCAGAGATCTGAATCCTGTGCTGAGGTCCTTCATTAAACTGAAGGCCAGGCACACAGAGGCCACATCACACTGGAGCACAGCCAAAATACTTGGCCTCATGGTAAAATGATATGACAGGAAGACACTACTGCTGGGTCTCATGTGTAGAGTCTCACATACAAGAAGGAAGGCAGAGCCTCTGGCACCTTTTGGCTTACTAGCATAACACGGAGCAGAAAAGAACTAAAAGCTCATGTATTTATGTTTCAGTTTGCTCTGTCTCATTAACTTACTTTTCTGGTTTTAGATCCCTGTAAATAATTCCAAGACCATGGAGGTGATCTAACGCCAAGGCCAGCTCAGCTAAGTAGAACTTGACATCCTCTTCTGTAAACATCACCTAGAGAGAAGGAAGAGAACACATCTATTTACTGGACAGCCGTGGGCTGGCTTGCATTAAACAGACACGGGGAAGGAATTGCCTAACTCGGGAATGCCAGAAGGACCATCATATCAGGTTCAATTTTCCATAATTTGTCTGAGCTCACATTAACAATTCTTACCAGATTCTTCTTATAAAACATAACTTGATCTGTCGAGTACTTCTGTTCCTTAAAACATGCTGCTCTCATTCATCTGTCTGATCTGTTTAGATGACATCATGTTGCAATAATATGAATAAGCTTCTAACTCGTTGGACTTCGGAAATGAATGGCAAAACTCAGTACGTTCACTGCAGCCCTTTTTGCTTTCATATCTCTTAATTTGCTAAAATCTTGGCATTTGGTTACCAAATTCACACTAAATAACATGGGGCAACCTCTCTGGGGAAGTGAAATGCTTCCAAATCTGAGCAGAATACACAGCATAAAGAGACTCAGAGATGGATTTAAGACCCCGTGCATCGAGGGTTCAAGGAATCTCAGTGCAGATGCCCTAAGCAGTGATGTGTTGTCTGAGATCCAGGGCCTGATGAAGTCTAAACTGAGGGCAGTCGTTTCCTTTCTATAGCTGATATGGATACTGCTAACACTGAAAGCTCTTTTAGGCGGGAAGACATTTCTGTAATCGAAAAAACACTAAACTCAGAAAAACAGAGCTCAGATGGCAAGAAACCCCTTTGGTTCAGCTTTCATTATATCCCAGATATTATTAAGTTCTCTTTAATTAAATTTCAATATGTATAGTGATAATAATGCAGAAATAGAAGCTGATATATTGGATACAAAACTGTGAATACTACGTATGACAGAAGTAAAATGAGTCAGCTCAACACAAATTTACATATCATATGTAAATGTAAATATCTACAGTAGAAGTTGCTGAGCTTATTTTTAAAATTAAGTCTCTGCTCATGTAAAGGGGCAGCCACGATACTTGAGCACTCTGAGAAGCTGCAGAGGGCTGAGAGCAAAAAGAGAGGATTCAGAGAATAGATATCACTTAATTTAATTAAGAATATCACTGCAAAGGCTAAAAAGGATACACAAGCAAAAACTCTGACTAAAAATTTAATTGGTCTGATCATAGAAATTGCATTAATTATCAAAACAAATTTAAATTATTTGTAAGGTTTAAAATAAATAATGTAGACAAGAGATGAAACCAATAGAATCAGGGAAAATCTAATCTATAAGACACATCCAGCTAAGTCAGACGTCTCAGAAATACACATCAAGAGAGAGACAAGCTTTGCATGCACACATGCTGTAGTAGAAGGGATCTGACTACAAGTCCACGTTGGACCAAGACTGTAATTAAAAAATTGCAAGCAGTACAAATTTTCCCATAGTATCTTCCCTGGTGATGCCTTGACACTAAAGAGCTGCAAAGTATATGTAGACAAGAGTAGCTACAAACACTGAAAAGAGAAGTACGTAAAAGGAATGTCAAGTTAACATGGCTCATTCTTGATAGTATACATCAGAATAAAGCAGAGAAATCTGTGCATTGCATTGGAAAAGCTTCAGGGAAAACGTGCAGTTTTAAAGGAGTACAAAATTTGAGCTGCTCTCTTTCACTTTTGAGTTCCCTAACTGTGCAGAACAGGTAACTGCCCTCTGTAGGCAAGAATCCCTTCTTCTCTCTTCTCCCATGAAACTGGAGAGGCCCTTGCTAAGACAGCAAGCTGTCCTAACAAAGCTTGATTTCATGACAAACAGCAGAAGGATACTTTTATTTTCTTTAATCTTTTTCCTCATATTAAAAATAACTGCTACCACGTACTGAGTACTTACACAAGTATCATTACCTGGCAGTGTAATTAACCTGTTGCTAACATCTTCTCGCATTAGCGAACAAGCCTTGAAAGCAAATACTTGGGCTCCCAAGCTGTGGTACACAGTCACCGAACCAGGAATCGGATGGGAAAAAGAAAAGCTAGGGAACTTTTGAATTAAAGTACCGTTTTCACAGCTTGTTTTGTCCATCAGTTACTCTCTAAACCAAGAAGAGTGAACAGAGCTTCCCCTCAAGATGGCATTTGAAAGACACCTATTTTATTTTTAAAGGCTGTGCGTTACGTAGATGCTGGCACCCCCTGTCCCCACAACCCAGAAAGAGACCAAGGGCTGGGGACATCATGAAGGTGACGGAGCACGCTGGGGCGCAGCGGCAGGGCTGCCTCGCTGGGACCTCCCACACTGCCTGCAGCAGCCTCCCTCAGGCTGAATGCAGGAGGATGCACTGCTGCAAGCAATGCAGACAGCTGGCTTGAGGAGGCATTGGGAGGAGACGCAGGCAAGTGCTAAAGGGACCTAGAAAACCTACTGCTGCCGCTCTCTACAGGCATCAGCGAGACTCAAGTTTGCACCATTTCCTGGCTGCCTTTTTCTCCAGTAGCAGCAGCAGCATCTCCCCAGGGCAGGAGCTGCGGAGGACAGGGAAGGGATGGGAGCCCAGGGAGGTGACAGAAGCAGTAGCTGTCCCCAGGCAGGCAGGAAGAGAGCCGGTGAGGGCTGTGACAGCCAACCTCCAAGCCCCGGGGCAGCACGTGGCCCCTGACCTGCTCCCAGCAGCTGCTGCAGGAGATGGCTGTTTCCTGGGGATGCCTCTGGAAGTGTTCAAGGCCAGGTTGGATGGGGCTTTGAGCAACTGAGCCTAGTGGAAGATGTCCCTTCCCATAGCCGGGAGGGTGGAATTAGATGATCTTTAAGGTCCCTTCCAACTCTAAACATTCTATGTTTCTATGATTCCCCACTCACCAGCTTATGCCTCACTGTCTGCCCACTTGCTGCACAGGTCGGCCCCCGACCTACAGCCATCTCTTCTTTCTGCCGTCAGTGGTTATGTTTTTCCAGAGGTTCTGTGCCCGTGTCCAGGGCAAAATGCATTGGGGATTTATTTCTCAGACTGTTTCTAATCACATCCAAGATATATTTTGCAAGCAATGAATCTGGGGCTATTTCGCTATGGGAATGGCTTAGTAGTGGTGCATGCTTACATGCTATCTGTTGTACTACCTATGGCATAATTCAAATACAATTATTAAGAGCACACTTAGAGATGCAAGATGATACAGCTCTATTATGTATATATAGCATGACTTGTCCATTTTTCATTCCCACCAACTTCATCTGAAGTTCTGGAAATCAGGACATTCTTTCATTTCTAAAGTTAAAATCTATCAGCTTACCTCTTTGGAGAGTCTTGTGAAAAGGTCCCCTCCCCGCAGGAAATCTAGTATTAGATACAACTTTCCCTCTGTTTGAAATGCTGCATTAGAAAAGGATCGAGATGTTGGAAGTTTGAATCAAGATAAAGTCTCCAAAGAATTAATCTTGTTGACGAGCAGTGTATCATTCATGCTATTAGCTTTCCTGTCATTTCAGCACTTTGAGAACAGAAAAAATTAATTTCTCTATAGAACTAAGCAATTCAGCTTAGACTATGGGAAGAAACGGTATCAGCTGAGAGACAATGATGCATTACTAATATATTCTTTTCCATGTTAAGCACCTATGAATTAATATTGCTTTCCATTGCACGGGATACCAGAAGCCACTGAGGGCAAGGCATAGAGAGAAGCTCCCAGGTTTGTGTGAGGGGAGAGCCCGCACTATCCAAAATGTCCTTAGAAGACCCTTTACAGTAATAATGGGGCTCCTCAGGGAGCTGGTGAGGCAGAGGAAGGCAACTCCAGCCAGGCACCACATTCATACACACACAGATATAAATTCAAACTGGTACCAATTATTAAAAACAATTTTAATTTAGATTCTCTGGTTTTCTAAATGATACCTGACAGCAGGTGAGGGGGTTGGCAGATGTATACCCACCAGCTACCCCACCAGCACAATATATCACGTTAAGACTTTATGACAAATGTCTTTTGATGGAGGAATGGCTAAAACCTAATTATACTGAGATTCTCCCTTAGCATAAATGAAGAATTTCACACAGGTAGCCTCTAAGATTTTGTTAGTGACAGAGTCATAAGTAGGAAGGCGATATCTGTATGAAATTATAACACATCTAGTTACAATGGCCCAACCAACCAATGTAAGAACAAACGCAAATTATATTTTATTATAGTTACCATAATGAAGCTTGACTATGAAAGGATGATTCACTTCTGCCAAAATATCTCTCTCCATTTTTGATCGTACCCGATCCCGAACTATAAAGAAAGAACAATAAGAACAGCGACATATTAAGAGGCAGCATGGTCACTGGATACAGTACTGGAATGAGGTTCAGGTGATTTGGATTCAGCTTCTCACTTTGGTGATGGCTTGTGGTGTGACCTTTGGCAAATCACGCCACTCTCTAGTGTCCTCTTTTTCTGTGCAAAGAGTAAGCTCTTCAGGAGGGCACCAGGTCTTCCTCTGTAGAGAACTGCCCCAACTAAAAGGACTACAGTATTACAAACAACAGGAAGGTAATTACGCTTTGCAGAAGAGAATGTTAATGTGAAAATGAAAACTACATGAAATTAATAACTCTATCTCATTTAAGACTAAACAGAATGCACCAGTCCCAGAGCTCGTCGGGGTAATCTTATGCAAATTAACTTTTTGTATTGTGCTGATGCCAGCAGCGTTTATGAGATATCACTGAATAGCACTCTCTGGAAGTGATTTGTATAAAATATTTTAAGCATCCAATAAACCACCCAAACAAGAAACAATAAAGAAAAAAGGCTGATTATAAATAGTAAAAAACTATTTTTACGTGTAGAGATAAATTACTGTGTGATAGCAGTGAGAAAAATACTTTTTATGGTTGAGATGAATAGAGAGTAAGAGAAAAAATAGTTACAGAGGTGAGCTAGGTTCAAACTAATCAAAACTGACGCTGAAGATTTCATAGCAAAAACATTTAGCAGAATGTTCAGGCATTGAGAAGGATTCAGGTCCTCACATTACCAGCTCTTGTTCTTACAGATTCGTTTCTCAGTCAATCACAATTTTACTAATTCCATAATGAAAGTATTAAAATTTTCTTCTTTTTTCTCTGCATTACACAATACCAATATGCTGAAAGTGTCTACAAGGAATGTTAAGAAACTATTTTAGGTGGTAAAGCCTGAGATCTCAGTGAGATTCTGTCGTCGCCTGCATGTGTTGTGGAGCTGCTGAGAAGCTGAATACTCTCAGCACCCAAGTAATGAACATACCATAACGAAACCACATATTCCCGTTGCTGTCCTTCAAAAACTGATGCACAGAAATGCATCCAAACCAGCTGATCAGAAAACGCTAAATAGGAGTGGAGGGCCACCTGGATTTCTTTCCATTTTGATGCTTTACTTAGGTCAATAATGATGTAAGCTTCACTAGCTCATTTAACCTAAACTACCTTGTAGGTAAAAATCCAAACAAAGGGAATCTCAGAATCTTAATCTTATCTCACAAGTAAAAATCACACATCATACACTCACAAAATGCTTAACCTACGTGAAGGCAGAGCATTTCTCATGCTGTAGATCAGCGATGCTCCCAGGCAGGAATTCCTGTTGGGCAGGTGAGCATCGCTGAACGCTCTATGCGGGACATTTCCCGTTAAGCTTGGTTAGATAGCCTAACAAAGTGCCTCTCTGCACTTGCACTGCGCAGTCGTGAGAACAGGGTGGTAGAATGGCAGTATACCCTCCTGTCCCCATCATTTAAACCTCTGGACAGGTAAAGGCACAGCTGTGTGGCAAGGTGCTTTGCCAAAGCCCCCTGCCCTGTGCCCTGCTCGCTGCTGTGGTGGCCACTGCTGTGGTGGTTACAGGCTGTGGACCTGTCAGGGTGCCACGTCACCCTCCTCCCACATGCATATGGGAGGCATGACGACACTAAAGAAAAGACTATGTTACCACAGGAGACACCTAATTCTCCGGAGTCACGGCCCCGTAACCGCTCTGAACCTAGTCTCCTCCAAAGTTGCTCTAATTGCTGCCTTCATGGTGGCTGCCAAAAAAGATAACTGGAACCTGTAATCAAAATTACAGCTTGGCACATGAGTTGGTGACCTGCCCTGCCCATCTTTCAGCATCAAATACTGCCTGATTTAAACACTCTGAAGGCATAAGCTATATAGTCTTAGATTTTTATGCAGTCCTACCACCAATGAACCTATTAATCATATTCTCTAGAAAGGCACTTCCAGTGTCCTTTTCTTACCCTATTAATTCCATATGCCTGGGCCATGCCTGATTTTAACCTCCAAAGTAGCCTCCCTAGAGGTATCTACCTGCTTGCACCAGCTTACATACCACAGGGCGCTGTCAAGAGTTAGTTATTGTACCGTATGCTGCACATCCATTGTCATGATATTTAATAAATGTGCAAGGTTAAATCCCTTCTCCTTTCTGGTTTATTATTAATTCTGTCATAGCAGGAGGGAAAACTTATTTTCTCTTATTCCAGATACACCTGGAAATAGGAATTCCCCATCTCTTCCGTCCTCTTGTATTTTTTGGGATTGGGGCAATGTGGGTCTCACATGCATGAGAAAAGGTTTTAAGAAGAGATGGCACTTTGACATAACATCTCAACAGCATAAGGCTCTGGCTCAGTCCGACTCCTCGGTCATCTTCTAGGTACGGTGAGTGGGCAAGTGCCTCTCTTCTCCACTTCGGAGATCTTTTTCTAGTATTCAGTGGCCCCAGTCTGCTCCACTGAGAGAGTCTCCCTTCTACTTCTTACATCCTGGCAGTCAGATAATGAGATTAATTTGCTCAAGCATGATCTGAATTAGTTCTGGCTGTTTATTCAGCCTGCTGGATCCTGGCTACAGAGGGATTCTGCCAGCAGCGTGGGGAGAGATGGACAGGGTCTGAACAGCTACTGCAGTGCCAGGGATGATGAGCCCTGAACATTAAAGGTATTTTCTACACAGGTGACCAAGCAAACGTGCGTGTCTTTGCCTAGTCTCTTTTGAGGATCAGCGAACAGGTACCACCATGAATTTCTCCACTCGTTCCCAAAATAGCTGGATCTCTGACCTATTTCTATGGATTGCTTTCTGAGTGAATCCCTTTTCTCTGATGCTATTATCAAAGAACTGCAAAACTGGAGCTCAGCAGCCTCAGGGAAGACAACCCCAGTTCAGTACCGCTCAGCACAGGGCTGGGCTCTCCCTTCACAGGTACCTGCCTGGTGCTGCGGAACAGCTGCTTCTTCTGCCCACCCCTTGGCAACAACAGGGGATGTACTCCAAAGGCACAGAGGCAAGTGCAAATAACTCAAGTCTTCCAACCTTGTTTTCAGCCCTTGCAGGGGCCTCGGTAGAGCACACAGAGTGGGGAGCGCAGGCAGCTTGGGCAGGTAATGCTTACTCCAGATGTTCACCTATATGAGTAAAATGCTCATTGGAAATAGCGCTCATCTTCTAAACTCTTGCCCTTTCTACCCAGTATTGGATTTGGCTTGAAAGGTGGGGTTTGCTACTTATCTTTAAATTATACGTCAGACAGAAGCAGAGAACGTAACCTGGAGCAATGAGCATGAAGTCATGATGATTGTTTGCATGATCCTGGACAAATTAGCTACCTCTGAAATAATCCCTGGTGTCACCAGACAGAAGAGACCAGACTGGTGGAGCCTGTAACAGCGGAGGAAGTACCTGCTACCCTGAAATAAAAACAGTTCCCATTTCCAGGTATTAATGTGGTATGAAAGAGAAGCGGAGGCAGCTCAGGATACATGCAAATAAATAGAGCTTATCCACTTCTGTCTGTCTAGCTCTGAACATCAAAGAGGAGGATGTTACTGCTTACTTTATTTAACACCGAATGCTTAAGGAGAGAATTTTATTTAAGGTATGATTTTTTACTTCTTGGGCTGTTTTCATTTTAATAACTGTGAAGTACAGCAGGGAAAGGGGAAAAGGGAAAAGTATATTTAGAGCATCTTCCAAGGAGAGAAAAAAGTTCCTTCTCAATAACAGACTAGCTATATATTTTCTGAAATAGAAAACAAAACTGTAATCCTGCTTCCCTCTCTGAAGCTCTCATGATAGCAACTTTGGTTGAGATGTAAATATGGAATTATAAATTAAACTTCAACCAATGAATGTTTTGTCCCTATGTCTCACTTAAAAACTAAGAGCCAGTGCATCTCTAAGCTATGTACACTGTCAAGTAATGATGATCCAGGGACATCCCTTGATGTACATGCGATGACACTGTATCAGTTCAGCAGGATATAGAGCCAACCCAATGAGAACTTAGTGAAACCATGGCCTACAGGAGCTGTAAAGGGGGAGTTTATAGAAGAGACACTAATTTATTCACTGTAATACTGATTTATAGCTAATACACCATAAGGGGAAAGTAACTTTTCATATCTAGTGACTGCATAGCTGAGCTGAAGTCACAGCTCCATGAAGTTGAACACCGTTCAGCCACTGGTTTCAGTGGAGCCAGAGTATTGCTTCTGGGATCTCTTTGTCCAACGAATAAATTCCAAACATATTTATTTAATAGTACCCTTCTCACTGCTGCCCAAAGAAATTCTTAGTTCTACTAGAAGAAAATGATCCTGAAGCTATCTTCTAAATTTGTGTGTAAAACTTGGATGTTTTTTCTCAGTCTTCAGACTTACCTGGAGTAAAAGTTGATGTTTCTACTTCAAGAGAAGTAATTTTCAATTTAACTTGCAGTGCAGTTTTGGGTTTTGCATATAGATGTGGTGTTACAAGGCAAGAGGGTCTTACCTACCGCCATGTACAAGCTAACACATGCATCAAATTTAAATTGGTATTAATTCGATTTTCAAGTGTCAAACAAAAATGAAATAGCTTTTCCTTCTGCCCTCCTCCCTGGGCTGAAACCCCCCAGGTGCCCCACGTGTGTCCCACACCATGCCTCCCTCGGTGCCAGCTGGATCCTGTCAGGGCAGGGACACTTTTAAGTTAGTGCTCCCGTGACTGATACCATTTTCTACTTATGGCTTTCCTCTTTAAAAGGTTTTTGTAGAGAAAGATCCACCAAGGTAGTGCGCGTTACAGACATCTTAATGGACTGCCTTAGCTAAGAGCACTGAGCTGCAAAACAGACTTGATAAACAGCAAAATCCTCAATGCAGTGAAACCCGTCTCAGGCTCGCCCATGGGAGGAACCACAACGTTGGTGCATCAGGGCTGAGAGACAGGAGCCGAAGCCTGTCTACAAGGAAGACCACTGCAGAGCAAAGGGAGCGCGTCTGCCTCCGTCCTGCCAGTTCTGGGGATCAGCAACAGCACAGGGAACCGGCAGCTCAGGGCTGCCTGGCTTCGGCTGCCCATACGGATGCTGTGGAGATGTATGAGATATATTCCGACTTCCTACACAGGTGCCAAACTTGGGTGCTGCTCTTACGTCTGTCGGTCAACAGCATGGGGAGCCGTACACATTAGCTGAGGCCCAGCACATTTCTGCTTTGCTCTTGAGCGCAGTTATTTGTGTGTTTGTGCCCTGTGAACACCTCTGACTTGCAAATGCAAGCAAAGCACTTGGATGCTCCAGTATACTTCTAGAAATAAATAAATGACTTCTAGCCTAAATCCTGTTTTACAAAGGGGATGGAGATAGATTTTGTGAGCTCTGCAAGGCCTCTGAAGTTGAAGATCGTTCTACCAACCTTTGATAGCACTAAAGTGATAACTCTTATTTTTCTTAAGTTGGTGTTAGGTGCATAGATCCTGTCATAACTCTAGCCCTGGTATAAATACCTGCTGACTGCCTTGAGGCACGGGAGCCCAGTTCCTCTCCAGTATCCTCTGGAGGTGGCTCAGGGCAAGACCTGCTGCTCTGGTTGCCTCCCCACGTGGGCCAGTCTCCCTCCACTCATTTTGGAGGCAACCTTCTTGGTGGTACCAGGCTGAAACTGGCATTTGAAAGCTTAATTATTTTTTTTTTTGGAACTAGGAATGGGTTGTCAGATGATGGGTTTGGTGCCTCAGTGACTTGTCCTTCTGGCCTTTTGTCCTTTTTACACAAATTTTACCCAAAGTGCTGCTTAATCCCCTGACCTGCAACACCAGGGAGAGAAACCCCCCCGCACGCCTGACACCAGCAACTGCCCCTTACAGAAACCTGCTCCTGCAGAAAGATACACAAGCAGAAAATACACAAATAATGTCAAAGGTTTCACAATCTGCTCAGAGATGTTTGGCAACAAGCATTATTGATTATAAATGATTTGCCCATCTCTACCTTTCAAAATGACCTTTTGATAAGAGATGTCCCTGTTCAGTCAGGAGTGGAACATTAATTAATTAACAATGCAAAGGCGGGGGGAGGTAGAAACTATGTTAACTTAATTAAATCATCATCAAAACATATTGGTAGGAGGAGAAATAAATCAGTGAATAAAATAATGGATTCAAGTTTCATCCATTACCATCCTTACTTCCCTAAATCTCAGCACTGTGCCTTGAGTGGAACAAAAGCAAAATATGACTCCGATTCAGGAACACGCAACTCAATTTCAAATTCTTCACAGAGCACTGGTACACGCCAGTGATATAGAAAAAGGAATATATACATACAACTATGTGCAACATCCTTTTCAATTCTACTTCTGTTATTTTCATCTGTTTTTAATGCTGGCTGTTGCAGACAAAAGCAGAGAAACTAGATTCTAATTTCAAACCCACACTGTGTACGTCTGTAAGACAAAGTACTTGTGTGGTGACTAATTACTCGAGATATGGAGAAATACAGGCTTTCCAAAAACGATCATAATCTGGCTTCAATGGCTCTGCTTAGAAATACTATTTGCATTACTGTGTTTCTGCTCCACACCGTATTATACTCAAATCTTTTAAAGAGCAGCCTTTCATGTTGTACCTTATCAGTGGAGCATTATTAGAACAGAAAGGAAAACAGAAAAATGTCCTGTTGACAACTGAAAGTAGAAGTATAACTAATGTCACGTAGGGATTTTACGCCATTTCTTTTGAAATGCATATAATTTCATGAAGGTTATTTTTCTGGAAGAAAGATCCTCTGTGCCCCCAAATATGGAACCTTTCAGAGATGGGGAAAGAGCCATTAAAAGCAGAGCTTTACCACTCAGCCCTAGTGCTGCTGCGGCAAAGGAAAAAAACAGATTCACAGAGCAGGAGACACTCCTTTGTAGAAGGGCACTCTGAAAAATCAATACGAATGCAGACCGGTTTTTAGGAGTCCAGGGTCTGGAGGAGGTCATTTTATCTCCCCCACCCCTCCTTTTTCTTCCCCTTTTACATGAAACAACAAGTTTGGCTTTAATGAAATCAAAGACTTTCCTTTGATTTGTTTTTTTGGTTGGTTGGTTGGTTTGGGTTTGTGGTTTTTTTTGGTTTGTTTTGTTTTTTTGGGTTTTTTTTGTTGTTTTTTTTGGTTTTTTTTGTTTTTTTTTTTTTTTTAAGTAGCTTGGATGCTTCAATGTTGAGATTTGGAATGACAGATGTCTCTAAAGTAGTCCTAAACTTTTAATATTGAGCTCCCATTTATGCTATTTATCATCTATTCGCTATTGTCTCGAAATGTTTGGAAAAGTTAATTAAATCTCACAACGTCCCTCTGAAGTACCTCTGCTCAATTTTCCAGCACGGAGAATAAAAGGACAGATTGATGAAGTCTAATGCTACCAAAAAAAATACAAAATCATATGGGAGTTGTCAGGAGCAAACGCAGCTTTCTAGGACATACTAACTCTGCTGAAAACAAATCCTCAGAGCAGTAACAGGCGCTCTCCCCGCATTTTCCTGATGCCCTTCCCGGCGAGGAGCAGCCTGCAGAGGCTGCAGCGGGTCTGAGCCCCGCGGGTGCTGCTGGGTGGGCTCCCTCCTGCCCGATGGAGCCTCTGGCGGCTGCGACTTCCCGCTATTTCTCCGCTGGGACACCAACTTGGATCCCTCTCCCCGGCCAAAAAGCCCCACAGACGCTGCAGGAGCTTAAGCGTGTGGGAGATTTTTGGCTGAAATTAGCCAGTGGGTTCAACCCCGTCATTAGAGAAGTACTGACCGACAGACCAGTGGGATCATCATATAAACCTCGTGTCCTTATGCAGAGGTGAAATTTTGATCTTGTGTATTTTTAAACAGAACTGAACCAACGGAATATACACAGATGTGCTTGTGCACAGCTCCCAGGTGAACTCATTCCCCCCCCCAAGGTCTGTGAGCCACAGATGTGCGATGATATCCAGTAAGCCAAATCCTATGGTGATGTACAACACTGGCAAAGTCAGAATTACACCCCTTACAATCGCATAAACCAGTTGTAACTAACATTGCTGAAAACAAACTAAATAAACGGTTCGATGAAGAGCAGAGAAAGCTGCCAGTCGCTAGCATGGAACTTCCTCCAAAAAGCCAAAACCTGCAGCTGGAAATACGTCTGTCCACAGCTTGTGCAGAACTGAAAGCCTTCAACACCTCTGCATAGCTGCACATGGGTCATCTTTTTTTTTTGATGTAAAGCATATGTTTTATTTTAAATTATTTACCTTAGTTGGATGTGATATCCTGTCAAATGATACATGAAATGTTATATTTGTTTCTTGAATTTTACTGTAACCTACTCCTATTTTTCATATTTGCTTCAGTTGAACAGATGTATAGCTATTATTATTATTACTATTGCAGGCAATAGCAACAATTTCAGTATGAACTCTTACTGACAGGCAATAATTACCTATGATCTATGAATAGGCATAATTTCAAAATGACAAAGGAATAAGAGGGCTGGCCTTAGAATTCAGAGGTCCCAGTAAATGCCATTCATCAGTAACTCGGGAAGTTATGATGACCTGAGGGGAGAATCTGGTGGCTGTTTCATATAGTTTGGCAATAAAGAAAAGTTGCTTAAAACAGTTTTGAGACAGTTGGCCTTTTTTCCACTCACAAAATACATATTTAAGTTTTAGTTCCCATTTACAAGAATCCGACAGAGAAAAGATATATACAGGTACATGAAGCCCTCAATCCTACTTTCAAATACAGTCCAAAGAGGGTTGAATTTTCTCCATCAAACTTCTCTGGCATGAACCTTTCTCCTCTCAGACTCTAATTCCCTCGCAGCCACTGCCCTGCTGCAGCGCTGGCTAACTCGCAGGCAGCTGCACAGTAGAGGCAGCACCAAGCCTAATGTTTCCTACCCGGGGGGCATCTCAGTATTAAATGAGCATTCGCCTTGTGTTTGCTATTACATGAGCATTCGCCTTGACGTTGCTAAGTCAACAGGAGCGATGAAGAAATTTTTTTTCCTTCTTGTTCCTGCTTGAGATGGAGATGATCCAGACGTCCAGGAACTGCTGGGTCTCTCAAGGTAACGAGTTTCATCGCTTGCCTTTTAAGCTTGAAGCCCAGTGTGGTTTAATCAACTGTTGCTGCTCTTTGCTCTCAAAACACACCTGCTGTGTGGGTTTTACAGGCAGGGCTGAATAAAGTTAGCGGATTACTTTACTCTGGAAGTGTGAAAACTGTCTGTGCTTTGGTATCCACCACAAATATGTTCTGCAGTGTATCATCAAAGGTAAAAATACAGCTTTTATGATTGAAGAGCATTGGGAGTGACCACTGGCTCAGCGGTGAAAATGCAAAGACATTTCCTCTTATGCCAGCCTTCTACAGAAAAAAAAAAAAAAAGTTCCCTTTATCTAGTCTCTCCGGCCCTAAAAAGCCAGTTGTATTGAAAGGGAATTTTCTTCTCCTTCAAGATTTTTGAGCAACTACTAATTCACTTGCAAAGGCCGGCAGAGGTGGAAGGGGGCGAGGGTGGTGCTGGCGCTCCCCAGAGGGCTCCCTGGGGACACTAACTCAGGGCAAAGTGTCCCTGGTGAAACTGATTTCAAGCCCACCTGAGTCCCTTCTCTTTTGTTAATGACCCCCTACTATTTTGTTTAATGGCACGGTATGGAGCCTTCTGCCTGGTCCAGTTGGGATGTTTATGGACAAGACCAACAGTCTTTTACATAATGTTAAGTGAGAATTCCTGGAAGAAGTGGAAATGTAGTATTATCCCTCTGTGGAGAATGTATGCACTGGGACGCTGTCATTTGCCACCAGGGCAGTTTTGCTCACAGGCTGAACTAATCCTAATCTTTGCTGTAGAGCTGCTTGTAACTTGTAATTTTGGACATTTTCAAATACATTTTTCCTGTGGCTTTTGTTCCGAATTGGAACAAAAAGCTAAAAGTCAGCAAGTTTTGCCAAAATTAGGTTGCGAAAAATTGTTTTGGGTGCATCAAAGTACTGTTTTGTTAAGGGTTTTAATTTATTTTTGGTCTATTATTTCTTAAACACTAATTATAACATACAACTATGAAATAATTTTTTAAGATATACAATCAAACCAAAATATTCTGCTGAAATGCTTACTAGTCAATATTTTTTCGAGTGAAATTTCACTCAACAATCCTGTCCCTTTGGATAGACTCTCTACCAGAAAAGGTACACTGAATCTTTTCTTTATCAATCACAATGCACATTCAGAAGAAGACGGAATAATAAAAAAGACTATTTATGGCTGCTTCAGGAAAAATATGTTCACTGAGCCCACCAGGAACTTTAAAACAAAAAAAAACCCAACCCCATGTCTTCCAAATGTAGGGTAATCATACAAACATATGAAGTAATGTTTGTGTGAGTGGCCTAACGGGAGGGCGGTTTGACAACTTAGTTCTCATACAGGTAACGCAAGGCTGTGGCTGCACAGCAAGAGATGCATTTCTCAGAAGGGAAGGTTTGGATGGATGGGTCAACGGAGCACGAGGCAAATGTTAACATTCAGCCCCAGCTACGCAGCAGCCCTGGCCACGGCTGCACGAGGCTGACTTCTCACTCTAAACACTTCTTCCATTAGGCTGCTTGGATGGGGTAAACACAGAGCCAATCCAATCTGACTTGCTCTAACAAAATGTTTTGGATGAGCATTTTAGTTACTGAATTCCAAATATTTTGGTTTGTATAACGAGTAACTAGTATATTTAAGGCATCACTGAGGAAGCTGGGATAGTGGCTTATCATCCAAAACTGAGGATGCTCACTTGATTTAGGAGATATGAAGCCCTGAGACAGCTTCTATTTGTAAACAATGCAGAACGAGGTTTACCAGGTTGCCTGCAACCTAGCCCTCGGAGATACGTGCACACAAAATATACGGGAATTTAGAACTCAGATATTTCAAGAAAATCGCAGCAGTTAATGTCAACATTCAGGCAAACCAAACCTATGCTTTGCCCAGGCACTGGCATGCTATGCAGACATGCTTAATATAGTTCCGTTGATATGTTTGCCTCATAAAAATAAATGAGCATCTGCGAGACGGCTGTCTGTCACTGAAGAAGCCTCCAGTCCCATCAGCAAGTAGGGTGTGAAGTCAAGGCAAGGTCATTTCCTAAATTAGAGCATAAGGAAAAGACTGGTCTCGTGTTGTTACCGACACACTAACTAAAGCTTTGCAACCAGCAAGCCTTGGCCACACAGACAACAAGAAAAAAAGGCTGCTCTAGTGTTTTCTTCTGCAAGGAGAGAAATACAGTGCTCAAACAATCGTAAATTATTTTTTCGGCCTGGACTCCACTACCGTATAGGGAGCCTCATGGAAGATATGACTAAGTTCAGAGAATCTCCGGGTGAAATCATGGCCCTAAAACAGTCAGTAGTAAAACTGCTGTTGACATTAATAGGATCTCACCATCTACATCTCAGTCCCTGTATACAGTTCTGAAAATATACATAGCTGCTTGAACTCTGAAAGAATACCTAACTGAAGAGGAAATCTTCCTTTTTCCTATGTCACTGGGTAACTGCCAAGAGCTAAACATAAACCATACTAAGCAATGACTAAAGGGAGACAGGAGGAGAGCAGATAAATATTTAAAGGACATAAACATGAAGGACAGAGGAAAATTATTTATCAAAATAAAAGGAGAGAAAGGAATACAAATAGGAGGAGGTAAGTGAAACAGAAGAAGAGGAAATGCAGGCTGTGTTGGGCAAACTGTAACAGGATGAACCCCTACGGAGCAGAGTGAAGGGCTGGGATTGGAGCCTCATCACTTGACACATTTTAAAACAAAACTGGACAGGAAAAGCTAAATAATGATTTAGTAAGAAACCAGCCTGCCCGGGTTTCTTACCTCTGCCTCCACCTCAATAAAGCACACTTTCTAGAAAAAATTCTAGATTTCACTACTATGCACAAGTGTTTGGGACCAGGTGTACAAGTGTTTGCACCAGGATTAATGCCTGTAACACTACGGTAGAATATTCCCACACAGTGAAAAAAAAACCCAGAAACAAAATTTGTATTGGGAATGGACTTGAAAACCCTGTGAGGAATAACCACAAGCAGTTTAGCTTTCACACAGTGCTTTTAATTCTGACATCTCAAATAGCTTCACCAAGAGCCTCGGATCACTGTTGGATCAGCTGTTACCCTGTGGGTGATAGCTGGAGGGGTAATGCAGCTCCTCCGGGGCCACCCAGCACAGCGGCCACCAGCCCTATGGCAGCCCTTCCAGCGCCTGCTCAGCAAACCTTACTCCTCCCACACACAGTGCAAGCTTTCAGGCTTCCACTCAAAGCTTTGCTTTGGAAGTTGCTTGCTTTGTTCTGCTTGTAAAAAAGTGGTCTCAAATCCTCTCATATGATAAACTCTCCATAGCAAACTAAAAACCAAGTGCGTCATAAAGCATGGCAGGGTTTTTGCATACTCGTAATGAAGATGCATGTAAGGAGTCCTCTGACAATGGCAAATCTCATATAGTGAGATCAAGTCTTATGCCTCATGAGCACCTCCTTTTTGCTCCATCAGTCTCGCCTATAGTCACCCTTCAAATCCCTTCCATCCCCGCTCCGGCAGCAGGGCTGAACAGCCTCGCTCCTGCCATTTCCCTTCTCTACCAAGGCAAGCCACCAAGCACCCGCTCTGCCAGCGCTGGAGCTGAGCAGCCCTCTGCCCCGGCAGCCCCCTCTCTGGTCCCAAGCAGAAAGGGGCAAGAGGAGGGGGATGCTCTGGAGAAGCTGGCAGACAGCTATCACCTGCTTCCTGAAATTGCAGAGAAGACTAGCTCTGGCCCTGTCTTGCTCCCACCAGAAAGCTCAGCCTTCCCCTCAAAATAACACCTAGAGCAAGTGCTGCCCATGTTCCCTGCCCCTCTGTCTTCCTGGCTGTCCACTTCTCTGCTGGCGGTTTCGCCCTTCCTATTGACTTTCCTTTGGCTCCACACACTAGGTCACGTCTCCAAGCCTGCCGCTACCCCTGACTCTTGGCTCAGGGGATGGCAGCTTTCTGCTGCCCCGGAAAGCTGCCCACAGGAATCTGGGGGGCACCAGGTCACCTGGGGACAGCTGAGGGGCTTCTGGAAAATGGAGGTGTCTGGATTTCAGTAGGTTGGAAAGTCAGCTAAATGAAAACTGTGCATTCAGTGGGATAGTCTAGGAAGAGCCTCTTGGTTTCCTTGGTACCAAAGTCAAAATGTGCTGCTTAAAAAAAAGTCTTCTGCATAAAAGTCTGCTCCTGGGGGCTCACTGGAGCTGCTGAGCAAAGCCATTGCTGCTTCCCTGAACAAAGCAAGAGAGGGGGGGCACAAGCTGGGGGCCCATCCTTTTCCTTTTCTGTATTTATTTAAGTATTTATATATTTATTAAGTATTTTTATATTTATTTAAGTATTCTAGGAGACAGAGATAAGTGGTAAAGGTCACCTAAATGTGGGGAACACTATGTAAAAACAAAAACACAAAACAGTCTTTCCAAATGTACATTTGGAAATACTTCTTTCTTATGATAACATCCAAGGGTCAAGTTAGTACCTGCATCTATTTACATCCTACCTAGATATACAACGTTAATATTTTAGATTGTATAGCTTAATCTATCCACGATGAAAACAAAATTGAACCGATCAGCATTGATAAAACCTACAATCCCATAAACCTGAAACTCCCTCTGAGCATGAAAGGCAGCTCTGAGTTAACAGTGCTGATGAGGACAATTGCTCACTAAATGGCAACTGTGTCGTAGCACAAACGAAGTCTGAGAGATGACCAGGGACACAGTGCAATTATCTGAGCAATTCAGGCTTTGCCCAAATTTACTGAAATAATCTACCACTGCTGAGAAAACGTCAGTTAAATTACTGCACCATGGAAACCTCTTGAGTGTGTCAATTACAGCCGCATGCAAATAGAAAATGCTGTAGACAAAATAGAAAGGGGTGGCCGCTGTCGATGCTGATTGCTAATCTCTCTTTGAACATCATCAAAACCTCCAACTTGGAGCAAATGCCGCAGCCATGAGGAAGCCGTAACTGACATGTGTAACCCACATGAAGAGTATAAAAACACAAAGAATAACTTTGTTTCCATCGAAACAAATCCCAGATGGTAGTCTCCCACACTGTGCCATCTAACTTTTATGGAGAGCCAGCTGAGTGGTAGCACACCTCCAGCAGCAGTTGTGAACAGAACGCCTGGCCAGCTGCTTGGTGGAGGTTTACAAGGGGTCCCACTGCAATGCCGTGAGGCAAACCGTCCGTCACCAGTGCAACTGACTCCCTACCCTCTGCCGTCTTAAAACGGCATCAAGTGGCAGTGTTGACCTCTCTGCTAATCTGTCCTCATGAAAGGAAATAACATTTTTCTGGTGTGTTATGGGAACCAGTAAAAGCAGTGGGATACAACTCCCAGAGGATGCTTATGAATTTGGTTTCCAACCGACTGCAGCTGCAGGCAGCTGAAATTGGTTAAATGGCAATTATGTTGGATACTCCGACTGGTGCAACTTATTCAGCGAACAGAACAAAAAAAATGCTTTTTATATAGCTAATCGATTTGTACCACAGCCAAAGACTTGCAGAGTCCATCAGGGAGGTTAAAAATCCCAGGGATATTTCGCTATTGTATTTCCGGTTTAGCTTTCCACTACAGCTACGAATTTATGCAAAAGTATGGTTGATTCATAGCTCTGATTATTACAAATAGTCGATGCGTTATACAGAAGAGACATTTCCTAACAATTTCTTGTTTCGGATTCTTTAGCCATTAAATTCCATAATGCAGCAGATTACACTTAAGTGGGAAGGAGTGTTAATAACATCTCCATTAATATCAGACTATTACTTTTCATAAGGACATCAAGCACTGTGGAGAGGAGGCTTGCATAATTAGGTTAATATTACAGCTATGGAGATTGAGAGGAAGAGCAGCAGTAATAGTAGCTGCTTTATGTTTATGCAGCAGGCTGGCGGCGGCGATGTGAGCAGAGCCCAAGTCTTGTAACTCCTAAACTGAGGTACCAGCTCCTATACCAGACGCAGCCTGCCATGAAAGAACAAGACCACAAGACATAAATTCAAAGGAGATGAAGACTAAATGTCTTTGAGCCTGTATTTGCCAAAAGAGCAATTTTTCTCTTCCTGTAATTCATGCAGCCTCGTGGTACCAACAGCAAGCTCTTGGACGTCAGGCAGGATTAAAAGGCTCCCAGCGGTCCCTTCACGTGCTGTGCAGCTGACTGGATGGGTTGCCAGCAATAGCTTCTCTTTTTCAGCAGTGGGTTTCTTAAAATTAGAAGCATTACAAACAAACAGAAAGCTTACAAAGCTCCTTAAAGACAGCACAAGATGAACATGACACACAAAAAATCCAAACCCAAAGACCAAGGCAAAAGAAAACCAGAAAAGCAGACTTTCACTTGAAGATTCCCATTTGGCTTACAGAACGCCAGCCAGAAAGGCAGAAGGAAAAGGGCAGCAGGCAAGGTGAAACAGTGACCAGTGTTATGTTACCACCGGTAAAGCCCAACAGGCCTGGGCATGTCCTGCCCACTGATGTTCTGCTTAATTCTGAAGCTAAACACGAGAGAAGGGGAATGGAGGTTGACAGCTGCAGGCAGCCATGAAGAACTGAAGATCCCCTCCGAAAATGCTGTCTCAACCTCCAATGCAAGGAAGTATTACCAATACTTCCACCAAAGGGCTGGCTTTTCCTAGGAACTTCCTCTGAATGGGACTCCTCAAAGGAACAAACATTCAACATCTCAACAATATGACCACTCGGCTGTCTTTGCAGCAGGATATTTTTATCTGTTCAATTAAAAAACCTGAATGTTCAACAATCTGCTTGGTAGAGTGGTGGCATTGCTACTACTGTAGTAACAAAGCATTCACAGAGGACCTGAGATCTGGAGCACACAGCCAGTGCAGATGACATTTTGTTTAACAGTCACCTCTGACTTAACTCGTACTAGTGAAACTAAATCTTCTTCTAACCCAGACACCTAGAAGAAATGAACTCTGAGGAAGGAAAAGAAGATGAAAGATTCTAGATCTCCAGAAAATGGAGGCTAAACATGGTAACAGTCTTCAAGATGTGGAAGAAAACTACGGAGAGGAAACCGTTCTCAGTGGAGAGGATGTGAACTAATGGCCTCAGCTGTGGCACAACAGATATGGCACAGATGTTAGGAAGCATTTTATAATAGTTGAGATAGAAACAGTCTAAGCACAAGTTAGGCAAACATCTGTCAGGAATGACAAAGGCATAGCTATGCCACCCTAGGTCAGAAAGATGGGCAGCGAGACTTCTTCAGGTACCTTCCAGCCGACGCTTTAGTAGCAGTGCAAGGCACAGGGTGCCCTCTGAAATTCCCACACTGGTGGGTTTACCCGGCACAGACCCGGGCAGGGACACGAGTTAGGCTCCCAAAGCAGAACCACTGAGACCCTGCGGCTGACATGGGTATTGGCCAGTCCTTGCTCCCAGGCACTCGCCCTAGGCAGAGCACCACGCACAGCCAGCGGTGCACAACTTACTCCAGTTAAACTAAGCTGTGCTTTTCACTCGTCTCTGTGCTTCCCACCTATTGCTGGTGTGAGGGCTGACAAAGGCCATTGCACCTCCCAGTCTTTTCCTGGTAAAAATGGGTTTTCTGCAGATAAAATGGAATCGCACCACATTTGTCAAACCGGATAAACATTTCACTTGTGGCTTCAGGACAATTGTCTATGTAGTCTCTCAAAAACTACACCAAAAGTAACTAACACCAATCTGCTACTTGACAATAAAAAATATCAAATGTAGTCTTTTCCATAAAGCAACAGCCAATTTGAGAATAACTGCCATTAGATATACAGTCCAAAGAATACAACAAGAAGAATAATCCAGGGGAAAAGCAAGCAGCAGTGAAAGCCCTTGATGAAGTCTACTACGGGGACTTCGAAGAATGAGTTTGGATCTGAAAGCCTTTTACTGATGGCCCCTATAGGAGCTGCAATTTCAATGTCTCCGTTGCTACTTTTTCACTGTGTCAAGCACAACAGGATCAATTGAAACTTTAAAGAGGTAGATGGCAAAATGACTTGAAATTACAAGGCAATTTGGAAAAATTGCTTTTTACTATCAAAAATGAAACTAGTATGATGGACTATTCATTCCTGAAAAAAACAGCCACTGCTCCTTGACTGGCTGGAATAGCCAGGGGACACATTCGAATGCAACTTGCAAGAGCTGCCACTTTTTTAGAAACTTTGAAGAAGTAATTCTTTCTATATTTCATTCACAGAAGAGTGTGACTCAACAAACGTTTAGAAGAAATTTGTGTAATTTGATCACCGGTGAAGAACATATCCTTTCTGCCAAAGAAATCATCAGACTTTTCAGTGCTCTCTCCCTCTGACTTCAGATTTGAATCTCCTTTGTGCTCTCTAGGGAATCATCATATGAATACCTGAATAACCCAACACTTCCAGCTGCTGCTAACAGGGCCCATGGAACTGCTCAAGGATTAGAAGCTAAGGGTGTGGGCACATTAATTTAGCAAAAAGATGGAAAAATTTAAGACAGCTCTCTGCTATACCTAGTGAAAAACACAAACACTGGTGCACTCAATATCTTCATAGCAAAGTCTGAAACTTTGGCTTAAACCTGTGACTGCACTAACAAGGAGTGTGGTGCAGCCAGCAACCTATGGCAAGTAAGTCCATAGAGTGGAATCACTGAGGTGCTGGGACCTGAGGTTGCCCCACACTGGATGTCACATTTTGGTCCCATGGCCTGAATGCCCACAAGAGGCTGGAGGGCACTGTGGGTGCTCCTGGTTTAGTGTCATCAGGAGGGAACTCAGCTTGTGTGCTCTGAAACTGTGCCCAGCAAACCTAGGCGCAGCAAATAGGGATGTCTGGAAGAATTGCTTCAAAAGCCCAGTCCGAGCCAAAGCACCTACGCTATTGGATGGTAGGACTCCCATCACAATTTCTACTACACCGATTTCTCATAGAGAAAACTGTGATTTCCTTGTGCGTCCTGTCCTGTGCTCTCTTCGGGGAGAATAAAATGAAGCTATTTCAGGCAGCAACATACTACTGAAGCTGCGTTCCAAATGAACATACAACCATGCGGTGAGCTATATTTTGGTATTACAGTAATAGCAGAGTTGTACTGGAACAAATGTGTGGACAGGAAAGGATTGGGCGATATTGCTGCATTTACCTACAGCATATATGACAAGTTCAGAAGTGTGTGCACCTATACGAATCAGTCTGGCTAAATGACAGGAAGAAAGACAGGCAGACTGATTATAATTTTTTGCCAGTATTTAGGCAAAGCCTAAATAATTCTGTCCTCCTCAGGAAAGTATGAAGAACTTGCTATCTAGCAACCTGAGCAACACTTTTAACAAGGTGACCCCTATACAGAACTCAACAGACAAAATTTTCATTAAGAGCAAGCTGAATTTTTTTTTGGCACTTAGGAAAAGCTCCGTGAGGAACAACAGGTTTCTGTGTAAAAACAAAGCAGCCAAAACGCTCCATTGCTACAAAGCAGAGAGTGTTTTTAATATCCAGAGTTCATTTCTTGATGTCTTAATGGTGGGAGTTTTTGCCTGTCAACAGGATCTTCACAACGTACTTGGCATTTTGAAGAGGCTATAATTTAATCAGGACTTCATTCAATGAGAAGTCCCATACGGTTTGAGTAGAAACAGGTAATAAAATCTTTAAGTGATGCATGCTCAGGTTATATTTACAGGCAAAATTTTCCCTTCTTATCCAAACCTGAATCCAAACACTGTACGGAATTACTAAAGAGTATTAAGTATCTAACACAGAAGCTACAATCTCAATGAACCTGAGTCAATGCTCTTTAGCAAACATCATGAAAATAAACTTCCAGCAACGCTCTCTGTCATTTTTGACCTGTCCAGTCTGCTGTATATTGAAGCTATGACACTCTGTAATATTTGCTGATGCATAATGAGCTGGTTTCCTAACCACAGTTCATTTTCCTTATAGTATATGAAGACATTATTCTCCACAGTCCATTAGAAACAACCTAAGTGAGCTCTCTCAAATGTACCGTACCCTTTCCTCCTTCAGAAAGCAAGCCCTAGATAAACTGATTTTTTAGGGAAGGAAGAAAGAGGTTGTCTGATGCATGAAGCCTTGCAAAGGCACAGTAAAACCACAGCCTGATGGTGACCTCTAAGCACTGAGTGTTGAAGATCTTCCAGGTTTCATTTTCAAAACTCCCACGGGACAGAAGAAAGTTCTGCTTCCTTGGATAACCGCTATTAATTCCAGCTTGCTCCTAAATTGTGATGGGCAAGGTTGGCACGTTCTGCAGCTCAGCACAAAACTGGAGATCTTCTCCTTGACTCCTGATCCACAAAGCTTGCATGTGAATGGGCAAGGTCCAGATGGTGACCCAAGAGCATTGCTGTGTGGCTGAGGACATACAGACTAGGCTGATCTTTACATTTTAAAGACACTCATGAAATATCAGAGGAATCAAACATCATTATGTTTGTGCACACAAAAGTTGCTATGTTCTTCCCAGATTTTCCCATCCCCACTGAAAATTTAGTGTCTGTCTGTCTATAGAGAGGAGTGAGTCCACATCTCAGTTGGATCCTTAAGGGCATTTCCAGGTCCAGCAAAGTTTTTTTGAGCTCAGAGCCCTGACATTTGGAGAGCTACAATTCTCAGAGTAAAGCACCAATATGTAGGCAGCAGTTCCTGAGGATACAGAGCATGTAGCCTTTCCTGCAGACAGCAGGGCAAGGGGACCTCTGCTGTGGGGTCTAGTCTCAGAAAAAAATGGATGTGTGGTCAGGACTTCCCTGGTGAATTGTTTAGAAGAGGGCAATAAGAGGCCAGGAGGATATAAAAAAGATCGACGAACGCTGTAGAAAAAGATAATAACCCAAAATTTAAAGGGTGAACACAGGTGAATAACAGGGTCTCTCACCAAACGCAGGGGCTGAACAAAATAGGACAAGACACCTCGAAAACTTCGGCACCAACGACTTAGGTTTATCTGAGGTGAAGGCTCTTTCTGAGTCCTGCCTTATGAGGTTAAATTATCCTCAGTTTTTTGTTTTGTTGGATTTTTGTTCCCTTCAAACCAGAAGGAAACCACCAGAGATCAGTATCTTAGATCTAACCACCACAATCATGGCAGGGAAATCGAGTTGCATACAGAGGAAAACTGAAGAAACCACTCCAGTTGGCATCCAAACAGGGAAGCCACTACTAAGATTTTATCAATGGTTCCAATGGAAACCACAGTCCAGCTGGTGACATCTAAGTTAGTTGTTCAATTTAGTGTATAATTAGTATAATTGATCTAACATTCCTGAGAACATCACAAGCTCTCTGTGAGTCACTAAAGCTGCTCTCACTGCTTACTGCGTCTATAACCATCACACACGCTCAGCACAACTGTAAACCCATAAGCCTACTGGCTTTGACTGAGGCGATCATAAACTGCAAAGCACTTCAGAGCTTTTGACAAAACAGATTATCATTTCTAAGCCCCATAAGCAGAAACAGGTAAACTCCCTCAGTTCTCAGGGTCAAACAGCTTCCAGTGCTGAGATTCACACAGCCCATTACCAACAAGACAGGCAGATGCAAACTACTTCATCGTGACCCATCGCATGACCTTCGCTAGATCATCACTGCAGTATTTACAAATTTCGTAAGCATCATGTCAGTGAATTATGGCTTCATGCCACTTTCTCTAAAATGGCATGCCTCCTGGAAGGATGAATCTCTGATTTTCAAGCTCCAGAGGTAGCCTTTACATTCCAGCACAGCAACCTGTTAGGGATTTATGGGCACTTCACGGGTGTTTAATGAGGCTTACACTGTAAGCGATCTAAATAGCTCTTGTTCACGGAATCCTGAAGCACATCCAGTAAAGCCAATGGAGTCTGAGACGCCTTGCGAGAAATACTGAGTGAATCAAAATAATCAGCCTGCGCCTTCCCTCTGTCCCAGCTTTGCTGGTGCATACAAGGCACACATATACACAGAATAAACGGTCCCTGTTTTCCTTCTGTTTCCTCAGTCTCACGATGCATTCAGGCTGGGCAGTCAAGACTCACTGCTATATATCTGTATGTTTTTAAACATGTAGATCAACTTTGCTCTCTTTCAATTTTTTATCTAAAAATCTGCTTTTCAAGAAAAAAATGTAGAGTGTAACAAAGGCACAAAAGTAACATTTTAAGATGGTATTTAACAGTGTTACCTAATGACATTCTGAAAGGCTAAAGCCTCACTCTTGGAAAGTATTTAAATGCCTGAATGTCTTTGAGCACCTGGACCCCCCAAAAGGGTTTATGTTTGCAAAGGTAGCTATTACGGTATTGTAATTTAATAAATAGTGTTTCAAAGTCAGATGAGTTAGAGTTATACATACGTGCAGCCTTGAATCTGATGTATCTGCCATCGGTCACCTAAGAGACAATATTCTCAAAAATTTTCGACAAGGTTTTCCTAAAATAACTAGAATGAAACACTTATCGAGTTTCTTCAGCAAGTTCTCTGCTTTTAACACAAGATACCCACAAGCTCCTGCAGAAGGAAATGAGGTATGAAGGAAAGAAACTTGTGTGCAGTGCTCTCATTTACAACCGAGAGGAGCAGTGGCTTTCTCACTTTCAAGGATCCGTGCTGTTACAGGTGCTTACTCAGATATACTCTGCATTTAATGTAACCCTCCATGAAGTAAAGATTAATTTAATTTTCACAAATGTTTGTGTGTACAGCATGTGCCTCTGCAAACTTTTACAATCTAAGCCCGAATATTCTGGAGTCTAATTCTCCCTTCACAGCAGGAGCAGTTCTGCTGTTTAGCAGATCTTTTTCAAGCTGAAATCTACAAATGCAATTGATCTACAAAGCCTCTTTTATATCAAACAACTTTTTTGAGCTGTAAATGAGTGCTGCTACTGATTACTGTACCGTTCTTGTTCCACCATTCTGTGATTCTGTGTGATACCCTTTGCTGTTGGTGAAGCTGGGATCACGTTAACATGGGACAACTACCCTGGAAAGAGGCAGGAGGCAGCAGTCGCTGGTGGAAGCACCATTTTGTACTTCTGCATCTTCCTAAACATTACCAGCCAGCCACAGCCTGAGTCAGGCTCCTGGGATAGGAAACCCTTCAGCTGGATCCACTATGGCTGTTCTTTAGAGCAAGGTACAAAGCTAGTTTTGAGCCATCACTCCTGAAGGCATTTAACTTCCTCACGTTCTTATTTATCCGAGTTTTAATTCTTCAGGTTTGCTACCCCCTCCCTCTTTTCCTTTTTTTCTCATTTCTCCATTTTACATGTTTCACTAAAGAAAAGAACTGCTATGTTATTTAGGGCTATGTGGCCGTGTCAATGGCACTGGCACCCAGAGCTTTGACTTTTCTGCTCTGTGCTGTACAGATTAGGAAGCAAAACCATTCAGAAATTTGTCTCGTGGCATGCCTTTTGTCAGTAAATACTGAACGCAGTGTTAAGAAGTACTTATGGCTTTGCTCCCATTGCTTGACCTGGCAATAAATACTTCACACTGCAGTGACTTTCAGTCTTTTTGAGTGTAGGTAGGCAGTAACAATGCAGCACTCTCACTTAAAAGATGAAACATCGTCTAGTGGGAGGTGCCCCTGCCCATGGCAGGGGGGTTGGAACTAGATGATCTTTAAGGTCCCTTCCAACCCAGACGATTCTATAATTCTATGAACTTAAGCTGTCAGAAATATTATCTCTGTGCCAAAAGTTACATGGAAGCTCAATGACAGGAATCCTCACTGTTGCTCTTCTCACTTGCCCTGTGCTAACGGGGTTTTGCCTTCGTTTTTGTACTTCAAGTTAAATAGCTGTCAAATTTAACTTATTTGTAGAAACTACTGTGGACAAATTAGTTCCTACTCATGTGCCAGTTATCTTGAGATGGAAAATCCAGAGCTACCAGTCAGAGGGGTAAGTAGTCTGAATGGGAGAGAAATGCAATCCAGCAAAATCACAAAGCAGCCTCAACTTTTCAATCTTGTGACCCATGCTTGAGAAAAAAATAAATAGCCTGCTGTAATGGCCACGGCGGGAGAGAAGCAGTGGTTCTGTGGTATAACGAACTGAGGAGCTGCAAACACAGAGGTGCCTGTTCTTGATGGAGGTAAAATGTGATGGAACACTTTGGGTAGCTTAAAATCATCAACTAAATTTTGAAATTTCCTAAAATACTGCCATAACACACATTTATTCCCCTCCGCCCCCCGCCATGGAATACAGCATTACAGATTTAGTTATAAAATACTAAGTAACAATCATGCGTTTGGGGATGCAGAAGAAACCCTCCCCCAAAGCTCTTTCTGCTCAGCACACCTCAGAGTTATATAGAAAAAGAGGGAATACCCAATTTTCACCTTGGGTGAAAAGTTCTGGGTTGTCAAAATAAGCAGAAATAAGTCTCTGGTACACGTTGACATCAGAGGGGTCACACAGTCCTTCCTCAGACACCGTGCCCAGCAGGAGATGGCTTTCCCTGGTGGGGAAGACTCTGAGAGTTCAGTTCAGTCTGGGCACTTCACAGTCCTGCTCTTGGTTGAGAAGTCAGGGAACCACTCTATTATACGTATTGCGTACACAGGCCTGATCTTTTACTTTTAATGTACTACTGTAGTACTATTTAAGTGTTTATTTACACCATGCTGTTCTGCCAGAACAAACTTTCCCATCTACATTCCAAACAAAAAGATCAGCACGCCAGCATCGCTTCAAACTAACGTTTCTTTGAAAAGGCCTTCTTAGGGGAAAGAGCTGTGTAAATACATGGTTTGCCACTTCCCCATTTTGACTAGCTCTCAGAAGAGGTGCCGTGTCTGCCTGCCACCACCTGCTGTAACTCTTGCCATTACAGGTAGCTTTGTTCTTCTTTTGGTTTCCCAAATTGGGGCATGTTGGGAATGCCTCAACATTAAAGCATTTTGGATTTTGATGTCATCAGAACTATCTCAAAATGATCTCTTTTCACGTTAGATAGAAATTTAGGCACTATACTGCATTGCATAAACCCACATTAACCAAGAAAGAGCGAAAGATCTGCTCTGAGCAAAATGAACGCTGTCCGCCTTATCTGCAAAAAGCATCAGGCTTTTGAGGGGAAAAAACAAAGTACAGTTCTAGGACAGGGAAACGAGAAGATGACTGAATCTTCCTAACTCTTTGGAGGAACAAGCAATAGGGGCCTCATCTGAGACCGAACTTACTCTGTCTGCTTTTCAGTCCTGTGATTTACTTTCTTTCTGGCCTGAATTAGGCTGTAGCAGCCAATGGCCCCAGAAGAGGATGACCAGCTTCAAACATCAGTCGTTTGACCCCAGCCTACTGGAGTCCAGGCACTGAATGGTCCTGAGCTAGGAAACAGCATGATCTCAACAACCACAGAATGACTCGTCGCGCTTGAAAATACGCTCCCAGGAATTTAAAGACATATAGTGAGAAGCAGCAGCTGGAAGGCCTTTTTGCATAGTAGGAATAGCTTTACTTCATCAGTATCCTTATTTAAAAATACTTATTTTGGTTTATTTCAGCAACAGACAGATACTGCCACTGCAATACAAATTAATATATGCCCAATAGAAGTCCTATAAATAACACCAAGAAAGTGAAGAAAGCATGCAGCTAGAAAACTCCGAAGCCCTGTTTTCCTGCTCCCACACTGTATATAGGTAACACTTTTTGTGTACACTTTTTTATAACATTCACTACAGCAAGGCAGAATTTTGGAGGGTGGCAGAAACGTATTTGTGTGCTCTTAGATACCGCCAGACAGCAGCAATGCAAAAAATGACACGACAACTAAATGACAAAGTAGCACAGAAATAGAGACTGCAGCCACTGTCCCAGTCCTTACCTTTCAGAGTTGCTTTCTTAAGTACCTTCATGGCATAAAGCTGACCCGCATCAGATCCTTTGATCTTCCGCACTAGAAATACCTGTAAAAAGCAGACGTTTTGTGTAGATCAGTACTGAACTTCCAGTTACAAGCCTTGCCACACTTGATAAAGCAACAGATTCAGGGATTCTAATGAAAACTATCAGCTGAAAGTACTTGTTATCTATTTCACTTGCAGTTGGTTGAACTAGCTCTAGAAAGCTTTATTTTTAAGCCTTTACTCCTTCGTAAAGAAAATATGTTCGGCATTATTGATTACCCTTACACATTCAATTAAAGGTGGATGAATAGTCATAATCAGTGTGGGCACACCACTTCATATTCTGACCAGCTTCACATAAAAAAAAAGTTATGTCTCATTTGTGCTTAGGAATGTGTAGTGTCTTAAAATTATTGTCATCAATTAAATTAAGGAGAAAAAACAATTTGGTTTAATTTATGCAGTAAGTCATGAATGGTGACTAGCCTAAGATATAACTGAAGCAAACACGTCATACAGCTGAAAATCTGGTTGTGCATACTTAACAAGAAGTGGGACTATTTTGATTAATAAATAGATAACAAAGTTTTCCCTGTTGTAGCTACCTATGCTACATATTCTCACAGTGTCAATTTGTCATTGAAATAAAATAAAATAAAGTTGTAGCTAAAATGGTGATCTTTTTTTTGTTTTACTCCATGCAAATATTTCTTATCTGCCCCTGAGTGCATCTGAGCACTGGAGGGGTAGTGAAAAAAAAGAATCAGTCATTTAGTTTGGTCTTTATAAGACTCGCAGCATTTTAATAATTGAAAATAAGGTAAAGGAAACTTTTATCTGATTCCTAGGACTCACTCTGTCTGCTGAGGTCAGAAATATGAGCCAACAGCGTCTCTCTCTTATTTCAGCACTTTTGTTCCTGGACAGAAGCAGGAAGTAAAGCCAAAGACAAAAAGAAATGTAAGGCCACGTACACACTGCGTACTTGTAACGATATAAATTAGCAAAGGCTAGCTAAAATTATGTCACTAACGAAAATCCAGTTGGATTACAAAAATCTGTGACAATTATTTTATTCTTTGGCTGTTCAGGAGCCGTGCAGCTTTCTTAACTGCCTCCAGCCAAAATATAAAAGGACAAAAAAAGAACAGAGGAAGTGTGTTTCTAGCACATTATTTGCCAGTTGAAAGACTCTTCCTCCTGCAAAAAATAATATCTGTAAACAGAGTATGATTTTCTGAAGCACCCTTTGAGCAAAGGTTTGTGGGAAGAGAGAACAGCTTTCAACGACCAGCTAGAGAAGCTGAAGAAAAAAAAAAAAAAAAGAAAAGGCCAAATTCTCTCTGAACACCTGAACCAGGGCTCTTACATTTGTACAGCATCACAACTACAACACTTCTACAATACGATCTGATATGGTTTTGGTTAGACTTTCCTTCTCAAGATGTTTCCTGTGCATATGAGATACGCACAGTTCCTCACCCGAGCTGCCCTAACTAGCTGAGCTTGGGCACACGTTGCTTGTTCCCATCTCCTGTTTCCTAGTTCGATGAACGTACAAACACCTCTGGTACTCACAACTGTAGGAACAAATGATGACATTTGGACGCAATGGGAACACGTAAGACTTTCTGAAGTGTTTTTCATTAACATTCATGATAAATTAAGCTCAGCTGCTCCAGTATTAACAGGAAGTCAATTCATTTAGAAGTTCAGCTAGACAGAAACGTTGGGATATTTTTCTATCCAGCTCAACTAAAAGCTTTAACTTTTGCATTACACTGAAAGGGAGAAGAAAGTCAAAAGTAAGCTTGCCTAAACACTAGATTTTCAGCAGTATTATTATTCTGTAAAAATGGTTACAGAATCTTTATCCAAAAAGCAAAACCACAAACCCTTAAGATAATGATTTTAAGCTGTACTGCACATAGAACAGCACAGCATGCTGCATCTGCACAAATATTAGGCTGCAGTTCTAGAAATATCTTATCTGTCATGTAATCTTGCAAAGCTTGTAATACCCATATTGCTGTAATATGCAAAATTATCAATTTTTAATACTAATCACTAGTCAGCTGTTCCCTGTAGCACGGGATAGGGCACTTGTCTGCATTCCCTCTGAAACAGATGAGTCAAGAACACTGTGTGCTGTTTCAGAGGACATCAAAATAATCACCAAACCAAAAAGGAAACAGAACAAATGAAAATGCACTGTATTGCAAAATGATGCCATCCTTTTGATTAGTCTGAAAGGCGAAGTCACATTGTTCTTGAAACGACCAAGTGGTCCTGGAGTGCTTACTTGCCTGGTTATAGTAGCTAGACTATACTGGTTTGCCGGAATAGCACAGGCATGTGGCTGAAAATGACTTTCAGTTTTCTAGTTTGATATATGTCCAAACTCCTCAGGTTACCAATACCTGAACTAGGAAAACTCCCTTAGCTAGAGGAATGGGCATATCACCCAAATCCCAACCTAGAAAACTAAGCAAGTGTTGTGATTTTCAAGAGCGTTGCGATCACTTCCTCTGACACCAAAGGCGTCTTTTCTCTAATCCTGCAAGAAATTATTTAGTCTTTGGATGAACAACTTGAAAACCAATGGGTTTACATCGCCAGAGACTTATGGATTTGAACAATTAGCTCAAATGTCAAGGTGATGAAAATTTAGGTGGTTGGGGAGTGCATAAGAAAGACAGAGAAAACTTCCCTCTCCTGTGTCTTTGCTGCTCTGGTGAGTTTACTGACCTCTTTCACATAAGATGTGGAAAGTGATTTGTAATGGCACACAGCTCCAAACAGGTATGATGTCCACACTCACACTCAGATCCCCCAGTTAACTGGGTGGTGCGTGTCCCAGAAATCAGATCTCCTTTTGGGAGGTGGTGGCAGACACTAGGCATTTTGCTTCTAAAACGTTTAAAGTTAGAAGTTCAACTCGGACAGTTAATAATGAAATACAACAGCACAATCTAAGACAGCCAGTGAACTATTTCTAAACTCTTTACTGCATGAATCTGAAAACTGGCCATTCTGTCTCTGTTATTTTTGCAAAACAGATTTTCTTCTCTTGTTCTTCTCCTTCTTGTATTGAGTCATACACTAAATCTCATTTAGAGTTGTTTGATTTTTCATATTTCTTTAATATTTAAAAAGCAAATATCATTATTGTGCTCTCAAGCAATTTTCTAGATCAAAACTTGGTAGCGAATGCTAACTTTCCTGATTTCTCTCATCTCAGGAAACTTCTAACAGGCTTGTTTATCAATATAATTCTGGAATAGCCAGGAAGCTGATAAATACTACGAATATAGCTTTTTTTTTCAGGAATAAAACTGAAGGCCTGATTCACTGTCACGGTGCTCAGCTTTGTGCTGGTTGCCTCAGCAGATTTTAGGTGTGAGTCAGTTCCTCAAGTGAGCTAGAACGATCCACAATAAGAAGGTTGGGAAATACTTTTTTAAAACCCCACAAAATAATATACCTAAAAGGATAAGGACTTCCATAGAATGACGGAATAGTTTGGGTTGGAAGGGACCTTTAAAGATCACCTAGTCCAACCTGCCTTGCAATCAGCAGGGACATCTTTGACTAGATCAGGTTGCTCCGAGTTCCATCCAACCTGACCTTGAATGTTTCCAGGGATGAGGCATCTACCACCTCTCTGGGCAACCTGTGCCAGTGTTTCACCACCCTCATCATAAAAAATTTCTTCCTTACAACTAGTCTAAACCTTTCCTCTTTTAGTTTAAAACCATTACCCCTTGTCCTGTCACAACAGTCCCTGCTAGAAAACCTGTCCCCATCTTTTTTAAAAGCTGCAATAATGTCTCCCCGGAGCCTTCTCTTCTGCAGGCTGAACAACCCCAACTCTCTCAGCCTGTCTTCACAGGGGAGGTGCTCCAGCCCTCTAATCATCTTCGTGGCCCTCCTCTGGTCCTGCTCCAACAGGTTCATGTGCTTCCTGTCCTGAGGGCTCCAGAGCTGGATACAGTACTCCAGGTGGGGTCTCACCAGAGAGGAGCAGAGGGGCAGAATCACCTCCCTCGACTTCCTGCCCGTGCTTCGTTTGATGCAGCCCAGGATGCGGTTGGCTTTCTGGGCTGTGAGCACACATTGCCAGCTCATGCTCAGCTTTTCCTCCACCAGTACCCCCAAGTCCTTCTCAGCAGGGCTGCTCTCAGTCCCTTCACCCCCCAGCCTGTATTGACACCAGGGGTTGCCCCAACCCAGGTGCAGGACCCTGCACTTTGCCTTGTTGAACCCCATGAGGTTCACATAGGCCCACTTCTCAAGCTTGTCCAGGTGCCTCTGGATAGCATCCCATCCCTCAGGTGTGTCAACTGCACCACTCAGTGTGGTGTCATCTGTTTGGTTTAAATTAGGCTCACTGTTCCACAGGTTTCAAAGTCTTATTTATTTAAACCATGGAAAGAGTTTAAGACTGAAATGACTCCTCCCTATTTCTCTCTGTATTTCCTTCCTATTCTCATTTCCAACTGACACATCCTGCTCAAGAAGAATTGCCTTTGGGATTAAGAAAAGCCTTGGACTTCAGATAAAAACATTGTTCCTACACAAATTAGCTTGTGGTCATACAGGTAGGTATTCCTCCCCCCGCCTCTCTTGCTCTCTCAGCAAAGCATACAGGCCTCTGTGTGTGACCTAAAGAGCAGTCTGTGACTTTGAAATGTGCTTAGGATCCCATCTGTCCTCAGCAGGAATTGGGCAGCTAACTTCTTTAAGCCTTTGAATGCCCCTATTCACATCCTCCAACTAAGCAGCAGTAGTGCACTCACCTCCCTGGTGGGTAGATCAGAAAGAGGGAGGGGGGATCTAATTTTATAAACAGTGATGCTTACTAATGCTCTCTTGTGCTCATTAGTCCAGCTCCAGAGCCATAAGCACTGTTTTCTAAACTGTTTTATACACAGGAATCCAGCTAGAAGACAAAAGTCTTATTAAAATGAAGACAGAAGGGATTTGGGTTTGCCTCTCTGCCTTTACAATATAATTTATGTATATGAACAATGTTACCAGTGTAAATGAACTCAAAGAAAGGACATGACATTTTCAGTGTTGCTCTAGGTGACTAGATGGCATTAAAAATTACCTTTCCGTATGAACCTTGTCCTAATACTTTCAGCAGCTCAAACTGAGAAGGATCTGCTTTTTCAAAACCTTCCTTCACATGATGACTGATGTCTATTTCCTTCACGATACCGTCTTCCTGCAAAGGAAACAACAAAAGAACAAAATCCCCAAATCAGAGCTGTTATCCTAAGGAAACATATTGTTTATTAAAAATCTTCATCCTCTGAGATGCTACAATCACATATGAAATTTTGAAAACAAAAACAAATGCTTGTCCAAATATTCCACGTGCCTGTTACTGGCTAGGGAGGGTAATGTCAGGACACCCAGGCCTGTTGCTTCTGTTTATTGAGCCTCAAGATATGGCCAGGTAAAGACAGAATATGCAAGCTGAAACACAGAAATATGCTTGCAGAGCTTGGTGTGCCCATCGCAGATGTTGCTAGCAGAGTGGCATGGACTCAAACCCATACTATAGATGCTTCAGTGTGCTTCCCTCCACATACTTTCTCATTCTCCCTCAAAGCATCATTTAAATCCATCTTAAAAAGCACCCTTACTCTCAAGCAGCAATTCTCCTTATGAGTAGGCAATCCAGAAAAGGCATTACTAAAAGTGGCTCTCTCTACCTTGAAGAATGGAAAGTTACTAACAGTAACCTTCTAAATAGAAAACGAATTAATGATTTAGATATGAAAATAGGGTGGTGGTGGAAGGAATAATAACACACACTTCTTTGCCTGCAGGAATTAGCTTCAAACACTTCAGATTTTCCAGGTTCTTTTGTTAAAATATTTCCATTGCACATTCTTCAAAGACACCAGTTGAACTAGGACTTTCATCCTGCAAGCTGTGACATATGGCATTTGCTTTAGTTGTTTGTTTTATGTTATTATGGCATGTTCTTCTAAAAAGAGAGCAACTGGGTCATGTGAGACCCAGAGGAACTACATAGAGTTTGCAGCAACCCAGAAAGTCATTGGGCTAAAAAGAAGCCTGGAAGAAAAGAGCTGCTCTTCAAGGACATAGTGGTGAGGGAAGACAATATATGAACACCTTTTTATTTCTGTAGTGTTTTCTACACCTATATTTGAACTTTTTTTCTATTCAAACTGCTTGTGCTAACTTCTCTAAAATGTGGATTTTGAGTACAAAACCTTTTTGTTTCACCTCCCAGGACTAAGGGAATTGCTTTCTTAGGAACAGGTTTGAATGTTTTTGCACCCAACAGAAATAATTGGAATCTCATAAACATTATTTTTAAATGCAATTTTGCTGTAACTGTCCTTTTTCCCCAAAAAAGTACCTTGATAAAATGTGGAAGTATAATATTTGTTTTCCATTCTTAAAAATTAATACCAGGAAGATAGAAACAGCATCCTAAAATGAAAGTGCATTCATAGAAAACATTTGGCCAAACCACATTCATTTACTAAACAAGAATAAATTTTATTCCCTTCTTCTCCAGAAAAAAAAGCTATCACTTTCTACCAGCTGTAATTAATCTGATGCATGGCTAGCATCACCCGGATTACTCTCTATACCGTAGCTCCATCCCTCCTCTTCCCTACCCTGCGCCTCTTTACGCTCACGTGCTTTGGAACAGGGACTATATCCTCTTCTTGGTTTGGAAAGCTTCCTCTACTTTGTGCATGCTACCAGAATCATGGAAAATAATCATCAGCTGACAGCAGCTCATTTTTTTTGATCATAATTCCTCTAGTTTAAGGTTTGCCCAAAAGGAAACGCTTGAAACCAATGACCAGTTTTCACAGAGAGATTTAAGTGTTTTCTAAGTACATAACTGCCAGGATCTCTCCTCTTGTTTTTCTGTCTTTAATTGCTGTGGGAGACAGAATATCTTTCTGATATTAAAAACGCTATTTTTTTTCAATTTTTTCTAGGTGAGAGAAACAATAGTAAACCGATACAAATTTGATGCACTGCATTAGCTGTTTCCTAATGAACCCAGGAATAACCTACATGCTGTTATCAAAGGCTCCAGCAAGTTCTGACATGAAGAGCTTTCATACTGAGGCACACGCATCTTTATGTCAACTGCCTGCAGCCGAGAGACTTGCACGCTGGTAAGAACATTATTTCAAGCTTAGCTTGCCCTGCCACGCTACAGCTTAGGTAAAGTATCTGGACTGCAGGGCTCACCACCCATCTTGATCAGCAGTTACTCACTAAGGCTAAAAATGACTCCCCATGGAGTCAGGCTCCTGCCCTGAATCACTCACCCCTCACTCTCTACACCAGACCTCACATGCTTGTCAGTTTGCCCTCCGCTGAGCACAGGCAGAGTTTGGGAGGACCGACTTCTGCAGTGTGTGGAGCCCCTCAACAACTATCATATGATGAAAAAACTGCATGACGTTTTCTCAAGTCAGTGCAGGTTGAGGGCACCCAGTCACCATTTCATATTTTGCCCACCTCCGTTTTGCACAGAAGCACCATCTATTGGAACCGGGTGAAGCAGGAGGTGGATACAAATTTTGCAATGCATTTGGGAGACAAAGCTCTGCAAAAAAGAAACTAACCCCAATTTTACAGACAGCAGATATCTTCCTCAGATTTACTTCTCCTTTGAGCCGACAACCTCGATCTCAAAAACTGTGGATGAGATCTACCACCTTAAGGCAACAGCAAACCCCTTTTTAGTTCCGTTAGATCGTATTGCAGCCTGAACCATGGAGTCATTTCAGCTACATTTTTAAGTTTAAATGATGAGTGAGTTTCAATTTATCCATTCATATTAGTCATACAAGTGACAGGCCTACAACCTTAAGCATATTTCTCATTGTATTATTAAATTTAATATAACCTCTTTAGGGTCACAAAATGGGTTCAGTTACAGGAATATACTGGAAGTATTAAAGTGATGATAATTCAGCTTGCTGGAAGAATGGTTGATATACTCTAGCATTCCCAGAGAATAGCATAATTAATTCATAACTTGTAATAAAACCAACACTTTAATTACATGCATCTTTAACTAAATTCTCAGAAAAAGATTATTTAAAAAGAATGGGACCAAATACAAGACCTAGCAGTATTCATCAGAGAAGCACATTTTAAAGATGTAAAAAAACCTGTTAGATTATGTGACTTCATAAAAATACAGAAACGTTGGTTAGAAGGGGCTTCTGGGGGCCATCTAGTCAACACTCCTGCCCAAAATATCATTGACACTTGATCAGGCCAGCTGTTTTTTGTCCACTCTGGTTCTCAGTGTCTCAAACAATGAGGCTTGAGCCACTTGAGCCTAGGAAAGATTGTTCTCTCTGCATTTGCCCAGCTCAGAAATGCCCACAGTCACGGCGAGCTGCCTGCTCCACGGGTCCTTAGGAGGAAGCAGGATATTTTTCTAGGAAGGCAGGATTTCCTGTGGATTTCCTGTGGTCTCCTCACTAGAAACGGGCAGCAAAGAAGCACTGAAGCAAAGCATGCCAGGCAGCTCTTTTTTCACCGACCATCACTACCCAGTGGCGTTACTTGTGAGCTATCCGAGAGGTAGATAGTATTTTAGCTGGTATGACAAATCCACTTCCCACTGGAGCAAAAAGCCAAACTGTTAATACTTGAGACTGAAGATGGACACAGCCCCTGAAAGGAAATACATGCTGATATGTTTGCACACATGCCTCCATTTCCCTTGCTTGTATTTCTATATTCTTATTACTTATTTTGTTGCATGAATTCTAGAATGACTTCTGTTTGTTTGCTTTACCTTACTAGAAACAAAAAAACCCCCAGCAACCCAACAGTTTTACATTTCCCTTTTAATATTCTTATTTACTTGCGATTTTGGCCTATCATTTATGACATATCTTTTGAAGTCTCCCTGTATTAAACGTGGCATAATTTTACTTAGGTACTGATGATCAGAGTGAAACCCAAACTATCAGAGCACAAGCATTGTGGGCAGATCTCCCAACTATTTTTGCTCTGAGTTACATCTTAGGGACTTCTCTAACATGGATTTTTTTCACTGGTCCAGCAAGTGCAGTATATCTGCATTAGGAATTTGCATTACAACAATAAAACTGAGGCAAGAGATTCACAACAGAGATGAAGCCTGCACACTGAAGAAGCTGTCTTGATGGAGAGGATTTCACTCTGGAAAAAAACACGAGCCAACTTACAAAATGGTTTTCATCAGTGAAGTTGGTGGAGTCAAAAATGACTGTTCCACAGTTTGGTCTTGGAACAGCTGTGCACAGCAGCCCAGGCTCTTGCTCCCTGCTGACTTGTCCCGACACTGCATTAGCAGGAATGCTTGACTTGATGAAGCTTAATCTTTTGTAAACTTCTCTAAATATTTATGTTTGCACAAAAAGCATCATCCTGCGACAAAAGTGAGATGGATGTTCTTGGAGGCTTGGAGATAGCACGTGGTGGAGCAGCACAGACTAGGGGAGAGAGGGCAATGAACTGGAATACATGTTGAAAGAGGAATGGAAAGCTCTTCTCTGTGCTAATAGAAGACAGACCTATTCAGGGCCTGATTCTATGTTGTGCTATTCACTTAAACTCTTTCCCCCCAGTCCCCCAAGTTGGCAGAAGTTTTGGACACACAAGTAACCCAGTATTTGAAGGGAAAGGCCATTTTTTATCTCCTGTCCTTTGGGACATCAGAGAACAGAGACTCCATTCTTGCCCTGTGACTGTGGATAGCAGAGACATATCTGTTTTGCTGCTTCCCAGAGGCGGCTGCTCCCTCCAGCACTGTTCTCAGCTCACTTCCAAGATTTCCTCAAGCAGATCTTGGAGAAAGAGATGCACTAATGCTCAGTGGCTGCCGGAGAGCAACCACAGAAAACTCTTCCAACTGCAACAATACTTCCCAACTCGCTGTCATGTGGCTGAGTAGGATCGGGAAGTATAGGGGTATAGACCTAGGAACAGGGTACACAAAAAGTACACACAAAAGGGCAGGCCTTCCTGGAGAGTAGCTCTTTTCAGCTGTACAGCCTCTTACCTTGCCTGACCCACAGTTTTTCAGCAAATATTATGGAAAGAATACTTCCTAGAAAACTGAAAAGTTTAACCTCTTTCGGAGCCTTGTCTGCCTCCTCCCCAACAGGTTTCTGAAGGAGCAGAGCTAAGGTCATCCTCAAACCCAGAGACGACCTTCGTTATGCCCAATATATTTCAAGCACACGCAAAACCTTTCCTCACCAAGACTTCCTAAAATGGTCTAAAACATCTGGAGAGGGGGTCATTCCAGAATCAGTTGCTTTTAGTGATGGACAATTTTATGCAACCATATCACAGGGGAAAAAGTTATGGTGCCAACAGAAGATGATTATTGTTTTGCAAAATCAGTAGGACCAGATTCTTATTTTTATTCCTTGCTTGGCCATCTCCCCACTAGCACAGGATCAAGACTGCCATGCAGGTATGGCCATAAGGAAGGGTAAGCTTTATTTTCCAATAAAAGTACGTGAAGTTTTGATGTGCAGGTTCTCCAGTCTTCAGGTAAGTTGGGCTTTCATGCTTTAGGGACTGAGGTCAATGCAAAAATAAATGAAAATATGGCAAGAGGAAATAAGAAATAATTGCAACTCTAAAGAGAAGTTCTTGTTGTTTGAGAGAACTGTTATTCATCTATAGCATATGCTTAAGATACAGACTTTATTTTGTTACTGGTCTTGCCATTTGGCTGGTTACCACCTAATATACACCCACATCACAATTATTTAACATTAAAGTATCACAGGCAAGACAACATTCCAAAATAATATGGTCCATTAGGAAAGCACGTTTAAATCTCTGATATGGGAATAGTTAGGACAGGATATGTCTGATAAAGATGAGGCCAGGTTTCCACCTCTGTTTCACAGGTTCTAATTTGGTTCAACCCATAGGAGACTAACTTTTGTGAAGACATAATAGGTTATTCAAATGCTGCCTAGTGCAGGAAATGAATTTCTGGTCTGTGCTCAGTTCTTTGAGGACAAGCATCCACATTTAAAAAAAACCACATATAGGAGTATTTTCATTAGCCTCCTCCCAAGCCAGTCTGCAGCAGCTGGAGTAAAATTTGAAAAATAAGTCTTCTATTATAAATGGTTTGTAATCCAAGTTCTGGCTTCTGCTGTGGTCTGGATAGATGTAAACTGAGCAATAATACCATAAATGGGTCTGGTTGTTTTGTCCTCCACTGTGAAATTAACATTTGCTTTAGCAACAACGGATTGGATTTATTGAGCCCTTAGAGAAGTATATGGAACTTATGGTGAATTCACTGGCTGTTGTGCCAGGTCTGTATTTCGCCTTCAAGCATAAGGTCACCTACCTTCTCAAAAGGTCACACAGAGTTAAATAATATGCAATAATTTTTAGAGAGGTTGGGATTTCTTTCCCAGACCTTTCACAAATGTGAATAGAAAGTGTTATCTTGCATATGGAATTCCACCAAGCAGGTCAAAACCTAGTGGAAAACGAAAACCTTAGAGCACTTTCTGTGGAATGCAACACTATTAGTCCCTGCTAAATCCAGTAGTCCTTTTTACAAAGAGAAAACCTATTACGCTTTCTTTAGCATCCATCTCCAGCTCTAACTTTTATCCTACATTTTTTTCTTTCTTCCTAATGCATCTCTCTACAGTTAAGGTTCAGCTGAAATCAAACAAGAGAAAATGTGAAGAGAGGAATCACAGAGAGCAAAAGAAGCGGATACAATCTACTGGATAAATTAGTGAAGTCCGTGAGACTGAAGTTTTAAGTATTTGGGAGATTTTAGTTCAACCTTCTATGCTACCAGATTTCTTATGTATCTTTGATAAATCACTTAAGAGTTGGACTCAGCTAAGCAAATTTATAGTAGAGGAGACAATGTTTTGAACTAGTTGTCTAGCCTTACTTTGCAGTCAATAGAGAAAAGCAGGCACTTCATGAAAAAAGAGATCAGATGAAGTCACACTTCTCTCTGCTGACTATGAAGAAAGCCTAAGATAACTTGTTGGGACAGGGTCTTTTGCAATGGCATGAGATGAATTCATGTTTACTGTAAAATTTTGAAAAACACTTAGAGTCATATTGCGACCAGATTTTTAACAGCATTACACGAGAGAGGTTTGCAGATACATACCCTGGAAATTTTAACAGAACTATTGAAATTAAATATTTTTCAAAAGAACTTAGATACTTGAAACATCCAGGGACTTAACACTCTAAGGTGTCAAGAGTAATTCAGGTATCAGGATTTTGCAGCTCTGGTAAATTAGGCATTATTTCTGCTCCTTTCCCAGCCTAAAAAACAGGGATAGTTGCTTTTTATTATCTTGGGGGAGTACTGTGAGAACAAACATAGAAAAAAATTGTGAAATTATCTCATACTATGGTAACGGATAAACAAACCACCGAAATGTATCCAATACTACATAATTCAGGTGGCCTACACTGGATTCTCCTTTAGCTCAGATTGAAACATCTTCATCTTGAAGATTGGTGCTCTTTATCTGATGACTATAGCATCTTTCCAGACCCAGTTTCTGACTAGGACAAATATATATACACAACACAATGACTGTGAAGATCTATGAGGAGAACCATCTTCCTATTCTAAGTTCAGATATAAATGAAGTAGAGGGAAACACCAATTCTTGATTTAACTTCCAACTCTGGACTCAAATCATTAGCCAGTGTACCTCTAATTTTCATGTTAATTATGGTGCAAACTGTAAAGGTTTATGTGGAGTGGTGAGCAGAAAGAGCTCATAGAAAAACCCTATTGAAGCAAGGGGTTAAAAAAAAGCAGAACAAAAGCAGAACCATCTGGTCACAAAAAAATACAAACAGTTGGCCAGCCTTACTCATACAGCAGCGCTCTACAAATACTCAAATACATTTGTGAACTTTAACAGAAACAGTCTCAAAATGAGTCACACCATTAAAGGACAAGGAGCTCAGCTATACTGCTCTAAGCTACAATAAATAAGAGCAGGAACATTTTCATCAACATCCTACTCGGCATGGTTTACCTGTGTGCCTTTGGCCTTTAGATCTCAGAAGAGTTGTAAGGTCCACTACTGATTGTTTCTGCTGGTGAACAGGCAAAAGAACACTTCCTACCCATTCACTGAGGAACTAACCGCAAGTAAGTCTGGATGCAGTATCTAGAAGAAATTGTTGTTACTCCTAGAAGGATAAGTATTCTTGCTTCCCTAGGATGATGCTAGGTCACCACTAAAGATGGTTATGACTACTACATGCAATAGTAGGGGCCAGTAAAGATCACCACGTTTGGTAAATATTCACTTCATAGAGGCGGCTTTCAGTTTTCACCCTCCACTACAGATCAAGTCCTCTTCCCAGCTCAGTAACGTGCCCTGTGCCCTCCGGTCTGCACTGCTCGCAAACTCTCCCTGAGGGGCTTGGGTGGCTCCTGCCAGACCCTCCCAGGGGTGCCACCACCTCCCACCACTGCAGCCCGCTCACCAGAGCTGCCTGGTAGCTGCTGCAGTGCACCAGCCCTCAGGGGGAAGCCCTAATGACAGTCCTAATGGGATGGCAACCCATCGTTCACGCATTTCTGTTACAGGGTACAGATAGCTGCCCTACACCTCTGCATCCCAGCTCTCCATCTGCAAAATGCAAGTGAGGCCATCTTCCTTTTTCATGGGGTTTCTGGAGTATAAGGGCACTGTGAAATGCTCAGGTACTATGATAGCAGGCTCAGATAAGAAGGCAGGCAGATACAAAGGTCTATCTGTTCAGGATACTATTCAAGAAATACATTTACTAAAGGGCTCCAGTTCCCTTGTTGCTGTAGTCAGCTCCTTCACAGACTAGAAAAAAAAGTGCCTGGTGTTTTACTAGTACATTTCAGTGTGAAATAAAAACTCCAGCTGCACTAGGAAGATAAACTGCTTAAGGAAAACATAATTGCAACCATTTCTCAACTGATCCAAATAAAACACTGCTCACCATTGCGGTGTAAATGGCACCACAGCACAGGAAGTAGAAAATACTGTAAAAAGGCCCTGGTGCATTTGCATGGTTATTTTAAAGAACTGAATCTTCTTTAATATGCATATTAAAGGAAAAATACTAGGTTTTATCTCAAAATGTGAGGCAGAGTGGACAAACGGTTGTAATAAGAGATAATCACATTACTGAAGTGTTAGATTAGTCAGTTTAGGAAAAATACCAGTCTGCTGTTTACAAATCACTTGTAGGGTTTGGTAATCATCTTCTCTCTGAGAGGAATACCGGCCTGCTAGCACATTTTGCGTCCTCCCATTAATTAAATTAAGCATCAGCTAAGGGCTCAACCAGCTTGTACGTCACAAACTGGGATACTGTTGCTATTATGTTAGGAAAAAACGTGTCGTAATGAGGTTCTTTATCTCAGTAGCATTTTACAGGCAGAATATTAATACGGAAACAGACTCATGTGAGGTCATTATGGAAGCAAGGCAAATACAAATTAGTTTTAATGCTACTGTTCACAGTTTGGAGTGTCAATAAAGGCACTGAAGGAGAGAGGGTGATGGAGCTGAATGAGGCAGTGATAAGATGGCAAAAGGGAAATTCCACAGAGAAAATATGACAAGATTTAGCAACAACATGGGGAGAGGAATAAGAGAGGGAGGGTGGAGAGAAAAGGGGGTATCAAAAAGGACACCAGACTTACAGGACAAGGGCAACTGTGGTTTGTGCCTACACCAACAGAGAAGTAAACTGAGAGAAGACTGGGAGAAAATTGTTTTGACTTTGCAAACTATCATAACTGTAATATTAAACAACTTGAAATGCAACTTTTGTCCCTTTTATGCAGCAGCCTAATTCTAGTTAAATACCTGGCCGTCTACCTGGGCTGAGGAGGGACAGTGCAGGCGTGCATGTACGTTCTGGAGCGATCCAATGGGAAAGCTGGTAAGCAGCCCTGGTACGCTCAGAACTGCTCCCAAAGGAAAGGGTGAGAGCAGGACGGGGACCAGGCTTTGCTGCGCAGCTGGTAAGGGCCCTGGGGGTCCAGCCTTATCCAGTAACTCAGCTGGGCTACCAAAACACAAACGAATGCTGTGGATCCAGGCTCTGCTTATTTATGTAGACTCCATCTTTAATTCTTATACAAAAAACGCACAGATAAAATAAAAAAAAGTTACACAAAGTACCTGACAATACCTTGTCTCATGCTGGGCTCCAGTTTTATGGAGAAATATTTGACAAGGGATACTAGAACTGCATATTTATCTCTTCAGCTGTGTACTTTTATTACACTGATGGCTGACACCCAGGTCATTATACACAGAAGTAGGTATTTCAGTGCCTAAGGACCGTTATCACACACAAGTACCTGTCTAAACAGATTTTCAGCAGTTCTAGTGGAAATCTGGGCCAGGAAAAGGCCCATTACCTTTTGCGGTTTCGTGAACTACTAAGAAGCCTCTAGTTTAATTCATGCCCCTCAAAGATTCACACAATGGATCTCCAAGGAACGAGCTGCTAACTGATTATCACACATCCTCTTTTCTGTGAAGGCAAAAAATTGTTTAGAATTACAATGTTATACACTACTAAATAGAAGCATATATTATGTATATACACTACACTGAAAGGATGTGTATTTTAGGAATGAGAATAAACAAAATGCAGAAAATCCATCTGGATGCAAAGAAACACCTTTGCAACATTGTTTGGAATACTCCAACTTTTCAAAGAGGTCAAACTGCAGCACTAGTCTTGCCCTTTTGCAGAGATTTGCAACATATAATGTGTTTTTTTATAACAAAAGTACGTGTGTACTTTTGATGGTTCTCGACTGATTGGGATCTTGATGAGCTTATCACAGCTGTAAAAATCAAAATCTTTGCATACAACATTGTAATGCCAAATTCCTAAATAGCATCAGACAAATTTTTTAAATTTTAATTATTATTTATAAAACAACCATATATATAAGCATGGAAGAGACATTAAATGAATATGCTCAAATACAGAAACGGATCAACCACAGTTCAGCCAAAGCTGATCCACAGCCTACTGAAGACTGGAATGATTTCCAGAGTAGGATTCTTCCAAACGTATGTCTCTGTCTGAGGCAGCTGTCTAAACTTCTGTACAGCTGACAGAGAAATGGGTGCTTTTTAGGCTTTGATTTGTATCAGACAAAAGCAGACCTCTAAAACAGGACTTAGTAAACGTGCCCCTTTCTCTCTGTTGACTGTAAAAGGAAGGCTACGCTGATGAGTTCCAATACAGATTGATTCTCCTTTCCCACGTCCCTCAATGACCCCTTTAGCATTCAATGGAGCATATGCACTTTTCAGAAGATGTACGCTGTGTTATACTGGATATTTCCAGGCTAGCCTTTAACCGACCCACATTTTTCACTACGGATTTTCTACAGTCTCCAGCAGACAACGTGAGATGCTCACATCGTTTCATCTTTTCGGCCTGATGTATACTTGTACCAACTATCAAAATATCCTTCTGCAGGGACATTCTTACCCTGCACCTGGCTACTGCCATGATATGCCATCACGAATCAGAAAAATCAAGCTCTTCCTGGACATGAAACTGTAGGCAAAACCACAACGCTGTGTCAGACATCACACCAAACCTTCACAATGGGGGAATCTGAAACAAATATGAGGAAACACCAATTTCTTCAGTCTCTGAATTCAAAATACATTTCACTCTTTAGCACAATACTTGCAGTATTTGTATCCCCTGACATAAGCCAGAAGAGCGCCAAGACAACTTACAACTGAGCACAATTGCAGTGCTCACCATCACATGCCTGCAGATTGCGAGATGTAGCTTTCAGCTGCCCTGCAGCTTTTTTACTCTGTTGCAGCCATATAAAGGGATGTTTACTTCAAGTGCTCTTGGTTCTCATCTTCAGCCACTTTATTCACAAAAGCCCTATTGAAAGCAAAGGTACACGATGACGAAGGCAGGCAGTGGAAAAAGAGCTCTTTTTGTTTAATCCGTTTCTGTGCAGAAGCCTCCAGAATTTTGAAGTAGTGAGAATACCAGTTTTAGAGAAAATTCACTGCTCTAGCCTCCATTCTACAAAGATTTTTTCTTTTAATCTATATGCAAACATGCAGAAGGTCAAACTGATATTACCAAGTTCCTGCCAGGAATTTTTCATTTTCCTGTCCTGGCTGAAAACTGTTACAGCAATCCACGTGGCATCTTAACAGGTAGAGGATTTTTTAAAAAATAAAAAAATGATGCAAGCGGTTTTACTGAAAATTACGATTAGCCTAGAGTAATACATATTTTCCTGACAATATACATCTTCAAGTTGAAATCATGACACAAAGAAATTTACTGTGAAACTCAATAATTCTGTGTTGTAAGCAGCAAAACCAAAGCCCTGATCTCTTCAGGCCTGCCAGCCTCAGCAGATACTTCTCTGAGGTATCTCAGAGCCTCAGACAGTCTCCTTCTGGCCCACTCAGGCAATCCAACCCCAAAGGATAAGCGGACTCGGCAGTCCCCTTTGCTGCACACTGTACACAGACAAGGTGGAGAGAGACCAACCCATATCTACTGTCCCACCGAACAGACAGGTTTGCTCGTAAGTGATTACAGAACTACACCTACAAAAAGACCAGAGGACAGATAAGGATCTTTACTATCTTTGAGCCATCAAGAGAAAAGTGCATAGTGCAACTTCATGATCTCTCCCATAAGAGTATCCCCAACAAGCTGGAGGAGTTCAAGGCTACCATCCAGCAAACTGTGCAAGATTGTTCCTACGCTCAGAGCAGCCATAAAGCTGTTTGGAACTCCTGGAAGAGGTTAACCTTCCTTCCATTCGGAGAAAACTGAATGGGCACAGACTAAAGGAGTTATTCTACTTTGAATGTTCATTTCAAATATAGCTGCAGTTAGTAACCTGAACAAAGACAAATGAACAGCAAAATATAATGCCACACTTCATACATGCATAATCCATTTTTTTAATATCAAGCTAATAAAAGAAAAATGCTATTCGATGCTCTACATGGTGGATGCCATCACACTGATAGTTAAAATCACCACCTGGCTCTACTGGGTTGCGATGCCAGTGAAATCCTTAATGCAGCTGGGAGACAAAATTCTGAAGAAGAAAAGGACACAACAGCATAATCACCTAGCCTTTTTTTCCACATAAAAAAAAATCAGAAACCCACTTGGACTCAGTAATCCTGTACGAAACACAGGACACCGAGCAACAGATGCTCCTGTTCCTTTACAGATAAGGTGTTTATTGTGCTCCTCAGTGAATCCTAAACAATTATGTCTACAGCAGATTATAGCCTTTATGCTGAGTCTTATTTTATAGCCCTAGCCGACTAACCATATCTGCACCACTTGTTACTACGTTAGTGTTTTATAAATAATAACATAAAGGCAACTAAATGGTAAGTGCAGTAATTCAATCAGTAACAACACGAAGCTAAAATTGATATTATGGACACAGGAACACTAGACAATACAATCAGAAGATGACAAGTGAAAGCCAAAGAGGAAAGCTGAAACCACACAGAAGTTCTACTTCAAAGAAGTGTTTAATCAAACACACAAGTCCAGTGCTCATTTGTTTTCCCCATTTACCCGGTCAGAAACAATGAGCAATGCCACAGTTTTTCCAAGAAGCCACGGGAGGCAAAGTTTCTGTAATTTAAGTCAATACTGAAAGGAAAAATGTCTCTAATGTAAAACACAGTGAAAAGCTGATTATGAATTTGCCACGAATTTTGCATTGTTTGTATTCTTGAAGTTATTTACACTTAAAACTGTTGTTTTTCATTGCCAACTACACAGCGGGGTCTCGCTGTGCCAAAGCAGAGTTCCAGTGTGCTTTGTTAAAGCTCAGTTTTCTCAAAAACGTTATTTTTGGACTGTGTTTTTTCTGATTGGTTTTCAATGTTCAAAATGTTTCTTTACCCACAAAGGCTGAGTAAATTGACATCTGCTATCCTTGAACTTTATCCAGACCTTATAACTGAAACTTTTTGTAAAGTGCAATATCAAATCTTTAGTCCTCATAAAACTCCTTATGCTTGTGAAGATACACATGGATGTCATCATTGAGCTTGCATTAAGCTATGCTGTTGGATCCATCTCAAAAGTAAAGTAACAGAAGAATTACAGCCCTGCACAGGTGCAGTATCTAAACTTCCAGTTATATGAAGTAGTAAGTAAAGCTGGATGACATAAAACACTGCTGTGTAAATAGTCTTCATTTGGAGGTAAGAGTAAAAAGTTAAAATTCACATCACCTCATTTCTGTAACTACTTTTATGCCAACAAGCTGCAACTGTATGTTTTAAGGACACTGAAGGTTGATTAGGTGCATTTATAATGAGGATTCCTGGAACTGCAGAGAGCAGACGAGCAATCTAAGCCATTTTACTCACAGTTAAGGGTACTGAAAATAGAGCCAGCCTTTTGTACACAGGCTGCAAGATGACCCAGGGCAACATATACCACACATGGTAAGCATTACAGGAAAAGCACAACGTTATTTCCAATTATTAACAAGAAAAAAATATATTATATATGCATAAATATATATACTGGGTTTTATCTGGAGTAAAATCAGAAGAAAACAATTTGTATTTTTTATAAAAGCTCATCGAAAGACCTAAGGAGTCCATCACATACTAAACAGTGCCTCTCAGCCAAGACAGCTACTGAACACCTCTCCCTCAGTAGCCACCAATGAAAGGCACATAATCCCTTGCAGTATTTTCTTCACCAACAAACAAGCAAACCAGGTTCCCACCTGCCCTACCTGCACACCCCCTGTCTTCCTTCCAAAAATTTGGGTTGAAAACTGAGTCTGGGAGACTGCTGAGAGGAGCAGCAGGTCGGTGCTGGGTGGGAGCTGGGGTGGGATGCAGCTGCAGGTCCCGGGGAGCCACGTCGGTGTCACGAAGGGTGCAATGGGGAGCTGCACAGAGCAGCTGCCCCTCAGCCCATCGGCAGCTCCCTGGCCCCGGAGAGGCATCATCTCAAATAGGTCTCCAGCTACTCCGCGCTCGGGAAGTTGTAACCAGTCTCTTAAATCCCGACTCGAAACTGAGCCTCAGGTGAGGTCGCAGCTCACGTAATGTATACCCCCCTGGAGAAGTGGCATTAATGAAAGGAGCCAGGATGTGTTGTAATTGCGGTCAGCTCTGGAAGAGACGTGAGGCAAAACACGGGGCACGGCCCATCAGCGTGGCCTTGAAGCGATGACAGAAGGGTTCGGGTTGTGGGTTGTGAAGAGTCACGCTAAACAAGGCTGACATAATCTCCCAGCCCACTGCAGCCACTCAACAACTGTTCAACACTACAGGGTAATCCCTTGGCTATTATAAATGCCACAGAGATCCTAGGCAAAGGCAACAAACAGGTTTGCAACCCGTGTGAACTCTGCAGACAGGCACCAGGAGAGTTCTCAGACTTGGTCTCGCAACCACCTCCTAAGCCCACTCTGGGACATTGGGGAAACCAGTGACACTGCTGGTATAAACTGGGGCCGTTCCCCACCTTCTAATCTGCACATAGGAACTGAAAGACCTAAACCAAGCCTGTAACCTACACTAATCAGCTCATTATGTGAGACTGGACACATATACACCAAATCTAAATTATATTACGGATAAAGTCAGGAGCAATAAACCTAATCGCAGCATGAAAGATTTTGGTTAGACATCAGGAAATTCCACCCCTGCCAAGGGCAGAGAAACACCAGAGCAGATGCCACTTAAGCAACTTTTAACCAGTTTGTATCCCACCTCCTTTCAACTGCGTCTTTTTTTGTTTTATCCTGTCTGACATTGTCCTCTTTTTTTGTGTGTGCACATGGCTGCAAATATAATAAATACTATTAACCAATGGTGGCTATTACAAGATTTATAGCAGATATAGAGTATCCACCTTACAAATATAGGGCCCAGATCTAAAAAAAAAAATCACTTTATTAATAGGATAAGTTCTTATTTATGCCTTTGGCTCTGTTACCAGCGATGTAAGTAGATGCTTGTGAAGAAACTGCTCTTGTAAAAAATTTTCAGGATCAGGCCCTAAAAAAAGGAGGATACAGATGGTGAACACAAGATGCACATTGAGTGAAAACAACTCTCACTTTCCACGGTGGCAGAATGCCAGTTAGTTAGAGCCTGCTGATGATGGTACGAGAAGAGGAGGAACTGTCATGCATATGTGCCAAATTTACTCATTTTAAAAGTGAATTGGGCATCACCGTCTGTTGCAGCTAATCAACAAAATAAGACAAGTGGGGCAACAAATTATGCCCCTTTTAATCAGCTAGCACTGTCATATCCTTTCTAAACAGGGAGCGTTTCTACATTTGTTTTTGGTAAGTTTGAAGCAGTAAAAGAAGATAGAAACATCCTGTTAACAAATTACTGGCTCAATTCAAAGACCACCAAAGGGCTTTCTACAGACTTTAGATCAGGATCAAAATATATAAATAGCATTAGCCCATGAAGGAAAGTCAAGGAGGATTCATCCCTTGGGTTTTTAAAAGTTATTTGAGAAAAGAATAAATTTATTTTCCTGATTGATCCTGATTGTGGAAAAGCATATAAATGAGTTTTCCAACAGTGTGACTACACTGTGTTGATGAAAGCATAAAAGTTTGAAGAATTAGGCCTTTCTTTTACTTGCTGCTTGGCTGCATCAGGATAGACAACAACCAGATAACGTATTACTCTTTCACATCTTGTTGTAAAAGGGAGTAGAAGGAAACCCAAGAATTCCTCCAGCTTATCTCCCTTCAGAATGCAAGTCTTCTCTGAAAAAGATAAATGCCATTGACTCTTTTTGTATTCAGAAGGTGGCACCTGAACTGCATGCTCCTGATGTGAACGCCTGCAGGGAGGAACTTCCAGTTCTCCTGATATACCATCCCAGCCAGAAGAGCTGCAACACCATACCCATTTACATTTGTGAAAGAACTCAGTTCCAGAATATAATCCTACACAAAAAGCAACTATAAACTAACTGGATTAAAAAAATAATCCCTGGAAGTGGCCTAGGTATTTAAAGAAACTTTTCCTAAAGTGATACAGGTCTGAACATGTGACCAATTAAACTAAAACCCCCCAGATATATAGAAAATGGCTAGGAAAATATAGGTTTTCATCCAGATTTGAAAGCTCCTTGCACAGAACGACAGAAAATGCTGCAGTCTTTACAAAAATCTTTCTATAATATAGAGCTTTATCCAATCCAGGAATTCAAAACTAATTCAACTGAAAGCTAAATGAGAAGCTGCATGGTTCACCTGGTTTACTAAAAACTCAGAACTTTTAGTAATACAGTTAAAATGATTCGCCAGACAAAACTTGACTACACAGAAGGTGAATATACAACCTTTGCTTACAAACGCATAAGGTAACTGCCTGAGGAACAGCCCAGTGCTGCATTAGCACCACAACGTCCCTTCATTTTTGCTTTCCCTCTCTGTGAGGGGGAAATTATATTCTCTTCAGAGTTTCTGCTGCCCTTGAAAAACATTTCAACAATCCAAATACAGGATTTACTCCACTGACCACTAACGCCAAAGGCCCCAAAACCACTTACTCTGGAAGAAGATGAGTTTTGCTTTATAGATGCAACTACAAATTGCAATGAGAAATTGATGGTTTCCTTTTGACTGCCATAGAAAGGGCCGCTTTGTACATTTTTTTCCTCGGGGAATCCATTGCTATAATTTTCCATTGGAGAGTTTCTGTATTCCTGCATTGCTGAAGTGATTACAATGCTGACCTAATTGGGGCCATGAAAAACCTAGGACTAGTCACATGTCTAAAAACAAACAAAAAATTGTTAGACAAATTTACTTCCTTGATTATCTGTAAGTATCTCTACCAAATACTATGCAGCGTTCTTCAAAATGTTAAAACATGCAGGCTGTAATTCTGCATTTTTTCATCTCGAAGAGAATAACCTACATGTCATTTTTCTGTATTGTTATTATTAACAACATACGCACTGTGGACATCATCTACTGCAGGATGTCAAAGTAATAACAACAGAAACATTAATCCAGTCTCAGAAACCCCTTCAAATTTGCTAAGTATTAACCTTGGATGCTGTGAGGTTAAGCTGCTTGCCTATGGTCACACAGTGAACTTGACAGGACCAGGAAAAAAGCCCAAATTTCCTGATTCCCCAGCCCTGTCACAACACTACACAGATGCAATTGCTAAATTTGAATTTAATGGTCTGTACAGTTCATATTTCTAAATCTCCAGAGTTTGTAACAGCAGGTATTAATGTTTTACTTCAAGTTCAAAAGTATGAAGTACACTGAAAGCTGTTTTTAGTTTAATGGAAATGAAATGACCTGTTTCAAAACGCCGTGCTGTTTAGAGCATGCTAATGCTTACAGAGCCGTATGGAAAAGTTCGGTGCGCAGCTCTCGGGCTTGATTACTCATGTCATCAGAGCTGGTGATCCAGTGCTCAGTTCCGCTTGCACAGGGCTGCCTGGGACGTTTCCATACAGCTCCTCATTATGTAAGGCAGGTGTAACCTTGGCCCTGCCCTTGCAGGCACAGCTCCCTTGAGATGCCACAATGAGAGGTCAGTCCCATTAGATTTTATAGCTCTTCATCATATGCTCACTAGGTGGGATAAGTACCCAATGTGTGCTGGCGGGGGGTTACCCATCCTGCACTCAAAGGATATTCTGGTTTCCGAAAGTTCAAATAGCAGCTCCTTAGGAGGAACTGTTAGAGGATTCAACTGCCTGTTTCCCAGTCCCATTTCTGCTGATACAAGTGTGTGCCCAACACGTCCCTCTGGAGTAACCCAAAACTCTCTTTTTTCAGAGGTCCCAAGAGTCCCCAAATGTGGTGGGCCGAGACGAGCTGCAGGTACTCAAGCCTCTGGGTACAGGTCACAGAAGAAGCATGGAGAAGCACGCACACTTCAGACCACCATGCAGGTGGACAATCCGTTCTGCCTCCAGAAACTACCACCAGGACTCACCCAAAACCAAAGTCTGCCATTCCAGAAAGTTTTGCACATGCAAAACTCAATTTAAAAATTGATTTTTAGCTTCACTGTCTTCATTGTGCCTTTATGTCTCTTGCTAACTGACTGTGCCTTCCCCACCTTTTTATTAAAACTTTCCTCCCGACTTGCGTGCGTTACTGGTCTTTCAGATCTTACTGGTCCTAGCCATTTTGTGGGTTAAGCAACATCTGCTTGGATAATTAGAAGAGAAGAGATTAACAAGTCAGAGAACAGTCACTACCTGCAGACATTCTGAAAATAGCCATCTCCACAAATCCTGCAGGCAGAGCCATCAATTACAGTAATCCTAGAGGTAGACAGTATTTGCACAGAAAGAGTATTTTAGTCTTGTAAGTGAACCCACACTGAAACAGCCTGCTTTATTTCCAAAAATATCAATTACACCATTTCAGGAAAAAAACAATGAAATTGGTGCTTGCGATGTCACTAAATGTAGATTGTGTCATGCTTCTAGCGATTAACCGATTCTAGAATAAGGGACTACTTAGCACAAGGGAAAGAAAACCAAAAAACATTCCGCCTGTAACAGCTTCAGCTCTCACTGACAATCACCCCTTCATGAACTTCTGGGATCGCTTGCACGTACAATAGCACATGTGTTTGATATCAAAGCCAGAGGCATCCAGATATCTCAGTTATTTGGATAACAGGAAAATAAAGACATGCTTTCTTGAGAAACTTCAGCTCAACTGTAATTTAAGAGCACTTTTTAACCTCTAATAGACTTCATCTTGTTTTATTTTTAATTTGAAGGATGTACTTATTGGAAAGAATATTGTATTCAACTAAGAATCTGTTGGAAATTGGATTTAACTATCTAGGTTTTTCTTACACAGTTCACTTGATATATATATATAAACTAGAACTAGTTGGGTTTTTTTGAGCATGTTTTGAGAACAGTTTTTGAGCTGGGGTTTTATAATAGATCTTTAAAAGACGCTGTAAAAACTCATTTTCCCTTATTTTTTAAAATTCTATTTTCATCTTGGTGTGAAGGTAACTTTAAAAAAATTAAGACTTCACTTTTCAAGAACATCCCAAGACAAAAATAAAAAAAATTATATAAAAAAACTTGATACAGTTTTCAAGTAAAAATTCTGGGTGTTTATAAAATTAAAGCAGCTTTCGAAATGAGCGGGTCTTGGAATTTCTTAAGGTTTGTAGGATATAACTTCTTGTCACAAGTACTCAGTGAGCCAACGAGGAAAGATGCCCTCCTAGACTTGCTGTTTGTGAATAGAGAAGGACTTGTGGGGGATGTGATGGTAGGTGGCTGTCTCGGCGACAGTGATAATGAAATGGTTGAGTTTAAAATTTTCAATGTAATGAGAAAAAAGGAGAGCAGAGTTTTTACCCTGGATTTCAGGAGAGCAAACTTAAAGCTCTTCAGGGAGCTATTTAGCAGAGTATCCTGGGAATCTGCTTTTGAGGGCTTAGGAGTCCATAAGCACTGGTCAGTCTTTAAGAACCCCCGTTTAGAAGCACAGGAGCAGGCAATCCCACTGTGTCGTGAGTCAAGCAACTGGGGCAGATGACCAGCTTGGCTGAACAGGGAATTCCTCATCGAGTTCAAGCGGAAAAAGAAATCGTATGATCTCTAGAAGCAAGGTCAGGCTCCACAGGAAGATTACAGAGCTAGCTGTGGTTCACTTATGCAGGGAAAGGACATGAAAGGCCAAAACTCAATGAGAGTTGAAACTGACCAGTGATGTTTCAGACAACAAGAAGGGCTTCTTTAAGTATGTTAATAGCAAGAGAAGGTTTAAAGAAAACGTTGCTGAATGCTCATACTTGTTGAAGATAGTCATCTGACTAATAGGGATGAAGAAAAAGTGGAGCCATTCAATGCATTTTTTGTCTGTCTTTAATAATACTGATAGACCTTGGCCTGCCCAGCTTCCCGAGTCAGAGGACTGCAAGTGTGGGAACAGTGACTTTTCATTTGTGGACACTGAAATTGTAAGGGACCAGCTGTATCAGCTGAACGTTCACAAGTCTGTGGGGCCTGATGGGATTCATCCCAGAGTTCTGAAGGAGCTAGCAGATGTGCTGGTAGGACCCCTTTCAATCACCTACCAAAGGTTTTGGGAGTCTGGGGACGTCCCTGCTCTCTGGAAGCTAGCCAACGTTATTCCAGTCTACAAGAAGGGCATGAGGGAAGACCCAGGGAACTACAGACCTGTTAGTCTAACCTCAGTTCCTGGAAAAAATATGGCGAAGATTATGCTGGGTACTATTGAAAGGCATTTAGAAGAACAATGTAATCATCAGGCACACTCAACACAGGTTCACAAAGGGAAAGTCCTTTTTAACTAATTTGTTAGTTCTTGATAGATCTTGATAGATCCTTCTATGGTAACATCACCCACCTAGTGGATGAAGGAAAGGTGGTGGATATAGTTTTTCTGGATTTTAGTAAGGCTTTTAACACCATCTCTCACAGCATACTTCTGGACAAGTTGTCCAACTGTGGGATGAGTATGTTCACGATGCGTAAAAAATTGTCTGAACAGCAGGACTTAAAGGGTTGTAGTAAATGGGGCTACATCTGGCTGGCAACCGGTCACCAGTGGTGTTCCTCAAGGTTCAATTCTAAGGCCAGTCCTGTTCAATATATTTATCAACAATCTGGTTGCAGAAGTTGAATGCACCATTAGCAAATTTGCAGATGATACCAAACTGGGAGGTGGCATTAACTCTCCTGAGGGATGGGATGCCTTGCAGAGGGATGTATATAGATTGGAGCATTGGGCAATGATTAATGAGATTAAATTTAACAAGTCCAGGTGCTAGATTCTGCACCTGGGACAGAGTAACGCCAGGCACAAGTATAAACTGGGAGAGGAGAGGCTGGAGAGCAGCCCTGCAGAAAGGGATCTGGCAGTGCCGGTCGACAGCAGGCTCAGTATGAGCCAGCAGTGGGCCCTGGCAGCTAAGAGGGCAAACTGCACCCTGTGATGCACCAAACACGGTATAACCAGATGGTCAAAAGAGGTGATTTTCCTGCTGTATTCAGTGCTGGTGTGGCCTCACCTTGAGTACTGCCTGCAGTTCTGGGCCCCACAATTTAGAAAAGATGTTTAGGTCCTTGAGTGCATCCAGATGAGGGCAACAAAGCTGGTGAAGAGCTGGAGGGAATGTCCTATGAGGAGCAGCTAAGGACTTTGGGCTTGTCTACTTTGGAGAAAAGAAGGCTGAGGGGTGACCTCATTGCCCATTACAACTTCCTGAAGAGGGGAAGTGGAGAGGGAGGTGCTGATCTCCCTTGTATCCAGTGATAGGACACATGGGAATGGTTCAAAGCTGCATGAGGGTATAGTTAGACTGGACATTAGGAAGCACTTCTTCACCAAGAGTGTGGTCAAACACTGGAACAGGCTTCCTAGAGAGGTGGTCGATGCTCTGAGCTTGTAACTGTTAAAGAGGCATTTGGACAATACCTTTAACAGCATGCTTTAACTTTTGGTCAGCCCTGAATTGGTCAGGCAGTTAGACAAGATGATTGTTGTAGATCTCTTCCAACTGAAATAGTCAATTCTATTCTAAAACTGTTATAAACATTATGACTTGGTGACTTCAAAAAATCCCTTGTCAAATAAAAAGTATCTGCATGGAAAACCATGTTGTCTAGGTAGCTGTGATTTAAATTAGGTATTGTAGCAGTAACATACCAGAGTAACAGGAGGAGACGTGGGTAAGGCTGAGATGGAAGGCACATACACACACACACAAAATCTGCCAGGCCTGTTATTATCTCAAATGGCATCATTTCATACCACCTCTCTCCACACGGGGAACAGCACAGGACAGACCAATTCACTCCCAGATTAGAAAAATAAGCCTGGCCCGAACCACTACTGCTACCAGAGACCAGATCAGTCATGCTGCTGGAAGACACCTGCGGTTTCACAGTGTCATCTGGATCACACCGATGACTGAATGCTTGTCCTGGGAAAGAGGGATTTCACTGTGCAACCCCATATGCAGCCACCTACCAGCTGAGGAAAGCCCTGCAGTCAGGGAGACAGGTACCTTGTATGGACTTCAAAAAGAGAAATCTTAAAGATCTCAGTAAATTTCAAGTTCTTGGGAAATTGTGTGACAAGAGCCTGGACATGACAATGGGCCTGTTTAAAATAAACGAAACATACCGATCGCAATGTGACACAATTCTTTCAAGAGTCACTGCACTCATACAGGGGTTTTCGCACAGAACGGGAGTGGGGTTGATGTCCATTGCAGAAAGTACAGGCACTGTCCTTTCTCCCCAGGACTGAACATGAGAGTGGGGAGCAGATTCGGAGCCTCCTTGGCCCAAGCTGAACGAGCTGGTCGGAGCCGTGGGATGACTGACGGGGATGGCGGGACCGTGCTCGGCTCCCTTGTCTTCTGTCAAGCAAAACATCCCTTTCTGAGCTGTTTGATCCCTCTTCGGCAGGGGCAAGCCCTGCTAGCACGGCAGCCAGGCACAGAACCGTTCAAGAAAAGCTAAGTGAGCTGTAAAGGGCAAATGCATAACAAGGGATGCCATCTGGCAACAATGTAAGGAACTTGACGCAGAGTGACTTAAAAGAAAAAAGAAAGCATTAAGTGGCTTATATAAACAAGTGCCATAAAACCTCTGAAGAAGGCAGCTAAGGGCACCATCTCTCCCAGCCTGAGGTGCCACTGGCTGAGCACTGAAAAAAAAAAAAAAACAACCAGAATTAAAGTTACGCAATGCCTAGCATTAAGCTCAAAATAAATAAAGTCAGGACTTGCAATTTGACAGCAACGTGAGCCAGACAAAGCCTGTGCTGCTGGATAAAACCCCTGAGCTCTTCGCCATTGTCGTAGCCAGCTGGGATGGGTGGGAGATGAGCAGGGGCTGCCTTGGCCACAGGAGCCCCAGGAGGTGCAGCCTGTGCTGGGACACATACGGACCTCCCACCCACTGTCCCCTCTAGCCAGGACTCAAGAGGCAGGTCCTCCACAGTCCATCTTACAGTGTAGGCTCACCACAGTAAGAAAAGCCCAGTGCTGTCAGGGAATTTAGGCCTGAACTGAAGCCAGCTGAAGTCAATCAATGACTTCAATGCATTTGCAGTCAGAGCATTGCAGCACTCTGCAGGGGTTAAAACCTCCGTGTCTCTGATTGCCATCACATTCTCCTTCTGGTTCCTCAGCTGGAGGTAAACCTGCACTGTCCCTGACTTTTCAGGACTACAGAAACCAAAGATGAACGTACTCCTTCATTTCACACACCCAAAGTTCTCCAAACAATCCTGAGGATTGAGGAGATGGCAAGTGGATGTTCTGCAGCTTATGCTCACCACAAAATCCAGTGACCGCAGTTATCCTGTTGGCTTTGCAGCATACCATTGCTCAGCCTTAGTAACAGTGCCACTTACAGCCCCAAGAGTTCTGTGCTACAGGCCTCCGGCCATGGAGGAAGGTACCAAAGAAGCTCACAGACGCGGAGGTGCTTTGAAAAAAGGTTTATGCAAAAAGTAATTCACAGAATTCACCAACCATTGAAGCCCACTGAATTACTTCTAAACATACTTCTTTCATCTTTTTTGCTTTTTCTTGTTTAATTTTCCCCTTCAAGTAAGTTGGTTGGCCATATGAAGCCTCTGTTACTGTTACAGCAATCTGTGCTGGGGAGCTTGTGGTCCACCCTAGTTTAGTGGGTGCTGTTGCCTTGGTACTACAGCATCTTCCACATCAGCAACCAAATCTCCCCTCCTGTTACAGTTTGCCATGGAGAAGAGCTTTCAGCTCCCAAAGAGCTGTTGTTCCCCCTCTCCCTCAGCCCAAGGTAACTCCAGTTCCAGATAATTAAGCTGTCAATCAGCAAAGTTCATTAGTGGGAATATTGCCATTTTCAGAAGCAGCCACGATGGCATTCCCAGGGAAAACTCCATCATCCAAAACTGATGTCAAGATCAGCACCAAGTGCACCCATGGTACATTCCCCACTGGAAGTCTTCAACACTCAGTCACAGCCAACATGCGGTTCAGAACCCTCTAAGAAAAGGGGAAAGTCAGGCAACTTTGGTATAGGAAGGAATCTGGCACAACACCAGTTTCCGTGCAGCAGAGCTCCTGAAGTATTAATTTTTTATTTTAATTAAATTTTAATTAAATAAAAATTATTTAATTTTTATTTTTCCTATGAGTAATATAATGTGCAGAAAATAATATACAAGCTGATAACAAGATATAACACATCTGAAGAATATTATTTTCTACATTTTGCTACAAGTATAGCTATACAAAGTTCAAAATGCTGTAATATTTTGGTTTTATCTGTTGTAGTCAATCACTAGCGAACTGATCCATCTTTACTTCTAGCAGAATTAAAGATTTTGGTAACTTTTCAGGAAAGCAACATTTAAATAATACACAAATGCCAATTTCATATTAGCTTTCGCTATAGGGAATTGAATTTAAGACCAGAAGAAAAAAAAAAGGCTAATTAAAAAACTTCTACCAAGTTCTAAAACCTCTATGAAGTAACTTCAGATGATTGCTTATAAATTCAATAAAGCCCTAAAGATTACTCATGTCTAACAGCATTATCATCGAGGGCAAAGTAACTTTCTTTTTCTTCTTACAGAGAAAATGGACTTTTATTATGCTGCTAATCACACCTACACATTGAGTACCCATCAGTGTTAGAAGCTGAAAGCTATGAGCAAGTTTTATTTCTCCTTTTTAGATGATGATAATCTTTTCAGATCACTCCCTCAGACTTTAGAACCAGTGCTATAATTTTCCTAACAGTATCTATTAGTTCAGTATCAGGTGCCCTTAGAATCCTGTAAGTGTCTTTTTATTTCAAATTACACCCAATCTCAAATATATATTGAATAAGAATTTCTAATTGCAACTGAAATTTCCAAAATGGAATCTGACTTATAAAATCCACAGTGTTATATTTGGGGATCATTCATACGGGTCACTATCATTTCTAACATGAAATGAAATTTGTGGCTGAAAATTTCTACTGCACATTCCAGAAATATATTTAAAAAATTAGAAGATCTATTAGATTCCTCATAGCATAAGAATGAAAATATTAACATTTGAATCTGTAATTTTCATCATGGGTAAAATTAAGAGGAAGGAAACTCTTTCCTTTTTAGACCTGTATGATGCCTCTTAACTATTTACAATCCTTGGCCTCATTTTTCACCCACAAATGTTGGCATAAAACATGCCACAGCCAGCCGCTACCCTTCCCAGAGGAAATGCCTCAAATATCGCCAAAATTTGTTCTTAATATTTACTACCAATATTCCTTAAATGCTGTCAGAAATGCTGGGTGACTTTCAAGATTTGTCAAGGCTGAAAGAACATCACTTGCAAAGCAGAACAGTCCTCAAGCTCTCCTGCAACTGTGGCAGCCCTCAATAGCATCACACACTGCCTTAACATGGCCAGCAATATTTAAGCAAGCCACTGATGAGAACAGTGTTAGGTTGCAGAGGGTGCAAATGAAAACGTTTGTTTCCATGTTCTTGACCATCTAGCATTTCTTGAGAAAACTACCCAAACATGTCAGATGTCCTTTTTTACTGAGGTTTTCGTCTTCTTATTCATTCTCTTAAGGGCAAGCATGCAAGTTTTCCCCACATCCGGTCTAATATTTTCATTTTTTGCGTCATGTGCATTGTGTTCTGGAAAAGTTTCAAGATTTAGTTAGTAGGAGCTGACACAGAGGAAGAATTACTGACAGATTAACTTTTCACTGGTGAAAAATAAGGAGTATATCAAACATCTACTTTATGGGGAAAAAAAAGAAAAGAAAGGAAAACAAACCTGCCCATCATTAGGGTTACTGGTTGCTAAGCACGTTGCTTTTTAGTCTGCTCAGTTTTATCTCATCGTTTCCTTGTACTCCCCTGTCTGCCATTGTGTCTGTCTGTCTTGTTTTGTTTTCCACTGTCTTGCATGTGCCTGGCAAGATCCCTGGGCAGGGTCATCTTCTGTCCCCGGTGGATCACCAGAGTGGAGGACCATGGCTCCTGGCCAGGGATGCTGTTCATTTCGGCGCCATGTATAACAAGCAATAACAATGCTGGAAAATTCCACTTGCATTTGATGTAACTACTGACTGTATTTATATTCATCTTCTGTCCGTAGGCAAAACCCTGCCCAAACTCCACAGTGCTACCTGTCAGAGTGCAGCTGAGGGGAGCGGGAAGGGAGAAGGTCCCTACAAGGAACCCAGGAGGTTGGAGAACTTCTTTCTTATTCCTATCAAATGTCCTGGGCAACCTGTTGGGTGTTTTGCCAGGCCCCTTATCATAGGAATTTGACCCCATCATTGCGCTGAATGATTCAGCTTGATTAGGAGTTCACTGGGAGCTGATAATCTGCCTATCATGACTGATCTAAAACTGGAAAATGGTCATGCACATTTTAAAAATAGTCTGTTTATCACACCATATATATTGATTATCTTTTGCAAATGCTCCAAGAGACATCATCCTGGAAGTCAATATAAAATAAATATGACCTGAATTTATGCAGAACAGGTTGGATGAAGCCTTGTTACTAGGCATCTAGCTTTTTTTTCCCCCCTATACCAAATTGCACACATTTAAACAATATATAACTATCTACGTATTAATATCACAGCCTCCTGGCAATTATGAATCATTAAACAGAATTTTAATGTGGCTTATTTCACATGTATGCATTGGTAAAAAAAAAAAAAAGCACAGTTCCCATTCTCCAAGTACTGAAATGCCTTTCAAAATCCTAAAGTGGTATCGCTAAAGTGGCCTGGTATATTCACTGAACTAACCCCAACCATCCACCTGTGACCTGCCAGAAAGACAAACAAATGCCATCAGGCAGTAATAAACCACTGCAGAAAGTTGAAGCAGAAACAAAAGTATGACTGAAAACACCGTGAAAGAGAAGATGCAGATCTGCAGCCCCGCTGCTAATAAAGATCTGTTGCTCAACCTCAGTGTCTGGCAGCAAACCTACTACAGCAAATTTTTCTCCACTGAAGCTGGGACATGGAAGAAGCAGTTGGCTTTGGAATCAAGTTTCAAATCATTCAGTGCTTGAGAAAGGCTGTCAAACTTTGATTTCCTTGTAAAGGCAACTGATGGCTAATTATTGTGGAGATTAATTGCTTCTCAGGGTTGTTTGCTGCCACAACCTGAAGAAGTCAGGTTCTTCTGTTTAACATTTGAACACATTTACAGCTTCCAGACGCAGAGAGAACGGGTTTCATTTTCAGCAGTCTACCTCAATGCTTCTTCCTCACTGGAATGAACTATGGATACTACAGTCAGATATTTCTTGTGCAAACAGAATTACATTATACGCCTGCTTCATTAATGCTGCTCATGAATAAGGACGAAATGTCAGGCAGAGAAGGGTGGAGACTCTCTGAAAGGGGAAGGGAATATAACTCTGGAATAACTGGTTTCTGCAAGAAATAATTTACAACAAATTATTATAGGATATACATTTTACGGAACATAAAACTAGTAGCATAAAGTATTGTTACCTTATAGCAACTTAAGATCAAAAAGCTGTTCTCAATTCCCTTTTTCCTGCCTGGAGCTCAGGCTCCATGGATAACCCAGATCTTTGGACCTCCCTAAAGGGCATCTGAAGTGTGGGGCACCATGCTGAGAAAGAGGCATGTCTGGCTCTGTCTCAGTTCTGCTTTCACTTCCCTCTTGCCCACAGAAGTGACAAAGATAAGAGCGTCACCTGTTTTATACACTAGCTCCAGGTAGCAACGCTACACTGCCAGGAGAGTAGGAGGACGTTGCTGTGATGTTGGAAGCCCTAAAGCAGCTGTGTTGGCAGGCATAGCTCCATCATCTCTGCATGCCGCCTTACGGCGAGAAAACTTCAGCCCTTTTAAAATATCTCATAGGTAACAACGCACTCAGCTCTCCTTTGCCCAAGCTGTACTCCAACACGGCAAGCGGCAGACTCAGAAGCAGAAAGGTTTGTTTGCAACTCCCTGAGCTGTAAGCACCGTTTTTGGCAAAACTGAGAGCAGCGCCAGTGGAGGAGCAATATCCTCCCCTTCCCTGGCATGTTCTCCCTCATCTCTACTATTCCAGGAGAGGGAAAGAAGGGGATATTCTGTAGAAGACACCACTACATAGATGGAAATGACCCTAATAAGGAAGAGTTTTCCATGAGGATTTCCATTTGCCTTCCACATTCACTACATACCACAATGTATCAGTAAAGAAACTTGCTGGAGTGGAGTACAGCACAATATATTTAAAAATGTTGGTAAATTGAAAATGGATCATGCCACTTGTCTCTGCTCCTTCCACCTCCTTTCCCCCCACACACCATGAATATATTTTGGAAGAAAAGAATACACCCACTACTTGAGCAGATTCTAAGTATTTCACAGATTATGCATGGAAGGAGGAAATAATAATATATCATTTCAGCAAATCTGCAGTGCACCATGCCTATAGAAAAACTGCAAGAATTTTAGCAATATAAACACTTGGGCAGGAGGTAACCTTCCCCTGTGAAGCAGGAACCTAAGTGCAGCAATGGATGAGACCTGCTGTGAATAATTACTGCCATTTTTTCAGGCTGTGACTTATGTCTGAATTCCTAAAGGAAATTGTCTACTTAAACTGGTTTATTAAAGCTCTATCCCAAGAAAAATCCAAACTCTGTTTAATGAAGCAATCTGACCAATTTGTGATGCATTTTCCCTTTCTAGTTCTTCATGTGCTATTCAAATCCATACAGCACATAACTAAACCAAGGATGGCTAAAATATCTCACTTGCTAAACTATTATACATTTGCCTAATTAGCAATTACAACCCACTGTTGCCACAGACATTTCCTGAGTTATACCTCTGTTCCACTGTAGGCTCGAGCACAACTACAGAAAGTACTAACACAAAGCCCACTATAGTTAGATGCTTAACAAGCACTATGGAATAATCAAAGAGAGGGTCACAACTCCAAAGGAACTAGAGCTTTAATTTACAGTGCAGAGATTAGCCATATAATTAATGAGAATTATAACAAAGCAAAGGAGAGAAATCACTGCCATCCTCTAACCACGCAGCTTTGGGGAAAGCAAACAAACAACCCCCCCCAAAAAGCCAAATGTTGTCTAAAACACTTTAGTGGTGCACTGCGCTTCTGGTCTGTGATCCACCCCCTTCCGTCCCCGCCAGCCTCCTGTTAGAAAGAAAGATTTCACACCAATTCCACATTTCGCAACAAGATTTCAGGGAGCTTTGCTTTTCCCACGATGTAGGGAACAAGCAATGATAGGATCAGATAAAAGCACATAATGAGATTAAGTCTCATTAAAAAACTCCTCTTGTGCTTCAAAGGCACTAACTCTATTAGAGGTAAGACTGAGAAGAGCACACAGGCCTACAGCCACAACACAGTCACGCCTGCAGAAGAGACCCTATGCTGCAGAAACCGCATTTCTTGCCGCAAAGCAGTCAGTCACATCAAATGGTAAAATAATTTTCTGAAATGCATGGATCTTATGTGATGAGACAAGACAATATTAGACAGGGTAATGATGTGCCATGCGCTAAAAGGGTTTCTAAACAGCTAAGTGTGAAACACCTCCGCATTCAAAGGATGTACCTGTAACACTCAACATAAGTAGCTGCTTTTTTGCAACGAGCACTTGGTAGGGCAGCAGCTCAGGGCACTCGCTTGCCACAAGCCGCTTCTCTAATAACTTGTCTCCTGGCACGGCCACGTGTTACAGATACTGGGATTTCAGTCTCAGAGGCAGAGCAGGGAAGCCCTTGAGCACACGCGCCACGCTCACCACCACCTCCTACATCCCACCCGTCTGCTGAGACTGATGCACCTGGCTGTGCGGCGGACAAGCCTCAAGGGTTTCATAGGGACTGGAATTTCTGGCTTTCAAACGCAGAAACTCAAGGAATGGAATGCCTGACCCTGAAGAGAAGACAGAGAAAACCGCCTGCAAAACTTTTGCACGAAACGCACATTCAATTCTATCAACTTCGACTTCTAAAAAGAAAGAGAAATAAAGATATTTAAACATAAATTCAGATTATTACAGGAATTACTGGGAATGCAAAGATTAAATAATTACATTGAAAGAAATCAGGTAACTATTATTGAAAATAAGATGCAAGCCTGAATAAAATTGTATTAATATACCCTTAACAGTAGCACTGACAAGTTAAGAAATTCAACAAATTCGGTGACGTACAGAATGCCCAAATAAAAAATACACACCTTTTTCAACAAAAAAAGAGTTCTTATTCATTTGCTAAATCTACTACATTAGTCATACCTTTATAAATACCTTTATATATAGATATGCAAAGCTATAAACATAATCACACTTCATATCAACTTGTCAATAATTAATCAATTTTTTCCTTTTTCTTTATGAAAGATATAATTACTCTTTTTATCAGCAAAATTCTTAAATTTTGATAGAAATATATGATGCATAAAACATACTTTAAGTTTGGTTTCAAAGTTTTTATTACAAAATTCTTTAACTGAAGTAAGAACTTAATCCTCTAATGGACGATGTTAATCCTGATACTGTGAAGATGATTGCTAAAATTATTTATTAGCAATGAATCCTTAGGTGTTCAGTGCCTTCCAGGTCAAATTTAGCTAGAGACTGACCCTAATCCTAAATCAGATTTTCTAGCTAGTCTCTATTCTGCCAGCACAGAAAAGCTACAGATGGCAGAACAGAGGAACGCAACAATACCAAATAGGAACAGTCATTTTTAAAGACAACTTAAAAATAAATTTCTCATACAGATTTATGACTAAATTTGCTCTCAGGCAGAAGAAATATAAAATAAGACAAAATGAAAAGCTGCCTGCCGTGGAATATTGCTGAAAATATAGTGTTTCCACTGAAGCAAGCTCTGAGGCCAGACAGGGTCGCAGGCTGGAACGGGGATGATGTTGAGGGCAGTGCTGCAGGCAAGGGGACTTCTTGCATAAATTCTGCTCTCTGTTTCCCAATGTCAGCTTCTCAACTCCCCCACTACATTCAGTGTAGTTGTTGGTTTGTTTTTTTCTTGGGGATCTAAGTATCAGATTGAAAAAATCAACGTCTGCAATGATGTTTCTATTTTGCAGTTAATACTATTCCACTGTTTCCTTCATGTCACTCTGAAAATACAGAAAGACCTTGTAGCAGGAATATATTACATACATTCTCAGTATGGGTCCCTTCAAACTGTAACAGCAACAAACGCAGGAGTCAAGACCCAACATCTAAACTACACCAATTTCCATACAACAGCCTCATACCTACTGATAAGAGCATTTTGTTATTAACATCTACCTTCATGATTTCATACATTGTTTACACGGTATAGGAGCACAGCACAAAAAACATCAGCTCTTATCCTAAAATTAACACAACGCTCCCATGGATTATGCAACAGTACTTAAATCCAGGCAGATTTTTTTTCAGAGCTGTGTTTGCAAGCAGCGATCCATGGATTTATCAATACCATTATTTTAACAGAAGTTTAATTCACAGTCAATACTTATTTCATGATTCATTTTTATACAGCTAAAATTTGTATTTTTATTTCTTTCACCTATGTGAAAAGCTGTGCCACCAAAGCTTTCTAGAATGGGAGGAATAGTGCAGGTGGAAACGCTGTGGTCAGCTGGTGTTACAAGAAGATGCAGCCATACCACACAGGCAGATTTCAAAAAGGTCCTCAGAACCTTTTCCCACCAAACCCTGGGGCACCAGTTACTCTCCAACACAGCAATAAAGCTAAATCCTTCTGGCAACAGACCAAAAGACAAAGCCAGTTTGAGTGCCGCCTTTCTTCAAAATATCCATCCTATCACCCACCTATCCCACAAACAACATGTCGAGGAAACCTTCTGAACCTTTACTGAAGCTCTGCTCCCTTTTTGAGGGCGTGATCCCAGCCATAAAGCACACCAAAGTGACCAAAGAGCTGTAATCAGTCAATCTCACCACAGGAAAGTGCCACTGTCTGGATGTAAAAGCCTCAGTTGCAGAAAATATTTTCAGTATATTTGTGGAGATTGGTAGCAGGGCTTTTACAGCATAATTGGCCATCAGAATTTATAACCAGGAAAATGTTTGATCCAACTTCATACAATGGACATTTATTTTAATAGCATAGCATGTGGAAAATATACAACCAGTACTAATGTACTTGCAAGTATGCTAAGTTAGCTGCTTCTCAGCTTAGGATAGTAATTCACACTACAACAGAATTAAAATCTGTTCAGCTATAAAAATGAGGCAATAACACATTAGGAACTCTCTCTTCATCCGCTCAGGAAAGCCTCTTTCCCTGAAAAAACTTCCATGAATGGTTTTCCAGTTTCTGTGCCTCGAGGGTTGGAAAGTCAGTCACATCACCAAAAATACTGTCAGAACTACATATATATAAATACGCACAGACAGAGCTATCAAGATTTTTGTGAGCCTAGCAGCCTGACACCAGAGAAAGCAATGCAACCCATTCCTAAGCACTGGGAGAGGCAAATTTATTTGTCCACTGTCAGAGAACAGGAACTGCTTGCAATGGGGCAGTATGTTTTGCCACATCTGGGGGCATCTTCTGCTAAAACCAGCTGACCTGTAAAGCCCAGAAAACTATGACATTTATAGTCATACTCAGAAAATAAAAGGCAAACCCTTCTGCATCTGTGCTCCAGTGCTGAACAACTGCTGTTTTCACTACTGGTGTGAAGAACTGCTAGGCAAAGTTGGCTCCAAGAATCCTTTTCTCAAGGGAAAGGAAAAGCCCTTCACTTAGGAAGACTCCCTTCCCTTTAAGACAAGAGGACTGTCTGGCTCTTACCTTGTCCCAGGGGTGGCTTTGCCCAGTGGACAGGCAGATTAAGGCCAGTCCTCTTCAATATATTCATCAATGACCTGGATGAGGGGATAGAGTGCACCCTCAGCAAGTTTGCTGATGACACAAAGCTGGGGGGGGTGGCTGACACACCGGAGGGCTGTGCTGCCATACAGAGAGACCTGGACAGGTTGGAGATCTGGGCAGAGAGAAACCTTATGAAATTCAACAAGGGCAAGTGTAGGGTGCTGCACCTGGGGAGGAACAAGCCCATGCACCAGTACAGGTTGGGTGCTGACCTGCTGGAGAGCAGCTTGGTGGAAAGAGATCTGGGAGTCCTGGTGGACAACGGGATGACCATGAGTCAGCAATGTGCCCTTGTGGCCAAGAAGGCCAATGGCATCCTGGGGTGCATCAAGAAGAGTGCGGCCAGCAGGTCAAGGGAGGTCATCCTCCCCCTCTACTCTGCATTGGTGAGGCCACACCTGGAGTACTGTGTCCAGTTCTGGGCTCCCCGGTTCCAGAAGGACAGGGAACTGCTGGAAAGAGTGCAGCAAAGGGCTACCAAGATGATTAGGGGACTGGAACACCTCTCTTATGAGGAAAGGCTGAGGGATTTGGGTCTCTTCAGTCTGGAAAAAAGACGGCTGAGGGGGGATCTTATCAACACTTATAAATACTTAAAGGGTGGGTGTCAGGAGGATGGGACCAGGCTCTTTTCAGTAGTGCCCGGGGACAGGAGAAGAGGCAATGGGCACAAACTTGAGCATAAGAAGTTCCACCTAAACATGAAGAAGAACTTCTTTACCCTGAGGGTGGCAGAGCACTGGAACAGGCTGCCCAGAGAGGTGGTGGAGTCTCCAACTCTGGAGACATTCAAAACCCGCCTGGACGTGTTCCTGTGTAACCTGCTCTAGGTGACCCTGCTCTGGCAGGGGGGTTGGACTAGATGATCTCCAGAGGTCCCTTCCAACCCTATGGTTCTATGGTTCTATGGAACGTGTGGAAGTGTTGGTAGGCTCTGGGGCTGGTGTAGGGATCTCTGAACTGCGTATGGGGGCTGGGTGGGGGGAGTGACAGAAAGGACTCTAGGAAAAGATGTTTGAGAATCTCATCTGAGCTTAAGTGCAGTCCGTACCTCCTGCTATTCCATCTTGGGGCAAGGGTGCACCCAGGACTACTTTACTTCTCTGCAGAACTGTCCTCTGTGTGTTTTGGTTTTGTGAAGGACTGATGCAATGGGATCTGGGTCTGTGACCAAGGCTGTCTGGCAGAAGTGAGGAATTTTTTTATTGCAGGAGTCCAGACAGGTGATTCAGACACCCACATCAACACACCCTTCAGCATTACCCTGTAATGAATATAATGCAGCTGAGCTGGGGATAGTACACAGTTAAGTTGCAGGCCTTAAGAAGATTTTATTGCAGAGTCTATAGTCTCTCACCTTCCTACCCCTAGTCTATGGCAGCATAAGTAATGAATAATACCAGGTGCCCACACGAAAACACCTGGGCTTGACTTTCTGAGATGCTAAATACTTATGGATCCTGTTCAGCCTGAGTTGTGACTGATTACCTGCTCTGAAAATTGACACCCCTCCTCAAGAGCGCCCCTGATCAGGGACTTTTGAAAACATTAGCTCCACATCAACCTTCCAGAACTGTCAGATGAACTGTGGCCAGAGGATATCAATCAACCTGGGCTAAATTGCGATTAGGACTATTGTATGATAGAATAAGATTTAGAGGGAGAAAGCACATTCCTCAGGCAGTTAAAAAACCCCACACTTAAATAATGTGCTTTTCACTGCATGCAACAAAACATAATTCATCCTGCAACCACAGCAGCTTGTGTTAAACTGAAGCAGCCACAGCTGACCTTCCTCAGTCACTCTGACAAGCCTATATTAGTTGTCCTCATTACGTAAAGACAATCAATCAGAAATTGGAGAACAATGGCCTTATGAGGGTTCATAAAAATTGAACGCAAATCCTCTATGCTACTCAGTCAGGGACAAGTTATTCTCAGACCTACAGACACACATTTATGCCAAAGTCCACATAAATTCTTTTTTCTGAGTAGGGCCTGGACCCAAGAAGGGACCTTGCTGATCGCCTCAGGAGGGACAACTGCCATAAAGCTACTGTTTCCCTGTTCGTGGAGACTCCTTCATCTTCTCTCATTAGTGTGGCACAGAACAGGAAAGGTATTTCTACAAGTACCTGCTGTAAATTACTTTTTTTTCTTTTTTTTTTCCTTTTTTTAAGTATTCTGTTATTACTTGGATGTACATGCTCTATGCCAAAAAATTTAGCTAATTTATACACAAATTCCATTTCAGCAAGTTGCTCATTACTAGTTGGGATTATCAGGGATGGACTTGGAGCAAGGACCTCTTCACTTTCCATCCTCCAGAACCTCCTCTTGTATGACAGACCAGGCAGGCTCCACATCACTGATTTCTAATGCAGAGCATAGAGACTACCGCTGTCACACATGATTGAAACAAGCTAATACCTTCAATTTTCAAGGGAGATATGGAGCAGAAAAACAATTATCAAGGAAGAAATGAGATCCTGGGTGCTTAAGTCATACAGGTCTGCTAGAGGTCACCAGAATTGCAGTTTCTCATATATCTTCAGAAGAAGAAATATGAGGTCTTGTTCAAAATAGTAATGGGCTGCTGTGTATCACATTTGGAACTCCAGATGCCTGTTAGAAAAGTCGATAGCTGATAGTCAGGGATCCTATTTGGTATACATGAAAAGCAGCTGTTCCTAATATACTTAGTTAACCTGACACCATCAAGCTTATTTTCAGTCATTGCTGGGTCAACTACCATTTCTTGCTCCTCCCGCAACCCTACACATCCCCTTCCCCAAATAAAAACCTCATGGTCCAAAACCCAAAAGGTTTATCAAACATTACATTACTTAAATATCATTTTATTGTTGTTTTTTTGTTTTCTCCAAATTCTCCATGCAGACTTAAATGAAGATCCAAGAGTTGCTTTTGGTCCTGACTTAATGGGATAAAACCTCAATATCTGTATAGAAAAACAGTGTCACCTTGCATCCCCTTTAACGGGATTTTGTCCTCCAGCTTTATTTTAAAGGTGAAAGTAGTTTTCAGAGGCTAAAACACTACAAACTAAAATTTTCCAGTGATTAACAAAACTTAGAATATCCCTTAATCTTCTACTGTTCTTTCTGCTGAGCTGATCACCACCTGAAAGACATTAAAAAACGTAGACCATATTTGCCAATTTTGTCTGCTTTGGCCATACAGCTTAACCGAGTTCCTTCACAAGGTACTCCTGGAATCCATCTAAGCAATTCAATTACCACACACAAAACACTCCCAAACTTTTGACATTGCACGCTGCATCTGTTAGCTTCTAGATCCTCCTCCACAATCGCAGATGAATATACTTACACATCAGTGCTCCACACTTCTCCAAGGTAATCCAGGAGCACATACAATCAGTTGATGAAACATTAGTCTTATTTTCACTCCCAAATGATGATAAAGAAGTTAACACACAAACCATTTTGCATATATAAAAAGGCACCAACGTCATGTTGGGATCTGACAGGCAAACAAGCCCTACAACATTTAAGAACTAGCAACTAAGTAAAGCACTGCATTTCACAGTAAGCAAAAAAAGCCCTCACAACCTTGAAGACACTGGAAGTCTCCAATGTGTGCTCCTTTCAGCTTCCACAGAAGATACATGCTGCTGACCTGTTAAATTCTGCCTGAGTCCTCTGTTGTAAAGCAATATCAGAGCGTATAAACAAACCCTCATCTGTATCAGGGGCTGTACAGAGTTCCTGAATTCGGGAGCTCCAAGAGTTAAGACTGACTTGGTTCCAGGCCTCCACTTTGGACTGGGAAATGATGCCTCATACAACGCTGTCAGGCAACTTTCGTTTACACACTGTAGCTGCAAATATCATATTAATGTAGAGTGAATAAACCATATAAGTGTATAGTATCCACAGACACATTTCTACAGAGTCACAGAAAAGACAATGGGATTATCCAGATTTAACAGTTTCTCGGTAAGGATACGTATGTGCTTCCTGCCCCGTGCACTTGGAAGCAAAGGTCAGCAAGCTAGACTGAATTACTAACGAGAGGTACGCATACTCGCAAATGCATTTGGCAAGTCAGTCCCCAAAATGACCCAGTGATAAAGATCTCAAATACTTCATTTTGTGAGGTAGCGGCTTCATCCTCTAAGCAAAATCTTTTCACAGACATGTCATACATGTTCACAGTCCCATAGATAACTCAGCTCACCACTTCTCATGAGAGTGGGGAGGTGGGGAAAGAGGAAGCAATATGTTGTGCAATGCAGTACTTGTAGCCAAGCAAATATAAAATACATTTGACAACTAACTACATGGAGATACTGCTGCTACTGTCAAATCTATCTTTAAACATGCCCCTAAATGAGGGATTTAAAGTCTGTTTCAAGCACTCACTGAAGTCTAAGTCTCTCTTTTATAACAACTTGTGAGGAGCACTCAAGCTCATACACAAGAAATAGAAGCAGGTACACTACATTGAATTACAACACACCTCTTTAAACTGGTCCTTCGCACATATCCGCAACAGCACTGTTGTCAGGAGACACACAAATCACGGTACAGATGATCTACAAACACATTCCCAGTGTCTTTTCAATAGGTCCAACACACAGTGTAGACAAGGGCACAGTTTAAAGCCTTGAATTTGATTACATCCACAGTTTACCTGTTTTTATATGTTGAAAACACTCATTGTACCTCAAAATGTGGCCAGGTGGAAATCTGCAACTGGAAAGGTAAAAAAAAAAAAAAAAAAAAAGGTTTTGGAATTGTGGCTTCAGAAATGACGTTGAAACGGACTGATTAGTATCTAGATTTCTGCTGCACTGAAGATTTTCAGAAGGCCGTACATATTTTAATCCAGCAGAAATAATGCTGTTTAAAAAAACATAGGAAACATACTTTAAATATAGCCGAGCGTTTGACTTCAAAGCAGAGATTTTTTGACAGATTCTACATCTTAGAGAAAGGGGGAAAACAGTGGCAATTATGGGATTTGGTTTATTTTAAGACTTTTGGTCTTAAAGACTGTAGCCAGCTTAATTTACTGTTGAAAAGATAGCCTTTGAAAGTAGCTTCATAGGAGGACTAGAACTATTTTAAGTAACAGTAGGTAACTTTAAACTCCACTTGAGCTTTTAAACTTGAAGACGTACAAAAAGGCCAACCCCCCAACTCCAAATTTGCACACTAGGTAGCTTTCTCTAAGCTTTATGCAGCAGCTGGCCATCTGCTTAACTCCCCTCATTTAGCTAACACTAATTTCTAATCTGGATTTTCCTTCTTTATAAAGATTTCATTAAAAAAAATATAATCCTGAAAGTACTTCCAAGTAGTCAGAACATGAAAATAAAATGTAAGAATTATACACCCTGATAGACATATATATTATATTGCACGCTTTAAAACCTCCAAGATTTGAACAGAATTACAGTCTATAGTTATTTTTACCCATGCCTGCCCTGTCCCAGACCCAGCCGAAGGATGATAGTTTTCCTCCATTTGGATTTGAACAACTGAGTATTAACCGCATCAGCCAAAGGGATGTGAGAGTGCACGGCATGTAATTTGGATGGATTTTGGAGAGACAGTACTTTGGTTGCAAGGGTAATTCTGCTCTCTCCAATCCCACCCCCTCTGCAAACCAGGCTTTGTGCCTCCAAGAGGGACAAATCTGATTCTTCGCCTCCTTGGCTGCCTCCTGGACTGTGTGCTCTTCTGCACCCGTGGGCTGCAGCGGCAGGTCCACCTGGGTCATCAGCTCTTTCCTTCAAGAGACTGTGATCGGTATGGAAAGAAGTGGAGAGACAGCCTTCCTGAAACCAAGCTGTTGTTTCATTTTAACAGCAAAAACACAAACCAACAAGCAGCTTATACATATACCTTTCTCATCCTGAAGTGAAACACTGGAAAGATATATGAACCTGGTGAATATATGATATGAATATACGACGATATATAAACAGGTGATCAATCACTTGAAGAACTTGAGTGAAGAGTCATCTGTAGGTTAGAACCAAAACTGCCCTTCTTTTGTTAAAAGGTTGCGCTCCCAAGAGCTTTTCAAGAAAACGCAGGAAGAGATCAGAAAATGAGGTGGGACGGGAGGAGTTAGACAAAATATTTTTTTGAAAACTGATAGCCTGAAATGCTCTTGAAAGATGTAGGGATGAGGCATGGTTTGGCACGCAATTTTTTTTCCATTCTGCATGTTCTTTCATGGCTCTTTCTGACTGCACAAAACACTACATGCTCAGTGTCCCTCACGGCTGAGCTCCCCTCCATCAGCAGCGACACCCACAAAGCACTCTCTGCAGCTGTAACCCTCCTCAGGAAGGCTGGACCATTTTAGCTACTTTACTACAAGGCTAATTTTACTGGCCTACATTCTGCTACAGTCCTCACCAACAGTCTACCAAAAAAAGAAAAAAAAAAATCCTGTATCATCAATTCTAAAAATGATTGAAAATATTTATTCCTATCTAAGAGGAGCAAAGGGTGAATGGTAAATAGTAGTCTTAAGATGATACTGTGAAGGATATTTAAGTTGCTAGCACATAACAGGACCAAAAAAAAGTTAAAATTTTTTATCCTTTTGTTTTCCCCTGTCCCCTGTATGAGTAGAACTCATTCACTGGATATCTGATTCTGGAAATAGTTTTCCCGTTGATACTGGACTGATACTGGAAATAGTTTTCATTCCTGTAACTTACTTCTCTGCCCTTGTTGGCCTCCTCTTTGTCTCTCCTACTGCTTCTGCTGTCTTCCAAAGTTCATTAAAGTACAGCGGAATTTGGGCATGTTCTTCAGCTGCATTTTGCTAAAGGCAAGTCATAAACCAGACCAAGTTTTCTCTCGTTTTTCTGGCCTTGCATTCTTCCTCTAGATGGACCGATACCAGATGTAAATATAGATCCATTCGCCTGCCACTTTCCTATTGGTTAAATACTTAAATTTTATTTGTTTAAATACTGAAATAGACTTTTTTTTCTATGCGTGTTTTATCGAGGAGACAGAACTTTTACTGTTCCCTGCAGCCAGCCTCGGCTCTGCTCTCCTCTGGAGACAGATCTGTTTATTTACATCTTTCCCCCAACCCAACCCCGCATTTATCACCCTGCAGTCCTGTAGGAAAAAGTGTGTGAGATGTTGAATTACCAGATGAACTATTTCAAGAAAGATGAGTCACAGAAGACACATCGGGAAAAAAGAAATCAGATCTAGAGTACAATAGCTTATATAAACACAATGGCCAGGATTTTCAATAGAGTTAGCTGATTCCTGTGGGCCCTCTGTAAATTCCAGGCAACATGTCTACTTATTGTAACTCATACTTTTACTGCTTCAAATCTGCTGGTTTCCGTTATCTTTCATATCTTTGAAAAATGCTTTGTAGGAAAATATGCTATCAACTTCTCCTCTATTGTAAACCTAATAACTAAACCCAAATATATTTTACAAATATTTGCCTGCCCATTGACCTACAAATGAAATTTAGAGACTGTTCTGCACATATATATTTCATTCAGATCACCAGAGTAAGTGAATCCCCATAATCACTTCTGATGTAAAGGCTTAAACTACATTAATTTCCTAAATTTAATGCAGTATGATGAAAACCTGGTACGTTTATTTAATAATATGCCTGTTGACCTCTTTCATCCAAGGAATGGCTCATATTTATGACCGCTTTTACTGGAAGAAGGGGGTTGATGGAATTAGCTACTTAGTTCATGCAATCCTATCTACAAAGCAAGAGCAAGCCATAGAAGAGGAGGAACTTTGATTGCCGGCTCAAGACCCTGGCCAGCAAGCACTCTCTACCAAGATGTTCCCCTGAGGTTGTGCAGAAAGCGAAATCCAGCTTCTGAGGTGTCTCCTCTGTGGGTCTCCTTGTTGTTCACCTCTTCTCACACACAGTTTCATTAAGCTTTATTCATTCCCCTGAATTTAGGCAAACCACCTCAGACTACTTGGGTTTGTGTGTAGACTGTAGCTATGTTAGTGGTCCTTACTGTTTTACCTGTTGTCCTGGTTTGAGCTAAAGGTTTAGGCCTTTACCCTAAATGAATGGTAAGTGTTAAACTAATCTCAGTAAAATTTTACCCAAGCCTTCACTGAGCACACACTTGAGATCTTCACGGTGTGGCTCCACTGCCACGTACCATTGGGCACCACTACATTTCCAGTTTGCATTTTGAAATATTATGAAAAGTTAAGGCCAACTGAAAGCTCAGACAAATCCTCAGCCAAACCCCCAGACCTCCAGCCAAATTTTGCTCAGTTACTAAAAATAATTTTTGCATTCCTGAAATCATATCATGTTTCAATGAAAATTTGCATTTTTTAGGTAAGGTGGTGCTTGCTTCAGTTAATTAGAGGGGATAACGCTATGCATTCGGAAGGAATAGCTGCAATTTACTTGCCTGAGGAAGGGGCAATAAAGTCAGTCTGTCTTGCATTACAGTTGACGAAGCATTTGCACACTGGAGACTGGCGTTTTGGGAGACTGAGTCCTTATGTGTCCCTGGTTGAGCTATTTGATAAGAAACTGTTAATACCTACTTGCACTGTGCTTTAACTCCAATGAGAGGAGAGCAGGAATTTCACGTATTTGAAATGTTCCAAACTGAACATTTTGAAGCAATTTGCAATAATTTGAAGTTCAAGGAGGCAACTCATCTGTATAAAATTTCTTGTGCCTCTAAAGTATTTACAAGTATTGAGGGTTTTTGTTTCAAAAGTCAGAAAGTATATGCTCTATACTGTTCTCAGAATGCATCTGAATTCTGACTTTGATTTGACCAGAATTATTTTACTGGATAATTCTGGTATCTGCACTACTTATTTAGAGCAATGAACATCATATAGATCTATTTCAGTTCTCTGGCTACTGTGACAAACCTGAATAGACTTTTTGCACTACAAGCATATTTTTTCAAGAAGCTATAAAGAAAAAATATTAAAATTTTGTAATATGTGAAGTGAATTGACAACAGGCAACAATTTAAAAGTTCATCGTCCCTTTAAAAATAGAAACCAAAGCACTACCCATGTAAACATTTATGCACATGATTAAATACAAGCATGCCTACTCATCTGCTACATAAGTGTCTGCAGGATATGGGCCTAATTCCCAATTTACTTTCAATTCACTCATATTTCCAATCCATACTTTGGAACAAAAATAAATACACTTCCAAATCACTCTATGAACAATTATGTGACAATTAGGGACATAAGTACCTCACACAACATGGAGCTAAACAGCAACTCCAGCTTAGGACCCCAAAAGTATGAACTACATCATTGCAAACACTTTGCCAGAGTCATTAATCCTGTCTCTATACAGGATTGTGCAGCCTTGTGCTCATGATTTATAGTGTTGAGACTCCAGCTAGTATAGGAACATGGCAACACACTGTGCTTTCTTCTATACATGCCTGGAAATATTTATCACAGTCTTGCAATAAAATAAAATAAAATAAAATGCCTAACTCCTTATCCACAGCCCTAACAAGAGAGAAAAAAATTTAAAATTTGCATCCTTGCTGCATCAAAACAAAGCCCTTGGATTTAGAAAAGGACAAGTTCAGAGGTAGCCTGTGTTATTTCACCAAAAGCCTTTTTTCTCTTTCACGTGTTATCTTTTAAATGTTATTTTCATGTGTATGCAAGTTAATTTTACAACCTCACTGAAGAAAGCAATCAATGCAAATTAAATGGTGGAAAAGAGTATGATAGTATATTCTCCCATAAAAGGAAATGGTAGGTACAGTTGCGAAGTAAGATTTTAAAATATGAATTTGATAAATAGAAAGAAAATATGCTGCAGAAACAGTTCCATTATTCCGCCTAATTTCGTATATTTGAGAACCAGAAATATTCAGCACACCGAAATCTCATGAGGACTGAGTGGGCGAGGCACAGCTCAGCAGTTCTGACAAAGAATACCCCTAGTCCCTCTAAGTAAACTGCTAAAAATCACTACTAAAACCAACATTTTAAAAAATTAAGTAAACAATGAGTCAAATTCTGTCACCAGTTCCGAGGGGGCACCTCCCATTAATCATTCTCATCTATGAGAGCTGAGCAGAGAGCTGAGACACTTTTTTTCCGTGACCTTTTACTATTTTTCAGTGCCATGAAGCAGATAAAGAATTCCAGTGACGCAAGAGGAAACCAAAGGCACTTCTCTCTCCAGTTTTATGAATATGCTTGTCCAGTAGCTCACAGTTGGCTTTTGTTGTTTCGTCTTACTGCTCTTGCCCACATGAAAGAGCTGTATTTTTATTTAATAATTTGTCTCCTGATGCTGAAGATAACAATCTTATTCATTGTCTGGAAGCTCTCCTGACCATTTCATTAAAGAGTCACTACCAAAGGGTGAAAAACAAGTCCAAATTTTGCACTCTGGCTGCTGTTGCTCTGCGCTTGTGAGCAGTTGCTGCCATCTTAGATGCACTGCTAGCAAGGCAGTATAAACCTTCAAAGGCCTTATTTCACTTGCAAGCCCCGGCAGCAGTCACAAAACCCAGAAGCGTTGCGACAGAGGTCACCATCAGCGTATGACATGCCTTCAGAAGAGCACTGTCAATGAGATGCTACCTAGCCTGAGCCCTCTGAAAGAAAACTGCAGTACCTTCAGGCTCTCAGGAAGGTTAAAAGAAAAAAGAAAACACCCAGATGTTTATGGGCAGCTGCCTCAAGGCGTGAAGCATTCTGTTTGTAGTTTTCACACGGCTTACCATAAGCGGCTGTTTTTTCGCCAAACCGTGGTGAGAGGGGGACAGTAACAACAACAAGCAAGAAAGGAAACAGAAGAAAATGAGAAACTGGGAAAACAACTCTGAAACAGTTTTAATGCTTGCAAGAGAATTTTTTTCTGCTGGAGCTACAGACTATTTTTGAGGATCAAAACAAAACCCACCTTTCTGAATACAGATATGGTGGCATTCGGGGTAAAAGCAAGACTGCAATGTGAAGAGGTCAAGGTTACAAAATTGACTGGTGAGATATTAATTTCATCATTCACTAAAATGCTACCAGGTTGTAGTTATTAGAAGCAAACCAAGTTGCGTAAATGACTTTTATGTTCTGCAATGAATTCCTTGTAACTGTGTGTGTTAAACACTACTACCACATGTCATATGAGCAGCAGGAATACAACTGGGTATAAAAACTGAATTACTATTTTGGCTTGGTTCTATTAGATCTGAAGTACATTGGTAAAATAGAAAAGGGGTGCTTGATGCCGCTCATAAACATGTTCATAAACAAAAAGACTTATTGGTTTCCAAAACTGTGAACCCATCAGTTTTCCTCCCCACACTGAATTCCTACAAGAATTGAAGGAAACGGTCGCTGTTGATAAGGCTTGGGTAAACCTCTGGGAACAGCTGATGTGAGCTAAGGCAACTTGCAGCGGCTGAACATCTTCCTTCTCTCCTCTGCTGGACACGCAGGTCAATTCAAAACACGCTGACTTTCACCCACCATTTCCAGAAATTTGGGACGGTTCAAGTGGCAGTTCCACCTCACTGCTGTAGCTGGCACAGTCCTTCAGTGCCCTTTGCATGCCAGAGAAAAAGCCTCCAACATAAAAAGCTTGTCTTCTAAATTGCATGTGTACCTGTGTATTATTAGAACACCTCCTGTGCAAGTAATCCATTGATTTGCGTGAGCTTTAACAGGCGAGAGACGGGCTGCCTCCTCTCAGTTTTTCATTTGGTCATGCTGGTTTTCTGGTTAACGCAGCAGATTCAGCCTGCTGACCTGGGCACATACTAGGTCTCCTGTGTCATGGATTCACTGAAGATGCTGCTTTTTTGCGTCCAATATCTGCACACACAGCAACTGTTTGTCTGAGGTCACTATTTGTTTTGTTTTTTTTAAAAACAGGATAGATGACAACTCCAGCTGCAAAAGGCATTATAAAAGATGGGAGTGAGAGAATACGCCAAGAAAGGGATGAAAAATGGAAAGGAAATTGCAAGAGTAGGAATCTCGTGCACGTTCCAACATATTCCAATAGCTACATTCCCACCTCACTCCTTTAAAGAATAATAGGCATGGTTGCCTAAAGGTTATCCTTTCTTTGAAAACCAAAATTCTTTGATTGTCTGCTCCACAGACTGCTGCCCTTTTCACATTTCCCTAGTGATGTATTAAAATATGTCATTCTGTCATGGCAGTTTTGGACTGTGCTACTACTCATACGTCTGTTGGAACCAACATGCTGGGAGGCAGTCAGATGTGATGTGTCACTCAGAAAATTCAATAAAAAAAAGTTTCTTCTTGCTTGCAGTTCTTCAAAAAAGGAGAAGAGGGAAAAAAAGAAAAAAAAACATGCAGCAGAAAACAATGTGCCTTATTATTGATGAAAAGACTATAAATGCATCTTTGCCAAGTAAATCCCTGTATTCGATGACTCATGACATTAATTACTGAGGAAAGATCTGTTTCTAGTGAGACAAGGCAGAACGTAGAGGCTTGCAGGTAGTGTCGGAACATTTCAGAAGTCAGAAATTCCCAAACCTATTTTTAAAGTTAGTTCATCTGGTTTTTAACACTTGCAGTCACACATACATCTTCAAAGTAAGCAGAGAATCATTTTATCTACCAAAGGAACCAGTCAACAGAAATTACTGTCATTGTTTTCATTGCAATTTTTGCCACTTGATCTAGGAATTGATTACTTTTTCTTAGGGTGGAAGGCATGAAATAGCCCATGAGTTGCATTCCTTCCTCGTGATCACCTAGAGGAACTCCACCATTGCACGTCGATGCAGAGATCACAGGAGAGCACATAAGAACCTGAGGTAAAGCATTCCTGGATGAAAACCCTGAGCTATAAAAGACATTGCTGGAGGGGATGAGCTCAAGTGGAATGAGACCGTGTCTAAGGCACATTATAAGACTGACTCAGGCAGTTGTTTCATCACAATTTGTACCTGCTCCCCAGAAATGTGCCTCTACCAAAGGATAGCAGAAGAGTGGAAGGCTCCAGACACACTTCATCACGAAGGCATAATTCACCAGCCAAGTGCTCAGAGGCACACTTTTGACATGCTGCAGGAAACCCCTTGAACAACGAGAGGAGGAGAGAAAGAACACTAGGATCTGACATCAAGATGTAAATCCCTTCTGTCGATCTCCCTTTTTTTATCTGCTTCCAAAATTCAGTCTCATTTACATTGAGATTAGTGTTTTACTGCCAAAATAAACACTTCAGCTCTAGTTTTCTAATATCTTGCCCAGAAAGAAAACTCAGGAGGTTTAAGGCCAACCTGTGTACCTAGTGAAATCTGTGATGCATTAATCAAGGAAAGTTCAGGAAATTTCCTGTCATCTGTTGTCCCTCAGTTGTGCGACATGATATCAATCTGTGCACAGTCATGGCTGGGGACAGGCTTTGAGGCAGAGAGAGGGACAGGTAGCGCAATGTATCGCTTCAACCTTATGACATAAGTGAATTTGGAAATAGAACTGATGAGGCGAGGCTGCTGCCTTCCATCTGCTTGTGTCCCTACAACAATTACTCAAATATCTTTCATCCTCCATTGTCCCACCTCACTGGCCGTCATGGCATGGATGATAAGAAGCTTGCATGTCACATAGGCAGCCTCCCTTGCTTAACACTGTGCCTCCATGCAAGAGGCACCTAATGTAAATGCAGAAACCAACAGTGGTGAATGCAGAAAGTAGCAGGGAAGAAGTCAAAGCAGAGAAGACAGCCTGAGGACAACAAAAGAAAACCGTGGCAAAGTAGTGGGCAGTGGTGAGAAGTAAGAGCTACAGGATGTGCAGACCAACAATCTTTTTCCTTCTGAGAGCCAGCAAGTGTTATTTAAGAGGAAGCTCATTCACTTTCCCGAAATAGTCAACGTTTTTGCAGAGAGCCAGTCACAACTAAAACACATATCGCTGTATTATTCATAAGCATTTTAGCAGTCTTTGCCTGGACTTGCCTTGGGGTTGTAATTTGTATGACAAATGCAGCGGTGTAACATCTGCATTCTTTTCCTAGTATACAACAGGCCGTATCATTAATAATAAGCACACAAATAGTACTTCAAGGTCACACGTTGCTTTTCATAGTAAAACATATTTCCTATCTCCCAACCAGCCACCAAAGAGCATAAATACAGTTCAGATGATACATTCCAACATAGGTTATATCAAATTTGGTAACACGACGGAGAAAGAAGCTGGTTTGCCTGTCTCATAAAGTGCTCAATATGAGTTGCATTTGGCCCATGGCCTGGGTTCCATACCTTTGCTGCCCTGTCTGTACTCCAGCAGGTATAGGGGGAACTGAGCTTCAGCTCCCATGTGTCCCCCAGAGCAGTTTCCCTTGTACACTCCTTAACGATGCCTGTGACAACACACCCATAGACCTGCTGTGGTGGGAAAAGGCCAAAGACCCCAATTGTCGTCTTTTGTTGGAGACACTGGCATAGAGGTTGAGAGCCTCAGCCATGCTCAGTGAAAGAAGTAAAAGTACAAGCAGAATTAGCATAAATCCCTTCAACAGAGACAGGTATAGGAAACGTATTTAAGAAGGCAGAATCTCACTCTCTGCCTTGCAGTGAGCACAGATATATCTCCATTTTAGATGAACCACGACCAACTTACCTATTTCTAAGATAAACTTATTCATACCCATTGAGACTTACAGCCTTCTAATTTAAACAGCCATATTTGTCCCAAGCATAACATGAAATACCATTGATTTCTGCATGCTGGAGCTCACTTATTCTTCAGATTTGCTAGATAAATTTCTGAGCTGTGTCCAGATTACCATGGAAATTTAAAATGAATTGCTCCACTCCTCCAGGGGAAAGTATATTTCTACCCTGTCTTAACTATTCTTTGAAAACAAAATGAGGAAGAAATTATATTCTAACCTCAGGAGAGATTTCTACTAAGCTAAATCTACTGAAACTAGTTTTGCCTCCTGCTGCTGCTTAGTGTTAATGAATAGTTTGGGGGCAACACCCCCCCCTCCCAAATTTGTATGGGTAGTTTCATTGTTTAGATATCTATAGGCTGGAGGCTATTTTTACTACATCCTGTCAACAGTAAGGGACAAAACTGCCAGGAAGAGGATGCATTAGGCTTTTACATTAACTGGTGGTAAAACTAGTGCCCAAGATAGCCTAAGAGCTGGACATTCACTTGCTGACACAAGTCTGCTGTGTATTACTGGTTTGGTTTTCCACATTAATGCTTAGTTCACACGACACTATAGAGCCCATGATCTTACAGACTTAGAGCTCAAAGGAAGAGAATCACATTTTGCTACAAGTACTGGGGAAGGTTTAGAAAAACCCAGCCCATGCTACTTATAGCAGCGAGCTCTCATACCAGCAGCCCTGAATCACTTGCCTGGACAACACAGCAAACAACTGCACCATAACATCTAATCCCAACAGAAAATTGATCATCTACGTACACCTCCTTCTCACAGAAAATAACTCATTCTTCAGGCTTGTAGCTGGAAATGTTACTCAGTACCACGATCCAATTGACTATCAGATGCTTATTGACTTGCATCCAACTGGAAATGCACACCCATTATAAGCACAGGACTGGGAGAATGCATTTGTAGGTTGCTGTTGCTGTTTGATACAGTTCGCAGTACTACACAGACACAACAGCAAGAAAAAAAGTTCCCTTCAGATGAAAACTTGATCTAAAAGGCCATCACATCAGTCCGAGCCTCAGTCAAGGCCTCAGAGTGAATTTATAATAGCTAAGCCTTAAGCTTTAACTTTCATTGTTCTCTGAAATATTACTTTTATATTCCATGTTAAATGGAGCCTTGTCTCAGCAAGTAACATTGGCTTAGGTCCTGAAAATGTATGTTATAATTTTAAATTCAAGTCCTAAATTTTATGTTGAAGGCGTTGCTTAAACATATCATCAAATGAAGTGATATTGAAATATATTTTTAAAGCCAATACAACTGATCTGGAAAGGAATAGTATTACTTTTCGGAGATATGGGGGTAATTTTAGTAAATGAAACAATTATTGAAGAGTTAAATATGGGACTTTTTTTGGTACAGGTCTTCAACGCTTTGTAGCGATAGAGCCACACAAATGTTATACTCCACAGAAATTAACACAGTATTTTTTTTAAAAACTGGCATGGGCCATATATTTTCAATAGTTAGTGACCTCGACAAATGAACATTTAAGTCTCTGGGCTCATTTTTTTCCAATAATATTAACACAATGGACTCTGTAAAGAAAAAAACCTTAAATCGGTTGTCTCAGATTCATTGTCCAAGCTTAGGGGAATGGAAAGTACGTGAACCATGCAAAAAAGTAAAGTGCAAGTGAGATTTTAAGAATTACATTGTTGTATTACAGAAAAAAAACCCATGATATAGAAAAAACATGTGGACAATAACCTAGTAACATCACGCTAGTGATATTTTCTGGATTATGACTGCAGCCCCATGCACATGCAGTGGATGTTGTAAAGGGCAGGTTCTTCTTTTAGTAAAGCACTTAAGCAAAATCTTAAATGGCAGATTGCCAGCGACGCTACAACGCGCTACAAAACAGCAAAATCTAACTTGGAAAAGATGTTACTGAAAATGAGAAATGAAGTTTGCTGGGATTATGTCACTAGTGTTTTAGGTTTGATCTACAACATCAAGCTTTTGTTGGCCTAGCTTTGTTATTTGTGAACACGAAAAAGAAATGTTGCCTGGCACACAGATGTAACTCTGACCAGCCACAGTCCTTCTTTTGAGTTTGCTTCCATCCTTCAGGGAGATGTTTTATTGCCTTCCCCTGTAATATTGCGGGCGCAAGCTGCATGTTCTTTGCTGGACGTTGTTAAAATAGAGAAAACGGGAGCCTGTGGATTATCTATCACTCACAGGATTTCCAGACAAAAACTGGAAACACCAGAGGATATTAGCTTTCCTCAGCTCAAACTCTGCATCTACAGCAGGAAGAGTTACCAGTTGTGATTCACCACAGTACACCTTGGGGAGGGCGGGCCGGGCGGGGGGGGGCAAGATTTGCAGAGTACAAAACCAGCTGGCAGGAACAGCTGCTGAAACAGTCAAAACAGGTATTTTTTTCCAGACATCCAGCGCTCTCTATGCTTCTAACAAGAGTTTCTCAGCTTTTTATTGATTGCTTGTTCACTCCAGCCCTCTCCAGACCCTTGTTTCTCTGCCTTTTACTTCACTGTGCCTCCTTTCCTTCTCTCTGCCACATTCCTCTCTCCTCCTTTCTCCCCTCAATTTAAATTTAGTTCTAAGTGAGCCTTCCTCCCTTCCAGAAGCACTGCATCTTCATCTGTCCGGGTTTTGATGAACTTCCTCTCTCTGTTATAGCCCCTCACTTCCAGCCCCCGACACCACATCCACTACTGATCAAGTCCTCAGGGCATTTTCTGTCTTCACAACCAAAGCACCTCGCACAGCCATGTCCTGCTCTTACTCAGCTGGTGGGTACCAACACAGAACAGCCATAGTCGCAGTAATGGCTCCTAACTGAATTGAAAGCTCACCGCCCCTCTTACATCTCTGGTGTAGCATAATGTCTTAAAAAGAAAAGTATTTGTAATCCCTCATTTCTTCTTCACATCCCAGCCTCTTCTCGGGTATGCCCAAGGCTCAGGGCATGAATCAAAGGAGTCAGGCTGTGGTGGCTGCTGGTCCCCAGGTGGGAACAGGCTTGAAAGTCTGTGAAATGAGTTGTCTGGAGCGCGAACAAGTTAGGAGAGGCAGACGCATGTGTGCATAAATTTGTGTGCACACACTTGTGTGCGTCCAGGGACTGGCAAGAAGACTGCTGATGGCATCAGGAGCCAGAACTGGGAAAAGCATGCGGGGGCCATGGAAAATCTGCAGTGCTGTAGGTGTGTATGTTGTGGTAAAGAAACTGAAGGCTTCAACTGATCCCTACCCAATTGTCTGTTTGAATTAAAATGTCGCATAAATACATAACATTTAAAGTTGCATAAGATACCGCATACTTTTACAATAAGAGCTAACATGTAGAGCTCCAAAAATGCAGTGCTCCGTTAGCAATCCATGACAAAAAGCTTTATTTAGTGTATAAAAAACAGATTCTTGACCATTTACCTTCTTGTTAATTCAGAGTTACTTGTTTAACCCAGATTATACATATGTAACAAGAACTGCCGTTAAAGACTTTACACATCAAAAATAATGCCAATTAATACCGCATTAGAAAATAATCCAAGTTCTATCTTAGATAACCTCCTTGGTAAAAAAAAAAAAATAAAATAAGAATGAAGTTGTGGAACAATTTGGAGTCTGCAGCAGGCCCCCAGCTCTAAAGGAACAGCGGCATATTTCTGATTGATACTGGCTGGATAACAGGACTCTGCAGCCTTCCCTGCACTGGTCCTCCTGCTGGGACACCTCGGTGTTACTGGGGACAGCAGGGGTAAGATTTGTGGTCTTTTATTACTGTGCTCTAGTCAGTCTAATCTCTTCAACCAGTAAAGTATCTGCTCTGACAGTCTGAAGTCAGGAAATAAACCCAAAACCTTGCAGGTACGCCCATAGGTTTTATCCCTGAGGAGAATACGGAGTGGAGTCAATCCACAGTATTTTGAAGACTATTGAACAAATGGTGTACATTGCCTTTGCTCCCCATAATTTTCTACAGTAATATAAATTCAATTCCTGGTTCTTCCTCAACATTAAGCAGTATTTCTGGACAGTCAGATCAAAAAATTAAATTCAGTCCGCAATATCTGACTACACATATTTTTATTTTAAAGCTTGAGTAATTACAAGCACAAGAGAATGTTTCAGACTTAAGGCTATATTAACAATAATCTTTAGAAATGTTTCTGAACTTAATTTCAACAACTTCTATGTCCTTCTGTATGGATTGTGGCAATGTTAAAAAATCCTAAGACTAAAACTCACAAAACATAAAAATTAATAAATTCCTTATGGTCACTTCTTGAAAAAAATGACGCTTGAGGTACTTGGGTGAAACAGTTAAAAAGTACAAAGACCCTTGCTTCAATCCCACAAAGACTTGTGCATGTAAGATAGAGTCTCATCAAAGATGACATGACTTTCCACAATCAGACGAATAGCAGACTTAGACTTTTGCTTTAAGTCCAACAATACTCATGCAGATATCTTTGGTTCGTAAAAAAAAAAAATCAACTGTAAAAAAATATTCATCTAAACAAGTTGGTGAAACTTTTTAAAAACAATAATAATAGTTATAACTGAATTATTCCTCATTTTAGAACATTATAAAATGCTATTACCTGTGCTGCTGGCCTAATTTCCAGAAAACTATGCCTCTTAAAGCTTTTCTATAATGATCTTATTTTCCCTCATGCTTGCTCAAATGAGAAAAATTTCCCTCAAATGAACATATGCCTCACTTCAACAATAAAAGATAGGATGAAGAATGTTTCTAAACGTTAAATGGGACATAGGATGGCTATTTTCTACCACTATGGGTTTTTTTCCAAATATGTTTCTAAACAAGAAATAAGAGTAATTGCAGACTTAAACATAGAAGAGAAAGCAAAACAGTATAAAATTGCTTGGCAATATAAAAAGGCCCATGTAATCACCACAGTTCCAAAAAGAGGTCATCAGCAACTAAGAGTTTAGCCTGTGCAGATCCACCAGAAGGATGCTGGGGAACAGCATGCACTTGTACAGAAGCCACTTGAGCACAGAAAGAAGCAGCAGAAGGTTTTGAATCCAGCCCTAATTTACACAGATCCCTGGGTGTCCTTCCACGAATGACCTGAGGCTCTAACCATCAGGGTTTGGAAGATTTTGCAGTGGCAATCAAAGATGTTTTTGCTTCCCACCATTTGCTCCATCTCCCTTGGAGATCACTGCCCCTGTGTTGGAGGCAGCAGAACAGACAGTGCGTCTGCCCATCCCTGCCCCAGTTTGGAGCCTGGCGCGATAGTGCCAGCCCTGCTCCATCCATGATTTGAGCCAGCACACCCAGCGGTCATCTGCAGGCTGCTGAAGCACGGACACCCATTCCCTCCTGCTGCCATTGCTGCAAGGCAGATAACCCACCACAGGAGCACTGCATATTCCCAATTCACCGAGGCACTTGTAGCAAAGCACGCCTGCCGAGAGTTGCAGCGAGCCATAATTGGGAATACAGCCAGGTGCTGGTGCGCGCCTGTAAGTCACGTCCTGCCTGGCTTGGGCAGGAGGGGTAAGAGCTGGGTAAGGGCTGCACTGAGGGGAAGGAGAGGTGTGAGGCCCCTCTTTCTCCTCTAATCCAGACTGTTGACCGGAGCCTGTTAGACCGCTCTGGGTCAGCAACTTGTATTAATACAGAAGAGAGTAAAACTAAAACCAGTGAGAGACCAAGGCAGGAAGATGTCTGAAATAGCACCTCACTGAATTTCTCATGGTCTTCCATTCCGTTAAATAATGTTTGTGTCCTGTTTAACACAAAGACTAACCTCCCCTGCCTTCTGCCCTGCGAAAGCAGACTGCCCAGGAGGCGGCAGCTGTGGTACCCGGGACTGTTCTGCTGACCAGCTCCTGATGAAGGCGGCAGATACTCTCAAAGTAAACAAGGTTTCAAGTCTGGTTTGGCCCCTGTTCTCTGGTCATGCTTGCCTAGTTCATTACAGGCTGCTCCAGGGAACAGACGGATGTTCTGTCCGCTTCCTTTCTCCCATAGACCCATTACACCGCAGGTAAATCTTTTTTTCTTTTTTTTTTTTTTTATCTCTGTTGTTCATTCTCAAGCCTTTTTCTCTCACCCTCCAGATTATTTCCTCTAGGCCCTACACCATCTGTCCAAGCACTCCTCCTCTTTATGCACACTGTTGCATTCTATTCCTTCTCCGTCTGTGATCTATATTTAGTTGTTTTCCTGTTTATACACCCCTCCAGAGAGGGGTATTGTTGAATGTGACTAGTCAGGAAGAGAAACAATGCGGTTAGAGCACAAATCCTTTCAGAAGAGTAATTGGGATGAGAAGCCATACAGGATTGAGTAGGATACAAAACTTTTTTCCTAAGATTAATCAGAAACAGAGATCTGAATATAAATCCATAAAAGCCCTTAGGGCAGCCTGATCAAAGCCAAAGAACACCTAAGCAGTGGAAGAAACAAAGGCAAGGAAACACATGCAAACTTTTTTCTTTTTTTGACGCTGCATTTGTATTTCTTTTTCCATAAGTGAAATAAAACAATTTCGGTTTGGAAACCTTATAATATCTGTGTCTCTTTGCTCAAACTACCAGGAGCCCGTGAATGTGAATTCAGAGCACGTACATGAAAAAAGCTCTAGGAAAAGTGTACTTGAAGACTACTGGGGAGTTTAGTGTTGGTTGGTCCAGAGACACCTAAAGCCTCTTTAGCGTAGGAGTAGTAAGCATATAGCTGGTTCTCAAGAAGTTGGCTGCAGGACGACGGAAATCAGAACAGATGAGAATGCATGTGCCCACCATGGTGGACAGTAAGGAAGAGCAATCCAATGTCCACGTCATGAGGAGTGTCCGTCTGTTCTGAGGGACGCTTGCACAGCAAATAAACAGAGCATTTCCCATCTTCAAGTTTCTTACAATAATAAGTAGCTTGTGAAGGGGGGTGTGGAAGTAGGGGTTGGTTGTGAAACACAACACACAGGCACTAATACTGGGGAAGCTCGATAGCATGGGTATTCTCCATAACTAAGACCAATTTATCATCATGAAACGGAGCCCTTCAGTGAAAAACACAGAAATCTATGATTTGGATCAAAAGAAATGTCTGGAATTCTGCTTTGGAGTTTTAACATTATCATCATGCAACAGCTTTGACTGTCATACAGACCGTCAATAACTGGTAGTCTTTAACATGATGCTAGTAAACACATTGCCAGCCAAAGGGGAGCACTGGGTGCAAGTTATTAGTTTCCCTGCTATCACTAACTATGAAAGCAAGAGCTGTAGGACTTTGTAAAACATCAGATATTTGCAAAACTCCAAAAAGGTTCATTTTAGCACTTAATTTTTCTGGGAGAAAACCTGGGCGTGTCACTAGTAGATGATGCACAGTGTGGATAAGAAAAATGCCTGTGCAATGGGAAGAAGAACTCTCAGTACCTTAGGACTTAAATATGAACGTGGGTCTGCCTTCAATGACCAGCAGAGATTTCCTGGCCAAAGGGGGTGCACAGCCTTTGCTATGACACCAGGAGAGAGGACAAAGGGAAAGGCTACAAAGTGGAAATGAAGGCAACAGAAGGAGCACAAGAGTTTCAAGGAAAGGACTCTGGCAGCATGACATGCTCTACTGAGCTTCTTTGCTTCAGTTCATGGCAAGAATGAGTGTTTATAAGATATTTAAACATGGGGAGGGAAGTGGCTTAGTCTACACGATGGGTTTCAGCAGTGGAACAGAAGATGCATCCGAAGCAGCTGGGAAAAAGATTATTTCATTAGCAGCACTTTTCAGGGGCAGGAAGAGCCTTTTAAAGACCGAAAGGGAAAAGCCTACACCTGTGGGGACAGGAGATGATCTGATGATCTAGAAAAATGGCTCAATCATGAGAACAAAAGGGAAGGAACAAGGTCAGAAATTGTTCAGTCATGCCCTGAATTAAGAGGAGTGAAGATCCTGAAAGGGAGAAACAATTTTTAAAATAAGTCACACAATACTGTTTTGGGAGATATTGTGATGTATTTAGAAAAGAAAAAAAAAAAAAGTGAACTTTGTAGTAATTTTCAGTCCAAAAGGAACATCATCAGCAAAAACCTGAGCTGCTAATCTGTTTGGTGGCCAGCAGAGCTAAACGGACATCCACTCTGAGTCAATGAGAGGTTGCGTATGGTATTATGAGATCAAACTCTAATCCTCTTAGTAGCATTTTCCATGGAAAAACTGCCATACTATATGTATTTACACTGTTACGTGCATTAGTCATATAAATGCTATATACATACACACGCACAAAATATGGCTGTAATTACAACATATTCCTTATATGCAGTATAATCCAAATCCTGTTCAGAAACTGTCCTAAAAAGGAGCAGAATACCACTAGGCATTATTTGCTTATGTTCCCTTTATTGCAAACAACAGAACAGACCGTCTGTTGTTTGACAAAAAGATGTGTATAATCTGGTTAGTGTAAAACATTTGTTATACGTGCCCACATAAGTCCCTTTCTCTCCTGTGTGTCTCATTTCTAATTCAGAGGCAACGCATAAGGAGGCTGTACAAAACAGGTCCGTTTTAATTCCCGGTTGTGGGGCAGAGGTATGTAGCCAGGGCTCGGCTAAGAAATTTAGCAGCTCCACGGTGTTGCCATGCAGAGATCTTGCTTTGCTATTGACACATCCTGCAATGATCAGAACACGTCAAAATTTTGTATGTTGACCCACTTGACCATTCAGCATGCAAATGAGACATGAAACTATCTAAGCAATTTGACAGTGTATAAATATAGCCCTATCCAACGGAATTTTGTAGTAATTATTCTAACACATTATTTCAAGGAGAACACTAGGTAAAAACAATATTCTTCCCAGACTTGCTTGCTCCAAAGATTCCTGCCTGAGGACTCCTCATTGCACACTCCAAAGCCTCTCTTACTAGATGGTCTAAATATCCACTTTTATCCATGAAAATTAATTATTCATGTCAGCAAAGCCAATATCAGCTAGCAAGACAGCGTATTTCAAGCAAACACTGATGCTCTATTATAATTCTGTAACAAGTATTCTAAAACCTTTGAATAATTGCACTATGATAATTTTGCTGATAAATTCTTACTTTGGCAGCCTACACTTTCTATTAACATCTATAGGATTGTTAAATAATTCTACTGATAAATCAGTCATTTGATGTTAAGTTCTGTGAGTTTTTTCTCCATAAATTATAGTATAAGGCCCCTTTTTCCCCCTCAGTACAGTGTATTATAAGTAGCTCCAAACAAACATCTTTAATACTTTTCAACACAAAGATGATCACTGGGTTCCAAAGAGAAAAACAGCCAGCACCACGCTGTGTTGCCTCCCTATCAAAAGCATCTCAGTAACCTTGACGTAATACTGCTACTGGTTACTTCTTCTGCCTTACCCATTAGCTTAGAAATAGGAATTGCTAAAACAAAAGAGCTACCTTATTTCACAGTATGTGAAAAATACTAGTAAAAGACCACACCATTATGAGAAAGAATCTCATTATTAGGGACTATAGTATTTCAAAGCCCAAATATTTCATACAGATAAGTAGACTGATCCATTTGTTTCTGCATCGAATCCAAATATGCTCCTCACAAAAAAATCCTAGCTTGCTTCCTGGAGTTGAAGTGTAGAAACTGCTCCGTAAACAATGCTGTGATGAATCCCAGTTTCTTACCAAGTTCTCCCTCTCCCTCCTGCCATCTCCCTCTGCTTGGCTTCTTTAGTGGCTAGGCAGTATGCTTCCACTCTTGTTCCCCCTGTTCCTTCATTTTGTGTTACTAGTGGGGTCTCTTTCTCTATTTTCATCAATCTTACATGAAAAGCAAATGGCCAGAAAAGGGGGTGGTGGGGGGTGGTGTATAAAGCCTCATTTATTTAGGAAACTAGGCTACAAATGAATCCAAATCAACAATTCAGGTTTTCAGTAATTTCCTGTGGTCACACACAGACAACCCCCTTCAGATGACTGCGCTACAGAGACACAGCACACTGACAGATATCTGTTTCAGAAAAGTAAGTGAGAAACAATGTAAGACCCTGACATTTTGGTTTGCATACAAGGGCACCGGCTTCTGCTGGACTAACAGAACACCTCAGCTGTCCCCACTGCTGCTTATGAATCTCAGCTGCTCAAAATCCACTTAGTTGGATTTTATTTAATGAAAATAGATAGATAGAGAGATAAATACAGAGAGAAAAATTTTCCACGAATACAACACTCATGGTGCACACACATATATCAAAGTACCTGCCACCTACAACTTGACTGTTTCTTTCTGCCTTGAAGATTTTTCAATTCAGGAGGAAAGAACAAGACGCTACCTAAGATACAGTTAGGCAACACTTAGAATTGCACTGAGAAAAAGGGAGATTCCAGATTTAATCTCAATATAATTTGAGAGGCCAAATGTATAGAATATTGTGATTTCAGATCCAGACGTGTTGCCATCCTACACCTTAACCTCCAGCTCAAGCAAACTTAGCTTGCTGGCTTCACAGGCTTGGCCAGGGAATAGCTCTCCTTTACACCTCCAGTTATGAGGACACCAGCTTTGTGCTAGCTCAGAAGTTGGTAATAATTTAAGACACACTTAAATAGAAGGCAGCATTTGTGTGGTGTAGTCTTTGTTGGCAGCTTGAGGCCACCAACCAGGAGACAGACAGAAGCCAAGGAGGTTTACCTAGAGTAGGTTGTTAATGCATTCTGTTACATCTCACATTTTGGCAGGGAGGAAGAAATACTGCTGTATCAACAACAACAATGCCAGTCTGGTAATGCGTTAAGTGTCACAACAAAAGCAATACAAGCTTTCTTCTGATTCAGATCTGATTACAATTCGGGGGGGGGGGGGGGGGGGGGGGGGGGGGGGAGAAGAGCAGCTTGATTTGCTTTTCCTTTTGCTTTGAATTGCATAGTTTGCACTGGTTTAGGCTTTACAGCATTGTAAATTTAAAAGAAACAGCCCTTAACTACCAGGGTAAGGTGCTTTGAATAGAAGAGCTTTTTATCATAAATGCCTAAATTAACGCAGGCTTGTTTGAAATTTGTCAGGAAAATCCCAAGACAAACAACTACACAAGTTTACTCCTTTCAGCAAGTTGAAATGGACGATGACTACGTAGAAACCATGCAAAGCCATCAGGCTTCGTGTGACTTCATGTATCTGAAATGACAACGCACCAAAGTTGGCAGCTGATTTTCACTTTGAGGTTTTTTTGTTCAAAGTTCTAAACAAAACCCAGAGGGTGAAAACACACGGGCAAAACAGGAACAAAAGTTGTCATGCAAAGCAAAATGGCAACATGGGTAGCTTTATGTCACTATTTTGCAAGATATTGTAGATGCCATAGTAACCATGCTTTAAAAACAGAGTACAGTGCTGTGAAAATGGTACTATACAGAGCTAAAATCCCAGACAGAGGTTCGTGCTCAGTTGGAAGCAGAGTTGAGTCATAGGTATGAAACCCTCCACAATACACTCAGCAGCTTGTGATGCAAGGGGGCTCTCGAGGAGTTTCCGCTACTGCTCTCCCTGAAAGATAAACGATCACAAGACAGGAAAGCCAGAATGCAGAGACATTTGAAGAGAAATAGGTAAGGACTATGGTATACGGGGGGGACGTTTCTGAGAGATGAAGTAAGCTCTGCATTTCGGATTTGCTTTGGAGCTATATCTGGCCATCGCCCAGCCTCAGAGCTGAATGTCTCCTCTGAATCAGCACTTCCTTAAACAAAGTTTTGTTTTTACTGATAACTCTTGAGTTACCTCAGCAAACTGAGGGTGGAAAGTACCAAAACAGAGGCAGTACAAGAAAAGCACAAACATGCGATTCCCATTGTCTGAGGCTAAAGCATAAATTAAAAAAAGCTGAATCAGATGAATGATAGGGCGAGGGAGAAGGAAAAAGCAGAACTGTTACCTTACAAGGGAAACATCTGAGAAGGCAAAGTAAGAGTTTCGGTAGACACTAGGATGCAAGAGCCTGGTCTCAAGGGCAGTTTCCATGTGTGCGGAGCTCAGCATTTCCATGGTCCGGCTGTGGGAGTCTACACACCAGCACACAGCACATTCAAATCCTCGACCTTTATTTACAAGAGGGAAGAAAACCCTGAAGACAAGAGTAAAGAATCATATCCCAGGAGGGCAGAACAACTTAATTTCTTCTCCTGAGTAACTGGAAAGCGGGGAGTTGATGTGCCTCCCTGAAGAGATGATACAAAATCCCACACAGTGACAGCTCTCTGATCACTAGAAAGATAAATGAGTGCTTGCGGACCACAGTGATACTCCATGGAGTGAGCTCTATTCTTATTTCTGTCTCAGTCCCATGAATGTCACACCAGTAAAAGGATTTAAAAAGCAAGGGGGAAAGGACAAACTTTCTCTTGGCTGTGGTGTATACAGTCTGTTAAACGTTTTGTAAGTCCCCACTTCCCTGGGGATGGGTTATAATTGCCATGGTTGTGCATGTGGAAAACAAGGTGGAACAGACGAGCACAAAAGAAGTAGCAGAAAAAAAATCCTAAACTGATCACTAAAAGAACACGTGGTCAAGAGGGGAAGCAAAGGACTGATCTATTTTTCATAAATAAGGCTTCAAAAAGACCCATTTTGGAAATGACAGATTGTCTGCATTAGAAAAGATTACATTTTTAATCCACTTAATTTGACATCCATTATGAGAAAGATGGAAATATTAAATCAAAAACTTAAGACTTTCCTTACAACCCCAAGGAAAAACTTCCATACAGAGAAAGATGTCCAAGAAAACTCCTCCCATAAGATCACAAACATCTGCCTGTTATAGCATTTCTTTCAATACAAACATTACTCAAATGAATTTTATGGCTTCTTTTATAAGCCTGCTACAGAAGGAGAAAACACTTCTAAAGTAAGCAGGAGAAGATCAGGTAGTTGGCACCATTCACATAATTATCTTTTCCTAAGCAAACAATGTGATTATAGGTAACTTACACCCTTTTATAGAGGAATACCAATTTTCAAAAGTGAATAGGCATGTAAGCTTTATGCTGATGTTTGGAGAGAATATTTTTAAAAAGACAATTGGGATAAAAAGAGTATCTTTTGGCAGATAATGACTATAGGTAGTGGATGCTTTGGAAGTGACAGTCCTCAGAACCGTTAACGGTATTGCTTCTAATGTCCCGTATGGGTTTTTCAGTCTGTGGAAAAATGAGAAATTTGTTTTCTAGATTACAAAATCCCTGTTGTTGAGAAGGCTTTTAGAAATTAATTTCATACCACTAGGCAAAATATGCCATTAGACTTTTTTTTTCAGCACATGGCCTTTCAGAGAAAAGTAAATACAGATTGAATTTCTCTGCTGTGCAATAAGGGATGCTACAGCATCAATGGCATTAACAACCGTAGGAAGGAAAAAGAACATCTGGATGCTGTCATATTTGCACTGGTGGAGCTTACTCTGCAGGCGTAGTAAGTTCTGCTGCCCACCTTACCAGCATTGTCGTTTGGTATGTTATGATGTGACATTTAAATTAGACATTAGGAAGATGTTCTGTAAAGAACTGTAAAATGAGGGTGGTGAGACACTGGAACAGGTTGCCCAGAGAGGTGGTGGAGGCCCCATCCCTGGAGACATTCAAGGCCAGGCTTGATGAGGCTCTGAGCAATCTCATGTAGTTGAAGATGTCCCTGCTTACTGCAGGGGGGTTGGACTAGGTGACCTTTAAAGGTCTCTTCCAACCCAACACATTCTATGATTCTATGATTTGCTTTTTCACAAAAATGTGGAAAAAAAATGCAGTTGCTTTTGAAGTATGCTTTTAGTAAGGATTCTTCAATTCTGCAAATGCAAAAAAATTTGAAATCACAGGGGGGAAGAAAAAAATCTGTTACAGATCATGGGAAACTGTGGTTTCTCTCCAGCCGTTGTTACACTGGTGATTTTTTTTTTTTCTTGTATCAGTTTGCAGTTAATATAGTATGTGGAACTGTCTTTTTTTCAGACCTGAGCTAATGCTCCAAAAATGCTCATCCTTATAACATAAAGGGTTGAGTTAGCCACCAAACTAAGGATACTGTACACTAAAAGTTTTTAAAGGAGAAAGCAAAGTCTCTCCTCACTCCCCCCCTCAGCTTAGTTTGACCCAACCTCTGCTTTAGTAGCTTTACCTATTTTCTGCTTTACAATTGCTAAAAATCATCCATAGAAAAGGAGGCTTCAGTAATGAAAATGAAGCAGTTTTATTGCCTCAAACCGTCAGGCATCATAAACCCAGACAACTTCACAATGCTAGAGAGACTCAGAGGGATTAGGCTGATGCCTACTCTATTGGGGGCTTTCCTGCCTTTACACCACACAGTGCTTTTTCTGTGTGGATTCACATAACATACTTCCACCCACTGCTCGAGTGAGCCTAAACACGGGGTTCTCCTTTGGAAGGAGAAGTTGAAGAGAAGTTGACAGAATGCAGAAGTAGGAGCTAAGATTAACTACCACATTTTCCTTTCCTCCTTTTGTGCCTAATTCCACTGGTTGCCACGTACAAAGGAGAAGGTAAATCCCAATGGTACGAGAATCTGGAAAACAAGGACAGATAGACCGTCTTCTGCAGAGAGGCACTTATTCTCTCAAATTAAGGTGCTACAATGTGTTTGAAATCAGCTGTAAAATGACAACACTTTAGAATTCCTTTCTATTGCCATCACATGAAAACTATTCACATTTTGAAAATGTCTCGGTAGTACTGATTTAGTAAAATATTAAGGAGTTCATTTTGGAAGAAAAAATAGCAATTTTACTTGCCAGGGAAAAGCTTCAAGTCTTTTCAACATAATGAAATGTTATTAAAAAACTTTTGAAGTATGTATTATTTAACATCTGCACACATTTACTAATCAAAAATTCAAATTCAGTGACATGAAATGGTCTTGAACTGTGCCATGGAAATAACCTAATATAAAGCCTTGCTTTCAGATTATAGTTTAGTAATAATTGCAACGCATAATCATACAGGAATAAAGCAGATACTGTGCAGACTATCAGCAGATCCAGCAGGGTTTAAGATATTTAGATAGATGACTTTAAAATGAATGCAATTACAACAGTTAATTGCTGTCCCAGGCATTTTCTCTGTCACAGACAGAGATTGTCTCATACAGGAAAGACTGGCACGGAGATGTGCTGATGCAGAAGTTAAAGGCAAAGATATCTGCCAGAGGCACAGGACCTCTCCACTAGTTGCCCTCAGCATGGAAGTGGAGACGACAAAGTTGAACTGCTGCAGGATTTTCTTTGTTACTCACTAGCAAAACAACAAAGAAATTTCCACTAAAAGAATAAACTCTCTCCCCCTGACCAAAAACCAAAATATGCGCCCAAGCCTTTCACTTATTTGTCAGGAAAATTGCTTGTATAAGCAAGTATTACGGAGTTTTCTTTTGTACCATTTATCAGTGCTTGTCATTTGGCATAGAAAGTACATAGCACAGTTAGTCCTCCATCAGAACACGGGACCAAAGTACAGACTTGTGGGATGGCCAGGCTTGACAAATGCCAGGAACACACCCTATTTCTCCAGAGCATTACCACCCCAAAAAAGGCTCAACCCCAAAGCACGTTCCACAACACACAGATCATCCAAACCAATAGGCTTGAGCTTTTCCAAGCATTTTTGAGCATTTTACAACTGTTCTCACCATCGCCTAGTTCAGTCATTCTTTATGGCCCACAGCAGCCTGTGACATAGTGCTAGTTTACGGAATTACTGGAGTCCCTCTCTCCTAGGGACATGGTAAAGCTTTGAGTCTGGAATACATGTTTGCATTAATTTGTATATGGAGATGTCTAAGGCTTGGTCTTGTTCATGATAGAAGCACTGAGTTAAGTTTTCTTTTTAGTTTTTAAGGCCAACCTCTAATATTCCTCTGGAACAGAAATGTTATTCTTCATTTCGCTTTACATATTATTTCATTATTTGTAGTAAAACCAGCAGCCTCTACTAAATTCTGTAGTTTTTAAACTAAATTTCCATATAAACATTAAAAAATGTCTAATTATACCCATTTTCTCCTTGTTGAGTTCTACAGACCTTCAAAAAAAAAAAAAAAAAGTATAACATAAAAACCCAGACCCTGAATGTATATACATGTGCATAAAACATATTCCACATGTTTACACGAAACGAGAAAAAAAATAAATCTCTTTTCCTGCTTACCATCACTCTCAGCTCACCACTACTTTTTACTCATAATGTATAGCAGGAACTGACACCACCCAGCACTCAGATATCCCTAAAGAAGACTCATGTTGCAGCACTGAGCTGACATTGTCCTGCTGGACATCACAAGGGGGTACCACAAACTTGGCTGGAGGATGGTGCTTCTCAGAACAAGCAGGACTGTGGAGCCTCTGTTGTTTAACAACAGGTGAAGCTGAATTTTATAGATAAAACCACACACTCATCCCCCCCGCCCTTGTACAGTCTTCAGTTTATTAATAACAAATCTTGAAGAGAATCATTTACTGCCTTCTGCCAGTCATGCATATGTCCAAACTTGGCCCTGCGGGGAAAAAGGCGTGACACCCTTTAATTACACCTGGAGTTTATATGAGGTCATTTATTTAGGTTTCATAAGATATCTGGCATTTAGCCGATTACTATCATTACTTATCATTTGAAAGCACGCTAGCAGCCTCTGTCTCCCCTTCTTGCCTGTGCACTGCTACACAATGCCTAATAATATCACTGCAATTTGAGAAAAAGGCTTTCCTCATTGGAAATGTTGCAGTTTTGTTTTCTGCGCTCTCAATGGTTTGCACCTCCAGTATCCTTGAACTCCTGGTGCTCAGCTAGAAGAGAGCTCTAGGCTGTCCTGCATCCCACAGTAAAAGCAGCTCTGCTGAAATACTGACAACAGCAGTATGTTTCAAAGTAGTGAGAGAGAGTTCACAGCTAAAGGGTGGCTGCTCCCTCCAAAGTCTTCCAAAGCCATGCTGTGGCCACCCTGTCACCATGCACGCACCCACCGAGGGAACCTGCATCCCAAACTGTTTGCCTAGACGGCACTTCCCTGTGTGCGAATGGTAGCTGTCCTGCGAGGACCCCGAATAGATGTATTGCTTGCTTCCTTACACATGCTCAGCCAGGAAGCTATTTTCAAGGCAGATTCAGTGGTCCACTCATTCTTTACCATTTCCTGAGACTTTGTTCTCCAGGAAGCAAAACTGTACCCTGCAAGAGCCGATGGCATCACACACACAGAAAAGAGTGTGTCCTAAGTGCAGAACTAACTGCTGCTTCCCTGCAGTACTTTGAGTCTTTCTTAACAGCAAATACTTTTACAGAATCATTGCAGAACTAGGACTGTAAGTCTTGCTAAGTGAACAAAAGGAACCGACTAGCAGATATTTAGATGAAAAGTATTTCTACTTGAGTAACTGGTAAATAAACATAAGGAGTTCTTTTGTTCTGATTTCTGTCTTACTTTAGAAATATTTCCAGTTACCTGTGAGGACATAAATGCAAAAAGCACACACAAAAGGAGTCCTCTCCTGAGACTAGTGGATGAATTGAATGCTGCTGATAACAAAAATAGGTCCAGGAGAGCTCAGCCCTCTCAGAACAGACTTTTTGTGCCACACAGACAGACCATAATGTCATCAGCTAAAACCTAAAATAAAATTACGAATTTTCCACTTGCATAAAACCAAGTTACTCCAAATTACTGCTAGGTGAGGGCTCAGCTGCCCACAGGTCCCAGCCAGGCCAACAGGTTCAGCTCTTGCCCTCCTGAACACCCCTACACAGATGGTCCAGGCTCAGGGAACGAGGGCATCGCCCAGCCCACAGATGCAGTGGAGAGGCATTGGCCTCTCCATTTCACTCATTTCATCATTTGTTCGTGATCATGACCGAACACGTGTTCACCATACAACTGCGTCATCACCAGCCACATAAGGTACGCATGTGCATGGCCCATCAGCTGATCAGACAGGACCCAGCCCACAACCAAATGAAGACTTCTTCTGTTCTATGAGGATATCAGGCTCTATGCCCAAACATGCATGTACCCTGGCTATGTGACCAGGGTCTGTGGTTAATTGTGTGATGCGTGTCAGAATTGATCTGACATCAGAGCCCAGGGATAGGGTCGCATTAGCTCTGGACTGGATGCCAAATACCATCAGATCAAGGCATCATGCAGGCATTTAGGTGGTGGAAATGGAGCATAAAATGAAAATTTGGATTGGTTTTTGACAGGGTAGGGTCCTTTGAAATAGAAGTAATTTTTTACAACAGACCATTAGCATCCAAAAGAAAGGAAGAGCTTCTCCCTAGCAGTGTTGCTGTGACTGGCACAGGATCATGCTCCTGAGTCCCTAACTTTCAGGAAGGGGGAAACCCATTTTTCCCACCCTACAGAGAAAGGGGACCTGAAAAGCTTTCAAATGCATAAAAATCCCACAGCAAAGAAAAGGAAACGATCTTTTTTTCACAGTTACAATGGGCAGGACAAGAAGACAGTGGCTCAAATTGCCGTAAGAAAAACTTGTGTTAGACATTAGAAGAGCTCTTGGACACTAAGGATAATGTTGTAAAAGACATCTCCTATGGAGGTCATGGGCATTTACCATTGGAAGTCTTTAAGAAGAGGTTAGAAAAACATCTTTGTTTGGTAGAATAGTTTAGATATAACTGATGCTGCCTGAGGAGGAGGAAAGGGAGTCCAGATTAAGGTTTTTTTTAGACCCCAGCCCTATTTTTCCCTGATTTTTCTGTGGACAAGTTATCCCTACACCTACCTGCTTAATTTTCCTTTTCCCCAGCAGTTAATTTGAGGTTTGTGGGAAAGAGCACATAGCAGGCTTGAAGCACAAGATACTGTTTATTTGGGATAAAGTCAGAAGTATTTGGGGAGCTGGGAAGCAATTTATTATGAATGTTTACACATGTGAGTAAGCACTCTTACCAGCAAAACCAATGTAAATAGGTAGAATTGTGTCAAAGGACTTGAAAAATCATCATCGTTTTAATTTTACAAATGGAGAATGCAGGGTACAGAGGTGTCTGTAATGACACAGCAAGTTATAAAAAATGAGCTTGAGAATTGGATTTCCTGGCTCCTCAAGTGACCTATCTGATGGACTACACGCTTCTCCTGCTCTCCCTCCCCTGCCTCCCTTCCCCCCTCAGCAAGCCATGCAAGACTACAAGAACTGCAGCATTTCCTCATAAAAGTCTTGCCTGCAGCTGGGGGAAGTCAGACTACAATAGTGTCGGTAACTTCTGCTGTAACAAGAACACACGTCACAAAGATGTTCATTACCAAGGAAAAAAAAAAGACAACCTAAAGCTGCCTCAGGACTTGCACCTTGCAGAGCTGATCTTGGGCTGCTAATCCCTATCTCCATTCTTTAACTTGCCTCTTTCTCTCTAACCTTTGACAGAAAGAATATATTCTTCTACAAAATTATTATCTATTAAAAAAAAAAGAAAAAAGAGAAGCCAGAATAAAGGACACACTACCAATAAAGAACAGAATTGTTCTTTATACCAGCGCAGAAGAGTTCTCAAGCGTTTGCAAGTGAAGCGTTGCCCCAGCCCACAGGGCAAAAGGAGCAGTCTAGCTCAGCATTTGCCAGCCACTTTCCTAAGGCTGCCGTAACTTAAGCCTGTAGGAAATCAGAGTCAGAGCTGAAGATTAGAACCGAAAATCTCTTACAACGAAGTATTATAAAGCCAGTGACAGTCCTTCCACACTATTCCTTACCAGACTGCACAGGCTTCTTTCCATTTCCTACATGCCGGTGCTGGAACCCAGGGAGGACTCAGGCTTGAATCACTCACAGGAGGTCCTGCCTCTCACAGCTGACTATGGTGAGACACACCAGGCTGCAAATTGATTTTGAATTAATTTGCAAGAACTCTAGTAGGCTCTATGCCCCATACATAGACCAAAGAGCATTCAGATTCACCACTACCAGTAAGACAAAGCAAGAATTAAAAGAACTAAAGAATAACAAATTGAAATTACATCAGGAATGCGAAAGTCGGAAATGTTTTAATTGATCATTTTCTCAAAAAAACCCAAGAAACGCTTCTGTGTCACTGGAATAAATCTCATCAAATTCTTTGCATGCTTAGGTCTTTCCTAGCTTATTCGAATGGCATATTTAACTTCTGATTTATAAACGAAGGGATATTGCCCACTGCCATAAGATGCCTTTCACTGGGGCTCAAAGTCTTTAGCAGGTCCACACTGTGCATACTTTCTCCTGACGGTTTCACATTCATGTTCATCAATACTCAGCAAGAACCATAAACAAAGCCCTTCTCTCGGATGCACACATGCAGTTCCCATTGACTTCGCTGGGTTTTCAGCTGACTTCAATAAGAACTCAGTGTGCATGCAGAAGGGCAAAACTTGGCTCTGCACATTTAATAAAATTACATCACTAGATACCTTATAAATGAAGGGCAATGCAGGCCATACTGAAAAAATAATATAAACTGAAAACCCTAAAGTGTAGCCAAAAAAGTTCAAATCTCAGCCAGTTTTTTTCCCAGAGTAATAAAAAGGGCACACATTTTAGGCAATATGAAACAGAACTTCCATAATATCTCATTTACAGAGTGTGCTCTGCCTCCTTCAGCAGGACAAAGTGTGAAACCTAGCTATTTACATAAGGCAATGATCTTGTTGTCTCAGATATAGCAATGATATTGGCATATGAAACGATTAAGTAAAGGTCAAGTTACAAGCTGTGATTTGCTAAGTCATTTTCTGCATCTGTATCCCTGCTCTGTAAGTTATGAAGCTCATTGCAAGGGAATTTAAAGTGTAGCAGAATACCACAGTAGAAAAAGTAATCAATCATATGAGAATAATAACTTATATTATTTTTAATCTATTCTAATAGTGGTATTTTAAAGATATCAAAGTCTTGAATCCAGGAGTATCTATCTAAAACCCTTCAAACCCTCTTTCCTGCCTGGACAAAAGAACACCACAACAAAAATCCCACACAAACTAGGAACAACAATCCCCTTTCAAATTTCAGATGACATCTAGCAACACATAATTTCTGCCAGGTACATTAGCTAACGCACACTAAGCAAAGCAACGCCACATGTTTTCTACAGATTTTTTCCCTTTATTTTACTTTTACTCATTCCATGATGTAATAAACTGTGCCTTTTTACTGCCTCTTCAAAAATATCTACCTATTAGGATGAAGAATATTCTGACTTCTAGAAACCCAACTACCAACAGGCTTCCTTGCACTTTCTGTTTGCCTGACAAGTGCTCAATAGCCTGCAATTACAAATTTATACAGAAGTACTCAGGGATGGAAATCAAAGAGGGGGCTTGATGTTCATGTTTGGTTTTTCCCCTCTAAGCAGGAACATTTCTGATGATTTTCACACTTAAATAGCAGAACAGATTTTATGAATCATTTTTTCTTCCTGGTTGGAACAACCCCTATTCCCTGTTGCATTATAATACTGAGTCACTTTGCATAAAGTTGGTCATTACTGCCAAGTCAAGTAAGAGAGGAAGGAAGTGGACGAAATGCTCTGAACTTATATGTGCGATAGGATACGTATCAGGCTGCTTCTTGAAGCAAATTATTTAAAATCAGAAAAAAAAATCATTACAAGAGAACTCACATAAGGGAAAACTATTTCATAGATATTGAAAAAGTCCAGTAAATCTAATGTAATATGGATGATCAATGGGATTGTGAAGACTTCTTTTTTTTTAAAATGAAGCGAGGGCCTGGCCTGTTACAAATGCTGAGCTGTACTGGTCATTCACTCTAGATTACCCAGTAGGTTAAATAATTAGTGTGGTGGAATCTGTTTCTCCCAAACTATGGCACCGTCATATGAATAGTTACGAGGTGCGGTGGGGCTCTGCTGTCTCAACGTCCACTCCCCTCCTAACGTCGTGCCCTGACTCTGGCAGCCTGTGAAGACACTCGTCTGTCTCAGAACTTCCTCCATGTAACTCAGTGACTCCAGGTCTACTTTGTGCTGGCTCTGGTGGAGCACGAGCTTAGTGAATTTACAATGTGTTACAAGCAACATCTATTTCAGATTAGCCTTTGCAATTCTGGGCTCACAATGGGGAAAGGAAGGGTTCCCCTCCTCTCCCCTCAGTCCAAGAGGGACAAGACTGGTGCATGGAGGGAGCTTTAACAACTTTCATTTTTTTAGTTTGTTTTAAATGCATAGCACAACTATTTGGTGAGTGAAATAAAACTAGGTATCTTACATGATCGTTTTTCAAGAAAGCTTAAAGAGTTAAGAAAGCAAAAACCCAACAAAAAACATTGGCCAAAACCTCTGCTTTTCTGCATGTCCTGTTTAAGCAATGACACATGAAGAACTTTATGTTCAAACAATTACCTGGTACTTTAAATAGGACACTAAGGGAATAACATTTTAAAATGTATTCGCACAGCATAAGACTAATCCTCCCCCTGGGAATACTGGTGCAAATCAGAGTAACTCCTCGGAGGTCAATTGAAGTACACCAGCATAAAACAAATGTGAGGCAGAGGAGAATCAGGCCCCATCTACCTCTATTTTAATGCAGAGGTTGCAGATCATCTGCAATGATAAAGTGAACAACATAAATATAACTGACATCTATTCAATTGATCTCACATCCTGCCGACTATTCACAGCTCCAAATATAGGGCTGAAGAACAATGGTTCGAGGAAGGGAGGCAGAAATCCTGGTTCTACCCCATTCACACATTCCTATTCCTATCTGCTAATACCTCTGACTCGAACTGCCCTCGTCTCCCCACACTGCTAAATCGTTGTAGGTTTAATTTGACATTGTCCCCGCTCCTGAAGAACAACTTCACCTTACAAAAAAATAAAATAAAAAATAAAAGGATGCATGGGAGAGAAGATAAATGCAAAAATCTGTGCAAGCAGGAGAACCTACAGACAAACAAGCAAGAAAATCCCTATCTAACATACTATATATATAAAAGGCACTAGCAAATTGATTAATTATTTGGAAATCCGGCACTGAGGAGAATGATATGCACACAGTGGAGGAAGACTAAAATATGAGGCTACTGCAAATCATGGTGCCATTTGTGCTAATTTAAGTGGATCCATAATTATTTCCTACAACTTCATGGTGTCCTGAACCAGCTTCCTCCTCCCCTGCCAGGCTGATAAAAGGATCCTTAGCAACACACTATATATATTACGCAATGTATTGAATACTACCAAGAAAAAGCACCGAATTACACTGAAACAAAGAACATCAGGTGCGAACATCACCACCTCCGGGGAAAGATCACCTTTAACAATTTATCATGTTAGTAAGCGCAGGCATTCTCTTATATCTCTGTTACCAGCACCTAACGGTATTTGCTACATTTAACAAAGTTAAGGCGAATTTTACCTCAAATCTACTTAGGCTCGAGCTCTTTGACCGAGACTTCTTGCGGAGATAGACCGAGAAGAACCGACGCACTGTGAACTTCTTCATGTTCATGTCCATTGCCCCGTCCCAGCTGCGGCGCGGAGCACGAAGGAGCTGCGGCGCCGCTGGAGAAAGCTAGCGCATCCCGATTGCCCCCTATTTATATCCACAGGCAGGAGATCCTCCGGAGTCTCTGCTTCTGCTCATCCAGCTGGGCACAGCCTAGATGTGCAAGGGGTACGTCGCGGGAGCCTGCTGCTCGCCGTTCGGAGCATAAAGGCGTCCTACTCCCTCTCGCTTTCCAGTGTTTACATTTTGGTGCGGCGAGCCGAACTCTCTCTCCGCTCCCTCTCCCCCTCGCCTTCGGTCCTACTACACCCAATCAGGCTCTGCTCTGGCTGCATGCATAATCACCTCCGGCAGATGACAGCTCCTGCGTCCCAGGCGGAGCAGGTTGGAGATAAATATTAGATGTGGCTATTGCTTTGCGCTCCCCTCTCCCTTCTCAAGTCAGGCTCTTTCAATTTCCTGCTTGCCGAATCACATGGGGAATAGGCACACGCTGCACTTCTGTTTTTAGCTCGGAATTTCAACGCTGCTATAATTACTGAGGGCTACGGTGGTCAGATCCGAGAAGAAATCAGCTCCCGCACCAGAGTCTCTCCTGGGAGAAGGCTGAAAGACGCCATGAACCCTCTGCCAGAGCAGAAGGGTCTGAACCTCCTTTTATTCTGAGGACTATACAAAATAACATTGCCCCCCCCCCCCCCCAAAATCAAAAAGCTAAAAATCCTGTTCACAGATTATCCGCCCACTTTACATTAAAACACCTAACGCTGGCACAGTTCTGAAAATAGAAAGCACAATCTAAATGGTAAGTATTACTATTCTTACTGTACTACAGCAGGGAGCTACAGCCCTTCTAAGAGGTTAAATATGTACATCTATTTACAGGCTGTAATTCACTATACTGGAAGCATGCAGACTTACAGCTGCCCCCCCACGCCCCCAACATAATCACATTTTTCAGCTTTTCTTCAAAAACTAATGAATCTCAGTGTGATCCAGAGCCTGAAAAGCTTTTCCTGCCTGCTGCATGCAGCTCGGGCTCCTTGGGCCTGGCAGCTTTTCCTTTTTGACTACCAAGGAGCACCCAGACATGCCTTTCTCCCATAACCTCATATGGAAAGTGAATGACTCTGATGACTTATTAATGACTCAGATAAATAAGCCCAGGGAGAGCTGACACCAGTACAGCCTGAGAAGTCTCTTGGAGGTTAAATGACAATACCACTCCAGTCAATCTGCCCTAAAAGAGAGACATTAAAGCATTTTGATTTAATTGTATGTCTGGACTCTGCCGTGAACAACGTTGGCTGGTCACGCCTGTCACAACCTGCTTTATTCACAGGTTCTCTGTCCCTCTATTCTGTCTAAAGCTCAGCACCACCTACACATACCTGGAAAAACATAAAAAAAAAAAGAAAAAAGAAAAAGAATATTTTGGCATTTATGGTTTCATTTAAAAGGAGGTCAGATTGGAAAGGCTACCATTAGTGCTGGACTCTATAAACTCCTAGAGCCTCTGACTCTTCTGTGCCTGGACCACTGCTGTCTCCCCCATCCTAAGATAACCGTAGCAGAGCGGCAGTCTGCTTTTTCCCTTTCTTTTCTCAGTGCCTCCCTTCTGATCACTTCTCCAAATCTCTTGTTTTGCAACAAAAGTATATCTTCTGGGGTTTCTTTCAAGGTGTTGCCCTGGCGTAAGCCACGTCACGCCTAGGAGTCCTTTGCCACTACAATTGTGTTGGTTCCTGGCTAAAGGTCCTGGAGCGGAGGCAACTGACCCAGCAAAGGTCTCTGTAACTTACACCAAAACCCCTTTCCAGAAGCAAAAGAATAAGCAGGTTAAAAGCAATTTGGCTGGTACAACTGGGAATGCCAAAATTATTTGCTGATGCAGCCTATCTAGTCAAGTTCCGTGTCTCCTCAGGACCTTGCAGCAGTAAAATCTTAAGTGGCAGAAAGGTGCCAGGCACTCACCTGACTATCTGACCTCCCTCCGTTCCTCCCTCCTGCCTTCCCTCCCACACTGCAGGGCTGCTGCAGAGAGGTGCCCTGACACCAGCCAGGCCGGGCTTCTTCCTGCTGACAAAGGCTTCTGGCAGCCACACGCGTTCCTACCTGTGTAAGCCACTTGAACTTTACATCGCCGTCAGACAAGTTCAGGGTGGCTCCCTGAACCCTTCCTATCACAGATACAACAGAAACCCACCTGGACACTGACATCTCTATTAACGCAGAGGCGGTGGTAGTTTCCCAGATTTGAATACACAGCGGGTGCATACCCCGCTCGGCGTAATAATAATCAGTATAGGAGTGTCTCTTACTACTGCTACTAGTAGATTTATCACAGCCTTCCCAGCCCATTATGCATGTAGTGCTTTCACATGCAATCACCATTAAACGTACCTGCTCTGTGATAAAGTTCTAAGAAGATTACACAGGCTATGCCTTAATACCTAACTATCCAGTACACTAATTACAGTCAGAATTTTGTTCCTTACCCTGCTTACCCCCTCCCCCGCCAAGTAAGAAATCAGTTACAGCGTACTGGCAATTTATTGTAAACATCAGAGCAAAAGCTACCCTTTGATGCTGAAGGTTAGACTGCAACATGAACAGCATGCCAGGCTAAGGAGTAAGTCTCCTGCATCCCTGCCAAGACACAGCCATGATCTCTTGGCTTTCTTACTCCTCTTTCAACCAGGTAATTAGGGATTAAATAAAGAAAGACAACCAACCATCAGCGCCAGGACGCTGCTCTTCACCTATTGGGAAGCAGAGCAACAGAGGTACTACTGAGTGTACCTTCCAACTACAAAAAGCAAAAGCAACTGAGCTGCAAAAATGTACCTAAAAAAAAAAAAAGAGTGCAAATACAGAAATAAAATACATAAGCATGTAAAACAACAGCATGGGGATAGATACCTGAGGAGCAAATTCTACTACGGTTCTGTTGACATGGTATGCTTCAAGACATGGAACTTAACTTTGCTTCAGAAAAACAAATGAGAAGAGGCTTCAAAAACATTAACTCAAACTTTCATTTAGTCAGAAAATATCCACTTTCCCCAATAAACCTAATAAGAAGGTGCAAGCCAAAAAAATAAGTTAGATTCAATTGGAATTTTTGTTATATTTATAAACATACAACGGTCAGATCAACCTACAACGTAAAAAATTCATTGCACTTAGAAATTCATGGCTGTAAATTATTCATCAGCTCCCCTCTGAGCAATTTGAACTGCTGAGGAACTCAATGGAAAAAGAAATCCACCAAATGTCTCTGTTGAAGACAGGAATAAGCAACAAAACTGGTGGAAGGGGCATATGACACATTGGCATCAAGGAGTAATACTCTGTATTCCAAATCTGTATTCTGAAATATACTTTTAAAAACTAGAATCATATTTACTGTAATGCAAAATAAATAAATACAAGACCATGGCTGTTCCTCCTCCCAGTGAGATTAATAGCAAAATAAAGTTTACTTCAACTGGAAAGAGGCTTAAAAAAACAAAAACAAAAAAAGCGTGCAAAACCAGGATTCAAGACAAACTCTCCAACAGAAACCACTTGAAATTAGATATTACACAGCCCAGGTTCCAATTTTTAAAAGACAAATGGAGAATTCACAATTGATATCTAATGAAGGCCACAGGTCCTCTCCTCACAGATGTGTACAGACAGACCGTATCAACAGTAGTAACAGACTGAAGAAGCCAGACTTAGGAAATTCACATGGGGCACTGAAGGAGCCTGCACAGACCACAAGCGAGAAGGATGCCATCATCAATGACTCATCAATTTCTAAAGAAAAAAAAATAACTGGAGCTAATTGTTTGCACGGAAGAACACACAAGTCCAAGATATCTACCACAAACCACAGGCCAGATGATAAAATCGCTGAGAGGAATTTTGTATTACTATATTACAGACCACATCAGGCCCTATTTCCAGGACGGACCTTCTAATGTTTTTGTATGAATCAACAATTCATGAGCAAACCCAGAATGACTTTTCTACTTGAGCAAATTTAGTGATCACTGTAAAAGTAAAAACATATCAGTTGATAGTATCTTCCTTGCAAATACAAATACAATCAGTATTACCTATTAATAAGTTTATCAGAAAACCAGAAAAAAATCCAGAGAGAAGTAAGAAAGCATCAGAGGCACAGACACCGGAGACAGAACAAATAAAATTAGCAGAAGATGGCATGCAGAGAAAGGGAAAATGAGACTCCCACAAGAGAGGCCCAAGAGACAGTGCTACAGAAAAGGTGAATTACACAGTACCATTTATGGTCTGATTAAAGAAAATCAGGAGCAAGAGCAGACGTTTCCAAGAGACATCAATGAGCAGAATAAGGAACAACACTTTCCCCCAGGTGATTAGATGGTACATGACTCTCTCAGTAATTGCTGTTTCCTGACCTTGACTGCTGGAAAAATTTCCATATAGCTTTTGTTTCCTCGATGAACAAGTGAGGTGGTTATTTTTCTTATTGATGTTTCTTTAAAAAAACATGATGGGCTTTGCCTAAAGAAATGACAGGCTTTGATCTCATTAGGCCAGTGTACCAGTGTGGGTCCCAGCCTTTCTAGCTGCCATGCCTAGTTAAATACCTTGTCCAATTTAGCACACCACTTAATTGAGTGGAGTTTTCTCTCTCTCAAAAAAAAGAAAGTGTGCTGCCCTACCAGCACTGGGGAATACAGGCAGTGACTTGCCACCTCAGATAATCTTCTCACCAGCAGCGATAAGTGGTCAGCAGTGTTGGCTGGATGGCGATGTAAGGGAATAGGCAGGAAAAAAAGTGCTTATTCTCCCTTCTCTCACCTCCTCCTGCTCCTATCTGTTTATCACAAGCTTCAGTAATTTTCAGTCTTTTCCATATATAAACTATGACAAGTTTCCAATGGAGGTGCAGGCCCCTTCAGCCATTTTGCAAATTAAAATCACTGCTCAGAAGGAATAAGAAAGTAGTCATAAATCTTGTCAAACTGCGTCTGATGAACTGGCAGGATGCAGACACCTCAGCCATGGTCTTCCCTACTCCAAAGAGCAACGTAACAGGCCTACGATACCTGTTTAATTTGCACTTGTAGTCTTAAGGCCTCAGGACTCCGAGCAAAGGCAGAGTACCTCTTACACCCACATATATGTAATTCCTTAATTGCTAAAAGCATTAACCAACACACTGGCAATCATATGAAAGGTGACTAATATAAATACAAGTGCAGCAATCACAGGAGAGAATGACTTGCTTTGAAAAGACAAGTTTTGCTCAATATGGTGATATTCCGATTAGCGGATTCCATTCAACAGCTTCAGATGTTCTTAAAACTAGTCATTAAAGTTAGTTCTTGGTAGATTTGAAACTTATATTTTGCAGGGATGCAAGCAGCTTAGATGGAAAGTCTTCTATACTTTTCTCTCTAATAGACTACTTCAGCAGATTAGATTAAAAAGTTTTACTTAGTGGCACTAAGAGGGCGAACCATCTCTGTATGTGTCATACTGGTCTCCTTCCTTCACTTGCTTAAAAATCTACTTCTTCCATCCCTCCTTAACAATTGTTAGTCACCTGATGATAGAGTGCTCTTACTTTCAGAGGTATCAAATGGGGAGCACTGTAAGGACATATGGCTTGCTCTTATTTGTGCAGGGAGAATAGTGACTGCCGCAGAAATAGTAGCTCCAGCACAAGACAACAAGATTGGATTGAGTTTTCAGCAGATGACAGATGCTTTAACTCTCACAAAAGCATCTTGCATTAGTGCTTGAACATCAGATTGGCAAATGTCACAACTGCTGTATTGACTGCTCCCATATGTGCTTTGCAACTTATAGACTCACATGAACGTGCAACAGCATGAACGTGCAACAGCATCACTGGTCACATACGTGTCAGTTGGCTGTGAACTACTTCTAGGATGGAGATCAGGTTGTCTAGCAATCTCCATTGAAAACGGGCCAGGAACAGTGGCAACTTCAGTTTTCTTTTTTTCTTTTTAGTGATGTCACTCAGAGTTTTACTTCCTTGGATGATCCTTTTTACTGGTCTTGCTGGATTTTGGTAGCTTAGACAGAAGTATAAGGCAAAGAACCCAAAAACCCAATCTCCTTTGTATTACATAAGCTTCTACTCCAACATGGTTGAAGAATATTGCTGAAGATACCATTCTGCTTTCTTGCCTTTGGATATTAAGCAGAAAACCATACTGTAATCCTATAATGGACTAGATGTTTTCTAGAAAGAAGGATGCTACTTGGTTACTGAAGTATGAACAGTCTTATCACATGAATATTTATACACTATACAATACAAAATCAGATGGGAGAATTTCATTATGCACAGCATATGTTTACTGTTTACTCAGACTAGCCATGAACAATACTAAAAAGGAATGCATTCATCAGAAATCTGCTAATAGGCAAATTTACCTTGATAGGCTCTGAAAGACATTATACGCCTAACACAGAATATAGTGCATGGAGCATGGAGAAATACTGCATGGAAGATTTACTGAAGCCCCTGGTTTTACTTTTAATAATCATCAACAAACCAAACTAACAGTGCAGTAAGAAGAACAGCCAGACTAGCATTTGCTGTTGAAATCCTGAGAGAGAGACAAGCGCAGAATGGGGCTTCCAAACTTTCATGCAGGAAAGTATTGATTTTAGGCAATTTTTTTCCCTTTGATTAGCTAATAAAACTACACAGCAAGGTACAAAAGTAAACTAGGTAGACAAAACCCATCATATTTAGTTGAGCTGAGTGACCTGAATTAATATCCTCCTGTATCTGAGACTATTTTGTATGACTTTGAAGAACCTTAAGCTCTCTGGCTATGTCTAGCTCCAGGGCATGTACAAAACCCAGCAACATCCTGGATCCTCTATTAGAACAGGGGCATGGATTGCACTGTTTTTCTCATATTCTTTCCTACTGGCATCTCATGTCCCCAGTGAAGAAAATCCAGGTATTTTTAGCCAGAAGGGAGCCAGAGTGCATTCCAGGGAGGTTCCTGATTTTGACAAGCGGGTGTGTAAACTCCGGACCCTAAAGGTTTGCACCTGCACTGCAGTTTAGTCACGTCTCTGTTTCAAGTCTCCGTCTATAAAATGGGGCTGGAGCACTCCATCACTGCATGAGAACTCTGTCAGAGTAAACACAATGTTCGTTATTATGTGCTCACAGCCAAAATTTCAGTTTAAGCCTGGCACATATTGGCTCATTTTGTTTACAGAAACAGATTAACTGTGAGTAATGTCAAAAAAGAATAAAGCGATGGGACATGCAAATTTACCTTGGCAGGCATTACATCTAGCAGGGCAAATGACACATGAGATAGTTTCAAAATATATTACACACTTAAGAGTCGCTGAAAATCAGGCTTAAGGTTGTATGAACACTTACCCCATATTAGACACTGCAAAAGTGAGATTCATAAATAAAAAAATCAGTAGTCACTCTTGAAATCTTTAGCATTAGCTTCCTTCTTGTTGGACTTACATTTCTTTTTGAACAAATCTTGAAGGACTGCTTTAAATTACTGTAACAACAGTGCTTAACTCCAAATTACAGGCACAGCTCTCCCTGTCTATTTTTGAAATAAAAGCTGAAGAAACAGACCAAAAAAAAAAGGTCTGAAGTGTTATGATACACCCCCTATTTTTGTCTCTAATACAGCTACACGAGAAGTATGAAACCGAAAAAAATAATGCAAAATCATTTTAACCTTCAAAAAAAGTTAGTTGCATCTGATATTTATGAAACCACATCATGTTTTCTTAATTCACCCAGAACAATGTAGCCCAAGGTCCCATTTTACTGCTAACAAACTAAAACCAGTATTACTCATCTTCCATCTACTTTATATCATAAAGCTAAAGAAATTGGCATCAAGATTTCCTAACACCAGAAATTGAGAAGGATATGGGAATAGTACTAGCAAATTTCTATGTTAGCATCTACTCTAAGATTTGTGACATCATGAAGCAATAAAACCTGATTTTTTAGAGCTACTTTGAAAACATCCACATGCCCTGGGCTGCGTGCATCAGACAATATCAGACTTTTAAAATCTTCTGAAGAGCTTTTCAAGGGCAGCTTGCTCTGGTTGGGCTGCCTAGAAAACGCACACAAGCAAGGCCATCAAGGAGCATTTCAAAAGGCACAGCAGAGCCTTGTACATCTTGGGGACTGAAAACTGCTTTATTTATCATCATGATTTTACAATGTTCTTAACATTTAAAACATCTTCTTTTCTCCCTTCTTTCGCTCCTGAGTTCTCTCCTTATCTCCTCTCTCACTTCCTGTTCCTCAGACCTTCTCTTCAAATGTGTGACTCATTTCTTGCCTTCATCCGTCTTAACTCAAGAAAGCTGAAAAAACAATTTAAAAAAACCCCAGACTTGAGCTTAAAGGGAGAAGGATTGCTTTCTGATACTTGATTTTTAGGGACTATTTTACGGCACATTTCTGGAATCCAGAAAGTCCAAAAACATACAAGAAGAAATATATGTGGACAGGATCAGAAAAGGATATTCGAGTACTGTATCCATCATGTAGCAACAACTAGGCTGGTAACAGAAAGGCAGAGAGAAATTCTTGCAGTATTATTGGGTGTCTCCTAGCGCACCTGACTTTAAAAATCTCTTGGCTTCCGGAGTCATGACAAGATTGATGAGAAACATCAGATTTCACTGAAGAAAAAAATAAAACTGGTTGCCCTGGGCCAGTTAACCTGCTGCAAGATGGGCACAGCTCTAAGAGATGCTGAAAGACAGGAACTGAAGCAAGTTCTTCATGGGAAGGAGAAGCGGAGCTAATGCCACCTGTTTCTCACAGGGCTAGTGATGCATTCAGAGGCTGCATGGAGGTTTGTTGCATTTTAGACAAAAAGATCTTGGCTCTTAAGAAGAATATCATTAGTCCTGGCCTAAGCCCTCACTTGTGGCCTCACTCTGCCATTGCCAGGCCACCATTTCCTTTTTCCTCTCTGTTGGCACAAGTATCCACACAGCCACAGGATGAACCAAACTGGAGAACTGGTCCAAGTTAAAATTGGGCCAAAATACACCCCAGAATGTTCATTTGAAACCAGTTCAGTTCCCTGGTCTGATTCACTGTGTGGCTATACAAATATCTGTGCCAACTCAATATTTGTTCCTGCGATGGGGGCAGGAATGTGTGCTTATGAGATGGCTCTGCCCCTTCATTGGCAGCGACAGGTTATGCCAACATAAACTGCTTCCTTCTCAGATATGGAAGTGACACACTGCTGCTGCCCGGCCCAGCAGAACTGGAATCACTGAGATAGCCATGTCAAACTATCCTTTAAATTGTAGTGAAGGTTAAGAGAATAGCTCTGATATGGAAAGAGCATTTAAAAGTGTCCTGAAGTATTTCTCTCTCTCATAAAACTAGCAGAAGTGGATTGGCTAAAACCAGACAAGAACTGGAATCATCCATTACCATTATATGCTTTCCAAAATATTGAATCAATAAATGACTCTTAGCTCATTTAAAAGGAAAAGGATCCCGCAGGATGAGAAAGAGTAGCCTATAGCTGCAGTGTGAAGTCCACCCACTGGGAAAGCCATGAACCCTACTGGAATTGACTGGGCTCCCCGTTAGTGCAGAAGCTCAGTCACTGGGAGTGTTAGTGCAGAACTAAAACTGCAGGTTACAGAGGTGTTAACTGCCTCCACACTAATTGATTTTCTGAATAACTTTTTCTGGCATTTGTCTGATCTGATCTTCTGTGGCTGCTAATACTCTTCTTGTCAGGCCGTTCCATGTCCCGTTACATCTGTGTAACTGCAGGCACAAACGCACACCTCTTACAAATCTCTGTACGTAACCAGCACCTATGCTAGTATATGCAGAACCTGAGTACACGTGAGGTGCCACTGGCCTGAGACACCACTGTGAATGCAAATGGCATGACCTGAGCTCCACAATGTGGATGGGTTTGGCGCACATCGCTCAGTAAATTTGAGAACCACTATCAAATACAATGTGGGGGTAACCACAGGCAGCCAATCAACATATAAATTGCTTGAACTCTTATAAACTTGGTTTAAAGCCATCACAAAGTCATCACACAATTAGTTAAGCTTCCAGACAACTCCCCTCGGGAGGCTGTCTGGAAACTCACCTTCCTCCTCACTCACTGTAGCGCCTGGCCTAGATGCACCATAGCCAAATTAAAAACCTTTGCTCCTATGACAGCACCTTTCTTTAACTTCTTTCTTTTCCCTACCTATAAGCAAATTTTGTTTTTTAAAAGGTAATCATATCTCTTCCCAGTCTTGTTTGGGTTGTGCTAAATGACAGCGGGCTCTTTTAGCCTCATCTCTCCATGTTTGTGTCACAATAGACAGCCTTGTCCTAGACTTTTTCATATCTATATTCATCTTCCTTGTAGATGCCATGAACAGAAGAGGTTTTATTGGAGTCTCAGTAGAGGCTTCATCACAAGTTGTACTTCAGGGTTTTCCTCGATTTTTCCATAAGCATTTCAGATTTTCATTCACTGTTGGCCTGTAACTGAGCAAGAGACAAAGCCAGTGCTCCTTGCTGGTATACTCTAATCAAGGTTTCCATGCCTGTTGTGTACTCCATGGAGAGAGACAGAAAGCTCTGGGAACCCCTCTTTGGATCCTCTGAGGTGCACAGGGTAAGAGGAATTGTTTGTCTTCTGGAATGCCTTTACATTGACTGCTAAAGGAACCTAGACAATTATCTTTGATTAGATGCCTAACTATAGGCAGCTAGAGCGAGACAAATTCCTTTCCTCAGTACCTGATTTGGCCCAGTGATTTACACATTTTCATTCTACTTTAGTAGCACAGAAATGAGCATCAACCACTTTTCCTATACAATGATGCAGTTCTCTGTATGGTTGGCACTTCCTAATTTTATGCTATCAGCAATTTCCGTCTTCTTTTTCTTAGCCTTGGTTTTGATGCTATTTATAACAATATTAAACCGGAAGAGTCTCAAGATTGCTCCTTCAAGATCTCTGACAGCAATGCCTTTTTGATGCCGAAGATGTTTCTCTGGGCAGTGTATGTTGTCTCCCCTTTCATTTCACGATATCTATGTTCTTTCAGTTGTGGGGCGGGAGCGGGAAGGCTGAAGATTGCATGCCGTACTCAAAGGCTGACAAGTATTTAAAATCACCTAAAACGTAATTTGTTAAATAGTATTGTTTTAAAAGAGTCCTGAAATTTTTGGATTTTGACAAAATCTTTAGCTCCAAATACTTGGAGCTAAAAATACCACTATAACTTAAGCGTTGTTAGTTATTTGCAATATTAATGGCATAAATCTAACTTGTAACTGGACCTAAGGTTCCTTCCTTCACTTCATGCAGGCTGGGAGGTAGCTCTACTGGACCTACAAAGTCTTTTTACAACTCTAAAGCAACACTTCTTGCTATGGATGACTTCATACACTAACCTGACTTGGGACAAAGGCATGTTTATTTCTCAGGCTACTTTAAGTACACAGCGTGAACACACCTCTGCTTTTTTTAATGCTCATTCAACAGACAAAAATGTCAAGCAGTAGTTAGAAAATAAGAGGTAGGAGGATAAGACCAACTTTTGGAAAAAGGATTGACAGAATAAAAGCAAATCAGGCACTCACCAACCTTTTTGTCTATAGACCTTTCACATGCTTCTCCCTCCCAATTCCCTTTATGTTCCAAATAATAGCCTACATTCTCAGACACACGGGAGATAAGTAGTAGTGGAGGACAGGGAAAAGTTTGTTATGCTGCCAATTTGAAAAGCACATTAAGAAAAAAGAGGCTGCTTGATAATACTAGTTCTTGTTCTGTGGAACTGCAGAGTCACTTGCCCTAACCACAGAGCATTACACTAATTTTATCTAGCCGTGCATCCTACGGAGACTGGGTTAGAAAGGGAAGGATTTTCAAGGGATATGGAGGAAATCAATTAAAAGAAAGAAGAAAGAAAAACCCTCAAATTCAGAAAGCAAGCATTGCAGCAGACAAGCCATCTCCCTTCTCTTCCTTCATGTTTCCCCCAGGACAGGAACACGCTTTATAATCCTGCACTGAAGTCATTAGTTAATTGAATTACCACACCAGCTGAGTGTGATACCACACTATTACGTCTTGAATTTTATGGAGCATTAAGAAACGTTTTGGTTGTTCGGGTTTTTTTAAATGGGCTTTTTCATATTTTTCTGCTTCTTGGAGTCATCAGTGGTCAAAATTAACCTTGGTCATATGCATTAACAGTGCATTTCTTCCCTTGATAAATAAGCATTTCTTTTAAGCATACCATTACCTCAGAATTTATTAATGCTTGTTTTGGTGACAACTTCAACATCACTGTGAGAAATTTCTCCCTCAGAACCAATAATGCATAATCTGAATTTTACCCTAACCTTGATTTGAGTTTTGCTTGGATACTTTGTGAGGCTTTTTATTTGAAAAAGAACAAAGCTAAACAATCACGGGATAAATACTATCATCTAATATTTCTTAGATAAATGTACTGTTTTTAAATCACTTTTAAAACTTCAAAGTTTTAAATCCTGTGGCTCAGTAGAGCACTATGATTTAGAGATGATTAAAACTTAGTATGCTCTAAAAATATGCACAACTTGGCAGACAAAAAAGACATTCTCAAAATTTCCTGTGAAGTTTCAGGATAAACTTTGAGAACATTTCTCAAATGGCTTTCTTTCCTACCATCCAATATTTTGAATTATTTCATCATAGCAGAATATAACAGAAAGCATGTAAATGTGAGTGGAAAGGGACCTCTGCAGGTCCTGAGCCCAGTCTCTTGCTCAAAGCAGGGCCATCGTCGGCACTAGATCAGGTCAGCTGTGGCTTTTTCTAGCTAAGTCCTGAACATCTACAGATGAAGACTCCACTGTATTGCTGGGTGACCCACTCCAGTGCTGCACTACCTTCTAGGTGAAGAAGTTTTTCCTGATCTCCAACCTGATCCTCCCTTGCTGGCACTTGCAGCCACTGACCAAGATGGTTTTGCCTGGTGTTACCAAGAAGAGTTTCACCTTCTGACCTTCTGACCATCCTTCACAAAGATGTAGACTGCTCTTACATCACCCCTGAGCATCTTCTTTACTATGTAAACTCAGCTCCCTCAACTTCTCCTCTTAAATAACATGCTCTAGGAGCTGGCCACCTTGGTAGCCTTTTCCAGTTTTTAAAAAAGCCTCTTGACTTAGGTCTCCCCAAAATGAATAGTATAAGATAAGATACGTTTATTAGTAAGAAGCAACTGTGACATACAGTTATTTTTAAATTAAAAAGATATATATTTTCGCAACATTTGTCAATAGCAGGGAAGCACATCTTATCGTACTAGTCACAAAATAAAGTGTCATTATTCATATTTCAATGAGAATTACTTTAATATATGCAAACCTGAAAAGTTTAAATCATATTCAAATTCAAAAATATGAAGTGAAGTCATTACACTTTTTCTCTGCAAGAACTGTCATCAAAATTGAAGTAAAAAAGTTCAGATTTTAATAACTTCAGCATTTTTCATCTACAGGTATATAAGTCCATTTATTTTACAAAGGCATTTAACTGGTTGTTATCTACTACTTTGATTTGAATATGCATTTTTCACCAGATTGCTTGATTCTTGTAGAAGTGAAGCAGCCCAAATCTTTCTTATCTCCAAGCAACTCAGCATCAGAACTTAAACATACGCTACTGTGACTACTAGCAATAGCAGCATTACTGCATCAAAACAGACATAAAGCAATTGCTCCCAAACCAGAAACTATTGTTGCTAACTTTTATGTGTTCATGATAAGAAATAAAGTTCTGGAAACACTACCTGCATTATTTAAAGTAGTCATGAAGGATACATTGGATTTCTTGTACTGATCAGAACTAAGAAGTATCTGTCATTGACCAGTAATTAATGGGTTTTTTTTTTAAAAAAAAAAAAAAAAAAAGCAGAGGGAAGAGAGACACAATTCACCTAGCCACTTACATAACAACCACTAGACATGATGGCATATATTCTTGAAACTTGTGTGCATTCATGTATATCCTGAGGGATAATATAGGATTACCTTTGTTTTGTCTGTACAGCTTAAAAACAGTTTTGAAACAAACTGCCCTTCCCTCAGTAATTTCTCAACACGATGGGGCACTTGCTGCTAACCTCTTTTGGCAGCAAGCTCACTGCATTTCGTTGGATTAGATCGCAATTTAGTGTCCTTTAATGACAATTTTCCTACAGTTATGTGATTATACAAATGATACGGTTAAGACAGTTGTTTTCTGTGTCGTGGTTTTGAAGACACTACTGTTCAAGTTAGATAATACCAATCTCTTAACTAAATCCTGACGTACAACAAGAGCAACATTTACATGACTTCTCTGGAGTTTTTTTATTTCCTCTGTGGTTATGTTTTCAGGTAACATACATGGTATATTAGGCATTTCCTCATACTACAGGGGCACTACTGTGATTTCTGGATCCTCCTACAACCCCTTCCCAAACACCTGGCCCGCACAGAGCAGACACAGCCACTGTATCACTCACAGTTTCTCTGTTCCTAGTCTTAAGCACGTCAGGCCTGCCATCAGCAAAATGACATGTGTCAAACCAGTAACAGGAGAATATGAAATTTATGGAATGATCCTATTTCAGTTTTCCTGTTTGTAAACTTCCTTTTTTTGTTGTTTTGAGTTACAGTACCACATTAGCATCATTTTAATTATCTTCATCACCCAAAATACATGTTCTGAACTACTGGCACTAAGTCCTCTCAAATCTCAGTGAAGTAATGCTAATAACTTCTACTAATCATACTGCCCTCCCTTTCCAGTGAAAACAGAGCTAGCCTCATCTTCTCCGTCCTCCCAGCCTGACATCTTCTGTAGCCATGGGAAGATACCAGCAAACGATAATCACCTTTAAGAGACACAAGGAGGGTAAAGGAAGAAAAGGTACCTAAAAAATTCACATGTCCACGGAAAGAGGAAGCGAACTTCCTCTTGTGAACTTGTGAACTATGGCATGGAGATTTAGCAAATACAGGTTGGAAAATACAAGAGCAATATATATGTACACATACCTGATGCTGGCAGCTACCAAAGGGGTCGTACTGGGGATGCAGCTCCCCTAAGCCCCTAAACCAAAGCGTCGTTGCCTAACTAGGTCAGACCCTTTATGCTTAGCGGGAAATGCACTCCTTATGAACATTTCCGTAAGTATCCTTTCCACTGCATTATCTCTAAATCGACAGGCATGAAATCCATTATTTTAATATATATTAAATGCTGACAGTTGGAATTCATATCCAGCTGGGTTTGAATTCTTCAAACGCTCTGAGACAGTTGGCTGCTGAAGCTAACATGCACTGGCTATGTGGACAACTTGCTATTAGCAGCTCAAGTTTACAATTTCTAGGGGCAGAAAATACATATTTATTTTTCTTTTCTCCCTTGCCTATTATCAGACTCAGTAACTTGTCTTTTAGGGAGATCATGAAGCCACATTTGAATGTCTTCCAACCGTTAGCACGTTGTAAATCTTTGCTCTCAACTTCAACATAGATGATTTGGCCTTCTCCATTGCTTTTACTTGCCTCTCAAACCTAGCACGTTTTCTAATGGTATTTTGGCTGAAAGCAAACAGTGGTTCTAAAGCTCATACAAGCAGATTGCACAGAAACTCCATGTCAGCTCTGATTTCCAGATATTTCAGGGAATCTGCATATCCTTCTCGGGGAGTTTGGAGGCAAACTCCATGCCCTTATTTTCCAGTGGCAACTTTACTTTTTGGAGTCCTTTGACAGACAAAACCCATAAACAGTTTTTCCAGAATATTAAAAGTAATTGAGATAATGAAAAGCTAATAGACTTTAGCTTAGAGGGTTGCAAAGAATAGCCTGCCATTGTTCAGACAGCCCCGTAATAGAGCACTGTGTTAATTAGAGATGATTCACAGATGACTTGCAATAGATTCTGGTAATTCTGAATAGCAATGATATTTTCATATTGAGCTCTTATCTACTCAGGAGTAATGAAGCCCTAACTTTAATTAAAAGGAAAGCTCCTTTTTTTTAGCCTGTAGGTCCAAGCAACACTGAAGTACAGAAAATTATCATTCCCTTTTACTAATTTTCCATATTTAGAGTTCTACACTTTATGGTTTCGCTTTCGTAACGTTCCCTACCAGACGGCATCTAAGCACCTGTATAGCAACTGTCAATAAGAAGGCAATATTATTGCCATTTTAAATGAAGAAACAGGCCATGCGGTGGGAAACTGTTTGCTCAAGGCCTCTCAGCAAGTCTGTGACACAGTTAAGAACAGAACTGGGCCCATCTTAAATACAGCGTCATCCCTTACAACTCCATGCCTCATCACATAACACCATCTGCTTCACTTGATGGGCATCCACTGCTTCAGTTTACGATCATTACAGTGGTACAGTTTGATGTTTTAACACTCCATTGCTGAAGGGGAACCCCTCTCACCCCATTTAGGGGGGTTCCCATGCTCCGTCACCTTTCCTCTTGCTTTCCCTTAATGCTTTCTCTTGCCTTTTGCCAGGGAGCCAGCAGTGGATTGGTCCAAGGACCAAAGGAGGTACCCTACACACACAAATTTTCTGCTGCTTTAGCTCCTGAGGGTTTGAATGAACTTCAGCTCCTGAGCAAAGGGCAATGATGGGAGCATGCAGGAGCAGGATGGCAGGTCTGCACCCCTCCAGGACAGCTGGCCATGAGGTGGGCTTAGCTGCGATGCCAAACAGGACCTTACTGGGTATGGTAAGTTGACCTTACCTGGCAGTGAGTCTCCACACCTTGAGCTGCCTTTAGCTTTATATTTGTCACATATTTTTTTTAGCATATATTTTACTATAGCCAGGTCCCCTCTTTAAATCGAATTGAGAATAATTGCTCTGATCATTGATGAGGACACCGTGTTTTGTTTCAGAGCTGTCAAAGGTCTATCCTGAGCTTTCCATGGGCACACAGGGGAGCCACCTGGCTAACCCTGTTAGCTGTTGGTGGCTCCATGGCCCTGCTGATCCCAGCACGGACTTATAGCAGGGAGGCTGGGACCAACAGCAAGCTCTTGTATCCATTCTGTCACCATGCCCCTTTACCAGCAAGCCTGGGAAGATTCAAAACATTCCTGAACTCCAGGGTTGCCAAGCTTTGAAACATGACATGAAGTGACGTTAATTACCGCATTCAAGACACTTGATGAGAAGCTATTAATTTACTAATTGATAAAGGCAATGACACAACGCCTCCTCCCCTCTTTTTGAAAAGAGGGACAAAGAAGGACAACCTCCCCCCAACCATGGCATTATACCTTCTGAAAGTTCACCATAAAATTCCCTAAGATTTCTTGCCATTAAATAGATTTACAGGATTCAATATTGTGAGTTATTAGGAAAACAATAATACTGTAATTGATAAAAAACCCAAAGAAATCCCCAAACCATATCCTTCTCAGTCTCCACATCCACTAGATAATGTCAAAAAAAAAAAAAAAAGAAAAAAAAGAATCACTCGCAGATTGCTGAATTAAATTAAGCAGAAACAAGTACATGTAACACAAATGCAAATATTTAGCCTTTTTACTTCTCATTTAAGACTCATGGCAAATATATACAGGCATGTTTCCATTTAATTCAATAGAGGGAAACATACACAAGCAGTATTTTGGTCAGGAAGGGATTACTCATCTGCAAAAAGCTACCTGCATCGTTCAGTGTTCTCAGGATCAAGACCTTTTTTACAGTCAGCTCTTCAGAGGAGACGCATGTTCCTTATGTAAGCTTTAAGCACACGTTAGATGCTTGACTAATGCAAAATAACAGTGCAAAAATCAATAATTACTGCCTCTTAATTTGAGGAACTAAAACATTTTGTAAAATATAGAAACAGGTAATCAAAGACAATGCGGAAAAGCACCGATAAAGAAATCAGAACCTTTAATTATTTCAAATATAGGAAAACAGTAACAGATTATTTAATAACTACATGCTCTAACAATTTGCATTTTACTTAGCTGGCTTCATTGTATATCTAATAATATGATGTTAAATATAACAGTGTGAACCTATCTTTTTTTCACTCACCAGAATAGCTGTTGATTATGCTTTCAAACGCTTTTTTGTCTCATTCATTGATTGGGTTTTACCAGATCCCAAATTAAAGAAAATCTCTCTTTAACATAAGCTTACAGCCAACTGACTGTAATTCAGGGAACTCTAAGATAATGAAAGCGTGTTTGTTTGAATGTACACTGTATTCAGCTTTCAAGCACACAATTCACACCTGATGCTCAATAACAATGAAATCATCACAATATTTTTCATTTATCAAGGAAAGTTTTTGTTTTACTTTCAACTGAAGACTTTCCTTTTCCACAGAAAAGTTCAGGTGGCCAAAAAAATCCCCAAAGCCCACAAATCACTATGTCCTTTAAAAAGCATTTTCCAATGGACGCTTCCACAAAGAAGATTTTAATATAAAGTGCAACTGACAACTTGGCTTCATTAGAAGTCTTCCTCCAAAAGATTTCTGATTTGGTTTAGATGCAATAACCTTGCATGTTAGAAAATAAGTAGCAATAAGTACCCTCACATTGTAAGTCTGTAAAAATCCCGAGTAAAGTAGAGGTAAGTTCCAAAATGTTACTTTTTCCACCAAATCTCTTTATGTGACAATAAAAGAGTGAAGAATAATAAACTCTACTATAAGAGGCTCATTATACATAAATACTTCTATTGTCCAATAAGGTACTTAAGATTTTCCATGTCACTACTTCTGTCAGCTCACACAGGTTTGTCAGGGCATGCTGAAGAGATTCTACTATAAATTCCTGAAAGAATTATTTTTTGCAGTACTTTTATTTTTCTTCTCTTTTTAGCATATAATGACTTCCTCATATAGCACATACATGCACCCGACCTCCATCTTATCTGAGAACATGCAGCGTCACCCTAGCTTACATGCCACCCTCCTGCCATCCCAGTGTACAACTCGTGACAGTTCCTTGTGAACTTTCTTAACGATCCAGGCCCTAAAGGTTGAGCAGTCAGAAGGGTTACTCCTACTTTTATCCCTATTATCTGTTCCATAATCTTTCACAGGTCTAGGTAGGATGCTGCTCACGTACTTTGTAATGGGTCTTCCCACAGCAATCATAGAACAACAGATAACATGACACGCATCTACATCAACTCATTACTTTCCCTGCTTCTAAGCACAAAGTTTTGGAATTCATCACCACCCTCCTTCCTTTCCCTGTGCATAATTGTGCTTTTCTAAAGGGAAAGATGGATTTCAGTGCAGCCTTCATCCTCTGTCATGTGACAGACCTTATGCTATTGTCTCTACAGAATTCTCTGGGTTTTTTTGTAAAGGATCTGTGACGTTAAGGACTTCTCCTTTAGCAGGAATTTCTGCCCAGTGATATAGATATGACAGATGCTGAGTACATGCTGTCATGTGTGGTCTAACAGTAACAGCTGAATGTGTAAAATAGACATATCCAAATTAAACAAGGAGGGAATCAAACAGAATCCAGAATAAAGGAAGGTTACTTTTCCATTTCAGCCCAGATGACTGGTACAAACATAACTCATTGAAATGTCTGTGCTTTTGGTGTTTTGGTTTTTGTTTTACACACCTGGTCTGAAAAATTTAATTAGACCAGCATACAGCTGCCACACTTGCTGTTTGGATGATACTGCTAAGTGTTAGCATAACGTCAACATTTTTTCAAAGATAAATGTCTAAGTGCTGCTCTGCTTTCATTTTTCACTAACACGAATTGGCACTATAAAGAAATTGGAACGCTACTGAAATCTATGAGGCTGAATGAATCAAAAGTATGCACAAGCAGAATTAGCTCTATATTCTGCGCTCCGAGTACACTGCCAGCCAGGCAGAGTTATGCTCCGCAGATAACTTTGTGAGCAGTCCACCTGAAATCAACATTGGCTTGTGCAGCGGAGGGCCGTTCACTGAACGTGAATCAGCACACTGGTATGGGGAGCAGTAACGTTACTCATTTTGTTTCTGAATGATCAACACATTTATACTTACTTAATGTTATTGTCACTACAGAGAAAGCCATGCACAATACACCTCTTTCCCCTGCAATCTCAAAAGGTCCACTGCATCCAAAATTTGAATTAAAGCAATATTACTTCTGTTTCAGGTTTTCAATGTTCTCAAATTAAATCAGACTTTCAGTTAAAGCAATGCTCTAATTCTGTGCCAGCTGCAGTCTCCTCTATAAATTCCTCCCACTGGAATGACATTTCCTATTTGGAGCATTTTTCCCTCGTCCCTGTAAACCAGAGAAGTTTGACATACGTTAATCAATGGACTTAGTCTTCACAAAAGACCATGAAGGAAGGCATCAGCATATTCCCAGCTCAGAAAACAGGGCACAAGCTTTCAGGGACAGAAGAGGTACAAGGTGCAGGGTGAGTTACGCTTGTGTTAAGAAGCGAAAGAGTCCTAAGAGTCCTCCTGGAAGCCAATGCAGCCAGTAAATCTCTGTGTAAAGGCTCCAGCTTTCCCGTAGTTTCAAGTACTTCCATGAAAAAAAAAAGAATTAAAAAAAAAATCAAAACAGATCACAGAAAGCAAATAGCATAAGGTTTTCCTCCATGATTTAAATACTTCTCATCAACAGAGTAGTTTTAAGCAATTCAGCCATCCTCAAATATTTATCGGTCTCATTTGATTAGATTGCTAATCCCAATGAGGATTAGCACTCACTCAGTAGATCAAACTGATTTCTTCTCAATACCACAACTTTCAGGAGATACTCAGCAGCTCAGTCACTTGGACTTTCTGCTAGAGAAGCATTCAGGAGAGCAAATTTTGTATTAGCCACTGATAAAACATTTCAGTTTTTTTTATTTTCGTTATTGACTTTATCCTCCTGTTTTGCTTCAGGCATCTCAGGGAGGGAACAGGAGAGCAGGGTAGAGTAGGAAGGGGCTGCAGAGAGAGGAAAAATTAACTGAACAGACATGGAACTTCAGGGTTATTAAAATTTTTGCCACTGATTTCTGCTTCAGAATGAAATTGCAAATTTCAGTTTTCATTATAAAAAAAAGGTTAAAACAAAATTTAAAAAAGAGAGAGAAATGCAAACTCATTTACACAATGTCAGAATATAATATTTCATGCTGTCTTTTTTTAAAACAAAACTTGAGAACTGGTTACCAAGAATCTTTCTTATCATACTCTTTACTATTGTTCCTGCAATAATTTCCTAGTAAGGTAAACAAATGTAAATTTTGTTCCTACAGAATGATACAGATGACCTCATAACACTTATGAATAAGAGCAAAATGTTCCACACAAATCTTTGCAGGACAGAGTCCTGTAATGCTGTCATTTATTTCTAATTCCCTAAAAACAGTATGCAGATGACATAGCAGAATTACACACACGTCATCCAAAATGACAGCTGATGCTATTATAGAGACATTCAGAATCAAAATAAGGTTAGTACTCAGTCCCCTATCATCACATCTCACAGATTTATGTGCTTCCCTGTTTGCAGATTTAGGAGATGATCCTGAATTGCACTTACTCCCTTTGCACTTCAATTTTCATGCAGAAAAAAATTGCACGCAAAGGCAACGAGCTGTGTGATGTTCAGGGAAGCTGGTCTGTAAGTGCCTTCATAAAACTCACTGCTACATCCATCAGAGAGTGCTTTTTAGCACCTCTTGAATTTAGCCCCTTTCCCTAATCAAAGCTGCTTTACAAGTATTAGCCATGGTTGTTCTTCAAGGAAGGGTAATAGATGACATCACCTACAGCTGAGCAAATTCACACTCCCGTGTGAAGTCTCTCCTCATTAAAATAACATAGGGCAGAACATTATAATTGATAGAATCATTATCATTTAACTACAACCTCCCTTGACCTGCCCTGTCAGCAGAAAGAGACCTAAAAATGGATAAAACCATAGTTTGCACCAACTTGTACCTCCTGCTCCATACTGCCGGAAGGAAGGAAAGGGGACACAATGCAAACAGTGGTAGTCCCAGCACTTACATAGACAAAGAGGTTTCTCTTTTCTACTTGACTCCTGGAAATGAAAACTGACCCATTTATAACATTTGATCAGCTTTCCTGCTACATTATGAATTCCCACAGCTGTGACAGAACATTTGGTCCTACATTGGGCCAAGAAAGACTGAACTGCTTAGCTGCCATCTGTGCCTTTGAAAATGCCATGCAGTGTCTTTATCCCAGATACTTTTGTATGTATGCAAATGAGCACATACCGTTTTAAAATGCAACAACTAGTTAATATCAACAGCAAGGGGTTATGATTTTAAAAGAGAATTTGTCTTTGAAAATTCTTAATTTTAGTATCTTCCCTAATTATTCAGAAATCTCTCTGAGGAGTGCAAGAGACTGCATAATGTGCTTCTCAAAAGTTTCATCATATTAAAGAAAGAGCAAGTATAAGAAATGCAACAGAGCCAAAACTTAAGTTATTGATTAATCACAGACATTTAAAAGAATAGAGAGATGTGTGGGTACTATGGATCAATAGATTCAAATCTAAAGCAGGCACACCATAAAGGCTACATTTTGATGTTGAACACAACAGTTTGGAGATATCCCCTATTCAGATGATGAATACTTGTAAAGACTGATAGCATCTCTAAAACACTACAATTGCTTTATATATTCATCCAACATATGTTTAAAAACCACGAATTCATTATGATTCTACTATCTGGCCCTCGCCCTTTTTTTTAAACCCCAGATGATAGAGATATTGTGACCTTGAAAAAATTATGTGAAATGAAATTCCCACCACTGAATGAGATTTGTCACTTTGGGCTATGTTCTACATTGTACCCAGTATCTATCCAAGTTCAAGTGATACAAAATGAGTATAACTTATTTTGCATATTACTAGGTTTTATTCATAGTGTTATGACATCATCATTGTTTCATAGTAATGAAAACTCTTGACGCAAGGAAATAATGTAATACAACTGTATTATAATTTGTGTAGGGAATGTACAATCATTTACTCTTATCTTCATCTTAAATAATGTATTAGTCACAGTCAGTGTTAATATGAGCTGTTAATAACGCACTTTGTATTCAAACAGGCTCACAGGCAAAACCAAACCAAAAAGAGAAAAAGAATATTTTAACCAGCTGTATGACAAAATAGACTGAGGTCAGACTTTGCAGAAATACTGAGTTTTAGGCTAAGGCAAAGCACAGAAAGGCTTTGGCTTTACCAAAGCATTTGGCAGAAGGTCAATAGCATCTGGAAAAGAAGAGTTTGCTGGAACAACGTCTGCATTTGACTCCGCAAATGCTTGCCTACCTGGTTAGGTTGCAGATGAGACATAAAAGGCCAGACCCCAGCAGGATTACCCAGACATGGAAGCTGCTTCTCTGCTTTTAAACCCTGCTCACAGCTGCCCAGGCTCCTGTCAGACCCCCCAGCCTCCGCTTCCAGGTCCTGGCTTTGGTGACACTAGACTACAGCAAATACTGTCAAACCAGAGAGAGCCCAAGAGTGTATGAAACGGAGAAAAAGGCTCAGATCACACTTCTACCATTACCATGACATATATGCATTGCCCTGACTTGCAGGGCAAAGGGAAAGTACCCCAATGGGCACAGTGCCCCAGTGCAAGTACCCCAATGCAAGCTCTGTTCCCAGCCATCAGCTCCAGGCAGGAGGATCTGACCCTCCTCACCCTGAAAATACCACCACATGCTGTTATTCGGTAGCACATAAGGCCAAAGCAAAATTTAATCCAAGCTGATTTCCTCCTAGAGATGGATACAGATTAATCTCTGATGGCACAAAATAAACTGCTGGTGCTCCAGATATATTTTATTTTTTGGAGCCTCGTCATTTAATGACTGAATCAGAGGTGACATGGCTGGGAGAACAGGGAGCTCATTAACATCCATCAGCATGTGGTATACAATATGCTAACTTCAAATTTGTCATTTGTACCCCAACTCAGTCATGCTCCTTTAGTACTAGTCAGCTAATGAGAAGTACAGCAATTTGGGTGTTTTGACAGAGAAAGAAGCGAAGCAGCAAATTAAATTGGCAGTGGCAGCAATGCAGAGCCACTGAAGGAGTGGGAGGGAGGAGATTGTGCTGCACGACACCGTAGTGATGGTTAGAGGTGAAAATAAGTTTGCCCAAAAGCCAGCACTGATTGGAAGCACTCTGCTCATGACCTCATGAGGATGACAGGAGTGACCCTCCTCCACAAACCAGGGGGTAGGGCCTGAAACTGCACAATCTGGTTCAGTTTGCTCACTGTCGCCTTTTCTCTTCAATGCAACTTAAGGAGAATAACGCCCTCCTGACTTTAATGCATAAAACTTTCTACTGAAAAGAAAACATTATCCCAAAAACTTGGCTGGGTCGGGCCAATACATATGACCTAATGGCTTGTACAAGAAATCTCCAGACAGCCAAAGTCCAGACAGCACATACTACGCACCTGGCAGAGCTCCAGGAATATTTTACAGGACAGAGACATTGGGTTCCTCAGGACTCCACAGCCTCACTTAAGATTAACTACAGAAAGTAAGGGGTCCCAGGGAATTGGAGCTGTTGACATTACCTATCTTGGGTCATTTCTTCCCACTGTACGGGATTGGGCTTGCTCAGTAAAGCCAGTGTAGCCCCAGTGCAGACCTTATGTTGTTACTAGAAATATTGTCAATCTGTATGGAGCAGTTCAAGGGCAAAGGCTACAAAGCAAGAGCCGACTGTGTAACACATAATGATGACCTATACTAAAACACAGTACGGACTATACCAGCATGTAATATGCAGCCAGGACCTATAATAAAATATGGAAAGAGTATGATGCTAGCAGACAGCATCTGACATCTTTAAATTTCATTCTGAGGCATAATCAAACCAGTTCCTCTCCACAGCAAGAGGAAATTCGAGGACAAGCTATGATTTGGCAATTTTAGGCCTGTCCACCTCTTATTGTTTCTAATAGGATGAAAATAATACTTTAAAACAAAATTTGCCTCAAGGACTTTGATCTCTTCTTCAAAGAAATCAAACAGTGAAGGGAATAACTCTTAAGTCCTATTAAATACATACTGAAAAAGCATTCTAACATCATCTGTCTCAAGAGTTTCAAGTAACTTCCATACTGTGTATTATGGCATGAAGTTATTTCTCCACGTATTTACTTCCTCTGATACTGAGTCAAATTAAAAAATGTGAAGAGTCAGTCCAGAGGGCTCAGGTTGCAGACAACATTGTGCATTGCAGTCAACGAAGATTTGCTGCTTGGGAAGTGGGAAGAATAATTTTCTATCTGGGTCATGTAGCGGTGCACAGCAATCGCCCTCCTATCCATAGCGAGCCGCAGCTGACTGCACAGCCCGCGTTAGAACAAGCACTAATGGAAGCGGCTGACCCAGCTGAGAGTAACAAGAGCCGACTGGTCCAACGTGTTGCAATTGACTGGCAGAGTCCCAGAAAAATTTATGGAGCTTCGAAGTAAATAGGCAGCGTTGTGGCTTGACACTTAATACAAAAGAAAAAGCGGTGCCTGCATTATGAATACAGACCTCTCCCTCTGCCAACTACTTCATTTGTCAAGCTGTAAATGAAGACAGGCGCTAATACAGTAAACACACTCCTAGATATGCGTTTTTTATGAAAATAGTAACATTTAGAATAGAATTAAGACTAACCTTTAAAAATGTGTTTTGAGAACTAAAAAGTAACTTTGACAAGAGCACTTTTAAAACTTTTGCCACTGAACAGTGATTGTTTTTTCAGACTGAAATAGATTAAATGAAATATTTTCCAAAACTTGCTTTGCAATTTTAAACAGTGCAAAATGGATCTCTCACAGCTGGCAATCTAGATCTACACTGGGCTGAAACATACATACATTTTGCTGTCATCCCTCTAACCCTGATATACATACACAAAATCAATCTATAAATCCACTCTGCAGATCAAATACAACATGTTAAGTAGTTCTTCCTGGGTTTACTTGGACAAATTATTTTCAAAAATTTGTACTCTAAATTGACATGTGAGAAGAAGAGTCATAATTTTCAGAACTAAACACTAAGACATTCATAAAGAAAAGGCAGGTTGCAAAGGCAGTCAAGCTCCCATTCTCCAGTTGACCACGGTTTATGAAGTTGTTGGGGGGGACGCACACAGGGACCAGAGTGCTGTTCATTGAGCAGTCTCCCTTCCATAATAATTCCAAAACTACATTCCTGTGAGAAGACAGAAGCTGAACCGTCTCTGCCAGTTTGTCTTTCCAAGTTGCTGCTCTTCCCTGTTCTTAATTACCTGCGTCAAGCGCAGGGCTTAGGTCAGGTGAACCTGTGATATCACCAGAAATCAGGTGCCAGCTGATGTAATTAGGTGAACCCAATCAACATAAGAGGAACATGGATCTGGGTCACAGTCTTGGCAGATTAATGACTCTGCACCCCGACAAGGTCATTTACCAGAAACTGAATCTCAGCAGCTTGTTGCAATTTTACTGCTGCCCTGCTTTGCTCTGGATCAGGGAAGTGAAAGCATGCAATGCTAAGGGTGTAACCGGATGACTCAGTTTGCTGATACATTTGAATATTTATACTGTTTAATGGACATCTTGGAAAATTAGGCTGATGTTCAAGTCGCATTTGGTAGATTAAGACAGAAACCTAATGCATCTCTAAAGACTTTCTCAGGACATGGCACGATGCCTTTGAAACATAGCATTCTTCTAAGCAAGTGTTATGATGTTTTCTTATGTCACCAGTGGGATAACATGCCAGTTTAGTTTATATTTTTACATTTTAGAAATAAAATAGCAAAATTGTTTGCACTTATATGTCAGCTTTTGTTGCTACCAACTCGTCAGTTTCTCAGATTAGAAAAGCAAATGACCTGACTAGGGAATGTAAAAAGTTTGCAACTTTATATAGACTAGACTAGCTTGAAAAGTCACAAAACTGCATTGCTCTACGCAAGGAGTACTACGAGTCCTGGGAAAGGATGCCCTGAAAACTACTGTGGAGTCAAGGCTGCCATCACTGCTGGGGGCATAAGACACCAAGAGCACTGGGAGCTGTGATCTGCAGCAGGAGAAGCTGAATCACAGAGGTGCAACAGAGGAAGACCCACACACAGCAGTTTGAAGAGCGTCCATAAAAGGGAGGCAAAAGCTATGTGTTTTGGGCTGTACTTCAGGACCAGATTGGCAAGAGAGGCAGAGAGATGGTGGCCCGGCCAAGCAGATGGTGTTCTCCCAGCACAGCCTGTGCTGAGAGCCTTCCATCTGCTAGCATGCTCAAAACCAGAGTAAGATAGGAATTACAGGACTTTTATTATAAATAACATTTTAATACTCTGAAAAATATTTATTTGATTCCACGTTAACATTGATGAACTCAGACTACAGAGCCTCAGAAATACTCAGGAGGGGCTGAAAGGATTAGCAGGAGCAGCAGATTGCTTCTTTTGGTGTGCAAAGTCACAGCTACCACACCAGCTGCAGAAGGAATTTCAGCTGTTAACAAAACAAAATTATCCCATTGATGCTGTTTTCTTTAAAAGAAATGCTAGGTACCTAGACACACATACACATATTTACCAGATATGCAGCTAATATGCATTTTAAAGTAGGTTTTGTGGGGGGGTTGGTTTTTTTGTTGTTGTTTTTTGGTTTGGTTTTTTTTTTTTTTTTTGTTTTGGGGTTTTTTTTTGTGTGGGGGGTTTGTTTGTTTGTTTTTTTAAATAAGGGAGGTTTCTGCAGTTAGAATGGTATCATAGATAGCTGGTTCTTTACCTAGTGTCTCCTGATCCTTGCTTCCTCAGAAGCAAAGTGAAAAATGAAGTTTTACACAGGGATGGTGCCACAGACGTAACTAGCAGAGTCTGTGACACAGGTTCTGTAGTGCATTTTTTCACCCCCTTCAACTGCAATTATTATTCTATGCTTATGCTAACAAAAGTCCTTAAAAAAGTATCGAAGCCCCAATAAACAGTACTGTTTAGTTCAATGCATTTTCTGCAACATTGTTAGGATGCTTGGCGACATAGTAAGATTGTGCAATGTAAGGAGGGCTGGATCATCATCTCTTGGAGAGCAGCTCAAAGTGTTAGTGGAAACACAGCTGAGCAGCCACTAAGCAACATCTGAGGAGAAGAGCACGTCACCCTCTCCCTAAGTCCTTGAAAAAGCATCTCTAACAAAAGCACGAGCTGCTGTGGGTTAAACTCTTGGGGAGATGCTATGAACTTCCTCATTTCTGACCATCCTCTGACTGTTGTTACCCACCAAAACTGCCACAGCACTCAAGGCACGCAGCTGCCCCCTCTCCAGCCTTCCTGCTGCCAAGAAGCCCCAGGGAAATGTATAGGGCAGCAATCCGTGCCCACACCTTCCCTCTGGGCCAGGGCAACACTCACCTGCTATTCCATGCAAAGGGCAGCATACAGAAGCAAAAGAAATTAAAGCAATTACATTTTACTTTTCTACTTGTTGTTAGAGAACTAAGCAATACCTAAAAGAAGAATCAATTAAAATGTACAAAAGTGAGGAGAAACTAATTGGGATAGTAATAAGGGACTACTAGCAAGGGTCATGTGTATCAGAACTAGAGGCAATTTGATAAAATTAACAGGGAGCATCACGGCTGCATATCAGAACAAACTTTTCAACAATAAAACTTTGGCAAAATATTTTAATATTATGTTAATAACATGGGTTTGGAATATTTTACATCAAATTATACCTACTTGGATCATTAAAATGGTTAGAAAATCTGCTTGGACAAAGATACAAATTATGGAAGAGGCATTTTTAATTTCCAGTTGCTATGCGTTTGTTTTTCTGGGTAGGGCAGCACTTAATGTTGCTGGAAAGCCATTAAGCAACAGTAGTCATTTCCTCAACCACCTGCTTTACACTAACACTTGTTTACAAAATAATATCTTAGGGGACTCTTTAAATTTGCATCTCAGAGTTAATGCAATATTCATGGACTGCAGTACTTGTTCATAGCTCTTCCTGTAGTTAGTTCTGTCATTCCACTCTCTCTAGTGCTCAGGAATGGGAAAACTTAAATCAGACTAAAAAAAGATATTGAGAAAGTCATTCATATTTATACAAATGATCTGTAAGTTGAAGACTTTTTGTAAAACCTAGAAATATATTTTAGAGTACTTAACCTCACAAATACATTAAGCTACAGCTCAAAACAAGTAACAGGTCAACTTTTCCCTTGCAAAACATTTTTCCTGCGCTGCCTTAGTCTGCAACATGTAACATATGGAAGGAGATGAAACACGTACTATGTAGGGGAAAAGAAAATTTAAAAAAGATACTCAATGGTGAGAAAAAGCCACCTGAGGAAGAGCACTGAAACAACAGCAGTCCTCAACGATGTCTGTTTGACCAAGAGCAGCAGAGAACTATTTTAACAGTAACCCTGGAGACAGTTCAGAATTTCACTTAAGCACCTGAAAGCATGGACACGTAAATAATTTTTAGGGCCAGATAACATCATTTGGGCTGCACAGCACCTTTAACCACATCCAATTCTACTGAAACATGGATTATTCCCTGTACAGAGAAGTAGTTAGCAGAAAAGGAGAATTGGGAGGGCCAAGGGACAGAGAGAATCAGGTCTACGGTAACCTCAGGCTCATGAAGTCCCTTTTACAAATCCTCAAACAGGCTCCCTTTTTCCTCACCAGAGGGAAATTATTGGCAAGGGTGAGGGGTGAGGGTGTGGCGAGGAGTTAGTGCAGCAACCCAAAATGCTTCTGCGCTTTACTGGTCTTGTTAGTACCAAGTGGTGATGTCTTAGCTGTGGATTAATAACTACAATGGAGGGAAATAAATACTTCACTCCCAGAGAAAAGGAAAAGAACTAGCCCAAATCAGCTTTACAGAACAGAAAGTAATTGCCATAAAATGTCAGCGTTCACAAAGTGGTTTCATACAGATTTGTACACTTACTCCCATTTTAAGAAATCAGAAATAATTTGGTACTTCAGACTCTAACTGTTAGCGGTGCATAAGTATTGAAGCTGACAAATTACTATGACATAAATATTTGTCTCCCTGTGAAGCTCAGCTTACACTTGGATCCCATATACATTATTTTTCTTCGTCTGCAAATTTTCTACAGGCCAAATACATGGTATCACAAGTAAACGGAAGAGAAGAAAGGCAGTGGAAATCACTGGGAACTATGAAAAATGGTAAGCAACAGGCATGCACAGTTACGTGCGATAAAGTTTCTGTGAGCTTCTGTCAAGCATTGAAACACGGTACAAAGCTCACTGAAGTAACGGCATTGTTTTTGTGCTATATGGCCAGTTCTGAGGGGAAGTTGCTTTCTGATGGAAATTGTGCTAACAGATGGTTTGTTTCAAGAGCCTTGTGATAAAATTGTATGGATGTCCTAACGCACACAACTTTAAATGAATTAGGTTGGGCAATTTCTTCTGCATAGAAAATTACCAGGAACTATAATTTAGGACTATGACACTTCCATTTCAAGCAAGTTTATAGACAACATATAAATTTCCCTGAACTTTAACCACAGATGTTTGATTGTTTTTGCATAATAAATTAATGGTTGAAAGATTAAGTCATACCTAAACAAAAGCAGAGTGTTTTAAAACTGGGCAAAATCTTCCCAGCTGCTTTAGTCTTTTGCTTAGCCTCAGGGGACACATCTGAAAGAGTGCACCAGCCAGGACAGATGGCAACCAACGCGTTTCTTGAGTCATACATCTTTGCTTATACTAGGTCATGATGAGTGCCTGAAGGCAGCGAGCATGAACTACCAGCAAGTCATGCAAAATGTGCCCAGAAGGTACCATCCAACCTTCATTTCATATAAATTAACCTGCCAAAAGAAACGTGAATGATTGCCTTACTCTTTTGTTCTATATAGTCCACACTTCCTAAGGGTAACCGCACAAAGCTAACTAAGCTCCCAGTACTACATTCAGCAAAAAGCTATGGTTAAGGGTCAGCATTGATACACCTGGGGCCTGTAGAGAACAGCCTGAGGAATGGCCGCACAAGATGCTAAAGCTTGGAGGTCACATTAGCTGTGATTTGTTTAAGACAGCTCATCAGTGGAGAGGTACATAGGTTATCACAAATGCTGCATGGCACAAAGGAATCTCATTTATTCTCTTCCCCTGGCAGGCACTAGATGCTCCCCACGCACCTTCTATGTTTCTTTTTCTAAATCATGAAACCTGCCTCTGCAGACTACAAGGACTCAGATGCCAACATTTCCTTCTCAGTATCGTATTTTGTAGCAATAAAGGCCTTGTTACTACCACTGCAGAGTATTTTAAAGGAATGTGAAATATTCGCAAGTGAATATTGACCCCTCTTACCTAGACTTCAAAGGGCATCTCTTGAGATGGAAGAGTAACTGCCCAACTGCTAGTATCTACAAAAAATCCCAATGCAGGTAGGCAAATAACTCAAAGCTCTCTGCAGAAGAGTGAAACTCAGGTTGCCCTAAAAAGACATTCATATCAGCTGCTAGCACTTGGAATACAAGGTTGTCCCTTACATACACCATGAAAAAAGAGGTCCAGTCCATCAGCATGAATGAATGACACAAGGTGCACGAATGAATCAACATCAGAGCAGAACAAATTGCAGAAGTGCCATATGCGTCAACAGCAGAGGAAAAAAATACAGTAGCTTTGGACACAATGGAGGTATAGCTTAATATCTTGGTTCACCTTGGGCTGGTGATTAAAGACAAGGTAAAAATAAAAAGAGATTTCACATTGTCACTTATTAATCTTCATACTTATGTATTGAGATATATATATATACACACACACACACACACTAATGCAGGGAGACATTTTGCTACGGAGATAAAAAAGACTACTAATAATGTTGCAACTGTAAAAAAATGTTGAGAGTTGTTAATTCCACCCAACAGATAATGACTCTTGAACACAGCAGACTTTCCATGTTGACCATTGCCTGCTAGGAAGTGAATCCACTTTGGAAGCAGACAAATTACAAGCTTAATGAAGAATAAAGACAAGGGTTTTGGAAGCAAAGACCCTTTCCCATTCTTGTAATTGCACAAACTAAAGCAGATATATGACTTTCTGAAAAATAGGAAATTAACTAATTGGCAATTAGCAAAAATCTCTGTGGACCTACTCCTCCTCAGGGCCAGGAGTACAAGGATGACAGTGGAATAGTACCCAAAAAAAAAAAACCAAACCCAAAACAAATTAAATTTTTTGTTTAATAAGCTGTTTCTGCAATTCTTTCACTCTTTTGTGTGTAAGACAGCCTGAAAAGATTTAAACTTCAATGATTAACTTATAATCTTGCAATTTTTTATTAAAACATTTTGTTCTTGGTGTTTGTCCTCTGCTGTTTCACCTTGATTTTAACTTGAAAATATGCCCATATTTTCTCTTATATAATAGTAATTGAGCTAATAATACAGTGACACACAGAAATATATTTCCTACCTGAAGGTTTCAATATGCACTGCATGTCAAGAGAGAAAGTATTTTAATGGATTGCCACGCAATTCAAAATAAAGGTACTTTCAGGTAACACAGGACAACAACTAAACCACAAAATAGAAGGTAGAAGGACTTGAAATACAACAGGCAGAATACAGTCATCTGTTGGAAAGAAAACCAGAGGAAAACTTAGGTAGACAAGCATGTAATTACCCAGGCTGAAATCTGGCCAGGATACTGAGTCAACACAGCTTTACTTTTGCAGAAACAAACGGGTCAGATGCTGAGTTAATATTTGCACACAAAAAGTAGGGGATTCAGCAGCAATGCAGTGGGTCACTGGTTAAGCACAGACTGGGGAAAGAATAGAGACCAGCATGTCATTTTAAGTAATTTTCCACCCCAACTGTACTCTGCCTGATAGTGCTTAGAAATACCCTGAGCAAACTGACAGCGGTAAAGAAAGAAGGAAGGGGGGCGGGGGGAAGGAACAGCAACAGCATTACACTACAGAGAAGTTGTTGTAAAGTGTTTAGAGTTTTGAGACTGGTTGTAGATGAGTAAGATGGGGAAAAGTTTTCCAGGGAAAAGCTCTGTGAAGTTTCCACATAAACCAAAGTAAATACTTCGGGCATGATTCTTCTGTTCTCCTTCCTGCAAATCAGGAGTAACTCCACCAAAGACAACCTTGTAAAACTTGTTCAAGAAGGTCTATTGTGAGCAGAGATGAATGATCATGAATACACTCAAGAAAGGTGATTACCTGCTATCTGATTACATTTTTACAGCTCTTACATGTTAACAGGTGTTTTCAGAGAAGTACTGCAAAATACCAATTGCTTTAATCAATACCAATGAATTTTTAGTGGTAACATTAACTGGATGCAGACAGTTGCTTCAGGTATTACTTGTCACAAGGAATCAGTCTCTAGAGAGAACAACCTGGATGCTTGTGCAACAAATCATGTACTCCCAGTCACGGCTTTCAGCTGCAGGTACACTATGTGCCAATAACTTGACTACATATTGCAGAACTGGAAAATTTGACGGGCCAGAATTAGTGAACTAGAAAAATGTTCCCTTTCCCTCCCTGACCTGTAAACCCTGCTGTTTTTCTCTTTTGACTAGACTTCCTACCTAGTCTAAGCTCCAAATATTATGCTCATATTTTCACAGTGAAAAAAACAGTTGCTGTAGAGTAACTGAACAGTACAGAACTGGCAAATTTACTACTTCAGGGATTTTCTACAGCTGTACTAAAGGGCATTGTTATGAAAATGAATTGCCTAGATGTGATAACATCCACTCAATATGATGAAGCACCGATGCAGGTGTTCACCCAACAGGGCAGAGAACAGAACTGCTAGCTACATAGCACTGCTGCTCCGCTTCAGCTCCAGGACAGCCTACGGGCACAGGTGGCAGCATTACTACCCAGTTTACCTTTCCACCCTTCATTAGGATGCAAATTGCTGAGCATCCTAAACTCCTGGAGATTAGAGCTGGCTGAACACTTCCTGATGAACTGAAGTTTTATGAGACAACATCCGTTCGTTGGTTCCAGAAACATCCTCGGTTTGCTAAGCGTTTGCTGCAGCCAAAATAGGAACCTTGGTAATCTGTCCTACGATGCCAGGTATTAAATGTTCCTTGGAAACGTACAGATCTAGAAATTGACCAGGAGTCTTGGTGAGGTCTGCTGTATCTGGAGCAAGGGACACAGAAGATGGAAACAAGGGATTTATCAGCCTTGTAACAAAGCACTCTGGCTCTGACTAAAGGCCCATGGAGACCAGTATTTTCTCTCCCACAGCAGCCTGTAGCAGTTGCCCAAAAAAGGAAGAGGAGGACATGGCATGAACATACTGATGTTTCCTGAATATCCTCCTGGCACCAGGCCATGAGTCAGGGAATTCCTGAGCCAAAAGCAGTGATTACAATCAGTAGCCACTTACAGTTTCTTATGCCATTAGTTTGTTCAGTCACATTTGGACCCATACATTCTATTAGCATCTGGTAGAAAGAAGTTCCACAGCTTGATTATACAGACCATAAAGCATTAGCTCATTTTATTGCTTTAAAGGCAGCCCTCACTTGCATCAGGAGAGAAGTTTGGCCAGCCTCTGCTCACCTTCTCAAGTACCATGATTCTGTAGGTTTCTGTCACCGTCCCCTCAGCTGTCCCCTTTTCAAGCTGAAGAATTCTTGATTATTTAGTTGTTCCTCATACAGAAGCTTTTCCAAATCTTTCATTACCCTAATTGCTCTTCTTTGTACTGTTCTCATTTCTGTACCATCCTTTTCTGAAATGCAGGAGGACCGGAGATGCACACAGTATTCAAGGCACGAGTGCACCATAGATTTCTACAATGGTATGATGACACTCATTTCGTTCCCTGCTTTTCTCTAACAATTCATAGCAGTCCATTGTGTTTTACATAGCTACTGAGTACTGTGCTGACATCTTCATGAAACTGTAATCCCAGCATTTTTTTTTTTTTTTTTTTTTTTTTTTTAACTGAATGGCAATAGTCAGCCCAGGGCCAATCATTGTTTGTATAAAGCTGGGATTATTTTTCCCCAACATACATCAGTTTACATTTCTCTGTACTGAATGTCATCTGTGATTTTGTTGCACATGCAGTGTTGCAAGGAGGTCCTGAACTTTCTTCATAATCGGCCTTCTCTAACTATACTAAGTGACACAGTACCACGAAACTCATTGTTTCTCTTCTCTCTCCCTTTCCAGATTATTTATAAATGGCACAGGTCTCAGTACTAATTTCCTTACACCAAGAAAGCTTACCATTTAACTGCTTCTCCTCATTTTCCAAACATTTCTTCCTCAATGAGAGGATCATCTTATTGCTACTACGGCTACTGAGCTTTCTTAGGAGCCTCTGACAGACGTATCATGTGTGTCCCCTCAGATTTCAGGCTATAACAATCAATTCCCAAGTCGTAAAAACTGTCTGTGGCTCTTCTCTTATCCATACATTAACCCAAATAAGATTCTTCCACTGCAGAACTTCCACCAAAGACACACAATTTTAAACCATCACCCTCTCAAGGGACAATCTCTAGTTGTACTATGTCTGAAGCATTAAGAGTGATTTGCAAGATTTTCACATCATTTTTCCCTAAAAGGGTAATTGCATTAGCTTCATATCTTAAGTTCATGCTATTAAAGAAGGGGGGGTAGGGGGGGGGGAGGGGGGAGTGCGGCGTGCACACAAGGAAACTGCTAACTGCAGGGGAAAAAAAAAAAATGAACAAATGGATCTTAGAATCAGTGTTCCATATAATTTCTCAGTTGTTCCCAATATCTTGTTTCATCAGAGGATTTTTTCCTCATTGTAGCCATCAACTGACCACCAGTTGAACTAGATTAGCATTAACTTCCAGCACAGAAGGAACGCTGTTGTCTTTATAGTTAGGATTTAATCCGCCTGAAACATAGCTCCTGGGATTCCTAACCACGGATCCAGATTTTGCTGTGCTGTGTGCTGTAGAGCACAAGAGAAACAGTTTTGCTGATCTAACCTAGGCCAAGAAGAGTCCAACCCAGGTTCAGGGTGAGCCTCCCCCACAGACTTCACGCTGCCTGGGCCTGCGTGTGTGGAATCAGAGCAACACCGATGGCACACAGGCTCGACAGCAGAAACCGTAAGATGGCATTGGGCATGGGGGAGAGGCAGCAGAGAGACAAGCCATCTAAGAAACACTGCCTCTCTGGAAATAAACACTCAAGTCAATGCAGTGAGCACTTTGGCTTGGAGAACTCAAGCCACGTTACAGTAACAGTTACCAATCACTTAAGGTGAAGTGTAAGAAATGCTGCAGATACCAGTGTCATCACACCCTTTATCGAATTCAAAACCAGGACGTTTCAATTGCCTGTGGTAGCTGGCACACAGGGCACTTGTTAGGCAGTTTTTCTACACAAAGTTAAAATGGAAATCTAACTCCCTCCTTCTATAAGTTCTTTTTTTGGATAAATCAGGTTTCTGAATCCAGTTATGAACAATTCTAATAACAGCAAACCAGAGAAATCCTTAAGTGCCTTTTTTATGCGAGCAAGCTGAAACTTAACATTGCTGGACTATAACAATATTCAGCCACAGAGGAGGAGGGAAAGCTTTCAAGTCGCCTGGCTGCTCCAGTTTGTCTCTGATGGGGAAAAATCTCGTAACACAAGTACCAACAGCATCAGGAGGCTTTCAAAAGTCTGAAAGGAACATTGCTGCTGGAGCACACTGTATTACTATGGCCATGTGCTAAGCAATCACATTCACTACACTGGACATGTATGTAATGGGAAAATACAAATGGGCTAAGGATGATGTGTGTTTAGGGCTAGTAATAATAAAACATATCGTAAGGCAGTGAAGATCATAGAATCATAGAATCTTCATGGTTGGAAAGGACCTTTGAGATCATCGAGTCCAACCATACACACACACACAAAAACCCCCCTACAATCTCTGCCACTAGAGCATGCCCTGAAGTGCCAAATCTACCCGTTTCTTAAATACCTCTAGGGATGGCGACTCAACCACCCCCCTGGGCAGGCTGTTCAGTGCCTGACCACTCTTTCAGTAAAGTAATTCTTCCTAATATCTCATCTAAACCTCTTTTCAATTGGCTTCCTTCTGTGTGTACTAAATCTGTGTTGTGACCACCTGAGCCATCTGGATAGATAAAATCCAGACCAAAATATTTGCCATCAAAGGTGCTGTGGGGTTTTTTTTGTTTGTTTGTTTCTTTGTTTTGTTTTAATTGCTCACAGTGCCACTAAGCAAGCATGTTTTCTATAAGCAGTATGCAAACACCACAATGTTGCACTGACATGGAGTTTTGCTTGTGAGCAGGATGCAGGAAGGTACAGTTTGCTTCTGTACTAAAAAAACTCTTTTGCTGAAAATGCCAAGACAAACATTTTTAATGACAGTTTTCTTCACAAAAATGAGATTATTTTGCCCTCGAGGTAGCTGAAGGGCAAATTTAAAACCCTCAGTCTTAACTGGATTTTGAGCATTCAATTGACCCACATACAGCCTTATCTATACAAAGGCATCCTCAGTGCAGCTAATGGCATCTCGGCCCTATCTGTATCCAGACTGTCAGGAGCAGCAGTCAAGGCTTGTTAGCTCTGGCAGCTGGTTTCAAAAACCAGTGAATTGCTTGGAGCTGGCTTAAGCCGATCTGTCACTGCAAGTGGCTGCAGGAACTTGAGGGTTTTGCACGCTCAGCATCCCACTCACCGCTGCTGTGGGTAAATTGCTAGTGATATTGGTACGCCTTTCGTATTAAAAAAAAAAAATTAAAAAATTGTAGTGCAGGCAAGGCTCATGTGTGGTGGAATGGCACATATAAAAAGGACAAATTACTGCATTTTCCAGTAGAGAGACAGTGTTTGGTTTTACTATTTTTCTCTCAGGCAGTGAACTAGGGGCAGCCATTGGTAGGTTGGTGAGATAAGGTGACAGCAGTTAACTGATTTCCAAAACAGGTCTCACTGTAATAACTAAGCACCCTTGCATGGACTTTAACGGGTGCTGGAGCATAAGAATGCTCTGGCCTTGCCTTGTCACCAAAACGGGGATGTCTATCCTTGCAAATCCCTTGCAGAGAAATTGGATACTGGGTATCAGGGAGGCACAGAAGTCAGTTGCCTCAGTGTGATATTAAGCATCTTAAATCACTAGTAATGTTGCCAGGAAAAGCAAAGAACTAACTGAATTTTTTAATGACATCTGAGAACTGCAGTATGCACACACACCCTGGCAAAACATTTTAAACTAACATTGTTACATGGCATGAACAAAATCTTTCCAGCACACCACTGAAGAATCAGATTTTCTTTCCAAATGCTTATCAGTGGAACATTTAAGGAATTCACTTAATAAAATAGTTGAAATGCATTTAACCATCACCAACACATGAAGCTATTTACCTCATGACGACAGAGTTGGTACCTCCGAGGTGGTACAGATATTTTAAGTTCAAGCTGCCTTTAATTTGGCTATCAGAATATTTTTCTCACGTAAAACAATATAGTTTCCACAAGGAAAATGCACAATTCTATCCCTGTTTTCTTGCAGGAAAACAGAAAGTAATATTGTAATTAATGTACAACCGTATATATAAATTACTTGACCTCATTTAATGTAAATTTTGCAATTCTTCAGCAAATATTTACACACATAAATGAGAAAATATAGGACAACAACAACTTTTGTATAACTAAAGTGAAAATCAAAGATGAGAATCCCAAAAAATGGCTTCAAGTTAACAGTTCGTAACTGAAAGCCTGAAAGGTAAAAAAAAAAAAACCTACCTCGGAGACTGAGGCATCTAGTGATAAGTACAATTATTCCATAGTACAACTAGAAAAGTAGAAAGACTTTTCCAAATAGAATTAAATGAAAAAGGAAGAAATCAATTTCTGATGTTACTGTGGTAGCAGTACGAAAAAGGAAAGCAAAAGACTGGATCATAAGAAGTTAGGAGAAAAAATAAGTGACAAAAAGTCTAGAGAGATACAGATTGAAAGGCCAAAATGAGTCCAAGAGACTAAACAGCCAATGGATTTTTTTTAAAGCCGTATCAGCATTCCTGCCTAACATACAAGCAGGAACATTCTCAGTAAAGAGCAAGTACAAAGAAAAAGCAACATTCAAGATACGCCTGCATGGTCCTAAAGAGATCAAGCCTAAAAGATAGACCTTTATCGCCAAATCTTGTCCAATAGTCTGACATTGATTTAAAAGCTTCAAAGTATTAGAAATTACACAAGTGAGTAAATACAAAAAGGGAAAATTGGTTAGAGACCATTTGTTGAACAAGTTGCAAATATTCCATTAGCTTTTGTAAAGAACACAGGAAGTACAAAAGACACAAATGCAACTGAAGACAGACTCAGAGCAGGCGTTTCAGGTGATGGTAGCATTGTCAGCCTCAATGTCTAGCAAAAAACTGTATTATTCTCGACAGCGGGGAGAGAGGTGAAATAAAAATCAAGAGCAATTTTCTTCTGCAATCTGTCAAGAAGCAAGTAGGTTTCCAGACCGGAAAGCACCAAGCAGATTTTAAGCTGTGTCAAGTGGCTGTTCTCATTTTATAGAACTAATGTGAAGTGACAAGCACCATTCATGAAAAATATTAGAGATTTCCAAAAAGCTTTTGACAGCAATTGTGCTGTCAGAAAGTCCAATTGTTTGTAATGATAACTGGAATAAGACCAGAATGCGTAATATTCCTGTTATTGTTCATACTGGTCATGACCAGGGTGCAACAAAATTAGCAGCAGCAATCAACTGAGAATTTTCGTGGAGAAATGGTACATTTGGATGATTTTCATTTCACTTCCCAAGTGGAGGAAAAGGACCAGTTATTAGCAGACACAGAAAAATATATTGGTCACTTTATTGACAAGGAAGGCAATAAACACGGCTATTAATTATTCCAAACTAACCCCACAGCAGACAGAGAAATATCAATAAATTTATATCATTTTACTTTTTTAGGAAGTGGATGATGATTAATCTGTCCTAGAATTCAAGCAATGAAAACCAAGGCAGGAGTGGCTTTTAAAAAACTTGGAAAAGTTTGGGGAGAGGGATAAAACAGAAGCATGAATCAAAATTGATACTAAATACAAATTTTCAGTCACGTTATAAGGTCTGTCTCCTTGCCTGGAGGAGAGTCACAGAACTCCACAACAATGTTTGATGAAAGACATTGACTCACTTAAAAGACCTCATGTGAGACCTCCAGAATCCCTTGGACAAAAATACAGCGTCAGGTATCGTAGGTTGAGCACGCAAACATAAAATATTAAGGCCTAAAAAGGAGGAAGTGACAGATATTGTTAGCACATACCACTGATATGACTCTAATCTCAAGTGATAACCTGAAGGAAAGCAAAAAGGAGAGCTAGAATAACAACACAGAACGAGAGGCACATCTCCAGTTAATTGACGTAGAGAGAAAAATTATTGGCCATGACATTAGAGAAACTGATTTGTCCCCTGACTGGCCCAAAGGCGCATGAGTAGAAACAGCTCCCATCCAAAACTTCAAAACACCTCAAACGAGGATGCTGACACACAAGGCAGCAGACAGCTCGGAGTTAGAATAAAAATAGAATAATTTACCTTACTACTGAATACCGATCTACCCGTGGTAGTGGATCTAGGCTTCACTTTAGTGCTTCACATCACTGAATATCAGATAGAGCAGTTAAGCTGAACAAGGCTTCTTCAGTAATGTCTGTCTCCAAATGCCAAAAAGAACTGCCAAAAGGAATAAAAAGGGGCTGTCGCAGAAGGAGCATCTACTGTTTCCCTACTGTAGTCAGAGGGTTGCTCCAGTCAAGTCTGGCACAGCATCACAGGCTTGCTTAGGTGAGAGAAACAGAGCCTATTTTAGGATGATTCACTGGCACCAGGCAACACAATGGAATTTTCATTAAAAAGAAAAAAAACAAAACAGAGTCTCCGGAGTCAAGAGAGTTTGCAGTTAAGGACAGCAACCATTTTGATTTGCAAGAATCAATACGCAGTAAGGTGTGACAGAAACATTAACTCTGCCTCAGTATGCCCATTCCCTCATGCAAATTATAAAGCAAACCTACTCACAGACAACCAAAGCAGGTAACGGAACAGATCAATTTTATAGACAGACTCAGCAGTTTAAGTACTGCACCGCTAAAGCACAATTTTGCATGAGTAGGTTTATATAATCTACTAAATGCCAAAGCCAGCAATTACTGCAGGAGCGCTTACCCTCTTATTTTCTAAGGCATGACACAAATTATTTGTTCGCACACAAACAGTGAGCCTCTAGAAAGGACAAAAAGGTTTTCTGTGAAGTCGTGTTCTGCTCAAAAGACTGTAAGGGGTTAATACAATTTGGACCTCAGGCTGTTACCGAGTGTGCTGCACACAGTCCCATCCCATTCTGGAGAGAAGCTCTCCATTCATTCCAAGCAACAAATACAGTCAAGAATTTGGGCAGCGCAAACTACTCCACAACATCTCGCCAATATTCTTCACTGATCCGTCCTGGCGGGTAAAGAACATCTGGAAGGGAACAGCCCGTATCAGAAGTGTCTGGGTCCTGTCTGCGGAGAGCGCCAGCAGGCGCGCAGGCAGGCACCACGTACTGTGCGAGGAGGAAACTTGTCATATCCTATTAAAGGCAGATAGGATTGCAACATTTCCTAGATATTCCAGTTTTGTTTTCCCAAAGGAACTGCTGTTAAGTATGCAGAATCTATTATAAACACAGTGCTAAGGCTTTTCCATAACTCTGATGTCAGGAGAAAGAAAAATGTGTAAACACTTGGAGAAATCAAGATACAAATACAGGCCAATGCAGACATCATGTTTCTCATTGTCTACTTTTCCTATCAGCAAGAGTGACTTTCATTATGTATTATCGTAAATCATAACACTAACAAATTAATGATTTCAGGAGTCATTTACTAATTTACTGGTAAATATATATTTTTTTTTTTTAAGTTCTTGAATTTTCCTTATATTCTGCTACAAAAAATATCTTAAGGATTTCTTTTTGTCTTGTTCTTCATCCAGAGAAACCCCAAACATGAAAGACATGAAAAGTCTTATGAAAACCTAGACAAGCTTTCTCTGAAACAATCCACAGTCTAACTATCACAACCTCGCCGGATGTCTGAGATGCCATAATTCAAATCCCAGCTCAGGCTAAGTCATACCAGGAACATGAGTGGATCTCCTACAGTCTAGGTAAGTGCACTAATTACCAGGCTCTCTGCTATTCTCAGGTGCGCTGCTCTCAATTATTCTACTGGAGTAACCTCATCTTGTATAACTAATTACACATTCACAGGGCTAACAAGGCAGTTTTTCTAAGCCCACTGGTTATGGGACTCCTCTCAAGTTGTGAAAGATCATGATTCAATTAGTATTTTAATTACTTACATAAAGCAGAACTATTTTCGCAAGAGAGACTGAAATTGTAACACCCCAAATTGCCTCAAGGTTAAGACATTCATATAGGACACTGGTAACAGTTTCAAGCTCTCAACCTGAGCTACATTCATAGGACTTCAATGTGTGACATCATGTGAGTGCTCTGCCAGGGTGGGTGCTCCCATCTGCACGCCAGAAACTTCCTCTGTTGAGAAATGATAAATTCTGATGTTGAGAGACTCTCCTAGGTGTACCTGTAAGTATAGAAATCATGTGTGTGTATATATATATATATATATGCACCCACGTATGTATATATGTATGAACAGTAACATTCCCTAAATTCTTTTTTAGCACGGAATGAAGATTAAGAAAAATATTCTTTTAAATGGAAACAACAGAAACAGCAAATATCCCAGCAGAGCGCCTGATAATTATTTCAGGCACAAAGGCCTCATCTACAGCTTTGCAGCTTGGATTATGTAGGCCATGAAGACCATTCTTTCTAGAATGTATTGAAAGAGAAATCTGGAACTCTGATTCCTTCAGAACCTTGGTTTCTCAATAAATACTTGGCGCACATAGAGATGTAAATTAATTTACCTAATATATATGCACATATGTATATAAAGTATGTGCATGGGCATTAAATTAATATATGCACACTATATACGGTGTTCTCAGCCTGTTAAATTCTGTTACGCTATACAATTATTCACAGCTTATATGGCTCATTCCACATACAGATACTTCAAGGTACCCTACTCTTTCAATCTATGACCAGCTTATGCCTTATAAATTAAGTAACTGGAACCAAGCAACATTTTAGCCTGGAAATTTTCAGAATGTGAATCTGATTCAATTTGCTCTTATTATTTTGGAATTTTCCCTTAGGAAAATACAAAGCAAACATTTTGTTTCAAGAACTTTGTACTTCAAAATATTGATACTCTTCTAAAGCATAATATTTCATTTTAATGTTTTATATGAACATTTCTGATGGCTTGAATGTTCTGGGGACAAAAGCAATTATCAAAGCTTTGCAAGTTCCCCAGAGAACAGGAGTTGCATTTGGCAATCACTTCAGTAATCTCTCAAAGGGGAATTACTCTGGACACCTTGTGTTGATTTAATCAGTTCTGTGAAGCTCAACATTTTCTGCCCAAACCTTCTCAAAAAAAAAAAAAAAAAAAAAAAATTGACACTCAATGGCATGTATAGCTGCCTCTGTTCCTAAAGAATCTATAAATGGAAGTGGCATTGGTACTCATGACTCATATACGTTGGCAGCACTGTGTGGGCAATTCAGCACAGCATGTTCCCACACCAAGACTTATCTACCTGGTTGGAACCTGTTTTCACTTTCACTTACCTCCTTCTCAATATAATTAATATTTGTGTCCTACCACTTAACAAAATAAAGACATGAAAGTAACAGAATTCAAATAACATGGATTTGGTATTTACAGATTATCAGCATCCTAACTTTACTGAAGCTCTGTAAATGTAATGATAAAGTGTGTTTCCCTGACTCAGAATCCAAGAAGTTTTATGAGTTATCTGGTGTCGTCATGACTTTGCTGGATCTGATAGCCATAATATTCATGCAGAAACTACCTGTCTGATCTTTTCAACAGCTCCAAGCTTTGCCCATTCCTCTAATGTTTTTTCAAATACTGTTTTAATAAATAAAAATTATATATTGTAGAATTTTATGTCCTTTTGAATTTAGTGTCTGGTTCTCCACTTCACCCTCCCTTTTCTAGTAACACATCAAGCAACTTCATCAAGTTTTCCTATTCTGCATTACCTGTTTTATTTGGTGGCAAGTAATCCTGGACAAGTAAGATTCACATTACAGAATTTGTCAGAAGAGATCAGAAGAGATCTGTTTTGAATTGTCTCTTTTTTATTTTTTTTTTAGATTATTTGTCTGAGTAGTTCCTCAACTCTGCAGCTGGAGCTACAGGTGTCTACATTTATCCCAGAGCAAGAAAAAGAAACAACCAACATTATTTGGGTTCCTGCAATTCTGAAACTGTGGTAAGCAGTTCTCAGACTTTTTATCAGGTCCCTCTTTCCTCCCAAGTCCTCCCAGCAGTCACAGGGTAATTCCCATTCCTGCCTCTGCTCCTCGGTTGTCACAGATTTGCTGTCATTTGCAATCAAACTAGTTCTGCGCAGCTCCTCGGCACTCACTCCTACATCCCTGTGAAGGACCACAAGGCAAATGGCTTTACTGAGCATCAGTGGAGCCTTTGAAAAAGACTCTTCAGGGGAAGGAGACATGAAGACCTCTGCAAGGAAAACCCTCAAATACAGTCTGCCATCTACCCCCTGGCACCCCTGAGACAGACAACTGGGTACAGAGGAGTGCTCTGAGACTGACTTTTGACCAAAATGAGCAGACACTACCCACCTTGAAGAGCTTGGATTGGGGTGGGTGAGGAACAGGGACTCCACACTACATCCATTTTTTAGCTAAAGAATTGTGACATGCTCCAAAAAAAAAAAAAGCAACCTAATCTAGTAAAAATTTGCTACATTAAAAATCAATTGATAAGACAAGACCAAAATATAAGCAATAATTCAGGATTTTCTATCAAATAGGAAAAGCCTAACAAGAACAGTGAAAAGAATACGAACCCACACTGTACTACTGAAGATTGCTGAGATGCGATACCAAAACAGGAGACAAAAATACCTTCCTTGCAGAAGGGATTTTAGCTAAGCACAGTTCCTGGCCCGAAGCCTCTTTTGCTGACAGTTTTGTACACTCCCTTTTGTGAGTAGAGGAAATCCAGGAGGTCACAGAGGTAACTTTGGTGCTAACTAAAAAAACAGGTGTGGGAATCTTCCCCACCTGCCATGCTGTTGCATTATGGTGCATTTTTTCTCTTCTTTCCTCTCCATCGCAATCTCAATCATTGAATGAATGAGAACACAGGTAATCTGCAATGATTTAAAACCAACCACCCTTCCAGCCCTTGAAATTCCTTATCCAGATACCTGCAAACAAGTTGTTAACGGAGTCAAATACCACTAGGAATACAGATAATGACAAAGAAAGGAAGAAAGAAAAAAAACCCTAAAGAAATGGCTACAAGAAAAATCATCTTTCAGCAGTCACAGGAAATTGAAAGAGAGAGGGGCTGTGGTTTAATTAAGAAGATGAAGCTCTCAGGCATATGGGTCTCCGGAGAAATAAGAGATATCCTATTGAATGAAGTTCCAACTGTTCCAGGAAAGTGAGCTGATATTCATTTCCAACCGTGAAGACCCAGGCCCATCTTCAACCTCAGGGGAGCAAAGCTGATGAAACTGAAGTTCACTGCGAGCAAAAACCAGCAGCAAATGTAGTAGGCCGCTTGCTCCGTCCACTTCTACAGAGCCACGATGTGTGCTGGAAGGAGGCTTTGGTTGTCAGGGTAAGTGGTTTGAGACAGATAAGCTGGCTGGAGACAGGCTAAATGGTATATTCAGAACACGCCAGGTGTGAAGGACTGCCAAAGTCAGTTGATCCTGCTGCTTCATGCTTCCCCAGCCTTTCCACCTATCCTGCATCCTCTTGTACTAACAGCTGCTAAACGATGCTCTCCTATATTCCTTTCTACTTTCTCATCAAATCCACAGAAAGGCTGCATGAAGAAAAAATTAATAAATATTTGTGCCAAAAAGGAAGAACGACCATTAACTAGTACCTTCTTTAAATAGAGGAAAAATAGGTTACGGGTAGGAACCCGATTTTCAAGAGGTTTGAAACACCTTGCCTGCTCATCAATGATTTGCAAACATGGTCTGCCACATGCTGACCAACAGCAACAATCTGCCTTTGCTCTCACATACACACTCCGGCTTCCAAGGACAACTTATGTCTTTTGTTATACTGAAGCCTTTTACTAAGAGGCTGAATAGGAGCAGATGGGGTGAGGGGAAGAGGAAAGGAAGGCAAGAAATATCTTTTAGCCCCAGACTAAACTGTGATAACGAGTTCCATCTACAGTACAACAATATTTGCCTCAAGAAAGCAGTTTATTCAGCTGCTCAGGAAAGAGGCTCAAATACTTTCTGATAGTGCATTTTCCTAATGATGCCAGTGAGTCACAAGCAGCACATGCCACAGAGTCACTGAATGCTTGAAGAGATTCTGTTAGAGGGGTGTGCTCTAATTTTTAGCATTTCTCTACTACTGGCAATCAAAAAAAAATACCTAGAAGGAAGTCTCCTTCAGCTGTAGAGATTAGCCTAAGAAAAACCAGGCTGTTTTTATGGACAGGACTCTAGCATGTTTCTCAGAAAGCCCAAGTTCAACTTGCTGCTCTGCCACAGACTCCCTTGTAAGCCATCAGGAAGTCACTTGGGCATGCCTGTGTGGGCTAATGCCAACAACTTACACCCTTCTCCCCACAAACCACTGCAAGTCTCTGTAAATCAGGAGAAAATGATCTGCAGTCACCCAACAAAGGCTTGGATGCAGCTCAAGTGTAAACAGACCCTATTCTTGTGGGGGACAACTGAAACATTTATTCTTAAGCTTTGCTGGGTAAACGCCTTTGACAGTAACACCCTCAGCAATATCTAAGAGTATTCTGGGACATGGGACAACACTAAGATACCTTATTCAATACCATCCCTCTCACTTTCCTTGGGCGGGATTTATCAGAGTTTAAGTGATAAGACCACAGACCAAGTGGTATCTGCTTAGACTTTTTACCATGTTTATCTCACTAGCGTAAGAGACAAGGAAAGTTAAAGGTTTTGCTGTAAATTACTAGCACTAGTTTAGCTTTTCTGCATATTACATGTTTAATCCAGACAACAGAATCAATACATTTTTGGTATCCCCACTCTTCAAAGCTGAAGCAGCTTAAAAAGCATCATGGCAACAGGTCTGATGTTATTTGAGACAAAATACAACCAATATTGCAAACAGTATAGCATAACTATGCAATCAACTTATGCCTATCTTTATGTTAAAACCTTAGTACAGCGTAGCACACAACACTGTTCACTCACCAGAATTATATTGTAAAGATACACTATCGAAGAGGGCCTGAAACTGTCCCCTCTTTGCTGTGTATTACATAAGTTGACACATGAGATTCATGAGTCATCTCTGCCATACCCCCGCATTGTTAATTTTTTTTTTTTTTCTTAAATACAATTCCTATGTTAGTCTAACTTCTTTCACAGACAAAACATACAGATAAAATTGTTGGGGAAGAAAATGCTGAATGAAATATGATGTATGTTAAAAGTACCAACAAGCAGGTCTGCTGCTGTTATAAGGCAGGGCTACAGCACCATTTAATATTAAGAATGATGCTTCTTAATATTATTCTTAATATAACATGACCTTATTTTCAGCCACTTTAACTCTAGGAAATACTGACATGGGAAATTTCCCTCCCGTCAGTCACTTTCCTGCCACAGGACTTTTGTAGGGAAGTTTCAATTAAAACAGTTCAGCTCATTTATGATTTTTTTTTTTTTTCCCCCAGAATACATTCTTTTCATATCTATGCCATAGTCTCCCCATCTTCAAACTCCAAAGCAGATCCATTTATCTCATAACAGTGTTTTTGCTGAAGTACCCCGGATTCTAGCAACACACGGTATACAAAAGCACCCGAAGGAAATGAACAACATGGTCTTCAGAGCAGGTAACAGTAACACGTAGTAAGTTCAACCTTTCAGCCATCTATTGAAAGAGGATGAAATAAAAGTCAACACAAACTAATTAACTGAACACTCAATTCTGTTCAATGAATGAGGCACTTCCAAAAAAAGTGTTTATGTGACTGTGTAATTAAATGCAGCATCAGACCACATAGTCACAAGTATTCAAAAATGACAAGTTTGTCTTTTCAAGCCTAACCTTTTGAATGATTTGGTATAAAACAATAAGTTACTTCTGGTGTCTTTTTGTAACTCAAATGAAATTTGACAACATTTTAAATTGTGTATTACTATTGCCGAGTTCATTTGACGTTAATCTCACTCTGCAGTTTGAAAGCAGGGACAGAGTATCTTCGGTCTTCTAAGCACAATTTGCTGGGACCATTTCATTTTGGGGGCAATTTTCCCTATGCTATTTTTGTAAAGTGAATTCTTCCAGAATAGGTCAAGGGCTGTGACTCTTAACCTGGACTGCGGGAGGAGCCAGGTTCTTGCTTGATGCTTGCTCTGCATCAAGAACTTCTCCATCTGAGTGCTTTTGATGAACGTTTCTGGACATCTCTGCCTCTTTCCAGTGTAGGTCAAAACAAAACATTAAACCTGTCACCTGCCTGCCTGAGCAGAATATTTGTTTTCTACTGAGACTCACTGTAAATCCTTGTCTCTGACAGGTACTTCTGGATGCCCTAACATAGATGTGGCTATGGCACGCACGAGCTCTCTTTACACACTGCGAGTTACATCTCTTCAGAGCAAACCTACTCAAGGCTTCAGTATCCGTGTTTTAAGTCTCTCAGTGTTGCTTTATCCCTTTATCAGTTAATTAAATCACCAATAATTGAATTTTGTAGGCAAAGCTGAACAAAAATTACTATGAAAGGCCAAAATTAAAAGATACCGGAGACATTTCACAAACTGGGAGTCCGGCAATTAAAGTCTACCAACTCTTCCTTACTACAGCAGAGCTCTGTGAAGAAACGTGCTACAAATGGCTTTTGGCTGCCTGCCGAAGCCTCAGTCATTCTGACGTGTACAGCGAGATGACTGCTGACTCAGTGTCAATATAACATATCCATGATCCTCCAAGTCACTCTTAAACACCAAGGTTATTGGCCAGACAGTTGTCTTACCTACTAAAAGTGAAATGAAAAAGAAAAAAATATACAAGGCAAGTTCAGGTCAACAGAAGCCTTTCAAGAAAAGGGTTCAGTGGGGAAGCTACTCAGTGGGATGAAAGCTCTCATCTGCCTTTTTTTACTGTACTCTTCTCAACAGCCAGACAACAGCCTTCTCCCTGACATGAGGGATTTACCGAGCATTCACAAAAAATTGACATTATCCAGGTGTGCTGCACTGGCTAAGGTGGGGTACACAAATTCTGCCTGTCTCTATGGTCGGGCACCTGAAACAACACTAGGACATCATACGAGCTTCCCTTGACACAGCTACGGTACACTTCACAGGAATCAACCTCAAGATGCTGGAAACACAATGAACTGGTTAATATCTCACCAATTTACACACTTTAAAGGAACAAAATATACTAAGATGATGCAAAAATAATGCATTGAAAGTATTTTTCCTGCATATCTTTAATTGAGGATCCTCTTCATTCATATCTGGAACAGCAGCTACCACTTTGCCATATGATTAAAATTCCCAGATCTTAAGATCCAGAAAAAAATAAGATCCATCTTTTCTTTGACCATATATACTGGTCCCTCAAAAGGTTATAATGACACTTGCCTAATTCATAAGGATGCTGCACAGCTTAGTTATGGCTTTTAAAGCTCTTTGTGCCTTCAGAGAAATCACATAGAACAAATTTATCATTAGGACAAATATCACTATACAAAGGAATAGAACAAAAAAGCAGAAGACAAGACAAAACCAATACACTTAAAATCCAGATTATATTACAACTCAGGTTCATTTTAAAAGAAAATATAAATACACATGACATATCAGATCTGTGGGAATTTGTTTTACAGTGTGCTAGAAAGCTTAAAACAAATTATAATTTAGGAACCAATTTATTCCTGAGTGTAAGTCTACCAACTTCAATAGAGCTGCACCAAGGACAGACTTGACCCAGAATATTAATTGAAGCATTCTAAGGTTGAGATAGCTTAGAAGTTTAAAATAAGTTTAAATGTAATTCAAATTGAATAAATTTGAAAGTCTTACTGTGTAAGACTTTCTGTGGAGTGGGGAAAACATTATGGGTTTCATTATGATCCGTCTGAAATAATTTTATTCTACATTAAGTTTCACCCTTGTAAACACCACTGTTTCTTGTTTCTCCTCATGTAAGCAAGATAAGAATCCAGCACCACATTTCTTGCCAACTGGTCTGAGACGACCCCAATCAGTCAGCTGTTGCTCCCTGAAAAAACTGAAATCAATGCAGTAAACAGCTACTGGCATAACAATATGTGAACTGAAACAGACTGCAATAAGAATCCTGAACTGAAACAAACAATAGCTAATGAGGCATTGTTATCTACATATTATGCAGCTTTGCTTCATCAAATACTTGCATATTCAGGACAGACATTTATTCAGGACTTAGAAAAAACTTCACTTCCTTCAGCTAACCAAACTGAGAAACAGTTGATTATGTTTTCTCAATATAAGATGCACCAAGTTACACTTCAGCTTGTATAATCACATCACAGAATCACGGAATTTCAGGGGTGGAAGGGACCTCTAGAGATCATCTAGTCCAACTCCCCTGCTGAAGCAGGATTGCCCAGAGCACATTACTCAGGAGTGCATCCAGGCGGGTCTTGAAAGTCTCCAGAGAAGGGGACTCCACACCCTCCCTGGGCAGCCTGTTCCAGTGCTCTGTCACCCTCACCATAAAGAAGTTTTTTTCTCATATTTGACTGGAACTTCCTATGTTCCAGCTTGTGCCCGTTACCCCTCGTCCTGTGCTGGGAACCACTAAAAAGAGTCTGGCTCCATCCTCCTTAAACCCACCCTTTAGATACTTGTAAACATTAATAAGGTCTCCCCTCAGCCTTCTCTTCTCCAGGCTAAAGAGTCCCAGCTCTCTCAGCCTTTCCTCATAAGAGAGATGCTCCAATCCTTCAATCATCTTTGTTGCCCTACGCTGAACTCTCTCCAGTAGTTCCCTGTCTCTCTTGAACTGCAGAGCCCAGAGCTGGACACAGTATTGCAGTTGTGGCGTCACCACTGCAGAGTAGAGGGGAAGAATGACCTCCCTTGACCTGCTGGCCACACTCTTCCCTATGCAGCCCAGAATTCCGTTGGCCCTCTTGGCAACAAGGGCACATTGCTTGCTCATGGATAATTTACTGTCTACCAAGACCCCCAGATCCTTTTCTTCAGAGCTGCTTTCCAGCAGGTCCACCCCTAACCTATACTGGTGCCTGACGTTCTTCCTCCCCAGGTGCACTACCCTACACTTGTCCTTGATGAACCTCATTAGGTTCTTCTCTGCCCAGCTCTCCAGCCTGTCTAGGTCACGCTGGATAGCAGCATGGCCCTCTGGGATGTCAGCCACCCCACCCGGTTTGGTATCATCAGCAAACTTGCTGAGCATACACTCTGTCCCCTCGTCCAGGTCATTGATGAATATGTTAAACAGTACCAGTCCAAGTATTGACCCCTGGGGGACACCAGTGGTTACAGGCCTCCAACTCGACCCTGCTCCATTAATCACAACCCTCTGAGACCTGTCACACAGCCAGCTCTCAATCCACCTCACTGTCCCCTTGTCTAGTCCACACTTCCTCAGTTTCCTAAGGAGGATGTTATGAGAGACAGCGTCAAAAGCCTTGCTGAAGTCAAGGTAGATGACATCTGCTGCTCTGCCCTCATCCAGCCAACCAGTTAGTTATAACATCATAGAAGGCTATGAGATTGGTCAAGCATGATTTACCCTTGGTAAATCCATGTTGACCGCTTCCAATAACTTCCTGCTCCTGAACATGTTTGGATATGACATCCAGAATGAGTTGCTCCATTACCTTCCCAGGGACGGAGGTAAGAAGATACTTATTTCCATACTTCCCAGTTATTCACCTACAGTACAGTACATTGGTAAATGTCTGTAATCAGAAAGGGAGTATAAAGTTAAAAATCCCAATATTTTCCCATAGATATCTTTTTAGTATGACTACATATGTTAAAATAATCTATGACTGAATTCCTCTAAGATCTGATAGGAGATGTAAGATCAATAAATCTTTTAAGACAGCTGCATTCCTTCTCCTCTTTATACGCAAAAACATTGTATTGCAAACATTCTTTTTCCTGAAGAGCACTTCAGTCAGCTGCCTGACTGACTCATGGCAATCACAACTGACTCGTACATCCCTCAGCACTGTTTTTTCAGCTGACTGTAGCTACCTTATTTTCTCTCCTGCATATCAGAAAGGTGATGTAAATATATTCAACTCAGTCTTGTCAGGTAAGGACTCCTTTTATCAGCCTGTAAAAGAGCACACAGATGGAAAAGAGACTGAACTCTCAAAAACGAAAATGTTTCACGAGCGCTCCCCTCTTTTACTTGAGGACAGAGTCCCCCCCTAACTTGTCCTGGTAAATAGGATGTCCCCCCTGGGCAAACATTCAGTCATCTCTAGTTTAAGCTACAGTTTTATGAGACTTATTGCAGAAAGTGAGAGACACACCACCCACCCCGTCCATCCCAACAGAACTACAGGTAAGGATTTATGGGGCAGGGAGACCTCCTTCATTAACCCGCCATGGCATGTGCATGGCAGGCTAAAGAGCAAGAGAGAAGCTAATCATCCCAACTGCTTTCCTTGACATCATCCACATCCAGCTGGTTGCAGCATCCAGCCCTGGCACTCTGTGTTTATTACATAATACATCTTGTAAAAGCACCTCAAAGGCAAGAGGAACAGAAGTGTCAAAGATATAAACAGAAGTATACTGAAGGAAACAAGTTATTCCCCTGAAGAAAAAAACCTTTACGGTTTGGAAAAGAATAATAGTTTTTCTAAATCCTGTCTTCTCTTTCTGCCATTGAAGTCACGCTGTATCATATATAGCACCAGGTACACTGTCAGGACTTGAAAAAAAAAAAAAAAGGATGAATGGAAGAAACCACATAGTTAAACTGCATTTTGTTTCCTAGAGTGAAGACCTGTCTTCCCTCTTGCTTGTTTCGAAAAGAAACAAATAGCATGACCTATAGCACTTTTCTTGGGAGATAATTGCCCAAGTTTATAGACACTACTGTTACAGAACTATCAATGTTTATTTTCAAATTTTCTTAGCTTAATTTCATCTGCATTTTCCTTCCTTGGAAAACCCAGGCTGCACCTCACACCTCCTCCTCTTCTACATACTAGGAAGGAGCCTGACAGGTCCCTCACATTTGAAGGCACACAAATATTACCTTTATAATTAGTTATTAAGGGGGTTATTGTAAGGTGTTTTAATTAAGAACTAATGAAAGCTTGAAAAAAAATAGTGAGATTGTTCTAGAACTAGGAGGAAAACACTGCCTAGAATAATGCCTATAAACACACATGGTTAATGCATCAATACTTTTATTAGTAATAAAGCATTGAATAACTTCATTTATAGCATTCAAAGGTTAATGTATAATTAATAGATTTTAAGTAAGCTGAGACATCAGGTCATAGCTAATGTTGGGAGTAGACAGGAAAACTGAAATGGCGTTCAGAGGGGATTATTTTTCTACTAATTTCAGTATCTCTCAGACTACAGTATATTTAATGGGCATAATCAGTGAAAGAAAAAGCTTATTACTTTCTTGGTAAAGAGGTTTCATTAGGTAAAATAGAAAATAGCAGAGACAAGGATTCTGTGCGTAGGTGTTTCATTTCCCCCTAGTCCTTGTGAAACTACAGTTAAGTCTGAAGAGAGGACATGCATCTGTTCCCGAGATGTATGTGTGGTCATGAACACAGAACTCATCCCCCTGGAAGTTTTCCAGCACAAGTAGTTTGCCTGTGATTCTTCAAAGTGTTCTGAGTGTTTAAGACAAAGTTTTAGTAAGAATTAGCACAATATACTATTGTAACAGATGCTCTAGAAGCACCTCAGTCATGCTGATAAGCTAAATCCATCTAAATAGAAACATCCCATAGTTCCTGCAAAGAGATTGTAAAATTTGTATACACCTCAATTTCATCCAATGGTAAAACTGTTCCACTTCACAGGCGCTATTTAACCACAATATCGTGAAGTATTTTGATAAATCTTTGACAAGCACATTTAAACCCCTATAACATTAAAAAACTTTGTACCTGACAAGCAGGGGAAAGGAGAGAGATTTTCTGCATCTTCCTCCTGAATTATTTCTAACCAGTTACAGACTGGTATCTTCATCCTAAAAAGCACTTTTTCCTCAGCAAGATAGTTCTCTACCAAAAGAGGACCCAATAATTTAGTTCTTTAGGACTGGATCAGCAAAGGGACAGCTAGCTATGAAATGCTGACCACCTGCCTCCACACCTAGCCCACACATTTCAGTCCTAAACACGGGCAGGAACGCTCCTACTCATCCAGTTATTACTAGAAGAAGAAAAAAAAAAAAAAGCCAATGAAACATCTATCCTTGTTCTTTTCCTGTGATTCAGCATATGATATAGGTCAAGCTACCTACACTTTCCTAGCTATACTATCTTTTGGAAGGTGCAAACCATAATTTTCCAAACCTAGACAAACAGACAGGTAGTAGTACAGCGTAACTGCATTTCTCACTCTGGCCTCCAAGTATCACAGGAGCGCGCTGATGCTTAAATACATTTATACACATAAACCATTCAAAACTTCTTGGGTGACGAGAGCCAGGAAAGAGCCAAGAAGAGCTATTATAAAAAGGCAATAGGAACATACTGCAAGAATTCACTTCCCTCAGTAAGTAACTGCCTTTATTTATATACACAGGGATAAATCCAAAAATCAATGCACACACACAAAAAAAAGTCAGGCTCTGGTCTTATGAACTTGTCAGTGATCAGACCAATAGGAAGGGGAAGAGCAGCTGCAGGCTTGCTTCGTTCCTTGCACCCAAATTTCTCTGTGGCTTGTTCCAGCACTTGGCAGGCGCCGTGCGTGGTACCAGCTTGCAAGAAGGTGCCTCAGGGTGACCCTTCCTAGAGACACGAGAGGCAATACCTAATGCAGAGGATAATCTTGGCATAAGGAAAGCAAAAAAAAGCGACAGCCAGAACAAAAAGGGAACTGGGCCAAAGTCTAGACATCTGAATCACCCACTTGGGCGTCAGTTCCATAGCACAAGCCACAGGCGATGGCACACAGCTCACGCAGAGGCTGGCTACAGGCAGGCAAGGCTGACTACAAATCCTTCCAAATCTTAAGGGGGAGGAAAAAAAAAAAAAAAGAGAGACAGACAACCAAAACCCTCTTACTTTTTTTTTTTTTTTTTTTTTTGTTAGAAGGAGAATACAATACAGGAAATAATTCACTACTTTAAGTACAACCACTCAGTGACCTGGGTACACTAGCCTTTGGCTCTTCAACAAAACTCATGAAGCAACTTCTGCTCTGTCACACAAATGTTAAGTCTGGAATAAATCAATGCCTTTCAGTGAGGTTATTATTTACACTGGTGTGAATGAAAGCAAAATTAAGTATTTTGTTAATACAAAGATTAAGATCTCTGAACCAATAAGGATCTCTGTACTGGTGCCAAGTCCCAAATTTCTGAATTTTTTCATGTATTTAAATCGAGTATCTGCAAAGCTCTCTGTGACGCTTTGACAAAACCATGCCTGAAGTAGAAGTGGCGGGAATTCCACATGTTGACAGGCTCCAAACTCTCCCAAATCCTCACTCTTTGTTCTGCAGCAATAGATTTATCTCAAATATTCTTAAGGAAAGAATGAAGGAAAAGATGCTATGCAAATATCACCCAACTGCCCCCAATATGCCTGAAAAAGACCCAGCTCTGCTCAGCAACAGAAACGCCACCAAGAGCCAGGACTCTGAAAGATTTTATAAACTGCCCAGCAGTAGAGGAGGACTGAACCCTTATATTTTCTACCCCTCTGAACTCTATATAAATAGAGCAACTCTACCCTGTCTCTCAAGTCCTGGCAGGATATATTGAATTGGCTGAGGACTCTCGCCTTACCATGGCAGGAGGAGAGGCATTATCCAGGCTTCTCAAAGCCTGAGCTTCAATTCCCCCCCAGTCACCAACTCCCTGTGCAACACAGAAACCACCATCTGCCTTTGCCTTACTGGCCTGTAAAACTAGGGTGACTTCCCGTCCTTACCTCAAAAGGGTGTATAACTGCCTAAATAACAGGAGACAGGAGCATCTAAAATAATACATATGTGTATAGCCTAATTCCATGATTATCATAGTCATTTTATGAAGTCATTTTCCGTACTTTCTAAATAAAAAAAATACTTTTTGAAATGTTTGGAGGGGAAGAGGAAAATACTTCAACATAATAGGTAAAATGTTTAGTTTTAGCTGAAGCTATTCCCTTTAAGCCTTCATTAATTTATTCTTTTGATAAATTTGAAACGTATGACAGGTAAAGCTAGAAACTTTACAGTGCATGAAGTGTCTTTTTTTTTTTTCCCCCCACTTCGAGATCACATCTAAAGTGCCTTCCTCAAAACTACAAAAATGTATCTTTTGGCGAGCTCAGGTACATCGTTTTTGCCAGTGAGCTGCTTATTGCAAGGACAGTGAAACAGCAGGCATCAAAATTTAGCTTATTACAATCTTGTGTCAGAGCTATGACTTGCTCCATAAATTACCAAATTAAAACCACATGCAACTATGTCTTATTAGAGAACTGTAAAAAATTTTTAATGGATCAGAAGAAGAGCTACAGGGAGCATTGCCCTATACGTCTCTTGTTCAATGCTATTACTCATGCAACACCAAGTATTAAATACTCTGTACAATTCTTATTTTGGCACTGGTTTTAAACAGCATATTCTATCCAAAGTCTCCTGCGTAATAAGTGGTGTAGATAAATAGCAGCTGTTGCATAAATCATCCAAAAGAAAGAAATTACTTAACTGCTGAAACTTCCGCCAGCTCATCAGCAACAGGTAGCAGGGGCAGCTTCTCTACATTTAGGTTTTGCTGGAACAGGGCAGACAGAAGCGCCCCCTGCACATACACCTTCATAAATTCTCCAAGATGCCAGTGAGAACCACACAGACCTTAGCAGCTGGTTAGTTTCTGCTTTCTTTTAAAAAGGCTCATTTAAAAAAAAAAAAAAAGAGTAGACATTTGAATTCCTTCCTTCATTCTTTGCTTTACCATTTTTCTTTTCAGAAATTTTGCCTCTTTCAGACCTGATGAAGGAGCGTTTTCTAAAGGCTACGATGCCCTGCAGCGGGAGAGCACGTTATTTCTAGGGACAGATTTTCAAAAACAGATGGTCTTTACCAACAGGGGGTGCACAGATACAATTTGTCAGGAAAGCACCAAGCTGTGTTTGTCAATGACAACTTCAGAAGGGCTACAGAGTACTTGGGCTCACAAATTCTGGTCCAGGCTTGAGACAAATGAGATCAGGCTGCTTCCCCCACTCGCGCCCCCCCCCCCTTTTTTTTCCTCCTTTAAAAAAACAAAACAAAAACAACAAACCAAAAAAACCCAACCCAAACCAAAGGAAAAAACCCAAAACAAAACAAAAAAACTGCTCGAGGCCAGCAATAGCTCACTGTCCTTTTACTGCGCTAGGTTTTTGTGTAGGGATTATACATTTGGAAGACTTAATCCAGAGCAGGATAAAAGTTTTATTTACCATTTAATCTCAGATTCCTGCAGATCTTTGACTGTAAATACCACCCTACTGTTTCTCTGGTAGATTACCCCATCCCTCAGCCGGGAATAAGCACACTTCATAAATCACTCCAGTATGGTATAAAATAATTATCATCCTTCAAAGCCCACATCCTACAAAGCGGACACTTCGGTTTACCTCTGTGGGATCACCGCCCAGGTCTCTAACCTGTTGTCTGCTGGAGGCCTCCCAGTTGCTTACACAACTTCAGCCTGTTCAAAGTCTCTTGACTGTAATTAACACAGGTGCTAGATTGCTGGTTAACTCCCCCAGCTCACAATTCTTTCTCCTACAGTAATGTTTCTCCATGCTTGTTCGGTGCCTGAACACAACACGTCTACATTTCTGACTGAAGCCTCTGGGCATTGCCACAGTATAAACAATGTTTTGGTAGGTTAATTTATCTCATTTTAATGATTACAATATGACATTTGCTTCCCTGGAACATGTTCTTTCCCCACGAAACACCTACTGTAGATTTTGTAGCAGAGGCAGGCAGCAAGAAAGTTGTCATCTTCTTGTTAATGTAAAGGGCAAATACAAAAAAAAAAAAATAAATTAACTTTTAGAGAAATCTTATCCCTTTATTTAATGACAAATAAACACTCACATCCTAGGCCAAATTCTGTGGATCAAGCACTGCTAACAGATATCAAGAACCACCATGTTGTGATATTTACTCCTCAATCTCTATTTGAAAGTGTTCACAACCTAGATGAGTTAGAAAAAATGAAAGCCTTAAATGAACCGCAATGACAGAAAATCCTACACAACAGTTGTACCTGCCCAAGTGCCCTCCTGTGCACTTACACGCATGATCACTTATACATATTTTCCATTTAGATGGCTATGGAAACATTACCACTGCTACACGTGGACTGGGGTCAAATTTAGTTGTGATTTATTTAAAAAAAGAAAAATTTTATTTAAGGATGAATGTTTTGCTAGGAGCATTAGCACTTACTGTCACTGTTGAAACCAACAGTTCAGATCTTTTATACAGACACCTGCATACATAAGAAAAATAGGGTGGGACATAAAGCACAGTTACTTTGCTGTGAAATACAATCACGCGTATCACTGTCTAGAAAACGTTACAAACGTACATATTACAGACAGTGCTTCTCAGCATCATCCACTGGTGACAATCCAAGGCACAATCTTTGTGTAGAACTGACATACTATTAGGCAACAAACTCCTCCCCGAAAATTTGTTTAGGCAACTCTGAAAGCCATAACACATGTAATGCTTTCCCAAACTACAAGGGCAATTAGCAATGCTGTTCTGTGCACAAGAGACTGAAGAAGTCCATTCTACCTACAGATGCTTGTCATATATTGCTACAACCTTTTCCCTGCAACTCTGATTCAATAGGGATTTAACTAAGCAAGTTCCCACAACACAGTGGTTCTGCCCCCTGCAATATCCCCATATCTCTCCTTAGCTCCTTCCTGTGCCTCCCGAGCGCCAGCTGGCTCAGCCCTGACCAAAGGGGACAGGCAACTGCTGCAAGCACACGAACAGCCATTCCCCCTCTGCCAGGGCCTGGGTTTGGGTGTCACCTGCTCCGTCATCCACGCCCCCCAGAAACACTTCCTTACCTCGACCTGAGGAAAGCTTTCTTGACAGAATGTTTGTGTGAAAAGTTTGGGTTCTGAGGCGGCAACGTTTTTGAGTGAAACCAACAAAAATAGAGATTTTTCCCTGTCCCAACAAGCACAGAGAGTTGGAAATTTGGTAACAAACAACTCCGCTAGAAATTGTTTTTCTGAAACTCAATAAATGTCAACTGCGCTTTAAGCCCAGTGAGTCATGCCTTTTATCAACATCTATTTAACAATTTTATTTAGGTTTTTTTGTTGGCAACAATTTTTTCCTTTTTTATTCATTACTTCATAGTTTATCCTTCAAGCAACAAAATAATCCACACAGAACAGCTCAATAATGTCCAGAGTCCAAATAATGAAAAACAATTATTTCTAATCTGTTATTGTCAGAAATAAACATACAGAGGAACCACCCTCATAGGATTTCAAAGACCTATAAAACCATTGTCTAACATATCTGAATAACCTTCTGAAGCAGATATGCATGTGCTCATAAATAAGCTGAAGCCTTAAGACTACAAACAGTCCAGATCCATACGTAAAAAAGTATTATTCTCCAAAGCAAAGTCCTCACCCCATGTTTCCCTACTGTGCCCTACTGAACATCATCTGCTAACGATGAAGGGCTTTCAGACTTGAAACAAGCAGATTATATTTGATTAGATATTTAAATAAAAGGTGGGAGCTGATCAGTTTAAGATTAAGTATTAATGAAAAACCTTTCAAGGTACTTAGTAATTGCTACATAAAAGAAAAAAAAAACATAGACTGAAGTTACTACAAACACATCTCAGTCAGGAAACAAAAAGCTCTGGCTCTTCTGTGGAGATGTTTAGGAAGAAATTTAGAGAATGGGCAGCACAAAAGTCAAGTGGATAGAGGGCACTATGGACAACAGATTACACGAAGAATAGGCACCACTGTATCGATAAACGATGCGACTCAGAAGATTTAGATGGGAAATTCGGAAACCCATATTCTTGCTCCTACTACTGCTCCGGAGCGAGAATTTAACATCTGCAAATGTGGATGCTCCAGGTCTGATGTCCACATCTTCAGAAGAACATAGAAGAATCAGAGAAGTTGCAGGAAGTACAAAACAACAGCTGGAGAAGATCCTAACAGATACATTCTTTCTCTTTTTGATAATCTCAATAGAATGAGCTCTTCAAGGAGGTGTCATGACTATAGGACATATTAGATCCTCCAATGCGCTTCTACCTGAGCTGAGGGGGATATATCAAGAAACAACAGCAGAAGCCAGAGCCTACCACTTGCATGTTTTCAGTAGGGCAAAAAAAAAGTTCTTGAGCAAGAGTTATTAGACACAGGAACAAAGTGCTAAGAGATGTGAAGACTGGATCTGTCCCCTGAAGTCTCTCAGTGAAGCCTGGCTGCATTCTGGATGCTCTCTTTTAAGCACAAATTGCAGGCTCTGTGCAGGATAACCCAGGGATAAGCAGATGGCCATAAGGATACACGGTGCAGGAGTTCATTCTAGGCTTACACTGCGAATACGTAAACCACAAAGAAGAACAAGAACTTAGAGAAAAGGGCCAATTCTCAGAATATGATAAATCACAGGAGATATAATTTGGGATAATTTGCTGAGTGACTGTCACCAGTGACAAGCGGGGAATTCAATAGAGTTCTGTGGCTTTTCTACTCTTTATTGGTGACGTACTTGGTGCTCCTGGAACTTTATATGGTTTTCAGAGACATTCAGTGGTCAAACAATATACTGCAACTCAATGTTTTTGAAAAAAACTGAAAATGTAATCATGTCAGATACCTCTTAGCATAGTGAAAGCTATGAAGTGTAAACAAAGGACTAAGAAAACATTCTGTCTCTATTTTCTAACATGAGATTTTGTTTAGCAATACACTGAAGTTAACAAAAAAAAAATATTTTAGAAGAGCAAATACCATCTTTCCCACCAGTAAAGATGCACGTTTATGCAAAATAAGAATTTGTTATCAATAGCTTTAGAACAACAGACTGCCAGCAGTACCTGGAAACCCCAAATCCTGGATAAGTATTCTGTTGTGCCAAAGATTTTTATGATTATGATAGCTACCCTATTTGCAATAACGCTACTTTATATTATTGAACTGGAGAAAGAGGTTTCTCCTGAAATTATTTCTTCCTAGCATTCAGCTTGTACACATATAGAAATTCCCACCTTGCAATTTAACACCAGGTGCTTAGGGCAGACTCATCCATAGTGAACTGGCCACCTTTTAGGATTTCTCGACAGCTTGTTAAGAATTTTAGCCTTAAGATTCTATTAAGTTCATAAAGCAGCACTGCTTACACAGCTTTAAAGCCATATTCATATTGTGTTACCTTATTCATTGTCTGTATTCCATAAGGCATATTATCAATAAATTTACTTTAAAATCGAGGCAGGGATGTATTGAGTGACCATTCAGGTTTGAATTTCGTGAGACCTCCTTTCCCTGTGCCCTGCCGCTTGCCAGGCTGGGCGGGCTGCACGGCGGGGACAGGGGCGCTGCTCCTCGGGACATGCAGAGGATGCAGTTGGGATGGGATGCAGGAATGCTGCCGCGGCAGCGGGCGGGACCCGGACCAGGACCGCTCCTGGGAGCCACCGGCACCCGCCCGGCACCAGTCCCCGCGGGCCGGGCCCAGTGGGGCACTAGAAGGAGGAGAAGGAGGAGGAGAAGGATGACCTGCTGCTTGCAAAAGCCTCGCAGGGATATGGGAAAGCCCCATGCAGCTGCGCCCGGCCATGCCTTCACCCTGCTCAGCTGCTCAACACAAGTTCCAAAAGGGGAGGCTTGGCTCCGAGCAATCGCGGAGCTTGCTCAAAACCAACGAGGTCTTCTAGTATCAATTAATATTGAGCTCTTTTTTTATTTGCTTTCCAGCTTTTCAGACTCTACTGCACCTGATTCACACTTTCAAGGCTTCTTCCAGAAGGGCAAGTAGACATTTTGCTTTAAAAAGCTAAAGCCACGTTTCTAACGGACTAGCACAATTCTAGCAGCTGAGGTTTTAAAAGTAATGCTAGGAAACGTGATGATGAACAATAAACACTGAGGGTAAAGAGCTAAATGTTTCCGTTTCTGCATCAAAACTGGAAATCTTTTTCCCCCACCATCTTCGGATGGTGAACAGTACAAGCGGGTTGTGAGCTCTGAACACCTGCCTGGCAAACCTGGGCTCGGGTAATATTCAGAATAATGGTTCCTAGCACTAATAAGCAAACGTCACTCCACTGAAAATCACCCTATTATTAACACCATTACTGTTAAACACTTATCTAACAGAAGCACCACTTTCATAAAATAAAGATGATAACTAACTCATTCCCTAGACAGCTTGTAACATGAAAGCCCAAACAAAAGGCTGAAAAAAGGGAAGAAACAACATGGGGAGAAAATACATGAATTGACATGGCAGAAAACAGGCACAAGGTGTTTTGGTTTTGTTTTAAACTCTGTTGAGAGATTTCACAAACCCAGATACACCTACCTAGAATCGTACTGGCTTCCATGTGTGCATTAGACAAAGTGTTGGCGACTGCAAAAACGAACCCATGAGAGTACTGATGACCAGACAAAAAGACCCAATTCTCCAGAGTACTGTACCTTGAAGAGATCTAATTCTGCAGGTATGAGAAAGAACAGATGGGTTCTAACTGTTAACACAAAATAAACACTGGGAAATCGTATGCTACATTCCTAAGTTTGCCTGTTTGCATATACAACAGTCTTACTCAATACAGACGGGTTTTGTGCGTGCGCAGGCTCTAGCACCACATGAAATCATTTCAGGGAGGTAAACTGGAAGAAAATTGTTGATTTTACTTTTGTAAAGCTTTCTTTTTCTGGTTTAGCATCATGAATCTGTCCACACAAATGCCTGGAAAGTACCAAAAACTCGGAGAATACCAAAACTAAAGAGATTATGGGAGCACCCTGACAGTGCAGTAAGGAATGAAGCAACCTCCATCTCTCCAGTCCCGACAGACTGACTACGGGGAGGGGAAGTCAATCTCCTTCCTAAGAAAGCCTGACTTTTAAATAACAGAGCAGCTTCATGAACTCAAGGAAGATACTAGACCAATCCTGAAATAGTCCTACATCTCTCAAGCCCTTTAAGCAATGGGCCAAAACCAGCCCAAAATCAGCCAAAGTCACAGCTCTATTCTTCACAATATCAGTGTTTTAATCGGTACTTGCAAGGCACCAAGCACTCTGCGGACAGGTGCCAGATAAGCACACAGATTTTGCAGAAGGATCATATTTGTCACCTGTAAGCAAGACAGCTTCGTAGGAGCAGAAAAGTTACTCTGAAATAAAACTACTGGGTTGCCAGTAGAGCCAAGTCACAACGATGAAGATAGCCTGCTCTGGAGACACGCAGAGGAACCGTGCTGGATTCAAGAAAGACAAGTTGTACCAGGAACAAGGCTTGAACCTGATAGTGACAGATCTGATGGCACAGAACAGTGGGTTTGTGACTTAAAAGTAACTTCTGAAGAAATCAGCGTCTTGAATTATAGAAAGGACCTCAGAAAGCTGGAGAAAGATTAAAAGGTGAGAAACAATACATCAAACTGGATGTGCATATTAGTGGAAAAATGAAGCTGCATTTTTCTATCTTTAAAGCCTGTAAGTTGAGAATAAGCCTTCTTTCTAAAGAAATATGCGCCGGTTCAATCAAAAATTTTTGGTCCTTGTGTAGAATAGCTCAGATAAACTCTACAGTGCCTCAGGTATGCAGGCAGGCAGTAATTTCCATTTATTCCTAAAACTTATGAACCATTCTTCTCTGTTCATTTCAATTGCTTCAGGTGTAGAATTAGTACCTAAGGTTGTAATCAGTGTATTTAAATCTTTATGATACGGTTCTATTGGTTTCAGGGGTTGGGTTTTGTTTGTTTTTTTTTTGTTTGGTTGGTTTTTTTGGGGTTTTTTTGGTTTTTTTTTTTTTTTTAGTGATAAATTCTTGTTTGATCACCGTTCAAATCTCTATTTAAAGTTTTAAAAAATTGCACCTCTTCCCATTTCGCACGCAGTCAGCACTGGCGTATGTTTACCTAAGAGATGCTTAATAAACACCAGATGCTCAGCTGCCTGTTTGGACACATGTATTACGAACTTCCAGTCATCCCGTCCCACTCCTCACACTGTCACCTGCTCACATCGCAGAGGACCCGCTCCTCCTGCACACAGCCGCGCAGTTGGCAATATTTGAATTGCAGTGCCAGCCAGCCATGCATCATCCCACGGAACTCTGGAAATATCAGCTCACATTTTTGATTTCCCAGGGACCCAAACAGATCAGGCAATTACTGACACACTTCACTACGGAGTTTTAACGATCTGACAGAAGAATGAGACGGGCGAATTCAGCATAGCAGGAAATAACGATGGAGCTGTGTTCTCCCTTTTCCTTCCTCCTGCCAAAAGCTGTTTGCATGAGGCTGCCAACGGCCCCTCATACCAACAGGCAGGAAAAATGAGGCTGGAGAAAAGGTTAAGCTGATTAAAAAGAAACACAAGCCAGTTTTTCCACAAAAAATACCAAAAGCTTGTTTGCCAAGATCAAATAGCTTGTTTGCCAGTTACGGTTCGGTGGACAGGTAGCAGCTTGGATGCCTAACGTATAAACAACGGATATGCGGATTTAAGGTCATCTCACCCCACTCCTCACAAGACCTTCATCCAGAATAACCAGTTCTTGGACACCTGCAAGGTAGGCTTACACAAGATAAACTGCTTCCAAAAGAAGAGCCCCTTTGACCCAGGTCCTAGACATACAGATATCAGCGCTACATGCAATTACAGTGCCAACAAGCCTCAGTGTCCCCATGTATGCCACACCTGCCTCCCCCAGAGCTGGATGGGGTATTCATCAGGGAAAACACTAGCTGCACGCAGACCCGGCAGCAGCCCCGTCTTCCTCCTGACCACTCTCTGAGCAGGGAGGACCACGACACTTGGGCAGCCAGCAGCCGGTGCCCCAGAGACACAGACAGTTGGTAGGAGGCTTCCCAGGAGGACCGAGGCACTGCTACAAGTGTGGGTGGATTTATGGGTGATCTCAGCACGGGCGGAGGGCACAACTCCCTGCAGAGGTGGTGGGCTTGCAAGTGACATTCTGGAATGTGCCAGCAGTCCCACAAGCACTTTGGTGGGTGCCACAAGAACACAGCCAAGGGGCCTCTCAGAGCAAAAACTCCCTGCTGCTAAAACATGGAACTTGAACTTACATTTGAAGTAAAAATTTGATCTCCTGCGCTCAGAAATAAAAAGATAAGTGCCCTGATCCTCGGCACTGCCCAGCTATTTACTAACTTAAGCGCAGTTTGCAAAACTGGTGTTAAAAGCAAACTCCTACCCATTGGTGTTTAATCACAGTCACGAATTATTCCGAGGAAAGTGGCACTTCTCCACTCACAGCAACTTTAGTAAAATGTATCATTTGATTTTTGCACAGTGAAATGGGAGTGTGACTGCTATTGTAAAATATTGTATGAAATTGCAGGAGTAATTGGGTAGAAAGATTTATATTTTGTTTTCTGAAGGAAACTTCCTGCATGTGTTGATAGATTGCTTGACTTCACCTAAACAATTAGGTGTTGATAAACAGTACAGTTTGAAAAAATTCTGTTACAGAATAACCTATTGACCAACACTATTGATTCTCAATGGGCGAGGAGAGCAGGGGATGAAAGCTAACCTTTTCCATTCTACGGCATCCTCAGGCAGAAATGCTTTTTAAAATAGCTTGCCTGAAATAAAGTATCAAACAACATATGGCATAAATGTCAACTACTCCTGATTCAAACTTGCAAGTGCTGCCAATCTTCATATGTGGATCAATACTAGTCTGAAAGACAGCTATTAGGGAGCAAATGGGAAGATTATAGAAGTAGTGAGAAGGAATTAATTTCTAGTTGTCTTACAGCAGATAATAATGGATATGGTTTTACAGCTAATAGAATAAAGACTTTTCCTCCTTGAGGACTGTGGGATACAGATAGCTATTGTTTCAAACACACTTGTGTTTGAAAGTATCAAAAATGTTAACATAAAAAAATCTGCATAATGGTTACTTTTGAAAATAGGGGATGTAGGTCTCTTGTGTGAGTGCATTTCTACTGCAGGAGCAGAAAGTCTCAAGCCATTTTGAAACAGAACAAAACCACATCAAGCAGAGGGAAAAGGAGGGGAAGGTGGGGGGGGGAGGGGGGATGACTAAAAACCTGAGCTTTTCTGCCCTTCAGGAATAAAGTATTCAGGATAGAGTCAACTCTGAAGCAACAGATCACCACAGCGCACGCTGAATAGAAGCCGTGCCTAACGGCAATGAACTTAAAAATGCAACAGCAGCGACCTATTCAAAAGGCTGCATTACTTACATCTCCCTTAGGCTTGTATTTAAAACTCTCCCAGTGAGTCAGGAGAACCTCACGCGATTATGAAATATGAAGGAGGCACAAAAGCAAGAGGACCATCCTGGGTGAGACCAGCTGGGCCAGCATCAGCCTCAGATGTGCTGGTACAACATGCTTGGGGAAACTCTACAGCAAGGAGGACAAGTACGTGAAGATTTCTCTCTTCTTTCCCCTTTCTTGCTCCAGCCTCTGCAGAACTTCCCAGCTTCTAATAAGAAGCAGTTAATTGATCCCCCGAACCAGCAGCAGCTTTAGCATATGCTAATTTACTAAGGGTACTGCTAAGATGAACTCAGCATTCTTATAGATGTACATGGGTACATTAGTTTTAGGGCCTTTCAGATTGTCCCATGCCACAAAACGTACACACAGCTCTCCTAGCGGAGGAGTTGGTGAAACCTGGAATCTTTCAACGCCAGGTACACATGATGATGTCAAGAGTAAGAGGCTGGTGAAGGAGGTGGCTATAAGAAGCACAAACGAAACTAAATACACAGTGTTCAAAAGCTGTCAACCCTGTCACAGACTTCAGCAGGTGTTTGGCTGTTGCTGCATCTCCACCTTTGAAAGCCTCCCATTCATAAAGGACCATTTATCATAATAGGTGTACATCGCTGCTGCTACTCACAGTTTAAGCAACGCATATCACCGCCAATAGGAAAATGGATCTAAAAGTTCAACACTAGTAGATTTACATTTCTTAAGTTTCAAATAAAAATTGCTAGCAAGTGAGAAATACATATTACATCAAAATAACCATATGAAAACTTTTAGAGAACAAGAGAAGAAATGCCTCACTATCCTCAACAGTGACTCTAGACATTCTTTTTCTTATCAGGTACATCACCTAATACAAAATTATTGTAGTAGGTATTTGTTGTAACTCTTTGTTATGATTTCATAGATAGGAAAAGTCTGAGGAAAAAAAACTCACTAGGAAAAATACTGAGCTAAACTGGGTTTTAAACTGGAAATTTAACTTGGAAAAACAAATAACCAAATGTTATCTGCAAACAGTGAATTTTTTTTTCTCTTTATTAATGTTTTTATTCTGTTCCACTTCTCTACTTTTTTTTTCCCCACAGTGTTATCAGCAGTATAATATCTAAACTGCTCTGTGCTTTGAAGATGACAAGAAATTATCACTGACTTTTCATTTGGAAGTTATGTTACATCTCTGAAAGCTGGACAGTGAAATCCATAACAAAGACTTAAGTTCCCATCATAGGCAAGACCTTTTTCTCATGTACTGTTCAAATATAGTAAAAGGAAACCAGATTTTTTTTTTAAAATAATTAATTTACAAGCTACATTTAAGCGTTCTACATAATACAATATAGGAGTGAAGGACAAACCCTTTCCCCTAGACTTCATGGTTCTTTTATTGTAGGGTTTTGTTTTTTAAACAATTTCCATTTGTTTTTAACCATTTCAGCTGGAACTATTCCGGATAGTACAAACTATTCCTGGATAAGAGTCCCACTCTTAGTGAAAGCACAAAGATGTTGAGTAGCAAAGCATACCAAGATTTATCAAGAGTATGAAGCTTGGTATTACCAAGGGGAAAACAAAACTGATTCTTGGCGTAACCACTGTGAATGACAACGTAACAAGAAATTAGTTTACCAAAAACACTGAAAAGTGCTGCTTTCCTGCTAAGAAATATAGTGTTCAGGACTTTCATGCCAAGTTATAGATCAATAAATGGAACTACACCAGGATACTGTAAGCAGTTGCCCAGCATTCAGTTCTACAAGAGAAAATCTGCATTCCTGCCCCATCCGGCACCAGGCTTCCCCCTGTTATGCCACTCAAATTCCTCCATCTTTTTATTTTGCAAATTTCTATGCAAAGTCTTATTTGGCCCACAGGAAACTGATAGTGTGTAAGATTATTACATCCCATATCTGCAGGGGCAGCTGCTGAGAACCAACTATTTTCAAGTAGGTTGGAAATTTAAAAATTTCCTTCATTTCTGGGGCAGCTCCTCTAACCTGGCAAGTAAGGAAAGAGGAAGGTGAAAAAGAGAGCAGTATGTTTCATGTGTTGAGAAACCTACTTTGGCTTTTTTTCAGTCCACATTAAGTTGTCAGACATTTGTTTCACGTCATCAAATTTGGGAAGAGGACAATCATCTCTCTTGAATGCTTGTAGCATTTGGTAAAGCCAAATCCCAGTCCTGACTGAGGCCATCAGATGGGCCTCTACTCATCCCATGTGTGATGATCTACACATTAGAAACAGGCACACGCTCTTCGGTCTCGTTTGTGGGGTTTCTTACCCTGGACGAGTGGGCTCAGGCTACAGCCCAGTCAGAAAATACTGATCTGCATGGAAGTTATCAGCTCTGAGAGGTACAAGGCAGAGCAGAACCCGGCTTGTAATCATTTTTGCTTCCTGTATTTGTAGAATTATCTTGTTTTCTGGATGAAAACAAGTTGTGTTACGCACAGTATACATTCAAACTCTCCACAGCACCATGGAGCTTGCTCTTTGTCCAATCATGCCCTCTGAAACCCATAGGTCCTCTCTAGGTTTCCCAGAATATTCTCATGAGTATCAATAACGCTGAATGAGAATCCTTTTAACAATATAAAAGTTATTGTACTCTTCAAACACCTTCTTTCTGACAAAAAGACATTAGAATAAAGCTACGAAAAAGTCAGTTATTTCAACAGTTGAAGCACATAGAAGGAATATTTTAATAGCTCTGTGTAAATTCAAATAGCAATGCTCAAACAGCCTTGTAAGAATAAGACATTATCTTTGTTCAACAATGTTTTCCTCAAAAATTTTTGAAGTACTTGAAGAATTAGTGTTCCATGAAATCACTCAAAAAGAACGTTGCCACACAAGTCATTTCCAGGTTAACATTACAATTCTCCATCCTCCTATTGAGTTCCCCTCTTACAAATTTGCTGATGTGTTCAAAAGATGTATGTTAATTATAAAGCACGATACAAGCAATCTCTTTACAAAAACAACCCCAACATTGCTTTGCTTACAGAAAATAAGCATTGTAGTTATGCAAGTCTGTCGCCAAAATGAAATTCCTCAGAATAGTTATATATCTAAACAGAGAGAAAAGAGTCCTAGTTCTACGAAGCAGTAATAAAATAGATGTAGTGTAATTGAAGAAAAGAGATGACAAAATTTACAATGGAATGCTGAGGTCCAAAGAACCTGTTTAATTTTATTAGGCATGCTGTTGGTACCTCAAAAATGCTGGTACATTATCCGTTGTGATGGAAGCTTAAAAGACAACTATCCCCAACCAAGTATTACACTGTTTCAAGGAAACATCCAAAAGAAAGCAGAATATTCCTACAGTTCACCACCGTGTTTAAGAAAATTATCTAAGAGGTGCTCTTACAAAGAAACCATGACTTTCAAATTAGGGCAAGCTTCTGAGGAGAAAAGGGGGGAAATAAACACAACCTAAGTGGCCATTTTCTATATTCTCTCTCATAACCAAATTCTACCTTTCACTTGTTAATGAAGTAAAAACATAATCCAGTTCTGAGATGTTACGCAGTCCCTATTTTAGCAGCTGGATCACAAATTTATTCTAGGATGACAGAATGGCAGCTCTTAATTGCTAATTCAAATTATTAGAAAATTTGAAAGAAAAAATCTGAAAAGGGTGGTGGTAGTTAATAAATCTATTACATTCTGAGTGTCTATGGTAATAGAACAAATTCAATTCAAGTCAACCAATCCATCCATGAGTCAACAGCATCTAAGCACTTTTCAGCAAACAACTTTTCCCACTCATCAGTGAAAAGCTGATTCTTCCGGCAGCTGAATGGTTAAGTGAACTGATACAAAACCTTTCAAAAGAATAAGGTAGAAAATTTCATCATTTATATTTTGTCTCTTCATACATACTTGAAAGATTTACTTAGCATAGAGTATTAGGCTGAAGTGGACAAAGTTAAAGAGGAAATCAGAGCAGAAAAAGTCTCTACATAAAGGATTTTGGTTTATTTAAAGTAAGTGTAAGGACATTCATTATTACCTATGCTTATTTCAGTAGCACAAATCCAACAAACAAGAAATATTTACCTTTTTCCTAGAATCTCTCTACTGTTGGCACTTCAAATCTGCTTCTTCTTCTCTTCTCAGCCGAAATACCTACAGTAGCCAAATATCATATTTCTTAGTGTTTACTCTGCACTCTGCTATAGCATAGAACTTTTCAAGGAGATTGTTCCCTGAGAAAAAGTGTTTTTCAAAATAAGCAACAAAAAACAGCCACTTCTTTGTAGAGGAAGAGTATAGTGATTCCAGATATAAAAGCTTGCTCTGCAAATGAAGAAAACTGGAATTATTAAAAAAAAAAAAAAAAGGGGGGGAGAACCATGTAAAGCTCCCAGCTAGTTCTCTGTCCTATGAAAGTGTCAAGACAAATAGTTCTGCCGGGACTTCTCTCATGACCTTGCAGTGCTTGGCTTTGCTACAGGAAGTGAGATGAAGCCCATGAAGCTTGGAAGTAGAATTAAGAAGCTTATGAGACTCCACAAAATTCAACAACAGAAAGAAAGAACGTTTTCTTTTATGTTAAAAGCAAAAACCCCACAGCTTACACTTTCCATTGGCTGGCTGCTAACCCTTTTTAGAAAACAGTCTACCTAAGCAATACTTCCAGCTCTGCATAGTTGTAGTATTATGTATTTTTTCCATAAATAACATATTTTACACAAATTAATCTTATAGCACACTTCCATCAAATCTTATTCATTGTACATTAGTTCTCTGACTGCCTAGATCCCCAGCTGCAATACATCAGTTTCACCCTTTTGATTTATGCAAACTGAAGACTGTTATGTATGTGAACATTTTCACTCCAGCTGCTGTGCATCGTCATTTCTGAAGTGAAGAACTGTAGAGTGTTCAGCCATCTCCTGAACTGCTCAGATCAGTAACTGAAATAATACTATATCAAAATGAGTCCATAAAGAGAATTCAGGGAATAAACAAGTCAATCCACATCATTATGCGCATGAACAATCTAAGACATCAAGCCATGTGCTTAATTTTGCACAACACAAATTAGGTGCTAAGAAAAGGAGCCCAAGGTATACAAGTTATGAGGGGACAGTTCTGCCCAGGTTAGCCTGTGGAAAACAAGCTATCATCTTATTGCTAAGAAAGCTAGGGGTGCACTAATTACAGCATAGCATTCAATCCCTGAGATTAGAAAACATCAGTTCATCTGCTCCCATCGTTATGCCAGCAGTACTGTTTTATTTAAGAGCAGTAACGGGATTGTGAAGCCAATCCTCCCATCATCCACACTAACTCATGTTGGTCTGGATAACCTAGCAATTTTGGTGCAGATTTACTGTATTCCTTCAGAGGAAACTAAACTATAATCTCTTCTCCAGTTATACACAAAACATGTTTCAGTCCTTATGGGGTACATAAGCATTTGAACAAGAGTCCGGTCCTTTGATTTCCTTTGATACTTGTCTTGAAATGCATAAAAAGGGACATAAAGCCAAAAGAGACACCACTGCAAAATTTTGATTATAGTTGATTTCACAAAGATTAAGCTGTAATAATCTATTATTAACACTATGTGAGAAAGTGTCTAGAAATATTAGTTAGGTAGGAAGACAGAGTCTTTTACAATGGTGTTTGACACTAAGCCCAAAACTAAGAGCTGTTAAATAGTGCAACATCTACAAGACCATTTTTCATGGCCATCCTCTTAAACTAATATGAATTAGGCCTTCTTGCACTCATTTAATCTGCTATCTGTAATAACCAGGTAGATCCCTGGAAGTTTACTCAGCAAGTATTTAATGGTATTGGTCATCATCAGATAGATCAAACAGTTACATTAACCTTGTACATCAGGTCAGCAACGTGTTTGGAAAGCTTGTCATCAGCTCTGATCATTATTACCTCAAACCTTTAACAACTTCTCTATACATCACAAGCCCAGGGTCAGGGAGTTAATAATGTGTATCAGCATTCTCAAGCATACAACTGAGAGAGAAGAAAAGCATAGTAATGGAGAGTGGTAGAAAGAGGTTAATGTTCTAATAAATGAAATTAAAGGTGAAGTAGACTACGGGAGAATCACAGAGGCTATTTAAGTGCATCAGAACTAGCATTGCTGAGATCTATAACACACATTTTATGTGTGTGAACCTCAATAACAAAAAATAGGTGAGTTAGAGGTATGGGGAGTGGGTGGAGAAGTAATCTTTGAAGTAGATTGAAAAGACTGCAATTGTATGTGTTTGGAGACATGCTCTGATCCTCTTATTTTACCATCATCTATTACTTAGAACATTAATTTCTAAGTTCATAGGAATAGTTGGCCATAATTTTTCTGCTTCTGGGGCTCATATCCTGTAATAGTATCACTGTAGGCCCTTCCACATTTTTTATATGGCGCTGTGTTTGATCATCCAGCTTTTAAAGTCTTCCACCCCACCTCCCCATTTAAGGTATTATGTGATCATGGGAAAGTAGTAGGAATTTTTCCATGAAAAGTGTGAGGTTTATTCATTTAATAAAAAAAAAAAGTAAGAAAAGCTAAGCACTTTCCACTGTCTCTTTCTCCCATATCATGCCACTTGCTTTTGGTCTTTATTTTGTTTTCACACATTGCCATACATCAATAGGTCTCCAAAAATGGCTTAGCTCAAAATGAATCATGAAACTTGAGTCTTTTGCAAGCAAGAAAAAAAATAAAATGGATCTTCCCTTTTATAAATAAAAGAAAAAGCAGTTTTAAGAGCAAATAGGCAGAAATAACTGATGCACATGTAGACAGAAGAAGCACATTCATCCTTAGTTTTTGAAAGACTGAAACAATACAGACTTAAAAGCTACTCTGCATTTGCTATTAAATCCCGTAAGTCTGCACAACTTGGTGTCTTGAGTTTGGCTTGGATCAAAATTGCTCTACATACTTCCACATGCCGTAAAAGGCAACGGTGATCAGTTAATAGGAGGAGGATCCAAGATCACTAGTACCACACAACACAAGCAAACTCTCAGACTTCTACTGTGCAATACACTGTGCAATCCTTATGCATATACCATGCAACTATTTCTCCCCGAATACTGAATTTCAGTACAACAAACACAAAAAAGGAACCAAAACAAAACCCCCTCACCACTGCTAACAAAAACTGTAGCAGGGCTAGTTGCTCCCCCGGTAAATATCAACAACACATACAGACAGGGAAAAATCATGAACTAAGCAAGACTCATCAAGTTAATTTTACACTTTTGATAAGACTAAATAGACCAAAGCTTTGGGTTTTATTTTTCCTTCTTCATTTGTATGTTTGATTTAAGCTGTCTTGACAAGTCTAGAAAGAGCAGTGATTAATAGCCATGGCCTTTTCTGATAGAATAGTTTTTACCAGAAACAAAGTCCTTGAGTCAGGTGATTCAGCAACCTGCATGAGCCATTGCAAATTATTCATACATACAAGATCAATGCTTTTTTTTTTTTTCCCAGATTGCTCTTCCTAACTTTCGCAATAAGACATCTTATTAGCACTGATATCATATTTAGATAGCAATTCCTTCCAATTGAAGAAAAGCTTTAATTATCCTTAAGCACAATGTTTATTTTCATCTAGTGTAGTATATTAAAGCTCAAAGAATCAGAAGTCCAGAATGAGATGATGAGAACAACAGTGAAGTGAAAGAACCATCTAAATAAAAAAAAAAAAAAAAAAATCTAGTCAAGACTTTCAGGAGTTCCCATTACCACTTGTCAGGGCTGCCACGAACAATACTGCATTGACTTGTTTTAGTTTAATGCTGGGTGTCCCCCCCCCCAAAAACCAGCTAAACCATTCATGCCTACTCTCTCTGTTGATGAGGCAGTCAGGTGGATTTAATAGCACACCATCTGTCTGTCTAAACAAGTTGTAGTGGTAATGCTGCTAAAGATTAAAAGGAGCTATTTGCACAGAAATCAGGGCTGCAAAGAATAAACAAAAGCTTATGAAGCTAAACTGTAAACAAATCTGATTTTCAATTAAATTGTATTCCTAATGAAGCATGCGATATTTCAACTGTAAGGACACTTTCCCCATATCTAGTCCCCTTCTTCATTTTCCAGTGTCTCAGATTCAAGACTGCTTTGAAGTACATCTCCATCTTTTGAAAATAAAACTCACTCACTATTAAACCTGGAGATCAGTGAAGGAAGAATGACGTGTGCATGCATCAAGACAGATCAACTTGTCTAGGCATAACTGGAGATAGCAATTCCTTGCTCTAACCTGAGGGTTTAGATTTTTCAGCTTGTTTGCCTTGAGAAATATTTCTAAGTGGCCAGGGTGGAAAAGGAAAGGAAAGAGAGGAAACCATGGTAGGACAAATGGTCCTTTGAGTAGACAGAGCATTATTAGTCTTTGGTAGTTTTGGTAAAGAACATTAAGCCTGAAGTAAACAGCCACAGCACGTGACTTGTAAAGAGAGATGATAAACATGCAGGTGTTAATTTGCTTTTTCCCCAGCAAGTCAGGAACATTCCTGTTTTCAGCGTCTCCATTCTTGAATAAACACAACATAAACCTGTGTCTTTAGATCATTTGGAAAAACATATTTGTGTTCTTTGCACCATCCAGTGTAAGTTTCTTGAGGAAACCTAAGGCAAAGGACAAGAAAGAAGAGGATGATGGGGGCACTTCTAAATTTGAAGACATTCATATTTTGGTCAAAGAGGAGAAAATCACGTGCAATGCAGTTTCTGGAAAGCACCAGTGGGTTACAAGCAATGCTGCAAGGCTGAACATCATACTTATGACTACACTCTACATACCGATTTTGGTGCCATCCCAAAGGATTATCCACAATCACATAGATTAGTGAGGGCTTAAAAGGAATTAACAGATTTTATATGTTTTTGTACTCATCCTTCATTCAATTTGGTTAATGTGAAACATTATCCTATTGCTGACCTCCAACTAACCGTCTACAGCTATGGGTCCCTTTCGGTTTGCATTTTAGTTATTTGCAAAGGTGTATGAAGCTTCAGGTGTTTTTCACTAGTAATAAGAGGTCCAAATTTGTTTCATTTGTAGAGTCTCCTCAAACAAGCAGACTCAGTTATTTTATCTTATCATACATTAAATTACTATAATATAGTTTACACAAAATAAACTTCATGCCAAAATTATGCGGTATTTCAAATTATGCTAGTTTCAATCTAACAGCATCTTGAAACTTTATCACCAGCACTTTTCCCACATCTATAACGTTGCTTTATCTTGAGTTACAAGACAGAGTATTTTTTTCTCCTTCACAAGCTTTTCACTGAGAATGTAAGAGGAAAATTAAAAAAGTCATTCATCTGTAAATACTGGTTCTCAAATCAGCTTGTAGGATTTCAGATTAAACTTCTTAATTAAAAAAATATACAGATATAGATCCTTCGAGAGTGATGCAAGTTGGGAGGGCTTGTAAAGCAATAGTGAGAAAAAAATCCAAAACATTAGCTTCTGTTCTGCTCCATTCACATCCTGTCCAGGCATCCGCCCCTGAGAAATGAGATCTCATGGTCAGAAGGCTACATGAACAGCCACCACCTAAGCCAGCTCCTTACAATAGCTTACAGATTCTCCCTCCTACCTTACTTTTCACTTTCCCCAAAACAGACATCCATCCCCTCTCGAGTCACCCTGCTTTCTTTTTCCAGCTCAGTCCTCTGAAGGCTGTTGCAGAGATCTCTCCTTTCCAACCTTTTCCTCCTACCCCCATGTCTTTTTGAACGGACAACTTAGTGTCAGTCCCCCATGTCTCTGATGACTCTTCTACCTTGCTCTCACTGTCTTCTCCTTCTCCTCTCTGTCAGCTTTTAAATTAATTTCTATAAACTCTAGCTGTTCCCATGACAGGCACTGCTGCCCAGCACGCCCGGGTGGGGAGGCTTCTGCCTCTCAGTCCCTTGGCAAGAGTGCAAGAAAGTAATCAGCTGGGTTTGAGGAGGCCAGTTTGCTCAGCTGCATCAGGCCACCGCTCCCCATGCTGCCAGAGAAGCGATGGACAAAACCAGGACTCAGGCATACTTGATTCAGCAGACTGTTTGTGTTTTGCACCTTTTCTGTCCATGATACTGGTTGCTAATGGAACCTTGCTAGCTTCCGAGCTGTTTGAGGGGAACATCTGCTATGCTCTTTCAACCTCTCTCCTACAGATAGGCACTGAACCGCAGAGTAGCTTTCATATTCACATGCACACACACACACAGAGCATACTCAGTAACTGCTATTCATTACTGCTAACACTGAATAAGCGGATGGATCAGATGTTAACAGGTAAACAAGAGATTACTTTCCCCCCCCCCCAGCGTACCAGAAACGGTATTCTGCTTCAGACCCAAGAACTGCATCTAGCCTGATCAGAAGCAGAAACCAGCATGCTGAAGTCTAATGGGAAAGCTGGTAAAATACTCATGGCAGGTTGCTGCCGAGTCACATGAGGAACTTCTGTAAAGTTTCCATCAGGGACTGTGACTGTATATTTGCTTTCTTCTTTTTCTCATGGTAGCTCTGAAGTTGAGGTTTTATTACCACACTGAACCTATGTTCTCCTGACAAAAGATGTTGACAGGGTAAAAGTTGAGTGTTTACAACCATTTTCTGAAAACACTAGCATTCGGCAACTTTCTGACATCTTTTCTCACTTTTTATTTCCCTACTATCTGATGGAAGTGTTTTATGTTTCATGATCATACAAAATTATGATTAATATTGTAAATAGAAGCTCTAAGTTTGAATGCTAAGCATGAAATATTGGAAAGACTTCACTTTCCATTTCTTCCTAACAAATTTGTGTACATAGTGGACTGAGGAGGAAGAATATCTGGAAATGCTTTACTAATTTAGCGATGTTTTTTGTTCAAGGTCCACCAATACAGACTGGTGTTACTCAACCCAGGAACCAGCTCCCCGGGCAAGCTGTTCCCCAAAATAGTTTAAAGGAGAGGAGGGGGGAAAAAAGTACTAGAAGAGCCTTAACCTCTTTTTCTTTACTTTCTTTTAAATTCAGAAATTACATAACCTGAATAACACAGGTTTGTAACCCTTTCTTTAACCTCTCTGCCCTATATTGTCATGTCTTACGCTGCAGCTTGCCAAAAATTAAGTTGTAAGCTTTTCAACAGAGACTTTACAAACACCAGTTGCACCTGTTGTGCACTGAAATAACAAAAAAAAACATTAGCAAACAGTTACTATCATCAAATTTTTAGTGGAACACTTACACGCGAGGATCGAGACACACATGCACCTTGGGTAGCCGCCTTTATCATCTGCAACAGTTGACTGTTTGCCCCCCTCATAAGTGTTCAGTAATAAGAGGACATTGGCAGAACCTATTTTGCGTAGCAGGTAGGGAAAACCATAGGTTTTCTTAGCCTTGATTTACTTAAGTGGGCAACAAACACGGTCTGCGTAACCATCCGCAGAAGCAAGGCTTCTCTTTGAATCAAACAGGTTGCTTTCTGCACTTGAATTTGTCTCTCACTACGCTCACACACTAAGTTGGAGAGTTTAGCTGCATCTTTTAATAGGACAACATTACTTAAAAATACTCTTTTAACGTAAAGTTAAATGCGATAAACCAGAAGGTTTGAAGGTGAAGAGTTAAAAACCTGCACTCTATTCCAACATCAAATAGGAAGGCAAAGACCAAAACAAAGAAAACTTCCTTAGATTTACCACTGTTTCTTCTGCAATTTATTTTTAATCAACAGGTCTCCTACTGCTAACTTCAGCTATTTTACAGAGCTTTTGTGTCATTTGACGAATAATGCAGCCTATTGTCATCCCAAAAGCTGAAATATTGAAGTGATAGCTTTTGTCAAAATCTGAGGCAATAGAAAACTGTTGGACTTCCAGGGAAAACAAAGGAACTTCTAAGGTTTGTTGGGTTTTTTGTTGGTAGTTGTGAGGGGTTTTTTTGGTTGGTTTTCATTCCCTCTCCCCACCCCCTGCTCCCCCCCGCCCCCAGCCGTTACTGCCACTACATGTTTTCTTCATCTATGGAGGAAAGGTTGTTTTCACAATTAAATATTGTCCCCCAGGCGCACTCGAGTTGGTAGTTCTCTCACAAATAAATGAGAATATTTGCAGTTCCATCCAGTAAGGCAATTCAGGCAAATCAATGCTAGAGGTTCAAGTCTCAGTGTACAATTATACCTACTTACGATATTGCTTATGAATACATACATGTACAGGGCCATGGTAATCCACCTTTCTCTTCAAATTTATATACACTTTTATTTTTTAATGCTTTCATGAATGGCTAATTTTTCCCTGCACAACGATGCAACCTTGATTGTCTTCTGTTAAACAAGAACTGCTATTCCCTGAAGCCGTGTCAAAAAAATATTTTTAGACATTTCTAGTCAGTTTTCCATCTGATTACAGTAGTTGTTAGTCTTGTACTAAGATTACTCTGTCTCCCACCAGACTCAGAAGTAAGACAGAGTGGCTGCCTTCCCATATTAACTAGCTATTCTTTGGGGAGGGGGCAACAAAAAACCATAAAAGGGCTCCCATGGCTGCAAGTTTTCCTTGATTTTCAGACATGAACAATGCGTTCTATTAAAGCCTCCAAAGATAATCCCCTTGAGATGAAATTTAAGAAAGCATTCATTTTCCTTTTTAATAAAAAAGCGTTAAGAAAAGCCAGAGTATCTGTAGCAGTTGCCGTGGCCATTTCAGTCTATGTAAATACACCTTTATTTTCTAGACTTACAGGTTGCTTATATTTAAGCAAGCAGCTGAGAAGGCTTTCTTTTTCCTTGAGGGAAGAAGAAAACGGCATGAATACCAAGGCAGAAAGAAAGGAAGGGGAGAATAAAAGGGAACCAGATCCTATCAACATCCTGCCATGAAGAAACAGAATTATTTGCTTGCTGCATCAGCCTTCCACAGAAATACAGCACCAACACCTTGCAGCTGACATCTAAGAACTACACCAAATAAGTGAGCTCATACAAGAGCTTTATTTTGAAACTTTAGTTCACTTCCCATTTCAGGGGCTTGAACGACTCACAACAATATATTTATATAGTTATAATGCAGAGAACATCCAACATAATTTTAAACCAGCTTGGGATGAGAATAACTTTCATACAGAAGACACTTTCTTTTTTTATGTAAGTCTATCACTTGGCTTGTAGAGGCTCATTTCAAACAACATCAAGCAATGGATTGCAAAGAGCAGAAAAGTGATAACTTGGAAAAGCAATACATGTTAAGATGTCTGTAGGTTTTTTTAGCGCAGCAGTTTTTCAGAAGTGAGATGTGTAATGCAGCATAATGGGGAGGGGAATAATCAATCTAGCACAGGGGGGGGTGGGGGGTGGGAACAAAACCAAAAAACACCAAGGTAAGTCCAAATTCCAAAGAAAGAGATAAGTAAAAAGCCACAGTAGAGTCCATTCATTGTTCCTTTGTTATTTAACTACAACAGTCAGAAAAATGGGGGGAAAAAATCATATTGTATAATTGTACGGCTCCTGCTACAGTTTATTTCTCTGAAAGCAGAGCTGAGGAACACCTAAATCTCAAGAGCTGCAAGAAAAACAAGAAACTTCATTATAAAATTTTATGGTAAGAGAAAGCTAACCACAGTTCAAGTTAAAGACATGTATTGTATTTCTTTGATAACATTTCCACATTTCTATTGGATTCTAGCATTGTAACGTAGAAAAGCACTGGGAATCCATTTTAAGACTCACTTCCTTGCGAGATGGCCATTAAAGACATATTAAGCTTTGCTTTTCCCTCAACACTTCCTATTTCCCTTTAAGTTTTAAAGGTTGCATAAATATCCCTGATTTCAATACAATAATGAAAAAATAAAATAAGACAGACACACTTCTGTCCCCTAATTGTAAAGTGCACCCCAGCCCACAGGCTTTTTGGAGACCTTATTGAGCATGACCTGATACCTATATGAAGGGGGCTTCACTGTTTGCTCTGGGAATAGTACCACTCTCACCAACCTGTGAGCAGAGCTGAAGGGAAATAGTCTCCTGCAGAAAAGAATTCCATTTCCAATTGGCCAGAAAGCTGTTTTTCTTTCAAAGACATGTCATGGTGGGCTGACTTCACTCCAGACAAAGGCTGAAGTGATGTAATTAAAACCAAAATTTATTAAGGGAGGCAAAAATCAAATTAAACATTGAAATAAATGATCTGCGCCGCAAGTCTCATTTAACTATCACCAGGAATTCAGATGAGAAAGGGTGCAACCTGAATTAGAGCTAGTAAAATAACAGTCTTACATTTCTTTTACAGCCCCCACCCCAGCATCGTCCTTTAGGGACTGTTTGTCTGACACAGGTCTTCCTAAGGAACCTACTGTTTGCACTTGGGCCAAAGAACAATCCCATGACTTCTGTTAGAGAACATCACTTGAGATCTACCTCACAGCCATACCTCACCACTCTTCACCTCTGAGGGTATCTTTTGGAAACTAGTCCAGTCTTAAAAATATAGCACACAATACTTTTTAGAACATACTAAAGGCTAATTTACATGCTACGTTACAAATGCACCATCAGTAACAATTTCTAGTGTCTTTGATGGAATATTACTCTGCTTGGTACAGGAAACCAGTTAGAGATGACAGACAGACATGCCCATCGGGGAGCTGAAAATGAAGCTATATCTCAGAGTCACTTTTTCAGGTCAAATTAGGCAGTGCTGAGCTGATACAACTGCTAGTAAGAAATAGGTAAAGTTCTCTACAACTACACAACTAGAGTGTGGCTTTATTACTCTCAGGAAAACATGGTGTATACACTTATATTTCCTCCAAGACTCACTCAGTTTAGTAGTCTGCATTAAGCTTAAAACAGGTGAGAAAAACCCCAAGCAAAGGAAGAGAGCATCATGCCTGAATGATATCTGGAAATGTATAGGAAGGTACCTTCATGGCATTACTCATACTTTCCTTTATATAGTAGTACCAGAAGTCATTGAAAAAAGATTTGTGCCAAGCTTGCAGAGAGTTTGAAAACTGAATACTTGCATGTTTCTCCCTTTTAAAAATAATTTCTGAAGGTCAGCAGGGACTGCTGGAAGAAGATTCTGCACCACCCTGGAAAACTACAAAAAAGATGGAATGTGTCAGTGCTAATACCTACTGGACTCAGTATGGCAAGCAAAAAAAAAAATACAGCTTCATGCACAGAAATATATACGGAATATACCTGCTGCACAAACACTTGATACCCATATTCAAAGGGATGCAATTAAAGAACTAGAAGACCACGCTAATTAAAGTGAAAAGGCAGAGATCGCACTGACAAAAGAGGGAGAAAAATTAACTTGGCCTGAATGACATTCGGAATACTGGAGCAGCTACAAATATAGGAAGGATGAATTGTGCCTGCAGCAGAAGGTGCACAGCATGTGGGCTTTGCTGTTAGCTACAGTGCTGAATCCAGGATACAGATAAAACAAATGGGAAAAAATCACTCGAAAACAAGGCAGAGAACACACGGATGATGCCAGAGGACAGGAAACAAGTATTTAGCAAAGAAAGAGGTTAAAGCCATTTAGGTGAAGAAAAAGGAGTTCCATTTTTCAAAACTGCACCCTTTGGATGTAATGCAAGGAGAGGGTGTAATAGACTTGACAGAAAAAATCTCCATGCTCAGCCACTAGTTTTTCCTTAAGAGGAAACACAGGAAAACACTGGTAGTTTGAGATGCCTTAGATTCACAGCAGGGGAGTGAAGTTTCTCCTTAAAGCAAAGCCCAGAGAAACATTTTTTCCAAAATAGTCTACATTGAGACAAGAAAAAAGGTAGTTAAGGAGTCAAGTTTCACCTATCTTTGTAGAAAGATTTAGTACTGAATGATTGCAAGAGAAAGTTGTTTGGACTTTGACAGAAGCATTTTGCCAAAGCAGGAATCCAACAACACCTGCACACCAAAAGAGTAGCTATTCAGCAACAGCAACACTTATCAAGAGTGAACCTTTACAACATTCAGAGGACCTGACTTAGAATGGATTTTGGAGGATGCTGCTTACGTTGTGTTCCCAAATTTCACCTAGGGAGCAGACATGAAAAAGTAAGTAGGGAGTTGAGAAGGGGGAAAACTTTAAAACAACGACAATTATTCAGTCACAGTTTTTCCCATAAGTCTCACTTCAGAAAAATACAACCACCACAAGCTAAAAGTCAGGGATGTTGCGGCCCAGGATACAGAAACATTCAACCAAAAATAACAGAACGCAGCTAGCAACAGCATCCAAATATTCTCACTTGCAGCCCACTATCCTAGTCCTTGCCTCTCATTTGGCTTTCCACAGGCCTTATAAATAGTTGAACTTAACACTGCTTTGTTGCAAGACCAGCAATTACTCTACTGTTTGTACATCTCAAAAATTCTGGGTAAGCACAACGGCATCAGTGGTATTTAAGGCTGTGAGCCTTCAGGCATGTTGCCAACTCCTCTGAGTAGACATAGTTACTATTAAAAATTTTAACAGTAGTTAACTGGACTTGCAATTTGGTAAAAGTAGCCATCCTGCGGCACCACAATTACAGATAGTACTCAAATGATGTTGCATCATTTTATTTTTGATTTTCACATTCCTCACCCACAAACTTTATTTAGCTTACATCTAGTAACAAGTATACTTAAATTTTGAGACCAGATGTGCAAGATGACTATGCTTAAATACCTCTCAGTTTGGTAAGTTCCTTTACCATTTTCCCTCCCCAGTCTGCCCCTAGTTTATCCAACAAGTCTGATGAATATCAGTATAGATTATGGTTTGGGTTCATTTCTGATGGATGTACAGAACTAGGTATAACCAAAGAGATAGCTAAAGAAATACATGAACTAGACTAGATAGAAAAGAAAGTTGAAGCCTCTATAAGAATAGTTCTGTGGCTTGTACAGTCTACTCTTCTCAGGTGCAACATTAGGAGGCCTAAAGTATTGAAATGCTCACATATGTTGTATCAGCTACCACCAAATTCATCAAGGACTTTCTGGCATCCCAGTAAAAGGATAACGAAAGAATCTGGGCTGTTAACTCATAGCCAGTGACAACTCAAGTACTGCAGCTCTGAAGCTTTTCTGTCATAAAACTCGTTGTATACAACCACCACTGAACTAGAATAGAGACTGTAATCCTAAAATTAAAAAAAAAAAATAAAAAATAAAAAAAGAAAACTAGCAGAGGAGACAGCACAAGTAAAAGGCAATTAAGAACATTTATACTGTCCTGGCATTAATAAACCTGTAAGTCTGTTTACATGTGAATTCATGATACACTGAACTATGCTATTAGCAGTTTATTGCTTTCTAAAACTGAAGATTATTTGCTAAAGAAAATCAAGATAAAGAAAGACAGATCAAGTATAACAGATCAAAGCTTTGAAAGAAATACGTCAGAAAGTCAGCCAGGAAATGGAACAGCAATACATTAAAAAAAACCAAACAAACACAAACAAAAACACATCACTAACTGCTATTCAAGATACCTGCAAAGGAAATGGTGGTGCTGGAAGGAAATCAGCTTGCTCACATGAGATACTCATGAATTGTTTCTGAAGTTGGTAACTCGTTCACCCCTCTAAAATACATCATGAACTTTGCAGTTCAGCAAAGGATAAATAATCTGAATGACAACAGTGCATGAAGCACTTACAGGTACATTCCCTGACAGATTTCCATGCAGAGAAAAACACCTGTTTGGAAATACTGAGCATCAAGTCATTTGGGAGAAAGCTCTGATTTTCAGAATAAGAAACTGGTATTTATCATCACAAGGTCTAGTGATGTGCAGAAAATACCTGTGCAGAAAATAAGAACTGACCAAAGCCAACACTACGAACAGAGAATGCTGCCAGAACTCATGAAGAATTATGCACTCCCTTGAATGCATGAGCACAACTAGGCAAAGAACTGTCTCAAGAAAAATCACTCAATGGATCAGAAAGCTAAAAACCCTTAAAAAAAATAAATCATGATCTTTGAATCAAACAAATCTATATTTCCTTAAAAGTTACAGCTTTAGAGAGGAGATTATATATGTCAAGCATCTTTCACATAAACATCACTTTCTGCCTCAAACTGCTCTGCCAGGGCTGTAGATTTCCCAATCATTTGAAGATGACTTTTCTACTAAGATGTTTCCAAGCTGTAATGCATTTTGCTTTTTTGAGAGGCAATACAAATGTAGTACACACATTAAGCTGAAATAAAAGGCTACAGAAAAAAAAAAAAGTGCAGGATAAGTGGGAGGAATGTACATTAATTATTTCACACTGGCTTTGTCCCCACAAAGGCTGCTGAGCTACTAACTCTTTGCAGACAAGCTCTACTCCCCTGTGTCATATTTCTGCGGCAAACACAGAAGCCCCACAGAATATAGGGATGACTCCAGTCTAACTCAGTTTCCTGAATACCAAGCCTGAGCGTTTCCCAGTGCAAAGTTCTGCTCCTTCGCCATGCTCCGTTCAGTTGCTCTCAGTGAAACGTTACTGGAGCAGACAGCATGGGAATGCTCCGCAAAGAGAGACTTCAGGGGTGCATCAAAAGCTGGGGCACGTACAGTGACAGTCAAGCTACAGGAACAGCAATCCTTAACGGCATAATGATTGCCATTACCTCTGGCCTTTGTATCCATGGGAGCTACAGAAAGCGCAGCCCTTTATGCTGTGGGGCTATTCTAGAAGGGCTATTACAGGTGCAGAATTATGCCCAACGCATTGCAGGCAAAGGTCATCAACTATGCTGAATTGTATGCAGCGTCCTCTGCAACTAATCAGGTCTGCAGCGTTATATACCACATTGGCTAGAGCATGGTGCAAAAGCTACAGTAACCAAAAGCAACATGTAGCAAAAGCTACAATGACCTGAAGATCACCACAGTTAAGAGTCATTAACACAAGCAAAACAAATAAACTTCTCTCTACAGAAAACTACATCTCCTCTCACAAGAAGAAACCCCACCAACCATAGAAAGTTATGGAGAAAGTAGGCTTGATATGAAAGCAATGTCAGCTGTTTTCCAGAGATAGATCCAGCAACTACAGTAGTTACACTTGACAACTATGTCACAGGCACTAAGAAATCACATTTTCCCATTGTTCTAACATACCAAAACTGAATAAACTGGGGAGAAAAAACAGTTCTTATGCAACAGTTTCCTGAGCCCTGTACTTTCATCTGATATCATACACAGGTATTTGGAAGACCCTTTCTGAAGGCAATTGCATGCCCACCGCAGACTCAGGGGATAATTTCCACTGGTTGCACAGCTGAGCAGATAGAGCACATCAGCCTTCTTCAGACTGCTTATTCCTCAGCTCTTGCATGTTTCTCTTATTTAAGATTCAAAGCATGTTCATAGCAGTAAGCCTCAAACGGCATCAATTTTGTTTCCAAAAGCAAATACACATCCAACTTCCTGCACCTTTGCTAGTAGAAGGTAACTAGTCAGTGCCCTCGGAGGCACGTGGCCAGGAGTCAGCCCCTCAGGGAGTTCCTTTCTGAATCTCAGAAGAGAGTTGTTATTTAAAAGGTTTATGACACTAGCATTTGCCCCAACACACAGGGTACAGGGATATATTTGAAGCCCTGAGGTATTTCCCAAACGCCAGTGGCAAGGCACTGGAGAACAAAGCACCAGCGCTTGCCTCCAGCCAAAAGAAAGGGATAATTTGGGTGAGGACTTTCATGAACTAACAGTGGATTAGTCATACGATCTCTTTAAGAGATGCTGCACAAGTGTCAAGCAACGTGTTAATAAAGGAGAGAAACATGTCGGAAAAGGAGAAGAGGGAGAGAAAGCTGTGATACACCATACCTCTCCCCCTGAATTTTAATTTTCGTTTGACTGCATATTTCAGGAAGTTGCTGTACAATACAAAGATCTGCACAACACTAGAAAGCCTCATGTAAGAGTGAAGTCTTGCATTTTCTGCACACTCAGCACCAGGCCCTCAGGCAGTAGTTGTTATAGCAACTAGTCTTCAAAGATCTTACTACCGTCCTGGGCTCCAGGGGAGATGTCACCCCACGCAAGAAGGATTCAGAGAGAACATTTCATATTATTCTAACACACAGCTACATATGACAGAGGTTAGCGTATATACACGTGTGACACCACACACAATTGTTTTCTCTTGATTTTGTTTAATGTTACAATGGTGTTTTCAGGTATCCTTCCTCTTTACCTACCAATTCTTTAAAACAAGATAATAAATTAGAGGACATAGTTAATAGATATACTAGGCTAACAGCAGCAAGTAAATTCACATCAGTTTTACAATGGTTAGTGTCAAAATCCCCATTTCTTTCTGCAGCCCCTGTCAGTGCTTCTTCCCATCTTGGCACCATAGTCCTGTTCTCCCTTAGACCCTGTTCCGCAGCCTTCCCAGCCCTACCAGAGCAAAAGCCCGTCAGTGAGAAGTCACCTACCACTGTAGACACGTAAGCTTCAGGAGACAGATCAAGCTGTCCTTCGTCCTCAGCCAGGGAGGCAAAAGCACTGTCCACTGAGAGCACATCTGGATCCACGCACAGCCAGGTCCTGCTCTCCCCAGCATCTCCCCCAGCACTGCTGAGAAGGCGATGGTGGGTCATGGCCAGGAGAAATGCCTTGTGGATCACGGCAAGGCAGGCGACTAGCCGCCGGCACAGCTCAATTCGTGCTGCGAGCAAGGAACACGGAGTGGTGGCAGCAGGCTGAAAGCAGAGATCTCCTGGTAGCAGTTACAGTCCCCAGGGTGTTTTCTCAGCCAAAACAATACAACTTTTCCTCAAAGCGCTACCAAGGTCTGTCTCACACTTGATCAACAGCTTATTGAAGTGTTAAGACAGTATTAGGCTCCACATAAGCAATTTTACAGGAGGTCAATGGGTACATTTAAGGAGGTGGGAATTTACTGTCACTTCCGCAGGTCCTACTGCATCACTGTCAGGTTTTGGGGGTTTGGTTGGGTTTTTTTTTGGTTGTTCTTTTTTTTTTAACTTGTTTCTCTGTTAGTTTGGGGTTTGTTTGGTTTTGTTTTTTTTTTTTTTTAACAGGGGGAAGAACAAAGCCTGCCAGTAAAGAGGCATGGATCAGCCCCATCCAGCACTTGGGCTCAGGAAAATACAACTGCTATTTCACTTCCTTAATTCATATCAGAAATTCAGGGAGTTTTCACATTACATATAGATCTGTTGCACATAACTACTGCTACTCCATCCAAACCTCTCATTAGGGGCATCGTGACAGTTTAAAAGCAACCCATTTTCCCTCCACTTCAAGTACAGGAGTAAAGAGTCCATACACATCCCTATTGTTACTAGGCCTTGACGTGATTGCCATGTCATGCATAGCAAATAAGATGCCAACGCAACTCCACCCAGGCTGCATTGTTTTATGTGGTGAATGTGCGTCAAATTCTCAGATCGGGCTTAATCTTCATTTCCATCACACCTGCCATCCAGTTACACAACCCATGGATAGCGGTAGCTGTCCCGCTGAGGTAGTAGAGGTGCGTGTAAGAAGACACTTTTGAGTTGTGCTCACAGAATTGGGCATGGCATTGCTCAAGACACTCAAGTTTTTCAGAGTGGGGATTGGAGACACAGTTCTCCAACAGCTGAATTGGGTTGTTTTCCCCCTCAGTATTGTGGCTCCCGCACCACCTCCACAAGCATCACCTCCTGTTGAATTTGCTGACACATCCCCATCACAGAATTATGCTTCAGTTGCTCTTATTTCTGCCAAATCAAGTCTATTTTGACTGAAGTTTTCCATACCAGAAGACTGCCTCAGGCACAATTCTTTTGCAAACTTTCAAGCTTGACTGGTTTAGCTATTTCCGAGAATAAGGCGAGAAGAAAAATATGTACGTTGCTTAGCTCAAAAACAAATCTTTCCCCATTTGCCCCAAATAAAACACTCCTGACACCAATACACAGGGCAGAAATGGGTACAAGTCTTGGTGAATGGGGGGAGAACAGAATATAATGCTGTAAATGCAGAGATTAGCTGCCAGTCTAATTTTGAAAGTTATCTTCAAGCAATTTAAGTTCAAAAGTGATCTCCAAAGAGAGGAGAAAGAGGTGGGGGGGAGCATCTCTAATTCTCATTGGCCAATCTGGCCCAAATCACAACAAACTTTAATACTCCTTTTATACGGGAATATAATTTTTGGTTGTAATTTGCAAAAATATTTGTAGTGTTTTATACATGATTGAATGTCAGTATTAATATACATAGCCCAACTATAACCATTGCTTAAGTCACAATTTTATTACTTTCCTTTTAAAAGCCTTTGCCTGGACTTGAAAGTTCCTTTTTTTGTGAGCAGCCTACTCCATTCCACATTGACACTTACCAAGAACTGAACACAGTACTTAAGCATGCTTTTGAATGCCTGTTTCCTGTAGCTTGTCTTGTTAACATCTCATTAAGTTTTGGAGACTTGCACACTTGAGAAAGCTTTCCCTGCAACCTTTCAAAACAGACTAACAACAAAATACACAGTTGCATCCTCTGCCACTCACAGCACAGTAACAACACAGGAGCCAAAAGCTCAGAGAGCCGTAATTCCTGCCAGCATCACACAGGCAAGTCCAAGACTTGCCTTCTGAAACTGCAGTAGGTAAGTCGTTTTAGGTAACCAGGAATGACCAAGAGCAAGAACCCTAGACTGCTCCTGCTCACTCCTTTTCAGCCCAGCCAGAAATAATGTCCAGTTGTTTCTGCTTTCCTCTCCTCAGAGAGCAGCTGCTTCAAGAGTTAGTTTGTTTGGTGGTTTCTCTGTATGCAGTCTCTTGCTCAAAGGGATGTGCCTAGCCATTACCTGTTCAGGACTTCAGGGGATCTAGATTACTATAAATAGTTACATACTTTCTAGAGTACAATTTTTCAGCAAGGTTTCTTGTAAAGACATTCTGTGGACTTGCAGTTAACGCTGCATGTTCAGAAGATTACAGTTATTCCTTAATACCAATTTACAGTTGGAAGACAATAGAGCATTGAGGTCAACTCTAGGCATAAGGAAAGCAGGTGGTTGCCTATAAAAAACAGACCGATGTGCATAGCAAAACAGTTTTCACCCCTGCCCAGTCTTGCCCATACCACAGCCCCAGATACGAGGCAGATGGATGTTGCTGCAAAACACAACAGGACATTTTGATCACAGGGCAGCAGCTGGCCCCATGTATGCAGAAGTGACAAACAGAGCACTCTCAAGCCTGCCCCATCCCTCGAGTCCCCCAGCAGCTGCAGCAGTAAGACAAGGCTGGTTCTCCAGAGCTCTGCCCCTGACCTGGTGTCCCAGCTCCAACTTATTCTACTTCCCCTCGCCATGTGGGCTTTTCTAGCCTCAGGTCTTCGTACTGTCACTTGTCATCCTCATACCCAGTCAGCAGCTTTCCCAGCTCCAGACCACAACAGCTTTAGGCAGCTTAATAGTCTGAGGCAGTGTAGGCTGAGGAGAACAGAAATACTCCTTTTCCCATACCTGGCTTCAACAGCATCCCTACAACTGCCAGGCTGAAGTAATTTTGCTTTTCTGTCTTAGTCTTCACGATAGCAAAATGAAGATTCATTAGCATTTACTTATGAAACAAAGCAGTATCAACAGCAGTCATGACGGGCCAACATGATAGACCTCAAAAACCAAACACCTATGTCTTTGCAGGCTGAGCCAAGGAGTCTGGGTCCAGCTGACAACTGAGCCAACCCATACCTTCTTGGCACCAGATAGAGGGAAAACCCTCCATATACACCCCCCTCCCCACCACTAGTGTGTTATTTAGAAAACAAATTACAATTAGAAAAGAAATCCCACATACTTACTCAAAACAGGTACACAAAATTAATTCTCATGCCTTCCACGTTCTCCAACGTTTTTTGACAGGACTACCACCATCTTTCTCTAAGAGTGTCCCAGTCTAAGAGTGTCCCAGTCGTGACAGAAGCAGCCAGACCAAGCACATTTTAATACCTTAACACGCAGGCCCTGCAATACTCATGTAGTAATATACAAGTTAGTTAAACACCACTAAAATTCCCCATGCTCCTGAGGGCTGACCCTGACCTGACCAACATCACCACCAAGGACAGGAACTGTCCTGAATATGACACTGAATATTACAGAGGAGGTGTGCACCTTGGGGAAGATGACTGGAAAAGCCTTCCATTCTGAAGGGTTCCAGCCCCCCACACAAACTAGACAGGCAGCATCACCAAGATATAGCAGTCCCTCAACTCAACAAGCTGTCCCTCAGAACACCATAGACAACAAGCATGCATAAGACAAAAAGCTAATCTTATAGACATGTATATTAAATATATTGCTTTATATAAAATATGAAAAAAACAGAAGCATCATAAAGATCACAAAATACCTTGCCCATATGTATGACTCGCATATGTGCAAATGTACAGAAAGACATTTAAGAGTCCTGCACTGTCAGATTCCTCTGGTGCTATGTATCTTTTCATTCTGCTCTCCTTTGTATCAGTGACTCAGTCACACATTCCCTAAGGACAGAAACGTCTGTTGGTGGCGATGGGGAAAAAGCAGAGACATTTATCACAAGCTATAACAGGAGAAATATCCTGCCAATACTGCAGTCATTAGCAAATCATTTTTTCCACAACACTGAAAAAAATTAAAGGTCCTCCCTTTTAATGCTACCAAAAACATACGCATTTCCATAAATCATACAATCAGTGTTTACAACACCAGATCCCTATAAGAGTGCATCAGCTGAAGTCTTAATTTGCTTTGCTTAAGTGCTTTTCATCTATTAGCAGAGATTACATCTTGCTCTTAAACAGTGAAACTCTAAATTACACATTTTTAATAAAACCTATTTTTCCCTGTCAGAATGCCATTCAAGTCAAAATGTTTGTCACTAGCTTTTTATTTTCCTGCTGACTCAATTACTGAATTATAGTTTACTACAAGCAGTGATTTTCATATCTGTTCCTTAAATCAAACAGCTTACGTGATGTTGAATTTTCTATGCATACCAATTTCTTAAAGCATCCTAATTCAGTGTTCTTACACTACAGGAGGAACACCTCTCTCTGCCTTTGCACGACTGTTTCAGACAAAGCTTTCAGCAGAAATTCTGAGTTGCACAGATAAATTTACATGGAAGAACACTCGCACATGTTAAATGGCTGGCCTTTCTTTGGAAAGACAACAGTTCTTTCAGAGTTCAGTAGAAAACAAGGTTGTTAAATGTACTGTTACCAACTAATTTTTGCTGGTCCTGAGAAAAGTTCTTTTAGGAACCGCTGAGTAATATTAGGAGCTTGAAACACAACATGCCAGTTTTCAGTCATTCTCCAAGCCAAAGTCATGTTTTCACACACAGCAGTTAAAGGCTTAACTCTGAAACCATCCTTCACATACACAAAAAGAAATATTCACTTGTATAATGGCTGCTGGCGCCTACACAAATAGCAAGCTAAGTAAAGCCTGGTAAATAAGATATTTGACTGCCGCTTCAGTACACAACACTGGAGAGTAAACTCTGAAGGAGTCTTTCACTGCTATCATCAAATTTGGTATCATTCTTTACCAGATACATTTTCTAGTATGGACTAGAAAAAATAGATAGGTCCTAAGATCTGATCTGCTCATTTCAAGGAAATTGTCAACTGGGGGGTATTCTTTCATATGCAAAGTTCTTTTAGCTACTTAACTGCACTGACACCTGAAAGATACTCAGGTAGGATAGCCATCCGGTAGATCATTGTTAAAGTTACATTCACAAAAATAAGAAGGGAGCTACAGGTCCTTTTCAAAATTTGCTTCAAAAAGATATTGCTGTCATAGTGGCCACCTAAGTAAAGGAAGCAATCATTAGCTGAACTCCGTATCTGATTATCACAGCAAAAAAACACAGAAAATATCTATTAATTCTTCCCAGCCACCATTCAAAGGCATAGTTCACCTAACTCGTCTTCAAATTATTGGAGATTACTTTTTTCACATTTTAACCAGAACACTACCTGCTCACATGCAACAGTCATTAGAAAGGGAAACAAAATTCTCAACACTAACTAGCTATGGTATAATCAGGTAATCTGGGATCACACAAGCTATTGATTCCTGTGACATAAGTAAAAGCACAAGACCATCCTGACTCAAGTTTTTGTCCCAATACATTCACGCACTCACTTAAGTCCAAGGTATGTACACGTAGCAGAGGGCAGGGTCTAGCCACTTGTTTTGCAGTGCCTCCCTTTCCTAGCACTTTGAGAAAAAGGCCTTTAGAAACTGAACTGGCATATAACTCTTAGAAGGATTGCAGATATTTTCATCAATTTTGTTTTACACATAACCACAAATAAAAACATAGTTTGTTGAAAATACTCTATCCACCTCCAGAGAAATAACATGAACCATCAACACAAGCAAATACATGAATTCTATTTGATATCTTTCCTGTGTGATACCATACAGACACATCTTTTTATGAGAGAAAGTTGCTATGGGGCTCCCAAGACTACCAATGCCCTACTGCTACTTGCATGTTAAGTTATGCTCATCACCTTCTTGGTTGCACCCACACCTTCACTTTATCACTTCAAATGAGTAGTTCAATTAAATACATTTTCAGCAACTACATTAAAATGAAGTCTAGCATAATTCATCTTTCTCTTGTACTTTAACTCACATTAATCAACTAGGGGCTTTCAGACCTACGTGCAAGAGTATAACAGAGGATTCACAGTTGTTACTATATCCCAGTGGAATTACAACCATTTGATCAGATACTACCAGCAGTAAGGAGTACATAACCTAGCAAAAGGGAAAATTTGTTTCAGTCTACACAAGAATCCCCAGAAGGACAGTTGAACAGCGTAACTGCAATGTCAACATTTAAATGCTGGAAATTTACTCCAGAGTAAGAGGTACAACCAGTCATCTGCATCTGTGAAGGTACCAAAAAAAAAAAAAAAAAAAAAAAAAAAAATCAGTGAACTATGTGCCAGATTTTAACTTGCACTGAAACGTGACTGTCTTCTCTTGCACCCTTTAAAACTGTTTAGTTAAAATATAACCAAGTTGAGTATTTTATTTTGAAGCAGCGTATTACAGATATCAGTATGATATCTCATACATGTGAAATTATACTGCATGGTGAAAATGCAAAAATCCAATTCACTACAACTGAAAGCACTAAAATTGAGATGCTCTACAGAATAAACAGACTGCACTTCTGATAAAGCACTAATAAGCCGTGTGTATGAGTAGCCGAGAGAAGAAGGGGGAAGTGGAAAAACAGCGTGCATATATATATTCATAACCTATGGGATAAATGTTTATAAGTTGTCAAAACAAGATCCATAGATAATGCAGGAATTAAAGAATGCTATTTCAGATAGCAAATTACCACAGAACTTAATACCTAGATGGCTATAGTACTTAATAGAAAAATACAATGTAAGGGTAATTTTAAACTGAAACTCAGGTAGTTTTAAACAGCATTCTACCTGAAAGTATAATATATTTTCTATCAGATGTCTTCATGTATCTACTGAATTATGTGGGTATATTTGAAAAGAGAATACAAATATACAGCCTACATGTAAAATACAGACCCATTATCTTTTAATATCAGGATTTTAAATGAGCACCAGTCAGTAAGGAGCATTCTCTCTCTCGCACTGCAAAAGACTTAGCACTAAAATTCAGTTTGACAGATTCAGAATATCCAGCGCCACTGAGTCAAGGAGCAAGGTTAAAAGGCAGGATAACACAACAGGGTGACAGAATCTGTAAACTGCAGCTGTAATCAAAGTAACCCATGTAACATACTGCTCCAGTACAGTTTTGATGATTTTCATTGTGTCCCAAACCACAAGCCAAGGATAACATTACATCGAGAGAACAGTTTGAGGCACCTCAGCACAAGGAACTCACAAGGCTTAGTGCACAGAAACAATGCAATTATCAAACTTTGCGATCAACCTAATTAAAGCAAGCAATGCAGCAACCAAAAAAAAGAAAATCCAAACACATTTTTACCTTTTTAAGGAAAAATTTCTGTAATTTCTTGTGAGGCAGCTTTATCATCTTTTTTTCAGCATTCAGGATACGGGTCAGACACCGCAAGTACTTGAGCCATTCTGCAGGGGTTTGACACCTTTCGTCTTCTCTATTAACTTGCTGCAGCCAGCTTAGCTCAACACGTCACCAGACGCTAGCCCAGCCCAGCAACAGATTAAAAGGCAAGAGCTAGGCTGGATCTTATCTTTGACTCAAACGAGGAAGCTATATACAGACACTACAGCTCCAGCCAAAGCCTATAGCTGTGTTGTCAGCATGTGGAGGAAGAGAACAGGTATGAGGTCTGCATCTCTCCCTAGAAAACCTGCAAAGTTAAAAGGCGTGCTTATTCCGAGGCAAAAATTTACAGGAGAATGAAAGAGGTACCAAGATGCTCAGTACCTTGCTGATCCTTTCAAACCCTGTGCTATAGAGGAAACTCATTCAACGTTCAGGACTCTGAAGTCTTCCCCAGGTTGCCTGCTGAGTGCAGTTTGCCACCGTGCACCTGTTAATTGTGCACATTGTATGTGACTCAGCCAAGCACAGGAAAGAGCCTGTCATTTATGTTTTTTTCAAATCACTTGGAGACTTATTTCCTTTGAACAGGTTTTAGAAAAATCTCTACGGAGAAAGAGATTACACACAAAGATGTTATATACAGATACACACAGATGTATTTATAGAGTGTACCAGTGCTGAGTTTGATTCAGTGCCATAGGAACCAAAGATCATGGGCACTGCTGCCTTCCCTTTGGGAATCTGCAAGTTCAGCTCCAGATTTGGAAGGACAGGGCTCAGGAGCACACCAGTGATGCTGCATCTCCTGGGTCACTGGTGTCCTAAACCAGGAAGGTGCTGTAGGACAACCTGATCTGAAACACAGTGTGCGCTCCCAATTATTGCCAGTGGGATAATGTCTATGTTTAAGAATGAAGCACACGCTGAAGCACCTAGTTGAATCAGTTTAAAAATCACTTCATGATCAAGCTACCTCCCTGACCAGTACTGTAGTGCTTGAAGAGTCAGTGTCTGCGAGGATACACATAAGTGTATTATGAGGGGAATTTCTTCAAAACGCTGTCAGTCACTCCCAAATCTCCATCTCTTGTTTTTATACTATAAATGTTATTTCACATAAGCTGCAGCTGAAAAAACCTCACGTCTGTAATAGCCTGTCTACCTGGACCACACTTCTGTGATTTGCATCATTCCCTTACCACAAGAGCTATATTTGTTTCTCTGCCTTCTTGCTGTCCCGTTCTTCAGGAGCTTAAGTACCACAAACACTCTCAATGTCACTGCAAAGTTCCACTCCTATGGCAGCACAAGTACTTAACCTCCAGCGAGCGGCAAGGTCCAGGGCAAGCCAAGGAAGCCAGAGGTTTGAAGTTAAGCATGCACTTAGCTGCAAAGGTTTAAGACTTAAGGGAGGGCAAAACATGACAGGCAAATCACAGCTGCAGCAAAACTCAGAACCAAACCCTGAGGACTGACACCACTACGTATCAATGAGAAAGTCCGGAAAGGCACACAGACAACGCCAATGACAAAAGTGCAAGCTGTGTCACAGTATTGGTCATGAGAAAAGTTACAGACCCAGGACAGACACTGAGAAGACAAGCAATAGATCCAGTAAAAGCTGTATTTAGGTGTTATTCTAGCCATCAGACGTTCAATCAGATGTTTGACAATCAGAGACAAGTTTTCTGAGAAGCATCCTGCACCAGAAGGATATCTATCAAGAGAACACCAAGAAGATAGCACAAAGATCTTTGCTCATGGTGCTATTGATCTGCATACTCAAAAAACACAAAACTGGAATCTTTATAGATTCATAGAATTGCCTAGGTTGGAAGGGACCTTTCAGATCACCTAGTCCAACTATCAACCTAACTCTGACAAAAACCATCACTAACCATATCTATGTCTACCCATCTTTTAAATACCTCCAGGGATGGTGCCTCAACCACTTCCCAGGGCAGCCCATTCCAAAGTTTTCCTCATCAATTACTTGAGGTCAATATACAGAGAAGTGAATTCTTTCCTTTACGGTGCAAAAATAATTTCTCTTACACTCCAGGCAACTGTCTAGTGCAAATCTATTCAAGATAACTGCAGAGGAACTGATACTGTTCTCTTACAGATCATTAATCACTTAGAGCAAGAAAGATGCCAGCATTACTATGTGTTTTCAGGCTATTAGAACAAGTACATAAAAAAGACGCAAACTGGAATATATTTGATGTGGAAGTTTGGACTGCAGAAACTTTTTTCTCCCCTCCCACTTCTTAAGAAGTCTGGAATTCTGAGACATCCCTTTATTTTCCTCTTCTGTCCCAATACACCAATTCCAGCTCCTCAAGAGCCACCTTGAGGGAGAAACGAAGAAGCAGAACACAGAGGATACTGCCCACTTTCTGGATAGCACTAAATAGCAAATCGAAAGCATTGACCTTGGAAAACAGAACCCCACGCCCCTTCCAAAATAACTAATGCCAAAAACCACAGCAGTTTGGGCTTGGAAGTGCCCATTAAAGGCAAGAGCATTTGCATGCTATTTTTCACTCCTGTTCTAATTAGCAAGCATCCCTGCTCGGCAGACCCTGCTAAAGCTTTTAAAACAACTCCCACAGAGCCCACCTCTCCTCATACCTTCCGAAATACACAACACAAATGCAGTTTCCTGGGGGACTGATACCAATGACTATTGCAATAAGAGAAGCGAGGAAATGAGCTTCTTCACAGAACCTGCTTCATCTCCCTCCTGCCCTAAGGACCTCTGAATTACCCTTTAAGACACTCTCAACTGAGAAATGACTGTACTACGTTTATACCAGAAATATATTGAAAAATTACAATTAAAAAAAAAAAAGGAAAAGAAACATGGCTACATCTACAGGTTCTATAAAGGGAAGTGAGATCAACTTTTTAAGAAAGAGAAGCCTATTTTAATTCTTGAAACTTGTTATAACCCACGGGTTAGGGAATCTTGTAGCCAAGGTTTTAAGGGATTCACTCTATGTTCAGCTGTGAATTTGCAGGCACTGTGATGAAGGTTTCATGTAGACTTTTCTTTCCCCTCTTTATCACACAGTTTTGTGAGGGTTAAAACAGATCCATATAGTTTCTCTGAATTTCTATTATACATGCAAACTGGTTTTTTGCCACCTTCAAGTTGGTTTCTATTTACAAGCCTTTTTAAGCAAGATGAGTATACAGCAGCTATTGACAGAAGATGCTTAGTTTGGCCATTTGCTTTTTCAGGAGATTCCATACAAATTTGTAACAATTCATACTCACGTTCCCCCCCCCCCCCCCCCCCCAGAATACAGAAGTCAGATTATCCTCAAGAGATGCATTACAATTCATGGCCCTGCTGAAATTTTAGCCTGCTTTTAACTAAACTTGAGTTACTTAGGACTTTACATCATGCATAAAGCCATCAGCGTTAACAATGATGAACTAATATAGTTTCAAGCATTTATTTTTATCCACAAATTTAATATAGTTAAATTACAGTTTAAGGAACCCTGATAAATAATTTGCATCATAATCTTACAGATAGTTTTTATTGCTGGAATATTAGCTCTAAGTTAAATCCAGCATTTTTGCAAGACAGACATGAACCACTATCATTACGATGGCCAGGAAAACATGTCAACAGGTAATACTTATGTCAAAGGAGACATGAAATTGTATGCTCAAGCTCTGATCACAGAGAAAGCTTTCAATAACAACACTTGTGAGCAAGGACTTAAGCAAACTGATTTTTTAGACTTTAGCTTTAAACACCAAATACTTTTCTTATGAGCTATTGTTTTCATTGTAATTGCAGCTGCCTTCTAGGACTCCCTGAAAACCTAGAACCTAATTTGCAAAATATGTTGGAGTTTTGACATTTGCTTTTTTTTCACTTAAGGATAGGATGCATCTGTCTCGGGCATCTTTTTTTTTTTTTTGACAGTCTAATTATTCTAAGACTACAGATTATCTAAAAGCATACATTTTCAGAGTTACAACAATTTATTATATTGGTGACCTCTATGAGTTGCTCATAGCTATGCAAGATATAGCAACAGAATTAATATATGGCTTCAGCCAGAGACTTCATAGAAAGACAGAGAGCCCATAACTGGAAGTGTCATAACTTTCCTTTAGGATAAAAATATATATTTAGTTCTATTATCTTCATTTACTAGCATTCATTTGAATCTACCTGTATTGTTATTTTATTTGTGATTCTTACACATTTTAGACCTACATTTAAATTGCCTCTAAAATTGGTTGATCTTCACTTCTCTACACAAAAAGAAAACCACACAATGCAGAAAAACCATCTCTTATTTGTTTCACCTTTAACTAGAGGTTTAATATTCTTCCCATCTCCTTATATAAATTCCTCTCCATTCCTCTCATATTTTTCCACCAACTATTTGGTCTCAGTAACTATGTTTCACTGTACTTTTTCAAAGGTGAAATGGCAAACTGAACACCGGCGTCCAAATGAGAAAAGCCAGCACAGCAGCACAGCTCTGCTGTTACAGCCTATTTGCTTCCTCCTGCCTGCAGTACCTCCTGTACACTTCACAAGCTGGAAGAACCTTGATGCTCCAAAGCCGGTATTTCGCACCTCCCACAGGTACACACAAGTGGCACAATAGCTGGCACAACAAGGCTGTACCTGCATACCATTAAGCATTTTGAAAGAGATTTCTAAAAACAGCTATGCTACCGATTTAAAAAAAAAAAAAAAAAAAAAAAATCTTTTTCTATTCACCTTCAGTGCTTTTTCATCTCCCGATGAAAAGGTACCATTTTTCTTCTATTGTGCCATTACACGGATGTACCAAAAGTTTGAACGCAGAATATAATGTCACAATGACAACATACAAGTTCTTTTCTCATAGATTAAAAAAACACCCCCATCGCCTTTGTTATCATCTCATTAACTCACATAAGGTAGTGCAATTTTACTCTTTGTTATAGTTTTGGCAGTGCATCGTAACCCACAGTAAAACAAACCCTAGCAAAATAAACAAAGTTGCCCGAAAACAACGTGCAAGGGGGGTTAATAGTTGGAAAATTCAAAGCTTCTTCTAGGTTTTTTGTCTTTCAGGGGTGGTGGGGGATCCACAATTTTAAAAGCAACAAGGCAGCAGAAACACTGTCAATATTGGATTATTCTGAAGTTGTATTTACAACATACAGTTAAACCAAAATCAGGAAGAGAACAATGAAAGAAGCTGCAGTTTGATTTAGGCAACTGCAAGATCTGTTTGATTACGGATTAACTAATGCAGGACTGTATTTGCACTGAACAGGAAAAAACCAACAGCAGCCTTCAGCTAAATTTGATGTATTTTTAGATATCCAATTAATTTAGACACAATTTTGCACTGTGTTTACCCTTCAAAAATTTCTATATGGACAAGTACTCAAAGAACTACCATTACAGAGAAAATTTGTTAAGTCTTCATGTGAGAGACCAGTTCATCTGTGGCCATGAAGTTACAGGAGAAATTTTGCCTCTCTTAAATGTCCTCTGCAAAATTAAGAAAGAATTTTTAAACAGGATTTTGAAGTCTATATTGATAATAGCAAACGTGGATTAAGTTTGGGTGGAGGGAACAAGAGAACCATCTGTACATTGTGGAGTTAGCCAAGTTGTAGGATGCTTTACTTGCGAGATGATTAGCAGGAGTTATCACAGTTTTGACTCATAAATGGCAGATACTATGTTTGGGCTGAGGTCACTCGGGTTCAACAAAACCAAAAATAGGCTTCCAATAGCTCAATGCAATACAGCATCACACCTTAAAGGGAAATATCACACTACAACAGTACAACCAAGGGGTTAAAGAAGGAAAGATCGCATACTTTAATAGATAATGATGCCATAACTAGAGGAGGTTTGAGTCTTAAGTAACACATAAAACCCACACTGGAGACCTGTTCTTTTTAGGGGCTTGTGAAAATTTCTAAACTGTACTGAGTCCCTCCGTTCACAGACCTAACAGATAATCAGAGATGGAGACTACCTAGAGCTGATTGGGGTTGAAAGATTAAAAAAAAAAAAAAAAAAAAAAAAAAAAAAAATCTGTTAGAAGCTTTGTATTTTGGGAGTTAACATTAGAAGGAAAAACTATGATTATCTACTATAACAATTCCTGTCTAATATTACCCATGTATTTTGATCCACTTGTGCCAAATAAGTGGGGTTTGGCTAAAGCCTATTTTCTGGAAAGGAGTTCAGTTCTGACGGGAAAGCTTCAAGACAAGGACAAGCTCACTTCCCAGCTGTGATTTGTCCCAGTGATTAGCCATCCACACGTCTAAAAATCTGGCATTTTTTCTACCTTTGTTCTCAGCTCCCGGTGCTGGGGAGGGGGTACAGGCTTAAGCTTCCAGTTACAGCTTCTCACACCAGCTCTGTGACTACCAGCATTTCCCAGCTACTGGCAAATGCAATTCACTGAACTTTCAGACCAGCTTTTATTAGACAAAAGAGATTAAATTGGTATCCAAAGACACAAAAAGAAAACCCCACCCTAAAATGACTGAAGAGCTACTCAAGTTTTCCCATAACGATTCATTCTGAACTGATAAAAATCCTTTTTCCAAACAAGACAGACCTCTACTGTTGGACTAAGTTACTGCAAGCTTAACAAGCTTACTCGTTACCCCAGAATAATTTTATGCTCTGGTTGTAGCTATGCACTGTAACTCAAGGCTCTTGTTGCAGTGTAGTGGCACAACACCTCTGAGGTGGCTTTATAGCAGAGGTAGTCGTGCACAAGGAGAGGAGGTGAGGAGTCTCTCCCCACTAATGCATTTCTCTCCAAGGGGCCATCTGATGGCAACAAACATGCTCAGAACCTCATGATGAGCCACCCTTTGTGGCACTGCTGTGGCTGCTTAAAATAAGGTGCTGTAGAGCTAAGGCTTAAAAGACAGAATAGCTGAAACTAAGAAATTTGAAGAGAGTAAGATGAATGCATATACCACAAATATCAAAATGCCTCATTGTAGCCCCGCTTTAGATTGACCTGAACTGAGCTCTATGACACGGGAACTAATACACGTCACAGTTGGGTACAGCATCACAAACAGCATTCCAGCCCTGCCACAGTTAAACTGACAACTGTACCCAGGTCACCTAGTGCGAGTCTCCTCCTCAAATCCCTACACTGCACCACAGTTACTGTGGTCTGCAACATTGCTCTATCCCTGTGACAACGTTCCCAACATTGTGCAGGAGTTGACAACATGGTTATTTATTCTGTTAAGAAACAACTAGCACTTCCCTTACACCTGCTGTTCAAACGGCAGACTATGATTTAAGAAGAAACACAGAATGAATCTTTCCTCACTCTTTAAAGCCAGAACAGAGGCTAAAATCCCGATTCTTAGAATCATTTGGCTGGAAGCAACCTCTAGAGGTCATCTGGACCAACCTCATGTTCAAAGCAGAAGCCACTCCCAAGTTAGAGCAGACTCAGACTCTGTGGCAGAAATGGGATAATTATGGGTTGCGGTTTGTTTCGGGGGCAGGATTTGGGGCAAAGGAAGCTGTTTCTTTTAACACTTAGCTGGGGTACAGCTGTGCAGAGAATTAAGATAAAGTCTTGCTACAATAAAGTAAATAATTATAGCTATAATACTTATTCTCTGACATGCACCTCAGTGTTATCATCTGCAACAGACTTACACCACATCCCGTTTATTAGGATATAAGGATACAAGACATCATAAAGTGGTTTAAAATACAGATATACAAAATTTATCTGGAAGCTCTGCAATAGCTTAACTTCAAGACTAGAAATACTTAGTTACCATGGTTAAGTTTCACCCTGCTTTTTGGGTTTGTTTCAACTCTCCAAGACCTGCTGTCTTCCCTTCAAGAAAATAAGACACTCAATAGTTACCACTAATTAAAAGGCACGGTATTACATTAGTCTCAGTAGTACAAACATCATTATCACTGCCTAAAGTGTGACAGTAACATGACTGAGGCAGTTCCATCTGTAGAAAATAGAGTGAATGTCCACCTTACATAATGTGGAAAAGTGTCTTTGATGGCAATAACTCAGCCAGCTGGAGAAGGAATTCACCCCAGGTAACAAGGGACCACAATTTCCAAAATATCAGGCTCCTATCGGGCTCCCAAGGTTGCACTGCTCACTACAGCAACAGTTCTGCTGCCTGCTAGAAAGATGAGCAAGCCATGCAAGTGAGCTATCTGATGCCTGAACTGGTAACTTGTTAAATATCAAAAGCTTTGTGACATCTTAAGTTTAAAGTAAATTTTACTGAACTTTGGGGGAGCTTCAGAAGCCGACTGTTTAGTTTTACTGAACCCGCGCTAGATGTCAGCATTGCCCGCGGCACAGCAGGGCACAAGCAGCCCAGGCACACGCTGAAAACAGGGATTTCTGAAGCATCACGCTGTGCTTTCCTCCTAGACAAATAAGGTTCACATTAGCATAGGACTCAGTTAACAAGAATAAAAACTGCTTTTTGCTCTCACAGACAAACATTAGGAAAAAGCAGGTTTGTCTTTAAAGTGTATTATCTCTCAAATCTGAGCTAGTCTTGTAACTAGACCAAAGAAAGGTTAAAAAAAAAGTCAAAACATAGTTTCAATAAGTGCAATCTGGTTTCTGTAGGGCAACAAAGAAGCTGGCAGACTTCTGCACTTATTTTTGAGAACGTACAATTTCTCAGAAAGAAAGGAAAGTCAAGGTTGTTTTGCAAGAAGCCGAACTTAGAGAGCCTGCTTCTCAATGGATTTACGGGTATCATCCCTCAGACTCCTTTCTTCCTCTTGCCTTTTTGGAAAGGGACACAGCACGCAGGTTTCCTAGCCCGCTTATTTTATTGAATAGTACATGCTGGCTTGCAGCCAAGTACAGTTCTGCTTTTTATTCTCTTCGTAGAGCACTGCTTGGAGCCTCTCATCCCTCCTCATCTGTCAACTTTCAAAAAACCCTTGAGGAACAGAGGTCTAACTGCCTACCCGTCTTTCAAGTCTGACCAAAGCTGGCCATACCATTCAAAAGTTATCATTGGGGATGTACTATCAGTGCGACTGTAAGCGTTGCTTTCCTAGGAACAGGCTAAAGATCTAGTCTATCAGGCTTCGTATCAACCTCGGCAGCCTTCGACAACAAACTGCTGCATAATTGCTTGCTTACAGGTCATGCAGTCTCAGAGTATGGGAGCTTTCAGTACAGTTCTTTAAAACAAGACTTACGTTTGTCCCCATGGCAACAGACTGCGGGCATGTCCACACTGCAGTTAGAAGATGTGACTGCAGTTTATTTGCTAGCTTCAGTCTAGCTAGTTCAATACAATATAATACATCCGAAGTAGTATGGGTTAAAGTCTTCAGGCACTGAGTACACACTCATTAGCTAAAGCTCATGCTGCCATCCCTTAGCTGCTCCTGGTATTGAACCTTTCTATCCCCCAGCTGCAGAAAGACCACAACCAGCTACAGAGCAGCACCTGGTAAGAAACGTACATCATGCTACCTGAAATTATTTCAGTGTGCATTTTACAGAAGTGTAACATGTCCAAATAACTTTAAAAAGATACATTGTGTGTCTTTTACAGAGAGATGAAAGATAGTTTTAGCAATGCAAGTTAGTGACCCTAAAGTGAAGTGACCAAGAACAGTATATCTGGACATTGCATGATGCACAAGTGTAAGTGCAGAAGAAATAAGAGCCAAGAGAAACAGCGCAGGATGGACTACCCCCACTTTTTCCAAGACATCTCTAGATGATCTGGCAGCAAATCAATGGTAGCACAGAATTTCAGAGGGTTTGTCTGTCCACTTGACAGAGACAGACAAAGCCCAAGTTCCCCCTGACGGCTGCAGACAGAAATTGAGACTAATCACCCTGCAGCTGCCACAGGGGAGGCATCCAGCACCTGTATTCTCTGCTGCAACGAAGTGAACAGGATTTGCAGGTGCTCCTCATCCTCCAGAAAGTCTTTTATTACTATGAAATGTACACCCTAATTCCTCTTCAAAATGGCACAAGCCATTATATCCAGACAGCTAGGGACAACAGTCCTACACTGCTTCTCCTGCAGTCAGCAGCTGCCTTGTATAGTGCTTATGGTGGCATTAAATGCTTCCCCCAGCTGGCAGCCAGGGATACAAGAGCTGCTGCATCTCATAGGAAGCAGCTCTTCCAACTGTTCACACAGGATGCATCTACATTAGTTAAAGAATGAAAAAAGGCAGGAAAAGCAAGCTAGACAGAACAGTATTTTAATGGTCCATTTCTTTCCCAGGGCCTGGGACTGTTCTCATGCCAGCTGTACAGCTGAGATACTGTACCTCTGCTCAACGGGAAGGATCAAAAGCTCTACTCAAAATAGGCTGCATAAGTACACTGGAAACCTTTGGTCTGCACACATAAATTTCTTGCTAGACAGGCTGACATACAACCAAGTGCATAGCTGCCTTTCTATCAATAAAGCCCAAGGCTAAGACCTTCAGCAAGGGCAAGGATTACTATGCCAGGAATAAATTATCAAATTTAAGATGAAGCTCGGTAGATTGACTTAAGGCAACAAATTCTCTCCCTTAATATCCACAGCAAAGAAAAAGTGAACTTGGCTAATCCAGAAGCACCTTTACCTCACATTCATAACCGAGTCATAAGCAAAGCCAGTTGGAAAGAACACTCACAAGCGTTCACTGATACTCACAATTGTTTAAGTCACCAAATGGTAACATTTGTGTTGTCCACTTGTCCATAAGCATGCTTGCAATGCACTGTTAGAGGCCACCAAGATACTTACATAAATAAAATGCAGTTGTAATACCCAATGGCAACACAACGACTATTATGTAGGAATATTTAGCAAGCAGGTACCAAATACAGGCCACTGCAAAAAAACAAAAAAACACACAAACAAAAACCCACACAAAACCACAAAAACCAACAGCACAGTAGAAACATAGAAGGCATTTCTGATTTTTAAACCTACGTCAACTTATTCTGCAATAGCCAGGAGATCTTCAGCTCCAGCCGCAGCAGGTGGAAGTTAAGCATCAGATAATTCCCAAGAAAACATCCTGTGCCTGTCCCCTTACACCACCTTGCAAGAACCCCCACAGTCCCAGCACCAAACTGGGCAAACTGATGAAGCTGCCATTTCAAACATGTAGCAAGCACTTTCCATAGCCCTAGGTACTCCTGAAAAAGAACTCCACTGCAAAGATAAAACATTTCATGGGCAACCCACTCTGTACCTGTAATAAGAGCCCAGTGTACAATTACTTAATTAGCATCTATACTACTAGAAAAGTTAAAGATGAAAAAAACCTGAGGTCCCTACAGCATGTTGCCAGTCTACAAGATTTGTAACTAAATGCATATTTCAGGCTTCTCAAAGAAACTTACTCAAATTTTCTTCCAGAGCTGATGGGGCAAGTTAGACTGCTTTAAGTGAACTGTTAAAAGAAAGACTAGTAGAACCTAGTAAAATCTGTAAGAACAAGAATAAAGAAGAATCATTTACTACTGATCTAATCAGTCACAACAGTGAATCATCAGCCAGTTAAGAGACAAACAGTTATTCTATATGGAAGCTGAACTTAAAATTTCTTTTCTCCCAATTCAGACATTCTAGTTAGTTTTCTATTCTTTGCCACAGAGCTTAAAAAAATCAGGCTCTTAAAGCTACATTTATAAAAAAAATTTATTGCAGAGCTAAGGAGTTAGAGAAGTCAGAGTGAGAATCCAGGAGCCACAATATTAGAGAGATTCCTGGCTGATCTCCTGATGTGCTTGAGAGCTCCTGCTTGACTATCTGAAAGGAAGATAAGTTTTCAAATTCCTGTTTCAAATCCAGGAAAGTTGTATGGTTCCAGGGACAGGAGCCGGATTCTGCTTATCTTCCTCACCAATAGGACTGTAGAAGTTTCACCTAGACATCAAAGCCTCTGGGGGGGTGGGGGGCGGGCATGGGTTTCAAATCCTACGATGAGCATAAAGCAAACAAAAGAACACATTTTTCATTTGCACACTAAGTATACACCTCTTGGGCATTTTAAAATTATTAATTAAATATTATTTTTACACAGTTACTTCAAGGCTACACCAAATATCCCACCCACCCCCCCTGCCTAAAGCCAATTATTTACCCAAAGCTGTCTCTGAGAACTAAAAAGGTGTGCAAGTTTGCCAGCTACACACAGCATAACAAACCATATTTCAGGAAAATGACTCAGTAAGTTCAAAATGTTTTACACATTTAATTAAGCCTTACACTAACTCCAGTTGGCAAGCAGGAGTATGAATCATGGAAACTAGATCACAGGAGCAAACTCAAAGCAACAGAAAAACTTAACTGCTTACTCCTGGAACTGAACAACTACTTACTACAGCAGGAATCCAGGAGGAAATGTCCTGCTTCATAGGCAAGTACACTGTGGATAGGAAGCAAAGGGGGAGAAAAAAAGGGAAAAAAAAGACGACTGCCATAACTTGAAGCACAGATGCTACGCCAACCAGTGCTAGTGGAAGCATTGCCATCAAGCTCTCTCCTAATCCTCAGTATGTTGTCAACCGACATCGCAACACTTACCTACTGCTCTCCCTTTAGTGTCTTCTACAAAGCTATCTCCAAGAAAGGACGGCACATCAAGGCCAAAGCCTACCAGAAAGAAGTAGTGGTAACACCACCAGGATGTAGTTTTGTGTCATCATCATGCACGTCACTGCATTTACTCAGTGGTTACCACACTTACTGTTATTTGTGGCCCTCTTACATACCATAGGACACTGCTGTATCCTGAGCTTCTTCACTTTACAGGAACATACCTGTTCAGTATATAATATACAGGAAGATGCAATACTGAGATAAACTACCACTAAGAGAGATCAAACTCGTACAACATAGTCCTGGTGCCAAAATAAAAAAATATTATGCAAATGTGTACATATCCTGTTGTTCATGGGTTGCCCATTCCCACTAGTGACAATCAGCTGAAGCAAATAAGAATACAGAAGAGACGCCTCTGACATCTGAGGCCCCACAAGACCACAGAAAAATGTGCAACAGGTATTTAGTTGAGAAGGAGCCACAGAATATCCATAACGTGCTGAGCTATAAACCACTTCCCATCATGCCCTAGAAAATTCGACAGCAATAGCAAGTTAGAAAACAAACATATAAACGTACCACTAGTTTATTGCAAGAAAACCGAAGTACAGTCATTGTCCTTTGCTCTCTCTCACAGTTTGAAATGTCTAAAGTAGTTTGAAGTGGAACAATAAGTTCCTCTGTGTTTGGAGTGCTATTTATGTATCCTTTATCTTCTTTATCATTATTGTACTGATCTGCAGGATGACTAGCTTTCTGTGGTGACAAGGGGGCCCCGAGTTCAGGGACACTATCAAACATCAAAAGATGCAAAGTGAAATACCTCCACTTGCTACTTTCACCCATGCTCAAGTTAAAAGGTTGGCACAGTAAAGGCAATATTCACACCTGTTATTAGTGTAGAGCACTAACATTTCTTACGTTGTTCCTATTTCTTTTCCATTGCACTGCTAGTAAGACTGCTATTGCAAAGAAAGGATCAATATACTTACAGAAATGACAGGAAGACTACAACATAGCATTGCATCCCTCTTCCCAATATAACAACAAAATGGTGATTGGGAGAGAGGCAAATATCTCTTTGCCCTTAGCCAGCAAGCCTTACACCAGGAAATGGAGAGTATTGCCAGTAGTGCTGCACAGTCACTTTCCCCCCCCCGCCAAGAGGCTGGTATCTTCTTTCAGGATCTTGTAAAACAGCAGCTCAGAAACTCAGCGTGCTCTAGTCCTGCCACTGGCAACACCAACCTCTACATTGTTTATGTGGTGTCCAACCGTGGCTCCAGCATCTTCTCACTGTGTCTGTCTCCACCACTCAGCTGGGTTTGCAGGTCCATTTCACACAGCTGTCCCGAAGGCGGAATTACAACCCTCACCCCCTGTCACCACAGCACAGACAGCAGCTTTGTTACTCCTGAGACCAGCAACTTTTTAAGCTACTGGATGACAACTTCCAGAGGAACGGCTTTTCTCCTTCTCTCTCAAAACACACACCACAAACATGACCTTCACAGAGTCAGGATCTATCACTGTTGTCACTGCAACCAGTGTAAAGTTGTTCGACTGAGGGCACGTGGCCCACAGAACAAAGACAAGAGAAGATTAGAGGCCCCCGTTACACCAGTGGATTAGGTCTTTCACAGGCATGCTTAGAGTTATTTCCTTTGTTAACCTGAAGCCATCATGGAACATCCCGGCAGATGCAGTTACCGTCCTCCCCTAGTCAAAGAGCACTAGCATTAAACATGTGGCTCAGAAGAGACATTTGTGGCAGAGGCTGTACTGACTTTCCACCCCTGTCCCACTAATGCACTTCAAGCTTCAGGCAGCCATACCTGCTCTGTAGAAGATTAGTCTTTCGCCCATTCCCACACTACAAATCTGAACTATGCCCAACTCTTCAGCACAGTTATCAGGAAGCAAAACTTTTCATGCAAACTTAAAACATACCCAATTCAAAACAGTAAATAAGAGAAAGCCTGTCACTGTGTCACACTTTTTCATTTGCCTTTATGTTCACAATAAGATCTTCCATGAGATATGCATCAGGCCTGGATATCAAGTCATATTTATTGCTTAATTATTTGTTGGCTATTGGATTCAGATGTTTAAAGGATTTGATCTCTTCGTATCTTCTGTAAACAAGCTAACTACACACTGCAAACTCACAAACACTATTCAGACCCCTAACCCATGTTAATCTCCCATTCACTCAACAAGACTGTCACCCACAGAAACGTGTCAATACCCACGAGAAGACTGCTTCTCGTACACCCTTTCCAGAAGAAGAAACCTCTGCCTGTCAAACTAGAGGCATACTGTGGAGTTTCAGGGTCATTTCCCCACCCCCTCAATGTGATAAAACTGTATGCCAAGCTAGGAAAACTGACCCCAGGAAATTCAAGAGAATAAAGTAATTGGGTATAGAAGTAAGCCCAGATGCACACCACGTTCTCCTGCCCTAACAGATCTTCCAACTCTATTCCTCTGGGTCAGATGTGCTCTGTGCATCTAGTGCAAGTCCACAGCAACCCTACCAAATTTAAAGGAAGGGGGTACTCCTTCAGTTTTCCCCTAGAAGTTAATAGCATTATACATATCAGGCCTAAGTATTCAGCTTTGACATGATCTTCTCAAGAATCATTTGAGAAGGAACCCCCTCACCCCAGGCAGACCTCCATGTGAATCAAACTACCCAGCACCCAGCCCTGCTGGGATGGAGCTCTGACCTTGCTTGGCATCCACAGGACTAAGGAACCAAGGTTAATTCTGGATCACGCTGCATGCTGACAAGCAGGACAGAACAAAGGAAGCTACTCTAGGAAAATTTCCCTCTGGATAGACTCCATTACCCCCCACCCTCTGCAACCAGCTCCTCTGCAGTGCTGCTGCAAGACAGCCTTTAGACAGACCTCACCTCAGAGGCCTGGTGTGCCAGGTGCAGTCAGGAGGCTGGAGAGTGCTAAGCATCACTTTGCTCTAGCTTTGATTTTAGGAACAGAAGTTAGCCCTTCTTCTCCTGTTTCTCTTCCCCCTTCTAAGGAGCCTCCCAAAATGACTTGGAAGGAGATGAAGAAACCAAGCATAAATACGCATGTGTATACATATATAGAGAGAGATAGATAAACACACACACACCTCCTTTACCATTCCTTCCCTATTCAGCTTGGCAGAATGCTCAGAGTAGCTTTCAAGACCATATCTGCAGCATTTCAAGCAGGGTGCTCTGCACCTTTAGCTACCAGTGCTATGGTCTGTAACACAGCCCTCAGGCACACTATGGGATGTGGAAATTCAGAGGTGCACTTCCGTCAGAAACAGTTCTCAGGTGACAGACACTCATAGAAGGCTCACTAATGTAACCAAGACACTACTTTTGCAATTTAATTCCTTTGTATCAGCTCCCTTTTTAGGAAAGGTGACTCACAACCTTTAGTATGCTTAAAAAAAAAAAAAGTAAATTGTGTTAAAAGCTGCTGAAGTATATACCGTACAAGAAGTCTCTCTCAAGACTGTTTATCATAATAAAATACCTTTTATAGAACAAGGCAGGAGATTATTTAAATTAAACATACATGCTTATTAGTACATACCAGTAAACAATCCACTCAAATAACAGTCTCATGCACAAGAATGTATTAGCTTTTTTAGAACAGTAACAATACAGCACTGCTGTTTGGAATATTTTCTTCCATAAGAGGTATCAATAAATATATTAGGACAACCTTCTCACCACAGTTGAAAACTGAGAATTGGAATAAAAAGGTAAAAGAGTTTTTAGATGAGTAAGTGTTGAGAGCCCACAGTTCCTGATTACTGGAGGTGAGAACTGTGGTTGCTACGGTGTACAAAGGGATCAGACTATGTATTCAAGTGCCTAAATATGAATTAGTATGCTTAAAAACCACACTTAAAACTCAGGGTACCATGAATAACAGAAGACATCAATGGAAGGGATACACTGTACTTCAATCATCCATCATAGACGTGATCGCCAATTACTACACTATGCTTTCCCTCCTTTTTTCTTTTTGAAGTTTGGTGACACAAAGAAGAATCCTAGACTGCACTAGAAGAACCTAGTAGTCACTCTAATTACTGACTTCACACAAATTAAAAAGGGGAGAAAGCAATTACAAAATAGAGACATAAATAGCAATGAGGAAATCCAAGCCCATTTTGGATGAGATAGGTCTAAGTAGGATCAGAATTTATTAAGTGCCTTGCTCACATCCAGAATAAAAGTGTTTAGAAGACTTAAGGTTTTAACTTGATATAATTATGAAGAGGTCATTTGATCACGAGACCTACACTTCAAGCAACTTAGATATGCAAGAAATTCTATCTAGATGCTGGCTCAAAGTTTTGAACAGCTGGAAACTAGCAGTTAGCTCATATAGGCAGTTCTGTACAAATATCCACCTGCAACCCTAGACATCGGATCCTTATGTTTGGCCCCACACTTCCCTGGTGCTGATGAACTCTGTCTTCCATAGAGGTGTTTATATAACATTAATTTCCTGGCCACCTGTCAGAAATAACTGGCCAATTAAAACAAAAAAATCTGTCAGTTTTTAAACATCCAGGTGTTTAAGAGGTAATTGGCCTGCCTCCTTAACTTCCAAAACATATTTAGAACAGCAACAAAAACCACACTACATATTTCATACACCATTGTAAATTTCAACATAATTTTTGTGAAACCCTGAGTGTAATAAACATGCACACTTACTAATCAGACATCCTGTAAACTTGCAGAAGCTCTGGGTTTGACCCATTTGTTCAGATACAGCCAGGCTAATTTATTACCCAAAGCTCCTTTTTAGTCAACAGGGAAAACTAGTCAGGTCTCAGAAAAAGTAAATTATACCCTGAAGCACATAACTACTTAGCTTAATTCTTGACATCTACAATGACAACATGATAATTCTTCTGTGTCTAACCATGTCGATTTGAGAATTTTTATTATTTTTTTTTTCCACAGATGGTAGAGCTACCTTCTGATTTTTCCACATCAAATCTTTGGAAAAAAAGCAGTCATAGGAAGGCTTTTTCTTCTAGTACAGCAGCAGTGCTCATCTTGCTTCTTTGCCACATCACTTTTTCTTTAGGGAAAGTTATTTATAAGCCTTGGAAGCAGTGGGAAACGAGAAAAGAGGATTCAAAAGAAGAATGCTTATTTCAACACAAAACACTATGTTCTTAGGAGAGAACAAACCATAGAGTGAGCAAGAAAACTAGAGTAAACTGTTAAAAAAAAAAAAAAAAGAAAACAATTGACTTTCAGCTCATTGTAATGAAGAAAGATGGATTTTCTCACCCTAGAGTCATAACCATCTATGTGTAAACTGTAGTTTGAGTCCACTTGAAAAAAACACAGCTCTCTAGGAGGCACCATACTCATCCCAGAAACAATTTATCCTTGACTCTAGGGTCTGCCAAGTGACTCATCTCTCCTGATGACACAATTAGCTCACAGCCAGCCTGCTCTCTTGGGTACCAACTGCCATTATGGAACAAGTTGGGTTTCATGAGGGAACAGTTTCCCACAAATGAACTTTCGTCTCTCTTAAGTAATAACCCTTGTTCAAAATTAAGCAGCCTAATTCTGTGAAGTGTTTTGTATCTTGCATACACTTCTCCCCACTCAGTATGATGTTGGCTTAGTAGTGACTGCTACAGTCCAGTCTACAAAGTTTAATTTAAAAGCTTCTGAACACATGGATTGGTATGCATCCAAGTGTCTGCCCAATTGATTAAATCATTTGTCCATTTTGGTGCCCACTTAGGAAAAAATTTGGTTGGTTAGCTGTTTGTTCAATAACTAAACACTGCAAACTTAAAAAAATCCAACACACGCAACCAAAAAAAACCCAACAAACCATGTACACCCCCCTCATGCATTGTCCCTGAACACTGCAAGTTGCACCATCCCACTGCGTCAGGACATCTCAGAGTATCAGGAACACAGGCGAGATCACTGCCACAGCAAAGTCCCAATTCAATAAAGGCACAAGAAGATCACAACCAATACAGGTAGGAATCACACGTCAGTGGGAGCAAGCATCAACTGTTAGCTCAGGTAATGAAAGCTCTGCCACCAATTATAATTATCAGCTACCTTCTCTACCAGCTAAAAACCCATCACCTTGTCATCTAAGGTCTCAACAGATATTGAGCCCAAGTTCAATTTTGGTTCTTAAAAAAAACATGGTTTCTGAGAAACAGCATCTGTCAACCTTCGGCCATAGAGAGAATAGTTTCAATGCAGGTTGCCAATGACCACAGATCATCAGCAACTTGGCAATAGCTACAGAAAGCCAGAGAGCTTGAGAAACCCTGAACAAGGTTCACAGACATTTTTCCAAAGTTTTTTTAAATTATACTATCCTGGATCTGAGCCACAACAGCACAGTGTCTGAAAGCAGTAAGAGTAATTAAAAAAAAATAGCAGAGACCATGGAATAAAAATAGCTAGAACCCAAAGTTTAACATTAGCTTAAATATTTTAGGTTTAATGGCATCCCATTCAAACATCACAATTCTTTCAGTTTGTGTAATATCTTTCTACACACCACTTTGCCCAAAACATTTGAAGTTTTCTATGTCTATTTGCTGTATGAATTATACAAGGGGCAGGAGAAGGAAAAAGATTAAAGTAAAAAAAAAAAATCAGGTTTCCTTCTTCTTATACTGATGTCTCCCCTATGTCTGTCCTGATTCAGCTGGCAAGGACAGTGACAAGAAGCAGCCAGTTTATAAAGAATCAGAAGTAAGAAAATTCTCTTTCAAAGAGGGCAGCATATCTGTTCTCCTGACAGCTTTTCCTCCAGTACTGGGATTCTAAACACAAGCTCTGGGGTGCAACAGGAGAAGGCGAGGCTGCATTTGTTTCATGACCCCAGCTGTCCCTCTCACATTTTATCCACACAAAGTCAATGGCGGAATAACCCTTCACCTCCACCAAGGACACACTTTTATATACTCTATCTTGCATTAAGTTAAACAGAAACCAATATTCTGTTGGTTGCCTGATCAATTTCATTCCAAACAAATTGCAGTTATTTACTTTAAAAAAAAAAAAAAAAAAAAGAGTGAGAAGTGTTAGAAGACAGGCACTGTGGATGAATTCCCTAAATATATTTTTAAAAAAATAGATCAATTTCTAAAGTAAATTTACAGAGTTATTACCTACCAAATCCTTCATAAAAGCCAAGTACTTCAGATTTTATAAAAGTTTTTAAAATTTACTTAAGGTAAAACAGCTTACACTACCTACATAACATTCTCAAATAAGAGTTGTGGGAAAGAGAAAAAACACATAATTTGTTTCTTAAATTCATCACTGGTGTAATTTTGTAAAGATCTATGCAAGGTCATAATTTTCCACTAATCAAATGAGGGCCTGCATTTGAGCTCACTCCGTATCTATTTTTACAGAAAGAAACAAGTCATCCCAGAGAGATTAATCTGCCTGTTTTAGAGAGGTGCGTAGCATAATATCTGGACTCAAAGTTACTTATTTATTGTGATCATAATGCATTGCTTGATAAGAAAACAACTTTTCGTTACTTTGAACTTTTTTCTTTTTAAAACATGGTTCCTTGATTCTGAGGGTTTGTTTTTGTGTGTGTGGTTTTTTTTTTTTAATGGAGGAAGGAAAAAGCAACGTGTTAAGTAAATGCAGTGTTGTCATCATCTAGTAACTTTAACTAGGCTTCCCTCCTCAAGATTTTTTACATTATGTAATTATACTTCTTTACACTGTGCCATACCACTCATTTAATGATCAGCCCCCTATTAGTTTGTCCCTATGACTCAGGCTGTTGTTTGTTTTTTTTAAAGGTACAGACTTTTTGTGTGTATATGCATAAAAACAAATAACCAAGAAGCTTCAGCCATTCTCTTTAATAGCTTCCTGCCCCAGGACAAGCTTATGTTCTGTGATCATTCTTAACAACCAAAACACACAGCTCATGAAGCAGCAGAGAATTTTGCAGAGTTGTTCTGTTTTGCACATCCTCAATATGCATATTAACCGATGAGCTGCAAACTTAACCAGAGATGCAGATTTTTTTTGTTTTGCTAAGCAGTCATTATGATCATTATTAAAAGTCATCCACAACACACATTCATTCACATAATGGATTCAACAGTCCATACTAGGTGTATTGAGACCTTCAATCAATTGAAGTGGGAGACACAAGGGAAAGTTCACCAGATACTACTAAAAAAAAAAAAAAACCACACACAAACCAACAACCTCTCCAATTTTGCAATAAAAGCAACTTTTTGAATGGCAAACCAGAATTTTCTGACCTGCTTTTTAAGTTAGGTCCTCTTTTTTTGTCAGAGAAATGAAGTGATATACCAGCAATTCTAGTAGTTGTGCACACTGGTTAAGCTGTTTTGAGATAATCCTAGTGATGATCACAACAAACAGCCTGGAAACATTCTCCATTGTCTCTGTAGTTGAATACTACTCTAGCTCCTTTGAAAGACGGGTGGTTACTAGCAGTTCAACATTACACTAGCCTTGATGCTGTGGTAGATACCTACTACAGACAACCTGACCAGGAAGAAGTAAAAGCCTTCCTCAGATAACAGGAAGAAGCCTTATGTGTGCAAGCCCTAATTCTCAAAGCATCCACTTTATCCACCCTGGCATCTTCTGAAAGTGCACGAACAATCCAGGAGATTTCTGCATTTATAAATGCACTTCTGACACAGATCATCAAGGAGCTGATGAGGGAAATTGTTCTGCTGGACCTGATCCTTACAAACAAGGAAGTAGTTGGTCAGGGACATGAAGTTCAAGGGCTGTCTTGGTTGCAGTTACCAAGATGACCCTGGAAGTAAGAGGGGTCCAGGAGAGTTGGTTAATTTTCAGGTATCATCTCCTACAAGCTCAAGATTTGGCCACGCTGACCAACAGGAAATCACGCAAAGACAACAGGAGGCCTGCAGGGATGAACAAATAACCTCTGACAAAACTCAGATATGGAAGTGAAGCATGAGAGGCAGAACCACAGAGAGGTAACCAGGAGAAATATGGAGACCACCCAAGCAGGGCTGGAGCACTTCTCCTACGAAAACAGGCTGAGAGAGTTGGGGTTGTTCAGCCTGAAGAAGAAAAGGCTCTGGGGAGACCTTATAGCACCCTGCCAGTACTTAAAAGGGGCCTACAGGAAAGCTAGACAGGGATTCTTTATTAGAGACTGTAGTGATAGGATAAGGGGTAGTGGTTTTAAACTGGAAGAGGGTAGATTTACATTAGATATTAGGAAGAAATTCTTTACTGCGAGGGTGATGAGACACTGGAACAGGTTGCCCTGAGAAGCTGTGGATGCCCCGTGCCTGGAAGTGTTCAAGGCCAGGCTGGATGGGGCTTTGAGCAGCCTGGTCTAGTGGAAGGTGTCCCTGCCCATGGCAGGAGGGTCCTGGTGGACAAGTTGAACATGAGCTAGCAACACACCATTTTGGCAAAGAAAGTTGACAACACCCTGGACTGTATTAGAAAAGGCGTTACTAGCAGGTCAAGGGAGGTAATCCTTCCCTTCTATGCAGCGCTGCTGAGACATCTAGAGTGGTGTCCTATTCTGGGCTTCCCACTTCACAAGAGACATCAATATACTAGAGTGAGCCCACTGAAGATGGGCCACCACAAAAGTGATTAAGGGGTGAGAGGATCTGACCTAAAAAGAAAGTCTGAGAAAGCTGGAACTGTTCCCCCTGGAGAAGACAATGCAGGGGACAGAGAAGGAATGGAGACTGGATCTCATTAACATGTATAAATACCTGAAGGGAGGAGGTAAAGATGACAGAGCCAGACCCTTCTCAGTGGTATCCAGTGAAGTGACAAGAGGCAGTGGGCACAAACCAAAACACAGGAAATCCTATTTAAACCTGAGAAAATATTTTTGTTCTTAGGGTGATCAAACACTAGAATATGCTGCCCAGAGAGGTTGTGGAGTCCATTCAAGGCCCAACTGGATGCACTCCCAAGCACCTTCCTGTATCTGACACTGCTCTGACCAAGGCAGGGAGGGTTGGACTAGAGGATCTCCAAAGGTGCCTTCCAACATCAGCTTTCTATGATGCTGTGAGCATTTATCATTGCCTCGACAAAAGTAGCACTAGAGCAACAAAAGTGAAGTTTTCACTGCTATGGAGGTTTTGTGCTTTCCTCACTGTGACCATTCAACACACTCTTTCCTCAACTCCTAAATGCTATCACATTACGTGTTACTACCATTAGTTATAAAAGCTTGATCTTTCATCGAGGATCCAACAAATTCATATCCTCTATGGACAATGGTAGGGCCTGAAATGCATGCTTGTCATGGTACTACACACAGAGCAACCACCTTTGCTCCCTCCAATTTTATTATTCATATTTGCACAAGAGTATTTCTGCACAGTATCAGCAGAAATTACGTGTGTCTTTGGAAACTTTGTACAGGAGTTAACAGTAAGCCTAGGTCCTGCCATTTTTGGTTTTGCCATGCCATTTTCATAAAGCAAAACTTCAGGGTATTTACCCAGTTCTGCTTCTGGTTGGACATCAGCAATGCCACTGCACCTCTCCTCTACTTTCGCCAAGAGCCCCGTGCAAGCTTTCAATTAGAGCATACAAATTCCCTTGAAAGGCAAAAAAAACAGCTCAAAGCAATGTTACAATCTAGCTTCCGAATGCTGTAATCTCAAAGCGCTGTGAGCTGCATTGCACACATGCTTACTATTTTAGAGAGATGTGACAAAGAATTTTGCTGCCAACTGCACCTTCAAGGAGGATTTAGATAGAATATCAATGCCTAACTCGGACCTAAGACCAGACCACAAGGCACATCACTTGTTTGACCAAAATACTCAAACACGTGGTCAAACTTGTCATTCCCATCAAAAAAGCCAGCTTGCCAAAAAGAATCACTTTACAGAAAAGCTGCATCCCACAAGTCTAAGCAAAGACTGCTGCGGGAGTCTGAAGTTCTCTCTTAAGGGAATTCCCATCAGGTAACCTGCTTGCCTTTGTGGCAGGACAAACAGGGTCCATAGCTTTGGGAGGACCTCCTAAGGGTACACACTGATTACAGCAACACTGAGTAATCTAGGTGACAATTCTAGAGCAGAGCTGACACACAGTGCTCTAGGGCCAAGTTGTGCCTCAGAAACACTTGCTATGTCCAACAATCCTGTTAATTTATGCCCCCCAAGACATTTAGAGAACTTGTTCTTCTGAGATCTGATCTTGCTGTCGATGGACAAGAAGTGCAGTTTTTATAATGCATTTTGCCACCATCTCATTTGTCTGTACTATACACAGGAGAGGAGAAACAGCAGCAGGAGGCCAACATAGCCTAAAGCAGGTTATTTACAAGAATATCCTTTGACCAAACGTGAACCATTGCATTATATGATTTAAACTTACCCCTTAAGTCATGCTTTAATGTTTCCTGAAAAAATTCGCTTTGAGCTTGGGGACAGTACAGCTACCAGTAAGAAAGTCACCAGAACAGTAGACCATTCTTGCCTACAATGTCATTAGAGTAAGATGCAAGCTTCATAGAAATAGAATAGGTTTATAGACTAAGCCACTAAAGGGCTGAAATAACACGACAGCAGCAGAGCAAGGGTGAAAACCAGTCAGTTTTTCCTATTGTATTTTTCTGTAGTACTGCATAATGAAGGCACACGGAGGAAAATTAAGTGAAGAGTGAGGGTACTTCTACATTGGACAGTGGATACTTCACTGTCAATGATTTGTTAGTGGTTCCTGTGTATTAGTGTTATAATGCATAAGTGCAGCAGGTTTTTCAATCAGACATAAGTACATCCTCCCACTTGGCATACAGACACTGCAATCGCCTTGGTGAGTGAGGCAGGAGTAGATATACAGAAAGCTAAATGCAATTACAGATACCAAATTGCAAGTTGTAATACTTACAGCAGTAAAAGCAATAGAAAATGAGAGAACACAGGACTGAGCTTTCTATATAAGTAGTCATTAGGTGCGATTTTTTTTCTGTCAAATTTAAAAAACTTAAGAATTATAAGATGCATCCCTAATGAAAATTAACTAGGTTTAAATTTATTTAGGAAATGAAGGCTATCCTCACAAAAAAAAAAAAAACACATCCTAAAACCAAAACCCACAAACCAGAAATTTAATCTTCAGCAATATCCTCAAAGATAACATGATCTGCCCAGTTACCTGCACTTAATTTCAGCCCCAAGCTTTTTGAAGAGTAATTTAGTGCTGTCTTTCTAAGAAATGGAAAAGGAAGAAGAAAATTGCATTTGGAAGTTGCATCCATTTCACAGAGCTCAAAATTAAGACTTCTTCCTTTCTATCATTAAAAGGGTTAAAACTATTCCTTTAACATAGCAGAAAGTAACAGAAACTTACCCTTGCACTGAAAATGAAACGTCACAAAGGTAAGTTTGAAGTTTCAAAGAGTAAGAGATACTGGGAAGCTTAGCACGTTCAAAGGTGGCTATTTAGACAAGGGTCTTTGCAGCCTCCCTTCAATCCTGAAGCAATCCTAAAGCCTTCACTTTTTGGAGTCAGGAGATGCCTAATGATCTTTTCAAGCACACCTTGGCTTACTCCACATGAGCCAGCAGCAGCTGGTACTGACACCTGGGACCAGCAGCAGACAGTTTTACAGTTAAGCTTTGCCCTCAGTTCATCATAACAGCGAACATTGATTTGTTCTCACCTGCTTTCTATCTTCATATCGCCTTTTATCTCTTATATTTGGCATTTGCCAAAATAGACTTTGAGGCAAGACTTGTGTTTTTCTGTAGGTTTGGGGGGTTTCTTTGTTTTGGTTTTGTTTTTTTTTTGTTGTGATGGGGTTTTTTCCTCCTAAAATTAGCACAATAATACAAACAATAGATTAGCTTGAAGGAAAGAGTTAGCTCTGTCTTGCTCTGGATGGAGACAAACAGGAATGAATTCAAAGTTTAGTAGTTTTGGGGGTTAATTCATCAGGCACAATTCACAAGCATTGTTATGATGACAGAGACTCTTTTTGAGGTCATTACAAAGTCTTCTCTGCAGGAAATCCATATGCCTCAAGAAATTTTTTTTTTTCTTTCTTGGAAAACCAGCATAAGGGTAATATCCATAAAATAAAACTCCCTAAACTCTAGTTGAACAAGTCTATCCTCCTTTTTTCACTTGACCTTGCAATAGAGGCCAAAAAAATGGGTTGAAACATGTGGAAAAGTACCAGAGACATTTTGTTTCTGCAAAGGCAGAAAAATTATATTATAATAATTTCCTAACATTAGTTTAATTCATGAATAAACAGATTTACCTCTTTTACAGGTTCTTCATCCAGGGCAGCATCTTCCACCACAGGCTAGTAAACAGAGAGGCAAAGAGAGAGGAAGAGAGTCTTGTCAATATATGTTATTGAGAAAGACACAATTCTAAGCCAAGTTCTAGTGCAAAATACAGTCAGCTTACTTTTAGTCACTTAACTCCAAATTTATACTATTGTAGCAGACATGTTCAATTCTTCACATTTAGCATAGGTAAGTCAATCTGTCAATCCATAAGGACTTGTTTGCCCCAAGATATATAAAATGCTAAGAGATACAGGAGAAACACAGGGCACACTGGCACTATTAAAATTGCTGATGAATAGTCCAAACCAGGTTTGTCATAGAAATTGCACAAGAATGAATGAGGAATTAAAGAAGGTTATTTATGATGTGGTAGGTTGACCCTGGCTGGATACCAGGTGCCCACCAAAGCCACTCCATCACTCCCCCTCCTCAACCAGACAGGGGAGAGAAAATAAAACAAAAGGCTCATGGGTTGAGATGAGGACAAGGAGAGGCCACTTACCAGTAATCATCACAGGCAAGACAGACTCAACTTGGGGAAAATGAATTTAACTTATTACCAACCAAATCAGAGTAGAATAATAACAACTAAAACCAAATCTTAAAATCACCTTCTCCCCATGCTTAACTCCACTCCCAAATTCTCTAACCCAAGCAGCACAGGGGGAGGGACAGGGAATAGGGGTTGCAGTGAGCTCATCACGTTGTCTGTGCTGCTCCTTCCTCCTCAGGGGAGGACTCCTCACACTCTTTTCCCTGCTCCAGCATGGGCTCCCTCCCACAAGGAGGCAGTCCTCCATGAACTTCTCCAATGTGAGCCCTTCCTAGGGGTTGCAGTTCTTCATGAACTGCTCCAGTGTGGGTTCCTTCCATGGGGTACAGTCCTTCAGGAACAAACTGCTCCAGCGTGGATCCCCCATGGGGTCATAACTCCCGCCAGGAAAACTGCTTCAGCGTGGGCTCCTTCCTCCACAGGTCCTGCCAGGAGCCTGCTCCATGGAGGGCTCCCCATGGAGTCACATCCTCCTGCTCTGGCATGGGGTCCTTGCATATTCTCAATCCTTCTTGCTCCAGCTGCATTTGTGCAGGGTTTTTTTTTTCCACCCCTTCTTAAATATGTTATCCCAGAGGTGCTACATTGCTGATGGACACACTGCTGGCCAAGGCTGAGCCCATCTCAGAGCCAGATGGCATTTGCTCTATTTGACACAGGGCAAACTTCTACCAGCTTCTCACAGAAGCCACCCCTATAGCCCCACTGCAACCAAAACCTTGCCACACAAACCCAATACACATGAATAAGCAAAAACCAGAGAACTGGAACAGTATTTCTTGCTGAGAAGAGATAATATATGTATACATAGGACCAAGCTTTCTAAACACTCATCTCCCATTTAAGTAGTCATTTAATGGTTGCTCAGCTGAAAACTATTAAGTGATGAACCCTTTGGAAAATAGGTAGAAATATTACACAGAGCTTGATCACACAGCCCTTCCTCGGGAAAATATTCCCAAGGCTGTAATTCACTACCCCATCCATCCAGCTCAAGACAGATCAATAACTTTGCCTACCCACAAAGAAATTCTAGACACAGCAAATATCCCCGTTTTCTTGCTTACTTGTCAGACACAATTAATGACCTCCTGAGTCAACAGGTGAAAGAAGCAGGATTTTGCTCCAATCTTCCTTTACACAAACACAATATAGAACATGCCCTCAATGCACTCTTATCAGCAATTGATTTACTATAAATGCTGTCTTTAATATCTGCAAGTCATTCACCTGAGTCATGCATGGGCACTCATAAATGCCTCTATTTTAAAATGGGTTTTGGCATTAAGGAAGGGGAGGAGAAAGAGGTCCATATGCATAAAAGAATGAAACTGTCTCCCTCCTTGTCTAACTGTGAAAAGCTTCTGTGAAAAAGAACAACTTGCAGACAACCATGAAAACATTTTATCCCACACAGATTCAGAGCCCGTGACAGCTCCCTCGAAGCAGTCCAATCTTTAGTGTTTAAACTGCATTCAGCTCATTAAAGACTAAATGTCATCAGTGTTTGAAAAGATGACTGGTCTTCATGGACAATAGCCCACAAGAGACAGTTAGTTCCTATGTACTTTAACTAGATTTGAGCAAACAGTACTTTAGAAATTCTATCTATAGCATGATTTAAAAGGGTTATAAGGTATAGCAGATCTTTAATGAGCTTAGAGATAGCAATAAAACAATAAATGGTGCTCTGTACGTTGTTCTCATCTGAAATGCAGAAGTTTATGCCCATAATTCCTTAACCCTCTGTAAACTTTTTGTAAGTGAAGTCTTAGCAAGAGTGGTAGAGCAGTGTAGCTCATACCTGTGGTGCTCTTTAAAGCAGGAAATGCAAAAAAAAAAAAAAGCTCCAAAACAAACAGGCAATAGGACAATAAGAAGTGGCCTCAAGTTGTGCCAGGGGAGGTTTAGACTGGATATTAGGAAAAATTTTTACACGTAAAGAGTTCTTAAGCATTGGAAGAGGCTGCCCAGGGAAGTGGTTGAGGCACCATCCCTGGAGGTATTTAAAAGATGGGTAGGCATAGTGCTTAGAGATATGGTTTAGTGATGGTTTTTGTCAGAGTTAGGCCGATGGTTGGACTAGGTGATCTGAAAGGTCTCTTCCAACCTAGGCGATTCTATGATTCTGTCTGATTAACTGGCTTTGCAATGGATCAGTTACTCTTGGTAAGGAGACCTACATGGTTTATTCCAGAAGAAAGGTCTAAATGGTCCTCTACCAACAAAAGAGATGACAATAGAAAGCTGTTGTCCCAAGCAATGGACATGGGGCCTTATTGCAGAAGCTTACCCTATGACCTAGGGAAGTTTTTCCCAGAAGTTGATGGAAGAAAAAGCAATCTGAGAAATGACTGAAGTGTGTTCTATCTGGAGCAGAAACACACAAGCCAGAGCGATTTTAAGAGGAAGAGAAGGAGGAAGGAAGAGAGCAAGCATGTACGTGCACTTTGAATACTGTGGTCAATGGAAAGATACACTTTGGGGGGGGGGGGGAGGCAGGAGCATAATTTCTATGATGTTCAATAGAAAACTGTTCACCATAACTATAGTTACACAAGTTCATTGGGAAAGTGATTTAACAGGTTGTCAGCTGACTGCTTAAATAAAACCAGGGGCAATACCCTGTTTCCCAGATATAACCTGTTTGTTAGCACTGATTCCTTATGTCACGCAAAGTGGAGCGAGTGGCTGCACTCAGAAATGACTTACATGATATAAGCCTCTGCAAGACCTCCAAACTCGTTCTTAACCTAGGGACTCCAGAATGAGCTATGCTGGTATCATAAATTATAGTATCACTTCTGACATATCATTTAAGTATATAAACTAACACTCTGTACAAAACCTCTTCCACAATTCGGCAACTCCTCTTGAGACAAGCATTTTGTGTTCCCTGTAGCCTGTTTGGTTAAGTTACGCTGCCTTGTGTTCCTCTCCCCAAAACCCTATTACAGTACTCTGATCAACGAAGCGGGGGGGATGAAGGGAAGAGGTGTTACGAAGTAAACACAAAACGCCCACATCTCACTAGTTTCACTCATCTATTTCTATCACCTCTTACAAATATGTATCCTGTGTTGGAAACAGCTGACTGAAATACTGTGTTTTTACTGCACTACTCAAGAGCCCCAGAAATACTCAGGAACCCGCTATGTCCATTGCTGCACAAAAGAGATGATACGTTTCTTGACACAAGAAAATCTTAAGTTACAGGTAATGAAAACTCTTCAACGCAAATCATGAGCATATACAACAGTAGCCAGCTAGTTAACACAGCGTTGCGTTTCCAGTATGATCCTGAAAGCACAGTCTTATGCTTGGAGGTAACGGACAAGGGTCTGTCTTTAATTTTGTGCTGATGCTAAAACAAACGCAAGGAAGCTCAGAAATCAAAGCAGAAGAGAGAACCATGGACCTATCCTAGCCTCAAATTAGAGATCCCATACTTCATGTTTAAATGCAAGCCCAAGTCCTACTCAGCCTGCTTTGCAGGTTTCCATCTGTTTTATACACTCCTTCCCCTACATTCGCCCCCATATCCCCGGAGTACGATTCCGACCCCAGCCCGGAGCAGGAGCGGGCGGGAGGGCAGCCTGCACCGAGACCCCGCACCCCACGGGCTCCGCGGGGGGCGGCGCACGCTGGGGCGCGGACACCCCCGCTCCAAGCCACTCCGGCTGTGGGGCAACAGGTTGCCGAGCCTCTCCCCCAGCGCGCCGTAGGGAGCGGAGGGTGCGAGGGATCCCCCATCACACCTCGTTTCGCTGTTTGGGGCAGCACCGAGGCGGTTCCCCCGGCGGGAAAGGAGGGGGCTGGCAGCACCGCATCCCCCGCCGCTCACCTCCGTCTCCATGGGCTCCACCTCTATCCCTTTCCATAGCTCCAATAAGTGGGCGATCGGCATGCTGGGCGACGCCTGCCAGAAGCCGGGATCAAGCAGAAGGAAAGCGCGGCGGCCGCCGAGGAAAGCGGGAGAGGAGGGAGGAGGTGTCAGTCGGCAGCGGGACACCCGACGGAGCCCGGCCCGGGACCCTCCGCCCGCTCGGCAATATGGCTCCCCGCCTGCCCGCCGCGCCCCGGGGGAGCCCGTAGGCAGGGCGCGGCCCCTCCTCAGGCCCGGAGGCAGAGCAAGGCGACGGCGGCCGCTCCGCAGCCCGGCGACAGAGCCCCGCCACCCCGTCCCGTCCCTCTCGGCCGCCGCCGCCTCGCCTCCCTTTTAAGCGAGGGGGAAAGTTGATGCCGAGGATGCTGCGGCGGCTGCGGGCGCTGCCATGGCAACGGCAGCGCGTTCCCCCCCCCCCCCCCCCCCCCCCCCCGCCAGTACCGGCACGTAAGGGGGGGGACCGAGCCCCGAGGAGCCCCGCTGTGTGCCTGGGAGGGGAGAAAATAAATGCAAAATTAAACTGGCAATTTCACACGCAGCCCTTGATAGGGAGCATCCTTATTAAGGGAGTGCAGCTAGCAGAAGGATATCTAAAGTTTACCAAGCCTGATATTGTTCCAGTCTTAAAGAATTGTCTTACTTGCTTTATTATTTTATTTCTTTACTACAAAGCCTGTAGTAAAGCCTGTCTATTCAGATGCCATTTCCTCCTCTGGTAGCTCTCGCAGCCTATTACAACCGTACTACAAACGGGCATGACATATTGCATCAGATACCCAGCTGCAGAGACCATAATTTGTGGAGATGTTTATTTGGATTGTCCTCAAATTGAAGTTAAAACATGCATGTTACCTTGTTCAGGCAACTTTATTATCGTGTTCTGAAAGGTGTTACTGCTAAATAAGTCACTGCTCTTCAAAGAGCCATTTCAGAAAAAATAATCAGTGTGCAAAGTGCATTTTTTTTTTCCTGTTTCATGCTCAAAATCCCACAGTTTATTTCCATAGCAGTGCTGTACAAATTCAGAGCAAGTTTTAGTGAATAACAAAAAGTCTTCTGCCAGTCTACAAAGGAACATTCGAGTGGTATTCCTCCTCTGGTGCCATCTCAGCTCTCTCACACTCTATTTAGCATGAATAAGTCGCCCTGTAAGTCTAAATGCCAAGCAGGGTTAGGAGCGAAAGTAAAATTCACTGACCATAACAAAGAAAGAAAAAGAAAGAAGAAAAGAAAATCTGACCTCAATCAGAGCCACAGAGTCATGAATTCAGATACTGCTGCAAGAACTCAGTCTTTTACTTCTGTGGTAGAATATGAACACTTTTCCTGACATCTGTGCCAACACTGAACTAACAACTTGTAATACCAATTATGCAGCTTCATCTGCTTTACAGATTGAGCAATTAAATATGTAGATTACTGGCTTTACTCACTGCTCACAAAAATAATGTGTAGTGGGATGATGTCAATCATTTAACAGACACATACCTGAAATCAGAAGCTACAGTATCTGGCTGCTACATACTCCCTGGCTCTTGTATTTTGCCACAGCTTCTTCCCCAGCCCCACACGAGAAGCAGACGAGCCTTTAACTCGACATACAGACTCTCCCAAACAGCCTTGTAGTGCCAACAGCTGTGAGACCAGACCCAAGATCTAGTGCAACGAATTCAGAGCACAAACCACACTTGCTTTACAAAACCCAGAGACCTTCAGAGACACATGCTCCCATGTGTCATCTTTATTTTTTAAAAACTCTGTTTAGCCCTGATTTACAGGATTGCATTTTAGCCTTTGGGACACAAAGCTTGGATGCCACAAGTTAAGAGCAATAACAAAGCATTTGTAACAGCAGGGAACTAGGGAAGTGGGACATGTCCAGGTAATCCTAGGGGAGGCAAATCAAGGTAATAAATTTGGGATCATTGCACCTGCAGTCAAGTTAAAAGACATATGCATGCAGATCAAATGTTTTTACATCTTTTCCCAGAACTTCACTTAATTCTTGAGACATGCAGTTACTTGCTTCCTTAAGTAGTAATCTACTACAAAACTAGGATATCAAAATCTCCAGTACGTTTGCAGATCTGTTTGGTCAGCCTAAACATGCTTAAGATAGAAACAAAGAGAAAAAAAAACAAGTGATGAAATCTTGTTATTGCTTTAGCATATATACTTCTGCTATAAGCATAATGCATGTATCCTGCTGTAGCCTCACTGCACTCTTTGAGCAGCAAGATATGAATTGGATTTAAATTAAGTGTTCAATTTTATTGGACTAACCAAAGCATGCATTTCATATTCCATCCCTTATCCATATCTAAAGAAAACACAGAATTTTTCTACCTCAGCTAAAAAGAAATTCAAAGAATGTGTTTTTCAGTCATTTCTTTCCCTTTATTTTGCTGCATTTACTCAGAGTAATTCCAATGAACTCTCTGGAATTATTTCTGCCTAGAGATGTTGCAAGAACAGGGTTTCCTTCATTAATAAGGACACTGATTTTCTTAATCATTTAAGTGTTCTGCTACAGTCTTCATTCATGAGGAAAAGCATCTTTAGATGTCTACAAGCTTCAGGTTCCTAAACATTCAGCAAACGAAGTTATCCTGTATTAGAAATGGGCATATTTGATGTAATTAAGAAGAATTTGAAATAAAAGATTAACCATGCAGTGCTAGAAAAAATTGTGTAACTAAAGTGATGAGTCGTTTTCATTACAGTAACATCTAATGGACAACCAGGACTGACATTCTTTAGTATGAATAGAGTAGCAGAAAAAGCCATGCTTCCCTCCCCAAATCTCCCCATGATCCACTTACAGAGACATTGGGTCAGAAAAAGGAACTGAATATTACAAAATTCAAAGCAGTTCACTTCCAAAAACACCGCATTAGGAGTAGGGAGAAAGAAATAGAAGGGAAAGGAGGGATGGCATATGTGGAACATGGCAGAGGCAAAAAAACACACAGGGGAGCAGACCAAAGTTTAAACCAATTAGTCTCTGAGGACACACAAGCAATCTGGTCAGAGCAAGAAGTAGTTATGAATTTTTTTCCTAAGGGAAGATTAGTTAACCACATTCACAGATTAGCAGAAGTAATATTTGCAGATATGCTAACTAGGCCAAGAATTGCAAGAAGATTAGTTCAACTTGCTTCAAGAGAATAAAAGCATTTTTATCTCCTGTGTAACAAAGCTCTGGACTACTTACGTAGTGATTTTTAATCTATTTTTACCTGTCTCCTGAGTACTAGCTAATGGCTGCTGCCAGATGCAGGGTGGGGAATTAGACACATCAATATTCTGCTGTGTTATGGTAACTCCTACACTGGCAGAAGATACATAAGTACAGAAGAAAATTTCTTAAGAGCTTCGCCTGTAAATTGTATTAAGATACTTTACACTAATGACTCACACCTCCACTGGTTTGTGAGGAAGGAAAGTACTATTTCCTCATTTGGTGCACAGAAGGGAAGAGGTGTAGAGAAATATTATTTTCTGTCAGTAGCTCAACACACTTCTAGGTTCATGACTTCAGTGTTAGGTTTCACGTAATCACCTTGTGCCAGAACTCATGCATTCATTGGCACACACATCTTCACTCAAAGCTTGAGCTAGATAGCCTGGCAGAAAAAGTTATCTGTACCTAGAACACGGCCAAAACAGGTACTGCTGACATAGTAACTAGCAAAAAAACCCCTCTTTCCTTCAAGGCCATTCCTAAGGTTCCCCTCTGTATTTAAATGCCTTTTCCTGCTTGACACAGTGTAAACATCACCTCTTATTAGACTGGCCACACTGCTGCACCTGCACCATCTGCCTAACTCTGCCTGCCCCCCTCCTCCGCCCCCAGCCTTTTTAAAATTTCAGTCATCACCCAAGTGAAGCCTCCTTTCCTGCACATAGCTTCTCAGGTCAAGGCTGACACTTCCTGTTCAGCTGCAGTACCATCCCTTAAAACTTAAACTTCATATTTGTTATCTCACAGGCACACAACAGCTACAGGGAATATTTTCTTAAAGGATGGATTACCCCAAGTGCCAGCACTGAGAAAAGGCCAGGTCTCTGAAGTGTCAACAGCACTGTAGAAGCAGGGGGGAGGAAAAAAATTGCTAGGGGCAAAGAGGTAACACTCCCCTGTCCCTTTCAGATGTTGTACTAGAGAGCCTTGAATGCTCAGCTACAATAGGCCCAAACACTGATCATCCCTTAATCTCCAAAGCAATCAGACTGCACAATGAAATGTGTGCTGAAGTTTCCCCAAAGGTTGCCTAAGAGAGAAGAACAAAATTGGAGCAGAGCATTAGCAACATTTCCTGCAGATTACTTTAGTCTCCTGAGGTATGGGGGGGGGGGGGGGGGGGGGGGGCGGGAAGAATTGTTTCTTCAGTCCTTTCTGATGATTCCTGCTACATACTGCAGCCAAAAACGATGGACCTCCTGGGGCAGAAAGAGCTGTGCCCTGCAGCATGTACGCACACAGAGATCTCAAGCAAGCAGCTTTTAGCCTCTTTATTCTATAGGATATTTGTACCTATGGAATGTGCACATGTATTATCCTCTCCAACATAGAGGCACAGATTTGGGAGGAATGCAGAAAGATTGAGTCACACTTAAAGAACGCTTCAAAATACATCAGTTGACAGTAAATGGCTGGCATAAACTGGAGGGAAACATAGAAGACCCGCTGATGTAGACCCTTCAGCTAAAGGATTGGTCACCCCCTGTGATGAAGGCAACGCTGCCGTCACTACACAATGGCAGAAGGCAACACATACACAGACCACGCGCAAGCAGAATCTCAACAGCAAGTGGAGATGTCTGAGCACATCCCAGTGATCCTGTTAGATTCATGCATCCCATTATCACATGTAGACCCATCAACAGCGTCTCTAATTTACCACAAAATGCAGCCTTCTAGCAGGGAGGTAGAAAGCAAGACCATAGTCCCATATTAGCCTCAGTCTGTCACCACACCATCCCAAGGATGGAAGAAACATGCTGTTCATGACTAGTCTGTGCAATTGAGCCTGTATTAGATGGCTAAAATCTGTAGTGGATAGTTAAATGTCAAATGCTAGAAGTAAACTAGCAAAAGTAGGGCAGACTTTAAACTGCACAGGACCCATGCATCATTCTTTGATGGAGGGAAGTCTCAGTTGCCTATGCTTTTTTTGTTTTGGTTTTTTTTTTTTTTATATCAAAGTAATCAAAAGTTCTCTTCCTGACTGAAAGCAAGCAAACAAACAAAATCCCCCACGCTACTTTTTCCTCCCTAAGAGCAAATGTTGAAATGCTTTAAGCTCATTACTAAAACAAGATGACTACATTTCCTCAGCAGAAGCTGTCTTTGTTCAGTGCCTCAGCATTAATTACTTCAAGTTCAGCATTTGGATGTTCATCACTTGTGCTGAAAATGGAGAGAAGCACAAAACACCACCTAGACATTTCTAAGTGTGCAAGGCACAGGAGAAATATTGCTTACGCTAACATAAGAGATGTCCCTAGTACTGCTAAAACAATTTACTATTTAGTTGTGAAGTACACGCCTGGTCATCCCTGCAAAACACAAAATGGAGTTGTGGCAGATACAAATCAAGCATTCAGTATCAAAGTAGCATACATGTGTCCCCTGCAAAGCTCACAGCTTAACATTTTCAAATTAAAAATCATGCCTGCTCTATCTCCTGAAATATAAAATGCTCATCACCAGAGAGGTGGTCAGCTTAACTCTTAACCTGTGCAATGCTCTGGCCTCCCCACCTGTATTTAATGAGAAGGTCTAAACTGAGTATTAAAATCAGTGCTTCAAGAGCAACAACGATAATCAGGCTCCTTCTGTTTAGAGAGTGCAACAGACTGGTATCGTCCAACCAGTCTGGTGCCCCTGAGGAACAGGGACAAAGGCTGCAAGGAGCAGTAGAAGAAGGAATACTTTTCGTATTAATCCTTGTTAGTTATCTGCACTAAGGCTGCAGGTACTTGACACATCCTACCTTAATCAGTTCTTAATATTACTGAATAGTTAAATACTGGAAGAATTACCTTGGAAAACAAAAAAGCTAGGTCAGTTATCTGGAGCAGACCAATCTCTGTCAGTACATACATAGAATGGTTTGGGTTGGAAGGGACCTTAAAGATCATCTAGTTCCAGCCCCCTTGCCATGGGCAGGGACACCTCCCACTAGACCGGGCTGCTCAAAGCAGCCTGGCTTAGCTGATGTTTTCAGTAGGGCTGGTTAACTGGCTAGCACAGCAGGAGCCCCACTGCATTCCCGCACCGTGCCATCGGTTTAGGTGAGGTACACTGTGCCTGGCCTCATCCTCTGTGCACCTCAGGGCTCATGAGCCAGTGCAGAAGACTGAAAGCAGCACCAAGTGGCATCAGCCAAGGCCTGTCTCAGCCATACACTCCACTTGAGTGCTACCTACGCTAAACCAAGTGGTGACCACTTTCTCCACAAGGTTTGGATACCTGCATCATGCTTGCCCTGGTGGGCCCACACAGCTGGAAAGCCTGAGGTGATTTGTTGCTAGTTTGCCCAACATCCAAAGCCTCCTTGCCATGTGAGACATTAACCACTTGCAGAGCTGAGCTGCCAAAACCAGGCTGGTCTTATCTGCTACCTCCTGCACCTAATAAGAAATTAAGGAACTCTCATGGCAAAGATGCTGACTTTCAGAAGCATTCAGCCAAGTAACTTCTTACACAGCAATACCCTGTGCAAGTTCCTGGGATATTCCCCATTATGCTAAAATCTAACAGTTAAACAGTCAACAAGAATTAGCTGTAGTGAAAGCTTTCTTGCTGCACAAGGCTACAGTAAGTTTTGTGACTCCACGTTTTCATCTCACAAGCACACAAGAGACTATGTTTTCCCAAAATACATTGCATAACTCTTCAAGGAGCAGCTCACAGTGCAGTAGCGCAGAGACACCAAGGACACACTCCTGTCTCTGCCCGCTTACTATCGCAGCAGTGGCACCTTGGCTGAACAAAGGGACTTCTGTTTGCCACTTCTGTCAGAGGTTGGAGACCTGAATGCAACAGCTCAAGCCAGGATGGATCAAGGGTTCTCAGCAGCTGCAGCACAGCTTGAACACTTGCTGCAGCCAAAAGTGAGAGGATGGGAAGGGAAAAGAAGGACAGTTGCATTGCCCTCAATTTGGCGTCAGGAAGACTGATTTGGAGGCAATAAAGCAATCGAGGGGAGGGAAATGTTTGATTCAGGGGCTCCCTTCACAAACCCTGCCTTCCATGCTCACTGCATCCAGAGGCACCACCACCCCAAAATACCCTCCCTTCCCTCCCCAAGAACCAAGGGAAGGTTCCACCCCCTCAATGCCACGGCAGTGGGTCACAGTGCAAGGCACACAGGGCACAAGGGAGAGAGATGGCTGCTGCAACCAACCGCCTCTCAGAAGTGAGCCTCCACCTCCAACTGCTTAAATTCTTCCTCACTGAAAGTAAGGAACAGCTTGCTGTACAGCTTACTTACAGTACAGGAACAACTTTTCCACCTCCATCGGACCATGCAGAAAGAGAGCAAGGATCCATTTTGGGCAGAAACACCAGTCAGATAGTAAGGCAACAAGTCTGCATCTCAGCAGTGTGGATGTGGCTGGACTGAAAAAAAGGTAAGAGCATCTTGTCCTACTCCAGCATACACAGAGGGAATTGAGCCCAAGAAATAAATTTAGGTCTTCATTAACCTTCACTGATGGCACAGGCTACTCTTGCACAAGTCATTGTTTCTGTCAGTAGCTGCAATTAGAAGTACAAGCAAATCAAGATGCTTTTCTTCAACTTAATTACATAATGAAGTTGTTATTTCAGATACATTATTCTGGTGGCAGAATACTCAGGAACTAAGTTTTCCATATAAACTTTCAAAATTCAAGGAACTGCCAACTGAAAACTTACATTAGAGAAAGAAAATTGAGGAAGTAGCCTAGGAAACACTGTGATATCAGAGAAGGTAAGATTGCCTAGAAATATATAGGGAAGTATCAGGAGACTGCAAGCAATACTGCTCAAGCACAAATCAACAAGGGTAATGTTAATGTGACGGAAGATTACACACTGAGTCATAGAAACCCACACAGTAATTTACCCAACAGCTGTGACACAGACATTCTAGGTGACTGAGGACAAGGGTACCAGTTCACTTCTGGGCACACTTTCATTTAGGTCCTGCTAAAGATGCACGCTGCTTTTATGCGTCAAGATAAAACAGTAACTGTAGATTATAGCGTTCCTAAATGAAGATTCACGTTTCAATCAACATTTGGAAAGTGGTAGAGCGTCAAGAGAAAGGACTTTCTAAGTGGCATTTATTTAGAGCATGTTATATTCACTAACTGCACACATTCATTTTAGTATGTCTCCTCAGACAAAAGAAAGTTTTCCAACCTTTAACAGACACATAAGCTTTTCAGCAACTGCAATGATATTTACAGGAACTGTGAAGAAGCATAAGACACCCATTCAAAAGATTCTCTCAGAGCCCTTCAGGCTTTGGCAGAGTTGAGAAAGCTGCTCCATTGAGCAGAGGGAAGGACCAGGACACCAGAGGGTTTCATTCTCAATTTACTTTGGAGGCTTGTGTACGCCGGTCAATTTTCACGCAGTAAATCGTGGTCTCACCCACTCAGAACAGGAGCGAATGCAGCACTGACTGAAGTCATAGTGACATACTTCAGCTTCACAAATTCTTATTCCAGGGATCTAAATCTACAGTCAGGAAACTAATAAAGTCTATTCAAAGTAAGCATCAATCCTCTATTATTACAGAAGCTTTGCAACATCAAGTGTCCTTAGTTTCAAAGGGAATTATTACCTCTCAAACAGAACACATGACATTCAAATCAATAAAGACCACAGAAAGCATGCGCAGAAAATAAATAGGAAATCAAGAATTTCTAACCCAAAAATGAACGTGCAGTATGATTTCTTCCCCTTCAACCAGTTAGCATTTTTGTCTTTTTTTCACCTGAGTGGGAAGACAAGAAAGCAGAGTTACTAAACATTGCTGATGCTATGTATTCAACTGCGGGGAAAAAAAAGAAAAAAGGCAGAAAAAAAAACCCTGACTAAGAATAGCTTTTTTTTTTTTAGTTAATTTCTTCAGGGTTTTGAATTTTAAAAAACACAAAAGTAACAGGTTTTGTGTTTGGTTTTTTTTTTTTTAAGTGTCACATGCTGTATTTTGATTACTTTTTCCAAATGAATACCACAGTAGCGCTTATTTTTACAGACAAGTATGAGATGACTGAAGTACAGCCTTGAATATGTGAGCTCAAGAAATGAAGTATTTTACAGACGACAATTGAAGGCTTTTCAGATTGCAGCCCAACCTGCATCTATCAACTGTGCAATTCCAGGAAGAATACCCCCTCATCACTGCAGTTGCTATTAGCAAAAGTGAGAGCAGGAGGGAGAGCTGGGGACAGAAAGCCATAGACCAGAGTTCCAATCCTGTCACACTGTGAGAGCAAATGGAAAGCCAGGCTACACAGCACAGCTGCGTACCACCCCCACATAACTCACATTTCCTACTTCTTTGGGGGAAAAGAAAAAAAGACGAAAAAAGCCACTTGATAGGCAAGTTAGAACCATGCTGCACAAGGGACCAAACCAATAATTGTTTACACTGCCCACTAGCAGAGAGAGACACCAGCTGCAATATAGCGACTTTTTACAAAAGAGACATTATAGGTCAAGCAAGTGCTTCCTACAGCAATATCACTGAAAAAGGGTTACATGCGCAAACCAGAATTCCCACCTACTGGCAGGACAGGAACAGCCAAGGCTAGGACAGGGGTGCCCACAGGCGAGCCAGCTATGCCACACAGTCAGCCTCCCCCCCGCCCCACAGCACAACAGAAGGATTAACCTGGATGGAAGCAGCAAGCACAGGGCACGTGTTTTCCATACCAGTTACCGCTTTTTCAAGATGAAAAAGCCAGGCCAGTAGCACATACCTTCCTACCTCTAGGTGCCCTTCTTCCCCTACCTGAGAAGCAGCGAGGAAACAGGACTGCTCAAAAACACTTTCTCACCTTTGCAAGTTGCAGTGCAGCAGCTCCAGGAGCCCACCCTGATGGTGCACTTCAATATCCACTGCACAGGCAATGGTTGCCGCCCCAGAGTACTGCCTCCATGCACAGAAGCAGTACAAGATACAGAAGAAACCACAGTGAGAGAAGCAGCCAAACTGCCTACCTTCCCAGCCTGCTCTAATTTATAGCTCATCATTAGTGTAGCAAGGGCCACCTGGGTGATGGACACCTAGATGAGGGCCACCTGCTCCTAGGCTTCAGAGGGAAAGTGCTTCTGGTCTTAGCACTATGAGCACTTTTTTGGACTGGAGTTTTCCTGGAACAAAGTTTCCTGGGAAGGTTGGGGCAGTTGCTTCCCTGCCATGTCACCAGTGCTCAACCTCAGCATGGTCCCGCTTGCTGGGGGCCGGCTGTACATCCTCCCCCGGACCAAGGGCAGAGCGTTTGTAATGGGAGAAACACAGAATGCAGGTGCCCAGGTAGTCTCACGTCCAGCCCATGGGGGGGGTCAGTCAGATGTGCACTAGCTCACTGTTGTTTTGATTCACTTGAGTGTTAAAATATAGTAATAGTAACTTCCAGTGCTTTTTGGTTGCTAACATTAATTATTGAGAGAAAGAGGGTATAATAGAATAAATCCCAGCTAGGAAAACAGTCTGATGTTCTGAGTTACTGATTTCCTGGGGTTTCTTTTATCATCCATTTGCTATATTGCTATCTATAGAGCTTGAAAAGCTGTAGTACAAGTATAGATTAATACATTTGTTCCAATATTCATCTGGTTTTCTTGGCTGGAAATAAAATTAGCCTGTGGTAGAATTTAATATTTGTCTTATGTTTGATGTCCCCTTATAAATTATGATTTCCACATTCTGCTTCAAGAGCCATTATATGTCACTAGCTTGCTTTTGTATTTCTCAAAAAAAATAAAATTCAAATCACAATTTGTGAAGCAAGGCATGAAAAGTAAAAGCCTGCCAAAGTTCCTGTATGAGTACTGATCAATAAAAGCTTACTTGCATTAGAAAAGAAACACAGTTGTTCTGCAAGAATAGCAGAAATTGTTATCATAAATTACTTTTAAGACCACTTCCAAGAAAATTTCAAGGCCCCATGCCCAGGAGACCAAATGAACCTGACCAGCAGCTGGCCAAAGGTGTAACAAAGAGATAAAAATTAGACCAGAGTTGTAGCACTTCCATAGCAGTACTCAACCAGAGACCGCAGGGTGACGGTGACCAGAGGCAAAGCAAAGATCTTGGCTTTGACTGTGCAAATGAGGCACGGTTTTCCTTGCAAAGATCAGGATTCTGCAAGAGCAGTCATGCCTCCAGATTTCAAAACAAAGCTCCCTTGGCCTCATTAGAGCCATTCAAACAGACACATGGTGCAGGCTCTGAGCTGCTGTTACCCACTAGACCTGCAATTTGCTTTTCAAGGTTTAGCAAGCCTGTGTAAAACCAAGGTCATAGCAGAATGAATAAGAACAAAGGTTCAAGTTTAGCTGGATTGCACAGACTCTCGGTCAACTCAATGTTGGAACAGTTTGGTAAAAATCCCTCACAGCATTCCCATCTATCCTCAATAAGCAGTAAAACAAAATGCAAGGGATAATTCCTCCCTCATTCCCCAGCTTCACTGAACCTATTCACACTTGTTCATTCTCTCACAGGTCTAATATTTCCCACTCCAGCTTCATTATGTCTATCTGGGTCTTCAGGGTCTAATTAACTCCTACACAGAATGATTGCTTTCAGCTGATTTTTTGAGGCTAAAGTTGGGAATTAACCCTAAATGTTCAGCTGTCCAGCTAACCTGGACCATCCAAATGAATGCCACCAGTAAGGACTTTAGGGTCTTTATAATGCTGACAGAAATCCTGTGCACCTTATCACAGGAACTCCACATTCAATTAACTCTTCTCCACAGGGAATATCCCCTTGGCCTTCTCCAGCAGAAGGCTGCACCGATGCCTTTTACATACAGCCTTTGGCCCAAGTAAGCTCCTGCTTTCCACCTCTACAGGCTGCGCACGTTGAACTGGCATTTTAAAGGACACCACATGAACCTGCTCTCACCTTCATGCTTCCCAGGTGGCTGCCAGACATGGGCTGTCTGATACCTCCTGCAACCTGTATGCAATCCCAAGGCCACGGAGCCTATTGCTGAGTTTTTCAGTAAGAGATGCATTGAGACTCTTTCCATCCTTCCAACTACAAAGCATTTTTAAGTCTTCTAGAGGCAAGTATCAAGTTCAGTGAAGGGGAACTTGATTCTAAATTTTTTGCCTTATTCTTTTATATGAATATTTTTTCTAGGAAGCAAACAAAAAGAAGTGTGTTGCAGGAATTGCCTTTCCTTTTGAGAACTGCAGATCTGCTGCTGTCTCTTTGCCCTGGAGATACCCACACTTATCCCACACATCCTACTCTCCATACCCTGGTGAGTGTCCTTAATTGTTATTCTCTGAGTGAAGAAACATTTCAGTCTTGCTGAAAATGCTAGATGGATAGGAGTCCTGAGACCCGGTCCTGTCACCAAAGACTTGATCTTGTGCAAAGGGAAACAGCAATACAAACAGCTAAAGCAAATCCAAACCAATCTGATCTGCCAGGTGAGGGACTCTAAAGAACAGTGGGAAATGTGGATCCTCTTGGGCAAGAAAGGTAGATAAAGGAAGGATGCCTACATCTTAAGTGAGTGTTTAGTCCGTTAACTAAAAGTGTCACCTTATAGGGGTGCTTTTTGTGTTGCTTCTTTATATATTTTTTCCTTATATCCATCTTAATAAGGGTATTTTTACTTCTTGAAGTCATTGGGATCTCATGATTCCACTCGGCATTAACCGAAATATTTTTCCACTTCTATGCATCGGACTTACTGTTTTGTCTCACACATCCTCAGCTTTCCTAACAAAGTTGTCCCAATTTAAGCCTTTGTTTAACTTTCCTAAGTAGTGTTCAGGAAGCAGTATCACACAATATTACTTTATGGTAAAAGTAGGATTAGATCCTACCTGTGCTGGCCTTGCAAATGACCTTTACGACCAAGTAAGATCATAGGATCAGAGCATATTGCAACAGGCTGAAAAAAACTAGGCTAACTGCACAGAAGGTGAGCAAGAATTTCTGTCAAGAAGGACACTTAAATCCACTGTTCAACCACAATCAACTGAAATTACGATGTAAGTCATCTTCATGTAAGGTGAATCAGTGTCAATGTCCTTAGGGTTTGGGCTGGTTTTACACACACACAACCTTTCCTAGACCTTTCCTTGTAGTACTAAGGTAAAACAAAACAAAATGATTCACAGAGATCCTCAAAAGATTTTAAATTTAACGACTTACCTGAGGACTGTACAAACAGGACTTGAAACTGAGGGTCAGAACTTCCTTTATTAGTGTCATCCAGAAATGCAGCAAGGAAAATGCAGTTAGTTTCACTGACTTGATTAGCATCATAGAGACCCTAACATCACTGCAATCACAAAGCTATTTATAACTTTTTTTCTATGTAAACAAGTCTATATCTTGCATAGATTCCCTTAAATGCTGCAACATATTTATATAAATATTTTGTATCATTACAGAAAAAATGGATTTGATAAAAAGTCTTTCTACATTCTAGAAGTTTTCAAAATAGGAACAGGAACTCATACATGTGCTAGAGGGACTGTTCTGATGTACGATACACTACTTCCAGAAATCCATTTAGGTACGGATTCGTATTGTCTTAAAGATCTTTTTTGATAATTGCATTTTGGCTTGAAAAAGAAGTGGTGCTAAGGCAATGAGAAACTCATGCTTTACTTCCTTCCTGTTGTACCTGATATTCTCTGCCAACCACTGAAAAAGTAGGAAGCCCTGTCTCCTTACTGAGATACTTCAAGGTTTATACTTTTGCCACGATAATCATTAGCCCTTCTGGATAACCTTCTGCATATGATGGCCTCATGATGAATAAAAGTGACCTCAGGGGTCACCTGTACAGCCTGGACCTAATGAGCTAGTTTCACTCCTCACGTTAAGAGCGGAGAAAAAGAAGTCAAAGCCCTCTAGTAAACCAGTCTTGTGTAGCAAACAAAGAATTGTAGCTTTGCAGCTGAACAGAACTGGTCAAAGAAATCATATTTTAGCAGTTCATGCACTTCTATAAAACCCAATCTGGAATTAGATTGACAAATACTTCATGCCAGCAACTAATATCTGCTACATATATCATCTCTATCCCATAAACCTATAGGAGCAGATAATATCAGAGGGACCAGAATTAGTTTGCAGATGGCATAAACCCAATTATAAAATTACCAGACACATTCTGTTCTGCTGTAATTGCATAGTTACAATGGAGAGTAAAATCCAGCCCTTTTCCAAACAAGGGCGCAAACAGTTTTTCAGAAATGGATTTTGTCTAATTTCCCTGGAGCTCCTTAAAAATTATTCCACTTAATGTTTTGGTTTTGTGGTTGTTTTTTTTTTTGTTTTTTATTTTGATTGGGGATGGTTGTTTGGGACATAGGTGGATGGAAATTAGGCAACGAATGACAATTAAAAAGAGTTCAATATTAGCTACAGTCACTAGAAGTCTGGATCCTACTTTGTGCTGGATATTCCTATCTTTATGCCTCTTCTCTCATTCCCTCCTTCATGACTGCTATTTTGACAACTGACCTACAGTTAATTATATGCAAATGTTATTTTGCAATAGTTTCCACAACAATTCTGCAATTCTTAATATTCAGATATGTATTCTTAGGCACCTTGTTCTACAAAATTGGAACACATGTGGTTATTAAGTATCTTTAATTTATCCTCTGATTATAACACCATAAGGATGGCTGACCTGTATATTGTCTAATGTAGAAAATGTTGTATTGTTTTAGGTACTTTAATAGTGAATTGGCACAATTTCAGCTTTATAAATCATTTGTAAAAAGTAGTTTTATCTTAGAAATTGCTGTATTCCAGACCCCTAGGTTCCTACCTCACATTTAAAACATAGTATTTTAAATACTTTCTTTTACTGCTTCTACTAAAAGTATTCCTAAACATGCTCCCACTGCTTAAACGGCTAAAGCAACCACTGGCTTAAATGTTCTAGAAATAATTATACACTGATCATTTCTATAGGTCACCAATAATAAGCCCTGTATGTATCTCTGAACATTCATGCAGCTCAGTTAATTGGGGTTTGGAAAATGTTATTTTCTCATGTCAGGATATTCTGACTTGAGTAATTACTGGTACAATTTCCACTGTAATATCACCAACCTCATTATAAGCAATAATAAAGCCTCACAATAGCCTGCTGAAAGAAAAAAAATATTATCCTTGTTGAGTAGCATATGAGAAGGTGCTATATGAGAGACAGTATTATTTTCAAACAGCGTCTTAATCACCTGTCTGTTATCACTGAAGAGGCAAAGGCTTACCGGAATAATTGATACCTCAATATCACTAAAACCAGACAAATGTTGTTTATGACATCCAAAATCATTTGCAAAACATTTTTACAAGCTTTGCAGCAATTTGCCTTGAAACATTACTGTGACATGGTTGACTAGAACTTTCTTACATAAAGCAATTTAAACCACTTCTGCGACTGTATTGTCTTGCAATATAACATGACCAAGTTACTAAAACTCCCACAGCAGAAAAAAAACCCAGACAAACAGCTGCCCTGACTTAGATGTATATCTAATTACTAGATGTCTCAGACAGCGCCCTTCAAACAGTTTTAACAGACAATTTTCCTCCTTTGGCTCCTGCTCTGCTTGGTTCCAGCCAGAGAAATCTGTTCCTGACCAAACATACGAACTCCACCATAGATCACAGTGCAGTCAAGTAACTAGTTTAGGTTTGGCCCAGCCTATTCATTGTGCTCATGCTTATTTCACATAACAAGCAAATAGCTATTAAAAAGTTCTACAGCTCGTTTATTTCTTTTTCTCATGATCTGATTGACTGGATTAATCTCTGTGGATCTGCTACCTATTTTCAAACCTCTGACAGTCAAAAACCTGGAATCAGACGTAAAATATCCACGAGGAAGACCAACACTTTCTGTGTACTGATCCTGCCCTCCCAGTTGCAAAGCACTCTCCTGCCTCACAGCAGCTCTCAAGGTGCAGAATTTATTTCAGAGAAAACCTCAAAGCTCTTGCGAAGCTCTAGGGAAAACGGCCCACACTTGCATCAGGCTTTGCAGCCTCTAAGTAGGATCTCAGTTTTTGGGAGAGCCTGATACAAGACCTTATTCTGCTTGCTAAGAGGGAAAGGTCTGCACTCCTGAATAACCCAAATTGAGCAGAACTGAAATTTGCAGCAGTGTCTCCCATAGGGCAACACCCTTTGTGAAGTTTAGGAAAGATTTCTGAGGGGGCAGGGTTCTTACTTGGTGGGTACTTCATAGAAACACACTCTTTGGGATGACTGACAGCACAGCTTTCCACCAGCTCCGGTTTACAAGGTTTTCAAGGACAGCGAAAATCCACCTCCACATGGGCAACGCACATTGTCTGGGGGAAATTAAAGTCTTCTAAGAAGTGTTTCAAAATGTATGCTGACTATCTTAATGTTATAAATTAGTACATTTTGAACTCAAATATGTGGCATTTTATTTTCAGACTGTATTTCTCCTGCAGTCATTTTATTTGTAAAGCAGCACCTGTAGGAACAAAACATTATTATTTATAACTCAGCTCCCTGTCACATAAACCAGCCTTCTGCCAAATCCCTTACAATGCCACGCAACAAAACAGAGCAACTAATGCTGCAAATCTAATTTTACCTAATACATGCAACACTAAATGAGGTTCTGGTCGTGGCTGGCTTTATCTCTCTGTGTAAGCTGCAGCAAGGCACTCTGTCCTTTGGTTTCATCCCCTCTTCTGTACAAAGCAGAGTAAGAAGGCTAATGTAAACGGGGCGGAAGTTCAGGTTAAATGTACAAGTAGTCCCAGAATTTCAGAATGGAATTGTCTGAAATGCTGATGCTTTGATCCAGCTACAGAATAAAGCACAGCTCTGCACTGTGGTACTCTTGGAACTGCAAATGTCTTGGCTGCATTAGGAATGCTTTCTGGTGCTTGCTGAAGTCTAGGAAAGGCTCCCTGGGAAATAAAATTCTGACTTGCAGAAAATTCTTCCAGGACAGAAATGAAAACGTCAGCCAATGACCACAGTGGGAGCAACGGAGATTCAGAAATGTTCTGGATGAGTCCTGGAACAAATTGGCTATTTGTCCAACCTGGATATGGTTGGCATGTCAGCTGGTTTGATGGTCTCCTCACCAAATCCCACTTTTCACCTGACAAACAGGAAAAGGTTTCTCAAAACTAAAATGTTTCCCAAAAAAATCACAAATAGCAGAATCTGGAACTGCTTATTGTCTCATATAAATGACACCAACTGTACAATTTTCTCTATTTTATAAACTACTCTGAAATGCTTCTGGGGGCAGCTCACATGGTAGTTAATTCCAGTAAATACATAAAGTCCAGAATAAAATTCAGTAATAAACTGTCTGGTGCAGTCAGGCTGCATCAAGGCACGCTCACTATCTCAAAGTCTTTATATCTAATTCTCTCTGTGGAATAAAGAAAATGAAGATGAAACTGCTCCCTTCTTCCTGTGGAAATGTAACTACTTTTCTAAGGCAAAACTACTTAGTTAACATGCTTTTCTCTGCAAACCTGTCTGCTCTGTCACTTGAATACAAATTCCAGTTGTCTTGAAATATCAACATCTCTTAATGAAACTGAAGTTGACTGTGACATTTCAGGGAATGCTCATGTAAATTATATCTTCACAAAGAGTGAGTACAAAACACAACCTCTCAGTCTAAATATGAATAATGCCAGATGACCTAGAAGAGAAACATGCTGTTCCTGAAAGCAGGGAGTTAAAACAGGAGCTTTACTGTAAGTCATTCATGATGCAAAGATTATTGATTAGCAGACTGACTGTGATTTGTTCAACTGATAATAAAACTTTATCTTAAAGCAGTAAGAGCCCCTAGTGCTACAGCTGGAGCCAATAGTGTTGGGCTCCTGTGCTGTAAAGAGTTTCAGGGAAAAAAAATGTTAAGCATGTTTCTGAAAAGCAGCCTCAGCCTCGTTTTCTTTCTCTAAATCTAGTCATGATGCTACTTAATATTTCACTCTGAAATCCTTGGCTAAATGGAAATCATTTTATTCCAATTCCTCTTTTATAATGTACTATTATTACCCCAATACTGGTAATTGGCTTTTGGCAGCCTTATTACAACTTAGGCAATCTTGTAAAAAAGATAAATATAGTACAAAACTTACAGAGAGGGGTGGAATTGAAATCATTAAAAATTGCAATCACAAAAAATTGAATCTGTGTATTTAACTAAGAGTATTTTGTATTACTCATGTCACTGAGCTCTACTGGAAAATTCCCAACATTTTTCAAGTTAAGCACGCATAACAAACTAAGCATACCAAATATTACTTTTTCTTGCTGTTTTTTTTTAATATTTTTTTTCTGGCCAGTGTACTGGAAGTCACTGGCTGCTAAATCAGTTCCTGTTGCATTATCCAAAGTAAAGCTTTCTATCATTCTAGTCATCACAAAGGCAAAAACTTAAAATAGATTGCTAAGAAATTGCCACTATATTTGTCACACTCACTATCTAATTTCACAATGACCTATGATGACATAGTGCAGTCGGATTACCATAAAACATTAGGATTGGAAAAAGATCTCATTAGAAGTTCTTTTTATAAAGAAGGCAGTACTTTTAAAGAAAAACGAAGCAGCAGCTTTTTCTTTCAAAATAGCTAGTAAAATATTCTTTTGAGAAACTGTGATAAATACCTGCAATTTAAGTTCATGTAATTCCTCCCTGATTGACTGTAATGAGTCTCCATTTGTCTTGTAAACGGAATACTTAATCACTGTGTTCAAAATGACACCAGGTTATTACAGTGTTCAGTATGTCTAAAATGAAAAGTTATTAACTGGCTGATTTGCAAGCCTGAAGTGACTTCAGAATCTGTATTAAATAATACATTATTTATATTTCAGGATTATGGAATTGGCTCCACCTGGCTCTCTGGGGCTTATAAAACAAGCTGCCAGTAATTAAAATTTTCACCACTGGCCACTGGTGTCTTCCAGCAGAATTCAGCTGAAGAAGGTGAAATGTGCAGAAACACCGCTTATCAACTTTTAAGAGATGGATGTGAAAAAGCCTGCGTGCTTCTTGTGAGATTTGGGATAATTTAGGCACGTAAATCAGAAAATCTGGTCTTGGGAAACTCTGGTTCACCTGGCACCTAGTCCTGCAAGGGCCTCACGCTCACCATTTTATTCTGATATTCCCCAGGGACTTTGAGATGTGCTGCTGAGGATGGCCCATCTGGGTGAGGAGGAGTTGTTCCACACTCAATGTACTCCTGCCTGGCCAGATTATTCCTTCACCTACCAGTCCCTGGGGTGGCTTCCTAAGTGCCCATGTCACTTAAACTGACAGCAGGAAGTTCCTTGTGAAAGGCAAAAGCCATTGTGTTTAACACAGAGCTGAAAGTGCCGGTGCTGTTTGTTTGTAGGACGCAACAGCAAGTGAAGCAGTTGTCCCAGGCACAGGAGAGGAGGTCCCTTGTACTCTCCCCTTGGCAGGGTAAAACAGGGACAAAGGCTTCTTTTTTCCCCATTGAGCACCCAATGTTTTGCACAGGGCCTCCTCCAAGTCTCTCCTTGTGAAGCTGTGAAGAAAACTGGCTGCAGTTGCTCAAAGCTGAGAGAAGCCCCGGGTCCTCATCTCTGCCACAAAGCCTGCTAGTGCGTTTCCTCCAGAGGACATTTGTAAGCAGCAGAAACCTCTCCTGGGTAACTGGAGGACTCTGACTGTGCCTTATGACCCAGCAACGTGCATTTACGCTAACCAGTGCTGTCTGGGCTCCTGCCAGGAATGCCATATCTGGTTTATCCCAAAAGGCTTAGGGAGGGCTGCCCCAGAGCAGCTGGGCATGGCCCCTTGCCACCCTGGGAAGGAGCCAGATTTAAGACTCTGTCCAACTATTGCATTAGTCATCCCTCTGCAGCGCCACACAGTTCCCACCACATAAGCACATGGAGCTCAGCTGCTAAAACCAGGGTTTTGATTCTGCTGTAGGGACCAGATGTTCTAATTGCTTCCAAAAGCCACGATATTTTTAAGCATTTAGACTTTAATTACTTGTCCAGGGCTAAGAAGGATGAAATGGCCCCCTGTAGACAGCAAGTGCATGGAAGTCCTACTTAATTCTTGTGGGACTTAGAATTGTCATCAGATTTCAAGTTGAATTTCACTTGCAGGGGGATAGTGGCAGAGATAAGTAAGAAAACAGATATTCTGATTTCCCTGTTCTCCCATCTGCCCAGACAGACCAGGCTACCAACGCCATATTTCTGTTTAAGTAATTGTGAAGACCCCAGACTGTTAATTGATGTCATGAATATCCATTCTTGCCATCTTCTTTAATTAATTTTTTTATACATTTTTCTTGGTCAGGTGTGAGTGTGATAGCAAGTCTGTTAATCAGCCAGACATGCCAAAAAAACAGGTGCCAAAGGAATAACAAATAAAGGATAACAAGCTATCCATCAATATGCCTACTTTCCTCCAGAGCTCCAGTGATCCTTGCAGTCAGAATCTTTCAAAACAATAAAAGAGGGGAAAAGAAGGGGGTGGGGTGGGGGGGGTGGGGTGGAAATAGGTATTTGAGTGTATTTTGTCCATGAGATTTAAGAGATTTTTCTCTGCTACAGTATCTGTGCCTTCATAAATGGTTTGGTTACTCTGTGAGATCAAAGAGCGTGGCTCATTTATCCCTCAAGTCACTGAGGATAATGAAGGGAATCGAAGAGAAAACAACATGAGGCATTCTAAATGGGAGGGTAGTTTGTATCCCAGAGCTAATTTGTTATAATAATCATCCTGCAGCAAGCTTCTGAAATGACAAGCTGCTTATTGAATCCCACAGAAACCGAGAAAGTGAATTCTCTTAAGATATCCAGGGGCTGGAGGATAAATAAGGCAGGGCCAGTTGTTGTGTATAAAACAACTACCTCAGTAGGATGCCAGCATCATAAGCCCCAAACACCTGAGCGATCAGGAGACAAGAAAGTGGTTCCCACTTCACCCATCAGTCAGTCAGACTCCTGACTAATAAATCCTTGACAAATATATGCCCCAGGCATTTGGTAAATACGTGCAAAACAGGGTTTACGAGGAGGGACAGTCCCTGCACAATATTCTTTTGAACACGAACCGATAGCACAAGTCATCTGGATACACATAGCCTTCACAAGCATAATTTAACCTACGAAATCTTGGTAAGGGAGATGGATCTGTGGAAAGCTACTCGGCTAAAATGACAGCACTCAGGTGATGTGACGGCTCTTCCAGCCTCTGCTGGATGTATGCACAGCTTCTCCACCCTCAGCTGAGCGCTCTGGAAAGAGAAGTCTCTCTCCAAAGCTGGCAGCAGCAAGTTTTACTCAACAATACTAAGCAGAAGTAAGGGATCTAATGGCAGGTACCTGCTGGGATGCATCACACTTGTTTAGAGATTGTAATTATTACAGGGTAACTGCTGTGCTTTTAGTTCTTGCTAATTTTGTTTTGCCTCATCTTCTCTGATTTACATGCAGAGCATGGGTCTCCAACGCAAACAACCATTGCGTGAGTTACAGAAAAATCTTAAGTGAACAGCCTATTTTCTGGTAAGTGAGGCTGTACTCAGGAAAGCATTTCTTACAGACAACATCATGGTATTCTTCAGCTTGCTTAAGAATTTTCTATCACCTGCTTAAAAATTTTCTTATCAAATATGGTCATTTTACCTTGTTTTTTATAAAAGATTACTGAAACATCAGTCCTTCAACCTGAGCACTGTGTCTGAATATCAGCACTGTGATTTTCATGATGAATATATTGATAGGATTCATACCACTGATCTGTGGGCACAGTTGGGCTTGGCTGCTCTTGAGATGTATCCAGTCCTCGCCCTGTCTGTGGTGCTCCACTGTACTTTGGGGTAAGGAATAATGAAGAACACAACACAGAAATATAAAATAGAAACATAGAATCATAGAACTGTCTAGGTTGGAAGGGACCTTTCAGATCATCAGGTCCAACCATCAACCTAATACTGATAAAAACCATGTCACTAAGCACTACATCTGCCTGTCTTTTAAATACCTCCAGGGATGACAATTCTACCACTTCCCTGGGCAGCCTGTTCCAATGGTTAATAACCCTTTTGGTGCAGAAATTTTTCCTAATATCCAGTCTCAGTCTCCCCTGGCACAACTTGTGGCAATTTCCTCTTGTCCTATCGCCTGTTACTTGGGAGAAGAGACCAACCCCCACCTCTCTACAGGCTCCTTTCAGGTAGTTGTAGAGAGTGATAAGGTCTCCCCTCAGCTTCCTTTTCTCCAGGCTAAACAACCCCAGCTCCCTCAGCTGCTCCTCATAAAACTTGTGCTCTAGACCCTTCACCAGCTTTATAGCCCTTCTCTGAACATGCTCCAGCACCTCAATGTCTTTCTTGTAGCGAGGGGCACAAAACTGAACATGGTACTCAAGGTGCAGCCTCACCAGTGCCAAGTACAGGGGGATGATCACTTCCCTAGTCCTACTCACCACGCTGTTCCTGATAAAGGCCAGGATGCTGTTGGCCTTCTTGGCCACCTGGGCACACTGCCGGCTCATATTCAGCCTGCAGTCGACCAACATGCCCAGGTCCTTTTCTGCCAGGCAGCTTTCCAGCCACTCTTCCCCAAGCCTGTGGTGCTGCATGGGGTTGTTGTGACCCAAGCGCAGGAGCCAGCGCTTGGCCTTGTTGAACCTCATACCATTGGCCTCAGCCCATCGATCCAGCCTGTCCAGATCCCTCTGCAACGCCTTTCTACCCTCAAGCAGATCAACACTCCCACACAACTTGGTGTCGTCAGCAAACTCACTGAGGGCGCACTCAATCCCCTCGTCCAGATCATTGATAAAGATTATTAAAGAGCCTAGCCCCAATACCAAGCCCTCTGCCCACCTCCCACATTGGGTCTCACTTCGCCTGTATACTAATGTTCTTAATCTCCAAAGCATAAGAAACTGAAACCCCTTCTAAAACGAATTATTTATATCAACTCTGGGTGATCTACAGCAACTTTGTGGAGCAGGGAACGCATACACACAGGAAGGAACGGCGTGCAGTGAGCCTTGTGAAGGAAGCTGCCTGAGCAGCAACACCGTCTGAACTTAGAATACATACAACATTCCTTATCATTGATTGCTCCACTCCTGGGAAAGCGACTTGCAAAGTCCTGACTTTTTCCCTTTGTATCATTAGTACCATCATCAGGCAGCAACGATACTGCTAGCCACGCCGTTAGCCTCCTGTGGTGTTCAGCGCCACATCCAAACACAGCACAGCTGCCTGAAGCGCAACCACTTCAGAACTGAGGTGGTCAAATTCCAGAACCCATCCCTGTGAAAATCGCCCTTCCCCACTGTAAAACCCAGCACCTGCTGCTTTGCTGTAGTAGATACCCAGGCTGTCCACATCCATGGGACTTGACTTGCAGCGTATTGATGTGCTGCCAGGGCACTGCAGTCCTGCCGCCACTTTTTTCCTTCCGATGGGCAGTGGCCGGGGCCAGCAGCACAGCCCGGCACTCGCCAGCCCCTGAGGGTGCAGAGAGGGACACGACAGAGGCCTGGGACACGACAGAGGCCTGTGCCACCTCCCTTTCGGCCTGCAGAGGTGGCTTTGCCCATCAGCTGGTCAACGGCAACCAGCCGCTGCCCCTACTAAGAACAGGAGGGATGGGGAGAAGCTCCCTCTGCTCCTCCCAGCTCCTGTCCCTGTCAGCAGCAGTAGATCAGCTGGTTGCTGGTAGGGAGAGACAGACGTGGCCTTAAGCACAATATATATGTGCATAGGTAGCTACCTAAAGAAACTGAGTAGAAGCTCCTTTTTCAAATCTTGTGTTTCCCCCTCACCGTAAACGTGGCTGAAGCTGGACCCCTGTGCAGCTGAGAAAGGCGCAGTGCAGGCCTAGAAGACAGTGAGAGAAGAACCTGCCCATGGCCTAGGAAGAGGGGCTGTCCTCGGAGAGGGGACAGACAGCCCGTGCTCTAAGCGCCACGCCAAGGGACACTTACGCATTTTGCATGAGAGCGCACATGGACTAAGGTATAAACAAGCTAAGTCCCTTTGTGGGGCTGACTAGTGTTTTAAAGCTCCGAGACTGCACAAACAACCCCCCTGCTGGGATTTAGTTCATTTATTCAACGATGCAGAAAAGAATACAGCCCCCGTCTTCCCCAGGCTGTGGTGAACCTTCAAAGCTGACAGATTTTATTTTGCTTAAGGAAGTGACACTTTTCAGAACTGAAGCGATTTTTAAGGCTCCCAATATACCTTTGTTTACCTCTTGTATTTAAATTGTGTTAATCCAACTCTTGAAATTATATACATTCGGATGGAAAGCAACTGCCAAGGCTGGTAACTGGCTGTGAGCCATTGCTAGAAAGAACATAAAGGGCTGGACATGATCTTTGGTCTGAACCGGTATGACGATGGATTCCATCTGCTCTCCTGGCTGCCCACATCCAGACATAGCCCTTAAAGCACCCCTTAAATGTATCACTTAAAACTGTGTAGCGCCTTGGCTTCTCTGCATAAAAATCAGTCAGTAGCTTTTAAAAGCCATTTGTATCTTCCTAGAAGTTAGGCAGGTGGGACTGTCAAAAACCAAGCAACGGTAGTCACATATAGTGTTACATTGCTACTACTAATAAATTAATCATAGCAAATTAAAATATTTACTGTGTAATAATGTTGGCAAAATAAAAATAATGCAGGTATGGTTTTGTTAAGGCAAATGCAGTACCTCAGGTACGTCCCTTTACACAGGACTTCAAGAGTCTGTGAGGTTATTTCTAGCCAACCTGGGCTTAACATTCAACCTGTCATTTTTTACTCAGTTGCAGGTCGCTTTTTTAGCATGCTGCTGGCTTTGCCGTTTCCCTCCCTTCTCTCTCTCATTTCAAATTATGCTGGTTTCTCCTCAAAGTTTTAGAGCCTGCCAGCTCCCTCATGTTTCTTGCATTTGAAAATGAGGCTGAAAAATGCATGGAAGCCATACTATCTACTCTCCTGCAGAGGCTGGTCCTTTCCGACTCTTTTCTGGATCTGCTGACTCCCTGTTTGGCAAGAGTCAGCTTTGCCTTTGAGCCTCACACTGTGAAGGCTGTTAGTGCCTGTGTCACTTCCTTGTAAAGTATATATTTGCAATTGTTGGCTTTGCTTAAATTAATGCGTTACAGTTGAACTGCAGAGAACTCATACTGTATATTTTGTCTCCCTAAGCATTATTTGTCATTATAAAAGAAAATACAATTTATACTGTGATTAAAAAAAAAAAAAAAATCACAATCAAGTTACTGATTTGAGCTTCCATTAAGCATATGTCTGAGCAAGAATCAATGCTACCGTTGCTTCCAAGCTTGAGCTTTTCTTCTAACTGCAAAGAGGACCAAGGAATTAAAACTGCATAAAACCAGGCAAACCCAACAATCACTCATTTAGCAGTACAGCACGTTGCTGTGGATTTAATGGGATTTTTTTTAATACGGCACCTGCTCATCCAAGGTGGCAATATTTATAGCAAGATTTTGAGAAGTCTGTTGTTCTAATTAAGGACTGTGTTCATAACCAAACTGGTGACTGAAAAGCGCCGAGCAAGATGTTTGTGAGACGGTCAGACGGCAATTACCAACCTCTGTTTCCACTTCCCTCACTGCTGATTGGCTTAACAAGCAAGGATACAGCACTGCACGCTGAGAACATTGAAAGGAAAAAGAGAACAAGGGACTTTCCTAAAGGACAAAAAAAAATCCAAACCATTAAAAAGATAGCACAATTTTGAGGAAAACGTGAGTCTTGCTTCTTTAAAAAGAAAAAACACAAAAAACCCACAACAGCTTATGATGTGAATTGTAAATTAATGCTCATTCTAAGTTGTTTGCACTCTATGTAGTTCACCCAAAATCTATGCACCATCTAAGTATTATTTGAAAGCGTTGGAGAGAGTTTTAAAGTTTTAAAAAAGTTCATGAGCCTTGGGCTGTTCCTTTGCAGAGAAATGCATTTTTCCCAACAAATATTTTTTTAGTTTAGGCTGAGATAATTTTTGAAATTAGAAGGAAAAAAATATTAGCAATCTCAAAAAGATTCCACAAAAAACAAGTACATTCTAGTCTTTTCAAGCATTTTTCTTGCTTAGGAGATGGCAGAAATGGGGGAATGAATTGTGATTCTTCTAGTCATGTCCAACATGAACTGAATGAACCATGGCTGCTATAAAAACAATAGATCTGATGATTACCATTAGTATACTAATATAGTATTATTATACATTAGCTTATTCCCCCTCTCAGGAAGGAAGACAAATTTTGAAAGAGAAGCTCTCTTTCCTCGCTCTACTGAAATACAGATACAACAGAGTGTAAATCATATTCATTTCTTAGCTGTTGAATAAACACCTGAGTTTCTAAAGAAAGGACTACAAAACTGACAGCATTTTGGAATTAACAGAGCCTTAAATGAAAGGTGGTAGAAAAACCGGGACAGTCAAAAATGCGAGTAAATGTGAATGGTTTCTAAACCTCAAAAGACATAATAAATCTGTTCCTAATACCGCATTTCATGTTTTCACAATAATATTATTCTAACAGATGATTCCTTGAGCCATAATTTTCCTTCTTTGAAAGAGAATTTGAGACACTTAGAATCAACACAGTGTTGTGTAGAATACATCATCCAAATTTGGTCCCCTCTGGAAACATCCAACTTTGTGGCATGTTATTAATTATTATGGGATAGAGATGCACTATTGCTAGGATTTGTACTTTTCATTGAAAATTCTCTAGTATTTACTGTTTCACCTACAAAAAGCTGTTTCTTGGAACAAAGTGATTACGTGACAATCTCATTTTTAAATAAAAGTGCAGGCACTCACACTTGTGTGGTAATGCTAAATGTTCAAATACAATGAAAAATTAATAACATATTTCTAGGGCCTAAGATTTTTCTACACTAGAAGTTAAGTTCTAAGATTGGTTGTTCTTCAAGATTGTGTGGAGCTACTGTTGCAAAAGCAATCAAAGAACAGGTAAGGTTACAAATACAGTCTTCCTGAGGTCCTTTAGGCAGAGGTGTCAAAACATGGTGAAGGTTCATTCATGAAGAAGTTATGCAAAAGTTGTCATCTTTGCTATGATCTCCGAGGGAGGAAAGGTTTAATGCCTCAGAGAACATTGCCTCTATTCAGCACTTCTGGAGGGAAAATTTAGGCAAGGCATTGGGTATTATGTCTGGGAAAGGACCTCCAGACAGATCTCTCAGTTCTGTTTCTTTACAATATTTTCTTCTCAAGAAATTGTCATCTCATCTCAGAGAGGCAAGCATCCTTTCAAAACAGTCGCTTAATTTCCCTGACTCACGGGCAAAAAGCAAAAGTGGCTGAAGTGGTAGACTTAACTGCAAGTGAAACCAAGAAGTCACAGTTCTCTTTCGAACATTGATTCAAACCATAAGCAAGCCAAAAAGTCCAGTCAAAGCTGTAAATCAGATTCTGATCCCATTAACATCAGAGGCACAATTCAATACTTCAGCCTGAGTAAATGATATTACAATGTGGACCAATTCTCCTTTAATCGCAAAAGAAACCTGTTTTCCAGCAGAAATCTTCACAGCATGCCTGTGATACGGACAGGGCTTTGTAATATTGCTAAGACTGCTCTCCAAGGTATAACGTTTAAGGGTTTGGTTTTTGTTGCTGTTTAAAAAGTTTTTCAAACTCTATGGCTTCATTTGTGATCTTGGACCTGTGAAGGATAATAGGTTGGGAGAGTATCACTGCAGACAGACAGTTCCTCAGTTCCAAGCTTCAAGTCAGCCTCCATCAGGGCAGATTCACCCTTCAGTGCCGTGCAGTTTCTCAGCTGCAGTTCTTTGGTGAAGCAGAATTCAATCTGACCAATTGTTTGTGCTTTTTCACCCTAGAAACATGAGGGGTGAAATGGGGAGAAGAAAAGAAATCAATTCTTCAGATATATTGCCTTATCTACAGAACACAGTAGCGCTTATTAGTATATTTGCCACTTGAGAAGTGTGAAGGGGACAAGTACCAGAGGCACCCACTCTGAACACATAGTACATTATAGTACATACTTGTCTTTATGCTTACAGTACATAATTGTCTTTAAGAAGCAAGCAGACAAGGAAACACAACCAAATGACATAATTCAGTAACCATTTGGGGAATCTGCCTAACTAGTAAGTCTCATTATGAAATGCTGTGACACAGATTACCAAATCTGCACAGTATACAGAAGCTGTTCACCTCAATTGATGAGCTTTGGCTGAACTCTGTGAATACTGAAGGGTACGTGTGACCTGAGAGCCACCTTTCGCCATCTTTTTTTCTAGCAGGATGTGAATTGAGGCAAAGAAAATTCTCCAAAAAGGAGAAAAGAAACTTGGTTTTATAATAGCTTTTAGTGAAAAGAATACAGAAACAAGCTGTCAAAAGTAACAGAAATGTCATTTTTGGACTACAGGACAGACTAGGAAGAAAAAAATTGGCCACAAATAAGGCAGGCAGGCAAGCATGGAAACCTTTCATGTGGGGAAGAAGGTTATAGGAAAATCCCTGAAAATGCTCAGGTGTAACAAAGTCCATGTGGAAAAAAACCTGTTTTTGAAACTACTAAGCAGGACAAAAATATATGTACAAGACAAAAGTAACCATGGTGAGTTTTTGTTTTGTTTTTGCTTTGGTCTGGTTTTGTGGGGGTTTTTTTTGTTTGTTTTGGTTTTAGTTTTTTTGTTGTTTTGAACATCAAAGTACCTCCATAATGCACTTCAGGCATCAACAAGAGTGGAACTCTGAAAAGGGCTGTCTTTAAATAACTGGGGTCGACTTTTTCCTTTCTATTACCCTTAGCTTCAGCTGTTAAGCACAAGAGAATCACACTGTACATTACTTTCACATAGTTTAAGCGCTATTCTGATTGTTCTAAAAGCAATGGCATAACTACACTGAACAGACCTAGAAACTGGGGTTTGTGTTAGCTCTGTACTTCTTCAACATTGAGAGGTGGGTGAGTGTGCAACCCACATTCAAATCATAATCCTTTGCTGCTTAAAGTAACTTAAAAATACATGTAAAAATATTTTAACCTAGAATTCTTTTTCATGTGAAGAAACATCTGAGTATAAAAACCTCAGAGCACTACTAAAGCAAACGAGCTGGTAACACACAAGCTAGTGAACTCCAACAGCAACTGTATCTTGGCAAGTTTTCAAAGAATTATCATCTGTGTATGGGCAATAACTCTGACAAGTGTTTTCTAGTAAATCACTTTTATCAGGTTGTGATAAGCAACCACTTACAAGAGGGAAAGCCATCTTGTGTGTTTGGTTTTTTGTTTTCTTTTTGAATAAAAGTAACCCAGTTGAAAAAAGAAAGAAACAGCTACGTAGCCTACCCATCTAATTGTTCAGAATACTATTTTGTTCCTTCAAAGGCATTTTTGGTTCAGATATGGTGACCTGTATTTCACGCTACAGCACACTGTAACTGCGTACCACATTCCCTACTGCATCGTGATCCACAGTACCATTGTTGTCAAGGAAAAGTAGGAAGAAATGGAAATTTTAGACACCGTTAGCTTGAAAGGAAAAGACTACAGTCATCCTGAACCACAGTGAAGCTCAAAATGCCTTTTTGTACCTCTTTAGGTACAGGCTTTTGAGAACCACCTCAGAGACAAGCCTCTGAGCTGCTTTATTTCTGAAGGATTGTCCATTGAGTACATTCTTCATGCAGAACATGAGCCATGTCCAGTGAAGGAAAGACTGCTGCTGACAGCCAGTACCCTTGTCAAGGCAGACAGTCACTGGGTCCATCCAGCTCACTCTTGTCGGTTCTAGTAATTTGCTATATGGCAATTAAGCTTTAGCAGAAGGAGTGGAGAGTACTCAGCTACAGCAATACCTCTAGCATGGTGGTTACAGCATTCATGCACGAGATGCACATTCAAATCTTTTAAGACAAAGAGACCTTTAAAACCCAGTGCTCCCACTTTCTGGGTTAAGTATACTAACAGTGAAGTTACTAGGTAAAGAATGGATGCTTCCTCCACTAACAATATTTCTGCATTATGAAAAGGCTGTGGCAACAGTAACACAAGCTGAACTCGGTGGTGCCAGTATGTAAGCAACATATTTATGAACTCAACTCCAAGAATAGAGCTATATCTAATCTGCAAAGGGCTGTATACACAGGCAGCACTCAGACCTAAGTTTCACCATGCTAAAGATTTTTCACTGTATTTTTGCTTTTGCTTTTCGATAAAATGTGCACTTAAAAGTTGTTGGTCTTCTGTTTGGTTGGGGTTTTGTTTGCTTTTTGGGTTTGGGGAGTGTGTGTGTGTTTGGGGTTTTTACCTCTTCTGGAGGAAGACATTGGATCTTTGGGGTTACACCATAAAATCTTGTAAGAGCTTCCTTTATGGCGGTCATCTGAAAAATTAAAAAATCGTATAAATTAATGTCACTAGCACATCTTCCAAGGCTCCCACACTTGTTAAGTTCACAAAAACTTTTAGATAAAGCACAACCTTAAAGGACTATACAATTAAAAAAAAAAAATCACTTATTCTCTATAAATTACTTGACTCCTGCTGAAACAAAGTACATGCACATGATTTTGTTTTATAAAAGATTGCCTCTTACCTGGTAATATGAACTGCTTGGCTTTATCCCAGCTTTTAGGAGACAACTGAAACAAAGATAAAACATTTTTCCGTGGTTCCCGTATGCAAACATAACTTCATAATCATTAGGTAAACTGAAAATCTTAACGAGAACTTGGCAAGCATTACAGCGATGGGGAGCAAGGGAAACTTGTCTTCCATCTTCTGCCAGGCCTAGGAAAGGTTCCCCTTTTCTGAAAGGCCATTTCCCATCCAACGCAGCAGGGTCAGGAAGAACCCTCTCCCCCACCTTAATCTGAGGAGCTGGGAGAGTCGAGTCTTCAGACACAGCTAGGGCAAAGGGCAATATTAGTGTTATTTGCTAGATCTTCAGAACACTCTGTTGAGTGCCAGGTAGGGCATGCAGTTTAATTGTCTCCTTCCCCTGCCTTGATCCATACTCCCTGTGCTCCAGCCACCGGGAGAGAATGGAAGCAGACTTGTGAGGCTGCTCTAGGCACCCCTGTGTTCTAAAATAGGGTGGGCTTGCTGGGGTGAGAGGTGCAAGCACACTGGGAGAGGGACATAGTGTGTGGATCTGGATCAACATCCACGTCAGGGCAGAAACGTTTCCTAATGAATACGTTTTTGAAGAGGAAAGGTTGCTCACGTAAGAGAAACAAGGTAACTCTCAAGAACTTCTAGCCTATATACACCCCTTCCTTTAGATTCAGTCCTGAGGGAAGTCTGCACTTCCAAGTTGACAACAAGACTGAAGACCCAATCGGTGCCGAGTCTCTAAGTCCCAGCTTCCGTAAGGAGTGGGAATGTCCAGCATCTCGCAGGATTTAATCCATGAGTGCTGATAATGCTCAACCCTTCCAAGGTCAGGTTCTGCACAGCAGAGATTTAATCCAGTTGACTAAAGGTCTAGCTGTTTGTCATAGTCATTTGACACTGAATATAACAGAGGCCAATAAAATAGATGATATTGTGGCACTTTTACAGGAGCCTGCATGTTGTCCTCTTTTTAATAATTTCCTTTTTGGAAACAATCTTTAAATCATTAACAATACTTTTTCTCATTCAAGTATAAACAAAGTACAATGAGAACATTAGCAGTCTTTATTCTTTTCAGTAAAGATTAATTTAATTATGTTCATTGTTACAATGGAGAATATGCTCTGAGCAATTAATTTCAACATGTTTCAGTCTCTATTCTTTTTCAGTGTTACACATGCTGACACAGAGTCACATAATTGGTCACTGTGCCATCTGTAAAATGTTTTAGTCACACCATCACAGCTACTTAGGCAATTGGCTAAGGCATTATTAATTGGCAGACGTTATTAATTTTAACACTACATATGACATGCTCTTAAGCACTGTGTCTATAAAAATCTGATTAAGTTTTACAAGACACCTACAAAAATAGGCAGGAGGGTAGTGGTGGGAGAAAGACGTATTTCCTTTGTGCATATGCAAAGTCAATGAGACTTTGTTAAGGGATTGCCTGGACAAGACACTGATAGAACCTGAACAGGACTTTTAAAATTTTTTTTTTTATTTTTTTATTTTTTTTAATATATATATATGTTTCTAGATACAGAAGAACTTATTTCCTCTCTCAGATACTGTCACCTTATACAGACAGACAATTCACAGGCAACAAATCCGAGTCAAATGTTCTCCCACCCATACCAAGCACCGATCAGGAAAGGACTCTGGCCTTCTGGCGTTCACCTGCTGCCAGAACGTCAACACACAGTGCTTGGACAAGCTACAATATTCCCATCAAGACTTTGCATCTGGAATGGCCAGTGCTTTGGTTCCATGAGGAGGAATCAGCCCCTGGCACAAAGCAGAGTGTCACACTGGGGTTGTTTGAAAAGACAGCAGAGGGCTGCGTGCAGTAGTTGCATACTGCCCTTCAGGACCTCCTCTCTTGCTGTTACCTCTCAGCCTTTTCCCAGGACGTTCTGCAAAATTTTGCCTGCAGCTTGTCCTTTCCTCTGAGCAGAGCACTGTCCTCTCACAAGTGTTTGAGCTTCAGTATGACTCAGAAGTTTGGGGGTTTTTGTCACTTGATTTAGAGGTTTACAGACACCATAGCTTTTGGTAGCGAGATATTGCTGATACAGCTTCTCAAAATTTACTAGTTCACATTGTCTAAAATGATGCTGCGAAGAATGCTGCTGGCTTACCAGACTCTGAAGTGACCAGAGATGTGCTTCTCAGAGTAAACAACCCTTCCTCTGAACTCCAGTACTAAAAATAATTTACGTTAATACTCATTTACCCTCTGCCATCAGATTTTTAGACTTTTTTTTTGGCTAGATTTGAAACCTTTAGAAACTGTTTTAAATAAGAGTCAGAACACTGAGTTCATTTACATACTTGTTAAGATCAATGTGCTGGTAGAGTTCTAAGGCTTTACCAAAGTATTTCTTCTGAGAATTAAGGACCTCAAGCGTGGCTGCACAAGTACCATGTTTATCCCACTCATGTTTCCTATAGGAGGAAAGCAAAATTCACGTTTTAGAAAACATTATTTGCAGATATACGTGCTGCAAAAGTTAACCAATATACTTAAATCAAGTATCTGAAAGGCTACATATGTGAAGTAGGACACTGCAGTCAAAAAATCCTGTGTGTGCAAAAAGCAAATCCAAGGAAGATCACTCCCACCATTTCAATTACAATAACATCTATGTATTTGTTTAGTAGAATCATTTCACAAGAGATTTTGGACCTATCAGGAAAGTAAGGAAGAAGCCCAAGAAGTCCCTCATTATAGTTTGTAACAACAGACTACGAAAAAATTCTTTCAGACAATAAGTCATGTTAAAAATATATAAATAAGTTGGCATTAACATTGGCAGCTGCAACAGAGAGACTTCTCAAATTAATTAAGAGCTGTAGAAGATAAAGGAGAGGATGGTCTAATGGTTTGGATATTATGATGTACCTGAGACATTCAGAATCAGTATTCTGTTTTCCTATAAATTATGTATATGATTTGTGCAAAAGTCATTTATAGTTCAGCCCTTCACCTGTTATCCCAACAAAGGGATAACACTCTTCTCCCGCTGCCACTGTCAGCTATCTTTTTAAGATTGGACACTGCAAAGTGAGGAGATAAGACAGATACCAATGTGGAATAGACCACTACTTTATTCCAAAACTGACTAAAAGAACTTTGTGTCACAAGAGTGTGACAAAACTTTATCAAGCCAAAAGTGCCGAGGAGGTGTTTCTTTGGATAAATCAGCCCAAACAGTTTGGGCGTTTGGTTTTTTTAGCTGTCTCCTTTGAATCAGATGATTTTTGAAATAATCAAATGCAGGAATTTATTAAGTAAATACGTATCTTATGATACAAAGATCTCTCAGTGTATTACAAAGAAATGCTTGGAGGTCAGAAGGGTAAGAGTTTGCCTAGAAAATGAGTATTTCTAAGCATTGTGTAAGTTTTAGAGGAGTATTTTATGTTAAATGTACTTTCAAAGCACTAAAAGTTTTTCACAACTGAAGAGACTAATCCTTTTTTGGGTAGAACAGTAAAACTGCACAAGTTGCTAAGACAAGACTGTTGCCTCAACTTTTACTTTGGCCCGTGGCAGTACTTTCATAGGCCTGCTCTCAAGTCTTGCTTCTATTCCACCACCAAGTCTTCTAATACCAAGGAACAGAATGCAAAAGAAAGTGATCCTTCAATTTTATGGCAGACAAACTCAAACAGGACAAAAAAATGGGGCACAGCTCAAAATACATTTCTATCTGTTCTAAAGTCTACTGAAAGACTAAACAGTATAATCTTTAATAAGACCACCTGTGGATTTGGGGGCGGTTGTGGTTGTGTCTTTTTTTTTTTTTCTTCTTTCTTTTCAAATTTTCATGAACCACTTGCATTAAAAATGTATCAATTCAGCAGATGTACACAAAAAGTTATCTAATCACAAATTCTTCCCACCACCACAGCATTCCCTGACCTTAAGTACCTCACAGAAAAGCAGAGAAGCACACGGACAACTATTATTCACTTGAAAGCTTGCCTTTGAATTGTCCATTCATATTAAAAACGTCAATATTTTTCTTAAGGAATATAAACACAATATAAAACAGAAGTTATATTTGTATCTAGAGAAATTCATACACTACTTCTGAACAGAGAAGCAATAAAGCAACTGTGGCATCAAGAGATTTGAGATAGGGGAGAAGATGCGTTACTAGAAGGTTTTCACTATACATTCTCAAATTTAGCCTTGTAGAGAGTTCTCATCTTGGCTATAACGCTCCACTGCACATCAAGTGAATTGTTTACTTCCTGGAGGAGTCTACTTTACATGGGCCAAAGAGCAGATTTACTAACAAGGAATTTGAAATTACTGATAAGAAAAGAGACCACAGTTTTAAAGAAAATGGAGGCTCTTTTAGGGGTAAATTTAGCAAGAGATATTGAGCAGTTAGCTTGGAGCAGAAGCAGACAATAGTCAAATCCAAAGGGCTACTGGAGCAGCAGTAAGCTGGAGGCAAGGCTTTTTATGCAGGATGACAAATTTTCTTCAGAGAATATATGCATACATGTATGTAGAACTAACTGTAAAGTGTTGTGCCTGTCTTTTGAAGACTTTCAGTAGTACTTGTATTTAAGCATCCTCCCGTTTCTAGAAAGAGGGCAGAAATAGAGGGCCAAAGATCTGAGGGTGCTCAAGACACATATCATTGCTAACGTGGATCTGCTATTGGAGTGGTTTTGGTCCAGTCTGCACTGATCAGAGTGCCCAGGCAATGGAGCTGTGGGGATCCCAAGTGAAAATACACAGAGCTATCCATGACAGTGTCCATGCAGCATCAGCTGCAGCAAGCCAAGAATACAATGGGCCCAAGTATTTTAATCAGTCCTGTGAGCTTCTGGAATGGAGAGCTACTTTAGAGCCACTACAAAACAATTACTGAAACTTTAAGATGACACTCTTGACAGTGTTACTTTATTTCACAGCACAGCCATGTGGAAAAAAAAAAAAAAAAAGATGCAGAAACAGCTAGTTCTGACCATTTAGCACAGGCACATGAAGTTTCACCTTTACCTGTTCCATTTAAATGCAAACTGAAACTGCTAGGAAATGAAGGAGCTGCAGGTACGAGGGGATAACATAAAATAATTTGTTTAGAAATCAAAAGAATTAACGTCTCAATGTTATTCTCAATGAGACACATTATCCTTCACCTAGACCACAATAAGAAAAAATAATTCTACTTGAGCCTCAGCTCACAGCTGCGTGGCATGTGGATACAAAACATAGCTGCCTGTATTCATGAAGGCCACCCATCCTTCTGAACCTCTCGTACCCATGAGATAAGCACTAGCTAGATGCCACGAACTTTGCTGAATATTTTTTCCTCCTTGTAGAACACAAGTACTTTGTCAGGCACACAGGAGTGGAGTTTACAGAGCTAGATTGGGTTCCACTATATAGCTTGCCCTTCTTCACCATTTTCTCTGTGGTGCTGCTAAGAATAAATGCTACACTTGCATACCTCAAAGCTAAGTCCTACAAGTTAAGTCTTAGGGGGCTGCAGAAATGCAAAGGAATGAAATTGGTACAACTCAGCAGTGTGGGAAGGAAGCTGAACCTCAAAGAGATTTTGCTCCCTGTTATGTACAACAGGGACAGAGTTCCCCTAAGCACAAAGTCACACAGATGTGACAAAGTCAGGAACATATCAGGTGGCCCAAGGATTATACAGACCACCCAGCTGAAGGACTGTCTCATTATTAGGGTAGGAACAAAGAAGGTCTGTAAAGCACAGCTGCAAGTGCTGCCTACAAAATGTAGATTAGGGACACGCAGCTGTACCATAGGCTAAAAACTGATTCCCTATTCTGTATCATACATATAAACTGATCCTGAAGGGAATTCTCTTGGTCTAGAAATTTTTATTTGGTCAAAAAAAATTATTAATTACTGTAAAAGGGATGGTTTCAATTAATAAATTTTGAGATATAAAGCACATATAACCCTTTGTTCTGTATTGAGGTATTCTATCCTGGCCAATTCAGACTCTTGGGTGGCAATTATCACAGTTCATAAGTTAACAAGCTGTGGGAAAGTAATAGAAGATGGGCGAGGAAGACTGTAAACATGCCCAAGTGACTTGCACGTCGGATGTCAGAAAACACGTCACACTAATAGTTGTTTAGTCTTATGTGTTCAATAAGTAGAACATCTTCACCTAGATTCCTTCCCTTCTGTTGAAGACGACCAAAGCACAGTGAAAAACTATGCCTGCCTGAATCCTTGAAACACAGGCAATAACAGCAAGTCTGAGTTCTCGCGGTCTCACTCCCTGGCTAACAAGGGCTCTCTTGTTAATAAGGACTCTCGCTCCACAGTGCCTGTGTCCCCTGCTTGGCACGCCTCTGCCTGGGTGTTGCTTCGGAGATTCCCCGATCCGCGAGGTATTGAGATTAAATTTGTTCTTTGCCTTTCATCCATGGTTTTGTGGTTGTTCCTGCATCCTGCCTGCATTGGCTCGCACCCAAGGTGAAAACAGATGTGCAGTTACCTTTACAGAAGCACCCGCAGCCATCCTAAAATTGCCAGGAAGATTCCTTACTGCTCCTTTTAAGCCAAGGCGACAGTTAGATATAAAGCCAGGAAGAAACATAATACACAATCATAGCAGTCTTGGAAAAACCCTGATGTGATATGCTAAGATATTCAATAACTATTTTGCTTGTCACTGCTCATGCTCTTTACCCAATTAAGATGCCTTTATTCTCCAAAAAGGAAAATTGTGAGTAGCCAGTTTTACTTTCAGATTGTTATTTCTGCTGTTATCAGGATTTTTAAACTGTAGAGGTTTTTTTTTTTTTAATTTTGAAGTAAATACAGTATTTTAATTGAAATGAGATGTACAACAGGATCTTACTGGCTTTCAGTTGGCTTAAAAGCTTGCATTTACAAACTCTGCAATTAGAGCTGCCAATTACAGTGTACCTGTCACGTTACTGAAAAGGAGTGAATTTCTGTCAATCAAAATATTAGTTACAGTGTTATAGCCTGACCTTTGTATTGCTTTAATGGTATTTCTGATTATATTTCCAGGTACTGAAATAAGTGCTATTTGCTAGCCTTGAACTGAAAGGGAAAAGGTTTTGATTGTATCTGTTCATACCTGCTGCTTACCAAAATATCTGTTAGTAAAATAAAGAATGGTATGCACCTGTCTTTATGAACAGGTCAGGGCATGGCAGGTGCTAGATTTGAGACACATTTTTCATACTGTAATTCCAGGACCAGTTTAAGGTGGCATAAACTTGTGCTACCGCAGGAAGAAGCAGTCATGCTCTCCCCGGCACAGTGCAAGAACAGAGGAGTGGAGAACAGAAAAAGCGACGCCACCACTTCGGACAGTTACAAGTTTAGGTTGCCATAAGACACTTGTGGAATCAGTTTAAGGCTCTGAGGACAAGTGCCTTCTGTAGAGCAAGGACAAGACTAAAAGAGATGCACATTCCCTTCAAAGCTTTTCCCTAGTGACAGGGAGGAAACAGTCATCCAATCCAAAGGAAAGACTTATAGTTGAGACTGTTTTAAATGCTACTGCCTCTAGCTCTGTGCTCTCAAGTTTCTTATCTGATGTTACTGCTGGAAAAACAAACTGCATATCCATTATCTTGTCTGACACAGCTCATGGCTTAGCAAATTAACTTGAACGGCCACTGATGTTAGTTTATAATAATGCCCTCAAACTGAAAACTCAAATACCACTCATACTGCTCTTTGGTCCAAGTGTGTGATTACTCAGAAGCAGAGAGAAACATGGAGAAGAAAGAAAACAGTACTGTTGTCAGGAGAGATCAAAATCTCCTTCTCCCTTCCCATGAGCCAAGCAGGTCGATGCCCAAATAAATTCCCAGATCTGATTTTACGCTGCTAGGAAAGTAAGCAAAAAGAGAGAATTCTGTAGAGAAGTGGCTAAGATGACCCAATGCATCCTATTTTTCCATTTTCTCCTTAGTGAGAAAGCCCAGAAGGAAATGTCTCTCAAAACCAGCAATACAGTGAAGCTAGACAGGAAAAGAGGCCTGGAAGCCGCTCTTGCAGCTAGCTGTGACATCCCAGGAGTGCTACTGCTATTCAGATTTCATGTGTCAACAGCAGCTGCTTCTACTCCCTAAGAGCAAAGGGAGGAAATGCATTCTCTCTCACAAGTTTCATTTCTCCAAAACCTCTGCCATAGCCCTGTCTTCAACAGCTGCATTTTGCAGGTGCTCTGACAAGGAAACATATTTATTTTGTAAATGAGACTGACAAGACACACTCCTTTTTTGGCCTCCTGGACACCGCTTCTCATGCACAACATCTCACCTAAAGAATTGCTAATAGACAGACTAATAAAATAATATCCAAAATACTTTTTAATTTTTTTTGTACTCACCAGAACTGGGTGCGATTCAGAGATGAATGAAGCACATCAGGCCAATAGCGTCTCATGTCTGACATAAGATCCTAAAAATATTACAATTCATAAATGCACTTACAGTGTTAAAAAGCTGTTTCTTACAATCTACATATATTGATACCTTGTCTAAAACTGAAGCCTCATCTTTCAACATCCCTAACTGAAACATTTACTCGCAGAAAAAGAAAAGGTCTTTTCCCCCCAATATTCTTTAAAGGCTATTGTTGGAGGTATCAGGTAGGTGCAACTATCTAAATATCTGAATGTACTAGTACCGACTCACTGCCTCAAAGTAAGATTTTCCTTCCACTGTCCCTGCAGAACTTGTTCAGTCATGCAGCTTTTCATATTTGTTGGCTCAAGCCTCCTATCCCCAGTTCACAACACATCTGAACAATATATGGAATTTTTTTTCAATTAAAAAAAGAATAAAAAAGGACTGATGCCCTGGGAGAAAACACACCGAACAATGGACCCTGAACTCTTAATTTCTGTGTTCTGACTTTGCAGTGGAAAATGGAAGACAGAACATGAACTGACTGTAACCTCTTTTTCACAGGTACTTTTTGCCACTGCAGATCCACTGCCTATGTTCTCTAGATTATGGTTTTGTTTTTTTTTTAAGGAAGATGTGGCTGAACAAGTCAAACTGCATGTCCAGAAAATCAAGGAGGAACAGCTGCTAATGATCACAAGCACTGCAACTTCAACTAGTACCAGAAGCACCTAATGAATTTGCGGAGTCCTTAAAAGAACACACATCTGAGCAAACATTAAGATTGATCTGTTACAAGCTACAGCTTTTGCATATAGGATGTGCAAAAGTAATTGTACTCAGCTCTGCTTGGCACAACTGTTTTTGTTTTAAATACATACCTTAATCTCGGAGACATTGAAATGCCACGTCCTATTACACTCTTCAGCTTTGTCAGGCCTAGGGAAGCAAAATAAAAGTGAGAGGAAGATGTCTCCTAACTAACTAACAGCATTTATTCTATACCATTAGCCTGAATTTTAAACATGCAAGATTACAGCTAGAGATTTTATTTTAAAATGCAAGTAATCCATCAGCATCAACAGTGTTTTAAAAGTAAAAATTGAAGACATTAATTACAGCCAAAACATTTCCCATGCAGAGGCTCTTCATTAGGCCCTCCAGTCCCTATCACTCTGTGTAAAAGACATATGGGGGGGTAAAAGATATGGAAAGGTCTTGCACACAATCTCACTAATGACACTGACCTCCTCAACTACTGCACCAAGTGATGATTCTGCAATTATCACCAAGACACTCACTGGAAATCTAGACACACCTTTCCAGGACACATAGCTTAACAAACTCCTGTACTGCATTTTTCCCTGTATTTGTCAGGAAAACCTTTGAATCGAAGCCATTGGCATCAACTACAATGCACTGATTCCTTTGAAGCAAATTAGTTTTTCCTGTACTTTTGCAACATTTGCACTGAGTTAAGATACTTAAAGACACAAGCAGTCACAAGACATTAACAAATTCTGTGTACTCAGGGAGGAAAAAAAAAAGGGAAACTATACTTCCCTTTCTGTTTGAGAACATTACTGATCTTAAAAGGAGATGTATAATTAAAAGGCTCATGTGGTAAGAGGATTTCAGGAGCTCAGTGAGTCATGAGATACAGAAGTATATTTCAGTTTTATATCAAACCATAGGGTTTTGGTTTCCAACAAAATGAAGGCTTTTGTTTCAAGGAATCATAAAAACAGATCGATTAAGCCCTCAAAAAAAAAAAAAAAAAGCACTAAATATCCTGGTACAAAACTTGATTTTTCCTTTCCAGACTGAAATAAAAACACTCCATGATCATACCACAGTCCATGGATTGTCCAGTACTCTGGAGGGTCTTCACAATCATTAGCACTCATCTGTGGAAAACACAAATACAGAATATTTGTTGTATGTGTCCAGGGATAATGGTTTAGAGGAAAAATATAAGAGTTCAGACACTGGTGGTCCAAGGCTCTAGTCAGACATGAGAACTTCTGCTTGCCCAGTCAGGAATTGGTGAACTCCAGTTACTTGCAGCTGTCATGGATCATGCGCCACTTAGCACAGACCAACTGGCTTAAAATTTTGAAGGCGATCAAGTGAATATCAGGGAGAAGGACAGATCAGGACAAGCCTGATCCATGCCAAATGAATGGAGCTAAATCTGCATTTATCAGATTCCGGGTGGCAGCTCTCTGTATTTTTCTCATCGTCAGATCTTTTCAAGGAGTGCAAAGCTACTAAACAAAAAACATCAACATAAACTATAATATTAGACAAACACACAACCATCTTTAAGCACCCAGGAGTAGTTCTAAAAGAAGAGATTAAATAAATTGCTTATTCCAAGTAAAATGGTTAGAATATATTTTTTAAATATTTTGACTTGAGGGACAAGGGAATGGAGAGAAAAGGGAAGACTATATACATTCCTACAAAAAAAAAAAAAAGTGCCCAGTCAAAACTTTTGATAATGCAGAAGAAATAGCCTACACATTGATTATTGTTTAGAGCAGAGTACATATCCCTGAACAAAACCAAAAAAAACCATGTTCACACATCACAGAATACCATTACTGTATTTTCCCTGATTATTCTGCTTAGTTATTATGGCTCTTTTTAGCAAACGCTTTTCGCCATTAAATAACAACCTCCTCAGACTTTCTTTCCCCATAATAATAGCTCTCCTTTTTGGCTCTGCATGCTGCCTTAATTATGTGATGCCAGAGCAAAAGCAGAGTGTAGAGAAGAGCAGCGAGGTGCCTGTAATCTCACTAATTGCTTTCCACGTGCCACAGGCCAATGGCAGCAAAACGGCAAGCTCTGCAAGACTTTCTTGTTCTGCACCCATTTCCTTCCTCTCCTCTCTTGCCACCAATAATAGAAGCAATTAAACCCAGCAACAGCTTTTTTTTTTCCTGAAAGGAATATTGTCAACAAACACACACTGCAAATCCCTAAACAATACTGCTCCTGTCGTGACACAAGCTTTGTGGAGCTGAAAGAGTTCAGCCCTCCAGCCCAAAATACAGCACGTTAATAGCCAGCAGCAAATGCATCACCCCCTGAAAAACAACCTTACAGTTAACCAGCTTGCTCAACCGAGGGTGGTAACAAGAACGCTGCAATTGTGCTCCTTACCCAATCTTCAACTGCAGTTCTCAGACACGCTAAAGGAAAGCCCAGAGTATTTTAAATTTGGAACCAGTTCTCCCCTATCACGGCATTAACCTTATATGAGCAGTTTCTTCTACACAATTTCATCAGGCTCTCAGTGTTACACTGTGTGCTGACAGACCTGTGAGGTCAACGCAACCTACAACGCAGAATCATAGGGGTTGGAAGGGACCTTCGGAGATCATCTAGTCCAACCCCCCTGCCAAAGCAGGCTCACCTAGAGCAGGTTGCACAGCAACATGTCCAGGTGGGTTTTGAGTGTCTCCAGAGATGGAGACTCCACCACCTCTCTGGGCAGCCTGTTCCAGTGCTCTGCCACCCTCAAAGTAAAGAAGTTCCTCCTTATGTTGAGATGGAACTTCCTGTGTTCCAGCTTGTGCCTGCTGCCCCTTGTCCTGTGTCCAGGCACCACTGAAAAGAGCCTGGCCCCTGTCCTCTTGACACCCACCCTTTAGATATTTATAAGCATTAATGACATCCCCTCTGAGTCTTCTCCAGGCTAAACAGACCCAGGTCCCTCAGCCTTTCCTCATAAGAGAGGTGCTCAAGTCCCCTGATCATCTTTGTAGCCCCCTGCTAGACTCTCTCCAGCAGTTTCCTGTCCTTCTTGAACTGGGGAGCCCAGAACTGGACACAGTACTCCAGGTGTGGCCTCACCAGGGCAGAGTAGAGGGGGAGGATGACCTCCCTCGACCTGCTGGCCACTCTCTTTTTAGTGTGCCCCAGCAGACCATTGGCCTTCTTGGCCACAAGGACACATTGCTGTCTCACAGTCAACTTGTCAAACAGCGGCTGCTAGAAGTGTGAGAGCTCCCTTCACATCTAACATGCTGAAAAGTAAAAGACCATCAAATTGTCACAGAAGCATTACAGAGAAGTTGGTGGCATAGATTAGGAGTTATCTTACGAGTTACACTGCATTTATGAGAAAACTTCCTTTTTTTCCAAAATAGCATCTGTCAAGAGCTGGACTCACGTTGACTCACCTGGCTTAATATACAAACAAAGACATAAAGGTAACCCTTTATATAAGGAACTTTTTGATCTAATGCTAGATCACAATAGTGTACTGCTCTCACCTTAGTCACTTCATTCTTTCCATATAATGTGACTTCTATTTTTACAAAAAAATAAAAAGAAGAAAAATAATGTTTCTATTCTTCCTTTAAGCCTTTGCTATAACATTATTGCCGAAGCTGAAATTCGGAAAAACTTTTATCTCATATAAAAAAAAAATACAATTTCACCTGCTGCTTAACACTACATTCAAACTTGAATTCACGCTGTTCTGTTCACCAGCCTATGCTGTTGTCATTTCTTTGATTCTTTCATTTTGTCAGCACAGATGTGCACTAAAAAGCAGATCACAGCAGGGTTTAGTACCCGTTTCTTTATCATCTTTCCCATTCCCAATAGAGGAGGAACTGAATAGCCTACAAGCTTGCATTGGATTTTCCCCATTTCACAAGGAAACACCCATGGAAGATTTTCTCTTTTTGCAATGTCCAAGATGCAAAAGGTGCAATAATATTTCTCTTTTTAAGTTCTTGAAATAAAGATCTTCACAACTCCATAAAAAGGGAGGGGGAAAGTCCCTCTTCTTGCCCTTGAGTTGCTTGTATTTCCACCAAACAGGATTCACATTAATTTGCGACCAGAAAGTTTAAGTGTGACATAAATTAGCCACACGAAGTTTAATAAATTGCACCATAAGAGAGAACATAAGAGAGCACTAAATTCATAATCACTTGAGGTCTGTGGATTTAGCTTGGATATCTTTGCAGAAGACAGTCACTTTAGGTCAATTATATGGTACTGGAATTTATAATCACATGATGAGGAAGAACACTTCTCTTCCTCCCTCACCCTCTCACTGTAGCAGTCATTAGTTAAGTCCTGGGCTTACTATTGCTTCCATGATACTATTTTATTATAGCAGGTTAGTTTAGAAGATATGATTACAAAACACTTACTTTCCAGTTAAATTGTGCTGACCACACTCAGTATTAAAAAGCACTACCTGAACATACACAGTTTACAGCACAGGAAGAGCTGGGAGATGTGTATTCTCAAATTTCTGGCATGCTGAACTGTGCCCACTAAATTTAAAAAAGGCCTTTCAAGGCCTTCGAAAGCCTGAAAAACTTTTTGAACACAAATGGGCAACACACATAGGAAATAAGGTGTTGGTGATCCACATGCATATCAAGAACACAGTATGTAGCAAAGTAGTCTATAATCAGGTTCCTTTATATAGGAAGCATAAACTAATTAGTACTTGCACAAAGTATTGTCCCAAAAGTTTTTTACATAGATGATAGAATGAGTTTTGCAGTTCCCTTCACCCAGCTATTTTTCCTTTCAACATCACGTCAGCAGTTTTAAACTGAAGAATGACATGAAAAATATGTCCTCCCTGAAATAACATATATAAATACACTGAACATGCAGAAGAATCTACATACTTTAAAAAAACCCCACCACAGTTGAATTTGCGAACTTCTCTTACATTAATGTTAGCAAAAAGAAAGCTGTTACAGGAGTACAGTTGAGAGTCTGATTCTTCATATGACTCAGTGATGTGAAACTGAGCAAAAGGTCACTTAATATGATTTTAATTCCACTTTTTCTTCACTTCTTTGGAATGTTTCTGTCCACCTCTTACTACAGAAGACCACAAACCATCAACAAAGCGTAAGAAAGCCCACATTTTCTGATGTTTAATATCTTCAATTATTCATTACAATTTCACTATAAGTTTATAAAGGTTATTTGTCAATTCACCAATAGCACTACCCTGGAATTAAGAGTGGCAGCCAGCATGAATACACAGTGGGAAAACTGTTTGGTAGGGGTTTTTTGTTTGGTTGGTTTGTGGGTTTTTTTGGTTTGTTTTTTATTTTTTGTAATTGTTTGCATCTCGTTCACGTAAGCGAAGGTTTGCACTGCTACTCACTCTGAACCCCCATTCGTGCCAGGCACTACAAACTCCTGAACACCAATATCTCTGCTTAAAGTCAGTAAAGTGATGTTTACTCAACAGAAAATCAGACACAAATTGCATCAAATCTGCCCTTATTCCCCCCAAAAGCAGACAAACAAGAAACAGAGTAGCAGACATTCCTTGGTCTCACTTAGTCATGCACATTTGAGTTTTGTTATTGATACTTCCTCTCCACATTTAACTAATATAAAGTACATGTACTTTTTCTCAGAAATTTAGGCAGTATGTTACTTTTGCTGCTATTGCTTTTATGATTTTCAGAAATAGGAATGAGAAATAAAAAAAAGTACCTAAAGCACAAAAAAGGGAGACTCTAATACTGTAATAAATAAACTTAAATCTCCCAGCATTGGGACCTTTTGGCTCCAGAGACATTTCCCAAGACTGAAACATCTTTATTATTCACAGAGCTCCTCATCCTTGTGTCAATAAATCTAATCACATCTTCCACTTTGAAGTATAGCATATTTTTAACTTAGCCGTATGAGAAGAGGCCTTTGAGTATTTCCAGGATAGGAAAAATGTTCTACTTATCAGATGGTAATAGGTATTTAATAGCAAAAGAGACAGAAGTAGTACACAGCTGTGCTTTTGACAGACATGTTGGAAGGTTGGGTTCATTTTTGGTTCCCACCCCTCAAATACAGAAATACTCAGACACCTGCCATAACAGCTTTATAGCTCTCTTTTTCCTGACTGAATCCATATTTGATGACTTATTAAAACACTGGAGCCAACGTTACAAAGCTAAAACTTGTTGTGCAGCAGGCAGGTCAAGTACTCCTTACAGGCTCTGGTGAAAGTGTAGGATTAAGATTACAACTAACAAAACGTCACAAAATATGTAACAAGCAATTAAGGCTAAGTGTACAGTATGTCCTACATTGACTACTGTATCTGTAACATACCACAATCCTGTTTACTGCTACTCTGGAATGCAGGGGAAGTAGCAAAAGTTGCACCAAAATCAGTGAAAGCTTTTATAACATATAAGGGCATAAGCAAGATTAAATGCTGATGGGCTTTGTTCATTCTGTCTCCAAACATTTATTGTCCAAGGCTACCTTTGTCAGGATAAAAGAAGAAACACAAAAATCTCACCTTACACACAGTCACTGGCCAATGATGAGCAAGATACAGCTTTTTCCAGGTATGAGGGTGGCTGTCCCTGGAGAAAGACAGACAAATCTATTTTTCCTCAAGCATTTTTAAAAGAGCATCACCTTCAGCCAGCAGCACAATGCTTACTAGTATAACTCATTGATTTTAGAGCTGGTTGTTTTTCATAGCTTCTATCACAATATTTGAGAACTCCAAACACAGCAAGACCAAACTAACAAATCACATAGAAACAACATACTTAGAAACCTGCTAACACCCTTCCATTGTTAAACAAATTCCACTCCTGGCATCCTTTCACCATACACTTTACACTTCTTAAATATGGAAGAAACATGTTGTTGGAAGGCTATATCATGTCTCAGCCACTTCTAGAGAGGCATTTTTCCAACAGGTTGGAGCAGACCTATTCTGGATAAACCAGAAGCAGGTAAAAAAACCTGTTGCTTCAGACACTACAGCAGATATATTTAGCTATTAAGCAACCGCAGTAAGTGATTAAATAGAACAGCAAGTGGGAAAATCAACAAAAACAGAACTGTAAATTGTTCAAACTGACAGCATTATGTGCAGTACTGTCAAAATAAATTCTTATTCTCTGGAAGCTAATAGCCACATGTCCTTCATTAGTGCTCGCCAGAGGTTATATTAAAAAAATATATTAGAAAGCTAATTCTTCTCAGCCTGAGGAAGTAGGGACGCTCCCATGTTACATCACTTCACAGGTTTTTTTCCTCTAGTTTTGCTAGTTTGCAATGGCCGCATTTTCTCTTAAACATTCACATGTATCTGTGGTTTTTAAATAATTTTGCAGAAGTAGCTCTGGAACAAGTCAGGCATAGCCACAACGAAAAGTTAACACTTCTAACTGGTCTTTACTGCTGCTGTGAAAACCTGAATAGAAGAATTCCCCAATATTGTAGAGCAGTTAAGTTTTCTTGCTTTAAAAAAAATCCTTGCTTAGAAAAATACCATCTTTCATCTGTATTTGAAATAGCAGCTGAACTTCTGCAATCACAATCACGCCAAAACAAGTTCTCCTAGAACACACTTTCTCGCTAAGGATAGTCAGAAAATTTTGGTTATTAAATAGAGCAAATTTTAGAAACTTAAGCTCAGAACGGGAATACAAGGAAAACCATTTTCAATACCTATCCAGCTTTGGGGGTATCTCCCCCTTTTTTGACCTGAGTTATCCTGCCCTGTGCAGTTCAGCACTGTGCCTTTAGAGCTGCCTCTGCTGCCAAGGTGGCCCAGCCATAGCCCAGGTCCTGGGGATTTAAGAAACCTCAGCATTATGTCTAAGCTACCAACCGGCTGCAATGTAGTGTAACATGAAGTTCAGCACTGAACTGAGCACCCTTAACCATTCTCTTGCCAAAACACTGAAAGGAAGGAGAAAAATTTCTTTCCTAATACCATGCAATAGGAATTTGAGCTTGCACCACAGAAGGGTGCGATTTCGGGCATGGGTTCCCCCATGGTCCATTGGTATTCAAGCTCAGATTTTGCCAAGTGCAACGACCACCAAAAGGCTGCACAGCACTGATGCAGCCCCAGTTGGGATGCTGTATGGAAAGGAATTTAAGATTATTGGAACTGAGAAAACAGTAAGGAATAAAAATATATTAAAAAACATACACAGTGCAACAGCTGGTGCAATTCATGCCATAGGAATGATTCCAGTTTTTTTTTTATAGGTTCCAAAATTATTTCTGCTATTTATCATTACTACACCACAAGTCTAAGTGGTTCATTTAAAGCAAGACTGCAAAGTTTAAGTGCAATGAATGTAATTTAAGTTTCCCTCTTTTTTCATGCTGACGTACTAATAAATGTAAAGCTTTTCTTAGGCATGACTGTCACTCCTGCAGTTGATGTAGATGCCTCATTTTACCAGTCACCTAAGGGAAGAATAACATATCAAAAATAGCACATAATAAAAAAAGAGAATTTACACTCATTAGAAGTTAAATTATTCTGCTCTGCAGTGTCAGAGATTTCTTTTTAAAGCATAACTTACTTTTGAGTGAATTCATCTGAAGTACACCAGCAACACAATGCCATAGAAAGCCAACCCAGAATCCAATAGTGCAGGTTTGCAGGCTTCATTTTGTTAATCAAATAGCTGTAAAAAGGTGTTAAAAGAAGAAATCTGTTACTTATCCAATGCACTAAATTGCAAGTGTTAAAATGCAGAAAAACACAACTATGTCAGAAACAGCAGGTAATATCAACTATAGATTAGATTTACAACCCCAGCTACAACAAGGATCTCTTTCAAGGCTGTGCCTGATTCCCCATCTTGTATGCTAAATTTCATAAGCTAATGGCATCAAGGATGAGACCATGGTTTCCTTTTTTTTGTTTTTCTTTACTTCCACACAGTCCCAATAGAGCCACTTTCCAATAAACAGAGATACATAAATCTTCCATGCAACTGTACTTTACGTAATCTCACCCAAAGAGATTCATTAAAGAAACTTTGAAGTTCACATTGAATATTCATGTTGGATTGAACAAGGTGGATATTAGAAACTCACTGGAAGTTAACTATGATGCGCAAGGATGAAATTCTCTCTAAATGCCAGTCGACTAATAAACTGATTTTAAAAAAACTGCTGCTAAACCCAGATTAGTTTCTGTTCCTGTTACAAACCTGAGACAGCCTCTACAAAACCATGCATGACCTGCCTACCACCTACCTCGTGAACCCTAGAAATCAGGGGAGAAAAATAAACAAATCAACTTAACTTTCACCAACAGGAGGACTTTCACTTAGCATAGGCCAAAAAACCCCAGCTGCCTACTGTAGCCACCAGCCATTTCACAGCTTTTCAAATGCTACCTCCTAGGCGCCAGAAATAGATGCACATGCATTTATCTACATGCCATTATTAATGCCTCACCAAACCTACTTTCCCACCTTCTCATTTTGAGAACCCTAAAGAAGACACTACAAGACAAAACTGGTGAGGGGTTTGGGCAACAGCTGTTAAGATTTAACCAGCTAGACTTAGCACAATGTTTTGCTAAGTTATCAAGAAACTACAACCTTTAAGATACTCATCTATTCCATATGATAACATCTCTCTAATTTGTAATGGATATATTATCAAGGTAAATGACTTGGCCTAATAGAAGATATTACTAGCTAAATATTAGTTGGCAGTTCTTAATTTTCTGATCTAGTTTCTTCAAAAAGGCCTGGGGGATTTTCACTCACCAGGCAAGATGAGTGCAAAAAAATTCAAGTAATTTGTGGAATGTGTTACTTGTACACAAAAGCAGTCAATAATGTAGAGCTAGTCTTTATCAAAAGCCAGCTAAAGCAACAGGTACACCTTGTATTAAAGAAATTGATATATTCATATAATGTACAAAAAAATTGCAAATACTAATTAACTACTGGGTATCCAGTTCCCCCAGAAGTTCTGCATTTAAAGTGATCTCAAGTCTCATCAACTGAACAGTAGGAATTAATGATGTGAGATTCAACCTTATAGACCTATTTATGATTTCACCTACTGTTATTTTCAACCAATAACCAACCAAGCAAGACATGTAAGATTCTGCCCTACCTATAAAAGGCACATTTCTTCAGAGAGCAGGAAGTACCACTTAAAAAACAATAATGTCACACACCATCACCGAAAAGGGCTGCACTGTACACAGGTGTGGAAAAAGCATCTTAGGGAAGTAAATTATGGAAGAAAAATAAGCCAGCAAACATTATAGCATTTCTTTTGCAAACTGGTATGACTTAAGATGTCAGTCACAAAGGAATGTTTTTTTCCAGTGCCTAAGTTACAAAAAAGCATAAAGACAGTTACCTCCCTTTCTCATTAGATTCTTAAGTTTTATCAATTAATGACTAGAAACAGAGGGAGTCTTCAAAAAATGCTGCTATCGGAGCAATGCAATGTACTGTTTTATTCTGTATATTGCTATGCATCCTGGAACTGGAGCATAGGGACAACACAGACAGCAGATCTGAAAGCCCCACATCTTTAACTTTTACGTAACAAATTACATTTTTTCCACTGCTAAACAGTACATAAACTCCCTCTAAGGTTTTAGCTTAGAAGCCAATATTGCAGCTATCCTGACACTATCTGACAGACCAAGTGATTTACTCAAGCTGACCTTTTATTCAGCTGTGACGCTGATGGTGGGAGGTGAAAAATGCATCAATCTCACCTGAAAAGCACCCAAATGATGCACAGCTGAGGAAGTACACATCCAAATTAAAACTGTCTTAACAACATGGATATGAATGCACGTGTCACTTTCAGCTATGTCAGCATTGCTCAGTGCTGGTGTCAAAATTATCTGCGCAGGCTTCTCAAGGACTAGAGATAATAAGTAGTGATGAAATCTTTCTTTAACACGTTCACTATAATTTGAATTCCAATATACCATCTTGAGGAGGCTGCCAACACAGTATATGCTTCTTCTGGACACTAGCACTTTGTTACCTATATTCTATTCCCTTAATTACTTTTTTTTTTTTTTCTGTTAACAACTAGCTTGACTAATACATTCCACATTTATGTAAGACTTCCTGGTCTACACATTACTTCAGGCATACAGGCTTAGAGAACAGACTGCAGAAGAACATTTAAGCATTAGTGAGAGGACTCCCATGGCTAAGACCATAGCAACAACAGCCAGAGATAAGAATTAGGGCAGCTAGCCTGGCATTTAAAACCACAAAAATGAGTACCAAAACTTTGGGTGTTATCTCAAACAAGGCAGCGCACACTACCTCTACCACGAGTTTACAGCCGAGTTACAAAACCGCATGTCAGAAGCACTAATTTAATTTAGAAAACCACTCTTAGCTCCAGCAACTCTTAGCTCCAGCAACTCTTAGCTCCAGCAACTCTTAGCTCCAGCAACTCTTAGCTCCAGCAACTCTTAGCTCCAGCAACTCTTAGCTCCAGCAACTCTTAGCTCCAGCAACTCTTAGCTCCAGCAACTCTTAGCTCCAGCAACTCTTAGCTCCAGCAACTCTTAGCTCCAGCAACTCTTAGCTCCAGCAACTCTTAGCTCCAGCAACTCTTAGCTCCAGCAACTCTTAGCTCCAGCAACTCTTAGCTCCAGCAACTCTTAGCTCCGCTCCCAGCTAACCACCCATCCCAAGCCCAAGCGCTGGCCTGAGTAACTACAAAAAGTGCTTTGAAGATTTTCAGGTGCAATACTCCCATCCACTGACACAGCAAGCTTTTTAGCAGAACTTTCTCACCGCTTCTCCCACAAAGCACAACTCAAAGCAGAACTTGTGCAGCAGTGACTCCAGGGTGAGCCCGGCAGGAGCTTCCTGGGGAAGTCCTGAGGAAGGCGGCACCTTGCTTTCCCCACCACAGACTAAGACGCTGCTGTGCTGTTAGCACTGTGTTGTAAGATTCAACTTCCTGACACAATAAAGCGCCCGCTCCAGACAAACAAAGGTGTTTTCGCAAATGGTAAAGAATGCAAAACAGCAGAGAACCCAAAGCCGGATGCCGGCAAGTGACAGGAGAATGCCAAAGCTGACAATAAGTGTACAAAGGAGAACTATAAACAGAGTTTTTCCAACTCAGGGAAACGCTGCCGTTTCTTTGGCCGACTTCCGATTAGCTTCACAGGGAATTCAAGGCGTAGGAAATGAAACCTGATGCGATTTGAACCCTTACTTGTCCTGCGAACCCCACCTGGCACCGCGCAGGTCAGTCACCTCACTGCAGGCCACAGCCAGAAACCCCTGACGGGAGACTACCTCGGGCCCGCGCCACGGCAGCACGGCCACAGGCGGGTCAAGGGGCGGGAGGCCGGAGCAGAGGGTTTCGGACGCGACCCCCGCCGCCTCGGACCCGAGGCCTCACCTCGCCTCGCCTCAGCCCGCCGCTGCGTGGCCCCGCCCGGCACCCACCGGCCCGCCTTACCTTCGTCCCGCCTTACCTTCCACCCGCTCCCCCGGCCCTACCCCGCAGAAGCAACCCCGCGGCCCGGGCCTCGCTCCCGGCAGGGCTGACCTCGCACAGCCGCCGCCTCGGAGCGGGCTGCGGGCGGGCCAGACAGACGGACAGAGCAGCGCCGCGACCCGGCCCCGGGGCAGGTCCGCCCTCCCCGCCCCCCGACAAGGCCGAGCGGGACCGGGACCGGCCCCGCCTCCCGCGGCTGCCGCGGCCTGCCCTCGGCCCGGAGACCAGATCGCGGGGCTTGCGGGGGGCCGTGGCGCTCCTCGGCGTCCCCGCGGCCAGTCGCTGCTGGAGCCCGGGGGGCGGGAGCGGGCCCAGGCCCGTGTGAGCGCGGGTAAGGCAGAAACACCGCGCGGCTGCGGAGGAGACCATTTATATGCGTGGTTTTGCTCATCCTGATGTTTTGGTTGGTTTTTCTTTAGCATATTCTGTGTTTTAATTATCTGGATTTCCTCATGAAAATTTGTGCAGCACAGAGGTCTTCAGGAGCACAATAAGGACGCTGCGTATTTTCATTTTTAAGTAATCCACTCAAATAGCAGATAGGAGGTGATGGCCTAAAGCAAGCCCCGTAAGGGGAACAGAGGAATGCTGACACAGGCGTCCATGGCAAACTTCTCCAAAATGATGAGGGAAGTCTGAAATGGGAACACTGGTGTTTGGAAGCAACAGGAAATTTCTGAGGCAGAAGCAGCCCCGCGGGCTGAGTCACAGGCATCCCGGGCAGGGCTTGGTTCACCTTTTCTCAGTGAACCGTGAAACAGATCCCAACACCTCGTTCTCTGCTGACGGCGTGAATCACAAATACAAAGCGTGGTTATTAATGACTATGGTATAGTTTTGAACTAGGGGGGGATATGTCACAACCATCCTCCTTTAACGCACTTGAGAAATATGTGGGCAGGTCTACAAGCAAAACAACATTTGTTTTGAACAGATTAGTTACAGTCTGTGTAATAAGGTCTTTGTTCAAAGTTACAGTATTATTCACTGGTAAGATTTTTTTCTTTTTAGTTATGTTTACACATTTACATGGTAAGAAGGAGGATGAGGCAAAACTAACCTCTTTGCCCGCCTTTCTGTGGAAACATGAAAATGTCGAGCTGGATGGAAGGAGTGATCCATCTGCTGTTATCTCTGACAGTGTCTGAGAGGTATCAAAAGTTTCAGAAATTTTGTTGGAAGAGTTAAAAATAGTGAAGTTCTCCAGAGCCTTGTATTCAGTGCTGCTCCTCCTCCTCCTCCTCCTGCTGCTGAGAGCATCACTGCTTCCATCTGGCACTGAAGTCTTTGTCACTGCCCGTGAGGAGTCGGTAGACATGGCCACTGAGTTATTCTCTCAGCCTTTTGTCTTCGTCTGCAGACTAGGGATTAAAATACCTAAAATAATACTCTAAAATAATGTAGGCTCTTAAGGTATTAGGACAAGGAAGCCATATATTTCTGTTATATTATTACAAAATAGTGCATGTAGATGGAGGCTGTTATTAAAGAGAATGTTTTTGAGGAATATGGGAAAGGTAGGCAATGGAGAGCTACGTTGGATAACTATCTCCTTGAGACTTTCCATTTAATATTTATGTGCTGGAAACAAGAAAATTGTCAATAAATCAATATTTTTAAATCAAAATTGTGTCAGATGCAGGTGCTTACATCTATAATGAGAAAACCAAGTTCTACTTTCAGTGTTTTCTACCTTTTCATGTTAAGGTTTGAGAATATTCTGCTCTTAAGAAGTGTATTACTTCAGTAATGTGAACAGCTGTTGTTGCAACCTGTTTGAAGAATAAACCCAACCGTAATAAGACTGCTTTCTCAAATAATCATTTGAGAAACAAAAATACATTCATCTTTCATCAATAGTTGGCAGATAGACCATCTTAACACAACTCAGAATATTGGGGATTGTTGACAAGCATATGTAAATATCCAGGTTTATAAGATGTAAAGCAGTGCCAAAACTTTGTTTAATAATTAACACATGGAATTTAGTATTTCTTTTATGTTCTGACACTTGATTATGTTAAAAGAAAGATTTAGGCACTTTGGTCAGTTTAAACTGTTCTTTGTGCCACTGGTAGCCTCCACTGACTTTGGTAGAATTACACACAGCATAAGAGACTGTTCATTAGGAGTAGGGCAGAAAGAATTTACCACGTAAGTCATAATGAAAGGACAAGAGATTAATGTGCGTGAATATCTGCATAGAGGCCTTGGAAGCTGTTGGGACTTTTGACTTTTCCTGGAGTGTGGCAACATCCTCACTCAGATACGGGATCTGCTATGGCCATTTCCCCAGTGAACAGGCTGGTCATCCAATTTGAAATCATATCCGTGTCCTGCATTATGGGGATGCGGCTCCACAGGTTTGCACGCACTCAAATCCTAGGATACGAGCACATACCAACAAGCTTTGAATACTCTTCTGAATTGGGATAAAACTAAACTATGGAAGTGCTTTCCTGAACTAGAGCCTCAATCACCAGCCTAGAGTTAAATTGACTTTTTAATACTCTATGTGATTAGTTCTGAGGACAGGTTGGTCTCCTAAATCTGAGAAGCATTGTAGTGAAAAATCATAGACCTCATTTGGGGTATTTCTCATTAAAATTACTATCCTCTTATTTCATTTTTGACTTCTCTTCTGGTTGCTCCCTATTAACGCTTATGATGCTATGACTAGAAATTGATGGAAAACTAGGGAATGTCAGAACATTTGAAAAATTTCTTTTAAATTTTTCATAGAAGTAACATTTGCTCTGAAATTTCTGAACAAATGTAGTTGTACCTTAGATTTTTACATGTTTATATGCTGAAACGTGTTGCCTGAAAAAAAAAAACCCACCCAAAATGAGGTTGGCATGAATCATCTTCTTTGAAGATTTTATATGAAACACTTCAGAAGAATCCATTTTTCCAGCTTCCAGCAGCTTACATTCAGATTGGGATTTAAGAGCCAAGACAGAGAGTTTCAAATTTTGTCTCCCTAACACAATGCCTCGTTTTGCTTTGATTATTCCCATTGCGCAAATAGAACAAACAAATCTAGCTAGGCTTTATTGTGTGTTAATAAGACATTTACAATACTGTGAGGAGATGCACAAATTTTCGAAAGTATCTATATTCCTGTGTCCTAATTTTAAGTCAATAGGCTTGCTCCATGCATGATTTTGAAAGCTTAAATTTGATTTAAGTTGTGCTAAGAGCCTGTAGCAATGTCATCACAGCATTTATTTTTCTTGTTAATAATGTAGTGCTAATTTTACAGAATCTTCTTAAAACTATTCTGGGTTTCGCATGAAAAACACTTTTTCTTCTTTCTGTGGTAATATCTTAGTCACATTTACATTGCTGTACAAACAGGAAAAATAATTTTGGCTTATCTTTTGCTATGAGTTTCAATGATTTCTATAAAGGTAGAGTTGGAAATCATATATGTTCAAAATGGCAACATTTCCTTCAAACATGAGACAGTTTGAGAGGTGTTCTGGATGGGAAGTTGGACTATTAGAATGCTTTGCTGCCCTCTAGGCGATGATTGTTTAGCTAAGTAACAGTCTGGTATTTAGCAGAGCTCAAAAAGGGTTATCTGCAGACTGGATTTGAAATACTCTACATGTAGTTGAGAGCAGAAAGCCACTGCTACTGAAATGAATTTTACAAATTATAAACTGTCTTCTAAATCTGATTTTTTTTTTTCCTTTGCGATCTCTATCAAGTATTTTGTCAAGTGCGTTTTGTCTTTCCATTAAGTTTGGAGATTTGGTGGACAAATGAAAATGGTAATTGTAATACCAGATGTTACATTGCTGCATTTAGGATTTGTTTCTGATAGGGCTTTGAAAAATGAGATGTACAATATTACTGTCTTGCTTTAAGAAGTGCAGTGTTGCAGGTTTGCTTTAACACAATTTTTGTACCGAAGTGAAAGACCGCTAACGTTTCCAAACTTCAGAACTTCAAAATACGGTGTTACACCCTTTTGAGGGGCTACAGAAACGGGCTGAGGCAACCAGCAGGGCTTCCCGGGGGCTCGGCAGAAGCGGGGCGGCAGGAATGACACCTGTGTGTCCCGCCTCCCGAGGGCCTCGGCTGAGGCTTCAGGGCATCGCTGGAGAATCGGTGCCACCTGCTGCGCGGTCCTGAAAATCAGCTTCCAGCGTCGTCCCGCTCCACCCGGGAGGCTGTACGTCCTCGCTTTGAATAGTCACAGCTTCGGAGATTCTTTACTGTGTATTTGAGTTCTCTGCAGGGAAAGAAGAAAAAAAAAAAATCATAGGAAGTTCAGCGTGGAAAAAAAAAAAGGCCTGAAAGCAACACCTAGCGCTGCAAATTGAGCATTACAACTTACAAAGATTTATATATAAAAAAAAAAAAAAAACCCAGGCACAATAATGTTGGAGCCTCACGCACCTACGGCACTGCCCGGCGCTTTGAACATAACGAACACGCTTGTTGTAAAACGAGGACTCCAGGACCCATTTTAATGCCGTCGGAGGCCGGGTGCGCGGTGGGGTCGATGGCGGAGGCCTCGCCGGGGGCCCGCCGCCCCCATGAGGGTGTCGCTGTCCCCCCTCAGCGGCCGAGGGCTGCCTTTTCCCGGCTGCTGGGGCGAGCTCGGCTGCGGGGAGGCGGTTGTTCGCTCCTTAGCGCCGTGTCAGCGCTGCTCCCCTCCCGCTCGGGGGCGAGAGCACGACCGCAGAGCAGCTGGTGCGGGAGAGGGCGGGTTGCTTTAGCGTTCGAGCGTGGCGGGGGGGGAACACACCAAGCGGGAGGGAGGAAAGGAGGCAAGAAGGGGCCGAGAGGCAGCTTGCGGGGGCGATCGGGTGGCGGCACGGCTGAAGGCGAACGGCCGCGCAGTTCAGCCGTTAACGCCAACCCCCCGCTTTAAACTTCCCGCCCGGCAGCCGCCCTGACTGTTCGCCGCCGCAGTTTCCAGGCACCGCGGGCGGCGGAGGTGCGGGGTGGCCGCCGCCTCTCCGCGTCCCCTTTCGGGCCGGCGCCGAGGGCGGCCGCCTGGCCCGCCGCGCCTCGCCTCCTCGGGTCCGCCGCTGGGTTGGTGCCCCCGCCGGCAACGGGGGGCGAATCTGCCGGGCTCGTCCTGCCGCTAGCGCAGTTTGGGCGGTTGTCAGGGAGAAACAAGATGGCGGCCGCAGCCACGGAGGAGGACACCGAGCTGCGGGACCTGCTGGTGCAGACGCTGGAGAGCAGCGGGGTGCTCAATAAGATTAAGGTGGGGGGAAGGAAAGGCTCTTATCCGCCCGCGCCTCGCCCAGCGGGGACGGGGGAGCGCTGGCTGGCGGCAGGTAACGGCCCCGCGGAGCGCCGAGGCTTCACGGGCTTCGTCCCCTCTCGCTGCCGCTTCTAGCCGGTGTTCCCGGCCGGGGCCCTCCCTCGGCGTCACGGCCTGGCGGCGGTGCCGTCTTTCCCCGTGGTGCTCCCCGGCCGCTGGGCCTGGGGCTCGGCGGGGAGCCGGGTCCAGCGCCTGCCGTGCGCGGTAGAGCGAACTGGACGCGGAGGCGAGGGCCCGGAGGCCTGAGCGCCGCATGGGGTCTGCCCGGCGGCCGCGGGACCCGCCCGGCCGCCCAGGCGGGGAGAGGGAGGGGAGGTCTGGGCTGCCGCAGGGAGCCCGGCGCCCGGCCGTGCGGTTTCGGCCTCCCAGATAACCGTGTGGCCGCAAGAGTTCTCTTGCTGCTGCCAAGCCCGCTGGAAACATTCGGCCGCCGGGTGATGCGGGACAAAGTGGACGGAGTTTCTCTCTGCCTCGATACGAAAAGCCCCCGTTGAGAATTTCAAGCAGGGATTCTTGAGGGTCGCTGTTTAAACTTTGTTCTACTTGAGCTGCGTCTTGGAGGCTTGCTGAGGCTGGGAACTCTGGGAATGCTGCCAGCCTACAGGGAACAAATAATGCTATGCTAAGAAAACGTATGGAAGATAGCGTTGTAATGGAGCGTATGCTACTTCCAAGCTTGTGGTGTAGCCTGAGCTTGTGTAAGAAAGGGTATGAAAATAGCTTCCCTGCATTCAAGTTAAAAGCTTCCAGCAATAACTGTTTTTGTATAGTAGAGAGCCCTACAGATATGAAAGCATAATAACTGCTGGATTCCCTTCCAAGCTAGGAGAAATGAAGTTTGGATTTCAGATCAAGGACGGTGGCGTTTCTCCACAGTGTTCTATTTTAAGTATTCAAGCAGTGGATGTTCATTGCTGATGTTTCAGAACAGTTCATCAACTGAAGTGGTTAACGGAAGGGAGAGCATCTTTGTGTGTGTACTTTGAAGTCCACTAGATTTTGGGCTAGTTGTCATACTTTTCAACAAAACAGCATTATTGAAAATGTGTTGTTCTTGCATTTCAAACGGATAATCCTTGTTTAAATTCCATAAGTAGATGAAGATTCTAGCTCGTGTAACTGTATTTTGAGCAGGGAGACCTTTTTCTAGTTAAGTGTCAAATAGGCCTTTTGAGCCACCTATTAACCTCTTGAGTAGTGGCAACCAATAAAAGTATGGTGATAGTAAAATGATAATTAAAAAAACCCACAAGCCAATTAGGTCATATTGAATGTGTGAGTTGTAGTTTCTTAATTCCTGCCTCTGCGTAGTATGCAAGTTTTTGTACTGTATTTGCCAGTTTGTTGAGTTTTGTGTAAATATATTTGTTGTAATTTTCACTATTCTATAATGCTAGAAGTGTGTAGCAGCTAATATGGTGTAAGGTAGCACCTTACTAGCAAATGACTTACAAAAACATAAACTGCGTCCTACTTACTGGATTATGTCTCTCTAATACTAGGACTTACTTTTTAGTAATTGGTATGGTTATGGTTAAGACTGCTCATTTGAGGAATTCATGGTGTTTTTTTCTTATCTGTAAACCTTAATTGGCACACAACTTTGATGGCTGTCTGTTAATTGATAGTATTAATGAGTTAACTTGTTCTGCTAGCACCTGACAAAAAGCTCCCTTCTTCCAGAAGAATTAAGGTTGAGCAAGTCATCTTACATTGTCAGCTTTTAATTGAAATCAGATCACACCATGCATTAAAAAAAAGTAAATTGCCATCATCCTTTCATTAAAAAAAAAACAAACATAGTTGTGATCAGTAGTGTTTCTTTTTCTATTGTATGTCTGTATTTTTTTATTATGTGATAGAATGTGAATGAACATTTACATATCAAAACAGTTGTTTATTTTGTATTTCTAAATGAGTGCTGACCATTTTTTCAAGATGGATGAGGCTAGAAAGCTAACTATAATAATGTATTTGAGACATATTGAAGTAGATACATTAACAAAAATTGTGTGGACATCATATAGCTGAACTGGTATTAAGCACTACAGGTAAAGACAGTTCTAGAAGGATTACAATTCAAGTGGAATTATTTCAGTGGATAGAATGTATCTGGCTGTCACCTAATACATTTTGTAACAATGAATAGTTTTTTAGAAAGAAACTTATGGTGATGCTTTTGTTCTCTAGTACATCATGATTTTATAATGGGTTGCAGTTTATTAGTTTATTTTTATTTTGAGATTAATTTATTGGGTGCATTGGTATTGCTGTAAATTATTTAGCTAAAAAAATGTTACTTGTGTGACATCTTAAAAATCTGTTCACGATTTTTCTGTTTATCTTAGACTTTGAACGCTGGAGTATTTAATGAAGTCATATTGTGAAAACTGGAAGATCTATAAATATATTTGTCACTTGCAGTTGAGAATTTCCTGTCTTTAAGCTGCAGTATGTGTTTATATATACATAAATATATATAAAACTTGATAATCATTGGAATTACTCTGATGGATAAGACTGTTTCCTAGTGAATTCTGTTAACATACAGAATATAACTGGATATTTGTATGTTAGTGAAAATTATCACTGATCCTGTATGATACATGGTGTACAAACAGAGTTGTTCGTCTACCTTGAAGAGAACATGATCTTTCTCCCTCCTAGGGAAGCTATCATGAGAGCAAGAAGAGCCATTATGCTTCTTACTGTGTTCCTTTGTTATCTTATCTTGTTTTCGTTTGTATCTTTTAATCTCTTCTGGAAAAATAAGTTTATGCCGCCTGAATTTTGCATCTTCTCTGGAACTTACTGTTGCTACAAATATGAGGGATGTTAGCATCACTAATATCATATGATTAGCAATGCTTTTGGCCAGTTAATACTGTTATTGCTAATTTCTTGCTAATTTCATTCAAAACCAAGACAAATGAGGTACTGTCAGATAATGTGTTGTTAGATAGAATGAAAATACTATTTTTAAAATGGGCTGTTAACTGCATGTGCATAGGTCAGTTAAAATTGTCCTATTTGCCTGTTCGTCTTTGTTCCGTATATTATAATGAACAACGCGTTTATTAACTGTAATAATGAGTGTGCTGCACACTACAGTGTAATCTCCAGTTTTCTGGGTGTTGTGATTTTTGTTTGTTCATTTTTTTAAAGTAGTTTATATCAGAAAATCAACTTGTTTCTTGGAATCAAGGAGAATCATTAAATTTTTTATGTAACATTTATTTCTTCTTATTTTTGTAAGTTAAGTAAAATACAGCCATTTATAATGGTATCAGATTAACTAACTGAAAGGCATTTAAATGTCAGTATGGTCCTCTAAACATTGTGGATATATTCTCCTTTTAGGAACATGAGAATGAGAACTGCTTGTGACAGGCACAGTGAGCATGTGATAAATGTAGCTGCAGGTATTTAGAGTTTATGGCTTTTAGGTGTTTACTGCTTCCTTTGTGGTATGGATTCTACTGATTTCTTTTTCCAACGTTCTTCGTCTTTTCTATTACGCTACCAGCAAGTTTAACTTTCTTAGCCAATTAAGGCTGCTAAGTTGAAGCGTTTCCACTGAAGTGGACAAAAATGGTCATGCAAACTACTGGTCCTGCTCAAGGATGAGAACCTCACAGACTTTGCAAATGGAGAGTGACAGGGATGGTACTGAGTAACACTGGTGGTGAAGTTGCTGCTTACAGTTTGGCACCAGCTTTGTATTTGTGATGCCTATAGCCTGGTACAGGCTTTTAGCCTGATTCACACAAGGTTTTAGACTGGGGTGATGATTGGTGGTTAGACTGCTTAATGCTCGGCCAGTCTTGCTCTGTATGTACCGAGGTATATGGCAGTTAGTTAGTAAGCAGAGATGATGAAAGTTGTGCAGGAAGGTGCCCATGTGCCACTAAAATTTACATATTAAATAGATTGTTTATGCTTGTGCATGCATGGGGTTGTGTCAAAGCACTGGAGCAGATGGCAGTTACACATGCCTGTACTTTGCCTGGAAGATCTGTAAAGTTATCTCAGCAGCAATGCATTCTTTTACCCTGCAAAATCTTATGCATTACTTTAAGCACTTCATTGTCCTAAACATACATTTACCTGCGCCATCCACTGAGGCATGTGTTAGTAACAATTTGTGAATGTAAGCTTGCAGGAGAGTTTCGCACCTCCAGCTGACCCGTTGCAGATCTCTGAAGTGAAGGTCTCCCTTGTTGACACTTGCTGAACTTGCCTGCCCTTTGTTTCTTAGGGAATGCACAAAGTTGCTTGTATATGGCTTCAAAAACTGTGTGTGTTCAGCTGCTTGAGCTTGGGACTCTAACGGTTTGTAGAAATGATGTTGAGAGATGCATGAAACGGATAGCAAGGCTTTGTGTCGTACAGCACTTTGTGTCGTACAAGCAGACAGTGTCATACTCAACTGTATTGTGTGTACAAAGCATTTTATAGAATTAAAGTGACCACTTCTAGATGTAGTATTCCACAGCATATCAAGGTGAGTGTCGTGAAGCCGTTGCTTGTTCATCTAAAATACTGCCTCAGGAGTAGAAAGTATGAATAAAGTTTGATAGGAAAAAAATGTTTTGCTGAGATCTCTTTGGAAGGTGTTGGGATAGGAGGATGTTTGGAAGTGAATTGTGTAGCTATGCAAAGGAGACCAGTGTGGAAGGAATAAGCCATATCCACTTAGTGCCTATTATAGGAAGTCGTCTTGGTCACCTATTTGCCTAAGTGCTTTGAGGCATAGAGATGAAATAGGAAAGCATCTAAGGACTATTGGAAAATACTGTCTCAAATTTTGCCCTAGGATGATAAGCTCTCTTGTTTAAATGTTGGATAAATGCTTTCCAGCACAATAAAAGACAAATGTCACAACAAAAGAAAACTCCAGGGGCATGCTACATATTTCTGTGTTGGAGTCTGCAAGTGTGAGGTAGTTAAATGCTACAGGTCATCCTTCAGTCCTGGACGGTCTCTATCTTACAACTTTACTTTTCATCTAGCATCTGGCTATGTAAGCTGCTGTGGATGGCTTCTACAAGTGTACTAAATAAGACTAATAATCTTGTTAAGGTAGGTGCTTGTTATCTTACTTTTAAGAGCATATTCCCAAATCAGATTGGCATTTTTGAGATGCCATCTAAAAAACGTGTTTGGGCTATGCTTTTGAGATAGTAAGAACCGTTTTCCCCTCTTCCAGGGAGCTGCAGACTGAGGGAGCTGTTTTCCTGTACAGTACTTTAGACACACGCAAAAGAGTGTATTTAGAACAGGACAAACTTAGCTAGGTTCTGAAGAGAGATACTACAGCCCAGTGCAGAAAAGATACTTTCATGGACTATGAGCTTCTGATTTACAGTACAACAGCAATCAGCAAGAGACAGTGTTGTCTGATGAGCTGTAAATGCCTGGGAGGAAAAGGGGAATTATACTTTTGTTTCAAAATAATGATCCGTATGTTTACCCACTGAGTATAGACAGTGGTTGTCATATACAATATTAGCCTTACTCATTTTAGCAAAGTTCAGTGAAATCAAATTGCCGTCTTATTGGTATGAGCTCTTGCCCCATAAAGCTGCTTAGGGATAGAAGGGAATAGGCACCTTCCACAGGATGAGAAAAAAGCCTGTGGTTTGATGGATGCAAGAGTGATAGATGTACACTGTCACCTTACTTGTCAACATCTGGCTCTATTGGCATAACCCAGTTTTATTGAAGAGTCATGGAATGTGTTGGGTTGGAAGGGACCTTTAAAGGTCATCTAGTCCAACCCCCCTGCAGTAAGCAGGGACATCTTCAACTACATCAGGTTGCTCAGAGCCCCGTCCAGCCTGACCTTGAATGTCTCCAGGGATGGGGCCTCCACCACCTCTCTGGGCAACCTGTTTCAGTGTCTCACCACCCTCATTGTAAAGAACCATTAAAACCATTGCCCCTCATCCTGTTGCTGCATGCCCTTGCAAACAGTCCCTCCCTAGCTTTCTTAAAGGCCCCCTTCAGGTACTGGAAGGCTGCTATAAGGTCTCCCCGGAGTCTTCTCTTCTCTAGGCTGAACCAACCCCAAGACTTAGGAAAGATATGGACGGGGAAGTTGAATATCAAGCTTTGGCCTGCTTTGCTACTGGACTGTGAATAAAATTCTTCAAAATGTATTTGGATGATATTGAAAACTGCTAGCAGAAATTGAGACAGTGTGGAATAGGGGGATGGCAAAAGCAGATTGTAACAACGTATGGAACACAGATTGGGCTGGTGCCAAAGGGTACTAGGGCAGAGAGAAATGCGAAGCGTTCATGCTTATTTAAAAAAAAAAAAAGGGGGGGGGGGAGAGGGAAAAAAACACTGTAGATGGATTAATCTATGCCGTTATATAAGCCTCCATATCTGCTGGTGGGAGCAAATTGCTATGACCATACCTGATGATGGTGGTCTCAGTCTCTGGTGTTCAAATTCTCTGTGACTTGTCTCAGGTCTCAAGGAGCCTATATGACATTGTCCATCCTACTGTGTAGGATAAGTCATCTCCTTGTATTGGGGTGATTTTCCTTTGGCCTCAGATCTGTTACTGTTGCTTTTTACTTTCTTCTTCATGAGCTTCAGAATTACTGCTTTAACCTCACAGATTCAAGTGTATGGTTCCATGTCTAAATTTATTGAGGTGATATTTTCAGACTCTCTTGCTGTGATCTGACTAGTACCCACCTCAAAGGATGAAGGGCAGTTTGTTGCAATGCTGTAAACCTTCCTTGTGGAGATCGTACAGGAGTGCTTAACTTCTAACTTACTGTGATGCTCGCAGGATTGAAGGATCAGTTGGAGGGCTGCTTATTGTGGAAAGGCTGTAGGGTGTTAATCTAGATGATGCAGGTAAGCCAAAGGGAGATATAGTAAATACCAGTGGCATTGTCTTCTGGTGACCTTAAGGATGTTATTTGGGCACTAATGGAAATAAAAATGAACCTGCTATTAATGGGGAATGGTGACATCCGGGAGAAATTGACGCTCTGACATTAAATAAATGCGTAGAAGAAGAAAAGCATCTCAGTCTGTATTTAAATGCCACTGGGTCGGACCTAGAGGAGTGGAGCAGGCAAACAATGACAGTTATGTGAAAAGGAATGACAGTTGTGATATTGTACCAAAAATCTCAAACAGGTCAGACTCTGGATCAGCTGATGTAAAGGCAACTATGTCCAGACAACTTTGTACTGCAGTCTTCTGATCCAGACCCTTAAGGGGGTTTGCCCCTACCCACATGTAATGGCTGGTGTCTTATTTTGAACAGTTGTAACAGCCAGGCTGTTTCACAAATGTTTTGTTGTTATTCTTGTCCTCTTATGGAAGTATACTTGGTTTCTGTGTCAGCAGTGGAAAAGATGCAACCATTTGAAGTTTTTCATAGTGACGTAAGACTAAATAAAGTTGTTAGCTGTTGGTCTGAGAGTTAAAAGTTAAATTTGCTGATTGAATGGTGTACCCCAGCACCTGAAAAAATGTAACTGCAGTGTCAGCATGACCATTGCATACAATCGTGGTAAGCATTTTACACTTCTTTTGATAAGAAATATGTTTAACTTTTTTTTTAATTATTTTTTGTCCTTTAAAAAGGTGTCCAAAGAGGGTTATGCTTAAAAGGAAGTGTTTATTTTATTTTTCCCATGAAATGATTTATTTTTTTATTGGTGGGAGGGAACAGTTACAGACTAACCTATGTTTAATTACCTTTTGTAACATACATGAGGAAGTCCAGACACTTCATATTGTTCTTACCCTTAGTTATGGAAATCAATCTTTCTTTAAAAGCTTGCTTTCTTCTTTGCTTTAGAGAAAACTGGTATACAGAGTAGCACCGTCTTTTGTAGTTTATTACTTCAGTGTTATCTACTGGCTACTTCAAAATGTCATATTAAGTTGATTAAAGTGGCAGACTACATCAAATGTAACGTGTGTTGTCTGTTTGATATGTTCAATGAAAGAAGTAGAGAAACTGTAGTATTTAAAAAAGTAGGCAAGGTTTAAGTTTAAATATTCAAAATAGTCCTTAGAAGAATTCTGATCCTTGATATTAAGGTATTCAAAAATCACTTAGGTAAAACCTCACTACAGAGTATTTGAATGGCTGGAATCATGCTTTTCCTTGAGAAATTCTGTTTCTTTGACTGTGATCTGACAAGAAATCGTAGGAATTTTGTATGTCTTAACCTTGTGAAAATACATCTTAAAAAGTTAATGTATTTGTTCATGTTTTCTGAATGAATTGTAAATGAGGGGTAGGTGTTTCAAAGCTGACTGAAAGAGCTGGATTTTTAACTCTCAGAAGAAACTAAAAGGAGATAATGTAGGTAACTTGGAATCTTTTTATGTATGAAGAAACAATTTAGGAAGTCTTGTATCAAATACCACCCCTTGCCTTGTTTTTCTCAGACTGAAAACTCTTCTTTCCCAGCCTCAAGTCACGTTGCCTGTAACCTTAAGTGTCTTAATTGCACTGATGTAGATTACAATCGATGCCAAATTGCTTGAGGAGAAACAAATAGCTGTCAAGCTACTTGCTGGCTCTTTGCATTCTATTTGCATAGGGAAAACAGTGCTTGTAGAAATGCTATTTGTTTTGTTGTTTTTTTTTTTTTTTTATTTGGCAGGCAGAGTTGCGAGCAGCTGTGTTTTTGGCATTAGAAGAACAAGAGAAAGTAGAGGTAAGAGAACCTTAAAAAATTAAATTAAAAAAAATCGGCATCCTTATATTTCTTCATGTAGAATTAAATATAATAGGTTTAATACTTTCTATTTGTGAAATGTAACAAGAGAAAATTGCGTATTGCTGTATGATGCTTAAAGAACACAAAGCATGACTATCAGGGTGTTTCCTGATGTTTAGAGGTAGGAATTGTTAAACATAGCCTTTTGAAACTGTAGCTTTAAGTAACTATCTCTGCTGGTTTGATATTGCTTCTGTCCAGTCGACCAAAATAGCTAAATATCTTTTCCATCAAATACTTCTTTAAAAAAAAAAAATAGCTAGCTGACTGGTCAAGATTTTATCGAATTGGAATATCATCTTTTGAAACTTAAAATGTTATAGCATGAGTTTTTTGACAAGTGTTTTGTGAAAGCAATTTAATGCAGTAAGTTGCCAAGTATGCTAATGCTTTTGGTGTTTCTCATAAGAATGTTGTACGATAATTTGCTTCTATTTAATTTCAGGATATTTTAACTTCAGGATAATTTGCTTATGTTTAAGGAAGAATTCTGAATTAAGAGATGGATTATGTATTGATACCTTGACAATATAATAATATCAGGATTATATGATACTAATGTGATTAAGTAACGATACTGCTGTGGTATGTAGATGCTAGTTTTGTGATGCCTTCTACTGCTGGCATTGCCTCATTTCCTGTGTGTTCCCATTTTCTAGAAGTATAGAGGAGAGAGTGCCGTATGTCCAGGCTCTCTGTTTCAAAAGGAAAGAATGGAAAACTGTCCTATTCTTCTGCTGGTTAGATGGTTGTGCTCTTTCTGGAAAATTGCACAACTGAAACAGACATTATTGTGACATTAGTAAGGAGGGATTATTCTACGGTATGATATTCCAGAAATCTAACATAAGATTGATGAAGAAGACATAATGGAAGAGTGATATAGCAGAACAGTGCCATCTCTTCTGGGAAGCTTCAGCATATTACAGAGTACCCAGAGAACAACCTCCCAGACTATCTGGAGAGTAATAGGGCTGAAGAGAGATTTGCTACAGCTGATCACCCTTTTTTCAAAAGGCTTAAATGTATCATGGTATTTTAATTTTACACTGTAGAGACACTGCAAATATATTAATACTTATCAATACTCTGTATTCCTAAATATTAAGCAAGATCTATTTCTTTTTTCGTGTGGCACTTTCTTGTGTGTGTTAGCATTTACGACTATAGTGATAAAAACTTATAAGAGATCCTTTTCTTTGAGTTAGGTTCTTACCCAGGATATTTTGATATGCTAGGAATGGCATTTAGAATTTGGTTTGAAAAATCCCTGAACAATTTTGACAAACCTAAACATAGCACATGGATTTATCTCTGTTTAAAAATCAAAGTTGAAGGGGGCAAATCTAGCAAGGAGAAAAAACATTTTCGTAATATCTTTGAAGGTCTTAAATTAATAGAAGATTAGCATTGACTTGCGAGCCACTAATTAACACGATCCGCACTTTGTCTAGATGATTTGTAAATTCACATTTTCTAAAAAGTGGGACTGAATTTCCTTAAACAAACTTGGCAGTATATTAGAGGAGCAATTTGAGAAGTTAACTGCTTACCATACCTTTTTAATCATTAAGTAAACAAAAATCAGTATGCTATTAAGAATTTTGGTGAAATTACTCTAGCTTTGTAGCTTTTATAATAGAAGTACTGACAGTTTTAATTTGCCTAAGTAAATGTATGTCTCTGCAGCTTTTTACTCGTAGGTAGTAGAAGTAATACAAAGGTAGATTTTGAAGAAGTGAATTACATATGCCAGGCGTCATTGTGGAACAGCGTACACCAGAACACCAACTTGCAGTGGCTTTCAATTTCTTGCTAGTATGAGGATGATGCTAATTACTGTTTGGTTTTTGATTTTTGGCAGAACAAAACACCTCTGGTAAATGAAAGCTTGAAAAGTTTTTTAGGTACAAAAGATGGTAAGTTTTTTGTTTAGTATACTTTTCAAAATAATAAAAATAGAAAACAATGTATTAAATCTTCGAATATTACTGTACTGTCTTCATGATGTAAAGGATGCTTTTATGCCTGTCAAATGTCATAGTTGCTATTAATTCAGAGTAAATTAATCTATAATTTTTGAAGTTAATATTGCTGAAGTTGTATTTTTAACTGAGCTAATGCATTTAAATTAATATTTCATGATGAGTTAAGATTATGCTAACTCAGAGCCATTCTAGACCAATAGAAACACTAACCAGTGAAAACTCACTGTAGGGGTACAGTAGTGAGTGCGCACATAGGAGAAATGCCAAAATGATATATTTAAAACAGCTGAATAGTTTAAAAAAATAATCTTGCACCTGAATTTTGTAAGCAATATCTATTTTTGCTCCTGCAGAATTGCTGACAAATAATTTTGATATGATGGCTGAGTTAGAAATTAGGGAATTGGTATACAAATTTGCTATGTGGTGGTAGTTTGCTGAATGTCTGAATGATGTTTACAGGAGTGTTGGATCAATGTAAATGTTCATACTGAAGCCATGTTAACGTTAAATCTTTGAAGAAAGAATTGTTTCCATCTGGTGTATTTTTACTCTTCTCACTTCCTTTTTAGGTCGCTTGGTAGCAGGTCTTGTTGCAGAATTTCTACGTTTTTTCAATCTCGATTTTACATTGGCTGTTTTTCAGCCTGAATCAAGCACAGTAAGATATACTGGTTTTATTTGTATGCTATGCTGATTGTTTGGAGTGCATGGCAATGGATACAGAAGCTATAGTAGATTTGTTTAAGCCACTTGCTTGTGTTTATTCTAAATAATTTCTTATATTTAGTCTGTAAAAGGTACTTGGTGCCATAAAGACACATATTCCAGGAAAGTGTGCCAATATAAGTGAATATTCCCTTTATCAGAAATCAATGCTTGATAATATGTTCATTTTGAATTAACAAATTAATAACTTCTGTGAAATCATATGACAGTATATACAACAGAATACTCCTGCAACGTTTTTTGCCAATAATTTTACTGTGTCATGATATTAAGTTACTATCGTTACATGAAAATTAAAATAATGTCAGTAATCTACTCTGAGAGAAATTTCAGTGAAACAAAAGACTTTGTGCAGATGCATGTGACGCAGTGATTGAATAGAATAGTTCAGTTGGAAGGGACCTACAATGATCATGAGGCAACTGATTGCTTTTAGGCTTTTGATATTGAATTACGGGTTTTTCATTGTGTTTGTCCTCATGATATAAAGGTTTTAATAATAAATTTGGGTTTGAAACAATTCCGTTTAACCGAGGAATTTCTCTTTACCTCTCAAATACTCATTTTTATTCTTAATGTCAGTTTAAATACTGAATTTATTAAAAATCCAACTTCGTTAAATAAATTGACTTCTGTTTCTCAGAAGTTCATGTCTATTTTTAGGGGATTAATCAAAGAAAATACCATACACCTTTGTCAAATATCCTTAGCTGCATTTATTGCACTGGGACACATCTGTACAAATATTCATGTTCATGCTAGCAAATAGAAACAGTTGTGTTTTCTGTCACGTTGCCACTCACTCTTGGGAGCAGTGCTTCATTCTCATTGAAAAGGCATCTCATGCTCTTTGAAATGCTCCCTTCATTTTTCCAATAAAAGTGTCTTTTTCACCTATTGCAGTGCATATATGAAATTTGGCTAAAGTTAAGCAAGTTGTCTGAGACTGCTGTATAGCATATAGTGGCTGTATATAGTGCTGAAAGATTTTACTTTGTCTTCCTCTACTAGCCCTTGTCTCTGAGCAGACTGTTAAATTGTCTTTTTATCCTTCGTGTTCCAGTGTGCTTGACTAGTGGTGGTTTGCTTCAGTATTTGCTTGATCAGTGTTTTGATAGGAAGTGTCCCTAAATAATCATAAGAGTTCAAGACGAACTGGTGCCCTTTGCAGTATTGCTGTTCTGAGGTTATGCCAACCAACCTGGCTTTGCATTCTGCTTCTGCTAGAATGTGAAGTTCAGTTTTAAAAAAATGGGTTTTTTTCTTTAATTTTTTCCTGTCTCTTTTTTTTTTTTTTTTTGGCTGATATGGAATTACTTTCATCCCTGTTTCTGTCCAAACCTATATTTTTTTAAAGTGAAAGAGAGACTGAAAGTAATTGTTGACCTATGCTGGTGTACTTCTGTACGCACAGGAATTGGGGCTCTCCATCATCTATGAATTTGTTGGAACCAACGGCTACGTGTCCCAGGATCCACTTTTAAGTCTGATAGGCTTAAGTAACTTGACCATATAAATCCTTAAATCCTGAAGCTTGCTAATGATGAATACTTGCATATTTAAAACAACTTTGGATGGTCTGTGATAAGTTCAGGTACAGATCAGAAGTAGATGATGCAATAGGCTATCGTTACTTTAGTCCGCATACAACAAATAATCACTGTTTAGTCAAAATATTGCTCTGTTAAATAAGACCAAAAAGCTTTAGGAGTTATATTACAAAATATGTACTGTGTTTTCTGACAGTTATTTCTGTGTTGTAATTTTATTTCAATGTGTTTGTGTTTCCCGCTCCAGCTAAATGGCCTTGATGGTCGAGAAAACTTAGCTCGAGATTTGGGAATTGTGGAAGCAGAAGATACTGTGGGTGGTCCCCTGTTGTTGGAGGTTGTTAGAAAATGTCAGCAGAAAAAGATTTCAGGCAGTGAAGAGGTAAATAGTGCTAATGTGTAATTTCTTTCTTTCTTCATAATTCTTTATTCATTTTCATTTCAATGATGAAAAAACCTGAAATTAAGAACACTTGGCTATTGCTGTAGTATTATTATACTGTCTCAAGTCTTTATTATATTATATTATGCCTTCAACATAACTTATCAGAAAATAATGCTGAAAGATAAAGATTATGACTATTCTGTTATTTTAAGTGCCACCCTAGTAGGCTTTACTAATATTCTGCTACAACACAGTAACACAGAGTGAACCCAGATAAATGACACGCAACACCATGTCACTTATTTTCTAATTTCTAGTGTGGTTTGATAACATTTTTAGCTGTACATATTTTCTTTGGCATACTTCTAATTTTAATATGACCTGAAAAGTTTAGAATTGGTTTTGGTAAAAGCTTTAAAGCTGTTCCGAAAACTTATGTATTTAAAACTAAATATATGAAAGTATTGAACTACCTGCAGGCAATGACAGTGATATTTTAATGGAATATATAGCTAAACTGTTAATTAAATGAATGAAATCCAGTCAATAGTATTTGATTAGTTGTTGTGATTGTGGCTTGAAAGAAAATTGTCTGCACCCAAGATGCGTTCAGTACCCTAACAAAAGCCTTAATTCGGAAGTAGTTGTCATAGACTTCCTAACATAGCATCACAGTTTGCATACTGTGTGAGTGAGCATGGTAGCCTTGTTTCTTGTTGGATGGTATTATGACAAAATTCGGTATATTTTTCATAATGTTTATGTGAAATTTCTTAGGTTGCTCCAGTTCTAAGTGATAGCCCATGCCCCACATCAAAATCATCTGATGGACGATCAAGTACACACCCTATACCAAATAAGGTAAGATTGTTTATATATAATGAAAAAGCTACATATAACATACATGAGATAAGTAGAAGAGAGAACTCCTATGAAACTGTGGATATGATGACATTCACTTAAATGATCTGCAAAGTCTTGTACCTTTCTGTCTGGTTAGGTGACAGCATCTCTGTGAGACACAGATGGGTTGGAGCGAACCTGTCTGTTTATTGGGCAGCTGGCTGATGGCTGCTTGGGATTTATAAGGTGTTAGGATACAACTGTCTCTGTGTTGGGGCCTGTGGAATTTTCTCTGTTGCTTCCTGTTAGCACAAAATCTGTATGAACTAACATCTTCCACGCCTCTAATACTCCTTTACATCTGACTGGAACTGACCAACAGGTTGAGAATTAGGGGAAAGTGTATGGTACAGAAAGGGGCATGATCGCTTAAGCCTCTTTTCCACAAGAAACCAGCTACCCGCTACACCCAGTTAATAAAATAAAAAAAAGCAAAGCAACCCTGATTCAAATACTAAAGTTTGAACAGATTTTTGATGTAATCTGATCACATTAAAAGTTTTAATAGCTTTTTTCAAGATTCCTGGAAATAACTTAGAGGCTTTCCAACTCGCTAATGAAAGCTGAGAAATACAATGTTGCATGGATTTTGTTGTTAATTTATTCATTTGGGAGAGGGAGTGATAAGGATAAAAGAAAATAAAATGACAGCTCAGTTTGGATCTGCTTCATTTTATTTCAGTTCTTTAGGATTTTTTGCTATGCAAAACCAGAAGACTATACAATTTGAAAAGCAAGCTTCATTTCAAGGTTAAGTTACTAATTGCCGTGCTTGTTGATAGTATCTTAAAAGCTAATAATTTTGTAACTGGACTTTGAATGGAAATTCTGATAATTTCAGACCTGCTTTAGGAGAAGATAACTCTTGTTTGGCACCGTCTTTTAAGACAAAACAAATCCACTAAAAAGATCTGAATGCTGATTAAATATCACTGTTTCTAATACAGTTGCTTCATACCTGAGCTCCTACTTTTGTCTTAAAGTGGTTCTAGATTAGCTAAGAACTACTACTGAATATGAGTTAGACGTCATAAATATTCCATGCTCCTTTGCATATACCACCTTTCCTCTTCAGGTTTAAATTACTGTATTTGAAATAAGTAGGTCATAAAGAGACAAGCTAAGTGTTTGTTATGGATTTTCCTCAGGAAAAGAACACTTTTCTAGAGGAGGGAAAAAAAGAGTAGTTCCAGTAGCTTTTAAATTTAACCAGGTTTCATATGGGTGTTTTTCTGGGTGTGTATGCAGATGTCTCAAGGCTGGTCCATCCTCTGTTTGGTATGAGTCTTATTCCTCTATATCTGTTCTTGCCAAACCTTTTGGCAATGCAGATAAGCAGGGTTGTTGTGTTGTTGGTTTGTTTTGGGTTTTTTTGGAACTTCTACTCTTCTTGCAGTGGTTGAACTTAGCCAGCCAGTCCAAAATCCATTAGTTAGGGGAAGACAGGGAGAGACAAGCACAGAGCAGTATAATATCTTAAGATTTTTTGTCATTAGGAAACTAGATTGGTAAGAATGAGTTTTAAGTTAACCCTGGAAACTCTGCTTTAGAGGAGGTTTCATGGAGTGGTAACAGTCATTGCTACTGTTGTTTAATATTATAATAGGAATAAATGACAGTCTTAGTTCTTTTTATCACAATTGTTTGGGCCTTTACAAAACAGGAACTCCTGTACCCAGCTCAAATAGTGGTGTCCAAACTGGATAGAAAATAAATATAAACCATGCCTGAATGATTTCCAAAGATTAGTGCTGTTTTGCAGAAGTGGTACTGTATTGCAGAGCATTGTATTCTTCTTTGTGTTGAGGTTGTCAGAATTCTTTACGAGTCCATAGATGCAAAAGCTTCTCCTACTGACTGACTGACTTCAGCTTAATGGTAGGGATTGGGACTAGTCCAGTTGATAGTGGCATTTTTTTAATGTGTATATACTTAATCCCCGATAAGTATATGGACACAAGAAAGTGATTCTAAGATTTATTCTAAGGTCTAATTTTTAGAGAAACTACCAGATAGGAGTATTTAATTCTGGGCAAGAAGTATTAAAGTGTGATAAAAAAATCATTCATTGAACCATGTTTCTTTTTTTTAAGGAGAGTTTTGTGCATTGTCAGAACACCACAGTTAGGAGTTGAATGTTTATGGCATGCAGCAGCAGCTGAGGTGGCAATAAGAACACTTTCATTTACATGCTCTTTCTGATGTGGTAATGTTGCAAGCAGAATATAATTTCCAACAAGTTTGAATTTATGATCAGGCTTTTTATATTCTTTATATCCATCTTCTATGGCAAGCAAATCATAATTCCATTGCAGTGGGAGACGGATGAACGTGTTCTGGAAATGCTTTTCATAACATATTGCTGAATCCTTCCTGAAAATATATTTATCTCAGAAATGGGAGAAGATTAGTTTCTGTATGGAGATTTCCTCATAGAAACAGCAACAGCTGTTGGTTGGACTTACATACTCCTCTATGAATAAGTTGTGGATATTTTAATGGGACTACAGTTCTTACATTTTTTTATTTTTAATATTTTTTCCTGCTTCTCTCTCCTTGGCATAGGCAGGATGGGAGAATATTCTGCCTGTACAACATACTTGGAGTAAAAATAATGCAGAAGGAGGAAACTTTAGCTAGTCCTGGCTGGAGCAACATGGAAGTTACCTGAAGAGTCTAGACTTCCTGGTTGAAACCTGATATTCTTGGGTGGTTTTTCAGCAAACCTGTGAGCTGAACTGGCTCTGACTGTGACCTGGTAACCAGTACCTGTAATGTAGAAAGGAGTCTGCTAGGAGAGACCAAGAACACAGCTCTTGGCAGCAGCAAAGAATTACATTTGTTTAAGCGCAAGTGTGAAACAACACTCTGAGTTATCTTATTAACACCGTTAGTCTGAAAACCCAAGGTAGGCATGTTGCTCTTTTAACCCTTAGCCGCAGTTAACTTATCACTCTGATTTGAACGTAGTTATTTCACTTTAGCAAAACTTTATGATACATGAATTCAAGAAAAGGCCAACTGTCATGCTTGGAGCTTCTCAGACAAGATAGCAGCAGTTCACTCCCTCAGGGCCCAGAACAGAAGAGTAGCTGTAACTTTCCTTTTGCTCCAGTCAGGGTATCACTAAGCTCTTAATTTTCAACAACAATTCTGTTCCTCTAGGATAGGAAATTAAAATATTGTTGTTACTGCTACTTACAGGTGTAAGTACTTTTTCTTGCCCTAGAAGAACTGAGCTGCTGCCAGCAATTGAATGTGTCTCTGTGAATGAAACAAAATGACCTTGGTAGGCCTTTTTCAACTTTCATGGCCTATGGTTTGAAAATTTTACTTCAGCCTTCGGAACGAAAGTTAAAGACTGATACAGAAATACTTGGGACAGTGCAACCTACATATTGGTTATCTGGATTAAACAATCCTGTTGGTTTTGTTTAAAAACTGTTGCTGATATTAGTAATTATAATTTTTATATTATAATTTTAATAAGTCTAGGGGAAGATAAAAATTGTAGTATTGCTTGCTAGGTAACAAGATGATGTTGTTTAAAAACTTTCACAACAACTTGATTATCTAGGTAAATTTGAATATTGTTCTTTGGGACATGAAGTTTTGCAAAGATACCACTTGAGGTATATTACTTGATCTTAAAGTTAGCATATAGAATAGTCCTTACATGTTTGAGTACCTGCAGGACTGACCCATAAGCATGATACAAAGACTGAAAGTTATGTATTCTTAAAGTATCTTGTTTGTGTCATGTTTGTTTTTAGTATTTGGAGAGAGAAAGTGTCATTAACTGAAGTTGTCTTATGCTTGCTGCGTTAAAACCTAGTATTATATTGCAGAGATCAGCATTTAATATGGGTTAGAGTAATTTGCAAGGGTTTAAATTGATTTCTTTTGAAGACGATGGCTGTAACTAACAACATTTGTTTATAGATGAGTTGCAAAATAACACTAATAAAACATTATGTAACTTTCAGGCTGTAAAACAAACAACGCACCCTATATTCAAAGCTAGGAGATAAGAATCTGTCTGTAGATTTCTTTATTTGATGTCCAACATCTTTTAAAATTGGTTGCTTTTATAATAGAGGTGATCTAGATAGCAAAGCAACGCAGAAGATGGAACAAAATTTTTTAATGACAGCAACAATAAAGAACACTTCCTTTCTAAAGTGATAAAACAACTTTTTTCTCTTATGTGATTCCTGATGATATTAATTAATAAATTCCTGGGAAGTACTAATAAATTTGAGCTAACTTTTTAAAAAGTGATGGTAGGTGTATATTATATGTTGCATGTTTATATTACCCCTTGCATTATTATAAGACATAAACCCTTATTCCTTTCAGTAAGGGCTTTTTTTTCTTTATCTTTCAAGGCTGCTGAAACTACTCAAAGTGATACAAGTGTCTCATCAGGAGAAGCAAGCAAAAGAAGCATTCATTTTCTGCCTAATGAAACAAAACTAGATCCTCAACTAGAAAACAAAGACTTAAATACCAAAGAAAAAAGTGATCCAGGTGTGGATGAAGATGATGTAGAGGGAGATTCTTTTTTTGATGATCCTATACCCAAACCAGAAAGAACTTACGGCTGGTAAGTAACATGGGTGTTCTACTTAACACAGGTTTATTTTGTCCTCAGTATGCTTGCAGACCTTTGAAAGCTAGCTGATGTTTGATTATTCACGCTTGTAAATGCGAGTGTTTAGATCTGTTCTGTAACGTTTTCTTTCTGAAATGTGCATTTCTATGATTCTGCTCTTTGAAATGCACAGTGTCATCTGGAATCTCTTGGATGTGCCGTGAGCGGAAAAACCTGTATCACTTTAAGGTGCATTAGTTAAACTGTATAATGTCCCCAGCCTGTTTCTCAGGTGGAATGAACATGTATGAGGAACAGACATCAGTGTTTCCTCTTGCAGCAGGGCTGCAGTGGTGATCAGCACTAAAGGAAGTGGACAATGACAGGGACAGTGCTTTAGATATCTGTATGGCTTTGTAAGGAGTACAAAAAAATCTGGTGAATGTGTAAGCTGGCTCCATAGACTGTGAGAATAAGCAAAATTTTCTCAACAGCTGAGGGCTTCCTTTTCACGCTGCAGCACCTTTTGTGTGCATTTCTGTTTTCAGTGAAGTGTTGTTGTCTCTGCACGTGTCAATTTTGTAGATGCTTCTGAAGGGCATTTTTTATTGTTCATTTATGGAGTCTGACTGAAAAATTCCATTTGAAACAAGAACTAGTGACTGAGCTGTACAACAGCTTTGTTTTAAAACTGAAAAAGCTATCTTTGTGTTTTAATGCGGAGTTATCTTGAAGCTTAGTTTAGATACCTCTTGAGAAATGCTGCAAGATCGTTTCATGGTGGTGTTCTGCTGTGCTTGAGTAGTCAGAGAATTGCTGTAGCTTAGTAGAGGTTACCGGAAGAGGTTACAAAAGCATATTCAAGTCAGTTTGACAGTAGCTCCCCTCATGTTGGCTTCTTCCCCCAACTACATTGATAGTGGGCAGCATAAACTTTTTTGTATTGTCGCTACAGTAGATGCTTATTTGTGGAATGGGATCATTCTCATACAGCACAAAGCAATCGTGCCAGGTAAACTAGATGTCTTTCTAGTAAATTAATGGACTCTTTGAGAAAGATTATTTATAATACATCTTTCGTTGGATGTATTTAATTGGAGCAGTTTTGGTTTTTTTTTTCCTCAAAGAGCAGTGATTTTTATCTGGAAAATATTGTCTGTTACAAATAACCCTTCTATGGTATTTATTTTCTCTTTTTCTTATTGGAAGTACCAAGCTTAAAAGTGCATCTGAGTGCATTTAGTCCTCCTTACTCAAGAGCTTGTTGAACTAGCCTTTAACCAAAGTCTAATCATTGTAGCAGGTGGTTGTGTTGCTGTAAAATAGGTTTAAATGATAAGTTATGAAAACTAGAAAAAGCTGGGAAAAGTTCTGGATAATAATAATATTTACTAATTTCTTATCGTTTGAGCATTTTCATATAGCAAGAAGAGAAATTCGCATTGAAATTGAGTAAACTGGATTTCTTTAAAAGAGCATCCAAGAAAAAGACTCCTGATTATTCAGTAAAATAAGGATTTTTTTTCTAGTAGAGAAACTCCCTACAGAAAAAAAGATTTCTAAATTATGTGTGTCTGTAGTAGAGTCACAGTCCACCAGGTAGTAATTTGTACCTCATAGTTTTATTGTGATGTAGATATTATAGTAATGTTGCATAATAAGTTTTGCTGCATATGTTGATAATAAATGAGCTGGCAACTAATTGTAACTGAGCTGTCTCTGCTGAGTCTTTTGCTTCTACCCTCCTGGCAGCTCCTCTAGAGGAGAAAAACAGAACATATTCTTCAGGTGAAATCCCTTTGTGATATGTTGTGCTGGTGTGCCTGAGGCCCAAGGGATGAGTGAGTAGGAGAGGCACCAGCATTGCTTGGTTTGCAAAAGGTAAATTCCTTGTAGGAGCTTTGCCTGTTCCTGTAAGAAGGGTGCATTAGAGAGGAAGGGAACAAGTTGTTACTAAGGACAGAATAAGAGATGACCCAAGCTCTTATTGCCCCTAGGCCTCTGTTCCATTGTTTGAAATTTTGAAATGTTTTAATACTTGTTGGTATACATGATATTTTGGTGATCTAGATATAATGAACGATTCAAATGTTGCCTGTGTACTAATAGGAATGGAATCACAGTAACAAACAGTTCTGGTAATACTAAATGTGAAAATCTTGATCTCTCTTTATTAGTGTTTCTTCATCCTCTACTTGCAAGTAGTATTTGAACTCAACACTTTAAATATGTGAATGGAATAGGTAGTAGCTATTTGAACTTCAACACACGATGACGAGATCTGTCTTGCAATAACTGATAAGTTTTCATTCTGGGAATTGACTGCTCTTAGGACTAACAGACTAATAGTTTTGTCAGATATCAGCTCTTAGTTGTAAAACAAACTAATGTGAATATTGATTTATATCTGAATCTTTCTTCTTTTGGCTGCGTTTACATGTGGGGATAATGAAAGGCCCCTTGATAAAAATAATGATGCTGATGAAGGTGCAGGAGCTCTGTCTGTGAAAGAAGGCAGGCAGAAGTCTTTGCATAGGTGAGAAAGTGACTTTCTTACTAAATGTCTTCCTTGACACTTGTGCCAGTAAACTGCCTACTGTTTTTAAGATTGCAGAATGAATAGTCCTTTCCCCTTGCTCTTTTTGCTGTAAACATTGCTGTTCTAGTTTTATGAAAACTTAGTAAATAATAGAAAAGAAAGTCACTATGCACATTTTACAGCTCTGTGCAGTACTTACTTATTTGGTTTGTTTCAGGAAAACTGAAGCTAATAAAGCAGGAGGTCTAGCATCCCTTTCTGATGCACCGCCTCTAAAAAGTGGGTTAAGCTCCCTGACTGGTGCACCTTCGCTAAAGGAGTCTGATAGTAAGTTTCCACATGTTTTTGTGTTTTGATGAATGTAGGAGATATTTCCCATAACGTAATGAATGATCTACATGATCAGGTGCAAATGTGTTTGTGTGTGGCCCCCTTCTGGTTGTAATGCGATTTATAGTGATGCTTTTTTCACTGAGTGATCGCATACTGGTTTTGATATATTATGCTACCATTGGGGCATCTTATGTTTGGGATTTTTAACTGAAATTAACTTACTCCTTTGTATTGTTATCTTACGTTATATGCACAAGCTCTTTCAGGACATTTCCTTTCATGTTGTAAAACCTGATCCTGAATACTGGAAGATCATTCCTGTTTACTACTCATGTTTTTAAATGTTAGCAGAGTTCAGACCTGAAAATTGGATATAATATTACTATATTATACTACAAAATTATATAAGGTTATTATAAAAGAACACTTATTATAAATGGTTGATGGATATGTTTAAGTGGGATCTTATTAAAGAGTCACAAATCAAATTTCTGATATAAATACTTTTGTTTTGTTACAGATTTAAATAGAAACTCTGTTTTGAAAGACCTGCGGTTGGTGAACGCAAAACTGGGATCGCTAGAATTAGGCAAGTAACAGCTAAATATGACGAAGCTCTGATATTTTTAACTGTAAGTTCTAACCCTGCTTCTTAGAGGAATCTCAGAAACTGAAATACACATCTTGAACTAAAATCTTAAGCTTTTACTTCTGTCAGTCTGTTTAACACCATTGTGAAACTTACTGGAGTTAAGAGTGAGATCTTATCCAAAGGAATATTTGTGGAAAAAGATAGCCAGACAAGTCTCACTGTCTTCAGTGGCATATTTACTTGCCCTCTGCACCTTTGAAAGTTGCCTTGTAAGCTTTAGGAGCAACATGAAGATGATGTGATATAAGAAGTATCAGCTCTATCTCAAAGTAGAGCTGCCAAATATGTAAGTTTTGTCTTCAGCAATGTAATCAACATCCTGAAAACCTATGTTCAATTTGAAAACAGTTTGTGTAAATGAGATTGAGATTAATTAATGACAAACATAAAGTCATCTTCACTTCCTAATCTGCAGAAGTAATTCAATCTACTCCCATTTTTGCTGGCCATCAAACCATGTATTTTGGTGCAGGAACAGTTTCTGTTTTGCATTTCCTGAATAGAAAACTTGTTTGATTAATACCTTCTCAAATTTATTTAGGAAATGGGGATGAAGATGAGTATGCTGATGACTTCAACAGGTAAGAGAGGGATGATATTGCTGTGGCATAGTATTTCATGGTTATAAGCATATCCACTAGCATATTTGAATTATTTCATAATATTTCAGCTAGTCACTATTGCTGCAGTCTGTCAGTATCTCTGAACTCCTTTAAACTTGAGTTTGCTATTTAATTACATATAGTTACAAATTTAAAAAAAAAAAAACAAACCCAACAGATCCCTTTTGTGTAGGGGGCAGCGATAACTTGTTGCTTTGTTGTGGAAGGTGTTTAGTGGTTGTTTTTTTCTGAACCATGCACTTAACAATGTTTTAATACTTTAATTAGTAGACAGTGAAAATGGTGTATGCTGAAATATTCAGCTAAAAAGTAAAGCATTGTAAGTAGTCAGTAACAAATATTTAACAGCCTCATCCTTATAATTTGAAGGTGTTGGTGTTGTAAACTGCAGGATTGAGGCCTAAATATTTATCAGTATTTGTCATGGTTCCATCTAGGTAGAAAGCCTTTAGTTGTTTGGGGTTTTTAAGTAACTTCATATTTAACTTGCTAGGAAGTGAAATCCCAATCAAATGTCGGGTATAAAGTGAAAGTGGATGTAATACCTGAATGTTCGAAAAGCTTATTTCTACATTTATGATTTTCTTTCTCTTTAGTACTAGTCATCGCTCAGAAAAAAGTGATATCAGTATTGGTGAAGAAATAGATGAAATTTCTGTGGAAACAGAAGAGTCAAATGCCAGTGATAAAGTATGATTCTTTTAAAATTGTTCTTCTTGACATTATTCTGATCTTGTCTTAACTTACTTTGACCTTCTCTGAAGGAATGTGCCATTATCAGAGATTCCTAGGATACATGTTAAGGTTGTATTATTTGTTATGTTCTGTATTTTTACACCTAGTATTCCTGCCAAGTTAGACCCTATACTGATTTAAAAACAAAACAAAAACCCCACAACAATTGTTTGATAGCACAATTCACTGTCCGTTTCTAGGCATGTAAAAATTATTTGAGACTGGTTTACTATTCAGCATGTCCAGAAATGTCTTCTCCCTATATCTCAAAATCTGTTTGAGCACCTCGTAGAGGAGTATGAAATCTCACTGAAAAAGCTTGAGGCTATATGAAAGGCTACAAAAAAAGTACTTACTGTTTCTATGATTACTGAATTTGTGATTTCACTTATTTTCTAGCTTGAAGGCATCACGCAAGACCTTACCATTTCTCAGTTAAGTGATGTTGCAGATTATCTAGAAGACGTGGCATAGAATTGGACAGCAAAACCGTTTCATTGTGCTGGACTAGAAGACTGCTGTGGACTGTTAATTTCAGACAATCACTTCTTGCTGGAATGTCCACTCCCTATTTGTGCCTTGTGTTTCAAAAAGACTGTAGGTGGAGAAGGCTTTTAAATATTCTTAACAAGAACTAAATGAAATAGTGCGTTCCCATTTGAGTCTGATATCAGAATTATTTTCTTCACTTGGTTCGGCCAAACATTTTACAGCAGGAGGTGGATTTTGCAAGCAGAATGTCCATTGCTGGCAGTGGGCATAATAAAAAACAACTGATAAGAGAACATCTACAGAGAGGCACGTGGCTTTATAATGAACTTGCACTGTTACTCTAACAGTCTGAATTTTTTTTTTTAAAGATAACCAAAGCAAGAACCTTCAGAGGTAGTGGTTCAACTCACACTTCTTTTAATGCAATTTTGTCAAGTCAGCATGTAGTCCATATTTATGGTAACTCTAGCCACAATACCTAACTGCTCCAAACTTACTTGAAACTGCTGTTTTTCAGACTCTTCTGAAAGTTGGACTTTATTTTTTTTTAAAGGTATATAAAGTAGAGAGTATCTGAACTCTCACATCTAAATTTAGCAAAATTTAGGGGCTAAATTTAGTAGTAGTCTTAACTCCGAGTATTCTTGTTTAATATGTTTGTCAGACCATTGATGTTAAGATCTAAGCTGTTTTTATATATGAGAATTTCATCGATGTTACCTGTTGTTAAATCACGAAAAGTAATTTTGTAAGGATCTGCAAATCATTAATTAAATCTTATTGATTTTTGTTAAGTTTTTAACAGTGTGGTAATGGTTTGTGGAGCTTTTATTATTGAGGGCTCTTCACATGCTGTAAGCTCACTTTCGTCTTGAAAATCCTTGTTATGTAAAAATGGGCGCCAAAAAGTAAAACCACTAACCTTCTGTTTGTCAGATTCTGACTGCTGTACATAATTAAATCCAAGTATTTAAAAATACCATACTGAGGACATTATGGACACTAAGTTCTAGCTAAGAGCAAATTCTTGTATTTTCATTATACTCTTGCAAAACAGGGTCAGTAATGGAAACATTGACAGTTCTTCAATGATACTGTTGTACATGGCGCTGCTATAATATATAGGTCATCGACATTTGTAATACTGAAATGACTTCAAAATGTGCACTTTCTGAAAATTGTGAACACATTTGGAAAATATACATGTAAGTGAATATAAATAACTTAATGTTTTTTTTTTAGGCTTTGTAATTTCTTTCAGGAACACTGCTGGCCTCCCATCAATGGTCGTCACAGTGGAAGTAGCATGCTAAGCTAAAGCCATTAGTTAAGCATATAGAGCTGCTGCTAGCATTGGATGCTGACTTAAATCTTTTTTTGCACTGGGCCAGCAGGCATGGAGCAGTGCTGGGAAGTTGGGCTTGTACAGTACATAAATAATTTCAGAGGAGAGAGGAAAAGTGTGCCTTTTACTTATGTGCACCCCAAAATAGCCAGCAAAAAAGCATCAGAATATTTAGTCATGATGTTAACTTCTAACTTTTGTGCCATATTGTAGCAGCTGAACACGGAGGAGAATATTTTTTTTCACCCCAAAAAATCAATGTGCCATAGACTTCAAATAGCAACAATGTAACGTGATACACCCTGTGTAAAAATTCCTTTAAGTGTGAGGGGAACCTGTGCCTCGAGATACTGTGTATGAAAAGTTTGTTTTGGGCTTTTTTTTCTTTTTTACGAAGAGCAACAGCATGTCTGAAAGAAATAAAATTCCACTTGAATACCTGGGAACAATTGGTTTCTGGCATTCGTTTTTAAGGTGTATGGAATAACGTAGGGACAGTGTTGTTTGCTTTTTTTATGTGTCTTGGGAAAACATGATGTTCCATTACCTGTCAGCTGTAGGATATGTGGCAATTTATCATACCAAAACAAGCAAAAACTTTATTAAACGATTTCTAATCGCATTTGAAGATGTGGCCTTTTAAATAACTAATTAGTCATTTTAAGTGTTAACATGACTTTTGTTAACAGCAAAGTGTTGTTCTCTTACCTTGGGGGTTAATTGGAGACGTTGCACTTTGGCTCTAATTTTAGGAAATGCCAAAAAGTGGTAAGTCTCCATGCTGCTCCTCCTGTGGGCTTTTACTGAATTGTGTATAATAATTCAAATTGCAAAATAAAGGTATTGTGCTGGCTAAATTGTATTTTTGAGACTTCTTGAATTAAAAATTTTAACAATTGGGAACTTTGGGAAGCCCTGTGGGTTTTGGGGGGGGAGTTTCTTGAAAATTGCTTATTTCAGAGTTAGTCCAGTCTGCAGCTGAGAATGTGTGCGTCTTCTAAGCCCAAAAGGATCTTGCAGCTCCAGATGGTGAATCTAAAGTCTGGTTAAGACCAGACTGAACAGCGTTACTGGGCTGCCAGTTGTATCTGTCTGAGTTGTCAGATGGTTTATGATTCAACAGAAAAAGGATTTAAAAAAAAAATTGGCAAAATTTTTGTCTTGTTTACCATTTTTATTGTTATTTAAACATGACTGACAAGCTAAGCTCTCTTGAGTGCTTATTTTGCTGTACATCTCAAACCATATCGTTTGGTATTTTACATGAGGCTTCTCCCTAAAGGACCTAATGCAGTTGAATACGCAATCTCAGTAGTCTGTTAGAATTAACAACTAGAGCCCTGCCTTGGAAGATGGGAATGTTCCTAAGTGCTCTTTGCATTGGTTCTGCCTTTTCCCAGACATCTCTGTGAACAGAGAAGGAAGTGTCTAAGACGGGTTCGTACAACTGGTCTGTCCAGTTCTAAACCAACTAGGTCTGGTTAGAAACATGCTTTTTTTTGTTAAATGCTCAGACTCTGTAATTTGTTTAACCAATCCTGCAACTTCCAGAAGTAAAAAATTAAGGACTAAGCTATGGCTGACAATTCCGTACCATTAATATGGCTGTGGTAATGAGGATGAATTATAAAAATGATACCTGTCTCATTTTTCTTTTTGTGGTGAAGTTACTGTATTCGACTCTTTTATCATTTTTTTTAAGCAAAATAAGAAACCACATCTGATCAAATATTTCCTCATAAGTGATATTTTCACCAACTGTAGTAAAACCACTCTCAGCTTTAGACTGTTTTGACAATATAGTCCTTATTTAGACAATATAACTAGCTCTTGGGACAACTTAAAACACTTCTGTAACTGACAGGGTGATTGGCTGAAGGGTTTTACTACTTTGTTTGCTTCTTAGCATAGTGATTTTTAGTGATTAATTACTTTCTACAAAGCCCAGATTTCTCTTCCAAAAGAATGCATCCGTGGATATTTCAGTTCTGTTGTAGGTAAAAGCTAACAAACTTCTAGTTTTAGCATTAAGTTAAATTAAATCTCTGCAAGATGACTACAGTGCTTTGTGTTCGTTTCAGGAGCTGGCAGATGCATCTTTGTTAGTAGGTCTTTTTTGGTTTGACGTTTTCCCTGTAAGGTAGAGCGAGAGAAGCTGAACTGAATAGTCAGAGATGCAGTTTTGGTAGATTTGTAAGTCATCTCGTTCATCTTGGAGCTAAATCCTTTACAGGCTCACTATAGTGAATGAAGTATTGCAGAAACATAACTTGCACTTGCAATGTGACTGTCTTGATTTCTACAAAAAAAAAAAAAAAAAAAAAGGAACTGGGCTATTAAAGGTCATCGAGTTACCCAAAGATTGAACCTCTCACAGAACTGCAATGAACATCAAAAAGTGTCAGTTCCCTTGTTTATATATCATGAACAGTACTACATTCTCGTAATAAAAATGACGAAAAAAGAACCAAAGCCCAATTACCTGTAGCATACAACTTCTGGTCTAAGGCTGCTGAGGTCCTAAAATTTGTTATTGCTGTCATTTTTTTTTAAATTTTTTTTTTTTTAAAAACAGGGTAATAGGAAAAATCCATTTAGCTGTCCTTGCGTGTAGAATACGTCACTTCTTTGGAATATGTCCATAATCTATTTAAAGTCAATCACAATTCTAAACTTCTTGTGTAACTTTCCAAATAATTCATTCTTTTTAATATTTCAGAGGGCGAAATACAAGTATATACCTTGCTGTTCAAAGAAGCACCACAAACTGTTCTCTCCCAAACGTCGAAATGAATCGCCTCAGTTCAGCTAAGCCCACTCTACCTTTCTGGGGAAAATGGTCAATAGATGAATAGCGAGCCTTTTAAGTACAGAAAGAGGGTGGAATTTTTTTTTAAACTAGTGCACTCTTCAAGCATTGTCTTGGTACAGTAGTTGAGGAACAGTAGAGAGATCACAACAAAGTTGAGCGTAATAATTAAAAGGTTATTTTGGGGAAGACTTGCTTTGTTCAGTGAACCGAATGTTTGCTTCTGGTGTTGAGGTTTCTTTGCTTAAGTGTGTCATTCAACCTAGGGGAACGGAAGGCTTTGTAAGCTCCTCGAAAAAAGCTTTTTAAAGCTTTGTAAGCACAGTGCGGGAGAAAAAAAATGCAGAGCTGATGGTGCTTATGGGCTGAATGAACTGCAGCTGGGAACAAAAAGCAGTATGAGGAGTTGCACGCTGAGCAGGAAACCTAATGGGGACAAACCAGGTGTGTGCCAGGCTTCTGTGTCCTGGTCAGCACGTGGTGCGTGAGGAGGCAGCCTGGCTGGGGGCAGCCGGCATTCCGAAGGTGGGAGAAATGCAGGGAAGAGCTGGGAAATTGCGAAGCTGCCTGCTGAGTACAGGGAAGCAGAGCCAGGCTTGTGTTCATCTTATTTCTTAACACCTGAGGACCACTGTGACCAGCTTGTGCAAACAGGAAGGAGGTATTGGGAGAGGGTGAACAGTGAGGCCATAGACAGTGCTTGAGACCAGTAGAGGACACAGTGATGGTGGTGACAAGCCACAAGACACAGTCCTTAGCACTAGCTAGAGCAACTACCAGAGCATACTGGAGACCTCAACCCAGACACAGCCCTGGGGAGGACGTGGCTGTCCAGATGCAGGCTGCAGGGAGCGCCTGGAGCTTCTCCAGGGTTGGGGGTGACAGCAGCCTTGCCTGCAGAAGCTGTGCTCCGGTCAGGTCACTGAGCTGCCGGCTGAAGCAGGCTGGTTGGCGTCAGGAACGCCAACAGGAAGGCAAAGGTACTTTGTAGCCATTGTAAAAGCAAGAACCCCAGTCCCCCATTGCATGGAAGGAGGGGAAGGCCAGAGGCGATGTTTAACCAGGGGAAGGCTGGGATTCCCACAGAGGAAAAAACAAGACAGCTTTTTCTCCAGTTGCAGATAGTTACTCAGAGAACTGTAGAGCCCTGACAGCAAGACAGGGAGTGATTTTTGTTGGGGGATGCAACTAGCCATGCTGTCAGAGCCAGTAAGGCTGAAAGTGACAGGTAACTGTAGTCAGGGACTTCCTTCTGCAAAGGCCCTGCCCATCAGACCTTTGCTCCTTGCCGGAGCCCATCTCTGGTATGTTGCTGGTGTCATGGGCAGGGCTTTTTTTTTTTTTTTTTAATGTCTGTGGGACCCTCTTTGAGGGTTGAGGTGTGCTAGGAAAAGACAGGATGCACCTGGTGAAGATGATTATCTTTGCTGACAGGGTTACTAACCTCCTGAAGAGTTTAAACAGGGTTCGCTGGGTGTGGAGACCAAAGCCTGCAGGTATGGAGGAGTTGAAGGGAGCGGACACAGGAGGGCGTGAGGGAGGGAGTTCCTGCGCTGCAAGAAATCAGGGTCACCGGGGTCATCTGAAGTTCTTTTCCACAAACAAATGTGCAAGAGAATAAACAAGAGAAAGAGGAAGTCTGTGCAGTCACAAAGCTGTGACATTGCTGGGATGACAGGACCATGGTGGAATAGCTTGCATGGCTGGAGTGCCACACGGGATGGACACGAGCTTAACAGGCAGGCAGGGAAGAAAAATGGGGCCGGGGAGGGAGGCACAGAGGAGTAGCCTGAACGTGCAGAGCATAAATGGAATAGAAAAAGCCCTGATGGCAGCCCTGCCAAGAGTTTGTTGTTGTGGCTAAAGGCGATATTGTGGTAGGCACCTGCAACAAGCCACTCGGTCAAGAACAATTCTTTGTTCTTCCTTTAAGCAATTTGAAGAAGTCTCCTGATTGCATGCTGTGGTTTTCATGGGGGTTTTTAACCATCTCTGAATTGCAGGAAGAGCCATATGGCAGAACACCAACAAGCCAGGAGACAGAGTGTGTCAGAGACCATCTTTTACTTGGGTGCTGGACAAGATGGGGTGGGATACTCTAGATCTGCTGCCCAGGAACAGGGAAGGAGTGCTCGGATGCATTAGGTAATGGCAACCTTGGCTACAGTGACCGTGAGATGACAGAGTTAAAAATCCCGAGGGCAGAGAGGAAGACAAGTAGCAGAGTAATAGTCTTGGACTGCAGGGAAGTGAACTCTCTCTTGTTCAGAGTTGTGTTTGGGAGGAGCCCATGGGAGGCTGCCCTGAGGGGTACAGGGGCCAGAGCTGGTTGCCCTTCAGAAAAGTTGCTTTCACTACGCAAGACAATGTGTAAGAATAGCGGGAGGATGGACTGGCTGACTGAGAAACTCCTGGCTGAGCTCTAATGCAAAAAAATTGTGTGGAAGGTGGAAGTGAGGATGGGCTACAAGGGATGACTATGGAACTGCACAGGCATACAGGAACAGTACAAGAGACATCAAAGTTTGGCTGGAGCTGAAACTAGCAAGGGATGTGAAGGCAGCAAGAAGGGTTTCTGCAAGCAAGCAGGACATACATAAAAGGAAGATGGAAGAAAATGTGGGCCTGCTGCTGAATGGAGTGGGTGACCCAGTGATGAAGGTAAAGAAAAAGACTGAGGTACTGTTTCTTCTTTACCTCTGTCTTTACTGGCAAGGCCTGTTTGGAGGCTTCTTTAAAAGGTCGCGGTGATCAAGGGGCATTCCTGATGACTTGAAGAAGGAAAATGTTACATCTAGCTTTTAAAAAGGTGAGAAACAGGATCCAGCAAGCTACAGACCAGTTGGCTTCACCTCAGTCCCGGGTACATTTGATGAAAGTCCTCCTGGCAGCTATTTTGAAATACATGAAAAAATAAGGTGACTGAGAATGGCCAGCATGGGTTTATGAAGGGCAGATTGTGCCTGACCAATGTGATCACCTTCTGTCGTGAGGTGGTTTGCTCTGGGGGCAATAGTGGATGCCATTTTCTTTGGCTTTAGCCAAAGTCTCCCAAAGCATCTATGTAGCCAAATTGTGGACGGGCGGGAAGAGTAAAAAGCAGCTTTGCAGAAAAGGGCCTGGGGGCAGCTCTGAAGGTTGAAAGCTCTGAAGAGTTGAGTCAGCCTGCTGACTATGCTCATGGAGCCAACAAGCTGAGGGAAGTTGTTCTTTCCCCTATACCCCCTTCCCTGTAAGACCATATCTGGAGTGTTGTGGTCAGTTTGGGCTCCGCTGGTACAAGAGATACCAACAAAATAGAATGCAGTGGAGGGGTCTGAGGATGGTGATGGGGCTGGACCAAGTGACCTATGAAAAGCCGGGGGTGTTCTGCCTGTAGAACAGAAGGTAAAGTTGGGTGATTAAGTTGTGGTCTTCCATGCTTATGGGGGGGCATATGGGAAACAGATGTGGACTATTCCTGGAAGTGCCCAGCGGAAGGACAACAGTCAAATTGCATCAAGAGGAATTCCAGCTGCATACATGGAATAAAAAAAAAAAAAAAAAAATCACCAGGAGAATGGTCCAGGACTAGAGCAGGTGCCCAGAGAGGTTGGGAATTCTCCATTCTCGGAAATTTTCAAAAGCCAAATAGACAGACCCAGAGCAACCTGATACAGCTTTGAAGTTAGGTCTGCTTAGAGCAGGAGGTTGGACCTCCAGGGAGCCCTTTCAACCAAAATTATTCCATGATTCTACCAAAATGGACCTTTATATGGAAGATTAGTTATTATGGGGATAGACGGATTCCATCTGGCTGCCTCTGGGCATGCAAACTATCTTGTAGTTTGTAATAGTAGCATGTAGAAACAGTTTTGCTGCAGTTTCTTGATGCACGCGTTCATGTAAATGCAAGCTGTGCTACGGAGAAAGGCCAGCATTTGAAAATACAGTAGTTTAGCATCAACTCTACTATAAGGTTTTAAACCTTATGTCCTTGAAGGAATCTTTTAGAAAACGTGAACATAGAACACGATTGGATAGTGCACTGTGCGAGTAACTGCAGGTGAGCCTTACACTTGGATCTATCTATGTTTAAAAACAAGCCATAAGGTTTCTAAAAGTTGTTTTTCAGTTTCTCAGCAGCTTTAATTGTTTTGTTTCAATTGCTCTATGCTATGGGGAAACCACAACAGATACAAGGTACAAGAATCAGGTCATTCGCACAGTTCCCCTGTGAAAGTATCACATGCATCTTCATAGCTAGAAAGGTTCTTCAGCTTTTTTTGCTCTGAAATGCAAAAACTTCCACCTCATGCTCTCAACATGGCCTGCTTTGGCTGAGAGATGTCCTTCAGGGCATGCTGCAAGGGCCACTATCAGGAAAGTGATGGAGTGTGGCAGAGCAGAGTTTCCAGTTACGTTTTTGGCTTAGGTTATCTTGGCAGAATCACTTTTGAACTGATGTTCATATTATGTTTTTGGCGTATAATGCTGGTGTTTTGTGTTAGCTTAAGTGATTAAAAGCCCATCTCTACAAATAGAAAGGAGGACAGAGGAATGAGGTAACTCCTGTAGGTCCAGCTGCTGCTACCGGGGGCTACTCTGATCCTGCAGCTCCCTCCCCGAGGCGTGGGGCAGAGAGGCTCAGCACACCATGGCCACCCAGACCGACAAGCCTCTCGGAAGGCACCCTGCAGCGGCACCACGTCTCCTGCTCAGGGAGCGCAGCCCCCCCGGGAGGTGAAACGTGGCTGGGAAACGCTATGCGAGGTGAGGGGATGGTGCAGTCCACCTACTTTTACGTAGGTGAGTGTTGTGTTATGGGATTAAAGCTCACCTCCCTGAGCACAGAGGAGCAAGGGTGGAGGGACCCCAATAACTGACTGGAGGCCCTGAGGCCCCCTGCCCTGTCTCTTCTCGGGGATGTCCCAGGAGAGAAGCCAGCCCACGGTCCCCCAGGTAAGCCCCCAGGTCACCTCACAGGCTGAGGTACCTACAGAGGCATGGTCTCATGGTGGGATGCTGGTGAGGACCATCTGGGGAGCGTAGAAGTCCTGTTAGGGGATATTTAGGGCTAGGAGCAAAATGGGGACAAGGGAGGGATCACAGTGGTTTGGGGGAACAAGTGTGGGCAAACAGAAGGAAAAGGGGATAAAAGGGACGGGTTGTGGGCAAACAGAAGGAAAAGGGGATAAAAGGGACGGGTTGTGGGCAAACAGGCTGCTGGTCGGCAGCTTGTCCGGCCGTGCCTGCCCCTGCCCAGCGCCACCTGTCCTGTCTCCACCCTGAGCACTGTTTCCAACCCTTCCTAGACGTGAATAAAGGTGCTTAAAACAGTCTAAACAGTCTGGATTGTGCATGAATTAGGGATTAATTTAGGCAAAATCTTGAAGCGTACGTTTCCTTGAAATCAATGTGGTATTTTCCTACCTAAGAAATGTTTTACAGAGTTGGGTTTTAACCTAAAATTATTCTGGCTCACTGTCTCAAATGAGTAGCTCACATTTTGACTGATGGTTTCTGCATCTCCTTTTAAGTGCAAAGCAGGAGGGCTGTGCTCTGATTATTAAAAGGAAACTGATAAAACTGAAAGATAAGTAGTTAAAAAAATTCCGAGCAAACCAAGAGGGAATTACAAAATGTTCGTTTTGTTATTCAGAGACTAAAGGAATCCTGGAGATTAGGATTAAGTACACTTAAACTTCATAGTCTAACACACATTAATGGGAGAAATATGAAATTTAAAAAAATTCTTGAAGAAATAAATTGTAGATTTACATAACAGATACTGCCATAATAAAGCAAGCTCTGCCCCTAAGTGTAGCACTGACAAACTGGTGTTCCTTTGTTACACTTAGTCAGTAGGCTAAGTTAATTAAGGTTTAAGTGAAATTCTAAATCAGGCACTTAAATTGGAAACTGTTAAACAAAACTATGATAAAGTCTGAATTTTGAGCAAGTTTTTGCGCTGCAGGTTCCTCTAAGGTGTGGTTACAGATGTGGGAAGGTGCTGACATTAGAAATCTGAGGTTCCCGGAGAGAAATAAGACAAATTCTTGTGGACCTCTTCCATGAAAGAGAAATTAATATTCATGAATACCTTCTCTTCCCCTAGTTTCTGATTTTAATAAGCGTGTGCTAATTGAATGGTACTTAATTTGAAGGAGTTGAAAGTACCAGTCAAAAAAATGAATGCATTGGAACCATAGATCTCATCTGACCCGAGAAGCTAAGGTAGAATAAACCACTATGATGTTAATGCATAGTAGCTCTTCTGCACTGTTTCCTTGCATGCATGTTCATTTCGCATTAAATATCAAACTGTGGAAAAATGCAAAGGAGTCCAGAGAGGTGCCTAAAAACATGAGCAGAAATGAATGCGAAGTACCGCTTTGAAAGAACCCCAAGTAATCCAGTTTATACAAAGAAAAAGCAATCAAGCACATCATATCTGTGAATTGCAACTATCCCAAAGAGCAGTGAAGCTGAGAAGGCAATGGGTGGTAGCAGAGAGCAAATTATTTAAAACTGATTGAAGAGGCAAGAGTGCCCGCAGCCCACCCATGAGAGCCGTGGTGCAGGAAACTCCCTTTGTGTTGCCGAAAGGACGGCTGAAGCTGCGCTGCCTTCCCTGGGGCGTGCGGCCATCGTCTTGATAGCTAAGCAGATACCGACTTGGGCAATTTAGAGCAGGGAGCAGCAGATGCGGGGATCAATTTGAGTTAAAAATTTAAAAGTCTGAAGAAATAACAGCGGCGTGTTAAAGCCTAACTGTGAGGGGGACTCTGGTTTTGAAGCAGAAAGTCAGAATCCTGTTTGTAAACAAGAATTTAGAAGGTGGGCTTTTTTTGGCTGTGGCCTGGTGTTGTAGGGGACATGCCAGAAAACGTGTTTGTTGGGAGAAAATGAAGAATTGCATGCCTGTAGCAGCTCACATAGACTATATGGTCTCACAGCTCTGGCCCACAGGTTTTGTGCAACAGAAATAGCTGTAACCCAGCAGCTGTAGCAGCAGACGAAGCAGGCACGGCTCATTTGCAGCGCAAACCATGGGAAGAGCTGTTCTCCCTGTGAAACGCACCATGTTCGGGGGCAGCTCCACAAACGTCACTTACTCCCCTCTCCCTCGTTAATGGTGGGGGCAGAACCGCCGAGGGCCTCTCCCTGCGCCGCAGCAGCTTCACCACCCCGGCCAGCAGCAGCCAGCCCCACCCCACCGTGGGCTTGGTCTCCACCGAGCTGCTCGGCTTTGGGTGCGATTCAGCAAGAGGTGCCTGAGAGAGGAGCTTGTTTGTCTCTTTCTATGTCTTCCATTCGCCCTTTGCCGAAGAGCGGCATTTACGGCTCGGTTCAGGCTGCGGGCCACGTGGAAGTCAGAAAGCATGCCAAGTTAGAGAGCCGCGCGCCTCACTCAAGACTTGCTCGGTACCCAGCATTGATGGCTCCCACTCCTTCACAGCGCAGGCTTTGTACCAAAGGATCAAATCTCTGCAGTACAGCTACAGACCTGAAAGAAAAATGGGGTCACAAATATAGGCCAATTGCCCATGCATCATGGAACAGGAAATCTTGCAGAACGGCCTTGTTCTTTTTCGTTTGCTCATCTCCCGATGTGGTTTGCTCTTGCGGTTTTTCAATTTAAGACAAAGGATGCATCCTGACTCATGCTGTTGTATTACAATGTTCTTACTGATTACCAAGGATCTGTTGGTCGTGGGAAGAGAACAAGACTCTCCAGTTGTGTGGTCCTTTGCAATAAATAGCATCTATACCTTTTCTTGTCACTACTGCGCTTTTGCTCAGGTTGACCGCTTTTTTTCTGCACAGTAGAGCTGAATTCTGCTAAGGAATCATTTAATTGCTCCTTGATCCTCTCTGTGCTGCCTTGAGGGGTTGCAAAGGTGAAATGAAACAAACTTTCAACAGGGAGGAACATAAAAGAGATCGTCCAGATCAAGAAAACTTCTTTGGTTGGAGCTTATTTTTTCCCTCCCTGGTTCCAACAGTACAGGGGTCCAGAAGCTGAGCTGTGATGAGCTGGCCACATAGCTAAAGACAGAGTGCTTCCCTGAGTAACAGCTGCTCCTCTCCTCCCCCGGCTTTTGTTCTTAACCTGAAGGTTTGCTCTAAAACCACAGTAGTCTGTTATTTGCTATCAGCTTGGGGGATGCAGTTATTTGGAATGATCGTTAATGAGCTATGGTCATTATTTTAACAAATATGATATTTCATGGAATTTAATGCTCCAGGCCCAAAGATGCGGCAGTGCAGAAAAATCTCATACAGTAGAGAATTTGCCAGGGCTTTGGGGAAAACCAGAAGTTTCATCACCCAAGGTATTGCCCATCAGCTCGAGGAGCCAGGGGGACCATCCCCACCGTGCGTTCTGGCTGGGACGGGACAGTGACTGCGCTGTGCACAGGGTTGCACCAAGGGAGGGGAGTTTAATAGTGTGTTGTTAAAACTGCCAAAGTGAATAAGTGGAGGGCCACTGATGTCTCTTACAGACTTACATTAACTTCTACCTGCAGAAAACTGTGTGTTTAGATAAATTTACACAAGCACAAATTTGTGTCTAGTTTCAGTCAGGCACAGAAAGGAGGGATGTGTATTTGGAGACTGAACAGTCAGTGGTGAGGCAGTGTGGGACCAGTGCTGAAGTCCTGGTGGAGCATGGTGAGGCACGCTCGGGCTGTGCGGTGCAGAGCCTTCCTCACTCTTTGATTTGTACCGTGGTGTTAGCAAGAGGTTGGGGTATTTTTCCTTTGCGCTAGTTTGATGGGTTGGGAAAAGGTAAAAACTGCTGTTCTCAGAAATGCCCTCTGCATTCATAAATCCTGAGGCCTGACAGACTGGGAACTCAGCTGCACTAAGCACCCCATAGGTAGCCACAAGATGGCTTAAAAAGTCCCTTGACTGATTGTTTCAAGCTCCTTCCCTTTGTATATGTTCTGTTTCCTCTTTGGTTTCCTTTCTAACTTTCCCTGCCTCTTTTGTTGCCTTTATTCCCTTGCACCTCCGACTCGATCCTTCTCCCTCTGTTGCTGTCCCTGCATTGTCCCTGCTCATCCCATCCCCTCCTCAGCTCCCAGTTGCACTTGGTTTCTGCAGAGCGACACTGCAAACCCAACTGATGCAGCTGGGCTCCCACCAGCCACCTCTGCTCCCAGCACCAGGAGAAATTACTTTTCCCTGAACACGGTACAAGGAAGGGCCATCTAGCCCTTATGGCACCCGCCTGCACCTCCCAAAGTATGTTCACAGGTCTTCCACAGGCTTCACGGGTGACTCTGGCTAAGCTGCTTAATGTTTCTGTGTGCCAGGTCCTCAACTGTAAAATGTGGGTGGATGGACCTGCTGCAAGCTGGCAGTTTGTCAGACCATGCAGCTCATGAAGTTCATTACCTCCCCAAGCACCACTAGTGCCCGCATGGATTTCCTCCCACGCTGGTCCAGTTATCCTGTTCCTCTCTGACCCAGGATGATGGCCTGTCATTTCAACTCAATGACTCTCTGCTGAAAGTGGGATGGTTTGCAGCTGTCCCACTGTTTCAGCCTGGGATAGGTCTGAGGAGATGGCAACGCTATTGCTCAGAAGGAAACGAAACCCACCCTGATGATGATTCTAGAGGAGAACGAGAGAGACAACAAGCTCTTGATTGGAGTAAAGATGGATCAACATACTTCTGTATGTGGGGCAGAGGCCTGACTAATATATCTACTGATCTTCTCAGGGTCCTGGAAGAAAACCCTTGAATTGCCTTCAGTTCTAGCAGAAAATGTGATTTCACCCTAAGAACACTATGTAGTTCCTGAAGAGTTCAACAGTGGAGGCCTGCACTGTTGTTGGTACATTAAAGCTGTTGTGGGGCAGGAGACGACACAGGAACTGGGCAGACTGAGAGGTTAAATGTTCAGGATGGGCTGCTAGGCAGGGCTGGGCACCCCAGAGACATGCTTAGAAGTCCTAGTGCAGGGGCAGTGCTTCCGACTCTAGTCTGAAGTTCAAAGCATTTGAGTGGGATAGGGACAGAAGAGGTCCACCTTGAGAGAGCAGGCAGGCAGTTATCCCAGGAAGAAGCTGCTGTGTACAAGAACTTCAAAGCCGCAACCTGAGTTGAATGCTAAGGTACTCTAACACAGACTGCAAATCACTCTGGGCCTTGCAGGACAGCAGAAAGAGAGAAGATGAAAGATGTGTAACGCAGGATGTTACCACCTCAGATATAAGAAGATAAATTTGTAGGTAGTGAGCAATCTCTGCATTTATGACTATTAAAAGAAACAAGTCTGATTCTAGTCTTTTCCAAAGACTTCAATAATGAGATTTCAATTTCATCAAAAATCGTCTGAGCACCCTTAGTACGTGGCTTATAGGAAATAGAACTTTCTCAAAGCTTATTTCTTCTTTCTTCAGATAGCAGCTTTGTATTTAACATATGATTAGAGGGGACCTTTTAAGAATAAAACCTTGTGCTGCCTTCAGTGAGGGGGCATCTTCCACAGTAGGAGCTCAAAATAACTTTTAACCACAAATCTCCTGTTACTTCTAAAACTGTTTCAGTCTAACATTCAGTCTTGCCTTTTACAGTCTTCGTTGCACTCAGCTGTGACGGAAAAGGAAAATTATTGTAAACAAAAGTTACTTCAAAGTCATAAAAAATCCTCCACAGAGAACTGCAAAAATACTAGCTTTTCCCACACACCATTTGTCTCAGGTTGGAATGGCCTCACACTTACCCTCCATTTCACTTAACCAGGTGGGATCTACATTACGTGCTTGAGGGCTTCTCTCCAGCTGTTAGCATGGCCGCCTCCTCACCCTTCACAGGCTGGGTGGCACATCTGGCAGGGTAGGTTCTGAAGTTCAGCCTTTCCCTTACCTACCACCATCTTGCACTGAGAAGTTTCTACCCGCGTATTGAAACTTCACAGGTGGTTCAGATGATGAGGAACCCGCAAGGAGATAAGTTAGTATTGCAATACCATACCATAACACAACAAGAAATTGTACTTTGAGTCATTAATCCTGACATCGGTTCCACTTCTGTAGAGCTGGGGGAACTTCTGAATAGCATCTCAGTAACAGAGGACACAAATCTAGTAATTACGGTGTAGCCCCTTTCACAGTTACCCTTCAGTAATACCATTAAGTGACACATCACAGTGCAAACTCTTTGGTGTATTTGTTTGGATTCAGTTTTTTAAGTGGCCCCACATTATCACTTCAGGACTTCCAGGAACCTTCTGGCTGAGCTCAGCTGGTTGGTGTCTACCCCTTTCTCTGCCACATCTGAGGCATGGTGTTTATGATACAAAATTACTGAGGAAATTGCAGCAAAATTTTTGTAAATTGAGAAGTCAAGGAACGGATTACACAAACTTCATGTAGCTAACATTGCTTTGAGAAACCAATTACAGTTTTGGATTCTGGTTTTGTGTCTTTGATATTAAAAGGTAGTCTGCTAAACATTTCTTGTGGTGTGTGCCTTGAGAGTTAGGGCACTTAGTCCTGGCACTTGGGACTGAACAGGGTAGCAGATACGCTTGAGATGAATGGACAAAAGGCAGCACCTTTGCCTTGACAACTGCTAGCAGATAGAAGGAAATGACTGGCTGGGCCAGGCCGCATTTCAGCATTTCAGCTAGCAATGGTCAGAAGTATTTTGGGAGAAACTGAGCTTCAAAATAGGAAAAGGAGTACTGTGCCTGTGAAGTAGTGAAAGAACAAGACTGCTGGCCCAAATATTCCCAGCTGAGGTGTGATCCTAACTCCAAATACAGTGTGCCAGTGTCGAGGTGGTGCTTCCTGGGACAGACGCTGAAGCTTCAGGATAGTGACAGCCCACTGGGGATGAGTGATGGACCAGTGCAAATTTAGATGTCTGACAACCCTGGTCAACAAAGTGTGAGGAAGCTGCAGTGAAGCAGGAAGTGGTTAATACTAGCACACTTTCACAAAACTCAACGGTGGCGGCAACCGAAGCATCCTGGGGATGAGGGAGCATGGGCAGCTATCAGTTGCCTGCTTTCTCAAGTGTGTTCTCACAGACACCCATGCTTTTCCCCTTCAGAACATGTCTGTGCTGCACAACACAATAAGATGAAGAGATGAGTAAGGTGCCCAGGCGGGCATCAAAACCAGTCTAACTTGGAGCAAGACAAATGGATCCTTTGGGGGCTGTACTGCATATGGCACCTGAGCTATCTGTCATAGATTTGCACTGGGCAAGGAAGATATACTGAGAGACCTGTTAAAAAGTCTTGGACTTGCTTGCAGATGGAGAAGTTTCCTTGCCAAGGCCAAGAGCCGTAACCAAGTTTCTGGTTTTCTAGCTCTAAGTTCAAATCAATGAATGCCTGCATAACTGAACCTGGCCCTTTGTGCTACCTGTGCCACCTGGCAAGAGAGTTGTACCTGGATATCTGGGCTAATCATCTGCTCTTCTTCACTATCCAGCATGTTGCCCTATAGTATCATTTCAGTAGATTTAGCTGTGCTACATGGTTCTCCAACATACCTGCACCACCGACTTATCAGGTGCCTGTCTTAGTGCGGGCCAGATTATATTTATGGAAACAAACCCGTCGTCTCTCAGGAATGGGAGGTAAGAGCATGCTTGCAGTCTCTGTGCAGCACGGAATTAATGAAAAGCAGTTGCTGGTCCTTGAGGAAACAATCAGTAATGGTTTCTCTTTTTTTTGTCTTTTTTCTTTTTTCTTACCACCTCTATAATCACAGTGGAAAAATCAGTTTTATCAAAGCACTAACCACCTGCAAGTGACTACTTGCATGAAGACCTAGAGATGAAATGATAGCAGCGGTTGCCCACTCTTAGAAGGGAAGTGAAAGGTGAACTATCTGCTGCAATATGAATTCAGAGAGCTGTGTTAGCTGTTCACAGCAGAGGATCCTCTGTCAGCGACTGCTCTCCCAGCCATCTGCCTGGCACAGCACCCCAAAGTGCGCTTACTTCCCTCCTAAACCACACGGAAATTCATGGGTATGTGCAAGTCTCTAAAGAGCCTGAGGTACCTAGCTTCTGTTGACTGCAGTAAGAGTTGAGTGCCCAATACTTTAAAGGTCATTAAAAGTAGAATGATCTAAACATGTGCTTGATTAACTCACTGATCCACATCTGATCATAGAGAGGATCTGTGATTATGACACAGCTTCCTTCCTACATCAGTCTGCACAAGTGGCACCTCAGTGGTGACTGTTTAGGTACAGTAATTCCTGTTGTGCAGAAAAGACCTGGAGGGAGATTTTCCTCCTTGCAGAGCAATCTCTTGTGGGAATTTTTCACTGGGTTGCCTGTCCTGGTTTGAGATAAAACAAAACTAACTTTGTGTTCAGTAATTTTACTTTTCAGCTAAATCTCTTCTAACTAACTGAACTCTCTGAAATTAACGGCATATGTTTCAGACAGTAGTTCGCTTCCAGAGGGATAAGACCCGATGTTTGTAATTCATACCAAGGAACGGTACGCAGAGACACTCCTGCTTATACTTAGTGCTATAACAGCCAAAGTCAGCGAACTTTGTTATTTGCCCCATTGGAGGGTGAGAAGCAGAAAAGTGTCGTGGGGTTGCACCTACGGGGAGGAGCAGACAGGACAGGTGACCCAAAACTGACCAACAGGGTATTCCGTCCCATCTGCGTCATGCTCAGTATAAGAGCTGAGGGATCAGAAGGTCAGCCCTCTTTCTTCAATGGCCGATGTCTGAGGAGGACTTTGTCTCTTCGTCTGCCTTTGATTCCGATGTGTGTGTTCCTGGATCCACTTCCTGAGTTCAACTCCCGTCCATCGCTGAGTCCAGTCTGGGGCTTTCCCAGTGCCTGCCAGTGACGTGATTGACATCCTGGGAGCTCGATACTGGTTTTGTATACATCGTATATATTTCATTATTTTATTTTTTTATATTATTGTATTTTCATTTTATTATTTTATCGTTAATATTTTTATCATTTAATATTATTGTTTTACTGTTAATAATACCTCATTAAAGTAGTTTCTTTTAAACTCATAAGTCTCTTACTCTCTCATCCTTCTGTCCCTGAAGGGAGAGGTTGAGGACAGAGATTGTAGGGGGTTTTTGTGTGTGTATGGTTGGACTCGATAATCTCAAAGGTCCTTTCCAACCATGAAGATTCTATGATTCTATGATCTGTCATTTGCTTCAGTGGCTAGTCCGGCCCAAACCACGATGGATTTATAGGCGCCCAATGTGATCCTGACCAGGCTCTGACAGATTGCCTGAATAGTTCGAATTCCAACTCACTCAGTTGAGAGAGTATTGGATTTTTTCTATGAGAGTTTTAAGGGCTTGGAAATTAAACCAGACAGCTCACATCATGTCATTCATAAGCAAAATGTTGTATCATGCCTTTAGATGGCTTTGTTTAAAGTTAGTTGATGCAACGCTGCTTAACCTGCCGAATGTGTTGTATAGTTTATTTGTTCTTTGTGTTTCTATGCGGTGGTTTAAATGTGCTATCCTGCTGTGGTTTTTGATGCAGATCTATAATATGATAAATTGGATAATGGTTTTATCTGCGTATCTCGGGTATCATGTAACGGATTCTATTGCTATTTACACTTTTGATTTTACCTTGGGAAAGTTTACTTTTCCCTTTAATGCCAAATTGACACCACCAGAGCTAGGGGATTTCATAAATGATTATTACTTTCCAAACATTGTGATTTTATTGTTGCTTATAGCGAATGTGTTGCAGGGGTGGTTTTATATTAAACTTTACTGCAGGAGTAGGTGTATGACATACACTGCTGCTACTCAAATCCCATGAGCTGCTCCACAGCCTGTACTGACACAAGCCACTCCAGCCTTGACAATGACCACTGCCACTATTCAACTAGTGACCACCATCACTACTCCAGCTGCTCCAACAAGAAGTACTGCCGCTACTCAAACTCCAACAGAATCGGTACAAGTTGCCCTGGTGACCAGGAAGCAGATAAGGTCAGCTTGTTCCCCTTCCCCTTACAACAAAGATCAGTTTAAACCAGATAACATGGGAGAATTCTTCTGATGAAGATCCAGGAGAGGGTCCTTCTAAAGCAGATCAGGGAGAGAGTCCTTCCCAGGCAGCGTCAATGCAGTAGAAGGAATCAGACACAGAGGTAATCATTAAATCCTTCTCTATGAAGGACTTGCGAAATATGAGAAAGGACTTTAGCCATCGCGAAGGTGAGACACTTATCTCCTGGTTGCTCAGGTGCTGGGGTAATGGGGCCAATAACATAGACTTTGGAGGTAGAGAAGCTAGGCAGTTGGGAAAGCTGGCCAGAGGTGGAGGTATCAATAAAGCAATTGGGAGAAAGTCAAACACTCTGGAGGCGTCTCATGTCAGCTGTGAAGGGCAGGTATCACTTTAAGGGTGATACCAAATGCCATCTAAGCAAATGACCACCATGGAGAAAGGTATTTATTAAGTACCTGAGAGAACTGGCTGTGCGAGAGGTGATTTACGGTGACTGGCATGTGAATGTAGACCCTGATGAAATGCCGCGCAAATCACCTGTGTTGTGGAAGTTTGTGCAGAGTGCACAATCAATGTATTCCCAGACATTGTCAACAATGGTCTGGGGAGCATATGATGGCAATGCACCAACTGTAAATGAAGTGGCTTAACAGAGTACGACAGTATGAAGACAGTCTTTCTCATCCCTTCACCGGGGCAGCTGTGGAAAAACTGCCTGAGAAAACCAAGGAAATGGATGAGCAAAATGAGAAAATGATTGAGAAAATGGCTAAGAAAAATGAGAAACTGTTTGATAAATCATTTGATAAACTGTTTGATAAACTGTCCAAGATGGAGGAAAGATCCCTCTCTTCCCCTGCATGGATCCATATTACAGCCATTAGGAGAAGACAACCTCCTACACGACCAGCTTATGAGAAGCAGAACACGCTATGAGATATCCTGTGGTTTTACCTCTGCGACTATGGAGAGGACATGACGAAGTGGAATGGACAACCTACCTTGTCCCTACAGGCACAAGTACATGAGTTGCAAGGTAAAACAGAGAGAAGAAAGAATTTTTCCAGGAGGATGGCTGCTCCAGTCTACGGTGAGCAATTCTCTGGTCCAGTGTGCACAGCTCCTCCTGGTGCCCTGATTATCAGTACTGGGCTGTTCAAAGGTAAAGTTCCTTCTACTCCAATGCTACCTGGAGTAAGTGGGTTGCATTAATCACACAGCGAGCTCGAATAGGAAACCCCGATCATCCAGGAACTGCAGAAGTGATCACAAACTGGCCTGAAGGCAAAGACTTCAGAATGCCACCAGAAGAGGTGGTGACATGTGCTGAAGAAGACACACCGTAGAATGAACTCTCAGATAATGAGAAACAGTGTGTTCTGTTCACTGATGGATCTTGTCATACTGTAGGAAAGAATCAAAGGTGGAAAGTTGCTGTGTGGATTCCTACACGATGAGTCACAGAAGTGGCTGAAGAAGAAGGTGAATTGAGTCAACTTGCAGAGGTAAAAGTCATCCAGGTGGCTTTAGACACTGCTGAATGAGAAAACTGGCCAATACTCTATCTCTATACTGACTTATGGATGGTGGCAAATGCTCTGTGAGGATGGTTAAAGCAGCAGAAGCAGAGCAACTGGCAGTGCAGAGGTAAACCCATCTGGGCTGCTAAATTGTGGCAAGATATTGCTGACCGTCTAGGGAAACTATTCGTAAAGGTATGTCATGTAGATGTCCACGTACCCATGAGTCTGGCCACTGAGGAACATCAACAAGTGGGTCAGGCTGCTAAGATTTTCCAGACATATTTGGACTGGGAACATAAAGGTGGACTATTTTTAGCTCGGTGGGCCCATGACACACCAGGTCATCAAGGAAGGGATGCAACATATAAATGGGTTTGTGACTGAGGGGTGGATTTAACCATGGATGCTATTGTGCAGGTTGTCTATGATTGTGAAACATGATGAAATCAAGCAACTAAATGATTAAAAGCCTGACAAATTGACTATATTACACTCCATTAAATCCACTGGGGTAAGCGCAACGTGCTTATAACACTGGAAGCAAGCACCGGACGGTTAGAAACCTATGCCATGCCCCTTGTCACCACCCAGAATGCTATCCTGGGCCTTGAAAAGCAAGCCTTGTGGCAACATTGTGCTCCAGAAAGAACTGAGTCGGACAATGGGACTCATTTTAAAAACAATCAGTTTTTAAAGTAATAAAGTTTTATAAGTAATCAGGCCGAAGAACATGTAATTGAATGAATATATCATATCCCTGTCATGCACCAACTTCTGGCAAAATCAAACAACACAATGGACTATTAAAAACTACCCTGAAAGCAATGCAGGGTGGAACTTTTAAAAACTGGGACAAGCATTTAGCACAAGCTACCTGGTTAGTTAACACCAGGAGATCCTTCAGTCAAGCTGGTCCTACTCATTTACATATTGTAGACGGGAATAAGGTCCCTGTTGTGCATGAAAGGAATATGTTGGGGAAAACTGCCTGGGTTTTTCCTACTTCAAGCAAAGGCAAACCCATTAACGGGATTGTTTTTGCTCAAGGACCTGGATGTATTTGGTGGGTGATGCAGAAGAATGGAGAAGTTCAATGTGTACCTCAAGGAAATTTATCCCTGGGCGAGAATACTCAGTTTTGAGCAGTATGATGTTAATTGCTACATAATACTAAAAGTCTTCAATAAGTGTTTTTCAGGATAACATAATGGTGATGAAACCTGAGCTAGCTGCATCAAGTGGCATCCAGCAAAGTCTTTGAGGTGGACGTGCTACCCGTGGGCATGAACCATGATGAATTTCATACCATCTTTCCTGCCCTGAGAGTCTGCTATGATAGATGAAATCTTGCAATTATGAACTAAATGAACTTAATGAACTTTTGTTTATAAAGATAAATCATAAATTAGTGATCTGTATATGTATGTGTGTGTGTGTATATATTTGAAGATTAAAAAAATAATAGTGATCTGAGCATGCCACAAATGGTATGGAATAAGGGGTTGCCTGTTCTGTTTTGAGGTAAAACAGAACTTTCTGTTCAGTAATTTTACTTTTCGGCTAAATCTCTTCTAACTAACTGAACTCTCTGAAATTAACGGCATATGTTTCAGACAGTAGTTCGCTTCCAGAGGGATAAGACCCGATGTTTGTAATTCATACCAAGGAATGGTATGCAGAGACACTCCTGTTTATACTTAGTGCTATAACAGCCAAGGTCAGTGAACTTTGTTATTTGCCCCATTGGAGGGTGAGAAGTGGAAAAGTGTAGCAGGGTTGCACCTACGGGGAGGAGCAGACAGGACAGGTGACCCAAAACGGACCAACAGGGAATTCCATCCCATCTACATCATGCTCAGTATAAGAGCTGAGGGATCAGAAGGTCAGCCCTCTTTCTTCAATGGCCGATGTCTGAGGAGGACTTTGTCTCTTCGTCTGCCTTTGATTCCGATGCGTGTGTTCCTGGATCCACTTCCTGAGTTCAACTCCTGTCCATCGCTGAGTCCAGTCTGGGGCTTTCCCAGTGCCTGCCAGTGACGTGATCGACATCCTGGGAGCTCGATACTGGTTTTGTATACACTGTATATATTTCATTATTTTATTTTTAGATATTATTATCTTTTCATTATTTTATTATTATTATTATTTCATTAAAGTAGTTTAGTTTTTTTAAAACTCGTAAGTCTCTTACTCTCTCGTCCTTCTCTCCCTGAATGGAGAGGTTGGGGAGAGCGTCTGTTGTTCATTTCAGTGGCCAGTCTGGCCCAAATTATGACATTGCCTCAGGTCATTGATGTGGTTAGCAGTTACAGCCTGCACTATGGTGTAGAAGTAAAATGAGGGAGTCATTGTCTCATTGAAGTGGCCAGCCAGCCAAACCCTCCAATATGTCTTTGCAATTGGGAAAATCACAGTCCATGAGCTGAAACGCACACACTGCATCTTGGTCCATGCAGGAGCTAAGAAATCTTTGAGCTGTATCCAGACAATGTAGGGACTGTATATTGTGCAGACACAATTTCAAATTTCTTTCTTCCATTTCATCATTTGCAGGATCCCAGAAGCCTTAAAATTTCCACACTAAACAACCAATTGCATCATTAGTTATGTAAGCCCCTGTGAAAATCTGTCTTTTAGCTCTTACTCAGGCCACGAAGGTCACTGCTGTGGAAAGAGAGGTGACTGGGGCATTCCATGTGTGGGTCTCTTGTAAAAACAGTCATATAAAGAAACTACAACTCTAAAAAGAAATCAGGTCAATAAATTCAACATACTCAGGTTGAAATGTCAGTGCTTGGGAGTACAGACTGATGACAGGCTTTGAGAAACTACTTTGGTAGTTATTTCAATGAGACACGAAACAGAGAGTGAGTGACTGAGAGCAAGAAATAAAAAACGTTACCACAACGGGTATGGTCTGACTACAGCATCAAAAACACAGAAATTATGTCAGTGACTGCATATTTAACTCTGTTTGTATCTTTGCCTTGTGTTTGCAGCATTTCTGATATGGAAACTCACTTTTCCTCTACAGCTTAATGTAAACTAGTCATACTTTGGCAGGCAATTCAGCAGAACTTTCTTGTAGGGGACCATTTACTTCAGAAGGCAGCAGTTATCTGGAAATATTTTGCAATATTTTGTCTTCTTTGTAGTGATACATTCCATTTTAAAAAAAAATAATAGATCCACTTTAAGCCTTTCAGTGTAGCTGCTGTGTTAAACTTGGTCTCAAAATGACAGATTCTGTAAGTGTTGCAGTAACATGGGCTTGGTTTCATGGATGCATTGGCCAAGATGGGATCAAAGAATGTTACAATAGGTACTTCTGATATATAAATCTTCACTGGTCAGGGGAAACACAGGAATGAAGCCACTTTCCCCCTCCACAGCCTCAGGAAGGACATCTACAATGAAAGTAACCCCTTCCCACTGAGGAAAAGAAAACATCTGGGTGGTGCACAGCTGTATGCAGAACATTGCCCAGGCGGTGGAGAATAAGGGACTGGGACTCATGTTATACTTTCTTCCTTGGTATTTCAGGAACAAACACATGTTTTATGCTCCATAAAACAGGTTCTTATGTGCAGAGAAGGTAGATAAGTGAGATTATGAGCACCTGGCATCTTCTTTCAGTTGTCCTTTGGCAATACAAGTGTGATATCACTGTGTTCATCCCTGTAAAGGTTCATTACTTTTGGCATAACCTTGGGAGATGCTTTCACCAGAAATGGTTCTTAAATCTTTTTAAGATAAGCAGCTGAAGGGCAATAGTGGGAAACAGACCAAATACAACATAATTCAGGTAAAAGTTCTTAAATTAAAGGAGTATAACGGATAGGAAATTGTCTGCTCAAGTTGTTTCTTAGTGGAAAACAAGCATGATTTCAATAAACCACATTTTTCCTTCAGAATGCCTTTAGCTATCCCAGAAACATTTTGATGAAAAAATTGAAACATGTTAATTGGAAAATGCTGGCTTAATGTCTCATGAGAGTTGTTGTTCCTTATGAATTCCAATCCTTTTCCTGTCTAGGTTTTTGTGAGACCTTAGACCATGGAATGGCACTACTTATTGCCTACTTTCTCTATCCAAAGCTAGGAAATGTAGTCTGATTGGCAAGTTCAGACTACAAAAGAGGATAAAAGCATAAATAACCATATAATAACTCGCCTCTGCATCTTGGTGCTTTTTCTAAACTGGCATTTTTGCTATAAAAACTTCCATCAAAAATCCAACAATTTTTTTGTTTAAAACTTCTGTTTCCATCAACATTTTCTCCAAGAAAATAAAATACTTTTAACCAGCTTTTCTGAAGTCAGGGATTATCAATGGGAGGATACACTTACTGCTCTTTATGCTTCTTTCTGGAAGCCAGGCCAGCTGGGAGATTGGCTAGTTCTAAGAAGTGATGCTGCAGTGAAGCAGAGGAGTGCTCTGAGTATGACTGTGCTCCCCCTTCAGAAATTCTACGTTCAGTCTGAGAAGAAATCACCTCTGAATCTTTTACATTTTCACATGACCCGAAAACTGTTTCCCATCGATTTTTGTTAGTCTCCCTCCATTTCAAATTAAATAGTGAGTGCATTGGTGGAAGAAAACTAATGGATTCTGAGGTTTTACAAATGCAATCATGTGTCTTGGGCTGGGGGTGAGAGCTAAACACTGATTATGCAGTCCCTCTCCTTCCCCAGTGCTCTGTTTACAACCCTTACCTGTTTGATTTCCTGAGCCCTGTTTGATCCTGTGTCAGAAACCCTGTAGAAGGCCTTAGGAGCGCTCTGTCTTCTCTACCTGGTTTGACAGGGGTGATCAAGTAACTAAAACATTGATGGAGGCCAGTCAATATGTGGGATGGATGTCAGTGCTGGGATCAACTTATTTCAGTCCCTGACACCTCATAATGTGTGAGGAGGACTGCGTCTGACACGAGGGAGTAGACGGAATCAGGTGGGAGTGAGACTAAAAATGTGAACAAAAAAGATCAAAGGAAGCAAGTGAGTGGTGTTACAAAATGTAATGATGGAGAGAAATTATGAAGACAACATGAGATGGAAATATGAGAAATTTAGAAAAGCTGAACAAAGAAAGAGGAAGAAATAGGGAGAACAAAAAACTAACTACAGAAATACCAAAACCAGAAAAAGCACGTTTGACAGAGAGTGAAAAGCCAGATGCAAACAAAACAAGGAAATTTTGAAAGAATTAATGAAGAAAAAGGTATTGACACTGTGGGACAGTAATGTTAAAAAAAATTAAGTGGGTAATATAAACAACCTGAGTGTAAACGTATAGTTTACATTTTGTAGTCTGAAAGAATGATGGAGACACCAGAACCTCAGCTGATGTCTAGATTTTTGAATCAGATTAGGCTGATCTAAGTTTAACTGAATGAACATTAAAGCAGTGTGGAGGGGGTGTGCTGCCTTTCTTTTAGAATTAAAAAAAAAAAAAAAACAGCATCCTGACTCATTCCAGAAGAAACATCTGGATTGTGGAATAACTCACATGGTGGTTTTGTTTTCCTTATCTTTCAATATTTTCTTTCCTTAATTAGTGGTGGCAGAAAACTAACATGTGGTGAGATTTGAGAAACCACAGTAACCATATTAGCTAAACGAGAGTAGATTTCCTTTCAGAGCTCTAACATATGAACAAAAACTAACTACATGTGGGGGCTTCATTTGCATAACCTGCAGATTTTCAAATAGCTGTGTTAGAAAGAAAAAACTCTTTCCACTTGCCATAGCGTGAAGGTGAAGCACAAAGTGCCTGCAAGGAAGGCTGGCTGGGCTTTGTAACTGGGTCAAAATAAAATGTGCTGAGAAGGTAAGTTGGACTAGTTACCTTGTATTAACTTTGGCATTCATCTACATGGTGAATTCTTCACCTTCTGAAAGACTGTTATTCATGCTGAATATTGAATATCTTGCAGCCTGAAAGTATGAGATACATTTAAATTAGAGAACACCTGAATTCGGAACAAGATGAGAAATAGTTTTTGTAATGGATAAGCAAAAATTCTCATTTATCTTTTAATTAACTGTTAAAATTCTGATTTATCTTTCAATGACTCTCATTCCATGAAATAGTGTTGATAATATTCAGCTGCTTCACAGGCTAATCTGTTAGTGTTCCAAAAGTAGGTTGTTGTCTGAGAGAGATGCTGGAAGCTGTTGGTAGCAGCAGTCGTGCTTGTTTGAACATAGACCACAATCATCTTGGACTTCATTAGTGATTTGAAGTCACATCCATTTTTGTAATACAGAGGGAGTTTCTACTTCTATTACTGACTATTTGCCGCTTACAAGACTGCCATGGGCTAGGTTTGTTGTTGTGTAATGAAGTTTGCTTTGCAAGACGCAGATCCATCTCTTCAGTCCCAGAGTTATGAGAAAGAAGCACTTAAAAGACCCGCAATGAAATATTGGCAAATTCCTTTATCACCATAGGATGTGCTCCTACTCTGAATTTGCTGGTTTTAACAGGATTTGAGCCCATGTTTCAAAATGTCAGACACTGTGAGCAGGAATCAGTGTTTTGCTTCAGACAGCATTTAGACAGAAAGTGACTTCTCTGTAAACAAGATCTAGGCTGCAATATATAGCGATGTTATTACAAAAAGCGTACGCACCTCAGCTTGTCAAGAGCAAATGCACTATTCCTTGCAGCACTTGAGGGACAGGGGATTTAAAAATGAAGGTTGTATTTTCTTTCCAAGAAAGTCCAGAAAATATCTTATGAGCCTCATCTTAAGCCCAGATCAAGTTAATTGGATGATTTTCGTTATTACATTTTGACATGCAAATAAGAATGAGTTAGGAAAACAGTACAAAAATGTAGTTTAAAAAAAGTTAAAGCCCCTCTTAGCAGACATTATGAGGGTGGCCTGAAAACTTGTGAAGTTTAATGATGGGAATTGCTATGAATTATGAAACAAATGATATAGTGAAGAGTACTTCACTATTGTGATTAAGAATGTCTCGAAAGATTCACAAGGTCTGGGCATCTTGCCAAACATCTTAATGTAGAAAACCAAAATACCGTGCCGTTGTTTAGCACCATCCCCCACATCGTTGCTTGCGCACCCTCCCCACTCACACCCCTGCTCTGTGCTGCCCTCTCACATTGACCAACAGCTCAGCTCTCCCTGCTCATCTTCATAGGCCAATTAAAACATAGATGTCCTTCAGCAACTGCTGCAAGTCACTAAATCTGGATTGCTTCAGACAGTTAAGGTGCATCACTGGGCATGGTGGCTGCTAAGAAGATAAGGACTGTCCCACAGACCAAAGGTCCATTCAATCCCATGTCCTACTTCTGAAGGTGTCCAGATGCAGACACCTGGGGAGAAGAACATCTGCTTCATGACTTGTTCTTTGATATCCTTGCAGCTTTCTGGAATATGTCTTTTGACCATTGCTGCACCCTGGTCCTCTAAGTACAGCTGCTAGTTTGATTTATCAATAGAAATTTAAAATGGAGATAATATCAGTCATCTGGTACAATTGTTTCTCTTGACCTTCTATCTTTACCTCTTGTCCCTGCACTGAAACTCACACATCTTCTTTCCTCCATGTAACTGGACTTTACCAAACCGTATTTCAAATGCTCATCTGCTTTATGGATTTAATCATAACCTTTCCCAGAGCTGAGATGACAGGGAATGGTTTAGTCCAAACAGCAATAAAGAGGCCAAATTAATCCTACAGTGACCGTATGGAAGCTATTTGAGTGACAATTCATATAGATTTCACACTTTTTTTTTCCGCTTTGTATGCATCAAACAGTGAAGATTGCTTTTCATCAGTAACAATCAAAACATGCATGCACAGTGTCCACGTACACACACACATCTACGAAAAAATGAGGCTCACATTTCAGGGATTTTAAGTATATCTGTGTTGTTCTATGCAAATATGTTGGGATTTTGTCATAGCTGAAGTCAAGGTCTCGGTCCTATGAAAATCAGCCACCGAGAAAACGAAATGTGCCTGCTTGAATGATTATGAACCATTAGGACATGATACTCTAAGTCTAACAAGCTACATTTTGACACTATGCAGCATTTTTGTTTCATTCCCTGGGTACGGTTAGCAGAAAGCAGCACCACACTTAAGCTGCCAGGGAGCCACTGCTACTGTGATATGCTCAGTTTTGAAAAAAAAGATGAGTGTGACATCTATCATCTTGCATTTCTTTAGGTCCAGCATCCTGTTAATTTGACCATATCTTACAAGGCTGCCTGTATTAATGCCATCTGGTGTCTCTAATGAGATCACAAGCTGCAACTGAATGTTCGCACACACAATTTCTAAAATAGAAAAGAAGTCTGAAGGGGTTTTTTTACTAGTTTTTGTTTTTCCTGCTAATGCAAACATCTAAGTTGTTATGAGAAACTAAGATCTGGAAGAGAAACGTTTATAGCTTTTAAAATTCAGGAATCGCAAGTGTTTGTGCCAAACAGGCAAACGCTCTTGCATTTTCCTTCTTTACCTGGGCATTTGCAAATTTTCTGTTAGCAGTTCAGGCAAAACATTTGAAAAATGTGCATCTTGACATATACCAGTTCATTGTTTTTTCTTCAGGAAACAGATATTATTCAATTTATTAATTAACACTTGTCTCAGTTTTGCGGTTCTACTGTAAGTGATCTTGTTTAAATGTTTAATGATTAAACTGCTCATCTCCGTGACATTAAGTTCACTCTTTGCAAAAATAGGTCATCATTCAGGATGTGTTCTGAACACAGTGACAATTAACACCCTACTTTTTATGATTTTAATGCTAGCTTGATTATTTAAAAACTAGTATCATTACACAGCTGGACTAGTTAGTAAATGACTTGCCTCCAGCTTGCATGTTTCCAGCACAGACAAGGTTAAATATTTTCCTTTACATAAAAAAAAACAGGTTATTGTTATTGCTTCTCAGGAGGAAGTGGTGATTATTTAAATTTAACTCTGTATCTTTAACTAATGCTGTTATTTCTTGTTTTTCGAATTAAAGTGTACTCCTGTTGAAACTGACGTTAAATGTGCTCGAGGTAGCCACAAAAGAATGTAACAGAACCACACATCCTCTTTCACCTGATCTTCAGACAGTTTTCAAATCAGTAAGTACTAACATAAAATAGGTAATCTATAATGTATGTATGTGTGATGAATGTATTAAACCGAATATGTAAGTAGGAGTGTACTTACATTGGTGGGCAATGCTTAAAAATACTTATTGATTCCCTCCAAATACTGAGGATTTTTTTCTTTATAGATATCTGTCTTGAGGTCTTTCTTCCATTGTCTTTTGCTTGTATAACTCAAATAATGTATTTCTATTTAAGATTGTAGTTTAGTCTTACTTTTGAGTACTGACATATTGTTTTCATAGTGAAAAGAAATATGATAAAGTGGATAAAGTGGAAAAATAGCAAGCTAAAAAATGCAAGGCATATATATTTATTATTCAGAACATAAGTATGTTTGTGTGCACATGCCTAGATGTGCACATATGTAGTATATAAACAATATTAGAACACGTACCCACACCCTTATGTATATGGAAATTTAGTTTTTATAATTACCAGATGCATTAATGCTAAATAAATCCATAAATACGCAGATTATAAATTTGCCTATTGAAAGACCATTGGAAAGATTTAAATGGAAAAGAAAATTGTGTTTATAGGAGTTCTGATTCAACTTCCTTTGCAGCAAATGCATCTTCTTAATAACTTCAGTGAACGCTGTTTCAAATTCAGAGAAGGAAATCAGCTCAAGAGATTTAAATCAGGTCCTAAATCTGATCTCTGCAATTCTGGTTTCAGTTTGAGTCCTTCTCTATTACTCTCATAGAAACCATGCTCAAGAAGCTTTTGCCAGACAGTGGAAGATATTTTCCAAATAAATATGTGACTGGTGGTGCTTTTGTGAATGCCTGTAGCATCAGGGAGAGTATGCAGCTCTCCTGTGATGAGCAGTTGTTGTTCCCTACAGGCTTTCTGCTGAGATCTTCTGAGGACTAGACAGCCCTTCTTCAGTGCTAATCTGAAGAGATCTCCTTTCTTAGCCTTCCTTGCAGGCTGTAGGAAACACCCATGCTCCCTTTCTTCTAAATGCCTTCATCCAGTCTTCTTCCTTCTGCATGTCCTATACGAATGTTTGAGAGTGGCTTTGGCTAAGTGAAATGAAGAGTGACTGTTTTGTAGAGAATACACACTGTCAGGCTCTCTTTGCGTATTTTAACCATGTATGTCCTAGAAAGGTATGAATGACAGATACCTAGGAAGGTATTTTTCTTGCAACAATAAAATAATATTTTCTAAAATAATAACCTCGATAGGTACCCCTTTAGTGCTATCTAACTGAAGAGTTACTGTAGCTGCAGCCAAGTGCAAAGGGTAACAGAAACACCAAGCAAGGGCCTGAGTGTCTGGCTGGATGGGGTCAGAGGAGGGTAAAGCAGCAGATGGAGACTAGAGTTTCTCAAAGATGTACTAGGGGACTACAACCTCAGGTGAGCTGTACAACTTACCTGCTTGCCTTATACATCTTTGCACTTCTGAGAGACACTTTAAATTGTTTAAAGCTTGCTTCAGAAGGTGATCAAGTGCTTTCAGGCTGTCACATTCTTGCAGCTTCTTAAAATAGCTTTAAAAAGTCAGCAGAGGAAGCTGGAGAGGTGATGAAAGATTTGTTTAAAGGGCAGAAAAGCCAGAGAAGCCATGATGCTTAAGCAACACCATCTATTATGGGTCTTTACCCACCTGCAACCCTCTGTCATGAGCCAGCCTCCCCACATGAGTCATAGTCTCATCCTCATTATGCTTTTGGAGAGTTTTCAGTCCTTTCCCTCCCCCAACTTCCCAGTTATATCTGGACTGCATCTGCCCCACTTTTACAGATTATCTGTCTCTCTTTCTTTTTCAAAATTCAGGTAATTCCCAAACAGGAAGGATTTGTTTGTCTAGACTAAAGCTGACCCATGCACAGCTCAACTAACAAAAAGCAGAGAAACTAGACGAAGCTGCCATTCGCAGCCTTAGCAAATATGGGACCTGATGTTGCCCAGTCCCTGCCATTACTGCATTGCTGGTATGTGCTGTCCTCACAGAGCAGCTAATGGAAAGGAGGACTGAAGTCATGTAGGGGAATGCCGAGAAACTAAATCTCCTGCCCATGGGTTCCTGAGTGAGAATAAACAAGTCATTTAAGCTCAGCTTTGCGCATGTGGCCACCAATGGCATATTCCCCATTTTATCTGTCTGTGACTTTAGACTCTGTGGTCTGATTTGCAGAAGTCTGAGCCTGGCTGCAACCAGAGTCAATGGACTGAATCCTTTACGTAGCTGAAGTTCTTCATAATGCTAAGCACTCTTAAAATTTAGAGGGGGACAGGTGTCTCAAACTGAACATCTCGGGTGGACACTTACTGTAATGACTCAGTGCTTAGGTTCCTTCCCTGTAAAATAAAGATAATAATGCCTCCTCACCACAGGATGTTGTGCAAATTAATTAATTACCATTTGTAAAATACTTAGGTATCCCAGTGATAAAGAAAGTAAATTATTTTCATAGAGTGCAGTCTATAAGACAAAACAACACTAGTACTCAATCTGTTAATAGTTTGTGTAACATCCTTTACCCTATAAGAAGCAATTATCCTGGCACTCATATTTTACCCCAGCAGTGTAATAAAAGAGGGTGTTTTTTTAAAATGGGTATTTAAAAAATGTGATGTTAAAAGTGCTGAGACATACTGATAAAATGCCAGAGTAAAAAAAAAAAAAAAAAAAAAAAAAAAAAAAAAAGTTAAAAACAGTTGAAGTGCTGTATTACTGTTATGGCATATACTAAGGTACTGTTAGTTACTTGTTCCATATTTCCCTCAATACACTGATTACCATTGTCATCCAGAATTTCTGAAAGTAAAATTTAATTTACTGTAATTTCTTGTGGTGCAAAGTCAATGTGAAGTAAGGGTCATATATTCTCATATATCGTTTATTAGCTCTATGAATAAACATTCCATATGTAAGATTGTGCTCTTAATGATACTGATACAAACCTTCCACTTCCCACAACTGCACATTGTGCTGCAGAGATGTGTGGTGTGTTGAGATGCTCCTGTGTATTGTTGGTGTAGTTGAAGTGATGAGATTCTTCTTTGAGTAAATGTTTTATTTCCGACTGTGGTTTTCTACTTGCTCATATTTCTTGTGTTGGTTTCCCAGTCCAATCTACTTTATTTTTGTTTCAGAAATCCTTGTGAAAGTATTTTGAAGTTCTCAACATATTTTTCTTTCTGAGAAGTGTACTGCCAAAATGAATTTTGTAAGTACTTAATTGATAAGCTATCTTGGTACATCAATAAAGCAATGAATCTAGGAGTCCCAGCTCTTTGGGGCTGCTGGTCCAACTGCCCCAATCTCAGGAGTGATTAGCTGAAGAGATGTTTCTGACAGCAGAGTTCCCTGTCAAAGCACACTGTTTGTTGGGTTTGCACTCTCCTAGTGTAACTATAGGTTTGGCATCTGTGGTGTAGGTAACTGTGTCTCAGACTACTCATTCTGGACTGTCTGTCTAGCTGAACAGAGAGAATTAATCATTTTGGGGCTTGATTTAGCCAAGCTACATTAGTGTGAAATGTATAACATACTAGAAAGACCTGTTACCCTCTCTTGATGGTAAAGGAAGTCTAGACCCCTACTTCAAAGTCAGACTTTTACTCTTTAGAGTCTTCTGTGATGGCAGACTAATCCTTTCTGCATAATGCATTTAAAGATGGAAACCTTTGGGCCATACAAAGAGATTATCTCCATGTTCATATTTAAATTAAGATTTTATGAAATTCCCTAGTTCTTACAAGTCTCCTCTGCAGTGTTAAATGCATTTTTAATTGGGGTGTGTGGTTGGTGGAAACAGTGTAAAAATTGCAGTGTTGGAGGAAACAAGAGTGATGTGGACTATCTTGAGATGAGTTTGATACAGGCTTGAAGCTGAGGCATGGGAAGGATTGGACAGAAGTATTACAGTTATCATAAGGAAAACATCACTTTCATTTCAACCATATAATACTTGTATAATAATTTTTGAGATATTGCCATTGTATGACTTTGTTATCTATCATCTTTCTTCTATATAGAAAGCAGAGATTAATACCTTTGTGTTAACTGGTGATCTTCTTTTTTACAGACAGAGCTTCCTATCACAGATTATTCGTATTATCCAGACTATGCTTATCTAATCACAGAACCTTGTTCTAAGTTGGAAGTGAGGAACTTCACAAAAGCATTTCTGCCAGTTGTGTACTCATTGATTTGTATCATCGGCCTAGTTGGTAACATCTTCGTAGTGATGACCTTTGCTTTATATGAAAGAACCAAGTCCATGACGGATGTGTACCTCTTCAACATGGCCATAGCAGACATACTGTTTGTTCTCACTCTTCCACTGTGGGCAGTGTATTATGCTGCTGACAAATGGATTTTCGGTGATTTCATTTGCAAAATTACCAGAGGTATCTATGCAATCAACTTCAGCTGTGGAATGTTGCTTTTGGCTTTTATTAGCGTGGACCGGTACATTGCTATTGTACAGGCAACAAAGTCATTTAAACTCAGGGCAAGAACACTTGCATATAGTAAACTCATTTGTTTGGCTGTGTGGGTATCATCAATTTTAATCTCTAGTTCCTCTTTTCTATACAGTGAAAGTTACAGCTTCTCCATCAATGAAACCAAAGAGATTTGTGATCACAGATTTGACAGAAGGTCTGAAAGCACAATGCTGAAATCACTGCTGCTGTACCTACAAGTTGGATTTGGATTTTTTATACCTTTCATATTCATGATTTTTTGCTATACTTTCATTGTGAAATCCTTACAACAAGCTCAGAATTCCAAAAGAAACAAAGCAATCCGTGTCATTGTATTAATTGTAGCTGTTTTCCTAGTTTGCCAGGTACCTTATAATATTGTTCTTCTTGTGACAGCCATAAATATGGGCAAGACAGGCAAATCTTGTGAGAGTGACAAGATAATGGCCTATGTAAAATACACCACTGAAGCCATAGCATTTTTACACTGTTGTGTGAACCCTGTGCTCTATGCATTTATTGGAGTGAAGTTCAGAAGTCATTTTGTGAAGATAATGAAGGACTTATGGTGCATGAGATACAAGAAATACAAGAAACGTAGTTCAAGGATAAGCTCTGATGTTTATCATTCGAGACAGACTAGTGAAATTCTGACTGACAATGGATCTTCATTTACTATATAATACAATTCGAACAACATTATTACTGAAGGACGCTTCTCACCAAGCAACCCAAACCAGCATCACTGTACCTGTGACAGCAAGTCCTTTGGACTTCTCTGCACCTCTAAGGGAGATACCACAATCTACAACTTCTTTCAGGAAAAGAAATAGAACGAAAGAATAACACTGTCCTATGGCAAACTAAAATCTTATTCATCTTTCTTAACATTCAAGCTGTTCTAAAGTGCACTCTCAGAGTTATCAGGAGACAGAAGTTTACAGCGGAGCCCTCCTTGTTTTCTAAGGAAGAATTGCATCTTATCTGTCCTACATTACTGAAATACCCCCAAAGTATTAAGTAAATAAATAAGATTATGTCCAGCTTCATTCTACTTACATTTATGTTGTTTCTGTTAATTACTTCTACCCGGAAATCCTACTTAAGTGTGAGTCTCCACTGTGCTTTTGTCTCAGACAGGTCACGCTGTGACAATGCTAACCTGAAGAGATGACATTTTGAGCAAAGCACGGCAAAGAAAGCAAAGAGAGAAATGAAAAAAACCAGACTCAAGGCTGCTGACATTGCTGGGCTTAGGTCTCATAAACCTTTCCCTAGTTCTACACTCCACCTGCTTATCAAGAATTGCTTACACCAAGGCTGAAGTTGGTGAAAGCCAACAGTGACGTGTCTACTAAAGAGAGTACTAGAAAAAAAAGAAAGTTATTTATTAAAGAGAATACCGAAATACCCACAGAAAGGTTTTCTGACATATCTTGAGATTATCTTCTGAACAGAGAATGGAGCTTTGCTCGAGAGATTATTCTCTTCACTTAGCACAGGATTCAGGTGCTGGAATCCATCAAAGATGATAAATCAGTGAACTTCTCTTTGTGAAAAGTTTTTTCTTTCTAGCTGAAATTCACACTCCACTTTTTAAATGGTGACAAACTGTACAGAACTGCAATTATTTCAACATTTTTTGTTGGAACTTGATCGGTGACAAAATGTTATGCATTTCTTGGTATTTAGCTACCATTAGCAAAGTTTCCTCACGAATGGATTTACTAGCGCAAATATGCATGTATGAAGTTTACTTTATTAACTTCAGAAATTATGAAGGACTATATCTAAAAGTAAAACCAGAATCTGGCTTAATTCAGCCAGAATTTTACATTCGATTCACTATGAGTATAGGAATATTTATAATAAATGCAACTAGTTTTACTCAGCCATGGCTTTTCAGCAAATCCTCAGTGGATCTTCTGCTCTCTGAGCGAGCGTCACCACACTGTAGCAGTTGTGGTGGGATGGGGAGGCAGACAGGAGCAGGAGTCGGAGAGCAGAGGGGCAGGACAGAGGAGAGAAGAGGAGCAGCACTGTTCACAGTCTGCCAAAGGACCTACCAGTCCTCTGCAGTTCTGCTGCAACGGGAGCATAAGCCACGATGGTGTCCACATTTGCTGTTGTGTGGGATGTTACGCTCCTACAGCTGTGTAAATTAATGCAATTTTCAGCTTGCTGTTTACCTTGGTCAGTTTGGTTTTTTTTAAGCTCATGGCTAAAGAGACAGCAGAGCTCGGATCACTAACCACGTTGTTCAGTGGCAATGCAAAGGGCCAAGAAGGACAGTGCTGGCTGGAGCTGAAGATCCCTTGAGGAAACGCATTGATATGGCACAAGACGAAACTAGTACTGACTTGGCTGGCACAATCCGTCCTTGTTTACAGTACAGTGTGAGGTTTTTAAATATCAATGCCAATTGTGATAAAGATTGCATGTATTTATCATGACTGAATAGCAACTTAGGCAAGAATAGGATACAAACTTATGTAAATGCAGATGCATGCATTTGCTGTATATAGCACTGATGATTTTCTGGAAGAGAACTCAACAAATAAAAAATGTTAACTGAAAAGGAAAAAAATCCCCTCAGATCGAAGCATTTCTTGCTACATGTATCGCCTTGAAACATTCTCTTATTCAGTGCAAAATTTTTCGTGTCTGAATGACATGGTGCCTCTCCCTCAGAGGCTGTGTGAGGGAGCGTGCCCTAGGGCGGGAAGTCCGTGACTGAAGCCCACTGAGCGCCATGGAGGCTTTTGGGCAGAGCCCCGCAAGGCTCGAAGAAAGCATACCCCCTCCCTCCTGCTGGTCCTGCTGCTGTGCCTGCGTTGGCCTCCAGCCCCTGAACAACCCGGACACTGCCCCGGTGGCCATCGGGGTGGGGTTGGGGATTGAGATGGCGGCCAAGGGGCAGTCGCTGACCCCGTCACTGTCACCGTCCGGCCAGAGGAGGCTCACTGACAGACCCGGAGCAGAGAGGGAGGGTGCCAGGGCAAGGCAAGGTGTGGTGAAACAGTTCCTGGCTGAAGGGACATCCTCCCTTGGGGGTGAGGGGGGAGGAGGAGAGCAAAGCTGGGTCCCACAGGCCAGGGCCTTTCCCAGGGAGAGGGGCTCGCTGGGCTGCCTCACGGGTTGCCAGCCCCTGGTAACCCTGAGGGACCCTGGCAAGTTGGAACCGCTGGTGGTGGGACACCTGCCTCCCGGCTGCTGTCTTGTTGGGGGAGAAAAACGCTCACTAGAAATGCTGTTGAAAAGTAGAAAATGTACCCAGCTGTTCCCTGATTCTTGTGGGTGAGAAGTGTTGCTAAGGGAAGGGGAACATGGTGCCTGTGTGGGACTAAAAAAGGTGCTTGGGGTAAGAATTGTGCTGGTGTCGAGGCTTTGACAAAAACCCCACTCGAGGTACAGCTGAAACCTTGATTACTGTGAATGATGTCCCTGTCTCTGGGAGAAATGTGGGTGAGGGATAGGATGGGCTCTCAAGCGGCCGGTGAGCAGGTAGAACTGCAGCTCCAACCCGCAGGGCGCTGGCTTTCTTACTCAAATTTTGACGGTGGCTAAAGAACAGAAGTACAGGTAGTTAAAAACTTACATGCAACAGGTTCTTACTATTTTTTGTGAAATCTACCATAAGAAAAAAGAGCAAGACCAGTTCAGAGAGAAAGCAGTGGAGAAGGAGAACCCCATTGCTCAGTGCTCAGCAGCAGGTGGCCGTAACGTCATGTTGGACAGCAGATGTTGCCGATATTCTGTCTTTCAGATATTCAGATATTCTGTCTTTCCTCCGGTGGCCATGTCAGCAGAACTGACAGGTGAGCTGGGGTTGCTGGTATGAGTTTAAGGCATGAAAAGAGCACAGATTTATAGGGACCTGGGTGTTACTTTCACTGCTTGTGGAGTAACTTTTTGGAGCTTGCTATGGATGCTGCTTTTTATTATTATTTTCATGTTGTTGTAGCTGTGCAGTACACTGCATAGCAAACACATGGTGAAATTTTCTTTTTCGTTGCATGTATTCCATCTGTTATATTTGAAGAAAAAAGACTTGGTTTTATATAGGTCCTTGTTTCCTGCCTTACTTAAAGAGAGAAGGATACGTAGTGTGTTGTGTCATGTCGTACACACAGAAGATGGAGATGATAAGCTTTGAGAAGACAATTCATATCCTCCTCCAGTGGGGGGCTGGGGGCTGGGTTGCGGTATTGGCTGCATGCACAAGGTCTCAGCTTGCTGGTAGGTTCCATTCTGCTTTTGGTGGCTCCATGGCAGCCCTGCTTGGCACTTCCTGTTCAAGCAGTTCAGAAGGGGGTAGGTCATGAGCACACAGCATTAATAAAGGCATAATATCTCAGTACAGACAGCCTAAAGCTAAATCCATTTTTGACACATACCATCTTGAAAATGGACCTAACTTATTAATCATCTTCCCATGAAAACTGGCGGCTTTCTTCCCATGGTATTTAAATTTCCTCTGTTATTTTTTCTATTTAGATATTCATGTCCCCTATAAGCTGGTGAACCTGCAAGACAGTCACAGTAGATAGGGGCCTTGCTACTAGCAAGGAAAGACAGAGGAAAGAAAATGAAAATTATATGCAAAGATAGATAACTGTTAGAAACAATGCATGGAAACCGAAGAAAAAGAGGAAAAAACAGTCTTTAAAGGAACATTTTTGTGATGGAAGGTTACTGAAAATTATTATTTACATATCAGGTATTACTCTGATTTTATTATTTAGACCAAACTCTGCTTTAGATCTTTGTACAGTGATCTTGTTGACTAGAACTGTGAAAATCTGGGGTGCAGGGAGTTGCTGCAAAAGTAGCAAAAAGATGGTACTTGAAGCTTTCTGAAATCAGATTGAATTGGAAAAAAATAGCTTTAGATTAAGTGAAAATGATAACTTTTTCAAAATGTCAAAACAGTTTGTCTCATAAAACATCTAAAATGTTTTGACATTTCCGGTTAGTTTTCACATACTATAAAAAAAGCCAAGGAAATGATTTCACAAAACCACTGAAAGAGGCCCATAATGTTTTTTTTTTAGGCTGCTGCCAAGCAATCAGGGTATTCCCTCCAACCACCTCCTGTGGTCGGAGATACCACCTCCTACCACCACCTGTGGGTTAGGGCCTCATACCTTGTTTGAAGCAGTTCGTGCAAAGTAAGCTCCAAAGACAAACAAACAAAAAACCCCAGAAGGATGCTTCACCCTTAAATTGTACTACACCAATAGCTCTTACTTCTCTTCTGGGTGGTGTAGTTGCAGGTTCTTCAGGGTGAAGAGGAAATTAAATGACATCTCCTCTGCTGTGGGTGAATGACATGAGACCCGGCGGTAATGATGTGACCACTAAGCAAGGAGTAGTCCAGTCTGGGCAGCTTGGAGCATAGTTAAGTTCCTTTTATGACAAGTTCCTTAAAACAAATTCTCCATTTTTGGTTGAATGAACTCCATTATCTAACCTGAGTCAAAAAGTGTCTGGGTTTTATTTAGTCAAGAAAACAAAATCTATTCATTAAAGAGTTATTTTGATGGTGAAAGTTCTTATCCATCCAGTCAGGATCCCTTTCCCCACAAACTGAAAACCTGTTGCTTGTACCTTTTTCTCAGATTTCTTTGAATTTATGGTATTATGCAACCCAACTGTATATCCTGATGCATCATTCATATTTTTAATGAAATTATCATCTTCCATGTATTTTCATTGCCTTTTTATTAGAAATACATACTGAATTACTGCGTTATCAATTTGATCTATCTGTATAAAGCTGAGCTAAACCAGTTGAATTAATATTCTTCTGCCAAAACTTTTTAAAGCTCTTATTCCATTTTAGTATAGCTTTGTTGTACCTAGACATCCATTTTAGTTAATAGAAATTAATGTAATAATATATATCTAATCTGTAGTAACTGGAATTTATTTATAAACTGGTGATTCACTGAGGATTAGAGGAAGTAGAGAACACTCAGATCCTTCCATAAGAAACAATGGCTGAACATTGAAGTAAGAGATTTTCTTCAAAATAGAAAATACCTGTGATCTTGATTTACGTCAGCCATGGACAGCTCTGATATTTCAGTACAAAACATGGTAGGACTATTTGTGAAGAATTTGTGCTTAGTCCTATCTGGCAGTTAGGAGTTATAAAGGAAAAAAGCTATCTAATTACCAGAAAATTGGTGATGTTTTTGTTTGTTTCTTAGCCTGGATTGGATCATCCAGCTATGGTTTTGTTGTAATTTCTGGTCCCGTTTCTGAAAAACTTTTACAGAGATATGGAGCCATTAAAATAGTGACAACTGCAACTCTACTTGCTATCCTTGATTTTCCTTGCTCATCTTTTGCTAGTATTCAGTTTTTAACCTATGAATTTCTGGAAGTTTTGCTGCTAGTCCATGTAATTTCTTATTATTTTTTGCTAGTATCAACTATGTTTTTATAGAAAGCATTTCGAGGTTCTGTATTCCATTACAAAAATACAGAATGGAAGAGAAAAAGGAATATTAAGATACAGAAAGTGTACTGTTTGTTAGAATGCATGAATGTTGTGTATTTATGGTAGATGGTTTGATTTCTAAGAAACACACATTTATGGAAGTTAAAATAGTCTTATTAATGTATCCTAAGTGAATTATAATGTATTGTAATCATCTGTCTCATAAAATTTTAATAGAAAAATGTAAACACCTTTGTATTTACTTTTCTGATTCAGATTCAGAACAGATTCAGCTCATAACAACAGTGGTAAAAATAGTACTGTTTTCAGATACTTTTTCGTGTTTATGGTATTTTCAGACCAGTGCATATATATGTTGGTTTTACACTTCAGAAGGAACCACTAGTAGCAAAATACAGTATCAGCAGGGATGCAAACAGTTAAAACAGAGACGGAAGAACCTGGTGTACCTTTTACATTGTAGTTAATTTGGCATGAACACAGTGTTTCTTAATGAAAGTATTATGTAGTCTGGACTTTCGTAAAACCGGGATTTTTTTTATCAGACTTATCAATGCAGGAAACATTTTCTGCTTTGTCTTCATTAACCTCACTTGTTCTTGTCTTAGGCTGCATGCAGCTGGCTTCATTACAAAATATTTCTAGCTGCTGTTGCTCTCAATAATTTTCTTCCTCTCAAGTTTTCCATAAATATGTGTCATTTTGTAATTTGACTTTATAATACGTTATTCAGAAAGTCATAGAAATCATGGTTTTAAGATGGTTATATTGATCTTACTAGAGGACTTAATTCCTTTTAACTCTTTCTGTTCTTTGTATTTATTTCCATGAGGCTACAAATTATTGTTTTCCAGTAATGATACAATACTGCAGAAAAATGTTAACTTGTATAAAATTGTAACTAAGATTGCAAAATATTGGACAAATAAACCTCAATGATAGCTACTTCCACTCACTCGGTTTTTATGTGAAATACTATCTAAAAATGCTTGCTTATTTGAACCTGTGAAGCCACGTTTAAAATATTAATGTTCAAATTATCCTAAACTGACTTCCTATTTCTTAAATCTCTATAGATTTGAGGCCCAAAGACATGCTTTTAATCACTTAGTTTAGCTTTATAATACAATAATATGACTGTATAGTATGACCGCATAATGAATAAATTATATGCATTATAAGCTTTATCTTGCTGCTTTCCCCAAAACTAAGGTTTGTGGCTGAACTGAAGTTGCGCGAGACTGTTGCCTATTCTTTCCACCAGTACACCCTTTCCTTGAGGGTTGTTGCTGCTGCTTGTCAGTGAAGGAGGAAGAAAATGAAGCACCCCATTTTCTCTGAGAATCGAGTAGTTTTCCTCCTTTCAATCTGTAAGTGTTTTTATCTGATCTTAATAGGTTCAATAATGGTGAGCCACGGAACGTTCACTGGCAGCTGGGACTGTGATGTTTGGAGAGCCAACAGCTGCCCTGTTGCAGGATCAGGTGCAACTATGCCTCATTGAGATCTCAATAATTACGAAGGAGTAGGCTGTGTCCTTATTGTGAAATTCCAACAATAAGTATTTTTGCTGATTTTGCTTACAAAACACTTCAAAATATGCTGGATTCAAAATATTGGGATTTCCTTTATCACTTCTGTTTTGTTTTGTTGGTGGTTTTTTCTTTTTTTCTTTTTTCTTTTTTCTTTTTTTTTTTTTTTTTTTTTTTTTTTTTTTTTTCCCATTACAAAGGCATCATGATCTTTAACCATTGCTGCATTCTCCAAAGGCATTTATGGACAAATATTTCCTGGCAAAACAACTGTGTAAGAATCTTCTTGCCCTGAGTGTCTTTTTACAAGTCTCACATTCTCAGGCAAGACTTTGTACCTGACTCTGAGTTCTGCTCACGTCTTCTAGCAGTGTTTTATTAACATGTTTGTGCTGGGCTTTCAGCTTATTGAAAGTTATCGTGACTCAGTTGAGCGGCCCCACTTACCTCTCAAATGGAGGCAACTTTTTAAACCTCAGCAAATATCAAGCTATGCCCCAAAATAATCCCAGAAAATGGTGCAAAATGTAGAAAAAGAAGAATGTTAACAACTGGAAATCCTGAAGTTTCTTCTCAGTTCTGCACCTCCTCTTTAATTTCTGTAGAAAACTAGTTGAATCATTTTTGTTGGATTTTCAAAACTCGGTAGTAACAATGTATTAGTTTTTTGCATCAAGAGGTGCTGGTTTGTTACAATTTCAGTAAGAAAGGCACTCAGACTCTGCAAGGTGTCATTTAAAATGCTGTTTTATTAGAGCTAATGCATTAAGGAGGGAAGAACATAGAAATAAAAGAAGGAATCCCCAGTTGCACGTGCAAAGAGGTCTTTGAAAAATAGCACAGTATTATTTATTATAAAGGTAGCTATTTGATATATTTACAGATGAAAACTGTAAATTATATATTTTAACTTAGACATTTCAATAGAAAATGTGACATATGTTATGGCACACATTTATCCTTCTTGGAGGAGGGGGCTGGACTAGACAATCTCCAGAGGTGCCAATTAGCAAGCTTAACAATCTGTTCTATGACTCTACGAACTGAAATAAGCGGGTTGCTTAGCTATCTTCTCTTTGGAAATCTACGTACTATGGAGAACACCAACTGTCCCTCCGTTAGATTTTTCTTTGTAAGCCAGACCCTTTTTAAGGTAGTGTTTATTTCCAATGGCTGGTGTTGTGTTAGCATCTGAGTGTCCGCTGGTTTTACTGTGTGTAACTAAACATTTAGATGAGTCTTCTCTGCATTATACTAGTTTTATACTGTTGCAATTCTGAAAATTTGTATCAACAGATTGTCATAGGTACTGATTCACACTTCGTCACTATCTCACTTAGAAGATTACTGAAACCAAAGGGGTTTTGTTCACTAAATTAAATCTCTGCTCAGTCTGTAAAAGTTAATTTCTGTTCTATATCTGTATAGTTTCAATTCATGACGTTATATGATTTAACGATACAGTATAGTTCCAAGAGGAGGGAAAATAGGCATGTATAGTGCCACACAAATTGCATTTCTCTTGTCTGAAACTTCTCCCTCTGGCTTCCCAGTTGATTGCATTGTGGGAGAAAGCTGAAGGACAATTCCATTTTATGCATTTCAGAGTCTGGCAGCCAGAGCAATTTGTAATATTCACTAAGAGTGAAAATGCTCAATAGAAATAAGTGAAGACCAAGTTTTTATACAACACAGGTAGAATGAAATTATCAGCACACAATTTAAAAAACTTCTGTATTTTGCTGCTTTATTATATATTGTGTGATCTCTGATAAGATAATGATTATTTTGTCGTGAGTGCAGTGAATTAAGGTGGGCTGGTTTTTTTGTTCATTTGGCCTTTAAGCAAAAATATTTTTTAATGTAAAAATTACTCCCAAATACTGTTTCACTGCAGAAATGTTCACAGGAGTTTTATGTAAATTTTATGCATTCATAACAAAAGCTGAAGTAACTTCAGCTTTTAAGGAAGGTTTTAAGGAAAAAGGGAAAAAGAGGTAATAAAAGGCAAATAAAGGCTCAAATATGAACTGAAGCACAAAATCCAAGTTACAGACATTCTTAGAACTTTATAAAGGCCCTCACAGCAAACTACAAACCCAATGGCTCTTTGAAGGGTTTTGTCTGGACACTGTAGTTATAAACCATCTGTGATCTTTCTGTCACTGCCTTTGATCACTTGAGAAAAATTAGTATTTATTGGTAAGGGCTGTGAAACCAGGTTTTTAGGAAACCTTCTTGACTCCAGCTTCTCTGCTGATGTCTACCCTACAAAAGAACTTTTGGGAATGCAGTTATCAGAAATGAGTATTTCTCAAAATCTGCTTCCTCCTACAAAGGCAGCTAACATGCCTAAGACACGGGCAAACTCGGATACTCCAGAGTGCCCATTATCAGTCTTGAGTATCTCCAGCAGATAACTGGAGCATACAGGAATCTTTTTAGACATGGACTAGTTCATATGCTTCTTGCCTCAGGATTGGAGCCAAAACATCCCAGTGGACTGAAAGGATAACAAAAGCTACCACATGACAGTGCAGGATATGGGTTCTGACAGCTACAAACATACTGGGTAATGTTTTTACTGTATGTTCGGATATGACTCTTCCCATGGACGTCAGTATCCCATAGAACCAGGCATCAGAAAAATCTCCTGGGGAAAATGCTAAAGGAAAACATCAGCTGTTACAGGATCTGACATCAGCTGAAACACGATCATATGTATAGGGTTCTGGTTGCAGAGAAGTTTATGCTCCCAGATTCCCAGGTAGTGACCGTCACTATCAGGTGCATTGTGTTTGACTGGGGAAGGTTATCTGGAAGAATTGTGCACAAAAGGAACATACAGTGAGACTTAAAAATATCCTAAATTGATGAAGAGCTAAATGCCCAGCTGTCAAAATTATACTGACCATGGAAGTCTCTTGCAAAGGAAATAGGGGTTAGTGGTAACTGGCAGAAAGTCAGGTTTTTTGGTGTGAACTTTATCCACGTTATTGCTGTTACAGTCTGTTAAAGCCAGTGAGCTCCATTGGCAAAGTCCCCCTCTTCTGGAGTTGGCTCAAGGTGAGCTGATAATTCCAGCTGGAAAAGTGGATGTCAGGGTATAAACTGACTAAGCCAATTCTGTGGTATCACCTAGTTCAGAAATATAGCAGTGCTCCGATTTAAAAACTGTCTGCAAAATATTGTTACTATCTTCTTTACCCGATTTTGGAAGCTTGGGTGTATTTAGAAACTGTTTGGGCTTTTGATCAGTCTGAGTTTTGTTGTCAGTAATGTATAAAGAAATGCCACTGCTCAAATGAATTTTTGAAATTTCATACTTAATATCATGACATGTTGTGAGGCACTGATACTGTACTGAGAGTCCCTTAAAATTACGTCAGAGAGTATGTGTTTCTTTTAGGTGTAAAATTATTTTGGTTGTAACATTTTTAAATATCATCTGTGTGCTTGTTTTAGTTTGTTTGCTCACTCAGAATAGAGTAAAGGTTTCCCTCTAGTGGCTAAAACCCGTACAAACCGACTGAAAGTGTGATGCAGTATCTGTACTACCCAGGTTTTTGCCCATTTTACATCGAAAGGATGCACAGGAATGTCAGGCCTTAAATAGACGTTATTACCGTGTAGATGTAATCAAAGCTTCTTTGAAGCCAGAATGAACAGAGACATATTACAGAGCAGTCACGCAGTTTACTTTTTTCCCCAAAGCCATGCCTTTTTTCATTGTTATGGGCTTGAGTTACCTTTGTGTAATAGAGAATATGTACCTGTTTATATCAGTACAGATTACCAATTACTCGAGCTTTCTCTCTCGCAGGGGAGTATAATAGATATCTTTTTTTGCTCCATGGCAGATACCAGTGTCCACAGAAAATTAAATTCTGTCCCTTTTTTACTCTACCTGCAAACTTCTCTTCTTCTATGACACAGCAACAAATAATACAAGGGACAAAGCGTCACATGCCCATTTCAGAATTTCAGGCTCACTTGCTGGGAGCTATTTAGTGAATTCCTCTTCTGTCTAGAGATTAATTTATAGTCATGAACAACAGGAGAGGAAGTTTGAAATCCTTTCTCAAGATGCTTTTAATTACTATTCTAGTTTTTCGTTGAACTATAGTGAGTTGCCCATGCCTACCTGTTTTGTCCTAGGGAGGTACTGTTTAGCTGATGGCAAAATGGATATTCTTTCTTCAGTGACTTTTACTCTGCTCCAGCAGTGTGGAGCACTCCTGAGCAAGCCAGACAAGGCAGCTGTTTCAGTGCTTCTTTATTTCCTCATCTGATTTATCTCCTATTCCCTCTTCTTGCCCTAAAATCTCTGGGAGGAGCAGTGAGCAGGGAAGCAGGGGCTGCCACTTTTTCTTGGCTGGAAAAGCTGCCAGCCACGTGGCACTGGTGTCCCTTTCTAGTCTGTTGTTTCATGTGCAGCCTTGCAGAACTTCTGCTGTATAATTCCCATTTGTTTAATATCCCAGGGTACCTAAAGAAAAAAAAAGAGGGAGACAAGAATTATTAAGATGCCTTTGAGTTGCATTTTCAGAACGTTGATCATATTTAACTTTAACAGGTAGTTAAACCACCCTACATTTAATAGAGGTCTTTTTTGACACGGCATAAATAAGAAAGAAAGAAAAAAAAACCAAACTAAATTGATTCAGAAGTTTTCAACTGTGACAATAATTCTGCTGTAGTGAGACTTGAATGAACAATATACAAGGCAACAGAAATCTCTCCTGGGGCTTCTTTACAGAGGACAAGATAAATTATATACAATTCAAGCACCCTAGAGTATCCTAAATGGTAGATAATAAATGGTGCTTAAATGAGAGTAACTCATGTCAACTAGATTATTAGACTGAATTGTGGACACTGTTACTAAGTTGCTAGTAGTGTACACACAAAACCAGTAAACAAATCACACTAACAAGTTACTCTTTCAGGAAGAGCAAGCCCTCACATTACCCTGTTGCAGCTGGGTCCTGGGGAAAGTCGTGAGCTCGGTATGAAACTGCTTATCCAAAAAAATAGGAGGAAGTACCAAAAAGCTGAGTACTGAGGTTGCACCACTGCTACATGCTTCCATGCTGCAGCGCAGGCTGTCTGGGACAAGCGGCTGCCTGCGCTGCCAGCACCTGAGTGAAAAAGAGATTTATTTAAAAGAGATTTTTTTTTTTTTTTTTTTTTTTTTTTTTAAAGAGAGAAAATGCGTCTTGGCTGCTTTTAAACACGCCGGCCTACTAGTGAGGCAGCTGGCAGTGCCTTGGCAGGAGGAGACCTAGCATCCACTTGGATAAAGAAGGGAAAATGCTAGAAATGCCGATGTTAAGGTACGCAGACTTTGCAGAAAAATATTGCCATGGCAGAAGCAGCAGGGCCAGGGCTCAGCCAAGCTGCTCGCAGATGGGGGTGAGGAGCAGAGCTGCTCTACCACACAAGAAGAGCTTCAGAGCTGCTCCTCTTGACTTCAGTGGCAGGAGCCATGTTCCAGGAGCACATATTGAGACATGTGCAGAATATAATACAACCTGTGAAGCAGCTGCATACTTATTTGCATGAGCAGATTGTAAAATAAGGTCTCATTTTGTTATGGGGTTGTACAGTTCCCAGCAGAGAAGCATCGAGATCTGTGCCTGGAATTGCTAGGTATCAGAGCAGTGCAGATATAGAATGATAAAAAAATTCATTGGAGTTTTGGAAAATGCAGTGAGCACAGCTAAGTCCAGCACTTCAATGCTTGTTGAGTATTTGGCTCCGAGGCTTCAGCTGAGGCCTGCAGGCCCGAGCATTACAGTTAATTTCCTAACACTATTTTTGGGGACCTTATTAAAACTGCCGGGGCTTTCAGATAGATTTCTACTTGTTTTCAGGGGAATTTGTGAGGATTTAGCAGTTTTAAAGACCAGGTCATGTACGCATACACATACTGACTTTATGCAAGGAGTTAACACATCGAGTGCTTTAAAATTACATGGATGGAAGGCTCTGTGAAAATGTGAAGTATCTTACTTATTTATTTTGTCTTATATTTATTATAAAACTACCTGAGACAAAATATGTTCATCTTTATGCTAGTTTTTAAATTACAAAATCTGCTAAAACAGAATCCCCACAAACACTTAGCAAAACAATCATCGGCCTGTGCTGCACTTCCTTGTTTGCTCTTGCTGGCTGCCAGGGTACTCTGGGCAAAGGTATTTCTACCTCACAGGGTGTAATTTTGACTACTTTGGCCATATTTACTGAGGAACTACTTTGTTGCCTGGAAAGGGGGAGGCTTTGTGTGGCTTTGACTGAGTGGGGCATTCCAGGAAGAATGGCAGGGACCAGGGTGGTGGCTGAGAGCTTCTGTTTACTCACAAATCCCCTGGCAATCCGCAACAATGAGAAAGCAAACATTGAAAATGTTCATGATAGAGCAGCTTTTAGCATTTGGTTTCTTATCCAAACTAAAGTCAGCTACCAGCCTAGGCAGTGTTAACTTTTATAAACAAATGATTTCTTACCTATGAAACCTCATGCATTAAGAATATACCTCTGCTCCTTTCTGAGATCGTAATATATTAAGCTGATGAAGAAGATCAACTATGATGAACAGATATTGGATTTTCTTTTTATTTTTGATGGGATAAAAGCTCACACTGGCAAGTTAGTCACTCAGGGACCTCCTTATCAGTGTTAAGGTTTCAACATCTTTTCCTTGCTGATGATTTCAGGGAGGTTCCTTCACAAAATCCAGTTCTTCATAATTCTTTACCTGTCAAATAAAAAAAAAAAAAAACTAACCAACTTGCATATAGTGTTATACAGAGAAAAAACACTGGCAGGTTGGAACTTTTACCTCCACTTGACTTCAACCTGAAGTGGGGATCTGTAGGAGAAGCAAATTATCATATCCTGTGCAATACAAGGATACAACCAATACTGCTGTTGACAGCAGAGGAATGAGGAGACTCAGGAATTTGGTGTTTCCTCTTGGGTTTTGGAGGGAATTGCAATATAGGGCCACGGGTTCTACTATTTTCTTTAAATGTGATTTCTTAGCCCATCCTTTCTGATCTCTCCCTGTCTAGTCCTTTGTCTTCACATCTACTTCCTTTTGTTTCACTCCTATCAAAAATCCACTCTGCAGGGTTCTTATTTTAGTGCACAAGCATCTGCCCAGACAGCCTGTACTTCTGTTGTTTTAGATTTGTGGATTTCTAAAATGTTTCCAGTGGAACTGTAAAGGGAGTTTAAGCCTGCAAACAACATGATGTTTCCTAGCTACACATGATGGATCTGTCAAAGCAGGTATCAAACCTAGTAGGGTGTGTTTACATCTTATGCAAACCACTTACATTGAAGAAGGCATTAAATCCTTTCCTTGCAAGCAAATGAAATTCTTGGAGACTCCACATTTCTCAAAGACTGCAAATAAATTACCTTTTTATTCTCCCATAGCAGGCAAGATAGGGAAGCTCACTAGCTTCAGCTGCTGAAATATACTCTCCTACCCCAATTTTTTAAGGTAAGTAGCAAATGCCTGGCACCTGTCTTGGAAGGAATGGCACACAGTGCCTAAAGAGGAGAAGCAGAATGTGTGTGTTGTGCAATTGTCTCAGCCATACTGGTCTCAGGGAGAATGGATGCAAGCTGTAGCAGTGTTATTCTGTCTTTCTGAAATAAACATTCTTCTCAGCTACTTAAACATCACACAGTTTGGCTTTTTTCACATGACATTTATTTTCTCCTCTTTCCTCCTGTTATCTCTATTCCCTGCTTTCTGCAGTCATCTTTGGACATTAAGCATTTTCTCTGAATTTCAAGGCTGAAGATTTAGCTGAAAGACAAGGTCAGGACACTTTGGCAAATGCTTTGAGTGGTGAATAGGTTTTGGGTTTTATTGTAATAGAGTGTTATATCTGTTTCTGTTTGTCTGAGATTTTGAGATCGAATAGTGAGAAAGCAGGCAGTACATCTAAGCCATTTTAGCTGGCAGAAATATTGTGGTTTTGTATTGCATGTATCCTAACAGTATTTTATATATATATATATGTGTATTTATATATACTTCTAAATAGATGTAAAAATACATAAACATATTATATGTATGTTTTACAGTTTCTGAAGTCAGAAGACACTCTACATTCAGCCTAGGCTAAAAAATAATCTCTTAGATGAAAAAAAAAAAAAACAACAAAAAGAAAGAAGACAAACCACAAGATTTACTATGTCAGCATGACACCTTTCTTCATGGTGTTTTTTATTGAACATCCCTAACATGGATTTTGGAAAGCAGGGCATGGAAGCAGATGCTTTTAAGGAGGAAGACCATATGTCACAACAGACTGCCAGTGATCTGGCAAGCATGGTACCATCTTCCAAAGTAATAATTGAGAAGGTCATGCCTTCTTTATCCCCAGGTTCAGTTGACAACATGAATGAGTCCTCCAGCAAGCAGTGTCCACTTTTATATAGCTCAGAAGCCAGTGGTATGATGGGCAACAGTACTGACTCAACAGATAACTTGGGCCATGACCAAACTTTTCAGCATGCAAGGCAATTATATTATTTGGCCAGCTCTGATTGCTTTCCTCAAAAGCTGCCTTCTAGTGTAACCCAGGCTGGAATTTATGATGCAAGCGACACCTTGGAAAACTTCACTCCTTCTCTGCTCCCTTCCTTAAAACCTGGGATGAACCATTGTGCTCCCACCTACAAAAACATGGAACAGGTTAGTTTGCTTTAAATAACCACTGAATTTATAACTCCATATTGCAGATTTCTGGTAGTTGCACAGCCTCTTGAGGAAGAAAGGGACGGTAACTGTTGTATCTGTCTATAGATAGGAAGATTTACCGGCAAGGACTGGGAAGTGCATAATAACCCTGTGTTTGATTATGTTGCCTAATGCATCCATGAAATGAAGTGCTTTTCCCAAGAGACAATTCATCCGTTTTTCACTGTTCCTCTTGTTGAATAGTTATTGCTATCTCCTTCCCTCTGGTGAAAAAGATTGCATGTTCCAGCTCCGTGTTCTTGTGTGTAATGGTTGTGAGGCACGTTCCTGTTCTTATTTCTGTGGGTCTTTCCATCAGTCCTCTTTTCATCTTCCACCTCCTTTTTTAGCTTTTTCCCATATCTGACTTTTTCTCTTCTTATTAGTTTTGACAAGGAGATGGACAAGAGTAACTCTGTAACTCCACAGAGTCTCTTCTACTGAGTGCTCCATTTGCTTCTTATAAGGGTAAACAATACGGTGTCTTAGTTGCACATTTTAAAGAAACTCATGTTTCCAATACAGTTGAATTTATTATTTAGGGTGTATGCATGCTGGCAATTCTCAGCCCTTTCTCCACTGGAAGTCTATCATAATTTTAGCCTTTTTTGGTGATATAAAAATCAGAAGTACCTGTGCTAACAAGGCTGCATCATCTGCCTCTTGCCCTAAGCCCACCTCACCTCAGGGCTTCCTTTGTTATTACTGTTGGTACCAGAAACATCGAGAAATGTAGTTTGATACTGTGTCTTCATGATATTTTCAGACTGCAGGGCAGCAGGACCAGGTGATGAGGCAGCATATGGAGCAGCTGCAAAGGCTGGTGGCTGAACAGCAGAAAATCATTGCACTTTACAACCCAGGTACTTGGTGAATCCCTCCTTATGCTGCAGCACCCTCGCCTGCTGATGCTTGCACTCCAGCAGTGAAACGCAGCATTTCCTTAAAGAAATAGAAGGTCTGATGGTTGTTTTCAGTGGCTGGGAGCTCTTCCTCTGGCAGTTGGGCTAAAACACTCATTTCTTTATACACATTATGCACAAGCTTTAAGCCCCAGAAAAAGTTTCTTTCCATTTTTGTACACTAAAATTCCAGGAGAACTACGAGGATGAATCCTTTCTGTTTAATAACAGACCTCCTGTACAGACTTCTATTGAACTATGGATTTGAATGGTACTGCAGAAAACTATAGTATAGTGGTGAGAATTACAGAAAAGATGAAATATCCCTTTTTTCTGTCCCTCTATATGAAAGTTACAGCTTTTATGTAGAAAAAAGGAAAGGAAGAAAGTCAACACACCATGCTTCTGTTAACAGACTCTTACCTTTAATGGTACAGCCTGTTCCTCACAGCATGGTACAACTCCTTGAACAGCTTCATTTTACCAGTGGCATTGCCAGAAAATGCCATCTGCTCAGCAAGTAGAAAAAGAGGACACCCCCCACTTTCCACCCTGTCCACAGTAGTAGCACGTTCTCCTCAGCGTGTGGCCCCATGGTGAGAGGAGACTTTAGAGAAATCATGTAGACTTGTGACAGTGTTGGCCAGGCTTCATCAGGGCTACTTGTGCATAACGTCAGGCAGGGAGTATCTGTAAGGGCATAGGAAGGACAGGTGATCCTTGAATTGCTGCCACTCCTCAGATGAGCTGCTAGGGAGGCAGCTTCACCCAACCCATGTGGTAGGAACCTAAGGCATTCCCTGCCTGCATCCGTGCATTGATCTGTTATTAGTTTTCTCAGTCTAATTTCAAGCTTCTTTGCCGAGTTGAGGAGCTGCAAGGTCTCAAGTGGGGGGTGGGAAAAGAAAAGACCACACATTCTTTGTGGATTTATTATTTCTGCCTCCCCCACCCCCACCGCCCCTGGCCTTGAAAGTCTGTGAGTTGGCACTTGTTAGTTGGCTTTAGGGAAACTAAAAGGAAAGGGAAGCTAAAAGGAAAACCTTCCCCTCTTTTGCATTGAGGAGTGCCTCAGATACTTTGCAATACTTCTACTGGCTAAGGGACTTAAGGAGTCCTAGGGGAAACGTGTGTTTTACGTGCTTAGGAGTACTTTGTAAATTCTTTTTAATTCAGCATCCCTGTAGCATATGATAAGTTTGGTTATGACTGAAGGTTGCAGCAAGCACGTTTCACAATTTTAATAAAATAACAAAAGCAGAATTTGATTATTTCACTCTGAACATGCAAACCACCAGGTAACATGAAAGCAACGTTCTTTTTGTGCAAGACCAGTTTAGCAAAAGATTTCTAGTTTGGTGCAAAATATTTGTCTTAAACTTCTCTAATTTTTCTTCTCTGGTAATTATTTTTAGACTTTTCTGTTTCTCCTGGGATACCTTCCCACCCAGTAGCCATGATGCCACCCCTCCTGTGCTTTCCGGCTACTTTCAATTCTGTCCAGTTCCCATCAGAAAATTCTTCCCAAGTTGAGAGCCTGGAGTGCTTACAGACCTCTCCCTTGGCCATGTGCTCTGCCTGGCAAAGCAGATCCCCGCCATTCATGCCAAACGAGAGCAGTTCAGAAATCTCAGGAGAGCACATGCAGCTTTCAGATTCAGGTGGGTAAAAAGCACTGGAAATCTGAAACTAAAGCTATTGTGCCAGTCCTGTGAATTTTTGCCCTTGCTACTGATTGTTACTGATTTTATTGCAGGTCAGGGGAAGGTGCTTTGTTTTTATGGTGGCTTGTTATAAAAGCTTTTAAAGTATTTTAACCTTGATTTTTTTTTTTTTTACTTTTTGAATTGCAGTCATTCTTCCACTCATACTGACAGATAAATTTGGCCTTGTAGGTATAAATGGAGCAGAAAGTCATTCAATTGGAAAAGCTAAGTTATATGGAGTAGGGGGTGTATTATATTTAGGGGGAGAAGAATAAAAAGTAGGAAGTGGATATAGCTTCCAAAGGTAAGAGAATGTGTTTCTTTAGCGAAGAAGGCCTGCTCTTCATTAGCAATCTTGGTGTTTCTCACATTGATATGGAGTCACATTGTTTGGAGGAAAAACAATGTAAGCTGCTACTTGGCGTCTTCTCTTTGCTACATTTAGCCAGCCTTTTCTTCTGTGGGAAGACACTAAAGGGTGAGAAACAAGAAGGAGCGATTTGCAAGAAATCAAAAGTTGATTTCACAATGGGGTGAAGATGAACAAAAAAAGTGGGAATGAAACTGCTTAAAGGGGAAGAGGATGTAAATCAGACATGCATCCTGGATTCTTTTGAACTTTTACAGCAAGACCTGACTGTGATGCTGTGAGACAGTCCCATAGTACAATTGAAACTTTAATTTCGTATTCCTCAAGGTAGCTCAGGACCAGTACTCTCACTGAAAGAGCCTTGTCTCCTTCTTGTGCCTGGCACTATTATTTTCTTGCTGGGTTAACCTGAACCTGGGTCAGTTGCCCAGTAAAGTTTATCAGAGAGCTTCAGACATATTTCAGCCAGCACAGATCGGGGAGGAGTAGATGAGGAAAGCAAGAACCTGAGAGCAAGAACATACTAGGACAAGGCGGGGTATGACTGCTTTTTTTGACAGCAGCGCTGACTTAGACACGCTTTGTGTGTGTAAAACTAAGTCTTGAAGTTGCAGAGGTCTTATTGCATCAGGTTAACTCCTGACTGGCAGCTGGTCAGTGCAGTTGCCTTTGAAATATGCTTCAGTTGAATGTGTGCTTGAGGACTGGAATGAGCAGAGACCTTCCTAACTGCTGGGAGGAGTGTGGGTTTTTACTGCTGGAAACATAAACATGAGTGTACCAACAGCTTGTATAACACTTCACATTCTTATTTAAAGGGATAAGCACTGAGCCGTTGCTTCAGCGTACTGGGAACCCCACAAAAAAACCTCCCAGACAAGATGTTCAAGGAGAGAACAGAAAAGAAAACAAAGGTGAATTACACAGCTGCTTGCGCATTGTTCTTACCTTGCACGGGGAAGCGCTAGTTGGAAATTACAGTGCTGGGGCACCTCTCCTATTAGAGCCTTCTGGAGACAGCATAGCCCCACACGTGAGGCTGTGTGGAGGAACACATGGGTTCTGCATCCCTTGAGGCTGCCAACCTCCTGTGTCACCTCTGTTTCCTCAGATGTATTCTGGTGCAAGGCAGGTGAGAAAGTTGCAGAAACAGCACTGGTTGTCTGCTGTCGGACTGGAGATTTTTGGTGTGTAGCTGGGAAAGGCTGAGGGAAGGATGTAAGGCTTTTGTATTCCTGTTGTTGGACCATAAAGTCCTTTCAGTATGTTGCAAAGGACTTCAGTAGCTCTGGGTGCATTAATGTGATGAAGCGAGCTGTATAGTTCCTGGCTACAGCAACAGTGTGTAGTATGAATGAGCCAGTAAAGACTTTTTGCTCAAGTTGACAGACCTAACTTGAGCTAAAAGAGCAAGTCTCCATTAGCTGACACTTAGAGAAAAGATTAATTGAAATGGGCACCTTCTTGTGAACATATGTAGTGAACATAGCCAGTAAGCTTCAATAGGAAGATGTACAAATTTGCACTTTGGTGAAATAGAGTAGAAAATGCCCATTAAGAAAGTCTTGTGTACAAACACTGCTTGTTAAACTGTTTAATGAACTGGCTTGCAGGTCACATCATAGTTACAAACACGAGTAGTTCAGTACTGTCTAGCAAAGTGTCTCCACTGCAATGTTCTGCAGTGAACACATTAACCAAGCATTAGAAATCTCTAGAGGCAAGGAGTACAAATGATACCATTTGCCTTTTCCTTATTTCCAGCAGATAGACTTGAGGATCAGGAACCTTTTTTTTTTTTTCATGGGTTTCCCTCCACCAACTTAATTCAATTGTATTCTATGAAGTATTTTCAAAAATCAAAATCTTGCATATGTTGTTGAAAATGTAAACATTTCTAATTTATTTTATGATGTTTATTTTTCTTTCATTCATTCATTCATTCATTCATTCATTCATTCATTCATTCTCTAAAGGCTTTGCTTTCATTGACCTTTTTCCTGCTACTTAGATAACAGGCAATTAAAAGAAAAGAGTTTCTCTGAAACTTTTTCTACTGTCAAAGAAGAACAAAGAGAACACATAAAGGCGGAGATTCCTCCATCTCCCTTTGGCATAGAGGGGAAGATGAAGACTGGAAACATAGAAGACAGGTGAGAAATTACCTTAATCAGTCAGTCAAGCTACAAAAGCATGTTTTCTTTGATTGTACACATACTGTATGTGTTATATTTGCAATACAAAGGCTCTTTGCTTGAGAGTAGCAGGTATGCACGGGCAGAGATTGGACAGGTCTAGGGACTGGCAGCTGATCTACTTCTATATGATGGGGTGCTAGTTTAGTCCATTTAAATGAACTGGTTTTGCAACTATGATCTTCAAAGGACAGGAGTAAGGCAAAAATTATCAGGGAGAGATAACATCTTTTGTTATGCCACCATTTCTTCTGCAGCAGCCATCAGTTTGTGACAGCAACATCAGCCTGAGTAGCTCATTCATTCTTGTCCTTACTCTGCCTCTTCAGCTGTGCCAAGACCAATTTTTATGTGCCTATAGAGTGAACAGGTAGTGAAGTAATCCTTGTTAAAATTATCTGGAGAGAGGAGAAATGTAACTTTTAACTTGGATCAGTTCTCTGATCTGGTTCATCACTGCATTGCAAAAGGAGCTGTACCAGCACACTGAGTGGGTGCTCATGGCTAGGCAAGAATGGTTTGGTTGGCATTAGTGATGAAAGAAATGCTTGTAGAGTTGTTACATTTCCTCAGCTGATGCAGATAGAAGCAGCATCTTTTTGGCACACCGATCGTTCCATCAAGTATAAAAGAGAAGCAGCAAACTTCTAAGCAAGTACAGACTTAGAGTAATTGTCATGAGTGTGTTTTAGTGCATTAACCATGTGGGAGTTGGGCAGAGAAGGAAGATGGGGACCTCCAAAGCAAAAGGCTGGGAAGAGGTGACAGGACCACAAGCACCTCTGGGCAAGTGGGCCTGTCCACATATGCCTTTTGGGATCAGAAGTGAGCTTCTGAAGTCTGTCTCCCGGTCACCCCCACTTGCTGTGCTTTAATTCACATTGTGGTCTTAGCATGAGCTGGATGAAACTGCAGCACAGAATGTACTCCAGCTCTTTGTGACATTTTCACTATGGGACCAGGCTTCAGTTGGTTTGAAGTAAACTTCCCTGAAATTCGTATTGTCTAACACTGAGTCCTCAGCAACAATAGTTTTGCTCTACAAATCTAACCCTACTAGGCCATGCTGCGTGCTGACAGAGCCAGACTTACAAATAAAAAGATTATCTGTGGTACAGCGGTGTTAGGTGGAGGCTGGGTATAGAAAGAACAGTAATGTGCTGTGTAACCAGTAACCCTATTAAAGCCAAGATTTTTTAATATTCAGTAGAAATTATTAAGAAGCGCCTAAATTAAGTCTTTAAGCACATTTCCAATGCAATATGTTAATGTATGATGTATTATGCTTCGTTTAGAGTCAGTGTTCAATTTGTCTTTCCACAACATTATGGACATTATTTTTCTCCTCTGTTGCTCTGCGCTAGCTAATTCAAACCGCCCTGTCAGAGAGATAGTGAGCTCTTTGTGACTGTAACCAGCTCTAGTCTGAAGAAAATGCCTGAAATATTTTCCTTTTGACTATTTTCTATTTTTAAGGAGAGACTGATAACAGCCAAAAAATGTTACTTGCTAAAAGCATAATTAATGTTTAGTCCAGACAGGATGTTTTAAAGTGAGAATTAGGTGTCACATAATAGTGGGCTTTTTACTTACATGCTTCACATTTAAAAAAAACTTGGAGAGAATATTTCCGTTCTAAACTCAGCATCAGCTCTGTGAGAATCATTGAAGGAAAATTAGTTGGAGAATCTTAAAAATAAGTACCTCCCTGTTCCTTGTCTAGGCCAGTCACACCAGCAATTGGCATTAGACAGAAGCCTTCTGAAGAATTTGTTGAAGAACAACTTACAGTAGACAATCATCTCACAACAAAACAGCCGAAGGAGCAGCAGGTACCGTGCCATTGGTGTGTTCAGTTTGTTTTTTATAAGTTCTCATGGACTTGGGTATTGCATGGGTTCTGTTTTGGCTCATTGCATGGCAGCACATTTTTCCACTGGTCTTTCATGTGACATTAGAAGATTTTTCCCAAAAGTAAAAAACCTGTATTACTCGGTCACAGTCATATTCCCCAATGTTTCCCAACAGATTCTTCTCTTTCCACATACTTTCTGGGTCACAGTTTGTGCCTGTGTCTCAATACACTTTTAGCTAAATTAGACCTCAGGGTTGATTCTGTTAGTTTATTTAATAATAAATGGTCCACGCAGTCTCTTATGCGCCACTAATGTGAGAATGGGGGCATTTCTAAATACAGTTTTTCTACAAGGGCCAAGTAGAGTAATACTGTTCTGCTTTTTTGCCTTATGTGCAGTTTGAGATGAATTTATGTCTGACACCTCTAGGTGTCAGACTCGGTATTTTGTTAGGCTTGTTGTCTTGGAAGATGCACATTTCATCACTCAGGAATTTTCTCTATGTCTCCCTGGCAAAATAATATCTCAAACTGATGCATTTATATATTTCTGTGTCACACTCTAAAAACCACTCAAGCTTTCTTTTAAAAAATTAGATAGAACTTGTCTCATCTTCTATTATATAAACACTTAACACCATCTTAACTATCTGAGTCTACTAATGAATTAATGGAGGCGTCACATAGCAACTGCTTCTAAAATTTCTCGTACCTTCCCTGTAGTCTCAGGGCTGTTACTTACTCCCTCAGTTATCCATAGTCAGTGTCTTTAAGACTTCTAGTGTCTCAGCTTTTTCAATTATAAATATCTTCCTTTCTGGAGAATGATTCTCAGACTGTGATTGTCAGGATTTTTGGTGTTTTTTTCAGAGCAAGGCAAAAGTAACACCTCGGAAGGCTTTTCTGAAACGAAAAGAAGGTACGGCAAGGCTCAAAAAAAATAAAGACAAGCCCTTGAAAGAAGAGAGCAAGCATTCCAGAAGAGATGGTTTGAACTGCTGGGGTCATTTCTCCCAGCCTGGCCAAGTGGATGCAGGCATTCTGCAGCCAGGGGAATGCTCTCAGTTAAATCTACAGGTCCGTAGCTTCATGCAGATGGGTACACATGAACAAAAAGCAGACTGTGCTTTAGCTGAGCTGGAGATAAAGGCTCAGACTGGCTGTGAAGCAAAAGTAGTTGAGCAAAGTGTCGAAGAAAAAGAAGTGATTGGAAGAGATGAAGACACAAAAGAAAATCCTGTTGACTCATCACAGAGAAAGTGGCCTGAAATCCTGCAACCATATCCTGAAGCAGTAACAGAAATGAACCTACAGGTAGATGAGGAAACGGAAACTCATCATATGGATTCTCTAGGGCAAGCTGGCAGAACTGATGGACCTGTGGAGGGCACCCTGCAAAAGGACCTACGTAGGGTGGATCGCCCTCTGAAGGGTCATCTCACAGAGGGAGCAAAAACCCCCTTGGAAGTCCTGAAAAAGCATTGTCCACTTCAGGATTTAGAAACAGATTGCATCAAGGAGGCTGAGTGGAGTGCAGGCCCTGCATTCACACAGGGCCAGAAGTGGGTTCAGGTACACCCACAGGAACTTGTTTTGGGGAGCCAGAGCTCAGAAAGCAAAAGACAAATCCATACCGGGTTTAAGATGGTCAATGATAAGATAGTAAAAATTACACGAAGCTCACCTGAGGCTGTGGAGAAGGGAAGCCCATCCTCAGCCTTGCAGCAGAAGTGGCAAAGGAAGGGGACAGCCACCTCGACGTGGCGTGTTGCATCTTTGTCCTGTGAGTCAAGCTGCTTATCCTCCAACAGTGATGATGACCCCAAATCTCACCATGGTCAGTATCCCTCCCAGCATGGCCCTTGGGGAGTAGATCATACTGATGGACGTTTGGATCTCTCTGATGGTGATTATGCTAGTGATGAGCCCAGTGGAACTGAAAAAATGTCTGTTAAAAGGTACAGCAGATCACCCCCAGGGAAACAAAATATTCAAGCAATCTCAAGGCAACAAGGTCTCTCCTGTAGCACAAGCAGCAGTGATTCCAGTACTGGGGCTGTCAGCCTGAAAGGGAGCAAGGCTCGCTCTTCTCTTCAGCAGTCCCTGTTTCATCCCACGAGACTGGAAAGGAGAGAGCATGAGTGTATATCAAAGAATGAGAATTGGGCCAGGGATGTTAAAAGCCTAGATATGCCATCCTCAACAGTGACTGGTGAGATTCCTGCTTTCAAGATTAAAGAAACCCCTGCAGTGGAGAAACCACAGAAAAAACTGTTTACACACACATTAGGTAAGAGCTACCCAAGTTTTGATTTGCATTTATTTTCCATAGGGGAAAAAAATTTCTCTTGGATTTATGACTCGTTCTGTGTGCTCCCTAGGTATATGCCCACCTCTGTCAGTATTTCTCAGTCCTAAACTGGAAAAAAAAGAGAAGAGGGGAGAGATATATCTGTAAGTCCCTTGTTATGCTTGGCTCTCCATTGTCACTAGCCCTTTTTCCTAAGTCTGGTGCTTGAGGTGCACCTTCAGGTGCAGACTTTTGACCCCATGAGACGGGTGAGAGGTTCAGTGAGTCCCTGGAGTCAGTGTTAGAATTCACTGTAGCTTAGGTATGTTCCTCCCACTGACCCCTTGACAGTGAGATGTTCACTTTTTCTATTTATCCTCCTCAGAGATAATGTGACTTTAAAAAAGGTGGGCAAAATAATTTCTCAAATTTGCATGTTTTGTCCCTAAGACACAGAGAGCCTCACATCAGTGGAAAATGATGATTTCCTAAGAACGTCTTCAGTCAGTTTGTCCTGAATGCTGTCCCAGTTCTTTAGTCAACCAGTCTTTCTAGCATTTCGGCCCAATGATCTTAATTCTGGCAATGAAATGGTATCCTGCTTGTGCAGGAATTCATCCTTTTTATTAAACTGGCTCTTGACTTTTCTTCTCTCTTAGTTTCCACTGAAGGACTTCCCCCATATTGACTCTTTATCCCAAACCCATTGGCTGTCTCTTTGTGTAGGATCAGTCAAAATCAGTTTTCCTACTTGCAGTAATCACCAGGGCAGAAATATTAACTTCTGATGGCTCTCAATTGCTCTGTGACAACTTGATAAGCACATTCTACTCCGCATCAGGCTGCTGTTAGAAAAGGGTTCCTGAGGTGTCTTTTAAAGTTACATTCAAAATAAGGCTGAACTAACACCTGGCATTCACATTCCTGAAAAGGAATTCAGCTACTGATACTGATATATCGCCAAATCCGTTTCATTTATTGTGATTTGTAGGACTTGGATTGCACTACTAAGAATTATTCTGGGAATGGAATGCTTGCATAATTAGGCAAAGATATGTTAATTTTGTTTGATAGATTAAGCAATAAAGCTTATTGCACTTATGCAGTCTGGGGTTTTAAATATGTAGAGAGAGTTCATAAACATTCACAGTTCTGTGTACTAACATAGATGTCTCTATAGAACAAACTCAGAACATCCTTACCAGAGGATTAGAAACTGGTGTATATCACAGAGGAAGCCCTTCACTGACTAGGGTGAAAGGAGAACAACAGAAAGCAACGCATTTTTGCAGGTAAGTCTGTATACACCAGAAATTGATTTGAGTGTGCAGTAAGGCCGATATTTCCTTTAGGATCACCTGGCTAATAAAGATCCATCCTTGTTAACTAGCCTCTTTCCAACTGTGTCTATGTTGTTTCAGAAATGAAACACTTATTTAGCTGTCTAGATAAAAAGTAAAGTGCCTAACTGAAGGGGATCAACTCTGAAAATACTGGTGCAGTTTGGGTCTTAAAGCTGAGTAACGCTAAATGCTTTTTATAAGTTGCTGAAGATCTTCAGATTACACTGAAATCAGCAAGAACTCAGGATAATTTATTTTATAGAATCAGGCTTCTGATGGAGTAAAGGATAAACTTATTGTACAACATTCACATCAGGGTAGCCCATCTTTCCAAAGTTAACAAAAAGTGTATAGCATATGTCAATGACAACAGCATTGTTATTTCAGAAATACCTATCTTCAGACTAGATTGAGGATGTGCTTGGTACCATAGAGATGAAGAACTTGAAAATTCAAGAGAGTTGCTTTTGTAATTTGTAATTATTAAGTGCTGAAAATAGTTTTGGTTTTGTTTTGTTTCACATCTTCAGAGAAGTGAAATAATTCCTTACCACAAAATCCCTGAACGAAATTAGTTTTGAAACTATAGGATTAGAATGGAAGTGCCATCACAACTATAACTAATTACAGGTTATGTAAATGCCTCTAAAGAAAATTCAGCATTCTTACAATCAAATCAAATATATATTTTTTTAATGTGATGAAAACTATTAGAAATTACTAGGTACCATCTACTGTAAACACAGGAGAGACTCTTCTCCTTTTTACATTTCAAGCCAAGTTCTTAACTAGTGCCCAATAAGCCTAATTATTGTTTTGGATTTTTAATATATAATGCAAACTCAGAAATTTTTTTTCACATCTGCTTGTTCATTCCTTTTGATTTCAAAGACCATGGGATTAGTGCCAAAGGATATTTCTAAATTAAATTTATAATTTTGTATGATTTCCTCCTATAGCTGTCTTTTAGCAAAATACTTTCAATGTCTTAAAAATATATGATTTCATTAAAGAACCTTCTTGTTTGTAATCTTGCAAACATATTGGAAGATGATCTCCAGCTGACTGTGATAGAAGTTCCAGATGTGAATATTTGTGTGATTTGGCAGCTCATAAACCTACTAATGAAATTAGGTGCTGCTTTTACTTTTACTGATGTAAATTTTGGCTGTGTGGGGATGTATTGGTGCAGATGTATTACTGCAGTGCACTCTCTGCCAGCACTGCATTCTCTGCCTGCTGACAATGCTGCCTCACAGGTGACATGGCTTTGATTTTTTCATACCAGTGCAGGTTTTCAAAAGAGCTTTCTATGGATTTATTCACGTCATTAGCCATAGTAGCCCCTAGCATTTTCACACAGATGTTTATCCAAAAATACCTGCCTAGTACAATGTGTGTAACTTCTCACTCATTATTTGTAATTTATGAGCTAAAACTAATTGCGAAAGACAGCTTCTCCTCCTTGACTGCATTGACCCTGTACTGATGTATGCAATCTCAGAATCTGCTCCGTATTTTTAAACCAGTAAGCCTACTAGGAACACAAGATGGCCACTACATTGATAGCGTTTCACTCGTGCCATGTTGACAACTTGTGCTCGTGGGAAGCGATGAAAATCCTTTCGAGAGCAGCATGACATGCCTGGACTTGCCCAGTCTCTCCATTCTTTCGTTTCCAAGCACTTTGTTTTTAGACCTTTGCAGGCACGAATAATATAGGCAAGAGGGTGAAAACAGTTGGGATGTGTGTATCTAGTGGCTCACAGAGCCTGGAAAGTGCTCAAGGCAGCAGCCTCTGGCTCCACCTTTGCAGCACTGAGGTAGTTACTGTTGACACCAGTCAGAAGATTTAGGGATGGTCATTTCCTTGTTCCTTCAACAAGGACAACTTGTTTGCCATTTTTAATACATAATTTCTTTGTAGTATTGAATCTACACTCTTTCTGGACCAACAGCAGTAGCCAGCAGGTTTGGGGTTTTTTCCCATCTGTATTTCACTGAAAGGCTTTTTCTTGGAAAAAGACCTTTGTTTCATGTATGCTTTTGCCTCACAGGCAGCATGCTGCAACGTGCCTCACGCAGAGGTACACCTAGGACTCATGCAAGAATTTCAGTTAGCACAAAGTACTTAGCCTTTTTTTCTATATTTTATAACTGTGAGGTGCACCTAGCTCCTATTTGCACCTTCTAGCTAGGTTATGAGCTGATTATCTGAGGCTCCAAAGAACTATTATGTGTGCTTCTGGCGCCTTTGATTGTTACATTTCCTCAGGCCAGGGTCTGTTTTCTAGCCTTGAGGCAAAGAGGCACACCATAACACTTCCATATGACTAACCTGTTTTACCCTGCAGACCAAGGTGGCTGCACACAAGTTGTCTGCTGGACATGTTCCCTGGTCTGTGCTAACCCCCAAACCTTGCCCAGCATTGCCTAGTACAGTGCTGGATGGCTGATGCCAAGAGCAGAGGTCGTGCTAGCAATGTGGCTCTCTGGGCAATTGCACACTTGGGTTCATGCTCCAGCTCTGATTGATTAGTTTATTTGTACAGATGTAACTCCTGTGCAATTCTGAAGAGGTTGATATCAGCTGAGCTGCTGGCAGCAATAGCTATCTGGACTTTATTTTACAGGGTGCAAGAAACTTAAGGCAGTACTGTTCAGTCTTCAGTGGAAGATGTTTTATATAGATCTTGCATCTTGCTTTTGTTCTAGTACATTGTATTTCAGCTAAACTGGTCTCGATATGGAGCAGTGGCAGGCTGGACATAATCAAGCAGGGGCTGTATTAGCTAATTTAACTGTATTACTGTGAAGAGAATTAATATTTCTTTTGACTATTGATGAGACTTTGGTTTTAGCTTGCCTTCAACCAGAATATTGGATAGGCTTATTATGATAGAAAAAAAATAAAATAAAATAAAATAAAAAATCAGGTAATGAATTGCATTGTAAAGAGCAGCAGGATAGGGGGAGTTTCTTTATCTCTTAGTATCTTTGAGAACTTTCATATTTTGCTGCTGAAGTTCTAAACTCCATTACTAAGAGGAAAGCATGAGGTCACGGCTGTCTCCTGTAGATCTTGTTGCTTTTTGAGTAATAGTGATGACCAGATGGTGGCTGTAGGTCATGAAGTCAGCTGAAGCAGGAAGCTAAAAAATAATTTAAATCGTACTAAAATGAACTAATCAACTGGATTACAGTCATACAAATATACTTCATTTGAGGATATCTTCCCCTCTTGCTGAGTTTTTAAATGCACTTCCAGACCACTCATGCCTTGAGACATTGAGTTCAAAGGCAAAATCTCTTCTGGGTGCTGAGCTCCCACATTTAACTCTTGGAGTATATTTACCTATGGAAAGTAAAGTCCTTTATCCCCTTTCATTCAGGTCTATGGCTGCTCTCATTTGTAGGAATGACTGGGCTACCTTGCACGATGAAGTGCTTCGTAGGTGCAATGCCAGGGAACAAGCTGTGTCTTCTGCAGATCTGCCCTAATTTAGCTATCTCTATGAACAGAAAATGTGTTTGAAAGCCTCTAAGTTCATGGTCATTATGTTGTCAGAAAATTTCAATAAGAATTGTTCCATCTACTCAACAGAATAAATTTTGCAGCTGAATGCATGCTTGAACGTTCCCAGTGATGAAGGACCTGAATTTTGACAAGTGCTGATAACTTGTTGCCACCCTCAGCAGTATCAGCATATATGGGACATGCCCAAGCCCTCCAAAAATCATGCCCAAAGAAGGCGCATCTAAAGACAGTCCCTTTTAATAGTCTTTATGCCAACTCTTTGTTTGCCTTCTGAACAGAAAACAAATGGACCAGCTCAAGACTGTCAGGAGCCAGGAGCTGACTCACCCTTTGGAATGCAATAGACACCAAATTCACCCACTGCAGAAAGAAAAAATTGCCCATAGCAAGTTCAAAGGAACAGCTAGAGTCACTGGAGAAAATGTGAAATCAGAAGAAATACAAGTAAGCTGTCTTCTGTAGAATAAATATGCAGTTCTCAATAATTAGTATCCTATCATGCAGGCATCTTATGGTAGCACATAAATCCTCCCATTTGGCACAGATGGCCAATTATCCATTCTAGTTCTTGAGGACAGTTGTGTCTACAGTGAAGATTTTTCATGTTAATAGGACATTGCTTTGTTTTATATTTTAAATGTACATCCCACTTTCTTTATATAAGAAAAAAATAAGGTTATGCTTTTTATTTTGTAAGGAAGGGAGGGAGGTTCCCATGTTCCTTGTACTTCCTTGTACTGATTTTCCCAGATCTGAGCTGGCTCTTGAAAAATTTCCAACTCCTGCCATAATGGGCCTTACACCTTTTTGATATAGAGAGTCATTGTGCCAGTGGCACAGAGTTATTGGCCATCTTTCTCTATTCTCATCCCTGAGCCAGGAGTTCGTTGATTGTTTTCTTTAAACTACCCTGACCTTTGGCTTTAAGGTGTTTTGATGATATCTAGCTATGTATCTAACAACCTAACCTGCCTAATAACATCCCTGAGTCATTTATTGTGGTTTGTTCTAAGTTCCTTTAGGGGGTTCTGTCTGTTTGAATCCTCTATTTCAGCCTCCTTAGTGATAAAGCAACCTCTGAATATCTGTGGCTATTAACCCTGTTAAAAATAGCTAGGCATAATATGACTTTAAGTAATTTTCTGGAAGAGTCACTGATAAAGAGAAGGAAAAAATGGTGAGCCATGTGAGACAGTGATAAAGATGGGGGTAGCTAAAAGCTATATTTTTATAGGATAAAAAAGTAGGCAATGCTAATGCTCAGAAATGTCTGGAACAATGTTCTGCTGCAAGAGGATGTCTAAACCAAACTGATATATTTGACAGCAAACTGACAATTTCAATTATCTTCTTGACTGGAAAAGTTTCAGAGCAAATGAGACTGGTAAGGCAGTACTTTGTATACTTTCTATATTTTTAATTTTCATTAGTACATTTTTGAAATGCATATTTTTGTACCATACACATAGTGAATGTTTTGTCTGCTCATGTTCTGTATTTCTCTAGAGGTAACATTTATAACAGGAAATGATTACCTGTTTCAGTGAGGTTATTTTAGTATTTTGAATAAAAATATTTTGAATATCCTCTCTGCACAATATTTTGAAACATGAACTTTATTTCCACCTGTGATTTTTAAAATAAAAAAAGTTAGAATTTCTGCCAAGGAATAATTGTGTTTCCTGACTAGGTCTAGCCCTAGAGATGAAGTTTGAAAGAATTGTTTCAATCTTCTGTTCTGACCTGATAACATAATGAGTACAGATTCAGGAAGTTAGTTTTCCACAACACAATTAAAACACACTTTCTGAGACACTTATCTGTGTCTTTCCCAAGTTCAGAAGTTTGCTTCTTCTTGAAAATGGCCAATGGATGTGCCAAATTCTAACCAGGCAGCTCATAGCAAAGAAAGGATGGTGATGAGGACACAAGCGGGCAGATACACAAGTGAGGGGAAAGTAGGAAAGGGTTGCACATGACAGTTGGTTGACTACAGAGCAAAATGCACATTTCTAGCTCAACTCCACCAACGTGCATCTGCAGTGTCCAGCATGAGTGCTTTGAAAGAAGAGGACTCAGAGTTGGCATCATCCAGTGTCGTGAGGGAAGGAGAAGGGAATAGGGAAAAATAATGGCGATGCATGTATATGGAGAAGTCCTCTCTGAAATGCACCAAATTTCACTACCTTCATTTTCCTGAACTCAGTTGAAAATCATGTGTTTGCGGTCCCCTGCTATTTGTAAGGACCATTTAATTAATCATGTGCCTCTTCATTACATGAAGATCCAATGAACTGACATTTTTGCCATTAAAATATACCTTATATCCTTGCTTTTTTTTGAAAATATACATATTTAATGGTGTTCATTTGCATGATTAGTTTACATTTTCTGATTTTCCTTCACGCAGCAAGGACTTTGCTCACTTTGTAACTATTGATTTGTTTTAAATACAGGAGTTTGCAGAATAGTGGGTTTTTTTGTTTGTTTGGTTGGGGTTTTTTTGACAAATAATTTCAAATGTGTTCTTTTTATACTGCAGACCTTTATATCGAAGACCTTTATACTGTAGACCTTTAAGCAGTACAAAAGACTCTATGCTTCCTTCTGGGTGTATAAGGTGGGCATGCCTAATCCAGAGCAGGCAATGACATGGCACATTTTTTTTTCTACTGGTAGATATTAAAACAGCAGATTGCGGGACTGCAGGAGGAGTTCAAGAGAAATGAGTCCTGCTGGCACGCTGCCTATGGCAAGCTGAGAGACCAGGTTGAGATGCTGACCAGGCAGAACATGGAGCTTCGAGATGAGTTCAGAGTTTCAGAACATCAGAGATGGAAAGCAGAAAAAAACCCAGAAGCTGTGAACTTCATGGACAGAAAATCTGAGACCCCGGTACTGGAAGATATTATCTGTTTAATAGTGTCTGAAAAATTGAGGCGTAGTTTTTCTTTGGAGCTGGCATGTGTGAATACTTTTCCCCCATTCCTGCCATGCTTAGCCTGAAGGGGGGCAGAAATCAGCTCTGTAGTAAGCCATGTTAAAATATACTCTTTGTATGGCCGTCTTCCACTTAGCCTTAGTTATCCATGAGGTGGGTACCTCTAAAAGGTGATTCAACCAACCTATCTTATACACTTATATCAGGGCAGGTGTCTTCTCCTACTAACTAGGGAAGGAGTCTAGATAACTAATTTACATTCAGTGCCTAAAGTAGACAACTAAAGTCTCCTGAAATTAATTCTAGTAATTATGTATATAATGTCATTTACTTTTTTAATAAAACAGTTCTTCAGCCAGATGCAGACTGGTTTCTGGCAATAGGTACAGTGACACCTTTTATTAAATCTCATTTCAGTTCTTATTTTGTGCTGTAAACTTTCTGCAAAGAAAACACTGTCAGTGTCCTGCCTTACAAAGGCACAAGTTGGACTCCTTAATGGGAATTATACTGGGGCGGAGCAGGAAAGACAATCAGGGTGGAAAATGCAGCTGGCTAGTGTAAATGTCTCTGGTGATCTCCTGAAATCAAAGGGATTTAACCATAGGTTGACAGATTCTATTACCCTTTCTCATTCAGTATCCCATTTGTTTAATACACTTGTAAGGTTAGCTACTACCCTACTATATAACCGAGGAACTTCGTTTAAGGGAGTAAAAGGAAGGAAGAAGAATGCTGTTATTCACTTCTTACACAGGAGACAGAAAGTCTTGGTGAAATTAAATGTTTCAGACTAGAAATTAAAAGACAGAAGTCTGGTTTGAGTGGGTCATTTCATCTCCTTGTGTATCCAAAGGAGAAAAATATGTGCCTTTAAAGAGGGATCAATATCATCCTATGTGCATCAAGGCGACTAAACCAGATAATTATCTTCTAGATGGTGCAGTCTGGTGAGATGGATCCTACTCTTCCACAGAGTGGCTGAACCTAGGAGAAAATAAAATTGAGCCATTTACTCCTAGGTATTTCACTAATTTACAAATCTAATATCTAGTAATGTATCTTTAAAAGATGTTAGAATGACCAATTAACCTGTCCTTTGCTTTATGGAGTGAAGAAGTTTTGGTGTCTCTTTTTATTTGATTTTTCACCTAACACTATTAAGTTCTGTTGAAAATGTCATTTCAAGTTACATTTCACTTTACTTTTAATTTTCCCAAACCTACCTGTTCATATGACCCATCCTTTTCTAGATTGTGAAGGTCAGGAAAAAAAAAAATTAGTGTCACATGCACAGAAAGAAAAAATATAAAAATTACAATAAAAGCAAAGAAAAAGCTAATTGACTTCTGTTGAGGCCAGATTTCTGTATTATTTCTACTGCTTTGGGATGTTTGGTGATGTAGAACTATGAGAGTAATATTAGAATGCTGTATATAAAGCTCCTAGGATGCCATAATCAAAGATTGTTATATCTGATACTGGGGAGTTCAGCAGAACAAGATCTGGAATTTCATTCGTTGTGTTTAAATATCATCATTTTTATTACATCAGAAAACCAGATGGCTTTGAGGGTTGTTTGATTCTGCTAGCTGTGACTTGAACTTAGAATTATACATTTATAACAGATTTTCCATTAGGTTGCAGAAGCTATTCTGCGAGAGACAGCATCTTCATCCAAACAAGAAGAAAGATCACAGAGAAATAATCACAAGAGCCGCAGCATCCCTCATGTGGGGCCAAAGACATCTTTGCAGAAACACTTCTTTAGAGATGTGAATAACAAAGTATGCATTCCTATTGCCGGTAGTCACTTTTTCACAGTTCCAAATATTTATTTAAGAGAATGTTCTTCGGAATCAAAATTTGTGCAAATGAAAGTCTCTGTATAAGCATGGTCATGTTTTCTTGCAGTGGGCTTGTGCTGTGATTCAGTGTAACTTTGCTTGTAGCTTTTCTTCTGGTTTTGCAGTAGCAGGAAACAATTTTTTTTTTTTCCTTTTCCAGACCTAAGTGAATTGTCTGTTTGCAGATACGCTCTGAATTCATTGTACCTACTACTTCACAGATTGGTTTTACAGGGAACCACCATACCTTGCTTCAGCAAACCATAAATCCAGTATTTTGACATTTGAGGCCATACTTACCAATAAACACTAGTGGCCTTCTGCCTGATAAAGACCAAGGGAAAATCACCCAGCTTTTTACAAGCTGTGAGATGCTTGGTTTTGACTGGTATCTCTATGACTGCTCCTCCACAGCCAGCTTACCATGTTTCTTACACATCTCAGTGTTCAGAATATATAGCTATCTAAATACCTTGTGCTTTTCTTTCTCTTGGCTTTGTATTTCTTCCTTCTTACTATGAGCATCTTGATCATTACAAGTTTACTTTCTTCCTTTTGCTCACATTTAACTGAAGTCTGTGCTTTGTTCAAGGGAACAGTCTCTCTGAAATTCCCCCTACCTTCTGGAAACTAATACCCCAACTCCATTGCCTAAAGCAAAATTTAGCTCAGATTAGCCAACACACTGCTCTCTCTGCCTGCTTAGGGACTGAAATCAAATGTAAAACCTGTCAGAGGACAAAGAGGCAACTGTTCCACTCTAGTGATCATGACAGTGCGTGGCTTCAAAGTCACTAGACAGTGGCTTTAGTGAATCCTGCATGGTGCCTGATATGAAAAGAGATAATGATAAGAACGACTCTAAACGGAACATGCTTTAAAAAGCAGAATCAGCCATGTGTGAAATAGCAGCTTCGAAGAGGATGCAGACATTAAGTGCCTGCCTTCAAGACTAGCTATATTTCTAAGCAATATATGTTGTTTGTAAGTCAGAAGGTGGAGGCTGCAGGAAATTGTTTTATTTGTTCTATACTGATGTCAGATCTCCCCAGTCCCTTCTACAGCTGGGATCTCTCCATTCCTCTGTGCTGTGGCAGATAGAATTACAAGGCAGACAAGTAATGTGGGATATACTATCTGCAGTTAAAGTAGCTGGTAAAGTCAAAAAGCTATCTTTGGTAGCTTACCCTGGAAATTTTCAAGGTATGAAAGAGCTTACTTCATCTGAACATCTCAAGCACTCTTGTGAAATGAGGGAAAACCAGAAACATTTATTCTACATAAAGACTCCCTAAGACCCATTAAGTTCATTTTCCTCCTGTGGCACACAGCCATGTGCAAAAAAATTGTGGCTTCAGCAACAGTTCTGAGAAGGGGGAAGTTGAGGACAGCAGACTTTTGGGCTCGCTGTTATCTGAGTTTTCACCATCCAGCCAGCATTGGATCCAATCCAACTGGAATCCAGTACAAGCATGAGCTAGACTGGTGGGCATACTGCCCAGACGTCCTGAGTGAACTCTGAAATGCTCGACAGAGACACACGTTCTTTATCTGCTCTGATGGCAGAAAGTCTTGCAGTGAATAGAGTGGCTGCTGATTATTTGAGTCTAGAATTGAAAGCTCAGGTAAATGGAACATTAAACAGAAGCCCAAAATCTGTGTCGTAGCAATATATCTGAACATGGTGACTCACTTGTGTTTCCTTTGTTTTGGAGCTCTCTTGCTAGCAGGTGGATGCTTTCCTGCAAGATTCTGCGAATCTGGACAATCCTGAATTTTACATATAGATAAAAGAAATTCTCATGCGGTTTCTGTCCAGAATTGAGAAACCATGCACGGGAACACACCAAAGTGAATGGGATAACCTTGAGTAACAGAAGCAGAGATGCATGCCACAGGGACACGTGTATACCTGTATAAGATATTTAAGTTAAAGCTAGCTAGGGCTGGTGAGCTTCATCAGCCATAATCAAGAAGGCAAAACAACACCTAGCGAATTTGAGGATATGTACAAAAACAGTTGGGGGGCAAGTCTGAATAATGATCAGTACAGGTTAAAGACAAAGATTTTTGGAATACATGATTTTATGGAAAAAAACATATCCAAGAGATGTTCTACAGCTCTGAAAAAGACATATTCTGGCTGCCTATAGTACTTTTATTAATGATGATTTCTGTTTGTACTGTAGCATGACCTACTTGGTGAGGAAGTGGCCACTGCAAGCTGTGCTTTAGTGAGTCAAGATAAATGTCCATTTTAACTGCATATCATTAGCGATTCTTTCAGAATATGGCTTGGAAGATGTACAGGTTGGACAAAATGGTTAATAATTATTACTTATTAATATTTATTAATATGAATTCTCTCCAAACAAGCTGATTTCTGAATTCATCACATTATGCATTTGGCAGGAACGAGTTGCCAGTTTCCTGCCAGACATGCAACTATGGATAGATGTTAGTGATTTCTATGAGAAAGGTTACATTAATTTGCAGGAGTGGGGAGTTCTACTGAAAGGTATATGGGTAACATTTCTTAATGTTTTTGTTGGAAAAGTTTCAACCAAGTTCAAATGTGCTTATTTCCAACCTTATTAGATAGACTTTGCTGTCTAATCTTGCAAGAGATTTTGAGGACCTTTGAGCATGCTATTTTCTTGTCTATGCATGTTCTTCCTGACCATTTCTAACTCTGAAGCAGGAAAGTATGAGTTCTAGGAATATGTAGACAGACTTTTGTAGCCGAATTTGAATTTTCACTGCTTTATCCATGAGTATTTCTTGCTTTTTCTCAGCTTTTTCATCTGTTAATGGGAATGAGAATTCTACATGAGACAAACTCTGATATTTGAAGGTTATAAGAGATATTTATTTATGGGAATTGACAAATGAGAGGTTTCCAAGACAATTTGATTTGTATCAGAATGATGAAGAACTGTAGGTGTTAACATCTGGGAGGAAAAAGCCCATTAGAAAATTTAAAGGATTATTGTTGAACATGAAGATCAAGGAGAACATCATATTTTTAAAGTTTCTCTGGTCTAGGTGGGCCCCTGAGTAACAACACCTCCTCCTGCTCTCCACTGTCTGCCTGAGAGCATAGGTCTGTAGGATTGGAGGAACCTCAAGAGGTCACCTGATCCCTCCTTTTGCCAAGAGCGGGATCAGTGTTACTGATGATTATTTAATTTGTGCTTCACTAACTCCCATAAGAAAGATCCAAAATGAGCTGTCATCTTCTGCTGCCTGCCTGCTCTTTTAGTTATGAAGTTTTACTTCATAACTAAACAACATCTCTTTTGTTGTCACCAGCTAATCATCTGATTAATTTTTATCCTGTTTTCAGTGGAGATGGGAAACAAGTGATCTACCTTCTGCATGTTGGGAGGCCCTTTCTTCCTCTGACCCAGCAACCCCTTTGTATCAAGGGTCTGCATTTACTGGCAATCCACGTGTTTCCAATGAAGAAAAGTAAAAAGATTTATTGAGATAATTTGATTACTTTGTTTATAAAAGTGATTGAATTGAGAGAATCTTTATCAAGAACCTCATCGTGTGTGATTAAACCAAATACTGAGTACTTGGGTCTCTTAAAAACTCTAGAGCTAAATTGCAGTGGTTGCCTGGGTTACAGTGATTACTATGATTTATGAAATGTCTCTTAGAATGACATCCACCTGTATGAAAACAGAGACCACACATAATTCACTAAGCCTGTCTTGATTCCTCTGACATTATTGCCTTAAAAATAGGTATGTTAGTGTATAATTTAAAAATGTGTAATCTATGTGAGGCATAAAAAATGAAATCATCAGCTTTTACAATGGCATATGTAGGAAGTTGGAGTACCTTTACTAATACTGTTCTGCATGGAGACTCCCTCAACTGAATAGGTTGTTCTTTAGACACATAAGGAAAAAATGTCACCGTGTTCATGGAAACATCTCTTCTTTCTCTCTGCCTTCATCTTGCTCCTTCACTTTGAAGTCCCATACATCCTACTTCATGAGTTCGTTAGTTCTTAAAGTTAAAAAGAATGAGCATGTGCCTCTTCTCATGATAATTGTAAGGTCCATACAGGTCTCCGTCCCTTGTCTAAGGCATCACCCATTGCATTGCATCAGTAAATCTTGACTTCTGAACATCCTTTTCAAAGGTGGCTTTTAGATGTCTCATGAGGCCTCCTTTTCTAAAATAGGCTTTCTAGGTAGCTCTGTGTTAAAACTCTAGCCATAATGTATTTTCTATTTGCAAGTCTTATGTGGGTAGTTCTTTAAAAGCTTTAATTGCAACATTCTTTCTATAATACATCACAAAAAAAAATGCTGTCACATGTTAGTGTCTGGCTGAAGCTGATGAATATTTGAGCTGCTGTGGGTGGCCCTGTTGGCACTTTCTGATGATGATGAGCTGACTCACAACTAACCAGGCAGAAGAAAAGCGTTTCATTTTTGCCTGATTCTATTCGCTGAGCCAGGTCAGTCCCCCTCTACAGTTGCTGGGGCCACGTAAAGGAGGGGCTGGAAACCTGTGGCTGGTGACAGATGAAGAGGAGTGGGACTCCAAGAATCTGGGCTGAGATTGGCTTGAGCTGCTGTGAAACTGCACCAATGGTGTTTCAAGTTCTCTTAAACCACTTTGTAGTTGCAGTCTTGAGATCTTTAGCAGTAAAATGATGGCTTAGGAGCTCTTTTCTTCTATCAGTCTGCAATTTCTGAGATAATACCTCTTCATCAAAAATAATTTTAAAGGTCTTCAGTACTATATCACTTGTCTCGAGCTGAAGTCCCAGGCATATTTTGACAGTTTGCCTACTCACTTGTATTTGAAATCATGATTATATTTGGAGAACTCGGGCTTATTCACAGAATCTGCCTGCAGAAAACATCTCCAAATTTAAAATAGAAATCATATTCTTTTAACAATTAATTCTATTAAATGCTGTACCTTTTAGCATCCTTGTGTGAAAGAGCTAATCAGTTGCTTATGTCCTGTTCAGAACCGTTTTGTGCTTGGAGGAAAAAATTTATCCTTTTAAAATTCTACAAATTTCTGGTATTGCAATAGCGTTTCTTTCTTGGTTCCTTCCTTGTAAGCACATCCATTAAATTGTAATGTCATTTATTAACGTAAATAAGAGATTACTACCCACAACAACAACAGATCCCCTAAATTTCATTGATCAAATGGAGAAAATTTTACAGCTGTCAAAAAATGGCCATAGTGACTGTTGCCAGAGGAGGAATTGTGCAGTCTTCCCATGCTTGTGACTTGTTAGTCCTGTGTCCCTTGAGCAATAGCTCATGGACTTGGACAAATTAAGATGATGGCAAATATATTCTTTCCATGGGCTGCTTACACTCACCTTCCTAAGCAGCCACTCTCCAGTGTGCAAGACATTTCAAAATCAGAGTACCTGGTACCATTTCCGTGGGGTTTTTGAATGTTTCTTTGTTTCTCACCACCATGTGCTCACTCCTAGTCATTCAACAGATCAATGCATTAGAGATTCTTCTGCTATCATTTCTGACAGACATAGATATCATACCTTGCCATTTCTGGGATGAGTTCAGCAATGCGGGCAGTGATATTATGCCTTTGTCTCATACTCCAGGCATTTTTATGTTTGATTCAGTACCTTCAAAGTTCTGTGCAACCTGCTTTCCTGTCATACCAAAGTAATGGTTTCTTTGCAGCTGCCAACCCCTGTCAGTCATTGTGTAAATGCCATATATCTCATGGTGGCCATGCAGGAATATTGTATGTTTCCGCTGTGCTCTGATCTGATGTCTCCCAAGAAAAACCGGGGAAGTGCTTTTTGAGCAACTGTGATCTTTCCAGTCTAAATATTTGCTATAGTTTGTTGAAACTGTTCACATCTCATTTCCCTTCTGTGGCTCACATCTGTCTTAGGGTCCTACAAAGCTTGTGTCAGCATTAGTTGATGGAGAGGTATGAGGGCAAAAATGTAAAAAGGGTGGACATCTGGCAAGGAAAAATAAACTGTCACGCAATATATTTTACTGGGATCAGCTCAGCTGTGGTATCCCAGGGAAGGATATCTTTCCTGTTGTTGGCAGGGTGGTTGGACTAAGGGATGAGAGCCTGAGAGCAGCAGTTGGCCTTGCACTATGCACCTACAATTGCTGTTGACTTGCATCATTGTCCAAATAGAGAGAACTGTGGGAAGCAAAATAAGACCCCAAATAGAGAACTATGTATAAAATGTGTGTGTGTGTATACCCACATGCAAAAATAAATATTTTTCTAAAAGTTTTAAACACTTAATGATGCACCTGTTGTAGGATTTTTAATGCTATTTGAAGATGTTTATATCAACTCAAATGTATTCAAACCTTTTAGGCAGTAAAAAGCTCTGTGCAAAGGGCTGATCCTTTGAGATTGGTGACAAAGGAGCATCACGAAAAGAAACCATCCAACTGCTCCCTTGGCAGAAGTACAACACCGACTGGCAAGAGAACACCTCATCAGGGAAGACTGACACCTTTTGAACCAGAAAAAGTAAGCCAGTAGCAAGGTCTATTTAGACTGCCTTTATTTTCTTTTTAAAGTATTGTTCAGAAGCTGGATCGGGATCATCATCCCCACATAGCTGCTGCTCGGTCTCCTTTCCCTGGTACTGCAGGGGTTTTGCCAGAAATAATCTTAGAGACTGTTCATACATTGAGCTATTCAGGCACCTGCAGGGCAGAGCATGGCTAAATGCTTTAAAACCTGCCTCCCCTGCCCTCAGAAAAAGTTCAGAGATGATCATATGCACCAAGCGTCAGGGCATTGCACAGACCAGTGGCTCCCTGGGGGCCAGGGACTCCCCAGGAGGTCCAGCAGGGCAGGGCCCAGCCCACTGCCCCAGCCAGGGAGAAGGGCAGATTGCGGATGGGAGTCAGGGTCAGCCCAGTATCCCAGTTGTCAAAGCCTGTAGTGATGAGACAGGTCTGGGGTTACACCAGGAAGTCAGTCCATGGGTAAGGGCTGGGGTTTGGATCAATGAGGTGCATGGTCAGGCACAGGTATGGCTGTGATGCAACCCAGTAAGGACCAAGTGCAAGAGCCACAGCTGAAATGCAGCTCACAAGAAAAGGGATGTGTGTGTGTGTGTGTGTGTGTGTGTGTGTATGCCTGTCTCAGGCTTCTTCCAGCTCTTTCACGGCCTTCACAACAGTCTAAACCAAGATTAAGCATCTGCACCATATCAGCAAGCTGGTCGCGTGCACAGGCAGCTAAACTCCAGCTATGTCACTGATAGCTCCCGTCTTACAGTGAAGCAGGACTGTATGTCAGGGCCTCTCCATTTTTCTTCAGGTTGTGCATCAACTCTCTCCTACTGGGAGAAGAACTGATGATAGAATATCACCCGGAGCTGTCTCACATCTGAGTGCTTTTAAGGAGCCTAACTCGTCTTCCTACGTAAAAAGTAAGATTTGTGGGAACTTTCTGCCTGCTTAGAGTGGTCTGCAAATGACTTGGAGACACTGGTTCGCAGCTCTTGGCTGACAGGCAATATGTTGGCACTAAAACTCTCCTATGATTCTGAGAAGAATTATAAAATTTGTATTTTACAAGAGGAGAACAGATTGTGCTGTTGCCGGCAATTTATTCATTGAGTTTGTCATCCTGGAAGCCCAGAAGGTGGAGAACATGTGTGGTCTGCACTTCTCTGGCCCAGGACAAAGCACCTTCAGGAGGATAGGCAAGCTGTTAGCAAACATTAGCAGTATAAGAAGCAATGTGGTACAAGAATCTGGGAGCTTGCATCTTTAAAAAACCTTCTGAGATAGGTATGGAAACATGTGATTCAGCAATTTTCATATGCTTTCAATGACTCTTTTTACTTTGCTTTTTCTCATAGGCAGGTCTTTACCCATCTCAGATAGCTCAGAAGACATGCCCCTCCCACACAACCACAGCAGCAACACTTGCAGCTTTGTACTCTGCAGTAACAATGAAGAAATAGAGGTATTTCACCATGTAACTCTATAAAATAATCCAGTTTGTCTGTGATCTTGCTTTTCATAAACAGCATGCTAACTCCCATTTAGCAGGGAATAATACTCTACTGGCTTTATTTTCTTGCCTCTACTCATGATAAGTACAGTCTTTAAAACAATATTGCAATGGCTTGCAAATAATATAGTAGATTTATCAAGATATTCCCGCACCACTGTTGGACATTACTACATTTATGTTGCTAGTTAACATTTTAATTTTGGCTTAGGAAGAATAGACTCTTGATCTTAAAAAGCCAGAAAAATTATTAAAACGTCAGAATAAAGTAGCTTTTGTGACTACAGACAGGAGAAACGGCATAACTACGTATGACAACAAAGTACCTACAGACAGTTCTCCTGCTTTTCTGGATGCTGAAGCAAAGGTTTGAGCAACTTATGGTTCTGGCTCTTATATGATGAGCAGCTGTCTTCCTTCCATTTGTGAACTGAAATAAAACACACCAAGAAAAAGAAAATCTTCCATTCCCATTTCCTATGTTATGCAACAGACACAGAGCTTTAGGGATGGATCTGGCAACTTCAGGTACTGTGTTTACAGCTTTTTAGTGGAGCATATCATTGCCCTCTGGGAAGCAGTACTCCCCGTTCCTTTGGATCCCACAATTCAAAATACATCCCATCTTCAAACTGTAATTAACATTAGTTAGTAACTGTTCTGGATGCTATGTGCCAGATGTTAGTTAAGGCTCCTTTATGTTGCCAGATAGTGCAAAGAACACTCATTGTAATGGTGAATTGGATGGGTAACACCCTGAATAATCCTTAGTTACACAGTTAGCATTATCTACAGCAAAGAACCCTGTAATTTGTTTTGGAAGAGCGGATCTAGCTAACACAGGTACCTTTCTTTGCAAATCAGTAACCCAATATTCAGAGATAGTTCTGTTCTTGTGTTTATTGTCTCCATTTCCTATAGTGTAGTTTTGCCAGAATGCACTCTTGTCCTCTCATTTTTGGACTTTCTCTGTGTTATCTTTTGCTTTGCAAACTGAAATTAATCCAGCCTTTCTAGTTATGACTAAAAGACCCAAATTCCTTACAAATTCAAGGCAATACCAGAAAGAAGGGCAGCTTTTCTCTGTGTCTGTGAAAGTAAATGTTTTTTGTGCAGTTGATTAAAATAAATGAAAATATGTTTACAACATTTCAGTTTATATAACACTGTAATGTTTTCATAATATAGCCTCCAAAATCAATATTATCTATGAGATCAGTGTTACATCAAGAAAGAAGGACAAGTGAAGAGGAGGTGCAGGAAAAAATAGAGTATCGGGATGGAAAGGTGAGATAAAATAGGATGGAAAAATACTTAAAGAGATCACCAATAGGACTGCAGTATAGATGGGAATCACAGCTTCAAGTAGCCAGAGACAATTATGTCTCCAATTGAGGGCCTGAGCCTTAAAGGAGAGCTGAAGTGGTAGCATAAAGGAGAGCATAAATGGTAGAAAATATACGTATAGCTGATGGGCTGGAAATCAAGTAACCAAATTATTTTCTTATCTCCCACATGGATTTGCTCTATGACTTTCACCAAGTCCTTTTTGTTTCAGTTATGTCATTTGTGGGTTGGGAGGAGTGATATGCTTACCACTAGAAATTAAAATATGCTAGTGGGGTGGTGATGGCGTTTTGGCAGTTCTTGGAAGTGAATTTAGTGGCAGTGAGCTGTGCCAGCTGGACACCACTTGTGGGAGAGGTCTTTTGTTATACACAACTGGCTACACATGGAGTAGCATCAGCGGAGTTGTGCTGGATGCAGTCTGTCCAGTTTGCTCAAGCCACCTGTCAAAATCCCCAGTGATTCCCCAGCTGCATCTCAAGATTGCTTCCAGCTGCCCCTTGCCCTGAGGCGCATAGCTCAGTGTGGCAGCTGGTTTTACCCCTTTTTAGAAATCCCTGTCTTCCAGGAGGGGATGAGTGGGCAATTCTTGCTGGCTTCCCATTGTGTTCCTGCACTCCTTACCACCAAACTGGGTAAGTCAGTCCTGAGTGGCCATGTCACCTTTCCTGCACAGCACCTCAGGAATGATCTTGAAGGGCTGATTCTGTAGATGAGTCTTATGCATTGGAAATTTAGTGCATTGCAGTTGGGAACAGGTTGTCAGCAAGGTGACCAAGTGAGCTGGTGCTAGTTTCACTGCTGATAGACAAGCACTCTTTCCAATGTGTCGCTGCTCATCTGCACCAAATCTGAACTCAGTCCCAGACGTCTCTTCAACTACATTACTCCAAGCAGGCTTGTCCTGTTAAAACATTCCCTTGATATTGACTGAGGTAATCTATGCCCAATTAGAGTTGCTAATTCTGGATAAGGTTTTTGGCTAGATAAGAGAGTAATTCAGTTTCTGTGTCTGTTCAGTTCTGGGCTTCTCTTCTCACCCCACAAATACAGGCATTGATTAATGATACCTTCCAGTGAACAATCAAAGAAATGGCTTTTGCAATGTAACAGTTGTTTAGGGAATACTGGATTGAGATGACAATTCTTGTCTAGTTAATGCTGCGATGGGCTCTGTGAAAGCTTCTACCACTCACAATTCCCTCTTGTAGAAGTAGTAAATACCGTATCTGTTGCTTTGATCCTCAAAAGAAAAATAATTGTGAAAAAAGTTCACTGACATTTTTACCATTTTTATCAATTTGTAAAATTGAGTGGTGTGCTGGACTTTCTTGTGCAACTAGACAGAGAAGTCAAAATGGGGATTGATGCCTTTAGAAAGACATATTAACTCTCATTGAAACTACGTGGAACTTCTTGTAGCAATGCCTTTGGTCATAAGTAGGTGTAAGAACATTGTTCCATTACTAAGTAGTAATTTTTCAACAAAGTCATTTCTAAAAGACTAAAATCTTGCCCTCAGTAATCATTACAATGCCTGTTTGGGGAAATATCGCATTTCTCTTCCCCCAAGCATGATTATTCCTTTTTGTGTTTTGTTTTGTTTGGGAGATATTCCCTTTTTGTGGAGAGACTGATGAAATTGGAGCCATATGGCAGAGCTATAGTGCACCTTATGGTTGTCCTCTTCCTTGGACTTCCCCAAATGAACTCTATTATGGGATTTGATATATGCTGAACAGAACCAGCTGCCATAGTAATTCCAGGAAAATTAATTAACCAGAGGCTATGCTAGGTATGAAGTCTTCTTTGACCAATGTATTGTTTGTAGAAGAGCACACATGACATTATTGCCCCCTGTTGTTAAGAAGTCTTCAGCAATTTTGCAGATCTCTGCATGCAGCCACATTTAATTCTGTAGTACTGAATGTCCGTATAGGCTTATGTTACTTGGAATAAAATGGTTGTTAACATATGTCAGCAGTCTGTGTTAATACATGAAGTTCAATCATTTTTGGTTCACAAAATCCAGAACTGGGGTCTCTTGAGTGACTTGTGTGGAATGTGTACCAGCATATATGAAATTATTACAGGCAGTAACTCACTGAAATTGGTCAGGGAAAAACCTGAACAGCTTCCCTATTGCCACAGGGCTGCATGTGTGCCTTACCTCGCTTAACAGAACAAGAAGGTGGTGGGCTGGGAACTTGGGTCAAGGACTAGAAGTGAGTTCATTTTTTGCAAATTACTTTTGGTCTCTTTTGCAGACAAATGAGGCAAAAATAATGTACCTATGCTGCAGAGATAGCTTTTGAGATGCAACGGAATAGCATGACTTACTTCAAGCTCCAATTTAATTGTAAGGCAATGCAATGTTATGCATTTCCTTTAACTTCACTTACAGTAGATGCTCTGTGTGTTTGAAGGTAGAAGAAGTGCTTACTGATGGACGTCGGATCATCACTTTCCGCAATGGTACTAAAAAAGAGATCAGTGCTGATAAAAGGACGACTACAATTAGCTTTTTCAATGGAGATGTAAAGAAGATCATGCCAGATCACAGAGTGGTGTGTAACATTTTTTTTCTTTAAGGAAAACTAAATGATTAAGTGATTTTCCAAGGTCCTGTAATTTATCTTGATCTATCAATTCCGGGATAAATTGATGAGGGTGTTAGTTTAACAACCCTGAGTGGTGAGACTGCTTCATCTACAAGGACAAAAGTAGAAAGAGATAAAGGTAACAGTCAAAGGAACAACTGTGTAGTTGGCCAAGCAGATTAAAGGAGACTGAAAGGCGGCAGACATCTGAAGCAAGGACTTCAATGTTTTTTATACATTTGTAAGGTAGGTAGCACAGGGGGTAATTCCCTCTTGGCATTATGTAAATTTAAATAGTTAATAATAACGTGAGCTCGACTGGAAGTAAGTGAGGCCTTGGCAGCAGTGGGACTATTTTCAATTAATAGTGCATGGATGGGAGCCAAAGAAAAGAGATGGGAAGATGACTTGCATGCATGCACTGTTGTCTTGTATGCTACAGAGATGACAGCAGCAACAACTAGACACAGCCATGAAGCAGGGGTGAATGAGAGGAAGGCACAGAAATGCAAACATAGCTACTTTTATGGATGGCAGATACAGAAAATGACCTTGAAATGACTTTTTTAAGGTGGCTTATTTTTAAGCACATTGTTATGGTTGAATCTGCTTATGCAAATATTGTGAACATGCTGCAAACACTTTACTCTCCTTCCAGATTTATTATTATGCAGATGCACAAACAACCCACACTGCTTATCCAGATGGCCTGGAGGTGCTGCAGTTCCCTAATAATCAGATAGGTATGCAAGAGCTCATAAATGTGAACTACATGTGCAGGAAGGTTTCTATTATCAAGGTGTTGTCTGATTCTGACTCCAGCGGATTAGGTTTTTTCTTCTCAATTTGCATTGTCTTTGCATTTGAGTCCCAGTATGTTCCATCACTTTACTGCTCAATTTCTTCCTACAAAGCAAAGATAATAATGGGGTGTAAATGCATCTCTTCTATTTTTGATTATCTGATTATTTGATTCTTTAATTACTTTAGCGGTATGCTGGATATCATTTCCATTCTCACTAAAATGTCCAAAAAAAATATCTAATCTAGCTCTGTGTAAAGCAACATGAAAGAATATTAGACAGACTTTTTACATCTTCTTTTCCACAGAAAAACATTATCCTGATGGCACACAAGAAGTTGTGTTCCCGGATCACACAGTGAAATGCCTCTATAGTGATGGATTCAAGGAAACTTTTTTCCCAGATGGTACAGTAGTAAAAGTAGAAAAGTAAGTCTCGTGTTAATAGCAGGAACCAGGCATTGGGCACAGGCACAATGATACTGACATTTAAAACTGTGGTTGGATTCTGCGTGGCTGGGAAATTTCCAGATAAAAGGAGAAAGGATTTGTAAGACAACAAAGATTTTTGCTACAATGAGGCACTGAAAATTGTTCACTTCCACCTTGGATGATGGATGACGATTTATCACTGGCAAAGTGACTGTGAAATATTCTTCATTTAGTTCCATGTAACTTTACACTTGTCAGGGTTGCTGGGAGATCACCAGTTGTCTGTGTTAACAATTTGGGTACTAAAGCGCTCAGGATGAGGACTCCTGAGCTCGATTCTTAGCTTTTCTGATCTTGGGCAAGGCACTTCATGTATTATCTTTCTATTCCTCCACGTAAAATGAGGAAAAATAACAATAGGACTTCCTTACACATGCCTCTCCCGGGCTTAAGGAGGATGCTGTTGTAAAATAGATTTCCTGCTTGCAAAATGCTTTGAGATCCCTGCATGAAGAAGTCATGTAAAATGCAGATCCCACCACCCATTAAATATTATACTATGTACTGAAGTACCTTTGTGTTGAAATTTAATTGTGAGATCAGATCTCTTGATGCCATCCCATGTAAATTCTGAGGTGAATTATAACCTGAGAAAGTTGTCACTTGACACGGTTTTCCACTTTCATTGTGTCACATTAGACGGCTCAGTGAGATGATAGGTTAATAACAGATAGTGCCTTCTCATCATTTCATTCATGGCTGTTTCTTTCAGGAATGGAGATAAAATAGTGGTATTCAGTAACGGCCAAAAGGAGGTTCACACTGCGCAATTCAAGAGACGAGAGTACCCAGATGGCACTGTCAAAACTGTGTACTGCAATGGCAGACAAGAAACCAAGTACTCTACTGGACGAGTTCGAATCAAAGATGAGGAGGGTAATATCATCCTAGACAAGAAGTGATTCCTCCCCTCAAAGGGCTGCACTGTATGTAAGTAGCTGAACCCATTTTCCTGGCACGTCAAAACCGTTAGGAAGATTTAAGCCTTGTGAAAATGAATGGATGGATTAGGGCTGAAATTTACTTTGGTTTGGTGGCTGGTGCTCAGTTTGGAATAACCTTACCTGAATGAAATGTCTCTTGAGTGAGACTTGAAGGAAATGCAGTCATGCCCTCTTTGTGTATGTAACATCAAAATAAATGACCACAGTACTTCTCATTAAAGTGTTTTTTTAATCATACTGATCACACTTTTCCTTAGTTTTCTGCTAGTTACAAAAGTGACTACAATTAAGGAGCATGGCATAAGAGCCTCAAATCTAAAAGCTTTTTGAATTTCAGTTCAGTGCTGTCTTATTCTCACTAAAGCAAATCTATGGTTTTTGGTTGTTTTTTTTTCTCGGTTAAGCATCACAAAAAATGTGGAAGTGATTAATGTTTTCAGTTTGGGTTCTTTGGAGCAGAAGATCCCAGACCATACCATGAGCTGTACATTAGACCAAAACATGAGCAGCACTTCAGTCAACAGTCATACCTCTGGACATCTCTTCCAACGTAAATTATTTGATAATTATATGATCATAACCTAAGAACTCTGTTTCGTGCATTTGAAGACAAAATGTGATGTTTGTTCCATCCTGGTCCTTATTCTGGATGAAACAGCCCTTTCTTTTTTCCTCCAGCAGTCTTCCCTCAGACCTCCTCTGTGTTGCTTTTTTTTTGAATTAACCTCTCCCGCTACTGCCTTTATTCTTCCAGTAGTAGAAAAATATTTCTGGTCAGTGAGTCTCTCCAGCTTTGGATTGCACTCGATACCTAGGGGGATTAATCATTTATCAGATGATGCTTTCATCTACCTTCCCTATAGACTGCCTGTCCATCATCTGTCTTGAATTTTTCCAACGCACTGAAGCATTTCCCCTGTAGAGCTCAGCTCATCACCTGCCCATTGACTGAGAAGACCAATTATCTCCTCATGCCCTTCAAATTCCCATAGCAAAAAATACACTTTCATAGCATGCTGCTTTAGTCTTTTCTCACACCTAAGTGCGAAATAATTGCAAGATTATGGAATTGCTCTCTCTTCTCTTCTACTGGGTCAGACTGTCGACAAATCACCATTCAAATTACAGAGCATCCTTCGAAGAAATAGATTGAATAGAGCAAGAAGCGCTGCTAACATTGATCATACACATGCTGCACTTTATGAATTTAATTATGATGCCCAGAACATCCATGCAGTTTGATGTCAGCCGGTGTGATAATAAAATCACATTATTTTTTCTTTATTCCTGTATAACAAAGGAACAATTTATAAACCTGTGCTTTTCACTACTGAAATGTTTAATAAATTTTATGTGTTTTGTAAAAGGAAACTCTAATTAAAAGAAATCCAAGAGATCACTCTTTTCCATGTGTTTTACTAAGAATTTCAGTTCAGTGCTGCCTTATGCTGACTAAAACAAACCTACATTTGTTTTTTTTCCTCAATTAAGCATCACAAAAGTGAATGTGATTAATCTTTTCAGTTTGGCTGGGAAACTAGATGTGATACTAATGTTTTGTAAAGGACCACTGTTTTTATTCCCAGGAATTCCTTTTAACCAAAGGTCCCTGTTCTCCAGTTAATATGCTGGCAGTCTTTTTGTTTCTATAGTAATACAGAAAACAGGCTTTGTTTGCAGCTTTTAGCCTTACATCACCATTTGCCATTCAATAACCTGCGTACATAATCCCTTTTAATTGTAAATTAAATAAGGAACGACTTTGTATGCTGCTTGCTCCTTGCTTCGTTAAGGACTCTCTACTGTACTTGCAGGAAGCACTCCAATTCTGGAATAATTAGGCCTGCGATCCTGCACGGGTGTAAGACATGGGGGATAAGCGCAAGTCAATCTCTAAAACTGCGTGCACGCAGCCATGCACGTGCACAAACACCTTGCCCTGATGCATGTATTCACTCTGCCAATGCAAGCGTGTGCCTTCTTAGCTCCTGCTTACGGGAAGATTTGATGGCAGGTAAGCATGGGGCTGGTTCTGCTTTCTGGCAAATCAACGGCAAGACTTCCACGGGTGACATCAAAGGGTGAGACTTCTGAAGACTTCACAGTACTTTTGTCAACCAGTGTGTGGCCACCATTTTTACCAAGACATGTTTTTCAAGAAATCTTTTACAGTCTAACAGCAAAGGGAATTATTGAAATACGGGGCACAAATTTGGTTTGAAAAGAAGGAGACAGAAAAATACCTACATAAATGACAAGCTCTGTCAGGTACGGGAGGACTTCATAGACCAGTTATGACACGTGCTACTATTTTTCTGAGGCCTCCTTTCTCACACCGTGTCTCCTCTATCTTCCACACTTGCATTACTTAACCAGAAGCAGTTCATTGTTGTCGGAACACAAATAATCCAATTTAAGTGTGACTGCGTATGTACTTAAACTGTAGCAATACACATACCTACTTTACTATGGTTTTTGTTCTAGAGGGTTTATAGCGAACAAAATTTTACGAATCCTTCAGGGAGATGGAACACAGTTGAGAAACCCCACTTCCCATCTTTCCACAGGTTTTCTGGCATTAGCAGAAGCATGCTACAGCCAGTATTTGGCCTCAGTTTTGATTAAAATTTAGAATACGCTGAGACTTCTGAACAGTTACTTCCATTCAGACAGCTGGGGGCAGCAAAAATGTACAAGGGAGGGGTAGCATTTTGACCCCCATCTCAAATGCTTTGGTTGAAGGTTAGTGTTTTTCCATGCACAGCTGATTACCAGTTTTACTGCAAGCAAGACAAAGCTGAACCACTGTACCCATCAGATGGCTAATGCAGAGTCTGCGAGAGAGAGGTTTGATCCAGCCTTCTGATCACGATATTTGCAGTTTATATTCTGCCCTCTGTTACCTTGGGAAGCCCAATTATTTCTTTATTAAGAGTTTATCTGAAACAAAACACTGAAGCAGTATAGAGATTTTTTTAAAGTTACTTTCCGTAAGAACTTCTATGGAATCCTACTGGTCATAAAATGAAAGTTGTTTCATAGTGTTGTTTCTTACAATGCAAAATTAATTTCTGGAAATGAATGTCAGGAAGCTCACTGGATTCTTCAAAAACATGGTGGGTTTGTGTCATTCATATTACCTGCACCTTTGTAAACTGAATGCACATTGAATGCTCCCCGGTGTAAAGTGACCGGTTTTTCAAGTCATAAAGCCCTGTTAGTCAGGAAAAGAAAAGAAGCAAAGATAGCTGAGAAAAGCAACAAACAGACTGGCATTTCTGAGGATGTTTTGAGAAATAAAATTCTCCATTTTTATTCTGGGATTACTTCAATGCTGCAAGAATTACTTAAAAAAATTAGTACTTTAATTTTAAAAAATAATATCTTATAGTAATTGATGAATTACAATTTTTAAATTCTGTATTGTTTGTGTTATCTTTCTACTACAATTTCAGCGTACATCTACCTCCTTCAAACTAAGGCTGCCATTTATGATATGTCTATATAACCTAACATCATGAAGTTACACAGAAGTTAAATAGCCTCCTCTTTTCTTTGTGTTCTGCTGTTTTGATGGTAACTGTTTGCTCACTAATTTTTTAATTTCTTTTATGATGCTCTTTACATCTGTCCCATCCCTGGAAGCTTGAAGTGCAGCTTCATTGAAAGGAAAAATAAGGACAAAATCTCCTACCCGGGGGATAGGCCTCTGGTCTTTATCAGAGAGGAAATAGGGGCGTGTGGTTAACTTGTAGTTGCAGAAGTCAGGTGTAGGTAACCAGTGGCTGAGTTGGGCAGGCTTGTGTTGAGAAGGCCCAGCTCCTGGAAGTTGTTTATGTTTGGCTTCAGATTTTGCTTGGGAGGGTATTTTTGGCATGTTCATCCTTTCCCGCAGCTGGGAAGTCAGTGTTTTTCTTGGATGTGCTCTGGCAGTTTTCTTGGTCACGGTAGCCACCTTACCAATCGATCCTTTTGCAGCCTGCAGGGCAGGTTGTACAGAAGAAGCAGAAGTACATTTAGCCACTTTTCGGCAAGTGAGTAAGCCAGGAGCCTCCCCGGCAGCGCTCTCATCAGCTGTGCTCCAGGGCACCTGCCTTCTGCCAGCCTTTGTCCCTGCCACTTGGTTTCGCCTGAAAGTGTCAATCTGTTTGTAGTTCAGCAGTTCTACAATATCGTGAAGAAGTTTTCTTTTCACAGTGTCATCAATGGAACAGTCTAAACATAAGGCCGGATTGTAGTTGACTTCTAAAAGCCATGGCTTGAATTTGTCATCAATCAGGATGTCAAAGCCAAAGAGCTCAAAGCAGTTGGAAGCCACTGGTAAGGGGGCTACAGCAAGCAGGGTAAGAATCACTATGTTATTGATTTTCTGCCAAAGGAGCATGTCATCAACCCCAAATATTCGAAGGTAAGAACGAAATTTGCTGAATGTCCACTTGCAGCCACAGCCAATCCCTTCTTTATATTTCTTATATGAAGCTCCGCATTTATTGATGCTGGTGTTTGTTAGGTGGGCACAGACGTTGTCCAGAGAACCGAGGTCAAACTTTTCAGTGGCAAACCTCACCAGTCCTTCTTCATAGGTGTAAATGGTGAGGGGACAAAAACTGGTGACACACACATAAAGGCGTAGGTCCAGTTTATACCCTGAAATGAGCAACGGGTTGCTAATGTACTTCTGCACAATGACTGTACAGTCATATACTAAGTCTTTAATGTCTTGGAAAATGAGTATGCCCCTTCCACGGGAGAGATCCACAGGCTTGCAAATCCAGTAGCTAGGTCTTCTGCCTATTGACTGTCTCTCCTTGCTGTATTCTGCTATAAATTTGATATAGTCATTGGGCATGATGAATGCCACTGGACTAAATTCATACAGAGCTGATCCATATGCTCCTTTCATACGTTTCAGATGCCTTGCCAAATAGTCTTTTCTGGTGATCCGGACAGCTTCTGGGTAGTGGTTAAGTCTCTGCCATGGTTTAATGCTGTGGTGGTCTGTCATGCGGAAAGGTGAGTTCCGCCAGTACAGGTTCCAGTCTGCGTCATCTTGCTCCTTTTTGTCAAATTCAGTCCAGCCACGTTCCAGCAAAACCTCACGGACTATTGCAGGGACATTCTCATGGAGACGGAATACCAAAGGCCTCAAGATATCTCTTGTATCATAGTCATCTGCCACCACTTCCATCTTACTAGCTGAAAGAAAACAGAATTGCCAGGAAGGAAACAATGAAATTAATGTCATAGATTGTACTAGCAGTCATCACCTTCATGGTATTCTTAACGCCTGTCACTCTCAACGTATTTTCAAGGCATGTCACCCCTGTGTGTTTCTGTGGTCCACAATTGAGAAGTCAAAGGCTGTGTTTAAGCTGAAAGATATATGAGAGGGCATTGATTCCAGATAGCTGTTAAAGCAGCACAAAGCATTGATTGCTGCAAGTTACATGTCTCCACACTTTATTTACTTTTTCTTTGTGGTGGCTTACTACAGCAGTAGTTGTCCCAAAGTTTTTGTATACCTAGACTTGTATAACAAAGCTTGGATACCTAGACTTTTTGGTTTTTTGCAGCTGCCTTCAGCCTAATAGCCATAACTTTGCCTACAAAGACTTACTTTACACTGCTGCATTACTGAGACATTCTGCCAGCTTAGCATGTTGCCCCGCTCTGAGCAAATTCTCTTGGTTAAGATTAAAATCCTGATGCAAAACTGATGGTAGACAGTAGGAAAACACTTATTGATTCCAATGCCCTTTTCCTCCTCTGACTCACTGATAATGTTCTGCTGCTCCTCCAGTGAGGTTCTCCCCAGCTCCTGAAAAACAGGGCATATTCTTGTCCAATCACTTTCCTCTCAAGAAAATAATGTTCCATAGAAATGTATGTAGATTCTGAATGAAATACCATTTCCCACTATCTATAGTGGAAGTAGATAATGGTCCAAGTCTATTTTTACGGGTAAGAAACACATTTTAAGTTATTTTGGGCACAGCAATTCTCATATAAACAGTTCATGAAGCACGCTCTTCCCTCCCCAGCTCGTTCAATATATATCAGATTTGAACTACAACACCTGTCCTACTGGCTGGTAGCACAGTGTACAAAGAGTCCCATGGACCTCCAGATTTGAAAGCCTTGGTGTTCCTCTCCGTTTTAATTTTCTGAAGCCCTACAGATCTGCTCCCCAAGGATTAGATCCCATGTTTGGAACAGAGAGTGTCTTGGATGAGAGAAGAGTGTTTGTGCTGAGGACCATTCTGACACAGCATCAACATACCAACCTCCACCTCCTCTCAGAAAGTAGCAAGCAAAAGAAATACAAACAAGGCAGGACACACACTAGACAAGACTCCTTCACATCCTATTAACAGAGCGACATCCTTGTTCTTTCTTTTCCGGATGAGTTTTAGACCCTAGAATGAGTAGCCTCCTCTTTCCAAACAGCTACAGAAAACAAGGGGACATGTCACACCTGGAAGTACTCAATGCAATGTGCAGCTGAGTTGGCCAGGGACGCTTTTTCTGTAGAAAAATTACAGTTATAGGAATTGAAAGATTTTTTCCAGACAACAAAAGTAATCTTTTGCCAGTTTTTTTTTTTTTAATTTCATTTGAATTTTCTTGTTTTGGAATTGTCAGAATATCTTATTTGCATTTTTTTAAAAGACACTGGTTCATAAAGACTTTTTTTTAAATGCTAATTTAGTTTTAAAACTAAAAGCCCAAATGCGAAATGAAATGTTTTACCACTATCAAAATGTAAATTAACATAATTCAAAAGTTTTGCAAGTCACCAAACAGTTTAAGATTCTCATTATTTTATTTGAATGTGAAAAAGAACTCAAAAATTCTTGCAGGATTAAAAAGCATGTTTCTCTCTCCACTCTGACATTTGGTGACTCTCTTGTATGATGTACCTATGTTTTGGCTCTGTGGGGTGACCACAAAGCAGCCACAGAGCAGTTCAATGCAGAGAGCAAAGCCAGGAGAGTCTCAACCGGGGCTTGATGGCAGGAGGGTTTTAGAGAAGGGTCCGGGAGGTACTTCAGGGAGGCTGGGAAGCAGGGCAGTGGTGGCAGAAGTATGTGGCTGATTTACCACAGATACGTAGTCTGTAGGTTAAAAATAGCCCTGGACCACCTGATGTCCTGTAGTGAGGGAATCACTGCTTAGAAATGAAGGGATTTGAAGCACGCTTTGGTCCAGGATGTGAGGAATGAGGCTCCTATTGGAAAGGGACTTTACGTGCCATTAATGGGATGAGACTGTGGCCAAATTTTGAATTTATGTATACAATGACTCTCTATATTCCAAAGTAATATGTAATTCTATATTCCAATAGTAATGTATATTAATATATTTATTGATGCTTTACAGTCAGACTTGCAGTATCCTTCCATCTCAGGCTTAAGCTAGTGTTGGAAGGGAGCAAAACCTAAACTGCACTGGGATTATTGCTCTGAATTCCCTTAGGGAACAGAGATTCGCTCGATCCAGCCCCCCCACCCTGTAAGACTGAAGTTGAATTCTCCTTAGTGAGAGCTTTTCTGGGGTGAGGGGTTTGTAGGGAACAGCAGAGAAACATGGTAAATACTGAAGTGCGGTCATGATATAATAGGACTTACATAAAATACCACAAAGGGGAAAGTAGTCTTGCTGTGTCTCTTGCAGTCAGTGCTCCTTTTCAGACCCCAGGAAACTGTGGGCTTGCTGCTGAGCTTGAACACAAACCTAATGTGGTTGTCCCAGGAAATGTTATCTTTGCATCTACTTTCTTTCCTGGGAGCTCTCTTTCCTATCTCCTTCCTAAACAGCACTATGTCACATGCTAAAATTAAAAAAAAAATACTAAAAAACGCCAAAATATAAAAGTAAACAAGTTTTACAGTACCTAGTTCAAATCCTTGGGCAAAGACTATTAAATTATGAAAAAAAATATGTAATTGAAAATGCCATGCTAAGCAATTGGATAAGTCAACTTACAGACTGCAGTTAGTTTTGTCTTTTCTGCACTGCTCAATGTGGCTACCAGCAGCGTTTCAGTGACAGGCACCGTTGTACGTGAGTGCAGTGTGTGGTAAACTGCATCGCAGTCTCCGATAGATAATCATAAATTAAGGTGTTAGTAATGTCTGAACAATGAAGCCTTCTTTGGTGGTTTGTTCATGTCAGCTTGTATTAATGGAACATCTTTCATACCTCTGGCGTTCACGGAGTAGTTCACAGGAAACTGACTCACCTAGATACAACAAATGTCAGCTTCAAATTCCCCGGTAATTAAGTGTAAAGAAAATAAAACATTTTAACTAACACAGAACACCTACCTGCTTTTAAGGAATTCTTATCACATATAAGCAGAAGGTCTTCAGGTGCAATTATGAAACAGTAACTCTAGGATAAGGCATTGGTCTAAATGAATGAACACAACTTTCACTCACTTGATTCTGTACAAATGCATGCCCAAATGAACGCCAGTCTCCTCACTAGCCAACAATCCCAGAGGTCTCTGTGCTCAGCCCATTCCTTAACGACTTGGAAACCTGCCCGCATGTTTGCAGGCATTCTTCCACAATGCAAAAACTGCTATAGTTGTCTCTGACCACGCTCGAGTTCAACACCTACCTATGGCTGCTGCCAACCGGCACCCAGAAGCAGAGACCTTCCCGGAGAAGAGCAGGCCGCTGCCACCTGTGAGCTCGGGGCGGTGGTGGTGGCAGACCCCGCGCCGGCGTCCCCGGGGAAGCACTCACATCAGCTGGGGCTTGGCGCTGTCTGTGGCTGCTCCCAGCTGTTCATGCGTTCCGGTTGCTGGGTTTTACACCTGTGGGAGGAAATACGAGCATTAAAAGTGTGTGTTTGCTGGATTAATGCAGAATGTCCCCGTATAATTAAACTCAGCGGACCGACCAGTGGTCCTTCCTGTCGTCTTTAAGCCCTCAGGGTCACAAATCATAACATGGGTCTGGAAGCTGCTTGCCTTGCAATTTAGTTTCAGAAGTAACCATTTTAATTATTTCTTGAGGTGATGGGTTCCACCTGGGGCACCATCCAGGTTCACCCCATCTGCCCCAGGCTACGCAGCTTCCCCCGGCCACTCTTGTAGCCAAGGGGTGTTGGGCTGCCGCCAGGCTGTGAGGCTGAACATCGCCTCCATATTGGCACAAGTATGAGTATTTAACGCCGTGGTGGCTGGTTATGCTGGGCCGGGGGTCCGGATGAGCCCTCCCCGGCCGCATCTCCTACCTGGGGTTCGCCGCGGGAGTGCCCTGCTCTCCGCCCGCAGCGCTGCACCCCCGCCGCCGGCTCCCGACCACACCCGGCCGCAGCTGCCGGCCCAGGCGGGCATGGGGAGCGGCGGGGGCCGCCAGCGGGGCCGGGGGAAGGCCTGGCGGCGGCGGCGGTCCGTTGCTGGGCGATGGGGAAGGGCAGGCCGTGCCCTCTCTTCTCTTCCCTCCCTCCCTCCCTCCGTCAGGCCGAGGCCGGCAGCGCAGGCGGCGCGTCCCGGCAGAGCTTACCGCGCTGTCCCGGCTTCGGCCGGGCTGGGGCCGGGGCCGGGGCTGTTTAACCGCCCGCAGCCGTTCTACGCGCCGCGTCCGGGGCGCCCGGAAGGGGGACAGCCCGTCCCCTGCGGCTCCCCCGGCTCCTGCCGCGCTCCCCACCCGCTGCCCGCGGTGACGGTGCTCCCTCCTCCCTCCAGGGTAGGGGCACGGCCCCGCCACCTGCCCTGGCTGGACCCCAGTCCCCGCAGGCCGCATGGAGGGAGCCTGCTCCCTAGGGCCACCACGCACGGGCAGAGCAGGTGCGCAGGGAGCCACTGGGCATCTCCCACCTCCTGTGCCTGCATCTGAGACCCTCCAGCTGCTTGGGCCTGTGGCTCATGCCATGAGACACCATATGTGCCTGAAGAAGGCAATTACTTAAAGTATTAGTATTTATTACTTGAACATTACTGTCTTACTTTCCAGATGAATGCTTTGATCCACGGGCTCCCCAACACCACTGTCCTCGGAAGAGGTTGGTGTGTGACCCAGCTGCAGTCTCTGAAGTCTCTGGGAGAAATGGCTCAGCCGTCCTTTCTCAGGCCCCTCGCTCGGTGTCCTCATTGCCCACGTTGTCCCACGGTTCTCTTGCCTGAAGGCCTGACTCTCCTCTTACACCTCTAGGGAACCACAATTGCGGAGCGAGGATACCAGGGAACACAGGACAATCAGTAGATGAGCCATTACCTGTTTTTTGCCCATTGCCAGGTTTAGAGTTCTTGAAGGTTTCAGGCACACGACTGGAGAGGGATTAATCTTGCCACAACTTCAGACCCCAAAGCTAGTGCCCATTGAGACGACTACACCTGCTCTCCTTCACCCAACCCAGTCAGAGTCAGGCTGATAAAAGCTATTGTTTCACTGCGGGATGAACACAGTTGTTGCTGTGGGTGAGATAAGAGCTTGTGTGGTAGTGAGACACGGGGTGAAGAAGGGTGAACCTTCTTCAGAAGTGAACCTACTGCTGGCTGAGGACTCGGCACAGACAGGCCTGTGCTGCTTGGCGCCTGATGGACTGAAGCAGGACTTGTGGAGCCTTCCTTAGCCATGGAAGGGCAGAGGCTTCAGTGACCTCAACCATCGTTTTGTTTCTTTTCAGTGAAGAGGTGTTCCTAGCCGAACTCTTGCCTGAAATTTTTTTTGACTTACTAAGCGGGAAAATTCCTATTGCCTTTATAATAAACAAAACTGCATAAATTTTATAACTGTGTACTGTCCATGCATAATGTGTCCTAAATGGCATTTTCTGTTTAGATCAAGTCCAAGACAGATGAGCACCTTTATCCCCACCCTGTCCCAGAAGTAAGCCTGTTCACTGAATCGCCCCATGTAGCTGTGGCTTCCATTACCAAAGTAATGAAGTTGTTCTTCACACTACCTGCAGGATGGAAGATTTGGTTTTCCTCTTATTTTACAATCAATCAGGGAAATATCTACAGTAAAGTTATGTGACAAAATCAAGAGTGGAAAACAGCTCCCCAAACCACAGGCCACAAGGTCCTGTCCCCCGTGCTGACTCTGTTTCAGTGGTGCTGAGGTTTTCTCCAAGGTCAGAGCACCTTTTCCTTGGTCCTTGGTAGCCTCCTCATGGTTTCAGCTGGAATCTGTGGAGTCAATAGCAGTTTGCTGGCTTGCCATTGCTGAATTTTACTGCAGACAAATCCTGGGCACACAGAGTATACAACAATTCAGGAGGTATGCTGCACTGACCCTGGCCACCGCCAAAGCATCCACCTAGTTGCTCCCTCACTCTCCCCACCAATGGGATAGGGGAGAGAAGCAGAAGAGCAAAAGTGAGAAAACTGCTGGGTTGAGATAAAGAGAGTTGAATAGGTGAAGCAAAGCTGCGTCTGCAAGCAAAGAAAAATAAGGAATTAATTCACTACTTCCCATCAGTGGGCAGGTGTCCAGCCACTTCCTGGAAAGCAGGACCTCAGCACGTGTAGCAGTTGCTTGGGAAGACAAGTGCCATAACCAGGAACATCCCCACTTCCTCCTTCTCTCTCCTGAGCTTCTGTTGCTGAGTACGGCACCGTGTGGTGTGGGACATCCCTTTGGTCAATCTGTCTCAGCTGTCCTGGTTGTGTCACCTCCCCGTTTCTTGCACGCCTCCAACCTGCTCACTGTGGGGCCAGACTGGGAAAAAGAGAAAAGCTGGACACCATGCAGGCACTGCTCAGCAATAGCCAAATCCACAAAATCCACTGCTCAGCAATAGCCAAATCCACAAAATCCAAAACACAGCACCATATGGGCTTCTACGAAAAAAATCAACTCCATCCCAGCCAGACGCAGTGCAGGAGGAAAGAGAAAAGCTTATCAGGCTGTATATGCGCTGAGGGAGGGATCAACTTTTTGCTCTGAGGCAGGGTACAGCATCCTGTGTAGTGAGATCCTGATTTCTGTGTTGGGCTGTTACAAATAGACAATAAACGGTCACATTCACACAGATCAGAATTTCTCAAAAAATCAGATCTCAAAAATCCTCTTTGCTTCACTTGCCGTTGAACGTTGCTGTGTAAAAGAGAATCAGAGGAGGATTTGGAGATGTGTTTCACTGCCTGTTGTCGAGATGAAATCGAGGTGCTGTATCAGATGAAAGCGGAGCAGGGTGGGAAGCAGCAGCAGCCTAGCAAATCCATCTGTAATCTCTGGGCAGCTGGGAGGCCATCAGGACTCTGCAGCCACAGAGGTTTTGCCATTTGTATTTCCAACAGAGAGATTAACAGCATGCCTTTGAGCTGACAGGGCAAAGGCAGAAGAGAAAGGCGGGCCTGTGAGGGAGCCTACCTGTCGCCTTCTTTTCTGCAGGACGTAATGAGCTCTACTTAATTGTATGAGACCTGGAAAAGCAGCTTATCGTATGAAAAGCCATGAAGCAAGACAGGTGAAGTCTGGAGGGGAGTCCAGGTGCTTGGGAACAGGAGATGTTAGAGAGAAAAGTAGCATGAAAGGTACTGTTATTTAAAAGCCCTAACAATATTTGGGGATTTTTTCCCCACATAAATTGTATTATTGATTTCTATCATATTGTCACACCATATGGTGCCTCATCCTTCTGTTGCGGTTAATAACTGAGAAGAAGTAGTTTCAAATGTTAGCTCCATGGCATGCAGCAACTTAACTAGCCATGTAGTTCATTTCCAGGGGCAGCACTCATCTTGGAGATGAACAGCATTTGTCTTCAATTTCTTTCACGCTGTCTGCCTCACACGGAGGATCTGATCATACTGTCATTACCAGTAATGATCATGATATCTACACAGTGCTTTCTCATCAAGGTGTAGGGACACTGCCCAGTAATTGCACTGTGGCACTCTTCTCCTTGCAGTAAAACCACAAAAATCCAAATCTGAAAACAATATAGTATGTATAAAACTAAATGAAAGTTGAAATGACATGAGGGAAATCCTCACCCGAGCCACTGCTAGGTGCCTATAGGTCTCAAGGAGATATTACAGCATAGGCCCATCCTCCTTTTCTCCTTCTCACTCAATGACTTACACTGTTATCTGCATCCTTTTTGTGGCTGTTTCCCCAAGTAACATGCCCTGGCTGCTTATCTAGAAAACAGCGCTGCCCGTGGATGGGAAAACGGGGAAAGTTCATCATGACTGAAGATGAACTTCATGCAGAAGACATCTGTCTTCGGAGGAAGCTGCTGTAAGTGGTCAGGAAAAAAATGGAAACAGGAAAACCAAAAAGGGGAAGATTGCTGGGACAGGGGGATGACGTGGGGAGAAATACAGTTGTCTGCTGATCTGAGACAGGTTGGTGGACTCAGAGTTAGTGGATTTTGTGGTGTTCAGGTATGAACTGTAGATATAGCCAGATTATAACTTGGTGTTATATACAGCAAGTGTTAAAGAATGCAGGATAAGAGCAACGCAAATCTTCATAAACAGTGGTTCCGTGAAATGATGTGTGTTGTCTGCAGTCAGCTGAGCAACCCCAGTTGCTGTCATCTTCTGGTTGTGTGTGGGCTTTTCAGGTTTGATTATAAAGCTATGGTACTAGGTCTGATCCACAGATACAAAAATGTGAGGACTTTAGGAGTCTTGTTTTCATTTATTAAGACTTTATTAATTAAATAAAGAGAAAACATTTAGTTTGTTGTCTGTATGAAAGGGGGAAGTCAGATGATCTTCACTTATAGAACTGAGATGTCAAAAGAGATTTTTACTCCCAAGATATTTGTATTACACTGGCCTTGAAATCTGTTCCTTTACCCCCTTTCTGGAGACAGTAGCTGTTGGAACCCCCTTGGAGGCATGCCTGCAGGAGCCGGTCAGTTTGCTTTGCCTCCATCACTCTGACCCTCTCGGATTACATGTGTGTTTCCTGGGTGACAGGTCCTACATTTTCCTTCTTTGTAGCAGTAGGTGTCCCAGGGGAACTCTTAGCTTCCAGGTATTCAACCACTCCATACGTCACCATAGACAACACAAGCACAGACAATAAAATATACAGTTTGATGTAGACTTGCAATTTGGTGCTATAACCAAAGGCAATGACAAATCCACATGACTCCCAGAGACGGTAATTGGCAAAGGCAGCCTCCGTGTGTTTCTCAAATAAAACGCCATAGAGTCCTAGAAGGAAGCAGAGACACGGCTTATGAAGATTAAGTCTGAAACCATGTATTTTCTGCAACGGGAACAAATAGACGACAATGGGGAAGACAGACCCTCCTTCATAAATGTCAGAGAAAGGAAAGTACAAGCTTTGTCTTAAAACATTTTTGTACTCCTGTGGAGCATTATAAGTGAAATAACAGAGCAAAAAATGACAAAATAGAGAATATCAGAGAAAAATGGGAAGAAAATGGGAGAAAGGAAGAAAGAGTGAGATGGCAGGAAGTTTATTTTTCAGATTATCAGCCACAAAAGGGGAGCTGCTTGCACTGTCAAGTAAGGAGGAAGAGGAGATGGCCAGGAATGGCCCTTGGCACTGTAGAGACTCCTCATATAACTGTTAAGGTTACACCAACTCCTTACAGACTTTCAAAGGCACACTACAAACAGGCAGTTTTTGTCTAGGGACATGGTCCTTAAGGATGAAGTTGCTCTTTCAACGTGGGGTAGAAAGGGTCAAGGAGCCATCGGGACCTCCCTGCTGCCACCCTTCACCACTTTCCTGGGGAACCTGCATGGACCCTGCATGCGCTCTCTACCTGTTCTTCAAACCATTTCTTTAACCCACCTAAGAACACGCAGAGACTGTTCATGTAAAATGCGTGCCCCTTGTTTTCACAAGAACTTGGCCTTAGGGAGCCCCCAGGTGGGACTTGCACAGTGTTGCCAATGGTAGCAACATGGGCTGTATTCATACTTTCCAAGAAAGAAACTGATCCAAAACACTTAAATCAGAAAGTTGAGGAGAGCACTACAACTGGGCTCAGATTTAATACGCAAAGGAGATTTGCCTCTTTGAGATAACCAGGTTTTCAAATATTCATAGAATGGGAACTTGTCGATACGATGAGTGTGTAACTTAGCTACATTCAGCTCCTGGATGGGTTGACAAAAAGAATATCCTTGATGGATACAGAACCTCTGGGCAGCAACTGGAAAACTTGCTTGACAAAGAGACTTGGTTAAACTGATCATCCTAACGCAGTTGTGTTCACTGGAAAGCTCCCACCGAGTCCAGTCAGCTGCACACCCACAACTGAGAGTCAGGGAGGTTTTCCCAGCCTCCAGCTCTGACTGGTTGGGCACACAGGGAAGGGGAGAGAGCTTGCTTCCCGCTGGGTGCTGAGCTGGCACCAGTGGTGATAAAGCAGCAGGCATTTCCACTGATGCAGCTGTGGTGTGCAGGGAGGGAAGGGGAGGAATACCATGAACCTTGACTCTTCTCATCCACTTTTGTATCCAACAACATATCTGTCTGAAATATGCACATTCAGCCAAAAAGCGCAGAGGAGTACAAAGTTCTCTAGAAGTCTGGCTAGGGTCAATTAACCCTTCAGTTTTGTTAAGAAGGGGGAGGCATCATCTGTATGTAAAAATTCACTGCTTCCTGATGACTATAAGAGGACGTTTACTGAATGATTCCATTTAGACATGATGGAAAACCTTAGAGAAGTGCATCACAAGATGTACTTAGTTCATTAAACTGCCTGAGTGTAGTGTGGTGTGAATTATTTTATAATCCTTCATAGTTTTGCCTAATAAATGAATAAGTACATGTTAAGTTATCCTCCCTGTTTACCACTGCCTGTGTTCCCACTCCTCCCCTGGGTGCTAGTAGGCATGGGTGTATAACAGGACTGCTGGAAATCATTTGAGTCCAGGTTTATAAACTTTCCAGACTGATTCATATCCTTTCTAAAGATGCACGTCAGCCTGGAGAGAACTTTATTTTACTGTAGTCTACCCGATAGCTCTGTCCTACACAATTGTTATGCCCAAAGTGCAGTTATTGCCAGGGGGATAATAATAGTATCGGTGTTCAGGTTAGATAAGAGAGGGCACTACCCACTCTGAAATGAAGCAGCTTCCACTGGAAATAAATGAGGGTGTCCACACACGTACACAAACATATTGGGAAACCTTTCTAAAATGAAGTGACTCACCTACTGTGAGCCTATATGTCCTCTAGAGGGAACTCCAGTATTAAGTATCCACAGTAAGCCCAAGCAAGCCATCTTCGATTACCATAAAATGCCTTAAGTGTGCGGCACAATGCCCTTGTATTTATTCAGTGGTTAATCTACTGATGCCCAAACAGCAGTCATGGGAGCTTGCCAAAGGAAGGACCATAAACCTCCGTCCCCAATGCTGTTTTAGAGGCCTTATCTCATCTCATAGCCTTTGGAGTTAGGAGTTTCTCATGTGAGGTATACCTGTATAAAAGTGATGAAGGAGAGAAGAGATTTAGTCCTAAATGAGCATGTCAAACTGAAGATCCTGTTCTGGGATGCAGCATTATGGAGTAATGTCACTGCACCTCTCTGTTAAGGTCTCATCTCATCCCTCGATCTTTTAGTGTGACAATGTGACAACGCAAACTCTGTATAATTTTATAACTGGGAGTTGTGGAACAGCTGAACAAGGTACAGACAAAAAAAAAAAAAAGATACTGTGCAAGCATAAAGAACATGTGCTTTTTCCCCAGCTAACACAAACGTGAGATTTTCATAAGTATCCTGCAGGAATCTGGGAATGGAGATGACCTGTTACCATGCTGTAATACAGGTCAGTCTTGTCACAGCACTGCAGAGCTCACTAGACATCAAGTAAGCACAAAGCTTTGTCCACTGGCCATACCTCATCCAGGGGTTGGGAACTGCAGCCACTTCCCAGCCTCCTCTCTGACACTTAAGTCCTCTGTACTTTTCCCTTTTCCTAACGAGGGCACCAGGTGCCTCTTCATCAGGCATGCAGGGACCTTACTGAGGAGATGTCTCTCAAAAAGACATCTCAAATATACATAAATGCCTGAAGAGGATGGAGCCAGGGTTTTTTCAGTGGTGTCCAATGACAGGACAAGGGGCGGGTGGCACAAACTGAAACACAGGAGGTTCCTTCTGAACATCAGGAAACACTTTTTTTACTGTGTGTGACTGAGCACTGGCACAGGTTGCCCAGGGAGGGTGTGGAGTCTCCTTCCCTGGACATACTCAAAAGCTGACTGGACATGGTCCTATGTAACTGGCTTTGGGTGGCCGTGCTTGAGCAGGGGAGTTGGACTAGGTGACCTCCAGAGCTCCCTTCCAACCTCAGTCCTTCTGTGATTTTGAAAGAAGCCAAATGTCTGAGGGCAAGGCTTTCTGGAAAAGAGAGAAGAAGAATAAAGGGCAGGTCCTTTATTCCAGTGGGAGACTAAGATACGACTCTCAAGAGCGTTGGGAAGGAGCCTGATGAACAGTCAGGAAGACTGTGGCTGAGGAAGCAGGAAATGAATAAACAGCTTTACTTCAGAGAGAGCAAATCCTTACCGATGTTGTCCTTCCATGAACCTGAATAACGAGAGCACTGATTTAAAATTGTACCAAAGGCACAGGGCTGTGGGTTGGGATGGGAGAAGATGAGAGGGTGTCACTTGATGTGTGTATTAGCTCTCTAAGGGATACGAGCTGGAATTGCTCGAGGGGCAGAAAAGTCTGGCTGGTCACTTCCTTGTGTGGAGAGCGGGACTCTACATGTGCTGGAAAGGAGATCGCTGTTAGTGCCAGGCAAAGGGCTGTGGTGTTTCCCCTTTGACTCTCTAAGAGGAACAGGATAATTTATCTAGTGAGTGAAATCATGTAAGCTACTGAAGTGACCAGAGGGACCAGAGGGAGGGAGGCCAAGACACATAACCTGATGTGGGCCCAGTTGAGCTAGTTCTGTCACATGCATATTCCTATGGCATCTGCCAAATATGAATTTGAGACAGAGGGAAACAATATTCATGAAATGAGAGGCAAAATATGGGAGCAGATGGGAGAGCATGTAACCGTCTTACTGACACCGGCTATGGCATTGATTTAAAAAGAGTGTGACTGACAGTGATTAGCAGACTTTACTTTAAGTCGTCACAGACTATAGCTCTTTCTTGCCCTCTCCACCATTTTAGAGTCTGTCTTTAGTCTCTATAGAACTTCCTCTAGTTTTGATTGAGGGACATGTTTAAATAATCCCTTATAGAAGTTGGTTTGTACCAGCTCATTATCTGAACTTTCAGTACGTAATAATTGCACTGTATCACAAAGCGGTAGGACATAAAAGATGATAAAAACAACTGTAATGCATTGGATAAGAATTCCAACAGTTTACTTCCAGTAACAGATTCCTAGGAGAAGACTGTAAGAAATGAGGCAAGTATACAGTGGTCTTTGCCTCCCCAGTGCCCTCCTGACTCTGGCAATCAAAGACATAGGCACTTTCTGAGTTGGAGATTTCCTCTGGATCCCCAGGCTTTAGTAGACCCCAAGAACATTTTCCCCTGAAGTGATGTAATTCCAGCTTAAAAACATTTACATTTTTGGCAATCAATTTTATACTTTGATTATGCTATTCTATACTATGATTATTGTGTGAAAAAAGCATTTCTTTTGATTTCTATAAAGCCTGCTGCCTGACAACTTTATTTGGTGCCAGTAGTTCTGTTATTAAGAGGAACAGTGAATTTCTAATCACCTTTTCCATACTATTCATGATCTTACTGACTGCTTTCTTGCTTATCACTTGTCCAGGCTAAACTGTTCTAGTTTGTTAGCCTTCCTTCAAGTGGAAGTCTCCCATGACTCTGCTCCTTTTTATTGCCTTCTTATGCCTTATCACATTAGATTATGATTTTTGAAATGGAGCAAATCAGAACTGCATGGTTTTACTTGGCTGCATAACGTTGCTCTCTGTGGTTTCCTCCTTCAGTTTTATTCTAATAACTCCTAACAGCCAATTTGCTGCTTCTTTTGTTGTTGAGCTTTGAGCTGATTTTTTATCCAGAGCTTTTCCTTTATTGCAAAAGACAGACTAAATGTGTCATCCTTCTGAGTTCTCTAATTTTCTTTGAAATACTTATACTCTTCCAGAGTATTTATTCTGAGAATCTGTTATCATCTTCTGCAGTGTTCTTCTCTCTTCATCTTGGAAAAATTTGTTTAATGAGTATTTTACTTTCTTATTCCCAACTTGTTCTTATTTCTTCCACTTTCCAATGAGCTAACATATTTCTTTTAGATGCTGTCTTAAACCCATTATCATTTTTATGCACGTGTTGTTTTATAAATAAAAACATGCAGATTTTTATATCTCAAGAGAATTAATTTCATTGTCACCAGGACTTACCATTAGTTTGTGTCTGCCAAACGGCATCAGATAGGCCCCAAAGAGCAGGGAATACGAAAAACACAGCAATCTGCTTAGGATGAGGTTTCCACAGCAGTAGTGCTATTATACAGGCGGTGTTTGTAACTGCGGCTGTTGATTTACAAAGAAAGAAGAGAAATATAAATGCTATTACGAACACGACAGATAGCAGTAGATAACACTTGCAAATTCTTCCCTCAGCTAGATAAGACAATCTTAAAATCTTTCTGGTTCATTGAGATTTCCCCTGACTGAGTTGATATCACATGAAATACAAGACAATCCAGTCCTTTGACAGGCTTCAATTAATAATTCTGAGCAGTGCCCTGAGCTGAGAGATCCTTGGCACCGATACGGCTGTTAGCCCAAAGGACGAGAACTGCCACGGAGGAGGAGAAGGGGCTCCTGAAAGACTTGCAGTCACCATGTGAGGAATGTGGGAAGGGGAAGGAAGCACCGTTCTGCCCTCCTTGCCTAGTCCTTAAATGTAGGTTTCCTTTCAGAGACAGAGGAGAGACAGTTAAGGATATCTAGAGGGTCTGGTGGCTTTTTGTCTTTCTTTTTAAAAGCAGAATGTAAATGAGTCACTGATTTCTCCCTCCACAGGAACACTTCCACAGGCTGAGTAGAAAGACCATTTAACAGAACTGAGAGGTTCAGAGGTCTTGCATTACTAACACTGTAGGTTTTTTTAATAATAATAATCATCATCATCATCATTTGGGATTTTTTTAAATCTGAAATGAGTTTCATAGAGCGAGACATACACTTATGACAGACACGTACAGAAGAATATCTCAGCTACTGACTGTAGCATAAAGGACTCTGAATTTCTTTTTCCTTGCCCAGGTTTAAAATTTCCTGTAGAGGAAAATGCCTAGAATCTCTAGATGCACATTGAGTCAGTCAGTGAAGTTTCTAATAACAGTAGTTACTGTGCAGTGGAAGTAAGGTATCAGAACACTTCAGTGTGAATGGCTTAGTGGATGCGGGGCAACAAGTGAAATATTTCTTGGTATTTTTCTGCCTCTGTTACTAATTGGAATAGTGTTCTCTGGAGAGGGAGATGTTTTCAAATATACAAATCTCTTCTCATGACAACTTGAAAATTACTGTCCCATACAGAGGCCCTGAAGTTATTCTAGCCTGACACACTGGCATATGATTCTTTCTTTTAGCTTTCTCCCTATAGAGCAAGTAGTAAAAAAGGGCACCGTGCCAACCTTTAAAAATCTTTCTGAAATTCCCAGACTGGTTGCTTAAATTCCAAGTTCACCATCCCCCGAGACTCAAATCAATGGTGTATCTCACAAGGTTTGCAGTTGCCTTCACTCCATAAAGGTGAGGAGGTTTCACCCAAATAGAGAAATCCTTCTCAGGTATAGCGTAGGCCTCAGCATCTGTGTTGTAAGATCATTTATCGCAGGTTACATTAGAGCTGTGAAGCATCAAAGCTGTAGGCCACTTTCTGAGTAAACAGTGCCCTCAAAAGCAGGGTGAATTACACCACCAGTAAAGTGGTGTAAGGCAATGACTTCAATACTGTGGTTAGCTGTGCTGCCTCGCTTCTCATGAATGAAGTTTGCCTCCAGATTGACTTTGGTTTTACTTGATAGCTGACAACAAGCCCTCCCTTTGTAGTGCATGCAAAGGGGGGAGCACTGGATTTGATATATTACATGAGGTGATCAGTCTTTCAAGTGACCTTTACATACCTAATGCAAATAGAAGTTTTCTACCCGTGAACTGAGAGATCTTTCCAAAGAGCAAAGAGCAGAGGGAATTTACAGCTGAAAAGCAGATCATCACGTAACCAACGTAATGTATCCCCAGGGCACAGGTCACATACGTCTGGAAGAGAAGAGACAGTGGTGACACATTTTCTTCAGTGAAAATATGCAGCTAAGGTTCAGGGGTCTTAGCCTGAGTATTTGGTAAATAACCAACATGGATGAGATCAAAGGAGCACAGCTACAGAGTTTGCTGACAAGTCCCTGGCGTATTGACATAGTTGGCCTTCAGCAGCGGTATTCCTAACCAGTTCCCAATTAGACTGATGCCATGCAAACAGAGCAGTAACAAGCAGGAGAAGAAACCGGAGCACTGCTCACTGTGCAAATGAAACTCCTAGAAGTGGCGCTAGGAATTTTCTGCCCTTCCCTTCGTAGCCCAAGAGATGAAAATTCACAGTCGCCACTATGACCATTATAGAGCAGCTCCCAAGAAATGAAGAGGGCCTCACCTAAAAGAGCATACAACCAATGGAGATGGCCATGGAGTGAGTCCCCCTTTCAATCCATTCAAACACAGCAGCAAGTGTACTCTTCCATCTGCTTATAAGCAAGGTTTGAAAGCTTAAGTGTCAAATAAGCAGCTCAGGAAGCTTGCCCCCTTTCTTTGGAGGCTTTCCGAACAAATGTGTGGAGAACACACCTGCTGTGGCTCTAGGTTTGTAGAGAAACTGGAGGGGCAGAGGTAGTTTTGATCATTTCAGGCCATCAGGGTTTGGACCTGTTGCACTAGTGACTGGTGAGTGCTTTCAGCCAGCCACGTTGAGGGTTTGCCCTCTTACCGTAAAGGTTCCCGAAATAAAATATGTAGTATGTGTGCTGACTTGCACTTACACAAACTCTAGGGAAACCAGAAGGAAGGAAGATATAAAAGCTTTGCAGACTTCTGGCTTTTTTCCCAGTTTGTTATTTACAACAATCTGAAGAGTTTGAACCTGTAGCGCTCTGCTGTGGCCTTTGCTGGTGAGTTAAGCTCTCTACAGCTTTTTAAGGCTGTTCCAAGGGACATATTTACTGCTGGCCTCTCCTGTTCGAAGATGTCACTCAGAGTTCATTCAAGCAGAAGTAGTAAGCAGTAATTTAGCAAACCACAAATTGCCAGTGAAAACATCTTCATTTAACAAGTAAATATAGATCAGATGCAATAGTAAGACACAAAGGCACAAAAAACGATCAAACAGATTTTCATTGTCATCCACACCTTTGTGTAGTCACCAGAAAGAAATCCCTGTTCAAACCCACTGTACATTGTCAGAGGGATTAGAAGACACTGTCTTTTATCTTTAAGATGCTGGAAAGTTGCTAGGAACGTAGACCAAAAGGATGGTGTCTCTAGTATTTCTTTCTCAGTCTCTGCTTGGTCAGATTTGATCTGGTCCAGAAACATAACAATCAGCGACACAGCTAGCACACCACTAGCTGCAAAAACAAAACAAAAAGTTCATGAAAAAAATGAGGAGTGCTGGAAGAATGATGGGAAGTCGCTTGCTGCTGTTATTGTTCTGACTTAGTGCTTAGCTCTCTGTGGGCTGTTTTGGCAGATGCATCTGATTCCGCTTCAGTGTAAAGGCCATTTCTGTGTAAACAAGGCGACCTGATCTACATTCACATCTTCCGCGTACAGCTGCCCGCCTCGCAAATCCCCTCGGCTTAGCTGTGACTGGCCTGTTGTGACAGCCGCCGGGCCAGCTGTGCGGCCGCAGAGGGTGATCGCTCACCCTTCCAGGGCAAGCCAGGGGTCGGGGGGACGGGGAGCTGGCCAGAAACTGCTCCCTCGGGAGCTATCAAAAGGCTTTAAATCAACATGAGAGAGGAATATTCACTTCCAGTGCCAAGGTTTTCATGGCTAGGGGTGATCTTCCTTCAAATACATGGAAAGAAAAATAAAGGGCTAGAAGCAGAACTGGTGTCTTGGATCCCGGTATATGTTGCTTTTTTTCTTTTTTTTTTTGTTTTTTTTTGGTGTTTTTTTTTTTGTCAGCTCGGAGCCATGCTTTGAGTACGGAATATGTGCTATTTTAAAGATGATAGTGAGTAACTCTGGGTGACTTGAAAAAGATGTAGGTTACAGCTTTGAACCTAGAATTTCCTAGCAGAAGCAACGTATGAAAGAACACATGGGGTAGTTAATCAGAAAATGATCATGTACGTATCGGTCTAGGTTTGTTGCTTGCAGAGTGAATCAATACGATTTTTTTCATGTTATCAAGAAGATAAGTGTGGCTCATAACGTACATTAAGCAGTCATGGATTCACAACTGCTTGCTTCATTTTAGATGGAAGGCATGATTATGTTTCCTCTCTTACTTATGCTGGATAGAAATCCATCCATGGAAACAAGTGGAGTTTGGAGTAAGAGGAAAACAAGGCACCTCTTCCCATCCACGTTGCCTGTTTAATGTGCTCCTGTGTTACTGTGTATGTGCATGCTCTCTTCCGTGAAAACTTTTAATGTCCAAATATGTTAGCAGATTTACAGTAAATGGACTCAATTTTTTTTGTTGCTTGTTATTCTCATCCATGTCTCCCAGAATGAAATTGTATTCTCCACTGTCCTGAGTCTCCCCTGTGGCTGACCTGTAAACCCTTTGTGATGTAAGTCATTGTTGGTTCTGCCAGGGTGTTTATTAGTGCTCATGGCCTGATTGCAGGACTTATATTGCTGAGAGCAGGACATCCACATTTACAGGACAAATATTCAAACAAATACGTCAAATCAATCGCGCATCAGAAAGGTACTAACCACTATTAAGCCATGCAGTTACTTATCTCCTGTAACTGCTCTTGATGCGCTTGACATATTTTGATTTGAAGAGACCTTTGAGATCATGAAGTCCAACCATATGAACATAACTAGAAACATCCATGGTCCTCGAGAAAACTAAAGAACAAAAGACTTATACATTATTGTCTCCACCCAAGCTGGGCAAAATATATATTCAGCAACCAAATAGAGGAGACATTTAAAAAATGTCTGTGAATGAAATATTTAGCTATTTGGTTTCCCTCGAGGTAGAAAAAGACATATCTTTTATTAAGAGCTTAAAAGAAAAATGAAACCCTACTGACGCAGGGTCAGTAGACAGCAAGGTTGCATTCATTTTGCATGAGCAAAGCCTAAGGGAGTGCTGTATATGTTAGTCATCAAATTTAAATTTCAACTTGTGAGCCAAACCTGCCTTTAGCAGAAAGGCATCAGCTCCAGCACACTCTGGAAGGGAAGTGGGGGAGGATATTCTTTGCATTTTCTCACCAATTAGGAATGGAGGTGGGGGAAGGAGGGAGGGTTTGCTGTGATGCACTTGTCCTGTGAGGGCTGGCTCTGACCAGATCACATACTCTCTGTTTGAGCATATGACAAATTCCATGCATCTGTCTCAGCATACAGAGCACATCTATGTGCAGAGACTGCAAAGATATTTTAACAGAGCTAAGGTGACATATTGCCTTGCCAGATACTTCCCCTTTATCCAGAGAATAACTTGTTTTGAGCCGGGTACTTTTTGAACTTTCCTCGCTGAATGAATCTTTGCATATCTATTTTTGTCTTCCCAATTTTGTTGGCATCAGCCTTCCCTGTCTTTGATTCCTTTGTAGCCTTATGCAGGGAAGGTCTATAGCAGCTGTAGTTACTAAATGGGAGACGTGCCAGTTCACCTAGTGCTTCTCTTTATCTTCGCCTTTCACATTAAGGTATTATTATTCAAGCATCACAGCTGAGAATTCACTGAAGTTGTAAAATCTCAGCAGGGATCCAAAAACCTCCCCCCAAATGACTGCATGTTCTGGGAGCTGTGGTTCAGGTCCACCTCTAATTACGGTGCAGTTCTTGTGCTAAAACTGTTTTATGTTTGGTAGAACATCAGCCAGTTCTGATAGGCATCCCCAGATGACTAGAAGTTGGTGAGTTCAAGCACCACTAACAGAGCTGCTCTTAGCATCTTGGACCTCTGGATGCATGTATAAATCTGCCCAATGCCATCAGTAGCTAGTTCATTATTGCTGATTCTGAAGATAGTGAATTTAAAACTCTCTCCTGCATAACTGGGTAAGCTACTGCAACCTTCTAATTGCAGTGTGGGCATCCTTTTGATTCTAGTCTGTAGAGCAACATGACTTTGGGTGAAACAATGGGGTCATCATACTGGCTTTCCAGGTGAAAAGTATAAAGAATGTATTGCTCCTTTAGACAAAAATGATATGGCACTGGCACAAAGGATTTGAAACTATTTAGGAAGGAGTTGTTTACAGCTCTCACATATCTCATTTCCTTTAGGCAAATTGGATTGAGGGAGGAAGTTGGAAACTTAATCTGCAAAGTCATGCTCGATTTCACAAGTAGTAGGTTCCCCATCAGTGATGTTCATTAAAGATTGGGTGGATTACTTACCAGTGTAGATCCCTAGCAGAGTGTATATTAAGGAGTTGGAGGGTCCTGCTGACCCCGTGGTGTTAGTGGTATCAGTCATGCAGTCATACGCTCCACAGCACGCCAGGTTTTCTTCTGAGACTTCCACTGATTCAGTAAGAACCAAAAGAAAGGCAGGACAGGGAAAAGATCAGATGAGTGCACACTATATCTAAGGATGTAAGGAGAAGGGAATCCAGCACTCGGTAATTGGTTCTGGTTTCAAATCCTTCCTGATTAGAGATGTTTAACTTCAGAATCACAGTTTAGCACACAAAATTTGGTTTAACAGAAACAGTTGCTCAAGACAGAACACTGAATTGATGGTTACATGGAGACATGGACTGAAGCCAGAAGCTGAAATGTGAATCCAAGTTCATTTACGGTATTTAAAGTGTCAGTGTCTATCTGTACCTCTGAATTGTAATACCCCACAAGATGGACCCCTCAGTTTACACCACAACTGAACTGATGGACCTCAGTTCTTACAGCCAGAGCACATTATCCTTCTCCAGGTAATTTCTGTATATGTTATAGGAATGGAAACCACCTTGAGACATCTTTTTGTTTCATGAATTCAAATTTCGATTACTCACTAATGCAGTCTTCCAAGAAATCTGCCTTTCCTGGCTTTATTACTGGCTTTATTACTCTTTGATAACATACTTGCAAGTAGAGCAGTTTGGCAAAAAACCTTTGCTTTTTTCAGTCCCATCAGTGTTGTGCTGGGCATGCGTGTGTACTTATGCAACTTGTGTGTCACTACAACACCGTGCCCACTTCCTCCAGTACCCTCTCTGTAAAGAAAAAATACTAACCCAAAGCGTGAGCCTGAACAAGATATGCAGTGGGGAAGGATGATCAAAAAACCGTACAATTATTTCAATGTTTTCACTGCAGAATTCGTCACTGGTTCAAGCATAATAAAGGGCAATACAGTGTACCGTGGCTGATTCCTTCAACAGGACTTGATCTGTAATTTTTCGGTTGAGATTACTGTGTCACTACTTTTAGTGTGCTTTCCCCCATTGCTTCCAGTCAAAGCTGCTGTGATGTGAATCAGCTGTTTAACTAGCTTCATAAACAACTTTAGGTTCAACATCAGATAAAACTTCATAACAGAAAGTAAATCATTATCTTATTATAGCCAGTGGCTACCACTACACAGTATTGAACAAACAGACCCTCAGCAAAATTACTATATGCAAAAGGTTAGTCACACTAGCAAAGTGTGGAAGTGTGTAAAACAAGTTTTTTATCTCTTTGTGCATCATCTGAAGATGAAGATGCACAAGCAATTAGTGATATGGAAGCAGTAAAGTAGGGTTTGCTCTGTTCCGCTGGAAATAAGGCTGCAATATTGATGAGTGAGAAAGGATGACTCTTGTAATTTACATTGATTACTGTCTTCTGTTGTAGTATTGCCTCACGGTGTGGCTTGCCTTGCTGTGTCTGGATGCAGTAATGCAAGCAATATGTCAAATGTATGTACATGTTTGAATTTTATGCATTTTGATTCTGCAGATACATACCGTGTCTTTCTGACTGCTCAGTGAAATTATGCTTTTTAAGTATATGGGCAATATGGGGGGATATCTTTGTTGCACTGTAAGAGGAGAAGAAAAGAAGTGAGCGCCTGGAGACCCTCACCTCCCTACAAGAAGCTCCCTCCAGATTAAAGCTGAGTCTTAATGAGAAGGCACAATTGGGAAGTTTATAATATGACTGCTCGTCACTGTTGTGAAGATATGCAAGGCCTTTGGCCTTGAGAGCTGTTCATAGCACACCTCACAGGACCACAGCATTTCCTGAAATCTGATGTAACTGATAATAAACAAGTAAAAGTTAGAGCTTCATTAGAATCTAGAAGAACATCCTCAGATGCAAAACCAGGAGAGGAATTTCAAGATTAAAAAAAAGAGTATTTTAATCCTCTTATTAACATCACTTAACGTGGTGTGTGCTGTGAGGCAGAGGAGAGTAGAATGGTTGAAGTCTGTGCAGACCCCACAGCTGCACCATGGCCTCTGTCCTGCAAATGAAACCAGAACGGCTGTTCCCTCCTTGGACATTGTGTGGCTCAGTGAAGACATCATGTGGCTCAGTGATCAGGACAGCAGGGCTCAACTGCACTTGATATGGTCCCGTAGCATTTTGCTTTGATGGTGTTTCATCTATAGCTGCTTGTGTTTAAAGGAAGCATGATTCTCCATACGTATCATGCCTTGTGACAACTACCATGCCATAAACCCAAGGATTCAAAGATTAAAAGCTGATGCCAGCTCCCTGACATTTAGGTTTAACTGAATACCTGTTTGAATACCCTCCAGAGGACATACTGCTTAACTGAGCTGGGGAAGGCAGGTAACTTCTTGCTATTCATAGTAGCAGTGTATAAAGAAAGCTCTTTCCATGTCCATCCTGTTCTGACTTTGACAGGACAGGGAACGCACGGGAGACTGCAATGAGAATACACTGTAGCACTTTGAATCTCTAAAGTGGCACCCAAGTATTAATTTATCTTCAAACTGTCCTTTTAAAGCTTAGAGCAATTAGAAGCATGGGAAATGAGGGTAGCACTGTTGAGGGATTTCTTCAAGCTACATTGGCATCTGCTCTCTGAGCCTGAAATACAGCAGAGGAGCCCTGGCATGCAGACTCCTGCCAACAGCCACTTCTCTTTCTTCTTGACAATTTGGTAAAGCACTCCTTTTCAGCAAGCACCAGCATCAGCTTGACTAACCTTGAATGTTTAACAGCAAATTAATTCAATACTACAAGCTTTGCGAAAAGGCTGCTTTAGTGTTTTGCCTTTTGTTTTAACCACTTTAAATAGAAGTCAGATGTGAAAGACTGCTGCTGCCAGCAGCCTATCTATGCTTTACGACACAGGGGTGGAATTCAAAAGGAATTCAATAGACATATATTTTTGAGCCAGCTGTCTGAACTCTCTTTATAGCTGATGAAGAGTTGATAGAAAATAGAGCAATTTAGCCCATCTATTTCAAACATCTACCTTCAGGTGAGCTAAGTCACATCTGAAGTGCCTGTTTCCACTGACTATGAAGGCAATTGAGGGTCACTAGCTCAGCTACAGAAATCTACCTTTTAACTATCTAGAACTACCTGATCTTTATAGAAAAAAGGACCAAGATTTTAAAATATATTTTACCTTTGTTGGAAGCTTGACTAAGTATCAAGGATGAGATAAGATTTCCCCAGATGCCGGAGGACTGAAATATCAGAAAGAAGACCCCAAAGTATTGGTTGATAATGTCCTTCCCATTTTTTCCTGCTTTCTCAGCATATGAATTGCCAGCAATGGTGAGGTAAGTGCATTTGGCAGACCAGAGCGGTGCTCCTCCTAAGCCCAGGATCACAGAGGTAGGGATTAGTGTGTACCTGCCGAAGAACACTTTATTTAGCATGTTATCATCCATTAGCATAATAATCATTTGCCCAAAGATCCAGAGGCAAAAATAGACATCAAAGAAATAGATTTATCCTTTGTGTGATTCAGAAATCTACTACATGAATCCAAGGAGAGGCTAGTCCTATGAAGCTTAGGATGTCCAAGCACTCACAGATGTGTCCAGGGGCTAGGCCTAGGCTAGGCTATCTAGGTCTGTGCTCATGTGCTGTGTCCTCTTTTAACTGAGAACTAAATTGCACCTGCACTTCAGAAGATGGACCACAACAACTTTCCTCCACAGAGTTGTGTCCCCTTTCACTAGAGAGCAGAAGTAAATTGTTCATCCACTTCCAAAAGGGCAAGGCAGGAGCTGGCCTCCTTCTGTGGTCCTCTGCTCCCAGAGCCACTGGCTGGAAGACAGCCTTCCCTTTTATCTTTTCAAAAGCAGCCTGAAAGTCGTTTGGATTTTAAATGAAACGTCTGATTTTATTTTTTTCTCTGAAGGGAAATCTCTGATACACACATGAATTAGACAAGCAGCTTCAGGTGGGTGGATGGATGCATTCATTCTGGCTTTTTTTGCATATTTTCACCTCTCTACTTCACCTGCTACTGGATTTCTTTATCCCTGTTTCCTGCAGGTAACACCTTTTGCATCCAACTTTCAAATCCACAACACAGGCAGAGTAGGAATTGAGAACAAAAAGAAGAAAACTTCTCCCTTACCAATTTTGTTCAAACAGAATAGACAAGGTTAAAGTATTTAAATTGTACCAGCTAGCATAGAAGTTCCCCAAGGAGAACGCGATGTAGCAGCACATAGAGCCTGCGATGGTCCACTTGCAGCCCAGCTTCTTGATGAGGACTGGGGGGAGGAACATGGACGATAAGATGAGTGCAGCATAGAGAACACTTAGAGAAGCAACGCCCAGGCCTTCTTCTGAGTGGAGACTGCTCTGCGCGGACAAAAACAGCGGTTGAGGCAAATGTTATCACAGGCACATGTTACTATGGTGTACAGAGAGTGGCTTCAGGCAGAAAAAGAGAGACACAGAAGCTGGGGGTGGGTATTATTACTCTCTCCTTTCCCCAAAGCACCCTGATTATGGATGTACGGTTTTCCTCACAATGATAGCCCATTTATGAAAATATGATACAGAACCAGGTGAGGGTTGCTCAGATTCAAAGCTTTGGTAAGTTAGCCTTTAGATTATTTAATGCAATTCGTTCGAGTTTCTCTATGAAAGCAAGCTGAATGAAAAATAACCTCTTTTCTTGGCCTTCTCTTTTTGTCTCGGGTAGGAATATCCTCAGATCTGCATTGCAAGGGCTGACAGCAGCAGTGGAAGATTCTTTGCTTTAAACTACAGGTCTGATAATTTCTAAATTCTTCAGAGGCCAAGGTCCAAATATGCTAATATGCTCATAGCAACCCTTTGTAGTTGGAAGTAATTGATTCACTCACACTTTCACAAGGGAGGAATAAGATTTTACTGATCTAACCAGGTTTTATAGTTTTATGCTCAAAATGGTTCTCTTACCTGGGTACTGTAAAAGTCGCAATGAGAAGATCAAGACGCTGCTTATCAACATTTTCCTGTTGGATTTCATTAAAAGCTTACATGGTCTGTTATGATTTTGGAAGGGGGGAATGAGTGCGGGGGTGTGGGGCGGCACTGGAGAGCACTGGAGGAGGGCTGGTAGCTGCACCAAACACTTCCAAGCCTTGCGGTGGCTGCGTGGTCCAGCCGTGCAGGTCCATGGTGGCAGCCACACAGCTCCCTTGGCAAGAAGCAGGCATCAAGACAGTGGGGTGAGGAGGGAATTTTCTCTGTCAAGGAGTGTCAACATATTTGGCAATTGGAATGGTTGTTTTGTCAAAAGGCAAAGAGGTTTCTTGATCACTGGGGTCTTATTTGTGAAACACCATATGCCTGGCTTTGTCAGTTACAGCTTCTAAAAATTAGGAGCTGGGACTCCAAAATCATATGATTAGCTTAATTGTTACTGGTTTGGGGTTTTTTTGTTTTTTTTTTGTTGTGGTTTTTTTTTTTTTTTTTTTTTTTTGAGGGGCGTGAATGTTGAAATGAATGTTGCATATTTTTAATGCTTCTCCTGCAGGCTACAATACAATAAAAATAACCTACTTTTGATTGTGTCTCGGCAAGTCCTCTTTAACCACCAAGACAAAATGGAGAGAGGAGAGGGCTACTTTGTGAAGCAGCACCACTCCCTCCTGCAGTGTTAGGGGAGGCTGCATGTTCCAGCACTTAACCTGTGTGCAGCGTTTCAGATGGTGCGGCTGACTCATGGCTTCTCGGGTTTATCATTCCCCTCCTCGTCAGTCTACCCAGCTAGTAACATCTCCATCCATTTTTGGGACTGTTTTTTGCAGAACTTCCCTGAACTTAGAATTTGACAGTGTCAGCGAACAGAAAATGCTTGAGGAGAGGAGAGATGTACAGAGCTATCAGGGACCTCCTGAAATGAGGTCAACCCCTTGTTATTGCAAACAAGTATATTATGTTCTATATCAAGCTCCACCTTTAAAGTATACAGATTTCTACACCAGTTGGAAAATCTTTCTAAAACACAGTTGGTCAGGATCATCTTTTAATATCTTGCCTAAACTTCCCCATGGATGGCTTATATCCATTTATTTTTCATTAGACCAGAAGAGTCTTCTAGACTGAAAAGGTCCTGTTTGTGGACAGCAACAGTAATGCTCAGTCTTTTAGTATGGCTATACTAAACAAGCCAGCTCTAATGACATCCTGAGCGTTCAAGTCATTCTAGAAACCATCTATGCTACTGTGTTTTAAGAAATTGATGCGTATAAAAGCCACAGCTGCCTGTGATTTAAAATAATATTTTTTTTATTATTATGTTACATCATGACACCAGGAATTATTGTATTATTTTATACTTATATTGTTTAATGGATTGGACATACATTTTTATTTTTTTACATTGCTTTAATAATAATAATAAAATCATAGCAATTTAGAAATATTCAGAACAATCCCTTTTCAGAAATGAAGTTTGTTTTCCATTTTGCATTATCTTCTTTCGAGAAAAAACTCAGGGAAATTTACCTTTCATTCAAACAGCTTTTGTGGACCTAAAGAAGTAGTCTGACACAAGTATTCAAGCTATTTGAGAAGTACTAGAATAAAATATTTAGTAAATGCTATGGATCTGAGTGAGGGATAATAACCTGCATGAAACTGATGTCCTCACTCACCTAGTAAAAAATAGGGCTCATGCTTTCCTCACGGAAACCGGGGAAAGACTGACAGGTTTCACACAACCAGCTGGCCCGATGCCCTTCCAGGCCAACTGTCCTGCCAACCAGTGGGAGATACTCCACTTACCTGTAGGCTCTGGAGTCCTCCGTAAGCAGTGAAGAGAAGTAAAAATCCGACAGAAATGACCAAAACATTCTTAAGATTCCTTTCCATGTTGATTCCTACAAGGCAAAAGGTCTGCCGGTGTGCAGAGCTGATCCGGTTATTCCAGGGGATGCTTTGATTTGGAGGAAAACAGCTTACGTTTTGTTGGAAAAGGTCACTTCTCACTGTCCTTGTAGAGGAAAGAGTTGTTAATTATTTGAGGATTGGCCAGTGAACTTTACTTTTGCTGATAGTGGAAACTCCTTACAGAGTTGTTACTCATTCACCTGTTGTGACTAAGGCAATAACGAGCGCTCCCAAAGGACATCAGTCAGATTTTATTACATGGGTATATAAGTCACTTGCAACACTTGGACTGATTTTGGTATTGCAGTCGTACATTATATGGCGCTCTCCTATCACTAGCACAGAAGAAAAAAATTGCAAGCAGTGAAATTCCTGTCTGGCATAAAGATACACTAATCCATAAAGGCCAAAGATTAGAAGATCGCACTGAAATCTGTATTGGTCTATTGCTTAACTGAGGTTCCAAAAGCGTACTAGGAAATGAGATTGATTGTGTTACAGTGTTGTCTGCATACATCAGCTCTACAGCTGTGCAGCGTACCAAAACAAGGTTGCTGGCTGCTTGGCAAGTAGGAGAGTCTTCACCCATGGTGAACACCACGGCTTCGGTGTTTCAAATTTACCAGGTCATACTCATGAAAACCATTTCCCGCTGCCTTTCCCATCAACTCAGAAGCCAAGAAGAAACATGGATTGAGTAGATAAATGAAAACGCAAGTTCCCTTCCCCTCCTCCAGCCTCTGGAAAAAAACAGCCTTTGTGGGATGCATTTTGCCTTGCCAGTGCTGCTTGGCTCAAGGAGGGAAAAGTTTCCCCCCAGCCATCCAGCCCTGCTGCGTTTGCCCCTGCTTTCCCCTGTTTTCAGAGCTTGTCCTTGTGAAGTTGCTTAGTCTCTGTTCGTGACACATTGGCCATCCTGCAAGTCCTGACTGAGCTTTTGAATTTTGGTTTAACCTGGACGGCAACTAGGACCATGCAGCCGCTCACTCACTCTCCCACCATGGGGTGGGGGAACGACTCATAAAAGTGAGAAAACTCGTTGGCTGAGATAAAGACAGTTTACTAGGTAAAGCAAAAGCTGTGTACACAAGCGAAGCAAAACAAGGAATTAATTCACTGCTTCCCATGGGCAGGCAGGTGTTCAGCCATCTTCAGGAAAGCAGGGCTCCATCACGCACAATGATTACTTGGGAAGACAGACACTGTCAGTCCAAACGTCTCCCCCTTCCTTCTTCTTCCCCCAGCTTTATATATTGAGCATGACATCATATGGCATGGAATATCCCTTTGGTCAGTTGGGGTCAGCTGTCCCAGCTGTGTCCCCTCCCAACTTCTTGTGCACTCCTGGCCTACTCGCTGGCAGGGTGGTGTGAGGAGCAGAAAGGGCCTTAACTGCTTAGCAACAACTAAAAACACCAGTGCGCTATCGACACCACTCTCCAAAAGACAGAACCTGCTAGCAGGAAAGCCAACTCCATCCCAGTCTAAATCAGGACATGACCATTCCCCTTCTGAGCACACAAAGTCCTCTCTGCCCTTAAGCCAGGCAGGGCGAACAGACCCTTCCTGCAGCTGTAGCAGAGGAGGGATTTAAACTTGGGAGCAAAGTGGAATCCAAAAAAGTCCATGCCATAACGTTAGCATATTCAAGTGGAGGTGGTCTGTAGGGTGTGCATAGTGTCTAGTGGGAATGCACAGCTAAGACTTGGTCTAAATCCCACTAGATGGCACAATTTTGCTTCCCACAGGGACATTCGAGGGTGAGGGGAGGAAGCTTTAACACATTAATTCATTTAATACATTAAAGAGGTCACAGCTAGTTTCTACTTTGGAGAAAATTCCAGTATGTGCCTTTTCATTTTCTTCTTTTGTCTTATAATCTTCTTGAATGAAATAATGCAGAAAACATAATCTTTTAATTCTCTATTATTAATGGTACTTCTATATTGCAAGTCTAGATAGTGAAATACTGGCTTTTTATTTTACAGACTACTATGCTCAGCATGCAAACACTTTCAATTACATCACAATGCTGCTCTTGTTTTGCAGTGTTTGTAATCCTCTACAAGGCTTGTAAGCCAATCTGATGGTACTTTGGCCTAGTGATTTCCAACATTTTTAGGTTTATGAACCCTTGCAATTTTCCAGTGCAGATCCTTGCATATGGAATTTACACTTGGTGATAACATGCTTGTTTCTGTTTTGGACCCCTTAGAAATAGTCCACAAAATTCTAGGTGTTTGAGGTCATAGGTTGGAAAGGACTGAAGAAAATGAATGAGAAAATGTAAGAATGATGCTTGTCCTGAACAAAAGCATAACTGTCACCTGTTTGGGCAGAGGAAACCAAGGATAGTGCAAAGTGCAATTAGTTCTAAAAGACTTTATTTTAGTGCTCTTCCTTGACATTAGCAGTAAGAACAATACAGCTTTAAAAAAAATTAGCATTAACTGGACGCTATTTTTAAAATGCAGTGCTGGATAGGTTGTCTCATCAGCACTTCTGCTCTGGAGAAATTCTTAACTCCTAGCTCAGTCACGTCCACTGAGCAGCAAATGTTGAAGAGCATATGGGGGATGGTGGTTTTTTTTTTTGTGTAGTTTTTTTTTTATTTCTCTCCTTTTGACTGATCAAAGACATTTCGGCCTGTTCCACATCCCTTGCCCAGAGCTTTCGGTTATCCAACTGCCTGGTCCTGAGCCCCTCCTTAGGAATGTGCGGAGTCTTTAGCAAGGAGATCTGATAAGGCTGAGGATCTCTTCCTTTGGTACCAGGCAGCGGGCAGCTCCGGCAGGCCTGCTCTCTATCACCCTTGACACCTCTTTCATTCTTTCTGCCAGTCTAACTAAGATTAAGTGAGCCTCAGGAGCTGTGCACTGCATTTTGGGCTTAGCTTTCGCATAAGGAGGCTGCAGCCACCAAACTGAAGTGTCTTGCAGAGCGCAATCACAAAAATGGGAGATAGAAGAGGCTGGTTAAATTCATGACTCCATCCCACAGCCAGTCACGTTTATTTTCCTGTGTTTATTTTCTCAGTGTAAATGAGGGCAGCCTTTGCTTAAAAGATTATAGCACCAGAGGTTAATCTTTGGGGAGTTTTGTGCTTCATAATTATCATTTCCCTATTTACTCTTTGCTGGTTAAATATATTGTTTAGGCAGCTATTTTAACAACAACAAAAAAAACCCCGGCCAAACCCAACACCCAGAATACTCACCATAGGATTTTCTGTCTTAGGAGGCTTTTAATTGATTAGCTCCTTGGTGGTAAACAGTCTCCCTTGTGTCTATCAGTAGAAAGCATGAATATTTTTCTATGCCAGCTGGCCAATGATTTGGCCACCCACATAGTATGGGCAAGTATTGCAAGAGCTGTTCTCAGAACTGGCCCTAACTGGGTCTGGTCTCCGAGGAGCTGACACGGATCAGGAGCTGCAGGGGACAAGTGTTTGCCCATGGATGCCTCCAAACTCAGGGATGGGGAGAGGGGAGACTGGAGACAGTCTGTGTATTCCACCTGGGAGAAATGAAGCTGATTCCTGCCCTTTTTCCGTGGTGAAGGTATTGCAGATGTACTAGAGGGGAACATCAGGACAGAGCCTCTTCTCCTGAGCTCAAGCAGTACTAGAAAACCCTTAGTATACTGTCTTGTGCTGGAGCTCTTAACTGTGGGAACGCCAGCAGATTGCCTAGTCCTTCTCGATAAGCTACAGAGAACTACCTGGCTCACACTCTGAGCTGGTTGAACCCATGCTGCTGGTATTTAATCCACCCTGTTAGACACACAAGTCCTGAACTGTCTTTCCAGAGACTGCTGTGGGGTAGTCAGGACCTTCCTTTGACTAAGCTACCACCACCCCAAATGCTCACTTTCTGGGGCTGTCACACAGAAGACGCTCTTCATGAGCTGTAGCAGTGTGAGTGTCCTGAGGAAATAAATTACTTCTCCAGAGAGTGGGGTACCTGTATAACACAAGGCTGATGCAATGGGCAACATTAAATGATCTAGATTTGAAAAATCTTTCACAGTTTGCAGATGGCATGGGAAAGCATGGCTGACTCATAGGAGATGCCCAAGCATGTCTAACACTATTGTAGCCACTCTTTTTTTCCAAAGTCCTGTTCTCCCAGGAAATTATCCTGTCCTGACATACCTGCAATGTTCCCACCTGCCAGACCAATGTCCCAGTTCTCCATTTTCAGTAGCTGCTTCAGAAGAAAAGGGGCTAATTAAAGTTCAAGGCTGCTTGGCCCAGGATACCTACACAGCGTTTCCTTTCTTGCTGTAAAGCCTGGCCATGTTGCTCTGTTCTTCCCCTTCTCTTTCACCTGCATTTGTGCCCTGCTGATTTTGGAGTTGAAGCAGGAATGGCTAAATGCGACACACGTGCCTTGCGAAGCCCAGCCATTCCTGACAGGGGCCCTAGAAAATACAGGCTGTTACATGTTGAGAGAGGGTCACAACTCGGCTGTGGGATTCATAACACTGGTCTGAACACATCAAGTAGTAAAAGCTGTTTTCTTCTGGCAAGAGGGTTGGAAGGGAGTTGCCAATCAGTAAGCTCATTTTGCCCACAAAGTCAGAGGAAAATAATTTTTGTTGTGCCAAAGGCTCCATCAATGCGAGTTGCTCCTGTGGGCCTCTAAAGGTCTAAACATCTCCACCACCTCCTCCAGCATTTCAGCTCTCATTTCCAAGTTTCCTGTATTTCCCTTCTCTCCGTTGAAATACTCCTCCTTCCACCATGCAGCGCATCCACAGATATTGTCCTTTCATCTGTTCTCCCAAGACCCCTCTACATGCATGGCTGCATAGACATCAGTATGCCAGTTCTGTCTGGATCCTACCTGCTGACATCCTCTGTCTTTTTCTGGAGGCACCAAGCTGTCTATCTCAATCTTCCTTTATGTCCTTGATGCATGCTGTCCTTCCTTACTGCTTTGATGTTCCCTGGCCATCACCCTGCCTTCATCTCTCTGCTTCTCCCTCCTTACCCCATCTCCTCAGTGCCAATGGGCTTTTTGCTTCTTAAGGGAATCACCTGGAAACTGCTGGTTGTGTTCCCGTCTCACAGGTCGTTATACTACTTTTAGCCTTTCTGGCTGTAAAGTCCCTCTCCCTCCTCCCTCAACACTGCTCTTAATATCTCATGAGGCCCTTTTCCAGCTCCACGACCTATCCCTCAAGGAAGAAGAGGAGGGAGGCCTTGTTTTCTGGACTGGGAGCCAGTTCATGGTAGAAGGGGGGCCAAAGAGAAAAAGAGCAGAGTGGGTACAGGCCATGGGCTCAAATGCAGCTGTGATTTTTCTGTCAGTCGGACCATGCAGGGGACTTTCCCTGCAGGGCATTTGTCTGCTCTGCTGAATCCAGGTATCCAAATAAACGATGTTGTCTCTCTAGTAAAGGCAGGACTCAGTTGAGGATAGGATGATGTGCTGCCAGTCCAGGCTCACTGATAAATTTTTATGAGCCAGAGAAACAGTTCCTGTAAGTATTGGACTTCTCATAGATGTCACTCACCTCCTGAGATATTCACCTCTCTTGGCTGGAGCTTTCAATGCATGAACACATCTATGAGGGTGTTGACTGATACTAATTCTAGCCTAGGGAGAGATTCAAGCATTTTGAAGGTAAGCCTCTGCCCTGTGTGGCAGCCGACCTCTCTGCAGAGGACAGCTAAGGAGATCAGCCTCTCCAGGCTGACAGCTGCCCGTGAACAGCCCCTTGTTTCTCCACTGGAGTTGTCTTGCATTCATTCTCTCATATAAAGGTGCTTTCATCTGGTTCAGACTCAGCCTGTTTACGTTTTAGCTTCTTAAAACTGTTGCCTGAGCACTGACATTGTACATTTGGCTTGCCCTGCATTTTGGGTGTTTTGGAATAGCTGAGGTAAACCCTTTTCTAATCCTAAAGCAGTGGCTATGACTCAGTTGGTAGGACTTAACACCCTGCTAAGATAAACATGCCACTGTTGTGATCTGTGCTTTTATAATGAAAGGGTAGGGAGGCGGATCCTGCATATGAACAATAGACTTTTGTATGGCAGCGGCTCTGAAGTCTTAAGAGCCATTTGCTGGAAACTGCTCTACTGCCTACTAGTTGTTCACATGAGTATGCATCAGAAATTCCTTGTACACACCCGTGATGGGACTCGGTCAGCAAGCCGAACCATGTACTGTCACCTTTCCTTTTTGCTTCAGAGGTGGCTGCTCATATTATTAATGTCCACTATCAAGCTAGCACAAAAAAAGGGTCTGTAATGCTCAGCCAGGAAGCCCCTGCTTTTTAAAGGCTATCACAAAGACTTGTCACCAATTTATCTCCTTGTGGAAATAAGAAAGGGAAAGAGAGTGGGACTTGGTCCCAGAGAGCAGGGTTGCATAGAGGCATATCAGGTCCACATGCCGGGCTGTGGAGTTTCTCACTCTCCAGTGCCTTCCATTTGTCCATTGGTTTCACCCATGGCTGGAGACTGGCATAAGAGGAATATTTACCACATATTTACCACCCCCTTGCCATCTATGTAAGTATCTATGGCAGATAAAAGGTAGCATGAACCTTTTCCTCTGTAAGCTTGCTCTCACTCGCTTCTGCTTTCTGTCACTATTGTAACCCCATATAGGAGCAGGCGTTACCAAGCTGCAGAAGTGCAAGCAGGGGCTCTTGAGCACAAAATGTAAAAAAAGGGCAGTTCTGTACAGGCTGGTGTGCAGTATGGCATTAGAGAAAGGGCTTGTCATAGACAAATAAGGTGTATTATAATTATTCACAACAGGTGATTTTTTTGTTGTTGTTGTTTTCTTTCCTGCGGTAAATTTTGATGACAAAATGTCTTCCCTACCCCAGTAGATATCACCAAGTGCCTGGGGCAGGTGATTACCTGTTTTACCCGTCTTTCTCTGTGACACAAAATATGGGGAAGCTCCATAGCCTTCCCCTAGGGTCACAGAGAGTCTCTCCCAGGCCTGAGCAACAGACTCCTTCCCTCGCCCTGGTATCGGTAAAACATGCAGTCACCCAGGACACTGTTTCTCCGCCAGCCATCCTTGACCCTTTTCCTCCCATCCACAGCCCTGTCTTCTCCCACACACACTCCTCAGGCCCATTAGTCTGCACCTCTTGCATTCAATCAAATCAAATTACCTTTTTGAGTGGCTTCCTGTACTTTGAGATTATGGAGCTATGATAGACCTTCCTGGAAACAGGTACCAGAGTCCAGCTGGGAACGTCTTGATGGTTGCTGCTCTGAACAAGCTTCTGTCTGTGTATTTCTAATCTTGCACTGATCTTTACGGAAACTGCCCCACTATGCTTATGAGGGTTGTGAAACTCCTATCCCACCCTTGTTTGGAAATTCTTCTTCATTTTGTCAGTTCTTATGTGAGCCTTGAACCAAGAAACAAACAGTATTTAGGAAGATAGGACACATACAGCTCCACCTCTTGCTTATCATCTGAAATAAGAGTAATTACTATTTTCCTTGCATTCTTGCTTGCATATTCTTGCTTATCATCTGAAATAAGAGTAATTACTATTTCCCTTGCATTCTTGCTTGCATATTCCTTTCTCATGAACTGTTAATATTCCACCAAAGTGCTCCCACCTCCAGAAAAGTGCTGAGATTGCTAATCAGAGTCACTCTGTCCATTTCACAGAAGCCATTCCCTAACTTCAGGATGGTGAGGACTATCTGTCACCCCACCTCCCCTGTGGTGTGGTGGGCACATAGTGGGGACCTGAAAGTGGAAAGTGACAGTCTATTACCACCGGTTCCTTAGTCATTTAGCAGTACCACAGGAATAGTCACTGCATACAGGTAGTCTTAGCCGGGATTGTATCTCTGGAAAATCATCCTTGCTGGTTTATTTTTCCTATTAAAAGTCATTGGCAGAGTCTGTTCCAGGATCCACTGCAACCACTGGAATAATGCTGACTTTGACAACAGTAGCCTCAGTCCTTCACACGCTGGTTGGTGGATGCCATTGGCTTTCCCGCAGGAGAGAGTTAAAGCTTGGTGAAGTCAGCTTACGCAGGAGGCTAAAGACTTCTGAGCATTGTAGGACAATGTGGAGGAAAAACTGTCAGAGCAGTCGGCAGGAAATATAGAAGCAATATCTAGTTCCTAACAGAATACTAATTTCAATAGGCTGTCTGTGAAAAAAGGCATTTCCATTCCATTTGCTAGATTCTCTAAGGCCAACAAGCAGACCAGAGTGGACTAAATATGTCCGTGGCTACTTTAAAAAAAATATTTCAATATGTTTAGCTGTCAGAAATTACAAAACATGCTAAATATGGATTCCTCCATGCCAACCCTGTGGAGGTATGGTAGTTTTAATTATTCAGCACTAAAAACTGATTTAATTAAGTTTTATCTTAAACATTCTCTTCCAGAGATAACTTTTTAAGTGATTATAAGTGTTTTTCTTAAATAGACCAACAGAAAGAAACCCAGAGTACACTAAAGAAAATCTCAGCATCTTTTCATTGTGAGATCTCTGCTCTGCAAGGGTGGAGAAGAAAATTAGGGAGTAAAACCACATCACATGGAGAAGGAGCACAGGGTAGTTTACTGCAGCAGTTAGAGAATTGCAGACAAACTAGTGACCTGTTTTTCTGATCACCAAACCCTTAAACAATCAAACTGTTCACATCTTTTAATGATCAGAGGCAGAAGACACACGTTCACAGCTCTCTGTTAAAGGACCAGAACATGCATGATGATGCTTTCAATAGACATAGAAAATCAAAGAATCACGAATCATGGAATCACAGAATAGTTTGGGTGGGAGGGACCTTTAAAGGTCATCTAGTCTAACCCTCCTGCAATGAGCAGGGACATCTTCAACTAGATCAGGTTGTTCAGAGCTCTGTCCAACCTGACCTCGAAGGTTTCCAGGGATGGGGCATCTGCCACCTCTCTGGGCAACCTGTGCCAGTGTTTCACCACCCTCATCGTAAAAAATTACCCCTTGTCGTATCGCTACAAGCCCTACTAAAAAGCCTGTTCCCATCTCTCCTATAGGCCCCCTTTAGGTACTGGAAGGCTGCTATAAGGTCACTCCAGAGCCTTCTCTTCTCTAGGCTGAACAACCCCAACTCTCTCAGCCTGTCCTCATAGCAGAGGTGCTCCAGCCCTCTGTTTTTGTGGCCCTCCTCTGGACTTGCTACAACAGGTCCATGTCTTTCTTGTCCTGAGGCCTCCAATGCTGGACGCAATACTCCAGGTGAGGTCTCACCAGAATGAATGGTAATTCATTTTGATTTTCAGCACAAATGATTCTGGCTTTGTGCGTAAATATGTCCGATTACCTGTGATACCTGCAGATATCAGCCTTGAGGCTGTTTTAAACTATGGCCCCTGGCAACAGCTCTGGTGCCTTTGACCAGCCAGGGATTTAGGCGTTGCATCCCAGAAGGCCCTCCTGCAATGGAGAGGAATGGTAAGAAACAAGTGGGACTTTGGTATGATACTGGCTGTTCATGGTAGCTTTCGACTGGAACAGGGGCTGTAATGAGACGTGGTTGGGTACGCAATGGTGCAGGCTGTAGCCTAGCTGTCTGCTGTGCAGGCTCCCTCTGCAGAAATGAAAACCAAGCCAGGAGGAGTCATCTGTTTCTTGTCCTTTGCATTGCTGTTGGAGAACCACCAATACCTTAATCCCAGGGGCCAAAAGCATTTAGGGCTTCATTTTGCAATGAGTGGAGCTTAAGCGTATGTTTTGGGTTGCAAGCATTCTTTTACAAGTCAAGGTCCTGATATGGGCTTTTAATTAATTATACTTTTAAATCTTCCTCCTTTCTATTTAGGTTTTGGGTGTAGGTGCAGAATTCCAATGGAGATCAGCTTCTGCTCTGCTAAGGCAGAGCTCTTTGGCAGCATGAGTAACTCAAACCTCAGAGAAATAGATTAAATATTGCAGCGTAAAGAGTTTGCTGAAATTAAAATTCAAAATGGGTAAAAGTCCTTTCATTTCAGCTTTTGAAGAGAAGCATGGCTCTCCTAAATCTACGAGACGTGTCAAAGGTTTTTGACATTTGAAATTATAGCTCCAGTACCGAAGAGAGGCTGTCAATTTGTAGCTTTGTGCTTTTTCTCCCTGTAAATGTGAGTAATTTCTTTTAGCCCTCAGTACATCACTGGTATATTGTTGTTTGTGGAGCTGCTTGGATTTAGTAGATGAGAATCAATAAATGAACCATTTACTGACTGTGAAATTGACTTTTATAATTGAGAGACTGCTGAAAATGTATGTATATCTGAGGGAAGCAAAAATGAAGCTGCATTATATTCTATGTTTACTGCAGATCTGGGAGAATTAAGTTGATCCTTTTGTATAAAAGTCACAGAATCACATAAATGTTGGATGGAAGGGACCACTGGATGTCACTTACTCTAACCTCCCACTCCAAGCAGTGCTGCCACCAGCACTAAGTCAGATCAGACGTGACTTTTTTTAGCTTGGAACTTGAAAAACCTCTGAGGATGGAGCCTACACAGGCTTTCTGGTAACCTGTTCCCGTGCTGTGCTTCCCTCCCAGCGGGGAAATGCTTTCCTTTGTGTAATGCAAAAGTAATCATTCATGGCTTCTACCTATTTTCAATTTTATATTAGTATCCTTCCGGTAGGAGAAAAAAAGTCCTACCTGTGCAAACTTCACAGGAAAAAGGGGGGAAAGCTTTTTTCTGATGTCATAAATTAGGTATCTCAGCTACTCAGCTCAGTTAATCATGTAGACTCCCTAAGTGCACTCGCTATTATTGGGTAAACAGTGTCACTCCCAGATGGAGATTCAGAGGGACCGGAATGAAGGGCCTTCTGCTACTTCATCACTGAAGGTGGTGGGATTGTTTATGAGATCAGCTGCCACTTAAGGTTGTCGAGTCAGGGTGTTTTCAGCTCATTGTGTGTAATAGACTGAAACATTACTGAAACACAGGCGGAAAACCTGATTTGAGGCCTGGAACAACATAACCTGTGCTGAAGTTCATGTTCCTGTACCAAGGACCACTGCAACATTTATCTTCAGTGAAATAATACCGGACAGTGGCAGTTTCCTGCGGACGGTTCGTTGATGAATCCTGCTCCTCATGCAGGAAGCCCTGCTGCTGAAACTTTTCCCAGAGACACATGTGAGCAATGTGAGCAACACGTTCAGCCACTAGATGCTTATGGAGAGAGCCTGTTGTTTTACAGACTGCTTGGGTACCTTACGTAGCCTTGCACAGTAAGTAATACAGAGTGGCCTCATAGAGAAAGGAGTACCTGGTCCACAGAATCTGTTGTGAAATTTATGACAAGTAGATGGTAATATAAGCACTTGTTAGAAATGACCGTAGTGCAAAATTAGGCTTATAGTCACAAATTGTGCCTTAGTCTCCATTTTGTGTTCATTCCTTGAATATTTTTGCAGGTAACGGGCTAGTGCAAATCACTGGGTTAAAATAGCTTGTTCTTTGAAGGACTGAGAATTTGGACCCAAATATAGAGTTAGAACACCTACTGTTAGTTTTTGTGGAGTTTGTATACTTTTCCTTCAGAGTTGCCACTAGGTGCTTTTTTCTTGTGTGGAGCATTCTGGTGCTCCAAATGCTATGGGATTTTAGGAACATCCTTTAAGAATTCAGAAGCACTGTTTGACTTGCTGCTCAGGTTCGATGCACTCTTTCTGTCTGGTTGAACTCTTTCCATCAGATCAATTCTGAGGTATTGAACTTATTTGACACCTTGCCTCAGTAACTTCCCTGGACTTGCTCAGCATACTAATTTTCCTCAGTGATTCTTCCATAACTATTGAGAGGCTGAGAGTCTCACCTATGTCATGGCTGATCTTTGTTTAACCCTGCTTATCGTATCATCTTCCCCCGCTCCAGTCGCTGAGCCATGAGTTGATAAAGAGAGAAGCTGAACACAGCAGATATAGTTGACCTGGCAACTTGAACCTGGAAACCTGCTCCTTCAGCATCTGATTCTGTTTAACAGAAAACAGGCATGGCTAATTACCAAAGGGAGTTCTGCCTCTGACTTTCTGCTTTTCCTGAAGAAGTTTCTGTGAATACCTATTTAGTGTCATGAAGCATTTAAAATGAAAAAAAGAAAAAAAAAAAAAAGGTGCCTTCCAAAGGCTCAAAGGCTCCCCTTAGGAGTGTGTTGGCAGAGGCTTTGCGAAAATGGAAGCCTGATACCATGTTAAAAGCTGCAAAGTCAGTGTGAAGATCCATAACGGTCAATGCATCTCCAAAAGGATGGTAGTGGGGGGGTAATGTGTAGGTACTGTGTCATGATGATCTCAAAGGTCTTTTCCAACCTAAATGATTCTATGATTCTATGACATCCTGTGTTTCTATGCAGTTACTACTTTTGGCAACTAATACAGCAAAACCCTTTATAAACCAGGGCCAGACCAATCAAGTGACTTAATTTTCATCTAATTTAGATGAGCTATTGAGTTTAAAAATTAAGGCAGGAATTTGACAATTTGGTACATGAAATGCCACTTTGTTTGTGTGTGGCTACTGAAATTGTGCTGTATTTAGAAATGAGGCAAACAAATAACATTTTTCGGATTCTGCTGTTTCCAAGGAGAGAGAACATGAGCACCATGGATAAAAACTGAAAGAGAAAAAGAAATGTGGCATGCGACTTAAAGAGCTCCTCTAGTTCATACACCTGTTCCATGGCAGGATCATCTCTACCTAAGTCATTTCTTAAATGTCTGTCTAATTTTTTCCTAAACTTGTCCAAGGAAAGAGGTGGCGCGGGCCTCCCTTGGCAATCTATTTCAGACCTTTTATTTCAGAATTTACAAAGTTCTTTGAACTTGAGTCATTCTTGCTTCTGTAGGAACCAATTACTGGGGCCTCACAAACACTGGGTAGTACAGAGACATAGCTTTGTATGTCCTGCAGACAACATCCTTGTCTCTAAATTCTTGGATGACACTTGTAGAATCACCTTGAATTCTAATCCTGTCTTACTTGTGGACTCTTCCAGCATCATATCATCTGCAGAGGTAACTGGCTCCTTCTCTATTCAGGCCTCCAGATCATGAGCTAAATCAGTAGGCAGGACTAGATCCAGGACAGATACCTACAAAACCTCGCTCGGTTTCTCTTTCCACTCCAATGGTGAACCAGAGTGTGTAGTCGCTGAGTGTAGCTCTCTGCAGGTTTGCGCCCAACCTGCACTAGTTTCATCAACACTCTAACGTGCTTATGAAAATGTTGCATGAATCAGGGGCAGGAACATAATAAAATAAAGGTATGTGACTCCTGCTGCTTCTTCTCTAGCTACAAAGCCTGTTACCCATTATAGGAAGGAAATTATATTGGTGCCATAATTTTTTTTCTTAACAAGTCCATTCTGGCTGCTACTTATTTCCATGTTCCCTTCAACATATATTTTGTAACAGATAGATCTACTCTTTTTTTTTTTTTTTTTTTTTTAATTTTTTTGGGGGGGTGAGGGGAATTGAAGTTTTGGTGATAGGTATCTACGTTTTCATGCATTTTTCCATTACTTTTTAAAGACAGAGGTGATCTTACTCTTTGCCTGTGTACAGGTATTTTTTAAAAAACTTTCTATACTGAAAAGAGGGGTGGAAAGATGTGAATTTTAGGACAGCTAACTAAATACACAGGGCCAAAGAGCTGGCTTAGTAGAACAAACCATTTGACGTAAAGGTTGTTGCAAAACCACTTAATAGACCTGTACATAGAAGAATGAAAAGAAGTGCTAACTTCCTGTCATGAGATATATTGTTGGGGAGAAAAGCACTTTGGGCTAGAGGGAATCTAACATGATATGAGCCCTAAAGCAGGACAGCAATGGCTTGGCGTAGCACCATCAGACCATCAGCTAGACAGCCAGGACACAGGTTATTTGTGATGGGAATGAAAGTAATGCTGTCCCAAATACATCCTCACACAGACTTCCCGTGTATTAGAATAGGTAAGGACCTATGTATGCATTGTATTGGGCAGTCCTGCCTATCTAGGCAGCACTGGACCTTTACTGATTTATAGGAAAATCACCACTGTAACAAGGTGAACATACTTGTTTGTTTTCTCCAAATGGAGAACTTCAACTGTCAAAGGACTGTTTAATGCCCAATGCTAAAGGAAAGTATTGTAGGGCTTCTGCTTATCCGTGGTTTCCCACAAAACAGAGGTGAATACTTTACAAATAATTGCACTTATCCATACTCTATCCAAATTTCCTAGTCAAGCAGACATCTAGGGTTGCTTTATAAGCAAATAAAATACAAATTATCTCTTCATCCCATGTACAAACATATTAAAGCCTTCTGGGAATTCTACACTGTAATTTTCTCTTATGCTTACTCAGATGCTCCCCAACATGAGTTTTTACTGATTGCCTAGAACAGCCTTGTGCAGAGACCTGCACACACATTTGGGGTGTTTGTGATATTCAACCTGGTAAATCCAGCAAGTTTGAATTAAGTGGGTTGAACATCACCAAATGCACAATACGTGGCGCTTCCTCTCTGTTCGTCTTAAAAGCTAATTGACGGGAAGCTGTATTTCTGGCTGATGGGCCATTACTGTCTGTGGAGAGGCACTGTTGGCAGAGTGATGTCTTAGAGATTCCAGTAAGTTTGTAATAAGAGGAGAAGAATCTAGGATTTCTTCAATCCCCAAGGTCATGTCTGCACCCATGTGAACGGCTGTACTTTCACTAAAGTCAATGGGTCTAGGCTGATGTACGATAGCTGAGCATTATTGCCTGTATGTAATTAATCTGCGGGGTTTGGTGTTTTTTTTCTGGCTGATCTGGCATCCACTGAAAGCCAAAGTACATTAATGGGACTGTATGACTTGCCTGTAAAGGCAGGCATATCTTCTGAGAAGCTTCTGCCTTGCTGATGAGTGCGTAGGAGTATCGTGTTGCTTGTCTATCCAAAATTATTCTAAGAGTAAACAGTCCTTTCCTCTTGTGTTTGAAGGGGAAACACAGGACAGGAGAAACAGCATATTATGAAGCCTTTTTTTATTGCTGGGGAGTTAGGATCAGATCCACAGAAGAACATAAGGCTTTGCAACTCTCAGCACATCACTTCTAGGTGCTTTGGAGAGGAGACCTAGAGCTTGTCCCTGTTCCATGTTTTGCTATTTTGTATTAACCAGTACATAGGATAAAATACAAGGCCCGGTATCCAGTCTGCCTTTTTCCTCTTTCCCCACAGAGTGAATACCTGCATCTTCTGGTCTTTTTGTAAAGTGGGAGAGGCAGAGGTGGATCATATAGCCATAAACTAGCAGGCTGGGCACCCTTCCTCCAGGATATGAGAGAAATGGGCTTGAGTCTTTGCAGAAAGAAGAGGGAATTAAATTTGTTTCTCACAGCCAGTCCTACAGAGGTATATTAGGCACATCTCCACATACTTGGCTAAAGTCTCTCTGAGTAGATAGGCCCTGCGGGAAGCATTCCCTAGCCTCTTATTGCTAATTACAGGTGTAATCTACTAAATGCAGCCATCTGGGAAGTGATACTATTTAAAGAACTTTAAGACTCTCTAGATGTGGAAGGTACTGTGCAAAATCAGGTGCTATCCTAGTTTACATTGACTGTGCTCAATTGTCCACAAACTTCATTGACTATTGGGTGGGACTTAGGTTTTAAAGATTCCCGGCATCCTTTTATGTGTGGATGATTTAGAATCTTAAATAATAGCTTCTGCTCTTTTACTTTGCTTGACTACTTCAGATTTAAGTGCTGAGCTATTATATATTTCAGTGTTGTGAACTGGGATTACTCCCCCCCCGCCCCGAACCCCCAGAACTTCAATGTGCTGAATCAGAAGAATACTGATGTCAACACAGAAAAAAACCCAAAGTCTCCTTCGGAGACATCACATGCAATCCCAGCCAACCATGCTGAAGAAAAAGGCAAGAATGGAGGTGGATTGAGTCTGTTAGATAGGAAGAGATAAAGACAGCAAAACAAAGGATGAGAAGCCATGTGCTTGCTATCTACAAGTAAACACACTACAGAAGGAGATTTATGTCGGTTAAAGGACAAAGGTGGTGCAAGATCAAATAACTGTGAGGCAGCCACAGTTTATAGAGGCTGCATATAAGCAAGCTGTCAAGCCATCAGAGGAAAGACATTCTGGGGTGTCTATCAGAGAAAGAGACCGGAGAGAAACCCAGATGATTTAAAAAATAATTGTATCAATTTATGAAAGTGACAAATGGCACCTGTCGGACTGAATTCAGTAACGCAAGATGTCCTGCTTAGTCCTGCATCCTGTGTCAGCCTTTCTGTAAAACGGTTGTTTCTCACTAATTTTCTGGAAGGCTTATTTTCTCCTATGATGGAAATGGGTTACAAAATATGCATTCTGATTGTTGTTCAAGTTGCAAACTAAAATATTCAGGTTCAGTGTATGTTATTCACTCAGGAGTGCACATTCATTCAGGAGGATACTGTTCTAGCAGCTGGTAAGCTGGAGGAGAGACTGTACTGCTTTCAGCCCCAGGCTGTCTGAAATGATTTTTCAGTGTCCTCCATTCCCTGTGCTCGTGGAATCACGAAGACAGCATTACCAATTCTAAATATTCAAAATTATAACCAGAACCCTTGCTGTAACTGCTAACATCATCATTTTGTCTTCAAACTAGTAAGATTTCAAGAATCAGAAGTGAAGGATGTAATTTCCACTTGCTTTTGGAGATACAAGCTTCACTTTTTATAGTTATAACAGCTCACTGTGTTTTTTAAAATGAGAGCTGAGATCCTTGTACATAATTCTAGAAACTGGGACTTCACAAAAATACCAAATAACACAAGGGGGGGGGGAGTCTCCATCAGCATGCCACTTCCTTTTTCAGACAAAAACATAAAACAAACCAACCTCTCCAGAAAGTACTCTCATGACATGAGTATTTTTATAATCCATTCTTCCTAGGAATGGGTATGGAGGACAAAGCAGCAACAGAAAGGTGCAATGGGAGAGGGATACTGGCTTGTTGTGGGAGCGGTGGTCGGGAAGGGCGTGAGGGCGAGAGGCTTCCACATGGAATCTCCATTTCTGGAGACTCCCGGGTCTGACTTTGCCCAGGCAGGCAAAAGAGGAGGGACTATCCTTCAAGATAAATAAGGAAAACCTGGAAGAAGCAGCAGGAAGCAGAAAAGTTTTGGGGAACCATCCCTGACTTGTTTTTAGCAAACCAGGCCCAACCGCCACCAGTGCAGCCTGGAAACACGGGCTTTTCAATTTGAGAGCAGCTTGGCCAGGCTAACACTCCTTGGCTACTTGCAGCACTAAAAGTAACGAAGGTGGAAGCCCCCCAGTTTTGCACAGCATGTTCCAGTTAACAAAAATCAAGCCTGACGCTCCTGGCTGTGTCCAAACAATCGGGGAGCTTGAACACAAAGTTATGTGTCCAATTAGTCAAACACAACATTGCAAGACTTCTTGACCTTTCAGAACTGGAATGAATTTGCCAAGCAGGAAAGAGTAGGAATGAAGCAGAACAAGTAATTCAGAAACCCTCTGGGTCTAATCCGCCAATGCTTTCCACCTCCAGCCTCATTTCTGGTCTCCTAGCAGAGTAATTCATGAGTGTCAGCAGATTTCCAGGGGTGAGAGCAGAATCCTGCACAACCCGTTCCGCCACTTCTGCTTGTGTGAATTAGAAAAATGTGGTGGTTTATCCCCATTTTACACTGACAGAAATGTGCGTCCCTGCGTACCTCTGGCAAGTGCCTGTCATGGTTGGATTATTGACTGAATGTTCCTTGCGTGTGACTCATGCGCTGAAGTAAGGACGTAGGAGCAGCCCTACCCGTTCAGGCCTGGGGTCCCTCTGCCCCACCGTTTGGTTTCTGACAGGCAGAGGCATAAGGCTGGGGCAAGAGCATACCATGCTCTTCTCTTCCAATATCCAGTTGCTTTCGGGTTATTTTCCAGAGTCTGACACAGTACTCTTTAGTAACCTGATCTCATCTTCAAGTACTTTGGGTCTTTTGACCCCCACAAAGGTAGCAAAAAAGTACTTTTGGGCCCCAAAACTGTATCAACATAATGATGGGGGGTTTTTTTCTGTTTCATTCTCTATCTCTTTCCTAATAATTCCTAATACATGATTTACTTTTGTAACTGCTACCCCAGCACTGAGTTCATAAAATATGTGTCAAGGAAAACTCATGGCTGGGTGGCACAGCTTTTACACTCATGTTCTTTGCAGTCACCTGGTCCCTTTTCAAGCTTTCCCCCTTGCGGTGAATAATTGGCTGAATTAAGGGAGAGATGCAAGGGCTGAGGAAGCCACGGGAGAAAGGGGAGGAGCAGTGCCTGTAAGTGGGGAGGCAGTTATGGCTGTGAGAGCTGGAGGGCAGCATCTGGCTCCCCTTCCAGCTGCCTTCACACTTCCCTCAGCAGCTTCCTGAGGGAACTTGGGCAGTGAAATGCAGAGGATGGGGTACACGCGTGGCATCACCCCCGCCCTCTCCTCTGATGGTTGTTGAGGGCAGGACGGCTTTTCTCAGCATCTGCTGTTGCCTTTAACACCTCACCCTATGCCTGTCCCAGGCACACCACCCTGCGCAGCGCTTGCATGAAGCTGCCAGCATCTGCCCCTCAGGAACAGACACAGCCAGTGAAGCTGATGCCAGTGAGACGGCAGCTGCCTGGATGTATTCTTTTTCTTTTTTTTTTCTCACTGTGATTTGCATGTTTTTCCTTGATAGCTGTTACTTTTTCCTCTGGGAAATAGCAGCCACGGTCTATTTTCCTGTTTGTTATACTTCGGGAGTATTTGCAATGAGGTCTCTGGGGCTGCCCGCCCTGGCCCCAGCACCCCATTCCTCCTTTGCACCCCTGGCCCCCGGGCGCACCGCCTCGGTGACCCCACTGCCGGGGCCTGCAGGCACCCCCCCAGGTACTCACAGAGGAAAGACAGAAAGGAAGGAAAAAGAAGTAGCTCATCAATAAATGGAGCTGCATCCCCCATTGTCTGACAGTCATGCTTTGGACAAAGCTGAAAATTATTTTTGCTGGTCTGGCCCTCGAGGCAAGGCTGCGCAGGGACACAGCGAGGGCACCCCGGGCACTGAAACTAGGGGGTACGTCTCTGCTGGAGAGGGGTATGGAGGGGTGAACGAGTGGCAGAGCAGCTGCCATGGGTCAGGTCGGGCTTCTTGAAGGATTTTTCTCTGCAGACAGCTCACCCATATTTCACCCAAATGGCCATTTCTCTAGATTGGCTTTTAACCAACCTGCACCACTTCATGGGGAAAGGTGATAAAAATGCCTCCCCTTTTGCTGCCTGGAAGGATTTTGCATCCCCTTTGCAAGATGTCAATGGGTAAATCGAAAGTCAGGGACTGGAAAGATAAGCCAAATAAGCACAGATGCCAACCAACTCCCAAACATCATCCCAAAGGGTAAATCTTTATGTTAAGGTATCAACCAAGGTAGGCATGAATTGCTACCTCAGCTAGGTCCTCAAGCAGATCATATCGCAGCGAACAGCCTTTTTGGAGACTGTTCTGCATGGCAAGTAGTCTTCTTTAACTTAGGGGAAAGACAGCTTGCTTAAGGCGATTTCCCTGCTGTGTGGTTGGTTATGGACAGCTCTCCAGTCAGTTCCCTTCCTCCGCTAGGGGAATACATACGAACTTCACCAGGCTTCAGCATTAGAGTAATGCTGTACTATTACTCCGTGTGTGTATACATATAGAAAATATATATGAGTAATATGTGTAATATATGTATATCCCTAAGTGTATGTGTATATATGTGTATATAATATGGGTAGCATTACCCTGACTACTGGGTTTCCCTAGTATGCATTGGTGTCTGGATTTAGTGGAGGCAGTGGTTTTGCTGACCGCAAAGGTGCTGGCGGGGAATGGAGGGCAGAGATCCTTAGATGTTTTTTCCAGCTATTTAAATTGCCAGATTTGCCTTTCATGAAAACGAACACAAGTAAGGTAGTGCTCATTTACACCCAGTAGAAAGGCTGACACCCAGTGCCTTCTGAGAGCAATGGGAGTGTTTCCAGTGAACCAAATAACAGGCTTTTCAGTATATTCAGCACAGCCAAAAGAGCTGTGAGGAGTAAAGCAGAACGAAGCACTCCGTGTCTTGTTGGAAAAGCAGGGGAAGGTCTACGCTAAGCTGCAGATAAGCCAGGTGCTTCTCTGGAACCACACTTACTAATATTCCTGAAGTTTAGGGGTTTTCTGAAGCACACTAATCCCCCATGCCATTTGAGAACAGTGACTCAGTGGTCTCACTGTCAAGGGTGGTGGTTGGTGGGTTACCAGCAGTGGCATGAATGACACCATGATCAGGCAGGAGGTTTCCTAGGGGAAGGCTCCTTCCTCACATTGTGAGTGTGTCAGCCCTTCTCTGAATTCCCCAAACTTAGGAAAGTTGGCTATATAATTTGTGGTAGTGGGAGATTACATTTGCACTTCTCCCAGGGGGAAAAAAAAAAAAAAAAAAAAAAAAAGTCATGCAAAACCTGGAGATGGATTTATATTGAAAAAACCAGGCCTGGGCACTGATTTGGGAAGACTTAAACTGGATGCTCAGACTGGCCTCTACCTTAAATGCACACAGTGAACATTAGATCAAAACTCAGTGAAAACTTGCATCTAAATGCAGATGTGAACTTTGTGGCTTCAATTTTTCTCTGCAAGAAATAATTTTTATTTAAGTAATACAGTAGTCTTCTACTCTAGGCATTAAGTGAAAGGAACAGTAGCAGGATGCCCTGGGGATAGTCTCTTTTTAGTTGCCTGGAAAAAATGTTATTGCTGACTAATCTGTTAAAGCAATAGCTTCCCCTTAAGCCTGTTAATGCTCAATGGTATGGGTCACAGAATCACAGAATCACAGAATGATAGGGGTTGGAAGGAACCTCTGGAGATCATCTAGTCCAACCCCCCTGCCAGAGCAGGGTCACTTAGAGCAGATTGCACAGGAACACGTCCAGATGGGTTTTGAATGTCTCCAGAGACAGAGACTCCACCACCTCTCTGGGCAGCCTGTGCCAGTGCTCTGCCACCCTCAAAGTAAAGAAGTTCCTCCTCATGTTGAGATGGAACTTCCTATGCTCACATTTGTGCCCGTTACCTCTTGTCCTGTTGCTGGGCACCACTGAAAAGAGCCTGGCCCCATTCTCCTGACACCCACCCTTTAAGTATTTATAAGCATTGATAAGATCCCCCCTAAGTCATCTTTTTTCCAGACTAAAAAGGCCCAAATCCCTCAGCCTTTCTTCATAAGAGAGGTGTTCCAGTCCCCTAATCATCTTCGTAGCCCTATGAAGACTGACCATGTCTTTGCTGTGAATGCTCGTCATTGGCACTGCACCTTTTGGACTGAGGAGAGGTGAGTTCAAGTAGAGCATCCAACACTGTGGCCAGCGGCATGACTGGAGAACATCCAGCCTTTCCAGACCTGCCAGCATTCACACGCTGCACTGACATTGTGCAGCTCCTAATATTTTGCTGCCCTAGGCAACCACCTGTTTTGCTTTTGTGTTGTAAAGCCAGTCTGCCATGGAAACACTTACAGCCCACCAGCAACTGCCATTAGGTCATTACAGAGATGTTAAAACGTGGATTGCAGATTATGCATCAGGACCTGAAAATTGAAGTACTGTATTGCTTTGAGGTGAAACTGCCTTCACTCTTGTTCATGCCAGCGGAGCTTGGTGCAAGTTGCTTTTGAGGTCCTCATCACCTCAGACTCCATTTATGCCACGACAGGTAGAATCATGCACCTGAACCCTGATTTAATAATTGATGTCTTTCATGAAAAGCAGTACTAAATGCAGTACTAAATAAATATATATATTTTTTATATATATATAAATAAATACTGGCAGAGTGACCATCCCGGTTCCACCAGCAGCTGCCCAGAAGCCCAGGCTGAGTGTGCTGGATGAGCTGCTGTCCTCAGGACGGCCGGGAATAGGTTGCGATGTGTACGAGCTGTCACTGCAGGGCGGGCAGTGACACAGCGGCGTTGTTTCATAGGGCTGGAGGTCTTGCTCATGAGCAGCCGCGGAAGGATGACAAGGGTTGGTCCCGCTGATTCTGCACACACACAACTCGTGGCCCTTTAAAGCCATTGTGTCTGGACTCGGTGACTCAACATGAGGGCCACCAGTGAAACAGAGAGGAAATACCACAGCACCACACAATTGTTTCCAAGCGAGAGGGTTCCTGGTGGAGAGCCAGGTGCTAATACCCTGCCTCACACAGCAGTCGATGGAGCTGTGTAGGGGCCAGGTGTTGCGTGGCATGTGTGTGTCTGTGTGTATGTGTGTGTATGTGTCAGAAGCTGGCCTGTCCTCATGCAAACTGAAACAGGCTGCACGTTTCTGTGAGCCGAGGTCTGCTATTCCACTTGCGTGCAGGATATACAGTACATCTGGAATAATTAATTTCTCAGCCTATTGTTGCTTTCTTGTGGATCAGACGTTTGCGGCTTCTGAGGCCTGTTGACTGTATTCAGTATCTCTTCCTGTTTAACTTCGTTATTCCGGCCTCCTACTTTTTTTTTAGGGCCCGTCTTTTCATTTTCCCCTTGAACTAGGGAATTTGCCTGAAGTACGGATGAGTCACAGGTACCGTATTTCCTCTTCTCTGAAGCACATTTACATTTTTGAGGAACTACAGCTGACAGCGATCAGCCATACATTCCAAAATTCCCTTTCAGGGAGGAGAAAGGAGGAGCACTGATGCTAAAATCAGCCTGAAAAGTAAATGACTGAAAGAGGGAGAGGGAGAGAGAGAGGTAAGATACAGAGAGTCTTAAAAGGGCAGCTGGATGCAGGCACTCACTCTGCAGCATTTGATGGTGGTGCCTCAACTGATAACGTTCTCGTAATCAGAGACACTCTGTCATACCTGTCAGCAGCTATTCAAGCATATCACAGGCAGCTCTAAATACAAATATCAGAAGCAAAAGGGATAAATATCCTGAAAGTCAATTCATTCCATTTGCTCCTAGCCCAGCAGTTTCTGAAGGGAGGGAAGGTTAGTTTATAGTAGGGTGTGTAAGAGACGCTGCCAACCCTGCGTTACCCCATCAAAGTCTGTACTGGTTTTAGCTGGGAAAAAGTTTTCTTCATCATAGCTGGCATGGAACTATGTTTTTAATTTGTGATGAAAACAGTGTTGATAACAAAGGGATGTTTTAGGTATTGCTGAGCAGTACTTACACAGCATCAAGGCCTTTTCTGCCTCTCATGACGGTTGGCCAGCGAGCGGGCTGGGGGTGCACAAGGAGCTGGGAGGAGACACAGCTGGGACAACTGACCCCAACTGACCAAAGGGATATCCGGATATCCCATACCATATGATGTCACGCTCAGCAATAAAAGCTGGGGGGAAAAGTTTGCCAGGGCTGCTGTTGCTCAGGGACTGTCTGGGCATCAGTCGGCTGGTGGTGAGAAACTGTGAGGGCTTTTTGCTTCACTTGTTTTTTCTTGGTTTTGTTTTTCTTTGGTTCCTTTTTTTTTAACTATTAAACTGTTTTTACCTCAACCCATGAGTTTTCTAACATTTGCCCTTTCGATTCCCTTCCCCATCCCACTGGAATCGGGGGAAAGTAAACGAGCAGCTGTGTGGTGCTGAGCTGCCCGCCGGGGCTAACCCGCAGCAGCTGCACAGCTCCAGGGGTCTTCCATGCTGTGGCTCTCACCTGGCAGACTGCAGTAATGTATTTTTAAAGCCTGTCATTTTTGTCTCAGTGGTCCACTGAAAATGGAAGTTCCCAGCTTGTCTTCTGTCCCGAGCTGTTTCCTAAAGCAGGTTTTGTGGCTTTGTTTCTCATGTTTCTGTGGGATTTTTTGTTGGAGGGTTTTTTTTTTTTTTTTGGTTATTTGTTTGTTTGGTTGGGTGGTTTTTTTGACATAAAGCTGTAGCAAGTATTTGCTTCATAAAGATATCTGCTACTAAAGTTATTAAGGGCTAAAGTTTACAGGGCTACTATAGCCTCTGTCTTTTCATCCCCAAATTGTAAGGTTGTTCAGGGCTCAATAACAGAAGTCCTATCTATGACTATCAGAGTGAAAATCAGGCTTCTCACGTGCCATCATTGACAAGACAGGCTAATTCCAGCTGTTTCTTTCCATGTATCAGAGTACCTAACATAAAAGCCCATCAAGCACTCATCCATAGTAGAGTATTTGTGTAATGATCAGTGATGGCACACTGCAGTCAGCTGGAGCCTCAGCAAGGGTCAGCCTGACCTTCAGTCATGACTGGAAGAAGATCATGTTGCTGATCTTCACTGCACTGAACAAGTTATTCCAGCAAATCTTTTGTAACTTCAGCACAAGGTAGGCTCCATAGCCGCTCTTTTGAAGAAGCATACGTAGGAAGGAGTCTGCTCTAGGCATCTGCCTCTGTGAGATTTCACTGCAGAGCTGAAGGGTGGAGCTAGGAAGATGCAATGTGCATAACCATCCTGCTTCCTGCTTATCTCCTCGTTCCCAGTGTCCTGCCTTGTCTCACCTGACAGTAATCAAAATGTTATCAATTGGTTTTGCTCCTTCCAGGCAGTGCATGGGACTGACAGGACAGGATAGTGCCAGCACTCAGATGCTGCATTGTGGGAGGCTGACCCTCTGGAGGTCTGCTTGGTGGGGGACAATCTTGGGTAGGAAGGAAAAAACAGCAAGGAGACTGAGGTACTCATTATCCATAGAAAAAGTTCCTCTGTGTACTTGTTTATTTGTCTGAACATCTGCTGATAAATCTTAGAATATTGATGGAATGGGAAAAACTGACTATTTATTGGGGTTTTTTTTGTACAGGTAGAAGCCTTAATTGCCAAATCTGTGTTGGATGAGATATTTCACTCCAGTTAATGATATGTCCCTCACTTCCTCAAGGACTATCTTCAGTCTTGCAGTTCTGGGGAAAGCATGACCCTCTCTTCTCTCTGCATGTCTCAAAGACATTCCCATGATGAGAGGCATTAAGGCAATTCCAGGGCGATGGCCTTCCAGCCCTCCATTTACATGTGAGGGGCAAGCTGGTTTAATATGATCACTGCAAAATGGGTAGTTACCTGAAGAGCATTCAAATGGAGTCTTGCTACCTGGGAACATAAGTGGTCCCCGAGCAGACAATGAAGTTGGTAGCACTCTACTAACAGCAGGTGGTAGGATATTTGAAAGAAGGACTAAGGATCTGAATGAATAGATAAGAGATTGAGGTTTCCAACTACTTGCGCCAGGAAACGTAATGCCTGTGAAGTTGCTCCAGTGTCACTGGTTACTACAAAGAAAAAGCACAGGTACTTTGAACCCAGCCCTGGGTGCTGCTATTAGTATCTGGCAATGAGTTACATTAATAAATGCCTAGTGATAGCTTCACTGCTGTTGCAATCATTCCCTGACAGCATTTGAAATTTTGCTTTGTTTGCTAAAGAGGTTGTTATTTACACAGCTGTCCAGTTTATCTCCACTACTTCACTTCAATGTGGTTGAGTGTGTCAGCCATGGCAAGGCTATGAAAGATACCGGATCCACCACCCTAGAAACTGAAGAGGTGGAGCTCCAGCCAGACATGTTCTTCCTGATGGGTCCTTGCCCAAAACACTGAGAGAAAGAGAAGGCTGTTGACTGACCCAGTGAGTCCCTGCTACTAGGAAATTCCTGCTGGACCATGGGCCGTCAGTGCCATTTAGAAGAGTGTTTGAGTTCAGAGCCGACTGAGGAACAAGGGAACTCCTCCTGCTGAGGTTGTCATTTCTTGGACATGGCTGAGAGCAATCTGGTTTTTTACATAATTCACTTCCCGATTGCGTGCCCATTCCTAGTCAGTTTTGCAGGAAATCCTAAGATTAACATAACAGCAGTGACTGTACTACAGGCCTTTAAGGTCAACTCAATCCTTTCAAATTTCAAATAGCCAGACATCTGGGTACCTGACTAAGTATGGATTAGCCAACTCCAACTTACTTCCACAGGCTGTGTATTCTGACAGCTCTTCTTCTATGAAAGTATGAGGAATATAACCACTGGACCTCACTACCCCTGCAAATTCACTGCATACCTCTGCCTTTTCCTTTCTTCAAAAGATATCAATGACCATTCATGGACCCCGGTGGCAGTGTTGGTTTTTCCCCCAGCATTTGGAGATCTAAAGTAAAATCTGTAACCCCAGCAATTCACCCCAGCGATAGTGAAAGCACAAGTGAGTACCAGCTATCAGCCTTTCAATCACCTCTGCTCATACTATTGGTTCAAAGTGGCTTTTGGTAATACAGCAGCAGCCAGTGTCTTATCTACACGCTACATGTCCTTCTTGGCAATGCTGGAGATATAATGTTGAGAAGTTTGAAGAAGATAAATCCAAAGTAGACCAGGGTAATCAGTTTTTCTCCTGGAATTTAAACTAAGAGGATCTACTACCACCAATTACGGTTGTCACACCAGAGTAACTTGATATAAACCACTGGGGTTACAGATAGTGCAAACCATATGAGAGAGGAAAGAGGCCTAGGACTCTCCAGTTCACAAAGTCTTTGCCATAACCACTTGTCTGTTGCCTTTGTTGTCTCACTTGCATCAGTGCTGTAAATACCAGTAAAGTGCTGGGATATGAAAGAGAGGACTCTGCTAGTCTGAGACGGGAGAAGGGGAGCTGGAGCAAAGGCTGATGCAATAAGAACAGCAAGGCTCAAGGTAAAGATACTCACGTCAGCACGTAGGAATGCCAGACTCCCTGGAGCGATGGCAGAGGTGCTTGGCAGAGTTTATTTTGAGGTACTGAGGAGGCCAAGATATAAGCAGACTTCAGTGTACCCTGTTTCTTTGCTGCTCTCAACCTCCTTCATGTTGGTGTCTCTGTGGCCCGTACCTCTAGTTTCTGCTGCCTTGGTTCATTGGAGAACATTGCGCCTTCTCCAAGAGGACACACAGGGAAGCTTAGCAGCCAGGATAAGCTTTTGTGCTTGAGGTTGCTTTGGATGACATGCTGCCAAGGGACAGCGCTTTCCATTGTGTTCACTCTGGCCTTGTAAAAAGTGCCACTGTCACATCTGATTTTCTGGATTCTGCCATTGATTGTATTGAGATGTCAACTTGCAATCTAGTCAGTTCTTGCTTTTACACTAACATTTTACCTGTCATGCAGTGATGTTCTGCAATTGTTGGCGGGATGTATGATAGGAGTCTGTATAAAGTAGTCTCAAGGGATGTCCATTTGGCTCCTTTTGTTGGGCCTGCCATTTCTCACACTCACATACGTGTGTGTCTGCCTGTATATACAATCATGGATGAATTTGTGGTGATAACATAAATTGAAGGTGTACTTGGATACCAGGGGACAGCCTCCAAACAAGACCTCAGTTTTTTGGAACAACTTTTGAAGTGTTAAATTTTGTTTCCACTCTCATTTGGAATAACTTCAAAGCTTTTCAATTGAAAAGATAAAGTTTTCAGTTCTGGTTCAAGAAGCAGCTGAAGTCCACCTTAGAGCTTTGAGACCTTGTGTTACAAACTTTGTCACAATCAGTATATTTTGGTGAAACATTTTGGCTTTGACTTAATCACCATTTTTATGGAATGGCTGAAAACTGTAAATGTCCCTATTGGTTGTGCACATCAATCAAGGTATCTCTAAGACTCTAAGATGCCTGTTTACTCTGTGTATTTGTTATGAGCTTAAAGATCACAAAAATGGTCAAACGGTTTAACACTACAGATGGAAAGACTTTTTGAACTTCCTGCTCTGCACAGATTCTATTCTTCCCTTTCAAGTGGAAAAATTAAAGCAGTGATTAACAAACGTACATCTGAAATTGGGAGATCTCCCTACAGACTGCAGAGGTTGCTTTACGCAGGAAATGTTGTTTCCAGTAATTGAATATAGTGATATAATTTACAGCTGCTCAGCCACAAGTTTGCACAAATCAGACATAATGCTCCTGATTAATTAGTTTTTCTGTTTATCACAACACCACAATCTTCAGGCCAAAGATGACAGTTCCCCTTTTATTTACAGCCTTCCAGGAGGCAAAAGACTTCTGAGAACTGGAATTGCTTGGCTTCTCTCATCGCTGCCAGTCAGATGGGCTGCCCCTCACGCCGCAGCGTTTGTCATGGTTTGCCCAGCACCATATGTCCTGTTGCTGAATTAGCTGCTCCGTGGTCCTGTGCAGCACGTGCAGGTATACGCATGTGAGCCTGTGCCCACACACGCATGATAATCGTTTGGTGCCGTTCTCTGTTTGAACGAGATAAAGATTTTAATTTTTTTTATAATGTGAATTGGAAAGCAACTACTAGATTATAAGAGTGGGGTTTTTGTAGATGATTCCAGGACTTATTTGTGGTTTGGTGGTTGAGTTTTTTTATTTTTTTTTTCCCCCAGCATATAATGCCCTCAGGTAATACAATCCCCATGAAAAATTATATTGCTTGTTCTGGAACAAGTCTGGTTAGCTCCAGTGAAGCAAAACACAGATATGATAGCCTATTATTGTTACTTTCTATGTTTTAAAGCACCAGCATTGTGTTTAGCATTGACTGAAATGCAGGAGATAATGGTCAGCCTATTGACTATCTCTGAGCTCAGTGCTCAGACAGAGGCTGGGATGGGAGAAGGTGATTTGTTCAGTTCCTCTCACAACTCTGCAGCAGTCTTTGCTGCTGAGCACTGCAGCACCATCCCCATGTCACGGGTACAGGTGTTAAGGCCGTCCCTGGATTTGTCAAGTCCTTAGTCATTTGGGTTCTGGAGAAGGGAAGAAATTAAGCTGAAAAGTGAGAGCTCTGGAATTTTTTCCTTTCATTAAGAAAGTAACATTGTGCTAAGTGCCTTGATATATGGTTTTGTAGCCCCAAAATGCAAAGCACTGTTAAAAACCTAAAGAGAAAGCCTAATTTTCATGCAAAACCAAAGTAACACAAAGTCTGCACAGATGCTGAGGGGCAGGTCAGTCTTCTTCCCAGGAGCAAAGCTGCCCTCCAGCCTTGCAGGAGATGAGGAATTTCGATGCTGTTGGAGCAGGTGGAGTGGTGAGTGTGGAGTGCCAGGAGCACACCTTCCTCACCGTGAGGCTTGGTGGCCTGCTCCTTCCCCCTGCCTGGCTGTCATGGGGGTTCCTGGAAGAGGGGAGGACTCTCTGGTTTGCTTTGTGGGAGCAAGCTGCAGACGTGACTAAGCTACAGCACTGAAAAATAATCGTGTGCTACGAGTCTTTTTTCAAAGCAGGGAGGGAAGAGATAAGGAAAAAAAGGTGGGTGCACAGGAAGGTTTGCTGGCTTGTGTAGAAAAGGTGGAACTCAGTTCCACTAAGGAAATAAACTAAGATGTATAACATTCCCTGTAACATTCCACTTTGCTATTCAGGCAGGGCCTTTTTGAAGTCAGTGGGAGTCTTTCCACTGCTTTCAGGGGATTTTGGATCAGGCCCATCCAATTGTTTGGGTTGCTGACGTATATCTGGCCCTTTACCTGTTGCTTTTAATGAATGCTGCACGGGAAAAGCATCGGTTTCCCCTCCGCTCAGAAAGCACCTAATGTTTTGTAGCCGCAACCTAAATGTGTTGAAGCAAATGGGTGGACCCAGCAGCCTGGTGGTTATTTACCCATACTAGTTTTGAGTTTGTACAGAGGACGTGGCTGTGACATGGTCCTCTGGAAGCTGGACACCTGGAAGGAACGATCTGCCCTGCTGAGCAAGGGCTGCTTCGGAGCCAGCTACTGCACCGGGAGCAGAGGCATGCCCTAATCCTACCCACTTATAGTCCAGGTTCCTTTTCGGCACCTGCAGCTTTGGCAGAGGGCTCTGCTCTGTTGCAAGCAGAGGGTTAGGGGTTTTTTGCTTGTCTTGGGGTGGGGTTGAAGTTGGGCTAATCTTTAGCTTAGAAATCAGAACTCTTCAGCAAAAAAAAAAAACCCAGTTGCTCTACAAACTTGGAGAAATGCCATCATTATCTCTGTCCATCTACAGAGGAGAAGGGGGGAGAAGCAGAGAGGAGATGCTCGCTGAATGGGTTAACAGCAAGGTCAAGCCTGCTCCTTCCCATCACACTCCTTGTTGGCAGTACATCCAGACAGACCTTTGTGATTCTGAGTATCCTGGGGGAAAAACAGTATTGGAATCCTATTAATTCTTTTAAAAACAAAACAAATATCTGAGTTTTTATTTTTAATGGCTAAGAAACAAGTGAGAGGCCCAAAGTCTTCTAAATGTAGAATCAGTCAGCGCTTTAATGTGCCCAAAGATAGAAGTGAACCTCTTTTTCCTTAAAGTCAAATAAGCTATTGAGTGTGCCAGGTGACTGTTACTGGCCTGCTGCTCCAGACTCTCCGGTGCTAAAGTACTGTGCTGCAGTGTTTTCCTACAGATTTATTGTTTCTGGCTTTGCAGTATCCCTAGTTTGGAATTTTTCATGCTGATATTTTTGTGTATCCTTTCTGAGATGCTATTACTTGAGATTTTCCTAGATGCTGCTGAGTTCAGGCCACTCTAGCAGTCACTGAAGTAAAAAGACTATTTCTCTTTGGATGGGTCCACAGTTTTGACAAAACGTAAAATTCTGGTGTTGCTTCTGGGGCTTCTGGGTAATGAGCGTGGAACTGTTTTCGATGAAGTGCTCAGCTGCATAGCGAGTCAAGCAGAATACCCCTTCCTCTCACTACATAGCAGGTGAAAGACCAAACAGAAGCTTTTAGGATGAATGCCTCTGCTGTGACTGGGACAGGCTAAGGACAGCAGCAGGCAGGCAGGACTAGGAGAAGAGAAGCCTTTGCCTCTGGAGCGGAGAGGCTCAGTTCCCTTAGAAGAGACTCCAGGGAAAGCCATGTGTGGGAGAAGGACTAAATTGCTTAAAGGGTATGAGATAGCCTCAATGAACACCAAAGACGACTGAGAATTGCATACAGGTGTGCTTATTTTGAATAACTGTGAGGGCCGCCTCTGATCTCGGGAGGGCCACAAGTTGGCTGAACACCAGTCTCTTCTCCAGGATGACCTGTCCACCACCAGCTAAAGAAGGATGCCAGCAGCGAAGGACAATACTGTTACAGCAGCCTCTGCTCGCTCTCACAGGAAGCTCAACGTGCAACAGAAACATGTTGAATGTCCAGCAAGGGATTTCTGCAGGGGTGGTCACAGCTCCGCCGGGGAGCCCGATGTAGGAGTGATGAATGTGTGTTAGGCATGGCACTCCAGTAGTGCAGGTTAAGGAGCAATATTTCCACCAGCACTCACACATCACAGCGTACAGGGTGTGTAGCCAGTCAGGCTCCTCTTTAACTAGCACGCTGCTTGGCTTGTGACCCAAAAGGTGGAGGCAGAAAGGCAAAAATTTGTAGATGCCTATTGGTGTAATATCTGTCCAGCAGTTTTAATGTATTCATCTCTGTACCATCTGAGCACACAATTTCCAGCCATGGCCCTATGGATTCTTGTCTCTCATGAGGCGTGGTTGTGTTTTACAAGTAACCTTGTGCTGGCTGGCTGAAATATGAGCCCACAGCATTTAGACCAATAATACTGTGCAAGTTGTAGTGTTTTTCTCACACTCCTGGGTATCGGTTAGCTGCAAGGCTGCCAAAGGACATTCCACAGTCAGAGGAAATTGAGTGTAGGTGGGCAGCCCAGAGCCCAAGTGCATATTTTATAAACTCTTAGTTGTTATACTTATAGGGGTGAGTCACACAGTAATCATCCTATTATCAAATTTACTGTTGGGTGTGTTGGGTTTTTTCTTTTAACTCAAATTTTATGTAAAAGTTGCCAATATTTTCCAGAAGTTTAATGTCAGAAAGTGGAAGAAAATGGAACAAAGCTAGCTAGCTAGCTGATACATTTATATGTGTGTAAATACTACTTTAGTTGTGCATTGTTTGGTTTTTTTTAAGTGCCAAAAAATATTTTAAAATATTTTTGTGTCATCCAAGGCTGAGGGGTGCCGGCAGAAAAAAGGGGCTTCGACATCCCTGTTGTCTGATGCCAACTAGTTGTCTTGCAGTATTAGATGGGGCCTTCAGTGCTGGAGAACAAGTGGCTTTCTAATTGGACAACATTACCAGCTGGATAAGTAGGCAGTCACTCACAGGAGACATATATAAGGTATTTCAATATTGTGCATATACGAAATATTTTGCTCCCGAGGATTAGCCCAGTCTGGCGTAAGATGGAAATTGTTGGGCTTTTGTTATGCCTAAGTCAAGTTTTTAAAGCAGACAGCCTTTTCCAGGAGACCTCCTAGGGTAATGTCTGGGGCAATCAATGTTGCTTATGACAAACTCCAAGTGACTGGCCCGTGACGGCTCTCTCCGGTCTGCGTGCTGCTCTACGCAACCAGTTGTTTCTGTGGGCTTTGCTGATACCACAAGTGAGCGGGACTGGGAAGAGCTCCTCAGAGACTGTGAGGGAGCTGTGTGGGCCTTGAGCATCCCCCTCTGCCCAATACTCATGCCAGTCATTTTCCAGTGCCTGCTATCCATGTTGCACACAACAAAGCCCCATCCTCTACGGTGAATAGTCCCAAGGATGGTCTTCTGCCATGGGATCCTCAGGGTTTCTGTTTCCTCTGGGTTTATCCCCTGTGGTATTTCAGGCAGGGGAAGGGTGGAGCAATGCCTTGGTCAGGGATGTCTCCTAGCTCTTTTCCTCTCCTGCGATGGAAGAATTTTAACTTGGCCTCTGAGGCTACCAAGGTCTTGCCCAGCCCATTGCAGGCAAAATCCCCATGAGTCATGGGCCAGCATCAGCTAACACATCTCCTCCAGCTGGCAGGAAACAGCTTGTAGTCAGAGAGACCAAAATAGGAGGATAAAAGGAGTATCAGCAATGATAGTCCTCTCTTTTCACTTGGTTACTTCTTGGATTACCCTGTTTTAAAAGCCATTAATATCCTGACAGCACAAATGAGAAGAAACCAGTTTCACTTAGATGATATTAGGAATCCGCTCTCTACTTTGAAGCCATTCTTCCTACTTTGTCCTTCGAAGACATGCTGGAAAAGGCAAACCTCTTTACTCACACTGCACAGTCCCCGTGTAGTCCTGTTCTTTTTTTCTAAAATACACCCCAAGGGAGCAGAAAGGCTATAGAAATGCTACCTAGCCCTGAGACAAGTCAGAAGACAGGTGCCCTCCTCAGCTGTGCACCATTTGCCATTTGTAGAAGCACTGGCCCAGAGGTGACTCAGTGATTTCATTGCTGGAACCGAGTGTCTTGCAGGCGACGCTGAGGAGTGGGGAGCTGACGGCTTTCTTTGCTAAAGATAAAAATAATTTCTGATAAATGTAAGGCTGTAATTGTTAAGAAGTAGAAAAATCACTGTCTTCATTTTGTGCACATAAGCAGCACAGCAGGCCTTGACTACACGTCGGGGTCCCTTGAGGGCTACTAATATTGGTTGGACAACCCCACATCCGTATCGGGATACCTTCTAAGCCTGTCTCCCCTTCATTTCCTTCTAGTGCTCAGGGGCCATATCAGCAGGCGGGAACTATTTCAGAACAAAATACCCTTCATTTTTTGTGACTGAACCTCCCTTCTTTCCTAGGGAAGCTGAGGCGCGTGCCAGGTGGTGTACTGTGCAGGTGTCTTCTGGATGCTGGCTTAGGCATCCAGAGCCTCCCAGCCCTGTGCAGTCACAGAGCGTTTCCTGACATTGTTCCTGACAGCTATTTGTTTCGTCATTTTTTCACCGAAACCACCTTTTCCCACTGCTACTGCAAACCATATTATTTTTGCGGAGGCTGCATTTCGGTGGCTCAGTGACCCATGTATAAACTAGCCTTTGTACCAAAATGCTTAAATTACTGTTTTGCAATTTGAAATGAGCAATGCCACAAAAATGCTAAATGTTATCAGTCGCTGTTTTTATTTCCTTCCTTTGGAAGAGGAATAAATGAAACAGTTGTGATAAATAAGGCTATATTACTCAGGCCTGGTACTGCTAACTAATCTGAATCTCAGATGAGCATTTTTTTCCCCTGCAGGACAGATATTACTATCTCTCTGGCCAATTTGCAGCTTGAGTATTGCATGTTGTTTGTTACCTCTCCCTGTGGATTCAATCTGATGTGCTGTTCTCCTTTCCATCCCCCTCCACCCCCAGCCTTGTCTTACATGCTGCATCCAGGCTGTGCTTTAAGTTGTTACCTTTTGGATTTGCCCGCCTCGCAGTGCCTAGCAAAGCTGAATCAGCTAGGACTCCATCCATACTACTGAAGCTAATACAAGCTTTTTCATTAACATTAATGGGAGTTCAATCTTCTTTTGGTATGCTGCTGCACATCCTGAATTTCTGCTGATTTTTTAGCAGGACCAAATGGTACAAAGCCACCCCAGTGCAAGCCAAAAGTGTGCACCTAGCTCCCACTGACATGCACTGGGGCGAGACGCGTGGCAGCTTTTGAAGGTCTTGTCCTTAGACTTGTAATGCATTCCAGGAATTTGGTGTGAAAGATACTATAGATGCACAGCTCGGTACTATAAAGGCAGGAAGATAAATGTCATTGTTGAATCTAGAGAGCTCAGTGGCTCCTGTTGTCCACTACAGTGTATCCAGGAATGGTGCAAAAAAATCCCTTCATTCCCTTTAGGTAGTTATGGAATAATTGTTGCTAGTGCTTCTTCCAACCCACCGTATTTGATAGCTCACTAGCACACTGAAGCTTACGGATGTACATATCTTCTAAAACTCTCACATCACTTTTGAGAATTAATATTTCTGCTGCTGGATGTTCTTGTTTTCTGTGTCAGGGACTGATCCTTTTGTCTTTGAGATGTTTGTGGGGCCATTGAGTTGTGCCACTGAAATGTGTCCCACTGAAAAACCACTCACCGGTGGAACTGTATTCCCCTAATCTCAAAGTGAGCACCACTGGCACAGCCCAACAAGCACAGTGATGGTTGTCGGATGGTGAGCAGACAAGCTTTCAGGGAGCCACGTTTCAATTTCCATCTTCCATGAGGTGACTTGTAAAACCAGTGAACAGAGATGATTATTTTAAGAATTTTGAAAGACCTCTTGTCTGTGGCCTTTTAAATAAATGCAATTGAGTTTGTTTCCCCCCCTCATGTAATAATCATGAGCTACTTCTGCTGTGCTTCCTAAGCATATTCACTCTTCACCAGATAAAGCTTACCTATTAGTGCAGCTTGCACTAGAGATTGTTCAGTGCAGCCGAATCCCAGGTTTTGCTCATTTTGTGGCACACTGCTCATTAAGGCAAGGTGAATGATGTTGTCTCTGTGTAGAAGAACAGAGTGTCAGTGCTGTCTCATTTTCACTTTGTATCTCATTACAGACCTCTAGTTTCTGTGGTCACCGAGTTTCCCCTCGTTGCTTGTTAGCTTTCCTCCTGGTGTTATCTCCTCATCTTTCAAGGATTCAACAGTCACTCTGCAGGGCAAAGGTTCTCAGTAGGTAGATGTTTTGCTGAGGGAAAAACACACATATAGTTTAGCGTTTAATGAACAGACTCTGAAGAGATGCATTTAAATCGGCACTTAGGGCTGAAGGTGTGTGTAGAAAGAAAGATAAAATATTGTCATCGGTTGCAAAAGAAGTTATATGAAATAAGGACAGGAGGATAGTATGCTGTAAACATGGAGATAAAATGCTTAGATTTTCTTGTAGGTCAGATGCAGTTTATGAAACACTAGAAGACCTTTTGCAGAGCTAGTGTTGAATGCAGGTGTGACAGAGAGCTGAGACAAGGTATGGCTGTTCCCTCCTTGTGTAACGGACATGTGAGGCTGTGTCGGGTGGGGGAGGTATTTCCTACAGGATACTGGGGTGAGGGAGGCACTGGAGCTGTAGCCTCCTTACACTCTCACACCGAGCAGCTGATATCTACGATTTGGACTTGTTATTCCTCCTTCTCACTGCGATATCTTAGTCTCCAAGACAATGGCCTCATGCTATTCCCCTGCTAATAAATGTCCGTGGTTCCTTCCCATGCCATCCCCTACCTGCACCCAGCTCTTTAACCCCTGGAGAGTCCCATTTCTGGAAGCTGCGCTGCCTATCTTCAAGTTGCATGTTGCTGCAGGCATGAGGAGGCTCTTTCCTATATCAAAATTTCCCGATTTCCTTCTGCATTGAGGCATGTCTGTTCCTTCTCAGGCAGCTGGAAGCAAGGAAAATTTCAGGTGATCCAGCTTTGAACTGCACTCTCATTCTTCACTCTTTTTGCAGCATGGAGAAATTCCCCTTCTCGACTCAGGAATACGGATCAAGTAATGTGGTAACTTAACAGCAGGGAAGACAGTTGGCTGTTTGACTGTATTCTCCAGTTGTTGCCATCTTTCAGTTGTCTTTTTATCGCCGCCCTATAACTCAGAGCATCCTTGAACTAGCAAATGGCTGCCCCTGCAGAGGCCGCATCCATGCGAAGGCAGAGTCCTTTGATATAACAGGGCCCCAGGGAAGAGATGGACAAGTATTTTCACCAATGTGCAGTGATGCTGTTTAGGTATCAGTGAACACTTTGAAGAGCATCCTCGTCATGGCTCTGCACATCCATGCTGTGTTGCTTAGTGAAGAGGAGTTAGGGCAAGTTGTCATTGCCAACAGTAATGCTACATTCATATTGCAAAACAACTGCAGTGGCGACGAGTGAGGAAATTTGTCCAAAATGCCTTTTCTAGTGGGTGGGGAGAAAGGCAAGGGGCAAAGGAGAAACCCCTGTACAACAAAAGACATCTTTTATCAGGCTGACTACAGAATAGAAAGACGACAGACATTAAAATGCCTACTGTAATGTACATTTGATAAAAAACCAAGAAAAGTTCAAAATAATTTTTCAAGGTTAATTGAACAGAAGTGCTTTTTTCATTTTTTTTTCCTACAAAAGCTTTTCTATCTCTTATATTTGAATCTTCTCCCAGTGTGCTGTACAAAGCCAGTGCACCTCCTGCCTAAGGAGAAGGGCTATTTGGCTTTGCATCTAGAGTGGGATTTCTTTAAGTTCATGTTCACTCCATTCTTCTTGCTGGTCTTTCAGCTGTGTATCTGGGTGCACTGAAGCAGATGTGCTGCGGATAGGCAGCACGCTCCCATTTCTCCTTTTGTTTCTTCCTGATCAGACTGAAGCTAAGAGCTGTGTAAAGTGGCAGCGGATTTTTATTTCCCACTGCCCTTGTTGGGGTGGATTTATGCTAGAATAACAGCCAAGCTGTGTATCTCTGGTCTCCCACTGTAACTCCCGTTGAGATAAAGAAAAGGGGCTACTTCAGCAATTAAACTGGAAGACGTCTCAAAACTAACTAACATCTCCATGGCTCCCAGCCCCAGAGACTCCATATGGACTTGCCCAGCTGGGCATCTGTGGAGTTTTGGATACAATTCAAGAGGCACAACTGCTACTCACATGTGTGTTTCTGGGTCTCCATTTCTGCCCCATCCACCCCCCCACCCCCCTGACATGCCCATAAGCCAGCCCAGTATCCATGTCCATAAAGTTTTCACACTGGTTTGCTGCAGATGAAAGATGGCCACCAGCCCCAGCAGGTCAATATAATCCACTAAGCAAACATCCACTGGTATTGGCAAGAAAGCCCCTAGGGAATATATCTTCTGCAAAGACAACAATTAAAAGAGATGGTTGGGGTAATTGTGCTTGATTGAAGGGAGAAATACTTTTTCTAGTAGAAAAATGAGCACTTAAAAATGTTCGGCCAGCCGAGGACAATTATCCAGCTGGTGACGCGCAAGTACAGAGGGCAGTTAATCCATTTTAAATCACTCTTGCAGTCAGGAGAGTGACTGGAAAATGCCATCAGGCTGCCTCTTGCTCTGGGTGCAGTCAGGGGGACTTTGGTGATGGTTGGGACCAGGCTTTTTGGGTGGAATCCCTCTTTTCCTTGCCGTGGCTTCCCAGCAAGCGTATTCGGTTGGTTACAAGGTGTTTCCTTCCTCCTTACAGACCCGCAGAGGCAGCCTGGGGCCTGAGTGTGAAGAGAATTACTCTCTGCCTCCCAAAATGTTGCCTGTAATTAATACACAATCTGCTTCCAAGGTTTATCTGACAATGGTCTGTTGTTTCGGGAGCCTGCCCCGTATACCGACTGCCTACCGTGGCGGCACTGACCCTAACAGGAGAATCTGTTCTTCCTGTCAAAGAAAATATAGAGGCGTGACTGAAACGCACGCAGAATACACTGGCTGAGGAAAACAAAGCCATTTCTGTGGTCTCTCCCCCTGCTGATATGTTTTAAATACTGAGTCACAAAATCTTCTTTTTTTTTTTTTTTTTTTTTCCCTAGGGTGCACTAGAATGATGAAAGGAGGGAGAGCTGGTTTGTGAGTGATACGAAAATGGCAATTTTCTAAATTTACTCAGAAGGCTTCAGAACCAGTCCATCCTGGGATTTGTCGGCAGCAGGAACCAAAACTAAGATTTTAACCAAAGCTAAGATTTCCTTTAACTTTTGTGTGAGTAAAACACTTCAAACTCGCTTATGTGCTACAAAAGAGGGAAGGGAAGAAAAGCTTGAGCGCTGGCAGGCTTCCCCGCCGCCCCCCTGTCCCCGTAACTGTGAAGATCTGAATTCAGATGCTCATTTGCACCAGCACAACCGAGGGAGAGAAGCCTCCCGCTTTTGTCTCGTTTAAGGAGAATTACAAATCGCCGAAGCGCTGCTGTCGAGGATCAGATACGAGCGTTACCTCATCACCGCGCAGTGTTATTGGCTGCAGATAACTGGAGGTGGGGTGCTGGTGCCTCCCCACTCCGCGAGCGAGCGCTGGGTTTTCTCATTATCTCCTTCTCTTTCTTTCAAAACAACTGACCCTTTTAAACGGATGTCACCTACGGGGACAGCCCGCCTTTGTGGAGGCGTCTTATAGAACCAGGGAGGAACAGCACAAACATGACCATAAAGAGATTGAATGAGATCAATAAAAACAATTTTTAAAAAAAATAAATAAATACCTTTTTAAATGCAATAAGCAATTGTCTATTCAATATGGCAGTTTTAACCATCCTATTAAAATTGCTATTAAATCCCACAGAACAGCTCTAAAAATAATGTAGTCATTAGAATCCACAGGGCTTCCTGATTTTTATTTTTTTTATTAAGTCTCTGTATGCTTGCTAAGGCTAAATCATGTCATTTTTATTCAGGACCACCCTCTGTCATTGGCTCTCAGAAAAGTCATCATTGATTGCAGTGAGCGTGAAAAGCCTGGTGATGACATTACTTACTTCTTGTGAGGACCCGGCTCCTCAGTCATTGAGAATGTATTGCCCTATTGGGAGACACCAGGAAATTAGGATTTCAGCCCTAAGGTAAATCCCAAAATACTTTCTAGGGGAGAAAGTTATCTCTTCTTTTACAGACAGGGAAAGCAACAGCAGTTTAAATCACCTGCTGTTGTCATAGCTGCACAAAAGTGGCTGAATCAAGACTTAGAGGCATTGTGTGAATCCAAGCAATGCTCTTGCCTCTGGCCTTGGTTTTCACTTAGATCTCACTTCTGTGAAATGCCTTTTGGCATAAAAGCAATTCAATGTAAATTAAGACAGGATCTCAGGATTTATCTCTCGATGAATAACGTGGCCAGGTGCAGACCCAGTTCCAAGACCCTCTTCAGCATCTGTGCCATATGAAGCTGCATGCCATGTGTGCTGCGAATGGCCGTTAATCCTTTATTTCCTTTATGGTGGTTATTAATAGGGGACTGAATTCTCTCTCTCTTTGTCTCTCTGATGTCGTTTCCTTTGTTTCCTTTTAGGAGCAGCACAAGGGGATAGAGAGCAGACAAACTGCATTATCCTGGTAATTAACTATCTCAGCAATGTAGAGGCACCACAGCAGTGGTAATGCTGTGTAACAATTTGCATACATTAGTTTTCATGTCCCAGGAAAGCAATTTCTGTAGCATTTAAGAGGAAAATAAGGAGAAAAAAACAGAGGAAAGAAAGGTTGAGCCGGGGTAAATATATGATTTTAATTCAGAATGTATTCAAAGAAAGAGAATGAGTGAAGATCTGAAGGTGCTTGAAGCCTTGTTAACATGGATGTAATTATTCCTGAAGTGGTTAGTTGACTGTGCTGACCCAGTTTGGAGAGATACTCAGCACCTTTTGGACTCACTGATGTCAACCAGCGCTGTGGGTGCAGCCTGTCTTAGCTGTATGCAATGTCGTGGCCCTGCGTGTGCAGCACCCGTGATGCTGTGCGGGCGCTGCCCCCTCCTCGCATCGCTTCCTGGCTTGTGGATTTCAGTTCCTGCAAGGAAAAGAGCTCTGAGCAAAAGAGAAGACCCCAAAGCCTGTCACCATATCAGATGATCATGTACTAGCAATGTTTCTATATCGGAGACACAGAAGCTTTGGCAGTGAAAATTTATCTGTCACTGCCAAACTCCTTTGCATCCTGGGCTCCTTTACACACCAGAGCTGTTAGAAGAGATGGCAATAGCCTCACAGACATTGAGAGGAGAGAGGGGCTCTCGGATCTGGGGTACAATGAAGTAATCCATTGCAGGGGTTGGTTGGAGGGGAGAAAAGAGACTCCATCTGTGCCTGGGGTGCTGCTGCGGCTGCCGAGTCTCTGCTGCCCCTGCGCTCCAGGTACAGGGGTGAGCTTCAGCAGTGAAAAAAGTCAAGCTCCTACGCAGGCAAAGCCAAAAGACCTATTTTCCTCTGATCTAAACCGCTACATGGTGGTAGTGATGCCATTAGTGATGCCACACTATGGTTATCCCAGCACGCCTTTGAGCCCAGTTTGGATCAAACAATTTGATCTGAAAGAGAGGTCTGTGATCTGTCAGGCAGGAGGGGAGGGGGTACCCAGAGATGGTTCCACATCAGGGGTTGTTCAGCCTGAAGAAGAGAAGGCTCCGAGGAGACCTTATAGCAGCCTTCCAGTATCTAAAGGGGGCCTACAGGAAGGATGGGGAGGGACTCTTTATCAGGGAGTGTAATGATAAGACACGGGGTAACAGTTTCCAGCTGAAAGAGGGTAGATTTAGATTAGATATTATGAAGAAATTCTTTACTGCGAGGGCAGTGAGACACTGGAACAGGTTGCCCTGAGAAGCTGTGGATGCGCCATCCCTGGAAGTGTTCAAGGCCAGGCTGGATGGGGCTTTGAGCAGCCTGGTCTAGTGGGAGGTGTCCCTGCCCACGGCAGGGGGGTTGGAACTAGATGATCTTTAAGGTCCCTTCCAGCCTGAACCATTCTGTGATTCTGTGCTTCTATGATCTTCACACATGTTTCTCCACATTCGTATCCATGCGACCTGGCAGCATGTGGCACTTAAATCTCTTCCTGTTCTTTTCAATGATTTACTCTGTGACTTTGGGAAAATTACTTAATATCTGTGTGCCTGAATTTGCCCATCCATAACTTGGATGCATTAATTAAACAGCTTCCTAGAGGGACGTTGTGAGGTTTAATGAATTCATGCTTGCAAAGTAATTTAACATTTCAGATGAAAACTGCTAGAGAAGTGCAAAATGCATTATCATTAAAACAGAGAGGATACAAAATAATAATAATAATAATCAAAAGGATCTAAAGCTGCTGATCGCTGTAGAGGGGGAATATTTATACTTGAAGTTACTAATAAAAACATCAATCACTGTGTTACAAAGTAAGGTTTTTTAGCTACACAGCATTAGATAATGTTATGCTATTTCTTATTTCGCTTAGTATTTTCATTGTCTTTACACAGAAAGAAAAATCTATTAAACTGATTTACTCTGGATGTATATCAAAAGGAGATCGGCATTGTGCACAAAATATGTCAGAAGAGTGTAAAGCCCTGGCATGCTTGCTCGTATGGCTATCTTTACTCGCAGCAGACGTCTATAGGATGACTTCCCTGAGTGAGTGCAGAAGCTTTTGTGGAACTGGGGCCTTGGTATGCAGGAGCAAGGGAATGAAAAATCATTCTCTCACCACAAGCAATGCAGTCCACAGAGTACCAAATCCTTGGAAAGGAAACAGAAATTGTAGAGCACATGCCAAAGCCTTTTCAGATATTGTAGATCTCATTATGTAACACAGAAAACAGGGATTAGTGTGACCTTATGCACCTCCATGAAAATGAAGGTGTTCTTTACCCATGTTGTCATGGTTTAACGCCGTCTGCTTGCTTACCCCCACCCCAGTGGGATGGAGGAGAGAATTGGAAGAGCAAAAGTGAGCAGACTCGTGGGTTGAGATAAAGACAGTTTAATAAGTAAAGAAAAAGCCATGCATGCAAGCAAAGCAAAACAAGGAATTCATTCACTACTTCCCATGGGCAGGCAGGTGTTCAGCCATCTCCAGGAAAGCAGAGCTCCATCACGCATAATGGTTACTTGGGAAGACAAATGCTGTAACTCTGAATATCCCCCCCCTTTCCTTCTTCTTCCTCCAGTTTTTTATTGCTGAACATGACATCATATGGTATGGAATATCCCTTTGGTCAGTTGGGGTCAGCTGTCCTGGCTGTGTCTCTTCCCAACTTCTTGTGCACCCCCAGCCCACTCACTGGTTGGGTGGTGTGAGAAACAGAAAAGGCCTTGACTCTGTAAGCACTGCTCAGCGATAACTAAAACATATCAACACTGTTTCCAGCACAAATCCAAAACATAGCCCCATACCAGCTACTATGAAGAAAATTATCTCTATCCTAGCCAAAATCAGCACACATGCCCAGACAAAAGCTGGGGCGAAGAAGGCAATGACTCTTGTGAGGTATTTCAGAGAAAGCTGTTGGAGACGCAGCAGAGCAAAACCACAGAGGTCCAGGCAAGAACAGAAAGTGTATTCAAGACACATCCAAAACCCCAAAATCTAAAATATTTTACATCTTGATCCAAAAAATTTTGGAGCCCAAAAACAAGCCCAAAGCCAATTGAAGATTTATGTCTGTTGGTTCAATTGCGTTTTTGTAAACCCTGTAAACCACAGTCCTCGCTGTGCAGCCTACAAGGCCTGTGTCCCCCCTCCATAATACGGGAGGCAGCTGATCCCTCGTCAGGGAGAGTAGCTGCCAGTAGTTCACTGCCAGCTGTCAGCCTTGGGAGGAGGTGGAGGAGGTGTAGGAGCTGAGCCACCTTACAGATGGGGATAAGTCCTCAGACAATTGAAATGGTCATTGGTTTCTGTGCTTCATGTACAGCTGATACCAAATGAAGGGCCGTGCAATCTTTTAAATAAAAATGGCTTTCCTGTTATGGGGCAACTTACTCATGCCCTGTCTTCAGAGGTCAATGCTGAATTGAGGGAGAAGGGATAAGAGAGGATTTTGACTATTCGGAAATGTAAGGGCTTAAGCTGGACTTTGAATTTCAGTTTCGTAGGTGTATCTATGAAACTTGGCTCTCACGTGGGTAAAAAAAACATAAACATTTTTAATGTACTCTAGGAACCAAATTTATCTTCATAGAGTTATACTTGATCCCTCCTGAGATGAGACGGGCATTTGTCTTGGTGTGGGTGTATCTCAGAAGCCGCCTGTTCTGGGCATGGCAAGCCTGAACGGCCCCTGGGTGACTGTCAGGATCCTGGCTGACACCAGCCTCTGAGTTTTGAGAGCCTCCTGGCCTCAGCTTCCCATTTTGCAGCTGAGGAGTTCAAGCAGTGCTGCTCTTGGGACAACAAACTTACAGAGCCTGGCTCCTGTAAACTGATTCCTGCTTCATCCTCAGACTATGACCTCCCAGAAAAGCAGATTACACAAAGTGTCCAGTTTAGGGAGGACCATATATGCTGTGTAGCTCTTAACATCCTTGGACATCGTGTCTCGATGAAGTATACATTTTAGGGACTTAACAGGGAATAAGAAAGGGATAATCTGTCTCTATTGAAAAGACAAAAGGGGAAATGTGGGAAGTATTCCAGCCCTCTGCCACAAAAATACCTTAATGTATTAGTCATCTGAGTGATTGCAACATGTTCTGATAGTTCTGATGCCAAATCTGTGACTGAAATACCAAGGAAAGCCAGGTGCCACTAGTCTTCCTAGCAGTGAGTGACACCCCAGATATATTATTTGAAAAAGCCTGTTTTGTCTTAGGCAGCTTGGGGTCCAAATGTTTAGAAGCCCAAACTCTGAGTCCACCTGCACTCTGGGGAGTGGCTGCGGGTCTGACAGTGGTTGTCTTTCTACAGTGGTGTAGAAAACCTCAGCCTTGGTGCTGTGAAAGTAAATGTGTGTGTGTTTTCACTCAGAGCAACTTCACAAAATAAGAAGTTTCCTTAGTGCTGTGGGCAGATGTGACCCAGCTCTGGAGCTGGGACTGAGCTACATGAAGTAGTTCAGGTATTCAAAGAACTGGTATGGTCTGGGGAAAGGGAGAAATAATTTTCCCATTAAATCTCTCCCTACATAGTGTATTTCAGATATTTAGCACTCAGATTTTATGTCTTTGTGTGGTATGGACAGATACTGAAAAAATATAGAGGTGTGCAGCAATGGGATATCACCCTTCACTTAAATTTCTCAACGTATATTGCAAAGGTGAGAAAATGCTCCATTCCCCTGTTCTTACAATCGTAAGGGGTATAAAGCCAGGACAGAGGTCTACAGGTGGCTGAAGAGAGTGATAGAAGAGGTGGGAATAGGGTCCCCCTGTTCCCCGTTTCCAGGGGCGTCCCAAGCTCAGACAAGCAGGTGAAGGCTGACAGATGAGCTGGAAATAGCACTGTAATCACGGGCTCTTCGCTTGTTCCCCTGCTAAGTGTCGGTGTCCTGTTCTGTGCCAAGGAAAGGAACTCTGCAAAGTGCACCAAAGCACATCACATTATAAGGAGAAGTGATCATAAACACCTCTGTAGAGGAAGACATAGTTCTAGCATAGAGCCATCTGAATTGCCAGAGGGTTTATTGCTCACTACATTGGATTTTTACTTCTTTTTAGCATTTCAAGTTGTCAATAAAGCACTTAAATATATACAAATATGCTGACTGTGGCAAACTGTAGGTTTTAAACCAAAAAAGACCATGAAACATCCTGGGTTTGCCTTCCTCCCTCATCGAGGCCACTAAGCTGCATCCAGTTACTTGCATACTGATTTCAGTAATTTCTGCTTGGTTACTACAAGCTTGATCACAATTTGAGGATGTCAAAGGTGTAGGAGTCACCCTTTCCTTTGGTAGCTTATTCCACCAGTTTGCGTCTCTTACTGGAGGGGCTAGGGATGAGCCTGGTAAGAAGAACTGAAAGTAAGGTTTATTTATACCTAGGAAACTGTGCAGTTTTATATTTGGCTATTCAGTCTAGAGGTTTGCTAGCTGCTTGTTTACCCCAGGGAAACAATTTCTATACACTTTGTCATGTCACTTCTTGATGTTTGTCCTTTATCTTGACTTCCTTGTTCTAAGCAAGCTGAGCTTCTTCATTCTCCCACTGTAACACATTTTCTCTGGCCGATGGAAAACTTTTCTGGACCCTTGCTGCCTCTCTTTCAATTTTCAAGCACCTTTTAAAACACTTAGATAACACATTTGTCTGCAGTGTTCCAGCACTGGTCTTGCAAGTCTCACATGCTCTGATAAAATTGTTCACCTGCAGACTCCTCTATTCAGATACTCCTCTCTTTCTTGTACAGGGTCAAGAACCATGGAAATGAAAGTGAAAACTCCTTTTTTCTAGTTCCAAATATAGCTAATTGTTTGGAATTTCGTGGTGTGGATTTCTCAACGTAGAAAATGAAAATGTACTAAATAGGTAAAGGAAACAAGACAAGAGCCTGGAAATAGCCAACTGTTCTAGAATAGCTTTGAGAATAGCTCATTTCCCATATCTCTAAACCTATTCTTAGGCTAGTTATTTACTGGATGAAGTCTTAGTGTCCTTCTCTCAACAATGTCTCAGTTAAGGAGGTGTAAGTGAAGTTTGGATAAAACACAGTCTGTCCCAGTTGCAGCTCTGTGCTTTCTGTGTCTGCATCTCTGTTGGGATTTCTATGCACGCGTATGTCACTGCACAGCTGCTGGTTGTTCCTGTTATCCAGCCTTTCGTCTTCTCACAGATCTGTGAAGAACATGGATGGAGCCTTTATTTCACCTGGAGGAGGTGTTGAGCCATAAATGTGTCTGTATTGCTAATTTTAGGATGACTTCACATAGACCTAAACACTACTATTTTGCCACATTGACAGTGATCCACCTATATTACTCTTCTAAGTATGAGCAACAAAGGCCTCCATTTTAGGATTGGAAACAACAGCTACAAGCAGATGTTTGAAGACATATTTTCAAAAAGTTGGATTTCCTCTGTCTGAAAATGAGACTGACCAAACTGATATTGATCATCCAAATTTCCAGTAGAAATTGTGAAGAACCATTGAGACTCTGGCAACTTCTTTGAGGTGCTCAAAGAGAAGCAGACCTCTTCTGAATACTGAGCCAAAAAATGCAAGAGCCAATGAAAGAGGGGATTTCATAACTTAATTAAAAGTAGGGTAAAACGAAGATGATTTATGAAAAAAAATCAGAACAAGGCAAAATTATGGAGTCCAAAACTGAATGCATGTCCAATTATAAATTTTTACATTTATAACAGGCCAGTAGATTTTTTATAATAGGCTGGTGGACCGTCCCTGCTCCTACTGCAGTCAATGGAAAAGACTCCAGGGAAAAGCAGGACTGGAATCTCTTTAATTACTCATTTTATATATGCATGTATAATTTTTTGTAAATGGTTGTCAATGCTGGGCAAAACACAGTTGCGATAAAAGTCAAACTGATCACAGAGTTCTAGCCATTTTCTCTTGGCCCCCAATTTTACTGATTCTTTGTGGTCTCTGTAGCTCTTATTCTCTAGAGCAGGAGAATGAGGGCTATGAGCCAAACAAGCTATTATTTATTACAATCTGTAGTGGGAGTGATGGCAGCTGTTGATGGTAGTTTTTCATTAACAGTTAAGTAAAGCCAATAAATGTTGTAATGCGCTGCACAATGGCAGATGGTGAGCTACAGAAAGAGTTTCTGCCTCAACCAGTGCTCCATGTTCATCTCCACTTTGAAATACTATCTAAATAGAAAGGAGTTTTAAAAAGGAGCACCTGTTCAGCTACCTTATTCCCACATAACTTTTATGTGTCTGGAAATGTAGTCCAAATATAAACTGCTAGGATAAAACAGACTGCTTGCAACCAAAAGGAGGAGAAAAAATCCCATTCCACTGGCAAATTGGCTCCTACCTAGAATGCAGTTCCTAGTCTATCTGTTGTTCTTGATCTTTGCAGAACTGAGTGGCTGCCCAGGCCCGGAATAAAGCCAGCCCATGCTGAACCTCAAACTTTTACAGCTTTCTTTTCCAGAATCAGTAGTGTAGGTTAAGATAGAAATGCTCTTTCCACGCTGTTCTTTATGTCTGACTTGGCATTTCACTTGAAAAGTTGCTCATGTTGCTGGCGAGTTGTCTTTCTGCTCAGATTTTATCATAGGCAAAAAGGTGGCTTCACGCAGAGAAGCCTAAGACTGGCTGTTTGAAATGGAATAATTTGAAGGAGAAAAGCAATATTTGGTTCTTGAATGTCAGCGATATTAACCTCTAGGAAAACTTTTTTTTTCCTACCAGCGTCTGTTTCTACAAGGTCTATGATTACTGACAGAAACGTCTTGCTGGTAACAGCAACTGCACTACTTTGGATACTGTCATGACGACTATAGTACAGGATCTACAGAGGTGTTGTAAGTGGTTTCCCAGGCATTTTGTAGTGTCTTGCATATCTAATGATGGTAATGCACTTCTAGCATTGTCATTTTTATATTGAAGAGAAAAGAATATAAATAATGGATCAGACCAGGGTACTAAACCTTTAAGTTGTTCCTGAGTCTGCTAGTGGTCCCTGCTGTATTCTGAGTCAGGAGCTAGTGAAAACAGCAGTGCACATATAGGCCCTCTCTGCCAGTAAATAGGTTATTTGATGCCTGAAGCATCAGTGCAGTTCCTGTACATTATTGCTGTTATATAGTAAGAATGATGCAGCACCGTATTTCCAAGTGAATGCCCAGACTTCATGAGTCATAGCTATGCTCTGAAGGGAGGGACAGAAACTCATTTTTGGTTTATCTGTACTGCAGTGGCTGGAAAGTTAAAGCAAAACAATCAAAAATATAAAGTCAAAGTCTGGTACATCAATATTCTGATGCCGATATGAAAAAGTAACCTAGTGCTGAAAAGTAAGTTAGATTACTGTAGTTTAATCCATGTACTCCAAGAGAGCTGCTACTCCAAGGGTGGCTGGCAACAGCAGGTGTATTTCCCATGTCCCAGCTGCTTCATTGCTATCGTTTGGTGAGAGATATATCATTTATAGAAAAATCACTATAAACAGCGACCCAACCAAGAGGCATTGCATAGAATCTCTGCAATACAGCACACATCTCTCAGGCAGATCACTGGTGCAAAAGGTGCAGCTAGATGTAGGATGCTGTAATTGGCATTCTGCCTTGAGGACTAAACCAAAAATGTTCTGCTTTCCCTCAGTCTCTTGCTGCGGGAGAAATGGAGAGCAGCTGCTTGTAATGAAGGCAGTGTACAAGCTGGAAATATATGGGCCACTACATTGTATGCCACTTCTCTTTCATCCAGCCAGTGGGAAGGGAGTATTTGTGAGCTTTGCTCACTGGTACCTCTTTGCAAACACTAATTTCCAACCTTAAGCCATTAAACATGAATTGTGGCACTTTGTGTACCTATGAAATGGTGGTTTTCCATGGCTGTTAGGAAAAAAATCAGTAGCAAAATGGTCAATGATGACATTTTTAAGACTAAATAAGGAAAACATATCAACATTTTTCTCATTAGGTGAACCTGTGGAAGCTCTTGTGGATACACCTTGGACCTGCACAGTCTACAGAGGACACATTGATCCAGTTGTGACTCTCTTTCAGATACAGATATTAAATGTGAGAGAAAAACATGCAGAGAAGAAACCTTATTTTTGGACAACACTGTGGTCTGTTACAAAGTGGAGGGACATCAATGTCATGGAAACTATTATTGCTCCCAGTTGATGAAATCCTCTTAATCACCAGCAACCTTGATGTACTTCTTTTCACAAAAAGAACATAAACTGTACTTATTTATTGTTTTCAATGAGGAAAGTCGATGAGAAACCGTAAGAGAGTTTTCCATGGGGGAGACTGCAATGCATATTTTTCCTCCCAAGTGGCTGCAGAAACACTGAGAGCAGAATTGTGTCTGTCTTTGCATGCAATTACAAAAAAAAATGCCTGCAATCCCAAATCAAAAGGGACCTCACACAGACGCTTAAAACACCTCTTTGGGAGCTACCTATGCTGCATGTGCAAGTGGTTACGAGCATCTGCATTCAAACATGAGGAGATCTGTAACTGCAGCCCAGGGCACGACAGAGGTGGCTCTGAGCCTCAGCACTTGGACCCAGACTGGAGGTCAGCCCCACGCTGGAGGAGGTCCCCGACTTCGATTCAGGTCTAGACTTCTCACTCTTTTTAAATTTTTGAAACACTGGAAGTTCTATTATTTTCCAGCAGAATTACATATTCACCCCATACCTAAAAAATTTGTTATGATTGACATTGGTGGAATGGATCTTAAGGAGGGATGACCCTTCTCTGAGGCAGCATTGCTTCCTTCTCCTGTGGAGCTCGTGGTCTCCTGCAACTGGGAACTTCTGTGCTAAACCTCAGAATTAGCACCAGACACCCTCAGTGGGCTTAGCAGCTCTCCCCAGCCCCTGCCAAGTGGCCAGCCCTGCGCCAGAGGAACAGCACACATCTGAGAAGCTGGTAGATGCCACAGCCTCTGCCAGCACAGCCACCCGCTCGCAGCCTGCTGGCGTAGAAGGAGGTGTGCTGGCCTGAGCCCGTGGCAGAGCTATCGGCTCTATAAAGCGCCCCGACGCAATTCGTCTTCGGTGGGTTTTGATTTGGCTTGGGGATGATGGGGGGAAGGGGGAAGGGGCTGTCTTGGTTTTTGTTTCCTCAGCTGGGGACTTGCAGCATGTCATTTTCTTCTGCGCATCTTAAGTCTCCAGTCAGGGGCAATTATGATAGCACATTATGTAAATATTAAAGACAATTGCAGAGCTTTAATTAAAGCCAACTTTGTTTCTTTTTCCCCTCACTCCCTCACTCCTCTCGATTTAGTCGGGAACACAATAAACTTAATCAGCTGCCCCAAATTATGCATGCATTAGCCCGTGAGATTCAGCAAGGCCAGGCTTCTCAAGGACAAAGAAATATACTGAGCTCCAGCATCTCACTTTGTTTTCTCCAGCCATCTTTTGTGGTGTGTCATGGGAAAAATTCTAATGAGTTTCTGCGTGCTGCTGGAGAAATTCCTGTCAGTCGCAAGCCAGTTACTCTCTCTACTCTTTATTTTCCAGATACGAATTTTCTCTTACCCTGTCCTCTTGTGAAGAAGGAAACTTGCATCAGGATAAACTGGACTGGCACTGGCTGATCATGATCTGTAACAGTTTTGCTTTTCTGGAGTTGATTTTCCTCCCTTCTCACACAAATTGAAGGTTTTGGGCACTGCAGCACACTGATGACCACATGTTAGTTTGCATCTATAAAATAGTTTCTCTACATCTACTTTCATTATGCATGGATTTGATTGTGCTTGTCACATTGTGTTTTCTTAAAATCTGCTATAGAGCTGAGGATGTGATACGAAGTGTTCTGCTTCTAGGAAAGTTTCTGGCACAGTGGAGATGCAGAAGAATTTGCTAACCCTCCCTCCCTGTAAATCTTCCAGCTGGCAAAACTGCTCAAATTAGCAATACTTCAGGAGGGAGATACACACTGTCCTTCTGACTTATCTTTAGGAGGGAAGGCTGCAGGCTGGCCTGTCTTTTTTTTTTTTTTTTTTTTTTTTTTTTTTGCCTTATCTGTCTGCTGTCGGTTTAGAGACAAAACGACTTTCATCTCCAGTTCTGGGTTCTTTCTGCTTCGTGCTCCCTGACCATCTCAAATGCCAGTGTGCTTCAGATCCGCCTGGGTCCGCAGCGCTGGGCAAATGAATCGTTTCCTGACGCTGAGATTGCGGGTCAGCTGCGTGCATGCATGCTTGTGTGCACAGGGAGGAGGAGGAGGAGGAGGAGGAGGGGGGGGGAGGAGGAATAAGGAGGGGACAGCTGGGGGACACTGCCAGAGCTGCCTGGAAGCGCAAGCGGGTGCTTTAGGGTCTGTGCGTACGTCCCTGAGCTCGGCCACCATTTCGAGCATCTGCTGGGTGGTGGTGGCAGCGGGGAGCTGCTTCGACCAAATGGTTGTGGGTGTTCTTGTTTGCTCATTGACAGAATAGTAACTTGCTGCTCTTTGCATTAGGGGAAAAAACGCAGCCTGCTGGAAATATTTGTGCTTATTTATGTCAGCGCGGCAGTCTTGGTTGAAGAAGTAAAACCAAAAATAGCAGTTTCTCCTGGTCTCTGGCTGGCTTGCTCACCAGCATGCCACACATAGTTTAACAACAGACAGGCTCAGTGTGTGCCCAGTGTGGGAAAGCACCGAGAGGAAATGAGGGCATAATCTGAAGCATGACATCATCCCACCTACTGAATCAGCATCCATGCTTAATTTCTCCAGATCAATGACAGGTATTTACATATTTAAATTGAAGGCCCTTGCCATACCCTTAAATCTATACCATTTAACACCTTTCCTAAGACATCATCCACCATTTTTTAGAAAATAAGTACCTTGTGTTTGGTTTGACCTTTGGATACTGCTATGAGGAGCCTGTTCCTCCAGCACAGCCCACAGCCCGTGGATGAGGACGGTGGGAATGTGCCTCCTCTCAGGTGCAGGGAACCATCCAAGAGCAGGACCCTTGCAAGGGACCATGTCAAGCAGGGAGTCGGGCTCCGGAGCAGCTCAAGGGAGAACCAGAAAAAAAGTCTTTCTTTGCCATCTATGCAAATCAGCTTGTGTCCACCAAGGTGAATTCAGCAGGGCTCTCCAGGCAAAGCTGAGAATTTCTATTGTATCCTACTCAGGTTTTGTTTTCACTGCCAGGAAGGTGTTAATTTTAGCGTAGATTAGCCCACTTTATTTTCCTGAGGTCAATGAGGTGTCAGGTGTGTCCCACTAGCTTGGGACACAATGCTTACTTTATTTACCTACCTAAGAAAAAAATCTACAGGTGCCTAGACCCTACAGGGATTTTAAGTGACGTACATGCAGCTTACTAATTATTTCCTGCCAACACTAATGTTTTTTCTAGTGAAGACATAATCTTAGGTTTTTTACTGCTTCAACCATACAAGAACATACTGTGAATATACTAATTACTGACAGCCAATGGATTTCTTTTTTTGGCTGCAGTGTGCTGAATTAAGTCCCTTAAGTTCCAGTTTTCTAAGCCCCTAAAATCTCTGTTCATTTGGATACGTGTCCCTTTCCTTTGCTATAATACAGCAAGGTATATTACACTTCTCAGCAGAAAAAGCTGGCAAATGAGAGAACAAGCAGGGAAGTGAATTTTCAATCAGAAGGAGAGCTGAACTATTAAAATTAGTGAGACTAAGATGATTTTAAACACATAGTGAGTAGGAAATTTTGTATTAATTTACCTGATAAGTGACTTTCTTCCTCTTAAGCCTGAAACAAATAAGAATACAACAGCTACTAAGTCTTTTCACAATCTCATTTCCAGGTTTCAAAGATATGCCATTCAACATTTACATTTAACGTTCTGTTTCAGAGGAAAGGTACCCTTTGGTCTGGCTGGCTCTCTTCTTTTTGTGGAGCAATCTTCAGAATTCAGCTGTAAAGAAGAGGAAGAAAGTCTTGCTTACTAATAAAGTTGCAAATGTTCTGTCTTTTAGACCTCAGCAATGCCTGCTTGCCTGTTGTGTAATTTATTAAACTGTTATACTGTTATTTGTTTGGGGTTTTAATGCTCAGCTCTCCCTAGCAGGACTAATGCAATGAAAACCCAAAGGATTTGACTTTGTTGTGATAAGCCAACGTCTCCACTGAAGGAAATGAAATGCATTTCCTCAATCTCTGGACAAAAGTTACCACAATAGCTTTAGTGCAGTTTTGTTAAAGAGGCTTATTGAAATAATGCAATGGAGAATTGCCCAGTGTACTGCTGCACAGCTAGAGGGTAAAAGTCCTCTGCATGCTGCTAAATAGCCAATCTGGTGAGTAGGTCTTCAGTATCCCAGGTGAAGCTAATAGGAAGCAGCTGCCTCATAGGGAGAACGCAATAGCACTGCAGGTGTAAAGGGAGACCAGTGGTCTGAGCACACAGGGCTATAGAGAAGGAAAAAAAAAGTTCTCTTATGTGCATATGAAAGGAAGAAAGAGAACAAGGTGCTGCGTGGCAGCTGAAGCCCACAAACCAGTTTAGAGGAAGGACAAAGACTGTTTAGAAAAAATTCAAGGTAAATGCCAAGTCTGCCACATGCGGTGTTATGCAGAGGTTCACTGAATAGTGAACGATGATGCCCCAGGTACAAGTCCAATAAGGTGGATATCCAGTTAATATTAGCTTTGATATATGGTTTGTGAAATGAGATAACAATCATAAAACACTGTAACTCGCAGCAAAACGCTCCTGGGTGGAAGGAATAGGGTAGCAGAAGGAGTATAAGAGATGTGTAACAACATTATTACTGTGATCACAAGGCATAGGCTACCTGCTGAGGGAAGGAAGAGAGGAAAGAGGAAGGAAAAGCATTTGATGCACTCAAGTCATTCTTGTTAGGCCAACATCAACCCATTATAAAACTACTGCAAGATGCCCATTTCTTCATCAAAGCACTTCCCCTTGCGGGAATGCACTGGTGAGAAAAGTTCGTAAAGTTAGTGGCATTGTCAGGGAGACAAGGAATTATCTTGCTTTTGCATTTTCGTAAAAAAAGAAGGCAGGAGACATATCATTAGGAGCTTATCTGGTGTAAGTCCTAGAGTACTATTTCTGCTTTGGGAAAAAAAAAAAAAAAAAAAACCCCAGAAAAAAAGGGCAGAGGAAGGAAAAGAAAAGAATTCTGCTTCCAAAAGGAGTGTGGATTGGAGGTTACAGCAGATTCTGGCCTCTCTGCCTTCAAGACAGTAGAAGAGATGGTCTGGCTAGCAGACAGGTAAGACCGCTTGAACAAAAGGCACATTTCCATTGAACCCTTCATTGGCTATTGCCAAAACTTCATAAAAATCCAGGTGTCTCTGCAGAACGTACTGATTTTGGAGAATCAACACATTTTAACAGCTCCATTTTCCCCATCTCCCACACCCTTGGTTGTAGTTAGGTTTTAAACCAAAAATCTCTCCCTGAATTATCTGATGCGACATCTCAGTTCTTCCCCACTTGGGACTGCTAATACAAGTCCATCATCTTCACACTAAATTGATAGAACTACAAACAGTATTCATCAGACATGGTGAAGCACAGCCTGAAGAGCCTTCCTTTTCAGTAAGCATGAACTTGGAGGTCCGAATCCAGTCTGCCTTTAAGTTAAAGGCTTTCCTGTCCTTTTGGACTGTTCACGTATATGGAACAAGAAAAACACCACTGACCTGATGCAGAGTTTCAGCTTCTTACTACTTTTGTGCTTCTCTGTCTCTGAGATATAAATGCAAATCATAATGGTCTGTCTCCACTTACAGTTGGACCTAAGAGAAGAACCTAAGGACTGATAGCTTTCAGACTCAAAAGAGCATCCCTGGATGACAGCAGGTGGAGATCAAGATGTCTAGGGGGAAGTAACCAATTTGAGCACTCAAATATGTTTATACTTTGTATTCTTCAAATATCTTTGTAACGGTAGAGGTCTGAAATATACTTGAGCATGGAGATTAGCTGTCTTGACACTTTGATGCCACTCCTATTGGGGAACTACAGCTACAGGCCTGTAGTCTGCAAAGGGTCTCTTTTCATATGCAGAGTTTCTTTGTTGGCTAAGCTTTTTAGGTTTCTGGTTCACACGTACAGTATATGTTTGCTGAGTAACTTAGCCTGAACAGTTGATTCATCAATATTTACATTGGAGACCTTTATAAATAACCCATCAGATTTCCACACACATGTTTGCTAAACTTACAGTTATGACATCCACCACAAGCCCAAGAGCTTGCCTTTAGAAACGGTTGATGGAGGCAAGTTTCTACACTACTTGGAAGAAAAAAACCAAACCCAACAATTGGCATTTACATCTGTAAAATCTGCCTTCAGAATTACTCCGTTGTGTCACTGCTGTGCTACATTGTTTTCAATTGTCATTTGGTTGTTTGGGATAAATGAAAATGAACTAGTCAATGAAAAGGTTCCCTGGGTTTTAATGTTGTCAGTGAAAATGAGAAAATTATCTTCCGTGATCACAGAATATCACAAACCAATTCATAAGTTGCTTATCATCATGGAGAATAAATAACATATTGAATTTATTTCAAGTTTTTACATAAGCTGATAGGAATCTCTTCTTATCAAAATGATTTGCAGGTGACTGTGATCTATCACTCTCTTTTTTTCTTAATGGGAATTGTTAATCCAAGACTGCAATGCTTCGTAGAGTACTTTGGAAGAAGGGATGCAAAGGGCAGCACGGGTGTAAATCTGGAGTGGTTGATCTGAAGGCAGTGGCATCGTGCTACCTGTAATGGAGCCGTGCTTCTTGGAGTCTTTTCAGTGATGCTGAGTTGAAAATTGCATGTGTGGTGTAACATCTTTGCTGACTTTCTGTCCCAGCGTTGAAACCCATGTGCTAATTCTTGATGACTGCAGAAGCACCTCCTGCTGTGTGCAAAGCTGATCAACCTTGCCTGCCCTTCCTGTTGATTTCTATTTACAGCCTGCTGAGGAACTTAAACACTTACTGTGGAAATGGGGTGGAGGAAGAAGGAAAGAGCTCCCTAAGAGTGACCCTAACCCAGGGTGACCCATCTTCCTTGACCCTCTCTGCTGATGGAGAGAAGGAGGTCTTTTTTCTGAATACTCCTCTGAAGACTTAACTTCAGGCACTCCTGAGGGAGGCTGTTGGAAGGACAGCGTGCCTGGTGGAGTCACAGCGACGATGAGCACTTGTCTCAACCCACTTAACCTTCACATTGATTGTGTTGCAGATGATTGGTTTTTGCAAGCATGACAGCAAGAGGGGGTTTTAAAGAGGGATTAGAACTCTGTAGATGTTTGTAGGGAACTCCTTACAGGCAACAAACTGAAGAGGGAAGAGGAAAGAGAAATGCTATCTCAGAATATCTGCTCCCTCCCATTGTGTCCCCGTGGCTCGCAGAACAGAGGCACATCACATATGTGTCATGTGAAGCCAAGGCAGCCTTGCGCCCTGCCATGGGAAAGGGGCCTGCGGTTTGGGAGATGAAGGAATCGAGCCTCCTGACAGGCAGGATCCTCAGGAAGGGGTGAACTTCACCACAACTTGTCTCAATGAGGTCTTTGATGAAGTGGGAGTAATGATAACTTTGACATTTTAAGGAACTCTTCTTGCCCCTGGCAGCATTTCCACTGACAGCAAAGCCACTTCTCAAAGCAGATATTGTAAACAACAAATGGTTAGCTTGTTCGGTGCCGTGTGCCTCACTGAGGACTTATCCCTTCGGAGGAAAGGATGTAGACAGCTGGTGTGCACCACGGTAAGTAATGCTTGGTATCACAGGCAAAAAAAAATGAACTTTCAGCTGAAGTAGCTTTGATCACTGATGATTGCTATGATGTTAAATGTCGCTTGCCCTAGATTGGGAGCAGGCAACCTTCCATAGCCTGACAGGCAAGTAAATAAAGTGTGTAAATTCAGAGAATCACGAGTTTTGTAAACTACTGGACTTAGCTTTTGGCAGGCATTTTTAGCATAAAAAACAAGTACAGATATACCATACAGCATCAAATATATCTGATTTATTCTTTGACCAATTTAATAAATGTCCCAACATGCATTTTAGTACATTATATTTGCTTTTCTTAGTAGCATAGCTATGTTTTTTTTATTAAAAGTAGTTATAACAATAATTATGAAAATTTGCACCGAAGAAGGCCAGTTCTGGCCTCCATGGCTGTATCTCTGCCAGCAAATAAACCGGACCAGAGCTCTTTCTCCAGCCCTGGCAGCCAGTGGCACAGCTTGCAATACAGGTAAGCTGTCTTCCTCCCAGAGAAAAGTAACTTCATCAATACTGCCTGTCATGAAAAATCCCCAGCACCAAAACATGCCCTGGCACTGCCTGGGACAGTTGGCACAGGCCGAAACTGTGGCTATAAGCACACCAACAGTTAAACAGTGCAGATGCTCAGGTGCCAGCGATTGGATCCATGCCCTGGACCATTTCAGTTCGCTGCTGCAGTTGTAGCTGCTGTGACGTACCGTGCTGCTTATGTCCTGCGGTGATTTTCCAGAGAGGTGGCTTCTGCTCTGCTGTGTACACGTAAAGATTTGCAAAATGCAACACCTTTTTGTGGTGGGCCTGTGATAAATAAAAGAGCCCACCGGAAAGTTATACTGCCTTGGCTAGCCAAGAAAAATAGAGCCGTCTCCTCTCTTGCCTTTGCCAACTGGTCCGCAGTCCCTGCAGAGGGCCAGGCACCATCCGTTCCCTCCTCAGCTGGTTGGCAGGTCTACCATCAGTCCCTACCTTTCCTCCTCTGTCTCACAGAGCCCATTTGCGTCTTCTGAGAGACACAGCAGCTCCCTGGTGCTTCAGTCGCTCCTTCCCCCTTGCAAGACTTCTCCAGCTTTTGTGGGGTAGGTGCTGCGTGCCCTGCACAGCCCAGTCACCCCACCAGCTGGTCCCAGCATGGGCTGGTGGGCTGGACAGGCAGACACAGAAAAGGATGCCTGACATACCAAAGAACTGCAGGCAGCTTAGGAGATATGTTTTAGCCAGGCACTGTTTTAGCCTGATTTGCATGTACTTTTTGAATGCCATATAATGTGAGTGGGGTGTGGAAAGCCAAAAAGCAGCAAGCTCCTTGCCTGTGGAGGACTTTCTCTTGCTGTGTTTATCTAACCTGACCATTGCCTCCATTCAAATTACTTTTTTCCTGCTTTATAGAAACTGCCTAGTAATGTCTAAGGAGCAGCTCAGGGATTTTCTGAGGGATTGATCAGGCACAATCCATGCCAGGCTCCAGCAGGCTTAGCTGTTCACTCCAGTTGTGCCCATTGCAGAGGGTGAGACCCCTTGGCAGGAGTGTCTGGATAGCATTGGAGCAGAAGCTGTCCGAGTGCCTCCCGTCGCAAAGGCATCCAAGAGGCTGATGGATGAGTTTAGCAACTTTTGAAAAACAAACGGATTTTATAGAAGCCGTGGTCCAACTCCCCGGCTTAGAACCCCCCATGAGGATGTGATTTAGAGGGCCGTTTGAGCAGGTATGGAGTAGATTCTCTGCCAGTTCGAATCTGTATCTCTCTAATGGGTTGGGGAGAAAAAGGCACTTCTGCTTTCGATCAAGTTAATGAACTCTCATACTGTGCTGGCTGGAGCAGACGAGAGGATACAGATATAGACTTGGGTCTGTGTTTTCTGTGTGCTGTACAAATATTGCAACACGTTGTATGAGAAATGTGCAACTCTGAGACCAATATACAGCACCTGTCATTTCATTTCTTTTCAAAGGACTATTAGCAGTAAATCAAACATCAATTTAACAGAGACGGAGTGTGGGTTTCAGCTCTCCCTTTATAGCACAGCATATGCATGTCTTCAGTCAGCTTAATTACTGCAATGGTAGCATTGAAGCTTGAAAGAAAGCCTCCACTGGCATTTTGAAGGTGGAAAATCCTGTAGAACCTTGATTTTTGCTGAGCTATTTGGAGTTCACAGAAGACTTAAATTCAGTGGAAAAACAAAAACCTTTCTGTTGTCCACTGAGACTTGATTGTTTGATAGCAAAAGCATGCCTGGCAAAGAACCAGGGAAGTGAGAAATTCCAGTTAAAGAGATTAGGCCTGACTGTGGCTTTTTTTTTTTCCTTTTCCAAGAAACAAAAGACCATGTCCTTGTCAGACGACATCAATGCATCTTGCTCAGGGCTAATTAGAAGGTTGTTGTGGGAAACCCTGGCTAAATTACCAAAGTCTTATGACTGCAACTGCTAGACTTCTCCTGACTTGCTGACACCTCTTCCTCCTGTACTGAACCACTGCTCCACACAGCCACTGGAAATACCACCAACACATGTGGTGCCTTCAAGCTGAGGGGATAAAAGCCTGGTGGGTGGAGAAATGGCAAAACGTGAGGAAGTAGAAGTTCTTTCAATGAGATGTTGGTTTTCAGCACTTTCATAGGCTGTTGAATGCCAAGAATGGTCAAGGTTTTGAATCACTTTTCCTTTTTATACTAACTGAAGGTGTAATATTGCAAGGGCTTAAGCTTCACTGAAGAGTGACCTCTTCTTCCTTTGACCTTCAAGTCATGCTCAGCACTGTTTAACTACTTATAAAACTTGATGCTTTCTTTCAGGTGAAGGAGTCTAGAAATGACGGTGGTCTCTTTTTTAAGACATCTATTTTTGTTGTACTTGAATCTTAATCAGGGATTTGTATTTAAGCTATTAAACCTTCAGCTTTTCCCTTCCTTTGAAAACAATAGTGCTTATGGTGAAAAGAGGATTCTCTTGGCTGCCTTTTAAGAGCTTTATTTTAGTGATAAACTCTTGAAATGGCAGTGTCACGAAGCAAGGAAATATGGACTAATATCAAGACAATGCTGTTATCTTGGAAAGCTTGCAAACCTACATTTCTTTATCCACAAACTGTATTTACTCCACTAAGGAGGAAATATGTAAGGGAAGAAAAAAATCAATGTGAGAGTGTGTGTAAAACTGCATGTAAGACAAGCTTAGAAAATCCTTCTGGAAAAATTTTTCAAAAGAATTTTTCTTCCTTTTTTCAATACAGGAAGGCATACAGCAACTTCTTGCAACTTTCCCTTAGACTTTGACAATTTCACCTTTCTAGATTGAATTGAAGATGAGCTCTGTGAGTGGGTCCTTGTGTAGGTAACGGTAACACCACTTGGTTTATACACTGCAATTACAGATTTCAGAATCACAGGTTAAAATGTGTACCTCTGACTCCTGAAAGAGGATGTCTGTCCTGCCTGCATCTTAGGCTAAGGAAGGGGATGTCTATTAGTGGGGCTGATCTTTTCTTTCTTGAGCAGCCACCAGTGGGGACAAAATCACAGATTCCCGCCTATGTCCTACTCTGCCTTCCTGGGTGAAGCTGTGCACACACAGCACTCATTATACGTACACAACCCTGCATTATTGACCAAGACAAGGTATGTCCATTGAACACCATAGCTAACAACTGGAAAGCCCTTGTGAAAGATCTTGTGATGCTAAATACGTCCTGGCACCTGAGGAGGGCTAGAAGCTGTAGAAGGAAGACCAGGTACGATACCACTGGAGAGGCTGAGCAGTTGTTGGGAGGATATGGCCAAAGCTAAAGAAGGGGGTTTGTTCAGTGGTTGCACAGAAAAATAGAAGGGAAAATAATTTTGACTGGAATAAAATGTTGGTTGTCATTTTGGGGATATTTTGGTGTATTTTCACAGTATACTTCACATTATTTTTATTTCTAAATTTGCATCAGCAGCACCAGAGATGCCTGTTGAGGCTTGTGGAGGCATCAAAGGGAGACAATAATAGAAAACACTTCTCTCTAGCCATTTTGATAGAGAAAAGGAAAAGGACAGATGACTAAGAGTAAGAAGAAGAGGGTGGAAGAAGAAGAGGGTAGAAGAAGAAGATAAACCACATGCAGCAGGGAAGGGAACAGAATGGAATTTCAAAATGGTGTGACCTATGCTTAAAGACTAGGTCAGAGTGATGAGGAGACGAGAACAGGAGACAGCATGAGGATTATTGTTCTGGCCTCAGCCTGTTTACTACAACCTAAAGCTCAGTGAATTTGATCTGGGCAAAGGCTGTGTGTTATGCATCTCCGCTTAACATGTGGGCTTTGAAGAGATAATTTAAAATGGTTTCCTTGTCTCGTAGAGCTTGTCTGCTCCATTCTACACATCCTTTCTCTGTTTGCGTGGCCACTTGGATCTGGCTGAAAACTTTTCTCCCCAGGTTAGTCTTTAGGTGGATTTGCTGTCCATTTCCCAGTCTCTCAGTGGCTAAGCTGGCTTGTGGCAGTTTAGAGGACACATCACTATGTGCGTAATATCGTGATTATACACCATGATTATACACCACACACCCAGCAAGGCAGGGAAACCTGGTGGTGAGGATGCGTCTGCCACTGGTGTAGTACATGCAGCAAAAGTGGTGGGCAGGCAGCTGGAGGTGGCACTGTCTCAAACTTCTGTGCCAAGGTTTGCCACAGGAAGTTTTAAGGAACCCTGATAAATAGTGTACAGTATAAGATGCAACCAAAGAAACATTAAAAAAATGTGAAAAGTAGAGTGACAAGTGGAAAAATGTTAGCAAGGACTCATATGCACAGGATTTTTTGAGTAAATCCTTTATCCTTTGAGATTTACTCTAAAAGCTGTGATTTTCCTCTCTGCACTGTGGATAGCGTCGCTTTTATTTGGTATTATAAATGATATGTTTTTACTGTCCAGATCAAGCAGAATACAGTCCTTTTGCCTAGAACAAGTGTAGTTTTCTCCTTGCTAGATGGATTGTTATTTTTGTTCCATTCGGCTAATGTTATATATACTTCACGGGGTTTTGTTCTCCTTTAAAATTCGTGGGACTGAGATTGGTTTGTTATTCGCATATAATATAAGTTGACAGAAGCCGTAATACAGGAGTATGATTACACGGAATAATTCATAATTTTTTTCTTCTAGGCAAACAGATGCAGTTGGAAAGTATGTCTGCAAAGATGGCTGTCTTTCTTCAGTCCACAGCAAACCTGAACCATTAGGGATTTTTAGGGTGTAGAGGGTTCAGGCAGCTGCTCTGGTCATTTTCAGACTCCAGATGTACAGCAGAAAAGTTCCTTCTCTTCCTGCTGAATATAATAAGAATAATACATTGTTAGAGTGGAAAGCCACATGCTAGAAATAGGAAAATATTACTTAGAGGAATGAACAAAGAAAGGGGATGCTGGCTTTAAACCCTGGCTTTGTGGTCTCCTTTTCTTTCTCACTCTGAAACCAAGGATAAAAATATCTGTATTCTCAGAAGGGATTGGAGGCATCAAATATTTTATAAAGCTTATTCAAAATGAGTCTAGGCAAAAAACCCTACAAATGCAAACCAAGAATCAGAAAAATAAATTTAACTTCTTGGATAGAAAAATGGCCAGATGTAGTGTGACAAAAACTAGATATTAAAACATGTTAAATGATGGTGGTCATTTTGGCAGGAGTGGGGGAAGAGAGAGACTTAAATACTTATTTTTCCTGTTCTCAAAATGCTTCTACTTTTCATTATGAAATGGTGCTTTTTTCTGAAGTTTACCTAATTTTAATTTTTCGAAGAGGTAAAATGAATGATGACTTTTTTTTTTTTTTTTTTCTAACAGTCATCTGAAGAAATCAGTTATATTCACAGCTCTGTTTGAAAAGGTGGAATGCAAATGTGTCCTTCCCTGTAGGGGCTGTGTGCTCAGGATCCTGCCACCTTTCTGCAGAGCTCTTCTTAAACCAGTGGGAAAACAGCCTGTTTAGGCACAGGGAAAGCCCTTCCAGTAGTGAGAACTAACATTATGAGTGCTGGGGGAATGCTGGAACTTGCTGGTTACATTCGGTACAAGGGCACTGTCTACAGAAATTAAGTATGGATTTCCCATATCTGTGTTGTGGGTGCATTTATTCACAATCTAACTTGCAGCTTCTCTAGTGGCTTGACAATTATCCTTGTCTACTCAATGACTTCATCTCCCCATTGCTGCCAAATGAAAAGCAACAAGGGTCTGAACTTTTGCTTGTAAAATACAGGGATGATGAGTTTTCCATCTAGACTCCCTCCTGAACTGTCACTTCAGAATCTCATAGTTATTGATGAAAAAGGAAATTTGTGGAGCACTTTTTAAATGTTCTTGTCAGATATACTACACTTTTCTTTTAAATGTTGTCTCCACATGTTTCTTTTAGCTAGGCTCAGGCTTATGTGAGGCACTTGAGGTTGATGTACCTCTATGCATTTGGATGGACTCTGATGTGGGTCCTTTTTGAGTTTTTCAGAGGTTACAGCAATCCACAACATTCCTTCACCCCCCCCCCCCCCCCCCCCCCCCAAAAAAAAAAAAGGTGCTGATGCCATGCCTCCTTTATAGCATTTGGGACTGTGGAAGAAGATGAAGTCATTTAGTGTTGCATATCACCTTGCATTTTCCCAGCTAGCAAATCCTGCAAAGCACTAAGAACACTTGGAAATGATCCTCAGGGAGAAAGAGAGATGGGAGGGAGGGAGGGAAAGTGTGAGCAGAAGGAAGATTGGGCTCCTTGCACAGGGTCAAAGACACTCTGCTGCCAAACAGTCCTTACCACTGCCATGGATTGCCTTCCTCTCAGGATCCAACACCCACACCTGGACTGTGGCTCTTCTTGCTTTCCCTCTTTAGAGGTGTTTGCACAGGAAGAAAAGCTGTCTGAAGGGCACTGGGAAAGGAGAGCTAGCTGATGGACCACTAAAAAGGAAGCCCTCATTACATGAGATGGCAATGGAGGCTTTATATCAAGAAGTCCTAGGTGTCCCCTGTCTTATGCCACTTATCCCAGTCACTGTTGCTTCTTCATATAATTAAGTTCTGCAGATCCAAGAACTTGACAGAAAGCAAGCTGCATAGGGGGAAGCCTCAGCTAGGGAAAAGGATTAAATGAAGGTTCAGTGAACTACTTAACAATGAACGCTATGGCACTTCATTGGGAGCAAAATATGGGTGGAACAGGCAAGGGCTGGGCACATTATCGTTTCTGGCATTAGGTTAATTGTATTGCTGATACTCTGCAAACTGCTGACGGAGCAGGAGTGGCTTCTTGCTGGACTCTGCCCTTGTTGATGCCAGAGGGAAAAGTCTGGTTCCCACCTCTTTAAAAGCCTTGCTGAGTGAAGGAGATCACTGGCAAATGATTGGGAAAATATGCAGGAAAGACTTCTAAACGCATAGAGGGGGAGATTCTTCATCAAACGAATGGTAGAGATAGTGCCAGGAGTTAAGCAGGATATTCAAAAGCATGGGTGAAAGTGGGGGAAGGCAATCGTTGCCATGCAGGGAAGCGATCTTTGGATGCACGCACACTGCTGTGGGGCTCAGCTGTAACACCACCTTCACCGAGCTCCACTAGAATTGTGTCGATTCCTATTTTGCCGGGTTTACACTTGCATGCAGCGTGGCATGGCTGTCTGCAGTGGCTGCCAAACATAAGCCAAGGGAGGTGCGTGCCAAAGCTACGAATTAGGTAGGGCATTTCTAAGGCTGCTAATGAGAATGTGGCACCTTGTTCCTTCATCAAGACAACTCTCTGAAAATCAGCCATCAGGTATTTGCAGGGTAGTCAAGCTCTACGGAGCAATACATGAGCTAAAGAGAGTTTTTTACTCCATCTTGTCAATCACACAGAGAATCAGAAGGCAACTTTGCTTTTCCTGCTGCTTGGCCGCGGATTGTCATCGTTTTGTTTCAGCTAACACTGCCTCATTTTGTTACCGTGCCAAGTAACTGAAATATGAATACCTCTGGGCACTGGAGAGAATAGCAAAAGTTCCTACCATGGAAAGTGTGATGATCACTTAAATTACACAGTTATGGAACCTGGGATTTGAACCCTTTAGTTCCCAAGTCCCGTTGGTCCCCATGAGTTGGACCAAAGGATAAATCCCACTGTTTTCAATAGTAGCCTGACCCAGACCCCCTCTGCAGCCAGTCTGCAGATGGTAATGAGGCTCCACCCCAACAAGCTATGATGGGAAAAATTTTTGTGGGTAATCCGTCTGCCATGGCTGAAGAGCACATGTGAAGACCACGGGGAAAAAGGCACGCATTACTTGCAGATTTCAGATGGAGCAAGAAGTACCACTCAGCTGCTTGTGACCACACGCAGGAAGCACAAGGCAGAGCTAATTGCTTGGAAGAGGGGTCCATCCATGGGAGTCTGAACCACCCACACCAAGGCAAAGGGGGAAGCGAGTGACTCAGGCTCCTAGGAAATTTGGAGAGATTTGGGCTTGGACCAAAACCAAGTGCAAAGCTGCCTTGGACTTTGGACTGTTCGGATTCCAACCTGGATCTGGGCTAAGCAGCTCAAGCCCTTTTCTGACAAAGATATCTATTTTGCACACCATATAAAATCGTGTTCACCTGCTTTAGTGTCTAAGAAAACAGTTCTCCTTCAAAGTATGTTTTTATGGAGTTAGTTTTGTGGGCTGATATATATGGAAATCATGTTATAAAATATACATATAGAAATGCCCCATAGGGTATTAAAGTTTTGTTCTACAGGCATTTTAAGGATGTCAAGGATGTCAGAGCTGTCTCCAGCTCTGCCGAACACAGAAGAGAAAACTGTTTACAGTCAGGAGAAGAGTAAAGTGGCTTGGCACAAGGGTCTTACACACGTCACCTGAGACCAGATGTAAAGTGGCAGGTAATAGCCCCATGAGTGAAAATAGTATATCCTCCCTCTCTCCTTAAAAAGCAGAAGTAATTACCTGCTTTAAAACACATATACTCAGAGAAAAAATGCGTCCTTTGTGAGCAAGAAATGAACCAATTATTTGAGCTGTCAGATGACAATGTGATCCTTTTGCATTCCTTTTTGGTTTTAAATCATAGGTTGTGTTTAAAGCAAATTCCCATGTTCTCCTCTATCTGAAAGTAACTCTTTGAAAGGTAGAAATTAAGAAGGCTGGCATTGTTTATCCAACTAATTGTGTACTAATTTGGTAGAGTGTAACAGGCTTATAGTTTTGGAAGGAGAAGAAAAAGTCTAGAAAAGAGGTGAGATGCACCCCAGATAATGTCCTGGTGAAATAAACAGCCAGGCATTGAATAACATTTGTGGTTTTTTCTTTTTTTTTTTTTTTTTTTTTTTTAATCTTCATTTGAACATGTGAGGATGTTGAGTCATGGAAGAACTGTAGATACCATGACATCTTGCGTGTAAGCAAGATCAAAACATTGTGTCCAATGTGGTAAAAGTCCTGAATATCCTTTATAACAGTACAAAATGAGTAGAAAGTACTATTGAGGTAGTGATCTGGGTATTTTTCACCAGCCTCAGAAGGAGACCCTGTAGAAGATGGCAAGCACTGCAGAATAAGGCTCGGGGATATTAAGTAGTTTGCCACACAACAGTCAGTAATACGTTAGGAACAGAATTTGCAATGATGAAACACTGTGTTTTAGCTACTGAAAGTGTTTAACATTTTCCCATGTTGAGGAAGGTGGGGAGAACAGAGAGGGAGAGGGCTGGTTTCCAGCGCAGGGGGCTGCACGTGAACTCTGGTGAGGCTGCAGAGGATCTGGCTTTCTAGCTACACTGAGATGCAGAGGCAATAAAACTAAGTTTATTGATTTGGCAGGGGCCAAAAAGGTCATGACAGACTGCAATGTTCACATGGTCTCTGTAGGAATTTGAGATGGTTCGGATGCAGGGATCTTGCTTAGGCCCTGTGTAAAGGAGCAATTTAGCTTAGACAGCTGAACCCTGCTGCCCAAATTTTTATTAATTTGTGGGTTTAATCTGCTTTTATTTTTTGCACCTTTCCACTTGAAAACCATTGCCCATGTATACATGTTTAAACAGAGCACTTAATTGATTGTGATGATTTTCCTCTCCAATTTATTGACTTACCTTGAATTACAGAATTAGAAAACAGCTGACTGTGAGGCTACAGCAGTAAATACTACGTCGCACAATAAAGCGAAAAGTAACTGGAATAAAAAATGCCACCCTGAGCCTTTGCTGAATGGTGCTTGAGAACAAGAGTTTGTTCCTGTACAGTGCAGCTGGTGTTTGACATGCCGTGTGGAAGGTCAGCATGCACTTTCAGTTAATGTACAGGTGCTACATTTTCCTTTTCTTGACCTTGCCCGGGTTTCAAATCTGGTTTAATCCCTCCCTCAAGAGAGTAGTACAGCAGCAATAATCACATAATTTTTGCCCACCCACAAGTGACCACAGGGGAAGTATAGAAGAAAAATTTTCTGTTGCTTTCACGGGGGAACAGGAGAAGAGATTATGTTAGACAAGAAAAGAGAGGGAGAGAATAAGAGATATGCATGTGTTTTTTCCATACTGGGGTCGGATTATCCTCCAGGCAACTATTTCAATAGCCAAGGCTATTTGGGTATGTATGGCTGATAGGGGAAAACAGAGACTTCGCAAACTTCACTGTACAGAAGAAAAAGGTTTTTCTCATATTTCTGAGGTCTGGTATTTGGCATTTCAAATGCATCTTGCATGTGGTTTGCACCAACTGCAGTCAGAAACAGCAAAGTATCACCCGAAAAATCTCTTGTAGCAAAAGTCAGAACCCAAACTTTCAGACATTTCCTTTGCTTCCCTTCGCTCTGACCTGCAAAGCCTCCAAAGGGCATTTTCTGAAAACATGTTTTCCTCTGGAACCCTTTGTCAGAATGAAACCTTCCAGGTAGCTCTAAAAGTGAAGACAGCATTTATCTGTATACTGCATTGCTCATCTAATTGCTATGTAAGTAAGTGGAAAAATATTCTAAAATACCGGCCATTTCCTATTTTACAGGTGAAGTGCTTAGATACTACTTGCTGTATTTCCTAACTGTTGCTTTCTTTTTCTTTTTTTTTTTCCTTAATAATAGCTGCTGTAAAATTTATTTGCAGATATTATTTTTTTTTCTGTCAGAGTCTGGCTCTGGCATCACCAATTTGGAAAGTAACTGCAGCCTAAAAAGCAATCATTTGCAATGATACTGGGACATACAGAGAATTTTAAAACGTGCCTTTGGTGGAGATTACCACATCAAAAAAAAAAAAAAAAAAAAGCAGAACAACAACAGAAAAAAAAAAAAAACGCTGAAGAGCCACTTACCTTTTAAAGTTTCATAACAAATGTGTCCTTGACAAATGAGTGGAGGGTAACTACGAAAGAAAATGTTACCTTAGCATAAGAAGAACTAAGCTGCTAGAAACAAGAGATGCAGCCACTGCACTGCGGGCACTTGCAAGGGAAATAGGGGAACAGTGTTTAGGACCAGCTGTTTCCACCGTCAAGTTGTCCTTGCGGTCTCTCATGGAGTTGGGACATTAAAAGAAGTGGAAAGGCACCTGGGAAGATGTGCCAGCCCACTATCCATGCCTGGGGCAAAATCCTGATGGCTGTTCCCTGCCAGAGCAGCCTTTTGGAGCTGCGCTAGTGGGAAATGGGGTTGCCAGGACCAGAGAGCCACCACCAGGTTTCGTGTGTGAATATGAGGCTTCGTGAAGGCATGCCTTGTCTGCAGATAATTTCCTAAAGAGATCATGTTTGGGAAGATCTATTTCATGCAATGTCATGTTGAGTGATGCCCCCACAGGTGGGGTGGAGGGGACAGGGAACGGGGAGGAGCAGAAAGGAAGAAGGACAAACTGTGTCCTGCTCCCCTCGCTTAGAGGAAACCTGAGAGGAGGCATCTTCGGTAGTTCTTCTCCATGGGGTCAGGAGTGGGACTGTCTCCCACACTTTTTTTACCAGGCAAACTAGCTAGATTATCCTTCTCCACCACCGTATATTTTGTTTTGTTTTGAGACTTACCTGGGAAGAGATGAAAGCCACAGACCACAAGAAGGCTACCAGAGATTTCTCAGTCCAGCCCCTTTGCTTTCTTTCTCTCAAGTGTTGTGTATTCCTATTTTATTTTAGAATAAGGTTCATAGAGTTGGCTCAAGACAGCAATCAGCTAGCAGAGCACAGCATGAAAACTATCCCAAAGAGCCTCTGAGGGCCAATGCTGCATCCAGGAAAGTGCCAAAAAGCCTTGGAACAATGGCCACGAGCAGCTGCAGTGAATTTCTGCTGCCTTGACGTTTCTCAGTAAATGAAGAGAAACTGAAAAAGGAGTAACTATTACTGTGACCTTGCTTATGGCTCAAATGTCATGGAATCCTAATTTTTATTTAAGAGATGCCAATTTCCCTGAGATTTTAATTGGAAGAGACTGTGATGCAATGGAGCAGAAATTAACCCACAGAATGTATAGTTCATCTAATTTCCAAAGGTTTTTATTGCTGATCCCTTAGGCCCTAAGCACACCCTAGTCTGTGTTTGGGATAAGAAATACCTGATTTCTCTTGTCTCTCATCAAATTAGGCTAGCACAGCCAGTACTTAGAGGATTGCCATTCCTTAGAAAACTCAGTGTGTGGTCCCTGTTTCAACTCAGCAAGAAATTCAAATTTTCTCAGACAAAAATACATACGGTTATCTTAGTCCCAGGCTCACAACCCTCTATTTTCTTAAGGTAGAATTTTCCCACCCATCTTGTTATGCAGCTGGAAATAGAAAAAGCTGTATTAAAAAATACATTCCCATTGCCCATCCATATATGCCCCCATTATTTATTACTCCTGGAAAGAAGTAGCAACTTCCATCTTTCCTCTCAAGCTCTGTCATATGAGTGCTTTCTCCTAGGGTGCCTTTCCAAGAATCCCTTTCCAAGGCTGTGACCTTTTTCTGTGGACCTGTTATCAGCACAAAAAGGTGTGCTGCTCTGCAGGGCATGAGTCTTTCCTTGCCTCTGCCTTGCTGTTATGTGAGTAAGACAGCAGGCCTGTCCAAGAGGGCAAGAGTGAGCTGAGAGTTCATTCAGTCCTCAGTACATTCATTCATCTCATCCTTGTTTTCCTTTTTTTTTTAAAAAAAATAATATTTATGGAGTGGCTTTATCCAAGCCTGATGATGTATCCATTCTCCTCCACTCTTTTCTTGATCCAGAGATGAACTTACCGTGCCAAGACCTCCCTCCTTACGATGGAGGCTGAGGTGCCGGAGCAGGCTGTCTCTGCTCACATTCTGCCATAGCCCTTTCTTGTACGTCCTTGGTGGCTCACGTAGTCTGTCTCTGTCTGCTGTCCACCTACAAAATGGTAGTAAAAATCCTTGGGTAGGATAAACTACCCTGTACGTTTAAGGCCATGTGGACACCAACTTTGCTTGTAACACTCTAGCTGTAGCAGCACAGTAGCTGAAACCCCTGATACTGCAGGACATGAAGGGTAACGGAGTAAATGAAAAATCCTTGGCTCTTGGAATTCAGCGCAGAGCTTTCTCCTGCCGTCCTGGTAGTCCTAATGGTGGGGGGGAAATATTTCTGCGGGAACATCTCAGGCATTACCCCTCTGCCCATCGCAGCAGCATTTCTGCTGCCGTGTGAGGCTGGAGCCCACGAGCACGGAGAGCACATCTGGGCTTTTCAAAAAAAAAAAAAGACTTGACTCTGTGTACTGGGCTGCAGCCCGCTCTTATTTTCCCAAGCTTAGTTTGAAACATAGAGTCAAACTGCTAAAGCTGAAAAAGGAGTAAAGCTGAAAAAGAAATCAAACCTCTAATAAGCAGCCCAGCCGCCTACAGCAAAGTAACAACCTGGCTGAGCACCTTCCTGTTCCAGCCATCTCTCTCCAGCAGCAGAGCTCTCGCACGCCATCAGCACAACCTAATTGTTGTCTTCCTGGACTCTCTCGCTGTTTCTTCTTGGCTCTTCGTTCATCTGTGTTGATCAGTCAATTAGATGTTCAGCGAAGCTACCCACCGTTCATTCGACTCTATGCTGTCCTACCCAGTGCTCTTGCTTGTAAAAATTGCCAACCAGTCCAAGCTGATGTTTAGGACAGCCAGTAAACATGTCCTCGCTAGCGACTGATGAGGGGTGTTTCTGCACAGACTAATGAAAGCACATATTGAGATAGATGCATTTTATCACATCAGGCTTTACACCACTTCCTCTGGGATAAATTTTATAGACGCAGTAAGATTTTTACAGCATCCGAAAAGACTCAGGTACTGAAAGGTAGATTTATACACCCTCTAGTTTTACAAATATGGTGTGCAATCAGTGGTCAGTGGAGTTCAAAATAACCTCTTTAAAGGATTTTGCCCTTTTAACTGCAGGAATATAAGTTAAGTCCTGAAGAGTGCAGCAATAAAATACACAACGTGGTAAGAATTTAAAATGGAAAAAATTAGGTATTTTATAGTTGGTTGCTCATTCCTATAAACTTAATTCAGCTCTTCCTTCAAAAGGGATCTGGAGATGTAATCAAAGCTTGTAGGTCATAGTTTTAATTCATTTCATATCCATTGTATTATATGGTGTTATTTTTATAGTGATCACATATAGTTGACTATTAGCTTAAATCGCTAGTGCAATTTCATCCTTTGCAGTCATTCCTAGCTTTCGCAAATGTGTTCTTCTGTCAGTCTCTAAATAATGGAAATTTCTTGAGCCTGACCTATTTGCCGTCTAGAAAGCACAGACACTGGGATGGATTACCACTTAAGCCATGGCCACCTAAATTACATGGAAGTATAATTAATGACCAGCTTTAATGACCTCTGTACTGTCAGGGCAATGAAAAGTTAGTCTTTCTAGAATTAAACCAGCCAAATTCTGCTCTGCTTTTCCTGTACATCGAGCTGAAGTACATGGGAAGTAAATTTCTGAAACTGATAACAGAATTTAGTCCAAGACCTGAGTAATCATTGACTAATCCAGGAGAAGCATAGCAGGCTATCAATGTTTGAAGGTCTGATTTACCTTTTTGCCTTTAATGGATTCATTTCTCATTTATACTGCTGCAACCAAGAGGAAAGTCTATTTCCAAGGCAGAAGGGAAGTTTGTTATGACAAATACCAAGTGAGATTTTCAAAATTCTCTAAGCAATTAATTAACCCGTAGCTTCAAAACAGAAATATTCCCGGCATTGTGTATTCGAGGACTTCCTCCAATATTATTTTAAAGGTCTCAAACAGAGGCCCGTTGCCTGTTCCCATGAGCAACTGTAGTGCCATCTTAAAGATGATGCTGTCTGCAAGATCCTCCCAGCTGCTTCCTTTAAAATGTTGCTTCTCCCAACCTCATCGTGTTTGGAGGCACTGTGGAAAAGGGACAATTCCCCAGCTCCCTGGTGGGAAGTGGTGGGCATAGGCTGTCCTGGGCATTACATCCCCAGGCTGTCCAGCTGCAGGAGCATGGCCACCCCACCACACAGAATGCTCTCCAGCTGACCCTGCTGCCCCTGGGGGGCTTCGGAGGGGAAAATGGATTTGGGAAGCGCTAGCCAGAACAGCAGAAGTCACTTGGAAAGTTGGACCCCTTGAAAGTCAGGAAAAAAAAGAACCCATTGCTAAAGCTCTAGGAAGCAAATGGTGGGGCATGGGCTGGCCGTGCATGGGGAATGCATGCCTGGGGTGAGGCAGAGCTGAGTGACCCAGCACCTGGGAGCAGGCGTCGTGAACGGCTTTGCACAGAAACAAGGTGTCCCCTGTCCTCTGACTGGCGGCTTCTTGTGTTTCTGAGAGCCATCATCACCCACTTGGTTTCCACATCCCACTTAACCTTTACTTTGGGAAAGAAATACATCTGTTGGGTGCACACCCAGGGAAGTTTCCTGCCTCCAGCACATGTGATGGACTGACAGCGTTAGTCCTTCTACTAATGTTTTGCCAGAGGACTGTAGCTAATGCATGCTTCAAGAACAACATGTCTTATAACCTCTAGAGTAGATGCTGTTTGACTGAGGTGTTTTCAGGCTTTTGCACTAAATTTACAATTTTGCTTTTATTTACACACCTCTTTTTCTGCTCCTCTGATATTACTGTTGCTTCTACAGCAGCTTAAGAAGTCTGGCTTTCATCTGCCTGTTGCTATTTTATCAGCATTTATTGCAGGCAAATCCTCACTTGTTCTTTGAGTTAAGAGCCTTCTGAGGCATCCTCATGCCTATGTCACCAGCCTTTGTGAGGAGGTTTGCCCTTCATCAATTATTGCTCTTGGATCTCCCCAGGTAGCAGAGTCTAGGGAAAGAAGAAGGAGATCCCTTGCAGGAGTTACCCACAGTGTGTATTTATGTGCCATTAAGAGACATGTCCATCCTGTTGAGTCTTAATGGCTGTACCTATTCTTCCTATAGATCTCCACACCCAGACAGAGCACTTCAAACAATGTAAAAGTCTTTGGTCATATTCAATTTATTTCTACAAACATATGCAGAATAAAAGATCCTCAGCTAAAACTATCTCAGAGCCTCAGACAGTCCAGCCACTTCTACCCAGATGTGTTTTTCATCCCACTTCTGAAAACCCTCCTTCGTCAGGGCCGAAATTCTGGTCCTGTAAGAGCCAATTAAGCACTTTGCCGCCGACTTCAGTAGGGGCCAGATCTCTACCCAGATGTTCCTCCTTTGCTTTAACATCTTCCTGCACTCCTGGGCTGCTAGTACCACTTTGTTCCACTCGCTGTCACATACTTCATTCCTTTTTTTCTTCTCGATTGACAAACAACTATTTCTGGCAAGGGGAGGAAGTGTCAGAGGATGCTCGCTAACATCCTTGCCAGATGATGTTTCCATACAAGTGGGTCAGTGTTGTGACTAGCGCCATCGTTCTGGGGGATACTGTGCCCTCATTCATGACAACAATCGGGCTCTCAAAATCCCTCACATGAAATAGCTGACAAGAGCATCCTGTTATCTCTCTTTTTTGACTGTGTTAGCTGGCACAGGCTACTCTGCCTCATGTACTCTGTGCACTCGATACAGCTACGTGAAGATTTCAATTTAGTTCTTCAATTGCTTTTTCTGCTGGGTCTGATCTAATTGCTGTCGGGATGCATAGCTGGGGCTTCAGTGGTAATGGGAAGACCTAGGAAATGCTTTTGAGCTTTAAAATCTCCTTAGGACAGCTTCTTCCCCTTCCAGAAAAATTGCTAAACTTCTAAAACTTGTAAAAATAATTGATCAATGTGGGGGAGAACTTAGACTGTAATACTAATGTGCTAAAATTCAATCACTGCGCACACCATGGCACCACTTCAATAGATACAGCTTAGCAAGCATTAGAGTTACAACCATGTTTTTGCCAGCTTGGTCTGCAGAGTTAAATTCCTCAGAAGTTTTCAGGACTTTCCTGGATTATTCTCAGCCAGATAGATCTCATCTGCCTCTGTTTCCAATCTTAATAGCCTCCCACATACAGTCCCCTTCTCTGGCTCGCTGTCTTTGCCTCCTTTGGTGTTTGGATCTTAGCCCTTCTTCTCATTTTCCCTGAAAGTTTTGACTTGACCACCATGTGAAAGACGGGGGGGGGAACAGTTTTCAGGGAATTGTCCTCAAAATCAATTGCTGGTCTTTCAGACAACTTAACCTAATAGTTAATTCAATCCCAAGTGTTGTGGGAGCGGTAGTGGTCTTTGAGGACTGGCAGCTCCTGATTAACATCTTGCTGGACTGCTACTTCTCAAAAGATAAAGGATAGTAGGGTTGGCTGTTACTTTGCATGTTTGATTCTTTGGTGCCTCCAAACCAGTGATCCAAACACTTTGTCTGCTGACTCTGGTTCAGTCTTTGTTCCTTGTTTTGGCAGGATTGGCAGTAAATTATAGGGCAAGGTACAGAGTAAGCAGGACTTAGATTACCGCTGTCATTTCCAGATTGTTTCTCATTTCTGGGTTGGTATGGCAAGTTAATCTATTTATTTTGGTACAAAGAGCAATTATGGAGATATTGTGAGTTCCTAGTTGGATCGCTTCAGTGTTTCCCTGGGACCAGCTATAACTGTTTCAGGTAATTTGAGCATGTAATGGGTGTAATTAAACACACAGCTCTTAGCAGCTAATTTCTATACCTATCAGATCTTTGGATTGTGCCAATTTAAGAGGCACAATATGTGCTGTATCTCTGCAGGAGTTAGCAAGAAATCTCCAAGGAAACCCCCCGGACACATAGTGCATAAAAATCTCAGTCTGGTCATGGACTATTGATATGCTCAAAGTTACAATACCAATGTGATGACCTCGAGTTGAGATCCAATGTGATGAAATCAGGAATGTGCAACTTAAAGGGAAGATAACAATTTCCAATATGTAAGCATGGAAGGATGCCTTAAAGAGTGATTAATGTGGCATCCCATTAGCTTTAAGTACTACAGAACATCTGGCATATTTCCCTCTTGACTACAAATTTCTGGGCACTGGTGTTATGTCATCTTACAGTACTCGTTTTCTCCCCATCTCTATAAATCATCTCAACAGTTGTTGTTCATATGAAAGTAATTATATAAATGCACTTGATTAGACTAGCTTTCATCTAGCGCATTTTTTTTTATATATGGGCATTTCCCTTCCAAAAATAACTCAGAGGAACCGACACATTAGGTTTGTGCCATGTGACAGAGATTAGAGTCCCTTGGCACTGCTAAGCCAGTACATTTCAGCACACCTAGGGCCCAAATGCCGTACCTGGGGCCAACCCACTGGGCTCCTTTCACACAGGTACCTGGGCCAAATTTTGTCCATCTTACTGAAATTTTAACAAAATTCTGGAAGCTGGCATTACTCATTCAAGTTTAGCTGAATTGTATTACCCTTGGAGGTTTCATCTTCTCAAAAGTCAGTCAGAGAATGATAAAGACCAGACTGCACGGCACAGTGACCTTGGGCTCTCTCTTCTGTTACCACATCTTGGGTGCTTTAACACTGAGCAGATTGGGTCCAAGTGTAAGAGGATAAAGAGGGAGTGATTAGGGATTTGTCCCATGACTTGAGCACTGTTGGATCCTCTTGAATGCTTTAAAAGGCCCTCACGAATGATGGACGTAACTGTGCATGCCAACACACACTTTTGAAATGTTAATTTTTTCGATGTCTCGCAGCTGATTAAACAAAACAAAATAACCTTCCACCTCCAGGAAGGTAGCAATATGAATTAGGCTCTTCATGACTTTCCCCGGCTCCTGCCCTTCAAGCACTGAGCAGAACTGTTCCTGCTGGCAGCCACCACGGGGGCGAGGGGGGGCTCCCCATCCTCACAGCCCTTTTGTGACCATGCTCAGCATCCAGCCCTAGGGGTTGTGCTACGGCTATTCACCCTGGAGCATTACAGAATAAACTTCTTGGAAATACTCACCACTTAGAGCGTGGCCCGCTTTCTCTCCCCACCACTGTTCTGCAGAGTAAAAGAAGGAAATGCCTTTTATACCGGGCTGCTCACACATAGATCTTAGCCACCCTCTGTCCTTTCTTCAGCATCAGCTATTTTGCTGTGGCAGGCTGACCTGACTTCACTTGGGTGCTAGACAAATCTCAGCCTGCGAGAGTTTAGATTTGAGCAACTCGCCCGAGGGAATATGAGGTGGGAGGAGGAGAGGATATGAACTTATCAAACCTAGGATACGTTACTACCAGTTCCTCCCTGCTGCATACACTGAAGCAAGAGTGACAGGAGGCAGGAGCATAGGCAAGGAAGAAGGGCTCCTTCTCTCCACAGGCACTTGAAGTAGCTAGGGCTCTGTTGTATTCACGGAGTGACAGTGGTTGTGCCATTGCACTAAGCAGAAAACAGCCCACGCTGTGTATTTTTGGGGGGATTCTTCCTGGAGTGCAAGAAACTGGCTCTCACCATCTCATACCAAATGTGCTTCTAAATAGAAACTGCTCCTGGAGCGCGTGAGTTGCAGGTTGTTCTCTCACATGGGCACATGCTATGATTTCTCACTGAAAGTCCCATTTCAGGTTTCAGGAAGTCGGACACCAGGCAAAACTTGTCCAGAGAGGAGCTACCCATCCCACAGAGCCACTCACTGGTATTGGCAATGTAGTGCAACACAAAAAGGTGGGAAATATATCACAGATAAACATAGACCATCTAAACATAGACCATCAGGGGCCTCCATTCCCTGCCCTCCCTGGGCTTACTCTGCATCTCAGCTTCTCATCCGAAAAGTGGGTAGAACGGTATCGTGCCACAGTGTTGCAGCTGTGGTGTGAGGATGTATGCATTTCAACCCTGTCTCATGCTCTTATGCATATACATTAGTCTGCACCGAGGCAGAGTGACTCACAGTTTCTTTCTTTTCCTTGTCCTACAGCTGGAGTCAATGGAAATACGCTGATTTATGCTATCTGTGCATCATACAATTTAAATAACAGATGCAACCTTTGTTATACCTCAAATTCACATAGGCCCTATAAAAATGCTTTTTTCCACCAAACAGCTTCTTGGCTCCAGAGAAAGAATTGTCCTCCAGGCCTTGAGAGGGATTTTCTTAAAGTAAGTCATTTATACAAATCAAGATCTACTGGCAACGGTGTAATTAAGCCCTGGTGAGTTAGGGGAGATAAAGGTTGAGATGAATTACCTGTTTGGAAACCCCAATTAACCTTTTAACTCCTAGGTCATCCAGAGCAGGTCACCTACACCCAACTAAAATACAGCACAGGCATCCCGAAAAGTCACCAGAAATCCTACTAATAAGATACAAGATTAATAGTAGGGAGCCAATATCATAAGAGGTTTGGTTTGGATAAACATGCACAAGGTTGGCTCCTTATCTGAAATGTATCTAAATGACTGTAGCCTAAAAAACTTGTAAGAATGGGCTTTGGAAGGTGACTTGCACCAGCGTTTTTGTTTAGTTGGTCAAAAAGAGAAAAGGAGAAATGCTTCCGTATTGGGAAAAGGTCCAAAAAGGAGATGGGGTGGAATTTTGTACAATCATCTCAGATTTACCCTACATCCATTAATTTTTTGAAAATAACTACTTCAGAAGAGACAGTGTGCTGCAACAGAGCCGGTTAAGGCAGAGATTTTCCTTTACTCTACACTGCATTTAGTGCACACAAACCCCTTCTATTAAAACACGTTTTTAAGGCTGCAAAGCCATGCACTTGTGTTAGGAAATGCTCTGATTTAAATCATCCACACGGCTTCAGTTCATCCCATTCAGAGGCTCGATTTTGTGGCGGTCCATAACTCCCCAGGGCCATACAGCCTGTGTTGCCCTCACCCTGCCTCAGCCCCTGGACGCGATGGATGGTGCTCACTTAGGAAGAAGCTGTGCCACACGTCACCGCCTCGGTGTTGTTCGGTGCGCGGTCCCACGTTTTATTTACCACGCACGGCTGCAGGAAGAATCACTCATTTCTTCATGAGCCTTCCCCCTGCGGACTTTAAAATCAGGCAGTGAGTCGCTTCGCAGGCATTTAGAAATATCCTCTGACAGTAACTCTTAAAAGAGAAAAGCAATTTAGTCCCCTTTCTACACATGAGGAATACAAGGCAGAAAAGAGATGAAGGTGAAAGCACATTTTCCATCGACCAGAATTGCAGCTTTAAGTGTTCATCACTTCTGCCACTCAGACTGAAGGGTTTTTAGGCAGAAATCAGAAAGCAGAGAGTAAAAAATCCCTAACCCTGTCAGAATAGGGGGGTTGGGGCATGAGGGAGGATGTCTACTCCATTTTTCTTTGTGAAAAATGCAGATTTGAAACAGCAACATTTTTTTTGCATAGTGTTTGCTGGGCTGTTGATTTTGAATGTGAAAATCACTTGGTTGCTAATTTTATTTTCTTAAAAGGCTATTTGTTATTTCAATCTGAAATCTTGCTTTAGATTTGTCAAAAAGCATTAAGTAAATGTTAAACTTAAATGAAAAAAAAAAAAATATTCATTAGTCACTGTGGCTGTTGACAACCGTGTGTGAGAATTCTGGTTGAAGGGACTAGCTTAGTATCAGACCAAGGTCCTAGACTTGGTGGGGCTGGAATTTCTCCACAGTAGCCCTCAAGCTGCCTTCCGCCTGTATTTCTCCCAGTCCCCTGCCTTACTGGGAACAGCTTTTCCAGCTTTCTTAGCCAATGAGGACATTCAGCCATGGCAATGAGCATGTTGCTGGCTCACCCAGGTCCCTGCTCATCTGGATCAGGGTGGATTAATCCCCCTGAAACTCACTGTAGTCTCCTGCTGGCCCTCATCCTAGCTTTTGGTCCCTGGAAAACCTAGGCAGATGAGGAGTAGGTGCAGGTGTAGAGCAGCATCTCACCAAGATCCTGCACTGGGTTGTGGCTGAGGCATGCCCCAGAAGCACACCCAGATCGCCTCATTCAGGTGAGCATCTGCTGCTCCTAATGCAAAAAGGGGAAAATTACCTGATCCTGCAGGCCATAAATTGGGTGAGTTCAGTGAGGAGGGGTGCCTGGTCCCCACTCCTCTGCCAATATGCTGATTACGGCATTTGCCGAAGCAAACACTTTACTTGCACAAAACTGGGCTTTTAAACTTTGAAATCAGTTCAGGAGAGCTGGGCGCAGCTTTGCTGCTCTCTACAGCAGAGGGCACGTTTGTTTGCAAGACTCTGTCTCAGTACCAGTATTTCACACAGTGAATGATGAGAGTAGGAAATAAATATGGGAGACAAAGGGAAAGTTGCCAAGATGAGGCATTTTCTTGAGATGCTGAAGGCTGGGTTTATACATTTCAGAGTGCTCTGTCCCTTTGTTCCTAGACAAGAAAAATTCCAGGAGAAGGATGGTTACTCTTTCTTTGGCAAACCTTCCTCCTTCACAGAGCGGTCCCTCTGCAGAGGCCCCATCTCTGTTAAAATAGGTGAAGTATGTTGGCACTTACTGCGGGAGGTTAATATTTGAAAACAAACCCAGGCAGACTTTGTTCCCAGGAATCGGCGCTGTTGGCAACATGCAGGCGTTCATTCAAGGCAGCTGCAAAACAAACCCCGTTTTCCTGGTAGTTGTTGTTACTACGAGAATGTAAAAGCTGCTCATCCGCCACGGACAGGAGCTGATACTGGAAGACTGGTGCTAAAATCCATGTGTACTCACTGTGGCAGCATTAGCAACACTGCCTGCACCGGCTGTTCCTAAATACAGTTCAGGCTTATTCAGGATGAGCTCTGACTCATTACATGAACGTAAAGCTCCATGGACAAAAATCGAAACAAATCAAATCAAAACGTCATCCTTTTACTTGAAAGACGCTACATGTTTTACTGCTTTCTAGAGAGGAGTTTTCTAAGTTGGGAAGCTCTGCAGCGTTGTGGAGGTGCAGTGAGCTCCAGCCGCTCGCTGAGGGGCGTCGCAGCGTAACTGCGAGGAAAACACGGCACATCCACCCCCGGTGTCACTTTGTTGTCTGATTGGCAACACTCCTGGGATGAACTTGCCCTGGTGAGTTTAAACAGACTCCTGATTGTGAGTCAGGACAGGAGTGGATGCAGAGGGGCCCCCCGACTGAGCGTGTTACTATCCTGGAAACCAGCGTAGCATAACACGATGCTGTCCTTCTGTGCAACTGCCAAGTACTGCACCTTAAAGAGAAGAATCAGCAACATAAAGCATGTCTGTTTCCACATGCAAGTGTATGAATATTGCCTTTCCTTGACATATATACAGAAGATATAATGCATGGCAATACAGCGTGGTATTGTACACGATGACTTACACTTAGGAAATGCTGTAACTGTGTTTTCTCTTTCCTGTATGATTTTGGTTCAGGTCATTTCATGGCAAGCAATTGAACAGATCTGCAAGCTGAGCAGGCAAGGGAAGCAGAAAAGCGAGTGTATATTAATAATGCTGGTAATGCCCCCATTAATGTCTGTCACTGCCAATCTCTAGCTCAGTGCAACCATCAAACATCTGATGGGATGAGTGATAGCCCGGTGCCATGCAGCATGCAGCTAGAAGCCTTCCTTTGAAAAGCAATGAGGCAAACCCGGTATATCTGAAGGGAATTAATGGCAAATTGACGGCAGCCAGGCAATGTTGAAGCAGAAGCCGGAACAGCTGGTGCTGATGTTCTCCCGTCTGAATCCGTTCTGTCAACCTGCCTAGGCCACACAGGGGCTGCCGATGCATCCTGCACATGCAGAAAAACTGACCCCTTTGTCTTGGCCAACTTACTTGTGGTGGGTTCTTTGTCTTGAGCCATCACCTTGGTTTTTTGAGGCTTGCTTTGGTTAAGTCGGTAGTTGGTTTCAGTATCAGCCTTCCCCGCTATTATCCTCTCTTTTGTCTCCTCATTTCAAGGTATAGTAAAAGCTATACATAATCCTTTGCCATGACAGAGTTTAATTCTGCCTCCTCCCCCCTCCATTTCCTCCAGCCCCGCCCTCCCCTGGTTTCATGCCCCCAAAGCAATACTGAAATGGGAAGGGGAGAGCAAGACTTTGCCAAGCCATGCCAAACCTTTCTGCCCCTCACCCCATGGAAAGACACTGCTTGGGGGAGGATACAGGTGTCTAATCCTAGCAGCACAGCTACGCTTAATGATCCATAGAAAAAATGGAAAAAAAAATTAAGAGCAGATTAATATGTTTAATGAGTTACATGGGGACAATGTTTTATCAAGAGAGGAGAGGCAAGGGGGCAACTCCATCCATCCATCCATATGTTCCTTCGTGTTTTCTCTATCCAGGGAATTGTGTGTTTGTGCAGAAATGGCTTTCATGAGGTCAATGTGTTCACTGGGCGGAAAAGAATTGCCTTCCTCACCACTTTCCTAAAAAGAGCAGGACTAGTGCTTTTTCTCATGCTCAGGCTGTGCAAATCCGAGATTACTCCACAGAAGGCAGTTGAGCTCTATGGATATAGGGAAATAGGCTACAGTAGCTCAACACTTCATCCTGGAAATTGATTCAGGATCAAGGCTGACTACAGAAATCTAATTGCTAAAGTGCAATGGATATGATGATGTAGAACAGATATGAAAGTATCAGTGGTTTACCAAAATCAGCCATTTTGGTAGCAGAACATAAATTTTTTGCATCCCACTGAAACCTCAGCTGATGTAGAGGAGGCTTCATGACAGGGCTTAGGGGAAATTTTATAGAAAGTGGATTTTAGTTCCCTGTAAAGCAATGCCCTGATTTTGGAGGTTAGCGTGATTGTCTGGGGCTCCATGTGTTTATGCAGCAACATAATGCCATACTGTATTTCTTAGAGTGATGCTAATAACACAAAAACTTTTCTATTAGATTTGTGATTATTGTTTGTGTCATGATGCTCCTAGAGAGCCCAAGGCTGGGTCAGGGTCCCACTGTCTTAGGCAATATGGAAATGTGTAGTAAATGACCATCCTTGCTCTCAGAATATATCTGAAATATTGTATTTTCAATTTATATTTCATGACAGTGTATTGATATATCACTTTTCATCTCAAAGACTCTGTAAGCACTTCTCATTACACGGTGTAGTCACAGTGCAGGGTAGGAGAGCGCAAGTGCTATGTATTTACCATGCAATACAACAGTGAAGATATTTTAGCTCAAGACAGATGAGTAAATGTTTTACTTAGGGCGAGTGCTAAGGGAGGATGAGTGACCATACAATTCAAACAAAAGCAGAGCGTTTAATGTCTTGCTTGAAAGGTTAATGGGTAATAAACTACACAGTTTCTGGCTCCATCCTGCAAATATGGAAATGATCCTGCTTGGGTATGAACATTAGCTGCTGCAGTCATGCATCTGCTTGGCCAGCATTGCCGAGGAGCATCCCATTCATCCATTTCCCCCTGCCTCTGCCCAACTCCATCACCTCCCTGCTAGTATTGCTGAAGTTAAACAACTCTCAGCATTATCAGTCCAAATTCTTGCTCTGTGCTTGCAAAAATTGCCTTAAAAGGCTTTGTAAGCTGAACCTTTCAAGGTCTATTACGTAGCTCACTGGTAGCATTCTGTATTGTGGCAAAACAGCTCTCCTTGCAATAGAAGCTGTCAGGGTATTGTTGTTCTTGTTCCCCGTGTCTTGAAAATTGGTATGAAGAAGCCCCAAACAATCTTTGTAAGTGCCACACACACAACTGGTATGAAAAAGCAGCACTGCTGACACTAATGGCATCATTTTCTCAGTTGAGAAGAAAGCATGGTCGCTGAGCTGAAATGCATTTGAGCTGAGTGGATTGTTTTGTTAGTGTCTATGTTGCCCGTGGAATCTGCAGTATTACTTACAATGGTCTTCAGCAGAAGATGGAGTTTGGCTTTCGTGTTCTGTTTCTCTCAGTATGGAGCAGGAAAAAAATATCTGGATTCAGTACTTCTTGGAATATTTCTGGCTGACAAATTAGTAGAGTTTAGGTACACGCCTCTTCCGGAGCTGGTGTGAAGCATTCTACTTCAGGCCTTAAGTGCCTGATGCTTATGATAAATTTCCACAACCCCTTCTCCTTTCTGTCTCCTGCCCATCTTTGCTGATCACAGCATTTTCTCTAGCAGAAATGCTGATAATGTTAATCTCATCCAGATACATGTAAAATAGTTATAACAGGTCCATGAATTTGCAAGTGCAAAGGACACGTATGGTGAGCAGCAGAATATGGATTAAATGTCAATGAAATTTCTATAGGGTCAGCAGAGGGAAGTGAGGATGCTTTAAAAACAATGCTTCCCCTCTCCTCAACCTGCCACCTTAAGCAGGTATGTACATTGGAGTTCTCTGAGCTTTCCTTATAGAATCAGAAAATTTGGTATCAACACAAGGACTCCATGGGTATGAGCACATGTTACGTTCCAGGCCAGCAACTGACCTTGCGCATGAAAACCCGTGTCATGGTCAGAGAACCTCCCTGTTTGGTTGACTCGCCGTCCTTGAATGGAAATAAGGAGTCTGAATTACAATAACTGTACAGCCTATGATGAGCAGTGCATTCTCAAATAGCCATAGCATCTCACTCTCTGTTCATTGCATATTTTCTCTGGGAAAAAACCAGCATGTCAGATTTCTCATGCTGCCTTTTAATGTAATGGTATAATGTATTGCCTTTTAAGTGTTTAATTTCCTTATTAACCGTCAACACCATGTAGTGCTTTATATATAGACGTGGCAAAGGACAGCTGGTTTTCAAAGAGTTTAAAGAGTTAATGGTGGAATTGGTGGAATTAAAGAGTTAAGTGGTAGAATGAACTAGGTGAAAAAACTTGAAAGATCAGTAGTTGCACTTATTTTAAATGTAATTTTCTTGCTTTTGTGCCTTCCCTTGTACTTTGGGCATATTCTGTTGTGAATGAAGTGTGGTTTTAAGTGACCTGGAATAGTTCTGATTGATTGCCTTCTGTCAGAGTAAAGCATCAGGAAGGGATGGAAGTTATGGTCTCTGTGCAGAGCTACCGGAGCTACCAAAGCAGCAGGCTCATATTTCCCAGTCATCCTGCATAACGGTCAAGATCGTGGAGAAGGAGGTCCAATGACATGGCTGGGAGGGGAACAGGAGGAGAAGGATGTGCTAAAGCTTGAGTTGACAGTGCAAGACAGATAACCCCACTTCTTTCCATCTCCAGTCTTTCTCTCTGTCCTGTCTCCTAATGATGATCGTTCCATTCCTTTTCTTGATGTTGTCGCTGCAACAACATTTTGATGCAATTCATTATTCCTGCCTGTTTGTTTGCCATGTGGATCAGCTCTTTGTCCAGGGCCTGTGCAAGTGTGTGACCTCAGGACTGCATTTATAACAATTGGATTTTGAAAACATGATGGTCGTCATGTGTCGTTTGGGCTCCAGCTGGCATCAGCTCTGTCTTCCAACAGGATATCGGGTCACTCCACGCTCTCAGTGCACCTGGGTGAGCAATGGTTTACCTCTCCCACAACAAATCTTAAAAATCTGCATTTTTCTCCTGCTGTGTCTCAGAGCAAAATGTATTGTTTCTGATTAGAGAAAGCCTCCTTCCTTGACATCACCCACCCAGTCTGAGGTATTCGTCTGGGATGGTGGGACTCCAGGTTGATATCCCCCATGTGTTTCATATAGGTTGTGCTGATTACAGCTAAAACCTACTTTTGGACCTATCCTAAATGAGGTGCTACCGACTACCCTGGCTGAGAGTGCCCTGACTTACTTTCCTGATGAAAATGTCAGAAACGGTGAATTTCTGCAGCTATGAACACTGGAGTTGGCGAGCTTGACAAGTATACAAAATATTTCATCAAAAATTTCCTGAAAACAGAAAGCATCACATTCTTTAAAGTGCTTGCATATTAAAAGATTCTAAACGCTGACATTGTGGATACTATTTTCCCTCAAAAAGCTCAGTCTGAGCAGATGAGCTTGGCTCTGCTCTTACAGTGATGTAATTCAAGTAAAATGTCCTATTGTACCAGCAGCCACTGGAGTTAGAAGATCCCATTTTCTTCATCAGATCTGGGCCTGATGGGCTAAAATAATATCTATTCTATATGTGCCAAATGTTTTCCATGCAAAAGGTGGGACCACGTACTCTTCTAACCCAGCCGGCCCTCTGTATACTGCCAGTTCAGTCCTGATCTCATCCCACATGCCTGCATTTCCAGCTCTTTACAAAAACCTTGAGCTAAGCCTTTCCTCCTTTGAAGGAGTAATTAGCTCCCAATAGGGAGGAAGTCCATCCTGCAATACATTGTTGGGTTCTTTTCTTATTTTTTTAGCAGGTACAGCTGTTTTGCAGTCTGATTGAAATGCTGTAAATGGCCCTTCACTCAAGCTGTGAGAGAACTTTCTCAGCAGGAGGTAAGGCAGCCAAGCTCTTGACTGTTTGCTTAATAAAAAACCTCTAAATCTTTTTGCCTGACTCTGCCTACTTGTTTTGGAGTCCTTGGCAATTGTCTTTGTTGCTATGTAATTTACAGTTAATGTTGACCCAGTAGCTTCCCAGCAGCTTCCGAGTTAGCCTCATTGCCCAACACCAAGGAAACCCAGCAGTCTGGTGAGAGGAGCTCCAGGAACACTTCCACTGCAAGAGAAGCCCATTATGGTTTTCAGTCAAACTGGGTCTGTTAGAGAGAGTTTGGACTCTGTTTTGCTCTTTTCCTTCTAGACAACTGGCTGCAATTCAGTCCATAGAGGACATGAGTAAAAATCACCACCACCATCTGAGGGCTTCTCAGTGGCCTGTGAGGTTGTAGGATCTTGCCCTGCTGCCAACAGGTAGATATCCTTGTTTTTAAAGCTGCTGATGTAATTTCCGCCTTTTGATGATAAATTCAGCAGAAAGGCCAACACTGAATTGATGGGGAGGCCAAACTGACTTCAGTTGGTCACAGTGGATGGATGCTGGTACCATGCCAGGGTCCTTCTCATGAACTTTTAGTGCTGGAGCAGTATCCTCAGTAAATGGAGGATTGCCGAATTCATCTCCCGTGATGCTTGAATTCATGTCAGTTATTTCATTGAGGTGTTTAATGTACAGTACAGAGATGAAGTCACTTTAGCCTTTCTCCATCAAGGGAAAAAAATGCAAGGAGAGGGGCTTCATGGTCAGACCTGCAGATCTCTCCCTGTGTGGGGAAAAGCCCTCCTCAAGAAACCAGTTAAGAGGGAACAAATGGGAACAGAAAGCAGGATGCCCTCCTGCCTGCTGCACAGACACCGCTGTTAGACTGACCTGTTCATGCTTCCTTTTCAATTACTTTTTAATTAAGATTTAATAGTCATTGGCAGGTGTAAGAAAAAAATCCAGATGCTTTGAGTGTTTGTCAAAGACCCTGGAGGTCTTTCTAGTCTTGTCCGAGTTACAGAAGGAGAAAATCATGCCTTATGCTGCATGAACAATGTGTGTGCCTCCCAGGACGGGTATTTAAAAGGGTTTCCACTGGGTGCCCAGGCTCACAATGGAGTTGTGGCAGTTCCAGAAATTTCTGTATATTGGCCTGTTTGTACGCTCTTTGCCTGCTCCAAATGCAAGTAAGAGCAATTTAACTTGAATGTCTCTCTGCAATTACCGTAGCTCAGTTGATGCTACAACTTGATAAGCTGCTGCACTTTGTCGTTATGTCTTCGCCTTCAAGAGTGGTAAAACTGCATCAAATACCTACATGACCTCCTTTAAGGAGTTTATGGCTTGATTATATTTTGCCTAGTGAAAATACCTAGGCATTACAGCAGGCTTCAAGGTAGAGTTTTATGCAGAGACCTAGGTGAGGCATCAGGGCAAAATTTCCCTTTGATGTATCATTAGCAGTGGCAGAAGCCAAGAAGAGGCATTCAGGGATAAATAGGCTCTATGCAGGATAGAGCTGGCTTTTTGCGTGTCCCAGGTAATCAGGACTCCTGTAAATGATTTTAAATCCAATGAATTATAGGAGAAGAACTCAGTTGTTATTGGTCTGATGCCACAAGGAACGACTTGAGAAGGATAGGTGAAAGGATGCTTTTTCACTCTGCAAAGCAAAGTGTATCTATAAAGTATTATATGCTGTTATGATCTAGTTGATGGTCTTGTCTCTAAAAGTTGGTAATGCAACCAATGAAATTACAGACTTGACACTGTTTAGCACTTAGCTCACGCTGAGACATCCAACTTACTGATTAGACCACTCCACACTATACTTTGTTAATTATCTTTCACTTCTCTCCCTCTGCATAACAAGCAAGCAGCTGAGGAATTATAGGAGCAAGGAGCAAGTGTGCAGTTTTATTACCTATTATCGTTTGTTGCGTTACACTTCCTCAAATTATCTTTCCTTCCGTTATACATGAAAACCATTCACCAAATAGAATTGCAAACTGAAGCACTAAAGGGCTGTAGCTGAGACATTTAGGCCCCAGCTTTTATTTTTAAAGGCTTCTACAAAACCCGAAGTAGCTAGTAATAACTTTATGGGCAGTCCCAGTGGCACAACGGTAAAAGCAGCAGTAATCGGACTTTGTGACTTGCTGACACCAGCGGGATGATTCTCTAAACCCCCCGCGTACCATATCGCCATGCATGAAGCCTGCGCGCACCGAACAATGGCACCTTGTGAGTGGAGCTCCAGACTGCAGAGCGCAGTGGGGTTTGAGTAAATATAATGCCTATGCTGTCATTTATGAAAGAAAACTGGAGGGAGGAGGAGGGAAAGAGGCTGCTCCATAAGCAAACATACCATGGACATGCCCAGTGCCTTCGGATTCACAGACTGTGGAGGCCACACTTTTGTCTACCCCATCTGCCTCTCAGGAGGACCCGATGCTCCTGGATATGCTCCTGCACAATGGCTGCAACTCTCTTTGGAGCAAGGGGCTAGAAACAGGGGTCTCAGGTTTTATTCCTGTGTGATAGTCCCTGCTGGGCAAGCGCTTTGTGTTCACTGGAGGTATCTATAGGAAATCCTTGGGAAAGAAAATGAGAGAGTGGTGTTTCTTCTATCCCCAGAAGGAGCACAACAAGGGCAGCAGTGGTGGACTTCCCTTGTGGTGGCTTTTGTGATTCAGCCACCGAAGGCATGAGAGAGCAGATCTGGCTCCACGCGCTCGCTCAGCAGCTCCATGTAAAGCCTGCTGGAGTTCAGCAGGAACAGGCAACCTTCACCACGATTTTTCAAACCTTCCAAAGAAGTGTTTTCTTCTGCAGAGCTGTTCTAAGTTGCCCAGAGAGACCTATTTAAAGCACTTGATACCCGTTCCCCGACAAAAGTAATGCTGAATGGTGGTGGCAAGATTTGCATGCCAGACTCTGTTCAGGAGAAGCTTGGCACCCAGCTTGGTTTTGCTCACATCCCTGTCACGTGCAATGGGTACCAAAAAAAGCCAACACCGACCCTGTTGAAAGAGGCAAACAACCCCAGGCCAGTCCTGCTCAAGGTGAAGTTGATGGTGCAGCCACTGTAAACAGAACTGGAAGACAAACTACTGTGGACACTGGCATGTGCCATTATTTTGCCACAGAAAGCAGCCTTCATCTAAAAAAAGAAAAGAAATAAATCAAGCCATAGGAATGCAATGGGGAATCTGAGCGAAAAAGGGGAAGGAGTTCTGCTGTAGACATTGGAAACTGTAAAGCATATCACTTTTTGCAGGCTGGTGATGTCAGAAAAATGCTCTGTGACCTGGGGACTAAATAAAATGTCACTGGGCTTCCAAACCCAATGAAGCAAGCCAGTAAAAACTGAGTGTTTTCTGAAAACATCCCTTCATGTAATTGAATGCATTTTCTCCAAACTCTTTTAATGGCAAATCTGCATTGGCGTATAAACCAGCCTGCACATTAATAAATCAAAAAAGCTTACCAGATTGTCTTGTATATAAAATTACCTTGTCTGATAGAATTAGATAAGTGAGGAATAAATCTTCTAAAAACCAAAGTGCTGAAATAGATTATTTTTAAAATTACTCCTTTTCTATCCTGATTTTAAAAATGACTCCTTCTGTACTCTTCCTGTGTTAGAAAATGTGAGGGGTCAATTCTGAATTGCTGTGTTCATTTTCTTGGCATTAGCTAGCATGACTACTTGCAGCGTGGATCCAAGTTGATATATTTATAATACAACATTTAAACATTACAATTTCAAAGTATACCTATAATCATATTCAAAACTTCAGAATGCTTTCCAGTGAAACATGAATGTGTTACATAAGTTAAATTCCTGAAGCTATATTATTAGGCATCATAAATACCAGCGCAAAAAAAAAAAAAAAAAAAAAAAAAAATCCCCCAAATGTGTTTAAAAAAATGTACCGTATTCTGGAAACCAAATTTTAATTCTGGATAGATGCCAGTCCCAGAGCTGTCAGCCTGCCTGTGAGCACTGAATTTGCAGTGAGGTGTTTAGATGATGACATTGTTTTAACTGATACATACTGAAATACTGTCTTGATGTTATTAATGTGAGGGGAATAACTTGGACTTGGACCAAGCTCAGTCTTGCCTTTGAATGTACTTAATTCAGGACTGTCTTTGGGTACTTCTCACAATCTAGCACAACTGAGAAATGAAGTCTTGAGTAGCTAAGGGGGCTGTGGTCCAGAGCAGTACTCGCAGGACGTGGGCGGTGGGCACCAGCAGCAGTGACGGAGGGACAGTGACCTGTGGTCTCGCTGTCTGGCCAAAGGGAATCCCTACATCCCTCTCTTCTGCTAGAGGCAGGAGATACTGGTGGCATTTAATATTTTGTGCATATAGAAACCTGTTTTCAAAAGAGCAGGGAACTCATTTGGCCTGTTTTCAAAACCTACTTGAATGTGGGCCGCAGTTAGACCTGCTAAGCCGTGAGAGAGCCTTATTCCCTTGAGGAGACTGCCAGAAAGGCAAACTCCTGCAAAGGAATCAAGTGAGAAAATGCAGCTAGTGGAAAAATAGTTTCCAAGTAGTGGTGAAAGTGAAGCAAAAAAGGAAGGGAAAAACAAATGGAAGTGTGTGTACAGCTCCTGTACTGCCAAGAGCATCTGCCTGCCTAAATTGACAGATAATGTTCTATCCCGATGCATAGCATCGTGCTCTCTTTAACTCAAAGCACATTTTGATTAACCCCATCCCAAAAGAGAGTGTGTGGGTTTAAATTACAAGATGGGAATAGGTTCATGAACTCAGGCAGGTTTTACAAAGAGGCCACGAGGTTAACAAAACTCCATGGGGCTCAACCATCCCTTGTACAAACATTAGTTAATTGACAGTGACATGTTTCTCTCACTTCTTATCCTGCTTCCAGAAGGAGACCATCAGGGCTTGGAGCAAGATGTCCTCCCCTGTCAGCTCAGCTGCTGGAGGGGGGGAAGTCACCACATCCACTGACTAATGCCAGGGGGTGGCTGGCCATGGAAAGGTGGTATTATAGGGGAAGGCGTTGAGCAGAAACAGAAAGATGATGAAAAGCTCATGCCTGTGGGATTGTTAGGGCTATGTTTTCAGTGAGCAAAAAACATTTCAGCCCACGATCAGCTAGAGAGGGGCAGTTTTGTAAAGGAGTAGAGCATAGGCACTGTTCTGGTGTCCCCTGAACCTGAAGCGGCTCCCAAAACTGCTTTTGTCCCATGGACTCTGCCCATCAGCCCTCCTGAGGTTCGTCTCTCAGAGCCCCACTGCCCCGCTCTCCGCGCCTGCCCTGGTTTGTCTCGACCTGCTCACTGTCAGGGAAAGGCGGCAGGCTCTAAAGCAGCCCACATGCTCATTTAGAAACACTCGGGCATTTGGTCTCAAAGATAACATCAGGCCTCATTAAGCCCACACTCCGAGCAAATGTTTTGCTTCAGCCCACTTGTCAGTTTTAGGATGACAGAAGAACATCTTTCAAGTTTCTCAGTAATCCCAGGGAGATAACATGTGCCCAAGCAGGGGTGGCAGGGGATTTGCAATCCAACACCAGCACGCTCGCTGCTCTTTGAAGAGTGAGCTGTTTTGCTGCCGTGTTTAAAAAACAAGAGACATGTCCCTGCAACTAGTGACAACCCCGTCAGGCTCCCAAGTCTTTCTCTTTTCCAGATGTCGCACGGATAGCTCGGGCACACAGACACGCATCCACAACTTCTGGATCCCCGCTTTCTCCCAGACCAACTGTGATGGAGCTGGAAAGCACCATGTTGTGCAGCTGGTTAATTTGGTTAAACATTTAACAGATTCTGTCTTCGTGATTGCAGCTATTTCTTGCTGGTCAAATCCCGCAGGCCTTTCACAGGCAACGCATTCACAGATTTCACTCAGTACTCAGTCTGCATTGGAAATATGGGATTCAACCCGTTATTTACAGGCAAGCTTCTAAGTGTCTAGTAACTTATGACAAAGACAGATGCCATTTGACCTTTACTGGCTCACTGATGTGAGCAAAAAGTATCAATCAGAAAAACAAGAGAGTTTTCTTCTCTTGGGAATTTCCTTTTCTTTCCCCCCAAAAAAATGTTTTTAAAGACCCTGGAAGTAAAATGCAGAAGCATGTCTTCTTTGCAGAAGACCCCATGGGGCTATAATGTGGCTTTTGCAAAATGGCTAAGCTGCCCAGGGTGCTAACTGGAAGTACTTCAAAGAAAGCCTGACCTACAGAATTTTCCCCCAAACTGCCCTTTGAAAGATTAGACCTCCTGAAAGTACTCTGCCTGGGTCACACACAGCAAGTCCAAAGCCTCTGCTTGCTCTTGGCTTACAAAAATTGAAAGTCAACAAATTCTTGATCTTCAGCCTACGTTTTCCCTTTTTCCTTTTCCTCCTGTGCTCCTAATTGAGGCCTCAAGCATCACAATAAATACATCTAAATCAGGATTCATGTCCCGTAAAAGAGCTGTAGACTGTTATATGCTTCATTTAGGGAACATGTAGCTGAGCTATACATATTTATTCTTATTATTTTATTCTCACGAGGGCTCTGGTTTAGTAAGATAACAGAGCACCTGCCTAACGTCAGACAGGCCAGTTTTTTATTCAAAACCAATTGGACTCCTGAGCTTAAGCACCCTGTTAATCAATGCATCAATAGCCATTTCCAGTTCCAAATCTTCCTGTCCTGGTCTTGCCAGAAATTTTTCCAGTTGGTATTGTGCTTTGCTTTTCTCCAGGAACCAAATGCAGGGAATGTCAGGGGCAGTCACACTGCAAAGGCAGCCTCCCTTGCTGGGGACCTCAGGCTTTCACTAACACAGTTAAAATCACAATGGCTTTTTCTGCAGACCTTCATCTTGTAAACTTGTAAATAGCAGTATATAATTCAGGATTTTCTATAGGTTGCTTTAGCATTATTGTTGCTCCTATTTCTCCCAGGCATTGAAAGTGCTTTATTTTTCCCCAGATAAATTAATACAATAAATCAACAATTGGGACTTGAATGCAAGAGTGCATTGTCCAGAAAAGACAGAAGGAAAAATACGTATGCTAAGCTAGCAAGTAATGTGTGTCAATGGTGTCATAAACCGGAGAAATGTGAGAAATAAAGGCATGGATAAAATGAACTTGCTTTGGTAAAGTCATTTGGAGAAAGAACAGCAGAAGAGGCTTTGTAGGTTAATCTTCCACATCAGATCTTTAAGCTCTGGATTGGAATACGTATAGAAATCTCTGCACTATTAAAGTAAAAAATATTAACCATGCACAGCATCGTTATAGAAGTGTTATCTTTCCAGCTAAAGACTGCAGAGCTAATCATTTGAAGTCCAGTTATTCCTAGAATGACAGCCAAAAACTTTCATCACCAAAAATGTAATCAGGAGAAAATGACGACATTTTATATGTAGTTTTGATAACTGGTAAGATATTAGAGGCAAGCTTCTCTTAGAAAGTAACTGTGGAGCAACTAATCATGACATACTCATTAAATGGAAGAGAAATGAAAACATGTTGAGGTCTTCTTTTTCCAGTGCAAACTCTGAGAAATGTGTGGGAATGAGTTAGCAAAGCCAAGTGGCCTGGACAGCTCAGGGACTTCCACGTAAAAGTTTGTTGTTTCCTTGCATGCTCTAGTGACAGAGATTGTAGGGTGGTTTTTTTGTTCCAACCATGAAGATTCTATGATTCTATGATTCTAAACCAGGACTTCAAAACCTTTAATAATTTGCAGCCTCAGCAAAGGGAAAACACGTGCTTGGAAAGATGTCTGAACTTAACTGGACTAATGACTCCTTAAAAGAGAGTGTTCGGAATTAGACATGATTGCGCAAAGAGTACAAAACCAGAGGTAAGCTGTTCCTCTCCCACTTTACAGTTCTTCTGTGGAAGAACTGGACTGGTGGACAGGTCTGATTTAATATTTTCATGGATGACACTGGTTCAAAATGAATTGGTACAAAACAGAGCACGTACTGATGAAATTTGCAGGTGACCCAAAACTAAGGGCACTGCAAGTATAACTGATGATCCAGATTTCACAGAGGGATGTAGATACCTTTCAGAATAATAATAACAAAAGGGGCTGAAATTCACTTGTACAAAGTACTGGAGATTAATAACAAGAATTTTTATCCTGACACAGAGGTTCATCACTTGGGAATGATCACAGGAGAAGCCTGCATAATGAAGAAGTAAAAAAGTTACGTTTCATCTTATGTGTCTCCAAGTAAGATATTTCCAACAGAGTGAGGAAAATATGAATGCCAGACTGTAAAATGCTGGTAGCGCCTTCTCTGGAATATCTGCAGTATTGTGGAAGGTAGGGTTGAAGGGCCACAAGTTCAAGCAGAAGCATGTGCAGAAAAGGGTTACTAGGATAAGCAGGAAAGTGAAAGTCCCATCTCGCAGAAGGAGAACTAGAAGAACTTTGCTTGCTTGCTTTGCTAAATTAAGCCTGAGAGTGATATGATTGCTTTCCATAAGCAAGTAAACAGAAGGGAAAAGAGCTGGGAGCTGAACAATACTGGCACAAGAACAAATGTGTATAAATTATCCATGAATAAATTGAGGAGGAAAATCAGAAGATTTCTATTCATCCAAAGAGTGAGCTTCTGCATCTGTCTTCTGGTAGGAATAATTAGAACAAAGAGTCTCAGCAGCTTTCAAACACTGTGAATGGGAATATAGTGCTGGTCAGCCTATCAGCAGAATAAAGTCAGTAGCCAAAAAGGCCCTCTCTACTTTGATGTTCAAACTTCTGCTCACATAGCAGAGAGCAGAAGTGCTTTTGGGATATTTTCAAAACATTATTATAGATAAGGAACCATATATGAAGCACTGCTAAGGGGAAAACTGAACTTAAGCCCATTTACTTGCGTTGGGTACTACTCCCCTGCAAAGAAAATTACAGACTCACTTGGACGCATTTATTTCTTGTTCCATTTTGTTCACTGTGAGCAACCTTTGCCACAGACGCATGAGGACAGCGGGCAGACCGCCTTGCTCCATCACAACAGCACTACAGTACCAGAGAGGCTGTATAAACCAGGTAGCCTGGTCTGCAATCACAGACCACGAGCAGAGCTGTCACCATTTCAAATCTTACACCGACAGGCCCCCTTAAGATGAGTCATTTAACGTTTCTTACCACCAGACATGAGAGTTGTCTGCAGGAACAAGAGAAGATTTTTTGTGCTGCTGCCCAGCCATTTGAGTCTGGACACCCACTGGGCATTTTCACTGCACTGGGCATTTTTACCCTGGTCCTTACTGCAGACTTTCCAGGAGCTTGGCTCTCCCCCAGGGCTGTGGGTGCTGGGTACCCCTGGCAGCCTTGGCACCTCCATGGAGAAGCCAGCCTGAGTGAGGAGAAAGAGAGAGGAGTCTCCAGGAGAGAGAGAGAATTACCTCTTCACGGGGGAGGATGCCTTGCTTAGGAAATGAACATTTCTCCCAGGTAGAAATGCGTGGATGACTGATACTTCTTTTCTTGATTAGAAATCCTTTTCTTTTTTTCTCTTTTAGTGAAACAAAACCAAGTTATTTGCTTTTTAGTAGTCACTGACTTGAAGAGAAAAAAACCTGCCTTTTGATTCAAATTATAGGCTTCATTTAGGAAATCCTTGGGTATTTTCTACAATGCAGGAAACTGGAAAATAAAACACTGCCTTTCCAGGGGAACACCACTCATGCGTGCGTGAGTGGAGCAGCAAGGTAGAAGTAGGCAGACAGAGTGTTTGAACTGAATTCCCAGTCTGTAGTCTTGGACACAAACCTCCAGTATCCCATCCGAGCACTCTGACCCCTGGGTACAGGCACAGGAGGGTGTTTCTCATTTATAAATAGCTATACTCTGCAAAACTGTTAAATACAAATTAGAAAAAAGAAAAGCTTGAGTGATTTGATAGCCTGATGGCTCAAGCAGTGGGAACAGCCGGACACTAGTCTTCGCTCCAGTTAGTGCTTACCCACACACACAAATAAAATATTTTTACCAGGAGATGCTGAAAAGGCCTTTTTGTTAGACATCTGTATGGCTCAGCTGCTAGGGCACTTTCCTGAAAAACAGAGATTGGGAAGCCTGAGTTCAACCTCTGCCTCCTGTCAGAAAATGGGTTTGAACCATGATCTCCTCTACCCTTGCTGGGTTTGCTGACACCCAAACAGCCAGAGGAAAGCGCCCTTGCCTCACCAGTTTTGCAAATCCAGCCTTGAGCCTGGCTTCAAAATCGGAGCGGCTCCCTCCAGCAGTGCCAAAGCAAGCCAGTTCGCGTCTCAGCCTCTTCCTGATTCTGATCCAAACTACTGAACGCAAATTGAATTCGCAGATATTTTCAACCCTCCCATTTGCTGGTTTGAGGGATTTTATTTTGCTCAAATAAGGCTTTTACCACACATTTTTGCCAAGCTCCAGCCTCAGGGTTATTTGGATGAAAAGTCCCTTCCTGGTCAGGCCTGCCCTTGTGCCAAGCTGGGATCCCCCCTGCTCCGCTGCTGTCTTACGTGGGCTGCCTTTGCCTGCACAGAGCCTTTTGTTTGTTATCTGCCCGTGGATCCAGAGCTGATGTTCTTTTTCTTTCCATCTCAAAAGCGCGTTGTGCAAAGACAGCACAGTGCTGACAAATTAACAGGGGAAAATAGCATTATTTAAGCACAAACATCTCAAACTTTTGTCATGGTGCTCTATAAATACAACACAACAGCGTACAGTGTCTGCTCAGATCAAATGTTTGCGATGAAAGGATGTCTGCAAATCTATTTAAAGGGGATTAAGATTTTAGCTGGCTAGATTCTGGGTCATTGGTTTAACGTCTATATTATTCAGTACTGTAGTATCTGTCTGCTAGACAGATTGCTTTAACATCTATCCTACTGCATACTGTGCTAATTATGCTTCCCATCCTCTCTGCAAGGCATTTTGAGATCCGAGCACGAAAAGTGCTGTATGAGTGGCTGTTATGCCTGTGACACTTTGTTAGCTGCCTGGCTCTCCCCTCCCACAACCCCTCGCCCCCCAGCCGACACGCACACATCCTTGTACCATGCTCCTTTGTGAAGTCCTTGTAGGCACATCCCTCTAACAAGCCATGTTTTCGCTTGCCACGCTAAACTGTCAGAGCATATACTAGCAGCCAGCAGCAGCAGTACTATAGGTCGTTATTAAAACAGCATGAGCACAAATATACCTAGAATTGGTCCAATAATTCTATTTTTGTTTTAAGGGCCAATGAGAAAATCAAGGGGGAGAGGACAGTGTAGGAAAGGGAATCATTTTGTGTCAGAACATTTCAATCAACCAAGTATTTTTTGACCTGAAACTATTTTTTTTTTTTTTTTTTGCTTGTTCAGATTATTTATTTCCTTGCTTTCTCCTTTCACCTGCGGGTTGATTTAAAGGAGAAATAAAAATAAAAATAAGAAGACAAACAGTTTAGTGCAGAGAACGCCAGAACAGATTTGTTCGGCTGGTGGAGGCTGCCTTCCTTGCTGGGGGTTCGTGAGGGGGAGCAAATCTGCATTTTTCAGACACAAACTGGATTTCCCACTTAGGCAACACCCCCCCTTACACACACACTTGTGAAGGCTTCATTTTCCAGCAAATTTACTGCTCACTGAAAACACCCCAGCTCTTCCTTTTGCATTTCCATTTGCCAGCCCTTTTGCATTTCCCAGCCCTGTCGTATGAAGATTAGAGGCAGATGTGCCTACAACCAGCATCCAGGAGCTTTGTCTGCTGCCGCAGAAGCGCCCCCCCTCTGCTGCTGCCCCCCGTGAGATTTCCCCAGCAGAAAGGAGTGCTCTGTTGTCCTCAAAGCACAGGAACAACAGACCTGTGATGACAGAATTGTGATAAATAGAGAATAATGTGTCCTGCTAGACAGAATAATGAGATTACATATGAGCTGCCATATCATATCAATTAAACCATTGGCCCTTTTAGTCCAGCAAATCCATCCTGCCACAGTGATCAGTGCTTCGGGAAGAAAGGGGAGAGAAAGGGAGGGCAGGACTGACATAACCTGCTTAAAATAACCCAGACGCTGCCGCTGCTGCTGGCCCAGGCAGGATGGGTCTGGCCCCAGCCCAGGACAGGGGGGGTGCCCAGCAGGGCAGCCCGGCAGCGAGCAAGGCTTCCAGCTGCACCAGGGACCTCAGCGTGGCCAGCTTTGGGGTCTCTGCCCCAAAAGGAGAGTGGTGGAGGGGACAGATGGTCCCAACCAGCTGCTTTTGCAGGTTGCAGAGATCCTGGAGCCATACGTGCCAGCAGCCCGGGCAGCGTGGTCTTGTCCTGCCTAGGTCTCCTGGCTCCAGCTGATGGGAGCGTTCACCCCTCCTGGGTGACAGCTGACAATGTCCTGAGCACTCACGAGGCCCGGTCTCGCCGTGACAACTTAAGTGCATGCGAGATGTGCTCGCCTGGCCTGCTCTCCACCGTGACACAGCTCTTTCCCATGGAAGACGCAGTGCCTGCCTTGAGCAAACCTGCCACAGGAAGACCCAAGAGACTGAGTGAAGCACTCAGCAGAAAATGGCCCGACCCCCTCCCCCTGCTGCCCCACCGGAGCCCTGCTGACACCTTCTAAGGCAGCAGCCCCGGCTGCTAATGCAAGGAGAGGAGCACCCCACTGTACGGGACGATCAGATCTTGAGAGGTGTGTTCTTCTCACAGAGAGACTGTGGGTTTAATTAGATGTGTTTTGGCTATTCAATCAAGTAACGAAGTCATGTTGTTGTCATGAGCTAGCCATGTACATGGTCTGCGAAAGGGTTTAAATATAGGCCATTGAAATTATTTTTGTTTATAGGGCAATATAAATCTCCATGAAATCAGGACCGATTGTTCTCCATCTGACCTGTGTTGGATGAGCATGGCTGAACTGCCCTGACTGTCCTCCAGGTACCTACCCTAGCAATGGGATGGGATGTCAAACCTTCCTGCCCTTTCTCCAGCTGCTTTCAGCACGTCTCTTCTTTAGAAAGGCTTAGCAGATTGTTTCAAAAGCATTAAAAAAAAAAAAAAAAAGCAAAGCCTGTTTCCCTATCTGTTTCAGTCTTATGGCTGGATTAACTGATATCTAAGAAGACACAAGCTCCACATGATGCTTTCCCAGGGTTCAAATGCTCTTAGTGTCTCTTTCCCATGCAAGTCCACTGATGACGCTGGTGTAAGCTCCCACACCAAATCTCTCCACAAAACTTGCCTTCTTGTCCCACCTGCTGTGAACTTCCACCAGTTGAAGGGCCTGGGAAGAAGTGAGCAAAGGAAAAAAAAAAATAGTGGTGCCAGGAGAACTCGTCAAAACCTCCAGCAGATTCGGTGGGGTGTCTCCAGACGGGTCATGTGAGACTGAAGACCAACCCCTTTGTCACATCTGGACTCCCTACACCATGGTGTGCAGTTCTCCATGCTTTGGCTGTATGAAGCATGTACCTGTGACTGGGATCTCTGCTGTGATTATGGGTACGCTGGCCAACAATGTCCCCTTCCCAAGTGAGACGTGGGTCCTGGCCCCTGTGCCCACGCTTTAGAGCAGAAGTGAGTGTCCAGCAGTCAGAGGTGGAGGAGCAGAAAGCAGAGGGGAGTGAGGAGTACACAGAAGATTAAGCAGCAGAAAAAGAGTTGGAGTATAAACTGATTGGAAGCGACCTGCAGCAAGGGGCAAGAGAAGAAAGATAAAGGGAATCAAAGCTAATTCCTGAAGGAAACGGAAGATGAAAAGATCAGCTCTTCCAAAGAGAGAAAAGCATTCTGCTCACGTATAGCACTATTTCTCGGGTGGGTTGGCTGGTGCCAGGGACAAAGCTCTCACTCCCTGATGCAAGGTGTAACTGAGCAAAGGTTACAGGTACACAGCAAAGATTCAGAAATGACATTGGTTTCTAAGCCAAGGTGTTTTACTACTTGAAATGGCAGTATTACCATAAAAATTGAGTATTTTCTGTGTTGCTTTTTAAACACAGTTCATACAGAGTTTTACAGGCAACCACTGATTACAACAAAAACAGAGTTACAATGAATTATCTTCTACCTGGTGAGGGATGGTGCAATGGTGGGAATTTTAAGAAGCAGCGATTGCTGCCCGGGGAGTGGCAATGCCTGCTAGTTTTGGCCGTCCCCATTTGTGGAAAGACACACCATTAACATCAGAAGGTAAGAAAGGCTATTTGAGTTAGATCAAAAGTTTGCCTGCTTACCCTGTCTCTAACAGCAGCCCACAGCAATGCTGTGGGAAACGGTGTCTGAGTGGGGCCAGCAAGCAGCCAGCGTTCCCTGGCGTACCTCTTCGGCAAACAAAGGTACTTCTGCTGGGGCAGCTCATAATATCATTGGGTTTGTACTGTCGGATAACCCGAGAAAAGCAGAGCCAGGGGCTGTGGAGTGGTGAGGACCTATGACTGTGCTTCAAGGGAGCCTGGGAGTGGGAATTTAGGAATTCTCTGACTCTCCTCCACTTGGGCCAGGGGTTCAGCCCCTCCAAAGGGCACCTCGGAGCATCACATCTGCTGGTAACTTACTTCTGAGAAGTGCTATTGGTGTGGAGAAAGATGTCTTTTCCAGCACATTTCACACGGTGGGGAAAAACGTGTTTTAGGCTGGGGGTTTGCTGCTGCAGAAAAAGGCTGTATCTTAAAAGTGGTCTGTGTCTGGAGGAGAGGCAGAGCTGCTGGGCGGTGGTGGTGGACATCGGATGTGAGCTCCTGGGCAGGTGCAGCATCAAGGACAGGGGCCTCCTCAAGATGCAGATGAGCTGGCCAATGTTTTTCTTCTCCTTTGGCAACCAGAGGGACTCTGCAATATTTAAGTGCTCAGCAGGAGCAGAAATGAAGGGCTGAATCACACTCTGAGCCCCGTGCACGGGGAGCAGAGGCTTCAGAGAAGATGCCTTCCGTGCACCTTGCAACAGCCTCCCTCTGATGAACCTTCAAAAGGATTTGGCTCCCCTCAAGCTGGTAAAGCCTGCGCAGTTTCAAAACAGACCACCTGTAAGGTAACGAAGGAAGCCAGCAGAAAAATACTGGCAAGAGAAAACAGATTCCTACAAAAAGCCATGCCTCTCCCCACCCCCCCACCCCCCACCCCCCCCAAAAAAAAAATTGTTTAGGAGTGGGGAAGAAAAGGTCTTCAGTTGATTCAGTGTTGCGCATCAAGTCGAAAATGTCTATGACATTTTGGAAATGCCGACAGCTTGGGGAAATGAAGCAACTTGCCATGATCTGAGAGTCCTGCTTGTCCAGCGGGGATCGAAGCAAAGGCCCCATAACATCGCTGGAATTGTTAATATCTCCGCTCTGCAAAGGAATGAGCGAGCTGGGCTACAGCATGTGCCAAGGAAATGGCTGTCTGGGAGGACTGGGCTTGGAGGCACATGAAGGAGATCCCCCATATGGTGAATGCTCATATCCTGGCGGCATCCCATCTCGGAGGAAGGGGAACTGGAAAGACTGCTCTTGCACCACTGCCAGCCGTGGGTGCTCATACCTGGCTGCTCCGCACAGGGAGAGGAAAGAGCTGATGTTAACAAGAGGCTGAGAAACGTGTTTATTTTTGCTCCAAATCTCAGGCTTACTGCCTAGGGGACAAGACGTGAACTGTTCTTTTATGAAGTGATGTGTGGATGAATGTGTCTGCATCAGTACTCTGCCTTGCTTCACTCTGAGTCATACTGCCGGGGGGAGGGGGGGAGGAGAGGGGGGGCGTGGAGCGACTAAAGATGGGCCCAGGCAACATTGTTCAGATGCAAATCTCAGTGGATTTACAGCTATTTGAAACATTTGAGGAGAGCAGAGGGCTTTTTTTGGCTCAAGGCTTTGGTCCCAGGGAAAGACTCATGGCTCTTCACTGTGAATGAGCATGCCTCGAGGTTAGCAGGTAATACAGGTTTTCATGGAGAGACTTGTAGGAGCAGAGGCAGGGCAGAGCAGCTCTGCGCTCCGCCTGGCAGCTGAGAAGCAGGGTCCCATGCCTGGGAGGGAGCCAGCCCAGACCTCATTTCATGGGGCCGGTAACTCTGTAGGCAGCGAGTTGTGGTGTTTGAAGAGTCCTGCATGCAGAGTAGGAGCATCCCGTGAGTCCTGGCTGGCCTGGGCATTCGCTCAGAGTGATCGTGCTCAGCTAGGGTGGGAGAGTCGCAGCTTCAAGCCCCTTGCCCACCTGGTACAGGTCTGGGACCTGGGTCTGTTACATTGCAGCGAGTCTGTCTTTCATTTCAACAAGGGCAAGTGTAGGGTGCTGCACCTGTGGAGGAATAACCCCATGCACCAGTACAGGTTGAGGGCTGACCTGCTGGAGAGCAGCTCTGTGGAAAGAGATCTGGGAGTCCTGATGGACAACGGGATGACCATTAGCCAGCAATGTGCCCTTGTGGCCAAGAAGGCCAATGGCATCCTGGGGTGCACCAAGAAGAGAGTGGCAAGCAGATCGAGGGAAGTTATCATTATCCTCCCCCTCTACTCTGCCCTGGTAAGGCCACATCTGGAGTAGTGTGTCCGGTTCTGGGCTCCCCGGTTCAAGAAGGACAAGGAACTGCTGGAGAGGGTGCAGCAAAGGGCTACGAAGATGTTTAGGGGACTAGACCATCTCTCTTATGAGGAAAGACTGAGGGACTTGGGTCTTTTTAGTCTGGAGAAGAGAAGACTGAGAGGGGATCTTATCAACACTTATAAATACTTAAAGGGTGGGTGTCAGGAGAACGGGCCCAGGCTCTTTTCAGTGGTGCCAGTGACAGGACAAGAGGTAACGGGCACAAACTTGAGCATAGGAAGTTCCACCTAAACATGAGGAAGAACTTCTTTGCTTTGAGGGTGGCAGAGCACTGGCACAGGCTGCCCAGAGAGGTGGTGGAGTCTCCGTCTCTGGAGACATTCAAAACCCGCCTGGACGCGTTCCTGTGCAACCTGCTCTAGGTGACCCTGCTCTGGTAGGGGAGTTGGACTAGATGATCTTGACGTCCCTTCCAACCCCTACCATTCTGTGATTCTGTGATTTATCAGAGCAGGTCTACAGTGAAGATTGGCTTCAAAAGCAGGTTTTCTAATGAAAAAAAAAATCTTTCAGAAGACAGGCATTCAGCTGGCTCGCCCAGGAGAGGAGAGGACACGCTCACTACCCCAGCTGGCTCTGCAGCTCTTGTTGTTGTAATAAAGAATCCACTCAACCCAGCCTTGCCTTTGCCTTATCCTTTTGACAGATCTGTGTGCTCTGTGGGCCATGGAGAGCTGGCAGAGGCCAGGGGTATTCCCACCCCATGGAACCAGGAGGCAGTGCTAGCAGCCCTGGGCTGTGTGCAGCCAGCATCCAAAGCCAGAGCCCTTGGGGAAAGGGGAAGCTGCAGTTGACAGCACTGGTTTATTTTGGGGGAGATTTTCTCGGTACAGAGCTGGAGACAGGCAGTATTTTGAATGATGCATAATAATGGCATTGCAGCCATTGGGGCAAATTCCTTCCTCACTGTAAGAAAGGAGTTGTGAAATCCTCCTTCTAAATTTAGGGGAAAATTTCTACGTCAGCTGGAGTTTCTTGGTGAGTGTGTTATAAATGATTGCCCAAGCTGTGAGCAGAATAAGCAGTGACATTACAAAAGTCAAGTGACTGCTGTGTGTTATCTGTCCCTACCTGACCTCCTTAAAGTCTCTCAGAGAAATACAAAAAGTTGGGGAACGCATCTGGACCTTCAACGAGACGCTGCACAAACGAAACCGAACAGAGACACCACCTCGTTCCCGAGCCCCTGTGACACCCTGACAACTCCTCTCTTTTGGGATGCCTCACAGTTAGAGACACAGCTGTGACCCTGTTAGCTCTACAGGCTTGGTGCTGCCTGACAGCACACATGTCCAGAGAAATGCCCTTAGCTCCTGCTGCGGCTGCTGGGTGCCGAAGAGGATGCTCAGGATGTCCATGGCAGCATCGAGACTCAGCCAGCAGGACCCTCCGCCTTGCTTTACTGGGGAAAAGAAGAGCGACAAAACCACTGGTACCTGCGTGACCCCAGCAGAGCTGCCCGGAGCTGGGAGACGTCCTTCACCAAGGCACCACCTTCAGTGATGGCTGCTGCAAAGGGGCTGAGAATTAGTCTGTTGTACAAAGTTGTTTAAATATCTGTTATTTTTATTTGCTCATGTGATTTGATGGAGCAGTCAAGACGGGATTGGTCATATCCATAAGGCAGTTCACATTTACAGCAGGACAGGATAACAGTATATTAAGACTTTTTTTTTTCAATTCGATAGTTTTGAAGTTCCTCTTTTTTCAATAATATTTTTAATAACACTGGATTTACAACCAGCTTAGTGTAAAACTGTTAACTTCTAAGACCAAACTTTACCTAGCAGTCTTTTTTTATAGTATGTTGATTTATACTGGCCTGTTATGTTTCCCTTTTGGAGCAGTTAGGATTTTAGTATCATTAGCCTAATATTTAGTGAGAATATATATTTTATGATCCTAATAAAAACTAATTACAGGGAGGCACTCACCTCATAAGTCACGATGTGTCGGTCCTTCGAGACATTAACGGGCTTGAGGAAAACTAGACGTGATAAGATGCGGCACCATGTCAAACCACAGAATAGGTAAAAGACTGAACCTCACACTCAAATGAGAGATATTTTAATGACTAGCCTTTTGGTGTCAAAGCTTTTGCATATATTGGGCAGAGTATGCTGTACAGTCCACATTTTTATATTCCTTTGCATTTTGAGACTAATTTAAACTCATTCTGGGCAGAAATGAGATTTTCCGTTGTTTTACCTCTGCTACTCTCACACCATGTCTCTGGTACCCTGCTCCCATCCCCTTCCCAGCCCTAAACACTGGCTGCCCTCTCTGCTCCGGGGTAGGGGGGGAAGTTTTGTGGCTGGATGGCTTCCATACGAGGATCCAGCCTTGCCCCATGCACTGCTGCCGTGGAGAAGGAAAGAGGCCACCGCGCACGTTCATGCGAGGCTTTTCTCTAGATTTTATTGTGACTGCATTGTAAGACAAGGGGAACGGTAAGTGCCTTTCATCTCAGAAGTAGATGGCCTCAGAAATTACCCCAAAAGGCCCTGAATCAGTAAACAGCAATTACGTGAGCTCTCTCTGAGGGAGAGGGTGATGTCACGGTAATTTCGAATAAATAACAGCACTTGAAAATTATAAGAGCCCAAGCAATTTTACACTGTCATCCTTTCAGATTTGGCTGTTCATATGTTGCGTTTCAGCTCATTAAGGCTGTTTCACAGGCAGATGGCTGCAAAGATTTGTGTCTTCTGCCTCATCCCTGCCCACCCCCACCCCCCGTCCCAGGGCTGTTAGGTCCAATCCCCCCTGCATGCCCCTGCCTTTCTCCCAGGCATCTTGCTCGGCCTTCACCCTCTGCCTGCTTGAACCCTGCCGTGGCATCCCCAGTTCCCCGTCTTTGCCTTTTCTGGCAGGCTCGCCCCTCTTCAAGCTGGCAGCAGGCAGCTACCCAGTGCAGCTGGTCTCTGCCCCATGGGTGGTGGATGCCCTTTTGGATTGCCACTTGGACCTCTTCTGCATATCTCCAACTTCCCCACCCCAACCCATGCTTCTCACTCTCCCCACGGTGCTCCTGCACCCCACAGCACAACCCCTGGCTTTCCCCCACCTCGGCATATCCTGGCCCCCACAGATGACTAACCCAGCTATTTGCCTAGGCAATCGCTCCCCACTTCCCTAAACTCCTTCCCATCTCCACCAAAACTGCCCATCTGTCTCCTCCTTATATCTATCTTCTGCTAAAGGGGACGCATCAACGTGGGCCTCTTTGGTAATTCGTTTCTCCACGACCATATTGCTAGCCTTTGACCACAGCAGCTAAATTTCTTGATTGCTCATAGATTATCTAGTTGGATGTGATTGCTGTGACCATCTGGTCCGATCTCCAGTATAATTTAAGCCACAGGTCTTTTCTGAATTATTTCCTGATGTCTTTTCTATAAATAGACATTCAAAAATGCCAACTCTTAGCTCGCTCTTTCCGATGATGGAGCAGCCACCACAAGTGTTAACTGTTGTTGCTCTGTTTGCTGCTTATTATTAAAGATACATGCTTTATTTCTAGACTGAATTTGTCAGCTTCAACTCCAGCTGTTAGATTCAGTTACATCTTTATCTGAAGAGTCCTCTCTCCCATTTCTCTTCCTCAAATAGATGCTATGATTAAGTCATCTCTTAAACTTCGCTTTGTTAAAATTAACCGCCTGAGCTGCTGTGTATTTCTGCTGTTTTCCTGTCCCTAGCTTGCTCTGAAGTACCTCTAACTGATTCGTATTATTCTTGCACTGAGTGCACCATGGAAGGGTATGGTAACATAACGGTGTAGTCTTAATTAATACTCTGTATATTGAAAGACAATGTTTATTCTTCTGCGCCACAGCAATGGCTTGGAAAAGGTGTTCCCTCTCCTCAGGGAACATATGCTACTATATTTAAGGGGGATCCAGCAGCCATAGAGCAAGAAAACTTTTTATCTTTGCCTTTGCAAAGATGCGAATCACCCTGAGGACCTGACATACGCATCAGTGATATATCCTGCTTTCCTTCTTGTTCCTGCGCTACTACCTAAACCACAGATGAAAAGGTTTTCAATGCTATTCTCTACAATCATTCAATACACCATCATTCCCAAATAATTTTTAAATAAACTATTACTGTGTGAATATGACCTGTGCTCTTTTCCACTAGGTGTAGGAGTTTACAGTTGGTAATATTTTGGCAGGTCTTTTTCCCTCGCATCCAGCTTGCAAGTGATCCAAATCAGTCTCCAGTTATCACGTTTCCAGGGGTTTTGCTGTCTTATAAATTTCGCAAGGGATTATTCTACATTTCCTTCCTGATCAGTGGCAATTATTTGGAATAGCAAACGTACAAAACCTAAGCTTCATGGAACATCTGAAAAAGCAGGCCTCTTTGTAAATGATTTCCCATTTACAATTGTATTTTCCAACCTCCAGTCTTAACTACTTTCTCATCTCTCTCATCTACTGTGAGGATTTTGTGCCTTTCTACTTTCTTCTTCAAAATGTCAAGAGGTACCAATCCAAACATCTTTCAGAAGACTGGTTTTTTAACCCTACTCTGTCTCAGTCAAGCTTGGAATTTAACTGATTTTTAAAAAGTAAAAACACATTCTTACAACATCATTTCGTTTTGTCAAAACCCGTGTGAGTTTCTACTAATTGTATCTTGCTTCTTCCTTTCTTCAGGAAATTAAATGCTCTACCACCTGTTGGATTATTCTGCAAAGGATCAGTTCAGTTTCACGGGGGCCAGTACCATGGGATCATCTCATTTACTTTTTTTAATAATGCCATCTTATTGGCTTCCTGCCAGCGCCCCGGAACTTCCCCAGTGTTTCAAGATGCATTGAAAATTAACGTTACTGATGCAGAGAGCTATTCATCAGCTCTTCTGAAGCTGTTGATTGCAAGTTTTCCGGATTTTAAAAGCCTAAGGAGAGTAGCTGCTGTTTAGCATTATCCTTGGCTACATTTGGAATAGCAGGTATTCTACGCAGTTTAGAAAATCAGTGTGGTGTCTGCCTTTTTCCCAAATACAGATAAGATAGATCTATTGAATGCCTTTTTTGCATTCCTTCTAGTATTGGACAAGGGCAGTAGATAAAATTCCTTAAGATCTCTGCCTTGTTGTCATTGATACCCTCTTTCTGAAGAGGCCAACCTGCAGAAATGGTGGAATTTATTTGTCTATAAATCTGGCAGGTACATGCTTGCTCATGGGGGATGATGGTATGTATATCTCATTCTAATGAACAAACTGGTCAACTTTGCTCTAAAGTTCAGATCGTTCCAATTTGGATCAAGAAACCTCCACTGATTTTGATTCACCAATTAATTTTTTGAAAGGAATTCCTGGCGGCAAATAAAAAAAGATGAAGCAAGAATAAAATTTGTTTTTCCAAGGGGATTTTTTCTGAAATGGTCCTTTTTGTTGAAAACTATGTTGTTGGCCTGCCCCTGAACCTTCATTCATCTATATTGTATGTTCTGCACATGCGTGCAGTACAATGGTGGCAAGCATTAAATATTCATCTTTTCTCGAAAGGAAAGCTGCCTGAAAAGACTTTGCTTAAATCTTTGCTCTGCTTAAAGTTTGCACTGGCTCAAAATGAAAAGTGAAGCTAAGACTAATATAGCATGTAGCACCACTGCCATTCTCAGATACTAAAAGTGTTAAACTCATAGAAGGCAAAAAAAAATACAACTCTCTCTTTTAAGTGGTTTCTGAATCATGCTGAAGCATTGCAGCATATGTTCCCATTAGGAGCAGCATAAGTCGCAGAACAGTCTTTGCTTGTGGAAGGTTCACATCTGAATTGCTGGGCCATTTGGATTAAATTGCATTTAGCTGCTTAGCAGAGCCAATGAAGGTGCTAAGGGAGCCGCTAAAAATCTTTACTGCAGTAGGAGTTTACTCCACTGTGTGTTTAAATCACCAGCATCAAAATTCTCACACCACTCGGGGAAACATGCCTGGTTAAAAGGAGCTATGGATAATGGATTTAATGAATTACTACTCCAACTGAGAACAGCTATTTGGTTGCCTAATAGCCATCATGCATTTGTTAAACTAGACCTGTGTGCCATAAAGAGTTTCAGCTCTGTGATGAGTAGTAGGAAACAGCAATACAGAGATATTGCTAGGAAAAAAAAAAACCAACTCCTGATTTTTTCATATGGGTGAAGAGTTTTTACTTAGCTTTTCAAAAATGATATTCACGGTAAGACATGCAATGGAACTGGAAATCTCACAAGCTGAGAGGCAGTGTCAAAAGGGCAGATTATAATGGAAAACTTGTGCAGCCTGACTGCAGCTTTAATGACAGCTCGAACACTTGTAAGTGTGGCATAAGTGTGTGCCTGCACACCTATACTCTATTAGCATTTTATTTTGTTTCTGTTTTCATGTTGGAGCTCCACGTTAGAAACCCCAGCTGCAACCAGCCTGCGTGCTATGTGCACGCAGGCAAAATTGCAGAAAAACTCTGCCATGATGCTAGTTGAACTAAATAGACAGGAGAAGGGAGGAGAAGAGAGGGGAGGAGAGAGGAGGAGAGGAGAGGAGAGGAGAGGAGAGGAGAGGAGAGGAGAGGAGAGGAGAGGAGAGGAGAGGAGAGGAGAGGAGAGGAGAGGAGAGGAGAGGAGAGGAGAGGAGAGGAGAGGAGAGGAGAGGAGAGGAGAGGAGAGGAGAGAGGAGAGGCTCCCCATTTGGCTCACCTCCCCAGGCAGAACCAGGAATTGTGCTGCTCGGAGGATGCTCAGTGCTGAGTGGCAATGATAGAAACAGATCATCACCAGACTGCCACAGTTTCTTAGGAAAAGAGTTCTCTCAGTTTACAAAGAGAAAATCTGACTGAGCAGAACAGAAATTTTTCCTTTTTATTTTAGCAGTGTCCAACACAGTGAGTACCCCCTCTGTGGTTTTTGTGCCTTGTGAGAAGGTAAACGTTTACCACCATTGCTGAGCATCACAACTCTAGCCAAGGCAGTTTGCAGCAGCTGAAGTCACACACCTGCCGTTCCATGAAATGGTCTGAGTTTTACAGTGTCTGGAGTGCTTCTGTTGTTTATGGGAACGTGAAATGATGTGCCTCGGTGGCTTTATGAGAGGTCTAGACTGAAGGAAGTTTCCCATCCTGCACTGACAGGCAGTGGCCTGAGATCAAAAAATACATTCAAATTGAAGAGAAAGGTGTCTTTCAGAGAGCCAAGGCTTAGCCTAGGAGTCCTCCTGGGTGCTGGGGCTCCCTTCAGACCTTTTGTTGTGGAATTGTATTTGATAAGAGCAGACTCAGACACACATGGAAACAGAGAAAATGGAGGCATTAAGCTTACAGACTTGGACCTGGAGCAGGGCACTTGACAGGCCAGAGCTCATCTCTGTCGTAGCAGTGACATTAGTGTGGATCTCCCAGAGCCAGGATCAGGCAGGAGCAGTCCTGGGGGCATGCTCTTTGGGAGTGAGAGCTAGAGGTATAAGGTCACTAAGGTACCAAATGACATAGAAGTGCATGATGAGGGAGATGATAGAGATGTATGGTGAGAGAGGATACATCAGAATGAGCAGCAGCTTAGGGGCATGATGATTTCTGTGAATTAAGTTTTCACCCGCTTGCAACGATGGTGAGGAATTTCCACAAATGCATCATCAGCCCCAAAGCCAAAGGGTAATTTCTTGGTATGGAAGAGTTAGAGGCCTTCACTCAATGTTGTGCTCCAACCATCAGGATCTTCCTTCTCAGGCTACACTTGTTTATGGAATGAATGCTGCTCTCCAGGCATCCAGGTCCTCTTCCTGCAGTCCAGCAGTGACTGCTTGACTTTCCACCGAGTGTTTCCCAAGGCCGCATTTTCTCATGTGGATAACTAATCTGAAGAAGTTGATCACCAACTTTGTACTGTTCTGTAGATACTCACATTTGAACATGTTGGACTTTGGGCCTTGTGTTCTCTCTAAGAGTAAAATGCTGTTTAATCTGTCATACAATTGTGGGGCTAAATATCTGCAAACATCCTCAATATTTTAAAATCTGCAGTTTGCAATATTGCAAATATCCCAGATGTTGAAGAGTTGAGATGGTTATATTATCATTTAAAATGCTGAAGCACATAGGACTGCACGGGCTCCTACAGCATGATTCAGAAGCCTCAATGCTCTGTATCCCAGACTTGCTGTAAATTAAATGTGAAGGGCTATGAACGTGAGTGGGTTAAGCCATCACGTAGCGCTACTGTGGAGATAGCTGCTATTTATCATTGCCTCCCACTGTGAGGTTGGAATAGGCAGCCTGAATGTCACATATACTGTATTTATAATGCTGTTTTAAGGTCATCTCCATGTGCAGATGTTCTAGACAGAAGAACTGATAAGTACAGATGTGTCTGTTGCGAGGTACTAAACAGATTTGAGATTATTATTTTATAAACGCCATATTTCAGCCAGAAACACTGCTGCAGTCACTCTATCCCTGGCAACCTTCCAGCCACCAACAGCTGGCAATTAACACTTACACAAAGATGCCCAAACTTTGTCCAGCCAAAGGCTTCAGTGGCGACTTGCCAGAAGCTTTAGGGCTGCACCTATTTTACATAAAATGGAGCAGATTGTGGCTGATTTAATCTTTCCTATGGAGCTATGGCCCACAAAGGCTTTTGCTTCTGGCATGCTTTGCTGTACCCTGATCAAGCCATTGCCCCATTGTGGAATTCAATGGGCCACATTTAGCCTCAAGGTTGTATTCTGGTTTTCCGTGAATTATGTTAACTACTGACAAAGCCCACAAAGCCCACAAAGCCTTTCAATCCAAGTGTGGAAACGCAGCAGTTAATCACATCTCTTTGTACATGAAGAGGGGAAGAGACTTTGCCAAGATATAATACAACTTCTGATGATATAATTTTAACAGTAACTACGAACAGACTGCTCATCATTTGTGCTGCACATTATGCAAGGGAGAAAGTTTCTGACCTGAAAATGTGCAGACTCATTATAAGGCAAGGAAAGAGAAATTAGACCCATACAACTCCTTCAGAAGAAGAAGCCTGAGGAGGAGAAGATGCCAGTCAATGTGGAAGACAGATGGCAGTTTCAGACCCCACCTGAAAGGGATGATCCTTTCTTGGACTGCCCCCGAGCTTGGTGACCCGGGCTGGGTTCACCCTCTCAGGCTGGTGAAGGTGTTGAACCCACAGGTCCTGATGACTGCATGGGTGGTGAACTGCTCTTCCCCTCCATGAAGTGAGGTGTGGGTGCTCTGCCCCAGCCATATTTTCACAGAAAAGACTGGCACTCCTCCTCCCTCCCCCAGCTGTCCTGTTGGAAGGGATGCTTAACTATCTAGCACAAATGAGAATTACAGGCTGTGAATCCTGGTCTGACAGATTGACTTCCCCGCATTCTGGAAATAGATGACTGAGCTCCTAAGAGGGGGTATGATTTAAGAAGCAACCTTTTCCCCAGCATGTCCCAGTGACTAGCCTGGACACTGCCTGCTCACTGTGCAGGCTGCTGGGGGATGCCTCTGTCCCTGCTGGCTCTGCATGGGGACCTAATTCCCAAGGGCTAAGGACCCCATACAGGGTAAGAGCCCGAGACTGGCAACCCCAGGCTCTCTTTGTGGGCTTACAAAATCTGGCACCATGAACAAGGGTATGCCCAGACTCGTTTCTATGACATTTAGGACAAGCTGGATGTCCAGGGACTCCCACCTGACTTCTGCTTGGTTTGGCTGATAATGGCATCATCCAGCTGTGCTTCTGCACACAGACACTTCACCGATGTTTTCTTTTCCTTCTTCCTTTGCTGTGCTGAAATTTATACAGACACCATATTCAGTGCTGATAAATGTAAATTAGTGCATAAGGGAGAGCACAAAAATTTAATTCTTTGTGCCTTTCAATTGACTCCAGACTATTTTTACTTTTCAGGATTGAGATCTTGAGGACAGACGAGAGAGTGCTCCTGAAATGGCAGCTCAATATTTGGAGAGGTCAAGGAAGCAAATAGAGCGTAAGGAAATAGAAGGAAAGGAAAGAGATAAGAAATCATAATCCATTATTATTCTCCTGAATAAATCCAGGGTGCGCTTGCATTTTTTAAACTGTGTGCAGATCTGCCATCCCTATCAGTCTCTAAACCACAACAGAACAGGGAAGCGTGCAGTAAGGGAAGCTGAGGTGATCTGGTATGTGGAAGGGATGTCTGAAGAGATGTTAAATACAAGAGGACTCTTAGCCTGGAAAAGGGACAGCTGCAGGGGGAATGTTACAGAAGTCTGTACAATCATCAGAAGCACAGAGAAGGTGAAGGGGCAATGTTCTTCCCTGAAATCTGCAATAGAAGAGCTGGGGTAGAATTACCTAGTGGTAGCTCAGGTCACTCAAATGGGTCATCTGTGGAACTCATCACTTCATGGTGTTTTTGACAAAACTTTCATGGCAGGTAAAAAAAAAATATTAGACAAACTCATGGAAGGTGAGTTTATTGTGGGCCACCAAACACGAGGATACCACTTGTCACTCCTGAAGTCTTGAAGGTGCAGGTCACTGGAAACGAGGACAACAAATCTAGGCTCTGGCTCTGCACATCTGTCCTGTTGGTGTTCTTTCTCTGAGCATCCCTTGCCAGGAGTTGTGACACTAACAGCAACAGACACAGAGCTGAGCCCAATTTATAACAAGTTTCCAATTCTCTTTTGCCTTTCCTGAAAAGACTTCAAAAGGGAAGAGAAGTAGCAGCCCAGACAGCTGCTTTTGCATCTCTTCCTGCATAATAGAAGAGATTGTTCTTCAGACATGTTCATCTTGGCTCGAATGTGTTGGCCTTTTGCATTGTTTTCTAAGGCAGATACTTTGTAAAACGCACATACATACAAGCATTTCACATGATTTTTCTTTCTCTCCCCCTTGTATTCCTTGCAACAGTGAAATATTTACATGCATCTTGCGAAGCTTGCCAAAACACAAGCTTGCCAAAAACAGAACTTCCCCCCGACGCCCACACCCTGAGAAGCAGGGATTTGGGATGGGGAGATCAACCGTGTGACAGAGAGAATCAGGTACTTGCCCAAGCTGAGGCACAGAACCTCTAGCAGAGCAGGGACCTCCAGGAATGCTATCAGCCAGGGCTCTGTGCTGAGTGCCACCACTGCCTCTTCCCAACCACCACGTGCAATCCGCTCATCTTCCGCCCCTCTGTTTCGGGTAGACAGCCATTTATTTTATTGCCAAATGTGAGCACGGGTCAGCACGTGTTACGATTAGCAGTACCTCAGACGGGTCCTTGCTGATACTCGTGATACTTGCATGATGGCTCCCTCCATGCGTTGGGGGGCCTGAACCTGTACCCTGGTGCAAGGAGCACTCTCCGGTGCCAGGGTGCCCTGGCACCCTTGCCCACACGGGGAGGAAACCTCATACTTGAGCAGTACGAGGTTTTTAGACATTTAAGCCTCACCTCCAGCTCCCAGCAGGACACCCAAAGTACCTCTGCAGCGGGAGGAGCTATGGGCCTTTTGTGCTAATTTGACTTTCCCAGAGGAAGAAAAACTCACAGTCAGGTAGAAGGAGATTCTTATCTCTTGCGAATCAGTTGTGTTGGTGGAAGGAAAAGGAATATTTTAATGAATTATTCAGTACCCCTCTCCCCTCTGGAATGGGCTAAGGAGTGGAGATAGGCTTCCTGCTGAACAGGTTGAAAGGAACGCTGTTTTTCAGAAGGACTGAGCCACCTTTCTGCTGAGCACAAGTAATTCAACGCCAGGACGTGCATTAAAAGGGTAGTGGCAAAAGGTGGGGGAGAAAACTTAGTTGTTAGCAGTGCATGTCTTAAAGAAAAATAGCAACCAGATGCTGATGATGCAGAGGGGGAAAAAACTGTGGATAGAAATCCCCACAGCTTCACACACAGTAATGATTTCACCAATAGCTGGATGAAAATGCATCGCCTTGTCCTAATGGAGAGCAAAAAATCTTCCAAGGACTCCATTCTTCTAGGAAAACTGATTATCCTGGTGTGTAACAGAGTCGCGCTTGCACTGAGACCTCCTGGGGACAAGCTGAGGGCAGCCGTGTCTGTGCTGCGGGGCGGGAAGGGTGCCATGGGGGGACTCAGGAAGCTGAATTCCCAGAGCGGAGACAGACTGCACAGGCTCAACCTCTTGTACCGAACTGTCACAGTGATCTAATTACTGGAAGTGAAGTGTGTGACATCTGGAGAGGTGCCCGAGCTTCAAAGTGACTTAGGCAGCCAGTGAACCATACCCTGCGCCAGCTCCCGAGTGCTGCACGCACCTACCCACCCACCCCTCAGTGCCAGGGAGGAGGAGCTGCTTTATCCACTGAGCATCTCAACAGCTGCGAACACAACCTCGGCCACCGGCCAGCTGGGGCTGGGTGTTGCTTTCGTCTGAAGACGTAGTGTATCACATTTTTACTGAGAAACAACTTCTCCTGCAGGTTTTTCCCATGTGCTCCGGTGGGGAGGCATTAATTGACGGAAGGCATGCGCTCTGGTGTGAGGTGGCCACCACTGACACCTTCCAGGAGCGAGACGTTATTAGGATATCTCGAAGTTACAGGCGATAATTTCCACAGCTCTCAGAAAAGGTATTGCACTCATCATGAGGTAACCCTCTTCTGGATCTCATTAGGATGGGTGAAGATGAATTAATCGCTTGTCTGGAAGCGCTGGTTGCCTAGGGATCAGCGATCATGACCTGATTGCATTCACTCTGGGCAGACAAAAGATGGTCGCAGTTTGGTTCTTCAAAAGGGCTATTTTCCCAAAGTTAAAGAAAATGACCAGTGAAATTAATTGGGAGGAGAGGTGTAAAGAGAGGAACGTGAGTCCTTTAAGAGAACTAATTAGCTGGCCAGAAAGCCACAGTTTCACACTCCAGAGATAGAAGAGCTCTGGCTAACAGACCTTCTTGGCTCATCCGCAAAGAGAAAGCAATTAGAAATCACAAAGCAATATATCACACGCAGAAAACAGCAAGAGGTATAAACAAGTAGCTATTTAAAGCACAAGGCAAGGGACAATAGGAAGAACTGGAAATATATTAGAAACAAATACAAGCGCAGACTAGATTTAGGCCACTTGCTAGATAGGGACGGTAAAATTGTTAGCAATAATGTGGAAAAGGCAAAAAGGGCAATAAACAGTCTGCAGGGAAAAAAGCAGAGAATGGATACATATTACATGAAGCTGAGTCATATAACAGAGCTGTCAGGTGTTGTGTCAACATTTTTTGGCAGATATAGTATTAAAGCTTCAGACCGTGTGAAAAAAAGGGGCCACAGAAACTATTTGAAGGCTTAGCTACCAGGGATGTTTGGTTACAAAATATTTTCTCCTTTTGTAGGCATTAAAATGATATTTTTTCTGGCAGAGAATGGTAAAACATGAACCAGTGGCTGGAAGCTGAGTCCAAGGTGTATATTTTTAACAGCAAGGGTAATTAACCATTGAGAGAACTAGAGAAAATCAGTGCCCTTTTGGAAGGCACGTTTTGGCCCCAGCCACGTTTGCTAATTCAGTGCCTGGGCAATCCTCACTGGCGACTGAGTGCAAATAAAGGTTGTTTTGGGACTGGTGGGCAAAGGGAGCCTGCCAGGTTCCAGCAAAGTATCACAGAGGAAATAGCTTTCTCCAGCAGCAACGGCGGGAGGGTGGGTCATGGTACTTGGGTGTGTGGGGTGACCCAAGGGTCTCCCTGTGCCCAGGGCCGAGCTCCCAAAACTACAAGGTCTGTGAGAGCAAAGAGAAAAACCAGCTTTCCCTGAGAAATACAGGAGCTCAAAGTTGGAGGTAAGATGGAAAGGCATAAGCACTTAGTTCTTAGTTTAAAAAGTGCATGCTTCTTTCACTAGCACCTAGTTTACTAGGTACTGAGAAAGGAAATATTCATTTAAGGAGAAAAAAAAAAGTCCTGGCTGTGATTTAGCTAATTGTAAAACGCAGTGGGGAGCTGGCTGGGGACAGGTCAGTGCCAGAGATCGCCTTGCACAGCCTCCCCCATCAAAGGCTTGGTGGTACCAATACTTTTCTGGGTGTTCCTAGCTGCTTGTAGCCAGGTGTTAAAGATTTGGGCTTGGTTGATACCCAGCCTGGTTCAGTACAAAAAGCGTGCCTACTCCCCCTGCTACACCAACTCGGCATTAAAAACATTTCCTCCTTCTTGATGAGGAAACAGGGCACAAATGAGCTCCAGTCTTTAAATATTTCTTGTCATCTCCAGCGAACACAGGTATTGAATAGGCGCATTATATGCTTACCATGGTCCGTTGTGAAATGTGTTTTTTTACACCCCAGGCATCCAAGCAGGCCATGAGTACCGATTGTAGTGCTGCTTGTGAGTTGGGTGGGGACAGCAATAGCTCCGCTCTGGGCAATGCTGTCACCAACCTGCACTACCTGCACAATCCATAGGCCATGACCTTAACAACAGCCGCATCAAAATTAGGAAACAAGCACGCCATTGATTTGCATTTTAGGGGAAGAAGAGGAGAAAGAGTCTGATCTAAATGACATTGATGTTACTGGGAGCTTTTCTAGCCAATTAAGTTGGAAGCGGATAAGGCGCAAGAACAAACAGAGAATGCGAAATAAGAAGTCTTCAGCTGAATGAAAGGGGAAACCTGATAAGGAAAGGCAGAGGGTGAAGCATATTAAGTACTCTGCAGTGTGAAAAAATAGGCTGCTAGTCAGCCAATGGGAGCATGAGAAATTTTTTGTTTTGTAATGGTATTTTTTCATTTTTTATTGAACTGTATTTTTAAGTGAAAGACACATTATATAGCAATGTAGAAATATGTATAAAATAAAGTGCCTGTGTGTTTACGTTTCTGAAAAAGGAACCCAGCCTTGCCAGGCTGTCTCACAAATGACCCAGGAGCAGGACCAACAACTGACAGTGTTTAGGGTGGGATCCAATCTGAACGGGGTCTTGGACACAGAAACATGAAAGTAATGTGAAAACGTGCAGAATGGAATTATAACCTTTCCTCTCCTACTCTCTGCAATGCTTAGGGAAGGAAGATGAAAACCTGTCATCAGTTTTGCATGCTTACAAAGACAGGCTCAGGGTATTATTTGCTACAGCCTCTAGCTCTGATTTCTAAAGCAGAAAAGGTTTAGTGCCCTGACATTGACAGGGTTGCACAGGTTACCGCACAGCAGTGGATCAGAACGCTGCGTAGCTTCAAAATGCAAAATGCCAGCACAGTTCATAATATTTTCCTATATTGATTTCAACCGAAGAGTGTTTTACAAATATATGTGGCCTGATTATTATTATTATTGTTGTTGTTGTTATTATTATTATTATTATCAAATTATTAAAGCCCCTGCTTTACAGATGGGTTACTGACTCCTAGGATAAGGAAGGCCACACATACAGAAACTAATAATCTGATGGTGACTTACAACCCTTTGTTTTAATTGCTGGATCACGGTTCCTACCGATGGGCACAGTTCGGCGGCTCAATGCAATCAATGGTCTTGTAAATAGGAAGATGTGCAATATCCTGCAAAATGGCCACACCTTCTCTGAAGAGATTTCTCCTGGGGGTGTCACTGAATTTAATTCACATCATCTGAAATCACCCTGAGCCCAGCCTGAATTGGAGCCCACAGATACCTTCACCTGCAGAGCTTCGGCACTTACTCTCATCAGTCGCTGCAGTAGGAGTTATGTCCACGCAAGGATGTCAGCACTTGGTGTGTGATAAGATGCAGCAAGGAAGTAAAATGAGGTGCAGTTATTGGCCGATAATAGGGCTCTTGACAATATGAAACTGTGGTGTGGCCAAATGAAATATGTTCTGTGAGAACAGGCTACTGTCCAGCACTTAATGTAAATGTTTCCGAAGTGCTGGTAGATCTGGTCTATAAAATACCCAAGGCCTGTGCAGGGAATGCTAATCCATACTGGCCTCCAGCAGAAAAAGAACAAATTTAAAGGCTAGGAACATTTTATGAGTGTGAGTGGAAAAAACAGTTTTTTGCAAATATTTTTTCACAGATTGAGAGTAGTCTGTGCTGCCTCCATGGCTTTCCTCAAACTTTCAGACTTGATTGCTCCTTCTCAACACTGAATCTGTCACCTCACGTGAATCCAGCATCCACCTTGTCACGCTAAGCCCCATTTGAAAAGGCTCATCAGGGTGTGCTGATGAATTTCCTTGTTCAGGGCTGTAATGCCTGCAGTAATCTTCCTCTGTTTTGTCAGTGTAACTACGACAATGTGTGCATCCTGACACACATTAATAATGGTTCATGTTTAAACCAGTCACACCAGAGCCCTAAAAAGAGTGTGTAGCTGCATATTCTTCATCAAATTAAACCTATATGGAACCAGACATCATGGAGGCCATGAACTACATGAAAATAGACGTTTGCTCTGGCAGGAGGGGGTTTTTCCCTGAGGACCAATGATCACAGCCAAGAGTGAGAAGATTTTGTTTCTTCCAGCCCCTTCCAAATTAAATTAGTAAATCTGAAGTCAAGACAGACAAGATTGCTAATACTATTAGACAGCTGCTTTCTCAGGAGTGGGATCACTATCAGTGGAAAGAAGTCAAGGGAATTTTTGCATTTAGAATGCAAGATTTTGATTCATTAAAAGGAATGGAAAAATGCAAAATTATTCCAAATATTGCAATTATGCCACAAAACCCGCGTTGCTAAAAGTGCATAGAATCTGCAATACTGTCACTAACCGGAAGCTTCTTTCTCCAGCTAGGGTAAACTGAGAGACATGGAGTGCTAGTCTCTTCTGTATCTGTTACACTGCCATAGCTTCATTGACTGCAGCAATTATCCCTGATTGACACCTAAGTGAATTAGAAACGTGCGCTGCACATCTTAACTGCACATGAATTATTGCATTGTGCTAAGCAACAAACTTGGAAAGCCCTTTTTTTCACCCAGTGGATCTTTTTGGTGTTTCTTGAATGTCTTTAGACTATGAGCTGAATTTATAAAATCCCATACATGATATCACATCAGCTGTTGTAGCGTGTAATTAGCTCTATTTCGTATCTCAGACATCTCGTCGTGTTTTGCAAGGAAGCGTCATCAAAGTGGATTTTGGCCATTTTTCTTAAGCTTTTTTTTTTTACTTTCTGAATGTGTGCAACCCCTGCAAACACCTGAAAATGGACGCTGTGGGCAGTCAGCCACAACCCCACAGTTGTGAACACCATGTGTTGGGGATCTCATGAGTTCAGATGCCTACAGCTTTTTTCCTCTGGAACTCAGTACCCAGTCATACACATCAGGCCAACTGCACTCCCATAAGCCATGTGTCTCTGTGTCTATACAGAGAGGCCAGCGCCCTGGACAGGAATATGGCGACTCTAAGTGGCAGGCACCGTGCAGCTGTAGTCTCCAGCACCAGCAGGTCTTGGCTGCAGAGCAGAGAGGCGGGCTGAAGTCTGAGGGAAGGAACCAGCTCTTCTACATTGCAGAGTTAACTCAACATGAGCTGGAATGGTGGCCCTCTCTGGAGTCCATCCCCACCCACAGGAGTCGCCCTGGCAGGCTGGGAAAGGGCTGAGAGCTCAAGTTAGATGGCCAGTGGAGGTCCAGGCAAGCGCCCACCTCAGGTAGTAGCCCCAGCATCCTGCCATGGGACACTGATCCCCTCGTCCAGCCTGGCTGATAATGCTTCCCATCATCCCATGCTATCCCTTGGCTAAACATGAAGTTAACTTTCCAGGACAGACCTTGTGCTGTGCTGGGAAACTCCTGCACCCAGGAAGCCTTGGCAGGCTGAGAGGGCCTCGTTGCCGGGCTGTGACAAGCGAGCTTGAGCTTGAGGTGGCATCTGTCCTACCACAGGTGCAGCACCAGGTGGTGCCAAGCTCCTCTGCCATCCCCACCACCGCCCCGTCTGCCTGCACTGCTCCTTGCAGGGCGGCTGGCAAAGGTGAGGAAAACACTGAGCAGATGCAGGTGTTACACTTCTCCTCCGAGCACTTCTGGGTGGCCTTGCTAACTTCTGCTGCCCTGGATCCCTCAGCTTCAATCTGCTGTCATCTCATGTGAGGTCCTGCTCAGCGGCTTGACTCCTTGGCTAGGATCTGAGCTTTGCCCCTGTATGGAATATCTTCAGTATTTCCCTTCTTGGTGAAATAAAAGGTATTTGTTATCTTGCTGTTTTCCATCTGACCCATAATTTACGACAGACCATAGAGAGTTTGGTTGGGCCCTTAGGATGTCTGAAACCTTTATGGTAAAGAAAATAAATCAGACATATCAGACTGCCCAGTAAGGACACTTAAAATTAGCCACAATGATTTGAAGAAATGTATTTAAACAACAAAAGAAAACTTAACCTATGGGATTTTTTTCTCTTTTTTTTTTTTTTTTTGACAGACAGTCACCAAAAACATTTTTTAAGTATTGCAATTTTTGGAGGAAGAAATTAGCTTATTTTTAAATAGAAAATTAGGGAAAAAAAGTTGATGCATTTCCTTCTGGCATTTTTAAATTAAAGATTGTGATGTGCATTCTGAAATATAGTTTAAATTTAAAATCTGATCCGATTTTTAAAGGATTAAGACAAAAAAAGGATTAAGACAAAAAAAGGATTAAACGGGCCAAGATTAAGCTTTTGCCCCATAACAAATGTAAACAACACATTTCTAGTAAAAATAAAGTAATTTTTAAAATTTTACTTGACAAAAATCCCCGAACATTTTCCATATGCTACCAGTTGAATTAATTTTCTCCTCCTCTTTTTTTTTTTTTTTTTTTTTTTTTTTTCTTTTTCAACAATGAAATTGAAGAACCGGGTATTTGCTGAGCTGTGCTGAACAGGTTAACATATACATTGCTTTTTTTTGTCACACATGTACCTAGCAGAAAGGCATGGATTAAACAAAGTCCCTTTCCCTAATTTTATGTAATCCCCACTCATGCACAGTCTCCGTTGTTTCTATAGGATGTTAGTCTGGATTAGGAAAATAGGAGCCTGCACAGCAAGACCAATGGTAGAAGGAAGCTTTTGAAACTGAAAATGTTGACAGTGTTCTGGACCATTTTCAGACCTTCTTTCACAACGTTGTCTGTGGAGCCATCATCTCACAAAGAGGTTTTTGTGTTTTATACTTAGAGGTGCCACTCGAATCAGTGACGCTACCCAGGGAGAAGTTGAGATGTTTTTAAAATGACGTAGACGTGTATTTTAATATGACCTACATATAAAAGAGGAACTAAATGATAAAAGTGGCATGCTGAGAGGCCTTGTTCAAGTGGAGCTTTCTCTCTTTGGGGGGAAACATTTAAGGTATTTACTTCTTTAAGACCTTGTGATAGGGAGTTCAGTTTGGGGAAATGTGCCAACCAAGTTTGGTTTCTAAATCAAGTTTCAGTCCTTGTGACTTCAGCTCCGCAGATCCATGTCTGAATAACAGGCCCCAACGCACTGCACAGCCCAAAGCTGACAGTTCCTGCTCATTTACAGCCACAGGCTTGTCAGATTGAACTTGAAATCTGACCCGAGCATACTCAGAATTCATCCCAAGTTCTCCTAACGCTGCCTGATGAATTTTGCCTGGCAGCAGGTTTTATTACAAGGGGATTTCTTAAAGTATGAGAAGTAGCTCCAAGCCATCTCAATAACAGTAATTATTTCAATGTTTCCTCATTGCTAGATAGAACCCAGACTCTTGGAACTGTGCAAAAAATTAGTAATTTTGTGTCAAGTCAGCATGAAAATGCTTTGGATTTCTCACAGAAAGGAGTCTTGTGTGAAATATGTTTAGGACTCAATGAAACGCTTTGTTCAGTCCAACACAAAATGTTTTGTTTCATGCGGGGGAGTTTTTCTTCTTGCAAAACAAATGTGGGTCAGTCCTATTTAGAAAATCTTGTTTCAAAAGATAACTTCCCTTACTTTCACAAACCTCATCATGGGAGGGGGAGGTGGGAGGTGTGTGTGAAACTGCAACAACTTTGACTTCATTTGTAAATAGTTTCCTGTCATCTGAAACTGTTTATTTTTTAGGTGAATAAACATTTCTACAAAACCATTTCAGTTAGCTCTACCTGGAGTCAATATGAGGTGTAAGCATTCATCATTCCGCCAATTGCAATGAAGCCCCGTGACTGGTGGCCCTGTGGGGTTAACCTGGGCTATGGATGATATGGCAGACCTGCTGGAGGACTGCTAATTGCTTGACTAGAGCTGTTTTCCTGAGGTTTGGGTTGAAATGAATGAGCAGGTCTGAAAGGCTCTTGGTGTAAGGAAGGAAGAGTAAGTTCTCTTAGGGCTTCCGCATACCCATCTCATGGACTCATTCCTCCAGAGGCTGATAGGGGAAGCTAAAGAACGAAGGACGACCTCAGACTTTGCTATTTTTGTTTTGCTTACAATGGACTAGACCTTATTTCAGGCTAAAAATCTGGCCATGAGGAGCTCACTGTGTCAAGGTCAGAAGTAAACAACCACATGAGATTTCTCTGCCCAGTTTATAAAGTATCAGTGGCATTTCTTGGATGTTATTTAACCAGCTAGCTACCTTGTTAGCAGATTTATTTAGCGAGGCACCTCCCACGTGGCAGAACTGCAGAAGAAAATACAGATCTGCCCTCCTTTCAAGTTGAAGGGGCTTTTGAAACAAATTTAGCTCTTGCAGCTGTGCTTTGGCAGGGAATGGGGAGAGGGTGTCATGGACCACACCTCTCCTTGGGGCAGGATGGCTGGAGGCAGCTGAGCGGGAGCGAGCTCACGGCTGATGAGCAAGTTCCCACCAAAGCCACACAATGTAAAAATGTCCCCCCTCTCAGACATATCACTGAGGACCTTTAGTTTCACCCCATTGCTTCCAGATGAGCTAAGCTAGGCAGCTGCTGCAAAGCAACCCATGTTCGGCTTTATTTTCTGATTTTGTTGACCGGCATCTTAACAAATTTATTTAGATATAAAAATGATACTGATGCTCAGAAGAATCAGATAAAACTCTCTCGAAAGTTCATAGTAAACAACATTTCTACCTTTTTTTCCCAAATGATTCATTAAGCACAGTTTCTGTAGCTTTTTAAGCAACCTGGAAGTCTCTGAGGTTGACAAGAGAAAGGGCTGAAAACCAATTCTAGCAGAATCTATTCTTGTCTTTCTCTAATGGCTTATAGATCTTGCTATTTCCATAAATGCTCTTTGAAGGGAAACTATGTGGGATTTTAATGGCTTTTCGAGTTTGTGTGGGTGTCACTTGCTTTGATGTATGCCAGATACAAAATAACAGTATGACTGAAGGCAACGATCAATGGGGCTTAAGATGAATGGCAAGCACCATGTTGAGGAACACACCTATCCTGGGGTTATTGCACCCTGAACACAGCAGTAGCATTGAGCTACCGCTCTTTTGTGTCTAGGGAAAAGTCTCTCTATTGCATTTTAGTGGGCATACTGAAGATGCATTATGCTTTTAGAAGTAAGATATTTTTGCCCATTGGCGACATGTTGCTTGTTACCTCGAGCTTCAAAGAAGTGCTTGGGGACAGCGATTGTACTCAAATCTAACTTACAGCCAAATTGTCACAAGCCTTTTGACAGGAAAAAGTCGTCTGGAGTTATCTGTCTAAGGGACAGAAAAAATCTAGCAAAGTGTTTTACTTTTGCAATATTCAAGATAAACCTGAGTTGTAACATATGTGGGAGAAGCTCGAAGGCAAAATCATATTGGGAATGACTCCTGAAGAATATTCTGTGAGGCAGTAATTAGGTTAAGGTTTCTCTTTCAGTCTGCTTTCTGGTGCTGAGGGATTTCAGCTCTTATTTGTAGCCTGTCCTTTTGGAGTATGTCACCAGCGAGTGTAGCCTACCCCCAGCCCAGCCGTACCCACCACCCCACTGAGCACCACATACTCGCTTCTTCCAGCCTAGATCTGTCCATGTGTGTCCCTGCACAAAATACATCTGTTATTTAAGCCTAGGCTTATTATTTCATTTTTGAAATTATTAGGCTTATTATTTCATTTTTCACAGTTGTGAGCTGGAACTTTGAAGACTGTGCAAAAAAAAAAAAAAAAAAAACAAACAGTGCGAAACCAGTCAGTGCCTATGATCTACAGAGAGCTGGATGTTTCAGCTCCCTGACACAGAAGGTGAAACTTTAGGAAAAATCCTATCTTGCTAAAGTTACTATTTTTGTTGAAACATATCCTCCCCTATTAGGTTTCCATGTATCAGGAACATCCAGACTCTGGTTGACAGCCTCAGTACTTTCAAAGTATCCTGCAGCGGTTTTGTCTTTATCGAGGGGTTAGATGTAACTAGATCAAGGGGTATATATCCCTAACAGGACAAACAGAACAAATGGGAGTGAGCAGGAGAGTACAGTTTTCAGCTGAATCCGCACAGCCAGGCTAGGCTTTAAAGGTGGGTGCAAGTAGCCACGGAGCAAGCAATTATTCAGTCCTCTTCAATATATTCATCAATGATCTGGATGAGGGGACAGAGTGCACCCTCAGCAAGTTTGCTGATGACACAAAGCTGGGGGGGCGGCTGACACACCGGAGGGCTGTGCTGCCATACAGAGAGACCTGGACATGTTGGAGATCTGGGCAGAGAGAAACCTTATGAAATTCAACAAGGGCAAGTGTAGGGTGCTGCATCTGGGGAGGAACAACCCCATGCACCAGTACAGGTTGGGGGCTGACCTGCTGGAGAGCAGCTCTGTGGAAAGAGATCTGGGAGTCCTGGTGGACAACAGGATGACCATTAGCCAGCAATGTGCCCTTGTGGCCAAGAAGACCAATGGCATCCTGGGGTGCATCAAGAAGAGTGTGGCCAGCAGGTCAAGGGAGGTCATCCTCCCCCTCTACTCTGCCTTGGTGAGGCCACACCTGGAGTACTGTGTCCAGTTCTGGGCTCCCTGGTTCCAGAAGGACAGGGAACTGCTGGAGAGGGTACAGTAAAGGGCTACAAAGATGATTAGGGGACTGGAACACCTCTCTTATGAGGAAAGGCTGAGGGATTTGGGTCTCTTCAGTCTGGAAAAAAGACGGCTGAGGGGGGATCTTATCAACACTTATAAATACTTAAAGGGTGGGTGTCAGGAGGATGGGACCAGGCTCTTTTCAGTAGTGCCCGGGGACAGGACAAGAGGCAATGGGCACAAACTTGAGCACAAGAAGTTCCACCTAAACATGAGGAGGAACTTCTTTACCCTGAGGGTGGCAGAGCACTGGAACAGGCTGCCCAGAGAGGTGGTGGAGTCTCCATCTCTGGAGACATTCAAAACCCGCCTGGACGTGTTCCTGTGTAACCTGCTCTAGGTGACCCTGCTCTGGCAGGGGGGTTGGACTAGATGATCTCCAGAGCTCCCTTCCAACCCTATGGTTCTATGATTCTATGATTCTATGATTGTAGTCACAAACAGCAAATTTTCAAGTCCATCGCTGTGATCACCTGCTAAATATAATTCCTTTACAAATGTAACAAATGGAGAAATCTATACAGTCTGATATGCATAAGTGTAAAATGCCAGCTCACATCAAACCACTGAGCCAAATGGAGGTTATGCTACCTGTATTGGAAAGGAAATGTGCCTTACTGCTCTTGGATAAGAATCAAGAAATGTTTTTTTTACATGAGGCTTCTGGCTGTAAGGGGTATACTGGGAAGAGCAATATCTGTAATTGGCTTGGGGCTACCTACAGAGACATTCTTGGAGTTCACTTTGACTAACAAATTATTTGAGTATTTAATCTTCACAGATCCCTGCTAAAAAGAGAACGCTGATCTTTTTGTGTAGAGGAGAAAAAGTATTTTGACCCATTTTGTGCAGGTGGCTCAGCTGTTACTGTGTCCATTGGAGGATGGAAAAATGCTGCTAACTGAGAGAATTAACTAAATTTGGGCTGTGAGTTATGACTTCTGACAATAGTTCTAAACAAAGCTGACATGGCACATGACCAAGCTGAACTGATTGATCCATTAGTAACCCAGAACTCTCGACCCAGGGAAAAATGTTGATTACATGAAGAGACTAAAAGGTAGCCCAATGATTACATCAGCGCTGACATCCTTTCCAGCAGATCCTGAGAAGAGGTGAACTTTGTCATGTTAACTTGATAGCTTTTTCTGCGGGTAGCGCCCAACGCATCCTCCTGCTGTTTACCTACTATAATAGATGCCACTGGATTCCTGCTGTATCATTTATTCTCATGAGGTTCTGTACTGCCTGCTTGAATTTCAGTCATTGAAATGATTGCTGGTCCTTGCTCTCTGCCAGAGCTGAAAATTGAATGCTGCAAGGAAAAATCAGCTCCATATTTCATTTCCATTTCTTTTAATCTCCCTTGCATGCATTCCATTCATAGTTTAATCATGACACGGTGCTACGGGCTTGAGGGGTACAGAGGAGCGAAGAGCAGCCTAGTTGTGAACAGGCGATGGGCAGAAGACCCTTACAGGAAAGGAACGTCCTGCTTTATGTCTGCGTTCTCTGACAGCTGTGTTGATTCTGAGCGTGGAGTACATAGGTCGCTTTTTCCACGCATACAACAGCATATGTCTAAAGGCTCTGCAAGTGCTGGGCTCTGGGCGAGCTGCCCCAGTGGCTCGGCTCGCTGGAGCACCGGAGGAAAGCTGCAGGGTGAGGCCAGGCACGACAAGGCCTGTTCTCATGTGGTATGACACAAATGCATCACACAGGCCCAAACCTGTGTGGCTTTGACATCCGACTTCAGCTGGGAGACAGCAGAAGTCCTGTGAAGAGGCAGGAGAAAAAAAGGAGTAAGAGTTGTTAAGGAGAAGAGCATTGAAGTGCCATTAGGAGTGTCCCCCCCTTACAAAAGGAAAATTTCCAGGAGGCAGTGCTGGCACTGTGGTGGGCTGGGACAGAGTTTGGAAAGAGGGAGACTAGTCACTGCCTTGCAGAGAGATGCCTGCAGACAGCACTTGTCTCTGAAGGGTGCCTTTTACACAGGCAGCCTGGGACAGCAGAGTTGCTGAGCTGGAGCTGGCAAGTCAACATCGTACCAAATAACTACAGGTTACTCTCGTGCCTGGATCTTCATGGCTGCAGGGAATAAGGGAATTGAAGCCTCTGTCGTCCTTCCTCAGCATCTGCAATACCCACTTGAGGATGACACCTGAGCAGGGACAGGGCTGCGCAAAGCTGAACAGCTCCTGGGGAGAGCACATCACATTTCCCATTGGTATGTATACTTTGGAGAAGCACATTGGCTTGGACAACATCGTTACTGAGGGAGAGTCTTTATTTGGTCCCTACTTATATTGTGTCCATAAGCAGAAGTTTGACCTCCTGTTTGGAAAGCTTCCACCTTTTAATTTTCATGAAGTCCCACCCATACTCGGGAACTTGCAAGGATACTCTTGGGACGAATGGTGCAGATGGCCAGAAGGACCGGTACCCAAGATGGGAGGCATTGGTCAAGTGCTACTGCCTGCTGTTATCCCTGCCTGCGGCTGTCTCTGCGGCAGGACCAGGCTGCAGCAGCAAGACCTGCACATGTGTTCTTCCACCACAAACATGTCTCCATTTTGTACCGGCGACAAAAAGTCCATCGGATCATAACAGCATGCTGTCACTGTCAGTCACTGCAGCAAAGTTTAACTGATGGGCTGAGAGGGAAAAGGGTCCATCTTCTGCACTTGCAGGTGGGCTTAGCACAGGCCACGAACGGGTCCATATTAGCTGCTGCAGAAATACTTCATATTGCAATGGCTCTGAAGAAACTCTTGACAAACATCCTGCAGATTAACTGCTCCTCTGCAGGTGTTTGCTGCTGCTGACCCATGTGCAGCATTAATCCCAGGTGCCAGCTGCCGTATGAAAGCGCAGATTTGTGAGACAGCTCCTTGGTGGATGGAGTCAATATGAATTACTGACATGCTCCACAAACTGACGTGGAGCTTATTAGAAGCTCTAGAATAGACACGAAAGTGATTCCCTAATACAGAATTTTCCCAGCCCTTAGTTTAGGCAGGCCACGGTGGTTCTGCTGTCACCTCCTCTTGTTCCCCGCTCCACTCCCCCCTCCTGGAGGCAACCTGCAGCCCCCACAGCCCTACATCGGGGTGAGGTGGACGGAGGAGAGGGGGCATCACCTATGTGGTGACACTGCACCTTTTGCTCCCTTACTCTTATCCCCACATCCCATGGCGTTGTTTGTGCCTCTCAGCGCTTCTTCTTTAATGAGAGGCAGCACTCGGAGCCCAAGCTCGAGGAATAGCAAATTGTGACAAACAGAGAAGAATCCCATTTATTGTGCTTCCCCCTTTAGTACGAGTGAGGTGTGGAGGAGACACAGCAGTACCACTGCCTGAGGCGAGTGGTTTCCCCAGCCACATCCATCTCGGATCTCCTTCACCTCTCTACTCCCTATCCAAGGGAGAAGACCATGCTTTCAGGGTGCTCTGAGGTGATAGGGAAGCAGACAATCACACAGGACGGTGCTGCAGCTAGTGATTTTATATTAAATAAATGAGATGTGTCGTTTCAGGCACTGGAAGTGATCCATGCTCATGTGCTCTTCTCGCAATGCAGATTATTATGGTTGTAGATGTTCTTTTTATTACTGTGGGGATTAGGAGCCCTGATCATGGCCCGACCTTGCGTTGTGCTATTTGCAGTACAGAAACGAAATCAAGACAGTCCCTGACAAAAAGGGTTACCTGAAACTGGGGCAGGAGCACTTGGTTCATACGTTTCAGGGATGGTCCCATTGCTTGTGTGGTGGGGCTGCTGAGGAGTGGTGTGTCAGCCGGTGAGACCTGGAACGGGGACGGTTCAGAGGGACAGAGAATGAGGCTTTGCTGCAGGAGATGGGCTTGCTCCTGCCCAGGGGTAAAAACTCAGCAGCGGTTCATTCTTTCCTTCCTCTCTCATTGCCAAAGGCAGACACCAAGCTCCCCTGGGGAGCTGTAAATGAGTATAATTTGATACAGGGCCCTGTGAGCAGCAGCATGCTTGGCTTAAATCTATCCCCATTACAGCCAGAGGCAGGTATCTGGGATCGGTGGACAGATGAGCCGATCTTGTGTGGAAATCGCATCGTGCCCCGGCCACAGTGCTCCACTTCGCTGTAATAAAAAGTAATTTGATCAAATATTTTTGCACATTACTCTTCTGTTAGAATAATTATTTGGTGTGTGCCAGCCGCAGGAGTCCTTGCACCTCTCCCTCTGCAGCGGCTGGGACTGACTTCTCACACTTCTTCTGGATACAGGAGAGGCTCCTGCACCAGTAACTGCTGTGTTTATGCAACAGGTAATAAAGGTAAGAGACACACTCTCTTCTTTTGCAAGGTGCACATGAGTTAATTTGTGTCCAAAAACTTAAAACAGAGCATATGTAAGTAAAAGAAACCTGAAAACGGTTCTTCCACCTGTTCGCGTCCACTCTGGGGTACAGAATTCCCTCTGCTCATTTTATGTTTAAACTCTGGAATAAACTAAACACAAGCAAACTAACAAGCAAGGTGCAACTACCTCACCACATTTTTCCCCAATGGTTTCATGAAGGGAATACAAAACTATGCCTCACTTCAAATCACCATGAACACTTGTAATATTGCAGATGGAACTTTTTTTTTTTTTTAAATTAATAATACACTAAAACACATCCATTTTGTGAAGGTGCAGAGTTTGGGCTTGCTGCCATAGAATGCTTCTTAAATTAAGGTTTAGGTTTTTGCCCACAGCCTTTCCTCCACCCACCCAAAGGGAGCGCACTCCTGAAAAAGGGTGGCCTATGGTGCAGAGTGATTGTTCCTAATTGCGTGTTGATAGGCAAGCAGTACAAAATGTACTGCATCCCTGCCCCTGCAGCTGGTCTCTACGAAACAAAAAGCTTGAGTTACTTATTATTTCTTGGAGAAGTTTGCTCTTTTTCCCAGAGAGAAAATAATTTATTGTCTAACTGGTCTGAGCACTAAATTCGAGTAACGAGGATCCAGCCAGAGATTCCTATTAAAGGGTTAGTATCCATCATAATTGGCTGATGGGGTGTTTTGAAACTCCATTAATCACCGTGCTGGCAGCAAGCAAATTAGAAACTCTGTGTTCTGCCGCTGACTTCCCATTTCACCAAGTGAGTTAAACACAAAGCATGTGTTACTGGCATCAGCGATTTCAAAAGTGGGTGTTTCTCTGGATGTAAATGGTACTTAATATTATGTTCCACCTTTGACTGAAACTAGGGCACGCCCTGCCATGAGGTTCTCATCATCTAATTACACTTACTCAATCTGAACTCAACGGTATCGTGCAACTCGGGCTGGGTCTACCTGCCAGATTAACTCTTCGGCTTGTGTCGGCAGCAAAGTCGTACCCCAGGAAAGCAGAGCCGCTTGGCAGGGTGCTGGGATGGGACAGGCTGAGCCAACCTCATCACCTGCCCCGTGGCTGCTGCCCTCTCAGCCGTGCCCTTCTGTTTTCCCACCCATTAGAGTTATTGTGAATAAAGCGGGGGGGTCAGTCAGTTGCAGGAACACCGTGTTTCACGCAGACATGACGGGAGCAGTGCCTCGGGGGGCCGATACACACATGATGCCGGTTGCTGCAGTGACAGCTCTCGAGCATCGTGTCTTTGATTCATCCACAAAAGCAAAAGCAAAATGAGGTAAAAAGCTCTTGCCAGCTCTAGCAGGACATTTTGGATAGGTAAGAGACCAGTCTGTGCTCCAGGCCTGCTCCAGCCACAGTCTCTGTCCTCAGGCCCTCAGCAGCTCTTTATATAAATAAATAACACTCCCCAGGGACCATTTTTGGACTCTGAGGCCAAGGGAGGTGCCACAGTTTGTTGCTCACATCGCTAAATTTTCTCAGTCCCCAAAACAGGGTGGATCATCTCTGGTCTGTGCTTTTCCTGGCCGTTGCCTGGCTGGGATCTAGCTGGCATGGGCTAAAGTCATGCTATTCAGCATGCTCCAAATGTGATGGTGTGGATAGTCAGGGGCCAGAGCCAGCGCTTGTGCCCTGGTTTGTTTTCTGACGCAGATGCAGCCAGCAGTGCCAGATGTGGCTGGGTTCCTCACCAGCCTCAGTACTCACACAGCCGCGGTGGTGCTTCCCCAGGGATGGGTGCGCACAGGAGGTGGGGGCAGAGGCAGTGTTCGCTCCCCGTGGTGCAGGATGAGGCTCCAGTACTCAGTTTCACATTGTTTTGCTTTCGTAACCGTAACCTAAAAACTCTCCAGGGTGAAGGTATGGAGAGGTACAGACATGGCTCTTCTCAGCTCCACCCCCAAATATTCCAGAGGTGCCTTGGGCACATTGCTTGGAGCTGCATTCCTGCCCTCTCCTGTGGAGGAGGGAAAAAGTGCTCCTAATCCACCTACTCCCACACACGCTGCTAACTGTCCTTTGAGAAAGTCCTGCCCTTGCTCTCAAGGCTTTATTTTCCAGCAGTTTGGGATGCCGGAGAGGAGAGAGAAGCCAAAAAGAGAACAGTGTGTGTTTCATGACCGTGGATGAGATTTTAACTGATAAGGCTCTCCACTCTGATCTTCATCTTGTATCTCAGCAGTTATTTTCGAAGCTAATGAAAACCACAGCGCACACAGCGAGCAGGCAGGTTCTCCAGAGATTTCCTTCCCTCTTAATGGTTCTTGGTGAGTAAATGCCTTGTCACTGAAAGCCCCCATGTCCTGGCACACAGGAGGAGAGTGTCCTGCCTGCCATGTGCAGTGGTGCTGCTGGCCCCATATAAAATAAGGCAGCATACAGCAAGCTTAGCCCCGTCGCCTCTCTGTTCCTATCCTCTAAGGAGGGAAAAGTCTTGACCAAAAGGTGCGAGGCTGGAGAGCCGTCCCTCTTGGATCATTTTAGTTTTAGCCACATAATCACCATAATAATGCTTCATAATTACATTTTGCATCTTTCATCTCTGCATTTCAGCTGAAGTTATGAATGTTTAATTACACAAGTCTCACAAATACCTTTTGGGGCTGGTCGGTGTTCAGATGATATCGGTTTTTCATGAGGTGTTTGCAGGGACATATAATTGCAGGGAAAATCAGGGCTGCAGAGCGGTACAGAAGTAGCCCCAGCTAAGCCAAGGCAGCCTGGTCTGTGCACAGCCTCACGTGTCCTGCACAGCCTGAAGGGGTGTAACTGCGTGCCCAACCCTGGGGTGGCCTGCATCTCTCAAAGTGTCATCCCTCAAAGTAGGGACCGAACTCTGCTTCCCTCATGGTACACCCCGGCCACCACCCTCGCACGCACTGAATGCTGTTTGGTGCTGGTGGGATTCCCAAACATGTAGGGAGAGGAGTGTCAGTGTCAATGCCATGCAAGGGATCTGCCAAGCACACTGTGCCTCTGGGGCTCAGTGGAGTGCATTGGCCAAGTATAACACTGAAGATGCCCTTCTTAAACAGTAAAACATCCATAAGCCTTTCTTCTTTCCCATCACACACTTGTTTGTAGCAATTTTCAAGCCCTTATGACAAAGGACTGTCACTGCTGTCACTTTTGTGTCTCTCTTGTTTTTCACCTCTCAGTTGAAAAAGAGTTGCTGCTGTCCTCATTTCCACTACCCGGGAAGGTACCATAACTTGTCCCAAGAAAAATCCTTTGCTTGGCATACGTTGCATGCACACTGGAGCCAAGTGGGGTGTCAGGCAGCAGGTCTGTATTAGGACGGCTAAGCAAGACAGACAGGCCTAATTTGTATTCTCTGGAGAGAGAACGATCCAGCGTTGCTTTTTGGGTTTCTTTTTCCTACAAACTCACATGCATTGCGAGAAAGGAGAGTTCATATTTGCTGGCATTTTTAATATGAAAGAACTAACGAGCCCACTTTGCCATCTGCTCTGTAGTGCACAGTGAGTGACGAGGGAGTCAGCTTGCTCATTACACTGATCACCGGGGTGTAAAGGGCTCGGAGGAGACAGCAGTCCTGCCTTGCCATCCTGGGCACAAGCACAACCTTATTGGTGTGTGCTGCAGAAGTGCCCGGCGCTCCATTTAAATCGGGAATGTACTGCATCCATTTCAGCAAAGGCCCAGCTGCAGCAGGTGGGCACTCGACCAAAGTAGGGGCTTTTATTGCCATATGATGGAAGTTAAGCTCCGATGCCTCTTGACCCCGAGACATGGGCTGGCAACCCTGACACTTGAAGAAACCTGCTGCAAAGAAACTGGGAACCTGCAGTGGTAGAGACAAATTTTACTTATACGGGTAAAGATGTAATGCAGTGAGCGCAGAGCAATGAAACAGAGTTAATGGCATGCAGAAATCACGAGCAACAGTAACACAGAAGTCATTAACTGTGTGATCACGTAGGTAACGAGCAAGAGAGACAAAACAGTCATTTTCAAAACTGAAGATTCATGGTAAGGGTTGCTCATAGGTGGGCAGCATATTAGGAAAGAAATCCTACCTGGCAAAACTCAGAGACTAAGTTTCAGGGGAGATCTCAGGGCATCTGCAGGTGGAAGTTTCAGCACCGATGGATGCTCATCGCTACAACCCCAATGTGAGCTACAGCCCTCCCCGTAATCTTCTTTCTTCCTACCTCATTGCTAATACAAGATTTTTTTAATCTATCTGGGAAGTTCCACTGATTTTAATTCCAAATAATCTACAGCTATAAAGGTAATCAATATTACTATTGATATTAAATCATTTTGAACTGTACAAAGTTATATTATCCTGTATCAGGTGACAAATTTATCTACTGGCTGTTTGTGACAAGGCAGTCTTGCTAAACACTGCCCACGGAAAACGCAGGGCTTCCTTCTTAATCTTCACACCTCCGATACTTTTTGGTCACCTTATTTCCTATATCTTAACTAAAGCTAAGGTGGGAAAATATTGTCTATGTATATTATTCCAGTGTTGCTAAACCACAGTTAACATAAAACTTCTAAAGCCATCTTTCATTACATTTAGTAAACAAGTGTCTTAACAGGTTTAATCTGTCTTGTGTATTTAATACACTATAACCTACTGCAACAGTGAAGATTAAATCACGCTTGTACACAGCAACAGAAAAAATTTCGTTGCTCGAGCCGAAACCACTGGTAGGAGAGAAGTCAGAGCTGGGCTCCTGGCAGCAACGCCATTTTACTGACTAACTGAGAGGTGCTGGCTGTGCTCTGAAAAAGCGATCTGAGGAAGCCGTGCCCCACTGCCAGCTGCCTCTTAAACAACAGGAGGCCTCACAGGCTGCTGGCTGATTGCCTGGGGGGACATGCCTGGCGGTGCCCTGCTCTGGTAGGCAGGCCCTTATGTTCCGGGGCCCATGGGCTCCCAAGGGCCTCCGGCAATGCCCAAACCAACATTTTTTGCCACCGTACTGGCAAGATCTGCTACCACACCCAGTGCGTTGCTCTTTCCAAACCTCCCTCCGAATGTGCAATTTTCACACAAACACGCAGTAACAATCAAGCCCAGGAAATACAGCGGGAAGCATTTGTGCTGACATCCTGCTCTCAACGCATGAAAATGGCATTTCTGAGATTTGTCCTTATAGTACCAGGATTATGCTGAGCAATGGCCGGGCTCACTAATCATGACAGCGATGCTTGTTTCCTTCTCTTGCATTATGAACGTGCACATTTTAAGAAGGAAGGTGAACTCCCTGCAGCATGCTTTGTACTTAGTGTCTTTTCAGGTATTCCTGCGCTAGGGCGTCCATGTCACGCCTCTGTTAGCTGGTAGTGCAGGGCAATGAGGGGAACTGCTGGCCTGAACCATCAGTGCTGAGCATCCAGTGGCCACATTAGACATCCCGATGCCTTGACGTTAGATTAGGCAAGGACCCGTAGACAGTAGCAGTGGGAGCGTATCTTACTGCTCAGTTTCATCTGAGACCCCTCTGCAATGTAAACCAAAGAGCAGGCAGCAGCCATGATCAGATTTGCTTCAAAAGCACAGACCTGACCTCATTTAAAACATTTAGGAGGACGCACCTGTAGGTTTAGGCTAAAGTTAACCTGGAAACCAGGTCTGGATCTAAACCTAGACTTGGGCCTGTCTCCAATTTTAATGTTTAGAGGCCAAGAGGAAGAAGGCAGCACCAGAAATTGTCTGACTAGAGTTTTTGGAGTATCAATGAAATTTACTTCTCTGCAGGAAAGGTACTGAAAAATTATTGTCGGGACCTTTCAATCATTTTAGCAAAAAAATTATTTAGCTCTATTCTTACTTGTGGACTGTTGTGGATGGAATTATTTGACACCATTATGATTTAGAGCAATTCAAAATTTATTAGTGACTTGAGGCAGATCAAGAGGTTGAACTTTAGCAGCACTTCATTATTAACCAATTTGAGGATTTACAAGATAATTTAACAAAACAATCGAACAGTGACTTAATTACAGATTAAAAAAATGACAAGATTCATACTAACTTACTAGAAGGTATCCCAAATCAATACATATGCATATGAGCACAAACATACAAACACACACCACTCAAGGGGTCATGCACACACACACATGCGAGTCTTTAACTGCTAGGACCAGTGGGCGACTCCAGTGAGCTCACGGGTGCCCCTTTCGACTCCTTACCCACGCACAGACAAATGGACAGAAAGTATTTGAATCCAGTGAAGTATAAGAACACCCACACTTGTAAGAGCTAATGTGTATATTAGAGACACGCGGATAGAGAGGTGGGTGAAAGAGAAGTTAGCCTATAGTTGAAATTTCCCTCTTCTTGAGTTTGGAGTAAATAAATACTCACAATGCATTGGCATTCCTGAGCGGGCAATAACTGAGACTCAAGAGGGTTGACTCACCCTGGACTTTTAATCCATAAGTTATCTGCCTGAGCAGCGTCCCACCTCAGGGGAGATGCTGGTCACAGCCCACTGCAATCCAGGAGAGCTCAAATGGTCTTGCTAGAATCGCTATGTATAGGGTTCAAGATAACTGACTTTCATCAGATACTTTTCCACTCCGGCCCAACTCAGAGAATGGGATATTCTGGTGTTTTCCACTAGTTGCATAAGCCCAGAACTTGTTAGATCTTGAAGTTCTGGTATCATCTCTCTCTTTGGGCCATGATTCATATATTGTCAGGAGTGATCAATTCATCGATTACCGTTATTGTTGCCAAGCGGTAGGAGTCACAGGAGCCAGGTGCACTAAGCGGTTGGTATAACATTCTGGTTGTCATCCTTCACTTTCTTTCTTTCTTTTATGTTGCACCATTATGTGTCCCAGGTGTTAATGGGTTGACATAATGTTCCGGTCCACTGTATTGTCATGTGGCCCAGGTCAGGGGTGGAAATCAGGCCAAGAACCGAGTGGCCTAAAGCCTGGGGGGGAAGGGATTGCACCACCACATAGACCTTCTACATAGGTTTGCTACCTGCTCCCTTCAGTATGAATAGCTGGGCCCTGATTTTAGTTCAACCACTTAATGAAGCTACCCCAGGCCTGTGTTTACTGGGCAGAGAGGTTCAATCAGAGCTCCTTGTACGACTGTCATATGCACTCTTACAGCTTCTTTGCGTTCCACCAGAACGTGGGGTAATTTGACAGATTTTATGGATCCCCTGTATTCCTGTTATTGCCCTTTTAATGGATTCCAGCTATTAATTTGAAATTGAATCTGCCTCATCTTAACTCTACTCCCATACATTTAAAGTATACTTCAAAGTTCATTAATGAGCTTCAGTAGCCTTAATAAACCCAGGCTGTGCCGTAATTACAAATGTCTAAATCACTCACTCTAACTAGTTCACATCTTTGCATTCAAGTGCAGATACTCAAAGGCATACTGCTGCTTACAGATGCAACCGCACACATTCATGCTCATTGCTAGGGCTGCTCTCACAGTACTTATGGACAGAATGAACTCTGAGCCATGGAGTTGTTTTAGTGGAAACACAGATGAAATCATCTTTCACCTCTAGGTCACCAGTGTGATTCCATCAGAAAACAGCACTGCTGACTGAAAGTTTTCGGTCGGACACTGAGAGCTTAAGAAACCCCATGATCTCAGCACAGCTGTTAATAGAAAGCAAACCTAGCACTAACTCATGTCACTTTTGGCAGCCACAGCAGAAAGGCCAAACTCCCAAATCAGCATGGGGGCTGCACGGCTCTTTAAGCCCAGAGGTGGCTCCACGGTGGGCAGTGCATTATCCTGGCAGGGTGGAGATTGGAAAAACTTGCATGGCAACCCTTTGGACTATCCCTGTCCCTGGGTTAAGAGGAGGTCACTTTTCATCTCGTTCCACAGGCTCACCATTTATAGAAAAGGAAAAATACAGGGAAAAGTGGCCACTTGCAACATTTATTGCATGTATTAGAACAAGCCGAATTCTGAAATAAGGGTTTGAACCTCCTGGGGCTGGATCTGAAACATATTTGTTTCATTCAATCTGTGTTCAGGTAGAAATTCCCCGTGACCTGACTAGGAACCGCTTCTCTGCAAGAGCTAAGGACTTACAAAAGTCTTCAGACTTTGGACCCTTCACAGCAAAATTTGCCTTTGCATTTCACTGATAAGATGCCTGAGGCACTTTCTCTTATTCATTCTGCTGATGTGGAAAAAATAGTCCTCTTCTTTGGACTGATCCATCCACACTCTTTTACTTGAAAATCAGGGCAAAAATTAAATGACTGTTCCTCTGCTTCCCAGTGTTGTGCAGGAGAAGAGAGATCGACTGCTTCTGCTGCTCACAGAAGTGTAAAGATGTGAAGCTACCAATTTGTAATGATGATGCAGGCACAAGCAGTATGAATTTGCAATTCCGGCCTCTCCAAGAGTCTGCACAAGGTGAAGGTGCCAGCAGTTTTCTTCAGCTGGCTGAATGGAAAGGTGAAAACAAATGTGACAACCTTTCCCTGCCAAGGGAGGGAAGGTAAGGGTTAGAGAGATGCATTATACAATAAGGAGTTTATTCTCATACCACATTCAGATCGGGGCACCTAGTTATCCCAAAGTTGGCAAAACAAAGGGCACTGGAGCAGGGAAGAAAGGAGCCTGCAAAGAAGTCAGTGAGAAGGATTGGGAGAGCTAAATCTACAGAGTTAGGGTGGGAGTCAAGGTCTATAAGAACTCCCAACAGGAATTTTTTGAGCACCAGAATGAGGAAGGACTGATTTCTTACAGATGTGCAGCTCAAGGCAGGCGATACCCTTGGGTAGCTAACACGCAAGCCACTGAATAGCTATGTTTCCATAACATCCGAAAGAAATTTTTCAGCACTTGTAAGGGCCCTTTCTGAAGTGTAGTCACTGATAGCTAATAGGGAGTGAGCTCATGCTGCAGCTTTGACTCAGGGCTCTTGTCTTTGTTTCTCAGAAGTCAGTTTCCATGAAACCTATGAAAACTTAATATTTTAATCTGTTAAATGTGTTTGAAACTGGCCAATCAGTTCAAAAGTCTGTAGGGACACACACACAGACACAGACACACAGACAGACAGACACACACAGACACACACAAAACAAGTCTCAGCTTAAGCCTTGTTTCTGAAGAAAATGAGGTTAAAAAAACTTCAGGATGTGAAAATGAAAATTCTGATTCATGAAGCAACCAAGGTCATTGGTTTCCCTATTGGGACATATATTTGAGACATCTTGGCCATACCCTGAGCCATGACAGCTTTTCGGTTGCTTCATTCCGTGGTCCAGCACAGCCCTCACTCAGGCAGCAGTTCCCGTCATGCGGCTAATAATGTGCAGCTGAGTTTGTTTAGGCTTCATACCTTAAAGGAAGGTCTTTTGCATCTTAAGAGAGGGAGAGACTTTGTGTGTGTGTGAAGCTAGGAGAGTGAAGAGGTTGCTTAATGGCTAACCTGTTTGATCAATGTGAGTTGTCCCATGAGCACATTGTTTGGGGAACTCTTGTGGAGGGAATGCTGCAAACAACTTCTAAAAGATTGGGCTTTAATGTGGGTTAAGCCCTCTGCAAGAGGGAGGGGTTGGTATTCATGGGTGAGCCTATAATGAATGTGCCTGTCTGATGCTGGCCTTGTTGAAGGCCAATTCAGAAGACGAATAACTTTTGTTAAAGTGAATGGCAATGTAATTGCTTCCTGAGAAAAAGTGTTTGTGTGGGTGGTGGGAAGGGTGGAGGTGATGATCTCAAATAGGGCAAGTAAATGGTAGCTCTGCTCTGTTGTCCAATCCAACAGACTCCTGACAAAATTAAGAGAGGGAGTGATTGGGCTGGCTCGCTTTCTGAAGCTTCGCAACAGTTAGACACAACATATTAAAGTCAGTGGGTAATCTTCAAATGTGGTGGTTAGTTTCCAGTGTTCAGGCCCCCTGCAGCTGCAGAAAGGTTGGGAGGTGGCAGGGTGAAGTAAAGAAGTGCATGACATCTGAGGGCAGCTGATTTAGTTGGGCTCACGCAGCTTTGCCTGTTCATCAACCCAACAGGTACTCAGTGTTCATTGACTCATCTGAGAGAAGTGTTAGCAATATGTGGCAGGCAAAGCAGTAACACCATGCTGCAGTTAGATGCTTTTTTGTCTGTGCAGTCCCCTGGTGACCCCAGACAGCCGGAACAAGTCACTAGTATGTTGTCTTTATTGGGTTTGGTGTTGACTCAGACTGGAGGAGTATAGTAGCCTCATAGTCATAGTAGCAGCTTCACACTTGAATGTGCCTTCCTTTCTTATTAGTATGTGTATAAATGGGCAACAAGGACTATAGAATTATTCTTAGCTGCTTCTCTCAGCAAACAGGCTCTTCCAATCCAATATTACTTCCTCCTGCACCTCCTTTTCTCCATTCTTTGTTGTCTCTACCCCATCTAGCTAATTTTAAAGCCATATTCAAGCCCTGCTAAGGTAAAGGAAACGTATTCAAGTGGCCATCCATGGGAAGGGAACTATACTTCGTGGAAGAGTTACTTTATGCAATACTGGGCTTGGGTGGTTGGTTTGGTTTTTTTAGCTTTCCCCATGGGTGACTATGAAGGGCAAATGGAAGATACTTTCCCTGTGGTGAGATGTTCCCCTGCTCCACAATCCTGAGCGGGTTTGGTTCATTTCTTTTGCTGTCAGTCACTTCTGGCCTTGGGTGCTCCTTGCTGCCTGCCAGGATATCCATCAAATACTGTAAGACAGATGTTGGTGATGCACAAACTGCCTCTTAAAAACCTGGAGAGGGGGAAACTCACACAGGAAAAGAAAAACAGGTAGTAACTGGGTCTTTACAGGGGTCTTTCTTACAGTTGAAGAAATTGGATCTAAATGAGTGATGTTTGTCTAGCAATTCAGGAGAAGCTGAAAGTTAATCTAGAGCCCCTGTATGCTCTTCTGGTGGCTCTCATATAAATCACTTGATCAGCCTCTATAAAAGCATTATGCTTGCCTCTGTGTGCTGTAGACGTTATGCCTTAGGGCTGTGCTGCTGGAAGAGCATGCACCTTCCTCATGTAAGCACAGCCCTGGCCTTAACTCCCGCAGACATACATGGATATATATTGTGCTTTCAGACAGGGAAACACATTCCTGGCTTCAGGCACCCAGCAGTACCAAATTGCTGATGGGGCGACTCAGCCCATAAGATACTCAACCAGAAAACCCAGCTGGGCCCAGCACATATGGTAAAGTGTTCAAGATTCCTGCCTGGCACAGCAGTGTTTCTTTTGGACTGTTTTCTTCACTGCCAGTTTGGGAAAAATGCTAAGTAAATAGGCCTCAAGCAGAGTTCAGCTCATGCGAGGGCTGGAAGTTCTGATAACCATGCTCGCTCTTGCAACTCATATGCAGAAAGCCTGTCTCTACATGTTTTATAGTCATTTCCACTGCAGCCATAGGAGAATAAAGTCTCTGCTGTGTTAGCCTGCTGGTGTTTGATTGGCACCTTGCACTGAAGTAAGTGTCGGATGTGTGATTGCAAGGGTGATGCTGGGTGATAAGAATAAGAAAGTGGGAAGACAATTTGAGGAAGCCCCATAGGACATAGAGGGTAGTGGTGTTGCTCCAGCTCCTGGGAATGCACTGGAATGCAAAACTCCTCTCTGGTGCAGGGAGGAGTATACAGCAGGCTGGGCAGGGCAGGGAAGGCATGGCTGCACTGCTGCTCCAGAGCTGCAAGCAGCAGAGCCATCCATGGTTATGCTTCACGCATGCCACTGAGGTCTGTGGAGCAAGAAGCTCTTATGTGGCTGCATTGCTCCCAGCACTGTGGCACTTCTCACTCGTGCTGCAGGCATGCTCTGGGAAAGGTAATATCAGGAAGGCTCAATCAGCTCTGGTGCCCTCAGTAGCCTCAACTCATCACAATGAAAGCAAAAGGTGGTGGTGTGTTCACCTGTTCATCCTCTTATCTCCAGTGATAACAGCTCTTTCAAAATATGCATGAAGCTCCAGGCTACTGGCTAAATCCATCCTTTCTCTCCTTCATTCTTATCTAGGTTTTAACTATGGCCGTGTCTCAGAAGATTATTCTAGGTAAATATCCTGTGACAATGACTCCCTGGCAGCTTGTTAACCAGTGAAAGCCTGCAGTAGCCCACAGTATAGTGATGTTTGGAAAGGGGTGGAAGTGTGGCTGGCAAAAAACGTCCATAGGTAGTTTTTAGAAACACCAAGGTGTTTTGGGAGGCTCAGAAGAAGAAAGAGGAGGGTCTGCTTCATATGGTGCCTTGGTAAAATGCAGGACACTGACACATGTTGTCAAACTTTAGCATTTAGTACATGAATCCAAAAAACAATTGGAGAAACATGGGGGGAAGGGATGATGGGGAGAACCCAAATACAAAGAAATTACTTTGGGTTCTGGAAACCCCAGTGCCCCAAGCTGAGTTTGAGAGAATATGCACAGAAAGTATCTCTGCTTGTTCTCTTCCTACCTAGATACCTGCAAATGCTGTATAAGATACTGGCTGAATGGACATTTGGCTATTCTTATGTTACATTTTTATGTAAATACAGCTGCCTTTGAATGTTAAAAGCCACAAAAAGAAGGTGACAGCCTAAATCCAGTGGGTTGTTTCTATTTTACTAAGGTACTGAGAATTTGAGCCAGAGGAGGGAGAAAAGCTGAGCTTTCCTTTGCCCTGCATATGTAATTGCTGGGTATAGCAACCTAATGAAAAGAACCAGTGCAGGAGTTTAAAAGGATTAGCAGCCTTAAATGCCATTTACACTGAACCACAAAGTGCTGAAAACTGCACAATCTTACAGGCACATCTCTGGCTGTCCTGGAGGAAATCTCCTGGCCTGTCTGAGAGCAAATCCTGGAAATTCCTGCGTGCTTAACAAACAGGTCTGCTCACAATGTGCCGACCTGCTTGTTCAGAGGGTGTTGGAGATAGGGAGTGGTAGATACTGAAGTCATTGGCGTGAAATAATGTACCTGGCATTCGTGGGGGGCTGATGTTGCAGCCATTCCCCTTTCCCCAACTATCCAGGCGAGGGGTGAGCCATGGTCCAGCTCAGACACGCCGTGCAAGTGGTCTGGCAGCCTATGTTGGTGGACTTTTGTGACCCTGATGAGCTGTGACAGATGCACTCGACTCTTTAACCAAACTAGCAGTAGTTTGGTACAGACTCCAAAGGAGGTAAAGGCCTGAGCCGTAGCCAGGCCAAGAACTCCTCCAGTTTTAATCTGTTCTCTGAAAACCCACAAAGGAGTAGAGTGACACTGTGAGCATCGATGTATATGAGCCTGGAACACCAGTCATGCGATTAACACATGAATTGCAGGTGGCTTTTCCAAGACCCATTTATCAAGGAACAAAGAAGGCTGTGGGTACAAGGAGTCTCATGCATACCTTTCCCATCGCATGTAATTTGACTAAGAGCCAACCACTTTATTCCATAGGTATGACAGCTTAAGTGAGTCGCCTTTGAGCTCTCCCTGCTAGGCAGCGTGGCTGCATGGCGGTGGTTTCCCCTTGACCTGGGACACCTCTCAAGGTTATTCCTCGAGGCAGAGAGACCTTTTACCAATGGCAGATCTTTGGTAAGTGACTGAGAGCATGCTGAATTAATACTAATGAAACATTACTAATCCATGTAGATATTAAATATTAATTATTATAAACTTTGTATAGATAATTCCATTAGACATAAACCAGTGTCCAAGTCTGAGACTAAGATTGGACTTGGCCGCACCTCAGCTCCATCAGGAGTTTGGAAAGTGAAGGAGTCCACTCTGAGCATCATGACTCAATGGGGCGGTCTTCCTTAGCCTTTTGCATCTCTGGTCTCTGTGTGCATCATTCTAACTTGATTCTAACTCAATTTTCCTTTGTATGTTTCTTCCATGCAGTAATTAATAAGGTGAACCTTGCCATCAAACCTATTGAACCTTGGTAAACCACTGTTAAACTTTGCTAAATTCCATCGGATGTATTGAATGCGGTCAAATTGTTATTTTTACCTCAATAAAACACATTGCTGCTTCTCTCTTTTGAGTGAGGTGCATTCCGTTCTTTTGCAACACGGGCATGTGGCAGGGCTGCCAGGCGTATACCCGGGGCCCAGCGAAAGCCACCATCATATGTCTGAAGTGGTCTTGGACCCTTCCTCTTATGTGTAGAGAGACTGGGACATGCATGGTCTATGCTGCATACTAAGCTTCAAATTGCCCTTAGTTTAATGGAAGTTTGAGATATGAGAGGAAAGGTCAAATCCAGAAAAGTCCATTTAGAAATGTAACTGCGCCATTTTTTTTTCAAAGTTGTAATCTGCTAATTTCAAAGTGGAACCACGCTTGAAGATATCCAGCTTTCTGAACTGAGGGCTAGCATTAGGGCTGGGCATAGTGTTAGGCTGATGCATCCTTCCCTATCTGTTGCACTCTCTGCTGCCTTCGAGGAGTGGATAGGGAAATTGGCAGAAGTCCTTCAGACTGAGAGAAAGAAGAGTTTAAAATGAAGGCACAGAGCAATAAGTTGCTTTATTTGTACTGTGTTTGTAATCTCTAGGTAATCCCATCATTGCTTGCACAAAAGCAGCAGGCTGACATGTCATGTTGCCACCATAGAGGTGTGGCAGCTGCAGCATCAGCTGTCACGGCAGAATTATTTTGTGGTTTCTCTGAGACCACAGGCTCACCAGTACTCCCTCTGGTTGTTTCTGAGGCCTGAATAAGTAGTCCTAACGCGTCTTCAGGTGAAGTGAGGAGGTGGAGGAAAGGGGGCAATACGATGAGAAGAGCAGAGATCAAAACCAGCTCTGAAACCTGCCCCCTGCCTCAAAGAGAAGACCAGTTATCCAAGCTGAGTGGGGGCACGTCCTCAGGAGCCTGGGGGAGAGGTCACGGCAGCTCGCAGCTGGAGCCTGAGTCATCTCAGAAGCAATTCCTTCATCTGTTAGTTGCATTATCTGTAAATGAGGTATCTCGTACAAGGCTTGTACAACACGACAGGGTTTGTGGTAGTCGGCTGTGGGGCACATCTCATGGGGCATTTAAAGACTAATTTTAACAATGATGTGACTCATCAAAGCAGCTGGCATATTTTGCGTTCAGTAGGACATGTTTGCTGCCATGCAGCCATAATATATTTATCAGAAGGGAGCATATTGTTTGTGAAGCTTTTCTTCTGCGCTATAGCACTGTTCCTGACACTTAGTGCCTAAACCCATTTTGTATGCATCAAAATTCTCAGTGCTTAATTTCTCTGCAGCCCATAGAGGATCCAGGACATGAAGTACTAGGCTGTGGAGGCTGGTAAAATGGAGCTGCACGAGAAGAGCTCCTGCAGTGAGGTTCCTTCAGGGCTTTTACTTGGACATCGCAACTGGAGGAAGAGGGGTTCAATGCTTTGCTTGTGGTCTCCAGATTAGGTATTCCAAAGTCTAGCCCCATCTCATGGGGTTGCTTGAAGACCAGCTTCTTCATCTTTGGGAGAAGCTTTATAAAAGTGTTAAGGTCTTTTGACTAAAGGCCCTCTAGGTATAAGGTATTATTATGATGCTATGTAGTCATAGAGATTTAATTGAAGGTATTTAACTGCAGTGGCTGTAAAACAATTGAAATTACACTTGACCTCCTCTTTGGAGCAATGCTTTTAGACAGATTAATAAGGTAGCTAATGCTTAAATTCTTCGTGCCTTTCCTGAGGTTTTCTCCAATACATTTAATGGAGTTTTCACAATGGAGCCAGATTGGCAGGTATAAGGAATTCTAGCAATTATGCCCCCTAAACTCCTTGTACTTCTTTCCAACTGATTATCTCTAGGATCAAAATAAACATGAGAAAAACTCTGTAAATGACGTTCTCTGGAATAACATACAATCTGACCTCAAAAAAAAATATCAAAGAACAAGTGGTTTACCAAGTAAATCAGGGCCAAGACAGAGTCTCAATAGACTCTTACTGACAAACCCCTGCATGTGCGTCTTTACAGGTTACTTATTCAGTCACAGGTGTAAAAATTCATGTGGTCTCCCAATTTAAGAATTAATAAGGGGCCAACCAAAGAGGCTTGTTAATTTAGTCTAGATGCTAATCTGAACTTCAGTTGAACCTACATGCTCAAGTAATCTACCCAGCAATCTCCAGGAGAAGAGACTTTTTCTCATGTAGAGCCAGCCTAGCAAAAATGTAAGCTAACCTCTAACTGAGATGGTTACAGAGAAGTCTTCCCTGTGGGCAATTTGTGTGGGCATGTGTAGAGGAGCAAGCAGGCACCTAAACAGTGTCTCTTTATTAGGGAAGTTCCTTGTCTAGTCCCCTGTGTTGTGGGATGGGCAGCTGGAAGTGCCCGGTCACAAGCACATCCCACAGCAAATGGGGGTGCTGAGGTGCCTCCTTTCTCCTGGTCAATGTGCTCCTGCTTGTGCACTTCAGCTCCTCTTGGGTTAGACTGTAACTGAGCGGGGATTTATGCTTAGACCACCCATGCCTTGCTCAGTCTCACTGAGGTACCTTTTAATGGATCTGACTTATTTCCCCAACATGATCTAGAGACGCCTCCCTGTCCAAGGACAAATTACACTAGGTGGAAGTGCTAAGGTGGCCGAGGTCAGGAGCTAGTCCTTATGCCCAAAACCTTCCTTCCCTGCCAGTCGCAGTGCTCCTCCTTGAGCAGCACATAAAGCTAGGCAGTGTTTCTAGGGCTTGCACAGCATCATGCAGGAGATGTGGCCGAAGTGTGTGTCAGATCAGACTCCCAGCCCAGCGTGTCTCCCATGGGAGCACCATTTCTTTGCTGTGCAAATAATAAACAGCTCTTGCAGTGTAGTCCTGTATAGAGATGGAACTCCCATTGGTGGCGATAAGGTTCACAAGGCAGGGTCAGAACCACCTATTTGACTTTGAGATTTGGTCACAGATGATATGACAGGTGTCACCCCTCCCTGGTGTTAAGGGTGATGGAGTAACTTGCTGATGCATTCTTGGAATAGTTTTGATTAATTTTGCAAAGATCTGTTTAAATAAAACATTAGATATACACTTTTCCTTAAGGTTTGCAGAGGGGTCGTGATTATTTTTACTCTCAGATGTAAGTCTAAGAATAATCCCTTACTCCGTCATCCTTGGCAGGAAGGGAAGCAATATACTGGCTTCAGAGGCTAGAGAGTTACCTGTTTATTTTGAAATAAATGTTTGTCTGTGCTATTCCTGACAGAGCATCAGCTTTCCTGTTCCACCCTTACCATTTAATGTAGGAGGGTCATGCACTTTTGTCCTAGTTAACTCATGTCCTGCGACCATGTAAGTTTGTGACATTTTATTTCATATTTTTTTAGGTCAGACCAGCCTCATGTGAGTGTTTCAGTAAATATGCAGTTGACCAAAAGCCACTCATCTTCATGTACAGCAGGCGTGTGAGGCAATGGGAGTTCAGTTGTTTGCCCAGTATTTCTTGTGAAGTCATTATTGCTTTTCTCCCATTGTCCGCACTCAGGGCCAAACATTGCCTTGTTCCTGACTTGCAGAACGAAAGGAAACAGAGGACAGTATGGGCAGGGGAATGAGTCTTTCCTCATTCCTCTGGCGCAGAGCCACAGCACAGGCTTTCTGCTGTATCACGGTTATGCGCAAGGAAGACGGGAATTAGCTCTATTCCTGGCCCTGTCACAGGCTCTAGGGACCTATTTCCCGGCTGCCTGGAAACTCACGGCTTCACTGTCACCTTTCTGTAGTGGAGGCAGCAATGGTAACATCCCCGGGTGCCATTTCACTGCATGCTCTGTGAGCAATATTCCCATGAAACGAAGGCACCAAGCTCCCCTTTCTCACACCACACGCTCCCAGGGAGGGGCTTGCAGGCTGCACCGCTGTGTTTGCGGCCTCTTGCACTGTGCAGCTTCCACGTTTGCTGGTATTTTTTTGTATCCTCTGCTGGAGAGGGTTTTGATGATCTGATAAAATTTTGTACAGAGACTATACTAATACGTGCACTGCTTGAGCAGATGGCAAATGGTCAGGGAAGGAGAAACTACTTGGTTAGATTCAATTTGATGACTTGTAAATTTTGCTCCCCTTATGATGGTTAACTGGAATGGTCTAAATGCTTTTTTCTTCCTCCACCTTTTCCTGCCTGAGGCTCTTTCTCCCTCTGCTCTAGCAACTCACTGCTGAACTCGGTGCCGCTTTCCAGGCACGAAGCAGTCGGTGAGCATTTCTCCAGCACGACAGTGTTTCTGCCTCGCTCCTACCCTGCTTCTGTGTCTGCTTGCTGGCACCTCAACACGTGAGCGACGCTCACGCGCTCCCATCTGCTGAGAGAGTGGTGGTAAGCCGCTCTGTGGGGCTCTGCACAAGCAAGGGGCCGTGCCCAACGTCACTTCACACCACACGAGAGCCAGGAGAGAAACACGTCCTTCTTCTGGCAAAGGAGCAAGAGTTCAGAAGCGTTCCCTGCTTCTGCTTGGGATAAAATGAAAAGCTCTCCAGGTATCTTCCCTTCCCGGAATGAGGCAGGAGCCTGCTGGCTGGAGAATTAGCTGGGGACGCAGGAGACACATGCACAAGTCATCTGTGTATGTGATTCAGTCATGGGCTGGAGATTGGCTTTCCCACATCTAAGGCGAGTGCCCTAAACACTGAATCTCTTCTACAGTGGCTGAACTTTGTTTTGACCTTCTTGCATCCTTGTTTAATATGGTCCCATAGGAGGTGTCTCATTTTGATGACTCCTATTAAACAAACCTTTCTGATTTTCCTGATGGGTGCTCCGTGCTCTCTCTCAGGTTTGCACCAAATACGTTTGCCCAGCTGGACAGTTTCATTCCATTACCAGCATGTATGTTGGTTACCTAGGGCATCAGTATTTGCTAGGCTCTTCATGGCACTTTGCTCTTGACCAGAGTGCCACATTGAGAAGCTTTTATCATCTGATCCTCCCCTCTGCTGGGAATGGCCAAGCAGCTTGCCCTGTGCAGCCGTCTTTGCTTTCCAACACGACATTGCACCACCCAAAGCACAAGACATTCAGGTAAAGTTCAGGCATTTGAGCTTTGCATCACCAAACTTTGCAATAGGCTTTTGCGTGCTTGCCCCTGTACAGCATCCCGTTCCTGACTGCGGCTTAGCACAATGGAGTCGACTCTTCTCTGGTCCACGAGCAATAGGGACCAGTGGCCCCGCAGTGGCCCACGGTCTGTCATCTGCCATATCTTTTGTCATCTTTGCGCTTCAGTTCTCTTGAGTAAAAAGCAGCAAGAAGTAGCCTCTTTCTCAAAAGTTGTAGTATATAAAGCAGTAAGAAGCACCAAACCGGCTGATGTTTAACTAGTTGGGGAGCACAGTTTTCTTTTCTTTTTTTTTTTTTTTTTAATAAAAACAGCTTTAACAAATCCCTACTCCAGCTGTGAATGAATTTCAAGTGTTTGCAGTGGGTCAATGGCTTTTCTAGAAACAATTACCCATATCAGTTAGTGTCTGTGCCAGCTTTAACAGAATTGCCTGAAATAGCCCTCCCATCATCTAAATTTAGACTTTAAAATAGAGCTAAAGAATGCTTGGTGGCCTAATGACTGGCTAGTCAGTCCTCCTACAGGATCCTGTCTCTGAAAAGTAAATTGCAGATGAGCCCTAATACCGCATCTTAAAAACTCATTCAACTGCAAGCTTAGTCAGCTTTAATCTGGCTTAAACTGGTTTTGGCTATTTTGTTTCCCTGGTCTGTTTGTCTCTGAGGCCTTTTTTATGCTGTAAAATTTAACAAGATATTTTGTTGTGAAGTGATTTTTAGTTTTGGCTTAGGTAATGACAGCTATACATCCTGAGAGATGATAGCATTATGTAAAAATGAGTACATAAATTATTTGGCAAGGAAAAAAAGATATTGAACCATGTTTCTGTCCTTCCTTCCCAACTTAAATTCTAATACATGTCCTCCATATAAATTCCTTTACAGCAATAAAGAACCAGCAACAGAAAAGAGAGGCATATGTTAATATATATGGTAAGATTTATTTCTTTCCCTGATGATTGTGGGAATACACTGAAGCATACAGTAGAAATCAGAGGTGTATATTGGAAGCAACACGACACTCGCCCCTGAAGAAATTCAACAGCTAAAACCAAAATGAAAGGGAATAGACCTACCAGCTGCTTAGATTCAGTAGTTTCATTCCTTACATGCTCTTCGGTAATTTTCCAAAGAAGTGTGGGCTCGGATTTCTGTGAAATTTATCTTGCTAAGATTATGCAGGAGGTTGGAAAGGAAGGAAGGATGAAAATCAGAGTTCTCTCCTTCCCCACACACACACCACACAGCAACATGAGATATCAGTGGCAGAAGGTCATGCAGATAACTGCAATAATATTATCTGCTGTGTCTCAGGAACTTGGCTCCTCTCAGAGGGAGGGTGATAAACTAGACCTTGTCAAAATTCCATTCAAGGAAAACTCCAACATTGCTAAGTCTGGAACTGGGGCAGTAAACTCCAGAATTTCCCAGATAAAATAAGTTCTGGAATTTAAGTTTTTCCAAAGTGAAATGCATGTCCTTGGCTGAATTCTGCATGTTGTTTTTTTGGGGGGTTTTCCCCTTTAAAAAATCAACCTGAACAACAACTTGTGCCCAGTTCCTGCATGCCTGCGAACCTGAAACTCTGAAATCCCTGGCCTGAGCTGGCTCTACAAGTTTCCAAGCTCCCTAAAGTGCAGCTGTGAGTCTGAAATTCCTGACCGAGACATTTCTGTCTGTGGTGGGGTTGCCATGAAACCAGGTACTCTGGAAGCACGGCTTCTCTGTCTGCCTGCCCCACGGACTAGCAGGAAATCTAACTGAGTGTCATTTTGTCAACAGAACTTCCTCAAAACTGACAACTACAACAAAACCTTTTTAGTTTTGATTAGTCAGATTGGAAAATTCCTGACCAGATGTAGTTTAGATCTTTCTGTGACTTCTGCTCAGTCCATCGAGTTCAATTCAGATGGACAGGACTTAGATGTCTTTTGGGTTCTTGATGTCCTTCTTAGTGGGTTTTACCTCTTCCCTGTAATAAGTCCTACTTCGCACATTCCACCTCCATGCTAGAAATGTGGATTTACAGCAAGGACCACTTCTTTTTGGCAGGCTTTAGCTGCCAATGTCTAGGCGACAATGGTGGAGCTCAAAGCAACGGTGTTAAGTTACCTGCATTCACAGGCCACTGAGCCAAATGGACTTCTTAATTTGTCTCTGAGTATTTGCAGCCTGCTGAACATAGCATCAGGCAGTCTGGACTGCATTGTTCCTGCCAGGTCATGTTGGAAAGTTCAGTCTGAAATCTGTAGCCCAACTGTGAAGACATCGTGGACTCAGGGGTAAAATTTTATGTCTTGCTCGAGAGTCTCTCTGAAGACCGTTCCCAGTTAGTAATAGTTAGTGACATTGAGGCAGACAGACATGGTGTTAGCAGCCTCAATCATCTATAGATGATCTATAGAAACTCGTGTGCTTTAGCCAAGAAAAAAACTCAGCCTTGGTGGATTCACAACTATGGCATAGCTTACAACAAAGTTATGTTTGTTTTGAATCTCTGTTTCATTAAATGCGAGTGCTTCCCAGTCTAGGCATATTCCGTGGAACTAGAGATTTGGAGGTTTGCCTATTAGAGGAGGACAAACTGTGTACCTATTCCCCAGACAAATGAATGCTGGTTTTCAGTGGTAAAACACATTTATCGTCAAAACATGAGGCTGGAAATGCAGAGAAGTTCCTTGCTGGGATATAGATTCTCCTATTTGACATATTACCTGAGAAACTGAGACTTGGGATATGTACGGGAGAGGCAAAACATGGTTATTTCAGTGGATGGTTGGGAAGGTTCAAAATCCATTAGTGCCTTTGTTTAGGTGAAGTTTAAATGTCAGTAGCACTGGCAATTCCTGCTTTTACCAAGAAGTCAGCTGTTCCTTCTCCATTAACTCTCAGGATCTATACCAAGTGCTGCCCGACATTACAGTGCTCCAGAGCACTGTGCCTTAATGTGTTCTTCTTGAAATGCCAGTAAACTGAAAAATAGTATTTGTGTTAATTACTTTTTTTTCCCCCTAAATTAACCAGCAAGGTATGACCATAATAGAAAAATGATACAGCACTTCTTGGACTAGGGCCCAGATGCTTTCTGTGATGGTAAATCAATTGAAACGCATCAATGCTGAAATTACAGTGGGAAACTTTTCTAAATCCTTTGTCTGATACCGAAGCATATTCCTGTAAATTAGCCTCATTGGCAGTCATTTTGCCAATTCAGTTTTAAAGGTCAGAATCAAAATGTTGCACTAGATGGTGATATTTGTAAGGCAGGATCCCTGAAAGCAGGTTTTTCAGATGTATTCAACAAATAGGTAGAAAACGGTTTCTAGATCCATGTGAAAATAGAGGGGGCTTGTAAAAAAGCATTCCCATTTAAACGGTGACGTGAAATGCAATGGGTTACATTAGTTGTCCTAGCCAGCTTTCACTAATTATCTACATTTGACTTCTGTCTGTCTGAAATACGGCTACATATTTGTGGCATCTCCATAAGCCACTTAAAAATTTGCTTAAAATCCCATGACATTCAGAAAGACATAGGCCAGGTCCTGAAATGGCAGAAGGAGGAAATTAAAAAAACCAAACACAACAGTGTTTCAACTCTGCCAGCCCAAAGGCAGGGGCCTGAGTACAACAAACAGCCTCCAGCCCCCCGGACCCTCCGTGGGCAAGCCCCAGGAGCAAGGATGCAAGGACAAGGGTGATGCTAGGCCACGCAGCACCATCTTGGAGAGCAGCGTACGGGCAGCTGGGGACACAGCGGTAGCCCCCTGTCCCTTGACAGATGATGGGGTGCTCACGTGCTGCCTCTCCGCAGAAGGTGTGAGCGGTTCAGGTCTCCCTGGGGCCGCTCCGCCTGCCTCTGCCCTGCCAAGGCAACATCCCCAGGGGCACTCACACTCTCCTCCTGGTCACCACAGTTTTGCACGCTCAGCCCTCACCCTCTTCCTTCAACAAAAGGCTGTATTTACCCCTACTGCTCCCATCTGGCCTTCAGCAATTAATCTCTGGGCCTCTAACTGCAGCACATTGTGTGATAATTCATTATGTTAATCCCATGTGTCAGCGAGCCACTTAAAAGCTTCCTGGGATGCAGATCCCTGCTTCTCTTTTGGAATAAAACCTGGGTTTTCTAGTGATGTGTGTAAAGAAGCAACCATGTTCTCCGGCTTTCAGATACACAAGGCTAAAGTTTGGTTGTTCCTGTGCCTATAGCACCGTGTTCTTACCTAGTTTCAAATTTTGGAATAATAGAATTAAGCGGACCTAACTGCACATTTGAATCTGCCGTCTCCCCTTCCTCTTTTAAATGCAAATCCCTAGGGCAGGGGCAGTAAGGAATTAAACATATTTACACTGTTATAAGCCACTCTGTGAGCAGCAGAGCTAATGAAGACCGGTTCTGTCCTGTCTCCACCCAGGTGCTGATTCTGGTGAATCTTTCAGGAACACCTTTGAGACCATTACTGCCTGTGGTGGTGTTTCAGATCGTCCAGCAGGCTCAGGTGTTGCTGGGGGGCGGGATGGATGGTGGACAGACGGAAAGGGAGACAGTGAAAATCAATGGCACATCCTGTTCCCGTGAAAGCAAGCGGGAACCCCTCTCACCAGACGCAAGAAAAGTCAGTCACCTTGCACTATCAGACGTGGATTCTGCTCCTCTTCCCCCCTCTTTTCCCAGTTAATGGGGTTGTAGTGAGGATGGGGGGCAGTTGATAAGACGGTCTGTTCTGGTTATGGGGGTCAGAGCAATTTAGGATGGATAAACCAGTATGGTCTGAAAAAGGGCTGTGTTTTCCTGGCACTGATGGGAAGAGCTTGTTGCTGCTGCTCTTGGCAGGAGTCCCATGCAGGCAACGCCTCGGTCTCCTGCCGAGTCACAACAGATGAAAAGAGCATGGGGGTGTTGACCCACCTTGTGAGCGAGCACACACTTCAGATTTCAAGGAGGAGGGGAGAGAGAGGGTCTGGAATGCGTACAGAGAACCGTTTGCGCTGGGTCCCTGCAGCCAGTGCCTCCAGGTTGGAGATGCACGGCCTGAGAGGGAAGCAGCTTGAGCTGCTGCTGACTCTGGTGTCCTACGGCCACCGAGGTCTGCTGCAGATCCTGGGGTATTTTTCCCAAGCATTCGGGCCCTCAGAAGCTCTTGAATTAGGGTTCAACAGCTCTCAGTTGCCTGAGTATCACTGAGGATCTGGAGTGTAACACACACAGGGCCTCTCCCAGAGCTAAAAGAGGCTGTCCCGAAGCCTGCAGCAAGTCAAGGATGTCCTTCAGCTGGGTCACGGTGCCTTTAGGTCACAACTAACAATGGTCTTCTTTCAATTCTCCAGGTAGCTGAATCCCACCCCCCTCAGGCCTGTGACTGAATGAAAAAAATGGAGGAAAATGATGAAGCTAATCCAGGTTATTTTATATTTTTTTTTTTTTAGGTTTTTCTCTTTCTGCTTTAAAAATTTCAGCTTGGCTACAATTAATTTTAAAACAAATTGGGAACACTGAAATGCTGAAATGATGGTTCAATTTTTCTCCTTTTCTTCCCAACTAGTTTAGTTGGGCCACCTTCTTCTTGAACTGACAAATGTTTTCAAGTGCCCCCAACTTGCTCTTTTTCTTCTTTTTAACTGAATGAAGTATTTCTCTGGCATAGTGTTATCTGAATCCAGCTAAGCAACACAACAGCATGTTTCACTTGCTTCAGCTAGCCATTGGCATAAAGACAGAGTTAAGGATCTCTGTGCAACTGTCTCTGCGTTTTTGTTTTTAAATGAAGGTTTTCTCCTTAGGGCTATTGCAGCACTGATATTCCACAGACGGGGAAGAATTGCATGCAGGGCTATGAAAACCTGAGAAATTGGAGGAGGAGCCGTGAGCTAAATAATATGCTCCAAATATGCTCTGTAATATCATAAGGGTAGCATATTTCCAACTCAGAAAGAGGAATAGGTTTCCCAAAAGCACTAAGCTTGGTCCCAAAAGCTGAACTCCAGACAAAATTAAAATAACAAGGCTCCGAGCCTTCCTGCAATCAGCCAGCAACCTCAGCTCTTGCTGCTTTTAGCTTAATGTCAAGCTTCCCTAGCAAGTGTTTACATATTACTCTGCTAATCAGGCAAACACAGAGCCTGCAAATGAAAGAGCAGCATCCCTGCTATCAGTGTCTAGCACAATAAAGCCGGTCTGTCCACTTCAAATGGCTCTAGGTCTGCTTTCCCAGCCTTCCTCCTTGCCTCCTCCCCGCTGCTTCTCAATCTTGATGCAAAAGCAATAACGGCCTATTCCTTCAGGCATGCTTCCTTAGCATATTGTCCCTCCCAACCAAAACACCGCTTCCCTGGCTTTGTTTTTAAACCAGCAATAACCCAGGGAACAGAAGGGCTTGTTAATCCTGCGGAGAGACTGCATGCCCAGCAGGGACACAGGGCAAGCTCAGTGGCTCCCTGGCCAGCCTTGCCTGGAGGCATCAAAGAGAGAGTCCACCAACACAAGCAGGGGTCCTTCTGTGCCCTGGAGTCAGGCTGAAACATTGCTTGAATGAAAGCCTTCGCAGTGAGCTAAAAAGAGAGTTTCCTTACGTTTCTTGCAAGAGACAGAAGTCACCAAGACATTTCAGTACATGTTGTAAAAGGACCGGTCCAAGCCCACCGTGGGTTTCTTGGTGCGCAGCATTTGTAAACAGTGATGACAATTCATCATCTGATTTATGAAGACAGCCAAGATCAGATGGTTTTGGCATTCTGAGTGCTATCTAGACTTTTCTGGCTTTCATGCATGAGAGATTGAAGGCTTGGATCAAAACTTCAAGAGGTCAGCAAAAAGCCATAAGCCTACACACATCAATAGATGAGAATGAAGTCATAACTTGTAATGATGCTGAGTGTTGCAAGATCTTCCAATCAACAGCTGAAAGCATGCACTGGAAGGGATGTCATGGGGATGAATCCTGAGAAGGGAACACAGACAGAAACTTGACTTCCCGGAGCATGAAAATGTTTGTCTGCCTAGGACTCGGTCCTGAATGACCTTTCGTGTTCGCTTTTTCTCTCATATCGTGATTTTATTGCTTTTATGGGGCAGATTTCAGAGGAGTTTGACACTGCCTCATTGGGAAAGCAGGAAGATTTATGCTGAGCTTATTGCAGGCAGCAGTTATGATTTCATTATAGAACACTAAGATTGTAATTTCGTCTGCTTACACAGAATGTTTAATGCACATATTAAGTTAGATGTGTTTTATTTGTGTTTGTATAGCAGCCTAAATGGCATAACAGTATGATACGCTTGTTTATTTGGCATTAAAGCTCGGATTCAGTGCTTAAGCATCTTGCTGAACTGAGGGGCCATGCTGTGATTTAATGGTTCAATGAGAGTCTTGTTAGTGATCAAAACTCCTGGATCTGTAAACTCAGAAGATTTTCAAACTGGTGGGAAATAATACTGCACCAGCATGGTAACCTTGCTGACCTTTCCAACCCAGAAGACAGTAACTTTAATGAGGCCAGTAGATACTATCATGGTTTTCACATGTCGGGTCAGTCTACAGACTGATAATGTGAAGGTTATGGGGTGAATTGTACAATTTTGAGGGTGGAGTTTACTGTCACGAGCATAAACTGCTTCAGGAAACTTAGATTTCTCCTACTAGTTTCGTAAACATCTATTTTATTTCCCTTTATATTACTTGAAGATGTACTCCTCCCCATTTAAAATTTATTTACTGCAAAAAGTAGAGACTGAAACTGGGTTATTTCATTCCAAAGCTTACTAAGATATCTGAGCTGATGTGGGTTTGGAAATGGTAGGACTGCATTGCTCTACCTATTAATAAAACAGCTACTATTCGAGCTTAGGAAATACAGCAACCAGAAAAGATTCAGATTTTGATAGCTTATGTTTTCGTAACCCATTAGTGTAAAATGTGATGTGGTTTATTTCATAATGTTGAGTTTGTTTCTACAAAAGATCCTTGCATTAGGAAGACTTCAGCTTTAAGAAAACAAGTTCATTTAGTATTTTGGGAGAAAGCATATAACAGGCAAAGTACTGTGCACTGGCTCTGTGTTCAAGCACCAAGGTTACTGAAATCCCCCAGCTGAAGGCTCAGCTCTCTTCCCTTCCCCCTAGCTATGCAGTGGTAAAGGACAGTACTGACTGCAATAAATTAAAATTAAAAAAGGTTGGACAAAGGATACCTCTACCCTTTCTCCTTCAGACTGGCTGCCCTGAAGGATCAGTAGAAAATTCAGCATCTGAGGATCACAGAAATTTAACTATTTAATGGAAAGGTCCATTTCAGTTTGATGAACCCAGCAGGATCAAACAGATTTAGCAGGAAAAAAAAAAAAGTTTTGGCAATAGCCAAGGTTTCTTTTTCCCCTGTGTCATCTCTATTGAGAATAGTTGTTGACAACTGGTTAATACCTCAGGATGTAATGGAGGTGCCTCTTCTAGCTTCAAGGCCCACGGTTTAGCTAAGGCTTAACTATTCTGTCAGCTGCTTCAGAAAGGCGTGTTTCCTTTTTTTAATAACAAGGTTGGTGTTATTTAAATATCTCGCATGTGTATTTTTCCCTTGCTTACCTTTAGGCTGATTTCACCATCACAGAAAATCTTGCTGTGACTAATGCTCAACAGTCACCTGCAAGATGCAGAGAGTTACCCATTTACCAGGGACTTTGCAATTTGGCTTAAAATCTAGGCACTGGGTATTTTAGGCTGTAAGACACTTCCAGACCTGTAAGCCTTACCTGAGAGCTCTCTGTAGACTACTCACTCTGCTTGGCCCAGCTATGCCCACCTCGCAGGACAGCTTTGTGTCTGCCCAGGGCTGTCGTCAACACAGTTGCTTCTGCTTTCCTGTGACCCGTGATACTCCCATCCAGCCCTATTTTTTGGTGTCCTGAAACTTGAAGGAATGGTTGCGTGTCACCCTCAACAGCAGCAGGGGTGCTGGGAAAATACTCAGGATCCCCAGAGCATTCTTCGCTATTCAACTCTGTTTGCATGGGGAGGGAGGAGAGGTGCAACTGGTTCTGCAGGACATTCCAACTCCACTGTCAGGAGATGCCTGCCAGCTTTTCCCCTCTGGACAAGATCAGGATGGAGTGATTTAGATGACATTATTGATTTGATAATGAGTTTTCTTACTTCGCCACCACCACCTTCCCCCTTTTGCATGAAGAGTGGCCTTCAGCCTGGCTGACGCTACCTAGCAGTCTCATTCCTGCAGCAAAAACCTCGCAGCACGGCTTGTCACCTTCTTAGAGTACAGACTGGTTATAACCATTGCTTCACTTGCCCCTCGTCCTTCAGCTGTCCAGCTCAGGAAACAAAGTGGAGGCTGCACATTTGCAGCTGGTAGATGGTACCTAAGGGCGTGCACGTCATGCAATTTCAGGAGGACGTCAGGATGTCATCTGTGCCCAGAGCTCAGCTTCCTCGGCTGCTCCTGAGCCTGGACCGTGACAGCAATGTGGGTTTTATCCTGCAACTCAGACTATGACTTATGGCTTCTCAGTGTTTTCAACTCCCTAAGCTCCTATTATGCTATGCAGCATATATGGTTCTTACCTTAATGTAATGAAGTTACTGGGTAACTATTTATTTTTGCGATTAGCTTTCACATCCGCTCACAAGCTTTTAGTTACTAAATTCCCCACATAGTTCTTTAATTCAATTTGTTTTGACCTTTCAGTTAGCAGGGAAATAAAAGAAAGGTGAAATCTGTGTTATGCCACTGTATTCTGGCATTGAAAGCTGGAGAAGAAACCTTGGCAGCAGTGAGCCACACGGGCTGAGCTGGGAGAGTGTGGCAGGATGAGACCTTTGGTCCCCATGAAGAAAACAGTATTTTATCTTCTTAGAGAAGAAGGTTTTGACACACCCGCTGCCCACCCAGTGAAATACATTTTTTAGCCCTAGAGACCCTTTCTTTGCATTTTTTTCCCCAGAAAGCAGAGGATTGACACTGAAGTTTTTGCAGTCCTGCCTGCCCCACTGCCACCACCAGCAGCTCTAACTGCGAACACGTGCCCCATAAACCGGGCCCCGTGCGAACCTGCCGTACCAGTCAGAGCTGTGGGGTAAGGGACCACAGAAAAAACAGGCCCCTGAGACACGGAGAACAAGAAGAGGTTGCTGATGTTATACAATAACCATCCCCAGCATTTGGGGAGCTAATAGTTGGCTCCCCCTGGATGACAGCCGATGTGCTGCTCCAGCGATGTCTGTGCCGGTGGATGTTTGGGATTCCACAAGGAATATTTGATCCTTGTCCAGCCAACCCGGATGGCTATGCATCTGCTTGGAGTATTTGCACTGCAAGGTGCCAGATTAATGATTAGAGAGATTAAAATCTACAGGTGCAGCCGGGGTTGTGCCAGTGGAATCTCCACTTGACTCTGCCAGAGGACCTGAATATGAGTCCAAAGGGCCATATCTAAGCATCAAGCTGCTGGTTGGCCTGTAGGTTGTTCAGCGCTTGTCTTTCCTGCTGAGATTACCAACAGGACAACACTCAGCACAGGTTGGATTGCTGACCTCGGGATCTGTCCTAAAGTGGACTGGTTATGCCGATGTAACTTTCATAGATTCTTGATGCGAGGTGCCAGAAAGAGAACAGGGAGAGCACCAGCAGCAATATAAGGAGAGTTTGTCTTTCTGTGCAGGATCTTCAGGTGAAAACAAAAGCAGCCAAACAGCCTCATTAATCTCGGGTTTATTACATGAACATTTTCCGAGCTTTGGCAAAGGGTGCATGGACAGACAGAGGACAGGCCAAGAGTAACTGCCCCCTAAGGGTAAGCTGGAAGACACAGCTTGACCATTGTCACAACCTTTGGTGACAACGACGGGGAACTGGATGTACAGTCAGTCATGACTACTCAGCAAGGTGAGGATCCTTTGCTGGCTGGTTCTGCTGGGATCTTGTTTGCTTGGCACTGGTGATTCACCAGAAAGCAATTGCCATGAGTCTGATAATGAGGCCAGCGGGCGCTGATAGGAGCAGAGGAGCTATTATCATGATTCCTAAGGAGGTTTTCTGAAATTAGTCGTTTGAACAGGAATGGGCAGCATTCATGTGGGCATGCTTCATTTCACGTCAATAGGGATTGATGCGAATTCCTCCCTTGTCATACAAGAACCCCCTATTATTAACAGGCTTTTGTATATTATTTCTTTCCTAAGAAATTCAAACCCAGTAAGTTGCATTAAATGGATTTGGGTCTGGTGATGTCAGATCCATTTTAAATAAATGGGTCTAGACCATAAAGTTTCAGTAAAAAACTGGCTTTAAACAGGAATCATTCTGTTCTCCAGATTGTACTCTCAAGGTCTAAACTAATTTCAGTTCTTCCTTATTATTCTTACGAATTCCAAATATCTGAAATAGTTTCAGTACATACTATAACCATTCTTTTTTTATACAGGCATAAAATAAATGAATAATGAATTGAAAGGATTGGAAAGAAAGATTCTTAAAATTAATATTAACTCTGGTTTCTCAAATATTGTCCTAAGTCCTCCCCTAAGGAACAGAGAAAATATTCCAACTCCACATGATGGAAAAGCTTTAATGCAGAGAACTCTCCACAGGACTGTTTTCATTTTGTAGTGTATTTTAAACATATGGACAGGGCAGACTGTTAATTATTTCTTCTCCTTTTGGCCCAGTTCCACGTACGACTCAGCAAAAGCAAAGCTCCACAGACTATTCAGTGGACAACAAATGGTTCTGCATTTGCTGAGTGCTGAAGAAAAATGATGAAAGGGTGTTGTGACTAGCTCTCAAGGCACTTGTTGGCCCACAAAAAAACATCCTTGCCCATTCCTCCCCCAGCTGCTGCATCGTGCTCCTTCCATTTCGGTTCAGAGGGGAAACGTTTTGAGAAGAGACAGTTTAATAATCCTGCACATGATGGAAAGACCTTGCAACTAGCAGGACCATGTCCTTAAATGCTGCTGCATGCAACTAGAGTGCAACGTGACGTGACCAGAAGGGCATCTGCGGCTTCTGAGGGACACACGTAGCAAGATCTAGTTGCAAGAGTTTGAGGCATCACGGCCCATGGCTGTGTGCAGGGTCCCTTGCTCTCGAGCAGGAGCATCAGCAGAGGACCTGTGCCCCAGCCTGTGCCACCTCCAGCTGCTCCATGGTTCTTGAGCACCAACCGGCCCAGCAGCAGCACTGCGGTCCGCAGGCACGAAGGGGGAGGCTGCAGAAGGAACACTTGCACCCATCTGCTGCCTGAATTGGGCTACTCTGCACCACTTCTGCAGTGGATGGACAGTAATATCAAATAATAATAATATCTGTAGTGGAAGGAGTGGTAATATCAAAAAAACACCCAAAGGTGAACTCCTCTGGCACAGCCCCGGGGATGCCCTTGCCCATGGGTCTGTTGCCTCCCGCAAAGGAGCAGAGTTTGTGCTGGTCTTTCCCAGCTTGTCCTCCCCACAGTGTCTCTGGCAATCGCTTCTACACGCTCTGTTTCTAATCTGCCAGCGGGGCACGGTGTGTGCTGCAGCAGACTGGTGCTTATCTCTGTGTCTGGGGACAAAGTAATGCATTTACTCTTAGCAGTCCTAAATTCAATGGGTCCTGAAATTCAATGAATATTTAATTATTACAGCGTTTGTTCTGTTAGCAACACTTTTATTCTGTTGCAAATATTTTTCAAATGTAGTGGGGATAAGGTCTCTGCCTGATACCGTTTGTAGTCAGAACATGTAGCTATAAACCAGAGAAAAAGAATGAACGGAAATAAAGCAGTAGAGTGATGGTTTTAGGATGACACAAAGGAACGCTTGGGATTTTTTGTGCTTGTGACTGGGATGAGAACACATCAAGGAAGAGAGGAGAGCCACAGATTATGGAGCTATTACTCATTATTAATTATATATTTCGCACCATTACAAGAACTCTGAGATCTAAACGTACCTTGCAACCAATAACAAATTAAGCTGCATTATGGCCCTTTGATGTTAATCATGGAAGACTGAGGATTATGTACCCCTGGCCAGGATAGCCTTTGTTTCGCTTTCAAAGAAGTGCGGGGAAGGTTAACACCAAGTTTAACTTTACTGTCCAAATTTGATGCATTACCGGGATGGTGATGAGTCACAGCGCTTAGCTCTGCCTCGCAGATGCCCTCACTTCTCTCTCCTGTGTTTCAAGACAGAAAGAAGTGGTAGCCATGTCAGCTTCAAATCTTTCAGGGTAGTTGGGGCTCAAAAGAATATTTTCTGTGGGTTTCCTTGCCAAGAAACTAAATGCAACCTTAAATAAAACAGATGGAGGCCCTTCCCTGTCCTCCTTTCAGCTGCTCTACTCATTTTTTAATAGGCTGAACCCCTGCTGATATGCCTGTACCCACTGCTGCCGCCTGCCACTCTGACAGCAGGTTTCCAAGGATCTCCCAGTGCCCAGGGAAGCAGGATCACATCCTGTAGCCATGGGCACCCCAAGACCTTTCTGCCACCCCCCAGACTGCATTGGCCATGGCAAGCTGGCACCATCACCCACCGTCAGCAAAGGGCCAAGCCCCAGGACAGTCCCAAGCCTGCAGAGAGGGAAAGAGCAACTTTGCTGGAGCGGTGCCAGTCACAGCCCTGGGGCCCTCTCTTGATGCAGCTTACTGCCTGCTGACAAAACGGCAAGAGAAAGACAGTGAAAAAAATTATTTAAAGTGCAAAGGCCCCAGTCCTGCAGCTGCACTGAGGAGTCTCCTGCACCCCACCTCAGCAGCAGTCTGCTCACCTCCGTGGGGTGATGGATGTGTACCTCACACATACCTGCAAATGCCCAGTATTTCCATGCCTAACTAACTGGAAAGCTTCTACAACCGCAGCTTTGAGAAAGGTTCACATTCTGCTTTGCCTCTGAGTCAGATACAACTCCTGAACGCAGGAGAGGGTAGATCTAGTTCAGTCCCTGGGGATGTGCTCAGCCTGTTCTCCACCACCGGGCAAAAGGAGCAGGCTGGTTTCAGCTGCGCTGAATCATCCGCTTTCCCTTTAGGAACAAATCCCTCACTTTGCCCAGGGATCTTGGTATTTCCCAACTGGGATTGCTGAGATGCTAATGGGTGTCGATCTTCCCTCCCCTTCCTTTTCCTGCAGGATTTCAGTGTGAAGCAGCAAATGAGGGGGGTCTAGGACTAGGTTCCCCTTCCCCTCCCTGCCAGGGCTGGCTGCAAGGTGGGATGTGGCCTCCCTGTACCAGGTAGGTCATGGTTTGGATCCACGCCATAGGGCACCTCTGGAGCACTAGAGGGGGACACAGGCGGGGAAGCACTTGCAGCATCATGCCCTCAAATCATTGCAGCCAGACAGGCTGGTGATTTGCAGTCAGGTTCTTCACTGTGCTTCAGCATCTCACCCCTCGTGAGATTTCACAAGAAAATAAAAATCCAAAGCCGGAGCGTTGGCAAGCGAAGCTGGCAGTGCTGAGCTGCTGCCCGGCACTCTGCAGCGCCGTCCCTTCCCCCAGCCGCCGCCAGCTGATGTGCCAATCCCATTTTGATGTAGCCTGTGTTTTGATTTTGCTTTTATTTTCCCCCAGTTCTTTACCCTGAGGCAAAATCCAGCTCTCACGCCCGCACGGCACTGTGCTCTCCCCACTCCCGGAGCTCCCACAGATGGGGTGCAGCAGTCAGCCCTGGGACGGCTGTCACCATCCCTGCCCAGGGACGAGGAGAAAAGTGGCTTCCAGATATGCAGAGCAAGAGATTTGGATCAGCAACAAAAATGTATAAATGCAAGTCTGCAGGCACATTAGTTCAGAATACTGATTAGATCCAGAAATAAAGGGATAGAGTAGCCAAATGTTTTGGGAAGCCAGCATTTTGTATCATTTATTCCTCAGCTAGCTTGAGTTGGAATAGGAACTGACCGAATGCTTGAGTATCACGTTGTGACATACTGGTATTGTTTGTGTCAGAGGTTTTGGCTCAGGATCTACAAACGATTTGGCAAGTAACCCGGCTGGCTAAATCTGACCTTTTGCTAAAACAGGGGCCAGGGAGTAGCACCGAAGGGCTCACAGTATGTGTGAGGGAAGCTGGTCCTGTTTCTCTACAGTGCTCTGGCTGCACACTCCTGACATTTTGTTTAATGGTATTTCTACAGTTGTTAGGCCTGGCCAGTGTAAAAGCACTGGTGGAAATAGAAAGACCTCCTCAAAAGGCTTCTGTAAGATTAAGATGGGGAGACTTAAACAGGAGACTCTAGTCCAGTGAAGGGAATACCCAGGTAGAGGAGCCCCCATTCAAGGTACACCCCACAAACTCATTGGGAGGGAGGAGTCACCGGAGAGCGAGCGTGCCTGATCCAGACTGGTGGGAAAGGGCTCCAAGGAAGAGAGAGAAGTCAGAGATGTAGGAGAGCAGTAACAGCACGCACACAAAAGTACCCAGAGCCAACTACAAGGAAAGGATACGATTTTGAACTCCAAACACTCACTTGCCAGTATAACATTGAGTCAGGAAAAGAGGTCGAGGTCGATGGAAGAAGTTCTCCATGGAAAGATTTCTCTGCTAAAACAGCGGTACATGTAAAAGCAATGCCTGAAAAGGCCTGGTCTTGATGAAAGATTGCTGGCTCTGGTTGGCCTCTCCCAAGGCTTTGCTTTTCCCCTCCCTCCTTGCACAGCTCCCTGCACACACTCTGTTGCTTGCTGGGTATTTCTGAGAGTTATCTTTTATCTGCCTCTCCGACAGCTCCTGCGGAGCCCACCCAGAGCAAGGCTGACATGTCAGTTATTATTATCACCCACTGGAAGCAAAGGGTGCGGGGGACTTTGCTATTTTTATCCGGAGCTTCTCACTCTGCAAACAGCTTTCTCACCTCTCATTAAAGTGTCATTGGATGAGCACCAGTATCACTGTGACATCGGGCCATCTCAGTCCCAAACTCTTAGGATGTCCTGGTGAGAAAAAAGGGTGATTGCTCTGAGCCTATTTTGTGGTGTTACGGTGTAAGTCACTGGAGACAAAACTACTCTTAGTAGTTTTTTTCCTTATAAAAAAGGAAAGATGTTGGTGAACAGCAAGAGCAAACTGTTCACAGATTAAAGAAGAGGAAGGTGATGCCATCTATATAATGCACTCTGGTATGTGATTATTTATGTGAACTTAACCTGAGTAGTTTCTGTCCTCTGTAAAACTCAATCTCCAGTTAAGTGGAAGAAAATCCATCAAAGTCCATCCAAATAAATAAGTGGGTTTGTGTGTTATGATGTATGTGCACTGCAGTATGCCTTTAGGGGCCAGTGTCCCAGTCTGTACTTCACTAGGCACTCATATAACTAAACCATCACCTGTACTTCAGAAAGTTTCAGACATAAAGTCCCAGCCTTGCAAACTTCAAGATGGTAATTTTCCAGGCAAGGCTGAGAGGATGGCAGTGGAGCCTGTCTGAAGTCTGTCCTGAGCTCAGTTGTTATACTGTGAGGGTTAAATGATACCACTAGCATCCCATCCTGCTGCCTCTGACCTCTTCCCATGAGACGAATAGCTATTGGATGAAGCAAACTGAAGGAGACACCTGGCTAAGAGGGGAAGACATCAGGGAAAGGAAACAGCAGAGCCCCTGGCTGCCTGTGAAGGCAAGGCTAGAGATTAATTCTGCAATCTGTACCTCAATCATTGTAACAGCACGTGCATTTCATTTACCGTATTTAGAATAGTTTGACGGTTTACTCTGATCCAGTTGGCTGTAACAGTATAGTACTGCTGCATAAGACAGGTCAGAAGAATGCAGTGAAAAGGAAAAGAAAGGGTTCTCCTGGCATCCTTGACAAATTCTGGGCTTAGCAGAGAAGGCAGAGTGCCACAGAAGAGATTCTAGCGTCATTATCTAGCTAACGCCTTCCAGCACCACATGAAAGTTGTTTCACTGATCTTTAGGTTATGCCATTGTGGTACCAATATTTATCACCACAGACTACGAATTCCATTCTGCGTAGAAGATTTGCTTTTGACAATACACATTAGGTAAAAGGGTGTAAAATCAATCTTACGGAGAGATTTTTATCAGTATATTCTTAATGATACAGAATACACTTAATGATACACTTGGGGACTGGGTGTTTAAAACGGCGTGTGCAGGCGTCTTGCATTACAAAACTCTGGAAGAGGGATTGAGGCTAGTGGTAGATATATCTTCTTTAGATTCCTTTTCCAGGCAGCTGGACTGGCCTAGAACAGGACTTTCAAACTCTGCAATCATATCTACATCTTTCCTTCCTACAGAAGGCTGACAGATTAAGAGATGCGATATAGACTCTTCTGTCATAACAGAAAAGGGTTTATATGGGTTTTGCAATGAAGATACGATAAAGCTTTAAGAGGGTTGTACAATTTTATGCTAATCCTTGGCAAGCAGATCAATATCAAGGTAAAAGGCATAATGTTTTTGCAAAAGGAGGGATCAGCAGGGATGTACTCAGATGAGAGGCAAGGCTACAATCAAGTTGCCAGGTGATGCTTGTAGTACAAAATCAAATAAGGCAAGATTTCTTTTTGTGGTTACAGTAAGCTTGTTTTTGTTCTTCAGGAACCTTAAATGTTAAAGCTGGAACAGTCACATTTGATCATCTGACCTATCTGAATTGTTTAGCAGATCAGGTCTCTGAGTAGCTTATTGCTCAGTGTCACTGCATGGAAATTTATATTCCCTGGAGAACACTCATATACACTTATGGACATCATTAAAAAATTAAATAACATTTAATCATGTATCTCATGCAGAATTCATCAGCAACAGTGTATCTTTCAATGAGTAGGTTTTCCACTGCTGTAAATCAGTGCACAGCAGTAGAATAAAATATAATAAGATGAGAATGAATATCTAATTTGGAAGGAGCACAAGCAATCGAAAAAGATGGTTTCTCGACTAAAAACAATTGGATTCTGCAGACATGCTCAGAATGTGTTATATATGTGTGTCCTTGAAAAATATATTGATGGGATTACTGACTAGTCACAGCTTGTAAATTAAGAGTATTTCTGATGTATTTCACAGGGAAAAGGAGGGAGCAGAAAGGGGGCCTACAGATAGGACCTGGTGTGGTGGAGGCACTCCATGTGTTGTGTGATTACTTGATGAACACAGTGATGAGAAGAACAGGGGCATAGTTTAATTTTGGCCTTGACACAACAGATTAATTTTGTAGACGCAGCAGATTATTTTTCTGTAGCCCTGGGCTACTCCCCTCCCTCCCTCCAAGAAGTCCTGCCGGGTCTGTCTGTAGTCACCAACCTGTATGTCAGAAACTGCCAAGAGAAATATGGGGAGTGGAGGGCACGGAGCAGCCAGTGGGTTTGGGCTGGGAAGAGGAGGAGGAAGAGGAGGAGGGGGAGGAATGGGGCGAGTGGATGGGCTGGGGGCGGGAAGGCGGCAGCAGGATCTCAGAGCTGGGCCTCGGGCAGGAGGGAAGGGGAGCTGTGTCCACCTCTGGCCCCGGGGTACGGCAGGGCTCGCTGTTTGCCCCGCATTCCCACACCAACCCTGCTCGCTTGACAAGTCAAAAGCCGCCTCTTAAAATCTCCCCACACTGCCACAGCCCTGCAAACCCTGCAAGGTCGCTGAACGCGAAGCAGGTAATACAGCTGTCTCCATCACTGTCAGGGCTGAGACAAGTCTGAAGTGCTGTTTTTCTCAAGTTCGCCCTGCAGAGCCACGCCAGCCAAAGGAGAGCAGGCTGGGTGCTGCTCCTTTTGTTCCCAAGCAAACACTTCCAAGATCCCGCCAGATACACATCTGCAAACACAATTACACATCCATCACCAGCAACTTAATTTGAAGAGAGCAGCACAGGTGTGTGAGAGAAGCACTTGTAGGCTGCACAATATTTATTTTTTACTAGCTTCAGCAAATGCAATTCTCCATTTTCCATGGGAGCAGCTGAGTCGAGAACTAAAATGTCTTCTCCCCCATACAAGCACTTTCAGGAGAGTTAAATAATTTGAATTTAAGGCCAAATAAGTCTGGGTTTATGTGAGCATGCCCTCTTTTTCAGCATAAAATTTTTGTTCAAATGGGGGGGGGGGGGGGGAAGGAATTTGGACTTTTTCCAGATTTTACAGATGTCAAATAAATTTTGTCTCATCAGAGAGCTTCACACACATACTCGCACACACATACATCCTTACACCAGCTATGCACAAGGCAGACCTTCTGTGGCCATGCTGCCCAACCGACCTCCACTTCCTCGGCCAGTCCCACGTGTTGCAGACACCTCTGGTTTACTGTAACGTACAGCACACATGCTATAGGCTCAGTTTGTCCCAGGCTCCACAGCAATATTATATATTCATATGGGATAAGTGCTAGGGGTCTGAGATATCTAACAGGCTCTGCTCGTGTATTTTGTACCCTCCTTTCCATCCAGGACTCCCTACCTGCAGATATAGGGGCCACTAGTGAATAGCCTAGCTGAATTACAAGCACGACTGACACGTTACACATCCTGTTTGATGCAGCCCCAGCTTAGCTGGGGGCAAGCGCGGTGGCCATGCAATCCCACAGCCTCCGCTGACTCGCTCACCCCGCAGCCCACACCGTGCACAGGGGCACCACGGGGAATTCCGGGCAAATCCGCAGACCGTGTTGCCAGTTATTGCCGAGCACCCTCATTTCCTGAGAGCTGCGAACTGGAGAAGGTAACTGCTAATAAACGGAGTGCTTACTTAATTTTCTCCACCCTTTGAGTTGAAAAGAAAAGGCAAAAGCAAAACAAACAGCGCTAAGTGTATTATGATGGGGTTAGCTAATTGAGCTCTTTGGCAATTTCAGAGGTACGCAACTGCACAGCCTTGGTGGCGGCATGTAATCGCATATTTGCACAATGGTGTAAGGCAGCAGAAAGCTACCCAGGTCGGAATTTAGTTACAGGTTTCATTCTGTCAGTGAGAAACTTGTTTGGTAATCCCTCGTAACTCCAGGATTTTAAATAACTCCTTCCAAACTCATTCTTCTTTCCTGGGAGGCCTGTTTCTGACACCACCAGCGTGCTTTACAGTGAGGCTTTGCCCCCAAAAGTCCTTGGACCGTTGCTGCATTCACAAGCAAAAAAACTGGGATGCCTACTAAATTAGGCCTTGGGTTGGTGACTGCCCCAGCAGAGCTGACCCCTAAGGCTCCGTAAGGACCACAGCATGCATCTTGCCCCACAGAATCATTGGCATGAGTGGGGCTTCCAAATCCAGCAACTCACCAACTAACCTTACAAGAAAACCCAAGTCCCCTGAAAAAAGAAAAATGTGCTTTGCATGTTCCCTCTCCTAGAAACTCAGAAAGCAGCTGAATGAAGGTCTTGTAAAGTCATCCCCCAGACCTGCCCTGCTGGCTGCAAATTTCCACCCTCAGCTTTTAGAAGGAGGACATATTTTCCCCCAGACAGTGATGGGTGAGCAAAACCGAGATGCTTATGAGGAAGTACACATTGCCATTTTAAATATAAGGGCTAATGCGGGGAAAGCTATCGATTAGATTTACAACAGAAACAAAGTTTGTACAGGCGAGGGATGCCAAAGTCCAGTACTTGACAATGAAACGCTCTTACTGTAGGGGGATCCAGCGTCCCCCCTTGCGAAGCTGTGTTAAAATCTGAGCCACCTCTTGATCTTCTCTTTGAAAGGTGCCGCTATTTACATCGCCGACTGAAGAATGTGGATCTGAATAACACTGAACACCGGGAGTCCAAACATCAGGGTTGACATCAAGATTTCTGCTGGTCTGAAGTCTTAATGTGTCACCCTTCCCAAGCTCCTTCAGCAGCCTGAGAATTGCCATGGCCTTGTTGATATTTCACTGTTGACCCTGTTTTGGGAAAACAACAGTAATAGCTGCGTTTCAGAACCACTTTTCTCCTAAACATTCAATCTGCCTTTGCCCTTCACATAGGGTGTAGAGGGCACAAGTTGTTTTATTGTTATTACTTCCAATTTAGCTCTTCTAGGTGTGTCTACTGCCTTTTGTAAAAGGGAGTGTTATGTCTTGCAGCTGAGCAGCTATCTAGATTTTAGGATTTTTTTCTGGTTGCTCATCCCCATGGCATCTCAGCCTGAGCACGAGGCTCAGCCAGAGAGAACGAACTCCCCGCTGTTCATTTCTCCCCCACAATGCCCGAGTGTGTCTGAAGCTAGTGAGAAAATGGTAAATGCAGGATGAATATGTAGGGAACGGATAAAACTGAAACTGAGGAGTAGAAGCTAATATAGAAGATAAAGGAAAACAGGCTCAGAAAAAGCCACACTCACTTTTGAGACAGTGAGGGACCGGGTTTTTTAGTCTGTCCCCAGCCTCTGAAAGATAAATGGCTCTTCACCAGTGTGGGCAGGATCCTCCATGAGGAGAGGCTGTCCTGGCCGCCCTCTGGGGAGGCTGCTGCTCCCCTGGCCTGGTCAGGAGAGACAACGTCCCAGCACGTCTTGTGACTCTCAGCCTGTTGTCATCCATCTGGGTGCTGAGAGACTTGCTTGGCAAGTTTGGCAGCTCATGCGGCTTCCCATAAGATACTAGATAATTGCTGCTGGATTGTTGTGTGATGAGTAGGGTAGATAACAGGACTATTAAGCAGTGTTTCATCACTGCCCTCAAGCCAGTATACCAGAAGCTTCCTCTAAAAATATTGTTTTGTCCCAAATCTAATAAGTGTTATTTATTCTAAACTCCACCTTCTGTTACAGTGTTAGAAAAATGAAAAAACAAATGGTCAGCATTAGATTTGATAGCTCAGGCGTAAATTATCATTTAGTAGAATCTGTTCATTACCTGAAAAAAAAGGTTGTATTTGTATCTTCAGCCTGATCAGACACAGTAATGATTTTTCCAAGCCTTCAAGCCAATTTCTGTAATGTTTTCTCCATAATGCATTAAGGCTCCCATTCAGCAAGAAACATAAACACATGCATAATCCCAGTGTAACAATCGGCAGCTTCTTGTGTTAGCCGTAAGATTAATACCTTGCTGAAAGAGGGCCTGAGAGACGTAGGAGCAGGGATGCTCAGTAGGCTCATCTTGGCAAGGGGAAGCAGTGGCAGGTCCCTCCTTGCAGCGTGCTGCTTAGGATTGCAGGTGAAATCCCACCTGCCAAGGTCGGTGGGCAGCTTTAGGGTTTGTCCCATGGTCCAGAGAGTCTGCTACCCCTCTGCAGCTCTGCGGCATCCCTGCCATCATCCCCATAGCGCTGAGGATAATGGGAGCTGGAAATCACCATTTCAAAGCCAGTTTTCAGCTACAATGCCCAGCACCCTTCCAAAGGGTGCTTTTGGAAAAGCACAGGGCTTTTGGAAGGTCAAACCATACCCTGCCTCAGAGGAAACAAGAGGGAGACACAGGGAGGTCAGCCAGTGGCAGCCAGGGGATCAGTGCCAGGATCTCCCGGCCACTCGCCCTGACCCGGGACCAGCTGCTCAGGGCCAGCAGCTCCATGTTTCCCACTGCTCGCCATGGTGCAGCACCCAGGGCAGGACTTACCATGAGTGATCATGAGGGTGCAGCCCTGCCATGCCGCAAATAGGTGTCGTACAGGGTGGGGGTCGTGTTAGGCGATGCAGAAAAGGCTGTGCTGCTGTGTGGTACCCGCATTGCCATGGCAGTAGCACCTGGGTGCAATACCTGGGCACAAGGAGCATTTTGGCAGTGTACTCTATCTGTTGCCTCACAAATTGCTGGCAAGGTGACAAAGGGATTACTATGGGCTTAGATAAAATACATAGGCCACCAAGATCGTCGCCTTTGATTAGATCATACACTCTGCCAAAAACATCCTCACAGCACAGCTAGCCAAAAGACTGGGAAGCCATAGTTTCTCTTGTGGAAAATCTTCAGAAACACCTGGGACATGGTCCATCTTTGAGTTTTGCCAGCAGTGTGGAAAGCCTGCAGAGAAAATTGCTGCAGCTCTGTTAGCTGATGCCCTGTGGCATTTTGCTAAGGGGAAAGTGCTTTTGTTGATATGGTTTGTTTCATTTTGGGACATGCAAGAGGGCTTTTTTGCTACATGTCCCTAGGTTAGACTGTGCAAAAAAAGCCAGCATCCACCTTTCAAGGACAAAAATGATTCCATGAGATGTTTTAATCTCAGTATAGGTCTGCTGGATTATTATCACTTATAATTAGTTCTCTCCATGCTGCGACATTCCCTGCTGGCAACCTCTTTTTTATCTGTAAAAATACTGAAGAGTTATAAGAAGCAGGAGGGCTTGCCAAGACCTCTGCGTCAAGGTTGCTAGTGTAGACAAGCAATAGGTGTCCCACCTGGGAGATTTTCTGTGTTTAAGCCAGACCCATTCTATCTGCATGATATTCTCTCCAGGGGTACGGCTATGGCAGCACTATGGTGTTTTGTTTCAGCACGAGCTTTAACTCTTTATTTTTTGACCATAATATATATTTTGAACCCTAATGCATTTTTCACCGTGAGTCGGTGAAACAATTAACTAACAGAGAAGAAGTGCTTTGAATTCAGTCCTGTATGTCATTTTCATTTTTAGTGGCTTGCCCTGCTTCTCTTTATACGCATCTAACCACCCTCTGAGTCTGGGCCAGTTTGTTGGTTCCTGTGTCCTAACACCCAGCACATCAGTTGTACTGAGCATTTTGCACCAGTTGAGCCTAACAGCAAACATATGCACCACGCTGAACCGGCTGAATTTAAATGTTTTGATAAACAAGCTGACATACGAACCCCAGCACTTGCCAAATACCCTACTAGCCTGGGGGGAAGCTTGCTGGGCTGCAAAAGGGGAGAGCAGAGGCCAAGCGCTGCTTCAATTCCTGCGCAGTTCTTCGCCTCACGTTACTGACTTAACGCCACGCACCTCAGCAAGAGGAGAGCTTGAGAAGAACCACGCTCTTTGCTTTAGCAATGGTCTTGGTGGTAGTAAGGCCAACTGCTTCCCCAGAGGCACAGGAGCTGACAGGACCACATGCTGACTTGCAGATATGCACAAGCACGTGATGGGGTCACTCTTAAGGCTTTGCAATAGAAAACAGGTTTTTCTGAATTTGGGGGTGAGCTCTGATTTTTATTATCTGGCAGAGAGGAATGCGTGTCTTATGAAATGCTAGAAAGTGGTGGGGGACTTTGCCCTCCACTATTTCTTCCCATCCTTATACTGGTTTGGGTGACCAGAGTACATTTCTGCCTCATGCTTAGCTGCCATGAACTATTTATTCTGTTGCCTAAGACAGAAATTAATCTAAACTAACATCAGCTACCTTTTCCTGTTCATTTAAATAGCAGCCCACCTCCTTCTAACGCAGAATATGTTTTCCTCCCTCTTTGCTGTTCCATGGAGGCAGTGGTCACGTTCTACCTACACAGTTGTTCTGCTGCTACCACGATCATCCTGGACCTGCTGAGATGATACACTTACGCATTTCTAATGGTATGTGCATGCTCCCTTTTAATCTGACATGCAGAAAAGCACACTTTTCAATGGCAGAGTGAATTCTCCAAGGCATTTAATGTCAAGGCAGGTCAGTCAGACTAATATTAGCTCTAATTGCCACTCGACCTGTTCTTATATTCCTCACCTGCATCCCCTTTCTTGCCTGAGACAGTATCAATAATAAAAATGTTTTCTATCTCATGACATCAGTTCAACGAGTAGGATAAGGGGGCTCATTCAGCTGCAACAGCAGTAATGTATGGGTTTGGAGTGCAGAGTTTGACCCGGGTATTGTTCACCAAGTCTGTGATTCAACATTCATTAATACCAGCTCTGTATATACCAGATCATCTGGCAGTACAAGTTTAATCCAGATCAGAAACAAGCCCTCAACTGCATTTCTACCAGGTTAGTAACTGTGTACTTCTGCGCCAGCTTGCGCTATGATCGTGACCTGGCAGCCCTGGTGTTGCATTTGGCCTCTTTTTTCGGTTGCCTTTGTGTGACTGAGGAACGTTGTCCCAGTTGCATTGAGAGGATGTTTGGAGGTGGCACCCCAAGGGACCAGCCTTCCAATTTCAAACACAGCTCCCGTGTGTTTCCAATGGGGTGCTGCAAGAGGTGGTCAGCACTATGGCCAGCAAAGCAAAATATTTCCGAATCACACTAAGTAGCAGGATTAATCCACACCCAGCTGCATCCTTACACCTGTCAGAGCTGATTCACATAGATCCTGTTGTTTAATTAAATTTCCTGATCACTTGCCTGTTGATGAATAGGGCCAGCTTAAGTATTGAGGAAAGAGTTATCCAGCAGACCCTGCCACTGCTTTGGTGCAGAAATTGGACACCCAGCAAGATAACTTTGGAGCTGATCTATGCTACCCAGAAGAGTCTCTGTTCACGCTGTCTGCAGGGGATGAGCAAAAATGGACAGTGTGGAGGACTTGCTAGTACGGGTGTGTGTCTCCAGGGTTGGGACCCTTGAGAAGATGCAGATGCCCACCCTTTGCGTCTCTCTGTCCTCCTCCGTTCTATGCCAGGACCTTGTGGATCACCATGGATGGCAATTGCTAGTTTGTTCTGCTGGCCTGGCAGGCTGCACAACACCTGGGTTGCCACAACTCTTGCCTAGCCAAAGCATGCAAAACCAGCAAGTGTGCTCCTGTTACAGAGAGCAGTGAGGTAAATGGAGACGGTGCACGAGTGAGTCCAGGCACTAACAAGACTGGAAACTGAGGCACATTGGTAGCAGGCAAGGAGAAGTCTGACCACAGTTCATGCCTGATGAGCGTGCAAATAGAAGAGGAAGTGCCCGGGTCCAAACCTGCTGACAGAGCAGCGCAGCAATAGCCAGAGACCGTGCCCTTGGCGTGTGGGTGGCAATGAAGGACTATGGGAGGTCCAGTCAAAGGCCTGTAGACAGCAAGCCTTGCAGATCTGCTGGGAAAATGTGTGTCTGAATCAGTCAAGTCTCTTTAAATTGATAAATGAATTAATGTCCTGTGGCTGTCATGTTTTTGACACAGTGTCAGGTGCCCAAAATTTAATTTCTGGACTCATTGCACCATGGCCCAGGGGCAATCCAAAATAACTAATTTGTCCTCTTTGCATGTAAGTAAACTTCTATTTTACAAGGAGAGATCAGACACTCCACTCTCCCAAAATTCCAAAACATAAGCAAAATGCAGTAATATAAATGTTAACCGACAAACATATAATTAATCCAAATGCTGAGAGTAGGGGATTTAAGATTAATATGGAAACTTAGAGAAGGCTAGGAGATAAAAAGTTGCTACAGCTGATTAGTAGGAAGAACCAAGTATCTTCTCACCATCCTTTTTATTTTGGGTGTTTTTCAGAAATAACTCATCAGATCATGCATGTAAATGTCAGAAGGCGGCTTCACATCATTCCTCCCACCTCATAAAAAGGAAGAAAGTGGACAAGAAAGGGAGATGCTGGTAGGATTTGCAAGTTCATCCCTGAGCTGCCGCAGTATAGTTTTGCCATTGTGCTGATTACTGGAGGCTGAATCACCAGTAAATGGCCCTTGCCAAGAACTGCAATTTTCCCAGCCACCACCAGAACAAAAGTATGCAACAAAAGCTCATGTCCAGCTCTTTGGATAACAGCATGCCTTGAGTGGAGGAAAGGGGGCTTAAGAAGCGATTTTCCTTCCATGGGTTTTCCACTGAGTACTATTAAATACAAATGCACCTCCTCTTTCGCATGGAAACCCAAAGTCAAAAAACACTGGAAGCTGGGGAAGTATTCCAAGAAAATATCACTGTATGCAAGCCCTGTTCCTGCACTCTCCCTAGGCACCTGCCACTGACTTCTGTCCAAGGCAACGTGTCAGGCTACGGTGGCCCCTGATCTGACCCAGTGTGGCTGCTCTTCTCTTCTTGAACCAAGGAAATCCAATTAATTGCAATTTGAGGCATTTTTCATTACCCTTATCCTATTAGGGGGTCTGGGTCTCATTTATTGTCTCCCAAACAATCGAGACACGTAGTACTTCAGCCTTGCAGGTAGCTCAAAGCCTGGGAGGAATCAAGAACATTTGCACTAGCCAGCAAAGCATGGAGTTTTCCAACTCAGCCCAGAATAAACCAGCCTTTCACATTGACATTCGCCCATACATTTCTGGATATTCTTTGCTGGATTGATTATCCTCAAAAATTTAGGATATCTTTACTTTGCTATGAATCTTTCATCGATTGTCACCCTTCCGTTTCACTCCATTCCTCACACACTTGCACAAAAGATGGAGTCAGGTTGCTGCTGCAAGGATGCCATCTTCCCAGCTGCAGAAGGTTTTAGGAGCAGAAAATCAACGGGCACATCTGGCATGAACATGTCAGAAACTTCTGTGGCATTTAATTAAACAGATGGACTAGAAGTGTGCCCTTAAAAAAACCCCAAAAACCCAAAAAAGCAAACTAAGTTCATCTAAGCAAACTTTGCAAGCTGGTATTGAATAATAAAACCAAGCCATCCTCCAGAAAAACAAGATTCGAAAATCTAAGCAATTATTCCATTCAGGAAATGAGGACATTGAAATGCTGAAACCAGTCAACTTTCAAGCTAATAGACAGAGGTAAGAAAGAATTCAAAAATAAAAAACAGAAAGAAAGGGAGAAGAGGGTCAGCTTGACAGCATCCAGTTAGCCCAGCTTGTCTTATTGGCTATCTGAAAAAATTTAGCAGGGCGACTAGAGGTAAAAGTCTGGTATTTGCCATTTTGGGAGGTGGGAGTTGGCAGTCGTATTCTACATACTTCAAATGGACGTTTGTTGGAAAGATATATATATATATACTTTTCCTCAGAGCTTTCTCCAACGTAGGTCTCCGACAGCTACCTTTTCCCTTCACTATTAATGCTTTAATCAGCACTTAGATAATTCTTGCCCTGCCTATTTTAGTGTATTTAAGCTAGAAAGGTGTTAACACACCATGTAATCCTGTCTATTTTTTCTGACAATTGTAAAAGATATGTCTCAGTCAAGTCAACAAAAAACGGCATCCTGCGCGTAAGCAAGAACTTTAGGGTTTAAAACCTGGAAAAGGGACATTTGAAAACTGACTCCCTCTCTTTAAAATGACATAGGTGAATTGCTGCCTGGTGCCTTTCAAGATCACTCTTTGGATGGGAGGTGACAGCTGGGATTTTTACTGGGACCAATTTTATTTTTGGAGAAGTTGTAAGATAGAAAACTGGCCTAAAAAATAACTTTAACTACAGAGCGGCTCCTGCTACTCTATAACATTTAGGCAATGTATCTCATAGCAAGCAATAAAGCAACTGCTGGAAGCAAATAGCAGAGCAGGTCAATGAATCAAGATATAGACACTTTCTTTTGCAAATTGTGTCCTCCTTTTTTCTTCGATGTTCTTCTGTCCAAGAGTTAATTCTGAAATCCCTGGATTTTTTTTTAGAAAAGCACAATTACCTAAGAAATGCTCATTTCAGAAGACACCTTGGTCCCCAGCTCAACCGCACTATAATGTCCCCTGGAATGTCTTTCATGTTTCCATGCAAAGCTTGGTTTTGAAGCAACTTAAATATAGATAAATATAAAAATATTATTTATATTATGTGTGTGTGTATGTATATATTCAAAAGAGTTCATATTTCAGCACCCTTTTGTCTGCTTACAAAACTTCATCACTGACAAATTTGGCAGCATGGTTCTGCAAAGGTTGTGCCTGTTCAGAGAGGACAGGGACTAAGAGAATTAAAAAATGCAGAATGTGCTCAGGGGCTCACTCCCAGCCGTAATTCATGCAGTTTGCTGCAAGTAGAGATGTAAGTAACATTCCCCATCTTGGCTCTACCCCAAAGAGTAATGACTTTCAGTTTTCATTCTGTCCCGACCTAGGTGTCGGACACTGGGAAAGCTGAGAAGAAGGTTTCATTTTACTAGTTCCTGGCTCACGGGATGATTTTGGAAAACAGTCTCTTCACAAAAAAATACGTTTTTTTTCTAAGCTGGCTAGCCCAAACTTGGGTACAACCCTAAGTTTGAGTCGTTTCACATCCTTTCTTAGAACAAGTATTTTCTGTCTTCATTTAACAACTTACAGAATTAATAAATATTCTGAGGAAGAGTAAATCATGCTGCCGCTGTCACATGCATTTAGATGTACACATGTATATACACATGCACATATACGTGCACTATGTTTATATATGTGTGTGTGTGTGTGTGTGTATATATATACATATGCAAAAAGCCACTAAGGTAAGTAGTAAGTGTGGCAGTATACATGTGAGTATACAAAAACCTAGCTCTTACATTGGAAACATGAAACATAACAAAGCCAAGTTTGCATAGTAATTTATATCAAAGAGTGCAATTAAAAAAAAAATATTTGCTTCCCATCTGTTATAAGAGAATTCTGTTAGTAAAAAGGATTAAAAAAATAGCATTTCACTGCCCACACCTGAATCTTTATATATTTGTTAGCCATAAGGTAATATTGTCAAAACAAAACAAATTAAAAGGCATATCTTCTGAAGAAGACACAAAGGTGAACACAGTTCTGCAGTCAAGCAAAATTGCCAGCGCCGGCTTCCCCGTCGTTCCCAAAATAAGTGAGGTGTCAGTAAAATTCCAGTTCACACAAGGTCGTAATGATTTCTCCCTCCACAAATTACACCACGGTTTTAAAAGAGGGAAAATAATCTGTGCCCTCCTCTTGACTGTGCCTGCAGTAGTAAGAGGGCACCGCGGGTGAACACAGATCATCGCAGGCGGTAGGGAGGTTTTCCCTGGCTCATTCGAAGAGCCAGAGTTCATACCGCAGAAAGTCAAACCGAGGATTATGTGAAGACCTAAGGAAAATAACCAGCTAGCCCATCTAAAATTGATGCTGCAGCCGGGATAATTGTAGTGCTATAATAAATAGGCTGCTTTGTTTTCGCATCCAGCCTTTGTGTCCGCTGCAAGCTTTGTTGAGCTTTCCACTATTACAAGCTTACAAGATTTGCTATCCCACTGGCCCCCATTTGCTTTATTCCTTTGCATGCAGCAAACTGCCTGTAAAATACTAATACACTGACTGTAGAAAATGTGCAAAATCCAAATAGGTGCAGGTGAGACTGCCTTGATAATTACGTATCACAGTAAAGACCCAGTATAATTTAATTTAATGTGATAAGCACATAAGTCCCAATTTTCCTGACAATTTCTTATCCGGTGTTTCAGTTTTTCTTTTCTTCTTTTATTATTCTTTTACCTAAAAAGTTATTTCTATCAGATCCACAGTGGGTGGATAAGATCAATAAAATATACATACCATTCACAAAACTGCCAGGCTTTACTTTTATTGCAAAATGTAGTAGTGATGTGTCATAAAAAGCATTCTCCCTTTGTGGAGGAGGAGAACAGCTAGTAACGTTCCAGGCGGCCTCTTTTTTCCGTACTCCCCCTGCATTTTAAGAAGAGATCACATCCATTCTCGCTTGCTTTTCAGTTTTGATTGAAGCCAACAGTCACAGGCGAGAATTTAAACCCACATAAATCTGACTCCACATTACAAGGTTTGTGTACATCCTCGGCCTCTCACTAAGGTACGGAGCTGCCCCTGAATACAAAGTTGGTTTTCTAAGTAGGCACTGACAGTAGACCTTCTTTGCACACATTAATTATGTTTTATTTACTTGATACTCTTTTTTTTGATTGTTTGGGGTTGTTTTTTTTTAATGATATAAAATGTGCTAGCCATATAGCAGCATTACATAAACATTCCCAAAATCATCTTGCCTTGTGGAAGCTCCTAATTCTGCAGGGTTGGCCCCATTACCTTAGCACTAATTTTCACCAGTCTTTTCCATTTTAACTAAACCATCAGTGGCTCTATCTGCTCCTGGAACCAGCCTCTCTGAGGTCTCTCCACAGCAGGCGGTACCCAGAGGCACAGGTTTCCATACCCAATAACCTGCCGCAAGGTATGAATCTCCTTCATGTGCTAATGAGGACTCGTCCTTATCTGCCCCTGTGGCATGGGATCATGCTGGGGTGATGCAGTGATGTTTGATTTTGAGCACATCCCATCTGGTTGCGTTTGGGTTGCACTCACTGAGCCCAGGGCCCATCTCCCCACACCCCAAAACCACCCCAAAACCGTACCTCTCTGCAACCGTTCTTGCCCAAATATCTCTTATTTGGCAGATCCCTTAAAGGCGTATCCAGGAAACATTATCTTTAAGCCAAAAAGCATCGATGAAATAAGGAAATTAAGGAGACAAGAGTGTGAAATGAATGGCCTGTCAGTACAATCACTCTTGGTCCCTGCCCTTTCCTGGCCCCGGCGCAGGCGAGACTGCCCCTTTTATTTGCATAGATGGTGAAAAGTGCTTCTGCGCCAGGGGTCAGCACAAAGCCTATAGATTGTTCAAGACCTTGGGCTGGCCTTCTGGGCAAGGGTGAATTTTGCTCAGCCAACATCTTTATTATCTTGAAGTAATCTCCAGCCTCTTGGGTTCAGTGCCATGCGGAAAAATACCTCTGCTGGGAGAAAAAGAACCCCTCCCTGCTTATTGGAAAGGTCTAGACTGGATGGAATTTTCTCTTCCCCTAAAATTATCCAGATGATATATGTTGCATTGTAATCTTGATCTGTCTATTAAGGTTATACTTCTGCTCCCACCAGAGTCTGTGGCTAACACTCCCTCGATTATAGGGAAAGCCAGCCCTCAATCCAGAGGGATTTAGACCTCCATGGAAAGAAAAGCAATTATAAAAAAATTCTAAGTTCATATCTATGGTAATAAAAGAGAACAGATCAGATAAAAATGAATTAACGGAATGTGAAAGCTTCAGGTCTGTAGGCAGTTTATGGAGAATGAATATGTTGTGTCTTTAACACAATCTGTCTTAGATGTAGACTAGGAAATCAGAGTTTGATCCAACAGTAAATCAGCTGGTTAGCACAAAATCTGATGCATTTAAAAATCCAGCTTCATAAAAGTGTCATTCATTGATGCAGTATAGAGAGACTGCCTGGTCTGTCAAACACCTTCAAGTAGGTCATCTTTTAGGGATTAGTCTACGTTGCTATCTGTTGACATTTCACATGTGACATTATAAGCTTCTTAAAATGAATGAATGGGTTTTTTAAGGCAAATCATAGCTGAAATCTTGCAAGGCAGAAAGATTTGCAAAACTGGCTAGTGATTTTGGCTGCCTTGTATTTGGAGTATCCACTTTAACAGAATCTAAAGAGCCTGTTTGTCAGGAAGCGAGTGCTTTTTTTTTCTGAAAACTGCACCTTCTCTCTCAAACTGGAACTCAAAACATGAAACGCTGTAGGAATGAATAGAGTACTCTGAAAATCCCTAGCCATCATCTTCCAATTAATGATGTATTGCTCTATTGTTTGTCAGAAGATGACCAGTTAGGAAGACGGATTGTGAGTTTGATCCTCTAACTTTCAGTACCAGTTCTGCTACCGATTTCTTGCCTGCCCTTGAGCAAGTCACCTGTGCTGGGCTTCTCAGAGGTGCTCATTGCTGGCCTCATCCCTTGGGCATTACAGCCCACTTTGAAATGATCCGTGAAGCTTTCTGTGCCTCAGCGCTGCTGCCTGCGCAACTGAGGCTCCTGTTGCAGGGGAGCAGTGTGAGCACAATGACTGTGACTACGGCACCATCCATGCCTAAAACAGACAGGGCATTATAACACAGAGATGTTTCTTTCCCAGATTATATTTCAATAACTGGACAAAATAATAGGAACGTCCTTGAGCGGGGCTTCCTAATGGAGCGACAGAAAAGCATTGGAGGGGCTGCAGCTTCTTTTGGTGGCTCCTTTCCTGTTGGCCCCCACAGTGGCCGTGGGCCCTGGTGTTGAGGACGGTGAGAGAAGCAGAACTACACTGGGAACTGAGCTTGCTCCCTGCTATTAGAAAAGAGGAAAACAGGACAAATCATTGGTTTATCATGAATGAGACTAGTAACTCATCTGAATGTGTTAAATTAAAATGAGAGACATTAGATGAGAACGTTTATTTTTCCTGAAGTGAAGCAGGATCATTTTATTGTGTGTTCTAACTACTTAAAGCCATTGTGTTGGCCATCTTGAATACACTTAAGGAAAATATCCTTACGGAATTATTTTCTTTTAAACAGTAACTGGAGAAGAAAGATAGTATGAATAACGGTACACTAAGTATATTATTTATAAATGTCATTTATTTATACATCCTTTGTATATTTGTGTATTCATTGAAACCTTAATTTCTCAAGAAACTTATCTCTGTATCTTATTTACTTGTCTGGAGTGGCTACCCCTTTCATACCAGTAAACTAAACATATAATTGTTTAGAAACTCTACGGACTTGCCAAAATATGAACTCATGCGCATGGAAGGGGGCAGAAGTTCAGATTTCAATCTGGCCATGTAGGGCGGCACGTGCTGTCCTAAGCTGCTCTAGTGAAGTTGTTCCTCTTAGTTGCTCTCCAGAGGCTCTTTTATTGGGAGAGAAAAAAGATCTGACTGCCAAGAAGGAGGACGATGCTGTCTGCAGAGATGTATCGAGGCTCTAATAGGGAAAGCAGAATATTTCTTTTTTCTTCTTTCTCCTCCTGTTCTGAGGGACTCTGGAAGAGAATCCAAAAAATGGTAACTTTCTGCAAGGCTGTATTTTCCACTCAGGACCATGCTCTGGCCTCTCAACTCACTATGCTGGGCCACTGACTGCCCCTTTCTGGTTTCTCTATTTGCCACTGTAAAGGAGTCCCCAGTTCCTGGGTCACAGAATCACAGAATGCTTAGAGTTGGAAGGGACCTTAAAGATCATCTAGTTCCAACCCCCCTGCCATGGGCAGAGACACCTCCCAGTAGACCAGGCTGCTCAAAGCCTCATCCAGCCTGGCCTTGGACACTTCCAGGGATGGGGCATCCACAGCTCCTCAGGGCTACCTGTTCCAGTGCCTCACTACCCTGGGAAAAAGTGTCACGGTCTTCTCCTTTTCTTCTGTGCTCCTGCAGTGTCTCATCCACAAGCAGCTATAACCAGAATTGCACACATTGACACATAAGTATTTTCTTGCACCTTAGACATAACTCACGAGCAATATACCATCATACAGCTCCACAGTGGAACAGGACACAAAACCCCACTTCTTTTTCCTTGGGCACACATGCAAAGGGCTAGTCACCAACAGAATAAACTATAGATGCAAGGAGAAATAATTTTTTTCACAAAAGCAAGAAAAATGTTTGTTATCAGCTGTATGGAGCAGGAAAAGAGGATCAGCTCCTTTAGGTTGCAATTACTCACAAACTACATGAAATACAAATAACTAGAGAGCACTGTATAACTCTCCCAAGCCATTCTGTGCTTGTGAGGACCAGGATTTAGGCAGCCTGAGAGCACCCAGTGTGGAGACCACATTTTCTCCCTTGCTCTGACAGCTTCTAGGGTTATTCTCTCAGGGTGCTGAATGGTACCTGTTGCTGGGAACTACCAGATCTGCCATGTAACATGGCATCTGTGCCTGGTGCACTTAACCCTGCGGTGTACAGTGGCAAATAAAAAGGTGGCTGCACATTTCCTGACAGGTACATTTTGCACCGTCCCAGCTGGCACTCCTGGTTAGCAGCAGCTACACTGACGACTCGTGCAGCATCGTCACAGGCTTTCTGTTTTGATCAAGTCGCTCAGGGTAAAATGGCAGCGCACATTGCTGACCCAGAGTCAGCCAGAGCAGGTGACGAGGCAGAAACGCCGTGACTCCTGCGAGCCGGGGTCTTGAGAAACTGTTCAGCAGCAGAGGTTTTGTGCAGCTTCAAGGGCACGTCACGATAAAGAGCATTACAGCATCTTAGAGCCTGGTGGCACAGCTTTTTTTTGCCACAGACAGCTCAGCACTCAGGCAGCATTTCTCAGCACTTCAGAAGGCAACAGACTAAAGAGAAGTACTCCTGTGAGCATGCACAAGATGCAAAGGAGCCATGCGATGTGAGTGGCACATAAGAAAAGCTCAAGCTAGCCTTCACTCGCTCCATCATCTGGATGAGCTGGAATAGGTCATTGCAAGGAACGCACGCTGTGAGAAGACTGCTGCTGCTCCCTTCTGCACAGGTTTCCTCTTCCCCAGGACATGGCCACGTGTTATGGCTCATATGGCAAATTGCTCATTGGATTGCATTTTCTTCCCCTTCTTGGATAACGTATCCCATGCCTTCTTCATTTGTGATGGGGCACAGTACATCTGGCAAGGCTCAGTGCACGGAGGGGCGGGAGGAGGTGGGTGCTCAGGTGCCTGCCTCGGGGCCAGCAGCCTTGAGAAGGCAGCAGGCAAAACCCCACGGCATGAAAGCACTGGCTGGGAGGAGGACAGGATGGCAGAGGACGCAGGGTTGCTATTGGCATGTTCTACAAAATGTGTGTCTTTTTGACACATTTTGGGAGATAGCACAGCAGATATGCATATGCCACCTACCACGCTTCTAGGAGCATGGCAGGAATCCAACAGAGTTACAAATTACAGCTAAAATGGAATAGGATGTCATCGTTCTTTTCAAAGATGTGTATCAGACACTCCGGACAGGCCCTCTGGGTAAAATTTGTGACTAAAAAAAATTTCAGCAGACAATTTTTAAATTTTTCTTGTAATAATGATGACCTGTATTTTAACTTGATCAGCAGATAATTATGATCTCCTCGTGTTCTATGAGGGACTCCTACGTCCAAACTCAGAAAGAGTCCTGGAGAACACATGGCAGCACTTTTAGGGAAAAGGTGGAGGTACAATGCAGTTACATGGAAATTTAGGCTGTGCTTTCTTGGCCAGTATCAGTTTGATTGATTTTGTATGGAAGAGCTGAAATTTTTTTGTGGGCAAAAGTAGTAAAAAAGGTAGTTGCAATTCTCTGCAGATGTATTGGGAGGGTGGAGGAGAGTCTCTAAATTCCAGCCACAATCCAGCCATTTATCAGAGCTACCCCTTTGCCACAAACTGCTCCAGTCTCTCACCTGCCAATATGTTCCGGAAGGAGAAAACTGTATGGGCATCTCTGCCTTCCTCCTCAAGGCGTGGCATGAATTCAAAGCTCATCTGAAATCTAAAAGAGAATCTCTATGAGGATCCCGACAGCCATTCCGGTTTGACACCTCTTTGATGTGCAGAAGTACTCCGTCAGCACACTTCCTCTTGTGTATCCGTGACTTCCAGACACTTCAAGGGCTATGGTCCTTCTAGGAGCATCCCGCCATGAGGGCAATGCATGTTTTATCTGTCTGCTGTTAGTATTATTCCCCATCTTTCAATTCTGCATTGTTATTGATTGATTGTGTGCTGGCTGGCTGACTCTAATAGATAGCTTGTTCACTGCCTTTAATTGATTGCAAGTTTATCATTCTTTGCCCAGTACCCTGGGCAGATTGCTATTAATTGCCATTTACTTATTTCACATTACTATTTATTGTTATCTTCCTTCTCATCAGCTTTTCTCTTTCCCTCTCCTGTCCTTTTTGCCCACCCTTTGCCCTCTACTCCCCAATCTCTCTGTCTGCTGGTGCCTCTCCTTTCCCTCCTGTTACCTCCCTGCTCTCCCACATCACAAACCTGTTTCTCGCCATGGTCTTGATGAAACTTGTGCCTGCCATGGTCTCCCTTCCCACAGCCACTGGTCTTTGCCCTCTCTGTCCTCCGTTTGGGGCGGCCTCTTCTCACCCCCTGCCCCTCCTGCCCTCAGCAGCTCCCAGGAGGAGGAACGGAAGGACTGGCACCCAGCACAGCCCAGGGGACCACAAGGACCAGGGCCCACATCTGAGTGATTCGCAGCTCTTGGGGGCTGCTCAGGAGGTGTGCAGGTCACAGTGCTCCAGATGAAGGAGACGCAAGTGAGAAATGGCAAGAGCTAAAAGCAGACTTTCCTACAGTACAAGGAATAAGACAGCCAGTGTCTGTGCTTTGGGGTGGCAGTGTTTTCAACAACCCCTTTGCTGATCTGCACTGCGGCTCCCAGTGTCAGGGCATGAGCCCCTGTGAAAGTTTTTTGTAGGGAAAACCACAAATAAGCAGTTGTCTTGTCTGCTGGGTAGTGACCCTCTTGCTGGTGTGTGTGAATAGGGTCTTCTATGTGGTGATGGTGCACACCTGTGACCTCAGCAGGTGACAGCCAGTGGGACTGTGGGCAGCAGCATGCTGGTGGACACCCATTGCACCCGCTGAGAGACGAAAGCCTTCAGTACATCCTGCCACTCTTAACACGAGTCCAGCCAGAGCACGGCCTGAGAACAGGCACATCTGCCTTCAGCTCATCAGCCTGTGGAAAGAGGAACCTCCGCACAGCAGGGCACAGATATCGAGAGACGCAGCCTGAGAGAGGGACGCTGGGGACAGCGTGTTCAAATACAACCCAGAACCTTATGCATTTCATGGATCAGCACCAGGGAGGTTTGTGTGCCTCCTTGACTGCCTTCCCCCTCCCAGGCATGCTTGGTAGCCGAGTGCGTCCCCTTCCCAGGTGGCAGCCAGCACTGCAGAAACGCGCTGCATGGATGCTATTTCACAGGCAAGAGGAAAAGGTGCAGGCAATTGCCTGAAATACCCTCAGTCCTCCCCTCTGGCTCCCACCCAGGCCCAGTCACATTACAGACCTCAAAGGGACACTCAGAACACTCAAACAAAATCATTTTTTAAAAGTTTGTTTTAATAACTCCAAGCCTTGCCTCCTGTATGCCTTAGCTCTATTGCTCTCCAATCTGAACCTTCAAAAATAGTCTGTGTTTTGAAATCATCATAGTGTAGATCATCCTTTACTGGAGGGTTGATAGCAAGGTGTGAAAAAAAAGAGCAGACGAGGATCTGGAATCAAAGGCAGGGAAGCACTCTGAGATGTGTCGATAAGAAGTGCTATATGGATGCCACATTAAAAGGACTGGCAGATTTCTATCTAAGCTGTTCCTCCTCCTGGATGCATTCATCTCTCAGCGCGGCGCTTCTTCATCCATACCATTCCTGTGACTGCGATGGCGCCTTTCCAGAAGACTGCGTTCTGAGCAGAGGTACGCAGATCTAGCCACCTTCCCTGTTCATGTGCCCTCATCTGAAACCAGCAACATCAGGTCTTTGGTCCCTGACCTGTGCAGTGCGGTGGTGGTGCAGATGGTATGTGGAGTGCCTCTAGGCCAAGCTCACACACATTTTACTCCTCTTGACCTATGATCAAAATAGACCAGATCGAGATTCACTTCTCTTGCAGAAGCTTAGAAATGTCAGTTCCAGGGGAGGCAACAAATTCAGCAGCCTCAAGCAAATACCTGTGGGTGACCAACAAGACAGCCAAGGGCTTTTCTCTGGCCGTGGGTGCTGCACGTGCTAACACGCAGCTGCAAGACAATGCTTAGGTCATATTTTTACATGAAAAAATTGAAGCTGCTCCTCCCCACCTAGCACATGCCAGAAAAAGCACGGTTCATTTGCTGGATAAATTACGCCTAATGAAGAAATGGGACGGGGAGGCTGTTGAAATGAAGGATGTGCAAGAGGGAAAACTGCGAGAGACCCCAAGGCTGGTGCTGAGGCGATGTGTGAGCAGCAGGGGAAGAGCAAAGCCTCCCTGTGCTAATCCCAGCATCCACCCGGTGCACGGGGGCTCCCAGCGCAGGAAGGGACAGTGGGGTGCCCAAAGGGCTGCTCAGGCCCTTTGGTTCGAGTGGAGATGCCCATGAGGGTGGCTGCTGCCGAATGGACCCAGCAGGCACCAGTGCATCGCTGATGAAAGTGGCCGCCATCCCTCCGTGAGCAGCAGGCAAAGGGTAACAAGGAAACCGAAAACTCATCTTGGAAGAGGCGCTCAGGAGACACCACGGTACAAATTTCACTTTCAGTCCTGACAGATTAGACTTGATCAAAACATGATTCATCATTCCTATTTTTTAACATTAGGGAGGAGATGCAAAATTCTCCAGAGAACAAAGACATATGGCCGAGTTCAGGTGTGATACAAAGGTGCTTTAAATTACCCTTCCTTTATCTTAGTTTTTATCTTCCTTTAACTGAAAAAGATCATTACTTTTTTTTTTTTTTTTTTTTAAATCAAACTGGTAGAATTTAGGCTTTGAACAGGAGAGAAGGCACGTCCACCATAAACAAAAGATGGTTTGTGAATGTTTATATTTGACAGCTGTCTCCCAACAGGTAATCAGGTGAAATAAATGTTGTGCCAGCTACTCGCTGTAAGAGAGCTAACAATTACATACAGGAAGATGTGACACAGTTGGTTTTGATGGTTTCCCCTGTGGTTTTTACTTCCCCTTTTGGTGAAAGTGATGCAACTGTGATTTCTCTCATTTCCACCCTCTTCAGAATTTGTGAAAGTATCCTGTCTGTGTTTCTTTTTATGTCGGCATCTTCATTTTGCCGTCAGTTCAGAAGCAAATCCAGTTGTTCAAACGGATTAAGGCCAAAATGAAACGTAACGGGAAAACAGCATTTCTCTCAACCAGTGTTTTATGCATAAAATCACCAAGTCACAGAATCACAGAACAGTCGAGGCTGGAAGGAACCTCTGGGAACCTTCTAGTTCCCGCCTGCTGCTCAAAGCAGCTGACATATGGGGACCAAAAAAAGGAGTGTGCTCTGCCTGTCGCTTCAGTGAAATGCATGCAACAATTTCTGTAAAATACTGACACTTTCTTAGTGCATCTAATGAACAGTCCATGCTTAGATATTTTGGAATACAGATGGTATTCAGAATTCATAAAGCCGGCCAAAAGCACTCCCCTAGTCTTTATCCCACAAATTAGCAACAAAGATATAAAATCAAATGAATACGTGTATACTCACATCCCAAATTACAAGTTTTTGATATAATAGCATGCCAATGCAAAAGTAGTGAGCAATTTTCCTTTAAGTAAAATGCAGTGCATTGCTTTTGTGCTTGCAAGCCCTTGCCCATGTGAAGACTTCTGTCTTTTCATAGTTTTCTGAACCGCTGATTTATTGTACACATGGGAGATGCACACTCTCCGTCAACGTCTAGATACAAGGAGCAAGCAGAGTGATGTTTTTGAAAGAACGTGCAGAGGCAGTTGCATCTAGTGTTTCTCTATGGGGACACTTGGCAGCAGCACACTGACATTGGGCACCACCTCGTTCAGCGTGTGGTCTGTCTGCATCCTGTTCTGAGTCACTGACCCTCTTCCATGCTCTCTCTAGGCAACCCAGCCCCTCAACTTGGGTTTATATGCAAGGAAACATGCAACACCCTGGTTGTAGCCACCTGAACTCTGTTGGATCTAGTCTAGTCCTGTACTACATCACGCTGTAGGAGCTAAGGCCATCAAACACACAAGTGCTGGTGCTTACGGATGGCTCTGTGTGGGCGAGCAAGGGGAAGCTGTCCCAGCTCATTCACTTTCGGGGATGGGCAGTCTGCAGCAAGGCTCCCCCTCCGTACAGGGTCTTTCTCATTTAATCCAGCAGTTGCAGACTTACCTGCAGACTCTTTCTTCAGGTTAAAATTCACTGAGATCTTTGCTTCACGTTCACCTCACAATTCACTGGGAGAGCTTTTTTACCCTCTGTTTCTTGCCAGCTCTCTGCCAGTCGTCACTGTTCCCACAACAGAGCCAGGACAATGGGCTTCAGCCTCTGGTTTATGAAGAGAAGGCTCCGGGGAGACCTTCAGTACCTAGCAGCCTTTCAGTACCTAAAGGGGGCCTACAGGAAAGACAGGGAGGGACTCTTTATCAGGGAGTGTAATGATAGGACAAGAGGTAATGGTTTTAAACCGGAAGAGGGGAACTTTAGGTTTAGATATTAGGAAGAAATTCTTTACTGTGAGGGTGGTGAGGCACTGGAACAGGTTGCCCAGGGAAGCTGTGGATGCCCCATCCCTGGAAGTGTTCAAGGCCAGGCTGGATGGGGCTTTGGGCAACCTGGTCTAGTGGGAGGTGTCCCTGCCCAGGGCAGGGGGGTTGGAACTAGGTGATCTTTAAGGTCCCTTCCAACTCTAACCATTCTGTGATTCTGTGATTCTATGACTCCCCTGGGGAATGACACCCGAAGCAATGGTGTTCTAGATGCCTTCCCCATGCCTGCTGCACCTGGCCCTGTGCTACTCATGAACCAGGTCTGAGCTTCTGTGATTTCCAGCTTTGCAGTGGAAAGCACACCCTCACCGATTTTGGTTTGCTCAAGACATCCCACTGCGTATGGCAACAGCAGAGGGACTGATGCACGAGCAGCTCGGGCATTCGCATGGCAAACAGGACAGCAGAGGCAGCGAGGAAGAAACTTTGTGAGTCACGCCAAGGTAAGCGGCTAAGCCAACCCCATCCATCCATGCTGGTCCCCAGTGATTTCACTGCCATGTCAATGGACACATGAACAGACAGCTGGGATGCTGCCTTCAAACACTGGTGGGTTTGATATGTCTTGTCTGTCCGCAGCTTAGGTTCAGTTTCAGTCTGTTCCTAAGGGCTTTGGGCAATCTTCATCTCAACGCAGAAGATTTTAAATTTAAATATTTTAAATCAGAGCTTTTTGTTGTTCTTAATCAGCTTTAAAACGACAACTAAGTTCAACCAGCACAACTCAGTAGGTGGAAAGGTCCTAGGAAATTGAACGGGGATCAGGAAAGCTGGTCAGGTGTTTAAGCTGACCGGCTGACAGCCTCATAGGTCCTGAGTTTTGCAAGAAATTAAACTCAGTATCTACTCTATTCATTAATCCAAACACTTAAACAAATGATAAAATTAAATATTGTTATAATCTGATGAATGTAATTAATTTAGAAGTAATTACAACTGTCATACCAAAGTCAGATGAACTTCAATATTATACAGAAATTTAATCAAATTACTTAAAAAATAATCAGTCCTTGTGCATTTTAAAAAGAATCTAAGCGGGATGTCCTCTGTTTAGAAAGTACAGCTGAAGAATTTTACCAAAACCTGTCAAGTTGTGATTGAAAATGTTAACCTTCTTTGTGCTGAAATAAAACCACCATCTGACAATCTGATTATCTCAGGGATGATTATTAAAGCTTTCTTCTTAGAATTATGTTCCTGAATGGTTGAGTACTTAAACAGACAGTCTGCTCTGGTGCTTTTGAAAATCATATTGGCAACCTTGAAAATCTAGTTGTTACTTTTCCCTCCTCCACCCTCAAAGATATTTATCAATTTGATAAGAAGTTTGAAAACTTTATTTACCAAGAATTGTAGATAATTGATTCTTTTCAGACTTCTAAACATACAATACACTCTAAAAACAAATTTATAAAATAGTATTTGAACAGTAAAGACTTCTCTAGTTGACTCTACATGTGCGCATATGCATGCATCCGATATGCCTGCTTGCGCGCATAAGATTAAGGAACATAAAAAGGCCACGGTATTTCACAACATAGAAGAATAGAGAAAAAAAAGAAGAATAAATTTCTGAAGGTAGCTGGAGACTGAAAACATATCAGCTCTTTAAGGCTTCTGGATTTGTACAAAGTAAAACCTAGGACTGCAGCCAATAAGCCAGATGGTGACCTGCTGCATGTCACATCTCTTGAATAGACTTTTGCTCCGTTCAAGATGACTAGCCACATGCTGGTAGGGGGTACTTTTTAGTGCAGTGACTTTTCTCTGCCCAAGGTGGATGGTCACAGAGGTTTTAGAACATTAATTTTCCTTATCCTTTTTTGGGCTTGTTCTTTTTGCCTTCCAGAGCATTTATCCAAAGTCTTTGGACAAATCTGGTATGAGGCCTATCTCGATGTTATGCAAGTTACCAAAAACTTTCAGGTCAACTCCCTAACTAACATCAACTTTTAAGAATTCTTCTTTAAAAATGAATTTGAATACAGTCAGTGTTTTGCTTCCCACAGTGCCTCCCTACCCCAAATATATACAAAATCCACAGAGAGAAGACCATTTTTGAGGAAATTGGCATGGTCTTATCTGGCCGAAAGGTCTTGAGATAACATTGTGTCACCAATTTAGAGAAAGTTCAGCATAAAAATAGAAGTCACTACTTAGAAAGGAACCATGATAAACATTAATCACCAAGCATTTGCCCATCAGTGATATTTTTCATGGTTATTCTAAAAGATAAGTTTCGCTATGGTGAGTTTTTTCTCAGAAACAGCTGATATACAATATTTTCCTAGCACAAAAAATGGGCTCCAAGTCGTTTGTCAACTGGAAATTTCATCTTGCAAAGGAAAAGCTATTTCAAAGCCATTCAGGAGTGAAATTCATGTAAAGCACTAAACTGTATGTATCAGATTTGCATTCCTTAAACTGCTCTTCCCATGCAGTTTAAGTTTGGGCTTCACAGCTCCCTGTTGTCGATAGCAGAGAATGGCTGAACTATATAGCAAATGCTGTAGAAGTTTCTTCCACTGTGGTATTTCCACTGTGAGCTGCATTCATGAGAATGTTACCATCTCCCAATACCACTGGCAGTAGAAACTATCATTTATATGAATCCACGTAGACATTTACATCATTCTCTCCTAGGATACTGCCTTTTCCTGCCACAGCAAGCCACCTTTTGTCCAAAGTCAGAGCAAACAGAAGAAAATAAACATTGTGCTGGTGAAGGTACTTAACAAGACATAAAACATTACACCTGTGACGACTCTTAGAAGGGCATAGAAGCATAAATGCCAACTAATTCTTTGTAAGTCCTGAAAAACAGAGATAATTCATGCTGCTGTCAGTACTACTGTGCCACAGGTACTCTTATAGTGAAACCGTTCCCGTGACTGACTCTCTATGGGGCAGATTTCGTCATTTATCCACAATAAGAAGAGAAGAGTAAACAGAAATAAATACCTGCTCACAAACTGCCAATGCCGAGAAGGACCAACTCTGCAGGCTGCAGGGGCAGATTATCAGAGAGGCACCAATAGCTACAACTCAGAGAGAGTTTCAAAGCTGTGATACCTGAATTTGGGTGGAAACCTTCCCCTGCAATTGCTTAGAAACTATTCTTCTTTCTTGGGTCTCTGTCCTGACACAGTTTTATTGTCATCTCTGTCTCTGCCCATGCCTCTTTGGTCTACATGCTTTACTTTGCATCCCTTTCCTGCACTAATTCTTGTCCTATTGTCCCTCACTTTTAATTCTTTATTCTTTACAAGTTTCTTCTTCCTCTCATCTTTTGTAGCTCCAATCAGTCTCCCATTCTCCTGCATACCAGAAGGCTTGGGAATGGGGTATTTGATACACCAGGAGCCTGGTGCCCTGGGAGGCTCTGACAAGAGCTGTTACCACAGTCACAACAGAGGGAAGCCTGGGCTGATGGACAACTGCTGGAGCTGGTGGTCATATCTATGTCAGCTTCCACACCTGGCTGAGCTACAATTCCCATAACAATACAGAGGGAATGTGAGTATTGTGTAAGGACCCACCTTTACCCACAGATGCAGTGGCACCAGGAGTGGCAGTCATAAGAAATGAAGTGGACTTTGGTTCTCTCAGTTGTGTTCCCTTACATTAATACCATGACAAATGCTGGGGAGTAAAACGTGTATTCACACATTTTTAGTTACATAGCTACATACATATGCATTACAGACAAATGTTAAAATTCTTATGTATCCATGATTTCACACACACTTTACACTGTATTTGTAGCACTACAAAAGAGGCTTTAAAAAATTCACCAGATTTTCAGCAAAGGCAAATCAGTTTAGCTCCACCACAGTGTGTTCCCTTGAGTTTTGTGTGAATGTAATTCAGATCTGAATCACTGAAGGTGCACTGACTTGTGCCAGCTAAAAATCTGAATTAAAGAAACTCATAAAACAACTAATGTATTTACCTCCTTGTATCAAAACAAGCTTGGGTGAAAGTAAGCCAATGAGTCTATCTGTATATATACTACTTTGCATGGGACTGCCAAAAATTTTTTGTTTAGGCGATGTGACTGACATATGAAATTCTCCATGGGAATCAAACACAGAACTGTTAAAATTGCCTCTCTGCTGCTAATGACTTCTTCCAGTTCTCATCCATATGACTAAGGTTTTGCTTATCCGATAGCTAGAGTCAGCGTACTATTACATATTGGTAAAGTAATTATTTTTATTGAACTTAGTAACAAAATAACAGGCTGATTTCTTCCTGTCTATAGGACAGGTCAATTTGTATTGAGTTTGTGTTGTTTTTCTTTAACGCTCTTTAAGCAAATGCATTCCTTTTGTAGGGAGCTATAAAGTGGATTTAAGCTGATACCCACTGCCACTACGTAGAAGGCAAATTGCCAGCACTGCTGACAGACATGAGTATATAATCTGAGTAACCCTTAAAACTCTCTCTGAGTGAGTCCTGTAATCTATTCTTGCTGGCATGTCGACGTTATGGACTTTGCTACTAGCTCCTCTCCCAGACATCTTTCAGCACTCATCCCTCAGGCGTAGCCTGAACTTCTAGGATCTCATGTCTGCTTGGTGCCTAAATCGGAGCTTTTTTTCTTTGATTGTAACACAACTTTTACTAAGTCACAACAGAGTGGCGCAGTCCTGCCTTCGAACGGTTGATCTGAGAAAGGTGCAAGTGGAGCCTCCGCTGCTGAGACTCAAACACACTAACACGCTCTTGTTGACCTCCCTCTGTAACAAAACTCTTCACCTGCGAGTAGCGCAGCCCCAGGAACAGATCGTGAGTGGGGAGGTCCTCCTGCACAGTCCTTTTTGGGAGACTCTGATGACAGACAGGCAGGTGGCATGCTGAGGCTGCTGCTCATGCTGCTGAGTATGGAAAACGCACTTGCACTTCCCCTCCACCCTCTCCACCGTCCCTAAGGCATGGGAGCCATTTGGACCAGCACTTGCCTGGGTCCCTGGATGTATCTCAGATGCTTGACAGGTATTCAGCCCGGGGTGGCGTCCATGGGCTCTGCCCAGGGACAGCTAAGAATAGCTGCGTTTACTAACACCTCTCACAAATGACAGCCAGGAGCAGCGTGACAGGTACCTACGGGAGGTGTGGTGGGTGAGCGAGTAGGGAGGAGAAGGAGGAGTCAGGAGCCTGCCTCCTCTTTCTGCTTCATCAGTTCTCTCAGCATCTGCTTCCTCCTCTGTAAAATGGGAGTTTCTAAATTCACTCCCAGTTTTGATAGCTGGATGAAAAGAGGTGATGCACATTACAATTAAGTTTCATACCTTAATTTTCATAAGCAGCTATTAGGCTTGCTCATGATTTTGAAAAGCTCTGTCAAAGAGAAAGTCAGACTGAGATCATGATCTGACTCCTTCCCTAGCTCCGGAAAGACTCAGTAGTCAGTGGATACCGAACATTCTCATGCGGCAGGTTTATACCCCACTCTTTGAGGTATGGCAGTTTTAAAAACGTAGGCAAACTCACCGGTTGGGCATGTCAGAGGAGAGGAGTATTCCCACAAGGGAACTTGTCTGCCTGACTTGGATATTCAAATTTCGTCAGACAGGATCTCCCTCTGCAGTAGGTGAATTTCCGTCTGCCCTGCCTAAGGAGCCGTGCAGGCATTTGTTCAGGAACTCGGCGTCATTAGGTACTTAAGTACAGGAACAAAGTGGGTGCCAAAGCAGGGTAGATTGGGGCACAGCCATGAAAACACCGAGTGATGGAGGGTCCATCACAGCACGATGCAAGTCGCCAGTACACACAGCTGTGTCTTCTCCCCCTTCTCATTGCTCACGCATGTGCGTGCTGTGCTTATCCTAAAAGAAAACATAGCATGATAAAAGGGATGGACGTGTCAAACTCAGCTTTAGCTCTCTCCTCTCTCTGCCAGAGACAGGCACCGCCTGAACAGCAGAAACAATGACTGAAGTCCCTTGCTCTGGGGCTGGTGCAGGAGTTTCCACACACGGGATACAGGGTCCGGCACATGATGAGACATGAGGCACGTGGTACGGAAAGGATTTCCTATCATTACTCCAAAATTAAGGAAGAGAAACATTTCCAGGGGCTGATTCAGAAGAGCGAGGTGAGGATCTGCTCTAAGTGACCCTGCTCTGGCAGGGGGGTTGGACTAGATGATCTCCAGAGGTCCCTTCCAACCCCTACCATTCTGTGATTTTGTGATTCTGTGATCCTGCCCTGAAGTGGCCTCCATAAGAGCCTCCCTTTTTTAACAGCAGAGAAGTCACAGTGAGCGTGGCTTTCCCGTGGTAAAGGCAGCCTCTGTGAGCATCTTGTTATCAGCTGGAGAAATCCTTGAAGATCCTAATTAAGGCCTGACTTCACCTAAATATCTGTAGTCAGGAAAGATGTGTAAGCATATGCATAAATTCGCATGAGCTGAGTTGTATTTTTAGTAAAGAGGAACTCAGCAAATATATAATCCCCGCCTAGAATGGGCAAGGCAAGGCAAAGAAAGGCAAGGAAGAGAAAGGAAATAAAAGAAAAGGAAAGGAAGAAGAAAGGAAGAAGAAAACAGAACAGGAAAAATGGAAAAGGTAGAGTGGGAAGGGGGACTTTCTTCTAAAAAACCTTTTATTTTATTCTACTCTTGTCCCTTCTCTGTGTATCTATTACACGTTCAATGCTGCTTTTGTTTCATCACTGTGCATTGTGTGCCAAATCCCTTTGCAAAAAGTCTTGAACCACAAATGAGCCTCAATTTTGTTTTTGCTACAGTCAATAGCAAATCCATTTACATCAGTGGCTAAGGATCATGGCTTTGCTTGAAAAGCATTAAATCGGTAGCAAGAAGGTCATTTTAGCGTGTTAGGCCTGGTTCTTAACTACTTAATTCAGTTTGGGTCTGGTGTAATTTTATTTTTCCAGCACTGGTGTGAAACCTGGAATAACCCTTTTAAATCTCCTGCACAGTTAATCCAACAGGCTGCTGTACAGGTAGCACAGCAAGGCTGGGCAGCTGCAGTCTCTTTTAATATGTTCCTTAAAGAAAATAATTATATTTAAAAGGAATAATAATTTCTGAAGACTTTTTTTTTTCCTCTGCTCAGTCTAATGGAGCCCTTTGAGCTCAAGACTTTATTTGTATATGACAGTAGTAAATTATTATTTTCTTTAAATCTGTTTCAATTTCTTACCCTTGCTGAAAGGCTGAGGGCTGTAACACTGGTATATCTGCTTTCCAGGGACAAACACAAATAATTAGGACTTTGGAAGATCTTGTAAATATTTCTGGAAGCCCATTTCATATCCCTGCATAAGTTTTCTCCTTGAAGTGTATGTTCTGTAGCTTGTTCTGAGATAGAAACACCAAAACTGGCCATTGAGCAGAACGATGGATTGCATGAATTTTTACCAATGACACTCCTGTCTGACCTGCAGGAATGCTCTTACTGTGTTTAACAAGTAACAGAACAGTCTATAATCCTTAAAACAAAAGAGTTATCACATATATACAGAATCTTCAGAGCAATCTCTGATTCACCGAAAACAACCACCACTGCTTTCCTTAAGGTTCTCTTAGCATTTTCTCTGTGAGTAACCCATCAAATCATTAGGACTGAACTTCAGACCATCCCTGACGTAAATTAACACATCACTTATTGGCCTAAAAGCCTGACATAGGGAGGGAAAAAAAAAAAAAAGAAGTATTGACTATATGTATTTATTTCCATTTAGAGAGATTCGTAAGTGTTTAAAAGCTCCTTTGCGCTTCCAGACATCAAAAAGCCTGGTTTTAAGGAATGAAATTAGTTGTATTACCACAGACAGAATTTAAACAGTTCCTCCTTAAAACATTTTACATTTGTTAAAAAGATGTATGGCTAGAAATAATGCTACTGCGTACATGAAGGAATGCTGTCTTAATATGTGCTTTTTAAAAATTAATCACGTAATGCTCTGTACTCTGAATTGAAACAATAGAAAACAGCCCAAAGATTCAGAAAGAACTTGATAGGAGAAGTACGGCCTGATTTATGCAGAGCTAACCTTTGTGCCAGGAGGCCCTGAATGTCTCGGTGAGTGCTCCAACTCCTACAGCCAGAAAAACGAATTGTTGTTTTGCTGGATGCTAGTATCCCCTTTCAGAAAAGTCAAGACATGCTTGCAGGTGCAGCGAACAGCCTCAGCGCTTACTTCCAAGCTAGAAAAAGTGTGCTACAGTGAGAGAGAGGGTTATCTGTTTAGCTAGTTAAAAAGAAGAAGTGGTATCTTTAGAAACCAGCAGGCAAGATATGAGTATCTTAAAAGGGAGAAAATATGAAGTACCAAAGGGCTATTGAACGAAACAGAGAAGCGTGACAAAAGCTAGTGCCTGGAAGTTGCATTTGGACACATTGAATACGACATACCTTTTAGCTGTGAGGATGATTAACGGCTGGAACAAACCGCGTGAGGTTCTTTATCCTCTGTCCCCTGCCATCTTCAGTTCAAGTCTTTATGAAAGATTGGACTTCACCAAATGTAAGTCACTGAATTAATCCAAAGAGCAGCTGAATTAAATTCTACTGTTTGTATTAAGCAAGCCAGACCAGATCTGCTGCTGATTCTACCTCATCATCTACTGGAATATAGATGAATCTTCCCATTGCTCCCTCTGCACCGGGGCACTTGTGTCACGGCTCATGCCTGCAGCAGGGCGTTTTATATTATGTCTCCTTGGTGGATGATGCTTTCTTAGCCCACTGTCAATCAAAAGTTACAGTAAGAAGGAGCCATAATCTCACCACGCTGCCTTCTCACATGATGGTAATTCCAATGGTCAGATTAGGGTCAATAACTGCAAGGAAATTCAGCATAGGCTGTGGATTTCAAAACACCCTGCTCAAGCTGAAGTGCCTACATCTTGGGAAGATTACCCTGCCCTAGCTTTAACCCCTCTGCTGGCAGAAAGGCCCACCAGACTGACCCCTTGACTCCGCAGCGTGCTTGGTAGGGTTTGCTGGGCTCCCTGCTGCCACGATGTCCTTGCTCGCAACACCCAAAGCGGTTGCTGCAGCCCCACGTAAATACATTGCCCAGAGCGTCCAATCTCCCCCGTGCTCTGGGGCCAGGGCTGAGCCAGCAGAGCCCCCCGGCAGGGAAAACCTGCAGCCCAGCAGCACACCCCAGCTTCGGAGCATCGCCTCCAGATGCCAGTGATTTGTCACGTTAAGCGGTTCACAGTTGTCTGCCACAACCACGTCGGGCAAAGTTTTTTTGCAGAGCCTCGCTGTTGCATTCCCATATTTGGATAGGTGCTTCTGGGAGGCAAAGGAGACATTTTTCATGCCTTGTGGTCTAAACCTGTAAGTGAAGATTCAAAGGTGCCTTTGATGGCTGTGAATTTACAGTATTTTGGAAAACAGGTCATTAATCTAGGTGCCTATTTCCGTGCATGTGTTTCTAACTTTAGTCAGAAACAGTAAATGCGGTGATCTTCCTGTATTGAAACATAGAAGTAACATGATTCAGAAGATCTGCTGCACTACTCCATAATCTCTGTCTACAATGATCTTTTAATTCTTGGCTTCTCATTTGATTGGCCTGCAGTGCTGGATTTGGATAACCTTCCTTGGGATGTGTGCCCTGGAAACCGTACTTTGTCTGTGTCAGATCTACTCCCAAACTGTTTATGGTTGGGTTTTTTGTTTTTTGCTTGGTTAACACTGAAATGCACTTTTACAATGTAAAAACAATGTAAGGACAAACTTTGCACTTAGCAAAACTGCATATGGGAAAGCTTGTCTGGGAGGTGTTGACCCTGAAGGCGCTTACAAGGTAGGGTATGCCATCTTTAGGATTTTGCTTAAATAGATCCCACAGTGCCTCGCTGGGTAATATTAAGTAAAGACAGTCTTACACATTTCTTAAATTACCTGTGACGCTGTGTGTTGTGCACGACAGGGTTATTAACACCAAGCTCTAGCTGCCCGTTGTGCCAGCCTGCCTGCACTGCCAGGAGACGGTCTGCTTTTTCCATTCCCTGTTGCTGTACAAAATTGCACTCACAGGAGAAGGAGCCAACGATACAAAATGATGATGATTATTGTACCAGGGTCTGGTAGTCACACTTGTTTTCCAGGAAGCTTTAATATCTATCACGTGGTGATGCATCTTACCCCTGTCGTTTTGAGCTGTGCTAACTGCTGCACACGTGCATAAGAAGATGGTCCCTGCCTCCAAGTAATATGCAAATCCCAGCACATATAGAAAGATAGTAAGGAGGAAAGGAATAGAATGGCCAGATGGAAAGGGGAAAGATGAGGAAAACACGGTAAAAACATGAGGCTTGTGGTTAGCTTAACAAGCAGAGGTCACAGCACACAAAGTGCCTTATCCACAGGCTAGTAGTTCACAAGCTTCATGACTGGAGTGAATTAAGAAGGATCCGAAGGAAGTACCTTTGTGATTTTAGCTGGGTCTCTTCCCACAGTGAAGGAGTGGCATGGGATGAAAGGTGAGGGTGTTTGAGGAAAAAATGCACAACCTGGTATTAGAGGTTGCTCTTGCAGAGAAAAGTCAGGCCTCAGTTATTTCGAAGTGTAATTATTGAGTATTCCTACGCTGGCAGACGTGGTGTTGAGCACAGACATCCCAGCGAGCTCTCTAGGAGGGGACGTAGGAGAGAATTTCACATGGGTAAGTTTAGCCAGCTAAAAAGGACGCGCTTTTAAATGTAGCCCAAGTACCTCTATTTCATGTTCTCCAATGTAAATATACTCCCTAATATGCCCCCCCCCCCCCCCCCCCCCCGCAGCTATTCCCTTCTTTACCCAGTTCCACAGGACTGAGCTGTGGCATCCATAAACTGAAAAACAGGTCCTTCATTGAGTTTGATGCATTCAGATTAACGCAGGTGGAGGGACTCCTTGCCTTTGTATGAGATGACCAACGCAGCTGTATCATGCACGATACAAAAATAGCATCACTGGCTAAAGCAACGGTGGGCTTGGAAGTGAAGCCTATGCCACAATCAAATGACTGAAGCATTGAAGAAGCTGAGGGATGGAAGCATTAATCTCAAGGAGGGATTCACCTGACTTCTCCACAGCCATCTAAAAGTTAGGGTTTAATCCTGTCACAAGAGAGGTGTCAGTTGCTTTCTGGAAATGCCTGCTTCTCTCCACTACCTATAGAGGCACCCTCTCGGTCTGACTTTTAGACAATTCAGGTTAAATAAAATAAATCCCTCTGCAGGTTTTTATAAAGGAGTTCCTTGATGCTTTCTGTTGCTTTTCATTCATACACACAAACCCCACTCCTATTCCGTACTTTTTCTGGACAAAGACCTCAAGAACGCAGAAGCATTACTAAGGAAAACTTGCCGAGGAAAGGACTGGCCTTTTTTTGCTGAGCAGGCACTTTTATTTCACAGGTTTACACCAATGTTTTCACTTATAAGCTTCCTGAAGTATTTGGTTTTGAGGCTAAAGCTCTCCACATACAGGACTTACGCATGTCATATGATTTAAAAGAAAAGCGATTGTTGGAGCAAATAATTGAATATCCATTGCGTTCTTAGCTCAGTGGTAAGACATTTTTAAGTGAAAATCCTTTTGGTACTTTCAGATTGGTTCTAAAAAAGTGAAATAAAACCAAAAAGCCAATGGCCTGCTGACCCAGTTTGCTTCCTAATCAAAACTTTTCTAACAGAAACTGCTCAGATGTGGCCAAACAACTCCTGCTCATACATGAAACGTATGTACGAGTTATAATCACCATGTGTGGAAGCAGATTAAAATGAATGCTCTTTTAATTTTCTATACAATGTATGCTTTGAATGGCGTTATTTTTTTAGTCAAGTAATTACAGGGTGGAGAGAATATGTGGCCAATGGCAGCAGGTTAATTACAAGACCAAACACCCACTATATCTTGCTCAAAGAGCCTTGAAGTGATTACACATTGTTGTAACTAATAGCCCAGTTTGGACCATTGATTGGAGCGCTACCCTCAATGCAGAACTTCTATCCAAGCATCTTTACCATTTTTACAAACAACGCTGCATACCACAGAGAGATTAGCTAAATTGGAAACAGGGGATGTCAGTTTATTTACACTGTCCACTTGACAGTTTTACATAGACTCCATTTCTTCCTTTCCCTTCTTAGGGTCAGACAATTTCTCATCTTTCACAACACAGCAACTTGGGAGAAAATAGTTTAAAGTAGTGATCTGTGATTAAAAAGAAAAACTATCAGAAAGCTTTTGTGGTACCTGCAGCAACTCTGAACTTTGTTTTAACTGATTGCATTGTAAATTACATGGGATAAGGCCAGGAGAGATCACCTGATAATCTAATGTATATACCAGGCATTAAATTTCTCCTCAACACTTCTACGTTGTGAACGGCACTCCCTGGATAAAAAGCGTTTTCCAGAAAAGCATTCAGTACTCTTCTGAGGATGAATCCAGCAGGATCCCGGTATTAAGCTGACACGGACTGCAAACCTCTAACTGGGACCTGTCCCTCTTCCCATGTGCCTCTGATTTCCTGGAGCTGCTCACCTGAAGACAGGCAAACATACACCCTTGCTGAAGCCAACACAATGCTCGCGTGCTGCAAGACAGTCAAACTCTCATCCACCTTGTTGAACATGGATCAAAGAGCACACAAAGAGTAAAGACTGGACAGAGGCTGTGCGTGCTCTGAACCTACAATCACGGGTATGCCTGAGCACCCTGTCCGGGCAGAGGACCCTGCCTTGAAGCCAGCTGCGCAAGAGCTTCCAGGCTCTTTCTCCACTGCTAAATGGTCCACCGGACCATTTCAGCATCCAGATCCGCTCCTTTGTGCCCAACCATCTGTAAGTTAAATTGTTAGCATGGTCTGGCTATGAACCACATAGCTCACAGACAACTCCTGGGCACAGGCTTGGAGTCAGCATGGGCCAGTGACCAATCCAGCAGGCAATCTGCATGCAGCCACCCTGTTTTAGACCTAAAACAATATAAAACCGTGGAGGTGGCCAGGCCAGGTTAGCTGGCTGTAGGGCTAGAGAAAGGCCTTTACACTGTCTATTTTATTAGTACAAATATAACTCGAGGGGTCTTGACCCAAGAAGCGTTTACCAGTAAATCACCTGGAAAGATCTTCTATACGTAATAAAAATTAAGCATCTTCCTCAAGGGAATTTTCTTGACAGTTTTTGTAATTCATCCATATATAAACCAAAAGCAAGACACATTTATTAAGATAGCTGCCATTTATACAGTTTTGTGCCTCCCTCTCCCTAAAAATAGAGCGAGGATAATTGAACTGAAAACCAAAAGATTTCCAAAACCCAATTACATAACTTGCCACACTTGCCCTGTTTTCCCCTCTACTCCCTCCTCCCGCCCTTACTTCTACTTTAAAGAGGTCAAGGTTATTAAATATAAGCTCCTACATTCATACAGTAAGAAAAGTAGGATCTAAACATACAGCAAAGATTGTTCACGCAGCATGAATTTGCCCACGTAGGCTGTATGTACTATGTTTGTTTACCAATTAGGCTATGAAATTGATACTTTGATGTACACAGTGCATGCAGTTCATGGGGGTGAGATAATGGTGCAATGAAAAACTTCTTTTCCCTCCCTGACTCATGTGTGTTTATAGTGTCCAAAGCTGCAACCCTCATTCCGGCTAATTTATTTACCTCAGTAGGTGTGTCGTCTATGTAAGGACTGCAGTTTGATGACCCAGGTCTGCAATGTTGAAGTTGCTCTAACATAAGCTTTTGCATTGCATTATGCAAAATCACAGCTCTGATACTTCTGCTTTAGAAACGCATGCACACCTGGGGAAGCCACGAGAAGGGTTACTTCAATAAATTTCAGTCTCATCTATGAATTTATAACTTCCAATAGCGTGCTGATTTATACAGCGTGGCACCATACATCAGATTCATGCTGCCTCAGAAAATTAATGCCGCATTCTGGCAACCATATGGGCAGCTGGCAAGCGGCCAGGAGACCAGCAGAGCATGACCCTACCTTCACGCAAACCTTCCCTAGGCAAGAGAACTGTTTGCATCAACTGACACTGTCCGAGAAGCAAAAATAAAGGGATCCTGTACGTTGTTGTTGCTTATAACCACCAGATCCCCTGGGCACAGATGTATGCCAATATGATTAATGAGAGAAGCCGCACAGACATGACCCCTTTGTGGCAGGTAACCACACGGGCACCGCACTTCTCGATGTCTCAGGGAACGGAGAGGACTGCAGAGGCCTTCCTTGTATATCTGCGTTTCTTCTTTATGGATCTCTCCTCTTGTTGTTGCTCTCACCTGTGACAAAATTTAGCTTGCAAGCTCTACAGGGAAGGGCATTTACCTTATTTGTTCTGTAAAATGCATATTATACTTTGAGCGCTGAACAAACAATCACAATAATGGCTTATGGTAGCGTAGTTATCTTAAGCACCTTAAAAAAGAAAAGGAACATTGTTTAGTAAGGAAAGAAGTAAGAAACATTTTTCATTATCACTTGCAAGTAAAGCAGTTTTTGTTCCCCGTTCTTTTGCTTCTCCCACCCTATTATTTCTCATCAAGTATGTGATCATCTATAGAGTTAAATCTAACTCTGCCACCAGCTTCAGTGGGACTACCTACAGGACTGCTGGGCTGAAATGGAAACTCCTCAAATAGGATTCTGTCTTCTCACTATGTAAATGATAAAAATCTCAGACAGAATACAGAGGAAAATTTAATTTAATGGTTTCGAGTAACTTTATGCAATACCTTAAACGGAAGATGCCTTGATGACAGCTCAAACACACAATCCTGTTTATAATGTATTTTATGTGTATAATGCTTTCCATTCATAAATATATCTGAATTTTTTTTACAACTGTTCACAGGAATCATGTCACTTGCTAGGCTTTACAGCAGCTGTTTTACTTCTCATTGCAATAGCCCTATGAAAAAAATAGGGATTGAAAGTGAAGCGGCACACATTTTCCACTGTAAACTAGCCGGCACACTGTAATTTCATGCTTTAGCCCTCTGCACACTTGCTTTTCCAAGGAAATCAGGGATTATGCTTTATCTCCCACAGTACTATCTCCACACGCACATGTCCTTCTGGTTCACTCAGACAGCTAAATTCTTGTCTACATTATGATTTTTCTTAAACCCTGATGCTGTCCTAAAGCTGCTGCCGTTTGACTGTTGATGGCACCAACTTGTTCTGCAGGTACCAGCCGGCCTGGTTTCTTTCAATACTGCTTAAGTACTGCCCAAGTACTTAAGTACTGCTTAAGAGCTAATCAGCAGCGTGGTCCCTGCTGGTTATCTGACCAGCAGTAGCATTTCCATTGCTCCTGCCACTGCATTGTCGAAATACACTGTAGTGACTTGGAACTTCTGAGAAACAACATCCAAACATTATTAGCCTGCTCCAATTCTGCTCAGTTTGAGGGATTTGTTTGTATCCAGGCTGGAGTCTAGCTACAGTTTAGAAATGCTGACTAGCTGCAGTTAAAATAGAAATAAATACATTCACAGCTGATTATACACACCACGTGAGTCCAGCACAGTGATAATTTTATTCCTGGTGCTCCTCGGCATTTGAAAACCCAGGCATGCAAGCAATGCTAAATAAACTACTTTCAGTAGCCAGTTTTCCAAGAGCAACTGCCTCTTTTCCTTAGGAAAAACAATTTTATCTATGTAGCTTATAACAGCAAAATGGTGATTTATGCACACCCTGTACCTAAAAGTCTCCTTCCTAATCCTGAAGTAGTACAGCCACTGTTTCTCATCGTGTGTCTTGAACAGTCCCATTTCACCAATACCCAGACAGAGCCAAGCATCCAAGCCAGCACACCACTCCGCAAATGTCATCTGTGACAGAGCACGCAGCTATGTGCCTGCGTTGTGGATATCTGCATTACAGATGGTTTCTTGATCTTTGCAGGCACTGCCAGAACATCCAAAGTTATCTGGTAGCACACTCTTTCTGGATATGGGAAAAAAATCCAGCATCGTTTTTTTTCCCTTTTATGTAAGAAGACTTAGGTTGGTTTGTTTTTTCCTTCTCTCTACACCTTACTTCTAAAAGGAATATAGCATAGTTTTAGGATGGTGATACTACAAGAACTTGAGATTCTGTGTCTGTGTCCCCGCCCCCCAAGTTCTCCAAGAGCTCTCAGATGGGCTTTTAACACCTCACAGAGTTTGGGACCTGATAAATAGGATCTCTTCCGTCCTTGGAACTGCAAAGCTCTAACATGGCACAGTTAAAGATGTAGGGCAAAAGTATAACTGACCTTCACCTGTAAAACCAGAACTGCTGGTACTTATACAGGAGCTATACTGCTGAATAAAAACAATAATTTAATTGCTTAATGTAGACAAGGCCTCTGAGGAATCTCCGTCTTCAAATAACCCAACCAATCAAAACTTCATCAGCAAAACCCACTCATCCGAACTCCTGCAGCAAAGAGGAACTTGAAATACTGTGCCAGGTACACTAAAGAGTATTTCCCCCCTTTTTAACCACCTGAAGAAACCAAAAAATACACACACTCGGAGAGCTGAGTTGAAATATGACTGTACAAGGACTAAGTTTCAAAGGATGCCCAACGCAAAGCAAACACGACCGCTGAGGTATTGGGATGCATTACTTACTTCAGCGGGTTAAAAAACAAAGCCAAACCCCCAGAGCCGCAATGGATTCCAAATTCTATACAATGAGCCATGCCTCTTACAGCCAACTGACACGTTTTGTGAGAAACCACAAATTATACATCTAAAAGCCATTAAAACATATCCGATGCTTCAGCTTCATCTCATGCCGTGGAAATTGCTGTCAATACAGCCTTTTTAGACAATTCCTTTCACGCCGCGCTCCGAAAGCACTCCGTAAATATTAAAGCCGGCAGCGGCCGGGGGAGCGGCGGCGGGTCGTTCTCCTCGCTCTGCCGGGAGAAGCCGAGGCGCAGACGAGCTGGGCGAGGGGCTGGGGGCCGCGGGGCGACACCGCTCCGCTTCGCCGCGGCCTTGACCCAGGGACATCCCCCCCAACACCTCCCCTGGGCCCTGACCTCTGCCCGCGGGCGGGCAGGGTTTCGGCAGGGCGGGCTGGGAAGCGGCGACATTCCCGCCCGCCCGGGCGCGGAGAGGCCACGGCGGGGCCGCGCCAGCCTCCGCCCGCGGGGTCTTTGTTCCGGCGGCGGTTGCCCAGGCCCTTTGTTGCCTACAGCGCCCGACCGCCGGCCCCGCGCGGCGGCCAGAGCTCCCGCTGCCGGCCAGAGGCCTCCTGCCGGTAACACCCCCCCTCCCCGCTTCCTCCCGCGCCGCCCCGGTTCCCCAGGCGGAGGCTGCCGCCGCACCTGGCCGCGCCTCGGCCGCCTCCCCGCGCCGTGGGGAGGAGGAGGGGGCGCCCTCCTGAGGCGCGCGCGGCCGCCGCCGGGAGGTGACGGCCGGCGGGAGCGCGCGCAGGCGCGCCCCCGGAGAAGGGCGGGCGGGCGGCCGAGCGGGGGCGCGCACGGGACGGTGTGTGAGGGAGCGAGCGAGGGGAGGGAGGGCGATAGCGGGGCGGAGAAAGGCGGCAGCGGCGGCTTCGCTCGGCTAAGGGCAGGCGAGCGGGGACAGACGCCGCCGAGCCGGGAGACACAGCGGCCGCCACCGCCGACGACGACTTGGGGCATCCTCCCTCCTCCTCCCTGCCCTTCCCCCGTTCTCTTTCTTTCCTTCCCCGTTGTCCTCCGGGGCCGATCGCGATCGGCGGCGTGATCCCGGGGCGTTTCCGCAGCGCCGGTGCCGGCAGCGGCCGAGGGGAGAGCCGGCCCCTCCCCTCCCCAGCCGGGACTGAGGGACCCCCCACTCCGTCCCCGCCTCCGCCCCTCGCCGGGGCTCGGCGGAGAGGGCCCGGCCCCGGCCCCGGCTCCGGCTCGGCTCCCCGGCGGCGGGCTCGGCGAGGATGTCGGGCGGCGGCAGCCGGGAGGAGGAGCGGCGCAAACTCGCCGACATCATCAACCACTGGAACGCGAACCGGCTGGACCTGTTCGAGATCAGCGACCCCACCGAGGTGAGCGACCCCGCCGCGGCACCCCCCGTGCTCCCTCCCGGCCGGCCCGCCGCGGCCCGGCCCGGCCCGGCCCGCCACCCCCTGCGGGAGGTGAGACACCGCGCCCGGGCCAGGCCGCGCCCGCCAGCGCTGCGCCGCCCGCTCGGCCCCCCGTTCCCCCCTCCCCCGGCCGGGGGGCTCGGGCATAGGCCTCCCCCCGCGCTCCGCTAACGCGGGGCCCGCTCTGGCCGGGGAGGAGGCTCCGCTCTTCGGCGGGGAGGGCTGGGGGACGAGCGGCGGGCCCCTTGCCGTGCCCGGAGCGGATCGGGTGAGGGCAGGTTGCAGCGGCCGGGGAGAGAAAGGCAGCGCAGGGCCGGAGCCCGCCCGCCCTCCCCTCCCGCGGCCACATGCCGGCCCGAGCCTGCGGGACCGGCGGCTGGGAGGCAGGGAACCCTCTGGGCGCTGGAGGTGGCGAAAGGGGGCGGGCGAGGGCGGTCATGCAGGAGCTACCCCCCCTCCCGACCCCGAACCGTGCCACCTCTGTGGGCTTTATTTTATTGTCTGTCTGTGACTTAAACAGAGCCGAAAGGCGGCTGGTGGAAGAGGACTGAGAAGCCTGCTAGTGGGCTTTTGTTTTATTTATTTATTTTTTTTTTTTTGGGTTGCTGTTCCTTGTTCGTTTCGTTTAAATATTCATCTTTGTGCGGAAGGCGGCCTCGTACAAAGCAACCTGCTCCGCTCGGGCGGCTTCTCCGGGCGGCTGGTGGCGGTGCCCGGGGTGGCTTTTCCCGGGGCGTGACGGAGGGAGCGCTTTGTGGCCGGCCGTGTCCCCAAGGCTGCCAGCCTTCGGTGTAGAGCAAACAGCAGGCGCAGGTTCGCAGTCCCCAGTTCACATGTTGTACCGGAAAAACACAGCGGGTAATTTCTTCCTAGTGAAATGGGTGTTTCTTGATGGCTGAGAGAGGCTGGGTTTTACTTTTTTTTTTTTTTTTTAAACAATAATAAAAAAAAAAGTAATAGTCCAACCACACCCTACCACTGCCCCTTGTCATGTTCCCTTTGGCTGGTTAGTCTGGTTTGAAAGCGGCGGGGGGGGGGGGTGAGGGCTGGGGAGGCAGGTTACAGCCCTGTTTGTGTGTGACAGCCAGAGCTCCCTGCACGGAGGGTGGAGGCCGGATCGTGTGCGTGTTCCCGGGAAAAGGAGGAAATTCACACTTGCTCTCGGTCTGGCCCCGGTCCTGGTTGTTTATTAACAGAAGCCTCTGAGAAATCACGGTGGCTTGGTCTTGCAGCTTGCTCCCGTTTCTGCAGCCAGGTGCTGGCTGCTAGCGTAAGCCACGAAAAAGTCTTGAAAGCAATTCTAAGATTATTCAGTCTGTGATAGCTGGAAAAGAGCTATCAGAGTTCCGCTGTTGCAGACTGTTTCTTGAAGGCCAAGATGAGGTGTTTCTGTGATTATTTCCCACATCCTGCAATCTTTATCGTAGTTAGAGCTCCTTGCTTGTGTTGCTTGGGTCTTAACCATATGACTGTTGGCTGACAGTGGCTTGTTCAAAAAAACTGGGCTGATGCTAGTGTGAGGGAGCCTTCATGATTGTGTTTGAGAACATAGCACAGTCTTTCTGGAATTGCAGGTTGACTGCTAACTGTCTGGGGCTCATTTTTTGTCTGATTAATGCATTTATCAATTCCCAATATGTTTTAACTCCAACCTGTTTTCTTTGTGTTGGTGGCAGATTATGCTTCTGTAGTTTTGTTAGTAAGTAGTTTAACAAAGCTTACCCCTTTTTATGTCAGCCTTACATGTTTATCATAATTAACTAGAGTTTGCACAAAAGCTACCAGCTTCATTATAGTTATTATGGAAAGATAAAACAATTTTACTTGCATTAGCTCTACACTTCTGCAGTTCAAGCCTCTGAACCTATATAGGAGCATACTTACCGCTGTCAACGATGACATTTATTTCAGTTGAAGTAGCGATAGTAAAAATTAAGTGCATGCATATCTCTTTGAACACCTCAGCTTTTCAGACTACTAGTTCTAAAAATGTTTGATAAGACTGCAGGTGAGTGCAACAAAGTGGCAGTAGGTAATGGTTTTATAGCTAAGGTATATTTTCCTTACAGATAATTACAAATACAAATGTTCACATTTTTCTCACCATTACCCTGAGCTGACCTAAATTTGGCAGTATTTTCAACCCAGATGATGGTGCGATTCACATGTGTACTATTTATCAGCTTAAATGAAAGCCCTTTTACTAGACTGCTCGAGAGCTGACAATTATGTGTTGTTTTCCCAGCTTTTCCTGGCTCAGCTTGACCACGAGGCACGTCTTGCTTATTGTAGGGGCTGCAGCGAGTGTGGCATCTGTAAAGATGCAGTAACCTGGGTATGACTCTTGGTTGGGTGTGCCTGAGCAGGGTCAGACTGGATCATTTAAACTGTACAGACATGGTCGTTGGCAGCCTGGGTTAACTTTGCAGCTAGCAGCTGCCCATACTGCAAACTGTCACCCAGGAGCTTCTGGCTGTATAAATCATGGTTAGAATATCAAGACTTGATGCTTTATAGTAATTCTTCAGGCATTTCTTCAGTGTAAACAATCTGGCTTAAGTGACTTAAGCTTCCTATATGGAGAGAGTAGGATTTTCCAGAGGAGCTAATAACTTCCTTAATAGTAGGGTTTCAGGGAGATTTATATATTCAGAAAAGAAGAGGAGGAGTGAAATCCAGTGTAAATTGACTAGAGTTCTGACAGTATAGCTGAGGCAGTGACAGTGAAAGGTATTCACATGTGACCTGCTCAGGTACCTTGGTGTTTGAAAGGTCTAATCCTTTGCTGAGACGCAATTGCTCTAAGTCCATTGGGTCCTCATCACTTTAATGGAGAGTGTAAAATACGCCTTGGTTTTGAATGTTTAGAGTAGGATTTTGAAAGTAGTTTAAATGTGAGGGTTTTTTCCGAAAAGTGCTTCATGAAATGAATCAGTTTGAATTCCTGTTAATATTTCATAGTGTAGACTATGAAGTGTAGACTAGAGAAGCAAGGGATTAGAGATCCACTTGTCTACTTGCCTCTTTTGAGAGTTAGACACAAATTATTTCTTAAAAGTATGTTGCCTGTAAGATATTGAAAAGCAAGAGCCTTGGGTAGGGCATATTGTAGAGTTCCATTTTCTGACTTTTTCCTAACTTCTTGTGTGATATGAGCAGTTAATGAAGTAATTCAGTGCTACTTTTCCCCAGCAAAACAGGGATGAAGGGATCTTTCTGTTCCATGCTCAAAGTTGGATATTCCTCTGTCTATTCCATGTGAAGAAGATTGAAGATTTCTTGGGAGTGAGGGTTTCATATCTTCACTTAACGCTTTCACTGAAGTCACTTGTGGGTTCATGCTTGAGTTAATACCTAACAAAGTTAAAGTTGTTTACCTATTTTCACACTTGTTGCTATTCTGAGAAATCTGTTAATAGTTTGCATTATTTTCACGTTGAAGATTATTTTTTTTTTTTTTAATTCAGAAAGTAGATGAGAGAAGCCCTGTGGCTTGAGAAGCTTATAAATAAACAAACCCAAAACTCTGATTTTAAAGTTTTAGCTAAAACTCTAGTGATGTCACGAGCGATGCTAGATACAAACCTTTCCTAAATAACCCTGTAATGCTGGTGCTAATTTAAGCTTTGCTGTTATCTACTTCCTGTGATGCGGCAGCTACTCACTTTTGCAAATATAAAGAAAATACAGAAGGTTTTGTGGAAATGTAGGGTGAATCATGTTTTCGTTTGTGGATAAATCAATAATGAAATTAAAAATGAAACAGTATGTTAACCCTTTTCTTTAAATCTGTTTCCCGTTTCCATTCCACTTTCTCCTTGCCTTTGTATTACCAAGTTTTTGGATTGTTTTAATTATTTGGCTTACTTTTTCTTTTTTTTTTCCCCCTTGTCCAAGGATAGAAATGCAGTAAAAAGACTTCAGACCTTTTGTAGTAGAAGATAAACTGATGTTTTGATCCTGATTTAAGTCTTGGGTGATTATAGTACCCAAGTTCTCAAAAAGGAACAAATTTGAATTAATGATTTGGTAACAAGTGCATAGAGTTGTTCAGAAGCTTGTAGATAAGAAATGATTTGCATTTATACACTTTTACCTCCCTCCCTCCCCCAGTGAAAGTGCTCACTGGAATTAAGTGATCGATGATCTAAAATAAGTGCATAAGAATGTTTTAGGGCAGAGCAAGGAATGCAAAGGCACTGTAGACTAGTGCGTTTATCACTGTCAGATAAGAGTAAATATAAATCCTGAAAGCGTTTAAGATTTGTGGGTTTAAGATGCTTTATGTGAACTAGGCGTTACAATTGTTGTTGATCTTGGTGACAAAAAAAGGTTTCATCTTCAATGTACACTTTGATAACTGTATATGAGAGGAAGAGAAGCACTGTGGTTTTTCTGAGCACAGTTTGTGAGTTAGAAATGTGAATTGCCTTTAGTTTTTTTGAGAAAGACACTTTTTAGAACAGGCGGGGTTTTTTGGTAGCTGCCCAAGGGCTCAGGGATTGTTGTCAGAAACATTGATCTGTTGTAGTTTTGTTTTCTGATGGAGAAAGCTATTCTAAACTGAACTAATATACCTACGTGTTAACAAAAGTAAAAAGGTCTAATCAAAAAGTTTGGACAAATAACATCTTCATGTTAAGAATAACTACTAGTGGAGTATTTAACTTTTAACTGGCCCTAGTTTAAAAAAATAAATAAAATGAGGAATTTGGAAGGTCTTTATGGCTATTTGATGATTCCGCCCTCCCCCAAAAATCACTTGTGTAGGTTTTGCAGCAAGGCATTAGGAATAACTCTTCAGAACAAGAGTGGGTTTTTTTTTTTTTTGACTTCCCCCCTGTTCTGGTGTTGTTTGGCATAGTCAGTATGTTTTAAGTTCTTTTTACTGTCTTTAATGCAAATAAGCAATCTATTTATGGAAAATGTTACACAGTATGACAGGACCTTTTAAAATTGATGCAATTTTTATCTTTATTCTTTGGGTCAGCTCTGAATCTGGTTCATTAAAGGTCATAGGGAAAACATACATGACATAAATTTGTTGGCTTTTCAAAGTAGGTATGCAAGCTCATTATTTAAATCTAGTTAAAGCCATAAGAATTAGACATCTTTTAGGTTGTAGAGCCCCTGTAGATTCCTATCTTCATGGTTGCTCACCGGTGGGCTTTTAAAAATCTATCTCTGAGACTTTAGAAGGACTCATGTTTTAAGATTGAGATTACCAGTAACTATATCTGTTGCATTACCGGGGGAGATAGTAGTGGAAATGAAAGGCTGGAGGTAGGGATACATTGTGCTTTCTCCACACATTGGATTTTCCAGCTTTCAGTAGTTTCGACTAGTGCAGCTCTGCAAACCATGTAAGTATCAAGAAGCTGATGAATATATCTGAAAATGCCATCTTTTTAAGTGTACCAAATCTAAGATACGGAAAATAAATTCTCTTTGCAACAAATGTTATAAGCCAATATTTAGACAGTCTGGAAAGGTGACTTGTAATCTTTATGGACTGGTGCCCGCACTTTTTAGTGAGTAGAATATTTTCCAGTAATTACTACCACTAAACAGGCACAGTTCAAGAGGACATAAAAAGACTGAGTCTTAGTTCTAGTTCTGCATTGAAATGGCTGGAGAAAAGAAGTCATGGACACAGGTCTGCTCATTTGCATCAAAAGGAGTATTTGGAGACCAGTTTTCCTTTAACTGAGTAAAAGTGAATAGTCTGTCTTTACAAATGAAATATAATTGCTACTATCTAGAGAGTGATCAGAAGTTTGAATTAAGATTTTGACCACAATCTACAGACAGCATAATGGCATGATAATATTTTTAGGAAGAAGCTTTATGCTGTGCTTTTAGTACTCCTTATGTAAGTTATTTCTTTAGTTAGTGGCTAATTAGGTCCATGCAATTCAGTCATACTGGCTTTAAGAATTCCCTCCTGATGTGTGAATCTGTTCCCTGCCTAAAATGCCATTGACAAGCATTATTTTTCAGTTGAAAAAAATCCCCTAGTCCTCTGGACATGTTAGGGATTTGCTTTGTTTTCACAAGTGTTTTTTTCTGACAAAACTATTTCTCTTTCAAAAAGGTTAAAACAAAGTGAGTGGAACACACTTCATGATTTTTTTGAGGAAAACCTTGCTTTATAATTAATAAAATTTTGCTTTTGTCTGTAAGAAATATTCATCTAAATGGAGTAAGAAAAACTAAAACTTAGCTGGAAGGAATTGAAATGAACTGGTGTTCGTGATAAGGATGTTGATCATAAGAAAGCACTCTGAATTGATCTTTGTGTCAGTATGTCGTGGCTTGGCTTTTGTTTGCAAAGTTGCTTTGTTACAAATGGAGGGAAATAGATTGTGTCTATACAAAAATCCAGAGTGTTGCATAAAGATTAACTTCTGGTTTTGACCAGTGGTTCTGATGAAGGTGGAACTGAAATTCACAGTGTGAAGTAATAAACTGAATATTTTGATAAACTTCAGTGAATTCAAATTTAGCAGATATTCTAGGTAAGTAATGGTGTATTTGCTCTGTCTTTCAAAATGAACTTCATGCTAATGGAAGCCTCTTCTGAAGTATATTTGAGTTAAGCCGTGCTTAGGTAATTCTTGATTTTTGGCGATTTTTGGCTAGTAAAAATATTCATGTTTAAAACGTTTAGTGATGCTTATTCCAGCGAACAGAGATGTACGGGATTTTGCTTTTAGCTTCTGAAAAGGCTGGAGCCTGTTAATTTCTGCTGTTAAGGTTGTTAGGTTGATTTTGGAGATCTTTTCTCCCTGCAACATTAATTTTTACCTTAAAAAATCAGCTGCTAGCAGTTAAATGCAATAATGTTTTAGGAGGATTTTTTTTTAAACCGGATGTAAAACTCTAATATATGAATTATTTCAGTAACCATTAAGCAGTGTATTCACGTTAATTGTGTTTGTTAAGTAGTTTAGAGATGAAGTGGACAAGATGTTGCGTTAGGTTTATCTCATAGCAGAGTTAAGAATCACCATATTAACAACTAGTGTGGGGTTTCTGCTGTCTAGTTTTGTACATCGAGATCAGAAATTATAAATAATGTTGAACACACAAACCTCAATATTTTGAGGTTTGTGTAGAAATAGAGTACGATAACTTCTCTTTCTTGATGGAATCAAGATCATTAAAAGTGAAAATGCTTAAGGACTGCTGCTTTTCCTAATTTGTTAGTTTTTGTTTGCTCTCTTTTCTCTCCTCTTGTTCATTTCCTTATCTCCTTTCATGCTTCTCTCTTGTTTTCAAGGAAGGAAATGTAAACTTTACTCATTTTCATCAAGATGCTCCTTTTGTTCTTATTATTTGCTAACCAATCAAGAATATGGAAATTGAAGGTAAAAACAGTAACATCACTAACTTCTAGCATTTTCATTCAATTCAGTGGCCTCTGTAAAGCAAATGTTCATATCTTTTCTTTCCTGAGTTGTTGCTTAGTATTTTCTGTAGTCAGGGTGTGTGTCAGAGCCAGCTTTTTCTTTGTCTTGGTTTATCTTTATGACTAAGGGGTTTAGAAATATTCTTTAGCTAACTTTATTATTTTTTTTTTTTATTTCAGTGAATGTTGTCAGATTAAACCAAACTAGATATTAGATAGTTCTTCCGGATGCGTACATGACTTAGCTCATAATTCTAGTTAAACGCTCTGCAGTGTTTAACCCCCTCCCACCCTTAGTCTTTAATTGCGGGTAAAAATTACTTACTGCTTTTCTGTAACTGTCCCTGTCTAGAAGATTGATAACCCAAGATGAAAACTGGAGACAACAGAGATGAATCTCTATTGATGATAAGTAGTTCAGGTCTAACAGTAACATTTAAGCTAACTTCCTGGACCGTACTGGGCCTCGTGAGCATCTGCTTAATGAACAAATGTATATGGTTGTAACATAACTTTTTGCAGTGGGAGGACAAGTTTTCCATGTGATTGGTTCCCCTTAATCATTAAAGTGCAATTCTGTCTTCCATTGCAGTTTAGTTTGGTTCTCTAGTAAGACTAAAAATCCTGCTTTGACGTAAGTCTGATGTTCATTGCTTCCTTTTTTTCAGTACTCGCCTGTTTTGCTGATACCTTCTTATTCTAGGTGACTTATACTTTTTCCCTGTTGAGTCTGTATAACTTGGTAAAACCATTTTGTGAAATACTTCAGGATTATAATCATCACTTCTGTTACAGGCTTTAGCCTCAAGGTTATCAACTGGTTACTATTGTCATGTGTTGTATTTCATTACACTTCCTAGAGCTGCTGTCTTTCCTTGTGTGCTCACCTCTAAGTTAGATCCTTTGCTCATCTCCTCTTCAGATCATCTTCTAGCCCAGATATTCTTACCAGGGAACCATTTCTGTGATACCACCCTCCATTCTCGTCTCTTTATGAAGAAGCTATCTGTCTGATGCTGCTTTCTTTATTTCTCCCTGCATTGAGCAGGACAGGGCTCTTCATTGCCCTGATCTGTCTTGGACAATTTTGATGTTGATTACTAGTTACTTCTGGAAATGCCTTTAGAGTTTGAATCCTGAAAAAAATGGAGAAAAGTCCTGGGGCTAGGGTTGTCATGCAAAAGATCAATATATGGTCTTAGTTGTAAGGGCAAATGGGACACTAGGAAATGTAAATAATACTCTGATACATTAATTTCTAATCTGTCTTTGAATTTCATCATCTAAGTAGAAGAGTCTGTTAATAGAGTTTGTGATTGTACTGATGAAATTGTGTATACTCTTCTATAAGTTTGTCCGTGTCACCTGTTTCAGCCAAGAGCAGAAATTACACATTGTCAACTTTGCAAGTTTTAAGCTTTTTTTTCAAATGGTACTTGGTATATCCTAAGAGTAATTATCAATGAATTTCTAATTTTACTCATGTCTTCCAAGAGTATAAGACACATGAGACTTTAAAAAATAGTTAAGAGTTACTATAGTAATTCTTTTCGAGGACATTAGAAAACCTGCTGGTTTGTGATGTAATTGGAAATTGAGTATCTGTTTGAATATATGACTCCTAATGCCAGGTTAACTCTTGGGTAAGTATTCTAGAATAGGTTTTGTGTAATACAGCACTAGTTGCTATCGAGTGGTGGCAGAGCAAAACAAAAGTGATGTTGTATGTTAATGGCTCCAGGGTGGGGGTTTGTGTTTTATTTGTTCATTGTTTTTGTTTCTACTTTGATATGTTGTACTCTGTTGTAACTAGAGTTAAGGAATATGAAAGCTCTCGCAATAACTTACTACCTAGTACTAGATTACATTTTATTGGTGAAGTGTTTTAAGGCTTGAACTTGATGAATTATGAACCACGGCATGGCTGAATTCCTGGTCTACCCTGTAGTGAAAGTACCTTTATAGTGGGGGGAAAAAGTGAAAGAATGAGTTGTCCGGCCACAATATTTATTTGACCAACAAAGTATGTTGCCCATAGCAGTATCTATGAACTAAAATTTTGGTGCCTAGATTTTTCAAGCACCTCATGAGCTGCTAAGTATAGCTTTCTCTTTGTTAGATGAGTTGTCTTGTCTGTCAGTCTACACTTGGGTATTTTCTTACAGGCAGATACACAATTTAATCGCGGTGTCATGCTTTTACACATATATTGTATTGCTCACAAAACCCAGTGGAAGATCAGAATCCCCCTTCTTAACGAAGATTAGTGGCCGCTGCATAGCCTATGGTTGGGTAAAAGAGTTCAAAGGACAAAGAAACCCTCCCCCTGTGACTACAAGAAGAAAAGGTCTCCTTCCCTCTGCCCTCCCAGAAGGTGCTCTACTTTGAGCAATACATCAGCTTGAAATTTAAAAAGGGCCCTTTAACCCTTTTGTTGTTCTCAATTTTGGTAAAAACAATTATTCCATGTTCTTAATTTAAAAATATCAAGACAATGCTGTCTGTGATGCCGTGTCCTCCTGGACAGAAAGATGTTTTTATGGAAACAAATGAAATTGTACCACGTTGTGTTTTAGAAAGCTTTGCATTGATAAAATGGTCTTCTAAAATATCATTTCTTTTATGTTGAGAAATCTGGCTTGTATTCACCTTTCATATATAGTTCGATAATATTTACTGCTTTCGGATTATATCCAAGCATTGCATACCTCTTGTAGAATGCTGGGTATTTTATTAGGAAACATGTAAGTTGTTTCCATTTAAAGTGATAGCCTTACTGAACATGAATACTACTTATTTTCAATGTAGACACAATGGAAGTTTTAGGAGAGTTCTTTAACACATACTGTATTTATTCTGGCTATTGGAAGACTGGGATAGATTGTTTTCATATCTGGAAAAGTAAAATAATTTGAAAATTGTGATGGAAAGACAATGTTTACTAATGAAAACATTGCTCAATCCTGCTAATTGGTTTTGGTGGATTGCCTGTTATGTCTAGTGTTTGCTGTATTGCGAGGAAGCTCAGAAGTGGAATTACTTAAGATTACTGCATTTTGCGATCTAATTCTTTAGCTTTGCTGAAGCCTTTGGAGAAAAAGAAAGGCCAAACAACTGTTTCCTTCTTCTAAAATTGGTGAAATGCTCTAACAAAACCCTTCTTTGTTTTGTGTAAGAGATATATTAGAATACTTTTCAATAAAGTCTCCAGAAATACTGAAATTGTATCTACTATTACAAGGGTGTTTTAGTTGTTGCCATGGCGCAACAAGGACTATTGCAATAAATTCATCTGTTATGCCTATAACAAACTGTTTTCAGGCAGATAAGGATTGATATGTAGACCAAAAAAAAAAAAAAAGAGAATAATGAAGTAATTTTATGCACTGACTATTGGCATATTCATTGAAGCCATCTGCAAACATCTAAAGACCTAACCATCCCGAGGTGATGAAATGATTACAGTCCCAGGAAGTCCTCAAGACATGAGCTGGGTTTGGAGTCTGTCTCAGGTGTTCTAGTTATTTAATAGGAAAAAAAAAAAAAAAGGTGGAAGAAGAGAGGTACTGTCTCTACCTTAGAGCCTTTTTCAGGATTTAGAGTAAAAAAAGAAAATCTAGTTTTCTGTTACCTTTTGATTTCTGTTTGTATGTAGCTTTGACTAAAGTTGGCCTGTAAGGTGGGAACTGTGATGACCTTGCATGCAGTGTTTGAACTTTACAGTGTTCAAAATCCTAGTAGAATTTTCTGAAGTAGTAGTCAAGAAAATCTCTTAACAATCTGATACTGACTCAGTATCTTGAGTATTAGTAGTTCTGAAGGAGTTACCAGTACTTGTTGGAAATAAATTGTTTGTAGTCTACTACAAGCTCCAGAATACTTTTATTTCACGCTTCGCTTTCTCACCTGCATTAAGATTAAGAATGAACTCATAAAATCAGTGCATCAAATTAATGAGAGATTTGCCAAATTTGATAACTTTGCCCTCTCAGAGTAATGCTCATTCATCTTCAGTGTTGTGTATGAAGTGGCAGCACAAAACTTGGGTAGCATTGTACCAATGTTAGACAGTCATGTACTGAAGCAAAGTATTTTACAGCACTCTGAAGGTGGTAGTCTGAAGTTTGTAAAAACCTAATGAAATTCAGCACTTACCTTAAGCCTCTGTCTTATCTTCAGTGTTCCACATTTGTCTCCAGGTCTTTGAGCATCCTTGTGAGCATGGATGCTCGTAAATATCCGGGTATATCGTTATAACTGCAGTGATCTAGCTCTCTCAGTTAACCTGCCTATGTAGAATCCCCTTCTCTTCCATACTTCTCACGCACAGTCTGCCCCAAAAATCTCAAATCCACAGCCTAAACTGGACACCTTGATCTTTTACTTAGGGCAAAAAAATGCCAATTACAACAGTCTTCAGATATGTTCATCCTGCTACATAGGCTTTAGAAAGACCTCGGGGGCATGACTTTATGATTATTTAACTTTGTCAGTAGTTTCCCGTGAGGTTACTGATCAGCCAGTCCTCTGGCATGTGCCCTTTGGAATTTGGAGCGGCTGGACCATTGCAGTCGGGCCTCTTTATAACCAGCTAGTCCCTGTGCTGATGGTAGCTGTGGCAATGGGGTTTTCTTCTAAGGGAGTGGGGAGAAAAGGTGTTTATTTCTTGCTTGTTGCACTATTATAACCACAGATAATGTTTTGCTTATGTTGGAGAGGATTCCTTCTTCTACCACTCTTTCAGCTTGAGTGTCATCTATTCTGGGTACCTGCTAGGTAGAGACAGAATGAGTTTTATAGATTAACCTTGCACTGAATTCCTCAGCTGCTGAGAAGGGAGTCTTGCACCAAGGGGAAAAATTCCTTCCTAATCACCTGAAAGATAGGTAGGATGGTACTCACAGAAGGTAGAGCTAAATTTAGCCAAATCCTGAGGATAAGCAGAGTGTTTCTTTATCATGCAAAATGGCTAAGGCAATTGCTCTGATCCTTGATACACTTGCTTTTTTTCTAGTTCCAACTCCTTCCTTCCAAGGTAATACCATGCCATTATCAGTAGTAGTAGAAGTCTGTGAGCAGAGTGAGATACCAGCATGTTTCTGATACCTTTATACCCTTAATTTCTGAAGTAAAATGTTGAAGAGCACTGTTCTTTGGCATGACTGATAGATGCTTAAGTAATCTGAAGCCTCTTCCAGCTCAGCAACTGTAAAACAGGATGAATAGTTTCACATTTATGTACGTACTCTATTCTGCAGCAGCTTCTTCCCCCACTTCTCACTATTGTGAGGCACTGAAAGCAAGCCGGTAGTGTTGGCCATCGGATTGCCATCATGGGGGTTGTCTTCTGCAACGCAGAATTGTCCATCTTTAATTCTCTTCCAGCTCTGTGGTGTTGACAGCGAAAGGCAGGGGTGGATTTTCCTGCTGATGATGTTTAGCAGTTGCTTTGAGCTGATACTTACCGCTTTTACAGCATCCAAAAGTCCTCAATAGTAGCAGTGAAATTTGTATGTTGATATTTACTGTGGCTTTCAAAAACTTTGGCTGGCCTTTTCTCTGCCTTGTCCACCTCCAATGACTTAAATGTTGACATTTTAATTGGTGCTTCATTTATTTCAAAAACTTGTTTCCATATTTTACGTATGTGAAAACTATGTCAAATGAAAAAAAATTTGACAAGTTTAGGTTTTGCTAAAGCGTAATTAATTTGTTGGGAAAAGCTGCTTACCCCACCTGGAGTACTGTGTCTAGCTCTGGAGCCCCCAACATAAGAGGGACACAGACCTGCTGCAGTGAGTCCAGAGGAGGGCCACGAAGCTGATCAGGGGGCTGGAGCACCTCTCCTGTGAGGACAGGCTGAGAGAGCTGGGGTTGTTCAGCCTGGAGAAGAGAAGGCTCCAGGCAGGCCTTATAGCAGCCTTCCAGTACTTAAAGGGGGCTTACAGGAGAGATGGGGAGAGACTCTTTATCAGGGAGTGTAGCAATAGGACAAGGGGTAATAGTTTTAAACTGAAAGAAGGGAGATTCAGGTTAGATATTAGGACGAAAATCTTTACTGTGAGGGTGGTGAGACACTGGCACAGATTGCCCTGAGAAGTTGTGGATGCCCCATCCCTGGAAGTGTTCAAGGCCAGGTTGGATGGGGCTTTGAGCAGCCTGGTCTAGTGGGAGGTGTCCCTGCCCGTGGCAGGGGGGTTGGAACTAGGTGATCTTCAAGTTCCCTTCTGTCTCTAACCATTCCTTTATTCTATGATTCTATACAAAAGTGGACTCTTTTTTTTTATTACTGAGCTTTCCTGTTTATATATGCCAGTACAAAATAACATGGTAGCCTGACTTTTTCCTTACACTGACTATCAATCTAAACCAGTTTTGTAGGTAGAACATATATGATACATTTTTTATGTAATGGGATCACACTTAGGATGTCACACACCACCACCACACCACCTCTGTTTTAAATCTTAATCTGACTTGTATGATGTAGCGAAGAATGCCCATTTTCTCCATTTAGTATCTGCATATAGTGACAAGTAGGTTATCTATCTTCCTAGAAAACTTGAGTAACTTTAATCTTTGGTTTTATTTTTTTGTTTCAAAAATACTTAAATATCAAATCTACATGAGACTGCCTCATTTCAGTAGATAGGTAACATAAGTTTTGAACCTGATGAATAATTTCATTTTCCACATGTATAACTTTCTGGTATTTGAGCTGCTAGGAAGCTTGTAAAATGTTAAGACAAGTTTATATGTTTTATTGACATTCTTAAAGTGAATACTGAGTACGGAAGAAATTAAAAATCCCCAAATACTTTTCAATAATAATTAAAAAAAATATCTTCTTGAACGAATTACTCAAAGTACTTAATCCTAAAGAAAGCTTGCTTCTTTGTGGGTAATAATAAAAAATACACAGCACAGGTAAGATGGTGCTAACTAAGAATATATGAAATGTGCATGTATTTTTTTTGTTTGGTTGGTTTGGGGTGGTTTTTTTTGTCTTTTTTTTTTGTTTTTTTTTTGTTTTTTTTTTGTTTTGTTTCTGTAGAAATAGAATATTTTTGTACAAATAAGCCTGGAAAATTTTGCTGTCCTCAGTAGTACAGAAACAAAACAGTAGCCAGTGCACATATCACACTGGGAGAGATTACTTACTGGTTGTTAATTAAATAAGAGGAAAAGAGGCTAGGGACTACTTATATTTTAAAATTCTTTTCTACTTCCGTATACTGCAGTCTTGCTTCTTGACAGGTTTCTTTTTTCAGGTCTTTTCATATCCTTGTGACATACTCCCTCACTAATGAGAGGATAGACCTGTCTTTTGGCATAACTTTTCAGCTAGGTTAATCCTGATTTGCTGCAAAGATTCTTTGGGTAGTATCACCAGTTAAAGCCTAAGTTGTTTCACAATGAGTCAGAATATACTTGAAATCTTGCATGGTAGTATCGCTTAAGCCTTTATTAACTGTGTTTTAGTATCTGAGTAAGCCAAACCAAGTTACTAAATGCTTTTGTAATCTGAGCCTGTTTAAACTCGAAATACTCCTGTTCATGGTTAATCATCTGCATTAATGTTTGTATTGTAACTTGTCCTTGGTCCATGTGCCACTGAAGTGACAGCCTCTTGATAAGAATAAAATTAAGGTTGTTTGATAGAATTCTATTTAGAGCAAGAAAATGCTTGAAAGTTAAGTAACCAATTCATTTTTCTGGTAGTTTTTTTGCAATGTAGTGGTGACAAATGAAAGGTGGGAATTTTTTAGATGGAGCTAACTAAACATATAAGACGTGTCACTGGCTGCAAAACTACCTAGTGGGCAGAAGGGCAGGACTTGCTGAGAATAAGAATTCTTTGCCAGTACACTGGCTAACACTCTTCTGGTGACTCCTGATGAACACAGTTGCAAAGACCAGTTTTGTTAACTAGTGCTGCATGATAAAAATGGTAATTTGTTGTCTTCTAGAAGAAATCCTTAAAATAGAGCTGGTAGCATTTTTTAGAACATAGCTCCTTTGGTAATTAAATGTGCCATTTGAAGTGTGAAACGAGCACGTTCATGGGTGGATTCCCCAAGTGCAAAGTTGCTTTCCTGACTGAGGAAGTGCTTTTCAGTTTGTTACTCTACATTTTTAAAAAAAATAATCTATATCTTTTTTGTGTATCTGAGACAGATTACAGAGAATTTAAATGCTGTGAATTGCAAAACAAAATTTACAGAATATATTTAAAGGCTTAGATTGTATTTCCAGACTGAAATAATTTCAAGCATTTTTTTCCTAAAGCTGAAGTTATTCCAGAGGGTTGGAGTTTTTTTAGTAGTGAACAATTTTAGTAAAAAAAAAAAAAAAAATTTGCCTTGTTTTACTAAAAAATATATCTGTCAAAATCTGCTCCTTGAGATCACTTTCTTCTTGAAACAAGCATGAAAATTTTCATTGCTAAGTCATGTAGAGCTTACTGATGAAGAAGAGTGGGTAGCCTGTGGCACAGGGACGATTTGTGTGTCTAAGCTCAATAGTTCTTGATCACAGCTTAAAAATGAATGGAATCTGGAATTACCGTTTCTGACTCTGATGTTGCAAATTAGCCCAACTCACTTTATTAGTATGGCTCTGTCCAAACAGAACAGCTTGCAAAATGGAGACCTACATCCTTATAGAGAAAACTATACTTGCTCCTTTTTGTTGTTCACCAGAACCTCGGAAAAAATTGTCTTTGGGGGAAGGATGTTCTATTTCTGTTTATTTGTTTACTTTTAGCAATTTGAGACATTATATAGCTTAAAATTTTAGACGGAAGACCTTGTAGAGGTGACATCATTGGAAATAACACCTTGAGAAGGAAGAGTTTATAGTTGGTCAAGACTTCTGTATAGTTTGGTCATGTATCTCAATTTGTAAGACGTAAATGTGTTTTTTTACAAGGTCCCAGTTTGATTTCAGGACAAAAGTCTAAAAATGTGAATTCCTGTATTTTACAGTTAGTCAAACTAATTAGTTTCATTATTCTTAATTTCTGCTGTATATAATTTTAATTAAAAAAAATAATAATTTGCTGGAATGTAACTTCTGGGGGCTGAAATGCATGCTGTCTCTTGGATATGGATTTGAAAGGTATGAATCAAAAAGATGGGCAAAACCAACTGTTCTTCTCTGCTTGACATCAAAAACCTCAGAGCTAGTTTTCTGAGTTCTTCAGTGCTCAGGTAGCTCACTTCGCATTAAGAAAAAGCTTATTTAATTGTTGCATTTAATAATTTGAAAAGAAGCTGATACAGATTGATGGTTGTCCATATGCCTTCTGTATTGACAATTTCTAAACTTCTGACAATGAGGACCACATTTATTTTAGTACTGAAATGGAGAGACTTGTCCATGTGATTTTTGTGAACACATATCTTTCAGATATTTACTGATTACCTGACAACAACTACTAAATATCAAGTTGCTCTTAAAAGATGACAAGGTGATCCCCATGTTAAAAGTAGTGTCAGTGACATGATTTACCCTGCTCTCTGTGGAGGAGCATTCCTCTCAGCTGCTCTGGGTATCCAGATTAGAGTTTGGAAATGACTCATTACTGGCAGATATAAGTGATGTAGGTTTTAGAGTGAATTGTTGCTAGTCTAGTACTCTCAGCAGGGGTGAATATTTACTTGAAAACTTTTGATCACGAAATTATTGGAAATTATTAGGAAAGTCTTCATTTTTAGTGTAGTTGGTTTCTAGAACAAGCCCTGTGACAAATTCACGTGATGCAGATCCTAGACCTGTATCATATAAACAGTATCTCCATTGTCATACAGATATAATTATACAGTGGCATGTAGAAAATAAGACCGTGATGTTTTTCTGTTGTTACATGCAACTTCTTGGCTACATACTGTTGTGCCAGCTAAATTAAGTTCAGAAAATAAGATCTCAAGCTGAAATTAAGGAGGTACTTGAAGTTGAATTGGGTGTCTAGTATTTTGAGATGGATAAGATGAACCAGAAGTGCATTTTTCTCCTTTGAACGAGACTGTTATCTTCATTCTGTTTTTGCGTGTTTGTTGTTTTTTGTTCTTTTTAAGTGTGCAGAAGGAAGGCTGGTCCTCTAACTTTTCTGGATTTGGGCTTTTTGTTTCATTTTGCTTTTTAATTCGTGAGAACACTGAAACAGTGTTCTTCTCTTAGTGTCTGAAGTTCGGATACTGTTTTGGGACTCTTTCCTCCTGCCCCCTATGTATGCTTGCATGAAGTGAATGACCAAGAAGCTTGAAACTAGACTGTTAATACAATTAGACCAGTGTTCCTTCATTCTTCTCTTGATCTCTCTTTTGTCTTGGTCTACCCAACTTTCCTTTCGTTCCTGCTTTCTGGGTTTGTTTTCTTCTGATGTTCTGTTGCTTTGTGGTGTTCTCCCCAAAATCAAGTTGTACTGCTGTGGTTAGGATGTGATTATTATTATTAACAATAATAATATTTCCACCCACTCCTGCCCTCCTGAGCCGCACATACCCTGTAGCAACTAGAGGATAGCAACAAGTTGGTATTGATGGTGGTGAATCGCTTTCCCTGTTGCACTCAGGTGCTTGTCGGGAACTTCAGAACTGAACTGTGTTCAAAAGTAACATAGACAACCTAAGGAAATCTCACCAGTTTGAGGATAAAGGGAGGGCGAGGAATATTTGGTTTATTATTTTTTGAAAAGCCACCTCTTCCGAGTTCTTGCTTTAAACTTCTGTGTTTGTCTTGCTTTTTCTGATCTTTCATTGCTCTTTGGTTTTATAATCTTTCTTGAAGAATGAACAGGACTTAAATGTTAAAAGAATCATCTTGAAAATTCCTGAGACCTGTTTATGTTATAAAAGATCACTTGTATTCTTAAAGCAAAAATGAGTTAGAGGCTAGTCTTAGTATTTTGCGCTGGTGAGTAGAGTAAGCAAGTTTATTTTAGAGCCACTATACAGTGCTTCACCTGATAACATTTGAAAAAATGTTTTCAGGCTTGCAGTTCGCTTTATCCATATTAAAAGTGAAATCATTATGCAGGTCATAGAATACCAAGTTGGAAGGGACCTCAAGGATCACCTATTCCAACCTGTCTTGGTACGAGCATGGTCTAGACAAGATGGCTCAGCACCCTGTCCAACTGAATCTTAAAAGTGTCTAATGTTGGGGAATCTACCACTTCCCTGGGGAGGGTATTCCAATGGCTGATTGTTCTCATTGTGAAAAATTTTCCTCTTGTATCCAGTTGGAATTTCCCCAGGAGTAACTTGTCCCATTACCCTTGTTTTTAAGACTGGATTGGGTAAAGCTGCAAACAGCCTGATCTCACCTCAAAGATGACCTTTCTTTAAGCAGAAGGAGGAAACTCCTGAGGTTCCTTCTTCCCTGAATTATTCTGAGGTCCTAGATGGATCAATGATGTGTGTGCACATTCCAGTTTATTTCCATTTGGGATGGATTGCATTGCATTAGTTGGAGAAATAGCTCTTGGTATGTGTAGTTGAACCACTTACGTACGTTTTAGTGTCTCTAGTCTTTACCGGTTGGACTGATACCTGAAGAGAAATTAGCAAATGTTATACTGCTACTTAAGCTACTTTATTTAACTTTTTTCATCCCTTCTTTTGTCATGGCCCTTGTTGTGACATACATGTTGGGACATCTCAGTATTGTAGCTCTCCTGCTGGTCTCATCCTCTATTATTTCATGTTTGGAGGTAAACTTGTGTAAACTAAGTATATCTGACTGCCTGGCTGGTGTAATAATTAGTGTTTTCTGCAGGAGAATAGTCCTGGAAAATCAATTAGCCTGTCCTCTGTAGATATTTAAATAATATCATAGGATACTTGGTTTGGAAGAGACTTCAGGAGGTTTCTAGTCCAACCTTCTGCTCAAAGGAGGGTCAGCCCTGAGGCTCCTCAGGGCTTTACTCAGTAAGGTCTTGAAAACCCTGAAGCACCGGGTTCTATACCACCTCTCTGGGCACCCTCCTTTGCTGCTTGACTGTCCTAATGGTGAAAAGGCTTTTCCTTATATCCAGTTTAAAGGCCTCTATTGTTGCAACTTATGTCTATTGCCTCTTGTCCTCCCACCATGCACTATTGTGAAGATCCTTGCTGCATCTTCTTGATTGCCTCCTTGTAGATATTGTGGGCTGCTTTGTAGATCTCCCCAGAGCCACCTCTTCCAGGAGGAAAAAACTCAGTTCCTTCAGTCTCTTCTCCTAAGATGCTCTCCAGCCTCTTGATCGTCTTGTGGCCCTCTGCCGAACTTCACTTTATCTCTGTTCTTCTTCTATTGGTAGCCCAAAATTGGACTGGTGGGTAGAGAAGAATAATCATTTTACTTGATCTAAAGCCTATATTCCTCCTATTAATACAGCTTAGGATGGTGATGACCACCTTTGCTGCCAGGGCATGCTTCTGAATCGTCTTCAGCTTGCTGTCCACCAAGATCCCCAAGTCCTTTTTAGCAGAGCTCCTCCTCAGCCAGAGATTCTTGAGCCTGTGTTGTTGCAAGACATTCCTTTCAGGGGCAGGACTTTGCGTTTGTCCTTGTTGAATTCCAGGGAATTAAAAAACCACTCAAAATCCCAAACAAAACCTAAAGCAATAAAAAAGCAAAAAAAAACCAACCCCAAACACAAAAACTCCCACAAAACAACAAAAAGCCAAGCCCCACCTTGTAGAAGCCTTTGGCAAAACATTTAGGCATGTGTTTGAGTGCGTTGAATACTGAAATGCTTAGATGCTTTTTAAAGTTGAGCACAGTATTCTTCTACCCCTGTCCTAATCAACTTTTATGATTGAAAGTACTTCAACATTTCAGGATCACTTTATGTATCCTTTGACTTAAACGTACATTGAAGGAACATACTTTGCTTATATGATAGATCGTGGGAGGAGATTGGAGGCCCTGATACTGCAGGACAAGAAGTGATTATAAGTTCTCTAAATTTCACTCTTGTTTTTTCCCATTTTCTGCTCCTGCTTTTCTTCCTTTTCTGGATCACATGCCTGCATCGGTCTATCATCTCATCTGGCCACAGCTGTTTAATATTACTATTTATCGCTTCAAAGGAGCATTTTTACCATTAAAATTTAAATTACTACTTTGAAACTTGGGCAGTATTAATCTGTTACTTCTGTAGATGTTCCAAGGCCAGTATTAACATAGCAGAAATTTAAAACCGAAATAAGCCAAGCAAGTAAAACCCCAAAACCTCAACATTAAATTTTATATGTTGATATTAAATTTAAACAAAGCTTTAAATCGCCTTTCCTGTGTGTTTTGTTGAAATGTATTTTGATGCAAACTTGCTACTCTATCTTAAGTAGCTAAGTTACTACTTCAGCTGATAAACCCCCGGGTCCAGATGCTTGTTCTTGGCTTTCTACCTAAAATACATAGTTAAAAAGGTTTATTGTGCACTCTGGGAAGTCAGTAGGTTAGAACTGGTTTGTTCCAGAAGTTCAGAGATCACAATCTGGAGTTCTTCAAGAAAAATATCCTTCCAGAAGTCTCCTTTCATAAATGGAAGCTATTCAGCTGAAGGCAGCCACAGCCATGTGCAGTGGAGAGAAACTGCCTACATTATGACAATATGAAGCCTTAGCGTTGAATGAACAAACTCTTGAAGGAGCCACTGAGTTGTAATCCATAAGGTCTGTAACCATCTGCTCTCTCAATTCTAGGAATGAAGCTGCTGCCTAGAATAAACAATGTACAAACACAGAGATATACTGTTTATTTTTAAGTGCATTATTCCAGACCAGGGGCGGCTAGGAAGAGTGAGGAAGAAAGCAGTATATGTGAAGGATGCTTATGGGATGATTAAGCATTCAGCTTTTCGGTCATCTTTATGTTGTTCCTATCTCCTCCCAACTCCACACACCCAGTCTTGTAACTGGTGATTTGATCAACCTGCCCTCTGAAACTTGCTCGCTCTTCTGTAAGCAGCTGGTCGCAACCCTTTGTGAAAGAAGGTGGAACCCACTATGAAATGGTGGGGAAGTATTGGTTTAGTTGCCAGTCTGTGGGAGTAATTTGTTCTGATGCTTAATTGCGAAGTGAGCAAGTGACTCTGGCTACTTTAAATTTTGAGCACTTAATTAACTGAATCAATCCCATACTTATCTTTCAACGGCTCATCGTCATGAAAAGTGAAGCCAGATTCTTATCTTACCTGGTATTGCAACAAAATGATAGTTCTAGATGCTTTATATCATTTTGAAGAAGTAATGAAATACTCGTGTTTGAATGGGAAAAGAGCTGTCATGCTGCTGTTTGGAAATAGAAGTTTTTCATAAAACCTGAATAGTCTTGTACAGAACACTTAATCTAATTAGAGACTCACCCTCTCAAGTATTTTGAGGTTAAGATCAACAATTATAAAACAGTAACTTGGAACTATTTTTTTTAACTCAGCATATATCTCAGCTCATTGTTTGAAAAATTGATGGTGATTTCTGACCGAATTCCTTTTGACAAAAAGTTGCTAAAATTGGTCTTTATGCTTGTACTGCATGATACCTCTTTCTAGATTATGTATGCTATTATGAAGAGAACTGCAAAGGAAATGAGGAGCTTCCTATGTAATCAAGTGGTCAACTGCTGTTTCCTCTATCGGGAATAGCACTGGCGATTACTCACAGTCGCTGCGTTTGCATTGTTGTCCTGAGCGTGGAATAAGAGACTCCGAAGCAGTAGGAGGGAAAGAGAAAATACAGTGCCCATGGCTGAAATATTGCAGTTACAGAAAGAGAGTAGCTTTTTACTCCCGTAGTTATGAGGTGCTTTCGAGTGCTTCTTTGTTTTAATGACTGATGGCACAGTTAAATGTTACTTTTAGCAGGTTTACTTGAGCTTCTTTAACCACATTTAACCCACCCTATCTCTGGACTGACTTTCTTAATTATGACCGCTTCCTCAAATTTCATTTTCTTTTAATAATTTTGCTTACTTTTCGTCTTCTGGCCTGTTTTGTTGAAATGACACTACTGTGATCTCTGCAGGACACTGGAGACTCTCAGGACTGTAAAACCCTGTCAGTGTTTTGCAGGTGGTTTCTTGGCACCACTGAGCAATTCCTCTACCATTTGTGTCATTCCTGCTTTAACTGAACCCTTGTCAGTATTGTCTTTTTATGCTCAGGATGTGAAAAATATTTCAGAGGCTGATGTTAGCAGCTGCTGATTGTAGCTGTAATGTACTCTGTACTCAGCGGCTCCTGACATTTTTGGGAAAACATTATTTCAAGTAGAAAATAACATCAACTTGGTATTTGGTACCTTTAGTTATTTAGTTACTTCTAATTGAAACAATAGAAAGCTGTATTTACTTTTATACAGTGCTACTCTTAGACATTGGGTGCTATGTCCTCTAGTATTGTAAATAAAAATATTACTTCTGTTCTCCTCAGTAAATGGCTAATTGAAGTATAGCCTGATTTGATTTTAATAGCCTTTCTTAGGCCTTTTATACTGAGTTTCAAATACTGTATTACTTTCATAATGTTTTGTTTGTTGAGCCTTAGACAAGTGAAATAGATGTTTTGACAGGGATGACGAAATACCTGAATTCCCATAGATAAGCAAGTTATCACTGCTAGGTGCTGTTAAAGCTAGTTTCTGACGTGCTCCCGGTTGTTTGGGGTTCTGGATCTGCAGAGATGTTCCTTGGTTCTGTTGTTCTTAGTTTTATTTTGAGTGCCAATACCTACACAAGGGAAAAACGTGAGGGTGAGATTTCATATTTATAACTTAAGCTAGTAAAATGGCTCTCTAGCTGCAAAAGAGTGCTCCCCTCACCCCTTCTCCACTTCAGCATGTTTTTAATCCCTCCTTTATGCTGGCATCATGACTCCATGGTGAGGTTCCTAAGAAAGCTGGGGGACTAGGATTAATTCTTCTTGGGCTTTTGTCTCTGAACTAGCTCATTAGAGTTCACCTAAATGCTTGTGTTGAAGCAATGGAAATGACAGGTAGCTGGAGGGGATGTAGGTAGGGAGAGGGCAAGCCCCTTCAAACTGTAACCGCTAGTTGCCATTAAATTAGCTTGATGTTATGCTCTCCCTCACTGCCACAAACAAACAGGACACATGGAGTAATTTTTCTCTTGACGTAACCTTCCAGTAATCGGCAATTAGGGAAATTAATGGAATTTATTTCTAGGTCTATGTGAAGAGTAGGTTCCATGTTCTGTTCTAATAATAATAATAATGGTGTGGAGGATACATAAAAGAAGGCGGCATTCAGGTATAGAGATCTTCTTGTTAACTGAACCTGTTTACAGAGCAAGACCTTTCAGCCAATGTACTTGCTTCCAGTCTGGCAAAATAGACACTATTGTAGGTGGGAGCAAGGGTGGAACCCCCTAGGAGAATGAAACTGGTACGTAATTGGAAGAGAAAATGCTGCTTCATGAGAAAGATGCCAGCTCAAGTACAAAGCATTAAAGTGATTTGTTATGTTGATAGCTACATGGTATCTTCTGTTTAAAATCTAAAAGTAAATAGAGTAGTGAGGGAGTAAAATCAAACCAAAGCAATATTTTGGTTGTGCAAGTACCTTAGTAAGAAATATGTTTGTGTTTAGAACTACTTTGAACTAGCTTTTGTGTTAGAATGGAGGAATTTGTAGTATGAGAGTAGTCAAAGCTTCACAAAACAGTAAATGCAAAATCACTATTCGTCTGAGGATACTGTAGATGGTGTTACTGCAGAGAAAGCCCTTTTTTAACTTGTCAGCAGTTGTTTTTAAATGCAACTGACTGAAGCTGAATGTCATTCACCAAGCGCAGTGCTTGATGAAATTGTTGCCAAAGATTATACAACAGGATTAAGTAGGATTTGCAGAGAGAAGGCTATCAACAGATAAATTTTACTGAAGTATTACAACTACTGTAAAGATTTTTTTTCCAAGCTCTTTGTGCCCTTGGTAGTCCTGTTAACCAACATTAAAATAACTAATGACATAGTAAGCTGCTTCATAGATTTTAAGAAATGACCTTATTCCTTTAAATAAACAAATGAGCATGTCATTCAAAGTGATAATTCATGTAAGAGTTTTTGAGTGACAAAATTTAAAAAACCCCCACTTTCTGGGACACTCTCTCCTGTTTCGAAGTTGCAACATGGACCCAGTATTTCTTTTCAATGGTCAAAAAAAGCTACAGTTAATGCTTCTACTCATGTCTAAAAGTGTGTGGTGTTTTCATGTGTAAAATTGGCTACCTGTTTGGTTGTATCCGTAGTGAATAAACATCCTTTTTCTAGATGTATGGTAGGAGTAAGTAGAAGGATGCCTTATGCCTTAGGTTTTCGTGTGTGTGTGCGCTCAAGATGAAGCTGCATATAAGTGCTGTGGTTGTGCATCTTTGGCTCCGACAGAGCTGGTACCACTAAATTTCATTCAACTGCAGACCTTGGGTTTGGGTTTGGTTGTTTTTTGGTTTTTTTTTGGTGTGTGTTTTTTTTTTTTTTTTTTTTTTTTTTGGCAGAACTAATATTGTAGATGTTGGTGATTATATAGCCTGAAGTATGGTTGTTCTGTTCTTAAAAAGGAAAGGGGAAGGTAAGTATTTCAGGTAGAGAGGAAAAATAATAATAGTTCAAAAAGAGGTCCTTCCCCTTATTTCCATGGTATTTGTTACAACAAAATTGTGCTTTGGGCTACATTTTGAAATGTTATTATTCCTTCAAACCTGCTTGACTAACCTAATTTACTTGGAAAACAGCTTTTTGAGATCCAGTCAAATGTTGGATTTGAATCAATGTGATCTGGAATGTATGAATTTAATGACTGTAGACTGAATTCCAAGACAGTGCAACAATAATTGTGCAACTGGAACAAATTTAAATGTTGCACGTTAGTGTCTCTTGAGGTAGTAAAACGAGTAATAAGGTTAATGAAGCTGGCAACAGTCCGGTGCAATTCCTGTGCTATCACATTGCTTTTTGGCAAGCTCTTGACCTGCTATAAAACCTTTAGCAATGTCAATTTGGCAGTGAGCTCTCAACAGTGCTGTAAACAAGAGAACACAGTTTAAGAGGTTTTTCTGTGTTTGTGACCCCTTTCTTCCCAAATTTACATGCACAATAATCTCTTCTTGGCCTGTCTATTTTGCATTTTGCCAGATAGCATCCTCTTACATTTTTTTTTGTGTTTTTGGCTGTATAATTCATCATACCCGTAGCTACCCTAAGGTCTCCCAGAAAAGAAGTAAATGCTTTGCTCCTTTTAAAATGTTTTTAAAGTGGGTCTGCCCCATCTCAGAGGATAGAGGACAATATTTGGGAATTGGGTCTAGTCAAGAATAGGTTTTGTGTTAAGGATTTAAGCGCATTTTGATGTTGTATGGGTTTTTGATTTTTCTTTTTTTCCCCTGTTGTTTGGTTTTGAGGTGTGTTTTGTGGGTTTGGTTTTTTGGTGGTGTTTTTTTTTTTTTTTTTTAAGGTTTGTTTTGTTGGGGTTTTGTTGTTTCGGGGTTTTGTTTTGGTTTTTTTTGGGGTGGTTTTTTTTTTTTGTAAAGTCTTCAATTTTTTTTCAAGTAGATTCCCTGCTGCAGTTTGTTTGCTCCAGGAGAATCAGGTGCTTGTTTCCTTTTAGGCTTGTTAGCATTCCTACTTTAAACTCCTGACTAATTAGCCTGGTTGCCAGAGCACTTGCATGCAGAGTATCGGGTAGCACACGCGTTTTTCTAGTTCAGTCAGTGTAGCTGGGTGCCTTAACCCTGTGTGGTGCAGATTCCAGCTCATCCCACAGGAAAGAGAAGCAAATGCAACACAATCAAGTTTATCATCACAGACTAGAAGTTGGGCCGGTTTTTCCTGGCTGTGTCAGCAGAAAAATAAATATGTTATGACCCCTTGTTGTATTCTGTAAAAATTACCCTATTTTGATTGTTTCTTTTGATTCCGTGTTGCATCATACTAAAGCCTGATACTAATATAGTAAAAATGCAGTGCTGGTTGCAAGAAATTAATTCAGATAACTGTTTATTTAAAGGATTGTTGTTATCACACTTTTTGTCATGCCCTGAGAGTTTATTTCGTATATTTCCAATATACAGGGTATACTGAGAGCAAATAAAAATGAATACTATGTCAGGTGGATCCCAGGTGGTTGAAGTGAAGGTGGTTTCTGAGCTGCTCTGTGTTACTGTCTCTTGCCAGCCTTTTGGTGGGGACCAGCTTGTCAAATTTGATTTTTAATTAATCCGTTGGTTGGTTGATTGAACCTTCAGCCTATGTCAGGAATGTGAAGTTGCTGCAGTAAGTGGTCAGATAGAGACAAGACATCAGATCTAGTTCCCACTATGAAGAGAGAGTCTGTAGCGTGTGCTTCTTGAGGTGAAAATTCTCTTTGTGTGTGGTTCTTACCAGTTTCACTGATTACTTTAAAAAACTACCTGTACTGTCATTTTTTTAATGGATTTAACATTATTTTTAATGATAAGTTTCTCTACCAATGTTTAATTATACAGGAAACAGTTTGATCTTTTTAAATTGTAGAGAATTTATCATGTTAACTCCAGTATCCAAGAACTCCTGCAGTATGCCTGTTCTGGACATGCCCTTAAGACGATGGTATTTTAAACTTCAGTTTGTGGATTTAAGAATTTTGTGTATTTTTTCTAAATGTCATGCATTTATCAAATGAGTCTTTAAAATATTTGAGAGATTTGCCATTTCTGTAGTAGGCCACACTTTCTGCTGAGCTCATCAGGACTGTCAGTCTCTGCTAGGACACAGTTCCACCCTCAGCATCCTCAAGAGAACTTTCTTTTTGGTGACGATGCCACTGTGTAGATGAGCTAGAACTACTTTTTCCTTGAAAAACCTCCATTCAGATCTTCAATTTTACATACAACATTCAGATGTTCTTTGAAAAACCCATCTGCCTCTAGCTTTAAAATTCCCCTTTGAAAGCAGGATTGTCACTGCACAAAGAAATGCCTTAATGCTGTGCTGTTACACTCTTAACTGTTCCTTCAGAAATGTATAAGCATCACATGAGAAAACAGAAATACAATTAAGTGTTGCCTGGATGCTGTCGGGTGAACCAGACACTCTGATGCTGATGGTACCACGCTGCTGAGCAGGTGTGAAAGCGGGAGCAGTCAGAGATGAGGCTGGATAGGCGAGCTGCTGGCTGCTACGTTTCTGCTCCCTTCTTTGGTCCGGTGCTTCTCTGACCTGTGCAAAGACTTCACACCGTGCCAAGCCAGGGTGGCCTGAAACAAACAAACAAACAAACAAAAAAAACCCAAAACCCAACGAAGTACCTGCTGGCTTATGATGCTGAAAAATCTCTGTGCAGGGTCCAGTATGTGCTGATGCGAGTTTAAAAGCGGGGATAAAGTGTCTAGCTTGGCAGAGGTTGCTGTTTCATGGTTCCTTCAAGTTAACACAAGGTGCCAGCAGAAGGACAGTTTAATCCAATGGCTGGCACTGACAGTTTCTTCCACGTTGAGTGGAGGGGGGGAAACTCCAAACTTCTGAGGTCGTTAACCTGATTCATATTGCTGTACAGCTGCAGGATGCTGGTGTCTGGCATTTAGGGAGGAGGTGGGAATAAGTGTCTTGGTATGAGGAAGGGCTTTCTGCAGCAGATGGAGTTTCTGTTAGTTAAAAGTGACTGTGCATCTACGCTTTTAAGGTTAAAGTGAGTAAGGGCAATCATTTTTGTGGTTTGATTGATGCCTGAAGGTGCCCCTTAAATACAGAGGTTGCAGCTCTGCTGGTTGTTGGCAGGTATGCCAATGAAAAATCAGACTTCCAGTGCTTGAACTTTCATTACAATTTTCCTGCTGTGTTTTGGTTTGAGATGGATGTAATAACATGGTGTTCTCCCTCCAAATCAGACTATTTAAAAGGAACAGTCTTTAACACAGGAAGTAAGAATTTAGATTAAATAAATCTTTTTTTTAAAGAAGCTATGGTGGATTGTCTGTACTTCTAATTTTTCTTCTCTAAATTTTCTGGAGTTTTTTTATAAGCATTTGGTTCTTAGTTCTGCAATAGTGACAGATTGTAGGTAAATAGAAACGTAAGTGATGTATTCGTGAAGGCTCTTGCTACTTGTTACTTTTGCTATTGCTTTTAAATATGTCATGACTAATTCAAAGTAAGCTTTGTTTTGGTTTTCACTGGCTTTTTACCTGGTTTCAAATATGATTGTACTCTGCCTGTATCTCTGTTTTGTTATTATAGACTTTCAGGGCATTTTGATAGAAAAAACGTGTCACTTTTTTTGTTTTGCTCTCCTGTCATGTCACCTGCTTAAAACAATTTTCCAAATTATTTTATTTTTTATTTATTTATTTATTTTAGGGCATCTTTTCAAAGTATCTATTGACAGTAACTACCAGGTCCTCAGTGTTGTGGTATTGGGAGAGTCACTGAATGGCTGTAGCATCACCAACATAAAGGGGGCTTATAACAGGGGGGCTGATTTAATCAGGGACTATGATACAATCTCCTGTACCTTTATTTATTGCATTTTGAGTTTAAGCAGTCTAGTTTAATGAATGCTTAAATAATTACAGAACTGTTGGAAGTGGTCGTTGTTTAAAATATTTTTGTTTTTCAGTGAACTGTTGTAGACTTTATTTTGTAAGAACAATTATGTTGTCTCTGTTAATTGTGAAAGATTAAATGTTGTTGTCCACCGCAGCTTAACAAAAAATATCCTGCAGGTGGCAGACAGTTGTTGTGTGTTGCAAGTGCTGTTAAGATTTTGCTGATCGTTTACTGTAGGTTTGAAAATTAGAAGGTTAAGCCTGCAATGCTTTTGGGGAGCACCATTGGCAGATTTTTGTTTATTTTTAATGGTAGCTGCTTCTGGAGTCATAAATCTTGCTTGAAGACACTTCATGTTTCCTGTATAACAATGCCTTTTGTAGAAGATTATGAAAACTTAAGTGTTTTTGGAATGAATCATGGTTGATGGCCACATACTGAGTCTGGTGGCTTTGGCAAAATACAGTTCTGAAAACAACTTTTTGTTTTATTTTGAAGTAGGTAGGAAATACTGTGGGAGATTGGTCTATTCTGAAGTTTAATTTTTTGAACTGTAAGGCATAACTCAAGATTACAGTTATGTTTTTTTTCATCCCAAGAGTTGTTACATTCATCATTCTTGCTATGTGGGCGAATAGGTAATGGAAGTAGGGACAATGCATGTGAAGTAAACAGTTAAAATACTTACATCGGTGATGATTCAAGGTTCACACGGTCATTCAAGCTGTATTTAGAAAAGTAATTCCTTTTTAGCGTATGTGTTAATTATATTTATAGACATAGTTTAAGATTTTATTTGTGTAACATTTGTCATATACTGCAGTGGGTTTTTGTGTTGACTTCATTGCATTACACTGATATTATAAAAATGCAGTGCCTCTTATTTTTTTGATCCTGAGGGTTTGTTTCATACTGTAGTGGGGCTAGTGCCTAAGATGTGGTTTTCTTCAGGAAAATAAAGAGGGGATGTCATTTAGTTATGCTCCTTGTGTTGTGGGTTATTGATAATTCTCTCTAATAGAAAGCTCAGCTGTTGGTCCTGCTTCTGTGAACATTACAGTGTGTGTAAATTGTTGTGGCAGAATGAGTCATTCTGTAGTGGAAAGCCTTTGTTGATCCAGGTGTCAAAAGTTTGGAAGAGGAAATAAAGCTGATGAAAATTATTTTTATAGGAGCTGTTTTTTCATCTGTATTGTTCTTCCTCTGTTCTCTTGGAACCATTTAGGGTATTCTTTGATTAATCTTGAAGCTGTGCTTTTTGAAGGTATCTGAAAAACTGTAGCTTAGCAAGAACACTGCTTTTCTCTACTACATGGAAAACAGTTTGTAACAGTTAATGGGATTGATTTATTTTTTTTTTTCTTAAGACTATTTGGAATTCCTTTTTAATAGTTGGCTGTAGTGTCTGTATATGAAAATACTAGCTACCCTTTAGTTTCAAGTTGAGAAATCACTCCTGGGAATGTATGCTAGAAAGTTGACCCTCATGTGATTTCAGTGCTTACTCTCCTAGTGATTTAATATGGTTAGGTTTTAAAATCTTGTAGGAATTCTTTTTTTTAATATTCATATATTCATTAGAATTGCTTGGATCTGTTGCATACTTAGGGCTTTTGGAGAGGCAAAGGAAGCAATTCCATCTTATTCTGTAGACTGACAAGGGGTCAGGTACAAAGGCATTACGTGAATGTTTCAGAATATCTTGCAGTGATAATACTGTTGTTATGCTGACCTGTTATATCAATATTGTGACCTGAATTCATTTGAAAGAAACTTGTATTTGCTTTAATTCTAATTATTGCATTGTGAATTGGGTTTTTTTTTGTGATTTATATTCTATTAGCAAAACTCCTGAGCAGCAAGTACATGTACCTGAATAATAATCACAATTTAGTTAGGAGTTAGTGTTCTGTAGGTTTTTTGCTCATGGAATTTGAATGGGGCAGGAAGAAAGATGTGACATTCTTAACGCTGTTTTTTGCTATTTTCTAGATGCAGTCATGCAGAATGTTGCTTGCAAGGCAAACAGTGTTATCAATGCAGCTCAAAGAGATCAAAGATAGGCTCTTGGAGGGGTTACAGATGAGGATTTCTGAAGGGAAACTTGTATATTCTCTACTGCTCAAGAGATTGAATAGTTTACAAAATGGATAGTGCTTAATTATTGAAGAAGTCCGTATTGCTTTGTGATTGATATTGGTGGGATAGTAGTTTAAAAGCCTACAAGTATTCTTTGCTTGGCCTGTGGGAATAGTGATCCTGATCTTCTCGTTCATTGCTGCGTCCTACATACTGGGGTAATACTCCCTTGTTACCTCCTCTGACACTTTAAAGGAGGAGTTTCCTTTCTCATACGTGAGCTTGGCTGTGGATTACTGCTCCTGGATATGACTGCTTTCTTTGCAGCAGCGTCTTGGTTTGATTCTTCAGAAAGTCCAGGTTTCCCTGCTACAAATCACATTGTGTCACGTTGCAGACTTTTTCCATACCTCACTTACAGCATATTCTTTTTATCTCTTTCTGCTTGTTATTCCTTCTTGACTATGTCCTCCTTGTGTAAAAAGAATGGGATGATTGGAAGAAAAAAGAGCTATTTTTCTGTGGGATTTTTCAAATAACCAAAGTATTAAATACCTCGGTCTTCCATAACTGTTAACACTTTTTATGAGTGTGTGTAACCAGCCTCTGTAATTGGAGATGGAAGCTTGAGGTGCTTTTCTCTGCCTCGCTTACTTATTTGCATTTCTGTATAACATAACTTCAAATGAATGATTGTCTTGATTATTACTGATCACTGCTTTAAAGCAGAAATATCTACTTGATAGTAAGTAACTGGGAGCTAGATTTGAAGATCAAACAACCTGTTTTGAGAAACAGGAATCACTTTGCTGAAGCTTCCCTGAAAACTTTGATGATGACTGATTTGAAAACCTGTATGTCACATCTTCAGTTTTAAATGTGACTTAAGTGATCTGTGAGACTCTGTTATGTATTAAAGTTCGTTTGCTTCCTGCTTTTGTAGTGCTCTTTTTCAGTTGTTGATGGTCTGAGGTCATCGAGGAGGATGTCAGACGAGAGAGCGATAGCACTAAGCACACAGTTGTTTTCTAAGAATGTTTCATCAAAGCTTTCCACAAGATTTTGTAGAATTCTGAAGTCTTTTGCTATTGTGAAAGCTGTTGCTTCAAGTGTATGGTTCTGATACTTCAGTGTGTCCATATTTTCTTTTTCTAAAGACATGCTTTTGAAACATTTAACCTGTTGGTTTTGAAGCAGTTACTGCCAGTTGTTGATTTTTATTAAAAACGTCATAACTAAGTAGTTGAAGCACATTTATAATTTCTTTTTCATGCCTAATGAGGTGATACAATTTCCTTTTGTTTGTAAAACCAAGAAACAATGGTTAACTGGCAGTTTTTTATTATGTAAGTTGGAACCTTCTTTTGAGTAGGATATACTTTTGGAAACCACTGTAAATTCTTCCGGTAGTGATAAAAAACAATAGTTAGGCTTTGTATTTAAAGAAAATGTTATTTATGATTTGAAAGGCTTAAAAAGAGATGACTTTTTCTAGGTGCTTTAAAAAAATATATTTTGCAGTCTAGATGATCAGAATTAAAATTTCGTGAAAATTGACTGTACCTGTGTAGCGGAAGTCTGTTCTGTATCCTTATGTTCCTTCCTAAGGAGCCATGGACTTGCACAGTAGATACATAAAATACCTAATGTGATTAGATGAGAAAGCTAAAATTGCTTATGATGCATATAAACTCCCGAGAGGAATTTAAAAGAGCTTTCATATGCTTATGTAATTAGGCACTTTTGAAATACAGAAAACATTTTGACTTCTTTCTGGTAATTTATAAATGGCAGTTCTTATCTTTAGAGGAAGATGGTTTTAAGAGACTTGTAAATGTTTTGGTGAGATTTCTCCACTCAGAAGTGTACGTTAGGGAACATGAACAGATAATATTTGCATATCTATTTGATTTAGGGCAAGTGACTTCTATTCTTTAGCCTCCTCTCTTGACACAAGGCCATGTTATAAACTGCAGTGAACCTACCTGACAGACTTGACAAATTCATAAGTGAAGCGAGTTTGGGGATGAAACGTACCTCTCAAAAATAAAGGCTTTAATGCAGAGTTAAGAGTGGAGAGTGGAAATTTAAGTGTGAAGGCTACCTTGTTGTCTTGATGTGGGTGGTGGCTTCGGTCTCTGTGTGTGGCTTGTTACTGATCTGCTCAGCACATGGCCAGAAAGTTAAATATCTTGAACTGGATGGAAAAATAAAATATATATATAGAGACATGCACACACATCTCACGTATAATAGTGATGAAGACTGGGGGGTGGGGGTGTGTTGTGGGTTTTTGGGTTTGGGGTTTTTTTTTCCTTTTTCTCCTACTTTCCTAAATTTTTGAAATGTAAAACCACTGACTTCCGTGTCACTGAACACTTTTATTTAAATACTGTAATTCTCTAGCAATGTTCGAAGGAACAGTTTGGAACTTACTCCAAAAAAACATTAAATTAACTAGAGCTTTACACTGGGAAGCGGTAGAGCGTTGGGATGCAGTTGTGCAGTCTATCTTTTTTTTTCTTTTTTCTTTTTTTCAAATGGAAAACTTTGGAAAATTAAGGAGGGGGGGGGCATGGGCTATGGGGACATAGCATGAGAAGCTGCCATAGAGGAGGATGGGGGGAAATGGACAGATAGTGGTTACTGCATTCAATTGTTTTCGCATCCAGATTGTCAAAGAGATGAAACAAAACTCAAGTGACAATTCTTCAGAGGAATACATTACTTTCTTTTCTAAAAGGAAAACAAAACTGTCTTTATACTAACGTCGTATCTTGAGTATTCACAGTGGAGTTTTGTCACATTTATGCTTTGTTAGTGGCTGGAAGTAGAAATAAGTTTATCAATAAAACTTTAAATAATAATAAACCCCTAGAAGTTTAGAGAGCTTCTTGAACTGTTTTCTAGATCTTCTCTGAATGGATCTGCATTGCACTTTGCTCTTGAATCTCTGCCAGTACTGCTATGCTGTTGTAGAGAATGAATAAAATCTATAGGGTTAAAAGTATGACTAATGGACAGTGGAGCATGTTCTCAGTAAAGTAATCTCATCTCCTTAACAAAAATAAAAAAATCAACTGGAACTTTATCCGTGTGTAGAATCTCATGTAATACTTAACTTCTGAAAAAAGAGATTTGCAGTGTGCTCGTCATCTCTCTTAATTCTTGCTTCAGCAGAATAGCTTCACCTTGAGATGGTCATAGGGGGAACCTTGTGTACATGTAAATAAGTGATACAAATGCGATATGATTATGCTTTGTGACGCTTCTACAGAAAGCTCATATGTTGTCGTCTTTTTGCAACCACCAAACAAGTGGATCACAGCCCTAAGTTGGTTATAAAAATAGTCATGGCTGTTCGAAGCAGCATGGTTAAGGAGTATTTACAGAAGAGGCAACCATTTAAATTGGTCCAGAAGAGCGTGTGGGATGTGGCTCACAATGTTAGATTCATATTTCTTGCAGGAACTGCAAAATTTTCCAACTGGATTGGAAATACAACATAGTTCCACTAGGGAAGCTTGTTAAAACTAAAAGAGGCAAGTCGTAGCAAAGTACTTACCACCTGCCGAGAATTAAAGATGCCATGCTGGAGGTACAGACCAAAAGCATGCCAGCTATCAAGGGAAGTGTGAAAGGAAGCTGGCATATCTGAACATCAGGCAAAGATAGTTATTAGAAAGCTGAAGTAGTATCCCAATAGGAAAATTGTAAGGCAAGTAGAATATAAAAGCGTAAGATAGAACAAAAGAATTTGATCACTAAATTCTGAAAAGTCTTTAATAACCATCTTTCCGCACATTAGTAGTAGCAAACCTACCACAAGCCGTAGGGCCATGAGCTGATCACTTTATAAAAGAAACTTTTAGAAGATAAGGCGATAGCAGAAAAGCCTTTGCTTTGCACCTGTGCTCATTGTTGAAAATTTTGGAAAGGTTGTCCTGCCGAGAACCTCTTATGGGTAACTCCTCAGAGGAACCCTCTCTCAAATCAACATTTGTTAAGAATTTAGAGATCAAATGGACAACAGGAAAGCAAGTTGCTAGAATCAGACGATGTTCATCCAGTCACTCTATAGAAAGTGAGCAATGAAGTAATTGTACTAACTGGTATGTAATGACTCCTTTCGCTAGACACCTTTAGGTTGTTGGATATAAATGCAGTGTGAGGCCAGTATTAAAAGGATGTTTATTCAGGATGGTTGTCTGTGCTGATTAGAAACTACAGTAACGTACAGAGTTCATGGACGTGTGGTAATTGTAATAGATAGTGGAAAAGTCAACAGAGATTTGTGAAAAGAAGTTGTGCCTTAAACCTTTTGGGGCTCAAGTTATTTGGAGCTCTTGCTGGAATTAGCAAGAATACATGTAAAGATTTGCTGTGGTAGGTGGGACTTCCAGAAGGCATTTGGTAGCCTTCTGCATGAGAAGGGTAATAAGTCCTTGTATGGATAATTCGTTAATAATTATAGATAATGGGAGACAAGAAGTTGAGCGGACAGGATGCTTTTCAGGGGTGAGTAATAGCTGTTACAAAAATATTCGGGGTAGAACAATTGAGACCCACCTTTGAATAATGCAGTTAAATCCAGAGTGGATGAGGAGGTGGCAGTTAAGCTGAAATGAGGCATATGGAACCTGTAACTCCTTGCAGGAAGGAACACTAGTGTGGGGATTACAATAGACAGTTCTGTGGGAGCACCAGTTTAGGCTCAGAAAGATTAACTCTGTAAATTGTTAGGATAACAACAGAGAATAAAAATCAGCCATTGTCTAGGTCCATGGTACACTTGCATGTGACTGCTGTATTGGCACAGGCTTGGGAGCATCCTGGGGAGAACAGTGCTTGCTTCTGTGTATTTCTAGCTGGCTGATATGTTTGTCTCAGTGTAGGTTATAACACTTGGCCTTCTTTTTTTCTGTATGATAGAGTACCTTCAATAAATGTCTCATGTTTTTTGCTGTTCAAAGAAATGTGATGTGTTTTGTGTGATCAGATGTAGCACTGGAAAGGGCTGTGCTTAGCATGAAATCTGCCACTGCACTTGACACCTAAGGGTATATCTATTTCAAAGCCTTTGAAAAGTGAAGATGGGTGCAATGGTTATTAAACTGTAGAGTAAACTTGGCAATGTCAACTAGGGCACTCGAATCTTCTTGATTCCCTATGAGTGCTGGGATTTATGCAAGGGGCAAGAGTCAGCCAGGTGGAAACCCCTGGGGAACTAAAATTTGAATTTGTGGTCAGTGATCAGAGCAGTAATGGAGTTGTATGAGCAGCCGGTATCCTCCTGCAGTTTGGTAGGCTGGAGTGGAGGACAGGACTCCAATGGATAAGGAAAATATTTGAGGATGTGAATTTACAATAGTTTGAACAGATCAATATTGCAGCTATTGTGTAGCCACCTGGTTAACAGCTGTAGTCCCTTTCTTCCCTCCCTTTCACATAGTGTTGGTACTGGAGCTTTTCTTCCCTCCCAGAGTGTTTAGGGAACTGTACCAAAGACTAACCTTTTTGAAAATATAAAATATATTAATTAGTAATTAATTTCTTTTTACAGAACATACTTTTTTTACAAGTTTGTGGTGTCCTAGTTAGTACATTCTGCTGTCATAAAAATTTCGAAAACCAGTGCGATATTTCAATATGTTATATTTTGTAATATACTTGTAACTAATACATAATAAAAGAACTATGAACCTTATAACTGTTAGCCAGCAATAAGATGTGTATTTTTATTTCTTTACAGGATCTGGAGTTTCATGGAGTAATGAGATTCTACTTTCAAGATAAAGCAGCTGGAAATTTCGCAACAAAATGTATCCGTGTCTCTAGTACTGCCACAACTCAAGATGTGATAGAAACTCTTGCAGAGAAGTTTCGACCAGACATGCGAATGTTGTCATCCCCTAAATACTCACTTTATGAGGTGCATGTCAGCGGAGGTTAGTATTTATTCACAAAGTCTTTCCTGCATCCATACCACCTTCCTGTCCACCCCCAGCCAAAATATCTTCAGGTTTGCCTCCAGCTTCTGAACCACATAAGGCTTCGCGTTTTTGTTCCTAAGTAATTGTTATGTGGGAGAGTGGTATTTCAAAATGTCAGTAGACGTATCAGGCCTGCAGTTTATGTAAGTTTTGATTATGATCTATTAAATGCTGTACTTAATCTCCTGTTAATTTGTTTACATTTGTGAGAGAGTTGCTATTTTTTGGACTAACAGGTAAAGACTAAATGTATAATGGGAGAATATGAGTGTTTAATTGGAGCACTTAAAGAGTACATCCTTGGTTCTTTGATGTTGTGGGCCTTTGATAGGTAGCCTTATAATGCATGTTTCTTTACTGCTAAACTGGGGGACATTCAACATGTTATTGTTTGAAGCCACTTCATAAACAGATCCTTTCACGTTACCTGTGAAGAACCTAGAAATCTAAATAGCCTTTTGATGCTGCTAGCGTTTGTGTCTCCCCAGTAGAAAGCTTCAGGTTGGAAGGTGGTGGTGTGTGTACTGGTGGTGGAGACAGGAATAGGAGAAACTTGCTTTTTGTCATGCTTTTTCTTTTTTGTACTTCAGAAGCTTACACAAGTGGTTTAGCTACCTTAGATTCTGCTTTTGAAAGACTGAAAATAATTTTATTGGAGATAGAGAATGGAAATTTATTGAGATAATGTGTCACTTTTCATGGTCTATGAATGATGACTTGATGTAAATTATATGGGACTAAGGAAAAGTGTGTGTGCCATCACTAATTTAAGAAATGAACAGGATGTGTTTTTTCTGCTTTAGTTTTCTTTAAAAATCTGTTATCACTGTACCTGGAGTCAAAATGAAATTGTTTCCTTTGCAGAGCAAGTTCCTGCCTTTTAAAACATGGCTCGTAAGAGAGACACCTTATGCAACAGGAGTGTTTCTCATTAAATAAAATATAACTGCAAAGACATCATTGTCTTGCTATGCATAAGTACTGTCTCCTGCTTCTAGAAGGATGATCGAATGGCAAAACTTGTTTAATTTTTTTAACCACTCTCTCAGATTTTTTTTGTATATTTAAAATAGATATAATACACTGAATACAGTAAATGAAATTTTCACTAGTATGTGTATAGTGGATTTTTTTTTTTTTTTTTTTAATTCATAATCTGGTTTATTTTTCTGCAGTCTTGGGCCATAATCACACTGGTTAAATTTAAAATAAGGAAAATGAGTATTTGGAAGTCTCATGAAGTTATAAAGTTTGAAACAGTGTAAGTGTAGATGTAGCTTCTCCTCCTGAGTGATGATCTTGTGTTCCTGGACTTCAGTTCTGGGAAAGGATGTATGCAAGACTATTTTATGTGGACTGTTATCTTATGTAGATAGAGGGAATGCATTTAGGCTTGTTGCTGGAAAGGGAACATGTATTTCTACCTCCCAAGGCTTTCTGTCCCTATTCTTAACAGGGAAATATGAACTTACGTATACTGTTCAGCAAACCTTTTGTTTTCTTAAGAGCATAACTTGTTTCTAAATATCTTTACTCTTGAGGTGCCAAGTAACTGTTACTGCTTTTCATTTTTTTGAAGAAGAAAGAAGATTAGATGTAGATGAGAAGCCTCTTGTTGTACAATTAAACTGGAACAAAGATGATCGAGAGGGAAGATTTGTTCTCAAAAATGAAAATGATACGCTTCCTCCAAAGGTGCGTCTTTAAGAAAGAGTGTGCTAGTGGTAACAGCAGTTTTGAAATGTGGTGGACTTACATAGCAAAACATAATTTCCTCTTTTTTAATTCATGAAAACAACTGCTGATGATGACCTTTGATATCTGGAGCAAGACTTTTTAAATACTTAAAATGTATCTTTGCAACACAGCATTTTTGTGATCTTTCAGATGGCTTGTGATGCTTTGATCTATGAAGCTGTCTAGTACTGCAGCATGTAATGCCCAGAGAACTTAGAGCTTGCTTTGTTCTAATATGATGAATTAAACATTTCCTCAAATAGTATGATGCCAAACACCTAGGAGGTGATCCCACCTCTTGCAGAGCCTTTAAAAGGGGATGCCAGAGGGAGTTAAATAACTAAAAATTGTTGCCTCCCTAGGTAACATTCTGTTTCTTAACAGAACTGATGGGAGCCTATTTCCTTTTGGGGAGGTGGTGGTCGTCTTTTTTTTTCCTTTTAAATGCAAAATTTTTCCTTCCAAATGCTCACATGTGAACAAAAGCTGTACAAAAGCTTTTTTTTATATTAGTCATTTAAACATTAAATTAGATCAGACTTTGGCTCCTGAAGTCATATAATTATATGTATGATATCTATTTGATGCTTATAGCTATGGAAAACATGCTGTTCAGTGTGAGCTATCTTCAGACAAGAGCACTATATTTCTTTTCCTCTTTGAATTAGAGATTGTTAATTTTAAAGGTGCTTTGTCTATAGGTACATGAGCTATTCTTACACTTACACTATGCTTTTGACTACAGGATACATCCATTTTAGAGGTGGGGAGGGAAAATTAATGATGTCTTGCACTATGTCTACCAGACTTGCTGTTCCTGTTCATTGAATGAAGCAATCTTCAGTCTTCCTTCTCTGTGTTCTTCACTTCCTGATAGAAGCAAAAAGACCTGTATCTTCTTTTTCTCGTCTTCTGTTATTTTCTCTACAGAAGACAAATGAGCCTAGGATTACAGGCATCTTGTGTATGCAAGGAGCAGGAACTGGAGAAGAGAACACTGGAAGGACAACTCTGAAAAATATACCACAGGGGAAACGTCCTCTATAATATTTTTCCGTGTGCAGTTTATTCTTATCAGATGCTGCAACACAGTTGTCTTGAAAAGAGATTAAGTGCAGTGTTGTTTTGTGAAGTATTTTTACTGGGAAGCAGAAATTTGTTTTGCAGCCTTCAGTTAATCTTTGAGGCCAAGTAGATAGTAGGCATTATTCAAGTAAAATTCTGCAGTTTCTTAATTTTCTGGAGTATGAGGTGCTCATTCAGTTCATACCTGCCTTCTGTGTTATTCCAGAGAGTTTTAGTCCCACCTGTGTGTAATGCAATATTATTACTTGGAATATTGTTTTTGTGTTAGCGATACTACGTCTTAATCAAATTTGTCTGGAAAGTTAAAACCAATACTAACTTTTCATTGCGCTAAAAATGATGGAAGTCATTTTAAACTCATTTCTTTCAGAAGGCTCAGAGTAATGGCCCTGAAAAACAAGAAAAAGAGGGAGTAATTCAGAATTTCAAACGAACTCTCTCAAAAAAAGAAAAAAAAGAAAAAAAGAGGCGTGAAAAAGAGGCATTGCGACAAGCATCAGATAAAGATGATAGACTTCTTCATGGGGATGATATGTAAGTGTTTTAAAGTTCAACCAGTTCATATAACCTACATCTTACTTTAAAGGATTCCCCCTCTCTAACAAATAAGTTGTTGTTTCTTTCAAAAGTAAGTAGTTGACATGGGTGCAATATCATCATGAAGCAAAATATGTGATGGCAATTTCTGTGGTTTGTATGTACATTTTGCCACAAGGTTTGTTTTTTAAACCATGAAATAAGCTTTTTTCCACCTCCTTGTACAGAAATTGACACATGCTTGGTGACATGGAGCTTCTGCACTGTGTTTATTCTTGAGCATTTGCTCTAGAGTGGGTTTATTTCTCTTCCCTGTGTTTGATTATTCTGTCTTTTGCCAGAAAAGTTAGTATGTGTAGGTGTTTGCATTTGACTTACCTGACTATCAGTTTGTTTTTCTCTGGGACATATTTTGGTAGCCAGTCTTCTCCCAAATCTGCTGCACCTTAGTCATTGAGACAGGGCAGGACGTATGTTAATCCTTGTACAGAAAACTGGAGCACAGAAATCAGGCATGAATAACTGTATGTAGAACTCGAAAGCTGAGAAAGGTCTACATTAAATGAAACTTAGTCTCTGTACCAGATTCTGTAGGTTTCATATGTAATACATCAGAAAAAAAATCATTAATGATGAATTTTTAACATACCCAGAAAGAAAATTAATGATGAAAATGTAATAATTGATAATAGATTCTCAGAGATGAAAGAAATTGACTGTTTAACATAGAATAGAGCTTGATTTTATGTTATGTTTGAGTTCATGATTTTTTCATATGTGTACTCACTCATCATGGGTATGTTTGCATTGTTCTTCAAATGTCAGCGTGATCTTTCCAGTATTCTGTGCTTGATCTTAATTTTTTTTAAATTAAAATAGAATTATATTTAGGTGCATTAGCCAAAGCATTAGCTGCAAGCACATGCTAACTCTGCTTCCACATGATTTGCAACACTGTAAATCAGAATAAAGTTGAGGGTATAATGTAAAGTTTCTTTAATGCCTTCCTCCCCCTCTACCCTCCTGCCCTAAAGAGACCGTCAATACTTAAACTGGTCATTGTCTATTTCAGGTGAGTATGGATATATCAACACCATTAATCCTAGCAAAAGTGAAGTTCATGTAGAAACCATTTTGCAATAACTTAATTGATCTCCTACATGTATGGACTCTAGTTGCCTTTTATCCTTTATGAAGTGATGAGGATATATGTATTTTAAGCTATTAATGTCAATTTTTTCTTTTTATTTAAACTATCTTGGCAGTGAGAATTCTCGCCTTGCAGCTGAGGTTTACAAAGATATGCCTGAGACCAGCTTCACTCGCACAATATCCAATCCCGAGGTGGTTATGAAACGGCGGCGACAGCAAAAACTAGAGAAGAGAATGCAGGAATTTCGCAGTTCTGATGGCAGACCAGACTCAGGTACTTGGATTTCTTCTGGTTAAGTTGTAAACAGTAAACTGCTCGCTGAGAGAGTATGTTTATGGCCAGCAACTCTTAGAAATTTGACTTAACCTCTGCATTTTCCAGCATTCTTTGTTCTTCATGGCTAATTTATCTATGATGTAACTGAATGAAGGATTTGTAGAGGTCAGATTCCACAGGAGCGTGTTCTGTGACGAGTGCGAGTCAAAGCTTTCAGTGATGTGCAAATTGATGGGAGAGAAAATGCTCATTGATCTTGCTAATGGTCCTAAGCTGGGGAAGAAGGAAGGACAGAATTAGACTTACTAAGCTGAGAAACTGAGGAAATCTTCTGAAATAAATGTCATTCATTTTACTAAGAACAAGCTGAATGACCTGAATGTAAAAATGCAATCAGTAGCACAAATACAAGATGGCAAGGAGTGATTGTTCAGGTCTGCACAAAGGGTTCTGGTAGATCTTGTGAATAGCAGCAATCAAGTATTTCACATTCTTGGTGGTGGGGGTAAAGATCATAGTGGTTGTATAAACATCAGTGTTAAATGAACAAATGAAGCAATGTTAGTACTAGTAAAACCTTAAATGATGTGTTCCGTCCATGGAAGAGTAGCGAAGGAGTAGTTCAGAGGTGTAGAAAACATCACCTGAGGGAAATCCTAAATGGGCTTTTTAAAGAGAGGGACGCAAACTTACTGCCAAGTTGGGAATGGTCAATTTTTCATCCAGTCGTTGTCACCATTGGTGACATACTGAGGAAAATACTTGCTTAGAGAAATTAGGAAAGCATCACTGGACGCTTTTGCCAGTGGCGGAGACAAATTTAGTTCAGGGATGTTATGTAACTTTTCTTGTATTAGTGGACTGACTAAATGATTTCTGAAGGAGTTCGTTCTTATATTCTGTTAGAAATACAATGAATGGCTGAATGGCTGTCTTTTTATTCTCTGGTAGCATTGTTAATTAAATTTTGTTTCCAAGGTGGGACACTGAGAATTTATGCAGACAGTTTAAAACCAAATATACCGTACAAGACAATCCTGCTGTCCACTACGGATACTGCAGACTTTGCAGTTATTGAAGCACTGGAAAAATATGGTCTGGAGAAGGAAAATCCCAAGGATTATTGTATTGCTCGTGTAAGTGAAGTTACTACCTCACTATCTTCTCATGCTTCATACTTTATTTTGTTCCTTGCAGTAGCTTTAAAACTAAATGGAAAGACTCTGATAGTTCCGTGACTTGACTTTTTAACATCTAACAGCCTTGGGAATTCTGAAGTCATTTGTCAGATTTTTTGTTTCTAAGACCTATATCTTCCAATCTTACTAAGTTACTACTTGCTACGTAGATAAACATTAATAATGGAAGTAACATATTCCTGTATTTGGCACTGTGGTTTTATACCACTAAGTGTGCTTATGGTTCTCAGATGTATAAACTAATAGTTAATGCTATGGCTACCCTAATATGCCTTTCAGTGGTAGGTCACCCTATTACACATCAGAAAAGTTTAAACATTTAAGTGAAACTTACGCTTGCCTTCAGAATTCAATTATTTTAGGAGTTTGTGTCTCATCATATTGTGCTCTCTTCCCCTGCCCTTTCTCCGGTGCTTAAAGTGCCACCGGAAAACAGTAAGAAAGTTTGTATTATTTGCTATTCCCTGTACTTTCTAGCTGCTCTAAAAGCTGTAGATAGAGCTTTGGTCTTAAAATTGCTTTCCGATTTGTTTTTTAGGATATCTTTGAGTAAACTTAGTGTCTACTTTTTTTGTGCTTACAGCCTCTAGTGGTATAATTATCTGGGAATTGACATGCTGCTCTAATGTTGTTCTAATTAGTAATAAGGAAACTGTATGGTGGTAGTGCTTTTGTAGTTTTGTAACTGCAAACTAATCTTAGTTTTTATTGTTTCAACAGTTTTGTCTTAGTTCTAAATGAGGTTCTGGGCATTTTATCCTTGTTTTCATTAACCTGAAGTTGGGGTCACAACTGTGAAAGTTAATTTTACTTAACTTCAGTAAAATTTTACATAGGTTTTTATTATGGAGGGGGTAATGTAAATAATACAGATTTTTTAATGGCACAACATATTAACAATTGATTCTCAGTTTTAGCTAAGAAGTATTTTCTACATATAGTTTTAATTATGACAGTTATCTTCATAATGTGGGTTCTATAAATGAAATTAATGATTCCCAGTCATTGATCTCATTAAACAGGCTACTGACTTGACATGCTCATTTTTCTGCTTGTTTGAGAGAATTGTGGGTGACAGTGGAGGCATTGTGACTGAATTTGGAAGATAGTTTTGCATCAGTTTGTTTAGTTCAGAGTTAGAGGGTATTGTGATTTATTATGAAATATTTGTATTTTAGGGAATTTATTGAACTGACTGCACACTTACCAGGAAAACTATTGCAAGTCACGGTTGTGGTGGTGGTGGTGTTCCCTCTCACCTTCCCTGTTCTCTGATCTTGTGTGGGGATGTTTAACGTAGAAAATAGTCTGAAGAATGTTGCTTTGATCTTGGGAAAGATTAACAAAGTCTTTGCTGTGAAGCAAATTGATTTAAATTAGTTTTCTGGAAAGCACTTCTGGAAAATATTTTGCCTTTTCTGAGCAACACATCTTCTTGATATAGTAAGTTTCTATACTGACATAAATTGTATGCTTATGTTTACATTTGAAATGCGTGAGTAGTCTTCATTGGCTAATAGCAGATCTTTTTGAAACCTTTAATTTTGGAAGACCTTACTGTTTTGCTCACCATAAGTCATTGTAGTTGGCTAAAATCTACTTGACCTTTCTCAGTGCCTCTGCTGATACAGTGCTTGGGTTTTAAATATGATAATCCTTCCTTTATTAAAAAAGTTGAATATTTTTAACCTAACTGTAAAATGTAGTTTTTGTGAAATATTTTATGAAGTTGCTTTCCTTCCTTGAAACATTAAAATACCCTAGCTTTAGCTTGGTGCATCTTTCATCTCTGCTTGCTTTTTTGGGAAGTTACAAATACAGTGCCAAATAGGAGTACCAATGACCACGACACGTTTACACTGAAGTCTCATAGGTATTCTGTACCTCTAGTGGGGCTTTTGCCCTTGTTCTTCTTCCACAGTGTTCTGTGGAACACAAATGTATCTTGCACGTGTTCCTATTCTTTACTTTTTCTTGGGCTTAAAACAGCGTACAGTGGAATGTGTAACTTGAGTTTTCTATTGCTTAGGATTTTCAAATGTTTTGTCTCTTTGGCTGGCAGGTGAAGTGTCTTCAAAGAAGACTTAAGCAGTTGACATTTACTTTATTATTAAATGGATTTTAAGTGACGTGACAAGACCTTTATAAGGCTGCATAAGTATGTGTAATAAAGTTCACTCACTTCTGAAGTTTCAGTTGAAACATGAATGTTGTATGAATTTTTCTTAACACTTACCATTGACAACCTTTTTGTAAATGGCAGTTTCCTGTTAGTTTCTTGCTTTCATACCCTGGTTTGTGGTGTATCAGGTTGTACCTTTGTGTCCACTTTCAAAGCGCTTTTCTATGTAGTCAAGTAAATATAAGTTTGTTCCAGTATACGTTTTGTTTGTTTCAGTTTGCTTGTTTTGAGTGTCCCCGAATAACATGGGGTTCACTGCACTTCTCTCAAGATGTCAAATTAATTAGACAGTCTTCCAAGCTACCTGTGCATATTCACTTAAGGCATAAGACTTGAGGCATGCAGCAAACCGGTTAACTCTTAAAAGTAGAATCTTGATTAGACTTTTGTTTTAGCATGCGCTTATTTTTCACTTGAGGATAAGGCATAAATAAATTTTTGTAATGTCAAGCAAAAACATGCAGTTCATGGTGATTAGGTTTTGTTTGTTTGTTTGTTTGTTTGTTTGTTTGTTTTAAAGAAACAGACATTACAGACATGAGGCTTAAAATATTTTTTAGCAAGTTCCAATGTTTTTGGTTGATTTTTTTTTTTTTTTCAATGGCACATGCAGAGCCTGTGTTCCCAACCTGTAAGGAAAATCGAGGATTAATTAATTTGAATAAGCAGATACATTAAAACATACAGTAGATATAATTTTTCTAATTAAAAAAACATTAACATGACAAAAAAGCTTATTGAAGAGCTGTTATAGCATGGGGGTCTTTTTTGTGTGAAACTTTTGCTAAGGATAGATCTGACAATTTTATCTGTAGCTCCTCTCCCGGGGGTGTAAGTATTTGAGTTTATCCCAGCAAATGCCTTGGAATTTAAGTCCTAAGTTGCTATGGACTTCACTTCAATTTCCTAGCTTGTATTTCCTGCATGTTTCCCTGCATTTTAAATAAATAAATATAGATTGGAATGACTTTATGATAATTTGTATATGCCCATGAATGCAATTGTGAGGAAGCCAAGTATATTCTTCCTCACTATCTGCAATGAGTTTGTTTTAGTTTGTAGGTTGCCAGCTGACAACCTGCTTCTGAGACTTGTGACCTGAAGCTGGTTTTATCCTTCTCCATTTCCTCTGCTGTTGCAGAAACAGGGAGATGTCTGTGCCTGATGTCAGCAGTCTGTATGGATTCAAATTCATGAAAGGATATTTAACTGCATCTTCTATTTTTCAAAATAAAAGCAGCCAGTGTAGCCCAAACCATGTCAACCCATGAGCCAAACCCCAGTCATAACACAAACTTATTCCCATGTTTTTCCGTTTTTCTAAAATGTAAGAACTTCAGCTTTGTGGCTGACATGGAGACAGCATTTGCCTAAAACAGAGGTGTTTTCTAAAACGTCTTCATCACAGTTAGAAGTCTCCTGGCCTGCATAAGCTCAGCTGTGTTGTTTTGTCTTTAAGCAGACACACTTTTTATAAGTGAGGTATGTCTGAGATATTGGCTCACGCTTCCTGAGGAGGAACAGCAACTATCTGGGAGGACGAGGCGTTCAGTGCATTTCTAACCCCTCTTTTCTGACATGTCTAGTTTACCTTTGCTGCCGTTCAGCCCAATGACAAGTACAGATGCTTATCCAGGTTCCAAGGCAGAAGTAATAACGGGGTCAAGTAATAGCCCCTATGTATTTATATCTCATCTGTCTTCTATCTTCACTGCGTTCAGGTTTTCTTTGGTTTGCTTCCCACTCCAGTGTTGGTCAGCCCCTGGTATGCATGTAGTTCTTGTGTTGTAACTAGTTACCTTCTGTCTCCAGGGCTTTCGCATTTAAAAATTGTTGCTTGTTGAATAAGGCTTGAAACACAGTATTACTTCAATTAGCTAATCAAAATTAGGTATGGGTATAATTGATTGTAAAATCTGAGATGTGAAATAGGAAAGAGTGGTTTGGCAAGATAAGATTTGAGTGTAGATGTGTTTCTGTTTCCCTTTGGTTTATACATTTTAATGTTTTCCTTGTTTTATAATATCTTGTCTATTTGAAAATCTCATTAAAGATAATTTAATTAGTCCTATGTTTAGCCAGGTTTTGCATAGAGAATATTCTAGGGAAAGACCAATGACTCAATTACATACTTTTGATCTTAAATGTACTTGTTTCCTGCTTGGAAGAAGATGAGAGGACGTTTGAGGTGGATCTGTGAGAACTTAGTTAATGCTGAAATGGGCATGGAGAGGAGGCGACAAATAAGAGTGGAAAGCCTCTTGAGGGCTGCAGCGTGGTAGGGTGCAGTAGCCAATAGCTGCATTACTTCAGAAGGTGTTACCTGGGTCATGGTTCAGAGATGGGAATAGTTTTGAGTAGTTTGTTTAAAATAGAGTTGTCTGTGAATTTAAATAACATTGTTAGGATCACAAAAGAGGGAGCAAAATGTATATTTATTTTTTTTTTAATTTAATTCCGCTTTGAAAGATCTATCTTTAACTTAGAGGGTACTCATGCCCTGTAATACTGCCTGTCATTGCTTTTTATGCTTGATTGCTGTGGGGAGCAGTAATGCAAACATGCGTAAAATCACAGGCTGTGTCTCCTTTAGACTCAGAACTCATGAATCAAGGTTTCCCCCTTTCCCTCTACCTTGTAAGGATATAGCTATAAAAGGTACGAATGGTCTGTGGTTCTGTTCCCAAAGTATACTTGGTTTTGGTACTTCCTTAAAGCTATACAGCATGAAGCAATTGTGTGAAATGCTCCAGTTGTGCCCTTAGTCTCCGTGAAGACCAGGTAAAGGTTGGGTAAGACAAGGATGCAGGAGGTCTCACGACATTCTCTTCGCCAGCTTGTCTTGCCATTTCTAAAGATACTTACATGTTGCGTTAGTGGAATGGCAGTAGCAAAATGAAAGGCTGATTCCAGTGTGTGAGATAATAAAAGGAAATATCAGGTTTATTTTTTACTATCACCTCCACAGATTATTTTTTTTTCTTCCCCTTGACTGTTGAGAAATTGGAATAATTTTGCTTACTGGAGGATTGTCTTGTTTCCCTTAAGCGTAACTTGCTTTCCTTTGCTTTTTAAATATATCTGGTGTTTTGGGAAGTGTGATTTAACTGTAACAAGAGGCAAGAGAAGAGAGTTAGAAAAAGTCTTGGAAAGCAAAATGCATGTCAAGTTACTGAATTTTTTTGCTTTATCTCTTGTTAAAAACAAACAAAAAAGAAATCAGAAGATAAACCTCTGAATCATATGTTCTAGTTGTCCACTAACAGCTGGGAAAACTGATAATGGTTCTTTTCTAGGTCATGCTGCCTCCTGGTGCTCAGCACTCTGATGATAAAGGTGCTAAAGAAACTATTCTTGATGATGATGAGTGTCCACTGCAGATATTCAGGGAGTGGCCTAGTGATAAAGGTATGTCTAAAAAGCTTTAAGAGATTTTTGTTCTTTGGATGCTGTAAGCCATGGTGTGGACCCCCTGTAAAGTAAGAAATTGGAACATATATTTTAAAGTGTTTTGTTTTCAGGCACTTTTAATACTAGGTGCTTTTAGAGTTATTTACTATTTCATTTAGCACTGTTTTGACAGTAGAAGGGTTTTACATTCTATCCTGAAGTTTCTAAATTGTCTGCTGTGGAGAAGTATGCCATTAATCTTTTCAATAGTTTTAACTTAAAAATAACTATGTAAAGAAGTATCAGGAACTTAGTAAGCTGAAAGTAATCCTATGGAATGCTTACAAGTTAACAGATGTTGAATGCATGCTTGTTCACTGATAGTGATACTCAAAGAATGTATAATATTGTGTTCTAGGAATACTAGTCTTTCAGTTAAAAAGGCGGCCTCCTGATTATGTCCCAAAGAAATCCAAGAAAATAACTGATGGAAAGCCATTAAAGGGGAAGGAAAGAGTTGACGGGTCTGGCTATGGCTCTTGCCTCCCTCCTGAGAAACTACCATACCTGGTAGAATTAAGCCCAGGTAAGAATTCTGGTTGTCTAATGATTTGAATTACATTATTACATAGTCATTTAGATTTTCCAAAAATAAGACTTTCATTGGAAGCACAAGAAACTCTGTTGACAGTGTAAGTGAATCTTCTGATGTTGGATTCTTAACTTTGGCTATCTAGAGCTAGAGCTGCATACTGCTATAATATTGAAATTTTAGTAGCAAATGTTTGGAGTAAAAAAAAAAGGGGGAGAAATGATTGATAAAGATTTTGTCAGTCGTTGACAGTGTAAGTGAATCTTCTGATGTTGGATTCTTAACTTTGGCTATCTAGAGCTAGAGCTGCATATTGCTATAATATTGAAATTTTAGTAGCAAATGTTTGGAGTAAAAAAAAAAAGGGGGAGAAATGATTGATAAAGATTTTGTCTCTATTACCATGGTTTCAAGTATGAATTTTTAAGTAGTTCAAAATGAAAGAAATCCTTCAATCTTCAACTCCCTTTGGATTTTGAAGTTTAAAACTTGCTAAGTTGTCAAATAGTTGAAGCCATTGTCTTGTGATTTGGGGGAATGACCAGAAAAACACTGCCTAAATCTGGTTTGGTTTACATTCAGAAGTGTGCTGTAGCATACCTGGTAAGATATATTTGGCAGCGTCATACATGAAAACTACATTTTTAGAAGGACAAGAACATGAATTTTCAAATCAAACTTACTTGCTAAACATTTTTCATCTTATATGGTAACTTCAAATCACTAGCAAGGCTGGGTTTTATTTTGGCATCATTGCAACTCTCAGGGCTGCATTGTAATTTAAAATTAATTTTATGGTCTAGGAACAGCAAAGCGAGCTTGGTTGTTGATAGCACAACAACTGATAAAACACGTGCAACTTCTGCTCTTAATTTCTGTTGTTTTCATGTTTAAAGATTTAGATCTGGACTTTCATTTTTGGTGATTTAGTTGTTTGCAGCTCCAAAAAAAAAAAGCCAGGTGAAACTGGCAGTACACAGAATATATTAAGCGTATTTTATATTGTGTTCTCTATGCTGCAATTTGATTTGCATATTAATATTTTGGGTTCTTTTGATAGTACTCTTGATTTCCTGTGCTCTAAGCTCCAACTCTTCGTGGAGCCTTGTTGCTTTAGTATTGAAGCGTTGTGCTTGGGCAGTGGAGCAAGACATCCATTAACTGAGAGAGGAAAAACTATCTGAAATGCCACAGGTGGCAATGCAGTGTGCTAAGCCTTTGCACATTGCCTGTGGGACTGACCTATTGTTCGTGTTTTTCTTCTAACAGCTTGTTGTCGCTTTTCTGAACAATAAGGATTGTTTCATTCAGTAGCTTTGTAGTACTGATGTCTTTATATTCTATGCAGTTTCTAAAGTTGAAAGAATTTAATGCACTTTGTCCTTACAAACTGAATAAGTGTTATCTGGCTACAGTTTCACCCTTTCCTGTCTTTTCTTTTCCTGCCTCTTCCGCATGTTCTGCATGGTATCTGTCCTGCTGGTGCTGCCTTCACCTGGGTCCTCTGCATGTGTTTCTAACCCCAGGGAGAAGGAATCACTTTGCCTACTACAATTATCACGCTTACGAAGGTAACGCTATATTTAATACTGTTCTCTCATTAGTCACTAAAAACATTGCTAGCTGTAAATCTTTTGTTTCTTTTTGACAAATGAAAGGCTCATCTTGCTTATCTTTTTTTTTCCAAGGGACTACTTCTGTGAAGTAGTTAATCTGTCTTGTCAGCTGCCACTTAATTATTCTATCTGTGAACAAACATCAGATAGATCGTGAATGTGCTATTATCCGAAGAGTTCAACCTTCCAGCTAAGGTTAACAACTAAATTTCATAGTGTTGTGGTAGAAAAAAAAATGTTCCTTGATCAATCTACTCGCAGAATTCATTGTTAAAAAGTGAATTGGGTAAATGGCATGGACTTAATTGTGCCTTTCAATGTTTGACTGCATTGATACAGTGGATGAAATTCGTGATGATTTTTATGTGAAACAGTGTTTCACTGGTAAAGTGACCTCACTTTCAGCTCTTCGGTATTTCTGCTGGCCTGGTTTCTGTTGTTGTCTAACATTAACAGTGTACATCAAAGAGATTTATCCACGTTGTTTGGTGTTATCTGTAGCATTTGATACTGATAACCTAATCTGCAAAATTATTATGGATCTTTGATTCTCTTTAGAGTAATATGCAGGTGTGTCCTGATTTGGCCAAATAGACAAGAATACAAAGCCACTTTCTCCTTCATCATGAAATGTCTACCAAAATACCTTTTCCTTTTCTTAGTTTTCTAGCATCTGTTCCTCCTTTTATTTTCTAAACTGCTGTAAAAGTACTATATGTCTGTTGATGTTACTCACCCTTTCATGGCTGTGGAGTACAATACTGGGGTTTAAAGAACTCTGTCCAAGCTTATGCCTCCAGTGCTCAACTCTTTGATGAATTCAGACTTCCATTTCATTAACATCATTATTCCAGCGAGCAGAGAAATTCCATAGAGTGTGCCGAACTAATAAGCATAGACGAGCTCTGCAGAAACACCTGAGTAGAAGGGTTGAAATTTAGTTGCATTTTGCTGGAAAACAAATATTACAATTTCCTAGACTTATCTCAGAGTGCAAAAAAGAGGTCTTATTAGTCTAGAGTCCAGTCTGTCTCTTTGGAACAATGCATTTCAGGATACTTGTATTTATTATAGAAATAACTCCTGTAGAAGTGTCCTTCTGTCAAAACATTTGCTGTTTGTATTCTTGGAGAAGAACCTGGCAGACTTCAGTTTCATGCCTTGTGCAGTTGCACAGATTTAGTAAGTTTGCGCTTCTCCACAGCTGCTGACGTTGCTGGTTGTATGACTGTTCTATAGACTGAAGATCAGATTCTCCACAGTACGGTAGAGGGTGCACTTCAGTAGCTTGTGGCTGTAAGTGTGACACTCAGTAATTGTCTCTGTCTTCAAAGTCATGTAAATGAACCAATAAACAGAGATGAATCTGACAGTAAAAGAAATTGTCTGGGTAGACTGAAGTGAGATACAGCAGCACTTTCAATAGCTGATAGTCTGTGTTATCTGTGAATATTGCTGCTGATGAGTTCAGGGGTGTTATTGACTTCAGTTGTTCAATCATAATATTTAAAGACTGAGAGAAATGACAAAAAGCCTTTTTTTTAGGATGTGAGCCCTGAGATTTATCCTGCAAGCCTGAAATAAAAATGATAAAGCATTAAAAAAAAAAAAAAGGCAAAACCTTTCCTCCCTGCCTAATCATGAAAAAGCAACCCAGAGGTGTAGAGTTTACAGCAATGGGAGATGCTGGGAACATGCAGGTATGTTCCCGGCATAAAGAAGGCACAAAGAAGAATTACAGGAGGGTGGAGAAGCTTGAAAGCCTTGGCCAGCATGGTTTCCCTGGCCAACCTTCTTTCTGAGAACAGAACTGCGGTATGGTATGTAGTAACACATACACGTTAGTCTGAAGGAGCTTTGGTGTCTGCCACATTCCTTACTGAATCTTCCTGTAACCAAAACATTTACTATTGGCTCCTACTGGAAGAGCACATCTTGTCTGAAATTTAATAGCAGAATTACATCCTGAATTCGACATGATATTTCAAATCTGCCCAGCCAATCTCTTAAACTTCTTACTCTCTAAACTCTTAGCACGCCGAAACTTGTGCAGGAAATCTGTTGCTTTAATATAACTTAATTTTTAAGTTGATAGGTGCAGTCACTTGTGTGGATGCTTCTGTTCAGCTTTGGGCTTACTTGTTTTCTATGATCTGATCTTCATCATTTGGTTTAGTCTGTTTTTAAGTCGATACTATTTCCCAACATTGTTTCAAGCACTGGATTAGCAAAATCAATTGAAACTGTCATCTCCAAAGTGGTTTAGGGTTCCCATTTTAGTGGCAAAGTAATGCATTTAAAATGTAAATCTATGAAGGGAGACCTGTCTTGTCTTTTTCTGTTGATCAAAAATGTACATTTGTATTATGAATCACTGAGTTGATGTGCTTACAGTGACTGTTCACTTCTGTTCGCTGCACAGTTTTTTTTAACACTGCTATTCGAAGTATGAATGTTGACTTGTAACTGCATAAACTCAGTCATGAAATCTATTTGTATTGCATCCTTAGCATGGAAAGTGATAGAAAGCCACAGTTTTCACACGTTTTACATATACAATTTCACTAGTGACTATAGGTGAACAGTAATACACTGTGCATCTTTTTACTCTACATTGTGTGTTTTATAGCAGTTTTTACTCTACATTTACACACTTTAATGTTTTTGAAAAAAACCTTTTTTCTAAATCAGTTTCCTGCCTGGTCTTTGGTCATAGGGTCTGCTTTCCCATTGAGCGTTACCTCTTGAAATACAAGTTTTCAGTCTGCAATAGGCAGTATACATAGATGTATATGTATCTTTGTATGCGTACTTCTATCATGGGGGAAATTAGCTTGTGAAACTTACTTCAAATGCAGATTGTACCAAGTTTATTTGAACCCTCGTATGATGTCACTGGGAAAAGCTTTGTCAGGTAGATAATTAAGTTTAATATATGCAGTAGTGGCTAACTTGGTCTCTTGAATCATAGTTCTTGCTTGCTTCTTCAGCTTGTGTCTTGGAGGCACGTCTGGGAGCCACATTCCAATTCAATTTTCTAAGCTTAAAAACAACCCCCAGACTAGATGTTTTCTGCACCTATTTAGCCCTGTTAGTGTTGTTCAGTCATGGGTGCCATAGAGAGAATACAGGCCTTCTTTCTTCCATGCCACGTGTTTACTCATGCACGTATATAAAATGAACAGGTTTATATAGAATTCATACATTTTCCTTAGGCCTCTTGCTGCTTCTTCTATATTGTTTATTAATGCCCATCTTTCAGAGAACTTTGACCTTTCAAATTTCTGAATTAAAAGAAAATTGTTGTTGTTTCATATAAAACCCCCAGATGGATTATTGCTTCCCCCCTTACCCCCAAATCCTGGACCTTGAGTTGTATGACTTGGATTGTATGCATTGCATTTCTGGGCCATCAGAAATGTTTACGGTTTTGTCCTTAGAGGCTAAGAACAGCTGCCTTGGACTGTCGTGGTTTGGGGAGCAGGGACTTTGCCATAGGTCTGGTAGAATCTGTATCCTGCTGCATTGAGTTGAGGTATGCATTCCAAACCACATTTAGGCGAACTTCCAGCTCTTGAAAAACAGGAAATACAAGAGTTTATGCTGTAGTATAATGCAACCTTCCTTCCCTCCTGCATCCCTCCCCTAGAGCAAAAAGACTTTTCATCCTTTTTAGAATTTGTAGTAATTCTCTTCAAGTTTAGGATACCTTTAACTGTTGAAGTTTTTTGGGTTTGGTTTTTTTTGTTACATTGGATGCTCCAGAGAAACAAAACAGTCTTATTTTTTCTCAGCAGAAACATTGTGATACTGAAATATATTTCTCATGTGAAAGCACATTTTACATGACATACATCTATACTGAGGATACACAGTAGTGTGAGGTAAAAGTTTATTAGCAGGAACTTGGTTATTGGTTGATTATTCATAATTGCTGAACTTGGGAATGAGATCCAGAAGTTATCTTAAATAAACACTTGAAAAACATAATATTTTATCATGTATTTTACAGAATATTTCAGAAATATGTAGGAATGTTTTACAGTGGTTTGTTTTTTTTTTTTTTCTTTTTAAGATTTTAAAAAAGAAGAAGTATGAGGTGGGGGGGAAGTATATTTAGTATAGGGGTAAAATCACTAGACCATAAAGCCTATTCTCTAATCTGTGTATCAAGATCTTAGGAGAAAGTGCCATAAGAAATTAAGAGCAAAAGCCCTAGATAACTAGCCCTGACTTCTGCGCCACTGACTGGTATTTTTGCATGTTGAATAAGGGTCCTTGCCTTCAAACAGAATCTTATATCTTTTGGGTGCCAGTTTTATGAAACTGGGATGTGGGTATGAGAAGGAAATGTTTTACTTTCGGAGTCATAAATAAATAAATGAAGGAGCTACTCTAGGTTTTTGATGTGTAAGTTGCGGAGAGACAGAACAACGATTCAGAGAATTGGAGGTAAGGAGCCAAATGTATTCAGTAGCATATTACATGTCTGCATTTGGTGACATTGAAGATGCAGCCATATAATTTCCGATTAGCATTGTTAAGTATTAAAAACTGCACACAATTTAAATTACTGAAGATACTGTATTAGCATTACCTTTTTTAGTGTTCAGTGATACTAGATGTATGTCTGTATAGACACAAATTGTTGGGATTTAATAAAAGGCTTATCCCTGTACCTGAAAAATGTTTAAAAGATTGAGTGTTTTTATGTTTAATACTTCTTTTGTGATGGATGACATACTACTATTATGACAGCTATTCTAAATATATTCAATAACTTGGTATTACTATAGTATCAACACTTAACTTTGGTATTTATAGTACTACTCTATGGACTGTCTCTGCCTGATGTCTTTATGTCCTAATACCGTCACAAGACCCTCAGGAGCAGCTTACTAGTAGGAGGACACATTATACTTTCCCTATGTCAAAATCATGTAAAACTCTGTTATCGTTCTTCATTGATAACCCAGCTTCTTCCCCTCTCCATTCACTTTGCGTTTTCTGGGGTTTGTTTTTTTTTTTTTTGTACTGTTGCCTTCCTTTCTTTGTATCTTCTGCTTTTAGTCAGTGTATTGTTCTTAAGTGTTAAGCTTTTTCTGTGCTGTTGGCTTTTAATTCCTTTAAATACTGTTCATTGAAGGATTGATAGAGGACTTCATAGACGAAGTTATATGTTATGGTTAAAGGGCTTTCATTCTGATTTTAATGAACAGATCCTGGTAGTAATGCTGGGAGTTTTACAATTAGATTTATGGAGGTTCTGTTTATATTGACTTTCATTTAAAATTTGAAGATGACTAGTAAACTACTGAAGACAGTATCACTATATGTGCCATGGCTGTGATAATATTCTCTAATGGTTTTGGGGGATGACTTGAAATCATTGTTCATGCCCACAGGTAAGACATTCTTTGTCTTTCAGCCTGCCCTTTTTGCCTCTTCCCTTTGGAGGAGAAATTGGAGAGGTGTCAGAAGTGACAGTATTAATTTCGTATCTGATAGTATTTAAAGTTGTAGTGTTTTCTGGGAAGCACAGAGGATTTATATGTATGCCAAAACCCATCTGTGTTAGCCTGTGAAGGCAGCAGATAAATCCTGTGCTGCATCCAGTGTATCTTGTGATATTTTATTCTATTTGGACAATATGTTCTTTTGGGCAGAGAAGGAAAACTAACTTTATCTTTGACCTCATTTTCTGCAAGATGAAAATACAGGTCAATGGGACTATAAAGATTAGTCCAGAAGTGCTACAGTCCTGTATAGCAGGAGTGAAGCTGTCATAGGTAAACATTCTGTAAGACTTTCTTCTAATATTGCCCTGTTTCAGTATCTGATGAATAGGAAACAGTTTGGCATGTTCGCCACCCGACAGTAGATATTGCTGATAATCTGTACTTCTAGTAACATCAATAAACACTATTATCATAGAGATATGCAGATATCTAATCTTCTAAATCTTCTAAACCCATATTGGTATACCCATATAAAATCTTAGAGAGTAAGAAAAAATGTATTGCTTAAACTATTAAGGAAATAAACGTAGTTTGGAAAATTTCCTCTGTAATAGTAGTGCTTGATTACTTTGTTCTTTGCACTTGTAAAAAACAGTCACTCTGAGTGGGCTCTGTCTGCTTTCAGTGTTCTCACGCTAGGATGAAGAAATCTTGAAAGAATGTCTCTCAGTTATTATTTTAGTGAACATTGCTACTCTGAACTAAATTGCAATAATGTGGAAATACTGTGTGAGTACTTGAAATTTAATAACTTGCAAATTAATATTTGTCACTTGCTATACAGATGGTTCTGACTCCAGAGATAAGCCAAAGCTCTATCGTCTACAATTAAGTGTCACTGAAGTTGGAACCGAAAAATTTGATGACAATTCTATTCAGGTATGGAGAAAAAAAAAAAGCAGACTCAGATGACAAAACTGATCCAGTACCTGTTCAGTTATGTGTAATTGTTTAAACAAGTAAAATACTCTGTGAATACCCTTCAAAGTTAGAAGGGTAAAATATTGCTGCAATTTCATGTTAATGGTGATAACTCTCTGATTTATTTTATTTCCTCTGCCTTGCTTTAAGAAGTAAGGTTTTCATTATGTAAAATGGGTATCAGTGTTACTGTAACTACTTAATGGCTTTCGAGTCCTAGTCTCAACCCCTTTGAGTGAGATAGGATTTCTTAAATGTATAAACCAAACATAGTTGTATTAAGTTCATGCCAGGGAGTCTCTTATAGCACCCTGGATCCACATCAGTGCAGGTAGTTGACTTGTAAATACTTGCATTGTGAGATTTCACATCAAAACAACAAGTGGAAGAAAACAGTTCTGAGCAGAATGTGACCAAAAAAAGTGAAAAACTTTTCATTAAGGGATTTCTGCTGCACATCTTCGTTAAATGTGTGGTTTATTATCTCTGTTGCAATGAAAATTGAAGTGAAACTCTACTGATTTTAGTACCACTCACCTATGTTAAATACATAAGCAGGCAAAGTTAAGTTACTAGTCTGTGAGTAGGGTAAGCTGCAGCTCAATCTTTCTGTTTTGATTTCTGCTGTGGTATAATTTAGCTTATTTCATGTTAATTAATTTTATTTCTAGTTATTTGGTCCAGGAATTCAGCCTCATCATTGTGACCTCACTAATATGGATGGAGTTGTTACTGTAACCCCGAGAAGCATTGATGCCGAAACCTATGTGGAAGGTCAGCGTATTTCAGAAACCACTATGTTGCAAAGTGGAATGAAGGTTCAGTTTGGGTCATCTCATGTATTTAAGTTTGTGGATCCCACTCAGGACCATATTATTCCTAAAAGACCTATCGATGCAAATCTTATGGTCAAAGGTCCAAGACACAAAACGGGGTGAGTAAAATTTATTTTCTTGCCACTGAGATGAAGGGGGAAGCCCTGGAAAAAGTAGAGAATGAGAGCATTATAAATGGCCTGTGACCAGAGTATGACTTTAAATGAGTTCTGAATAGCTACTTTTAAGTCTTAAATATGTAAAAACTATTTTAATACTTGAGCTCCACCTTGTGATTTTTTTAAGGATTAGCAAGTGTATTTTTCATTATGAAGTATTCGGCCAAGTTTTCCTGGTGCTCACTTCTGTGTTAAAAACAGTGGGTTGTATTTTAATGTATTTCAAAGTTCATCCAACCTCCAGGAAAAGTAATGAATTGGCTGAATGTTTTCAGAGAGCCTGGTTTTTGTTTTATCTAAAATATAACTTTTAAAATTCCACTAGAAGGATTTGGAAATTAAGTAGGGTAATCAGGAAATGACACTGTCAAATGGGGCACTAAATGTCTCAATATAGCAACCACTTTTTACAGTGTGATTGCTTATTTTCTAGTTTCTGTGTTGCAAGGACTAACAGTCCAGATGTCATTCCTGTTGTTTCTCTGCATATTCATGTTTTTGATAGGTGCATGATAAAAATACTGATTATAATTTAGTGACTTGTAGGGGCTCAGGTATTGTGTTCAGTGGCTATAGAAGTATTCAGGAGAAACAGTCTTAAAATCAGACTGCATAGCATGTTAAAAAAATAACGTTATTCTATTCTCTTTAGGTCCCAGTGAGGTTACTGTTGTAGTGTACTGTGGTTTAGGAAAGAAAGAAACTGGCTTGGAGGGGAATGAGAGGAAGATACCTAGGGAAGGAGGCTCTTCTGGCTAATCTGCTGAATTAATATAGATGCATACTTCAACCATTATTATTTTTTTTTCTCCACTTTTTATTTTGATGTGGAAGTACAGTGTGTGCTTGTTCTAGGACCTGTCTGCAGGAAGACCTCCACCCGTTTAGTTGTCATGTAGTATTTCTGCTTAAATCTTGAGTTCATTCTACATCTAGCCTGCAGATCAATAAACAAACGCTCTCGCAGGTTTACATAGTCAACTGCAAAGCACTGTACTACTGCAGAGCTTTAACTGGAGAGGAAAATCTCTGGCAAAGGGCTGTTGCAGCTTGAAGAATCAAATATTTTTTTAAATCTTTAGAATAAGGAGATAATAAAATGCATTACTATGATTTATGAATGATTTACATGGTTAAGATTGTTGTACATCTAGTACTGAAGAGCTGAGCAAAAAAATTGTAGCAAGTCTACTACAGTGAATACAATACCTTGAACATATTTTTGTGTGGTTTTATATTTGTATTATTTATGTTTATGCGTATTTATATTTTCTCACTTGACTGGGAAAAAAATGTAACTAAGAATCTCGTGTTCCAAAGGAAGTTATCTGTATAAATATTTGTAGTGGCTTTATATAAAGAATTGATACAATGTTTTAAAAAGTGAATATTAACTGGAGTCGTGATATACCCCTTGGAATTTTAATTTACTAATTGTAGCTACTCTGTTCCTTGTTTGTTAAATGTTTAACAATATAATTTCTAAAAAGTATTTGAAATGTTATCTTGCTTTTAGTGCTGTTCAGGAAACCACATTTGATCTGGAGGGAGATGTTCACAGTGGAACAGCATTACCAGCAAGCAAGGTATTATATTATGAGTAAATTAGCAATAAATAGTAAAATATCATGTGTAAGTTAGGCCAAAATTATAACATCTGTAGTATTTGGTGAAGTGTGTCCAGTTCATCGTTCTCCCCAGTCACTTCCTGTTGTGGGTGGGCTTGGGTATTGTGTGCATTTTTAAAAAATTCTAATTTTTTCCCACAAAACTGTCCTGTTTAACTTTGTATTAGCATTTGGCATGCATTCTGTGCCAAGACTAGTAACTTCTTTTTAGAAAAGCAAACTCCTTGAACCTGGAATAGTTTCTCCCCAAACTGACCTAGTGAAGGCAGATTACATGCAGGTAGAGATTCATATTAGAAATGATACATCGTTCTCTCATGTAGGTAGCGTATGACTATTGTCAAATGTGAAAGGGTGTTCAACTTTAATTTAACTAGGCTTTTAAAATTTAATGAATGTGACTTTTGACTTCAATAGCGCTCAGGTACACACACTGACTAAACAAACTATCTTTGCAGTCATAGTTATAAACATTTAATGAGGTGATAATATTTTCTTGCTTTCTTTCTGCACTGTCTTTCCATTAATAAATTCTGCGCCAGAGCTGCATTTTCCAAGAGCTAACAAAGAGAGTGAAATTACACAGTGGTTAATCCCTTTCTTGGTTCTATGATCACATGCTTCAGATGAAATGAGAGAATGAATTATTTCAGCAGTCTGAAATGTAGTAGTCCTCCTAGAAATGCATTTCCTTCTGTGTTTTATTACTGCTATTTTCGTATTGAAATACTTGTAAAGAAATTTAGTGATAATGGTGTGGCAGTGTAGGTATTAATAATACTCTGATAGCTTATGAATATATTTATTGGTCTTTTTTTTGCCACAGACGACTTATTCAATTTTTCTCCTGTCTTTGTAGCTTTGTTTGTGACAATGCATTCTTTTATCTTGGATGCATTCTTTATCCCTGATAGGGATTTAGTTAGTGACATTTTGGAAGGAAAAAAAAAGAAACTTTTTAAACTATTAAAGTGACTCAAAATTGCTCAGAATTGGGGTTTCTGACATTATTATATACCATACCTCATTCTTTTCAGACTCATTAGAAAAATACTTCTAGTGGACCTAGGGAAGCTTGGGAAAACTTAATTTTTTTTTGAGTTGTACTGTTTGAGAATGTGCATCACATCTTGTTAAATCACTGTTGTATCACTTGTTTTCTAATGGTTGCTCTTATAAATTTGCTTTTCTGTTTGGAAAAGGGTAACAGTAACTTCCATGAAAGTTCTCTGAGACCTGGTCATGAAAACTGATTCATCGATTGGCACGTCAGTACTGAAAAAAAATGTTGTTCAAACTCTTGTTTTGAGATGCACTTTTTCATAGGTTTTCCTATGTGAAATCAAATTATCTAGTCATAGAAATTTCTTAGGAAATATGGAAACACTTCATATTTTAATGATGTTTTGGTTTCAACTCTTCATAGTGAAAAATAATTGCTACGTATTTTGCTGCTTAAAGCATCATGTTGTCCCTTTCCTGGTAGGGTTTGATGTAATTGAAAATCATAAATTAAAAGCTTCATATTAAGGAGCTTGTGACACTGAAAGAAAACAAACGAAATTGTACATAAAAAAAATTGCATAGTTTGCTACTTCTTGTCTTGGAAAATTATGTACTGGTTAGAAGATCAGACTTTCTTTAAGAACAGGATAAACTCTGTATCAATACTGTAAGCGCTTGTAGCAATATGACAAGGGGTAACCATTTTAAACTGAAAGAGGGGAAATTTAGATTTAGATATTAGAAGGAAATTCTTTACTGTGAGGGTGGTGAGACACTGGAACAGGTTGCCCAGAGAAGTTGTGGATGCCCCATCCCTGGAAATGTTCAAGGCCAGGCTGGATGGGGCTTTGAGCAGCCTGGTCTAGTGGGAGGTGTCCCTGCCCATGGCAGAGGGATTGGAACTAGGTGATCTTTAAGGTCCCTTCCAACCCAAACCATTCTATGGTTCTATTACAGAAACAGGGTAGGGGAGCATAGCCAGTTTTAAATCTCTTAATATGTTTAACTTTCTCTCTTAGCTAAAGTTTTCATTAACAATTTGTTCTTACTTTGTATTGATAATTATGCAACTTTTAAATAAAGACGTTTGAAATTTTCATTATATATTCTTGCAATGCATTAACAAATAGCTGCTCCTGGCTGGCCATTGTCATCTTTTGAATTGCAAGTGTGCTCTTCAATACTTTGGTGTGGTGAAAACACCTGCTGAGCTGCTGGATTCTATGCTGTACTGTTCTCTTCTGTTTTCCCATCTCTTTTCAAGCCTCAAATTGACACTTCATTTTAATAGTGACAAGCACAAATACTGACTAATCCAATGTTTGCATGCTAAGCACTTGTTCTGCTGTTTTGAATTAGAGCACCAGCAGGCTTGATGGTGACAGGACATCATCAGCATCCAGCACAGCTGAACGAGGAATGGTGAAGCCGATGATTAGAATAGAACAGCAGCAAGATTACCGCAGACAGGAAAACAGGTAGGAAATGTCTAATCCATTACTTCTTATATTAGAAAAAAACAGGATACGGTTTTCTGATAGATCAAGCAGTGTGTTAAAATATCTTAAACTACCTGATTTTACCAATGGAAAATGAAATGCCCTTTGAGATCTCACTCCAAATAGAACCCAGGATTAACAACCAAAGCAAAAAATTTTAGAATATTAAAAAAATTTTTTCTTTGCTTCAATATTCTGTTATTTGTAGTTCCCTTTTTGTAAAGTCAAGCTGATAGTCATGTCCTTCCACTGTTGTTGATTTGTGGTTAGACATGTCGTATGAAACGCCTTTAATAACAACAGTACAATTATCTGAAATTTTCATTTGTCTGTGGCAAAATGATGTGATTTACTTTGGAGAGGAAAATAACCAGGTCATTCCTGTTTCTACAGTAGTGTTCTTGGCAAGTCTTGTGATCTTGGATCTGAAACTACTCAGTAACTGTATAAACAATCTGGGAAAAAGGATTGAATGCATCGCCACCAAGTTTGTGGGTAATAACCAAACTTGGAGGGCAGCAAATAAGCCACAAAAGAGCCACTATTAGAGAAACCTGTGCAACAAGAATTGCATGAAGTTTAACAAAAGTAAATGTGAAGCCCTGGACATGAGACAGAAAATGCCAAGAGCAGCGTAGGCTGAAGTCTGACTGTTTGGATTGTAGCTCTGCTGAAAAGAACCTCGGGTCCTGGTGTATAGCAAGCTAAAGTTGAGTCAGCAGTGTGTATTGCAGCAGTGAAGGCAAACTGTGTCCTGGGCTGCATCAGCAAGAACGCAGCCAGCAGATCACTGGCTATTTTTAGGCCACAACTGGAATACTGTGTCTGGTTTTGGTGCCCCCAGAGATTAAAAGAGAGAGAGATTGAAAAACTTCTCTTCACGGGCAACAGTCCTGTGAAGGGACGTCTCCGCCAAAATGATTAGAGGATTAAAGAACTTGATGTATGAAGAAAGGCTGAAGAGATTTGTTTTTTTCAGTCTAGAAAGCAGGTGACTCAGGGGGGACCTAGTCACAATCTTCCAGTACCTAAAAGGGTAGTTACAGAGAAGATGGAGGTGCTCTCATCACAAGGATGCTGGTTGACAGGTGAAGAGGCAATGAGCAGAAAGCTGTAGGGAGCAGGGGGGAGGAATCTTCACTGTGAGACCAAGTGAACTTTGCGATATGTTGCCCAGAGAACTGGTGGAGTCTTCCTCGCTGGAAATTTTCGAGATTCTGCTTGACAAGGATCTGGATAACCCTGGAATAAAGCCTTGCTTTCAACCGAATATTGGAGCATGTGATCTCTAGAGTAGTCTCTTCCAACTTAGCCTTCAGTGCAATTGGTTGCAGTTGGAGTCCAATGTCTTAGTCAGTTCTGATAAAAAGAACATATTTATGAAAAGAATGACTGGGTACCTAGAGTTGGAATTACATAGTCTTTGATAAGAGAAGGCTCAGGGTGGATCCTGTCAATGGATGGAAATACCTGATGGGAGGACCTTCTTTACAGTGAGAGTGATTGAACGCTGGAACAGATTGCCCGGAGAGGGTGTGGAGTCTCCATCCTTGAAGGTATTCAGAACCTGACTGGACAAGGTCATGAGCAACTTGGCTCTAGTTGACCCTGTTTTGAGCAGGGAAGTTGGACCAGATGATCTCCAGAGGTCCCTTCACACCTCAGTGATTCCGTGGTTCTGTGAAAAGAATTTTTTTTAAATGTTTAAAAAAAAAAAAAAGAAAACAAAATTGTATTGCTGTCTACATAAATCAGCTTTTAAATTTAGATGAACTGCTATGATAAATGGATGAAAGGTAAGGTAAATGTGCTGTGGGGTTAAAAAGTGCAGTGATTCCAGTTGCAAACCTTCTAGTATGAAGCTTCTTATTCTTGTAGGTGGATTTATTATTCACTAGACAGGAAACAGAGTTAAAGAAAAAAGAAAAAAAAAAAAGGGCCGAAAATTGTTCTTCCAGCTGAATTGAATTCCTGATGTTCTAGTGTTTTTAATGCTTTCAGTGAAGTTACAGTAGAATACAGCTCTGTTCTACTCTGCTCTCTCTTGTTAGAGTACCTGGGCATCTTGAGTCTCTTTTTCAGAACTGTTTTTATTAAGGTTGCTGAAGATTTAACTCCTTGTTGAATTACTAGTGTGTTTACTGTAATTTTACTCTCTCATAAAAGATCTACAAAACTTCTTTGTGAACTTTTTGTAGCCTGTCAGAAGGTGTTGAGGCGCTTCTACTGTTAATATTTCTTGAGTTCTAGCTGTGCATTTGTATGTGTGTGAAGATTATGAAATATCCGTGTTTCTGCCTTTCAGCAAGAGCACTTGTTATAAAGAGGATTATCTTGTGCTATAGTTGTATGTTTCAAAAATACAGAGGCAGCTGTGAGCTGCATCTTGGCTTTATTATTTTTTAAAAAAACTTTTAAAATTTCTTCTGAGAAGAATATGCATACTAGTCTTATTGTTACTATACACAGGGTTTTTTTCATCTTGGTACCCGTGTGCAGAAAATGGTTTTAGTAGAGGCATCCAAATTACACTTAGATTTGTGATAGCTACAACTGCAGAGATCTTTTTTTATCATCAGCGTTGACATTGCTATTTTATTTCTGTGTATATATTACATGCGCATAGTACATGTTGTGTAATTACATGGAGAGTTATTTATCGAAATACAGCATTTCTATCACATGCTCTTTCTCAGATGTATTCACTGTATTGAAATTAACAAATTATCAAAGCTGGGCTGTCAAATAAGGAAATGCCAGTCAATGAGTTGCTCAGATAAACTGAATTCTTCCCCTTTGTGGATGTATTTTGTGTAGGCAACCCCTAATCAATATTTTCTGGCCTTGCTAGACATACCCTAACTTGACTTTCAGACTTGTTTAGTTCAGAGGATTTCATCAGAGAGGATTTTTCTATAAAAGCAATAGCACAAAGACGGTATATACTTAAAATGTATCCAGTAACAAAGTAGATTGGCTAGCTGCTGTCATATCGGAAGCACAGAGAGTTATTTTAACTTAAATTTCCAATTTGAGAAGCTTAGTTAGAGAGTATTTCTTTTGTGTGCGCTTAGGGAAGGCAGAAAATGGTACGCTGGTTGAAGGAAACTCATATTAAGGGAGCTAAAATAATTAGTGCATCTGTTCCTAGGGAACTAATTTACAGGTAAAACTAAATTAACATTTTTTTAAAGTCTTTTCTCTTCCTACTTCATACTTACTTCTCTCTTAAAGCCAATTTCCAAACTTCTGTAAGCAATCTTACACTAATCCATATCAGTTCTCATCTCCTGTGCTGCTTTCTCTCCCATTGGAGGGAAGACTGAGAATCCTTTTCCTTCCTTTGTGCTGAAAGGGATCACTATCTTTTTGTTCTAAAGAAAAGGAAATAAATCATCAGCTGAAATCTGTCAAGTGGTTTACCAGCCAGTTTGTTGAAACATTTCTTTATCTTATTGCCATTCCTATAATAACAGATCAAAAGTTTCTCTGGAGTTGTCGCTATAGTTCTATTTTGATAAGGCAGTGTGAATATTACTCTTCTACGGAAGTAATTAAGTTCTCAGTAAAGACAATGCACTTCTGACAGTGTGGAGGTAGTGAGAAATTAGTTCACCTTAAATTTATAGCAATAGAAACAGAGGAAATGCTACAATTTACACACCAACTGAGTGCTTTTCATAAAGAGAGCGTGTTGTCTTCTTTGAAATGTAACTGAACTGGCAGAAATTTGTGTACGTATTGCCCTGCTGTGCCTGCTGTTCCTTAACTTTCAGCTTCCCAGAACTTCATTTTGCTGAGCTGTTTTTATAATAAAGTATTATCTAGATGGCATAACTGATTTTTCTGTTGGTTTAAGTTTTTGCAAGTTTAAAAAAAAACAAAAACAAAAACAAAAAAAAAACCCAAAAAACACCCCCTCCCCCCCCCAATGAAACACCAAAACCCAAAGATACCCTTAATTTTCTGATTGAATATGCTAAAATTTAATTTTAGATCATTTGACATCAGCCTTCAAAGCTATCTTGTGGATTTTTATTATAGCAGATAGCTGAATAAAGGCTTTTTCTGTCTCTGCTCTGTGGCATAACTAAAATTTCTCAGGAGAATGAGGCTTATATAATCGTATTACATTCCTTTCTTTATCAAAGTTGCTGGGAAAAGTAGAAAGCTACCTATTGTGTTACATGTGGTTAAAAATGGTTATTGCATGTGGAAGACATTAAGCTTTTACATATTTCCTAAAAATAGGTGCCTAACTACAGAGAACAACTCAATTAATGCTTTTGCTTAAGGGAAGAGTGAAATATGTGCTTAACCTTTTGTAGACACCAGAACGCTAAAATTTTGTTAGTTTTTTTTTTTTTTTTTCCTCTGTGAATTCTCTGATAGGTACTAGTGAAAAAGAGCACTGCAGTCAGTTTAAGTGAGGACGTTGTTCTGGAGCTCATGTTTCTTAAGTGGGACTGCTGTTTCTTAACACAGCACAGCAACAGCTAGGTGAGGGTAGGGTCTAGATTTTACCTCCTTTTCCTCCTTACCAGAGGAAAGGACAAATAAGTTGACCAAGTTCTCCTCAGTTTTGAGGGCATTAAGACTAGCAAAGTACATCTATTGTAACTGAGCTGATGTTTCAGTTGAAGCTTCCTTCACTTTCTTTCATGGGTCCATGAATAATTTGTTACTTGAATCCTGTCAATGGCAGATGGCAAACTGATCCTATCAGTCTGATGTACAGCCCGGAAGAGGACGTTCATTAATATCACAGACTCCACAGTTCAAGTCTGTACTTTAATCTGTTGTGTTGCGGGCAAATATAGCTTGAATGAGCGCAGAGGACAGGTAAGAAAAGGATCATTTTGGGGAAGGATGTCGTGTCAGCATTTGGAACCAGTGTATTTGGAGAAATCTATCATTTTACAGTGGAATTAATATCACCCGTGTGGATTGTTTGTTTTAATTTTTGTCTGTCTTCTTTAGACCTCAGGATACCCATGGACCAGAACTGATACTACCTGCCAGTATTGAATTCAGGGAAAGCTGTAAGTAAAGTGTGAAGTTATAACACTAACCTGTTGACATGTTTCTCTATAGTACAGCATTTCAGTCAGTCCTAAAACTTAAGGGTAACTTAAGTAAACATTGAAAAGAATAATTACTAAACAGATTATAGTTAATCCAGTAATATAATTTCTTTTGTGGAGAGGATGAACAGACACTTCGGGTATTGAGGCAGGTTCATGCATACCTTAATTCTAATTGCATTTCAACTCTTTATCTTCAGATATTCAAATTTAACTGTGTCAAAAATTGTTAATCCCATCTCCTCAACAGTCCATTGAATTCATCCTCTTTCTTCTATACAGTTCTCCACGCCTTGGATAATAGAGTGCATCTCGGTTAAAATTCATTTTATATAAAATCTGATTAAATTCTAAATGAAAATTTAAACTTAGTTTTTTGTTATCTTGGTCCACAGGTTTTTTAAGGACTCAAATCTGGTAGAAAAATATCATACCAGAGATTGTCCAGAATTCATATATTTGAAACTATATAGATTTGTGAGCAAGCAAAGATTTTTATTAGTATAAAATTCCCTATAAGGGAGATTTGTAGGAATAGAATGGACAGGAGAAAACTTGCATTTTCCCGTTCCCTTGAAGATGCAAATTTTCATCAAAGAGATAGGAAGTAATACAGAAATGTTTCCTGATAATCAGATTTTCTAGCTCTATATAGAAGTGTGTTGTTATTGTGCCTAACTAACTGTAGTACATAATAAACAATTTAGAGTTCAAATTCCTCTAAGTTGCTTCCCTCTCCCCACTGCCTCCTGCAAAAAGAAAACTTCCACATCCCAACTTATGGAATTGTTTTATTTCATTTTCCTCTGGTTTTGGCTTTATGACATGGTTTTTTTCCTTGTTCTCTGCAGCTGAAGATGCCTTCTTATCTGCCATTATAAATTACACAAATAGCTCAACAGTTCATTTTAAGCTGTCACCTACGTATGTGTTGTATATGACATGTCGGTATGTATTGTCAAGCCAGTACAGACCTGACATCACTCCTACTGAGCGTACTCACAAAGTCATTGCAATAGTCAACAAGATGGTGAACATGATGGAAGGAGTTATACAGGTGAGTTTCTCTGCAAAAACATGTAAAGGGAATTAAATACATCTAATAACCTTCTTAGTCTTTTTCTTAGTGTTCAATGAACTATTGCTAAGGGTCAGACTAATAACTTGAGTTGAGTGCACATCTGAAGATTTGCTTTTGTGCCAGTGAATAATGTGAGTGGTAAGAAACTCTCTCTTGAGCAATGTGGGAGGTTAGGGAGGGGCTGTTGCTCTGAAGATATGTTCTCTGACAAGAAGTCATTCCTCTGTTCTCTAGAAAAACAAGTTGGATGTGCTTATTAAAGACTATTGTATAGATAGTAGTTGCTTGCAGTGATTGTTGCTTGAAGTGAACATATTAAAAAGAAACATGACTTTTGAATTTTGATCCTGTTACTCTTACAACTTCTGTAACCACAAAAATGGTAATGAAACTGGGCTTTCTGAACGAAGCTGACACAATTGCTTTATAAAGAAAAATGTAAATTCTCAAGTGTTCCAGCATCTTATATGTATTGCTATTATGTGTGCAAAACTTCTCCAGAAGCACAGGGGGACTTCTATTTTGTGTAGGAATGCAGGATAAGATCCACTGGGTTGTCTGTGAAACTAGACAATACCTTGCATTGTGTAACTGTTGATAAAATTTAGTGATCATTTCCTGAAAAAGGAGTGCTAGTGTAGGTATCCTCACTAATTAATTATTGTAACTTCTTTGTAGAATTTTCTCAGAGGAAAAATTGAAATGTATTTCTATATTTACTAAAACATATATGTTTGTTGCAAAAAGTACTGCCATAGTAGCCTGTGTATAGCAAGGAAGCTGCTGTGCTAGGCACTGTACAAGCATAACAAACACATCAGTCCTGCTTTAGAGAATTTACGATGCAAGTGTTAACGCAACAGGTTGATTAAAGGAGAAGAGGAAGGTAAACAAGAGAGTGGCATGAAAATCACAGTACATCAAAACTGTTCAGCTTTTTGTTCGGGTTTTGGAAAGATGTAGTGGAGTTTTCAGTAGGAAGAATGTTATAATTGGACAGCTCTGTAAACAGTAACTACAGGCTCCCACCTTTCACAAGAAAGAATGGGACAAAATGCTGGTGTTGAAGACACTTTACAGTAAGAAGAGAAAGACTAGCCTTTCATGTACATTCTGAAGCTGATGAGAGGCTGAAAGTTGGTTTGAATCTGAAGTGGTGAACTAGACATTGCTTTGAGTCTTGATGCTGTGGTAAATGGATATATGATAAAATTGAAATGGTATCAAAAGTTAAACATTCAGGTTCTGCTATAAAAAAAGAAAAGATCTGGCTGTGTAAGACTGAATTCGTTAAGGTCAGAGGGGAAAGACTGTGGCAGTAGTGGAGAACACGAAATGTGAAGAGCCTGAACCTAGTTGTGAGAATGGAAAGTAAACAATGAAAGGGAAGGCTTCAAATATAATTTGGAAGTTACAGGGCCGAATCAAAATTTCTATAACTTTGAATCAGTTTATATAACTAATGTAAACTAGTAACAATGACCACCAAAAGACTTGAGTGACAGAGATGGATACAGTGGGAATGCAAAGATAAAAGTTCTTCATTCTTTGTGTTGAACTAAAATGGATAACCATGTAGCTGCTAGAAGGTAGAAAAGACGTGGGCTCAAACATCAGTTAGATTTGGAAACAAGTCAAAGCTGGAAAATAGATTATCCTGTGAAAACATTCATTTCCAGCACTGAGAAAGTCTTCCCAAATCAAGTCCAGCCTTGTGGTTGTTGCAAGCAAGTGTATTTTATATAATCCTGCTAATTATCATTTTGTAATACTGTTAACAGTATTACAAAACTGTTAACAAAAAGTGTTTGTTTGGGCTGTCCTTTGTGAAAGGCCTTTTCTACAGCCTTTCAACTCTGTAGTCACAATCTAATCTCCAACCTAAAGTTTAAGGAAGACAGCAACAACGAAGTGGTGGCTGCATCTGTGCTTTGTGAAAGATGTTATCTAGTTGCAAGAAATAAACTGAGGAGAGTTGAAGGTTGAAGAACATTGGTAGGAGGTTTTTCCAGATGTCATGCTGAAGAAGCTGGAGGAAAGGGGGAAAATTACAAATGTGACGAAAGAGTAGAACTTCAGTGAATTTCAAGGTTAACGGGCTGGAGACAAAGAAACACATTGATTCTAAAGCTTGACCGGGAAAATGTCATTAGCTTGGACCTGTCTTAGTGGAGTATAAACAGAACTAGCTAAGCTAAGTCAAATTACTTCATCTGAGCTGTAGAATGAGTGGTTATACTGATGGCTGTCACAGTTACACTGCTATGTAATAGGTCGCTGGATCACAATAACTTTTTTTGTATGTCTCAAGCGGAAAGCACTCCTGCACTGAAAGGGATCTGAGGGTGTGAAAGACAAAGAGGGCAAACGGGAGGCAAGGGGAGAGAGGCACCCAGAACAGAAGCAGAAGGAAGGTGCACAAACTCCTGTGCTGTACTGTGGGAGTGAAATAAATTGTTCAGATCCTAATTTTGCCTGCCTAGATCGTAAGGACACGTGACAGCTTTCTGAAGTTACTCAAGTAGTACTTGCTAACAAATTGTGTAACTTTCTGTAGTCTTTGCTTTAGTGTATGCAGAAATTATAGAAGACTTAATATGAGATAGAGATAAAATTGGAGAGATCGACGAGAAGTCTTGGTGCTTTCAATAGAAATCTAGGAATAGAAACTTAGTTCGTATAAAAAGCCAGTCTTTTTGTATCCTGATTTATTTTTTTTCCAAATCATTCTGTAGCATTTCTGATCCTCTGCAAATTTTATCATTTGATTATAGAAGGAGTATCTCCTTTCGTTCTGTGCCAACACGTCTTCAGTCAGTTCAGAGTGCCTTGGTTGAAAGGGAGAAGAAACCAAGAAGCCATGGCAATTAGGTTTTTTTTGAGCTCTAACTAAAGTTATGATAGTAACAGCAAAGGACACCTCAAATTTTTACATCTAAGCTCAGTGTGTTGCAGGTGGGGGGAGAGTGGTCTGAATAGAAAGCCAAAAAGAATTACACTAATAGCTCAGTTTTAAATAATCAGACTTATCTGGTGGGGTTTTTTTGTTTCCTTAACTCAGTGTAGCTTTTAAGCAGCATTTAAACAGCTTAGTACAGTATTTCATCTGACTGTCTTTTGTTGTTTAAAACAGTCTTTTTGTTCTTTAATTGAAAAGCCATGTATTAAATCTGTCCTAGGTGTTTTATGCTTTTGTTTGGTTGTTGGTTTTGTTCTGTTTTGGTTTTGTTCTGTTTTGTTTTTTTTTATCCTGGTGGGGATTTTCTGCCCCGCTTTGTGTGTGTTTGTACATTGTCTTCATTGCAGCACTGTGGGCAAATAGCTCCCTGGATCTGTTACTTGGATGATTAATTACGCTGTTGCCTGCAAAAAGTTCTGCAGGGTTTCTGTGGTGCACTGAGCATGACATAATCAACTAGTCTGGGATGTCAACTAGTTAGTATAGAGCATTCCTAGAATTAATTGTGACGTGGGCACTTCAGTTCTTCGCTGTTGTGCTACTAGTCCTATTAAAATAATTCCATTTCAAAAGGGGCTCAGCTGCATCGTAGCTACTAATTAATGCATCTGTGTATAACTGTGAACATAAGTGTTGTACCTTCATATTTAGTGTTTGATTTCTAAAGCTATCATGATTGTTCACAAGTTTCTTTCTTCTATTCTGTTTGATTTCCTTCGTCCGTTTTTCTCCAGGAGGTAGACCAGGTTGATCAGGTAGGATATATTGCTGGGAACTGATCCTAGCTATGTTGGCTTAGCTCAGTTTCTCATGCTGCTTCCATATCAAAATACGATAAACAGCTGGACTTGAACGGTTCATAACACTCATTCAGCAACTGGAACATGCAGTACTAAAATCCTTTTTTGACTTGCAACTTTTACGGCATTCCATAATTTCTGCTTAACGCACTTCAATGTGGATATGAAATGACCAAAGTTCTTTTTCTTCCCTTTATTTTCTTTTTTTGTTGTTTGTGGTTCCTATTCTTTGGATTTCATCTGAGGTTGCCTGGCCTGGCATTTGTGGTCGGGAGATGGTGAGATAGATCAGTACTTGATACTGAATCACCTGGTATCAAAGCCAGTGAGCGCAGTATCAGGGTGGCAGTGGGCAGTAGTGAATATGCGCTTAAAAGTGCACAGATTACCAGATACTGCATTCCGCTAAGCTCTTAGCACTATATAACTAGATGCTTATGCCGTGGCTTTATTGATACTGCTATTGGCAATTTAAAGAATTTTGTATGTTCAGTGAACATGTTAAAATTGAACTTTACAGCAATTGCGATATTACATACAAACATTTTGCAAATATCTGGTATCTGAGATATGTTTGGTGAAATGGGAGAAGGTACTGGTCTATCTTTTGGAGCCTTTTTAAGCTGCCGTGCTTTATCAGCAGACTATTTCCCTGTATTATTTCTTGCTTCTTTCTGCTTACAGAAACAGAAGAATATTGCTGGGGCGCTTGCCTTTTGGATGGCAAACGCATCTGAATTACTGAATTTCATAAAGCAAGACCGAGATCTTAGCCGAATTACTGTGGATGCACAAGATGTTTTGGCACACTTGGTTCAAATGGCATTCAAGTAAGGCTATCAAAATTTTCTTTCACTTAAAATATTCTGGTTTTCTGTGGTTTTTAGAATAACTTCACATTTTTGCCAAAATTTTGGTTTAGCAATAATGTCTTCTGTGTATTGTTAAACATCGGAGAGGAGGATTGCTTCTTTAGACATATATTTTGTTTTATGAATATGGGTCACTGGGCTATGCAAGGAGTTTCATCAGTTAGCTGTTCTTGTGACAGTCAAAGCTGCCAATTAAAATTTTAGGGAAATGTTATTTAAATTGGGTTTGTGTTGATTGCTTTTTTTTTAATTTAAAGTTTTTATGGAGATGTGCTGAAAGGTTATTTTTGCTGTTAATATATAAATACACAGGCTTACACATTTATGTCTCTAAAGTAATAAACCTTGTGCTCTTCAAGGGCTTCTAATGATATTAATAATCTACTCCTTTCATAATTCATGGAAACAGCAATTTGCACAGTGGGGTTTTTTTGCACAGTTTTTTCTTAAAAACATAAAGAAAGGTTTTGGCTTGGGGTAAAATCAACTTATGCTAGTCAGCTCAGGCAATTACAATACCGATTGAAAGAAAAATTGAATTAGATACCTAATGGGAAGGGAAGTCCTCTGAGGAAAGGATCCTCGAACAAAGATAACAAAATTGAGTGAATTAATCAACAAGAAAGGCTTAATTTATGTACATGTTTAGATATTTTTTTCCCCAAGCCAGCATTGAACAAGTTTTTCTCAGCAAATTTGTGTCTCTGAAACTAATGTTTAGAGAAGTCCCAGTGTACCTTGAGTGACTTATACCCTGACTTCCTCTACTGGTAGGATGTCTATTTTAAATATGGTCTTTTCATACTTCTGTAATAGTACAGACTATAATCATTCTTTTTATACCATGACAGGATTGGGAGACCTAACCATTGTTAACTGTTTAGCTTTAAGGGGGGTTGTATTGCTCTAAAGAGCAATATGTAGTACGTGAATCTGGAATGTGAAACTTTACCATTGCTTTCTGAACATTTGAAAGGTATCAGAGAAGCACCAAAGCACTTTGTAGGTACTCCCACAGATTTTTTTTTTTTTTTCCTGTTGGTGAATTATGGGAAAATAGATTATACCAAGTAGCTATTTTGAGAGTCTTTCAATTGTTTATAGTACCTCTAAATTATTAACTGTTAATGAAGCTGTATGCCTTTTTGCCACAGGTCAATGTTTTGTATTGGTGTCTTGAAACAACTCCTTACTACTTCAATTTAATAGATAGTCATTGAAGACAGAATATTTCTGTGTCTAGGAAGGAATGTCACTGTATTTTTCCCTGTAAACAATGAGCAGGCTGGATGCGAAAGGGTATTTCTGAATTTTAGCTGTGTGTGAATTCTCCCCTAAGTACCACTGTAACATGGAAGACTTCAAATGGATGTGTTAAACTTTTGGAGAACAGAACTGTGGAATATATATTTAGAAGGCAAATAAAAAGCACAACAGAAGCATGAAAAGAAAAACATCTGCTGTGAAAATGTTATTTGATGGTAACAACTGGCATACCCGGAATTGGTTAAAATTGCCATGGCTTTTTTTTTCTAGCAATTGAGGGTATTTCATTATGAATGTTACCAGTGAAACAGAAAGGGGCGTTGTAGAAAGCCATGAAATGTTTTCCTTTATATGTGTGATTACAATTTCGTTCCCTTTTAGTCTCAGTTCTTAACAGAAAATGTATAAATGAATTATCAAAACAGTGTTAATGTTTAATTATTAGAAGAGAAAGAATACTAAAACAGAAGAGAAATACAAGAATCAAAAAAATATTCACACAGAACACTAGGGCCATTTCAGGATCTTGGGCATTGGCTCAGAATAGAAAAATATTCTTTTTTTTTTTTTTTAATACTACTCTTGATAGATTTTGAAACAGAAAAAAGTGTATTTCTGTTTGGAAAAATAGTTTTTGCAATCTTACAGAACCAAAGTTTGGCCTGATGGCATCTATTTATGTAGCATATGACCTTCGCTTATAAGCGTGATAGTGATACTGCATTTAAGTCACTGTGTTTGTTCCCTGACAACCTAATTCTTCTTCCAACATTTCTAGGAAAGGTGTGGGAGGACTGGTCTCTCTGGCCTTTTAAAAAGTATTATTTGGTTCCCTATAGTCGCATACATAACACTGCAATTCCAGGAATCTTGTAATTGGATAGATCTCTTTTCTTTAGAAGCATTCATAATGAACACATAAAGGATTTTAAAATTTCTTTGTTTTTCCCCTCCCTTCCAGGTACCTGGTTCATTGTCTGCAGTCAGAGCTTAATAACTACATGCCAGCGTTCCTTGATGATCCAGAGGAAAATAATCCTCAGAGGCCTAAAATAGGTTAGACTACTTGACCTTTTCTTGTGTCTTCTAAACCATGCAGTTAATTAGTAATAAATAGAATTTTTCCTAACAGTGATATGACATTTACAAACTGCGCTAACCCCTGAGAATTGTTTGGATCAATTTTGTATGGATCATAAGAAAGGACAGTAGTGACATTCAAACGATCTATATTTGGTTTTAAAATCATGTAAAAATTTATTTTGGAGGGGAACCTCTGGGTGTCACCTATTCCAGTGTCTTGCTCAAGGCAGGTGCAACTGGATCGGGTTGTTCAGAGTATTGCCCAGTTGAGTACTAAATCTCCACTGAGGGATGGAGATGCCATAACATCTGAGTAAACTGTTCCAACGTTTGACCACCCTCATGGTGAAAATACTTTTTCTCTATCAAATTGGAAGTTCCCATGTTGCAATTTTTGTGTTGGTTTGTCTGTTGTTCTCTGCTATGACTGTGCACCTTTGAGAGGGATCTTGTTCTGAACCCTCCCATTAGGTAGATGAGGACAGCAGTAAGCTGTGGCCTTAGTCTTCTCTTTCCCTGGGACAAACCAAATCCATTTCTCTGTCCCTCTCTGTCTTTTTCTCCAGCCCCCTAATCATCTTGGTTGCTCTCTGATGAATTTGCTCCATTAAATTGGTATCTTCCTTGTGCTGGGGAGTCTAAGACTGGTCCAGATGCAGTCTTACAAATGCTGAATGCACAGGAGGGATTTCTTCCTTCCCTTCTGCTAACTTCACTGCTGCTAATTTAACAGCTTAGTGTGCAACTGACTACCTTTCAAGCAAGGACGTGCTGCTTAATCACACTCAACTTGATGTTTACCAGGATCTCTACATCATTTTCAGCAGGGTTGCTTTCTATCCAGATGCACAGACTTATTCCTTCTCAGATGCAGGACTTGGCAGTTGCCTTTGAACTTTATGAAGTCCCTGTGAGCCCATTTCTCCAGCCTACTGAAGCCCTTCTGAAAAATATCACTGCCCTTCAGTGTGTCAGTATTTACCCTCATCCTGGGGGGAAACTGCCGTGGCTTTTGTTGGTATCATCTCTGAATTTGCTGAGAATGCACTCCATACAGCCTCTCGGGTCATTAATAAAATCATTAAACAGTATCGGTCCCAGCCTCAGTCCATGAGGGAAGACACTAATAGCCTATTATTGCCAACTGGACTTCGTATCCACAAATGCACCAAGTCCGGTGGTCCAGCCAAATATCTACCTACATTATCATCTGTTTATCCAGTCCTTATCTCAACAATTTCACTATAAGGATGCTACGGGAGAATCTGCCAAAGTACCTCCCAGATACTAAGGTTAAGCTGACTGGCCTTGTAGATTCCTGCCAAGGATCCCTGCCATGATACTTTAAATATGATGGTGCTTCACAGCAATGTCAGCCTTTCTGGGCTGTTCCTGTCCGTGAGAGCATTCTGCTCATGTGTGCTGTCCCACTATGCCTGTAATCCCGACTCGGTAACTGTGCTCAGACTTCTAATGCCTCTTGCTGTTTTCCATGCTGAACGCATTCAGGCACAGGCCTCTGAGATAGGAACCCCCTGTTGTGCTTTTCATGGGGAAAGTGTGAGAGCCTCCTACGTTATGTAGCCTGGTGACGAAAGAAGAAAACGGAAAACGTAAAAAATATTCAAGTTTGAAGGGATTAACCAGGGATAAGAGGTTAGGAAGAGTTAAGAAGATAGTGACATTCTGAATAATTGAAGTAAAGATGATCTGCAGACCTATTACATACAGTCATTCTGTTCAACTGTGAAGAGTATTCATGCAAAATTCATACATACTTCCTGGTCTTTTGGGTATTAAGCTTGGTGCAATTGCTTTGTTCCTGTGCTGAACAATGAAGGAAGGTTTTAGTCCCCTGTACTGTAAGAGAGAGAACTTTCTGGAACGCAAGCTCTGAAAAAGTAGCAAACTGACATTGGAATAAAGGCAGATGATGTTCACTATTTTAGTTATTTTTGAACTGCTTTATATATTTCTGTCTTATACAGATAATTTTTTTCAGTCACAATTCCGTGTTTCAATTCTAAAGAAATTAATTTGGTGGTCTCTTCAGTACAGATTTCAGATAAAAGTATTGCCTTAAAAGAAGGCTTAGGGATAAATGTTCTGCTTGCATTAATACATTCCACCAGGAAGCATATAAGGATGCTTGCTCTTGGTGAAGCTAACAGGGAGACCTTGCTTCTTACATAATACTGCAATGAACTAATGGGCAACAGGAAATTTGAGTAATATTTTAAAAAACTAATGTGTAAACAGGAGATGCATTCTGCAGTTTTAGTACATCATGAAATGCAAACAGTTTTCAATGAAATTTTTTAATACAGTTTGTTATTTAACTGCAAGAAGCCATGGAATAATTGCAATATGCATTTGAAACAGAAGAACATGAAGTTTTTAACTTATTATTAAAAATAACCTAAAACTTAGTTTACTCAAGTGAGGACATGATTTAAGTGTCATGTATAACCAATGATATATTTGCATACTAAATATTTCCCTAAAAGAATTTATTTTCTTTTCAAGAGTTAAAAAACATATTTCAGCTATCAGTTTAATGTTGCTCCATCTTGAAAACTGTGAAGCAGTAAATTTATTTCTGAAAGTCTGTGTAACTTAAATACATCTAAGTTCCAGCTGGCATTCACCAGCCTGGGTTAGGTGCCTCTGCATTATTATTTATGGCCTAAAGCAGTTGTACATTGCAGTAGGTGAACGTGATTTACTTTTTGTTTTATCTCTGTAGATGATGTGCTGCATACATTGACTGGAGCGATGTCCCTCTTGCGACGATGTAGAGTGAATGCTGCTCTGACTATACAGCTCTTCTCCCAGCTGTTTCATTTTATCAACATGTGGCTTTTTAACAGATTAGTTACAGCTCCCGATTCAGGGTTATGTTCACATTACTGGGGAGCTATCGTTCGTCAACAGTTGGGCCATATTGAAGCCTGGGCAGAAAAACAGGGTTTAGAATTGGCTGCTGATTGCCACTTGAGCAGGATAGTGCAGGTGAGTGTGTATTTCTGATTAACACTTCTTACATAATTGTATATTTGAATATTTGAAGATACAAAAGAATATTTGTATATTCTCTATTCCTAGAGAGTAGGATGTGGACAAGTACAGTTTGTGTGAATCAATCGTGGAACATGGAAGTAGCATGCACAGACACAAAATATGTTTTCAGCATCATTAATATTTAAGCTACAAGTGAAATTAATAGTCAGTGTTTTTTTTTTAGCCAACATGCTGTTCAATTTCTGTTTATAAGACTGAGCTATAACTATGCTGAACAGAGACAAGAAGAGTAGCTGAAAAATTGATATGCCTTATTTATGATAGGTTTAGTATTAATTCATTTTGTAGGTACAGGAGTTATATTTAGTGGTTGTTTCAGAGATATTTATGTTGCTTATGTAACAAGTCTGGCTTCTTGCTTTGTCTTTTCCTATCTCTCGTCTAAAGAAAACTCAGAAACAAGGCTTAAGGTTTTATTTCTGGCTTGGATTTATCTCCTATGACTTTTTTTTTTTTTCTCCTCTCCTAGGCAACCACGTTGCTTACCATGGACAAATATTCCCATGCAGATGTTCCAAATATTAACAGTACTTGCTTTAAGCTGAATTCCCTGCAGCTCCAAGCTTTATTGCAGAATTATCACTGTGCTCCAGATGAACCACTCATCCCAACAGTAAGTCTCTCCTGTCACTTGCTGTGCTGTTTAGCGTACCTGAGGAATATAGACTTCAAGTAAAAACACTGGCTGAAAATAGCTGTCTTACTGTTGATTGGTTTCACGTTGCTCTGAGAAGAGTCAGAACGGACAATCTGCTCTCCATACAGTAAGTGTCAGTGGTATCAGTCTGCTTCTGGCCACCAACTCTGTTGAGTGTACTTCACTGCAACTTGAGCAGGATATTGCCGAAAATCTCTCTTAGACCGAGTTGGAATGTAAGGTAACACTGTGTGTTGAGCATACTCAGAGAGGGGTCACTGCCACCTTACACCGTTTGCGGATGAAACTCAATAAGGTGGCAGAGAAGTGCACAGAGCACTCCCAAAAGCTGGTTCTGTGTATAACCACAAGGAACAAAAATTGAAATTTTGACTATAGAAATCAAATGAAAGAGGCAGGAACACTGAGCATTTTTTACATGTGGGCTGTAAAAATCCATGAATCTTGAATCCCTTCATATAACCAGTGGACGGATTGTCCTCTGATGGACAAATGTATACATGGAACATGTATGTAGAAGGATATATATATATATATATATGTTGTTTACAGAACTGTTTTTTATCTTGATATCTAAAACATAAATAGCTATTCTAAGCACTATCCATGGGAAACACTTTTGGCAGAAATCAAAAGAGGTTTTGTGTTCCTTGCAGAATTGTAATCATATGTGGATGAAAAGGTAAACCCTGATGATAGGATAGTTGACTGATCTCAAAAATCTTAAAAGGTGAAGATAATCTAATATTTATATAACTGGATGCATTGTCTACGAAGTCTATTTTTAATAACTTTGGATACCTCTCTTTATTAAATCAAAGGTACTAATACAATGGTTCTAATGGTGTTATGGGGGACTTGTAGCTTGGATATATTTTTACATATTGGCTACCACACCAAAAGGTATTTTCCTGAAGAATGTAGCTTATATTTCCTTTTACACATAGGTAGAATTACACGGTTTATTATTATTGCTCTTTAGGGACCTTTAAAGAAATATAGTGCTCGATTTGACAGGTCTTCTTTGTGTCAGAGGGAGGACTGCAGTAAGGCTAGTCTCGTTCAAACGTAGGAATGAGTCAAACCTGAGGTGATTTCTTGGTTCCTATGGCAGGGCATGCAACTTGGAAGAGACTGAGTGCTCAGAGAATTACTACTTGCATCTTTTTAAGAAGTTGCCTGTAACTCTTTTTTATTTCACTTAACTGAATGCTTTCATGCTAAAACTTAGGCCAACCTAAGGCATGTAAGGTAACAGAAAAATGGAGGAACTGATTGAGGAGGGAGGAAGAGCCTTTTCATTGTGCACTCTTTTGAGTAATGTGGGCTAAATGGAAGAATGTAGAAACACAAAAGTGGTGTTTGGACATTTACTTTCTGAGAAGTTGTATCTAGTAACAGATATCCTACTGAAATCTTAAAGATCCCTCTAAAATATAGAAGGAAGACTACTGTGCGCTACATGCAACCACAGTAGCTACGTTGTGAAAAGTACACTGTTTTCGTAGAGCATTTTGTGATATTAAGCGTAACAGTTGTGCACCAAATGTAAAACTTTAAAGTTCCCTGATGTACCTTGAGTGGTCCTGCTCTTGTGTTGTGTGCTTCTACAGTGTTATTTAAAAAATAGATACCTCTCTTAAGGGGTCCTTCACATTGTATGTGTCTCCTAGGAAATGTAGAATTAAATTAATTCTATAAAACTTCCAGACCTAGGGAACTGTATATGGCATTGGTCCTTTGTGGGTCTATGTGTCCTGATGGAGCTGAAAATCCTGGTTTATGCAAGCTGTCTGTTTCCTTTCTATATATTTAGTCTTACAGAAATACATATGTATACTCAACAAAGTGTCAAAATTTAAACCTACCTGTGATTCCACGTCTGTACATGCATGTTCTCTGCTATATATTTTTAATATATAATGGAAAATATAAAATTTAATGGAAAGTTAAAAGTAACAATGCCTTTCTGCCTTCTGTCCAGGAATTGATAGAGAATGTAGTAACTGTTGCAGAAAATACGGCTGATGAACTTGCTCGCAGCGATGGCCGAGAAGTCCAACTGGAAGAGGATCCTGACTTACAGCTACCTTTTCTTTTACCAGAAGATGGCTATTCCTGCGATGTTGTCAGAAACGTTCCAAGTGGTCTACAAGAATTTTTAGATCCACTCTGTCAGAGAGGTTAGTTCTTCTGTTGTTTTACAATGGTCTTCTATTTCTGATGTAGTGACCACAGAATGCAATATAGATATAGGTATATATATATATAAAGAAAGTAAGTTGTTTACATTTAACTAAAATATGTTTCAATCTTTTTATACTGTGTTCTTCAAGTGTTTACTTTTGCAACCCATAAAAAATATACAGGTTTTTTTAATCTTTACCCTTTCTCCCTGTCCCTTTTGTTCACTGTCAAGGTTCCAAATAAGCAGTGTTGAGTTACTAGTGCCTATTGAAACTTTGTTTTGCATTTGCTCCAGAGCTTTTTTTGGATTTTGGTGCTAGAGCAGCAAAAATTTACATAAATGTAAAGTTTGTAATACTTCAACAATTTCACAGTCAACTTACTTTTAAAGCTAATATAAATCAAATAAAGTCACTTTTTTTTACTTATCAGCTGCTTCCATATAACATTAAAAAACCATGAGCTTAAAGTTGTTCTTTCAATGCTCATCAGTGTAAGAATGTATGGTTTGGGCATTTGTAGTCCCAACAAAATTTCAGATGATGAGTAGAGGGCTCTTGTGCTTGGATGAAAGTAACCTAAACTTGAGAAAGTAAAGCAGGGGGAGTCTGTCAGAGAATTTACAGTGAATGAACAACTTATGATCCTTATCTTGTGCTATTCAATTTTATAAGAAGCATTTTTGTTATGTAATTTCTTAATAATTTTCTACTTAAAAAGCATTTGTTTAAAAATTTCCACAGGAATACCATGTTAGGTAGGCCAGCAAAGGAGGCTATCGGCAAAGCAGACTTACTCTGTCCTACAGTGAGGTTTTCGTAATTGTTGGTTCCTACTTAGTTTATAGAAAAGCCATATTCTTTTCATTTAAAAAAAACCCAAATAGGAAACTGACTGTTCTGAAAGTCCAGTGAGTTACAGAGGATTTAGTCATGAGACTAAAGATGAATAATAGACTAAAATCTTTAATTAGTAATTCATTTACCATACAAATGTCTGTATAGTTATTACAAGCAAGGCCTTTTAAATGCATACATTCAAAATTTTACCTTTTATGTGTCCCTGGGACTGGGTTTCAGTAAATCAGTGTAATTTGCAGTAATTCAGTGTAAACTGGATTGCTGAAAGGTGGCCTTTGTGAGGAGGAGAATCTCATCTGTTTGGATGGAGTGATTTGTAATTTGACTGGGATTTGAATTCTCACTGTTCATGATTTAGGAGACAATGTTGGATACCTCTCAGCTGCTGTGGCTCCTTTTTTCAAAATTGTAGGAATTGGTCAATTTACAAAAAACAAATCAAAGAAAAACCCCACTTGCATAGTTGCATTTAAAAAAAATGATGAGTCTCCAGGTGAAGCTTCACTTCTGCCAAATCTATGCTGAGACTGATTGGCTAGAATCTCTGCAAAGCAGATTTCTGTGGTGATGGCTTATTCAGAGTGCTGGTGGTTTGTATTCTAGAAGATGACTTGGTGTTTCATATCTCTTTTGAGTCTGGTTGGTACAACCAATATTTTTCAGCCCAAGAGATTTCTGTGAGGTTGTAGTGTTTTTAAATATGTATGTTCCTCAGAAGCAGCAGCTATACAACTGTAGGATTTTGTAGGTGCCATAAAATTTCATTGAAGCACGTAATGGCATCTAAGATGCAAGATTCAACATAGTAATGAATATAAAAAGATAAATACAGCTATTTGGTAGTTCCTTGTGGCAGGCTGTTTGATTTTAATTAAAATTAATTTGTTGAGAAAAGACAATGACTATGTTGATATTACTTTCTCTTCTAGGTTTTTGTAGGCTAATACCTCATCCACGGTCACCAGGCACATGGACGATATACTTTGAAGGTGCAGACTATGAAAGTCACCTGTCACATGAGAATGCTGAGCTAGTAAGTATTGATTCAGTGAATAATTGTCAAAACTGATACCTTGGCAAGCCATTGTGTTTTATGTGATGAGTTCTAATCCTTATTAGGAAGAACAGACTTCATCATTAAACATGTAGTTCGTCAGTGATTTGGTGAATTTAAGGAACTATTTGCAGTTTTTTGTAAGTCAGTGCTTTTTTAGGCTGTGGCATGATATAATTCTCATGTAAGCAAATTTTGTCTGTTGTGTTCCCCCACCCTGGGGGTAAACAGTGAAGAAATTCCTTTTAAACACATGCAAAAATATATACGGACAAGCATCTGTAAATAACTTGTAATGTGAATGGAGCTGCAGGCTGCTTTTATTTATAAACTGGCGGTTACCAACTAAATGTTTTGTATTAAGTTGTAATCTGGTACTTTTTTTTTTCTGCTAGGTTTTCAGGAAAAATTATTTAGTTTTCCATTTCATTATACTTATCAAAGAGGGGTTTCACTTCAGTGTGAGGTAGCTTTTTTTTTCTGTTGGGTTTTTTTGTTTGTTTTGTTTTGTATGGGTTTTTGTGGGGTTTTTTTTTGGTCAGGTTTTTTTTTGTTTTTTGAGTATATGATAGTCAAGAATATCAAAGCTACAGAACAACTTGGTTTTGGAAAGATACGGCTTTATGTGAAATAATTTTTAGAGCAACTAAACAGAAATAGCTTCATATTTATAATTAGCATTTCAGTGAAATCAGGAAGACCAACATGAAACTAGAATCATGTTTCTAAGGACTTCTATGAAAAATACTTGCCCCTCGCTACTCAGAGAGACTTGAAAGCTTCATTTACTCTGTTCAGAACCTGGCGTTTGTTAGATGACATTATGCAGCCTTGCTGCACTGTCCCAAATAACATGTTTACAGAACAGAGCATCTCCTAAATCTGTGTAACTGATACAGCAGAGCCTCGTCTTGAACTGATAAGCCAGGCTCTGCAGGCTTAGTATCTTGGTTAAATGGGCATTTGACTAAGTCAACTATAGCAGCGATGTTCTTGAGACATCATGCTCTTCCTCCTCCCCTTGTTGCTCTAAAGAAGTGCATTTTTTAGAGCTAGTGGAAAGAAAAACCATCTGAAGTTACACTAAGTACTTGCTGTTCCTCGTACTAAGAGCAAGCTAAAGTAGAATTCTGGCCAGTCTTCCTTAAAAAGGCTTGATAAGGGAATGCAGGATGAGTGCATGTTACTGTTTCATTCATCCATGGAAATTAATACCATGTAAGACTGTTCAAATAACCTGATCTAATCATTCTTCTCTCTGGTGCATGTATGTTAACGGTAAGCTTCAGAGTTCTACAAGTCTTTAGTCTGGTGTCTGAGCAATGCTCTGAACGCCGGTTCACAAATCAGCTCTTGGTGCAACATGTCTGCATAATCTAAGTGCTAGGTAAATGTTCCATTTTATATCCATGAGGTCTTTTTTTGGTTGGTTGGTTTTTTTTTCCTTTCCCCAAGCCAAAACTACTCTCACAATTCTGCTTCTGTTGGTAGTCTCGGGAATTGCCCAGGCTAGGAAGTCTCCTCAAATTATCACTGAAGAATTTCTTTTATTCTTAGACCAAGAGGGAAATTCAGTATAGACTAATGGCAAAGTTATGTTCCTAGTGGCTTACCTTTTCCAGTGTGTATGTTTTTTGTTGAATTACTTTAATAATGTTTCTATTTAAATTAATGGAAAAAATCCTAAATAAAGTAGGAACAGATTCTGTTCTTCTGCCATTCTTGGCACAGGACTGCTAGAATACTCCTAGCTTGAAAGTACTTGCTTTTCTAATACTTGAACTTAATCAAAAAGCGTTAATATTTTTTTTTTTTTAATTAATTTCCGTTGTTTATATTTTCACTTTGTCCTGGATCTTGTGGAACTTGCAGTTTTTAATATCAATACAAGCTCTAGGGTGCTTTAACTTACATGCTTCAGCCAATGAAGGCTGTGATGGCAACTTCTTGAATAGAGGGGTCTGGCAATGTTGCAAAGATATAAAAAAATTAGTGAACATGTTTAGGGGCTCGGGTTGTTTTTGAGTTACAGAATTTTCAGAAGTGAAAATTTTTGGAACTTTCTTTCAAGGTTTTAACTATGCCTTTGAAATGAATTGGCGTCTTAGTATCTTTGCAGAATTATCTTTTAGATGCAGCACTAAAAACTGAGCTCTGTGTAGATCACCCTCACCTTTCTAAGAGGGGCCTACTGAGTCCGTCCATTAAAAGTTACTAGGGTTTTATAGACCTGTTACATTTCAAATTGTGAATCATTAATAGTGTCCTTACTGAATTAGAGAAGGAGAAACAATGGGTAGACTTCAAAGCTTCAGCAGTGTTCAGATGCGGTACTTGATAATGTGAATCCATATTAATGAAATGTTAGAGATTCTACCTTTACAAAGGAATGCTAGACAAATTATTTAGAGTGCGAGATCTTCTGCTGCACTAACAACTTTGTTTTGATTGTAGATGAATTATTTTATGCAGTAATTTTCCTAGCCTGGCAGTGAATATGAACTCTTGTCTTTTTTCTTCTTCCCTTCCCTGCTTGATAGGCTCAGCCTTTGAGGAAAGAACCTGAAATTATCACTGTAACACTAAAAAAACAAAATGGAATGGGACTGAGCATTGTTGCTGCCAAGGTATGGAAGTCAGTTTGTGTAAGTGTTATTGAAAAACCTTTTTTTCTTTTTTTTGTCATCAGCCTACTGTGGAAAATGTTAATGGAAAAATCAATTTCTTTTAAGTTTGTTGTGCACATCATGTTGATCATACTTTTATTCTGGCTGGGGAATGTTTCGGTAAAATACACAGATGTGACCAATACAAGAGGAAACCTAATGTCAGCGTAGTTATGACATTTAAGTTTAAGCCTCTACTACAGGTTTATTCATTCTTCGGAGCCAAGAATTGGCAGTGTTGTTACATGGAAATAAAAACCAGGCTTATTTAGCACTTCTGCTGAAAAGTAGCAGAAGTATCTAGGAAAGAAAAGCAGTAAATATAAAGAATAAAATGCCTGGTTTTGTGTGGTTTTTTTTTTTTAAAATTTAATTTGTTGAATGAATAAAATAATTCACATATATATGTTAAAGTTTGTATACTTTCTGCTATGAAGACAACACCTTTTGCACAGTGTACATACGCATGTATGACTTTAGTTTTGCCTCATTATAGTAGAGAGCTACAGTGTATTAAGTAGCTTGCCCTGGCTTGCCAGAATTGTGGGTTTATACTGCTCTTAGTAGCACTAGAGAGTAATGTATAGAATGCACGTACAACTCCAGCCACCAGATGGAGGACTCCACTAGTTGGTTGGTTTTGCTTTAACTGGGTCACATAGCAGACATAATCTTTGAGTTTTAAGCTTGTTATAAATCATGCGATGGTGATATCCAAAAGTCCGTCTTGTAAATATGTGGTGTACAACAGATAGAATAAATCTTTCCAAATGTCTCTCCACCGTGTAGTACATGAAACTTCAGAATGCTGTAGTCCTCCTTGGCAACTAGTGCATGGGCTGAAAACACGATTGTTTTACTGCTTTTAAGTTATCTCACATAGTTCATTGCTTCTAAACAGCACTATTATTTTTTTTTTATACAGCTTTGATTGTTTCATAGTCGGTTCTTGAGTCAGTAATCTTGCATAGTATCACTTTTAAGATTTATTTCTGACATCTGCAGAGGAATACCAGGTGTCAGGTGTATGTTGCTGACAATCAGCAGTTATTGAGGAAACTATTCAGGATCTGAAAAATGTAATGCAATATTCTGCTCTTATTTTGGTGAAGTGGGTTGATAATTTGAGAAGCAAATGCTGTATCTTGAGATACGCCAGATTAAATGTGTGTCAGATTCTGACTGCCATCTGCATTTCTGTTGAATGTTTCAAAATATGCAATGGAAATTATTTTTTTTTTTTTTCACTTTAAACTGTGAAATCTTGATTTTTTTTTTTTTTTTTTTTTCATGTAGACAGAAGCAGGATATAATAGAGGGGGAAGTTTCCTTTTTCACTGGAGCTGGCTGGCTTCTATATGCTGTTTTAACAGCTGCCACTTCACTCCCATTAGCAGTATGTAATAGTGCTACTGGTCAGTGTGTAAGCTTGATTTGAAGGTTTTTTACAAATTATTTAACCAATTTCATGATTACTTTAACATGATCAGTGATGGAAGCAGCCGTCTTCATCTCAGCAGAGTTGCAGAGACACTCATTGGTTCAGGCACTGATTACATTTAATCTTGCTGCTGTGTGCCTGGCGCAATATTGGAACTCTGATTTTTAAAAAGGGTTGTTATGGCTTAAATCTTGATCTGAAGTAAGCAAGAGGCAGATTTTTATTTTAGCTTCAATGTAGAATAAAAACTTTTGCTTAATTCAAAGTCAGCAGAATGTTAATTGGATAGAAATAATCGTCTCGCATTAAGTGTTGAAACAAGTTGCTGTAGGAGTTAAATAGGATTATTTTCAAGGGGTTAGTTGAAGGAGTTCAAAGTTGCTTATTTTAAGTAAATAATAGCATGTTTTTCCTGTAATACGCTTCATACAAACAACGGAGTAAGAAAGAATATATGCATTAATTTTCTCAATCTAGCCAGAGCAGAACAGATCAGAGAATTGAGTGTGACTGAGAATCTAGCAAGAGTGGGTGGATTTTTTTTTTTTTTCTATTCCTATCTTGCTGGCTTTTACTAATAATTTTTCTGACACATCTCCATTCACGTGTCTTTTACCAGCATAAAAATTAAAATTCTCATTTTTCCCTTTGGCTGAGAAAAATGGAAGAAGTAGTCCAGTAGACTATTTGTTAAAATTTTCTTAACATTAACTGGATAGAATACCTGAAATGAGAGGGACAGGCAAGTGTGAGAATAGATTTAGGTTTTTCTAACTTTTATAATAGTAAAAGCTTGGCTATCAAATACTCATATGGAAGTACCTTATAGTTGAAGAAATGAAAGCTCATATTCAGTTTCATAAATACAGTTACTGCTGCCATGCACAGGATCCCAGTTTGCTGACCCGCTTACATTCATTGAACTATTGGTTTCTAGAGTGCTTCAAAAGTGCTGTAATAAAAGAAAATGCAGTGACTGGTCAACAAGTGGCCCTGCTCCAACCAGTGAAAGACAGCCCTGAAACTCTTCAGCTTTGTTTAGGAAAACAGTTGTTTTTTTCCTGTGATGTGACAAAATAGTTGCTCTCAGTAAGGTGCCATGAGAATCCCTTTGCGTGTCAGTGCTGACCTGCCTTTCTTGTTAAGTCTTAATGGGCTCCTCGTACTTGTCACTGGCTTGGATGAAGTTGGTTAAGATACAGGTTGGTGATACTCTAGGGGAGGAAGAAATAGGCCAATTCACAGAGACTGTGAAGAAAAATAATTCCTCCTGCCTACTTTTATTCCTTCTACCCATTGCAAAAAATCTGCGCTTTCCTAGTAATCTGTGCTCATCTCTGAGGAAACATCTGACAGATTTATCATTTGATAATTCTTTGATGTTTTTATTAGTTTGCAGGGTTTTGTAGATAAACAAAGTCTGTGCCAATTAAGAGTTTTTAATGGGAAAATTAGATACCATACCTTACATACCCCTTCCACACCAAATGTTCTTAATTACCAAGTGATTGTCACACCTGTGCTGCGATTGGAAAAGATGATTAGAGTTGAAGCTAAGGTTATACAAGCAGAGGAGTGATGCAACTTGCATTGAAATGCTGTGCACCTGCTTATTCTTACGATAGATGGATTCAGTTTGTGATACTAGGTGATTGCAAACATATTGATATTAATGTACAAACAAAACAAAACCAAAGGAGTTGAGCCAAGGAGTACATGAAAGTGTTAGGTCCCTGGGGAACCCTGTATTTGATCCTCTTTCCACCTAATGACAGGTAAAACGTTTAAGTGCATTATTTCAAGTTAAATGAAATATGAGTAGCTGTGAAATAAACATTTTACAGGGCTCCTAGGAGTGCCAGAGAAGGCACAAATGCTGCGCATCACCTAGTTCGCCTCACATTGCTGTAAGGGTGTTTTCTGAGACAGGACAGCCCCTTTGAGCAACCGTGTAGTAAGCATGTATGCTATACGCAAACATACCAGAAAAAACAAGCTTAGTTATGAAACAACTGTTAGCTGCCAGAGCACTGTAAACAGTGTTGTGTGTATTTTGGCTTTTGTTTTGTTGTGTGTTTTTTTTTTTTTTTTTAAATTGGGAAAATACCTGACAGCATTTCTTAAAATGAATACTTCACACTGATTTTTATTTTTATGTAAAGTTAAATTGTATAGCTTCAGATGTGATCCAAAAAGATAACTTGTTGTTCTACCCTTTTGTAGGTGTTGCATGTTTTCTTACAGCAATACTCCTGTAGCTTCATTAGCAGTAGCTTTTGTAATAGGTGTATGGAAATGTAGTTGGTAGGAGTGGTCGGGCATCGGGAACAGTATTGCTTTTCGAGGTTGTGTGCAGAATTTGGTTGCTCTAACTCTGAAAGATGTTTTGATGTTAAAAGCTCCCTGACTCCCAACCGCATTGCGGTTAAGTTTTTATGAAATCCAGATGATTTGGAAGCAGCGTGTGCATGCAGTTTACTTTAAAAATATATCGCTTTTTGGGGGCTTTCGCATGTGACTTCTTAGCCATCTGTGGGCCAGCACATTACTTCCTGTTTAATTTGGAGGGGTTTTGTCTTTTGTACAAAAGGGCTCCCTTCTTTTTTTTCCTAGCAGTTTTCAAAGTTTAATAAAGCCTCTAAAGCAAATGGAAGTCAGAACAGCATAACTGATTACGTAAGAGTCTGAATACTGTATTGGTTATAGCTGGTGTTGATAAACGCTGCGCTGTGTCATCGCATCCAGCTCCCAGTTATCTTGATGGGTATCTTGGAAAATCCAGCAGACTAGAGCGGTGGTTGCTGTTGAGGGCTGGAAGAGAAGTGGAGAATTGTTTTTTTTCTTTCAAGGATCTGTAGTCCCGGAGATCAAAATGTGGTTTTCTGTTGTTGGAAGAACAGAATCCATGGTAAGTCTGTTCAGGTTTCTGTTGGGACTGTTTTTCTCTGAAGTTTTAAATACTATCCCTGTACTTTCTCCTGCTCTCTTGCTTGTTTAAACCTGCCAGTAGTTATTTGTTCGTGTAGCAACAATGTAATACAGCATGCAGTTAAATATAGTCAGATGTTAGTAGCTAACTTCCTAAAATCTAGAAAGAAAAAACTAATTTTTTAGCTTGTTCTTCATATGCACTTCTCAAACTTGCGGAAGTGACTATTAATATTTAAAGTTTCAGGTGTGATAACTACTATTTTACTGTGGCAGAGCATGAATAGCATGACCTGTGGTCTGTTTACTTGTCATAGTGGTTGGCTTTAATCCAGGTTCCTCTAAAAGTCTGTTTTCCCTTTATAAAGTCTTAGTAGAATAATTAAAATTGACATCCCAAACAGTATATGTAAGATTTTTAATACTCTGTAGACCCCTTCTGAAAAGACCAGAACATGCAAATATGCCGCCGTTAGGATATCTTATGTTCAACACATTCACAGCGTAGAGGCATTTGAATTCTGTTCAGGTTGCTGCTGCACAAAAGAAGGGATTCCCGTGTTCTGCAAGAACGATAGAGCAGGTTTTGTTGATTAATCTTTGCATGATGGTTATATTCATTAGTATGCTACTAGTTAGTTCTTTAAAGTATGGCACACTTCTGCTTCTTTCTCAGTCATCTTTTATTAGCATAACAGAAAAAGTTACCTTAAAATATATACAAGCATCTTAAAGTACATATGTGTATGCTCCTACTTGAGTATAAATCAAAGTATATTTTCTAGGGTTTTTTTAACAAATAGTCAGATTAAATGTTTTCATAGCGCTTGCTAAAATAGGATGAGACGGTGATAAGGCGTTTCTTTTTTAATAGAAGTGTTTCAAACACTGGGTGTGACAGTTCATCAATAAATATTCTGGGGAAGGGGCTTACTTCTCTAAAAACAAGTAGGTGGCATCTTAACCATAAATAATTGGTATTATTTGGTGACCTTGTTGTTCTTAAGGTTTAATTAAATCATTCTCAGTTGCTGTATTTTCTAAACTGTTGCTTGTCATTTCGTATTTAACAGTCAATTTAAGGTGTTAAATGTAAGGAGGGTTTGAGACTACCATCAGTATCAATTTCAATATGAAATTTTTCTGAAAGTTAGTTCTACAAATATCTTTCAGGTGATCTATGTAGAAGGAACAGGCTTAAACTTTAATTTTAAAATCTTAATATTCTTTTCACTCCCAAAAAATGGAAAATTAGGTCTGTAGATAATAGTACTGGTAACATAATATACAAATTTGATACAGAATCTTTCTACTCTGCGTTTGCAAATATAGACAGTTGATGGGATTTTTTTTTTTTTTTTAAACCACTTCTTAGCTTTTTACTTGTGTTCCAGGTCTTAAGATTATTTTTTTTAACATTTCAGATACCTCAGTATCTGAAGTCGTCTTGTGTCTGTGCTTTCTAAGTATTTAAGGAAAATTTTTGCCCTTTCCTCCAAGTATGAATTAATTGAAATGTTTGAGTAAGAAAATTTAGATGTTGTTTAGTTTCGTTTTTTGTTGGTTTTGGGTTTTTTTTAATGTTCAATACTAACATCAGCGGTGTAAACTACTGATGTTGCCTTAACAGGCTTCTTAGGAGGAACTTAAAATAAAAATACAGTATTTAATTGTCATTTCCAGCACAGATTTCTCTGTCTCTGGAATAAGATAATGTGTAAGTTGCCAGTTTAGTCTTCACCATAAACAGATAGGCAGCTATGTGTTAGCAATTTGCCTGTTTCTTGTTGATTCATAACTTCCAGCGAGGTTTTTGGTTAAATTTTGGTACTTTGTATATGCTCCATAAAGTTTTGTTATTGCTTTCATGTGCTGTGTAAAAACTAAAGCTTATGCCAGCACAGCATGATTTTTTCTTCTCACTAGCGGCGAGACCGCAACTCTGCTCAAGTAGAATGTTTTTGTCATTTATATTTGCTTGTATTTAAATTGATACTACAAATGGGTCACCCAGATGTTTGTATTTAATACCTTCTGGAACAAACTGGGTTTTAAAATTCATGTGCCAGTTCCTCCTTGGACTCATATCTTCTGTATGCAGGCACTTGCTAGCAAGTCCCCAAAAGTTATACTGCACATATGTTTTAGCTAGAATTCCTCCACCAGACTTCATTCAATTCAGGCATTCAAATAACTTCAAAAATTCCGTTTAGATACATGCTAATACAGCATTTTACTTTTAAATTTTTTACGCCTATTAATGAAAACGACTTTCAGAAGTTAACTAATTCCATGTAGACTTTTCCCCGTATGAATAATACTCTCAATTGGAGTAGAAACTTAGGCGCTTACTATTAAGTGACAGTGTGTGCACAGATACTGAATTAAGTTCTATCCATCTGAAACTGCAGAGCAGCATTATGTGGAAGATTGTGCTGTGGGTTTTTTTTTTTTTGCTTGTAATTTGTCCTTAGCTATAGAGCCAAGAGCCATTTCTTCGAAAAAGCGCAGAGATACAGGGTGGGTTTTTTTCCAAAATAGATTGCCCAGCATGTCTTGCCTGTCAAGTCCTATCCACAGATGTAATTAAGCTGAGGCATTAATTCAGAGTTGCCTTAACAGGGAAGAGCATCACAGACTGCAATATGATTTGTAGATTGGCGCGTAACTCTGAATAGCCCTTAGTGTGTCACTGCTCATGGAGTATTTATAGCAAACGTACATTAAAAAGTTAACCCTTATGGGGGAAATAGAGCTCAAGCAATATATTTTCCTTGAGCTCAACAAAGATTTTTTCCTTTGAAAGAAAAGTGAAATTGAATCAGACTCATGTATTTAATTTCTTTCCTTAAAAATTAGGAGTGCTTTTATGCATTTGTAGACTATCATACGAATTTTCAGTTGCAGCATTTATAACAATACAAGAGGCTTCCTTTTCAGTAAGGTTAAGGAAGGCTAATGAATAAAACTTGCTTAGTCTTTTATGAATGTTGTATGTGAAGTGAAGCATTTTTCCTTTACTTATGACTTTTCCCGTTTCATGAGAGCACAATTAGGTAGGAACTGTTGATACTCGATTCCAGTCTCAGAATGAGACTTTAGACCAATTGCTTTAGCTATTTTGTTTAGTTGCTTTGGTTTTCATCAAAGGTACCTTTTTAGAAGCACTCAGTTTCCAGCGTGTGAGAGAAATCATGTTAGAAATTGATACACTTCTGTCTAGCACAGAAATCAGCATGCCTGCTTTCCATGTTTATCTCATTGCCTTATTAAGGTTACCAAATACCATAATTTGTTTTTTATTTAAAAAAAAAAAAAAAAAAAAAGACTACCTATGCAAAAGCCTGCAGTATTGCATATTTTATTAATGCTGTTTCAGGAATTCCATTACAGAATATCTTGGAGTCTTTGGTCTTTTATCTCCTGGGAGAAGCACACTTCAGGAAAATAAGAGGGTATATTCACTTGCTTGCTTTGTGTGCAAGTCAATCTTTATGGCAAACGTTCTTTTATAAAAAAGTAACAGATAACTTACTCCATTGAAGAGAACAACAAAACTCTTCAGTCCTTTCTCTTTACTCCTTTTGAGGCTATTTATAAATAGAGCTTCTGGATACACTGGATGTAAAGTTTCTAGGTTGTTGGATGCTTCAGATCCCATGATATCATACTGCTTGCAGTCTAGCTTTTTTTTCTCTGAATAGTAAGACTCTTATTTTTCATCTGTTTTCCCACCCAGTGCAACTTAAAGCTACAACGGAATTATTCATAGATGTTAAATGCTTGGTGTTTCTTTGCCTGTGAATAGTGTTGACTGTCACCACTGCCTTTTTTTTTTTAATTGGAAATGTTTTGCCCACTTTTGACTGTAGTTCATCCAACTCCAAAAATGTTTGGGTTTTTGCCCCCACCATGGAGGAGAATTAGAGAGGGGAAAGCAAAGCAGAAGTTTACATATGTGGAGCATGGGTCAGTTTTAAAATGCTTTTTAAGTCAGGGTACGATGTGACTCAGAGCAGCTGTAGCCACAACTAAGAGACCAGTTTTACATACGGTAGGCTGGTTCACCTCATTTATATTTGGAAATTATATGGGGCATGCTATGAAGTATTTTGTCTAACGATGACAGATTTCCAAAATCTTTACGTTGGTCTTAAGGCAGCAGAGGCCTTCCCTCCTCTGACAAAGTGTTTTTTTCTGCCAGAGGAGTTTGCCCTGACTGGAGGTGAGACTAGTAGCTACAAAGTTGGTCTTTCTGATTCCTCTGGGCTGACAGCAAATAGTTCAATGAGTATGTTCGGTACATAAAGTAGATAAATATGTACTTATCCAGATGGAACCTACAAAATGCATGCAGCTTTAGGCAACGTGAGTGTTTGAGTGATCAGAACCCTTTGCTTTTGCCTCCTAGAGAGTACTTTTGTAAACTGGCTGCATAGTTTAGCAAACTGGTATGCTTTAAAATGCTTACAAGTTTGGGTTATTTAAATGCTTCTAGACTAATTGCTTGCCAGGGAAGTCAGACTGAGACTTGATTCTGTTGCATAAACTTGCCTTTAAGGATGTTTATAAGAACTTACAGAGATCATCTACATAAACTTAAGAGTCTGGAATCAGAGAATTAGCCGTGATAAAAATCAGTAAAATCTACTCTGGGTGTAGGCAGACAGAAGATTTCAGGCCTGATAGCTGGTATCAGGCTTGATAGCTACATTTCAGTCCTGTTTTGTTTAAAGACATTTTAGTTGCAGGCATTCATTCTGCTTTTAAAAGATTTTGTTTGTATAAAATACAACAGAGCCTTAACAAAAAAGACCGACTTGGAGAAACAGTGTCATCTTTGAAATGTTACAAGAGATACCAGGTCCTACTGTTTCAGCAAGGTATATACGTGCACATATATGTGATATCTACATCATTAAAATGAAATCTTTTTTAATGTTTGCATAACTGCAAAATCCAAGAAGGTCTTAAATCATTGGAGATTTTTTTAAAAGAAATAATTTTCATGTGACCCGTTGGAGTGTTTTGACATGTAGTGTTGGTATCTGAAGCCACTATAATTGGAATATTACTTTGAAAAGGTTGGTAACTATGACACTTTTTTGTGGATTCAGTCAAGCTATAATTGGAGACTGAAGATACTTTCACTTCGGGATTACTTTTTTATATTACCATTTATGTGAACCTTGAAACCATTTAAATGTATTTAACACAGAAATCTTCAGATCAGTATTGAAAGGTCATTAGGAACACTTTCTTGCATTTTGTGTAAATAAAAGGAGTTTTTAATACATGTAACATATTTAAAAAAACTTGTTATTGAAGTGTATTATTTTCTTTATAATCAAACGTGATTCTGCCAGTCTTTATCAGAAGCTGTTCATCGCTCCAGTTTTATTGGAGTGATAAACAAAGTATATGAAGCTAAACAGGTATGAGCAAATGACGGTTTAGAACAAGTAATAACAAGACCTTACTGTTAATTGTCTGGTGCATTACTGGTTTGGTTAGGTGCCGTACTTGCAGATATGTTTTGCAGATGCATAGTTTTTCCTTAATTACTTAATACGACAATTTTGCTGTCACTCCTGACAACTGGAAAAGTGTTTTTGTAATAGTTTCCATAGTTTTAATTCTAATGATAGCTATTGAAATAACCAGGTCATCCTACAGATCTATTAAAACTGCAAGAATATTACTAACCTCGCAGAAAGTACAACTAGTTTGAGGTCCACCTTAAGCTAGTTGTGGGGCTTGATGCTTGAGGATGGGAGTAGCTTAACTGTTACGAGGTTCTCGTCAACAGATGGACCTTTATTCCCACTCTGATACCTTCAGGTTGGAGTACTGGTAGGGCTGCGTGGTGTCTCAGCACCTCCAGCCCATTATATTGCTGGTGGCAGGTCCCTGCATGGTGTGGCATGTGTGGCTCCTCTGGGAACCTGGCTGCGTGTTGATACTCCCTAAAAGGAGCTGCCTGTTTTTTCCACCATGCCATTAGGGTTGCTTGTCCTGGCAAATACCAAACGGGAAGGAGAAGCGGGCAGGATTTCTTCTGCCTGCTTTTAATGCTTCTTTGGTGACTGAGTCACCAGCTGATGGGCTGGCTGTGATGCTGCCATTAGAACATTCTATCTGATGTTCCTATTATTCACACTGCTACTTTATATACTGTTGCGCTATATGGTGTGTTCTGATTTTATGGCTGATGTAATGGACGCAAGCCAAAGTTTCCTGTGTTTGTTACTGACGAGGGAGTCTTATAACTCATCTTGGTGACATAGCAACGCTAGTAGTAAAATCTGTTCTCCTTAAATACTTCAATTCTGTCACTTTTATTAATTCATTACTGCTGTAGTCCTGTACATCCTCAATTTTACATTCTTCTGATCTCGGAGTAGGTGTTTCTTTTTTTCAGATCACTGTAGTTTAATCTTGTTCTTTTCCTTATTGCTCTGATTACTCCATAGAAGTAGCTGTAATTTTTTTATAATGCTACCTCTTCTGTTTCTATAGTTCTCATAGTAATTTTTTAAGCAAATGAAGTATTTTGGGCACAGTCCTATTAGAGCCAGGAGAGGCTTGCACAGTAATGCTAATTCTGAAAACAAGTATGGACTATGCTGATGTGCTGCTTGATAGATGGCCCAGGTGATAAGTGTATGCGATGGAAAATGACTTGTTTTCATTAGGCTGCCTCAAAAGCTGAGGTTAGGTTGCGTTATCTAACTCAGTCCTTTGGCTTCTTGAGCATCATAGAGTTTTTGTAGTCAAGCAGAGAATCGTACCAGGCTTAAAAGGGGCAAATACCCATTTGAACAACAGGTATGAAATCTTTGCATACCTTTGTCTGCCATAATCGTAGTCCGCTGAACATATTTTTGTATGTTTTTTTTCCTTTTGGTGCATAAAAAGCGTGATTGACTTGGCTCTGTTGTATCAACTTTGTTTTCCTTCCATCATCCTGCTCCCAGCGAATTTCCAGATTTTTTTTTGAGGTTGCAGGCTATGTGACTTGAAGAGTGGAAATCCTGTAAACAAACCTCATATTTGAGGGGTTTGTTATTTTCTTCACCTTCCAGGTTATCAATAACATAGCAATGTTATTTATATTATATATGTAATGAAAAAAATTTAAAAAGTTGTTGTCTCTCAGGTGAGATTTTAATGTTGACCCTTTTCTGTTGGCTCCAGTCTGTCTGAATTCATCAATCTCTGAAATAGCTTTTTTTGATAGAGCTGGGAGTCCGTGCTGAAATTCAGTCTGGTTAACTGCTCTGCTCTGCAGTTTTTGGTCATATTTTCAGATGAAGTTCTGTTGATACTGTAAGCGTATAAGTCATCATACAAATGTGTAATAAACTTAACAAGCCTCTCTGTATTTTATTTCCTTACTTTTATTTATATCCCCAGGCTTTAATTTTTGACTCCACCTTGTAAGATTTTTCTAAATATGCTTTTGTCCTGTGGTAAGAACTATTTGAAACTAGGCTACTACGACAAAAATAAAGCTAGACCTCTTTTCTAAAAGCTTACCTATCTTACTTGTGTCCCACTTTAAATATTGTTACACAGTGTGTGTGGGCCACACAGGTGCAATAAAACCAGATCGAAGGGAAACAGAGCTTCTGCTGAGTTTTAATTGCTGGATTTATTGATAGTGTTTTATACCTCAATTTTTTGCTTATCCTCTTGACTTGTAGCTCCTTTTATTCTTGCTCTTAATGAGGAGGACTCATTGTTTATTTACCTTTTACAAGGTAGTCTGGTCACTTAAACAAACCTTTTCCCCTACATTGCTTTTTTCATTTAGGTTTAGGATAAAGACCTGAGTTATCATTCTAAGCAGACTTCTGTATGCAGAAGTGTGCTGTGTTTGCCTTTACCTCCCAAGTAGGATTAGATGATCTACTAAAATTCCATGTAAATGCAGAAGTTCCCCATTGTCAGAGAATTCCTGCAGCAACCTGTAAGTCACGTCAAATTTAGGATTAATTATTCTCATACTCTGACTAAACTCAAGTGCATGCCAAACTTGCAAGTGTAGTATGTTAACATCTTTCAACTTGTGCTGTTTTAAAGCATTAAATGACTTCTTAAGATAAGTGTAAGATGATAAGAAAAACTTCATACAGGTATTGCATCTCATGCAAATGCGTGGCTTCGTTCTGGGTACTAGGCCTAATCGTTTTCCTCATGCATTGGCTATGCACATCAATCTTAAAGATGATGAAGCCCAAGCATGGAGAAGATTATTTTCAAGAATCTTCTAATGTTTTCACTCAGAGACCTGACTGAACTTAATGGAAAAAAGGGGGAACGTTTTTTTTTTCCACTGTGTAATTACATCAGTAAAAGTGTGCTTTTTTTTTTTTAACAGGATGCATTTACTTGAGTTCTAAATATGCTATTAATCAACAACTCTTGCTAAAGTTAGAATGGGTTGTATTTTTTACGTTTAGAAAAGGGAATGGGTGGGCCATGGCAAAGTTGGGAAGTATCTTTTGGGTACGCTTGCCATGCAGGTTATCAAAAACTTAAAATGAAGATGTTTTTCTGCTGTGTAGTTTGCTTCTCTATGTGGGAGTCTGCATGTATGTGCTTTTTTTCGGTTTTGCAATTGTTTTGGGACTCAGCTTCCAGTAGAATACTGTTGCTCTGCAGATGCTGCTCAGAGCTGCTTGACAAGTCAATAGGATGCCTATACTAGGACTTAGGAATTTGAAACAGTTTAAATTGTTGGGTTAAATAAAAATCACTTTATTCACCAAATAATGAAGTCTGAGGCTGCAGCAGAAAAACACTGATTATTTTATGTCACGTTGTTTTAACCCACTTGGGAATTACTTGGACAGTGTTTAAACTCAAATATTCTCTGTTAGGTCAAAGTTGGCATTTCTTTGTATTGCTTATTAAAAAGAAGACTTCCCTAGTGGAAGTTCACAGATGTGCTCTAAACACACACCCTTATTGATCCAGGCCCCTCCTAGCAACCCCCTTTCCTGTACGGTGGGTCCTGATGTGCTGTAAGCAATTTAAGGAAGCTGATTTGATTAAAACCAAAGCTTTTATTTGAGAGGAAGGGGGCTGCAGAGGGCAGTCAGCTTAACCTTCAGCCAGGTCTCTCGTGGGACCTGCCATGACAGTGGTGCCGCTGCAGGTCCCAGTACAAGACAGCGTGGGAGCAGGCGGGTGGATTTTTTTCTGATGCTCTGCACTGCTAGTGTCGTTTACTACTAATTTAGAATAACATTTTCTTAAAAAAAAATACTGAAATGTGTAAATAGTGCTCCACTGCTGGCCTCTGAATTTAGTTCTCTTTGCTCTGTGTAATTTTTATGATCTGGGTTGTTCTGTACTGATTATTTAGCTCTATTGTAAAAGTACAGCATGGTGGTGTTTCTCATTTTGAAGCTTAGGTCTAAGGTACTTGAGGTATCAGAATTTTAAAATGTAATATAATTCTCATTCTTCAGTCCACAATTCACTGTTCTAATTCTGATCAACTAGTATCTTCCTTATAGAGCTTTTTCCCTGTGGTTCTCCGCTTTGGCTATGCGTTGTAAGAATAGATAACACTCAGGGTAAACGAAGGAGATCTTCAAAGTGGAGTGTTACGCTTAACGCAGTTCAATTCAGGATTACTGTCACCCAGGTAAACTGAAGCCTGTGTTGGTGGCTTTTGATGTAATGATTGGGCTTGTTCTGTAGAAGTGGTTCTTCCAGTTGAAAGGCGTGAGTAAAAAGTGTGGCTGCTAATTGGGAAGCAATAAAGAAGTAGCATTACGTTTGTGGTGTTTTTCAGTTACACACCTTGAAAATTTTCCTTAAATTATTACTTAAGGGAAAGGATTTCCCAAATTTTTCCTTAAAAGGGTACTATCATTTCACTTTCTGCTAGGATTGTGGAAAACCATTGCTTCAAGTGTGAAAGAAAAACATATAGATTGGTAGCAGTAGAGAGTGTATTACTTTGGAGGAGGCTTTTTTTTTTCTTTGAGGATTTTCTACACTATTTTTTTGAAAAATACTTGTAAAGGTTTTGGGGGTTTTGTAATTGGATGTATATATATTTGTGAAAACGTGCTGTAGGTTAATTAATCCTGGGGGAATAAACCATCTTTTTATGCTTACTACATTCTTGCTTTCCACAATCATCTAACTTCTCTACAGTTGTGTTCTTCTGTTCAGACTAACAACTTTACAGATACAGGTGCGTTTGTTATTCATAATTGGAGAAAATAAAGTGAACTGACATTACTGTTATTGATACACACGTGTCATTACTCTGTTTTGTTTGTGGGAATAGTTTTAGTTATGTTGACCTTCACATTCCTTTGAAAGAAAGCAGGTTAATAAGCGGTTTACAAAGAAACCTGTTTTATTGTAATGTCAGTAAATGATAGGTGAAAAAAACGTGGTGTGTATGAGAATTTCACTCAATTTTGAACTTAGTATGCATGTCTAACCACATTAACATCCTTTTTGTGCCCTTAATAAGTGTACATTTCCTTCTAGTGCAGTCTCCTGGAAGGTGGAACTGAAGCAAAATTACGTCCATTTCAATAGAAATTAAGAATTTAGATTCAAATTATGCTAAAGTTTAGGGTAGAAGTTGAAGGGAGGTGATGAGTTAACTTTGAGGACGCTTACTGAGAGGTCTTCCCAGGCACAAGTGAGAGCACAGGCATGTTGTGAGAAACATACTAAATGGCATGTGAAGGAGGCAGAGAAGGAACTCATTTGTCCTAATAATATCTGAGTAGATGTGGGAGCTGATAAAGATTTTTGATGTAATCTGAATGGAGACTTATTTTTAAATAATTTTTTATGCTTTCAAAATTCATTTTGTATTTAATGAAATGACTTGGAGCTAACACATCTGCTCGTAACTTCGCTTAGAAGAACAGGAAAGGGATTGACAAACTGTATAGGATTCATAAAAGCATTAAAAAAAAAGAAGGAACAAAGAATAAAATAGCAACTCCTTCAAATCGTAATGGAAAATTAACTGTAAGGCTTAGTGTTTATGAACAGTTATATTCAGAGCAGAAATCCATCTGATCTGGTATCCTTCAGCTGTTGGATATTTAGCCAAAAAAACATAACAAAACAAGTGTAAGATTGTTCCTCCTAGTTTCTAGCTTTCTGTAATTTCAGAATGTATTATATCTGTACCACTTTTTCTGAAAGCCCTTGCAGGGCCGTACCATGAACCTGTGGTCTTTTTTGTGCATGTTTACACTTTGGCATCTACAGCAGTCTTGTTCCTGGCAGTTTCCCAATTTAATTATGAAATACTATGGAAAATATTCTCTTTTGTTGTTTTGGGGGGTTTTTTGGTGTTTTGTTGTTGTTGTTGGGGAGCGTGGTGGTGGTGGTGGTTGGTGGGTTTTTTTGGTGGGTTTTTTTAAATTCGTTTTTTTAACTTTTTAAAATACGCTAGCTGATAGCATGAATAAGAAAGCTTTGTCTTTTGGCTGATGATAAATAATAAATAATAATAAATAATCCAGCCTGTGCCACTCATAATCCCATAGACCTTCATTTCATTGATTGTTGCTAAACTGAGGATTCCATGTCTATTGAGTTGGTTCTCTCAAGGAAGCTATTCCGCGTTCCAGATCATCTTTGTTATCCTCTGAGCCTCAGAATAATAAGAATTATAAACAGTTTTCTAAATGGGAACCTTTTAAATGTTTGGTGGTTTCTGTTCTGCTTGTTCTTTTCTGTTAGTTCTGTTGGCTTCCAAATATTTGAGCTGATTTCACAGCTCTGAAAACAGTGACTAAAAAGACCTTTCTCAATGAGTTAAAGTCAGTTTAGACGGATGTTAGTGCAATTGCAGATGTTTCTCTTGTCACTATCTGCAAAACAGTGCACGTATCATGGGCTTAAACAGAAGGTTTCAACTTCATTTGATGTGCACTAACAATCACAATCAAGCATAAGAAAGGTGATGTGTATGGATATAGTGTGTCAAATGTAATCTGTGAGTGCCAAAGTCCCCAACTTGCTTGATTAATGTGTGCACTGTTTAAAGCGTCAATGCTTTTCCAAAGACTTGCTGTTTTTAACCTAATCTTAGCATTGGGCAGATCTTTGGACCCAAGGGGGACGAGATTCTTGCTAGCATCCTTTGAAGTTAGGAGTTAATGAAAGCAGCATCAGTCCCAAGTGGCTTCAGAGTATATACATTCAATCATCTTAATTTTCCGTTCCCAACAAGGGGAGGTCGTAACTGGTTCTGCCAACAGTGCCCTGATGGGGACTGCTCCCTTACAAGGTTGGAGCATTACTTCACATTTGGATAGTTAACATTATCGTTTGGCCTTTTCCTGGAACACTTACGTGCATGATGAACAGCATATTCATTTAGGGCTTCTCTGATAACTTCTTTCCTTGTGAAAGCAAATAACTTCCTATCCATTTTTGAAGTAGTTATTAATATACAAGGAGAAGTTCCTTCTTACGCCATGTCACCTTGAAATCTTGAAGAACGCCTGGTAAGAGATCTTGCCATGTGTGTTCTGGAAGTCTAGATGTTCTGTCAACCAGATCATCCTTCCCCATGTGCTACTTGGTTGCTTGGGGGGAGAACAAAAAAAAGATTTGTGAAGCATTATATTTCATTATACTTATCGAGCTGTCTTCTGACTTGTATCAATTTTTCTGATATAAAGTTAAAAATATTCTGCAGTTACTTTGATGTTTCTTTAGATCCCTTTTACGAAACAAACAAAAACGTAATTGATTTTGCCCCTTATATTCTTTCCAGAAAAAGAAAGTGTCCTTACTTCAGTTATTTATTGCATAGTTTTTCCTTTCTTTCTTTAAGTACAGCCTAAGCAATTATTATGAAAAATTTGGACATGGAGAATGTTAATCTAGAGTCACAGGACTCAAAGTAATTCCTTTTCTGTGGCTTTTGAGTAAACATTTGGGATTAGCTCAAGATTTAATGAATAAAAATTAGGTCCTTCACCTGCTTAGAAAACCATCTGTAACACTAGCTTTTGTATAATCTTCACCTTGATTTTTATTTTATTTTATTAGAACGGGGGGAACAATGAATGCTTTTGCTGCCAAAAGGAGTTGGAAAAGGTGGGGTGGGAAAAAGGAGGAGGAAGTTGCATATTCAAATATCAAAAGCAACTTGGGGGGTATTTTAGAAAATGATGCTCCATTAAAAACTGTGCTCTGTTGAAAACTTAGCATTCTTCTTTCAAGTGACTTGCAGAGTAAAATGGCACGGTTTGCTATAGTAGACAATGAAATCACAAGTGATTGTCATACCTTCTAAGTGCCAGTTTAAAGGTTTGCGATACTAATATTTAGACTGATCTGTGTGGTATCTTGTAAACTGGAGCATGTGGATGATGCAACAGCATGGCTTGAATAGATGCTTATGTTCTCTTGTCTTGAATCTGTCGGTCGTCTCGCAATAAGTTCACTGTTAACAGTCCTTTTAAAATTTAGCTGAATACTTTGAGGCAGATGTTTTACGAACAGAATTGCATGAGTTTGCAGTAGTCTTGAATATTGGCTCTGTCAACTCTAAATGTCTACTTTACTTGTTTATTGTCAAACTAGAGGCACTGTTTGTTCCTTTATGCTAGCTCCTTTACAGTCCTAATGAATGTAAAAAGCATTTCTATTTCGTTTTCTTATAATCCGCAATTTACCTTGTTTCATTTCGGTATTGGTAAGGGAAATAGTGCAGTCTTTTGGAACATAATACATAGAGGTATAAAAAAAATAATAACGTGCATGTAAAAGTGCAAATAAATATTTTGTATTAGAAGAGGATTAGAACAAACTTCTAAAGTGTAAGTTTTAGTTAATGTATTTTCTTTCTTACTCAAGCTTGTGTTAAGACCAAATATTTTTTGCTTCTAACGTTGCTTGCAGGTTCAATAAGCCTAATATTAAAATTTTCTTTTGACTTCAAACGAATGTAACACTTTTCTGTATAATCATTTTTTTCCAGTTTGTGAATGTGTAAAAGTAATGAGAACTTAGAGGTTTACCTAGCCATGTAAAATTCTGATTAACGCTTGTGGAATGCTTAAGAGATCAAATATAAATGTAATAAATTAATGCCTCTTTCTCTGTAGGGTGCTGGTCAAGACAAACTTGGAATATATGTCAAGTCTGTTGTGAAAGGAGGTGCTGCAGATGTGGTTAGTAATATTCTTAAACATCAGAAGTTCAAAGGTAGAAAGATGCTTTGGAAATGTTTTGAAATCCTTTGTTTACTAGTGTGTGTGAGTAATTGTTTTAATTTAGATCATCTTAGCATTGGTGTATGAATTTTCTTCTCTCTTGAATGTGCAATTAGGATGGTCGTCTGGCTGCAGGGGATCAGCTGCTCAGTGTGGATGGCAGAAGTTTGGTGGGCTTGTCCCAGGAAAGGTACAGAATGCTTTCCTTGTGTGTCTTTACACGAAGAAAATACTAGAGTAATAATTTACTGAAAAGGGCTGAACTTTCTTCTTTTACGTGTTAGGCTTTGTCTTGTCTTTTTATAACGGCCTATGAATAACCTTAGTAACAAGTTTAACAAGTTCAACTGTTCGTGTAGTACTTTCCGTATATGATACGGGTTATCTATATAGAAGAGATTGTATTACATATTTGCGCTTCAGTTTTGAGCAAACCTTATTTAGCTCTGATTTTAAATATTTTGACTTCTTGCCTTTAAGTGCAGGAATTGGAAGCAGTACTTGCTTGTAGGTTTAATGTTTAAATTGTCTGTTTAACAAGCGTATTTTCTAGTCATCTAATTTTTTTCAAAGTGACTTTAAGTATTAATCAGAAGAAGAGTGTTTTGTCAAGCAAAAGATTACTAGAACAAATGTGAAAAATTATGACATATGAACTAATAATAAGAACAACTAAGTACTACAGTGCCTAATTTTATTTTGTTTTCTTTGCTTTGGCTTTTATTGCAGGGCAGCAGAACTTATGACTAGGACAGGTTCTGTAGTAACACTAGAAGTAGCGAAACAAGGAGCAATTTACCATGGCCTGGCAACCCTGCTTAATCAGCCATCCCCAATGATGCAAAGAGGTAAAAATGCTAATATTATTTATGTCGATAACAGCTTTATAAGTGTTAGAATGCAGAGAACATTACAATGCACAGTAGCTTTCCAAATATTATCGAAATATTAGATCAGAGAAGAAACATAATTGCACAGAAAAGAAGCATTTCTTTCCTTACCAGAAGTTAATCTGTTTTTAAATACTGTTTGAAATTACGCTAGTCTAATCATTAATAAATACTTTGCATATGTACCTTTTAAAAAAACTAAATGATGCATTTAAACACAGTTCTGGTATGAAGCAATTTTTATTTTAACAAATGGAGTATAGTGAATACAAAGGGCATTAAACTTCAATGGCTTTTTATCCCTTTCATAAAAGCTTCTCTCCTCCTCTTGGAATATGACTTCCTTGTAACCAGAGAGTGTAGTGTAATTACTAAACAAGAAATAAATAGAAACAGAAGCCTCTGGAACATGTTTTGCCATTAATTTTATTTTTTATTATTATTATTATTATTTTAAAACTACATGTATCTTCTTAAGTTTCTGTGTCTGATCATAAGAAGTTCTTTGATGTTTCTCCAATGTTACATTTTATCATCCTACTTCAGTGAACTAACAAAAGACGTACTTAAGTCTTATGTAAAAATAATGTCATAAAGGAAATAATTTTGTAAAGGAAGACCTTTTCTACATATAGGGTAGTACTACAGTATAGAAAAGAATGGGTTAAAAGAATAAATCCTTATTATCACAGTTTACACCACCATCCCAGATGCCATATGCCTCTGAGAGTCAGCAAGAGACTTCAGTAAAGCAAATTTGGCTTTTCCAAATATTGTGGTACTTCTTCAAAAGCTCTTTTGAATCATACAAATCAAAGGAATCCTGTATAGTAGATAGAAGAGTGGGACTGTGTATCTGAAGAAGCAAAGATTTTAAAATCTAGCAGTTGCTTTACTGGGAAACTGCAAGGTAGCTCTGGTTTGAAAAACAACCTGCAAGACAGTAGTTAATATAAGTGAGAGGGGGAAAATACACATCCAACTGTTACAGTTTCTGACCGCTGTGGCTCAGGTAAACCCCGACCAAAGAGTGAAGGATTTGAGCTGTATAACAACTCCACTCAAAATGGATCACCTGAGAGCCCTCAGCTGCCGTGGACTGAGTACACTGAACCAAAGAAGCTGCCAGGGGATGACAGATTAATGAAGAACAGAGCCGATCATCGCTCCAGCCCCAATGTAGCAAGTAAGTAAGATTATCCTTCTTTTAAGGGTAGATACCTCCTCCACTAGTTTTAGAGGCTGTTTGAATTCCAAAGGGGATAATTGTTTTTAAAAATGGTTTAAGTTTAGAATGCCAGCGTAGTAGTTATGTTTGGAGCAAGCCTCTTGTTAGAACTATTTGAAGGAAAAATCACAGTTATTTTATGAATGCTTTTATTTTATTAAGTTATGTATTATTAACAGTCATGTAAATGCTTCCTTTAACTTTCCAACAGATCAGCCTCCAAGCCCCGGGGGAAAGAATGCTTATGCATCTGGAACTACCACCAAAATAACCTCAGTCTCTACTGGAAATCTTTGTACAGAGGTCAGAAGTGGCAAGCAAAATGCTGGCTCTTAAACTTTCCTTAGCTATCAATAGCGTCAGTGTGCTTGAGTCAAATCAGTGTCTGACTTAACTATTTGAATATAACGCTGATGCGAGTGACTGGGAGGGGGTTTTTGCTTATTACAGCTAATGAAAGATTGAGACAGCTTTGAGTGATTTTATTAAATTTTGTTCATGAAGTTGTCCTTGTGATTTCTTAGGTTTGTAGATTATTGCGTACTTGTTTTCAGACCATAAAAACATGAGTCATAACTACAGTTGTATTTGATACTAGGCAACCCATTTATCTCTTGTTCCAGACAAATAATGCTCTTACGACCCAAAAGAAAAAATTCAGAAAATGCATGTTTAGAGTGATATTCTGTACAGATCTGTGTGACTAAAAAATTCTGCCTTATGTTCTTTCGACCTTTTTCAGGAACAGACTCTTCCCCCACGACCTGAAGCTTATCCCATCCCAACACAGACCTATACTAGAGAATATTTCACGTTCCCAGCTTCAAAGTCCCAGGATCGAATGGGTCCACCTCAGAGTCAGTGGCCAAATTATGAAGAAAAACCACAGGTCCAGGCAGAAAGCAATCATTCGATCAATTCTACAATGCAGGTGAGAAGTAATTTCTTTCCATAGAAGAAAAAAAAAAACAAAAACAAAAACAAAAAAAACCCAAAAACAAACAAACAAAAAAAACCAAAAAACCCCCCAAAAAAACAAAAAAAAAAAAACAACAACAAAAAAAAAAACCAGAAAGAAACTGCTTGCTTTCCACTCCCAGACTGTGGGAGACATTTTTGCAAAACAGTCAACTCTATAATCTCTGAGCTGTTGACGACAAACTATACCACGGGGAGGGGGGGTGGGGGAAACAACTGTACTTTTGCCAAGATTGGCTTGGGTTCAGAAACCCTACTCTTCTTTTTTTCTCGTTCCCACCTACCTCATAGAATTTATGTTATCATGTTCTGCAGATCTCTTGTCTGGGATGTTTTAATCCCCCATGAGAGGTAATGGGGTGTAGATGGTAGTAGGGTTTGTCTTAAAAAATATTTTGTGATTTTTCTGCAAAGCAAACAAAATCTTTCACCCTTCCAAGAAGGTTTACATGGAAAAGTCTCTTTGCCTGTCAGTTGCACTGTTCAAGTGACAAAGTGAAGTATTAAAAATGAAATAAAACAGTACTTTGAGACCTATCCAAGGTCTTCGCTGAAACACATTCCCTGCTCTCGGTTAAAAAAAATAATAATAAATTCAAGTTGCATCTGTTACCAAAGTGCAGATATTTCTTGTCCTGAAATGAATTTACATCCACTGTACCATTATAAATTAAAAAAATAATGTTGTTCTGCTCTTTGTAAATGAGGACTTCACTCAAATCCATACAGGAAATTAAATCTAGATCTACCAAATCCAGTCATTGGATCATCTTTTTCTCTAATCCATTGGAGATTTAAAAATATAGAGAGAAAACTTTTTTTTTTAATATATTTATTAATTTGTGATAAAAGCAGAGCCTTACACCAGCCTCAGTATGTTTTACTTTTGGAAACGCAGTGTCACATAAATTATCTTGAAATCGTGTCACAGAAGCAAAGTAAGGATTGATTATTCACACATGCATTGGCAAATGAATTCTGTAAAAAGTCAATTGAATAAAAGCTTAGTGCTTTTTTTTCATTATTATAGATATTGAATCCTAATTATTTCAGCTGTTAAGAAAACAGATGTTATTCCTGAAGTAGGATGGTAATTTTGAAGGGGAATGCTGCAAATGAATGACTGTGGCAAAGTTATGGAATGCTGAATTTCCGTGCTTAACCCCTTCACGTTTCGTGATTTCATCTCGCTTAATCTTAACTGCATAGTTTACATCTGGGCTCTCTTTGTCAGTGATGGGACAGGGGGAGGCCGGTGCCTCCAGAGAATGGTTCCTGTCCGTTTGTCTTAACGGGATGAATTGCTGCCTGGACTTGCTTTTCTCCCCTGCTTAAGACAAGCTTAAGTGAGTAGCTTAGATGAGGTGGTTAAAACTGGTGAGATGAACCCCATTTGTTGAAGTTGTTGACAGATACTGAATCTGAGCTGTCGTCTTACATCTGAATGCAGTGCAGAAAAGCATTTTCATAAAGCAAAGGGCTAGAAACTTTAGCTCCTTACAAGCATTGAAAGTGTACGCAATTTTTCCCCACCATACAATAGTTCTTTTACGTTGAAAATTACAGGAAAATAGACTTAAAAAAAAAAAAAAAAACCAACTAAAAAAAAATATCCTTTTAATCCTTACAGTGAGAACTGGGCTTGTAAAAAAAGGTGCTGTAAGTTACTGGCTGACATGAAATGCCTGTTTTCTGCTCTGAAGGCATTAGCAAAGTGTTTGGCTAGGTGCATCTTTACAGCAAATCTAACACAAATAGCTGTGTGTTCAGCTCTGCTGGACTAATAGAGCAGAAAAAATACACTTGTTCATCTCAAAGAAGGCATTCTTTGGAGGTCATGGATAAGGTCACTGATGGAGGAAAAAGAAAAGGAGTTTGCTTTGTTAGTCTTCTCTCAGTTGTTGATAATTGGTACGTTATGTGTTCAGTGCTTAGTAGTTCCTAACATTCAGAGTATGAATATTTGCTTCAAGAAAATCATTAATAGATTTGATAAGCCTAACTTATGGAGCAGTATTCCTTTTCAGGAGGTTGTACAGTGCAATAAGACCCCGCGCTTGTATAAAAAAAAAAAAAAGACTTGGTGTTTGATGCACTAAAAAAGCAGCAAAAGCGCAGACCAATACACCCCTGCCCCAAGAGCAGGTAGAATGAGACCTCGCTGCCCACATTCCATACCTGTGAATGGTGCTGTAGTAATGGGAACTTCCCGCGGGTCATCTCACCTGTTAATGGAGGAGGGTGGGCAGAGGCTGCTTCCTCTCTCCCTCAGCAGCTTTTCTGTTTGCCTTCCCAACAGGAAATATGTTCAATCAAGCCAGATGAAGCCTGAATGGCAGAGCTGGTATGCCTGAGCTGCTGTTCCAAGCTGCCAGGACGCTCGTGCTCACACGTGGGGGAAGGGGGGGTGTCAGGGATAGTCCTGAGAAATCATGTGAGATGGGGGAGGTTTTTCAGCTGAAACTCCATTTTGTGTTCATCCTTCCTCCCAGTTCAGCTTTCCAGGCATTTCAGAGGTTGCAAAGTCTTCCATCACTAGAATGAGTGAAAAAGACAGAGAAGAATATTTTATTGTTGGGTTTGGGAAACCTACTGGGCATGGAAATGCTGAAATTCACTAAAAGTAATTACCTTCAGTAATAAGAATGCCGTTTGTGAGCCTTTTTCAAATATGTTTTAATATAGATGGACTACGAAATACATGCCTTGTTTAATTTTTTTCAGCGTGTCGCTCGTTCCCAGGAAGAACTCCGAGATAAAGTTTTCCAGCCAGAGAGGAATCGTTTGGAAGTTGTTATACGCAAGGATGTAGAGTACATTGATCGGAAGTCAGACAGTGATCAGTGGATGAATTCATCTGTGGATTCTAGCACGTCTAGCCAAGAACACCTGAACCATTCATCCAAACCGGTCTCGCCTGGTTCTTGTTTAACTAAAAGTGGACCTGGCCGTTGGAAAACTCCAGCTACTAGCCAGACGACTCCAGTGGCCATTTCCCAGCCCATCAGAACAGATCTTCCCCCTCCACCGCCACCTCCTCCAGTGCATTATGCAGCTGAATTTGATGAACTACAAATGGATTTGCCTCTGCCTCCGCCTCCTCCTCCAAATCAGATAGGAGCACAAGCGTCCTCCCAGGTAGCTGCTGCTGAGCGTAAAAAAAGAGAAGAGCATCAGAGGTGGTATGAAAAGGAAAAGGCACGTTTGGAAGAAGAACGAGAAAGGAAACGTCGCGAGCAGGAGAGAAAACTGGGCCAAATGCGTTCTCAGCCACTAATTCCTGCTCAGCCTGTGGTTCCTCCTGTTTCCCTTCAACAAGTGAAATCAGAAAAACCTTCAACGTTGCAGAGGTCTCAAGAAACAGTTATTCGAGAGTTGCAGCCCCAACAGCAGCCTCGGACTATTGAACGGAGAGATCTGCAGTACATTACTATCAGCAAGGAAGAACTGTCCTCTAGTGACAGCCTCTCTCCAGATCCCTGGAAGCGGGACGCGAGGGAGAAGCTGGAGAAGCAGCAACAGATGCACATTGTGGACATGCTGAGCAAAGAGATTCAGGAACTTCAGAACAAGCCTGATCGTACAGCGGAAGAAAATGACCGTCTCCGCAAACTCATGCTTGAGTGGCAGTTCCAAAAGCGACTTCAAGAATCAAAGCAAAAGGATGAAGATGACGATGAAGAGGAGGATGATGATGTGGATACTATGCTCATCATGCAGCGACTGGAGGCAGAAAGAAGAGCGAGGGTAAAAGGGGATAATCCTTTCTAGACAAAAAGTATTGTAAATATATATCTTGGTGGGTTCTCTGGCTTTGTCTGAGTATTTAGATATTCTTATAGGGTAAAGGAGGATGAAGCTTTCTTAAATACCTTGAATTTTAAAATTGCTAACTTACAGTGGCATCGCCCATGAAGTGTTGTATTATGAAGGTATCGCAGTTACCTACTACAGAATCTAAGCTGGCAGTCAAATTTACTTTCCTGGTTGTGGGGAAAGAAATTCCCTTTGGATAAAGGGATTTTGCCTTGTACCTGCAGTAGGATTAGAAGGTTAAATATAACAGGAATTTACTTACAGGAAGGTAAGCAAAAATGTTTGAAATTATGGAAGTTTCTAGGAGAACCAGGAACAAAAATAGTGTGATTTTTCCCCCACGCCCCCACTTTCCCACCCACTCCCACCCCAATACATTTACCTCTATGAGTTCTTATTTATCGTCTTGCACCTGAACACAAACACTGAACGCATACCGTTTCCAGGGAACGGTGACCTGAACTGAGATTCCACCTTGCCAGTCTGCTCCGAGTGACGGCTGGGGTATAAGGCAGCTGCTACCTCTGCCTTTACCACCACCTCAGTGGTGCCCCCAGCATTGCTGGGGGGAAAAATTAGGTTGAGCCATGTGGATTTGGGTGTTGTAACAACTGATACACCCTCTGTAGGGCCCCAGCTCATACGTACCTGGATTTTGCATGGTGTTCAGTTTAATCAGTATCTGACACGGTTTGCATACCTTAGCTTCAGTACTGTGAAAGATCATAATATATGTAATAAGATAATAGAGTTGAATAGCAGGATGAAGTTTTTATCGCTCCGCTGGTGGCTGTTGTCTCTCACAATCTGTTAAATCTCTTGTTACTGAGACACAATTTCTATAGGAGAATTTGTTTTTCTTTTCTGAATAATAGCACAAATACCAAAGTTACATACCAACAGCTATGCTTTGACAGGCTTAAAAACTAGCTCTGTAATATGCTGAGTGTATTCTGTTTATCTTGAAAGGTTGACTTAATTCTGTGGTAAGCAATTTTTAATTCTTGAGAAATGTTTGGATATACTTGTTTTGACGTTCAGAAATAGCTATCGGCTTGAGTAGTATTCGAGCTCAGGCTTGTTTTGGCAGCTTGGTTTCCTAAACTTAACTCTTCTCATGTTTGCTGCAGTCTGCATTGCTTTCCTTTTTTCTTGTGGCTAGCTTTATTACTGTGTAAAACAATAGATACCTCAGACTTGGAAACTGAAGAAAGGAAAAGCTAAATATATCTTTGGCAAACAGGTTGCGTTAAAGCCCATCATCTCTAACATGTAATTTGTAGCACACAGGCAGTTACCTATGGGTATAAAAAATCCATGTAAAACTACCATTTTAACAAACGGTGTTTTTAAAATTTTACTGTAGCAAGGCTAAAAAAGCCATGTGTCATTAACAGAAAGCCAGTTGCGTTGCATAACACTATATCAGTCTTCTCTGTAAGTGCTGGATTTAAAATACTACTTGTGCATAAAGTTCATCCAGCATTTTGGAACACTTGGAAACTAAAAAATAGCAGTTGTCTTGAACTGAAGTAATGTTTGCATTTTGGTTACGTTTCACTGTCTATACTGCTAGAGATGGCCTAAGTAGCATCTCTGGAGAAATACTGCCGTTTTGAATGAGTCAAACCAACACTGATAAAAACTCTGGATTATTTGATTGTTTTCATTTTTGTATTTCAGGATTATGTCAATTCAGTTCCTCGTTCTAAAACAGCTGACTTAACAAATAAAAGAGAATGCTTTTGAAATAGCACAAGTCTAACCTATCTTTATTTTCACTGAGCATCTTTCTTTTTTTCCCCTTTCTTACTACCTGCAGCAGACTGCTGTGCCAGCAATCTCTGTTCTAGATTTGGTATGTTTGTTTCTTTCTCTTCAATATCTCTTTCCTGTTTCAATTCCTGATATTGTTAATAACCACCCTCTGTGCTTTGGATGACGATTTGGCCTCTCTGGGTGTTCAAAAATCATTGTGATATAATAAGTAGTAAGTTAACTGTAAGCATGCATTTGAATGTTTCCAGATGTGGTGACTCCTTTCCTCGTGTTTCCTTTCTTTTAGATGTTGTGCTCTGCTTGCAGGCTTGGTTTGTTTGTTGTAGCAGTGGTCTAACATAAAACTGTGTACTTGATGTTTTGTGCAATCGTGTTTATAAAATCTTACTAATAACTTTGAATGAACAGGCTGTGAGGTAAGATTTCCTCCCTTCCCTTCTCCACTCCTGCAGGTTTTAGAAGAGCTCTAGTAACACCATTCCTTTCCAATTTGAAGGGAAATTGTCCTGAGCGCCTAATAATACAGCATACCGTTTTCAGCACATGCTGAAACCCTGTTGTTTACAGGTGTTACAACTTTCTCATTAAAGAAAAAGTGGATTGTAAACTCAGAAATTACTTCTGAACTAATATTTCCAAGTAGGTCACATAAACATGCAATTATTAAGTTACCATATAATTTCAGTTTCAACTGGTTAATACCATTCTCTTGTATCTAAAACATGACGGGCTTTCAAACTGGAGCAGTAATTGCTATGACTCCAGCTAATTCTGTATTTTATTGCTCTCATTGGAAATGGGTACGTGGAAAAAGAGTTCTGTAGTCTCCCAGAGAAAAAAATACATCCCCTTCAAAGTGTATTTCTATATAATTAATATACCAATTTGAAAGAAAGGTAATGCTTGCAAGTTCTGTTAGTGTAATTAATTTGTGCTGCTGGAAAAAAATGTAAACATGCAAGTTCAAAATATGGATTTGGATCTTCATCACTACTTTATTTAAAAAAAAAAATCATCTTTTAAAATGCATACTTCAGATAACTTAGTAAGTGTATCTAAGGTGTTGAGGGTTTTTTGTATCTGTGTGGCACGTGAATGTTAAGCACTTGACAGCAGTGAAACAGGTGAAGCGTGTCAGCTTTCTGAATTAATGGACAGTCATGGATTTTTCAGACTTAGTGTCTATCAATATTTTTTCTTATTAGCTGGTCCCCAGAGCTGCGACTGGATAGATAAAGTACTTTGCCAAGCAGGCTGTAAACTTCAGGATCTTTCTGCGATGGGAGGTTGTGAAGGCAGGCTGTATCATCAGCTTTAAAAATGCATTCGACAAATTCATAGACATCACGCCTGTGAACGGTTACTCAAAGGATTGCAGGAGGCTGTACCAGCTGACATCTCTAGTACCATGCTGAATGCTGGGGAGATACTACAAGAAATGGCCAGGCTTCTGTGCAGCTCTTCCTGCTGTGGTCAGAGACAGAATACTAGATGGATCCATGGCCAGAATCAGTTGAGGATTTATTATGTTCATAAATTTAGCTTTCAAAAAAGAAAGCAAGCTAATTCTGAAATAGATGATGCTGAACGCTATACCCAGCGAATACTTCTTTTTCCTAATTTCATCATTTTCATAGTGTTCACATGACTTTCTGTGCATATTTGCATTTACCCTATGCCACTTCATGTACCCAAGTAATTACTTCTTTGTTTCCAGGAAAAAAAAAATACACTTTCAAATGCTCAGTGCTTTTTATGTATGTCTAACATGAACATTGGTGATAGCTGTTCTGCTCATTACAAGGAATTGAAAAGTGATGAATAGTTAATGCATGAATTGATTTTGTCTTTTTAAATTCCCCGGGCCACTGATGTGACCCAGCTTTAGCTGTCATAAATAAATAGGTATAAATTTAAAGTTTTTCTGGAACGTCTTTTAAAGTGTTCTAGGCAATGCTTGGAGAAATGAATTTTGCCTGGAATCTGAGACTTCCTGGATGTCTGCCAGTCCTGTGAGTGTCTTAACGTTTCTGATACAGATCAGCCCACCGGCTCCTTTACCAGGCACAATACCTCAGAAGAAAGGTGGCCTTTTTCCCCCTCCTAGGTAGGAATAGTGCTGCAAGCGTATGTTGGCGATAGGGGGACAGAGATGTGCGGCTAAGCGAACTGTCGGCAGTTTGCACTAGAGCTGGGACAAAGCAGGGGGAAAGAATTAGTGCTTTGTGCTTAGCTGCTTCTCATGGTTACGGCTGGGAGAATGCTCTCCTCCGTCACTCTGGCTGTATGGATCAGGTGTTTCTACCTGTTACAATATAAACACGTGCTGCTTTGGAGAAACCCTGGAAGTACAGTAAATCACATGGCAACACGACTTTTAAATTAGAGAAAAACTAATTGGGATAGAGAGGTGTCGAATCTAAATATTCAAGCTGGGAATCGAACAGCCCTCTTACTAGAAATGGGATGTGAAGCTAATTTTCCTTAGCGTCTTGAAAATTTGGGATGAAGTTTGAATTGGGTAGTGTTGTCTGCAATTACCAGCACAAATGCCTGCAAGCGCTCTGGCATGCCTCGCCTCGCTATCCCACTGCTCCCTGCCCTGGTCTGGGAATGCTCCAAAGGAGAAACTAGTTACTAATCATCAAGAAATGAAATGTCACTCTCTCGATAGTTGCTCTATTTCTGCTTGTGCTTTACATACAGTTTTCACTAGGTTAGTTTAGAATAGCCTCTGACCTGGATACTTGTTGTCTTTGCAATTATTATGGTTCAGATGCTGACAACAGTTCCCAGGTGGGCACCCTGCCCAGTTTTCCCTCCTTTCTTTAGTTAAGCTCACAAGAAAATAAAACAAATCAGTTCTACTTCCCCTTTAATTTAGTTGAAAATATTTTCTTGTTTAAGTGCATTTGAACAGGAATATTTGCTACTAGGGAGAAAGGCATCCATACCGTAACCTGGGATCAGTAACTGCCACGTGCAGAGTTTTTCTCTAAAGGCAGCTGGGGGACAGTCAAGGAGTTTTCCAGGATTTTTTTCACTGTGCAGTTTTTGTCCTCTTCCCCCCCCTCCCCCCCCTTTTTTTTTTTTGAGAGGAAATTACTTCTCTTCTACAACTCTTTTGAATAACTAGCTGTCTTTCCTTTTGACAGCAATATTATCTCCTTTGCTAAAATAATGTCTTGTTAAGAACTAAGACAAGAAGAGGTCTTAATCCAAGCTGGGAGTTGGTTAAGTACTTTATTCTCTGCTCTACCATATATACTGAGCTTCATCCCTACCTTCATGTCGTTTTCAGTTAGGAATTACAAAAGTTTTAGCCTTAAATAAGGGGAATTTACTTGGAGGTAGCATTCTTTAGTATACATTTGCAAAATTACTACCTAAATTAAATTAATTAATTTTTGTTCTTTAGCTCTTATGCTCAAAAATGGTGGGTTTTAACACTTCAAATGAGAGGTGTTTTCACTGCAAATAGTCTCTATAGCTGCTTGAAGATGTAGAAGGCAAATTCTTTCAAAATTGCCTGTTGTACAAGATGATAAGATACCCATAACACAGATACTACATGAACAGTAAGGGGAAATAATTACCAGAAAATTAGTCCCCCTAAAAAAAAGTTTGGTTTTAGAATTGAGTAGAAAATTGATTAAAAAACCTAATCTGCTTTAAAGTGCGTTTTCTGTTAATTAGCTGGGGGGGAGAGAGACCTACATGAAGGTTGTCTTCACAAAGTCTATTAAAACTAAATTTCTCTTACTAGATCATTATTGCTTTGTGTCTTAAGGGCCTTTCTCTGCAAGTGAAACTGGATTGTAAAAACAAATCTAGGAGCAGAGATGTTTCTGTGTTACATGCAGCAAGATCCAGTGACTTACTGATTTTTACCAATCAATGTAAAGATCTGGGGGGCCGGGGGGGGAGGGGAAACACTTTAAAACACGTGCTGCAGTAAGAAATAACACAGCATGTAGTCCAGTTAATTTCTACTTGTGAATATTATTGTGCCAGTGAATATTCCTGTCCATCAAGGGCTTAGATACTGTTACCTTCAGAGATTCGTGCAAACTGTGGATTGTTGCTCAGTTTTCTTATCTGTGCAGTGTTTATCGTAAGCATATATAAAACAGTATTGTCTGTTGGACATCAGTTGTTCATGTGAGCTGTTTAATCCAAGTAGTCAAAGATTTCTTTGCCTCACTGTTTTTTCCAAAACACATCTGTTGCAGATACAGTGGGAGATTTTATTTATCTCCCGAGACTCTTTGCAGACTTGCTGAATGAGCCTGTTACTTTAAATGGATTGACCCTTTGACTAATGAGTCATGATTTTTCCGGTGCTTAAATACTAATCCAAAATGAAAAACCAATTGGCTGCTGGAGCTGTGAACTGTTGGTTCCAAGCATTTAATTTCACTTTACTGTACCTATGAGACTATGGTTGCTGAAGCTGTCTGGAACGTGAGTCACCTCAGTCTTATGTTAGGGGTTCATATATGACTGCTAAAAATGTCTCCCTGTGTGTTTTGTGCTTTTATGTATGTAGTTCTGTGCATCTTTTTATTTTTTTCCCTTCTTTTTTTTTTCCTAAAGGGATTTTAGGGAAAACAATGTAACAAAGCGTACTCTTGGCAGCTAGAAATTATATTGATTTATCTCTAGTACAGCATTTTCTATTCAATGAGTTCTTTTTAGATGCAAATACTCAGGTTATATTTTTTTTTTTTTTTTACCCATCTTACCCATATGAGTGATGAAAAAATTAAAGATGCGTCTCCGTTAGTTACAGGATGAAGAACGCAGACGGCAGCAACAGTTGGAAGAAATGCGCAAACGAGAAGCAGAAGACAGGGCCAGGCAGGAAGAAGAGCGCCGACAGCAAGAGGAGGAGCGGACCAGAAGAGAGGCTGAAGAAAAGGTTGTGGTCTTCTGAGTGGTGCAGGGGTTCTTGCAGACCTCCCCTCTTTAGCCTGGCCAGTGACAGCTCAGTGTTGGGTCAGCAGGGGTTCAACACGCTAGCCCTACCAGGCCCAAGGCTTCAGTTTATCCAATATAAAACAAAAAGTAATTAAACGAATAGTCCATTTGTGGTGGCTGGAGTTGACTGGTATTGCAGAAATAGTATTGTAGGTTTACCCGCTAAAAGTAAACCTTAGCAGTGGCAAGTGCTTGCCTTCAGAGCCTTTTCTGAAAGTTATGGCAGAAATCAGTTGCCTCCTGGTTTCCTTCAGCCCCCAACATGACTTGCCTACTTTCTTTATTCTAATGGCTGAGTTACTGGTGTTGGCTTTTGCTGTATCTCAGAGACAGCACTTAAGTATTTTTGCAGTAATTGTTTTATACCAATACAGAGAGAGAGAAATATGAAATAAGGTGGAGTGGAGATGAGTACTTCATGTTGTCTTTTATGTTTGGACTATGGGAGGAAAGGAATTGTCTTCTAGAAAGTAAGTAAATGCAGTCAAACAGATTCTAAAAATTCAGGCTCCCATGTTCCTTCAGAACATTATAGGTGAATTTGAGAAGCTTTATTGTGCCAAACTGGAGGACAAAGCACATCATTTGACTCTTGCCATGTTTATTAAGACCCTCTTCTTCCTAGAGAAAGAACAGTTACTTCTGTCCAGATTTTGAAGAATTGCCTGTTATTAACACTGACTTCAGAATGAAGAAAGGGGGCTAGCGTTTAATGTTAAGAGAAATTTCGTCTCAGAAGATTGAGCAAATATATATTTTAAAAGGACCCTTTAGATATATTCACTTTGTTAATTTGTTTTGTTAAATTGTTTTCAAGCTTTGTTAGACTGTTTTCCATAAGCAGTACAGGTTGATGAGTAGAAGACAGCTAAGCTGGGGGTGGTGATAGGTGCGAAGTGAGGAAGGTGTATCTGGACTGAGGAAAGTATTTAAAAATATACTGTAGGAAGTTTAAAAACAAACAAAAAGCAACCAAAAAAATCAACCAAGGCTTTCTGAACTTCTCACAATGATGCAGACAAACAGCATTTGGATCATGCACTTGAAAGGGTTTTTGCTGACAGATCTTGACTGAGACAATCGTGCATCTGCCAACCCAGAACTCAGTGCCATCTCACCACTACAGTGGTTTTAGAGAGTAGTACAAGGCGATGAGTTTCATGTCTTTGCTCTGGATGACCAAGATCAGATTTTTTTTTTTTTTTTTTTTAGGATAACTGACTCACGGTGTTGAGCAGATAAGATGGATTTTGTTAAAGACATGGATTAAAAACAGAAAGGATAGTTGTTCAAGTTGTTCAAAGTGTCATATATTCCCCACAGAAGTTATACTAATCTTAGACAAAAGGGGTTTTTGTAACACAGAGTTTCCAAATACACGTTTTCATTCATTATCAAACAAACTATTGAATAGACCCTTGTATTAATTTACAATGTGGCTTAGACAAGAGCTGAACAGATTAAATACTATTTAGTTTAAAAACAGTAAAAATCTTTTAAACTGGAAAAATACACAGAAGATATTTCATGACCTTTTCAAATGCTCAATAGCCTCATATAAATATCATTAGCATAGTTTTTTTTTAATTTGTTTTTTAGAAATGTTTTTTAAAAACAGTTATTTGATGTCCATTTTAGAAAAGTTCTTTTTAATTTGATTTCTATGTGAAAGTAGTTTTCCTGGTACTTTTACTAGAAGCTTTGTTAGGAGTCATTTATTCCAAGGCTCTGTTGATTAATTTACATTGTATAAGCATGCAGCAAAATTACAAAGTGCCTTCTTTTAAGATGGTAGTTATTTTAGTTATTTCCTTCTCCCACAGATTCTTTACAGCTTTAGTAAATCTACCCCTTATTAACTGTGGTTACATTTTGAGTAATAAATGCTGGAATCGCCCTTAGTTTGCACAGGCAGCTGCCTTAGTTACCAGAGCCAGTGGTAAATATGGAAATAACAGCGACGCTGTGTTACAGGACGACTGCCGTTTTTTTTCTTAGTAGTAAATATTCTTTGTATGAGTCCATACAGATGCCCTGCTCATTGCCAGAAAAGGAGACAAAAAAGGATGTTTGTAGCTTGGTGCTGGAAAACTTAAATCTCTCTTAGATTGAAACGTCTGTCTTTCTGACCACTGTGTTTCTGTTTCCTCTGGCCTTGCAGAGGCGTCAGGAAGAGGAGTATTACAGTCGATTAGAGGCCGAAAGGCGCAGGCAGCACGACGAAGCAGAACGAAGATTACTGGAACCTGACGAGCCTGGTCTGTACAGACCTCCGCTTCCACGGGAATATGAACTCCCATCCCCAACCCCTTCATCTAACGCTCCTCCTCCCCCACCTCAGCGAAACACCTCTTACCTCAAAACACAGGTCCTCTCCCCTGACACGATTTATACTGCCAAGTTTGTTGCATACAATGATGATGATGAGGAGGAGGAGGATTCCAATCTAGCAGGTCAGGATAAGTACTCCAGCACAAGAAAATCTTATGGTGACTTTCCTCCTGCCACCCCTAAGCCACAGCAGCCCTCCCGCCAGCCTCGCCCAGTTTCAGATGGCCTCTTTCTTTCCAACTCATTCCAGTCATCTCCAGTCAATGCCAACAGTACTACTGCCAAAAAAAGCCAGCCCCCACCCCCTCCAAACAAACCGGGTTCCATCCATGCCAGCAGCTCTAAAGGTAGACACCATGAAATCAATCATCTCTACAGAACTATCCTCCTGTTTTCAACTCTGGTGCTGTAGACTGAATCACTTACTTTGTGATTTACTTTTTTCCCCGCTTAATCACTATTTTTCACTATGGTGATCTAACTCAAATTCTGATATTAATATGAATCCTCCAATTTTTAATTGTTTTGATTTCTCAAATTTCCTTGTTCCTTACCCAAACTCCTCGAAAGCAAAAATTCCATCTTTCACACAATGAATCAGAAATGATTTTAACTGTTACTCAGCCAATTCGAAGTACTGTTGGTTTTGGCTTTCACTCTGTATCTTTCAGTGATTTGTTTTGTTCGACTGACCACTGGTTACTCAGGGCATCTGGAAATGCACCTTTCTTGAGCATAGGAAACCTTCGCTAATGGGTTCATGGACAGAGCTTATCTTCTGCTTTCGTTATTGGTACCAGGGTTCTCTCTTTTAATAGTGTGTGCAAATGGCTTTAAAAATTACCTTTGTAGACGTAGTTCTTAAATATACAAGCACCAAGAGACATACAGGACATGCAGTTAGTTTCACGTATTAGGCACCATTCTTTTACTTCTGGTTTGTACGGTGCAGTTTTCTTGCCAAGAGAGACAAGAATCTAAATTTCATCTTAACTGCTTTTTGCCTTACTCCTTCCCTTCCCCTCTACACCCTTGTATTTCTTTGTCCTCTCCTCATCTTGTTTCTTTTATAACTCCCAAGTGGGCAACCATAATGGAGTTTAATTTCAAGTAGAGCTCTAGCTGCTAGTAACTTCAGTACCATATTTTATCTGCAGAGTACTAGTTTAGCTACACTCATGAATTCAAAGCTAGTTCAGTCCAAAGTTCCATGCTAAATTCTTTTTAAACTGCTACCGTATAGGAGGATTCTTGCATAGTTTACTCTTTAAGTATGTGTCTGTGTAAATCTCACTCTAATAAATTTGCAGTCCATTAATTTAAGATTTTTTCTTTAAATAGCAGCATCTGCCGATGCTTCTCCTACATTTGTTTTCTTCTTCTGTATTTTTCTGAAGGGAATGGTGGCCATGACATTCTGATAGTTTGTTCTTTTCACTTGTGCTTGAAGTCAACAAATAGGTGACAACCAACTCCAGATGATCAGATCATCCTTCTAAAATGCAAAGGATAGCAAGGGACCGTGTTTATGCTGGCTTCTAGCCAAATGGCTAACTTGTTTACTGGATTCAAGTCTCAGTGACAAATCTGGATGCCTACAATATGGTATATCCCATATCACCTTTTTGGCCACCTAATGAATTACGAAAATCACTTACTTTCTTGAATCAGAGGTATGGTGTGCCCTGCTTATAGGGAACCTGTGAGGCTCAGAGTAGGTTCCATCTACCAGAAGCACTTCTAATCCAGCTGCAGTAGCGTATGAATCTGATTTAGGATATGTTTAAGGCCATACAGGTACATGATACTTTGAGCTTCCTGTTTGCGTCCTTTTCAATTCAGGCTCAAGTCATCGTTTTCCACAAGGCATCCTTTCCTTTGCAGGGCGACTCAGCTTCTGCTATAGTTGGACTGCTTCCAGGGCCAAAGAGAAGCTCTGCACAGCATTGCGGAGTTTTAATATTGCTGAAGGGACAGTAGTTTAGCTCAGTTATAATCACTGTCCAACTGATACAGTTGGTGCTTAGCAGTTTCACTGTTTGGGGTCAGTACAGCACCCAAGTTGCATAAAAAGTATCCACACTGATACTCGTTTAAAGGAAAAAACCCCAAAACTGTTTGTTTATCCTGTTGTTGCCTGTGAGATCTCGTGATGTAGTAGTATGGATCCTGCGAGCCCATCTGTCACTCCTGTCTGGCTCTGTTACAGATTCTACATCTTAAAGGAAGGTGAGGGAAGGTTTTAGCTTCTCAGTGTGTTGTCGTTAGACTGGAGTGTAAGTAGACACACTGTACACTACCTCCTATGTGCTACCATTACAATGCAAATAATTCCATTATGCCTACATACCATGATGTGAGCCCACTGATAAACCCGCAACCAGTGAACCCAAATCAGTTTTGACTCTAGCTTTTGAGCACCTTATATCACATAGTTCAATGATTTAAAATAAGATTAAAGACAGACAGGAAACGTATGGAAAAGATTCTCTTTAAACACTATGACTATCTATGTTGTCAGCTTGCTTTTAGGAATATTCTGAAACGTCAGGCTTCTGACATTAAACTTTTGTAGTGTATCTCTCTACTGATTTTTTTTTTCTTTCAAAGGACTTTCTTTTTCTAGAAATTCTTATCTGAAACTGACTACAATAGAGTGTAAAATGTGCCTTTCATCACAACACATAGGCTTCCAAAAGCCCCTGCTTCCCTTCGTTATTTGGCACTTTGCAGACTGTACACGTAATGAACTAAGTAACTGTAGAACTATCACTCAGTGGTTGTCACCACCACTCTTCCTGCCTCCCATCATCCACAACCCAGAATGCTATTTCATATGTAATCGCATTTCCCAATCCTGCTTTCTGTTAATTTTAATGGAAAAATTAATCTCAGGAAAGTGAAATGTTCAGTGATATTTTTTACGTATGCACGTTTGTTTTTCCTGGAAAACAATCAGGACAATCTACAAAGATTTGGTTAGGGATTTGGTAACAATTAAGGAATATTGTAGTATGATGCTTCGCCTTTAATAACCTAATTCATAAACCATACAACTAATTCTGAATACTCTTATTTCATAATTTTTAAAATAGCCATGAGAACAGGTTAACTTCACCTGATTGCTCAAGCTTCTATGAAGACTGCCTGCGTAACGTACAAAGCCGTTTGCACAAAATGCAGAATTCACTGTGCAGTTTACCATCTCCCATCTCGCTGACTCTGTTACATTACTGTCCTTTACAGCTCTCTTCTGTTCTCAATGTTAACTCTAGTAAACCACGCTTCTGCAAATTTTGCTCTCCGACCTTCTTCCACTGGGTTCTCTTAAGACCACTGGGTCTGTCAACTAACCAAGAAAAAAAGCCAACCCCCAAATCAAAGCTGCTGTCCTAAAGCAGGTGGAAGTGTGAACCACGGCATGTGGACACAGACTTTTCGGAGCAGGGAAGGTGGTACTTGTATGTGCCTGTAAGAGGCATGTCGGAAAGGAAAAACAAATCTTCATGTGCCTAGCAAACCAAGTATGATTTGGTCTGCTACAAATTTTTGGTGGAAAAAATTTAGCCTGCAACACACGAGCTAAATTTGCTTGTGTGTTCCAGCCTTATGTGTCTATTACTGAATATTTATGAGAAATGACATATACCAGTGGAAGAAGCAAACATTTCCTTCTATAGCAAAGAAGGTTCACAAGACATAACGTGTACAATATTGAGACCAGAACTGTCTGAAGACAAATCTGAGTATTGTGCTGACACTTACTTTTACTCTTTTCCTGACAGTTAATAAGATAATATGGTCTTAAATATAGATTAAATTATTGAACTTTTTGATTGGAAAGAAAAGGTTTTGTCTTGTGGCCTTTAGAAAGAATTAATATAATGTGTAAAACCTGTGTGTTACATCAACTTAAACTAAAGGTGCAGTGCTGCAAGATACTTGCTTGAAATTTAAAGGGGGGGGGCATTTTCTGAGTGATGCTGTTTACTTAATCAGACTAAACAGACAAAAATTCTGACTGCTGAATTGCAAAGATGGTATATACTAATCTTAGCTTACTTTTAGCCTCATAAAGAGAGCAGCTGCAGCTAACTTACTTCCTGTGGAGCTCGTTACAGGATAATGGAGTGTGTTGCTCTTTCTGTCAATCTCCTTGAACAACTTCTAATGTCTGTCTTACAGTAAACCATAATAAGATAAAGACCATGATTTGATATGTGCTGGGTAATCTAAACAAAATGTGTTCTGACTCAAAATTAGGAATAAAAAAAATTACAGCTGTTTTGACAGGAGGTGGAATTTAGTAGTACTGGTTTTAAATAGTCTACAGGTCAGATGACCCTCTAAATTTATTTCTGATTCTAGTTTGAGATTACCCCTTGAAAGAAGCACTGCACCTTTTTGAAGAAATACAGTATAAAACTTCTGTGTTGTAACTGCTGTCCTTCAACGTACTTTTTCTTTTGCATAAGGAATAAATTCATACACTGGATCTGCAGGAGCAGGTGTTGGAGCCCATGAAGTTTATCGGGATCCAAGAGACAAAAGATCTAAAAGGTGATGTGCAGGAGTCCGTAAACTTCTATGCACCTGACTTGGCTAACTTCTGCAGTGTTTTCCATTATTGTTGTAATTCTGTCGGCTGTTCAAGAGTTCTGCAGTTGGCTCTGGAGTATCTTGGATTACTATAAAATACAACTAAGTTCTCCGCAAGTCTTTAGGGGATCTGAAGTGCTAATTCACAGCAGGAAATTTCAGTGCTACAACTGAATAAACTCAGTAAATCATTGCAAATTAACAACTTTGACTTTTGAGGTGTACTTATAAATCTGAACAGTACCTCTCAAGTGGGATTCTTACCAAATTTGTAATAAGCATAAATAATACAGGCTGTATCTTACGAGTGCCAAGCTTTACTGCGTAGTGTACTGAAGATGTGGCTGAGCTTGGCTAGGGTTCTGTAGAAGCTGTTAGGCCAGTTCCCACGTTTCAAAATGCAGTTAATGTTTCAGTGGAGCGTGCAGAGCAGAGACCTCCTGGAGCTAAAAGTGGTCTTCCGATTAAGATATTGAAGAATGTATTAAAGCATTATTATATAAGGGTTAATCACATATGTAAAATATTGTTACAACTAAGAATGGTTTGAGATCTTCACTGCCGTGGTCAGAAACACATAACACAAAAATTGGTTTGCTACAAGGGTAAGAGATAAGTGCAAGAGCTTAGCCAACGATGGCTCTAGGAAGCTTTGCCAGCATAGAACGAAATACAGAGGTGTTGCAGCCGCTACAGCATACCTCGCTAATGGTAGTTTTATTTATAAGATACAAAAGCTTTGTATTCCAGTGCTTTTTCCTAGGCACAGAAAGGCCTGCTGATTTAGCCATAACAGCAATGCTGTGCTAACACAGATAGAACCTTAGCTTACACCTGCACTTCACTTTGAAAACTTGCAAGCAGTTTCATTCATGTTAATGTGCCACAGATGGCTCATGAGCCATTAATTTGATGAAGTGATAGCACAGTGTCAGAATTGAAGGTATATTTGGGGAACAAAACCTTGCAGAATGCTAAGCAGAGATCTTCCATAGTCAAAAAAGCTTTCAGCCAGTACATGTCACTGAGAATTACTATATTTAAGGATATTGTAGATAAGATTTATAACAAAGACTTTTTTTTTTTTCCCCTTCCAGTCAAGATACAGACTTACCTGGAGCACCAGAAAACCTGACGTTCAGGGAACGCCAACGACTTTTTTCACAGGGTCAGGATGTATCCAATAAAGTAAAAGCTTCTAGGAAATTAATGGAACTGGAAAATGAGTTGAACACAAAATAAGATTAAAGCACCTTATCAGATGTAACTGAAGATCTCTAAATTGAGGGATTGAGATGGGGGGCACACTACTAATGAACAGAAAATGAATGTTTTCTGAAAGGAGTGACTTTGATTCCTCTATATCTAAGACTGTTAATTAAGATTTAGAGATGTTGCAATAGCAAGAAAACTGATTACTTTGCCAGGAGCTTGTGGTTTATACAATGAAAGCACTGTAAAATTTTAAAGATATGAATCACGTGAAGGTAACTTTTTTTTTTTTTCTTTCTGTTTTGGGGGTTAAGTTCTTGTGCACCGGACCAAGTAGCACTTGTCAAAGATAAGTTCTGTTTCCTGGTGTTTTACAGACACACTTTTGTTTTAGCTGCTGAGCAGAGAGAGTGAGAATAGCTTGAACTGCCTAAACTAAACTGTGCACTAGAAATTAGTATTTTAGGTTGTTTGATAAGAAGCCAATGTCTGGGCCACCTTAAGTAAGACTTTATACTCAAGTTTGACATACTGTATTGTGTTCATAGAATGATCAGCATATCAATACAGATCTTACCATTACTTAGTACTGGAATAACACACATTCTGTAGGTAGAACTTTGGAATAAAAATATTTCTAGTTCTACGTATCTGTTGGGTCTAAAATGTTGTCTACGAATGCATCTGTAGTTATGGAGAAGTCTGTACGTTGATGCGTCCCCACTACATGTGCTTCAGACTTTCAAAAATGTGACAATAAAGCCTTTGGATAATTGCTTTACTAAAAATTACATAAGCAATAGATAGTAGGCTACACTAGTGGCCCTTCATCAGCTAGGACCAAAATGGTTGTAACGTGTTAAAGGCAAGGAGTAATGAATGATGCCAGTTCCAAGGTGAGCAGAACAGATACCTTTGTTTTCTGAGAAAGGTAGATTAGAAGTTATTAGGTAAGGAAAAGGAACAGTATTGATGTCTGCTATTATCAGTTCAGCAATATCTTCTTTTTTTTTTTTTTTTCTTTTTTTTCTATTGAGAAGCGAACTGGCATATTGGTGTGAAGCATCAGATACAATACTGCTGGCTGGGAGTAGGCATGTTAGTAAGGTCGTTAACAGACCTGGTGTGCTGGCACCCAGCCACCTCTGCTCCTGCTGAGGAAGCAGTGCTGGCGAGCCCTTCTTTCGTCTAGCTGGCTTTACTGGCATCCTCTTACTGTTGTACCGAAAACCTTTTTGGCAGTTCAAGCTATTTTTTCACACTGTAATAGCCTTATTTAATTTTAAGTCGTTAATCTTTTTCCTCCCACTATCTCTTCAGCTGTGCATATGTGGCTGATGATGTTGGGAATAAGGACCTCATCAGAGTTTTTCTCATTGTGTGATGTTAAGACAATATATATTGTGATTCCAAGCAAATTTTCTATTTGACAAAGCCCTTTACTGGCTTTAGATGATTCTTTTTTTTTCCTGTATCATATTGTTCTCTTATAAATATATATTTAGGGAATTGTGCACACTTCCAAATACAAAGGGGTAGACTTTCACTGCCTTAGGAAAGAAATCACTTTTAATAAGAGTTGTATGATAAATAAATGCAAGTTAATGAAAATTGGAGTGTAAATATTTTTTACGTATTTCAGGTTTCTTATTTGAAAGTGTGCTTTTACCGTTTCACCTGTTAAATATGAAGTAGAAGATTAAACTGGTTCAAAGTGTTAATGAAGGATCTGCATGCTTGCTATGTCTGTTAATCAGGAAAAGCAAGCCTCTCCCAATTTATCTTGAGAACACTAGCAGCCTTACAGTGACAAATTTTTCTTAAGGAAAAAAACTTATGCTGTGGCTGAATTACTGTTGCTGCTAGAATCTGAAAAAGGCTTAGCAAAAAAAAATACCTATAACCTTCAGTCGAGTGGATTTGGCCGCTATTGGGCATTCGGGTCAAGTGTGAATATGTGTAAAAGTGCTTTTCATATTTGTCTGTGCATTATTATGAAAAACATCAAAACTGCTGTAGTTTCCCATTTCTACTGTATTTCACTTGCAACCTATTTTTAATAAAGTTTGTATTGTATTTAACTTTGCATTAAATGTTTTTTGTACTGTTCTTTATGCGATTCCACATTCATAACAGCACTATCATAAACCGAAGGGGCTCTTGTTAATATGTTTTGCCTTACCTGTCCTTTTGAAACATATTTACAAGCAAAGTCAGTGTATCTCATAATGAATAGGTGAAAGCCTCAAATTAATTTTACACAGAGAATCAACAAAGGAGGCTGATTCTCATTGATAGGAGTCGAGAATTTTTTGGCCTAATGTTGTTCAATATCTGTAGCAGTGACTTAGAAGAAGTGAAAATTTTTACAGCTTACCCAGCAACTTACAAAATGGTAAGTATTGGTGGGGTCAATTACGCAGGCTCATCATACTGTATTTGTATCCTCCTCCAGGGCAAAGTTGTATTTCTAGCAGCGAAGAGGAACCTGGAATGCAGCTTCTTTTGGAAAAGTAAACAGTATTATAACCAGAGTTTCCGTTCTCATTGCTGTGGTTAAAAAGTCATGTGATCTCTTTATTTGAACACAGAGACAGGATAAATTTTTGTCAAGTCTTTGGAAAAAATCAGTTTGGCTGACCTGGAAGTTTGGGGGAATGGACTCAAATTCAGTGTGTAGTTTTGAACGAAGGTTGAGCTGAAGGACTTGGGAATGGTGGTGCTCCTCTTTTATCGTTGGATTGATATGGTTAGATGACCGGACTCTTGATGGGAAACTACAGTTTAAACTCTGCCTGGGGAGGGTGAAGGAGGGAACCAGGCCCCAGTGAAGTAAGTGCTGTAGATGCCTTCTGCTGGAGCTGAACATTCACTGGAGCTGGGATTGAGAGCCACCTGTGTTTCTTCCCAGGTGAGTACCTTAGTCTCTTGAGTTGTGGGGTCTACGCTATGGAATTTTCAAAATCACTAATAAGGACATTCTGGATTTTAGTATGAGCGATGTGCATGTAAAGGCAGGGAAGAAGCTAAAGGAACCACAGAAAGCCAGAAGTGCTGTGTAGTATGTTGCAAGGAAATGACTGCCAGGACCTCAAGGCATGGCTGAGGGGAAGCTTTTATCCATGTTTTGAGTCTGTAGTTTTTGACTGTGAGAACAGCCTGAAGAAAAAGAACTTTTAATTTTGAATACAGAATGTGTAGTCTAGAGGAAAAAGGAAACAATCTGTTGCCCTTCTGTATGGTAGTCCCTCAGTCCAATCAAGAGCGAAGAACCAGTACAAGCAAAAAGTGATTTATTTGATGAGACTACAGTTGTTGCAGCTGTGAACTGTGTCATAGAAACATTTATTTCCAGACTAAAATAGAACAGGGGCTGCAGGGGAGGATCTGTGTGATATGCAACAGTGGTAGCGCATTTTCAGTGGGAAAACAAGTTTTGAGCTATGCCTTGCACAGTTCAGGTCAGGTTTGGTAAGTGAGCACACTTGTGCTCACTGCTTTGCTTTAGGGACAAGAAATGTCATCCTTAGGATAGCTCTTGATATTTTAACTGATGATGACCCTTATGGTGATAACTCTGAAATCATATTTGCATATGCAGGCAGGTTTGCTACTCCCAGCAAAGACTCTCTAATTATTTTAAACCTCTGTCAAATTCTCCCTTCTGCACCTATTATTCCCTTACACTGCTTTTCAACTGCTTTTATGTACTGTTTGTACTTGTAATTGAGGAAGAGGTAGGGAAATTAAGAAATTGACAAAGTCTATAGTATATATCCTGTTTACTGAAATAATAAACTATATATGTGATCATACAGATTGCTGTTTGTAGGTGACTACACAACCAGCAGAATAAACAAGACCGTTCTTTACCTCCTAATTCGATTAGGTAACATGAGAAATCGTAACAAAAATAGCAATGATAAAAAGTTACCTTCAACAAGGACAGTCTTCAAACATACGTAGTAACTCACGCATTCAATAATAAGAATGGGAAAAAACTTGGCTCTTCCTCCAGTTTTGTCAAATGATACTGCTGTCTCAAATGGTCAGTTGGTGGCTGTGTGGCCCAGAAGGCAAAGCCTCACAGACTAAACATTCGGAGTCAGCTGTCTTCTGTCCCAGCTGTAATGGCAGGTAAACTCCCTCAGGAGACCAAAGTGCAACACACCTGCTTGGAGGACCTCCATTTATTAGTGACAAGTTCAGAACTGACCTACAGTTACTAAAGCAAATGTCTTGCTAAAAATGTGGAGATACTTACAGCTTCACTGAATAATGGCTTGGGAGGTTCCAATGAGAGGCCGCGTGCAATACAGCGGTCTCAAGTTACTGTTTGCAGTGTGGCGAATGCGCTTTCATATGGCCAACAGAAAATGCGAAGTACAGCAGTGAATCTCTCCATGTTTGGCACAACAGGGATAGCAAACTTTTCTCTTGGTTTTGGTTTTTTTTTTTTTTTCCCCCAAGTGCTTTTCTTACCCATTTTGTTTCCTGTTACTGCATTTGGGAATGCTATAATGGACGACTCATATCAGAATGCTGAAGCTGGGACCGCGTTAGTCTTGTTGGTTCCACTACTGGGGTCATGTGAAATGCATCAGAATTTTTAAAGACGATGCTTACTTAGCAGCATCTTATGATTTATGATCTACCACGTTTTTTCACTGATGCCAAAATTAATAGAGGAAAATGTGGATTTAGGCAATACCATTAAATTTCTGGCCCTCAGAAGGATCTGTTCCCTAAAAGGATCTGTAATGCAGGGCTCTGCATTTGCAGGGAGAAGACAGGATCAAGTTGGTAGTAGTTTTGGGGAAAAAATGAGATTCTTTAAAGCAGAGAATCAGTGTAGAAAGGTATGCTGGAATACAGCCTTGCAGCATTTCTAGAAGATAGTTGGATTTTATATTTGTTTCTTGCCCTGATTGCACTGATAGACTGTTTTGTTCCCTGTCCATCAAGGAACTTCTCCTGATCTTTGGAAGCAGAAGGAAGATCCCAAAAGAGAATTGCTGCTGTTATGGTGAGTCATGGATCATATTGTGTATTGTGACTTTTTTTTTTTTCTTATACAGATGGGACTGAGTTTTCAGTACTATCCAACTTTCAGGTGCGCATAGAGAAATGAATAAATAAAAGTAGTCCAGGGATGCTCAGTTTTAGGTTACTAGTTCAAAGTCAGAGTGATAGTAAAGTCTTCTCTGTTACGGCCTACAGAAACCAGATTCTTACTCTCATTCATAGTAAAACTCACAGTAGGGGCTTGGGCTTCCTATATGGCCCATATGGCATTCATAGAATAGTTTTGGTTGGAAGGGATCTGGTCCAACCCCCCTGCAATGAGCAGGGACATCTTCAAATACATCAGGTTGCTCAGAGCCCCATCCAACCTGACCTTGAATGTTTCCAGGGATGAGGCATCTACCACCTCTCTGGGCAACCTGTGCCAGTGTTTCACCACCCTCATCATAAAAAATTTCTTCCTTATATCTAGTCTGAATCTACCCTCTTCTAGTTTAAAGCCATTAACCCTTGTCCTGTTGCAACAGGCCCTGCTAAAATGTTTGTCCACATCTTTCCTGTAGGCCCCCTTTAAGTAGTGGAAGGCCGCAATAACGTCTCCCTGGAGCCTTCTCTTCTCCAGGCTGAGCAACCCCAACTCTCTCAGCCTGTTTTCACAGGAGAGGTGCTCCAGCCCTCTGGTTGTTTTTGTGGCACTCCTCTGGACCTGCTCCAACAAGTCCATTTCTTTCCTGCACTGAGGGCTCCAGAGCTGGACACAGTACCCCAGGTGGGGTCACACCAGAGTGGATTTGATCAACCGTTACACTTCAGAGATGGTCCTTCTGAGATGAAGATATGTTGGAAAATAACATTGTTCTGACTTGATCGCTGCTGCAGGATAATCATTACATAAAAATCACAGCTCAGTGTCAAGAATTGAGTCAAACGCCCCCAAGCTACTAAAATATTCTCCCTAAAATAGCTGCTGCTGATAAAATCCTGTCTGCCTTACTTAGTGCCAACGTTTCTTGACATCGTCAGTATTGCAGTACTTTGGAACTCTCTCTCTCTTTGTTTGGCCTAAATCCATTTGTCAGTTTTCATTTTTCCACCAATGCAGAACTAGTTGCAAAAACGAACTGCTCAGGGGCTTCCAGTCAGTTTGTCTTTTTTTAAAAAAAAAAAAAAAAAAAAAAAAAAAACCTGAGGCTTGAGTTTATGGGAGGAAGTTGCAGTATCCGGGAAGACAGTTGGTCTGTGAGAGAGGGGCTGCATCTGGGTTCCCCTGTGAAGGACTGCTATCCCTTTTGTGCCAAAAGTTGGAGAGATTCACTGCTGTATGCCTTTGGATTTCCTACTGCCCGTATGAGAGCACGTTCGCCATATTCAGTAGACAGTAACTTGAGACAGCTCTTTTGCAGAACTGGATTCCCCTGCAATTATGATGTTGGCTTCGGTTTCTCAAAACAAAACAAAACAAAAAACCCAAAACCCAACTGTAGTGCAAAAATAGTGTTATTTTCTACTTCCAAAAAAATGACATGTTTGTATCTGGCATACTTTCACATTTAGTAGCCAAATACTATTCAGACTGCTTTAAAGATAAGGTTAATCTTGCAGTGCAATAGAGTAGAGCACTAAGTAGTATTACTAATGTATGTAACATACTGGCCTCGGAAACCTTAGTATGAGACCCCCTTCCGTAACCTGGGGGCTTCTTGGGCAGCCTCTTAGGACTCCCACACCAGCTGGCCCTGCAGGCTTTGTCTATCTCCTAAGACTAGCCCTAGACAGTGACTTTGTTCACAGAGTTACTGAATGGTTGCAGTTGGAAGGGACCTCTGCGCATCATCTGTCCCAGGGTCAAAGCAAGGTCAGATACAGCCTGTTGCCCAGGGCTGTGTCTAGTTGGGTTTTGAGTTATCTCCAAGGTTGGGGGCTCCACAGCTGCTCTGGGCAACCTGTGTCAACGTTTGACTACCCTTGCACTAAAAGAGAATAAATAAATTTCCAGCTTTAGAGGGAGTTTCATGTGTCTAAATTTGTGCCTATTGCCTCTTGTCCTGTCAGCTGGGCACCATGGAGGAGTCTGGTTCTGTCTTCTTTATACTCTCCCATCAGGTAATTATACATATTGATCTGATCTCCCCCAGCCTTCTTTCCTCCATGCTGAACAGCCCCCCGCATGCTCCCTGTAACAGATGTTCCTATCCCTTAATCTTCTTTGTGGCCTTTGCAAGCCTTAGACCAACTGCTCAGGGCAGAAATCCTGTAGCTGACATAGAAGCTCTGTCCTGCCCCTCACCCGTCGTTGCGGTTGCTGAACCTGAACGCGGGGCCTGTGCCCCTGGCCCCGGTGCTCTGAGGAGACATCTTTCCCATAGCCTCACCCCAGCTTTGTGGGAGCTCCAGGCCTCCCTTCTCCCCCTGCGCTCCCCAGCCTAATCCTTGGCCTCCGCCTCTGAAGTGACCGATCGCAGCACGACCGTTAACGGCTCCTCGCCGTGGCCCCGCCCCGCTGCCAGCGGATTGGTGGGAATCCCTGCCACTCAAAGGCGCGCCCGCTGCCGCCGGCGGGCCCGTTACCAGCCCCGGGGCTGTGGGGGGGGGGCGCGCCAGGCCCCGCTCTGCCCCGCCGCGGCAGAGGGGAGGAACCATGCGGCCGCCGGGCGGCATCGACCCGGGCTCCGTGTGGGCGCAGCGCCTCCGGCAGCTGGAGCGGCGGTTGCGAGTGAGCCCCGCGCCGCGGCGGCGGGAGGGGAGGGGAGGGGAGGCGAGGGGCGGGCGGTGGGGAGGGAGTCGGCCCGGGCCGGCCGCCCGCCCTGGCGACGGGCAGCGCCTCGGCCCAGAGGTACGGCCCGCCCCGCCTCCCCTCTTCTGCCCCTTGCTGTCAAAAGTATATTTCAAGGCTTAAAATTAAGGGGAGAATCCTAAATACAGCAGCCTGGCCGTACCTAAAGGGAACCTGTAGGAAAGGTGGGGAGGGACTCTTTATCAGGGAGCGTAGTGATAGGACGAGGGGTAACGGTTTTAAACTGAAAGAGGGGAGATCCAGATTAGACATTAGGAAGAAATTCTTTACTGTGAGGGTGGTGAGACACTGGAGCAGGTTGCCCTGTTCCAGTTGTGGATGGAGTTCCAGGAGAAGTTGTGGATGCCCCATCCCTGGAAGTGTTCAAGGCCAGGCTGGATGGGGCTTTGAGCAGCCTGGTCTAGTGGGAGGTGTCCCTGCCCAGGGCAGGGGGGTTGGAACTAAATGATCTTTAAGGTCCCTTCCAACCCAAACCATTCTATGGTTTGGCAGGGAGATCCGATGTCGGGGAGAGGCTGCTTTTGCCTGGGACTGGTTTAGAAATGGGGTGTCAGAGCTCTGATGGGTCTCCCCAGCCCCGCCGCAGGGCAGGATGGGTGACTGGCTGTTTGGGAAGGCAGCGTCCCTGCGGAGGAATGGTCTTTCTGCGACGCCATCAAAGATCTCAGACAGTGGAGCCTTGGAAATGGAAATTCATGTGGTTATTTATAAGTAAATAAAATAGCACTTCTCTAACAACCTGGCAAACATTAGGAGATGGTTTTATAAAGCAAAAGCAGTTAAAATTTTGAACATATGCATTTCCACACATTAGCAGGCAAAGTGATGGAAAGTATAGGTAATCACGGAATATTAAGAATTTATCCTAATTTTTATGTGCTTGTAGACAAATATTGTGCTGAGGAGACTGGGGGTAGGTAGCCCTTTGATTTTGGAAGGCAGAGAAACAGAGGAATGTAATAAAACTGTTATAATGAAATAATGTTCATCAGACTCATTTAATTTTTACTTTTCTGATTTTGGGTGGGTTTTTTCCTTAGACCAAAGAAGAAAGAATAGTTGTCCTGGAAACTGAAAATGCTGCTCTTCACCTAAAGCTTGCAGAGGTAACTATCATCTGTTTTTCCAAAAAGAATTCTTAGGAAAATAGAGAAAAAGACACTGAAATCTGCCCTCTTATTTTCAAGTTTTGCACTCTTTACCTGTTGGGGAAATCTATTGAAGGGATTAAGGCTCAATGTTTCTTTTTTTTGTTTGTTTAATCAGCAATAGTGATAGACTGATTAAGTAACTAGAAACTGACATACACTTAAATAATTGCTGTTGTTTTAAATCTGCAAAAGTGAACTGAGGGAACAACTCTGTGAGCATTAAATATGGAATATTGCTTTCTGCTCACAGGGAAAATGTTTGCATAGAAAACAAGGGGAGATTTTTGAGGAATACTTTTTAGACATAATCAGGATCATCCTTTAAAAAGCACTATTCATAGAGTGCAGGAAAGAAATTTTATTTTGAGTGGATGTACCAAAGATGCCCTATTGCATGTCTTCATAGCACTGGTGTTGAACTTGTCTAGAAAAAGCAAGGTACTGTTGCAGAAGCCAGTCACAGAGCATATAGCAACAACTGGATGCCATCATTTCCTTATATCCTTCTCCAGAAGGGTATGTTGTTCCTAGACCATTATCAAAACAAGAAGCAGCCTGTGATAATGTTTGGGGTCTTCAAAGGTAGGGTTTCAGAAATTTACAGAATTCTGAATGTTGATCTACACCACTAGACCAGAGCCAGCTGTGAGTATTAGTTGTGATAGAGACTGTTGGCCAAGAGTTTTTAATCAGGGCTGAAACATTAAATGGTTGGGTGACCTCAGGAAAGCCATTTGCCCTCCCTGTGGATTTGTTAACACCTGTCGATAAAAGTGGGTTTAACATTTTTAAAAGCCTGACTAGAAGCAGATGGTACATCTGAAATGAGTTTTGCTAGGTATACAGAAGAATACTGTAATTCATTCAGAGAAAATGTTTCTATTGTTTTTGTTCTGCTTTATAATAATTACCAAGTCTTAAGTATTTCATCTGGTTTGGTGGTGTTTTTTTTTTTTTAACTCTCACAAACACATGAAAGAAATTATTTTAGTCAGTAAGGTGCATCAGATGTAGGAAGTAATTATCTGAGTATTAGATAATGAAGCCTTGTTTTCCAAATACAGCACTGTTTCATTTTATTGCAAAATGTGCTGGAAGATACGAGCACCTACAGACGCATGAGGAGCGTGGCAGTGTTACCACCACCAGGCAGAAACAATGTCAAATGATTTGTGGAAATATTTTGCAATTAACCTTGGACTTATGTTGCTATTCAGATGGTTATTTAAATACACCTAAAAGACTTTTGCTTCTCCTGGGTTAATTTGCCCCAGCAATCTGAAAAGGTGAGCTAAACTCACATTAAATAGTTTTACCTTAATTGCAGAATCTCTATTAAAAAGAATACTAATTTTCATTAGATTAATTTAAGGTTGTGTAATGTTGCACCATATCTCTCAATATTTCACTAGCTATGCTGGTGAAAAAAGCTACTGCCCTCAGTTATCAGTCACTGACCCTTCAGATCTGCTGGCAGAGCTGCCTGAAGGATTGAGCTGTAACAGGTTCAGTCACAGTGGGCAGGGTTAACAGAGGTCTCGTTCTTAACTTGTAAAAGCTAATTGGATTCATTTTTGGCTAGAGTGAGCGAGCAAACTTTGGAGACAAACTTATGAGGATAGCCATAAATTAGGATTTGCAATGTAAATGTTTGTCGCTAGTTACATCAGTCTAATAAAAATGTTCTCTCTTGCTATATGCCTTCCCTTGCTTATATCCTTAAGACAATCGTGAATATCAGCACTGCCACTGTTTTTTTGCAGCCCAGTATATTATTATCCTAGCAGCATATTGTAAGGGTTGTTGTTGAACATAAGGAGTCAGATTCTTTTTCTGTAGACGTACTTTTGCCTACTTGGAAATGTGCTTGTCTACCTGCATGCCCCTTTTGTTTGTAGTCCTTGAGGTCCTAGTCTTGCTGTCTTCCACACATAAAGCCAAGTCTGCCAGAATGGGTCTGATTGCAGAACTGAGATTTCACTTTGGAGAAGACTATTAAGTATCTCAGTTTCACTTCTGTTTATAATAAAGCTGACTATAAAAAGTTTTATAGTCAAGTTTTTGCTTCTCATGCATGAGCACAAATTTGCAAGTTCTGGCATACAAAAAATTCTGATGAATGCTAGAACTATTATAATGGAGAAAACCTCAAAACCAAGGCAGCCTTTGCAATAAAGATAAACTTGATAGTGGAAGCAATGAGAGGTTGACTGCAATGAAAGTAGAATTGACAATTCTGCTTTTGCTGTCCATGTTGAGAAAAATGGGGGAGTCAGGGGGAACCTGTACAGATGGTGGAAAACGCACTAGATGTTAAAAGTAGGTTTTAACTAGTTTAAGCTTATTTAACGATAAGGCTTTAGTACTGCAATTGCTTGTATCTATGCTTAACTTTTCACATGTGATTAGAGATAGTAATTCTGGTGATCTACTCGTATGCATTTTTGTCAAGGATGTTTGTAAATATTGCATCTGAGTAACATGAGTCTTGAAAGTCCTCAGAGTAAAAGAACACATGAACACATGACATCGGTCTCAGTTTCTGGGAACTTAAAGCCTGTAACACAAACATGAGAGTTCTTCTAAAATTATCTCTTTCTGCTATTTCTTTTCCATATAAGAACTTTTTATATTAGTGCTAAGGTGGTGTATAGCTGTGCAGGACCTCAGGTTACATTTGTAAATAGAAGATGTGTGCTTTGTGAAGGTGAAAAAGCCTTCACAAAGGCTTCACATGAAAAGGTTAGTTTAGATTAAGTGAAATACTTTTCTTGGAAAATATAATCTTTTTTTTATTCTGACAGCTCCAGCACATTGTATTGTTGTTCTTGCGATGTCATTTGTAGTTAAACTGCAATTAAATGTTTCCTTTTTACCTACTGTTATCAGATGATTGGAATTAAATCAAACCCTTTATGTGAGTAGATTTAGCTCTTTCATGTTTTTGTACTCTTCTGTGCTTTGTTAGTTTAAATACCAGGGAACTGCAGTCACATAATTTATGGCCTGAATAAAGTAGGAACTAAGCCTGTGATAGAGACAAATGCATTTCAGAAATAAGGAAAGAGGCTATTAGTACCAGTTAAGGAATGATAAATGTCAACAGGTTGCAAGGGAAAGTAGGTGGAGAAGTTGCAGCTCATTTTACGCACCAAGACTGTCAGTAAATGATTAAAAAGTAGTTTTTAATATAATGCAGATTCTGTTACATTGCAGAATTTCACATGTATTCTACAAGGATGTCTCTTTTGTGTTCTTCCCTGTCAATATTTAAAGTTGCACTATTTCTATTTTCCTTTTGATTTCAAGATCTCTAAAAAAAATCGGCCATAAAAATTGCTTTTGCATAATAGGTAATTTTAGATTATTAGAAAGCATTCTTCTCCACATCCTTTAAAAATTGCTTTGATTGCTTTGATCTCTGAAGACCTAGCTTAGTGCTTTATAGGTACAGTTTTGCACTATTGCAGGTCTCCTTAATGTAATGGAGTTGGTGTTGGCAGGAAGATAGAGCAGTGAACACTAAGTTGGGGGCCGTGTATTACCAGCTTCTTCAGGACTTTAGCAGTTAACACATGTATGTGTGTCCTCGTTCTGTTTCATGTCCTTTCAGAGAGCTTTCTACATTAAATGTAGCTATAGGATGACACTTAACCATCCCTTTTCCCTAACTGAAGGCAAGTTTTAACCATTTAGATCCACCTTAAGCATAAGTAAGGGGTGTTAGGTACTGCACAAGCATTGTAGTAATCTGATGCTGAGGTTTACCACCCTAAGAAAGTAGAATATGGTGATGTTAGCCAGTTACCTCGAGATGATCCTTCACGTGACTCAGAAGGAGGTAAAAGCAAAGAAATTGTGTATTTACATCACATGTAATCAGATAGTCGAGTTACAAATGTTTACAGGGATGAAGGGGACAGGATGCAACAGAAAACATCAGTGCTTTAAAGTGATTTTTTTAGGTGACTTTTTTTTTTTAAACAGTATCAAGGGTTTGCTAGAAGAAGCACTAATGAAGTATTGCAGCTCTACTCCGCTCATGGCCAGCAGCAGAAATTGCAGAGGAGTTCTGTTGTAACCCAGCTCCGTGGATCAATAAAGGTAAAGACCTTTAGTGATAATGCAGGCATAATCCATGCCCTAAACATTTACATGTTATCAAATATAGTAAAACCCAGAAAATGGTCACATATGAACTTGATCAATGGCTTTATTGTATTCACAGCAGTGCTTGCAGGGAAGTGTAGCAATGCTCGAGTTACCTTAAAATTTATAGTGGTTTTGCTGCAATAGGCTGCAAAGTCACCAGAGAAACTGGTAAAAGTGGCTGCTTCTGAGCTCCAGGATCTTCTGTATAGGCTGCTATCAATATGTGAGTTAAATATTTTTGTAATCAAAACCTTGCAATCCCTGATATGACTATCACAGAGACATCCCCTAAAAAAAAAAAAGTACTTATTCCTTAAATTACTCCATGGAATCATAGAATAGTTTGGGTTGTAAGGGACCTTTAAAGGTCCTCAAGTCCAACCTCCCTGATCAGGTTGCTCAGAGTCCCGTCCAACCTGACCTTGAATGTTTCCAGGGATGGGGCATCTACCACCTCTCTGGGCAACCTTGTGCTAGTGTTTCAGCACTCTCATTGTAAAAAACTTTTTCCTTATACCTAATCTGAATCCACCCTCTTTTAGTTTAAAACCATTACCCCTTGTCCTGTTGCGACAAGCATGCTAAAAAGTTTGTCCTTTTAGGGACACTAACAAATGTCAGCTTTGATCAGGGCAGCACTGAATGCCTGCATAAAATGACTGAAAAGTATATCAGGAAAGAAATCTGGTTCTTAATAGGCAGAAGGATGTAGCTTAATTGAAGCATAGTTGGACTAGATGATGGTTGTACGTCCCTTCCAATGGAACTATTCTGTTCTATTCTAATTACAGTGATTCTGCTTAGTGAATTTTGCAGTGGTGTCTTACATTTTAGGTTAACTAGAATGACAGAACAGTTTGTGATGCAATACCAGTGGATTAAGATGGTTTACTATCAGAGATCAATGAAAGTTAGGAGAGAGCAAAGCTCTCCAAATAAAAGTCTAGATTGATGGTAATCCTATACCTGTAATAAAAAAAATAAATAAATATTTCTTCCCAGTTATATTCTGTGGATTTTGAGAGTGAGAAATGCAGTGATTTTTTCTCTCTTTAGTTTAGTTTACTGTTTTGTCATTGAAACTAGTCAATTAATTCAAGGTCAGTACCACAGTTGGAAAAATAAAATGTCACATAATATGTGTCACTTTGTGCCGGGCTCACTAATGAAACATCACAGTGCTCCTGTGAGATAAGGTATTGTTAAGTTCATCTTACAGATTGCTTTACATCTTTGTTCCAAGACTTAGATGTCAAGAAGTCTACTAATCCTAAAATCAGGTCAATTTGTTTTTACTTTATTTGGACTTCTAAGTGAATATAAGGTGCTCTTGTAAATGTTTAAGTCTTATCGTATATGTTATGCTGAGTTACATCCATAATACGAATAATTTTCTGAACGATTATGATTTCTTATCTTTTCAAAATACATCTTTTCTCTTAGGAAGGCATAGAACTGTCTTATTTAAGAAATGACTTAGACTGAAGCTTAGCAAATACCTGCTGATCAAAGTGTGGACAATGAATGCAGTAAGGGATATACATATCACAGTTTTTCATTGCTAATTCTGCATATGTCTTATAAGTGGACAGAACATGCACACATGCTTATTTTTGTTTGATGAAATAAGAAAGATACTTTCTTATACCTGAAGCTGTGTTATGGTTGAAGTATGTACCATAAGATGGTAAGGATCCACAAAGTCTTGCTGAAGTCTTTAGGAAATGACATTGCTAAATATCTTGCGGGATCCTTCTCTAAACATGCTGAAAGATGTGCTCCTGAAGACTTCCTTTCACCAAGTAGAGGGATCTTCCTGACTATGATATCTCACCATAATTATTTGTGTTCTGGTTATACTGATGCTTCCTTAACTGCTGTTTTGTGTCTTTATAACGGATTTTTTCTTCTTGCTGAGAAGAGGCTTAAGCAAGACTTGAAGAGCCTCCGTTCATTTGCTCTTGAGCTTTCAAAAGACTTTCAGCGTCAAAGCAAGACTTATCTTTACCAAGTTTTGACAGCAGTCCAAGAGATACAGCTGCAAAATGAAGCAATGCAAAGTAAGGCTTCACTGTACATACATTTTAAACCTGTAACATCAACAATGTCATCATCAAGTGTCAGTAACATTGAAAGATTGCATTTGATTTTTGAGAAACGTCACTGAAATTGTAGCAGTTGTTTTTTGTTTGATGTTAAATCATCAGGGAGTTCTGAAGCCTTAGGAGGAGTGCAGATAACTCCGCAGAGGTTATGACTGATCATTTGGATGTAGCTTTTGTGCTGAATGCATCTGCTACTAGGCTGCTGAGTTGTCTCAGCTGTAACATTCTGATGGGACTACTCATGTCAATAGCAACAAACAGCATTCTCAGTGATAGGTGTTTGCGGAACTTGTCCCCGTATGTTATGTACTAAGTTATCATTAGAATTTATTGGATTACTGTATTACCCATGTAGAGAAAATGCTTAATCAAGTTGTCTTTAAAATGGAAGTGGGACAAAGTGGAAAATTAACCCTAGATAAAGGTGAATGTTCCTCTTATTGAAGCAGGGGGGGCTAAATTAACAGATAGGAGATTAGATTCAGCACTTGAGCTGTTGTGGTGTAAATAAATAGTAAATATTCCTTATGAGGCCTTGAAAACTCCTGTTGACGGTTCTCAATTTGCACTTCGTGGTGCATTGTTCTATGAAATCATAACCAGGGAGAAACTTCCTTGCCTATAACAAAATAGTGTATTGGTACCTAAGTGGATGAGTTATGTTTTTAATTTGGCCATTTTTCCAGTTCTCTGTCAAATGTTTTATATGGAAATTCTATTGTTAAGGTTAAGTATGACAGTCAGAATTGCCGTCCTTAAATTACATATAATCTTTTGTAAACAGAAAGCCCAAAGTATGTATTCTGGAGACAATATATGTTATCAATTTAATCCTAAAATAGAGATTGAAAATGAGGGAGAGAATTATAGAAGAAACGTTGAAGTAGGTTAATTTCAAGGCTGTACTTGATGTGCAGCAAACTAAAACTTTCCTGGAATAACTGAGTAGTCCCTTGCTTAGAAATAATCATTCACAGTCTGAAAACCAGGCAATTGCCATCTTTCCCACTGAAATTTAAACAGCAGTAATTCATAAAAGACAGAAGTGCCCATTATTCTTTTGTTACAGGCCTGTTTCCCTGATAAACAAAGCTGCTATCATTTTCGCAAAAAATACTACCCACCTGACTGCAAATGATACTACTGAGGCAGATGCAGTAATTCAGCAGATTTCTGGAAGGGTAGGAATTTCTAAAAATTTGAGATTACTTTAGATTGATTTACCATGCAGGTATTATCAGAAAGAGGAAACGACAGTGTCTGTGCATGCAGAACATATTTTCAGGGAGAGGACGCCACTGTTCTCACTGCTTGGCAAAGTGGCGAGTACTAAGGAGCAAAATCTGTCCAAGTGAATATGTGACAGAGGAGTTGCTGCAGGCTACTGACATATTTTGTGAAAGCTGCTGCAGCCCAGTGACTGAGGTATCCTTTGTGGTTCCGGGACACTTTCTCCCTGGGGTGGAGAAGAGGAAAAATTAGGTAAGGAGCTTATTTCCCACATTGTCCATATGCTAGCACTTAAGTGCTGTGCTCCTCTTGGAGAAAGCTGAGCTCTGCACTGTACTGATGACTTGTACTTGTGGAATGTGGATTACCATAATCTTGACAGCAGAGTCTCACCAGCTCAGCTGCCTTTGGAAAGTCTTTCCTTCTTAGTGTAGAGTAGAGGAGGAGGAGAGGGACCTCGGTGACAGAAATATTGTAGCAGCCCAAAGCATAATGTTATAGCTCAGGATATAAAACGCAGCTGAATTCAAAAGAAGTTTTGGAATGAAGTCTATTACATCATAGCTGCTTATCCTAGAAGGCATGGTCAGATTGACCTCCTTTTTAAAATGGAATCTAGTGTGGAAAGAAACATAAAAAACCCCAGGAAACTATGGGAACAGCTACACATCCATATCTGTGGCAGGCTGTGGCTGTACTAGGTTATGCTGGTCCTGTTCATGTCCCCGTCATAGACCTTTCTGTTATGCTGGTGTAACTGTTGGTGTGACCGCACACAAAACAGGTTGGGGAGCTGATTAGGACAGAAATTACTCTGCAAGAAGGACTGCTTTTAGACCTCCACCTGACTGTGGAAGCAGTTGTTCTGGTGCAGCACTGAATGGAAGGGAATGAAAAGCTCCTTAACCAGTACTGTCAATTAAGGAAACGTTACAATCCTGAACACGTTTTCAAGCAATCACTCTTCTACAGCTGTTAATCTGGTTATTGATGAAGATCCTAACTGTGCTCAGTGACATTTAAACAGAAAAATCAGCATTCCCAGCTCCTAGAAAGTTTCTGTATAGGTTGATGAGATGAGCCTGAGGGAAAGGGATGTCTGTAACGGCTGCAGGCATGTGCTAACTACTTCTGTTGAATAATGAAGAGTGTGTTATTAGTATTTTAAAAAACAGAAGTTTTTCTGTGCTGCATGTAAAGCTTTACAGAAGATGGACATTAAAACTGATGGTTCACTTTTACAAATATCAAAATACAGTCTGCTAAATGCAACAACTTGACTCATTTCCTAGACACTGCAGTCCACCTGTCTGCTCAAAAGCCCCAATGTCAAATTAGGATGCCCCAAGGTTGATTTCTGTTTTCACAGTCATCTTCATCATAGGAGGGCTAGTTAGAAAAAAAAAAAAATTGAGTAATTAGGGCTTAAGTTAACTGAAACTAGATCTATAATGTCCAGTAGGCTTCTTGGAGTCTTCATGAAGAGACCACTTAAATATTGAAACAAATTAGTAATTTATTTTTTTCTTTCAAGACTGGAAGAATGGAAGAGTACCCTTAGCACGTATTGCTTTACTGCTTATTCCAGAGACTTCAAGAACTGAAGCAAATTTATAAATGAAGATACTTATTATGGAGATTACTCCAATAATAAATGGATTCCAACCTCATATTTTGAAAAATACTGTATGATTAGGGGTCAGTGAATGTAAGAGTCGTTTTTGACAATTTATTGTAACATACATGTGATTCTCCAAACCAAGACATACTAGCGTTACTCCGCATACAGGATGCAAGAAAGGGATTTTTCTTAGTGAAACTCCGAGACTTTGATTCCTCAACTATTAACAGTGTTTCCCCTGCATGCATGCATTTGTGGAGGAACATTATGAGCTGGAGGTGAACAGCATGGGTATTACAAAAATAAGATCTCAGAAATCTCTAGTGTAGACAAATGTCCCTTGAAGGCACCTGATTTTTAGTCTATAGCAGAGAGCGTACATCATATATATGACATACTGAGACTTTTAAGTCTGTTCCTTTCTTTGTAAGGTAACGCATACTGAGGCTGGTGGCCATCCTGCTAATTTGGCTCTCAGACCATGGTTTTGACCGCTTGATGCTCTACATCTTCAAACTGCTCACTAATTGCTGGGGAGATTGATATCCCACTGAGGTTTCTAAAAGCTTCCTTTTTACACGTTTACAGTCACATTATGTGCCATCCGGGCTGTATGTTTGTTTTAGGCCTGCTCATTGTTAATGTAATTGGGCTGAAATAAAATAATTTGTAAAGTTAGAAGGCTTTTATAATGACCCATATTGTTCTCTTCAGCTTTGTGGAGGAGACTCCCTGAGGTTCAAAAGATCAATCTTTTTTAATAAATCCTACGCATGAAGTGAGTGCACCTATCTTAAAGGGGAGCCTTATAGCTGTTTTCAGGATTAGTTGCACAAGGATAAATGATAGATTCATGCCAGCTAACATTAAAAGAAGTTAACCTAACAATCTACAAATATGGCATTAGCCTTGCAAGTGTCAGCCCCATCCAGAAGCAGGTTGCTTCAGGTTTAGGTTTCAGGCTTCACCGACAGATAACATTAACTGACACATTTGAACTGCCTTAAATACCTTGTCTTTTTGATTGTTTTTCAAGATTTCATGTGTATACCTGTGGTAATTATCTGTAACTTCACATAGCTGTTTCATAGCAAGAAGTACAGTGGGATTTTTCAGAGGTGTCTAGTAAATTAGGAATTAACCTTCCTAATTTGTTTGGTAGAATTTAAAAAGATGTCACGAGGCACTACCAGAAAATTCGTGTTGTAAAGTCACAGAATTTAGTTCTTTGAAACAGTTTTCTTTTTCCAGTGTTTCAGATAAAAGCTTTTGATCTTGAGCAGTCTCTACAAGAGGTGACAGAGAGATATGAGAAAGAAAAGCAAAAGAGGAGAGCTCTACATAACAGCTTAGTCGTAAGTATCTTTAATTACAGAACACTTTCCTATTTTGTTGTAATTATGCCCATAAGTTCCTCACCAATAAAACTAGTGAATATGCTTTTCATGGATATATCACTTCCTCCAGCTGTCTATATACTATTCATTTTTTGCTGAGGCATATTGGTCTTAGAATAAGCCCCAGCCCATTATTTTTTACATAAGTGTCTTCCAGATGTAGTCCTGGAACATATTGCACTAAGGAGTATCATCCATTTTGAATAGCGAACAAAACTTGAGTTTCTTAGTCTCTTCTCTAAATTTGCAGCTTCTGAAATTTTTAGAATTGTTAAAATTATTAACTTGAACTTACAAAGTGGTATTCTTTTACTTTTCCAAATATATCTTGCTGTATCCTGGTCAGCCATTAGTGATGGTTCATTCACGATTAGTTTTTTCCTTTTTGTACTTTATTCTTCCAGCCCACCTCCCCAGATGACTAGTTTTGGGTTGCCTGATTCAGGACCTGATCTTTAGAAACACAAGCTGCCTTCAAACAAAATTCTTTTAACTTTTTCTACAATGAAGCTCTTTTTGGTACAAAGTACTTCCCTGGCAAACTCTGCTTTGTGCTGCAGTTTACTGAAAAGATGTTCCCCAAGGCAGAGGGGAGTTAACGCCAGTGGTAAGTGGTCATCACAGGCAAGCTGTTTTCACTAATACAAAATGAGAAGAACTGATCACCAGTAAAAAGGAAGGAAAAACACCAGATTAGATAAACTGAAGTCTGAAATAGCCTGCAGAGAAAACCCAGTTACTGACTTTTTAGTCCTGTATGAACACACAGTGGAGAGGAAAAGGTACAAAATGTTTTATATTCCACATCTTCTTCAGGGCTGGTGAAAGAGAAATGGAATGGGTAATCTTGTCTGTTGAGTTAATACAGGTGTCTGAAGAAGCTCAAGTGAAGAGGAAGGAGACTGAAGAGGGGAAAATGTCTCAGATTGAAAGCCTTTATTTTTTTCGTATAGACTGGAGAGGGCTGTACCATTCCAGAGTGCTGAAGAGCTCATAATTCCTCAAGTACTTTCTCCTCACTTCTTAAGGAAAATATCGATACTATTTTTCTCTCCACAGAGTCTAAGGCTGTGATGTTGTAAACACCTGCTCTCTTAAACACATTCATGTATGCTTCACAATTTCCAGTGTATTTGTCCTCTCCAGTAATTTGTTAAATGCATCTTAATATTCTAACCCTAGGAACTGAGAGGAAATATCAGAGTCCACTGCAGAATCCGACCATTACTACCTTTTGACAATGCTGCTGGACACTCGATATCACAAGATAGGTAATTTATTTTCACTGTGTTAGATCTTAGCTGACTCATAATTAATATAGAGAGAAAACAATAGTTACATGTGTGTGAAAACAACTGTGTTCTTGATTTTTCTGGTTTTATGTGTGTAGGATGATGATGATGGTATCATAAAAACTAATTGCTGATTCCTTTTGTTTTGCCTGCTAAATTGGCTTGTCTAAAAGTATGTCCACCCAAATAGAAAGCCGTAGCTCTTCTGCCAAGCCAGGATTATCCCTGGCTTGGCAGAAGTAACACAGCTGCAATCAGTTTAGAGTATATTCGCTATCCTATACAAATTCTGTGATACAGTAATGAAATAACTGTCAGAAGTCGTGGGTAGAGAAACACACTCAGCATTACAGTTGTTTTGTAATGCTATAAAACAGATTTGCTGTCAGCACAAACACTGGTGTAATTCTATTTCAGTATAATTTGGCTCTGCATCCCTAATTTATAATACACTTACTGTAACTGAAGTGTCAAAACATTCCAAGATCCAAAAGGAAAAGAAGGATTAGATGCAAGTACGTGCTATAACAAGCTGAATTCTCCATAGATGACAAACATGAAAGAAGGTAGGGACTGAAACATACAGAAGGAAAGAAAGAAGGGGAAAACTAGGTGGGTGGCTAGAAAACAGTAACACTATCACTTATCCTATCACTAAATAACTGATTTGGGGCTTTATTTTACTTTTGCTGGTAATTCTAAAACAGTACATTCAGTGTTTTAAAGTTTGTTATTTTTTTGGCAATTATTTTAATTAAAACAACATCAAAAATAGCAGACAAGAAATTTCAAGGAGCCTGAAGGGGGAATTGCATTAACCTGTGCTTGATATACCTGGGAAGGAACCCACTCCCTGTTTTTGTTGCTCTATGGAACAAGGCAATCAAGTGCTGAATTGCAGTGTAAAACAGGATAGGCTGGGCCAGACAAACAATTGTTAAGACTAACTTTTCTTAATATATCAAAAAGTAATTTAAATAGAACTTAGTTGTAAAACTAAGGACTGGTTCTCAAAACACTCACACACATGAATGAATTTATATACGTCAGCAATCCCAGTCAGTTTTTGGACTAGTAATGGATGTGAGATCAGGGACAAATACATAAAAAGATGGTGGTTTTCGCTTTAATGTTCCAAAGTGAAAGCCTCTTGTTACAAACTCACATTACAATCTCAAAATAATAGGATGGTTTGCGTGTGAATTAGTCTTAATTGGGTTTGTTCTAAATTTCTTTTTTTAAGCGGATTATTTTGCTTGATTGCATCTTAATTTGGTTTTTATTCACAATTAACTGTGGTGTTAGTCTGTACATGGGGTACAATAATAATGGCAATTCTGAAAGGTACTCTTCAGACAACGTGTAGTTCACAGACATTTTGAGCATTGACTTTCCTGAGCTAAATGGAGCATTTATGGTTTGAAAAGTACTGTTTTTACCCTGTTGACTTTTTTTTTTCTTACAGGCAAAGAAGCTTTTCAGAAAAAGTGGCATATGCAGTTGATGATGTGAGTATTTGATGGTGAAATTCAAAAGCACATTCACAGATACTGGGAAGGAGAAACAGGAGGGACGTGTTTTAAACAAAAATATAAATTAGGTACTTTCTTGTCAATCAGTGCCCAGCTTTGATCACCCATGGGTGCAACAGCAGGTGATTTGTGCTGTTTTCATCCTGACTCTTTGTAGTGGTAATAGCTTGTAGCTTCTGCTGGTGCAGTCATCCATGAACCAGAGGCTGTGTTTGAAGTAGTGAAACCGCTGCAGACTTCCTGCAGTCAGTCCTTTTTGAGCCACTGGTATTTACTGTAACTATTTCTAAAATTATGTCAGGCTTTTTTCATTTTATTATTGCAACACAACAAATAAATTCAGAGAGAAATATGATATCTCATGAACCACAGCAACCTACGTGGTACTGCAGTGAAGCATGTTGAAGTGTCCTGGCTTAGGTCCATCAGAGTAAGGACAATGAGCATTGCGGCTGCAAATCCGGATGACATTCCAGCATTAATTGAGGCCATTACCAAGATATAAAATTTAAAAATGCACAGTAGTGTGAGCTAAGGTGAAAGTATTAACTTGGGTCTTAACTTTCTTAGCTGCTATAGTTCTTAGTTGGCTGCTCACTGTTACTTACATGGTGATTAGCGAAATTCTCTTCTATAGCGTAGTGCTTAAAATATTGCTGAAGTGACCTACAATATGTTATGCATTTAAATCTCCCAAATTATAGCTTCATTAGGGAGATCTCACTTGCATAAAGTGGATACTTCGAGAGATAGATATATATATATGCAATTAGGAAACTAATGGAGCACATGAAGAGTCAGCTAAGAAAGAGTAAATATGTCAGGAGATAAAAAACAGATCTGTAATGGTAGACGTAGATTCTGGATGCCATGACCCATTTATTGTACTGTAAAATGCCGTGGCTGTTTCTGATGTGTTCAATTTTATTGCATGAAGATTAAATTAGATAATATTTAGGTTTTGGATTGTTTCATAGAGATATCTGATACATTGCAGCATCTACATGTTTACAGGCAAAGCAATATCTGCTTGCTTATGCTAATTTGAGGTTTAGTTTATATGAAGCAGTGACCTAGTAACCATCACTATGCTAACCTGTTCTCATGTTCAAAAGTCCTTATGAAATATTTGAGAAAAATAAATGTATGCACGGACTTGATTGTAAAATGAAACTTGCAAGATACGAAGTTCCTTTTTTTGGAAAACACAACATTAACTTCAAATGTTTTATTGGTTTGCCTTGACATTTATTTGGTTAAAATGCTGTCTAGTTTTGATCAAACGCCTTAAGTCTTTGTGTTAGTTCCTTAATATGAAGTTTTTATGAGAAAAAAAAAAGTATATTTGTTTAAAGTATCCAAGTTCATGAAGGAGGATAAAAGTACAACTGACTTTTTACAAAAAGCAGTCAATTTAGACTAATCTAACAAAAGTAAAGGAAAACAATGTCTATTGCCTGCTTATTTTGCTTTTAACAACTGAAAGTGTTATGCTTGTGGCTAGGATAAATATGCAATTTTCGGATAAAATTATGGGGCTTGATTTGTTATTGAGCTTTTAGGCTCAACACAGTCAAAGCTCCTATTTCTGGAAACAAGTTAACCATTTTCCAGACAAGTATTTACGATCTTAAAGGAAATTTTAGGTCAAGGTGAAGGAAGACTGTCTATAATAGAGCTGCTGAGTCTATTAGTTTTGCTTTCCAGATTTTTCCCTGGAAAGGCTTTATATGTGTAGCATAACCAGGCAGTTTTCTGATATGATAATTTTAGAACTAATGTTCATTAGAAAGCAGAGCTGCATTTGAGAACCACAGTCACAACACAGTCCAGCATACGTATTGGAAACTATGATTGGATCATCATCAAGCTTCAGCTTGACATTGTTCCTGGATTGTGCTGGTAAAATGCTTATCTGTCTCATCTCTGCTAGTTGCAGTATATAGTAGCTTTGCTTCCATTCTGCCAGGACCAGAAGACAGCAGTGTTAAGATTTCCCTCAAACTGCCTGTAGGTAGACAGAACTTTCACTGGGACAGAATGGCTGTGTATCTTTTTATGAGACAGAGAATACATGAATTCCGTTTAGTGTTATCTTTGAGTATTTTTTCTTTTCTTTATTTAGAGATTTGTATCATTACTCAAAAGACACATGATCTTTTCTATAACCCTGCTTATCTTGTCTAGAGAATCATTATTCTGATTCTAAGTCTAAAAAAGGCTTAGGATTTTACTGGATGTGCAGAAGAGTATTTCATTTCAGTTTTTGAGCTACTTTAAGATTTCTTTTTGCTTTGCCGTGTATGCCCAGCTTCTCAGCATAACAGTAACAACTGCCTGAGCCTTTCTCCTGAAGCTTATTGTGCAGTAATGGTGGAGAGTGAGTACACACTGCACATCGGGTTGAACTGTTCCACATAGATTAGGACACTGAGCGGCAGCACCGGTATTGTCACTGCCTGAGAAAAGGAGTAGATAAAGTACTAAATGCTCAGACTCTTCTGGGTGGTGACAGGACAAGTTGAGGAATAGACGCAAATTGAAATACAGGAAACTCAGCTTAAAGATGAGAAGAAGCATGAGGGTAGTCTAACACTGAAACAGGTTGCCCACAGAGGGTGTGGAGTCTCTATCTTTGGAGGTACTCAAAACCTGACTGGACATGATTCTGGGCAACCTGCTGTAGCTGACCCTGCTCTGAGCAGGGGGTTGTTCTTGAATGATCCCTCTAACTCCCCTCCATCCTCAACCATTCTGTGATTCTGGTCTAGGATACCACCTGCTGCTTTTCTGTAATTTCATCCATTTCTGGCAGGATGTGCTGTGACTATAGGTACTGGTGAATATAGGTGTCACGTTTGAATGAGTAGCTGTGTTTTCGCCTGGATTCACAACACCAATTGTAGACACTTAAATGAGGTGCCTAATCACTCCAGACTCCCTGTGTGGTCGCTGACAAAAAGCAGCCACCTCCAGAGGGAAAATCACTCACTTAAGATCTGAATTAAACTTTAAATATGTTTGTCTCTATGACTACATAGGCACCTGAGGCACCTGCCGTAGCGTAACACCTGAAGTGATGTTTGAATCCAACTTCCTTTGGCACAGAGAAAAGAAACTGGCTGCCTCTATGTCATTAATTCCTTTCAGATAATTTTGAGAAAGTTGTCACTTGTGAGTAGTTGAGAAAAAGAGGATAGCAAAGAGGCTGTTCTGCATATCAGGGAAGGTGCAAGATTCTGCTGTTTCTTCAGGATAGGACTGGGAAAACATGAATTAACTCATCCAAGACATCCAAGACCCTCCTTTTCTTGGGAGATAATTTTGTAATAGATCAGATGGATGTAGCTATAGCAGTTGGAGACATTATAGTTCCCCAGTTGCTTGCCACCATCCCCAGAGAGGGGAAATTTCCCCAGAGATTTCTTTCCCTGGTGCTTACCCAATGTGGGGGATCCCTTAAGCTGTCCATGTTGGCCTCAGTGCTGCGTCAGCCAGTTGCACTGAAGTTGACAGTGAAAGATGAGGAGCAGTAGCAGTGTCCCTTACATAGGCTCTGCTGTGGAGCAGTAGTCTTTGGAAAGGGGGCATAGGCTTCAGCAGATATGCTGTAACAAGCAATAAGAAATGATAATTACCACAGCTGGATTCTGTGATCATGTCTATATCCACTATTACATATGACTCATTTAAAATTATTTCTCTGCCTTACTGAATTTCACTTGCTGAACAGCTCCCCAGTCTTGGGAAGTCAGGCTTGGGTGTCAGGACAGATTGTGAATATTTATGAAGTATTCTTTTATCATTTCCATGATTCATATTGCCCTGAAAGAACTCAGACTGGGAGTATTCTGTGACTCTGGGGTGAAAAAAAGGTTCTTCAGTGTTCATGTGAGACAGCTGTATGGATTTCATGAGCACTATTGACAGGGAAACCTGATGAGATTCTGTAGGCCACCAGCCGTGGTGGATGTTAGGCCATACTGATCTGAGAAAGGAAGGTCATTACCAATGCTCATATGAAACTTCTACCTATTAACAATTCTTTATCTTATGCAAATAGAGTTTTTTCTGTCCAGTTTCTCACAAAGGGAAAGCTGGTCTGCAAGTATATTTGATATCTGAATCAGAAATATGTTCCATAACTCTATATCACATTTTCCTTTTTTTTCCCTTTTTTTTTTTTTTTCCTTCCTTTCCCCAGAGTCTGTTGGTTACCAATCCTATTATAATTTCTGTGTCAGGCTATTTTGTAGCAGAGTGGTGTACTCACATCTATAGAGCTGCTAGGCTTGCCAGTACTGGTATTGGGTAACATAGCTCATTCTGTAGAGTGAGTGTTGTCATCATTAAGTTGATAATGATACGTTGGCCTTCTCTAAAGAGGAAGAAATACTTATAAACTCAAAACAAGAAATTTGATTTTTATTAGCCATTTGCATGCTGGACATACTGTTATGCAATCGTTATTTGCTCAGCTTTTTACAACTTCATTCTGTGGCAATACTCATTTGAAGGCCTCTGAGTTCAGCACTCTGAGCTACTTGTCTGGAGCACAGTAGGAATTTCAGCACTCCCATCAAATGCAGTAATGTAACTGCAGGTTAGTAAACTAGGAAACCTCCTTGAATTAGATGGAGTATTTTGTGTGATAGTGAGCTTCCACGCAAATTGTTGTAAACCCCTACATTTTTTTTCTTTACTTTTCTCTGCAATTAAGCAACATATGCCACGAGGAGTGGGAGGGCACAGAAGTTGCTACATAAGACATGCCAGACCCCTCTGATTACACTCTGGTAATAGTTTAAGGAGCTGCTTACATATCTGTCAGACTTACATAACTACTATATAATACGTCTTGAAAATGGATTTCACTAAAAACTCATGGAATTCTAGCAATTGTGCTAGTGCACAATTGTCCCTATAATAAATAAGGGGCTCTTTTTTGCCATTTTTTCTGCCTGTGGCAGCAGTTAGGGAGGTTGGGTTTACTTGCTTGTGGCTTTCTAGGCACTTAAGAAGTTCAAGTAAGGGCTTGGATCTTTCTTATTTTGCACTTAAGTGTGCATAGTTTGTGTTGGTTGTTCTTTAATAATCTGAATGAGTTTTGAGATTTTTTCTTGTGGTCTTGCTAGTTCACTGCAGTATGCAGGCTCTGAAGCCTCACATCTTGGTGACTGCTGGAGAAGGGCCTTGGACTTTGTGATCCTTAATTACTACTGTCACCTGGAATGTTAGAAATGATAACTATTTCCTTTTGTGTGTGTGTGTGGCTAAGATATTAACTCTAAGTATTTCGTTTTTCCCTTAGGAAACTGTCCTTGTAAAGTGTAGCCGTCCTGGTCATGCATCAATAAACAAGACTTTTCAGTTTGAGAGGTGAGTAGTCCTGTGTAGCAGTCTGCATTGCTGGAAGATTTGTACAGTGAAGGCTAATTTTTTAGTAGGCGTTGGTTAGAGGGTAGTGTTAATATTTTTTTATTTATGTTGTATTCACGTTCTTCCCGGGACAGAATAATGCACTTCAGGATATAGGTGACACACTTAATCTTCCCTCTTAGTGAAGACTACCGGTATGCCTAAGCTTGAAACCTGTGTAGAGATTTATTTCACCCTTTTCGCAGTCTGAGTAGCTCTCATGATCCTTGCAACATGTTGCAAGATAGCAAAATGTTATCCACGTTTTTAAGGTAAGGACTTGAGGTGGATTGTGTGACTTCAACATTAGACATACAGCATGACTGAGCCAGAAACTGGACTGAGGACTTGTAAGACTTGATGTTTAGCCATGCTTCTTTTAACTTACAATTAAAATGGCCTGAGCATGGACAGCAGGGTGGAGTAGTGGCATGTAAATAAGCACTCCCCGAGGGAAAGGCTGTAGTGTCACCACTTTCCTTATTAGATGGTCAAGAATCCACATAAGCGAGAGAGATTTTGAATGCACCAGCTGTGGTAAGGGTTTTAATTGGTGTTTGTGCCTTATGAGACACCAGAGTTGGTCTGCAACACAGAAAACTGCACGGAGTCAGGCTGAAAGGTGCCTGATGTTCTTTCAGAATGGAGCTGACCTGAACCTCTGAAAACAGAAACGAAGAGTTAAATTAATACAAATGAGATCTCTGTAAATGAAGAAATACAAAATTTTGCCTCATGCCTTTTTTCTAATGCAAACTTTGTGTCTATACATTTCAATGACTCATACAGTATGCTCTCTACCCTGAGCCATGCTTCAAAATCCTCTGGAAACAACACATGAGGACGATTTCATGCTTCCTTTCTGGAAGGCAAAACTTGATTTAAAGTCACATGTATCCAACACGAACTATCTGTCCTGGTTTAAACTTAAGGTCTGAGCCTGTTCAGACTGAACTGCTGTAGGTTTGCTAAACATTGCCAGTCTTCACCCTTTCCTTGAGGCATCCGTCTCGGATGCTGCCTTTTTCTGCTCGCGAAGACTGGGGACTGCTGTTGTGTAGGCCATCAAACAACTAAAAATTCCTGAGATAATGCAAATCTTGGGGGTACTTTGCTGACTCCATAGGTTACAGGACTCCCTTGATACAAGGCATATGCGATCTCTCAAGGTACGTGGCCCCCTTGCATGTCTGCTCAGCTAATCAAAGTAGTTCTTTTCAGCCTCCAGCTATACCTAATGCAGCCGTACCAGTTGAAGTACATGCAGAATAATGCTGGAATTCAACTCTGTAGAGCAAAACAGTTAATGGTATTGACATGGGACTCCAGAGGTGCTGTGACTCTGGACATGTGGTGTAGATCCTGATAATCAGGAAAAGGGTTAAAAAAATGTAAATCCCCCAAAGAATGCAGTTCTTGGGGAATGTTTTTTCAGTGTCCCAGCACAGCTCTTTTTTATAAACAGAAGAGCATATGGTTCTTATGAACTCAAAAATGTTTATTTTTTTAGCAAAGTTTTATGGAACTAATAAATGTCAAAATATTTGATTTCAGCTCAGGAAGAAAATTCCAGCTTTCAGCATGTTATGCTTTTATAATTTTATTGGTGAATCAGTTAGCAAAATAAAAAAGAAGCTCAGAATTTTCAAGGTGAAATTAACATTAATCGCTGCACAGGGACAAATCTGTCATCATTCTGGGAAAAATACATGGGCTTAGAGAAAGAGATTCTCTGGATTTGCGCATCTTTCATGGCCTCTAATTAAGCGGGTGTCCATGCTTCAGCCAGTGCTGTGATTACAGTGTAGCATAAACTAGTTCAAGCCAACTTTAAACTATTTCATTTGGGTACTGGTAGCATTTCATAGAATCATAGAATACTAGGTTGTAAGGGACCTCAAGGATCGTCTGGTCCAACATTTGAACCACAGAAGCTAAGTAGTGGCAGTAAAACTCCTTTAGGAAGTTGAGTAAATATTTGGAGTAGTTACTGTAACATGGAGCCCCATGCCTTTCCTCTGAACAGTTACCAGAACCTGAACTTGACATAGTTAGCTATGGCTGTACTACTTAGTGCAAACAGTCTACTAAGACTGGTTGATTCTAGCCCTGATTGTGGCAGGTAGCAATTTGTTTGCTTTATTAGATAGCAAAACCCATCAACAGCAAGCAAAGACAGTATGAATGTTCTCATCTCTAAAATACCTTTTTAAGGTGGCTCTTTTTTTTTTTTTATGTAGTAGCTCTGAGATGTTTTGACGTATTAAGAAAAAAATACCATTTCAGCACATATTGAGTTAGAGGCCTAGTTGGTTAAGATGGAGAACTTGGTGCTAATGAACATTTCATTGATTGCAGATGATAAATGAAGCAGAGGAAAGTGTTTGGAAGTGCTTGTGCTCTCTTATATTGACCTTGCAGATTTGATGCGCAGAGTTTACTGAAGCATATGTGTGTATGCATGCAAAGCAAGGATGGAGTATTGCTATTCAGTGTCTGTCCTCCCAGTACAAACTGTGCCACATCTCTGCATATTTGTTGGTTTCTCAGTGTAGTATGACAGCACATCAGTGGAATGGCAAGACAAGCAGTATTTGTCCATCAAGCCAGACAAGAGCTCCTTTCCTGATTAAAGAGAGTACATTTTCATGCAACTTACAATTAGACTGTGGAACACGTTGCCACAGGATGTTACTCCAGGCCAAGAAGTCAGCAAGATGCAAGAAGAAACTGAATACTAATTCTAATAATATTTTTTTTGAAACAGAGATTCAACTCATATTTCATTTTTGAGGACAGTTTACAGCTTTTAAGGATTAGGATGAGACACAGAGATTAATTATTGTGTTTCCAGCCAGCATAGCGTTTCTTATTTCTTCCTCTGGCTATTGTCAGGAATAGGACACTGAACTAAGTGGATTGGCTCTAATTCTGTATCTGTTTATCAGAGATCCCTCTGTACAGTCTTATTTATGGACAACATGAATACAAATATCTACATTTGTGCAGGCTACAGACTGTAGTGGCCAGATCCTGGTCAGATATACAAAGAGGCTTGAGTAAATGCTAAAGAGCTCACTATGTCTTAATTCAGTTAAACTTGTAGGATCATATACAAGCTGTAGAATACTGCTAAGTAACGTGTGTTAGTATGCTATATACACAGGGAAGTAACTATGCTTTGTAATGTTTGTTGCTACTAAAATTCCTGTTTCTAATTAGTCGTTTTGTTATAAGCTATAAAGAGCACACATCACTCATTGGAAAACAGAGCTAAACAAACAAAACCAATGTCACAACAGAAAGATATCAGAAAAGGAAGCTTTTTCCAAAGATAAACATTCATACCTCAAATACTTCAGTGTGTCTAATGACATTCGTGTTTTAGATTCTGTTCATCTTGTATAAACAGTACGTGCTACAGGCTGTAATCTTGGGGAGGATACATTTTTGGTGTACTAGAGAAGAAATGAATGAGTTAGGATGTCCATATTTTATGATCAGAATTTCCTCCCTTTGATTTCCTGTTTTCGCGTCTTGATTTTATGTTGTACAAACTTGATAGTTGAAAGGGTTGGAAGAAAAATTTCTTTGAAGAGCCCTGTGTTAGCTTTTTTTTTCCTGGAATTTGAAAAAATATATGCAGTTGTTTTAGACATCATTGTTTTGGCCCAAGGATTGTACTGTCATTGCTTGCTCTTTTCTAAGAGGTGGAATAACTCATTCTATTTAATTGTCTTTCATTCTGTTTAAAATTTAGTCTGAAATCCACATCACAATGTGAAAGAAAGTCTTCCCTCCAGTGAGAAATGTTTATTTCAGAGTACATAGTTCAGCAGGGGTGGGAGTGGAAATACCTTAGGCTGATGCTGCCCACAAAGACAGTGCGTCCTTAAACATGACCCCCAGGGGCCTTCTGATTTCTGTTCTGCCACTGACTCTTCTGAGACAAGTCCTGAGGCAAGTTTACATCCTCCGTACCTCTTTTTTTCCCCAGACCTTATCCACGTCTAAGGGGAATTACAACGTGACCACTCCCTCCCTTAGTGTGACACAAAGGAGAAGCGGGCAGCAGAGATATTTCACAGTCTGGTAGGTGGGAGAAAGTGACAAGGATCCAGTACAGCCTGAAAAAAGACTCCATCTGCCAGAGGGGCAGGCACAAAATTAGGATGAGGTCAGAGAGCCACAAGTGTGGGTCGCTCCCTCCAGCACAGACAACAGCCACTCCAAAAAAGCGTGCGAGAGATTTGGAGTTCTAATTTTCAGTCCCCTGACATAGTAATGTCAGCAGGTCACAAGTTTAAAGACACTGGCCTATATTTTCCCTAGTTTGTATTCTTGTATTGTGACAACATAGTTATATTTTTTTTCTTCAGTTAATCATTGTACTTTGCTCCTTAGAGTTTACAATGCTTCGGAGTCTCAAGACACAGTATTTGCAGACGTGGCCCCTTTGCTAACATCTCTCCTGGATGGGTAAGTTAAAAGGTGGGAGTAAGAAAGCTAAAGGGCAATAATTGACTGAAATCCATCAATTAAAAAAAATTACTTAATAGTGGCAGTCCTGTCAAGTTTTGCAGCTTTGCAGTTGCATTTTTCTGTTTTCTTTCTACTCAACACCAAGTGAATGTTGTTTCCCCATATAAACAGTGAAAACACTCTTTACAAAAATTAGCAGAGAAGAAAACTGTGGGGGGTGGAGGAGGAAAATCAGTGTTTTTTCTCTGGTCTCTTTCTGGCAAGCTTAAGCATTGCTTCTAATGGGGGATACTATTTTTTTTGCAGGTTATGTTTTATAGCTGTTTTTCAGTTATAGACACAGTATGATACACCTTTTCCATCAGTGTATGCATACATGAAAAGCCTGCCAGGGACGCTCTCTGATCATCTGTTCTGTTTTTGTGTACAGCACAGACCATAGGAGGTGATATAATCTGTTCCTGGTTGAACCAGAACTGAGCATCCTCAGTCACAGTTCTAACGTTCCTTCCTTCAGGCACTGGGGTTAAAATAGAGTTCTGGTTTGAATACAAAACTGATCAGTAACAACCACTAACAAATATGTGTAATTATTTCTAGCCACTGAAGTTCATGAAGTGTGATTCTTCATTTATTCTAGAGCCAACTTAAGCAACTGTTGTGAAGAAGCCTTAAAGCGCATATTGTTATAATCCTTGAAGCTTGAGCTGAGATTCATACAAAACTTCCTTGCTGCTCCTTTCTCACCCCTGCTCTAATTCCACTTAATTATAGATGGTGGTTATAGAGCTGTCATGGATCTTTCCCTCCCTGTAGAGGGAAAGCCAGTCCCTTTCTATGCACAGTGGCATAGTTGAACAGTGGCAATCCTTGTTCCTGGCAGTCTGCACACTGAAGTTTTCTTAAAAGCAGCATAGAAGAGGTATATCAGGATATTGTGGATACTGGGAAATCCCAGCAGGCACACTAGGGCTATCTGGGCTAAGGGAAATTCTATATGGCCCATATGACACTCATAGAATCAGAACAGTTTGGATTGGAAGGGACCTTTAAAGGTCATCTAGTTCAACCCCCCTGCAATGAGCAGGGACATCTTCAACTACATCAGGTTGCTCAGAGCCCCGTCCAACCTGACCTTGAATGTTTCCAGGGATGAGGCATCTACCACCTCTCTGGGCAACCTGTGCCAGTGTTTCACCACCCTCATTGTAAAAAATTTCTTCCTTATATCTAGTCTGAATCTCCCCTCTTTTAGTTTAAAATCATTACCCCTTGTCCAATCGCAGCTAGCCCTGATAAAAAGTTTGTCTGTTTCTTATAAGCCCCCTTTAAGTACTGAAAGGCTGCAATAACGTCTCCCTGGAGCCTTCTCTTCTTCAGGCTGAACAACCACAGCTCTCAGCCTGTTTTCACAGGAGATGTGCTCCAGCCCTCTGATTGTTTTTGTGGCACTCCTCTGGACCTGCTCCAACAAGTCCATGTCTTTACTGCACTGGGGGCTCAGGAAAGTACTCAGTACTGCTGAACGCAGTACTGCAAGTGGGGTCTTACTAGAGCGGAGGGGCAGAATCACCTCCCTTGACCTGCTGGCCATGCTTCTTTTGATGTAGCCCAGGATATGGTTGGCCTTCTGGGTTGCAAGCGCACGTTGTCCAGCTTTTCATCCACCAGTACCCCCAAGTCCTTCTTGGCAGGGCTGCTCTCAATCTCTCCATCCCCCAGCCTGTATTGATATCAGGGGTTGTCCCAAACCACATGCAGAGCCCTGCACTTGGCCTTGTTGAACCTCGTCAGGTTCACACAGGCCCACTTCTTGAGCCTGTCCAGGTCCCTCTGGATGGCATCCCATTCCTTAGACGTGTCAACCTCACCACTCAGCATGGTGTCATCTGCAGGCTTGCTGAGAGTGCACTCAATCCCACTGTCTGTGTCTTTGATGAAGGTATGAAACAGTACTTGTCCCAGTATGGGCCCCTGAGGGACACCACTTGTCACTGATCTCTGTCTGGACCACCATTGAGCCGTTGACCACTACCCTCTGAATCCGACCATCCAGCCAATTCCTCATCCACCAAACAGTCCACCTATCAAGTCCATATCTCTCCAATTTAGGGAGAACGATGTTGTGGGGGACCATGTCAAAGGCCTTACAGGAGTCCAGATATAGACAACATCCATAGCTCTTCCCTTGTCCACTGTTGTAGTTACTCCATCATAAAAGGCCACTAGGTTGTTCAGGCAGGACTTGCCCCTGGTTAAGCCATGATGGCTGTCTTGAATCACCTCCATGTGCCTTCACATATCTTCTAGGAGGATCTGTGCCATGATCTTTCCAGGAGCAAAGGTGAGGCTGACAGGTCAGTAGTTCCCAGGGTCCTCCTTTCTATGCTGTTTACAAATGGGTGCAATGTTTCCTTTTTCCAGTCACCTGACTGCCATGACTCTTCAAATGTCATGGAGAGTGGCTTGGCAACTACCTCAGCCTGTTCCCTCAGGATTCTGGGATACAGCTCGTCAGATTCCACAGACTTAAGTATGTTCAGTTTCCTCAAGTGGTCATGAACCTGATCTTCTCTTACAGTGGGAGGGACTTTTCTCCCCCAGTCCCTGCCTTGCGATCCATTCACTCGAGAGGTGTGGGGAGAGGGGCTGCCAGTGAAAACTGAGGCAAAAAAATTGAGTACTTCAGCCTTTCCCTCATCTGTTGTTATCAGTTTGCCAGTCACGTTCATTGCAGTGGATATGCTTTCTTTCACCTTCCTTTCCTGTCTGACATACCTGTAGAAGCCCTTACCATTATTCTTTGTGTCCTTTGACAAGTTCAGCTCCAGCTGCGCCCTGGCCTTTCTGAAGGCTGTTATTCTAGTTTACCAAGGATGAGTAATCACAGTTTCCATAGCTGAGCAGCCTAGGGACCACTAGATTGGAGCAGTTTGAAGAAGTTCTTATAACCACTGTTTCCTCTCTTTGCTTTTCCTTTTGCAATGAATGTAAGTTTGCTTTGGCTCAATATGTTGCCTGTGTATCTTCAGACATATCTGATCTGTACCTTGATCTGCCGTACTTCCGACTTTCTAATTTCCACACTGAGAGTCCTGTCCTAAAATCTAGGATTTTTTATATTCAGTTAGGAAATGTTCTGTTATTGAAAACAAAAGAGTTGTCTTGTTCTTCCAGAAGTGCATTTAAACAGAAGCAGATTTTCAGGGAAGGCGAGGCTGTGCATACAAACCGTGTTTCTCAGCAGCCTTCCCATTGTAAATGGGAAACAGACATGCTCAGGCTGAACCTTGAACCTTTTTGCTGCTCCTGCTTGTTTTAGTCTGGGCTCCAAAGTGGTCTGTAACAACTTTTAGCTTAAGTAGAAAGGAGTGTTCCACTCCTTTTCTTTATTTTATTCTTTATTTTTCTTTCTTAATGAATTGTTTCATTTTTCAGTAAAAATATACAGGAAGAAAAGATTGTCCCATATGCAAAACAGACAAAGTACAGCAGGTTTCAAAGTTTACAATTAGCCATACAGGGCCAGCAAGGGAGTAAGATAATATTTCTTTTCTTTACAGCATTGAAGTCAAACTTGTTTATTTATTTTAAAGAAGAATACATTTCTTCTCCTTTGATTTCCTTTAACAGTGTTCTCTCCTAGTGATAACTTTGTTATACTGAACACCTGCACTCTTTTCAGGAGAGAAATACTATGAAAATATTGGTATTCTAGCTTGACAATAAGAACTTTTTGAAACAATAATATAACTAATGAAGCAGAGTGGAGAAGGAGAAATATTAGGGCGCACAGGTGAATTGTAGTCTGAAATTTTCATATTGCTCTATTGGACAGCCTTATGGTGGAACCAGAACACCAACAAAATAAACTAGGTAACTACAAACTAGTCTGCTGCTTGTTATCTTGTTGAATCATAGAATCACCTAGGTTGGAAGGGACCTTTCAGATCATCTAGTCTAACCATCAATCTAACTCTTGACAAAAACCATCACTAACCATGTCTCTAAGCACTATGTCTACCTGTCTTTTAAATACCTCCAGGGATGGTGCCTCAACCACTTCCCTGGGCAGCCTCTTCCAATGCTTAATAACCCTTTCAGTGTAAAAATTTTTCTGAATATCCAGTCTAAACCTCCCCTGGCACGACTTGAGGCCATTTCCTCTTGTCCTATCACTTGTTACTTGGGAGAAGAGACCGACCCCCACCTTGCTACAACTTCCTTTCAGGTAGTTGTAGAGAGTGTCAAGGTCTCCCCTCAGCCTCCTTTTCTCCAGGCTAAACAACCCCAGCTCCCTCAGCTGCTCCTCATAAGACTTGTTCTCCAGACCCCTCATCAGCTTTGTTGCCCTTCTCTGGACCCACTCCAGCACCTCAATGTCTTTTTTGTGGTGAGGGGCCCAAAACTGGACACAGTGCTCAGTCACCCAACAGTTCATTCTCTCCTGTGCCTACTTAGATGTAATACTGCTTCAGGTATTTTGAGCTCGTTTGGGCTTACCAAGATACTGTTTTGGCTTTGGCAGAGAAGTTGTCACTGGTTGATGCCTGATTTGCATCTCTATCTTCAGTGCTACAAGCACCTGTCTACTTAGCTTCTAATCATATCATATCATATCATTTCATATCATCTGTATCTTGTCAGAACTATTTTGTCCATGATGCTTGCTTTCTAACAAGTAGCAACTAAGTAAAATTTGAATAGCTGGACTATATGAAAGTTTGAGAGACTTCTAAAAAGACTTCCATTCTGTTTTTCCTAAGGAAAGTTACTACTTGCAAACCCCTGGGTCCCTTTTTGGTTCCAAAGATCTCTCTGATGTTGAAGCGGGGCTAGAAGTCTCAATAAGCTATGGGCTGCTGAGGCGGTGTGCATTAGGGATGGAATTGTGAAAATTGCTCATTGTTAGCCTAGCCGAAAGCTACTAAAATTAGTTGGAGGTTTTCCACTGACATAAATGCAAATAGAGTTATGTCAGCAGTGAATACTTAGAGAAATCCCTTGTTTCAGATTCACGGCCCTGATTTCTAGCACATTTCATTTTGCTGTAGTGCTCTTTATTTTCAGTAACGGTTATCTCATCTCCTTTACTTCATCAAATCTGTGACTAGATTTCTGCATTATATTCTGCATCCTGAGACATGGAGGGAACTTAATTATAGGTTCACTGCCTGCACCTTTGACTTTGAATCCCCAGAACAGGTACCCAGGTATTTGCTGTGTTCCTTATCAGCCCACATTTCTAACAAGAGTAAGCTTTCTAAAAATCCTCCAAAAATAACTGCTTCTAGGCACATTTAATATGCAAAAAATTGCTGCAAATATGTTTCTTTGCAATGGCTATGTAAGTATTTAATGACCTGAAGCCATAAAATTTAAAACAATTAGATGAGGGGTGTTCATCAAAATTTGCTGGCATGTGCTTGAAACAACATTTTTGATAGGAGGAAAAGCATCAGATAACCAAAAGCAGCTGCTCAGGTCTGCCCACGGAGGAGGAATAGCTTAGGGAGTGAAAATTTACTCCTTGGCAGACCAGGAGCAAGCCCATTCTTGCAGCTTTCTGGTGGAGCAGAAACTTCAGCACACTAGAAAGCACTCGCCATGGATGGCGATTCTGCTAATGTTGTGTCTCTGAACAAACAAGATACTCCAGGGAAGGAGCAGTCTTGTCAGCATAACTGCATGTCTTCCAAGAGTTTTTGCTCGCACAGTTCTGTGGCCAACACCAAGGTGCTGGCAGGTGCTGCAGAGCAGATGCAGCCGAGGAGGGACTAACCTTCAGCTGCACAGTCCGGTATTGGTCCTCAATAGAGAGTAGTATTGTGGCTGGATACTTTTGTATCTGCCCACTTGTTTTGCTTAAGATGTTGACTTTGATCTGATTGTTAGAAACACACTTTCTAGATAGGATTCATACATCTAAATTCAGATCCCTACGGCACAGACATTCACAACAGAGCTCACAGCTGTGGATGTTTTTTTTTTTTTTAATCATTATTTTCAGTGCAGAGAAACAGGCATTTTCAGAGTTCTGTTCATTAGATGTATTTTACACATCTACTTCAGAAGATGATGAATTGTGTTTCATAGGTGCCTGTACCTCTGTAGTGACATTGTATGTTTGTACCCTCTATAAATCTGTACCAGAGCTGTTCCTACCACCTTTATTCCAGAGTAGTTATTGTGTGCTTATACTGAACTAATGCATTTGATTTAAAATTTGTGCCTCTTATCATTAGGGCTGTCTTACCTTTTCCAGTGGCTATGATTGATGAGTCTCCTGAAAAAGACTATGAGAGCTGAAGAATTTACTGTTCCCAGCTGTTAAGATACTAGTGCTGTGGTTTGCAGCATAGCACTGTAAGACAAATTAAACCCAGCAATGGTTTACTTTAAAATGCTGTACTGTAAACTGCAGGGGTTCAGGAGCTGAGCAACTAGCAGCTCAGTAGTGCATGACCTGGAAGCTGGGCAGACAGGAGGTCAAACCTCATCAGTCATTCCAAGCTAAGCATCCCTTAAACTCTGATGAAAAGCATCCCTTCAATTCTGCTTAAAAAATAAAATCTGTTTAGGCGATGTTATGAGCAATACTTTAATATCTGTCAGATTTTGAGATCTCTGGAAAGAAATCTGGAGGGGCAGTGTGTTTATTTTTTGTTTCAGTTTGTGGTTGGGGTTTGACTTGCCATCTAACAAATACCATTTAGTAATGGTAAAATAAATGAAGGCCCTCTTAATTTTCAGGTACAATGTGTGTATCATGGCTTATGGGCAAACTGGAAGTGGGAAGACATACACAATGTTGGGACCACAGTTAGAGGAGAACTTTGCATTCTCCTTGGAAGATGAATCGGAACTTGGAATTATTCCTCGAGCTGCCCAAGAAGTGTTCAGGTAACAACTAAGAAAAAGCTAGTGTCAATGGCAGTCACCTTAAACTTTATAGAAAGGATGAAATAATGTTTGTAATGTATTTATTGTTACAGATTTCAGCTTCACAATGATTAATATTTATAGCTTCTCTAATTGCCATTCAATATGTGAGTTTTTATATAGATTTCTAGTCTCTCTCCTGCTTAGTCTGATTTTCTAAGAAAATAAGATTATGCAATTTTGCTGTGTGTTATCTGTCTGTCTGTCTTTTGGACTCCTAATTAACTTCTGATTATGTTTCAACCATAGTTGTGGGAGTCTAAAAGATAATTAAGTTCTTGTGAGTTTTGTGAAAATTGTCCATTGGAATAGATGAAGAGGATCCAGATTAGAACTCAGTCCCCAAGAATAGTGATAAGAGAATTTTTAACCACAATCTGTTCTTGCTTTGAGAATTTTTTGGTTGAACCTACTGCGTGATTTGAACTGACATGCTGCTATGTTATAATAGAAGAGTCATTAGAGGTTTTTCCAGCTAAGGCTATTTCTTTCAGAGGACGGTATAAGATAAATCAAAGATACAATTTTGCACAAGTATAACTGTCTAACTGTAAATACTCTCCTGAATAGACAAGCCCTTAATTTATGATTTTTCTGCGGCTGTGGACAGATAACCTCTTACAAATCTAACTGGGCAGTTTGCCATCTCTGCCTGTTCGTTGCTTGCAGCCTGCCAGAGTTTATCATACCTTGAGCTCGAATGCAATAACGTCCAGCAGAGAAATGGTTTAAAAAATCTTGGGGGGGGAGGGAGGCTAGTGGAGAAGAACAATTTAAGCTGGCACAGCTGTTTGGAAAATGAAGTTTCATTTACTTCACATATAATTTAACTGTATATTCTGATTCTTCAGCTTAACGTTGGCATGTGTATGAGGCAAATTCACGGCTGCCGATATTTAATAAGCACTTTTGTCAGATTGTAATTAGATTATAATTAAAGAATAGATGTTTATTTACAGATTGTTCACTTGGGGTTTGACTTCAACATTTTTTGGCTTTTTTCTTCTCTTTTTTTTCTATTTTTATTCTCTAGGCTTATTTCGGAAAAGCCACCAGGAAGTTACTGGGTTGAGGTTTCTGTCGTAGAAGTGTATAATAATGAAATTTTTGATCTTCTGGCTAAAGACAGTTGTGGAAAAGTATTTGGCGTCAAACGCGATGTTGTCACAACCAGAGAAGGAAAGAACGATGTTCCATTGCTTACACATGAGTAAGTATATGGCTTGATCCTTATCATCCAACCATGATCCGGTGTCAATGCAATGTATAGCTGTCACAAAATTGCATTATAGGCACCAATTATCGCTTCTAAACACTGAGTTCTTAGCATATGCAAAAGAATGGTTCTCACTGTTTCCATTAGTTCAGTCTATTAGACTGCAGTTGGCTGCAAACGTCAAAATACTTTCAGAAATAACAGTACGATTAGTTTGGGTTATACTCCTGTGTTAAGCGCCTTCCACTCAGAATGCCTGAAGACAGCTGTGTATTTCATTGTGGCTGGATCTAGGGCATCTTGTCAGCTGTAGAAAAAGAAGGGGAACCCAGTCACAAAGGACCTTCTCTTCAGTCTTACCAAATTATAAAATTTACAGATTAGAATAGAAATGTATGTACTTATTGTAGATTTTTAAGCATCTGTAGAGTGTTAGCTTTCCCTACACACATTGGAGTTAAAAAAAAAAAGTACTTTAGAAAGAATAAGATTTAAAGTTATATTTTAATAGAAATACCCATCTCACACTGCTTAGTGTTCTGTTTTCATAACCAGAGGTATTAAAGTGGGGATTAATATGCTGGCATTTGAACCTGTAGTTCTTGGAAGTCCTGGTTCTTCAAACTAAAAGCTAAGAAGTAGCTAAGCTTCTACTCGTTTAGTTTTAAGATGTATACCTTCCTAGCATCGGTGTATGGTAAGTTTGATTCTTATTTACTCATCTTGGCAGTCTAGGGAGAGCTAAGGTATTTAAGGCTACACCTATACTTTAATGCCTTCTTGTACTTGCTAAGCATTACAAAGGCTTGTTCTAGTACACATGGGAATGATTCTTGGTGTTATTTATGTGTAGTACACAAAGCAAATGTATAACTTTCTTGTTATATATAAAACACTAACCTTGGCTAATTAGATGGTAAAAATCACATGTGCATAATAATTCATCCATTAACAAGAGTGAATCTGTTTTGGATGCTTCATTTTAGTAATGGCTGTGTTGTTTATGCTAGTATTAAATCAATATTAGCAAAAAAAATTATGACAAGCAGTACTATTGGCACCAGCAAGGTGATGCTACCCAGTGGAATTAAGGTACCAGACATCTCCCTGTGAGCGCCCAGCACGTGAACAGATTCCAGAATGGAACGTTTCTGCTCATGCACTACAGAGAGGTCTAGAAACAGAAAAAATGTTCTGCTCCTTAGGGAAATAATGTTTGTGAAAAGAAACATCTTGCCCTATTGAAATGTTTAGCACAGTATTATAGTGTTTTATGTTTCTGGGGAGAACGTGATGTTTTTCTTCACTTCTCTATAATAATGCTTTTCATGGTCTAGTCTCTACTTTTCCAGGAGGAATTAGAAGTCAGATATGAAAAGCACCACCCCCACCTCCCTGTTAAAATAAAACGCACCCTCAGTAGGAAATAATTGAAGGCAGTATTTTTGTCTTGCAGGACTTAATCACACAAGCAGGCTAGTAGTTGTTTGTTTATGTGGTTTTATGCTATTGCCAGAAAGCCTTGATAAAAATATAAGACTGTAGGGGAGGGTTGCGCAAACATCTTTATATTCTACCTAGTTATATGCTTTTATTGACTTGTATTTCCTAGACATTGAACTGCTCATAGAAAAGTGGGACCCCAGAGAAATTTTAAAGTGGCTTTCTTCACTGTGGGGCTATATAACTCTCCTTTCTTTCCATGAAATAATAATCACTGCAATATTCTAGGAAGGATTAACATCTCTATCTGGGGTATGCCCGCTCTTCAGTCTTGAGGTTAAATATGATTTCCAGAGAAATTCTCCATCTTTGATTGCAGTCTGCATGTTCCATAAGAGTATGGAATGAATTAAAAATGGCTGGAGCTTGAAGCGATGAATCCTTTTGCCCTCTCTGTCTGTATTATGCTGACTGGTGGGTTTCTCTCAGTCTCTGTTCTTGGATTTCCCCAACTGTGACTGTACTCCAACTTCTAGCATCTGGTTAAGGCTCTGCTGTCAAGGGAATGAAAAACTTCAGAACAGGTTGGGAGCAGATCTTAACCTGTGTGTGCAGAATCTTCCTTAAAGGAGCTAATCTTTTTCCTTTGACTAGAGAAGAAAGAAACCGTATGACATAGAAAACGAAGACAGTGTGGGTATGATGGGAGTTTAATTTTTCCTGCTTCATCAGAACCTCTAAGTAATTTTTAATTATAGTATTTCAGTAACCAAGATGCTGGCCGAAAAATGGCTACTTGCCTTCCCAAGGGAGCTTTGCATAGTTAGAGTGACCCATCTCTTTTCCTAGGCTTTGGGGAAGGGAGAGGTGAGATATAGCTGGACTTCTGCCATACAGACGAGAACTAGAAGCTGCAATAAGGTTTTATTTGTCCTTCTAGTTAATGAAATGGCTGCTTTGTTTATTTCTGTAAATTTTAATTTATAGTAAAGTAACCTGGCGCCTTGAACTAAACAGCTCTTAAAAAACATTCATCTCAATCAATTGAGAAATACCCAATTCTAATGCAAATATAAATAAGAATATGGACTTGTGTCTCAGTTACAATGCAAGCAGCAAAAGAAGTCCAAGTCATAAACAGGTTATATTAATAATTACACAGAAAGGTTAATAAGAAAAAGCAAACCCAAACAAAGTAAGGGAACCATTGAATGAGGCCACCCAGCTGCCCATAATCTAAAGTAAACAGCTGGTGCTTTGAATAAAAACACATACTCATTTGTGATAATATTTCATCTAGAATATATTGGCCTGCTGGGTCTCATTGGCTTCTCCATATGTCCATTAAAGTACAGTAGTCTCTTTCCTGCTAACATGTACATCTTACTGACTCACAAAAACCTCAGTCTCTTTCTTCTTTTATGGCTTGGTTGACTTTGGAGAATATTCAGCATCAAATTTTTAACTGAACCACAACAGGGCTTCTCTTTGTAGAACCGAGTCCTGGAACGTGCAGTACATACGGTATGATAAAGTCGTAGAGATTATACTAAAAAATTATTACTGTCAGTCCTGCTGAGAAGCTACTGTGCCAAGCTTGCAGCATTGGGCTGGGGATGCTTTTTACCTCCAAAGTCAACTGCAGTTTCCCAGTAGGTGACCAGCACTGACAGCACACCCTGAGGCCTATCTTCTTCTGCAAACACTAGTTGGAGGACAGCAGCTTGTAGCACTGACCCCTTGCCAGTGCACAGCGGCAGCTTCCAGAAGCCGATTGCCTGTTGCTACATCCTAGTGAAGGCTGCTTACCTCTCAGCCTATATCCAGTCCTGGCTGACCAGCTACTGGAAGATGCAGTTCAAAACTTAGGAAGGCGGGATCTGCCTCCTTGGACCTAAGGCAATAGTCACATCACCCCAGTGTGAAGCTCTGCCTTCTCTGACAGTAGGAACTAGAGCTGCTGCTTCCTTGCTGGTGCCTTGCACAGAGGCAGAGATAGTACAGGGGAGGCCAGCATGTGCGGCTCAGGATTGTTAGGCGAAGTCCATAGTGATCATTTATCTCCTGCAGCCCTGGTTACACAGGGAACTGCTTTTAGGTGGCAGCTTCCCTTAAGTGTCTATAAGCATGGTGTGGCTAAGTGTTTTTCTGTTCTTCACATGCCCTTTATTTTCAGAGGAAATTGGTTTAGTTGGTTATAGCTCTTTTGTTTCTGAACTCTTCAAGTATGGCTCTTCTTAGGACGAAATAAGTTTGTGCCCAGTGTGACTTTTACTGAAATTGGCCAAATCTATGTCATGAAGGCCTTGCCTTTTATCACATGCTTGCTTTTGCTGACTGAGGCAATGTGGAACCAAGCTTGCAGCCTGTCAGGAGGCATTCTGTAACAAGGCTGTCATATGCAGTCCTAATAATTTATACCCCCATCTAGAAACTAATATTTAAGTGACGAGTGGTTATTGAAGAAAGCAATGCATTGAAAGGAAAGGGTAGGCAATCTTACCTCATTTGTTTTAAGCATTGCAAACCTGGGGTAAATCATAGTGTTTATTTCATTTTCTGTGTTAGGTTTTTGCCCTTCAATTGGTCACATTTGCAGTATTGCTTTTAGCTGGAAAACAGATAGTATGAGATAAAATGGTCTATAGAAACTTATGCCTGTCTACTCTGACGCTGTGCTAGAGTCCCTGCTTATTGAACAGTGGAACTGAACTTTTTTATAAGGATTCTGAATTTAATTCCAAATGCAAAATATGATTTCCAAAGGCCCACAGAAATATCTTTTTTTTGCCCTAATTCTGTACCTCCCAAAGAACAGGAGCTACCTTAACATAAACTGGACAACTCCACTTCTGTAAGACCAGAGATTCCAGGAATGTCTAAATCTGTGTCTTTTCTTCCAAAGTGTGGACGTGTAGAAATTACAGTCACTTCCAGAGCGGAGCTACAGTACCTATAGACCTGCAAGGATGGCAGACCACTTCTTCAGCACTTTCAGTACTACATCACAGCTTTTGTCTTCAATTTTCACCTTGGACTATATCGTGCCTGAAAAAGTCTTTATACAGTTGTTTGTGCAGCTCAAAACTGAGATTAGTGTAAGGAGTTAGAAGAGTGGGGAAGTGGAAATGCTCAAATTCATGTCTAAGTTGCCAGCTTTCTCATGTGATTTTTACTGTGAGTCTGTTAAATTGTTTGTTTCTTTACTTTCTAGGACTGTTGAAAATGCATCTGAATTTTTGCATATTGTCAACAAAGGCCTACAGCTGAGAGTCAGGCACCCAACACTGGTGCATGCTCATTCCTCTCGTTCTCATCTGGTAGTTACATTGACCATAACCACAATTATCTCTGAAGATAACTTTGGTAAGTAGGATGTTACTAAAATATATCTAGAGCCAGTTGTTTTTTGAAAAACAGTCTGTGGACTGAGAGATTTTCATATTGTTTTTTTCCCCTTTGTCTAATGTTTAATACGTTCCCTCAGCTCCTTTTCCATTGCTTAACTTCTACACACCTTCTTAAATAAAAGGCCAGTTTGATGTTTGAATGCTACTGAAACTTTCACTTTCATAAAACCTTTTCTTTTCTTTCCACATCTTGACTTACAGAGTTCTTGAAGTTGCATAGCATAAAACAACTATTGAAATAAATGTTATCAATAAATCATAAGGTGTAAGATAAGATAACAAGAAGACAGATACTCAAATACAGTAGTTAAATCACTTTGTATGACATACCATATAATTATTCATGCTAACTTTGTAGTAAAGCTAACCATGAATTTTAGGCATCATCATATGCTTTTGGGTGAGAAAGAATTATTTTTTTTTACCTGCTGCCTTGCAAAAATGTCCATTAAATTAAAGTCTCTTGATTTGTTAATAATAGGCCACTTTAGAAACAGACAACATAGTTGTCTTATTTACTATGGCAAAACCTGTATTTCTACTTTTCATTACTACACCAAGATGTACCAGTTTATTGCTTTAGGAATAACTTTGGCTTTTGGGGGTTAACTTTGTTTTCTTTTGCTCATGTTGTAATTAGGCTCACTGCTTCCAGTGCTGAGGTCCATCTCCTTCATACTCTGCAATAACAATATGGTTTTAGACAGTGGAAAATATTTAACATTTTTTCCCTTAGATTGCTATCAGAAATCAAACCGACAATATTAGCAAAACAGAACAAATAGTGGCCTCACTTACCTATGGGCCTTGCCAAAAGACACAGTTACTTCACAAGTTTCAGGTCCAGTGTTACAGATGTTAGCTCTAGCCAGCTCCAGATTCTTGTCAATCAGACAGATGTTACTTTTCAAAACACTATGTTTGCCCCGTTAGCATACCAGCCATCTTGTCCAGTCCAGTCTTCCCTTTGCCATTTCAAATTGCAGCCTGGCAGCAAAGCTCCACAGAAATGTCTAATTTACGTTGAATGCAGATTCAGGCTTTCAGCTCATAGCACATGGATGAAGATGAGCAATCCTGAGGGGCAGAGCAGTACTGTAAATGAGACCTCAATATAGCAGTGTGACAGTGCATTCTGGCTTGTTTAAAAGGAGAAATTCCTGATGTAAAAGCTAAGTGCTATTGTCAAATATCTCAACACCGGAGATCTAAGTCACTAAATAAAAAGTTGTAGAGTCTGTGATGAGTCCTGCACCTAAAGCCAGGGTTGACAAGTCAGCACTTTTTCAGGTTTGATTAAAGTCTTCTAGCATTTTGATTCAGTAATGTCTGTTGTTTGAGGAGAGCAGTTTCTTAACTTCCTTGTCTGAAACAGAAGAATAGCGAGAACACTTATTTTTACACTGCATGGCCTGAAGCCATTTATTCAGTGTAAACCAACACAGCTGCTCTGTCTACACTGTGAACAGCTAGCTCAGGTTTTAGCCTAGCTGAAGAGATAGAGCTCTGCAATCCTATTCAGTCTGTTCTTTACTCAAGTTTTGCAGCCGGGAACTTTTTACTGTTGCAACTAGACTCTTTAAGTCCCCAAGAGAGCCTATTGTCTCTATTACCTGTAGCAGAGTATATGCCTTTTATTCTTCTATGCTTTTGAGAGAGAGAGAGAGATGGATGAAAACCAAAACACTGAAGAAAGAAAGCAAAAGTGCTTTGGGAAAACCCTTTTGCATATACTCCTGCTGAGCTAATGTCAAAGCAGCTTTCCCAAAGAATCTGTCTTCCTCTTCCTTCCCAGCAGAGAACGAAAGCCAGATGCTGCTGTTGAGGGAGAGGAACGACATGAAGCAGACTAGTGCAGCTGCAGAACTACTAGTAGTAGTAAGTAGATAACCAACCTGAAAAACTAGGAGTAACGCTTTTGAGGCTAATAGCTCATTATGTGGAGATGCAGCAGTGGCACATGAGGGCTGAAGGAAGTCTAGAGGGAACAGCAGCAAAGGACAAAATAGAAGAGGCAGGATGAACTTTTTTCTTGCCAGAGCACCAGCAGGTGATGTTTCAAATACATAGAAACAGACTTCAGAGCTTACAGCTCCCAAACATCCAAAATCTCACTTTCAATCTAAAACATGAAAAAATGCCTCTTTAAAATCCTTGCTGGACTCCTGTTTCTTGTTTTCCACAAAGAAGTGTGAACAATGGGGTTATTAGATACAACACAACTTACAGCAAGTCTTGTTACTAACCGGTACAATTGGTTTGATGAACAAAGCCTTAAATGAGATAGAAAAAGTCATTCGGCCTGCCCCTGCCATTCATTCTGAGTTGTATATTGCTTCTGTTAGAATAGTCTAAAACAGCAGATATTTTACTTCCCCTATTGATGCCCCATTTTTTTCCCTCATCTCAATTTCCAGTGTCAGCGAGAAACTCCCCTTGTTTGTTTTTTCCATTAATCAGGTACTTCATGGGAAGATGAACAAACCAGTCAGAGACTAAATAAGGAGGTTTCCTGCACCTTTCCACAAAAAATGAGAGACAATAAATCCACCTCTTCTTCCAGAGCCTCCTCACCAGCACAACTTGAAGCCACTGAGAAACTGAAGCAAGTCAAAACTAGATTGCAGCTGGTGGATCTGGCTGGTAGCGAATGTGTCGGTAAGTGAACGTGTCTGTTCATGGGCATGGATCCTCCCAGATCTAGGTTACAACAGTTGCCTTTACCTCTTTATACAGGAAAACATGCTACCCTGCTTTCACACGGCGGGTGGTTTAAACCCACAGATCCTGACATAAAAAAAATTTGTGGGCCTGATTGTTTCAGTTTCACACTGGTACAGTTTAATTGAAAATCTGACTGCATAAGCCTAAAATAAGCCCAGGGCGGCTACCCATATCATAGGTATATTATTTGTTCAGACTGGTTCTATTAGGCCTGTTTTTCTACTCTGAAAATTAGCATGTCTTTGTACAGGAATGTTTAAAGTGCATGAATTATTTAAATAGTACAAATATCTGTAATAATTGATATTACCATGTGTGAGTTTTTCTGCCTTATTATGGAAAAAGTCTTGGAGGAAGTTAGTGTTGAAAAGATAATATTGTTTTCATTGTTTCCTCAAAGCATTTTCCTCCTCCCCCCTCCTCTATGCACACAATAATTTCAAAAACTTGATTATTTCCTAAAGGACAAGCTTTCTTACCAAGAAAAGCCATGCAGCCAAATGTACCATTCCAGAAATAATGTTTTGAAAACTGAACCAGTATTATGAAAGAGTCTTTTACTTTCCTGCCAAGAATTCTTGCTGTTGCTCACTGTTAAACTTTTGTTCTACAAAGAAACCTAATATAATACATTATTTTTTTAATTTGCTCTAAATGCTGGAAACCGGTAAACGTGTAATTGAGCAACAGTGTGTGTGTGTTTGTTCTCTCAGTTCAACCAGGACACCCATTTACTTGGTTTAGGGCTCAGCGGGCCAGATCCTCCAGTGAAGCCCAGAACTGCGCTCACTTACATCAGTGTTAGATGGGGCACCGCAGACTAATTGCAGGCTAACCTCTGCCATCAGCTACGCTGCTGGAGATTTGAAGGTGTTGGACTTGCTCAGATAAAAGTGAGGGCAGCTGTTAACTCATGATTGTTTTAAAATGTGGACAAATCTAAGTGAGCAGCAGTAGCAGGCATCCCACACACTTTAAATGTACATCAGCACCCTGCCTTGTTAGCTCCATAGCCATCCTGGATCACTTACAGCATTTACTAAGTGGTCCCTTTTTAGCAAACTAGGTTTCAGTTTGAAAACTCAGCTAACTGCTTTGTGGAAGTTCATCTGACCAAATGTTAGATAGTCAGCACTTTGGCTGTACTCCCCTCACCTATTTGCAGTTTTCTTCTTCAGAGTGATATCCATTGTCTGAGGAGTCCACCGTCACTGACTACAAAAGAAGCCTGGGGGTGCCTGCAGACACAGACTCCACTGAAGTTAGTCTGAGATAAATCCTCTCAGATTACTGACACCCTGTGGCAGGGGCTTCTGAACTGTTTTGCTCGGTGACTCTCTGCAAAGAGACTCTAACAGCCCAGGGGTTTTTTCTGTTATTGTGCCTTTTCACACTTGCCTCTTGAACACCTCTCCTGTTCTCCCAGTTGGCAAAATGCTGGCCTAAAGGGAAAACAAGATCCTGTACAGTCTCTCCAGAGGTGGGACAGAAGGCAGTTGTAGAAACTGTTAGCCCCATCTGACCATCCCACTACCATTAGCTCTGCCTAGCATGGATCATGTGCTCTGGATAATGAGAAGGGATGGCAGATGCACCTGTAGCTCATCCACTATCCTGAAGAAAGGCTAAATTTGAATAATGTGATGCTAAATGCTAATAGGAAGTTTCTCTTCCCCAAATGGCAGAAGTAAAGACAGGAGGAATTACACTTAACTGCACACTTAGGGAGACTGATCATAGAGTTGCTGTCTTGCAGCACCTCTTGAAATTGGCACAACTTTTATTTGTAAACCAAACCTTCACAGTGTTGCTGGAGGGCAGCATAGCTACATACCACCATGCTGGTTAAATGTCAAAAGGACATTGTTTTCCTCTATTGATTTTCTTACAGCAAATCACACCACAAACAACAACACCTTACAGACTTTGGAGAACACAAACCCCTCACATTTCTGGCTGCTGTACAGGTTTTTTTTCTGCAGCATATGACATCATCAGCGTCACTCCTGTTCTTCCTAAGGGATACAGACAGGGCAGTTGACTATTACAAAAACTGGTGGAACACAACAGGCTTCTCTCTGGAGACACTGTGGACTGGTGTTTTCAAAAGCAGCATTGTCTGATCTTATGGTGTTCCTACTTTCTCAATTCCATAATACACGTGGAGCCAAGATGCATTGTACAGCTGAAGAGATGCTTCAGACCACCTGCAGGCACTGAACCTTCTTTAACATTCCTTCAAAGAACAGAAGCACTGAACAATGTGTTGGCAGTTTGGAGTAAACAGTCACTGCATCTTGCTTTGCACTGGAAGTCATGGTTCAGAATTTGTGTTCAAATATGCTGCGTAGATGATGCAGCAACAGAATTTTTCACTGTTACAGTTGAAGCAGCTTTGCTTAGTCTTACCATTGCCTTTTTCTACACCGTACTAGGTATGTCTGGAGTGACAGGTGCAGCACTGAGGGAGACGTCATTTATTAACCGCAGCTTGTCTGCCCTAGCAGACGTTCTTGGAGCAATAGCAGAACAGCGATCTCATGTACCATATCGAAACAGCAAACTTACGCGTTTGCTTCAGGACTCCGTAGGTGAGGGATTATTCTGACTTGTGTTTAACAATATAGATTTCTTTTCCCAGTCTTTCCCCTCCTTTGTTGTGTAGAATTAGAGGATGATCTTGTACTCCTGCCTTGTATGTGGGCCTCTATTGAAAGACTCTGGTTTTGGAGCAGTGTGAGTACACAGTGAGGGTTCTGAACTCCTCCTGAATTTGGCTAAACCTTGTTGTTTCCAAGGTTCAGTTTAGGAATACACTTGGAATAATCACATCATCTCTAATAGGATTGTGTAAGGGGTAATAATTGCATTTCACTGGTGTTTCATGTCAGGTACAATTTACAAGTTAAGCTTCAATCTTTATTACTACAGGGTGTAGTCACATGTTTGCACATTCCTTAACATTATGCCCTGTAGCAGTAAGACAAAGGAGGGAGACTTTGGAACATATGCATGTACTGTGCTACAACTTCTTTTTGTGTTTGGGTCACCTCCTCTTCTCTAACTCCTCATCTACGCAGAAATAGTTTTAAAAGCAAATGTAACTCCTGCAGCAATGTCAGATTTGCGTCCATCCATGTAGTATATTAGTCTGTTTTTCTTCAGCCAGAAAGCATCATCCCTCTAGTCTGCAGTTCAAGGGATTGACAGTGACTGAGGTAACCGTTCTTCAGAGCTTCTGAAAGACTATTAATTTTTGCTTAACCTTGGAATTTCACCTAGCACTGGAGTCCCCACTGTAAAAAGGGAAAACCAAAGAAAGAAGTGAGTTTAGGAGCTATGTTGTATGGGCACTGAGCCTGGTTTTAACCATGCCTGGTGTGTGACTTGGGTGACAGTGTTAGGGTGAAATGTTGAAAGTGGCAATTTCCTTGTTTGTTTAATCATTCTCTGTGAACTTCCTAAGAAGTCTGTTTTGCTTTATTATCATGCAAATAAGCCATTTTGCCATTACCCTGAATTTGCAAACATTTGACAAAGCTTAATGAAGTGCCCAGGCCCAAAACATACATGCAGACTAACTGATGAAGCTATAAGTGGGAAAAAAAAAATACATTACAAGTTGTAAAGCATTTATTCTGCTGGGTCACATATCATATTGTTAGATACAGACTCCCCTTGAAGGAGCTGTCTGTTTTTAATAGCCCTCTTCATGTATGCCTTCTGCTTCATAAAAGCTATGGTAGCTTATGCTCATTGATGTGTAGATAAATACATTACCAGTGTATAAACTTAGTGAAAACAATGAGGTATTTTTCAAAATACCTCATTACAATACTTACAAAAATAAGTATGTTTTGCCTTTTTCCTGGTTTTAGGAGGTGATGCTAAACTGCTGGTGATGCTGTGCATATCTCCTGACCAGAAGTACTTAACAGAATCAATGCAGTCTCTGGGCTTTGGAACTCGTGCTCGGCAAGTTCAGAGAGGACAAGTCAAGAAAAAAAATTTCCCAGTGCTGAGTAAAGCAAAATAAAACCCAAGACTCCTGTGGATTAGAGTATTATTAATGAGTTCCTCAGACTGAAATGTATATTGTTGTCCTAAAGCCATTCTTTTAGATACCAACTGCCAGATAAAATAAACAATCCTCAACGTGGCATTAGTGAGCCATAAACCTGCTGATAATGTTCTTGCTCCAAAGATAATAGCAAGTATTGACAACAGCTACCAACCACGGTGGAATGACATAGAAATAAATCAGGCTTTTTTAGGAAAGCTACTTCAAGACATGGTTTTGGTGTGTTTCCTTTGGGCAAGTAGAACTAAGTCAACAGAACCCTGATTCAGGATGGCTCGCTTCTGAAAGGCCAAGGGTGCATTCTGTTTTCTCAGTGGAAGGCAGGAGTCTTAAGTATCATTCCAGCGCTTCAAAGCAGCAAGTGAAATACTTCCTCCCAGTTTGGATTAATACGGGACATGTCATCGTGGCTTCCTCTTCTGTCTAGCACAGATGGGGTCATTCCTGATGCACTATCAACAGGTAGGAGTGTAAAGGAGCCCCTCAGCTGTATTGAATGGAGTTCTGTTCTCTGGTTTTAGGTAGGAAATAATGGCACTACTGAGATGGAGAAAAAGGAGTAAGGCTGTATCTGTTATCCCTCTGGAATGCAGCTCAGGAAGCAAATGAGGGATTATAAAACTTTTTAAAAACACAGAAATGGTTGGAGTGAATCCCAGCTCTGCTGAGTTCACTAGGACTACAACTTTGCCTCTTCTGGGTTTGGTGGTGGTTTGGGTTTTTTTGCTCCATGAATGCTAAACAGCCCTGAACTTCAGATCCTAATGGTTAATGGGACCTAACTTGTACAACTGTTTTAGTAGTGGTCTGGCCTGTTGTTTCACTTGCATTTCGGAAGCAAGTTAACCACATCACAACCTTGAAGATGCACATGAGAAAGGGTTAGACTACACACCTCCCATCTATCATGTGAACAAAACACCAAACACACAGCTTGTGATATGATGCTTGTCATCTTCAAGAGGCTTTCGCCCTCTTACACCAATGCTGAGATAACATCATGCAGGGCTTGTGAATGAAGTTACACCGGGAGAAGTTTCAAGGAAATTTAAGCAACGTCAGAGATGACAGGCAGTTCTCAGATGGGTAGTTGAGTGCAAATAACATCTGATGTGTTTTATGCACTGCGTTTTTGCTCAGCAGAGGCCTCAGGATCCACTCTGAATTTTTACCTCCAGCAATCACTCTGCCTCTGGACTGGGAGAGAGGTCATCAGTAGGTCACTGCCAGAAGGCTGAAATTGCAGTGGCCTGCCCAAAAGGCTGGAGTTTATAGTACTCCGAGTCACTTAACCTTCACAAGCATAAATATTTATCCAGAGATTATATAGCATACTATTACTGGAATTTCACCCTTGAATACATAACAGCTGCTGTGTTGCATGCAGTGCTCTGATGCTTAGAACATCAGCATCGTGACCAGAGAGCTGTAATAATACTTGTTTTCCTAAATAATGTCACAAGGGTAAAAATGCCTTAACTTTACCTGATTCCAGCAATAACAGATGGGTAGGAAAAGAATCTGGACGTGGGACCTTATGTAAAGCAATCTTGGGGAAGAAAGTGTCAGAGCGAGGAACGTTAGCCTGGTAAATGAAACACAGGAGCAGACAGCTTGAAGCTCGCCTTAGTCTCCTGACAGCTAGGCTACTGAAGCAGCCTGCATTAGAGCTCTAAAACAGGTTATGTGACAAGGGAGGGCTCGCTGAGTCCACCAGCATCTTTAAGCAAGTTCCTCAAATGTTTTTAAGGATTTGGCATTTCCTAAGTGTTACATAGAAATGTAACTTGTCGTGAACCCTGCTTTCTTTTCTGGAGCTACTCTTAGAAACTTGGCATTTATTTACAATCTGTGTGGTAGGGGAAAAGCAGCAATACTTACGGTTAAAGCTGAGAAATAAACGTCTCAATTATCAGCAAATACCAAAAGTTTAAGTTCCTACATTAACCTTAACTCTGCCAAATTGTGCATACACAGCATTCTCTATTTCTGTTTTCCTTGTCAGCGCAGTCTATCACTTGCTGTTTGACCTACACTGAAATGTACAGGATATAAAGGGCAGCAAAGTTAACATTTTGCTCCAAGAACTTTCATTTTTAGAATTTCCTGGGTTATAGAGATGCGATTGCACAATCCCCGTGTCAGACGTGACGTGCTGAAGGAAAGAAGGGTAAAAGTTGTAAGGGTGAAATGGCTTTACTCTGGCACCTAAGCTGAATTGTCCTTTGCCTGAAGATTCACTTGGACCTGCTAAAGGAGAGGCAGGGATCTTCAGACATGTAACTAATGTCCCGAGGAGCAAGGAAAACAGCATATGCAAGGCCCTATACTTCTCTGCTATATATATATATTTTTTTTTTTAAAGTTTTCAGATCTTTTGAGCTTTGAAATGACCGAAAAAGCAGGTGTGACAGATATTCATGGAGCTGACTTTAAGGTTTCCTTTTTTGACCAAAACCTATCCTGATAAACCAGTCCTCATCATGTTGACACTGTATAGCTGAAGCACACGTACCAACACTGGGAGAAAGAAAGTGATAATTGAAAGGATTGTAAAGAATTGAGACAAGAGGTCATAAGCACCAGGAAAAAGGTGGTTGGTTTTAGAGTGCCCATGTAGTGTATTTGCTAATAGAGCTTTGCGTTCTGGAAGGGCAGGAGTGCAGGCAAATGAGAGTAAAAACTATATAAATTAGGAGAAAATCCTTTTGGTGAAGCCCATGAGTGCATGAGCCAGAGCTCAGCTGGTCTCTTGATGCACTGAAGCAAGAGTACTCCCAGCCCTGCTCTACCTCCTGCCAGCTCAGCTGGGCAATTTGGTCACTGTTTTGGAGGGAGAGCTGCTCGGTATAGGGGGTCCTCTCCCATCCATGATCAGCATGCCTTGGTGGTAGTCAACATGTTAACCTTTCACAGCTGGGCTCTCCTCCTCCTCCCCTGGGCCCACACTTCCCCCTGTGACAGTTCAGCCAGTGCTCAGCTATGTTGCACCTTCCACCCCCCCTGGCCAGCCATACAAAATAGGCATTTCTCCACAGAACAGTGCAAAGCGCCACAAACCCATTGGACTGGCCTTCAGATGCCCCTCAAATTTATTCTGCCACCTCCTTTGCTCTGCAGATAAGCTGAGCAAACCATTTTAGCAACAGTAGCTATGAGCCTCCACTTCCTGCTCAAAAAGCCTACCCATTATTGAAACCACAGCCAGCACAAGAGCATGTGGTCTCGTGAAACCACAGCCAGCACAAGAGAATATGGTCTTGTGAATATTTTGGCATCCAGCATCCTGGTTTAGTGTGAAGTTGGCCAAGTCGTCAATGGTGTGAAGCCTGACCAGCACAGCAGCGACCTGGGAGGCCCAGGGGTCTGTTATTCATACCAATGTACCTCAAGCACCTTACGTGAAGGTGAAAGCTGCTTCCACACTGCTAGCGCCCCTCACACCCTGGCATCCTCTAACCCATGGGCCAAGCACCCTCCCAGAAAGCAGAACATTTAGATCCAGTTCAAGGACAAAGGATTTGTGCTCGTGTCACTCCCCACACAAGTGAATGCTCTGGCTTGTAGGACATCCAGCAGATCCGGAGATGGGACTCTACCAGACCAACCCCCAAGTCCTAATAGCAAGTGCTTGTCTAGAGCAAAATACACAAATACACATACGCATAGACCTACACAAAGTTAGCAGAAGTCTAGACATCTATGGAATCAGACAATAGCCTTCAAGATACAAATCCCAAATTTGGTACAGCTCGGTGCCCACGTTTCTCTGTGGATTTACCATTACAGATGGAATTTATCAACTCTGGTTGTTGGTTCCCCTGGCAGCCAAGGCAAAGGGATTAACAGGATAGATCCACTTTCAGCAAGTACCTCTGCTTCCCTTGTCCAGCAAAGGAGTTCAGGCAAAGGCTTTAGAGCCCCAACTCTCAGTTTGCCACGGCCAGGGAAACCGATTGCTCAAGGGCCTGATTTTGAAGGTCAGACAACTGCTGTGGAGGTTTTTCACTTATTTTTTCAACCTTGATCTGCACCTACCCAGCTCTAACGTTACACTCTGCAGCACTGGTCCAACATGCCGCCTTTCAGCCTCCACAAATCTGTTCCCCGTTCACTTGCGGCACCCGGCTTTGCCCACAGGGGAAGGCAGCGTGCAGGGGGGCAGAGCAGAGCATACGGCACAGGAGCTGCTCCCCACCTGTTCCCCATGAGGGTGTTTTCATCAGCGCCCGCAGGGAACGTCTTTGTGCCGGGCAGCTACATGCTCCCTGAGCTGCCGCACGCTGAGCACGTGTCTGCCACGCTGTAAATTCCCCCTGCAGTCCCTAGCACGCTGCACCCTCTGCAGACAAGCCAGTAGTCTGTCTCACCACCCAGGAGGACTCTTATCAGTAGGGCCCAAGGAAGCGACGTGATCCACAACTGCTTAACAGTGCTGCATCTCATCACGGGGTTAAAAAAAAAAAAAAAAAAAAAAAAAAAAAGCAGTAATTAGCCAGCCAGCGCCTTTGGCCCACTCTTAAACAAAACCTTGACCTATGCTGACATTTGAAAATTATATATTTAATTTCCATATGTGGCTTCATGCCTTGGCAGCAGCCACACCACAAAGAGAGGCTGCTCTTCGTTTTAGCCAGGCTAAGGAAACCATAATTAGCATTGGAAAGTTCACAAAAATGTTTAATTTGTTATTAAATTGCCAATCCCATTTTATGAAGCACTTTTCCAAACCTCTGCAGAATGAAAGCACGGGCAGAACGAAGTGGTTATTGGGAAAGGCTTTCAGCTCCTGCTGTGGACAAGCAGTCGCAAGCTGGTGGGTTTGGGAGCCCCTTCCAACCAGAGGAAGAGGGAGCAGGCGGGCCTGGCGTGCTGGAATGCCAAAGGTACCGACCGCAGCCTTTCACAAAACCAACTCGGCGTTTGAGCAACGACATTAACCATAGCCCTGGCCCGACAAAAATGCAAGCCACATACCATACAAAGGAGGGCACAGGGGGATCTAATTGAAGGGCATGAGTGAGGGAAAGCATTGTCTTCAATTCTTTTTTCTTACCTCTGCTTTTATCAAACCGGTTTTGTTTTGCAATGCATTTGCCCCATTTAGTTTTGTTTATATCAAGGGAGATTAAAAAAAAAAAAAAAAAACAAGATAAAATTTGAGCCTCCCTGAAGTCATGCAAGTATCTCTGGAGAGGCTGGGGGAGTGGACAGCCGCATTCAGTTTCGTTTATTTGAATTACTCTTTAATAAGTGGCAAGGTACCCATGGTCTTGACTAAGGTTGGCAACACGGCCAAACAATAACCATCCAGAAGTTGCGTTGAACTATTCTTTGGTGACATTTAGAAGCGAGGGTTTCACAGCAGGGCCCTGGGGGCAGGGAGAGCCCACGCAGCAGAGGGACAGGGCACTGCAGCGCTCAAAAGGTTTCGGCCTGTGCCTGGCCACAGGCTGGTGCTGGGGACCGAGGCCCATGGCTGTGAAGGGTCGCAGATTTGGGACAACCTGTGGCTTCCCCAACGGCGCTGGCTTGCTGCAAGGAACTGCGCGGGGCTGCACAGAGAGTGCTGAAGCCACCAGGGAATGCATCTTTGTGCTCTACTGCACATCTCTCTCTGAGCTCTTGGGCTGTGAGAGATGACCTTAACCGCTCCCTTACTTCATGACAACATCCCCCCTCCCCCACCTTTGTTTTTACCTAAGATCTTAGATTTAAAAAAAAAAAAAAAAAAAAAAAAAGATATGATCCCTCTTCCCCATGACCAGGAGTTTCAGATTGATCAAACAAAGCATTTGGAAGAGGAGTCCCAAACTCAATATTTCAATGACATGACGCAATGCTCCAGATTCACTTCTTGTTTGTTCAGTACATGACGTGTCTCTAATGACTTGGAGATTAACCTCAGAGAACCTGCTGAAATGGTCAAGTGACCAGGCGCATTCAGATGTCAGTACTAGCAGTTCAAACACCAGGGCCTAAATTCAGCAACAAAAGAAGGGAATTGCAGTGCTCCAGCTATCAGGACCAAGTATTTAGCATCAGCTTTGGTTGACAGAAACAATGTGGAGGGAAAAAAATCCATAGTTATCAAACAAATCCATAGTTATCAAACTCCAGGAATGTAAGATTTGCACATCTTACCCACAGACCTGCAGGCTTAAAGTCGCACCTCTGCGCAGCTCCCTGGGGAACCACAGTTAAGCCAAGTTATCCCCCTCCATGTTCTTCCAGCTCCCTTCATGCTTGCAAGTATCTCCTCCAACACGTGTCCCCTCTTGCCCTTTTTCTGTGAAATGAAATTACTGTCCTGGCTGGGATGAGTCACTGCCCAGCAGTTCACTTAAAGGCAAGCACCAGGAGTGGTTCTCCCCTCTCATTTTCCTCTGGACTTTACTAATCAGTTTCCTCTTCTAAACAAAAATAAAAGCAAAACATGAGGAAAAAAAAAAGCCAATGCCACTAATATAAAAAGCTTTGGAAGCCACACCAGAAGCTTTGAAGATCCAAGAGACAGAAGACGATACTTCCCCCCTCACTTCAGACGTTTGGGTTTTTAGCAGCATGAGCCTCCTCCGCCTCTTTCCGAGCACACACACATGGACTCTGCCCACTGCGTGCTCTGAGCTGGCATTTGGAAAAACACAAGCTCCAGGTGGAATTCACAACCAGCATTTTGCAGAGCAGCAGATGCACTAGTAAGCAGTCCTTCTTCATGCTTTAGCTACAGGACTGGGATACTTCAAGCCCTACGCGCTTTGGCCAGGCAGCACCCATGTTCCTGACACAACATGCATTACACCTGCTCTGACGAGTTTCATCAGTGTTTGAGATCCAGGTGTCCACGCTCCTTTTCTCCTGACCCATCTCCCAAGCCCTCCCCAGGGTAGGTGGTTCAGCGCAGGCAGATCCATGGACTGATCCACACGCCACTTAGAAAGGAGCTGGAGGAGCAACCCATGCTGCTTTGGCTGGATCAGCTGCCCAGGCTGAATCCACAGAGAATCACAGAATGGTAGGGGTTGGAAGGGACCTCTGGAGATCATCTAGTCAAACCCCCCTGCAAGAGCAGGGTCACCCAGAGCAGATTGCACAGGATAGACAGTGCTTCGTGTGCCGATGCTCTTAGTGCTTCACAATGCAACTTGATCTTAGGCAGCCAGATCTGACAAGTTATTTCACGGTGTCCGATTTGTGGGAAGCACTTCCCAACAGAGATGGGACAAAGTTCTCAAGAGGCAATTCAATATTGCAGCATCCAAACAGGGACACCTCACGGAGATGGCACAGGGCTCAATCCAGAGGGACTACAAACTGGGTGTTGGGAAGGTACCAGGCAGTGCAAAAGCTACTGCCCAGGCTGTCTCCAGGGGCCATGTAGGGCATCGTGTCTCTGGACATTCCCCACTGATGCTGTCTTATGGAGAAACATGTCCCCCATACGCCGCCCTCCCAGTCTCCATCCAGAAAAAAGGCTTTATAATGCCTTTTTGTGGAAAGCTGGTGTAGATTCACTGTCAACACGTACCAGTTACCAGCAGTAACTTTTGCTGCTGTTCACTACCTAATGCCATGAGAGCAGAGAAACACCCCTTGGTAGCAAGCCCCTTAGATCAGCGAAGACGCTGCAGTGATGTACCCATTGCACTCTTCACCTCTCCTCTTACCTTGGCTCAGGAAGACTCTGAAACTGCCCATAGGAGCTACCAGACCAGCAGCTGTGATGGGGGAACATGCAATGGGCAATGCAAAGGGAGGAAAAAGAGGTCCATAGTCTCACTTCTGCTTCCTTACCAGAATCTGGTTTACCTGCAAAATTTGGCATCGCGTTTGCAACAGCAAGAGTCAGGATGAGACTGTGATGCCTGAACACAAGAAGCTGTTCCTGCATGTTCACCAGCATCATCTCCACGTGAACAAGGAGAGAAGACTTATGATGCACACAATGGTGTAGATACTGCATGATTGCGGGCAACTCACAAGAGCCACTTTCAGGACACGGGATGCAAGCCATAGGCCTACAGTTTCTCAGCATGAGCAGGCCTGTGTTAACCCTTTCTACCTCAGTCCCATAAATCCTGGCACATCAAAACATCACAACCTGTGCAATCCCAGCTGCAAGTCACAAGCTCAGCTCTAAGGTATACAGAGAAAAGGCACACGAATTGATGAATAATGAAGATGTAAAAATGTACAGTTGCATGGGGACATGGGGCAGAGAAAGAGAAGCAAGCCACCTGCACAATCCCTGCAGTCCTGGGAGGGCTCCTGCTGGTGAGGGTGCAACAGCTACCGAAATCCTAGTAAAAAAACTTTTCTGGTCAAGCTACACAGCAGGGAAGTGCAGCGCCTGGGGAAGCTGGACACAGAGCTATTACCTCCTGCTTCTCACGTCGCCAGGACTGCATCCAGTCCAGTTGTGGAGCTTGCATGAACTAAGAAGTAGCTACAGGTATTGTATTACCTCTGGCCAAATTCAGGCCGACAGAGCAGCCATCTTCTCCATGCTCACACTTCTAGGAAGCATCGACCTCCTCTTGTCTGAGATGAGCACCTACACTCACAGGTTTGCTCCTCCTGTGTCTCTCCTGAAGTGAGCCATGCACTACCATGGGATGGTGAGGTGGTGCCTCTACAGAACAGACCAAGCCAAGCCCGAGGAAGGGAAGGTGCCACTGAGGACACCTCTGCCCATTCACAGGCAAGCCTGATGCTGCACAAGGCAGCACCAAACTGCCTTCATCCAGGATGCCTTTTTGGAGACCCCAAGCAAGCACTCAGAATACCAACACAGCTTATGGTGACCCCTGAAATGCCAGCTCCCTGGGCAGGACAAGGTGCTCATGCAGCTCCACAGAGACCTGTTATCTGGGGGTACACAGCTGGTTCCAGTACACAATTGTTACACCCACCACTGACACAGCCCATGACTTGAGGGTGGCAGAGCACCGGAACAGGCTGCCCAGAGAGGTGGTGGAGTCTCTGTCTCTGGAGACATTCAAAACCTGCCTGGACGTGTTCCTGTGTAACCTGCTCTAGGTGACCCTGCTCTGGCAGGGGGGTTGGACTAGATGATCTCCAGAGGTCCCTTCCAACCCTATGGTTCTATGGTTAAGTATACAGTCCAGCACCCACACATAAAAGCTGCTCCACAACAGCCAAGAGTGTCTTGCAACACCAGCGCTTGTGACTCCTACAGCGAACAACACTTAAGCAAGACTGAGAGGCAAGTAAGCCCTACCCCACCACCCCAGCAGGGCTCTCCTTACTTCTCTCCTGGGCAGCTTATCCACAGAACCACGAGACTGGAGCTTGCTGGTAACTCTTCTCCCACAGAGTCCACAGAAACCACCTCCTCTCTCTGGCTCTTCTCAGAAGGGAGCTGATTTCCTGTGCTTTGAGTGCCCTCCTCTATAGCAACCTCCACCTGGACCTGCTACCAGCTGCAGCAAGGTAAACACCTGAGCTGCTGGCAACACTTTCTGGCCCCGGCTCACAGGCAGAGGAGAACAGCTTAGGGACACCAGAAACCACCTCGTGCTCCTCCATGCCTAGGATGTCACGGCTGAAACAGAATGTGAGAATTGCTGTCACTGTGCCTCGCAGGACTCTGCGTTTTATCCCGGCATCCTCTACATGGGCAGAAATTGTACTTGGAGCAAAATTGTGGGCACCTGCCTGGAGTTGGAGGGGCAGACTGCAGGACGGCATCAACGAAGCAGGGCCAGAGTGGTGGTAGCAGCAGCCGGGGGCAGCAGCTTTGGGGAGTCCTTAAAGCTTGTTAGCCTTAAAAGTGCTGGGTTGTCCAAAAGCTCAGCTGATGCTCTGGCAATGTCCTTGGGAAAGGCAGCCTTCAAGAGCTCCTACCCTCCTCTGTTTATTCTGAAAACAGGCTAAAATCAGCATCATGGCCGTAGAGCTCTCCCTTAGCATGCTAGCCCTCTATTTTTCAGCGTAATTCTGCTTTGGATTTCAAAGTGGTTTGTGTTGAAGCAGATTGGCAAGCAATGGTTTGTACCCTCTCTATTATTTGCAGTGCAAATGTTAATCAAAATTGTACCCAGCTGCTCCCACAGCAAACCCTGCTGCTCATCCCCTGCTGCAGGACGTGGCTAGCTGAATGCCAGCATGGCAGCCTGGCTGGGCTGGGACTGGCCAGGGGCACAGCCCCCATGTCCGCACCCCCAGCCTCAAGGCATTTCCTAAGCGTGAGTTTGGATCTAGACACTCAAAAACACACCTGCACCCGGGCGTCTCTTTACTGCCCTTCTGGCATGGGCCCTTTGAGCAGTCCTATTGCCAAATTTTCCCTTCAGCCAGGTATGCTGGGAAGGATTCCTTGTTTTTCTTATTACAAGTTGTGAGCCTTATGCAAAAGTGTGACTTGGGGGCCTGGAGCTTTAAAAAGACCCATAGTGTACTGCAACACTTGTGAGAAATGCAGTCAAAGCTGGCAATATTAATATTGTCCACCTGGCCTCAGGCATCTCATGTGCCTTAATGTACCCATTCTGGTGACCAGCATGTCCTTCTTGACCATCCCAAGAAGGGGAGCTCCCAAAAATGCATCTCACAACCCATTAGCACTTTAACAGAGGTATTATAGGAGCCCTCTGTTCATGTCTGCCTAGAAAGACCACGGGGAGAAAGTTTGCATTAGCCACACAAAGGTCATATGGGCAGAAAACCCTCCCTGACCCCAGCAGCAACTACGTGTGCCAGAGGAGAGGACAGGGGCGCTGCCAGTGTCACTGGTCCTGCAAACCAGAGGGGTCAGGATCCACCTCAGCAGACGCTACAGACAAAAGCCAGGCTGGCGTCCCATGCTTCCTCCATACGCACAGCAAGCCTCTTAACCCTAAATATAGGAGTGCAGCCCACAAGCCAGACAAGAAAGATTTCAATAGCACTGCCAGGAACAACAACAAATTGCAGCACAGACCTTATTTCCAGCAGTGGGTAAGCGGGAGTGCCTCAGAAGAGGGCTAAAAGCCTCCTTGATCTCATCCCCCAACTCACGCCTGGAGGAGAGAAAAGTACCTGGCTTCCTACAGCGCATGTTTTTGCTCAGGGATCTCCATCCCGATAGCCAGAGCTCTTTGGAATGCACTCGGGTCTGAGATGGTGCGGAGCTGTTGTGGGGGGGGGTAACCCCAACCCCGAAGCCAGCAGCCAGCAGAAGAGCAGGGAGGGGCTGCCTCAATCCAACCCTTCCAGTCTGGAACCCCTTCGTTAGAGACCGAGCCACATTCAACGCTTCATTTTCTAAAAGGGTGGGGAGCATGGTTGTGGGAACCAGTCACAACTCGGGCTGTTTGTCAGCTGGTCGTAGCAAGGAGGCCGAGTATTTTCTATGGTAATGCAAACTAATTTTTCCTACACTGAATGCTCTACTGTCGCTGAAGTATTCAGTGGTATTTTCCACGTCATGGGCTGAGACTTCAGGCTTCTAGCATATGCCATATCGAATTATCTAATTGTGTATTGAGAACAGCAGTGATTGGAGAAAAAAAAATAAAGATTGGTATAAATGTATTTATGAGATTTAAAATAAAAATGTGAGGCTGATATTTCCAGGAATAAAAATAAAGCAGAATTTTAAAATACCACAGCTATGTTCTTCAGTAGCTCATATTCAGCTGCCCCTGCAGTCTACTAGAAAGAATAAATACAATTTTTGCTCATTATATCTCTGCGGTAGAACAACAGACTTCCAATGCGAGGGTTGCTATCTGGATCTTACTCTTAACAACTACAATCCCCTCCTTACAGACCCAAGTTCAGGGTCCAGGACGGATGCAGCAGTACCTGGTGTGAAAATACAGCATGGCCATGGGCTGAAGCATGCCCCTAAAAAATGAGCTGCAGAGACACAATATGTGCCAGCAAAGGAGGAGTGGGAACTATTTTGAGGTGGATTTACTTTATAAAACGTTGTTCGGATGTAAGAAGTGAAATCATCCACGGGGAAACAAAGTTCCTCCCGCTCATTTCTGCATCATCCCATCGCCTCCTCCGGCCCGTCCCTGCTGACCGATGGCACCTTGCGTGTACCAGATTCGCCCCTTTCCTCTGCTCCCTTCCATGAGGAAGCCCAGCGCTGGTGCAGCGGTCGGGGCTGTTGCAGAGCGTGCTGAGCTGGGAAGGTGCTGGCACCCCGTACCCTTGCACCGGGTGGTACGTCTCACCCAGCCACGGACCCAGCTGCCCCGGCTGAAGGAACACAGCAAAAGGGCCCAAACAGCAGCCCACCACTAGCATTTAGCTGCCCAAGGGGCTCAGGGAGGTGGTGTCACAGATGGAGCGATGCGCTTCACTCAGAGAGAGAAGCAATGAGTCATTAATATAAAACAGGGATGTAACAACGTTTGATAGTAAATCTGACAGTGTTTTAACAAGATTCGATGGCAAGGCACACTTGGTTATTTACTGCCTAGAGGTCAGGGTCAGACAAGCTGTCAGGCAGACCCTCCTGTTGAGTCAAGGTTCAGAAAGGACCCCCTTGCTTTCTAAACTCCTTCTCAGAGAGGAGTCTAGGTGTGGCTGGATCCAATCCTAGTCCCAGACTTGGTCAACGGTTTATGTCTGAAGGATTATATACGCGCAATCAATCTTTTATATTACTTAGATAAGATTTCAAAGTTTAGCATGCTATTAGTCACTTACCAAGGATCTGCTGCGGCAAGGAATATCTGAATCTCAAGCACTAACCTTGAGAGGTTACTACCTTGAGAAGTAATCTACTGAAGGGGAGATCCTGGCGTGCAGCCCGCTGCCGTGCAGGAGAGCTCAAAGGGCTCTTGGGCTGTTCGCTACAGCCATATTTGCATATCGACCACAGCACTAGCATTGTGGTCAGGTGGGCACATTGCTCAAGTTAGCCCTTGGCTATTGTGTTGTTATCTGTCTCCTCAAAACCATGCTTAGCCCCAGATGCCGCCATCACAACTAGATGCACCCATTGTGACCACCACGGGTGGTTATCGCTTGGGCAGGGTTACGGGACATAAAGGTCAGGTTGGCGCCTGGTGGGGAGCGCACCGTCACAGGTGGAGCTGGGCTGTGACAAGCGGCAACAGGCAAGTGATTGCAACAGTGTGCAAATGTCATTAAAAATTCAGTATGGAATTAAAAATTCAGGATGTCCAGTTTCCTGGATGGGGCTAAGGGACATACTCAGTGATGCTGCTCTGACACCTGCAGAGGTTCTGCAGAAAGGAGGCAGCTCAGCAATGAAAGAAAAACCGCTTCACTGAGCGGCACCCAAGGCTTGTCTTCACCCGTCCTGTCCCCAGCGATGCCCCACACGCGGTGCCAAAGGAAATGACCGGCAGAGAGCAGGCACACAGCCACGCTGCCTCAACTACAGCCTCTCATGTTACAACTGTGGCCTGGTTTGAGCGACACAGGACTAACTTCTCTTCTAACGCCTGGGAAAACTGCACTTTTAGAAGACTCTAGTGTCTGAATTTGTGAAAATATTTGCTTTATAGGCAGCTATGGTATGGGGGTTTCAAGATCTCAGTGTTTTTGAGCTCGCCAGGTGCAGGATGAGAAGGCGGAAGACCCAGGCACTTGACCCAAGTTGGCCAACAGGATTATTTCATACCAGGAACATAACAGTCAATATAAATTAGAAAGTTTGCTGTGTAGTGCCCTCTCCTTCCCTTGATGGCAGCAGTCCAGAGAACCTCTTGCCCCGGTGCCGGAGCCCTGAGCCCTTCCCTTCCTCCCGAAGCCGTAGCGCTCACAGTGTCCGACATTTGCTGTCCACTGCTGGGAGTGCACAGCTTCCTGCTGATAGAGTGGGCTGAGTATAATCCATGTGTATTTTATACTGGTATTGGGATCAATATTGGTTCTTTAGCATTATTGCTGTTAATCATCTGGTCCTATTCTATTAAACCTGTTTATATTTCAACCCTTGGGTTTCCTTGTTTTTCCCAGCTCCCCTTCCTGGGCGGGGAGGAGGTCATCGGGTGACAGAATAATTGTCTAAATGACAATAAATTGTTGTGGGTTCCTCAAACCGTAACAAACTGTTTGTGATTCTGGGACTTCCCATCCCGGGAGTACATGGCATTGAATGGGCTCGTCTTCCATAAAACGACTTGTTGGAGCCGGTTTTTTTGAACTAACACCAACACTTCCCACCTAGAGCATCCCCTGCCAAGGATTCCCACAGGATAAGAACCAACAGCTTTGTCCCCAGTGCAGTTTGGGCACCTCACCCTCAGCGCGGGAACCAGAGATGCTGCCCCGCTGAGCTGGGAACACTCCATACATTTTTTGCCGGGCCTGAGTGAGCGCACGATGGCCACCGGCCGCCTCGGGGCCCACTCGCTCGACTACCCACCTCCCAGCAGCTCTGGCCTGCCTGGGCTTTCCGGGCCGCTGCCGTGCCGCAGCCGGACGGGTGTCCCTGCCCCCGGCAGTTTGGTCCCTCCCTGGCGACGTGTTGGTAGAAGCTGCCCGAGGTGTCTCCCCGGCCCCAGGGGACGCGGCCCCCGGCACCACTTGAGCCCCCCCGCCCGCGGCAGCTCTGCGTGAGGCGGCTCGGCCCAGCCGGCACCGGCGGCAGGAGAGGGCAGCGGCTGCCAGCACCCCCGGCCCGGCTCTGGCCCACAGCCCCGGCCCCAGCCCGCCCGTAGACCCGGCGAGAGGAGCTCCGACCGTGCGGCAGCGGCCGCCGCGCTCCTCGGGCGCCGCCCGGCGCCCCGGCCCGGTACTGCCCCCAGCCGGCCCAGCCCAGGGCCCGGCCCCGCGACGCGGGGTGCGGTGCCGCCCCGGGCCTCTCCCTGCGGCCCCCCTGCGGGGCCCGACGCGCGGCCTAAAGGCTCCGGGCGCCGTTGTTAACACAGGGGAAAGGAACGGTGCCAGGGGCCGGGCAGGCGGGGCGGGTGGGCTGCGGGTCACGCTCGGCCGTTCCCAGCCGCACCCCGGCTGCTCTGGGAGCGCCTTTCTGTGCCCCAGCTGGCCCAGCTGCCAGGGGGCACGTTTGTTCCCTGCCTCCTCCTGCCGGGGCCTCCAGGAGAGACAGGGAGGCACCGTGGGCACCCAGCGAAGGGGCAGGGTCCATAGCGGGGGCTGTGAGGTAGAGGTGGGGGCAGCTGCAGGGGCAGAGGAGGCAGGGGTAGGGATGAGGAGAAGCCTGGACAGCCCGAGCAGGAGACACCATAACCACACAGGTGAAGCCCAGTTGCGGGTGGGCAAGGAGCTACAGCAGGGAGCTTGCCCACCAGCATGAGACTTCATGAGCAGTTCTTGCCCAAAAGCGTAAAGGCTTTGAAAACACTGTGTCAGCCCTCAGCGTCTCAGACCTCGCTGACAAGAACTCCACCAAGGAACTGCTCTCACTTCACCCCTCGGTGTTTTAAAACATCCCTTCTTCCCCAGCAGCTTTAGCACACACCTTCAGACCTTCCCTGCATCCAGCTCCCGCACTTGGCACGCCTCAGCACAGCCCAGCTGCAGTGCCATTTCCCCCATCCCACGCTGCGTCACTTTGATGAACCCATACAGGATTCTGGTACCACGAGAAGCCCAATCTTCAGAGACAGGCTCATGCTGCGTATTCTGGTCAGCAGCAGTGCACTCTAGCAGGCAAGGTGCTATTACTTGCCAAGAAAAGAAACAGAGAGAAGTGACAAAGCCCTTCAGTTCGAAGATTTAATATTTGACTATTATTTAGTTTTACCTCCATAGAAAGCTCCATCTGTAACCAGACCGCTTCCTTCCAGCATCCCCAAACCAAAGCTGGATGAGTCCCTGAAGTCCTCGAAAATTTATGTATGGGAAAGAGAGCAGGTACTGGACAGGAACGTGAAGTACGAGATGGGAAGTCTTAAGAACCGGGGCAACACTACAATATCAAAGTACATTAAAAAAATTTTACTTTTTTTTTTTTTTTTTGAATGCTAGCTTCAGCAGTCCATAACACAGTCAATCAGCAAGCTTCTTCAAGAAATGTGAATCATTATACTATAGCTCTCCTTCATAGATTTATGTCCCAAGAAAAGCAGAACTTTCCTTTACCCGTGCCAGACACCAGGCCAGCAGGTTAGGTGACTTACGGCAGAAGAGCTCTTCAGCGGCGCTCTGCATCACGTTGTCTGCTGTGCCCATCCTCAGATGCGGCCCCCGGGAGGATGCTGACAGGATCTCTCTACACCCTTGGGAGTTCACACGCTCGGTTTTCTTGACTAACTACCATGAGCGGCTTAACTTGTCTCTTCGGTTAGATTCAGCCCCCATTAGTGTTCCCGCTGACTCCAACCTGCTTGACTGGGTCCTCAGTGCCTGACAGAGGCCCCTGTGGCCACGTGCTGAGAATGGCTGCAGCACCTCTGGGTTTGCCGTCACAAGCCAAGCTGACATGCATTACAGTCTGGCAGCAAATTCATTTCTACAACCTACCTGTCTCAAATGGAAGATGTTACCGACATGCACTCCTTGGAAGAAAAAAAAAATTATAAAGATACACGATTACCATTTTCTAGTCATACTTTATTGCAGGTGTACATATAATTATTTATATTTTAAACAAGAAATTCCTTTCATGGAAAGGAGAAACTTTTACCATTAAAACAGAGTGATTATACCACGAGTATTTTACAAATATGTACAAATATTGGCAGCTAGTTTCTAACATCAGCTGATAAATGCTTACACATTACCCTCTACCAAACTAATCCAAACCAAAAAATAATAAGAGACTTTCTAAATCTGAAGATGAACAAAAAATAAATCTCCTACTAGCAGGAACAGGGTTTTTTTTTTCATATGAATACAAAAACTTGCATAATAGATATTCACAGTGCTTGTAAGATATTAATTCATTCTCAGTCTACACACACAAGTGTCTGGTCTCCCCTTTATATGCATATGTAACTTTGAGTACTGGAGGGAGCTGCGTAGACCACTGAGAAAGATGGTCAGACAGACCTGGAGAGTTTACCTTCCCCACCAGCCATGAATAAATACAAGAAACCCCCACATACATACACGGCAGTGGATGCTCATGCAAGAGCCAATTACGCTGTTTTTCAGGCATTGGTGTATTTTGTAACCAGCAACAGCAGGATTACAGCATTTCACCGAATCCACTGAATGCTTGGAAACTGCAAAAAGAAAATACCAAGCTGCTTGGTGGCAATAAACACTGCAGTAAGGTGGTTAGGCTGAAGCAGGCATGAATGTGATTGTCTTTGAAACATGGATGCACATACGTGAGCACGTGGTATACACACAGTTTATGACACCTTTCAAAACAACTATACCTGCTGAATTTTGAACTTTTTTCCTGTTAACAACCACTACCAGGAGTAACTGGACTTCTGCATGTGTGGGAGAGAAACAGTTTAGCAGGGCTGTCGCTCCAGACCCCTCCCAACCTTTTCCACGGACAGATGGGCATTGCTGCAGTAAGAGCCATCCCTCCAGCTCTGTAGCGGCTGCAAGAACAAGGCTGCTCCCTGCCGCACAGCCACAGGCCTCCCAGATTCTGGCTGTGCCAGTCTCCCACGGCTTATGGCCAAACAGGCTCCAGGTAACAGGGAGCAACTGACAGCACGAGGCTTGTCTGGACTGTCCATGAGCAGCCAGATGTCCTTTGCCCATTTAGAAGAGTTTCTTTTGGACGCAGTAAGCATACCTCAAAGTATTCTGTAAACTGGCTTTGCTTGGAAGAAGCGAAAAGAGGCTATGGTGAACACACAGCTCCTAATTAATTGTTCATTACAAAACGAAAGAAAAGTGTGATCAAAGAGGGCACGGTCAATTAAGTCGTGGCAACAGTGAGCTTGTGCCCATCATTCATTCCTCAAACACAAAGCTAGGGTTTGATGCTGGATTCATCTCAGAGGATGTACAGCCACTGATGCCACTTCAGTAAATGCACATGCACCTGGATTCTCTGTCTCTACACCACACTTGCACAGAAGTAGTGAGATGACAGACTTCATGGATTTGCTATTTTAACAGTTCACGGGAACACAATTTACCAGACAACTGCTAAGCCTGAGAGCCCTCCAAGCAAGCAGCAGCTCAAACCCTCCTTGTCGTGGTCTAGCTTCCTCCCGTTCCTGAATTCATCTATCTTCAGCTTTTGAGTGATTCAACACTGCGCAACACACGCTTCCTCAACCAGCAGAATAGCATCAGTCTGCTTCTAGTTTGCCAAAAAATGATTAGCTTCCACCTGCAAGGCTGTCAAAAGCTGGGCACAGGTTACACATGCCTGCAAGTACAAACTTCCCAAATGCTGGGAATCAATGAGGGGAGGAAGTACTGGGGGAAGACTGGGAAGGAAATGAAACAAACTTACATCTATTTGGATGTAATAAGGTAGCAGGATGTTTTCCACACCAAATACTTGACTCAAAGAGCATAATTATCATTATTTTCCTAGTAAAAGCCAGCACAGCCAGCTCCACCACTGAAAATCACCAAACAAGTACGCTTGGTTTGGCACCCAAACACTCTACGCTTCCACCAGCCCCAGCCCTGGAGCACCACACACTCACATTTGCATGACCTATCCATGATTAAGTTGGACACAGTCACTCTGTCTGTCCTTCCAAAGTGACTTTCTCCAGTCCATACTTGTCTCCTAAGCAGAGGAAAAATTTCTAAGGAACAGATTTATTAAAAACAAAGAAAAGAACAACATAAGAGTATGATTCAAAGCAAGGAGTGATCATGCCTGGACAAATTCTCCAGTCACACTCCTGTCTTCGAGAGCCAGTCAATTAATGCTCTTAACTTGTCTTCTGTACTCTCAGCAGCAGTCATTTGTCATTTGTTCTATCCCCTCCCCCATCTCCCCAAGGGTATAAGCATTTATTTACCAATCTGCACCATGGCAGTAGCAGACAGCTGAGAAACAGTTCCATTTGTTGCATTAAAGAAGAAAAAAAAGAGGAACGCACATTGTATTTGGCTGGATGCTTACAACAAAACAAAACAACAACAACAACAACAAAAGAGAAATAAATTCCTGTCAGAGCAGGTCTCGCTCCCAGTAAAGCAAACAGGCAACTTGTGTTCATTACAACAGGAACAGGCTAGACACTTCCATACACAGCCCTCCAAATGTGCTCAGTATATCCTGGCCTGACAGCTGTTGGCAGTGTTGCAGCAGCACAAATTCAAGACAACCAAACTATCTGTACACTAGCATTAACATAAATGGACCGCAAGAGAAAGGCAGGAAGATAAACTGACATAGACTTTAAATTTCTTTCTGATAAATCCATTCAGACACAGTGTTTGCTTTACTAGCTCAGCATCAGTTTTGGTCCACTGTTTTTGGTTTTTATGTTGGTTGTGTCACTGCTTATGGTGCAGGCCACTTCCATTTTCTGCTCAGACACCTCAAACGCCAACATTAAGTGCTACACTCCAGCTGATTTGCCCTGTAGGTCTGCAAAAGTGATGCCACTTACTGATTATGGAGCTGATAACAAAGCTGCTCACAACCTCCTGAAAGAACCAGAGTGACATCACACGTGTTAATGAGGTAATATATTTCCATGATGAGCTGTTTCCTGGTATGGAAGAGCTCCAATCTCATTACACCACAAACTCCTCTGGGAGCTGGTCCTCTCCCAGAAGATCCAAGGAGAGGCAGTTCATGGATCGCTTCCCATAAAGGGCAGACTTGGTTTTGCAGTCTGCTGTGGAATAAACGCAGCCATAGATGGACAGCTTATCCTCCAGGCTGCAGCCAAACGTGTAGCTGTGGGACGTGTCTGAAGACAGTGTGGCACTTAGTGGCGGGTGCCGGTGCTTGTAAAGGCGGATGTCATCCAAACTCTGGCTGTGCTGGTCCGTGCAGCTCCTGCTTTTGGGTGACCTGACCTGCCAGTTCAGTAAGACACACACAAATAAGAACGATGAGCTCAGATACAGCCTAAGGATGCTGGCTATGCACGCTACAAGTTTTCCAAAATTGTTCTTCCACTCCTTCAAAACAGCCACACCAGCCTTATGAAGGATGTTGGTTTAATGAAGAAGCTGTGAACCATTAAGAAATCACAAGTGCATTAAGCTGCCCTGCCATATTGAGCCAGATCCTGATCTCTCTGCACTGTGTTCTCAGCATCCAGTACAATACAGACGAAACACCTGACAGGTATTGACACCTGAATGACCTGACACTTCTTGGCAGATCCGTGCAGTCATCCCCAAATGGACAAAGCGCATGTAACAAAAAATTAACTCAACTGCTTGAACGCACTGTGTTAGTGAAGGGAGGGTTCAGAAGGCAACCATGCAAACTAATGGGTTATGGTGTCCAAAATTCACTAAGTGCAACATGGAGTTTCATCTACACAGCGCTGTTCAGCAATGAAGAAAACAGGAGCAGCAAACCAGCAGTAATTCTCAGAGGCAGCATCTTGCTATACAAGTGTAGTGACTCGGCCTCTGTGGAAGAATTACCGACCATGAGACATTTCCAGATTCCCCACCTGATTTTTTCTTGCTCTGTCTCTTCATAATCAGCTTTTAAATGCCAATATTAAGGCTGATTTCAGTAACATCACTTTTAAAGCAAAATACTTCTGCTGGCAACATGGTAAATTTCCTTCCCAGTATCACTTCTCTCACCTCCACAGGATGGGAATTAAAAAACTACCCTGAGGAAATCCTGCACTGTCTCAGCTGCGCTGCCAGAAAGGGCACACGCCATATCGTCTGGTCAATGCTAAAGAAACCCAGTCCTGCAGTGTTTAGTTACATGGTCTTGCAAGGAAGGTTTTGGGGTTGTTTTTTTTTAAAGATGGACCAAGTAGTTGATGCACAGAAGTGGCAGCCAGGTCTTCGCAATTGCTTAGACAGTACTGTGCTGATCAGAAACATTCTTATAAAACAGGTGCCTCCTGATCAATTAATAGCATAAGCATGTGTTGGTAAAAACATTAATGTTAAAAACATTACTTTAAGCAAGATACCTACTCCCTGCCTTGCACTCTTAAGTCATGCCACTCAAATACAGGAATAAGTTCATTATGATTTGTACTGCACAGTCTTCAGCTTTGGAAAAAACAACAAAGATTTTATTTAAATCTCCTGTAGCACTTTACAGACTATTTTGCTGATAAGTAAAAATTTCTTTTCACTTTTGAGTGGGTCCAGGAAGAAGCATGAACGGAGAAAAAAGTCCTAAGTGATTAAAGTCCTTGTTCAGAAAAGTTCAGGGAGTAAAGGGGAAAATGATGAACAGATTTTTAAAATTCTTTCAGCAGATAAGGCTAATTTCGATTTAGAGAGAGAAGAAATGGTGGAGGCTTGGTGGATTTTTGTTGTTGGGGTTTTTTGTGTGTGTTTGTCTTTTGTTCTTTTTTTTTTTTTTTTTAAAAAGAAAACCACACGACATTCTACCCCAATGGGTACAGCTATACTTTGAAAAGAAATATTGTTTGGCCTTAAAAAGACATTTTAATAAGCTTTTTCCAAGCACAACTTCTGATATGACATATTTTACCATATATAGTTGCCTTTTCTCAAGGGTTTGAAGAAAAGAAAATGTCAACAACAAAGACTTCAGCGCACACACATAGTATAATTGCACAAATGATAGTAATTAGAGCTTGAGCATCTGGTTTTGCTCTGATGTGAGCTCCTTCTGGCTTCAGGAGCAGGAAGATGATCAAGTTTGCAACCCACATCCAAACTGCATGGATGGTCTTGGCTCTATATTGCACTGAAAATTTGCAAGTGGTTTATTTTCCATTTCCCATCTGGAAGCCTAAGGCAGACGATAGCTGGCTTGCAAGATTTCCATGCAGATTGCTCCAAACCTCTCTACACTACTCTGGACCCAAACGCTGCTCTCCTCCTATTCCTGATAGCAGTAGCTGGCCAAGAGCTGGTTTTGGTTACACCATTTAAAATCAGCCAAATGCAGACCAATCAAGTTCACCTGATTTACAGCTGTCTCCATTACACTAGACCCTGGGTTCAATGCCCACACACAGTCCCTCCTGCCGAGCGCCCCGCTTTACCTGGTGAAGGGATTCCACACTCTGACCTCTCATTTTTATTAGCGTGACTTGCACCACAGACAGCGATTCCTGATTTATAGCTGCAAAGGAGAAAGAGGAAGTGAAAAGTGTCGCAGGTTTGAGGGTTTGTGGTCTGGGGAAAAGGGAAGTTGTTCTCACAGGCCACATTCAAGCAGTGGTATCCTATAAATATAAGTATACATTAGTAAGCACCTCAGTGTTCTGGGAGCTTTGCTCACGAGTACTCCTTTTTGACCTTAAGGATCAATGTTTAAAAACTCTCATGAAAACAGCTTCTCACCAACTTGTCCCACATTCACCCATCTTGCTTTGCTATAAAGGCTGTAATTGTCGTAAGGCCAGACAGCTCCTGTATGACCCCATTGTCTAGCATTCCCTGTATCACAAGCCACAAAGCTTTACCTATTAATTCCTGTGACTAGCCCGTTAATCTGTGGTTGTACCCCTTGGCTGTTTTGCGGTATACGAGATTTTAAAGCAAATTCCTTCACTACAAAAGGTTTACCTCAGTTATCTTTTTGTCGTTAACTCAGTATTAACTTGGCAAATTTGGTGAAGGGAGACCTCGAGGAGCACAGAGGAGAGCAGCACTGTACAATATAGGGTGCTGGCCTTTAACCTCTAGATGAGCTGACTTCAAATCCTGTTGCAGTAGGACAGTAAGTAGCACTGACAGTTGTTTGGAAGAAGATACAGCTGTCTTAGATCCCTCAGATTATGCCTGGCTTGCCAAATATGTCTTCCTGTTGCTAGAGCCTAAAGAAAAGCACTGAGCAGTAGCAGAAAGCCATCTCACCTTGGCAGCTAGCAGCATCTAGAGGAAGAGATTCAACAGATTCTCCCACAGTGGCCTCCTCTAACTGGTCTCCCTCTAAAGGCTCATCTACAGGCACCTCCTCTGGCTCATCTACTGCCAGCTCAAGCTCTAGGAGGAAGAGAGCGGCAGGAAAAGGGTTAGCATTACACTTCTGCTCCAAGCTGCTTCACATTCTCTTACTCCCCGTTCTCCTGCAGAAGGCAAGAGTGGGCTTAGAAGTTGCTCCCCATGTCCAAATTCTTTACCATCATCCTGAGAGTCGTCTTCAGGCCGCCCTTTGCTGCCACTGTCAATGCCAGAGCTACCGTAGCTGATGGTTGAGCTGCAGGATTTCTCTTTCCTGTGCACCCGGTCAATGCTGAAGGGCTCATCCACTGACATTTCCACTGACACCCGGTGCCTGGAGTCAGCCTCGATGCCGGATGTGTGAGAGCTGCCATGACTCCCCGTGGACTGGCGCGAGAGACGGTTATCCCTCCGGCTGCCCCCACTGCTTCCGCTGCCGCGCGAGTTCTTATCGCATGGGTCCAGGTCCATGTCCAGTGTGTCGCTGATATAGGACTCCCGGTAGCGCTTCTTCTCTGAGGAAGAAAGATGAGAGAAACCAGGGAGAACTTAAAGCAAGACCAAAGGAAGGGTAGCAAAAATAATCCGTAAGTTCTGGGACTGGCACAACCGACAATTAAGAAACAACTGCTGCAGCTACCAAACAAATACAGGGACAGTTTTGTATTTTGTTTGCTCAACAGATACTGGGATGCCCAGCTGGTTGTAAAAGAATTAGTCAGTCATACTTGCAGTAAACCCTGAATTAGAGGCAGTTATGATACAGAAAATAGTAGCTTCCAGAATGAAGGAAAGGTTAAAAAAAGGGGGGGGGGGGGGGGGGGGGGGGAATTACTTAGCTAACTTAAGTGCTCAGTCTTTAAGAGTACACTGATTGATTCTTGAAAGTCACCAATGTGTGGAGATAGCTAAGAACAGGATCCCAGTGGCTGGCATTTATTAATAATTTAATAATTATTTCTCCCATGGTTTGTATCTGTTACCTAAAGAGAGGTGTGCTGAGGGTGGCCAAAAAACCCGTAAGACAGTAGTAGACACAAAACAGCCTATGGCCTTTTGCCGTTGCTTAGTGAGTCTTTCTACAGGTGACTGGCACGTGCCACTGGTTGTGCCCACATACCTTAAGGCCACTTCTATAAACCCACTGAAGGGAAAGACAGAAATATCCAAGCTAGACGAGACCAAGGGCCTTGCCCTGTACACCAATTCCACACAACCAGCAATCACCACTTCAGAGATGGATGTAAGCTCCTTAGAGTTAATTGAGATGGGTAATAACCAGAAATAAGTTTCTTCCTGACTTCTCCCTGGAAGGAGTCAGCCTGTGACCTCAGACAAGAGGACCAGCTACTGCTGGCTGACTTCTGCTGACCTTGAAGGTAATGGTACAAGGCTTACAAACCCCAGAGAAGAGAAAGTGTGAATGAAGAATGCAGGGAACAGCAGTCAGGAAAGAAGTAGCGGGAAAAAAAGCATTAGTGAGAAAGCTAGAGGGAAGGGGACAACAATCCTCTGGAAGAAGACTTATGTAATGCATTAAAACAGTCACCAGAGAGAGGCAGGCTAAGAAATTGTAGGAGACCCAGCTTGCAAAGCTGGAAATGGAAGGAAGCAAGCTGAGAGGTGATGAAGTGACTGAAGTTTGCCTGGAAGGATACCAGAGGCTGTCAAGAGTTGAAATCACTGTTCCTACAGAGAGGGGACCCCATCAGAAAAGGCAGATTCTGGGAGTCCTGACCTGCTCTCAGGCTGTTTCTGGCACCTGCGACTCCTAGCTCTTAACTGCTGGACACTATAGACTAAATTGTGTGCAGTGTTTAGTAAAGAGCACTAAAAAATTAAGGCACAGGCTGCTGCTTGAACACAAGATCTTATCCCAGTGGAAAGCTTTTTATTCAAAATTACTTTCACTCAGAAGCACGTGTCAAATGTGCACAAATCAGGAGCACAGAGAGCAAGGATCTCCTCCTACTTCAAGGGAGATATTGCCCCTCTATTGCTCTCACACACACTGTCTGATCAGTCTAGCAATGCGGGAGCCATAAACACTTCCCAGTAATGGACTTGAGATGCATCTAACACCTCTGTGTCTCTCACCAGCTTCCTGATAAGGCAGAAACACTATTAATTAGTTAGAGAGCAGCCACCATGAAGCAACAGCAGAGCCTAACATGCTGTACTCTTCCCCTTACCAAAGTCACCTGCTCTTCCGTCACTCACCTTCAGCCTCCTCCAGTTTTTGGATTTGCTTCAACACTGGCTGGATATTCAGAAAAAGCCGGTGGCTGTTGCTGAGGAGCTGCAGCAAGTGCCGTGACCTGAAGGGGCAACCCGTGTAGTAAACCAGTTTCCGTGCAGAGGGCAAACCATCCGGCTGGATCTCAAATTTTTTGCCCTGCATAAGGAGTGGAGATGCCAGTGAAATGAGCAAGAGCATGTTTTCAGCCAGACAGCTACCAGAGATAGCTGCGGTCTTGTGCGTACGAGTGACAAGACTCAACATGGCAGTGCAGGCAGGCCGACAGCTTTGCCGGGTCCCAGGTTGACAGCCCGCTGCCAGATGGCCTCCGTTCCATCAAACTCACCAGAAATGCCAGCTTCCCGATGTGCGACCAGGGAAAGTCATAGAGGAGCTGGCGAACGTGATTCACCTCCTGCAACACATCAAACTTGGAGTGACACAGGGACTGGCAGGTACAGGGTGGAGTCAGCGATGTGCAAAGAATTTGCAAACAACCAAGAATTTGAGATATGTGGAGCCTGGCGCTCGCAGGGGAGGCAGAGGAGTTGCGGTGGGAGGGGGGGAGGACAGGGGAGCTGGGCAGAGTTAATGCTACACCAGAAGGCTTTCACAGCAGTCTGTTACCTGATAGATGTGCATTCCTCTCAGGGTCAGGCCCAGGATAACCGTGGGGCGATCCTCCTTCTTATCCTAAAAGAACAGAAGAGCCTGGAGTCAAAGGTTAATCTACAAAGACCACGCTCTTGTTCTGGCACCTACTGCAGGAGAGGTAGCAGGACTGCTCATGAGGCAGATGCCATCAGCTCATTTAGTTTTTATTGTGTTTGTAAAGTGCACCTTGCCTTATTGACCCCTGAAATATCTACACCTAAAATCCCCTCATGCTGGGCATCTCAAGCATTTCACCAGCAAACACCCTAGCTGCCCTGGACGAGGAATCCTGTAGCTTTAGTGATTTGAGGGCAGGGACAATTACTGCTCTCAGAGGTACTCTGTAACCTCTCATACTGCCACGCGCTGTCTCTGCTGTCCCCATGAACGTGCACCACTCTTGCTCTCCAGGTGACAGCCCGAAACAGAAGGGACACCTGTTCCCTTCTCCTTGCCACAGCACTGCTGTTCCCATCCAGGGACTTGCTGGACCTTAAGTGTCCCTTGGCCAGGCAGGAGCTAATCAATACCCCAGAGTTACAGGGACTTTCCTTCTAACCTTTTGATCTCAGCCACTGAGATCAGGTTGGGTTTAAATGTTTGCAGCTGGGTTAGAATACTGCCTTGTTTTTCCTCATGCTGTATCTTGGTATGACATACTCGGTCTCTAATGAGATTCCTTTGCTTGAAGACCAAAAAATATCATAAAGTAGTTCTTTCAGTCTGTCCTGGCATGGCAGAATTACGGAGGGGAACACATACTTTTCTTGGTAGGAGGAAGAAAATTTGGGGGTAAAAATTTATAGGCTCACAGAGTTCAAAGTTTACATCAAAACTTTCCTTATCTGGCTTGTCAAGATGCAAGCCTTATGCCATCACATTACCTCACCCTTTGCTCCTAGTACCACCCAGGTCTCCAGTTTAAAGTCACTAAGAAATGGCTTCTGCCTCCTACGGGTAAAAAGCCTTGTAAATCAGTATTGGTCTGGAGGAGAGATACAGGGCTCAGTGGTGTGTTTTCTTTCAGAGTTCTCAACCTCAGTAGCAGCCATGAGGAGGGCGTAAGACAAAAGTGACTGTTTTTGAAATTTCAGGGCAGGCAGCGCACCAACACCTTCACCTGGCACCCCTGTTAGCTTGATCAGGAGCTTTGTGACCCAGGTGTCACCTAGGAGGAGGATATCTCATCACGAGATGAGATAACTGTGTCACATGGCAGGAAGAAGAGCACATTGTGGATCAAACAGCACATGGAGTTAGCAGTGCATAAAATACAAGTTCAAGTCAGACAGGAATTTGGATATTAAGAGCAACCAATTTCACAGCCCTGGTGCTTTTTGAATATAAATTGTATTGTGTCCTGCCAGGTGGATTTCTTACGGTGTTCAAGTGTAACCAACCCTCTTATGACTGCATCATTAACAGCATTAGAATCAAAACAGAGAGAACAAAGGAGAGGTAGGGGGAGTATCTATGGTTTACAACAAACTGAAACTAAGCCTGGACTACAGACCAAATTGGAACTTATTTCTTCCAGAAAATGCATGGTTCTCCAGTAACTAGAGCTGCTAGATCTGGTCAAAGGACACAGATACCTCACAGACATAATTCCCACTGAGCACAAACAACCAAGAAGTTTAATTATGAGTCTGACAAAGTGGAGTATCTCCACTTGGAAAAAAGGTCGAAGCCATTCCTGATTGCACGAGCAGCTTTCACTCACTTAAGTGAAGCAGAAAACTTCTCTTTAGTCCTATTTCTAGACCTGAAGTCTCTTAGCATGTTAAAAAGAAGCACATTCTGTTTAAACAGGCTTGGGTAAGTAGTCTAAGACTCAGGGATCCAAAAAACTGACATACAGCTGAAAAAACAGCAACCACTCTGACAGGGTTGAAGTGGGAGGTGGGTAAGAAAGTCAGGATGACTCACTGTCACCTTCAGTTATTACATGCCATTTGTGTGAAAGCTGGCCAACCTCTTGTCACCATTTCAAGGGACTGCAATAAAAAAAAAAAAAAAAAAAAAGAGGCTTCTCGGTGATTTCCCTGGTGTGAGTCTACTGACAGGCAGGGACAGAAATTAAGTTTTGCCATTCCTGCAGCCAGTCTCTTGGCTGAGGAACAAAACTAGATTCCAGTTATACCTGTACATTGGCAACAGATTTGTTTGTGGGGACAGGCCTCAGTGGCTGAATGTCTTAGATTTGTTTGGCCTCTCTGAATCAGAGGCAACCGTCCCTCAAATAAACAAAGTAAAAAATGCAACGGTGCACCCAATTAATGATGAGAGAAAAGTTAAAAATAAGAAGCTCTTTGTTTAACCTTCTGCAGCCTGTAGAAGTGGACGGGCACATCTTCCAGCACGCAGGACTCCTTAATGAACTTCAGCACCGCTTCCTTAGCGCTCAGCCCTTGCTGTTCTCGGTGCATCTCTGGGGCATGTTTCAAGATGTAGTCGCTCCCCCTCTTTGCAATTATCTAAACCACAAGCAAAACAAACAGGTCAGCAACTCTTCAGCAATCCCCACGGGAGGCAGCTGTGATCAACAGCAAAGCAGAGACTGGAGGTGGAGGAGTTCCATACGGTCCCTCAAGATGTTAGTCCACGTTCACCTCTGCCTCCCTGGAGGATAAGCACTTACAGCGGCCCAGATGATACCGATGTCTCCAAACAGATGCTAAATGTTAAAATTATAACAGACCAAGACTACAGACTGTCAGATCTTTTAATTTCTTTTCATTTTTAAGTATGAAATTACTTTTTCTAACTCTTGGCATCCATAAATGCTTATGGGCAGATAACAAGTAGTGCTCTACATGCCAACACAATCAACAGCAACATCTCCAAACACTGCAGAAGTGCTAGGTGGTCCTTTTAAGACCAGAAACTACACATTAGGCTTATTTAGCATTTCCATCCTCAAAGGGGCTGATAACACTATCTCAAGGTATTTTTTATCTGTCAGGAGTGGTTGTCAGGCACGTGGCTTTGCTAAGCAGCAGAAAAACCCACACTGGGCCTTTTGCTCTTGCCCTGTGAGTGCCCAGTTCCCATGTTTGCCCACATGCCCTCTCTGTACAAGGCTACAGGGCAGCCTGGCCACCTCCTGTGCCAGACTGGTCCCTTCCAGGCTGCGAGCGGCAGTAACAGATAAGAGGGGTGTTGGCTGAATTCACTTCACAAAATCCCCTACCACTAGGGGCATTTAAAACTAGATCCTACCAGGTACCCAAGAACATCTTGCCAGGAACAACCTGTCCTGGCTCAAGACAACCAGACCCCATCACCACCCAGTTCCCACTTCCATTTTTTTTTACTAAACCCCTCATTTACTCTGTTGGTAATACCTCTGCCCTCCTTGACATGCCTTGCCAGATTAGCTGCCCTCCCACGGGGAAGGCTGGGCTCGGCGGAGGACAACATCGATGCCATCAGCTGCGCAATGTCAGCAGAAAGAGACACGCCAGCTTCGCAGTTCAAAGCCAGGTTGATCACCCCGGGGCAGCACCGCCTCTCCTCGCTAGCACAAGGCTTGGGGCAGCCCTTGGCCAAATGATCTCAAGCACGTGTTGGAGGAAGAGATCGTGTTGGAGGAGGAGATTGCTCCGTATCCCTCCACGGGAGCCCGGGGGCAGGGAGAGAAGCGTCCCCATGCCTGCCAGATTTTGCTCTTTGTAATGAGGTAATAAATCACCCACATACTTGCTTGGGGTTGTGGCTTAGCGCAGGTGAGCCACGCTTTGCCTTGGCAATATTTGCCAGATGAGCAATAGTCTGTGATAAGAATTTTAACTGCCCCACAAACGGCATGCATGAGACTCACCTTTTCCAGCCGTTTGTTAGCTAGCTCCTGCCAGGCGCCCTATAGCAAGGAACAACATGGCATAAAAGGCCTGTTGTCTAGGAGAAAGGTGCACTTCTGCACAGCAAGGTGGGCAGGCTGGGACTTGTGTGTAAAGAAGCCTCTACCAGCCTTGCCTCCCTGATGCAACCCCTGTCAGCGCTCTGAACCTTCTTCCCAAAGCAGGTGACAGTGCTTCAGTGCTCCCTCCTTCAGGGAAGATGTGACTCACCTGGGGACAAGTAGCTAACTACCAGAGGCATCTGGGCTTTTTGACAGCTACCCCAAGGCATGGTCTTGGCTAAAGTCTGCTGTCACAGAGAAGGGGGCTCCAGAACTATATTAGGTTGCAGAGGAGGGTCTGTCCAGGTTGCAGGGATATTCCACTCCAGAAGACATTACAGTGCCATGTCTGTAACAAAGCTAGCTTCCCTTTCTATTTTTATGGATGCTGAAGTGTTTATCAACAGTTTTCTTGACATTTTACCTCTTGGCTTTTATAAGCTGTTTGTAAGCCTTGAAGGGCACAAACCCAAGTGCACATGCTTATAAACAAACATGCAAACCTATTTCCAGGCCCTTCACTTTTCTCTTACTGCAGTTGAGCCAGAGATTAATGCCAAAGCAAGCACCAGAGGCACTGCACAGCCCTTAGGCTTTGGATCTATCCATCCTGGAGGTACGCATTACAGAGAGAGGAACAAAAGGGCAATCGACTTGGCTTCACAGCCCTGAGGTTTTCTGTAGAGCTTAGGTTGTGCAGATCTTGCAGATGTACGACTGCAAACACAAAACCCTTTAAGCCATAGAAGAATTAAATGAAGACAGACGAACTGTTGGAGCTATTAATCTGACACCAACACATTCCCTCACCAAGGAAGGGTACACACCACCCACCTCACCGATGAGTGAGCCCAGGAGGAACAGGCACCTACATCCAGTGGAAAGAGAGCAGATACCTCCTGAGGGAAATTCAGGATGATGCTCTACCACTCTGCCTGATCATTGCAGTGGGAGTTGGGGAAGTTGCGTGACTACAGCTGGGTACCACCTTGACATAGCTCCAGCTGCACACACAATCTGTTGACAGAAAGATCCCCCAAAACTTACCCATTGCGGGAAATAAGCCTGAGGTTCAAAATATTTGCCAGCATGGACCTTCTCCCTGTAGTTGCCCAAGTCTGCCTGTAAGCTGTAGGCAGCCAGCAAGAAGTAGATTTCTTCTTTGTGGTTGCACCGAGATATAAGTACTTGCTCTTTGAGATGGTAGTAGTAGAGCTGCCGGGCCACCTTATCGCTGCAAGACACAAAGGCAAATTTACTTGAAGAAGAAAAGAAAGTTCAGGCTCAGATAAGGCCCCTCAAACACATCTTCCTTCTGAGAGGAGGGATTAAACTTTGACATCCCTGGTGTGTGCTAGTGCCACCTTGATACAGTTATGTGTGTGTAGGGAACACCAAGCCAAGATCAAGATCTTCTCCCACTAAGTGTTGTACAAACATGGGAAATGGCAGCTTCTATCTTGAGAAGCACGAGATCTAAGAAGTTAGGGCAGAAGGTAGATGAAAGAAAAAATCACGTCACACCTGTTTTGGAGACTGACTACATCAAGTGCTTCTGTTTCTCTGGAAAGCCTGTAGCAGTCAGGAGAGTCAACTCCCTTGACTCCCAGTCCTGTTTCTTGCACACCTGTCCTCCCTTCCCCTCTAAACCTGGCACTGCTTTTTCATTTCATCTTGCCTTAGGCTCAAGGTACTTTTCAACAGCTAATTCCCTGCAAGGTAGATCAAAAGACACAGGAGCCTTGGGCTTGTTTTTGTCTTCTTCCTCAAGCTGTTAAACAGGGAGAGTCTGATAAGGCATAACTATCACGTAGCATTGATAACCCACACACCCCGCGCTGTAAGAGCTCCCAGGGAGCAGGCTGCTGATGGGTACATATAGATGAGGTGCTGGACACTACAGGCCACTTGTAAAAATGTGTGCATATAGTTTGAAGGGGCCACGTAACTACCTCTGCATGGCTCCACAAACCTCTCCAATTAAATTACTAGTGCAAGAGAAAGTTGCTTGTAATGCTAGAGGATATATACATCAGCGTGGTACGATGATATGCAATCTCCGTTTGTACCTAAAAGCAGAACTAAATAAAAGACACATAACAGCCAAACAGACGCCAGAAGAAAGACTCCCCTGTATCCAAAATGAGAAGACTGTGGAGAGAGAAAAACAAAAAACCACCAAGCTTTGTTCAAGATGAGAACAAATGCCAAAATTTTGGTAAAGATTTTAATCCACCCAAATGATCCCAGTTCTTGGCTTGCCCCAGGGTCACAGCCATGCCAGAAGTGCTGATGCAAATTAACTCTGTCAGTTGTTCATTTTTAACTACCTCATCCTTTGTTCTGTACCATGGATGAGGGTGGTGGTGTTTTGAGTGTAGCCCATATTCCATGTGAACGGACTACAAATGCAAAACTGCCTAACTTATGAAGTAATTCCTTTTTGCCATTTACAAAAGTCCATTTCCAGGAGCAGACTGCACAAAGCACTACTCAAATACAAAAACCAGATCCAAAATTATTAGCACATGCTCTGGAGTATAAGTAGCTATTTTTGGTATATTCATCTGATGCTTTCCATACAACGAAAGATGCAAGCAAAAGAGTGTTGAACATATTTTGTTACTGTCATCATTCAACCTGCTCTCTAAACACAGATGGAAAAGCAGTCACAATTTTCCTAGGGATAAGGAGTGTGATTCAGGGGGAGAACACTCATGGCTGGATGAGGAAGTCTGTGAAGGTCTTCAAAAAAATCAAGTGTGTTTTTTAAGCTTATTTCTGTGAGCTCACAGAGACGAGCTCAACAAAGAAACATTATTTTTCTTGCCTTTTAAGAACACAGTGAATAATTCAAAGCACAGTAACTACCATAGAAGGGAACTTACCTTATTACTCTTCCATTTTCTACATAGTATTGTACTCTAAAGAACGCAACAAAAGGGGGGCTGAATTTCTCTGTTCCCTAGAGCAGAGACAGAAGACAAGTTAAATAACGTTCAGCATCCGAAATTCCTGCTAACCCATGTGGTAACATTCTCTTCTCCCAAGCTCACTCCCCATACTGCTTTTCATTTTCTACTCTTAGCTTCTGGCAAGTTTCAGGGGGGACGACCTGACTGCCTCGGAGGCTCACAACAATGAGGCATCATAAAACATTTAGACAACTGAGCGGCAAAACATCCTAGGGAGGGTGGAATATTTGGGATAAGGGGGGAGGATGAGCAGGTATAAAAGAGTCCCAGCGTAGCCTGGGGATGCCCAGCCTGGCCCAGAGTTACCTCGCTCAGCATCTGGCAGCGCCACAGAGGCATCAGCGCTGAACGCAGCAAGTTTCACACAGCCTCCCTCCAAGCGCCAGGCAAGGCAGCAGGGCAGCGTGCCACGCCGGCACTCCTGGGAGGAACCAGCCATCTCTGCGCTGCACCACATCACTCGGCAGGGACACACGCGCTGCTGCCTGCAGCATTTACTGCCCGAGGCTGAAGCGCACCAGCCTGATACTAACTCCTTGCCTTTTGTTTGGCAGGGCTAATGTTTAGTTATTCACACTTTCCTGCAGCCACAGACCAAAAGGAAACATTGATGTCTGCTTCACACTGAAGATGTCTGTTAGAAGAAAGCCAGCAAGAGTTCTGTTGTTGTTTTAACTACAGCCTACCTTTCAGACTTACAGGCTTGTTTAAACAGGAGAAAAAAGAAAAAAAAAAAAAAAGAAGGGGGGTTGGGAAAGGAACATCTTATCTTACTAGCTTATTCTCTCATCTTTCCTACTTTGCCACTCTTTTTAATGTTCATACAGGTAACTTTGCTCACACAGGCAGTTCCAAGGCTTTACTGGTCAGACCCATCTCCATGGGACAAGGCACGTGGCATGCCCTGCACACCTGATACAGACAGCAACTTCTTGATCATCATGCAAGTATTTACATGTTATTTCTGGAACTTGTTCCTAGTCACCCTATTTTATCAGCTGGACTGGACTTTCCACCTGAAACCTCTTCATAGGAATCAAATCCCTGTCTGCTAACCCAGTCCAGTTGCCCAGCTCCTCTCTGACTTCAGTACTGCCAATGGGAACTCATTCAGCCAAAAGGTGATTCACCTCACACCAGAGGTTTGACACTTAACCTGACTTTTTAAAAAGTGTTGCAAGAATCCAGCCTCAAAGCAACCACAAAGTGTACCCCATCCCGAGGTGACCAGAAACATCTGCCTTGGGAAACCCTCACTTTGGACACACAGCCCTCCACGTGACCGGCAGCTCGCTTTGAAGTAACCCCCACTTGTGTGGGAGACGCAGTATGTGATAAGAGAGATCCCCAAACCTCACGAGTCATCTGCAAACTTCTCTAAGCAGCAGAAATGGCAAGTGTGCCTACTCTGCGAAAGAAAACCCTTAAGGAAGGTGGAAAAAGTCATAATGAGCTAATTAAGATATCTGAGTGTAATTACATACTCTACTTTGTTCTAGACTCTGGCTCCTCTAAAATGACACACACAAACAGGCATTATCATGCCTGAATGGCTGGCACTAAACAATTACATAGGCTTGTCTTTATTTCACATAGCTTTTCCCTCCCTTGACAGGTCTGGCTAGCCTTAAAGAGCTAAGGCTCTTCTCAAACAAAATATCCTTCCTTTTGCTCCACCGTCCTTTTGCACGTACTCTGGGAGAGTCACAGCTCCAGCCCTCTCCCCCGTATGAGGTTCAAGTCACGAAAGGTCATTTTAGGCTGTTCTGCTTAAGGATAACAATGAGGTCTCCAGACTCTTCATGGGCTTGACTAAGTTCAAAAGGAAGACTGACCAACTGACCTTCTCCACTCCTGCAGCAGCTAAGCAGCAACCATGTGGCTACTATTGCTCAGGTAAAGTTGTGTAAGGGGACATTTTAGCTCTTTTAATTAATTGTACAGCTGTGCACAAGTCACTGCATCTTGCTACTGAACAGCATTCTGCAGACCATCTTCAAGAAACGCTTTATGGATCTTAGTTTAAGAGCTTTCGTTTCACTGTGTAGTCCAATACCAAAGCAGCAGCCTCCGAAATTAAACATCTGTCTTACTTTGGTCGTCTCTTTCTTCCATTCCTTTGAAAAGTATTTGCTAAGCTTCTGCTCCAGGTCTATAAAAACATATTCATTATCTGAAAGATAAGAGGAAAAAGCTTTTAATGTTAAAGAATTAGAAATTCTTATTCATTAAACACTTAGATGACCATACAAGTTGTTTCCAAGCAACACACTTTAAAACAAAGCTGTCCAGGGAATAGACAGGGCAGGGAAAAGAGAGGGCACTGAGTCTCTTCAGTACCTGTGCTACTCCAGACACTATGGAAGGAAAGTCAGCTACACCTTGATACAACAGATGCTGAGCTAAAAGTTTCCCAAACACCTTAGCCAGAAATGCAGAATTTTTGCTTTATAAGCAAGAAGCCACTTACAGAAGGGAAACATCATCTTACCAAGCTAATTGTATTGTCAGTTTAGGAGATTTAGTTTTTTTATTATTAAAAACAAGCAAGCCCTACCCAAACTCCCACTCTGCCATCACGTAGCAACCATGGTTCAACGTGGCATAAGCAAGTGGACAGAGTCAGATATTTGACAAGTCTCATCCTCTACATATAAATGGGATCCTCTGAAATGCTGAGAAGGAGGAGGACCAAACCCAAAAGCCCTTCTTAGAAGGTCTGGCGTCTCCTGCTCACACCCAACTTCTTTCATAGAGCAAAAAGATGAATAAAGGGAAGGGAAATCTGGCCTGCCTCAAAGGACCAGGACTTGCTCTCCACCCAGGTGACGGTGAACAAGAGAGAGCTTGAACAGCACATCATCTTGAAAGAGCTTTGTACTGCTTTCAAAGCCAATGTTTTGTAACACTGCTTACCAATTATCAAATCCAAACAACTCAACCAGTGAAAGATTTTTTCCCCGAGTCTTCTAAAATCTCTTAAAAAAAAAAGACCTGGTGGGTGTTTCAGGCTTCAGCAGCAATGCCAGCTGAGCACATTCACCCAACCAGTCCCTCTACTCTTTGGTCTTACCCAGGAAAGCGTTTGACAGGTGACATAAGTGCCAAGTTGAAGAGCTTGTTCCTTAGACATGAAAGGAGCAGGGGAGGAAAAGAAAAAAAAAAAAAAAAAAAAGAGGAAAAAAAACCTTAACAATTTGCCCCTGAAGTCCAGCCCAGACTTCCAAGCTTTGGCTTTTGCTTTCTGATGTCAAATACGAAAAAAGAAGGGAGAACAGAAGTGAAATTTTTCTAATGGAGATTTACAACCAAATGAGAGCCTGCACTCGTGTCAGTACAGCAGATGAAGGACTGGCAGAGGCCAGCATTACAGCAGGTATTCAAGAGGGCTCTGAGCTACCTCGAAGCCATCCTCCCAGAGCATTCCAGTTCCTTACAGAGGCAGATACAGCAAATACCTCCTTTGCAAGCTTTTACAAAACAAGCAAAACAACCCTCTATCGCCACCTCCTTCAGCTCCCACCTCAAGTGAGAGAAACCACAGCTGGTGCTAGCCAGAATTGGTCCACACACCACACCAACAGGAAGCCTTGCGTAAAATACCAGTAACACTGGACACAAATAAAGAGGACATTCCCTAAAAAGGCCTGTTTTCATCTCTGTGGTCTTTCCTGCATTGTAATGATTGCAGCTGTAATTTTAATATAATTACATGTCTGTTTAACATGTTGCTTCACATGTCACATACATATGCAACACAGTATTTAACAGCACTGTTGAAACTGCTGGATAGAAATCCTCAAAATTTTAGCGGTGAGAATTTAAGTCCTGTAGCACAGAAGGTGATACAGAAGCTGTTTTGCTATTTTGACAAGGACAGGAAGAGGTTTTAACATCGTAGCGACTGCATCTTGTACCTGCCTCTTCACTTACGCCTGTAAGATAGGGCGGCTGGGGGGATATGGTGGCCCCAACCCTTGTTTCTCTTAAGTCCATTAAGATCAGACAACGCTGCCTTGAAAAGGTTGATAGAAGTCCTAGTCAGGGAGAGAGATGGGTCCATCTCTTGGCCTTGTCTCTGCCCCTTGTCAGCTGCCAAGCTGATAAGCGTCTCTCTGTAAAGCTTTTCTTAAAAAGAAGTAAATAAAAGCTCATTTACGAAGAAATTGCACAGCAAGCAACAGGTGTGGGATAACACAAGCATGGCATACAGTCCTCCCTGGGCTTCGGCAGTCCCAGGGCAGCGTGCTCACTCCACTATGGGCTCCTGTGGCAGGACTGCAACACGGAAGGTTTAGACTGGACATGAGGAAAAAATTCTTCACAGAAAGAGTGGTCAGACACTGGAATAGGCTGCCCAGGGAGGTGGTGGAATCGCCATCCCTGAATGTGTTTAGGAGTCGTTTAGATGTGGTGTTGGGGGACATGGTGTAGGGGAGAACTTTGTAGAGTGGGGTTGATAGTTGGACTCGATGATCCCAAGGGTCTTTTCCAACCTAAATGATTCTATGATTCTATGACTGGGGCTGCTCCTGATGGCACAGCAGTGTTGGGTAAAGCCTGTGTCAGTTCTGACACTACCATGGTGTTTAGCTACCATCTCATAAAGAGGGTAGGGAACCTACAGAAGGCTCTAAGAAGCTGTGGGGTCAGTTTTTCCTTCTTGCTCTGGAATAATCCTGTGCCCAGAGGCATTTAGGGAAATCCATGAATTATTCCTCAGACACAAGGGAAAGACGTCAACAGCAATCACGGAGATATACCCTGAGCCATCCCATCACACACAGATACTGGGACAGAAAGGGGAAAAGGATGACAGAGCCACCATAGTAAAGTCATTTGTTACTGACACCCCACAGCCTCTATTTATCTCTGTCACGTTAATTAAGTTAGAGAGATGACTCTGGGAGGGCCCAGATGCCAACCCTGAGGACTCCAGGTCATTATCATGCCTACTGAGAAGTGCACATAAACCCCAAGAATAAGCCAGGCTGAAGGAGGAGGACACCCCGATGTATCAGCTCTCCCTGGGGGTCCCACTCCTCCCCAGCCCAGCCCAGCATCCTCTCTGTCCTCCCCCCTGTGCAAGAATGCAGCGCTGCATTCCTGCCTTAATGAAGTTAATATCGCTGGAATGTCAACCTGCAGTGTAAGGCTCCATCTACAAAAACAAAGAGGTATTTCCCTCCCCAGCCCTACGCGGGTTGTGGGATTTTTTTTTTTTTCCTTACACTGGATTAGTGGTGAAACTTCAGAGATCTTTTGCCAGGTGCTAAAACTGTCTCTGCTTCGAAAACAAGCATCTCTAACAGAGATGAAGGCACCAAATTGCAGCACCTCAGAGCACTGCTGTAAAGGACAGTATAGAAACGCACAGATCCAGGGTGGAACGTGCGTGACCTGTGGATCCAAACAGGGCTGGATACTCAGCAGGAACAAACTGTCGTTGCTTCACTGGCCTCAGCTGAAGGACGACAACTGAAAGGTACTAAGCTGGCTTAGAAGCACGCACACAAATACGTACCCATCCACCTGCAGCTACTGACACTGTGTTCATGAGTCTCATCTCAGCGCTGCCATTGAGCTTAAAAATATATCATATTAGCTTCTCTTAAAAGGTTCCCTGTGTAAGTGTGTACAGATACCAGGCCTGGCACAACACACCAGTGCACTGCACTACAATCCCAAGAAACACATCTGGACAGCCAGCTAGTTTGCAGTAACGCAATTCACACATTTCTCCCAATTTCAGCTTTTAAGAGTCCCCAAATGAAATGGAGAGTTTATGCTGTAAAAATCTCACTTCAAATTAAGCAGTCACCAGAAATGCAAACATTCCAGCGCTCCTATTCTGCCAAATTACCTTAGCACATTTACATATTTAAGCAAATATAGGACGCACATTGTTGCAAAAAAATAATGGGCCGGATCTCCAGTCAGAATAAAAGTGACACAGTTCCAGTGAGTGATACAGATTTACAATAGGCATTATTTACACTGCAGGGAAAACAGGAATAGAAAATTATGGCTGTAATACAGGATCAAATCAGTTATGAGTCATTGTTACTCTAAAAGCCATTATTTTGCATTAACCAGTGCCTCCCCATTTCATTTTTTATGAAAAGTAAGTTCCCTGCAGAAAAGGTAAGTCATGGTGAATGCCAAAAACCTATTCTCCTCCTGTGCCCATTTTGGGCTAGGAGCACTGAGAAATTCCACAGAAGTAAGTCCTGTCCTACCAAGAGGCCCCGCTGGCAGCCAGGAACATCCCATTAACTCCTTTGGTTGAATCGAGTATATTTTAATATTATGACTATTTAGACAGTCCAGAAGATTAGGATTCAAATAAAATAAGAATTAGTGCAAACCCGAACTTGGACATAGCAAGCATTTTCTGCCTTAAAGAGAAGGGAAAAAGTTATCCTTGGCTATAGTGCTTAACTTCTCCCAGATGCTGCAAGAAGCCTCGTGGCAACACCACTATTTCCCTTGAGAGGGAACAGGAAAAAGACCAGGAGCCGAACAGAGGGATACTGGGATTAGGGGAAAGCTAAAGCTTGGAAATAAAAAAATAAAAACAACCAAAAAAACAGCGCTCAAAAATACCTCACAACACATGCTGTAGACCTCACATAACCTGTTTAGCTTCTCTGAATACCAGCATGGGGGGTTTTGATTGTTTGTTGAAGAAGAGCCGGCTACACACTTTTTTTGCATGTGGAGCTCCCCAGGCTTCCAAGTGCTGGCAGCCTGGGAATATCACTATCCACATGGCATCTGCTCCCATCACCTCTACATAACTTCTTGATGCTCCTGGTGTCACCTTTCAAGCCAACAGAAAGAAGCCTCATGCACTGTTCAGTACTTGGTTGATTAGTTTAACAGGGGGTCTAGAACTTGATTCAGGATAACCTTGTGTTTTTAGCTTTAGCTGGAAAGTACACATAGCCCAAGTGAAGAAGAGAAGAACCACGAGAGAGGCTGGGAATAAAGCAAGGGAGGTGCTCCTGGCTGAAGTTACTTTACTTGGAATTGACAGAAGGTATATGGAGGAAGAATGAAAGGAGGCAATATCAGGAAGCCCAAGGTCATATGGCTGTTAGGAGCTGTTGAGGTCCGAAGACTGAGATAAAGGCTCAGTCATTCCTGACAACAGATAGGTACTGCAGGAATTTTATTTTGGCACCTTACAGTTAGCAACAAGGCATGCCCGGGCAAAGATCTTCAGACTTTAGGCAGTGTCACAGGGGATTCTTCTGCACAAGAAGAGCTGCAAAACCATTTCCAGCACTGCTCATTCAGGATCAAACAAACCCGTTGCCATTGTCAATTAGGAGAGCACTTGGCTGGATGTTGCACTGATGCTGAAGGAGAAATAACTGACAGCAGGTACAGGCAAAAAACTGCCTTCCTAGGGAGAGACCATGCAAGTACTTCCAAGGAGTTGTTATATGCTTTTTGAACACCTGAACCCCTGCAATTCCCTCTAGGTGGCACATTTCTGCACATGTTTTTCTTACATTGCATTTAACTCATTTGAGGTATCAAAGTCAGTATAATAGAGGTGTATGTTAGGTTAGAATACAGAAGAAATTCATAAGGGAGATGCAACTATCCAAGCAGATTTAAGGGAAAAGAGGCAGAAGGCAGGATAGTGGGGAAGGACTGGGGGGTAGAAATCATCAGAGGGTATTCTGGAGAACTTTTGTTGCCATATATCTTCTTAAGAGATCCTTTGTTATAATGGATACCCACATAATATAAAGATAACATGGCAGCATAGTCCATCCATGAACTTCAGTACTGGAGGATACACAGATGCAGAAGAGAGAAACAGAGACAGAACGGTCTTGGCAGAGTTAACCACTAAGCTCCTTGCTAAGTGTGCACTGGGAGGCATGGGTCTTGCAAGCTGAACAGCCGTAGCTGCAATAACTGAAGGACTATCCTCGAGGCAGGGGGGCTGAAACAAAGGGATTTGGTTTTTTAGAAAGCCAGCCTGGCAAACTGATAAGACGACACAGAGAGACAGCAGCAGGGTGTAGGAGCTGCAGGCTTGCTCCTTCCCAGTTGAAGGCTTCCATCTGCTTGGGTCAAGCAAGGTTTGCTCCTAGAAAGGAGAAGCCCAAGATTCAGGATCACAGGGATCTGGGTTTTAACAACAAAGGTGGCCTGGCTGTTCTTTGCTGACAATCAGTTTTCTTTTAGAAGACTTGGGTTGTGTTGCTGCATACACTTTCTGATAACAAGAGGGGAAACCTCCTGCAGGGCACTAGATAAGGCTGACCCTGCAGAAGGAGCTGCAATGTAAGACCCAGCTGGTGAAGCCTATGGAGCAGCTTGAACCTGGCAGGGTCTTTCACTGAGCAAACTACAAGGAAAAAAATAGACTTCAGTAGCACACATGGTATAGCCTGCTTGATGATCTGTGAGAAAAGTAGAAGAGCAACATGTCCCAAGCTTTGTGCTGGTGTGGCTTCCCATTAATATACACTCCTGAACTTAATTTTCAAGGGATCAGATTCTTATAGATGCAAGCCTTTTTCCCCCCGAATACAGATGGATGAAAGGGTTTTCACCTTGAGAATAAAAAAGCTCAAAACAGGTGAAAAATTCTGTTCTGTCACCATTACTGTTAAGTTAAATCCTGAAGCTTGCCCTCAGCATCTGTAACAGTCAGAAGTGAAGGCGATGAATTTAGGCAACAAATGCTGGAAGAGAGGGTCCAAGACCTAGAGCTGATATCTCACAGCATTCGTGATTTGCAGTTTGCACAGTGCTCTGTGGTGCTGCTTTCATTTCTGCCACACTTAGGGGTTAAACTTCTGTTTATGATTACAGAGTCCAACCTCTCCCCCTCACACACATACTTACTACGAGACCAATTGAGCATTAGTCTATCTGTACAACGTCTGCAGGTCAAATGGGCTCCTAATCCAGATAATCCACCCAGTGTGATTGGTTACAGTTCTGCAGAAATCCCTTAATTTTCATTCCCCTGCCACTGCTGACAGTCGGGGTTTTGTTGACAAATTAGCAGCAAGGTAATGGATGCAGGTGGATTAGCATACCTTGTACTGCATACAGAAGCAACACTGGCAAAAATAAATACACATTAACAAACAGGGAAATATGCCCTTATTAAAACAGGGCAGTTGTTTCTTAAAAAATGACATCTTAGAGCTGCAGCACAGAAAGGTGAAAGCATGACACAGAAGAGGAATACTGTGGTGTGAAACACAGAGGCTTACTCTCTGGTTTTCAGAGATCTAACCCGTCCTTGCCTCACAGACCAGCCTCACACCTTCCCCTCGCAGCCTCTGCAGGACGTACACCGACCTGCTGCCCGGCCAAGGCAGTTGACTTAAGTACCTGCAAGTCACCCCCGGGCACTGCAAAACTTACCCAGGCCTCCCCACAACCTGACTGGACGACTTCCCCTTCCTGAGATGACAGCTTGCCATGAAACCAAAAGTCTCTGAAAAGGAGGCAATGCCTTAAAGGCTACTTCCAAATGCCAGAGACGGAGAGTGCTACATTTGCAACAGAAGCAAGACCTCACTTACCAACGGCAGCAAGGGAGATGATCACCAGTCTGTTGGCCAAAACAGGGGGGTGGAGGTGGGAAATCAAGTTGGGGAACAGAAAACCAAAAGACTTCCTTTGCTAGAGCTCTACAGTAATAAACCTGGAGCTATTTTAAAAACAAAATAAAATTGAGAAAACTCTAAAACCCATCACACAAGACGCCAGTCAGCAGCTTACTGGACTTTCACAGACTAAAGGCAGGGACAGGAGGAAGCAATAACAGACAGACCAGGTTTACTCCCTCTCTTGAAGGCTGGCTGCAGCCTTCCTGGTGGCTGTGGCCATTCAGGCCGAGAAACTCCCTGCTGACACTCTTCTGTTGTCCAGCCCCAACAGTTTCTTAAACGGAGGCACAAACAAAAATAAATCTCCTCCTCACCCCAAATCCTGACACCTGCCTGGGTGGCAGAGGGAGATGGCTGTCAGGAGGAGATGGGGTGAGCACGAGGAGCCTTCAATTAAACAGCTTTACAAACTAAGCTGCAGCAAGCAGGAGTAAGGAATAGTGAGGAAAACAAAACCAAAAAAAAGAGAGAGGTTACTTCAGGCTACCGGGCTCCTGCAACTCTTCCTTGACATTTTTCTAAGAGCTTTGCGAAGAATGAACTTCTCTGAAAAGGAAGAGTGCTTTTGTGAAGCGAGAAGATTGTTTATGTTTAAAGCTATGGGCAATATACTTTAAGGTCTAGTCAGCACAGCTTTATTATGCTCTTTGGGTTGGGATAGTTATACTGCATTTCCAACAGGCTGAAAGGCACCTGCCACAATAAGGTATTTTGGGGCCAGAGTCCCTGTGCTTGACAGGGTGAAGTGCTTCACGCAAAAGGTGAGAGGGAAGGAAAAAGCAGGAGACAGAAAACATGAAAGAAGAAAGATATGAAGGGGGAAAAAAGTGAAAGAAACACGAGGAGAACGAGAGAAGAGCACCTAATTCAAAGAAAATGGGAATGAAATTGCCCTGTCTTACGGAGGAGGACAGGAACTCAAATTTCACCCAAGACATCCTGCAAGTGGAACAGGCAAATACTGGTGTTATAGAAAGGTGGCAGAGGTGGAGACTCACAGGAGAACAGTCAATTTGTGAAGAAGGTTAAGAGCATTCAGGTATTCCTCACATTAAACCAGTGCAGGTTTTGTTTTTTTTTTTTTAACGCACAGATGCATTTGTTCATTACCGGTTTAGTTATGTTGATGGCATCTCTTGGAGACTACAAACCTTACATGGATAAACTTAGCTTACTCCAGTTTTAGTTTGAGTGCTGCGCTCAAAAAAAGCAAAAGTTCTTAGAGAATGAGAGCAGAAAGAAAATGAGACAAGTGAACTTAAAGGAAACTATTTTATCCCACATATTCATAAGGAGGCAAAAGAAACCTTATTCAGAAGGACTCATAAAAGACTATTTTCATTTCAATGCAGCAATATCTAGAGTTGCAGTAGTAAATAATAACACACTGGAGAGAAATTCTTGGAGGGAAGAAAAGGCCTTCCCACGCTTTTGGAAATGCAGGGAGGCAGGATAAGGAGGAGGACAACAGATCCATTTCTAATTACTAAGAGTTGCGGGGGGTGCCAATGCATGCACCATCCTAGAAATGTAATATCTCGTATCAGTTTGCTTCTTTAAGGCATCATCTTACACTGTTCCCTGGTCAATACTAAGCCATATGACCAAGCAGACTGGACTTCAGGCCACGGACTAATAAGTTTTGTATTTCGCATCCGATATGTCAAAACCCAGTGTCCCCCCCACACGCATTCAGTCCCCCCAAACCTTTTGAGTTTCCTCCCCTTGGTCCCACATTCTTTGTATGTGACTTCAGAAGATAAGTAACACTTTCAGCCCCAAAGTCCTTTTAAAATTCACCTCCTGTTCAGCTAGTGACAGTTTTGAATTCAGTGACAAATATGTTGGCTAGCAACTTGGCTACAGGAGAGAAAGAAAACCCCACAAAGAGGTGGAACATAAGAACAAAGAAGGAGAACAAAAGCCCCCCCTTCTCCCAATTTGTCTGCCCACATACCAAAGATCAAAAGAGCTCTGAGAAGCCTGTGCATAATCTACATACTTTGTGACCTTATTACAATCAAATTCCCCCCAGGCACGGCCGCTGTGTATATATGCACACACTGTAAATACACAAGCGGGTCCGTGGACGTTTGCCAAGTCATTTGCTCCGCGCATTGAGTTTGCTTACTTTTAACAATGCTGAGGCCAAAGAAGTGAGGCTCTTTAATCTTCACTAAATCACAAACTTGCTGAAAGAGCTCCTGTCCAGTGGCTTTGACCTGAAAGAAACAACCAATCCAATATTTCAGATGGCTCACACACCTGGATGGAGCAATTCGCCTTCTTTACATTGGCCAATACATTTTTGGATACCACACCAAAAAAAAACCCCAAATAACAAGCTTTGTTTTCAGTTGTATTATTGCTATTATCACAGAATAATAATCAACATGTCATTCTTCCTCCCTCACAGCGCGAAGTGGCTCAGTCAGACATGAATTAAAAGTTTCCTATCTATTGGCATCTTTGTGTAAGAATTTGGAGCCCTGCTGAACGCTAGTTTTGTGCAGTACCTACCATGTTATTTATAGGTGCTCTTACAGAAAGTGTGTTTGTAATCACAGAAATGAAAATACTACTCTCTTGCAGACTTTTTTTTTTTTTTTGAGAGAGAGGTTAAGAGAAAAAAACAAAGAAGAAAACTTTCATTCAGGAGAACTAAAAACAAAAGTACACAAACAAACCCAAGATTGCATGGTTTGAATGGAAATAGCTCATGGGTTAGAGACGAGGTTGCTCTGCGCCCCACAGGACAGAAAAGCTGTGCCCTGGTGACTTCTTGTCACACAGCAATTATCATCATCATCATCTTCTGAACCTGTCACCAATGGCCCATAAGCTCTTGCCCCTTTCCGTGCCAGCCTGAGACTTTCCAGTACCCTTGCCTCCCATAACACTGTGCATGCACTGAGGAAGCACTGGGAAAGCAGACCTGGATGTGTACTATGATCGGTAAATTCCACCACTAAATGTCCTCCCACCTATAGCCTCACTTCCCCCTGCCCCATTGCACCACCCCAGAAGCACAGACAGATAACCACAGCCACAAACAAAACCCCCAAACCCCCCCAACCTCAGAGGTATGGGGGCAGGAGTTCTGAGCAAGAGCAGATGGGGAGAGCAGAACAACACCGACACAGACAACCTCAGCTCAGCCCAGGGTGCAGTCAGCTGCAAAATGGGCCAGAACCTCTGGATTTTATTACACCGCTGCTGGACAATGCAGATTAGCAGGAGCAGCCTTCCCAAGCGGGGGGCAGTGCAGCGCTACCTTCACAGCAGCAAAGAGGAGGGGGCAGAAGTCAACTACTGAGCTCTCCTACAAACTAATCACCGCCATCAAACTAATCGCCACTGTAATTCTTCAAACCCTTTTAGTGCAGGTGTGCCACACTCCTCAAACAGGCCATGTTCCCCTCCCTGCCCAGGATGTACCATGTCACTAGACAAGGACAATGGGAAACTGGAGGTCAGTTAAGTACTCATTTTCTTCTACTTGACAAGGCATCACTAGCAGGCCACTCGCTACTGATTTATCAGGAGCTTTGAAACCTGTGCTATACCAATACACACATGTGTGTGCATATACCTGCTTTGGGAGGGAAGGAGGTACTTCACAGGTCTGATAAGATCCAAAATCACATCTCAGTTTTATTATGGGTCCCCATGTGAGACTGCACCCTGACAGTCTCACACCTAAATGCAGTATTTGCTCAGCCACCAAGAACATGCAGTTGGACGGGAAAGTTGGGCACAGATCTGCTTTCTCAAGCAAGCAAGCTCCGAGCATGTTCTTCTATCTGTGAAGGACTAAGGAACGCCTAGCCAGAATGATTATGTGCATACAAGAGTCACTGGCAGTACAGGACTCTATGTAAAAGCGATACAATTGGATGAATTTTCTAAGCAAGTGACATGCTTTCACACCTAAGAGAAGAAAAACCTGCTTATGATACTTTGTCCTAGGGAACTGAGCGCTTCAATGTTTTGTGACACTCAGCTCTAAAGCAGTGATTTAACCAGATTCCTTTCACAGCAGGTATGTGAGCTACCACCTTGTCCATTCTTCTTTCGGCACTTCCCTTCTATATCAAGTTTTACTCCCAGCCTTCAAGGCTATGCAATACTGATTACACTTACAATCACTGTTCCCTCCTCCTGCCTTCCCCTCTGCTCAAAGCAACCAACATTGCCATTTGCATTTTTCATCCACGTGCTTCTCTTTGGCCTTTCCTCCCTTTGCATATGGTTCCCATGCCAAGCTCCATCCCAGACACACCATGAATCATTCCTTGACCTGATGCTCAGCTTTGCCCCATGTCAGACTCGGGGCTTCTTCACACATGAAATTTAGTCCAAAGTGAAGGTGAGTGCAAGTTTACAGAATGTAACTGCTACTCCAGGGTCATTCTGTGTCCAAATATTCACGCATATTGGTTACCTATCTCTATTTTTCTTGGTCGATATGCTTTAAAACATCAGCTCTCCTGCTCACAGAACAATTTCAGACTTCAGACCTATGCTTGCCATTCACCAACACACAGGGCCTGACCAGACTTCCTCCCCTCCAAAAATTCCGGCTCACGCTCCCACTTTTTCTGCAGCAGCTAGGCAAGGAGCAACATCTGCTGTGGCTGCTTCTGAACCACCCAAACACAGGCAGGGCAGCTGCCTGCCCTGCTGCCCTCGTTGGCAGCCGGACCTTTGCTAGCGTAGGTCTCTCCTTTATTCAGCTGCTACGACCCCAGAAAATTTTCAGAAACCTAGTCATAAGAACTAGTTGATATTGATCAAAACCATTAGGGAGATAAGCCACAGTGCTGGCAGATAAACAAAACCAAACAAACTGGATACCACTCCAAGATCTTTGGTGCAACCGATACAGTTTTTAGTTGCGCCATTCTCACTCACAGCCTGCTTAAGCTCCCCGGTGCTCACACTCCATCTCCCCACTGGGGCTGCCTGCAGCAAGGCAGACTGCTTTGCTCTGTGCTCCGATGTCCGCTCTCCCCAGCAGAAACCTCCCACTTTGCCTCGCTGTCCTCGGGGCAGCTGGTGAGCTGCAGCACCCACTACTTCTCCTCACGGCTCTGCTCCTCCTCATGTTCACAGTTGGTCCTGGGAAGACAGTTTTGCTCCTCACAATCCCCTCAACTTTGTCTACACATCCAGAAATGTGGACACCAACATTAAGAGATACTCGATTATGGGGGAAGAGACTTTAAAATGGCTCCTGCTCTTCTCTTTTCAACAGTACTGTCTGTGAAGGGCATAAGACAAATCCATTCTAAAGAGTGGGCTTCAATCTACATGTGACCACATAAAAGACATATAGGTAAACTCTTATCTGGAAGGGTGGAATTTATATGGGAAGGGGCAGAAAGGAATTACCTGCATAGACACGGTGCTTATCACGGGAAGGATCTATAATTTATTCTGCTGGAAGGATAACCATTCCTACCTACCTCACTGAGCTGCAAGCTTGTTTAGTATTTGCATTCCACACTGAAGAGGTTAAAAGGCTTTGGAAATCTTAAGAAGGTGCCATTATTATTCTAATAAATGCACAAAGTATCATCTGTGGTTGTGCTAATTAATTTTGGGTTCTACCAACATCACTAGAAAATTGCCTTGATGTTCCTTTAAAAAAACAAAAATATCTCTCCAGCTGTGAAATCTTAATTTTTGTTGTTGTTTTGAAAGGGGTGTTGTGGTAAAGACAGAAGCCAAATGAAAAGCTGGTTTTGGTGACTTGCCCAGCTGTAGCAGGTCATGTTTCACTCTCTATGTAATTAGGACACAACTGCACGTTGAGGTCTCATGTTTTGTCCCAGGCAGCTATTCCCTTTCACGTGCAGGCATCTTCACGTACGTATTTCCCCAACTTCTCAGCCACCAAAGCAAGGGGCAGAAGAAGCAAGGAGGGAAAATATCTTTAAAAGGGCTACTGAGGGGTGCTGTGGCAGGGACCCCTCTGCAGGACAAGGTGACGATGCTCAAGGTGCCCTGACTCTTTCGAGGGGCAGCAGGCAGGAGCGGGAAGGGGGACACACTGCCTTCCCTCTGTCCCTACTAGCGCTCAATGCAACAGACCATTTCTTATGCTTATTAAATACCATGGTGGTATTTAAAAGACATGTCGATGTGGCACTTTGGGACATGGTTTAGTGGTGGACTTGGCAGTGTTAGGTTTACGGTTGCACTCAATGATCTTAAGGGTCTCTTCCAACCTAAATGATTCCATGATTTTATGATAAACTGCAGGTATTGAGGATTTACTGTATGGTCTAAGGGCTGCTTAAACTTAATGCAGTCGAGCGTGACCCAGCGGTGGAGGAACAGCCATGTGCCCAGCTCGGGTACAGGCGCAGTGAGGAGCGGTGACAGCACCAGCCCTGTCGGCACACTGCCTTCCTGCACACCGCTCTGCACCTTCCTTGCAGTGGGGCGGGCTCTGCTATCGCAGATCTTGAGCCTCCCTGATAAAAGCTTTAAGAAGGTGAGATTTAGGCTCACTTGCAACAGACCATTACCCGGTCCATGCACCTGCCACAAAGAACCCAATTAAATCATCGTTTTGTGGCTTGCACAAAAGCCAGGAGACTGCAAAAGCCTTCTGTGTTGGTAGATGGGCTGGGTTTGAACCGGTAGCCTAGAAGCAGAGTGCCCCAGGTTTTGCTGTTAAAGCATTTTTCCATTGTGGCTGTTTCAGTTAATGATGCCACACTTAAGTGCGGCAGGTAGGAAAATTCCTACATGGATTTTGAAGATTAGCCTGCATAGTTTCAAAAGCCACCATTTCAAATCAAGTGCTTAAAATAACAGTTCACCTCAACTGTCTTCTCCCCCACCTCATCCTGGGTGGAGAGGGGGGGAAACCCACCCAAAACAAAGACAGACCTCCCCAGCCCACACATGAGAGCACATGCTCCCAAGAGAGCACTTCTCTTTGCGTCCAGCTTGTCATCTCAACCTCAAGTGCCTCGCTCAGCTCAGTTCCTTGCAAGTTCAAGGAGCAGCCGGTGTTGCACAAAGCGGCACCGTGCCATGGTGGACATGGTGCCACGCCAGCTGACCTGGCTCTGCTGTCATTCATGCACACACACTCGGGCATTTGAAGTGGCGATCAAAGGAACGAAGCAACTTATCTCTAGGTTTTTTTGTGTACAAGTACTCAAAGGAGGGAGAAAAACCCTCCATGGTTGTTTACTCTGCCTTAGAGGCTTTGAAGAGATCTGCAGACTACCAAATCCAGAAATAGCTAAAACGCCAGAGCAAACGGTCATGTGTTGGGCATGCTTGCTAAGTCATCAACCCATTTCAGGTTCAATTTTTTAAAAAATTGCTACATATTATCATTAGCAAAAAAAAAACCACACCACTCAGGGAGAATAAAAAAGGAATAACAACAGAAAAAGAGCAGAGCGGACCCCCTATTGAAAAATACAACCATGACTTTTAAGGAACTCTGCAAATGAGTGGAAGCAGCCCAATTAGAAAATGGAACACCAATTACCCTAAGCTGGCTAATAGCCTTTCCGTCAGCAGACCGGCACCAGGCTTTTGGGAGAACAATGGGAGCTAACAAAACTGAAGGGCAGCAACAGCCAGCCACGACTGCGGACCTCCCAGCCCCCCTTCCCAGCCACTCACCCCGACGTCCAGGCTGAGCTGCTCCCGCGTGGGCAGGAAGACACAGACGTTCCGGCTCTCTGGCTGCATCCTGCCAGACAGCAGTGCCCGGCTCATGGTGGCCAGCTCCACGGGGACCAGGGGTCTCCTCTCCAGGCGGGCGTCAGGCTCCCTTCATCCCACGCACCTGCTGAGAAGGTGAGAGAGAGCATCAGTGCCATGCTCCTGCCGGCGCTGGGAGCAGCCTGTAGCACGTGTTCGATGGGATGCTTTCCTCGTCACTGTTTAAAAAAACAAAACCAAACCCTGTCATCTGTTTTACAGTGCCACAGTCAATGTTTCCACCAGCATGGCAGCACAAAGCAGGCAGAGTCAACCTTTAAACAGCCTGTGAGTCCCAGGAGAATGCCATAAAGCAATCGTGTCTCTGTGAAATAATAAACTAGACTCAAGGTTTCGAGACACACGTAAGTGATAAGGCAGGTGACACCATGGGCTGCTTCCCGAAAACGCCCACGAGGAAGGGGAGAGCACACCGTCCTTCAACTGGGGCCTCACTCCTGCCCAAAGTGGAGGTTTCAATGAACTGTCAGCAGGCACGTGTCAGTGCAGTGGACTTCTTCTGAGCTGTCTTCCCCCCTCTCTCCACTCCTAGTCCCTGGGAAACTGCTGAACCCAAATCCTCCACCCCTCAACTCCAAGGAGGAGGTAGAAACACATAAACTCATAAGGCTGAGCTGCTGTTTCGTACTTTTTGCATGATGAGCACTGCCAACCTCCTCCCAAGGGCTGAGCCCAAGCTGCACGAGCATCTTAGAGCTGAAGTTATGGTAACAACAGAAATAAGAGAGAGAAATTCAATTTACACACAAAAGCACAGTAGCCAACATCATCTTCACATCACTGCTAGGCTAGACACGGTTTGCTCAGCAAATTGTGACATTTTATTTACAGCCCTCTACTCTGACACTCTCCAGGGCAAGGAAACATCCCATGGCACTTGATGAATCCAGGAGGGTGGGGAGAGGCTCCTCAAGGGTAGGTTAGGGATGAACACCACCAGAGACCTGAACAGGTGGGATACCAACCGGTTACAGGGTCTGCTCCATCCCCGCACAAGATTTGATGCAAGCCAGCAAACCGTGGCTGCCCAAAGTCACCCCAGCACGACTCCCTTCGGCCAGCAACACCCGAACACCCATCACCGGGGCAGCAACAGGGGTGCTGCTGGCTGACACCTGCCCGCAAAGACCCCGCACCCCAGGGACAGGCACGTTCCCCTGCAAGGGCAGCCAAACACACTGCCTGCCCACGGGGACAGGCTGCGAAGGGACGCACGGGCTTTGCCTTCACCCTCCAAAATGGATTCAAGGATGAGCGATCACAAGCAGCAAGGAAGCAGGTCATGTTACGCAAACACACGACATATATACATATATGTACTCATGCACGTGTGCATTAGATGTAAGTTTTACAAGCATTTTGTATTTACAATCATGTTTGTCCTGTTTCAGGGGAAAAATATGACAGAATCACACTCTTGCGTGGGAGATGGAAAAAGCAAACTATCACAGGAAAACAAAGTACAGGAGAGAAAAAAGAACTTGGATTTACCCCTCCCCCTTCAATTCCGAGCTCCAACATTATAGTTGCGTTTTTTTAAACCAAATACGAGAAAAAGATCTGTAAGTGTCCTTTTGCAAGTACAAAAGCTGTTCCATGCACCTCCTTCCCTGAGCCAGCATACACAATGCTTCTTAATAAAGCATTTTTTGATACAAGTTCTTTATGTAGAGCATCTCTTATGATACACAAGTACAAAAAATTGCATTTATTGTATTAATGAAAAGAGGTGGTTATTAAAGGCTAGTATTATTATTACTTTTTTTCAAAATCAGAATTTCATTAAACAAGAACTAGGAGTTTTAAGAAGATTGCTCTAAATTATAAGCAAGCAGGAAAGACACATTTCACTTCCTGGGACAGGTGAAAGTTTCTATTAAATGAAATATTACATGAAAAAAAAAATCTGATTTATCCTCTCTTATTGATATAATTATACTGGTGAGCTCTCTTAGGCTCCAGGCTACACACTACTAACAGCTGTATATAAGTTACAGATGTCTACAGAATGACTCGAGGGCAACAGGTCACCATTATTATTGCCAGCTGATGTCATATGCGCCATAAACTTTATCAACAGCATAAAGACCTTGGAGTGTGAGCTCATGCTTTACAACATAAGGAGGTTTGTCTAAATTGTCAAACCACTGCGCTGGCCGGTGCACATTCCCGCTCGCAAGGCGAGATCACGTTCAGTGAAGATGTTCACGTGGCTCATAACAGAAGTGAAAATAGGACAAAGAAGCAACCACAAAAACACGTCCACACAGTTTTCTGTGGATAACTTAAGAAATTGAATCCCACTTCCCCATAGCCTCTATAAAACAAAGCTTCTGAAAAGCTTTTCCTCTGGTCTCACACCTGCTTTGTCCATTTGAATTTTTAACAGAACAACTGTGGACCCCAAGAGCAAGAAAGTGAGAAAGGACAGGGAGAAGGTGTTTTTCATTTTACGTTTTAAAACAAATGAGCTTGTCGATCCCACCACAGCAGGTAAGAGGTTAAAGAAGCAATGTCCTTAATCTGAAGGGGGAGGTCAAACAAGCCCAGCTCAGCCTTCTCTTCTTTAGAGGTATGTTAGGATGTGATAAAACATAATGAATCATTAACTCACTAGCGTTGCATGTTTACACCTTTTTAAGGAAAAAAAAAAAAAAAAAAGGAAAAAAAAAAGTTGTGAGCCAAGTAACTGCCCAATGAGAACAAGCGGCCAGAAGGAATGCTCTTACTCAAACATACACAATTTCAGACTGCCCATATGCCATTCTTTTGTTTACCACAGATTCCAACCTCTTAACCTCAATTAAACCCTAAAAGCTCCAGCAAACGCACTGCAGATGAATTAATAAAGGCTGAAGTCAATCATCAGGCTCTGGGACACCCTACAGGTTGTTTGGTTTTAGGTTTTGTTTTGTTTTTTGGGTTCTTTTTATCATGTTTTATCTCCCAGAGAAGTGCATTTTGAGATGTAATTGCTCGGTCAAAGGCCTGGCGGTCTATCAATGAAACAGTCAAAGGCACTGTTTATTTGTATTCTTCTGGTATCAGTCAGGAGGCTTATTAGTGCCCAGAGTGATGGCACAACTTATGTAGCACTGTTTATTTTACCTAAACACACGCAGAGTGGAGCTTTGGAAAACACGCCTGTCATTAATTTCAAGACTCCTCTGATTAAACAGCTCACACATGGCCAAAGAAACTCATTAAGAAAAACCCCCTAATCTTCTCCGCCTCTCTCTGTTGCCTCTTGAGCTGCCTCCCAGCACCGGAGCAGAACCTCAGCATTTGCTCAGTAAAAGCGGGAATGGCCAAGGTTTGCCCCAGCGAGAGGGATAAGAGCAGCGGAGCCTTCCCAGGGAGGAGGAGGATGCAGAGGAATTCCCGGAGACTGCTGGCTTCAGATATCAGCAGGACAAAAAGCTAAACGCTAAACCACCTCACACAGCCCATATACACAACGGCACAAGGATGACTTACACCGCTGAATTTGGGGCCACGCCACGGCCAGCCTATCTAGAAGCAGGTCTCATCCAAACAGCATATGGGTTCAAGTAGCCTTACGAGCACTGCTGTATTTTACACATCAGTCTATGGAACCACTGTGAATTGGGTCCTGATGCTGATTTCAGCCTCTAGGTACTGCCACAACTGCATCTCAAGGGGATAAAGCAAATAGATGAACAAGCAATCACCTACCAACTCAAAGCAGCAAAGCAGAACAAAGTCTTCCTCTTTTGAGAAAAAAAAAACAAAAAACAAAAAAAACCAAACAACCCACAGGTAATTGTGTGCTTCTCTCAAAAACACCTGGAAACTTGCTTTGTAAGCTTTATTACAGTGAAAGATCTTGGAAAAGCTGGTTTTGCTACAGCTGACAGAAAATGAGCATTGAGAATCTTCCTGATGGAACCTTATCAGAGTGGCCCTATGGAGTCCCATCAAAAACTGTCCAGAAATGTTAAGACTCTTATTAACGTCTTAGGCTCCTAAGACAACTAGACTCTTAGGCTGCAGTTTCACAATCAGCTTAAGCAGCTTTAATCAAGGCAGCCCTGCAGTAAGACAGACAGACAACTGCCTGGAAACAAACCTGCCTTTGGCAGCAACCCACACTTGGGCTGCCTCGTACTGATGAGATACGGCCTTAAAACTGAGAACCCCCCTCACCTACCAGGTATTTTGTCCCCTCAGAGGCATACTGTAGAGCACCAGTACTGTCTGCAAAACAGAGTAATAAGGAGCCTGAGCAAGTAAAAGATGCAATGATGGCATATATTAGCCTTTCCCAGCAACTTTAAGATCCCACCCACCTCCTTTGACTACCCCTTGGGATAATGAAAATTTCTCTGGAAAGATGCATCGGGGGGGGGGGGGGGGGGGGGGGTGGGGGGGGAAGTTGCTTGTCAGGGTCAAAAACAAGACTGAAGGTAGACTGTTTTATGTCATGGCTGCAGCAGGTGTGAAAAATGCCACCTGCAACCAACAGCCAGGACAACTAGGTCACGTCCTGCAGTAACTTCCCAGGAGTACAATGACTTGTCAAATGTATTTGCCTCAGCACCACTCTGGGACTGGCAGGGCACATCCAAGGGCAAGGATGCCATAAGGAGGTAAGGTACTGAATTTGGTGTCCACATGATGCTTTTGAGGGAGAATACACACCTGCCTTCAAGCACTGAACACTACTTAGTAGGAAGCCCTATGCCAAGCCATTGAATGAGGAACACTAAGATACCTCCTAGTCGCTTGGGTGCCCTGAAGGACTGGATCCCAGAACCCGTGCAGCTTGGCCACAGGACAGGTGCCACACCAGTAGCAAAGACAACTGGCTTTCAGTCCACAGATGGGGAGATGCAACTGCAGCAGGCCTTCTGCATCTGGTAGCAACACCTGTTAGATCTGAGTGCAGTCCTCTCACAGGCATGGGATGTGAACCTGGCTCCCATCTTCCCTTTGGGATTTTCAAAAGGTACAATGGGAGGTGCCTCTAGAAACTCTAGGGCTGTGGAGCCCTAGCAGACTTGGTCATCACCCTGCACACCTTTTGGGACACACAGGGAAATCACCAAGCACTGGTCTTAAATGCCAACCAACATCCTTCTTCTTTCCTTCCTGTACTAGCAGCACTCCCTGGTGACACCAAGCTTTAACAATAAAGAAGAAAATACTTTTTTGTTAGTCTTCGTTGCTGGATTAGACACAGCTCCTAGGTAGGCATGACTGCCCACACTCCACCTTTGTGCTGTGAAATTCTGCCTCAAGTCAAGAAGCATGAGTGAGTGCTAGAACACGAAATGCGCTCTTGAGTTAGTAACTCTTCTGCTCTGCTCCCATAACATGGCCAGTGTGCTCAGAAAGAAGGGCTCTCTGAAAATTCCCAGAGACACCCATTCCTAACCTGGGACCACGTTGCTATGCTACTCTGTCTGTAGGCTACCCTAATCTTTATGCTCAAAGACAGGGGACAACTCTCCTACCCAGGGATGATGCAGCATTCTCTGGTAGCCAAGTGAAAGCAACACACACTTCTGGACACACATCAGACCTCACTGCTGCAAGCCAGTTCTCAAGGAGAGGAAAAAGGCTTAGCTGAGGACAGAGCACCAAAGGAGGTGCTCCTACAGTGCATGGGAGTGCAGTGGCAGAGCAGCAGTGGCAGGACCACGCAAGGTGGCTGCCACGCTTCCATCTGTCTCTCCCATGGGATGAAAAAAGCTCCTCAGCAGTTTGCTCCCTGTGAGGGCAGCCCAGCATGAACCATCTGGGCTTAATCTTTCCCTGAAACCAAAACTGAATTCAGGAGCCTTTTGAGAGAAATAGGCAATGAGTATTAAAGGCTCCAGGCAAAAAGGGACAAATTAGGATCTCACTGGGACTAGGTTTTTCCATCACTTCCAAGTGATGGAAAGTGTCTTTGAGTTTTTGTACACAAAAACATGCAGCCTTTTAAAATATGCTACTTTATCAGAAGCATATGCAAAACTTAGCAATATACATGCTTTAAACAATACCCAAACAGCTATTCTTTTCCAGCATGCCATTTTCCTGGGGGGACAAACATTCTCCTGCCAACATGGGAAGAGCAATGGATCAACTCATCCTGCCTTTTGATTGATAGGTAAAATTAGTAGCATGTATCTTATCACGTCCGACTACCCACATGAAGTTTCTTGTTACAATGACTTTGTTTACTTATGCATAATCGATTAATGGCCTTGGTTATTGATTACCAATAGCTTATAGGGTTTCCTCATACTTCATAAATCAAGCGCATTAATTAAAATTTATGAGTAAGTAGCAACTGAAAGTATTGATTGGCCTAGGTAAATGCAGAAACAGCAAAATATGGGACAAGGCATGAGCCAGCCTCCGTGTCCATCACACTGCACATAAAGCAGCTGCAAAGGAAGCCTGCTCACAAGTGCAAAGCTCTTGTTTTCTCAGCTGGATGACCAAGACAGCATCACATGAGATCTTGCAAAGATTAACGGAACTGAACTGCTTCGCATGTCTTTCGAGATGGACCCTTACAGAAAGCTTATTCACGAGTATACATATGCAGAGCCAGGAGCACAGTAAAAGAAACCACCACAGTCTGTCATCTCAACGTGAAGGACAGCAATAGAAGATACTTCAGTTTGGCGCTCCAGCTTCAGTTTGGTGCTCTTCTGCCAAGCGGTGCAATCTTTACTAAAGACTGTTCATCATTTCTACCTGTGGGAAACAGGAGGGGCAAAGTACAGAGGGGGAGAGCTGCAGAAAGGTCTTTAAAATAAGGGAAAGTGAGGCTTTCTTCCCAGCCAGTCAGGAAGTTTAAGAAGCGCAGAGAGAGGAGCAGCAAGACCTGGTCTCTCTAATAGCAACTCAGGAGAGAGGCATCATTCTATACCGTACAAACTGCAAATGCACGAGGTCTCATGATCCAAAAGCCTATCAATTAATTCTCCAACTGGAAACATATTCCTTTTTTTACGTCTACCAAGGCTAGAAACAGGATTTCTCCCAAGCAGATCTATTATACACTTGTCTTAAGCACAACAGCTGAGAGTGACACTCTTCTACAAGACTGTCTTTGCAGAAATTGTTCCACTGTGATGGTATTTTTATGTTTGAGCTGGGCTGGACTGAATTGGAACAGATCACTAAGCCTTCTGAAATATTTTACAGAGCTGTCAAAAAAAAAGTGTGAACAAACTCTTCCTTCATTTTCTATTCTCACAAAGATCTTGTAAGTTCTAGAATTAAGCATACTATGAAATCTTTATTTAAAAAAAAAAAAAACACAACCACAAAACAAACAAACAAAAAAAAGCAAAGCATCATTATAACTTCACAGGCAATACCTAGAGTTGCAGGACAAGTAAGAACTGACATGCTTTCCCCAGTATATCACATAAAGAACTCTTCTGAGCAGGAATAGCTTTCCTATCAGTAATAAAAAACAAAACAAAACAAAAAAAAAACAAAAAAACCCCAACAAAACAAAAAAAACACCAACATTGGCTTACTTCCTCAGAGGAAGGAGAAAGTCCACTGCTGATGTCCTGGCATTTGAATCACTGTCTAAATATTCAGACCAACTAGACAGCTTCTGCATCAGTTTGCCGCTAACTTTTTACCCCTAAAGTGTACAGATAGTCTTGAACGTATTCAGAGCAGAGAGGAATATTAATTTATGTAAAGTGGACGGACTTCCAGAAAGAATAGATAAAACTCCACCTGGAACACAGCTTGCCTGTATTACAAGTGTAAAAACACCAATCTGCCAATACCTTGATAGAATTAACACAAACAGCAGGGTCTTTACAATTAGATGCAGTTCAGAGACTGCACATTGTACAACCAGACACCAACTTCAGCAAAGCGATGGGGAAAACGGGAAAACATGACCCAAAAAAAGAATAAAAGAAAACCCCAAACCTACAGCTTTACGGAGTGATGCATTTTTGAGGTGATGCCAGATTTTGCAAAAAGAAGAAACAGAGAAAAAAAAAAAGAAGAAAGAGAAAGCAAGCATAAGAAATGGTTTAAAAAGAAGCAAATTACTTCCTCCTGCTATTCGCCGAGGAGCAGCTCTTCCTCATCAGAGGACTTCTTTTGGGCTGAGACCACCGTTTGTCTATGCTCAGTTACTAACCACACACTACAAATTAAGATACCACTGCTAAAAAGATAATCAAAGAGCAGCGGCGTGGCGTAGCGCAGGACTTTCTGCAAGGAAAGAAGTGTAACCCTGGAGCACAGTAAGCACGCGAGTCATTTACATTGTCTTGCACTGAACGAACAACGACTTAACTACCAAAGCCAACTGATACAGAGTTAACTACTGCATTCACGTACTTTTTACCTGTAGCGTTGGGGACAGAAAAGACTGCTATAGCTTTAAAGCACTATCAGCTTTGGGTTTTTTTGAAAGAAAAAACAAAACAAAACAAAACAAAAAAAACCCCAAAACGACCTGGCCCTTATCTGCTATCAAAAAAATTCCTCTATCAAAAAAGACTTAAATGGGGAAAAAACGTGTGAATATAAAATTTTTTTGTTTGTTTTAGGATTTTTTGTTTCAGGAAAAAAAGGTGACAATTTTATTCGTCACTGGTGTTTATACCAGTTTATCATGTTCATATAAAAATCTAGGTAACAACAAAAATCCCTAAGGAAAAACACCTGTCTAAAGAGCACTGACAGTATTTTTTTAGTAAACCACTGAAAAGAATCACTACAACTCATGTTCTTCAATAGCATTTTGCAGACTTATTTTTGCTTATGCTTGTCTTACCCCTTTTTGTTGTCTGTGTGTCGTTCCCCCCCCTGCCCTTTCAGCTGATATCTGCAAGAAAACATTTTTTCCCCCCCCTTCTGAATTCCATTTTCTTCTGATTTGTCATTCCTCATCTGAATCCAAAACAATGGCTACTAGACAGACTCTCAACATCACCAATGCTGAAAACAGGACACTTTGATTAGGACTGCACAACAGTTACATGGGAGGAATAAACAACAGAGCAAGGCTATGGCATTCTGTTGTCATTACAAGTTTTCCAGGAACAAAATTAAAAATAAATAAATAAAGAAAGATAAAAGCTAAACAAATGAATGGGAAACCAATGTTCAAAAAGTTGTTTCAGGTTTTTTTCTTTTTTCTTTTTTTTTTAAACATTACTCCAGAGATCATGAGTGCTAGAAATCCATCCTCATTATTTTCTCTGGGAAAGTGCCCTATGCTTTTGAGGTATTTATTGTCAGGGCCTGGGCATCACGGCGGTTCTCTGAAGAACAGACAAGGTTCAGACAGCACGTCACAGTTTCCTGGTGTGGTGGAAAAAAACAGATGTGCATTTTAAATGCCTCTTAGGAGTTAACCTGAGAGCTTGTTACTGCCGAGCAGCAGGAGAAACATCCCTCGGTGCAGAGGATGACGATTTCTCAGCACAGGCAGCAGAGGAAACCCAGAGCCTTTCACTGTAAATCGGTACTGAGAAAGAATTCAAGAGATGGAGAAACAACAAAGTACGAAGACTTTCTGACACCCACCCCTTCTCCTGTGCACATATACCTGCTGGGACACTCATCTCCTTCCCTGTACTGTCCGGTGCAGTAGATGAAAGGCTGTCACCGCCGTCAGACCACCCAGACCAGCCCAGCAGGATGCCTCCATCCAGCCCCTCACCCCCGAGGCTGCCTCCGTGGAGGTGGTGGCGGGCACTGGAGAAGGTCCAGGTGCTCAGCTACCTGTCCCACACAGCTCACCCTGCCTGAAGGTGCTACAGAGAGCAGGGACCTGTGCCCCGCTTGTCCTGAAGCCGTTCTGCACTGCCCGGCCACAGCCACGTCCCTCTCCCTCAGCACCTGCAAGACAGGTAGCAGCCAACCAAGTGGGAAGCGTCCCAGACCCGTGCCATCTTCTGTCCCAGATGAGCCCTTTGGGACATGGCCAGCTGCCCTGGGCCGTGACGGAGTCCCTCTGGTCGCATGGTTGGTGGTGTTGCTGAGCCGGGGAACACGCCCTAGCATCACCTCATCTTCTAGCACCGGCGAGACCCACCGGTGGCAGAGGACGAGGGACAACGGTGAGGGACGAAGGAGTTGCCGCGACTCCAAAACTCTTCCCACACCCCGTTCCCTCCCGTTCCCAGCCGGTACCTGCCCACCCTGGCCGCCCCCGGCAGCCGCAGCCCCGCGCCCGCAGAGACCCCCCCGGCCTCAGCCCTGCGCCCACCACCCCTTCAGCGGCAAAACTCAGGATCAAACTCGGAATCGAACTCGAAACTCGGACCTCACGTTACCGACGGAGCTGGGATCCCGCTTCGGCAGCCGCTGCCGCACGGTCGGAGCCACGGGGGGCACAGGCAGGAAGAAACCCCCGCAGCTCCGCGGGCACCCTTCCCCACCGCCCTCGCCTCCACAGTTCACAGGGCTGGTTCCCTCGCCCCGACGGGGCTCTCGGCAGGTCCCTCCGTTCCGCGCCGCGCCGGCAGCCCCGCCGCCCCCGCGGGGTCCGCTCCCCACAGCCGGCCAGCACCGGCGGGGGCAGGTGCCACTGCCGCTCCGCTCTTGAGACGGGGCACCCGCCCTTTGTCCCCCCCGGCAGCTCACCCACAGAGCCCCGGGGGGACACGGGACCTCCCCGCGCCGGTGACCCAGCGGAGCAGCCCAAGCGCCGCCCGCGCACTTACCGCGGGGTGGCCCCGATGCCGGCCTCTCCGGGACGGCATCCAGCACCGGCCGAGACGAGGAGCGGCGTCCCGGGCGGGGCAGACAGCGGGCGCACGCCGGTGCCCCGGAGGAGGAGCGGCGGCGGGGGGCGGGCCCAGGCGGGGCAGGACCCGCCTCCCGCCGCCGGGCCCGCCCCGCCCTTGCCCGGGACCGCACGCCGTCAACCGCGGGGTTCCCCCGCCCCGCCGCACACCGGATTGGCGGAGCCAGGCAGGGAGTGGGCGGGGCGGGCCGACGGCGCGGCCTCTGGTTGGCCAGGGCGGCCGTCAATCCGCCGGGCGGCCCTGGCAGGGGGCGCGTGGGTCGGTTGGTAGTCGCGGGACGTCCCGGCCGGTAACGGCCGCTGAGGGGAGCGAGGGGGCGGCGGGACGGGTGGTGTGTGGTAGGGGGGAGCCCGTCGGTGATGAGGGGGTGGTGGGGCTTTTGTCCCCTTTCGGGGGTGGTTTTATTCCGGGCAGGGAACTCTGTGCTCCTCACCGACAGCAATAAAGTCTATGCAGGTGAAATGTTAATTACGAGCAATGGCAGCAAGGCACGAGAATTAGATCTGGGTCGCTCTGCTGCTGTGAGCAGGCTGGCGGGGCGGGAAATGGTAAAAACTGTAAAAAGAAGAACCCAAAGAGTCACGGTTGAGTTTGGAAACACCCCGTGGGGCCTGGGGGCTGCATGTGCAGGAGGCAGCGTGCTTGGGAAGGAGGTGTTAGGTGTTGTGTGCGTGTTATAAACTTTCTTGCCTCCCTCTTTTATATAATAATTTGTTTTTTAATGTAATAAATTTCTGAAAGAAGGTCAGCATCCTCTCAAGTTCTGCAGTGTTGCTCCCTCTCCCTCACAAGTCGGCTGCTGCTTCATTTCCCCACATCTCCAGTTGGTTTTGAGGGTGCAGCCCATGTGGAGACTGGGATGGCAGCAAGCTGTAAGGGGAGCAGGTGGGAAGGCTTTCCTACAGTGTTGTGCTACTCTGGAGGTAAAGAGTTGAAATTAGCTCAGGAGGGAGCACAAGAATGAGCCTGACTCGCTGGTGTGACGTGACCTCCTGGTAGGGTAAGGGAAGCAGGGCATCGGGTCACCTGTCCTTGCTCCCAGGTTTTTCTTCTGTGTTTTATGTTGGACGTGAAACTGGATAAAATCTCAGCCTTGCAAGCGTGGATGACAACTTAACCTCTGCCTCTTCCCAGCTGGATTGTAATAGTGAGGCTGCTCTGTGAGCGTGGGGGGCATCGCCAGCCCTTTCTCTTCCCACAATGGTCTTCTGAGAGAAAATATTGGCATCTTAGTCATTCCCTGAGCAAATGCATAGGCACCTCATTTCAGGAATGGTACCAGGGCTGTGGGTCCTGGATGGACAGAGATGACCCCCTCCAATAGCCAAGGTTAAGTCCTTCATGGCTTGTCCTTTCATTAAGCCTAGGCTGATTTATACAGTTACCCTCTCAGCATGCCAGCTGTTTCTAACGCTGTTCTGAGGTGCCTAACGTGTTGTTTCATGGTCAGCTGAGCTGGCATGAGAGCTCCTCTTGGCTCATAGAAAGATGCCTCACTGTCTTCCTTTTTACTCCTTCCCATCTTAAGTCTTCTGTCTTCTTCACTCCCTTTGCTTGTGGCTGTAGCAACTTCCTTATGCCAGTGCTGGAGCACTTCAGACTGCTAATCTGGTCAAACTCACAGAAAATTCCGTCTTTTTGTGCTAGAAGAGTAGTCTGTCATGTTGGTGAATTAGATTGTCTTATGGAGTGGTCCTGACAGTCTTGGAGTCAGCATCTTGTAATATCACCTACGTCTCTTCTCTTGGATTGTGGGATTCAGTGCAAGGTCAGTGAATCTGGTGCCCAAGTACAGGCTCTATTGTTGAACTTTTTGTTATTTAACCTCCCCCATACCACACATGAAGCTTGCAGCAGAGCCAGCACAGTGCTCTGATCAGAGTAGGACTTTTTGTCATGCCCTGACAGCTAGTGGAGAACTTGAAATGTTAGCAAACAGCTCCGAACAGTTCCTGCATGCTTCTGGGTTTTGATAATTTGAAAAAGAAAATGTTACAGTTGCTTACAAGCTCATAGCTTGGCTTTCTGTGACAAGGGTCCTTTAGCTATCACAGGAGCAAAGGACTGTGTGAGCAAGCCTAGCTATCACAGGAGCAAGAGCTGGTGAGATGGGGGTGTGCTTCATGGCACACCATGTTAACCTGCTGTCCTGGTCCTTCCCACCAGAGTCCTTAAGTGCTTTCACCTTAGGGCTGCATTTTTTCCCACAGAACCTGAGTAGGAGGGTGAGAAAAGCATGGGTCATGTGTGGCCAAGGCTCACAGTTTAGACACGGTTAGAATGGAATATAGTACAGTATGTCAGGAATGGTTACCTTAATTAGAAGTATAGTAATTATCCTGCATAGCGAGTCTCCTGAGATTGTCAGACCTTGTGTGTCACCCTAGAGAAAACAAGCTGCATTTTGAGAAACATCAGAACTGCAGGAAAATGGAGATAGCATTAGCCTGTTTGTTTTTGAAGGAGACTTCAAAGTGTTGGAGACTGAAGATATCTGCGTTCCAAGGAAATACAGCTGCACGTTTTCAAAGCGTCAACTCCAGCTCTCCCTCTTGCAGTGCAGATAAGCAATTTCATTCAGCTTGCTCTGTAAAGTGGAAGCTGGAGAGTAGGATTTGTGGAAGGGTTCTTGTAAACCAGTCTCTTGATTCAGAAAATAGAACCCCTTTTATAAGCTTATGTCGCATGCAGAGTTGTGCGGAAGTCAGAGGGACCCCATACAAAAAAGTTTGCAGATGACTTTGCTCATGGTCTTGTCTGCGTTGCACATAGACAAAAAGATTTCCCCCTGCAAAAGGGAAAGCTAGGGTTTGCCTTCACAATCTTGGAAAAGTATCCCTTTCCTTTTCTTAAAATAATTTTAGCAATGCATATAGTGGATAATTTTGTTGCTACTATGTGTTATCTAGTTCACAAGCAGCGTCTAAAGCTTGGAGAGAAATGGGTTGTTTGTAGAGTCTAGAAACAAAAGGAGTTTTCACTAATGATCTCAGGGAGCTGAAGCTGGCTTCAAGCTGTTCAAGTCATGAGAGGATGACTCAGAAGTCAGAAATTTGAGGCATTCTTATGTCTAGCGTTTAATCAACAGGCAAAGCATTGGGAGGTAAGCAGAGGAAATCAATGGCAAATCAAAGAAGAATAGGTCAGCTATTCATTAGAGAAAGGATTGATCTCGGGGATATTAACAGAAAGGAGGGCATGAAATGAATCCTAAAGAAAGTTTGAACTAGCAGTGGCTGCAGTGAGCTGACGGCCAGGGAGGCTTAAAAAAATTACTTGACTGTTGTGCATGAAAGATTATTTGCAGAACTCAGCGTTCTCTGTTTAAATCAGTCAGATTTAACCAGCTACACATGTTATGGAGCCCTTCCAATCATAATGCAGCTCTTGCAGGAGTAATAATTATTTGTGTAAATTTGTCATTATGTATACAGTCATCATAGGTATTACACATGAAATGATAATAATCTGCTTTCTGTTAGCATACATGCTGAAGCAAAATCTTATTTTGTGAGGTTTCCAGTGCATGTTAGAGCTTGATTTTGCTGGCTCTTGCCTTATTCCTAGAAAATCATCAATAGCTTCAGTGGGATTATTCATCATACTAGGGCTTTCATGATTAGCATGTTGCAAAATCAGCTTTAATTTTGAGCTCTGGGACAGGGAATTATTTTTTTTTTTTACCTGTAAAATATCAAATTTATCTATAATAGCATGCAAACAATAAAAAATACTTATAAAGTTGCAGGATGGCTTATATACTAATAACAATATTAGTTACATTATTAGCAATAATTAGTCATTATTATACCAAAAGCTGCGTACAAGGCATAAATATAATTGGTGAGGTTTGAGACACCAGTTTACGTTAAATAAAAATCAAATGCTCGTTGGGATGATCATCGACCACATATTATGCTGCAAGTGAGGCCAAGGTACAGCGCTGGAGCCATAAACTGCTTGCGGGCAATTGAGGTATCACTTCTGTGCCAGGGATGTGCCATGTGACTGCAGGGACATAGGAGGCATTGCATTATACCCTACTGTGTCTGCGGCCTTAGATGCACTCTGTGTTCTGTCTTTTATCCCAGAGGATCCTGATGTGCTTCCTCAGTAAGTTTTTTCACTTGCCATTGGAGCAGGGACACCTTCAGGTAGTAAGGGAACAGCTGCTTAACATTGCTCCATCAACAGCCTTTGGAAACCATGTGGGGGATCTGTGTAGGGAGAATGAATTCATAAATCAAATTTGGCCCTAGAGCACAGAGGCTGTAACTCTGACCCTTGGCAGAGTCTCTGTGGGACTGCATTTACTAAAATGGTCATAAGCTTCATTTTACTTCTAAAGCGAAAGAGATAAATGGAGTCTTTCAGTAACATTAAATCATTTAACGTCATTATAGGCTCATGATTTTATTCTAACTCTGACCAAATTCCCAGGGCGCTTGGTTGCAAGATTTCCTAACCCAAGCTCTAATCAAGCCCAAACCTGTATTCATTACACAGCCTCCTGAGCTCGCAGCTAATGGTGGCATGCCTGCTGGCCATGAGGAGTTTAAATCGCGTTCTCTCTGATAGGACCCATTCGACATACATTTGCCTATATAGGTGCTCTGTAGCTAAATACACACCAAGTGTGTAAGCTGCTGGTATGAGTTCCTTTCTGGGGTCTCAGTAATGCCACTTCTGTGCACTTCATCAAATAAAATGCAATAGATCTATCACAGCTCTTCCCCAATGGGGTTTGTCAGTGTTTAATACTGTAATGACATAGGAGTTGTCTACTTATTTAACCACACGCTGTGGTTTGAACTGTGAAGTTTTGGTTACTGTCAGACGGCTTTGAAACTGTGCCAGAGCTGTTAAATCCCTGCCCTGGGTTTCTCAGTGCTCATCATGTCTGTGCTAGGCTTCGATCACCACGCTAAAATTATTACGTCCTCTGCATGGCAAACACATATGCACATTGTCTTAATAAAAAAATCTGTCTGTTCCCTGCAAGTTTTCCTCTCTCAGACCCTAAGGACAACAACAGTCCTGCCCAAGCCATACATCCCAAAGGAGTAATGTCCTCTGCTGGCTCTGAAGATGTGTTTCACAAGGGCTTTTCTTTTGCTTTTATTTTCTCTCAAGTATGTACGTATTTTTTGCTCTGATTAGAATGACTTTCTGTAATTTTTTTTCCCCTATTTTTTTTCCTTTTTTCTCTCTAGTTTACTTAAATATTTTTAATCCAAAAGGAAAAATAACATCAGTAGATGATGGGGAAGGGTAGGGTTTGGTTACAGAAACTAATTGACTTTTGAAACATTTGGAACAATATTCCCTGGTTAAACTTTTTTTGATATGAAATGCAAATTTTATTTTACATCTGAATTTCTGTGGTTTACCGTTTTCAACTTTTGGTCTGCATTTCTGTGTTTTTCCCTAGATCAAATAATGGAAGTGTCAAGTGGATCAAAAGAAGCAGTAGAACCAGGTAAGATTCTTCTACAAAACCACTGAGGTTTTTTTTGTGCCAAAAGCATTCCCCGTTTTTAAAAAAATGTTGTTTGTGCTCCCTTCAGATTCACCCCTTGGCAAATTGGGATGTGGAAGAAATGTGATGGTGGCTGCTGGGGTTCCTGCCTGAAGCCTTCTGCCTGGGGAGCGCCTTGCGCCTTCACACAAAGGAGAGCTGGTGTTTCTGGTGGGAGAATGGGGAGGGGGCCTGGAGTGCATGGGGAGGGAAACGTGCCTGGGAGCAGCTCCACAAACTCCAAAATCCTACGTGCGGGAAACAATTGGTTGAACAGAGGCCACTGCTTGCAAATGCCCCAGCTCTTTCTCTACCTCCTGCTACCAGGCAGCACTGCAGATTTCCCCACCTCGGGAAATCTCGCACCTAGATGAGAAAACACTGGAAAAACTGGGGAGAAACCCAACAATGAGGATACAATACTTCAAGTTTAAGGGAAGAGAATAAATAGCCTTATGTGCTGTGTCATCCTGCTTCTTAACTGAGAAATAGAGGATGAAAGGGGAAAAAAAAAGCGCCACATTTAGTCTTAACAATTCCATGAAGTAATGGCACTAAGATGATTTGAATTACCCACAGGATGAATTTAGCCTGACGTGTAAAATCTATTTCTATCATTATCACTGCTAACCTAAGCCTATTCACAGATAATTACAGTCAAGTGCTTACTCTGCTCTTGCTCATCTGTTTTTCCCTCCTGCCCATTTAGTAAATGCAAGAGTTATGTATTAACACTGGTATGCTGTGTCAAAGCAGCAAGAGCTTTGAAATTAGGCAGCAGGAATGGAATATCATATGGCAGCAAAGAACCAGTGAAATCTGTAAACAAAGGGTTGTAAAAATGGTAATTGGAAGTCAGGTATGTTCTAGCAAATGAAGATCTTAGAGTGAAATAATTTGAATTTACAACAATGTCAATGCAAATGGAGGTCAAATGTAGTAACTTTGGCTAAAGCATGTTTCTGATTTTTGCACTGCTTGGGGCAAAACAGTTCCAAACATGAAGAAAAGGCATTGCCTGTACCTGACTTTAAAAGCTACTGAAATTCACAATAAATTATCTTCTGCTGTACTGCGTGCATCTCCTGCACAGATAAGTTCCATAAATACTCTTTTTCTCTCCAGCATGTTTTGGATAAAATTGCTAAGGTGTGTAGGTCCCATCTGCTTCCTTCCTCATCACATTACCCGGGTACTGAGAAAGGGATTCGGGTGAATTCCCAGCTCCTGTGCAAAGCCGAGAGAGATCACTGGGAAGAGTGCTATGATACCTGCTCATACAGGAGGTGACATTAGGAACAGTGCCTGAAATACGGGGTTTATTCCACCCAGAGAGCATGTTTTGAAGTAAACAAATAAAACGGGCAACAAGGCTTCCCCTCATTGCTGGCAAATGCTTTCTGAGCTGTTAGGTGGGTGCCCTGGGGTGGAGTTAGGCTTTGCTCTCCCTGCTGAAAATAGGGGTCAGGGCTAAAGGTGCTCCACAAGCTCCACACAGCCCCCCTCTTACTGACAGGTAGGGCTGTACCCCTACCCATCATGAGTAGCACTGCTCTGGTCAGAGCTATTCATGGTTTTGCCTTGGCTCTGGATGGGATGGTGTGTCTTTTAGTGCCCGAACAAAACAATTTACTCAGAATTAAGTGTTGCAACCTGTCATTCTCCAGGAAGAAAAAATGTCTTGTTCCTGAAAAAAAAAATCAAAGCTGATTTGAAAGCTTATATCAAGAAATATAATCACATTTCACCAAACTACAATAGTTTTAGAGGCTGCCTGGAGGTGTTAAAATGTCTGCTGTAACTCTCCTTGTTAAAGTATTTCTGAATTGAAAGCTATTTCATCACATTATAAACATTTTATCAAGTTACAAAAAAAACCGAAGTACCTTATAAGTATAAAAAGTCTTGAGCACTGAAAACCCCTTGTAAATAAAGAACGTGGCTGTGAAATACAATCCTTAGTAGGATTGGTTTCTGTCCTTTAGAAAGGACATTACTTCAAGACAGGCAAAGACAAAGTAAAAGCTGGAGATGAAGGGTGGTAAGTGGAGAAAAGCCTAAAGTAATAAAAAATGTACACAGAGGGGTTACTAATCTGCAATGACTGCAAGCATGTCTCTGCCTTCAGTTCTGAATAAATCATGCTATCTATACCAAGGTTATCTCCTTTTGTCATCATACATCAAGTAAAGATAAGAAACACAAGTCAGTCTGGTTCACTTAAAGTTGCTTCCAAAATGTATTTAAAAACTTTAAAAGCTAAGAAGTGTTCTCTAATTCTTTGTATATAACAATTATGTCTCATAAAAACTGTTTCTGCTATTGATTATTTTTAATCTTCTAGTTCAAAGTTGAGGGCTGAATTTTGGTTGGGTTTTTTTTCTGCAGGGAGATGTCCACAACCTCTTGGAAATGATCCCATAAAGACCTGAGTCCTACTATTTAAAAATAGTTTGTTCTATTCCTTCCATTAAAATGACAGAGGAAATACTCGTCTCATAGCAGTGAAAGCAATTTTTAGTTATCCCCTGCCATCTCCAGCGCTAAAGCTGAGCTCTAGCAGAGGGAAGATCTGCTAGCGTGGAAGAGAGTTCCTTGATGGGTTGGTTGTCTCATTCTCAGGGGATGGAGTCGGCTTTGGACGATGCCCCAGACATAGCGCTTGGTCAGGTGGATATGAGCAAGTAAAGCTGCTGGAAGAGGTTGTTTCAGCAAAAGGCAAAGGATGTTCAACCCGGCATCTTGGTCTGCGTCTCTCCTTTTTCAGGCTACTGAGAAGTAAGGCACATAGCACATGATAATGGCCGGCCCATAATTTCTTCAGGTTGTTTGGGTTGCTTTTAGATGACAAATACTTTTTTCCATCAGTTTTTGTGTTGAGTTATAAGAAATGTAGAAATATGTATTAATTTCCAATTACCATGCATATGCCAGTTGTGTGCATCTGTGTTCATTAGGCTTTTGATTTACTGTATTGTGACCCTACAGGGGTAAAAATGAGTAGGGTGAGTACTTATAAGTAAGTAGCGGCACCTTTGTCACCCCCTCAATAATATGTCAGGTGTAGAAAGACAGTCCAGAGTCCCTGCACTAATAGGTATAAAGTACTTTCAGATACTTACAGCATTTTTACTATCTGGCTAGTTAGCTCTTCCCGCTGCAAGCTCACCTCTTTGAAACAGAAAATAGTATTTCCAAAATATTATGGTCTTGATCACCTGATTTTATTCAAGCATAAATACCTATGTGCATCCATCCGGGCATGTCCTACATCTCCAAGGAGGAGGGGAGCATCACTGACACGGACATACTGGGGATGCCCATGGTGAAGGTTGCTCTTCTGTGTTGCCCGTACATGACTTGAAAGCAGGGATGTCATGACCTGCTGAGGAGCCAAACAGATACCATGGCTCACTGCTGACTGTCTCACTGCCATGGGGTCTAAGCATTGCTCCTGGGTGGCAAGGGGGCAAATTCCTGCTATCTGTATTTAAGACACCTAATTTATGGTATGGCTTCAAGTTACAGATAAGCTGGTCCAGCCAAAAGGAATGCTCTGTTCCTCTCTCTGCCGTACGCTTTTGCTGCTTCTCTGGCAGGGACAGGGGCAGGGAGAAGAGGAGAAAAGGAAGGAGGGGAAAGGGAAAAAAAAACCCCCTCATAGGTTGAGATAAAGACAGTTTAATAGAACAATAATGGAAAAGGAAAATAATAACAATAACAACAACAATAATAATAATAATAAGGTAAAAATATACAAGACATAAGTCACTCTTACCACCTGGTGAATTGATTGCCTAGCCCAACCTGAGCAGTGATCATGGATTCCTGCCCCCCAGCCAGCCCTCATTTATGTAACGAGCATGAGGTCTATGGTATGGAATATTCCATTGGCCATTCCCTTGTTCTGTCTGTGCTCCTTCTGAGTTCTATGGGAAGCTCAAAAAAGTCCTTGACTAGTATAAACATCACTTAGCAACAACTAAACTAATATGCATTATTGACATTCCTTTCATACCAAATCCAAAAACACCGCAACCACTAGAATGGAAATTAACTCTGTCTCAGCGGAAACCGGGACAGGGCTGTAGATAGCACTCGCAGATGGTTGCAAGGACTAAGGTTAGAGGTCTCACTGTTGAGCCTGAATACATTGATTTACAGAATTCCCCCTGCATGGGGCACAAGTCTTCATGAGGACAGGTAGATCCCTTACTGAAATTGTGGGTAACTGGTTGTTGATGTTAATTTACCAAAGGTAAATACTGCACCATCACTGTAGGCGCTCAAGCAAAATGCAACCTGGGACATAAGCTAAATGGCATCATCCATCCTGTATTGACCTACCCTTAGTCTTACATGAGGATAAACTGATGAATGAAGCCAAATACGATGAGATAGTGAACAAAAAACAATGTCAAGATTTATTTGCGTTTAGTCAGTAGCCCAGGAATGAGAGCTGTGGTGGTTGCAGTGATGAGCCGGAGGAATGCTGCTGGTATTGAGAGCTCTTTGCTGTGTCACACATTCCTGTATTCTGCAGTCACATTAGGATCTGAAGGATTTAGCCTCAGGAAAGCTCAGAGTTTATTTCAGGTGGGTAAACTCCATTTGCTGGTCTTTTGGTCAGTGGTGGGAAACATTCATAGCGGTTGAAGAAAAGATCAATGGGCTACATAAGAATTTGTTATCTTCCAGATGGCAGGTTATGAAAGCAGCGAAGAGGGCTGCGTCTGTCAGGTGTAGGCTAGGAATGACAAAGAAATTTAACTCCGTTCCAAAAATGTTAACCATATTGTTCACGCTCAGCAGTAAGAGGGCCTGTGGCTGCTGTGAGATTAACCTTGTGACCCCGACAAGAGTTTAGACCAGCCTGTCAAAAGCATTATGCTTGAAGGCAGTAATTGTTCTTTATTAGAGGAACAGTTACTTTGCCTGGTTTCTGCTGTCCACCTATGGACTGCATTTTGGCTGCAGCACCACCTTTAGGAAATGGTGTGTAGTTTAATCATTAACGACAGCGGATTCCTAAAGGCTGTGCACAGCCTCTTCAAGGGGGTGTCATTCACCCTTAAAAAGTAACCCGATGTAAAAATGTACTTAACTGGTATAACAATGATTTTCCATAGGGCTGTTGTGGGGATGGTAGTAGTCTGTAAATTATTTCAGAGTATGTAAAGATTTTTGTTAAAGGAATTTGGGAAAGTTTGAGCTTATATTTTCAGGCCGACTTAAGTAAGAGCTAAGTTTTCAGAATGACTGTGCTTCTATTTATGACCAGCAATTTCGGATTGGGCTGTTGATCCATCCTGTGAAAGGCGCTGGTCTGAAGAGTGGCAGCACTGAAATCATTGCAGCCTCGGTGGTCCGGAGAAGTGCTATTAGGGGGCAGTAACCGTTCATACAGCTGTAAAACATGAGCAAGCTTTCAGGCCCAGAAGCTCTTGAATAGGTTTGCAGAGAGTCATCAGCTGCTCCCGAGGGCTCAGCTTCCACGGCTCCCTGGAGCTGCTCTGCCAAGTCTCCAAACAAAAGTTACAATTGTAATAGTTTCCCAGAGTTGTGGGTTTTTCACATTCTCTGTTGACAAATTCTCTGTAAGATAAAGTGTGAAGCGATTTAGTATCTCGTTCAGTTGGCTGCTTCACTACAGTATCGCTCTGCAGTGGTTCAAATATGCTCTCATGACCCTATCACAGCATGTATTTGTAATATTTATGCACTGAACCCTTGTGAACAAGAAAACAACTAATATAGGCAATAGGATATATGCATTGTGGTCATAAAAAACAATAACAAAATAGATGACAAGCATTTTTTTAAACAAGAAACACTCCTTTAATAATACTATTTCATATGGAAACCCCCACAGAAACCTTGCAGCCACAGCAGATATTTACACAGTTTCCTGCAAATATCTGGATCGCTATTGCATCCACTTGTCTAACTTTTAGTCTTTCTGTCCCCACATGCTGTGTGGATGCTGACATTTGGGAACATCGTGATCGAACACACCTCATGCTTCTTTTTTTTTGTAATGTAAAGGAGAAAGACAACAGATGTCACTTCTACTTCTCAGGAGCACTGTGGCTGTTCATACCAGTAAAGCGGTCTGGAAGTACAAACTCCTACTGTTGCTGGCTACTTATGCCCTAGGAGAAGCTAGACCAATAGTATTCTTCTAAGTTCTCCTTTCCCAGTTTCCATGCCGGCCACTTCGAGGTGCGTGATTTATCCCTGTGTTTATTTTGATGGGGATGCTGTCACCTGCTTTTTGCAATCAATGGATGCTGCCAGCGGGATTATAATAGGGCACGTTGAGCTGCAATCTCCCTTGGGACTGGTGAGTATCTCTCTCCTAGCTTTTCAGGACAAAAAGCTGCAGCAAAGCCATTCATCCCAGGGCACAGGCATTACACCACAGGGGGAGGTGCGGAGTTTTTAATGCATGAAGTCACTGCCATTCACAGTGAACTGATGAAAACACTGTCTTTAGCTATGTTTAAAATCCCTTGGATGCCTGTGTGTGTGCGTGCACGATGAGGGACAGATGAATGATACTGTGAGGTCTTTGATACCTTTTTCAATGAGGCTAATTGTCTCTGCATAATTTTTGGACAAGGCCGCAATAATGATGTTTGGTTGCTGTGGGGGATTAGCATGTTTAGCAATAGGAGAAGAAGAAAAAGGGAGAGATGGCATCCAGTACCTAGGTGATGGGCCTGGCTCGGTGACATGCATCTGAATGAGACATGCCTATTTAACCCTAGAATCATTTTTCTAGCTAATCATGGAATGTGCATGACATTTGTTATTACTGACATTATAATGCATCCATTCACCCTACTAGGACTGCTAAGCTGTTCCCACTGAAAGTAATGGGAGCTTTGTATAACCTGAAGGGGAGCAGGATTGGGTCTCACCAGAGCAGGTCAGGAAGTTTCTCTACTCAGCTTTGGTTTTAGGCAGCTGGATAACTGAAGCAGAAGCTCTCCAGCTGCAGTTTTGGTAGGGACACATGGTCAGACTTAAGGTTATGTGCTTTATATTCATCTCTATTTCCACATTATAAGGTTTTTTTAAGAATATCTTTGAATTTCTTAGCTTTCAAGCATGTATTTCTTGTTTTATTTCATTTTGCTTTGTCTTTAGTACGGAGAACACTGTAATTCAGTTTTCATTCCCATCAGAAGCACTGTGTGATCATGAAATCACCTTCCTGCATGGCAGGTGAGGTAGGAGGCTGGCGAAGGAACCTTGGCCCTGGCCCTCCTGGAATCAAGAGGCATTCTTCCATCTGCATCCATCGGCTTCTTGTCCCAGTTTTGTCACTGACAGTGATGTATGACCAAAACAATACCCTTTTTGCCTACTGATTTTGCACAGGGTAAAGATATCTTTGCTGCACATGACTTGCCTGCCTCTCAGAAGGGCTACAGGAAACATCTGAGATCATTTCACAAGGACCCAGTGCCAAAAGACACTTAACTCACCAATGCCTATATGCATCTTCCAGCACCCTATGTACTGCCAATGTGTACCTTTGAAAAATCAGGCCATGTTTGTATTAAAGCACTCTGCAGTCTGCAAATAGGTACGGATCTGGGATGCCTTTGGTGCCCAAGCAGGAGTTTGCTCAGTCCTAGTTGGAGTTACATATTGGTTTGCTGTTGCACAAGCAAAGTGCACTGTAAAGATTGTTTTGAACACAGTGAATTTTCCACTTGCCTTTTTTTTCAGTATCCTTTGAAATACACCCCCCAATTTCTTGTTGAGAAGAGAAACTAGGCTCATAGAACAGGCACATTTCTGTAGTTTCCCAGTCAATCTGGTATGTGAGTGGTCTGATGCTGAGATTTTCATTTAACTCAAGGTGTCATTAAGGAATTGATTAGTCCCCGGAATGCCCTGATGTGTTCTATTTCTGCACTTTATGTAACTGAATATAGACAGCCATGTAATAAATGGATTTTAAATGTAACAATAACATTGCTCTTTCTTTTTGAAGCTGGTGGCAAACCTCCAATTCCCCTCTCAGTATTCATTACCTGTAGAAGCCAGCAAAGCTTCAGGGACAAGAATAATGTATTTTTAATATTTACACAGCATTCAGTCTACATCAAGTCATGGCTCCCTGGAGCCTAAGCCTCTAATCAATATGAAGCCATGTCTCTTGACAATACAGTGCTGTAGAATTAGTTGAATTATTGGAGATGGTGGGTAAGAATCCAGCTGTGTCCATATGCAGGATATGGGTCTGAGAGGACAATCCTTACTGTGCAGCACTCTCTTCAGTCCCATACTAAACCATCAAGAAAAAAATATTCTGAAAAAAGCCTCCTGACTGTATTTCAGCGGTCCAGGTGGGGACGTGTCCTGGTTTGAGTGACACGGGACTAATTTATCTTCTGGTGCCTGGGAAAACTGCTCTTTTAGAAGACTCTAGTGTCTGAATTTGTGAAAATATTTACTTTATAGCCAGCCAGGTATGTGGTTTTCAAGCTCTTGCTGTTTGCCAGTTAGCCAGGAGCAGGGATGAGGAAAAGCAAGACCCACGCACTTGACCCAAGTTGGCCAACAGGATTATTTCCTACCATGAACGTCACATTCAACATAAATTAGAAAGTTTGCTGAGGAGTTTCTTTCTGAGGAGAACTCCTTGCCCCAGTGCCAGAGCCCTGAGCCCTTCCCTTCCTCCCGAAGCCGTAGCGCTCACAGTGTCCGACATGTGCTGTCCCCTGCTGGGAGTGCACAGCTTCCTGCTGATAGAGTGGGCTGAGTATAATCCTGTATATTTTATATTGATATTGGGATCTATATTGGTTCTTTAGTGTTGTTAGTGTTAATTATGTAGTCCTATTCTATTAAATCTGTTTATATTTCAACCCTTGGGTTTCATTGTTTTTCCCAGCTCCCCTTCCTGGGCGGGGAAGAGGTCATCGGGTGACAGAATAATTGTCTAAACAACAGTAAATTTGTTTCTCAAACATAACAGGATGCAAGGGTGAGGGAGTTAGGCTGACATACTGATAGCCAGGCTTCTCTCAGGGCTATGGCCGCGCTAGTAGTAACGTCAGGGTGTGAGAGCAGGTGAAATACGGCAGCCAGGGCGCAGGCCCGAGCGGGGCAGCCTTAGTGTGAGTCAGGCAGCCCGCCCTTTGAAGTCAGGGAAGAGTTTCCAAGTGCCATTTGTGCCCCGGGCTTAGTTTGCATACATGGCATTACATCACCCAACAAAGCGTCCTTCAGCCCCAGCCCGCACAATGGTGGGGGCTGGCTGCGCTCAATGGGGGGCTAACAGTTGCCCTGGGAACGCCGCATTCCAGCATCAGCTGCTAATGTGCAAAGCATGCTGCTGGGGGCTGGCCCGAGCGGAGCATGGGAACATTCTTGCATACTTTATGAGACAGAAACAAACCGACTTTCAACAGAACAACAGCCAGGGGTAATCCTCCCCCCATCACTCCCCCAACCCCTCGCCCCACCACCTTTGCCCACCCCTCTGAAACCAAAACGCTACGGACCTTTGTGTGAGGGCTGGGAGGTTCGTACTCCAGGGTATTTTGCCAATAAAATGAATCAAAGAGATGTTCTGATCCAAGAATGAATTTTCCATGTCTTGGGAGATGAATGGCCTTAGTGTTGAATGTCTTAAGTGTAATTTCATACAGTTTTTTAGTCCGGTGCATCTTGGCTGAGCCCTCCCGTGGAAGGTTAACACCTGGGACAAGTGGAGCACCGGCTGACCTGACATCATGAAACAATCGTCTGTCTTTCTCGAGCCTTCTTTCTCTCCTTTTCTGCACTCGTAATAATAGCACCACCGCATTACCCTGTTGCCCTCAGAGCCCCTATTCACGCCGGAGCAGCCCACTTACTTACCATAAGGTAGTAGTTCTGGATACCACCACAAGTCTTCTGTGTGAAAAAAGCGCCACCAAGGAAGGCAAAATGGCACTGAGGACAACTCACTGCAGGGTTTAGTAAGCATGAGTGCATCAGTATGTGCGTGCATGGGGTTATCACCTCACCCCCTCTTATGGACAGAGTTGGCTTCAGCATGGCAAAACTGGTTCATCTTTGATTAAGAAGAAGGTAAAAAGTAACTTGATGGAGTAAGTAATCCAAGGTACTGCCTCCAAGCGTCTGTAGCACGTTGATGTAGCAGTAGGGTCAGTGGTGTGGAGATCCTGTTGGTGGGATGCATTAGCAAGTCCAGTTCTAGTACTGTTTGTGGTCCTCTAATCACACAAGGTGTCCACATGCAGCAGAGTTCCTGGTGTAACCTGCTCTAGGTGAACCTGCTCTGGCAGGGGGGTTGGACTAGATGATCTCCGGAGGTCCCTTCCAACCCCTACCATTTTGTGATTCTGTGAGTTACTTGTGTTTCTTCTACACACACAAAAACATGCAGCATCACCTGTGTAAGGCAAGCTGCAGTTGCACAAGGCAGCTCTCATCCTTTCGCAGGTGCTTTTGGCGAGGAGTAGAGCACTGAAGTACTCCAGACACTCACTGTGTTTGCTTCATAAAGCATCTTGTGGAGAAATTGATGGGCAGGGTTTGTGTAGATGGTTTGCAGCTGTTAACCGTTGGGGTTGCCGGTCCTGTAAGCCAGTGACAGTGCTTCTCAGATGCTGCAACTCAGTGCCCCTTGATGCGACTACTGGAATTGAATTTGCTGATAGGCCTTTGCCTGCTGGTAATCTAGTAAATAGTGTTTGTTCCTAAATCAGGACTTTAAGAGATAGCTACTGGTGCAGCAGCACGTGGCAAACTCTTTAAAGGAACATCACTTTCAAATCTCTCTGTCTCATCTGCGCTGTGCTGGTGCTAATAGCTGCATGCTGTACATGAGGCTCTTTCAACTAAAGATTTGAGAGAAGGTTTGCTTTTGTCTCCCCAGTTTGTTTACTTTGTAAACATGATGTTATGCATTGTCAGTTCAGCTATTTCCCCCCCTGCAGTCTTCTTTATGGAGATTCTTTATATCTTGCTTTCACACAGCATCTGAGGAGAGAAATTACTGTGCCATACGCCTGTGAAACTGTTGCAGTTAATAAAGTGGGCTGGATAGTACATACAGCACTTTCCGATACTTTAAACTTTTTTTTTTTTTTTTTTTTTTAAATTCCTGTGGCACGAGGATGCAGCATTTTTGATCTACTGAGAGCCCTAGAGCTGGATTTACAACATCATCAAACTATGGCCTGGATTCTTCTTGGAATAACCTGGGACACATCTGTCATAAGTCCCTTTCATCTCTAGTTTAGTGCTTTCAAGCCATGTTGGTCATGACTGAATACTGCTTTCGCTCCTCGCCTTCTGACACGTCTCGTCATCCGGTTGCCCCTCCAGCTGAGCTGTTGCACATGTCTTTGCAGGCTGCCTTCCCCATGAAGGAAGGATTCCTGAGCTGTGAGAGATCAAGCCTGGCCATTTGCAGCGGTACGCAGATGTCCTACAACAAGTTTGGAAGCAGTCCAGCAATGTTTCCACTGTACTGAACTTGAGTTAACAGTTTCAGATGTCTCTGCATCGTGTTCCCCGTCATGTCTGATTCTGTTCCCACGAGTGAAAAGAGACCCAAAGTCTGTCTTGTGGCATTCACAGCACTCCCCAAGGGAACAGGCCAAGTAGCATGCAAGGTGAGCCTGTCCTCCAGGACCCTCTGCCCCCAAGCACCTGCAGCCTCAAGGATTTATCCTGTTCAAAGTGCAGGCAGAGAGCAAAGTCTCCATCTGCCAGCCCCTCTCTCTGCCTCCTTAAGATGTCTCCACACCACCACCTAAGCCACAATCAGCAAAAACATGGTGTTTTTAAAAGAATCAGCATGTGTTTGCATTAAGCAAAAAGAATGCCTGGAGACATCTGGCTGAGTATTACCATCCGGCAAAATCTGCTCCTAAGGCAAACAAGAGGGAAACATACTGAAGAACACATTTTCTTCCCAAAATGCTTTTCTGGTGAGCACCCTTTCCCAGTGACTGTGGAAGCACACTGGGATTTTCAGCTGGAGGTCCTTCTGTTCACCATGGATTTTTTGACTGTCCATTGCTGCGAGACCAGTTACTACTATTCAGAGCTGACGGAACTCTGCAGCCCACCCCAGGGCTGGAGCTGATGGCTGTGGCGGCCGTTGCGTTTGTGAGGTCCAGCTGTGGCTGCAGTGCTGCAGGGAGCAGTGACAGACAGCTCAGAGAAAGCCCACCAAAATTTAGAACCAAAATTTAGAAGCTGCTTTGCTTAGCCGTGTGAACGCACTGCTCCTGTTCCAGCATTTCTCTGCACGGAGGGATTGGGCTGGGACATCGCTGAGCTGTTTGCTTTATGGGAAAGTTATTACTAAGGGACTCCACAGCGGGCTGAAGGGCTTCGTAAAGTAGGCAATCCCACCAGTTCTGGGAGAAATACCACTCCACTCCATCAGTAAGGGTAAATGCACCATTGCTGTGAATGTTGCACAAGCACATCCTCTCTCGGCAAATGAAAGTCCATCTTTATCATGCTCCCTGGAATTTTGTAGTATTTAAATCTCCAGTTCATGTAGCAGGGTCTCTGATATTCCTGCGCCGCTGCTAAGTAAATCCAAAACACATTTTGTTTGGCTTTCCCATGCCTCAGTAGTCCCCGAAAGGTGTTTTTATTATTTTAAGTATTAGGCATGTGCATGGGAAAGAATTTTGTTAGTTCAGCTCGACCACTCCCTAGGAGTTTTCTTGGCTCTCTCAGCATCTCCTTACCCTCAGGCTGCTCGTATCTTTCAGCACATCTCACTAGTGGACTCAGCAGCTCTCCTCTTCCTTCCCTGCCTCTCTGTGCAGATCCCAGCAGGGCTGGGCACCCACCGTGTGAATTTTTCCCCCCTGTTTTCTGAATACTGTGTGGTAGGTGACCCACAATGCAAGGGGCAGGCAGATGAATTCGAATGGGAAATAAAGAACGTGTCTGAACCTTCAAGCACATTGAGGGTAAAGCTATCAAATATGTTTGAAGCAGAAGGGCCAAAATGTTGTTCAGTAGTTTCTTAAGCTCTGCACGAGTCTAATCTGCTGAAATTGGTTGTGAATAATGCAAGGAGAGATGCTGTAGGCAAACAGAATATTGCAAACCAATTCCTTCCTATTCGTATTACTTGAACGACACGCCTCAGTTCAGCAGAAAGCATCATGCTGCGATTTCTCCGGGGCTCCATTAGCTTGTCAGTCACCAAACAGGAAGCCACAAGCTGCCCTCAGTCGCGCTGTTCTTTGTGGGAGATGGCGGGGTTCACAACATGGGCACAAAGATCAGGCAACCCTCTTTTGCTGAGCGTGTCCAGGTGCTCTTTGCTCAGCAGGCTCCTGCTGTGACTTTATCTTTTGTTAGCTGGAAGCCTGGGCTCTCACAAGGCTGAGCTGATCAGATCAGGCAAAACAAAGAATAAACGTGGGTGAAGTGATGAAATGCAAGAAAGGGTAGAAAAGCTGGTGGGTCTGTTGAAACCCTGGTCCTCTGGTGTCACCAGGGCAGCATCTGCAAGATTGTTTGCAAAGGGTGAAAAGGACCAAAGAAAGAAAATGCCACGTGATGTGGTGTTACTGGCAAAACCATCTTCAGCTCGGAGAATTTTTACTTACTTAAGTTTATTGCCAATTAACACCAGCGTGTAATCACTGATTTGGATATTGAGAAAAAGAAAACATGAACAGTTAAACAAACACTTGGGTAATCAGCTTTCTTTACTCTTCTCCAGGCACAAACAGCTTTCTTTACTCTTCTCCAGGCACAACTTCAGTTAAATACCTCCATCCTTCCTAGTCTCACCTCCCTGTGTTTTTGCTGTGCGTTACACTGAGTAACCCCAGAGGTCTGGGCCATGTATGTAATGGTTTTGGTCTGCTGCTCTTCCATGCTGCTTACTGGGGTTCCTTTGGTCATCTGAGATTCTTCCTGGTTTTCCTCACTTCTTCATGCTTCTTACTGGTTTACCTGGTGGTCACAGTCCCTCAGGGTTGTCCCTGCTCCAACGTTGGTCAGCCACAGTTCCACAGGGATGTCCCTGCTCAGTGTGGGTCGCTCATCGGCCACAGGGTGTCCTCTTTTGACATGGAGCTCCTCCTTTCAAGAGTGCATCTCCAGCTTCACATCTCCACAGCTGTCTTTTCCCCCGTCTGTCTCCCGAAGAGTGTCCCCTGCGTGTCTTCTTCTTGCAATGGCTGCTGGTCTTCCTGAAATACGTCTGAGCCGGGGCACTGTGGGATCCTCTGCCTGGCTGCATCTCTGGTGCATGATGGTCACCCACACTGGTTTCAGAGGTGGCTGGACACAACTGTGGCTGGCACTTGGCAGCTCATGGCTTCTCTCCACACAAGTCCCCACCATAGCCCACACTGCTGAAATCCAGCCCTGCATGCCCCACACGTGGGGAAACATATCTCAAGTGAGACTGAGAGATAAGGAAACTATTTTTTTCAGGGAGTGGGCAGACAGTTGAAAAGGGATGCAGCATGCAAGGAGTGAAGGTATAGCTGAAATCTGTCTCTCCTTGTACAGATAAACCTTTACTCCTCCATGTATAATACAGGAATATTCAGTGAAATGGAAAAGCAGCACTTTGAAAAGGTGACCCCAAAACTCCTGTTGTAAAGTAAAAGGCTTATGTGGTATTAGGAAATAATAAAGAGCAAGAAGGAGATCTCTTCCTCCCAGTGATGGTCCATCTTCTCCTGCCAATTTTTATTTTCCATGAATTTACTATGCTGATGTGAACACCAAGAATCCTGATGCATATGATCCTACTTCCATATCCTATTTATGTTTGCCTCCTGTGAAGGATGAAAAGGCAAAGAGTACCTTGGCCCTGCTGCAGGAATCCCAGGCATCCCTGCCCTGCTCTCCACCTTCTTTTGTGGAGAGATCGCCAAGGGTGCTCATGGCCCTGAGGGGAAGGGCAGGGAGGATCCATCACAGGCTTGATTGGACTTCTAGTTCCTCACCTGAGTGAACAGGCATGACCTGTCCTCATAGAAAATGTCCTACATGAATGGTAGGAGAGGCCAAGGTCCCCAGTGGAGTTGTAATGTGCTGAGTTTGCTCAGGTATGACAGAGGTCATTGTGAGAAGTTATAAGACCAGCAATACCTCCTGTGGTTAGAGAAGTAAAGGAAGGGTCAAGGCACATGTGAGGAGCTGTAAAAACAAACAAAAAAGCAAATTAAAATGCTTTGAGTTCTGTTACACGGAGAGAAATAGGACTGCAGGTGTGAAAAGGAGGAGAGGGGAGAGTGAGTTTTGTTGCTATGGCTGAAGCCTGGTTTTACAATGCAGAATTGCTCTCTAAGACTGCAGGACCTTAGGGAAACTTGGCACAGGATCAGTGCCCTCCTGGAGTGGGAATGTTTAACCAGATTCCTCAAAATAGCTCTAGAAAGCAGGTCTGCTCTTATACATCTTCATCCATGCATGAGAGGTCTCCGTAATCAAAGGCAGAGTATTGACAATGAAGTGGCTACAGCAATCCCAGCCAATATGGTACAGCGTTGTTGCAGTAAGACTTCTAGTAATCTCTGTCTCGCTCTAAAAGCCTTTCCTACATCACAGAAATGCTTTTCCTTTTTTTTTTTTTTTATGAATAATGTAAGAAGTTGTCTATGGATGCCATAAAAATAATGGAATAAGAGAAAGATGTTACCTAGGCTGTAAATCATCCTAGGGATCCTGATGTAGTTGCCTACCTCTCAGACTCCCCTTCCAGGGTTTGTGATATAATCAGAGGGCCTGGACTTGCTCAATCCCTGCCTGGTACAACCTAGCTATGCCTGGTTGTGATTTGGTTGTTACAACACCAGTCCGCCACAGTGCTAACCATAGACCCAAGCTGCCATTGCATTCTGTGGTGGAAACAGAGAACACAAAGCCCCACAGAGTCTGTCAGAGCCCTGGGATGGGCTTTCAATGAGCTTTGCTCTCTGCAGGCACCTCCAATGCAAAGATGAGAAATGTCCAGGGAGGCTGGGTGCTTAGATTGGGCTGGAAATTACATTGCAAGCTGAGCCTTTAGCAAATGTACCCATGAAAGCCAAGGCTGCTCTTTCTTCATTCTTGGATCAGGAAGGAGAGCATCAAAAAAACTTATCTTTGTAATTTCTCTTTTTTTATACCTCATAGATTTAGTCTCTTCCTCTCTATAGGATTCTTCTCTGCTTCTTCCCTCAAGTAGCAAAATGTGTGATCAGGGATAAGACTTACCCAGCTTTTGCTCTCTAAAAGTTAAGCACTTTGTGCTACTTGTCTGCCTTACTTCTTCATCAATGAAGACAAAAGCCTCCTCCAGAGGGCAACTGATACGATGCTAAAGTAGATGTCTAACATATGTGGGAAGAACTGTCCTTTTGAGATGCCTTTAACTCTATCACCATTGACTGTAGATGAAGCTCGGATAACTTGGTTAACACCCACATTTTAGATGGCTAAGGAACTGTTGATGCCTGAAGAAAGGCAGATGCTGCTTTTCATACTCTGAGGAAGTGACGAGGCCATCCATCAGCCTTTTTGTACGTGCCACCTTCATGGACCTTTGTGAGGATGGAAGGAATGTCCCAGCGGAGATGAAGGGCATTCCCAGAGCCTGGCCACTACTGCAGGCAGTGCTGAGCATCTTCAGGCTGAGTCCATGGCTGGGTCTCTTACGAAACTGAAAGGGCTGGTACAACAGTATGGGTATCCCATCGCACGCCACACCAGAAGACTGAATGAATGTGAAAAATGAGGTGCAAGATGGTGACAGGCAGCTTGCAGCTGGCCCTGCTCCACACACAGTTTGGCCAGGGACACTGCTATTCTGTAGTCCAGGAAGGAAATACGTGAAGGATAAGATGTGTGGAGCAATTGTTACTGGCCTGAAGCTGAAGGGTACTTAGGGATGTGGTAGCACTTTAAACCAAGTATTTCACCTTACATAAAGCATTTCTTTCATGCCTTATGCTTAGTATTTATCAAAACTTTTGTCGGTTTATGAAGTTTAAAGAGCCAGTGTGACTCAGTTCTTTTTTAAAGATTTTTGACTAAAGTTTAGATTTTGAAGAGGTGGAGGAAAATATTTATTTTTATAGTCACAGACCTCAAAGACAGCTAGGTGGGTTTTTCTTGCTGCTTCATTATGATTCATACTTTATCAGTGGAGCTGAAGAGAGTCACAACTGTTCCTGGCTGTGCTGGAGAGAATATCTGTTGCGCAAAGCCCAGAGTGTGGCCTGTATGTTATTTATATATTCACATACTTAAGTAGAGTTGTAGATAAGCTCTAATGAATTAAAAAAATACCTGTGGTTTGACCACTGGGAATGCAGTGAATGTCCATATACAATGCTCCCCTCCCTACCCCTCTTTGCATTCAACGTACAAGTCAACCTCTGCTTGCCTCACATCAAGAGATAAATATTAAGCTACGGATCCTGTTTAACGGAGGAGTTTCAAGGCTTTCTGTTCCCCTGTCTTTTGTTTGTTCTTCAAAGCCTAAGATGAAAGCCTCCAGCAGAAGTTGCCTGCTGTGCTCGGCCCCAGTACCTGTTTGGTGAGGTCAGGGCTACATGTGGTTGGGAGCAGATCTGTTGGCACTGACATCCCGCCCCCCCGCAGAAAATATCTGTCCCCCAAATGAGCCCAGTGCAAGATCCTTTGGCATGGCTGTGGGATGACCCTTGGGTGAAATCCTGCCTTGCTCAGCCTGTGGAAAAATCTCGCTGATGGCAGCGGGGCCAGAAGGAGCCCAGTGAAGCCCAGTGAAGACTCGAGGGCCGCAGCTGTTCTTGCAAATTAAAGATCCCCAGGGCTGTCTTCTTGACAAAACTGGAGCTGGAGCTGACTAGAACAGTCTGGAGACACCCAAACAGCTCATCTCCTTGCATCCAGAACAGGGTGCTCTCAGAAGCTGGGCTGTAAGGGTGCTCATGGGCCTTGGCCGGGCACCACCAAGGGCTCACCATGCAGGCAGCCGCTGGGTGAGCTGAGCCTTGCACCGGTGTCAGTGTAGCCTGGCTGAACATATGAAATTTTAAAATAATAACAAAAAGACATGTAATTTAAACACCCCAGCAACTTTCAGATTTTCTTTGGAGGTGATGAAGTGGTAGACTGGATTAGTAACTCGGGATACTGAAGCTTTGGTTGCCTTTGCCCAGAATTGGGCTCCTTTGTTACCTGTGATGCTTCAAAAGAGCCTTCACAGCCTAGTGAAGCACACCGCTTTTGAGCCCCTGAGTATTTAAATGGTAAATCCTTGGCGCCTCACTGACTTTATGTATTTGTTAAAATGACGGTTATTTGGACGGGAGTTATCTGAGCTGCTTGTCATCTGGGAGGTGGGAAAACCTGTCACTCCTGTTATTCACATTGTGATAGTTTTTCAGATACCAGGCAGTATAAAAATAATGAGGCTGGAGTCAGAACAGTTTCTGAGCAAGTTAGGTTCCGGGGCTGGTGCACAATGTGCTGTGAATCCAGTTCTGAGACGGTGTAGATGCTCAGTCAGGAGCAGGAGAAGGATGAGAGTGGAGTCTGAATGTGCTTGTCACCAAATGGGGTGTTGAACTTGGCTTTGAGCTTTAACTGTGCTGTTATATCTGTAGATGGGGATGGGCTGAGGCCCATGGCTGGGCAGGGCTGAGGGGAGCTGGAGACCAGCCCTGCTGCGGCATTGCTAGGGCAGGGACTGATGGCCCTGTGGGGCTGACACAGGGTCCTGGGCCATGGGCAGGGTGAGGGGAGCCCCGAGGGGACTGAAATGAGGTCTGACTGGGACAGGCAGAGCTGGCAGTGCCCCAGCTCTACATCCCTGAAACCAGCACCCCCTCAGTCCTTCTTGCCAGAGATGGTGAAGATAACACTGAAAAGCCACTGGAATGATCACTGCAGGTGCTCCACGTTACACCTTACAGCAGCCCCTCAGCATGTACAGTTCCCCCACCTGTGTACGCTGTACAGGGGGTCTCTACCCCGCTATAAATTCTGTCCTTGGTTACACACAGCCTCTTCCCAGGTGCAGCTGCAGGACCATACCTGAAATAAAAGTAACTTTAAAATATTGTATTTAAAGATGTTAGGAAAGTCACATAATTTAGAAGCCAGAGATAGGCCTCTCTCTTTAATCTTTGGCTGATGAGAAGACTCCTCTGGGAGTCTTACAGGTGTAAGACATGGTCACCCACACACTTCAGCTCAGCCTAAGGAGCTCAGAAAGATGTGCAAAGGAAGCTCAGACCTGAATTTTCTCATAATTATAGCCTTCCTTTTTTTTTTTTTTTTTTCCTTTTTTCACAGCACAGGTGAAGATACAAATATTTTTCCAGCATCTTCACTGAAGGCTTTTCTCTTCAGCTCCTCTCCACAGCTCTCTGTGACTTGTGCCTGGCAGAGGGCTGACGCATTTCACGCTGAACAATGCTCTCTGGGGCTGCAGGGGAAAAGGAGGAGAGGAAAAAAGTAGCGTCTACAGAATGAGGAGAGGTTGCTGACATCTGGTGAAATCCATGTGAGCGAGGACTGGGCTTTGTAAACCCACAAGCCAGGAAGCTGCCCTGATGTGAGTGTGTGGCTCCGAGCACGTGCCTGTGCATGCAGTCAAGGACAAGGATGTACAGATGCAGGAGCTCGCCCTGTCTTTGGTGCCATCCTGGTTTCTTACACAGGCCTCCCCTGTCTCCACTCCCACAGATGCCTACCCAGGACAGGCACAATTGCTCCTTCTGCCTACGAAGGCTCACAGGGAGAAGCAGGGCAGCTGAGCGTCCCACCTTCCCCTGATGCTCATCCCCAGGCTTGACTTGGCGGGGTGGCTAACAGCACCATGCCAGGGGCAAGCCCATACTCTGGCGGCGCTGCACTGGGGTGACAGCCCCTGAGCAGTCCTGGTAAACCCACTCATGAGAGCAGTACTTTAAAGCTCTAGTACACGTGCATTTTTGTCAGGAACTCTGTGGTTAAGACTGGGGAGAGAAAGTGCAGATTTGGTGGTGTAGCCATGCCTGTGTAGGAGCTCTTGGCTATCAATCACGGTTGTCTGTCACGGAACACCACTCTTCACACCCTTGACAGATGTAGCTTTGCCAAGCAGAAGTCTGTGCTGCAGACCCAGCCTCTCTCGGTCCTTTATGTTTGAAATGTGTTTTGAGAACCACAGGTATATTTCACAGAGGATAAGAAAGCAGAGGAGGAGGCTGAAACAATGGCCAGTTGTTTTCCACTTACGACAGTATTATTCAGTGGGTTTATCTTATTTGTATTTTTAATCACATCACCTCTCAAATGTATCTGCACTACCCACAATATCTCAGGAAAAAAGAGAAGAGAAGAACTTGGGAAAAGGAGCTTGGAGTCACTTAACCCATTCAACTATGTGTTCGGACAGCCCAGCTCCTGTGCCAGCAACCCTGTTTTCCCCAAGAAACTTCCCAGCTTTGAATGAGCAGCAGGGAGAAGAGCAATGCTGCAATGCGGGGCTCGGCAGAGAGCATCCTGCAGCTGTGCTCCAGCCTTGGCAAGGGACAGTGCACAACTGGTGCCTGCGAGGATGAGTGTTGGAACAAACATACCTCTCACTGGCACCGTGAATGTTGTTGCATGTTTAAATAACCGTCAGACAGCAAAAGGAGATAGAAATCCCAATTACCGTGCATTGCCTGTGTTGTGCCGTGTACCTGGTATCCATTTCAACTATTGGAGGTGGAGGGAAGGAAGAAGAAGATAATAAGGAATAAAGAAGTGTAATAAAACTCCAAACAGGCACATTACTGAAAGAGAATAGGGGAAACATAGCAATCTTGGGTACAATAAATTTTATCTTTAAATACTTTGAGCAGCTTTCTCACAAAGATGGATCCCCTGGAGAGACTTAAACTAGAATAGCTAGTTAGGGAGATAAAGTCATCATTTGAAATCAGTTCTCAAAACCAGAGCTAAAGCCCTGTCTGCATTAGAATTCAAACTTAACCTGGCTAGGCAATAAGATGTGTCTCCAGGGTGACTTTGTAGCCATGTATTTCCAACAGTACTATAAACAACAGAAAGTTTGAACAGAGGAGCCCGTGATGGTGTTAGTGTGCTGGCACAGACAGAGTTACAGGCAATCCAAGGCTAACACTTGTCAGCCTTTGAGAGCAAAACATACATGTATACTTTTAAAGACAAAAAAAAAAAAAAGAAACATTTAATAGACACAGTCCCTTGCTTCCCTGAGATGAATTCTGATACAGAATACATTCTCTAGCCTACATATACACACTCGTACTGTTAAAGTCATGCCTGTGTCTGATTAGAAGTTGTGACCTTTGCTATTCCAGTAGCAAACAAATTAAAACAATGGAGAAGATTAGACAGGAGATCCAGCACACCGCTGTGCCAGGAGAAACAATCTCTGCTGCAATCACATAGAGCCAACAGTTCCCTCTGCGAGATCTGGGCTGACTCTGACCTCAGGAGCCCAAATTTATCACTCCCATCAGCACTAGCAATGGCACCTGATGAAGCTGTTCCTAGCTCCAGCTGTCTGCTCCCACTTTTGCCAGGGAGTATCCCTCCCTCCAGGGCAGTGGCAGGACAGATGCTGTGCTTGCTCCTCAGCTGGCATTGCTCAGTCTACTTTAACAATGATTGACTGAATAATGTGTTAAATTAATGTTTTGAGAGGTGAATGGGGCAGTTCATCAGAGGACAGGCTACCTGTTCTGCCAGCTCTGCTTCTGTGGGAACATTGATCTCTGAGATTGGGACAGGCACCAGCAGCTTGTATCGTCGCATCTGACAGAGACTCTCTGAATAAGAGTACTGGCATCAAGCCACTATGCACAACATTGGTCTTTACGTGTGATCACAGCAGTGGGACAGGGAAACACCTTCAGGTGGTTACATCTTGAACTATAGCAGTTCAGCAACTGACAACGACTGCAGGTCAGAGCTGTAAGTTCCACTACAGGCAACGCATATTTTGTCACAGGCTTTCACTGAGGTATGGGTAAGACTCAAGAGGTTTGGCTTTTGAATGTTTCAAAAGACTTTCCTTCCCCAAATAACCTAAAAAAGGAAAATCATACATGCTCAGTAGCTATTTTTTTTCCAGGAATGACATAAAGCTTTCTATGAGAGAACTGCATCAGGTGTCAACAGGTGCTGGCTTGCATGAGGGCTTTAGTTGATTCACAGTTCAAAGACGTAGAGTTCTCTTTTACAACTATAAAAGAAGTTTGTAAAATTTCTATTTGGGGCTCAGGAGGAGCTATCGCCACAATGTGGGATGTCATAAGATCATGGTACTGGTTATGCCTCACACCTGCATAGGCATTCCTATCTAAAGAACTGTTCTATCCCCAGCACCTGTGAGGAAATTCTCCCCATCAAATGTAATGAGTTCAGAGTTTAATGATCTACAGCAATACATGCTCTGAGGCACAGAACACCAGCTGAAATGATAACTTGTATTCGTGTCTCTAATTCACCAACCTGATAATCATGAACACCGTAGGAGGACTGGTTTATTCTGTCCGCAAGCACCTTTGTTCAATTTTTGTACAACCTGTCTGCACGGCACATACGTTTGCTGCTACTATGTGAGCACATTATGAAAATGACATGGCTGGCTTGGTAAAACAAGCACAGCAGCTCTTTTCTATATCTGAGTGTAGTTATATTTTATTAATATTTTTTATGGCTTAACAAAGACATCTCTGATTGATTATGCAGTAGAGTTGATCAGGAACCTTAAAACATTACTTCCCACCCCTATGACACAGGCTGCTGAATGAAGCTGAGTGACTAAAAATTAGGTGTGTTGAAAGAGAAATCCTGAAAATTTTGTGGGAGACAGAGCGTCTTGTTATTGGCCTCCAGAAATCAAAAGCAAATTCTCTGCATTTTGTTGTAGTGGCAAAATCTATATGGTGTGCCTTCCAGTGCCGTGTGGCTATGGCCCAAAGGGTGCCCACAGGGTGAAAGTAGCCTGGTGTGAAAGTAGCTCACGCAGACTTAAAAACAACAGATTCATTTAAACATTACATCTTTGCATGCAGAATGGTGTGAGGCTTTTTTCCGCAAAGAGAGCTGGAACTCAAAAGTTCGGAGCAATAATGTGCAAGGGCGGCATGGTTCAAGTGTGTTTGATCTGTTTTTTGCCCTTCCTTAGGCAAGATGAGTTAATTCAATAACAAACTTCATTATCATTGCAAGTTGGCGGCCAAATGCGCTAGAGGTATACTTATTTGTTAAATAAATACAGGGAGTATGCTTCACTGATTCACCACACCCACATGAAGCTCTGAATAATTACAGGCTTGTTGCCAGAGAAGCTAGGGTTGTTGGTTGGGTTTTTTTTGGTTTTTTTTTTGTTTTGTTTTGTTTTGGGTTTTTTTGCAAACAGAGGTCTTATTCATAAGTCATAAATAACTGGCTTTGTTGGAGGAGATAAGTTCACACAGAAATGATTGTTCTGAGTGGACTTCTGCAACCAGAAGGGGGGTTGTATTTAGTTATTGCTAATAGTCATTCACTGCTAAACCTCAAAAGGTAAGTTTTCTACCAGACACAAACCAGTCTGAGGAAGCAGAGCATTATGTAGAGTAGGGGTGCTCTCTCCAACCATGACCACATGTTAAGAAAATTTGGCTTCAGTCATTTTAAAATGCTTATTATGGCTGCCAAACTTATACACACTTCAGTCTGTCTAGCTCCTGTCTAAGAAACACTCAGAACTATGTGTTGGAGAGCACATTTTGCCATCTAGAAGTGTATCAGTCCAAAATGGTTGAGTTCTGGCTCAGGGTGTCTTGATGTTCTGGTGGCTCTCAGTAGCCAGTGGTCTGTCTTTCTTTCTTGCCTGATTTTGTGGGGCCCTGGAAGGGAAGTGTGATTACAACGCTTTCCTTCTGACTGCCTCTGTTCCTTAGAAAAGTCAAAGTGGATGAGCACAAGTCATTGTTCTTTAGATCTAATCACTTCCTGGCATAGGGGGAGAATAGTATGGGGAGCCAAATCTCTACACCTTTCTAGCTGGCATCTTTCAAACACATTTACACAAAAACTAAGAAAAGGAAGGATTAATTGCTCTGAATATCCTTTCCTGGCTAATGTCTTTAGTTGCATCTTAAGCTGTTCATATCAGCTGGTCAACAGGAAGAGCCTCAACTACCAGCAGAGCACCAAACATCACATGGCTATGCTGCTATGGAAATTAAAACACAGCTAACGGCCAACAAAATGGTTAAAGAGCATTGTATAAATCTAGTGGACCCCTTCAGCTTGCTTACCTCCTAATTCTAACAAATCTGCAGGAATGAGGCCTTGTGTCAAGAATGGGAGACCGAATGTGTTGTACATTGCTTGAGAGGACACATGGTGGGCATCCAATGCTGACCAGATACCCTCTGCTGTGGGACCGCAGCTGGGAACTGCAGCAATATCCACCCAGTTCTGCCGTCTTATGCTCCCTTTTTACTTTTCATTGATCTTATTTAGAAGAATTCATCCAAATAACAAAAGTCTTGGCAATGTCATGTGGTCTATGCAGGTCTGCCCACATATCAGTAATGCTGGTGGGAATAACTAAGGCTAACAGGCCTTGACTATAAAAGCAGCTAATTAACAGAGTGGGGAAGATTATTTCTCTCAGATTATTGTCCCCATGATAAATCATAGAATCATAGAATGGTTTGGGTTGGAAGGGAACTTAAAGATCATCTAGTTCCAACCCCCCTGCCATGGGCAGGGACACCTCCCACTAGACCAGGCTGCTCAGAGCCCCATCCAGCCTGGCCTTGAACACTTCCAGGGATGGGGCATCCACAATCTGCCTGGGCAACCTGCTCCAGTGCTTCACCTCTTACTACCTCACAGTAAAGAATTTCTTCCTAATATCTAACCTGAATCTCCCCTCTTTCAGTTTAAAACTGTTACCCCTTGTCCTATCACTACACTCCCTGATAAAGAGTCCCTCCCCATCTTTCCTGTAGGCCCCCTTCAGGTACTGGAAGGCTGCTGTAAGGTCTCCCCGGAGCCTTCTCCTCTCCAGGCTGAACAACCCCAACTCTCTCAGCCTGTCCTCATAGGAGAGGTGCTCCAGCCCTCTGATCATCTTCATGGCCCTCCACTGGACCCATTCCAACAGGTTCATGTCCTTTTTGTGCTTAGGACTCCAGAGCTGGATGCAGTACTCCAGGTGGGGTCTCACCAGAGCAGTGTAGAGGGGTAGAATCACCTTCCTTGACCTGGCCATACTTCTTTTGAGGGGTCATTTACTATCTCTTAATCTTTTTTGCTCTTCCATACCATTTTTGCTTGTTCTCCTGTTCATCTTTTTTCCCATTCTGATAAAAAAGGCACATAAAATACGTCACAACATTTCAAAATATTAATATATTTTCTGTGCAAATTCTCACTTTTTCCTACAACTCTAAGGATGGATGCACCGTGCAGTGAGTCTGAGTCTCATAAACATTCACTTCTGCCTCTGTGTCTGGATTTTCATGTTTAAAAGCTCTCCAGGTTTTTTGATTGGGATTTATTTGTCCTGTAGTTTCTTTATTCTGTCTACTCTCTCTGATGTTTCATTATGGTAAGTAAGAAAAGGCTGTCACTACTGTACAACAACTATTGTTTCATGCACCCTTTCTCTCTAGCTGATTTATATTTCTAAAAGTTGGGGCAAGCAAGAATGGTTGCAACAATGTGTGGGGAACAATGGCATCCTCTGTCTTACAGGGAGAGGCCAGATCACAGTCAAGAGACTTGGAGGTAAGCCACTCACTAGATTAGAGTTGCAAAGTCTACAGTAGGTTGAATGGGAGAGGTGGAGGGGAAGCTGTGAAGAAATCTTTTTCAAAACCTTTAATGCGTGGCATTTTTGTAGCTTTCCCTCTCCAGGAGCTGATATTGCTAATCCCTTTCTAAATGGTGTTTGAACACCCCTGTCCTCAGGGGTCCACCCGTCGCCCAGCTCCACCTCCTTATTCCCTACTCCTTTGTTTATGCATCCTGGTCTAAATCCTTATGGGATTGATAAGGAAAATAACTGCCTTGGCATTGCACACCAGAATGGTTGCCGAAGTTGATTAACACTGGTCAAAGAATATTTTAGGTTGACTAATTACTTGTCAGGCTCTGGAATTTAGGGAGAGGAAGCTTGCATGAGAAAAAAATGTATTCCTTTTCACTCCCTTGAGTGAAACTGGTCCAGGAATCTTTTCAAAAGGAGACAGTGGAAAAAACTGGAAAATACGGTGCTTGTCATAGCAATGTTGTTAACTATTCTCAGATTAGCACAGGCCCTTCTTTTTGGAGGAGTGGGTGGGGAGGACTGATCATAACCCATGGTGTTGGAGATTAGAGATTTGCAGAGTGGTATAATTATTCTGCTGCTGGAAGTGACCTTTTCCCAAGGGGACAGTAGTTCTTCATTGCACATGGGCTAACACAGCTTTGGCCAAGTTAGTGGAGCTGACCCCAGCTGACGATGTGGCTTAGAGGTTACAGTCTCTAAATCTCCCCTGATCCTTTTCATGTTGCTCTTTATTTCCTAGTGGAAATTCAATCCTCAGTAGGATCTAAACACTGTGTTGATATAAATCACCCTGAAATTTCAATGGGATGTGATCATCCTTCTTTTAATACATTTGAGAGATCATTAACCAAATATGCATTGTCCACATTCAGCAGAGAATAATGACAAAATAAATAAATGGATTACTAATTGTTTGCTTTATATCATCATTTTACTGCTCTTTACAAGTTTTGTTTACTAAGTGGAAACATCCTAAGTATGTTAATATCTAGAAGATACAATAGCATTATGGAAATCAGACAAGTCAGATAATAAGTATATTTGTTTTGTGATAACCAGTGGAAGCATATTGTGTAGGTGAGAAGAGTGCTCTTCAAGACAGGATATGGGCATCTGCAGAGATTTACTGAAGGAGTGGCCAGATGCTGGACGACACTTAGCTGTAAACGTGGTGAAAGGCATACGTTCATTATAGTTTCCTTTTATTTTATAGCCTCACTCAAACGAGTGATAAGACAGCAAATAGCACAGCGTGCATTCATCTCACTGGCAAACAACATGGGGTAAAGTCAGTCAATAAAGCTAGTTGTACCTGGACAATCCGGTTAAGAGTGTCATCAGCCAGTTGTCAGGACTGCTCCTGCTTCAGTCAACAGGCACAACCACTAGATGTATCGCACTCAGACTTTTCCAAGGTTTGGGATTAGATCTGGCCCTTCAAACCAAAACTGCAGGCCTCTCTCAAACAAACAAAAGCAGGTTGGCTTTCGCTGCTTGCAGATGTGTGCTCTGCAGGGATAGGCACCCTCATTCGGACTAATGACAATAACAACGGCGATGCTAATAATAACAGCACTAACACATTGAAATGTGAAATAACAGACCCTTAAGCAAACAGTTAATCTAGTCAGAGGGTTTATTTGCAACAGGGAGCCAGGTCCAGACTTTGCTAACCACTTTTGAAATAGTCCACGCTGGAGGTAAGCTGCCATTTTTGTCTCATTAAGCCCTGTGTTGATCAAGGATAAGAAGGCTGTTGAGGGTTATAGTTATTGATAACAAGTGTTTCAGAAGAGATATGGCACCTATCTGCTTCAGGAGATGCCAGGTCTTCAGCCAGAGGCTGGATGAGGAAGAGAAGGAAGCATGTCTGCCTATTGAGGTCTTCCACAGGCTCCTTTGGGATGTCCTCTCCTTGGTCCTCTCTGAGGTGCTTCAGAGTGCTGCATCTGCAGCCTGACTTATTTTGTTAGTCCTTATGTACCCGTACTTTATTACTGGTAAATTGCTGAAGCTGTTTCCTTCAGGCTTGGCTTTGACCTCATAATCTGTTTAAAGAGTTGAAGAGGAGGGATGACACAGAGAAGTCACTCAGCACTAAATTGGAGATGCTATCAACAGCACCAGATAACGTCATCTCCTGCTCTGGGAGGCGGCAAAGCTGCATAGTTTCAGACTCAGGCTGGTCCAGGGGTTGGATGCTGCTACCTTTCACTCACAGGCACATCCCATTCCCTTTCCCTTCCGAGGTCTACCCAGGCGCTCAGGAACTATCCAGCTGTGCGAGTGTGTAACCAGGGCTGCTGCCCTGGCTGTCACAGCTCTCATGGCCTGGGGACACGGGAGCCAAACAGGGTCTGCTGGCCTGCAGCCAGGCGGTTGGGGCTGCCACTGGTTTTGCCTCAGAGGCCAGAGGAAATTTTAAATAAACATTCTGTTCGGCAGGGCAAATGCCGAGGCTGGGATTTGATGGAAATATTAATCCCAGAGGGAAGTGTGCATCATGTGGGGCTCTCACAATGTGAGCAAACTTCTGAAGATATCTCTTAATGACATTATTTATGTTTATTTTTCAGTACTGTGGTAGCTCCCAGGAGCTATGAACCAAGTGCCTCTTAACCTTGGGACTCTATAAACACAGGCTAAAAGGGCGATCCTGCTCCGGAGAGCTGTCTCTCTTTGGCAAGCTGACATTTGAGCTGATACTGTTTTACTTAAATTGAGCTAGTAAAATATACAGTGAGCGCCTGTTTTTCCGGCTGGGTGCTTACCTGTCTCTCTCTCTCTGTGCTTCACTTGGCCACATTTCTTTCACCTTTATGCATTGTGGCATTCCTTGTGCAGCTTCATCATTTCCATTTTCAAGTGTGATTCAGTCATACTTGATAGTCACTTGGGACAGTGTAAATAATATTTTAAAAAAAGGAAAAAAGATGTGCTTTTTTCCAGTTTTCCTATTTCATCGTGTTAGGAGCTCTCTGATCAGGAGAATAATGATCTGTGAAGGAAGGTACAAAACATCACTCTGAGCCCTGCTCAGCACAGTCCCTATCCTAACTTGAAATGGGGCAAAAATGAGGAGCTTATAGAGCATCTTATTCTGGCTGGACACATCTTGCTTTGTACGATGGGCATCTGGCAGATTCTAGTCTGCTTTCCGCATTGTTCAGCACTAATTTTCCCTGCTGCGCACAGCAAAAGATATGAACACAATTAAGAGGCAACTTCTACTTTGGTCAAAATTACGTCCAAGTGTAATTTAATATTCCTTAGGGAAACAAAACACCACACAGTTTTGATGAAATCAGTTCCTTGTCTATATAAATTATGTCCAAACTATTTTTTATGGTGCCTGGAAGCACCGTTGTCACTAATAGAGACAGCTCATGGAGAAAAGGCATTTAATTTCTCCCAGTTCTTTAAATGTGCAGAGCTGCTATAGCCTAGCTTGGCTTGTTAAAGTTAACCTGGAATTAGGTCTTCAGATGCAAGGCTCTAAATTAGTGGTTTGGCAGCTGTTCCACGAGTGTCTGAGCAGTGCTTGTGGCCCAGCTCATGCTTTTGAAAGCAGAGCTGGGGACGGGTGTTAAAGACAGGAACTGTTTCAGCTCCCCGGCAAGTCAGACCCTCCTGGTGGTAGTAGAGGCTCCCAGCAGCAGGTCTGTGAGGACCACTGGAGTCCTGCCTTCCCTCCTGCCCATCAACCTCCATGCATCCCTGCCCTCCCCACGGCTGCTTCTCTGCCCCCTTGGTGGGTTAGCTTGGAAACCTGAACAGACTGAAAAATAACCCCACAAATAAAAGCACATAGTCTGCAGATGGTTAAGATCCCTGAGCAGATGGCAACTGACAGCGTGGCCTCATAATGAAGGAACACCAAAAGCAAGCCGGTGACAGAGAAAGCGATTGCATCAGGGCAGATTTGTATCAGCTGCAGGTGCTATGGAACAGCACCCTTAGAGACCCACGGCAGGGATGAGAAATATGGAGAAGAAAATATTGCACCCTGCATGAATTGGAAATGCGTATCCTAATTTAACTACCTGTGGAATGGGAATTCACCTGGATAGGGTCAATACTAACTCAGTAATACTTGTGATGCATTCAGCTCTTCACGAATCTCGTGGGCTGGTGGGAAATACAAGAACACCATAAAACACCATGAGTGGTATAGAAAAGAGAACAATTATTTACCTACTAACTACAGTAGGCACTAAGAGGCACCCACTGAAATGATCAGGTAGCAAATTAAAAGCAAATGAGGGGAAATAATACTTTTTCTCACCATGCAGAACCAAACTGGTTGGATGGGAGTGATGGAACTCAGATGTCCAGTCGCAGAGAATTGTTCCATAAATCAAGCTGTACTGGTCAAGCCTGGAGGACACCCACTGGCAAAAGATGAGAATTACAAAATGCTGCTCGTAAGTAAGCGGTCACAATTTATTGCATGTGCAGAGGAAAACATATGCTCTAGGGCAAAACTTACAGGAAAAATCTTTATAGATCATAGCATACTTTAGCTTGGAGAGGGTCTCAAGGTCACCTGGTCCAACCCCTGCTCAAAGCAGGGCCAACTGTGATGCTAAGTTACGTTGTTACATGATTAAGCAATTTCAATGTCCATGTGGTATTCAGAAAGAAGCTGGTCTAAGTGTGCATGGACTACTTTTGGTCTCACTTTTCCTTAGTTTTGAGTGCTTGACTTGTTAACAACGTTCTTGCAGCACACTTAGAGGAGTATTTCCTGGTGCTAGCCTTGCAGAGACAGTTGGGTAGTTTGATGTGTAAGAGTTGCAACTTGTTCTAGCAATTATAAACCCCACCTGCAATTATTTTTAGGCATAAAAGGGTAAGCTAGCTTTAAAAAGCATGTCTTAGGAGCTGTATCAATCTAGCAAACTTGCAACACTGCCATGAAGAAATGTGTTGAGGCATGTGAGGCTTGGGCAGATTTAGTCTGCTGACAGGCTGAATCTTGAGTGGCACCATCTTAGTGAACCAATTAAATAACGGGTGCTAGTTTCCTAAGGCTATGACCCAAGGGAATTTTGCATTGTTCAGCTGAAAGTTGGAATGAGTGAGTCAAAGTCTTCCCTGAATTATACTAGTTAGGCAGTGACCTCAGCTTTATTACCTCAGATTTTTCATTCAACAAACACAGGGCCTTATACTGCCAATGTACAGTAGAAGGCGTTAACTTTCCATCCAGTTTTGGAACAAAATATCTCCCGATTTCTCTGAAATAGAGTAGTGGTAGAAGGCATTAACTTTCCATCCAGTCTTGGAATAAAAAAGTCTCCTGATTTTTCTGAAATAAAGTAGCTACAGTGGGCTTCAAAAATATGATGAGAAAACAGTTTATTTTAATTGGGAATGAAAAGGGAAAATGAGAGGAGAGGAAAGTCTTCATGAAGGAACGCTTCATGCAGGAGATTCGTGAGCAAGCAGGAAGGTAAAATAGGATGTAAACTTACAGCTCAGTCTCTGATCTAGGTTTGGATACACTGGGCAAGGGATGGGGGCGCATGTGAAAGGCTACACCCCACCTGTCAGTGGCATTGACCGGAATGATGGGTGACATCTTCACAGATACATGGCAGGTAACCCGTATTCAGCTGGGACCTCCGAAGCTCTTCTTCACTGTCTGTCTGTCTGCAAGGCAGTCTACTGCAGCAGGAAAGAAGGACAGCTTGGGGAAGGACTGCCGTGAGCACAGGCTAGTAGTGCAGAGTGCAGAACAAATAAATAGGATCAAACTAAAGGAACCAGGAGGCAGAAGAGAGATGGGTCAACGCAAATTGACTGTGGAAAAACAATGCTTGTATGTACAGTATATGAGCTGTGCAAAGCAGCACAGTAATGAAGTGCAAACAGCAACAGGAAACTTTACAGCTTCATACGGGCTTGGAAAAGGTCCAGAATATGAAGAACTTCAAGCCATGTGCTGATGGAGAAGACCCACAAGCAAAGTAGATGGGTAACCAAAAGGGACAGCTGGACCCTGCCCAGCAGCGGGAAAACAGCTGGAAGACAAAACACCAAAACAAGAAGTGGGTTCAGTGGGTGTCTCGGGGTTATGAGGCCCATCTTTCTGCAGTGGGACTTCACTGAAAGACATGCCCTCAGGAAGAGTTACATATCAGGAAAATCCTGCCACAGTGAGTCAGAAAATGCTTGAGTGGTACGCAGAAAATAAGACTTGAAGAAAGTCCTCCAGAAGCTGGAGAACGAGGCTTTTTGTTTTTAACTCTGTGCCTCTGCTGGGGAAAAAAAAAATACATAAATCAGAAAGTGTTTGTTATCATTTTGGGGTTCATTTATCACATTGTGTGTTATCACAGTGGGGTTCATTAGCTTTGCCACCAGCAGGAAAAGGACTGCCCTTGCACTGGTGTGCCCCAGAGGAGGGCTTCACAGGCTGCCCGGTAATTTCAGGTCATCTGCTCTGGCTGATCTTCCTATTTCATGCGAAGTAGCTTTTTTTTGGATGGCCCCAGTCTTGGGAGAGGTGGCCAGGGGCTGGCTCCCTGTCCGCAGAGCCACAGTGCCATCTCCTGGCGTGGGCTTTCTTCTCCGCTTCTCCACCGTCGGTTTCATGAACCGCGTCGGTGCTTTTCCTGCTCCCTCTCATCATTAAAAGTGATGGGCAAAAATCCCCCCAAGCTAATGCACCCTGGTAAATATCTGATTACAGGACTGTCTGAAAGTTGTGCTGCATGTCCGTAATGATACCATCAATTACTTTTTTTTCTTGAAATGCTATTATTTTGTTTTCACTAGCGTACCTCCTTTGGAGGAAATGTGTTTTGGTTTCTCTGAGAGAGTTCACAGAAGTACTATGTGAACTTGGTTTGTTGATTAAGAGAAGATGGAATGTGTGACAATTTTCTCCAAGATCTACCCTTTTTAGTTGCTGAATTTCATTCAGCTGTGGCAGTTCCCTGTAAACCCTGGGTTTGGACATAGCTGGTTTTCTACCTTCCAGGTCCAATGAGATCCCAGTAAGACAGAAGGAAGGTCCCCACCCATTAGTTAGGCATTTCATAATCCTAATGATCCAGGGCACTTCATAAATTATGTTAGTGTGCTGGAGCTGGAATTTTATTTTTTTTAAAAATATCCTACTTTCAGTAATTCCCTGTTTCCATCATTATTTAAGATGTAGATGTCAGTCCATCTGGCAAAGAGCCCCAGGGCACTACTCGATTCTCTGCTTAGACACATTCATTACAGCCTTGCTTGTCCCTGGCATGGACCTTGTGTGGTTACAGGTCCGGTCTCCTCCAACTGCAGGCTGCCATGACCATGTAATTTCTTTTCTTTGCCCATGTGTTCAGAGAGGTCTGGAAAATCAGTGGTTAAGCTAAATGCCCCTGAGAAAGCAATATTTCAAAGCTGAGTAAACTGATGACCTGGGGAATTTATTTTCCCAGAGTTGTGAGTTTTGATTTATTCGCTTCTACTGAACATACTGAACCCCACTGACTGATTTTTGTCAAATCATTTCAACAGTGCGGGACAGCTGTCGAAGAAAACACACACGCCTCCCACCCCCTCCCAGCTGGTTTCAGAAATCCATGATTTGAAGCCTAATCCTTCCTCAGGACTTGCTCTGCATTGTTTAGGTTTTACCACACCAGATCATATGAAGAGCTTCATTATTTAGGGTCATGGATTTCTATGCTGTAAATTGCTGTAAACTGACATATCCTCTTCTCTCTTTCGATTAAAATGTATCCCAAGTGGATACCAAGTGGATACCAGTACTGGGCACTGATTTTTCTCATCACTGGGTCTTTCTAGGAAGCACAAGCTCTGCAAGGAGGTTCTTTTGGGACTAGGGGAGTGATTGCTGCCAGTAAGCGTGGTTAGATTTCATGATCCTAAAAGTCTCTTCCAGCAAAAACGGTTGTATGATTCTACGTGTGCAGCAATGCCTCCTGCAGGACGCTTTGAGCGCCGCCCTCAACTAAGCTGAGAATTCAAACACAGAATCTTTCATGTGTTTCTGGGTAGAATCTTATAGAAGTGAGGTGTTCCATATTGAATCAGCTTAGGCCAGAGCTCTGCTTGGAATATCTCAGACTTTGAACTAGGTTTGCAGGTGCTTGTATTTCTGCAAGCCTCTTAAGGGGACCTGAGCCAGCCTTTACATTTTTCTGACTGCAAGTTTTAGGAGCTACTATCTTTCTAACATCACTTTTTTACATACTGTAATGGCCTTGCCTTAGACCCCTTTTACTGAAACAAACAAAAACCCACAACAGTCCAATTCCTACATGGAGTTCAAATTCTGAATGCTTCACAGAATTGTTAACAATGGCTACTCCCTGTTCCTTCATCTGTTTGCATAAAATTACTTTCTGTGTCATTGCTGGTGTTTCTAGCAACTCTAGTCAGAAGACTTGAAAATTATTTGAACACAACAGCTATATCCATGTGTATAAAGCATGTATATATATATATATATATATGTACGCACACACACATGTGCACTTACCAGTCATCATGAGTGGACAAGTGGAATACGCTTTCAAGGACAGCTTTCCTGATGATCCAAGGCTTACTGTGTCAGCATTTTGAATCCATAAAACCCAGCCTCAGTGGAATTTCCACATACTGCATTTTCCAACCCTGAGGCTTGCTCCGCATCTCAGAGCTTGACTAGTAGAAATATTTTGATTAAAAGTTTAATTGCTAAAATAAACCCCAAATTCTTAGATGAGTAAAATCCCAAGCCTTGATACATTTTTACCAAAATACAGGTAATACATCCTAGGTACTTTAGTGGCTGGGATTAATTATTGTTATGTATTTTTCTGTGTGCAGGAACATGAGTTGAGTTCTGGCCAATTTCACCTCTAAGCCCACCTTCCTCTCCCAGATTTGTAGCCAGAAGTATGTAGGGATCCTCTTTATAGCTAGAACGCTGTGATTTTCCTCCTGGGTGAGGATTACAACTTCGTTGTGAAGTATATTTAGCAAAATAACATGTAACTGTGTCTAAGCTCTGTCTGTGTGTGTGGTGAAGTGTGAGCAGGTGGGTGTGCAGGGGAAAGCTGGATCACTTTGGTTGCATAAGTATAGTTAGATAAATGTCAGTGATAGAAACTAGTCCTGCTCGGGTCAGAACACAGTCCTGCCTAACTAACTGGTGTATTCAGATTCCATAAAACTTGCAAATAGGAAACAAATTTGATATTATGACAGAAATTTGACATACCTCTTGGTGCTTCTATTGGATAAATGGACCTAGTAATTGGTTAATATGTTAGGCCGTTCCAGGCTGTGTTCTGCAAGGGGGAGCGAGTGCTTGGGCATCTGTTGCCATCTCCTTCCCATGGTTTGTGGGTAGTGGGATGGAGAACCTGGTCTTCTTTGTAGACAGAGTTTCCAAAAATTAGCATGTTGGTGAGGAATTTTTGGTAAAGCCCCTGTTCAATGACCAGACTTGGTGCTTTATTTGTTGGAGCATGTTATTCTTTGAGAACCTCCCTCTGGGTTCTGCTGGAGGTGGTTGTTGATAAGGGGGATTTAAAAAATGGATCGATGATAATGAGCCGCTTGAAATACTGCATAATACTCTTAACGTACTTTCTGCCACTTGAGGCATCAGTGTGTACAGGTCCAACATGACAAGTGGTGATGAAGGGTATGCATTTTATTGGTGTTCATATATAATGACTCATGTTGCTCAATTGATATTTCTGTGCTCGTGAGTCATTTAGAACTCTGGAGCAATTATTTCTAAAGCCTTGCCACTTCTTAGTGGCATTGCTAAACCTAGGATGATCCTGAACAACAGATTGGAGAAAGAAAAATAATGGTTTAGGGAAAACGGGAAGAAATAGATCCAGAGAAATTAAAAAGAAGAAGGAATAAGGTGGGCAGGCTTAGGTGGAGGTGGAGGGAAATGGAAGACGCAATATTTGTACTGGGATAAAAAATAGCATGGAGCTAGAAAGCTGTTAGCAAATGGTTGATGTTGTTGATTTAATCCCGTGTGACACATTCGTCCATGTATTTATGTAGCAGTGTGATACAGTCTTTTACTAAAACAAAAAAAACCCACAAAAGTTTAAATGCCGTGGTTTTGGTAATGAACTGCTCTATCATATGACTCATTTAGGCAAGCACATTAAAATTCTTTTAATGCCAATTTTATAATGTCAGTTAACTGGCTGCACTGAAGATCTCTAAACTGTGACTGCTTGGCTGAGCTGACCACTCAAAACCTATAAAGCTCAGAGTGGTGATCTGCACTAATCTGAGTCATGGCTTGAAGTTGCTATCAGTCATCCACATCACCCAGGCTTCTTCAGGTCATTTGCCTTAGACTCAGGCACATCATATGGCTTGCTCATTTGTATGCAGCGGGGCAGTTTTATTAAGGCTTCTGTAGGAAAAGGGAGTTTAAATCATCCTGCGTTCACAGGTCTTCCTTCTTTGCTCAGAGTGAAACTCAGTCCTTCCTATCAAGATTTAGCTTCAGCTCTGAGTCAATTTCTCAAGTATTTCCTAGGGAAATGTTGCCATGTGAAGCATGGACAGGAGTGTCAGCTGAGACGCGACAAACAGGAGATGGCTGACGGCGTGTGATTATCCCTGCTCAAAGGACACACTGGGTAGAAGTTTAGAAGTTACGTTTTCTGTCTAGTTAAGTCTTTGCTGGACCTCTCTTGTAGGACCACAGCAGAAGATGCTGGAAAGAGGTAAGGTCAGAAGGAGGTTGCCTCCCACACAGCCACCTACAATACTAATCTTTAATTTCGAAATGTCTTCAGACAGAGCTGAGAACTTACTAATTCTTTGCCATAACGCTCAGTGCTGGGGTTAGACACTCATCGCAGTCTCATGGAAGTCAACATAATCTGCTGAATGGAGATCACAGCTGTTCCATTGTGTATTAAGCCACTGATCTTATGCCATATGCGTACTGCATCACAGATGAAATGAAGACAGTAAGCAACTCTATCATATGGGCATGCCCATGGTGGGTGGGAAACATCAACAGAATGGAAAATAGATATTCCAGTTTGCTCATTTGCAGACATTTCCGATCTGCCTTTTGGCACTCTCGGGGCCTGAACTGGTTCAACAAGCAGGATTTAATCTCAGTTCAGAGAATCTAATAGAAGAAGCTATACCTGTCAGAGCCTTTTATTTCCAAAAGGCTGCTCTGAATCAATACGCTGGAGATAAGAGCCTTGAACAAGACTACCTGGAGCAAGGGTTGTTTTGATAGCTATGAATTCAATAGTCAGGCTCATGAACTTCTCCCTTAGCAGCACTTTGACTCAGAGATGAAATATTCTTGGTGACTGGAACGGTAGATCACAGAAATGGGGATGGAAGGAGTTACGAGGGATGGGAGGGAGCAGATGAAAGGCCATGGGTCACAGCAGGGAGTGCACAATGCCAGCAGGATTAAATTTCCCTATACCTGTTGTAGCCACTTTCCTTGATCCTATGGGATCCTTTGTGGATCACAGAGCAGAGCACAGCTGTCGTTTTTCATTGTGGCCAAGTAAACCCCAACTGCCTGTCCCTACCAGAATGGGACACTGCATTGTTTTTTCAGCTGTTCTTCTCCTCCTTTCATGTGTATTACAGACTGGGGAGAGCCACTGAGAACACCGCTGAGCAAAAGTATGAAAAAGGCATCAGAAGAGAAGTGTGATTATTTTCTCAGCATGGTAAGTGCAGGATGAAATTGACTTAAAATGGCATGTCTTGACTAGATCTTCCTTGTGAATTACTAAGCACATTACTCAGGAAACTGGACTAGTTCTAAGAAAGGCTTCACTGTGAAGAGAACTACAGATGATGTATGCATAAAAGGTTGTCAAGACCTCAGCAGCTGAGAAGACAGATAAAAGGTGGTGTCCCTGCCCATGGCAGGAGGGATGGAACCAGATGATCTTTAAGGTGCCTCCCAACCCAAATCATTCTATGATTCTATGAAAAGGCTGGATAACTTTTCTCTCCAAGGTTGCTGGTTCCAATCCAGATGTTGGCATAGCTGAATCTCCAAGAGTAGACCAGCATGTATTCCTGATGACATTTCATTTGCATCCAGAGACATTTCAGTCTCTGGATGACCTCCCAGACATGAAATAGAGGCTTTTCCTGTGGTAGCTGGGACAATCAGTGATTTTCAGCCATGGTACAGTTCCCACAAATCTGCATAGCAGCTGAGATAGAAGTTGGCAGTACCATTTCTAAGCGCTTTGGAAAGGGATGTGCTTATTTATTTGAAATCTTCTACAAGTCCTAAAGAAGAAAAAAGGGAGGAAAGCTACAGAGGGAGCTGGTGCTTATAGCAAAGAGATCATTCTGCTGTAACATGGATTTAGGTAGAGTTGGTTCTTCAGACTGGTCGCAGGCAAAGGAAGGATGTGCTTGCAGCTGATGGCCCTCTCTCCTGCTGAACTAGCTCCTGTGAGTTAATTCTGAGAGTTCTTGCCAACATCCTTGTTTTCACTGTAACATTTGCTCAGACAAGAAGGAAAAATGTGATAAACAGCATAAAACCTGTTCAAATTATACAAGAGCATTTCATGCTAGCAGGAGATCAAGCTAACTTTTCCTTTCTCTAAAAACCTTCTGGAAGATATCCAGCAGCCTTTTATTCCAGCAATTACATATCTGCACTTTCAGACATTTGTATTTTAATGGTTCTTTAGCTTTTTTTTTTTTTTTTTTGGCTAAACTAATGATATCGCTGGATATATATTTAATTGACCCTTCAGGGCATTAAGCTAACTGTCTGAACATTTAGGAAAAGCAGCCAAGTCTGACATTGTGTTGCAAAATGAGGGAGCTTGCCAGAGCCTGGACATAGAAGCCTTGTGCATGAGAGCTTGACCAAAGCACAAGCAGAAAGCTGATAGCTGGAGAAATACCCTGCAGTTAACGGGCACGTAAGCCAAGGAACCACTGCGAGATTAAGTATCAGGTACTATTACACTCTGCTGCACTAGGACATCTTTTTGGTTCAAAGACCTATTTATACTAGAGCCCTTTACCAGGCCTGAGCCGAGTGTATAAATGCAGACCCTTTCTACGTATAAGGAGCTCTTTATTTTCTTGTAGTGAAACAGAGATTCAGCTGTGACCTTTGCTGGCCCCAGCTCCCACCTCTTCCCAGGACTCTCCTCACGCAACTAAGTGACTGTTTGAAGTTGGGGAGACCAGCAACAAGGGGAATTTGTATTTGGTTCCACTGAGGCTTAATGAGACCTTTATTACTGCTTGTCACTGCCCCTAGTGATGCTGGAGCTCAGAGACTTTTTTAAACAGATCAAGGCACTTTTTAAACTCTTACCCCAAGGCAAATTGGCCACTTTGTCTGACCACAGCCCTTCTGCTGATATAAAGGTCCATCTGTGAGATTGCACAGACAGCTCTTGTAAAAGCCCTACTGACCTCGGTACGTGCTTCAAATGTTATGTACTTAGTATCAGTCAATAGCTTCTCAGCTGCTAAGTTTTCTTAGGGCTCTGTGTGTGTCTCTCAACCACCATCAGGCCAACATGCATTCTTTGAAACAGCTAAGTAGCTTTTAGCAAGATATTGGAAAGGTGAGGTGGTAATAACTGCAGAGTGGCCTGCCTTGTTAGCCAAAGTGCTATTGAAAGGATTTCGGCATTTTACACCATACAACTGCCGTGTTTGGAATAGGAGGGCTTAGATACCTTGAGGTGCTAAACCTGCAGTAAAACCGTACAAATAAGCGATTTGCAGTTTACTGGCTGTGCTACAAAAAAATATCCAAACTAGCAAAACAAACAGCTTAAATTCAGCTGAATTGAAAAAAAATGAAAAGCAGACAAATATTTTCGTACAACTTGCAAGATTGTTTTTATCTTTGTCAAGCAAGAAAGCACTTTAGATACATTGTGCAACAAAGTCGGTTTGAAATAAAAAGCAAAATAACAGTTTTGAAAAGTCAGTTCACAATTATAGGAGCTTGGACTATTGGGCATTTGTAGTTCCACAGTAGTAACAGCACGTGCTTGTGTATCACTTCTCACCTTCCAGTGGGTGGATCGGTATTTGCTGGAATTTTGTTTAATAACACTAAAAAATATTCTGGTACATTGCTTTGGGAGAAATGGTTTTCATTTTCCATTTTAAATTCTTTTTCACTCAGATGTGTTTAAAAATCCACAGTACACTGAGATTGCATGGTTTTCCAGAGCTGGGCACGTCACTTGCTTTTGTATACTCCACCAACCACCGTATTCTATAACTTGTAATGCTTAAGTAAGGTTTTAAACCACACTTTCAAGCCATAGCATCTAGGAGCCAATATTTTGAAAATAATTACGTCTCCGAGTCATTCAGAAGCTTTGACTTTTTTTCCAACGCATCTATTTACAGCAGGAAAAACAAAATTGTAAAATCATCTTCACACATCAACAACCCCAAAAACCACTCATGGAGGCACTGGGGATCAGCAAGTTAGTAGGAAATAGCTCTGATACATATCTGCTGTGTATTTTGATATCTTTTCTTGATGCTTGAATTCCTTTTTTGCTAATAAGTTCCCACATTTGTAAAATGCTTTGAGGTCTAGCTAAAAGCACGTGAAGTAGAGCAATAATAACACCTTGTTATCATTACCAACGGTGTTACTGCAAGTGACATGTACTTTTGCTGTTTCAGAACCTAAACACCCTGTATGACCTGCCTTGAAGGATAAGTCCCTTCTTCCTCCTGGAAGGACTTCGCTGTGAGGACAGTTAAATACCAGCTGAAGCTTGTGCATTGCAGACACATCACAAATTTTAACCTTCTGTGGGTGCTGGCCTTGAGCTACGCTTTGGTGTAAAGTGCATGAACTAATGCATATAAAAACAATGGGGCAGCTGCTTTCTTTTCTTGGCCTGATTTTTTTTAAAATATCCTGTAGCATTTAAAAGTTGTAAATGAAAGTAAATGGCAGCCCAAGCTGCCGCTTGTTGTTGTGGATTTTTTCTCCTGAGAGGGCTCCCATTACAGTAGGACATCTGTCCAGCTGGAGAGTCCCGGTGCCCTTAGCAGCCTGAAACATTTGGAGTTTGGACCTTTACAGATGGGGTAAATTAAAACTGGTTTGTGGAGCAAAAGCAGTTCCCATGTTGTCCTGTGATCCCAGTGACCCTTGGCTGGGATCTTACATCCTCAGGAAGGGGCACCACCATCGTTGTCATTTGGTGGAATCATCTATTTGTTTTATACAAGAAGCCTAATTTCAAAAGCAAAACAGCACATAAAAAAGTGAGTAAATTAATACAAAACTTGCACACCTTTTTTTTCTTTTTTCTTTTTTTTTTTTTTAAATATATATATATATATAAAAAAACCCTTTCTCCCATCTGTCTGTGGTCTAAGCGGTGTTGTGTATCTGTACCACAGGGTACAACAGCACAGCAGCTGTTGTCATCAGGAAGCAATTACCCATCTAGTTATGAGGGCAAGGTCCCTCCCAGCTCTCCTAGGGTAATGAGTAGTGAAGGAGAAGAGTGAATAGTTCCTTCTTTTTCCAAGCAGGCCTGCAAATAGGCCTAATGAATGCTGGGTTATATGTAAAATATAATGAATTAAATAATTTTTTATATCTAAATCATAGATACATAATTAGCCAAGATGTGCTTAGTGGACATAGGGTTACTTATGTGGGGCTATAGTGGGCTAGGTCTTCAAAGGTGCATAAGTGCCAGAAGATGTGGGATTTGTATGGGCTTGTAAGCAGATTTGGTTCCTAACTTTCGTTGCCTGCTTTAGGAGATTTTGACAGTCTTGACAGGCATCCCTTGCTGCTTTCAACCATCTAAATATCTTTGGAAAACCTTCTCCCTGCTGTCTGGAAAAGGCTGAGGGTACATGGAGGACTAGCAGTGTACTGTAGCCTCCACCTTTTTCTCCAACAGGGTGGCCAGCTCGGCAGGGTGGGCAGGCTGCTGTCATGGGGAGCCGCATTTTGTGCACTCTCCCCACCACGCAGGCTGAGCACTCCCTCTAACTTACCTGGTATCAGCCCCTTCATGAGACAAATCTGGCACGAGAAATCAGAATTGATGAGAATACCAACTTACAAGTTTCATCCTCAAAGCCTCCTGCTAAAGGACTGATGGGCTGGCCTTTCTCACGGGGTGTTGCTCCCCCGCTGGCAGGGCATTTGCAGTTTTCCCTGGGGAATAGCTGGCTTTTCAGTGTGAGTGAGAACAACAGAATTAGGCCTTACATTTTTCCTCAGTCCTATTTCAAGCTAAACTTCAGTGGAGTTAATAGCCCTCTGCCTAATGAGGGCAGCAGGGACTTCAGGGCTTCGTCTAGAATTAGGTTTGCTGTAGATCAGGGGCTGTCAGAGCAGATCATTTTGTTTCCCCACAGTGGCTGATAGAAGAAGATGGTCCAGGCTGCTGTAGCCTACGTGGCATGGGGGAAGCTGCTTTGCCAGGGCTGGTGCTCTGTTCTCTCAAGGAGAGGTGGCAGAAAAAAACCCTTATTTCCCTCTGTATTTGCATGATTCTCCTGTCAATGTCCGTTTTATTTTTCCAAGTATAGAGGTGTCCCATTGAGTAGCAGACACGGAATATTTGAAATTCTCTCAAGTTATCAGAAACCCGGAAGAGTTAGGCTGGGTAATGGGGGCAGGGAAAAGACATTTGCTTCCCAATGAGGAGTGACATGATGGTTCATCCTGACGATGGCTGAGCCCTCAGATGCAGTGGGACCTGCTGCTCCAGGGCAAGATGTCTTCTCAAGGCAGGGTGCTGCTGGTGAAGTATAACACCTCCCTCCTGCTCAGGGACTCTGCACCCGGGGTGGTCATCTGTGCTGGCACATGGGTGCTGCAGTGGGGCAGGCACTGGTGGTCCTCTGCCACAGCAGGGGAGAGCTACCCTGCGGGGTGGCAGCGAAGAGAAGAGGCTAACTCAGGGTCTTGCACTCACAGCTGGCTTGACAGACGTGGATCTGGGTTTTTCCATATGAAACGGTATGAGATCTCTGCAGCTTGGGGGTGGTGTTGGGATACCTTCTCATCAGGTTTGCCGGTCACAGCGGGTAACTGAGGATGGTAACACCTGAGAGTGACAAGTCCATTTCCCCTTTGCAGTGCAGCTCCTGGCAAGGGAATCTCTATAGCCCTGGCTGAAACAGGATTTTGTTTAACAATCAAAAAGCCTCAGCAGTAGGTTTATGGGTATTTTCAACAGTAACTAATGAGCACATAGGTGGCCAGGGTGAACTCTGATGCCCCAGCTAAAAATCTGAGTAAGACCTGAAATAGCCATTAAGTTATTCTTTTATTTCTGTTCATAGTGACACAACAAATAGATCTGGAATTCTTCCAGTGTATTTACAATTCAGAATCATTCATTGGATTGACTGTGCAAATCTTTGCATGTTCATAATAGCACAGTTGCACATCACAATTCATGCTGTGATAGTTAATAGATATAAGACTGATCCTACTGAGTATGAAATCCTGGCATTAGTGAAATCAAACAGGAGTTTTGACATTAATTTAATTGAGACTAGGATTGAATCCTGATGCAGTGCTACTGAAACCTTCTTTACACTCTCGTATTCATGGTAGAGATGAAGTTCAAATTTGTATGTTGACTGGGTAATAGAAGCGGCCAGATCTGTTTGAAAGAGAAGTCAAACATCTGCGCCGCTTTGGTTGATTAGTGAATTTTAAGAACTCGCACATAAATCAGTAAATTAGAAGATTAAGCCTTCTTCCCTGCTAACAGATCACTGCAGGCATTTTCACTGAACTGCACATTGCTGACAAGGTTTGGCAGGTGATGAATGATTTTGCGCTTCATGAATATTTTTCAATGGCTGATTGACAGCTGACAGGCGCTTTTTCTTTAGACAACAATAAGTCAATTTTCCCCATCATTGTATTTATGGGGGCATTGCTCTCCTCCTTTCTGAATGTGACACAGATTTTCATGGGCTGGACCCTCCCCAAAAGCACAGTCACGCTTGTGAGACTGCAGGGCTAGGGCAGCTTGCGTGGCAGCCTGGACTTGTGGCTACCAGGAATTGACGCAACACGAATTTTTCACGTCTATGTAGACCAGTTCTGCTCTACCTCAAACCAGGACACGCTGTTAGTGGGCTTTGCACCAGGAGGTGGCAGGGTCGTGCTGTTCATGCGGACTTTCCCAGCAGTGGTTGCTGATCCCATGCCTTTCTAAGATGGGTTTTTAAAGCTCTCCTAGGAGCGACTGTATCTTGTTTAGAAGATATCAAGCATGTGACTGGCATTCATGAAAAATATACTGTTTGTTTAAAGAACTATCCTTCTTGACTTGAGACTGACCCGAGTTAAATCCTCCAGACTCAAACAACCACGAGCTTTAGGAAAATGCAGATGAAGGACAGAAATTTCAGTTTAGGCTTTCTTTTCTCTGGACACTTCTGTTCCACTCATTGTTCCTCAGACACCTAGAAAACTGTGCAAGAGGTGATGCCAACCCAACTTTTCTAGCTGACCTTTTCTGCCCCCTCCTCCCTCCCTGCGGGTTTTCTTTTATGAAGTATACTCTGAAAGTGAGTTTGGTGGGTTTTTTTAAGAAAAAAAAAAAAAATTGCTAATTTTCAGCAAAATTCACTCTGTCTCTCAAGCTCTGAAAGACAGAGAGATGATGGTTCCATGCATGGCACAGAGAGGGAATCCTTATATTGTTCTGCCTACTAAGCCCACCATCTCATTCAGCAGTCACAAAATCATACAGATAAAGAAAACGTCACTGCCTGTTGCCATTAAGGGAAAAGCCTACTTTATTTAGCTCAAGGAAAAAAAAACCAAAGTAATTTGTGCTGGCCTCTTGGTAAGTATAATAGCTTTCCACTGCTAAATTTTATAGCCCTACCCAAAAAATCAGTTACGTAATGCAATGACTTTCCAACCACAGACTAAGTGTGAGGTTTGTGGTAGAGGATTTTTGGACTTGTTTTGGGCATTGGCTGAGGCAATGCAAGCTACCTGGAAAGCTGGATTTTTGCTATTCTGTTATGTATATGTAAGGGGGATTGCCATAAAAATGGAATTGTACTTTGAAGTAAATCATTGTCGTGGTTTGGTCCGGACTAGTCATAGTAATAGCAGTGGCAGTGATTTATTGACGAAACAGGAAGGATGTGCCTGATCCATGACAGTCACTGGAACTGGAGTACTTTTTAGTCAGTGGCAAATTGTTGCCTGAAGTCTGAGAGACCACAGTCTCTGCCACCTCTGTGGACTGTGTCCAGGCCAGCACTTGTGCCTGTAAAACCCATCCATCTTTCAGTTCTAGCTCATTCCTGCCTGCCTCCAGTTGTGCAGTGTTTCAGCATGAGAAAACTGAGGTTCACCAGCTAACCCATCCCTCTGCCAGCCCACTCCTGCTGCCGTACGTGCTCCCACTGGCTGCCTGTGCTGTGCCAGACACCCCATGGGGAAAGCTCAGTGGCATCTGTGCTGGCCCAAAATATGCCTGGGCATTGCTTGGAGGGAGCCATAACCATGATGGAAACTAAGCTAACTCTTTCATGCTACAGAAGGCCAGGGCCAGTGCATGGACCCGTGCTCGGGGAGTGCTGTGGCGCATGAGGTGGGGAAGTGTTGTGTGCCCTGGGCTTATGGCCTGGAAGGACACTGTGAGCCTGCAAGATCTGCTGGGTGACATGTTGAGGACTGGGGGAGATTTGGCTCGAGGCTGCTGTGCCCCCATCATGCTCATCCTGCTTGGAGGGGAGCAGCGTCAAACCAAGCCAATCCCTCCCATGTGGAGAAGAGCCGGCAGGGCTTGTGGTAGATGCCAAATCCACCATGTAGGCAGGGCAGCTGGCCACATGGCTTGCAGCAGATGATGAGCTCAGGCAGATGTGATCTGAAGGGCTCTGGTTCTTCTCAGACTTGGGTTTCCAGCTAACAAACATGCTGTTTATGCAAGCAGTGGAACAGGGTGAATGGCAGAGCTGCATGGAGAGAGGAGCATCCTCAAACTTTTCTGCAGTTCCCTCCCCTGCCCCTGGCTCTGCAGCTGGGGCAGGCTTCCTCCCCTCTCCCCCCCCTCCTGGGTGCCAGAGGGCTTTAGTGGTGATGGTTGTCTCATACTTTGGCTGTAGAGCAGCTGCATGGACAGCATAACACTGTCAGGACAGGAACAATGAGTAGGCAGTGTTAAGTCTCTCCTTGTCAAGAGCCCAGCTTTTTATTGCAGTAGATGCTCTGACTCTGGCACGGTTCATCTGGCATAAGCTGGACTTTACTCCTGGGCAGCACACATGATTTACGGCTGTCACCTTTATATTATCCTCCTGCCAGAGCCTCCGTACCCAGAGCTGCTCCAAGCCATGCTGTGTTACGGCAGCAGTGATTGTGTCAGATTAAACGGAGGGCATGGTTGAACTGCTCTGCAATACAACAGAGACCAGGGAAAGAGATTTGTATCAATGTCAAAAGCAAATGGGTTACCTAGCTTGAAGGCTGTTTTGAAACAACCTGCCCAGCCAGGTTTTGTCTGGTACCACCAGAGGCATCGCCCCTCTGCCATCATTCTCAAGGGAGCCAATTCACAGCATGGGGAAAAAAATTAATTTTCAAGTAAATTCTCCCATCTCAAAGATCCTCTCTGAAAGCTCCCGTGTAAAATAGTGCTTTGATACCATGGGACTCAGACAAATTGGTCATAGTTATGACCAACTGGTTTCCAAGTTACTGTCTGAGACGTTTTGAAAAACATATAATTCACTGCTTTTTGGACCCAGACCACTTCAGGAAGAGGACAAGGTTGTTATCCATTGCTTGAGCTACTTATGCCGACACACAAAGAAGGGGTCAGTATTCCACACCAGGCCTGAAAATCAGTTCATTAACATTATCTCTGACTTTTTTTCTCAGCTGCCATTTCTTTTGTTCTGGTGTAGTTCCCTTTTTGTCAGCTTGTTCCCTTCTCATTCAGAGGACCAGCTGGTCTCCGTACTTCTGAAAAGGGCCTTGCAGTGTTCTCCAGTAATTGCTTAGCACACCCTTGCATACAGCTGAGGGAAGGTGTTGCTCCGGTCATTGGTAAGGCACGTTTGTGTTTCTTACAAACCGGGGGAAGTTTCGGAGATCCTGCAGCACGCAGAGGCAGCCCGCTTTTATTTGGTTGCCTGATCATTTTATAAGTGCTTTCAGTTGGATGAATAGGAGGGTGAAGTCTTTGCGTGTGGAGGTTTGAATGGGCAAAGGTAGCTAAACAGGGAACCGCCACTTCTCATTCATTGAGTGCATTTAGGAGCTGCCACTTCTGCAGCCCAGGGAAGTTCCCAGACTGGGGTTTATCTGTGCAGGCTTACCTGGTGATGTATGGGATCGGGTATGTGGCTTGTGGCGTGAGAAGGAGTGTTGAAGAAGTACCCTGTAGACTTGCTTATGCATCATAAAGTTATTTTTTTCAAACAACTTCTGAGGTCTTTAAGTTTTTTTTTCTCCTCTTAAAGATTTATATTTTCATTTGTTTCCCTGAGATTTGGAAGGCTTGGACCGCACTGCCTCATGTAACTGTATGAAACTTGGAGTGAATGTTCTATAGAAAATACCACATGAATATAGATACGGGTCAGAAAGGCCAGGTCAGCTTGGAGACCCTCAGCACTGAGCAGCAGTGCACAGAGAAAAGCTGAGGGTTGTGAGTGCTACCCAGTGTCCCTTTGGTAAGGGACAAGCAGTGGTGGGGGTGCCAGCGGCATCAAGAGGAAAAGCATCCTGTCACAGGACTATAAGCCCAGGTTCAAGTGCTTCCTAAATCTTGCAGGACTTAAACCTGCATTTTCTACCTCATGGAAGAAAATCCTGGCAAACAGCTGTTGAGCAATTTGAGGTCCCCTTGCCCGCATTGTTGTTGGACACCTAAATACTTTAAAAAGACTAGATATAATTCCCTTCAAAACCACAAAGCTTTTTGCCAAGCCCTTTTCCTTTGAATTTCTGCTGACTAACCTCGGCATGACTGCTCCTCGGCATGACAGCTGCTGTGAATTGAATTATGTGCCTGAACTGTCCATGAGCCTAAACCCAAAACTTGCTGCCCGGTTTCCCTCATGCATCTCCCCCTAAGTATTTCTTTCCCCCAGCCATTTCCAGGCTATCTCCAGAGCTGCCACCAGCCGGGCGTTTGTTCAGAGCCTCCTCGAGCTTGAGGTCGAGGAGAGAGCTGGGGAGGAAAGAAGTGAGCGTGTTCAACAAGCGATTTCATCCCTGTTGGGTTCAGGTTTTGCTTTCCTTTTGGAAGCTCTCCAGGATGTTTGAAGTCCCCTGTGTGCAGGGATGAAGCCCTGCTCTGGACCTGCTTGCTGAGGGATTACACTGGACCCGCAGACCCCGGGGAGCTCAGGGAGCTGGGACTCTGAACGCCAATGGGCTGTGGGAGGACTGGGGCTGCGAGCCTGAGGTGGGGCATGTCCCCAGGGAGCTAAGTCGGTGTCCCCCAGAGGTGCTCCACCAAAGCGGGATCATCTCCATGAAACCTCTGTGCTTCAGTGCCTTTGCTGGAATCCCGGTAAAGCAAAAAGAAATCACTTTGGACTACATCTGTAAGGCAGGTCTGGGGAGCTGCTAAAATCCTTCTGGCTGCACAAGGGAATTTTAACACTAATTTGGCAATATATCATTTCTAGAGGCTCCTCTCTCATAAACACCCGTCCTCCATGTCCTCCTTGGCTATTTTCCTCCGTTCTCCACTGCAGCCAAAACGTCATTTACTTTTGAAGGATTAGGAGCTGCCACTTCCAAGCACTGTCCGGAAAAAGTTACTTCAACGGTGAAAGATCCTCTAACACAGACGCTGGAAACATTACCTCCCAGCAACCTCAGAAACAACTCAAAATAGCAGAGGTGTCCACGGTGCAGCTTAAAGGCAGAATGTAACCTGTAATGTCCCAGAGCATGGTCCAGGGCTGCCTTCCTAATAACTGGAGTCTGGGAATGCAGGTCTGGGGGTGTTGCAGGGTTTCCATGGCAGGTGGTGGTAAGCAAGACTATCTGCTTGTTGGGAAGACAGAAGATACTGTGCCTGCCTCTATTTAAAGGTAATAGCTTTTGAAGTTACTCAGAGAATGGTTGCTGCCTTTGAGCACTCCCTGTATGTGGTAAGGAAGCAGGTAGCAGCACAGATAAGTTTGTACCAAGTTTCCCAGTATTTCACTTGGAAATTCCCTTTTTCACCAGATAAACATCCCTTCAAAAACAGATCCTTACATTTCTGGAAATGGACCCACTACTTGAGTAGTTGTTTCACTGTACTGCTATAAGGATTTCCATTTTGGAAACTCTGCTGTTCATGAAAGCATTTGAATGTGTGGGATGAGATTTATCAGACCACCTTCGTGACACAGGAACATGGATCTGCAGTCCTGACTCAATTAACAGTTCTCTCCCGTGTTTCACATTAAGCATGATGTGCTGAAGTCTCATCCCATCTGCACGATGACAGCAGAGAAATGACCGGTGTGGCTAACCTCTGCAAGATTCCAAAGGAGATACTGGGTCTACTTTCTGCCCCAGATAACTAAGCCATGAATCCCAAGATGAAGCATCAAACTGAAGTCAATAGGTGCAAAGGACCAACGGTATCGAGGAGACTTTCTCGATGGAGAGTGCAGGATAGTTGCTTTTCCCAGAAGAGCAGATGGAGACATCAGGAAATGACAGAAGAGTGGAAAGAAGAAACAAGAAAGTTAGACTGGGAAAGGTGATCTGAAGTCCCACGCAAGTAAAGAAGAGAAAACACATGCTTTAATGCTTTCTTGGATCAGGTCCAAAAAAGTCTTGCAAACATGCAGCTCGTGTAGAATAGTCAAGATCTGTTCTGCTTTAATTTTGGTATATCATGTTTAAATTAGTGTGCTAGCTTGCGTCAAGCACATGCTTTGTAATTAAATTTTGAAATGACATTTTATTTTCTGAGAAAGACATTTTAAAAATGAATTGGTTATACTTCAGAAACTCAACTTTGTTGACGAAGATGGTTTCTGTTAATGAAAGACTAAACTGGATGCATTAAGAATGAAAGGAATATAAACCATATGCTGTTATGTTTGATGCGCTAAAAATGGTTCTTCTCTCTACTGGATTCCCTGGGGCTGTTTTCAGACTGGAGGTAATATACATACTTCATTTTGTGGTTTAGCACTAGATAACCCAATTAGGTGCAAGTTGGAAGAATTGAATATTCTTGGCCCACTTGGAGACCAACGTGGTCCACTTGGAGACTTCCACTTTCTGCTGAAAAGCTGAGGGGACTAGTTCTGAATGTCTTATTCTTCACAAGTCAAATCATAAAACTAGAATAGATGCTTTTCAAGGTTGAAACTTGCTGTGTTTTGCTGCTTTTCTGTATTTTCACTGAAATTTAAGTAATGTATCAAGCGTAGAGTGCATCCTTTTTGAATAAAGAACATCTTGTATGTTACACTGGAGGCTTTGGTATTCTTTTCAAGAAGGCTGCAAACCACTCTTTGGAAAGAGAATTTGTATCGTTTTCAGCAGTTGCCTATTTACGAGAAGTTGAAGACATTCAACAAACTGCATGAGCATGTCTCTCATAAACAAGTTTAATACCTTCATTTTAGGATCTTTGAATTTAACAACAAATGTTGGCCTTGGCTCCGAGAACCATCCTTTGAAAGCTAAATTGTCAGATGCAAGGACTGCATATGGTTACAATAAAAAGAAACATTCACAAAGATTATTGTAAGTAAAAGCATACCATTCAGAAGGATGTTATTCTTTTTCTGGTTGGGCTGCTGATATTTATGAGAGTTTGGACAAGAGCTGTGTATTTGTGAATATGTTTATGAATCCCAAATAGCTCTTGTATTTTGGTAGGAAAAAATGTCTTTATACTGTTTGTATTCCGAGTGCGTTATATGTCCTTCAGCTCTAGAAAGGCTTTGAGCAATTGCACTGGGAAGATTGCTGTCTCCGGTATAATATCTCCTTGACTGACTCAGTTAAAATCAACATTGTGTTTCTTGTAAAACTTGTAATAAATGCAATCCTGTTTCTGTTTGAGATAATGGGAGCGTTGTCATCAACTTCAATGAAAGTTTTTATGTACATTAATGGAACAAATGAATTCATTCTGGCACAGATAACTGCCATGTCCCCTTCCTCCCAATGGAGTACCTTATTTAGCTTCTCAGCACCCAGACCGTCCTGGTGAGGTCTGCAGGCTCAGTTTTGCATGTCTCTAAAGAACGGTAGGACATTAAATGGGGCAATGAATAAGCTCACCTATATGGGAAAGCACACCTATATGAAAAGTTGGTAATGTCTGCTGCCCAGAACTGGGATAAAGGAAGCTCTGTTTACCCGCAGCTGTATCACTGCCTTTGGATGAATCCCTTCTACTTTGCCAAGCACTGCTCAGGAAACAAAAAAGTTTGCACTGTCCCAGGCAGTCACAAATACCCTTGCTTATCCAGAGCTTTCCTACTTTCATTTTCTAGCATGTCTGATGCGTCTATAGAGAGATTATACTGTGTTGATCGGGACATCTTGAGTCTTGGATGCACTGAAATTTACTTTGAAATCCTTGCTGTTGTGTTTGTCTTCTAGCCTTCTGCAGCTGATGCACTTGATGATCTTTGGGATTTGTGTTATTGTGTGATATTTTTCACTCTTCTGATTTGTAGAAGATCGCTCTGGCTCTATCTGCAACAGGGACTCAACAGGCCCATCACAAGGACACGAGCACTGGTTTCTGATGACTCCCCCAAGCAACTGCAGGCTTTTTTTGGGGGGTGTCTGTGTTGACTTGAGTGGGAAAGCGTGACACAAGGACTGCAGGAGAAGACCTCTTGTAGATTAGTCTTTTGCCTGCATTTTAAAGTGAGGTGTATAACGATGACTTCTGTTCTCATTGCTCTTTGTTGAAGAGTTGATCTCCCTTTTCTGCCTCAGTGTGAACTGCATCTTAGCTAGGTGGTTTTTGACTCCTCTGCTAATCTTTCCAACATATGCCGTAGTGCTGCAGTTTAGTGTTGCCAGCTGAGGTTTCAGGATTTTGGCTCTACCCAGGATTCCTTTGTGAATCAGGGTGTTACACCTCCTCGTATCATCACCTCATCAATGTCTTTAATCTTCTGAAATTAATTTAAAATGAAAGCACACTGTGCAAGTGGAGCGTGCCTTTTGTATTCCTTATGAAACAAAACAAAAGCTCAGTAACATAAAATAAGCAGAGCTTGGGCAGCTCCTGCTGTGGTGTCCACACATCCACTTTCTAAGCTGATTTGGCCTATACGAAGAAGCGGAATGACTGCCAACAGCTGTGCATGCTGTACTTACTACACCTACCAAAGCGTTTGTGAAATTCTACAAAAAGTCTAGAACACACTTCTTCCATCCTTCCTTGTTTTCTTGCTTTCTCTCTCTCTCGGCAATGGCCTGTATTTAAGGAACATTACCCCAGAACTTGTTGTGGGAGCAAAGTATTCTCTTCATAGAAGTGAGTGGAAAAGATATGAGCTTAATTCTCGAGTTTCCAAATATAGAAGAGGAAACCTTTTTGTCAACTAGAGAAAGTGTTGTACTCCACCAATTACATGATGCCAACAGCTGAACAAGGGAATTAGCTGCCCCCATCCATGCGTGTGTACAACACAAAGGCATTTCTCTTCTGAAGCCTGCAGTAAACCCAGCAGAGGTTGCATTTAGAGATAAATGGACCTTTGCATTTTCCCCCTCACAACCACCTTCACAATGATGTTTTCTACAAGACACAGTTCTGCTGAACAGGCAAGTACATTAAATAATATCCACTGTTTCAAAATATATTATTTTTATTGAGAGCGCTGCTGTGTTTCACTCATGAACCTCAAAGAAAACATCTATGTATCCAAAGACATTTTCAAAGTGGTTAACCTATCTAAGTAAAATCAGAAGGAAGCAAATTGTCATAAGAAAGTGCCTTTGTTCAGCTGAGTAATTGAGTCAGATGGTATATGCTTGGCGGTGCTGTTCCTAGCTTCCAAAATACACAGTGCAACAGGCATCCCTCCAACTGCCAGCACCTTATAGATTGAGAAGTACTTGAGTTTTCACTCATTTTCTAGTTGTTCTGAATGTGGAATAGCAACTAGAAACAAAGGGAGCATTTAGTGATTTGGCGTGCCTCCAAACTGCACTAGCAAGTGACCATACCTTTTCAACATAAACTTGTTTTCAGGTGCCAGCAGTCAAGGTGGTGTTCATACATATTTTCTGAATAACGAAGCTACTAATACTGACATTTAATATCACCCAGTGCCAACACAAGGTAGTTGTATAATTGAGGAAAAGTATCAAGCAGCCTAACCCTTGAAATTATTTATTTCTATTTCAGAGCAGCTGATCCTAATCTAATTAAATAATAAATGAGATATCTCAAACAGTAAATCTGATTAGATTTTTTATTAAAGGGGATAATGCCTGTTCTCTTTTGGCAGCATCCCTTTCCCCTTTGGCAGCATCAGTCTCTGGGGTTAAATAAACGTCTGAATCACATCGTGACGATTTAACTTTGATGTACTGATGCATAGATGACAATATAGTTCCTATTATAGAATTAGCATCTTTTAATAGAAGCTGCAGAACCACTTTTGCTTTCTTGGCTGAATTTTTCTGCTCTAAAAGTTAACTGCTTTCCTTGCTTCAGTAATTCTGTTGATTTGTGTTTGGGTGGTTTTAGCTGCACGGGCTTTTAACAGGAGATAAAAGATGATAAATGGTGGGTTTGAACTGAACAAATGAAACAACTCCGGGCACTGACATTCGCCTGTATTCTGGTATACAGACTGACCAGCAGACTAACCTCTGTTAAAGGAGGAGGCCACATATTCGTTTATAATTTCTAGCAGAAAATTCTAATAGTGTTCCTAGGATGTTGTATTTGGGAGTGGCTAAAGAAAACAGGCTTATGTGTGGGAAGCAGAAAAGCAGTCATTCTACTTTTTCCAGATATAAGGAATTTTTATTTAAGACTTTTACTCAGGGTATAGTAAAAGCTGTTTTATCTCCCACTATAGACCTAAACCAGAAACAGAATTTGGCCTTTAACTTGCTACCATTTGAAAGGCCAGAATCTATAGTTACAGGTACATTTTGGGTCCACCTGCCCTCTTTACAAGGAACTCCCACCAGTGGTGTCTTCCATGGCCCCTGCTGTAGCCCTGTTTGGGGCTCAGAGTTGGTGTGATGCTTGAGGTGATCCACAATACAGCCCAGTCCTCCCACTACAGCTGTGGCAGTACCATTGTTCTGCCACCCCCAGATCATTAACGATGCTCTGGACAAGTGGAGCAAGTTGTTTGCTTAGCTGGTCATAGATTAATCTCTAAATATTCCTCTGACGTACGTTTGTTTTAAGTACAGATTCTAAATTGTTTTTCCTTTGCATGGGTATGATTAGCTTAGGAAACAAGTGTTGGTCTAAAAGCGTATACACGAAAATACTGCCATACAGAAGTGACAAGGTGAAGAACATTTTTTTTTTTTAAAACAGAACTTAAAAAAAAGTCCTCAAGAGTCTTCGCAAGCCCAGCGACTTTTCATTCTCATGAGCTTTGAATATAAAAAAAGACACTCTCCAAATCATTCCCCCAGCCATTCCCTTTTTTTTCCCCTCAGCTAAAAACATAACTCATGATTTGAAGTTTATTAATATGTATGTGTAAACATGGACTTGGAACTATAAACATTTATGTATTAACCATTTGACTATATCACCTTTTATTGCCAGCGCCCTTTGAGGTTGGTCTTTGAAATTCAAAGGATCTGACAAATGTGGGCACTGTGGGTTCATTTTAGGAAAAACTGTCTCTGACATATGTGCGCTTGTACACTTTTTATTTTAACACAACGTAGGAAGATGAAAGCAAGGGTAACGGTAAATAAAACACCTTTTCTTCTTCAGCTGTAGACTATACAGGTTCATAACCGTTGTTTCTAAATATTGCAGAAACTTCGTGGTGGCATGTTAAAAATCTCACCGAGAAGCAGACTCCCCACGTAACAGACAAAAAGCACTGGGTGCTGAAGCAGGGGAATTTGGTTCCTGTGCAGCATCCTTTTTTTGTCCAATCAGAGGAAAGTTCAGAGAAGGAATCTCTGCAGAAAAGCATTAGGAGAGCAATGTTATACTACAGGCCTTAACTTTCAGGATCCAAAGCAACACATTCTCGGTGTCCTTACTCAAGGGGCTATGTAAAAAGTCTTAATATTTTGAGCAAGTAATGCTACTTGCCAACAGTTTTAAAATGAAAATCCCTTTCTGAAAACAAACGTATGTGTAAAAAGAAGCAGAATAGGCCTTGGAGAGAGTCATCTCTGAGGCTGACTAGTAAGTACAGCCACAAAGCAACTTTCTTCCTCCTTTCACAAGCTAACAATATTTTTACCTTTTCTTTTTTTTTTTTGGATGGCAGACTGCCAAGATTTTCTATAGGAAAACAGTGGATTTTTCTTTTCTTTACTTTAAATTTAACTTATCCTCAGACCTACGTCTGGCCTGTCTTGCTTATGTACAGAAACCCATATCTCTTCCCTCAGTGCTTCCTTCACAGACCTCTTTCTTGCTCTGCTTCCCCATCTCATAAGAAATATAGGAGGTTTTGGGACTTCTTCTATTTGTTTGAGATATGATAAGTAATTGTAAAAAATGCTTTTAGGTGAGTTGACAGTGTTAAAACCTAGCAACATTTCATATGCATTAAAAACAAACTTTTGGACAAATAGCGTAATTCTCCTCAATGCAGTCCATGAATGAGCTACAAAAATAGCTTCTTGCCATGCAAATCATGGGAATACCTCTTCATTTTCCTGCAAAATTTTCATGAAGTAAGCATCATTTGCGATGCAGGTCATCACCACTGGGGTATTCTAGAGAAACAGGGAGTGCATATTTCCCTTATGGTACTCTCCTCCTTCCCCTTCAGTGCAGGGAATATCCATCTTGAAGTTTCACTAGCCAAAGCTGTGGCCATCTGTCTGAAAGGGTGCATGCTTTTCTTCTTGCTGCTTCTGTCCTCACTCTTCCCACTCCTCTTTCCATATTTACTTACAAACACTTCTCTGACTTCTTTTTAGCTCTTCATATGGCTAGCACTTATAGCCTGTCTCTATTAATCCTCAGTATCTTTCTTTTTCAGCTTCCCCCTCCATTTCTTCTCTTCCTGGGACATTTTTCTCCATATCTCATGGCAATGGCATACCTGTCCCACTCTGTGAACTTGTGCTACTGATCAGTCCATGAGAGTGCAGAGGGGTGAAATTGGTTGGGAGGTCAGAGTTTGCTGGTGCTGTTACCCCTGGTAGAATAGAAAGCCAAGGAATTATGGTACATAATACAAACCTTAGAATACGAGTCAAACGAATCAGGCTCTGAATATAGATCAAGAAGTCAGTGACTGAATGGACACTAGAGACATCCTTTCGTATAGCATGGCACCATGCTTGCACATAAACCTTTCAGCGCATTACTGAACCCGAAGCAATAGTAGAAGGTTTTCTTATTAGTATCTGTTTTAGAACTGTATAGTAATCAACCTTTTTGTCTGACCTGACTGAACAAAAAAAAGGAGAAAAACAGTGGGTAATTACCTGAAAGAAAACATGTTTAGTTTTCTTAGGGAACTGAAAAGGAAGCAAAAGGAAATTACCCAGGTAGTTCATTCCTAAATAATTAATTTTGTATAGTGTTTAGGCTTGGAGGTTAAAGGGTTGAAAGGAAAATACTTTTCCTATTCTATATAAAATATTACATCGTTTTGCACTTTTGAAATTAGTAAGTCAAGATAAATTGTTCAGATTTTTCCCAGTTCTTCTCAGGCCTTTTTTTTTTCTTTTGCTTACATTATGTATGGATATACCTAAAGCAATATTTTTCAGAAAACACTATTATCTGCAAAAAACCTCCTCACCGAGCTTCTTTCAGTAGAACATAACAGCGTCATATCCTTCCAACTTGCTCTCCTGTTAGAGCCTGCCTCATGAGCAATGCCATATCCTTCAGTGTGACTGTGGGCTTGAGAGGGGGCTGCAGATTTAAATCAGGCAATTCAATGTTTCCAATTATAGGAAATGTATTTGGAAGGATGCCAAAATGCTAAATAGCTTGATAAAAAAGAAAGGTTCTTTGTTTCAATTATTTCTTATTGCACTACATGCTTCCCTTGCCACCACTTTATTAGAGATGAGAACTCTGCGGGAGATCCTGTTCTTTATTAATTTATTTTAAAGTTATTAACTGTATTTGCAACAGCAATACCAAAACTTGAATTCAAAGGCGAACTCTGGATGAGGAAAGACAGTCCAGTGGGTTATGCCATTAGCTTGGGACTGGAGAGGAATGGCTGTAATTCCCACTCCTGACAAAGCCTCCTTGTGCGATCAAATCACTTGGACCCAGATGATCAGAGGTGTTTCATTTTACTCCGGTGGAAAATAATGCAAGTCAGGAACCTCTAGTGATCTGATGCTTCGTCTCACTCTGTGACAATTTCTGCTTTCAGAAGGGTTTGTGAGGATAGCCATCTGAAGAATTTCTCAGTGATTATTTAAGAAATCTTGAAAGAAATGTAACACATGAACTTCGGGCTTCACGAGCACACTTTGTTTCACTTTGTAGTGTCCCGTGGGAATGGGCTCATCTTTGCACCCTGCTGGATATCAGACCTTTGGCCAGGTGTCAAGCAAACACCCTCCTCTTGCAGCCAGAGGGAATGAGCCATATTCTTTTCTGTAGCTCCTATGCCCTTCCTGTTATGGGAATCAATAGGAATGGTAACTGGAAGCTGAAATCAGGATTTTTAGTCCATTCAATAAAATTCTAATTAAAAGAGAGGCCTTATGAGCTAATGCAGCAGAGGACTTTGCTACTCTCCTAAGGATTATGGAGTTTAAAGGGTCACAGCTTCTTGTGGCAACTAGTTGATGACATTAGGAGCTTAATGCTTGTTTGGATTTTGCCAACAAAATGTAGGTGAGATAAGAAAAAGAACCCACAGCAAAATTTACAAACCAATTAGTCAGCATTATAACAAGTGACCTCACAAATGGAGACACAAATAGAAATGTTTATCTTGTGGATTTATCTAGCCCTTCAAGCTATCTTGTTTCTGGTTTAAAATACTTGGGTTTACTCACTGAAATATTCTGCTTGCAACAGCATTGGGTTAAATAAAATAGAACAACATGTTAAATTGTTTGTTTGTACAACGACTAGTGGGAGAAGTCCTCACTCCTCACTTGGTGCAATTTGACAGGGATTATATGAGCTCGAGCTATCGCTACATAATTAGTTGTCAACTAATTTGTTCTAAGGCAGGGTTACATGAAGAAAATTTTCACTCGTGATAGTTACCGAAATGTGTATTTTACTGCTTGTGTTATCCCACTGCTGGCATTTACGTTTTTCCTTGGAGCACACGCTAATGAACTTTAGAAACCACAGCGTCCTCATTACTCTGTGGCTCTGGATGTTGACATTGCTGCCTAGGACATCTGTGACACAGCCGTCTGTCTAACCTGCACTGCTTTACTAAGTAATACATCAAATTCTTCCAGGAAAATGCATAGCCTATATTGACCATACAACAGTATTGCAAAGAGCAGTGAGATGAAAGCTGACGGAGGTGGATTAAGCAAACCCAGCCATACCTGCACCATGTGCCAACACATTGGACTGTCCTGGAGGTTACAGGATTAGTTCAGGATCAGGATTTCTTCCTTGTCCTGCTCCAGAACTTACTCAGAAACTTCTCTGGACTGCTGTCCTTTATCCAAGTTTGGCCCTGGCGGAAGGCTGGGAGCTATCTCTGCATCATAGTGTAGGGTTAGCCCTTTTCGGAGATGTCAGCCAGGTAACTGGAGAGCTTGCAGCTTCTGAGGGTGCTCGTTACCTTTGAGGCCCAGGTTCATCCAAGTAAGGCGCTTATGCCAAGGAGCCGAGACTGAGTTTCTCAAGGCAACTGGTGGTCTAGGTGCATTCCGTTTGTGTACCTGGGGTTAAATCTAACACAGAATTCCTTGGGGAGAGAGGAAAACAGAGAATTGGCTTTCAAAAGCCAGTTGCTACAAATATGGCAATATTGTCAGAAATCCAGAAGTATTGGACCTAAATTTCAATTAAATATTCATCATTATAAAATATTACACTGCTCACTTGTATTAACATGCAACAATTGCATTTCATTATTTTTACTAACCATCCAGTAGTTACAAAGACTCATTTATGACCACTTAACAGCCAGACTCTTAATATTTGTAGTGCAATTAGCCTGAAACAGTCTTGAATAATGTCCTGTTTACAACTGAAGTAATAAACCAAGAGCACCAGGGGACAGAAAGGCTAATTAAAGGGGACAATTGGAGAAACAATCCAGTGTTGGATGGCTGGAAACAAGCTGTTATAGTTCCTGTATGGGGTAGATTTATGCTAAAGGTGATTAAACCTTAAAAGTATTTGGTTTCTTTTTGCATGTCTGTTTGGACTCACTGGACCTGATTCTCATTTACAGCCAGACTTCTTTACACATCCAGTGGCAGTATAAAAAGTCTTTAGGAGGATATTTACTGCCAAAGTGGTCTAAAAAGGGCCTAGCATAAAAGGGCAGTAAAAATCAGACTGGACAAAGAAGTTAATAGGAACAGTTTTCCTACCCCTAAGTGCTCAATATTTTATAAAGGCAGTGGGATCTTAGGGAATTAATATCATTACTGTATAACGAACACAGACTGACTGTATGCAGATATTTTGTGTAATTGCTGCTAACTAACATCTAAACCCTCCTAAGGACTGTCTGAGTTTTCAGTCGTGCTGGAGCGCTTGGCTGCCACTCATAAACTGAATTGGCTAGCAGTGATTAGGGTGCTCTTGTCATGCCTCCAAAATCTGCTTTTTATGGGGAAAAATATTCACTGAATGTCTGCCACATGCATATTCATTAAGAATACAGTTTTGTAGTTTCTCTTAATGAGACTGAGGTAAAAATCAAGACACCTGAAGCATAAGACAACTTAAGACTTTTGTCACCAAGTTTGGTGTTTCATGTTTTCAAGCTTTCCTCTGCAAGTTGGAAAGCCAAGCTTACTTTTCTACTGAATTTTTAAACAAAACCTGATCTCCTCTTCTGATCATGCGACTCTAAGAGCTGTAGCTTTCTTTCCTAAATATACTAAGGTTTGCAGCAGAGATGCAAGGGTTGATAATGCTGGAAGTTTGAGATTAGCAGTGTAGCTTTACTCATCATCCATGCGAGTACGTTGTCCTTTTAGCTGAAATCAGTAGGAGTTTTGCTACTGTTGGCTTCAGTGGGGAAAAAATTGGACCTGAGTAATGCTATCATGTTCATTCCTAAGGAAGTAACAGACTGGAAAATAGAGTCTGGATTGTAATAACTTGATAATCAATGTTATATTCTTTGGTTGTCTTATACATGATGAATTTGTTCTGTATTTGACATATATAAAGTTGCTTTAAAAGGTTTTAAGGGTGGTATAAGGGACTATATTTTTCCCCCAGATTAGTGACTATGTGTATGCATAGGGACTCAGGAGGACTCTGGAGATGCTGGTCTTCTGTGAAACAAGACTCCACTCTTGGCCGCTTGGACATAGCTGGCTTCTGTGCAAGGCCTGAGCTCCCACCTCCTGCTCAGTGTGAACTCACACATGTCAGTGCACGTTGCAGGGTGCCACGGCCCCTGGCTCCTAGCCCTGGGCTAGCAGCATTTTAAGTGACCTGTGTGCCACCTTTGCCATGCATACTGTAGGGAGCAGACTTAGCCAGTGTGAAAAAGGTCCTGCAGGGTTAATCACAATTGATAAAGGCATAAATATAATCTGTCCATGTGGGCTTGTACTTTGGGTCATGTCTAACACTTTCCTTACAACATGGTCCTTAATGCATGGTATCTTTTTTTTCTCATTTTTATCAGTTACATGTGATGTAGAAGATGGGCTGCACCAGCTCCACCCTTGTGCAGGTCAGCCTCACACCAGGCTTAAAATCACATGTATCCGTAGAATCATTTAGGTTGGAAAAGACCTTTAAGATCATCTAGTCCAACTGTAACCTAGCACTGCCAAGTCCACCACTAAACCATGTCCCCAGGCACCACATCTACAAGTCTTTTAAATACCTCCGGGGATGGTGACTCAACCAGTTCCCTGGGCAGCCTGTTCCAATGCTTGATAACCCTTTTGGTGAAGAAATTTTTTCCTAATATCCAATCTAAACCTCTCCTGGTGCAACGTGAGGCCATTTCCTCTTGTCCTATCAGCTCTTACTTGGGAGAAGAGACCGACCCCCACCTCACTACAACTTCCCTTCAGGTAGTTGTAGAGAGCAATAAGGTCTCCCCTCATACTCCAGGCTAAACAAGCCCAGCTCCCTCAGCTGCTTCTCATAATACTTGTGCTCTAGACCCCTCACCAGCTTCATTGCCCTTCTCTTGACTTGCTCCAGCACCTCAACGTCTTTCTTGTAGTGAGGGGCCCAAAACTGAACGCAGTGAATTCTGAAACTGAACACAGTATTTGTGCCAGCTCATTGCTGATGTAACTCCATTAAAGTGGGAACAGATAACGCAAGGGGAAAATCTAACTGTAGAGCTTTCCAAGATTTCTTTCCATCCCTTTAAACTCAATAACCAGCTGGGGGAATAATGTGACAAATGTTGCTTTGTCTGCTTTTCAGAAGGACATATCGACAGCATCATTCAGGATGTTTTGAGAGGTTGAAGATACGCTGTCCGAAGAAAAGGTTTTTGAAAGTTAGGAAGCATCTAGTTGCCAAAAGACTGTAGTTCAGGTTAGCTGGGAGGTCCGTAGGGGAATGTGGATGAGTCTGCAGATGTGTAAAGGACACTAGGCCTTCAGCAAATGTTATGCAGCACACTGATTAGGGACTAGACACTGATAGTATAAAGTTGAGATGTATGGCAAAAAAGAAGAAAAAGAAAAAAACCAGATGTGCGATCTGAAGTAGTCTGATCAGCCAGGCTACTTGGAGCCTTGGCTGAACTAATGGGAGAGTATTATACAGGAATGTCAGGTCAGAAGATTTACAGGTAATGATCAGACTCAAATTGGCTATAAATTCTCAGTACATTTTTTTTCCATAATAAGTCAATGCTCTTTTAAGTAAGTTATATACAGGGAAAAGATTTCTTAAAGGGCAGGAGAAGTCATATTATTTATTCATAATTTAACAGTAAGAACCACGTAACTTTTAAAAGTAAGTTTAAATGACGGAAAGTTGAACTGAGCAAGGGAAGCTAGGAAGTAGCCTGTCTTCTGAGGAAAGTGGAGTGCACAATTTATACATTGCTTGTGATGGATCTCATTCCTAAAGTCTGCCTTGCCCAGGACCCTAGGATCTGGGAATCGTCTTACAATATTTATTGGTCTCACGGTTCAGATTCCAAATTTGTCAGCAGTGCAAGCACAGAAGAATTGTGGGTTTGAGTCAAACTCACTCACTGGTAAGGGCAGCTTGTTAAAAATGATTCCCATCATACATCCCTCTGTTTGCTTTCAATATCAAAGTGATAAAGAGGTTGGTTAAATAGGGCAGGATGTTATGGTAAATGCCTCTCTTTAGAGGCTGGTAAATTGCCTCTACGTAAGCAGCACTAAATGCCTTTTTTTTTTTCTTTTTTTTTTTTTTTAAATGAAACCCTGTGTAAGCTGTGCCTGAGGAAGGCTCATGAAAAACCACCAGAGGCAGAACACTTTAAAACTCATTTAGGAATGGAGCAATCCACAAGAAGTGGTGTGAAATGCTCACAGTACCAGGCTTAGATGGATAGTTGGCAGAACTTCACAGGCGACGGTGTCTTCTGGGGACTCGATCCTATAAATTAGGAGAGAATTTTATTGCAGGCTAGATTTATGAATGTAGTATTTACGTCAGAGAGGGAGAGGAGAGAAGAAAGATTTTTAAAACTTTGTTTAAAATATTTCTTGTAAAAAGTCTCATTAATTTTTATCTTTATAAGCCAGCTGGATAAATTGATAGAGAGCAAATTTAAGCATTTTAAGATTTTGGAAAGGACACACATCTTCTTTTCTTTTAGTGGCTGCATTCATTTCCCTGTTTCTGGAAGACCCTGGGGTTGGGATTTTTAGAGACTCTTCTCTAAATATAGAGAGACATAAATGCCTGGGCTTGTTTAGATGGACACAATTCTGTGCATCCCAGGCTTTGCTGGGTATTCACGTGTAGGAACAGTATTAAATCACAGTGTTTATAAAGAGGTATCGGATGTTCAGGAAATAAGTAATAGACCCCAGATATTTTCACCTTGAAATCACTGCTGAGAATCCAAATTTTGAGTGACAAGAGAAAAGTGTTGGCATTTGTAACCCTCAGTCTCCTGAAATACTGCAATGTTCATGTCATGAGTCTCTTTCCCTCATGTCCCCCAAGGCTGGACTTCAACCACAGCGTCTCTGGATCTTGAAACATAAGCCTTTGACAACTGATATATGCTGGTTTGCTTCCTCCATCCCCTTAAAGACAATGAGAGATCCAGTTGCTAAACCATGTGGCTATATGGTCTAGCTGCTCAGGAAGGATGAGGAGCAGCACTGTCTTCAGGCTCTGAGCCTAGAGAAGAGCTGTTCAGCTGTTTTGGTCCTTTGGTGATGTTTGCTGAGGGGGTTTGAGTCTCAGGAGATTGTTATCCCTGATGGTTTTTCTCTGCATGACAAGGACTCTGCTACAACGAGAGGGAGTGCAGGAAGGAGGGCGGTGGCCCACACTCTCTGGAGGAAATTCTCCCCAAGCCTTGCTTCAGTGGAGACAGAGGCAGGTTCCTTATGACCCAGAGCCGATGGTTACTGGTTCTGTGCACAGGAAACCTTGTGTGTGCTCCATGGTGATCGTTACCTCTCCTTTGTACACCCTCCATGAACCATCAGCTGGGAAGTAGCCTCAGACCCATCATGGTTTTACGTTTCGTTCCCTCCAGGCATCTAAGACCAGTGCTGCTTTTTTTACATCCAGAAGAGGTAGTCTTTGCTTTATTTTTGAGGCTTCTAGGGAGACACAGAAGCCATATGCAGATGTGTGGGCTCTTCCTGGCCTCTAGAGTATGAATATTTACAGGTTGCAGGCTAACCATGTTGACAATTACCAACAAGCAGTAATTGATGTTTCTTTAGGCTTCTTTAGGAAGTGTCTTAAAGGGTTGCCCATCAGCTCCCTTTCATATGCCAAAGGGCTGAAATTAAGGTTCTAGCAACTTGAAAGTCTATTGATTTTTCAAGATAAAATTCTTCCTGCAGGAGCGGGTGGGATGCGGAGGTCTGAATGGCCTCTCCTTACCCAGTGTTCAACCAACAGCAGTGCTGTTGCCTACTTGATGTCCCTCACTGCAACAGAGCAGGAGTGCCATGTTATGCTTTCTCTGCTAGCAGCCGGAGCTGCCAGCACTGTTCACCAGGGAAAATCTGGCCCGTGAGGAGCAGTGTCTATGCAATTATGCAGTACATCAACATGTATGCCCGTAAAGACGTTTATGATTCATGTCAGTCCAGTGGATAGCAAGGTAGGTATAATTAGGCCAATAAGAGAAGATCCAGCTGGGGTGTGGAGGATTGTCTAATGCTGCCAGTTCCAAGGGGTTGCAATGACGTACTAATCCAGGTCCAGACACGCTTTAATCAACTCCATCTTTATTATATGGCAAATAAACTCTCACGCTACAGCAGAGAAAAAACATGCAGATAGGTAAGTCCTGTATCCTGCAGCTCCTGAGGGTAGAAATCTCTCTATCCCATCCAGGGAGTGAGCAAAACTGCAGGTAAGGACCAAGGAGATGCATTCATGGATGCTCTCCTGCATTCCCATCACAATGCACATGGAGTCAACGGGAACTACACCCTCAATGCCAAACCGACTGGCCAATGAGGGCCAGTGGTTGAAGAAAAGGTCTCCGGTAAGAGTGAGAAGGTGCCACTGCTGAGGTTGAGCACTGTGCTGGAGACTTTCCATGTCTCTCCATCCTCCCCTCCGTCTCTCCTTCCCCCAAAGCTCTTGTCTGTGGGAGAGGTATAACAGCTCTGCTGTCATGTCAGACTGCGGTTCATGACCATGTTCCCTGGTCACTCATTTTGGTTCTCACTCTGACCCTTTCCAGAGGTGGTTCACCAGGCTTGTATGTTTGGTTTTGAAAGGGACAAATCCCAGAGACGAGCTTTGCCATCACAGTCAGGACGATTGCAGCCAGGCAAGGCACTTGTCAAAGCAGACAGCACCTCAGCCACAGCTTTCAATGCTGGTATAGACAAGGTCTTTGGGGACAAGTGGAACCTAAGGAATAGCAGAGATTATCAGCAGTGGTGAATCAGCTCTTGTCAACCTCTTCCTACTAACGCCACTCATTAAGTTGAAGTATCTATGGCTGAATTAAGTGGTGGAGTTGAAGACTAGGACCATGGAGCCTCTCTGGAGACTGAGCACAGCCCTGCCCAAGTGCTCCTTACGGCCTGTGAAAGTGCCACCCACTGACGACAAACTGTAAGATTTAGTTGGTAGGGAAGGTGATGCGACAGAAGTGTATTTGTTGGTGAGATGCTTGCATTGGTGGGCAGGGAGGGAGATGTTGTGGTCGCTGCAAATGTGGAGGAAGGGGAAGGGAAAAAAACAGTCTGTTAGTTCCTGCTGTGGGTAGGTTGTTGCTGTATTTTTTCCCAATGATCATGAACTTCTCATATTTACTAATAATATTCTGGCTGTGCCATTCCCTTGTATTCAGGGAACTATCACTGTCAGTGGTCCCAGGCAAAGAAGTTCCTCATCAAATATTTCAAATGGGGAAGCAAGAGAGACAAGTTCAATAATGTTGGTTAGTTTTAGGAAGGATCTCATCGCTTTGCGCTTATCCCTGGCAATTGCTGACAACACCTGGTAAGTCGGTATGCTCTTGTGAATACTGCCCTTGAAAGTGAGAGTATGATACAGATCATTCATAATAACTTTCTCGGTCATTACGCCTTCCTCTGTAGGAAGAGATGGGGAGAAGCGGCAGCCTTACTGCAGCGCTTCTGTGTTTTAACCTGCTTTTCACACAGCCTGATGTGGCAAAATGGTAGGGCTGTCCTATAGCCCATTGTCAACATTTATGCTGAGCCCTCTTCAGGGTAAAAAGCACAAAAATAACCAATCCCTCCTGGAAATTCTGGCTGCACTAAGAGCTTACAATCTGAACAAACAAACTGGAGATAAGGTGGGAGAACAGGGACATAACATTAAAGAAATGCCATTTATTATGATAAATGACTTAGCAGTGATTTAAGGTATTGAAGTATTATCATAGAAATAAACACTTGATGAAAGCAGAAAGAGAAGTGCCTAAGGTAATAAAGATTTATGGATTCCTGGTTGAACCACAAGGATTGAGACTGGGATGGGAGTGAAAAAAAACAAGCTTGTTGAAGTGAAGATCATTTTTGAAAGAAACTAAAGAGGAGCTAGCCCCTGCCTAAGTGAAGGGAAACAGCAGCTGCTGGGGGTGGGAAGGCTCTTCTGCTTACAACCATTATTTTTCTAATCAGAACAAATTACTCCTCAGAAAAAGCCAACTGTTGCCCCATTTGATCTGTTGATATCAGAATGGTGGTGATGGTGGTGGTGAGAGTGGTGACAAAAACGCCCAAAACTGAGAAACAGAGCTGTAGCGTCAAGACGTCAGTGAAGGAGTGTTGGGAGCACCTGCACCCAGATGTGAGGCACTCACTGTTCATGAGAGAAAATTGCAGCTCAGACTGATGTCACTCGAATACTTTATTTTTTTTTCGTACTGATAGTGAGCCATAGATAGAGAAGAAAAAGAACAAAGAGGAAAAATATTAAGCACACAGTGGAAAATAGACAAGGAAGTGCCATCACACTAATCAAAGTAGATACTCTTATATGGAAGAGCAAGGTCACAAGAGACAAAATAAACTCCAGTAATACAAACAAATCAAGTACAAAAATGAGGCCTTTTCTGGCTAACTGCCTAACTGACATGGTGAATTGCAAATAGGCAAAACAAAACTGGTCTTTAAAAATAACTGAAAACACTTTTAAAGCTCTTACCTATCTGCATTAGATAAAGCGTGCTGCACACATATTCAGGATAAATTGATTAACTGAATAAGCTGTGTAAATAATACTAGGTAGTTCCTTTAGGGTGAAATTTTTCACTTTACTGTGTGACTACAGAAATTTCAGGCACTATCCAAATTCTCCATCACCCCTGAAATAAGGTTAATGATGATGTCAACCATTCACAGACATGACCCTCATCCGTGCAGTATTATTTGAATGTGTACACATGGAGACTACTGAGGTAAGTAAACAGAGTAACCATGTTAAGCACATTTGCTTTAGAGGAAGGTAATAAAGTGCCATAGATGCATTTTTTAGTAAGGAAAATCTGCATGGAAATGGCTAATATATAGTGTGCACCTGTACAGAGCTTAGTAAAGGGAGCCTGTGATCATGGCTGGTTCCTCCAGGCATGACCTAAATGATGACATTAGTATTGCATATAGGCAAATATATAACAGCTCATTGTCAGCACTAACTGTAAGGGTTGCACAAGCCTGGCTGCCGCTCCAAAAATGGCATGGAGAACCAGACTCTGTGGTGCCCTCTAGCTAAGACGGTGCTTAACTTCATATTGGGAAGTTGAGCTGCTTGTGGAACAGGAGTAAGATTGGGTGGATCAATATTTTTCTCTCTGTTTACTGTTCTGTTCCCAAAATATTATCTACCATTTACCACAAAGGATCTTCATCATTTATTATAGAGATGTGGTTTCAGTCACATTCTTCCCAGTTCACCTTCTCCCCAGTCACAAGCATACAGCATCGTTATGATAGTTATAGGAACAGCTTACCTATTACCACTGATACTAGTTAGAATATCAATTATTTGACTCACTGACACAATAACTGTGCAGAACCAGGTCAAAACAGGATATAATCAAGGATATGGGCAGGTGAATATAAGTTATTAGTGACAGAAGAACCCACTGCATTATTTCAGAGTCTGGGCACTTTGCTCAGGCCATGGCTGACCCAAACAAAGTAGGTAATACTTTGCTCACACTGGTCTCCTGACCCACCAGATGCACTTTTCTTGTGAGGAAGACCCTAGAAGTCCGACCCTCTCCCTCAAACACTTTCAGTGGAGGTACTACCATGCCTGTAGTGTTTCCTTCTTGACAGTGCAACATTTAGTATGCTACAGTCTCATGGCTATTGTGTTGGACTGGTGCTGTGAACTTTCATTTCGTAGTCCATTGTAAAATCTTATGGTTTTGGCAGATGTCATATTGGTGGCAATACTAAACATTTGCACTATTATCTACCAACTTTTTTAGTGGAGACTGTTCTGACTGGCTCAAGTTTATTCTTTGCTTAATCCCACAGCCCCAAGCTTTCATGGGGAGTAAATGCCTTGGTGCTTTCTCCTTCCTGACATGCAGACCTAGGCATGACTGAACAGTAGAAATGCATTCTGGCAGATGGGCCCAGGACCAGATACTTCAGCTCAGCTTTTTTCTTTCTCTTTCAGAGGCAGTCTGTAATGGACAACAACTGAAGGAGGATGTGGTAGGACTAGAGGACTTGAATTACTTCCTGGATCCATTAATCCTATGCCTTACCTTCCCATGGTGCTATAGCCACTACCCATGGTGTTTCACTGGGAGTTCAAACAACGCCTAGACTATGGTAGGGGAGAGGGGAACAGGAGGTGGGGTGTCAGATAAACCTGTCTCTGGATGTCCTTCACAGCTCCAGTGACCACTGTGGTGTCCCTGACATGTTCGTGGGGCAAACTGGGGACTCTGTGTCGAGCCATGCTACCCTGGGGTGGTGTGAGCACCAGCCCCAGTGCACAGCCCATGCACAAGGGAAGGTTCAACTCAATTACCTGTTAGGGTAAATGAATTAACTAGATAATTCCTGACACAGGGTGGGAAGGGTCCAGGAATCTTTTTGTTACTTTCTTTGGCTCAGTCTGGGAGAAACTCTGTTTCAGCACTCCTGAAGTGATCAGACAGGTTTTCTGCAGCTGTTTCTGCATAGTGAACATACTGATTTCCTTAAACAAACCCAGAAATGCTTCAGCCTTTAGGCCAATCTTTTTCAAACTCAGATGCCTACAGTTATTCTCCTCAGTCTGAACTGAGATACTTAAAAGAAGTCAGTTATTTCAGTCATATATGTGCTAATCAGAAGTGGAGACAAGCCCAGAATTGGAAGAATCCTCCAAGGAAGTGCAGTGGAAGCAAGTCTGGACAATTGATTAATGCGGAAAAGCTGACATATAAAAATGAGAACCAGACTTTCATAACACCCGCTCCTCAAGTTTTTATTTTTCAAGCTCCATAAACAGCAGAAGTTTCATCTAAAAGGAAATTTGAGTTGAAGTATGCACTAAATATCGGCTACATTTGTCTTCAGCATGGTCATATATTCTATTCATGGTATATTCAGACATACATGATTTTCTTTATTACACTATTAGTTTATGACAGGTATATATTTTCTACATTGTGCCAGGATGTAACTTCATCGCTTATGAATTCTTTAGCATTATTAAAACAATATAAAAAACCAGATGAGATCCCACCATAGTGGAGAAGAATCAGCAAGAACTGTCTAGAGTATGAGGACAGAACTGAGCTCACAAACCTTATACTTCATGTTTTACATGATTCACAAGGTAGTCAAACGTGATTATATTCCTGTTTATAGGTGAAAAGCTGAGGTTGCCTTTTGAAAAAGGTCCATATTATATAAATGGGGCAATAATTGGCTTCCTGACAAATGTCCTTCCTGAGGTTTTCCCATTGTACCATGACCCTGACGTAAACAGAGACCCATATGTTGTTAACAAGATGGGGTCTGGCTCACTGTCTGAAGCCATATTGACTGCTGGGGTAAATATGCTCAGTTTCTTCACCTGTAGAATCAGGATCACAATACTTGAAAGGCAAAGGGTGCTATGAAGACCTCTTCATGTCTTCATCCCAGTTACAACATGTAAAATGCTGTCATAAATGCAGAGGGTTAATTATGATTCTTATGACTAAAATTGGTTTGCCAAGAACAGCGAAACAGCATTGGAGCTGGTAGTTGTTCACCTTCATCTATGGCTGTGAAAAACAGCTTGGAAATAGCAGGAAAACTCCCTGAGAGTTGGTTGAGGTTTGTCCTTTAACCTGTGCATTCAAAAGGTCAGCTTAAAAATGAAACTTTTTTTCATGGATATGCTGCAATGACCTGCTGATGATAATCAGGTGATTGGGGTTTTTAAAATCTGAATCAAAATGTCGCCATGAGCTTTGGGTAGGCATCCTCTAGACTGCTTGGCAGCAGCAAAAGGAAGGACCTGTCTCTGGCCCCATCCCCTGCTGCTTCCAGTTGGGCTCCCTGGCTGGACCCTGGATGTGACCCATCCCCTCACCGTGCCCGGGGCTGGCCAGGGGTCCTGTTACAAGCCCCATCTCTGCCTCCGTGTTCTTTCCCCAGGGAATGGTTCCCATGGGTGAGGCCATGACCCATACCAGGTCACTACCATTCCTGGCTTGGCTGCTCTACACTAACAGCTGTTGCTGCCTGACAGACATGAGAAAAAATGAGTAGCACAATGGCAGTTTATTGGCTCCACTGGTCACCAGTATGGTAGGCGTATCGTCTGCCTTGGTCTCCATCCCTGGCAGAGTAGATAATCCTTCAAGGAAAGTCATCTTCTCTTGGGTGTGCTGGGTTCCTCCCAAAGAGTGGAGTGGATTAGAAGGGTGGATACTCAGAAACCCTAAAAATCAGGCCCTGGTTTTGGTGGATACATGTGGATGATGCACTCGTAATACAATCTTTCCGGTCACTTTGAAAAAGGGCTGATCTGCCTTATTCAGCACCCAGATGGATTATTAGTTTTGATGTAATGTAGAAACACCCTGCTGGGAAAGTCCAGCCAAAAATAAAGTCATGCATGTGTGGCCTTCCTTTTAATTCCCAGTCTTCATTGTTGGGCTGACCTAATCATGCCCACTGGCTTCTTAAATTAGCTTCGTGGATCTAAAAGACGCTGTACTTGTTTTGAGAGCATTTTTAATTGAGCTAAGTTCTAATTACCTGATGTAAAATTCTCTCTGGTAGAAAGAGTGTATATATTCATTGGTACGTACATATCTGCAAATATGCAAAATGAACCCACGAATTTGTCAACTACAAGAAGAATCATGTTGCTTATACTGTTGATTACATATAATTAGGATTCAAAAGATATGCAGATGGAAGGCAAACGAGCTAGGAACTCAGCTTGGATTGAAATTACTCACTGCTCTCAGTCATTTTCATGACAAGCATCAATTGTCAAGGGTTGCTTTATTTTGTTATTTAAATATTCAGACCTGAGAATTATTTTAATTAGATTAGATTATGGCAACGCATCTCCCTCAATGTGGTCTTGTCCATGCAGAACCAATTAGTGCATCATTTCACCACAGCGAGTGAGACTAAGAGAAGGGTGTGGATGTGTGAAGAGAGGGGGAAAAGGGAAAGCAGATGTGGTTCAGACATTTTTTCCATCTGATTTTCAAAATATTTTCCCACCAGTCTAAATCTACTCCCGCTGGCGTCAATTGGAGCTCTGCCATAGACTGCAGTGGGAGTAGGGCTAGGCCAGTGCATGACCCTTTTGAAACCACATCCTCATTTGTTACATAAATGAAAACTCTGTGAATCATTTTTGCTCACTGTGATAATTTTTTAAATGGAAAAGTGTCAGAGATGGGGGGACAGCATCAATTTTGAAGTGGTCAGCAGAAATCTCAGCATAGGTATCTTTTGGGATTGCTCCTTCAGATCCTGGGGTTTGTTTCTCCATGCAAAGAATTGTGGGGCTCATGCCGCATCACCAGGACCTTCTCTCAGAGAGCTGAGACACCACAGGTCCTGCATTCTGTGACATGGGGAGGTCAGAAGACCTCAGAAAACTAGAAGAAAGTGGGAGTATGTAATGGTGATTGGCTAGATAGAGCCTGTAATCTGTGCCAGAACCCTCTACTGAGCCATGCCAGGCCATCCTTGGGAACAGGAGAGTTTTCTTTCCTTTTTTTTTCTTTTTTTTCCCCTTTTTTTCATTCCTTTTGCTTTGGTTTTGTTCTGTGTGAGGGGAATGTGGCACTGCAGGAAGATGAAGGAGGATGAGTCAAGCGGGTAAGAAAGCCAGGTAGCCCTCCTTGCTTTCTTTGATACAGAGGTATTTGGCTAGGGAGAACAGGGCTTTTCAGAACCCTCCTTAATGAACTTTTGTACCCAAAGGCTATATGACTTCCTTCCCAAGGCTACAGAGTTGAACAATAAGTGCCACTGTGGGTTCTGTGATAGTGCGGCTCCCTAAGGACATACTCAGGGCAGACCTTGTATTAAGGCTTGACTCAGAAATGCATTTTCCTTTGGCTTGTTATGTACAAGTGCAGGCAAATGTGAAGATCAAATTACTAACTTTCCTGACTGCTTCTTGGTTAAAGAGGTAGTTTTGTATGTGTGTATATATTTAATGTAAACGTATACGTATATTTCCTGTTGCCACTGGCAAATCTTTTTGGATTGTTACCCTGAATTTCTGCATTTTATGTAACAGTGTTTTCATCTATAAAAGTTCTGACCATTTTGAGGGTTTCACTGTACTATAATTTGCTCAGTGAGATACCATTTCTTGCACTGATAAGGACTTTTATTTGCGAGTAATTCCTGAGGACAATTTCTTTAAATAAATTAATGAAGAGAAAAGAGTTACATTCACAGGAAAGAGAGAAAATGCTTTATATCACAAATATGACAGAGAAATTCTGTAATTAAGGGGAAAAAAACCAACCTCAAACCATGTTGTCTGTGAGCAAAATACCTAAACAGAAGGCTTACTAGCACATGTTTTTGAAAACCTCAAGCATACTGTGTAGAAGGCAGGTCTAATCCATGCTGAAAAAAACCCCAGCTTTAGAGTTTAACCCAAGGCCCACTGAAATCAGTGAAATTATTATCTTGGGTTTTAGCCCAGGCTCTCACTATGGCAGCAGACACTTTCGAACAAATATAAAGGGTATCCTGTAGTGGAGGCGTTAGTCTGGGACTCACTGTTTTGCACTGTCAGCCCTGATCCCCGCTCTCAAGGAGGTAGTGGAAATCATCTAGCCCCACCACAGCCTAGTTCTCTTAACTGTAGCACTGTGCCACTAAAAGCATAATTTCTTAACATTAATTAATAATCCCTGTGAGATCCTCAAGCAGAAGATGCTGTAGAAGTACAGAGTATAATTTATTTCAAGGCATTAAAGAATTTATAGAATAAAAGGTGGAAGGATTTGAAGTATTTTGTTCAAAACTGAGTTTTCCTACACTTGCTTCCTTGGAAACAGGACTTCAGAAGTACTAGAAGAAATATTAAACTCAATGCCCTGTGGACATCTCAGTGTTGGTTATTGAAAAGAAGAGCCGGAGAAGCCAGAGCTTTGCCCAAAGATAGATCTGCCCAGAGACTTGAAAACTAATTGATTACAACAGTTCATCCACTTTATTGGGGTGCTTCTTATGACAAGAATATGTGGTAATTATAGGACACAGTTTGAGTTAGGCAATGTTGTGTTTGCTCCTACAGCTCTTTTATCTGAACATCCTGGTTTTGAAGAAGAAAACTCACTTTAAGTGATTGATTTATGATTGCTCTGTCCATTTCGACGTACATGGGAACTTGACACATGGAAAGACATTTCAGTCTGAAAATTTCCTCCAGCATGTCTAGGTGATATGCTAATTTGCATGTCAAGTTAATACATGATGTCTCAATAATAAATGGCCTCAGGAGTTTGAAAGACAGTGTGTAATTCTACTAGATCCTAGCTTTGGAGCCCATATGGTAATTGGTGGGTTCTTCCTCTCACATTTTAAGCACGTGGATGAAGTTTGTGTGAAGCAGAATCAAGTCTGGAGAAGTTTCATAACAAAATTCTTGAAATAACATCACAATATGTTATGAAACAGACAATGTTTGCTGATATCTACTGCTTTCTGTAGTGAATCACGGATATCAGACAGAAATTACCTTGCATGTTGTCAGGTCCTTTTCCATGCTGGCACGTCTCCTGTCGTCTTAACGATGGTTCTCTAGGTCCAGTCTAGTGCCTGGATAAAGACATTGGAGCCCCTAATGCTGAAAGTTAGAATATCACTGTGAATATATACAAAAATAAGTTTTTCATGGTGTTACTTTGCACTCCTTCATTAAATATGAACATCTTAAATCTTCTCCACAGGTACATATAAGACTTCTTAGGAGGTTTGTTTCTGCCCTGCTGTAGTTTCTACCTCAAATGATGGCACTTGCTTTGTGGATATGCACGCGCTGGAAATTACAGTAGAAACTATAGGACTGACTAGTACAGATTTTTTTTTCTCCCATAGAGTTGTAAGTCCCTGGAGCTGGCCATATGATGCTTCTGGAAAGGCACTGGACAGGAAGGGTAAGGATTTTGGCTCTGGCAGATAGAGAGGGCAGGCAGTCCCCGCTGTTTCACTGGCAGTCATGGTCTGTCAAGAGTGTAATGGAGATGTGGCACAGAAGCAAGTTAGGCCATAACAATCTGTTTTGTATTGATCCACTTTCAAGCCCTGACAACAAGGGCATGCCAGAGATGGGCAGGGCTGCGTTCATGATGTTCTCAGCTTTGGGAGCTCTCTGATGCTGCTGTGTTTATAGATAATCTGCAAACAAGATCTGCAGTGTTTGGATGGGGTGTTTTATTCCCTGTTCATGTCATACTCTGGAGGTGTCCCAAATCCATGAGACATGATGGTAGATGTGGAAAACCACTGTTTCTCCCCTCTTTCTGGGTGGTTACCTTTGTATTTCTGGGAGCACAGCAGAAGGCCTCACACAGATGCTCAGATACTTATGTCATTAAAAAAGTATTTTGAATACATCCTCAACTTTTTCCCTTTTTTTCTAGGCAAGGAACAACAGATTTAAGAGGAGTCATAAAAAGAATTTTTTTTAAAAAGAGTACAAGTGGAAAAAAATGAAAGGTAAAAGCTATTGGAAGAAAGAAGCAACAGTGCATAATCACACTCTGGCCTTCCCATGGGGCTGTTTAATTAATTACCGTTTACTCTTACCAGTTCATTTCTACTCAAAGATTTTCTTTTGTTAGCTCTAGGCAGGATATGCACCGGAGCGGAAATTTGTGTGAAAGAGACTAAACCTGTAAACATTACTTCCATCCTAACTGGGAGTGCATGCATTATTATAAAACAACTTTAATTATAGGCAACTTAAAAAAGATACCATCACTCCAACAGCAACTGCTGTGTACTGAACAAGATGAAACTCAATCCCTTGCAACCAAAACAAACAGGCCATTGCAAGGCACTAAGGTTTTGAAAGGCGGTGCTTTTACTTAGGAAGGAACTGCCAGAAAATCTGATACCAAAAAAGCATTTTCTGGGTCACTTACCAAACGCAAAGCTTTTTAAAGGGTCTGGGGACTAATAAATCCCTAGCTTATTATATGAATAATATTAATCTATTCAAAAGCTGCAGGTGTTTCATGCTTTTCCCTCAGCTCACAACGCAGAGAGTCTTATCTCAAAGCTTTAATAGCCAAAATCCTGGAACCACAAGGAAGTTTGGGGTCAGTTGCTGCTATTTATTACCCCTTTTGTGAAAGTACTGACTTGCCCTAGTGACAGACCAGGTTCCATGCAGCTCCAACTGCTGTGTGGGCAGGAGGAGAAGGCTCTCTCCACCCTGTGGGTTTACAGTGTAATTTGGAACAAGAGGCAATGGACAAGATCATCAAAACTGGGGGACAAAAGGAGAAATAAGACAAACAAGCCATGGTGGGATCATGTGGGCAAACAATTAGGCAGGTGAGTGTGCAGTAAATGCATGCATGCACTACAAATGCAATGAGCATGGATCAAAATCAGGAGTCAGTATCCGTACCTGGAAATGAGTGGAAAGAACCGCAGCAGGGCTTCAGTTTGCCCTGGCTAACTTGTTTCAGCAAAGATGCCACCAGCGTGTGTTTGCGCTTCTGAGTGTGACAACTTCCACAAAGAGGTGAAGTAAGCAGGAAGCCAGCTGGATCCATACTCCGTCATCTTTCTTACAGCCCTAATGCTGCTAATACTGTATCCTGTAGGGGCAGAGTCCCCGTGAGGTGTCTAGGGTTGGTGTTGATGTGAATGGGGGCAAATCCTGATTCTGCTCATTTACTGGAGGTCAAAATTTGCCCTTGAAGTTAAGACCAGACATTAGGATAAGGGAATCCCAAGGCACAGTTTTCAGTGGCTTTCGTAGTGTTACACCAAACTTGACTTTAGTCCTTAAAGCTTGCTAGTCTACCAAAAAAACTCCATCATCTGCATTGCAACACATTTTTGATTTAGGTGACTGAATGTCAAGATTTAAAAAGCACCAGGAAAATGCGTGATGCCTGCAAGTTTTAGGAAGATTTTGGTTTTTTGCACTGCCTCGTTCAGTTGGCTATGTGCCTGGCAGGGAACTGGGAGTTGAGAGCTGGCATTGGGAATAGTTTGCGGTAACAGAGGATGATAAATACATGCTGAATAGTGGTAAGTAAGCCGGTTTCGTTCCTCAAATGAAAGCCTTTGAGGCAGATTGGAAGGGAACTTGTCAACCCTGTGTGGTGCCTTGAATAATGGGTCCAAATCTAATATTTTTTCTACAAAAAAATTGAGTGTCCTGTGAGGGTATGGGCTAAAATATGATTATGTTGGCATGTGGTTGTTGTGTTAATGCTCAAAGTAAGATGAGCAGATTTTTTTACCTTGAAAATTACAGATTTGGGTGGCAGGATTTGTCCAGGAGGGGCGAGGGCCAGGACTTGTCAGCCAGGGCTTGTCCCACTGCCCCAGCAGCCGCAGGGCAGCCAGCAGTCCTGAGCATCAGCATATTTGGGATGGTGATGGGGCAGGGCTGAGGTGCAGGTGGGGAGTCAGTCTGTGGGTCAGGGTGAGCGAGGTACATGGCCAGACATAAGCACATTTGCAGGATAGCGCAGGAAGCACCAAGGGTGAAGTGAGCTAAAATCGACTCCAAAGCAAGTGAGGAAAAGCCCTGACAAACCTCCTCACATCTCTTCCCTTACACAGCTTTTCTCTGAGCAGCTTCACCAGAGGTCCCAGAGCTGACCGTCCCAGGGCCAGGCAGGAGCACAGGAGGGCAGAAGAGTGTGATCAGGGCTGTGATGAGATTTTTAGGAAAAGAATGAGCACATATGGGTTCTGCTGGGGAAAAAAAAACAAAACCCAAACAGTGTGAACAGCACCCCTCATTTTAAAACCTCATTTTAACCTCCAAACCCAATCATTTATGTCTATGTTTATTTACTGTCACATTATGTTTTATGGGCCAGGTCTATTTTAAAAGCAGCTCCTGCAAAACATTGTACCAGGAATTAATTTAGCACTTTATGTCTATCTCACTTAATTTCCTTCATTTTTGCTTAAACAATTAGATAAATTTGCTGCAGCAAAATTGGTGCCTCCCAGGGTGCTGCAACTTCCATTGATGGGTGGGCATGTAGTCCCTGATATGATCAATACTGTTGAGATTGAACTCTTCCTTCCTCTCACATGAGCTTGCAACAAGCCCCTATGTGAGCTAAGCAGCACAGATTTGGTCTTTCTGGTGCCCAGGGATGGCAGGCTGCAGCACAAGACTAGCTCTTCTTGGAAGAAGGCAGACTGACGGGAAGTTTGGCCTCGCTGGACTGGGAAGAGGCCATTGCAGAGCGGTGGGATGGAGTGTGGAAATCCCATTGGATAGGGTGTGCACACCTGCAGGCTCCCTGAATCTGTCCTTTGCCTCTTTTTCTTCTCTTTCCCTACCTCCTCTTTGGCTTAGTTCTAGAAAGTAAACCACCCCCCATTTTTGATTAGAGGAAGGTGGCGGTTGTGCACACTTTGTAATGGCTGTATGGCTCAGGAGAAGAGAAACAATCAGCTGAGGAAGGGGTGTGATGCTGTGAAACATGTTCATTCTCTGAAGCAGTTCCACCACAGATTAATTTTCCTTTTATACCAAATAACCTACATTTCGATTTCATGCTTTTGTGTGCAAATGCAAGTATGTGCGTGCTGTGGGACACACAGGGTCACATTAATCACTGGATCCAATCCATTTCGCAGTGGCATTATCCTAAGAATGAGCTTCGCACTCAGTATGTCGCAGGAAACCAGCTATATGTCTGCGTTTCAACAGCTGGAACAAGCAAGCCCACACATTGATCCCTCTAGACTGCACTGATTTTAGTCTCTATGCTGAGAGACTGTATACTTAATTGTGGGTCTATTGATTTGGTGACAACTGTTCAGATTACTTGTCTGAATACAAATGAAGCCATTCTAAGACACGTTTGCTTTTTTCTTTTTCTTTGGTCCAGTTTTCATCTCTGTAACAGCCACCTCTGCTGATCACACACTGGTTGCAGCTGCTTTAATGGGCTGATGGGAAAAGAACCCTAAATGTACTATTTATCAAGTTGAAATTTTCCCTTTAATAAGTTCTTCCCGTTACACTGCAAATCTTACACAGCTCACTGGATTTACCCTTCTTCAATTAGCAATCAAGCCTCTCCATATGCATGAGTGTTGCGAATCAATACCCACTGAGCCAATTGCCCTTTATAGCGACAAAAATAAAATAACTGTGGCAGAGGAAGAAGTAGCTGTAGGAGTTAATTTTAAAAGCTTCATATGCAAGTGGAAGAAGCACATGACTGAAGACTAGCTAGCAGCCTGTCTATTAATAAAACTCAGGTAAGCCCACTCTGATGGGTTTTTGTGCTGGACCAGCCCACTGCATGTAGCAGAAGGGCACATGGGAGCACACTGAAGGGGGCTGGCACCATCTGCGCAAACAAGATTTATTGCAGCCCTCAATTCTTCCTGTGACGCTGCTGCAACTGTCGCTACACCTCTTCTATGGACAAAGCTCAGCAAGGCCTTCCTTTCCAAAACGTGGCTCTCTTCAAGCTCAGGTGTGCTGAACAAAAGCCTGAGTCAAGATTTCATGAGAAAGATGCTTTCGTTTTCAAAAACACATATTTACTTCAGGGTCTCATTTTCCAGATGATAGATATAAAACTGCCAGTGTTTTTGTCTCCCTGTTCTTTAGCGTAAAGATCTGTATTTCCCAGTCCCATTTGTTTAACTAGGAAGTACCTTACCTCTTCCAGACCACTCATCAGAGACCAGCAATCCATTTCTCTGAGAGGTTTGAATCTTGTCCTGATTAGTGCCTTGGGCTTGCTTATATTAAATGTTTCAATGTGTTTGATTAGCTGCCTCTGTTTGAGTGACGGCAAAGCAGAGAGATCACCTACCTGCCTTTCAGAGCGAGGTTATGATGGATAAGCCCTGGAATTAATGAAACTACTATGTCTGATCACAGCTGGTCAAGCAGGCTGGTATATTCAACTCTCCTTTTGCTTTTATCACACAGAATGAAATAAATCATGTAAGGATTCCAAATTTCTTGGCTGGGTCTGTTGAGTATTTAACTCTGGCCAGTGAACTCCCTAACTTTCTCTGGATTCAGAGCTATTAAAGAGAAGTAAACACATGGGTGTTCAAAGGCTTTCCCTTCCCTCCGCGGCTCTTCCCATGTTGTTCTTAACAGGAGATGAAAAGGCGAGGGCAAAGATTGCTCTGTCCCAACACGCAATCCAGCTAATGAAATAATTATCTTACAATGTGGCTTAGTATGGAGTAATTGTAAAAGAAAGCTGCTTGGCAGCATGTCGTCTTGGGGCGAGCTGCTTCCATGATGTTTCCACTCCTTCACCCAGGGAGAAGCTCGGCAGGAGGGATGGGATTATGAAATGCTGCATGTTTTGGAAGTCCCGTCACTGGGCTTTGCACAGGGTGGTGCTAGTGTGTGTTTTTCAAGCCTCTAGTTTCTTTCACAAATTTGCCAAGACTTGAGGAATAGCCAGTGCTCCATCTTCTTCAGCAGGTAAAGATCCATTGAAATGGATCACACAAAACATCTCCAAATCCAGCACGTTTTTTGGCAGTCTCTGAATGGATGCCTATGACAGAGATTAAGCTATTTCCTTGTAAACTTTTAAAATGAGTTGTTCCAGAGCAAGCAGAGAATTGTTGCCAAGGCTGCTCAGGGAAGCCTAGCACATCGTATATGTCCTCTTGGGACTGACAGCCTGAAAACCAACAGTCTCCAGGCACAATAGCACCAAATTGGAAAGAACAGACGAGGAGGCAGCCCAAATGTCACCTGAGTGTTCGTCAGACCCATGTACTTGTCCCCTCCTTGGTGTAATTAATGGTCACCTCTGGGTGAGATTTCCTGAGTTTGAGGTAACAGGAGAGAGTTGGGGGAGAGCGTCCTGATCTTACCACAAGGTTTGTGAAGGCACATGAAGGGTGAACAGAGCAGGAACGAGTGTGCTATTAGATTGTGAATTTTGAAAGGCTTATAAATTGCAGCAGCACAAGCCAGGCAAAGTGTTTATTAGACATGCAAATCCCTTGGACAGTGCTATAAAAGCATAGGATACTTGGCAAGTGTTGTAACTCTTGTCTCGAAGAAGCTTGCAGCTGCAAGTTGTGAGAAAAAAGTTTTGCAACTCCAGGGAAAGAATTGTCCCTCAGAAGTGGAAGACTATAATAGCAGAGGGAAGAAATATTAATGTAGCCTGATCTATCAGGAACTCAGGCTCCGAGATTTACCCATGTATTTGAAAAACAGGAGTGGTGTTGAAGCAAAAACTGACAGGTCTGCAGAAAACTTGGCCCTGATCAGTCTGTCTGTTCAGCTCTGCCTCAATGCACAGCTTTGTAAGATGCAAACAAAAACCTAAAAATCAGGATGGTAAGTTGCATGGTGGAGATACATGGTCCAGGACTTGTCTGCACAGAAACTATTCCAGCTTGATTCTTCAGACACTTTTTTCCAGCACAACTCCAGATACGATCACTCTTAACCCAGTGCTGTTAAGCAGCTGAAAGTGCCATACTTATCAAAATGGACTCAATTTTTTTTCATGCTGGACTTGTCTGATTTTCATGAGGCTTGTCTGCTTGCCCGCTTGTCCCATCTGTCCAAAGATTTGTCAGACCTCTGTGCCACAACAACATCTGAGTTTACTGTCCAGTTCCAAAGGAAGTCTCCAAGACACCTCATTCCTACAGATTTTATGAAAAATAGAGGCTTGGTGAAACAGTGCCCCGGCAAAGACTCGGTTTGTCCGCACAGGGCTTTGTCAACAGTGTCGGTCTCGTATCCCCCCACCACTAGGTCTGTGTGGAAGAGGCTTCATCAGGGGACCCTGCCTGCAGCTGCAGTGGGACCAGAGCGCTGCTCCTTGCCCAGCCCCAGCCCTCAGCCGGCCCCATCATGCTGCGGCCGTGGCTGGAGCCCTGGGCGCTGGGGGGCAGCCGGGGGGACGTGGCTGAGGGGCTGCTCAGGTGCCTGCTGAAGGCTACCGAATGTGGGTCATTGACAACCCAACCAACAGCTTATTTTCAGCACAAGCAGTTCTAGTGATGTCACCATCACGAACTATTGTCTATCCAAAGACCTCAGTTAAAAAAAAAAAAAAAAAAAAAAAAATTATGTATCCATAATAGCCAAAAATCCAGCTTTTAAGATTTAATTGACCTGCATGGGGTGGGGGGAAAGGGAGCAGGCCTCTGACCTCCAGCCCCCTGACACGAGGCAGAACCAGGCTGCTTTGTGCTGTGAAGAAATCATCGGACTGGTGGGTGCAATTCCCTGTTAGGAGAGGGCATCTCTCTGCAGCACCTGACATGGTTTACTCTGAAACCAAAATACAGCATTAGATGGGTCATTAATCTTATTCAGTGTGACTTTTCCTGTCCCTCAGCTCACTGTATATCTGCTCCATTAGTAGGTTTCAAATCTTCTGGAGATTACTGCAGGGAGCAGTGTACTAAGCTTAGCGGAGAAATAATTTGATATATTATGAAGAATCCCACACTTTCGCGAGGCACACTGGTTGGAAAAGGAGGCATCTGCTGTACTTCTTTCCCCAGTATGAAAATTTTAGAGGGCGCGTATTGTGTATCAGAGCTTGAAAGTGTACTTTTTTAAAGAATGAAGATATTTTTTAATCCCCCTCTCTCTTTTTTTTTTTTTTTAAGTTGACAAAGCTTCTTTTTAAAAAGTCCTGGAGCCATTCTGAGATGTTGGTTGGTACAAATAAAAAAGTCACAGTTTCCCTCTGCACATATGTTTTTCTACAAAGAAAAAAGATCCATCACTAATGAGTAATGAAAAATGAACCTGAAATTAATCAGCACGTTTCTACTGAAGATCCAGATGGGCCGGAAGATCTGTTTAACGTACCCAGCAATGAAAGTGCCCATTGTCTCTACACTCCAATATTGACATAATATAATTTCCTTTACTCTTTCAGGTCCTGGAAATGACGACATGAAAGTCAATATTTAACACTGAGTTTCTATAGGAGTTCCCTGTCTTGATCAGGCTCCACTGCCTTTTCTTTCTCCGGACTTGATAAGGGCTGCTCAGATGCCATTGACCTTATTGGACAGCCCCCAAGGAAATGCTAGCTTCCATGTCAGTGTTGTTGTCCCTTCAGTCACTGTTCAGCACAGTAAAAGAGCTATACCACTTATTTAGACTTCTAAATATGAACTTAGTTTTAGACGCTCATTAGTTTCACCCACGCTGTCACCATATCCTTCCAGTCCAACCAGCACACCAGCTGATGGTCTGGCTCATGAGTGAACCAAGGGAGCCAAGCTGGCCGCTGGGTTCAGAGCCACGGGCACAGCCTTGGGGCTGCATCTGCTGACAGCGGCCAGGACATTTGGCAGGACTGCTGGATTTTTATAACAAGGGCATGTAAGAGCCCTGGATTGTTGTTCAGGCAGGGAAGTCGGACAATTTATCAGGTAAGTGTGGTGTTCAGGATCAGAGCTGCAGGAAAACAAATGAGGCAACTGAGCTAGAGATCTGCCCTGTGCAATTCCGCTGGCAGTAAGGGATCGGCGCAAGGCATCTCATCGTGAAGAGAAGCTCATGCTTGTTTTTCCTTCTTTTCCAAATGGATGGTGAGAAATTTATGCTGTGTTCAGCCATAATCCCATACCCTGGCCAAAACTGGGACCTTGGTCATTGCTAATGCCAAAGAGCTGTACAAGAGAGGGACTTGCAGCCTAGCAGTGACGTTGCGAACATACAGTTCAATGGTTACTTGGGTTCAATATCAGTTAAAGTACTAAGATCTGATGGCAAATCCAGTCCTTTAAAAAAAAAAAAAAAAGACACTTCAGAGAAAAGCTGGACTAAAACACTAAATAAACAGAAAAATCCTAACCCTAACAAAATGGAACCACCAGGCATATAAGGGAGTGAATTGTGACTATCCAGTACTGAAAGGAATAATTACAGAAAATAATTTGTGAGCAAACGGACCATTCAAATTTTTTAAAATATTAAACCAATTTGTAAAGTTGAGTACTTCTCATTTCAGTTCGTTCTTAGTATTCGCAAAAAGGAGCAAAAGCTAAATTAATCACTTGTGTGATTGTACTTTTGGCTAATTTTCTATTGTTCCTGGTGTAGTAGGACTTTGAAACCCCTGACATGAATCAGTATCCATTTTATGAGCGACTGTTTCAGTAAGGAGAATCAGTCCTTGCCCAGAGTGCTTGGAAGTCTAAGTTTCTGAGAGCTGACATTACGCAGAGACTGGACAGAGAGCTGATGTTGTAGGAGTAGAACCAGGGGTTGAGAAGATAAGGAAACAATAAAAGAACAATTTCTATTGAAAGCAGGGCTCTAGAAACAGGCATAACTGGAGGAGCTACAGTGAGTTACATGTTAACCCATATGCATATATTAACCCACAGACGGGCTGTCAGAAGTCCTGAGGATGTTGAAAATTCATGGAAACATCTGAGATTGGGCTTATGTGACCAACTCGAACGAAAAGGTAATGCAAGAAGTTGTCCCCTGAACAGGTAAATCCTGTGGGAGGTGTGTGAGGATGTGGAGCAGATTTGTGTCTCACTTATGTTGTCTGCACACCTTTGATTTACTAATACAGTAAACAGGCCTTCGGTTCTTTCTGTGGGTGCCTGCCTAAACTGAGCTGAGTAGTGACTGATGCTTTCCTGTGGATGCTTGGGATTTGGCACATCTTTCAGATCTGGCACTGCTTCTCCAGACACCTTGCACACCTCTTCTCCAGCCCTTCATTCCTCTGAGTGCACCAGGTAGCTGGTAGAATAATTTTTACTCTCAGAAAAAATTAGCCTATCATCTATGCAATGTATGAATCTAAGTTGACAGAAATTTTCTGCTGTCTAGTCGGCATGGCTGCCATGTGTGTCCTGAGAAATGAGGTGACCATCTATCCGCTTTTCCTACTCAGAGGTTGTCAGTGACCTCTGATCAAGAGCCTGAGAAATCTCTACCTAGGACAGGCCATTGTAGTAGTACCTGCCATACCACTGCCTGAGGACTAACAGACTCTGCCAACATTACTACTTTTATATTGGTTGAGGAAAGCCCTCTTGGATCCATAGATGGTACCCACATCTCCTTCCTGTCAGAGGCCCAACAGTTAACTTGGAGTCAGATAATTGCTTCATGAAGCAAACATCAGGAGAAAAAATATGTAGCCTATGTTGGTGATACAATAGGAAATAGTGTATACAGTAGACCACATGTGGATGTCAGTGTTTGAATGTTGTGGGAGCATGCATGACATGTTTTGGACATGACGGATCATTGTCCAAGAAAACATTATCAATCAAGCAAGTCTGGTTAATCATGAAAAAAAAATGCATCTCTACACTCAACTAGTGCATAGGTTGCGTCAGCCAACCCCCTCTGTTGTTTCAAGGTGTTTAATATAGCAATGGTGACTGAAGTGGTGTTCAGCCCTACCACTCTTTTCCTTCCCATCCCCCCACTCCCCAAGTCTTACTTGAACTGGGTGTGAACCCAAGCAGGAAGGAAAAAGAGTAAAAAGGGTAGCAGGAAGGAGTGGGGACGTCTCGAAGCAACCCAAAGAGTAAAGATTAGGCAGCTGGGAGACCAAGGGATGACATGATACAAGGACACAGAAGGAGCTCAAAGAAGAGGCTACAGAAGATAAAAGATGTAGCTGGAAGAAATATAAGGATGCACTGAGGGCACTCATTGGAGAGGTCACACAGAGACCTAAACAAGTGACAAAGGGAATCGAAGGGCAACTCACATAAGGCCTGGCTAGAGAGAATGAAAGATCTGGCCTTAGGAGGTGAGGGATGTGAGTGAAGTCCACACAGGGATCAAAGAGGATAAAAGGCATGGCTGGGGGCAGGAGGAAGATGGAGTGGTTGAAGGAGCTCACAAAATGGTGACCAGTCATGAGATCAGAAAAACTGATAAACAATCGAGATTTTTATTTTGCTGTAATCATTACTGGAGGAAAATAACTGATAAATAGTTTTCAACACCTTATTTCGTCTAATGCACTTTATGTCTTTTACAAATTTTTGGTTGTGGTGGGAAAACATTTGGGCAAACAATTTTTGTATTGAAACTTTGGACAATTTTAATCACACGTCTTAGAGTGTATGTTGATGGCTCCCTTAAGTGTATTCATTATTCACTCAATACATTTCCACAGACCAATTATCTGTAGTGAATATTTATACTCCAGTGCCATCAATGCCAAGAGGTTATTGTGAACCTCGTTAGTAAGTGATTTGCATAAATCTTCAGCAGAAGAAATCAGACAATTACAGGATCTTTACTTTTCAGTAAAAACCTGCAGTTCTGCCAGCTGTGGAGAAATTTTTTTAAAGACCTGTAAAATGTTAGAAACAAAAAGAAATTAGATTCCAAATACATTGCTTGAAATATTTTGAAATTTGGAAGACATTATTCAATGTTTAAGCCAATATTTAGTATTTAAAAGAATACAGATTTTAAAATCTGCTTTTGCACATATTTACGTAGTGGATTTCGCACTTTGTATTCAGCAAATATTAGTAGTCATAAAATTTAAGAGCATGAATCTTTATCTGAAAGGTAACCAAGGATGGAAAAATGATTTGAGCAAAGGTCAGAGTAGCGTTCTTGTCTGTTTGATCAAAATTCTTTAAAATGCTTGTTTAAAAGATGTTTGAACTAAAAATGTCATTAATGTCATTCAGTTACAGTGAAGGGGACTGCACCTGCTTTACATTGGTCACTCAGAACTGAGCAACTCATCTTGATATTAAAATATTCACAGTCAGATAGGGAAGCTGGGGGACAGGGTGGATGATGTACCTGAGAGTAGTGGAAGTTCTGTAGAAATGAGATACCTAAAAATAAAACCGAATTCGAATCCCGTGGTTCAGGCTCCACTGACATTTACAAATTCAGTCAAGTGTAAATTTAAAAAAGGAGTGGATGAGTAAAATAATCCAGAGAAAAGGGAATCCATCAAACAGATCCAGCCCAGCCGTGTGAACCTGGCTTTGCTGCTCTCCCACTCCAGCTGGCTTGCTGTCTGCACGCACAGTCTCACTAATCCCCTCCCTGAGCAGTCTGCTGCTGCTGCTGCTGCTGCTGCTGATGATGATGATGACGATGATGATGATGTTGCTGCTCGTGAAGCCACTTCTTGAAATAATGGCTGACCTAATTATGCAGCATGGATCTCTACCTTAAATGTATATGGTGACTGTGTACATGAAATGCGTACTGGATATTTCATAAACCAGTACCTAAATCTGACATAATCTCATTTCACATCTCACCCCATCTTCCTTCACAAAGTACAATTAAAGTAGAAGTGTATTTATGCAACAAACATTACAGCACAGATTTAGAAAGCAGACAGTGTTAAACTGATTGCTTTTCACTAGTAGTCACTGAGGAAGGGGGTGGAACAGTCATAGTGTCACTATCCAGATTTAATAACTTCTCTAACACAGGGCAGAAAGTCACTAGACAGATAAAACTGTCTGTGCAGTAATACCACAGAGCAGATACATGTTTTGACTGCTGTGTTCATTATGTGGCCTGATAGGTTTTAGATCAGAATAATTAATTATTGTGAAGGTGTCAGACATTGCATGGATTCTCACAATATGGAGTCGATTTAGCATCCTCTCTATTACAATGAAAAAGCAACATATTTTACAGATGAAATCACTGGAGACAAACTAATTACCCATCAGCCATAGATTAATAGGTTGCGTGGTGAAATTATGATCAGTACCAGAAACAGATTTGCAAATGGGCCCTACCTACTCTCTCTGTACAGAAAGTTGGTTTCTAGGCTATAGAGAGGTGCTGCATGCTGTTGTTATAGACACCTTCTGCAGCTCTTGTTCTCCACTCTCTTTATTGCAGGCACCTTGGATGTGGTCACAGCTTCACAGCTTCAAATGCATTGCAGACATGGTTAAATCAAGGCTTAGACTTTCCCTTACGTATCCTGGGGCTTGCGTTGGAAAAGTTATCGGAGAATTGGTTTTAAAGGCTGCTGAAAAAGTAACGAACTTTCGTTAAAACCTCAACATCTTTATTTAGAGTGCTTGAATTTAAAGACGCTTAAACAGGTCGCATCAGTATTCTAACAATGAAAGTTCAGATTTTAATTTTAAAATGGTATTTTTCAGCTAAACTTGAGCAAGTGTTATTAAGAGATAGAAGAAAAGAAATGAAATATTATGAAGTGGTTCAATAGTCTGAAAATGAACTAAGTTTAATCAAACATAATTTCTTGGATTGGCCCAAACACTTTTTTCTTCTTTTGAAAATCCTCTCAAAGTTTTATATTGCATTACTGTCAGACATTCCTCCCACAGAGGTGTTTTTTTTTTTTGTTCAGCTCTCCATTAAAAGACCAAAGACTTTATTTATCCAGGATAGTCTACCTCTGATGTTCCCTAGGCTTTCCACCCTCCCTGACCTTATGTACTTTGTTAAATCTGAAAAGATCACAAGCTGACAATGGTAAAGTGATACAGCTGGAGGCTATAGTTAGCTATCGGTGTGACAGACGTTGTGATGGGCAACCAATATAGGTGGGGATCTATGCGCAGAAGGAACACAAGCAAAGTCTCTTGAGTACCATGTACTCCTGGGTTTTTTCCTATATGACAGGTGACAAGACCAGTGCAGGGCCACCTTACACCCCCAAAATGTGGAAGGATGAGAAAGCAGTGAAATTTGTGTATTGTGGAAATGAACTTGAGGGTAAGGGCACTTCCATAAGTAAAGAAGAAGCAAACAAAATGCAGGAGCTGCACAGAAACTGTTTTTGGAGGGATGAGTTTGTCTCACAGGTCTAGGTTAGCACGTGCACAGCTGATCCCACCCGTCAGCCAAGTCAACTGTGGGTCCCCATGGGAAAGTCATCAGTGCCGGTTATCTGCAGCTCCGGTGCCTGCTGTGCCTGCGCGCAAGGTGGGATTAGGTATTTCCTTCTGAGCTTTACAGGTAATTAATTCTCTGCTGGGGCCCTGGGGAGGAATAAATTTTGCACTGCGGCTTGATTGCAGGGAACAGAAAAGGCCTGATTTCAGTTCACTCCCTGTGGTGGGAAACGGGGTCTCTTCCCTCAGATGACTCTTGGCTCACACCCGCGAAGCTGCCAAAGTGAGAGAGAAACTGTAGGCTGGGATATAAATATTAAATATTGCTGAATCTCTTAACCAAGTACAAAATACACCAAATCAGAAGGGTTGTTCCTAGCTACTGATTTAGCTTGTTTTCCAATCTTGTAAGCTGGACCGAGTCCTCATGACCTTCTTATAGATTAAAGCCCTGGGAAAAAGGGGGCAGTTGGAAGGCTCAGATTATATTTTTCCCATGGTTACAATAGATTAATTCACTCCTAGGAGATAGTTCCCAGCTATTCCATGGTGAATATGTTTGATATGAAAGAACAGAGTTTTTATCTCACATTTATAATATAAGACTTAAAGGCGCTATTCCAGTGGTTCCAAGTTTGTATCATTCATAAATATGCTCAGTATACTGTGCCTAGCAATAACCTGGACATATGTGAATAAATTCAAAAACTTACCCCCCCCCCAAAATGTTATGCCAAAGAGAATTCAAATGTGATACTTAGTCATGAAAAGCATCGGAACTACCTGAACTGGTCTTCAAAGACAGATATATAGTCTTTAAAAAGTAAAAAATAAGGAAAATCACAGAATCACAGAATGGTAGGGTTGGAAGGGACCTCTGGAGATCATCTAGTCCAACCCCCCTGCCAGAGCAGGGTCACCTAGAGCAGGTTGCACAGGAACGTGTCCAGGAGGGTTTTGAATGTCTCCAGAGATGGAGACTCCACCACCTCTCTGGGCAGCCTGTTCCAGTGCTCTGCCACCCTCAAAGCAAAGAAGTTCTTCCTCATGTTTAGGTGGAACTTCCTGTGTTCAAGTTTGTGCCCATTCACTCTTGCCCTGTTGGTGGGCACCACTGAAAAGAGCCTGGCCCCATCCTCCTGACACCCAGCCTTTAAGTATTTATAAGCATTGATAAGATCCCCCCTCAGTTGTCTTTTTTCCAGATTGAAGAGACCCATATTCCTCAGCCTTTCATCATAAGAGAGATGTTCCAGTCCCCTCATCATCTTGGTAGCCCTTTACTGTACCCTCTCCAGCAGTTCCCTGTCCTTCTTGAACCAGGGAGCCCAGAACTGGACACAGTACTCCACATGTGGCCTCACCAAGGCAGAGTAGAGAGGGAGGATGACCTCCCTCGACCTGCTGGCCACACACTTCTTGGTGCACCCCAGGATGGCATTGGCCTTCTTGACCACAAGGGCACATTGCTGGCTAATGGTCATCCCGTTGTCCACCAGGACTCCCAGGTCTCTTTCCACAGAGCTGCTCTCCAGCAGGTCAGCGCCCAACCTGTACTGGTGCATGGGGTTGTTCCTCCACAGGTGCAGCACCCTACACTTGCCCTTGTTGAATTTCATAAGGTTCCTTTCTGCCCAACTCTCCAGCCTGTCCAGGTCTCTCTGTATGGTGGCACAGCTTTCCGGTGTGTCAGCCACCCCCCCAGCTTTGTGTCATCGGCAAACTTGCTGAGGGTGCACTCTATCCCTTCATCCAGGTCACTGATGAATGTATTGAACAAGACTGGACCCAGTACTGACCCCTGGGGAACACCACTCATCACTGACCTCCAACTAGACTCTGTGCCCCTAATCACGACCCTCTGAGCTCTGTCTTTCAACCAGTTTTCTGGTTTGCTACTCCTAGTATAGATGTTGTTAATGATACAACAACTACATCTTTCCTGGGTGGCAGAGTAGTGCATACATTTATGAGGTTTATTCTTACTCATGTCAAAGGGGCTGGGTTTTAACTAGGTTTTTCTTTCCCTCTCTGAATGAGCTTCCCAGGTCAGTGAAGCACTTGGGCACATAGCTTAAATCCCTAAGTTGAAATTGATTTCAGTGGAGTTTGGAGACATGCTGAAATGATCTGTTTAAGGCACGACTCTGGAGAAGCAACTTTATAGGGATCAGAAGAAATACCAAGGTGACACAGCGGCAGGACACAATCACTGTCAATAGCCATATAACGTTGTGTAGCTGTGTTCATGTCAGGCAACACAATGAAAAGCTAAATGAGATGTCAAATGTGTATTAGCTTCTCCTGCATTTACATACTGTAGAGGTGTGTTGATGAAGAGCAGTATATTTTGCTGTAACTATAAGGACTCTTAGCTATCGCGCACTCACTGCCTGCTCAGTGGCTGAGGAGCTGCTGAACTCCTGACAGATGACTTCTAGCCTTGCTCCAGGCAATTAATCAAAAATAATTTGGGAAAGGTCAGCAAGCCACTCTGCACCACTTAGAAGTGAACTTGGTTAGAGAAAACCACCACAAATGAAGAGATGTTAGTGAGGATTTTGGGTTTGGGGTTTTTTTGCTTTTTTTTGTGTGTGGTTTCTGCTGAGGATTTTTTTTCCCAGTGTGCACTTTTCATCACATTATCCAGAGTATTTAAAATGAACAGGCAATGGACTTCCCACTTTTCCCTCAGGAGGCTATTCCACAGTCTAATAGATCTGATCCTTCCATTTTTTTCCAACTAACGTTCAGCCAACGTTTTCTTTTTGCTACTTCAACCCAGTGCTGCTAGCTGTGCCCCACACCAAATAATCTCTTGGCTGTTTTATGCTCTGAAAAGAACTAGCGTTTTATTATCCTCTTTCTTTCTCATTTAGCCATGCTAAACACATTTAACTCCTATCATCACTCTTCATGAGTTGCCTTCAATCCTTTCAGATGTTTTAATTTCACTTCACTGACTTCTCTCCTGAACTGTGTTCTTTAAGTCATTCCCTGTTCCTAAACTTCCTCTTACCTTAAGTGCTGCTGACATCCACAACAGAGTATATGAGCTGTGGCATAGCCCGTGATCACTACGTAAAGACAATCGGTGTCCTCACTCCGCTGCCTGTTTCTGTATTATTGAGTATTGTGATAAAGAAGAAAGGCACTGTGACATATAAGGCCTAATGCACAATTGCTTAGACAGGATCCTGAATTGCTCCTCCTAGCACAGACTGTTATTAACATCTCCCACATTACAAAGACATTTTTACCTCTCTTTTCCTTTCTGCACCATGCACTTGAGTCACAAAGAAGCCCATTCTTTTCCTTTCCATTAACGTACACATTTAAATGTCTGAGTTATCTGCCTTTCCTCTTGTAAACTGTTGAGAAAACTCTAGATAGCTTTTCTTTCGTACGACCGCAAGCAGTGCTGCATCTGAAAACGGTTGACACGTTTCTAATAAGAAGAGTTGTGTTGCCCAAGCCTGAAGATCCACCTTACCCAGCAGCCGGTCTCTGAAGGTGGCCTAAACTGTCCTAATCTCCACTCTCCTGAAGCGTTGCTCTGTGGATGGCTGCCCACCATGGACTCTGCATTGCTCTGGATCTGGGAATAATCCCAAAGATTAACGAACTCTTCAGCTTCATGTATGAAGAGAGCTGCCCTACTTTATGCTTTGTAATTGCATTTGTCAGGCTTTAGGACAAAAAATGCTTATTTGCATCTTCAGTGCACCTGCAGTCCATTGAAGGGGGCCATATCTGGAGAGACAGAAGTACTGATTCTGAGCCAAAATGTCTGCGCTGCCTAAAAACATCCAGGGTAAATCCACTGACAAATTAGCTTGGCATCCAGAGATCTCAGAGGCTTTCGGATTTAGACTGCAGCTGAGCAGAGGTGTTGAAGTCCAACACGTTGGCCATAGACTGTCCCCGTTCCCTGATGAATTTGGTGCAAAGCTCCACAAACACTTGCGCAGGGATGGTACAGGGAGTGGCGCAGAGTAAGAAATCCACAGCTGGAGAAAGCCGCTAGAGGGGTGGCAGGTGCCATCTAAGCCTGAGTAAACAGCCCTGCTGCTGAAGTGTAGACACTGAAAAGTGGCAGAAAAGATGGGAGTTTCCTGAGTCTTCAGTACAGTGCTCTCACTCCTCCTCATCCTCCTTCTCCTTATTCGTGTTACGGCAGCGCTTAGGAGACGCTTGACATTTTTAATGAGCAGAAAAAGAGATAGTTTAGCCAGCGATCAGAACCCTGAGTCTGAAGCTGCCACGGAGCTCTGCAGCCTTGCTGCCGCCCAGGCGGAGCCGGAGCTGGCAGCGATGGTGTACCAGCACACCCTGCACCTCTGCAAGGGCAGGGGGGGCACGGAAGGCACCTGCCAGGATCAATGAAGCTGATCTAAAGGCAACATAATAGCGGCGGTGTTTTGGTGCAACAGGATCATGAGTGCAAAGGAAGAAGGGAGGCAGCATTATTCAACGATAATAAATTTTTAATATAAGAGGCTGATGTTAAAATGAGCCCAAAATCTAAGCCCTGGATGTGGTCTCTGGAGATACAGTGGAGACACAGGAAGGGGGAAGCTTGAACTGCTGTTAACTATTCTTTTCTCTGTCCAAGCAGGAGATACTGCCCATTTCTAGAACTTCGCAGAGACTCAGTGCATTCAAGGCACTACATTTCTAGTGTCTGGCCAGCAGAGGATTCAGTGTCCTCTGTCCCTCCCAGCCCAATAATGTGGTTTCTCTTTCCACCAGCAGTACCACTTTGCAGGGCCTAGCTAGCTTCGTGGCTGTGGGTGCTCTTGTAGCTGGGACCTGTCCCTTCCACCAGGGCTCCGCAGCAGGAATGACTCTGCACAGGCATCGATCGTCCTGCTGCTGTTTGCCTCCAGGCTGCTGTATCAGACACCCTTCCAACGTCCCAATCACGCTTTTTCTTGAACCTCCTGCAAGCAGGCATCCCAGAGGGCTGAGATAGTTCAGCGGGTCAATAGAATAGCAGGGAAAATCCAGGGTCTCACGGGTGTCAGGATGCCCTGAGGTGTGGTACTGCAATTACCAGCTGATCAAACAGCTGTATATCGCTGAGGACAAGAAGCAGGGGAGGCAGCAGGCATCTTGTCACTGGCATCTTGTCACCAGCATCTTATCACAGCTTCTGTCTGACCCTCCTACGAGAGAGACAGAATTAGTGTGTCTGGGGAGCCATAAGGGTGTGAGGGTCTCTGTCTTTGACTGGACATTCAGCCTGTCCTTTGCAATTTGCCCTGAAACCCTTTTTTCGGCTTTTCCCTTTGTGTAAGTGTCAGAAGGGCAGGCTGAGCAATAAGTGAAAAGGGAGGCAGGAGGAGCAGCTTCCAGGGACGGGGGTCTCCTCCAGGAGAGGAGGTCGGAGGGCGTCTGTCAAAACACAACAGGCTGCGGGGAGTCTCTGGGACAAAGGCGGCGGTGTCAGGGGTCACCCTTCAGTGCTATAAAACGTGACGTGCTGGGAGACGCGGGGGGACATGTCACGCATTTTGTTTGTGTCCTTGCCAGCTGGTGTCCGCTGGAAGGAGCAGCTTGTTTAAATTAGCCACGGTCTTCACTGATGACGCTTGGAATAGCAGGGCAGTGCGATAGACCTCCACCCATCTCAAAACGCTTGGCAGACAGAGCGCGGGGCCGCTTCGGCTGGGGAGGAACATCCCGGTTGGACCAGATGGGGAGGTGGAGGAGGGACGGGATGGCAGGCGGGGATGGGGTCCCTGGTGCTGACACCAAGGATCACCCACCCCTCACTGCATGGGTAGGCGACCACTTGCCTTCTGGCCTGCCAGCAATAAGGGAAAGGGTGAATGGGTTTAGGGGAGAGAGGGGACAAAATGCCTGTGGAGCAGGAATGTAAAAGTGATGTGAGGGTAAAGCGATTCTGCTGGAGAAGCGATTGTGCCCTGTCTTCAGAGGGAGGTGTTGAGTGGAAGTGGCTGAAGCGGAGTGGTGTCTTTCAAGCATTTGAACCTAAGATAAAAAGATAGGGTTTCCTCAGTACCTTCAGTATGCCCTTGTTCAGCACTTCCCTCTATTTACTGTAGGAAATGCCTCCAATATCTCAAATAGTGGGGTTATCTGACTGCAAACACTTATTTAGTCGTTTAAGTAACTTGCGCCAGGAGAGAAAATAGGAAGTTTAAGTAATGTTGGTCCCTCAGTCCCCAAGGGGCTGGATTAGGTTTGCTGTCAGATTCAGTCCTGTGCACTTTTGCATCACTTACCCCTTTGCTCCTGATCCCAAGCGCCACCAGGATTCACCGAAATCCCTGCTCTGCTCCCTTCCTTTCTGTGCTGTCGAGTTTTAATGAGTCAACTACTTTTAGGAGAGACCTAACCAACATTGCTTTTGAGTGGCTTCTGCCTTCAGCCTTATCTCACAGCCCTTGAAATACTGCCTTTTTGTTCCAAACCTCTTTCCTACCAGGGCAAAAAGGCATCGGAAGCGCGGTAGCACCCAAGAGGCTCAAAAAGCCACGTCTTCAGCGAAGTGTTTTAGGAAGCGCAGATGGCTTTAACCTGTAGCTGGCTGCTGAACACACAGACTTGGAGTGTGAAATCCCCTCAAGCCGGAGGCATCAGTCAGCGGAGGGCACACAAGCGGCGACTGTGGCCAGCGTGGCTGTCCCAGGCAAAGAGCTCACCGCGGAGCCCTGGTGGCTGGTGCAGCCACGGCCAAAGACTTTGGTGTCGAGCCCTGGTGACGGATACGCGCGGCGTTGACAGGTGCCATTGTGGCAGGAATGTCTCCACTTGTTGTGCCTCAGACTTGGATTGAAAATGCTTCTCTCTTCTCTTCAAACATGGGTCTGAAACAACTGAGCAGGTTTTGGGAGATGGCTACCTTATTCTGAGAAATGGCATCCCAGCATGGTGCTAATTGTGGCGTTAGAAGTATCCTGATGACTCTAATAGCAACATTGTTTGATTCACACTTTTTAATAAGTGAGAAAGAATCCTGCTCAGGGTTATCTGCAGCAAGACAAGTCGTAGCGTCTATTTATCACAAATCTGTACAAAATGTCAATAACACCCCATATCCACTACAAAAAAGAGGAGAATCTCTCTGGTTGAGAACAAAGTATTTATGAAAAAATTAATGATTGAACAGTGCTGTTAAATTTCTGCCTTTTATTTCATAAACAAAATGCACAGAGCAGTAACAGTTTACAGTTCAGGAAGGACACAGCTATTCCCTGTGCTGACAACTACTTATGCTCTATTTAACATGTGGAATTTAAGTGGTGCAGAAAGTACACTTGGCCGGGAATTGTTGTCTGAAAGCCTTTGCAAAGGAAAATGCATCTACTGCCAAAAATTAGTTTTCAGTAGGAAATTTCTTAGTATTCTGCAGAGTCATAGACTTTCCTCCTGTTCTGTAATTAGACATCAAAGGAAAGACTGTCATGTAAATTAAAAGATACCAATTGAGATCCTTTGAAACAAGCAGCATGCTGTACATAAATAATTATTCATATTTATGTTTATTTTAATCTCATTAATCTGCTTTTGAAAGCCATTGTTAAGCATCCACTCTGACATTGGAAAGACTCCTGTTAACTTTCACAGGCTCTGGGATAGACTCCAGTGCTTAACAGGTCGTATGGATGTAATAACACCCGTGATCTGTATCACTCACATTTGTCCACAGCTAGATTGGACAGGTTATGTTTGTTTTGCTTTATATGTGGTGACTGTGTAAAAATGAATGGCCTTTACTGTGCAGGAGGTCGGAGTCAAAACTTCATTATGCCTCCCAGACTTGTGGTCTGTGCTTTACAGACGAGTGCAGGGTACGCACACGGGGTGGGGGAGCCCAGGAGACCCTCGTCAGGGAAGAGATGCCAGTTAGGGCTGGAGGCACGCGGCCCGCGATCAGTTCTCTCCTGTTTTCTTCCCCGGCTTTGCAGTAGGAAATGCTGAATCAGGGAAGCGAAATGACCGACTGGATAACTTATATTGCCTGAGGCACGCTTGCTTGTGTAAGAGAGAGTCTGCACAAAGCCAATGTCACTTCGGATTGAGGAGCAACAGACTGTTTAAGAAAGGAGAGACAGACCCAGCTCTAGGAGTGGCATGTTCGGGGATGAATCCATGTACCTGCTGGCAAAGGCCGCCTCAGTGCCTACCTTGCCACCTTTCCCAGTCCCTAGGAAGAAATAAACTCGTCAGTGCTAAAGGCAGAGGCGGCAATTCAGCACCTTTATAGCCTAACCGTTGCATTTCAGGGTTCATTTACTTTTGTTGGTACAGGAAGATCAACAGCAAAGATGGCTGAGAACAAAAAAAAAAAACCCATAAAAGAGTAGCAATCAAGGGTGTGGTAACTGGATGCAGATAAAGTAAAAAATGACAGGCAATGTGTAAGTCTTAGGTATTGCTATGCAGGCTATTTTCCTTTTAAAAAGATTGTCTAACAAAGATATTGCTTAAAGTATAATAACCTACTTTGCTATGACTGAATACATCAGTTAAAAGGATCCCAGCTGCGTTACTGAAATACTTTAGACATTATTTTTTGCTGTTATTGGGATATGGCATTGAATTGATGTCAATTGTTCACACAGTTCAGCGCTGTGTTTGATGTTTGTGGTAAAAAAAAGAAAACTCTAGAATAGTCTGTTCTTTACTGACACTCCTACTCAGAAGATGATAACAGAGGTTTTTTCCTGATACTTTGCCTTTCTTTCACCTTGTCACCTAACCAAGATCAACAGAACAAAGTCAAAATTAAAGGTAGTAAAAGGAAAGCTTCTGTTCTGCTTGATTTTTATCTAGCAAGACAATCTTAAACTCTCTTGAATAAAAAGTAAAACAGTACAAATATCAACGTGTTTGCTCAGTCACTCACAATCGCAGAAAGTGGCTCCTAAACATCCTTTGATATTTTTTGATGTTTCTTTGTATTACAGCAGCAGTGGGAGACCAGAGCCCTATTTTTGTTTAGGCCTGAACTAAAATCAACAAAAAAACAGGGTGAAGTCTATTTCTACTAAAAATGCTTCTAATACAAACCTCATCCAGGAGGCAACAATGAATGGAGCAGCAAGCTGCAGGGTATGAAACAGTTTATTTGCAGAAGTCACATCCCCTTTTCAGATGGCATCCATATTCCTCACAGTCATATTGACTGACCAGTTGTCAATGGTGGATTCTCAAGAGTATTTGCTCATTTAACGATTTCTCCATTTACCAGCACTTTAAAAAAAAGGATTTCAAAATCTCATTCATTGTCCTGTCTCTTTGACACATTCTTCTGCGACAGACAGATTTGCAAAAAAACTAATACACCGAGTTCCCCATATATGTGCACCCATGGAGCAATGCAAACTGGTAACACCAGGTTCTCCTGGAGTGTTTTGATTGTAAAAATAATTAACTAATTCTGTGAATGTGTTTTTAAATGAAATATTACTCCAGTGAGTTTCTTACCAATCTCACAATCAAAATCTTTGAAAGAGGAATGCTGCATGGAATATGCAGTAATTGTCAATTATTTCAACATGCCTTGTTCATCAAAGTCCTGAGATGAAATCTGCCATGGCAGGAGTCTCCGATTGTGAGGCTGTTAATTACGTTATTCCTGTGCTGAGGATGGGAACCAGGATTCCACCTCTCAGCATTCATTTGCTGTGATTTACCTGAGACAGTGGGCAGCTCCTTAGCACTCCCCTGCAAGGATATGCATCAACCACACTTACTGTGCATATGGTCAACCCTCTGTTTGGGAGCCACAGGAGAGCCCCCTTTCATTTGATTCTTACTTCCCTTCCCAAGTGAGCACCTTCCAAAATGTAGGCTGGAGTACTCCAGTCAGCCTTTGGGCTTTGCTCTGAGATGGCTCTTTTGCACTGAGCTGTACTGAGTGCATGCTCAAATAACCCGTATAACTCTACAAAACAGGCCACTTTTTGATGCTGCCCTACCCTTGGCTGTATTTAACCAGCATCTGCAGTCTCTGGGTGTTTTATCAGCCGGATTTTTGCCACAGGCATTTTTCGCAGGCATGAAAACTAGGTGAAGTTGCTGTTTTTGAAAAGCCAAGAACTTTCTTGTGCTTTATGGCCTGAAACGCTTGGGTAGGTGTAAAGGGAGATAGCTTTAAACAATGTCTTTGGCCTTGATTTTTTGTAGGAGAACTTCTTTACACTGTCTGTCTCTCCATGCCTCTGCACCAGCATACTGGCACCTCAGGCACCTAATGCTGATTTTTTCCATACAAGACCCAGAAGAAGGCTGCCAAGAGGAAGGGGTAAGTTGATTGCAACCTGGCTTCAATCTGTGATGAGAGTATAACGAATTCTTAACCGTAGAGCAAAGCAGACCTTGAAGATGCTGCTGGACCATCGTCACCCACCCTGCACGTTGCTCTCAGAGGTGCCCAGAGATGGAAGGTACTGCAGTTGTTCTTCCATTTCTTTGCCTCTTTGTTCATGTCAGGCTCTCAGATAGGCTGGCATTGGTTCCCCTTTGGTGGTGACCAAGGATATGCTCTCTTCTGTGATGGGAAACTTACACTGAGTGAGCCTATAGGTACTGTAATAGTAAAGGCAGTTTTACTCTTTCCTATGTAGCAATATGTGAATAAGGAGGGGGCAAATGCAGTGGTTTCTTACTGAAGGAGGCCAGATGATGATTAGCAGTGACACTCACCCCATGAGCCCACGTGAGGGACCAAGGGACTGATGCTTCTCTCCCATCTGGCTGAGCTTTTCTATGTACATATATCTTATGTTATTTTTAGTATGACTTGAAAAAAAGAGGTTGAAATACATCAAAAATTGTACAGTTACACTTTGAGATTTCACCTGAGCTCATGCCTTCAATTGCCTATTCAACCGGAGGCTGAGCCTACCAGCTGCTTTCCAACCTGCAGTTCAGGTTCCCATTTGGTGCCAGGGCGGCCCTGCAGGAGCTGAGACTTGTTGTAAGCGATGGTCTTTATATTTCGTTCTGCATTCACACAAAGAGAAGTCAAAAGGCACAGCACCGAAGCACAAAAATCGAGACGGTCTTTTGTACTTTCAGAGGGAGTGGAAGGTGAAACGATTTACAACAGGAGGTGACTCAATGGGATTTTCAGAACTGGTCCGCATGGATGGGTGCAAACAGGTCCAAGTTCCTTTGCTCTGACTACGTGTGGTTCAGGAACGATGGAGCTGTGCTAATGCTGTGCCCGAGTTGACTTGCCTTGCTGAGAAGCTAATACAGTTGTACGGCTTTCAAACCAAAGGTGGCTCATGGCCAACCAGCCTGGAGCAGAGGCAGAGTGAGCTCATGTCTGCCTGCATCCACCCGTGGAGACGGGGCTGTAAAGGCTGTGTTTAACGTAACTGCAAGGATACTGTTTATAGGTATTCCAGGCCTTAACGAGCATCACACTTACGAACCAGGGCTTTGGGTTTGCCTTGACCAGAAAGAACAAGTGATGTGTAGGATGTTCCAGGGAACTGAAGGCAATCGGGGAACATAGGACACTTGAATTTCTGAAGCACTTTGAAAACCTGCAGTTAACTTCTTTCTAAGTACGGCTTATTGGATGACAGTGCTACCTAGCAGCTGATACAATCTTGTAGAACTTTTAAATGTTCTGAATTTTTCCAAAATTAACTCTAAATGGATTTCAGAATTATTGTATTTTCTCCCAGTATCTTCTGCTTTTTTTTTTTTTTTTTTTTTCTCTCTGTCTCATGCCAAAGCTGAGGGTTCTAACTGGACTTTCAACCATTTGAAAATCTGTCACTTAAGTCTTTGTAAAATCAATCTGGTCAGACAGAGCCTATTTATATACACCCAGACATTGGTTCCAGCTTCCTATATTTCTAACATCACAAAAAAGAAACACAAAGGAATAATTACTTTCCATATTCTGTTAGCTTTAATAAAGCAGCCAAAGAACAAATCAGCATCTGTTGCCTAGCATTTTTTCCATTATTTAGCCATAATCTCTTTTGAAATCATGAAGTTCCTCTCAAAGTACTGAAGTGCGATTAGGCTGTGAGATCTGAATCCAATTAAAGAAGATCCTGTGCTTGAAGCATGCATTGCTGTCATGAGGCCACCAATCAGATTTCCAAAAAATAGATGTCTAAAAAATGGTATCAATTTACTGTCTAATTTTCCTCAAATTAGATTGAGCACATTAGGTTTGTAAATACACAGATACTTCTTAAAAACTCTCCTAAGTGGGAAAATGAATTTGATTTCAAAAGAGAAAAAGAGTAAGGTTATAATTTCATAATTAATTCTACTTTAAAAATCCCAAAGTATTAATATAATGATAGCATTGCCTCAGTTTGGACACAGCTACCTAAAAAATTGTCCTCTTATAGGGTAAGGAGCATCACATTACTCATGTGGAGAGTGGCACCAAGGTGAAAAGACGGCTTAGGTGTGTGATGCTGTTGCCTGCATGAGAGTTCTGAAATTCAGACCAAACTGAAAAGTGGGGAGTCCTGGTTTTGAAGGATTTCTGAGATGTTTTGGCCCAGATGAGGAGTCAATGAGTTTTTATGACAAAGACTCCCCCAGACCTCCCTTGTTTCAAGGTAGGTTTTCACCCTTGCTGTCAGATCTTCTTCTCCTAGTTACTCAAAATTTCTGGCTATGCAATCTGGTTGAATGGTGGCTTCTAATGGTCACAAGGTAAAAGACATTAATGAGTATATAGATAGTCCTAACGTGTCAGACCTGTGGTCCATTATTTTTGTCTGGGATGCTGGCCAGTGTTTGTATCAACATGTAACAAATCTCTCTGAAATGCTACGGTATGGTCATAGAAGACATCTCGGCAGTGGCAATTGTCCTGTGCTGTGAAAATCAACGTCCTTAACCCCATGATACATTCTGTTCCATCTAATGCAGTCAAACTTCATCCTTATGAGTATCGATATTCTTTTCTGAGCTCTGCTAAAGGTTTGAACACGATGAGGCCTTGAAGTAGTGAGTGTCTGTAGTAAGCATCTTCTAGGGAGTCCAGTCTATTTTCATACTATTTTTTTTAAGTCCTTTCAGTCTTGATTTACATATGAAGAGCAAGCACATGTAGCAATGGTTCTGAATCATTCAATTTTTATTACCCCTATTACGGCCAGTATAGATCTCTTAACAATAAAGACTTTCACACTTCTCATACTCACATCTCTGAATTTTCTACTCAGGCTCTCTTAATTTGCTCCCCAAACAAAGCTCCCAAAAGCTTTTTTGAGGTGCTGAACAGAACAGGATGTTCACAACTTATATTCTCACAACAGTAACCTGTTCTCAGCATTGTATTATGGCAGCAGAGTATTTTATTTATTAACCAGATTGCAGTTGAGGACTGATCAGAGACACTGTTCCTATGAGTACTGGAACAGGTTTCCAACCTCTCCATCCTCCCACGGTAATTAGATTTTAGCAGAGTTAGTTGTAATTTTGCCATGCAGCTGGTCTTAAAATGAATACTTTATCCATCTATATGAAAAGAATGTAGCTCGTTACCCATCCACACGCCATCAGGAATATCCTTTACAACAAAGGGTTCCAATTACTTTCTGAAGTCAATGCCATGTCTTTCAAAGGCTGGACTTGCCTGTGTTTCTGAGACTTGTCTGAACAATGGTTAGCAAATTCAGGGTATTCCATTGTATATACACATATGTCAATGCCTCCTTCAGGCAGCTGTGATGAGTGTTATAGACCATAACAAGCACCTTACATTTGAGATCAGGCATAAGGTTTCACAACAATAATAGCAGGCCTCCATTGTCTTTTTCTGGGTCAAGCCAGGATTTGGTCCTGAGTGTCGGAACAGGGCAAGAGGACAGCAGATCAGCAACCTTTAAGAAGGTCGGTTGTTAACTAGAGAGGGCAGTTGGAGCTGCCTAAAAAGGAATGGCTCACTTGTAAAGCGTTCCTGAGTATACACTGGAGAACTTCTTCCAGGAGCTCCATCATTTCTTAAAAGTCTTGTCAGTGGGAGGGACAGCCTCCATTCAATATGACTGAAAAAGTAATGCTTTTGTGGGTTGCTATAGTAGCTGAGCTCCTGACAGGCACCATGAGCAACTAAGAGCTAAGGGCTGACAACGTACTTAAGGCCAGCCTTTGAAGATTAAGATCAGGCAGCTATAATTGGAAGACAAACAGCGGAGAGTACCTTTGGAAGTGTGCCACTTCCGCTGGCACATCTTCTGCTCTGCGTCCAGACAGCTCCTGGGCTGCTACCAGGGAGACACCTCCGAGGTTCACTGCTCCAGGAGCCAGCAGAAGCACAGGCAGATGGCACATCACTTTGCTCAGGTCTGCTCAAGTGTGCTGCTTGGGCATCAAGGGCTCCCTCCCTCATCATGCTGGTGGTCTCTGGTGGAAAGACTCTGGTGGAGGTATGGAGATCTCTCTCCCCTCAGGTATAACCTTCTTCCTCTTAATGTATATTATTACATGTTACGTTAAAATGACCATTGCATAAACCACTGAAGAATCACACAAAGTAGATTGAGAAAAGAATTCAGAGTGAATCTGAAACTCATAACCAGACCCATCAAGATGAATAAAAAAGCCCAGGACAGCTGATATAAACCCGTAGGAGTTTTATTGCCCAGACATCTACCTGCTTGTACTGACAGCCCTTCCACTTACTGTGCAGACCTCTGGCCAGCCTGACCATGAGTCAGCCAGACCTTTGCAGCCCTGACTTGGCCTGAGTATCTCCTGGTCAATCTGGCACAAACTGTATTCTCCAGCAGCATGGAAAATATTAGAGAGAACCAAGAAAAGAAGATCCACGGCCCTGTTTTAAACAATGCCATAAGTTGGTCTAATCATAACTTTATAGACTGCCTCTGGAAATTTCACCCTAGTAATGCCTGTCTTAACTGTAAAGGAGACGTGACTATGCTGTCGCAGTTGTTAGCACTGTAATTGGGAAACAGTGGAGTCTCATTTCGTCATGGGATAGTGTCATATAGGACCCTGAAAAAAAAGCCACTTAAAGGTGAAAACATATCTAGGAGAACATCTATATGTGTCAGGCCTTTTTTTCTCATCTCCGATCATATTTCACCCATCGGTTCAACAGGATGACCAAAAATGTGTATTTGGGCTGGTGATTTTAAAAGGGGCATGGTTACAGGAGACTGACAGGTCACTTAGGATGTACTCAAGGGTTTTATGAGTAACCTTATTTCCTTGTGTACCGCTGAAGGAAAGGTTGCAACTGCACTTAAGAACAGCGAAGAGCTACATGTGATGTGACATGTTGCTTTTGCTTTTTTTTTCCTAGATGAATAAATCAACTCCAATTTTATCACTGCCACCTGTCCAGACAAATATCAGTGTTACATGGTAATTCTTAGAGAAATGCTGTTAGGATTGAATGGGCAGAAATGACAAAATAGAATAGAATAGGCAACAGCTGTTTTCTCTGGCATCACAAAAAGTGAATTTTGTGCCTGGTTTCTTATTGAAAAAAGCATGCGGTGTGCCTGGGAGCTGCAACATTGCTACTAGTACAGTTAAGTGTCTGAGCTTCCAAAGTTGTTTTCAGTAGGAAAGCTGGAATTTAAAAAAGCTGAAATGAAGGATATGCCACAGCAACCATCAGAGAGCTACAGAATGTAAGGCTGCCTCAGTTCCAAGCTCCTATATGTGGGTTTAAGAAGAGGGAGATAAAAGTGACAGCGGACGAGGAGTGGACAGGAGGGGAAGAAGTGTGGTATTGAACACAATGGGCAGACCCACAACATGGTTCAGCAGACACTCAAAGGGAATGAGGGGTCTGAACCAGGCTATAGGGATGGTATTGTAAAATCATGTAAAAAGCAGTACTGTGCCAGATCAGATGTCTGTATCGCCTGTGTAGCCAACAGGAGCCATGAACACAGGTAAGAAGATAACAAGCATCTGTGGTTTGCACCCTACTATCCCCCAGCCTCCAGCTATTCTTGTCTCAGGGACTTCCCTGGTTTGATTTGCAGCACCCTCCCAAACTGTTCACCCTACAAACTCCTGGGAACCTACTGAAAACCTGGTCCACTACAGAAACATATTTCCCTTTAGTTCTTCCTTAATAATTATTCGCCTGTCTTAAGTTATCATCACAGGTATTGTTTAAAGTTAGGTTTAATTGATAATGTCATATTCTGCTCTGGTTTTTTGTATGTGCCATAATGTCTATAGCTAACACTAATTAGATATGGATATGCATATATACTTATGGTTATAAATATATGTTATGAAGTAAGTAATATAAAAATGCCATTAAATAAAGTTCCTTGAACAGCTTATTACCGAGTTTGGAAAAAACCCAACCAAACAAACAAAAAAACCCAGGAGAAAAATCCCAAGTAATATTCAAGTCAAGACTCAAACTAAACAGAGCCAAAGATGTCAGAATTTGAAATCTTATCCTAAACACACGCTTCTCTGAGAGTATACAGCTGGGGAGACTCAGAGAATGCCAACTAAAAATACTGCTATTTGTATAATGCAATATTGAATACATTTACAGTACAGATGATTACTATTGTTACAGAATGCAAGTAATCATGTTAAGTTCAATAACATCCACTAGTACTGTTCTGTATAAGGGAGGATTTTAATTTCCTTAGGAGGGTGAATCCATTGATTTTCCAGGTTTGCCTGCCACTATTAAGAAATCAAAGTTTTATGAGACTCTCAGGATGTCCTTTTTCTTACATTGATTTGCTCTTTTCTGCAAGCCAGGAAGATGTGAAGCATTTTTAAACCCCTTTCTTTCCATATTCCCATTAGTGAATAAAAAATTAACCTTGTGGATTAAATTTACAGACATGAGGCAAATAAACACAGCACATCTCATTTTAGGAGATGCATACTTCAGTTGAAAATGTCTCCTTCCTGAGTGGATTCAACAAGTTCACAAAGTAACGGAGCATTTGTGTTCAAAGGCTCTTCTTTTAGGAATACCATGTCTCTAAGGGTACTTGATGGCATTTGGAAGAAATGTAATTTCAATGAGCAGAATTTCATCAAAGTGATCTGGCAGAAAGAGATTGCAATGGGTTTGCACATGAAATGGCCAGAAAATATCACCAAGAGACAAAACCAGAATATTATCCATGGGTTCATGTGTACTAATGCATCAGAAAAATCTCCCTGTTACAGTACAAAATACCTACGAATTAAATGCAGTGCTCCTTTCCAGAAGCGGTGCTTAGGAAAAGGAAAGCATTCAGAATATATATTAAAAAAATTATATCCTTTCTGGACAAAAAGATCCCATTTTTCTACATGCAGGATGTAATTGGATGCTGATAGGAACAGCAGCAAGTTAAAATTTTCTAGCGTCTCTGGTCACTGATTAAATTCTCATCTGAAAGGTGTTGGGTCAGCGGTAAATGGGGCCATTTTCAGCCCTGGGAGAACCAATGTCAACCTCACATTAAAAAAGAAGAGCAGGCAAAGAAACAGTTGCAGAGAGCAGCTGGGGAAGGCTTACTAGAACTAAAGGAAGAATGGCTCATTTATAATGCATAAAGCCCCTTGGCCTTCATTAAAGGATAAGTATGCTGTCTTGGATGCTGTCTTATCTCACCCCAGCACCTGAAGTCCTTGGTTTTTGGAAAATGTCCAGATGAAGGCCGTGATGATGTGTAAGAGTAAAAGGGAATGTGATAATGGCTTTGAGGTAGTAACTTGCTCAGCCTATGGGGCATGTAAAGGGAATCCACTTGGGATATACAAGCACCCGTGAGAGAAGTAGGCACTAAAATGTCCTGAAAGTTACATCAGGTGCCGCCACCGCAAGGCCCAGAGTGCGCGTGTGTGTGCAGTCAGCGGTGAAGGTGACAGAGGACGGAAGAATCTGCTCTGGTAGGAAAACAATGCCAGGAAAAGAGATGGTCCTCAGGTGGAGCCTTTGCTCAGGGGTGTGCAACAGGGATGCATGTTAAAAAGCAAATTGTTGGCTGTTACATGTGTCCCTGCAGAAGCACTTCAAGGGGAAAAACCCCGGGGAACATCTGGCTAGCCCGTCGGCTTTGCTGCTTGACTGGTCATTGCAAGGAAGAGGGTAGGGAAAAGACAGAAAGAAAATGTGGAAGTTCACTGTTTTGAGACAAATCCGCAAATCCTGTTTCAGGAAAAGTCAAAGGAGGTCAAAACTGAATCTGTCTAAGACCCAGGGTAGAATGTCATGATTCAGGGCCTGACTCGAAGCCAACTGAAACCTGTGGGTTATGGACTGGACGTGCTGTTGTAAGCAACAAACAGCATGTTACCATGGCCATTAGGGTGGCAGACACTTTGAATATCAGACTGGAAGAGATATCTTAGCTCATCACTTCCCATCCCCTTTCTATCATAGTCAGCCATGAAATGTAATCCCATTTAGAAGTGCATCAAAGGAGTTTTTATGCTGCTTTGCTAACTTCATTGCTATGTATAATATGAAATTAGCTGAGCTATGCTGAGAGACGACGGAGAGGGAGTTGAGCTGAATTACAGAAAAAGACACTAGATATAACTGTCAGACAGTTACAAACAAAGCCTGTAGTTGAGGTAGAAGGTGTTCAATTGATTACTGAGAATAATTTTTCAGTTTCCAATTGACTTTATGTGGACATTGCATTGAATGCATAGGATTTTCTGGGAATTTACATACATCAGTGCATACATGACAAAAGGGCATCAGGCAGGATAGGAGTTAAATTCTTATACTGACAAGCTGAAATTAATGTGACTAGAAACATAATCATCTACAAATGCAGAGGATGTTGTAAAAGAAGTCGTTAAGCTTCTAAAAAAGCCAAACATTAAAACCAATTGCTAAACCGCAGGCCTGAAGAGTAGTGAATTTCAAATTGAAATTTGTGGGGTAGTTGCAGCAGTAATAAACTGATGAGCCTTCAGTGGGAGGTGTGCTATTTTCAGTAGCTGTTATAAAACCACCTAGATGAAAATTAGATGATTACAGAAGCGGCGCTGATTTATGCCAAAGGAAAACCTTGCTTCCAACTATAAGGATTCATTAAAGTGTCAACAAATTAGTGGGTAAAGAAGCGCTGGCAGATATAATTATTCGGATTTTTCGTAAAGTCCCTCAAAGAGGCTATTAAAGAAAACCAGGCACCTACAAGGTGAAAGGTAATGTTCTGCTGTGCAGTGGAAATGGGCTGGGAGACAGCAAACACAAAGGATAAGGAGCCAGCTTTCATCTAGAAATGAGGTTAATAGTGAAGTGTTTGCAATGCATCTGCTGGGACGGAGGCTGTTTATTAATAATCTGACGGCAGGGCAAAGTAACAAAATTTGCAGATGATGCTAAGTGATTTAGATCAGTCGGGGATTAAGACAAGCAGACATGACAAAACTAAGCCATCGGGCAATATATTATGAGTTTGGTTCTTGTTCTGGTTTTCCTTTTCTTTTTTTGCTATAAGCAAAAACAAAGTCATAAACATTAAAAGAAAAAACGAAATTCCTTGCATCACCAGACTCTATTCTAAATGAAGTGATAATAGTTTCAGAGCAAGATTTGCAAGTTGTTACATATGGTCCAGAAGAAACCTCTCCTTAATACCAATAAAAGCAAAAGGGTTTTGATGGTATTAAGAAAGGGGCAGCAAGAACGGGGCTGTCATATCTCAGTCCTCATCACCCCCTCACTTTTAATAATGTTTACAGTTGTAGTTGGCCAGTCCTCGTCAAAATGTAGCCAGAGAAGAAAACTGGTTCCTCCTAAAGAACAACAGATATGATCTTCAACAAAGAAATCTTTCCAGGTATCAAGAAAGACCAATGAAGACATTAATAAGAGGCAACAGAAGCCGAGAGGCTCATGAGAAATAAAGGAATGCTCATCAGTTTTTAATGCAGCTTTGATATAAGAAAGAGAAGAATCTGGTAAAGACTAACAGTTCTGAAATAGAAAAATAGCTACTCATGCACAGTATGTAATGAACTTGCAGAATTTGCTGCAGAAAATATTGTTACGGCAAATAGTTCAGGAAGACTGCCAAACTGAAAAACAAGTGTACCATCAATACTCAGAATAGATGGATGAAAATTTGGAAAGAACTGCATTTTTACAACAGTGCTGACTCTGAGACATGAACTAACCACCATATAGGGTTAGGAAAATTATTTCCACTGTAAAGCTTTTTCATAGCCTCGTACAATACATAGTTACAGCTGCAGTGGGGGGCACATTTTGTCATAGACCTTCATTGCACTTTTTTCTCCTCCTTTAAAAGAATCAGAGGCCTGTGGTACCATCGAGCCTTGGAGATCCATATTTTTATTTAATTATTTCTGAAACAATGCAAGGCAGCAATTGACCCTCATCAATGTTCAAAAGCTCTGCAATAAATATAGTCTGAATGCCAATCAAGCTGTCATCTGCTTCCTTGGCAGAAGTAATTCTGGAAAGACCAAATGGTACTTAATATTGGAACATAATTTCTACTGTGTTATTAGCATCAGTAACTTAGAATTAAATGAGAATGAAAAGCAATATAGAGAAGCTCCAAAGAAAAACAGAACAATGTATGTGTTCTGAAGACACAAAATTAATATAAAGGTCAATGGGATGACGATGAGACATTTGGAAATTAAGGAACACCTTGTATTAATGGATTATCACAAATTTCCATTGACAATCCAGTAAGATCTTCTTTCTGCCTTCCTTCCCCTTCTTCTTCCACCACTGCCTGATGTTTTATGTGCACAATCAGATGCCAGTCATATTTTTGTAGATCTTGCATACAAAATAAACGCAATTGTTGTCATCCCCAAATGTATTTGTCTGTCCGTTATCTCTGTTTGTACATATCGTTGGCTTACAGAAACTGAATTGAACCTCACATTTTCTTAACACAACAGACCTACCTTAAGGATATAACTTTATCAGCACAATAGGGTTTTCAATTTTTGGAGAAGTAAGGAGGGGAGTCAGCAGAACTGCTGCCTTGGACTTCCAGAGGGCAGACTTTGACCTGTTTAGAAGACTGCTTGACAGAGTCCCTTGGGAGGCAGTCCTGAAGGGCAAAGGCATCCAGGAAGGCTGGACAGTCTTCCAGAAGGAAATCTTAAAGGCACAGGAGCAGGCCGTCTCCATGTGCCAAAAGGTGAGCCACGGGGGAAAATCAGCCTGTCTGAAGAGAGAGCTTTGGCTGGAACTCAGGGGAAAAAAGAGAGCTTATGACCTTTGGAAGAAGGGGCAGGCAACTCAGGAGGACTACAAGGAGGTCATGAGGCTATGCAGGGAGAAAATTAGAAGGGCCAAAGACCAACTACAACTTAATCTGGCTACTGATGTAAAAGACAATAAAAAATATTTCTATAAATACTTTAGTAACAAAAGCAGGGCTAAGGAGAACCTATATTCTCTATTGTATGCAGGGAGAAACATAGTGAGAAAGGATGAGGAAAAGGCTAAGGTACTTAATGACTTCTTTGCCTCGGTAAGACCAGTTGTTCTCTGGGTACCCAACCCCCTGAGCTGGAAGACAGGGACGGGGAGTGAACCCTCCATAATCCAAGGGGAAATGGTTAGCAACCTGCTAACCACTTAGACCTGCACGCATCTATGGGGCTGGATGGGATCCACCTGAGGGTACTGAGGGAGCTGGCAGCTGTGTCCACCAAGCAGCTTTCCATCATGTGTCAGCAGTCCTGGCTAACTGGGGAAGTCCCAGTTGACTGGAGGTTAGCAAATGTGACTCCATCTACAAGAAAGGCCAGAAGGAGGATCAGGGAAACTACAGACCTGTCAGGCTGACCTTGGTGCCAGGGAAGGTTATGGAGCAGATCATCTTGAGTGTCATCATGTGGCACGTACAGGACAACCAGGCGATCAGGTCCAGTCAGCATGGTTTTATGAAGGGCAGGTCCTGCTTGACCAACCTGATATCCTTCTATAACCAGGTGACCAGGTTAGTGGACAAGGGAAAAGCTGTGGATGTTCTCTACCAAGACTTTAGTAAAGCCTTTAACAGTGTTTCCCACAGTATTCTCCTGGAGAAACTCATGGCTTTGACAGGTGTACTTTTTGCTGGGTAAAAAACTGGCTGGCCAGGCACAAAGAGTGGTGGTGAATGGAGTTAAATCCGGTTGGCAACTGGTCACACCTGATGTTCCCCAGGGCTCGGTGCTGGGGCTAGTTCTGTTTAATATCTTTATCAATGACCTGGATGAGAGGATCGAGTGCACCCTCAGGAAGTTTGCAGATGACTGGGGTTGTGGGAACTGGGGTTGTTTAGCCTGGGGAAAAGGAGGCTGTAGGGAGACCTTATCGCTCTCTACAATTACCTGAAAGGAGGTTGTAGTGAGGTAGGGGTCAGTCTCTTCTCCCAAGTAACAGGTGATAGGACAAGAGGAAATGCTGTCAAGTTGTGCCAGGGGAGGTTTAGATGGGATATTAAGAAAAATTTCTTCACAGAAAGGGTTGTCAAGCATTGGAACAGGCTGCCCAGGGAAGTAGTTGAGTCACCATCCCTGGAGGTATTTAAAAGAAGTGAAGATGTGGTGCTTGGGGACATGGTTTAGTGGTCGACTTGGCAGTGCTCGGTTAACAGTTGGACTTCATGATCTTGACAGTCTTTCCCAACCTAAATGCTTCTCTGATTCTACGTATGGAGAGATTTAAAATTAAAGTGTCACTCATTATTTCTGTACAGACTGTATTGCATTTTACAATCCAACCCAGGTATCTTTGGAGAGATTTTGAGAGGACTGAGAACATACAGTACTGATCCTGGTATTTCTTGTGGTGGGCTTCTGTTTGGAAACCCTTTCTCTGCCCTCTCGCTGGAGACACTGGTGCATCCCGGCAGGCAAGGCTGCTCTGCATGGCATCACCCCCGTTGCCAGTCTCCATCCCAGCTGGGTAAGCCTCCTGGACAAAATTCACACCTGGTGTGAGATGGGGGCAGCCCCAGGACCCCACAGGACTTTGCCCCCTCTCCCTGCTCTCCCTGCCATACCAGAGATGGAGCTCTGCTGAGCTGGGCTCCTTTTCTTCTCCTTCGCCTTCCCTGCCACCCCAGTTTCACAGCCTCTGGGCTGAACAGTGCTCCTTATCACAGAAGGACTATCAGAGACTGCCGGGCAGCCCCAGAGAGCAAAAAATCAATGCAGCCCTCCCTGCTAATTAAAGGCTGCCTGGCAGGCTCTGACACTGCTGACCCAGGCTGGTTATCACCCTGGCTTCCCCTCGACACTAGTCGAGGCCGTGCCCCCCTTGTGGAGACAGGCATCTGGGATGATCCGTGTGCAAGGCTAATCACAGCACGGGATAGAAAATTATTAGCCGATTCAGCCCTGTTCGAAGTGGAAAACATATTCATCAGCCTGCTGCCCCTTACCAGGATGACAGGCGTCTACACTCTTGGCAGAAAGGCTTTGTGCATTTAAAGCAACTGACACCAAATTATTTACAAATAGCCACCTATTTCTCTGTGATTTCTCTTCCCTGCTGGTCCAGGCAAGACCACCCTCCCTCAAATGTAGCAGGAGGCATCGTGCACTGCATTTGCTGCTTTTGAAGGTTATGCATTGCCTCTGCAGAAGAATCAGATGGTCCTTGTTTCACCCTAGTGTCATCCATTCTCACTTATGGCGGTGGAGGCTACATGTAGAGATGGGCACTGTAATTTCCATTTTGCAGGCAGAGACCTGGCAGCAAGGTGGCTTTCCCAAGGCTGTATGGCCTGCAAAAGCCAAGGCTGCAAACCAGATGCCTGACACCTCAGGTCAGGCCCAGCTGTTGCACATCTGGAGAGCTACCTGGGTTCGAGTAGGAAAGAGGAGTAAGGAATGGAACCTGGGCTCATGCTGCTGAGCTCCAGAGCTGTGTTGCCTTCCCCATCCCTTGTCATTGGGAGCAGGGGAAGAAGCAGCCCTTGTATGCCAGTTATAGCATAGCTAGAGCTTGCCTAGCTCACTGAAACTGAGGGATTTACAGCTGGGACTGTATGAAGATTTATTAGTTTATGCTTTTTATCATGTTTTTTTAAATAATTCAATGCCGTATCAGTACCATTTTAAGGTATTTATGAACTGGAGTGGACATTTATAAACTGAAACGGGGGGATTTATAAACTGACGTGCATACTACTCTGCTCTGAACATACAGTAATGAAGGCACAGGGGGGAAGACACAGAGGTTTACACTAAGATAAACAGCTCTGACTAAATAACCTGGCAAATAAGGGAATGTTTCCTAGTGCCTAGGTGCAGGCGGTCACTCCTGGCCGTGTCCCCTTCCTTCGTAGAGCCGGACAGGGCACATCTCACCTCTCCCTCTTCTTTCCCTTCTCCCCAGCACACCTTCCCACCTGTGCCTGGGGTGCAAGGGGACGGCAGCGTGCTCCAATCTGTCCCCAGATCTGAATGACCAGCAGCCCAGGACCCCACGGCACACCTCAGCAAGACCCTTACCCTTGATCGAGTTAAAGTAGTTGCAATGCAGGAGAACCCCAAATAGGTGCAAATACATTCATTTTCCATTAGTTAGGGTGGTTTCCCTGCTTTTGGAAATCTAACCGGAGAGCCGACTATGGGATTCCTGAGGGAAACATGGTTTTGAGAGGCTGTGCTGGGTGCGCACTTGAGCCACGTCCTTTCTCTCTCCCTGCCGCTGAGTTTTCCACCAGAGACCTCACCTTATGCATCCTTTTGCACAAAGATTGCTCTGAAGCCGCTTAGCTGGCGCAGCCTGCCAGGAGGAGTCCCAGGGCTTGGGGAGGCTGAGTCAGAGGACGTGTCCCCCGCAGCTGCAGCAGGGGAAGGGAGAGCGTGTTAGATGTTTCCCTTCACAAGCCCTGGCTCTCCCCAGCTGCCTTCCAGACCCCAGGCTCCAGAGAGGAGTGAGCCTTGCACTCCAGGAGCAAGGAGAGAATACAGCTCTGAACGCTCTCCTGATGCAGTTTTGATTTATCCACTGAGCAATCATCAGATTCCCTTCAGCTGAAGCCAGCTTTACAGAGCTTTATAAGCAGACTTTTAAAAGTAAAAGGCTTTTCTTTAAGTGGCTATTACTGATCTTTTAAAAGTCTATAGACTGCAGCTAAAAAATGGCATAGGATAGTGTCATCATCCAGTAATACTTGCCTGCAGATTCACTGTTTGTTTCCAATCTGCTCATTCCTCATTATACATATTTAGATGCAAAACAGCCAGACAGTTTCAGATGTCACTGACATCACCAGGGAATCTGGATGTGATGATGAGGAGGATCCATCTCCCAGACTTCAGAAGGGTTTCAATGTTTTAATGACCATTAAAGGAGGTAGGGTCATATTCTGAACTGTGATAAATTAGGACAGTTCTGTATATTTCTAAGCAGTCATGACAATCTATACCATCTACCTGGTTTTATACTAGCGTATAAGGTGTAAGGTGGGGCTGTAATTCAGTAAAAACAACATGATTTTTGCTGTTGAGGTCAATGAGATCCCACCTCAAAGACTTTAAAGCAGCCAAGTAGCAGAGAATTTCTTTCAATGCTCCATTTTCTTCTTCCTCAAGATATTTTGCTTCTTTGATGTCATATTTGAAGTGTTAGAAGAAACTTGCAGGGAGCAGAAAAATTGAAGTTTGGAGTTTGGTGTATTTTGACCTCATCATGATAACAGAAAAGTCACTATTGGGAAAATCAGTAGAATTCTGCAACCTAAAAGAAAACTAAATCACTTTTCTGAGTTAAAAGTACCAGGCACATAGGTCTGGCTCTTCTGGCAACACTTCCAAGGAAAAGACTCGTGACTGGACTACCATTACAGTAAATCAAGAGTTCTTTCTTAAAATACCAGACATTACCATTTCCTTTTGTGTTAGAAACTGGCTAGTACTGAGGCTCCGGACAGAATTAAGCTGAACCTAGTTGATCAATACACAAAGCTTATGCAACCACGTTTTCTTCTGGGTGGGGGAAATTCTTCGATCCATCATTGTTCAACTTCATTCTTCAGTGAATTAACATCTCAAATGACTATTCAGGTCACATAGGTTCAAGTCACTAAGGCAGAAGCAGCTTTGCCTCTTGAGGACTATCAGGCAACGGGGAAGGTAAATAAAGGGTTTTGTTTAATGTTTAAAAGAGCATACTAATGGACAATTAGCCAAGGACTTTGGGAGTAGTTTTTAAATCCACAAAAAAGCAAAACTTCAAACACTTGGCAAACTCTGCCATCCAAGTGCTGTGTTTTGGGTTAACACCACAGTACACATCTTTAGAGAGGCAGAGTGGATGGTGAGGGTAACCCATGATTTGTAACAGCTTCTGACGGGAAGTGGTGAAAAAGAGGTTGCAGGTGTGTTGAAAAGAGAGCAGATAATCTTAAGCAAAGTAAAGTTTGCAGGGCAAGGAAACATCTAGACCAAAGTATTTGCCTCAGACTTCGGACTTTGACTGACTCGTATCTTTAGACCATCACGGCTGTCATGTAACTGTTTGTAATACAGATGATGTGGGAAGAAACACTGAGTCATCTGGTGCAATGAAATCAATACAGTTGTGCAATACTTTTGGTGCTCTTAAGCTCTTCAAAGTAAGTAGATCATATTTTAAAGAACATGGCTCGTAGTTATTTCATTTCTTATTTACAGTGAGTTGAGAAACAATACCAACACAATTATTCTGTATATTGGTCACAGCATCCCTGCCGTAAATAAATAGATTGAAAAGAAGCCAGTGTAATTTTAGAGCAACAGCTCATTTCTGAGGTATTTCAGTGAAATTCTGCCTCTGGAAACAAGGTTAGGCAGTAAAACAGGACTGGCTTTTCACTATGTCCAAATTCAGATGGTACCCTCACTATTGAAATGAAAAACAGAAGGGAAAAAAAAAAAAAGACGGCACACACACTTGAAAAATGCAACTATATTCTAAAGTATTTATTTTTGAGTTTTAAGGTTCTTGTACAGGTCAGATTATTGGAGACTGTAGCTCTCTTGCAGAAACTTATCCCGCTTCTGAAATGAGCTGCTTCAACTTTGTAGGAAGCTTCATTTAAAAGCAACCTTTCCACAGTGCCATTGCCTCCTGAATCACCACCAGGGTGATCAGTTGTTCCTCACTTTTGAGAAGAAATATTATGTGTTGGCTTCCTAGTCAATTGATTGATACTTCCTAAGTCTACAAGCAACAGCTGAAGTCCTCACACATGAGAGATCGCTGAAGAACCCCTCGATAGAGGTGGCTAATTATAAACACATCAGGAATTTAAAAAAAATAAAATGAACTAACGAGTAGTGAACTAAACTATAGATTTTGTGTCATAAGTATCAGATGATTTCTCAGCTTTTCTGATCTGCAAGTACGTTACTTGTTTCTCTAATGAAATTTGATGGCAGGATAAAAATTAGAGGATAAATATATTTTCTCAGCTGGGAGACTGAAACAACCCAAACAGTCAAGATTACTGTTGTGAACCTTCCAGTGAAACACATGCTAAAAATAAATTCAATAAAGGACTAAATTAGTCTTAAAACTGATCTGAGATAAATCTCCTTCCAAATTAGGTTTGGTAGATATCTGAGACATTCGTTAGACCATCAGTCTGTTAAAAGAAATCTGAAAAAAAGTCTTAAATGTCTTCTGTTGATACCATTATGTCAATAAATTATTTGGTTACTTTGCGTCCAGTTACTGGGCATCCAGTGTTGCCTGTCATTATAGCAGCTGCTAATCTGTGATTTTCCTTCCTCCTTGGTTGCCATTTTCGAGATCATACTTACCAAATTTTGCGACACTGTACCTTCTTACAGTGTAGAGTGCAGTAACAAGTTAATATTTGCCAGACATTGGGTCAGTTCTTGCTTTCTGTACACAGCTAGACCCAATTGAATTCCTAACCAGAATTAGACCAGGACAAGGATGTCAATAAAATAGTCTTCTCAGCCAGCTACGGAAATGCAACTGGCAGAACGTTTCCTGAAAAGTTTGACTTTATCAAATTGAGTAAATAAACCAGTTTCCAGGAGAGGCTACCTCACACCCTGCATTCACAAGGGCTGGAGTTGTGTGTACAGTATATTTCTGCACATAAAATGGGCTGCAAGTATGTTCCCATTATGTCTACGTAAAACCTGACTAAATGCTTAATTAAATCAAGATGAAGCCCTTACTAAGCTTTATTAAAAATATATGTGTCAAACAGGAGAAGTTACAGTATATTTTGAGGGCATTACTTGAGCATGTCTTATCAGATTCTTTCTTCCATTTTACAAATAAAAGATCATGATTATTCCAGCGCTTTGTACAATACAGATGCTATAGTAGAAACACGATGTGTTTAGTCCTCTCCAGACACAAGCACACATGATCTGTGAATGTGCAAGGGTTTCCTGCCTGTGAACATCTTTGAGGATGTTCAAAAATTAAAAAAAAAAAAAAGAGAATCACTAAATATTCTTGTTGTTGAAAGGAATTAAATTATCAATGAAAAGATTTATTATTATTATTATTATTCCATACAATAAAACATCGGAAACTGCTTCGTCTAAACCCCTCTGTAGGCATTTGTTGTTTTATCAGATCTGTGTCTGATGCTGGAATTAATTTCTGGTTTGCCAAAATACCTGTGAATTCAGGTTCCTTTTACTGAATCTGTAGCCATGTTTTCAAAGGAATAAAGGTTTTAAAAATGTTTCTTCTGCAATTATTTCAGTAGAGATACCAGCCGTGAATTTTGCGGGAAGTTGTAACTGACCTTATGAAGAGGTCACAGCTGCTGTTGCACCTGTACTTAAGGGGTTGTATCACATGTGACAGTAACATAACAGCCAGTTATGTTATGGCCAGTCGTGCAGCCATTCCTCACAGCCCCCAAATTGGGATGAGATGTTTATAGGTAGGACAGATTGATTGATATGTGACAGATATGTGGCTTGGGACAGCGGTAGTGATTACAGTCTCAGTGATCCTGTCCCCCAAATCTCTTCCTCATCCTTCTCCAGGGCTGTGTCCCTCCCAGTCACTAAATGCCAGGAGTGGTCTGGTCCCTGGGACTTGATCATCTCAGCCGATACATCCTTAAAAGGGTCCAGGGGTGGGTTTGGGCTGCACCAACCAACACTTGTTCCCAGGCATGGCTCAGGCATTAGCGTGGGGACGGGGATGGTGCCAGCCCTGCAGCTGGGTTGCAGCCCCCGTGCTGAGAGGGTTTGGTGACACAGACCCAGGCCGCTCTGTGCTCACCTTCTCAGGGCAGGGGACAGCAGCAGCTGTGCCCCGGGGGAAACCTTCCATCCAGTTGAGACAAAAACCTGAGAGGAGTCTGTTAGCAGCAGGAAGGCAACAGGAGGAGGGTGCAGATAAGGTAACGCTGTGGGCCGTGACAGCACAGCAAGTGCCAGGAATGTGTGTCACCAGTAACCTCTGATTTTCTCCATTTCATCTTCCTTTGGTGAGGGGAGTGATGGGCTCGTGCTTCCATCATGAACTTCTCAGCTGCCACAGCACTTACAGGATGCAATGTATCCTCTCTTGTCTAACGCTTAATTTTTTATAATGTACTCCAACTGCCACTTAATCAGAACAAAACTGTGAATAGTAAGATACGCAGGAGCAGAGCAGAGTTTGGAAACAGGTTTTTCTCCTAATGAGCTGTGGCTGTGCCTCAGACACTTTCAACATGCCATTATTCATTCTCTCTGGTTTTTGGTATGAAGGTAGCCAGATGCAAATAAATGCCTCACATCTATAGAGCTTCTAACCCCCCTCTCATGGCCCATAAGAGCCTTTTCTAGGCTGAAAACTCTTTTTTATTCCAAGGGTGACTTGAAGCTCCTAAAGGACACCAGAAAGAACCCCCTTGTGCTCACTGCTGTGCCCTGGAGATAGAGGCGGCATCTCGTGAAATGAGGAGTCAGCCTAACTTAAAGCCAGTAGGTGAGCAACAACAGAGAAGCAAAACCAACAAGTCATTGGTGAATTTAGTTAACAAGATCAGCAAGTCAGCTGTTGTATTATTGTTAAGGTTCATATAGACTTTTCAGCAAAGTTAATTCAGTGTCTGACACTCAAAAGAACAGCAAAAGACAGTTTGAAGTAATGTCCTTTTCAAAGAACTAATGTTTAAAGTATTACAAATAGTTAAAATTAAGTAGTAAGGAGGTTCTGTGCCTTTGTAGCTTTTGAAAACTCGCATTTCTCACCTGGAATGTTATGGGAAATAAAAGCCGTTCGGCCTATAAGGAATGCTATGATTAAAACTGAGGTGACAAACTGCCGTTACAAACTGGAAGTGAGGGTTTCCAGCACACACAACACCTTGGGCCAAGGGCTTAGCTGGCCTATAGGCATGCAACTCACTTACCAGCTTTATCACTCTTTTACACCTGATAATTTGCCTGTTTATGTAGCTATGCACTTTACACATTCAAAGAGTACTTGAGAGTTAAGGAAGTTTGCCAGTTTGGAGGGTTTTCAATAACACCACTATCTTCCTTCGTTTACACTTCCTCCCTTTATTCCCGAGCTGATCTGAGTGCCTACTTTTTATCTTGCAGGGGTACTTTCGCAAAACACCTCACTAACTTCACTTATTTTTGCCTCACAGTATGGCCTGTGAGCCGGTATTACCCCCATCGCATACACGCAGGATGAGGGACAAACACATCAAAATCATCTGACCGGAATCACCTTGGAAACCTGCCCCGCACCCAGCAGCAAACTTGAAGCCCCAGACACAGGAGTGAGCCAGGGAGGGTTAATATTTGTAAAGCGTTTTAAGAGCCTCAAACCATAGGCTCTGAGAAAGAGGAAGGATCCCAGCTAAACCACTTCACCTGGGAGACATCAGGCCAGTTCTTTGCTCTCCCTAATTTCTGAAGTGACACTTGGCCGACTGGTAAGACCCTCTGCAGCCACTTCTGGGGGAGGATGGGTAGGAGAAGGCTGTGCAGATCAGCGCCTACTGCCCATCCCTTAACTGCTGCAATACCAGACGCTGTGAAATGACCTGAGGGCGACTGTGATCCTTGCAAGCTCCCCAGCTGCCCTGACACAGTTTACCCTCTGCCTCCAGGATTAGCTCTCCCTGACCAAGGCTGCGGTTTATACCAGTAACAGTCTTGCAAGTCCGCAGCTTGTCTGAGTCCTCACCCCTCCCACGCTTAGAAGAGAGAAGAAAAACTGTTTTTAGGACTCTCAGTCTCGAATCTTTCATAACAAAAACTCCCTAACCTACCCCCCCCCCTCCCCGCCCCCCCTAAATCTTGAGACCAAGGCTTTTTTTACTGAATCATTTTAAAATCAATCACAACTGAGAATACTACCCAACTTAGAAACCCTCTATACCTGTAACTCATAGAAGACAGGTTAATATTTCAGCAGTCTGCATCAAGAAGTACTGTAGAGTAGTGTATAAATCAGGCAAAACCTCATTTTTTCCAAAGATATAGCTGCTGACTAGCACGGCAGAAGCAGACTCAATCCTCTGATGTTTGGAGCTGTGTCAAAAAGAGGTGATCAGCGGAATCACGATTTCAGATGATAAATCTCCCTTGTGCTGTTGGATTTTGCAGAAGTTTTTGTTCTTTTTTCCCGCTTATTTGAAGCAGCACGTCTACCCAGTGACAGCTAGAAATGAAGCTGTGGGTCTGAAGCAGTAGAGTTCTGCCACCTGGGTGAGGTGAATGGGGCAGTGACTAGTTATCTGCTTCCTGACTGCAAGCTTGTGTCTCTACCAGGTCAGGACGGGGCTGGGTAAACCTGTCCTGTAGGCTGGGTTTTGCTTATTGTCAGTAGTAGGCAGGACTCGTCCAGTTATTGAGGAGGCTTGTAGGGAAGGATGTTACTCGTTATGAGCCTTTGCCTTTTGTTTAATATGTTCGTTTAGTCCTGAGGGGATACGGCCTGTCACTGAAAAATCTAATATATGAGATTCGACTTTAAAAATACAGCACCGTGTTCTGTAAATTCCAGCGGAGTGTATTTGGCTACATTTCATTCGCTGTTCCCTATGAGAATTCTCTTTCATATTTTCCACGAGCAAAAATGTGAAGGATGGTTTACTGTATTGCTCTAATGTACCTCTCCGGGAAAGCTTGAATGAATTTGATCATCACAAACCAGGAAACATTTCTCAGAACTTGGACAGACTTCACTGCAAGAAAAATTTCATGAAAAAACCCAAAAAAGCCCACAATGCAGACTTTAAACCTGCAGCTGGCCTGATGGAAGGAGGTTATTGAGACATGGCTTGGGCACTCTTTTTCTTGTGCACTGGGCATCAGTTGGTGGTGTTTAATTGTTTCTTCTGCTACCACAATGTTTATTTTCTGCATAATTATCACATTTTTTGTGTTTTAAATCTATTTACTTTCACAGTCGGCTGGCAAGATGCTGGAAAATAGTATACCTGTTCCTTCTTGTTCAAAGATGTGTTGATTTCTAAAGAACTTCTTTGATAGTTTCTGCCCAGAGCTTGATGTAGATGGTGCATGAAGAATCAACTATTGACTGCTGGACTGATATTTATTTCTAGAGTCTACCTCGTAAACATGTCCATGATTCACAATTAGGGATGTTCAAAAAGCAAGATTTTCATCCTGGAAAATAGGGTGAGTCAGATGTTGGTGTGAGAAAACTGATTAAAACATAGTCAGAATAATAAAAGGGCAAACCACGTCAGTTTGATACTTGGTCTCTTGCAAGACTAAATTGCTATTAGTCAAGACTAATTGCAAGACTAAATTGCTATTACCTGTGCAAATACATGGTTTTCTCCCAGTATTTACAATCTAGATTTTATTCTTACGTGAAGGAACGCTTAAGCTCCAAACTGAAACTGGAGCCTCCGGATACGTGATATTGCCATATATATGGCGACAAGAATACGGTCTAGCTCTTGTACTGGAGTAGGTCAATACCTGCATTCCCATTGCATGCTGTCAGCAAAGAACAAAGTTTACAACACAGACAGGAATCAATCCTGCACCTGTTGATCTTGGTCCACATTGACCTTCCAGGCAGACTTCTCCCTTACCAGCTTCTTGGCATGCAGAATTTGAAGCCAGGGAGAGGAATTTCCCCAAGGAGATCACTGTCTGTGGATCAGATAAGCCAATTCTACCAGAGACTTGCTGTGATGAAAAGGGGAGTTTTTATTCCTCCATTTCCTTGTCCTTGCATCTTCATATCACACAGTGTTGTAAATTCAGAGGTGGAGGGACGCTGTTGGGGCCTTGCTTATGCTACGGATATGCATCAAAACCACACAAATAACAACCATGACCGCATGTGGAGGGACTCCGCTTCCCAAGTGCATGGACATTGTCTGTTCTGTGCTATGGGTTACAGAAGAAAGTAACCTCTGTGACCTTTTGTGACTGGTATTGAACAATTTAAATAGCAACATTTAGAGAAGAAAGAGTCAAACAGCTCCTTGTCACTTGAGTTTCATTTTCAGAAATGAAGGTATTGTGGTAAAGTGCTGGCATGAAACACTTACATTGCTCATTTCTTGAGTACCTTCCAGGGCAGTAACTGTAATGAGGGAGAATTAAGCCTACACATGGTTCACAGTAACCCAGTTCCATCTTATGCCTCTAATGAGGATTCTTCACAAGATCATTTTTTAACAAAGTGCTAAAATCAGTACTTGCATATCGCACTTTTTAATCCTGAGAGTTTCAGTGTATCTGGAAGAAAATGAGTCATTTATCTTTACGCTACCTCTTGAGATTGCACAAGAAGGGCATTAGTGTTTAGCACTAACCCTTCCAAATGTCAGAATGATGCCAGTCTTGCACAGTGTGGTTGCTGACAGAGAAAGGTGTCTTCTTCATCTGCATTAGCAGCCCTTGCCTGGTGAAAATAAGACACCTGTAGCACTGAAAGAACAACCCAAGTGGCCAGGTGATTTTGCATAGTCGTTGTGTGCCTTCTGTTTGCTTGGTACTGGGTAGCCTCCGTGCTTTAATAAACAGTGAAAATAGAGCCTCCCTGTTCTTTTCAGTTCACATAGAGCCCGGGGACTGCTCTAACAATTTAACACTATGAACAGTCGAATTACATTACTCAGGAATGTCCCCTGGCCCTGTTTAATTTACTAGCATAGGCAAAGGCCAAGTGTCCCTTTGAGGGCAGACCTTGAAAGATGGCATAGCTGTAAGTGGTAAGCTGTGAGCAGGACGGAGTGCTGCGGTACCTGTGGATGGAGGGGGTGTCCTCTGCTACTCCTAGGCTGATCTCTCGGGCACTGTAAGTGTTTGCTGGTTGTTTCCACTGCAGAAAAGGGATGGCTAAGGCTTTCAACACACACACACACAGTGTCTTGTCTTGTGGTGTCTGTTCTCTTTCCATTTTCACCCTTTGCAAATGAGAGCCCTTCTTCAAGTTAATAGGTCTGTCCAGAAAGACTCATAGGGATGGCTGAAATGTGCCTGAGAATCCTTTTTTCTGGTTCCTGATAATGGCAAAATTCCCACTGATGTGAATGAACTTCTACCACTGTAGATTTACTGTACATTCTTAATCCCAGCTGCCCCGAGGCAAGAACATCCTCAAATATTTGCATGTTCTCCATTTCCTAACAAACAATCATTTTTCTGATTTCAAAGTAAAAATCTCTAAGGAATGACTTTTTGAACCAACTTGTCTGAAGAGAACGTTTTTTCCAGGCTTTCATGCAGATCCAAGTTCTGAAAGCACTACACTAGTCTTTTATTAATATTCAGGCTCACTTTTATCAATCTCCTCTCCAGCACAAAAGCTCATCTGCAAACTATTAGTGTCCCACCTTTGTATCTCAGATCGGCACATCTGTTGCTTATAAGAGGGGTTTGATACCAGTGAGAGATGACTCCATCATCCACCAGATTTTTCATTTTAAGGGGGAGAAGACCTGCACAGCTGAATATGCTGCCAGAAAGCATACATGTCCCCTAAGTAATAGACCTCTGTTTGAATTTCCTATCGGTCTGGAGACAAATGAAATAAAAGTCATGTGCTTTAATTGCTACCAATAAATCTCCATGCACTGCTCTTGTCAAAGTGGGCAAGTATTATAAATTTGGTATTGTAAATTCAATGCTTCCGAGAGGGGTATACTGGAAACAAAGCACCTTTTCTTTCATATTTGCAGTCATTATTTGGATCTCTCCTGCAATTTGATTCAATATTGAAGCATACTACAATTTTTTTTTTAGAGTTCATTTCATACTTTAGACTACAGAGGCGATATTTCTGGGTAATGTATTTAGGCATATTCTTCTGCCTTATGTTGGATTGTACCAATTCTTTGTTGTACAACTGGTTTTGTAGAATACTTGGTGTTCTTAGGTCAGAATCTGCCCATCAGGGAATATTTTTAGAAATAAGTGAATCTGCATTGATGGTACTTGCAACAACTTTCGTTCCCTTTCTACTTACAAGAATAGGTTATGTTTGTTACAACAGCAGATGGTCACCAAAAAAACACAGTGCCAAGTAATTCTTCAGGTAACTAGTGCCAAGACTTTATTCAAGAAAGCAAGTAGAAGCCTCAGTTTCACAGTCCTGGTCTTGATAACAGATGGACAAAGACTTATCTGCTCACAAAAAAACATGACCACATCCTCCCAGACCTTCCAAGACTTTTAGAAGTGTTGCAAGCATTTGTGTAGAGGCACTTGACAAAGGTTGACTGGCTGAAGTCTTGTTTATAAAAGTGCTTGTTATTTTGTGGCCAAATGTCAGCTTGTTCCAGGCAGACTTCAGCTTGGCACATCAGCTGAGCCTGACTAGAGATGTCCAGCATCACAGCAAGGCTTTCCAATCCTGGCTTGCAGTGCTACCAGCGTTTCAAAGCTTCTGCTCAGCCCTCAGCACTGGCAGTCCTCACTCACTCCTGGCTGCAGGAAACACTGCAGATGATAGCCTTAAAAAAATTGGCAGCAAAGTTTACTCAGCTTTAATAACCCAGCAACACCGGATGCTGGACAACAGTGAAAATCACTGAAGAGCTTGCTTGCAAATTATTGACTGAACTTGTTCTGCATGAAAAGGTGCTCAAGTACTGTTTTATGGATTTCCACACACAAGGAATAGAGGCTGTTTTCAGACAATTTGTTAGGGGAAGAAGCTACAATTGTTAAAGCAGTTATTGCAAATACAGCATTAGTGGTACACTAAAGCTTCCTTGGTTCTTTCAGAACTGGTGAAGTCAAGACAAATGGAGACAAAAATAGAAAAGAGCTAATTTGGGGTATGGTGAAGATGTATGGCTTTTTTATAGTCAAAAGCTCCCTCCACTTTGGGGAGGAATACTCTGAAGTACAGGAATATGCAGTATATAGCTTGTACATGTACCTATCAATCTCAAAACCCTCAATTTCTTCTCTACTTCAGTGACTAGGAAATAGGTAAAATAAATATTCATATTCACACATCAATGGTGTCTCTTCCAGGGACCGACTGACTAGAGACCAAAGAAAGTCTGTGGCAACATATTCCTCTTGTCTGCTTGCCCTGATGTGTATGGGTGTGCACTATAGAGCTCTTTATTGTGGCTAGTATACTAACCATCTTAAGGAAAATATAATTTGCCCTTGCAAACATTGCCTTGTTTATAAACAAAGCTACAGAGGGAAAAATAAATTGTGATAATTACAAGTATAATTTTTGAGGATGCGGTAGTGAAGTACCCAATAGAGAGCTGTCACACCCTTGTGCAAGCTGAGTGAGCACAACGTCTTCTTTCATTCATAAAAAGAAGTAAACTTAGGTACCCCAGTTATTGCTGTTCAGTAACTGATTAGTTTGCAATATAAAATAAGTGCAGCTCCTGGGATGCTTTGTTCTGACTGCTCCCATCATGCTTTCACTTTACTTCTATTTTCACTATAATATGTTCCTTTTACTTGCCATTACAGATGAATGAAAGCTCAGTTATCAGCACAGGAGTTACCTCTGGCCAAGGAAACATGTACTCAGAATAGAAGTATTGTGCCACCAGCTGTGTTAAATTGCTGCCTCTAAGCTATTGCAGGACAATTCAAGCCTGCTTGTAAAATAGATAGCAGGAAGGCATGTGTGTTGCCAAGGAAACCCTTGGCTGCGAGTGTATTGTATAAATAACACCGGGGTGGGGAAGATGTGGCTAACAGAAGAGTGAGGAAAAATGAAGAAGTGCCTAGCATGTCTCTGTGCCTGGGGGAGGGTTGGAAGCAGAAGCAGTGAAACAGATTTACCACTTCAAGTAGCTGACCTTTCTTCAGCTGAGGAAAGCAAGAAAAGTAGGTCCATCTTTCAGAAGCGATTGGGGAAGCAAAGAGAGGCTGGAGGGTAGAAATATGACCATGATGGGCAAGTTCTCGGGTGGAGAAGCAAGAGTGACCCCTGCACCTTTTTATACTAGAGGAAGAGAAGCTGGTGTAAACCACTGCTGGATTTGCTCAGAGCTATGCAAGAGAAGTAGCAGGTGAGGTCTGTGATGAGGGTTGTAGTGGCAAGTAGGGAAGTAAGGGAAATAAGGGGAGCCAGCATAGTAATACATCTAAGCTTTGGGACAGATTCAAAACCACGAGCAATATACTTATGTTCTCTGAAGTTTACCTATGTATAGCTTCTCTCAAGTTTGCGGACAAGATGCCACTAGAATTCAAAGCAGAGCAGTGGGCAATGAATTCAACTCACTGCAGCAAGTCACATATACGCTGTGAGAACATAAGTGTGTGCCTTATCTAGTTCCTCTAGACTTTACGGATAGTGTCTATAATTCATCAGTGGCTTCAACGGTCATTAGTGAATTGATCACATTAGCTTTCATCCATTTTATGTGCTTTACTGCTTTGTAGCTGGAACATGAGCACTGCAGTGCTGTGAGGAGTATAGTTGGGCAAGTGGGGTCTAGCAGAGAAAGCAAAGGGCTTACAGCTCAGGAGAAGGGCTGATTTCCTCTCTGCCAGTGACGGGAAGAGATTATTTCACCTCCTCATACCTTACATGCCTCATTCAGTAAAATGGGATAATGTTGTTTTTACCTGTAAAGCAGTTTGAACTATGGGTCAGAAGAGTAGTCTGTAAGAGCTGACAGTATTATTAACTTCAAGCATCTATGTAAAGAGCAAATCACTGCACACGCATGAGTACTTCAGGGCAGACAAGCAGGAAAAGTACCCACCGGGCTATGGCACCTGGCATGCTCCAGTGCATGCCTTCACACTGCCCAGAAAGATCTCACTGACCTGGGCTCCTTCTTTCTGACTGCAGATGGTTACAGCAAAACCAGATCAGATGGGGTCATTGCTGTTCGCCTTAGGCAACTGGCTTTGGCCACAGAGGGATCTCGGCATCGCTACTAACTGAAGTATCTGCCCAGGTCCGCCAGCTGCCACTTGCTTTTAGTGAAAACCCACTGCCCTTCCATTTTGATAATCTGCCAGATCCCCTGACATCTGGCTATCATGGCTGATGGACATCCATCAGTCCTGGACTGATAATCACAGCCAGTGAGATACGGAGTTGCTCTGTATGCATGTTCCAGGCTGTGTCAGGTTGGGCATGTACCACTCAGCTGCCACGGAATGCAGATCCATCGCTCCTGAACTTGCTGACACTGTCAGGTATGAAAGGAAGAGATAGGAGCTGCTGCAGACATAAAGGCATGCTTGGCTGGTCTCTTCTGAAGTGTCCTCTCTCCACCTAGCAGAAAGGCTCGGGAAAGTGAAGAAACCAGTCCAGTCTGCAACCTCAGTCCTTAACAAGAATGTAACCATGAACTGTGATCACAGTTCAAGCCCCAAAGTATTTGTACTCATTGTAATTCATATTATTTTATATTAATTTATAGATTTTTTTTTTTAAACTCATCAGATGCTTCCCATTCTTTTCTCCTTGACTTTTTTATATCATAAGAGTTCACACTCATAATCGCCCATTTAACACCCTTGTGTGAAGGTTTATTATTCCCCTTGGAAGCATTACAGAGTTAGACTTTAGCTTAGGAAAACCTCCTCTGACCGCACAAGGGCTACTGAGATCCACCCTGGGCACCTTGCAGGATTAGACGCATGGTGCCCACCTGTGTGGACAAACACAAATATTGTGAAACTAAGGCCAGGCATTTGGAAACATCTGCCAAATGGTTCAAACTAAGATAGGAAACACCTGTGTTAATGAAAGTGGTTCAAAATACCATCTCCCCTTCAGGAACTTCATCAGGTCTCCTCCGAGTCCATGGCAAACAGATGAGCCCTTAAGGTATATTGCTTTTGGAAGCTGCCATGCGCTATCCGGTGCCATTGTGTTTAGTGCTTATACAATAGCATTTCCTCAAACTGGAAGTCTCAGTTACGGGGTTTATGACACAATTTCATTAACTGGGCAAGCTTCAAAACATATTTTAAAGCGACTTGGGGAGAAAAATAATCTTGCATTCTTGATTTATTAAATGAATGAATTATGAACTAACTTAATATCTTTCTGCATTAAGTTGGTTTAAATTTTCAATTAAACTGAAAATCATTCATCCAATTTTACCTTAATGAATGAACACCTCAAGTCAGCATCTGCTTTTGAAGAAAGGTTTCAGGGTGAGTTATTTTTACCAAAAGAGATGGTGGCTTTTTTCCACTTTCAGACATGCCATTGATCTCAGAGGTGTAAGATGAGAGAATGCAGGATGACATAGATACTGTAATTAAAAGTAATATGTCATTGCCAGGAGATCTTGGAAGATTCCTTCCCTTTCCAGACTACCTATTCCTATTTTCACAGAATACTTATGGCTAGGTGACACTGTAATATTCCATCCATGTCTCTGGAATGTTAATAAATACATACTTTGTTCCATTTTGTTTCAGTTACCAATACTGTCAGACTCTGTAAAGTAGTAAGTTGAACTTCACTTAGAAATCCCATATTCTTTGATGTTAGACTGAGCTGTTCCCTTAATTCAGTTCCATTTTCCTGTCTCTGTACAGGTAATAAATATCAGTTTTACAGGAAGACCCTTTTTATGTAGTAATTTATAGACATATGGGATTTTAAGCTTTGGTGAGTTTAGGATTCCTCAGGTGAAAAAATAGCAGAATAATTATCAACGGAGAAGCCAGCAAGCCTGATATATTTGCTGGGCACTGAAAAATCAAGGATTTTTTTTTTCATTTTTAATATGATGAAAAGAGACAGTTTTGTCTTGCAGTTTATGTGGATTCCTGCTTCACGAGAACCGTAATATTTCAGACAAATCACCACCCTTTATTTCCCTATAAAACACATTCCAATTTCTAGTACAAATTTTGTTTCCAATATTCAACTCCAAATGATAGGAAAGCCAGACATTTCACATGGTTTCTACCTTAAATGAGTGGTTCATTTTTACTTCCTCTAACATCATCAAGACTGTTAAAAGCTCAGCTTTCAGACCCTGTTATGAATTTTATCCCTGCTCTAGTGATTGCTCTGAGTGGTAAAGTGCAACCTGATTTATGATACAGGGCTGTCAGTCAGGAAAGTGAGATGCTGAATGGAATCCCGGTCAGGATCTACCTTGTTTTGTTGTTGATTTGAGTGGGAGCAGGCCTTTACCCCTGCTCTCAACCCTAAGTTTATTCTGAATTTGTGGAAAGGGTTGTGATGAATTAACATGGCTGAGGTTGAATTCAGGTACCTGGACTCAAGAGGCTTGTGGCCAAAACTGCCACTCAATCCTAGAATATTTTGGCTGCAGAAATGGAGACGATGATGTGTGTTTAAGCGGCTGGTGCTGTGGCATTTTCCACTCCTGCTGTGCAAATCGTCTTGTATATATGGCATATCTATGTTGTTGGACTGCTGAGGAGCAATAGGAAGACTTTGGCCCTGGTCCCTCCTCCCGTCACGTTTAGCATCAATTGTGGTACACACAAACAAAGACACAGGTGAAGAGTGCAATAGGAATATCTATACATGAAGCGGGCAACTGTTTCATATTGGCTTTCTTTTGTGTTTAGTTGTTTTTAGAGGCTACATGCTCTGACAGGGACCAAATATCAAATAAAATGCTGCTAGCAGGATTTAAGGACTGACGTCAGTTACTCATGACACGTTCTCATTTTCTCGTGACATACCGAGGGATGAAAAACACCTTCCTGAAGTTAAAAAATCTCAAATAATCCTTGTGGAAAGGCAAGGGGGGAAGCAGAATGATTAGATATGCAAACAAAGACCAAACAAATTCTTAAGGGCTCCCGTTATCAAAAAGCATTACAAAACTCGAAGAGATCAGCACTGTGGTGTGCTGACTACCAGAGCTCTCCTCCACCGAAGAGGCATAGTCAAATTCTTCTTTTCTTTATGCAGTCAATCTTTGTATCATTTCTGAAAAGCATTCTCAAGTGCATCTCTGAAAAATCATTTCAGGCAGCTGCCCTGGCTTTCCCTTGCCTCTTAGGGGTTGTGTTGGCACATTAACCTCCTTGCCTTCAGAAGAAGTGAAAGGCCAAAAGTCCAGAGAACAAACTGCAGATCAGGCAGACTAATTGGTCTCAAAATCGAAACATATGGCTTCTTTCAGGATCTTGACTTTTTAAATACTTGTTTAAAGTAAACATTTGCAATTCCTCATGAAAGGCACTTTCCTCCCTGAATCCTCTTGACCCTCAGTGACCTTTCTTACCAATTGCACATTGCTTTACCCTTGGGGATGATTAAATCTTGAGAGGCTTTTCTTTTTTTTTTTCTTTTCTTCCTTTATCCTCCACATTGGTCTCTGAGGACTAACTTAAGAATTTAAAGCTAACCTGGGTCCTAAAGACAGAAACACACCAGATGCCCACCTGAGCGTCCCACATGGGTGTCTGAGGCTGGGGCTGGAGGGGAAAGAAGCTGCTGTTCTCACGTGTTGTCACCGCACTGTACTCAAAAAAAATGGATCAGGAGAAATAATCACCAAACACTGACTAACCAAAGCTACGTTTTCAAGCTAATCTTTGAACTGAAAGGCAGCTGGAATGCCTTGTGTCCCACGCTGGAGGGGGGGCACAGGAGGGAAAGGTGGCCTGGGGCAAAGTCATCGCTGAGACAAGGCATTTTAAAACTATGGCCTGTGGCTGTTGTCTCTTCTGACAGAAAAAGGATGACAGAAGTGATTGACTCCAGGCTGTAATCGGTGGCGAAGGCAGGCAAACCCTCCCAGTTTGTCTCCAGGGTGTCAGTGCAGGAAAACTGATTGAAGTGTCTCTGAAGTCATTTTATTCATAATTTCTGTTCTGGGCTTGAAGGCACTCCTGAGCTCTCGCGTAATTGTTAGGCAATGTCAGAGCTTGTGCAAGGGCCGGGCATTACACAGCCCATCACAGAGGGCCCGGTGCTTGCTAACAGGACCAGGAGGAGTCATTTTCCGACTCCGGGCAATGCTTGTTTCAGCCTTTCTTTTCACTCTTGTTTGCCGAGAAGCGTGGAAGAAGATTAGTTCTTGTAAAGCACTTCATTTTCAAAAACTCTGCTGCCTAATGCCTCTGTCTGTTAGATGACAGTTAGATCTGAGCTAGATGTCAGCCTGCTCCTCCCATCCTCACTGCACAAACAGAAATGTGGCAGGCAGCACTCGCTCTCCAGAGCAGCACAGAGGCACAGGAGCATCCCCATGTCCCTGTATGGAGAAGGGTGAGAGTCATGGAGGCAATGAGACACAGCACCGCCACGCACAAATAGCCACGTGGAGAAGCAGGCTGGTAAATTGGCCAGACACGGTGCCACTGTCGCTGGAGAAACCTGCATTTGCAGCCAGCTCACGCAGCCCTGGGTGACACTGTGCACAGTGTCATGCCTGACACCCTGGGGAATTCCCAGCCCTGTCCCTCCCCATATGCTATATGGAGGAAGATGGTCTGTCTATACTGCACTTGCCATTGCAACACACACACTCACCTGAGCTGGCTTCAACCTGCCTGCTGAGCAGTTTTATGCAGACAGAATAAGTATCTTGTCTAAGTGAAGGGTATTTATCTGGTTTTCTTCCTCTGCTGAGAGCTGTATCTGACTATTATAGCTCCCCATGGTCTTCCAGAGATTTCTGTATTGGAGCAGGCAGTCCTGCCCTGAGACCCCAGGAAGCTGGCAAGGACCTGCAAAGGTAGGCGGGAAGGTCTGTCAAGGAGGTAGTCTGTGCCTAGGAATGGGCACAGACTACATGGGGAAGGCACCTGCTTCCACCAGCAATTCCCCAGCCCAAAGCTCCAGTAAAGGATTCAAAAGGAAAAGAGACATCCCTGTTATAGGGTGAGGGCTCTCCTTCACAAGGGCCTGAGCTGTGCAGGAATTCCTCATTACACATAGTTTGAACTGGGACCTTGGGTCCAGATTTTTCATGTCCATAGGGAGTATACTCACTTCTGCGTTGCTGGATACCCTGTCCTTCTGCTTAGCCTGCTTCCAGCTTGTGTAACTCGAGATTCAGTGAAGGTACTTGGCATGGCCTGTTGCATCTCTGCTAAGTGCTTTAACCACTACGCTATGAACTCACAGTTTTCTGATCTCATTAATGTCTATTTATTCTTGAAGAGTGGACTTAACTTCAAAGAAAGACCTCACTTCTGAATTCCCACAGCCTAAATGTTATGTCCCCCACCAAATCTGGCTGCTGGCCCCTTTCTGAGCAGGGTAAAATAGGACTTTAGCACTGGGTCTCCTAGATTGCAGGAGAGTGCCCTAAGCTAGGGAGGGAAAACAGTGAACCCCTCCCCAGCTGCTTTGTTATCAGGAGCCCTTTGAGAAGATGAACTAAAGCGCATCCTTCAAGCAATAGACAGGGGAAAGTAGAGTCTGAGCATCCCTCCAGGCATCCCTTGGGCATTCGTCTAGGCTTCACACAGCTTGGCAGTGTCAGAACATAACTTGTCCATGTCCGTGGACAAACTCTTGTCTGTTTAGGGGCATTCAGGTGCCAACTGGTCATAGAGCATCTGAGCAGATGTCTAAAGCCAGATCCAACGGAGATGTTGATTTAAAGCATCACAGTGACTTTTTTGTAAACCTGCTCTTTCATAGCAGTGAGCAGGTGCTTTTTCTCATAGAAACACATGCTCATTTCTGTTCTCACTTGTTTTGAAGTAATTCTGTTTGTGAGTCCTGGTTGAGCAAGGAGAAGTTTACATTAAAAATCGTATCTAAGGATGAGAGGATAATCATAACACTGGGAGAATTAAATACATGTGTTACTTTAAATGGATTTAGTCTTCAGAAAAATACTATTTGGATGCTTATTTATTTAATCAAGACACAATTAGGAGATAGTTCAGTGAGTAATGCCTTATCATAGATTTAGAGCTAGAGACTGTGCCCATACTTACCAGACTCCTTCAGGTTGTGCTTTGGTGCCTTGTTTCTCCTTCATCTGTAAAACGAAGAGTTCTTTCTCAGCTGTGCCCTAGGTACAACTGTATCAGAGGCCTAGATGTGATATAATCAATCTGATATCAGACAGGATTTTAGCTGATCTTAAACGTAAGAAGCAGTGAAAGCTAGACTGAACAAGACTTTTGAAGTAAGAGCACAAGCAAACGCGAGGGCTTGCTGTGGCTTAACTGAATGTCTTTATAAGCTTATTTGTCGGTTTCTTTCATACTCAAGGTCTCAAATTTGGGGCATATGGTCATGCAAACCCACGAGTGTATGTCAAGTGTGTTCAACTTCATGTGCCAGCAGCCTGCACAGCCATTTTACGGGGAACATTTCTTCACAGAGATGAACGTACACACGCCTATGCTTATCACCTGTCTTTGCTGATGAAGTTATCCCCTCAAATACTTTCTTTTTTCCTTCAAGATTCCACTACAATAGCTGAAACTCAACAATTACATTTAGAACAATGTGTGTTGAAGGTTAGACCTGTTGTTATAATCCTGAAAATTGAAAGGTTAGCATGTAAAACTTTCTATGGCATGCAAAAGTTTACAGCTGGCATACTATACTGCTGAAAGTTAATCACTAGAAAGAAGGAGACAAATCTCAGCATTATCTGCATAAGTAATAAAATGAGACACAAATGGAGAACTGCAAATCTCAAAAGGGAGACCCAGTGTATTAATATTAAACAGGTTGTGCATTGAGCAAGAAAAAAAAAATGTTCATCTATGGATTTTATCTTGCATTAACATAGCTCCTGGAACTAAATCGGGAAAGTTCTCTCCTGCTTGCTGATAATGATTTCCCGCCCCCCGCCCGGCTTCTCATTTTCAGTAGGTGAGATGGAGATATGCATAAGCTTGTCTCTGGCTGTGGGTCTGTCTTAGTCCTTTATCTATATCGTGGTCTGACTGGAGTGTGCTATAACTCCCTGCAGCCTGCATGCCTGGGTTTTCTGCTCAGACATTTGGGAAAATTGTGCATGTGCAAGCCTTTTTCAGCAAAATACCTTGGGTGAGCCTGGGGCAGGGCATCCTCCCATAGCCTTGCAGGGGATTCAGGGAGGAAGCTGCTGAAGAGCTACACAGCAGGAAAAGCATCCTGGAGCTCTACAGGACAGTACAAGAGAGAGTTATTATCCTGACGGTTCTTATAGAAAAGACTACAGTTTCAATCTGAATAGAGACTGCACATTTCTCATTCAAATATTGAGGCTGCCACTGTATCTGTAGGATGAAGAAGTTTTAAAAGTAAATTAGAAACTACCTTGGAAGTAGCACACTAAAGATGGGCAGAGGTTTCTTCATCTAAGTTATCTCTTTCAGTGCAGATAAGAAATTCTTTCCTCCTGACTCCCACCCCAAACCTCATCATGAACCTTCAGCAAAAACAACTCTTCCAGTCTCCCAAGAGGTGAGGCAACTCCCTGCTCTCCACCCTCCTTTCTCTTCCAAAAGCTGAGGATTGAAATACCACAGAAAGGGCTGCTCTTTATACCACCATTGCAACAATCACAGGGGGTTTGCAGATGTAATGAGTACAAGTACCCTTGGGAACGAGCACGCAGATGTCCACTTGTTTGCAGAGTGACTAGACCTGATAATTTGATCACAAGTTTGACATTGCTTTCCCAGCAGTTCCTTTCATTGCATGGCTGTGCGGGCATTTCACTTCCACGTGCAAGACTGTGAGTACCAACAAGCATCCACTTGTTAACACCTATGGGAGGATGTTTGATGTTTGACCAGGAGTCAAACTGATGGCACTTCATAGCCCCCTAGAATCCTGTCACATGAATCCTACATGCTTCAAAGGCCCCTGGGCACCCGAACTGGCTTTGGATATCCCAGCCTCACCCCACTTGCTAGCAGTGACATTAACATATTCACACACATATTCTTAAATCATATGGTTCAGGTCACATTGAATGAGGAGGAGAACATCCACCTCTGGGGCTGTCCCTGTGCTTCCAGGCTGCCTTGTGGTTGTATCCCTGACCTTTAAGAGAATTCTTTTTAATCGCAGAGGATCATGCTGGGAGGGGACTGTCCCAATCGATGTCAGACACATACATACAACTTCCCTGACATAATCTGGCAATAGAATATAAATAAAAGACACATGGAAAAGGCATGAAGCACACCCTGACCAAGTTTCCCTGCACACTCACCACCCAGCATAAGAATAGCTGCATAGCTAGGCTATTTCCATTAGCTGAGGTAAACACCACTTCAGTGAAAGTAGGCGGGAGACATACCTCCTATTGAAATATCCAAGTCCTTTCTGTAATGGAGGTCTTTCAAATGTTTACTGTCTTTTTCTTAAGACCGTGTTACTACTTGTACCATGCAGTAGCAGTGCCACCCAGCACCTTTCTGTTTTCTCATGAATGAGATTTTGAAAGGATTGGTTCATATTCTCTTGCTGGGGGAACCTCATGGAGAAGAAAGAAAGCAAAGTTATGTCATAACGTAAGACCATTTTATTTTAGTGGTAAAAAAACTTCTCCTAGTCCAATTTTGAAATTGATCTGTTTCTAGTTTTCCCTTTGTCTCAGTTTTTTCATCTCTCTTAAAAGAACTGGAGCGTGAAATGTATTTTGACTATTCTGATAATCAGGGAATCATCATATGAAGAAGACTGGTACTCCTCCTCCAAAGAGCCTGTTACCCGTAGCTCAAGGGCTGATTCCTGGACTGAGGGAGAGATCTTGAGGAGCTGCCATCTCACCATTCATTGCCTTTTGAAATTCCAGCCCCTGCTGTTATCTGGGCTAATGACTGCAGCCCATAAACCTCTGTACAGAATAGGATAAATGGGATTAGCAGGAATACTCATCACCTCTCACTTTTTTTTTTTTTTTTTTTTTTAAATTAAGGTGGGAAGAGCATGCCACGCTAAGCTGATGCAAAGCCAATGATCTTGCTGCCTTCTCCATTAGCAGCACTAACTGGGGCTCTTCTTTCAAACTACTGTAAACCACATTCTGCCTCACCAGAAATTATCAGCTTTTACTCTGCTTTTCTCACCTGGTAGTCTGTGAATGCAGTGCATCTGTAGAAGCTTTCCTAGCAGTCAGGGGCAATGGTTCCTGTAGCTGAGCTGATGGCTCTGAAGGGTGCAGTGTGACGGGGCTGGTAGAAATCAAGTGAGCTGCTGGTAAATCACAGTGAGAATTTCTCCATATGGAAAATCAACTGTGAGTAGTCTCGGGTATAAAATCTATGTTAAAATCTGCATGCCTGAAAATTACGGTTAAATAAAAAATACTCATTTTACAGACTGACTTTTAGATGGTTGTTAAGTGCTTGGGCCCCTCCGCATGTTACTGACAAGGAAAGCAGTGCAGAGAGCCCGGCTTTTCTGCAGCAGCTCTAAGTGCAGATGTGCTTAGCTCTGCACTCTGCAGGGCACTGGCTCAAGCCTTTGCCCAGGCCAGGGTGAGCTCCACTGCAGCAAGGACAGGGAGCTGAGGGGAAGGAATAGTGAGGAACAGGACCTTCAGGTGTTTCCCTGCCTCTGAGCTGTGCTCCGCTCCCAGCAAGAGGAGAGGCTGCTGCGGGTTTCTGAGCTTTGCTCCTGGATGCTTTTTCCAGCCAACAGGCTCCGTTCTCATTTTAACTCACAGGTCTGCTCCCGTGATACTCACATGCTTTCCACTTTGCTGACATATAGGAACCATCCATTTCTGGATGACTGAATATACCAAGCTCTGCTTTGATATTCTGGCCATCTGCAGCCCACGTTGTCCCTTGCTATGCACAAATGGAGCAGCCGCGTCCTGCCACGGGCTGGGCTGACCCTGGCTTCCCTCTGCTTGTCTGTGCTGCGCTCTCAGTCCATAACAACAGCCCCGAGCTTAAAGGAACACGAAAGCTATGTTTACAAAGGGTCTTTTCTGGGAGGTGGAAGCCTCCCTAAACCTGAAGCTGCAGAGATGCAGATAGGGATGCTGCTGAGGGTACCCTGAATCATTCACATCCCTGTTGAATGACAGGTTATTAAACCTGGGCCCGGAGCAACATTCATGCAACTGCACAGCATCCGTCTGGTTTGTAGTGTGGACACAATGAATCTTCTCCTGCCAGCCAGACACTGTGACCATGCCTCAGGGCATTTCCTTTCTAAAACAGGAAGGATAACGCCTCCTCGAAAATTGGGATGTTGCACAGCAAACTTTGCAAGGGTCTCAGATGCAGTTGCGATTGGGGGCCACAGAGGTATCAGCAATGATATTTCAGATAGGTAGATTGACTGATAGGATGGTTGACTTTGTGAGCTTCTAGCTTACTTTGACTATTCTCTAAATGAGAAGAATTAAAGAGCATTGCTGCTGAAAGTTTGCAAAAACATTAATGTCTTAAATAAAGATCTATCTTTTTACAGCTAAGGGAAAGCAGTTGAAACTCGAGAATGACTGATTTCACTAGGACAAGCACAACTGTGCTTGTGCTAGCAATGTGTACAGCTGGCAGCAAAATTCAGCAGTGTGAAGGGATCAGTGGGAGAAGATGTGAATATAAAGCAGATAAAATCTAGACCACTAAGGCTGTGTACTGCAAATTCACGCACATGAAATATGTGATGCAATGAACAGCTAACTGAGAATTTCAGCCATAATTTGATAAGCTTTGAATGATTCTAAATAAAGCGGAACAGAAGAACAGAGCAATCATATCTCAGATGAGTTTCTTTTAATATATATACACATTAAAAAGCATGAGTTGTATTACCTGGAAAGAGAAGAATGGAGTCTTGATTTTACACTGTTTGCAGTGCTGTGAAGAATAATTTTGGCCGAGGATGTTAACCACTGGTTGTTTTAAATTTGCCTCTGACCTCTCTGTTCATCGTTGCAACCTCAGCACTGTAACATGGCCTGTTTCTGTTTTTTGCAGGTTTACATAGCACAAGAAGGCAGAACACTGAAGAGTGACCTCCGCCAGTAGCTTCACAAATTCATGTTCCACATCTATGCCTGCAATTAGACACCGGTAACCACAAATTAACCTTTCAGGGCAGTTTCATCCTTTGCAAAACTCAGATGGTTGCAAAAGTGATGTGTCCAAGCAATAAAGATGGTTCTGGCATCCATAGGCATTTGCAACTTTTGAGTCAGGCAACTGCTTTCAAAAATTTGGTCATAGATGAGAAAAGAATGGCTTTCTTAGCTGATGCAACAGATGTTAACTTAGTTGAATGTACTAGGTATAGTTCAAAGCTGAATTAAACAGAGCAGGAAAGGGGCACATGGCTTGGGGCCATATGGCTAAATTTTTTCATCCTTAGGCAGGTTGTCCAGATCTAAATTACCAATTTATTTGGAACTGCCCCTGTCCGATGCTGTCTCCCCAGAATGTCTCCATGCATTTTCTGGGAGAGGGTGGTCACCATGAGACCAAGCCTAAAACTGGGAAGCCTGATACGCACACGTGACACTGCCTGAGCCAGTACCATGGTCCTTCTGGGCTCACTGGTGTAAATGCAGACACTGGTGACATGGGATGATGCAATAGCAAGTCACAGCTGCATCACATGGCTCCAGCAATACAAGGCATTAGGATGGTACTGTTAGGAAATTTGAGCCTGTCCTATAAAACTGTGTGTTATAGAGTGGCACAGGGTATTCAGGGGAAGTATGTTAATGCTGTCTCTCCTTTCCATGCCCCTGACTTGTTTTGAAAGGGAGGAAGAGGAAGAAAAAGCACTACATCATATAATAACTGAAATACTGACCTTGCATAAGTTTACACAAAATCTTAACTTAGTATACTAGGGTGTAGTCTGACTTGACCTCAAATGTCATCTTAGAAACACTTTGGCAGCTATGTAAGAGTTTATCATTGATGCAGGAAAGTCTCCTTCCTTGTGTGTTTTAAAAGATAATCATGCTATTGATCCAGGCTGTTTTTTTATAAGACTTTCACAGTCGGTTATTTTCAAAGAAAGCTGAGGGACTGACCAAATCTTAGGAATAATCCCCTTAAGCCTTTAAACAAAAGGCCAATATTGACACAAGGACATGTATGTATAAACCAGGTAAGCAATGATAAGGGGGTAACCCAGGTGGGACAGCTTTGTGTGGATGTAGCAAGGAGAAACACTGCACTGCACTAAACAGCACTGCTTCTGAAGGGGATGATGTGGTGGCGGTGGCTGCAATAGCCAGGGACAGGACTTCGAATCCAGGGTAGACTTCCCTGCTCCTGTGAGATTGCTCTGTGAGTAACTTCAAATGGCACACGTAAATTTTTACTGGCATTAGGCCTTAGGATGCCCAGTCTTTGCTCCGCTGCGTCTTCTCTGTACAAAGATGGAAATAAATAAGAAAGAGAGCTCTTTCTTTAAAATCTTTCATGTTATCATAGGAAAGATAAATTATCTAGTGTCTGTATTCAGTCTCACACTGGTCTGGTATGTTGATTTGGGATATAGAGAACTCATATCACAGTTGTTTAAATGAAGGGTAAAAGAAGGCAGCTTCAATTTCTGCTCACTAAACATTTGTAACAGAAGGAAAAAAAAGGGAAAGTAAGTAAATATAAAACACGTAAATTCCAAGACAGGTGAATGAAAGAAGTGTCACCACAGGACTTAGCTGCTGTGCTCCATCCCAGCAAGCTCTCTGGGTGCAGATTATAGACTTTGCAAGGTCTGAGGCCATTACTGTAGCCAGCCTGAATATATTAGGAACATCAGGAACATTTCTCATTTTTATAATCTCTTAATAACAGGCTACAGTCTCATAGGGTATGCCAGGGACATTAACTTCTGCTATAAATTGCAGGAATTGCATGGTTGTTTTCTTGTACCCTAAATACTCCCAAGGAGGAAGAGGAGAGCCATCCGTGGTCAGTGAGGGCAGAAGTATTTGCATCTATGCGGGTCAGATTAGAAAGCATTATTAAAAACAAGCATAAAAGCTGGCATTTTAATTGTAGGTGTTCCTGAGGGTAAAAGCCTTTCAAAAACCACAGACAACTTGATTAATGAGACAGGATGTAGTACAAAAAGAGTATTGCTGTAAAATGTACCACACACTCCCTCCAAGTCACCAACACAGCTAAAAAACAATGCAGTCTAGACCCATTTTAAGTACAGTCAAAAAAATCATCTGCCCAAAGACAATTATAGCCCTTAGGCAAGAAAACTATGTTCAAGCCAGAGAAGAGAGTTTATATGGATCCCGGCAGTGCCTCAAATCTGCAGTCAGGATCAAGGCATAGTACAAATGCCAAGAAAGAGCAGAGAAGTGAGTTTACTTTGTGCATTACAACAGTACTTTGCATTTAGCAAGTTCTCTTCTCACCATAAATGATGATGGCACTTTTTTTGATGGGAAAATGTCAGTGTATCAAACCAGAATTTCTGCTGGAACACACTCATTTTAGCTAAATTTCTTCAGGACATCAGTTACAGAAAAGCATTTCCAGTTCAAATGGAGAAGGGAGGAGAAATACTCCAGAAGACCTGAGTGCCGGAGAGTGACAGTGCTCACCTTGGCTGAGCCCACAGGGTTCAGTAGATTAACTTAACCAAAACCAACAATTACCGCTCTTTGCCCTGAGCTTGAGTACCCTTTGGAGCAGAATGTGCCTGGCCAGGAGGTGCCAGGAGGAGAGGCAACACACAGACACCAGGGTGAATGTTTACATGTTTCATCAAGCAAACCTCATCCCTAATTTATTTCTGGAAGGAAAAAGACAAAATACATTGAAAAAGGGGCAGCCCATGTCGTGGGTATGTTCCAGGGTGCAGGGAAGGGAAAAGACCCAGCAGTAGCGTGTCTGCTCTAAGCCTTTCTCAGATAGCACTTCTTCTTCACAGTCAGTATTTCACTAGCAAATGAAAGCAGCCTTGTGTAGCCTTCTCCAAAACATTTGGCTCCAAGTGTAACCTTAGGCAGTTGAGTTTCCGGAGGAGGACTGCAGCCAGGGGATGCAAAATAAGTCAGGTTATTTGTTTACGGTAGAAAAGCATCTGATTGATCTGGGACAGGAATTTCAGAAAGAGGAGGCTTAGGCACAAGGCTCTTGTGAACCTCAGGACAGTCTAGCACAGATCTCTTGCTATACTACATTAAAAAAAAAAAGAAAAAAGAAAAAAAGAGAGGAGTGTGTTTTTAATATTATATTAATCAACTGAAATAGTTTATTCTAAATTCAGGATCCCTATCTAGCATAACATTCATAATGATCTCTTAATAGGCTCGGTCAAAACCCATATTCTGCCTTTCTGGTCTTAACCTATTTCCTTTCAACTGCCTAATGGCTTCCTCTCAAAAGGTGTGACCACATTTTCCCTTCCTACTTCAGAAACTGCTTTTTGTTTATTAGTTAATAATTTACTGGGAGCCTCAGGTAGTTCTCCTTTGTAAAAAATGCATGGGCAATCCCAGCTGCAAAGTCAGCTCTGGCATGGTTACACCTCCACATCATCATTAAATTACCTTATAGCTGTTCAACACAAGGTAAAGAGCCTGGCTGCTGCATCCCTGCTTTGTCAGCACTCTGCATGATTTATTATTAAAATATTCGCCTCCATTTGGAGGAATCCTAAGGGGCCTGAAACAGTCATATTTTTTTGTACCAGGACGTGGAGAGCAGGTCTAAAATTGCTTGGAGCCTCTCTGCTTTTGCAGCTCCTGCTCAGATGATCCACACTGTCTGTAGGAAAAGTAGACCCCGCTGTACGTAACTGAGAAGCACATGGGAATACAAGTGGACGTGCCCTTGCCAGGCCAGGTGGATGAGAGGTGCGACTGTAGTGTTGTATCATATACCTAGGAAGAAGGAGGGCTGGTGTCCAGCTAAGGCAACCTGCTGAGTGAGGTCTTGAGTGCGGGGAGTAAAAGAGGACTATATGGAGAGAGGGTTTCCAGCCACACTTGCCTGGCAGTGACAGTGTACCCCAAGGTGCCTAAGTCCCACTAGGAACCCACAAAATTGGTCTCCCATATGAAAATGTGTGTTGGTGATGGGCCAAGGAGGGGAAACATGAATGTACCTTTCACAAAGAATCTGTTGGACAGCTGAGAAGAAATAAGTAAGGAGAGATATGGACTGGTAAAAGAAATGAGTGAAGAAGTAAGTAGGTAAAGATTGGAGATGTCAAGCCTATTTTTATGTGAGAGCTGAGGATTTGCTGTGGCCATTTAAGCATTAATTCTTTTGAAGGCCAAGTCCTCTGCTCCCTTGAAATTGGTGTACTGATACTGGTTTAATTGTTTATTTGCATGTCTTTTCCTGAGGCAGATCAAGCATTTCCTTTTCAAGCTGACATTTCATTTAATGATAAAATTATTGGCTTCAGTAAGTTTTACTGAAACATAATCAGAAAGGATGTTCTTCATGGAGTACTTTTGGTAGGAAGCCTGATTATTAATATCATATACTATACATCACTGAAAGGCCAGTGACTGGAGATTGTGTAGGAAAAATCTTATTTATTTGATTTATGTATTCCAATAGTAGAGGCAAACGTAATAGATGAAGTCAAATTCACACGAAACTTTACTGACAAAAAGATTTTGGTATGACATATACAGTTTGAATGCTCTAAACATTCTATTTTTCTTCATAATTTCATCAAACACTTCCGCTCCTGTGTCCACTACACAGGGAGAACAAACAGTGTAAATAAACAAAATTTAGTTTGTGTCTATAAACTTGCCTTACATATACAAATAGTTTGCAAGTTATGAATATTTTATACAAATTCTGTGTGGGTCGTTGAATAGTAAGTATTAAAATGAAGAACTAATAAATACATATGTGTGTGTGTGTGCACAGATATAACTAACTATTCCAAGCTAAAAAATGAGCGCTGGCTGTGGCCCAAGATGGGCAGTATATCTAGAAGAGAGTTTCTATGTTTAATAAAAGCTTTTCTCTGTCGAGTTGATTTAAAAACTGCAGCTGCCATTTGAAGCTGCTGTATTTCTTGGAAACTCATTGTAATCCCAATAGAGTGTTTTATATTTGAACAGCAGCAGCGCATTCTAAAATTTTTTGCTCACATGATTTTCTATGAACATTAGACAGAATACAACAGATTTTTGATAGAATTTGGAACCATAAAAAGGGACAGAAGTCTCAAAGAACTTTGCAGGTTGTAGATGGAACATTTTTTATTTCTCTGCAATACTCCCATGAAAGCCAGATTTTTTAATATCTCGGTAGAGCTTTAGATGAGTTACACCAGGCGTTTTTGTAGCTATTACTTTTGCAGGTCATTATGAAAGAAAAAAAAGGTGTGATTGTTTTTTGATTTTGACAAGTTCTAGTATATAACATTTTCTAAATTAAAAGATGTCTTTCCTCTTCTACGCTTTTCTTTCTCACCTTCTTACCATATATTTTTTTTACCAGGTTTAATATCTTGACATCTTCATGATATCTTCATGAAATTTTCCTGTTACTTCTCCTCATTCTTGTTGGTTGTGCCTTTTCCCTTCATTTACACCCCTCCATACACACACTCTACTCACACTTTTTCCACGGCACAAGAGAGGAAAAGAAAATGAAGCAAACTACTTTCTGTCAAATCCTTCCCTGGCCCCACTCAGGCCCAGACATCTGATACAAGTTTAAGCTTTCACAAAATAAGAGGCTCTTTAAAGATAGAATTGCAGTTTGTATAAACTATGTTTGGCCATACACAAGATCCAATAGATGCTGTTGCAGTAACTGGTAGAAATTAGAAGCTGTAATGCTGCACATGAACTAGTGACGTACCTAGAACTGTTCTGACAGATGTAGCCTTAAGTTGTATTTTTTAATGTACTCAAATAAGCTATACATAATTAACATTGCTATGCCCTGACTGACTCATGATGAGTATGTGTGGGCTTTCATATCTCTAGGAGAAGGATCAAGTGACCCTAATTGTATCCAGCTTGTCCATTTAAGTGCTTGATTTTTTCTGAGAGAGTTGTGTGTATAAGTAGCACATCTCCATAAAGTGAAGCGGATACTGTTCTGGTTAAGTTTCTTTTAAACATGGTGTAAATTCCAATTTCAGTTATTCATGTCTTTTGTAGGACTGTACTTTAAAACATTTCACATTAAAACTAATAGAGAAGAGGAGGAGGCAATGCATGAAGAAGTAGGAAATGAGGTCCTGAAACCTTATTTGTATGCATCAGATTAATTACTCCAGCATGTAGAAGTGTTTCTTTCTCTTTGAGCTAAATATTTTCTTTCCCAATTCACTGTCAAAGCAAACAGAATATGTATGTTTTTGATCTTATTGTTGATTAAGAAAACCCTCCTAAAACCCTGAACCAGACCTCAGAAGCATCATTGTGCAGCGACAAAAGCTTTTTATTGCTAATTGTAAAAGCAGGGCAGTCTCCAGCAGAGAGTTGCTGGGTTGCTGACTGATGCCTTGACAGATAACAGTCAATCAGTGCAAAACTCCAAGATTCCTGGTGGAAAAACAAAAGACGCTTAATTTACGAACAACAACCAGGCATCCACTTAGCGATACCATTATGCACTGGAAAAGACTCCGTGCCACGCAGACATACAATGAGCTTGCTACAAAGTAGGGAAAGAGTTGAGTTTGTCCGTGAGTGGGCAAATAACGAAGGAAGGGCCATGACACTCATTAAAAGCCCTGAACCTTTCTTTCCCAGCTTGGGTGGGGATGTCTAGTGTTTGCACAGCAGGTCTCGGCGACAGCGTAGAGGTGAACTGTGTCCACTTGCAGATTCAGACTTATTTTAAGGGATTTTCTAGCCCTCTGTTTGTCAAAATGGGACTGTTGGGGATTTCAGTCCTCTACCCCGCTGGAATGGGAGGGTGGCAGCAAGTAAAGCTACCAGAGGAATTCATAGGTGGGGCACGAGCTGTCGGGACACTGGGGACACAGAACAAAGGTCCAACAATTAATGGGGTTTCTGAAGTTTTCCAGTAGCTTATTACAGACAGGCCGCAGCTGAGACTCTTTCCTTCGAATTTAAATCTCACAGCAAATGCACTGCAGGAGTATGAAATACAGAATTGTGTCACCAGCAAAGGGCAAGGTTTCCTGAAGCAGTGAGGCAGATCTAAGTTTGTTATGTTTGCTTACCCCATTAATAACCCCTTTTCACCCTTCATCAAATCCTTGTTGTTGTTGTTGTTATTATTACATGGATGCTCACTGGGATGGCATGAATGTGCTACCACAGGCAAGACCCTGCAGAGGCAGAGGCAGGCAAACAGGCAGAGGGGGTCTCTGCCCCACAGCACCTACCACGTGTGACAGAAGGGCTCAGGCGGATGCCAGGGGAACGTGTGATAAAAGCTGAGGATGCCAAAAATTTAGCAAACAGCTGAGGGAGGCTGGGATCTAGAGGTCTTTCAGAGCAGGAGCTGGCTCATTCATAGTGCGTGAGAAATGCTGGGTAGGGCAGAGCTATCAGAGCAGCCCTGAAAATACAGGGTCTCTGTACACAGCAGTTTAGCTGTTGTCATTTGTTTTATTAGGCCTTTCGCTTTTAAGGTCGCTCCAGCGTCTCCAAACTCTGTTGTCTCGGTGAGTGCCGAGGTTGGGTGTGGAGACGTTTGCCTTGTGGAGTTGCTCGTAGCCACAGAGCATGGGAAGAGGAAGAGATGGATAAAGCACATATAAAGCCTGGTTGGTTACAGGGAGGGCTTGTTCCCACACCTGCTGACTACGCAATTAAAGCCACACACAGTCTGCCAGTGCTGCGTGGAGCACTACGGTGGAGGCTGTCATATCCAACAGATTGTAATGAAGCCAGAGATAGGTTTGTCCAGACACGGTGTGTGGAGAAACAAACCTGGGAGACCCTTGGCATGAAATCACACCAGCTAGGAAATCTCGGGAGGAGAAGAACAGGGTCTTGACCAACAGACAGCTAAAAGGCCACACGAGGAATAATAATGTGACGGTAAATTACTGCCTGGGCTGAGGTTTGGTTATCCCAGGCATCTGGTGTGATGGCAAAGCTGGCTGACAAACTGCTCCTCCCCGACAGTCCCATGCAAACACGTGCAGCTTCTTTACTGCGATTTAGATGCTCTGCAGGATACTCGAGAGAAATGGCGGTTTTCGGACAGTCCTTAGAGCGGAGCTCAGACACAAGCAATGACCTTTTGACCATGTTTGGTGGTTTTTAACACTGTGCTGGAATGTACACTGAACAAAGAGAGCAGTTTCTGTGAAAACAGGTGCATTTGAACTGGTCAACCAAATACAGACTGCTGAACAAAATGGAAATGCTACTGAGATTCCTGCCAGACCCCCTGGGTGGGGAGCTTTCAGTTAAGACCAGAGGAAGCTATCTCTTGCATAAGATACAGTTAAGTCCTGTGGCACCCTATAGCTGAATGACCTGCCATCAAAAGCTACCCTTCTCCTCTGGCATGCAGGAAAATTGTCCTTTCCCATTCATATGTACACTAAGAGCTCATGGAGCTTGCAGGAACTTGCTCTGAAGTTTGTTGTTTTTTTTGTTTGTTGTTTTTTGTTTTTTTTTTTTTTAACTCTCAAACAATATCTGAATTACATTCCAGAGCTGAAACAAACACAGCAGTGCAACTGTCAAAACTATTCAACAATTTCCCTTACGAGTTACGAAAACGCACCTCTTACTAAAGGAAAAAGAATGCATGTTACCTTTATTCAGCCCACCCAATGGAGTATCCTGCTGGGAAAATCCCTGTCTCTGGGGCCATAAGCTTTTCCCCTTTAAACTTCTTTCCTTCAAAGTTTCCTTTTTTGTTTTTACTGTAAATTGCCTAGAAAAGTCACAGGGCTTCAAAAACTGAGTATGTGTGCATGCCTGAGTCAGTATAGTTTATTTACTTACACATTTAGTATGTGCAAATGAAATGAGATGCAGTATTTCATGTTTATAGTCTCTTTTTCACATGGATGTTTGTGATAGGAGCTGTGGGTTCATTACACGAAATTGTGTGTTTAGGTAATTCTACAGAGGTTTGATGGCTTGGTTCCTTTTTATCCTGCATCTGGTAATATGGACTGCTACAAACAGAGAAAAAACAGGTCAGAAATATGAAAGAATTAGAATAGTCATAGATGTGGAGAGGCCCCTGTGAAACAGGCACTTTTTCTGTTGATAGAGTATATCTAGGACTAGCGGGCATCCAGGCTACCAAAAACATGCTCTCTGTTTCCACTGAACAGTTTTATACAAGTGGAGAATTAAGCTTTGGTCATACCTTGGATTTTGGTTTTGGACAACTTTGTCAGAGCTGGAGAATTTGTTTTGTTTTGTTTTGTTTTGTTTAAACATGTTTAATCAGAATTAAAGATTGTTTGGTCATTAAACTGTCATTCAGAAATAAAGTCTCTTTTACCTCTTTTTTTTTTTTTTCCCTATGGAAAGAATGAAAGTTTTCATTCCTTTGTCTTTGAAACAGTGTAAAGTCATATGAAAAATAGCCATTTAAAAAATCAGCTGAGCTTTTCAAAGCCTGTGAAAACCAACTATGTGCACATTCCCTTTGATTTGATTTAAGCGACTACATAAGGTGCAGAGGAATGGTAATCTGACCTCTTTGATTCTTAAACAGAACAGTAAACCAATTCTTAAACAGATTATTGAACAGAACAGTAACTAAAGCCCCAAGGAAAGAGGGACACAGCATTATGTGCTAATGTCTAACAAGGTAGATGCTGCAGCTTTCCAGACATTGTTAGATATTACTGAGTTTTTGCAAGTCTGTTCAAGCTTTGGTGTCCTCCAGAGTAAAAAGTAATTCATCATCTCTGCAGAAGAAGAAGAAGAAAGAAAAGCACAGGTCTAAGGTGTTTTTAATATAACAATTTTTGATTGATATATTCCTGTTTTATTTCTTTATTCTTAGATTAATCCAGGGATTGGATATAATTTACAACAGCGTCACAGCTCTATGCTGTGTATGTGCTATGGCTTGCCCTTACTTGTACCGTCTGTATGTTTATGTGCCGTGCCTACCCTGAAACTTATTACCAGCATTGCCAGTACTGTCTAAAATAACTCCTTTATGAAAAACCAAAATGTATTAATCCCCTTCCATTTCTTCTAACAATTCCTTAGATATCTCAATGACAGCTCTATACAATCAAAAGCAGCTACCCACACCCTCAGAAATCAAACGTGTCCAATCTGATGTTACTTATTCAAAAGTCAGGTATCGCTGAAGTGAGTCATTTTGGCTCCTTACAGTCAGCACTTCCCGAAAACAATTCAGCCCACCTATCTAGGAGACCTTGTTTGGAATGAGGTAATTTCCCTGCTGGCAGCGGTGCTACTCTCTCTCTACTGGCAATATGAGGTGAATAGGAGACTGGTTTAGCCCAGATTCCTAAATTTTAGATGCCTTAAGGCAGACGTAACAAATTCCATCCTAAATCCATTGATATTTGCCTTTAAGGCATTGGAAGAGACTTTTTCCCCTAGCTCACTAGGAAATTTTAAAATTGCTTTGTGGTCTAAAGATCACTCTCCCCTTAAAACAGAAATACAGTATAGGAAGCAGAATAAAAGTTAATAGACTCAAAAGCTCAAAAGGATTACAGGAGAATTTCATCTGACCTCCTGCACATTGCAAGCCACAGACTACAGATGAGATGATAGAGAAAGATATTTGTGGTTTGTGGGTTTGTTTGTTTGTTTGGATGGTTGGTTGTTTTTTTTTTTTTTTTTTCCAAAATGACAACATGGAAACTTACTTTTATAGCAAAAAAAGGACTTTTAATGCAATAATGGAATAATTTCCATTGAAGACAAATTCCTAGCAAGATACAACTTCAGTTTGTAATCTTCTTCCTAACGTTTAACTAGAAAATGCATTATATTCTTCTGGAGATTTGGTTTCATCTGGCTTGAACTCACAAATGCTCATTGAAATGCCAGAGGTGAGTTTAAAATGCAGAGATAGTTTTGGCTCTGAGTCTATTTAAAAATCAGGTTTGTTTTGGGGAAGAGTTAATTATCTGCTTCTTTAAACATAGTTTTAAAACTTCTCAGATGAATATTCAAAGCAAACCGCAATCATTATCCAGAGTTCTTTATTAAAGGAAGAACAGAACGTCTGCTAATTCAGGAAGCCAAGTAAACCATAGATAGGAGGCTGTATCTCAAAGAAAGACCTTTAGCTCTACAGAAACAAGGTGCTTTTCCTACAGGTGTTTGGGTAAATGAGAACAATTAAAACTGACGTAGCATTGTGCAGCCATGAAGGCCCAACATACAATGACCGTATTATATATTACAAGAGGTACTTTATTTGTTGTATTCATGCTGTGGATTTCTCTTAGCAATATGTGTCTAGTGAAGACAGTAACAATCTTAGCTGCCTTCCTTATAGTCTTGTGTAAGTCTGTATACTTAGAGTATACACAGTATATACTTATATATATAGTATAGTCTTTATAGTCTGGATACAGACTTGGCCGCCTTATACCTGGAAAGCTGATGTGAACAGAATCCATAGGGAAATACAAACAGTGTCCCTTTGTTGCAAACCACATTATCACATTGAGTTTTGTTACAAAAGGCAATTTTATTAAGGGCAATTTGCACTCAAATTGGTCTTGGAATATGCAAGAAATAGTGCTTTCCATCAGAGAATCAGGCAGTGTAACTTCAGATTTAGAGAGGCAGCTCAGGAAGCAAAGTCTGCTGTGACGAAGGAAGCTGCGGATCGTGTCTCTGCTTCCCAGCGCATGATAGGACGGAGAGACACCAAAAGGCATGGAGCCCCGGTGCCACAGGGCACGCTCTTACCTCAGCAGGCTGGGATAGCCATCTCGGAAAAGTTAGGGAAAGTAGGAGAAATTAGCTCTGTAATTATAGTATCTAGTTATAGGTGATGGTATAGAGAAAAGTTTGAAGGAAAATGGCTGCATTTTGTTTCTATTCATCCTCATGGCTGCCTGTGGAGATTTCAGCACCTACCAACCACACAGGCCTTGATCTTCCCCTAATTTGTAAAGGTGAAAATCATGTATACTTGTGCCAAGGAGCTGAGCTGACGTGGTGAGTGAGGAGACTGAGGGGTGGTGTGTGGAGTGGGGTCGTTCACCCCTGCATAACATGGGCCCAATGTGAGACCCAACATGCTCGGTGTCTGCTTTGCATGAAGTGCCCAGTTGCACCTGAAAAAAAGACAGTGGAGCATCTGTTTGTTGCCTTTTTGGTTCTGATTTCTAGCCCAGGTTGCTTCCTTCTCTGCAGTAGCTTCCCTTGCTATCTAGGGCAGTTAATGCCCAGTGTCCCCAGATTACATACCCCAGAGACATACGAATGAATGTGAGCCATGAGAGCACCTTTCTGCAGGCTGGTTGTGGAGAGATGGCCAAACATTTTCTTGTTGAAAGTTCTCCGCATGCTCTGAGGTTAATTTCTATAACTTGACACATTGTCTGAGAAAAAGAGGAATTCCTCTGGAGGAAGGTTCCCGGCTGCAGACACAGCAGCCCAGGAAGTGATGGAGGCTGGGCAGGGGGGATGGGATGCAGGAGCAGCCCGGTGGGAAGGCGACCCCCAGGCAGCTGGCACCGCAGGCTGGGCTTGGGAGGGCGCCTTTGGCTGTGGATGGTGCAAACACCTTTGGGATAGTTGGCTTCTAACCCCGGCGCGTTTCCGTGGCGCACGCACCTCCCTGACAACCACACTGAGGTCACTGCATGTGGGAGGCTGCTGCGATTATATACTAACCACGGTGCTAGAAAATGATTAACATTCCTATAACAACAGAGCTTTAAAGTGGCCCTTTTTATCACTCTCCCTGCCTCTCTTGCAGCCTGTTTTGGTCCTCTGTACTTATTTAAGATCATCTGCAGAGAGCTTTTCCCCTTGATTTGCACTAACTCATCATCAGACTGTGAAATTGTGGTCTTTTTTTCAACACATCTCTCCTGGAATTCTTCCTATTTCTAGCTTCATAGATTCCTTGTTCTGAAGTCCTCTTCATCTTGGGCACCTAGGAGACAATATGTGGCTTTTCAGCCTTTTTTGATTTGTGAACTCCTAAAAATTTGAAATGAAAGTTCATACTGTGGTACAGCGTAGTTAAGCCTGCTGGCATTAGGCTTGCTATTCATAGTTACCTTTCTCTGACCTCCTAGAAGCAGCCTGCACTCTATAAAGACTCGTAATAAAGCTGTGGTTGTAGGCATACAAGTATTACATCAATTCCAGTGCCTCAGTGACAACAAAGGAGACCCAGGATGCAAACATAATCAAAACCACAGAATCTAAATGTAGCGTGAAGAGCTAGAAAATCCATTCTGCAATCATAATCATTTTATTAGAGACACTTTGTGTGTGTGTAACATATGCCTGCTTTTTGGGGGAGCGGAAGAAAAAGAGGTAGAATTTTCTAATAGATAGTTATGAGTACACTTCGGATGATTCAGAATCAGGTGCAAATCAGGTAAGCACATGTGAAGCTTCCCTGAACATCTTGATTTAACAAAATATATCATGGAAGTATTTTCCAGAAATTCAGCCCACTCCAAAGTCAGATTTGGTAGAACCATCCCCAAACTCATTAGCTTCAGTAGGTGTGGTTAAAACAAAACAGGGAAATGTTCACAGTACTAATTTTAATAAGCAGCATCTCGTTCTCAGTACTGGAGAGGTACCTCCTTTCTTTGGAAAATATAGTCAGAGTCAGTGACAAGGTACAGTGTAGTCCAAAACCCCTTCTGCTTTGCTTCCAAAGTGATGTCTGTGACGTAATCACATCCACCCACCCACTGAACTGCCTCTTCCCAAATATCTGTGTATACATCTAATGCTATGAAGATGTATGGCAAACTTCCATTCCAAGAAATAACTTCATAAACCTCAGTCCTTACAGAATACAGAGAGTTCTGTGCCAAGGTGAAATTCTCAGCAATCAGGGGCCACAGCGTAGCTTGTTCTTCCACTGATGCCACAGTGAAACAGAAATATTGGAGAGACAAGAGATATTGATTTGGTTATGCATAGAAGGATGGCAAGAAACACAGTGAGCACACAGTATATAATCAGGAAAATCTCCTTCCCTTTGCAAATAATTTCCGTTCATGTAGCCCTTTGCCATAAATTTCATCTGAGATAAGGAAGCTGTTTAATTCCAATGATCTCAGCACAGGAGACTTTGGGTATGCCCAAGCCGTTAACTTCTTCCACTTTCTTGCCATTGGATAGGGTAAAAAATGGTTTCTGCATTACATGTTTATGATACAACCAATTTTCATCCTGACTAGAACTGTCTCTGCTCTTGCCCTTTTGCATGTCCAAGTGCATCAAGGGAGGGTCAAGTCAGATGACCCTCCTAGTGAAAAGCATGAAAATTAACTTCTGCTTTTCTTCTTTGGGTTTTACTCTTTAGGGAATTTTAAGTAGAAAATGGGAAAAAAAAATGCATTAAAAACTATACTACTGGCATTTTCTGCCAAATTCTGTGTACCCAGGCAGCAGTCAAACTCAAAGACTGTTTTCATAATTGAACTTCTTGGCTTTCATTAATGAATGAGCTAATAATCTTAGAAGATTTAAGATTTTATTTGTGGTTTAGCATTGCAGTGATCCAGACAAATCTTGAACTTGTACATGTTAAATAGGAAAGCTCTTGTTGATGCTACAACTTGTGTAGGTGCAAGTTTCCTTTCTGGATTCCTGCTGACGAATGGTTCCTCTTGTCTCAAGAGTCAATGTATCTATCATTTTGTAGAAGAGTTTGGTAGAGGCTTAAATGTAATAACACGTTGAGTGTATTACAACCATTAGCTTTTTAGACTCACTTTTGAGACACTAGGAATGAAGAGAAAATATTGCACATATATGTAGGAGTGAAGGTTTGCAGTAATGCCTATTTCTCAGAGCAACTTCTTGGCCTGATGTCTCTATCTCGGATGCTGAAGACTAGGCACCCTGAGTGATTTGACAGAGCTTTTGAGCACGTCCAGCTGCTCAAATCTCCTGGTGAGACTGAGATTCTTCTTTTGGGGCTTGTAAGTCTGCAGTTTGGGTTCAGCATTGCCTGGTCAGCCCTGCCTGGTCAATTTGATCTGTGGGCTTTCTCCTCTCTTGGTTTGTAGCTTTACAGGATCACCAGACTGCTGATACTCTTTCAGTTTGTGTTTTGAAAACCAGAATAAACATGAAACGCCATTACTGTGCACAGCCCTAACCATCTCCCCTGCTCTGCCACTAACACAGATGTGACATGGCAGCAGGATTCTCCCCAGGCAAACGTGCCATAAACATGGTTACTTCCACAGCCTGCAGCCCAATCAAGAATGAAAGCAAGGTATGAAATCATCCTTATTTTCCATCTGTCATGCCAATCATCCCACGTGCTGACATTTTGAGAACAGCATGAGGGGGTTAAATGAATCTGTAGGGTAGCTCCAGTGACTTCCCAGGAATTATGTAAAGGGTGAATTTGATGCGCTGCATCCCTAGTTACAAATGCTGAGCCAGGAAAAGAAAGGATAAATACTGGAATGCTTGAAAAAAAATCAGTATTAGCTAGCTATAGTCTCCAGGCTTCATCATAATGATAACACATGGAACTAATAGAGTTGATGGTGGCTGGATTTTTGCTAATTTCAGCTGTTATTCTGCTGACGTTCTGCATTGCAGGATAATTAGACAAACTTATCCGGTTTTAAACCTGAGAAGTACAAACATCAAAAACCAGCCCTTAGCTGAGCATTTTCCTGTTGATCGCTCTTCACTTGTAGCTGAGGAATCACAGTAGCTGTCTGGACCTGACTGGACAGTGTAACAGCTAAGGGTGGAATCCCAGGTCTCCTTCACCTCCACTTAAGATACGGGAGGCTCTGCCTAAATGCTGTATTGGTGTCATCGCATGTTTGCATTCCTCACAGGCAAGTTTCAGACACAGGACTCCTTGTTTTTCAGATTAACATATGTTCTTTCCTTTACACAATCATTCAAGCTGCTCGCCTCAGGGCAGCTTGCTGAGGTGCGTGTTCATCAAGGAGGCCTGAGTTGGGGGTTTGGGACCAATAGGTCCTGCAGCTCTCTGCAGGAGCTAAAAGGTTTGCTGTGGTGCGGAGGGCAGATGGACTGCTGTAGTTAAAAGCTGAGCTACTGTCTGCCACTGAGTGCAGCTGGGGTGATCCCCTCAGCCTCAGGATGGTTGAGGAGGGCTCAAAAGGGGCTTGAAAATGAAAGCTGCTGCCATCGCTTCAGAGTAGCAATTGGGTGGCCCTTCCCTGGCATGCGGTTGCCTTGTTCCCTGTCAGAGACAGCGGTCACAGAAGCCTTGTTTTGCTGCATGCTTCCTTTGAGCAATCTTTGCCTAACATGATTTTGCACTTGAGAGTCTGGAAGGACACTGGGCTGGGGCACTCCCTGACCTTGCAGCTCAGGAGCAATCGGCCTATAGCTTTGGGTGCGGGTGGACTGTGACTATTTCAAGTGCAGCATCCAAATCCCAGCACTGTCACATGAGCAGCAGTGGGGCTGGGTTGGAGTCCTAGCAGCGATAAAGAAGCTACCAAAGGCTGCTGGGGCTGGAACCGCCAGAGCCCTTCGGTGCCATGTTCAGCCTGCCTCATCCTGCAGGCAGCGACTCGCTTCCCAAAGAGCCGCCGCTATCTCCTGCCTTTCAGCTGCTCCTGGAGCAGCTCTCGCCTTCAGCTCTCACCTCTTGAGCTTTGGACCAGGATGGGTAAGCAAACACAAAACAGTCGCCAGCACAGCCTTAAAATGTCCACTGGACTCAAGTTCACCAGCATGAGAATCATCCGTGGCTGATTTTGAAACTTAACACGTGATAACTGCCTTTCTTTTGACCAGTGCCCTGCCTGACAAGAAGTCACTTCAAACGAAGGTCTGGTCTGAAGGGTAGTGTCTCCAACAAAACATCAGTTCTCTGACTCTGTCTCATGGTTTGGGTATTGGATGTGGACTTGAAAATCTAAGTTTGTGTCAAGGCCAAGAAGGCTGGTAATTATCCAGTTCCAAAATTATTAGAGCAATAAAAGGATTAATGAAGTTTTTTAAATTATAATTTGATCTATTTTGCAAATTGCTCTTAAAGCTTCCTTAATTCCCTTTCTATTATCTCTTTTTTTCCTTTCTTTTTTTTTTTTTCCTTTGTGGTTTAGGAACAATTTGTTCTTACACCGAAGTGTAAATGTTTGCCTTTGACAGAAGGAAACCGCTGATCTGGTGCACAGATTTCAGCAGTGGATGACTTTGATTCACTAGAGCTTGGAGCGATGATGACAGATATTAGCTCCTGCAATAGAGACGCCGCATAAAGCTGTTCTGAAACACCCCTCAGATCTACACACTTGCTAATCAAGTCACAGTGAAAGTGCTAAACTTCTCACTCTTGCAGTGTATTGGGTTTGGTGCTAGACTTCTAATTGAATTACGAACTGACATTTTTTGCATTCTCTTAGGCCTTTGTAGTAGAAGATGCTGCAAGATAAACAGATTTTGTGGATTCCATCTGGAAAGGAAAAGACAGTGAATAATTCTATTTCATATTGTCATGACTATGAGTAAAGCTGGGCATCCCTTATTCTCACTGTGAGGCTTCATATGAAGCTGAAAGCTGTTTTTATGGTGTTTAGTATATACATATAAAAGAATAGTGCATCAGAGTATTAATTGATATTTGTTGAATTTAAATATGTTTGAGATCTGTTTGCTCAGGAGGCAGGTATTCCTGGAGATGCCGTCAGCAGTCAGCCCCTAGTCTCCAATAGACAGAGCCCAGACAGATGTCACACTCGTCCCCAGTTGTTATCAAAAACCTCAGCGTACATGTCAACAAACGGTACTAATTTTTAACAGTGTCTTGAACTACAGTCATATTTTTGGTGACAGTATAGCTGGACTATCAGCCACTCGAGCCTCCTGCCCTGCTTTGCACTGTCCTGCTTCTTCCCTCCAGAGCTCTGGTCCCAGTGCAGTTTCTGCTCCAGCAGGGGAAAGCAGTGCTTCCAAACGGCAGTGTTAGGGAGAAGGTCCCAAATCCTGGAGTAAGGAGCGGGGGCGCCACCCATTCTGCCCTCCCCAGAGAGTCACAGCTCAGTGTCGTCACTGCACATGGTGATAATGCAACACTTAACAGCAGGTTCTCTGCATTGCTGGAGTTCTCCAGCACCACAGGTTTCCCCTGGATCAAGTGTGAGCACATAATCGTATTTCTGTCAAATTAGCCAAGGCATAGGATGATGACATTTGTGCCAGCTTTATGCTTTTATGTTGGTTTTATGCTGGATGAGAGGAGAGACATTATCTGACCTGGCAGAAAGTATGAGCAGTAGAGGCAGTGATACCTCATCTGGCATAAAACCTGTCAGTACAAAATTAAGTCATCATTTTTCTTTATTTGAATTGGCAGCGTGAGTTCATTCTGGATCAGCACTTTCATCATGTGTCTGGCAACATTTCTGACGGAGTATTAACAGCCCTAAAGCGGGATTTACTGAGCTGTGGGACCACAGACTTATTGTTTGAACTTACTCTGATAAAAAGGCAGGGAGCTACCGGGTGGCAGTTTTTACCAGGTTTCATAATGCTCCTACCCAGAGCAGTTTTCTAGTTAGGAGCAATTTCCTCTCCCACAAAAAAAGCACCCTCAAAATTCCTATCTAACCATAAAGCCCATCCCAATACAGAAAATCCATGGATTAAAGTTTCATATGTAACTTTTGACACACTCCCCCAAATGAAACCTTTTGTGTAAACGAGAAAAAGAATCCTTTTGTGGTGTAGAAAGTCAACAAGGCATAAATCACTATTTTGTTTGTTCTGTTGCTAGACATGCTGAACAAGAAACCACCACCAGACCTGTGAAATTCTCCCATTAATCCTACCAGAGTGATTAGGTCCAATACTCTCGTGACCATGAAAAAACACTTAAATATATTTCACTGACTGAGTTGTAATATTTTCCTAGTTGCAGTAGGATGGTATTATGCATTAGCTTGAATACTTGAATTAAATGACTTTGCCTAACTTTTACTTTTCTCTACCTCATTTTCCAAAAATGATTTGAACATAGAGTGGTTTAAAAACATAATGTAGCTTCCAAAGAATAGAAGGCACTGGCTAAATGTTTAGTCCTTCAATACTTCTGTTTGCTAATGAATCCTTGGAGTAAACAAGCACTCTTTTACCCACAGTTTCTGCAAAGCACTTGCCTTTTGTTTCAGACCCAGTACACTGGGCTGAATGAGGTAATGCCTACATCTCCTAGGCCAGGAATGTATTCAGATTGGGCACTGAAACAGGAAGATAATACCTGCTCTTTGGTAAACACAGGGTGAACTTCAGCTCAGCTTCCAGATTGCTGGGCTCAGAGGAAAGAATTAGGACTGCTTGTCTGAACACAAAAAAAATCACTTCATCAGTTTAGCTACAGATTCAAAGCTTCACACAGGTGCCCTCAAATGCATTCAAAACACATTACGTATACATCAATATACATTTTAAATTAAGACTGTTTTGTGACAAAATTGCATCAATTTAAGTGAATCAGTTAAACACTACCCTGTCCTCAATACAAATCCTGTTTTTAAATTCACTCGTTTTGAAGCAGGTGCTGAAGCAGGTTTCCTGAGGTAGAGGCTGAAAGGACCGAGCTATAACAACCCTCTGAAAAATAAAAAAAAGAACCCCTCTGCACAGTGATCATGAAAACACAGACCTGTTTCACCAAAGAAAGCTCCTCTGCATTGCTGTTGCAACGTTATAGAGTTCAGAATAATTTTCTTTTGACGTCAAAGTCAGACACACACGATTTTCAGAAGTACGTTAAATAGTATTTATTGAGTTTACAGTTTCAGGGGCAAAGCTATACTCTCAGTCCCAGCTATTCACACACCGTGGCACTGAGCCCTCACGTTCTTTCACCCATTCAAAAAATGAACAGTAACATGGAAGATCATAAACGGGGGGTTTGGAAAAAAAAAACCCTTATACTCTCAATTTTGAAATTAGGAAATAAACTGCTTGTTCTCATGCACAAATACATCTGCCTTCTTGATTAAACATAGTATCTTTTTACAGAAGAACAGACTTGTCCTTCTGATGTTTGGGAGAAGGTATGGGATGGCTGATCTGAAAGAAAGTAAAACTATGGAGAGCACTGAGAGCTCTTCCACATGAGCACAGTGACAGCTGGATGGTTAATGCAGACTTCAGCCTGCAAAGAATTCCTCACAAGAGGGAGGGATGCTACCAAACAGCCAGTTGGGAAGAGCCCCTCTTCTTGGGAAGCGTTCGTGTCTGGGCCTGATTCTGTGGGTACGTATGGTCAACAAACCATCAAGAGCTTGCCTATAAAATCTTACAGCTGAGGTTGCTTTCATTTTCACCACGGTGAGCCTTCTGCATAGTAAAAAAAGGCATCACACAATGTACACAGATCCATATTTACAGAATAAATGGCAAAAGAGGAAATTACATACAGTGACATTTATGTCCAGGCATTAACAAACAAGATCCCTTGTGTTGATTCAGGGGTTATTCACAGTTCATTTAAGCAAGTCCTTTTCTCTGCACATGGGTTCTCTTGTTTTGCAAGTGAGAGCCAGCAGGATGTCCCACTGTAAGAAACAGATGCTTGCTCTCCCTTAAACCATGGTCATGACTTTCAGAGAGGCAGGTTGGAATCTCCTAATCTTCTTCTTTAGCGCCTTTGAAGCTTTGATGCGACAGATTTTGGGTACTGGGGGAAGAGGCTTGGAAGAGGCCTGGACAGTCCCTGACTGTCTGACCGAACCTTCAGGCCAAATCAGCTCACTTTCATCCCCCTCATCATAGTCAAAGGCAAGGCTGCTACTGTTACTGCTGCCACCCGAATCGCTTTCGCTGGACTCACTGTCCCCGAAACGGTTAGTGGTGAAATCGCTGACCTCCCCTTCGCTGGTCTCCGCGATGGTGGAGTGAAAGAGGGAAGCGCACTCTGCGGAGTACTCAGAGTGGTCTGACTCGCTTTTGGCATAGCCTCCGTGGCGCTGGCTCTTGGAGCGAGCCCTCATGCTGACGGTGCGCAGGACACCAGCTCTCCTTGCTGGCTGCTTTGGCGCTCCCAGGCCAAAGCTACTAGAGAGGCTGGCCAGGTGGGCCTTGGCAGAGATCTCCACTGTGGACTGCCACTTGCGCTGCTTCTTCTTGTTGGCTGTGTCCACGCCAGCTGCTTCGAGGGAATGCAGTGCGTTGGCAGAGGCTCTGTAGAGCTCTGGCCTGGATGGTGCGGCGGGGAGCCTGACCTGCACAGGGAACAGGCTAGACTCCGAGCACGACCTGCCAGTCACGTCACCAGAATACGAAGGTCTCCGCACAAGGCTCTTCGCTCCGTGTGGTCTTTGGGGCTGATTCCACTCAGCCGGCAGCCTGGCAGCCCCATGGGACCCTCTGGCCTTCTCCATGCAAAAGGCTTGCTTCCCAGGCCGTAGCACCTTTTCGCTGTTCCTCCTCTTTATCTTCACTGCCTTTGTTTTGGAGCTGGCAAACTTGACCCGGACTTGGTGGGATTCTGCAGGGACGAACTGAGCATGAACGAACTCGCTCCGTGCCAGTCGCTCATGACCCCCGGCATTAGGCAATTTGGCACTGCCACACTTTTTGAGGGGCAGCTTTCTGGAAGGGATGGCTTTAGCGTTCCAGGTGCCCAGGCTGGAGTCCTCCTGGCACAGCTGCGAGCAGGGTGAACTGCGCTCCACGCTGCTCTCCGTGGCTTCTGCCAGAGGAGAGCCCCTTGCTGCCGCCTTGGCAGGATAACAACTATTCACAGCTGATGGCTCTGTGTCAGGCCGAGTGGATGGCTGTTCTTCATTCACACTGTGCATGGTCTCCTGCTGCTTGGCACATTCCCCCTCCGGCACCTCTCTCTGCAGCTTCCCTTCAGCTTTGTTACTTTCCAGAGAACTCGCTTGTTTTTCCAGCTGGCTACTGCTGCTGTTAATTTTCACTCCACCGGCGCTGGGGGTTATAATGAGTCTCTGGTGCATTGTGGCTGGCTGGCTCTTTGTTGAAACCCACTCACTGGCATCAGCCCGATTGTTCCCTTTGCATCTCGTCAGCTGCAGTAATTTATTGATGTAACCCCCCGGCTTGGTCTCAGTGGTTGGCCTAGTCCTAATCAAGCTGGGACCTGTCGCACTAGGCACGGGTTTGCTGGGAGAAGCTTGGAGGTCTGCTTCTGGGGATGCCCCCACCAGGGAGAAAAGGGGACTTTGTAAAGCCACCGCATGAAGGGGGCTTGGGTAAGGATAAACATCAATGCCATTCTTGGAGACCAAGTCGTTCTGGAATTTGGGGTCCATGTTGAGCAAGTGCATGTCTCCGGCACGGGACAGAGGCAACATGGATTTGGGATCTGTCTCTTTCTGAAATCTAGTGTCTGCTGGAATGAGTCTTTCCAAGTCACCTACACAGTGGATGAAAATAAATAACCTAATTAAATCACAGACAATTACATTCAAATTGGCTTATGCTAAAAGTGCTATTTCAGAGGGATATGCTAGCTTTTCCTAAAATCGGTAGCATGAACGAAGAAAATAGTTTCAGTCCTTCAAGATCACTGAATTACTTCAAGGCTTTTATTCACCTGAGCATAATGGAGATCAGAATGCCTTTTAATGCCAATAATAAAACTCATGGCATTGCAAGAAATTTAAACTGTCCTACTTGGACAAAAATAAATCTGTGCATATATAAAAATGTCCTAGAATGTCACGGACTAACAGGAACCAACCAACTAAACAAAAATAAGGGATTATTTTTATTTCTTAGCAGAGATAAAAAGTGAATCTAACAACCAGAAAGCCTGAAGCTGAATGTCATGTAAATTATCCAATACAACAGATCTAGTTTTTGAACACTTTTATCCCCAGGACAGAATAAAGACTTCCTCTGGATATATGACTATAACTCAGAAATTCCTAACATTTCCAGTATGCAGAGTCAATAGTATTTTTTTTTTTTAAAGTGGTTAAATTTGAATTCCAGCTTTTCCTCCAATGCTTTTATATCATGTGTCTTGGAAAAACCTATATTACTTAACCAGCTGCTTTAAGAGGACTTACGCAGACACTGTTATAATGTTTCTTAACCTCTTAAGTGCTGGAAGATGCAGTTGTTTATTCTTTTGCATTTTGCTTTAGTAAGGCATTAGTAAACAGAAGCACTCAAAACACACAGCAGAGCCATTAAAACTCACGTCCCATACACCAGAGTGATGTGATTCTAATTTTCCTTAACTCCAAATCCAATGAAAACTGCTACCTGGATCTCTCATTTCATTTGATAAGAACATTACCAGTCTCATGTCTTTCTCCAGTAAGTAACTTCTTAGAGTATTTAATTCCAGAAAGAAATATTCAGAGGTTTTATTAAAAGGCAGAAAATCAGAATGCCACGATTCTATGTGTGGGTTTTTTAAAAGTCAGCCTGAGGGATGTAGAAGAATGGACTAAAGAACCTTTACTTTGACAAAGCAAATATCTAAGGGTAACTACTCAGGTAGGTGGGAGGCTCAGTCCCTAAGATGGCATTTATGGACACCACTTCAGATCTCTTAAATTTTGCAGTACCGTCAAGGCTGCTTTAAGTTACACTTGACAGCTGCATCTTCCTCTCAGGAGCATCTCCTGTGTGTTGGGAGGACAGAATGTGTTCTTGTGTGAAGTAAGCCTGTTCCATCCAGACAAGTCATCCAATAGAGCGCTATGGTGCTGTGTTACCTCTGGCACCAAGAGTACTGGAACCACCTGCAGTTAGCTTGTATTACTCTGTACAACAGTGAAGACTTCAGTGCCAACAAATCCTCAGCTAACTGATTTCCTGGCTGCTTCATGCTACCAGGAAACCCAATCATCAAATCCAACCATGTATTTCACTTACAGTGACTATTTCTGTCCTGTGACACGAAGCTTTTGAAAGACTTCAAAATTTGGCGTTGTCTGCAGGGCCCTAAGTCACTTACAGACCTGCTACAGCAAAGGTTAGGATGAGATGATTTCTCAAACATATTCTCATAATGAAAATTATTCAGGAAATCTTGGCAGTGTGTAGCAGTGCTGTCTTGTGCAAACAAACCAGGAAGGTGTCAAAAAAATGCTGTGCTTGCAGTGTCTCAGCAAGCTATCTGCTTGCCACTGAAAGAAAAGGCCATCGGTTTGTACCTGCAGTTACCTGTGGGGACAAGCTAAGGAGAGGAAAAGAGAAATTTCTTCCCCTCTCCAAATAATGCTTTCCTGAAGTAATATCTCGCCTCACTTGCTGCAATGTGGTCAACTTTGCGAGAACTGTGTCTTCAAGCCTACACCACTACTACCCCACTACTTAACATTTCTCACACTGAAGGAAGTAAGGGGTTGTAGCCAGGAAGAAGGTGGTGGTGGAAAAAGGAAGGAGGGCTGAAGGAGGTTTGTAGCCTCACTCCCACACCCCTCCTTAATGTCAGCTATCCCTTTTTCTGCTCTGTCCCTTTCTGTCTCCATATCCAAAAAGACGTAAAGACCCTGGGGTTTTAGCGAAATGTTGCAAGGCAGGAAACTTTCTGATAGAACAAGAAGGCTGTAAGCTGAACATGGAAGCCACGGATCATAAAGCTCAGCTCCACCCCCAGCCTTTAAGAAGCCTTGAGAAGACTTTGCTTTTATGCTATAATTTGTCACCATTGCTTCAGGTGTGCCTGCACAGACAGGTACAGAACACATGCTTTGCTTCTGCTCCAAGCAAGGCAGACATGAGCTAGCTGAGGTCAAGAAGCTGTGGGAACGACTCCAGAGTGATACGGTATTGAAATTATGTTCCCTATGGCTTCCTTGTTTCCATACTGGAACTGTCACACATCTGACTGTCGCCATATGAATTGCACTAACACAAGGTTGCTCTGAGGCCATGGAAGGACCCAAAATAAGAAGTGATATGATATCACTTCACAGATGGGTAAACAAGAGATTTGTAATATTAATGGACTTGTCCATTTTGTCTAAAGATATGAAGCAAATTCCTGGTTGATATGCTATTAGGCTCATGACTGGTTCCTAGATAGTCAATTAACTTTTAGTGTCTGTTATCCCTAACTGTACATAATAAATTATGAAAAAGAGTATCATCTGAGTCCATATTAATTTGAACAAATAGGACAAGGTATATGTAAGTATTATCATACTCATTTTACAACAGATTGATAAAACAGGTACTATGTCTGAAAGTGTCTCTCCTTAGATTTCTGTAAAATCTTCCTCAGCAAAATGCATCACCTCTAATTTTGAATTCACCTAATATTTTTCATACATCCCTGCACCTTCACACAAGGTATTTAAAAAAGTACTGCAAGTTTTCTGATTTCACTAGCAGGTAAATTAAAAAAGTATCTCAACATTCCTTACAATTTTCTCTCATGCACTTGAATTTTTTTTCCATTTCTAAATGCATACATCCTTGTATTTGTTATTGTTTAAAAGTTTCTGAGTAAGGAGACAAGTGCAAGTTGGACAGTAAATGGTCTGGCTCTGTGGTTTCAATTAGTTCTCACTTTGTGTATAGAAAATGAGTGCTATATATTGATTACACACTGGTATATTAGGTCCTAAAAGTAACAACCAGGATTCTGCCCTCTCTTGAATGATTATCCAGTTCTGCAGTTGATTACCTGTGGAAACTGGCCTTGGTCGGGACCTGGCAGGAGTCCCAGAAATGTCTGTGCTAGCTGTAATCCGACATCCATCGCTGACATAGGTTCCCTGCTGTTGGAAGCTGGTGGTGTGCACAGTAGTTTCATCTGCAGACTTGGGTCGGTAATCAAACACACTGAGCCTTGCTTTAGGGTGTTGAGAGCCGGGCAAGAGACTGGTGTGGGAGGAGGAAATGGACTCACTGTACACAGAGGTACAAGAATTGGAGAGTGAGCAAGAACCACCATCGCTCAGGTCATAGAAGCCTGCAGAGTTAAAATAAAGAGGAAGATATGTCTTATTTACTATAACTAAACATGCTCTGTAGAAGAAAAATGCAGAGAATATAACAAATCTTCATTTGCTATGTGTCCCAGGCCTAAATTTATGACCATGTATTTGGGTAACTTTAGCAGAGGTATACTCTAATTCAACCACCTTTTATTGGGCTTCTGCATATTTACTTAGGCCCTGAGCCAGCTTGGCATGCACATGCATGCTTAATTCTGAGGGTGGAATGGGGTGAAGTGCAGCACCATCACACCCAGTTCTTCACTGGAGAACGTCTTTGGGGACTATTAGGCAACTGGTGTAAAAACAGGGCCATCTTATGCTGTTGTAACTTGTGCTAGGTGCGTACAAGCACAGCTTGGATGGGAAAGTAGAGTAAAACTAGCCTGTGAGCAGAGCTGCCAAGTCTATGATAGCTGGAATGTCTAAGGGCAGAGAATTGAGGCTATCTTCCCTTTCCAGGTCTTGCGATCATTGCCAATTAATTATGGAAGTATTAAAAAAGGCTCTGTATAAATTCAAGATAGGAATTTTTATTATTCCTCTCTATATAAAGCAAACAAAAGGAAGCTGTTTCCTTTTGAACAGTGTGCATGTGTCTAAGTGCACAACTCCTGAACTTAAAACACTCACAGAACCTTGCACTTTTTATAGGCACTTTTAAGTACCATGCCGCAAATCTGCATGCTGTAAATAAAAAAACTCTTTCCTTGTCTCACTGGAGACTTAAGACTTTTCAAAATTGTGTTTAAATAGAAGTATTCCCATCGTCTCAGACTAGATAAGAGAAACTGGTTTTAACAGACATTCTAGCTATGAAAGTCTGCAGTACAGTGCTCTCTGTGAATCAGACCAGAAACCTGAAACTCAATCTCTCTGTCCATGAGAGCTTCTATTAATAAAGGTATTTCATTTTTATATAAATGATCAAACATTCATTTGGCCAGAGCACTGCAGTGGTAGCAATCTTCAAAGCTTTAGTAAGGTTCGGGACCCTTCTCAGATTCAAGCAGAGCATTGGCATAGATGTTAGTCTCCTTCACTTCTAATAACTGTTCTAGCCACTTTGCCAATGGTCATTCTGTGCTGGAGAAGGCAATTAACAAATAAATCTGTCTCCTCTTCCTTCCATTTGTGGATAAAATATCCAATTTAAAATAAAAAACTTCCAGAAAAAATACTGTTTGAGTAAATAAGCATTCTCCAATTGAATCAATTTTGCAGGAAAATTCCCACCAGCTCCGTGCCAGATGACTCCTCTCCACCTCAGCCCTGGGACACTGTTTCTGACCAAATAATACAGAGAGTTTTGCTTAGCTGTTCTTCCGTTCTCCTAGCACCTGGGAATAAACAAGCAAGTGCACGTTACCTGAGCTGGGCCGGCTGTCACTATCCAAGTATTCACTGGAGGTCTTACTGACGTCCAATTTCAGCTCACTTATTCGCTGGTCTAGCTGATCCAGGTGGCTTTTCAAGCCGACATCCTGTCTCCTCAAACGAGACTAATTCACAAGTTGAGGGAAGAAGGAGGAAATGAAGAATAATCACAGTTAGAATCACAGCGGCAATGTGTGAATTCAGGCCATCTGTGCTGGACAGATTCTGCTCTCCTGAAACGTTTTGCTTAGTTAGGGACTGTTGCAATTGGCTCTCTGTAACAAGGCTGACCTAACAGACAAGCACAAAACATTCTGTTTCTCAGTATTTATTGTCTTCTGCCCAGCTGAATGCGTTCTCAAAACTTTTCATACTGAATATACTTATTTTAACCTTTGGGTTTTTTGTTACACCTGTGGCAGGAACTATATCTCTAAACAGGATGGTAGTCTTAACTAACATATTAACTGCTGTATGTAAACGTATCCTATTGCCACACGAAGTAAAGGCAGCACACTCACTTCTGCAAATCCCTTGGATTTGACGACACCTCTTTAGAGTTGAAAGGGTACACTGCACGAATTGTGACATCTATTTAGCTGAAAGTTTTCCTTGCATGTCTTGTGGCTAGATATTTCCACACATTTTATGGAAGGAGAAGGTGGCATTTGCATTCTGCTGTGAAAATGACTGTATTAAAAATAAATGGTGTCTCAAGCTTGTGAATAATCCTTGAGAGGCCAGCAACACGGTCCTTTGCCTACTGCAATCACTGCCCAAGCTGATCTGAGGCAACAGCTCCCGTAGTTGCTCCCAGAGTATTTATGCCATCAGCTTAGCGAGGCAGATGGCCAGGTGTTAGGTACCAGCCAAAGAACCACAGTTGGTTTCTGTCACAAATTTCTCACATGACACTTGGCAAATTATCTAGGCCCAGTCATTATTTAGGCAGCTTCTAATTATATCACACCTCACCATGCATCCAACAGTACTTTACAGAAAGGTGGTCTCTTGAAGTTGGTTGTAAAGTTGTGTTCACAGCCCTTGAGGGGCCAGGTTTGCTTTCAGTTATGGCAAGAAAAACATGACTAGGATTCTTCTTTATATCTACATTTCAGGTTTAAAAATACAAGTGGCAGTTCTAGCAGCATTTCCACCCCCAAATATGAAAGAAATATAATCTAGGTCCCTTGAACTAATTAAAGTATCTGCAAAATTAAATGACATGCAGAAAATAAAAATCAGTATGCACACATTTTTGACTCCAATTTCCTTGTGTTCGGATCATTCAGCTTTTAATATTTGCATTTTTAGGTTATAAACACTAAAAGCCAGGAAACCTAAGATTCTAAGGTAATCGCTAAATGATTAGAAACTGGGATTCAAGGAAAAGAGAAAAAAGACAGATGTCCTGAGTCCCACAAGACAACTGTTATAGCTGGTGATACTGATGAGAAGACATAAAAGGTATTTCTAGCACACTTTTATAGAGAACTGGGGGAACATATAAGACACAAGAAATAAAGACCCTTTTTGTTAGTGTCACACATCTAGAAAGGTTTAAGCTCAAGAGGCTTATTACTGCTTCCTAGGAAAACTCATGGTTATTTTCCCTCTTCCGCTTTCACATAAACAAAAAGGAAGGGAAGAACTGGATAATAAAGGAGATTTTCTATCCCATCTGAATGATGAATGTATGACCGCTTCAGTACTTCCTTATTTCCTTTATGGTAAAAAAGCAAAAACATGCCATGCCTCCTTCAATCCCACCTACTCAGGAAATCACAAAGTTTTGTTTTCACGGCTGGAATTAATTGCTTAATGATTAATGTTTTGCCAGCCAATCCCTCAGCCTGTGGTTTCTGATTAATGACAGAGAGGCCACAAGGCTCTCAGGTATTCAAAGATTATTTATTATACCTCCAGGTTCTGTCTGTGCTTTCACAGCATTTTAAACAACACACATGATTTACATCATCATTTTTAACCCTTTTATGGTGTCTCACACCATTGGGTTTTCACGTTTCTGGCAGACTTCGTAGCTTTGATCTTCCAGTTAACTCCTTCTGCACTCCAAGAGCAGAAGCATTCCTTAAACCATTTGGATAAGGATGACTTTTCCGGTGTGTTTGCTTGAGGTTGTTATTGCTCTAATAACCACGCTAAGCAGCACCCACAACAATAAACCCTAAACACACTCCTTCTCAATTCACAACATGAATTTTAGATGAGACAAAACCTTGTAGGTGAAACCATCTGTTTGCTTTGGGCAATGCAGCTGTGAAGACTTCTGTACACTGCACAACGCAGGACCAGACTTTCCAAATGAACTTGTACTATCAATGGCCTACAGTTTTGGGGAGCCAAATCTGGGATATCGTCATACCACTCATTTTTCAGAACACTCTCTGAAAAGCAGGTTAAGTCAACATAAACTTGCACCCGAAATCAAGGCATCAAAAACCACTGGTCATACTTGACTATTCTTCTCAACTACTAATCTCTTCAGTTAAAGGGGAGTTTTACATTTATTGGTTGTAGATTAGGACCTGATCATTTTATTAATTCAACTGCAGCTTGGAATGGATAAGAGCATTAATCTTATCTAGTTTTGCACATTTGAAATCTATTCACCTTTGGGTCTTTTTGTAACTGATGGTGCAAAGCAGCCAGTTTCACCTACCCCAGACCCTTGTTCTAGAATGAGGTGAATTCCTTCTGGAAGCACCTCTTTCTCTTAGTTGATAAAACCTTTAAGTTAGTTTAATATTAAAAAAATAATAATAAACCCCCTGGTTAAAAGATGTTTTCTTCTATTTAAAACTATCTAAAGCTGAAAAAAATCTGTGCAAAATGCAGCGTACCAAGTGGGGGTGGTTTTTTTTTTTTCTTCAGTATAATGTGTCCCTTCTCACATTTTTCTAACATCATAAGCCACCTGAAAGCTTGCAAAGCAAAATCATTGGATTCAAATCAAATCAACCAGTTTTTATAAATATGTTCTCTGAGGAAATAGCTGAGAAAATACTGGATGCTGCTGCCTTAGATATCCATCTACTTTGACAGAAAAAGTGTCATAGATTTCTTCCTTTGTATGAGCCAGAATTTGCATCTCTTCTTTTTCTTTTAAGTCACCATGATACAGTTTGGACAAGAGACTAATTTAGCACCTTTGTGATGACTGACAGCGATGGCATCACTTAACTCTGCTTTGCTTCTGGTACAGCGAGTTGGTCCTATCTGCAGCGTAGTAACTTGCTGCTGCCAAAAGAGCCCCTGGCCACCAAAAAGAGGCTGGCCAGGACAAAAAAATGACATGATGGCTAGGGGTAGCAGAAAGCCTGCAGCCTATGCCAGACTGTTGGAAAGGCCAACTGCTGGCTGTTGCTGGTACCTGTTGTTGGGGAAGAGACTGGGATGCTGGAGTGGCACCCACATGTGGTCCTTACGGCATTTGATGTCTCTGCGCCGCCCATTCCTGCTAGTGGCCCTTGACTCCTTAAGGGTACTGCCTCCGCTCTTCTGTTTCTCACCTTACCATTATAGGAGAAGCCTGGCTTGACTCTTTATCTGCCTCGTTTCCAGTGCTGAGATGCCTTGAGCCAGCTCCAGCTGATACAACTTCCCCATTTTATGTTGCAAGGATCAAAATTTTTATGAATTAAACCACGCTGAAGCCCAGGGCTACAGCCCTACTTGAAAGTTGGATCAAGATACACCGCAAGGCAAAGCTACATTTACATTGTTAATGAGTTTCTCAATCTGAAAGTTTATAGAGCAGCGATCACATACTGTATCGTCCATGGGCCAAGAACAACAACAATGAAGACATAACACTCCCTGAGCAATGCTGTGCTTTGCATATTCTGTTGTTTTTAGTTTTAACTTAATTTCCTGTGATCGTGAACAGAATTTGCGAGGGGGTTGAGTGCAATATGCTGCTCATAAGTCACCGAGAAAAGTTTTCAGCCTGTGGTCACCAAGTTCCTAGGATCTGTGGACTACTTCTAACAGGACTGTGAAAAGCCTATTTTTGAGATATGCACCTCTACTCAAATCCATGTCTGCAATTTGCAGGGGAAAGAAACAATAAAGGTACCAGGTAGGCCAGTCTGAAAAGCTTCCAGCAGCCATGGGTCAATCGGAAAAGCTTTGTATCACTACTTTAAGCATTCGCACAAGTGCATTTTTGCTGAAGAACCTGCCCCTGGATTTATGTAGTCATCCCTCTCAAGCTTTATGAGCACTTCCCTCCCCAGCATCACCAGAAGACACGTTTCCCATAATTGCACTGGCACCTACTGGCGAAATCAGTCCCTGGTCTCCAGTGGTGTGCTGAGTTACTACCATCCTCCAGACTCCTGCCTTTCTAAGGGCAGAAATTTAAGGCCCAGTTTCTTCCATTTTAATGGCTAGTTTCTCCCATGTCCTTGGAAAGCCTTGTAAGGTGACAATAAAGTCCTGATAAGCTAATCTTCTATGTTCATAGTTTATTTGAAAAATATATAAACAAATGAGTAATAAAAGCACAACAGCTGACATGAAAAAAAGAACAGAAGAACAGTCACTATGGTCAGAGTTCATTGGGTGTTTCTGTGTCAACCCAGTGGCCCCAGACAGGCAATAAATGACTTTAATTCTCTCATTTAGTTTAAAAAAAAAAAAAAGAAAGAAAAGAAATAAAGTAGAGCCATTAGTTAAAATTATCAATGACAGCTAATCAAGTGGTTGGCAGTCCACTTGTCCTGCATTTTTTACTTTAATCAAGATATGCGTGCTGCTGTGTTTCCACACGTGGTGGCGAGGTTTCTCTGAAGGTTAAAGCCAATTTTATCCCGAGATGCTGCCTGATAAAGCTGCCTATGGGGAGCGAATAACTGCGCTGTTTTCACACCTGATTGATAACTGATGGCCAAGCAGGGCCAGTACAGGCAGGGAAAGGGCTCTGAATTAAGTCCGAGTTTACTGAAGTGTGTAATTGCCCGTACTAGGGATTAAAGCCCTTTACCCTTTGATTGTTGTCGCACCTATGAAACTCGTTCCAGTCGCAACTCAGAATTTTTTTTTTTTTTTTTTCCTTTCACAAAAAAACCCCCATGCAAGCAGCAAGCGTAACACTTCAAATACAGGGCCTGGCATTCGGTTGTTCTTCTCTTTGGATGCCACGCAATCTGTGGCAAGAACAAAGTACTCCTGGCCCACGAACCCCCCTCCTGGGGGACTGACCCCCACCAGCACACGACTGTGCGGACACACGTAGGTGTATGCCCATAGGTGTACCCACACACCCCCCATCCCAAACCTCACAGCGCTCGGTGTATTTGTGCCTATCTCACGCCGTGCGTCTTTTGATCTCCCGTTCAAACGGCTGCTGCAACGAAGGGCCGGGTGCTCACAGGCGCGACACACGCATTGCCCAAGTTAATCATCTCCAGCTCCGCGGCCCCGATGAATGGGCGGCGCCGGGTAACAACTTCTCCCCGGCGCTCCTGCGGGCTCTCAGCCCTCCATCAACCCGACGCCCGTCGGGCCGCAGCGCACGCCCTCAGGTGAGCCCCGCCTGAGGGAAAGAAGCGACCGTTATAACGGCTGCCACGGGGCCAGGCGCGGCCGCCCCAGCCGACACCCCCCGGTCTCCGTCGCCCGCACCTGCCCGCGGGGGGGGGAACGGCCGCCGGCGGGGCGGGAGGAGCGGCGGGGGCCGCGGCTGCAGCGCCCTTGCCCGCCCTCGGCCACCGGGTATCCGGCAGCCTGATGCCGGGCTGCCCGGCGGCGCTTCCCCTCTGCCCGCCCTCAGCACCGCAAGACCGCCGGAGGCGGGAAGCGGGTCCTGGGACAGCGGGGCGCCCCGTGCCGTCCCTTACCAGCTGCTCCTTCAGGGCGGTGAGGGTGGCCTCCAGCCGGTGCTCCTTGCTGTGGGCGGACAGGGGCTGCTCTCCTCCGCCCGCCGCCGGCCGCTGCGGCATGGCCAGGGCGGCCCGCACCAGCTCCCGCTGCTTCTCCCGCAGCACCTGGAGCTCCTGGAGACCGGCCAGAGCCGCCTGCAGCCTCTCGCCCACCCGGCCGCGATCCCAGCCGCCCGCCCGCGGGGCACCCAGCAGCATCGTCAAGGCTGGGCCGCGACACTGGCCATGGCAGTGGGGAGGCGGCGGGGTTGCTCCCGCTCCGGGCCGTGCCTCCGGCGAGGGACGGCCCGCCCCGGTCCGCTGTCTGGCACCGGAGCAAGTGAAGAGGGGCCGCGGCGGCTCCTGCGGTTTTGGAGGAGAGGTGGGGACGGGGGAGGGAGAAAGGGAGGGAGGGAAAGGAAGAAGGCTGCGGCTCCGGGCAGCGCCGGGGCCACCTCTCGGGGTGGAGAGGAACCAGTGCCCGTGCGCTCCCTCCGCCCCGTGCGGGGGCGGCTCCTGCCTGTCCCGGGGGCTGCCCTCGTATCGTCCCCCGCCCCGGCGACAGGGAAGGACGGGGTGCCTGTGCCCGCCCTCCCCCAGCAGAGACGCCGGCTGGCGGGGCAGCGGCGGGGCGGGAGCGCCCGTCCCGGCCGGGAGCGAGCTGCGGGGACGCTGTGGGGACAGGAGCCGAGCCCAGCCCGTGGTCGTGCTGCAGCCGCCTTCAAAGGAGAATGGCGCGGGGATGCGGTGCGGGGAGCGCTCGCAGGTATACCATCTCCCTCACAAAGCTCTGGTACTTGTAACTCCATCCCTTCCCCTCTTTGCTGGTGTTCCCTGCCTGGCACAGCCCAGGCATTCCTCATCTCGCTCTCCAGAAACCAACCCAACTGGGATCTAATCACAGAATTTCGTTTTCTTGTACTGAATTGTTGATTGTCACTTTGGAAACAAGGCAGAGGCCTTTTTTTTTTTTTGTGAGCTCAAGGTGTGGCTCGGCCCCCCAAAAACTCATTTGAAGGGCTCCAGATTTGCTTTAAATGGGACCTGAAGACACAGTTGGTCATGGAAATCCAAGACTACAGTGCTGTTGCTACCAAGAAATGCCCATGTTCAAAGCTCCCAAGAAAGGCAGCTGCAGCATTTTAGGAGGTAGTTGGCTCGCAGGCAGCAAAGCCAGTATGTTGAGTCCATTGTGATGCAGAAGGGAGAAGAAGCCGTGATACCATACCAAGAGTCTGGTGAACACAGTGGAGACCATGCTACAGGAAACTAATTTTCTGCTGCGTATACTGAAATAGGAAGCGTTTGGATCCCACAGATCCTGAGATTACTGGGTGCCACACTTGAAATAATAAAATTGAAATAATTTCAGGAAGAGTATATGATTCTCCATGAATCAGTGAGCACACACACAACCCATCTGTCTCTGGTTATCTTCTGTTCACCCTGTGGTGTATCTTTAAAAGCTAGCATACTTTAATTTGAATGCCACTTGATGCTGGGTTACATGAGTTGGGTGAGCAGGAACCAGTTGCTCTGTCATATGTTCTTCAAGAAGCCTTCTTTCAACACCATGTGTGGGTGGCCGTTTCTGTCGCTGAGACTGCAGCCAGCCCAGCTTTTCCTGTAGCAGTCCCTAGCTGTAGGAATGTCAAAAGCAGTAGAGTAATGTCAAATACAGCTCCTGCTGGGGGTGTGTGTGTGTGCAAATTATTCATGTGTTTGTTCACCAAGCCCTGGCAACACATTATTTGATAGTCCCAGTAGGACCAAGCCTTGCTTTCACCATGTCACTGTCAACAGTTTTCACGTAGCTTGAAGATTTGAGAACAATATTTACCCTGCAAAGTTGAATAATATCATAAGAGGTCCAGAGAGGTTCTATTCTGACAAGTCATGCAAAAATATTCACAAATGTCTCCAGCTGCAGATGGAACTGCAGGAACAGGAATGACTGACAGTCACAGCACTACAGTGCTTAGTTAAAGCGTGTATGAAGTACGACATGTATGACATCATCTAAGGCATGTTTTGGTTTGGTTTTTTTTTTTTTTTTCTTTAATGAATATGCCTCTGCTTTTCTTCCTTCCCCATTCATCTCGCTGAACTTCCCTGTGCAGACCAATGCCTCAGTGCCAGGATGACTGAAATCTTCGTCTCCAAGGTGGAAAGAAAAACTGAGTTCAAAACTGAGATGCTCTTGAAGGTGCTGACCAAAGACAGCATGAAACGCTGTCACCTCTTGGATGGAGGGTGGCAAACAGCCATCAGTGTGTGGCATGTGGCAAGAGTTTTGCAAAATGCCATTGCAGGTATGAGGAGCTGAGGTGTTTTTGTAAATCGCTTGGCTTGGCGCTTGTTAAAAGAGACATACAGCACAGTTCCTTATTTTATTCAAACCATGTTCTAACACGACCAAATAGAAGAGTCACCGACACAAATGCCAGTTAGTATATACTTGCTTGGAGAATAAGATAATATAAAGTCATATATCTTTCTTTCTTTTCCTCCTTCCTGTACAAGGAACTGTTATCCCTTGCTCTTTGTTCTTCCTCTTCTTTCATCTTGTTATCTTTTCGTACATTAAATCCCAAATGGGCTATATCACAGCAGTATCTTTATTCTAATCAGCTTCCTGATTATCCCCTCTGTTGTGCTGATTACTTTCTTCCCCGGAACCCTTGTGACATCACTTAATCTTTTCAGATAACTCAACAAATAGCTTGTGTTATGTGATTTCTGGAGGAGAGAGTAAAAGGTGTGAATCGCCACCAAATTTAAAACTATGAGATTATGTGGGGGAGTGGTAGCAGTAAAGGTGAAAGCTTCATAGTAGAGACTTATAAAACTTCTGTTCTTAATGACTGATAGAGAAGAATGTTCGACATTGATGCTCTGTAAAGTTTCACTAGACTTTAAGAATGACTTAAAAGGCATCAGTCTTTAGGTGACACCCCATTTTGCTGCCTAGCTTTAGCACACTGAATCTCAGTGCTGAAACGGAGCTTGCACTTTTCAGGAGTCAAAAGGTTTCACTTTTCACTTATGTTACTTTAATTCCATTAATTTCAAAGACATTATTCTTGATTTATGTAAGAGCCGGAATAAGATTTCTGTTTTCCACCTATGGATCCTGAAGTAAATAAAATTTTATGAGAAAGTTGTAGTAAAGGAATGATATGGTTGCAAAATCAGACACCAAAACAGTAGGAAAAAAGCAATTTGTCTACATAACCTTATTTTGGGTCCTGATTTGTATGAGTCATTGCACAGTGTTGTTCCACAGGTCTATTCCTCAATAAGTGTATAGAATGAAAGATGGGTGATTAGTGGGCAACTACTCAATGTTCTCTGTCCTCATGCTCCAGCCCGTGTCTTATTTACTGCATATCACTTAAGTGGTGCACTGCCGATACAATTTCCTTTTGCTTTTTAAAAATATACTTAGCATTCTAGCTTTTAAGTGCCTTACAGGATGAATGAATAATGTCTTTACAACATCCCAAAAGGTATAAAGCTGTTTTTGTTTTCTAGGAGGGGACCTGAGGCACTGAGTTTCATTTCAGAGTTGCTGGCTCATTTTAGGTGCCCATTGGAGATGCCTTTGGCCTGATTTTTCAGTGTACTTAGTATTATACGGTTAATATATGTCTATTTTATTGTTCCAATCAGAGTTCCCTTTGACTTCAGTTGCAGTACTGAGCACTCAGCATTTTGGTAAATTGAATACTGGGCATTTTAATTTGAATCCCTAGAAAAATGAGGAACGCAATTAATGCTCTATGAGGAGCCAGCTTGGGTGTGCCTGCACCTGTGGTAGAGGCATGCCCTCAGAGCCTCATAAACTCCCAGAAAGGAGGCAGGTGTTATTTACCCAGTTTGGCAGATGGAGATGTACAAAGAGGTTAACCCTTTTACGCAGCACCGAACAGGAAATCTGTGGTAGGACTTGAAAGTGAAGCCAAAGCATTCGTGTGACCACAGAAATGACTTTACTCTCTGTTTAGTGGATGCGTATTAACCAGTTTGTGTGGGACTAATGTTAAGGGTAGGACAATTTGTATTGACCTCCAGATGTGCTTAAAAGAAAAGTAGTTGAATATTTGCTTTGGATGAAGTTCAGAGTACACAAAATGCTTTGGTATACCAGACAACTTCAAAAGCTAAATTGCAGTTTGCGGGAGCGTTTGCTTATGTTTTGTTGTGAAAAATAATTCAGAGGGTTTTTTGGTAACATTACCTTGTGGAGGGATATAAAGTCTCCCCGCATAGGCTTCAGCCTGTGTGTATTTTAGTTGTGTCTTTAGCCTGTACTGGCATTGGCATGGGTAGCAATAGTTGAGGAAGAATGTCTTTAGGACTGTCTCTTGGCAGAAACTCAGCGTGTGCACCGGCATCCTCACTTTGCCAGTCAGCCTGTCTGTCCTCTCTGTTGTCCTGTTGTTCCTGGGAGCTCCACAAACCTCTTGCCATCAATCCCGCTGAGGGTCTCCTGCAGAAATACTGCCTAAGGGAATCTTCTGAGCTTTTGACATCTGGCAGATGTTTAGAAGGTTAGTTGGAGGATGCAGAGCAGTCACATGTGGATTGAACCAAGCCTAACACAAGCCATTAGCTTACTCAAGATAAGGCAAAGTGCAATTCTTGTACCTGTCACTCTTGTTTGTCATATGCCGAAGAAGACATGTACCGAGCATATCCTTTCATGTAAAAGAACCGAGGCACTGCTCAGCAGTACAGGGTTCTGCCGCATCGTAGAAAGTAGCCTTCTGCCATTTTTTGGGAATGTTAAGTTCAACCATTAAGAATATCCTGAAAGCAGACTAAACCCTTACGTTGCCCACACTGGGTAGTGTTAGTTCAGCTCTAGCACTGTTTGCCAGAGTATGCATAGTATTGTATGTCCCTCTGTGAGGTGACTGTAAGTAAATTGCTGTCATCCAGGCATTTTGTCTAATTAGCAGAGCAGCTGCCTTTGAAAACATTCTTCTTAAGGGCTGATGTCTCAAGGATTACTTTATTTAATTAGAAAAAACCAAATCACTGGTAGGAAGATCTCTTTCTGGAGTTCAGAGAATTTGATTTGAATTGAAAAAAATGACTTTTTGAACTATAGCTTACATGGTAATGGATAGGGAAAAGGAAGTGGGAATGCAGCTGACATACAGCTTCTGCTACAAAATCAGATTTGAGTTGATGGAGGTCTTTAGAAAGAGGAATCTTCTAAAAACATGAGTAAAATCCTGCCTTCAGCTACCAGGGATTAGGAGATGTCCATCTGTTTTTGTAATTATTTCTGTTTATTTTTCGCAGGGTGGCAGACTGATTCTCTTGTGACACTCTCCCAGCACAATGGTGGGGGTTGCAGGGAAGGGAGGAAGGAGGAGACTTTGCTGAGGGCTGTTAAAAGCTTAGCATGAAATTGCTCATTCTTGTCTCTTTCCAGTTTATGACCTCCAACTGAAATCTTTGTAACAAAAAGCCCATATTTTGGACCACGTAAAAATGGGTATATATCCATAAACCTGTGGATAGATAGGCAAACTGGGGGGGTGGGGGGGCACATGAGCAACTGTTGCATAGGTGGGGACTCAAGAAGCACAGAACATGCAGGAGAATGGAGAAGGTGGTGGGGACCAGAAATCCAGGTAGACAGGAGGAGTGGCACACAACAGCCAGGATGAGTCTGGGGACAGAAGCCTGAGAGTTAAGACAGAAAACAGAGTTAAGGGCATCAGTGTTCAGAAAGAATGGGAGATGTGAGAACCTAAGAGAGAATGGAAAAAAAATGATACAATTTGGTGTGGCTATAACGGCTTCTTGCCAAGGGTCTTGAAAGCACTGCCATCCTAAATTAACAGGGAAGAAGTCAAAGTACAAAGAAATCATTTGAACTGCAAGAGGTCTGAGTTTACAACATCATAACCAGAGGTGTCTGGGGGGGACATGTGGTAAGTACGGTTGGCCTGGGGCCAGCACTCAGATAATGGCTGCACCGCCACATCTTCATGGATACAAAGTCGGTGTAAGACTCTTTGGAAACAAAGGAAACTTTTAATTTGGCTTCTCTAAGAATGAGATGCCAAATGTGGATGCTGGGTGCTTCTGCCATGGGATGGGCAGACCTAAAGGGAGGAGCTGGGCCAGAAGGCTGTCCCACAGCGATAGGAGTAGGGCAGGTTTTAAAGAGGAGCTACCAGTAACTTGCTGCTGGGAGGGGCAGCGGTCCTTCCCCATCACTTCAAAACCTTATCTTTGTTCTGATGGAAGTAGCCAGGCTGGCTGCTTGGGCTTGGGCACAGGCAAAGAGGAAATGGAAGCACGGTCATTCTGATGCCCCTATGGGTTAGGCCTGTTTTGTCCGTGCCGGTACTAGCCCTCCTCTGATGTGGCTTGTAACCTTGCACTGGATTGTGCTGATTGCCCTTTTTCAGCTCAGCTCCTGCAAAAATGTTTGCCTGAAATCAGGCACACAAAGCCAGGACACAGTCTGCCTCTTGCTGTTACATCAGAATCCAAGGAGAATAATGATTATTTCTCCATGTCAAGTCATACCTTCTTTTACACCTATTGGTCTCGCACATTGACATCCTGGTGAAAATTCAAAACTGACTACTAGTGAATCCTGATATTAGTCCCTAATTGTCCCTTGCAGCCTCCCTCCTTTCCATATTTCCTTCCACCAATTATAGCTTGTATTTTTTTCCCAGCAGAACCCCACTTTCTTCTTGTCCTCCTGATTTCTGTTGGCTCTGCAGAAATAGTTTTCTGCCCTCACTATCATTCATAATGCTTAGCAAGTTCACATCACCTGGAGATTTCATTACAATATTGCTTAAAACCCTCTTCCCGATTGTTAATGTTAAGTGTGAATTCCGGCAACATTGCAGTACAGTTCCAGACACTCCTCCCAGTTCAGTCCTTGCTCTTCATTATTGCTTTCCCTTTACTTCATTACCCTTCAACAGCTTTTCAATATAGGTGATTGTGTTTGCATGTCCAAGCTGACACCTTTTCTGTTGGTATGCCAGATTACTCCAAGTGATTTGTAATCCTTCATTCCAGGGTCTGCTCTTATTCTTACATGTGCAGTTTATTTTTACTTTTGGGCTTTTCTGATAATATTGGAAATATTTTTGGATTACACAGCTGTCTTCTACAAATATTTGGAATCAGTCTCTGCTATTTTGTTGATTTAATCATTTACCATTTTATTTTTCCTCTAGCCCAAGGGATTCCAATTTTCTTCTTTCGCTTGTCCAATGTTAATAAGAAATGTATCCATTATGTAATCTCTGTAATCTTAAATGTATCTATCTCTGTTACACCAATCAGAGAATTGTTGTTCCATTGCTTTATATTTCATACTGTGTGCTTCACGTCAAATTCTTAACTAGCATTTGCACATGGATTTGTCTTTTCATCATCTCTGTGTGTGTGTGCATGCATGTGAGTGTGCGTAACTCTATGATCTTTCCATTTTCAAAGTTCCATACTTCTCTGAAAAACAAAGCAAAAACAGTTGTGTGTAAGCTCTAAGCCTGCTTCTTTGAAAAAAGAATGTATTTCCAACAGGAAAAGCGACATGCCAGTGTGCAGTTCCAGAGTATAGAGTATTCCTCCTGCTCTACTGCAGGATTCCACTGATCAGCTCTGAGGTCGTACAGAGGAAGCGCACTACCTTTTTTTCTGGACATATGTAGCTTAAAGTTTAGTTTGTGCAAAACAGCCTCAAGTACTTTTTCCAATGAAAATAAAACACAATGCCAGAAAAAGAGGGAGAAAAAAGGGTCCTTTCATGGCAATATATTGACAAGCTTAATTAAGGATGGCAAAAGTTTTCAGGACATAAAGTTTGAAAGCCCCTATTCAGCAAGATATGTAAACACTCACCTAACTGTAAATAGGTGAGTGGTCCCACTGAAGTCAAAAGCACTACTATGCTTAAAGTTAGGCACATGCTTTAGTATCTTGCTAAACTAAAGCCTAAAGACCCACTAATTTTAATATTGCCAAATACGTCTGCAAATTCTGGGTTGGTTCATTCAGAACAAAACATCTTTTGTTAAAAATAGTTAGCTTAAGGATATCCAGGAGAAACGTGGAAAGAAAGAGGAATTCCTTTTACAGTTTCACAGCATGCTGATTTAGCTGGTGTTCAAATTTATTTGCATTAGAGATCTGTGCAGGTAGTGAGGGTTAGACTGCAATGCGGAGGATGACATGGTAATGTACTTTTATTGACTAACAGGCATTGAACGCATTCAGATAATGCACCCTTATCTTGCTGGATGCTCACAGCCTGGCTCCTTTTGAATTCTTTCATTAAAAAGCAGAAAAAACAAACCAACAACCTGACTTGTGAGGACTGTGATTTTATTGTGCATGCTTTCGAATGCATACTCTTTTCTAGGAAACGTAAAGTGGAACAGATCCAGTTTGCTCCACTGACCTCAATGGCTAGTGGGAATATTTCCGTGAGTTTTGTGAGCTAATAAGATTTATATGAGGGTGTATAAGACTCACACTGATCACTGTGGTGACTGGGAAATGTTTTCACTTAAAGGACTTCTTGTAGAAAGTGCAGATGGGTGTATCCCCACAGAAGCACGTCAATGTCAGTAATATCTGAGATGGGAGAAGAAGCCTTATCAAATTCCTTGCTTCACTCTGATAATGTTAAATCCTTTCCTTTTTTTATGACAGAAGTGTATGAAAACCCATATACTGAATCCTGTGTTTCAACCATTGCTTTGCTCTGTTTATGAGAAGGAGCAGACATACGCAATACATACCTTGGGGAGCATGCTTTCCTGCTGAGCCTACCCTGAAAGAATTAATCACAGAGCTTCAATTGTGTCTCCATTTCCCAAAGCTGGGGCCTGTCTGGGCCCCATAGCTAGGTCAGTGATAAAACCATAGCAGAGATTGCTTCAGCATTATAAATTGGCAAAATTTACTGGTGTACATCACACCACTGCAGTATTGCTAAATGCATCAGTGGAGCAATATTATGGCAAACTTTTATCATAAACAAAGCCTTTGCTTCATTTTTTTCCTGACTAAAAAGAGCAGTGGCAAACTAAAATAGCGATGTTTCTTTCTTTTTCACTTCTTTCTTTCCTATAAAGGTTAACTAAACTATCAACTGAATAGAATTGAATTACTTTACAGAAAATGGTTCTTTGCTCTTAGGCATATTGGATAAGAAGAGCTGTTCTGGCAGGAGGCTATGTTTCCAGCATGTTATGCAATACCATCAGGTTTGCTAAACTCCAGCTGTGTATTAGGGTTTTGCATGCTTTGCCATTTGCATGAGGGTCTGCTGAATTCATCATCGTCTTTGCAGCAGGGTGGTGATCACGGGCAGTTATAAGTCATCAGTGAGCTGTGGAAAAACAAATGGAAAACTTAGAAGCATGCTGAGACACTGACTGTGTGCTCAGCAATGGGGTGGGCTAAAGCACATATTGCACATTCCAGGATGGGGAAGATGAATGGGAGATGCATAGCTGATCTCTAATTCCTCTGCTACTCAGCCTGTGGAGTTTGTGCTTTGTTTAACATTTCTGTTCACAATTTTTTGTGTGTGACTAGGTTGTGAACAAACACACACACGTATATTATCTATGCCTCAACTTTGCCGTGTCATCCTCTCTACAACTTATTCCTCTTCACCAGATTTGTGTTTATTGTCAGGTGCTTATGAAGATTCCTTGGTTACGTTCTTAATTGGATTTTTTATTAGACTAGTTTGATTGCAAAGTACGTTGCCATGCAAACACCTGGGAAAGCAGGGGACAGGAAATTGTAACGAGAGCTTTTTATGAAATACTGGGTTCTTAAAATCACTCACAGTATTATAAATTAATATTAGAAACCCATACCCAAGTAATCCTTAATCGTGATTTGATTGCAGAAAGACATATAACACAGTTAATTGGACATGAGATGATTTGGTATTGTGTGAAATGCATACTATTATGTTCTATACATATTACTGTACATAACGTTTCATCCCTCACCACAGGAGACTCACATGGTCTCATTCTCTTTCCACTTGTCGTTCTGATGTAAGAATGTGAGCATGCAAAGCATATCTTACTTGTCTTGCTGTCCTTTTGGCTGCAGTGATATCAGGTACTCTTCTCACCTGTGCCAGGCTATAAAATAAGCATCTTGAGTCTCACCTCCTGCTGAATGTTCTTATACTTGGCTTCAGAGGTGTTATGGAGGGCTTGCTTGCATGGACAGGAGTGGAGGAGCTCACAGAATTGACAGAGGCCTATGTCAAGAAGGTGCCGGGTTGAATCTGCATCAAGATTGAGACAGCAGAGAAATTCTCCCAAAGGATGCACTTCTGTAATTCCTGGAGAAGCACAAGTAACACTAGACTATATTTCAGTTATGGCAGTGCTAGAAAGTTTTGCATGGTTATGACTAAGTACTCCCTACATATAAATTACCTGTCTGTTAAAGCTATTGAGCCAGGTCCACTTTGAGCATACTTGAATCCAGCTTGAAAAATGGCCAGGGAATTAAGCTTGGTCTGAGCTTGACCTGCTGCTTGTTAAACAGCCTGCTATGATTGATAATAGGTTTTCTGGACAACAGATATGCTGCCATTGGGAGTGGGTGCAGCACAACTGCAGACATTGCTAGAGCTCTTGTTCCACTGACTAAGATAATTGTGCTTTGGTGTTATGGGCACATGTGTTCTCTGACATACCAGTGCCAAAGAGTTGGCGAAAGAATTTCAGAGGACCATTTACCCCTGATGTGGGGGGCTTTTGTAATTGTTATGTTTATACAACACTGTAGAACATGATGCACTCATACACAGTTACTGCCAAATGTATTGGTGTGAGTACCAGCAAAGTATAGCACTGCCACAAGGTAAGCATGACTTTTAGGTCAGCGAGGGGCAGGCGTTTCTAGATCTCAATCAGAGCTTTGCCTGACTGCCTCCCCCACTACATTAATTTAACCTGGAGCTTGAAGAAGGGGTTTGAAGATGCAGCGTCTATTTGGAAGTGTTTCCACAGCTAGATATTTCAGAATGATTATAGAAAAAAAAAAATCAGTTAACACCATCAGGAATCCTGAATGACACGGAGAGAAATAGAGGAAAACAGAAGTCACTTAAGGGATTAATTTAACCTCCAGAAATTATTCAGGTTTATATTTGGTGGCTTGTCTTTCTCCTGTCTGCACGTTTGCTCTTCATCTCTCAGATCTGACATTCTTCACTCTCAGGAGAGACTGCTGCTATTTTTGTTCCCACTGACCATGGGAGAACTGGAGATTTGGAGTGAGCTGCTACATCAGTGCAGTATGTGTCCAGAGATACTCCTTCAGGTCCTAGCAGGATTGTGTGAGTGTCTTGTGTTGGTGTCCCTGAGTTCTTTTGTGCCTCAACACTGCTCTAGTACAGCCATGCAAATGCACAATTACAAAACTGTGGTGCTAGGTCATGGCCTCACGCCATGGCTTGGGCGTCCCTTGAGAGCATTGTGCAAGCCTGCCTGAGAGACACCATTGCTCTGTCACATCCATGCCTTCTGCAGCAGCTTGAGGAAAGTAAGATCAAGTCGCACAGACGCTTTTCTTCTCTTTTACTGAGCTGAAATTGTCTATCAGGTCATTTCCATTCCTGCTTCAGAGATTCCTCTTCCCTGCGGCACTGATAAATTTCCTCTCCTGTATAGATACAGTTCCTCAAAAGCTCTTCCTTGACAGAGTAGATAGATGGCAGAAACCCTTACCCAGAGTTTGCCTTGCAAAAGTTAGTGCCCAGACCCATGTTAGCAGCAAGGTAGATCTTTTTTGTCCTATTCTTCTGACCTTAAGTGAGACCTTAGTGCTTTTTTAAACCTTGCTAGGTATGCCAGAAATCCCAAGACAGCCCTCTCCAAACATCAGCATGGATCAAGTTTTCTCCATTCTCTCTTCCAAAACAGAGGCAGCTGCTATCCTCGTTGCTACCATGAAGAACATCTGCCATCTGTTATCAAAAGTCTGAAACCTTAGCTAGCAGCTACCCTGCTGAATGTTTTTAATACCTGTAAAATAACACTGATGCACCAGCTGCAGTACAGATTAAGGACAAACACAGAAACACTTGCAAAAAAACAAAGCATCTCTGCATGTGTGGGCACCCAAAGAAATATTTCATCTTCACAGAACAGGATGTTTTAAATTAGATGCTCAAATCTCCTTCCCTGCAAGCAAATTCTTGTGTAAATCCTGTAAAGCTCTTCCTGGAGAAAATTTGGAAGGCTAGATTTGCTTTGTGTACATTTTCTGGTTTGCTAATCAGCGTATTCCATTGCAGATCCATCCTGGCTGGGAAACAGTTATCCACCCCTCCCAGGACATTAAATTAAGGTAGCAACAGGAAGTCTTTGTCTTTATAGTCCTCTGGAAGCAGTGTTGAAATGAATGGTCGTGTTTCTTCTCTCCACCACATAAGCTGGAATACAGAGGAGATGGCAGGCATTACTTTACTATATCCTAGGACAGAGAGTTGGGATGAGGTTCAGGTTGTCCCCTGGATGAACGTGGGAAAATGAGGAAAGAAGATGAGACCCAAGAGGGTGTGACGGAGGAGATGTTCACTTCCCTTTCTAACATTGCTGAAGAGAACGAAGGTGGGACAAAAAGATACACTTTGCTCCTTGCAGGTTGAGAAGACAACTGTCTCAGACAAACCCTCAGAGCCTTCACGGACACCAGATGAATCATTCAGCAGGTTTTCTGGAGAACAGTTGCAGTGCAACTTCAGCCATCCTTTTTCCAGCATGCAGAGCAGTAGCTTGCCCCTTGTCATGGCGAAGCCGATGGTGACAGTGAGAAGTTGAAAGGTATTGGTTTCCCACTAGAAAATGGGCTGCCTCAGTTTGAAATGCTCTATCCCTACCCCCAAGAACACTCCCCACCTGATGCTGATATTGAGTCAATATTTACACACCAGGCTGGACTTGGAACACTTCAGTATGTTTTGCAGCACTCTGGGATCCTTGGTGTTTGTATTCAGGCTTGTCACTTCATCTGTCTTAGGCACGCTGAGAGCCCCCTAAAACAGCACAGCCATGTGATGTGACCCCCAGGAACTTGTGCTCTGGGTACCCATCCCTGGAGGAGGGATGAGAGTTCCATCCCTAAGTAGCTTCTTTCTGGGCTAAGTTCTCTAATGAAGGCTTTTATTTCTGGTGTGTGAGCCCTCAGCCTGACAATGCCATGCTTTTCCCTTGAGTCAAAGTGAATTTTACTTACATGGCTGTCAGGGCTTATACCCACAACCCCTGTTCTGTTGGCTTTCCACTTGTGTGTGTGTGTATGCAGTATGGTTTCTGAGAGGGTATAATGCCTCTGTTATCAGAAAGCAGAACCTTTAATAACCTCTGGGGTTTTATAATCCTTTCTTTCATTTCCTTTTAAATTAATCCAACCCTGTCTTGCTGTGACATATGAGGTGCTCTGCTTAAGAAGACACGAATGTGATTAGATTACAAAGTACTTCAAAGATGCCCCACCTTCAGCTGTTTGTGAGCTGCTTAGAATTAGTGTAACTATGAGGCAATGGACAAAAGTCTTACCTCAGCCGTTTGACTGAAATTCCAGGATGCACCCAAAAGTCCACAGCTGTTGTGGAGTGTCAGCAGGAAATCCGGGGACTTTAAAATTTGTCCTGTTTTGACATGGCAGCTCTGCTCCCTGCATTTTATGCATAAAATGTCACAATGCCCTAGACTGGAATGTTGAGAAAATAATAAATGCTCTAAGTGCAGTAAGACTCTGATCCTGCTCCCACGAGAAGTCAGTATGTTGGGTTTTTTCTCCCCAGGATTTCAGCATCAGCAGAATCCACCCAACAGACGTGGGAGCACCTCACCTTGCCACTGCTATCTCTTCCCCCAAGATCAAAGTTACCATCACGGCCCCCTTCCCCTGGGGGAGTTGCAGCAAAGTGATGAAATGCTTCACTGGGAACAACTCAGTCAGGAGAAAACTACGAACAAACCAACCAACCAACCAACCAACGAACCAACCAACCAAAAAGACAAAAGGAAGCAGAAACCATGAGAAGCAATGCAAGAATAGAGTGGTTAGTCAGTTGGCTTCAGATCCAATCCACCAAATGTCTCATTTGCTGGATTATTTGCTCTAAGCTCAGACACCGTGCTCAGCATTGCCCTTCGGCCCTCCCAGAGGCACCCCACAGCTGTGTTTTTTCATGGTATCTCCATGTGATTGAAAACTATGGTCCTTAGCAATTGTTCCTTTGTGAAATGAAAGGAGGACAGTTTTTGCTGTGTGGCGTCTGACCTGCTTTCCAGCATGTGCGATTGTGTCAGCGCAGTCAGTAGCCGCAGAGAAACGTGGAGGTGGAGGCCAAGGTCAACATACTGGAGAGGGCGCATGGGTAAGGTGCAGTCTTGGAAGATGTATCTCTTGTTTTGAAACCGGGGTTATTGTTTGCTGATGGGAAGATGCTAATTCCTGCCTTGATCTTCTTTTGTATGGTCCAGAGTGACATCTAATGGCACAGTACCAGACTGCACCATGTCTGAGGAGAGCTAAGTAGACAAAAAGCTATAGTTGCCAAACATTTATCAAATGCCAAGGACAAAATAAATTGTCAGGGGCGAAAAAATGACTAGACTCTATTAAGCTAAACTGTAATACTGTTTATAGCTATACTTCGAGACATATATGATATCTGAATAAAGCTGGGAAGTTAAGTAGACTACAGTTAGGAAGTGGTGGAGTTAAATTGCCTGTAAAAATGTAAAATATTTCACATAATATATTAGGTTAATGAAATATGAGTGAGTTTAAATGATATGAAAGGAGGAAGTCAGGGCAATATTCCAGAAAGGAGTCAATCCCAAATATTCTATTTTCAGTTTGATGTGACGTAAATCTTTCATATATAACTGCCTTTATAAAAAATGATGGGATCCTACAAAATAGTTTGTTCTGACAGGAACAGCATATTCTAATAAAAGATGTTAAATCAAATATTTTCAATGAGTGCTGTGTTGTGGCATCATTGTTTTGAACTGTGCAAATTGTAGATCAGAGATCTGTCCAATCTTACCAACATGGAAATACATTTATATATGCTGTATGAATTCCCATTTAGGCACCGGTAAGGGTAATTTTGCATCATTAATTAATGTTGCAGGAAAAGTACTTTATGTGCTGTGTTCAATTGTAGGAGGCTGACATTTAAAATATGTAATCCCAAATAAGGGATAACAATAGCAAGAAAAGTTTTGGAATTATTCGGGCTAACTTTTTAGGGAAATAACAGTTTCCCTGTTTACCATAAATGGATTGAGCTTTATTTGCAGTAATGAGTATTGAATTATATTCCATTTAGAATAGTTTCAGAATTGCCAAATTAAAAGGAATAATCTAACTGTATTTTTTATAGATATATCTGGAAATGTATATTTGTGCATATTGGTGTATAAAACACAGTTTGTAGGTTGTGCGTAGTACACTTAAAGATTGTCAATGCCTTAAAAAACGTTAGAGCACACACAGTTTTAAGGTAAGCTTTTCATCTCTAGTACTTAAGACATGTGAATGGCTATTCACATGGGTTCTGTCCTTAAGAAGGTTGAGCAGCATATGGTGAACCCAGGGAGAATGTGGCTTTGGTGCATTTTGCATCTGTTTAGTCATGATCTGCTGGTAGCGTGTTCCTCCTGCGATCCTTTAGACTTGCAAAATCATGATAAAGATAATTTGTCAAGGAAAAAGGAATGAGTTTTTGCCTTTTAAAAAGAAATTTCTGAAAGGCATACATATTATTTTCAAAGGATTATTTTCTTTATGGGTTTTTTACATTAGGAAGTTGAGTTTCTAGCTACCTTTTTGCCTAGAAGTCTTTACAGAGTGATTAAAATATTGCCCTGCTTGTGGTAGTGGAGAAGCAGTACAAAAAAAATCCTCTTTACACAGCACTAAATTCAGTTGAGGAACTCATTGCCACAGGGTGCTGCAGAGACTAAAGTTCACATAGCTAGACAAAAGAAGATGAGGAAAAATCATGAAGGATTGGTCCACTGGTGGCTGTTAAATGTAGTTGGAGTGCATCCATCACCTCAGGAACTCACAGCTGCTGATTGCTGAAGAATGGGTGTATAAACAGGGGAAAGGATTACTCTCTGACTGTGCCATTTCATATATTATTTTCCTTAGCATCCAGTATTAGTTACTGTCAGAAATGCATTTCAGCTAGCTGCACTTTTGCTCTCTCCCCTATGACTGTTCTAATGGCTGATTTTTTTGTTACATGAAACACTCCAGTGACAGCCTAGTTTTTTGTTTTTTTTTTTTTTTTTTTTCCAGCTCCAACCAGAAACAATGAGCTGAACATGAGCTAATTTTTTTGTTGAAGTATCAAGTATATTAATTCAGACTGGAAAAGCGTTTGCTTATCTTAATCAAAGTATAAGTGGGCTGTAGTTTTAAAGGTAAATTAGTTACTCTTCTGCCCATGTCACCTTAACCCAATATCCGATGTCTGAGACAATTATTAAGCTGTAATGGTTTTGGTAGCCTCAAGCTTCCTTCCCCGTGTATTGATTGCACTCAGAAGGGGCTTTCAGCTGAACATCTCTAGCCTTCGGGCAAGATGCCTTTCTCTCACAAAGCATTTGGTGTCCAGCAGCTGGAGGTGACATTTTCAGACACTGGTCCTTTCTTCAGCTCTGAGGAAGGTGTTTAATTATATATCATTTCACATCCAGGAAGTAGCCTGGGAACGCACGGACTACTCTGTAGGCCCTCTTTGTAGAAAGACAAAGAACATTATCTTTTCATTGTGTTGGCTTCTTCAAGACCTCTTTCCGTCTCAGGAAAAACAGTACATTATTTGGGGATAAAAGTCATCAGAAACAAGACATACTTTTTTGAAGCTGGGGTAATTAAGCATTGGAACATTTTAAAACCAAAGGGAGGTGACTCATTACAGGGTTGGAAATAATTTGGAGAAAATCCTGAATAGGCTGTGACCTGCTGGAGGTCAATCTGATTGTGATAATAGTAGGGGAAAAAAAAGTAAAAAAATGTGAGATGGGCTTCTGAGCGGACTAGACCTCTCAGGAGCAAGACCATACAGTTATAATGGATATGTCTATGAAAATGTGTCATCAATGCTCTGTGCAACCAAAAAAATATGTGAGTTGAATGCTAAGATTTGTGGAAGACAGTAGATGGCGCAAAGACGTCAGACAACCTCCCGGGTTTTCGTTCAGGTTAGGGACCAGGCCTCATAGGTGTGTATCACTTTTATGGCTCAAAATCCAACAAGGATTATGTGTGGGAGGAAATGAAAGAAATGCAACCTATATGGGTACCACACATAGCACCTTTAAAGTGAATTGTCTGCAAATGCTATCTGCTAAAATGTTTTGATTACAGTGTTTTACAAACGTTACACCCCCACCTACACCTTTTCCCGGTGTGATTACTTTTAGCTGTTTTGTCCTTCAGTTTGGACTTTTCCCACTCTGCCTTGAGATGTAACAAAGCCTTCAGAGCTTTCCAGAATAATCAATAAATTACCATGCAGTGCTCCCATCCCCCACAGGCTGTAGGACAGGCATATTTAACTCCTTGGTTTCTGATCTCCCCCATATCCTTATTCCAGGCTCTGCACCTTGTATGCCCTAGTTATTAGCCTGTTTGAGGTGGGCTAGTCTTTTTCCATCTCTTCCCATTAAAAGTTTCATTCTGGAGCTGAGAAGTTTTCCCTAACAAAAATGAGGTGTGAATGTTTTGGTGCAGCAGGTGAATCCTTACGAAAAGTGATGGTGACCCAGTGTTTGCTGACAAAACACCCCCCGGCACCTTCCAGAGCAGTGTGGTGTTCCCCTGCTTTTGTGGAACACGGGAGTGAGTACCTCAGCCCCGCTCCAGCCCCAGCTCCGGCCCTATGATCATGGAGTTGTGGGTAAGCAGAAGTCACACAGGGTCTACTCATGGCTCAAGTACGTCAAGCTGGTGAGTTTGCCAGTTATTATTTACCCTGGCATCTCTATAGCCTTCCACACAGCTGCTGCCATCCTCACAGCCTTACATGTGTGTCAGTCTGAACGAATCACCAGACCCCCCAAACGGTCTCTCACCACCGCGTGGCTGGGAGAGGAGAACAACCCAAGTGAAGAGCAACAGAAATTTTCAGCTGTAGGTCAAAACACTCCCCCCAAATTTATCTTAGCACTTTCTTCTTTATGCTCTGCAATCACTTAGCATCCTCTACTCGGAGGGGTTGGCAACTGCTCCTTACGCTGCTGCTCTGAGGTAGGAGGCTCTCAGCGAAGCGTAGGGCAGTAGCAGTTGTACCATGTGAAGGGCTTTTCTGGGGTGCCGGAGGAGAGGATGGATGTGGTGGTGGGAAATCAGGGACAAAGTTCCAACTGTATGTAAGGCCAGGATCGTGGGATGAGGAGGAGAAACAAAGTTTGGGAAGTTGCCTACTTTAGAAAGCCAAGAATAGGCAGTGCCTCAGGGATAGATAGAACTGCTTCCAGAAAAGGCACCTGCGGAGACCGTGGAGTGCTCAAATTTGGGCCAAGGTAGGGAGCAGTTGTGGGTATAGCTGGAAAAAGCTGGAAAGACAGGTTTCCTACAGAGGAAGGTGGGATCTTGGCAGTAAATAGTAGTTACGGAAGGATGATTAGGCATGCCAGGGATGTTGCTTGCAAACTGAACAGTGGGTGCCTTTTAAGGTAGTGGCAACTTAAACGGAGAGGACCAAGGAGAGGGCAGGCATTGCAAAGAGTATTGGTGTGTCTGTGCATCAGGGACTAGCTGGGAGTGAGAAATAAAGCTTCAAGGATGTTGAACACGCTGGGCTGCAGACAGGCAAGGGAAGGAGAGGGACCTGAAGAAGCAGGTGCCTGCCCGGTACATTGACAGAGGAGCTGGGTAACTTCTGGAAACAATCAGAGATTGTTTGATGAAACAGGTTTTATTTGAAAACCTGCAACTTTTCCAACGGAAACATTTTCTAATAATATGTGGCTTCAGCAAACTTCTGGTTAAATGCAGGTAGTTTATTTCTATCCCACCTGGAGGCAAACTCAAGCTTCTGGAATTTGTGGCTGTTGGACAGCCCTGCTATCCAGATGTTTCCAGAGCTTTTAGGCTCCTTCCATATCCACGATATGCCATTGCTTGATTCTGGCCTCATTTACATTGGCTAATGGAGCTCTGTGGAAAGACCCCATAACTAGTGCTAACCCAAGCTGGTGCATCCACCTGACAGTGTGATGCTGTGCAGAGACAACAGACTGTGGCCAAAATCATTAGTACAGGATCACATCTGAGGTGATAAATCCACCCTTTGGTTCTCCTGCTTACATAGCTGGTCAGGGAGTCACTGCACCCTGCTCTGTTAAGTGAGAGAGATATCTTGCTCAGTGTTTGCTGACAGCTGTTTGCACAGCTACATTCGAACAGTACAAGGATAGGAGCTGTGCCATTGCCAGCACTCCTGATACAGGGGTCAAAATCATATGAATTTCTTGCAAGCCCTCAGAACTATCCACAGTTTATTAGCATTTTCTTTATAAACATGCAAGACAAGTTTTGTACTTAATTGCTGAGAAACAAATAACCTGATTGCCCCTTTGTATCACTGCTTGCACAGATTTACACAGACATAGGATTAAAAAAAAAAAAAAAAAGGCCAACAAGAAGTTCATTGACACGCTGGACAAGGTTAAACTGCCTGATAATCTGTCCCCAGAGAAGCTGATGTTCTCCTACCATGGAATTTTGTACCCTGATGTGATAAGCAGCCAGAAATTTTTAAAGCTCTTAAATCCTTTGAAGTCAGGCACGATGATGTGTTATTAGCAGAGTATCCCAAATCTGGTGAATATGCCATTTTTCTCAGCTTCATAATTACAAAATGATCGGGAAGTATTTTAAATGAAATGGAATGGAAATGAGTGGAATGAAAAATGAAACAAAAGGAAATAAAAAATAAATCTTTACTTGCTGCTAAGTGCCTGCTAATAAGAAGTATGTGCAATGAACTTTTGTGTGTGTGTATTTGGATAATGTATTTTCTTTAATTCATAATTAAGGTAATGCAAAAGAAAAAATAAGCAAACAGTGCCCAAAGCAGTGTTAGACTGGCCTCCATATCTTCATGGTGTATGTGGTACTTGGTGGCTTTTTCCTTCTTTCGCTTAGTATGGGCCAAGTTTATCCATCTCTTCCACTGAAGGGGGAGAGCTCTGGGGTTGGAAGGAGTGCGAGGGGCATGGCCATGAAGAGCTCAGTTCTTCTTTTCCACTACACCCATCATGTGCCAGGGCCGTGTCGGGAAGAGCTGTCTCCGACAGCTGAACCTGTTCATCTTTCCTTTGTACCAGATCCCTGGGCAGGGAGCGCTGGAACAGTGATGGACTGGTCAGGTAACATTGCTGTGGGCTGTGAGTGTAAGACACCGAGATGGCACCACTATCCTTGAGAAAGTTATTTCCCCATGGTTTGTGTCAGACATCCTCACTGGGATTTTACTATTAATTATTAGTCAGAGGTGAATAAGTTTATCTGCCAAAAGTAGACTCAAATAAAGACTGTAGATACCTCTTTATAAAATTTCTTTCAACAAAGGATTTTACTCTCAGTTGTATTTTTTTTTTTATTGGAATTTTATGGTTTTGTTTTAAATAGAGCTTGCACTTAGTTTTTCTGAAACACTTAGAAGGAGATGTGAATAATTTGGCTGTTTGCAACCAACAGTTTGCTGTATGCTATACTTAAAAACTGGGAAGCAGACAGAATTATATGTACTTTAATTCCAAGTACCTACATCCTCAGAGAATCAGCTAGCGCTGCCTCTTAAGCACTGGTACAGAACTGCTGAGTAAGGGGGGAGAGTAGCTAAAGTCCAGCACAGTGAAGTCCAGAAATAGGTCTTGAAAACTGCACTTCGGTGAAATAAAATTAGAAGTAAGTGACCGCTGCTGGCAGTTCAGTTCAAAGCAAGTTATTGGTCTTAACATGGGAAACTGGGTAAAATTCCACATTCTATAGAGGTGGTCAGACCAGATACTTATTTGTTCCTTTTGGTGTTCAAAAGAAATCTCTATTTTGGATACTGGTGGGACTAGATTAATTGTGGAAATGCTTCCTGCAGGAGATGGGTAGGGAACAGTGAGTCTCCATACAAATAAATAGACTTGATAGGAACAAGGGGGAATAAAGCGTACCTCCAGTGGTGGAAGGTCTGTGAGGAAATTGAGGGCAGGGCTACATTCATAGAATCATAGAATCTTCATGGTTGGAAAGGACCTTTGAGATCATCGAGTCCAACCATACACACACACAAAAAACCCCCTACAATCTCTGCCACTAGAGCATGCCCTGAAGTGCGAAATCTACACGTTTCTTAAATGCCTCTAGGGATGGTGACTCAACTACCTCCCTGGGCAGGCCGTTCAGTGCCTGACCACTCTTTCAGTAAAGTAATTCTTCCTAATATCTAATCTAAACCTCCCCTGACGCAGCTTCAGACCATTTCTTCTGGTCCTGTCATTATTCACCTGGGAGAAGAGGCCAACACCCACCTCTCTACAACCTCCTTTCAGGTAGTTGTAGAGGGCAATGAGGTCTCCCCTCAGCCTCCTCTTCTCCAAACTAAACATGCCCAGCTCCCTCAGCCTCTCCTCATGTGACTTGGTCTCCAGACCCCTCACCAGCTCGGTAGCTCTCCTCTGGACACACTCCAGCACTTCAATGTCCCTCTTGTACAGAGGGGCCCAGAACAGAAGACAGACAAAGAGATGGTTTTCATTGAGTAGCAGAGTTATCCTGCCTATGTACCCATACGTGTGGACTCATATGCTACTGAATTTAGCGCTGTGGACTTAAAGGCTTCATCTCCATGGGTGCAGGGTTGCTTGCCCTGTGCTTGATTGCACCCTGTGATCTGCTCTGAAGACATATGCTTGAAGAATTTCCTGGCATTTCTCTCCTCAGTGACCGCTGCTGCTGGTTTTCCTGTGGGAAGGCAAAGTCTGTCCGCATATACAAGTAATTTTAGATATGACTCAACAAAGAGTCCTATGCAATTTTGGAATCCAGAGGATAAGACTCTTTTATAAGTTAACCTGGGAGATATCATTTGAGCTTAGGGGCAGTTGTTTAACACAAATGACAAAAATATGGTGAACAAGAATTTTTATTGCTCAATTTTTGAATAAAATTCATTAATAACAACTGTCACTTTGCACATAATGGATCTTCTTCAGTACTGATTGTGAATGGGAGGCCATAATTCTCCCCATTAAAAGCAGTTGTTAGGACCAGTGCACACACGGGTAGAAGGTGGCAATTTAGTTTCAAAATGGTTATCTGACTGGAGTGGAGCATTTTTCACCCTTTGAAGGACTTATAGAAAGGGAGTCTTCTTGAGATTTAATGTAGCAAAGGAAAGTTTTCAAATATTACTGCTTACTTAATGCAGCTTTAAAATGAATATTAAACATTAACTTGCACAGATTGTCAGGTAACAGCACAAACATTAATGATCTTCTTTCTCGTTAAGAAAACAAAATCAAGATGTCAGGTGTTAACAAAAGTCAAAATATGGATTTTCCAGTGTGACATAAAACTGGAAGAATATTGAGTTACAAAAATAACCACAGAGAAAGTGAGGTTGCCAACCAGGTACACCTTTCTATTTTTCTTTCTCTCCTGAAAAAAAAGGAAAAGAAAAGAAAAAAAAGCTTTTTTAGTATAATGCCGTGATTACAAATTTGTACACCTAAAGGGGTTAAGAAGGGAACAGGCAAATCCAATAGTAAAAGTAATACAAAATAACTCTTGGTTTGCATAAGTGGGGAAGATTATATGGTCCATGAAACAGGAGATTCACGTTTCTCTGATTTTTTTACAGCAGTTTTTCAGCCTATTTCTTTGGGCTTTTCAAAAATTTTTCTTCTGGGATTCTACATCTAATAACTTCAGTTGTCAGCAAAAGGAGTAGGGCTGTTCTTTGGGTCTCGTGCTATGCTTCTTGGCATGATAACTAACTGTCTTCCAAAATGAGCGATAAATGAGGTAACTAATAACAGTTGTTTTAGGGTTTTTCCCATTACCATCTGGAGAGGAAATGTTGGGTGTGTGCTGATTATAAAGAATATCTGTATTCTAAACAGCACAATGCACATTTGAACATCAAAATAACAGCCCCCAGATATTTGGCTGGTGTCCATATGTGAAGTTTAAAAAAAAATAATCTAGCTTTGTATTCCAGGCTTAAATACAATGAGAGGTCTGAGACATAAAGGATGGGAGTTGGGGGTTGATGCAGTTCTAACAGTCAGTCTTAGAGCTCTGAAAGGCATTTTCTGTTTGACAGCTTATACCATAATTCCCACGTGACACCATGGGGCATAGGAACATGTCACTGTGGAAATCTATTTTATAGCATTCATTTTTTGTTTGATTATTTTTGAAAATTATTCTTCTTGTGTTTGAAGATCCTGCTCTTCAGGCATCTCAAAATGTTGCATCTGAACATGACTTGTGCAGAGGGTGAAAGACCAGAAACAGTTCTCCACTGGAGACAGCAGCAGCAGATACAGAAATGTAACGTTAGCCAGAGCACTGTGTCATAGTGTAGCAAGAAATTCAGAAGAATGAGATGGGAGACACTAAAGTAGAAATAATAATGCAAAAACTGGTAAGTAATGTGTGACATAATCTTCAAAGACAATCTACATTTGACAAAGCATCCATCTTATCTTTGAAAATGTCTCCAGACTCATGTTCTCCTCTATTACACAGAGCCACCACTGTTAATAATGCAAAATTTAGCCTCCCTGTGTGTTTGGTACAGTGTGGAAAGTTCACTGATAGGAAGTTCATCAACTCCAAAGAAGGGCAAGTGCTCTCATCAGGTACTTACATGTAGTTGTGCTGCACAGTAGGAAGAAACTTCTCAGCAGACATGACCATTAGAGAGTAAATGTTCAATCTGTAAGCTTCAGCATGATTGAATCCATTGCAAAAACTCAGTCTATTCTGGTGTTATCCACATTTGTTTTACCTTTTTTTGCTTTTTTTTCCCCTGAATCATCCATCTTCCAAACTGTTTGCAACAGCTATTTTTGAGAGGGTTTGGAAATATACGCCCCAGCTAGCAACAGCCAAGGTCATTCTTTCTACCACGTTTTTCATACTTCTTTCATAATTTCTTCTTTCTCCATTATTTTCATAAACCACTTATAGAAAAAATGCCAGATATTTTTCTTTTCCCTTTAGAGACTCTTCAAAAAGTTCATGACAAGATGATGCAGTTATTCAGTGGTGGTTTGTTTAAAGTCATTTCTTACCTGTTTTGCAGAATCATTGCATTTTCCAGATATTGTAGGACATAGTGGCAATAACTGCAAAGAAAAACAAAGAGGTGACAGGTGAAAAAATGAAATATGATGAAGAAAAGACACAGCATTCATGTCTTGAACTGGGAGATCCAGGGAAGTCCCACATTATTAAAAGCACTTGGACTTTCTTTGAACCTCCCCATCCACTACACCACCAAGAATGAAAGCTACTTTTGCACTCCTTGAGCACAAATGACAGCAACTGTGCTCCTTTGCTAACCCTGAGACAAACTGATGGTGGTGGCTGAAGGTTCTTCAGGTGGAGACATACTCTTGAGTGGTGTCCTGGTTTGAGGTAAAACAGAACCAATTTTCTGTTTGGTAACTTTGCTTTTCAGTTAAGCCGCTTTAACTAAATGAACTCTCTGAAATTAACAGCATATTGTTCAGACACTGTTCGCTCCCAGAAGGATAAAACCTGATTGTTTCTAATTTATGCCAAGGAATGGTAATGCAGAGAGGCTCTTGCTTATACTTACCGCTATAACAACCAAGATCAGCTAACTTCGTTATTTTCCCCATTGGAGGGTCAGAAGCGGACAGGCCAGGCGACCCAAAATTTACCAACAGGGTATTCCATCCCATCTGCCTCGTGCTTAGTATAAAAGCTGAGGGATCAAAGGGTCAGCCCTCTATTCTTCAATGGCCGGCGTCCAAGGAGGACTCTGTTCATCTGCCTTTGATCCAATCCATGCATTCTTGAATCCAGATTCAGAATCCAGTTCCTGCCCATGGCTGAGTCGAGTCTGGGACTTTCCCAGTTCCAGCTGGTGATGTGATCACCATCCTGGGAGCTCAATACTGGTTTTGTATATATTGTATACATTTCATTATTTTATTTTTATGTTATTATTTCATTAAAGTAGTTTAGTTTTTCTAAACTCATAAGTCTCTTTCTCTCTCTCCCTCCTCTCCTTGGAGAGAGAAGTGGGGGAGAGCATCTGTCATTCATTTCAGCGGTCAGTCCAGCCCAAACCACGACAAGTGGTTAACGGCTATTCTGTTCCACAAGTGTGCCAAGAGTCATTGGTACTTCAGGTAGGTAATTCATGTGACTTGTTTTAGTTATCTGTTTCAGGATGAGAAGAACGATGCCCTGGCAGTGATTACATCTCTTCACTGACTATAACGGAGTCCATGGGGAACTAACTCGCATATAGAGCTGTGGCTGTCCTATAGCTCTTCACAAGGACACCAGCTGAAATGAATCCCACTGCCTGCTTCTTAAAACTGGAATAAATAGCAACCTTATTGTACAAAGAAAGCCTTGAGTTTAATGAGTCCGACTCAGTACGGAGGGAAAATGTGCAATTGTGGGGCAGCTCTGGCCTATCAGAAGTCTCATAGCTTGAGGGAACTACAGTCATTTACTCATAGACTGCCAGGTGCAGCAGTATTAACTAATGGATATATCCCGTAGATCAACATAGCCATTTTTGTCAATAAAAAGATCTTTGTTAAGAAGTTGTTTCCCTGCTTCTCTTCCATACCTTCCTTCCTGCAGTCACCAGCCTAGGTGTTTGCAGTATCTGTGTTTTCTCAGACTGCTCATGAAAACTCACCATCTCAGTTCAGTTCAGTTTCACAGATGCAGTTATTCTCTGCACACTCTTAACTCTGAGACCAACCCGGGCTGCTACAGAGGGGTTCTCTTTTCCCACTTCCAACTTACATGGTACCAGAAAATTAGAAAAAGGCAAGGCAGCCATTCATTTAATTATTGGAAGAATGAGGAGACCAAAGTTTCCCTGGACGTCCAGTGTGTGTTTCCTTCCGCACTTTCTCTGCTGATGGAAAGCCTTGTTTTGTTCCTGAAGAGGTTGTGGTAAAATGGGATAAGCTTTGAAAATTCCTGAATGACTGCTTTAGTAAAAAAAAAAAAAAAAAAAAAAAAAAAAAGTGGACAAGCAACAGTTTAGAAAGGACTTTGCACCTTGCCAAAACTCTGTCATTCACTAGACATTCGTGAGAAGTGTACTGGCACTCTGTGATTTCCAGTGAAGCAAACAAACACTCTGTGCTCAGCACTTCTGAAGTGTAATCTGGTTAATATATTGGAGCTTCTGTTTGCACAGTTATGAAAGCAGGGATATCAAATAAGAACATTCAAACTACTTGAAAATGTTTTGGGAAGTCTATCTGAATTTCCCATAACTTTCTTAAAGATATTTCCAGCATCAGGCTGCTCCAAAGACCAAGAAAAAATATGTGCGATGCCAGTAACTTGCAGTGTATTACCTATTACTTTTCAGAACAGGATTCTGGGGGTCAAAAAAATAGTTGAATGTTCTGAGTTCTTAGTAACAGGGAAAGGTGTTTGAATCGTTGTTGAAAATAGTAACTTCTGGTCTTGGAAAAAAATACCCAAAAAAGCCATGGAAAATGAGAATATTCTCTCTTCTGCAAAGACAAATTACCAAACATTGAACTGTCATACCTCTAAAATGTCTTCTTGAACACATGATGTAAACTGTGAAGGTGTTAATAAAATAAAAATTTTTGGGATGGTATTTAACAAACGTGGAATTTTGAAAAGACCAGTAGTAGTCTTGTTACTATGGTGTTCTACATATATAGATGAAAAATATTTGTTAGAAGGTCTTGTATTGGATCACCATATAGAGTGGGATAAACTTTTAGCCTGAGGGCATAAATGGTAAAAAAATAAGAAAGCGAATAAGCTAAAATCCTCTATTTACTTGATGCTGAAACGGTTATGTTTTTCATAAATATTTTGTCCTCATTTTTCCTCAAGATCAGCTTTAGGGCAATAACGGGCTCAAAATCATTCAACCGATTTGTGTTTCAGAATGTGATGCAGTCAGAGAAAGGATTCTAAGCCTAACTATATCATCAGAGTCTCATAAAATTATTTAATTCCCATAAAAATACGTTAATTAGAACTTTTATCTTTGAGAGCAGGCAGCATTCTCAGTCGTATTCCATTTCTTTTCTTTTTAAAATTAAAGTGCCTGAAACTTCCCCCTTCATAGTCTTTAGTATGGAGGACAGCAGGTAGACCTGGCCTCTCAGAATACAGGATTCATGTCATGTGCCATACATTTTCTTTTAGGTATCAGCAGCACAGCTAATGAGAACTTTTCTGATGAAACAAAGTTTGATCAGCAAATACTCTGAAATACTCCAGAGCAGTCTTATAATAATAGTATTTCCTCTGTATCTTTGCATATAAATTCAGCAATACCATGTCACTGGTTTTGTTCCAAATTGTTCCTGTGTTACAAATTGGGTCTCATAAATGAAATATATGTACATTCAGTGGTGCACATTCTATACCTGCTATGAACATCAAGTAATTCTGCAGGGACTGATGCCAGGAAGACTATGTAAGCAATAAGATAGTGTTCATCATATGATATTTCAAGTATGGTTTCCATGTATCACGTGGTCAAGATCTGATCTGGGAAATCTCTGTCCTTGGTGACGTTCAAAAGCCATCTGGAAACAGTCCTGGGCAACCTGCTCTTGATGACTGCTTTGAGCAGTGGAATTGGATTAAATGATCTCCAGGGGCCTTTTGCAACCTCTGCAACCACTGTGTTTCCATGATGCAGAGTGGGCAAAGCTGGCTTAAGAAAATCTCCTCTATTGAATGTGCTTAAATATATGCAATAAAAAAAAGGCTGGGTCACTGCTCCCATATTGCTCCCACCGGGCTATTTCAGCAGCTGAACTGTTGAAAAAAGTTCTCCGTTTTGATGTTAAGAACTAAGTATGTGAAAGGAGATTTTACTTCTGAGTGGATTGCAACTCTGCCCAACATTAGCAGGAGGCAGGACTCAGCTCTTCTGCTCCTGGCTCTGTAGTGATCTGGGCTTTTATGCAACACCCTGTGTTCAATGGCAAATGACGAGGCCAAATTTCTGCTCCTTACCCCTGTGATGTACTTCACCTCAGCTACCTATGCAAGTAAGGCAACAGTGAGCTGATGGTAGCTGTGGTTTTCATTCTGGTAATTTTGTATCATTTATATAAAAAGTAATGATAACCTTTCCTGTAGAGGAAAATTTTTATGTTATTTTGCTCTTTTGAGCGTGCAGAAGAAAATACAACTGGATAAAACTCATGTGATTTGTACTATGCCCATTAAAGCTCTAAATAGGGTACGGCTTGAAAATTTTTATGTTATCTTACTCTTTTGAGCATGCAGAAGAAAATACAACTGGGTAAAACTCATATGAATTATACCATGCCTATTAAAGCTCTAACTAAGGTACAGCTTGAGTCATGACGTTAGTAATTAAGTCCTAATCATAATGGCCATAAAAAGGAGGGAAGAAACTATTTTCCCAACCATTTTTCTCATACTTAAAAGTGGCAAGATCATTTTCACTCAAATTCTCCTAAAAATATAGCCTTCAGCAACAAGTCAAATTCTTAGCCTGAAAGGCTTTGGGATGATTGACAGAATTGACATGATTCATTCTTCATAAAATAATATGAAACTGTACTCACAGACCCTACAAGTACATACATCTAGAGTAGGCTAAACCCCTCTATTTTTAAGTATAATTGTCAGCTAAGCAAACAGAACAGTGAAATAAAAGACTGAAAACTGATCCTTTCACCAGCTGTAACCTGAGAATGAGCTTAACTGTGTACTTTAAACAAACATTGCATGATAGAATATATATTGAAGCTGAAGCCATATTTTAGATCAGATATTTTATTTATCCATTGCAGGATAAATATTGATTCTGGCTAGACTCCTGTCACATGAGGCCCAGTTAAAATTAAATCCTTAAAGAATATAAGACCCTAATGTCCCATCCTAGAATGGACCAAAGCTGCATTTAGCTGTGCGTCTTATACCCAGGTGTGGCCAACAAAATAACCGGCATGTAATGATAATTTCTCAAAATAGTTTCCCAGTCTCCAACAATCTGTGATCTAAGGACATTTTGAATCTGGAAGTACCTGTATTTAACAGCCCTCTGAGAATTTCTTTTCCATGAGGTTGTTGCTGCCCGATGAAAGCTTCTTAGCTTTCAGAACCACAGTGTCCTGCAGTAGGGTTCTGCTTGAACTGCTTAGATACTTTTAGGATGAATCAAGAGCTATGGCTTCTCTCACTACTAGCATGGCAGTTCTTCACTTATGTAACACATGGAATGATAAAATTTCAGTCCAAGTTGTTAGCTTGCTGTTTAAAACAGTTATGTATGGACCATTGTTTATAGAATGTAAGCATTTTATTTTACCTTTGGGATCAAAGCAGTGCCGATACACTTACCCCATCCTTTTATATCAAACTTGTCAGCACCTTTCTATGCCAAGCAGGAACATTTTATTGCCTAAATGGCAATAAAATGTTGACTAGTTCATAGAAAGGTTTGAGTTGGAAGGGACCAACCAGGATCATCAACCTAGGATCATCTAGTCCAACTCCCAAGTTGTTCCAGCTGATTTTACTTTTTAGGGAAAGGCAGGCATCTGAAAAAGCACGCTGTGTACTTTTTGAAGAGCCCATTGATCTGCTTCCTTTTATCACACCAAGCCCATTGATCTGACCCTCAGTGACACTGCAATGAGCATCCAGTCTATCAGCCATCAAATCTCTCTTCAGGCCCTGTCAACATGCTGATATTCCTGCTGCATTCCCTGCTGTGTTCTGGACCCCTCTCTATCTTGATCTGCATACACAGACCAAAGCTCTGCTGTTGCCAAAGTCAACTGAAAGCCTACCATAACAGATAGTCTTGCATGATGTTTGCCAAATTTGGTTATTCTAAATCTTCCCCCCTCCAGAGTATTTGGAAAAAAACCCCACATTCTCCCAGGACAAGCCAACCACGTTATCATATTCACTTATAGTCAAAGTATAAAGCTTAATTGCTCTTAATTATCTCAAGTCCAATGAACATATGCCAGAGGCCATCTTAATAATGATGGAATCAGAATAAACACCTGAAGCTGTAGGTCTTGTGTTAGCTGTCCTTTGAGTCATGATGAAAAACAAATAGATTCCTGCATATTTCCTCTGGAGTCTATTTATTTCTCAGTGAGGTCAATGAAACAATTTTAAATGACCCAGCTGCAGCTAGTTCAGGATCTTTTTCTGCAAAGGGATAGGAAGGGAGAAGTTAAGAAATATGCACTGAGACAATTAGCCTATAAATAGGTAACCTGTACCTGCCTCTGCTGCCCATCATTACACATCAACAGGGACTTTTGGAAAGCAAAAGGGAAGAGAAAGGAATGGAAAAGTCTAACATAGCTTTAGCTGATGTGTTGGGAAAATTGATGATTGCTGCTGACAGACTGGAACATAAAGATCTGATCTTTACCTACGGGGAAACTGTCTACCCCACCACTCTGCACTTCTGCAATATTCAAAGCCATAGAGTTCCCTGAAGCCAGAAGAGATGATTTCATCCTAGCAAACTTTCCTAAATTGCTATGTTTCTCTTGCTGCACAAAGGAGGTTGCAATAATAATGCTGATAATCCCAACAGGTGTAAAAATAGCAGTAACTATAACAATAGTAAGAACAACAATAATAGTAGTTGCTACTGCTAATGTAATTATGGTGTTGTGTTTAGAACTATGAAATATTTATTTCAGGTTTTATTTAAAACGAATGAGAAATGAAAGTGGCATTCCCATTTGCAAATTAAAAAAAAACAAAACCAACACAGACTTTGACATAAAACTATCTGATTTGTTTTCATGTGCAATACTGTATGTTGTAGACTTTTCTCTCCCCTTCCTATAAACTATATGAAGTATTTCCATCCAACCAAAATACAGATCTTAGTAGTTTTTGTCTTAGGATACATCAGACTCCACAGGAACTCAGACTGAAAAGGGACATGTACATGGATATCTGGCACATCCAGAATTATCAGAATTAAGTGCATGAACATTTTTGAAGGACATATGGTTTCCAGAACGTAAAATACTATTCTTCATTACTCTAATTGCTTAATATAGCCTATCCCACAGCCAAAGCTTTCTAGTACAAGTGTGTGTAGGAAATTAGTGTAACAAAAATCGGTGCAAGACCTCAGGGAGAGGAAAATGATACCTATTTTACAAAAAACTCAAAGTAAGCTTATTCTATCTATTTGCTTTCATTCTCCCATACCTATATATTTTCAAGCAGCAAGGTACTTGCATTTGAATGGTGTAGCCAAGGTCACTAATGGTGTGTGACACAAAGGATAAGTTAATTTATTATCATATATCTTGGGTTGTTCTTGATTGGTGGTGACAGACAAACTAGTTTTTGGACAGGTCTTTTTTACCCCATAGAGGATGATGACTAGTTCAGTGTGATGCTTTGCGTCCCAAATTTTGCTTTCTTCAGCCTCTATAAATGTTAGACAAGTCTGCTGTATGCCGTAACCTTGTTGCCATCCTCCTGTAGTCACAGTGCAGGATCTTCTGCTGACAAGTTGTGGTGCTGTGATCTTATCAGATCATCAGCCTCCTGGGCTTGACATAAGCAAAATATTCCTCAGTCACGTTGCTGTGAACAGTCTCTTCCTTACCCATGCAGGTCATCCTCTTAACTCTTCTTCTTCTGTTTCTCCTGATGCCTTCAGACACACATCCCTGCACTCATACCAGTCTTAACATTGCTGTTAGAAGTCCTTACATGAGTACTTTGAAGTTGGAATGATTTACATCTGCTCATATAAATACTGGATCTGACAAAAGAGAAGGTTCAAGCTTATGATAATTCCACTGACCAGGAGTTACGCTGGGGTAACTTTGAGCCAAGGTGAATATTGGCAGACAAGGAAGAGAATCGACTACAGAACCTAATTTGAGGCAAACCCAAGGCATTTCCTTATAGCTTTTATTAATATTCTTAAGCAATCCAATTAAATAACTCTTTTTACCCAGTGATGTACTTACTGGTCAATGCCCTTCTTAAAACCATCTTGTTGATTAATAGTAACACAAAGAACTAGAGCAACTTGTTTGGAACAATGATCAACATTTTTATCTCTTCATATTTTATGGTTTGATACAAATCCAGTAAAACAGTCCATCCTTTTATCATACCAGAACAGAGGAGGCCTCAACTACATTTTTATATGCTTCAAAAATATTTTAAATGCCACAGAACAGGCATATTTCTGGGTACTGTTTAATGTTTGTGTAAGTGTGAATTTCTAATCTTGAAAATACTTTCTTTTGTTTCCCTAAAGAAATTCCTCCAATGTGCTATTACATGCAAGATTTTTCTTAGGTCTTCAAAGCAATCCTGCTCTTTTTTTTTGACCGTTTGGTCAAATATTCAGTGAATTAATAGCGACAGCTGCAAAAAACCCTATAAAAATGAAGCAAATCATAAGAATTATGTGCCAGAAGAATTTTCTTATCTTAAAATTGGATATCCTGAGAAATACAAGGTAGGCACTGAAGCTTTTATGTCATTTCTCAACTGAACACATGGCATATGAGATGTATCCTTACGAAGTAAGGACTATGAACAATGGCAGGGATTCCCTAGCCAATAAGAATCCATATAGCCCTGTGAGAAGAAAAAGATTCAGAAGGACTGTGTGAGATACTTTTCGAAATTCAGTCCAATTTTATTCTGTAGATGTTACAAAGAAGACATTTCATTCAAAGATTAAAAAAAAAAATACTATGTAACATAAGATGAAATGCTTGAGAAAGTCCCATAAAGGATTTCCGTTGCACCTCCAACAAGCCCATTCATTTTGCTATTGCCCTGCTGCTTTCTTATGTCCAACATTTACTTGTTAAAATTAAATGCGTATATTTATTTGCTTTCCAAAGCCAGTGTTTTTTCATAAGGAGATGCAGCATCTGTATGACTAGTTCAGGTTTCTATGCACTGTCTGGCAAATACGCTTTATTACAGATACAGAAGGACAAGCCCCAGAGACAACTGGACAGCTTAATCCCCATGTCTAAAGGGACTTTGCCATAGGAGCTGCTCACAAGGAAGTTAGATATGGATTAGGCCAGGCGGCCAAGAAGGCCAGTAGCATCCTGGCTTGTAACAGAAATAGTGTGGAATAAGGTCTAGGGAATAGGACTAGGGAATTTGATCTCTGTACTCAGCACTGGTGAGGCCGCACTTTGAATACTGAGTTCAGTTTGGGTCCCTCACTACAAGAAAGACAATGAGGTGCTGGAGCATGTCCAGAGAAGGGCAACAAAGCTGGTGAGGGGTCTGGAGAACAAGTCTTATGAGGAGCAGCTGAGGGAGCTGGGGTTGTGTAGCCTGGAGAAAAGGAGGCTGAGGGGAGACCTTGACACTCTCTGCAACTACCTGAAAGGAGGTTGTAGCGAGGTGAAGGTCGTTCTCTTCTCCCAAGTAACAAGTGATAGGACAAGAGGAAATGGCCTCAAGTTGCACCAGGGGAGGTTTAGATTGGATATTAAGAAAAATTTCTTCAAGGAAAGGGTTGTCAAGCATTGGAACAGGCTGCCCAGGGAACTGGTTGAGTCACCATCCCTGGAGGTATTTAAAAGACGTGAACATGTGGTGCTTAGGGACATGGTTTAGTAGTGAACTTGACAGTATTAGGTTTACGGTTGGCTTTGACGATCTCAAAGGTCTTTTCCAAACTAAATGAGTCTAAGGTTCTCTTCTATGACAAACTTCTGCTATTGCATGTCAGAGTTCAAATTCTTGCTCAGGACTTTCGGAGGTATTTCCTTTTCACCATCTTTCTGCATTGTTCCAGCTTTTCTCTTTCCCAATCTAATCTCAGCTTCTTTCTTCTTCTTAGTCTCAACAGGCTCCTCCATTTTGACTCCAGAAGAATGCATAATTCTCACTTCTCCCACCAAGATCCCACCAATTACTTTTAGATTTTTCTCATCACATAAAGAGGAAACATGAACTCATATTTTGAAATAGATCAGAGGACAATTGTTATTAAGAGCTTTTAGGCTAGGGTTACTGAAAACAAACAGTATTTGGTCCCAGTAAAAAGCTTAACAATTTCTCCTCTCCCAGATGAAATCTTTGCTAAGGGTTTTGAAACCCTTTGCATCAGTGAAGGGTTTCAGAATACTAATGTAATGCTAATTGTGCTTTCTACTTTCTTTCTTCTCTGAATTTTATTGGAGCAGGTAAAGAAATTACCCCCAAGAAGACTTATATGTACCTGTGTGGCTCCTCAAAATTTACCTGAGTCCATTTGCAAAAGCAAAACTAAAGTGAGTGCTTTTTTTAATGATTTATGGAAGTACTGACTTCAGTGGATTTTCAAGCCAGCTTAGATTTATTTTGACTACTCTCCTGCTGGGACCATTTACTTGTGTTGAAAGAGGCTGGACTCTGACTGCAAGTTATCCTGCAAAGAATACTAGCATTTTACCCGAATGTGACCCTTCTTGGTTATTTTATTGTTTCATCTGGTCTACTTTAACAAAACCACTGTTCACCATAAATATCTGAAAAACCTCATGGCAAGCAAAACACACTTAGATTCTATGTAATTAATTTACATGTGCACAAATAATTACATTTCGAAAACTTTCCTCAACGTTAAGGACAGTGAAATAATTTGAATTGTGCTTATAATGTGAAATCAGTACTTTAAGATTAATATACATTGTCTAAGAAATCTTTGCTGTGGTAGTTAAAATGAACATTGCTATTTTTCCATTACAGCCCTTTCTTAATACCTGTATACGTATTTTAATGTATGCCTTTCAGATACTGTTATTGCTCCAAAATCCAAAAGATTTAGTGACATTTTATTATCGTTTGTCCCTATTTCCATCTTATGAATCCTGGGATATTTTATTAAAAGACTTAACAGCTGGAAGAAGTATTGTATTGTTTCCTAATGGATACATTTACTTATGGTTACTGGTGTTTTACTCTCACTGTCTTGACCACCAACCTAGAACTGGTTCTAACACAAACACTATCTTGCCTTCAAAATAGCCTTCTCATAAATTGTTCAATTGCCTCAGTTGACTGGCAATGGGGCATTTGGTGATGTTCTCTTCTGTAAAGATGAAGTTTCGGCCATTCTGAAGACACTATTCTCAGTCTTCCTTTGTTAGGTGAGCTATTCCCAGCTTCATTAGCAGAATTTTCCGTCCATAAATATTAGCTGGACAGTCACAGTGTACAACGGTGAAAAATTCAACAGATTTCCCAGCTTTAAGGGTTATTTCACAACTGTCTTACAACTGGATTGGCGCACAGCTTTTTGGACACCTTTCCTCTTTTAAAACTGTGCACATCTGACTCACCAAGGTCAGGTAACCTGAGATGGGGAGACCCAGACTGTTGATGATGTGGTAATGAGTTCTTTCCTCCTCTGTGGCTAAAAAGATATTAGATATTATAGGACAGCATGACAGAGCTTGCCCAGCCATCAAGACCATTAAGTCCTTCCTAAGAGACATTTGCTTTTTTTCTTCCCCCCTGAAAAAAAACTATGGGAGCTTTTTGAGGAGCCATTGGCTTTGTGGAAAGAAAATACTTGGTTATTTCTGAATGTCTGTAAGCCTTTTCCTTCAGATGATCAATGCCATCTTATACTGAAGTAACTCTAGAGTTATAGCCTTCATGGCAGGAATAACTAAGCAGCTCGTCAACAGTTCTAGAAATGCAATTGCCGTCCAGCTGGTGTATTAAGGTGAACAAAAAATGAGGCCAGTTAACTTTATTTCACCCATGTAACAACCCAGGAGTTAGTCTGTGGCTATTCACTCATCCCAGCCCCAAGACTGGGGCCATCTATTGGGTAAGTGAAGCAGAAAGCTGGCCACAGATTGACTACACCCAGTGGATCTCTGCAGACTAGCAGAACCGCTCAGGTTTGGAAAGGAATCAAATCCACTAATAGTTTTAAAAAGCAAGGAAAAGCACCTCACTTACTATATAGAGGGATGTAAGTAATGCTTCTTGAGAAAACAAATACACTGAATACTAAAACCTGTTCGTTACATCTTACAGTATCAATAAGGGTTCTTTGTAGGTGGTGGTAGCGACTGGATGAATCTTTTTGAGGAAAAGCATCATTTGGAAATGGAGAAAATGTACAAGGAACACTTAGCAACCACACCAGGTTAAAATATGACATGTATTGCAAAGCCTGAGAGATAAAACAGACCTATTAAAGCAATCATTTCCTGAACTCTGACCAGGAATGCAATTGCATGATACACAGGAAAAAAGTCGATGTTGCAGATAAGTGTGGTAATATTCAGATTGCAGCTGCCTTTATAGTGATTGCAATGTGTATCAGATGTTACTGCTAAATTAAGAACTTCGGCATACTGAGAAGTCATTCATTTACTGAACAGTATTATAATTAATCACATACAGGGGAATCTAACAGCCCTGCTTCACAATATGCCTTCTTAAAGTAATATTCTGTTTTCCCTTTTATTAATGAATTCTTTCAGTCTTTCTAGAGTGCTTAAGGGTATTTGATATCTAGAGACCTTTCTAAAGACTATCAATTTGGGTCACTTCTTGGCAAAAAGATTTCTGTCGTAGTTAAGCTCTCATCCAATTATGATTCAAATCAATGGAATTTTTTCATTGACTTAATTGGAAATTGAATTACATCTGTATTAAACACTGATAAGAAAGAAGCTCTTAACACGTCAGTAGCTCAATCTGTTTAAAGTATAATTATCTTTTTGTAAGTAGAATATCAGCCTCTATCTCCATAGCTTTGGGTAATTTTGATGCATATCTACCGACAAAGTTTGCTCCGTAAATTCTCTGCCAGGCCTTGTACTGTTTTGCAAGTATGCATCAGCAAAAATCTGAATCTTATTAACACATAACATACCAGCTTGAGTGTCCTGATTTCTTTTTTTAGACCAATGAAAATGATTGTCATAAACCAAAGAGATCATGCTTGTGTGTGTCATTCCTAGACCCTGCTTTTGTTATTTGTTTAGTCACAATAGAATAAAGCTACAGTTTACAGCTGCTTTTGACTTTTTTTCATGGATTTCTAACATGTCCCAGACCTGCCTTGCTGTGAGGTCGGGTCCTGGTCAGAGAAACCTGGACCCTTAGCCATAATTTTGCTGGTTACATCACTGACTGGTGTCATTTAGTTACCTACAGGTAGCAGCTTTTTTGATAATATTGGGAATATTTGTAATCACTAGTGGTTGCTTTATGCATTAATCCACTGCTGTAAGGAACAGACTGGACACAGATAAGTTAAGTGAAAAAACAGTTGAAATGTGATCTTCAGACAAGAAATCAAATTATCTTCTCTCTGCAAAAATACAGAGTTTTGACTTTATGCTTAAGACCTGAGCTGCATGCTTCCAGGTCCACTGATACCCACTGATGTCTCATGCTCTACTGAACAAGTTGCAATTGCTTTGTTAATCCTGATTTGTGCATTCAAATCCATATACTGAAAATTAAAGTTGCAATTATTTTTTTATGTGCAAAGAATGTGACAGGACTAGTTTTTTTAATGCATCTGGATAACCTGTTTCAAGATACCTCTTTAGTGAGCTTCATTTAGCATAATTTACATTTGCATTTTCTATTTGGCCTCATTTGTTTTTATGACATCATTTCTTCTGTACTAAAGGCACCAGAGCTTTGGCTATTTCAAGGACATAGACCATAATGGGACTAATGACAGGTTTGCAGGAAACAGGGCATTTAGTGCATTAGCAAGAATTATAAAGTCCTCCATAGCATCAGTGAGTGTTTTTTGACGTTATTCTTTGCTCCCTCCTTCCTGTTTCTTCCCCTTCCTCTTTCAATGTCATGTTGTATAGATACACAATGAGGCAACAGGTGACTTCTTGAGGTCACTGTCCTGACTCCTCCATCTGCACATTTATTTGGTAACAAAGTTCTAGTCAGAGACTTTCAACTTTTTAAATTAATTTCACCAATACTGTTGGGAAAGATCAGATAAAACAAACAAGCAAGGAAATTGATCTCTTTTGCTGATGCTTTGAGTGGTCTGTTAACATACAGCTGACATCTTCAGATTAGTGTAAGAATATGATTTCTCCAGCATTGGTGTGTCATGAAATTCTCTGTATTTACTGGCATGTTCTTTCTTATTACCTAGTGGAGTATTAACAGAAGGGAGAGGGCAGTTAACCTTTGCATCTGTACTTTGGGAACTAGCCAATACATTAATACAGATGATGAAAGCTGTGGAAAATTGCTTGTTTCCTACCTTGTTCCAGAGAGGGGATTAAGAGAGTGGAAACTCTCCAGAGACAGCAAAGCTGAGGCTGAAAAAAAATTGAGAGAAGAAAGTTTAGATGAGACGTGGGAAATTTTGGGGAGTGGAAAGACAGAGCTGGGTATACTTCTGTAGACTAGGGATAGTGGTCTAATCTGATGCTGTGACCAACTTTTTCCTGGTCAGGGATGATGACTGTCATGAAGAAGACTCTACAGTTCAGGAGGAAAACAAAAGATGAAGTTAGTTCCTAGAAAATTTTACAACAAATTAGACCCCAGCTCAAACAGTTTTTTAGAGTAGTCAAGAAAATGAGCCCAGATTATGTTCCGAGTATTAATTATTTTTCATCTCTGTTTCAGTATTTCCTGTATTTTCAAGTAAATAACAATAGTGTAATGCAGGTTGGTAAATAATTTGTTGTGTGGCAGTTGTGTCCCACCTATCATGTACTCCTGACATAATACGCCCTGTGCAATCATGAAAGGCTCTTCCCCTGTGTTCCTTAACATGCCTATATCCCCAGGTGGCCGCCTCTGCCAGTCTTCAAAAGGTGCTCCAGCACCGATCATCTTGATGGGTCATCTTCACACCTGGACTCTGGGGTTGAAGCTCACCTGGGATGGCTCTAAAAGGGGCCTGGACGGGATGTCCCTTTGTCTGAGTCTTTAACTTGCGTTCCTGCTTGCCTTTGTCTCCCTGTGCTCTTCTGGGCTTGTGTAGACAGGCCTTTGATGAGCTGATGGCTACTGTGATGGGCCTGGGACTATCTGGGCAGAGTATTATTTGGGCTCCCCATCCATTGTTTCTCTGTGCTCCTTTGTGGGTGCACAGACAAGCTTTTGGCACATAGCCTAAGACATCCTACCATCCTGGTCACCCTTTGGAGGCTTTAACTCCCCTCAGATCAGGCACGTGCTACATTATTCAAAGGGTAAAATGCCACATATGGCATTTCCATCGTATGACCAATTCTATTTTAAGCCCTACTTTTCATGGACTCACACATAGGATCCAAGGGAATGTCCCTCCCCCCAAGTTTTTTTTGCGGATGGATGATCAGGGGCATTTAGAATACCTTCATGAATGGACCAATCTTTATGGATCCATCTTAAATCTTATGAGGTCATTTTGGCAGACTAATTTATGGAGGTCTTCTCCAGAGTTTTACTGAGATTAATGCAGATCATAGGAATAGTTATAGTAACCCACCTCTTCTAATTTACTATCTGAGAGCACAAGTTTGGAGGGGATTATTTTGCTGTTTCATTTAACAGGGAATGGATCAACATAAGCAGATCAGTCCACTAGGCAACTGTCAGCTGTCAGTGTCCTGTAGCTATCACAGAAAAGGTCACCATCCTCTTTCTGCAAAGCTCCACAGTCAGGAAAGAGCAGGTCTGATGAGTATGGGAAGTCAGAAACCTTTAGAGGCACTGTGGTGGCTTGAACAACAAATACCATTAATCTGGAGATTACCAAACCTTTTAATCTGTTTTAAATCTCCATGTTTTTGAAGCTGCTTCTTAGAAACTTTAAGTCAACTGATGTTTTCCATCAGTCTCCAGGTTCAATATTTGGCAGGATCAGAGGGCCTTCTTGTGCAACATGTATGGTCCAAGGTATACTCCTCCCATCTCCCGTCTCAGGTGTCATGACAGGTGGCTGTATCAAAGGCTCACATTACTAAATCTTGATCCTGCTTTTTTTTGTTTGTTTGTTTTGCCAAGAAATTTAGTTCCTCTCAAAATCCCTCTTCATGACTTATGTCTTCTAATTGGTTTTTCTCCGCTAATACTGTTTTTTTCATTCCTAAGGATAAAACATGCCTCCAAGGAATAATTGGCCTGTCCGCCCTCTCTGGCAAAAATACACTAGAAATCCTCTGGATTTTCTCTATCAAAATTTCTTTGGATTATTCTGTGATGAGTGAAGTGTGGGAGTGCAATGACCTGCCTTTCTATCATGGAAATCCTATTCCAAAACTATGCTATTGTATGAGATACTTTAATAATTTACATACCATTTCCCCCCTTTTTGCTTCCTTTAGGAGTCCAAAGTCTCCCAACCCTTTGTATTGGCAGCAGGTAAAAATACCAGTTAAACACATTTTCTAAGTTTCTGTCCATGATAGTTTAATGCCAAGGGAAGATAAAGGAGAACAATTAGGGCAAGCTGCTTTTTCATTTTGCTAAGGTGGCTGGTTACACTTCGAGAATTATCAAAGCTGCTATTTCATGGTACAGCAATTTTTAGCTAACGTCAGTTAGTTAGTTGGCAGCGGCTGCGCTTTGGCACCAGATCTCACTCAACAAATGGATCAAGGAGGAGTCATATGATGTCCACTTGGTTCAGATGATGCCTGCACATGGGTAGTCTTTCTATATTGACGTAGTTTTACAGAAAAAAGGACACGAAGGGAAAAGCAAAAGATTTCCATGGACTGAACAAAATCAATGTCAAAATGTCAGGCTAAGTCATTCCGCAAGCACTGCAGCATGCCTCAGGGACCAGGCCTGAATCCCCCAAGGTGAGCAAATGCCAAAAGCATACAGGTCACTGGTCCTCCTGCTCCAAGGGCCCAACAGACAGCATTCAAAAGATGGAGATAGGAAAGAGGGGTATTTAGATGCTTGGCATGAATTTTTTGGGGGAACTATTTTCTTGTTCTTTATGACCCATCCTCTTTTCAGAGACTTGAATATTAAACCTGGGCCTAACTGCAGTTTTCCTACTGAGGTGAGTGGAGTCAGAAGCTCATCACCTGAAGTGCATTATAAATGCTAATCATTGTAGTTGAGGTTATATTATTACCAACTCAGTGATGACTGATCAGTTGCTAAACAATGACTGAGTTCATTAAGGAAAGAAAATGTATAAATGGGACATTTCTGTGTAACCACCAGAAAGCCAGAACTCTGTGCTGCAGTTCGAACAATGGGCAAAGAACGTGTGTGTCCACGTGCCCTCCTGGGCACCAGCCAGAGGGAGCCGTCAGCCACCATCACGGGATGGTCCACAGTTCAGTTGGTAGCACTGTGAACATTTTCTCTCCCAATCCTAACATGTTTGGTCCCATGTCAGTAAGAATGATGAGCGATATGACAAAAAAAAAAAAAAAAGAAAAAAAAAAAAGAAAAAAAAAAAAAAGAAAAAAAAAAAAAGAAATCCCAGAGTACTGGAAAGAGCAGAACGGCCATGAGGAATGTGATCGTGCTGCTTAAACCCCAGCCTGCAATTCACGTTTTTCTATTTTGATATGTTTTATTTATAAACTCTATGCTGTAACTCCTTACAGATTTTTGGCATGATATTTGGGAGTTATGCTCTTTAACCTAGAATGCAATTGCATTTTCTTGTTTTTCTTGTTTGTTTACATCAACTTCTGTTGATTTCACAAGGTTCAAATGACCCAAGGTCTTTGACTGGAGTTGCGTGTTTCTTTACAGTTTCAGGAGAAGTAGTAAATTATTGCTCATGGGGTCAAAAAAACCAAACCCCAACCCCCTATTAAAAAGTAATCTGTGACACTCTTTTTCTGCATAGCATTTCACACTGTGACAGAGCCTGTGTGTGAGAGAGAGAGAAGAATGGAGAAGTCCAGGAAAAAATTTGCTGATATCATAGATAAGGCAATGGCTGCTGCTAATAAAATGGATCGTGATGAACTGCTTTTTTCTTACAAGGGGATTCTCTACCCTGTTACTTTTTGCAGTCCTGAAGTATTCAGAGCCATGGAGTCCCTTGAAGCCAGAAGTGATGACATCATTTTGGCAGGATACCCTAAATCTGGTGAATATAGTTTTCTTTCTTCATGAATAAAGTTATGTAATGGCAAATAAGTAGGTTTGTACTAAATATATATAATATAAATATGTATATCATATGAAACATCTATTATATGAAATATATATTATACAAAATATATTAGTGTATAGATTTATATATTAATATAACATAATAGAAAACATACAACATATTATATATTAATATATAAATCAATACACCAATATCATATAATAATATAATATATACTAAGTAGATGATTATATATGATATGATATATAATATTATACATGATAAAGATTTTGCTCTTTTGTCATGTTTTCTTTTCGAAGAAATGCTATGCACCAGAATGAAGTTATTAAGACTGCAGCGACAGAGATGTAGGTACCCAGTGTCCAGAAGTCAGGAAATAATAAACTAAAGATGGGAGTTCTCTACAGACTCTTTTTTATGTTATGAATAAAAATATAATAAATGTGTATAGGAAATGTCACTTTAGAGAATTTCTGCCTATGGTAAAGAAAGTGAGCACATACAGCACAATTTTCAGATCTGCTTCTCCTGTGTTGAAGTTCTGTGATCCATCTTTCCTCCCAAGATGATCCTGTGCAGCACGTCAGAAAACATGTATAATATACTAGGTTTTGAGGTACAGGTTTACCACCTCAATCCCCCTTATAGTTGTCACAATAAAAAATTATTACATTAATGCGTGTTTTCCTATTTGAATCTTAGTGGTTCTTCTCCTTTATTAGGTAATTTATAATATACAAGTTAAGTTACGATGTACTGAGACATTCCAGTTGGACAAATATATCCTTATAAAGAGCAAAGGTAGGACCCTGAGTGGCAATTGTTCAGATATAGTCAGTAGTGATTGTATCACATGAAAGGAGACCAAGCAACTCACCTGGTAGTACTACCTACCTCTTGGCTTTCCTGTCAAATCCATTTCTGTTTATTCCAAAGGTGGAACAAAAAAGTCTGTATTTTTCCCCTTTCAGGCACAAACTGGGTAGGTCAAATCTTAAATGATCTGTTAGTCATATTTGAAAAGAAAACACAGAATAAAGAAAGCAGCATGAATGATGAAGAACTAGAAGAATTCCCCTACCTTGAAATTGGAGATACTGGGAAATATGAGGTGGGCACAGAATACGTAAGAATGTTGTCAAAATGTTGTGTTTCAAATACTGAATATATGGTGTGTGAAATATTCCACTCTTTGATAAGAACTCTCCCATTTCTCTGTATGTGGCATCTGGTCAGGATGAATTTCATCTGCATTGCCAAATACTGAGGGATAAATGGACGCTTCAGACGGCTTGAGACGGGCACATACTCATTAGATACGCCAGAACTGCAGAAATTCGACGTAGCATGTTTTGTATTTAAGAAGACTTTCATGAAATGTCAAATACTGAAAGAGTGGCTTTTCTCTCTTCTACTAGCTCTGCTTCCTCACCCCTTCTCTCTCCTTGAGATCCTTCAGCTTTCACATAGCTCCAGTTGAGATCTGCATCTTACCTTTAGATTTGATCCCTTGTCTAAAAGAACATATTAAATTCATTATCACTGAAGAGAATTAGCAATGGATAACCTTGTTCCAAATGCTCATTCTCGGGGGCTTTTGAAGATTAGAGCTTCTCAGAGCAGTCCACTAAAATCCCAGGATAACACTCACAAGGACTGAGTCCTTCTATCAGCCAATACCTGTTGATAAGTTTAGCAAGGCAGTATTTTATCATAGGCTGATGAAAAGAATACTTGTACTGACTGAACTGTTCTTTCCTCCTTTCAATTCCTAAAGCGAATGAACAAATTACCTTCTCGAAGAGTTATATTTACTCATCTCCTTCCTGAAAATCTTCCAAGGTCTATCTTCAAAAATAAAGCCAAGGTGAGTGCTGATTTTAATGTCTTGAAAGGAAACACTCCAACAGATTTTTTTAAAAGCCAATTTAGTACTTTTCTGCCAATTTTCAGAATCAACCTTATACTTAAGTGTTTAGCCTGGCCATTTCTACATGCCTGTTTAAGTACTGCCATTCATCTCACTTAATCTCAGTACATCCCTATTGATACCTTTGCGTCAGTCTCCACAAGCGAGATGAGGGGGGCACAAATCCTCCAGCAGTAAAATGTATTTTGACACAAATTCCTATGGGAAGCGTTTTATGGTGTAGCTACAAGTGAGGGCGCCAATGTATCAGGTTTCAGAGAGAATTTGTATTTTTGTTATTTTCCCCCAGTACCTAAAAGACAAATGATGCTTGTATTGAGTAAAACATATACTTAGATTCTCCATAATTATAATAATATAATATTTTTGCATAATTATAATATCTGTAAAATATATTTTAATAATTATAGGCACTCAACTTCACAATGTGCTAAAGCAAAATTCACCTTCTGAATTCTGCAAGTAGTATACAAGATATTAGAAGTTCCCCAAACTGCAATCATAAAGTAGATTATTGTTTTCTTCACTATAGTCTGTTATGTCTTTCTCTACAAACAAACAATTTTATTTTTTTCTAGATATTGTTGCTGGTTCGCAATCCAAAAGATGTAGCTACATCTTTTTACCATTTTACCAATGGCATGTCTCCTCTTCCCTCCTATGAGACCTGGGATGATTTCTTCGTAGCTTTCATGACGAAGAAAAGTACAGGATATTCTTTTGTCTGTGTCAATTATCGAATGCTTTGACTCTGTCTAAAAAGCTTGCACTTTGTAAATCAGCTTCACTAGGATTTTTTAGTTTACAGTACAAAAGTAGAGATTAAAGACAGAAAGTTAAAAAAATTAACTAAAGTTTACAGTACTTGTCTTACTGCCTGAGGGTAAATCCTTATCAAAACTGCACTTCCACAAACTGCTTTAACTTGCACAAACTGATATTTTGATATTTTCTCTGGAAGAAGCAGTTTCTACTTATTGCTATTTTGGATCCCCTTCATCCCCCCTCTCCAATACCCATTATCTTGTGCCCATGCAGATGTCTGAACACCTACATGCCAAATTGGACCAAAGGAATCATTTGGACTAAGTTTAGTGCATTAAAAAAGAAAGAAAATAATCCCACTGGTTTAGAATTGCATAAATTCTTTGATTTTGCATATCACACAGCCAGCAGAAGGTTTCGAACTGGATTAAGGGAGTCTGCAAGATGGTTTGAATTCTCTTTGCTGGACTCATATCTGTCTTGAAATACAAACAAGTTTTTCTGTACTGATTTAGAAATTTTATCATATGCCTGAGACTTGTGTCAGAATAGCCTGGAGCAGAACCCCATAATTCCCACAGAAGGATGTAAACTCTGGCATAGATAGGATTAATAATGCCCATGGCTGAGGGATCAATTTAAGGAGTAAAACTGGTTTATTTCATAAGGTTCTTGTCTAATCTTCATTTGTTCTTCATTTTAGTATCCCTTTTGTTTCATTTAGTGCCCTGGGGATGCTATTTTGAATACCTTTCCAAATGGAACAAATATGTTGATGATGAAAATGTTATGACAATAACTTATGAAGAGCTAAAAGAGGTGAGGTTACCAATAGTTACAAAAATTTTATACTTCGAAGAGCATTTGTTTCTTAACCTATTAACCATTATATTCATGTAGTGTATTCAAACCGTGTGATACTGTATGAGATAAATTCTTGTTTTAAGGGAAGGAAAGATGAAATTCAAACATAAAAGATTTTTTAAAATTTTGCTTGTGAAAATCATTTTCTTGTTTGCTCTTTAGCTGTGATATAAGCCCAAATCTCTGTAAATCAAAACACCCCACAATTTCTGGGGGGAAGCTTTCATATGTTCAACAGTGTAGATTTTGCTCGACTGTAAATCTCGTACAATCTTTTGTGATCTATAGGAAGACAGCTTTTATCTCCTCTGAAATAATTATGGAGAAGAGAAACACCATGTACCACTCCAGTCCCACTGAATGCTATGAATATTCTATATATGCAGCCAGCAGAGATGTAGGGAAGTGCAGACACCTCGGAAAGCAGTGTAATTTGCTCAAATATCATGTGGTATGTTGCATTCCTCTTTTCAGAATCCGGTCCTGGGTGTGAAAAACATAGCTGCTTTCTTTGGAATTTCCTTGACTGAGAAAGAGCTTCAAAGCGTGGTAGAGAGGAGCAGCTTCCAGTCAATGAAGAAGAACTCACAGAAGACCCACGGGGCATTTGGCAATGTTCTCTTTCGCAAAGGTAGGAAGCTCCAAGAGGTCCAGAGGTAGAAATGTCACACTCTCAAGAACCTGGGCCACCCATCCTTTGCTTCTTTTTGGCACATATATTAGCATTACAGATTAGCATCAAGCATGTTATCACTGTTACGCTTGAGAAGACTAGTCAAGGAGTGCTGTTGAGGAAGAGACCCAGCAAGGCTCTGGCAGCAGGCTGCAGGCAGCATAGGAGAAGCAACTGCACACAGGAAATTTTAGAGGCCCACACATGACTGGCAGGAAGGAGGAATTGTAATCTATATCTGAACTCCTGTCCACCCCTGTGCCAACACCAACGATTCTTCAGCCATTAGAGGCCTACCTGAGCAAGCAAAACTGGGCCAAACTCAGCCTGAGTGGCATGATCACACTTTTTAGGAGAGTATAGGATCTCCTGAAAGGGCCACTGCCAATCCCCTGTTCACACTCACAGGTTAGAAGGAAGCCAAGCACGCAAGAGTCAGGTACATAGAGAAGGGGGAAAGAAAGGGAACTACTTTTGCAGCGTAGTGGACACAGACACGATAGGGACAACCTGTCTGTCAGAATCTATTTCTGCATTTTATGTTAAAGAAGTCACTGCATAAGAACTCAAGCTGCCAAGGGAGCAGAAACCCAGCTCTGCCTCCTGACAGATGATTCTGGCCTTCATGGTCTTCCACCTTGTCAGTCATAACTGACTGGAGTAAAGAGCTGCAGGGAAACAGGACTTCAGGCTGATTTTTTGGACACAGTCACCTGAAGAGCAGTACATTCTTTTGCATTATAGCAGTTTCACAGAGCTGTAGCTCCATTGACTTCATGAAATTATGTTGGTGCAAAAATGAGTGAAGTTTTATCTTGAAAAATGGACCAACTCCATTTAGTGTACAATGGAACAAGAATGACAGACCTATAGAATAAAACAATAATAAAATTTCTTGTTTTTCAAGAATTTCTTTGCTTCTTTGAAGGTGGTGTAAGTGACTGGAAGAATCTTTTCAGTGAAGATCATAATGAGAAAATGGACAAAGCATTTGATGAACATGTAGGAGGAACTAAATTGGGAACAAAGTTAAAGTATGAATTGTACTGTAAAGCCTGAAGAGTAATGAAATGTGGTTACAGCAAGAGCTTTCCAATGCATTCTCAGATCATCTGAATGCTTTATGCTAGAAAACTAGATCAAATGATCCAAGTTTCTTAGAATTACTGTAATAATTACATTGCAGCGGCCTTTACAGTAACAAAGATGAATAGCGGACTTCTGTTTTGAAGGTGAGATCTTTGGCTTGATTTGGTTACACTCATTTGCTCAATAAGATGGCAACTAAACATATTCAGATAAACTTAACAGCCCTATTTCAGTAACTGTCACTTGGAAGGAAATGCCTCTTTTCTATTTCTAGCCAAACACAGTCTTTCTAGACTACTTATAAATATTTACCATGTAGATTTTTTTTTTTTTTTTGCAAAAATGTTTCAAATAGGCAACATCTTCAAGGAAAAGGCCACTAGCAAAAATATGGATCTGACACAACCTTAATTAACGACAAAGGATATCTTCCCTGTGACTTCAGCACAAACTGGATCAAAGCTAGAGGGAGGAGAATGAAGGGGGATGGTGATCAGCGTACTTAGAGACTTTAATCTCTCTGAATGCAGAATTTCAAGGTGCATTTCAGATTATGGTCTGGTGTTAGCAGACAAGACCCACTCAGAGGCACTGCTTTTATGGAATCATAGAACAGCCCAGGTTGGAAGGGACCTTGAAAGATCATCTGGTCCAACCTTCTTCTAAAGCTGGTTAATTCTGCCTGGACATTTAGAAATGCAGAGCTTTGCAAAAAAATAGGAGTGCTAGAAATAATACTTTAAAAATGTGAAAAAATTAATGGATTCAAAAGCAAAGCATCTGAAAGTCCTGACACAAACCATCTTTACCAACTAGAAATTACCTGTAAGAATCCAGAAAGGTACCAGATGCTTGGAGAAGGACGTACATAATAGCGATGTTTAAAAATGTGTGAAAGAAGAATCCAAATAGAGCAGTCACCTTAACTTGATTCCTGGAAATTTACTAGCAAAAATGACCAAGCAACCAACAATGAAACATTTTGAAGATAATAAAGTTGTAAGGATAAACCATGTCAAAGCCATTCGTGTTCCTTCTTTAAAAGATAACTTACCTCTTGAATAAAGCATAGACAGACGATACAATAGATGACAGCACCAGAGAGGTTCTGGAATTATATGACAAAAGAGGCACAATCTGTATCAACAAATTTATGGCTTCATATGCGGGGATGGCCACTTACAAATGTGGTTATAGAAATTAAATTAAAGTGCTGAAAGTAGATTTGCATTCCTAGAAATTCATACAACATGGACAAAAGGCATCCAGAAACAGGGTCATCAGCAGCAATACTTGCAGGAATATCCACTTGTTTACATGTCTATTATGAAGTTGGTTGCAATAATGTACTCATGGTCAGACTGCATATACTGGATGACAGCAAAATTGGGAGGAAAATTAAAGCAATATCCTTTAGTGGTGAGTCCTGGTCATATTCAACATTGTTCTTAACACTAGTGGACAGACTAATATCTGTATTATCACGGACTGACTTTTCAGTCTGGGGATCAGAACAGAGGGCTGAAAGTACAGGAGGAAATGAGGAAACAATTCAAAACATCATAACAAATTGTGAAGAAGGTTGGCAAACATGAAATTCAATAAAGGTAAGTATAAAATACTACATTTAGAAAAGAGATATGAAAGGCACAAGCACTTAATGGGGGCAAACCAGTCAAGCAGCGTCTGGCATGAAAAGACCTGAGGAATCACACTCAGCAGGGGCTAACATGGTGAAAGTGCTAGAAAAAAAGTCAAACTTATTCTAGTCTACAGGAACAGGAAGATCATACATAAGACACAGGCAATATTGTTACAGCCTGTGGTTGCAGGTCAGTCTAAACTAGAGACTGCCACTTAGGGAGGTTGCAGAGAAATTTGAGGAAGCATATGGCAGGGAGAAGACAAGCGTACTTGATATTTTAGCAGTACAGGGGGAGGAGTAGAAAGTCACATTAAGTCCCTTCTAGATCTACACTTGTAGGCATCTTGGAGTATGGCAGACCAGCTTTCCATGTTCTTACTGATCCCTTGAATGTGTTAATGTTTCTTGCATTAATTAAATTGTCATCAAACACTCCAGTTTATGAAACAGGCAAGACTTTACCAAGTCTGACTTCCTTATGTGATATTTTTTCCCCAATTAGATCCACACCAGATTTTAGAGTTACATTCTGCATTCCCACTCACTCAATCCTATTGCAATTTCATGGCAGCTTTTGGGTTTTCAGACACTGATATTGCACAAGAGAATTTGCTTGCTGTGGGGCTTTCTAGGCACGCTGGGCTTTGAGAAGGAAATGTGAGTAGCACATATACTTTATTTAAGAAGGAGAAATCATTGATCTTAAAAAAAACTTACCCTTGGAGCATTTTTGGATGAGTTATTATGTAGGTAGTTGTTTTTGAGTCTGGGAATAATCTCTGCAAAGACTGGGTGCTACACTGCTCACAAGGGAAACACAAGTTGTATGGGTAATTCCTGAGATAATAGTACTGTATCACCACTACTTTATTGAACTAATCAGATTGGAACTAGTTGTAGAAGACATAAAGTAAACATTAGACATGGCCTTGCTGATCTGATGGAAAACCAGACCTGTTTCTGAAGTTAACCCTCTCCTGTGTCATCCCAGGGCTATTGGTTTAGTTCCATCTCACCCTGAAGGACAGAACTATTCAGAGCAGTAACACCTCACATGCTTTTGCTCCATTAGAGACACTCTGTGTGCCCTTACATTCAGTGGGGTAAGGAGTTGGGAGAGGGGAGGACCGAAAAGGCAAGCTGCTATGTCAGAAAATGAATGTAGGCAAAGAGACTTGATGAATGAGTAACAATTGGAGAGGGTGAAAAGTAAGAAGAGGTGAAGGCGGTGAGTGTGAGAATCAATTCATAAAACCTTGGCAATCTCTTTTCAAGCTAAGATATAGTTGACTGACACAACAGCAGTGGTTTTCAAACTTTCTCACTGCTAGATCTTGAAATGATATATTTCCACTGAAGAGGATGCTTACATATATTTCTATTTGCTTTAAAGAGGAGGAATAAACGAGAAAAATTATGCTAACCATCTCCCACCTCATGTCCTTTCCCCAATCCTTTTTCCAAACCAAGGCTAAGGTGAATCTTGTCTTTGTGTTGCACTGCAAATGCTCCTGCTAACAGCATTTCCATGCAAGGCTGATTCTCATGTAGATGAATTGAACAACTCTTGAGTTTTCCCTGGGCACGATGTAAGCTGCACCCCAGTCGTACAGCCTCCCTGCGGGGTCACCTGCTTATCCCAAGGCGCTGGGCTGCTGGGCAGACAGTGCTGGGACTGGGACTCCCAGTACCCTCAGGACACTTGGTTCCCCTGAGCCTCTCCGGGGAGACAGGGCTGATCTCTGCAGCTTCTGAGCAGCCTGCCAGGCAGCTGGGACAGCATCGAGGGGCCCGCTCATGAGTAGAGATCAGGGCCCAAGGGTTAAAGTACCAGGAGGCACCCATGTCCCCAGTGGCTCAGGTGACAGGTTGCTAGATTTCGCGTTGAGGTGTTATAGTGATGTGGCTCCCTCAGGATTCAGGCAGCTGGATCTGGAGGCAGGAGGAAAAATGCTAATTTCTTGTTGTATTCTTTAGTATTGGAAAATGGGAGGAGATTTTCCTTTGCAACTCAAAGTAAACACATGGACAGAAAACTGAAAACAACAAAGCTGGCAGAAGTGATAATAAATGAACAGTGTCTCCAGTTTTTGTGAGTAAAATAGCACTGATAAAGAGAACAGCTCCAATAAAACGGTCTGCTTTGATAGTTCTGCAGTTTGGGAGATCAGAAAAATAATTTTAAATGATTCTTTACAGGTAACTGTAAGCAATCTTCCAAGTCTTACAGTTGTGCTCTTGATTTGACACCTCCTCATGCTTAATTAAGCTTGTGTATAGGTTTACTAAGTGTCTAATGTCCATTTATGAAGAAAGAGACAAGGATGGGATGCACAGCAGTGTGGAGTGCTCTGTGTGTTTGATATATGGGTAGTGAACAAGACCCATACTATATTCAAGGGAAAGACAGAAAGACAGGAAGAAAGAAAGACAGGAAGAAAGACAGAAAGAAAGAAAGACAGGAAGAAAGAAAGAAAGGAAGAAAGGAAGGAAGGGAGGAAGGGAGGAAGGGAGGAAGGAAGGAAGGAAGGAAGGGAGGGAGGGAGGAAGGGAGGGAGGAAGGAAGGAAGGAAGGAAGGAAGGGAGGGAGGGAGGAAGGGAGGGAGGAAGGAAGGGAGGAAGGAAGGAGGGAAGGAAGGAAGGAAGGAGGGAAGAAAGGAGGGAAGGAAGGGAGGGAGGGAGGGAGGGAGGGAGGGAGGAAGGAAGGAAGGAAGGAAGGAAGGAAGGAAGGAAGGAAGGAAGGAAGGAAGGAAGGAAGGAAGGAAGGGAGGAAGGGAGGGAGGGAGGGAGGAAGGGAGGGAGGAAGGAAGGAGGGAAGGAAGGAAGGAAGGAAGGAGGGAAGGAAGGAAGGAAGGAAGGAGAAAATTCCCTCCATAGGGTAATTCAGCCTTCCTGTATTGCATGTTTTTGTTGGGATGACCTGTAGAGATACCTATTTTTCCGTCTCAGTACTCCTTATCTTCTGAAAAGGCATCAGCCAGAATAACAATAACTTCCCCATAAAGAACAATTTCACCTGAAGATTATATTATGGACATGTGTAGAGAAATAGACCTGAAGTCATTCAGGTAGAATTTGATTCATGTTAATGCAGAACCTAGGTATTAGAGCTTCACATGAAAGTAACCCTCCTGTAGGATTTGGCAAAGTAAAGGTCTAAAATGTGAGTATTTAATCATGACAAGTATGGCTTAGGTGATACTTGTCCTTAGCTCTGGAGATATTGCCTGAAGTGATGATGTTACAGTGACTGACTGCAGCACAGAGCCACCACCTGGAAGGAAGTTGCACACTTGGATGTGTATCCATTAGTGGAGTCAACAGCAAACCAGGTTAAGATCCACTATCCACACGTCCACTACATGCTGGTTGTCCAGTTTGTAAATTGCACTGCATTGCTCACCAGTTAAAAATATTTCAGTCAATATCCTTTATAGGTCTTTCTTCAGTTTCATTTAACATTTTGAATGCTATTAGTTGTTGCCCCAATAGCAATGCTTGGTAAAGAACAGAATCCTGTTCCTAGTATCAGCTGCAGCAAAGACTCCATGTCACTATTGTCAGTCTCCAGTCCTGTAGTTTCATAAGGAGTTAACAGAGTACAGAGTTAATCAGTGACTTGTACCTTCATTCCTGAGCAAAAGCCCTATCTGATTTGCTAATATGTTGCATAAAGTTTTTCTGCATTTTGGAAAGACAGCCTGTATCTGTTTGTTTGAAAAGAGTTCCACAGGGATAAAACCATGAGTAGAAATAGGGAAAGAGTCATTGAAATATTGGAAAATTCTTTTGCACAGGATGAAAAAATTCCCCCAGAAAGCATGCTGTTTTCCTACAGAGGCATTTTACACCCTGCTACACTTAGCAGCCCAGAAACTTTGGAAGCTCTGAAATCCTTTGAAACCAGGAGCGATGATGTGATTCTAGCAGGCTATCCTAAAACAGGTGAGTGTTGTTCTCTTGGTAAGTAGACAAGTACACAATGCTGCAACCCAGAAGTTTGTGCCATCATTTAACATAGCAATAATAGCTGAGAAATCTTATGGTGATATCAGACTTCACAGGATCATGAAATTAAGTTGTAATGCATCTCTGGAGGTCAACTAATATGACCTCCTGCTCAAAGCAAGGGAAAGACCTAACCTTCAAAGTTGGGTTTGGTTGCTCAAAGCTTTGTCCAGAAGAGCTTTAAAACTTTGAGGGTGGAGACTCACAATCCACTGAAAATCTGTTGCAGTGTTTTCCCACTGTAGTGGTTTTTGGGGGGTTGGTTTTTTTGTTTTGTGTTTGTTTGTTTGTTTTTTACTTCTATGCAGTCAGACATCCCCTTGTTGTGATTTGAAATATGTCCCTTTTGTCATTTCCTGGCCAATTTTCAGAAGAGTTGGCTCTGTCTTCATAAGAACCTCCAGCAGTGGAAGACTGCACTGACACTCCTCCATGCCTTATGTAAATGTTTTTTCCCTCCAGCCTGGGCAAACCAGGCCTTTCTATGCATTCATTTACTCCAGCTCTCAGTGATTTCAGGGATGTTCAGCAGGACTCTTTCCAGATTCCCAAAATCTCTTGTGCTTCAGTGCAGGAACTGCACATAATATTCAAGTGGTGAACTCACCAGTGTTGGGTAAAACAGGATAATCACATTCCTTGATTTTCTGACTACATTCTTGCTAATACAGGAAAGTATGTTGTTACCCTACTTGCTGCGAAGGCAATACAGGGAAAATATCCTGCTATTGAGGGTAGAAGAACTGTTGTTTCCATAGACTTACTGCACTGCAGAATGCAGGTGATTCCCATATATCTAAATGGAAGGAAAGACATGAATGCTACCAGGACTCGGATTATTTCATCTCTCTTTCACTATGGGCATTTTGAATTCCTTCATTTTTTTCCTATTCACTTCAGAGAAATATCTTAACAGGTCATTTGGAGAAAAAGAGGAATTGTTGATCCTTATCATATGCACTTTGTGTGCATGGGCAGAAATGGTTTAAAGGTGTGAGGGTCCACCTACACATCCCAGAAGATGTCAGTTGAAAACTGAGACTTGGCTTTCCATGCCCAGTCCCTCACACACCAGTTGTGCCAGGTTGCAGAGGCCAGGACAGCTGAACCTGGTGCAAAGACGGTGACAAAGCTTGACAGTCTGGTGGTTTGGTTGATGACCCCTTCTGTTATGGAAGCCTAGCTGGGGGCTGGGAATGAGGCCGAACTGTGGTGATCATGAACAGATTGCAAACTGAAGCTGGTCAGAAGGGGGGAACAGAGTGTTCCCGAAGACAACACTGTGGAAGGAGAGGAAAAACAGCCAAGGGACAACTCAGTTGACCCTGTACTGGGCGCACCACTGCTCTTGAGGAATTTCCACAAGGAGTAGTCTGAGGTGACCAAAAAGTGCCAGAGCTGGAAAGAGCAATAGAGATCTGCTTCTGTTTCCACTGAGGGATGGGATGTCTTTCTGAAGCGAGCAGCATAGCACTCCACAACGTCTGGTTGACAGCTCTGTCCCTGTTCGCTTTTGGCATGCCCTTGTTGATAATTGCCTAGTGTCTATGGTTCAGCCCCACCCAGCAGCTAAGCCCCACACAGATGCTTGCTCACTCCCCACCAGTGGGATGGGGGAGAGAAACAGAAGGGTAAAAGTGAGAAAAGTCGTGGGTAGAGACAAAAATAATTTAATAGGTAAAGTAAAAGCCATGCACGCAAGGAAAGCAAAACAAGGAATTCATTCACTACTTCCATTGGCAGGCAGGTGAGCAGCAATCTCCAGGATAGCAGGGCTCCATCATGCGTGATGGTTACTTGGGAAGACAAACTCCATAACTTTGAATGTCCCCCCCTTCCTTCCTTTTCCCCCAGCTGAGCACGACTTCACATGGTGTAGGATATCCCTTTGGTCAGTTGGGGTCCGCTGTCCTGGCTGTGCCCCCTCTCAAGGTCTTGTGCACCCCCAGCCTACTCACTGGTGGGGTGGTGCTAGAAGCAGAAAAGGCCTTGAAGCTGTTTAAGCACCTTTAGCAATAATTAAAACATCCCTGTTTTATCAGCACTGTTTTCAGCACAAATCCAAAACACAGCCCCAAAACCAGCTACTATGAAGAAAGTTAACTGTCTCCCAGACAAAACCAGCACGCCCACCTGTTGACAGGATAAGGTACAATATAGTGCTACTGGTGTCTTCATCCTTTCAGGAACCAACTGGTTTGACCAAATGGTGAAGGAGTTGGAATCAGCAGATGCCAAATATACAGAAGAAGAAATGAAAGAGAGAATAAATGCTGAAAAGAAGCTAGACACATTTCCACACCTAGAATTTGGAGATCCTGGGATATATGAGGTTGGCAGGGACTGAAAATACTGGCAATGCTCTTCCTACAGGTAGTAATAGCTGAAAGACTGTCTGATCTCAGAGGCAATAGAGACCCTAGAGCCTTAACAACTGCTGTGGTCTGCACAAGTAGCATGTGCTATTGCCCCCGGTGTTCCAACGCAAGGGTCTCAGTGCACAGACAGTGCCACAGAGGGCTCCAGCCTGGACCTCATGGATTTGATCAGTAACACCTTCCTCCTGTGTGTCCTGTTCTCAGGCCTGTCTCATGTGAAATGGTGCTCCGTGTCAGAACCTGGTAGAAGCTTATGCTACCAGTGCATCCCTGTGGGTTTTCCAAGGGATAAGATCCTTCTTCTCTGGTCTCACCTTTTCATATTACCCACAATTCCTCAAAAGGCACATGTCACTGAATAATCTACTTCTGTCCTGTTACATTTCTTCCCACTTTCTTTAAAGAGGATGAAGAAAATGCCTTCCAGAAGAATTATACGAACCCATCCGCCACCTTGTCTCCTGCCCCCATCTGTTCTCCAAAGCAAGGCTAAGGTGAGTCTTCTCTTTGCATCACACTGCAAAAACATTTACACCCTAAATTAGCCTTCCTCTCTTTGTGTGAGATGCGTTTACTGCACTTTCACCTGGGCTGGTCAATGCACAGGCACATTTCCAAGGCTGAAGAGGTGGAGTGCTGTGTGCTGAGGCTGTGAGCAAACACCCTCTCCCAGCAGCAGCTTTGCTGAATCAAGAAGTTACTGTCAACCGGCTTGTTGCTGTGAGTCACTGTCCCTTCGGATCTCCTTCAGAAAGATGCTTAAAGGTTTGTGTCAGAAAACTGAGCAAGACAAGCAGTTATTCTGTTAACTTGCCTCCAAGACTAGGGTACCTGTGGAAAGCCCACTACAGTCTGGGGCTAAGATAGTCTTCAATGGGAATTGCTGCAGAGAGCAGCAAGGGTACACCCACAGCCTGCTTGTGGATCTCCTGTTTCGTAGTCTGTGAGCTCATTTCTCTGGATTGGACCTACCTCAGAGCTGTGTCCTAAAAGCGTCACTGAAAAGCTTCTAGTTTTCACCCTGAGGATCACATTTGCAGCATTTGGCCTGCCAAAGCTCTGATTTCTTGATCAAGAAGAGGAATTAGACCAGCATTGTATGGTCTGGTGGGTGTGAGTGGACATGTGATATGTTGAGAACATGGCATTTTGGTCAGTCAAAAACTCAGAACCAAATTATGTGTTTTCTTGCTCCAGATCCTTGTGCTGGTTCAGAACCCCAAAGACACGGCTGTCTCCTATTACCACTTCTACAACAACATGCCAGTGCTGCCGTCCTTTGCCTCCTGGGATGAGTACTTTGCAGCCTTCATGAATGGGAAATGTACTTTGCCCTGCATCCTCTGGCATTCCTCCCTACATGAGGGGCATACATGGGACCCTGTGCATTGAAATCCTACACCAACATACCTTACCAAGGCACTCCCAGGACAGACAGATAGACCACGTTATGGCTGAAACAGGGAGCACCAGAGAATGAGATTTTTTTTAGTCTCTAACTCAGAACGGAGAGATCATGAGAAAACTTTAGCCTGACTTTTCCATTCCCGCAATGGAGCTTGTGGTTTGGTGCTACCTAATAGCCAGAGCTGGGGGATACTGCACTGACAGCCAAAAGAACAGACATGTTGAACCAGTCACCACTTCACCATCCTGACACCATGCTTAGAGGGCTGTCTGGGCTGAGTCCTCTCATTTGGTAAAGGCCTGTTTTGGGGAATACCCTAAACAGCTATGTCTCTTCTTTGTATGCAGTGGCCTGGGGATCCTACTTTGACCACTTAGTGGAACAGAACAAATACATTGACCATGAGAGGATCATGGTGATAAGCTATGAGGAACTCAAAGAGGTGTGACATCTTACCCAGCTCTTCCTTGGTGGGTGCACTGTGCAGCTCTCCTGATATGTACGGCTGTGGGGAAGAAGAAACTCTTGGGCCAAACCTGTCTGCCCCTTTTGAAGGCTGCACCTTTCTGAGCTACTCTTTTATGTCTGGGGGAGGCCCATGGGGTTAGTAAGAGGATAGCCTTGCCTATTAGTGGAAGGAGTCATATCTGGCACAGACATAGTTGCTTTTTGGAGTGAAGAAAATGCTTTGAAGCTGAAGCGACCATGTGTGGGTTCCCTCTATGTCAGAGGTCTTAGAATTCCTTGGTGACACTGTGGGAGACAGCTTCCTCTGCTGGGCTTCCCACCAGGTGCTGGCTTCATCCAACAGCCACAATGTCAAGTCTTTTGGTCTCACCTCTGTGCTATGTTCCTTTGGCCAGGACCAGATACTGGGAATGAAAAGGATTGCTGCCTTCTTTGGATTCTCCCTGTGTGAGGAAGATTTTCCCAGAATTGCCAAGGCAACCAGTTTCCAAGGTATGAAAGAGAAATCCAACAAAACCCATGGAAAGTTTGGGGATATCCTATTCCGGAAGGGTAAGTCTCTGCAAATGGAGAATCTGCCTTCTAAAGTCTCCTTCTGAGTGGACCTCCTCACTTAGCTGTGATCTTACTGGGCTCTCTGGGAAGAACAGATGAGGATGAGGTTTACATAACATCCTGTACAACAAGCCTCTGCTGTTGGCAGGATTTGGGGACTGTTTGTGAGAAACATACCGGAGTGCCTCAGCTATCCTGGCTTAAGGTCCTCAGACACGTTGCCCTATTTCCCTGTGGTAGCCCCGGTTGGTTAGGCAAGTGAGGTGTGAAGGTTATGCCAACAATTATGCACCAAATCTGCTTGGGCTTGATGGTTGCTCTTTACAGAGGGGTCATGGTGTGGTCTTTGCCTGGCAGTCAGGTGATGAGGCCAATCCTAGATCACGGATCCAGGCTGCACATGTCACTTCATGAAAGTCCCCTTTGGGAGGAAGCGTGCTAATGGGACATGAGTCTCTTGAACCTGAAGGGAATGCATTGTTCACTGCTCTTCTGGCATCGCAGGCATCTTCTTGTTACGTCCTCAGTGAGAGCTGAGGAATACCCTTAATATGCTTCCTCCCAATGGGCATGTCAGTGGTGGCCTCAGAGATGGTCCCTCACAGACCTGAGGCCAGGACTGGAGTTCTGGCAGCACTGCTGCTCCCCATGGCATCAAGAGTCTTTGGTTTCTGACTACTGTATTCATCGGCTTGCTTTAATGCCTTTCCTTCACCACTCCTTGGAGGAAGAAGGATTTAACTGCTTTCCTCTCTACCACCTGCCCCACTTCCCCAGATAACTTCCTGCTTCAGATGGAGGCATTCACAAATGAGCTTTCCCTTGTGACAAAACCGCGTTCCCCTCTCTTCCATGTAAAGTCTTCATGAAACCACATTGGAAACCCTCTCTGTGGAGGGAAGGTATACAAGCAGCCTACAGCAATGCTCCCTGTGGCCTGGCTGCAGCCTTTACTTCTTATCTTGCTACTTTGCCTATCCCAGGCAATAAGACCTCTCAGGGGCATAAATCAGATCCCTTCCACCTCATGTGTGCCCCATTGCTGCATAGGTATTATCCTCTCTCAGGACTGGCTGCCTTCAGTCTTTGGTACTTCTTGTTGTACACAGGGATTGTTGGGAACTGGAGAGATCTCTTCTCTAAAGCTCAGAATGAAGAAATGGACCGAAAATTTGAAGACTGCCTAGGAGGAACAAAGCTGGCAGCAAAGATGAAATACGATGTATACTGCAAGGCCTGAAAATAAGCAGATGAGCAGCACGAAATCAAGTCATGCTCCCAAGATGATCCTCCAGAGGTGGACCATCCCCATATTTCATCCCCAGGAGAAAAAAGAGAAACCCCTAAGAGAGGTGCCTGGCATCTCCAAGAATTTGGGTGGTAATTCTTAGGCACGTGCTAGGCCTAGGGTGTGTGCTTTGCTTGAAGCAACCAAATAAATTGTGTGTATGCCTCGAGTGAAAGCCTGGCATCCTTCCAGGAGGGAGACGGTGCAGAGGCATCATAGCACCAGCCTGGTGGTGTCCCTGTGACTGCTTCATGGCCTGAGATGATGAACAAGGTCCCTGAGGTGCTCAGTGGTGAGGCAGACTGACCAACACAGGGCCTCTCCTCCTGAGGCACAGTGGGTTTGACATGTATTTGTGGTGTGGGTCTGAAACCCCAAATGTCTGTGTACAGGCATAGCATGACAGTCTGGGTTTAGGCCCACCATGGCTACTACGGTGTTGATGTTTGTACAGAGAGGCCAGAAAGGCCTTTGGCACTTTGTCAAACTCCTCACTTTGGTTCAGGGTGGGACTTCTGGAGCTCTTGCTGCCATAAACTATTGGCCTCTCTGTGGACAGTTAGGTAAGTGGCAAGTGAGAAGAACCATGACCTTTGAATGGAAGGATCTGGGGAAAGAAACCCCTTGATGACCCTGTTGCTAAACTATTAAAGCTGCACTTGTTTGACAATAAATACATTTGTGCTACATAGGTATGATTTCCACACCCTCTTTGCTGGTATAAATGTCCTTGCTACACCTGTGCAGAATATGTTGCACGCCCTCTTGTCACAGCCACTCCTTTGGAGAACCACAAAAGCTAAGGAAATGTCAGCTCCATCTGGCAAAGGGAACTCAGTTCCTTGGAAGAGGGATTCCTCTTCTGTATTCCCAGACAGATAAATCTGCAGGACTCTCACACCAAACTAAGATTAAAAACTGAACAACCAGCAACCAAAAATGTATTAACAAAACTGGGAAATTGTCAAGGCCCTGTCAAAGCCCTGACTGTCCCTGCCAGCCCCCCTGGAACTCCCCCCACCCTGCCCATGGCTCAGGACCCCATTTCAGCCCTAAAGGGCCGTCAGACTCTGCCCCAGCCGTGCCGCAGCAGAGCTGTTCTCCAGCTCCCCACAGTCCTGTCCTCCCTGGCCATGGGCCCTTCCGAGCCGGGCCCACCCACGAGCCCATGTCCCATCCCATCCTCAGCTCATCACTGTCCCCAGGCATGTGCCCTCCAGGGCTGCCCTGCTTCCCCCCAGATGCCCTGCTCCTGGTTGGGGGTGGGAATGGCCCTGTCTGCCAGGCCCTTCCCCACGTCTCCCTGACAGGAACAATCAAGAGTGTTACAGATTTATCTCTGATGGGCCACTCACCGCCTGCTTCTCCATCAGATTTTCTAAGCTTCTGTGCAAGAGCTGCCCATGTGAAATTGCTCTGCACGAAGAGGTGTGTTTGCTTCAACCTGATGATTCTGGGTTTGTAGGTTTTCATTTCCAGAACAACAGGACTTCATCTAACTCTGAGCTTCCACGGATGAAAAGAGACAGGCCACCATGCCCCATAATTTTTGGGATTAGCAACATTTTATTCTATTCCTTGATACATGCCCTTTACTATTTCCTACATGGTGATATCAAAAGCTATCTCAACAACGGAAAGCCGTGTGCATCTCAGTGTCCGCAAGGAGCTGAACAAGGGAAGAAGCCTGACCAGAAATGTGGAAACAGCCACTGAAATATTCATAAAGCCTTTACTAAGATGAAAAGATGGCATCTCAAGATCTGTTGGGTTTTTTTCCTGCAAAGGCAAGGCATTTTGTAGCCTAAGGGCTCTTAGCAGCCCAGAAACTTCAGAAGCTCTGAAATCCTTTGAAACCAGGACTGATGATGTGATTCTCACAATTTTTCCTAAAATGGGTGAGTCTTGCTTGCTTGATGAAGAGTCCACTGCTGTAGTCCAGAAGTGCGTGACCGCATACATCACAGCAATAACGCCCATGACAAGTTAATGATGACTTCAGCCTGCTGTGGAGGCACAGGAGCAGGGGTTGTTCCATGGAGGAGGGGAGGAGGACTGGTGTTTCCATACATCTCCTCCACTGTGGGATGTATGTCATTCCTGTGTGCTGGGTGGAGGTACAGGCACACCTGCCACCCAGCCTCTTAGACCTTTTTCCTCTCTCTTCCCATGCCTTTCAACCCCACCAGTAGGTATTACTGGATACCTTCATGTTTTTTCCTAATCACTTAGAGAAATATCTTAACAGGTAATTTGAAGAAAAAAGGAGGAGGTGATATTTGATCTGCATTACCTCCACTTCATGCTCAACCTGAATTTTTTTTTTTTTTTTCTCAAACAGGAAAGGAATAAAATTGTGAGGTCTCCTGTAAATATCACAAGTATTTTAGATATCATTTGGCATTTGAGTTGTAACATTTCAAAGTTCCAAACAATCTTAAAAGAACTGTGCTAGAAAATACTTTATGTGACTCATTTTAAACGTGATGTGGCCAAGATTCAACCCATTTAATTAGATGGTGTGGTGGTGAATGATGAGTAAGCTGAGAGAAATGCAGCCTAACTTGCAACTTGCCAGGGGGAAAGGGCTTCTGGTTTCTAAAGCAACATTTCACACAGAAATTATACCAATATGACTTGGAGAGATGAACTCAGACTCTCCTGCTGGTTAAAAGGCTGAAACTGGATTTGGTCACTAGGAGGTAATGTAATGGTTGCACACAAACACCTCTGAAAAGCAGTAAATACCTTGGATGAGACCAAAATTCTTTTAGTCTGTGAAGACTGCTACTTTTGACTGATTCATTCAATTTTTTTAAATATTGTTTTCAGAAAATGATGAATTATATTTCCTTTTGAGTAAGTCGTCATTCCAGACTGTTTTGCATTTGTTTCTACAGATACAGTCATCAGCCTTTTCTGATTTGTGATATCTTATGGTTTCCCAACTGATGTAACCCAACCCTACTTAAGAGATTTCCTTCTCCGGACCTCTCAGTCTATGTATGCTATGGGCGTACAGGCTGGAAACCTTGGCTATAACAAAATACCCCCTTTTTACAACACACAGCTCTTAATATTTTTTTCTTGCTTGGGTTTTTAGTTTTATCTATAGTCTGTGTAACTATATGTTTCTAGTAAAATGCTTATTTTGTATTAGTTTCCATTCCCATTAAGCAGAATGAAAAAAAATTCTCTCCCAGAAGAATGATATAAACCTCATGTCCTGCAACAGTTGTGCTTTTTCAAAGCAAGGCTAAGGTGAATCTTCTTTTTGATTTAACCTGAAACTACTGTTATTAAGAACATTTCATACAGATTAGTTTTCCATTTCCTGTGTAAAGTGTCTTTTCTGAGATTGTATGTAGGCTTTAGAGGGGTAATTATACTTTTCTGAAAGTAAGGTGATAAAGTGCTGTTTACAGAGACTGGACACACATTTTCTTGCAGCTGCAGCTATAATGGCTCCATAGGTTATCGGTACCTTCAGCTCATCCTTGTCAAAGACAGCTGCTCCCTCAGATTTCCTGGGGAAGCTGCTCCCCGGCCTCTTTCATCCCTAGTAATCCAGGTTAGGATCTTTTAAATCTACCTGTGAAAGGACCTTGAGTTGCCCAGGTTTAGATGTGAGCCTACCTGGACCTTTTCTTTACAGTGGATACGTCATAATCACAAGGAGGGCTGGAAACTTCTAAAGCCTACATTTAAGTTTAGCTAAATGAGGACAATCAACGTTTAAAATACAAAACCTCAGTTTCTTCTGAGTGAGAATGTAATAATATAACAGACCTTTTAAGCAAATCTTTCTCCCCACAGTTTTTTGTCTCAGTCCAGCAACATTTCGTGGCATTTTGGGTTGCAGCAGGCTCCACACAGGCTGAATATTCCTGAGAAATTTGAGCTAGTGGCTGCCCCAAAGGCTAGGCTTACCTCCCTCTTCTGATTGCAGTTGTCTGCTCCTTCTTTTGCATGAGCTCTTGTGTCTGTCTGACACCCCCAGCTTTTTGAAGCAGCATGAAACACTCACTTTTGGTGGCAGCAAGCTGTCAGATTGTCCCAGCTTGTCTTGCACAACCTCATCCCCGGTGCCTCTGGGTCTATAAGAAAGAATTTTTCTGTTGCTTCAGAGGCTTGGCTCTGTCATTTTCTGCTTCTTTCAGGCATCTCTTAATATCTGCCCTCGCCACAGGCTTCCTGCCTGCTGGGTCACGCACCCACACTCCAGACGGCTTTCCCAGCTCAGGGCTCTCCCTCACCCCCCGTAGAGCAGGCACAGCAAGGCAAACAGGCAACCCCCTGCCCGGTCACTGCAAGGGGACAGGGTAGGCACGACCCTCTGTGCACGCGCTGACAGACAGCATCCCTCTCCCTTACAGCTGGAGAGGGGCAGCAGTGCTGGCTGGTTGTAGATATGCCAGAAGGTATCGCCTTTTAGGCTGTGGGGGAAACCGGACAGGTTTCTGTAAAGGGAACTTTAGACCTTAAACCCAGTGGCAATTATTTAAGGTTTATTGCATTCCCTCTGTTTTGTTTTGTTTGTTTGTTTGTTTTTTTAGCAAAAGACTCTTTAATTATGTGAAAAATAATGCATTTACGTCCTTGCTACCAAGAAGCAGCTTGCTAGCAAAGGTGTACATTCATTATTTTTTCAAATAGTATTGGCAATTTCAGAAAATGTTAAAAATATCTATTTTCTGAGTATTTAACAGCTTTTTTTCTTGGCCACTCAGTTGCATACTTATGTTTTTTTCAGATAAGATCCAGAACATCAAAGATGCAGCCACCTTCTACTTCTACTTTTACTTCTACTCCTGGGATGAGTACTTCACAGCTTTACGAATGGGAAAGGCGCTTTTAGTTATCTAGAAAGCTATTCTGATTAATAGTGGGTACAGGTAAAAACAGTTGTAGCTAAAGTAAGCCCAGCTTTTTGGCAATGAATGTGAAATTAGAGTTTGACCTTTTGTTTGGCCTATACTCCATTTTCTGACACTGTCTTTCCACCAGGAAAGTAGTTATGCAAACTCTTTAGCCCCGAATTCTCCCAGGTTTTGAAATAATTCTCATGTATTATTTTTAAGGCTCCAAAGAGACAGATGTGATGTGGTTCTGCAGTGAACCCCTCCTAGCAAATGACTGAACCAGTGTCTAATGACAGGAGCTGTTTTTGTGCAAGTCTTGGTGCATTTTGCTGCCTCTCTCAAGCTAATGCAGTACAAGTTGGCTGCTGCAGCTGGAACCTGATGGAGGGAGTTGCGGGGGTGGAGGGGGGGGGTGGGGGGGGGCACTGTACCCTCTTCAGTGGTTCCTGTGCCCTTTGCTACCTCTCACCAACTTTCTGGTGGCTGGTATGAAGCAGATCTGGGCTGCCTGAGCAACATTTGTTTATCAGGGAATTGCTCTGCCTGGTCTTTCAGGGAAAAGGGAAGGCTGGACTGAAACATCAGGACAGGTTGGACATAGCCCTCAGACTTCTTGTTGGAGAGTATTTTCCAGGCCTTATTTATTGTGGACGTAATCATTTACAACCTGTGCAAAGCACAATATTACAACAATCAGACTGGTGTAATTGGCTGAAGACTTGCTTATATTAATAGAGACAACAACAACAACAACAACGAAACACATTAAAAACATGCTAGTGACATATGACTCAGTAAAAGCATATTAAAGCCCCGGTATCAAAAGAAAACTTTTCACCAGCTAAGACTGGTTTATGGTATGGACAGTTTCATTTATTTTCCTTGTTTGCAATACGGAGAAAATATTGATTACCTATTTTTGAGGCTTCGTTGTTACTATTTGTAAATATGCCAAAGACAAGACATGTTGAGTACTACATCCTGCATAAAATGGAGCAGTAAAATTGTTGAGTGGCATTTTTTTTGAGGAGAAGAAGGAATAACATGACAATGAGAAAGACTGTTATCATGAAAAAACTCATACTATGTTCAAAAATACTGAGATCGAAGGTTCTGACAGAACATGTAGTTATAGACATAAATGATGTTAATTATACCACAGACAGACATGCTAAAACATTTGAAGAATTCATTTAGAAGGTTCTTCCAGAACTGAAATCTAATAAAGCACCTCTGAGTATCCCCCTGCTCTATAGAAAATCTTTGTTCCATCTTATTCGTCCATAATCAGTTTACCATAAAGAAAACTAAATACACTCAAGGACTTGGGAACTATTCAGAATTCAATCTGTTATTCACCTCAGCTACTGCCTGGGTATTATGCTTCAGTGCTCCTCTGTTCCTTAATCCTTGCTTCATAATCCGGGTCCCACAGTTGAATATAAACCTAAAATCATGAAATGAAGGTAGTGGTGAACAAGAAGAAACTTTTCTTCTTTACATAACGTATCGTTACTTTCACTGTTGCTGAATACTTTTTTCGCTTCAACAGTGGCTCGGGAATTGTCTTGACTGTGCAGTTGAAAGAAACAGGCATTTCAGTGATGAATATCTAAAGTCAATAAGCTATGAGGAATCAAAGGAGGTGGGGTTAATATTATTTGAAGTAAATCACATTTCAGTTTTTAGTCAGTGTATTACTGAAATCACATACAACAGGTCATAATAAACCATTAAGATCAGCTCAATGATGCTTCAAAGTAGAAATGGCCAGGAAATTGCTGTTCCTGCAAGTGAAATTAAAAGAATGTGTATTTATGCAGTACAGTTGCTGGCTTTTATTGAAACCTGAAATACCAATACACATTTTTGGAAAAAACTGAAACACTTTACAGAAAATTTTTCTATTCAGTCACGAAGCCCTTTTCTTCTTGGAAAACATTTTGGCAAGAGCTCTTACCATATACATTGAAATGTATTTTGAAACACTAAAAATTGGGTTTGGATATGACATAATTCTAATGAAATCCTTTTACAAAGGAGGAATTTTGCCAACTTTGAACAAAAATGTGCTAAAGAAGCTAGGCTTCACAAACAAAAGGACTTTTGTATTAACAAGCCATATGTCCAGTGCTCTCTGTAATAATCTTCATCACCCAAAGTATGCACATCTACACATAGGTGTAAATCCCCAGTCTTTCAGCAGAATTAGGACAATTCTTAGAGGTTTGCTTTTGTTCCTAAGTTGTCTGGACAATGTTGGTTGGCCATGCATGAGTAAAGTCAGTGGCCTCATTTTCAAAATTACAAAGCATTTATTTTCCATGGGTATCAGTTGATGGTGATAGCATGGAATAGCTCTTAAAATCACACTAGCTAACATCATCATAAAGATATATAAAGATACATAAAGATACTTGGGAGGAAAATTTTGCCCAATATGGCTTTTTTTTTTTTTTTTTTTTTTAAATGTCCAATATGTTGTCATGGAATTTAAACTGCCTAAGACCGAACTGAAGAGTTAACTGTAAAATATGTATCCTATAGATGGAATTGAAAACTGCATTGCAATAACATGAAATGTTATATATTTGGCAAACGTGTTTAACTACTGCTCACCTGTGTCCTCTCCCATTGGTCTTCCTTCAGATGAAAAATGTCTTCTTCAAAACATCTGAAATAGATAGGCATGCAGAGGATGCTACCCTGCCATCAGACAGCCTGCTTCCTTAGCTCGATATCTCCCTGTCCACTGGGGTCAGTTTCCTGGGAAGCATGCTTTTGGCTCATCACCCTGTATCTTCCCAGCACACTCACAAATACAGACTCATAAGCTGTGTCAGTGAACCTACCAGAGTCTCCTGGAAGTTAGTGGTTGTGAAGTGTGTCCCATGTGCATCATTTTGTATGGGCAAAACAGCCTTGCACGAGAAGGAACCTCTGCCCACTTGTTCCCTACCTGTTCTGCCTCTTAGATTTCCTCAGTGGAGCTGGGACCCAAAGGCTTTTCACAGCAAGCCCACTCAGGGAAAACTCTGAAGCCTACAGAAACGCTGCTGTAACTCTGCCAAAGGTACAGTCAAAATATAATTCTGTACAAATTCTGTATCAGAATCAGATGCTGGGAATGAGAAGGGTAGCTGAATTCCCTGGGTCTCCTTGACTGATGGAGATTGAAGCAGCTGCAAAGACGACCAGTTGCAAAGATATGAAAGAGAAATCCTCAGAAATGCAAAAAAAAATTGGGAGCATTTTTGTCAGAAAATGTGAGCTGACAATCCTTTGTAAGCAACTGTAAAAAGAAATCTGTTCTAGTTCTTACTACTGAGAATATCTATCACAATTGTGCCTAGATAGCTCATGTTATACAGAAAAATGTGTAGATGCATTTACAGAATGATACAAAGTAGCACTGAGATTACCCAAGCTCAGCTACCTAAAAGTTAGATATCTAGGTTAGCCTAGTGGTCTAGGCGTCTTCTTAATGGAGAGAGGCAAGTGTTTCCCATAGAAAGTTCATTACTCTATTGTTAGACCTCCGTCTTCATGCATTACCTTCTAGGGGTACCCATTCTTCCCTGAGACTCTTTTACCCTCTGAAGAAGTCTTATCCAAAAAATAAAACAATCAATTTATCACTTATTTAAGAATAAGCTATTGGAGGGTTATGTTATGGGAAAATGGTCCATATTTAAAAAAAAAAATATTTGTGAATCATAGCTTGTCAGCTGAGCAACACTAATCAATTACTGCATGTTTCTCACGATATTAGTCCTAGGTTTTCCTCACCAAGGCTATGCAAATGGGTGACCTGCTGTATTTGAGCTCAGTAGAATGAGCTGAAATCTTACCATTTTGGCTACGGGTAAATACGACACAAACTTTCTATGAAGAAAAAGAAAATCCCTTGGATTTTTATATCCTGTTGGGAAATTCCATTAACTCCACGAATATTATGTTTGCTTTTGGATGAAGCTGTCTGTGACTTATTGGACATGAAGAAGTATTTAATATCTTGATTTGAGTTTAAGCAAGAATTAAAGTACACAAATGTAACATTTTTCATCCTGTAAACCACAGCTCAGGTGCTGCCTAACCCCAGAGGTGAAATGATTCTCCATTTTTGTCTTAAAGCTCTCTAGGCACCCAAACTCTGCTTCAAGACATGTCCAAGAACTCTTCTGTCTTAACAGGCTCTGAGCCCTGGGGCTTCTTGAAACTATGTACAGCTCATTTGAACTTCACAGTTAGATCTCATCTTTCCCTCATACTCAGCACTTTTGGAATATGAGGGCTCTTTATGAGCCTCCATCTGGGCCTCTCCAGATGGAAACAGCTGAAAATGCTAATCATTTTTGCAAACCTTTTGCAAAGCTAGAGCATGTAGTGTTGATTCTCCAGAACAGCATCCAGTACAATAAAATACTTGCTAATACTGGTCTGCCTACATAAGCCCAAAGGAAAGACCTTGGTTTTACTAATATTTTATTTTTAGCCTGTCACTTTTAAAATGCTTGCTTCACCTCAGAATTACTTGCAGGCTGAATGGCTCACAACAGCTCTTCTGGTAATTGCAATCCGGCTCAAAATTCTTGGCATTGGTCTGAGGAGAAATGTGCCAACCTGGGAAGTAGGGTCTTCTGGTGGCCTGAGGGGAAACATTGGCAGGAGGCTTAGGCACTGTTGGGAAGGCATTTGAAAACTAATGGCATATAAAATAGTGTATATGTGTTGGTTAGTATAGCACAGCATAATTATGTGTGTTCTCTGCAGAAAGATTCAGGAAAAAAAGAGGAATTCCCGTTTTTAGCAGCTTTTCTTCCCTAAGCCTAGGTTTACAGACTTCCTGAAGAAACTTAATTAAGGGCCACTTAAATCTTTATGACATTATGAATGCCAGCTTACGTTTTACACAGGGATGCTCCTTGTCTGGCATGCCAAGAGGTGCTGGGCAGTTCCACGCAGGGTTCCAGTTTCACCCCATTTAAAGGTTTTCTGACTAATATGCGCTTGAGGCAGCAGCCTAAGCCCTTTTTGTAGTTACTGGAAAGTAATAAATCCCCCTGAGCGGCAAAGGATGAGTCTGATTTTAGACAGGTTGAGTCAACTTCTAGTCTCCACTGATGCTACAGCAACTGTGTTCCTTCTTGAGATGCTACAGATGCAGATGAAGATGAGGATGAATTGTGTCAAAAGATGAGAATGAATTGTGTACTGTGCCCAGTACCAGCACTGTCCTTGCCCTGTCTTCATCCCAGTAGGAATCAGCGATTCTGAAGTGAGTGTTTGAACTGCTGGGGTGAAAGGGTGAAAGGGAAAGAAATCAGGCCCCACATGTATAGGAGGGCAGATCTCTGGATATTTTGCTGTTAGTCCAAGCTGTATCTAGCTGTAAAGGTACACCCTCTATACATCTTTGGGTTTCCATCTTCCTGTGTGACTTTTGCTGCAACTTAGCTCCAAAAACACATCACTTAGAGCAATTCTTATCATTCATATGCTTATTCTCAACTTCTTGTGCAGTATATGGACCTGTTCTGCAGCAGCACAGAGTCACTCTTTCACCAGTATCCACTAAGATATTTTCAGCTTACCATTAAAAATGTTCTTGCCTAGTTTTCTGCCATTTTGAGAGGAAGAAAGGAACAGGGCTTCAGCAGGCTTCAGCAGATGATCAATGATGGCTCCCAGCTGCATACCAGGTCAGGGACAGTCACACAGTTCAGCCTGTGAGACATACTTATACACATGCATGGAGGAACAAGACTGTCAAAGACAAGTAAACTCAGCTGAAGAATCAGCTGGAACATATTACCTCAAGAACCTTTCTTTAGAAATGGGCAGGTTTTGCACCAGTGCAAAATTAATCCTTCTTTGAAAACATCTAGTGTGCTTCCAGCTGCACGTGTGTTGTCAGACCCTGCAGTTTGTCTGTCTTCATTCTATTTTAGGGGCGCTTAATCTGTACAACCTCTGCAAGTCTGCTTGTCATGCATGCCCGCACTTCTACCTAACAAAGGGCATGAAGATGTTACAGGCACCGTATTCTGAGAGGAAGGGCTTGTTGTTCCCTGCTTTAGACACAGAAAATCTCTGCTTCTATAGCATCACTATGCAATGGACAAGGTAACTCACCCCAGGGCAAATATCTCCCTGGACATCACTGAATAGTGGTTGGCAAGGGATTGAATTGGGCTGGAGCTTGTGTTGGAACCAGTTTGGTAACTTAATTTTATGCAGTTGAAAATGTCACTTGGGACTACTAGCTGGAATCAAAGGCCTGAGAACACTCTCCTAGCTCCACATGACTGTTTTCATAGAATTGTAGAATGGTTTGGGTTGGAAGGGACCTTAAAGATCATCTAGTTCCAACCCCCCTGCCATGGGCAGGGACACCTCCCACTAGACCAGGTTGCTCAACAGGTTTTAACCTGCAATCCCACACATGCACAGACAGGATGAACAACACTACATGGTCTCGACCCTGATGGACTGTGGTACTAATATTTTAAACCAGTTTTAAAAATACCTCTAATATTATATCTTTTCAGTTTTTCCAGGTGGGTTTTGTTTTGTGGGTGTTCTAACTAAGCTTATCAGTTGAGAGCATTTATGGTACTAATAAATCTGTTTATTAGCAGAGATGGATGGAATATTTAGGCAATGCAGTTTTTATTTTACCCCAGTTTTAAAAGACGATGGCACTGACTAAATATAGAAAATGTTCATAGAATATGATAGGGATGAAAATTAAAGGGTTTCCTAAACTAAACAAGATGGTTATAGGAGTTATTGTAAACCCACAGGGAAATATATCCTCTTCAGTACTTTTGACTGTTTTTTACAAAGTCTGCCCTATTGAATCCTGCAACAGGAACAGAATTTCCTATTAAATACTTGCAGAAAAGTTTTTTAGGACTTTCTTAAGTTAGACAAAACACAGAAAAGTAAAAGATTTTTCAGCTACGCCGAGCCTATGCAACTCCCACCAACACTGGCAGTAATTAAAGCACAAGCCCAGTGGGGAAATGAGCCCATTAAAATGGCCAGGCTTTCGGTCAGGCAATAGTTATTGAATCTTTACTGTGAGGGTGGTGAGGCACTGGAACAGGTTGCCCAGGGAGGTTGTGGATGCCCCATGCCTGGAAGTGTTCAAGGCCAGGCTGGACGGGGCTTTGAGCAGCCTGGTCTAGTGGGAGGTGTCCCTGCCCATGGCAGGGGGGTTGTAACTAGACGATCTTTAAGGTCCCTTCCAACCCGAACCATTCTGTGATTCTATGATTCTATGATACAACTCTTGTTTCTACTCTACCAAGAGACAATACTCATTTGTGTCTCAGGAATCTGCATGACTTTCAAAAGGCCTTTAGTGTAGCTTCCACATCCTTTGATAAGCTGCTGGCATTTTGATTGCAGTAAGGCTTTGCCTTCTCTATGCTCTAGCAGTAGCAATATAACCATGCGTAGCTGTCGCTTCCCGAGTTCTTAAATCGTTTGCTGCAATGTTTCAAAAAGCACACCAGAGGGCAAAAATTAACTGCTTTTCAGAGCCAGGCCAGCGGGCGTGGGGATGTGGAGCCCTGCGTGTCCCTTGCCCAGGTGTGAGCTGTGTTTTGGGTGAGGCTGATGGGGCCGGTGGGGTCTCTTTGCACAGACAGCCCGCACCCAACCTGGTGTCTGGGCTCCTTCTGTACCATTGCACTGGAGACCCGTCCCCCTCCTCCTCCTCCTCCTCCTCCTCCTCCTCCTCCTCCTGACTAAACTCAAACCAGATGGTGCCTCCCAAAGTGAACAAATGCTTCTTTCTTTATTTAGCGCAAGGGTAATCCATATAAAATGTTAAAAATGCAAAATACAAAAAGTGGCGTGATAAATGTCATTCCACGGCAAAGGAATCACATGACTATGAAAAGACTTGTTAGATACTTCTTGATAAACAATCAGGCAGCTTTAAATATCCTTACCAGGAAAAAAGAAATAAGGAGTACAGTTTCCTTTTGAAGTTTTGTCAAGTGTAGCAATCACAGATTGTACTATTTTTATTAACCTCACTAAGCATTTAACATACCTTTTTTTTCAAATGTTTTCTTTTTTTCTCCAAGACAGCTGTGAAAGATGGCATAGCTACTCACACTTTTGGGTACTCTGCAAAAAGAAATGTTGGAGAGGCTTTTGGATATATTCTCCCATTGTCTTCTGCATTGCAGTGCAACATGTGGGTAGGATTTCCTGTGCCAAAAGAACTGAGAGGACTCTTCTGTGCTATTATTACCACCAAGAATGACTGATTCTGTTGTAGCAATGGAAAAAGTAAAATATCAACCATGATGGATTTGATTTTTCAACCTCACACTGGAGGGTACATGTGAAGAAAAATCATGGCAGCATCTGATTATCTCATGTACCATTAGATGACAGAAAATTCAGTGCTTTATAAATCCAAAGTACCTAAACCAGGGGTTTTCTGGGGGCAACCTCAGTTTCCTCCAAGCCAGACTTGTACCCTTGGCAGCTGGTTGCTGTCACCCCATAGATGGAGCCTGCCATTTGTACAGCCCGTTCCGCCAAGAGCTGAGAAAGAACATCATGGATGTTGTTTCATCTCCAGATGTTCTGTGTGACAACTTCTCGCCACAGCTACAATGAAGCCCTTTGAGGCCAAAGCATGACAATCTAAAGGAACGCTGCCAAATAGATGAAAATTTTCAATGTATTTTACACAAATTTGAACATCTGTCGTGCTCAAGGAAGATTTAATGGAGCTCTGTAAATATTGTTACATGTAATTAACTTCACAGCATGGGTGTGTTATTATCCCCACTTTATGGCTGGTGAGATTGGCACAGAAAAGATAAGCAATTAGCCCTTGGGAAACAAAAATATTTTATACCCCAGGGGGAAACTGAGCCCAAGCAAGTCAAGCAGTAAACCTGTCCGTCTCTTATTTTCCATAACACCATTTTGTGGAACTACTGTTTCTAATTTGGAGGAGATGGCAAACAACAGTTCATAGTTACAAAGTAGTGTTGCTTTATAGCAATAAAATGAGAAGGGAAACACATTTCTTATCAGATCTCCTTCTCATAGGTAACTAGTAGCAATTGCCAATTCCAGGCACACAAGGCATAAATTCATGTAATTCATTATTCAGGCTTCAAAAAGGAAGAGATTGTTTTAAAGGCTGTGTGCTTCCTTTTAAAAGGATATTGCTCTCTTTTGCCTTCTAGTTTCTGATTCTGTATGATACACTTAAAATATATTTTTAGCTTTCCTCCACAACCACTGGAATTAGAAGCATCACTATTGTTGAGAATGAAAGCTGAAATCCCTTTCAGAAAGGAGCTGGGGTTTTCTGAAAAAGGCGATTTCTAGGAGCCTTGTCATAGCCACCTGGCTCAGTATCATTTTGGCTTCCTTTGTTTAGCAGAATAAAGCTTTAAAATATCCATATCTCTGCATGAAAAAAATGGAAAAAGAAAGTGAATGGGATCTTTCTGCAGCTCTCAGATCATATAGCTGTTAACACTTCCAGCTATGATGTTCGACGCGAGCCTCTGGGTTGTGGTCTGCTGACTAGGCTGGAGATGTCTCCCATGTACATGGCCATAACCCCTGGCTCTGGAACGCACCACAGTGCTCAGGAGAAAGTGGTGGCTGGAAGAAAGGTTTCCCCCTGATATGGCTTCAGGTACGCACCTCCATTCAGGAGGCCCAAGGCTTGCCAGTAACACCATTTTGATGTAGTGCACGTGACCTTAGTGAAGTAATTGGTGCTGCTCCATATTTAGAAATTGTGTCTTATCACACCTGTGCAACCCTCACTCTTGCCTGGGGATGCACAGAAGCAACCAGACACTGAGCAGCACTGGTTAACATGAGAGCAGCAAGTGCCCTGCCAAACATTTAGGAAAGGGAGCCCTAGGCTCAGGGGAATGCAGCTTGGTTTCCAGATCTTAGCTTGAGCTTTGAGGCTGTTAAAAAGAACCAGATTTTTTAAAAGTGTAATAATAAAAATAAAGCTTTCAAATTTATTTTGAAACTTTTGACACCTGAAACAGTGTCAAACATCTATGAACAGATGTGTTGGTCTTCCTACATGGGAAGGAGCACCCCATGGATGTGTCAAGGAGGTTTATCAGTTGAAGGTGAGAGATGTGGAGTATCTGCGTGCTTCACAGCCATGTTCAATTTTACCTTTGCTGCAAGGTTGAAATGCAGTGGGGCAGAGCAGTGGGGATTTCTGCCTGAATCTATATACATCTCCACACAGGCACAGTCGTGGAATGGGCAGCGGAGGTGGGATGTCCCACAGTAGAGGCCAGGAGGATCACGGCAGTGGTAGACTGGCCAGGCCCCCCAACACTCCAAAATAACCATGATGGGCCAACAGCCTCCCAGGTCCTTCTCAAGTCCCACCACTGGCAAATGGCACCATCTCAAGCTGGCTGAGGGGAGAAGGTGGTTACAAACCCAGAACTGCTTTATGGAGCCAGTGGTCAAAGAGTGTGGGGCAAAAAAATCCCTTCTGAAGGGCTGAGCCCTGTTTTGGATGTGGGTTAACGTGCCCTTCTCACAGTGTTAGGGGTGTGAGCAAATGGTCTGAGCAGAGGCGAGTTTTACAAACAATGTCTGGCAACAGGCAAGCACTCTTGCTCCTGTGAGATTTAGGCAGGTGATACAAGAGCAGATACTGGGTTCACAATCCATTTGAAGGGACGCTACTCAATTTCCGTATACTACTGTATTATCAAAAAAATGATAATTAAATAAGCTACCAGTTACACCAATTCTTTAAGAGGAGTTTTGTGGGAAGGAAGTGTTTGTAACTCTGAAAAACAATAGAATCAGAGGAAATGGCACCTAACCATTGGAGATAACAAGTTACACCGAGATTTTGTTTCTATGGAAGGGAAAGAGACAGAGCTTGGTGAGGTAACTGCCTGCAGTCCCACTGGGAAAAGACAGTGCCCTGCAGAACAACTTCCCAGCTCTGGCAGAAAAAGACGCTTGCCATGGGATGTCTGCAGCTATATGGTTTTGTATACAGGCTACAGTTCTCCTGTTTTACCCATCTTTAGGATACCAGCCAGCTGTTAATCCCAGGAAATGAAGGCAGCAAGCTGTAGGGGGGACTCCCAATTTTGTTTGTGGTGGTTTTTGGAAGAAGAGTAGAGACACTGCTGGTTTTTGCCTGCTCTGGGTGGATTCCCAGTGGCTTGCACAGCATTGCGTGGCGGCACGGCGGAGACTGCAGAAACAAGCAGAAGGGAAACTGCAGAATTGTAGCTCTGGGCTGGAGTGGTGCAAACATTGGGTTCACTGCACTGAGGGCTGTGGCTGCAAACTCAGCAGTGGCTGTGCATTACAGAGGTGCGAAATAGAGGAGACAAACTGGTTAGTGGCATTCTGCTTTTTGTGAGGTTCCTTTTGACTGGCCAATGTCTGACATATAGAGTGACAGCAAAGTTGTTATCAAGCACACAGTGAATCCCACTGGAGCTACTACTTTGTAAACTACATGATAAACTGATTTAGAGATACTACAAATACTTTGCTTCATATTATTAAAGATTGGATACGCCTTCAGGTGTGACAGTCTTTGAAACATATTGGATAATATAAACCCTGCATTCAGGGCTTTATACGTAGCCATTTGGAAAGCTAGACCTTGGCAACGCTGTTTGAAAAGCCTCCCTAAGACAGCAACCCAAATGATGCTTTTGTGTTCAGCTGAGACGTGGGAACATCCTGGCTGTGTGACAAAGCTGCTGTTGCCCCTGGTCCCCCTTAGCCCAGCACTGGGGGCTATCATATAAATGTCCACACTAAAAGGACCCCCCCTCACCTCAACACACACGAACACACACATGCAGATCCAAAACACTATAAATACAGTGGTGTGACTACATTAACAATCTTGGCACTCTTATTTGGCATTGCGTAATACTGAGCCAACATTCAAAACCTGACAAGTCAAAACCACGTGCTGTTCTTGCTTTAAGGATACGAGCACTAGGTGTCACTGCAGTCCAAGGAAAAGGCACCATCTCAAGGGTCCCAGAATTGCCAAGGAAAAAGTCACTTTGATTTCTGCATTTGAGAAAAAGTAGGTTTTGTTGGTGGCAGAAAAGTAAAAGAAAAAGACAACCATGATATAAATACAGATACGAGTATATAATATAAATGTTATGTGGATAGCATGTTTTATTCAGAAGGGAAACAGGTAATTTGTATGGCAAATTGCAGTCTATTCCCGTATCGTCTTTTTAGCACACAGTGACAGAGTCCTCATCTTGTTTCAGCTGAAGACTCACATCTCAAAAAGGTTTGCTGTACTGAAAATGCTCAATACTATTTCCTTGATTACCAGAAACTTTAGATAACTGATGTATTCATTTCACACAATTTAAGACAAGCAGGGCACAAGAGATTAGGGAACACCAATAGGTAAGTAGAGAGCACACTAAACCAGACACAAGCCTATGAGAAAACATCCATACCTCTCCAACACCTCAGATTTCCATGTTCACTCATCTTTCTTAAACTTTTTAACCTTTTCTGCCTATTCCTTTCCCTCTGCATCCTAAATATTCATATCTCCTCTACTCTTCCAATCTAAATGTACTCTGAAATAATTGCAGATGATGTGAGTTGGAAAAATGAGAGTGACAAGTAAGAAATACAAATTTATACTCAGAGCCAATGAATCCTTGTATTTCTTCATGTCTGGATTTCATCATTTGCTGATTTGTAATGTAGAAGAGCAGCGTGAATGAGAAACAAAGTTCTGGCAATGTGGCAATGTTTTTTTTTCTTCTTTTTTCTGTCTTTTAACAAATGATGGCTTCTGTCAAAATAACCTCCCATAAAACCTTACATAGCTCCCTTGTGAGTTCTTCCTGTGCCAATTAAGTTCAAATGAAATGTAGTGGCTTTTTATTTACTTTTTTATTTATTAAATGTGTCCAGACAGCCTCTGGCTACCATTAGAAATTTGCAAATAAAACAGATGGCTTGTTGGTCCGTGTCAACTCAGCTTAGAGTCCCTTCCAGGATAAACTAGACATATTCATCACCACGTCCTCAGGCAAGGGCCTGAGCAAACAGATGAGCCATGCATCCTGCCCAAAAGATCAACAGACTGGGTTACCTGCAGGCCAATGGAGGAAACTAAATCCTCAGGTAGACAGACCTCCTACTGGTGAGTAGGTAGGAGGCATTTCCATGCTGAAATGCCCCTGCTAAGAATGACAGTTAAAAGAACACCCCTGCTGACCTTCTGCAAAGGAAGGGAGTGGGGTGGACAGGTAGTTTGGTATCTACCATGCCTTCGCCCAGCAGTGGGCTCAAAGCTGAATTCTGCAATCACTCACTGACAGGAGTACTTTCTACTGAAAATGTGTGGGTAATTATGCATTCACAAAGGTTCCTTGCAGGGGTGAAGCTCAAAGGATCAAGCTGATGATTTTGCAGTTGCAAGGAAAGGATACATATTCAAGGCCCTGAGTGAGCTGCTCTTGACCCTGATTTGAGTGGTGGTGGGGGGATGAACTAGAGACATCTAGAAGTGCCCTTCCCTACTCAGCTCTGCTATGACTCAGAAAGTCTTTTCCATTTCTAATTCCTAGGTTCATAGGTTATGTTACAGAGAAAAGACAGAGAAGTTGTGATTCTGGTTTATACCTTTGCAGAAGAGAAAAACCAGTGAGTTCAAAGGCATTGTAGGAGGATCAAAGCACTCTAAGGAAAGAATGTGGCCTCATGGTGGTCTACCAAATTTGCTCTAGTTTAGTTTAGAAACTTCCTCTGTTTTCACCCAGTTACTTCAAGCGCAAAGTTACCCTGTTCAGAATGGGTGTTAGCAGGTTAAAGAGCTGCAGACTGATAAATGCAGGTCTCCTCAATCAAGCCTGATGAGAGGCTCATACATGCCTCATGGGCTGCCAGCAGGACAATCTATCAACTCTGTAGGTGTCCCGACCATAACTGAGGTAAGCTGGCCAATGACAGGCAATTATTCATAAGCTGTGAATAACAAGATGCGTGACACACAGCTAATATCAGATGATATCTTTTCCTTATTGATGTTGTAAAAAAAAAAAAAAAGCTTAAAGGTGAGCTGAGGTAAACTGGAAAGTTTTGGGTTGTTGGATTTTTTTTAGAGTTTAACAACTGTGTACATAATTACTGAGAGAGCATATTATATAGTTAACATGAATTTAGCTTAAAATAATGTTTTTGAAAATCAGTTCTGCTGTTTTGTGTCAAGGCCTACATTCAGGATCCAGTTTCCTGAATAAGACGAATGTCTCACAAACAATTTGAAACAGAGCATTTTGCTGAATTCTCTTTCTGACATCATTACTACGGAATATGGGTACGCCACTTTCTTCTAATTCAGTGATAGCAAGGTCTACCATTTCTATGTCAGTCCCCATGCTCTTGTTTTGTTTGGTGCCATCCCATCATTCCCCTTTCTTCTGTTTTCTGTCCTGTACTTCCGCTCTTCTCAGCATATTTTCTTTCATCTGGTCATATTCATGTTTTTTCCATAAACTCCATGTGCTTTCCTCATTTTTCTCCTCTCCTTAAACACAAGCTCTCCTTCATCAGGGCCTGAATCCCTCATTAATATCATCCCCACAGACTTCTCGTGAGCAACCGTTTCCAATAGCACATCAGCACATCATGACTGCCAAAGAACGCACTCAAAGGGAAACAAACTGCCACTCAACATGCCCAGCATGACACTAAACACATGGGATGTCATTCCACAACCACAGGACTTGCTGTTATTTTGTTTTGATTTTCCCCAGACACTGGTACTGGACTAGCAACTTCACAAAGAACGGTTATTTAATGGCAGCTATAAAAGCCAGAGAGTCTAAGCTAGTAGCTTTAGAAAGCTGTGATTTGATTTCACCCTGGCCAGCCTGAGAGTCAGTGCCAAAGGACCTGATATGACACGGGCCCAGACAATTAGAAGACATAGGACAGTGATTTTACAAGAGAAACTGAACTTTTATAATAAGTCTAGGGACCAAAAAGTGAACAGCAAAGGTTAAAGAGAGCATGTGGAAAGACACTGCCTACTTCTCTTCCAGGATAAGAGAGAAAATAGGGAAAATATTTGTCTTTTTTCCTCTAGCTTGGAGCACAACAGAGCTCTCTCCTTTCTTATTAGGTAGGAGAATCATATGACAAATCAAAACACAGAGTTTGATTTTGGCTATAAAGTAGTAACCCAGATGTATTGTCTCTTTCTAGCCATCAGCCAGAAGTCACTTAAGCACTATCATACACTATATTTGGTAGAGTATTTAACCTATGCCTTTTCAACAACATATAGCACAGTAGCTAAGAAGAGAAGATCTAAAGTGGAGTGAGACAAATGTAGTTCTGTAATGGCTTCTTCTCTAAAAGAAGGAATGAACAGATCCTGCTATTCTAACTTTCCCAAGAAAAAAGACACTGTCATCAGTATTACCTGCTTGAGTTAGAATTCAGAGTAAACAAAACTGCAATCTCACCACATTCTTCTCTGTGGCTTTCTGTAATGGAGAGACGCTAGAGAGCCCAATGAGCTCCAAAAAGACAGGCACTAGCACATACTGGTACCATCTTTCCATTGACTTCCTGTCAGGAGACACCTCCTTAGAGACACATCCCTGTCTCCTTTTTCTCTACCCATCAGGTCACCAGACCTCTATCTTTGTCTTGCTTGTTTGGATCCATTTTAAACAACACATGGAAGGCCTATTGGAAATGCTTGGTCGAGAAGTCCAAGTAAGACTCATCTAATGAAAGCATGACAGGAAGTGTTTAGCTCACCCTTATTCATCAAATCCTAGTCCTCCCTAAGCACCACAAAAACTTTATTTGTTGTATGTGCTGTGCCATAAGGGTTCCTCTGCTTTTAGTCATACAAATTCTATCATCTCCTGCCTTGTCTTGCCATGGTTTTTTGTGATGAATACTGCAGGGAGAGGTCAAACGATATTCCCAGTGTTTATGGCAGATTAAAACTACAGTGACAATAAGGTTTGCACATATGCTCCAGGCATGCGTGTGCACACATCATGGAAAGGCTCTGAAAAAGTTCCTGTTAAGTATTTCCTCTGTCACTCTGTGATTTTAGACCGTTGTTAACAAGTCAAGCTATAAAGTATTTATTGCTGTGGACAGATCATCTCCAATTCTCAGACAATCCACAGAAATACCAAAGTTTTCACACTGATACTTTCCCCTGAATAGACATTCTTCAAAATCTGTATTCCATAAATTGCCTATCTGCAAAATTTGAGCCTGGTTGTGAGAGGCTTCTGGCATCATATGGTATAATTTCTGTTATCTGGGTTTGATAAACAGGAAAGAATTTCCTGCAAGAATTGTTGCACATGCATTTTTTTCTAACAGTCTCATGGGAGAATATTTGACCAACTTTACTAATTCTTTTTCTCTGGGCATCCATGCCAGTGAAATGCGATCACTTCAATGTTTAAGGAAAGATTAAAATGTCAAAGGGAAATAGACAATGGCATAAGCATGCATATTTCTTTGCAGTTATAGAAGATTCTTAGATTATTTTTTCAGTTCTGATCTTCTGGAATTTTAAATAGATTCGTGAATTTGTATATGCCCACAAAGAACAAAATCTCATTTTAGTTGCTCACAGAAATGTAATTTGTCCTCACAGATTTCATAGGAGCTTCATATTTCAACTCAGGTTATCAGCACTAGAATCTGTAGGACAGAAATAGGAATGCCATGGGTATTTTAAAGACTGATTGGTTTTCTGCTGAGTTCACTAGACGTACAAAGAAATATGCCAAACATCTCTGTATTTTAACCGCAAATTTGCATTTTTTCATTGCCTCATTCCAATTTGCTTATTTCTCTTTCTTTCTAGAGGCCAAAAGAAAATTTTCTCTTATGAGGAAAACATACTTCTCATCAGAACCTTTTAAAAGCTATCAAGAGAAAGAATTATAATGATAATGAAAAAATACCTGCTTTGGTTAGAGAAGGGGCTATCATCTGTGAACAGGATATACATTGAATTATGAACCAAAATAAATAATGAAGAAAATATGTATTTTAAAGGTTCACTTGAATTTGATAGCAGTTTTCTATCCAAGTCAACATATAAGACTCTTGTAGTGTTGCCGGTTCACACAATTTAAGCTTTAAAATTTCAAAAGTGAAAATTTCTGCTGTGAAGCTTGAAAATGGCACATTTGCAAGCCTTGGGCTGAAATATCCCCATCATGTTGAGAAGTGCCCACTGTGTGCACAAGTGCAAATTATACAATTTCTGCAGGGACGCAAATCGCCCAATTGAGAACCGAAGTGGTATCAGATGACTCAGTTTCAAACCAAAATAACCCAACAGTGAACATTTACAAATTCCTAAATGGAGAACATGCAGTATGTTAACATTGAAAGCAGGAGTGTTAAAATCACTGGGTACAGCACTTGCCACGGACAACATGGAAGACCGTTGCATAAAAGAGTTAAAAAACCTCTCTGCTTCAGAAAAGTGTGTGCGATCTATCTCTTTTCCCTCTGCAAGTCAGAGTGAAGGAAAGAGGGAAGGTAGCACAGGGCTATCACTATCCTTTAATATAAAGACACCCATCACTCCCTCCTGTAGAAGGTCCATTACTAGAGCATGACAACAGCTAATGCGCCTATACATTGGATGTTGTGTTATTAATGGCCCTGCTAATAGCTGGTGACAGTGAGAGAGTGAATTTCCACAGTTCACAGCCCTTTGTAAGATTTCTTCTGGAACATTTCTCTCCACTATCATCACCCAGACTCCCCCTCTGACCTCTTTATCAGTCAGTGAGTGGTACCAGAGGCTTAAGACACATAATCACAGCAGTGTGCCATGTGTGCTCTGCAGAGCGGCACAATGCGGAGGGAAAAATTAGTAAAAAAGCATTTCTTTAAAAAATACAAGTTCCTGTTAATACTTCACAACGTAATGATAATGTCATTTAGTTTCACCTTCTCCTTTTGCGCTTACTAACTTCACATGAATTTTCATATTTCACCTTTAAGTGAATCGTCGTATTAAGATATGCAACCCGATCTAAAATTCACCCTCGTCAGTGAAAGTGCTGCCATTGACTTCAGTGGATTTTAGATCAAGTCCGTATATATCTTAAAGCTGTGGCTCTCTTGGCTCCTAGCCGCAAAACTGTAGTCTAAGCCTGTCTTATCTATATAGTTGGGGAATTTAAAAGTAACATTAAAAGAAAATGCTGTTATGTTTGCTTCCACTTCTGCCTCTCTTTCAAGAGAAAGAGAAGTAACTGCTCATGTCAGTACATCTGCAATTAAAGGTAAAATCAACAGCTACAGGTTACAGTTTATTTCAAGCATGTTTTGCGGTCAGCGAACCTTAGAAAGTGGAAGCCTTTTGCTTCTGTCTTTTTGCTCCACAGACCAAGTGGTTGAGTGAATCCCCATTGTTTGGTACCGATAATGTAACGCAGATGTTGCTGAAGCACAGTACTGGCTCTTGGACTGCACTTGGTGTCTGCAGGAGCACCTGGAGTCTTCCAGGGTCTTCAAAGCCCTCCACTTGGCCTTTCACAGAGATTTATCTAAAGATGGTAATGCTGCTGGTGGCTGTAACAGGAAGGGTGACTGTAATGCACTGCTCCATGTGGTACAGCAGAGGCATCAAATCCCACTAATTCATCTCTTGAAATTGCCAAAGCTTCTTTGAGGCACTTCATTTACTGTTCCCACTATTAATGGTTACTCTGCTTCCCCACGGAGAGCCGTTGTAACATGGGCAAAACCATCCTGAGCATCTTCTGTCTGACAAGGGACGATACAAGACAATATAAGTACTTGACTGTCAATTTGTAGTAACTCAGACTTTGAGTCTGCATTTGAGCTGTTCAAAGAGGTTTAAAGTACTCTTTTTTTTTTTTTTTTTTTTTTTATCTGGAGCATCAGGGAGTTTGTATTACATAGCAATTTCCATAATTAAAAGATCAGCGAAGCTATTTTCAAATCCGCTTTACAGTAGCAGTAGAAGTAATTCCAATCTTTCTGTTACTCTTTTTGGTGTTTTTCAGCCTGCTAGAAGAACACTTGAATGAATCACTTAGGGTATGTTCAATTTTTAAAATTAGTTCTTAAAGGAATCTTTTAGTTGGTTTTTCCTTAACACATGTATGTGTTATACAAAATATGTATATTTTCCTTACTCAAACTCAGAAAAGCTGTTCAATTAGCATAATGCAAAGAACCGCCATGGTTTGCACAATATTGCTGAGGGCTGGTAAAACAGCAAGAATTTATATACCTTTTTTCCCCCTTTGTTTTGCTTTGCTTATTAATATCAATGGTATCTTCCAGCTTTATTGGGAGCCTTGGGGAATTGAGGAGGTACCTTTTCCTTAGTTTTCTTTCCCAGAAGTCCCAGCTGTCAGAGTCAGGTCAATATAAATGATGCACTCTGATTTAAGGCCCACAGGACCTAGAAGTTCTTCTGGAAGCACTAAGGCTAATACTACCTGGCTCCCCAGTAACATGTCACGTCATTGAAGATGATTCTGATATTTCAGCAGTTGGAGGATCCCTTGGCTCTTTCTCTGTCTTAAAATCTATTTCTGGCCACCTGCTTTAATGAAATTTGGAGGATCTTAATTTTCTCAGAGATTGCTATTTCTCTATCAAATCGGTCAATGTATTCAGAGGATATGGGGCAGGAGGAGCAGTGAGACAACCAGACATATGCAGATCATTATAAATGTCTCATTTATTTATTAAATGAGAGAGAAAACCAGCTATTGTTATATTTTAAAAGAGTTTGGATTTCAGCAGATTTTGCATGGGTAGCATACAGCTCCCTGGGCTGGTCCGTCAGGGAGAAGCCTGAGGTAAACGGTGGTTTTCAAGCCCACCTTCTCAGAAGCTTCACGAGGAGATACGGGCAGCTGCTCTGAGCCAGCTCCTCCTTTGCCCGGGACTAGACCTTGCCAGGTGCTGCACATGCTGGCCCCACTCCAGCAAAGCACTTAAGCACATGCTTAACTTTCAACACATCAATTACTCATGGAGAAGTCAAGCCTGGAGAAGCTGCTGCTGCTGAGATAGCAGTGAAAAGGAAATGGGGAGGTGGTGACCTTAGTGCCTCTCTTTCCCAATGGAACCTGTCTGCGGACATCATTCAGGCCCTGGGGTAAAACGATGGTAGAGGCTAATAGGTCACTGACCTGCTACTCTGGAGTTGGCCGAGCCCCAACCTTTGCAAAAGAGAGGGGAAGGGAGAGGGGAAGATCTGTACAGTTTGTCAGATGTTATCACACTCGATAAGACAGAGCTTCGCTTTCAGGAATTTTTCTTTCCCGGTTTGCTATGAAAAAAGATGGCGACGCAGAGATCTGTGGTGGCAAAGAGGAAACTCTCAATCTTTTCTTCTTGCTCTGTCACTCACATCTGTGACAGGTTTCCTTTCTCCCTTAAGCTATTCCAATTTCTGTCTCTGCATGTGTCAAAATAAGTTTCCAAAGCAAATCACAAATGCATGGGGTAATTAGAGCTGTCATTTTGATGTCCGGGGAAAGCACTCCCCTTCCCAAGAAGAATACACCTCCTGGTCAACTGCAGGTTGTAGTGATGATGAAGAATTTGGCATTTGTCTCTTTGGGTGTTTTTTTTTTTGTTTGTTTGGGGTTTTTGGGGGATGGGGTTTTTTTCCCCACTTAGGGGATGGGATAAGGAAAAAGAGGAGAATTACCATATGCTGCTGCCATAAGAGCCCTTCTCTGTTTCAAAATCTCTTGGAAAATGCTGCTGAGAGGTAGACAACTACGCCTAACCACTGAAACACATGAAAGTGACCTTAGAGTCACCTCTTCAGAAATGTGAATAACTAGCTGAATTTAAAGAAAATTTAAAAAATATATATTCAAAAATAACATTCAGAAAAATTGAAACACAGGCTATTGAAAGATAAGATCCATTCCTTCAGAGTGCCAGCAACAGGAAAAACTTTTTCTAAATGTTTGGAGGAGTATCTTTAAAAAGTACTGTGACAAGCAGGCATGCAGCCTAGATCCTCACTCTCCCAGAGAGATCCTCAGGGACGCATCTGAAGCTCCCTTCACGAGACTGACACAATAACGACATTCTCACCAGCAATCTACTCTAGACTGTTCTCACAGTTTGTTTTTAATGTGAGCATTTTGTAATAATGGCAACGTATATGGAGATAATTGTTTCAAAGACTCCTTCTTTTCTTTGTGGGAGTTTAAGTGCACACAAAAAGAAATTATTTTCCAAGCAAACTGCCTCGCTTTAGTTTCATACTTCTATGCCATACACGACTCCCTCATCTCTGTAAAATTACAGCTTGCTCCCCAGTCTTCTCTAGGGCACCTGCAGCACCTCAACCACAGGAAATTTCAGAATTGAGCCAAAGCTATGCTTGAGATGTGGAAAGAGTGAAAATCGTTGGAAAGGTATCTAAAATGCACACTGCAAGATGAAAAGAAGAATGGGCTTTCTAATCGAGAGGCAGAACGCTTGCACTCAGATTTGCTGTCTTACAGCTGTCCCATCCGCTTTTGGTGAGTCATTTGCTCTCGGTGTCTCTGGGTCCTGAGCTCTGCAGAGGGGATCGCTATGATTCCTTTCTCCCATCTTTTATGCATATTTTGCAGTATGGCATTTTTTTAGTTCGCAGGGAGGAACTACTCCGAAGCACTGAGCACGGAGAGGGAGCCTCTCTGAGGTGCAGTTTAGCAAAGTGGTTTGCTGGTGACATCAGTTTAAGAACTCCTGCCCATCCCATCTGCTTGTCCCTGCCTGTGTAGCGCAATTCACTGCCCTGTCAGTTGTTCCACTCTGAATTTTTCTGGAAGATGCTGAAAGCAGATCAGGAAACTTATCTGGTTAAAAATAAGTCTCCCCTCAACAGCATCATTTCTCATTCAGGTCAACATACTGATAAGTACAGTGTGGTCCCATCAACAGATCATAGCACAAGCAAGTGGGCTGCGAGACATAGCACAGGGGTGGGATCAAAGACTTTGGGATTTCTTAAATTAGTTTAGTCAGCATTTCATTTCTCTGCAGCCTAAGTAAAGCTTTTTTAAGGTGGAGAAGCATCCAGCATGGTTATATGAGTCTCTGCTGCAACTCCGCTATGAAACTTTGCCCTTCTGCAGGATTTTGGTTCAAGTACCACAGCAGCTCTTTGCAAACATTAAGTGCTGTGTCCCTACAACACACCTGGCAGGCAGATAGGATATCCTCTTATCAGATGGGCAAAATGAGCTGCACAGTGGCCACAACTGGCTCAGCCCTGCAGCACGAGCCAACGCGAGAGGCAGAGAGAAGCGGAAAGTCCTAATTGCTGGACTGCTGTTTTAACTACTAGGCTTCTGCTGGAAACCAGTGCCCACTGACAGAATACAAATGCCAATACAAAGATGCTTCAAGCAGCAATAAGAATGGGGTGAGGAGTAACAACGATATGACTTGCAGATGGCTTTCATTAAATGGAGTTTTTATTGGATTAAAGACACGATTTAGAGACTACAGTAGAACTGCTTGCAATACTTTAATCTAATCTTGAAGAGGCTTTTTGACCAAATCAAACATTTTGCTGGGAATTTTTCAACTCCACTGAAATTTCCTGGGGGATTCTTGGTTTGAAACAAAAAAACCCCAAAAACAACAACAAAAAAATTCATTTCAAAACAGTCATTTGTTAGTTTTATCACTAAAGATGACATATATTTTATAGAAAATATATGTTTATATTTGTAAGAATAATTGTTATTTTTACCAGCTCTTGCCAGCGGAAGCTTTGTCATGGATTACCATGAGTGACTGTCTGGGCTACAAATACTGTAAAAAACAAAATGATTTTCTATGTTAAAGTAGTAACAAGACAATGCTTATTCCAGTGATGAAACTACTGTTGATTGACTTTTCCTGAAAGAAAGCTTCTTTCATTTTATATTCAGTGTTTATCTTCAACCTTTAAAAAATACCCCTGTTTTCATAGTAAATATAATTATCTTATGGCATTGTTTTAGCTCAGGAGTTTTGGAAGCAGGGGCTTAACGGTCAAAGGATAATTGCATTAAACCAAATGTTACCATTTTCACATATAGCCATATCCTAACAAAACTCCATCAAGGCACAAATTACCTTGACTTGCAATGTGTAATTGAAATAAAATTATATAAATATAATTATATAAACTCTATTTCCTGCTATATTATCAGATGTTAACATAAGCTTTCTGAAACTCTTCTTTTTGGGGACAAATCCACACAGGTAATCTCATAGATAGACACTGAAGCTATGAGCAAACAAGATAAGTGAAAGTTTGCCTTCTTTGAATAGTCAAAAGAAGTAAAAGAATTGCTTTACTAGGTTTTTGAGCCTAGCTGGGATTTCTTCAAAAACCAAATGAACTGAAACTTTAGCTGAACTTTCCTTCTAATTTTCAACTGCTCAAAATTAGCTGTGGACCTCAGGCTCTAGCACAAACAGAGACCAAAAACCCACCTAGAGAAATCCCTTCTGATTACAGTTCATAAAAAGAAAAACTGTTTTTAAGCATGGAAAATAATATTCATATTTTCGTAAATAATGAGAACAAGTGGTGAGGGAGGTTAAACGAAGGGATGGAGCTCGCAATTCTAAACCAAAGGAACAAAAACCAAAGCCAACAACCCCCCGAAAGGTTCAGAAGTCCCATCAGACCAAAACCAAATGTTTTCAAAATCTGCAAAAACCTTCTGGTGTGAAATAATTTCAAGTTTCAATGAGAGTGCGGTTAGCAATGAACTATAAATCACTGCACATAGAGGTTTCTAACTGGCAAGTGGCAAACACATGAAGGCTGTTTCTCCATACTTTTGGCTTATTTGAATACAATTTTTTGAAGTTGTTCATAAGGAAACAAGATTTATATAGTATCACTGTATTTCTCAGCCCTTTCGATCTCTCTGATCCCTGCTGGCTAACTCCAGCCCAAGCTGACAGAGCGCTAGAGGCTTGGAGAGATTGTGGTCCTGAATGCCCTGTGAACGTCACTACCCAGGTACTGGAGAGAGGCTCGAAGGGAGGCACAGAAGAGCTGTGTCACCTGACATCAGAGACACTAAAGAGGTGAGACCCGTGAGAGGTGAGACTTTTCCTACTGCCAGCAGGAAAAGTTGTTGCTGGAGCTCACAGTTTATCAGACATGGGGTGTTTCATCTGCAGAATTGAGGCCAGAGGCAGAGTCTGGTGCTCACTGGACAGATTCAGTATCTTATCATTGGCAATATTTGCTCACTCTTAGCTCTCCTCTGACATTGTCTTTTGTTTTTTTGTTTTGTTTTGGTTTGGTTTTTTTTGAACTTTGCTCTCTTTTAACTTCATCTTGAGAGAAAAATTAAAGAACAGGAGCTGAGCAAATGCCCCTGTGTACACAGGTTTTTGGGCGGCCAGGTGGTTTTGTAACAGCTGCTGTATTGCTTTCTCCCCCACCTTCCAGAAATTCTTTATTCCACAGTGTTTCCACCCACGAAGTGAAAAATTAAACATATTCCCAGTGTCTTCCGCAGTCACTGCTCTGACAGTATCGTGTAAGCCCCCAGTGAGGCTGAACCCCTCCCCAAGATTCACTAATTCCTCCTGGGGACCAAAAGGCTCCTGGCAAAATGTTCTCCATAATCTTCCACTCTCTTAATCTCCTGTGATAACACCTCAGTCACAGGCAGGAAAAGGCATGTCTTCCAGCAGTGGATCCATACCTGACAGTGGCAGGAACGGAGAAAGGTGAATGCACGAAGGGCAGTAATTATCTGCATTATAGGAGCCTCAGGGCCTCTGAGGACTCTTCCATAAGGGCCCATGAAAGTCAGAGTTCTCCTGTAATAGCTGGTGAATCAATTTTCAGACACAACCAGTACATCTATGTCACCGTCACTCCAGTTTAAATCTGTTTTGGTTGCCACCTGCTGCGGACAGGACAGCATTCAGCACTGGCTAGCTGTCTGAGTGTTTAACAGCTTCTCAGCAGGTCTTGAAAATTTTATATGGATTCAGGTTCAGTCTGCAGCCAGTGACGTGCCTCCTAACTGCTGACTCCAGCTGGTCAGGAGCCCCTTGAAACCTGACTGCCACTGCCTCAATGCTATGGGTGTGACTATATGGTTAGGTGTGACTTTGGGGTGGCAAAGCCCAGGAACCTGAACATTGGTTCAACCCATACTGACCTTAAGAGGCTGTTCAGAAACGGTCTTTACTGTTTTGGAATGGGAATTAGCTGCACAGAGAAAAAAGGATGACTGCGTATACTGATGCAGAATTAAACGTGGCCAAAGAGACAGGCCAGAGAGAAGGGATACTCCCCAGGAGCATTCGACTGGAGTTCTGTATTGGGGGACAGAAAAAAAATGAGCCAGCTGAGCTTGATGTTGGAAAACAAATGTGATTCGTCTTTTATTAATAAAAGAGGTCTCCCCACAAAGGAAATTCCCATCTTGGCCTGGTGATGTAGCACTAAGTGGTAATTGATACATGAAATGCCCAAGCCCATAGATCTCTAGTTACGCTGGAGCAGACACTCTTTGGGGCTTGTAATTGAAGGGAGTTGGCAGACATACAGATTTCATCTTTGAGAGAGAAAAGGACTTGCTGCTCTCCTGCCAACTGGGATGACTAAGCTCGGTGCCAAGTTGGACATACCTTCCAGAGCATTTGCAAAGCAGTGTTCAGTTCTACCTCAGATTATTTCGCTCTCTGGGTTTCTGAAAATGAACTAATAAAATATTTGTAATGGCACCTGCAGCAGTGAGGCATCTCGGGGAGAGAAGCCAAGTCCTGCCTCTCAACCAGAGAAAGGCACAGTCGAGAAACAGCAATAGCTCAGAGCTGCGTAGGAGGGAAACAGGAAAAGTTTTGTAATGGCTGGGGCACAAATGATGGCTCAAGGACGGCTGATATTCCCAGGCACTGCCCTGTCTGAGAGCGCGAGTTTGCTCTCTGGAGCCATCCTAACAGTGTGGATTAGGCACGGATGTACCAAAGCATGAGGCAAACATGGTTTCTCAGGCACTCTGCTGAAGGCAAAGCTGCCCCTGCTGCCAGGGGACATCTGTATAGTCCAGACCTGTTGTAATGACACCTGGAAAGCCAGACCTGTACTCTGTTGCTTTCTTCAGATAATCTCTGCACTTTTTCCCTCTGATTTGTGGCACTGACATGAACCACATCAAGTTTGGCCTTGGTGACCTATGCTGGCTGCCAAGGTGGCAGATGATCAGCTGTCTGATATTTACTCAGATATCTCCACATGAAATATGTAAAACCTATGGGCAAAAGAGCAGTACTAATACTTTTTGGCCAAATTCTGCTCTCAGTTACACCAGAGGAATTCAACTGAAGTCAACATGATTTACAGGAATTAAGGACAGCACATGGTTTGGGTTTTTTTTTGAGATGACATTTAGATTCTAGTTGCAGCTAATAGGGTTGGCCACAGACAAATCTCAAAGAAAGCAACACTGTTGTTTGTTTTTCTTCCCTACTCCAGTGTCAGCCCCAGTCTAACAAAGCACCCTATGATATTTGCTTGGGCACTGAATTTGTTAGCCTAACTTATTTTTACTGTTTATCCCATGTTTCTGTAAAAATGTGTAAAAAAAAAAAAATCTCCTTATGCCAAATGTTCTCAAATACTCTTTTTTACAGGCATAGTGTACACTAGGAAGAGCTTGCAAGTATAGCTATGCTGGAATTTTTATATCAATAAACCCCTGAGGGGTGGTGCAACTCCCAGCAGCGCACTGGTTCCAAGGATGAAATTACACATCCTGGCAATCAGAGCGGTTTTTGCCAACAGAGCTGCAAGGCATTTTTTCACTGAGACAGAATACCAGAAAAAAGCTTCTCCTGAGAAACCAAGCAGGGATTCCATATTAGCCAGCAGCTTGGGATGCTCACCTGACATGGAGGTGACAAAGGTGCATGCCCCTGCTCTGCCCAAATCAGCTGCATCAAATCTGAGTCTTCCAGTGAAGCATTTCCCCAGCCCTGGCCCTGCTGGTTGCCAAAAGATCACTCCATTCCTCTGCGCTCACCTGCCAGAGCTGCTCCAGGACAGTCGGATAAACTGGTGGTTAGGATGGGAGGTGGGAGAGCTGGGCATCAAAGGGGGGTCTCCTGCACCTCTGGAGAGCTCAAACACCACCCCCAGAGGCAGACCTTTGCCTGATTTTCAGCAGAAGCACTTGTGGGGGGCCAAGAAATCCTTCCCGACAAGGATTTTGTTGCAACTGATGTGCCTCTGCGAAGAGCATAGCTTTTTAAAAGTTGCTGTTTTCTGACACAAGCACATGCATAATTGTATTTCACTGAAGAATTTCTGATCAGCTCTTGTTGTGAGCTCAGGAAAGGACAAATGACCTAAGGGTTACAAGGTGCCAGTTACAGATAGTGTTTCACATTCTTTCTTAGAAAAATAGTTATGAAACTACTGGATTTTCTTTCCCTACTTTTTTCTGTATCTCTTCCAATGCAAAATACTTTGTTCTCCCTGTGGAAACCAATCATTTACTAAATATTTAGTGTAATTCATATCTCTGTCTCTCAAGTGGGCTAGTGTTTACACTTCAAAAGCAAGAACCTTTCTTCTCATGCCATAGTCACTCCACAGAAATAAATACAAACCACAGAACCTGCACAAATCTTTGCTGAGGCACAAAATTTTAAACACCTTATGGATTAATGTTTATGGAGCCTGTCAGAGATTTAAAACCACAACGAGAAAGAAAGGTTTTCTTCAGCTCTGAGAAACGAACTTTTTGTCTAACATCAGCCCTATCCTGAAAAAGCCTTGGCAGGTTGTTTGTCTAAGCAGACAGGTCCTTATTCAATTGTTCGTGATGTCTTTCCACTTAGTTTTTGCTATAAATTTGTCTCTTTGCCACTCTTTTTACACTTTACCACCGTGTGCCTCAGAGACACGCAGAGCCAGCAGCTCACCACGAACTCAGCCTAAGGGGAAATGTTAGCAACAAAGACTAGCCTGCCAAAACCCATAAAACTTGCTGCTTTTTGCCTCACTTTAAAACAAAAAAATAATATTGTCTTTTCTCTAAAGTGGTAAAGCAACACATACCCAAATGAGTTCTTGACATTACACTACAGGATTTTTTAAGGGTTTTGAAGAAGCCTTGGCACTTACCAACGTGTTCTCCAAAACGTATGCTTGTTAATTAGTTTCGTAGTCAGCAAAAGTGAAAAAAAACCCTGGTGGCACGAGGTGCAACCAGTGGTTTTTGGTAAGGTAATGGGAAGTCTATGAAAATCACAGCCTCTGAAATACTGAAGAAATCCAAAAGGACAGAACTGATTAAAAGCAGAAAGGTAGTCACGTCCACTCCCATGAGATAACCTGCTGTTTCACTGCTGCCACCGTGTCTACGAGAATGCACCTGTACTTACCAGCTGGGCAAAACCAGCTAATGAAAATCAAAAACATGAAGAGAAACGGGCATTTTCCCCAAACCGTGGTATTTCTTTCTTGAAGGTTTAACTGAGCTTCTTGCATTACTTGTCAATTTTTTCCTCTTTCTGAAGGGAGCTTGGTAAGAAAAATTGACTCTCAATGGACTAAAAGCTACTGCTACCCATTGTAAAGCAGAATTTGGCTAGGTCGAGCATAGCAATTTTCACAACATGCTGATAATGCCACTTTCCCACCAGAAGTGACGGCTCCTCTGCCTGCCCTCTGAAGCACTCGACAACTGGCTGAGGGCATCTGCTGCAGACCTGCACCCCCCGTAAAGCCTGTTGGGCAACCGTTCCTGCTCTCCCCCAATTGTAGGGTCCTCCCCACCCTCTTGCTCACATTTCCAGTATTTCACCCCTGCAGATGAGGCTGTTGTTTGTAGTTATGTGAGTTATGTTTTCCCACCTAGCACAGAAGATTTGTTTGGGCTTTCGTTGGGCAGTCACTGGGGGCAAAAAGGAGAAAACACACTTTTCTTCCCTGTGTGCCTCTTATGAGGATGGGGTAGGAATGAAGGGGAGAAGGCGTGAGGAACAACTAGCCTATGCCTGTTTGCTTTCTGCTTCCTAATTTCTTAAAAGGCATTAATCTCTGTGCAAGGTGCCACAGCAACAACCCTGGGGACCGAAGCCCTCTGGTTATGTAGGAGGCAGGAACGGTGTGGGGGAGGGACAAGGGTGGCTGCCCCGCACGCCCAGGTGGCTTCCCCTCCATCCTGTCCTGGGCTGATCTCTGTCGGTGGTGATGGTGTGGCTCTGGCACTGGGCCCATTTGGGCTTTGGCATCTGGGCTGAGATTGCTAGGTGCAGCGAAGGCTTTGCAAACACCTCGGGCCCACAGGAGTCTGGCTTGGGACCATGGAGCTCGCTTTACACAGGACTGAGGAAGAGGCATGAGAACGTAACGGTTTTTGGGTTACTACGGGTTTAGGAATCTGAAATAGCAAGCTGGTACACAACACAAATGTCAATGTTAGCGACTAGAAATAAGAAATATTCATGCACTTTACCTAGCTTTTTATTCCACATTTAGGACTGCATGAAATTTCCACTGCTGAAATACCACACTTTTCCTGTGAAAGCATTTCCATTTAACTCCACATCAGATCTCTTCCTATTCTTCCAAGAAGCTGTGCATATAGGGTGATGAAGTAGCACATCTCTGACAGCTGCCCAGGATCTTCCCAGTAAGAAGACTTCCTGCTGCTTCACATTCAACCTGTTTGCTCCTTCTTTTATTTGCAAGCATAAACAAACTTCCTTCGGAAGATGATGAGCCATACAGCAAACAGGTAGTGATAGCAAAATAAGTCTGGCCAAGGAAAGGGAATAATAATAATATGGGATAAACACATTCTATTTTTGCGCCTAATGATTTCAAAGTTATTTTATGACTTACACCTTCTGGTGTTATTTTGTGTTCTGATTTTCTCCTGCATCCTACGTCACTTCAGCTACTCCACTAGCACTCCAAAAAGCAGTTTACAGACAGTATTTAATTTCATGTAATAGCTGTTTTCCTCTATGGTTTTCATGGTTGGTGTAAATCTAGTTACAAACATTGGGAATGAATTTATCCCTCTCCAGACAGAGCTCCTCCCGCTGACATTCTCCACATAATGGTTTGTTTCCAAGGCTTCAAGAATCGTGCAGAATCCCATGATTGTTTCCAGAGGATCAGGCAGCAGACTGAGTTTGACAGCAACATTTCTAAAAGGCTTTTTTTTTCCTTTCTTTTTCTTTATTCCTTCTACCGGTGCATACATCCTTCTTGCCATCCCAGGTGCTCCTTTAACTCAGGAAGTGGCTGTTTTTTTGGGGTTTGCTCCTGCTCCTGCTCCAAACCATCCCAAATTCTACACTGGGGCAGAAGAGAAGCGCCTCTGGCTGCAGAGCTGTGGTGACCCAGGAGGGTGATTTAGCGTACAGTGAGCGAGTCAGCGGTGATGCCTCCCTGCGTTGCAACAAGCAACCTCCTTCTGAGAAGTCTGAAGAGTCTGCTGGCGCCGGGTGGGGAGAGCGTGGCAGCAGCGTGTCTGACAGATGGGACAGGTACCAGCGCTGCTCCGCTCTCACCCCACAAGACGCAGAGCCAGGGTGTTTTTTTGTTGTTGTTGTTGCCCTGAAGGATTAAGTCTTCTTCCTCATACTGACTGCTCGCTAAAGTGTGATAAAACTCCTCACAGCAAGCTCTAATAATGAAAAGCGCAACGTGCTGAAACTGGAGTGTCTAACTGAGGGATGACGCTTTTCAAAGCTATCTGTGTTTCCCAGGGACACAGCCAGACACGCACGCACTGTTCCTCCATGATTTTGACTTTACCCCTGCATTGTGTTCCCTTTCTAAAAGGCTGGCTTAATAACTTATTTTTCATGATCAAATATTGCATGGGCCTTGGGTGTTTCGGGATGAGGGTTTGGCTCACTTGTGTAGCTGTCAAAGATCAGAATTTTGGCCCCTGTTTCCCATAAACACTTTTAAAAATTCCACCCCACTTTTCATGTGGCACAGAGCAAAGCTCACTTCAGCTGCTTGGTCATAGCTGTGCTAAAAAACAACTGCGCGTTAAAGAAGTTTACAGAGACCATTTTCTACTTAAAAAAATTAATTTCATGAATGAGTCATTTTTATGTTTTGATTAAGAAGTCTCACAGCCTCCTACTTGTCTCTTGAACTCCATCTTCCCTACTACTCACAGCAAACACAAAGGAGTAAGACAGCACAAGATTTTATTATTCTTTTAAACTAAATATATGATATATATTGGATATTACCCATATCAAGTACAAAAACATGTGAATGGAGTTTAATGATACCACATCACTCCTATGGCTGGCGTCTCCGATCGCCGTTTGTGAGCTTTTAATTAATATTCATATTCAAGCCATGGGAGACTTGCCATTGATGTAATTTAGTTTTGATTTAGTTCATTTTTTTATAAGAAGCTAAGTGACAATGTTTTACAAGTAAAAATATTAATTTTATTTTGTTATTATTTGCTACAGGCCCAATCGTTCTCTGTCACCAACCAGCACTTCATGTTGCTCAGTAATGTAGAAACCTGGGAGAGGAAGGTAGGCCACAGCCACACAGCATAGAAATAGCTGTTCTCTACTTGTCTGCATGTCTGTAAGTGCCTGTATATTCTCTAGGTATTACAGGAGCTGCTTGCTTAATTTTTAATGTTATTTCCCATTATTTTTTCAAACTTTAAAAGTTAATCAAGCATTTTGTCTACCTCAAACGAGGCTGAAGAACGCATTTGCTGCTTGAGAAACAGCAAACTTGAAAAGCAGGTAGGAGCGCAGGGCAATTCTTTAAAAGAGGGTGCCAGCAATCCACAGGAGAAAAAGAATCTCTTTCTAAGAATTGCATTATCCTCTGCCGAGCCACACCTGATCCTGCTATGAGAAGTAGAATCCTGAACGCTTACATACCCCAGCCAAGTAACCTGGCTTGGATCTAGCAGTCCATCCCTGCCATTACAGTACTGCATTGAAACCTAAGAGGATTTACTTTCTGTAGCCTTGATAGTTAAGAGACAGACAATTCTTCCTTTCTCACAGTTAGAATTTCCAAGATCCTTATTGGAACAATCCTCCTGAATTTAATGGAGGATGGTCAACCGTCCACAGAATTTTAAAGCAGACTTGCACAATTCTAGAGCAGAGAGATAATTCCCTTTTTCTTTTTCTGACCTAATTAAAATAATGAAAAGAAAGCATTCATGCTCTAGTAAATTCTCCTGAGTATTTCCTGTATATTTGGATCCACTGCTGTTAGACTATACAGGATTGCTCCATGAGGCTCACTCATCTAAGCAACGTGAACTGCTTTCTACAACAGTTCTAGAAAGACCGGGGGGAAGAGGAGAAAACGTAGGTCTCATTATGAAAGCAGAAGTGTAGGACCTCAGAAAACTTAGGTACAATTCCTAATGTAGCACAGATCAAGATTGGACACGGTCCTGGTGGAAGGCAGCAGCTAGGTCAAAATTGATCCCAGTATATGACCCAAAACATGTCTGGCCATGGGGGCTGAGGGCTGCTCTCAGGATAAACCCACCACTGACAAGCTGCATCAAGTAATGTAAACCAAAATTTTCCTTCAGTGGCATCTATGCCGAGGGGACACTCACAATGCATTGCTGTGAATGGACCCATGAGTCCTCCTGGAAATGTCTCTTTTTTAAATGGGAGATCAACACCTGTAAGGAATACTGATGTGACTCTCTCATAGTCCTTCTCCAGCTATAGTAAGAAAAACATTTTGTTCCCTTTTTATATCCCTTATCTAATCAGACTGGAAGTTCTTGGAGGCAGGTATGTTTCTTACTGCCACGGTGGTGGCTGGTAGCTCTGCCTGTTAAAATCACTCTGTCTTTTACATTATAGAACACTATTTTCAGTTGCTTAAACCTTGCCAGATATTTATCACTTGGTCTCACATTTTCCTTTAAAAATATTTACTTTAGGCTGAATTATCTTCTAGGATGGGGGGCAAAGAAAGGGAAGAAGAAATTTTAAGCAGCATAGTCAAGTTTCTTTTGAGAAAAAAAGCTGGGGAAATGACAGTAGACAAAATAACAGTGTATATTTTGGCAAGGCATCTTTATTTTAAAACCATAATGCCACCAGTTTCTGGACTCTAGACTTTCCTTTTTGCAGAGTTTTGGCCTTTTGGCTATTGCCAACTCTGTGGAAATCCACTCAAATTTGACTAAGTTATAAACCCTCAAAAACCTGCAGCTTGTTTTTATTAGATAAATTTCTCGTCTAGTCTGAGCATGGATTTCTTTTTCCTGCAGTGTCAAATCCCAAACTGCTCTGCTGTTTTGTAGGTCCTGACAGATAAACTGAGAGCAAAGGGACTGTCCGCCGTGATTCACCTTTTCCCAGCTGCACGATGACAGCGCACAGGACACTGAGCTGAAGGCAAAGGGGCTGTGGGCTTAGCAAGCTACAAAGAGCGTGGCAGAACGGAAAGTGGGCATGGGGCTGTAGGGCTGCTTGATGATGAAGGGGGCCCAGCCCCAAACTGGGGGACAGACTGGGATGGACTGGTGGCGAAGGAAGAGGAACTGAGAAGATGAATTCTGGAGAAGTGAGACTGACTGCATTGACAAGGAAATGGGAATGAGAGGTTTGATGAGGGGAAAATGGGACTAGGTACATGTGGAGAATAACTTTGAGTTATGAAAGAGACTGGAGTCACAAGACAGAGACATCAACACTGCCACGTTTCACCACCTTCCAGCTGAAAGGGCTGTGAAACCCATGCTGCAAAATGTCCTGTGCTGCAAATGGCAATCTGCTATCGCTATGGGAGACGCTGCTAGTTTGAGACTGATGGAGGTCTGTGTGGTCCCAAAGAGAAGGGTCCCAAACATGCCCTCACCCAGGCAATGCCATATCATAGCTTTCTTTTCTTTTTCCCATCTAAAAAGCCCAGGAGATATTAGGGGCCATGCACACACACACGCATTCACATACTTTGTGTCGATAAATGAGTTGTTTTAAAACCAAACTTCTTAAAAAGGGGGCACTCTGGGTGCTCAGTTGAGACCTGGAGAAGCTGTGACTAGTTTGTTGGCTGCATGCCTTGAACATCGTAGGATCTGGAAAAGTCAGCAGGAGGTGTTTCAAGTAAGGGACGCAAGTCTGCCTGTAATTAATATCTACTTCTCTCCAGCCTGGTTCACCGTGCATGCAGCTACTACTGCTCTGGAGAGCGAGCCGTGGCTGAGGCAATGTGTGACTGCCAGGATGTGACAAACCTGCAAGGTCAGATCTGGATGCTTGGGGAAATTGTCACTTGTGTGCTGGGAGGGTGCCACTTTGCAGCCTCCCTAAAGCCCTTTCGCGCCTGGGTCCTCTCCCACAAAAGCACACACCCTACCAATAAAGCTGATGGCTTCTGACTCCCTGGCAGCACCACTGAGCCGTGGGGATCTCTGGAGGCTGGCAGCCAGCCCCGCGTTTCAGGGGAGGAGCGGGGGACTCCTCCATTGACCAAATTGCAGTAAAAAGGTTTCTTTCAGGCAGCCGGGTGTAGGAGATCCTCTGTCTCTTCACAGTAAGGAAATAATAAAATGCCTCTATTTGTCTCCTAAAGGATAAGCGAGAGAAGCGCAAAAGTGTTGGAAGGGAGGTTTCACCTGGCATTTACCGCACGCCCAGCTGCAGCCCCGCAACCACCCGCATCTCCCCGGGATGCTCCGCCCCGGGCAAGCAGTGCCCGCTCCCCGCCGTGACACAGGGCCTGGCGGCCCCCAGCGACCCCCGACTGTCCCCCCCCCCCAGGGCGCTACTGCCTGGCTTTTGCCGCTTCCAGAAATCTGTCTGCCTCGGCCCTTGCTCCTCGCCCCGTGCGGTGCCCGGCGGGCGGCGGGGCGCACCGGGCGGCCGGCGGGGACGGGGAGCACCGGGAGGGGGTCGGGGCGCACCAGGCGGGGGTCGAGGTGCACCGGATTGGGGGTCGGGGCGCCTGTCACCACCCCCATCCCCGCCAGGGGCGGCCGGTATTGGTACGCGTTGATTCAGCGGGGGGGGGGGGGGGGCGGAAGGGGGGAAGAGAAATGAGCCCCGCGGGGGGAGCAAGCCGGCGTGCCCCCGGGAGCACCGGGGAGGGTTAATCGGCGAGGATCTGTGGGTCTGGGAGGAGAAAGCGGAGGCCGGGCTGCGGAGGGGGGAGGATAAGAGGAAAAGGGGAAGAGCGGCTCGGTGAGGTCGCACACCGCCAGCCTCCGCAGCCGCGGCAGTGCCTTCCCGCGGCCCCCCGCCGGCGGCGGACACCGGAGGGGTGGTGTGGGAGGGTCCTCCCTTCCCGTCCCAATCTTTCCCTCCCGCTTCCCCTGCCACGGGGTAGACGAGGCTGGGGCGGGGGGGGGAAAGCAAGAGACCCCCAGGGCTAGGCAGCAGCCCGTCCGAGGAGGAGGGAAGCGCGGCGCCCCGGCGGAGGCGGCGGGGTCCGGCGGATCCCCCCGGCAGTGCCTGCGCGGCGAGAGGGCGCCGGGAGAGGAGAGGCTGGGGAGCATCTCCGAGCCGGGGCTGACTCTGCGGGAGCGAGGGAGGGATACGGAGAGAAGGGGAAACTGCCGCCTCTCCGCTACAGTCCCGTCCCCAAATTTCAAGGGGTGTGGTGGGGAAAAAGAAAAATAAGAGGACCTAAATTGGGACCTCCCAGCGGGAGCGATTGAAAAGGAGCCAAAGCAGGCGTCGGAGGGGGGGTGCGACATCCCAAGGAGAGTCCCCCTCCTCCGCTTCCCGGAGCCGCTGCGTGCCCGCCGCTGCCGCCGCCGCCTCAGGATGTGGGTGCCGCTGCTGCTGCTGCTGCCGGAGCTGCTCCCCGCCGTGCCGGCCCAGAAGCTCTCCGCCCTCACGGTAAGGCCGCCCCGCCGCTGGGCGATGGGCGTCGGGCGCCCGGCGGGTCGGTCCCCCCGGGCTGGTGGTGATGGTGGGGGGAGCAGAGCGCACCTGAGCGGGGTGATGCGCTCCCCCCCGGGCGGCGTGCGGCCGCCCCCGGCCCCGCAAGCTGCCGGGCCGGGGGCTGCTCCCCGCCTTGGGCGGAGGATGGAGCCCCCAGCCGAGGTGGGGAGCTCCGCCGCGGCTTGTGGGCAGCAGCCGGCACCGCCGCCCCTTCGCGTTTTTTCCAGGGAGAGAGCAGGGCCCGTGGCAGCGAAATGGAAGTTTACTGCGGCTCTCCGCAGAGCTTCGGGACAGTGTTAATGCCCGCGTTAATGCTTTTATTTGCCCGGGGAGGAATAATGCTGCAGTGAGGTCTGCTTTTGGACCGCCTTGAGTTGACCGGTTTTACTTTATTTTTAATTATAAAGCGACGTGAAACGAGCCTCTTTGGCTATTCCAGGCTCCATGATGCTAAACATGGAACTCTGCGTAGAGATGGGTGAGCCAATTCATTAGGCTTGCTAAATAAGCCATAACCACTTCTCTAGCCAAGACCTGAGGTTTGCAGCTAATAGCTCAGTTCAGTCTTCTTGTAGAGCTTGCAGTGTTTGCAAAGCTATAATTAATGCAATCTGTAGAAATAAAAACATTTTCCTTAAATGTGTTTTTAAACAAGTGCTTGAGTAAACATAACGGGCAGCGAGTACCCCTTTCAAGCTGTTTTTAAGTGTTTTGGTGAGGGCTGTACCCTTTAGAGTTTATTATGCTAAAGTTACAGGCAGTTGCAAAGTGAAATAGACCCTATTTTTGTCTCAGTCTTTCATAAAAAATTCTGTAAAATACTGAGAGTTGGTTTTTTTCCTTTCTTTCTTTTTCTTTCTTTCTTTTTTTTTTTTTTCCCCTTTTTGAGTAGGGGGGGATAGGGACAGCTCAAGGAGAAACGGTGGTGGGGGATGGCTGAGCTGTTCATACCTGAAATTCTTCAGAAAAAGTTTTGCCTTCTCATCTAGCTATTTGGAAATGATTTGAAGATTAGAAGCTGCTAATTGAAAACCTTAAAGGAATGAGTTTGCACCTTGAATTTTATAGTGTGTGGCATTTGAAAGTGAGGGACAGATAAAGTCAAGTGATTCTCATCTTTCACTTTTTAAGAACCTCATTTGAAGCACCCTTAAACTGTCAGGGGATATATATTATTCTAGTTAACAGGTTAACATTGCCATTTAATTCCAAGTTCACTTTCACAAGTGCGTAAACAGAATTTACAAGAGATTACATGTTATTTTCTTTTTTCTGTACATAAAAAAAGTTCTAAATATTAGCATGGAAGTAAACTGGAAATGCTACCAAAACTTAATTTGTCCAAAGTAAAATAAGATTGTGACTGGTAGATCATCTTTAAATGATACGTGACTCAAATGATACCAAAGCCTTTTAATAGATGTATATAAATCACTGCTGAATGTAGCTGTCATTCAGTGAGTGGTTGCCTGCTTCACAAAAGGGAAGAAAAATCTGGCCAAGGGCACTTGGGCAGACTCTTTAAAAATTAAATGTCATAGAGACATGCAGATGTATTTGACTTCACTGTTAGCTGAGAGAAGTCCCTCTGTTCCTTCTTTTCACCCATCCAGAGTGTGTATTGTTCGTTTCTCTACCTTCTAGTAATGTGCATCTTTATGAACCACGATCAGAAAAGTTAATCCTGGTGGAATCCCCACCTTCTGCTACCAAAAAGGTAGTGGATTTGGAGACTTTAAGCTTTCGGACTGAATTGAACTTGAACATTTTGGTAAGGGTAGCTAGCCTTGTTAGTAGGGACTGTAGGTAGTGAGCCCATGCTAGGTTTTTCTGCTGCCTATGCTCTTCTTACAGAGATGGCTAGCCCATATGAATACTAGACTACACTGGAAATCTTTCCATTAAATGGGTAATGAACCGTCAGACACCTGTAGGAAGAAAACAACACACAGACACACTCATGCACACATACTTTTTACATCTTCCCACAAGACTAAACTTTGAATGAGGCAGGTTTATTTCTACTATTTGTGTACTTCCCTATTTAAACAACAAAAAAAGAGCAACGCTATTACCAAAAAATACCACAGCACTAAATCATTCTTTACTCCTGCGTTTACTCATTCTTTACTCATTTTGCTTATAGTTCACAGACTGTATAACCTCTTACCACATGTACCCTTCTGAAATATTCATGGATAGTATCTGCATAATTATAAGGAAAAACAAACCTGGGCTGTGTAGAAAGACCGAGAAAATATATGGCTTTTTTTCACCTGCTGTGCCAGTATGTGATGACAGAGAACAACCATTCTTTTCTACACATCAGATGAAGATTTTCTTTTTATTTGTAGTTGGAAGAATAACAAAGAAAGACTGACACCTAAACCATTCTATGATTCTATGACATTTTTATAAATAACCAGAGGCCACAGGGACAGAGCATGTTTCACTGTGGACCTGAGTTTCATGAAAACTGCGGGACGATTACAGGGCGAGTGCACACATCCCTGATGGCATCACACTGTCATGGGCATATGCAGCTTGTCAGGTGGTGGCAATATCAGGGGCACAGTCTCCTTAACCGCAGTGGTAAATCTGCCATAAGATGAATCTTAGCAATCATGTGATAATAAAGTTAAAGTTCCCTCTAGCAAAAGCAACTTTTGGAAAACTAATTTTCCAAAAGATGACTACATGTATCGGAGGTTTTTTTCCTTGCGTGGATGTTGAACAGCTCTGGGTTCTAAGTGACAAACTGTACAATGGCCAGGCCGGGAGGGGGGTATCAGCATCTGTCTTTATGTTTTTCATCTGTCTAAACAGGTTTCTGGGATGTTTTAACTTTATGTCCTTGCTAGCTGCAGAAGCAGAGCCAGTATTACTTTCCGAGAAGACTTTCAGTACTTTACAAAGCTGTATCCCCGTTTAATTTGGAATAATATTTTTGCGTTTCCCTTGGGCAGAAATACAACAACCACCCATGTCTATTGTTCAGGTGACTATGTGATTTTTGGAATGTTGGAAGACTTGCAATAGTCCAAAAGCAAGAAATTACAGAGTTTTCACACAAATGACACCTCCAGGAGATTTCTGCTTGCTTCAGTCATATGTGACTGCAGGTCTGCAGAGGCTGATGAGAATATGGCTTCCTACAGCCTTGGAAATAGCCATCAGGACAGTTTCTGGCAGGTGGATGCATCAGAATAGTCATCAGGTAGTTGAGATGCATCAGACAGTCTAGAGTCTGGTCCTCTGGTCCTCATGGCTCCATCTAAACTGAGTGCATGAGTCTTTTAACATGTCACTCTCCGCCCAAACTGTGGACCCAGCCAGAACTCACTTGGGTCCCTGTCTGTGTGCCAGGGTAGAGGAGGAACAGGAGGGGTGGGCTGATGCACACTTGGATCTTTATTGGGGAGCCAGGATGTGCACCAGGGGCCAAGAGTTTCTTGTGGGTTAGAGATAACCCAAAGCTACTTTGAATTTGTAGCAATCTTGGCCTCTTGTGGTCAAAAAATACTCTTTGCTATAGTTGCTCCTGTGTCTTCTGGGTAGGAGCGTATTGCAATAATAGACACAGTGAGGGGAAACATAATATTCCAATTCTGAATTGCTGAGTGAGCCACAGGGATGCATGGGGGAGGAGAACATTATTTAGTATTCTATTTATTGTTATTTCAAATAAACAAACATTGGCAACAGAACAATGGCTTTCATTCTGGGAAGGTAGGCTAAGAAGAGTTCTTTCTCATAAGAAACCATGAGATCTGGAGGGACTGTAGCCAATTTGGCTGCTCCTGGTTTTTCTTCCCCTTGCATCAAATACTGATGTAAAACATTCTTACTTTCCAGAAAATATCTTAAGTAGCCTTGTCCTTTTATCTTGTTTATGAAAGGCAGGTAATAGTCTGCAACTCGTGTAACACATTGTTGGAACATTTTTGTAGTTTTATTCTGTTTCGTGAGATGCACCCATTTTTGGATGTATGAAACCGAGAACTGAGCCTTATTGGTATATTGTATTAGGGGAATAGTCATATCTTGAGGATATAGGTACTTTTGTTTTGAAACACAATGTTTTGAAGAAAGCTCATTTTGTTCCTCGAATAAGTAAGTTTAAGATCACTGCACTTATTGCCACACTTACTTTGGCATTGTTTATGCTGTGTTTTTGGAACCATCAGCTTAGCTTTTATCTCAGTTGTGGTGGTGTGTGTGTGCATGTACTTGTACAAACAATAGGACACAAGTGTTTCTTATTTTAAAATCTTGATGACTTAGAACATACCACAAACTATTTAACTTTATTCTTTCAAAGCCTCACTGAACCATGTGTCCTTCTCAATACAATATTGATCTTAGATCTTACAAAGGAAGAAAGTTTGCTTGAAATCGCTTCTTGAAATGAACACCTCTGCCTGTTAAAAGTTCCTTTCATCAGAGGCTGAGTATTTCAGGGAACAATTGTTTTCTTTTTCTCCCTTGGCACATGCTTTGTGAGTATTCAATAGCATTTAATGTGCTGGATAGCTTCCACAACACTCACCAATATAAGATGGACCACTAAGGTAGTTCAGTAAAGGGAAGCTAAATACAATCAAAGCTTTCCAAGTTAAGGACCCATTTGGGTGGCGCCTGCAAACCCAAACATTTGGAAAAGTTACTCTAATTGTGACTCAAAACCCAAGACCATAAATAAAACTGTAAGTGGCTCCAGATCCTAACAGCATTGTTACTGCAAATGGGCATTGGTACAACCAAGGGTACATCAGCTCTGAAAATAAAACACTTTCAACAATGCTTCCTTGCAATAAACTCTCGAGACACTTCACTCTAAAGAAACAAAAACAAAACCTGTGGGGGTTATTGTTGAAAGAGTCAGCAAAGCTTTTGATCAGGGGTTAGAAGTAATTTTTCTGCATGCAGCCAACATAAACTCTACCTTATAACGTGAAAGATATAATGGAGATGGCAGGTTGACTGCACACCCATAAGATATTAAAACTAGAAGCAAAGAGTAGAAGTGAATATGGGTGGGGAGGGAAACAAAAAGAAGTCGATCATGCAGATTTTGGCCAGTTGTGATGCTTTGGTCCGTCCCCCATTGCCCACTGAATACCTCGAGGAACAGCCATGTGTGTTCCTTGACAGCTGGCAAACCTCTGGGCTCGGTTCATTTTGAGAAGCCTCCAAAGGTTTAGCTGCTCTCCAAAGCCTATCTGAACCATGTTGGTTTGGAAATCGGGTTTCAAGATCTGGCTCGCTCAGGACATTGGTAGTGTTTCCATTTCTTCAGCCAGACCAGCCTCACCACAGGCGCAGCCATTTTCACGGTATTTTGGTACTTCCATTTCCTGTCAAGCCTGAGACCAGGAAGTGCAGAGGGCCTGAAAATTAAGAACTGAGTAAGAAGGAGTTGGGATCAAAGACCAATTTTTGAACAGCAAATGAAGGTCTGCGTTTGGTTCAGGAGTGGCGTTTTTTTATCTGAACAAATTTGTACATTCTTGGGAAAGCTGCAGAGTGAATGGAGGTTACATTTTGCAAAGCACTCGAGGATTTCCAAACATTTTGTTTTTTCTTTGGGATCAAAACCCAAATGCTTCTTAATTTTTTTGGTTTATTCAATATTGTGTTTTGAGGTAGATTTTTAAAAAGTTCAGATGAAAGATTCACAATGAAGGTCAATTCACAGTGAAAAGTTGGAATGCTTTCTTCAGAAATAATATAGTCAAAATAGTTTTTGACTGTGTGAATACTGCCCTCCCCTCCTCTGCCCCTCTACTGTCTTCTACAACAAAATTCTGGTGATGCCAATCATTTTGGTCTCAACGGCCCCGTGTAATCTCACGGGATATGCTTCTGTTGACATTTCTCTATCCACTTCTGGTTATTAATTGATAATCACTGCCTTCATATTTATCTACAGTGGTAGATAAAGCACTTTCCAGTGTAACGCTGGCTGTGAGCCTGAAAAGAGGATGTGCTTCAGGAAAAAACTTACAGTTTACAATATGCTGATATTATGCAAAATAATTTATGCCGAAGGAAAAGGAGGGATAACTTAAGTTGTAGCAAGAAATTGGCCATAAGCAAAGAGAAGAACAGGTATAGCATAAATAACTTCATTTTTTCCTGTGCTTTTTCAGTCTTTGCCTATTTGCCCCATCTACATAGGGAATTGATCTGAATTACAGCCATTGGTGTAGTGCAATGATGTGCATGGGATACAACGATACAAACTCCTGGTTACTGGGAGGTGAAAGCTACCCAAAAGCATGTGGACTGGTATTTAGATTGGTGTGGTAACAGTATCAGAGTGTTTCTTAATATGACTTTACCAAATTATGAATGGTCTTCAAACAAGCAAAGTTGATGTATTGTCCTGTCTTACCACAGAACCTGTGAAGTAAATTTGTGTGGAGTCAGTCCCACAAACTGAAGTTTTAGCCACTACTCACAGAAGAAATTGCCTTGATGAGTTAGTAACTGCCCTTCAGTGAATTTTTTCCCCCTAATTTATTAGCTTTTAAAAATGACCACTAAGTATTTCATCAGCTACTGAGACTCCCGGCTAATAGAGAACACATCCTAGAATTCTTGTCGGGACGGAAAGAGAAAACATTTCCTGAAGGCGATCCTTTCCAGCTCTCTCCCTGGCTTGCTCAGTGTGCCGCTAGAAAACTTGCTCAAGAATGTTTACCTCATACCTATCCAAAACCTAGCTTTTTTCCTTCATTTACTTTAGGCTGCTTGTTCTGTCATCTTCTGAGTCACGGAGTAAAGATCTGTTTTTCTTTTGTGTTACCATAAATTTGTTTTGAGGATGTAATAGTATACTTTCCTGTCTTTTAGGTGTTCATTCTTAAACTGTGTACAAATTAGCTGTCATACATATGCTATAAATCTTTGAGACTGTCCTAGAGCACCTAAAGAGTACTTAGGTGAAAACAAAGAAAAATTCCATTGCTCTGGAATGCTCTTTATTTATGCCATTGCTGCATGCATGTATTTTACAGAGTTTTAGGATACAGTTGCTGCCATAAAGTACTCACAGTCTTTTGTTCAGAATAGATTTGTCATACATTTATCAATATTCTTTGTTCAGTATGAAAGCAAGATACTGTCAGTGAATAAGTATTGTAAATGCTCAGGAGGGGCCTGTGCATTTTTTGAAATGAAAGTAATGTCAGATAAAGGATCATTTTAATGGTAATCAGGATGGACTCACTATGGTCCGTGTAGCAAGCTGCAGTACAGAGAAAACCTGCAGATTGAGGGCATGCATGGATGTCGGGGAGGGAAAGCAATGACTCAGTTTTATTATCTTTTTCTTGCTCTTATCTGAAGTAAAGCGGAGGAGTGGTGGAGTTTAGTCTGAGTAAAAGTCTGCCATTGAGTCTCATTACTACTTTGAAGGAGGGGGGAGAAGGGAGAGTCACATTTTGGTGGATGCACAAACCATTTAACCATGTTTTAACCATAACATGACTACGTGAACAGAAGTGCTGTTAAACCAGACCACGTGTCCTAAAGTATCACGCAGCACGGAGTGTGTGATCTGCCTGGGATCTAGATCATGCAATCTAGAGAGCTGACTCCTAAACCTTTTCCTTTGCTAGGTGCTGCTCTTTACAGTGGCATCTTTCTGCTAACGATAGAGCTTAGGGTTTGGGACCCCTTTTTGGAGAATACGAGGTGGAAGTATGGCGTTGGCAGCATATCAGAAAGGTAGTGAGATTAAAATGTGAGAATCTCTTCTCAGTGAGGCTGATACGTGTGTGCCATGCTGGCTGCAGTGCACTTGTGTTCATCCTGACTTACTATAGGTATCCAAACACTGGATGCCTATCTGGGACCACAAGGTGAACGTAATGGTCTCAAAAGGAGAATTGCTGTTGGAGGAGGTATCGTAAGGACACACCAACATGGATTCCAAACTGGGTCTGGTTCAGTTGCCCCAGTTAATGTATTTGTCCTTATGTCCATCTGCATAGGTGAAGAATTATTTCATGCATTTAATCACAGTCTTTTTAATCAGTTCTCATTCACTGTAGCATCCACACTGATGGCACTTAGTGCAGCCAAAGGGGTGCCAGTGAAGCTGACCCAGACTCTGCAAGATTACATTTGTCAAGTGCTGTGGTCCCTGTGAGCCACCTTTTTATGCCAGTAGTGCTGTATAGCACTGCTCAAGGCCAGAGAGTAGCCATCATCTGGACTAGTGTGCCTGTTGGAGTGAAAAATCAATGTCGCAAATGTCACTTTTTAAAGTAAAAATTGCTGTCAGATAAATGAAATCAAATAAGTGAAACCTGGTCCCAAGTATGCTATGTTGTACTGGACAATAGCACAAATTATAAAGACACCTTTGTACCCCACAAGAGGGTACAGAAATGAAAAAGACTGGCAACAGAGAAACTAAAGAAGCCTCTGACTTAACAGTATGTTTATTTGTTATTTGTTTAGTAAATTGTCTCTGATCTGTAGGATGGCTTACTTTTAGGAGGGAACCACCAAAGACTTCAGGGACGTAAGATAAAAAGTAGAGAGGGGATCTATACAGATCTTTCTCCATCTCTCCTCCTGCCCCATTCCGTTGCAAATGCAGCCCGGTGGCATCACTTGGGCAGCATCCTCAGGGGCAGGGAGGTCGCCTGTCTTCTTCTGCGACACTTTAGGGATCCACCACGGGAGGGAGCGCAAGAGCAGCACGGTCTGCCCCGTCCCCTCTGGGGAGGGCGGAGAGCAGGGGAATCCCTTGTTTCTCTACCCGGCTGCCTAAGTCTGGAGGGGAGCCGGGAGGAAACTGGGGACCTTCCTTTTTCAGCACTTGCCCATCAGATGAGCCCTCAAATGGGAGAAGTCTCCTGTGGAAAGAAGTCTCAACTACTGAAAGGTAAAACACAGCTCTGTAAAAAGAAGTGTCTTTAATGACATGGCTTGCCTTGACATTAATTAATCGTTAGCACTGATGAGAGTTCAGAGCAGGCTGGTGCGGACAAGAGGGGAAATATGGCCTTACATAGAAGCTCTCTTGACTGGGAGGGGTTCAGCCTGCAGAAAGCACACAGCCTGTTCATTTCATTGCATGTATCCATAATGCTTCTTTCTGCAGCATCTATTACAGGAATTCTGGTGAGCAAGACAAAACAAAGCGGACAACTTATTTTCCACACTGTATTTAATGGAATTATGTTTCAGACTGCATCCTCCTGGGAAGGCAGTTTTCAAGCACGTCAAATTTTTGATGGATTTCAGCCTAAGTGGATTTAGTTGCAAATCTGAACTTTATACAGGAGGTTTTATCTTTCCATCTTGTTTCCTCCTTGAAAGGTTCCATAAATTACATTTCTGAGAGAAAGGGAAAGATTTTTTTGAAAGAATTGTTCATTTGGTAAATTGCTCTTCTGTTTAAGTTTCCCCTTTCCAGGTGCTGAATGGCTCCCAGAGCAAAAGTTCTGTCATTGCTTGGTGATGGACTTCCACTAGTTTGCAATAAAATTCCAAGGCAATATTCATGCGCTGATAGTTGATTTCTTTCTGAAGGAAAAATGGCAAAAAGCAGAGCTGAAGTGCCTATTTGTCTGCACCTAGTGCAGTAATTTTCTCCAGTGCAAAATGGGTTTACAGTACTGCTCTTCTGAAGTGTCAGTGTTTCACATTCACTAGACGCAAGGCCAGGAGAGATGCAAGGCAACGAGAGAGTCAGAGTGTTTCCTACTAGATGGCAAAACCAGATCTGACACCAAGATGAAATGGCTTGAATATTGCTGAGAGAGATTGCTTTATGCACCTGGGTGGCTGGTGACAAACCCACAGAAGCACAGCAGACACAGCATTGCTGATTTGATGGAGTAACTGGTGAGATAATCACAGATTCACAGTACATGTAGTATTGAGGTAAAACCAAAGAAAAGGGCTAGCAGAAACCCTGCTGGTAGGAGCAAACCCAGCAGAGCTCGAAGCTGACATCCGCTGTGACTCGTGATTTTGACTGGGTTGTCTCTGGCCTCTGCAGATTTTGCTCCAACTTTCTTCTCTGTACAGTTGATCTTCTTTCCTTAGTACATCTTCTTCCCCAGTATTTATACGTCTTGCGTATTTATAGACTGTAGGCTCTTTGGGTTTGTACTGTGTTTTGGGCAACAGAGCCTCATTCTTTGTTGGCTCCCTTGGTCTACCGTTGTTATCAAGTTTAATAATAAAATGAGAGTGTATCTTGAATGACACCTGCTTACAGACGAGGCTGAACACAAGTAATGGAGGGTATACAAATAGTGGAGCTCATCGCCCAGTTGTGGCCACAGTCTGGTTCTTTGCATCCTTTGCATAGTATCCAAGCCGGCTACTTTGTATAGACTTTCCTGGTTTGTGTGTTTGGTTTTTGTGGTTTCTTTTTTTTTTTTTTTTTTTTTTTTATAACCTAGTCTACCTTTTGTAAAGAATTGGAGCGATCAATTCAGCACTACAGGAAGAGATGAGGAAAAGGGTCTATTCCCTGGTCTTGTCATACTGCCGGTCAAAGGGGATCTGCATAGTGCAGAAGGCCAAGTGTCATCTGCTTGGTATTTCCTGACTTGTGAGAGCTTAGTGTTTCAACCTTATCATTGCCCTAAAGCTGGGGTTCTCGGGCTGTGGTATGTGTTTCCTTTCATGGTGCAAAACTCTTTCTCCCCTAAAGGAAAAAAAGCCCTGAACCAACCCAGCCTTGTTTTTCCTGCAAAGAATAAAGGGAATGTTTGGATGTGTCCTCCTATTATCGCATGTAGCTCAGCATGGAGCTGGGAGCTTCTCTAATCACTGCCCTTCTCTACCTTTTCATGAGGGAGAAAAGAAGATGGATCTGGATGGAAGATACTTCCATCCTGTGGATGCAGACCAAAGAGCTGAGAGTTGTTGTTGCTCCTGCATTCACCACCTCTTGAATGTGCTCTTTTTTCTGTATCAGTGGCACCAAGAACCCTCTAAGAAACCTGGCCCAAAGGCTCTCTTGACAACCTCAAAGAGGTGTCAAACATTATCAAGGATCTCCTAGAGGCTACCTGGGGCTTCAAAATGTTATCCATCCGCTGCAATAAATTCCCTAGATTGCCATCTCCTATCTTAAGACTACCCATGTCAGTCATATATGTGTATCCAGTGGTGGACTGTATACATTCCCAGGCAATGCTTTTCTTCCTTTTGCTTTCCAATGATGATTGGAAAACCCCCATAAAAGCTGAAAGTTCTCTTGGGGTTAATAGTCAGAATTTCAGACTTTTTTTCCTGAAGTTTACACAATTTGATCTCACCACTTTGATCTGAATTTTTTTTTTGTTTGTTTGTGTGGTTTGATCTAAGAAAGGGGATGATGCATAGGAGTTAAATGTTAGTTTTCATTTGACAAAATTTCTAAGTTGTTAGGTTTTTTGACTATGTTGGAGATGCTGCAGGGCAGCTATGTTTGGTAGCTGATAAATTTGTGTTATTCGAAGACTGAAAAGAACACCCTACCCCTTCAAATCTCAGATCAGGTCCACTTCAGGAACTGCCTCAAGCAATAGTTGGTTTTATTTTAGTAGCTCTCTTGACTGTCGTACTAAACCATGAGAGAATAGAGAGAGCTTTTACTGCTTGAATTGCTTGTTATGACAGGAGCAATCTAAAAGTTACACAGTTTCTCTCCTTGACACAAAAGTAAATTATTTCTTTAAAACTGCTAGCCTGGGTCTTCTCCGCACACCTGGGGGTGAGGAAACTCCAAAGTGAGATTCATTTTACAATCATGTCAGGAAATCATACTCTTTTAATACAAGTAAGAAGCAACCAGATGTGTTCAATGAAATTAGGTGGTTACAAATAGGACTAATCACACGTAAAAACTCACTATTTCCACCTGACAGCAATTAAACCAGTGTCAGAGATGCAATGAAATTCCCTCAAGGGATGTTCAGATAAAAAAGTTAAACATTTGAAAGAGTGTGCATGATGGATGGAAAAGCTTGAGCGAAATGACAAGTCTATCAAAGCTGAAGGGGGTCACAGTTCATATTCTACAGCTATTTTGTGGTATGCAGGATGTCTCTCAGGAAGAGCCCCGCAGCTATCTGCTGTCAGCAACAGCAAAGCAGGTGTGCGTGCGTCTGAGGGAGGCAGAAATAGATGCTTTCTGCTTCCCATACGTGATGTTTCTCGTTTGAATATAGGTCAACACCTTTTAAACCTTTGTGATTATTTTTCGTTGTTTCTGGTTTTTGCTAAAACACTACTGTTTAGTGGAGTGACATTCAAAAGTTGTTAAGAAAGTCTAATTGGAGCTGATTGCTTAATTTTGTATCAGTTCTTTGTGACTGCAAAATGTCCTGAGGGCTGCATGTGTCCCGTCCACACATTCTGTGTCCTGCATTGCTTAAAAGGTGGTGGAATGTGTGCCAGGTGTCTTCAAGGCAGTTCAAATAGTGGAGAAGTGTGGTTGAGGGGAGCTGAGATGGTTTGCCCCCTTAGTACACCATTTTGAGAGGTCAGAAATGATTCTGCCTCACCATGCTGCAGTTCTTCCTGATAAAGAGGGGGGTCACACTCACAGCTTCCATCCTGTCGCTCCTGAATATCAGTTTGCTTTTGTACACCCTCATGTGACTTGGAGAGAAGAAGTGCCCAAGACCGATACTCAACAGATGTAAGTTCTGAGCTCTCTGATCATGTCGTGTGTGTCATGGATAGACGAGCTGCAGGTGTAGCTGTACGTGGGTGCCAGAGGGTTTGTTTGATGGCAATTCAAATATTCCACACTCTTTATAATGCATGTGTCCAGCCTTTATCACTACATACTCCTGAGTCCAGTGGGAGCTTGGACAAGGCAAAGTTGGACATGTGTCTGTCCTCTTGACTCTGGAACAAGGGAAACTTCTATTTGCTCTCCTGAAAGGAATGAAGGAGAATAAACTTGACTATGGGTCTCCTCTATAAGGGCAGAAGCATGTGGAGGAGCTTGGAGATGATTGCAATATCTGAAACTGATACTGTCAATGAACGTGTTTGGATGTGAAGCCTCAGTGACATGATAAAATCTCTGTCAGTCTCTATGTGTCTGCCCCTTGAATAAAACAGAAATGTGTTGTCAGGTTTTTGTGCATATAGGTAGAAGGTGGTCAACAGAAGGATACTGCTGGGCATACACTGTACAGAGGAATGGCACAAAATCACCTCTCTCTGCTGTCTGTTGCTGCTGAGTGGTATTTACTTTCTTGAATTAACCTTGTCATCATATTCATGCTTCTTACATATTGTTGTCAAATGCGTGTGACTACAGAACTTGAAGTTCCACTGAAACAGCAGGCAAACACTACATTGTGAAATAAAGCTTGTTAAAATACTGTCCAACTTTCACTTTACAGGACAAATATAGGAGGCTGATAAGTTGGAGCTAAATCCCACATCCACAGAGGCCATTATTATGTTGGTCCGTTTTTTGGGGGGTGAAAATCATGGTTTTCATCGTGGCAGCAAGGGGAGGATCTCTTCTGAGACACAGCCGTTCTTAGACGACACGCTGTATGCAGGCTCCAGAAATTGTTCTGGGAGCCAAAGACTGGCTGAAACACACCTGTTGGAAGCACTAGTTCAGGTGAAATGGAAGTGAGCAGGACCTGGAAGTAATCAAGGTCAACTGAATGGGAAGCTGTACTCATCCCAAAAATGTGTGAAGAAAAAAATCTTGTGTCTTAGTATTTTTTCTATTTCTTTACTTTTTTTTTTTTTTTCAAAAATGATATGCTTCTTCCAAAATAAAATGGGCTATAAATAAAATGGGCTATAAATAACGTGTACTTATTTTTATAAAGTTCTTTTCTTTCAAGCAAGCTATAAGGCAATCTCTAAAGGTTTCACATTACATCAGAGTCACATCAATTATCTGCATATACAACTCTTAAGTTAGAGCTAAGGCCATCTATGCATCTTGTTCATCCACACTATCATTAAGAAAAGCTCATGGAACTGGGAGTGCTAAGGTACCTGTTATTCATTCTGACTGCGTAATACAGGCAAGCACATTCAGGGTGCATTGGTTTCACGAAACACTTTGTTTTCCAAGCTCGCACCTCTCCATCAGTCCTGCTGCCCCCCCATGGCCTGGAATCCCACCCCAGCTGGATTAAGGTATGTAAGGTGAGGCTTGTCTCAACCAAGGGTGCTTACCTGCTACTACCTTAGCCAAGAATCTGCCTCGTTGCCCAGAAATGTTTGCGCATTGTGTTAAAACTCCTTCTGCAGATTGCATATGGAAGCATGCAGTGTGTGAGTTTGTATTTTCAACAGCCAGCCTCCATCTTAGTAACTGTATGATGCATGAAACTAGTTAATGCTGTTACTTCAGTTAATGTGGCCAGTACTCCCGCACGTGCATTAACTTGAAGCTGTGAATGGTGCTATGAAATGAAGGGTTGGCCTTGCAAGCACGGGTCACTTGCGTTGTTGTTGCAGCACATTGATCAGGGTTTTAAGCTTTTTCTAGCCCAGAGATCTCCGCTGCTCACTGGTTTGCTTTCTCAGACAGCTGTTGACTATATGCTGTCTCTCAGATAGTCTTTTTTTCTTCGTCACGCTTTCCATGTCAAAGGTGAACACCATTGCACTATTGCTATTTCATTTTCCAAATTGCATTAGGGGCTGTGCCATGGGAATCCATTTAACTGTTATGGTGTTGTTCAAATACACTGTAACTTGAATCGAACACTTGGCAGATTTAGCCTGATGGACTGTGAATCCAGATGTTATCCTTCTTCTGCTCACCACCTAATAAAATACAAACCCAGTACTTTGTTACCCTAGAGGTAATTTATCAGCGGCACTCAGCTTCATTATGGACCCCTCCGTTACCCTGTGGAAGGTGGTGGATCCATCCGGTGGAGAAGTGCAGTTCTACTGTATGTAGTAGGTCATTTGGGAATTTGTCTGGGACTCCCTCCTAGAAAGTGTATATTAGGGCTTGGGAGCTAGTCCTGAAGCTCTGGTAATGACCAAATTGGTGACAGTGTGCCTACAGATGCCTCTCAGAACCAGAGGAGACAGGTTTGGTTCAAAAAAAATTGGGCAAATATTTCTGCTTTATTCCTAGGTGACTACTAAATCAGTGCTGTGCTTCTGATTGATGGCTGAGTCTAAGAACAAGCTCGCTCACAGTTGCCCAGTTTTTCCTGTTTATTTACCATCATCCCTGTAAGGCCTAGTTCTTTAGGAGCCAGTAGAAACTGAGTTGGTAAAAATGGTGATTCCCTCACCTAGTAAAAGAGCATTCGTGAAAGGCCAATATATCAGCTATAAGATGGGCTGAAAACATAGGGAGAGAAGAGTCACATATATCCAAAGGTAGGTGCATATATATTCGAAGGATCAAAAAAGAAAAGCACAAGAGAAGAATGTTTTAATCAATATCATATACAAGATAGCCATCTAGCTCCAGGCAGTCTAGAGAAAATTCTCCCCTCTTGCCCAAGTCATGTACATGCATGTACTGACTCCTTTGTTTGTTTGGGTTTTTTTTTGTTTTTAACTGATTTCCTTCTTTCGTGGATAGGTGGCTTTTCATTATACGAGATTTAAAAATAATAGTTATCAATAGCAAAACAAGTGAAGCCTCTGCTAGCCAATCTGATTAGCTGAATGGCTAAATGTTTTCTTTCAGGTTAAGAATTCTGTAAGCAAAGCTGCAAGTGATTAAAACCGGTATTAGCATAAAGAGAGAAGGAACGGAGAAATTTGGGCAAATTTTTATAAAGAAGGCAGTTTGCCTATGAGATGTTGCATTTTTAAAGAGAACATTTGTTAACAAACAGCTCTTCTGTTTGAAAGTTTTCAATAACCTTTGTGGATTCTGTTGAAAACCCGGGTTTATAGTGCTGATGTTCTTAAAGAGATGGAGTAGTCATTATATTGTACTCTAGAAATGTGTAGTAATTAAAAGGAGTTTTGTTTCCTGAAAGAGCTGACAGGAGATAAAAGTGCATGAAATCTAGCAATTTTAAAGTAGAAGCAGTGTTTAATTGGAAGGAACTTCAAGCAGCTGTAGTATTTCATGTGTAGTGTAACATAGGTGTAACTACAGGTTAGTATAGTTACATGTGTAGTTTTGTGGTGTATCAGTAGCTATAGCTAAACAGGAGCTAATAGTTTTAAAAGTTTCATGAACCGAGTCCACTTCTGTGAACCTTTTCTAACCTGAAAGGTGTTCTGCAAAATTTGCAAACTCTTCAACTTCTCTGATTTGAGCTAGCCATCACACCGTCTTATTTCAATATTGCAGAGAATATAGCAGTACTCACTGTTGCCTTTTTTTAGCAATTACCCATTCTCCTTGTGACAGTTCCTTTACCATTTTTAATATGACAATATATGTTTCTGATTTGGCATATGTTGAAGACATGGCTCATTTAAAAAAACAGTATATCAAGCCCTCTGTTCATAAATCCATAGCTTCAGTACAGAGTGGCAAAAATGTTGAAGGATTTTGCAGATTTTACAGAATATTTTTCAGCCTTGGAATAGTCTATAAAACCAGGCTCTATCCAGGAAACATTTGAAAGCATAATAAATACTGTTTAATTGTTGTGTCAATACAGGAAGATCTCTCAGGTACATCTGACGTCTGGGCAAAATTGACATTTGAATTTTGAATCATTATTTAGCATGACAAGAGAATAAGATAAGACAGGTCAAGTTGTTGATTGTTACTTTTGCTAACTTTGTTTCTAACCAGGCATATTAAAATGTTCACAGACAGCTTCAGATTTACCCCTGCAGAAATAGGGGAAAAAAACCGATATCCTTATATAACTATAATCAAAGACAAACTCTTATAAAAGTGTTTATTTTATTATCACATTTTTTTTTTAAATGTGTTTCATACTCACAATCTCGGCATAGCAGGTAAGATCATCTATAGAAGTTTAAATGTGTGATTTGGGGGATGTCTCCAAAGATCCATTCATCAAAGATGCCTTTGAAAAATGCCAAGTTATTTCATTTATGTATTTTTAAAGATATCTTTGGTGTTATATAGAAAATTACTTTTCAAGTTGTTTGTTTCATTGGGTAAGCACAGGTCCTTTACATTTATATCACTTGTATGATCTTAGTGTCACAGTGACCTTACCCATATCAAAATCTTTAATGTCAAAATAGTCCAATCTTAGAACTGTCTTCTCTAATTACCCTAATTACCTAATGTCAAAAGATCCCTATAACCCAGTCTAAATACATTTGAATCCAGCAAATTAGCACATGTAAGGCTTTTTTTCTCATATTATTCAATTAAAAATGAATTCCCCTTCCTCTGTCCAAAGCAAATCATTACACATCCCTCTCGGGGGACCAATTCCTTTCTACTTGAACGACTACGGCTGCCAAGAACCTCTTAATATGGTAAAAAATGTAATGTAAAAGGCAAGCAGCCTACATTAGAGTGTCAGACGCTGTGAGGACGAGGGAGTGGGAGTGGTGGGGGCTTCCCATGGACAGCCAGGGCCCATCCCACCATTTGGCCAGGAGCAGGGCAGCCATGGGGCCTGGGGCAGCCCTAGCCCCAGGCATCGGGCACCTCCCTGGGGACGGGCTGGTGTCAAGGTGGGAAGTCCCCCATAGATTGAGGTCTGAGTCTGGATCAGCAGAGCCCATGGTGAAGCTGCAGCGTGGTGGGAGCAATGCATCAGGCAGAAGCCAAGCAGCAAAGTTGTGGCTGAAAAGCAGCTCCCGTCGGCAGGGGCCAGCCCCATTTGGGTTGTCCTCCCCCTAGCCCTACCTGGGAGCCTCTCCCCAGGGACACCAGGAGAAGGGGGCTCCCGCAGCCGTGCTGTCTCTCCATTGACCCTGAGCCCAGGCAGCCAAACCTTTCTGAGGGGCATGCTCTCAGGACCTGGCCACAGAGCTCCAACATCAGGTTTAGGTGCTCCAATTGAGAAGGCGCCCTAAAAAATAGCTATTTAATCTGCAAAGTAATTCTTCCAATGAAAGATCCTAGCAACCAGTTTTTTGATCTGGAAAAGGTGGTAGGAACCAATTTAAGGCAGGCAGAGGTCAAGCTGTTGTTTCCAGTTTTACAGGACAGAACCTGTGTTGGTTGTTGGTGGTGTAAGAACCCCAGCAAACCACCTCTGCATTCTAGTTGGCATTGTGTATCACTGTACTTTGTATAATACAGATTTTATAGCTTTAAATTGCTATGAAATGCACAGGCAGTAGAGACAATAAACCTCTGATTTAATCACATATGTTATGCTGAAGTTCCTTTGTTCTTCATGGGTGAAGACTTTTCCTTCAGAGGAGAATCACAAACAAGAAGATAAGCACAATACCAAAACCAATACCAATCCCATCATCCTCTAAGTCATGAAAACAGACTGAAGGAGAACCTCTGAAATGAATCCCTATGATACAAGCGTAAGAAACTGTAGAAAAATGGAACCATCTGCATAGAGGACTGTCTCAGACAGACTGCGGAAGCAATGTGTGTCCAGCAGTCTTACAGCTCATCACCCAGTATGTCTAGAGAGCACTAGGTTTTGTAGGTTCCCACATCATATTGAATATTTTTGGAAGACAGCAGTTACTAGACTGTTGACCACTCATGTTAATATATCTGACATGATAGCCAGCATGCAGATAAAGTTCCCCCATCTGCAATATCCTCGGGTGCAAGCTGGAGCAAGCTATAGCAGGAAATGAAAAAATTGCTTTCCGTGTTGCTTTCCCTGCTTTCCACACCGTATAAACTGAAAAGTGCAAGTAAACCTTGTGAAAGCACGGGTAGGCTGCCAGAGACAGAAGCTGGGTGCATGCCTGCGTGTGCGGGTGAAGAAAGCAGGACTTTGTGACTGTTTCTGGGCTGCACAGCTGAGTCTTGTGCAAATGCTCCTGAGTTGTAGGAGACCAGGTAGCTCAGCATAACTGTGTTGCCAGGGCACGGTGCCCAAGCTGCTAATGGCTTTCAGAGCCATGCAACATTGAGTACATCAACACTAATGTGGCAGTACGGTTCTCCACCAGGCAGTGCAGGGATGCCATAGATCACTACCTTTGTAATCATCAGATACATTTTTCAATGTTTTCAAATTTCAGAAGACTAAACTGAATAAGGAAGTTGCAGGTAACTAACAGACATGTGGCTTGCCTTCAGATGTTCAGCCCAGAAGTGCCTTAGTGAAATCAGTTTCTATTATCTTGCAAGGTCTGGTCAGAAATAGCTGTGGGACTACAAGAACTGATCTCATGTTGATGAAAGATCAAATTTCATGCCTTGTATTCACAGTTATGAAACAACAGGTGCTTGCCAGCATCAGCTTTTCCGAGACAACAAGAAGACTCTGAAGGACACTTCCTCCTCACTAGAGAAATAAAAAAAAAAAGAAACAAGTATCCATTTCTCATTTCTTGGTCTAACAGAAATGATATTTTTACTTTTACATTCTTACTTCACCACATCAGGATTTTTTTCTGGACTTAGGAGAAACCTTTACACTGAAAGCATTTGCAAAGTAACTTGTGTTACTGTCATATCTGGCCGTAAGGGTGGACACTAAATCGAACTCATTTTCAGGATTTGTAGAAGAATTTCCATTCATAATCTCTTTGATCAACTTGAATAAATAGGATGATAGAAGGAAATTTTTCAGTTGTCTTGGAAATTTTCATTGCTAACTGAATTTTTTGGTGCAGAAGGTTTGTTTGACCTCCTTTGATGTCTTTCTTGGGGATAGGCATTATGCCTTCATGACTGTTTCTGCACCACAAGGCTGAGTACTGTGCAAACACTCCTGAGTTGTAGGAGACCACATAGCTCAATGAACTGTCTTATCATGGCATTAGCCATGGATAGACATTAGCTTCTGAAATGACTAAAGGTTTTATACAGGAGATACTTGGTAAGAGTATATGTGGGGAGAAAATTGCATCAGTAAGTCCCATCTGCCTTCACAATAAATGTATTAACCTTGAGTGATCCATCCAGTTCCTCACTGAGATCCTCTTTAAGTAGTGCAGATTTTGTCACCCCATTGCGATGATAGCCTTGTTTTTTAACATAATGTAGTTAGAGCTATACCTTGTTATCAACACACACTTTTGGATAGCATATCAAATGGAGTGATGATATGGAATTAATGGGGGAAGAGAGGAATAACACCTGTTTCCCATTTGCACCACTTCCATTTCATGGAGATGGGCTGTAGCTGTGTAACTAGGTAGCCCTCTCCCTGGCCTTTTTATAGTGGTGGTGCCAGGCAGTCTAATGTATTAGCCTGGGAGGGGTTTGGATGAGCTGTCAGTAGAGTTGGGGTGTAGGGAAGGGGCTAGTCTATCAGTGTGTGCTTGCCTGTGTCCTGTGGGGGGGCGTTGGCTCTCAGTTGCTATTTTGCATAGTGCTGCTGATGACAGAACAGACTGGGATTTCTCAGGTAGACTTTCAATGGGTTGTTTCTTTGTGACTGGCAGCTTATATCAGCTGAGGGAGCAGCTTCTTTTGGTGCCAACATCAGTGCATTGTGCTTGTTATCTAAATAGTCAAGGCAATATTTGATATGTTCTGTTTTGAACTAAGTGTTCAGGCTAGGAACAAAATCTAGTGGAGAGACCATACTTAATGGAAGCTGTTTCTAAGGTGGTGGCTCTACTCAAAGTGACTTTAAAATAATTTTTGCCTAACAGGAAAGGAGTCTGTGCCTTCCCTCTGCTCTCCAGAGCTGGAAGCAACCTGAGCACTGCAGCTCTGAATAGCAGTAGTCTCCTGTTCCTCCTGTACCTTGTATGTCTTCTGTAGGTGCTGTCTATGATCTGTTGTACAGCACTAGCAAACTGTAATTCAGGAAACAGTTTAACTCATCAGCTCAGGGTGGCAACAGGGAGGGAACTAGGAGGGTCAAAAAAGCATAGTGTTTCTATCCATGCAGTATCCTTGAAAATATAGATTGATATCCTGTCTGGAAATTAAACTCTTTCCTCTCATAATGCCATCTGGTGTCTTTCAGGCCCTCTACTGTGCAGCGGTATCCCTGACAAGACTGTCAGTTTTTGGTGGCCTCAGTCCCTTTGCTACCATTGCTGTATGAGCATTGAGTAGCTATTTGAGCATGTGCTTACAGCCTGAGCCCTTCTTGGTTTGTGTTACCTAAAGGGAAGGCCTCCCATGCAGTGAGGTTCTGGAGAGGGCAGCTCCCTCTGCAGAGCCATTGCAGCTGCCTCCATGCCTTGTCCTGTTCACATCTAATGTCTTCAGGGCAAAGATCTCTGTGTCAGTGTGTGAGATGGGACTTTCCTCAAGTGGGAGGTTGTGAACTCGTGTGAAACTCCTGGAAGTGCTGTTGTGAGGTGGTCTGCGTACCCCTGTATGGCAACAGCAGTGTCAAGGATGCTGATCATCGGTGTTGCTTGGTATAGTTTAAGCTGGTGGAGGCAGCTGTTGAAATCCTGCTTGTGGGATGTGGATGTGTATTAGTTGGAAAGAAGAGCTGGGAAAGATCCCATCCTCTCAGAGACTTACGAACTAAGTGTCTCTGTCAAGCTGTTTTGGCCTAGAGGCAGCAGAAGCCTGTGTCTATCTGGCAGGAACAACTGAGAATTTCTCCACCTCTTTGCCCAGAGGAAACTGAAATTCTTCAACCTTGCCTTTTTAGTTTAGATAATCTGAGGATAAAGCTCTACTGCTCATGTGGTCCTCCCTCAAGGGGAGCAACAGGATGGAGGAGAGGATTTGTTAAGCAGGTAATTGTGTCGCTCAATTTGAGCGACCACCAAGAAAATCTTCTGCTATGGTCAGGTGAAAAAGACCATGGAGCTGAACTTTAGGGTGGACTTGATGCCAGCTCGCATGCCATAATGTAAGCTTGGCACTCAGAGCCAAGCTCTCAGAAGATGGAATTTTCCCGCACTAGCGCTGTGTGGGATTCGTTCCACAAATTCATGGTTGGAGGACTATATGTTGGGAAGGAGAGCGTGTGAAGAATGTTGAAAAGATGTTTCCTAAACCACATAATAGAAACAATGGAAAAAGGAAGAGTTACAGCTCAAGCCCCTGTGTATGTTTCTGTGAGTTCACACAAAATTGCTATGGACATAGTGCCAATATTCTTCGCTTAAGCTACTGCTCTTTGTTTAAGTTATACAGTCCCTCTTGAACACTGGGGCATCCTGTATCAGTGAATTTGCAGCACATCTCCCAGAAGAGAACTCTGGGGAGTTCTACTGAATGCCAGCCCCCCTACACCTCTCAAGCCCTCTGCCTTTCATTTTACTGTTGTGATAAAAACTGCTGTATATGTGCATTAGATAACAGGGAATAATTTTCCTCATGTTATAGCAGTGAATCTTTATTCAAATGGAAGTGGCTACACAGCTGCAACTTGTTAAGAGTTTGACCTATAGTATTTGCAGATGGGATCACAGTGATGGCCTAGTGACATCTGCTGTTTATTTTGTCTTCTGTGAGATGCTGCTGTGTTTAATGATGATAGGCAGCCTTCCTCGATGATTCTTCATGTGCCCATGTTACTCAGCTAGTAGTCAAACTTTTCAGCTACAAGGATGAAACTGAAATAATTAAAACACCCTCTAAGATCCTTTATTGAATAGGGACTTTGACCATAGGAAAAAATGTACAATACTCTAAGGTGTCTGTGGATGAAGCATGCGCCTTTCCTGTGTTCACTTTAGGATTAGGATTGAGGGAATAAACCCTACTGAAAGTTGTATTAAAATGAGTGCTTGCAAAAGTTCATCAGCCTCTTCAGTTTTCGTGTCTGTTAATAACAGAGGAGATCCGCATCCAACTGGCTCCTGAAAGCATGATCTTACCTACTTGAGAAGAAAGGCACTATTGTTAGCAGCACTTCACTGACTCCTGTAAACTGGATTGAGTTCACTAGTTCAGAAAAACGCTAAGATTGTGACCATGGAGCTTTTCTATTAATAGAATCTGAAAAGGACAAAGTACAGGATAAAGTAGTAAATGGCTTCTTAGGCTGCTAGGAAAAGTCCTGAAGCTGAGCGTTTTCAGCACAAATTCTATTACCTGGACTAAAACACACCAACTGAAATGTCATAATATAGTTGAAGTCATTTACAGCTTCTCTGGGTAGGCTTACAATTTATAAAAATCACAGGTGATGCCTGGCTTTTAGAAATAACAAATTGCAAAATAAAGACAAAGAGGATTTTATTATGCGTTATTAGAACATCAACGAAAAGTAGATGAGGATGCTTTTCTGTTCTGAATCTGCAGTTCAAAGAAGGTTTAAATATCAAAGTGAAATGATGCATAATTCATTGTGTTCAGGTCTGGTTTTCTGCAGGTATAGTGTGTGTTGCTAACACTTTTTCCCCATTAAATATAACAAGTAGCCTTTTGTTGGGCCAAAAAACCTTGGACATTGATCTCACCTGGAAACTTTCAACTCTGTATCTTGGAAAGAAATGTCCTTGAGTTACCAGTGCTGAAAAAGGGATGTTTGTTTGTCTCTTTTTAATCCCAGTTAATGTGTCCCATGAACATACTGATCAACCTCACTAATGATTTACACTCGAGGGAGTCAAATGAGTTTAAAACGCAAGCTGCAAATCTCTCTAACTCTATACAACAGGTAGTTAAGTCTAACAGATAGCTGTGGTGTACGAAACTCTATGCAGGGCAACAGATGGACTACTGCACTTCACAGTTGTGTTTTTGCAGATGGTAGACTGACAGTTTTGGCAAAATCGTGTTTTGTGCCCATCAGTCACCGACATCGCTGGAACTCCAGTTCCCTCATCCTCTGAGCCACAATAAAAGACCATAGAAATTTTTGTTCGGCCAGTTACTGTTAGTGTGTGAATTCATTGCTGTAGCTTTATTCACACAAAAGCAGCTAAGAGTCTCTTGTCTGTTCCCCAGTGAAGAATCATTGCAGACATGCTTGCATTTTCACGAGTGCTTATCACCCTTAAATGTAGAAAGAAAATTCCAAGTAGCCGGAGGTCAGAAAAATCAACTACTTCCAGAAGCCTGTATTTTATCTGTGTGTATTCTCTTAAGATACAGCTGGGCGGACAGAGGGTCGTCTGGTCTTCTTGGAAACAGTTGATATTTTCCCACCTATTTCAGTATTGACTTGAAGTTTATAATCAAGCTCTAAGTGTTACTTGCAGCTATGAATCAAATATGGGCGAATATTCCTGCCTAATGGAAAAAGTCACTTCCTACTTTCTAAATACCCGTTTGAAGAAAGATACCGTTAATTAATTCAGTTTACTGAATGCGCTTGCTGGGTAAAACAATATCTTACCTCCCTGCTCCCATAGTAAACAATATGTTCTTTACTGGAACTGAACAGCATACCTAAGTTACTGAAATAATCTATTTTTTCTATAAATCTGACTTGTATGTCTTTCTTGTATTTAAGAAATCACAGTAGTAAAGCAAATTTCCCGTGCCCCTCTTTGGTAATGTGACCTTGACTCAGATTCCCTTTAACTGAGATAGTTCAATCCCCAAATCTTTCCAGGCTCAGAGTTTTTTGGGGAGGTACTCAAAAAGGTGACTGGAGCAGGGCAAGTGGTTTTCATTAAAAAAAACCAAAAACCCAAATAGCAACATTAAACTTCTGGGTTTGTATGTAAGCTAATCCTGAAGGGGTAGATATGTATGCAGATATATGCATAAGCAGACAGATGTATCAAAATCCCCTATTTAAATAAAAACATCTAAACAGTCTTCACACCTTGTGAAAGCATTGGGTTTGCTGCTACAAATGCAAACAAAAACATCTGGATGTGACAGGTGTTGCAGTGTGGATCACGCCGAGGCACTGGAGTTAATTTATGGATGTTTGAAAACAAATACAGCTTTAGTGGTTTTCTTCTAATGGATGGTGTCACTGTTGATGTGGAGACTCAAGAAATCATATTTCTGTTCACCCTCTTCATGTTTAGTGCTCAGATGACAGTAAGAGGCATAGCACTACTTGGTTTTGATTAAAATACATAGTTTTGTTATATAAGATCGTCCAGCTGGGGCTGAAAAAATTAGTTCATGTAAGTGATGCTGTTTTTCTGGCTGACATGAGGTTAGGGATCTGAGATCTGCTTTGGAGGTTGCTGTCTTACCCCCAGACACTTGTTCCTCTTGCTGCCCCAGGGAAGTCTATGGAAATGGTGTAAGCGGATGGGTGGGAGCAAGTGGGCGGGATAATCTTACATTAGGAAAAGATGGAATACTGATGAGTTGTGAAAATGTTGCATTGGGAAAAAGATTGGCATCTGGTAACTGTAAGTACTAACATCCAGCACAGAGCTTGAATTTTGTATTTTTGTTCTTCAGTACTGCTTGCTGAAGAAGAGGATCTGACTACTATGTACCATGAAAACTCTTAAAATGACTGGATTGTCATAGCTCAGGGTGAAAGGGGAAATGAAGGCTTATTCAGCATATTCCTGATATTTCTGAATTGTCAGTTTGGTTGGCAGCATATACCACCTCTGAGAAAAGACATCTGTGGCTGGAGTCAGTAGACCTTTAACTTAATTGGAAAATGCTTTCTCAAACTTGGGATTCCCGGCCTAGACTCTAGGAAATAAACCTCTTTCCCACAACTAACTGCATAGTTGACATATTTTGGTTTGGATGCTAATTCTCAAGAGTGGGAAGATGAGTTCGTTTTATTACTGGGTTAATTACTTCTTATACAACCAGTTTCAGTATATACATTTTAAAAACGCACCCTTTCAAATTCAGAAAAATATTAGGCTATTAGGGAAGGAAGTATTAAGTGTGTACATATTCATAGATGGGTCACTTCTGTTCTCACTCATACTACTGAGTATGTAAATCCATCTGATAAGCTACCTTTCTTTTTAAAAGCTGAATCATTTTTTTTTTTTTTTTTAATTTTTCTAACTTCAGCTTCAAGTTACTGGATCTTTGCCTTTGCTGGAAGTTAAGGCAGATCTCTTAAATGAGAAAGGTATTTTGCTTCTTTAATACTTTCTGTAAAGTTTTTTTTTCTTTTCGTTTCAAACAATTTCAGAATAGATAAGTTCTGCTTTCTAATGTGTAAGTGATCAATGACTCGTCCTATGGTAGGAAATGAGATTGCTGTTGTTAATGACATTGACAGAGTTCAGTCTCTCCCACAAATATTTTAGTAAGGAAACAGCTAAGGTTGGCAGGTAATTTTAACAGAAATAGAGTTCTAACTTTAAGCAGAAATTGATTTTGTAACCACAACAATTTTTTCATGCTGGAAATCGTTGGGTTCTGTATAGGTGTCCCTACTGCTTAACTCTGGAATGAGTTCTTCTAATTGTCACATATTTGCTGATGTAGCAAATTAACTTTCACATCTGAGTCATGGACAGCGGAAATTATAATTTCAATGGAATATCAAGTTGGCATTTGTCTGTTAATGTGTTTATTTTCCATGTTTCTCTTTTGTTCTAGACCAGTACTCATTACTGTTCATGTTCCACAACTTAATTTACCAGTTACTACAAAGCCTGTAAAATCCAAAGTAGGTGCTGATCTATTCAGTATGATACATTAGTTAAAATCACAGCAAACTTTGAATTGCTACAATTTTATATAGACAAGGGTCTGAATCAAAATCTTGGATCTAAAACACACCAAGCTTGAGGAGCATTTGGATTCAGATCTGAACTCTGCGGTTTGGGTTTTTCTTTAATCACATGGTGTTACAAACATCTATTTCATGTGTCTAAACTGTCCCAGCTGTGCAGAGTATTTCCTTGAACACATTGGACTTATTTTTACACAGATGTAAATCAGGAGTAACTTTGCTAAAGTCAATGCAACTGGTGCCAGTAGATGATGTTTGAGGAAAGGTCTGTGCTTTCCATATGATGTCTCTGTATGCTAATAATATAGAAATGAAATGTATTCTTTGCATCATCTTTGGGAAAAATCTGTCTGCAAGTCTCCGCATGAGCATGAACATCATGCAGATTTGCTAACAGACACAAAATATAAAGGAGTTCGAATGGCAGCTGTCTACAACGGCCATTTGAGACCTTTCTTTTAAGGTGGACCTCAGTGCCATCGCTGTATGCTCCTTGCTGTCTTCCCTTCACTTTACTGGTTTATTGCAGGCTCGGCTACCACCGGTGCCTTCTCTTTACACTTTCTGTAGCCATGTCCCGCTGCACCCTGTCAGGGCGCCGAGTTTGTCATTGTGCCTTTTGCCTCTCACCTTTAAAGCTATCACTCATCAGCAATTACGAACCAACATTATACAAGCATTTGAGGTAAAGAGAATGTTAGAGCTGGATCAAGTGTTGATTTCCACTCCAGCTTTCCCTATTGAATTACATGAAGGTTTCAACTCAACTTGAGCTGTAAAGAAACCCAAGCTTTTCTTTAGGTTGCAAAAGTCCTGTGTTCTTGTGTCTGTCATTCCCCCTCCCTCCATCTTCATGACTCTTGCATGCACAGCCAGTTCCTGATTAAACTGTGGCTGTTCTTGTGGTATTTCTTGTCCTGGCCAGAAGCAGGAACTCCTGGAAGCACTGCTGCAAAATCCTTTTGTTGAGTCTTCCTGCATAGTTTTCCAGGCTTGCTGAATCTAATCTTTGTGTGTTTTCAGATTCACGCTGGATGAAAATAAATTACCGTTCCTTTACTTGTGTCTTTATTTGGGTGCAATTGCTATTTTTCTGTTTCGTCAAAGGAGGGGGCTTGACTTATCTGTCGTAGTGAAAGTGGCCTGACATGCACCATATTATGCCAGCAAGGAGAAACTGCCTTACAGATTTTTTATTTTCCAAAGATGATATGTGGTCTCTGCACAGCTGCAATTCCCCTGGAGAAAGATAGTTGGATTTCTCATGGGAGGTTGTTCATTCTTACGTCTTCTAGCCAAGGAAAATATAAACCAGGGTGAATCAAGGGTAAGATCCATTCAATTACCAGTTCAGTAATACTTAGCATGAAAATATAATCCACTAAGGGAGCAGGAGAGAAAATGGTGAGGTCCATGAAACATTACGTTGCATACTCTATAAGACAGAAGAAGCTGGCACTTCAAATAGCTTTGGGCCAGTAATAAAACAGAGTGCAAGAAGATGATTAGATCTAAAAGCTCTTCTTCAGCAAAGTATTAGGCCTTGGCTAAGGAACATAGAAATCCTGACACCTCCTTTTAAGTTGCCATTCAAGTCTGTAACTTTGAGGCAGGCGAGGATGAGCAATCATAGACTGCCTCCACTTGAGAACAGCAGTATTTCAAAGCTTACAGACAGTGTGAATCCTTTAAGGAACAGCAGGGATCTTCTTTTTGTGTACATGTAATACATGACTAGTTAAAGCCTTTTGAGAACATAGGCAAATTTTGTAACAGTTGTCAGTTCTTTCAATCTCTTAAGAGCAGCTTAAACAGAAGCAGCAAGTCTGGTTTGGGTCTAGTTTTTTATGATATCCATGATACATCATAGATGATTCATTGGAGGTGGATCATATTCAAACTGATAACTTGCTTATGCTGTGCCAGAATACAACTTTATTTAAAAAAGTGTTCAGCTTACATATAACACATAAACCAAAGGAGAACAGAACTGGGGAAAACTCAAGAGGCAACCTGCAGGGTGACTGGGGAAACTCATACAACCCTAAAACTTTAAAGCTAGGCACTTTTATACTGGTTGGATAAAGGTGTATATTCTCTCACACTGATAACTAAAGCAATCTAAGTTAGGCTTGAAGGTTTAAGTTAGAAGACGCTTCATTGCTGAGAATCGTGTTTACCCCAGATTCACTCTCTCTACTGGAATTTTATATAACTCCTGGAATCCATCTCCTTTCTATTGGTGGCACCAGGTCACCCACTCCTTAATCTGGAGTTCAAGATTCAGCTTAAAACCTCACGTTTGTATGTACTATTTCTGTGGGGATTGTTAGATGTAGTCTTAAAATTCACTGGTTAAATTTATTCATGGCATTTTTCTCTATTTTAAATAGCTCTCTCCCACTTCCAGAGTTTAATATTTTCTATGAACAAGTTCTTAATTGAATTCTTGTGCAGGGTTATGTCAGTCTTGCTGAAGGACCTTGGAATATCTCTTAATTGACAAGCTTTTTAGGCTTAGAAATGGGAAAAAGAAAGAAGAATGTTTAGTAATGGGCAGCAACACCTTATGAAGCTGTGTATGCAATACAGCAGCCATATGAAAAAATACTGCATTTGTCTATTGTTTCTTTGGGTGTTCTGTGCACATGAAAGCATGACATTATGTTTCATTTTCATCTGTACGAGGCTGTTGTGCTTTTGAGCTAGGGAGGAAGCAATTGTATGATAAATGGAGCTTGCTATGCCTCTTTGTATTTGCCTTTTCTCGAAGGTTAGGACTGGAACACTGTTGTAAGAAGCAAAGCTTTGACTGAAGCAGCTTATTTAAGCAGCAAGAGCAAGCTGCTCTTTATCATATTAATTTCAGTTGACTCATGTCACTTCACCTCCCAAAACCAATGATGGCTGGTTAAGATTATATCCAAACCAGTCATAAGTTGCCAGTGAATCAGTAACGGAATATTTTGGGCTGGTATACAAAAACATCTCTTGCTCCATATTTAGTTAGCTTGGATCCTCTTGTGGTTCAACAATATTTTACAGAAACAAAACACTCTCAACTTCAAGCAGAGTCCAGTTCCCTTAATAAAACTTTTAGTACAAGGAGGGCAAAGAGTTTAGCCAATTTACAGCTTCATTCCTCTTAGAGCAGCTAACAGATGTACATCTTGCATACTCTGTGTTCAAGACTTTCCACTGTCATTTATTTTGATAATCTGACAGATATTGTGATACTAAAAGCATGGTATGCAGCACGTAAATCATGATATCAACTCCTTGTTGTGCTTTTCCTCTCTGCTTTTCCAACTGGGAGAAGAAAAGATTGAAGTATTTGGATATGGAAGCCATGCTAAGGAGCAGGAACATATCCTTCTTGGTTGGAGTATTTTCTCTTTCTCTCAGGTAAACTTGTAATTTGGTTGAAATATTGCTGTTGAGAAGCACTATGGTACAGCCTTTAGACAAATTAGTAGTAAGGAACAACGTTGAGGAAAAAAACTTGAAAAATATACCTCTGCCTTAACAGTATCAGTTTGCTATGGAAACATTAATGCATCATATCTATTTTGTGTTTTGATGGATATGTTAACAATGTTGTCATTGTTCCTATGTGTCTGACAGCTACATCAAAGAAGTATCTGAAAACACAGGTGTTCCTAAAGCTAAAAACCCCATAACTAAATTAAACACTGTGCTAAGCTGTCATAGCAAATCCAAGTAATCCATGCTCAGCAATAAATAAGCCCAAGAGAACTAAAGTGAAAGTCAAGTCTGTGGCCTCATTCAGAGCCTGATCTTGTGGCTTTGGCACTTACTTAATGTTTTGCTCTTATATTGCATTTTTCATTCATGGTTTATGAAATGATTTACAAAGACAAGTACTAATAGTCTGACTTCTTGGGTGAGGATTAAAGAACAGCATCAAGAGATAAAATGGCATGTCTGTGATGTAGGTAGAAAGAGTGAAGTCCTGACTCCAAATAGTGCCTTGATTTTTAGGTAGATCTGGTTCTTTTAAGGAAGGAACATTACAGGTACATACCACTTACAAACTAAATGTGTTACTGTTCTCCTCTATTATTCTGGGGTCAGAAGTGGAGGAGAACTGTGTGAGACTTTGAATTCAGGACTTGCCCTGAAAGAGCTAAAAAACCAATCAGTACCACACTGTTTTTCAAAACTTGAGAGAATTAATGGTGTGCAGAGCCAAAACAGCTCAGCCCATGCTTTTCCCTTGGAGCATTATCCTAGATTCCATTAAAAATGACATTGAGCAAAGTTTTTTTTTAATGGAAACAAAGAAGGTCATAATTTAGTTTACAAAACATCCTCAAATGTTTTTAACAAGAAAATCCACATGGTAGTTTTGAAGGATTCATGCAGTTTCTCTTGCTGTGTCCTTACTTTGTTAATGAGCCGGGCCTTTTTCAGCCATGACTACATCTTTTTGTAGGAAAGAACATTTGGAAGGATGACACATGTGGTTAAAAAACAGGAATGAGTTTCTGGAGTCTTGGGTTTAATTCCCAGCATTGCCACAGACTTCCTCTGTGACTTTGGACAAGTCACCACATCTCTGTGACTAAATTCACTGGCTGTAAACTGATGCTAGTGGAATTCCTCTTCTTTAGAGGCAAGTTGTGAGGAGAACATATATTTCGGTATCAACTCCAGCTCCAGACTTAGATTTTTAACATTCTAAAACCTGTGAATCCAAAAGAATTATTTTAAGGTGTGGCTATTTTCTGTGGATTGTCTCAAAAATGCCACAAAGTAATTAGAGTCATTTGTATCACCAATCTGTGGTACTTTGGCACCTCTTCCTGTCAGACATGTTCACAGCCGAACATGCTTCCCTACCTGGGAGTCCAAACCAGTGACAGCAAACCTGTGGCAAATGTATCAGTCAGCTAATGATGCTGCTGTGAATAAGTTGTGGCTGGAGCTGTGGCGTAGCCTGTAGTCGTGATGGACCTTGGAGAACTTTAATAAACTGGGAAGGCCTGGCCCTCAGGTGCTGTAAGAGGTGGCTAGGGATATCAGCCTAGTGGATGACATCCAAAAGGTTAAGTGGCAGACTGTGTGATGACAGAAGAGTAACACAGTCCCAGTATCAAAGGCAATCTGTGCTAGATCTGATGGGGGACAAATTTTTTATGTCCCCAGACCTGCATCTTAACTAGAAGAAAGCCTCTGCAGTAGCAAATATGGGCACACTGCATTCACGTAAAACCTTCGCTCTTTTGTTTTCTGAACAGTTAAACCGTGAGTTACGTTTACCAAGGAGCCTGAAAAATCCCCTTGTTCATCTAGTCCAAGCCGTATCCATGGCTGAGTATGTTCAGACTGACATTTGTCGTATTTATCTAGATTGCTTTTTAATGTGGTCAAGCACTGTCCACAGAGAGCATCAGTAGCCTGTGGTGGACGGTTTGTAATTCTGCTTAGGTGCTTGGCCAACGAGTCCCTCCAGGGAAGGGTGGTGAATGAGCAATTACCCTTACTCCAGTCACCTAATGCTCCTTTTCCTCAGGCAACAGCACAAGGGGAGGTGAGAATGCCTCAGCATCTGCTGTGGCATCTAATCATCCCCTCTCTGTGAGGCAGAGGGCAGGGAGCAAAGATTAAGCTTTTTTTAAAATGGCTTCACTCTTTCTTCTCTTTCTCCCATGCCGATGAAATTTGGTTGAAATTAGCCATCTCGCTGCTAGCTTTCCAGGCCGCTGCACACAACCGAGGAGCAAAGCTGTGGCTATGGTTGCTCTGCTTGAGCTCGCAAGCACCAAAAGACAAAATATGAAGCAAGACAACAGCTTGTACACAGGGGAGGAAGAAGATGTGGAATTGGTGGGTAGAGGGGATGGGCTCTGTTAAATATCCTTCCAAATGCTATAATCTGTACAAAACTGTATTCAGGATGCTATTTTCCACAGTGAAACAAGAAAATAGTTCATAGGTACCACCCCTGTCCTTATTTTGTTGGTTAGTTCCACTGCATATACACAATATCTGTAACGTAGTGTAATTATATGCTTCCAAAAAAAAGAAAAATAATCTGAGAGGATAAGATTTTCTGATTTTTGTAGTATGACTAGAAACCACAAATATAAAATATTGCATCAGAGACTTTGGACTTCAGAAATCTTTGCTCTTGGGTTGTAGAAATATGATGTTTAGATAAATTCTTGGTAAGAGCTGGAACTTGCTGGGTGTCAATTCTTCCACTTCAGGGTATATGAGAAAGTCTGATTAAAATGAAATACCTGCTCTTTAGAGCTCTATTTTTTTTAATCTGTTGTATTTTCTAATTACTTGGAAGAGTTTTCTTGTCACTAATACAGATTGTCTAAGCTTCCTTAGGCATATAAGAATTGGTTCTGAATTCACCTCATTTAAAAAAAAAATCTCCAAAAAAATCTGTGATAGAGGTGATTTTTATCAAAGGATCCCAACTGACTGATACAATCTTCTGTATATTCTCAACTCCCCTCTGTTTAGAGAAAGCATTGGTGTTTTTTTTTTTTTACTCTAGGAGTGCAGTAGTCCCTTCTATTCCTGATTGTTCATCCACAATACAGTGTGTGTCTGTCATTACAGCTTCTTTGGGGATTTTTTTGTTGCAGCACCTACAGTGGTGGGGTCTTTGCTCACTGAAATGAAAACACTGCAAATTTTCCTCCATCAGTTTTCTCATCCCTAACAATTCCTTTTGCTATTGAGAAATCTCACACATAAGGGTCCACAGTGGAGAGGGACTAACGGATTTTACTGTTAGTATGACAATTCTTTAACATTTACTGGTATTGCTGGGTAATCTTTTAGGACAGATTAAAAAGCTACTGGCCAACTGGTGTGTAGAAGGCAAAGAACAGCAAGGAAAATGTGTTCTTCTACAAAGAAAGCAGAAGCCACTTAAAATGTGACACAGATCTTGGATTTTTTTTTTTTTTTTTTTTTTTATTCTGGTAAATTGCCTGGTTTGGATCATGGTTTGTTGATTCCTCCCACCCACTTCTAGATACACACAAAGTTTTGTTTTTCATATTCAAGGGTTTTTCTTTTGCAAAACCCCCTCTTAATAATTAGAAATAAATGGCTTCCTAATGATATTTTTCCTTGGAGAACAATGGTTTAAATTAAAGGAAAAATGTTTTTGCCCACCATGCAAACAAACATACAAGAGTTCCATAAAACCCCAAAGTTGGGAGGAAGTAGAACTGCCAGTGGTTTCAGAAAACCACAGCCAGGTTCTTGTGTCCCTGTGGAAAGTGTTTTTTCTCATTAGACTGGCTTGTTAAGCAGTTGTATATTCCAAATGTGTACTATTTAACTGTTTGCTTCTAGCATGATTTCTGCTTTTAAAGATGATAGTATTTAAACCTAGCAACATGTTGTTTTAAGATCAACAGTTTAACAAGAACAAAATCTGCCTCCCAGACTCAGCTGCCTGCCTTCCTTCTGAAATACTTTGTTCTGAAGAAGCTGATGGCAGTGATAAATGTAAGAGAGTTAGAGCTCTGCAGTTCTTGTCAGCAAGTTAGCTTTATGGGTTGGGGATTAGACCTTTGATGTCTTATCGAGTTTCTGCCCTGCGTGAATCAGTTGCTTACTTGATTTAAATTATAAAAAGAAATGCTCTGTTGTGATATTGTCTCATACTGTGTCTTCGTCATTTGAGATGCCCTCCGTGTTCTTTATTTCCCCAGGAAGAGAAGGCAACCAGCCATATGGAGAGTGGCCAGTTGCCTGCTGATCGCGATAGGCATTAAATAGAGTTGCATAGAAACTCAGATATAGAAAAGTCCTGTTTAGCTGAGCTTTTCTGTCCCCCTACAAAAGGAGATTGTTCCTTACAAGTCTGTAACGTAATGTCCAGTACTGTTACACTGTAGTTTCTGAGGGGGTCCCTGTATTCCTTTAATAAATTATTTCCTTTTCACTGAGGTAAGAGCTTCTTATGAAGTTGTTTTTTTGATGTCCCCCATTGTAATTGCTGATGGGCTGGTATGGAGAGCTGGTGGCTGCTTGGGCATGTGGGAAGAGAGTACAGGTAAGCTTTGGGGCAGAGGTTCAACCTGATGGTTCTTATTTTGAGTTATAGGCCGTTGTTCTTAGTTTTATTGTTTTAAGTTACTTCAGACACTTTAAGGGTGTGTGTTGGTATTCTTTAATCCTAAAATAAAACCCTCAAATACAGAAATGTTGATCTGGCATAGATTTTATTTGTATTTTAAAATAGCTTTTCAACATTCTAGAAGCCAAAAATATTTTTCATGTGAGCAGCCTTTGAACATGATTAAAAAGTAAAATGTGTCTATTTTCCTAAATCGTAGCTGTGGTTATTAAAGACACCAACCAGTCAGATTAGCTGCGTGTGAGGAAACTGGCTAACAGGACAGTTGCGCTAGCCCGCTTGTATTCTGAAAGTTGGGTCAGTACTCATGAAAAGCTTAAGTAAACTAGAGGATAATTCAATATGTAGACAATGCATCCCACTGTTTTCTCTGTTTGTTTTCTCCCTGTGTGACTTCTGGCAGTGGAGAAGAAACACTATAAATGACAGCAACCCGCCAAAGAAAAGATTATGAATAACAATACCACAAGAATGAAGGGCATAAAGTTACCAGTGACTTGGGAAAAATGCAGAACACTGGACACGTGACACATCTAGAAACTAGTGGATTACAGTACTTGCAAAACAGAATACCTTCACATTAGATACCTTCACCTTTCAATTTGGGTTTCAGTATAAATTTATGGTGTATTGTTTTGTCTCTGGTAACCCAAGGTCTGTTTATCAGTAGGTGTTTTCTGACCCTGTTGAACCATAATAATTTGCTGGTAAGACTCTGAAACCAAACGAAGTAATGCCACTGGACACAGAGAAAGAAAAACTATATATTTACTGAAAAAATACAAAGACTGAGATCTCTCTAATTAGCAGTTGTACATACATACAAAGAACACCACCTTCTGGATAGAGTTGTCTTTGTTTTCTTTATCACATTTTTAATAGTGTGCTTTCGGCACTGTACTGAAGGCTGTCGTGCTTTCCATACCAATCTACAGTTCAATTTTCAGGCAACACATACAGCAAGCTGGTACTCTAAGTTTGGATACCATTTAACTTTTTTGATGCTGCAAAATGAAAGAAACCAGCTGTTTATGTTAAAATGGACTTCAAAATAAATATAATAAAAACCATGGGGAGATTTTTTTGATCCCTGAAAAGCCAGGTAAACTATTTTGTGAAAGGGAAAAAAAAAAGAAGTCCTATTGGTCCTTGCTGTGGTGCACCTTAATTACTTCTAAATATCAACAGTATTTAATGTGTGGGCTGTTTTCATCTATAGTGAATACACACTAGACTCTGTTTGCAAAAATGAATGGTTTCATGAAATACGAAGGACTCCTAATCTTGGAAGTGAATTAATGTGGTCAGATAATGGGTGTTTTAGTGTCACCGATAGTGTTTATCGAGTCTTGAAAATTAAGGCCATTGGTTCATTTTTAGCTATATGGGCTCAATGCCAACAAATCATTCATAGATTCTTTCTGATACTTAGACTTTGCAGCTTCTGGTGTGACTCATTTGGAGGGATTGCTTTGTGCTTCCAAAGACTATATTGTAGGAGTATTCAAATGAATCAGTGAAAGGTCCTTCTGAAAGGGTAGTTCACCAGGGCTGAGTGATACTCAATAGGAGCCCAAACCTGCTCCTATTGAAGTTCGTTTATTTCCCTTAGTAGGGATGGAACCAGATCCTAGAATTAAGCTATTCAAGAGAATAGCCCTTCAAGAGGTATGATTGCACTACCTGAAAGTTCCTCTTCAAGACAAAGCCAAATGGAGAGAAAAAAAGAAGAGATTTGGACCCCTTGTTCTTGTAGTGTTTCATCAGATTTCCTGGAATTCTATACTTGGAATACTTAAACAGCACAGAATGCTCTTTTGCTGTGACTCCCCCTCTGCCTCCAGAGACCAAAGCAACTCAGTTCATTTTTAATCAAAACTATAATAAATAGAAGAAAAATCTCAACTGGGACTTTTGAACCCCTTACAGAGTCCATTACCTCCCCGCCTCCCAACCCTGCTCTAAATTGGTTGTGGTTCTCTGCCTCCCCACACCCCAAAGTAGTTTATCCGTAGTAGATTAGAAATACTGAAATACTGTCGAGACACCAAATCACCTGAAATCTCTTTAAGTCAGGCAGCTGTTGGGAGTAACTTTTTTGTGATATGGCAATGACGAAACTTGGGATTGCACATGTGATAAATGGGTGTCCATCCTTTCTACAAAGCAGGAAAGGATGTGTCACTCAGTTTGCTTCAGTTTTAGCTCAGTCCTTCCTAGGTTACATGGTTGCACAGCCGAGGTGTTTTGCCTTTTTTATCGTCATTTGGGAAGCAGCAGTAAAAAGAGCTGATGGTTGTGCTGACATTCAGTCCCGCCATCCCTCCATCAATTCAGCAAAGCAGAGCTCACTTAAAAAAATACCCGTTAAAGCAATAAACATCTAAAAAATAACATGCCAAAGGAAAACATATCAGTCAAAGCACAACCCTATTTAATAGTCAATTTTCTATGCTGGTTGTAGCAAGATCATACTGTAGTTTTGGCAGTGAGTCTCCAAGAACTCCACTGCACTGAGGGAGTAAAGCACAACACTGTCCTAATTGATAGGTAATTTGGAGCTTAGGTTGGGTACTGACCTGAGAGTGATTAAAAAAATCCAACTGCCACAACAACAACAAAACCCAACAACAAACCCAAACCCCACCTTCCCGCTCAGTGAAAATGCATACTCTAGCTGTTTCTTTTAACCATCCTTGCTAAAGTTTACATGGGAAGAGGTCTGATGTTGTAAGTTACACGTGAAAAGGTTAATGAAAAATAATGAGGCAAAGGAAGGGGGTGGGTGTCTGTGTTTAGAAGTTTAACAGGGTCCTTTTCAATAAAACAATGTCTCAGCAAGCATTAGAGGCAATTCTCCCTCCTGTGTCCCCCTGCAGATGCACAGACACCCACTGGAGGCCTTCAATAAAGTTATTTTTGAAACCTAGAGCCCACCTCTGTTTCAGTCATCTAGAACCTGGGACTTTGAGTGTTTCTTCCCCTTTGGTTTTCTTTGATGCTATGGGCTAGGTTAATCTCATAGGAGCCACTTACAGAAGAGTTAGTTGATCAGACTCTCCAGTTCACAAAGTGGGAGGGATATTTCTAGGGTGTGATCCGCCTTATCCTAAGTCAGGTGAATCTTATCCTAAAGGTGCCAATTTCTAGTTTCTCTAGTCTATGCAACTTGCTCCACATTATGAAATCATGATCACAGCTTGCTGCCCTGGAGCGTGCTGCGGTATTGTGGCTGGAATACTAATCTTTTGTGTGAACAGGGATAAATGAACTTTCATGTTCATTTTTAGATGTTTGAGATAACTCCATTGAAGTCTGTAGTCTACTCACTTGTCTGGTAGTGGAATGTAATGGAAAGATCCTGATTTACTCCAAGATCCTTTACCATTGAGAAGAAAAACAAAAATGTTTTGATGAGGTTCTTTATTTTAAGTGCAAATGGCCTTGCCCACTATAATAACAGAAATGGGCACATTCTAGCTTATCAGAATAGTATCTGATTAGTCCTGTGTGTGATGGCTTTCTGTGTAAATTCTTCCATGCAAGCGTAAGCTCAATGGTGATGCCCCTGTATGTCTCAACAAAGGAGGTGGTCACAATTTGAAGCAGGCAGCTCTGAGCTTCTCCTGGAACAGCCATGAAGGACTGTTTTGCTTCAGTGGGAGAGTACAAGGTGAAATAATCTGTTAAAGATAGGTTAAGTACAGCAGCTATACAGATTTACCATTTTGAAGGTATCTTCTGGTACTGTCCTAAATAACTCAAGAATAAGTAGAACTTATGTTTTCCATACATTCCAGTGCTAGGGCTAAATGCTTTTCTGTGGCACTGGGATGAGAGTAGGGTTTGTTCTGTGAAAATACCTTCTGCTTCATTCCTTAGCAGAAGAGTGATGAAATAAATATTGAAAAAACGAGTGGTGTTTTAATACAGCAGATTAATTGGGACAGACTAGCTGGTTAGAGTGCTCTGTAAGGCAGACTGTAGCATGTTGATATTTAAAAAATCATTGCCTTTGTCTGAAATATACATGGGAATATGACTTTACATATTATAGCCTGCATGTGTGGATATATATACAATGGTGTGGGCATATACATACACACACACACATATGTATTACTATTGTCTAACTCATTTTCCCATTGTAGATGAGCCCAGAGGGAGCAAAATATTCCTAGCTTGGAGATTTCCACATCTGCCCTTCAGGCAGCTATCAGACAGAAACAGCATGGCTGCATAAATCACTGTAAATCAGCACATTTTTCAACAGCACAAAACCCTAAGCACTGAGCCACTTTAGAGTGTGCTGCTCTATCGTTTGCTCACAGACCTCCCATGCCAGCAGCAGGGAAGTCAGACCGTTCTATTCAGCATCTTACAGTAACCAGATGCAGGATAAAGAAATTGCCTTTCAAAGCTATAGTCTGCACTAGGCTTTTCCAAGCAAAACAGTGATGTCTAGCATCCATCTTTTCTCTTCTGCTTGTTTTTCAGGCCTTTTTGGCGCTCAGCCCCCCAAGATGAAGTGTTCTGTTTTGCGAGCAGGCCTGAACTTCATTTTAGATTTTGAAGCAGCAGTTTTCACTTGGTCACAGGGAAAATTTGTATATCAGTTATAAGGGGTCCACAAAAAGTTACAGAATAAAAACCTGTTGTCACTATGTTCAAACACCTACTGCCAGTGGAGGGTCCAGTGGAAACTGGAGGGGTCTATAAGAAGAAGAAGGGTTGAAAATCTATGAAGAACTATGAACTTGAAGGTCTTTCTTTTTCCTGGTGCACGGACTGCAGCCTGATCTCACAGAAGCGAATGGAGTTTCTCTCCACAGGCAGAAGCAGTTTCAGATGTAGTAAGAAAACTTACATTAGGGCAAAGTAAAAATAGGTTTAATATAGTTACGAGTTATGCTTTGTGTGCAGCATGTTTGTGTTAGGGATGTCTCTACAGGACTACAAGTAAACTTTCTTAGATTTAAGCTGGCCTAAATAAAAAAAATAAAAAAAAAAAAGAAAAAAAGAAGTTGGGGAACTGTCCCCTGCCTTGTTCAGATTAATCAGACAGTGGCCTCTGACCAAAGACAATCCACAGCTGTACACTGTATTGTGAAATGTAGAGCAGAGCATTTCCCATTACTGTTTAAAAGGCTGTGAGCCAGATTCAGTAATGAATCTTTACGCCTCAGACTAAGTGCGCCTGTCGTCAGCTTTTCCTCCAATGGAGAGGGATGCCTGCGCTCCCCGTGACCAGACTGTAACATTGGTCTCGACCCTTCTGCTGTCTTGCACTGGCAGGTTGTAGATGTACCCTTTTTCTCCTGGTATACTCGGTGATCTGCTTAGGTGGAAGGAGAGTTGCTCTGCAGTATAGGCGATGGGGTGACAGATTTGTGCACTGGAAATGCACAAATATGGATGTTTCATCTGAAGATCTTTTCTGAATCCCTGCATAAAAATGGCTAGTGTTAGATAAAGAGAAGATATGTGTTACGCCATAGCGGTGAACAAGTTTATGGATGTGTTATCTAGATACAAGGTTTAATAGCACAGTGAAGAAACCATCGAATGCCTACTCTTGAGGTACTGGAAAAACTTTCACATGGACTGCAACATGTTGCTTGTGGTTGAGGAAATAAGTATCCTGACTGTCTGCAGCACAGACTTGGGACATTTTGGGACCAGTGACAAGAACAAAGCTGAAAGACAAAGCAGAGCAGAAAACAGAGTTGAAAAAATTTTCCCCAGTATAAGAAAGGTTTCAGATAACTACTAAGTCATACTCTGACAATTCTAGTGTTACAGTAACATCCCTCCAGTAATAGAGGGATGAGAGATCACTGGGACCGCTACCGCTACAGGGGGCCACTATTATTAAGAGCCTTTGGTGTGTGAAACTGTGAAGGAGAATACTGGAATTCCGTGATGCCTGAAACACGTCAGTAAATAATATCTTATCAATGCATATATTTGTCAAGTAGGCTTGCACAGTTTGTAGTGATTTTGGTTTTATTAACCGAGTTAAACCTAATAATCAAGAATTTTTCTGATACAGTCCAATTATTCTTTCTTCTCAGAAATATTACGTGAGAATTTAAAGCAGTGCCTAGTATAGAATAGTAGGCCTCTTGGAAATTGGGTGTGGTAAAGTGTAATACTTTGGAAAGGCTGAAATAAATTGGAGGCTGTAAAAATTTTTTTATGATATTAAAATATAAAGCAGAAGATAAGTTAAAGCAACTCCAGTTGAGGAGTCATGCCTGTTAATCTGTAGCATAAGCTCAAATTTGTAGTTGAAAACAATTTTCTGAAACTTGACTAGGCTGGTTTCTGTGTTATTAGGGGCAGGAACACCTCTCTCTCAAAAGTGGTTTTCATTTTAATAGGGTTTAACCATAATTGTCCAGTTTTTGCTGGTTGTTCAAAATAGTTCCACCTCAGGTTGGTCAATTATTGTTGGCTTCATCTCAGTTGCTACCAGCATTCAACAAAAATGCTGCTTTAAGCTTGCCTTTCAGTGAATCACATGTTTTTACAATAACAGATTTGTTTGTTAAATGAATTTAAAGACAGAAATAGATGAGCCAGTACTCAGGGTGAGTCACCTTCTGGTCCATCTAGAACCATCTTTTTCTCTCTCTGAACTGCCCTATTTTAATCAAAAGGAATATTTTCACAGTAAAGTACAGCTCTAAGGTGTGCATCAATATGATCCCAGTTTTTGTGTCACTGACTCTGCTTGTTTCTGTTTAAACAAATAGTAAATCCCATGAGAAATCCCATAGTCCCTGCTTATTTCAGCATTTCTGTTAGTTTTGATGTATTTATCTATTCCTTTTGCTACATGTGAGCAGGCAATGCTGATTTGGTCTTGTATCATCTTGTGCTGCTGTAGTAAAGATGAGGATGGAGTATTTTCCAAATGTCAGTCAAATACTTTCTATCTTCTTCTTAATAAGTACATTTGCTAGTCTCCAGTCTCCCTTGTATGCTACCTTTTCTCGCAATTACTTGCCTTTTTGTCCTTCCTGCTCTTAAATCCCTCCGTTACACTAGCTTGGTGGAAATTGTTTAAATGTACAACCCAAGTTCTCCAGTGAGGTTTGGCTAACCAACAAGCCATTCAAGTGGTTTTGTCTCCCGGGTATGTCTTCATCCTCTGCTTTTCCAGGTTGCTTGAATATCCTTGAACCCATAATTTACCCTAATCTCCTCTAAGGCTTTGAAATAATAAAATACTTAAATAAAACTCTTTGGATAAATGCCCTTTAAAATATAGCTTTATCTGTGAACTATCATGGTCTCAAGGGAGTGGAGTTTGTTCCTCAGACGATTAAGGGGATTTTCTGTCCACTGTGTTACTGTGGTTTGTCCAGTGCGATCAGGCATACCCATCTTAACTCCTGCAACAACGCAAAACAGAAAAGATGAGGAAAGTCTGGGAGAAAAATGGGACAGAGGCTGGACTGCTGCTGTGTGGGATTTTTTTTTTTTTTTTTTTTTTTCTGATGCCTGCGTTCCGTTCCCTGATCTACCACGTGATCTTCCGTGGGTCACAAAGCCTTCCTGTGCTTTTGAAAAATAATTCTCTGCTCAACAGGGATGTTGCTGAGGATAAATCAAGGGTGGCGAAGTGCCTAGCTGTTACAGAGGGGTAGTCTTATACACAGAGGAAGGTTGTACTCAGATCCTTACTTCACAAAACAGGAAGAAGGAGATCACTTGACTTGCCATCACCAGATCCATAGGGGAAGTCTGAGGCAGAGCAAGGGACTGGGTCCAGTTTTTCTGCCAGAGGCCTCATGTGGTCCATTTTTCCTTGAAAAGTCCTTTTCACAGTTCTATCTAGGCCTAAACCCCAAGTCCTGCAGATGCCTCCCAGACAAGAAAGTGAGGTTTGGAGGACCTCACTGCCCCCCTGCCTCCCCTACCCCATGCTGCAGCTCCTCAGGGCACCTGCTCAGGCCCTAGAGACCAACGTAATTTGGAGATTGGTCGGAGTCATGGAAGCCTGTCTTCACTATTGCTTATTTTGCACATAAGGGGAGATGACTTCAGTTTTTCTCCCTTCCCACTCAGCTAATTATTGATTTCTGTCAGCAAAAAGGAACCGTAAAATAGCACTGAAGGGAAGGGAGAAAGGAAAAATCTCTTCCCCACTTTGTGGAGCTCTATAGCTAAATTCCAGGAATAAAGGTTTGGGGTTTGTGTCTAATTGGTGAGTAATTTGCTTCTGAAGCTAATTATTGTTAAAAATGAAAAGTTACTCAAAATATTGGGAAAAAGAAATTTTCCTTTTTGTGTTACTGTACCACTAAAGCATAACAATTCTGGTCAAAATCCAACCACATGACTATTATTTTAAAGTGATACCTTTGAGATTGTCTCTCCATTTTCAGGCATGCTCTCCAGAAAGGCATCTGTATTTCCTCACATTAAGTGATGGGAAATGCAAATGGACCACAGTTTAAGTATGAAGATTATGGAGATTTATGACTCTCTCTACATTTTTTTTGTGTAATAAAATGCAGGAAGACTATACATAGCAAATGTTTTCTGAATTTTTTAGCTTGTACTACTCTTTCCTGCTCAAATACTACCCTTTGTCCTCTTTTTTTGCTTCTCAGTTTCTAATCTGAAGTTCAAAATTTTCTGTACCTGAGGTTTATGGAGATGAAGTAGCACCAATGAAACCAGGGCTTCAGCTGGATGAAGACCTTTTCTCGGGTGCCTCGTAATGCTTAGGAGAATGATTATCTCCTGGTAGCTATATGCCTTGCTTAATTTTGTGCTTATTCAGAAACAGCGAAACAATAGAGAAATTCATCTGAGGACTGAGTTCACCTCCTCACTAGTCCCTGCTTTTCAGGAGGTCAGAAGATAAAGTACTACCTTTGGTTTTGGCTGGCATGCTGCAACATCACAACCAATTAGTTTTTTGCCAGAGTGTTTCAGGGTGAGCAGCTCCTGCTTTTCACAATGCCAAGGACGATGCCAAACTCATCAGCTGTGCCTGCAGTCTTGGGAGTGGAAGGATGAACCGTTAGACCAGGTGCAGCGTGGCTTCGTGGCAAAACTGGAAAGGGGAGCATCTGTTGAAAGTCATAATGGAAACAACCTAAATGACTTCTGTCAGCTTGTACCCGCCCGCTGTCTTCTGGAGGAGATGAGACTGAATTTCTGATAAAGGGAGAATGTGTGGTGCAATGGGCAGAAATGACAGGGTTTGAGCAGCAGGGGCCTTGCATGGCTCTCCTGTGTGAGAGGAGGACACGAACCCAGTGCCATCTCAGAAAAAAACCACTGTAGCCCACAGCTGACCCCCACTCTCGCAGAGACAGCCCCCAGGGACTGTGGCCCGTGGGCAACCCATGCTGGGGCAGGGACACCCCTGAGGGTTTGCAGTGATGGGCAACCCATGCCAGGGCTCAGAACATGCTCAAAACATGAAAACAGGAAGTTTTTGTTGGTTGGTAACAATTTAAATAAAATTATTTGACTCCAGGCTGTTTTGCACGCAGCCTGGTTCAGGTTTTGTCTTTTCTGCTCGCCCATGGTGGGACACTTTGGAATGGCAGTTGAGGCTCCATCATGTATGTTGTAAGAGTGGTGTCGGTGGAAAAATTGCAAGCTATAACATTTCCCCCTAAAGTCTTGGCATATATTTTTATAGGCAAGCATATGCACAAATACAAAGGTTTCTGTAAAGTATATCTGGTGTTTCTGTTTTGTTAAGGAGTCTTTAGATTTTGAATATGGGCATTTCAAGAATAAATGATCTGCTGTGTTTCATAAGGTGCTTCGTAAGGTTCTCCTTCCTTGCTCATTTTCTCTTCAGGCCTCTTGCCCTGAGGCTACTGGCCGTATTATACGTATAATTTTAGATGAGTATCAATGTGAAAAATCCTGTTTGGAACTTAGAACAGACTTTTCAGCTTGTTGTTGTAGACTAGTTAATGCATAGCTAACAAAACAGAGAAGTTTCCATTGCTGTCTCATTTTTGTTGTGAAGAATGTTTCTGCCATCACTGGTTTACTGTAAAGACTCCAACCCACTGTGTTCAGCTTCATAATGGTGGAAGGAGATGGAGAGATTTTCTAATTGCGGTAGTGGATTTAGTGCATGTTACAGAAATGTTGCAATGACTACCATTTCAAAACAGCAACTGAATAACTCCAGATATAATGAATCAGCTATTATTGCAATAGGGTAAAAAGGCAAAGCTTTCTTTTGAGTTTTGGGTAATATTTATATGTCTTCCCTGGGGTAGCGGATCACACAGCAGTTTTCACATGGGAATAGCATTCCTACAGCATTAATTTATTTTTTCTAGTTTTTGAGAGTGGACCAAGACAAAGACAGAGAATGCAGCCTGGATTGTGCAGGTTCCCCTCAGAAATCACTCTGTGCATCTGATGGAAGAACTTTTCTGTCCCGGTGTGAATTTCAGCGAGCAAAATGCAAAGACCCTCAGCTGGAAATAGCCTACAGGGGCAACTGCAAAGGTGAGCAAATCAAAGTCTCTCTTGACCATAATGAAAAGTAATAGACTTTAAATAGTTGTTGAAAATGTCTGTGTGTTGAAAACTAGGAGTGCTGTACTTGAAGAGTTTTCTAAAATCAAGTAGGTTGAAATCAATCCTGTTGATTCTATAACAGTATGCTACATAAAGATAAATTAATCTTTATCCATCAGCAAAAATATGACTCCCCCACTGGTTTACACTATAATAAGTCAGTATTAAGGAAATTGTAAGGTTAGGTCCTTGTTCTGAAGGACTGTATCATTTGCAGGCTCAGAGTAACTGTTAAGATTGTTATCTCACAGGGTTTCTTGTCTACTGCAGTTTGCTATTTTGAGTTAGAGATGGTCAAATTCAGTTTTGTGTTTCCTAACTGCAGTCGTTTAGTGGTGGGGATGGGGAGAGAGGGGAAGTGGAAAAAAAAAAAAAAAAGGTTTGCAATGCTTAGAGCTCTCACAGGCCATTCCTACCTACATCATCCACTCTTTTACTTCTCATCTCTGTTTAGAGAAACTGTGCAACATGCAACCTTAGCACTTCAGTTCCAATACTTATTCCCAGTTAAATCTTTTCACTTTTAGAGTAGCCTGGTGGTAGAGAGCGTAGTTCCTTACTGACGTGTAGGGTGATTCCCAACACAATGATCTTCTTTCTAAAATGTAAGAATAGCAGTGGCCATAAAGATTTACTTTCCCTTTCTCTCTGTCCAAAAGAGAGGGGGAGGTGGGGAGAAAACCCCAGGGACCACACTGATTCAACCTCTAGGAGGCAATTTTCCACATCATCTCTCTCCATTAGCTCCAGAAAACCTCCAAAGCATCAAGACTGCTTCAAAGAGACATTCTGTCTCATCTTCTGCCTAGCTGAAACACTATGCTCATTCTTCATCCCTTTCATAATAAGTCATTGTATTAACTGATGGATCTGTTTACTTTTGCGAACAAGGATAACACAATGAAGCTACCTGAGCCAAAGCTTTTGTTACACTCATGAATGACAGAGAGAATTATTGTGCACTCTGTATTTACTCATTTTATACATTAGAGCATTATACTCTTTTATAGAAATCAATTTTGAGTGTTTTTCTTTGTTGTTTTTTCCTCTTACCATATTGACAATGTCATCTGTGAGAAATATTTTCCATAAAGATGCATTGAATTGACCTACTGAAGGTGTACTCAGTGATGCTGGCAAATTTTTCTGCAGTCAACAACAACAATTTTGAGAAGTGCTCATTTGCTGTTTATTTATTAATGAATGGTGTGTTGGTACAATTGTAGACTTGGAATTAGACACCTTAGGCAGCTTAAGTATTGCTAATAGCAAGTACACATCATGCCCTCATCAATCAGATGCTTTTAATCTTTCAAGTAAATAAATGCAAACATCAACATTTAAACATGTCAATGTTTAAATATTTTTTCCTTTGATTGGCAATAGACACGTTTGCCAGTAATATATGTGGTCAATATCAGCAAGAGAATGGTGCTCTTTTAAATTTTACATTTTAGTGGTATTTCTTATTCAATCAAAGCAGTCTTAAATTTTGAAGTGACCAATGTCTTTATTCCTACCCATGGCTGCAATCATCAGAAATATTTCAAGCTGTAAAAACAAGTTTTAGAGAAGAAAAAGGTGATTCGTTGGCCTAGCTGCAGTTTCAGTTTTAGCATTGCTAGAGCTACTTTTGATAGTCCCATGAAACATTCTTCTGAAAGTCCTCAGATTAAGACCTCTTTTGAACCAGTTGCTTTGAGTGGTGAAGTTTGTTGTTGCAGGTGATGCTTGACCAGAGAGTAGAGGGCTGTTTTAATAGGGCTAACCAAAAAGTGATGGTTCCATTTCAGGGCAACTTTCAAGGTTTCAGAATTTGTTTTCATTCCGTGTTGGAATGAAAGTAAATCCTTTTGGAAGTGTTCATCTGTCCTCCCAAAAAACCAGACACCCTCCTCCCCCCGTTAAAACATTGGTTATGAAGTAAGTTTTGAGGTTGCTAACGTAGGAGAAAGGGAAAGAAACGTGCATGTTTGCACATGGAAGTTATGAAGAGAGAAAAGAATTGAATCCTGGTTTAGGATTCACAACTTTAAATCTGTGTTTGATATTTTCCACCATTGATCAGAAAAGGCAGTCTTAAGTCTGTGTCTGTCTCCTCCTTTCTTTTTTTCAGGTAAAAATCCCCCTGTTCACCTCACAAAAATCCTGTCTGAAAATTAAATACTTACAGGTACCATTTTAATTAGTTGAAAACATGGCGACCAGCTTTTTGTGCAGTTCAGTCTATTTACTAGAAATTCAAACACCTTGACAGTTTATGTCGACAACCTGCTGGAATAATTTTGAGTCAATCATTTCTTGTTTTATAAACACAGTTTCATTCGGAACTGTGATTTCTTTTTACATCCCTAAGGGAGTTTGAACCACCGCCAGACTGATGGCTACTTTCTCTCTGTCTTTTTTCTGAGAAAGCCAAATTTAGTTTTGCTATCTTTTCTCCTCCTCACCTATTCTCAGCATTTACCTCATCTGTTTGGTTTTGATCACTTAAATACTAAAATTAGAAAGGGATAGTTTGCTTTAAATATGCTTGCTTTCCTTTCTTAATTCAAATTCCATTCACAGCAACAGTGCTCAGCCCAGGTAATTCTTTAGCGTTGCAAAGGGAACCATTTTTAGATCCTGGATCTTAAAACTAAATGACAGAAAACTGGCAGAATTTATACCATTTTATCTTCTCACACTCCTGTCCTCCTAGTTCCTGATGGCTGCAGCAGAGATCAAGACAGCTTAAACAAACCTGAAAATGAATGAACCCTGAACCCTCAGTTCTGAAAACCAACTCACCTTTGACAAAATAAGCATAAAAATAGAAATAGACTGTTCTGATAGTGAATTTATAATATTTCTTTTTTTTTTTTTTTTTTTTTTTTTTTTTCAGTCCACTTCCAGGCAGTGCTGGAATCCATTGCTAAGCTTGCAAATACTATAAGAAGTTACAATCTTGTAAAATTTCAAAGGTCTCAAATAATCTGCCTACGCTGTAGATGAACACCCACATTTCACATTTTTGGATTCTTTTCCAAACAAAATCTAATCTAAACTCTGAAGTTCTGGAGATTTGCCACTAACTTGACACAGACATTTACTGTACGGCAAGATTATGAATCTAATAAATAAATGTGTGTTGACAGCTGAGAAATATTATTTGTGTTAGGGGGACTGTTAAAGTATCACCTGTGAGTGGGATCCACTAAACACACACACAAATGCTCCGCAGTAAATCTGGCCCACCATAGCCGAAGACACAAAACACACAAGAAGTGGAAAAGCAATATGATTGCTTTTAAACTGGTCAGAAAGACACAGAGGCTATGTCTACACTAATTAATGAAGCAGTGCCAGGACACAGTATGACTGCCTTCACAGGTAAGCTGGCAGAGTGCTCCCTTGCACTTGGAGCACAGGAGAGCTAGTGCTTTCCGGAGGACTGTATCTACGTGACTCGGAGCTTAGATGGGCCAGGGGCTGCTCCCAGCAGGCAGCATGCACAGAGCCACCTTCTTTTAGGGATTTAAGGCTGTTCAACCTGAGAACTGAGCCTAGCTACTCTTACAGGACTGCCCTGATACATGCCAGGGTGGATCTATTCCTATGACTAATACAAACTTGGGCACGAGTCCTTTAGCACTCAGCCTTGTTCTCTCCACTACAGCTGGTGAGGATGGGACTGGAGAGTTCTGGGCGTCATGCAGGAAGGCTACAAAACCGAGCCTTTGATACTTTTTGTCAGTGCATGCGAAAAGTACAAGCTGAAGATGATTGAGGGCTGGAGCACCTCTCCTATGAGGACAGGCTGAGAGAGCTGGGGTTGTTCAGCCTGGAGAAGAGAAGGCTTCGGGGAGACCTTACAACAGCCTTCCAGTACCTGAAGGAGGCCTACAGGAGGGATGGGGAGAGACTCTTTATCTGGGAGTGTAATGATAGGACGAGGAGTAAAGGTTTTAAACTGAAAGAGGGTAGATTTAGATTAGATATTAGGAATAAATTCTTTACTGTGAGGGTGGTGAGACACAGGACCAGGCTGCCCGGAGAAGCTGTGGAAGCCCCATTCCTGGAAATGTTAAAGGCCAGGCTGGATGGGGCTTTGAGCAGCCTGGTCTAGTGGGAGGTGTCCCTGCCCATGGCAGGGGGGTTGGAACTAGATGGTCTTTGAGGTCCTTTCCAACCCAAACCATTCTATGATTCTATGAAGTTTCATAGTCTTGAAAATAGGATCAACCATGCAGAAGTCGGGGGGGGAAGCCTTGCTCTAAAAAGGAAAAAAAATCCTTTAATTTATATCCCCTGAATGATGCAGATGCTGTTATGAGTAGGGGGTGTTGCTCAGCACTGCAATCTCCTGTAGGGCCAGTAACTACAGTTTTACATTTAATGGGGATTTTACATGATTTGGAACATATTATAGGTTACTCCAAAAGGCTGTGCTTATATGGAAACTGAAACATTACAAGACATCAGCTGAAAGCACATTCCCCAGCAGAAAAGAGAGCGGCATTGCTGAGTGAAGATCTCCTTCTTTATCTTACAAATGTAAGGCTGAATGTCTGTCATGAATCATGATACATGAGACTACCTGAAACTAATTGTTTTGGGTTTGGTTTTTTTTCATGAAGCATCTTGTATATCCCATATGAAGAAGTCTGGTTTGTTGGAGTTTTTTTATTTTTTTCTTTTCTCCTTTAAGTGTTCACAATTCCTCTGTAAATTAAGTCTTATGACTATAGAATGGTGTGCAAAGAATACTCAAGTTTTCTATTGTCATGAAAATTTTGCATTATAAATACAAAAAAAAAACAAAAACAAAAACAAAAAAAAAAGAGTGAATGCCACAACTCATTTCTGCAAACTCCTATTAGTTTCCCCTATGCTAAAATCAATAGAATTTTTCTATCAGGTTTGCTAACTTATTTATTCCCCATTACTGAATAATTTTTTCCCATGAACTTTGAAAATGTGAACTCATATTCTTCCTGCGGCAGTTTTCAAATAATTTTAGGTTTTTCAAGTAGTTTTCCATGACAGTAAAAAACGTGTATTAACTTTTAAACCTGAAACTATGGTGCTCAGTGGAGGTGAGTGGGACTGAAGGTTTTTTCAATGAAACTGTGCCTTTTTTTGACATGACAACAAGCTGTGGTCCTAGCTAGGTTTGTGGAAGATTTTCCTACAGGATAAATGGAGTTTTTCAGAGTTCCTGTTGGGCAGCTTTTCATCTCCCATCTCAGCAACTTCAGGTCTCAAGTGTAGAAAGTCTGCTCGCTGATTGCATCTTGGTCAAAGTGAGCAACGTCTGCAACAGCAGCGTCTAGTGGAGGGAGCACATTTTTTTCTCTCTAAGGGACTATCAAGCCAACAGTGTCCAGTTGCCAGCAGCAGGTCAATTTGCAGTTCTGCTGATGGTGTAAGGGTGAATTGGAACAGGTGGCACTGTAGTTCACCTGGGGTGGTTTCACCTTTATTTAAGCATGTAAGCTCTTTATATGAATGTTTGCCAAGGTTTAGGCAGCTTGTCAGGAGGAAGCTGCAGAGCATGTGCAATACCTGTGACTGCATTTTGGATGTCCGTGGCTACTGGGAATGTTTCACCTGAACTACAAGGCCTCGGTCTCCCATGGAGATGTTCCTCAGAGTTAGCTAAGAGGACCTCCTGTTGGTTTAACTAAAGTTTACCCTGAAAGTGGTCTGCAAGCATTGCAGGACAATGAACTCAAAAATACCTTTTTTTTTTTTTCCCCACGTTATTTTATTTCTTATTTTTCTCTTGTTCCTTAAATAACAGTAAGAATACTTGTTCCCTTTCTCAGTTTGTTTTTAAGTGAATGTACCAGGCCCATAACTGGGGCATTGGAGACTAATATTCTGAATGTATTAAGCAAGTGACTCAGTAATAATATTTGTTTTTCTGATATTGCGATCAGTGGAAAAAACAAGTTTAAAAGCACAGTCCTGCCAGCATACCTCTGCCCTAACATAGAGTTCTTGAAACATGCCAGCTGGGGTGCTTGGATTTTGTGGCTTCTCTACCAATACTTCACTAAAATAAGATTTCTTTAATGGCTGGAGGTTTGATACAAATTGTTGATCACTATAAAATTTCAACTGCCAACTCGCATCACATTTTCCTACTTTGCTGTCAGCACGTTGCAGCAACCTGGGTTTACAGTGGGACATATCTCGGAGCGGTCCATAGTCAAAATGGCAAATTAAGGGGCTTTACACAGAGCGATATTTAAGTCATGAGAGGCTCGGCATTTAGTCTGGCTGGCACTCAGAGTATGTATTCAGTATTTGCAGCGGTGGCCCCAGCAGGGCCTTGCTGCTTCGTGGGCACACCAAGGAGAGCCGTCGCACACAGTAGTGTCATTGTTACTCTATAACGATGTAGATCCCCTTTCTCCATTGGAAACCCTAGATAGCTCATGTTTAGCTTAATTCATTTATGGTATCTTAAAGAGCCTGGCTGTTTAAAAATGCCATTCTTTTATGGGCTATCATAGACATAACAAAAGGTACTATCTTCATTCTCACAATTCACATGAAGAACTGAAGCACATCAAAATATGAGTGGAATTTCCCATAAAGAGGTATCTTACTATTTGCTATTTACTTTCCTTAAAGAGAGAAATACTCATCATTTGTTTCATTAAAACGGCACTTTCAGCAATAGTGAGAAATTTCACTCATTTGAATTATTTGTACAATGAGTTAATTCATGAGTTAAGGACATGCTTGAATGATTCAAAATCATATGAATTAAGGTACCTTTCTGTACTTGGATAAACGTGCTGATGTGATTTTTCCCTTTGTGAAGAGAAAGGTGGACATTGCTGGGCAGTAGTTGCTTTGGGTTCATAAATTAATCTTGGTCCCATAATGCATGAGTCTAAGCATCCTTTGGGGAAACACTAGCATTGCCTCTTAGCTGAAGAACTGGGTTATAAATGCTGGACGTGGTCTCTGAGTGCACACTTTATCCTGTATTCCCATGGAGGGAGCCCTCAAGCTCAGGTTTGCCTCAAGCTTCAGGATGTGAGTTCGACTGTGAGCCTGAGGATGTCCCTTAGGTCAGCATGTGGCCAGGGATGTTGGCTTGGTCAGTCCACCTGCTACCTGAAAGGCATCCCTGTGGACTGCCTTTGGGAGGCAGAACATGCTCCCGAGATGTTTTGTTTGGAGAGAGAAGATGTAGTGAGTAGGTTTGGTTCTATTCCTAACTGAAATGAGTGAAAGTGGGACTGGACCGAAGTGGTAGTCTATGAAATGATCCTGAAGACACACTGAAAGCTTGCACAGTCTGCAGATTGAAAGCAGAACAGTTTTCACTTGTCCTCGCCTCTCCTTTTTCTCCTCTCCTTGTTTTCCCTCCCTCATATTTTAAGAGGAAAAAGAAAAAAGAAAAAAAAAAAAAGAGATACAGGGTTTTTTATTACTTGGGAAAAAATATATTAAAATGAGAATGTATTGAGAAGTGGTACCAGTTTGGGTTTTTTTTATAAATAAACCTGCTGGGAAAAAAACTGATAATAGGCCAGATTTTTATCTTAGAATACTTTTAGCTTGGAGCTGTCTCCTCCCTTTTCAGACATATTTTCTCGCTGTAGACACAGTGTTTAATCTGTAGGATGACTGCAAGTTTCCACACTGTAATGCTGGCAATCCTGGTACAAACACTGTTCAGCCCCAACCTCATTTTGGTTTTGAGTCTTCATTTATGTTGTGTCTCAAGCTATTATGTATCAAACCACTGTAGTAAAAGTGTTAATTTGAGAAACACAATATTCAGCATCTTGGTGAGCAAAAGGTGTCTACATACAGAAGTTATAATTTATTTAGTCTCTGAAAGCAAGAGGAGCCGGCTTCTGATTATACTTTCTAGTAGGTATTTAATGGGAGTGGATAAAGTTTGAAGTACATTTAGAATGTTTTTTTGTGGAATATCCGTTGCTCTTTTAAATGCGTCTACTGGTACCTGGAACACAGGACAAGTAACACTGAAGTAGTATCCACAATTTGCTGGAGGCAGAATTTATCTCTTTTTAAAATACTCAGTTTTCCTTGGTAATATTTCTACAAGCAGAATTTGTCAAAGCCAGACTGCACAGAAACAAGGCATATAAAAGCATCCTTAGGCACAAAAAAGTACTGAAGACTAGGAACCACAAATAGTTGCAAACCTTCCCAGATTTTCAGTGCAAGAACTAGAAATTGGCCCATATTAGACTTCTCCAAACTATTTATCAAATCTCTCTTCTGCTCAGAAAACCTAGTCTGGCCTTTGGTATGTAAAAAATCAGAAAGCTGTAGCTTTAGTTTTTCTTGCAAATATTTGATTCAGTTCTAGTCAGGCTGTATCTCTCCAAATGTGACTATTAGCAAATCGAGAGAAATATTATCTTGCCAAGAAGGAATCCAGCCCAGCATTCCTTATTTTATCTTGAAGCTTAGCTATCTAAATTGCTGGGTGGTTGCAAAATGTGAAGAAAAGAAAAAAAAGAAAAAGAAAAAAGAAAACAACAAAGAAATTCCACACTGCCTGCCTCTGTTAGATGCCAGGAGAGGAGAGTTTAGGCTAAGATTGCTCTGCTGTTTTGTTTGAATCCAGAATGCAGCAATAAAAATAAATAGTGCAGGAGTTGGCCAGCCCTTGTCACGGAGCAGCAAGTCTTTATTTTATGGCCGTGTCAGGCTAAATGTCTGTGCTGACATCCTTTCCAACCCAAGAGGCTAATAATCTCTGCATCTTTGAAATTGAAACTTTGAGCACGTATAGCTTGCTATGTGTTTCCTATCACCAGAGACTACAGCTATTTATATGCTTTGTAGGTAGGCATGATCAGTTTTTGGAGTATACATTGACCTAGGTCAAATATCATAGAAAATGTGCGCGTTATAAATGGTTTATGCCATATAAACCAAATTGTGGCTTGTGCCCTGAATAAAACATTTTTGTGCTAAATTAACTACAAATTAATACCATTTGACTTTCATCATATCACTACCCGTTAGCAAAAAGGGTATAGCAGTGGGAAAGAAACACAGCAGTAGAAAAAAAATTCTGCTTCATTGTTCGGACAATTCAGTAAAGTGCTCAGGTGCACAGCTAACTTTAAACAGCTTGATGCACTGTATATTTCTAAAATTTAAGGGCAAGTAAGTGTATTTAGGTATTCTGGCATAATGGAGGGGCAAAAGGGGAAACCTACAGAGAAACAGTGAGAGGCATTTGGATTATGTGTGTCTGTACTAGATCTGCTTGTTCACATCTATGTGACTTTAGAAAAGCTTTCTCTTTAGCGTAAGAACAGCTAAGTATCTGTGGAAAGCCCTCATGGGAGCTTTTTCTTCAAATGATTAAGTTTAACCACTTTATAAGTGGTTTTAACAAAGTGGTAAATGTTTCTGATCTGTTCAGCAGGATATTCCAGCTATAATAAAATAACTAAATAAACTGTGAAGTGCATTTTATGCATAAATACATAACAAGTCCATGTCACACAGAGTAATCTCTTCGAAAGCAAGCAAAGTCTGCTCAGTGTATTGGGACTGGGAAAAGGTACTTTTATTCTTACTGAAATATATGGCAAACCAAGAAATACCAGATGAACTAAATCAAAATCTTTTCAGGAGATTTATCTATTCTTTTGGCAAGCCATTTACTTTTCCATGAGAGAATCTGGGTTAGATCTCCCTGTGGAGCCCCAAAGTTGCTGTAAATTCAATTGTATTAAATGTCACTTTAGAGATGGTGTTTACACCCTTGATGAGTTTGTGTCATTGTTTTAAAGATAAACTTCTACTTTGCAGTAATAAACTTCTCTCTGTGTGATATATTTTTCAAGGATTAGCCAGCAGAGTTGAAGTTGATGGATGTTTTCTTTTTTTTTTTCTGAAACTCAGTGTTTTCGGTGCTGTAATGTTGGAAATAAGGCATAAAATGAGATTAGTTCCAAGTCAGTCCTGTGCTGTTTGTGAGGCTAATTCTGTTTCCAGAATTTCCTTGGGTACTGCAATTTTCTACTGACTTTAGTGGTATTGCAGGAATTCCTGTGCTCCCAGGTGTCACACGTGACAGAATCAGGTTCTGGATCCTGCAGTGGTATACCAGCGCCACTTCACTTCATAGGTGAAAGGCTTCCCTGTTGCGTATAGAAGCTTAGCACAGAATTAACATGGCTTTATATTTCACCTGTGCCTTCCAAGAGATGGGTCTCCTCTGGAAGCCAGAATTGTCACCAGGGCAATTCAGAAAGACCTGCCCAAACTGCTAGAACTCTGTCTGCTCCCATGCACCCCTTTTTGTCTTCAGTTATACACCCCAAGGTCTATTTGTCTTCTTAAGCCTCTGGCTGCCTTTGCAGTCCCGGTGCTAAGTCAAAGTGATACAGTCAAGACACTGGCCAAGGTACAGTGTTAAAATGCATTGAGCCCTGTCCCGACCCAGTCTGACAGCTAATACAGTCCAAGTGAGCTAGTTTAAGGTAAACTCATGCATCTTCATGCTCAGTTTCTATGCCAGGACATTTTTTTTTCCCCAGCAAGCTTCTGGAATGTAAAAGCCCATTACCCTGGAGTTGAGAGGATAAAGTCTCACTGAGTCAGTCATTGACATAATTCAAAATTACAGCTGGGCATACATATCTGCAAAATTAGTTTTTCCCATTTTATGAGTATAGGCAAATAAGGCCTCATTTCCAGCTTTTTACAGGTCTTAGAACCAAATGGTCTTTTCACCAGGTCATGTACCAGGTTCTGGCTTGAGTCTGCTGACTCCCTTATTAATACTTAAGCTGGGGAGAGAAAAAAAGGATAGTGGGAATTCTAGTGAGAAACCAGTAACAGTTTCAAGCCCCTTATTTTTCCACTAGATGGTTCCAAAAGTTTAAACAAAAACAGATTTAAAAAAAGAACAACTTTTTTTTTTTTTTTTTTTTTTTTTAGAGATAGAAATCCAATATAACAACAGCGAAACAAGGCTGACTTGTTCTAGTGATGCACAGCATTGCACAGTGCTTTTCATCCATCCAGCACCTTGCAGACTTGGAGCCCCTCTGCTCTCAGATTGTTTTGTCCCAGTGTGAGACCATTCACCCCAGAAGAGTTTGGCCTGCTTTGGTCAGGGTCCATGATGGTCAAAATCAAAGCTGTGGGCTGATTAAGCAGCACAGAGGTACCAGGTGAAGTCCCATCACCTTTCATTCTTGATCTTCACTTCAAAATAATCAGGGTCCTTCCTGATCTGAATTATTCCTGCTCTAGATAAAGAGCAAAGTTGAATCTGTCTGTGAGACACTTCACTGGTATCCCCTTAGATGTCAATATGCCTGTAAACCCCCTTCTGGCAAGCCACTTAAGCCTAGACTCATCCTATTAATTTGGGGTTCACGTGAGTTATCTTCATTAGTTACACTTGCGCAGGTGCACAGAGGGGCCCATAGACAAGGACTGCCTGGGTGCACTCACAGGACTTTGCGCAGTGAGTCCCAGATTTGGCTTTACTGAGTGAGTATGAGCAATGCCCATGTGGAAGGTTCATTTCCCTCTGGATTAGGATCTCACCCATCACTGAGTTTTGCCTGTTAGAAGCTGCAAAGTTTCCCTACATTTCTCTCTTGTCTGATACTTTGATGTGGGCTCATGTTTCAGCCTCTCTCCCAATCATGGCAAGAATTGATTTTCTTGTCCTTTTTCAACTGTTATTTTATATAAATGTCTAGCACTTAAATCTCTTGAATTCTTCTTTTCCATTGGAAAATTTGTTTGAAACCGCACAGTAGATTTAGAAAGTATTGCAAGCAGGACACAGAGGGAGATGCTCAGATGGTGTAATCTTACAAACTTATTACAAAAAATATTATAACTTCATTTGGCTTCAGTGATGTTTTATTTGGAAGGAAATTAGCTCCTCTGAATTAATAATACAATGTTCACTAGTATTCTGAGGAAAAATGGTTTTATATGTCTTCTTTTTATCTTGACTACCCTATTACATTTCTTCTATTAGGTTTGGACCACATCTCTATGCTGTAGTTATTCCCCTGTGGGTAATACCTTGGTGAAATTGAAAAACAGAACTAAGAATGATGTTTTGACTATGCACAGTTTCAGATGCTTAACTTGATAAGAGATCGTCCTCATGGGTTTATTTTGGGTATACTGAAGTGCAGTAGTGCCCAACAGCTTTAAAAAGTTTCCATGGTTATATAATACAAAATAAGGCTTCAAACATGAATTTTATATTCCACTAAATATGGTCATTGTTGATTTTAAAGCGTATTAGATCATCCACAAATAGGGGGCCTTTAGAGCATCAGGCTGTTTAGGAACAAGTGGTGGACAGTTTTGGAGAACTTCTCTTTCTCCTTGGCATGTTTTTATGATAATTCAAATATTGGAGATAATTTACAACCCTGCTGGTACTATACCAGAGACCTTATGTGATGGAATTTATATCACTTTTCCTTTTAGACATTTAAACCACATGTCATTTTAGAAAAACGAGGACAGAGGTCCAACAAAGGAGTGATTTATTTTCAGTTAAAATACTAGCTACATTAAAACCACATGTTATTAAGTACTGTATAACCAAACCATGCTCAGAAGAAGGCTTACGACACTAAAGCTTGCTTAAAATGTTTCTTTTTTCTTTCTCAAAAAACTTTGGCAATGCATACATTAACAGACTTTACCTGAGCTATACAGTACATTGGCTGTAATTTTCCCTTGATGAAACAAGTTATTAAAGTACCAGAGTACAAATTAATTCAGTTCCTTATTATTTTTCTCACATTTCTGGATGGTTGAACTTTTCTGTCTGTTTTACGTAACATTGCATCTCGGTGAATATCCCTCCTGAAACAGCATAATGCGATTAAGGTTGTTAAGACTGAAACATAGTTTTTCAAAGTGAAACAACTTGTAATTTGGGCATTTTCCCAACACGAACTCTCATGATGCTCCTGTGAGAAGAGTAAACTAATGCACAGAAGTAGTGCACGCAAATCCAAGACCAGAAGGGAAATCAATACGATGAGTAAGAATTAAGGGGCCCCAATTTTGTTTTCAGGATGCAGATGCTGAGGACCAGTTTCTGTCCTCATTATGCTACATTTCCACACCGGATTGTCTAGGACTTGAAGGGAATTTTTTATGGTAATGCTGCCAGGTGAGTTGTCCAAAGCTCAGTGGAGATGACCAGGGAAGGATTCATCCTGTACAAAGGACTTCTGCACTTGCACCAGCTTCCGTGCTAGTTCTGTGCACGTATGTCTGGATAATACTGGCACAGAGAGGCTGCTTGGGGGACTTAGTTGGCTCCTGGGGATTTTTAAATGCCAAAGCCCTGTTGACATATGCTGGTATCAAATGAGGAAGTGGAAGTGTTGTTGCCTCACTGTTCAGATTCTGTTCAACGTGCAAATTGCAGAGATGAGAAAGCCTGTCCCCGTGCTTTCTAAGAACTGCACAAACACTCACAAATCACCACAACACCCCTGTCTCACGGGCTGGGCGGTTTTAGCCCTAGAAGGAAACTAGCCAGTTACTGTCAAACAGCCTTTAAACAAAGCAAGGATCAGAAGCAGCAAATTTCTCCACTTGTATGCTGGAGATCATTCTAATTCAGATGTTACAGTCCCATCTTGAAATCATTAATACTACCTTAAGCTTGCCTGGTATTCTCATTTGTCCTGAAATTGCTTAGCTCAAGCAGATTCTGAAGCATTGATTCTGCATCAGCAGCATGCTAAAATTTGTAGTGGCTTTAAACAAAAAAATGTATGTAGTGTGTGGCTTTTCTCACCTTTTGGTTGCCTAATTGAAATATAGGGTATGTATTAGCCAATACAATATATTGACCTATAGAAACTCTACTGAATTAAAGCTGTATAGTTTGCTACCTCGTCTTGGATGGAGACCAGTACCAAGTAACACAGAAGATGGTGCAAAAAACAACACAGTGGACAAAAAAGGACCATGTGGTAGGCTTTGAGTTGTGCCATGTCTAAATCATAAGCCGTTACAGCAAATTTTAGCATAATATGAATTAAGCATGTCCAAAATTATTATTACATCACCTCCCCAACAAGCCCCTCTGGTGGACAGTCTATTTTATTTTATTTTTTTAACCAGCCTGGGAAGCACACCTGTAGTGCCAGCTGAGATCACTGCCTAACTGAAGTAAATGGTGTGTAAACTCACAGTAGGAAATACAAGGCAGCTATACTCCTGCTGCCTGCTTTGCTTTTCCTGAAGCACTAGAAAGCTGGTGCTGCCACCAGCACTGGAAGAATATTGTGGGGCACAAGGTGGCAGCTATTGCCGTGTTAAATTGATAGGAGAAGCCCTTTTTGGGCTTCTGCCCTTTGGAAGCAGTTGGAGCAGCAAGGTTGTCTCTCCAGGCATCTCTCCATCTTATCTCCCAGTTCTGTCCTTCCCCTCTGTGCTTCACCTTGTGACACGTCATCTTCGTGGTGGCAAAATTTCAGTTTTGTTTACTCTGCTTGGCAGCATGAGCACATTTGTGTGAATCAAAGGGACTCACAGGTTAGACAGGCAGTCTAAGGCAGAAGAACATGATTATACCAGTGATTCACATGTGATACTCGGCAAAAAATGTTACTACCATGCAAGTGAATGAGGTGGATCAGGACAATATTGCCCAGAAGTAATTGTTTTCCATTATTTTTGTGTCCTAAAAAAATGCAAGTGATTGTATATTTTCCCTGATTATAATTCCATTTCTCTTTACGTGGGTCTCGGAACCTTCTTCATTTTTCTTAATTTAGGTTATCACCTATCTCTTCTTTATATTGCATCATCCCACTGACTTGTCTTCTCCCTTTCTCTAGATGTTTCCAGATGTGTGGCTGAGAGGAAGTACACCCAGGAACAAGCTCGCAAGGAGTTTCAACAAGTGTTTATCCCAGAATGCAATGACGATGGCACATATAGTCAGGTTGAAAATTTTTCATTCAGTATCTTGCATGGCTGGCAAGTCAGAATATGTGTGTTTGCAGAGGATGAAGAAAAGACAAATGTAATGCAGTGAAATGTAATTTCAAAATGAAATGTAATTTGTGCTAACGTTGACGTTAAAAAGTGGAAGGAAAATTCATGTTTTGTGCTGAGTCCGTGTTCTTTTTTTCAGAGTTGGCCAGCAAAAGAGCCAAACATTACCATTGTTCATGTGCTACACTCGCTGTTCTAGGCTGAGGCAGCTGAGTCATTCTTGTAGCCCCCTGAATACTCATCAGATGGTAAAATGCTTGGAATTTCTGATCTGTTCCTGATCCCAACCAGAAATCGTGTGACTAGAGTCCGTATCTTAGTGCTAAAGCATGAATCATACAGGATTCTTCCCTATTCTCAGCTGAATTTCTGCAAAAGCATATGGTCTGAGACTAATTTACTTAGGTTAGATCATAGAATTCAGAAGGGGCTCAATTAGAAGCTTATCCGGTGATATATATCCCAATCAAGATCACCTTCCGCTGCATTTCACTTGCGAAGTTGTGCAGAAGACAACCCTTCTCAGTTTAAGCATGGCCAGGGAAGCGATATTGGCCCTCAGGAAATATAATGCAATTGATTTCTAAGAGGAATTCCAAGAGTTTCCTTTCTGACAGCTTGGGATATGAATAATGCTGGCAGAAGCACTCTGTCCTGCTCCTTCAGTGGGTGGAACAATATGTTCTCTATGTGGAAAAAAACTCGAGATTGCTTGCTTCAGGAACAGTTTGTGTGTCCCTTGAGAAACTTCATTGTGAGGTTTTCATAACACCTGCACCTCACTCTTCTGAAATAGGGTGTAAACAACTACATATTTCAATAGTTTTGTCTTCCATTGGATTCTGAAGGACCTACCACACTTTGCTTGAAATAAACTTTTCTTCGTGCTAAAGAATAATACGTAGGACTGAGATTAGGTCCATTATGGTTTATCATTCTAGGTTTTATCAGTACAGTTTGCTGGACTAGTCTTTTGTACTTGTGTGTCATGAACACTGTGGGATAACAAACACGTCTGACAAACTGCACGTGGTTCATGTAATTTTTGGCAGGTTCAGTGCCATAGTTACACAGGATACTGCTGGTGTGTCACTCCCAATGGTCGTCCTATCAGTGGTACTGCTGTGGCCCACAAAACTCCACGGTGCCCAGGTAAGGCTTGTTTGTCTGGCCAGGTTATGACCTTGTCTCAGAGCAGTAGAGTCTATCTATGGCATCTGATGAGATGGTTCAGCCCAGAAACAGGTGCAGGCGGAAGCTGTGGACTCCCCATCCTTAGGGATTTGCAAAACTTGACAAAAGAAAGTTGGTCTGGCTTTTAGGCTAGCCCTTGCGTGAGTTCTGAGATCACTGCTACCCTAAACCTTCCTGTGATTCTGTGATCCATCTACTTTATTTGTACTATAGTCTAGCTATTGAAGGGATTTTCTGCAGTCGTTATTTGTACGATATTTATGTGTTAATATATGACACTATGCAACTGACTTGCTGAAGTAGCCCTTTCTTTATGTTGAAACTCTCTTGCGCGTAAACTCACAGCAAAAAATTTCAGAGGGCTTTGCCTTTTTGATATTTTAAGTATTTACAGTGTTGAAAAAAAACTCCTCCAAAAAAATACAGAGTGTGAATGTTCTGATTTGTAACATAGCCCAATAAAAGAACTCCCACAGCAAATCCCATGAATGACCAAATCCAGAGGAGAAATAAAAATAAAACAAATCATTAAGAACATAATGGAATCATTGTCTGTAGAAATTAATTGGCAAATCAAACTCATTGCCATGTGTACTGCCCTTTGTCTTTCATCAGGACAATTAACAGGTTAATTGTTTTTTAGGAATTTGCTTCTGACTCTATTTCGTTGATGTTGATAATAAATATAAATCCCCAGCGTATGAACAGTTGCCAGAATTGCTATTCACCTTCCTTGAGGCTGACAGAATTGCACAGAAGTAGCTCTAAAATACTTGAGTTCTACGTATTGCATTTCTGTTTGTGCTGCAGCACCATTCTCTGGCAGAGAGTGGAAGAAATAGCTTTAAAAAGATAACCCCGTAATGTAAATGAAGCTGGAAAAAAGTGCATTAAGGCCTTTGAGGGAATTCACCTGGTCTGATCTACTTCAATTGTTGAAGCACAATATCGATGTTTTTAATAAATAGATGGAGGAAGGAAAAGACCACTGAGGAAGTTTCAACAAAGATTATAAAAAGCTGATTCCACTTTTAAGTTTAAATGATTTGCAGAATCTTCCACGTTTCTTGCCAGTAGGCGAACTTTAGCCAGAAAGTACTCTCCAGACTTTTGATCCAGTCTGAAAAGTCACTGTGGAATCACAGTCAGTTGTGAAAAATAATATAAAATGTTCAGAAGCCTTAAAATAGAGAAAAATGTGCATTCATTTTAATGTAAATATTATTTATAACTGGATCGCATCTTCAAGAGACACATGGTTAGGGTAGCATTCTTGTGCTTCAATGCATTCTTGAATAGAGGTGCTTTTGCATGTCCAGAGCCAAGCGTCCCCTGAAAGCATGCCTTCATTGCCTTCTCTGCAATAGCAATTTGTAGCTTCCTCTCTTTCACTGACATCAGTGAAAAAGGGGTTACACTTATGCTGAAAATTCAACAAGTAATTGTTTGTCAAATGTGTTACAACATACGGCATTATGTTTGGCTCGAAATATTGCTGAGTTAGTTACTGTACTTTCACTTTTTCTTTTTGTATTCGGTATTATCAAGGAGAAGCTGCAGTGTAGTTCCAAATTACTTAATAGATTAATATTAGAATTATTCTATCTCTCCAGGAACCAAACCCTAGTTCCTCTCAAAGATAAACTGCCAGCTCATTTTTGGAAGGGTGGGAAGGGAAGTTAGTTTTACAGAAATGCTAAGGAGAAGGTGCTAGGAGCACTCGATTTAATTTAGTAGCTCAGAGATAAGTAGACTGTTGCAGGGCCCAGGTGAGTACGTAGAGGCTGATTTTGCTCCACGGAAGATTGTGGGTAATTTTCCAATTGTTATGAGACCCTTTGGGATTATCTCTGCACGTTTCCTCCCCTGCTTGTATATGAGTGCTCTCATGTTTTACTGCTCACCACTTCTCCTTTGTCCCTCAGGAAAGAAATCCAGCTACAGCAGAGTCTGGAAATAGATTTGAAGTGCCAGGGGACCTTGCGGTAGTAGTGGCTAAAGGCTCGGTCTTAAGAGGTCTGGAGAAACCTTCTCATTCAGCAGAGAAGGCAGCTACAGATTTTCTCAGAAAGTTATGTGGTATAATAAGGCGAAACTTTGCTTTTATATTGCAGAATGAAAGCCGAAGCCCAACTGCACCCCTCTCCCATTTCCCAGTATATGTTCAAAATTGCCATCTGTTTAGGATAACAGAGGTTTTTTTTCCCCAGAACAACTGTTGATGTTTTCCAGATCACCATTGATTCTCTATTATACTTTTTATTTAGTACCATTATGCACAGGAATTACAATCAAAATATTAGTGGGTATACTGAATTTAAGTAGATGTACTCCTGTCCTAACTAGTATTTCAGGGATGCCATTTCTTCCAACACTGGAGTGCCTAGTCGGTCTAATACATTGTGTCTTTGCTAGCCTCATTGCAGGCATTGCCTTACTACTTTTGACGTTGCAGGCGGATCTCCTGTGCCGGTGGCATCCCGACATCAGCATGTTTTATGTGTTTTCACTTGCTTCTGTGTATTCTGCAGGCAAGATGCTATAGCTATTTCAAAGACATTTATGCAGATTTCTCAGTTTGCCTGTGGCAGACTTTTTTCTCCCAGGATCACTTTTGCCACCTTTTCCCTTTAGAGCAGAACATGTGCAGACAATCAAGACGGCAGGTAGAGTCAGTTGTGAACATGTTTTTGTAATGATTTTCTCATAGGAAATGTGATACCGTGGAATGTGTGAAAAATTCTCTTTTAATGAAAATGTTCAGTGTTTCTTTTCAATTCTAGGTTAGTTCTTCAGTAACTTCAGATGAGGTTTGAATACATGTCTAATCAACTGTGCTGTTCCTAAATTATGGAATAATTTCTTGCCTTGCGTTTTCTCCTGGTAGAACCACCTTTGACTTTGGTGAATATCCAGAAATAGGAAAGAAGAGAACGGCAGCCTGGAAGAACTTGGATTTTAATAGGGCAAATATGGAGAAGAATTTAGGATGGGCAGTTAGGATTTTGGTTCCCTGATTCCATTCTCTATCCGTGCTTCACATTTATTGTGTGATATTGGATAGGTGACACGCTCAACCTCTAAGTTTATCTAACTGTTGATATTGGTTAGTTGCATAACGTGATGCTTCCTAAAGCTGTCTCAGGTCCTGGGACAGAAAAGCATCGTATATATTTTTTATGTATCTACAATAGCTGTATGAGCCATTTTTCACTCATTGTGTTGTTCTAGTTGCTCCTATTGAAGCTGTCTTTTTTGCTAGGGACACAAGGTGTGCAAGGGTGAAGGTTATGAGAAGCATTAAAAAATGCAGGACACTCCAACTGATTGATGTAAAACCTCCGCTTTAATTACTACGTTTTTACCTGAAAGAGGCTCTTCTTCCATCCTTTCCAGTTATTCCCACACCAACACTTGATACTGCTAAAACACACATGATAAATCTCAGAGTGCCATTCCACTCCATGGAAATAATCATCTGCACTGTTTCAGGAGCAGTGGTGAGAAGGAGAGTAAATCAAACACATTCCCATGACAGCATTAAAAAGAAAGCTCCTTAAAAATGATGAATGTCCCCCAATACTTTCACTAAAGAACACCAGACATAAAAAAGACATTTTTACAATTCCCCATCTCTGTTATCAGCACTGCAGGGAACTGCAGAAATTCCACAGGCACAGAGTCCTGGGAAATGGGGCAGAAACTGAGAAGCAGGTGTTAAATTATCATTGGAAAATACAGTGTTCACCCATTGTAGGATTTTTATGCCATATTACCTCTTCTGGGCTTCTGACAGTGAGATTGCAGAGGTATAGATGCGTGTTTTATTATTCTGTGAAGTAGTTTTGCTACCTTACAATTAAGATGGCATCATCATCTTTTAAGGGCAAAATACAAGTACCATTAAAAATTCAGAACTCTTCCTGTGTGTATGGTATTATCATCAGCTAATATGATGAAAATGAATATATTTGTGAAGGCAATTAACTTTTTTAGTTTACATTATACTGCTTTTGTTATCTGGGAAAAATATCCATCCTTGAATTATCTAGTTCTTCTGTCCCAATACGTAGTACTTTCTCTACAAATACAGTCGGACACATGCATATGTGAAATATAGAACAGCAAGGGAAATTTATTGTCCTGTTTCTTGATATCTCCATTCAGTGATTACATATCAAATATTCTTTAGCTGGAGATCAGAAATCATTATATAAACTAGATAATAATAGACTTTCACCTTCACTTTTAAAACCCAGTCACATATGAGCAGTACTGTAGAAAATGGATATGCTAAAATCACAAACTGCAAAACTCACATCACATTCCCTGGAAGATGTATTTTGTCTCAGAAATTTTTAGACTGAATCTGGGCAGAATTGTGGGTTTCCAATAAACTAAGACATTAATATTTCTGCATTTTTTTTTAATCATCAGAATCATAAATGGATACATGGCAAAGCAAATGTACAAGCTAGAACGGTACTAAATTACTCTTGTTAAAATAATGCTGCTGAATCTAACATCCCTTCTTGCTATCTCCCCTTCCATAAAGATATTTACATGGTGATTTGATCGTTTACAGTGCATTGAAAACATGGAAACTGATTGTATTGCCTAACTTTTAGATAATGAATAGGCTGCTATTTTTTTTCTTGTCTCGCTGAAAATGTGGCTGTTCATTGTAAGTATTGAAGATACAATTTCCTAGAAACTTGCAAATGCAACTTCCTATTACAATTTAAGCTAGAAGTACTCCTAGCTCAAATAGATTCAGAAAATGGTAGAAAAAACTGATACAAGCTCAATAAACCCTCCCCACCTCCAACTTGGAGAGCACAAAGTTTCTGCTGCGTGATTTGAAACTTCCAGGTGAAACTACGTGAAGGGCGCAGATTTCCAGATGTATTTCTCATGAATATTTTTGTTAGCTTCCTAAGACTATTAAATAATGTTGGTCCAGTGAACCTAATTTTCCTAGCATTCATCTAATTTCATAGTGAAATTAGTTTCACTATGTTAAAGTTAGCCTTTGCCAATGCCACTCTTTTCATCCATTTATCAATTTTCCATCAAAATTTAAGATGAAAAAAAAAGCAAAGCATAGAAAAAGAATTTTCATTTCTCCCTGACTGTACATGAATATCATCTAGTCATTATTTCTCACCATTTAATATACAGATGGAGTAATCTGAAGACATCTTAGTGGTAATGAAATCTGGAAAGATTTTTCTGCTTTTGGATTAAAATGTGGAGTATTATATAAATTTCACCAATGAGTTAAATTACTGAGGTATAAACTGAATTTTAAGTTCAATTTATAATAATGTTTTTGAGTGTACATAGAGACAACAGACAACACTGGTGTCAAACTGAGGCTTTACTTATCACTCTTTTTAGTGCAAAGGGGCTATCAGTGGGGATTTGTTACAAACATTCCCCATGCTGAGACCTCATCTGTACTTACAAATCAGTGTCAAATTCTTTAGTGTTGATGAACCAGACCTAAAATCTCTGTATTTTCAAGAGAATTATTATTATACTCCTGTGCAACAAAATTAAATTGGGAAACTACAGAGTTAATTGCAACTGGATGAAATTTGAGGAAAGATCGGATCCCTGGTATTTAGTGCGATTAGAAAAACCTGTAATTTTGTATGCAGTACTTCCTAAAACTGGAACATCTCATTTGACTTCAAGCTGGGCCTCTTATCAAATTTAAGCCAAACACCCAAAAGCTCAGAACTTCTGGCTTCAGCTAGCACGAATGCAAGAATCTTCCTTCTCTTCAGAGGGAAGAGCACGGATTAGTATTGCAGTCTATTTAGAGCAAGCTATTCCAAACACCCTCGGATATAATTCCTACAACGGTAATGGCTTTATTTTTCCTGTCTGAATTAACACTGATACATAACTAAGTATATTGAATTACTAGTGATTCAAACATGTTACAATAAAAATACACTACCATCAAAAACGGAAACAAGTCTAAACTAGAATATTTTTGATATGGATATGTAAAAGCTCCATTAAAAGCGGAATCCCTCAGAAGGTAATACCAGCTTGGCCACATTGTCATGTATTCTTTTATGGAGGCTTTAAAATCAGCATGCCAGATTTGTGATGTTGGTCTTCACTCTGACAGACTCCTGTGTCTGAACTTCATGCTGAAGTAAGAAGTAACCACCAGTTCAGCGTGGTAAACAAGGCCTGTGATTTAGCGGGTTCTCTTATTTAAATTGCCCTTTTAGAACAGATTTATTTTGCTGCAAGGTTTGGGGTTTTTTGTTTATTTGTTTTAAACTCGGTGAATTTTGTTATTCCAGAGGGAAATAAATTAAGAAAATTTGGGCCCAAATTATTTCGCACACTTCTGAGCATGTGAGGGTTTTGGTTTTGTTTTCCATAAGTACAGGTGTATTGTAAGAAGAGACAATGTGGTAAGAGTTGACAGACATTATGATTTTTAATTTTCTTTTCAGAGAGAAAAATGCCGCTTTTAAAGATGTTTTTTAATATGTTGATAAGAAGTGGCTAGGAGTTAGAATCATATAAATGGTTGTAATAATGAGACCTAAGTGAGAAACGAGGAAATATTTCTACTTTAAACCCTAAGGACAAGTAACTCCTGTAAAAATTACTAAGAAAACCAGTAGATTCTCCATTTCTCGATGACTTGGATTCAAGGCTGGATGCTGGGTTGGAGTGCAGGCTGGCAGACTAAACTGTTAAAACATGTCTCCTGCCAGCTTCCTAACTCCTTTCCCACCACTGCTGTCTCCTTTCCGAAGGTCCACAGCTCTGAGGACATCTTCAACCAGCTGAGGCTCAAACGCAGAATAAAGCCCTGTCCCTGCCTCCCCCAGCACGCACACTTTTCCGCACCAGCATAGGGTTTTGGGAGGGCCTTGTATGAGGTATTTAAGGCAGAAAGGGGTAGTTTCTAATCTGAGCCGGGACTGGGCTGGGGGCTGGAGAAGCCCCACAGAGCAGCTGAGGTGCGTGGGAAGGGTCTGCCCTGCACAAGGAGCCACAAGGGAGTAGTGCTGGGGTGATGCATCTTACTGTCCCCGCTGGGTCGATGGGGAAGGGAGACATTGTCTCTGCAGCACGTGAGCATTTTCTTGCACTTGTGTCTACGTAGTGTTCGATGTTATCTCTTTCTCAGGTCCTGCGGTGGCCGAGAAGTAGCAGCTGACAGCAAATTGGTGGTACACGAATGCAGAAGTCAGGCAAAGCTAAAACCTTTGGTTTGCAAGGGAAGAATTTGCTGATATTTATTGCTGTAATAAACAAAAATGAATCATTAAAGCTGAACTGTGTTTCTTAGAAAACATGTTAAAAGTGAAAATAGTATTTTTCTGGTTAATTCCTTTTCCAATTGCAGGTTCAGTGAGTGAGAAGCTGCCACAACGAGAAGGTGCAGGAAAAACAGGTAAATATCTTAGTTGGCCCTTAAATAGAAACTAAAATAGCTATGGGATAGCCCACTGTGATTTTCCAAAGGTTCAAATTATCAATATATATTCATCATGTATTATAGCTCCATATATAGTATTTATACACGCATACATGCTATTCATTTTATGTCTGCATTGTAGATATTTAGTAAACTTATGAATATGAACTTTATAAGTTCATTACTAAACTTTCATAAGTTTAGTAAACTTATGACTATATAGATATATGTATGCATGTATTTGTCTACATTTGCATAGACATTATATTTTTCTGGTCTCAGCTCTATAGACTTTGCTATTCTGTGCTGCTTGGAAAATAGCTTTTCTTCCCATAGCTATACTCTGAAATATTTTCCCATACTGTTTGCTTGCCCTGGAGGACAGATTATTCTGTCTGTTTGATAAAGACAGCATTCTGCAGTACCAAAATCTCGGGAACTGGAGTCCTCACTTTATTTACATAACAGTCAGTGCTTGAGTCATCTTGGACCCAGCACTTCTCTCTATGTTGCGATTGATTCATCTGATGGCTTACATTCATGGCCAGATGACTGTTGTTGTTGTTAGAGATAGATCATGGTGTATACCTTGTTGGCAGGACAAAATCTGATGTGACTCCAACATAGCTGGTAGATTTAAATGAGGGAGATGTCTGTGCTTTAAACAAAATTAAAGCTTACACTCTCCAAACACTTAAAAGAATTTTAAATTCAGCTGAAAATAGCATACTAAATGTTGCTGCCAGTGACAGTGGCATAAATTAATTTTAAAGAAGTTACTCATATTCTTGCTAATGTTAATGACTGTTTGGTCCACTGTAAATATAATCAAATTTTTTTTCTTACAGGAACTCTTGCAGCATTGTAATATACCCAACTTTTAAATAAACTATTGCGCTGTTAGGTTAAGAAAATCAGTACTTCTTTAAAGGCTAATAATTACAAAGTACTGGAAAATTGTTACTTCATGTATTTCCAGACAAATTGTGGGTTCCGCTAACCTTAAGTTACCCATTTGTTTTAGGTCAGGACTTTAATTTTCAGCTTTGAACTGAATGAATGATCCTATATATATCTGGAATGTTTGTGACAGTGACAGCTGAGCTGCTGAACCCTGAATGAACAATCATAGAACAAGGAACACAATTTATCAAGTCTTCCTTTGCATCACGTATATGTGTCTCAAGTGACATGGTTGCATTTTACTCAACACCCTGTTTTTATTCTCCAGCGCAAGCCTGCAGCACAAGGTGCTGCTGACCTGGATCCCACGCGGTCTCTGGCTCTCCTCTGATGCTGCTGACTTCCTCTCCCCACCCTTCTTCCAGCCAGTCACTGCCTTATGCTTTAAATAAAGTCAGGTTGTCAGAGGCATCGCAACCTCTTTGGAGACCATTACAGAGCAGTGAACAACATCAGCTATCTGAGTTAAAGAGCTGTGCTTCAGCTTCACAGTCAGTGTAGTAAAAATTATATGTAGCTCGGCTTGGAAGGTCACAACAGTAGTTTTCGAAATAATCATAACACTTCTAGATTGTCTTTCCTCTGCGTGTTCCTGTGGACTAACCAGGGGTGCCTGGGTGGGGATGCCTGCCTGTATTGTAAGCCAGCAAGGTTAGGCAGGTTCACAACCTTCTCACTGCTGCAGAGGACATGCTCCAGACCTTCAAGTGTGGTCCTGAGGACTCTACTCAAGAGACAGCGTAGACTTAGCCTGTACAGTCTCTTCTTCCAAGATGTCCCGCAGAGACTCACAGGAGAAGATGACCTGCCGGGCCATATCTATTTCAGTTGTGCACCTCTCTTTTTCTGGGTATTCCAATACTGAAATAAGGTTTCCAGATGCAGATTTTGGAGGTCAGGAGCTCTGTTTGAATGTTTGCAAATTTGCACATTAAACCAAATGGAAATAAAGCTTAAAAGATAATTCCTAACCTATATCCCCTGGTCCCACAGTTGCCTCCTCTATCTAAGGAAAATATTCAGACTATATGAAAAGCACATGTCAGAGATGGGATCACATTTTTTTTTTCTGATTCTTAGCTGACTGCAGGAATATTTTTTTGGTAACTGAACTCTGACAGCACACAGGATGGTTTCTGTTTAAATGTGTGCGCATATGGACTGGTATGTATGTGCCAGGCAGGAAGACCTATGCAATTAACCTGTTTTATGACTCAACCATTAAACACTGAGGGGTTTTTTTTGTTTTGTTTTTGTTTTGTTTTTTTTTAATAAATAAAAATTGATAAACTGTTCAAAATGCTGCTTGAACAAATTTCAAGAGTCTAATTTTGTTTGGGCTGATAATTGACAAAGTTGCAGCATTATATCTGGATTTCAGGTAATAACATAAGATCGAATGTGTCACAAACTGAAATTGTGTACCAAAAGATGATTAGAAAAATGTTACTTAAACCCAAAATTAAGTTTTTGGCTGGACTCTTGATAATATTTACCTACCATAAGCCACCCTCTGAAATTCTGGGTTTTCTGAATCACATACTGATCGATGATCTAAATGTGTGCCTTGATTCTTAATATACTAGGATACTTGATGGCCTCTCTGAAATTAATCAATGGTCTTATTCCACCACCCAGAGGACACCACAAATATGCCAGCAAAACTAATGAGAAGTGACAGTCTGTTATGGCATTGGAGCAAAGTATCCTGTCATTGCATGCACAAGAAAAATGAGCATCCTTAAAAGAAGTCTCCTTATTCTTTGGTTAAAACATTTTGCAGTGAAAATAAGTTTCTGTTGCTGCTTTGGTTTTGTGAAAAGCATGGAGCTTAGTGTTCCATGGCTACTGATTTGGTTTTACCTGCTATCAGTATTTACTTGGTATCTGTATTTTCAGTGAACTAGGCTGTGGCCTCCAGAGGGACAGGTCAGAGTGCCTCCAAATCCTCTGCATGATTTGCACAAAGACAATACAGATTTACAAAAAAAACCCCTGTGATGGTGACACCAAAGAGAACAGGAGGCAGCTGTTCTGGATTGCAGTAGCAAGAAGAAATGGAGACATGTAGTGTGTTAGCCTTAAAGGTACTGCTCAGTGTTGCCCTGGTAGAGCTACATGCAAGAGGAGGCTTCTCAGTTACCTTTGCTTCTGGCTGCTATGAAAATCCAGGGAAAGAACCTGGAAACTGTGTTGGTCTGAGATCCAGTTCTGAAATGGATATAAGTGCTAATAAACCCCTTGTATGGAAGATGCTGTTTACTGCGGGACATCTTGATCTTGGAATTAGCTTCATGCTACAGGAAACACTGATGACTGGAAAATACGTACTATCAAGGCCTACTAAGTCATGTTTACCAAATACCTGAAATAATTTTAGATAGTGAAAACATAATAAGGTAAAGATGGGTCTTTGGGTGCTGGTTTTTCTCACAGAATGCTAACAAATAATTTTTCATATTGATTTTTTCTTTTCCAGCGTTACTTCTGCTGTGTTTTACCGACCCTAAAATTACCCACATCCTTTTATCATTCCTGTAAATTTTCCTCCCTCTTTTCTTGCAGTAAAGTTTGGTAGTGGATGGATGGAGATGGCTGACCGGAGGATAAGAATTCTGGTTCTTTAATCTGTGAATCTTACTTATAAAATCAGCTTGACTGTTAAACAGATTCTGCTGTGCCAAAACAAACTTTCCTTTCATTTTAAGGTGTCAACATGTCTGCAGCCATTCATTTGCCCCAGACTGCTTTTGCTTTCACAGGTCTTACTCCTTCTAAGACTTTATCTAATTAATTCTTTCGAAACACTGATCTGATCAGTTATAATCTATAGGTATCAATATGCAGCATTAAAAATGAAGAATTACTCTCCAGGGAGCAACTTGATCACGTCGTGCCTCATCAGAGACCCTGCAATCATTTCATCAGCCATAACGTCATAAGCCATCCATTTATAATCCATAGCCTGTGGATGTAATATATCTACGCTGTGTAGTAAACATAAATAATATTTAAATTATTGTTTGTTTACCGGCCGGGGCTATGTGCAAATCATTAGTATCAATCACGTATGTACACTTATTTAGCTTACTCTCATAATTGTAGTCTCCTTGCAAATCTTTTCCATTCTGAATTCAGATGATGCCTCAGCTCCCGCGCTGGAGACTCAGCCTCAAGGTGATGAAGAAGGTGAGCATAAGCAGGAATTTAACAGTGTGGTATTGAACTATGCAGTATGGAGCGAATACTGCAGCATCAAACGCTACCTTAGAGTTAGGGCAACTGCTGGAGCAGTTGCAAGAAATTGCAAGAAATTGAAAGCATCTGTACCTTTTTCCAGATAAAGACAGCAAACACAATACTTACAAGCGAACACGTCGCTTACAAGCGATGAATTTTGTGTGATAGTTTTGAGGTGGTGCTGTAGCTATGAAGTCCAACATTAGCAATTTTTGTTGTCACTAGTCAGGGCAGAGATGGGTTTTAAACTTGAGCCAGAGTTCAGATTAAAACTGTATGGCCAAATAAGGAAGCTAAAGGGTAAATTCTGTCCTCAGCATATTGCCTAGTAATGTTAAGGTAGATGTTTTATCAGGCTTTTTTGCCTCTGGGGAAATTTAGTGCTCTGTAAATGGAAAGCTCAAGGCCCACATGCAATGATAATCCAGTATTGTGGCTGCCTTACCGCTCACTGCAAATCTCACAGAATCTGATCTGAAGTTATTACATACTTTGGATCCACACTGGGAGATTGTTATTCCAATTAAACATAATTTTAGTCTACAAGTATTTATTTCAACCTTTTGTATGAATGTGGTAAGGAAGGAACTATCCATGCCTCTGCGTGAATAAAGATTTTAGCTGTCCTAATAGAAACCAGTGGGCCCTTTTCTTCTTTAGATCCATTTATCTTTAAAACTAGCCACTTACTATTCAGCTGCTAGTAACTTTTTAAAAAATTGTAACATTTACAAACTATGTTCTGTTGGTTTTTTTCTAGATATAGCTTCTCGTTATCCTACGTTATGGACTGAGCAAGTAAAGAGTAGACAAAACAAAACCAATAAAAGCTCAGGTAAGAACTTGTGTTGTCCTTACTTTGCAAAACTCCTGTGAAGACATGCATTAAGCCTTGTTAAAACTGAAGCCATTTAAGTGAAAGCCATTTTAATAACCGTTGTGCTTCCACTCTCATCATACCATAGCGACTTAATGATTTGCATAGTGGTGATTTTGTAGATTCATGAGTCATACATTCCTTTTATATGGAAATATTTTCGGACAGGCTTTACTAGGTGTAAATTGACATTACTCCACTAAAGTCTCTGGCTCACATCTGTTTGTATCTGTGAGTGGATCTGACATTTATTTTTCGCATCCTCTTTAATTCTCTGCCTCTCTGTTATCTACTTGTTTTTTCTTTTTTTGAGGGGTGATGTGTAGGAAGAAGGTGCTTGGAAAATGACAGTATGGGTTACATGTGTTTGGTAGTAAATCTTAGGAGGCAAAGCTGAAAAGAAGCAAGCTCCCATCAGAGACTTCATCTGCTATTTACAGACTGATCACCAGCTTAGTGTGAATTAATTATGTTGCTTTTTTTATAATGGCTGAATTTTGGCTTAAATTTTTTTCACCAGTCTTCAGAATTGAGTTTTGTAAACCTGGACTAGGAATGTCAGGTGGAAGACCTAAGACTGAAGCCTCTAGAATATTCAGATACATTCAGTGCTTTGGTGACTGTAAGTTTTGATGCCTTCCTCACAGTTCCTTCCTTCCAGTGGAATAAACTTTAGACAATCTTCTTGAGTTTCCTGGTTTCTTTTTCTCTGGAAAAATGTTTAATTTGCAAGGAAACGTTAATGATACAGGCTATGACTCAGTAAATCACTCAAAAGCACAGTTCAGATCCAGTGGAAATTGAGGTTGTGCTTTACATTAAGTACTGTGCTTAAGTATTTTGCTGAATTGAGGCCCAAGAGGATTTAAAAAGACAAGCAATCATCATAAGAAAAAGAGAGATATCCTTACTAAGAGGCTTACAGATTACTTTATACAGACTATTTTTGACATCAAAGCAATAATTATTAATACATTTGCCTCTCCTTGATGCTCCAGTAGGCATTTAAGGAAAGGACCTTAGAGCGTAGACAAGAGCACTTTCTATGCTGGAGATTTATTGTCATTTGTTTAGTCAGTGTTAGCAAGAACAGAATTCCTTTGGGTTTTCTGTCCTGTAAAATATGTGTATAGAAATTTGTCACCTTTAGGAGTGTTTATTTAATTTTTAGAGTGCTAGAGACTAGATCTAAAGCAAGAATTCTTGACTTTGCAGTGCTGCTACTGGAAGCCAAAGCTTCAACACACACACACAAAAAATTAGAAAACTACCAAAGAGAAGGTGGGTTTATTACTGGGAATTTGTAACTTCCTGCCCATCTAAAGACTTATTTACAAACAAAGGAAAACCAGAAGCATAGTCTACCTGTATTGTGGCTGCTAGCCCATGGTACATTAGCATCAAAAACATGGTTGTGTTGGATTTGCTAACAACAGGGCTTGCTCACAGCTGTACTATGTACAGGGGATCTCTGGAGGGCTACCACATGCTACAGTCTGTGATGCCATAACCAGACTAGCAGACACTAAGTAGCCAGCTTTGGTTTTATTTGTAGGCATATCTGATGTGTCAGAAAGGACCGATAATCTCTCTGCTCTAACTTTCCTTGTGTATGTACTATGACATAGTCAAGTTGAAAATAGGTGCCAAAAACAGTGTCTTCACCAGTTGTGCTAGGCAGAATCTGTCTTCCAGACTCCAAAAATATAGTGCGTGTCAGTGACTGTATATTTACAAGTTGTTTTGATGGCTGAGCCTCACTGATACTCAGTAAACAGATCTTTTAAGGTTTTGAAAATAATAGGTTAGATTTTCCCCTTATTACCTCTCAGAGTGGTGCCAAGGCTTTTGGGAACATCCACAGAGAATGAACTCTGGGCTGCTACGTGTACGGAATAGGAGGGACCTCGTGACTGAATCCACTGGTTTGTAAACTAGCCACCTTCGGACAACCAGGCTTCAGTATAAGGGATAAATACAGATATCTTCTTTACTCAGTTTGCGTGGCAAACTCTAATTCAGACTGGGACATACAGACACCAGAAAGCTTATTGAAATGTATTTGTCTGAGTAAAATAAGGAGAACTTATGTCTGCATATGAACTGTGTTTATAAAACAAATGATGAAGCCAAACCTATTGATAATGGGCTCAATTTTTCTTTGTTGTTCTATAGCAACACAAGTGCTTTCAAAGAAATTCTTCAGGTGCAAATAACACTTTGACCTAGCCCTGCCTGTAGAAAATAACTAAAGGAAAATAATAATGATAAAAATTTCAGGCTGTCTGTATTGCTTTTATTTTTTCTAGTTTTTACCTGAATATATGTCCTAATATGTCATGGTCAACAAGTCATGGTCATAAAGAAACTTGTCTTGACCTGAGAAATCAATCCCCCTAGGAGAATGTTTTTGTGAGTTAAGGATCACAAATGAATACATGATACATGAAATTTATTGTACTCATCCTGTAGTGGTTTGCTTTTGCTACTCTGCATATGATCTGCCACTTACAATTAGCTGGTAAAATCAGCATAAGCTTTTAGGTTATGGAAGACAGAAGATAATGACTCAGGAAATTTTAGGTTATATTAGTTATCCAGCGCTTTCATTTGATTAAATCAACCTAAATTAATTTAGCACAGAGTAATGGCATTTGGGAGACTTACAAATGCAGGGCATGAAATTGATGTGTTGTATATCCATGCTCTATAATGACTTCTAGTGCATATTCTTTTTGTTGCTTCAGAGAAAGAGGCCTTTGCTGCTCACTAAAGGCATTCGTAGTATGACATTTAACCTATTAAATTTTGATGACAAAATGTTACTGCTGTCAAAGACCCCATCAACATCAGTTCATGTAACAATAGCTCTGTTTAGAGTGCTGGATTTTGGTAGAAACATCTCTTTTTTGTATGCTGAAGATGATTTTCAAAATTTTTTAAAAGATTTTTTCATTCCAGAATTAGGAAAGAAGTATGCATCTGGTTGCTAAAACACCATAGTGTTTGCTGAGATTATGTTTTATACATATGCCTTGATGCCTTTTGTTTCGTCTGGATTTCTTTTAACCCCCCACTTCCTCATTTCTTCCTCCATTTCACGGAAAATATTGTGTGTTTGCCACATTAGATATTGACAAAAATAAGAATTATGGCAGCAGCTATCAAAAATAAACAGAAATGCATTGGAAACACTGAACACGGGACTATATGGGTTCTGATTAAGACATCAAAATGTAGCAGCCTAGATGCTGCTGTCTGTATGTGAACTCAGTGTCCGAACTCCTGGTGTAGGTTGTGGAGATGCAGTCAGTGTGGTCAGTAGAGCTTGGAGAGCAGCCCCACCTCATCATAAAGCCAACACCTGGACTTGGCCAGCTGTCTGGACCTCACTGAGCATGGTGACTAGTTTAGATCTCTAGCCTGTATGAAGGTATATGTTTTAGATGAACTGTATCCCAGCCTGGTGTCAGTTGAAAATCCAAGGAGTATTTTTTTAGAGCTTTTGTATTTTGTAAAGACTAGAGGACAGAAGATTTTTTTGCCTTGAAGAAACTGGTATGTTGGACTATGTCCTCAGTAGTTGCCAGTTACTGTAGCTTGAGGGCTAGGTGCAGCCTTGTTGTGGGTGGAGAACACTACGTGATGGTGCAGATACTTTCCCATCACCTAACAGGGAAAATGCTGTTCCCTAGGAAGAGCTCAGGTTGGACTGTAGACCTCTTAGGTTCTCCTTACCACATCTGCTCTACCAGCAGTTTATATCCCTGTGGGGTTCTTGGGAACCAAGTGTGACATTTTTCAGAGGGTGTATGCCCTTTTTTGAGTTTGAGTATAGGCAAAGGATGGGTAGTTTTACCCTTTTCACAATGGGCAATGAAGCTTAGGATTCATTTTGTTAGCCTGAATTTAAGAGCCAAATTTTTCTAATAGTTTGCTGTGGGAGCACTTCCATGAAAAATAAATAGGGTGAATTTAACTGATAATGTTGTTAATGTTCAAAAAAATTCTTAAAGTAGTGGGTAATTTCTAAGTATAATCTGTACACCACACAAATTAGAATAATTAATACTCAGTATAAAATTTCATTAATTTTGCAAAAGCAGGATGCAAAAAGTCATCCATATTCTGGAATATACTACATATGTGCCTAAGGTCTTTAGAGATTCTGGTGATAATATAATTCAAGTTAAAAGAGCCGGGTTAAATAATGGCTAAGGCACAGTACAATTTCATGCATTTACTATTCAGTTCTATTCTGTTATTGTTAATACCTTTGTATTCTGTTACCTTAAAGATTAAATAGTATGGCATTATTAGAACTGATGATTTATATGTTCATTTATCAGTTGGGTAGTTTATTTAATAAGCATTGTAAAGTGATTGAAAGATTGGTGTTTGTTTTGTTAATAATCTGGTATAATCAGCAAAATAGAAGACAGGAAGAAATCGTCGCATTTCTTTGTACTTTACTGAACTTGACTTTGATGCATGTGTTAAATTTTAAATGCATGAAATGAGTGGGCAGAAAATGAGGGCCCCTGGCAGTCAATGGCAGAACTCCCAGACAGCGGTTGAACAACCATTTGTACTCTGACTACATGCTACTCGTTCACCCAGTAGTTCACATTTCATCTGGACGAGACACAGACACGTGATGTAGGGCTTGTGCCAGCTTCACACTTTCTGCCAGCTGTATGCTTATATGCTTTAAGCAGGTGGTAGAGGACAAGCCATACATGATCCAGCATAAAATAGGGTCGGGCCAGAGGAAACCCTGTTCTGGCATAAAGCCTGCTGAGGCAGGGTCAGGCTGTCAAAATTCTTAACACAGCTATGCAAAAAGTAGTGAATCGTGTGATTATGACATCTTTCCTCCAGAACAAAGAATCCTAAGTCAGAAGTCATTGTCTCCTCAAACTATGACTTTAGTGTCTTCAGGAATGCCCAGATCTCAGCCACTGTCGTGGATATTCTGGTAGTGTAGAATCATCTTCAGTTTCATTTTTGGCTTTGGTTGTGCACACATGAAAGGAACACGTAGCTTTTCATTTAATTTTCTGACACAATGGACTAGTGTTTTGTTGCTGACATTTTAGTACAGACCATCAGTTTCAAGGCTTTAAAAATCTGTTACAAGATTTTATCTATTAGACTCAGAGGGCTTGATCCAACAGGAGTTTCAAAACACCATCTGGGAGAACACTGAAGTGCACATACAGTACTCTAGTACAGACTGGCTGCAAATGCAAATGATAACAGTTAGTGTAATGTCGACTGTGAATGCATTCTTAGTAGACTAAAATAGGGAATTTAAGGCGATAATGTAACTGGCAATTATGTGTCTGTATCTATACCAAATAGCTGCTTGCATTTATCAGCCTGTATAGTCTGCCAGTGAGACTGACTAATGTGATAGAGTGACATTCTAAGATTTGAATCCAGTTTTTATTGCCTTGTCATCTGACTGCTTTAAAGCATTTATACATATGAGTTTTTCCCACATGGAAACTATGTTGGTTGTCAGAGAGGTTTCTGTTTTGTTAGATTGCTTTGTTTTGTTTCTCAGAGGTAGTTGTTCCAGAGGGATCCCTGGTCACTGACCATTCCCTGAAAGTCACTTTCTTACAAAGGACGATGACAAACCTTGTTCCCTACTCCAGTGCTCACGTTCATTCCAAACTGAACCTGGCTAATGTCCTCCTGCTATGCCTATCCTGGCCAAACTCAGCCCTGAGGTTAAAAAAACCTGCATGTAAAAACAAAAGTAGCATTTTCTTTCAAAGGAAATAAATGCAAAAGTTTGTGTGTCTGCCCAGTCGCAGTAATTCTAATAGCCGTTCCTCTCTAAGCATAGGAAAATGAGTAACTTACAGACAGGAAAATGAGTAACAGCTCAGTGACTTTGTATTTATTCTCATTAATTGTTGCATTTTCCAGATGTGGCTTTTAATATTGAATGAAGATAAATTAGGTGCAGTTGAAAATGTGTGAGATAGCAAGAAAAAAATTGCATATTCCCAGTTACGTATGCTTTACAAATTAATTTGAAGTTTTCTAGAACTATTTTCAATTTGGCTTATTTCCCAATGTGAAGATTTGAGTTACGAAAACAGAACAGAAAGAAATCAAAATGGATATCAGAACAAACTGAGAAGAGGACGCAAGGAAGAAGGGGAAGAAAGTGTTTTAAAAGCTTGTTGCCTCCAGTTTTCAGCAGGGTTTCTTAGTAAGCTGTGTGTTGTCCTGCAGAGCCCTGGCCAATCTTCCATTCTCAAATTTGCAGGGGCAGGTGAGGACTTTAGAGCAGAATATGCACATATGTCCAAAGAGTCCTACTCACTGTGAACGCATTATGCCTATATTGGACACTCAGAAACTGAGTTTAAATGGATATATAAAGTAGATTTGCATAGGAAAATAGCCTGAGTAGGAGCGGTTCATTAATTGAAAACCACCAAATTACGTAGGAAAAAAAGTGGATTTTTTCCTGCGTTATTACCTCATTTCAGCCCTAAAGACAGTGTTTCCTTCCAACAATTGGTGAGGTATCAGCCATACCCAAAGATGGGATTTGCATTCCCAAACTTGTGTTGTAAATACAACCATTAGCTGTAGCTGGAGAAACCACAAGCATGGGAATAAGTTGCTGAAATACATGCATCTCGCGCCTTCATATGGCCCAGGGTGTCTGAGATCTGCATGGGCGAGGAGGTAGGACAGCGTACTGGAAATCTGTGGTGTTCTAGCATGTAGGTTTGATAATCCAGGGTACTTGAAATGGCATTGAATTGAGCCCTAAGAACCTCAATTCAAGCCATGAAAGGGAAGTAGAAGGCTGAACTATTGATTTTAAATAACTCTTCAAACATATCAATTTGCTATTAAGTCCACATCAATGGGAGCTCAGTCAAATTTTGGAGAAGTTCAAACTGAGATATTATTAATGTGAACTTTAAAGTTTAGGCTCATCAGCCAGTCAATTGCTACACAAAAGGAGGTACTAGCATTTTTTCGTGACATCTGTGCCTGAAGTCTGAATGTTTTGTGACGGCCACAGGTCTGGCTTTTGGGCCTTGTAAAATTTGTGGGTGCTGGAAGACATTAGCTGGTAGAATATTTGTTGTTTGGCCTGTTATCTCAGCAAGTTGTGCATGGAAGACAGAGAAAAGCATTGTAAGGAAATTAAGTAAGAAAAACTGATACAGAGGAGGACTGGGAGCTTCCAGGCCAACAGTCTTATGGCCTCCTCAGACTCTTTGGATTGGCTCTGGTTGCTAACTCGCTAAATGTTCCCTTTAGACTTCCTGAATTAACTCAATTATTTGGAGTGAACTATAATTTGCGATTTGTGTTTTATTATAAAAACAGCATTAAGAAGCTGTTGGGGATGGAGATACGTGAGGCACTGTCACATCTTGTTATATCCAATACTGTTTTGTTTTTAATTATTTTGAAGAGTAGGAGGTAGTTCTCTTTTATTCTCTTCCAGTTTTTTGTTATTTTTCTGTCAAGAAACAGAATAGTTTCAGAGTACTGTTCTTTTAGAATACTGGTTTCAAGATACTCCTTGGCAGCTGAAAAACTGGTAGCTTTGAAACTACTGATTGTTCACACCATTAGGGCCAATCAGTCAATGGCTGACTTAGTTCCTAATGGAGAACTTTGTCTTACTTTTCAGTAGCAATTTTTTAATTTTATCCTAGTCTTGATTTAGCTATTACACAAAGAGAGAACAGTACTTTTCACCCTCTTCTCTTGTGAAGAAAATGACTCTTCCTACTCTTGCATCCTCTTTCCTTTCCTTGCCTTGCCTTTACTTCACTTGCCTTGCTTTGCCTTGCCTGTCCTAAATTGGTAAAGGAAAATTGCAGTTTTCTTTCAGTTCTTTCAGCCTCTTCCAAGAAGATAAAACTTTCCAGACCTCCCCACAGTGCTTGTATATTATGATACATTCTTAATTTGCAGGCTGCTGGATCATGCTTGTTATAGTACTGTCCTATCTTTAATAATCCTTTTCACAAGCTTTTTCATTTACCTTCAGTTTAATTTTACATATTAGTTCAAAACCTTTATAAAGATCAAGCACTGACATTTCCAGTTTTTTCCTCCCACTACAGGGGAAGATCATCCCATCCTAAACTATTAAAAAAACAGAGTTCTGTTTTACATCCAGTTGATGTTCTTTATGCTCAGGATGTTCCAAGTTTTTATTGGACCCCCACTGTGTGTGTGTATGTGTAGGAAGGGGGGAGAGAAAAAAGGAAAAAAAAAAAAGAAAAGATCTGTTTTATGCAATGTTGATAATTTCTATTTTACTGCATGTGTTAAAATTTGATGCCAAAAGATAGTAATCTTTCCTGACCGTTTTTAATTATATCACATTACTTTCTGCAGCAAGTAAATGACACAACAGTCCTGCTTGAAGTTCTCCTTTAGTTTTTAGACATGCACTCCCCCACCTACCCATAGCTTTCCACAGTTTACCAGACATCAGATTGCATAATCATAAAAGCATCAATAAGCTTCATAAATCCTAAGAGGAATGTCAAGCTAGCAGTCTATATTTTAATGACAGATGCAAAAAAAAAAAAAAAAAAAAAAATCACATAATGCAGAGAAACATATTGGACTGGATAATATCTAAAGACATAATCTTTCTGGGAAACAGACAAATCTTCCAGTCAAGGCAGTCTGGATCTGGCTATGGCAACACTATGATTGCTGGGCGGTATATAGAAGATAGGTCTTCTAAATTTTGCAGGCAATTAGAAATTCAACAGGGTCACCAGTAAGAGCTCCCAGGCCTTCCATCATCATCCCAATGACCTGATAGTTAGTAGAAAATGTCCATGTTCCATGCAGAGGTGCCTTCCCTGCCCCTACCCCCAGCCAACAACCCTAAAAGCAATGAACATAGACAGAAACTTTTGCATATCTTTGTTAATACAGTAAGAGCAGTTTTTATTGATTGTGATGCACTTTCTTGTGCAAGAGACCTAGGTCAAGTGTGAGCGTATAGAATTATGCATGTAAATTTGCAAACTGGCATCTAAACAATGGTCCTGGTTTTTTTTTTTTTTTTCTGCAATATTAAGAATCCAGTACTACTCTTGAGGTCAAGCCAGTAAAAAAACATTACAAAATGAAAGAAACACCTGCAATGTCAGAGATCTCTGAGACTCATATTTTCAAAATTTCAGTAAATTGGTGGTTATGCTCTTGAATAAGAAGAAAATGTTTGGAATATAGATGGTGAAGAAGGCTATTCCATCACTCCAAGGATATCAACCAAACCTCCTACATTTTGCAAGGTTAAGAACTCCTTATGTCTTCATCTGTGAGCTGATAAAAACTCTTGAAAATGCTAAGGTTAAGAAAACCAAAATTTTAAGTTTTGCTCTTAATTTTAATCAAAGTCATCCAGTGAGCTGTTCTGGCAAGATTATTCTGGTTTTATAAGACAAACTAAACTGTTCTGAGGAAAGCAATTTCCTCTTTCTTCCATGAGGTCAAATGACCAACTGTCCACCTTTCCAATAATTGTGCAAGAAGTGTTTTAAAAAAAGCCAAAAACAGTTATGGCAAAATATTCCACTGTTAATATCTTATGTGAACTGTGGAATTCTACTGCTTGATCTGGCCCCGTTCTGCACAAAACCTCTGACTGCTGTTAATGGAAATAGGGACCATGTAACATGAATCAGCCCTGGTGGCTGGAGTCAAAGCTTTACCTCAGTTTCCTGACATGTACGTTTCTGACAGTCTGAATTCATTTCTAGATGGTCCCTGGTAGATCAGGCTATGGGCAGTCACAGTGGTTTAAATTTGGAGGGATTTTTAATGGAATGATTAAGCGCACATATGACTTTCAACTTTCTTATTTGCCAAACCACGTATCTCTCAACAAAATCCCTGAAAAGATTGACAGCTTTTGTTACAGTTCATGCATTGCTTAATTATTTTCCTATAAACTGTTGGCTTTTTCCTTGAATTCTTGAAAAAATTGCCATGTGATGCAGGAACTTTTTTGAGGCTTCATCAATAATGTTAGCATTTTCCATTTGGTACAAAAGCAAGATAAATTAAGTTCCTACAGGGACTTCGTGGGAGGAGTGGAATTCACTCCAAAACCTGTGCGTTGGCCACATGTCTGCAATGCAGCTTATTGCATCAGTCCGAGCCTTTACTGCAGTGTCTGCTTTTATGGAGACTGTTAAGGTCCCAGGTTAATGCTGTCATCCGTGGATCCTTTCCCCTAGCCTGCCCTTAATGCAATACACTGGCTTTTCTGTTTGGGACCAGTGTAGAGCCTCCTTTCCATGAAAAGCCACACCAAGGGTCGTAATTGGCACAAGGGAACTTGTTCTAGTCAAATTACATTGCTAAAGTACATAAAACCACTTGGAGATCTTTTCATCTGCAAGATGCTGTGTATACCCCAAGTACTGTATTATTACTGGCTTGCTTTCCTCTTCGCTCCACCCTGTCCATCACGCTCTGTCCTCTCTCATAACAGACTGTTCCAGATAAATGCTAGACACTATGTTTTCCCTGCACTCTGCACTGCATGTATAACTAATGTTATAGAAATAACATTCACTATTGTTGCCATAATGCACTAGATTTCTGCGTTACTGGAGAAGAAGCAGTGGTTGAAGAGACAGACCACTGTTTTTCATTACGCTATTTTTAATACCTGTTTTAGTTTAAGAACGGCAGGCCAAGTATCTGCATTCAACCACAAATAAAACTATGTTTAAATAAGATTAAGGCTGTAAATTAAATTTCAGATCTTAAATACTCTTGGTGCATTACAAAACACAAGAGAAAAGAGAGGGCAAAGCTTAATATTCCAAACTGATTAAAACACAAGCTTCTAGAGAAAAAATTGACTTCTTAAGGAACTTTTTTTGGAAAAGATATGCATCTTCAGCTAAACAATTTTATTTTCAAGATGAAAATTCAAACACCAAAAAAAGCCTTCAAAAAGCTGAATAGTTTCGGCTCAAAACTCAAAATTTTGATTGGTCATTGTAATGCCTTGTGGGAGCTGTAATTTTGAAACTTCATTAGTTCCTTCTCTTTCATGGGCCTGGGTCCTCAGACTGACTATACTTGCAGGATGTAATGGTCTCCCCTTTTTAAAAACTCAGAGATACCTCAGGAAACTTGTAGGCATCTTGTATTTTGTGGTTCTCTGGGAAGTTCAACACAAAGAAATGACTTGTTGTGGGTTTTTGGTTTTGTTTCGTTCTCATTAAAAATCACATTTTTTTATGAAAAACAAACACTTTGAATGAAAAACATCTTTTCATTTAAAGACCTGGTTTTCCACCAAAGAGCATCACAATGACATTTTTTAACAAGTCGATTACAGTCATAACAAGCTATGAAAAAATCTATATTATCACCACTTAAACAGTGTGTTACCTTGCTCCGTTGTTTTCCAGTGAGGTCTTAATGTTCTTTAAACTTATTACTTTTATTGTCCTTCAGTGACTAAAGACAACTTATCAAAATGAAAGGACTTTTATTGTCCTCTGTTTGGATGACTGCTTAGATGCAGTTTTTGTTGTTATAAATACATAAATTCCTCAAATGTGGGTGTAATGTGGGCCGTAATGCTCTTGAACTGTTTTCCAATGCACCCAGTTAGATCAGAGCGATGGGCTGGTTGGTGTTTGTTCTGGGAGCAGAGAAGTATAAAGTCAAATTACTGCCTTTTGTGCCCCCAAGAGCTTAGATACAGTTTTGGCAAGAACGTAGAAAATAGTTCATGATTGCAAGATCCGTTCAGGTTCAATCCGTAGGAAGGGTTTAGTGTCTACAGTGCTTCTCCTCAGTCATTAGGCCAAATCTTCAGGTCTGTATTGAGGCAAACTGCCACCGGTGTAAGGGCTGACAAGGGTTGATCCTGTCTGATTATGTTTACATGTCATTCAGTGAATTCAACCACAGACTCCATTACAGTGGAGATTCTTAACAGAGGCAGGGGTGTGATTAGTTGCAGAGGTTCATGACCACCACATGCTGTCATGGTGCAGTTCATCCTTCTTTCACAACAGCACTGCGCCCAGTTATTCTGGCTGGCGAGGACGTAGCAACCCTTTCTGTTGGTTTACTTACCTAATTGGTCTGGGGAGCAGAAGTGTAACTTCTGATCTTGGATGTTTCGTCTCTGACTTTCCCAAAACTACCTCCATGTATCTAAAGCTATAATCTCAATAGACCTTGCTGCCTGAAGGTAATAAGAGAATAATTATTTTCATTGCCCTCCTGTTTCGCTGAAAAAAGGCTACATCCCACCTAGCTTAAGGGACTTATAATTGTAGTATTCTTGCAGTTTCTAATCAGGTTTAAAAAGCAATTTTAGATCATTTTTAGGATATGATTTTCGGTTCCTTTGAGTTGATACAACAGAGAAGCATCAAAGCCAAAAACATCAGTATAAATGTCTGATTTGAAAGGTCACTTCTCCCCCTTTTCCTACCAGCATCCCAAGTATGACACAGTGACTTCTAATGTAGTCATACATCCTGTAGTTCATCCTGTAAACTAAGCAGTTCAATATAATAATAGCAAATGACTGTGGGAGGAGATGGTTTAGTTTCAGCAGACATGAAGCTTCATTTTATTTGGAGCTATGTAAACAGGAGTGACTCCACTGCAGTCAGAAGGGTAAGACCACTAGGAGCCTTATGGGAAGAGAAGAGAATCAGGCCTGGAGGGTTTTTTTCATTTCTTTAAGTAGCTAGCATGTAGTAAATCAGTCTGCTGGATCAGTGATAATAGGACAGTCCACCGCGATCCTGCTGCTATTGCATAGCTGGAATTCCTCTCGACTTAATGGATGTGCTGTCAGCACAAGGGCTTAGCTACTCCACTTGTATCGCCAGCTGAAAGTGAACAAGTATTTTTTCTTTATTACCTTTCTGTACAACTTCATGGTGTCTGGTTGAGGTGATGTGTTTTGCACACTGAAGTCATATTCAGAAGCATTGAATATTCATTAATGCCTTCATGCATGTCTGAGAATATAATATTACATAACTAACCCTAGTGCGAGCCTCAAGGATGTCGTGGTGCAGTTACCTTTTTAATACACTTATTAAAATGTGCCTCTGTGACTTTTATATGGAGCATCCCCTGTCCACAGCAAGGCAAGAGGAAAAATGCTTTGCTTCGGATCTTTTTTTTCCCCCGTACAATTGAGTGAGAAAGTTTGTGAGTCAGAATACTATTTTTAAGATTAATTCACCTTTTTTCATACCTGCTTATATTGGAGCCTTATGCAATTTTATCATAGTCTCTGTTATCTTTAGCATAATTGATCATCCTCGCTGTTGGTTGCACAGACAATTCCCTGTTGTGTTTCTAGTCCTTTCTTTGCAGTCCGCTTTCTTTTCTGTCAATAGCTGATCTTCACTGCATATTTCTCCATTTTTGCCCAGGTATCATTCTGCAGTCTCAAATGCTGCTGGTTTAGGCTTTTCTTGCAACACTAATTCCTCATCTCTCATCTGTTCTTCCACCTTCTCTTTTTGACTACTGCAGCCAAAAGCCAGATTGGACACCAAGAAATAAAAGCCATAGATCATGCTATGAACTTGCAGGCTGTATTCTGAAAATGCAGTGAATCCAAAAACAAGCTGAGAGTTCTTAGGAGCAACCAGTTGAACAGTGCAATGGATGGGAGACATAGTTTGATTTCTAGATCAAGCAAGCATGGAAAGTTTTCATTACCTATTTATGTAGGATTTCAGAGACCATATCAGGGATAGATACCTTGTCCTGTTGTGATTTCCATACTGCAGGATACTAAAGGAAACCAAATTCTGGGAGCAACTAGGTGCTTGATCCTAAAGCTAGTGGACTATATGCTCAACATTAATCCAGCGCTTTTCTAAGTAAGAATGTTTCTGTAGTCAAGGCTGTGAGCTTTTTTGTGGAAGTTCATTTGTACTTTTCAAATAAAAATCAATGCAAGTGTGGTAACATCAACACTGTTAGTCTGAATGGCCAGTGCTATCAGATTCTTGGCCTATATTCTGTGCCAATTTTACTTCCTCAGGATGTCATTGGGGAGGCTTAAGTAGCCTACAAAGTATTATATGCGAAAGCATCTGACGTCAGCCTGTGCAGAGAGACGGCGTGGTTTCATTGCTTACATTCGTGGCAGCTGGCCAGGAACTCCAGGGCTCTAGCCCTGGCTCTGCTTCTGGGAGGGCTGCTGCAGTCTGCACAGATCGATGCAAGCAGAGGCAAAAGTTTCAGCAGAGAGATGGTTGAGATAGTGCCTAGTGCAGGGCTATTGAATACGATAAGGAGCTTTACGGACTTACATAGGGTAGGAGGTGGAAGTGAAGAAAAATACATTGTAATGACCAGTTCAGATAGTTGCATTTCTCTAAATGAAAAGACACAACCGACACCCCTTCGCTCAATTTCAATTTTGCATCTAGACTTCCTGCCTTTTGTTTTGTTTGCTGGTGTCTTTGTTTCAGTCATGTAAATCATGAGATTGGATTTTCACCCTTTTTCCTTGCAACTGCTTGACAGCTTCAAAGATTCCTCCTCTTCTCTCTGCAAACTGCACCTGCCATTGCATGATTGCAAATAAACATGCGTGTAGAACGCAAGAAAAAAGAGGATGCCCATGACTTTGGTACGAGGGAGAGCCTGTGTCTTCACCTCCATGTTATCTTTATTTAAATGAGCCTACAAGGATGAGGCAAAATTTCCAGTATTCAATGGTACTTGCTATGGGACTGTACTGTAGTTATTCACAAGCATGACCCAAGGCAAGCAGGTTTGTAAATACACAGGCTTTTCCACTCCACTTTAGCCTGTGTTTGTTCCTCCTGATTGATGAAAATAAGTCCCATTAAAGGCACTTGTGGACTTCATTAATTATGCCAGTGGTTGATTGGTTTGGCCCAGAATGCTTTATAACAATAGACATATTTAATCAGGAACAGCTCCGCTTGCAACAGCTTCACAACCTCCTGGGAGCATCATGCACTGAGCTTCCTTTTGCATTATTTTCAAGCCATGAAACAACTTTTAATCTTCCCAAATTAGAAAGAAAACAAAGGATACAATGTATAATATGTAGAAAAAATAACAGAACTGTCTTCACATAAGCAATAATAAAAACGTTTCCTTATTAGGTGACTGAATGCCAACATTGCTGTTTCCTGTGATGCTTGTTATCTGGAAAAGTTAAATATTTAGAATCTCTTTTATTTGAACAGTTCTGCCAAAAGCAGTCCTTTGGATTTTCTCTGTTTGTTGTAGAGAGCTTCAAAGTAAATGAGACCTGAGGTAGATGTGCACGTGTGTGTGGGGAGACAGCATAGGAACAGGTCTGAAAGGGTTGAAAATGTTTGTAGGAAACAAGCTAAGCAAACACTTTGAAAAATAACACTTTCTGAAACCTGTTCTTTACTCTCATGCACAATGGATTGATGGGAATTATTCATGCAAGGCTTATTCCATTGATACAAGTCATTTGTGTGATACGTTAAACACTTAAAACTAATAATCTTCTGAGCACTTAAAGTAACCAGGGGTTGTAAAGGATTAAGGATCATTAGTCACACTTGAAAATTCTGATTTTATTGATTCATAAAGTCCTTGACTTTGCTACTATGCATCAGCTAAGAAGCCTTTAAAATTATTCTGGATATGCTAGGGACTGACTCTTCTGTTGCTGATCCCTACTGTGTCCAGTGGAATGGTTCCAATTTACAGGAGCAGAAATTGTGGCCTGGAATTTTCAATGTGATAAGGATGTTTCACTATCACACCATATTTAGCATTATCTACGCTTCAGAGAACTATTTATTTTTGAAAACAGAGACGAAAGTGGAGTGGAATTAGCATTTTTATTTTTAATTCAGATTGCCCTTGTTTTCCTCCGAAGTTAGAAGGTAAAGCCAAGCCAAAGATTTGGCTTTTCTCTTGAAACCAAAGCACAAGCTAAGCTGTTTAACCATGGCCATATGAGAAAAGAAAAAAAAAAAAAAACAACAAAAAAAAGAAGGAGCTACATAAAACTATATTAAAAAGTTATTGGACCTGGAAGAAATAGTATTAGAATATTCTTATTGGCTTTTACTCTTCTTTGGCTCATCCTCTTTATTGCACATAAAACTTGGCCAAAATCAGTAAACAGTCTTCTCTATCTGAATCCTGTACCTCTCCTGTTATGAATACTGACTTGCTATGTGCTATATAAATAGTGTGTTTTGGATATAATGTGCTGGGGGGGAAAGACCTGTACAGCATTTAATGTAAGATGAGCCTTCAGATTTGTGCAGGGTTAAAGCAGTGACCAAAGCAAACCTTTTGACCAGGCTTCGTGTTCACGTTATTTGCTGAATCTCGTCCTGAGGACACATGTGAATGCATTCTGGGAGCAGTGTGGCTCAACAGATGAGAGCACTTTACAGAATTTGCTTCTTCCTCTGTTATAAGAGTTTTCATTGCAGAACATAGTTCCTGTATTTAGAGAGATGAGCAATAATATGTATGCTCATTTTCCACCTGCTTCTTGCCTTCTCTTTGGCAAGATGAAGAAGAGCAAGTCAGTATAAGTGGCTAGTTTTTGATTCATCTCTCATTAATGAGCTTTTAAGGGTACAATTATATTCTCAGCATTGCCACAATTTTAAATGTTGAGAATTTTTAAATCAAGTAGTTTTGAAGGGTGTATATCTGAGAGGCCTGGGGGTGGAATTGTCCTGCTTTGCCAGAGAAGAGGCTGCGGGAATGATGGTAACATAAACTTTTGCATTATGGCTGTCAAAGAAACACTCCCTGAAACACTGAGGAAGAAAGGAGAATTTCTGTTTCAACAGCCTGATTAATGTCTGTATTTCTGCTCAGTGTTGAAGCCCAAATCCTTACCATTCTGTAATGCCCATACAGTCTCTGGTGAACTAGACAGAGGTCCATATTATATTGACTGTTTTAAGATACTCTGAGACATGTAAAAGAGAACTACCTAAATGCTATTATTATAAATGTTATTATTAACATTCTTTTTTTTTTTTAGTATTTCTGCATATTTTTTAACATTTCTACATATTTTTTATCTGTGCATCTCAGATCACATTCATGTAAACCAGTCAGAAGTCCTCCTGGCTCCTGCTGGCTTCTGCAACAGTAGTCAGGGTTCATTTCCCTCTGGTCTGAGATTATTACAGTGAAATCTGAGAGGATATAACGATCAAAAGTCCCTCTACACTTTATCGCTGAGCCTTCCACCAGCGCCAAAGTGAAACATTCGGTGGGACACACGTGGACAGGCTGCAGAGTGCATGAGCAGGTTGCAGAAGCTGCCTGCACATGTAAGTGGGGAACCTAGGGAAGTCTAGCTCAGGCTACGTTCAGAGTTATGCTCCTTCTTCTGTGGAGATACCATGGCAGACCATCGTCATACCTTCTTTGCTTGTGCTTTCCCAGGGCTTGCCTGAGCGATCAGGTGCCCTGGCAGCACATGAGGAGACAATTTCTGTCTCACGTGCCAGTGCAGGGAATTGAGATTGCTGTTTTGTGGACTGACTGTGCAGCCCGCATCGCAAGCACCGCAGCCACAGCAGATGGTGTAATGAAACAAATGCCTGAATTATGCAACAATTACATGAATTATGAAAAAAAAATAATGAAACAAATATGTGAACTAAAAAGATTGGTCGATTCTTATGTTCATCTTGTTTACATTTTGAGTAAGTATAGGTCCAGGGCAGCTGTCTGTAAGGTGGTTGGAAATGAGCTGATACTTAGAAAATAAAGTGTAGATGGAGTGCAGCCACCTCAGGCAGGAGTTAAGCAATAAGGCTGGAAAACACTGCACAGGAGTGCCAACAGCATTAGCAGTGTGGACCAATGGCAGGAATGTGGCACAAACTGCAGCCAGCGATGCCACTGTACACCTCTGAAATTAAAATTGCTTGGGTTCCTGAGGTCAGGGATCCAAAGTCGTACCCGAGCACTGATGTAAGTATCGCAGTTTCCCAAATGGTAAACAGAAACAACTCCCGTTTCACTTGAGGGGAAGCGCTTCGTTGATAAACGTTCCTGTAAGCTGGCTGGCTTATTTAAGTGCCAAAGTATGAATTTAGGCACCCCAGTTTGCACATTTTGTTTTGTAATTTTTAGTAGAGCTATTCAAACAAATACTTACCCTCAGCTCACCTGGCAAAGACTTCCATTTTCACAGCTCTGTGGAAAAAGTGAGCCAGCTTTATTTTCACTTCAAATATTTCTTTAAAAATGAGAGATTTTTCCACTGGCAGAAGACTAACACTTACTGGTCAGTATACTCATAAAGCAAGAATGGTAGTTTTGCGCAATTTGTTTAATGAACGAGCCTTTAGATTGCTATAGCAAACTGGCCAGCTAGCCACTGCGTTTGGGAAAAGTCAGTGATTTTCATTTGCTGTAATTTTGGGTGGTGGCTTTTTTGTTTGGTTGGTTTTGCAGTTTGAACCCTATGGTGCTGCTCTGCTTTGACAGGGTGAGGCAGCCATACCTAGCAATAATAGGAACAAACATTCCCTCTTATGTCGGAAAAAACAGTTTTCATCCCATTTGGCAAGTAACTGCTTTCAGTTGTATCCTTGCAGGATGGGGCAGTCTTTTGCACAGCATCCTCTCTTGTTTTAGGGGAGCCAAGTTAACAAATTCAAGCAAGAGCACCTGGAGTGGCAATAAATACATCCTTGTTCAGCCTTGTAATTGAGTGAATGTCCTCAACTCATTGAGCAGCCTGGTCTAGTGGGAGGTGTCCCTGCCCGTGGCAGGGAGGCTGGAACTAGATGACCTTCAAGGTCCCTTCCAACTCTAACCATTCTCTGATTCTATGAACAAAAGGGGATGAGGGACCTCATCTCCTCAGAAAACTAGAAGATTTTTCACTCTCCTTGTGAAGCCTAATACCATGCCATTGACGAGCTGGCTTAAAAGGATTTTTGATTTGTGTTAAGGTTGCATTCAAAGATCCAGTGTAGAGGGTAGGGTGTAAACAGTCCTTGAATCAAATCTGGCTAACACAATCTACTTTGCAAAGGCTTGCTATCATTTTCACACACTGCTGTTAAAGATTCAACAAAAATGTGCTACTCTTAGTTCACTGCTTTCTCACATTTCATAGATGTTATAATAAATGTTTGATACAGGATGTTCAGGATATACATTTGAGTCTAATGCAAAATGCATCTTTGGAAGAATTCACATTTAAAATCTAGTTTATACTAACATCATGTTAGTTATCTACAGGAGGAGTAAATGCTAATACTTAAACATTTAGAGTCATATTCTGTCACACTTATAAGTGAAGACATAGCTTCTCTGTGAGTTTTCATCAAGTCAGTGGACAGATTTTACACTACTGTTTTATTCAGTATAAATAAGAATCACAAAATTTAGAATTACATGTTCTTTTAAACCAGGTAGGTAGTTTGGTCCCTTTAATGAGTGTGAGAACTCAATGAAGGAGAAAGAGGATTATAAATGAATAATTGAGCAATTTACATTAGTTATAATTCCGAGAGGAGAAATTTGAATACTTACATAATATTTCTCAGCTCTTTAACCAAGAACTTGGGCTAGAAATTAAACAAACAAGCAAACAAACAAGCAAACAAACAAACAAACAAACTGCTAAAATAGCAGGCATTTGTGGCAAAACAGTTCTTTTTCTTTTACAGAGTTGTGGTTGCAGTCTTTCTCACAGCACTCCTAGTATTTCAAATTCTAAGAAAAATAAAGAATTGCAGAGGTAATGTGGAAAATGTTCCCTAAACCAAAACTCTTTTCAAAAATCCAATAGACAAGTGGGTTTGGATTTTGGTTAATGAGCAGGTCATCCTGTTTTCCTATTTATGGGTCCCCAAACTTTTGCCTATTGGTAGAAACAGAATTTATGTATTGCAGAAATATTGATTTGACCTAGTGCCACTTGGCTACTCAAACCCAGGGTAAAAGCTGAGAAAATCATGGTATATACAGGTAGATTGGATTGGCTGTGGCCGTGTTATTTCAGGTAAAGCTAAATGGGAGCTGGTGGTCTCTGTGTTCTGGATGTTTTTTTCGATGGGCTTGGTGCATTTCCAGATGATTCTCCTTGTGTATTGCAGTGTCTTTGCATATGAAACCACACAGATACATGAGAGCATCTGTCTGTGATTTATCATGCTTTGTTCAGTGGAGTAAAGTACATAAATTAATCTTATGGGCTGTGTTGAAGCCATGAGCTTTGTGTTTAGCCACAGTCATCTACCCAAGCTCCAAAAGTGCAAAACAGTGATCAGCTGTACATTGAGACTACCCTGCAAATGCACACAAGGGGCCTGAAATATTTGGTTCCCACAAGTTTTTGCAAACAAGAATAAGTATGGGTAGGAATGTTGCCAGCTTTCTCCAGGCCTTGAGAACCCTCATGCTGATGTGTATCTGAACCTAATGTAAACCAAAACATGTGGCGTCAGATGAGTATTAATACTGTAATTTAGTCTTAGGTTTTGGTTGCCATCTAGATGTTGGGACTAAGGTTGAGTGTTTATCAATGCTACCTATTCCTTACAATCAGTACTTGTTCTAGGCTTAATTGGAAACATACTTACACGTGAATATATTCAGTTGAGGACTGATGTATTGTCCGTTGAATTTAGTGGGTATTTTCCCATGGATTTCTACTGGGGGAAGATTGGGCCACAGAAATACTCTTTGTTTGATTTCGGTTTATGAATAGTCTTTGTAAGAAGCTAGTAGCAGGAGCAAAGTTGTTCCTGCATTTGTTTGTAGCATTGAGCTGCACTTGGTTTCTGTTACAGATGAGTTTATTTGAAACGGTCAAGAGAGGGCAGGCAGGCAAATTCTTGTAAGAACTGGGCTTCTTAAGAAAGATTAGTGTGAGATGCCCATACTCTGTCCATAAGGCATGAAAAAATAACATTGTGTACATAAAGATTATGATTTTGGCATCTTAAACCACATTATACCACCTCATCTACCTCTTTAGAGAAGGAATCTGTCATGCTAGGGAGGGTCTAAACGCAGGCTGGAAACCCTGAAAGAATACAAAGCTGTGGTGTTACACCTCTCCTTCACTAGAATGAAATAATTTAAGGATTTTTTTTTCATTTATACCTAGCTAACATGCTTCCTTGGATGCTGTGTTTATAGCAGGAACAGATGTGGTGAATTCTGGGTGAGGAAATTGGTTACTGACAGGTAAAGAACCTGCTAGTTTACCTGGAAGTTGCACGTTTGCTGGAGTTAGGAATAACGGCCACTGCTGTAATGGATCATTTTGTCATCCGGTCAACGTAAATTCTTCCCCAGGGAGAGCATACCCTGAATAGAAATTATCCCACTTCCCCCTGCCTTTCTAAAGTGAACGTTGTGTAAGTGTAAGTGGAAATCCATTCAATGAAATTGGAAGACTATGAAAACTAGCTGAAAATATTAGAACACATTGTAATCAGTTTCCTTGGGGCCTATTAACTTCACTGGTTCAAGAAGGGTTCATCCTAAGCACATGGATCAAATTCTTATCCCCATGAGATGTGAATTTGTTGCATAGTTGTCAATAGGATAACTATTTATCCATCCTTGTTATTATGGTTTTAAAATAAACTAGCACAGAACTTGTGCAAATCGTTATTTGAAGTGGTCTGAAGGGGTCGCTATATTAGGCTTAATTAACTAGGACAGAGAGATGATTTGCATAACATTTTAATTACCAGGAATTGTCATACACTCTAAGTCTCTCTATACTGAAATTTGGACATGAATACATTTTGTCTGTATGTCCTCTCAGAAACATAGGAGAACTGCAATATTAACTGTCTCTAATGCTACACTGCACTCCTCTGGAGCATGCGTATCACTTTTCGGAGTATTTTTGTTCACAGGTTTCTTATTACATGCTTTCTATAGAGGACATTGAGCTTAAAGCCCTAATAAAAGATCCCTTTACTGTGGAAACCAGGCTGTCTAAATTGTCCTTTCATGGCCCATTATGGCAATGAGAAAAGGAGGGAGAAGGAACCAACTGAAAACGGAATTTTTTGGAATGGATTCTGTTTGTCATATACACATTGTGGGGTTGAGGAAATCAAAAGGAAATGTTTGTATAGTGACAGGAAATGTTAAAGTCGTATACAGACGCCTTTGTAATTTTCTGCAGATTTGGCAACTTGTTTCCACAGAGCAGACTGAAATTTAGACATAAATACGGCAATTCATATTTCAGTAAAAAAAATAAATTAAATTATTTGTAATCATGAACATTCCATGTGTTGGGAGAAGCTGTGATAAGACACAGCACGATAACTGCCAGAATTTCTGAAACAAGGGGCTAGAACATCTCCTGTTACAAGGCTAACAAGATGAGTATCACAAGTTACATGACACAGTGCTTGGTGTTTTAGATATGCACAGTTACACGATTTGTTCAGGATAACTTTTCCAGCAAAGCCATGTCTTTTCTCCTCCAGGACACCTCCTAGTAAAAATTAGTTAGCAGTTTAAGTAACCCATCAGAGATGAATAAATGGAGTCTTTCATAAATAAGAATTTATTTGTAATAAATAAATTATAAATTATATGTTATAGCCTCCTACTACTGAGGTATTTTTCTGTTCATGTAAATTAACTTGATTCACTGAAATGCAGGCTGGTTGTTTTTTTTAGGGAGAATTAATCATTAGCAACAAGAACTGACTCGAGATTTTATACAAAACATGAAACTTATGCACAGAGTTTGTCATCACCTAGCGTATCTTTTGCATTGACAGAAGATGCAGCATTTCAGCTGGTTATTTGTAACGGACTATGAAGGCACCTTGAACCAGAACAGTAAAAGTATATTTAGGAACTAACATTTAAATTAAAAAGGGAAGAAATGGAATAGCAATATAACATAGCAAGAGCAACATACATTACGTTTAAAGCAGGTTTTAAAACTCATTATCATTCAAAAATTCCTTTTTCGGAGTAGTAGATGGTCATTGGGTGTTATAAGGCTCTTGTAAAACAGCAAAATATACCTATTTCCTGACTTGATTGAAATTTGTGTGTTGAATCCCTAATGCTTATGAACCTGGAATAAAATAGTTTTGGGTAGAAGCTGCAGGAAGTTTTTTCAGCCAGAGATGAAGGATCCCAGCTGAGCTACCGTGTGGCTCTCTAACATGGTGGACTATGTGGGAAAGATTTTTCAGCAAAGTCTAACTACTTTATTGAACTAAGATGCTTGGCAAAGCATCTGTTTTCTCCTGCAAAATAATACTGAAGGAACTAAGTAAAAGATCAACGGCGTAAGCATATTCCCTGAAAAGATGAAACTGGAGTGTCAGTGCTTTTCTCCTCCCAGAAGGAATGTTATTGTAGTAATGCATTCCATAGAAAGTTTGATGTATTTTAATGATTAAGGTATTCATTGTACTTTTATTGTGGCGTAGATCTTTTTCCATACTGTTCACTTTATGAACTTCTGGCATCCATCTGTTATTGTTCCAGATCACAGTTGTTGTCAGATTGTTTGGAAAAACTGTCAGGCATTTTCTAAGTTAATGACATTTATCACTGGTTCTCCTGGCAAATGAACGTTTGTTGACCGGGACTCTTCTGACATTACAAAGGCAATTATTTGCAGCAGTATGGTAGCTCTGTGATAAGAGCTCTTAGTCATCACAGGCTACAATTACATCTTTCCAGTATTCCTGTTGTAAATAATTGAAAGAAAAGTTGGAAAGGGAATGAACGGTTCCCTCAGAGAGGAAATTACACAGAGGGCTAATATTCTGGTTCTGGGAAAAGCAGGCAGAATTATAGGTAAGCACTTTAGAGCAGTTTTCCTTTACTTTATGGAGGAACAGTATTCTAGTGGGGAGAGCAAACAGGGAAGCAGTAATGGTGGCACAAATGGTCATGTCAAAAGTGGACAAAAGCATTGGACTCTGCAGAAACAACTGACTAAGCATATTGCCTGATAGCTCATTAGCCTTTGTGTAAAGAAGGGAAATAATCAATTATTCTGCACTTTTGGTGAATAAAATGAATGAACTGGGTTCTGCAGATATGTGATAAGTCTCGGTCATTTGGCACACAGAGAACTGACAGATTCCATCACACTGATTTATATTTTTTCCAATTTCTCAAAAATAATCTACATTTTATCTGACAACTGATTTACACCTAATAATAAAGTCCTCTTCTTGTTACAATTTCCCATCTCTAGGGGAAGAGTAAGAAATTAAAGGTTCCAAGAAGGCGAAAGTCCTTCCTGAAAATACTACAGTTTCTTTTTTTTTTTTTTTTTTTTTTTTTTTGTCTTGAATGACTGTGCTGATGCTTGCTCTTAAAAGGCAGATTTTTTTTCATCACTGAAGTCCTCTCAACTGGACTTTCACCTCAGCATTTGCTATGAATCCTGTTATTTTGTCTATTTTTCATACTTTTTCCATTAACCACTTTTTATCTTTTTATCTTTTTACCTTTAAACCTTCCTTTGATTACTGTCACTGGCTGTCCTGTTTCGATCCTCACTTGCAATGTTAAGTTTCACCAGTCATCTGACTGTCCCTCCTAAAGCTATAAGCCACATTTGCAACCTTCCTTTGACATCTCTCTCATAATACTGCTCCTCTGTACCTCTGAGACTTGAAACCAGGCATAAAGGAGGAAAAGGACGAGAACAAACCTGACCCAATGCACAGAGACAAATTTCTAGCTTGAGCAGCAGCTTCTAGAAATCCTTGCCTCGGCAAGTCACTCAGGAGAGTAAAGACTATTTATCTAGGTCTGTGACACCTGCTCCTAAATCACCACAATGCAGATGATTGCACTGGCCCATGACTCCAGCGGTTTTGAGCCAGCAGTGTTGTCCTTTGCTGGTTGTTTCAGTCAGTGGAAACTAGAGCTGCCCAGAAATTAGATGGTGTTGCTTATGCTCACAGCTGAAACACTGGGAATTCTCCATCACACCCTCTCTGTGCTGTTACGTTTTGTCTGTCTGGATGACCTGACTATGTAGTCTCTGTACGCCAATGTATTTTCTAAACAAAGCTGAGAGCATGAAAATGTATCGCCCCTCTGGGTTTGCGAGAGATAAATAATACCTGCACATCTGCCAGATTATGTTGCTAGTTACAAGGATGTAAAATGAGAGAAGGTCACAGTAGCTAGTGGAATGGTCCCAAGGTTTATCGGTATGAATGAGAAAAGAATTTAGTGGAGTTTAAAGAGCAGTAATGATTTCCTCCCTCTCGCTGCAGCTGCTTCACCCCATTTGCTCCTTTTTGCTTGATTATATACAAAACATAAAAAATGACCAACTAAGCTAAAAGTGATGTGTTTTCCAGGGTTGTCGTACCTTGTAACTTAATAATCATCATAATCCAGATTCACCGAGTGAAAGGTTTATTTTGGCTAGTCTGAAAGGATGTTGGAGATGGCTTTCTAATTTGTGAAACCATAGCTATTTTTGCGAAGGTTTTAACATGTAAATAATTAGCTATTTCCCTTTTTTAAAGGAGCCTTTCTGTCCTCACTACACTGATTCTCTAAGTGCACTTTATTACCTAAACACTGGTGCTTTGAGAGCTATTCAATGTCTGATTATGTTAGTGGGTAGACAAAGAAAACCATGCAAAATTGATTAATTTATCTAGCTGCCCTGCTCAAATACCATATGAAACAAAAGAGGCAAAAAAAAAAATTCAACCAAAGAACTGAAAAAACACTCCATCTGTGCCTTGTAATTAAGCTGGCAAGTGGTGTGCTTGTTTTTTTAAACTTTTTACATGGATTGGAACAAAATACACTGTGTCGGAAACCAGGCCATTGTATAGATGGAATTGTGTGCCGTTGAAAGTATGAAGGTGTTTAACTTCCTGCCACCTTTTCCCTTGCAACAGAAGTCTTCCTGATTTTGGTCATCTGCATTTGCAAGAAGCTGGAAAGGAGCAGTAGCATTCTGGACAGAACTAGTGACTTTCTATTGGTTTTTGCCTACAATCTGCAAAGCATTTTCTGAACCCTGTGGATAAGACTAAATGAGATTAGTCTGGAGATGAAACTTGTTGGAAATGCACTAGGAAATCCAGTCAGGCTTCAACTTGTTCTTCTGTGTGTTGAACAGTGAAAAATCAAGTAAATCCTGCCAGAGATTCAGAGAATGTGTTTCACTGGTCTTTAACTGACTTGAAAGAAGAGCAAGTGTTACACACAGATACTTTTTTATTAACATTGAAATGACTTTTCTTTCACTGAACAGTATCGTTTATTGATTTAAATTTTCCTGTCAGTAATTTCTATGTTTGTAGAGTGGTTAGTGTTATCAACATTCGTGTTTTTCAAATATTTCATTTTTGTTCACTGGATTAGTCTGCAGTGCCACATATACCTGCTTAGTAGTGATCAAAAATCCTCAGCGGAGGTGTTTCTTTATAGATTGGCGTGAACTGGCTGGAATTCTCAGGCACTGGGCTTTCTGCTCTTTGCCCGCTGGTTCATAGTTTCGTGTAAAGGCTAGGAATGTGTAGACACGTAAGCTTTTCTCACATCCAGAAGAGATATGGGACATATTGTTAGTGCAGAAATAAGAAGGTATTACTTTTTCTTGTGGGTCTTTGGTCTCCAGAGCAAATGATACATTGTCAATATCAGAATCACCAGAAAAGAAGGTGGAATAATTTTCACAGTATTAAGAAGTTGTTCCAAAACTGGAATGAAAGAGCAGGATATAAACGTCTAAATTAATATCTAGATGAATAATTCATATAAGGAATCCTAAGAAGTTGGATTTTTACTGTTCCCTCTGAAAAGAATCAGTAGTTTAGCAACTGTGGAGTGGGTGAGGATTTTTTTAAGATGGCAGAGAAAGTTTTTTGTTATCCATAGATTATGTCTAATAAAGATAGGGGAGGAGATGTCAAGGTATTATTTGGACTGTATGATGAAGCAGCTGCATGAAAAGGAAACTGAAGTTCCTAACAGTATGCAGCATAAACCAATGTAGCTAGTATTTGAGCTGCAGCAAGCCTCTTCAAATACAATCCTTATATGCAATCAAAGAAAGAGATAAAAACTGTTTGATAAAACTAGTAGGTCCTTTCCATATAGCTTCTTCAGTATTTTTTGTTTTCCTTCCAAAAGCATCGTCATGCGATCAAGAACTTCAGTCAGCCCTGGAGGAAGCTAAACAGCCCCAGAAAGACAATGTGTTCATTCCAGAGTGTGCTCAGGGCGGCCTCTACAAACCAGTGCAGTGCCATCCTTCCACGGGCTACTGCTGGTGTGTTCTGGTGGATACGGGACGTCCCATCCCTGGAACATCAACCAGGTAAGGGAATATACATTCACTGCTCAAAAGTTGTCGCGAGAAGATGCCTTAGTGTTATGTATTAGCATGTAGATGTCTATGGCTGGTGGAATTATGTCATATAGGTTTCTTCCACTGTGAAGTGAAATATTTCTAAAGAGCCATCAAAAGTTAAGGCCAGATGGCCACAGATTCTTTCACTGCAGTGTCACAGACAGTTTGCTCCCCTAGTCCTCTATTTTACTTCTATTTTGTGCTGGGATGCCAAAGCTTGCAGCAGATAATGAACAAGCCTAGAGGAAACCTTGTGCTCCTTAGCCTGAATATAGAAAAACCAAGTAAGATCGTCTATGACAGAAACCACATCCAACCTCAGAAATATTCAGTTAAATTTCCAGCAACCTTCTCAACTATTTCATATGACTGGTTTTGATGGAACAACGGCTCAGGAACCCAAGAGAGGAAATATCCTTTTAGTGTGTTATTAATAGAAGCTTGGAGTTCAGTCATCTTAGCTGAGCCGGATACATGGTAAAGTGTTGTGAGCCACACAGAGCAGATGTAGGCAAGGCAAGTATCAGGTTCCAAAGGATGTTATTTAGGCTGGTTATTGAGGTTTGGCCCTTGCAGGAATGCTATAGAAGCTCATTTAAAGCTGGTGGGTAGGATGGATATCTTGATGCAGTTGTAAACTTTTTCAAGCTTAAGAGAAAATCATAGTTTACCATTTGCATAAGGTTTGTGAAAAAACATTATAAGCCACTTGCTGTAAAGTATTATATTCTTAGGGAGTGTTTTGCACATATTCGTCAAGAGCTGATTTACTGATAGCTGTTTATACCGTAGTCTAGACCATGCCAATTACAGTACCAGCTGAAGTGAGCATGACTTAAAGTTACTGTTGATCTGCTGTTTCTGTCAAGTTGAGATCCATAAACTGTAAAAACAAAATAGTCCATACGTGGTCCTGAAACTGTAGGATCAGTACACATGTTGTGTGAGGATATAGAGATGCCCTCTAGGGATTCCAGAGGTTCCCTTTTCTGCTCTTCCTCTGTTCTCCACCCCTAGGTTTGTTCACTTTCTTGTTTTTAGTGCTAATACTTCTTTGAATTATAGTTTAAATCATTTTATGGAGCCTTAGTTCCTATTCTCTAATTTGAGTCCAAATCATCTTCTTGCGCTCGTCAAGGAATAGGGCTTCTGCTAATTTTTTTGTAGTTCTTCTTTATGGGTATCGTTTTATTATAGAATCACAGAATAGTTGAGATTGGCAGGGACCTCTAGTACAACCCCTCTACGCAAAGCAACGTCAGCTAGAGTAGATTTCTCAGGATGGCGTCCAGTTGGGCTTTGAATATCTCCAAGGATGGAAAGTCCACAGCCTCTTTAGGCAGCCTGTTCTAGTGTTTGATCACCATCACAGTTTAAAAAAAAGAAAAAGTTTTCTCTTACATTTAAATGAAATTTCCTATATTTCATTTTGTGCCCATTCCCTCTTTTCCTGTTACTGGACATCACTGAGAAGAGTCTGACTCCTTTTTCTTTATTTTCCCACCTTTGGATATTTACAGACATCAATAAGATCCTCCCCGAGCCTTCTCTTCCACAGGATGACCAGTCACAGTTCTCTCACCCTTTCCTTATTATGTCAACTATTCCAGTCCTTTAATCATATTCATGGCCCTTTGCTAGAGCCACTCCAGTATGTCCATGTCTCTCTTGTTTGGGGAGCCCAGAGCTGGACCAGCACTCCAGATATGTCCCACCAGTGTGAATGAGAGGGGAAGGATCACCTCCGTTGACCTGCTGGCAATACTATTTTTAATGTGTCCCAGGAGGCTGTTGGCCTTCCTTGCTGCAAGGGCACATTTCTGCTTCATGCTCAGTTTAGTGTCCATCAGAAGTCCCAGGCCCCTGCCGCAAAGTTGTTTTCCAGATGGTTGGCCCCCACCTGGTGCTGGTATAGGGGGTTAATCTTCCCCAGGTGCGGGAATTTTGCATTTGCCTTTTTTTGAACCTCATGAGATTCCTGACAGCCCATTTCTCCAGCCTGTTGAGGTCCTTCTAAATGGCAGCACAACCCTCTGGTGTATCAGCCACTCCTCCCAGTTTTGTATCATCTGCAAACTTGCTAGGATTGTTCTCTGTCCCAGCATCCTGGTCATTAATGAAGAGGTTAAACAATATTGGCTCTGGTATTGAACTCTGGGGTGCTCCACTGGTGACTGTTTTCCAGATGACATTTGAGCTGCTGATCCCAACTCTTTGAGACTGGCAGTTCACCCAGTTTTCAACCCACCTCGCTGTTCGTTTGTCTAGCACATGCTTCATCAGTTTGTCTATTAAGAATGTAATCAGAGACTGTGTCAAAAGTCTTGCTAAAATTTCGATAAACAATATCTGATCTTCTCCCCTCATCCACTGAGCAAATCATCTCATCATAGAAGGCTACGGGGCTGGCCAAGCATGATTTTTATCTCATAAGTCCATGCTGACTAATCTCAATCACCTTCTTGTCCTTCATATGTTTTGAAATACCTTCTAAGAGGATTTGCTTCATCACTTTCCACAGGAATTGTGGTAAGGCTGATTGGCTTGTTATTTGCCTCCTCCTTGCCCTTCTTGAAGACAGAAGTGACATTTACTTTCTTCCAGTCCCCAGGAACCTCCCCCAGTCACTATGACCTTTCAAATGTAATTGAGAGTGGCCTCACAATGACATCAGCCAGCTCCCTCAGCACTTGTGGCTGCATCCCATCAGGTCCCATGCATTTGTATATGTCCAGTTTGTTCAAACAATCCCTGACTTGATCCTTCTCTACCAAGGGTAAGGCTTCCTTGCTTTAGGCTTTACTACTGGTCTCAGAGACCTGGGATTCCTGAAGACCGGTCTTACAAGTAAAGACCAAGGAGAAGAAGGCATTGAGTACCTCTGCCTTCTCTATGTCCATTGTCACAAGGTCCCTTGTCTCATGCAGCAGCAGGCCCACATTTTCCCTGGTCTTCTTTTTGCTGCTGTTAGGCGTGTAAGAAGTCCTTGTTGCCCTTCATGCCCCTTACCAGATTTAGCTACAGGGGGCTTTGGCTTTCCTAATCCCATCCCTGCACACGTGGACAGTATCTGTATATTCCTCCTGTACCACCTGATCCCGTTTCCACCCGTTGGATGCTTCCTTTTTAAGTCTGAATTTTGTTTGGTGCTCTTTGTTCATCTGCGCAGGCTTCCTGCCATGTCCTGCACATCAGCATAAATCATTAATGAAACTGGAGGTGGTGATCCTTGAAAACCACCAGTTAACTTTCGTATTCATATGTATAGTGTGCATGCAGTGTGTGTGATCTTGGCTTCTACTGTCATAAAGACTGGAATTCTGGATCTTTGCAACCCCTTGATGAATCACCTATGGATCTAGAATCAGTCTCTGCCTTCTTTTCTTCCTGTTTGGTCTGATGGCCTCTTGTGTTTGGTAGTTACACAGCCACTCAGCTGTTGGAGAAGAGGTGGCAGGGAGGTCTTTCACTGTGCTACATGTCCCTGAAGTTGGAAGGCTGGCAAGTTGGATTCAGTCATCTCATGCATATGGTTTAGACACAAATATTCCTTTTGCTTGATGAGTGCTCTGCCTGATGACTAATACTCAAAAGATCAACTGCTGTGGTCTTGACCATTTCTGATTTGTTCAGCTTTGCTGGACTTACGGGCAGTTCTCAATGGAGCTCTGAGGAAGTAATATTTAGTAATATCTCCAGAGAGGACATTTCTGAGCACAGATGGATAAGTAGAGTACTCAATTTTAGGAGTTTCATACTAAATAAAAAATCACTGGTGTATTTAGGAATCTACAGTCCTGGTAAACAAGCAGGTGGGGTTGCTGCCTGGAGTTGAAGAGGAGTGTCTAGACTTCATTTCTGGGAAAGATTTAAGTGGACTGGAATCCCATGAACTATTTCTTGATTTTAATTTCTTTTTCTATATTGATAAAATTAAACTTTTTTTTTTTCTCTAGCAAAGGGAAGTAAATCGGGATCAGGATATGATGAGAAAGATGCAATTGTCTTTTTTGTAATTCGTTCTTATAGAATGGAAAGAGTGAACATGGGAGTCTTCCCTAGTTTAAAGAACCACAGACTCATGCAAAATGGTGTATGCTCTCTTCCAGCTTTCCACTGCAAAATACAAATTAGAAAAGTAGCTGTTAAAACTCTATTGCAGGAACTGATAGCATTAGTAGTCCTGGTAGCAAAATGGATGCATTGCATCCTGGAATTTCTTTCTGCAAATCTGGATGAAAGCACAAGGGGACAACAGTGAAAGGACAGACAGATCTGGGAAGCCGTTACGGGAACAGCTGAGCATTTTGCATGTTGTTTGTTTTGAATACATTCATCAGGATGAAATTTGTTATATCCTCAGGCTCTGAATATCACAATAAACAGTAGTCTCATTAAATTAGACCCCCAAAATAAAGGGAAGTTATTAGTACTCATTCGCTTTCTAATGTACTGTATATGAAAAAAAGAGAAATCATTTGTCAATGAAGGTATTCCAGAAAAAAATAAAAATAATTGTACAGTTAAAATAAAGATAGGTGAATGAAGAACCACTCTGGGACACTTAAGGCAGTAAAATTCATGAGAAATAGGTGAAGTCATGGTGTAAAGCTGGCTTTTATGAAAGCCTAGAGGAAATGTCCATTTGACTAAAAGGAGGTAATGCATTTAAAGGGTACAAAAAGCCGTTCCCCCAAAAGTCTATCAGTATGGTCCTCACCAGCTGGCTCCCAATGCCTCTTGGACATCACAGTGTAACCCTCAGCCTTTTTGCTCAGCAGGCCCATGAGTCTGTGTTATCAAGTGCAACTTTTTAGCAGCTAGGATCATGGGCAAAGTAAACCCCAATCCACTTGCAGAAGATTCTCTGAGCTTAAAAAAGAACGTAAGTCAGCTGCTTCATGAGGCTGCCCACACTGTAGAATCCCTGTGAAAGCCTTCATCCTCTACAACTTTGTACAGCTCAGTAAATCTCAGTGCTTCCCAGTAGAGCAGCCTTCATAAGCCCGTGCTGACTCTAGATATACATCCACTGCTAGGCATTCTTTCCCCTTTAAATTTCAAAATGGTAACTTGGGATGACTTTTGACTACATTATTTTTAACCTGGCCGTGCTCCATTCTGACATGCTATCCCTTTCCCCTTTTTCCCCATGAAAACTGAGGCAAGTGTGTTTTTTCTTAGCAGTTCTTAGCATGGCTGCTTCTGTACGGTAAATTTCTAATGATTAATTTTGTCTTTCTTCAGTTGCCTTAAAGAGTTAAACGTAGACTTTTCATATTGCAACATTTTAACACCTATTGGACTCTAATAGATTTAGTTTGTATATGATGAACTACCTGTGTATTTAACAAAAATAGAAGCCCAAAGGGTAGAAGGGTAGAGGCCAAAAAAGAAAGTGTAGGCACAGAGTAGTAACAATAACGGAAGAGGACAAGGGGAATGCAGAGTCAGGTATCAGATTAATTGGGGACCAGGCTGGTTGCCAGATACTGCATTAGTGAGTATTGCTCAGAGATTTCCCTTTCACTCGTTTCTTGGCTGACTGAAGTGGTCATCCATCAGGTATCTGAATCCAACCCATGCTATCAAAGCAGCTTCTATTCCTGCCGTTCTTTAGGAAAAAAAGTGCCTGTGGCTCTCCCATGTCCATGAAACAACACTGCCTTCTTGCAGCAGCCAAAATTTGATGGGCCAGTGGGCAGCTTCATCAGATGATGTGGAAATAAATTAAGCACTCAAAGGAAAAATAATATTGAAGGTTTTTTCATTCTGCCTGATAATTAAGATCCAAATACTGAGGTATTGTTCTTAGGGGCAATCTGGCCTGGACCCAGGACATAGTCTCCATTTAATGCTTTTAAAAAGAATATTTTGTTCAAAAAGTTTGGATTAGTATACTGTAATTAGACATATTAGTATGCTGCTCAGTAAATGTCATTTTTGGGAACTTAGAATAGGAGAATTTCAAAGAAAGATGAACAGTTATATAAAATACAAAAGAACTTAGATTCAGTGAACAGGTATGTATGCGCACACACAGGTATGTGGACACAAGTCATATTACTAAGTGTGTTTAACTGAGAATTAAGACTTTCTCCAAAATGCTGCACACTAAATTCTGCAGCTTCAAGCTACTTTAGAAGAATGAGAACAATGAGATTCTGTCAAGCTGAGTGAAAAACCACCATGCATCGGTAGTGGGACATAAGGAAAAAGAAGAGATTCAGCAGCAGATCCTTCCATGCTTCCCAGTCTTGCATGAAACATATTGCTAGTGGTGTTGTGTAAGTCAATGTTTGTTGGAAGTGCAAATAGCACAGAATTTCTTGTTACCATCTGGAGTAATAAAGTGACTTTAAGTAAACTCAGAGGAACCAGAATATTCAAGCCGCAGGTGGAGATTCAGTCTTTTTCACAATCTATTTCAAGCCATTCCAACTCAATTCCCTTCCTTCTGGAAACCCTATCAGTTCTTCACTCTTGCTCAAAATGTTCACTGTTCATGCTTAGCTCTTATGTAAACGAACATTTTTTTTAAGAGAGGGTACAGTAGCACATGGCTTCAGAGCTGCAGCAGTAACTAACTACAGTACCTGCCTTGCTGTGATTTTGAAATTGCTTCTCTGGTGTTTCCCAACATGAATACTGTGTCAGATCTGAGAATTTGTCAAAGTGTTTATGGCTTTTTGATTTGATAGATGGGAGAAGAGCCTGACTTTGATTTTGGTTTGGGGGTTTCTTTTGGTGTTTTTTTTTTTCAGATTTTTTTTTTATTGTATATTACTTTGTAGCAATTCCCCACAGTTTTCTCCTTCCTCAATTTTCCTCCCTGTAGAATGGGATTTGGAATAGATAATAATTTTTTAGTTTGGTATCAACCCCAGGAGAATAAAGACATGCTGGCTTCTTTGAGGTAAGTGGAAAATAGGCAGATGAATTCGCATTGCCCCTTCTGAATGAAAAACAAGCTTATTCCCTGAATAAAAGAAGGTACAAGTTTAATTTGGACTACAAAATTGGAAATAAATTAGTTCTCAATCAAATTAACCTTGGCTGGTTTTATTCTCTCCCTGTTTGTTCTTTAGGTATGAACAACCTAAGTGTGATAACAGTGCCAGAGCTCACCCAACTAAAACAAAGGATTTGTACAAAGGACGCCAGCTTCAAGGTCAGTGAAACAGATAAATTTGGTTTCATGCATTCCAATGTTTTGTTTATTCATTGTAATAAATTAGAAAGCAATTTCTTACGCTATATCAAAACACTGTATCTTTTAGATATTGCTATATTGATTTGCCACTGACTGGAGTCTTTGACTTTGGAATAGTTTATGTAAATATGAGTCTTGGGATGTTGTCAGAGAAAGTAAAGCTCATTTTTCTCAGTAGTTTAAAGGCAGTCACATTCACTTACCGAAATTATTCCTTGCTGTTGCCATACCAGAGAAGTCAGCAAATATGTCCAGAATAACTTGGCCCGTACTTCATTGTTGTAGCAAAATCCATGGGAAATTGGCCTCTATCTTCAAATCAGTTTAAAAAATGTATCATCTACCTACTTTTTTCCAAGAGCAGCCTTGTCAGTTTACCTCGGAATTATATTATTTTATTCTTCACTGTTGTAGAAACAAACCTTGGTGTTTATTAGATATTTCTTTTTTTTTTCACGCTTTTTATAAGCGTGTGAGAGACCTTATCTCTGGATAGTTGAGCTACACAGAAGTCAGCAGGGTTGCTTCATCTTTGAAATGGCCTTTTAATTTGTTTGAATAACTTGAGGAGCAGCAGGTTGAGTGATATTGCACATGTTATGAGGGAATTATGAATCCCCGTGAGCTCTTGTAAAGAACCAGGAACGAGCAGATTTTTTGTGTCATGAAAAATAGTTCAGTTTAGCCACCCAGAGAAACATCTGGACAATAATTCCGAACTAAACATGCCCATCAGTGTTGAAATGCATATGAAGCAGATATTAATACCCTTTTGTCATGAAAATTTAATTACAAGGTGTAATAAAAAAAAGAGGTGAGAAATATGAATGATATGTTATTATACCATATATAATTATATGTTGCATTCTACATAGAAAGAAGTCAATTATAGGATTAACTGTAAGCTGTCCAATTACTGTGTCTGTAAAAATGGCAAGTGTGACCCAAAACCATATCTAGCTAGGTATGATGGGGCAGACAGACAGGAACAGGACAGACAAGGCAGACAAGGAAACATTCATGCCATTTTAGATAGCGCTATTATTTTTTCTGGATTTTACCTAGAACCGTGGGTTCAATTCTGGTCATCTGTGTTCAGGCAAAGGGACACACAGGAGAAGTTAGCTGGCACTAATGTGTCGGGGAAAGCAGCTACTTTCCAAGAGGAGGCAACTAGCACTTGCTTCATTTAGACAAACAAGACGAGGTCAGGAGGCGATATGGTTCCGCTGAGACCATGAGGAAGAGAAACTATTTTCCTCTGTGACAATTTTGGCACAAGAAAAATAGGTATGAACTACCCTGAATTAATTTCATCTGGGAGCTGTAAAATGATTTCCAACTATTAAAGCAGTGAGGCAACAACCTCCTAAAGGACTAATAATGGGGCAAAAAATCTAGTTAGTTTTTTAGGTAGATTTTAATTACTTTATGAATGAGACAGTGGGAGACAGGGCTGAATGAGTGAAGTACTCCGCGTTATGGCTTATCACTTAAGACACTGAACAGGTATATACACTAAGTGACGAAAAGCTGATTTACACTAACAATTCACCTTGGAGCATGAATTTCACAGCTCTTACCGAATTGTCTCCATTTCTCTTCCTTCACAAAAAAACGGTGGTGCGTCTGACGTGCAGTTTTGCTGTTTAGCTGCTCAGAGAGTTCAGCAAGAACCATATGTGCCACATAAATCCCCAGATATATGAAGCACAGTGGTAAATACAGCTCTGTTGACAGTCAGATTGATGATGTTTATCCATCATTTCATCAGTCAGTACTTGCTTACTGGAGCAACTTACTGCTGTTGTAACTTCAGGGAAGTTAGCAGGTATTTTAGGGATAATTTGGCAAATATTTTGGACCTTGTTGCACCCTTTCCATACTTAAAGGGGGCTTATAAAAAGGACAGGGACAGGCTGTCTAGTAGGACCTGTAGCTAGCTATAGGACAAGGGGTAATGGTTTTAAACTAAAAGAGGGTAGATTCAGATTTAGATACAAGGAAGAAATTTTTTACTATGAGGGTGGTGAAACACTGGAACAGGTTGCCCAGAGAGGTGGTAGATGCCTCATCCCTGGAAGCATTCAAGGTCAGGTTGGATGGGGCTCTGAGCAACCTGATCTAGTTGAAAATGTCCCTGCTAGTCCCTAGTTTGGACTAGCTGACCTTTAAAGGTCCGTTCCAGCCCAAACTATTCTATTATATTTTACAATCCTTACTCCATGGAAACCAATGGGAAGTTGGACATCTTCAGTGGTTTATTTCAAACAGCACTTGCATAGTTACAGACTTGGATAATTACTTGATTTCGTGAGTTTTTTCTGTGTGAAAAGAACTTGCACTTGGAAGAGAGTATAGTAGAGATGAAGAAACAAGTTTTGCACAAAAAGATACCACTTGCTGGTCACTCCTATCTTTTGCTAAAAATTTTGAAGAAGCATTTGCTAGCTGGAATCTTAGAGGGAGGATGGGCAGGTGAAGGGTTTTAAGTTTTCACACATCTATTTCTTATCCAAACTGGTAGAGCTTTGATACAGTACGGTAATAAAGTTTTATCCAAAGTCACAATACTTTGTCAGTGAAACAATTAACAGGAACTTTCCATACTGTATTTCCATGCTTATGGTATTTTGCATTATGTGAGCTTTAGTCCAGCAAACCACTGAAGCAATGGGAGCTCATAATTGTCATAAATTATTATGTATGACAATCTTATGTTGCTTAATCTTTGACTTCCAAATGCTTTATATTATTTTTAAATAAGACAAATACCAGAATTTCCTATCATTTCATAAATACTTATGAGTTAACTGGAAAAGCCTCCCTCTTCTACTCTGCAGCAGCATGGAGTAAGTACATGCCTATAGAAGTGACGGGGGAAGAGGTTACTTCACAGTTGCAGTTGCATCAAGGTGTTTCATTTTTCTTTCTTAAGGCTTTCTCTTTTCTCTCTCTCTCAACTAGTCTATTAAATGCCCAAGTCCTCAGCTGGTGAACTTCTCTCTTATGATACAAACACTACATTAAGTAAAAATGAATTGAGTTTTCTTTAGATAGTTTTTTGAAAAAAGGAGGTTGAAAGCGGATCCTGCGCAGCTGTGACTAGTTGTTAAAAAGTAACGTAAAATTGCACAAATGGCTGATACGAATCAACTTTTTAGTAGAAATGAACCACTGTTGCTCAAAGATTCACTATTGTAAAGCAATGTTGCAAAGGCATGTTTGCATTTGTGTTGTCTAAATTTAAATACAGCATCTGATTGCTGAGACGTGCCAGGACTGAATAAAAAATGTAGGTTAATTGTGTACTGACTTTCAAGGAATAATACATTTTTGAAAGAATGGGTTTGCTTGATTTGCAGCTTATACCCACAAAAATGCAGTAGCCCTGGGTGAAACCACGGTGACTGCCTGCCGTGTAAAACCAGGAAGATTTTAAAACAATTACTTTACTACTGTGAATGATCTTAAATAGGATAAAACCCACTGGTACATCCTCAGGTGGATTGAATTGGCATAGTTCTGCAGCTACGCTGATTTATACCACCTGAAAATTTGAACCCATTACATATTAAGCCAAATATTTTTAGCAATAATTTGCAAATAAATCAAGAAGCAGTTTTTTGGCAAACACGGGTATCTTGTTAAGGCAGAATTGCAGAAAGTAAGGGCCCCTTAGAGTCTATGGCAAAATTCCCACTGATTTAAACTGATCTAAGAATGTATCCTCACATCCTAGGGGTAACTTAATATAAAGCATCTGAAATTGAAGGCTAATCTAATGTTTGTAAGAGCGATCCAAGCCACCTGTATCTGTTAGATTGGGCTGGAAGTTATATGATAATAATTGTTGCCATTAAATTTCTAGTCCTTTTTTTGAAGCCAAAGCATTTTTCTGAGGTTACTTGTGGTTTTGATCCTTCTCAGAAACTAGTTATTCCAAGATAATGAAAATGAACCCAAAGAGTCTAGAGAACGTCACATACTGGGGAACCAGAGGGGTTTTTTACTTTTCTCACAGTCAGAGTTTTCAAACGTTCATATTTTGACCTTTTGTTCTCCTCTGTGTTATACAGTAAAATGTATGATGAACCAACGTATGCTGTAAAGAGTCTTGAATGGTTTATTTCAGACTTTTGGATAAGTGGTGTGTTAAACAGAAATTTGGTTCTCTACAGAAGCTGGTCAAGAGCATTTAAAAGGGTATAGCATGGAGGCTAGTTAAGCTAAACCTTTATGATGGTGGAGTGAGGTGTAGGTGCCTCTGCATTTTCCTAAAATCTTGAGTGGTAATAGGTCAAATTCAGCCAAGGGAAGAAATACCAGTTCCTGGAACTGTATTTTTTCAGGCTGGGTCTATGCGAGAAGGAATTTTCAAGCATTATAGGTATTCACTAGTTTTTAATAATCAATAAAATATTTTTCAGTGGGCACCCTCAGTAGATGTATATTTATTTATAAATTGTATAGATGTACTATTGTACTAATAGATGAAGTCTATTGTAAAACATACCCAGATACAGAAATCAAAAAAGAAAGACGAAATAAACACAGTTTTATTTTTTTATTTTATTTATTAATAGTACAAAAAGGGTTTTTTGCCTGCATTCCATTTGATTATCTTATGCCCCCCCTTGGGGTACCGGCACCTCATTTTGGAGACCAGCACCTTAGGCAGTGGGTAAACTACCTGTTCATAAAGCTAGTCTTACGTCTGCTCTAAGCAACCTGGGAGAAAGGGACTTGGATATGTAAGAGAGCAAGACATGAGAGCATATTAAGACAGTGCCAGACGGCTCAGCTAATGTGCCCCAAGGGCAAATCTTTTTCTTATTTAAAAAGTATGCATCGAATGTGAGAAGGCTCTGCTTTAGGCTCTGCCGTGTGTGAGGGCTGGATAAACTTTGGATAATCCTTTATGTTGTTTAAGATTTTTTATTCTTACTTAACCTGGGAATTTTTCCTGTAATATAATTTTCATTACCGAGACCTGAAATTTGTAAACTAAGTGGAAAAATTTGAAAAGTATTGTGGAAAATTTGATTTTGCTCACACAACATTCTTTAATTAGGAGTACCCTTATCTTTTGTGAAGAAAAATAAAAATAATCCAAAACTCATTTGCACAAACTCAAAGCACGCAAGCTGGAGAGTAGGACACACTGTGGCCAGTGTCAAGCTGGATTTTCAGACTTCCCTGTGTTTCTACCGTTTTGTGGCTTTAAGTCAGACCATTGATTTTGTTTACATTTCATTTTGGTTTATTTAGGTTTCTCCTTTTCTTTAGCACAGTATGTTTTTTGAAATTCCTACAGTTGTGCTACTTCCTCTCATAGCAAAAGATAATTTGGGAGGGGAAACTGTAGTTTGGAAATGACAGTGCATTATAAACTGTAACAATAATACAATCTACTGACTTGGATGAATGTGCAGATACAGTAAGTCCATCGACTAAAAGCCCTGAAAGTCTTCCTGTTCTGTTTTCTCAAAATAGCATAGCTCCTCACTGCTGAATGTTTCCTTCTCCTGAGATGCTGATCTCAATTAACCGAGCTGGAATCCAGTAGAATGCATCAATTGCATTGAAGTTACTGTAGATTTCTACTGGTGAAGTACGATCAGAATTTCACTCTTATTTTCATCCTTCCTGGCAATCCTGCAGCTCTCTGAAAAGCCTCACTTCAGATACTTCTCATTATAATTTTTGATCCTAGAGCATTTCTCCAAAAAGATGAGTATTTTGTGTTTTTGATAGCACTGTTAATAAACATCTGAAAGGTTTCCATTTTTAATGTCTGCGGTTTATTCTGTGACACAAGAAGGATCCAAGTTAGAAAAATTGGCATCTTTGCTCAGCCTCTATGAGACAGATTTCAAATTCTCAGTTTGAACAAGACTATAGACCACTGCCTCCTCCTTCCACAACCCCAAACCAAAACCCAGTGCTTTCCACCCAGGGCCTAAGGTCTGCTGAGCGCTCTGTTGGTACTGCGATGGTCTACAGTTTATGTCAAGCTAAGAATGTTAGAATATTACTTACTTGAAATGTCTTGAAGCGTGTCCCTTGTATAGCCAATCAACCTAATAACAAAAAAATTCCCTTAAAACTTCTGTCAGCTACTGTTTTGTCCTATGGATCTTCAGAAACTTAGTTTAACCCTGGCATTCAAGCAGTTAATATTTTCTTCTGAAAATCATGCATGAGAGCTGTTTAGCTCATTTGTTTATTTCACATTGGTGCTACTTAAAAGTATTCCAACTGCACGATTTTCTTCCTATTGTAATGGCTTTATTTACTGTGTTTCTGATGGCATATTCCAGCACTGACCCTGAACAGTTTATATTTTGTGGAGCAAAACTCATGATTTAAATTATGGGTGAATTATGTGTGGGTAAGTACAGTTTGCTTTTGGTTGTTGGCAGTGCATCTTCTTTTTCCAAAGTTACAGAGAAATAGTCGGAAACGCTCAAACCACAATGATGCAAGACCCACAGCCAAACAGCCATCATATACAGTGTCTTACTTCAAAGGCATCTTTAAAAAAAAAAAAAGAGTGATAGAGGCTTAACTGCTCTTCCTTTTGAGGTATGATCCATTATACTTTTACAGTTACTCTGCTTTTGACCATGAGCACATCAGATTTCATAAGGTACCAGGCTGTTTCCCAGCTAAAACACTGAGGTACCACCACTGGTCTACCTAATCTTGCTTACTGTAGTTTCACTCAGTTCTTTGCTTCCTCTGTGGAGTTCGGTACTGGCACCAAGTAGAAAATAATCTTACCTTACTACACATTCTTAAACATTCGAATGACTAAAAACTTGCTTGTTTTTAGAAGTATCAATTAAGTAATTGAGTATTTACAGAGTAATTGAGTATTTATTACAGATTATATACACATGCCTGCCTTCCCCTGAGCTCCAAATTGTTAGGTCAATTGGCATGTAACTTTCTCCACTGAGCTGAGATTTAAAAGGATTATATTTTTATGATGTAACCAGCTTTTTGGCTGCATGAGCTAATATCTAAAATATCCCTTTCTGCTGTTGAATCTTAAAGCTCTGAGCTGTCAAACAACCATTTGAAGTTGCTGGCTGTTTTGAATGAGCCTGTAACTATTGTCCTGAGCCCTATGCTGCTTTATTTACCAAGAGATACAAAAAGGCTCTATATGGAGCAGTTCATTGTAGATAAGTATTTGAACTATGGCCAGGAAATGTTGGTGTAAAGACGGTGTGAACCTTTACAGCAGCAATGGCAGAACGTGGTAAGGACGAAGGAGGGGGCTTGCCGGGAGGATGGGAGAGGTGAGGCTCGACAGAGAGGTGCAGAGGGGTGCAAGCAAGGAGGAGCAAGCCGGGCTTGCTCCTCCTCAGCCCCCTAGTGCTGTGGCAGGCAGGGGAATGGCTGCTTCCCCTTCCAAAGCAGTAGCTATCTAATGTATGGGGCTGCAGGAGGATGCCCGACTTTCCAGCCCTCTGCTATAAGGAACGTCTGGATGTCTTTCTAGCACTGTAAGCTTCATATAGGTTGGTGACAGCTCGGTGAAGGCCTCTTTCCACGTGTTTCGGTCCACTGCAATTGCCCTGTGCTGGCGGCCCAAGAGAGAGGCAGGGGGGGATGCTGACCAGGCGAAGACGTGGCTGCCACAGAGGAGACCTGCATGTCCACAGTGCAGGACGGTGGATGCAAGGCCAGCGCGCTGGGTGGCTGGGAAGAGGGGGCTGCAGGCAGCACACGGGCTCAGTCAGGGTGTGCCCACACCGTGACATGAAAACTTATGTGAATACTGAGTCATGGTGGCCTGGGGAGGATGTTGTCCTAAGGCAGTACTTCTCATGACCACATAGGTCTACTGGTCAAACCTCCGTATAAAGAGGGAGGTCTGCAGCAGTAAGTCCTGAGGCCACTGCCATGACTTCAGAGCAGCTGAACCTCCAAAGATGACTCTGTCTCTTTAACCTACAACCATTTGCTTAGCCCTTTGGATTGAGTAGCTTCGATATTACTACCTTGTTGTCTGATGACATGATTATATTGTAGTCTCCCAGCGGGCAGTTTTGCTGCAAAGGAAGGAAGGCCTGCAGGTTAGTTTTCAAGGCTCTGCAGGTCACCTTTATTTCCTGCACACCCTCTTCTGTCCATCTCCCCATCCTGTCTTTAACTACTAATGGTCTGGCCACAGTTCTTCATATTGCTTTATTTTTGCCTCACCTTGTAGTCACTTCTTAACAAAACAATATCTGCCCCCCAACCTACAGCCGAAATATTAATATCCGAAACAAAAAAATATAACGCACAAGCAAATAACTTAAGAGGCTCTCTAACTTCTGGTCATGTATGAATTTGTCTAAAAAAATTACAGTGAAAGCATTTGAGCTACTAGTAAAGCACCAGTGACGGACACAGCTGTGTCACAGCTAGCAAAAGAGAAAAGCTGGCTAACTGAAGGTGATGCTACTGGCTCAGCAATAGCATTTCATTCATTGCACTATTTAATATTAACCTATAATTTTATGTTTATTTTAAAGGGCTATATTAGGAGTAATAAACACTGACTTCATTTGCTTCTCAGCATGAAAAAAATGCTGGAGGCTGTGCCAAAGAGTGTAAATTCTGTTTCTCACCTCACTTGTTGCTGCCCTTTTCCAGCCAAATCCCTTGTTAAGTAAAGCAGCCTGGCCTGCTGTGTTGCTCCATGCCACAGGGTCCTGTTCTCAGTGGGAGCTGAGAAAGTCCCTGCAGTGGGATACCTCCAGGGGACACGTGCCCAGAAAGGGAGAATGTTCCCCTGTTTCTGGCTGGCTTCCCAGGAGGTTGTCACCCAGCAGCTGTACAGTCACTGTCTCTGCACCAGCACTCTCCAAATGAGTTTCTGGTTGTGTTTTTTGTCTTCTTGGCCAAAGAATGATTAAGTGAGAGAATGCTTTCCATCAGAAATGCCTTTTCTAAGTCCAAGTGGACATCAGAAAAGTTCCACTGACCCTCATGAAGCTGTATTCGTTTGCACTCAATGAGGATGTAAATATGTAGACAAATGCTGCCCCCTGCACTTGATGATTTTGCCGTTGATTCTGATAAAGATGGACCCTTTTCTTCCATTTTTGACTAGGGAAATGTTTATTTTGGATTGAATATATATACATATAAATATATGCATATTTTTACATTAAATATATGCATATGTGTATACGTTTTAAATATTTCTGTTTTCATCTCAGTGAGAAATAAGAAATTGCGAAGCCTATTCTGCCATAAAACTTCAGTAAAGCTGAAAAAAAGATGTTTCTGAAGGATACTTTTATTCTTTCCTTCAATTTATCTATATGTTTTAATCTATACACAGTTTAATACATGCAGTATTCTAAATCCAGCAATGAAAAAGCTTCAGATGAACACTTCTTTTTTTCTTTGTCTTTAAAAAAAACAAAACAGCATCATGGATAACAATCTCATTATCAGGAGCTGGAGGCTGTGCCAACTCATGGAGCTGATTTAGAGAGGGCTAATCTTTTTTTGGTCTTTTACTGAAAAGTTTCTAATCGCTTTATAAATCTGTGCTTGTATTTAGCAGTTCTCTACCTCTATGTGGTGTAATTTTACTCGAATATCTCTGAACTGCTTATAGGAAGGAGCTCACCCACTAACAGTTATCAAAACAGTGAACTTGCTATCTAAAAGGAAATTCTGTCTTGCAAGACAGTGAAGGTTTGGACTTTGTAATGCCATGGCAGATTAGCCTGTAACAAGAAGATGTAGTAGACAGCCCTCCTGGATGATACTCTGAGTGCATTACTAGTCAAACATGCTTGGCAGAGTAGGAAGATCTGTCTTATGCTTGTAGTCATCGCACCAAAGACAGGGAAAAAAATCCACAAAGCATTCATTCTTACCCATTCAAGGAAATGGTCATTTTTGTAATATCTAAAAGTAGAATAGAGAGTTTGATATATAAATATTCAATGAATTCAGATCCTTATGCTAGAATTATGTCTCTATGTCCCACTGGCGTCTGTTTTAGGTTGAATCTCTTTCTGGAAGTGCCTGTCTCCATTGACCATAGAGGGAGCAAGTATGACTAACATCAGCAGTTGCATATATTTTGATAGCTCCTATTAAATGATGTAATTCCCACCTTACCTGAACAGATCGTGAAGATGAATGGCTGTGGTATTCCATAAGCAGTGAGATACAGCCTGGCTTTTTCTCTGCTGTGATTGATGGTATTCAGCTGAGATTGGATCATGCAGCAACCTTTTTTCTTGCACTGTTCTACTCTGAAGTGCTTTTAGCAGGGAAATAAGTCTGACAATACTAATAGGGTATGAGAGCATCTGTTTGAAAAATGGCATTTTTTTCAGATACTCTCTTATCCCACTTAAGTATTTGGAATATTACCTACGCTGTGGATATTGGGTCAGGGGGAGAGGGAGAGGAATGACTAAGGCTCCCTGAAACCAATTTAGTCTAATGAAATCTTAAATTTCATTCTCCTCAAACTAGTACTTCATGTAGACTGCTCGGACCTGCTTACTGATGACAAGCCCCGCGCCTCTGTGCATGGACTAATACTCTGTCCTTCAAGAGATTTCTGTGGGTCAGCATTCAGCTGCTCAAAAGCACGTAGCGTTTGGTTCTCCCAGGGGCTAAACAGAGATGATCTAGAATTGAGAGCTGAGAGCCATTCCTTTCTACTGAACATTATATTTACTGTCCTTTTATTTTCAGTCTTTTTTTCTAATACCAAAAAGATGAAGAAGGAAATGAATGTATGTGAAATGTTTTGATGCAGAGATTAGCCTAACCAAAAAATCTGTAAGAAAGTGCAAAATGGTGCATGTTAAACAGCTTTGTTTCTTTTATCAAGAGCTCTGTGGAAAATATTTGTGAGTATTAAGAAAATCAGGATACTTACTGTCTTTTAAAAGAAGTCTGAAGTTCACAATGAAAATACCTCAGACCCTTTTAAAACAGCTCCTTGTAAGTACATGACTATAGATACTGAGATATTGTCTGTGCCCAGTATAAAATCCTAGCATAAGCAGAGTGAAACTTTGATCACATTGGAACCTAAAAGGGATTAAAATATTTGCCCTCATTGAACAAACTTTGATGCTGTATTCCTAAAGCTACTAAGCTTCAAGAAATGCATCAAGAAAAAATCTTGAAATAATTCCTGGGGCAATGAAGACATGGGAGAGGTATCTCATAATAACTTTGGGCAATGGGATTGCAGTTCTTGGGTGAGGAATAGAAAAAACAACACAGGACGAAGGGAAGGTTGATGTAGAATAAGCTCAGTGTTTTCTGCCAGAATGCCTGCAATCATTATCATCTCGCAATCTGAAAGATGGCAGGAAAAACTCATAAGACTGAACGGAAAAGGCAAAAACCTTTTAGTCTGCCAGGGCTGTAATCATAATGAAAAATGGCACCTGAACCTTATCATGACAGTAAGTGGGAGTTGCATAATAAGATGCTATTTCCTCTAAAACACATGGTATGGGGCTTCTCCTTTTTCATCTGATAGAGTACAAACCGAATAAAAAGATGTCATTGATTTGTAAGGCTGTTCCCTGCAAAACTGATATCTTGCTTTGTTGTGTTTTCATACTTGGATACAAGTTCTCCTTTATTATCTGGCAGAAACAGTTCTCATGTTTAATCTGTGGACAGGGAAAAATAAATATTTTCATTTCTGAATTAATATATATCTGCAGCTATATTTTCAAGAGGGAACAGCTCTGGTTAGGCATTTATTCTTTGCCTTTAGTCACTTGGAGAAGCATTCCAGGTTTTAAATAAAATGAGAACTTAGTTCCCAGTGAGTTCAGTGGGATTTTCAGTTCCCAGCAACTTTGAAAATACTGTACTGATGATGAGCCACTCCAGTAATTTTTGTTTTGTATCAAACAGTGACTTTTTGAAATCCAGACAGAGTTATGAGGCGAGGGCTTGTGAAAAATTAAGCCAGTGCAAGACTTCCCATTTCCTAACATTATGAGTAAGTTAGTGTATAATGCAGAAATAACACCAGTTTTGGCGACTGAGTAATGACTGAAAGTGTCAAACAATGAGTTTATCTCACTTGTCAAGGAAAACGAACATGATAAAGACAGAACTGTTGATACACTGATCTCACATCAGTAGGTATATTTTCCTGAAGAAAGTATTTAGATTTTAGCCTGCTACATTAATATTTCAGTTCACTTACTTTTGAGCAAAAGGCTGTCTTTGACAATCAGAGAGTATGTTCGATGCTCACGTTTTCTAGATACTAGCACGGCTTACATGGGAAGACCAGTGGAACTGGTCACCAGTGTAAGAGACAAAATCAGTATTGCATGCTCTCATGCTTGTTTTTATTTTAGAAAGTAAAATATCGGTATTAAGCTGAGTTTCCAGCTGAGACTGAAAGGTAATGCCAGGCTATGTGCTCCTTTCACCACGGTGAAAAATAACCGAGCAGGCAGAAATACAGCTGGATTGCCAGGATCCCCAGCATACAGGGATTAAAGACATGATTGACTATATATACATGCTATGTCTTGGTAAGGAAGTGCTGCAACGCTGGCGCAGCCACAGGTAGAGGATGGCAAACCTGCCATACTGTTAATGTGGAGAACTGGGGACCAGGGATGAGTTTGGGAAGTCTCTGTACTTGGTATAGTTATTTATTTGTATCACAATAGTTTATAGTTGTTCATAGTCTGGGATCCCAGTGTTCTGGGCACTGTGCAAACACAGAATAACAAGATGATGCCTGGAAAATTTACAGTCTAGCTGATTGCAAAGCCACTTGGACAATGGGTGGACAGATGCCATCAGATGAAGAGGCAGTGAAAGTTCCTGCCAATTCCTCAAAGTGCGTCAGTCTGCCAACATGTGTCACCTCCGTCTCACACTGGCTGAGCTTAAGCCAGCTGGCTTTCCTCCAGGTTCCTTTTTGCATCAGGTATTTAGACAGCAGAGAATGCATTTCTCTGGGCTCAGTGAAGAGAGATGTAGAACAAATATTCTTGTTCACAAAGATGACAGTGTGTAGAAGACTATCTCCATGGTTTTCAAATACATGATGTTATCCCTCATGTTCAATACAACTTGTAGGCCTCCACAACTGAGAACCCTCAAGGAAGAAAAGAAATTACTCCATACAAATGTCTGGGAATTCTTTCAAAGGATTCAGAATGCTTCACAAGATTCAGAAATTTGCTTCTCTGTAGCTCAGCAGGAGTGCTACTGTTCATAGATTCCCGATGCTAGCATATGGCAAAAATCCATGAATTATTTTGGGAAATAAATTATTCAAAAATTTTGCCCTTCACACTTGTGAAGTTCTTGAATTTGTTTGCTATATAGAAAAGTCTCCTGATAAAGCCTCTTGCTCTGTAAGTCATCCAGAGTCAATTCATTGTAGATGTTCCTAAAATACAATTCATGACCTGCTGAACCCTGATCCTGCAAACACTTACCCGCATTCTTCTTGTGATTAGTCCCATTAAAATCAAAGGAACCTTTACATGTGGTTGTAAAGTTAAGCCCAGGCGTAAGTGTTTGTAGGACGAAGGTTTAGGTTTGTTCCATAACCCTTGATATTCTATGTGCTATATAGTCGCTGATTGCTAAATGAGATGCAGGCACCCAGAACCTGTGGAAAGTCATGATTTTCAGTCCCAGGGTACTATTCCTATTCCCTAACTGGGGAGTTACAGAGTCCATCCTTACGAGCCTGAATTTTGGGTTCTTTGAGTACATAATCCAGATTAGCTGGTAGTGATCCAACTTGAAATTAGCTTTGGAATACAGTTAAATGCAAAGCAAAGGTTTTTGAATCAAATTCATGTAAGAATCAGAGTGAATATTCATCAGCTTTTTATATGACTTATTCATCACTACAGACCTTTCTGTGCTGTCAACTTTATAATTAGGAAAAATATCGATAAGCAAAGAGTTCCTAGGTTTTGTAACCATCCACATTTATAGCACCCTGGAGTTTGAAAAACTTAGCTAGCTCTCTAATGAGAAAAGCAAAATCTAGGCATAGCTATTGACTGGCGTATTCAACTATGTAATTAGCTATCTTATATATACTATATATCTGGTGGTGAAGACCATATACTGCATTTTGGATTTAACACATAAATTGCATTTGGGTTCAGTTCTACAATCTCACTTGCCGTTATTCCTGTGTGTCTCTCATTTTCAACATTTTGGGTACGAAGGCATCATAAAAATCTCCGTTAGTTGTGTATGTATGTGCATATGTGTGCATCTAAATAATCACAGTGACTAAAAAGAGTTACTCTTTCATGTATGCTGGAGATTTCCATCCCCTTAATTTCAGTTCAGAGAAGTAATATTTAAATGATCATGAAACAAGATCTCTGAACCACTGAAAAGAGAAGATTCCTGTTTTTCCATGAAGATATGTAGCACATATTTCCACCCTTGGAAATTTTTAAATATATCTGGTACTTGATCTATTAGGCTTTGAATGCATAAAGTCAATTTTAAATTATTAAGAAAAGTATTTTATGAGTTTGAATTTTTATCTCTATCTGAGATCTATATAGCTGAATTCACAGTATCAAAGCAAGAGCTGGAAGGATATAAAAAATATTTCTGATAAAGTGTTTTAAAACTCTTTAAAATATTTATGTAAGACAGTTTTGGATTCTTTTTTCCCCAAATAACATGTGCTTGTACAGGTTTCTGAAGGTACATTGGGGTAGAATTTCCACTGGTGTTTGCTTGGGGTGGTGTGCACTTATAATTTCACCACACAGGAATAATGTGTTTCTGATTTATGCGAATTAAAAGCTTTTATATCATAGCTTACATAGCCCTAAATTTAAATCTGTGTTTATACTAACATACACATGTGTACACACAGGGATCCTTTTATGCCTCTCAACTCGCCCTCCTATGAAAGGGTCTTAAATAGGTTCTACTTATGAATATATGGAAGCCAGCTCAATAAAGAGTTTTCTCATGTATTGAATTGAACTGAACCCATTCTGTGAGCTGTATCCTGTTTCTGCTGTCTCTAATGAACTATTGTGACATACTTTAGGGAAGCATATTAAAATTTTTCTTAGCCTCACTCAAGTTGACTGTACTATTCAAATTTAAGAAAACAGTGAGTTTGCTATCAGAATTTTGAAATCCGTTGAGTGTCCTTTTATTAAGAATAAGAAAAATAAGTAAATACACATTAAGTCAATACTTCCTCTAGCATTAGTTGATATCATCCAGATGATTATAAAGGTAACTGCTTGCAGGTAGCTTTGTAGTTGACTTAGTTTTTTATTGGAAGGCTTGGCAGTTACTTGCTCTAAAGAAGATTTTAATTTTATTTAATCTGTTAAACGATGTTTCAAATCCTGCTTCTAATTCATTGCTTTGAATTGAAAATAATCTCACTGTCACCATTTCTGTTAGGACTTAAAGTAATACAAATGACTTTGCTAACCAGGACAGTATACCTTCTGATCCCTACAAAGAGCTCGGTATTAAGTGGAGAACTCTGATATTTTCATTAGTAGAAGGGAAGAAATAAGTGAGGTTCAGCAGCAACTGTTGTTAGAAGGTTTCAAGAAGTGTCAGTGTTACAATCCAGGTATCTCTCACAAATGCTAACTTTTCCTGGAGGGTTGTGCTGGGACCTGGAGTGTAGATGTCACATCTTCTGCTCTCCAAAGATCTGAGCGGAGGTTCATTCCTCTGCTTCTGCTTCCCTGCTCAGGAGCGGGGTAGCTCAGATGTCAGACTGTAGAGGTGCCGCGGGAGATGAGGTTGGGGTGACACCATCTGTGTGCACCCCCGTGCTGAGATGAGTTGGGACAATCAACTCTTTCCACATGTGGCAAAGTCCAGCTTGCTCGGGCATGAATCTGGGCTGGGGGTGGGATGTGATGAATGAGCTCTTTGTATCTTTTCCTGTCAGTGACACCTAGCAAGGGTTTTGAACTATTCCCCTGCCAGAAATGGGTTGAACCGCTCTGGCCAGCCCACCTTTCCTGTAGGCACACGTATGTGCCTGCATTGTTTGCCTAGAGTTTGTTATGGGACACATTTCTCCAGGGGTGAAGAGTTAGTCTCTGCTGTGTCCGTGAGCTCAACAGCCTCAGGCGACGTCAGGTTCCCTGCACATATGATGTGACTCCTTGAGCATATCCCCACTCTCCATTTATCAATGATTTCCATGCATCTTAAAGCTGATATGTTACCGTGTACAGCACTAGAAATAGCCACATTTTTTGCCCCTTTCTATCTGCTCTGAGTACTTATCTTTCAGATTTCTCATGCAGATCTATTAACAAATTGGAGTCTACTTAGGCATGAGAGAAAATTTAACTTTCCAGCCCTTACAACTGTGTCTCAACATCTTTTCTCTTAGAAAAGCAAGAAGATTGCTTCTTAAAAAATATGACTGATGTGTTTTATGCTGTATATATTTCAAAGGACTACTTTCTGTGTAGAGCATGAGCAAGCCAGGACACTTAGTTAATTAATAAATTTTGGTAAATATCTCTCTTCCTCCTTAATTGTTTAGTGGAATCCAAGTTTTCCTATCTGCTTGTACAAAGCATACTTCAGCATAATTAGAACACCAGCTGTGTTGTAGGGGCTGAGATTATCTAAACTACATAAACAGTACCTACAGAGAATTTATGCTCTAGATGTCACTGACATTGCCATATCGATTTGAACCGAAGTCATGGATAAAAATATTTAATACTAGATATACAATCCCGATGTCAGATTTTGAAAGGAAGTATGTTTCCCTGACTGAATTTAGTCTGGTTCCTACTGAACCAAAGGAAGCTAGTCTCTCATAAAAAAAAAAAAAAAAAAAAAAAAAAAAAAAAAGAAATTCCTGAATTACTTTAAATGTTACTATTTTTTTCATGAAATTCCAATGCTTTCTTATTTCAAGTTGAGCTAAGTTTATTTTTTTGCAAACACTAAAATGCCGATCTGTTACGAGCTGTTTGAAATCATGTTCTCTGTTTTGACTGTCCACTTTCTTTGACACAATTCTGATTTCATCCTTTGTCTGCTGTGTTTGTTTTTCTCTTGTTCTTCCTTCTTGATGAAAAAAATCAAGGCCAACAGAGCCACAACATCTGTGTTTCACATGTTTACAAGTCCATTTCATTAATTCTATGAGCTGTGCGGGATTTATACGTAACATTTTGTTCACTAGATGTGTTTGTCAGTAGGAAAAGTTTAATCCAATAGAGATTACAAAAAAATCACTCATTTGAAGTTCCTATAAAAAATCAATTTCTTAAGACAGATATTTTGAACCCTGTATTAACAGGGAACCCTGTATGTAACAGGGGGCACAGTTCTCTTGGACCCAAGCTCCATGGTTCAAGGCATGCATCACACGATCTTATTGCAAACTTGGCAACTGAATCAAAGAAAGAGATTAATGTGCAGTGCGGTGGCTGTTCATGTAAGGTCCAGGAATCAGGCTTTAATTTGCACCTCTCTGTATGGCTTGGTGAAAAAGCAAGCACGCTGCTGTGGTGCTGGCATTTCCGATGTTTAGAAAAACAGGGCTCACTGTTCATCACGAGTTGTTTTTACTTTTGAAGTTCATTAATTTCCCTGACACAGGCAGGTGGCTTGGTGAAACTAGGGTTATTCGGGAAAGCAGGACTCTTCTGGGAGAGTAAAAACTGTACGGTTTATTCTACAGTGAAACCTTGTTTTTTTCAAATTCCTCAGCTGCTTGAGCTTTAAGCTTGGAGACCTAGCTAAGCGTTTGGGTGAATACTTTGTTGTTGCTAGCTCTCGTTCATATCTGGCTGTGGGGTATCTTGTGGGCAGGCTTCACTTGATAGTCACTTCGTGTGGAGGGCTGGGGGGGAAGGAGGAATGTGAAGAGATACACACTGCTCTGATTCTTTCCAATCCGCCCAAGGAAAGTTGCCCTGGGAAGCAGGTCAGAAATCTCTGGTTTATGTGAGAGGAGAGGCATGCATTTCTTATCATAAAACTATTACCTGAATGAATCTATTAAACCTCGACTCCTCGTTCCAAATCAAACCTGGAGGGAGGGTGAAAAAAAACCACAACACATTAGACCCACTGGATCTTACTCTAACTGTAATGCTATGCCATTTTCTTAATTCAGGAAGGTATGGCTGATATACAGAAAGTGAGCTCATTGTAGGGTACAGTGAATGTCCTGATGCTGAAGTTTTTCCTCCTTCCACAATGAATTTCAAAAATTGTTCAACCGTGCAGAAGAAGAAGGGTACCCTGTATGTTTATGTCTCAGATGGCACTCTTAAGTGGGACCTATATCAGTCCTAATGCTGAGGAACACATTTATTTTTTGAAGTATTATTTACAAATGTGTTTTATATTAAAGTAAGGAGTGCATAGGCTCAAGTAGTTTCCTGTCACAGACTTGTTTTCTCTCTCGACTGTTTAGCTTCAGCACTTTCCCTTAGTAACATTTGCAATTTGGAGACAAGTAGGAATTAATTGGGTTAATTTGCCTGTAACAAAACCAAAATTTGAACTCCTTTCTTCAACAGCAAAACATTAATTCCCCAACCCCTCTACCCCCCAGTTGCCTTCTTTGTGTTTTATCTCTGTTTACAGATAAAGTAGAATGCTGTAACACAGGACAGATAAAGTGAGGACATTCTATACTCATTATATTTTCAGTAGAGTATACAGATAAATGCCTGTCATAAAAGAAGAGCAATTTATTCTTAAAACATACTTTGATAGCTAGGCAGTTATATTCTTTTGCAGTGTTTCCTGGTAACCATTTCAAAACACATCAGTGCCATTAATGGAATCTCTGAAATACTTGAGAGATGAAAAACGATCCTTTTCATGCAGAAAACACATAAACCAGAAAAACTAAAGGTCGCTCAAAAATTATTGTAAAACTTGAATTTGGAACTCCCATCTTCTCCCGTTGTTTTGATAGATGTTTCTAACTTTATACATCCATAAAATTCATAGATCATATTGATTCTGCTCCAGCAGATCACAGGCATCAGAACAACCCAAGATACACTTAATATTACAGACATTCCTAGGTGCTTTGCTAAGTCATGTCACTAAGCATAAAGTTTGATGATGTTTTTGGAGGTACTGTGTGAGAACCCTGAGTTCCCTTTCCATTTAAAATTTAGACAATTGAATGAAAACTTTTTCATGAAAAGAAAAAAGGTGACTGAAATGAAGCTTGTACTCTGTGTCGTGAATAGGAATATAACTATCAAATTGAGATAGAACCACTGAAGTACCCTATGCTTTTTGTTGCCCCTATGAATGATCTTTCCTTCTTTTTTGCTCTTTCCCATGATGTCTGATTCCCCCAGCTCCCTTATTTTTTCCACTGTGCTCTGAAATCAACTTTATCCCACTGGAAGTTGTATATCTACGCACTTTATATGTCTCCTACACGAAACATTTATCTTGAATAACAGACAAGTTAGACACTCAATTTTAAATAGAATGGATTTAAAGTTAGAAAACAAAATCTAACAGACCTAATCAGTTCCTGTATCAAACAACGGGCTTCTCTTGTGTATCTGCACTGCTGAAAAAAAAATTTAAACAGTGGCTTACAGAATGGCAGAATGCTGAAGTGCTGCTTATGCATCAGTTCCCACAACTCTGTTGTTTGGTAGGGCAGAAAGCCTTGAGTCCAAAACATGGAAGGCGAAAAGCTTATTTACTGAGAACTTGAGTCTTCAGTGCGCAAAGTGCAGTGGCCTTCATCCAGCAAACCACTGAAGCCTGTGCTTTTCTTTAAGCTCATGAATTCATTTGGTGTAGTGAGAGCACTCTGTTTGTTGACCTACTTGCCAAGCTGCTTGGAAGATGTTGGTTGCATTTCTCTACACCATGCTCTAACTTAAAAAACATGCTGTCCAGTTTGACAGTATTGTTATTTTTCTGAAGAAAATGTTTTAATGTAGCAATAGAAGTGGTTTCTGGTAGTCTCTTTGTTCTGAAGAGTTTGCTCACAACAAAAGGAACCCTTCTGTGGACACACAATAGCTCGATGATTAGAGCACTCTGCTGAAGAGGAAAGGAGCTTGATTCAAATCCCTGATCCAAACCAGACAGAGCAGGGAATTGAACCTGACTCTCTAGTGTCAGAGATTAGGGTACTCCACTGGGATAACAGCAAGCCAGGTCTGAACTCCCTGCTTTGCCTGGTTTGGATCAGGGAATTGAACCTCAGTCTCCCCCATCTCAGCTGCGTGCCCTCATCACCGATGTATCTGGCCAAGATGGGATGGAGTGTTTTGTTCTTATAAAAGGAAAAAAAAAAAAAAAAAGCTCATTCTGCACCGGAGTAAAATCTAAATTACCCAATCCTGACACTTTCCACATGATGGAATTGTTGTTTCCTGGCCAGACCTAGAGAGCGCTACTTCGTGGTCACATACCAAGAGCGCCAGAAGTAATAGGAAGATATAAAAACCCTCTGTCTCTGCAAATGCAGCTAAAGATGCAAGGAGATTCAGCAATGTTATCCACATGGCTTTGGCAGAATCGGAGAAAACAAAACCACCAGAAGCCTACTCATGTGAACACCAGAGCTATCTCAGTGAACTACAGTTTTGTTTTGGAGGAGGATGGGGGAGGAAGATTAATATTCTGTCACTGTCGGAGGTGTCCGTGCTGTCGGAGGTGTCTGTGTCAGAGCACAGGCTCGCTGTGTGAGTTTGCTTGAAACTTCAAGCAGCCTTTTTCCCCACTGGTTTCCATGCCTCTCTCCTCTCCCTTGGCTTTCTACCTGGTTCATCCTAATTTCCATGCTTGTCTCCCTCTTTCACTAACCTTACCATATAGCCATGTCCTTCTGCTTCCCACAAAGAAATTGTTCTGGCTTAAGCTTTGGTCTTTGTTATGCCACGCATAGTTGAACCCTGGTGCAAAACCCTCTGTGAATGTGCTTATATCAGTTGACAGAAATGGATAGGTTTTAACTGTTTATCTTGTCCTTGTAATCCACACACACATATTGAATTTCTTAATCTAATCCCAGGCATTTTTAAAGGCTTAAGGATCTTTTTTCTCATTACCTTCTCTTCTGTCTTCTGATTTTAACCAGCAGTAGACCACCTATTGATTTTTGACAATATCTAGCATGTCAACCCTTTTATAGCCATCTGCAGAGGGCTTAGTTTAGTCATATAAAGCTCATGGACTGAAATTCTGTGTCTGTTGGAATTTGCAGTATTGGGTATCTCCAAGCATGGAGCATGGACCTCTAATTTTGAATAAGAGTGCTTTACATTCATTCACTTGAGGTGAAAAATGACTGTTCTTTACTAAATCACCATTAGAATATGCATATTTATACCAAAAAAGTATTCACAGGAGAGTTAGAATGGAAATGTGGGGTGTATGAATTATGATCAGAGTCATTATTTCAGTTCCATTCACCAACAGGCAGGCACTTACTGTTGCAAAATGCATGGCTGGAAATCAGGTTATTATACCTGCCCAGGAGGGACTCAGTTTTGCTGTGTATGAGCATTTGGGATGCTACTGTTGTATGTTCACGTTTCATTTTCCCCTATCCCCTGCAGCGCCCAGGGCAGAAAGATATAATGTGATGTCTTGTTTCCATCTCTCTGTTTATGCAGCAGCAGACAGCAAGATGCATGAGAACCCCCTTCGTGTGTTGCTGTTGCTGCGTTATCAATAAATGAGATTTCATGGCCTGCTCCAGAAATAGGACACACATGCTACTATAATTGTGTACACGTGCTCAGTCTTGCAGCAGTCCCTGTCATATCAGCCTGTGTATAAAATGGGGTCATATTTTTTTGCAGACTGAGCTTGGCTGCTAGAAGGGTATGATAGGGTATTTCTCTCTCACTTTGTTTCCTCTCGAGTCCCATGGTCAGTAAGCCTGAGATGGTTTTCACTTTTCGATAGCCTGTCCCTTGGCCCTATCGGATATTACCTGCTAATACCAAGCAACTGACTCTGGGCAACCTGATTATCATTAAACCCCACAGCCTCTGCTGAAGTTGACAGGGTGGGCTTCTGCACAAATACAAGGAAATCCAGTTCTTGGCATGGCTGCAGGATATTCCTAGCTGGGTTCCTGACCAAATGCAGGACATGCAGCACATGAAAGGAACAGGCCACACTGTACACAACAAAACTAGCATACAGCATAGTGGTCCAGTGAGGAAACCATCCTCATAATCCATAATGGAGTGCTATCATGTAATTGGATCTCCATGCTGTAAAATGACCCACTGCACTTTGTAATCAAACCGCACACTGTAAACTATTTTACGTGAAGTCAGCTGCATTGCATCCTTCCTGGCAGACACTTTAGAACCATAATTGTATTCATCTCCATCTTTAATTTACTCCATTGTGCTTCTGTCACTGCAGGATCTTTGCTACCAAGTGCTATGTGTTCATTTCCTCAGTGCTTACTGTAAATTACAAATTAAGGGTGGCATGATTAACTCTGAATTGCCCTGCTTTTTGTGGGATGAAGTCAAGCTCATCATTACTTGCACATTAGTTTGTTGTGGTTTAATGAGGTACACAATACTATATTTGGCTTGGGGGATCCATTTCAAATAGAGGTCAATTTGCAAAGAAAGTTGGTTTGGAAACCTGCTTTAGCTACAGAGATCTCTCTGTATCAACCCTGGAGAAGTGAGCTAGGTAATGCTGAATTAGGAGTGGACCTTCATTTTAAAATTAAATGACTAGTGTCTAATTATTAAGGCCTGAGCCTTCAGCCTGTCATAGTATGCCCACTTCCTTCAGCAGGAACTACGGCCGTTTCATTCTTGCATAATACCTTGTAAAAGTTTCATACTGAGCAATTGTAAGGCTGTGTTTGTGCATTTTTATTAGTCATTTTACAGCTTTTTTCTTTAGAAAAGGATGAGGCAGTGAGCTTTGAAATGGTATTTGCAAAGGAAATCTGTCATGTTTAATGGAAAGTGTCCAGGAAGGTAACACAACTGCCAATCCCAAATACTACATAAAGAGAGAGAGAGAGATTTTCGTGATGTCGGGTTTCCAAGGACTGGTTCATTCCATAGTGTTCAAGTAATGCTTTAGTGGTTCTTGCTGACTCTTGTTTCACTTCAGTTACTTCCAGAATTTCCATTTTATAAACCTCTTTTAACCACTGCTGTAAAAACTCATTCTGAGTTAAAATTCAGAATATAGCTAATGTTCCAAGAAATAGCCATGCCTGCCTCCCCTTATTCCCAGCTCCCCTCCATGTTGGAAATCCAATTTCTAAATCTTTTGTTTGCCAGTTATAGGAGGAAGGGAGAAAAAATAATCAGGTAACATTGATGAAAATTTGTCCCTAATTCAAATTCAGTACTTATAGGTATCTGTATAAGCAAAATAAAGCATGAGTAAAGATTCTGATACTTCTGCAAGCAGTCAGGTGGCTAGATCTTCTGCATCCTTTCTGCTCCTCCCTTCCCCATATGCTTTTCCAGCTCATCCTACACCATCCAATAATCTGCTTAGTGCCCTCATAGCTAAGACTTTGATTCGTAATTGGTGGTCCTGCCTCTGCTTTCATTTCCAGGATAGAGACACAAAGTCACTGCATTTGTGTGCCACAGATCAGGGTTGCTCTGTACCATTTATGTTTGGATTAAAAAACAAAAACAAAAACAAAACCCAAGTGTCAAAGGTGTATTTGAAAAAGTCCATCATGTACATAAAACCCTTTGAGGGACTGAAAGGTATCTTTAAGGAGTGCTGGCCTTATATCTCCATCTATCCCATGTTATGACAGTGTAAGAACCGCAGACTGGCACGAAAGTTCTGCTCTTCTCTCTGAAAACCTGGTACCATTCTGTGGGCAGGGACTCTTTGAAAATAGCTCTCACATCAATGTGTGCTGCTGGGCTGACAGTTTCTAACTCCGCTCTGAATTTCCTTAATTTCTTTTAATGGTTCTTACTATCTGAATAGAGAGCTTTTTTGTGGCTTTAGTTGAGAGTGGATGCTCTTGGGATTTTCAGCTGATGCCTCCAATGGTAAAAGCCTCAGTAAGAGATATCCAGAAAGGTTAAAATCAACATCAGTTTGTAGAAAAGACTGTTTTTCATGCATGTTTCCAAGGAGGAGGCTGCTTAGATTAATTAAGTAATGTAAAAAACATCCCTACTAAGCAAGTCCCCATAGTTCAATTTTTCCAGCAGGAGACCAGAATTATGCACCTTATTTCTGAGACACTTCCATAATTGCAGCAGCATACATTTTTTGTAATAGCTTTTCCTTTTTAATGGATATTTAAATGGAGGTAATTAAATATGGTTATTTCATACCCATCTCCTGAGAGGAAGCATAACAGCATAATGAAAATGCAAGTGAATTAGAAGTAATAAATGTCTAGTAAAAAGGACTGCATTTTGACTCCCTAAGTAATACTGGTTGTTAATTGTTAAGACTCTCAAAGTAATAATGTGGTGATTCAGATGCCTGCCATACTATACAAAACTAGATTCCAAAATATTTCAATTTAATAAGCTATTGTTCAAAGTGTTACTGCAGTCAGAAGTACCAGCTGTATATCTCAGGGACAGACAGTCATGAAATATGGTATGTAAAGCAGAAGTATAACCTTTTGGAAATCGGAACCAGCTGCTTTTCTCTTCTGAACTTTTTTTGGGCCCCTTTCTAATCCTGAATCTCTTTTCTCTGTGTCATAATCTATGGTCTGATTGACTTGTGTCACTGTGACAACACTTCAGACAAATGTGTTGTGTTTCTTACACTGGAGCTGGACCCACATGGCAGTACTGCAGGTCATGTTAGACGTAAGGCAACAAGCCTCTAAAGGTTAGGAGTTTGCATTGGCACAGGCTGCACCTAAATGCTCAGGGTTTCAGATTCTTCTCAACATACTGAAATGTCTTTGGCCTCCAAAACTAGGTAGATCTTGCATAGGCAGTGACTACCCAATAAAAACATCAGATGCCTTATGTTCAGTTAGGCAGCAAAGGAGCAAGACCTGCTTATCATCTGAATTTTCAGACGTTTTTCATGTTCCCAGTCAAAACTAGAAAGGTAAGAGTCCACAAGAGAGTGTTTAAAAAAGACAAATAAGGTCCACAGACCTTCTTAAGTTCTGCTTTGAGGTTTGGATGGCACCTGAGAAGACTACAGTGTTCTAGCTGGCTCATCCCTGCCTGTTCTTACAGTGACATCTCTGAACTGTTAGCAGGAAGAAATTTGCTTTTCAAAAGGTTTTCAAACTCTTGGGGAGGAAAAACCAAACTAAAATGTGATAATGAAAAGTTAGTCATTTCACATTGACTGTTTTATGCTGTGATGTTCCGATTCTCCTTTTCTTGTTTAACAATATTACAAGAACTAAAATAAACGTAATGAACTGCTTTCCCTATCAACAAATGCCCTAGCCTAACTTTGTCACTCAGTTGCCTGTGAAAACTGCTTATAGCATCATATGTGTTCCTGCTATGAACATTATCCTTTCTTTCCACCACATTTACATGAAGAATAACAGAATAGTTTGAGCCTAAATGAACTTACAAAGCAGACAGATATAGAATTCGTCACAAGCAGTTTTACACCACCTGGGAGTGTAAGTTAGCTGTCTGTGCTTCCTCAGTAGTTAATGGGGAAGAAGAGATACATTTTAAGGGAGATCCTATCCTATTCCAAGAAAAAATCTAAGGTGGTTGCAATGAAAGCCTTCTGAATGCGTTTCTTTATACTGAGCTTAAACAACCTCATTTTAGCAGTCTCAAGTTCAACTCAAGTGCACTCAATGCACTTTTGGTATGATATGAATGCCTGGTATTGAAGGGTAGGGCTTTGAAGAGCATCCTTTGTTAACTCTTTTGTTTTTTCACCCCTGAAATTAGAACAGAAAGATCATTTTAAAATAGTAACAAAAATAAATATGTGTGGAAAACTGAAATCTGCTTCCTGCCCTTCTCCAGAAATAATACTTCTTCCCCTATAAGACATAGAGATCTAGGGCTATGAACCAATGGATCTGTAGCTCCCCTCCAGCTAACATCTCTTCTACTCTATTATTTCTGAAATTCAGGTAAGCACAGATAAAAGAGAATTTGGCTCTGAGTTTAACTTAATACTTTTGATTGGTAAGAATATTTGAAAGAAAAAAACAAGAGCAGAGAAGAGCAGAAAGGAGAGGAGAGGAAAGAAAAAAGAAAAGAGAAGAAAGAAAAAAGAAAAGAGAAAAAAGAGAGAGGGAAGGGAAGGGAAGGGAAGGGAAGGGAAGGGAAGGGAAGGGAAGGGAAGGGAAGGGAAGGGAAGGGAAGGGAAGGGAAGGGAAGGGAAGGGAAGGGAAAAGGGAGGACAAAAGAAAAGAAAGCCCCTCAACCCCTCTACAACAGAGATTAAGAGGTAGATAATTACTGTTTGTGAGAGGTTACAATGAGATGCAATGAGGGAAAAACTGCAGTGAGACATAAAACCAGTGACTCTATTGGGGCCATGATTTTTAATTTCAGTTCCCAGGCTCATCTTTTGAAGAGCTTTTTTAGTGGAATGGAGCTCAGGAAGAGCTTAGGAAGTGCTCCAGAAAATGAGTACCCTCAGCATATCTAGACAAACACAAACTTGTGATGTATATGGATCAACAGAAGTAAACTCATGAACTGTACTTATATGTGTGTTTAGAAGAAAAGTAAAAGAAAAAAATATTTTCCTTGTATTGTTTGTCTCCCAGCATAACCAGTAGCACTGCCAAACTTTGCTAAATTCTTTTCTCCTGTACAGCACTATATTTCAGTGAAGTCAAAGCTGCAAAAGAATCATGAATAGTACTGATCATTCTGATTTTTGGCAGATCAAAACTTATTTATAATCTTCAGAGGTATTTCAGTGGTCATTGTATTTGAGTGCACTGCTAAGCCTGATATATTAACAAACAGGGAGTGAAAAAGAAGGTTTAGATTTGCTAATTGGAAGTTGTCATGTCTTTAATTACTTGAGTGATTGACTCAAGACAGTTTCCTCTCTTGCAGGAAGACTGATGTAAACCCCCTTTTAAAGTGATTAATCTTATCTATTGTATTCACAGTTTTACAGAAATGAACAAAATACTTTTCCAGCCATGACTTCAGATGTGCTGTAAAAGATAATCTTCCAAGACTGACAGTAGTAGATTATTATCAACTAAGCAGGGAGCTCCAAGGCACTTGGAGGTGCATATTTTACAAGGTTTATATACAACTGCCCCACAGATTTAACTCCAAAAATCCATCCTCAGTACTAAAGGTAGATATATTTATAGTATAGCGACACATATACATATGAGATATATAACATATAATGACGATTCTTTGATTACCTTTATATTATAGCTGAAATGAGGTGTTTGTATATTCCTGTCATTTGTGGTATGTATTTGTTGGTCTAAGGTTTACTCTGGGTAAAACTATCCTTAAAGCAAACACTCAACTCAGTGTTACATCTCTGAACCTCTAGGTTAATTCCATGTGGTTTCAACTTCAACTCTTTAACAACAAATCATTATTTATGTAAGCTGTCAAATCCACACAGGACGAGCAGCTGCAGAAGAAGAAACTGAAGCACATAAACCATAGTGAGAAGCATAAGGCTCCCATAAGAGACTAGTCTTTCCCTTTCTGTATTTAGTCCACTAAGAGTGAATGATTCATTACAATCAAGCGAAAGCTCCCCCAGTCTTGCCAGTCTTGCCATTTCATCCACAAGTTTGTTGAAAATTAAAGCTCAGCGTGAAGCCTCCAGAGAATTATTCTGAGTTAATAACACCTGCAAAGAACAGAGATTTCACTGTGAGGTAAATTGCTGTGTGATTGCCCACACATCAGCAGAAATTGTAATTGGGAGAAACTGAATATTTTCTCCTTATTTGACTGCTGAGGATTTTGTAGGGTGTCATTTTACGTTAAGTAGTAGAGTTATAATTTAGAGGATTGCACAGCAACTGATTGTGTTTGTTTTAACAGATTTCTTTTCTATGAGAAGATTTCTATTGCTGTCAACTACTATTGAACCTTTATGCAATACACATTTAGAAACCTTTCCTAATCTTAGGGAAAATTGTCAGAGACAGGCTTTAAACTATGGAATTTTTTCCCCGTGATTTCCTGTGAATTTAGAAGTTGATATTTTCCTCTACCTAGCCGTATCTTATAAAGAGCAAGCTAAGTGATGATTTTGATCTCTACATCTGTAGCATGTGTCCACTCAGCAGCTCCCTGGACAGCTGTGGAAGCTACCTAAAGCATACATTTTTGTTTCTTCCAAATGTTTCAGGAATACACTCATAACTAACATGAAAAATTCAGCTGGAGTTCCTAAATCAAATTGGGTATTAACATTACTATCTATCCAAAAAAGGACAGAGAAAGAAAAAAGTCAAATTATCTTGTCTCCATATTGCGTTGCATTGTTATATGCTGAAGTATTATTGTCTGCATTTTCCATGAGCCCTGTATCAATTAGCGACTCTCGTTTGGAGCAAAATTCAGGCTTCTGCCTGATGACAGTGACACATACCCAGCACGAAATGGATAAAACTTGTATCATTCAAGACAGGTCTACATAGAGAATCTCAGACAGACCTCCTTTTGCCTGTCATTTGAAGAGAACCAACTCTGGTGCACAGGCCAAGTGTCCTTGCTTGCAAGGTGTAGTGCTGAGCTCAGTAGGATGCTCAGAGACTTAGTTGCTTGACTCAGGCAGGTTGCCATGCTAACATGGCTGGACGTGCCTTCTGCATGGGAACTGCTTGGGCTCTGCCTGCTCGTCTCATGGTGTGGTGCGTTGACCAGGTGCGCACCAAAGCTGGACAGGGGAGAGAAGAATACAATGAAAGGCTTGTGGGTTGAGATAAGGACAGGGAGAGATCATTCACCAGTTACTGTCGTGGGTAAAACAGACTCGACTTGGGGAAATTAGTTTATTTTTTTACCAGCCTAATCAGAGTAGGATAATGAGAACTAAAACCAAACCTTAAAAACACCTTCCCCCCACCCCTCCCTTCTTCACAGGCTTAACTTTGCTACTGAGTTCTCTACCTCCTTCCCCCCAGTGGCACAGGGGGATGGGGAATGGGAGTTGTGGTCACTTCATCACATGTTGCCTCTGCCACTCTTTTCTCCTCAGGGGAGGACTCCTCACACTTTTCTACTGCTCCAGCGTGGGGTCCCTCCAATGGGATTCAGTCCTCCACAAACTTCTCTAATGTGAGTCCTTTCCATGGGTTGCAGTTCTTCATGAACTGCTCCAGTGTGGGTCATTTCCATGGGGTGCAGTCCTTCAGGAACAGACTGCTCCAGTGTGGGGTCACAAGTCCTGCCAGCAAACCTGCTCCAATGTGGGCTTCTCTCTCCACAGGTCCACAGGTCCTGCCAGGAGCCTGCTCCAGCGCGGGCTTCCCTTGGGGTCACAGCCTCCTTTGGGCATCCACCTGCTTTGGCATGGGGTCCTCCATGGGCTGCAGGTGGAATATCTGCTCTACCATTAACCTCCATGGGCTGCAGGGGGACAGTCTGCCTCACCATGGTCTTCACCAGGGGAATCTCTGCCCCCATGCCTTGAGCACCTCCTCCCCCTCCTTCTTCACTGACCTTGGTGTCTGCAGAGTTGTTTCTCTCACATCTTTTCACTCCTCTCTTTGATTGCAGTTGTGCAGGGTTTTTTTCCCCCTTCTTAAATACGTTATCCCAGAGGCGCTACCACCCTCGCTGTCTGTCTCAGCCTTGGCCGGCAGTGGGTCCATCTTGGAACCGGCTGGCATTGGCTCTACCAGACGTGGGGGACGCTTCTAGCAGCTTCTCACAGAAGCCATCCCTGTAGCCCCCCACTACCAAAACATTGTCATGCAAACCCAATACACTGGGCATATGTGGTTTTGTGACTTACAAAGTTAATTGGCTTTATTTAAATCAGAATACAACATGGCTTCATTTAAATCACAATGCACAATTTACTTACATGGTTGCAGTGTCTGAGCCTTACTTACCAGCAAGCTCTTTGCTTTAGAGAATATACTTTTGAATTATGCACTGAATGCTGCCAGCAACCTGTTGGTATAGTCTTCTGTCCTTCCCTATTAATCTCTTGCCACCCTTCTCATTTTTGTGCCTTAGAGAGAAAGCTCAAGTGCTTGTCTCACTGAACTTAAATTTAGAATTATAGTCATAGCTGTTGGGTTGTTTTTTTTTTTTTTCTTTTTAATTTTTTCCCTGTTGTAACAGGAAAAAAACCAACTGGTTAAAGACTAAGGCAAGAGGAACATATCTAGGAGAGTGACATCTGGTTTCAGATTTGTGCTTTTAGTGCAGTGAAACTTGCTTCAGTGAATTCCTGTTATACGCCTTTTATAGTTACTGGAATAAAATGTCCCTGGTGCCAAAGCCTAACACATAAGAGACAGGGAACTCATAACTGCATTAATGTGTTAGACTATAATATGTAGTGGGTGCTGCTGCTATACATAATAGCTGAGCTATTCTTACTGCAACACGGCTAAGGGCTGATATAAGACAGGTTCATTTCCTTGGATCAACATGGGATGTATTAAAAATTAATTTGCTGGGCAAGATGAGGCTTTTCAGGCTCAGATAATCCTACTGCCGGCTCTAGAGGTTGTTGAGAAGTGTAATGAAATAACGAATCCCTACTGATTAACTAATCTTCCTTTACCACAACACTTCAAAGTGTTTCCATTTTCACTTTAAGAACAGAACTGCAGGTAAGCGGGCCTCTGGCACAGAACTGCGAAAGTTCTGCTGTGGGCTCCAGCTTCAAGCTTGTGACCTCTGTGTCACTGCTCGTGGACCATCTTAGAGTTTAACTCAGCTACTACGGGGCTAGGTGAAGACCTGGTGTTTGGCTCAGGGCTCTAGGGAAGAGGAGAGGAAGCAGGTGTGTTGTATAAGCAAACCTCCATGTGTCAACATCCAAGCACTTGTCAGATGAATTTATCTGCTCCAGCTGCACTGCTCTAAGAATGTATCTTTTGGTATATATTTATCTGATGTATTATGTGTCTGAAATGTGCTGTCAGTTTCTTTCAGAGGAGAGCTTTGTGGCATAGGGAATGTAATTAGGAGGATGATCTAGCATCACCATAGGATCCCACAGTATGAACCAAAGTACCAACTAGCAGCATCCCATTGGGCTAGCTGCTGTATAGTGTGAGTTAACCCCTCTCCAAGAGAAAAACAAAAGAGGAAAGGAGTTGACTGTAATTTTACAGGGAATAAAAACGATGCACTGAGAGAATGTGTTTTGAGAAAGCAAATAGTAGTTCAGAGGAGCAAAGGTGGAAATCTGAAGGAAGTGGTGTGCTATGTTCTTCTAGTCCGGGTTTCAAGCGCTGTGTGTCATGTACAACCTTCTGTTGTTTCAAAGCTATTCTTTTCAAAACGTGACACCCATGGAAAAAAACATCTGAAAGAAGGAAAAATAATGCCCAAAACTGAAAGAGAGGGACCCAAGGTATGCAAACCGGAGTCCCGCTTGCTTGAATTCAAAAGGAAGTTTTTCTATTCCTGCTCTGTGTTACAGATATGTACCTGAATTTAGATGCTTGTCTTTAAATTATGTTCTGAACTTGTCCACAATTTATGGGAATTTGTGTGCAGGGAGTCACATCTATCTGTAAGTTTGAACTATTGTTGGAAGTTAAATGTTGTAAAAAGAGGAAAAAAGAAAGGAAAAAAAAAAAATGTTGTTTTTCTAGGTTGTCCTGGGGCCAAGAAGAATGAATTCCTGACTAGTGTTTTGGATGCATTGTCCACGGATATGGTGCATGCAGTCTCTGATCCATCATTGTCTTCTAGCCGGTGGGTTTCAAACCTTTTTTGTATGTCTTGAAAAGAATTCTGGCAGTGAAAATGGATTGCTGAGGGCTTTGAGAAGTAATGCTTCTTCTGCCTTCACAAAGGGTAAATTTCCAAAAACCTATCTGGGAAACTTTACTTCAGTTACCATGGTGGACCATGTTCACTAAACTGATGCAGTTGATAGATGAATTCTCAGCAGCAGCACAGCTTAAGAGTTTATCCGTAGCTGCTGGTGCAACTGTGTCTCAGTCTTTGTTCTCCTCTCAGACTTTCCTTGATGAATGTGTGCTTCCTTCCTGATTCATATTTTGCCTATTTGCTTGTAAAACACACTAATGCTCTCAACAGTCATGGGTAGAATTAAAAATGCATAAGCTTCTGTGAAGCTTTGGGTGTCTGCAGGTTAGGTGCTTACCATCTGAAGATTGCATTTATTGTTATAACTTACATTTAGGTATCTTTATTTAAGAGGAGGTGGCGTTCTATTGTTATAACTTACATTTCAGTATCTTTATCTCTAAGCGCAGCTCAGAGCATCACGGGTTGTAATTGGAGCCTAGGTATTTGGCGATGCTGACTGTTGACCTACTTGAGTTGGGTATATTATGTGTTTTCATGTCTCTGCCATCTGTAAACTGTCTTTTTCTCTTTGATGTCTGTCTCCATTTTTCTCTGTTTCAGGAAATGGAAGGGGAAAGCACTGTTTTCTGAGTATGGTGCTGACCTCAACACAGTGTCAGAGAGTTAACTAACAGCAGATTCCAACCCTTAGTGTAAAATTTAGGATACAGTTGACTAAATAGAAAAAAGAGGGATTCACTACAAGAAGCTAGTGGCCAGAAGCAGGGAGGTTTATGTAAGAAAGGATCTGACGGTAATTTAACTATTCTGAAATGAAGGTATAAACTGAGATTTACATATCAGAGTTAAGACTAAACTCTTGTTTTCTGTTTCAGGGTTTCAGAGCCTGATCCAAATCATACTTTGGAAGAGAGAGTGGTCCATTGGTATTTCAAACAGCTAGATAAAAATTCCAGTGGTGACATTGGCAAGAAAGAAATCAAGCCATTTAAGAGATTCCTAAGAAAGAAATCAAAACCCAAAAAATGTGTGAAGAAGTTTGTGGAATACTGTGATGTGAACAATGATAAATCCTTGTCAGTTCAAGAATTAATGGGCTGCTTGGGAGTAACAAAAGAAGAAGGTAAAGCAGAAACAAAGAAACGCCATAGTAAGAACCTTTTCTATCTTCTTCACTAGATTCTTTAAAAGCTGACAAAGTCTCATATTTGTATATGCCAGAAGTACACAAAACAAAAGAACACACCTGTCTGTAGCTAATGCAGCTGTTACTTAGGGCAGATGGCAGGAAAGCTGCTTCTGTGTAGGCAAATCATCACTCTGGTCCAACAGAATTAAAGATTTCCCATTGATTCTGACCATTAAATGTATTACAGTAGGAAACCTAAGAGGAAACGATAACATTAACAGTCATCGAAAAGCCAGTTTAATGTTATTACAGTACTGTGTCCTGAATGAGTGGAGGTATCACGCCTGTGCTTTTTGGATTACTGCTGGGAGAGAAGCACATTGTTGAGCTCTCTAATGACTTCTCTTTTCTCAAATGCAGTTTAGAGATACAGGGAGGAATGTGGTCATCTGCCAAAGAGGTGAAACAACTGCTGGTACACAGACACCTTACCTTGCTGCCAAACTGGTAGAAAGGGGAACAACTAACTAGTGTGTAATGGTCCCTGCAGAATTCAATCACACAATTCCTGAAAATTAAGATGATTTTTTTTTTTAAAAACGTAAACAAGAGTAGATCCCCATACTGTAAGAAGCTGTAGAACATGAATATAGGCAAATTTTTTTGTTTGCCTAGGGCCTTAAAGTGAAGCCAGGGCAGTAAAACAAAGGTGTCATAGGAAATCAAAAGCAAGTCAAGTGGGAAATGCAGTCATAATAGTTTCCATTGTATTCAAGCCCACCAAGGGAATACTGAAGAAAGAAGGAATAGGTTTACATTATACTAAAAAAGTAAATTGTCTAAGTCTCACAGAAACAGATCTCTCAAAACAAATATATCAAATGTAGGACTTTTTTTTCTGTGGTTTTTGTTTTTGTTTTTGTTTTTGTTTTTTGTGGACCTAGTATAATACCTTACAATTTTCACTTAGGTGAGGGAGGTGAAAAAACTGTATATGAAGGTGACTGACTGTTGTTATATTTATGCTATAAATGCTGAAACTGAAATATAACACCTTTTTCATTTGCACTATTTGGCAGACTAGTATCTTAAAGTGGAGACCATTATAGTCACTCCATATGTTAACATCCGGACACTTCTGTCCTGCTGCAGCTGGCACTCTTTGGTCTTATTGTAGATGAAATTTGGATCCAAAGTCATTGCTCCAGGGCATAAAGGAAAGCTACAGAAAGACTCAAACCAAACCCCATTTTTTTCTTGTGCCCATATCAGTGAGAAAAACAACAACAATTAGGATTCTCCTGCTTCACATAAGCTGCCTGTTTTGGAAAAGAAAGTTGTATTAGGCATGAAATGATATGAAGATCACACACAGGTTTAGCTAAAGAAAAAATTATGTTCACCGTAACTGGAGGTTTTTAACAGAGCTTCTCAAAACAAAATGCTGTCAATAAGGAGAACATTAACTTTTGGAAGGAAAAAATACCTCAGAACTTCTGCATTTAAAAACTAATGGCATCCACTTGGAAAAAAATTCTAAACCAAATAATTTGGTTGCTTTCCTAGAAATACATATTTTTAAAGACAAGACAATAAAAATTGCTGTTGTTGGAATATCAGCATTCTAGTTTGTTTCTCCTGCTTGATAATTAAAATTTTCTTTCTGATAATCCTTTTACTTGCACAAAAGAAATCAGCCACCACTACACTAAAGCTAGAGTTACATTTCTAGGAATAGGTGAGACCTGAAGGTATCACCTGAAGGAATAGTCACCTGAAGTGAGACAGCTGAGATAAGGAGGCTGCTCTGTATCATTCTGTGTGAGACCCAGGTGTCTTGTGAGAATCATTTGAAGCAGTATAAAATCCAGAGAACCACAAAACTTACTTTATCAGGGGAATGGTACTTTCTGCAGTATTTTTCAAGGTCCGCTTTCCTTCCCCTTTGTCCCAATGCAGCTTGATTGACTAACAAACTGACCTGGAAAACCAAGAGGGTGAGGTCCTCCCCAGCCTCCCAAGTTTGCTTGTGAAGTTGAATGGGCAAGCAGACTCATGTAGCTGGGATTATTTTTCCTCATTTAGAGCACTGTCTTGGACTTGGCCACTAGGAAATTTTTAAAAAGTGATAATCTTGTTGTTTTATAGATAAAATGTGAACAATGTCTTTGGCTGGTAGAGCTGTTCTATGCAATGTCTTCAAGCAAGAGAATGCTTTCCAGGCAGTCTGCTTGTCCATGCTTCTTTCCCACCAGGGATAATAGGCTATATTTACTACTAAAGATTTAATAAGTTTTAAATGCTCCACATTGACTAGATGCAATCTATCCTAAGCCAATGCCACATATTAGCTGGCAAGAAATGCTGTCATTCAACTTTCATACAACAAGATAGAAGCAACACCTGCATTGAGGAAAGAAAAAAGTGGATGTTTCAGTGAAAGATCTGAAATATTTTGTCTCATTTATCGAAAGCTGTGCAGTTACCCTGCTCTAAACAATACCAGAATGAGGGCTTCGGTTCTTGGGGATGTTACATTTAACTTGCAAACTATATTCATAATGTTTTCCTTTCCCTCTTTTAGCAGCCCCTAAAACCAACACTGAGAGCACTTCATCCAGCAGGCAGGTGAGTACGGAGGAGAGCAAGATCTCCGTTACTGTCTTTCCCAGATGAATTTCTTGGGGTTTCAGCAGGTTTCAGCTTCAAACTACATTCATCTGCCATTCTGCAGACTTGCCAGGAAAATGTAAGCAGCATCCTGATTAACACATTTTGACTTAAATTCTAAGGAAAGCTGAATTAGTCAACTACAGGTGTGGAGTAAATGTGCATAAATGCCTGCATGTGGATGTTCCTGCTAAAGTGTTATTGGCATCTAGGTTAGTGATAATTAGATGAGTGTAACTAACTGAGCCCTTCTATGAGTCTTCTGCATTCCTGAACGTTGGCATTCCCATACACTTTTAAATGTGTGCTGCTTTAACTTCATTTACCTTTTGCTTTAACTGAATTCCATTAACTTTCCTGTGAGTCATACTATGGACACAAATTTTGATTGAAATTACTCTTTGTGAAAAAAGCTATGCGTTTCCCATGCCCTGTGAAAATCTATATATTTAACAAACCCCACTGAACTATTGTATGGTGGTTTTAAACACCTTTTAAAATCTTAGTGAAGAGAAAAGAGCTGTCACTTTCAAATGCCTTTGCTGGCTGAGCAAAATGGTGCTGGAGAACTAGGATTTGCATCGGTCTGCTAATGTGTGTTAAAACTAGAATTGGTTAGGTCTGCAGAATCATTGTAGCAAATAAAATGTCAAGTGCCCTGACAACATAATCTGTGATTTGTTTTTGCATCAATTTTCTGCAAAGGCTTGATTTTGTTTTTCTGAATAACGCCAGTGTATGTCATCCATGGTGTTTTGCTTACTCAAGGCATTCAGAGCTACAAAAGGCATAAAAGCAGATTTTTTAAATCAAGGAAAGGTACACACTGAAAAGGAGGGATTCAAATGGAAGCTCAGGAAGAAGGTTAAAAAGCAGATTCTCATTTGTGTGTGACTTTTTATAATAATTAATACTGAAGATTAACTTTTCTGGACAACATAGGCACAACTTCCCGACACTTTTGCACAGGTCTGAGGAAGGACTTGCGAGTCTACCATTTATTTGAATGGTCTAAGTAAAAGAATCATCTTCATACCATTCTTGCCTCACTTTTTTGTTAGTTAGAGGAATTAAATGGTTAATTCCCACTGAAGCATCAGTAAATGCTGAATTGTTTTTAAAAATATTCGTAGAAACATAAGAACAGCTCAGGTAACCCTGCAGATGGGGAAATGGGAATTTGTCTAAAAATACCCGAAAAACCATAGTTGTGGTTAATGGCTTTCCATCTATCAGAAAGCTAGATTAATTAGCTAAAAACTCAACCCAGGGTGAACCTCCCCTCAAGCCAAGACAAATCTTCCTCTCATTCTTGCTAGTCAATTTGTTTCTTGCTTTATCTCCGATTTGTTTGATGTTAGGTTCACACTTCCTAAGGCAAGCTCAACATTGGTTGTGGGTTCTACCAGAGACCTCCTACATACCTTTGATGGAATATAAAATATCCTCACAGCTAGAGGGATGTGATAAGTTTGTGTTTGTTTAAACAAATGTTTGTGGTCTTAACTTTTCAAGTTCCCCCCACAAGTCACTTATGCTTTAAACAAGGCAGCCTGAAAACAATTATCCTGTCGGAACTCAAAACCATTCAAAGGGGTTATTTTAATTATATAATGGCAATTACTGGCACACGTGCATTACACTTGAAGCATGACAAGCCCTCTCCCCTTTCTTGTAATCTGATCCTGACTTGCAGAATCTGTAATAAAAGTGTCCTATGTTTTTTTTTTAATTTTGTCCAATAATTTTGCTGACTCAGCGCCAATTATGTTAAAAGCTGTTGCTGACAAATGATAGCATTAAATTAGGGCTGGCTCAGCAAACCATCTGTTGGCAGTTTCATACTCAAACAATACAAGGCTGCAAATGCAGAAGGTGGCTTTCATCACAAAAGTTTTCATTTGAATGGAAGTTATTGAAAAGCAACTGGGCTGGGTAGGAGCTGCTCAGAGGAAACCACCCATCTAAGAAGGAGTGATCAGATTTGCACCACTCAGGTGACGGTCACTCAAGAGCTCATTTTCTACTAGTTTATAGCGGCAGTTCAGTTTATATATATGTTTGTGTTTGCTTAGGCATGTATTGCTGATTTTTTTTTTTTTAACATATCATAGAATCATAGAATGGTTTGGGTTGGAAGGGACCTTAAAGACCATCGAGTTCCAGACCCCTGCCCTGGGCAGGGACACCTCCCACTAGACCAGGCTGCTCAAAGCCCCATCCAGCCTGGCCTTGAACACTTCCAGGGATGGGGCATCCACAGCTTCTCAGGGCAACCTGTTCCAGTGCCTCACCACCCTCGCAACAAAGAATTTCTTCCTGATATCTAATCTAAATTTCCCCTCTTTCAGTTTAAAACCATTACCCTCGTCCTATCGCTCCACTTGGTGCACTCCCAGTACTGACCCCAGTACTGACATATGTGCACATCTGTTTGTGTACACCCACATACAAGCTTACTGAAAGAAAGCAGGTACAGATACATATACTAATATGCTAACTGAGTCTCAGCTGTTGTTCTAAAAGAGGTCAAATAGACAATGGATCTGACAGAGCTGGGGTAGTGACCAGGTATATTTCCCTTGCTCAGCTCCACCCTGTCCAGCAAACATGCACATCCACGCACACACGCTGTCAATGAGACCCAGAGGGTCTTTTGCAGCCTAGCAAAAAGTTCACAAGGAAACTATAGATTTTTCAGAAGACTGTGGCTAGCAGCCCATTCCTTATGCATCACATGCCATAGAAAGGTATATTGCACCAGGGACTTGCCCAGGCAGTTGCTAAAACTGTGTGTTTGACAGGTATAGATTTAAAGAGGCCATAGGTAAGAAATCGTAAAGATGTTGCTCATACCCTTGTTTGTAGATGCCTTGAAGGGGTACAAGGCAGGGATTTTTTTTTTTTATTCCCCATATATATTTGTGCAGAACTCTTGTTCTGATAATGGCATGTGGACACTGCTGAAAAATAGAGATAAATGTTTATACTTGATTACTTGAAGACATCATTAATAATGCAATTTTTTCCAACTTTCTTTCTTTCAGCAAGTTTCTAAGAAGCAAGGGTGAACAGCTTACTGATCCAAGGCAGATCTCTTTGACATGTGGGAGATTTCCTCACCAAAAGGCAATAAAAACAACTGTAGTATTTGCACTTTGTACTTAAAAATGTAAATTCACTTTGTAGAAATGAAATATTTAAACAGACTTTTTTTTTTTAATCTGTGAAAATGTAATGGCTAGTTTTGAAAAATTATCACATACAATGTATGTGTATTCTTTTGTTGTCTGAAATATGTAAAACGTGTTGGAGATGTAAAAGTTTGCATTTAAACCATTTTTTAAGGAATAGCTTTTTGGCAAACAGTAGCATAGAAACCTGATTCTATGTATTTTGGTTTCAATAGTATGCCTTATTTTTCTTAATCAATACTGTCATTTAAGTAGAATTATGCTGAAAAGTCTACTGTATTCTTAATTTTGTCCAAGCAGTGTTGGATGTTTCAGGTTTGCAGGACTGAAGGAAGTGTGTAAATTGCTGTTTACTTGGTTTTGCAGTTTTTAAGTGAACAGATTTTTCATTGGTGGCAATATTTTATTTCATTTTGGTTTTATTGTTGTTATGCTTTCCCAAGATCATGCAATGAGAATGCAACCACTAATGGATTCAAAACAGTTATCTACAGTTGGGATACTTGTAGAAAAATGTATCCTTTTATCCATTTTTGAGGTGCCTTCTATTATAAGTTTTGGTAGGATTTTTTCCCCTTTGTTTTCACAGAGGAGCTTGTTTTCAACAAGGAGTAAGGTGGGTTATAATGTCCCACCAGTCTGCTTCATCCTGGGCTTAAAAGCATGTTTCTGTGGTCAGTGCAGAGCACGAAAAAAGTTTATATGGGTCAGAATTGTAAATCTAACTATAAAGAGACAGGGAAGGCTAAACAGATTGCTCAACCTTTTATTCCCCTACACCTGGCTGCCCCCATCAACTCTTTGGTTCGCCTCGGGGTCCAGTAGAGGAAAAGCTGAGCAAATTATGAACAGTTGCCGTCAGGAGGGGATACTCACATTGCCCCTGCCTGAGGCTTTTACCTTGCTGTCTGAAAGAAGTTCTCACAAGTTTTCATACCTTTTCTGTCATTTTTCCCCCAATGCTTTTATGTATGTGTATCTGAGGGGAATAAGAACTTGCGGATGTGAATTTAGAGCAGGGGACCCAAGTAAAAAAGGTTCAGCTCTTGAACAACTGTGAGTTACAAGCAGCTGGGCTGATCGATGCAGTGGTAGATGGACTGCTGGCATCTAGGAGCTGACATGAAAAGGCAGGAATGTTGCAACAAGCAGTGATTTCATTCTGGTTTGTCTAAATTATGTGTGGGATCTGACATGTGACTACCTAATCATAATAGCACCCTGGCTTGAGCTTGTACCTGGAAAAGCTTTTTTTGCAAATAAAGATGTTTCATTTGAATTTCAACGTATGCTGAAGTGATAGGAAACACTGTATGCAGTGGAATTGTACCCCAGAAATTGTGTACTCTAAGCTTTGGCAGCAGGAAGAACCAAGATGCAACTGTGTGTGATCTTGTATTTTTGTTTTAAAAAGTATTTGTTATTCTTTTATACTGTTAAACTTTGAATTTAATCTTCTTTATAGATTAAAGATCAGTATGTAATCAAACTATGCTGGTGGTTTTTCTTCTGCAACACAAATAGCCATGTTTCGAAGTAGCTATGCACAGTGGTGACTTCACCACTGCGTTGAGTTTACAAGAAACCTCACGACCTCACATTGTGTCCATCTTCTTTTCTTCCCTTGCCCCATTGTTGAATTCTCTCCTAGGGTCATTCATGCCTTATTCATGCCATTGCTTTCTCAAAATAGTGGTTTTGAGGGCAGATCCTTTGTTGCTACTGTTTCTGTATAGCTTCAGCTTGGTCTCTTGCCTCTTCTCAGCAAAGTGCAGTGTGGCATAGATAGAGATCACACCTTTTCCCCTTAGTGTGAGTGTGAGCTGCTTGGGGAACTTTCAGCCTGACTAGAAACAATGAGGAGAGCGAGGCAAACTCTGAGAATAGCCAGCACCTGGTTAGGTGGGCATAGTGTGGTTAATAGCAGCATTTTGTAAGAAGCATCTAATTCCATCACTGTGACCTTCGGAGACAATATAAATGTAGGCAATCAAATATTTTGCCATATCCGTGGTTTGAAAGGGCAGCCCATTTGAACTGGGAGGATGTATGGGGAGGCAAATTCAGACTAGCCACTTGATTATCTAGTGAGTAGCCTTAAACACTTATCAAAACAACAAATAAATGCTATAGGCATTCTCTTAGGTATCCAAAGACTTCTACAACATAGAGTCACTTAATGACTTTACAATGACTGAAACATGAGGTATTTAATCTTTGTACATATTTCTGTGTCGTCACATTTATGGTTCATTTCAATTTCCAGCCATTACACCACTTTGTGATGAACACTTTCAAGTTCTCATAGTTCCAGTTAGAGTCCAGATCCCTAACTGGAACACACTTGAAAGCCTGCTAAATTCACCTTGGGTTCCTGTATATCCCATATATCCACAGGATAGTTAAACTTGGATAAATCTTGGCCCTTCTAGTTGTAACCAAGCATGGCCGTGATACCAAAAAGAAATCCATGTGGGTAGGCCCTTAGGCTCACAGTGCAGTACCAATGTTTGTTTAGTTCCACAGTAATTAATTAGTTCTACTTTTTATCCTATTCCATGTGCAACAATTTAGTTTCAATTTTAATTCTGTTCTTATTGAAAGCACAACTTATATTCTGCTTCTCATTGACCAATATTTGTTCTAGTTCCAGCTATTGCTGAACAGATTTATTTAGAGCTTTTCTAAAGTTGTAAGTAGAAGTCTATTAAGTTTTAAAAATGTGTATGTGTTCAATGGTTTGTCCAGCTTGTTGCAATGTCCGTTAGTCAGCAGGCTGCACAGTGGGAAATGTTCCATGTTTTGTCAACACTTTGGATAACTTTTCATTTTGTTCCCAGCCCCAGAAGTAGGCCAACTTCATAGTTACAGTTTTACCAAAATCACTTCATTCTCAGTCTTTGCACTGTCTAACAAAGTGCCTAGCTTTCAGATACTCACTTTGCAGAACAGGGACCTAGATGACTACTCAGGATGGCAACTTTTCATGCTAATGTCTTTTCAGATAATGAGAGCAAAAAAGCATCAGTTCGTATGAGTGTAAAGGAAAAAGACTTAAACTAAATATTCACTGCATATGATCAAGGCATACACTACTTTTCTCAATTGGACCAGGCTTTTGCCCTCTGTAAGTGCCATAAGCCAATGGAGAAAGCAGGCATGCCCAGAAAGTTGGAAGGAGAAACAAAAAATATAGATTGCATCATTAAAGACGTGTAAGTGTGTCCAAGATTTGATATATTTAATTAATATTTTCCTTTCCTTGCATTAGTAATAAAAGGTGGATTAATAGAGGTTAAGAAATCTTCCCTGACAAGGATAATTTAGTTGTCCCTTTTAAATATTTACATCACCATATTATATAGCTAGGTTATACAAACTAGTGTGAAAGAGTCTTTAATGCAGAAAGTGAAAGGTTTATTACTTATTACTAGGATGGCAAATTGATGTCATTTTGGAGTAATTACTTTGACATTAAAGAGCAACCAACTAAGTTTATTGATGTCTGAAACACTAGAATGATTAAACTGAATTAATGATACAAACTGTACTCTTTGTCCTATTTAATTTCAGTTCAAGTTTTATAAGTGAAAATATGCCCTTTGTTTAAAAAGCATAAATAATGCATTTTTTTTTTTCTTTACACAAAAGTGCATGTGGAAAGCATTCAGAACAACACATTTCTCTAGAACATTCAGTGAGGGGGGTGACAGGGAGAGAAGTCTGGTTTTTATCTAGGTTAGCAATAGAAATATATACAATATTTTGCCTTTCCTACATTCACCTTCCCTGTTTTGTCATACACTTTGTTGTCTGACTAATGTCACTGGTGGAATACAAAGCCTATTAGAAGGGAAGATAGTGAAATGAGAGTCCATTCTGTGCACATGAACAATCTTTTCCATTAAAATACAGTTGTCTGAGGCATCCTTTCCCTAGAGACTCTCTTTACTCTTGACATCGTATTCAATGCATAGTATTGCTTGCTTCTTATCAAATATAGAACACTTCTCTGCAAAGGCATGGAATCCATTCTTTGCTAAATGGGTACTTTATGAAGAAAACCACTCATAAAAGATTATCATAGTCTATGAGATTGTAGGTGGAAAGCGGCAATTTTGTATTACACTGCAAACAAAAGTTTATAAAGATTTATAAAGCCCACTCAGTACCTGAAGAACACCCATGACGATGGCTATATCTGGTCTGTTCTAAGTAGTCAGTCAGGAAAAAAAAAGAAAAAAAAAAAAAGAAAAAAAAATATGTTGTGAATGAAGTTTCCATTGAGAAACATTGTTTTCACTAAACCATGACTGACTGATTTCATGGGATTGAGGGTTTCCATGAAATATCACTTAAAAAAGTCTATTTTTCTGGTTTAGTTGTTATTTTTATGTCAAAACTTCTTTTCCTTTATCTAAAAAGCATGAAGTGTCAACACTAAAAACAGTCATTTTGACACCAACTTCATCCCAAAATCAGATATTGTGAAAGGTAGCGGCATTACCGCTCTTGCCCAACTTTTTTAAAAAAGACATTTTTGTTTGAAAGAAGTCAAGTTTCTGAATATCAATTCATCATGCTTCGCCTGAGTCTCATTTTACAGTCTTTGCATACCTTGCTATCCCTGTATGAGGCAAAGAAATGCTACATTTTCCTTTAACAGGAGTGAAGCTTGATGAACTGATGGATTTAGCACTGTATGCACACAGAACGTGAAGAAACCTGCAATATGGGTGAGGGTATTTATACCAGTTTGTATCTCTGCAACAGGGTTGAAGCAGCATTAATTAGTGCCCTGGAGAAATATATAGGGCACTTTTCCAGCTTGCAAAACAAGCCTGTCATGGGACTGAATGCAAACACCTTCAAACCTAAAATAATATTCTAGCATATCTATCTTTTACCAGCCATTTCACTCAAAGGCTGATGTGTGCCAAACCCCACTTTGACCACTACCTGAGGAGCAGCTCTAGCTCTGTTGGCGTGTAGCTCCCCAGGTAGTCTTCCTGAACCCACAGCTTGGGTTCAGTCTTCTGAGACCCCAGCCTGGGATATCAGTGGGACCGAGACCCAGAACAAAGAACACAAGAAAAACCACGATGACAGATACTGTAAGTTACAGGATATTACTCCATAGCTCAGATTTTTTACCCTGGTGGGCTGTGATACACTGAAAGCTCCCGTCCTGCATCATCAATGACAAACCCTAACTTCTTGCTTCTTAATCCATCAAATCCGTACTCAAAGCAATGGAATACCATGCTTTAACCAGGTGGTAGTCAATGTGAGTCTCGGCTAAGGAGTCTTTGAGAAATACTGTGACCCTTCAAGAGATGCATGTGCTCAGTTAACTCCCATCTAACAGTTCCTCTTTCTGCTCAGCACCATATGATGGAGCAGTGTCTGCACACATCAGCTCTTTAATGCTCTGCAGATGGGAGATGTCCTTCTCTCAGTCTGTAGCGTATTTCTGTGTGTTGAACACTCAGCACTGACTGAGGAAGCTGGTTCTCTAGCCCAGCTCTTGCTGTTGTCCCAAGAGCCTGAATTGTATTGTTGCTACTTTATATAGGTTTCAAGACATATTTTGCAAGACAAAACATATGAAGGATGAGGCGCTTAAGCAGAAGGAAAAAAAAGGAATATGCATCTTAAAACAGACTAATAAAAAGAGAGAGAAGAAAAAATGAAGCAGAAGGACGAGAGAGGAGAGGAATGAAAGGAGGATCATGGAGAGACCATAGGGGAACTGAGGAGGGTGGCCAAAGCTCTATGTCAAAGCCAAATTTGGGAGTGAAGGAGAAGCAGACAGAGACAGAACAAGTAAGGAAGAGAGAAAGCAGGTAGAAATGGGAGGAGATGGTAAAAGGGGAGGAATGACAGAGGAAAGAGGAATGGAAACAAAGCAAGGATAGAAATGGTAAAGACAGAAAGAAACATAACTACCCATAAGACTTCCATGAGGAGAAAAAGTCTGAGGGACCCAGGAGAGAAAAAGAACAGAAGGGACACAGGTGAAAAGGAGACTCCAAATTTATTCTTCCCGAGCAGAGCATCTGTCTCACACAGCATCATTTTCTGACCTATACAAGAGGTCCAGCCTGCCTTTGGACTGCTTCCCTGTCCATGCATAAGGTCTGAATTTCGTCCTTTGTATCCCAGTGTCTCCGGCGCTTTGTTCCAAGAGACATTTGTTTTCATGGCCAATCCCAAGGCTTCCTTTAGATCCAGGAAGTCTAAGCAACATTTAATGAAAATGTGAAAGCAGAAACCAGCATATTTCTAAATTAAGAGCAGATTCGAGCAGGATGAGGAAATCTGAACCACAACAAAGATAAATTTCCTTTTGTATTTCTTATTCAGTAAAGATGCAAGCAAAGTGTAATTAGATTATTTATTTTTTTTAGTTCTTTATTTCATTCGTTGTACCAATATATCCTCTACAGACTTGGCTGATACCCTACAGTTTAACATTTTCTTTAATCAACACATTGATGGCAAAGGATTACAAGAGAGTGCTGCCTTCTTATTCTCTTTTTTTGTGGTTGCCTTTATGTTCAATCTTGGGGTGGCTAAAAACTAATTATTTAAATATTTCTCAGAATCTTTAATCTAAAGTTTTTTATCTGTGTGTGAAAGAGACAAAGCACGGTGCATGAAATATGTTCAAGAAGACTTTGGAGGCTAAGGAGAAAATCACAGGTTCAGACTAGAACTATTTTCAAGGTAACAAATGTTGTGATGACCTGATGACAAGAAGTTTGACTTCATTAGCCTTGAATAGTCATCCAGAAAATTACTTGGAAAATAGCTAATGACAAGAAATGCCTCACGCTTCAGATTTTCAGTGGTGCAGTAGAGAAGGTAATAGAACAAGTTCATCACATGCTGTCCTCCGGCAAAGAGCAAACTGACGTAGGCTGGGACAGCTGTCAGGAGCGGCTGGGAAGGGCCTCCACCTGAGCGCAGCTGGGAGAGTGGGAGAGGGCCAGCTGCATGCCCACACACAGCTTGGAGGAGGATGGGAGAGAAGGACCAGGTGAAGAGGAGGAGGCTGACCGTGAGGGTGCCCAGCCAACCTGTCTTACGACCAGTATGCAGCACTGCTTAGAGCCCAAAGGCTTTTAACTGTCCAGAGCAGCGTAGACAGTCCATATTGTGGTTCTCAGGACAGTTTCTGCCTGGAAGGCTTTCACATGAAACCAGCCAGTACGGCTACAAAATGCAAGAAAATGACAACTGGCACAGATTTACTGGCTGTTTGCAGTGCACACAATGGGGTGGGTGTGTGTGAAAGAAAGATTTAAACTCTAAAGCCTCTTTAAACTTTAAACTTTTTAAATTCTAGAACCTCTGTTCTGTTTTACCTTTTTTAAAAACAGTAGGAAAGGTTCATTATCTCCTGCAATCTATGACATGCAAGTTCCCAGGGCTCAGTGTCTTCTTTACAGTGAGAAACAGGGATCAAGGCACCAGTAGGAGCCAGGTCTCTCTGTGAAGCGATGGTCCAAATGCCATGGCTGTTTAATCAGAAGCATTGAGCATTGCTTTGAACTAGAAGGGAAACACATAAATGAATATGGGAGCTTAGAGACCCCATCATCATATATCCTGCCCCCTCACCCCCCCTGTTTTTTTCTTTTCATTTTCAACATCGCTTTTGATGGATTTTGCTTAAGAAATTGGTCATTATGGCCTGAGACATAGAAATGAAACAGTAAGTTTTAGATATATTTTCCCTTATAGGTCTTGCTTGATTTTGTAGTGTCAATATATATGCTTTGTCACAGGGGAGAAACCAGTGATGGATACTTTAGTAGCCTTGCTTGATTGCAACTGTTAGCATATTTTTTATTTTATTATATCTTGGGTTTTTTTTTTTCCTGTGGGCTTGAAACAATCTTTCACACCATGAAACACGACACTTGTACTAATTGCTGTCTATTGAACAGTGTTGCCAATCTTCTTCTGGACAATGGAAAACAGTTGAGAGAGACCTAACAGGACATCTTATGCAATATCATTATACTGGTGACAGTGATTTTGCTGATGGTGTTTTCACGTTTTGTTCTTCATGTATTTAGATTATATTTAGCTTCCATCATAATTCTATTAATGGCTACTTTTTAAACAAGAAACAATAAAAAAACAAAAAATCCATCTGTTATAGGAAAAGCAAAATTAATTTCTTCCAGGGAAAGTTTGTTAATGTTTATCATCTTTTGCACACAGTTCAATGAGCAAAATTCAGCTCGTGCTGATATACTATGTGCTTCAGTCATGCTACAGGATTTCACAAAAGAGTTTCCCATTGCTTCAGTATCTGCCATAAATGTAAGGGAGTTGACTATTTTCATCCTCACCCCCATGTGGTTGTAGTATATCACAAAACTATGAGATAATTGGATGTGGCTGACAGCCTTCGTTTCAAAGATAGCAAGGAGTGGAATACAAATGATCCAGGTGGAAGTGCAAAGGCAAAACTACATGTGGAAACTTGTAAAAATGCCTTCTTGTGCTACTCTTAAGCTTGCCTTCTGGTGAACTTTCAACTCAGTTTTTTAAGAACAACATTTAATAGGTAGTGAAGTATGTTACATTTGCTACAGGAAAATGCATACAGATGTTTCTGCATATAAAGATAATGCCCTCTGTCTAATATCCTTTGTGAATTGCCTTCAATAAACACTCAGTGCTGTGGTTAATAGTGAAACCTATGTTTATTCAGACAACCCAACACGCAGGCAGATTTCTGTTTCCACATAAAGATCCCTACCTTTCTCTAAAACGCTGTGCAGACCAGCTGTGCTCTGGTTCCCAGGGAACATTAAGCCAATGTTCAAGACCAGAGCCTGGGACTCTAACGAGCATGGTGTGGATTTAGAGAGTAAACCAGATTTGAGAGGGGATGGGAATGGAAACCTCACTTTATCACATCTTGTTCTTGTGAGAGTCAAAATACAAATGCTCTCACAGGTAGTGAGCTAAGGTATTCTGAAATACGAATATGCCCAGTTCCCTGGAACCAGGGGCTGACAGTGCAATGGGTGTGGGCTGTAAGCTGCCCTGTTTGCAAAGTGTTGCTACCATCTCCCTCTTCACCTCAGCCAACAGTGCAGCGAGTGTGTTACTCTGTGGTACTCCATTCACTGTGGAGTTCCTCCTTATGCTCTTTGCCTTAAAAACCTGTCAGGAGGGTGCTGCTGGATGGGCTAAATGCACATCTGGTTAGGCGCCAGGTTAAAATGTGGTGCTTGGGTCCGTTTCAAAGCAGGGCTCCAGCGCCATCGCTTCAGATCATGGCTTTGTGGGCTCAGACACTGAGCGAGACTCTGGACAAGTCCCAGCATGAGCCATCCCTACAAACGGTGCCAGGCTCAGAGCAGCCTTTCCTTCAGTCTTAATAAGTGTGGGCATGAACAAACAGATGAAACAGATGGAACCTTCTCTGTACTGCAGAACTGCGCTTCCATGAGCAGGGAGGAGAAATGGTGGTTTGCCAGCATGAAGTTAGGGCAACGATTAGTTCAACTTTAATTCACACTAAGACCTCAGACAAGGGCATAGTTGGCCCTAAATACAAAGGAATGCGTCTGTGCTTATTGGCTGACTTTCTGAGTAATGAGGAGTATGTGAATCCAAGATAGGGATTTCAAGAACAAGGCAATGCTAGTTTTATGGACCAGATATATTTTTTAATTTTAATTTTATTTTTTCTCATGGGCAAAGCTAGGATCTAATGTGTAATCCAGACATCTGTACTGATGTAATGGCTTAGGCCATCATCAGAAGAAAAAATGTTCCTCCATGTATTGTGAGGTCAGCAAATTGTAAGTTTTAGAGTGAGGGATCTTAAGAAAGCTGAGCTAGGAGCAAGTGCGTAATCTAAAATTTAAGGGTCAATCAGCAAATTAGGTTTATCCATTGTTTCTAATAGTGGATAAAATCTGTCTTACTGAATAGAGCAACAGAAGTTATATGCAACGCTTATACCTTAGTTGAGTTTCACCATCCTTGTACAAGTCTTTTGAGAACCTGTTTCCAGTAACAGAATAAGGTTGGCAGCGCAGGCTGTTCACACATCTGTTTCCAGAACCACGGCAAATCTGCAGTTTGCATCACAAACAGGGTTGCACATGTTCTAGAAAGCCTTGGGCATTGATTCTGAAAAAAAAAAAAAATAATATGGGTTGATTTATAATGGTTTTCAGCTTTAATTTAGTTAGTTACTCTGAAAACAGTTTCATACTGAAATTCTCAGCAAAAGTAGAGAGACTGAAGGCTTGCCATAAAGATTTTAACTGCATAGAGTTATGATGAAGTTTGTGGTGAATAGCAAGCTTGCCCCCCAAAAGCTATGCACAAGTTCTGGTTAGGTTTGACAAAGAGCATTGGCCACCAGAAGACAAAAAAAAATATTTCCAGAAAATAAAAAATCATTAACTTATGTCTCAGCTGACTTGAAGCAAGTTTTGTTTGTTTGTCTGCCTGACAAGTACAAAACTCACACAAGAGATTGGTGTTTGGTTATATTTTCCTCTTGTGGTCTGGGAACAGCTAGAATACAAGATGTATAACAGCAAGTTCTAGGTAACTTTCCAGGTCATGAACGGGGGTGAAACCTGAGATGTTGTACAAAACACTGGAAATTATTTCAGACAGGATTACAAGTGTAAGCAGCACATGGAAAAAGATAAGTGAAGTAGAGACATTGCAGTGAAAATGCATTTTCTTTGCAGGTTTACAAGTTACATCTGGCAATTCCACTGCTCTGGGCAACAGGCTGATAACTTCAGTGCTAATCTATTGTCCTCCTAATTTAAGGCTATAATCTGCATTTCCAGACACACAGAAACTCCCACCTACTACGGTCAATAGGGCCACTAAGTATGGGACATAGTATGGTTAAGTCCAACGCTTCCAACACTACACAGAGGATTCACTAGATTGGAGTCTAATGACCTTGTTCCAGCAGGTGTGAAAGCATGTTACACTTTTATGACTTTATAGTAAGCAATTCCATCTGCTTCACCAGATTAGTAACTCAAATATGGACTCAAGGAGTACCATTCATTATAGGAAAATAGTGAATGAAATTTAATTTCATTGTAACATTCTTAAGGCAAATGTTGTTTATTCATAATCCTTTTATGTAGGTATTTTTGAAGTTTCTTTGTTAGATCTACATCAGTTTTTCTTCCATTTGTCTTCTCTTTCAGGTGTTAACCGTCTCGTTAATTTTTTTCATGCAAGCACCAGGATAACAGACTGAAATAGTAGTTTCTAACCTTTTTCAGTTTGTAAATCTAATTTGTTTCAAAGGAGCTGCTTTCTCTTATTGAGTCAATACAAGTTACTGACAGTAGACTTTCTGAACTATTCTCCACAGATTTCTTAGAAACAGTCCATGGACCATGAGTAATTGCAGTTCACAGTTTGAGACTACCACTGTAGGCAGAGAACGCTGGTAGTATGGATACTACTACTCATGAATCCACTACAACTCATTTTCATTTGCTAATGCTTATTCTTGCACCTTGGAAAAGAATCAGTTCTGCCATGTAGTCTAGTGGAAAATCTGATTGCTCCCAGTTTGCAAATTAACTAATGCTGTAGCCTGGTAAATTTGCTGGTTTGTGTTTTGGTATCTGTAGCAGTGCTGCTGATAGCCTAGATTACAGTGTGCTTGTATGTCATTTTGAATCTATCTCTGGTCACATGTAATGAAATGAAGAATTACTCAGAACTCTAGAGACCAACCACTTCATCAAATTACATCACTGCAGATCCTAAATACAGAGATGTGCAAAGCAAATATTGCCAGGTTCCCCTGTATTTCTTCATATTTGCTGAAAGTTTGTCATAGCCAAATGTTTAGGTAGTAATTATATAGGCAGGATGTGGGGAAGACTTTCCATATGCTTCTGTGGGGACAGAATTTCACTTCTTAAATCAAGGTTGTTGTATCCCTGAAGATATTCACTGACTCAGCCGGAATGCTGAGCCTGGAGCAGTAGTGACTGAGCAAGGGTCTATGTAGATCCCTATGGCAGGAAGTCAGACTGTGGATTATGTGGTTCTTCTTGGCTTTCACAGCTTGTGAATTTCAAAATAAATGTGTAATACAGAGGAAGAAAGGTAAAGTACCTTTAATGCCACTCATTTAAAATGAACTCCTCAACATAACTTTTAATTAGAGGTGAGATTAACTTGTAGGACTTGGATTTGCCAAACTTTACTGGTGTTTGTTTTCCAGAGGGAAATATTGGCTCCAACGTTTAGTTTCAGGCATGCTACTTTAGATTTCATGTTTGCTTCATCCTCTCTTTAAAGTGAATAAAGATTAAACATTTGCACAATATTGTGCCATTTCATGGTTACCAAAGCCCAATTGCACTTTTTTTCTTGTTAGTTGAAAGCTAGAAGTCGGAAAAATGAACAGTAGCCATTCTTGTTTCGACTGATACTGTGAATCTTAGGTTTGCTTCTCACTTTATCTGCTTTTGTGCAATGAGACGTAACTATGATGGGATGAAAGCTTTGAGAGACTGGTCTGGGACCCACTGACCCACAGAGATGGAGCTGGCCAAAGAAACTTCCCTTGTTCCCCTGCTCCCTACCGGTAAGCAGTCATAGTTGCTCTGTACCCTGTTGAGAGCTACCCATCACTGCAACTCAGGAAACCAAACAGAAATTCACTGAAGCACTTGCTAAGTGAGACACTGGGGGAAGAACTCGCATATTTAAGCAGTAAAGATCCTACATATGGACTCACTCAGCTGTGAATCTCACCCCACATCTTACATTAACTTGTTTATGCATTTCCCAGGAATGCAAAGAGGTCCTGACATTTGACGGAGAAGTTTAAACAAGTTTCATGAAGCTAATTATGTAAATAGACATAGAATCAGGTAAGTACTGGAAGGAGACATAAAAAAGTCAGTATTTCTATGAGCAGCAGATAGGGACTGGTTTCTGATAGCTTGACATGTGTGTTTGAATTTTCTCATATCTAATGAGATGCAACTTTAAAGAGACTTGTGGAAACAATATGTTGAAGAAGCTCACTCCTTTATCCTGAAATTGTCTGAGGAGTTCAAAATTTATTAGGAATACACAGAAACACATCATACTTGCTTAGGAAACCTGTGTAACAATTCACAGGAAGGAACAAAAATTTTCAAGCTTACACACTTTAAAACAACTATCTAAAGACATGCTGTGATGCTCAGGTTTTCTAACCATATCTACAAAAGGCATCATTGAGTACTCAAAAAAAATCAGGTCTCTTCTTGTGGTGCCTAGCACCACAAATATGAATTCTTTGTCCCAAAGCATAACTTGCATTCGCTGATTGATTTTTATAGCAACATATCAAAGCTCAGCTAGCCATAGAGTGCTGATAATAGCATCTTTCAAAGCTTTCCTCCAGATGAAGCATCTGTCCCCCCGCTGCTGTTCCAGCGCACATAAAATGCACTACCACTAGCTCACAAAGGATTTTTATTGTGTAAAATGAAAACAGAAGTCTGTTGTGGTTTAGATTATTGTTTCATTTATTAATATTAAGCATAATTTTCCAAACAGGACTATTAAATGAGACCTGGCTTGTGCACTATATCTGAGCTTACAGTTAGTGCTGTAGGGGGATAATGCAGTAGTTCTTCAGAATTCAGTCTCTGTTCAAGCTGCTTAGGATCTTATTATTTTAAAATATCAAAATTTCAAACATGTTTGTAAAGATTACTTAGCAACTCTGGAAGAAATATGTTCTTCTAAAAAAAAACTTTCTTATTGGTCTTTGGTCAAGCGGCTATGTGTTTTTCTTAAGCAATGTTAACATACAGTATCTTACCTTTCAACTGAAAAAGAAAAATCGAACAGTTTCTTTTCTGCTGTTCTCTTTTTCTTCCCCATCACCTGACATAGGATAATTGATCTAGGTTTGTATAACATTTCTTCCTGGCTTTTTCAATGCAACTGCAAACTTTTTCCACAGTTATTTTGAAACCTTCATGTTTCTTTTTATTTCTTTTTTTTACCCTTAAAAATAGAGAAACTGTCCCTAGTATGTGTTTCTTTGGTGCTAAAACTCCAAGGAGGAGTGTACTCCAAGTACACGCCAAGATGTGTACTTTCTATATACATCACCTGAAAGGAAATCCTTATATCCAGCTGTTTGATGGAATATCCCATTCCCATTCCCATCCCATGGCAGCAGTAGGGCCATAGCACAGGGAGAGGCGTTATCCACCTCAGCAGCATTGTGTTACTGTTGTACTGTGAAGAATTATATATGAGGAGCATAAGGTATCTAACTTTCATGGAGACAAATCTTTTGTTCACATCTACAAAGTTATGCTGTGTTACACCCAGGAGAGTCAGAATGATTCTCTGTCTGAGATTTAAAAATTTCAGGACTGACAGGAGGTAAAGAACAACTTCAATCTCGTGAGAATCCATAAAGGTTTAATGAGGACTTAAACATATCTCTCTCTTCCACCTGGCCCTGTAGAGAACTGAGTTTCAGCTTGTGCGCTAAGTGCTTTAATCTTGTGCTAATTGTTTTGCTCAGTAGAGAAAAAATTTATCACTGGTTTCAGTGGGAGTGAGATCTAGCTTCTAATCCTGCCTGCGTTAATTATGAAATGAACTCATCAGGGAGTTGGCTGGATGTGGCATTCTTGTACTTCACAGCACCTCACAAGCAGCTTCTATGCTTACTTCTGGTACATTAATCTGTAAACAGTTCTAGACAACAATCTCTTCCCACACCTTCTTAGGCTAGTGGAAATGACTGTTTTCCTCCCATCCCACAGACCTGAAAAATCAATGAGCATTTAGACTATAACAGCATTTCCAGAACATCACTGCCAGAGTCACCTTTCCTAGCTGCTGACATGATGTGTGTCAAACCAGAGTGAAGGGAATCTGCTCAGCTAAGCTCTAAGAGATATTCACCCAATACGATGACTATAGTTTTGTTTAAAGGTACTAAGCCAGTGACATGAGAAACTTTTTCACTCGAAATGATCGATTGTCTTCTACCCACTGGAAGGCAGCAGAACTCAGCTATTCAGCTAAGACTTTCCATGATTTATGTCCTACTGAGCTAGGTTTGCTTAGTTTTAATTAGAGTGGCTGATCACCCTTCTGTATCTAATTCAATTTGTTAAGAAGAAATCTCAACCTACCAACACTGCTAAGAATAGATCCTATGCCTAGTGTCTGCTCTAGCAACACACCCATTCCAGTGGAGAGAGAAGTCTCTCCATAGCAATTGGTCATTTCTCTGAAAAGACAACATCTGCACTTTATGTCTGTCCCTTCAGTAAGGACTGTCTGAGAACATACTTCATTAGAGAAGGAGAGGAAGCTAGTCAGAAGTAGAGATTTCAAGTTGATTCATGGCATGAGATTTGTCACCTGGACAAGGACACATCAATTTGGGCTCCAAAGCTGAATATTTTATAACACTTTGGAATAAAACTACTTTAGTGCTGGAGTTGCCTAATGATGCTTTCCTTGCTCCAAATAAATCATGCCTTTGTCTTTCCTTTTCTTTTCCAAGCTTTATTCCATCTTTGAATGCTGAGGACAATTTATCCCACAAAGCTGCCAGGTTTGAGAGTAGAAGAAGGGCAACAAGCTTGACCCAGGGGAAAGAGAGAACCGGTTGTGATTCATAGTGAGACCTGTTTATCTGTGTTAGGTGAGTCTGGCAAGACCTCAAACAAAATTTGCTGGTAAGGCTCAGCATCCCCCAATATGGAAAGCATGGGTCTATTCTGCATAACACATAAGGTGCTGCTCTTATGCTTTTGCAATATAATTAGCCAAGTGTACTGAAAGTCTCCACATGCAGTGGACTAAAGTCAGACATGACATTAACTGGCACAATTTAACTGGAGTCTACCACGAGGTGGATCCACCTCACTCCCATTTGAGAGCAGGTAGGCTTAGAGTATGCGTTTATATGCACTTTCAAACGAAGTTTAATACATATCATTCTGCAATACCATCAGAAAATCTGAATGCATTTTGAAACAAATTAAGCCTTGCAGCACCTCAGCAGAATTCAGTGGAAAGAACAGCCACATTCTGTACAGAAGCAAAAAATAAGTAGTCATGAAATTTGCCCAAAGAGTAAGTCTGACACTGTGAAATGGAAGCCTGGCTTTCTTTTCGCACTTCAACTTCATCCCCACCTGCCCATGTTTATTATATTTCAATAATTAGGTGGCGCTAGAAAATATCACCTTCATTCTTGGACAAATTCTAATTAACGGATTTTGTATGTGGTTTCATTAATTCCCGATTTGCTTAGGGAGCAGTACACACATGAAAATTAATTTGAAACCATAATCAGCCCATGGAGAACACAGTACAATTATTCCTTCCCAGTCAAAATAAGCATGAGTTTCAAGAAATTTCATGCTAGCTTTCTTCTGTTGGGACAGAAGGTTGAGGAACAAAATTATTCTTCCCAAGATCTGCATACTTTCTTTCCATACCTTATTTTGAAAAGTTGCCCTGGTTCTTCTGTTGCTGTTCTCTTTGGAATCTGCTACTATATTTTGTCTTTACATACCATAAATTAACAGCTCAGGAGCTTATTTGCATTTGTGCTGAGAAGAGCATAGTATTTTCTCAAATAAAAGATGCCATCTGCATTGGTATTATACTGATGGTGGCCTTTTCTTGTTGTGTGTTTGTCCCTAACTCCCAGATTTTCTCCCAGGACACATTTAGAGAGGGGTTCATGCACAGTGTGTTTTTTTTATTACTAGCCTGCCAAGAATTGTTACGTTGTTATGGAGATACAATATACTTATATAAGGAACAGAGATCCAGTCTAATCTGGGACCTATGATTCACATATAGCAGAAAACTTGACATTTTTCACTACTGTCTGACTCAGGTTTGATACAACAACCACAGAAACCAGATCTGTAGAGAGTTGAATCCAAACTTTGAGTATGAGGGAAATATTGCTCCATGTTTGCTCCCAAAGGAGAAAAGTCAGTCACTTGCAAACACTGCTCTGTTGAAGGTTTAGTTTAGGTTTAGTTTAATTGGGATGACATTTAACTCCAACTCCACAAACTTGTGTCAGGATAAGTAATTTCATACCTAAGCAGGAATGAAATTCCATCGTAATATTAAGGTTCTTTAATTCTTTTCTTGTGTAACAATTGACACATATTATATTTTATTATAATCATTGGGACTATAGAAATATGCTCTAGCCAAAAGAAAAGTCAATTAGGTAGTATTGTTATTAGCACTATCTTATTATGTGATCTGTAAAAATAATGGGTGCATTCTAAACGTCTTGGATGAAAATATTGAAACTTGAAGGCATAAAGTTAGCGTCTAAATTAAAGGCCTGATTTATTTTTTGTAGAATGCCAAGCTGTTAAACAAAGCCAAACCCAGTGGCATGCCAGTAGTCTAACAATCTACCACCACGAGAACAATTTCAGATAGATTTATGGTCCCTCTGTCTGAACCTTTTCTCTTTGAAGCTGCCTAACTCTGCACCATGGGTGGCAGGAGAGGGAAAAGGCTGCAGTCGCTTTTCTAGTCCCTTCTTCAAGGCAATGGCCCAATAGCACCGGTAGCCCATGAGGGCTCTCTACATATTAGGAAGTCAGACAATCTGGCTTCTCTTGTTGTAGTCAGAGCATTGCCTTCTTAGGGAGTTGTTTTTCTCTGCTTGAAATGTTACAAATAATAAAATGGAGTATTATTTTCTAATCTGAAGTTTTTTGGGAGTGGAGGTGATGTAAAAAGTCATTCTGACTGGAAACTGAATTATTTTCCCTTTTGCTGTTTTAACTATTAGAACAAATGAAAGGAGGAATCACACTGGAGAAAAAAAAAGTAAAAGATGGGGAAAAAATACCTCAAACATTTTACTGGGCAAGAAAATAATAATAAAAAAAAGTTTTACTTTTGGAGTCCTTAAGACCTAATTTGGTATTTTGTCTTTCTGCTGGAAACCTCAAAACAAAATAACTAGACAATTTTTCATGATAACTGTTGGACAAAATCCCCTTTACTAGCAGAAGGATTACACTCGAGCTTTTTGACTAGTTTTGCTTCACATTTTGAAGGTATAGCCAAGCCCTCCTGCCTATATTTCATACTTGTCAGGAACACAGGCACTCAAGGGAGAGATATTCTTGAGTATACTCTTTCCCTGGCAGTCATTCAAAACTGGTAGGAGGAAAACAGGCATCCTGCAGGGAGCCAACATTGTCCTCTCTCTGTTTTCCACATCTGGCAGAAATCCTTGCTGCCACTCCCACCCCATCCTATTCTACCTCCCAGTGGAACCTACACGGAGGGTTGGGTTTTTATCATTACTGTAATTAGTTATACGTACTTGTTCCATCTTCTGCACAAATTTCTCCTCTGAATACCGGCCTAGTAGTCTGAAGGTGCCTTCTGTGTCCATCCTTGTATGCCATGGGGTAACTGTGTTTATACTGTCTCATGGAGTGTCAGAAACATAGTAAAATCATGACTGTACATTGTATTGAGACACTGAGAAAAAAATCAATAATAAATGCATGTTTTATTAGCATGTTCATCATAGTTTATATAACATTCCTGTAGAGCAAAATGACCAGAATGACAAAGAAATAACTGTACCGAATCCATCCAAAGGATTAAATTTTGGGCTTTCTCATATTCAAAGTTATTTATTTCTTTTACAGCTGTTCTGTAGCGTTTAGAGGTTTCTTTTAGTTAATTCAAATGCAGAGTAGGCAGAGTACCTGCAGACCTGCTCTGATTGACACCTCCTGCGTTGCTTCCCTCGTTTCTGCCTAGCTTCCCATAAACCTCTACAAGTCTGATGACTGCAAGTTAGACTCTGTGTGATTGACTAGGCAATCTCAGTTGTGTGGGATGTCCTTGAAGCTGCGCCGTGCCTCAGCATGTTCAGAAAATCTTCTGTGAAGTATTTTTTGTCCCCGCTTTTAGGAACTCCACACAAGAAAAATAGGTTTCCTGCCTGCTGTCATAGAGCATATTATGATTTTCTTTGACACCCCATCTCAAGCTATGGCCCTAGGAAATAATCTATATTAGTGCCAAAAGGGATTAATCATCTGAGTAATCAACAATATTGCTAACAAAAATAACAACATGGTCACTTCAAACTCTGATCTCTGTGCAAGCTGAAAGTCTCCCCTTTTTTGAATAATCAAAGAATTAAAAAGTACCGAAATTAAATAAAAATATGGAAGAAGACAAGAGGGATGGGAAACAATTTTCTTTGATAGGAAAAAAAAAATTGAAATTTTAAAAACACTCTTTTACTTATTTGGGCCAACTGGGGGAAATTTCACTAGAAAAGAAAAAAGGATTTGTTAAGTCATTTAAGGGAGACCTTTTTAATTTATTTTTCTTTTGTTATTAAAAGAACTTAATTTCAATGCAGAGATTTACTCAAAAACACAAACTTGCATTACAAAAGTTAGACTTTTTTTGAGTTTCCATATTTTTTTAAGCAGAAAATGTGGCTTTTAAAAAATAACATGGCTTGCTTCTACTTACCTCAGGACAGTCCTTTTTTTTTTCATAAGACACTGAACTGTTTGCCATGTGTTATAAATCCTTTCTTTTATTCCACAAATATTTGCCTGATTCTGTCTTTGCTATCAGAAAATCACAATATCATGTCTAGCAAGACCGTTTCTTTCACACATTCCATAAACTTAAGACAGCAGCATGTCCTAGACTTAATTCCCATGATTTCTGTCCTGATCTACACTTGCTTTTATTTAGCTAAACTTCCCTAAAAGACTTCATAGCCACTGATTCTTTTTCTGTTAAGGGTAAGCTACCTATAATATAAACTTCTCTGCCTTCTTGCTTTGTCAGATCATTTCTGATTTCCAAGTCCTATAACTTAGGAGGAAACCAAAGAAAAGTTAAGTCTGAGACCTGAATCTTTCAGATGTCGAAGCTGACCAATAAAATCCTTTTAACTCAGACCATGTATATTCGTTATTCTAGAAAAGGGTTAGGTACATAAAACTTGTATGCATGATATTCTGTAGCAGAGTTACATGTAATAGAATTTACATTTATAGTAAACAGTAGCATTGTGAAGATTTCAGAATTATGGCTGATGTTTTATGTATAATCAGTAAAGACAAATAGAAACAATCAATCATATTGGAATGGTAAAATTGATTATGATTTTATTGTCATGTTTAGACACCAGGGGAGGTTGTAAGTGGCGTCATGGCTGCAGGTAAGGCAATTAGATGAGTATAGTTTTAGTGTTGCTGTATGTGGCAGCAGCCTGGAAAATACTGAAGTTAAACAATGCTTTAGAATTCATCAACCTTTATATCACTCCACTTTCAATCAGGATATGGATTCAACCTGATACCACAATGCACTGATGCAAAAGCTCCCATATTCAGTTATGCTTCTTCAGTTAATTGAGGTCATATAGGCGACCTTTCTCTATCTCTTGACAGGCACTGAGGCCAACAAATGAATGCATCTTTTTGTACCACTTTTGACTTAAAAATTAAAAAAAGTATTCCTGAGGACATCACCTCTCACTTTACATTTCAGTTTCAAGTAAATGCTTTTTGTTTGGAGCTATTGTGAGAACACGGCTCCTTCTCTGTCTTTCCAAATAAGAACCACACGCTGGTAACTTGGGATCTCTTGGAGAACAGCAATGCAGTTTCTGCTACATGATTTTGGCTGTTTGCATTGACAGCTATCTCAAGGGAAGTAATGAAAAACTTAGAATGACAACTGTTCTATTACAAATATTATCATCTTGGGAAAGAGATTGGAGAACATAATGAACAAGAGCAATATTACCTAGGCTCCTTTAAAAGGACTCCTTTCATCATGATCAACCAAAATATATTAAGCCAACATAAGCTGTGACAATAATTTATATTCCCAAGTAGGCAAAGTATGCAGCTACAGGTGAGACTTAGATTTGTTTCGTAATTAGGAAAGGAATAGGACGACTAAAATGCATGTGTTTTACTCCCATTCAGATCTGCAGTGGGACTCGGGGCTTCTCATTTTTACCTTCTTGAATTTGAGTTTGCATACCTATTGCCAATATCCCGTCTCCCAATATCCCTTCCTCCTTCCCACACCTTTCCCCAAATCATACAAAAATGCCAAGCATTAATGACATGTACAGGCCTCAAAAAACAGGAAATACTATGGTTGAGGTTGGTATGAAACCTGTTACTCTGACATCCTCGAATGCTGGCATTATTATAGCCTTGCTGAACAGGACATTTGTGTGAGCGCCAGAAAGAGAACCCAATTCCTATGAGTCCTGGAGCAGTGCTTTAAAATATAAATATTTATATATTATATAAAAAATATAATTTACATATACATATATATTTTAATAAATTCTTCTCTGCCCTGATGTCTGTGCAGTGGATAAAACCAGATTTCCAACAAGCAACATTTGTGTTGTCATGTAAAACCATGTAATTGTGCATGTATGCACAGAAGGACATAGTTTGGTCCCATAGTCAAGACATGATAGTAATTAATTCTGAGTGCACTGGGATTGACACTTGCAATATCCCTTGAGTACTTTTTTGGTTTTTTTTTTCACATAGATCTCCTACTTTTTCTTTTTATTTGGCAAAAGCAAGATGAAAACAGCACTTCTGCCTAGTAAAAATATGCTGAATCCAACTTGAACAATATGAGAAGGAAGAATGTAAGATTTTTCAATCTGTAGCATAAATTTAAACCACTGGAACTACCAATCAGTTAGTAGCAGTGGTGTGCTTATGCTCTCAGTGTGGACCACTGCTGAACAGCATATCTTGGGGGTTTTGTTGAGCAACAGAAGAATAAGAGGAGAAAAGTAATAATAGATTCTATTCTTGCCTCTTGATAGGTTTTTCTAGCTCATTCTCTTTGGTTTTGTTTTAGCAGTTTTGCTTTCCATAAGTGGGATTAATTTCTATTAAAATGAATTAAAAGAAATTTTAGTAATAATAATTTAACTACTCACGATTTAAGATGACTGGCATAAACAATTTAGCTTTATAACCTCTTCTGAGATTCCCCATTGGAGCCATCTCGTAGGTAGGAATGCAGAATAAAAAAAAAAAAAAAAAATCGAAATTAAAAGATATGGCACATAAATTTTCACAGACGAAAGGGAATGGGGAAAAAATTTACCCAAAGTCCAGCTGAGTTTGCCAGAAAAGAATAAGAATAAGCATAATGTTTTTTGCAAAGTGTGGAGGTTAGCTGAAAATATTCTGTTTGAACTATTTTTGGGGGGGAAAAAAAAAAGGTCATGTGGAGCAGATGAAGTAAAAGCATCTGTTTTGCATAGAAAAATGAACTTTTTATTTAGAAAAGAAAATCCAGCAAGATCATATTTGGAGTTGTTGCCACATAGGTGTTGTGGTTCAGCTACCTTGGTCTTCTCTGGGCAACATAAGGGTTGCAGCATGAGGGATGAATCCAGTATGAAGTGTATGACTTTATGCTCTGGGAAACCCAATCTGGCCAGTAATGGTGAAAGCAAATGAAACATGGAAAATAATACATCAAGATGACATTTCCCAACTACGATATTCAGGTTTACTGTGTTTTTTTGGTTCAAACTGAACATCAAAGCTTTGAGCAGCACTTTTTTTGAATTTTTCCACCTACAGCATAACACTTGTACCTAAAAGGCCCCTGAAATGAGCACAGACTTGAGAGACTCTGTATACTTTCTCGGTAAAGGCAGTGTCAATGCTTTCAAATCTCCATCAGAGACTGGAAGACTATGAACGGCATACTTGGGAACCTCCCTACAGAACGAGAGCATGTTCTTGAAAAAGCTCAGCTCTTTACATAATGGGAAGGTCATGACCAAGGAAAAAATGACTCTGAGCGTTTCTTCAAACAGTATCTACTACACATGGGGTTGTCTGTGTGTTTCTTGGCTACTTTAAAGTATTCCAGAAGTAAACCTCAGTCAACCCTGTCTGCAAATGAAGCTGCAAGGTAAAGGCTTTGTTTTAATTGGCAGTGTTGTCCTTGATACAGAAAAGACAATGTGAATGGGATAGGAAGACTCAATGGACCCACCACAGAGAACATTACAGTCGCCTTGGCATTCACTGCACTGGCTGCTGCTACTGCTGGCATTCCAGATATTTCCCCCCGTTTTTTTCCTTCTCTTTTTTTGGAAAGATTCCTTTGCAAATATGGAATAGTTTATGAATAGGGACACCCACAAATATTTACTAGGGCTGATAAACAATGGAAAACTCAGTGAACGATCTCAGCTCATTTTTATGAAGATGAAAAGCTGTTCATGTTTGCCAGGTCTAGGAGCCTCAGGCCATCACCATTAAAGTAACAAAGGCATCATCAGAATAAAAGGGACTTGAAAATTGAGCTCTGGACCTTGTCTCCACAGCAAAATACACCTTTTTTAAAGTAAAAATATGTTTTTCAAACCACATTACACAAGCATACATGCACATCAGGGTGGGCATTTATTACATTGGTCTAACAGGCAAATATGGGCCTGTGGGTGAAGCCATTTCCAAAAGGACTTTTGACTTCTTACCTGTGAAAATGAACAGAGAAGTAATATTATCTCTGCTTCTGATATGGATACAGCTTGTAGGAAAGCAGGGATGTGCATGAGTATTCACAGCTTTGGAAAGACTTTCTTAAACCAGAGAAGGTGCAGAAAAGAATTTGAGCTGAATACTCATAAAATTACCTTGCAAGGAGAAGAGTAAACAGTACAATATGCTTAGACAATCAAACAGAAGACAGAGAAGCAATTTAACTAGCATGGGGTATCTTCCTGGGGAAAAAATGCCCAGTACTACTCTCTTGAATCTGCCAGCATCAGGGCCCTGCAGGGCCAGAGGGGCTGCCCATGGGTGTCCATCAGGCAGGGTCTGGCAGCCAGGGCCCGTCCCACCCCCAGCCAGGAGCAGGCAGCCGGGGCACCGAGGCAGCCCCAGACCCGGGCATCGGGCACCTCCTCTGGGATGAGGACAGGCCAGGACCCGGACCTGCGGGTGGGCCCAGCTCTGCAGGGCCCATTGGCTGGACAGGCCAGGGCTGTGGGGAGCTGGAGATGGGCCCTGCTGCAGGGTCACTGGGGCAGGGGCTGTTGGCCCTGAGGGCTGATTGTGGGGTCTTGGGCTGTGGGCAGCACGGGGGGTGTGCCAGGGGGTGGCAAGGACATGGAGGACTAAGTTCATGGCTCCTTAGGACACTGACATGGAGAAATAAGAAATATGTTGTAATACCGAGAGTCATTAGTCCCAGTACAACCCAAGTAAAATATTCTTTTGTAGTATTCAAATGAATCCTGTGTGACTTTTCCAGAATATATGATTTTGCTGTTGAAAATGTGCAAGCCCAGCCAGGCAACATGGCCTTTTGGTGGTTTATGGTCTCCCAGTCTGTGGATCTCCTGTCCTGCTTCAGTTTAAACTTGGTTTCCATTAAGCCTAAATCAGGCCTTCCCTGCATCAGAAAGAAAAAAAACCAAAATTATGAAATATCTTGGTAGCAAGTCTGTATGGACAGTAACGACTAAATCCAACTACAGCAACAGCTACAACAGTTAAACTAAATACAAGGAAACTTTTGTGCATCTATTGGCTCATGTTTGGGCTCTAGGCTGAACTTAGGATATGTTCAGATATGGTCCTGGTCAGGCTATCATAAAATCCTAAATTAACACAGAAGATCTAACACCATTTTTTCTTAAGTGTCAAGTAAAGACGTGGTCACCTCTGTTGTGTGCTTCATTGGAAGAGTCTAACCAAGGAACTCAAGTAACAGCAATTATCAACTGCCTGCAGGAGGTCTGGTGGCAGCTTGGGCAGGCATAGAGGCTGGGGAGATTAATAGAGGACTTTCCTCTTGGCCACTTCATTGCAAGATGACCCTACCCAGGGCATGGTACAATGGGAAAGAATTTTTCCAAATGAAGCCCTCTCCTGTATGATGTAGGGCTCTGACCTGTCATGTGAGACGAGACAGTTTGTTTGTATTTCTGCCCAAACTCAGATGGAGAAATTACAGGCATTTAGTGAAGCAGTTGTTTATAAAGCCAAGTATTTTTGAGAGCTGGTAAGCACAATTACTGTACCGTAGCAAAGGCACTGGCACTTGCCAGAAGCATTTCTTCAACTGACTGCTGTGTTAACAGACTGCCAACTGGGTTAATTGGACGAGGAGCTGGAGGACTTGAAAGCTTTTTGGACAGTCTTTCTGCAGCAATCAGTAAAGTTGGAATTGTCACTGCATTTTGCACGGTGGTAAATAGTCATGTAGCCACAAATCTTCCACTACCTGTTAACATCTATTTTAACATTCCACAAAGGCTTAAGAATTTGTTTTTGGGGGTTTTTAGGATTTGCATAATCATTTGACTACTTGCAAAATGGCAGATAAATACTGGTAAATGGTAAAGGGAGGAATAGGAAATGTTGTTTGAAGATTGGACCAGATGATCCTTTGAGGTTCCTTCCAGCCTGGGTTGTTTAATGTTTATTTCTAAAGGGAAACAGAAAATTCATGACAAAAGCAGCCTGCAAAGACGTGGGACTGAGGATGCTTGAAACAGAATCACAAAATAGTGTAAGAAGCCACACACATACTTGCTCTGCTGTGCTGGTACATATGGGCCCTGAGGGAGAAAGCAGGTTTTGAAAAATAGATTCTTAAAGGCCTGAAGTGGAGATTTTAGTAATTCATATGGTACCAGAGTAGTGTCTGAGAGCCAGACAGTTTAAATGCCACAGTGGCAGCATGTGTTTCCCATGGCCCAGGGACTCTGCTCCACTGCAAAGTTCAAAATTTCAGCCTGCTGCCCTGGGCATTTCTAGCTTGAACTGTCAAAGGGACATGGAAGGACACCTCCATCTGCGGTGCCTGGCAGCAACCAGGCTGCCCATTGCAACACAAGCAGGCTTGGAGGCAACAGGGCTACAGCTGTCCAGGCTTGTGCATGAGAGACCCAGGAAGTCACTATTTGAAGCCCACTTGAAAACATTAAATGATGTAAAAGGCTTTTAAAGAGTTTTCCCCTGATTTCAACATCTCAAAAGTACTTAATGAGTCATCTGAACTGTTTTTTTTTGTGAATAATCAGTTAGTCATTTCTTTCTTTTGTTTGTGTGGGTCTTTCAAACTACAACGAGAGGGGGTTTGTTATTCTCATATTATTTTTCAATAGGGAAAATGTGAGTGCAAGACCATCCGAAAAAAAATATGGCATACCGTATCAGTGTAGTGTTTGAAATTACTTATAGCTCATTAAACAGAAGTGATTAGATTGTAAATTGACTACAAGGTTGAAAGAATTGTGTATATTTAGTATCTGTGAGACTAGAAAAAACTGAAGGGAGACACTGTAATGAAGTTCACACATTTAAGATGTTGCTGTGGAAGAAAGCATTGTTCTTGTCTTCCAAAAAGGAAAGGAACAGAAATGATGAGCTTGAACTACAGCAGGAAAGATTCAGGTTTGACACCACAAAAACTTCTCCAGTAGTAGGGGTAGTGAAGTGAAGGAAAGGCTAGTGCCTACTATTTTAAAAAGCCGAATGTACATCTTGTAGACAAGAATCCGACATGAGTGATTTTCACCTGGGCAACAGGAAGGAGCAAACATCATCTCATGTTCCCTTTTACTCTCTTTTTCTACCATTCTATTAATCTTTTTTCTTTAATCTTTCAGACTGTTTAATTTTAGGGGGCTGCTGAGATTTTTTCTTCCCGCCCCCAAACAAACATATCTAACTCCACCCCCAGTCTCCACCTTCTGCAACTCACTGCCTATTGGTATACGGTCCAGTTCCAGAATGGCATTGCTGACTTTGTTCCAGAACAACATCTAAATGTTGTCACTGCAGAACTCTCCAAGGGTTCATGTAAACAAAGGGCTTTTTTATGCCAATAATTCGTTCTCTTTCCTATCATAGTACTGCCATTAGAGTGCTAGTGTAGATACAGCACCAGCTGGGGTTGGAGCTTTAACATATTTTCTATTCTTGTTTCCTCTAAGTATACCGAGATAATGTTGCGTATAGTGCAACCTGGCATTATATCTATTGCAGAGTTCCTATCAGAGGAGCTGAACCATCAGTAGTAATGATGGAAAAAATTCAGGGAAGACAGAAGTTCTAAGTTCATCCCAACCACTTCTATAATTAGGGTCTTTTTACTTGCTACTTGAGTTGTAGTTGGTCTTTTCTGCACAGATAAAAGGCATCCAGTGCCCCCTCCTCCCCTCACAAAAAACCCAAACCCAAAAGAAACAAACAGAAATCCCCCAAAAGCCACCCTTGGAAACACTTAGGACAAATGGGAGTCTCTCGTCTTTATTCTCCCTTCCTTTGTCCAATCTTAACTTTTCAGATGGTATTTTAATGTGTGGCTTTTGTGTTTAGGGAACTTGTCCACATCAGTGAAATTTCCTGGGAAAATTTCGTCCAAAATTAAGGATACTGTGCCAGCACTGTGGCTTTACACAAAATAGGTCTGTCTCTTTTAGCCAACTTGACTCTTGTTGAGAGGCAGAATTCCCCTTTGGTTTGGGAACTGCAGCATCTCCATCACTGCCAGCTGTCTGATCCCAAAGATGAATGTGAATTACCCAGACAGGTGCATTCATTTCACTCCTCCTCATCATCCCCAAGTCTGCCCTCCACAGGGGATCCACATGTACAGGTTAGTATTTATGAGCTGTTAAAGAAGCATATGAAGATAAAGGACTCAGAATAAGTTCTGATTGCGTTTTGATACCTGCAAATGACATTGCCACAAATTTTATGTGGCTCACAAGAATTTCTGCCACCCTACTCACCTTTTAATCTGGAGCCTGGATGAGTGCTTATATGGCAAAGCTTGCTTCTGTTGGGGTCATCTGAGAAATGACACCTTGGCATTTTTCTAGTCTGGCATAATGAAAGAAGCACAATGGATAAACTGGTTTTAAACCATGAACACTGGATACTGTAGGTGCTGACTTCTAACACTTTCATTAACAGCTCGAACACACACATGACATTTCTGTTCTTAGTGAAGACTGTGTATTGCCAGCCACTTTTTTTTTTGTCATCATGAGCTGCTTATCTACTTACAGTATTGTCATAAATCATAACTAAATATTCCTCTTCCACTTTGCCTTGTCTTCTTATTTGCCTCTAACTAGTCCCTCCCCCAAGGGAGTCCCTCCCCTACCATTTCCTCTCATCTTACCTGTGCCTTCTACTTTCAGCAAGACTATAGGTTTTGTAATGCTAAAAGACAGGCTGCCAATTCAGCATTCTTTGTATGCCCAAGTGGTTTACACATTTGCAGACTTGGAAGAGTGCTTTGGGTTAAATGCAAGCCCACGGAAGACAATGAGAGTCTTGCTATCGATTTCAACAGAGCGAAAATTAGTGTTGTTTGTCCAAAGCATGCTTACTTCCCCCTTATTTCCATAAGTGGTATCTCTTCATAGAAATTAATAATCTTAGATTTGCTATATTGGTCTCTGAATGTTGCATTTTATCATGTTACACTGAGTAGCGCATAAGATACGCCTCTCTCTCTTCCTCTCAGATATCCCTTCCTGGCTTCACCTGGTAGTTTTCCAGCACAATATATTTCAATCTTTTACTACAATTATATTATTTCATTGCATTTCCCTAAATAGTTCTGGTGCCACTGCAAAAGATGTCAGTGGTCTTTTTGACTTATTTTTTTATGACTTTGAAGACAAATGAAGTCTTGGGGAGCGAGGGCGGACTGCGTGTACCTTTGTTCCACAAAATGCACACACAAATATTTCTTCCTCATATACAGCCTAGGGCTTCCAGTTTTAAATACGAACTCTGCATTACACAGCATCACTTTTCATTGAATTCAGCATGTTGCTGTCTGCAAAAATCTATTCCTTGACATCTATACATGAAAAAATAAGTGAATTAACAGAAAGGCAGTACATCCATAAAATGATAGTGGAAAGATCATCTGATGGGGAAGGACAGGGCATGTCCTTTCTCTTCTTTCCTCTCTAATTTCTATGGTGGTTTGTATCATTCAGAAACCATGCCTGTAAATGCATCAACAACAGGAAACTGTGGACAGGGGTGATGTGAACATGGGTCCCAGTGGTTCACATTGCAGAGACAAATGCATATATGCCTAGTGTTAGACTGTAAAGTATTTCAGACCAGGTTAAATTCTCTTCCTTCTCTCCTGCATTTATTATTATCAGGTCTTTGACAAGACTTGACCTAATGTCCGTGGTCTCTGTCTGGCTTTGTTTATCCCTGGGCTTACAGCCACCTTTGTTTTGTTTCAAGGTAGCATTGAAACAGAAATGCTGAGGTAAGCAGAGCTAAGAAACATTTTGCTCCCTCCCAACACCCCTGTGTAATAATAAGAAAAAATGATAGTACTCTCCGGAAATTTGGCTAGGCTATTACTAAGAGAAGATTTTATAATATGGACTACCTTGTCCTAGTGCAATATCTTTCCCATAGCAATTTTAAACCATTTCATACAGTTAAATACATTTTTATAAAACGGGAAGACTGAGGTATGAAGTCCAAAGTTGAAGAACAAGTCAGTGGAAGGAGCAAGAGCGAGTCAGGAACAGTGAGAATAGAACACGTATTTCCTAGCACAGCAGCAACCGTCCTTATGTGCAGCTTTAATTATGTTGACGGACACAGTTTAAGCTGTTCCCTGTTATGGATGTACATCTCTGTGACTCTCTTGTTATAATTTTATGTTAGAATTGAAGCAGTTTAGGCTCAGTATTAGACACTGGGAAGTGTAAGTTTGCATCTCAGTATCAATTCCATGTAGCTACAGCTATTACAATATAGCACATTTTTCATTATTTTGATGCTTTTATAGACAATTAACAGTTAATAAGCAAATCAAGTATGATGTTTGCAATCTGTCTTGGATCTTCAGCAATAAACCACTTCTCTCAATTCACATCTCTTGCATATTACAAAAGAAGGTTTTTAAGTGCTTTTTGGCACTGAGGAATTCGACCAGAACCCTCCACTTCAACAGCATCCAAATGATTGTGGAATAAAGAGGCTTTTATTTCAGAGTAGTATTTCTAATGGAAATTATTCCAGAATAGGTTATTTTACAATATCTATTTGATTCACTTTTCTCATACAAACTCTAGACTAATTTAGTTAAATCAGTATTCAGTAGGCCAACTCCCAGGCTTCTATTCTCAAAATATAATGTATTTTTGGAAAAAAACAGACTGAAGAGATTAGATTGGCCTGGAGATTTCAATCTTCATACATTTCACCTTTAATTTATTTTAACACATTACCTATCTGTAACTAAGACATCACTTATCTGCTTCTGAAAATATTTTTTAACTAAAGAGTAAATACAAAGTAATTTAACAGAAATATACAGCTGCTCTTTTGTATCCTTGGTAATCGGTTCTGCTTTTGCCTGGCTGATTCAGGAATCCTGTGGGACAACGTTCTTTACAAAACATGGTCTGTGACTTCGCTTCCTTAGTGACTATATTAGCTCCAGAGGTGTGCTCAGGAGAATAAACAACTCAGCTTTTCCAAACCTCTAAATCTGACTTGTTCTGTGTTTTGGGCAAGTGGCCATGTAGGTTTTTATTTTATTAGACCTTGTTTATCTATTATTAACTGTTAGCTATAGATGAGCACAGGACTGTGGTTTTGGTCTGTTGCTTTGTTGTTGTTTTTTTAATATAAACAGCCTTTTGAACATCATGCTTTGCCTTCAGTGGGCTGGGGGTACAGAAGAAAATTAAACAAAACAAAAAATCAAAAGAAAGAAACCACACCAATGAGCAAATAAATAATGAAACGCGTGACATTTTCTGTATGGAACTAGCTGCAGACAAGTTCATTAATTAAATCATCCAACATGAAATGTAATAAATAGTAAAACTTAGGCTAGTTGTAGTTTCTCACATTATTTGTCTTCTTTTATTTAAAGTATTTAATCATTCTCAGGCTCTCTTTCTCTCAGACTAGTGATTTTTTGAATAATATATTCCAAATGACATGAAGTTAACTTTGGAAAACAAGCCTGGCTCAGCCGATGAACCAGACATCCCTCCTAAATCTGACTCCAAGGAAAATACAGAATTCTGCAGGGCCTTCGTCTACCAGGGCACAAACACAGGCATTTAACTGGGGCCAGAATGTCAAGAACCTTTCTGGAGTAAAGTTTTATGCCAAATTAAGTATTTACTGTCCCTCAGGTATCACCATAGTACTTGCCACTGATGGTTAAATACCAGTGGCAGTGACAACCTATCCTGGAGGCTTGCTCAGAAGCAGCTGGGCGTGTAAGATTTCCACACCACTTGCCAACCAAAACATGAAGGAAAAAGAGTCTGCTTGTATGGTTAAGAGAAGGGTAGAATCTAAACCAGCCTGGAAAAAAAAAAAAAAAAAAAACAAACAAAAAAACAAAAAACAAAAAACCCAAACAGAAAATAACAATAATCTGGATGAACTGGGCATTGATGCAGGCAAGTTGTGCTTAGCAAATAGCTGACTTGCTGAATGGATTTGGTGGGGAGATAATTCAGGTTGAAAACTGGAGGGTTTCTCTCCTCATCCCTAAGAATTTTGCCCCAAACCAATAGTAGCTATTGAGGTTTGGAGACATCCGACACATGCAAGGGTACAGTTTTGTGAGGAAACATCATGTTATACACAGGCCTGAGAGAAGCAAGAATCCTCAGACTCCCATGAAAAAACAGATGATGATCTTTCCAGAACAGCCATGCAGACACAAAAGGGTTAGACCCTTCAGAAGAGTTTCAGGTAAGGATACAACCAGCTGCTGGGCCTCACTGGCTCTGGCTGGTGCCTGAGAAATACATTTTCCCCTTGAGTTTCTCTGTGCCTCCAGGAGATTCCCTCAGTATTTCTGCACCCCTTTTGAGCCTCTGGGTGGCTGCTCAGGGGAGGCTTCACAGAACATACCAAAAAAAAAAAAAAAAAAAAAGAAAGGATATACTGGGGATAGGTCAGCATCACCTTGGCCAGACTCATAGTCTGTGCAGGGAGAGGCTTAAACACACCCTCCAGAGCATACAGGATCTTGCAGGCCTAAGCATGCTGGTCAAGTTAGCATGCCAATTAAGGATGCTTGGCAAACCTTCTACAGCCTGTCTGTGAGGAGAAGGGAGCACACCATGATAAGAGGTGCTCTTAATTTCTTTGCCAACATTGCCAGTTTTCCCTCTGCTACTAGACCAGTTCCTCAGCGCCCACTGGGACTGAAGCTCAGATTCCTGTGGAGAGACGTCTGCAGTTTCCAGCTGGGTACTTTGTAGGAACTTGCTGCCTTTTGCAACGGACCCCTTAAGGTGTGAGCTTTGAAGACAGGATACCTTTGTTCCAAAGCTTCACTGCAAGGTGACTGTTGTAAAGTTCCATGCAGTAGCTATCTCCAGCCTACAGAGAAGATAGTGAATCTGACTGCAGCTTGGTTCTTTATCTGTATCTTCCTAAGGCTCCCTGCAGCTGATGATATTCATGTTATTTAGGGAGCCAGGTTCAGTTCTGTATCTTTTGTGAGAGTGTGTGGAAAGAGAGGTTAATGAACTGAATGCTGAAACATCTGCAGCTTTTTATCTGTTTTACCTTTGAATTATTCATCTCAGAGGTTTACAAAACAGCAGTTAGCTTGTCAGTTTTATTCTTTCTGAGTCTTTAGAGCCTTTCTTTTACTCTCTCTGTATTTGTTTTCTTACTCATTTCTGCATGTTGTTGTCATTGTTACATTGGCTCAAAGGTAATTTTTCCTGGCAACACACCCTTTTATTTGGGGGCCTACACTTGTGTTGTCTTCTGAAAAGAATTTCCATTCTTCTGGCAATTTTGAGTTTTTTCAATTTTTTTTTTTTTCCTTTCATCAAGCAAAGACAATTCTCTTGTGGCTAATTTTACTGACTGGTGTACTGAAAAAACCAATAATATACATATTTTTTATATATGTGTGTATATATATATACACATATACGTCTTTTATATTATATGATACACACATATATGTATGTGAACTACATATATGTATACTATATACATATGAGACATATAGACAACCAGGATAGTGAAGTATTAAGGGAAAGGTGACCTGCAGCTGATTTTATGTGAGCCAAAAAGTTGCCACCTCCAGTTCATTACTCCACAGTTGTGCTGACAACATGGCCGTAAATGCCCTATGCCTTGTTTCAGTCAGGGGCTGCCAAAGAACAGCAATGTACATCTCCTGAACTAGAAGCCTTTATTTTCCTTGAAAAGGTCACTCCTTTTTTGAAACTGGTCAGGGAAACAGGTTAGATGAAGCAGTAACCTCCAACTGGGGGTATGTGGTATGGGAAGGGCTGGAGGAGCTGTAGGGTTACTGGAGTGAACTGACAGCTGTGAGTGGGATGAGTTGACCCACGTAGCTGATACAGATGCAGCCAGATGTGGAATGATGCCTATCGCCAAAAAACTATATCTGCAGTACTGGGCAGAGAATAGAAAAGGGATGACTAGATGGCATTGCAAATGTGGGAGACAAAGCTGAGTCTTCATCTCAGTTTCACGGGAAATGGGTCAGAGCTAATGCTGCCAAGTCCTAGAAAAGATTATGATTTAAGTACTTCAATAAGAGCTCAGATTTTCCCTGGAGTCTGAGCCACCCAGCTCCTATTGAAAACCCTAGCCAATACTAATTGGTTTTTTTTAGCCAGACTGAGCATTCAGACATTATTACAATGACAATTAGAAGAAATCCTAATAACATTGGGGTGGGGCGGGGGAGGGGAATGTGATTTTCAGAAGTTAGTGTGTAGTACCTCTTTGACAAAACAAACTCTACTTGCCCAAAACAACATAATTCCAATAAATGATTCATGCTCTTCCAGCTTGTTCTCAATCATAGGTGGCTTTTTCACACACAAATGGCAGAAAAGCATTAATGAGCACAGCTTCCAAATTCCAGTAGATCTTGTACCTCTAATTTTCTGAGTCACTTCAGGAATACTTGAATGCTGTTGTAAGAAGAGCTATAAGAATAATATTCCTCATTTATACACTAACTTAGCTTGAAATATGAAACACCTTAATACAGTGCTTGTGACTCCTCGTGTATGAGCTTATTCATATGTGGGAAGATCAGGGCCTAAGAGTAAGGGAAGGTATAACTCAGGTCTCTCCACTTTCACTGTCTCTGTAACTGTAAATGTTTTCTTCCACAGGCAGATTTTGAAAAAATTAGGTAAAATACATTCACAGCTGCTGATTGAAAAATAATTCCTGGTGACATAAATGAACTCATAGGATGTACAGAATGAAATTATTATGAGCACAATGTTTTTTTGTGGTAGATTTGGAGGCAGAAGCTGTGACTCCACTCCTGCATGGCTCTTCAAAGCTCCCCCAATGCACTGGAGAAGAGCTTGTCAGGCTCAGGTTGCCTGGGATTCATTCCTGTCTCGACTACTGGCTTTTCATTTGTACTAATGCATCTCTGTGTACATTTGTTTCCCAGCTTGTAAAAAAGGGTGAAGATACGTGTCTCCCTTTGTAAAGTCACTCAGGATGCACTGTTGGAAAGTATCCTTTAAGAATGGAGCATTATTACAGAATTTCATTCATGTGAGGGTAATTGCAGGACTGGGATTACAGATTCTTTGTTGGGTATTTAAATAACCATAAAAACCTGAACTGGTACTGACTGCTCCTGCCCTTATCTGCAAATAGATTCTGACTGTATTTGCAAGGATTAGTATTGCTTGCGTGGGATTGAACCCACTTTCAGCAAGGCCGTGCACAACCCACGAAATAACTGATTATCAGACAACCGTATGCTGACTTGCTGTCTTCTGATATATTATTAGAGGTTGGTGTTTAAGGGAGGAGTGCAGTATGCAAACAACATTTAACCAGCATTTCTGATATTGCCCTGTATATCCACCACAGAGCCAAGACTAATAATTTCATCACAGGTCATACCTTTTTTAATGTATTCCTTATAGCACTGGGGCATGCAGCTCTGTGATTACAGTAAAATCATTGCTGTCAACCTGCAAACCCAGTGAGTTCCTTGGCCTTATTTCTTTAAAATAAAAGCTTACTAATATGAATTTAAAAGAACAGAAGCTGGAAACAGTGAAATGTCCCACTGCTAGATTTAGGAAAGCTGGGAACTATTCCAAGGGGTCCCGGTAGCTTTCTGTGTGATCCTCAGTCCATCAATCAAGTTTCAGAGATACGTAAGCAACTAACACCCACTGGAATCCAGCAAAGAATGAGACGCCTAATCCAGTTTGAAAGTGTCAGCTTCATTTCTGTGATGTAATTACTTTTCTCAAAGTGAGGATTGTACACCATTTATGTTTCACATAGCCCAGGGGAGGGCTGAGATGTGAAGCCTAACAGTGCAGGAATCCTCTGGGAATAGAAAGTATATGCAAGAAACAGAAATCCGGAAGTTATTAACTTAATTCGCAAAAACGTCTTTACCATTATGTGCTGGTAAACGTGAAGGTCACTGTCTCCAGGGTGAGGAGCAACCATGTGAGGAGACAGAGATTCTGTTTTTCCTTAAGCATGGCTTTTCTCTGCAAGTGCTTCTGCATGTGAGGGAGTGGGAAATGCTCCTGATCCTGTCCTGTTGGAGGACATGCCAGGGTCAGTAGGATACAAATCTTGACCAGGTACTGTTCACAAGTGTTCTTTCCCCTGACATTTTAATGTGTGTTTCTTTAACAGTTGTGTATTAGTTCTGAACACTCTTTCTGCTCTTTTCATTTTATGGGCAGTGAAAGTTATTGCTCCCCTCCATTTTTGATTCCACAAAACTGTAACCAAAACCAAGGACAAGTATGTCTTCCAGTATAGTATGATGTATTGTGTATCATATCATTATGTTTTGGGTTTTGCAATCTAGCAAAATAATAATAATACTTAGCACTGACATAGCAATTACCTCTTCAGAGCCCTTTGTAACCATTGGGTAGTTCAGTAGTTCCCAAACTGTGGTCCATGCACTGGGAGTGGTCTGCACAGAGCTGTTGCCTCATGCTGTTGGCTACCGGTGTTTACCACTGCTACAATGCATTAAAGACAGCTACATATATGTTTAATTCAGTGATACAAAATAGCAGACAGGAATCCTGGTACAAGGAATGAGTTGGGACCACCTGCCAAATTACACACTGTGGCGTTAACTTCGCACCTGGGCCCCTTTAGCCTGGGCCTGGCACAAATCTTGCTTACCTGCCACAGTAAATCCACATTGGTCACACATGAGCAAGTGCTCCAATGGTTTCAGGGATGTTGTGTGACCTGGCAAGTGAAATGACCTCCAAAACCGCAAGAAAGAGGGCTTTTACTGCAGGTTCTCTCTTCAGATAAAACTGGGATAAGAAGAAATGTATTCAATCCAGAAAAGTAATTTCATGCAAATGCAAACTTTCTGAATTAAAGGATTACAAGGATTACCGCTAATCCATTTTTAAAGGATTTAAAGCTGTAAAAATAACCCTTTTAAAATTTTAAACATCCAATTGGAAGACGGACTCCAAACTGGGCCTTCCTAACAGCACAGCCTATCCTAACAACCAGAACACTGTTGCTTATGAGCAACTATGGTCACCCTGACCTAAACAAAACGTCTCAGTGCTGTATATAAGTGGAATAGCTTCAGTAGCCTGGGATAGGGGCTCTCTGCTAGCCTTAGTTCAAAAATACTGCTGTTCTTGATCACAGAACAAAGAAAGATGAACCCAGATCTCCTTAACTGGGGCTATATAAAGAAGGAAGAGAGAGCACACCCATTCTGTAAGCAGTACTTCAGTTATCTTGCAGTTTATATCTTTGGCTTTCACTAATTGTGCCCAGAGGCTAAAGCATTTCATTTCCAGAGGAACTGAAGAATACATGGGGATAAATTTTTTCCTCTGATCTTCCCAGAAATCTAAGAAGTCAAAGAAGCAAACAAATAAAACCCCTAACATTAACCCCAAAAATATTTCAATTTTTATTTGTCTGCCCCAAAGTTCTCTATATCACTTGACTACATCCAGGTAGCAGAAGCCATCATTTGGAGTTGATGATATTTTGATTTCCATCAAATTTACTTTCTGCTCTGAAGAAGGAACACAAAGGGTAGGTCAAATAGGCATAGGAAAGGATGGGCACCTTGATCATCTGTGCTGTGAAATTGTTAGAACAGTTCCTGGGACATAACTAGGCACAGTCAAAAGGAAGCACAGGCCAGCAACCATTAGCAATAATCCGGTTGGATGTGGCCAGCCTGTTTTTGGAAGTAAGGGAGTGGCTAGTCTAACCTACTTGATCTCAGGGCCAGAGAATGGGCCTTAGTGGTTTTTAGCTTTTTAATACACATGTAGCCACGAAGGTTTTGTGTGTCCAGGGAAGATGAGGATCTTCAAATATCTGTTCATCTAGATGTGTCAAAACATATCAAGCCAGCCTGTGTCAAACCAGATGGAGCTCTGGACAAAATGACGGGTAACACCGCAGCTGAGTTATTCCCTCGAGTGCTGTAAGGAAAAAGTTAATCAAGAAATTGAGACCAGAAGAGTAAAAGAAGTGTATGGAAACTCAGCTATAGAGTTCAATACATCTTAGGAAGGGATGTGCTCAGGAAAACTTTTATGCGTCTGTCCGTGAAATTCATTGATGGCTTCCGACAACTGAGTGCTGTATGACTCAAGGATTAAAAGAAGATATTGGGTCAAATAAATATTGCTCCAGAGAAAGTCCCAAAGCTCTCTCAATCTTGAGCATGCAAACTTTATGCAGAGTTCCCCTTCTTGTGGTAAGCCATTGAGGACCCCATGAAACTCAGACATCTTTTTGCACCCTGAATATGTCTCTGTAGCCATCTGTTCTCAAATTAGAGCTGAAATGTAAGTTCTCAGAACTTTGCTGTACAACAGTCACATCGCCCTTGCATGTAACGACATGTTTCGATTGTTCTTATGCAAAACTGCATTGGTTTAACTTGCAATATGAAACAGTCTTTCAATAGTCTTGTTGTATATCTTCAAGCTGAAAAGGATATAGCGACTTGGAACTACAAAATTAAGCTGGAAGTCTCAAGGGAAAAGGGCTGCTTTGTAAGGTTATTAATCCTTCCTGTTTTCACTCTGTCCAAAAATACCACAATTTCAGTTTTGGTCACGGCATTTCAGCACTTCTTTCCTAGCCAAAATCTCAAAGTACTCAAATGCAAGGAAAGGAAAATAATCAGGGATGATTTAAAACTTGCATCCTCCCTTCCCCCCTACTCCCTCTTCACTTTTCATACTGACCCTACCTCCCCCATCCGCCTTTTCTTTGACTGAAGAACAATTTTTTCTTCGCAAATTAAATTCCATCTAGTAGTTCTAAGCTTTTATGTTTTGAGGAGAGAAGATATTGAAAAGTGTAATTATTTGTAAAAAATAAAATAAAATCTATATCTGGCATAAAAAAGGCATCTGGAAAGACAAAAGTTTAACAGAAACATTTTGATAGCTAATATTTAAGTTCATTCCAAAAAATGTGCATGTATAAGATTAGCCCAAATACGAAATATCTTCCAACGTATTGCTACAGCAGAAAGTCATTCAGTACAGACATTTTCAGAAAACCTTGTCAACAGATTTGAAGACTGTAGTTGATAAAAGCCATAGATGGGCATGAGGAAGAATGTAAACAGAAGAGGGAGGGTTGGATCATTCTATTTCTCTTCAGTTGTTGGACTTCAGTTTGTAGCAATTTAAAACCTTGCAACTTTAAACTGTCTAGTTCCAGTCTTTCGGCCCTGCAGTGTGGTACTTTTAAATGGTGGGATTAGGGGCCCAGCAGCTTCCAGGAATGCACTTTACAATACCATGCTGACAAATTTGTTCTAGCTGTCTAGCCCTCTGGGTAGGCGTGAAAGGACTTTTTGTAAAATCTGTTCATTGTTTGCTCTGGTTTACAAAAAATCTTTCATAAGTAAAGAGGGTGACATACAGCTAAAGGCAAATGTTTTCTTTATTCATAAGGCAAACCTTTGTCCTGTTTTATTGTTTTTTTTTTTTATGAGAGAGGATAGTAAAGAATTGCTTCTCTAGAAACATAAATACAGAGGAGAAGAGCCGAGAGGAGAGGAGAGGAGAGGAGAGGAGAGGAGAGGAGAGGAGAGGAGAGAAATGAATAACATCATGCAATCTAAAGTGGACAAACCAAGTTGTAGTACCATGTAAATTGAACAAACAGCAGAAATTCAAATGTTCCACTTGCAATAGCTAGAGCAGGAGGGGGGGATGGCACTAGCAGTGGGAGGTATCTGCCACCTGCCTTCTCTCTCTGTTCTCTTTGTAAGATGTTTCTCTTGTCCTGCTCAGTAAAGATCTGTTTGGTCCTTTTCTGTTTCCCCAGAATAAACTAACATCTCTCTCTAAAAAAAAAAAAAAAAATTCTCTGAAAAATGAAAGATCTTAAAGGGATGTGTGTGGGTTGTAAACTCATTGTACAGATGAGCGACCTGCTGTCTGACATTAGTCAGGTTTGGAACCTGATGGACACTGGGCTTGGTTAAGATAGTGATTTATCTCTGAGATAGAAGTGCTCTGTGTCCCTCTTACTACTCAGATTTGTTAACCTGGCTGTTATGTATAAGATCGAGCTTAAATTCCCGATGCTAATTTTTTTCTGATCACACCACAGTACACTTTTTCTGTAATTTTTTTCTGAGCACACCACAGTAACAGAATTGTGTTTTACAAAGCTTTAAGGTGGCAGCAGCAGCAGCAGGAGCAGCAGCAAGAGAATGAGAATCCAAAAATGCCAAATTGAATGGAGAATATTAAAGAGTACCACAGGCCAGCAAGAGCTGCAAGCAATATATCCATATGGCATAATGTGGAGGTATGACTCTAGGCACCAAAACCAGCATGGTCAAGTTAGCAGTATTGCCGTGGACATAAATATTGCACATTGGTTCTCATCACATGGCAACAGGTTTCTATGCCTCACACGTGCAAGTGAAGGGAATTGTTCCATACATATGTGTAAATCTACTTTTTCCTAGCTTCCTAGCATTTAACTTTTCAAACTAAGTCATAACCTACTAGTAATAATGTTTGGGTTTTTTTAATCTTACATGCTGTATATCAGATGTCCCAGGATAGGCATGTATTAAAGATACACTATGTCCCCAAACACTAAACATATCATGTGACCTCTCATCTGCTAAAACATTCAGGCATCTTTTGGGAATAACCAAACATGACATACCAGAATGTAGAAGTACATTTAAATGACCCGGGCACATGTTCATTCACTTTCATTCAAAATATTTGGAACAGCTCAGATGTACCAAAGCCTAGACCACCAGTTTTTTTTAGCATTTTCTATTACTTTGTGGTGAATTTTAACTTCTGGATGTGGTGAAAATGAAGAAATTTCCTGTCAAAGCTTCTTGTCTGTTTTAGGGCTTATGTGCTGATGGATTTCAGTTTTTTAATGGATGATTAACTGTTAAGAAAAGACACCATAAATGACTAGCTTCAGCAGAGCTTGTCTAACTTAAGGTACGTATTTGGCACTCTGTTGTCATCTCTACTGCAAATTTATTACTAGAGGCATCTCCCAAGATTAACATTACAGCTATGAGATGCTATTCAAGCAGCATAGGAAATACTGTCATCTTGTCAGTCAGCCCAACCCCGCATTTTCCTTTCATCTCCTTTGCAGCTGTCTTTGAAAACAAAACCTAATACCTCTTTCATGATTCACAGAAATGGATTATCTCTGCTGTGAAAATGCATCATTGGTCTTTTGGATTAATCAGTCAATGATATATCCTGTTCCCAGAGCAATAGCAGACTCAGCAGCCTTTGGGAGTTCTAAGAGAAGCAGTGTTTTTCATCTATTGGTTTTAAAGCTGTCCATAAATGAGAGAAGTATCTTTTGGGTGTACCATGCCTTATAAGAAAACTGATGAGATGGAAGCCGTAAAAATTGACAACTGATACCCTTCTAAATTATCAAAAGGAAGAAGTCACAATGAACAATAAAAATCCTGTGCAGGTTGTAAGTGTTCATAAAAATGTGCCTCTCTCAAATACAGCATTGAAGTAAAATTCAAAAGAAAGAACACTCACAATATATCAATGTGGTTTTGTTTCAATACTGGCAGTTAAAAAAACCCTCTATGCAAGTTGAGTTCATATTCTTAATGATGAAAATGTACTGTACACATATAATTAGGACAGATTACAGGAAAATCTCAGAAAGTGACTAATGTTTATGTCTGCAAAAGGTTAGAAAAAACTGCTAGCTCATTTTTGTTTCCCAAGGATGTATTTCTCTACATGACTTACCGTGGTGTATTTAAATAAATGGGCTGCACTATTTGTGGTTTCATCAGACATGGTGTTATTGTTCATTCTTGTCTGGAAGAGCTAACAGGTTGAGCACAAATACCATAACTGTTCATCCCTATAGTTATTTTTTCACAGGTAGGTATGGAGTTTATTTCTGAGGGGCCTCAAAAATCAGCTTCAGATTGATTGCTCACCCTGTGTGAGATTGTGCAAGACATGTATTAGTGACATACAAATTATACATACAGTGAGCTTGTGTCTTGGCCAACTTCTCCCCTTCTCTACAGGCACATCTGAGAAACTGTAGAAACAACCAAAAATTCTATGTTAATTAGTTTATGTGAAAAATAAAAGAAAATATCAGAAAGTGGGTAAGAATCTGTAGCAGAACCCATTGAAAAAAGGGGAGTCAATAAGGAAAAAAAAAAAATTATTTCCATTTTGCAGAGACTGAAATTCAGGCCTTTCTTGTTACACATTATATAACAAAATACAAAACCTTATGGAATATAAATGCAGAGTTTTTAGTTTTCTCCACTTCCAGTTTTGTAAATTTATAAAAAGTTTGGCCAGTTTCCCCTTAGTATACAGACACGCCGTGATGGAACAGCTCGTTCTGGGCGTCATCTCAAGGCATGTGGAGGAAAAGGAACCTATCAGAAGTACTCAACATGGATTCACCAAGGGGAAATCATGTCTGACCAATCTGATGGCCTTCTATGATGGCATGACTGGATGGACAGATGAGGTGAGGGGTGTGGATGTTGTCTACCTTGACTTCAGCAAGGCGTTCGACATGGTCTCCCACAGCATCCTTATAGGGAAGCTTAGGAAGTGTGGGTTAGATGAATGGACAGTAGGGTGGATAGATAACTGGCTGAAAGACAGAGCTCAGAGGGTCGTGATTAGGGGCACAGAGTCTAGTTGGAGACCAGTGATGAGTGGTGTTCCCCAGGGGTCAGTACTGGGTCCAGTCCTCTTTAATATATTCATCAGTGACCTGGATGAAGGGATAGAGTGCATCCTCAGCAAGTTTGCCGATGACACAAAGCTGGGGGGGTGGCTGACACACAGTGTTGCTGCACCACCATGCAGAGAGACCTAGACAGGCTGGAGAGTTGGTCAGAAAGGAACATTATGAAATTCAACAAAGGCAAGTGTAGGGTGCTGCACCTGTGGAGGAACAACCCCATGCACCAGTACAGGTTGGGGGCTGACCTGCTGGAGAGCAGCTGGGTGGAAAGAGACCTGGGAGTCCTGGTGGACAACAGGATGACCATGAGCCAGCAATGTGCCCTTGTGGCCAAGAACACCAATGGCATCCTGGGGTGCACCAAGTAGTGTGTGGCCAGCAGGTCGAGGGAGGTCATCCTCCCTCTCTACTCTGCCTTGGTGAGGCCTCATCTGGAGTACTGTGTCCAGTTCTGGGCTCCCCAGTTCGAGAAAGACAGGGAGCTGCTGGAGAGGGTGCAGCAAAGGGCTACAAAGATGATGAGGGGTCTGGAACACCTCTCTTTTGAAGAAAGGCTGAGGGATTTGGGTCTTTTTAGTCTGCAAAAAAGACGACTGAGGGGGAACCTTATCAACACTTATAAATACTTAAAGGCTGGGTGTCAGGAGGATGGGACCAGGCTCTTTTCAGTGGTGCCCAGTGACAGAACAAGAGTTAATGGGCACAAACTTGAACATAGGAAGTTCCACCTAAACATGAGGAGGAACTTCTTTACTTTGAGGGTGGCAGAGCACTGGAATAGGCTGCCCAGAGAGGTGGTGGAGTCTCCGTCTCTGGAGACATTCAAAACCCACCTGGACACGTTCCTGTGCAACCTGCTCTGGGTGACCCTGCTCTGGCAGGGGGGTCGGACTAGATGATCTCCAGAGGTCCCTTCCAACCCTACAATTCTGTGATTCTGTGATTCTATTTACGTATTTGTATTTTATATAATTACACATTTGCATTTTTCTTTCTGCCATTTACAATCACTGAAACATGACAAAGTTGTTCAAAGAATAATAATCTTGCAGTCCTCACTGTATGCAAGTAGAGTTGTTTTTTTTTTTTTAAAATTTTACTCCAGTCAAGTGATTTCTTAACTATCTCTGCAAAAATAAATCTCAGAAATTCTTGAGATTAAGAATAAGGCATGTTTCCCCATGCTTTAACCAGCCTTGTAATGACCAGAATCAGACACATTATTTTTAGAACTGTGCCAAATACAGGAATTCCTTGAACAGAAATACAAACCTCCTTATTTCAACTCAATATATTCTTATTCATGCAGTTATGGAACATGCTATTCTTTACCCATAGTCTTGCAATATGATCTCCTCACCACCATGGCTTCCAGATGATCAAAGCCAGGACTTCATGAGACATTTGGCACATTGATATAATTCTGAGACACATCTTTTGCTCTTAAATGCAAGATTTTATATGCAGTATCTTTAAAAATTCTTACGGTTTCCTTGCTCCCAGCTCATAGTCAATCTGATCTTTCTTATCAGTACTACCATTATCATTATGTCACCCGCAAATTTGTCAGAAAGGACTTCACACGCTTCTCCAGAAAAGCAATACAAATGGAAAACAACTTAGTGCCAGATCATCCTCTCTGGACTCGCACAGAAACCCATCCACTCAGAGATGACTTCCTGTGAACAATTACATTTCAGTTACTACTCAATTAACTAGTTTTCTATTATGGTTTTCTTTCTTTTGTTGTTGGTGTTTTTTTAATAAAGTGGAACACATTAACATGTCAAACATTTTACAAAAGTTTGGCATTATTTTATGAATTCTTCCTTTTTTATCAATCAGAATGTTACTATGGTTAAAACATGAGGTCTTTTGTGAAAATACGGTTTCTCATAAAAGCCGTATTAATTTACTTCTGCTTTATCACTGTCTCAGTCTTTATTGATTAACTCCTTCATTGTCTGTTTAGTTAACTGGACTAGTGTTTGGGAAGACCAGGATTATAACTGGTTCATCCTATTTATCTTTTATCAATATTGGCATAACATTAGGATTTTTTTGTTCTATTGGAACTTCCCTACTCTTTCCAAACTTACTGGAAAACAATATTTGCAATTTAAACAGACACTCAACCAGCTCTTTTTAAAATCTTGGATGCAAGTTAACCTTTATTCACTGGTTGAAATGTCAAGTTTTAGTAGTTTTTGTTTAGTATCTTCTGTCAGAGTGGAAACTATTTCATCTGACTAAGAGCTAATAGGGATTTGCCAAGAACAAACCATGCCTGATTTCTTTCTCTAACACAGTAACAGAATGAAGAATACACAGGAGATGTTGTATATCTTCCTCTTAATGAAGTTTTTGATCATCTTATGACAATCCTAGGGAAATCTTGTGTTGACTATAAACTGCACGCAAAATCAGATGGATAGCAGTTCCAGACAGTTGTTGCGGTCCATGGTCAGTGACAGGAAATATCCAGTCATGTGCTGCTCTGCATCTAGGTGTGCTCAAAATTTTCATGAATGACTGACCTTCAGGAAGGAAGAGAGAACACGCTGATTAAATTTACAGTTGAGTGGAATCCAGAAGGGTAGGAAGAGAAATCAAAATGATTTTAGCAAGCTGAAGAAACGGTTTGAAAAGAAGACTGGATGGAATTCAACAGTAACAAGTGTAAGAAAAAATCAGCCACACAGATACAGGATGGGGGGGGGGGTGAAGACCAAAAAACCAGGATGGTGGCCATTACTTAGAAGCTCATTTGAGGGTTTGAATGAATCATAAATTGAACTCAAGTCAGAAATGTTCTGATGTTGTGGAAAGGCTAACAACACAGCGGGATGTATAAACAAGATGAGACATATGAAATAATCCTTCTGCTTTGATTATCGCTGTTAAAGACTCAGCTGGAGTTCAGTTTTGAGCAGTGCATTTCAAGAAAGATGTGAAAATATTGGAGGTAATCCAAATAAGAGTGACGAAAATGATCAGAGGTCTAGAAAACATGACCTGTGATGAGAGAATGAAATAACCGGATTTGTCTCGCCTAACAAAAAGAAGACTGAAGTGAGCATAATAAGTGCTCAAATGCGTAAAAGAATTTTGCAAGGATGAAGGGAATAATCTGTTCTCAATGACCACGGTGGATTAGACAATAAACTTGCTTAATCTGAAGCAAAAAATAAAAGATATTGGGAAAGGTTAGGTGGGAAACAACTTTATATGGGCAAGAACACTAGATCACTAGAACAAATTTCCAAAGGAGACTACAGAGTTTTCAGTGCTGGAGGTCTGTAAAAACACATTAGACAAACAGCTGTCATGAAAGACAAAGGTATTTTGGGGGTCAGGAAATGGACTAGATAATCTCTTAATATCACATCAAGATGTTTTTCTGTGATTTTTCTATGATAGCTGTAAAGTATGAATAAACCCCCTGTTTTCTTCCTATGTACTGATTATGGAAAATGTTGAAATTCTCATTTTAATATGTTCTATTCAAGCTTTATCTGATGATAGCATATTTCCTGAACAGTTTTACCCTTTTTGTACTACAATTGACAATTCTACCATTGTGTCGTGGTTTTGGCCAAATTGGTCAAATTGGCCAATGGCCGGCGACAGATGCTCCCCCCCAGCCTCTGGTACATGGAGAGGAGGAGGAGAGACAAAGAGAGATTTACGAGTTTAGAAGAAACTAAACTAATGAAATATTAAGAATAAAATAAAAAGGAAAATAATGACATAGATACAGTATATACAAAATCGTATTAAGTTCCCAGGATGATGTCACCGGGAGGCACTGGGGAAGTTCCAGGCTGGACTCAGAGATGGGTGGGAACTGGGTTTCCAGAGTTGGAATCAGGAACACACTGATTGGGATCAAAAGCAGATGAACAGACAGGGTCCTCCTCGGATGTCAGCCACTGAAGGAAGAGAGCTGACCCTTTGATCCCTCAGCTTTTATACTGAGCATGGGGCAGATGGGATGGAATACCCATGTTGGTCAATTTTTGGTCACCTGTGCTGTCCGCTCCTCCCCGCAGGTGGGACCCCTCTACACTTTTCCACTTCTGACCTTCTAACGGGGCAAATAACGAAAATTAGCTGACCTTGGTTGTTATAGCAATAAGTATAATCAAGAGCCTCTCTGCATACCATTCCTTGGCACAAGCTGTCTTATCACTCCGAACGAACCATTTTAGACACATTATGCTGTTAATTTCAGAGACTTAGAAGAGGCCTAGCTAAGAAATAAAATTACTGAACAGAAGGTTGGTTCTGTTTTACCTCAAACCAGGACACATTGATAACTAGAAAAGGATTAATACTGCAAGGATTATATTTGTTCATTACAGTGTTCAGTTTCCATAATCAATTTTACTGGTTTACTTTAATTTCTGCCAATAGTTATTTTCCAATAGTTAGATATATTTTAAAGAGATGCTTTAATTTTTCACTCTCAGTCAGGCTGTTTTTCTAACCAATTTGGCCTTCCTTTTGGATTATGGGATTGCAGCTTCTTGACTAACAAGTGACAATATTCTTAAGCAATTCCCAATTATTGTTCATAATTTTCTGCTTGAAGTTATTCCTACAAGCTGATCTTATTCAAAACTGCTTTGAGCTTTCTGAAATTGGTGGTGTTAAAGCCCCACATAGCACTAATTTAGATTTTATTCCGTTTGTGTCTCTGAAGTATTGGGTGCTTGGCTTAGCACAACTTTTGAGAGTACTGTGAGAATAATTTATTTTTATCTCTAGATTTTTTCCCTAACTTTTTGACCTGGGAATTGTTATAGGTGTTGGTGGAACATTCTGAGGATGCTTTGTTAATAGCTGCATGAGCAATTTAATCACGTGGCTCAAATCAATGATCTTCCTCCTCCTTTTAATAGAACCTCTTTTTCCTTCACAGTACATATTTGTCCTTTAAGCATTGGTATCACTAGAAAAGACTATCTCTGGGCAACAGTAGCTGCAAATGATTGCAGGAAACAAGCTGCTTTGCAGACTAGAGAACCAGAATCCGGGGACACACTGAGAAAATGTCGCTAGTGAATGTGTGGCGAGAGCAGCACTAAAACGACCCTCAGGTTACACCATGTTTTACTGAAGAGAGGAATGCAAGAACACTGTGGCCAGACAAGAAAGTAACAGAAATGAAGGTTGCCCCTCTAATTTAATTCATACGCAACTGCAGACAAGCTGGCTTTAGATGCAAAGTCCAGAGGAAGCTACCTGAATGTACTGGTATTGCTACTTGAAGAAATTCTGTCTGAAGTTATCAACTCCTTAATATGTGAGTAATATCAGGCATAGGTCAGAAATTAAATCCAAAGCAGAAAGCCTATGATAGTCCTGGAAAGAGTTATATACAAATTAAGTGCAGGAATGAGCACATTTGCATATTTTCCCCTCTGCATGCTGGAACCTTTGTCCCAGCGCAGTCTGTTCCTACTGATGCTGTCAACTCTTTAGTAGTTACCGTAACACAAAGTCATGCAGAGATGTTTAAAGCTACCTTGAAGTTGTTGTAATATCCCATGCAGCCATCAAAGCAGTCACAGTACTACAGCTACTGCCAGGATACACATACAATACATGGAGAACAAACCTTGGGTATTTTTTTTCTTCTGTTGTTCAAGGGCTCAGAAGCATCCCCATAGGTGCACTGAGCTAGTAATTATTTATTTTTACACATTTTGGCCAGCTCTGTAGCTATGTAATGCTTGGGCTAGACCCCAGGACCAAACACAAGGGGTATGACTCAGTCTGAGATCAAGCCCTCAGCGCCAGAGAGGCTATGGGGGTCTGTGAGCCTGGGGGAGCTCACCTGCCTCACAAAAAATACAAGTGAAATAAAAGCAGGTCAAATCATGACCCTGCCATCTTTCATTGCAGAGATGTTCTTCAGCTGTGGTCTTTTTCTCTAGCTAGCCAACCACTCCCTTGGCCTCACCCTTCCTGCTGCTTTCAAGACTAGTTTTCTGTGGAGATGGGATCCACATGTGAGCAGGTACAGGCACGGACTGAACATACTTGCTGTAGGTGGAAAGATATTCCTAGGATGATACAAAACCAACCTTACCATCAAGCCTGTCCCCCGCTTACTGGTGTCCCACTTAGACCAAATCAGGCCACATCACTCTTTCTTTGATGGGACATGGGAGGCACAATGAAGCAGCAGAGGCAGTGCAATGGCACACAGGTTGTGTGGAGACAATGGCATCGTCAGGTCCCGTGCCTTTCTGGCTCTCCATTGCTAGCTCTTAGCATGCTACCAGCTTGGGCGAAGCAGCAGACAGTAGCAAGCAACTGCTTAAAGGAAACCTACTGGGGTATTTATGGCTGCCGTCACCTTGCTATGTTTTAACCCAGCTGTTAGGACTTAGCCAGCTAACATCGCTGGAGTATCTCTTCCCAGAGCTGGCTGGTTATACAGCATGCATGTAGAATTAAGGCATAGGAAACTCTGGATGTGCTGTGAATCACATTCAGATAAAAAATAACAGAATGTGAAATGCTGATGTGTTTTGGCTCCAGTTTTTTTTTAAAATATGGTGTATTTGAAAGAAAAAAAACAGGGAAGGGGAGGGGAGAAATTATTTTGTTTTATATTCTCCCAGAAAAAGAATAACTATAAAACAGAACCTCACCAAAGCCTGAATGGCCTCATAAATGTATGGGTATGACTGAATCTCTAGCATAATGGGGAGAGGCAAACACAAGAGATGGACTTGAACTCTGAATTCACACTTAAATCCTGGAAAACCGTGTCTTGTATCTTCCTAGCAAGATGCACAACTTTACCAAAATATTTCTTATAGCAAAAGGGCCACAAGGTTAAGACCAATTTAAAGTCCTGTTTCAAAGGCAGGAGAAAGTGATAGTGTGCAACGCTTGTCTGCACATATGTTTAAGTGCCAGCTTAAACTCCCATCTTTATTCCTCCAGGAAGAAACTATATCTGGAAAAAACCAATGACAACTATACAACAGGATATGTGAATCAGTGTGTCAGTGTTTCTCTTTCTACATTTATTCATTCTGAAAAAAAACCCAGCCCTCCAAAAAAAACTTTTCTAACTAAATAAGAGACACTCCAATCATTTTCTAAATTTCAGTCTTTTGCAAGAAATCCCTCATAAGCATCAGTTTTCACATCCTTATATTTTCAAAACATAAGTGAATGTGTCAATTTCGTCCTTGGAATCACTCTGGAATGGGTTTTTACAGCTGACACTATTTATTTGTACTCTGTCAGAAAAAAACCCAACAAACCAACAAAAAAGCCTTTCTTTTAATAATGTATGGCTAAGATCTGTAGAGGTGACTGGCAATTCTGAGGACTGAATTTATTACATTGCCCTATAGCCTCCAACACTGGATGTTCAACATTTTCTGAAAATTAGGTATGTGGAAAGTGTCATAAATTCAACTCCCCCAAATAAGTAGTTATTTGATAACATAGTGGTCAAATACTGAAAGTATGGGCATACATAAGTACATATGCACATCCATCCACATAAATGAAATATATAGACAGATTATAATGATGTGGTGAAGTAAAAAAATTTATAACCATTTATTCGGAGTGGCTGTTTTATAGAGATAGCAAGTGAGAGCTAACATTGTGTCATATTGCCACATATACTAAATTAAATACACCAAGTTAGAAATGTCCTAATTAAATATGTTTTCCATATTTCTTTCCCACAGAATAGAGCATCTTTATACTAGAACTATTGCCCTTGGTATTGCTCCTAGACAGAGGAGAACATTGTAACTCAGCGATCCAGGAAACAAACCCTGGCTGTGATTCAGGAGAAAGGAATGAAGCAATTAACTCTCTTTGCATGAAATGGAAATGGAGATAAATGTGTATTTCATTGAATTTGAGCATCAGAATTGAAGGACCTATCTACCCACCCTTTGCTAAAAGCAGAAACATGCTGAGTGAGTACATGGGTTGCTTACATTTTTTATCTCATGGATTCTGGAGGAGGTTTATATAACTGTAGGTTATTTTTGAATATTAGGGGAATCAGTCAGTGGGAAATATCTAGAGCATCAGTGAATCTGCAACTGACACAAGATTCCTCTACAATGACAGAAGAACATACTATCTCTTTTAGGTATTTCCAAAACAAATGAAACATAAGGAGAATCATTGCTGTTCAAACCATTAGCACACGTTTGACACTATTAAAAAACATAAGAGAAAAATTTGATCTCACTACTGAAATGTACTTTGTTATCTCAATCCAGAGAAAAACTGGGACCTGCTGCAACACTTAGATGCACACAAGTGTGTGGGGCTGGATGGGATCCACCCAAGGTTACTGAGGGAGCTGGTAGAAGTGCTCACCAAGCCACTTTCCATCACTTGTCATCAGTCCTCACGAATTGGAGAGGTCCCAGTTGACTGGAGGTTAGTAAATGTGATGCCCATTTACAAGAAGGAGGATCTGGGGAACTACAGGCCTTTCAGTCTGACCTCAGTGCCTGGGAAGGTTACGGAGCAGATCACCTTGAGTGCCATCATGCAGCACATGCAGGACAACCAGGTGATCAGGCCCAGTCAGCATGGGTTTGTGAAAGGCAGGTCCTGCTTGACCAACCTGATATCCTTCTATGACAAGTGACCCACTTAGTGGATGAGGGGAAGGCTTGTCCAGGTTGTTTACCTGGACTTCAGTAAAGCCTTTGAGACCGTTTCCCACAGCATTCTCCTGGAGAAACTGGCTGCTCATGGCTTGTATGGGCATACACTTTGCTGGGTAAAAAACTAGCTGGATGGGCAGACCCAAAGAGTGCTGGTGAATGAATTTAAATCCAGCTGGTGGACATTCACAGGTGGTGTTCCCCAGGGCTCAGTATTTGGGACGGTTTTGTTTAATATCTTATTCAATGATCTGTATGAGGGCACTGAGTGCACCCTCACTAAGTTTGTAGAGGACACTAAATTGGGCAAGAGTGTTGATCTGCTTGAGGGCATGATGGCTCTACAGAGGGATCTGGACAGACTGGATCAATGGACCGAGGCCAATGGTATCAGGTTCAACAAGGCCAAATGCTGGGTCCTGCACTTGGGTCACAACAACCCTGTGCAGCGCCACAGACTTGGGGAAGAGCGGCTGCAAAGCTGCCTGGTAGAGAAGGACCTGGGGGTGTTGGTTGACTGCTGTCTGAATATGAGCTGGCAGTGTGCCCATGTGGCCAAGAAGGACAACAGCATCCTGGCTTGAATCAGGAATACTGTGGCCAGCAGGATTAGGGAAGTGATTGTTCCCCCTCTGCTCAGCACCAGTGAGGCCCCATCTCAAGTACAGTGGTCAGTTTTGGGCCTCTCTCTACAAGAAAGACACTGACGTGCTGGAGCATGTCCAGAGAAGGGCAACAAAGCTGATGAGGGGTCTGGAGCACAAGTCTTATGAGGAGCAGCTGAGGGAGCTGGGGTTGTTTAGTTTGGAGAAGAGGAGGCTGAGGGGAGACCTTATCGCTCTCTACAACTACCTGAAAGGAGGTTGTAGTGAGGTGGGGGTACGTCTCTTCTCTCAAGTAACAAGTGATAGGACAAGAGGAAATGGCCTCAAGTTGTGCCAGGAGAGGTTTAGGATAGATATTAGGAAAAATTTCTTCAAGGAAAGGGTTATCAAGCATTGAAACAGGCTGCCTGGGGAAGTGGTTGGATCACGATCCCTGGATGTATTCAAAAGGCTGGTAGATGTGGTGCTCAGGGACACAGTTTAGCAGTGGTTTTGGCAGTGTTAGGTTAATGGTTGGACTTGATGATCTTAAAGGTTCCTTCCAACCTAGACGATTCTATGATTCTACAAAAACCTACTGAATCAACAGGATTTGACAAATCTGTTTAGCTAACAAAATCCTGTAAGTACTCCACCCCTGTGCTTCATCAAATCTGCTTGTGTCTTTCTGTACTGTACTGCAAGGACGTTGCAGGCCAGGCCAGCGGAGTCAAAAATAGCTTCACATCCTTCCTGTGATCACGTATTTCACAGTTTTGACAAAGAGAAAAAAAAAAGAAGAAAAAGAGACTGCCAAAGTAAAAAAAAAAAAAAAAAAAAAAAAACCAAACCAAAACAAAAACCAAACCAGCAGGTGGACATTGCTAGTTTTATGAAAATGGTGTGACATTAACTGAAAAATCAAGCCACCTTCATGTTTTCAAGCCACCATCTTTAAGGATGACACATTATATACAAACTCTGTTAGAACTCTCTGAATGAAGGCACTAACCTGGAGCCCCAGAAAACAAATGGTTTGAGCTCACATGGGACTCATACATGGAAGCAAATCTTGCACTTCTGTCTGCAGGAGAGAGGAGTGCATTTGAAGCAGATCTTCACAATTTCATTTGCTTTTTTTTTTCTTGGTTTTCTTTAATAGAAATGGCAGCAAATAAAGACAGGGAATTGAAGGAAACAAACAAACAAAAAATGCTTTTCTGCTGAGGTTATAGTAGCTCTTTTCAATAACAATACTTTTAAATGAATTTTTATGAAATATTTCCTTAAAATAAAATCAATAATGATAAAAATTCTGGGTCTGCTAGCCGATATACCTAGAAGGAAGTATTGCTCTCATTCAAATATTTTTGGTCATACATCCCTTTTAGTTTTACAATGTTAAACACTGGTGTTTCAGTCACTTCTCTGAGTAGACTATATTGCTGTCTAATAGATAGCCTTGTAAAACTAACCATCTCACCCCCATCCCACATATTCTACATTTTTTTAAAATCATTGACACAACAAAGAGCCCTTATGCAGATTTTCTCACTTATAAATGCCTACATAGAAAAAACAGAGTCGCTGAACAGAGGAAAATGAAGTGCTGCATATTTGGCAGTGGCATAGAAATACATAATTTCTTCACTGAGTTTTGCAAAAATAAGGAACTAATTTTTGCAAATAATCACAAGAACAGCTTTCTATTCTGTTTCAAGGCAGCCTGATCCAAATTTTGCTTTGCCACAGACTTTTGTGGCAGAAGAACAAAGGTTGTTAAATACTTAATTACCAGGACAGTACACGTGACTGATGGATTGAGCTGGATCAACGAAGCTGCAATTATTTCACTGCAGTGTGGCTGACTAAGATTGATACTTGGCCTTCACTCAATGGTTTTCATCATTCCACCAGAAATAAACAGAGCACAGACTATTCTCAATATGTTTATGCATCAGTAACTTATATTACTTTTGGAAACTGTGAAATTTATGCCAGTTGGTTGTAAAACAGAGTACGGGTTTTGATTTTTTTTTCTCTTGTCCCATTACTCAGAATCAACGTGTGCACAATTTTCATCATCCTTACATTACATGCTAATCCTAAGAGCTAAGGCCAAGAAATAAATGGACATACTTGCTTTTCTCCATCAAAATCCTGTGTTATTCTGTCCCTTTTGCAAAGATTAGAAATGGGTCTTGCAGAAAAATTAAGATATGATTCCAGGTCTCAGTTTCTTTGAACAAATACATTCACAGTCAAGAATTTGACTAAGATCAAAGGCTACTCTGCCACAAAATTTGAATTTGTATGCTAAATGTTCTACAAAGTCTAGAAATATGAGGGCACATGTGAGTTCTGCCCCCTGTGCTGTATAAGTGCTCAACTACAAGAAGGCTCATGGTAACAGTGCCATAGTAATGAGGCTATACATCTCCCAGTTCAGGAATGGTTCACGTACAGCTAGCTCAGAGGTGCAGTAAATGATAGGGCCCTTACACTTAAGTATCCTTGTCTGCTTTTAGCTCTCTATCCAACTTAGAAATACGACACTCCCTGCAGAAGCAATGGTGGGGCTACTGGCAAGGACATGAGAACAGTGATCTTTGTCCCTCCTTCCCACCACGTCACCCACCCTCGTTCTGAGTAGGATAAGATGAAGAGATGACGAAAGTCCATTTGCCTTTTATATACCAATGTCTCCACTGTGGCTACCAGCATGACAGCCATAGAAGTGCTGTTTCAATGACAAGACAGCTCAGCATGGACATGACCACAGAGATACAGCAAGCCATGAAATAATGGTTAGAGTTCATTAAACTGTCTTTATATACTTTTTTCAGACTTGCACTATATTTTCCATAAAGAAGCACATGCAGTCAGAGTCAGAATTAGTTAATTTTAGGCTATTTTCTTAGTGTGGTTTACACATTTTAGTTCAAGCAAGGACAAACATAAGTTTCCTGAAGCACATCTCTGACTTCCTGACACAGGAAGCCCAATCTTCTCTCTTGTGAAGACTATTTTTTTCTTTATTGATTATTTTCTGTAATCTGAATGAGGCCTAACGTAACTCTCACATCTATTAGCCATTCCAAATGAAGCTATTGCTCAATGTCACATGAATAAATAATTTCCATATAGTGGTTTTCTGTTTACTTACCATGATCCAAAAGACATCTTGTTTATGTGTATTGGGTTAGTTGTGAATCTGCTCTAAGTTAGCAATATCATGTGCTCCATATGTTTGTATGACTTTTTTGTTCGGTTTGGGATTTTTTTTTTATCATCAGGATTAATTCAAGAGGGGGTTGGTATGCAGAAAGTAGAAGAATGCCATCTCAACTGGCTTATACCCTGGTTTTCAGTCATCACTGGTCTACTCAAACCAGTCCAAGTAGGCTTGAAGGCACGAGAGAGAAGAGCTGTTTGATTTTAGCAATGAGATGCCTTCTCTGACAAGCAGAATACATGTCATAGGGCTAAGGAGAAGCCAAACTATAGAGCAGGGAAAGGCAAGGTAAGAAGGACTGACCTAGGAAAAGAAGGACTGACCTAGGAAAAGAAGGAAGGTAGATGTGTACAGCCTTGGGTACATTTGAATTAATAATTTAAATTTTTTCACTAAATTCCTTCAACACAGTTGTCTGGTCATAGTACGGCACTAATCCCACCTCCTGAAAGAAAGATTTGCAGGTGCTAAAGCCAGATCAACTTTCCCAGTGAAAGTGATTGGCATGGGTTACCATGGACAAGAGTTACAGTCTAAGAGTGGAAGAATTACAAAGCTGAGCCTCTGTACAGGTTTAGGTAACAGCCAGCCTTACAGGGCATATGTTACTGAGCAAGGCCAAGAAGAGGAAGAAAAAAGATGCCATCCTTATATCTACAGGGCTGCTTCTTCATAGTTAAAAAGTATTTGCAAGACACTTATTTCGGTGTTGGACTCAATAAAGTTACATTTTCTGTTCAAATGACAAATATTTTTCACTGCTTACCCAATGGAATTAATAATATTGAAAATAGAACTGATTTAAAAAACACCTAAACTGTAATTTCTTTTCTGTTACTCCTGGTTTACTTTTTTCATTTTACTTATCTTAAGAGTTAAAGCAGAATAGTTATTTGCATGTATAATATACCTCTGATTTTATAAAGTTATGTGCTTATTTGGGTTAATTACGAGGTGTTTCAATTAGCATCAATAAGTGTGATGCAAGTGGTTAAAGTTAATAATTATGGATCAAGCAGGCCTTGATCAGTTTGCGAAACTGGCACTCAAGCACTACTATAGCTCTCTCTGACTTGGGTTTCAGAATATTTCAAGAAATGATTTTCTTTTAAGTTTTCTAAAAAGCCCAAGAACATATGTCATTACAAGTTTTTTAATCTTCCTCCTTGAAAACTGCTGGCTTTTTGTACACAAACCACTTAAACCTTCTTTCAACACTAAAGTAAGTCTGTGATAGATAAATTAAAACCAGCTGATATCACTTAATGCAATTAGTTATTCATCATAACTCAGTTTAAGAAGATGCCACTTAGACTTATAATTAGAAGCTTACAATTAGAAAATATGTGGAGGAATAAAATATTCTTGGATCAAATCAAGAACTATGGAAAGTATGGAGGTTTATGCAGTGTGGTGCTGCAAAGTCAGCGTATGTAAATGACAAAGTATAAGCAAAAAATAAAAGAAATCAATGGAATATAAGGTTGACGTCTTTCTATATGCCACTTTTTGTGGAAGATAGTGTGGATATTAAACAGTAAGACTTCAGTTAGAATGCACCTCCCATGTATCAAGCTTGTTCTTCCACAGCTCCAAAACCTCTTATCATTTCTGATTTTCGATGTGTCCATCTTTCACTTCGTGCCCTTCCAATTGCCTTTATGTTTCTCAATTCCTTTCAATTTCCCTTTATCCCTCAAGAGAACTGGTTAGACAACATGTTAAGGGGTGTGCATCTAATGTAGAAAAGGTGGCATGAATACCCACAATGACAAAAAAAAAAAAAAAGAGGGCGGGGGGAGACAAAAAGAAAATTTACTATTGAGTTTTCTTCCTCTTCATTTTCCTTTCCTTTTCTCTACATCTGATACACAGAAATAAATTGGAAGAATGTTTTCATGGAAACATCATGATGTTTGATTGATCTTTCTCTGCAGATTACTTGCTTGGAAATTGTAATTTACAGTATAAATAATTATATAATCCATATTACATGTCCTCTATAGAGTATTTTACAGGTTACTAACATTAAATTATCAAAGCTTTTTCCTCCAGCAATCATCTATTCCATTCTAAATACCATAAACCTGGAAATGTGAAGAACAGCATGTAAATTAAGTCTCAATTTCCAGACTTTCAGAACAGCTTTCTTGGAAATACTCTGAAAAAAGTGCTCTATATAAATGTGAAGTGACTTGATTTATGACTGAACCATCTATGTTATTTGCAATTTCCTTTAATTTTTTTGCTTCTATTTCTGTTCATAGCAAACACTGAAAAGAAATAGTCAAATACAGGGAGACTTCATAAATGTCTTTAAATTCATGTTGCTTCAGTTTTTCCTGGTCTTCTATCACAGGAAGATTACCTCAAGTTACTCAAAAACTTCTCAGTAAACAACTTTCTATAGTATAAAATTTCTTTCACATCCGTTACTGTGATAACAGGATGTACATTCTGCATATCAGAAATAGCAATCAAAGTTGTTCTCTGTGTAAATACTCCATATAAAGAATAATGAGTTTTGGAGGCATTTCTTGTTATGAGAAATATTCTACAATCTACACAGAACTGAATTTTACCCTTAAGAAGCAGAATGAAGGCCAAGCAACACTTAATTAAGCAAGAGTAGAGACTAAAACTGTGAACTTCAAATGAAAAGATTGTCTAGGCAGCCATTATAATAGATTATTACAGAGCCTCCCTCTGACTTCATTCAGGCTTTTCAGGATTCCGCTGGCCAATGAGTGAGTCTGGTTGCAACGACCCAGACTAGACAGAGAAGTTGTCAGGCTTGATGTAAAGGAAGTGTTCAACAGATAAGTCTGAAGTGGGACACAATTAGAAAATTTCCGTACTCTGATAGTGTTCAGAACAGGCTGTAGCTCCCTTGTCTTATTGAGAGTGGCAATATAAATCCTAAATCCATGCACACTTGCAAGGCTGCAAGTACCTGAGGGGGGCTGAATTCCCTTTTTCCCAGTTTCCTTGCATTATCAGTATGAATCAAATTATCTAGAACTAATTTGCATTTCTAATGTTGCGGTTTAACCTCAGCCAGCAACCAGGACCGTGCAGCCTCTCATTCACTCCCCCGCAGTGGGATAGGGGAGAAAATCAGAAGAGTAAAAGTGACAAAACTTGTGGGTTGAGAAAAGACAGTTTAATAATTAAAGCAAAAGTCACTCACACAAGCAAAGCAAAACAAGGAGTTCATTCACTGCTTCCCATTCATAGGCAGGTGTTCGCCATCTCCAGGAAAGCAGGGCATTATGGTTACTTGGTAAGACAAATGCCATCACTCCGAATGTCCCCCCTTTCCTTCTTTTTCCCCCAGCTTTATATGCTGAGCATGATGTCACATGGCATGAAATATTCCTTTGGTCAGTTGGGGTCAGATGTCCTAACTTTTTGCGCGCTCCCAGCCTACTCGCTGGTGGGCTGGTGTGAGAAGCAGAAAAGGCCTTGACTGCTTAGCAACAACCAAACAACAGATTAGTGCTTTATCAACATATCCCAAATCCAAAACACAACACCATACCAGCTGCTAGTAAGAACGTCAACTCCATCCCAGCTGAAACCATGACACTAACTCGCACAAGGTTGCATACTGAGTTAGCTGAAAAATCAACAACATCAAGATTTTCTTTTGAGAAAAGACTGAATCTCCATAACTGCTATATTTAACTTGTTCACTCATTCTTATCTGAATTGTCATTTCCATCATTTCCATTTGTGGTTCAGGAAAATTCTGCTAGCACTTCGCCTAAGATGCAGCTATTCACAGTGAGGCACTGAAGTGATGCTGAAGCCATTGAAACCTTTTTTTTTTTTTTTTTTTTACAGACAAGTCTTCCTAGTAGAGGGTGTTTGTGAATTAGTGAATGCTGGTAAAGGTAAAGAGACTGATGTGGAAGCTGTTTATTTCTTGCATGGTCTCTTGCACTTCCATATCCTCATTTTGCCACTTGTTGGTACAAGATTTAACCACAGACTCAGCTGGTACTAATTTCCAGGTTATCCAAAGCAGATGGAAAACAGAGAATGAAGAAGCAGCCATTAACGCCTACATGACGCCCGAGACAGCTTGGGATTGTTACAGTGACTGTATCAGTGTACAAACATAACTGCTATAGAACAAACCAGAGGACCATCTAATTTGACCTTCTGTCTTCAACTGAGCTGGTGCCAGCCATCTCAAATGTAGACATAAAAGCCCCCAGTACACAAAATTGTGCAATGCTCTGTCATAGAGGAAAATTACTCCTGACTCCAGTTGTTGCTCAATTATGTCCTGAAGCGTGAGGATTAATGGTTCTTGTGACTTTTCTCGCAGCATGAGTAATTGCAGATGCCATTCTTATTCAGATCGATGGATAATTCTGCTCTGAACCTTCCTCAGTGCTTTTACTTGTACTAATCTGTGACCTTAAACAGCAGAAGATGTTACATCATTTAGAAATGCATCCCAGCCATATCCTGACATGGACCAAAGAAGCAGATTCTATCTCGGTATGAAACTGAATTTATCTGCAGCGAGATATTAACTGAGATGATCAGTTGTGCAATGATTTGGCTGCTGTTCATACCTACATTTCACTGCAATCAACACATTCTGCTGTCAGCTGCCCTTGTCATGTTCCATTAAGGCCATGGAGTTGAGATAGGATAGGTGGGAGAGGAGATATTGGCTCAGTTCATTTCTTAACTACTGTCTGGAAGTTGCAGTAGATAACCAGAGCCTCACAGATACATGTTTAAGCAGCCAGGTGAGCAGGTAGTGCCATGAGTGCTGAGACAACCTGCACAACCTGTACCTATGTTAATGTCATGCTTATTCAGGATAGACAGTTCTTACCTGAAGAAGCATTCTGTTGCATGTTGTGTTTTGTTTTATCATTACGGTTAGTTATTAAGCAGAAAGGTATCCATTAATGAGCTAAAAATGTGTTCATCTGACAATTATATCTAAAGGTACACTCAGTGAAAGGGGAAGGAAAAAAAAAACAAACTAAAAATGCCAGGAAGTCTTTGAATTACTAAGGAAGCTTTCAGCGAAGTACTTACTAGCCCATTTGTTACTAGGAGCCTGTGACCTCTGCCTTGTATAAGATAATTCTGGTTTTAAGCAGAGGCAAAATAAATGACCAACTTTTGTCCAGGAGTCATTAAAATGACCAGAAGAATTAACTGTGTAGGTACACTAACTGGTCATGGTAGAAAAAGACTGAGACATTTTTTACAGACCGACCAAAGAAATCAAGCAAATATCTGTAAAGGCAACATTTCTCACTACCCAAGAAATGACTGTTGCCAAATATTTTTCCACACGTGCTGCATCAGCAGGTTTCTGGCAGGTGCCTTAAGGAAACATTTCTGCACATTCTCTATTCCCGTTAGGAGACACTATTCCTAAGACTGCCATTTGGGTTGTGTTTGGCAGCCGCAGTGATTCATCAGAAAATGAAACACATTTTTGATTGTATGGAGTACACTCAGGTCTATACACATGATGATTTATCAGGAGAAAAATGGTAGAAAAGCAAGGCCAGATGCTCAGCACAGCTTTTGGAGGAGCCAGACTTCTGACTTAAAACAAACAAACAAATAAAAACCCCATAGTATAAATGCCACATCAGAGAAAGAAGAAAACTGGGGGTAAAAGTTACATGCACAGAAAAATCACAGTAAGTTTAAAAGTATCATTACATACCTCTATTGGGACACATGGAAGGGACCAGCCATCTGAGAGCCAATAAGCAAAAACGTACTGTGTAAATGCATGCAAATCTGCAGAAGAAAATGAAAAATAAAGACGCTTGCTAATCATTACACAGCAAGTCTATCTCTGACTTCATAACTCAAAACTGGATGCTGGCACAGTCTTAATCCAAAAACATGGTCAAAATTGGAGAGCAGGGGTGGATACATGGAAGCTGCTAGCACAAACTGGGCATCTTTGCACTTAAATATAGAAGATGAGATTGGTCATAGCCATTAGGTGGAGAAAAGGAGGTTTCTTTTGTTTTGAAATAGAAGGCCAGTATTAGCTGAGTCAGCTTTGTGAAGACAAAAAAATCTAAATGACTTTTTTTAAATTTTTTTAATTTATTCACATATTTGGTACATGATTTTCTGACAATATGGAGGTCACCTTCCCCCACAGTCAGAACCCAGGCATGTGCTTTCTTTTCCTTCAGTGGTCCGACGCCCATTCTGCGCATTTGCTGTTTGTGAGCGGTCTTTTCTACATAGGTGAAGAAAGACTCTGGTGGAGTACAAAGATAAAGGTGTTAATTTGCAAGCTACAGTAGTTAGATATAGGCTAAGTTAGTTTATAGACTTATAGACTTTAAAATCTTCTGTCAAAAGGCTTTTTCCCCCTTCCTTGCCAAAAAATAAAATGTTTGAGTAGGATCACGTACGTGTTTCTTCTAATGGCTCTCAGGCCGTTAAGTGCTTTCTCTTCTCCCATTTTAGATCTTTCTAACACCTTTTGAATTTTAAGTTTTTAGAAGCCCTCCTCAACTTCTTTTGCCACCCTGCAAAACTTAACCATGCTAAGTGCTCCCATCACAGATCCTGACACTAAGAGAACCACAACCACAACAACCTTGCTGCTCCCTTTCTCTCACCAAGAGTTTTTTGGTAATACTTTGAGCAGAGGTATTAAGATGTAAATTGTCACTTCATTTCCATTCCTTAGGCAAACTTTAAAGAGACTGTACTCAGACAAAATGCCCACCATATGTTAAATGGATGTGTAAGTTTCTTATAACCTAAGTTCTTTCTGATCTCATAAACTAAGGCTGCCTTCTGTTAGCCGAGTTTCAGAGAGCAACAATATTCACAGTCTGCTCAAGCTGGATACGTACATTTGGATTTGAAAACGCTTAGTACAGACTGAAGGATTTAAGTCAAATTTAAGAACTACATCAACAGGTGGTAATGGCATGGAAATTATTTGCTAGCAATAGCTCAAAAATAACACAGTAGCTGAATTTAAATTGCAGATTTCAACTTTCTAAATACTGTGTAAGTCCAGTGACAGTGGAGGGACTCCAGGTAAAAATAAATGTGGTTTATATAGAAAACTGTCTCAACCTGACTGTATCAATTTGACATGCATATAGCGCAGTTATCGTCTATAGAATTAGTTTTCAGCAGTTCTAACTGTGTTCAAATAATGCTTGGCTGTAGCAACCAGATACCACCTGGCTAAACTGCAATTACCGGTAACCCATAAAGAAGACTATATTTGAAAGATAGAAGGGAGGAGATATTATTCATCATGGGATAAAGTAGTTTTTTTCCAATTAAGGATTATTTTTTAAATAGAAATCATTAAGTTTTTTGTCAGGAGAATTATTCTAATTATGATTTGTTGGTTTACTTAAACCAACATGTAATAGTATAGTTTATACAATAAATATACTGTATATTCCATTATACTAAAATGTGTGCACAAATGTAGATAATGCTACAGCAAATGTAAAGAGGTTAAAATTTGAGTTTTGTAAAACTAGATGAGAAAGTTACTATAAAGCACTCTGAACTTATTTGCTCACAACATTTGCTTACAACTGTGAAATGTCATATGAGGTGTAGCATCAGCCTGAATAGATCAGCTTCTGTCCTCGCTGTTGTGATGGAATATTGTGGAGACCTTGACACAGCTGAGAACTTGTAGAAGAGCCACTTAAATTTTATAATCCTTTCCTCTGTAAATTGATAATGGTGGTCATGAACACGTGGTAAACCACATTTCTGGGACACTCAAAGAACGTGGATGTTCATGAACAAACATTTCTGCCTGTTAACACAGGACACTTCTATAAGGGGAGAAACTCTGGCAACGGGCTTAAATCTCTTTTTCATGCCCTAGAGTAGGTTATCGTGAGGGACTCTCAATAGCATTACCTCCAGCAAATAATCGTGTTCTGCCCAATCTAGTTCATCTAAGGGTTAAACCTGAAGGAATGTGCTCAGCCTGCATTATTCTGTGCTTGAGAGAAATCATTCCGGAGATGGCTGAATAAAAGACCATATCCACAATCGTGTTACCCTTAATGAAATTCATGTTGATTATTATGTCAGTGGCCAGCCACAGTCACATGGGAAATTTTATTAGGAAGTTTCATTTGCCTGCTGAAATGTCTCCATGCTCCATCCACTACCAGCATGATGTGTAAAAGAGGAGGGAAAAAATAACCCAGACATATTTCTGTCCCGGATACTCAGAAGAAGGGATGCATGAGAAAGAACAACTGTCTGCTTACCAGAAAGATGGTTCTGCAAATCAGGGTTTCAGTTATGGATATTCCTTTTGAAGCATTTTTATGGGGGGAAAAAAATCATCCCTGGTCAACAAGCTATTACTGCAGTTTACATGTGGGACAAGGAGGCCAACTATATGAATATGCATAAAACATGCATAATTTTCTCTGCAAGGCCACACAGTCAAAAAATGTAAATGTGTGTGGCTAAGCCAACGTCGAGCTTGTTTACACATGAATAAATCCTAATTAGAGAAATGGAAAAATGTCTGAATCTAAATTTAAAGTAGAGCCTGTTCATAAGAGTCATGGGTGACTAAAAGTAATTAAGGCCACCACTTAACTAAACAGATGTGACAGATTAACCATGTGTTTCCATCTTTGATCTAGATTTTTTGTTTTGGATACAGTTGCAGTTTAAAGTCCTTTAATATTGCCTGAGATACATCTGCCATTATTTTGATTTGGTATATTTCTTGTTGCAAATGCATTTAGCTCTGGCTGACATTTAGTTTGTATAAACAATCGAAAGCGTTTACAATGAAAAGTACTTGTTCAAGCAAGCCACAGTACAGAGAAATACATTCAAAACGCAAGACAAAAGACGTGCAGATAATAAAATACATTTTCATGCTTCCTTTTGCTCTGATTTGTGACAGAGATGGATTTCAATAAAAGTTAAAAAGGAAAAGCACTTTCATCTAACACCATCCAAAAACATCCTTGTCACTTTTCTTCCAAAATAGTGTTTTATTTTTAATTGTGTTGAGGACTTTTACTTTTGTTATTTCCAGCCCTGAAGAGCTCAGATGTGCTAAGTTCCTAGGAGTCATCCTATTCCACCAATATTTCTCCTCCAAACTGAAGGAAGAAAGAATGGTTATTGTTTAATACAGCTTATCCTCCTGTGCCTTCCAAACCAGGTAGCACAAAGCTGCACATGGTAAACTTGCTCAGATAACTACATATGCAGATGCAGCCCCATGAATTAGTTTGCAGGTTTCATACGTACATTGAAATTGGGGCATTTATGCAAAGCTTGATTCTCCTTCCACTACAGAAGAGAGGAATTTTATATATGTATTAATCCATTGGCTTTTTCATGGTGATGCTCAATTTACATGCACGTGCATGAGACAAACACTGAGCTACGTGCCCCTGTGTGTCTCTGGTTTCATGCTTGCTGAGGCAATGACAGACCTACCTTACACAGGGTTGTTAAAGAATAAGTTAAAGATGCAGAATTTCATTCAGACCTGCCCAGAGTTTCATTTTATACTAACAGGACTTAAATATTGTGTGGTGAGTTGTCTGCATTCATCAGGGTGAGGAAACAAATGGTTGAACTCATTTAGGTTTTATAGAAAGTTACAACTGATGATGCTCTCTGGCTCCAGGTTGGCCAGCCGATATAGTATATGATGCTCCTGATCTGAAACAGTAAGTTATCTATGAGACTGGGAATGATCGTAATTCCCTACCTCTCGCAGTCTTGTGTAGAAGCTCCTTATTCTCAGCAACAGGGTTGCATTGTCACAATGGGCCTCAAAATTTCTGAGTTAGGACCCTTTACACCTGCTCCTCCAGAAGCTGTATTTAACAAGTCAGTCTCTGCATTAGTATGTTTCAGTTTTTACTTCTTTTAAAGAATGAAAATAACTAACTTTTTCAGATGTTTATGATGAATACATTCCCTGCACGCTGCTCTGGGAAGTTCCATGGGATATGCAGCATTTGGCTGCCAAAGAGCCAGTCTCTAACTTCAGGCCATACAGGCTGCACCCACTCAGAGCCCTTCAACCAGCAATTTTTTAAAGGCCAAATGCCCTGGTTTTCTTTGGACTAAAATATTCCTGTGTCTCAAAGGAACTAAAAATAACAATTAGGTGTGGGTATTTATGAAGCCTAATGTTAGCCCTGGGAACCTTGTCTACTTAGATTTAGTCCCTGAGAGCAGTTACACTTCCAGAGGACACCTGTCTACTCCCAAAGGAGCCTTTGTCCCTCTCCATTGACTATGAAGACAGCCTGAGGAGGCAAACATCAGTTACTGTGAGTTTTTGTGTTTTGTGCACTAAACATTTTGTGCGCTTATTTATGTCTCGTATATAGAGAGTCTGGAATTCAGAGTCGTACCACAAACGATGTCAGCTACCACAGCTAGAAGAAAAAAGTCTAAAAGTACTAGGTCATCTTGTCTATCCTCTGCTTGCGTGGGATTGTTTCCCACACAATTAATGGATATGCCACCCATAAAGGCAGCTAGTAAGAGCAGCAACTGAGTCTGAATGCCACAAACAAGGGGGGAGGGAAATTGTGTAAACTTTGTCGTATAAGAAGAGGACATTTTCTCCAGTGTTTTAAGGACACATCTTGAATCTGATGGCTCCTGGCAGCTGTAAAGCTTGCAAATTTGACCTCAGTTACTGAGAACTTTCCAGGTGACATTGTAGCTTTTTGCAGTCTCCTTCCATGCTCACAGAAGATGGAATATCTTCAAGTAAAATACAGGTTAGGGAAAATTTCCCTATGCTTAGCATAAAGTGAGCATACTCACAGTTTCAAACCCATTCAGCCTGAAGGGCTGTTAGGTCTGCACTGACTTCTCTCCATTTTGCTGAGATCAAGAATGCCTGTTCAAGCAGTCTCATGCTGCTTGAACAACAAGCCATAGACTGAAGGTATGATGCTGAAGGACAGGCATCAGTAAAGTCAGAATTCTGGCATCAAAGAAGTGACTATTTAAAGCCACATCTTGGCTTTCAACTGACACAACAGGTTAAATGAACTCCAGTAAGTTTCAAAGTATTCAAGCCATTCAACACTTATATCATAGAATCATAGAACCATAGGGTTGGAAGGGACCCTTGGAGACCATCTAGTCCAACCCCCCTGCCAGAGCAGGGTCACCCAGAGCAGGTTGCACAGGAACACGTCCAGGCGGGTTTTGAATGTCTCCAGAGACGGAGACTCCACCACCTCTCTGGGCAGCCTGTTCCAGCGCTCTGCCACCCTCAAAGTAAAGAAGTTCCTCCTCATGATCCTCCCACCTTGGGGATCACTATCATTGCGTAATTCTTATTTTCTATCTTCTGTCTCTCTCTTAGCTATATTAATGATTCCCTAAATATGTATGAAGACACCCATTTTCATAGAACCTGTAGAATTGCATCAGTGTCTGGGTAGTCTACAACCTGTTCTGACAAAACTGACTGAAATCAGCAAGTGGATTTACAAGCTATTAAGCTATTCTGGGGGTTTAAAAGCTTTGAAGACTGAAGCACATATACATATATGCATATACATTCTGATATGAATTTGGGTTATAAAGAAGATAGGATGTTACATTTCACAAATACTTTATGTTTTTATACTACCCTTTACAAGTCTCAGATAACATTCTCATTTCTTATTGGAAATGCAAGGCTAAAAATTACCTCTGATTTATATGCCAATTTTTTTAAATAAAGTTTTCAGTATTTTGACTTTCTGTAAGAAAATAAATACAACGTTCATGTTAGATAGATAGCCACCTTTGCTAAATGAGTGGTCAACATTTAATAGGATGCACTGAAGTACATCTTCTGACCATGTCTGAGTCTGCAAATGTAGATATCAAGAGATTAGGAATGTCAGAACTGCTACTGATTTTACATAGAAGATTCCCAATTACCAGGCTTCCAAAAGAGACAGGAAAGTCTAAAGCAAGAATATCTACATAGTACAAAATGCTGATACAAATATTGAGCTAACACTTGAAAAACAATTTAGATAATTGCTTATAATGTTATCCATCTTAGGTTTCAGTATAGACACCTATCTGCATAATTTTCAATCAACGGTTGTTTTATCTAGATTGATATTAACAAAACACTTAAAGATCCATAAACCCTCATGGTTTTGATGTTTCATCTCAGGTTTCTGATTATAATAAATTCTTTTTTGGGGAATGGGTGGAGAAAGTTGGGGTCAACAAGGAAGAAGACCTTTTCAAATTTTTATGAAGAAAATGAAATGGTGACTTCACTCGAGTCACACACAATATAAAATGGTTTACTCTTGACAGACCGTCATTCTTCATCCTGTTGCAGCTTACACTGGGGAGTAAATGCAGTTTTTCTGCCTTTAGCCTTTCTTATCACTTAGATTCTAAGCTCTCTGCAGGATGATCTTTCTCTAGTGCAATGAGATCCTTTCAGTTCTACAAGAATGCACTGTGATATTAGCAATGAGGAAAATAGTCTTCTCTTCTTTCTACATCTCACTTAAGAGGTAATTTAGTTTTGAGTGATGGCCCAGTGAGTCCTGTGTCCTGTTCCATTCATGCCTGTGAAAATGTTTACTTGCCCTCTAGAAAAGAATGGCCCCTGATGTAAAAACAGAGTTGATCTCTGAGCCAAATCTGTGGTCAGCTGTCACTTCCTCCTGAAATTCATGAGAATTCAGCCCAACATTAGTCTCAGAGCACGAAGAAGTGGAAAGTTTTCTACAAATGACTGTGTGTGTCGTGCGGTTTGGGCTCTTCATGTAACACATCACAAATTTTGGTAAAGGACCATGGCCAAATAAGTTATAATATTCCTTACACTGTTCTATTCGACAGTTCACCCACTTTTGGGAGATTATATAGCATATTGCTAGAACTGTCCATTTCCAGGATTTAACCCAAGTATTTGAGATTGTTTTCTTTCCTTGCTAAGAATGTAATTAAGATTGCTGAAGAGTCTTTTTATGTATTATGACCTTTAACTATAAAGCCAAACAACATTAAGTTGCCAGGGAACCATCCTCCCTTTTTTTCTGACCAGAAACTGTCATCTTTGACTTCTACTCAAAAGTTGGAATTAAATGTACATTATTGTTTAAGGTTTAGAAATTGATGTCTCATAAAACCAGTGGGCAAAAATCAGCCATAGATAAAGCTGCTTGCAGAGGGTCCTGCCTCACATGTCCTTGAGTGCTAACAAAAGGGAATCTGGGACTTACTATCATGTTGCAGAGAGAAATCTGAGCAATAAACTCTCCTCCAGAATATCAAAGGACCTTGAGAATAAAGAATCCCAATGTATAATCTCCATTGACTTCAGTGCAGTTAGACCTAAGAGTATTTCAACTTTATGTGGTTAAATCCTGGTACATGCCTAATACTACTTTTGCCGACAAAACTGTAAGAAAAACCTTCTGAATCTTAGACTGAAAGTACTGGCACATTGTCTTCCACTGTAAAAATAATTCTGCACACACATTATGTTTTTATGTAAAATGTATTGTTTATGCTTTGTAATTTGATTTAAGTTAGAAGTACAGAAAAAGAACACTGTACTCTGTTGAAGCAGCAGTGGAAGATTTTTTTTTAATTATTTGGTTCTTTTCTGCAACTTAGTATGTGTTAGAAAGCTTCTTCCTTGTTTAAGTGTTTTGCAGGCCCCTGTACATCAATAGAACCAAGTGAAAAACACTCCTTCCAAACGGCATTATAGCGTGATCTGTTTCTAATTACTTCATCGTGTATTCATTTGTCTTTGATTTTAACATTTCTTCTTTACACATTTGTATTTGTGCATGAAAGCCATTTTATAATTGCTCTGTTGTATAGTCATATATTTCACAACGGCTGAGGAGACGCATAACAAAAGCTATGCTGAAAATCTCTGTGTAGTGGGGGCCGCTTGCTGTTGTACAGCTCAGAGTATTTATTCCTTGCAGAGCTATTTAGAAACCCTTCAGTGAAATAACTTTGAGTGTGCCAGGTTCATGTTAGATGCAGATACCAATGGCGGGCTTCATTTCACCGAAAAAGGAGCATCTAGTTTCAGTTATTTATTTAGGCTTCCTATAAAAATGAAGGGGAGACATATGCACCTTATAAGGATCATGTATTTTAGCTGCCCAGCTTATGGTAAAATGAACTATTCTTTGGAGAAGGCTAAATCTCTCCTCTGATGAGAGAAGGAATTTAGATGGACTAGTTTAGACCTGATACCTAAATTTTGGGCTCTCAAATTAAGGAGAGATGGAAGCTGCCCCATCTGTTTACAATTACTTGGTTGTAATTTTTGCCCTTATTTCCTAACTCAGTCAGGGAGTGTTTCTGGATAAGGCCCTCTTAGTTGTGCTGTAGCTTAGAGACAAGAGACCTGAAATGGCTACCTCGAAAATAAACTTAGTAAATAATAAAAAGAAAAGACTGCAATCCAGCATAGATCAGTGAGTGCTCCCAAAGCGTGGAAAACTGAGGAAAGCTAAGCCAGAGGAAGAAAACAACCCGTATGCTTAAATTACTGAATACTGGAACTATGCTTTATCCCAGTAAAAAGCAAAGCTGTGTGGGACAGACTCTCGCTGCTCTGAGGACAGGTGCCAAGTTCAAGTCTGTACTCCTCAGTGAGCAGCTGACCCAGATAAACAATTACCAAACAGAAGGCTAACTTGCATGCATTCTTCCCTTCTGGCACCTGCTACATCGGCCAAGCGCTGGAACAAACCCAATTTCTCCTCAAGATGTGGAAAGACGGGCTGCAATGCGGGTTGACCTCCCTGTCCCGCAGCCCGGCGCGGCGCTGAGCCTGAGCACTGTCCCCATGTGCCGAAAGGGTGCACCACTGGCGGCGTCCTCGCATCACGGTCCTCCGGCGGTACGAGGCCACGGAGGCTGCAGGCACGTCCAGACCCGCTGGCTTGGAGATATTTTGTTTCTTGGAAGGAGCCGGCAGCTGGAAGACATTGGCTGTGCTGCTGGGATGCCCTGAACAGCAGAATAAACTTTGCTGTAAAAGGGGCCATTTGGGTAAATTCGTCTCATTCCCAAGTCTTTTTTGGAAAGTCCTGTACACCTGCACCACAGTGGATTTTCTGAATATTAAGTAAATAATTTCTATTTATGTATACATATGAAATATGTATAAATATATATTTTAGAAGTATTTCTTCTGAAAGCACTTGCTCTTTGAATGCATAGATGGCTAAACCTCAAAAAATGATTTAAGTGTTTTTCTTAAAAACAAGCCAAATACTTTCAAGGCATCTGTTTCTGGTGAGAACACACTGATCATTTTGTAGAATATTTATATATATCTTGATACTTACAGATTTTTTTAAAAGAAAATATTTATATTGTGGTTTCTGAATCAAACAACATTAAGTATGTAAATAGTGAAAGACTGGACATTTCTTTTTCAGGGTTTTTTTAACTTAGGTTAATTTTTTTGAGATCTGGACTTAAATGTAAAATGCCTTGAATGGGATCAAATTTAGGTAGGTGCCTTCAGACATGAAAAAAATAAAGACCCATTTGTTTGAAAGAGAGAGAGTTTTTATACAATTTGATCAACATTGAATTATAGGCCTGAATTTCCTTTAATGTAGCTAATCGTCAATTAGAAGATTTCAGCTGAATGTAGGACAGATGCAACAGTTAAATTCTAAAGAGCATAAGAATAATTAAGCCTTTCTCATCTGAATGAATTGTGTAAATTATTTATGAAGATCGCAGTCATGTGTAATTCCCTTCTTTCTATAGTAACTGGTTTCTCAGAGGCTTTTTGGGGGACGAAGGAAACACAGGAGGGATTACTTGCCTTTTTTTGAGATGGGTATGTTTTGAATTGTCTTCATAATCCTCAATTTGTCCCAGATTTGTCAAAAAGATTTTCCAAGTTTTGCTGACCCTTGAAATGAACTCAGGCTGAATTTACAAAGTATAGACTGACTGTCAAGTTAATCCTCTCTCTGAGCTCCACCGAAAGTTTGCTGTTTTGTTCCAAACCATGGAAAACTCATGATTATGGTTGAGTACTGCTTTGAGTTTTTGGGTTTTGCATGAGCCCAGAAACCCAAATTTAAACTCAGTGAGTGTGTAAACCCACAGTAAATGAAAGAAAAAAAAAAAAAAAAAGAGAAAAAAAAGGAAAAAAAGAGATAATATATTGAACCTTGGGGATTTGAAGCTGCCAAAGTTCTCAGTATATGAAAAAAATGTTATTACAGCACCAGAAACATTCACATGAAGAGAATGACACTATTTGTAAAAGTATTGAAATGTCACATCGGTTTTGGAAAAGATGGCATGATTTGATAGCTCTAATTCCTTATACACAGAGCATTCAACTATTCAAACTCAATCAAAAAAAAAGGGCAAAAACTGTAATTTTTTTCTAATCTATATGGAATCTAAATAATGTAACTAATGTCACATAATTAAAAGCATGAAGAAATGTTGTACTTGGATACATTAAAAAGCTGCCTTATATAAAAACTTTGTAACTTACTTTCTCTTATAAATCTTACTGAAATCCTTGAATAACTCTATTTGATATATATAACTGAACATTTTTCAACTATGACACCAGTTCCTGAATTCCCACACGGTGTGATACCATGGTCACTTCCATATCTGCATCTCCTGGCGATGAAAATTTAAGCCTGAGGGGTGGCTTAGTCTCTTGGCATAACTGAATAGTTTTGCAGATTTTTTTAGTATGTTTGTACACTTTGCATCTTCCGACGGTGAATTCAGCTTAATGAAAATGGCCAGCCTTTAGTAATGGTTTGAAAGGTGGCAAGTTCCTTCCACTTCGTAAACAAGGCAGTACATTTCAGCTTGAAAAAGTCCACTAGGATACTAATACACTTGCAGTTTATGGTTGTTTTCCTCAATTTTCTTATCTCTAAGAATGGAAACAGTCATAAAAATTAATCAATAAAGGAATTTCAAGGGAAAGAGGATGATCATCATATCTGTAAAGGAGTCAAAAGAGTCCAGAAGGAAAAATTAGAGTAATCTTTCTGAAGTAATATTACTCGCATTGAAATATGTGCCATTTGGATGGCTAGCCAACACTTCTGCTGTAGTCTGTATGTACCTGCCTGTGAGGTGGCTGACATCCCATTGCTTTTCTCTGTTCAGAAAATTGTTCATTGCGATGGTTACCACTTGCAATACACAAAACCAAACAGATCAAGCCACTGGGAAGGTGTTGGCAAATACTTTCATCAATAACAACTACTCGAATGATCGTCACTTTTATCCAGATCCCACAGCCTCAGCCTGTCCTCAGCCCTGGCTGAATTCAATGGGAATTTTGCTTGCATCGTTTCAAGTACTGTAGGATTTGGCCCTCTTCATTTTCTTAAGATACTTAATACAGGAAGAAGCTCTGAAATGAAAAAGACCCTAAAAAAAATTCCATGTCATTAAAAAAGTCGTATTTGATTTAAGAGAATCCTTCTGCAGAACTGAACAGTGTGAAGTAAATTTTGGGAGTAATACTCTCCAGATATTCAGAAAGGAAAAAAACCCCTTACCACAGATAAGGAACGTATATTTTTATTTTGAAAACACACTAACCAACTCTTTGCCATCCTTCAGATAATATTCAGCATCTTTCCAGACAGCTATAGTGTTCTCATGTTCCTTTATGGCACATAATAGGGTACACATGGCAAACATGAATGATTGAACTCACCCAACTTTCAGTGACCAAAGACACAGGCATCTAGTCAAAGCCACTTCCATGCACTCCTTAGGTGAAAAGGAGAGGTAGGCACCTGACAAGGGTCATTCACACTTTCTTATGTTTAAATGTCTGGGCCTGACAAAATGCCTCTTTGTGTCTCCTCTGTCATAGGGAGAGCCTAGCTGACTAGTTGAGGCTAGATATTTCAAAGTCAGCTAATTAATACTATCCTGTCAGCCTAAAAGTGTAAGTGGCTGAGACTGAGCTTTCTCCCCTGTGCTAGGACACCTACTTGAATCCACTGCACTGCTGATTTGCTTGCTCCTCTTGCCAAAGCTCTGCGGTATCTCTGGTGCCTCTAAGCATGCAGACAGAAGAAGCCTTCACCGCAACCATACTGTTTTGCTGTTAGCAGCCACCCACAACCAAAGGGGCCACTGATGGTTTAACCACTAGACATTAATTCCTAGTAATTTCATACCTTTTATGACTCCAAACTTGCTTAGAAATGGCCATGTTTTCACTCACACTTATTTTTTGGTTTTTTTTTAAAGCAAACTTGTTCTTCATCTAAGTGATCATTGCACATATGGAAGCATAAACATGCAAAGTAGATAGCATTTCCATTTACTGGCTATTTGTCATAATGTATTTGTGTCATAGCTGCATAAATGACGATGTGGGGTTCAGGAGAACATAAAATTTTCCTGTGTGATTTTAGGTGTTCTTAGAAGTTTGCTACACGTTACTGAAATCTAGAGAATATGGTTTTCAATAGTCCTTGAAAAAGAGAAATGCACTTGAAATGTAACCCATAATTTTTCATGCCTCAATAAGAAAAAAAAAAAAAAAAAAAAAAGAACCCCTGGTCAAGAAGTCAACTTGTGTTAATCAGCATAGTTCCACTGAAGTACATGGATTTACTTTAATGTGACCACCGTTCTTATTTGGTGTGGGTAAAAGATTGATTTCAAATTTTCAATCCTAACTGACAAATTTCAGCTATCAGTACCTGTAACTAATGAGATACTTCTGCCATAGATGGTGTTCTACTTTGTGAGAAAAGTTTATGTTTCCATGTCTCCTTAATTCTGCTTGTATAAAAACAACCGACAAATAGAGCCTGGCTGAGATACCTCCAACAGCTAACGACAGCTCAGTTGCAATTTAGTGTGCTGCTTAGTTTGAAGTTTAGTGCTTCTGTTTCAGGTCCCAAAAGAGAAATGTATGCCAGAAGTCTTGCTTTCTTACCCCCCAAAATCCAGCTCATATTAATAATAAAAGTTCCAGTAAGATTAATAGTAACCTTCAGTATTTCTCCCTTAAAATTTCCCCTGTGTGCCTACTTTGGCTCTTGTGACTGGAACAGCATCCCTGCTACTCGTAACACCAGTGCCCTGGTCTCGTTCCACCATTCTTTTATTTGGGATTAGTCAGCAGACAATGACTTTGGCGACTGCTTGCTTGTGTGGCCATGCATCATTACGAGGCCAGATATACAATTTCATAGACATGCATTTTATGAATAGCATGTATGTAATGCAAATCAGTTTAGTCTTTCCAATGTATTTAACAAATGCAAAACGACTCCTAGAAGCCCAGCGCTGGCCTCTCATCCTTCTACTACAGGCTGCACTGTCTTTTAAATGGCAACCAAAGTTACAGCAAAATGAGATTTCACATCCCTCTCTCTTACATTTTCAAATGTAACTTATCTTCACATTTAACACATCAAATATAATTCCACGGATTAATTTCTCTGCAATGTTTATATGTGGAAATTTATAAATCGTGCCATCTTTTATAATTCTGTCACCTTTTCTCATGTGTGTTAAACAGATATTCCATATAGAAACAAATTTTCATTCCCATGTGGTGGAAATACCACAGGTAACCTTTGAATGAAGTGTTAGGATTACAGACCATGAGCTTTTTTTTGTTTCTTTGTTTTATATTTTACAGAAGTGGAAAGGACTAAGAGGGCCCTTTCCAAAGATACAGAATACTGGCATTATTCCTCAAACTTCTAATTTTTCATAAAAATGCTGCCCTTCACATACATATTATGTGACCAGAAGATCGTTAAATAGCTAACGATATGTTCATTTCATACAATATGAAAAATTTCAATAATTTATTTTCTAGTCAATCAAATAAATCTATGAATAAGTTTTTTATTAAAATGTTCATAAACCAGTTCAACAATGCTGACTAAAGTAAAAAAGGCCTATGAAAACACAGAACAAACTCATTTTAAAAAAGTCCCTTTGAATATTTCAGAAAAAAATAACATTTTAAGCATCTGAGCAAAAGGAGAATTTTGATTTTGCACAAAACTTAATTAAAAAAAAAAAAAAGAACAGTGTTTGCATTGCCAAAGTACATCAAATTAAAACACATGGGCAGGTTAAGGTTGCCCTGGGTAAAGATATTTGATAATTACAAGATGAATGAAGGTGAGAGTGACAAATTATGATTGCATTTCAGATGGCATTATCAGTTGTTTACTGTTTAATTCTCCTCTTGAAGTAGTGTATATGTTAGACAGTAAAATGGTATGACGATTTTTTTTTTCCCCTGAGAAAAATGTTATTTTATTGGAACATCTTTTTCATGAAATTCAATTAACGTCATTGAAAATCCCAAAGGACTGTTTTAAAAATCAGAAAAATTGTTTCTGAATTCTTTTATTTTGTGATTAGTTCAGAACCTGGTGGATTTTTCCAGCCAATATTATTTCTTTACTATTTAAGAAGACACGTCAGCAGTAGTGCTGTTGCATGATGCTGACATACTATAACAAGACATAGCTGCTGAAGTCTTTCATTTCAGTTTTACAGAATTGCTGCTTCACACTGATTGAAACAGCTTTTCTTTTTCTATCCCAGAACATTCCCTGCTTGAATTATGTTTAAGCCATTTGCATTTTAACACAGGTGATATATGAGTGGAAATGACCATCAACAGAGCAAAACCTCTCACAGAGTGGGAAAGACTTCAGCTTTCATCAACTGTACAGCCAAACGTTGGTGAGATACACCATGTTAACTCCAAATTAATTCAAAATTTGATAAAGGATATTATTAAATTACTGGTCATAATTCTGTAGTCAAGGCTGAGTGTTATATTTATACACTCTTTATATTCACGGTCTTGAAACTCATTAAAATCTGCAAAGAAAACACTGGGGACAGGAAAATGTATATTATAAATATCACTTAATTAAATATAGACTGTTTAAGCTAATATATACATTTTACAGTGTTAATATGGTCTTGTGGCTGAGGTAAGGAGAGGTGGTCTGGAGATGTTCTGTTCTCTCCCCAGCCCTGCTGCAGACTTGCAGCCCTGCAGATCATGCCAGTAGGGGTACCAAGATCTCGTAACAGCAGATTTCTGCACACACTGAAGTCCCAAAATCCCGTACAATGATCAAAGCACATATAGGGAGGTAGTAGGGCCACCAAAGCAAGAATAAGTACATGAAACCTCAGGTGACTGCTGCTGGGCAGGCAGAAGGGTCCCTGCGTTGCCCCTTGGCAGTAGCAAGGCAAGAAAGGAAGAGTGCCTGAGGGAAGGGTGACCAAGAATACAGTGTACAATAATCAAAACATCTCACTTCAGTTAAGAATTTTTTTTTTTTTAATAATTTTATTGTTATAGTCAGTGGTGTCCACAGGGCAGCACTCCTAAAGCACACAGGGGTACCAGTGACCTGCCCTTAGACCATAAACGTTCACATCTGCAGGAGCTGTTCCTTCCGTTGTGGTTGTCAGAATCTTGATTATTGACGCTGACTGCTAGGAATGACTATGTCCTCACACGTGGTGAAAGCCATACTGTACCTGAACTAAACACAAATGAAACAGAAAACCGGTCCCTGAAGACATTTAATTTATAATATGGTGCAAGAAGTTGATCCAGGATATAAATAAATGTTAGGTTGAGATAACTGGGGAACGAGTTGGTTTTATGAATTAGGCTCTAATGATAGCTCTTCATGAGCCAGAAGGCAAATGTGGGTATTTTCTTTATATAGAAGTGCTGCATACAGGATATAAATAAGTAGGTTATAAATATACATATTAATTAACTCTTTTCTGCATATATAAATTAAATAATATAGAAAGGAACACAAACATGTTTTATATTTCTTGTCCAATTTCCTAATCCTATAAGATTTTACGATAACTTGCAGTGCTCTAATATTTTGGTGTTTGCTCAGAAACTTTCAACAAGCAGGTTTTTACCTTCAAGGTATAAATAACTACAGGGGGAAGGAGACAGGTGTTTAAAGGAATTCAGAGTTGAAACTCTTCAAACTAGAAAGTGTCTCTGATGAGAAAGCAACGTTTGTTTGCTTTATGGCTTTATCCTGAGAGAGATCAGAAAGCTGTTGAGGATTGTAAAGTATGTATACACAAGGTTATTCCATTTGATTTAGCATTTGACAGGGTGTATAGAAATTTAAAATCCCTCTGCATACTTTGAACTTCTAACTGAAAGGCAAAAAGTCTTTTCACTTTGAGATGTAGTTGCTCATCTTACATTAAAGAGTTCAACAGATTCAGCAATGCGGAATAATACTTTACCTTTTTTTTAATCACAATATCCCCAGTCACTTGTCCCAACCTGAAAAAAGGAAGCTCAGAGTAAAATGTAAGCTTATGATGATCAGAAAATGGATCATGTAAGGAGCTTCATGTCTGAGTTTTTTGGAATCTGGCATGCCAAATCAAATGAAATATTTAAGCTCTGTCAAAAGGTGATACATCAAGCCCTTACCACATATGTAATATCAGTATTTTAAGGTACAAATTGACAGAGTTCTTGTATATGTTAGCACCCCCATAACAAAAATCACTGATCTAAATGCTCTAGCTAGTTGAAGATTCAAGTCTGGATCAGAATTTCATGACTTGGATCATGAAGTCATTTTGCCCTGTTTCTCTGAGAACACTTGTTTTGACTTGGTAGCTCAGTTCTCTCTGTCAGAAACAAGTTGTTCGTAGCCCACTTTTTCTTTCCAAAAGATATAGAATAGTTTGTCACGCTATCTGTGTTTTGGCCAGGTCACAGTGTATGACTAGTAGAGCTTCTCTTTCACTTAACACTTCAAAAGAATCATTCAATCAGGGGTCACTGGCAGAAACCATCAAATGTACTCCCTTGACATTGCTGTAAATCCATATTTTCATGCCTTGGTAGTTAGCCTCTATTTGTCCCATGAGCTTCTACTGAAACTCCCTTTGGACAGGATGATTTTCCTCACTAACCTTGGTCAGTAACACAAGATTTATCTGCATTTATTTGAAATGGGATACTACATCCTTAATTTTTTTCCTAAGTTTTCTGTGTTTTTTTCTATGCCTCTTATAGTGTGTCCTTCCGTCAGGGTGTCATTTACATTAATGCATCTAAATTTTTTATGGATAACGAAGCACAAACCCAGATAACCACTGATATTTTTCTCCCATGCATGGTGAAAACTCAGACTAACACCTTAGGATTGGCAGGTAGACTTATCAAAACTCATGCTCTGCAGAAACATCCCACATTGGCCTCAGCTCTATCACATTAGACACTGTAACCCCTGAGCCATAGCCTCTTTTGTGCTCTGGGATTCGAGGCAGGACTATGGATTGAGCTGTGATACATCAGTTTGGGTTTACCTGGCACACATGGTCACAGCAAGGAAAAGAGCATGTTGTGTCATGCGGCTGCTGGGGACAGAGTACAAATGGGTCGTTTACCAAAGTCAGAGGCTCGATGGAGTTTTGTTAAAAAACATATATCCGCATTGCATGCTGAAGGCTTTCCATACTTAACACGCAGCCATTACACACAGGTGTGTGCACAATAATTACATGCCCCAGGCAGTGGGGTCCCACAGCTTTGTCCAGGAAACACTGAAAGGTCAGTTAAAATGAACAATAAAGATTGCTTTTAAATGACAGTGGTTTCTTACTCCTGAAGAGCACAAGGACTGTCTCAGGACTGACTACATCAGCTGATGAATTCATCTACCTTTCTTTACTCACCTTGAAAACCCCCACCCAAATTCAAGTGATGTTGTCACATCAGCATCCCCTAACCTGTTGCAGCCAACAGGAGACCATCTAAACTGAAGGTTGCGCTGAATTTTTTGGACTTAGGCTTGTCAGAGAGCATTCACGCGAACAGCTCGCTAGGCAGATCACAGGGAGCAGAAATCCACAGCCAGGTAGTGAGCAGCAGCTGGGGGAGCCCAGGGCAGTAGCCTGCTCAACCAGCACAGATGACGCTAGAGAAGGCAACAGCTCCATAGGGTGAGGCTACTGCCTCTGCAGTGCCTTGTGCGATCAATTGAAATGCAACCCTGTACACGGGACACTCAAAATGTGAACTCTTGGTTATGTCTCTTCAGAGGATCAACGTGCTCTGCAGCAAACAGCTTGGTGCTATGCAGGCACTGTGGTGAAGGACACTTGACTCATCATTAATCAGAAAGTGAAGCCCCCAGCATAAATTTGCAACGTTTCTTTTGGGTGAAGAGGAAGAATGAATGGACAAAAAAAAACCCCAAAAAAACAAAAAACCAACAAACAAACAAAAATGGGGAACACTGTGAGGACTGCTGCGTTGTGAAAAAAAAGCGCTGATCACAGCCTGCATCACCTTCTGAGAAGGAGACAGCACCCCGAAACAGACAAGAAGAACATGGCAGGAATGAGAGGAAAATATCCATAAGGATTAGCAATCAGATGACTTTCTCTTTGACAGGTTAGCAATTTGGTTGAAGCGTGGATGGGTGGGCGGGCATGCAGGCATGCAGTCACATGCACATAAATCTGTAAGCCACAAAATAGCAGCCAGGGCTCAGGAGCTGTCAGCGTCCTAATAGAAACATTTTAAAATACAGCCTGTGAAATGGTTATGTCTCTCCAGAGGATCAACGTGCTCTGCAGCAAACAGCTTGGTGCTCTGCAGGCACTGTGGTGAAGGACACTTGACTCATCATTAAACTGAGAAAATGCCTTCCCTTTGCAGCCTCCCTGCCTCTACGCACACTCCCAAATCTTTTCCCAAGCAGGACAAAATTAACTGCAGTTGGGTCTGACAGGCTTTTCTTGTTCGTGTAGACATGCATGCAGGTAAGCGCTTTCCTAAACAAGCAGCAAGCTCCTCTGTATCTCTGATCTTTGCCATGTGGTTAGACTAGAGACAAATTAAATAGCATCCTCTTCTCCCCTCTTTTCTCTTAGTATCAGGCTTCCAGCTTAAAAGTCTCAGTTCTAGATCGATCTTGAAGAGTAAAGGTCAGCCCAAATCACTCATTGATTCATTCCTTGAGTTCTTTGGGGTTTCTTGATGGTACTTACAAACTTGCACAGAGACCCGTTGATTTTTCTGACGCTTGGCTGTTAGGAACATCCTTGATTTTTCATGTCAGCCACCCATCAGATATCAGTGTGACTTACCACTCTCTAACCGTCCGAGAAAAGTAAAGGTTGGCATCTCTAGTGGGTTAACCGTGGCTGGATGCCAGGTGCTCACCAAAACAGCTCTTTCACGCCCCTTTCTCAGCTGGACAGGAAAGAGAAGAACATAATGAAAAGCTTGTGGGTAGAGATAAGGACAGGGAGAGATCATTCATCAATCATGTCACGGGCAAAACAGTCTTGACTTGGGGAAAAAAAAAAAAATATTACCAATCAAATCAGAGCAGGATAAAGACAAATAAAACCAAATCTGAAAAACACCTTCCCCGCACCCCTCCCTTCTTCACAGGCTTAACTTTACTCCCAAATTCTCTACCTCCTTCCCCCCAGTGGCGCAGGGGGATGGGGAATGGGAGTTGCGGTCACTTCATCACACATTTTCTCTGCTGCTCCTTCCTCCTCAGGGGAGGACTCCTCACACTCTTCCTTGGCTCCAGTAGGGGCTCCCTCCAATGGGAGACAGTCCTCCACAAATTTCTTGAATGTGAGTCCTTCTCATAGACTGCAGTTCTTCATGAACTGCTCCAGTGTGGGTCATTTCCAAAGGGGTGCAGTCCTTCAGGAACAGACTGCTCCAGTGTGGGTCCCTCACAGGGTCACAAGTTCTGCCAGAAAACCTGCTCCAGCATGGGCTCCTCTCTCTCCATGGATCCACAGGTCATGCCAGGAGACTGTTCCAGTGCAGGCTTCCCTTGGGGTCACAGCCTCCTTCGGGCATCCACCTGTTCTGGTGTGGGGTCCTCTGTGAGATGCAGGTGGAATATCTGCTCCACCGTTAACTTCCATGGGCTGCAGGGGGACAGGCTGCCTCACCATGGTCTTCACCAGGGGCTTCAGGGGATTCTCTGCTTTGGTGCCTGGAACACCTCCTCCCCCTCCTTCTTCACTGACCTGGGTGTCTGCAGAGTTGTTTCACGTATTCTCACTCCTCTCTCTGACTGCAATTGCCATTGCACAGGGCTTTTTTCCCCTTCTTAATTCAAGTGAGGCAGGAGGATTTCAAGTCCCAAGCAGAGGGATGCTCCTGCTACAAGCACCTCATTTCTTGCCTGAACCTCACTAACACTGAAGTGTCTCAGATTAACCTCTGCCCTCTGCCCTGAGACTGCACACCTGGATAGGCATAGGGAAGCAATCACAGCAAAGAAAGCATTCATCATACATATGCTTTCTGTTGCGTTCAAATGGTCTAGAACCAGCCCCAGCAGATTCATTGCTTTTCCTCTCTGTATTCTCTTTTTAAAATAAAATGAGATATACTATGGCCTGAGGCAAAGTGTACGTCGACTTCAGTATCAAAGTACTCTTGGATCATTTTGCTTGGACAACATGTATGCGATATGTTATCGCAGAGGCTCTACCACTGTCACTGATGGGCTTGGCTTTGGCCAGTGGTGGGTCTGTCTTGGGGATGGCTGGCATTGGCTCTATCAGACATAGAGGAAGCTTCTAGCAGCTTCTCACAGAAGCCACCCCTGTATCCCCCTGCTACCGAAGCCTTGCCACTCAAATTCAATACAGCACCTTTATGAAATCTCTTCAGGTCACATCCTGACCGCATGTGCTTGTTCTGCTGCGTACATGACAACTTTGAAATTGTCATGCTTAGTGTTTTGCTTTTCTGTGTAGTGGTAGTCCATTCCTCCAGGGAACTCAGAGAAAAAACAAACAGGAAGCAGGGTCACAAGAAGTGGTTTGACGGGTGTTTCGAAGGCAGCCATCCAAAATGCTACAGGCGAATGAGAACTCTGGAAGTCTAAATGTGACAAAGGTTTAGCAATAGCACTATCCAGCCTACATTTTTCATGCTATGTTTTGTTTATCATCTGCAAAACAGAAAACAGATGGAAATAATAGGTTGCAGAAAAATGGGTGTTGTGTGGCTTAGTAGTACTGACCAACCCTGCGTGGCATCTGTCCCACTGCCTGACCAGTCCTGTTCAGCCATGACCTGTTCTGATGGACACAAACCCTCAGCTGTGCTCCATGTGTCATGGTGTCATCATGTAGTTCTGATTTATTTGCATACCTCCCAGACGATGTGTTTTGAAGAGTGAAAAAGAAGAAGTAAAGAAGTAAGTAAAAAAGTAAAGAAGTTCAGTGGTAGTTCTGTTAGGTTTGTTACGGTTGAGATTTCTGAAAACTGGATGCGGATTTGAGCAGTAGTGTTGACTTGTTCTCTACCTGAACTATGAACGAAAAAAGTAAGGATTGTTTGGATTATCCTTCATTCTTTCTCTTCCTATCTTTTCTTCCTCAAATTCATTGAGGCAGGGACTATCTTCTACTATGTCTGTAGAGTGGCTGGCCCAGGTTGGGCCCATGGTTGTACTAGAAGTGTAAATAACTTCACCTGTAGAGCTATACACAGGAGAGGATATCTGCCTTAATTTCACTCTCTGGATTTAACTAATAAACTAATAAAACTAATTGTCAGTATTTTATTCCCACTCTTCTAGGAGGAGAGGGAATGGTACGTTTAATCTCTCCCTGACAGGTTCAAGGAACTTGATGCTTTTATAGCTATTGACAACCGTTCTACAGCCTTTCTCCTGTGACTAATTTGGTGCTGATTCAAGTTACTTAAAAGTGAAGCTTCATCGCTTTTCACTTCTGTTAAGGAAAACTTAGAGAGCTATGCCAAGAAATACAGAAGAGTAAAGTTCTTTCATGGCTACAGGTGTTTGAGTCTGCTCATTGTAAGAGTTTTACTTCTAAAAGACGGGCTTGCGAGCACATGTGTTTTTTCCTTGACTATCAAAGACTTTCTGTAATCAATAATGTTTAATGCTTTTAAAAATATCTAGTTTTTCATTTGATTCTTGGACACTGAACATGCTGTGAATAAATGGTAATTATGTTACCAAGCAAATGCACAACACAATGTGCAAAATCACAATTAAGAGCCACAGAATATTCATGGTCCACAGATATTAATTCTTAGTGGGTTTTTTTATCTTTTTTTTCTTTTGCTTTTTTTTTTTCCCCAACAGTAAGGTCTCTAAGAAAAACTTAAAACAAAAACTTAAAAAAAAAAAAAAAACCAAACAACAAACCCCCTAATTTTAATTTTATTTTTGGAAGTTAGGCAGCCTTGTACCTAAGACAATCTGGGCCAGAGTTATTCTTGAGGTCAATTAGTAAAATGCCTGAATAGTTCAAAAGGTGATGTGCAGGGGATAAGGCAGTATTTTAACATTCAGGATGGATTATCTAGTAAAAATTGAGAGTCCCAGAGGGTTTCCGTATATCACCGCAGGAATTCTCTCTGTGGTAAAGTATAGCTGTTAATCATTAAATCTGTTTCACTTGAAGATTATTTTTCTCTTAATAATACTTTCCTGTTTATTTCTTGGACTTGATAGTGCTTCTTTCAACCAACCTGATTTCCAAAGGAATGTCATTAATTTTTCCAGAGACAAAAACGTTTATTTTTAAGTCTGGCCAGTAGGGACTGGAGTGACAGAAAGCAGGAAAGAAGTGACAGCTGAAATAAAATGCCAGCTTGAAATTGTCACCGATCCTTGTGTCCTAAGGATCCTGCTGTGCGAAGCTGGACTGCTTTTCAAGTGTTTATTCAGTCTCAGATAGTGAGGGACTGTCCTGGCAGAGCCCTACAGCAGGGTAAATCTGGGGCTCTTTTGTACTCGGTGGATTTGGGCTTTACAGCATCCCAACCACTCTCTATGGTCTCTCCAGTACTTGCAGGTGAGATCTTTTGCAAAGCAGAAATCCAGTAGTAAAAAATAAAAAAAAGAGGCAAGTCAGCTCCTGCAGTGGTACGTTAGTCTTATTTGGGTTACAGGTACAAGAAACTAATTTTCAGACTCAAGAAACCTAGGGCTCAGCATCTTACAAATTCGGCTCAGCCGCTCCCCAGGGAGGGGAGCCACTCCTCAGATACCTTCCCAACCCCAGGGCCTCTCTCCTTCTCTTTCTGACACGTCCAATTCCTTCTTAACGCGAGTGAGGCAGGAGGATTTCGAGTCCCAGGCAGAGGGATGCTCCTGCTACAAGCACCTCATTTCTTGCCTGAACCTCACTAACACTGAAGTGTCTCAGATTAACCTCTGCCCTCTGTCCTGAGACCGCACACCCAAACAGGCATAGGGAAGCAATCACAGCAAAGAAAGCATTCATCATACATAGGCTTTTCTGTTAATTTGAGTTCAAATGGGCTAGAACCAGCCCCAGCAGACTCATTGCTTTTCCTCTCTGTATTCTCTTTTTAAAATAAAATGAGATATACTATGGCCTGGGACAAACTGTAGGGGAACTTCAGTATCAAAGTACTCTTGGACCTTTTTGCTTGGACAACACGCTCACTGGAAGGCTAGCAATGGTTGAGTTAAGTTTTTAACCTGCTGGAATATAGTCCCTGAAGGAATGGGGCACTTGAGAGAAATATGGCTTGGGCATGTGGGGTCTGCAGGTTGAAGTCTGTGAGCTCAGGTTGGTTTTATCTTGGGTGTACTGTGCTGGGACTAGAACTGACTGAAATGTTGAAAGTTGATCCTCTCTCAATTGCATTTTATCTTGGGCTTTGAAAGTTTTGTTTGTTCTCTCACCTTTTTAACTTGGCTCATTAAATTCCAAGTACAACAGAAAGAACTGAGCTACGCTTGTTTTCAGTTGTGATTTTTGTTCCTCCTTTCATTCTAACTCTTTGAAACATCTCCAGTTTATGGACAATAAAAAAATACTGCAAGAAAAGATGAGAACTCCAAGGTTTTATACAGTGTAAATTTAAGAGAACTGGAATTGCTGAATCACCAGAATTTGAAGGAAATAAAGAAAAAATGAGAGTAAAAATATCTAAACAAATATTATTACTGTATTTAATGCTAAAAATGAAAAAAAAAGCAAAAGAGCTAAATATAATCTTTTAAAGTTGATTTTGTCCTCCTAAAACTATGGTATTTGGGAAGATAGAATCAATATCTTCTTTTTCCTACTAACTCTGATTAACACAGCCCTCAGGAAAAGGAAAAATTTCACCATTTGCTATCATTTGCCACACCGCATCACAAGGATTTCACAATTCTTTTCTCTTTATCTCCTCCCAAAGATAATCTACTTTTTTTTTTTTTTTTTCTGCAAAAGAATAATAACCAGCTGCGATTATGTTGATTTTTTCATAAAAGAAGTAAAGGACCACCAATATTCCTGGCTAAATTTTTGGGGCTTCATGACTGGGCTTTCAAGAAGGAGCTGCTTCCTGCTGGATCATGCGTATTTAACATTTACATGGCATGGTTCCCTATATGTTCTGTTTGGTGTATATTACCTGCCCCCTTGACACTGGCCTTTCTGCTGGAGTCACCTCTTTCTGGGTATGAAAGCACGTATGTCACACTGTGACAGGTCTCCTTTAAGTCTGTCTGTTTAGTCTCCTTTAAATAAAATTCCACACCCAGCTCATCTTTTACCTAAAATAGATGGCCTTTGCGTATTTTGTGCCTGATATTTGCTATGTCTATGCAATAGACAAAACCACCCCTCTTTTGTGTTAAAAAACCCCATAACTGACATTTATGCAGCACAGGAAACATTCCCAGTATTCACTGGGACAGGCCTTATATATGAGGCTTCCAGCAGCTCAGCTTATATGAAAGGTACAGATTTGCTGACACACCTGTAAAGGTTTCAGAGGATCTCTGTAGCAAAAAAACCTCCTTTGTATGTATAGGTGTATTCAGAATACAACAGAGAAAATTTCCAGCAGTAATATTCAAGTAGTTCATAAAAACCTGGAATTTTCTTTAACCTGTAGAATTAAAATTCCTGCAAAATAATTAGGTGAACTTGAGTTACGTGGTTTGTGCAACTGCAGAGAATGAAAACTCGTTCCTCTGATGTCTATTTGAAGTGGATGACCACAGTGGATGGTGCCTGTCAGAAGCAGCAAGCACTCTAGAAACGATCTGCCGCTTTTCGGTTTGGTTGCTTTTTGGGTTTTGGTTTGTTTGTTGGTTTTTTTAAGTTAATTTTTTGTTTTCCCAGTGAAAAGTGGGTACTTCAGTGTTACATAATTAAGAAGAGAGAGCAAAATGGCAGAATATTTTATAAAATGACAACCTTTTTCTTTCTAGGCTACATATGCCTTGCTTGAGGCAGCATTCATATAAAACGCTACAGTAAGATTTATTGGCTACCTGCACATTTTAAATTTAATTTTCTCTCATCACATTCATATGAGGTATAACAGTTATGTATATATGAGTTGTCTCAATTACAAAGAATCTGTTCAAATTCTAGCATCATTTACTTCAAAATATGCTCTTTTCCCAGAGCTCTGTAAGTTGGTTAGAGAGTCTCGATTGAACACAACAGGACATATCTGGACAACTTACCTCTCTAAGTAGAAAACCTGAAGTTCTCCCTTTGTTCAATAATCCTAGCATGTTAAGAGAGAAGGTCTTAACTTGGGCCAGTCCATGGGGTGGAGGTACCTGATGTTTAAAGAGATGCATCAGTTTTAGTTATTGCTGCTGTATTACTGGGTGCCAGCCAGCCGGCTTCGCGTGTAAAGACTTTCCCTGCTCAGAGCAACTAAGAGGGAGACAGCAGTGGCTATGTTTGCTGATTTGGTTAAAAAGAAATACTTGTATTACTTTTTTAAAGTAACCTTTTATTTGTGCTCATGAATTTAGGAATACCAAGCTCCACTAAACAGTGAGAGTTTGCAGGTATGGTCACATAAACATCACGTAACTGTGGGATTTGCCTTGGTTCATACAGGAGTTGGGTCTATATCTCAGATTTGCTGCTGAGTCCCTTGACTCTGGGTCAAGAAAATATTAAGCTTCTGTCAGTGCACAGGCAAAGAAAAAAAAGGATATGGTAGTCAGGACTAGTAGTGGAGTTCCTATAGTCCACCTGTGAAGTTCAAAATGTACCTTGACTCTTAAATCATGTTTTCGAACTTCAGATAAGGACTCTGGTGAGTCTAGCCCCTCAAGGCTAAGCAGTTTTGAGCGGGAGCTGTCATGGAAGTAGCAGGGAGCAGAAGACAAAGTCAGAGGATAGATGAATATTCACAAGACTAACACAGCAGCAAGAGGGAAATGGATGTCAGGGAGTCAGTCATCAGTTTGGGCCATGCCGACTGATGCTTATTTAGGTACAACTTGAAAGAATGTTGCAAGAAGCCTAATTGTGACTTCAGTGGAAAAGAGGATGATGTCTGGAGGAAGCTCAGAACAACTAGCAGGCAGGGAAGTCTTCAGCAAAAACATCTTGAAGAATAATCTGGATCTCAGGCAGTCTGACAGGAAGCATTCAAATTCATTATATTTTTACATGTGAAAATACTATGGCTACATTAATGAATAGTGAAAAGTATGAAAATGTTTTAGATCAATGTGTGTGAAAAGTTGGCCTGAGAACAAAGCATAGCTTGGCCTGCAATTTTGCACAGGCCACTGAAGTAGTAATTTCTTAGAGGAAAATGGATAAAAAAAGCTAAATCTTCTAGGCTAAATTCTCCTCAGTTACACAGGCATACTGTCAGTACCTCAAAAAATCTGAAGAAAAGTCAGCTTAACTTTTGGAAAGAGAATAATGAAACAAAATTTTCACAGAATCCTTGCCTCAGAGCCCAAGAGGATTTTCTTTAGATGGGAATAACTCATAGTTGCGGAAATAAATTTATTTCCTTATCTGACAAGCTCTGGCAAATTAGCCATGCCGCACAACAGCGAAGCTCTCGGTGCGGCTGCCGCTGACATCAGAGAGTTGGAATGTGTCTGCAGCCCATCCACTGCGAAGGGTGACCAGTCATTCCCTGAAAGCAGACGAGGTGTGAGAAACTACTGTGCTTCTAATGAGGCCACTTCTATCTTTGTTAAATACACTGTTTATGTTAAAGATGTTTTACGATCATTTAAAGTCAAACTAGAGTGTGAATTCACCTGACATGAGAAAGCACAGCTGGGAGAGAGACTTCCTTCTCAGCAGTTTTTTCTCCTTGATACCTTCACTCTGGGAATTTTAAATACATTCGCTTATTTGTCTTAGTCCAATTCCCTCTTCTAAAGTTTGTTTTAAAACCTTGAGCCATTAACTCTGTCTTGAATAAATACTGAAGAGCGAATAGATAGCTAGAGTCATCAAGCCTCAAACACCTCTCCATCTCTGAAGAGGTGAGTAAGAGTCATATCTAGCTCCACTTCACACTCCTGTGACACCACTTATCAATAGGCAAAACACTGGGACACATTCAGTCAGACTTCACAACATCCCCATTTGCACTGAAGAATTTAATGTTCTGCAGAAGGGAGAACTGCAGCAAAGCCCAGACGAAAAGTGTGTCAGCCCTTTCACAGCAGGACAGCACAGGACAGAGAATTGGACGGTGGCCTTCTAGCAAAACCTGTGAGCCAACCCATAGGTTGAGGATTGCTAAAATAATCCTTCTTGAGAGGCAGCAGCTCCTGAATGCATTCAAGGCTTCACAAGTGTCTACTGAGGGTGTGAGGACTGTGTTCTGCCATGACACCTGTGGCATCACAGGGTCTCTGTGGTCATCCTGTGTCAGGAAGTTCTAACTCCTCTTCCTCCCTCTTCAAATAATAGTAGTCATTTTCTTAAAGCTATAGCTAGAGCCTTGGATATTCCAAGACAAAATTAATCAGCTGCAATAGTTCATGGGTTTCATGCTGATCTGTACTTATACTCACCTTTTCCAGAAATGAAAGTAGCAAAGGCACCCACACAAGTACGTATATGTAAGCCTTGATCTGAAGCTCACTTTGATGATCCTGCAAATATATCACAGCACAGCACTACTATTTCATGGAAGGTTGTATCTAATAGCTGAGATACAGTAGCTTCTTAAACAGCCTCTCAGGCCAAGTTGCAATTTTATCTGAGACTTTATTCTTCATTCTTTTCACTGCTAAGTGAAATAAGTCAGTTTAAATGACTAGGAGGTCAGGCAAACCTCTTTGATTTGCTCTCAGAAATGTAGGGATGCTGGTAAATATGGCTGAGAAGAGCCCCTTAACTGGTAGTCTGAATGCTTCTGTTATGTGTCCAATTGTTGCCTTTAATAGTTTTTTTCTAAGGGTTGCAAAGATCAGATACAGCCAAAGTAGTCTAGGAAGCTCCCAGCTCTTTAGGATACTTGCAGGTACAGCTGCAAACTGTTAAGCAGCTTAGCTAAAGCTGTAGGAAAGGAATAGCCTCTCTAATGACCTTTTGGTTATAAATCTCTGAACTAGAGTGATTCTGCTTTTTCTATATCCATATGGTCTGAGTGTCAGGATTTCTTTCAAGAGGTCCACGAGGAAGTGGACCATAGTCCACAAGGAAGGCACCCTTCCTCTGGACATTTTTTGCATGAATACTTGGGCAGCTGCAGGCTCCATGCAGCAATGACAGGACCACGCAGAACTACTTGTGAGGTAAATAATTATGTGGATGGTGTTAGAAGATTATTTGTTCTGTAAGAGATGTGCAATGTCTGCTGCACAAGCTGGAAGGTCAGTTGCAAAAATCTCAAAACCTATTCTTTAATATCTGAAGTGGGCTGTGGAACCAGCGTGACTTCAGGGTCCAAAGACTAGGAGGGAAGTTGTGGACTTATTGACGCTGGAGTTCATTTGGCTTTTTCCCCATTCAGACCCTTCTGAAGATTGCATAAAACTTTTTAATATAGAAAACCAAAGCTATGCAAAATGTTTACAATGAAACCAAAACCATATTACAAATTTGGAATCCGGCATGGAGTTGGTCAAGGCTTGCATGCCTTTTGTGAAAACTGCTTTGAGAGAAGTCAGGCTGATGTATGGTTTGGAGCCGGAATTATGGGAAGCAGAATGCGTGGCTGACTTTCACATTGCATGCTCTGAGTTCGTTTCAACCTGAGAATTATGCAAAATTGGGAGCATGAAAATGCGTATGGATCAATACTGGGAAATGCACTGAAGAACTGTTTCCATGATTCCTTAGAGCTTCAGGGCTAGCATTTGGTGTTGTTTAGTGCACAGAAGCTGTTTGTGATTTTCATGACTAAGGTCTTCAAGAAAACTCTGCTTTGATGAATTACTGCGGATCACTTTAAGATAGCTTCTCTATGTTTAGTTTCTTCCTACCAACATACTACAGAAAGAGAAGGTTTAGCATAAACACTGGCCTAAGTACGTACAGCTGATTTATAGGAAATCTAAGATGTATATTTCTAGACTTGAGATGCAAACTCTATTTTGAAGTACCTTTTGGAAAGCCCCAGAAATCTAAAGTAAAAATGAAGCCACCAGTATACAGTCATGTTCAAAGCCAGTCATGAAGAAACTACAAAGGTTTAGACATGTCCAAGGAGTGGTGGGGGTTGGAAAAGAGTAGATAATTCTATGCAACTTCACATGGCCAGTTTGTGAGGGGGAAGAGCAAGTGTAATATGGGAAACTAGTATTCTGTGAAGAAATGGAAAAGACCTGTAATAATTTGGGACCTGGACAGAAAAAGATGTGGCATTAGGTTTTTCAAAGGCATAGGGTGTGTAAGAGGAATACAAAAAACAACCCATAAAAATAAATGAAACTGAAAGAGATATGTATTTTGCATGGAAGAATGGTAGTTTAACATCACCTCAAAAACCCCTTTCAGCACTAACCACATAAGTTTTTAGCAGAACAGTATCCTGCTCACTGGAGAACACTTTCTGGGAGGAAGAACAATAGATGCGTCAGTAGTGTGTAAACAACTCCCTCAGCCTTTTTACTCACTTGGAGGTCCACCTGCTAGTGGACATGAGGGGGTAGAAAGACAATATTATTTCTCAGCAGGAAAGAATACGAGTCGTTTAGCCCTTGAAGATGGCCAAGCAGGAGGAAGAGAGGGAGCCCAAGTCCTACCAGAGTCTTCAAGTTCACAGAAAAGTTGGAACATTTTCTGTTGACAGTAAGTCCCATCTGCATAAAGCAGAAGTATAAAAAAGGTACAGTAGGTAGAAGTACAATAATTCAAATAATGAGGAATTTACCTTAATGCAAGCTGCTTGGGCACCGAAGAAAAAAAAAAAAAAAAGAAAAGAAAGAAAATACTTTTACCTCTTTTGGAATTACTTGCCAGTCCGAGTCATTGTACCCATTTAACCTGATTTTGAATCTTAGTCTTTTGCTTTCAGCTTCCAACTACAAATAGTTGGGAAACCTGATCATATATACTTCATCAGCGAAAATAATTTCCCTTTCATAAACTTCACATTTTCTTCCTCTTAATCACAGCGAATATGCCCTCATTCTTTTGAAGGTGAGACATAAGAGCTACACATATTTTGCTTATATGCGTGTTTATTGTCATCATTATCTTCCCCACAGCCTCAGTTTTTTTCATACAACTATGACTCCATATCCTTAATTGTTTCTGAAGTAGTTTTGTAGTACTCTTTTCAGGACTGTACCACTCTAGCCTATTGGACGTCATCTGCATTAAGAGAATGACATTGTTTTGCATTTACTACTGTTTTAAGAAGAATAAAGATTTTATTAATGATGAAGATTTAAGAGAAATAAATATTCTATTTCCTATCCAGGCATTTACTTGAAATCTGTAGCAACCAATGAAGGACTCTTACCTTTCAATGACCAGATTTATTGTCGCTTAGTACATGGAAGGTGTCCAGGAGCTAACTAACCACTTCTGCTTACATTCCATCAGCCTGGAGGATGTCATTTCCATTATACAGATTGAATGAAGGAGTTTTGGGGGTGAAAACAGCTGTAAATCTGAGTCTTAATATTAAATTCATATAGGCATAGTATACAATACCTCTTCTTGTCTTCAAGAAAGCAAGGGAACCTTTGCTAAGGGTAGGTATTACAAGAGCAAGTGTTCTTGATGTAGGAGTACCTCTTTTAAAGTGTTGATTACCACACCCATTTCTTTAGTGTATAGACGTGGAAAGGCAGTGACTCTAGGAGGAAATATTCTGAAACAAATGTATCTCAGATACCTCATAAGAAGAGTCTTACATAGCTCAATTAACGTAAGCATTGTGGAAAATAATTTTATCTTTGTCCTGAAAAAAAACCCAAACTGGTCAATGTTCTAGCAGATATAAGACTGAAATCAGAATGTGCATGTATTTTAACTGAATTGGTGAATTAGTACGCATTCATGGTTTGAGTTAAATAACCCGAGAAGCTGTGAGTCTTTGGACTTGAAGTCATTCTTAGCTTTCCAGCCCAAGTAGTAATAACAAAAAAAGTGTCTTTCTTTTTCTTGTTAAATCTATCTATTGTAAATGTCATCTAACAGCTGTACAGCCCACTCTATCAGGAAGTGTGCTTTAGTTCAGATAAAGTTTATCTGTCCTGAAGTGGCCATCCTGTTAGACAGCAGCACCCCGCGTGTTTTCATAACTCACAGAAAATCTTCTTCAACATATAATCCCTCTGTTTTCATCATTACAACCTTAGAGCAGAAAATCGGTTTTCCAGTGAAACAACATTCCCAAAGTACTTGAATTTACACTCTGGCTGCAACAGTCCATACTCAGCAACTGTAAACTTGCCAGGCAACCTTGTTCATGGGTCTAAAGCAGCAGCAGGATGTGTCTCAGCTACGTGTCTTGTCCTACATCTTTTACTTGTCTGACAACAATATCCAGGATGGAGAGCTTCTGCAAGAGTGTCAGTCAAAACTAGATAAAAAGTGATCAGTTCTGAGCAAGATGACCAGCTACCTTGCTGGTCAGATTTACAGTCTATCTCAGTACTGGCCATATAACAGGGATTTCTAAACAGTGCAAAATGCAAGAAAATTTTTCAGGACATAGGGGAAAGGGACTCTAGACACCTGATCAAAAAGCGTGATCAATGGAGAAATTCCTTGACAATTCTAAGTTCTGGTCTGATCTCCTCCAGGCTCTGTTTCAACACACAGATCTATGAAGGTTCTAGCTCCTCATAAATAAGAACTGGTGGCTTGCGGCTTTCACAATACTGTGTTTTGTAGTGTTTATTGGAGGTACCTTTTGGTAAAGTTCATGATTTGATTAATATTTCTTACATTTTATCTTGTATTTCACCTTTAAAAACATGTCTACAAACACCTCCCAACTCCCCAAAAAACTCTGAAAAAATCCACCACACCAAAACCACAAGAATAAAATGGCAAATACGCTGCTAAATTAAACTAGAGAAGGAAAGAGCAAGAAGAGAAAATGATGCCTAGTATTAGCCACCCAGAACTGACGAAAACAGTCTACACAGTACCTCTTTCTTATCTTTTATCTTCATGGCATGGCTGAGGAGGATGAGATCTCTAACCACCAAATTTTCATACCACTTTAGATCAGAGAGAAATATGTACCCTTTTTATTATTTTTTTTCAGTATCAGACTTCAGTGTACAAATGGCTGAATTCCTCACTGAGTGCATTAGTTCATGACGACTCTGGCGTCTCTTTTTCAGAAGCAATCTCTCAGATCATATTTGAGTATAACAGGTGAAAATGAGCTATTTTACAAACTGAGACAAAGTTTACTTTGTAGGCTGGTGTTCAACTGAAGCCCACAGTAAATTCTGCAATGAAATTTTGTGCCACAGTATTTCTCAAACCATCTGTCATGTCATAGAGCTCTGAGAGGACAGAAACCTTAAGGCGTTTCAGGGTTACAAAGGGCTGGCAGAATTAAAGTGAATCATAGACAAAGGGGCCAAATGTTTTTCAGACATGTCAGCACGTAACTGATGAACAGTTAATCCTTCAGTAACGGGTTAACCTGCTGCCCTGCTCTAACCATGAGAAATGTTCCTGTGAGGAGTTCCCTCACTTGTCATTTGGACTGTCAACCTGTTCTAATGAGTTTGCTTCAAAGCCAAAGCCAGTTTACATACTGAAGCACTAAACCAGCTAATTTTCTCTCTCTGCTGCAGACATTTTATTCTCAAATCATTCTTTCCTTATCACCTCTCTTTCTCAAATGCTTTCCCAGAGCGTGGTGGCTAGTGGGAAAATTCTGCATTGGGAAAATTACTAATGGGTGAAGGAGGCAAAGAAGTCAGATTTGAAAAAAAAAATTAAAGGCATCTTGTAGTTTAATGCTTTGGGTTCAGACACTTGCTAGTGTCTGATTGGCACTGTTGTATTTTTTCATTAAACTATAATGCAGTTGAGATGGTTGTGTACTATGTGTCATCTTCAGATAAGTGTGTTTTAACCTTTCAGAAAACATCATGTAAAACAGTGGGTAAGGTACTTGACTGAGAGGTGGGAAACTGAGAAGGGAGATATAAAGCACACCTTCTAAATGGTTTACCTGACTCCTGAAGGAACTGGATATCCAAACTATAAGTCTTAACCTCCCATAACTCTCAATGAACAAAGCATGTACTTGTTTGTCTTTAATCTGCTTGTGGGAAACATGAAGGTGACAAAAAGAATTCCCTCAGTTCTTTGGTAAATCACTGCTGGGCTGCAAACAACCCAGGACTGACTTGAGTCCCCAAAAAAATGATGAAGTATAGCCATGGTAGCAGGGGAGTCTCTCTCTCCTTTTTCCTTTCAAATGATAGACCCAAATGCTGTAGGAGGTATTTCTATGAGAGCTTCCACCATAGACTTCAAATCAGGCACTGCAGCACGTTGGCATACCTTGTAATTGGGTATAGTCATAGTAGAAGGGAGAGCGGTACACAACTGTGTGTGCTGCACTGACAATATATGCAAGTAAAAGCAGATCCATAAACATCAATAACCAGCCTTCTCAAGTACACGTTCATTTGTACTTTAACCAAGAAAGCATGGCTTATGTTTGGTTTATCGGTATTCCTTGGCAACATATTCTCACAAGCTGGCAGAATTTGGTCTTTCATCTTTCAGTGGTAGATAATTTACTCCCAAGAAGCATTCTGTATGACCAATGTTTTTTTGGTTTGTTTTGGTTTTTTTTTGTTGTTTTTTTTTGTTGTTTTTTTTTTTTTTTAACAAGACCAAAATCCTCTGTTCTATGAGGAGTTTAATGATTCCACAGTGCTGGGTTTCTTTTTCAATAAGACACGTTGTTTCCCAAGTCTATGAATTCTCAGCCAAAATTCTCCTTCCCCTGCTGATCTCCTGTCTGCTCTTTGCCAATTGTCTGCTGGGATCCCAACCTCCAGCTGAGGGATGGAGCCATTTCAAGGATGGGCAGAGTAACTCTTTTATGAATATCGTTTGTAAATTGCTCGGGGATGGCAGACACTATATAAATATATCACTACTATTAAACTGTCATTCAGCAGCATCCTCCATTCATTTTTTTCTCTTGGAAATAAGATGGAAATAATCTTCACCATAAGAACTGGTTGATAACATCTACTGAAACGGATGATACCCTGACTTGTTTAATAGAAGTGGGTTCTTATATGGAGCTCAACAAATGAAAATGACAGTGAACACTGCTTACCTTTCTTAACATGTAATTTAGGTATCTTTTGCCAAGAGGATTTCTAAATCCCTGCCTCATGTCTGCCTGGTCATCTGGAGCTCTAAATTGTATTAAAACAAGTGTTTGTGGAAGTGGCTATGTAGATTGGGTAACATATTCAGTCCTGCTTGTGCAGTAGCATGAATATTTGAACACGTGTGTGTAGAGATCTTGTGAGTGTGGATTGCAGGGAAAGAGGGCTTGACTGAACTGAGGGAGAAGCCATTATTTTGCCAGCTGGTGTTTTCTGGAAGGAGTGAGGGAGGAGGTGATGGTTTGAGTAAATATAGGACAAGCCACAGCTACATATATGAACCTTCAGAAGATCTCTAGGAACAGGGTTGGGAAGGCAATATAACCCAAGGTGGTAAAGGCATCTGTTTCTCTCATAAAAAACCAGTCATTCAATGCATCCATCATCAGCTAGTTTCCTTTTGGATAAGGTAGCTATAGAGCTCCTGAGAGTCTCCACTGGAACGACAGTGTTAAGCATGTGCATGTGCATGTGTGTGTGTAGGTGTCAGCCTTCCTGCAGGAAGATTGAGGCTTCCTATGGTAAGGAGCACACCAAATAAAGCATTTATCTCCAGAAAGTATCCCAGCCTAGCCAAAATCTGAGTAGGGGGGTGGGGGGAAACAAAGATGGAGGGAAGATTTCAATTTGGGACTTGATTGAGCACAGTTCACCTGTTTTTATCCCAAAGAAGAACTGTCTATACAATTCAGCTGTTTCTAAATGGGATCTGTTACAAATCCAGACTTGGCTAGTAAAATCTCTGCAATAAAAGCATGTCTTTGATGTCCAGCCCAGTACATAAAAACCAAAAGTATGCTGTTACCAAGGTGAATGGGTGAATGGTTTGGGTTAACATCTGAGCAGTTACAAATGTCACAAGCTTGGAGAGATTTAAAAAACCAATTGAAACATCCACTGGAGCCAGGTTTCTGGTTTAAATTTAAAAGAAATGAAAATATCTAATATATTTTAAGGAGTTGTCAGGCATGAAATTGCATCTTTGAGAGTTTAAAAAACACTGAGAATTTAATACGTGTACTTTAGGTATTGACATACAAATAAAAGAGATAGCAAATGATTCATGATGCATTATGCTAAATATCAGACTATGCAGCAGGGGCAATATGTGTCTGAAGGTAGCATGTTGCATGATTATGATATTGTCCTTCCTTCTGATAAGTACACGCTAAGAGAAAAGGTACCCCTGACAAGCTTTGTCCTCATGTGATGTGAGCACGATACCAAACAAGATAGTCACAAGCTTTAATTTGCAGAAAAAAGTCTGTGAAACAAGGTTTTTATTTTAGGGGATAGACACCTTCTCTAGCCTTTCCTAGGACAAATTATAGATTGTTGTTATTGCCCTTTTCTGCTCATGCAGGAAATCAAAACTTGGTTGAATAGAGCCACCTCCTGTGTGTTTTAGAAGCTCAGCATGTGTCCTCTCTATATGCTTCAGTACCTGGAAGAAGAGGACATGAGAATGAGAGGGAAGCTGAACTCTGCACAGGGCAGGGAGGGGGCTGTAAGTTTCCTTCCGCAGCTATAAGTTTCCATCAAAGCTGTGCTCCCAGGGACTATACAATTGCAAGCCATAAATTAATGCATACACTTCATATTTTTCTGCATGAAGAGAAGCATGCTTTTCTTGAATAATCTTCAGGATCAATAGAATTTTCTGATAACTGTTTATACTCCTTGAAACTCCACCAGGAGATACTAATGGAGCATCATTCACTCTTTGCCACATGATGTTAGTATACAGCCCAATGGTCCCAACTGGCCAATATGTTTTAGAAATAATTTCTTCTGCACAGAAATGCCAAATAAGGAAAGAAGACCAGGTCAATAATTCAGATAATGTAAATGAAAAGTTAGGTAAAGCAAAACTGTACTGAAAGAGTTCGGTAAAACTTGGGGAAACCTTTGTTTGGCAATTCCTGAAGTTTTCACCAAATGTCAGTGACTATAACAGGAAGCCATGTGTGAGTTGTATGACCAGTTGGATAGCAATATTTCCATCTAGAAAGACAAAATCAACAGGAATGTTGTACGGTGTTAGTGGGAACAATATGGGGAAACCTCAAGCTCTTATTCCTTCATAAGGGTTTAATTTTGTTGGCATTATTCAACCCTGAAATCTAGTATACACCTCTGTAAGTCACAGCAGCTAAAAGAAGTATATACCAAACTGGAAAAGATGAGAGAAATAGACTGCTTCGGAGCAGGAATGTGAGCCAGAAGTTGACAAGACAGTGAAGTGAAAGTCTTGTGGATTTAGACAAATTAAAATGTAACCAAGTCTTCAGCATTATGGTTCTTTGTCCCCCTCTGGTGACTGAAAAGTTGCAGAGGTCTGTGAACCTGATACAGCATTTGGGCTGAAAGGAAGGAGGTGGTGGTCATTATGTCTATTTTATTTTATATCCAGGCAGTTGCAACCAATCCTGGACTATTCTTGTTGCTTCACTCCTAACGAGCCATACAGGAGTCTCCTGTTTCATGAGTAACACATGATAAACGTGGTCACAGAGTATTTCTATCTAAGCTTGAATTATCTTCTGTGCCTAATGGGTCTCAATGGAGGCAGAGGCAGGCAGGAACCTTTTCCTATGGCCAAATAATTTGCTCCAAATGGCCATTTTTCATGGAGTATGAAGGTGGTGGATATTGGCATTTCAGAGTCACAGAGGTGCTTTTTCAAGGACAGTTGTGATCATGTCCGTGTGCTTGTGGGGATCACAGAGTGGCACGCCACTTTTTGTCTGCTGACATTAGAATTCAGAAAAGGGATTTTGGGAGTCAGACCTTTTCCATGGTGTAGCTCTATTGTATCCTCTTGCTAAAACCCAAGTTATTCTTAGTTATTTATTAAAAACCTAGTGTAGGAAATGGGTATATTAATTCATGAAAGTACAGATCTGTCCAATAGTCAGCGTAAGCATTAAAAAAGAATGTCTACAGTGAAATATGGGGCTGAAGTCACCAAAACTGTGCCTAACTCCTAGATATCTAGGAGTACGCTATTGGCCACTACAATACATTCAGTCACCCAGGTATCCTAAAAATTGCAAGAGGGCAGAAAGCGTTCCAGGAAAAAAAGTGCCAAAAGGAAGTATGTTAAGTGGGGAGCTGCCTAAAATAGACAGTAAGAAAAACTGAGGACAGATGTGAGTCTGAAGACCTCCCTTCCCCTCCCTGTGAAAGTTAAATGCCCACATTTGCTCAGCCTTCACCTCTGTGGTCTTTCTCCTACTGTAAAAATGAAAGGCTGGACAAACTGTTCCTGGTCAGAAGAGGTAATGGTGGTATCACTCCTTTCTCCCCACTATCACCATCTACCCAGAGCCCTTGCTTGGGCTTGGGAAGGCAAAGGTCCTGTTCCTTCCTCTGTTTGGTTTGGAACCGGATTGTTTACCTTCTTAATTGTTGGGCATTGCTCTATGTGGCATGGCTTACCCCTCACCCAGCTGGCTGAAACTGTTACACTTTTCTGTAGAATGTGTAAATATTCACTCAGTTAGGTCAAGAGCAAGTTATCAATATAGTAACCCAGTGTTAAAACCTCATCTGAGGTCTGCCAGGGAGTTCAAGTCCTTGTGCCAAAAGACCTGTATTTGCAAAATATAACAAATTCCAGAGGAGATACCCAGTACCCTAGGTTGGATTACGTTGCTGGGAGATGTGACGTTTAAATTTCCTCCTGCACAAAAGGGGATCTGAGACTCCAACACCTTAGGTGGCCATTCTTGCAGCTAATGTGTAAGAGGGCATTGCCTCCTTTTAGGTGTGTCTGAACAAATGTAAGTGTGCCTAACCTCACCTCCCATATAGGCCCTTGAACCAGGTAACCAAACAGGATCGAAGATATGAATTTTATTTGGCAGTCATGGGATCAGTGCTATTTAACTTCCTGCCCTCAGGATAGATGCAGTTCTACTGGTGTCCAATGGGAAAAGTATAGATGTGGAGGGCACTTCATTGGCCTTGGGAACTTTGGTACCTGCAGAGTAAGGAAGTATTTTTTTCTTTTCCTTGGTGGAACTGTATGTTGGGCATATGCATCTGAAGTGGCAATTATGAACCTGTTTCCCACGCAAATCTAAGCTGAAAAATCCATTGCAGATGATGCCCTAGCTGGCATACACAGATTTAGTAGGTTACTTTCCGCCAGCTGGTGCTACACTAATCCACAAATATTATCATCTGGATCTTGAACACTAACTGCAGGTACTGTTTGGAAATCTTCTCAACATGCGTGTTCACTGATAAAACTGAATTGCCAGCATGGTACATAATGGCATTGTTTTATTACCTATGTCTTTACTCTGTGAATATTTATACAGAACTCATCCTTCAAAGAGTCTGTCATTGCATCTATTTGGCTCCGTGTAACAACTGCAAAAGATTGTTTTAGGGTGTGATGGTCCTTCAGCATTTTGGGTACACTGAGTCTAGTTCAAAGTCCATGAAAGTCAGAATGAATCCATGAATTCAGTGGACTCTGCAAAATATTTGATTTTTCCACAATACTAGGGTAAGAGTCACTTTTTGCAAAATATATAAACATTTCTAGTAGTATTAGGCTTAATTTTATGTATTATCCCACCATCACTGAGACCAGCTACACTACCAGCAATGTGTATGCCATGAGCGCAGTGCAATTAAATAAATGGACCCATACCTGAAGCTAAATCTATTGTTTTGGAAAATGCTTTTAGATCCTAACTTATGTCACAGGGAGAAATACAAAGTGCAAACCCTTAGAGGTTTTGTTCTATGCACTAACACACTGACTCAGGAAAAAGCTGTACTAGAAAAGACAACCGAATTATTGCTAATGTATCAAGGGCCATACTAGCCTACCTATTTGTCTTCTCCTTGAGTCTTACAGGAGGTAGAATTGTACCTTCTGCATAGTTCCAAAGTGTTGCTGCAGGTCTGTCTGCCTGTCCGTATATGGCCACTGTAGCCTCTGAAAAGACTGGAATCCCCCCAAACACCTCATTTCAAAGCATCTAAATATTGAGAAAAGTGAGAAGTGATAATGTCAAGATCCTTACATCTAATTCACTGAGCCCTGGAACATCTTTCAGATGTTCAGTTTGTGACTGGTCAGAAAGGGTTAAATCTTCAGGAATGTTGGAATGATATATCTTTGAACACTCTTTGTGACAGCTTTGCCTTTTATTTATGGTAATTGGGAAGTAATGGCATTCTGTCAGGTCACCTGTGAAACATCTGGCTTCAGTTTTGGTAAAGTAGTGCATCAAAGGAATTAAAATTTATTTGACTATGTTTGGCACAGGTCAGAAAACATTTGGCTGTCAATACACCAGGTAGATTTATGGTTATGCATGGTCAGAAAGAAAGAATTGAACAGATTTCAGAGAAATAACAATGCCCTTTTCCTTTGATAAAGCTATTGGAATTTCATTTTTGTTCAAGTCAGCCTCCAGCAACAGATGCAAAATGCATCTGGTTTTGATGGCACAGTACAGAGTAATATAAACCATAAAGAAAACAAGGCAGAAAAGGCTACTCTTCTGTCACTGGAGGGACAATTTTGTTTTGATCACCCCCCATAGAGTAGATAAATCAAAGATATTTCATGTCAATGCGATGCCTGAGCTTGAAGTCATGTCTTAGCTAAAACACTTTCTGAGTACAGTATTAATTTACTGTAACTTACTCTAATTGTAGATAGCAATTACAGAATGGCTGAAGTTGGAAGGGACCTGTGGAGGTCATCTGGCCTAACCCTCCTGCTCAAGCAGGGTCATCTAGAGCTGGTTACCCAGGACCATGTCCAGACAATTTTCTAATATTTCCAAGGATACAGACCACAACCTCCGTGGGTAATCTGTTCCAATGCTCAGTCACCCTCACCATAAAAAAGCGTTCCCTGATGTTCAGATGGAGCCTCTTGCGTTTCGGTTTGTGCCCATTGCCTTTGGTCCTGTTACTAGGCATCACTGGAAATCACCTTGCTCCAACTGCATTGTCCCTTAGGATATTTCTATTCATTGATGAGATGTCTCGGAGTCTTCTCTCCTCCAGGCTAAATAGTCCCAACTCTCTCAGCCTTTCCTCACATGAGAGATCCTGCAGCCACTTTACCATCTTAGTGGCCTTTTGCTGGACTTTCTCCAGTATGTCCATGTCTCTTTTGTACTGGGAAGCCCAGAACCGGACCCAGTACTCCAGATATGGCCTGATCAGTGCTGAATAGAGGAAGGGATCACCTCCCTCAACATGTTGATAACACCCCTCCTGATACAGCCCAGGATACCATTAGCCTTTTTTGCTGAAAAGGGACATCGTTAACTCATGTTCAACTTGGTGCCCAGAAGGAACTCCAAGTCCTTTTCTGCAAGGCTGAAGCAGTCATTTTTGCAATAGGCATCAGATCGCCTACTCTTTCAGTTTCCCACATTTTCTTTTGTCCAACTGCTTATCCCTGCAATATTCAGAGTAAATTTTACGTAGAAATCTTTCATATTGTAGTGTGTTTGTCTCAAGTGAAAGTTATCCATTCTACTCCATCAAATAGTAGGTAATTCCTTCTACAGAAAACATACAAAATTTCTTTTTCTTCTTTTCCATTTCTACTGTCTTCTCAGGGCTGAACTACACTGCACTTTGAGAAGTACCTTCACACTGACATACATACCTCTGGTAGAGACTGATCATGGTGCAGGTGCCAAATAGTGCTTCTAATCTGCTTCCTCATTAGTGAAGAGTTTTGGGTGTTTGCAAGCAAGACGGTCTTAAAGGGAAGTTACTGAGGTCAAATGTAGGTGGAAGGGATTAATTGTCTCCCAACAAAAAAGCATTTAACATATGTTTCCCTTTAGTGCATCTGCATCTCTAAACTCACAAATACGAGGAATCATAAAGATATTTTGAATCTAGAAATTGTTCTGTGAAGTGATATGATCTGTGTTGTGGAGGAAAGCAAGAAAGATGGCTATTCTCACCCTTACTTGCTTTAAAAATGTATTTACCAATGTGAGTGCAAAGGCAAGGCAAGGCAGGCAGGGCTGTAGTGATGGAGATGATGGAATTGGTTTGGAGCTGATCTGTTCCTGCCATGGGAAGGAGAGTAGAAGGACAGAACTGGGGTAGGGGGTGCTGGAGCCTGGGCTAGGTATACCTGCTGCCAGAGGACTATGAGGCAGTGCTAGTAACTCTCCCACCTCCTCAGAGAGGCCATCTCTACACACTGATGCCTGGCTGGCAGCAGGAATAGCCACCTTGGCTCTCTGGGGGCCTGCACATACATAGTGTGGGCAGCAGTCCATGGCCACGCAGAAGCACATATAGAGGTTTTGCTCCCTCTGCAAGTGGGGCCATTCTGAACCAATGCAATCTTACCAACAGCTCTAGCAGTCATGAAACATGAGACAGGAAGGATGGGGAAGATTTCAGCCTAAAACACAGAAAATTGCTCTAATGTGTTTGAAATCCTTCAGCCTTCTCAGTGGACGTGGGATCTGAATTTTAAGCAAAGCTTACGCTAACTGATGATTTATGAGAGATTATTTTAGAACTTGGTATTTCAGTACTGTTTGAAGGCAGCCAGGATTCAGCAGCTAAGGCAAAATTGTCCTGACAGCATTTTCATTTGTGCCATCTCAAGCTCTAGGCTTGTGCTGAGTCTCAAAGTCTGAAGATCCAAAGGGAATCTGGTACTTGATGGGGACCGTTTATCTCATTTCCTCAAGTTCATTGAGAAACTTGACCCATGAAAACTAATCCAAAATTTCATAGGGTTATTTGAACACTGGTTTGAAGTCCAGTTTACAGCAGCAGAAAGTAGACAAAATTTCACAGAGGTCTGACTGAAAAAGTCGGAGAACTTGGGAACTGAAAACAAGTGATGGCACAAGACTACTGGAATCGCTAGTTTGCTCAGTGAATAGATCTCAACGACATTTTGATTCAATGTTTTCACTTTTTTTTATTCCAGTGTAAAGGATTGGGCAGAAATCCCCCTTCCTTGCACATTGTGAAAGCATCTACCACACAGGCAGCTCCTACAAAGTTAGGCTGGAGAAAAAGTCAGGAAAAAAAGTACAAAGGGTCCAATAAAAAAAGGTTTCATAAATAGAAATCCCACCAACAAGTGCATTAAATAGTTCAGGGTGACGATCTCCACACTTACAATATCAGAGAAGTAAGTATAGAGGTGTGAAACATGACATTATGTTTTCCAAGTTAAATGCATAGGGGATTGATTGAGGACAGTTCTAGGCAAAGCAGAAATGACACTAAGAATATTTCATGGAGGCCAAACCCACAACTTTACAACCTGCAAAGGGAGGCATAAGACTTCCTAAACACCCTGGCTAGAAATAACTGTAGCTGGAAACATAAGCTCATGAGCACGTTTTTTGCATTAAACCTTAAGCTATCTGAAAGAGGGTGGTATGGGAATTAAGACTAGAAAAATTCCCCTAAGGGAGAACACTGATGGAAGAAAAGACAATGCTACAATTATTTGAAATGAGAGGAAAGTAACAGAATTCAAAAGTGGAATTTTTTCCTTGAAGGGAATCTGCTTTGGACAGGGGCTGATGGAAAGGACTGTAGCTGGAGGGGAAGAGGCGGCAGCAGGGTGAGAGGGGGTGAAGGAAGAGGGAAGCATCTGGACACCTGGGCAGTCTAATAGGAGATGGTGCCAGAAGGTACTATTTTCTCTGATTTTAATTCCATCGTATTCTATCTTGCAACAGATTTGTATTATGACTGCTAGCACGTTAGTTACCACCTGTACTATGTTTTAGGGGCATAAGAAGAGAATCCTATGCATTTCGTATTTGCAACATGTGTTGCATCCACCATTCCATGGGGTGGACTGGGCCAGGTGACCCTGAACTCGTCTTGCAGCCAGTCTTCGTAGGATCATAGGCTGATTTGTTTTGGGAAAGACCTCAGAAGGTCTCTAGTTCAAACCCCCTGCTTAAAGCATGGTCAGCTCTGAGGTCAGACCAGGTTGCTCAGGGTCTTGCCAGTTGCCAGCCAGGTCTTGAAAACCTCCAAGGATGGAGACAGCACAACCTCTCTGACCAACCTCCTCCACTTCTTAACAGTAGTCATGGTGTAAAAGTTCTTCCTTAAATCCAGTCTGAATCTCTACTTTCAGATTATGCGTGCTATTTCTCATCCTTCCACCATGCACTGGTGGCTCCATCTTGTTGATGACCTCCTCACAGGTACTGGGGTCCTGCTGTTAGATGCCCCCAAGCCACTGTTGCTAGATAATACCGGCAATATCCTACTCTCTCTACGTTGCAATACCAAAAGGCTAAAGGGTAGTAGTATCTGCAGTGTACCTACACTTTACCTTTCTTCATCAGATCAAGAACTTTCTGAAATGGGCACATAAAGCAAGCACTGCAAAACAGCCAGAGATTTGGTCTTGCTACGCTCTGGTTGCTTCTCCAGGTTTTCGTGGTACTGAAACGTAAATATCCCAAGAAAAAACTGACTTCTGAGTTTTCTACTACATCTTTATTTTTTGCCTTGGCATCTCAGCATTCACTTAAAACCATCTCTGTAAATGAGGAATATATAATTAAATAAATTTTGAGAAAAGTGATTTTTTTTAAGGCTTTGTGTAGATTTCAGAGCCTTTTTTTTTATTATCCAAAGTGGCTAACGGTGCCTATTAAAGATAATCCTAAGAGATGCATGAAACAGAATAAGAACTAGCTTTAGTAATTATTTCTACTGGAACATTCTCAGAAAGAAATTGTAGCTTCATTTCCAGGCTTTTAGCACCTACAGAAACTTTCAAAGCAACCCATCAATTTTATCAGTACTTTGAACATTATTTTAAAGGAAAAGCAGAAAATTCCTGTTAAATTTTATCAGGCATATAATTTGTCAATAAAATCTGTACTGAAAAAGATAAAATATCAAGCCTCAAGAACTGGGAAGCTATATGAAGGTGTTTACGGCAGGTTCAACACAGACTTATTTAAGCAAAAAAGGCCTGAAGAAAATAAGTCTTACATAAAAACCTTTATACAGAACTTCACGTTTTGATAAACTTTATAGAAAGGCAAAAATAGAAACTAAAGGCTAGGATTTATAAAGCACTCCCTGGAAAAGAGGGACCTGAAGGTTCACAAACATTTTAATGACCAGCTCCTAAGCCAAAGTTCCTATCAAATATAAATAGGAAGAAAATTCCAGCTAAAGCCGGTATGAGCTACAAGATGAAACAGGCAGTGATCCAGGTCCCATCAGGCATTCAGAATATTTAAAAAAACCAAACCAAAACAAAAAACTTAACAAAAAAAAAAAACCCCACACAAACCCCCTCAAGTTCTTTGTAGCAAAGTTATTTTAGCTTCTGCCAAAAATGCTTCAACTTTCCTAGATTCCATCTGTGAGACAAGGACAAAACATAAGGCAAGGACAGAACCTGGTCAGGATCTGTACAGTTATTCACTGACTTGTAGTCTATTTCACTGATAAATTTGAATGAAGGCTACTGGCAAGCAAGCTGGAAAATAATATGTCCTAAGCTGATAAACACTTAAAATGCAGGGCCTATCTCAAGCTACACAGATGAACTAACTGATTCCAACCATTCTTATGAAAGCAAAGAGGAAAACAATATTTTCTTACCATAAAACAAAACAGGAAGAAAATCTCTGGTGTTGGAGGGAAACAAGGTCAGCTTTTCTAAAGAAGAGATTGTGGGGGAAAGGTGTTATTTTTTATTCTCCACCTTATTGTACTGACACATAAGACAGGATACAAACAAATACTGTCAAGATCATACTTGCGTTTAAATTTCTGCAAGGTCATTAGGCATTTGGAGGTTCAAGGGAGTTCACTGAATGAAAGAGATTCAAGCAATAATGTGCTGGATCTTCATTCTTAGAACAGAGCTGGTATCAACAGCTGTAGAAATATTTTAAAGCTTAGCACAGAAATATTAAGTTATATCCCCTTCAGATATTTTTTTTAAGTCTAGGTTGATAAGCAAAATGCTAGAGTCCTAATTAGTCTTTTTATAAATCTACAACAGCATGCACAATACATGTGCTGGATATAAATATATATTTGCTTGATTTCTTTGGTAGTTTAGCATTTTATATGTATTTACACAAAATTCCATTAGATCTGCACATATATATGAGCCTAAGCTCATCGTTCTGTTCCAGCAGCAAGTAAAACAAAATAAAAAATCTCTGGATGAGAAACACTAATATTTAATCTGCTGCTCATTAAGAAATGTCTAGGGGCCTCTGGTAAGATGACAAGCCATTGTGTTTGTTTTAAATACTTTTTACTTTTTTTGTAATAATTCCTTGACTATACTTGATTGATACTTCACTGAGTGGTAGGAAATACAAAGATATCTTCCAGAACAAGAGTGAGATTTCACTAATGTGAATAGTTCTTATCATAGATGAGAGCTTTTCCTTCTGAAGTTTTTTAGTCTATTTGAAATAATCCGAACACTCTCTACTTGTCAAAAGCAATTGCAATGTTTAAAATGAAATTGTTGATCGCTGGAACAACCACATAAATCATAGAATCATAGAATTGTTTAGGTTGGAAAAGACCTTTAAGATCACCAAGCCCAACCATTAACGCAACACTGCCAAGTCCACCGCTAAACCATGTCCTTAACCACCACATCTACACATCTTTTAAATACCTCCAGGGATGGTAACTCAGCCACTTCCCTGGGCAGCCTGTTCCAGTGCCTGACAGCCCTTTCAGTGAAGAAATTTTTTGCTAATAACCAATCTAAACCTCCCCTGGTGCAACTTGAGGCAATTTCCTCTTAAGGGTTTTCAAATGATTGCGACAGCTAGTTCTGTGGTCAATAGACTCATTCCCAAACATAAGGTCTACGTGTCTGTAGATCTCAAACATGAACAAGGTCAGGAAAAATCCTAGAAGACTGTAAGGATATTTTGTCCCCTTCATCATGAATAAATGGGAAGTACATGTGTGTATCAACCTGAAATCCATCTTTGGCTGCAGTGCCATAATACACCCAGCAATTCCCTGCAGTTGGTGTGGTACAGTCCACGGCAACTTCTGCCCCAGCACGGCTCAGCTACGCACCCCAGGCACAATGTCCCTGCAGTGGCTGCACCAGGGCATGCTCAGTCTTCTCTTTTCTTTGTGCTCTGGTCCAGTGAACGTGTCCCATGCGGCTGGTCTGCATGGGTGTGCAAGGTGGATTTGCTGTTGAAGTGTGGCAAGGGCACTGCCTTCTGCTTCTGTGGTACTCACTACCCGCAAGCTGCAGCTCCCTGACTCCAGAGTCCCCATTTGTTGGGGCTGTGGGATGTCCAGAAGCTCTGTGGGAGGTGATGTCACAGCCAGGTTTTTCCCAAGATCCTGGACAAATGGTTGAATCCCACTGAAATAAGTGTCCCAGGAGGCAAAAGAGAATACGTGCTAAAAAAAAAAAAAAAAAACCCAAACAATCCTAAGTGCATTTAGTCCTGCTCCTGCTTTCAAGTCACTGTTATTGTCTCATCCATCACAGGCACCCCTGACTGCTGGATGAAGTCTCTGCCTTCAGCTCCCTCAGCTCATTAGTGAACCATTCAATGTGTCTTCCTATTATGATGCCAGTATTTATTACTCCAATATGGGAAAAAACATGCATGAGAGAAGGAAAAGAGCAAAGACAGTAGGGATAAGATTATAAATACATTTTCTTAGCTTTTTGCACTTATTCTGTCAAAAAGATTCATAACTGAGCAATATAACAGTAGGATAATTAAAAGGCCATTCTTTTGGAATGTCTTCAAAAGCCCCTGTTTCTGGCATATTGCTAAAATAAAAGTCAGCATGAAAAGTTACAAAAGATTCTATTTTTATTTTCACTCCAGTGATTTTTTCCCCCCTGCTATCCCAACTCAGATTTCTTTCTTTTTTATGTGCTAAGCTGGAGCAAATGAAGCACACATCAAAATACTTCAGCTAAGAGAGGAATCATTGAAAGGATCATTGCTTTAACAAGGATCACTGTCTTTCCTTCCATATTTTCTACAACCACCTTCATTTTTCTTCTGAAGTCAGATCACCCTTGGCAAAACTTAACTAAAAAAAAATAAAAACTGCCTCATGTTCCTGCAGTCCATGTGCAATTAAGCTTGTATTATTTCCCTACAATTTTCAATAAAATTGTGAGCTATTTTTGTTTACATTCATGTTTTAAATAGACTACTAGAATCCTCAGATATCTCTTTTTATTTTTATATCCCATATACCCAGGTCAGCTCTCAGGAAGAGCCTGTGGTCTGGACATTTTCAACTCTGACCTTTTATCACAAAAGCCAGATTTGGGGAGTTAAATAGTCTTACAGATTTCCACTTCAGCTGTCTGAACAAAATTCACAAAATTAATGCAACTCAGGGCCTGGAAACTTCTTTTGGTTGAGGTAGGTGGCTGTGTCTGAATAGTCTTATGCTTCCCTTGAAATTTTGCAGCCTATCATCTGAATTTTAAGGAAAAGTGTTGTGATTCTCTTCTTATTTGTGTACGACTCTGTGTGAGGAGTTGAGCTTTCCTCAGTGTTAGAGACAGGTCACTGAAAAGTAAATACAGATTTTTTTTTATTATTTTTTTTTTTTACTCAGATCAGCTCTGACTTTGACCTACTTCTGAAACATCATTAAAAGAATGGGGATGCAGATTCATGGCATTTATAGAGCTGGATGTTATGGTATTCCCCCAGTTTATAGCATTCATTTATGACGTTTCATAAACATCTTTTGTGAAATTCTAGCTTCACTCATGATAATGGCAAAATTCCCATGAACATCAATGGAGCAAGGCAGTCACTGCTCAGATTTTTTAGGGTCTTGCTGATTGTTTTTCAGCCCTTTTCTGCACTGTAGAGTTTCTGTTATCATGGTTGTGTTAGTAAAACCCCTTGGTTTTGCAGCGCTAATGCAGTGTTTGCTGACTGGAAAAGAATTTCGTGGGTGTACTTAAACTATCTTCCCAAAAGTCATAACCAAGGTTGACTAGAACTTCCTTCTAGCAACATAGTGATGTCCATGTCAATAATTTTGCTGATATAAGATCATTGGTTTAAGGAGGATGCATGTCAGAGCAAGCTTATAGGCTAGGCATAGCCCACTTGAGGGGCTTATGAAATACATGCATTTTAAAATTAACTGTTATGGAAAAGCTTATACATAATCAGGAGAAGAAAAGATGTTCATTACTTTGATTTGTGTTATTGGACGACTCAATTACCCTGATCGTGTTCTAGAACCCCACTCTGGCAGAACTTCATAGTACAGGACCTGCACAAAACACCTACAATGTATATACATGAGGCAGAGCAGAGGAGAAAGATACAGACGCACTATGGACATGCATAAAGGGCATTAGCACAGCATCAGCATTAAACCATTTTTAGATTTTTTTTTTTTTTCAGAAGAGATTTAAACAAGGAATCAGAAGAGAACTAATAAGTGACTGTCACAGCTAGGAAGCCTTTGCCAGCTCTGAGGGTCTGCTTGAAAGCAAGTGCAAAAATGGTCTCGCATGAAAATGCAACAAACAGCCGTAAAGGTTAACACCGTAGGTCAATCAGAGGTGGAAGCTGATGTCTTGATAATGAATAAGAGATAGGTGGAAGAAAGCCATGAATGGTCATGGAAGTGAAGTCACTTCTCTTTGGGGGGGAGATGAGGAGCCAATTGTGTGCATAAGGAAGGAATACCAAGATCAAAGCAATGGGCTGGGAAAATGATCATTAAAGCAGCATTCTGAAAGGCTCTGACCAGACAAGACTGCATTTGTCAAGGTCAGGGGAAAGGATGTTTAAGATATGAGTGTCTGTGTGACTTGAACTGCCTGTTACAAATCTTGTTGAAAGATAAGATTCCTTGAAAATGTAGGATGTCAGGAAATGTCTGGTTAGTAGTGTAACGGATTGTGCACATTCACGTGGACATTAACAGAGCATTTCAGCTCTCACTCATTCATGACTATGGCATTATACAAAAATGAGCAAGAGTGGGAATAACTATAGTCCAAAATAGAACAGAATATAATGAACACGAAGTGTAAAGTTCCTGCAATCTAAATAATGTTTTCTTCCTTTTTATGGCAGTTGATATATTCACCTCCATAATAAGGTGCAGTTAGTACTGTGATCCTTAGGCTTAACAGAAGAAATCCTATATATAGCAAAAGACATAGCTTTCTAAAAGTGTAAAGAACAAGGAAATTTTAAAACTTGCTTAGTTAAGCTTACAAAAAAAAAAGAGATTTTTTGACTCTGTGGTGCTGTTGAAATATATGCTAGAAACATAAGCATGCTGAACAAGCCTTCTCCTAGTACACTATTCAGGACACACATGTCTAGAGAACTAAGTTGTGGTCTGGAAAAGGTCAATAGACCATCAAATATGGTGCAAATTATGAGTGATGGGTTGCTTACCGAGAGAGTGCTGAAATCCATCTTACCAACTGGGAAATAAGAGATAGCTCTGGTAAAGAGCTAGTAGAACCACAAGAATTTTTGAAAAGAATAGTGGGTAGATACTCGTTTTGCTGAGGCCCGCTGCTAAGCTTCTGTCAGCATATATAGTTTTAAATCACCACTATGTACCTGAACTGCATAATCATGTTTAAGCAGCAATTCTTTGTCAGAAAGATTCTCTAGTTGTGTCACATAGCATGACAAGCAATGCATACAGAATTTCAGGTCATATGTTTGGCCTGACTACATGTAGTGGTTTGCCTCTATGCCCAAATGTAAAGCAAGTAAAGAACAAAATGAATCCGAAAGCATTCCTCACCACAGAGTTGGCCTCCAGAGCTGGCTTTTCTGAAATGTAAACAGTGAAGTGAGAATGTTCCATTTGCTACTGCGGTACTGTTTATTTAAACCCAAATCTGCAAATATGATTGAAGTTTGGCTTGGTTTCAACAATTTGATATGGTATTTAAAGCTGCAGTGCCATGTTTTGAATCATAGGCGATTTACCTTCTTCGGTCTTTCTATTATGTCGTTAGGCTATTTCTCCTTCTTTTACTTATTTTAAAATCGTTTCTAAGAGATGTTAAAAGTGGAACTGTGGGAAACTCTGCTATAAAACTCAAAACCACACACAAGCCTCGTCTGCTAAATAGAATCTGGGCCTCAGAGGCCCTTGTTGAGTTTCAGAAGATTTGCAAGAGTTTGCTCCAGGGTCATCTTGGAGCTTCTGGCTAACGTGAAACTAGAACAACACGAATTTTCAAAGAATGTTAGGTGCTAGGAAACTATGAACAAAAAATTGTCCTAAGATCTGTAAGCCCCAATGGAGCAAATAGCATTTGGAACCTGAAGCACTTCAAAGTGAAAGGATTTTTTTAAATACATCAGCAACATTTAATAATTCTTTACTCTTAGGTGGCCTGATAAAACAGGCTGAATTTAGCAGAAAGCTTTCAGCTAAGGTCAACACTCCCTAGATTGCAACCACATAGTATTCTTAATTGAAAAATATTTAAAGACTGAACAAAGAAAAGAAAATGTCATTATCTCCTATTTCCACGCAGTAAAATTAAAGCATTGCATAAATAACACAGCTGCCCTGAGGTCACCCCAAAAGATCAGTTGCAATGTAGGAAGAGGAATAAGGATTTCAGATGGCTGATTTCAAGCTTTATCCTGAAAATAACACTGTTTCTCTAATTATGAAAAGTCTGACCATCACTCAAAGAAGGAGTCTCAGATATTCGCTGAATTCCTACTTCTTCTGCTACCTATTTAGAGGAGAAGACTCTAGTTTAGCTAGGTATTTGGAAACAAAGTGAAAATGCACACACTGTTTGCATTGATAACAACAGAAGGGGAGTTCTGAACTTCTGCTCTCTTGAGGAGGTGATGATTGGATCTTTTTATTAAAACTACAACTGAATCTAACGTATTTTTACATCCCCTGCTCTTAAAAGCAGTTACCTAAATGGGCCACATGACATGCTTCAAATTGGAATTCAGCTGACCAATATTCAGTCTTCTTTTTTTATTCATTATGAATTTAAAAAGCACCTACAACACAACAAAGCAGGGTATGGAGTTCAGTAACCAACATCACTAAGCATTTGGGAGATCTACACAATTTAAAGTTTGGTAAGAATACTGGACAACTTTTCTGTCATATAGCAAATTTCTTTCTTCTCCTCCTTTGACTATGTATACTGTTCCCAAAACAGTAATTTGTAAGGTATGCCCCTGCCAAAGGGACATGATATTTCATATTTACATGTTGGAAAGCTACATGCCAGCATCTGCATGGAGGCTACTGCTGCTACTCAAAGGAATTGAAGGCATTTTTACCAAATGCCTAAGGACTGTAATTCTCCCAGAACATTCACTAAGCTAGTTTTTCTTCATTGGAAAATGGAAACGTGTCTTTCCCATGTGGCAGTTTCATGCCAAAGAGAAATTTCCTCAGTTTGCCCACAACATCCAGAGTGGTTCAAAGGATCTGCAATCAAGCATTGTGGTACATCCTAAATGGTGGGTCAAATCCAAGCTGTAGATTGCATGGATTTAATCATGGCAAAACTGAAGTCAGCACTATACCAGTTTACCCCAGTTGAGAATATGGACTTCAGTTTACATCTGGACATTTTTCATGTTCACAAGACACTACTGTCTAGGAATTTTTGAAAATTAGTTTTGTCTGGCAGAAAACAGCCTCTACGCTGTGGATCACAGCTGCCTCACAGAGACTTTTAGTGCCAGAATATTCAGCAGCTAGATGGGCCTCTGCCGATGGATCCATAGAAAATATTAACCTCACAAATGTTAACGTTGAGCCAGCACCATACATCAACCGTGTGACAGTGATGGCTGGAAAACAAGAATTCGAATACATGTGCTTATACAGCATATATACACACAGGCACATGCACACCAACTTTCAGCATTTGGTTTTATTTTGTGCAAGGAAAGACCTGGGCTATCTTGAAATCCTCTTTTTTTTTCCTTTGAAACTCAGAAAAACACAGAAGCTTGATAATGAAAAGCTGCTCCCTAAGCTTCTGGAGCCTCATCACCAGTAGCCTCAGAACTCCAGACTCCAGACCACTTGTTAGCATGGGACGCAGCACGTGCTCTCTCCTTCCCTCACCAGGAATGCCATCCTGGAACTGAGACTACAAAAAATCTTGTCAAATACTATACTTTTTCCTGAAAAGTTACAGTTTCAAGAAATCAACATTTTCAAGGAAAGAGGTGTTTAATCAAAAAAGACCCTGACCAGTTTGTATGTGGAAAATCCCTTGAGAATGTGTCAGTTGGCAGCTTGATACTTGATCCATGCCTGCCTCACCAAATCATATCCTTAAGATTATACACATGTAATGTTTTCACATCTTTCATCTTGAAAGAACATGAAAGCAGTCCCAGGGTAGCATAAACATGATGCAACTGACTCAGTTCTGCCCTCAGTAAATCTCTGAATTCCACTTGCCCTTCAGGCCAGGGTAATAGGGACTTGTCCTCATGTGGAAATGACCCTCAAAATTAACTGGAAATGTTATGGATCCAGGCCAGGAAGACAGCAGTGTGTATGGCACAAAGTCTATTACCTTAGATTTGGACTTCAGCTGTTGGTGCCAGTAATACAACATTGTGCAGTTACATGATATTTATCTTTTTTTGGCATAAGGCTGAATGCAAATGCCAGTGAATATTATGATCTTTCCTACAAGCATGTACTGCATCCCTCCAGACCCAATTACTTTAAATAAACCTATGTTCAAAAATGGGCACACCCATGTCAACACCAATACATAACATACAAGTTTCAGTTAACTCCAGCCCAGTCAGAGCCAGGTCTTAGTTGTACCAATCTGGCAAATTTCTCATTGGAATACTTTATTCTATTAGTTAAGTATAGAAGTGGCTATTCCAGGAACTCTGAGAGAGACACATGCTTGGCTCATTTTTATTAGGTAAGTCTGTAAACAGCAGAGCTGTTCTAGCTGGCACCAGAACAGTCTTTGGCCCTAGACATTGCATAGAGAACATAAATTTGGCAAGTCTGCCTTACAAATCACATATAAATCAGAACTGCCCAGCAAAGCTGGTCCCATTGCTTGAGTTCCTATTCCCACACACAGGATTAATCTTTGAAGCCAAGTTGCCTTAAAAATGTTTTTGTTTAAACTGTGGCAATGTAAACATTTCAGTTTCCAGGAGTTTATTCCTTCAGAAAATATTTTTACAAGACAAATAACAATTTGACTATTTTTGCATTGTTTCTCATTTTCTTTGTGGAATCATAAATTTTAATCTACAATAATCTGACGAGAAAAATATACATATCTGTGTTAAATTTCTTCATTACTGCCACTGTTTCACAATTGCTCTCATCCCACATGGTTGTGGGTATTTGTTTTCCTCTCTAACATCCATATATGCATATTAATTTACATGTGCTTTCAGCTATGTGTATGGAAAATACCACGCTAAACTTTTATCTTGTTGGGACAAAAGATGAAATACAGTAGAACTAATATGAAGAAGTACACATTTTGGTCTATTAAAATCTAACATATGTTAGTTGTTTCCATGAAGTCTTGACATTAACAAAGCAGAGTTAATTTTTCTACTCCATGGAGTTTTTTGAAAGGTGATTTTTTCCCTGATGTATTCATGATGTTTCCAAACATAAAAATGCAGGTATTCACACTTCCAAGTGAAGTCAGTGGGCACCAAGTTCATCAGTCTCAACTAACAGTCATAGGATGAATATTCAGAAATCACTTCTGAAAAATATTAACTTTATGTTCAAGTTCAGAGTAGACAGTGGCTCAAATAGGGTTTGATTTTCTTAGCTCTGAGTAGCGTGTGGCTGAGAGTTTAAGTATTTTATCCCTTATCCTTGTGCATTACCCACAAAAGAGACAGACTGAAACCCAAGCAGAAAACACTTCTTCTTGAAGTCATGTATAAAGTCGCCTCAAGAGATTTCTGGATTGCAGCCAAAATTCACTGATTTGCAGAAGAGACTGGTATTTAAATAAATACCTATGTATTTATGTATCACATCATGTAGCTAGATGCTCGGGAGGCAAACTAATACTTCTCCACAGACTATAATGTTTCCTCTATAGACTGGAGGGAGTTTTATGGGCTTGAAGAGAAGATCTCTTAATGAAAATATCTACAAAGAGAGGAGTTCTGTTTGACAAGCTTGTTCCAAAGTAATACTCCTGTCACTAGTAACAGCTTTTATAATTAAAACAAACAGATCACATTGGTCAGAAAATCATTTGAGTTACGAAGGCTGTAGCTGCTGCCATTAACAATTACATTTGCTACAGCTGTGTGGGAATAATTTACAGTACTGAGTGTAAAATTTAATTTAATTTAATTTCTCATGCAGCAAGAGTTGTGTTGTTAAATGAAGCCAACATAGTGATAAGTTTCTCAAATAGCAGTACAAGTTCATTAGTGGAAAAGACTCAATACTGGCTATTTTCTCCAAATTGTCTAAATATAAAATTTACACATCCGATACTGTGTGGTTTTGAAAGGAAAAGTATTAGCATTTTTCTTAGGAAACTGCTACTAAAGGGGAAAGGTGAAAAAGATGAATACTAAGCACTCACTGTATTTTCTCTGCAAGACATTATTCCTCAAAACCTTGTACATAGAAGATGCAGAGCTTCTCAAGCAGTGACTTTTTCAAGAATGTTCCTCCCAAGCCTTGTAGAAAGGTGCTTGCCAAATTCCTGTCTATATTTTCAACAAAGGATGCACTTAGAAACCTGGCAGATCACTTACAAGGCAGAGGGGTGAAATGTGCCTAGAATGGAGAAGGCTCACTCTGCATTCTGCGGTCCCACAGAAGGATGAAGAGAAATATTTATTATTCTTGCTATCTCACTAATGATTTTGAGGGCATTTGTAATGATTCTGCCTGGAGATCAGCCACATCAGTACCAAATACCTGATAAAACACAGTTCCTGTACCAGAATTACCTCTTCAGAGAAAGAATATACAATTTAAACTGAAGAAATACAAGACATAGATAAACAGAACTGATATTACATCAAGTACCAAGCTTAAAGTGATCTAATTACACAAGTAGTGACTTTTGTTATGGAGAAGCATGTACTGTTCAGGTGGGGAACAGCAAGCAGCACATTAGGAGAAAATGATGTGGTACAAAATCAGCAACAGTGGTATGTAAGGAAAGATTTAAATGAAAGAAAGGGGTAGTTTGCACACTGGAATAAGCATGACCCAAATACCACATGCAAGGATGGGAAGGGAGAATACAACAATGAAACAAGAGGAGCGGGAGGGGCAAACAATCATGATAGAAACCACGATAGGAGGTTACAGTAGAAACAGAACTTCTGTCAGTGTTTTTGAAATGGATGTAGAAGGAGCGAGAGAAAAAGACACCTAAAGCAAGAAAGCAACATCGATTCAGCTGAAGGAGAAGAAACTATTATAGCTGATGAGCATTGGGTAGGCTATATTGGGGAAGCTGAGTGCCAGGGAATGCACAGAAAAGGAGGCTGAAGTAGGCCTGAAGAACACAATGATGAGTGACACAGAAGCAAAATAGAGAGGTGGGTTTAAAAGATTATAGAGGCACAGAAGGCAAAACTTGATGCAGACCCGGATATTAGAAAGTGAGGAGTGAAAAATAATTTCATGGTTGTCAACCCGAGTGTCTGGGAAGATGGAAGAGTCGTCAAAAGTGGCGAAAGAAAAGGCATGGGGAATGGGTTTGGAGGAAAGACAAGAATTTCCCTTCTTTCTGATTAGTTAAACCAGGGAGGAGGGGGGAAGGGAGGGAAGCAGAGAAAAAGTCTGTACAGAGGAATATGATGAATTTAAAAAATTAGATTGCAAAATTGCAGTATAGACATTAGACAAGACATCAAGGTGGTAGTGAGCTCACACAGGAGAACAGTACATTTGAAGGAGTGAGAAGATTAAGGAGAAGCACTTAGGAATCTGTGAGTTCACATCAGCCAGTAAAAGATGCTCAGTATACAAACCTGCACCACGGCACCAAGCCAGCACGCTACAACTGCTGCATCAGCAAGGCTCGCAACATCTGAGGAAGGGTTTTGAATTAGCAATTTCACTGAGGTCTGCACTTGACACAAGTCCAACAAATACATGTTGAGCCACAGACTTTCCATATGTTAAAACTACTGATCCCCTAGAAATCTGTGCACATCCCATGGAAGCCTGAAACAATATCTCCTGAGAGACTTCAGCCCTGGCACCTAGAACAACTAAACTAAGAGTACCCTTCCAAAAGTCCGCTCTCTGCATTAAAGACAAGCGTTCAAACTGGTCCTAATCTGACAAGTGTTATACTGTTAAAACAGAGCAGAATCTTCACAAAGCAGCAATATGAAGTTCACATCTCTGTCATCTGCCCTGCGATAACTGACATAGAGACCTCTGTATTTCTGGTCCACAAACTTTAAATTGCAGTGCTGTTTTCATTTAAAAGACAAAAAGCTATATGATGTAGAGGAGGCGAGGATTTGTTTAAATCATATTGGACACTTACGTGAACCATAAGAATATCTGGAATAAAAATAGTCACAGTTAAAATAAATATTGGAAGGGACATTAAACTTCACACTTCCAGGCCTAATCCATATCGTGACTATATAGTGTTAGGAGAAATTTTCCACACCTTCCTGCTGATGCTGGTCATGATCAGAGACAGGACACTGGGCTGCATTGCGCTGTGGGTGCCATGGTGAGCTCCTGTGCACTTACCTATGCCTACTGCAGGTACTGACAGCCTAAATAGACAGTTCCAGAAATGCCAAAAATAGAGACCTGTCAATCATGTTTAGGTAGCTCACTGCCAATATTTCTTTTTTCTCGCTTCTCACTTTCTTTTTTTCTTTTTTTTAAAAAAATACATATAGAAATACACCATTATAAGAAAATCATAGTCTTAAGGCAGAGCTGTTCAGAGTCAAGTGGTAGAGTCAACTCGTAAACACAACTGAACATAATAGAGTTTGCTGAACCACAGCAGAGCAGACATTATTTTTGCCATGTAGAGTCTTGACCCTTGTAACATACTTGCAGTTAAGTGTCAACTTCCAATTTTAAATGGGCAAAGTCAGAAAATTAAATGATCTCTGTAGGTCCCTTCCAACCCCTACAGTTCTGTGATTGATTCTGTGATTCTGTGAAATATTCCGCACCAATCCTCTGCCTCTATTTACTCCTATGAAAAGCAATTTAGCCAAACTTCCAATTAATTTCATTGCCATTCTCCTTGCCATTCATCTCCACTCCTCGAGAAAAAAAAACAGGTTCTTCAGAAAGGAAGTTCATCACCTAATCCTCCATAGGAAGGTGGAGGAGAAAAGCATGAGGTGGAAGAGGATGAACTGTTGAAGCTTGTGATCTGTCTTACCACGGTTGATGGAGCGGAGGGGTAGCTGCTCAGTGGTTCCAGCAGTGGAAGGGAGTGGAAAGTATTGCCTCACAGTGGGGTACGGTTCCCTCCTGGCACATCTACCACTCTAACAACCCAGTCTTAATCAAGCAGACAATGTGAATCTACCCTTGGACCTCCTGTTGCCATTCAGCTGGCTGGTGATGTACACCCTCAGCAGATGGGTCAGCCTCTATCAGAATGAGCAAAAGCCTGACTGGGGACTTTGTAGGGCTCTAAGTTCACCTGAGTGGTACAGTAATACTGCCCCACCAGGAGGGAAGACTTGGCAGCCTCTTTTATCCTGCCCACTTAATCTGTGTGGGCATGCTGTATTGTGATGCGGGGATTCAAAAGTGTGCACACAGATGTAATGCTACTAGTGGGCATCCCTTCAGGCTCACTTATTTCTAACATTGCACCCTTAGCATTCCTACGGCCCTGCTCTCCATTAAATCAAATAATATCCTGATGCCACTTGACAGCAGGAGCCACCAGATGAAGGAAACTCACCTCAAATCTACATTAAAGAGCACAGGAAATAATAGTGCTGCATGTAAGGTCAGCAAAAAAGAAAAGGAGTATTTTCTCAAGGAAAAATACTCCTTGAGAAACACAAAGTTGAGGAAAGCTTAGTGAAATCAGACCATTTGTCAGAGGTAAAGAGCACAGAGAAATCATGAACCTGCACAAAAAAAGAAATATTTTCAGAAAGTAAGAGGTTTTGTAAGGATTTATCTTGCCTGTTTGGGGAGAAGAAAGTGGACATGAGTATTTCCTTAGATATTGAGGGGGATCATAAAGCATACTTGAATGTGAAAGAACTTGTAAGACAAAGGAAAAATGAGGGTATAAAGAAAATTGGCAGACAAACAAGGAGACAGCTGATAGGAGTCTGAGATGCTTTGGACCTCATGTGATTAACAGAAAGCAGGGAAAAAGGAATAAAGGACAGAGAGTTTTTTCTAGAAAATGTCTGCCTGGCCTTTAAACAAACTATCAAAATACTGGACAGGAGGAAATGGCTGAACAGAAGGGAAAAGGCTCAGTCAGTCCATGACAGCAAACAGTATGACAGTGAATAAGAAACGAAGGAAGCTTGTCTGGAAAAAAAAAAAAAAAAAGAGCTACAAGTGTGTAGGATGTTGTCAAAGTCATGGTGCTTCCTCCAGAGATGCTGCACAAGGTAAACTCAGGAGCAAAGATAGCAAAGACGAGGAGAGAGCCACGAAAGCATCCAGTGCATCAGAGGGACAGACAAATGATGGGGAGAGAGGTGAAATATCTGCCAAGTGTGAAACTGAGGATAGAGTTGAGGTTGGCAGGTAATACAATCAAGAAATTTTCCCAGCTGTCTGACAACCTGGTTTATTAAAGTCTTATAAATGTTTGTATCTTGCCTTAACATTTCTGAGGAAATACCTCCATGACTATGTTAGCGATCTCATTCCCTACCTTCTCCTCTGGCCACACTGCCTTTGAATCCCTCCATCCTACAACAGTTGCATAGCTCTTGAGTGGTGGTGGAGGTATGTGTGTGGGGTTACTGTAGGATTTCCATTTAGAAACAGCTGAGAATGGGGTTAGTCATGTCTAAAGGTAAAATTGACTTTTTCAAACTGTTGCTGACACAACAGACCTTTCTTCGAAAAAAAAAAAAACCCCAAACCCAAAAAAAAGGACAGTTTTCCCCATATTCTGTGATTCTTTCACTAGAATTTATGTAGCAAGTCTCAGAATTGTCCCTTGGTATTCTAAATTAAGCTGAATAGGTCTTTCCCTTCATCCATGGGATTGACTTAATACACAGAGGGTAAAGTTAGTCTGCTGACCTTTGGCATTGAAAATGCAAATTGAATCCTGGCGTTGACAAGAATGTTTGGATTTCGTATAAAAGAGACTTAGTCACGGTACATTTCCAGCTCCTGATTATGCCAAAGCAGGAGGGCTGAGCGAATGCCAAGAAACCGTGGTTGCCACTCCCCCCCCGAGGGAAGGAAAAATGGATAGCCCACTCCTGGCCCACACGCGTTTTCTGTATTTCAGTCTTGTAAGCTGCCTGAACAGACACTTCAAAATAAGTAGATACATGCAATTTTAAATTGTCTGTTTCTTTTTACTTCTGATATTTGTGCAGAGGAGACTTGCAGAAGGAATGTCCTCCACTAATGATTGAATGAGCGCATCACTGACACCAAATGGCTTCTAGAGCTTTCAAAAAAGAACGTCAAATAAAACCATTGATGGTCCTTCCTGTACTTAGGCACTGATACAACAGTCCTTTGCACTCTGTAATATGGACTATATTAGTTTAGGTGCAGGACTTCTCAGTTCTTGCACAAAACTCAAGTAGTTCTGACTCTTTCTAAGGACTTCTGCTTCATCTACAGGATGGACATGTTGCTGTTACCTGCAAAGTTTCTCCTTGTGTCTCTGCATGCTTTCTGGTTTATAAGGCAATAATGGGTGAGCCTTTCCAGATCCTCAGGTGAAAGGACCGATAGCAACATTAACCATCCTTAGGGACCCAGTTGCAAAACTAAGGAAGAAATTTCAGTTTTTATGTAAAAATAAAAATCCAGGAAACATATTTTTAAAAAAACAAACTCAATTCTTCTTAATCGAATGAATACAGATGGTGCATTTTTTCTCTTTTATATTTGCATTCTGGTTCACGGACAACACATTCTAAAACATAAAGGTGGCTATAAAATAGGAAAAGTCTGAAATCATATAGAATTAGTAAACTATGCTCAATCTTAGTTTGCAGGAGACAGAATTCATAAGACAAATTGGTATCACTCGGTCTCCTGCACACAATCAGTGTATCTGAATAAATTCAGTGTTTGCCAACGGAGGGAAGGGAACAGGAATCGTGTATTTCCATCTTCTCTTTCCAATTAATTAAGATTCATGGAAAACCTGTACCTCAATTGTATTTAATGCTTGAAGGTTGCATGGTGGAGATAACAAAAATTACTGACAAAAATGGGAATTTGGGACTTGTATCTGCATGAGAAGGGGAAACACAAAAGACTACTTAGATTTCCTGGGGACACCTCTTGTCTTGAAGTTAGAGTTTCTTTGCTTGCTGACCACTCCTGGCCATGTTTTAGCTTCTTTTCTATAGCTGTTATGTACCATAAAATCAGTAAAAGAAACAAAGATAGTTAAGGCAGTGAAATTTTCTGCCGGGAAATGAGTGAGTGTTGTTTGGGTTGGGTTTTTGTTTTGTTTGTGGGTTTTTTGGTTGGTTTCTTCTTTTTTTGTTTGTTTTGTTTTGGTTTTGTTTTTGGTTTTTTTTTTTATGATAACACCTGTAAAGATTACTTCATGGGAGTCATTAATTATTATTAATGGTTTTGAGAGTTTCAATTCATTTCTCAGAGTAAGTTTAGCTCAGTCCAGCAAAAGGTGCGTTGCCTGACTAAGAACTGAAAGCCACGTTAAAACTAAAAATAGACAACTATGCAGGACAGACCTCCTCAAAGTTGACTTCATTCATTAGCATGTGAATAACCTCTTTTGCAGCCTTCACATCATTGAAGGCTTGGCACTCCCTTTCCTTGTCCACAAAGTCTTTCTTTTAAAGGAAAGTGCATTCACCACCCAGATGGATGGTGGGAGAGGTGCAACACTGTGTTGCCTCCTTTAGGTAATCTTGGGATTACTAACAGAGGGAGGAAGATTTTGGTCCTCCAAATGCGCTTTCTCCTCGAGAAAGGTAACTTCAACTTCCTGACTGGGTCTCAGGGGTCTTTTATGTGAAAGACTGATAACTGTCCTTTCCAAATGGTTAAGAAAGGAACTTCTCTACGGGGAGCACTCAGGGGCTGAGGCTGGCTTCTCAATCTGAGAAATATTACTTTTCAACTTTTTATAAGACTAACACAGAACATTTTCATATCCACTCTTTTCTGAATATGTATGCTCAGTGAAACACCATAAATATACACTACCATTTAAAAAAAGGCTATGCTTAATGTAATAACACCACATTGGGAGGCAGTGGAGTATTCTGGATATTAGCATACAAGTCACTGGACCCCACTTGGTTTCAAATTCCCATCCCTGTAAATATTTTTCCCAGGATGTTACAACATCACAGGAAACCCTCAGATGTTCTCTTTCCTTCCCAGCTTACTACTTCTGGAAAAACTTAGGTATTTTCAAAGGTAAGACATTTGTGAAAAGAAGTCCTTCTAACTTTGTTTTGTTTTGGTTTTTTTTTTGTTGTTTTTTTTTTGTTTCATTTTGTTTTGTTTTGTTTTGTTTTTTGTAGCCTGTCTGCCTTGTAGTTGAACTTGGATTCCTTGGGATTTAACAGCTGAAGATACTTATGCTTGGAAAAGTCTATCCTTTGTGAAACAGAGGACCATATGGATTTGTGAAGACAAAACAGCACAGCAACTGGCAAAATCAGAACTGAATAGAGTGTTAAACCTTAAAACTCAAAAGGATTTTGAAGTCTCATGCTGACAAACTTGGATGCAACAGGCCAAATTCCACTTTTAGTTGTGGGAACTGAATTAATGTGGGAACTCCCTGCCCCTCTCCATCTACAACAGAGCTGGCCTTCCAATGGTAATAAAACTGGGGGTTCTGATCTTCATTAGGTACATTATTGCCACACAGGGGACCCTTGGATTTCCAGCTTTCATTTTCCTTATCCTCCTCTCTTTTTTTCATCCTTTTTACTTGATTTTTTGTGTGTAGCTATTCTCTGAGTTAGTCACCCTCAATTCCTTTCACACCTAATGGAAAGAAATGGGTATTTCAAGGGTGTGATTCATTAGGGACCTTTAAGATGTCTGACTGAGGTTTAGATGAATCAGGACTGAACTTAACTGACCAGAACTTTGTTGACTGTAACAGAAATACAGAATTGCTAGTTATGATGGAGGTGTCCAAATTGCAGATATCACCATTTATCCTGTTGAAACTCACCCTTTGTCTTTTTCCTCACAGTGGAAATCAGTGCTGATATTAAGAGCTTTCTGTGGCACTCTGCGGAGTTTACTGGGGGCCCAATGACTTGAGCCTTCATGATGAGTTTTCATCATGAAATGACTGAGCCTTCTGTGATTCAGGCTGTCTGTCATCTCAGGAACTTCATACGAGTTTGCCTGAAATTTGCAGTTGGGAGTTTGGAGCACATCTGAAAGGGCAAGGTATTTACTCTAACTTTCCTGCTTTCAAAGCAGAGTGTAATATGGCTGTATTATGCAAGCCCCATAAGTTCAGTTAGCAGAGTGCAGCAGGTGTGCTCCATTTCATCCTCTTCAGCAGCTCTTGTTTCCTTTGCTTTCTTCATCTTTTCCTCTCCCCATGAAGCTCACACAGATCTCCATCTCCTGCTTGCTCTGAAGAACATTCCCATACCGTTAGTTCTTCCTGACCATGCCCGTTAGGGACATCCAACTGGTCAAGCAGTCTCACATTGACAGCTTGGGACTCCTTAGCCACAAACACACTTCCCTGCCACAGATCCTTGCTGGCCTCTGAGACAGCTCTTCTCTTGCCCAAGGAGTGATTAAGCAGTCACAGGAACTCAAATACAAAGGCTTTATATTTCTCCTGCATTGTCTTCCCACCCTCCAGTATCTCCCCACTTCTCTCCTTTTTGCTATTTCATTAGATTAGCATTGTTTCTTTTTTTCTGCTTTTCTTTGCTTGTTACTCTAGCTCATGCATCGTGTAATTAGTACAGCTGTTGACTGGAGTGTGGAGCATGGTCCATGCCCTTTCTCCAGCCCGTCTTGACCATGGTTCAATCCTAGCCTACTTTTCCCGAAGCAGACCCAGCTGTCTATGGCTAGGATGTGACAAGGCTGTTGACAGGAATAACTGGCTTCCCACTATTCCCATCTGAGCTGACTTCCCTGTCGCTTTTGCTATTTATGAGAAGCATTGGGTCATTTGTGAACAACCCACTCAGTACCAGGCCTGGAAACTTATGATTTTAAGCTTGAGGTCTGGTGAGTGAACCACACAAAGGACCCTCTTGATTCTTTATACCTGCTACTGCTTTCCCTACAATCACTATTTCCAGAGTGCATCACACTGTTTTCTGAAAAAACAGAGCTAGAAACAAAAGGGAGGCTTTGGAGACTCTGCACAGCTACTGGCTCACCACCTTCCACAGCAGAAAGCAAATCATCTCGGATTACCCCACACAAATAAATACATCATAATCGGCTAGAGAATTTTGTGGATGCTCAAAACATGCACAGTACAAGCCACTACAAATGAACTTCCACCGCCAAAGGAAAACAGTTTTCCAGTCAAACACTCTGTGGGGAAATGTTCTTCTCATGCGTGGGGTGTTTGGAGCGGTAATGTTTCAATCTAGGATAGCGTGCAATTACCTTGGAAAAAGCTATTGCATTTTAGCATAATCTTTGACTTCGAATGACCTCAAAGTCTATGCAGATGATTCAGAGACTGTTTTGAGACATAGGAGATGGGAACTCCTGTATCCAGCTTTTTTTTTCTGTAAATGAAAATAAACTTAGTTCTACCATTGGCATAAGCTTCCCTCAGACAATGACGTCAGCAGGAAAGATGACACAACGTATGTTTTTAGTTGAAGATTTTTTCCTATGTTATGTTAGTTTAATTATTGATGATTCAGAATAATTCCACTGAAAGTAAGAGCATTAATCCTGATTTAGACCAGGAGAGAGAAGTGAATTTAGCTCCCTCTTTCTGACAGTGATCATTTCACAAGTAGCACAGCACTTTGCGATTTGTGGTGGGTCCGTTTTCTTTATTTTGTGTGTGTGTGTCCATATCTGTTTTGGGAGCCTGCATTAATCTTGCTATAATCTGAAGTCCCAAAATACCACAAGAAAAACTGTCTTACAGTGTCTCCAGCTTAGCCAACGATAAATAATTCCTAGGGATACCACAAGGAAGTTGATTTATGGTTTGATTTCTCAAACAAAGAGCTCTGGACAAGGTTCAGATAAGCAAGTAATCTTATGGATGCTTATCTGGAATAAACTGGTATATCTCTGGGGCTTCACTCAAGACCAAAATGACCACAAGATAGAAAGCAGAGAAATTGAAAAATGTATCTCATATGAAAGTACAGAAAGAGTTTAGAAACAGGAATGTTTCTCTTCAGGTCACCAGCACATTTCAAAAAAACCTAATTAATTTTAGTGTGTTTAATTGTTGTCTGTTCCCCTCCCTCTCATTTTTAATTTCCCCTTTATATTGCTTATGAGCCAAGAGTTTTTAAGACTTGTAAGGTTAACCCTGAGTGCATGGAATGTATAAACCAACTTTTCAGCAGTAGGATTTATGTGAGGGGGAGAACGAAGGATTTGCCAGGTGCAGACAGATGTAGATGACGCCTGCACAGCTTTAATACCCTGATGATGGTAACTGTAAACCTGAGGATATGGAGAGACAGTGGGAAGGGGCAAAGCACTCACCAATCTGAGCCTTGCAACATTCATGAGTTGCAAGTGACAGAATGACAATTCTCCTCAAGTTGCGTCAAGCTACTGTCTTAACCTCTGGTTCTGACTAGGCATGAAAGTAAAATGGTTCTTGTTTGCCCATGAAGCTGAACTCTGCCTAGTTCTGCCCTGGCTAACCCAGGTGCTGTCAACTATTTTCAAACTCGTTTAATTTTGCAGCCTAAACACCACCTATGGCTTTCCAAGGATAACAATGACTTGTTTGAATCCGAGTAATCTTAGGGAACCCAGGGGCATACATTAACTGGAATGAATTTAGTTGCATTTGGCTATTGTGCTGTAGAGCAAACCATGGGGAGCGCTGGGAGACCTGCAAATCTGCTGCAGGGACTGGAGAGGCGGAGGGAGCAGCTGGGTTAGAGACAGTGCAAAACCACGGTGATTCTTAAAAGAGTTCAGGCTGGCTAGCATGGGCGCATCCTGGCAACCTTTCCTGAAAATCCATGCCTGAGGACCTGGTTGCTGGAAGTGGTAATCAGTATATCTTTGAATTCCTAAATCCCTGTATAAGGTATGTTACACTTTGTATGTATGCTTACCGCTACTAAGTATGTAGTAAAGTAGAGAAACAACCAGAGAATGTTTTGATTTACTGCAGGATAAGACACGTGGCATTTTGATCAAATTCCCAGCAACACATTTGGGTGTGTGCATCCCAGGGATGCCTTTATAATTAAGGTGAAGCTTTGGATGCTTTCATCCAGGCCACAGACTAGATTATATGCCAGTCACCCGTATTGTTCTTCCAGCTGAAACCACAGCACCTAAGGTTTAATATCTTACTAGACAAAACAGGAAAAACCAATCCTGGTTTTGCAAGAAGGGGACTGAAAAATAGTCCTTTAGAAATTACCACATTTGTTCAAGAGTTTAAAAACAGTCTATGCAGTGTGCTGTACAGGGAGTGAAGAGTGGTGTAGTGGAATGGTTTTACTTCCATTTAGTTGATATGATCTGTATAATTCACTTAGGGCCTTGCTTCCTGTGATTAATCCCATGATTCAGTATGAATGACTGTAAAATTCTTTTGCTGCATGACATAATCATGCAATTCGTTGTACAAATGAAACTAAAGGTCATTTTATTGTGGTACAAACTGCAAGGTGATGTTAAAAAATCAGTATAAGGCAGAAAAGCAAAAAATCTGAAAGACGGAAGAAAACACCCTTGTTCAGTGTCCTTTAATATATGTATTATAATATAATTTTTAATTTCGTGACTGCACAGCATTTTTTCCATCCAGTGCAAGGAACAGGCAGTTCTCGTTTACTTAGCAGCTATTTCAGTGGTGGTTTTATTTCCCACTGTGTCTATTATTTATGTTCTCTTAGGCTTTTCTATGTTCTCATAACTCTAAAACACACAATTACTTTACAAATACTATTTAGTGTATCTTCAGAAGTTCCCTAAGGCATGGTATACATTGCCCCTGCTTCACATACAAGGAAATGAGACTTGCACAGAGTTAAGGTCAGAAGTACTCAATAATTTCGGATGCCAAGTTTGAGGTGTCTAGGACCTATTTTTTTAATGTATTATGCAGCATTTCCTATGTTTTACAGCTCCAGCTGATATGCACTGTTGTTGGGAATGCACAGACCTTTGTCTTCAGATGTAACTCTTAAGTGGATGTACTTATGTACAGTGCCTGAGCGATGACCACCATTGATTATTTTGATTTATGGGAGCCTATTGGTTGCTCTTGGCTGAGGCAGGGGTAAGAACTGTTCCCTACAACAACATCAGCTGCCTTAACTGGGCCCATCTTGTGATTCTGAGCAGATGAAGAAGAGAGCTTTCAAGATGCTTATCTTTCATTATATTGCCTATTGTGTTTGGTGGGTCAGTATCTACTAATAGTGGATCTATCAAGGTGAGAAGGAGTTATCAAATCTATTGTGATATCTGCCTAGAGTAAAAGTCTCAAACTACAGCATTAGGGTACTAGAGCAGTAAGGACAGGCAGAACCAGGGAATCAAAACCTGTGCTATTTCTATACCATATATTCACATGAATCTGATGCCACGTAACACACTCAGCAGGGTGGTGAGAGGCTGTATCTCAAATTTTCTGTCACATCTGCACCAAAAGGGAGAGCGATTGGTAGGAAGACCAGCCAGGGGCTAGGGAAATCTGTCTTTTGGTCTCTCCTTTGTCTCAAACTTCTATGACTACGAACTCATTCCAATGTGCTGCCTACATCTCCTGCCCATGAACAGGACTTCCTGTATTCTCCTCACCTGTATGGATGTGCTTGAGGATTAATGTATTAAAGATTAGAAAGTATTATGCTGATACCGCAGCCATAGAGATCACACAAGAAAGGCAGGGCTTTGGATTATGCAATTTCTCAAGGTTCCTCCCAGCTTTACATTCACTCAATTTTAATGTTCGTGATACTCATATTACATGGGATATTAATATATTAAAATATGATAATAAATATTTTTTGCACGTAGAGACATATCAAAAGCTATCTTTTGGTTTCAGTGGGAAGTGTCATTGGATTTGATGTACTTTTCCAGACAAAATAATAAGTTCACTTCCTCCTTTATTTGGCTTCCAGAACTTGGATTTGAGGGCATATGTTTCCTAGGGCACAAATAACATGATGTCTGAAGTGAGGGGTGCTGGGATTCTTCTTTGTACACTATTGTAAAGTATGTAGCAACAGATGAGGTTTCAGTCACTACAAGATAAAAATAACAGAAGCCTGAACCTGTGTCTCAAAGGACCTTATATGATTTTCAGATCAATTTTAATGTTTTGTAATAACATATTTAATTAAGTTTTTGATAATTTCATCTGTAGGGGTCATGGCTTGATAAATGAGTATAATGCAGACACAGAGAAGTTCAGGCCAAAATTTGGCAGCTGTTTAATAACTGCAGGAATGATTGGAGATTAATTCCTGTGAAAAAATGTTCTACATGATATGTAAATGGATGAAGCAGAAAGAATAACAGAATCTGCGCTTTTTCAGTTCTTGGCACTGAAGGTGAAGTGAAGGAATAGAACAAGACATTTCTGCACACCTTATCTGAACTTCAAAAAGCTTGCCCAATTCCCAAATATTTTGAAAACTTTTTTGCTCAGATTCTTAGTTTTTCATGACTTATTTCTGTACAATAAACAGTACATGACTGATGATTGAAATAACAATCGTAATAATCTTACCACGTAGAAAAAGAACAAACCACCTTGCTTATATTCAGATATGGGACGAATAAAAAAAAAAGTAATCATGAGAGTCACATAGAAATTAGATTTCACTCAGTATTCTATTTCGGTCTCTGATTTTCCCTGTGTAAATATGAACTCATTACCTTACCATCAGAGAAACACTTTATTGTTATTATACCTGGAAGCAATTCTTATCTCTAATGTACCAGGTCTCAGCACCAATACCAGTACAGCCATATGCTGGTCATTCTGTCTAACTAACAGAAGATTTCTTTTTTTCAGATCTATTGCAGTTATGAAAACAGGAACACGCGCAACAAGTAGCATAGCAAAAAAGTGTGGGGTGTTTTTTAAAGTACTTGACTTGGCTAAGCCAGAATAAGTATATCGTGTGACACTGTACCCCCTGAAATTCAGCTTCAAAAGAATTGAAAATCCAGATGTGGCCATAGCAACTACTCTTTCACAAAGAAAAAAAGTATAAATCCATCCCTCAGGGCAGAAGTGAGCCCCTGAACCACTTTGAAATCCCATATCTCAAGCAGGTACTTCATTCCAGATTGGAACCAGAAAAAGAACACCACTGACAGTGATGCTACAGTGTCCCCTGAAGTTATAACAGACATACAACACTGTGGTTACCTAAGGAATTATCTCACCTGCTTTTTAGTATATGAAACAATGATGACATAAATGTGTTCTGAGGATGATTAATAGCTGAAGTGGAGCTGGAGCTTTTAATTAGTCTGAAAGATCAATTAAAACTAGGTCCTACTGTAAAAAAAATCTCATACTGGATGAAATATGCTTCCTGTGCAAAGGACCAGTATGAGGTCTAAGCATCTCTTAAGTCTCTAAATCTCTGCTGCAGAGCATGATTGTTTCTTAAGCATCCCATAGGCTTTCAGAACAAAGGTGAATTTTATGAGATGTGGACAGACCAGTTTTTAACAGTACTGCAGAAAGCAGCAAAAATTGTAAGAGGCAGCGATTTGTTCTCAGACTCTTATTTCTAGGACACGAGCCTAATTTGTAGTGCAGGAAATTTGCTGTGTCATGGCTTTTCACGGAAGTGAAATGAATATCATTGCAGTTTCTAAGTGAAGCAGATAAAAAATGCAAACAGCATGCACAGCTATACTCTCAATTTCAACAAGAAAAACAAAACACCGAACAAGAAGTGAAGTTAACATGGTTTGTTGTGCCTACAATGAAGAAAAGTCTGGAGAAAGAACCAGTCTCCATTCACTTGGGTCAGCTCATCGTGAAATACAATGCCAGGAGAGTGTGTAGGTGCTATAATGAAGAAACTTGAAATAGTGCAATATCTAGTATAACCACTCTGAGAACAAGAAAGAACAGGACAGCATATTTTACAAGACATCAGCTTCTACTTCATTTGATTTTCTAGTGCCTTACAAGATGAAGAGAATAAGCCAATATACAGCTTTACAAAAGCACAGCACTCACAGTGGATCATCCTAGTTGTCCAGGAGATGACTGCAAAACTACATTTGTTCTTTCTATATCCTTCTGAATCCCTCCTTTCAGTAATGCCGAGTTTATGACAGAAAACCTGAACACAGGAGAGCTTGTTTGGTTTTTTTTGTTTTGGGTTTTTTTTTATACTGTTGCACTCAACAATGCTCATAGCTGCCATCGGCTTTGTCTTGGATCCACACAGAAGGTCGCAAAACTCAAGTGAGGTAAAAATTGTTAGTAGAAACAACCTGATGGATCCTGGGAAAAGTTGATCACAAAGGAAAATGTGTCAGGTCAGAACCAAAGTTTAAGGGACTGAGCGTTCAAAAGACCAAGTTTGGGCTTTGAGTTACAGAGCCCCAGTTCAATGGCAAAGGGATAAAAAGTGTCATCCTGAGAAGAAGCAGAGAAAGTCTTCAGCACAGGACTTCTGGAAAAACTTTTGATATTATGTGACTTCCACATACTTTGAGGAAATAATCTACCTGCTTTTCATTTTTACTGTGTTTAGGGAAATGGGGTTATGTATAACTTGTTTGTACATAAACATCATTATAATTTTTCCTAAACCTGTAAGATCCTGAACTTTGGCTAACCACTTGGCTCTAGATGTAAAAAAAACCCATCACAGGTAAAAGCAATGGACCACATGAAAACTAATACTAACAGAGGTAGTTAATTGGAATGTGGTAAATTGGGCTCCAACTGTATCATGGAAAAGGGGATTTTCTGCAGCTGAATAACCACAGATGAGATAATATAACTGCAAGGCCTCCTTAACGTCTGTGTAGACAGAAAATATAACACTTTTTCAAACATGCTGGTAGGTCACAATACAGGCAAAGGGAGGCTATTAAATGTGCCCACAGTATTAATTTACTTTTGGCGGTCAAAAATTTATGCAGACAGGCAGACTTCTGTGGACAGACTGTGGAAAACAAGACTACGGTCCAGAAGGTCAATTAGGGCATGTGTGCCATTTTAAGGACACAGTTGGAATATAGCATCCACACAGCCAGGATGCTTGGTCACACGTAAAACTCAGTGCAGTGCGGTGACGAGACCCACACTAAAACTTCTACAAATGAAGTCAGAATAGCAGCCAACACACTGGTCCTTCTCCCGTAAGACTCAACTGAAGATACTCAGTGTGACATTTTTTAACAGACTGAGCCCAGAAGCAGAGTCTGTCCAGTCCAGTTATTCTAAAAAACAAGATTTTTTTTCCCCCACTGTTCTGTTGCTTCTATTTTAACTTTGGCCAAACACAAAAGTACAAGAGTTTTGGGGCTTGTGCTTTGTTTTGTTGTGAAATGCCTATTTCAAACAAAAAATAATAAGTTTTATCTTTTCCCACCATCTGTTTTCCCACTTGGGTTGGTTTGAGTTTTATAGGGTGATCTGCATTGGTTCTTGTTCATTCAAACTTCTTCACATCTCTCATTTTCCATCAAACTTTGGAGACGTCAGTCTTGTGGCCTCAAGCTGGAGCTATGCACTCATGCTAGCTGACTATGCAAAATGGGTAATTGTAATCCGCAAACCTTGTTTGTGTATGCGATTACTCATTTTGTAGATGCCGATATTTTCTGGTTCACCTCCAGTCCCCATACTAGAAATTTCAATTTTTTTCAATTGTTTAAAAATGATGATATGATTTGCGAAGTCATGGTTAGAGATTAATAAATTAATAAAATTAATAAAAAATGGATGTACCTCAAGTAGCTTATTGGGGTTGGGCTGCATCTAATTTGACTGTCACTTGTGCCTAAAACATAGAACTTTGTAAATACCTTTTTTGTTGTGTTCAATGAGCCTGATCTTACAATCACTGTACAATGAACAAAATACACTGCTGATAACAGACACGACCAATATGTGTGTTTTGTGCTTGTTATCATACTAAACAGCCTTATGACTATTAATAAATGGGAAGTGAATTTCCTAATGGGTTCATTCCTCCTAGAAGTCCGTGTTTCCTTGCCTCAACCATCTCATTCTACAGATTGTGTTGTTTTACCGTCTGAATTCATTAGAACAATAGAAGCCCAGTAAGTGTTCCCTATCAAGCATCTACATGTGGTATCCAGAGATCCTGTTAATTTTAAGTCCTTTATTCCTGATTGCCATTTAAAAACAGCATAACCAAAAACATTGTTATAAATGCATAGCTCTAGCATGTGCATATATGATATTCTCAATCTTATTGCCTACCCCATCATCTTACTAATAGCCGTATATCTAATAATTTCATAGTGAGCTGTAAATAGAAACTATTCATTTCACAAATGCCTGCAAAGTGTGATGAATGGCCTGGACCTTCATGTCCCAGTCAAAGGCCTCTGAGACTTGAATGCAAGAGACACTTCAGTGCAAAGATCCAGCTGCTCACCAGTGTTTTGCTTGAGAAGTACTGCAGGATTGGTCCTAATGCTTAATGCTATACATGTCACTAATTATTGCAATGTTGAATTGCATGCAGGGCAAAATAGCCATTTAATTTTATTTCTCTCTAAGAAGCCTGGAGTAACCAAAAAAGGAAAGAGAATGAGTATTCCATGTAACTCCCGGTTTTGACATGACTTTGCGAACAGGTCTTTAACAAAACTAAATAGTGCCCTCTGGTGTTCTCTTTCTCATCTTCCCTCGGAGAAAAGCGATTTTCATTTCACTTCTGTAATTTAAGTCCTCTTGCAGTGTTTATAGTAACGTAGTCATGTACTTTCCATAGCTCAGGTATCAGACATGCAATATGCCTGCCTTTGAATTTCTGACATGATATATACAGCTTCCCTCTCTGATGGAATCAAAACTGAGATTTGCTCCCTTAAAGTCCAGAAGTCTCTCCCAAAACAGTTTATCACATCAAGACAAGACAACACTGATAGCAGAAAGGGCAAGTACACAGTGGCTTGACCAGTGCAGTTTATTTACATGTGCATCTCCCTTGGTCCCCTCAGGGGAAGTATTGCTGTCAGGAAACACTTCAGTATCATTTTTTACAGGAGATCAATGCTTTTATGTTGCACTGGGCATTTTCTTGTTACTTTGCATATTACCTACCTTTATCTTATAGTGCTGGCTATGTCATCTGAGTAACAGAGGTACAAATGACTGGAGTCACAAGATTTACCATTTATGGAGGAAAATGTCTCCAATTCTTAATAGAAAACTACAGTTAAAGCTGTCATTGTTTGTAGCTCACTCTGGAGTTGATCCAAATTTTGGGTCTTGTATTTCCAGTAAGTATCTGCCAGGATATAAGCAGGCTCACTGCATTCAGGTGTTTATTGGCAAGTCATAAATGACTCGTTAAGACCAGGGTGTCCCATTGCTACTATGAGATACAGACTGACGTTCTGTGGCTTTCCATCCCCTGTGCCGTCTTGATGGCAATTCTGACTGACTAATTCTGGAGCTAATTTACCTTCTCTTTTACTAGACCAGCTGTGTAAATAACCTGAATACACCCAGATTCAGGAGCTACTTTCTTACTTGTTAATGAGAGATTATCTTGGTCATGCTCTTTTCTCAGACCCGAGAAACCATACCAGTACACAGGTTAAGGGATAAAAAAACCTGAAAAGGTCTTAAAATAGTTCGGGAGCTGGAGGTCTGCCCCGTGCCATGTTGCAGAGATCCTAACAAGTCGTCATGGCTTCTGGTTTCCCTGAAGCATAGCCAAAGTGAGCTGGTGCCCACATGGAGCCCACCACACAGGCAAGTGTGGCCTCAATGACACGCTACTTAGCATCCACTGGCCCTGTGCTGACTGAAGGCTTGTAGGCCATACCCTGCTAGCATGTGATATCCTCAGTTATAATCGGGTGAACATGACCTGTGTCAGGACTGAAAATGAGTAACTTTCAGACAAATCCATGGAAGGCTCTGCTGCACAGCTTCCCAAAGGTCTCCACCTATGCCTTCCCCATTTGAATGGCCATCGCTGTCCCACCACAAGCACTTACCATTTTGCCACAGTTCCCTATCTCTCTGTTTCACTCCCTGATCTCATCCTTTCAGGTTTTCCCTGTTTTGGCTTAAGCCGATGCCACCCATTCCTATCGTCGACATCTGCTGCCGTCTTGTCTGTGGGCTGCTGACGGCCATCCTGTTGTGTTTCTTCCACAGCTGACAGTCCCAGCCCCTCGGGTGGGGGTCCAGGAAGCAGATAGCAAACAAACAGGCCAACATCAAAGCAGCCCTTGGCAGCATGTCCCCACCCCCATCTTCCCCTTCCCATCTGCTGACAATGAAAGGAGCTTCCTCCAGAGAATGCAAAGGCTTCTGAGCTTTACCCCCCATGGCTGGGTAGCTGCGCTCTCTGAGCCTCTGTTTTGTATTCCCTCCTTTCCTCTCAAGGAAAACAGAAGGAGAAGGAAGGATGGAGACATTTTGTTGGAAAACCAGGACTGAGACTTTTCGGTGCACTGTGGCTGTGGCCTAAGTCCCACAGCCAAATGAGAATCCTATATGTCAGGTGCCAGGCCCAGTAAAGGACCTAAAACCCTAAAGCCGGAGACAAGTCAACCCTAGGCCGCTCAATCAAAAATCACAGCACTTAAAATTCCTACTCAGCTGCTAATTGTGGCAATGTGGGGGCACCGCAAACACAGCTGTATGAAATGTCGCTGCCTGGCAGCCTGCAGCCATGCATTCCCAGGACAACAGCATACCTAACAGCTCCGAGAGGCCCCCGACCCACCTCGTTGTCTGGCCTGACTGAGAGCTAGGAAATATGTTTTGCTCTAGGCTAGGGAATTCAACACACCCAGGAACATTTCCAGACACTGCGGCAAACCAACACAGAGTAGCCCATAGCTCATGTTGAAGCTCATAAGCCTTCTTAGGATACAAAGACCCGTGGAGGTAGGAAAGCTACGTGTTGGGAATGGCCCCTCAAATGCTCGCATTCCTGAGCTGTGCATGGGGATATTTCTGGACACCACCAGTCCGCCCAGGCCACAGCCATGCTAGGAACTATTTTAACAGTTTAACCATCCACATATCTGACTGGGAGCATTTCACAGTGTTGTCTTATTCATTAATGCAGAGGTAGCGAATGTCTTCTGGACTCCATTGTTGGCCTTGGCTTGGTACCCAGCCAGGAACATATCAAGTAAACCATCCTGCCCCAACAGATATTCTTGTCTTTGCTGATTTCTTTTTAATAGAGTAGCCTTGTTTTATATGACTTCTATGTATATTCATAGTGTTGTATGGGTACATCTCCAGATATAAAACAATTTGAATTCTGATTTCCCAGCCCCTAGGATAATCCCTTCTGCAGGTTAAGTGGGAACTGTCGTGGCTGATAGAACTGATATTTACAGCTCTTGGGGAATTATTTTACTGTACAGAAAAGAAATAATCATTAATGAGATAGAAAGAGGCAAGAGATAAGAAAGCAAAAGAATATGACAGGGGAATCTCTGGACTCTCCTTCCTGGTGCACGTATAACTTCTGTATTTTGCTTTAAGCAACTCCTGCCGTAAACACCAAGTTATTATGTAAATCAGAAGAGCAGCCTGACTACACCACACCATACTTTACAGGAAAAGGTGTAAGACACATGGCTGGGACTCCCAAGAGTGCAGAGGCATTCCCATGCAGCTTTCAGGATACTCCTGCATGCTGGAATTTTAAATATATTCTATCTTAAGTGTCTGGTAGGCATGCACCTACTGTGCATGCTGCCTGTTTTTAGCCCACTGGGGATTTTCTGAGTCTATCTAAATTCTCTAGTAAGGTAGCTTCTGATTTAATTTCTGTTATGCTGCTATGGTCCTAATTAAGTGCTCAGGTATTCAGCACTACAACACACTAGGTCCTTGGTGGATCTAGCCCATGTGACGGATGCACTTGACGCCTTAACCAAACTAGCAGTAGTTTGGTACAGACTCCAAAGGAGGTAAAGGTCTGAGCCGTAGCCGGGCCAAGAACTCCTCTAGTTTTAATCTATTCTCTGAAAAACCAGAAAGGAGTAGAGTGACACTGTGAGCATCGATGCATATAAACTTGGAACACCAATTGTGCAATTAACACATGAATTGCAGGTGGCTTTTCTTAGACTCATTTATCAAGGAACAAAGAAGGCTGTGGGTACAAGGAGTCTCATGCATACCTTTCCCATCGCATGTAATTTGACTAAGAGACAACCACTTTATTCCATAGGTATGACAGCTTAGGTGAGTCGCCTTTGAGCTCTCCCTGCTAGGCAGCGTGGCTGCATGGCGGTGGTTTCCCCTTGACCTGGGACACCTCTCAAGGTTATTCCTCGAGGCAGAGAGACCTTTTACCAATGGCAGATCTTTGGTAAGTGACTGAGAGCATGCTGAATTAATACTAATGAAACATTACTAATCCATGTAGATATTAAATATTAATTATTATAAACTTTGTATAGATAATTCCATTAGACATAAACCAGTGTCCAAGTCTGAGACTAAGATTGGACCTGGCTGCACCTCAGCTCCATCAGGAGTTTGAAAGCAAAGGGGTCCACTCTGAATGTCATGACTCAATGGGGGGGTCTTCCTTAGCCTTTTGCATCTCTGGTCTCTGTGTTAATCATCCTAACTCGTTCTAACTCAATTTTCCTTTATCTGTTTCTTCCATGAAGTAATTAATAAGGTGAACCTTGCCATCAAGCCTATTGAATCTTGACAAACCACTGTTAAAATTTGTTAAATTCCATCAAATTTATTGAACTGTCAAATTATTATTTTTACCTCCATAAAACACACTGCTACTTCTCTCTTTTGAGTGAGATGCATTCCACTAATTGGTGTAGTCAGCAGGATCCTAAATCAGAATTTGCAACAGCCCGCAACCCATAACAGAAGACAGGAGGGCAGATTCCAATCTTATTTAATATCAGAATAGCATCAGTTTCTTTTTATTGAATGAGATTATAATCTGACCTCCTGTCTCTTCATGGCCCTACCATACTACTTATTGCAATTTTCACTCACTAGGCTTAAGTAAACATCAGCTTAATACTTAGTAAACCAGTTCTATTTTAAGACGATAGCATCAATTTGCAACCTGGCACATGTCTTTAATCTCTATGTACTCGGCACCTCACTGAGCTTAGAAGGCTATAGTTAAAGTAAATGTAAAGAAAGGAAAAATTTCAAGAGCTCCAGAATGAGAGCTCCTATAAAAGAACTCCTACAAAATATCCTATTTTTTTAGTGGTAGCTTTTCTCTCAGAAATAAGTAAATGAATAAAGCTGGTCTGGTAGTAATGTCAGAGATAAACAAAGTAGCAAGAGAGGAGAGAGAGGACTTAGTTCTCCACTGTGATTCTTTCCAAATAATAGAGCAGCCTCAATCAGTGGTATAGTGAGCACCACTTGAGAGTTTAAAAGCCCAAAGTGCTAATTTCAGGCCCATACAAATTTCAATATTTTCAACTGGTGATGCATATTATGGACAGACTGGAATTTCACACGGAAGCACAAGACAAAGCATAATCAGCTCAGCCCAGCATAATTGAAGGCCAAGTATAAGTCAGACAGAACAAGAACTTGCATTTGGCCATCCTACCCCACAGGCCATACTTCCCTCCCGAGACTGAGAGCCATAGGCGAGGGTTGCTTTCCTGCTTTCTCATTTCTCAATTTTTTTGACAGTTTTCTACAGGTTTTGGTTTTATTCCTGTATAGAATGACCAAAAACAGTGCCTCAAAAAATAAATAAATGTTCCTTTTTGAAGTAGGATCCTTGTTACTGGGGCAGCTTCCAGGAATCAGCTTCCAGACATGATACAAACCCACTCAGTCAATGTATGCAAACAAGAAAGTCACTGGACTGGAAGTCAGGTATAATGGGATTATTTTACAGTTTTTCATTAAGGCTGCAGAGGGTCAGTATTTCTCGTCTCACATTTTTAAGTCTCTCTCACAGTGGTGTAAGAAATTTAAGCATATGCCTTGTATTTCCATTCCTATACTGATTTTGTATCGCTAGCTATTGTATCCACTTCTAGTGAAACCTGTTCCTGCTGTTGTCATCCATTTATTTGTTCTTATTTTTAAAAACAAAACATTTACCACGCTCTTAAAGTTCACTTAATTGCAGTGTCATTTTGCATTGACATCCGTAATGTCATCCTCTAAAGGCAACAATCTTTTTCAAGGTAGTTTAGAAAGGGTGCAGAATATGTACTTGATGTTACAACCGAAAAAAAACAGCAACAAACAAACCCAAAACCCAAACTCTAGCATGCATGTCAGTATTTTGGCTTTCAAAAACATAATGGAAAAGGTAATAACTGCAGTACAAATGGACACACACAATCAGTGAGACCCACACTGTAGCCCATATCCCAAACACTGTTTTTCTATAAGGCTATAATTCTCTAAATGAGAAGCAGGAGTTGGGCTCAGCTTAACAATAAATAAACCGATTCTGCCACCTACCGGCTGTTTGATAAGAACCTGGTGAAAATCTGATTAATTATAAATGTGATAAAAACGAGGCAAGCTATACCTCAAAGTATTCACAAATTCCGTTAGGATGGTCAGTCAAAAGAAAACAAGGTGCCCAAAATATTCTCAACATGTCAAAATATTTTGGTTTGCTATATCATTAACAAAATGAAAATACAATCTTGTTTATTTCAGATGTCACCTAATGTTTTTACTGAAGGTAAAACTGAAAAAAAACCCCATTAATTACATTAATTGATATTTAGGTCTGACAAAAAAGGTTTTTTCCTCTCTTACAATTTTGTGGTTTGGCTACCAAGTTCCTAACCCCCTTTACTCATGAAACTCCTTCCTCTCAATATTCTCTAGGGTTTATTCCTGACTTCTAGTCATTTCTGTCAGGTTATACTTATATATTGTGTATATATGTATTGTATATATTGTATATATTGTATATATTGTATATATATTGTATTTTCTTTAGTGGAAGTGCTTCTGCAAAACATGAGACAACCCTTGATAACACTTTCTTAGCCCATGATCACGAGTAGTGATACTTTTAAATAAATGAAAAAAAAAAAAAGAAGAAGAAAAGAAAAGTAATTTTTCTATGTAAATTTTGCCAGATTTTCATTCAAGATGCAGAAGGCTGGCGGATGCTTAAGCACATTAAATGCTCCAGAGGCCACCAAAATTGTTGAGGTACCTCAAAGGTTCTAAAGAATTACAGAATTTAGATGCTTGATCCAGAAAATAACCAGCTTTTAAGTGGGAATTTTACTTGGTGAAGGTAGTGAAAAAGAAAGACCTGCAAGTCAATGCAAACCACAGACAGGGTCACTGATCCAAGGCAGAGCAGTCCTCACTAACCGTGCTCTCAGGACCACTTTGCAGTCTTGTTTACTCAACATTAGAGGCTTTTACATTAGTCTCTGGAATAGTTTGTAGGATTGTTGGCAGCGTATGGTAGTATTTTTGCTGATGCAAACCAGCAAAGATGGCTTTGGTCCATGGTAGTTTCAGTTCCTTTAATACTCTCTTCTCATTGACACACAAAACTTGTGGGTTGAAGGTCTGGGGTTTAAGATAATATTTACTGGTGAGTGCTTGCTGAAAGCAAATCATGGATATACTGTAGCAATAATTTATTTTAAGATGCTAAACTTGAAGTTCCAAAAAGTGTAGGCATCATTTCTGGATTTAGGAGACCCTCTGATGTCTGTATAAACTGTGACTCCCCTTTCATATGAAAAATAGATGGGACTAATCATCTTTCTGGCAGTGATTTTACACCAGAGCCCAGGTAAGCCCAAATGTTTGTGTAAGAGTGAGTGAGAGATTTAGCAGGACTGACTTGCGCTGGGTGAAATCCTGTGCATCACGCTTTTGCCAGCTCACCAGAGACTGTGTTCTGAATAAAGCAGCAGCCATGTCCCCATGATTTCCTTTTGTAAAGGGAACACCTATACAAGGAGAGGAAAGAAAGGGATTCCTCGGTATCCTGCTGCATGCAATGCGATGATACATTAGGTAGGGCCTAGAGGCAAAGACCCCTTCTTAGATGTCCCTGGTTCATTGCACATCCTGGAGGACTTAAAACAGGATGTTCTGGCACTCGTTACACATGGCCTAACTGACACTTGGCCCTCTGAGGCTGCAGTCTGACAGGTTTCCTCTCACCATGTATCTCCTGTCTTCCTTCAGGAGGGAACTCAGCACAGAATTCAACAGCAGCAAAAGCAAACATGGAAGTTCACCATAAAGAAACGGTGAATAGAAATAGCATGCATGTGTGGGGAAAAAACACTTAAAAGATTTCCAGCAAAAGCTAATGCTGAAATATAGGGCCCCAAATTCCATCCCTTTGAAGCAGCACCTATAATTTCTAGCTTAATCCCTAAAACAGAGCTAACCTCAGTGATTGAAGATGATTCCACTGCACTCGGTTATAGACACGAACCACACAATTCAGACTGAAAGTTGCCAAGGGAAGAAAAACACAATTTCATCAGATCTGATGCCCTCTGCACCAGGGTGCCCTCTGCAAGAGAAGGATTGACTCCTTTTATTGTCCTTTGTTGACTAAAATACAATAGGCAGTGACTGTCCTGTGGTGCAGAACCTAGCTCTGAAGACAGAAGATGATCTATAAATGTAACCAGGACTATTTTTGTATCACAGAAGTTCAGACATCCAGGGTACACTATAGTACTCCCCACAAGCATATCTTGATATGACATCCTGGAGTACCCTATCACATAAATAGCTTTGAATGTGTCATTCTAACTTTATAGTCTCATGAATTCAACAGATCTGGATAAGCTAGTTTTAGGACAGCTAGCCTGTTTCTGCCTATTTTATTTTATTTTACTGTGGCCTTCAGCACACAACTTCAATACATTGTCATTTTCTCCTTCTCTGACTCACCTTTATCTCAAAAAGAAAACATGAGAGATTATAAAAATTAACACATTAATAGTGAAGAAAACAAGCCTGTATCAACTCAGGCCAGTGGCGGGGATTATTCTGACAATAACATTCTTACTTTCATCACAGACAGAATAGAGAGCTGTAAGGTGGTGTCTATTTAGCCTGCTTCATTGGTGCGAGGGAAGCCAAGATCTTCCCACCAGGCTGAGTGCTGTCAGCTAACACTGACAGCTCCTGGGGGGATCCAGGAAACCTGCAGGTGGGACTGGATCAACTGGGATTTTCAACCCTGAGACTGGACAATGAGAAGAGGTGAAAGAAGAGGCTACAGCAATGGGACACAGAGGTTGCAAGACATAGTTTACAACAGCTGTTTTGGGAGTAGGCTATGCTGTTTCAATCAGTCTCTACTCCATTCTGGAACGGAGTAGAGAATGACAGCAGTACTACTACAGCAGACTACTAAATCTGTCATCTGTGTTACTTTAATGTGTCATGTGTGATCTCAAGGAAGATGCAAACCAGGGTTGTTGAGCTCGATATAAGATACGTTGACACAAGTATTTCTCATATGACATGATTTGTAAAGCTGTGGAACAGCCTTGGAAACTGTGTAAAAGGCAAGCAGGGTAACTTAATCTGAAGAGAACATGACAAGCAATGACTATGCACTAAGATTATAGAAAGGGGTAAGCCACAAAATCGGTCAGAAGAGAAAACTTCCTTTTTAATTACAGACTTAAACATAACAGTGCACATACATTATTACATTGATTTTTGCAACTGTTTCTAATTTGCTAACCAAAATTTTAACCTTGCCTTTTCAAGAGTGAATTTATTTTCTTTTTCAAATTGGTGCCATGTGAAATGTGAGTTAAGGCAGCTCTAGCAAACACAAGATTTGTCTTTCAGTATCGATATTGATAAAAAAGACAGCCAGGGCCTTTTCTGTAGTCCTGTGGCCAACTGGCAGGCTCTGATTGTCTCCATACTGCTGAACGCTTTTAGTCTCCAAACAACTGGACACATGAAAATGGCTGTTGGAAATGGTCCATGGCCCATAGCCACTACCAGTTGTCTGGGAATCGCTTGTTACCTTGAACCAGAGCTGAGATAAAGACTCTTCTGGTAGTTCAAGTACAGATAATCAAATTGCCTGGGATACTCCCTGGTGCTGTTTAATTAACTACATTAGTCTGTGACTTCAGAATTCCCACATACACAAGCAGTACAACTTTTCTGAAACTTTTTGAGGTCCCTGCTATCATGTAAAAGATTAGAAATCCCAGGATTTATTTTCTATCAGGATCAGTTTGGAGACAGGCAGATGTGTCTCCTGATGGTTGTTATCCTCTGGCCTTCTTCCGGATGACAGGAAGTGGAGGCACCAGCCAGCACTTCAGGAATCTTCTCTTGTCACAGCAAGTCCCTGGCTTTTAAACACTACAGTACTTGCACAGTGACGTTGCTCCCACATGACTAACTATTTTTCACAGAAACAGTACTCATCATCATAAGCTTGAGTGGCAATTGTGCATGCCTACAAAATCATATGAATCCAAGAAAACTGGCTGCAGAAGTCTTCTCAAGTCTTAACCAAAGAACATGAAGATGAAGCATCCCTGCTTTTAGAAATAAGATTCACTACATAGTCACAACAGAATTGCGAGACATTTCCTGCGATGAATATTTGTGTGCATGAGGAGTAGTAGCATTCCAGCCAAGCTTTCCGTGTCAATGGATTTGAGGTCACCTCATAAGTGATCGGCTTGTAAAAGCGATGTGGCACACGAACTATCAGCAGTAACAAAAATGTCGTGTTGACCATGTGACTGGCTGGGGCAGATGGCTCAGTAGAGATCACATGAAAATGATACTGCGTTATGTGTCAACGTGGTCTACATATTGCTCCAAAGGCGTATCTGGAGAAGGAGCCAAAGACTCAAGTGCTTCCTAGTAGAAGAGAATACAAACTTCTCAATTCATAATCTAACAACCACAGACTGATGTCATCACAACAACATCAATTTTGAAAAAGTTTCCAGGTCCTACTGGATCAGAAATGGTTGCTATCAGATGTGCTTAGCTACTTCTTTTTAAGAGCTGGGCTGAAATGAAGGGATAAAGAGATGAAGAAAAACAAGAAAGAAATGAACTGAATATTTTTAACTTCAGGGGAGGTTTTGTCTGAGTTTGGGAACATGGTTTCATTTAGTTTGAAAGAATTTTTCAGCCAAATCTAATGAGAAGAGAGTTTATATTGTTGGCATTTGCACAGGAATTTTGCATAGTATTTAGCCATTAGACAATTGTTTTGTCATCTGGTTTACATTTGGGATTTGAGGATGGAGACATACAGCCTCTACTGGTGGTGTTTTATATTGTAAAATCTTCCTCAGCTGCTATATTTAGAAGCAACTTCCATCACCTTGTCAGAAGTACTTTCTAGTATGCACTGTTACCAGGACAGGAGGTTCGGCTGGGGAACATTTGAGGGCTACTTCATCTATGCATTGAACATAGGGAATCAGCTCTAGCAGCAGACAGAAAGGTATGGGTTGTACTGTGAGCCCCTTAGAAACACATGCTACTTTCTATTGCTGCTATGAAACACCTAAAACAGGAGTCCTCTGACACTGAGCAGCTTGCAGTGTCAAACAAGGCTTTCGGGGTGACTAAAGAGATAAGAAGCTGCTGTTGAACTAAATCCCCTCAGTATTTTTCAACGAGGAACACTATTTGTACCTGCCTCGTTAACTCACCAATCTCTGAAAGAAAATTCTGCAGTACACCTGTAACTGGACAATATTTTGCGTGACAATTCCTATTGTTTTCCCACACTTCATAACCACCTTAAAATAGTAAATGAGCACATATGCCATGTCTCTCTTCACCCCTACCTGGTATAACACAACACATACCTTGTTATGGTACTCTAGTTTTGTATTTTAAATGCCATAAAAAGAAATTATCAAACCTAGCTATAACATATCCTTTGAACGTCATTTGGTCGTGAAATGCCCCAGTCAGTTTTCTGAGATGTTATCCAGATGCGTCAAACACGTTGAACCGTCCAAACTGAGATTTCTCACCTTTTTTGTATGTATGAGTGAGAACAACCACCAGAGGGTGCCAGGAATCCACGTCAGTGGCCTCCACCGGTCCTACGTGGACACTTCGGTTCATCGGCAGGGCTGCAGTGAGGCTTTCCTTAGTGTACGGACCCGAGCACGCACATTCTTTCAAGGTTACGAAGCCAACTCTTGAGAAAAATGAACAGTATAAAAAATTACAATATAGAAGAACAAAAAGCTATCCAAGTCAAAGATAATCCCATGAAACAGGCAGGCTGAATTAGACAAGCAGAAGTGAGCCTTTCTACGTGACATATTACTACAAGACATAAGTGTGACAGAGAAGCTGATTTTAAACCATTCAATTTGTATTTTGGTTATTATGGTTGCTTGAACATTTTCGGGTTAATACAGTTAGTTTTTCTCAATGTTTTGTTCAACTATCATTTCTACTTCTGTTCCAGGTCTTGATATATTATTTTTTTTCAGTTACTCTAGTATAAAACTGAAACAATTCCATTCAACATAACAAAGCTGCAACTGACATGTCCCAGAATGAGATCAGATTTGGGACCTGACTGCCAAATCTGTACACTGAAGATTGCTGACTATCTTCTTTCTCTAATAAATAACATTAAAGTGTACGGATTAGGCACTAAGAGCAAAAAGTGAAACTGAGCATGAAGTATTCATTAGTGTGGTTGCTCTCAAGTTTTTTTAGATCAAGCCTTTCCCACTGCACTTTCTTCTTTTCCGTGAAGTGGATTAAATGTTTTAACAGGAACTTCTGCCTCCTGTAGTCTCCTTTCCTCTTTCAACCTTTCTGCCAGTGTCTGAGGGAAAGGTACTTCTTTTCAACCTATGCAGAGAAACTAAGTATCTTCACAGACACGGTAAAGATAGTGTTTTCCCCATCAGCAGGTACATACGCTAGCATACCAAGGAGAGACCAAGTGCATGAAAACTCCACAACTTTGTGAGTTACAAGGCAGCCTTAGACAGCCTCCTTCACCACAGGGTACTTCTGTCCTGAACTCCCAGACTGAGAGGGCGATACCTTACTTACCAAGAAATTCAAGCATTAAGAAAACATTTTCCCACCATTATTCATCCAACCAAAGAGACTAGACCGTTGTTCAAATACATCACTCAAATTGTGGTCTTCCCTCAGACTTCACAGGATAAATAAAAAAGACACATATAGTTGCAAAATTTCCTTATTTCTGTTCATCCACCATGCACTGGATACACACACCCTTCCTGCTCCAGCTGTGCTGGCTGAAGATGTTATCATTACTAGCCCAATGTCAGCTGCACAGCATCACCCAAAATCACCACCCCTGCAAATGTGCCAATCAAGTGTCAAGTGTGATGACTCTTTGCTCTGCTTCAGTCCAAATAAGCCAACTGGCAGAGACACTGTATTGAAATAGCTTCAGCAGTTCTGGCTTATTTTGACTGGAAAAAGCTAGGGAACACTTTATAAGAGTTGTTTTGTTTGAACAGTAGAAGAAGTAACAGGGGTAGTGATGAGCAGTTTAAGGTGGTCTGACAGTGAAACTTCACAGTTGCATCTAGAAAAGGACATTAGTCGGGAGAGACAGAACTTGCAAAGCCCATTGGACAAATATGGTGGTAATCCTGGGAGTAAAAAAAAAGCCTCTTTTTACAAAAAAACAAGCCCAGTGTTTATTAGTCCTACATTTAATGGTGGTGGTGATGAAATAAATTCTTTACTATTATGCTGAAGTTTCAGACTTCAGAGTAGATGCTTTCTTTTTGTGCCCTTTCCTGAACTCATAGAGCAGGCAAGAGTCAGGTTTCCTCTTTCTCTGAATGGCCAAGGAGGATTTTCCAAAGACCTAACAAAACTTAAGTCACTTGGCCACCATCTATCGGTTCAAACTGCCAAGAAAAATAAGTCTTTTTCAGTCAAAAAGAATAATTTCAATGTTTGGATAAAGCAGGGAGTAGACTTTCTCAAGTTTGAGAAAAAAGTCTCTCAGATAATTAGTTGTCATACAGAAGTCAATATTAAATGTTTCCTGAATAGTTTAATCTAGGGATTATAATTGATTTAAACTGATTCATTAATAGAGTTGTTAGTGAGTTTCTGCTTCGTATTTGTTCCGAAAAAAATAATACTATTTAAAAAAAAACTTTTTCCCTCCTGACTACTGAAATATTCAGTTTGTGTTCATGGATTACTTTAAACTCTGCAGTACACTCATGTGATTACAGAAAAAAAAAAAAAAAACCACCAACCAATCCAAACCAGAAGGTTATGCTTTCCCCCTTGCTAAGCATTTCCACAAAGAAAATGAACAAAAGCTTAGACTTAGTGGAGGTGAAATCTGAACTCTTCCAGGACATAAAATACATTGGATTTTCAGGAAATACTATAATGCATTGTAGGTATGCCCTGCAAACACTCTGGAAATTACTTCAACCCTTTGAAGACATGGCATATTTGGCTTCTATCAGTAGACCGCAGGACTGCGTGTGACTCAAAATTTGAGTTGCTCTGTCCCTGCTTTTTTATAACCTCATTAATTTGTGTCTACGCACATGTTATCATAGCAACAGAAGTTAACAAAAGTTTTTGGCTGCATCTTTAGACCAGCCAAGAGATGAAAAATGGCATTGTAAGAGGAGTAAATTGGTTAGAGAATTGTGAGAAAAGATCTTTTTTCTATTCCCACCCAATGAAGCACATTTTCCAAGTGATGCTGAGCAGAAGCCCGAAGGGAGCAGGAGAGACTTTACCAAGCAGAGCAGGGCTATTGGATGATGTCATGTGCCAAGCCCACACCTTGCTGTAGCTTTAATGGCACTCTAAATCTTCCTGTCCCTGGCCACACTTGCCTCACGTTGCTCCTTGGCACCCTCTCACCCCACAATGAGCTGGTGCAGGGAGCAACAATGGTTTTCTGCTTCAGTGGAAAAATAGTCCCACCCACAGGTGAATAAATATTGTCCTTTCTACTAGCGTAGGAAGGCACCCTAAAGGGCCAGACAGGTGCAGGTGCCTGCAAAGGGAGGCTGGGGATCAGGTGACAGGGAGAACTGGTGGGACCAGCATGCTCACAAGTGAGCGGGTGGGTTGGTGTAGTTATGTCTTCCAATGGCACCCAAACACACAGAAGAAAAGTGACAGAATTAAGACTGTGGCACTTGATTTTTTACAGTCACTATGGAATAAAACCAGATCTTGTCCCTTGTAAACCCTATGACTTACATCATAATACCTTTATAAGAGCTCAACTTGTTCCTCTAGAAGATCTGTGTTTGTAAGTCTTGAGAGTTTGGAGCATATAAGCGACTTTCATTTAAGGAAGCTAGATCAGAGTACTGGCTTCTATAGCCTCCTGCTCCTGATCTCAGGAGGCAGTTTTTGATTTCATTGTTTCAAATAAACACACATTTAATAGCAAATTAGGGCAACCTTAGTAAGTCCTTAAGGGCTGAGGAAAGGCAGCTCCCACAACTTCAAAATCACAGCTGAGCTAGATGCTAATTAAAGCTCCATGAACCTTTCCAGAATCAGTTCAAACTGAGTTCATGAACATTTTTTAATCAGAATTAATATGCATGTTTTTGCAGGTAGTGAAATTAAAACTAGATCTGGATGCTAGGTCATCATATTATTCCTTAGTAAAATATTGATGCAAAAGGTAATTTACAGAGTCAGTGGGTTCCTCAACAGAGTGTCAAAGTGATCTATGTAATTTTTTTTTGACAGACATGGAAATCAACTTGAGGCCAGAATAAAGCACATGTGAGTGAAAATTATATTTTTTTTCTTTTTATTGATGCTGAAATTCAGAATCCCTAGTGATCAAAAGCTTTTTGAATTTGATGATTAAATAGAAGCTCAAGTTCTTTGTGGAAAAAGGTTTTAATGAAAAAGGAGAAGGTTACAGGCTGAGCACTAACTCAGAGTGGTCTAGAAAAACATAGTGGCTAGAGAGGTTTCTCTTGCACAGTATTTAGCAAACTTCTGAGAGGCTGAACTTCAGAGCTGTTGAAGACGAATCAAGGAAAGGCTTTCAAGTGAGAAGGGTATTATGAAATCTCTACTGAGATAGCTACCTGAAACAATCTGAATGATGCTGTAACATTTCTTTCTCACTCAACTGTGGAGTCTTTGAATTTCCTCTCTTTTTTATGGGAAAGAAGCTGAATTTATAGTCAAACCTGATTTTAAGGAGCTATTAAATATTATAGCATTAAATTTCATAGCATGATGATGAGGAACTATAATAGATCTCACATTGTAGAAGAAAAAGAGAAGTTGAGAGGAAAGGAAAGGAACCGTGTCAAATTCCGTAAGACGACTTTCAGAGAAAATCAGAGAAAATCAATATGTGAGGTCAGAATTTTGATATGGATACTGAGAGCTGGATGTAGAGAACTTCAGAGCTCATGGTGCTGGCTATGGTGAATCTCACTCTTAGGTTCCATGCTGTCCCCATGCAACACAGAGGAACTGCTTGTCACCTAGTTCAGGGCTGTGGACTTTTCACTAGATGAATAGACACTGGGAAAGTTAATTATTAAAGTATCTTGGCTATTCTTTCCCCTAACTCCCTTCTTCCCCCAAAACAGCCCCAGGAAATGCTTTTCTCTGCATCTGAGCCATTTTTGCATATTTGTGCGGAGAAGAATAATGTCAAGAAGCTGTTTCAACATCCCTGCCCAAACCAAAAATTTTCTGAACATTTATATACTTGCCAAGATTTTTCCCATTCTGATTTTCAGCCCTGTCCTCTAAGAGACCTCTCAGATTGGACTTTAGTCTCAACTTAACATATTTTATCTTTTTATTTCATATTGACCTTCCAAAATGCATTCATAGTGAATGATAGGAGACTATATGGCTCCTTCTCAAAAGTGTTCAATGTGGAAAATAAATGATCATAAATGTTTACTTATGGCAAAACAGCAAACTGTGGGAAACTCTAGTTTGCTCACAGAAACCTGCTATAGCTTCATTATTCTATTTCATTTTTTCAATTATTTTGGCAAATACTTTAGAAAGATGTGAGTAATGATCAGCATATGCTACTAATTGATGAAAAATAATTAAATGCCACAAGAATTATACTTCCTTTAAATGCAAATATACTGCATTTTGAACCAACAAGAACAAAACATCACGGGACGTGAGTTCTATCATTATTGATACAACATACTGTTCCTAGAGACATCTGATGAAGAGTGCACTACATAAGCTGACATTTGATAATGATTTGCTTTGACTAGTGTGGCCCCACCTCGAGCACTGTGTGTAGTTTTGGGCACCTCAATATAAGGACATCAGACTATTAGAGTGTGTCCAGAAGAGGGCGATCAAGATGATGAAAGGCCTCCATGCAAGTCTCATAGGGAACTTCTGAGGTCACTTGGTTTGTTCAGCTTGGAGAAGAGAAGGCGGAGGGGTGACCTCATTCCAGTCTACACCTTCCTCGAGGGGGGCAGCATAGGGGGAGGTGCTGATCTTTCTCTGGTGACCTGTGACAGGAGACAAGGAAATGGCATGGAGCTGCGTCAGGAGAGTTCAGATTGGATATTAGGAAAAGGTCCTTTACTGAGAAGGGTGTCAATCAATGGAACAGGCTCCCCAGGGGAGTAGTCATGGCATCAAGCCTGTCAGAGTTCAAGGAGCACCTGGACGATGCTCTTTTAGTCATATGGTTTAGTTTTAGGGAGTCCTCTAAGGAGCAGGCAGCTGGACTTGATGATCCTTATGGGTCCCTTCCAGCTTGAGATAGTCTGTGATTCTAATGAACACCTTAATTTGGTACACCTTAATTTTATCCATGAAAATAACTTATTTTTATCTAAAAATATCAAACTTTTTTATCCATAACTTTCTTATGATATTTTATGTATAAGGCAATTTCTTTCTTTCATCAAAGAAGACACCTTTTGTTTACTGAAGATCTGGGAGGAATATACAGTACTCAGTTCCAGCTTGCACCTGTGTAGAAACAATCCTTCTAAGACACAGTTGTTGAGAAGAGTGAGAGGCCATAAAAGAGTGGTTCATGGCAGCCCATTTGTGCATCCTGATTTACCTTTTCCCCTTATACAAAAATAAGAGGAAATCTGGTAACAGAACAATCCAACAGAAGTAACTGCAAATATTTTTCATTGAACTCTTCAGCAAAAATGATCTATGGGATTCACTGCTATTCAACGTAGTGGCTTTTGTCTCAGGCATATTTTTAAAGAGACTGTTGGCTGTGTAGTCAAAAGGTAGTTCAAGAACATTTACATTTTTTGCGATAGGATTAGAAAAGCAACTAATCCTCATGCTTGAGGAGACAACCTAAAATTAGTGACTGAAGTCAGGGAAATCTTTTCAACAAGGCACTGTATAGCACTATCCCTTCCAGCCAATGATAGAAAGAGTTATGCCTTAATGTTGAACAGATCTTCCCAATCTAGGGACTGAATAGCAAGCAAAAAATCCTGTAAACCTTTGCTCAAAAACATGCATCCTCTGATAATCAGTTTGTATAAGCAGCCACTTCACCAAGAACTTGCTGGGGCAATGGAACTAACAACTGCAGGGCATATAGGTGTGTTTTACCTTTCTTCAAGACTAACGTGTGAAAGAACCATGCCATTGTAAAATGTAGTTTAACAGCAAAGGAAATATCCCATTTCTCATTGCCTCTGGTGTTATTTGCACAGATCTTTGCAATTATTCACTGTAATCATTCAGTTATGACTTGAAACGGATCCCCTTTGAAATGAACAAACGAAAAGAATGAACAAATTGTACCAGTAGCTTAGTCAAGGGTAGAAAGCAGAAAACATTTCTTTACCACTTTCCGTCTGGACTGTACTGAATTCATTCACCTCTGGAACATGAGTTCAGTAAATTTACCAATCTTTTCATTTACTACCATGCAAATGCATTACAGCAGTCCTATCCTAACCCCACCCTACTCACCTCTCAAGGTGAAGCTGGCTCTGACCGGAGCGGCAAATATTTCCTCCTGTTGTAACTTATGGGAATCTGCCACTGATAAATTCCACTGCTCTGTCTATTTCATAGAATCATGTGAATCATAGAATGGTTTGGGTTGGAAGGAACCTTGAAGATCATCTAGTTCCAACCCTCCTGCCATGGGAAGGGATACCTTCCACTAGACCAGGTTAGTCAAAGCCCCATCCAGCCCAGCCTTGAACACTTCCAGAGACTGAGCAACGCAACTTACCTGGGCAACTTAGTCAAATGTCTCACCACCCTCACAGTAAAGAATTTCTTCCTAATATCTAATTTAAATCTACCCTCTTTCAGTTTAAAACCATTAATCCTCTTTCTATCACTATACTGCCTGGTAAAGAGTCCCGCCCCATCTCTCCTGTAGGCCCCCTTTAAGTACTGAAAGGCTGCTATAAGGTCTCCCCGGAGCCTTCTCTTCTCCAGGCTGACTCTCAGCCTGTCTTCATAGGAGAGGTGCTCCAGCCCTCAGATAATTTTTGTAGCCCTCCTCTGGACCCTCTCCAAGAGGTCCATGTCCTTCTTGTGCTGAGGGCTCCAGGGCTGGACACAGTACTCCAGGTAGGGTCTCACCAGAGCAGAGTAGAGACACAGCATCACCTCCTTCAACCTGCTGGCATGCTTCTTTTGATGCAGCCCAGGATATGGTTGGCTTTCTGGGCTGTGAGCACACCTTGCTGGGTCATGTTGAGCTTCTCATGAGCCAACACCCCTAAGTCCTTCTCCTCAGGGCTGCTCTCAATCCATTCTCCACCCAGCCTGTATTTGTGCTTGGGATTACACCAATCCATGTGCAGACCAGGTTTTTAGTAGAGGATTTTCAAGTCCATCTATCTAGATTTCAAAAACTTACTAGATAGACAGATTTCCCTTACAAAAGTTCTTCTCCTTGTTCATCATTCCTTTTCTTGATGGGTAAGACATTATGTTCTCAGTCTTTGACCTTTAAGTAGAAAAATTAAATAAAATGGAATTTGTCAGACATCAGGCTTCATATCTCTGTGTCTTAAGTGGCCACTCACTTTCTTTTGTGAATAAACATCTCCAACTTTGAGGCAAGAATGTTGTGGGGGATTGTGTCAAAGGTCTTACAGAAGTCTACATAGATGAAATCTTTAGCTCTTCACTTGTCCACTGATGCAGTCACTCCATCATGGAAGGCCAATAGATTAGTCAGGCAGGATTTGCCCTTGGTGAAGGCATGTTGGCTGTCTCTAATCGCTTTCCTGCTTTCCATATGTTTTCACATATCTTCCAGGAGGATCTGTTACATGATTTTATTGGGCACAAAGGTGAGGCTGACTGGTTCCCAGGGTCCTGCTTTTTACCCTTCTTTAAAATGAGCATGATGTTTCCCTTTTTCCAGTCACTGGGGACTTCACCTGACTTCCACAACTTTTGAAATACGATGGAGAGGGTCTTTCTGTTTAGCCCAGTTTTCATTGATGAAATCTGTTAATTTCATCTAGGTGACGATGGTGGAAGCAAGTGCATTTAGCAATTCTGATGTTAATTACTTCTGACTGTTTTGTTATTCTTCTGACTTGACATAGCATCTACCTGTGATGTCACTGTTGGACTAATACCATCTTGAATTTCCACACAGTATTTCCTAATGTAGCCACAACTTCAGTTTCAACCATGAGGTTTTCAGCATGATTCTGTCTGTCTTCATATTTCTTGCCCCTGCTTTGCTTGCTTGCCTTCTTACAGTCCTCTGTGGCTTTCTCTAATACTCTAAAGGCCTTTGTATTATGGGCTTTTCATTTCAGTGTTCTTTCCTCAGTGAAGCCCCGCATCTCTTGACTTTTTCCGTTTGTACTCTTCTTATGCTAATATCTGGCTGCCGTCACTGTAGCTTAAATCATATTGGCTATGACTGCTGCCCATTTCCTTTCAGTTTGAGTCCAGTCTCTCTTTCCTGTGCTTATGAAGATGTGTCTAATCACCTGACATTCAGCTACAATTTCTTGTATTTGCTTCTTTGCTTTCAATTTTGCACTGTTGATTTTCTTTGCTGATCTCTGTTCAGTATTGATCTTTCTCAATTGTACTTCCAGTTTGGCAAAGACTGTGGTTGTGGCTGAGGTCTGCTGCTTGGAGTACCTTAATATCTTGGAAAGGTGGCCAAGTAGGCAACCTTGACATATTGCAGATGTGACTGATCCAATTTTCTGTATAGCCACCTGGACAAATCCATGGTTTTGTGTATGATTTTGTGATGGAAGAGAGCTCTCAAAGAACAGGGGTAATCATTTTCTGGGATGAGGCTTGCAGTCCCTGCTCTTTGTGTTCAGCAGCAGGGACATCCAACTTTAACAATGAGATCCTATATTGGAAAAGCTAACTGATGTCCTAGCACACACTTCATAGGCAACAAAAAACCTTATATTTTCATTTGAAACTATGCTCCTTTCCAGTTTTAGTCCTCTAATTACCCTTCTGACATATATTGATTAGTTTGTGTCTCATCAGTGAGTGTCCTTGCCCTCATGATGAGCAGCACTGTCTTTGATCATTCACTGTTTTTGTGATAGAAGATGCTTCTCTTGCACGGTAGTTTTCGTATTTTTATCGCTGAATGTACACCTGTTGACCATATGGGTTTACAGTTTATTCATAAATATTATTAGCTTATTATAGCTGCCATATGTAAAATGTTTGCTTCCTGATAATTTGACTCCCCTGAATAGCCAGATACACAAAGAGTCATTTTCAGCAGGAAACATTAAGCTGCTAATGGATTTTTCTGCAGGTTGTTCAGTACTGAACAGTAGCTTGATTCCTTCTCTGTAAAAGTGGTATTTTTACTGCTTTACAAGACCTGGATCTAAAACATTCGCAGCAAGTAAGGTTCATAAATACATCGCAACCCACAATATCTCACTTTTCAGAAAAATAGTTTCAACTTTTGGCCAAATGTTTGAAATTTGACATGAGGGGAGGAAAGAATGAAAACATGACAATCTATATTAGCAATTTCTTTAGAGAGAGGGAATAGCTCATTTTTCCAAGTGTTTTGTTTTGGTTTTCTTTTTTCTAGTTTTTAATCTGCTTCTGACTTAATTGGGGATACTACTTCCTTGGTAAACAAGTAGAAAGGGGGAAAAAGTGTCTTTCCACAGCATTTTTTTTTTCTCTGGTGCTTTAGGACAACACAGCTACACCTAGTCCTTTTATAAAGCTAGATGTAAGGCTGCAGCATACTGCAATCAAAAGAGGTACTGTAAGTTGCTGTTATCTTGTTTTTAACTGATATTCATTTTCCCTCAAATTCTACTTATCTAACTTTTTTCAGTTAGTGCCAACACCAACACTTAAGATGTGGTGTCATGATCCTATATGCCTGTTACTGCATGCCTTATTTCCTGTGAGGTGTTGAATGAAACCTCAGTATCTGTGAACGATCCTTGACATAAAGTCCTTTGTTTTTTTTGTGGGTTTTGTTTGTTTCATCTGCTTAGCTTTGTTTTCTTCTTAAAGTGCATGGAGAAACAGATTGACATATTAACCAGCCAAAAGTAGCGTACCAAGGGAGGATAATCTTCATGCTTTTGAGAAACTTCTCTTTGATTGTGTTTTGATTTTAAAGTGACAGCCAACAGTGGAAAAATCAAAGCCACACCACAATTATTCATCAGCCTATTATTTTGGAATGTTTTTCATTGATTTTTTAACATCTGTCTTATAGCAATGAGTTTGCAGACTATTCATATTTTATGCTGATTTTTGAGTATAATCAGATACCTTTGGAATGATCCATCAGCCAAATTTTATATGCCATGTGGAAAAGCAATCAATATCTCTTATTCTGAGATGATCATCCTTCTGATGTTTCTAACCCTTGTAATTATTTTGACAGTGAGACTCTGTCTAACAAAACTAATTTGATGATGACACTCTGTTGGATATACCAAGAAGCACAGATAGAGTGAAAAAAATGAATGCTATACAACTGGGATTACTACACTACAGATATTCATATTACAGATATTATTCTCTGCTGTGAAAAGAGATATGAACAAGCCAAAGATGCAGGTTTAAAGCTCTTAAGAGTATCATAAGGTTTTTCTTTCCCCAATTCCAACCTTTACATTCAAACATTGTAGATGGAGACATCAGGACCAAAACTTCTGTTTAGAGGCATGAGGTTATAAGGCATTCGTGGTTACTCTGATTTCATTTTAAATTGCTCAACTATTAAAATCTGATCCAAATTGAGTCAGAAACAATGCTTATAAAAACTATTAAATTCTGTATTTGTAAACAGTGGACAAGGACGTAGATAAGAGCTTCTCATTTTTACAAGTAAAAATGGCCAGTGCTCTGAGTTCCACTACAAATTAATTACTTTTCAGAGGCAGACAAATTTAAAAATACTTCAAGAATATGCAGAAGTCTTATTTTTCTTCTCAATGTCTTTTCATTTAATCTCACTTTAGTCTTACAATAAGAACCATATGACCAGCTCCTGACACTAATAGACCTACCCAATGGGTAATATATTTACCTATGAGTAGTGGCTTACACTGTGAAATTAAACATTTTTTTCCAAAGAGCTTCCAGTTTCAGAAAACAAGGCCTGAATATTCAACAGAAAAGGCTTCATTTGGGTTTTCATCATCTGCTACACTTGACTGTACGGGAGATTGAACAGTATATATTATAATAATACACTCCCAGTCTCAGCCAAAACTGATAAAAAAATGCTTACTGATATATGAAAATGCTGAAGTGTGATTTTAAGATACTCCAATTCATTTAACCTCTCTATTTACACTAAATTATCTAAGAGGTTGTTCTGGAGGTGGGTGACTACACAGTTAGTTTATTATGACAACTCAGGTGTTTTAAATCTTCATTTCAATGCAGATTTGTGACCCAAACTTATTTTTCTACAGCAGTACTAAAAAACTTTTCCAGCTGGCTTAGATTGATTCAGGAATAATTTAAATATGAAAATGAAGGAAGGAGTAGAAAAGGGAAAATAGACCTTCTGCCATTTTGCCCAAATTTGTAGACTACCTTGTGTATCCTTCTGTATATAACCTTACTCATTATTTTAGTAAGACAGTTTTGCTGAATAATGTATTCTTTACTGTGCATGAGTGAATATATAATGAATTAGAAAATCTCAATACTTTGCTATGCAAGCTTACTGTTAGGACAGTTTTTTCCTATAAATCTTCTTAATTTCCCAGCTTTAAAATAGCATTCTCCAAAAAAAAAAATATCTTCTATCAATATTTCTCTCCTAAATTAAAAAAAAAAAAATGCACTGGATTTTATAAAATAGCAAAAATAAAAAAAAAATAAATTCTAAAATAAAATGTTTTCCACTTTGATTATACAGCCTAGGTTAAATCTGCGTCTAGATTCAAAGTTCTCTGAAATAAATTGAATTATTTTAATTGGTATCGTTGGGCTTTGGACTGGGCACTGTGAAAGCCTGGAATGGAATATTTGAAGACTACCTAAAGCAGAACTGAAATGCAACTTCTTTCTACCCTTTTTGAAAAATTGCAAACATCTCAATAAATGTTGATCTTTCTTGGCTTATAATTCACTTTTTGAACATACAGGCAACGCAGGTCCATCGGTTTTGGCAGTACAGATAAATAATACATTGTACAAGAGTGAATTTGTAGTTTCAGTCAAGATCTATTTCAAACCTAAGTAGCCAGCAGAGGTTGCTCCAAGCTATTTCAAAACATAAGGAATGATCGGTTTCACTAAGTATTTGAAAAACAGATGTGAGGTTCTAACCAAATATATTAAGGTAAGTGTGACTCAATTTGTTCAGACAGCCATTAGATAAAAAGCAAAAAACCACAAACTGTTCATCACATAGACACAAATATATATAAAACATAGACGCTAGATCCTCTCACACTGATCTTAAAGCTCCTGTTTACTGCAACGGCTTTGCAATTACTCAGGCTGGTTGTCATTATCCTACTGTAGGTAAAGGATCATCTAAATCACATTTCATAAACAAAGTCATGGAAGAGATACATCGACAGCTTAAAAATGAGTTTTTCTGGCAGAAATTGGTATGTTTTTTGGCTTGTCAATTAGTAATGATTTTCCATGAATAGCAATAAACACTCTCCACCACTGTTTCAGACAGCGAGGACTAGAAGTGCCTTTTCCATGTAGGCTTTTTTTGCTTTATATTCTACAGATGTGTCATTAAAGAAGTCTTAACAGTAGCTATAGACTTTGGCAGTCATTCCTGTAGCCGCATGATCTGTCATTTATTACATATTACTTTTTCCACACATCTCTTGTCTGAATTCTTAAGTCTTTTTCAATGACAGCATGCTTGAATGGTAGTTTGTCATATGGCCCCATAGAGAAAATGAGATGTTTTCTGTGAACAAGTATACATTTGCTTTATTTAAGAATGTGAAAAGGTCTAGTGAATTAATGGAGCAATTCCTGTTCCTTGAATTAAGTGTTACGTGCCAGATGTGAGAACCAGGAACTTAGCAGGAAACCCCAAATGTAAATTCTGTCATCGAGTCACATGAGATGCCAATTATATAGCTACTTCTGTATAAATGTTAAAGGTGTAAACACCAAGATAGGTGGACAAGGATGGCTACTTTTAAGTGACAGAACAGACATCTCAGGAACTGAAATATTTGCAAGTGGTATGGAGTTTGTTAATCTCAAGGTAAATGGATATTCCTTATGAAAAAAAAAAAAGCTAATACAATAAAGAAATTGTGGCAAAGTTAAACTTCAGACTAAAGGAAACTACAAGAAATAAAAATACAAGAGAAAAGAAAAAAAATCCTTCAAAATTTTGAACTTGTGTCCAAATGCAAAAATAAAAACAAAAGAAAAAAACAACAGTACACCATAATCTTTGACAAGTTACATATGAAACTGTACATATAAAACTGTACCAAGGCAGGCCAAAAAAGAGTGTTGAGGAACAATTCACTAAAGGCAAAAAAAAAAAAATTGAATAATGCTACTTCTTAAACACAAAAGAAAGACGTCTTGCCACAGAGTCATTAGGACTGGTAAATGACTGAGATGTAAAAAGAAGATTCACAAAAGATAAGGCTAATTGAGAAAAAATAACTAGGTTATTGTTATTACTTACAGTGAAGGAATTTAGAGACATTGCTACACTGAAGCCTTCCTTTAAAAAAATGACTGCAAGGAACTACCTGAAATTATAGCACCAGTGGAAGAGCCTTTGGAAAAACACATCTGGTAAATAGTCTTGCAGACTGGGATTTGAGAAATAAGGGAAAGTAAATAAGAATGAATACGTTCCACTTTAGCATACTTTTGTATTGGAGGAATGGAAAGTGATACCTTTTTTATAATTCATTTCAAAGAGTAACAGAGCAGCGTGAATGACTTCCATAGCAGTACAGCAAATGCAAAGTAAAATAAGGTTTAGGTTAATATACAGATACATACATATAATCTTGAAGGGAAAGAGTCAACATGCCTCATGGAAGGTAATTACATTTCACTGTCTATTAGAGTGCTCTGAATAAACACCAAAAGTAGCTCTAAGGATACCCAGTTTGATATAAGGCACTTGGGATTTCGGAACCACTTTTGACATGATCATTCACAAGAGTCTTAAAACCTGAATCAAACTATGTGAAGACGAATCCCAAAGACCTGACTGAGTTGCTGTGGGCTTATTTCACATGTGTTCACTAGCAGACAAAAAGAGGCGAGAAAAGGGAAAAAAGGAGAAAAGGTCTTGTTCTAAACTGGAAAGTATACTTTGTGCTTGTAATTCATACCAGAAAGGAAAAAAAAATACCATGGTGTACGTGAAATCTGGATTTGGATTTAAAATGAATGAAAAGAAGGAGCAAAACGTACATAGAAATTACTAATTTTCCCAATGGAGACATTTTATAGGTATAATGTTATAGAGAATCAGTGAGACTTGTATTGCTGGACATGCTAATAAACAACCAGAACACAGAGATGTATCATAATGTAATATTTTGCTAATGATGCACAGCATCAAGAAGAGTCCACAAGAAAATATGGAAGAAAATTTGACCAAGGGTTTATTGTACACTAGTCGCAGACACAAACTGTAGTTGAAGTCCCTAAAAAACAGCCTGCCAGAGTGCCACTATTTTAAAACTCTTGTTTTACTTGTATTTGGCTTTAGAAGCATTTATTATTTGACTGAGAATACTGTACCAGGTGGGCGTCTGCTCTGGGACCTTTGTTGTTATTCCTGCGTTCTGCAGAAGGGACAGAGTGGAGGAGCAGAAAGATACTCTAGTATCTGCTCAGAAAGTAAAATCTACCTGTGTGACTACCAAAGTCAGATGATGACCCCAGAAGATTGCTGTATTACTGAGAAAACAACTGTGCAGTCTTCTTGAAATTGCCTCCTCTTCAGGGATTGTGAATATAAACACAAACTCTGTAGCACTTCTCAGGATTAAAGCTGATATCTTGCAAATGCTGATTTACTTGTGCTGCTGAAATGAGGAATCACTGTTAATGAAATTTGTGAGTTTGAGACTCTCTCCTTCCCTGCCTCACATAGACAATGGATAGTTGGTAACATGTGCACATCAGCTTTAATAGTGTCGTGCTAAGATGAACATAACAGTGTCTGAGAAGCCTGTGCAGACTTAAAATGTGAAGACACGGTCCTGTTTGTCCTGAGGAAATTTCTACTGCGAACAAACCAAGAAAACCCTCTGTCAACACTTTTAGAATTTGCAAAAAGTAAGTACCTTGTTTCACTTGATTTACTGGTATCTCCTATAACTTTAATAGCTGCAGATGTTCTCATGTTCCATTATTTTTTTTATTACTGAGATTTTAAAGACTGTAGTAGCAGCTTCAGGGATTTGATGTATTGTTACAAGTCCTAAGCAGAACTCTTTATTTTAAAATAATATACATCAGAAGCTTTACTGAATGATCGCTTTGTTGACAAGTTCTGTTTTAGGCAAAAATATCTAAATATAATCGATCTTCACAGTTTCAAGGTGAAGAATTCAGATCATTTGAATCATCTGTGATTCTGATACTGAGACAGTATCCTTTTGGACACTTTTGTAGGAAGGCACCTGTAAAGAGTGTTTTTCCTCACTCTCTATTTAATTTTCATGGTCGATGGATACTTTCTGGTTTATGGATATACTAAAAATATAAGTGTAACTGAGATTTACCTTCTCTTGAATTAGTGGGAGCCAACTACGCTGCCTGAAAGTATCTAAGTGGGATCACTTAGCTATGCCATAGAACAACATTCAGGTTGCTCATGCAATATTCTTTAATTCCATAACAGGTAACCTTAGTTGCTCTTTTTAAACACGCGTGACCCCTTCCTTAGATATAGTATATTTTCCCTTGCAAAAAGCATGCATACGCATTAGTCCTGCATATTCAGTTTTTTCCAGATGCTGTATTTCATTCGTGGTAGATAAGCCTACCCAGGACATTGGTGTTTTTTAACCATAATCCTTTTACTTATTCTCTTTTAGATATTAAGACAATGCACCTGGTATGTATTACTGCTTTTGAGAGTCTAACTTGGGACAGAAACATTACAGGAATGAATATTTTTAGGGAAGACTGTTTTTCAGACAACACTGAAGTGGAGAATCTGGACTGGTGAGAAGATAATTCTTGAGGAGATAAAGAAATGGGATTAATTGAAGTGTCAGTGCCAAACTATTTCCTTTGTGGTGCAAGGACAGGCATGCAGTTATAGCTTCAACCTAGAATATCTAGAATCTGTTACTGACTTCTTTCTTTAGCTGCTTGTATGGCATATAGCAGCAATCGTCCATGTCTTCAGAGTCAAACACGGTCTCTAAGAAGTCTTAAACAGATCTGTGTTGCTTTTTTCTTTCTACGCTGTTCCACTATGAACAGCTGACTTCCATTACAACCTATCTATCTCCAGTATTGTACAATCTGATTTATTAGTAATTTTTGAGACTTGAAAAACTGAGCTACTGAAGTGTAAATAATATTGGTTTTACAATGATCATCTGCATGGCATAACCAAGACATATGCATTCAAGTCATTTTTGAAAAATCTCTACGAAAAGCAGATAACTTCTAATTTTCAACAATTTTCTGATTTTTCATTTCTAGTCTTGAAATTCTACAAAAAAGCATAAATGAGCATAACAGCCCAAAAATGATTGGCTTGGGTCAGACAATGGTCTAACCCAGTTTTCACAACCGTGGCCAACAAATGATACATAAGGAAGAATATATGAATGCATGACACATAGATCCATAGTTCTGACCTTTGTTTCCAGCAATTTGTAGATTAACGTTTTCAGATAACTATTCTACTGCCCCCAGAAAAGAAAAGAAAAGAAAAGAAAAGAAAAGAAAAGAGAAAAGAAAAGAGCAAAAGGAAAAAGAAAAAGGAAAAAGAAAACAGAAAAAAAAAGAAGAAAGAAAAAAGAAAAAGGGAAAAAGAAAAAGGGAAAAAGAAAAAGAGAAAAGAAAAAGAAAAAAGAAAAAGGAAAAGAAAAAAGGAAAAAGAAAAAAGGAAAAAGAAAAAGGAAAAAGAGAAAGGAAAAAAGAAGACGAGTTCGTATCTGGGATATCTTCGACAAAGTTAGGCACTTCAGTGCTTGAAAGTGTATTTACCAGTCTGGTCTTAGGGTTCTCACTCCAATGGAACAGATTCAAGTATTTACACTTTTAATAGCATTAAAATTCAGCATTTAGGTATGCAATATGATGTACATGGGAAAAATACTTCTAAGTGGTGTGCTACGTGACCTTTTATCACTAGGAGGGAGGTCTCACTGTAGATAGTCCTCTAAAAACATCATCCCCACATTCAGCAATGGTCAAAAAGGCAAACATAAATTATTAGGAAACAAAGCAGAATCAAACAGAAAATATCATCCTGCCAGTAAACAAAGCTATGGTGTGCCTGTGTCTTGAATAATGCACACTCAGTGTGCATTTGTATTTACACAGGAGAAAAAAATAATCAGCTAGAACTTTGAAAACTGCAGGTAAGTGCCAAGGACAGGCTGAGGTATGAAGCCTTCTGTAGATTTCACATGTAGAAGGACTGCTTGGTATAGAAAAGACATGACTGAAGAAGAATAAGCATAAGGGCTGCAGAGAAATGGCATGAGAAATGCTTGTCTTGAAAGAAAAGATCAGGAATCAAGTTTAAATCAAACAGAAAGAGTACCTTTTCAAATGGCACTGAACTAACTGAGGTACTCCTGGCTACAGAATGTGGTAGAAGCCAAAAATATCAAGAAAGGGATTAGACAAATTTGTGAAGGTTAGGCTCACTGGGGAGCATTAAGCCTCCTAGTTCAGATCCAACCTCTGCCTCAGGAAGTCTCTAAATCACTAATTGCCAGAAGCTGGGTGTACAGGGAAAAGATTATTTCCTCCTTGCCCTCTGTTTAGGAAATAATTTCTCTGCTCCAGATTGAAATTTCTGGTTAAATTTAGAGACAATCAGCGAACACCTTGCAGCTGAGTGTGCCAACAGTTTGGGCTGTAGTCAGACTCTGTATTTAAAAGGATTTTTCTTGGTGAAGCATAGGAATTGCAACTCTCCTTTTTCAAAGGCATTCATAAGATAAGAAAACATTTCTTTCTGGCCAGCCCTAGCCTGGACACATAACTGGTGATCATAGCAATCCTGCATGTTTTCAGATGAGTTGAGGGGTGGTTAATGCTTTCTCATCTCTAATTTATTGTTGCAAATTATTATCATTACTTTGCCATTTGTTCATGCTTTTTTTTTTTTTTTTTTATGGCAAGAGTGGATGCTTGTACTTGATGCCATATTATTATTGGCAGAGATGATTCACAACACATGATGTTCACAATAATGGTCTCATTCTGTGGTATCTCAAACACCACTGGTCTCACAAAATTATATCAGATTTGCTGGGTTTGTACTGCTATTTGTTTTATAAAATACTGTCTTATCTTGCCTGTGTAAGGACCTTCTATTTCTCCATCTGCCCTGTTTCCCCAGCTGTCCTGGCCAAGTGCTGGAAAGCTATGAAATCTTTTCTTTCAAATGATAAACTCTGTGCTATTAATCTCTCTCAATGCTGTTTAGTGATTTAGAAAACATTGTCTTTTTTTCTTCTGAAGTTTCCATGTGATCCCTTAGACACCACAACCACACAACCATCACACCAATTCAGGACCAACTCCCTCTGCCTGCTCTAATTAGGAATTTCCCTTTCTCCCAACAGGAGGAGAGACAAAGTCACAGTATTTCTGTCACTGTCACTTCGATGATGAGAATCAGTTTCCTGAATGCCAGAATGCAGCTCTTTTTGCCCTGTGGCTGGAAGACACTCTGTCTGTAAGTTACATTTCTCAATGCTCTTCCCTTCCTGTGAAGTTTACTTGAGGTGATTGAACTGAGCGCTGGATCAGTTGCTTCTTGGTAGCTTTTATTTCCCGTCCTTCCATTCATATTACTCTGTCAGGCAAAGGAGCTGGTACGGGTGGTATGGCATGAGATAGTCCAGTCTTTAGCACCCGCCCTGCCCCACACTGGCAGAGGAACATCCAGGGAGGTGGGTGAGGCTGGTCCAACAGACAGTTGTCCTCGATCCTCTAGTGGCTCTCTCTCCATGACAACATCAAGCGTTTAGGCCAAGTACAAAACCAACTCCAAAGTACCTCTGGCTTTCAGTGGTGTTGAGTTAATTTTATTAAAAACCTTCCCTCTCCTGAGCTACTTTGTGGTCTTCATCACGATCTGAAACCATATGGGTGGGACTTGCCTCACCTGGTTTTGGACAGTGTCAACGCAGAGGGGTACATACAGCTAAGGGAAGTCACTCTCTGCTCTCCTTACAGTGAGGAAGCAGCAAAAGGCACCATTTGAGCATGGATCATCTGCCCTATTTTAGATACGTAATTTGGGATGAGACAAAGCATGCCCTGGAACTGCCTGTTTTACATCAGGCAGCCCGCGGAGGCTGGTTGGGATGTGGGCTGAATCTCCCTGAGGGAGGACAGTTTCATGGTGCAACTTAGCTAACTTAACAGCAAGCTGCCGTCAAATGAGCAAGCCTCATTCCCTCCTCCGTACCACTTCCTGTTCCCCCCACACCTTTCCTTCAGGTACTGATTTGTCTGATCCCACGGTGACACAGTTTCTGGGACATAATTGGCAGAAGGGCATCTACCTGGTTTTTTAGGGCTAGCTTCACACTAATTTGGTTTCTGGAACCAGCTCACGACTAAAAGGTCCAACAAATGCCCATGCCAAATCAAAGAAATTGTTGGGAGCACACTGGCAGGGAGGAAGAGGAGGACTTCATTTCAGAAACAGACAGTAGTTAGACTTTTCTGTACCATCTTTTTCCATACATGGATAGATTGGCCACATCAGTCTTATAAATAAATATTTCAGTGTAAACACCTTCCCAGCCTCACGCACAGTTGCAGTCCAAGAACTTCAGTGTGGGAGAAAGGCAGATGACTTCGCATAATGGCTACCTCCCAGGCTGGGCTGGGGAAGAGAGACGAGGAAATGAAGGTTTAGACCTGGATGCCATCAGATTGACCACTCTCAAGAAAGGTAAAGGAATTAAAAATGGATCTCAATGAAGTTACACTAAATATGTCTCTTTATGACCTAGCTCTAGCTCTCTGTTTAGCTTTGCCATTTAAGTAGCTGGTCTCAAATGTTGATTTCTCTGCTATGTGAGAAAGAGCATTTCACTGACATTTTTGGTTTTATAATTATTTTTGAGCTGTTAAAAGGTCTAGTTTGGATAAAGGGACAAAGATTTGAAAAGAGATTATGTTTTCCACTAAGGCTTGTACGAGGAACTGGTGAAGACTATATGAAGTCACGATGTCATATGGATTTGCTTAGACTGAAGGAATAATAATTCACATGTACACTTTATAGTCTGTGTGCTAAAGCTTAGCACAGCCTTGCTTTAAATCCTGACATGTGTTTTTTTTCCTAGCAGAACAGAACCTAAATACTTGGTAAGTGGTGTAATGCAGTGGTAAAATGATAAAACTCATATTCAGCTAAAATTGTGCTTTACTGCCCTCTTGTTTCTTTTGGCGCAAGTAAGAAGAACAAAGAAAAAATGGAAAAGAAAGTCTTAATGAAAATAGGGAATGGTGGTGCCAGACGGAGGATGTGACCTGTCAGAGCACTGATCTCAGGAGATTGCTCTAGGAATCCCAGCCAGGTTGGCAGCTACTGTTTGCAGTTTCTTGCTCCAACATCACACAGAGGTTCTTAAAGGCAAGCAGTCGGAGATTTTCTTCACCGAGTTTTTATTTACAGGATCCTCAGTCCTTTTAAGAAAAGTGTGCTTTCCAGCAGTTTCCAGGCACAATCTTATTTTCTCTTCTAGCACGTGGTGCATTGGTGATGAAGACTGAAAGGATTTTGGTTTAATTTAGCTTAAGCAATGCACATCTGTCTTGTGTGTATTATTGTACAGATGCCTTAGCTATTTCAAACTGGATTGGGCAAAAATTTCAAGGAAAACTTTAAGGACAGGCAGATGGATGTGGAGTTAAAAACTGCTCCAAAGCCTGAGGAAGCCATCCTGATTTTGTTAGGCTGTTGTTTGGACCTTAAATGACTAACCTGGTCTTTTCCACCATTAAGTGGAGGTGTATGAAAGAAGAGGGAGGCAAAGGGGATAACAAAATCTTGTTAGCATGACTTCACATGGCAAATGAGCCTCAGGGCTTGTGAGACATTTGTAATCCTGTGAAGCCCTATTCACAGTGGATTAGACTCCTCTCATTGGAAATCCCATCCTAGGCCTAAACTTGCAAAACACACTTTCCCTCAGGCACTGATAATACTTCTGTAGGTAACGGTTGTCACGAAGTGTGCCCATTCTCCCCTACTCTGAACGCCACTTCCAACACAAACAAGTTTCAGTACAGCAGTTCCAAAAACTATTTAAATACCCATTCAGAAGTTAGCATTTAATTCCTAAGCTCCTTCTGAAACATCCAGGCAGTTAAGAAAAGTGGGAACACAGATATTTCGAGGAAGATGTTATTGAAGAGGTAATTTTAAAATAATCTGGAAAACTGATTTTCCACATTCCTTTGTTAAGAATAATATTAGATGCCTCCTGACAGCTGATAATAAACAAGACGGTATTGCATTGAGTTTTGTAGAAAAATGCCCTTGAGTTTCTCTGGTCTGTAAACTGAGCAGAAATTTCATGAGAATGGAAGTCTTTCTCTTATGTCTGAATACAGACAGACTTAAGTTGTTATGAGAGTGGTATGCATTTATCTATTCAGTCGTTTTAGAGGAGAACCATTTCTGTAGAGGCTAAGGAGCAGTAAACTGAACATCTCTGAATAGATATATACATTTTTGGACCTCAGAAGCAGGAATGTGACTCACTGAATAACATATGCAGCCTTAAGTGGTTTGCATTTGTGCCTTTTTTCTTTCTTTAGCCCTTCCTTTATCCTTACACAAAATTAATTCATTGCACATAAAGTAGGCTGCGATTACTTTCACTCATCTCTGAACTGATAAAAAATGAACATTATCAGCGGTTTCAAGGAATGATATCTTTTGATGCCCTGTTTTATTTGTTAAGTATTAAAACAGATCAGTATTAACTCTGGCTATGGGGGAAGAGAGAAGACTAACTTACACACTAGCAACTGTGTGTAGCTGCAGGTCAACATTCAAGATGCTGCTTTGTCCCCCACAACTCTACCCTGAGCTCTGCAGCTAAGCTGTCACTTTCCCATTGTAAAAGAAACCCACCTAGTTCTGTTAGCTTTGGAGAGAGATCCTTTGACCAACCTTGTTCTTTTGATCGGTTTCACTCTTTGGGGAAAGAAGAAAAGAAAGTAATTAAATTATCAAGTTGGCCAGCTGCAGTGGAAAGAAAATAATGATGGGCTGTGCCCAGGACAGAACAACACACCTATTTAATCTGTGCCTATTTTTGAACTGTCATTTGCTTTGATTTATAACCATGGTTTTGAAATATTTTAATGACAAGAATGTAGCTTGCTCCAAGATTTGAAATAACACAGATGTCAAAGCCAATAAATATCACATCTTGAACTCAGACAATAAACTGTGCACACCAAGAAAGGACCTGCATTTTTAATTAATTAGGTTTGTGCGGGAGAGAAACAGTTTCTGAAGAACTCCAAGGGAAGGGGCACTCTTCACGAAAATGCAGGACGCCACTTCCACGAAAAGCATGTTTATGCGGACCCTATCAGGAAAGATTCCCTACCTGGTTTTGACATGATACATCATATTCAGGTGCATTGCAGTATGTGTTTAAGTTCATATCAAAAACAATTTCCAGACTTCTTGGCACGTATGGTAAATTTACGTACAATGCACCAGTGCCAGATCTGCTGTGAGTAAGTGTCCAAAAGATTCTTTAACTTATTTCTATTGAGTAAACAGATAATTATCACTGATCAATAAAGTTATGAGAAGACTCTTGTGTGGAGATTTAAGAGACTAAATGGCTTACCATCCTGGTAAATGGACTGAGCGTTTTTCACACCTGGGTCACTGGCTCATATGTATCTAACTCTAATACTACACATAAGTCACTATTATCTTCTGTTGTTTAAAGAGTATCTGCTGTGAAAAAGATTAGGTGATCTCTATTTAACTCTTACTGGGCAAATAAGCATATGTCAATTGACACCCAATTGGTAAAAAGGAGGAAGCCAAACTGAATAAAATAGGAGCCCATATACATGCCCCTTTCATTACCACTGTTGAACCAAACGTTTCTTTGTATTACTGGAATGTTTACATAAGCTTTATTACTTTCCCATTTCCAGACACCACTCCAACCTGAGCTGAAGAAATACCACAAGAAAATCTGCTCTTACTGAATTTCCAGATGCTTGAAGCAGGTTAGCCTGGGAATTGCAGTGTATCCCTCAGACCTCTTCCCTCCTTTTTTCTTTACAACCCTCATGATCCTGGTAGATAACCACCTTCCAGATGCAGTAAGCAACATGGATGTCCTCTTCCCACAGCTACACTGTCCTTTGTGTATCACCTAGCAAGGGAGAAGGAAGAAGGACCCAAGGGCTGTGTGGTAAAAAGATGGTAGATATTGCCCTCCCCTTCCTTTATCTTCCCCCCACCACATCCCCCACCCCCCAACTCACCCCACCAAGCAGTTTCCAGATTCAAGACTGAGCAGATGGAGAGATATTGCTGGAATGAGCAGAGAACAGCTTCCTGACATAGTAGAGATTAAAAATACAGCTCCCAGAAGAGGGGTCAGAATAGGCGATGGAAAGCATGGCTTAAACAGCAGGGAGAGCAGCTTGTTTTAAGCTGGTTAAAACAAGCAGATTGGGAACCAGCTTTGGTTTCAACAGCCATATACCTTAGCTCAACCTTTCCAGGACGTACCTTTTTTTTTTTCTTTTTCTTCCCCCACAGGAAAACTGTGTAATGGTATCAACTATCAGGCTAAAGCCCAGATCACCAGGTAAGTTCATGGCGATGAATCAGGTGGTTCGTGGTCATGACTGAGGTCAGGCTGGGATGTCAGCCACTGGGTCAGGATCAGGATCAGCAGGGCTCATGGACAGGCAAGGGCGAGAGATTGTTCATCAGCTGCCAAGGAAAGGGTTGTCAGCCCTGGCTGAGGCCTCCACCCAGCACTGCATGGACATACTCTTCCAGGATCACCATCTTGCTATATGCATATGTGAGAGAAAGCAAGGTTCATGCATGCTGCAGCAAAAGGTGGCGAAATTTGCAGTGGTCTATAATTTCATGTGAGATTGATGGTTCCACTGTCTCTTAGTGTCCCAGCTAATTCACCCTTGCCAAGGACAGGTGCAAAGACCAGTACCACCTGTGTTCCCTCTGCCAAGCATTTTAGTCATGCTAAGATTAGATTTTTGGATGCCTGAAGGATGGTGAGCAGAAGCTATTTCAAACATTTCATTTACAAACTTGATTAAAATATTTCTTTACACTGCTTGCATACAGATCCAACCCTGTAACCTCTTCAGAGAGTGGGTAGGCAGGATTGTTCGCCACTCTTTCTTTCTTAAATGCTATAGTGCTTTATTCGCATTCTTCCTGGATATTTTGGAATTAGAAGGATTCTACTCAATCACTTCTAGAGATGCACTTAATGTAGTAAATGCCTAATTTAGAGTCAACAAGTGCGATGTAAAGCACACGCAATCTGTAAACTTACAGGAAGCATGTGGACCACACTTAAGTGTGGCACATTTTTGGTGAGTGAAGTGTTTTAGAGCCCTGATCCCAGCTACATAAAGATCATTTCAGAGCAAGTGAATCCTCAGGTGGTGCAAGAGGGTGCTCTCCTGAAAGTTGCAGTAATAACGCTTGGGGCATAACACTGTCACGCTTCACAGCCCTCCCCACTTCACTGAGTCACCAGCGTGATTCAGAGCAGCCCTGGTAAAATGCCCTAAAACTCTCCTATGCCCACCTGCACAGCCTCCTCACGTTGTGTCAAGCTTTTACTACCTGTCAACAAGTAGTATTTAGAACTGTTGACAAATCAGAACAGAAATTGCCTCCTGCCTTTAAAAAATTATATTCATACAGGACTTGGCACTTGCTCTCACATTATTTCAGGAGTTCCACTTCTAGTTCCAACTTAAAACCAAGAAAAGCAGAAATGGAAATATTTTTTAATAGTTGATCAAGAATTTTCAGACCTTGACATGGCTTCAGATTTGATCTAGCTTGCCAAATTTGGGATGAAGGTTTGAGCCTGTTTAAAAGTTTCGCAGGAATGAAAGGCATCACAGAGAAGTAGTCTGAATAAGGAATATGAAGCAAATGATCTGAATTATTTTTCAGATACTGTCCTGGGATACTTGTGCACCCGCAGAAAAGCTCTGAAACTCTCTGTCTCTGTTTCTAAATAGGTATACAGAAAGTAATAGCAATAATTATACCTTGTATAATAAATAGAGTGTGTTAAAATGATTATTTAATACTGCTCCTATTAGTACAGCTCTGAAGGGCAATATAAAAGTAGTTAAACTGCAAACAAAAGACGTGGTAAAGCTAAATTGCATTAAGGTCCAAATCCAGCTAAGCACTTAAGCATATGCATAACTTCAAGCAATAAGTATTAATGCCTCTCACATATATAATGTTATGCATGTGCTTAAGTGCTTAACTGGACTGGAGCCTAAATTCACAAAAGCAACAAGGATTAAATCTCTATCCTTAAATTTTGCACTTTTGCCTAGTATTCACTTTAATACTCTTTACGTTCATAATTTTCTTTATACTTACAGAAAACAGTTTGTACTTTAATGTGGTATTTGTGAGCTTGGGCACGTGCACGTGTGTGTGTGTGTAGTCTAGGCATCCTTTTTAAAATGCTCCCTATGGTTCCTGGTGTAAATATTTTCCTATAGATCAGACCATCCACGTGCTACTGCATTTACTCAAGTAGCACCAAAAGATTTTTTAATTAGAATTTTCCCACCAAAAGGACTGCACTAGCATGAATCTCGCCACTGCATTTGCAAGACACAATAAAGCCCCACAGCCACTAAGAAACCAAAATTACACCAGTCAGCCCTGATCTGAAAGCTGTACAAGTTTGTTAATGCAGTACTGTGCTTTCAGCAGGGGTTTCAGTGTTACTTGCACATAGCACAGTGCTTAATGGAACAACATCCCTTCAAATCACATCTGGATGCTGCTCGGCCACCTGGGAGGGCACATGGAAAGAACACAGGTCTTTTGACCAGTGGTCATGGACACGTAGCAGCAGTCTGACATCATTAACATCAGGAAGCCTAGACATCAGCTTCTAAAATTCTTTAGATGAGAGCCATATTCAGGGTTACTATGTGGAGGTGTGACTTTTATCCAAACAAGCACTGTATATTACTGAATATATTCTTAACCAAAACTGCAGTATTATTTTTTTCCTACCAAAAAATGAAACTATTATTTGCATGGCTTCTTTCTTTGAGTTTCCAAATCATTTTTAATAATGAAGGTAATGATGACTTTCCCCTATTTCTAGAGTTAAATGAGACTGTTCCAAAAGTTTCCAATAAAGATGGGTGTGTCTCAAATGACTTAAGGTTCCGATTTAATTTCACTAAGGGCCCAACTCTTTAGATGTTTATCTAAAGTTCCTCCGAATGAGTCAGACCTTCAGGCAACAAGCTCGTAGATGCCATAAGGGAGTCTTTCTCATGATCAGTCATCTTCTCTTCCTTGGGTGCCCTCTGGAACCTGGAAGCATGATATCCTTTGTGTGACTAAATCATATCTCCCACAGGAGAAGGTCTTTGAAAGCATCAGCAGCTGGAGAATTCACTGCCTCTCTATAAGCCATTCTATTTGCTATATAACTTTATTATTAGAAAATTGTGACCGCTTTCCAAATTGCATGTATGTGAGGCATACATTTTTCCCTTTGACTTGAAAACCTTGACAGTTAGTAAACTGTACTTTCTCTCCATGAAGCTACTTAGACCACAGTTTCCTCATCAACACTTTCTGCACATTCTTTTCAACCTTTGTTCGTTGTCTCCTCCCAAAATCTATTTCTAGCTGTTGTCAAGAGAAAGATAATATTTTGTTAATGATATTTTTAGTTTCAAAATTAGAAAGGGTCCAAGTAACTCTTAATATCAAAAAACAGCTTAAAAATTTCATCTTTTCTCTCTTTTCCCCCCCATCAAACACGTTTTATGACCTGCTTCATAAATTCACCCTACCACCATGTTTCTTTTCCATCTCTTTGATGAATTCTAAATTCTGTGAAACACTGCAGCACAATGTCAATCTTATTCTTTCTTACTTTGATGTCCTGTATATACACTCCCTATCCTGAAAAAATAATAGTATTTTATTAAAAATATAGATTCGGTCATAATCCAAATTCCCTCCTTGAATTTCTTTGGCAAAATTATTCTGTAAAGGGAAATACAATTGGAAGGTAGGAGAACAGGCACAAAGAAAGAAAAAGAAAATTTATTAAGGGTATTTTTCCCAATATTAGGAAAGAAAAAATCCTTTCTCAATTTTTTTTTTTTTTTTCTATTGTGGAACAATCTGGGATCAGATAAAGAAGAATACTTATGTGTCCATCTTTGCAACTCTTTATTGTTACATTGGTATAAAACACATATTTTAGAGTGGTGTTGGCCAGAAATGGATCTAAGCATATGCAAAAAGGTCATCTTTGTTTCATATTTTGAATCTGTGTTTCAGTTTCACGTGTTCCTGTAGCAAGAGTCACAGTGCTTTGTGGGCCCAGGTCAGTTTAAGAGTTGCAGGGTAATGACAAGATCACGGTGGGCTCTGGGGCTACATTGCAAATAACTGACACTTTAAGCTTATCCAAAGTTTGTGTGATAGATCCAATATGGAGAAGTTGGACTGAAATGTTCTAACAAGCAAGATTTTTCATCAGGTTTAAATACTCTGTGCTTTGAGTTGGATCAGGACTGGAAAACTTTGTTGTCACATTTTCTGTTAACTCTTTTAGTCTTCATTGAAGCACAGAAATCAAATAATCTATTAGAAAAGTCTCCCTGAAGTCTTGGCTTTGTTTTTTTAACTGAAGTTTGACTATAATTTTTTTTTTTTCCATTCCATGTATGACTTTATTTTATGTCTGTGTCCAAAAGCATAATTGAGAAAAATGAGGCATTTGTTAGATACTCAGCCTAAGATGAATCTGGAAAAGAATTGCCATAATAATTCTAATGCTACAGACCGATCTTATTTGCGCTTCTTTGTCCTGAGGGTGTGACAAGAAGAAGTCATGCTAACACTTGTAGAGGATGTTCCTGTTAAAATCCAAATATTTTAACTCAACTCCCACCCATGCTGTGTATCTAGATGTTGTGAAACACTGGTATCTTTCATCACAGGCAAGTTGCTGACCCAAATAACTGAAGGGCAAGGGAATTTAGAAGAGGGGAAAATGCAGAAAACAAGGATGAAGAGATGCCTTAGAGGTACTGGAGAAGACTAGATGGAAGAATATTAAAAGTTATTATTTCTACTAAAGAATTTAGCTGAGCAAATTATACTACCAGTATATCATGACTGTTCTGTGGCTTGACTGCTCAGAAATTCCCTGTTTTTCATATTTAATTTCATATTATTTAATCTCGTAATAGAGATCACAGATGATATCTTATCACACCTGAACTCTCAAAAGAGTGACACTCCTAAAAATTTATGTATAAACAAAAGCAAATTTGTACCTACTGAAAGATTGAACAGGAGGCATTTCCAAAAACCTTGAAAACATGATAGAGTAAGTTTATATTTCAACAATGGGTTACAGTTTGGCAATTTTTGTATGAACTATTTTGCTTATCAGTGACAGTGATAACAACACACTCCTACAAAATGTTGGTATCGACATATTTATTTTGGAAGAGAATAATCCAAACCTTGATAGTTATTCAAACTAAATCAGTAACAAAATGCAAGAATGTCTGTATTTGCAGTGTAACCAATATTATCAAATGGGTAAATGGATCACTGCAGAAGAAAAATCCAGACTATATGGAATAATCTGTAGTTTCTACAGATTAGTCAATATATACAAAAGCTTGAATTTCTTCCTTCAGGTATTTTAATTAATGATAAATGCATAAAAACACTTTTCTTTTGGGTAAAATGAAACTTTCTCATCTTCTAGTGTCCTGCCATTAGCAGACATTAACTATGTCTACCATAGCAGAGATTCACCTACAACTGCAACCTCTGGCTCCTTGGAAAACACTCAGATCTTAAACCCTTTTAATCTAATCACAGCACAGCAGTATCTTTCTTGCTTGAGTTTCCAACTCACAGGGTGTCTTTTAGGATTATTTTTCCTGCTTTATTTGAAACTTGGAAATACGTGTCTAGAGTGACCTTAGCCACAGAGCTTTCCTTGCTTTTATGTCTCAGAGAGTAAATGAGGTAGCATTTTTAACTGACTGCAAAATGGAATTTCTATGAGTCCCTTCCAGACCTTTGATTGAAATCTTCTTTCCCACCCTCTCTGGTGGGAAAGAGAGCTCTGAAAATGTCTTATTTGTAAATCAGTGACCAAAAAATTGAAAAACAGGCAAATTTACATTATTTTGGCTTCCATAGCAGTTATTTCATTTATATTACTATGTAATGACCTTAAATGATTATCCAAGGTAAGCTTGTGAGTGCTCATGAGTCTAGGGGTAATGCTTTTCAGTGCCTCCTGGAATACCAACTAGTGTATATTTAGATACAGGTTCCAGAGTCTTCACAGAAATTCTATGCGGTATTCTCTTCGTAATTATTTTCAGATCCCTCCATCCATTTCCATTTGGAGCAATTCTTTTAACTGGTACTAGCAACTTTCATTGTTGTGATTACAATTAAAACCTTAAATATCAATTGCTATTTTTTAGAATTATAAAAAGAAAATTAAACTTCCTGTAAAAGTTCACAACATTGAAATCATAATATTTTACAGTGCTGTAGATTTACTAGAGGTACATGATTTCCAGCAATAGCAAAAGACTGAGATCTCTGACTCAGGTAGTCTTTTCCAGTCCTAAATTCCTGTATTATAGACCTTTATACAGTAAAAGCAGAGTAGATGTTGTGAATTTAACCTTAGTGTTATTATAAAACACAGTTCAAGTGGAGAATCTATAAAATGTTACTTGCTGAAGAATGACTTTCTGTCACAATTTTAAATCAAAACTTGACATATTGAAATGTCTTTAATAGTTCTCAGTTGTTTTCAAAGTTTAAAATAAAATGAAATCATACATCTATTAAAAGAATTTAAAAGATTATCCACTGAATTCCTCAAACATATCCATTCTCATGCTCAAGTTTGCCCATGCAATTATTACTACTGCAAGTAGAAACTGCTTTACATGTACATGCTGAATTTACATCCAGACCAAGCAAGAGCCTACTCAAACTCTGTGTACAAATAGGTTCAAAAGCCATTTCCCATGCAGAAAATGAATAGAATTTAATATCTTTTGGGGGTATTTGATATGTTTTAAAACTTTTTTTCTGTATTTACTGAAATTCATTTGACTGAATTAGAGTAGAAGCCAACAGGTCATGTCTAGTCATGGAAATATTTATTTATCCGTTGGCTGGCACAGGATGAGATGCAGTTGACGCTTTCCTCAGCTTCTCATCCCAACACATCTTACAGTTTCTTTCGTTCTCTGAAAACTAAATAATATTTGTCTGATGGAGTTCTCATGTATTTTCCCTAAATGACATGACAATTATTTTGCCCCTTGCAGGGGTCCCATCCAATTCAATACACCACAAATGCACCACTCCCTAGCTCACTGAGAAGAACTTGCCCAACTGATGTCCCGAAACAAGAGGAACAAAAATTACCTTATAACTTTTTTATTTATCTTTCTTTTTTCTATCCTTTGTTCTTCATCATCTGTTTTTACACGCCTACAGAAGTCAAGAAATAACTTGGCTGCTGATATAAACCTACACTGATGGAAGAACTTGGATTTACAACAAATCAAAACATTTTCCAATAAGTCAAATGTTGTGCCAACAGCAGGAAAAGCTCAATGATTGCTCTAGCTCACCCTCCCCATAACTAAAACAGAACTGACACCTAAACTAAAAGAGGATTCACAGTTAGATGATGAGGAAATAAATGAAACAATAAAAAGATTAATAAAATTATCACTAATAGGTGATAATTATTTAAAGGCAATTGACCTGCAGATGATATATCCCTAAGGCTCAATTTTAACATTTTCAAAATTACCAAGAGAGTACAAAACAAAAATGTATCATCCACCCTTAAAACTCTTCAATAGTTCAGTTGACTTCCAAATATATGTTTTGTTGGAATATATAAATTTAAGCAAATTAGATTAAATATCAGAACACAGACTTTTGCTCTACCTGTAATTCAAGTATAAGGCAAAGAAATCAACAAAAATGGTCTCTGGTAGTATTACAGAGATGTTCAGTTTATATATACTCACATTAAATATTACAGTTAATTCATCACTGAACAGGAATTGCATTGAATTCAAATCATAAGCTGTTTTGTTTTTACATATCCATATGTTATTATTAGATTATTAAAATTTTGAGTCTACGTTTGACCTATATATATATGTATATGTATGCATGTATATGGTGCAGACTTTTATCAATTGCAAAACAATTTCAAGGCTTCAGTAATATTTTGCATTGCAAATGTAGTCTTGGGAAAATATACTAATTGCTTACTTCTTTAGTAAGTTTCAATAGATACTGTTGAGTAATGGAACAAAAGTGCTTAGGAAAAAGCGTTACCCTCAGACTTTCCTTGTATTCCATGAGAATTGTATCGTCATGTCAAAGCGTTGGCTCCCACATAATGTCACATTGAGAAAAAGGGTGGTGTGAGGAGACAGGCTGAGGCTGGGATTGCTTGCAGAGTTTCGTTTCCTCTCCCTGGGCAGCTGTCCATGGCATTTGTTCACCTGCCGCATAAATGTTGTGAAAGAATGCGATACGTTGAAAAGATGTTAACCTCAGAGATGATATCTGAGCAACTGTCACTATGCTTTCAACCGTACTGTAATCAACAGAGGTTTATTTTAGAGACATGATAAGGGTGGGGTTGACTGCGGCTTTTTGTTTAAAATGGTCGGAAGATTGCTATGGCAGTGACTAGGGCAACAGAAAAAACACAGAACCAGCCAATATAGCATATACATATATTACATATACTACCTCTTTTGCATCAGCTGATATGGCAGAGCTTCAACTCCCCTAATAGCTTTTCCATTTGGCCCATGGAAACTTCATCAACCTTAATTTCAGATGGAGTGAACACCCGTTTCAAAGGTTCAGTTCAACTGCCACAAGCAGCCCAGTGCAAATGAGATTTACAGTATGTCCAAACTACATAATATTCCTGGAAACTCACACTAATGTCTTTAAGTAAATGGGTAATATGTAAGATTTTTAAGCATGATTTTCAGTTCAGCACGTGTCCAGAATTTTAATGCATTCTCGAGTATAATAAACACAATGAGAAACCTGCTGAAGTTCTGAATATCTTTCTCCTCCACCCCTACTTTCACCCCTATTTTTATTCTTTTGTTTCCTTATTTATCTATTTTTGATGAAGAAAACACAATAACCATACGTACACTCAGAAAAGAATTCCTAGAGTGCGCCACGCAGAATTAGCCTCCTTAGCTGGCTTTTTAAAGGCTTATTGCAATGTTCAACTCTACCAACTTGAGTTGATTGTGTTACTTATCAGACAATGGTTTATATATTTTTATTTCCTTTTGTTCAGAGTTCTGGAACCATAACCCTATTATTTATCCTCACACAACTCTAAAGAATTATTCTATTTTCCATGATTTTGGTGGAAAATAACACTTTCTACTTATTTTAATTCAGAACGACTGATTACTCTTGACAGTTTTTCAGAAGCCAGAAAAAGGAAAGAATCATATCACACATAACTTCTGCATAACTCAATTAAGTAAAACATAAGGTGAGAGAAATGAGAAGATCTGGACTCACTCAGGAACAATGTCTTTCAAGAGCCTTTAATTTTGGTATATTCGTGTATTGGCCCGTACACGTTTACAAGAATGGAAGTCTTTTAGGTGGTGATGGGAGAACCTACAAGGGAAGATTTGTGACAGGTATCTATTCCACCTCATGCACATGTAAATAATGGCACTGGCTTTCCACTAATGAAGCATCTTGGTATGAGAGAATACGGGGCCAGGGTTCCCAGACCTGTTGAATCTGGGTTACTGAAATTGTGAAGTTCAAAGCCAATCTCTACTATGGTTCTATAAGAAATGCAAATACTTTCAGGCAACTAACTTGGGTTTTTCATAGAAATTAATAAATCTGTAATTTGGAAACACTGCTTGCTTTCATCTTTCTCACACTCTTAAATGTAACTTTAAACATTTGTGGAAATGGGTCATGGGCTGAAATGTAATATTTTTGCCAAAGGTAGAAGTCAAACAGGGAAGACAGATTAAGTGTAAATTCTTGGAAGCTGGCAGAATTAACTAGAATTCTGTTTAACAACTCAATTCTGAAAATATTAATGACTTGTCCTTGCCAACATTAAAAAAAAGTTTATAGCTGTGGATTTCTTCTAAAGCCATATATCTTATTAATTTTAATATATTTTCAGGGTAATCAGTCATAATACAATGGAAAATTCATTGAATATAAAATAATCCATAAGGTGCTATCGGGATTTCATTTCTTGAGAGAGAAAACTCATAAGGAGCCTGCTTTTTCACGTTAACTGTTCCATAAGGGTGAAATCATCAATTTATAATGTGGACAAAAATCAAAGAATCAAAGCATGTCTTCTTTTACAGACATAGTAATTTGGGATTAATCCTTGCTCCCACTGAAGTCAACAGTATATTGTTGCTGACTTCAGCAAGAGCCTAATCAGTGCTGCAGTTTGGGACAATGAAACACAGTCTCCTAACTGACCCTACAAACAATATTCCTGGACTTCGAGCATCAGCCTATATTTGCCCTGAACCGAGATTCTTTGGTTTTGCAGGGACAGTTAGCTGTGTAAACAATGTCAGAACTATGTGCTACATCTGAACAGCCTAAAAATTTGAGTAACTAGTTTTGCATAGGTGTTGGCTGGTCTGGCAGCCCAGATCTTCAGAAGCTCATCGCTGTTGCATTCAGCAATCACAGTTTTCAATGGAGTGTTTTGAGTAGTTTTGCATCTGTAATAAATTACTTCAGTACTGCAAATACCATTAGCTGAGGGAGTGTGTTTGCCTGTGTATGTCTAAAGACCCAACTATATCCCAATCTGACATGCACGTTTGTCTGTGATACACAAATGCTTCTAAGTATGCATATAGAAATTAAACTTATACACAGATTTATATAAAAAATAATTTTAGGCATATACATTGTTGGGCTCTGAATCTGTAACATGAGGGACTTTTGTGACTACATGGATTCATTTACAGGTTTTGTGCCGCGATATGAACTAAAGAAGAGATCGTATTCTACAAAATCATGGTTATTTTGTATGCACACACTATTATTATTGATACCTTAAGCTACTGATATCACAGATTAATGCATTTAATCTCATATAATCAAATTCTTGGTGCTATTCCCATATCTAGCAATTCACTGAAAGTCTATTGCTGAGAAGTCTCATGCTGGCATTTTAGATATATATTTTTTTTTATATCAGTGTCATCAAATGTTATTTCTTGATATACATTTTATCTCAGACCATAAAGTGTAAAAACATGATTGTATAGTCTAAAAATCTATTACCAGAAATTCAAAGGCAGGTAACTTTGAACATCTATTGGACTAATGTTTTATTTACAGATTGTAAGTATTATTGTATTACTTGTCTGTGTGTTCATTTCTAATACCTTTGTCATTCACAGTTCAATTCTGCAGAATTTCAGCTTAGTTATTTGAAGCTTAAATTGCAGTTTACTTAAATTTCCCTCTCAAGAACAGCATATTGTCCAAAACAATAATGACCTTAAATACTTCCTTAACTCAGAAAGCGTTTCGTTAAATTAATAAATCACTGTGAGAAGACAGAATTATGCTTTTTGACCTGAAAGACAGTGCAAATGTCACCAGAATGTTTTCATGCATTGTTCTTCCAAAAGTTCTCTCAGGAAAAAAAATCACTTATGAAACTCACAATTCTTCTAAATATTTAAAAAGTATTTATTTTATTGGACCTTCCCTGTGCTACCATATATAATCACTCATAAAATGGATAATGTAGGATATTCTTTTTATTACAGTTGATATTTATGAAGTCTGGGATGCTTTTTCTTTCCCCTATGCAGCAACATTCAATGAAGACTCAACTGATAATGAAAATTTTTTATTGTTATAATATAATGATATAGCTGCACTGGAGAATATTAGTTAGAAATTTAGTTTAAAAATGGCAAGCCAGAATGGGTTCTGTCTTAAAGTGATCATTGGTTCCTGGTAACAATGACAGGTTATAAAATTATGGTGCTTTGAAGGAAAAAGCCTAGGGACCAAAAAAAAAAAAAAAAAAAAAAAGAAATCTCAGCTTTTTGTAAAACAATTAGATTAAAATTAGAATATTCAGATAATATGTAAAACCGTGGTCCAACAAAAGAGAAAGATCCAGAAAACTTTTTCTCATTATTTACAATTTGGATGATATTCTGATTCAAAGTCGTTTACAGAAGAACTTTGAGCAAAGACCTTAACATGCAGTTTTATTATTTCTTAAAATAACATTTTCAACTAATAAAAATATTACTTTTATTAGATACATTACAAATGGATTTTCCATCTGCACTTCTGGTAAATAAACTTTTGAACTTTACATATCTGTTATCTAGTCCATCCAGCAACTGAGGGGGAATAGATTCCTACCCATCTATCTAGTGTGTGTCTGTGTGTATATTAAAAATTCCCACCAAAAATGCATACAGCTTTCAGTCAAACATTCAGGGTTGAAATGGCCTTACATCTAAGAAAAAATGAATTGGAAGGAGAGATATTTCAGTCCCAGTCTTGGTATTTTTCTCCTCAGCTGGCAAGGGTTGGGAGAGTATACACTCAGTTCTGGAACGCCCCCCTACACACACACATTTGAGCTCCTGCTCGCAGCTCTGGTTTTGTCGAAGTATACACTGACAATTATTTTCTTCTCCCTGTGAGTTGCTGACAAAGTATAAGCCATATTTAACCCAGGATAGTGGGGCCACATATTCTTTGCCTAGCTTTATGCTGTCCTAGCCGTGAGCCATCTGGGACGTGGAGAACAAGTGAAGATAAACTATGCCATCTGTAATTTTAACCAGACTTTCACTGTCTCATAAAACTGAGGTCTGCCTGACTTCCTAAGTGTAGCTTCTTTTAAATGAAAAAAACTTTCTCACTTTGATCTCTTTCCTTAAGACGGTGTAGCTCTATTGAACAAGTGTTTGCAATTTCACCTCTTGCTCCCCTTCAGTTCATCCTCTGTATTCCTTTACCCACTGCCATATCGTCATTTTCCCTTCATTCTCCTGCTCCATCCCAATGTGTGCCCTTTATTCCTAGCCTCCTGACAAGCCCTTGGCTGAGATAGGGTCAGCCCTTTCAGCTGGGCAGCAGTGCAAACTCTGGCTCTTCAACTCCCCTACCACTCATGCAAGGTGCGCTGGGGAACCACAAATGTACCTGCTGCTCCAGAGCTCTCAGTGGGAAGCAGAAAGCACGAGAGGGTTGTTTTCTAGCTAAATTTGTGTCATCAGTAGCAAAGGGCTTTGTTTCTTTCTTTCTCGTCAAAAAGCCAGCAAATTTTTCTCCCCAAGACTGATATCCAAAAAGCATCCTGCTGAGCAGCTGTGAATGAAATACAGCTTTGGGTCCAGACTACAGCCCAGGGTGCTACTAGGATTTTGGAAGGGTCTGCAGGTGCCACGAAAGGCAGTAGTAGTCACTGGGTATACTGGCTAGTAGTCAAAGTAAAAGGTTATTGTGGGTCTGTGGTCTATAAGGCTTACTAAGGGTTCCTCACACTGGATGCTATTATTTGTAGGACTGCTGTATTCCACAGTCATTAACACGGGCCACTGTGCTGGATGCTGTACAAACACAGACCCATAAGGTGAATCCTGCCTTAAAGAATTCCCTCCGTAAGGAAAGGCATGGAGGGAGGGGGAGACTCGTAAACTTCAGATAGTAAAGAAACCAGGAGATGATATCCTTCAGCAAGGTATGGCAATGCTCACATCTGCTTAAAAACTGCCAGTTCTAGGAGAAGATGTAACATAGAAAGGTCTTGTCCTCACATGAGTACAGCCCTAATTTTTAAGGGAAGAAATTGTTTTTTGATCATCTCCCCTGTGGCATGTGTTTATGCTGTGCCAGTTAGTGCTAACTGAAAAACTAAATCTTCCCGAATACCTCAGTAAATCTGCCTCCCTCCCCTTTTCAGCCAATGTGTCCAGCTCATTTTAAAGTACTAATTACTCAACCAAAATATTTCTTCTTGGTTGGTAGCACTTCGACTCCAGTCCAAGCATGAGCATGGGCATGCACTTGGGTTCAGCAGGTACTGGGACCCACCGCAGCCCAAGTACTTCTCTCCTTTCCAACCCGCATGGGGACAGCCACAAACACACACCAGCTCCCAGCGCCACCTGCTCTCAGGCGTTAAATCCACTCGAAATGTGGAGGGAAGAACAGCAACGGCACAAGATTTCTCTCTTCTTTTTGCTTTCTTGCGACAGCAACAAAAAATACAACTGCAAAACACAGGTCTTCTTTTGTTCATATCAGATTTTGCTTAGAAATAATGCTCCAAGCATATGGATTCAGTTACACAGTTCTAAAATGTTAATTTTATATACAGTTCTTTAACAGTAGGCAATGGATACAAAATTAGCTGCAAAGCAGGTGAGTTTGAACACCAAAAAAAAAAAAGAGCTATGGAGGAGAAATAGGAGAAATGCAGATCGCATTGCTTTTCCCCTCTCCATTTCTTCATATCTTTTTACATAAAGATTTTGAAGCACTTGACCAAGTTGTCCATAGAACATATTTATGCTTTCAGTAATTTATTCCACATGCTCAATACTATTTACTTTAAAATCTTATGCATGCGCTCTCTCTTTGTTTTCAATTTCATTCTTTTTAAATTACACTCTCTTTTTCTCCTTGTCTGGATTAAGTTCACCCTATTCCCCTTCGGAACACTAAACCCCTTTTTTTCTTTTTCATGTCATTGTCTTCTCCTCTGTATTGTATTCTCTTGTCTTGCAGACCAGGTTCCTCTTCCCTCAAGCTTAAAAGAAAGGTTAACTCCATTTTGCTCAATGTAGTGTTCTGAAAATTCAAAGGCATGTGAAAAAAAAAAGAAAAAAACAAAAACAGATTTACAGGAGTCCCTTCCCTTCCATAACAGTGGGGTTCATAGGCATGGTGCTGGCAGAGCCTCCTGGCAAGAAGAGCTGGCTTGTGCCCAGCCAAGGCAAGCTCACATCTATCTGTACCTACCCAGGCAGGGCTGCCTGAGGACTCGCCTTTCTGTGTCACGGATGTTAAGAGTTTGGGTTTTCAATGAAGTGTTCTTCTGCGCATAGAGAAACCCTGCTCTCGTGAACAGGAGGTACAGTTCTGAGCTGTCAGTAATTTATAGATGAGTGACTTGATCCGAAAACCTGACAGATTTAAGTATGTTCTTGTGCCATAATGGTAAACAGATTTTCAGCATGGTCCTGGGATTCATCTAAATGGGACAATTCAGGCCTATGCCTAAACTCAGAGTCAATATATACCTGACCAAGCAGTTATTAAAAAAGAGACAGTTTTCACTGAGCCCCGTTTCCTGGACCAAAGAAGTTCTCCAGTCCCTGTATCATCAGTCCACTGAGAGGTTTCTTCCTCTCTTCCCTCCTCCAAGTAATCTTTAACCTCCTTAGACAGGTTCAGTTTGACAAAAAAGCCCAGACGCTTGTAAAGCACTAGGCTTTTAAGAACGTCATAAAAATCTGCTGAAGAGCAGAAGAGCTGAGTTAGCGTCCCCGCTGGAAACCACCACATGGTCTGAGCAGTTCCTTCTCTGGTGCTCCCCAGCCACCACTCGGCCGTGCAAAGCAGCACACAACCAGCAAGCAGGCCAGGCACGCCGGCTGGCGCACCAACCAGGCGACCAGCAAACACATAGCTCTGAAACAGCCCAGAAAAACCACTGCCCCTTTTCCTAGCAGTGGTTAGGGGTCGCTGGGGATCTGAGGTCATTTCAGCAAGTTGCTCTCAACTTACATGCAAGATCAAGCTTGAACTGTGCGGAACTGTGCTCCATCAGCGTCCATCTGATCTTGCAAAGATATCAAATGCACCACCAGGAAAAAGATCCCTTTCATACTCACTCCTTCTTCTCGAACTCACAGAGTTGTCTGCTCCTTCTTACATCTCCATCTTTTCTTCTGTTTTTAAAAACACCACTTCTGCCCTGCTGGCAGAGGTTGGGGCAGGAGAAGGCGAAGAGGCACTGCACGGTCAAGCACAGCTGGGACAACTTATTTTGCAGTAGCAGCTCGGAGCACAGCTTTCTGGACATGCTGTGTAACAATGGTTATAGCAAACTGAAATGAATCTCCTCCAGGACTTTCTTAGATGTTTAATAACAAGCCGTACAAATGCTTTAAGCCTTCAAAAAAAGCCAAAGAACGTTGTTAAAATAAATTCTTGCCCCACCCCTGAATTTCTTGTTTTTCACGTAGTAAAATTTAGAATCCTATGAAGCATCTTTCTCATAATCATTGAGAAATGTTGCTTGTGGCCTCAGTGACTGGAAATGTAAAAGTGCAATAAAATGACATCAACAAAGGGAATCTCTGACACGATTGAATCCAGCTTTTCCGTGAGGGATCTGGCAGTTCAGTCTTCCCTGGCCAGTTTTCCCTGTCTACTTTGTTTCAGTAAGTCTCTCCAAGAAAACTTGCAGGAGAGAGTGAGACAAAATAAAATTTGCACACATGGTTCTTCTCTGCTTGTTTTTCCTCTTTGTCTTCAGCCTTCAGGATGGACCAATATTATTTATGAAAATGCCAAATTCCACCAACCTCAGATGGTGTCACCCGTACCCTCCATCCCTCTAACTCTTGGTCTCACTTTCTACATTTGACGTCTGTTCCTGAAGTTGCCTTGGGATGTCATCCACAATTACAGAAGAACAAGAGAATAACAGAAAAGTCATTCGGATTGATGGTATTAGAGGGAGAGGGTCTCTCAAAGATATTTCTGAAACTCGGGTGAGAAACTGGCTTATTGCGAGTCTGTCGATAAATACAGTGCTGCTATCTAAAATACTCCATGATCTCTTCTGGAAAAGCCAGTAATTCATTGGCTTCAAAAGTAACAGCCTTTGTGGTGCAATCCTGGATAGGATAAAAAAGCCAACTGGATAACTATTGCTCAAATGCCTTAAAAAGGTAGGCTTGAGCAGCGGCAAAAATGCAAGGCAAAGTTCATTTAAGTTCAGTAGAACTTATACCAGCTAGGATTTCTGTACTTTTAACAAATATCTAAACTGTCACCTTCAGCTGGCTTTTAAATGAGTAACTATTCCTATCTAGCAGAAAAATTCTATTGCAGACCATCAGCTGCCAACAAACTAGGCACTCTTGCTCCAGGATAATTGAGCAACTGTTAATATGTGACTGATAGTTGCAAATTGCATCAAAAGGGGTCAAATTCTGGCATACAAGCTTTTTGTTACTGAGCTCAAGCACACCAGAATTTTACCAGTCATCTCAGTGCAGTTCCCAGAAGAACTAGAAAAATGTTCATTAAGACTTGTTATGGCAGATTGGATGTGACATTCTAGTTGGCAGACTTGCCAAGAAGGCTACAGGTGTAATGGCCAGTCAAAATGAATTTTTCTTTCCCTGGCTTCCTATGTTACAATGGGAACAAGTGATGAAATAGTACCAAGATTATTACCACCAGGATTTTACCATCAACTGTTTTAAAACTATACTGCAGAACCAAACAGCCTTCTGAATAGCAAGTTAAAAAACCCCATGTGCCACTTAAGAAGTCATTCCAAACCTTCCATGCTAGAAAGGAAAAATCAGATTAGATGGTGAATAGTATTTTTTATCTCCAGATACCTCTTTCTTCCAGAATAACGGGGCAGTCTCATTCTTGTCATTCGTGAAGTGTCTTTTGCTACTTCTAAGCGTGGATTCTACAAATGAAATGAAGTTCAAACACAGATTCCTTTGGATATTATCCTGTCTTCATTGTCCCACCAAGTAACACTGATTTCTCAAGGTCAATGTGATTTCAGAAGTTTTATCATTGTTTAGGAGGATGAATAAAGTATTTGAGAAATTACAGCAATCTGATTTAGTCAATCACCTATATATATATATTTAAAATACATTAAAAATTTAATCCATGTTATTTACCAGGTTAAAACAAGCCCACAGCAAAAGGAATTCTAGTGAACTTGGAAATACTGAAAACATGTGAATTTAATTACTTAAATTCCAGAAGTTTAACATTTTTGTCCATATAACAGAAAATTTTGTCCATGCTATGCAACTGCTGCCAGTTTTCTTAAAAATTTGTAATCTGAAAAATTAGTTCCTTTGCATAAGAAGACATTAACAGAAGCAAATCTATAAACATTTAACTGTGGATAAGTGAAATTGGTGTCTACAGTCTAATTTCTACAATGAAATCCATCTTGTTTTGAGAGAAAAAAAAGCAAACAACTAGGGACATTGATGCAAGTATTGTTAAAGATGGGCTAAAATGGCTTGTGAGAAAAAATAACTCGTCTAGAGAGAAACATTGTCTAGACCAATACGTGACTAACAGCACCTACTCCCACACAACAGACAAAACAGCAAGACACGATGAGCTTCAGAGCTATGCTCAAAGTCCGCTGAGCGATAATAAAGGGGTGAATTTTATGCAAACCTGGAAGATGAAATCTTTTATGTTTCCAGCGCATTTTTTCATTTTGAGGTTGCTATCTGGGTTGTTGATGGAGTGCATGTCTTAGACTTTTCTGCCTCTCCTGTTACTAACTGAAGGAAACAGGGCTCGAAGAGGGTCTGCAGGTCAAGAGGGGGGACAGGACTCAAGATAAAACCAGAAATGCTTCTTTTGGAAGAATAAGATTAGGAGAAAGGATGTGTCTCTGTTTATCATGAGCTACTTTCAGAACTTCCCTGTTGAGCGACTGCTGCTTCTCCATGCTCTTATATTTCATCTGTGCTCCTTGTTTCTTCCTGTTCAGTTGTTTTTTTGGCACAGCGAATGCGTGGTTGCACCTCTTCTGCAAAAAATAAATCCTGAATTTTTTGAAAGAATCAAGTAATATGCAGCATGGCCATATCATCCAGCAGACAGCAGTACAAAACCCGCTGGGAAGTACCAGTCTGAGTTGGATCAGCCTTCCACAGCTCAGCACTGCACCTTGCAGATATAGATGCTGGATCCAAGAGGAGTCCCGGAGGGACATTTTAGCACGTGGCTGGCACACAGCTGACACAGCTACATGGTTTATGCGTCTGCTCAGCTCTCAGCCTGAGCTTGACGTGTACGATGCCCCACTGAGAAATACTCTGGCGGTGGCAGACAGTTTGCAAACTGAGGTGTCGTATGAAAGCAGAGGAAGACGACTGAACTCACGGACAACATTTTAAGACCAAGAGCACAATGAGGCAGCACTTTCCCAAGTGAAACCTGCCACAGAGAGCGGCACATGGTCAGTCTGCACACACCACTCACTCTCCTGACTTAGAGAAGGCACACAGCAGCTGAACAGCGTATGTTCTCATTCAACAAGCTCACTTTACATATTTTGATCAATAACATTTTGAAGAGTTTTATGTCTAAGACCACAGTAGCTAAATTTTAACTAGAAATATTTTGAGCAGATGATAGAAAAATGCAGTTATTATTTTTTAAAAACAATTTTTGACCCTAATCTTTCAATTATAATGGGCTTAGGACCTCCCTGTGTCTGTCTTTGAGTGCAAGAGAGCACCTACATATTATATTTGTTGGATTATGAGCTGAATTACTGAAAAGTACTGTTATGCTAAGAATTGATAATTACAAGAAGTATCATTCATAATTATAAGCATCATAATACAGAGGGAGATACTATTGGTTTTCATGATGTAAAGAGTATGATTTTTACTACTAAAACGGGTTGCTGTTACAGCTATCAAAATATATATTTGCAATGCCACATTCATTATAATGTTTCAACAGTGGTCTGTTACAATAAAAATTAAACAAAATCCAAATGAACCGAAGATAAGCCCACTGAAACTGAGGGGAAAAAAAATCAACTTTGGTGTAATTTCAAAAATCTCCAAAATCAAAGGAATGGAAAAATGAGCACGTAAAAGAGATACTGAACTACTAATTCACCTCTTTTTTTCCTAATCCTTCTGTCAGCTCAGCATTTCAATTGGACAGAGGTATTAGTATTAACTCAGTGTTTATATTGGATTAGAACATTCCTGACTTTTACAGAGTCCAAGGTAAATATTTTAAACAGGCCCTTATCAGAATCAATTTTCTTGATGGCATTGCTATTTGTACATTTTTTTTTTTCTGCTGGCTTAAAATGCATCTGATTGTCTCTAATCCATCCAGGGAGGAACAAGCCACTTTTTAAATCTGTAGCAAGGTAAATATCACCCTTTTGAGAGTGTTTTAGCCTAATTTCCCGTGCCTGTGTGGAAACAAAATTAAGAAGGAATTCCATGTTCAACTGAGCGAGCATGAGGAAGAGTCAGTTCTTTTTAGTTTTTTTGATTGCACTTGTACAGTGAATTGCATTCAGTCATAGATTAGTTTCATATGACCACATTTCTGCATAAAAAGAGTCATGAAAAGGGCCAAGGGTCTCTTGCTAAACACATCTTAATATTGCTCTGACTAGCATTAAGGTTGACTTTCGGTGTTCTAGTTAATGATGTGCAGAATCTAGTGGAAATCTTTCCTGAAAAATAATAAAAGTCTGATTTCCATTAATCTAACTGTTGCTGTTATTATTTGTGAAGGAATGACCTCATGGAGGGTTGTGACAGGGGAGCAGACTCACTCTGGTGTCCAGGAGTGAGGCTTAATGTCTTATCTGAAAGACCGTGTTGTCTTCCTTTTCCATAGCATATGGGATATTTGGCAAAAAGCTCTCTTTTGCTAATGCCCCAGAGGGCGAGCATTTAAAGTAACTTGCAAACCTGCAGTTGATCTCCTTACCCGGAGCCTTGAGAGAGTGAAAGATGTTGTTTGGAAATGTTTCATAAAACAAAGGTAAGAATCTTTCAGGTTCACCAAGTCTACAGGACGTAGACTGTATGATGTAATCCAGATGTAACTCAGACTGACACTTTTATATGGAAAGTCTTTTTTTCCAACTGACAGAAAGGAAAAATAATTCCCAGAGAAATCTGAGAATTATTTAGTAGTTTCATTCCACACTTTTTTTTTTTTTTTTTTTTTTTTTTTGCCAGTAACTAGTCTGGACTTTATTGTACTGATATAGTCAGGAAATGCAATTGCTTTAGCTACAGAAGTACAGAAGTGACCTCAGTAAAAAATGTTAATGAAGACTCACTCTTATTGGCCCTCAGACAGAAGAACTGCACTGGGAGAAGACAGGGGAAGAAACACTTTTTCTCCCAATCCGTAACTCCCGTGTAAGTTCTGGGAAACCAGCATCCCCTTTATTCAACAGACACAAGTGAATTTCCCCCCTTCATGGTTTAGGACCTATGCTGGAAAATTTGCGTCACATGCACCACAAATGCTTAGCATCTGGAAAGCAAATAAAGGCAATGCAAAATACATTTCTACCATTTTTTTTTTAATGCTGTGGGTATTTTTAAGTCAATGTAATGTTTATAGGAGAAGAACAGACCATCCCACAGTTTTCAGGAACTTGCATTTATTAACGTCTTCTCATATGCCACAAGGTATTTTTTCTGTCCTAGGATACTGTAGCACAAGCATTTTAATTTAAACAATTTATGGGCCCTGTTGTCTCTCTATAGACTTATTTATTGCAGTAAATTCATCGATTACTGTTGTGGCAGTGTTTTGAGACTTCATGCAAGGTGAAACTTCAGTGGACTACGTGCCCTGTTAAAAACGTCTCTGTAGTGCTACTTTACACTAAATTTACCTGCAATTTATTATAGACTAAGAAGGACTATCCCTGGGTCAAAGAGTTTACACAATTATTAAGCCACAACATATCATATTTCATAACAAAATATCAGGAGGACTGGAGGTAGGGGAAAGAGAAAAGAAACCGTGAAGAAAAGAAAGATTAACTGACTGATTCTGAGACACTATGGTAAAAATAAGTTATCCATTCTTAAAATCTGCCTTACTGTTTAAGCCCAGGTTTACAAACAGATTTATAGGACTAGCTATTTTTAGGTAACCTTGATTCAAATAGTAATTAAGGAAGACAGAATTTGTGTACAGAGTTAGGACTGAATCCTTAACCACTGGTAGGCTGACGTCAGTGGATCTGGGGATAAGATTTTCTTGACTAATTTCAGTGGGATATAGCATGAAATAAATGCAAGAAAAAACTTGATATAGAGATAGAAACTTTATCAGTGGAGTCTGCCATGACTGTTGGAGATTACGCGACAAACAGAAATGGGAGAAAATGAAAAAAGTAGCTTGGCAGGGCATCAAGACACCAACAGCTGCCAAAGGGAGATAATAGGAGAAGAGCAGTAATGAAGGCAAGGAAGACGTGAAAGCAAATGAGGCCTCTGGTCTTGGGCATGTTGAATTTAAGCTGGTGGTTTAACATCAGGCAGAAATATTTGAAAGGCAGGGCATAGTGTAGAACTGAAGGAGAAGAGGCATGTCTGAAGGGACAAATGTGTGAGTTATCTACTTGAAGACATTATTTTGAATGAATGGAGAAGAGATTATTCAAGAGGAAGAGATTTAGTGTGCAAAGTCCTTCAATCAGCATTTCACCCAGGATTCAGTTATGTGTGGATAAATATCTTGAACAATTTGGTCTAACTATAAAGGGTGCTACTGACAAAAAATTAAAATATAATAAAAAGAAGTTGGCTTCTTTCACGATTGAAATGATTTCCTACCATACTACGTGGCATGGAATCACCTTAATGCATATTGTATTTGTACGTGGGCATTTCTGTAACCTACCTGTAAGCACCAAGCTTGAAAAGTGTCAGTTGCCAGAAATTTAATGTCAAATTCACAGAGAGAGCTAATCTCTTTTCTTAGATTGATGGATATTTAGCAGGAACTGTTGAGTTCTCAGGCTGAAAATCACTGGTTTATATAGACGTATTACCCTACTGGTTCGTAAGAAGCTACTTGGTTTTATATAGTGCTGTAAGTAAAGTAAGTATTGACAAAGACAGTTGATTTGTAGTGCTTTATTTTTGGGTTTTTTTTTTTTTTTTTTTTTTTTTACATGTGGACTGAGGTTTTTGGAGGCTCTGTAAGAGCTTTAGGAGTTTAAATTTGCTTGGTTATGTTTTTAGATGGAAAATAAATTTATGTTTTTGAAAGAAGCATAGATAAATTCTGCCTTTGTTTGTACTGGTACAGACCTAACAAGAGAATTATTCACATAGATACAGCTTGGCGATGTTCCTATGGCTGTTTTTTCTCTCGCCAAGGGAGCATTTTTATTTACACGTCTTCTGTCAGAGTCTAAAGAATAATCAATCGGTGGCCTATGGGATGTGGATTTTGTAGTCTTAGTTGATTCCTACATGAAAGGAGTCAGTGTCACAAAGAAATCATCCTGCCTTTAATATTATTGGCCAAATACAATAATGCCAAATTTTATGTTGATAAATGGATACGGAAAAATAAGCTCCAATTCATTTCACTGGTTGTCTCCTTTAGGATTAAAGGTATATTGGGAGAGAAATATGATGAGACTTGCATAGCAATTGGCCTTCCTCTTTTCTGGGGCTAGATAATAAATTTTGTCTGTGAACTTGGCACATTTCTTTAGCACTAATTTGACTTTTTAAATGTTTCTTTCTAATCTAATGTAGATTCAGTGGTAGCATTAACCTCAGAATAGACTAAGGACTGCAGTAAGACAAGCCTTATGAGTAGAGAAAATATCATTTCTTAGAAAGTTACTGTAGCTGGAAAATCATGCAAACTTTCAAGCACACAAGGCTTTCTTAGGTCATTTAGTTACTTTAGCAAATATCTTTCTGGTAAAAGCACTTAACGACACAATTAATTCAGGGTTTTTTTTTTTCAGATGCCAGGACATTAGCTGTATTAAAGGAATGACAGTGCCAAATTAGTCTTTTATTACAAAACAGAAAACACTCTTGTATATGAAAAGCATTTTCTGCTTGCTTTCCAGAGAATTTCATACATCTTCACAGTACTTTGCACAAGATCTAAACTTGAATTTCAGTGACCCTGCTCATGAGCAAGTATGTTAATTTTTTGAAAACTCTTCTGAAGACTCAGGAACTAATATAAAAACAGCTATTTCAAGCAAGCAAACAAAAATATTGTGAACTTATAGATAAAATAATTATCAGATTAACTTAGAGACAGGTATTTGTTATCTAGGAGTATAAGTAAGCATTTGCACTTACTGTGAAAAAAAATACTACTCAGGCATATGCTACAAGCCAAAACTGAGTCTAATCTTATTCAATTCTCTAGTTTAAAAACAAGAGCAAGAGAAATGATGTATCTAAAAAGCCATGTTTGTTTTAAGGAAAACAAATCTTTCAGGCCATAAGAACGGTTAGATATGATCAGAGCTGGGATAAAACTGTGGTAAAGTCTGAAAACTACCCTAGAATATTTTTAGTAGGATTTGTTTCAAAAAGGAAAAGGAATTTGAAAGCTTGCTCTTTGTGTCACAGTTTAAATTGTGTCACCAGTGATGTTTGGAAAAAACTGATTGTCCAGGGAAAATTTATGAGCTGGAGGCATGTTTAGAGCTACTGAGGTAGCGTGGAATTTGGACTATCTCTGATTCTTATCACACCTATTTAAGGTTTTTCAAAGGCAGATGTTTAGTTTTTAAAAAAGGGACTAGGACTGTGCCAGAAACTTAATACAGGACATCCCAGAAATGTTTAACTCTTCTCTGAGTCAATATAGCTAATACCATGGAGCTCAAAGGGAGCTGACTCAGAACTTCTTATAGTATAGAAAAATGACACTTTGAGTTATATACACATTACTTCAAAAAAAAAAAAAAATTTAAGAAAATATATAATCTGACAAAGTCTCTTTAGACATCTGTCAAGTTAAATTTCAGTCTAATTATGTTCTAACCTGTCCCAGCCTCCTAGCAATTGCTGTTAGAGTGAAGAGGATTTTAATAAAATGTAGCTTCAACAGACCTTACGCATTGTTTTTGCCATACAGTTTTGACCCACATCAGAAAAATGAAAAGTATCATGCAAAGGTCTAAAAGGAGAAGCATCTCAGTGATGTCAAAATGACCGCATGTGAGCATTCCTTTATCTAAAGGGATTTAGATTTACAGCTTACTTATCTCACCAAAACAACCTCTAACCTACCTGCAAGAGTACTTGAAGACTGCTTTTTTTTCCTCCAAAACTGTGTTGAGAAAGTTGTAACTTGACTAAAATCCTAAGTTTTGAGCTGGCCTTCCTTTCCTGTGGTGTTCCACAATACATAAACCATTACGATTCCTTGACTAGCTTCTCATTTCCATTTCCACTCTGCACTGTGTTTTCCTCCTTTGTTCCTCAGCTGTGGAATGTGAGTTATGGGATCCACCCATGATGTAATGTTAGACATCTAAACTGCCATTGTGAGACAGTCACGTTAGACCAGGGCAAATGGGGAAAGACAAATAATTCTGCAGTGGATTCATCTGATGTAGAAGATATCTCTGTGAAAATGAGATGAATTGCACCCAACAAACGCCTACTTTTCTCCACTGACTGTAGAAGGAATCCCAAAAGCTAGCTCAGATACAAGAATCTATACTGAGGAATATTAACCGAGATGTTTATGAAAGTCTGTGTTCTTTTTCAGAAGGGACCTAATGACTTCAGTGCGATGAAAACAAAGCATCTGGGGACACATTCTCATTGGTCTAGAAACAACTGAGAAAGTAAACAAAGCAAAGACACACAAACAGAGAAGAAAAAAGAAAAAAGTCAGTGGAGAAACTGTGAATACACAAGTAACTTTGTTGTGTATTTCTGAATGACCTAGAACACAAAGTGAAAGCATACGCGTTTGTGTGTGTTTCTGTGTATAGACACAGCACTGGGAAGAGTGGAATAAGTACAGTGAAATCCCTAAATCACTGTGGCTGATATCAGTCATTCCAGTGGATTTGGCAATATTGCTTGGAAATTTATTAAGTGGCACTTAGTTTTCTGTACTGGTATATTGCCTCAGCTAACAAGAGCCATCTCATACCAGTTTGAAAAACTAATGTATCTCATACTGAGACGGTTTACGTGTCTTTTCATGAAAGTGCAGGGTAGAAGCTATAACGTACTGAGAACTGTGTGGATCACGTGTGGATCACATATGGATCACAGTAGTGAAAATATCTCCCTTCTGCTGATGCAAAGACTCATATCTTTCAAGATTTGAACAGTCTGGCAAGAAAGGGCAACAGATACCTCTGACTCTTGGAGATTAGCTAAAGGGAAGAAGTGACAGGAGAGAGGGGAGGTTTCGTGGTATATTTTGCTTGGCGCAAGGGCATTCATGTTCCCAGTCATTCTCTGCTATCCCTCTGCACTTCACACTGAAACAGCTTTGAAATGGAGACCAAACAAAAGACTGACTGGCCAGAAGACAGGAAGGTTTTCATTTCGCAGAGTCACAAATAAAAGTCCCACAAAGGCTAGGAAAGAGGAGATAATAAATAGAAAATTCCAGGTAAATTTCAGTAGCTAAGTGACAACAATGTGAACTGAAACACAAACACATGCTAAACCATCTTAACATTATGGCTATAATACAAAATTAGTGGAAACGCAAATATTGAAAGTTCATTAGAAATAAAAAAACATTTGAATAATTAATTTATAAATAATAATTTAAAAAAAAAGTGAAAATAATGTGTAAGTAGAAAGTTTTCCAGGGCAAACCTGCATAACATTTGCCCATAAGAATATCAGATTGAAGTTTCCCACTGAATTTACCTGTTATATCTGTGGACTTGAGGGACTGTTCATTGGCAGCAATCCTCACTATGCAAATATTTCTACTCAAAGGGTCAGAAGCCGAGCAAACGTATTGCAAGTGATTACACTTTGTGTGGTCTATTGTGCTGCTAGTCTTTGATTCTAATGGCATCTTATCTGAATGTTTTGATCTCAGGAAGAAAAAGGAAGTGTACCAGTGGAACAAACCCAAAATACTTCTGTTTTTGAGACAAAAATGAGCATTGCACTGCTTAAGTGGGTTTGGATTTAAAAATCTCCTTGAGGCATTTTCTTGAAAATCACGTGAGGAATAAGCATGTGGCTCTGAACGATCAGGGCACCGTGGTCTCAATCCCTTCTTCAGGGGAAGCCCGATCTAAGCTGAGTTGTTTATTTCAGCCATAAAATGATGGAGTTAACGCTGCCCATAGACTTCAGGCTTCGGATGATCTCAGCTGCTGGGTGGCTGCTGGGACTGAGGTACTGCTGTTTGCACTGTACAGCGCACAGTGGCTAGCATCGGTTCTGAAGGAAACAAGACTTGTGCGATTATGGCACGTTCATTGGCATATGTGTATTCATCCTAACACATTTTGAATCTGTTGGCTAATTTAAAGATGTCTTAGGGAAAAAAACTCTTGAAGATTTAACATTCCAAAGTATTTTCTGCAGCTGGTGGCAGGGGAGAGGAGAAAAATCCTCTTAAGAGAAAGATTGCAGCATCAGTTCAACTCCTGAACTGACAAGGGAGAGGGTTGTTATGAATGTCCTACTAACCAAAATCTCTTCAGGCAGAATTCGTGATCTGCTTGACCACAAAGCAGCCAAACCTGAGACAAATCTACGGAAATTAGGCTTGATTATTTCTGCTGCTTACTGGATTCCTTGTTCTAGTGCTGGCAATGGGAATTTGCAGTCATTCTCCAAGTAGTAACAGGAGATCAGAGAGTAAATCTGGTGGCCCTTAAGGAAAATCCAGAAGCTATTAGGAAATTATTGAGGTTTGGTGACCTGTACTCCTGAGAAATGGCAATTGCCTACATTCATTTGTAACAGACTTCTCTGTAGCTTACCAGAAAATTTCGCATCCTTTGATGAACACATTAAAAGCAAAAAGTGTTTCTGTAGCACTTTTTGAATTCAGGATACCAAAGATATCATTCTCCAAAAAATTTAGATTCAGTTTCAATTTCATGTTTTCCATTCTAGGATAGGACTGCAGATATTTTATGGGAAAGCATGCTTGCTTATACCTTTCATATAAAAAAGTCTAATTTATATAGAAATAATCCTATTGTCCTTCAACTTCTCAAACCTATTTTTTTCTTTTTTTTTTTTTTTTAATTAATATCTGAATCTGGAGCTAAAATTGCAAATTTTGTCCTTTTAAAGCCTGACTAGAATTTTAACCATACCTACTAACCATCAGTCTTTATAAAAACTAAATCTAGTGACGTCTTACCTGTTAATAGCATTTAGCTCAAATTTTTACTATCCAAAGAGTGTAAAATGGTTTCCTCATCACATAATTCCAGTGGAAATTTCTGTGAGCACATTCATCCTTGGCATCTTCTATGCAAATCCTATGCGGAATTGTTATTGCCACAGATACATCTGCTTTATAAAGACTACCATAGACTCCCTTGTAAGTATCTCATCCTCTGTTTTTATTAATCACCTCTCAGCCCATTAAGCATTTACATAGTTCTATCTCAGGTTAAATAGAATTTAAAAAGTGAATTTGTCTGGAAAATGTATCACTACCTTTTAATGTTCGCTAGCTCTCTTGTGACATCTCCACTGAATTTCCAATATATTTTTAATAACCTGCAAGTGGATCAGCTAGCAATAGTCTCCCTGTGTTTGCTGCTACAGCTGCATCTAATTTGAGGATCTAGACACAGCCAGAAATCTTGGTAAACCTTGTACAGACATGCAAATGCATCATCACCCTATGCCATTGATCTTTTAAGCAGGCTGAATAAAACCAGCAGCAATATCTTCAACAGCCAACTTCTTCTGCCAGTGGAAAAAAAAAAAAAAAAAGTTCTCAGGAAACTGATCAAAACAGACCTTTCTTTCCCTTCAGTACACAGTAGGTTTTGTGTCACACTCAGATATGCTTAATATTTGCCCAAAATGGCTCTCTATCTAAGGCGCCTGATGAAGGGTGGATAACATGTCAGTCTCTATAATAAACCATGGAGACTCACGTGGCCAGTATTCCCATTCACCCACTCTCTGAACCTGCGGGCCAGCTGATCCGTTACATGTTTATAGCTGGGACTACTTCTGCTGCAAATCTGAAGTCAGGCTCCCAACTTCTACTAGCCCCTCCTATACTTCTAGTTTTTTGAAGGCAACAGACTGACATTAGAAACTGATGTGAAATATGCCGCCCCCTGTTCTCTCTCAAGAGCCTACTGCCAATACCCAACCCTGTACCCTTTACGGATATAAGATATTCTGCAAACACAATCCGGATTTCCACTATAACAAGTCATTACAGTCTTGCTGACTTCAATCTTTTTCATAATTATATTCCCTCCTTTCATATAAGTGGGCATTTTTCTGTTACAAACATACAACACAAAGCTAAAAATCATGTTCTGGACATGACATGCTCAACTTTCTCAGCAAATCGTTCTAGTCACCATTGGTCCTCGCTGTTGTGTCCTAGAGATGCTCACAGAAAGTGCAGTAATGCTTAAAACAAAAAAAATACCGAACAGCGCAAGGACTGAGTTATAAGAGGTTGAGCAAGCTTGTCTCAAAGAATATTTGGGTTGTATCGAGGTTGCCTGTTCCAGAAAGCTATGATGATCATAGCAAATATATTGTAGTCCTTTGCATTTCTATGAAAGTAACATATATAAATAAAGTAATAATAATTATATAAAGTAATATATAAACTATATAAAGTAATATAATTGTAAGAGAATTTGAACCTCTGCTAGGAATGAATGAATACAGACATTTCCAGAAGAATTTAAATATCTACCTATGCCAGCAATTAATTTCATTGTGTCTTACTGAGGTCCTTGTATGGTGCTTGTTAGATTATAGATTATCAAATTGCCTTATCCATGTTTCATATCCCCTAAATATGACTATCTAAAAGCATAGTGTCAAGCCTAAGCTGTTTTTGTAAGATCCTTTTCAGTAGCCAGTAAGGCTTCATGACTAGGGCATAATGCACTCTGTTTATATTCAGCACCTATTTTAACACAGGGTGACTTATCACCTAGGAATGTTTCCCCATTGGTTATAGAGTGGTGGATGAACTTAGATGAAACAGCTGACTTTTAGGTAGCTAAATAGGTTAACATCAGCCATGCCAGAAGTGTGCATTCTTCTATCTTCTTCCCAAAGGAAGGAATATATAGTGTGACATACGCATTTTGGATGTATACAGTTTTTATGAGTTTGTTCTGGCTGGGGGTTATGTTTGCTCAGCTTTGCTTTCATATTTTAATAACAGAAAAGAAGAGAAATTCAAGAAATACCCGTACACCACTGCCACAGTATTATTCTTATTTCTACTTTTTTGGGGACAGCTTAATTTTTAAGTTAATATTATAAATATGCACTCAAGGATTTTGGATGCTGGAGTTAACTATAGCCAAAAGCACTAATAGGCACCAGGATGCCTGATAGAAACAAAAAGAGCACATGTAAGTTCATTGTGTTTTTATACCAGTATATGCCATGTACAAGTAGTGCGTTTCACTTGCTAATTAACAGGAAGCAGAGAAGTTTAAGAGATCAGAAATATAAATACTCTTTAGTTTATTTTGCCTGTGATGGGTGATTCATTATTTGTTAGAATAATGTATTTTTTTTCAAAAGAAGTCATTTATGTCATTGTACATTGCTGTAACAAAGGTTTTACTACCTTATAAATTCTTCCACACTCAACAGTTTCTGTTTTGGCCATGGCTTTAGATTCTTGCTGCCTGCTGCTGATGTCTCTAATGAGGCTGGACCGAGCTTTTAGGCACAAATCTTCTATACAATATAAAGTCTGGAGAGATGTTCTCGCCCAGGCTCGGGGGAAGAGCATTATGAGCACGACATGCTCTGTGTAACCACAGCCCACACTCAAATCCAGCCGTTATGGGGTTAGTTCCCACCACCCGCACGTGTTGAGGACTGCAACAGTCTCACTGCTCACACAGCTGCCGAAAGTCACAGGCTGGAGAAGACCACACAGGAAATGTTAAACTAAGAAACTAAGCGCTGGATCGCATCTTTGGTAGGGTAAAGCTGTTTAATTCTCTTCTGTGCTGCACTGCCTAAATAGATCCCCAAGTTAGTGGAGGCTGACAAAGAATTAAAAAAAAACATTCAAGAGATGGTGAGGATTTTTCTATCATTGTGAGGGAAGTCATTGCCATTCTGATCTCTCATGTCAGGAGTGTGTGTGCAGGGAAGCATAAGCAGCCAGTGAAACAGGTAAAAAGGCATGGCAGAAAGTCTTCCAGAAAGTGTTCTCTTCACTATGTGCAATGGCCATGGGCCTATCATCTGTCCCTTGTAACTTTACTGATGATCCAGTTTAATTAGAATGGGCAAGGAGCCTGGGAGGGAAGAAGGTGAAGCTGTCCAGGAAAAACTTTCTTTTAGAAAGAACAAAGAAAGCTAACCTTTTCAGGCAGAGTTTTCCTGAAGCTCTTTCAGAAAAAGACTAAGCAATACATCCCATTCTTCTCCAGGAATGGCTATTTTCAAATGTTATTAAGCTGTCGGCAGCTGGGAGTAAAAAACAGAACCAAAGGCAATACACAAATATCACTTGTGTGGTTTGCATTTGATTCTCAGAAAACAGCTGTGCATTTGGGAGCTTTTCCATGAGAGACAGAGGGGACATCTTTGTCAGGGGCCAACATTTCCGTTGAATGTATCACAGGAGAGACCATAACATCATCATTTGAATATGTGATTATTTTTATAGAGCTAGAAGTGTAATTTCATTGCTACATATGTATAGCTTAACCTTAGCTGGGTGATAAGCAGCTATTTCCTCCCATAAAAGCTGATAAAAAAATTAAAGTAATATACAAGTCAGTAGAAGTTTTCTTTCAAAATGTTGACTTTTATTAGGAAAACTAAACTGCAAGAAATATTCAGCTTAGCTGCAACCATAATTGAAAATTTGCCCCCTGTTGGAGAAATTATTCATCCAATTGCTTGGACACAACTTCATGCTGTGACGTTTTTAATGGTAACTACCCATTCAGTATAAAACACAGAAAAATTATTCATATTCCTGGTGTTCTGCAGATATAACGCCTCCAGATATTGCCTAACTACCTGTTTGAACATGAAAAATGCTCCCCATTCAGGAACAAAACTTGCTGTTTTCACTGTTGTCTTGGAGGAGAGGAGACTGAAAAGAGACCCTGTAAACAAATACTGTTGTTCCCTTCCCATGCCTGAATTTTTGAGATTTCTGTTCAAAGGCTACAACAATGATGAAGTGCTCAGGTCACAATCAATTGTTTCCTGATGCCCTCAATTGTCACCTAAGACTAGATCTCTGTCTTCCACAAGCTAATAGGACAACAACAACAACAGTTAAAAGCACGTGACAGACAAAGAGAATACATCCTGATAGTCAGTAAAATTAATCTCATAACACTATTATCTGATTACAATTCTAGCAGAATAATGACAATTTTCAAGCAGTCCTCCTCCTTCTACTGTTTTTAAAACCCTCAATTACATGTGTCATATGCTATCCAGGAGGAAAAGAAGCTGCCTTCGTAAGGGTTACCCCATATTGTCACTCATGCATAGATGGGGACATTCTCCCTCTCAAGCAGCCTGTTCCCTCCATCAGGTCCTTGTGGTCCAGTAACCACTTATGGACAGAATTGTCCAAACTACTCCCCAAAAGCAAAAATAGGATGCCCTTGTCCTGCATGTCAGCACAGAACATGTGGGTTCGTTAGAAATCTGGAGAAATAAGATTTCTCTTGTTCTCCTAGAGTCTAAGTTTTAGAACTAAAGGGTCAATCAGCTGATATAGCTGATATAGTTGATATAGTTGATATATAGCTTATATATGCTTGCCATATTTCCTAGGGTGTTCTTTTGATCATATCTGCAAGAACATATCAGAAGAGAGTTCATTCTGACATTGCTGTAGTTTTCTTTTTTATTTTAATTTCAAATGCGCGTGAAAGTGACTTAGATACCTTTTTCATTACCTCAGGGGTACACCTTGCTCAGTTCCATGTTTGCAAAAGTTTTGCAAATGCTACATCATTTGTGGTTTTGCAAAAACTTCCTGCTTTCACTTGGGGTGTGTTGATAAGCTCACCTCAAAAAGACAAGAATGCAGGTCCTGTAGGAGCCATAATTAATGGCTGTCATCACATTGGCAGCAGCTATCAATTTTACCTCTCAGTTTTTCAGTGCATTTCAGGAGTTACAGGTTGTTGGTGCTCATCTTTCTGGGATCCATGCAAAATGTGGTATCTTGCTAAACATCAGAGGGAAAGGAAGTGGATACAGACAGAAACTCTGCCATTCGCTTTGGCATCATGTCAGCTGGTGAACAGTTCTTTTAATGTTGTGATGCCATGATGTAAGTGGGTATTCCAGTTACTCAATATCCCTCTGAAATGTACTGAGCACTAACTTTGACCATGTCCCTAGAAATGCCTCTCTTTCTTGCCCAACTAAGCACTATAAACTAAATTCACTTTCTTAATTTAGATCTGGAGTGGCAATAATGGCTCTGATTGATAGGCAACACCAAGTTACAGTTACAGAGAGCAGCTTTTAGAGGTGATATAACTATATAAACCTTTACTACTTTTTGTAGGAAGCTCAAATGAGATTGCTTTGCACTGAGCTCCAGCACACACCTCCAGAACTGTCTGGAAATCCGTGTCAATGTTTGGTGATTTCAGACAATACTTTGATGCTTACCTGGACAGAGTTACAGAGACCTCTGCAGGGAGCTTTTGCGGTGTGTGTGGCATTGCAGGGCAGACACTGTCTGGTGCACACTAATGCCTCTGCCTGAAACTACCAAATCAAAACGGGGTCGCTGAAGAAGAGGTGGGTGGGTAGTGCTGCCTCTCCTCACATCTTAACCGCTGCTTCAGTCATCCACATGAATCTCAAAACTTCCCTCTCCCTCATTATGTTTAAAGTGTTCGGAGACTGGCTAAAACCAAAGGAGTGTTTGGTTTCCCAAATGCACGTTCCCAGTACAACACACGAAAAGCCTCACAACTGTATAAATTGTCATCTGAGAACTGAATACTGACTTTATTCAATCTAATGTTAAAATTCCTGTTGATTTCAATGAGAACAGAAATGAGCCCTTGGGGCTTAAAAGAAAAAAAGAAAAGAAAAGAAAAAAAAAAAAAGCTTAATCTCTCCACTAACTTGGAAGGCAAGGTTTTTATAGGATTCTCCAAAGCACTGATCTAACGCCACCTTATCCCATAGTACAGTTTATGTCAGTCAGTGCAGCTGTACAAAGACTGCTTTGAGTCAGATGCCAGAAATTAGCTGAACATGAAGTGTCACTCAGCTAACCGTGTCACTTGTTCAGCCCACAAGCCAGAAAAATATTCCAATGCTGTTCACAAAAGGGGAAGAATACTTTGCACGCGGTTCACATTTTGTTCTCTCCCTTGTCACAGCAGCTGAATCTGAGTGACATCTTCTTTAATTGTTCTGCACAATTTCTGAACATATGAAGTTCTTTAGCTTTTGTCCCTATGCATCACTACACCAAGTTTTAGAAAACAAATATTGGGGTGGGGTAAGTTACCGATGTAGTTAAATTTCAAGTGAAGAAAGTATGTTTTCAAGCACAATCAATTTCTAACCATCCGGCTTCATTCAGCTGTCATCTGTGATATGCTTTGATATGTTTAACAAGCTGTTTCTGTCATAACCACAATACCTTGGAATATTACCATTTTTACATTTATCAGCACGTTGAACCTAATTCATTCTTTTTCCTGTAAGAGCAAGAACAGGCATACTTTCTCCATGTAACATAAACAGCTGCAAGCTTTCAGAGCTTCAGAACACTGTGTTTGTTTGTTATAATGGAAAATGTATATGTAGGAATTGTGACAAAGGGGCTGAAAGATACATTTAATTAGTAGCAGATGGTACATAAAATGATATCATATTTTCTCAAGCAGAAAAACAAGAGAAATCTTAAATCCAATCAACAAAAGATAATGTAAATTTGTTTAGTTGCCCCATTTAATAGCTTTGATAATCCTTTCAAGTTCATAAAATAGACTAACATAACAAACATGGCATTTTAGGCACATAATTGTAATCCAGAATTCAATGCTTAAGGGCGTCAAACACTTTTCAAAACTTGTGGTTGTATCTAACAGCACTTTCTAAAAGCAATGAATAATTTTTTAAAAGTTTTATGAATTTTTAGGTACCCACACAGAAGGCGATTCATGATGTTAATGAGAACCCCCAGCAAAACCTCTGCGAGACGAGTAAAAAATAAAAAAACAAACAAAAAAACCTATAATCAAATCTTGCCATTCTCTCTGCACCCCAGGGTAATGGACAGGGAGAAAAGGGGAAGGGGAACGGTTAACACTTTTTCCCTTATTAATTTGAGTTTCACTAGTTAGGATGAAATAAAAATAATCAGAGCATAAAATTTAAATATATGATAATGAAATCTATTACAGACAAAATATACACAGCAGAAAACCCACTATGTAAAAGAATAAGAAAAAAACCCCAACAAAACAACCTTGAAAGCTAATAATAGGGAAGTAAGAATGAGAACAAAAAGAAAGGATCTGAACTAATGTTTTTTCCACTCATCCAGTTATCCATAAAATAGCATTGCAGTCTACAAGACATCTGAGATCCATTTGCTAACAGCCAGGAAGGAAGGAAGGAAGGAAGGAAGGCTATCAGTAGTAAACCTAGTTGTTTGGTAATAAATCAAAACTTCAAGATTCACAGCTTATATTTTAGTTTAAAAGCTACACAATCCTTTTTATTTTTATTTAGAAATAGTTATGTAGCATGTATCAATGGAGGAATGCATACGATATAGAAGATGCATCTTTAGCAGAAGCTTGTGAATGCTTAGTCTGATTTATGTGAATTGCAGCAGACCAACCCATTGGCATAGGACCAGTTAGAATTGAGATTGTGAGTACAAAATCACTCCAGGATTTCACTGTGGAATAATCCTGAACACAGAGATACCTACGTGCTTAATTCATTTTAGTGGAATCTGGATGTGTTAATTTAAACACACCCCCTTGAGAATATTCCCTATATGTCAGATTTCCGGTTGTTACATTTCTCTTCTAGTACTAAATTACCACCTTCCTCAATAGAATCTAAGGGCTGTCCAAACTCTTTGACTTAAGACTGGAATTTTTTCTTTCCCATACGATTAAAAAACTCAAAAATTATGTGGGTTTGGTTTGTTTTTTGATTTTTTGGTTTGTTTGGGTTTTGGTTTTGGTTTTTTTTGTTTTTTTTTGTTTGTTTGTTTGTTTTTTTAATAACTACTGAGAGTTTTATTTAACAGCTGTTTATTCTGCTTTTTGGGTATGACCATATGACACATTTCCTCAAGTCCGGCATGAGACGCATCCTCTTGCCTCGGCAATTCCTTTGTGCTCACAGTGATTTGCACCTGCTGCTCCAAGAACCCTTATCCTAGACAACCTTAGTCTTCTGAGAGCCCATTGGACTCCTTAAATTTCATTTTTGGTTAAATGCATACAGAACAAATACCGTTTGACATGGTGTGGTTATTAATTTGAGCTTTTTTTCTCTCTCCTGGTTAAGTTTTCCAGTATGAGAAGGGTCCCTAGTGTATTTCAGATTTAGGAAAAAAACACCCTATAACAGTTTGTATACAATAGCAATTGAAAATGAGTATCTCAGGGCTCATTAAACTGTGACATATTAAAATGTTTTCCAAACAACTTAAATAACCTAAGACTTTGCCTGCTGGATAGCTATCAATTTTTGAACTGGAATAAAATGTGAGATGATCAGGAAAATCTAATTTAGTTTTTCTCAGTCTAATCTACTCGCTAATCTTCTGTATCTGCCGAATGTAAATAAAGAAACATTTCGCTCTACATTTTTTTTGTCTCTCTCCAGCATACTCACAAAATTATATTGAAACATAATTTCTTTGAACAGATTTTAGACCGTTGATTCAGAAAATAATGCTTTGGGTGAGCAGACATGCAGAGGACTTGGTCCTCAAATGACCAAGTTAAGCACATGCTGATGCTTGGAAAGTATGTATTCTTGCTGTGTGAGAAGTGGGAAATATGAAAGGTGCAAGCTGCTGGCTCTCAGCAAAAATCATAATGTAACATTAGTTATATTATTTGATTTACTTGTGTTTTACTTTTCTTTATTTGTGTTCAGTTGTTGTAGCGGTGTGCTCTCCCCTTTTCCCCCTTTTTCTCTCCCTGGCTCCTGCTCAAGCCATGGCCATCAGCAGGAGTTTTTATGAGTTGCACCTGAACTGTGGGGGATGGCGGGCAACATAGTCAAAACACTGTCTGGAGTGGGGACCTAGATATCTTGTTCCCATGCGAATATGACTGCAGGTCAATTATCTTACTCCATAAATAGTGGACAGCCCAAGAGCCTTTGAGCCCTCCTGCACAGCAGCGGGCTGCACGACAGGATCTCCCCTTCAGTGGGGACACTCGCTTAAGGTTCTACTCCTTGAGGTTGAGAGATTCCTTGCCGCAACAGGTTCTCAGTAAGCGACTAATAGCATGCTAAACTTTGAAATCTTAGCTAAGTGATATAAAGGATTGATTGTGCATATATAATCCTTTAGACATAAACTATTAACCAAGTCTGGGACTAGGATTGGATCCAGCCGCACCTAGACTCCTCTCTGAGAAGGAGTTTAGAAAGCAAGGGGGTCCTTTCTGAACCTTGACTCAACAGGAGGGTCTCCCTGACAGCTTGTCTGACCCTGGCCTCTAGGCAGTAAATAATCAAGTGTACCCTGTCATCAAATCTCATAAAACACTGTTGCGTTCACTACTAACTTTGTTAAATCACTGTTTTATGTTCATAAATATTTCACTACTACTCTCTTACAAGTGAAGTTAATCACTCTGCCCGCAACAGTTGTATTCATGTTAAGCTAGGTGTAATTCCTGCTACAAAGCATTTACATTATCAAATACTATTAATGTTTATGCATCATTTTTGCAGATGCCATTTTTTTACACTGGAATTAGATAGCCCATGCTCTAGAATATTCAGTTAAAATATGCAAACGATATGTCTTCCAATCTGCCATGGCATCTCTCTAGCAATAGCACATTGAGCAGATTGTTCAGATAATGTTTAAATCGTTGTATCTGAAACTCATTAATTACTGTCACACATTAATTAATTTAGGGAAATGAGAAGTTGGTTTGAACTAAAAATGGAATCTTTGTATTAAAAAAAAAAAGTTAAGCCAAAATTTTTTTGGCAGTGTCAATACTTTTCTTTGAAAAATCAAAAGGTTTTTGAAAGCAACTCATTCTTAAAAAGCCTCTGTTTCAACAGCTTGCCATTTTCCAAAGGAAAGTGTTTCATCCCAGAGTTCTCCAACAGCTCTAAGCATTTCTCTAGTGTTAGGCCAGCACACATGGGAAGTGTTCATTTCCACTGACTGCAAGAAAAATTGGTTTCAGGACACAGATGTTTGCAGTACAATAAAACTACTAATTTGTATTTGAGTATTAACTTCTTTTCAGATCTTCCATTACGGAAAAGTATGCTTTCTGCGATTTTCCATCTTCCCTCTTTATAAAACACCGGTTTGCCTTTCATGCCAGAGTTGTAGGATCATTAAGAACCCAAGTTAAACAAATCCTGAGCTTTTCAGAAGTTTTATCAAAAAACCAACTTTTCCACATAGCCAAAAATGCAGAATTCAGGATTCCATCCATTCAGTAAATTATATTCTACTTTATGAGTACCTGTTAAGGAATAAATTGAAAGAAAGAGAAATTGTATCATAGCACAAGTCAATTCTGTATTCTGTATAGTTCATAACACTCCTGGGTATTTCACATTTCATTCCATTAATAGCCCACATTGTCAATTACTTAAATAACAATCCCAATTTCACATTTCTCAAGGAAGATGCTGCAACTGTTTTGTTTTTTTTTTCTCTCTTGGCCATAGCACAGGCCCTTAAGACCATGATTTAACATTTCTTTCTATTATTTTTAATGTATTTGAACTGGGGTTTTTACGTCATTCCAGTTTGGCATTTAATGATTAAACATATGTGCTTAGGGTGACACTTGTGATACACAGACGCCACTGCAAATTTTGCCACAGATTCAATGAAGTTGGGATGTCAGTTTCTGTCCAGGTAGACTCCCAGGTGGGAGGAAGGGCTTCTTCATTCTGCACGTGGAAGACATCATTGGAATACGTAGTTCTGCTGGGTTGAGCAGGGCTCTGTATGGAAGTGACCTTTCTTATTACTTTCCTTTGGCAAAGAGGTCAAAAAGGGGCTCAACAGATGGAAAATGCTCTCCTCCATTTCCGTTTCTATAGATGTGAGAATGGCAACTCAACAAATGTTGAGGGATTGGCATAACAATCTTTCAATGGAGAAAATATCATTTTTTCACAACATTACAATTTGTCCTTCCTAATCTTTAACAATTAATTTTCTCATTATAAAGGCTCATGAAGCTTTGCAACTGCTTTTGAATTTCTACTAATTGGAGCTTTTTTTGTTTTTCTTCAGGAACTTCTCACATTGAGGCATAATATCACTGAGAAGATTTGTTTCTGATACAGGGTGGAACATTTGAGGTTCCAAGTGAGTTCAGAAATTAGGCTTTTTAGTCCAGGTCTCTTATACTGAAGTGACATCTTCATCTGCTATCGTTTCTGGGGAAGTTCAATGACTGGGCCAGGATGTCCTGTTTTGTTCTGTGGACTTCTCTAGGACCATTTCAGACCTGTTTCTGCAGTGAACAACAACAACTCTGATCTTCAGGATAATTTTCAATACATGGAAGTACCCTTTAACTTTTTTCAGAGAACAAGCAGCTTTTAGAAGATGTGTCTCTGCACTGTACTTGTAAGACCTTCTCTACCTATGAGATCGTCCAATGTCTCATACAGACACTAGATCAACACTCTCACAAGAATTAATCCTTTCTGAGCATTGCTAATTCTGAGAGTTGCAGCAGCATTTATCTCTTTCTGACAGATCAAGTCTCTATAGGTCTGAGGGATAAACCTCTAGTCCAAGCAAAAACATCACTGCTAGTCAAGCTCAATTAAGTCCTTTCATCAGTGTCAATATGATTTGTCAGGCATTTTACTGCCTGCTTCATCATTAACAAATGCTGCGGATACTTCCAACAGCAGAAAGCAGAATTACGGTTTGCTTGGAGTCTGATGGGGTTTTTGAGCTTTTCGTGCAATAATAATGCAGCTGAAAGTTGTATGCTGAGGAGCTGGATAAATACTCCATTACTTTTAGAGCAGGTTGATGCCAGGGAGGAAGTCACTGCTGTGCAAGATATTCATACATTACAATCACTGAATAACCAGCAAAACTGTTGCCATCATTTTATAATTAACAGACAAAGTTTGTTACACAGTGAATCAGTTTAGCAAAGGTTGATTGCTGGATACAGATCTCTTTCCCACCATGCAGAACACGATGGGCAAGATCCATACCTGCCTGTAAAATGTTTTCAAATGAGTCACGAAGATTACTTTGGCAGCTGGTAGAAAGAGATAGGATCTTTCAAAAGATGATCCTTGCCATCTGAGATACTGGTCTTCAGAGGTAGCAATTCATCCTTTGGAGGCGACTGTGGACTAGAGTCAAAAAAAAAAAAACAGGAAAAAAAAAAAAAAACTTGAAAAATTGAGTATCTAACTTTCATGAAGTTCTGCAAAGTCATTACCCACACTGTTACTTCCCCTTCATATGCAGCCTGACAATAAAGACAACGTCATGTAAACAGGATGATTCTTACCGTGTCTGCTTTGTATAGAAAATTGCAGAGATTTTTCATCTCTCCAAATGATCCCAGAAATATTTCATGGTGACATCAGGTGCACTGCCACAAGCTACCTCTACCAGTGTACGCATTAAGACTTTAAGACACATTAACAAAGTTGGAACTCTGCTGAATTCAGTGTAGTGCATCTCTTTTACCATTGATGTAATCTCACCCTCTGCAGACATTTTTTCCCTGTTAAAAGCTGGGAGTTTTAGAGTTAACTACAGAACAAAACTATTTATTCTTGAGCTGAAGACCAGAACAGATTCTATCTTGTGGATTTGCATGGGAAAATGAGTCCCCAGTTGTAAAGAATCAATCCTGAAAGTTGCAGCTGTAATTACTTCAGAATGGTATTGAGAACATACAAAATAATCCTCACATTTAAGCTGTAGAGAGAAATCATTGTAACAAATCAGAAAATTGTCTAGGAAATATGTAATATAAGGCAAAGTTTCCTTCTTAGGTCTTCTACATGCATTCCAATACTGTTGAAGGAGGCAATTTTCCCTTACTTTTCTCGGACAAAAAGAAATGCCAGATGGCAATAGGCTAATTGTGAATAAAGTCCAAATATAAACCAGTGGGAAAGCTGCAATCACAAAACAATCAGACATGATTCCATTACGATCCTGCAGTTAATGCTTCACTGATTCATCACATCCTGACTAAGGATATTTCCACAGATGTTTTGAGCAACGAGGAAGAAATCTCCACTGGGGCTCAGCAGGCGAGTGGCCAGGTTGCAGGGTTGGCGGGCTCTACAGCAGTGCCGCGTGGACATCTCCAACCAATAGATCGTTCCTCAGGGGTTGTGTCCCCCTCCCTGCTACTCTGGCCACTTCATCTACTCATTTGTGAACCTCCTTTTGTCTCTTCCTCCCTATAGCCTCACTACTATTAACAGAAGCTTTTGTACCATTAGGGAAAAACCTTTGGAGGTTCCAAATCATTGGGGTTTTGGTGAGGGTTTTTTTGCTTACATGTCTTACCAAATAAGTTCTCACAGCATTGCAAAGGGTTGTAAAGTCTCTGAGATAGAAATTGTCATTGCCCTTATTACATTGTGGAACCTGGACATATCTTTACTTTTACAAGCAGTAATTTCTGTTGAATGCATTTACAGATGAATTATAATCCCCAACTCTAATTAAGTTCCACGTAATCACCACGGATCTAAATTCTAGCTAAATGGTTCCATCCAGTTTTCCCAAACATTGACTTTGATGCACATCCATTATTTGCCAGCTCATACTACTTATGAATCATCTATTACTGTAAATGAAAAAAAAAAAAAATCTCAGAAAACAATTATTTTATAAACTCTTTTCCTGGCTGAATTTCCAGCAAGAAGATTTCTTTCCAAAAGTCTTTCTCCAGGGCATCTGGCATCTATAAAAGAAGTAGGAGCCATTTTTGTTTTATATATATATATATATACATACACACATATGTGTGTGTATATATATCTCCTATATCATCTGCCAGATTTTACCATCACCTCTCACATACTAAATGGATCTTTGCCAGTTACAAGCTGTACTAAACTCAAAGATTCCTTAGAAAATGTCCTGAAGCTTCAATTTACTTTAAATGGGTTATGAACATTGATACATTACTTCTGTCCTCAGATTTAACTTGAATTGCTTAAACCTCCAAATCTTTCATGCTGTATCACCTATAAAGTAGGACTTTAGTTTCAACAGCATTCCAGTAATTTTAGTGGAGCATCTCCCTCCAATGTTTGATTTTGTTTGATGCATTTTTCTGCTTCAAAACACTCGATTTTTCCAAGATCATTATGGTGCGACAACTAGATAACTGTTCAGATATAAAGCCACAATATGTGCTTTCATGCCATACAAAATTTACAATCAAAGACAAGAATTTGAAAGTGAAGATATTGCTTATCTCAAAACAAATGAACACAAGAATGACAAGGAAAACACCCAAACACCATAAAAAGTTGAGGCAAATGCAGAAAAAAAAAAAAAAAAGCAGCACTCATAATGTTCAAATACTTAACCCTAGTGGGGATAGGTTTTGTTTTTAAAATCTGTAAAAGAACATTATAAAACTACACATGAATGTATAAATAACTTCTAATTACACAGTGCATTTCAGCTGAGGTATGTTTGTCTTCTAATGTAGTAAAGCCTAGATTCAGAAAGGCATCAGGCACCTTGGCTTCACTTTTAGTGAAACACATATCAAATGTTAAATCTGTGAATAAGAAACACCCTCCCTATGCACCAATTAATTATTCAGCAAAAGAGGTCTGTAATTACTCAGTGGAGCTCCCATGTCCTTCAGTAATACAAATAAACAAATAAGAAATGGTGCTGTATCAAAATTTAAATGCAGGTAAGTACTCATACTTCCCAACACATGCAGAAAAGGGAGGGTTCATGTTAGTTTTTATTTTTATTTTCTTGTTTAAAGAAATACCTCTATGTGGCACCTTTGTAAATCTTGTTCTGTCACTGGAAAATATTTGAAAAAACAACCTAACAACTCAGCCTCACCCCCAAAAAGACCCAACCCAACACTTACAGCCAGCCAAATACACATACATTTTCCAGTTTGTTATCCATGGACATTTTTTGTTATTGCATACAAACCTCTAATAGAAAACAGACAGATATATTGCTAAAGATTTTCACATGCTAATAAGCATAATTCAAGTTGCCATTACAACACTTCCCAACAATATAAACATTTCTTATTTCAAGGACCAGGGTCTGGCACTCTACCTCCACTAAAAGGTACCCACTCTGCAAGCAAGCTCATTCATTTAAAACAGCAAGGCATAAGTCAGAATGAGTGGAGTCCGAATCGGTAATTGCATGACACTGGCTTACAGTTGACAATGTGGTTTAAAAGGTAAACTATTCTGCCACATGGTTTGTGTGATAGATTTACTTCTGGACAACATCTAAATGACGCTTTTCATGATACTTGTAAACTATTCCTGAGTCGTTGCAGAACAGCTGTGTTGAGAAATGACCACCTGACAAGAGAGCAGGCTTTGCAGCCTTGAAATGTACAGAAAACTGAGCTCATTGAGGGCTTGCCTGTGCATTACTATAGAGGATGGTCTATGGCTTATCCAGACTATCTAAACTCAGAGAACAAAACATGGATTACGATCATTCATCTACAGAAGCTTTGACTCACCAGTATGGGAACAACTACCGCCGGTTTAACAGAAGTCTAGCCCGCACCAAGCCACAGGAGGCTTATACCCTGGCAGTCCAGTACTATAATAGGAACCGGGTGAATGTTTGTTTTCCCCAAGTAGCTCGTTCACTGAAATCAGCAATTTTGTGACCACTAAAACTCTTCACAAATTCATATCTAATTTGGTAATAAGATCTGAATGAGGGTAAGAAAGGTTTTATTGTTTATTTCCAAGTGGTTTATTGAGACCACATGCAGTTATGTTTGATTTTTAAATATTTTTAGAAAAAAAAAAAAAGCCAAATTAGTAATTTCATTTCAGCCAAAGAGAATGTTTTGTTAAGCTGGAACAAAAGTTTTGAGGGCCTCTGCTTTATAAAGTAATTGGAAACTTTTTCATTCTGGATCAGCAGAAATTACATGTTGAGTGTGTTTGGGTTTGTACACCTTAACCAAAAAATCAGTTGTTTGCACAGCTGTATACTAGGAGGTCTAGGAGAGCTCCTGGCAAATTCAAAGAATATTGTCTACACCTTCACCTTCACCCATTCTTACGTCTCAAACAAACCTCCTCCACCACCCCCAAGGCATCACCCTTTGCTCAGAATCTGGTCCTTGCTCTAGGTGATCACATTTGAGCTATATCTAAACATTCCAAATCCTTTATGCCCAACATGTGATAACCAAGTGGGGACTTCCTTACCTATCCATAGGAGTAAAAATCTCTCAGAAGTTCTTTTCATCTCTCAGGTATTGCCTGAAATAACCTTTGCTATGGCAAGGGAATTGCAGGTGTTGATTTCATCTCTGAGTGCTTCCTCCTCTCCTATCACCCTGACCAAAGCATCAAATATCCAGTGTTTGGCTGTACTTTGAAAATTGTTCACTTACACTTTGTGACTCACAACACCAATCTTTTTTCTACAACTGCTAGTTGTGGCAGCAGCAAGCACTTTTGTGCTTAGAGTTAGTGAACCATCCCGTTAGAGGCTACCTCCCCTGAAATATCTGACCTCTGTAAAAACACTCAAATTTCCCTATACAAATCTTCATTGTGGGTTAAAAGAAAATCACCAAAACCACCAACCCTGACACCAGTTACCTTGTCTGTGCAGTGATGCCCTTGCATTTTGACTGTTTTGTGAGTTTTCTGATGTTCCGTTGAATCTACCCATTGTCTCTCACTTCTTGTTTAGTTTTCAGGTGTTTGGACTTTTGTGTTCAAGAGTCCCATATATTGCAGTCTCTTGGATATTCTGATAGCAGTAATAGTGATTACCATTGTTGCACCTCAAATGCCTCTGTCCAGAGCCCCACTGTTCTAGGTGCCAGTCCTCTAAAAAAAACAGTTACTAGCTTCTATTATTTTATATTATCCTTCCTATCCTGTCTCCTTTACTGGCCTTTCAACAACTTTCATGCATTTTGAAGACAAACTTGCACTAAGTTGATCCAAGAAGTCCTGCTCTTCATCTGGGATCGAAAAATCAGAAGAGCTAATGTTAAACAAAAGCCTATGTTCCTCCAGGTGGAGCAAATCATTTTGCCACAGTCCTGAGAGCAGAACCAACCAGCCCCACTGCACTTCTTAGCCTAGGACTTCGCACGGTTTCACCAAACGCCTACATGCCCCATGAAGACAGCAAATGACATAAGCTACCTGGTTGATTTGCAACGAATCTACTTCACTTTGGTGCTTCCCTACTCTGACATGACATGCTCAAAGAAAATTTTGTGTCCCCAGAGTTAATCAGTTTAGTGAGGCATATATCACTTACATTTACACTGTAGGCAACCAGTAGGAAACTTTGGGAATTTGTCTAATGCCTTCTCACAAGGAATACCTAACCCATCAAGGCATAGTGGCAGTACTACCAATATTGGTCCTTTTGCAGAAAAGATTCACTCAAGAATTAAGTGACTTGGGATCTACAAAGCCTTATTGCCTGTCAGCCTCAGGCCAAGCTGTGGAAAAGATTGTGCTCTACACTATTTTGAAGCTATGCCACTTTGCAGGCAAGAAAGCAGAGGTGTTGGAGTTGAGAAAAGAGTATATAAAAAAGTTTGATCCTAGCCTACTGGTTGCTGGAAGTGTTTTTATTTAAAATCTTCATAGATTACCTGGAAAAGCAAGAGAGAACTGAAATTTCCATGTTTGCAGGTGATTCTGAATTCTTCTGCGTAGTCAGCACTGCAATCAGTGCTGATGGTGAGGAACTCCAGAAAATCTCACAAAACTGAGAAAGAGGGCAAAACGACAGCAGAGACATCTTGTTGTAGGTACAGGCAAAATAATACATTAGGGGAAACTAGTCTAAACCATCTATACTGAGTGTTGAACTTGGAGTTATAACTAGAGATGAGTGTTGACGTCATCACGGACAGTTGTCCAAAATCATATTTGAAAAGGGAAAGGCTCAGGAGCTGCATGCAGGAGGACAAGACTGAGGTTTATGTAACCACGAAAGCTGTGAATAAGCTGAATACGTAGCTGTTCATCAAAACCTGCAACAAAACTGAAGGACAGTCAATGCCACAAGTAGGTAGAAAACAGGTGGATGAAATTTCTTCTTTACTTAGTGGATAATTCTGGAGTTTATTGCCAGAGGAGATGGAGGAATAGATTTGAATGTTAGCACATTCAAAAAAGATGTTAGACAAATTCATGGATAATGTATCTGGAAATGGATATTAAAATCACAAACAGGAACATTCAGTCTAATCTCCCTAATAAACAGTTCTGGATGCTGAGGGAAATTACAAGAATGGATGACAGAAGCGGCCAGGACTTTTCTCTCTCCCCATTGTGATCTCCATTTGGCACTGCTAGAGACTGAACAAAGACAGATGGACCCTTAGCCTGGGCCAGTAGAACATTGCTTATGTTCTTAATTCTGCTATACACCCGAAGCTAAATGGAAATCAGTTTCAAAAATCATTGGGAAAGCAGGCATGGTCTCCTTGAAATTAGGTTATCTCTGCCCTGTAGTACAGTTGATTCTGCTCTGCAATGTTGATGTTTAAATACCGATGTTTTGCATCTTCTCTGGAACTTGAGTAGCAGGGATCAACCAACAGATTCACCTCTTTCAAAACTTGTGTACTGGAAGCCAGGTTAAAGCCTGCCATTTCACTGACATAAATGGAGGTACACCTAAGCTTAATTTTGCCTCTGCGTTTCCATCGAAAAAAAGATTCAAGAAAAATTGTATTTAATGCTAAAAAAAAAAGTTAGCCACCTAGATACACATATACACACATGTAATAAAAAAATAGTTTTATTACAATGTATAATATCTATTCTTTTTTCAGGTCTCAGGTCTTATTGCTACTGAATGTGCATGTCTTCCATAAGGAGATCAGGGATTAATTTTCTCCTCCTGTCTGCCCATTGCTGGCTGTCACGTTCCTTCCTCTGGCGCTTTTCATAGTGACCAATCTCAATGTTACTCCCAAAAGATTAGGTCTCATCCGGTCCATGAGTTTCCATGTTTCTCAAGCCAAAAGCCACCAGACTATTTGGAGTGCCCTCCCCCCTAATTATAGTGAAAATACTCTCCGGAAGTGAGGCGAGAAATCCTTTTCCTCTCACCTGCTTAATTTTTTTATTAACATTTTTCCACCTGCCTCATCTCTTTAGAAAGAGAAGCCGTCCTCTTGCCATGTTATCGTGCCTGTGACCGCCACCTCTGGCAGGCCAGCACTAACACCGCACTTGGCTTCAGTTCACCAAAAAATTTAACTCCCCCATCTCATTTGCCAGGCAGGCAGCAGAAGCCCCATGCCGGGGTACCACTGCAGATGCATACATCTGGCCCAGCCCCACCAACCTACACCAACTTTGCACATCTTCCCACCAGGAGGGACCCGGCCCCTCCCTCATGGCCCCAGCCATGCACCGGTTGAATAATTTAAATTGAGATCATTTTCCATGATCATTAACATAAAAAATCAATAAATTCTCAGTGGGGCAGAAGGCACGGGAAATGTCAGAATTTAATCAGAGAAGCTACATTTCCCAAGGACTGTTCTGCCATCAACCTCCAAAGGACTGAGATGCATCATTGCTCTTGAAGCCCTCTTCTGGGTGTCTCAGATACTCCCTGAAAGCTGCCTTCCAGCTGAGGTGGCTGATCATGGTTCTCCCAGTTTCCTTTCCAGATGGAAAGAAATTCTATAAGGTCAGGTTGCCTTTGCCTGAGAGGAATGTGCAAGTGACTACACAGATGCATAGTAAGAACCGATGAACAACTAAATAAAGATGCTATTGTAGTACTAAGAAAACTTAAATACTGATATCAAGAATATAGAAGATTTATGTTTATGTTAAAAGAAATGAATACTGAAAAAGTTTTTCTATACATAGAAATGCCCCTTCTGAGATGCCTGTGGTTAGACTTTTGTAGTGATGTGTGATTTATGAAGCAGCATAGCAGAATAATGGCAACATTAAACAACCAGGCTCAGGTTTGACTGGAAATTAATATTGATGTTGTTATTTCTAAGTTATGAAGAGATTGATGGACAGAAGTTAAACAGTCGATTTACCCCTGCAGAGAATCCAGTGATAACAAAAATAAGTGGATCAAACAATATTATCCTTACCACAGCAGATTAAAATTTATTACAAATCTGAACTCCATATGGGACTAAATCCAGCCCTAGAAATAATAGTAATGTGTACTCTGCTCAGATTACATTTTGATAAGGGTACAGACTACAAATTGCTCAATTCAAACACAGGAATGTAAAATCCAATCTGTAAACAGACTTATTTTTAATTCATTTAACACTACCAAGAAAAGAACATTGATTAACTATCTACTATAAATCTTCCAACCTTCAAGTCCTAAGGCAGTCACAAATACAAATTCCTGATATTTACAGCATGCATTGACATTGAAATTGTACATATACATGAAATCAGAGAGGTACGCAATGCTTGGAATTTTTTAGTTACGCTTACATCGTCATGCAAATCCACCCTGTTTTGCCCATGGGTTATAAATTAGAGATATGTTCAAGTAAGGAAACAGAAAAATCTAAATACGCGTTCAGGTAATTAAATGATGTGAATTCACAAATATTTGTAACTGAAAAACACTTAAGATTTTTTTGCTGGACATCTCTAAAATCATGGTTATAATGAATACCTACTCATAAGAAAAGAGAGAGCAGTAGAAAATGTAAGATGGTAATATTGTAATCTATCAATCAGCTTCATTAGCTACAGCGATTTACATGTGAAACTGTTGGATGGAAATCAGTAATATTAAGGGCAAGCGAAAAAATCCAAACAGGTAACCGCCTTTCAATTATTTTACTTCCTTTTATCTATTCGTATTATATAGTCAATCAGAACTATGGCCTCAAGCTGACTCTAGAAATGTTCCTACCAAGCTTTTTTCTCTCAGATAAAATCTGTTAGAATGAAATAAAGAACAAAAATCTTCTTGACCTTTGATCTCAGGAGTTACTGAGATCAGTGCAATACAGTAGATATTATTCAGGAGAATATACATTTACTCACTTCAACCGACTTTCGATCACACAAGCTCCTGAACCATTTTCTGCCTCTTTCCTCATCCACCAGGTTAAAATAATTTCGGGAAGGAAAATTGTTTTAAAATAAAGTTTCACTGGGTTTTATAAAAGACCTAGTAATATGATTTTTCCATTATTCCCTCATAGCACTGTTGAGAGAGTATTTTCACATAAGAAAATATGCTGTACCATGGACCCATGTCAATAGAATGCAAGTTATTCTCTACTTTAAAATGCATAATCCCAAGGCACAATTTCTGTGGCTACTGAAATATGAGCACGTGCTTGCACACCTGCTGGGACAGCTGAGTCAGGGTCTTTGGGAGCCCTGTGGCGCAGTGCATACCCCAGCTTATCTGACTAGTTGCAAGTATATTCTTTTCTTTCTATTACAAAATGCTGTTTAGTTGTGGTGCTTGGAAAAGATCAAGCAAGCAAAGAATGAAAAGATATCAACATGAAAATGGAAAAAAAAAATATTTTGAAGCAACACATAAAATATAGAAGTCAAACCCTCCAACCCACGCAAACCAAAGGAAGAACCTGAGTTCCGTGGCAGTCATCTGTGGAATGAGTTTAAATCTATGGGCTGTTAACTCCACTCACTTAAAAAATATAGAAAAAGTGGCTTAAATTGCCTTTACTTGGGCCATTTCTTTCTTTTTGTGTTTTTTTTTTTTGTTTGGTGTTTTGATTTTTTTTTTTTAAATATGAACTAGGAAAATGCAAACTGATTTTTCAAAGCTGAAGATTGTGCTCTGTAATTCTTACAATCTTTATTAGGGTTTCATGTTATAAAGTAGGGTTGAGTTAAACCTCTAAGAAATACCTGTTAAAAACAAACAAACAAAAAAAAACCCAAAAAAACCCCACAAAAAAGACCAAAAAAAAAAAAAAACCCAAACCAAAGAAAACACACACCCCCCAAAAAAACCCCAAACAAAACATTCTGCATTTGACTTACAACAATAGATGCACAGGTGAAATTGCTTTTTTTTTTTTTAATACTATATCAAGCAACTCAAATTATAGTGGTTCTTTTGTGACAAATATTCATGAACAAGTAGCTAATCCTCCATATCCACTTTCACAATTGTGGGAACTTTTATCTTTCATTTCATTCAAAAGCTCTATTTTAGTTTGATAGCAAAATGTTAAGCAATCTTAAATATGTTAGGTTTTAGGATTATGACCCTTGAAATGGTCCTTCTTCAGAAACATTTAGGACTATATGACAATGTGGGAGGCAGGGGCATTGCTTTGAAATAGCCTAAACATGTAATTAATGGATTTGAAGGGTCTTTTGCCTGATATGAAATTCACTGATAAAATTAGAGGCTCCACACCTTATGCTTATTCCTTCGGTGCTAGTGGCAGTACATGTATGAGCGTGGATTTGCAATCCATGTTCCCTAAAGGAACAACTGAACAGAAAGTGTTCAAATATTAATCTATATTTCTCTAGTTTTATTGGATACACATATATACTATGTTATGTAGACAAATGTATGTTTAATAAGCTTCTGAAAATGAGAGAAAATTTCTTCTAACTCTGAAGACAGTGTAGGCCAAAACCCAAAAAACCCCAACGAAACCCCAAAACCTCAAACCCCCAGGTATTTCAGAAGCTACAAAATACAGGTATTTATTTGCTAATGACTATGCTGAAAAAGGAAGAATACCCAGCAAACATTTGAAAGCATGACAGGAAATCATAGCAATTCCTTTAATAAATCATTTCCTTCATCAAGTGTGAAGGAACAATTAGAATCAAATAATTTAAACAGAGGAACCATTATTGATAATAGTTTTTAAATGTATACAGAATGTGTAATATTTTTTTTTTTCTCAAAATAGTTAAATCACTGAGGATGAATGAAAGGTACTTGTTTTGAAAGTCAGATTCCAGTGATAACCGACACACCTGCTAATTATAGTGAAAGAGTGGGCTTATTTTCTGTTGATAGGCTTTGAAAGACAGAAAGAAAGCAAAAGTAGAGGAAACAGATGTTTATATATTTTGACATCTGAATGCACGTAACAGACCATTATCTTTTGATGTTACCTTAGCTTCCTTTGGATTGAAGTTACAAACGTGCAGCAAATACCATGTGACCTCAACTTCTAAGGTAGCTCCAACAAAGCATATCTGTTATATCTTTCAAAAGTTAAGTTATCAAATCAATCACAGTCTCAAAAACACTTCGAAACCAAATGTTTCAGCACTGTCTTTTCCATCTCTTGTGGCTACTGTATTCCTATCAGCCCTACAGCATGTGGGTTTGCTGACAGTTAACCCACGTTGTCAGCTCTGTTCCTGTACAACCCATTAACCCCATCTACTGAAAACATTCAAATAAATTGTTTCCCAGGCATGTCTCGAAGAGCCAATGTTGATTATGACAGTTACTAAAGAGATCAGTAAGCTACTTCCCATTAAATTCTCTTCTCAGTAATGTAATGTCCCTATAAATGGTTGTATTAGAAATGCTTGGACAAACGTTGTGCAGCTTGATTTTTATTAAGTTAAAATTGAATTAAATATCCTCAAATAGCCCTTATCTTACCTGGGAGAGAAAGATTCAAGCAAATGGTGAGACAGCTGTCATTCTCAGATAGCAAAAAATGTCTAAGATGTGTTGATATTAGAGAATATATGCTCCGGTCACCACCCAGTGTCCTGAGCATTTATTCATGATACCGTGTGTGATGCCATCATCCATTGTTCTATATACCAAATTTTAGTGGGATGTGGTCTGGTTTTGGTTTTCCTGAACACTGTTGCAAATCTGACTTAAAAGGATCAAAACTTGGCCACACATATGCAGATCATGTGATCCAGAAACTTTCTGGAATGAGGGAAGCAATTGGTCTACGTGTGGACTGGAGACTGAGGAGCCTCCTGGGGATGATTTTCCCCATGAAGATGCAGCAGCTTTCATCTGTGATAGAAGCATCTAGATGACTCCCTAAACTGAGTCTTGTAAAACTTGTGAAAAGCTTTTTTTTACAAAAAATTTACTTGTAAAACTCTCCAAGCTTTGATGCGATATGTCTTCCATACTCGGTATTTTGAAACATTTGTTTCAGTGCCTAGCTATGAAGTCTGTAAACTAAATATTGCTCTGTGTGCTGGAAAATATAAAGTGGAAGAGCATTAAGAGTAATTGGATAAGTAAATTACTGGAAAATTCTGAATGTGGAAAAAGGGACAATATGTGTATAATTGTTTCAATGTACCATGTAATTAGAGTATACTGAGTATCTGTAATTGCTTGTCAGTGCAAAGCAGAAACATTTTTTAATGCTGTCTGCTTTTCAAAATGAGGAACATATTTTACCCCTAAGAGTGAGTTTTCCAAAATGCAAATTTTAGAATTATAGAAAAACAAAATGGATTGGATTTCTCCATTTTAATTATCCATTTTCCACTTTTTTTTTTCTTTTTAAATTAACTATCTCTAAATTGAGAACAAATAAACTATTTAGTTTCACACTAAAACAGACATTCACTTCAGATACCATAGTGAAGTGTTTCATTTCAGGTGAACAACGGAAATGTTCCTTATTTTTGTGCTTACATTAAAAAAAAGGCCTGGAGAAGTTAAAACGACTTCTCACTAAGAACCAGAAGATATCTATTTCTACTTGTAGAAAATACGTAAAGCTTTTCCTCATACTTCGAAAAAACTTCTATGTTTGTTAATTAGAAACAAAGCATTATGATAGTGAAGACCGGACAGGGCATTGAGTCTAGATCCCCATAGCTGGAAGCAATCATGGATTTTCCTCGTAGGTCAATGAGCACGGAAAATGAGTCAAACAAAAAATCCCATTTTTCTTGCTAATATGTTGGGCTTGAAAGTTCCTTTAATTGTGAAACAGAGAAACTTGATATTAGTCTTAAAGTAGACAGAGACTTCGTCAAAGAGAAAACAGACTTGAGACACCATGCGATGAGCTGAAAAAGAAGAAAACTGAAGAAGGGCATATTAAATCAAATACATACGAAGGCTGGGTTTTGGTAAGATGTTCTTGCAGAAGTTGAGTCGAGAGATGGTTTTGCATGGATCCTGAGAACCACAAGGTACCATTTCCAAAATGAAGTGTTACAAGATGAGATGAACAAGCGTACCAGAAACTCCAAAGGAAGGGACAACACTGCTGTCTTTGCAGGCAAAGTTCAAGAACAGCTGAATCTGACCTAATAACACTGAAACACAGAGAACTCCTGAGCACCCAGTCGTGAAAAGTTTACCAATACACAGACACTAGAACTAATAAAAAAAAGTCTCACGATAATTTCTTTTTTAACAACAAGCATTTCCAGAATACACAATGTACCCATAAGGGTATCCTTAAGACCCTGTTCCAATGTGCAAGTTTCATTCCAGAGCCCAGATATGGGATGGGCTGATGTAATAAGGCATCAGCCTGAGGCCTTAGCTTGAAAGGAAATATGTGATATAGAGAGTCTACTCTGCCAGACTCTACAAAGGCAATGTTCTTAATTCAGGACTGAAGGATTATCTGATTCTAATAGCTAAAATAAAGTAATTAGAATTTTCTTGCCAACATATTTTCCCTATCATCAGTTCTATCTTACATGAGAAAGAATGCAGATCTTCGGAGAAAATGTATGAGCCTGAGAATATTGTAACTGTTTGTTTATATTACTTTGTTGGAAGCTATTGGGATAATTTTGCCATTTTTTTTATTACTTCAAGATGGGGAAGTATCATATGGTTTGTAAGCAGCAAGCTTTGTGCACTTATTGAAAAGGCCTGTTTGCCTAACTCTTCATAGTATCTCAGGTTTGGAGACAAATTTTCAAGAAATAAATATAAAGAGACAGAAATAGGGAAAAAATATGACATGGATTTATCAGAGATAAAATACATAGCACTAGTTTGATGTCTTTCTTTTCGTGAAAAAACTGACTAAACACAGGCTATACTATATATCTCATTTATCTGGACTACTGGCATCTGATATTACTTAATATGGGAAGTCCTTAGTTAAACTGGAGATCAGTAGGTTCTCTGATGAAAAAGGAACTAATGAGGGGAACACAAAAAGAGGAGTGCTGAATCCAGCTGGAGGAATTTACCAGGAAAGGTCTCCCAGGCCTGGATTGAGGATTGATCTTGAAACTTTTGCATTAATGATGTTGCCTCAAAGACAGTAGCAATGAGCTCGTGATTTGCAGATGAAACAGAATCAGGAAGCATCACCAGTCTGGAGGAGGCATGGGATATCACAAGCTGGAAGCACCTGAGTACAAGAGTGATGGAAATGGGATGAAAAAAGCATTGTAGATGGGTAAGGTCAATTCAAGAAAGAACAGATAAGAATTTTTGCTGTAAACCAGATAAGTTGAAAGTGTCTACAGAGAATACGGACCTGGCAGTACTGACTGGCTGCAGAATGAAAAGAGTCTTCAATTTATGCAATAGTGCAGGTGGGAAACCAGCATGAGCAGAGACTCATTGCCATGGGAACGCACCCCCAAACAGAGCTGTTTTCTTATTTTACCATGAACATATAGTTGTCTTATTTCTGATAAGTCAACCGGATATTCCTACCAGCCCATTTCCTGATCTGTACAAACAAACAGACCAATTGTTAATACAGAGTTACCAGTTTCTAGCTAAGGAAAATTAATAAAAATGTTTAAAATCAAGCTGGCTTTCTGAACTTTGACTATGAAATGTCACCATTCTTCATTGTTGGTTATCTTATTGCCCTTAGCAAAACAAAAGCCAAATGAAGACCGCATTTTTTAAAATTTTACTAGTGCTTCGATAAAGTATGTTACTATCTTTTATTATTTTAAAATTATGCTACTGATTGTACCAAAGCAAAATAAATACATAAAAGGATAGATCTATGTTGCACCACTGTGAAGGAAACTCAAAAAGCATCAGCTTACACAGCCTGCCAGAACAAAGGGTAAGGAAGGTATGATTCCTTTCTGCAGACATCTGGAGAAAGACAGGAATGGGGCATAGGAGGAAAAAGATCTTCCAAAAATGGCAACTAAAACATGCAGACAGGCATTAGCAATGGATGCTTTTCCACTACGAATAAGGAGGAGTGTCATTTTTCATAAGCGCAGCTCTGAAACAACTTTCCAGTGACTGTAGTAGAGGTAGGAAACCTAGTTAGTTTAGAGATGATTCTTCCTAAATTTCTGAAAGGAATTGCTGGAAATGTGTGTCCGCAAGTAGGTAGGATGGGATTTGATATGATAGGTCTCTTCTAGTTCTGTGTTCTTGTGTTTTTCATTAAAAGTATTTCAAATTCTGGTCTTTTGCCTCATTTAGACTTATTGGTGGCAAGGATTGCTAAAAATTATAGAGATCAGAGATCACATTGAACAGGACCTCAATGGACAACATTGTGTTAGTGGATGTGTGTACATGTGTACAGAATCATGTATATATCCACGAGTTACAGTACAGATGCCAAAACTTGGCTTAAATAAAATATTACTAAATATGTACTAATATGAACTTGGTAAATCAGATGATTCTAAGAACACAACTCATTCTTTCACTATGGCATTTCTGGGTAAAAGAACTATTACTTATGATATAATGTACATTATATTTCTGCTATTCACATAGATATCAAATTTAATGTCTTAAAGGTTGTTTGGACATCAAATCCAGTAGCATGTTTGTCTTCTTACTAAACTGTGGGAAACCATTGGGAACATAAACATGTAATTATAGATGAAAGAGCTCTTAGGTCATCTTGTGTTATCCTGGCCAATGTATGACTCTTCCCTATAATATATGCCTGAATCCTTTAGATGAGGTGATATTTTACATAATTTTGGTGATGTGTCTTCCACCACTTCCTTTAAAATATTATTCTTCTATCCTCTATATTTTATGTCAATGTGAAGTTTAAAACATATATTTTGAAGCAAATGTATATGATATAGTTAACTGATCTGCAAGTACTGGAATGCTGGTAGTACTCCTATTTGTAAAGAACATTTCTGGGTGCACAAAGTAATACTAAATAATAAACAACAGCAAAGAAAACAGTCATTTATTTTGGAATAAATGCTCTGAAGAACCTTTGTTTGTAAGCCCAATCCTCTGTAATCAAAGGAACTAGGCAGTTCTAAAAAGCCACCCTATAGCTGCTCTGCATTTTTCTATACACCCCAGGCCTCAATACATGTCTCAGCCATCTATAACACACTCACAGTCTCCAACAAAAGACTAAATGCTATAACAGGAGACAGAAGACTCATGGATACCTCTGTGCCTGGGAAGGTTATGGAACAGATCCTCCTTGAAGCTATGCTAAGGCACATGGAGGACGGGGATGTGATTCAAGACAGCCAGCATGGCTTCACCAAGGGCAAGTCCTACCTGGCCAACCTAATGGCGTTCTATGATGGAGTGACTACATCAGTAGACAAGGGAAGAGCTATGGATGTCTGTAAGGCCTTTGACATGGTCCCACACATCCTTCTCTCTAAATTGGAGAGGTGTGGATTTGATAGGTGGACTGTTCAGTGGACGAGGAATTGGTTGGATGGTCACATCCAGAGGGTAGTGGTCAACGGTCAATGTCCAGATGGAGATAAGTGGCAAGTGGTGACCCTCAGGGGTCCATACTGGAACTGGTACTGTTTAATATCTTTATCAATGATATCAGCAGTGGGATCAAGTGCACTCTCAGCAAGTTTGCAGATGACACCAAGATGAGTGATGCAGTTGACACACCTGAGGGACAGGATGCCACGCAGAGGGACCAGGACAGGCTCAAGAAGTGGGCCCATATGAACGTCATGAGGTTCATCAAGGTCAAATGCGGAGTCCTGCACCTGGGTTGGAGCAAGCCCCAGTATCAATACAGACTGGGGGATGAAGGGATTGAGAGCAGCCCTGCCGAGAAGGACTTGGGGGTACTTGTGAATGAAAAACTGGACACGAGCCAGCAATGTGTGCTTGCAGTCCAGAAAGCCAACCTGGGCTGCAACAAAAGAAGAGTAGCCAGCAGGTTGAGGAAGGTGAATGCCTTCTTTGCTTCAGTCTTTACTGCTCAGGCCAGCCCTCAGGAGTCCCAGACTTTGGAGGCAACAGGGAAAGTCTGGACGAAGGAAGACTTCCCCTTGGTTGAGGAGGATCAAGTTGGAGATCAGTTAAGTAAACTGGACATCCACAAGTCCATGGATCCTGATGCGATGCACCCGAGAGTGCTGAGGAAGCTGGCAGATGTCATTGGTGTGCCTCTCTCCACCATCTTTGAAAGGTCCTGGAGAACAGGTGAGGTGCCTGAGGAATGGGGTAAAGACAATGTCACTCCAGGGCAAGAAGGAAGACCCAGGGAACTACAGGCTGGTCACCCTCACCTCCATCCCTGGAAACATGATGGAACAGCTCATTCTGGGCGTCATCTCAAAGCATGTGGAGGAAAAGAAAGCTAGTGCAAGGAGTCAACACAGATTCACCAAGGGGAAATCATGTCTGACTAATCTGATGGCCTTCTATGATGGCGTGACTGGATGGATAGATGAAGGGAGGGCAGTGGATGTTGTCTACCTTGACTTCAGCAAGGCTTTCGATGTGGTCTTGCACAGCATCCTCATAGGGAAGCTTAGGAAATATGGGTTAGATGAATGGACAATAGGGTGGATTCAAAACTGGTTGAAACATAGGACTCAGAGGGTTGTGATTAGAGGCACAGAGTCTAGTTGGAGGTCAGTGATGAGTGGTGTTCCCCAGGGGTCAGTACTGGGTCCAGTCCTGTTCAATATATTCATCAGTGACCTGGATGAAGGGATAGAGTGCACCCTCAGCAAGTTTGCCAATGACACAAAGTTGGGGGGAGTGGCTGACACACCAGAAAGCTGTGCCGCCATACAGAAAGACCTGGACAGGCTGGAGAGTTGGGCGGAGAGAAACCTTATGAAATTCAACAAGGGCAAGTGTAGGGTGCTGCACCTGGGGAGGAATAACCCCATGCACCAGTACAGGTTGGGCGCTGACCTGCTGGAGAGCAGCTCTGTGGAAAGAAACCTGGGAGTCCTGATGGACAACAGGATGACCATGAGCGGCAATGTGCCCTTGTGGCCAAAAAGGCCAATGGCATCCTGGGGTGCACCAAGAAGTGTGTGACAAGCAGATCAAGGGGAGTTATCCTCCCCCTCTACTCTGCCCTGGTGAGGCCACATGTGGAGTACTGTGTCCAGTTCTGGGCTCCCTAGTTCAAGAAGGACAGGGAGCTGCTGGAGAGGGTACAGTAAAGGGTTACGAAGATGATTAGGGGACAAGAGAATCTCTGTTATGAAGAAAGGCTGAGGGACTTGGGTCTTTTCAGTCTGTAAAAAAAAAAAAGACTGAGGAGGAACCTTATCAACACTTATAAATACTTAAAGGCTGGGTGTCAGGAGGACGGGTCCAGGCTCTTTTCAGTGGTGCCCGGTGACAGGACAAGAGGTAACAGGCACAAACTTGAACATAGGAAGTTCCATCTAAACATGAGGAGGAACTTCTTTACCCTGAGGGTGGCAGAGCACTGGAACAGGCTGCACAGAGAGGTGGAGGAGTCTCTGTCTCTGGAGACATTCAAAACCCACCTGGACGCATTCCTGTGCAACCTACTCTAGGTGACCCTGCTCTGGCAGAGGGGTTGGACTACATGATCTCCAGAGGTCCCTTCCAACCCCTGTCTTTCTGTGATTCTGCCCCTTTGCTCCGCTCTCATGAGACCCCACCTGGAGTACTGTGTCCACCTCTGGAGCCCTCAGCATGGGAAGGACATGGACCTGTTGGAATGGGTCCAGAGGAGAGCCACAAAAACAATCAGAGGGCTGGAGCACCTCTCCTGTGAAGACAGGCTGAGAGAGATGAGGTTGTTCAGCCTGAAGAAGAAAAGGCTCTGGGCAAAACTTATTGTGGTGATTCAGTACTTAAAGGGAGCCTACAGGAAAAATGGGACAAACTTTTTAATAGGGCCTGTTGTGCTAGGACAAGGTGTAGTGGTTTTAAACTAAATGAGAGTATATTTAGACTAGATGTAAGGAAGATATTTTTTACAATGAGGCTGGTGAAACACTGGAACAGGTTGCCTGGAGAGGTGGTAGGTGCTTCATCCCTGGAAACATTCAAGGTCAGGTTCAATGGGGCTTTGAGTAACCTGATCTAGTTGAAGATGTCCCTGCTCATTGCAGGGTGGGGGGGGTTGGACTTGATGACCTTTAAAGGTCCCTTCCAAACCAAACAATTCTATGGGTCTATGATTCTATATCCTCAGTGTCCTAGGCCCTTTTATTAAGGTAGTATAAATAAAATTCACAGGTCTCAAGAAGCAGACCTATTCCCATGCAACAAATAAGACAATCTCTACCCTTCTCCTTCAAAATCTTCTATGAACATTTCCACATAACTCTTCACATCTTCATTGTTCTATCCTCCCATAGATCATTCAAGTCCTCATTCTTTTAATGTTTTAGCTCACTAGAATTAGTCATCTGGGTCTTCTCTACTCCTCCCAATGTAACCCTGTTGAGCCTCAGGTCAATACATACAGTTGTTTCCCACAGATTCTTATAGACCTGTTTCATACTCTTATACCTACACTGTCAGTCAGATAGACCTGATTCTTATTGGTGAGGATACACTTTCTGATTGTCTTCTGTTTTCTAGCTCGTCTTCTGTCTGGACATTATCCTGATATGTCTAAAGGACATGAACACCATCCCTCACTGAATTCCATTATATCTCTTTACAATGATTGTCTTCCTCTTTGGGGGATTAACCCTCATCTGATGCTGCTTGCTTTAACCTCTAACCCACACAAAATACATCATCACTCTGTTACCATTTTTGTTGTGCCCACCCTATAGCTATCTGTCACACAGACTTGTTTTCACAGATGTGATTTCCAGCTTTGTAATTTTATGCTCAACGTCAGAGTTTTTCCCTCCATCATTTCCCCAAAGTCCTGTACAGAGATCTTTGTTTCTTTCAGCTGCATTGTCAGTCCTCTGAGATTCCAACATCCTATCATCTTCATTTCCTGCAACAAATCTGATATTCCCCATATTGTTGGCATGATTGCCATTTCTGTCTTCTTAATTATCACCAGAAACAAAGTAAAACAAAACATAGGTCTGTGTATTTGTCCTACAGGTTCTCACTTCTGTATGCTCTCATGTTTGCTGACTTCCTGTTTCCTTCACTTTTACAGCTTTCTGCCTCAGGCAGGTGTTCTCTGTTATCATGGTTTTGTTGTCAAACTCACATTAAGATTTTTTTTTTAGCATGCTTCAATTTTCTATTCAAATTTAAAACCCAGTTGCACAAAAAGCACTGGCAAAATAGAGAAATAGCTGAAGGGTTTTTCCAGGACTATGGGATTTGAGGAGGTTGTTCATCACCAGGAAAATTGCAACATTTTTCTACAGTTTGCTTACAGCACAAAACTGCCAGAAATTAGCCTATAGAAGAAGCAAAAACTCACTGAACTGTACTTTGAAGGACAAGCATCCAAAAGACTGACCAAGCCAAGTCTGATTTAGTATTCAGGATTAGAGTTTCCATTGTTGAGGTGGGGCTGAATTGCTTTTGGAGTTTGCTCCTTATATTCACCAACTTTTGAAAATCTAACAGATCTGGTTCAACAAAGGTATCTTTGATGGTCTTTGGGAAGATCGGTTCTTCATTATCATATCGCTGTCTAAAAAGCATAGCGCATTACGGCCAAGGAAGCTTGTAAGAGGCCCTAAGCTTTATTTGCTTAAGGATAAGATACACCTGCTCTCATACATGTCATCCTCATGCCAACCATATGACTCCCTACCTATTTCTTTGCTCACCAGAGATGAACTTGAGGTGTCCAACTTAGACTTTACTGTACAATTCATTTATTTGAAAACATATTCCTTTTATTTTTTCAGGGAAATGACAGACATGCAGAAATTTATTCATGACAATTATGGCATTTCCTGAAAATTAAGGTTATATTATCTAGTAAACTCGATGCATATATGTCGCTCATTGATTTATTGCTTTTAAAGACACAGAGCATATGATCAGAGTTGTGGTGAACGCAGTTAAATCCAGCTGGCATCTGGTCACAAGTGGTGTTCCCCAGGGCTCTTATTGGTGCAAGTTCTGTTTAATATCTTTATCAATGATCTGAATGAGGGGATCAAGTGCACACTCAGTAGGTTTGCAGCTGACACCAACTTGGGCAGGAGTGTTGATCTGCTTGAGGGTAGGAAGGCTCTACAGAGGGATCTGGACAGGCTGGATCAACGTGCCAAGGCCAGCAGTATGAGGTTCAACAAGGCCAAGTGACAGGTCCCACACTTGGATCACAATAACCCCATGGAATGCTACAGGCTTGGGGAAGAGTGGCTGGAAAGCTGCCCGGCAGAAAAGGACCTAGGGGTGTTGGTCAACAACCAGCTGAATACAAGCCAGCAGCGTGCCCAAGTGGCCAAGAAGGCCAACAGCATCCTGGCTTGTATCAGAAATAGTGTGATCAGCAGGACTAGGGAAGTGATTGTACCTCTGCATGCGGCACTGGTGAGCTGCACTTTGAGTACTGTGTTCAGTTTTGTGCCCCTCACTACAGGAGGGACATTGAGGTGCTGGAGTATGTTCAAAGAAGGGCAACAAAGCTGGTGAGAGTTTTAGAGCACAAGTCTTATGAGGAGCGGCTGAGGGAACAGGGATGGGTTAGCCCGGAGAAAAGGAGGCTGAGAGGAGACCTTATCAGTCTGTACAACTACCTGAAAGAAGCTCGTAGCAAGGTGGGGGTTGGTCTCTTCTCCCAGGTAACAAGTGACAGGACAAGAGGAAATGGCCTCAAGTTGTGCCACAGGAGGTTTAGATCAGATATTAGGTAGAATTTCTTCACTGACAGGGTTATCAAGCATTGGAACAGGTTGGCCAGGGAAGTGGTTGAGTCATCATCCCTGGAGGTATTTAAGATGTGTAGATGTATGCTGAAGGACATGGTTTAGTGGTAACTTGGCATTGCTAGGTTAACACTTGGACTTGATGGTCCTAAAGGTGTCTTCCAACCAAAGCTATGATTCTTACACAACACCTACAGATTATCATTTCAGACTTCAAAAAGACAATAAGTAGGCAGTATTTTCCAAAGGATCATTTTCCAAACTCTGGAAATACTAGCACATTTTCAGTCAAATCATGAGCAGTCCAGCTCTCCTTTTACCCTCCCCTGTCTCACTACCCACCACAGGTAACCCCCCTGCATGATACTCAGGGGCTCTTTCTCTTCCACATCTTTCAAATCATAGCACTACAAGGGTAACATCAGTGTGTCCCTAATGTACTGTTCTTCTCTAGTTTATTCCTTTATGAACAATAACACAATGAAGTAAAAACTTCATAAATTGAGTTAATACTCTTTGAAATTAAAAGGGAGAGCGTTTATGCCCCAGACCTGTCAATTTAAGATTTCTGCTTAACCAGGAAAACTTTGACACTGTAGTTTGCAGATTTTCTCAACAAATATGACACCTACAGCCTATGAGCATATTTCTCATTTATGCAGAGGCACGTTTCTACCACTCTATTAATTTTTGTCTACTTGTAAAACTCTTTGCTGTACTTGTTTTTAGTGCAAAGAATTTCATTTTTTTCTAAAGCAATAAATCCAGTATCTTTCAGTAATATTACAAATCAGTTCAGTTCAGTGTGGTCTGGGTCATTCACATTGCAATTACTTGTTAAATAAATAAATAAATGTTAAGCCTGCATCATTTGAAATTAGGCAGTTCATAGAATCATGGAATGTTTGGAAGGGACCTTAAAGATCATCTAGTTCCAAGCCCCCTGCCATGGGCAGGGACACCTCCCACTAGACCAGGTTGCTCAAAGCCCCATCCAGCCTGGCCTTGAACACTTCCAGGGATGGGGCATCCACAGCTTTCTGGGCAACTCATTCCAGTGTCTCACCACTCTGACAGTAAATAATTTCTTCCCAATATCTAATCTGGATCTCCCCTCTTTCAGTTTCAAACCATTACCCCCCTTCCTATTTATACACTTCCTGATAGAGTCCCTCCCCATCTCTCTTGTAAGCCCCCTTCAGATATTGGAAGGCTGCTATAAGGTTTCTGCAGAGCCTTCTCTTCTCCAGGCTGAACCACCCCAACTCTCTCAGCCTGTCCTCATAGCACAGGTGCTCCAGCCCTCTGATCAGTTGTGCAGTATCGGCAGAGTGAACTTTTTATTTAATCAGTATTGCAAAAGAGCATAATGCCACATTTGTAAAAAGTGTATGATTCCCATAGTGAGTAAAGGCTACAGCTGTTACGTGTGTAAGAGTCCCGCTTCAGTCATACTGCATTATTACCCTCTTGTCATAAAGGAAATCAGGATGCGGGATTTTTACCATGACTGCACCCACCTCCATATGACTACTATGACAATACTCAAGTTTCTTTTTTCCTTTCCATTTACTGATATGTCCTTTTTTAAGATAATGAACATAAATTAGGCCTGAATCTGCAAGGAACTTAGCCTCTCAACAACAGATATATTCAATGCAAATCAAGGCTATCTTTTGAGAATCTTCTACCTTTTGGATTTATGCTTTGGCAAAATAATTCAAGTAATTCACACGGCAATTTTACATAATAATAGAACTCGTAAAACTCCTGCAAAAAGTCAATTTCAATCATTTTGTATCTTCAGAAAATAGAACAAGAGCCCGAGCAAGGTGGGTTTTGCTAAATAATATTCTCTGCACAATTAACCATGACACTTGGGTATATTTACAACAACCAATGCACGAAAAAATACCTGAAAAGTGAGAGAAAGATAAACTGTTAGGAAAGAAAGAAACCCCATCTGTACTTAATTACTGCAAGAAAGTGGAAAAAGGCAACCTTTTCAATCCCACGAAGAAAGAGGAAAGAGTCAGCTATGCATGTTTTTTAGCCATCATTTTTTTTTCCCTTTCACAGCCACACAGATACATCAACATGCTACATCTGAATGGTTTGTTATTTTCTCCTCCTCCGTATTTCCATCCCATTGGAGTAGCATGTCTCCTTGAGGACTTCGGCCTGCAGAAGACAGGTAAATAGACATGATGTCCAGGAACTGACTGTTAAAAAGGCATTGGTTATACAACTCAAGGACAGCTGGACACACTTACTTAGCCATAGGATGACTTACTAATGTTTTTAATACAAGTTACAATCCAAGAACTATAAACTGTCAGAAGAGATCATGCAGAGAAATGCTCAAAATAAAAACAGAAGACGTTCTTTACATAGTGCATAGCTGAAGCATGTGACTTTTTGCCACAGGACTTTCAAAATGCTAAAAGTTTACGTGTTCAAAAAGTATATTAGTGGAAGAAAAACATACCACATTTAAGACAAACTTTTCTTGTTTAAGGATTCGTAATGCCACAAACCACCTGAACAGGATAAAAAATAAGCGCCCAAATAAGACTGCTGTAAGGAAGAAGCTGAAATCCAGACATTTCAGGGGAATCAACTTTAAAAATTATAACTAACTAGTAGATTAAACAGCATGCTCATAAACAACATCTGAACAGACAGACAGACATACCAATGATTAGTCAGTGTTTATTTTTTCACAATAACAACAGTAATTAAATCAGTCCAGGAGAAGAACTGTCTCAGTGCAAGCCAAATCTGTTAGAGTGTTTATGATCTACAACGGAAGGGTTGCCAAACAGCAGGAAGCTGCTGGAAAAAGGAGTTAGTTCTTAACTCTCAGAGAAGTTGAAAATCACTCTCTTCTGTACAAAGCACAAAAAGAACTATGTACAACATAAATTGTACCTTTATCTGTGTGCAATAAACATCTATCATGCCAAATAAGGAGGACTGGGTTCTTGAATTGTTTGCATTGTCCCTATCTAGCAAAGTCTAGTTTGTCTAAATGAGGACTGAGCAAGTAAACCTCTTGGTCTGAGCTGATACTTTATGTTTTTACTAGTATATAAAAAAAATTAATTTGCTAACAATTTCCATGAAATTATTCCCCAAATATTAAAATTTTACCTAGAAAGTGCACTGAGTAAGAAGTAAATGAGAAGATTACTGGCAAGTGAGAGGTTGACCCTTTAGGACTTCAGATGTGTGTATGTTTAAATTGTGCATGTGTGAATGCAGTGTGGTTTCTAATCCACTAATAAAAATAATAGGCAAACATCTTTTTAGAGGCTGTCTTATCACAGTCCCTCTCTTTCATCGTAGTCACAGCTCCTTCCCCAGCAGTGAGGTAGTATGGCTACACTGGGTATGATGGGACTGTCGTCCTCCTGCTGAGATAAAAGTGCTCCTCTCGCTTTTGCTGACACGGCCAGTCTTTGTAACCAACTCAGAACTGAATCAGTATTTAAGGAGAAGGACTTCCCACCTCCTGCAAAGGAGTGGCAAGTGTATACTTAGCCAGTACGCACCACACAAAATTGGACATCATTTACAGTGTAAAGTTAGCTAAACTCCCGGGGATGTGCCAAACACAACGTGAACAGTAAATGATTTCCCAGCACGTTTTGTTAAGAACTGAGTGCACTGGCAGACCAGTTTATAGAGTCTTGTATTGCAATTATTATGACTATAATTTCTAGTCTTTCAAAAAATGCTGCTTGGGCTGCTTGCGTGGGATTCTTAAACCCTACCAGCACCTTAGTTTTCATAGAAAAGTCAGTAGTTCAAGAAAAGCTCTTCTTCAGATTTAATGGCACTATTTAATGCAGGGTCAATTATTCACTTTTACATGGAACTTAGACCAAACTGAGAATCTGTTTTGACATAAGAGTATTCGTTATTACACTACAAGACTCCAAAAGTGCACCTCAGATTCTGCTCCTCGAGCTGCAAATTAAAAATCATTTGCCCATAATTTTATGATAAAAATTATGTACTATTAATATATATCTTAGATGTTCATTGTGGGATGAAGGTCAAACGCTGTTGTAAAGTGTTCTAATAACTACATTTCCCAGGAAGCCAAGAGACCTTAGTTTTCCCAAGGCAGATCCAAGCTGTAAAGTTCATTAAGACGGGGGTCAGCAGGGAGATGTGTGTGTGTATGTGTGTGCTGGCCCTGATGAGTCTGGCTTGACCCTGACAGAAGAGTCTCAGGCTGATACATTGGCTTCAGAGTTAATACAGAGCCAAATCCAAACTACTGCAAACTTTGTGGGAGAGATGTAAGTCTAGCATTCCATCACGGACTTCTCTGCAATCATTCACCCTGAAACTATAAAATGTCTCAAGAAATTAAAATATAATTTTCATACCTTCAGCCATTGTGGTCTATGTATTACTAAACTACGAATGTCTGACCAGCCCCACACCATGATTAATGAGCTTCTTATGCACCTTATATCTCAGAGGAAACCAGACGGAAATATCCTGCTGGTCCTCTCTCCTCTTCCATTCTCTCAGACTTGGTGAGAGCCAGCAAGGTAAAGTGTCCTGCCCCTAAACCATCCGAAGTGTGGGCCTCTTGGGGGAAAACCCATAAGATGCTACAAAACAAAGCAGCCTTCAGCACATCACAACCATATTTAAGAAAAAAAAAAAGAACACAGACTAAAATGAATGTCAGATATTATTAAATGCAGTATATTAATTTCTAGCAATAGTATAACTACTGAAAGTAATTTAGAGCAATTCTCAAGATGAAGCAGACCTTAACAGAGATCAAACAGCCACCCCGATAAAAATTTTATAACTATAACGATGTGAAGCAACAGAGCTGCAAGCACAGTTTCCACACAGGAATCCCAGGGTGTAATTTTTTTTTGCATAATCCAAAAAGAGCAATTTCCATCTTGGAACTTGGACTAACAAAACAGAACCCAGCAAACAGTTTGAGTCCTTTCAGACAGGGCATGATATGCTAGATCCTGTAGAGATAAGCACTGAAGGCACAGTTAGTTATGCTAATTAGTTTATTATTACAAGGAAGATGCCTGCTGGGTGCGCGCAATGTGAAAACCATGGGTCAGCACTTACAGAGTGTTTCAGGAGTGGCCACGTCTGCTTATCTTTTAAGTGTAGTGAATTTCTAAAACAAGATTAGAAGATTACTTAGACTGCTACATGCTACCTCAGTGATAGTACTGAGTGGGTTTACAGGTGGGATGCGGTCATTTAACCAAGGCATGGGAGGTGTGGGTGGAACATAGTGGTTTTTGTGTGAGATAGGATTGGAGATGTGGAAGGGGATGGTGTTCACACTGTTTATATTTAAGGGCCTAGACTGGGATTTAATCTCTTTAGGTTCTGTATGGTCAATAATAAGTCACAGATGCACAGTTATGTTATGACCTGCCCTATGGAAAATCTCCCTCGCATATACAATACAGGGAGCTTCTAGAGTTTAGCTTCCTGTGTTTAGTCCGAAGTTAAGTAATATAATCATTAAGGCGGCATTTTGAAAAAAACGTTTGGCCTACGGTTCACACCAGAAAAAATGTCATCTCCCAAGTGGATGCAGGAGCCCAGACATCCTGGAGTGCAGTCCTGGGATGCAGGGAGTATGGAATAAGACAGGGCGAGACGCTGGTATAATCCTGAACCTGAGGTGATCGTTCCTGCAATACTGCATCTACTCTGAGTGTCATGGTTCAAGAAGGATGCTAACGGTTAGGCAAAATTTTAGACAAGTGCCATAAGAATGATTAAATTACTAAGTAATATTTCTTCCAGAGAAAGAATAAATGACTTGGTATCATGCCTTCTAGTCAAGGATTCCAGAAACTCTATTTATTTATCTTGTCATAAAAAATTAGGAATTGATTTCATCACAACCCATAAATAAGCACCTCCATGGAAGCAAAATTTCAGCAACGAGCTGGGTCTTCAGCCTAGCAGACAAAGGCATACATCAAGATCCAATAGTTGGAAGCCCTGGCACATTTATTCCCCCTTTTTCCTATAATAAGTAGGAAAAGCATACCTTTTGTTTGTTTCTTTCTTTCTTTCTTTTCCCCAATCTACTACAAGAAAATTTCTATTCTGGAGCATGAGGTATTTCAGACCTAGAAATACTAGGTTTGTCCCAGTGGATATCTAGATTCCCGGCTTTGCAGCAAGACATACCAATGTTTATCCCAGGCAAATTGCAAAGTACTAGGGGTTAAAACCTCAGAAGTAATCTTGAACGTGCTAAAAAAAAAAAAAAAAAAAAAAAAGAAGAAGAAAGGAAAAAAGGGAAGAAAAGGTAGCCAGAATTTAGAAGGAGAAGCATATTGGAAAATAAAACGAACACAAATTTAAAACCCTACAGTGTGTTCTGAAATATCTCTAAAACAGAGTCTAATGTAAATACATGATAGGCCATGTTGTAAAAAGGTTTTATTGTATTCATAACAAGGTGCTGCCGAGCATATTCTTGGCACTATATAAATAATAAATAGTGATAACAAAACACGTTCATGACTTCACCACATGTGAGCAATGTAGCCAGTACAACCTAATGCCAATAAAATCTTTATATCTCCACGTGCCATCATGTATTCTCTCTACATATTATGTCAACGTTTTTAAACAACTACTAAAACATTGATCAGATCACTATACACTGGATGTTTTAAAATCTCTGACATCTGGAAAATTTCAGTTCCTAAGAAAAGACATTTTTAAAAGACTCCAGAAAGTCAGAGGGAACTTGCCTACTGAAAAGTCAGGCTGGAAAAGGATAAGCAGAAATCACAGTGTGTCAGTGGAAAGTAAAATGATTTCACTTGATTTAATGTGAAAAACATAGAGAAAGCACTAAGGTTTCTTAAAAAATGGGAACGCTGTGATCACATAAAAAAAAATTTGCAAACAGTAGGCAAAGGGCAAAACCCACATGATTTTGATTTTGTAAATTATACAATGACTCAGTCAAATAATGTTCATTAGACTTGTAACAGCTTCTGTTCCTCTCTTGCTTTCCCTCATCTTTTCTATGTTCTTGCCTTCCAGGAAAGAGCTGAGGTATTTTAGTCCATCCAAACCCATGAGCTCTTAGAAAAATGAAAGCTGTTGGCTTTTTGTATCCTCTTTTTCTGAACACTTATATTATTGTTTCAGGTTTTAGATTTCAGGCTTTTCTGTCTGAAGCAGATACTTTTCGTGGTCTGGGTTAGGTTGATTAAATGGTTTCTTTTCTTCAGGGTTTGCCAGCTTGAAAGCATTACTGCATATGATGGCACACTCTCCAGTTTCTAAATATATCTTAAAGGAGGCTGGGGCTATTGCTAACAAAACTGCCACTCTAGCTCCCTTGATTTCAATTCTAGGTAGCCTCATTAACAGCAAAATGCGCAGCCATGGTCTACATTAAGTATGCTGCTGTGAAAACAAATCAGCTGCTTGATCAAGGAATAAAAAAAGAGAAGTTAAATGTGACACAGAGGTTGAAGTGAAAAAATACAATTTAGATAAAATCCTCCAAAACTTTACTTAAGGGTATAACATTTATTAAACTAGATAATATCATGCTTCCATTATGTCTTGAACCAGGTCTCTGACATTAGTTGATTTTGCTGCTTAGGGGAGGTGAAAAATTCTCATGAAACACCTCTTTTCCTTCAGACTGACATGGCGTACTCCTGTTTTTTACACATGGCTAGAGATTTTAGGACTTCCAAAGCATCTTTGCCACCCAAGTGCTAGACTTTTAATAATTGGGCAAAATTATTCCATAGTTTTTGCAGAAAAGACTTAATAGTAGTTCCCCATCTGATGTGCTCTGCTCTATTATCAGTGCTCCCCTAATGCCCAGCCCTGTTAAAAATTCCTAGCCCACTGTCAACTGTTCATCTGGTAAGCAAAAGAAATGAGCACTTCTTCATCTGGCAGCTAATATTTAAGGATGAACAGCCTGATTTTGCTCAGAAAGTAACCTTCTCCCTTTGGGTACCCAACACTAATTTTTACAAGAAATCTTACAGGCAATTCAGGACATGAGGGCTGTATCTGTATTAATAAATTTAACAGAGCTAGGGAATATTACTGGGAAGTGAAACATAATCTTCTGATCCATTAATATTAGAACAGGCCCTGGCATGGTTCTGACCTGTTTTTTCTCCCAAATCCATAGGCATGGTGTGGGGATTAGCATCAGCAGGGACCTATTACCCAGTTTGGATTTTGGATTTGGAGAGTTAAGCTGTAAAGATGTGGCCAGACTGGCCAGAGAACATTTTTGGGTACTATTCAATTTACTAGCATGGATGTAACCACTGAGGCAAGTTTTCAAATAGGTATAAGGGCTAGTGATGCAATTGTCTGAGCATTTCAAAGTGATAACAGTACTACACTGCCATGGAAATGAATGGTAAATAGATGACTAATTCAATGAGTCCAGGAACCATGTGCTTAGCTTTAAGCGTATTCTTAAATCTTAAATCTCATGACTTCAGATTAAACATGTTCATAGATACTATGTTCAGTCAGGACCTTCTATGTTAAGTAGTAGATCAGAGGTGCGTAAATTATTTAACTAGTTTCTTTTAATATACTAGGTGGCAAACACCAATAAATTCGTTGACAAACACCAAAATTTCAGGTACCCTGTTTACTTAGTCCATTGTCAGTAAATGACTAGTGAGATAATTACCTAAGAGGTACAGGTGATCTAGCAATCTTCTGTCAACAGGACATAGAAATATTTAATAAATGTTATACTTAGTTAGACGTGTGTCATTGTTTCCTGTTCATTTTCTTACCACCCAAAAGAGACTTTTTAGAATTTGTTTCTTATGTCCTGACATAATACCAAAGTGTACAACTCCCATGGTCAAGAAAGAAAAAATCTTTTGGATACAAGGGATATTTATATGATTCTAGGGCTGACAGAGATTAGGAAGGGAATGGAGGACTTGCAGAAGAGAAACAGAGCTAGGGATTATCTGTCACACTAATGAGCCATCTTACCTGCAGAAAGAGCTACAACATATACTGCAAAAGCTGATATATTATCAGTATCTTGTCTTATTGGATTTTTATTGTGTGCTTATTTTTACAGCAGTGTGGCTTACAGAATATGAATGAGTTTTGGCAGCATAAAATTTCCTTAAATATCTCAAAGGTGCTAACATTTAGTTTATGTATATGGATTTGGGAAGAATAGGTTAGTTGTTATCATACTGTGTTGCAGGATTTTATTGTCTATCAGGATAACATGCAACAGAAGTTTTCTGCTAGGTGATTAAGTTATTTTATACTGACTATGAGTTAATTATTCATTTTTATGCTCATTTATTTAATTAGTGTCAAGAGAAAATTAAAAATGAACTTTTTTCCACTGGAAAAAGCCTTGATCTGAGGAGAAGGAGGCATTTGCTAAGATGTTTTTAGAAATTAACTTTGGGCCAAAAGTCTTATTTATTACCTACATGAGATACAACCTAACAGATGATTTCTAAAATGTGAGTAATACAGCTTTACTGCAGAAGATTTGACACAGAAATTTGAGCTTATTATGTTTATTTTCTTTTTTACTGATGATATGATAAAAGAGACAATTGTTGTAGTCGAGTTAGTTAAAAAGTTATCACATTTCTAATCCACAAAATGAAACTTTACATGTAGGAAATTTATTTTAAAATGTTACGTGTTTTCATTTAGTTAAGGTTAAATTTCAGACACGTGCAATGCTCATAATTAGAAAACAGACTTCACCTTAAGAAAATGACTGGCATATCTGAAAAAAATTCCCACCAAGACACTGGAGAAGAAGTTCCCATCTCAATTAGGAGAAGCCACGCATCAAAATCTCGTATGGATGAACGCCATTAACCAGAGTCCCTCAGACAGCAAAGCAGGAGGAGCGGGGAGATGCCGGGAGTAGTACGCAGGCAGAAGACAACTAAATATTGAAAACTGATATGAACTAAATCTCTGAATAAATTAGGTCAGCTTTTTTTTTTTTTTTGCTATTTTTGACACATTTCTATACGAATTTCACCCTTTCTAAATGTTGTCAGCGTACATTGTTTTATTAAAACATTTTGAGCTGGAAATTTGGAACATTTTGCTTACAAAAGGTCAAAATATTCTGGCAACTTGGAATATATACTGAGTGTCAAAATTAACCTTTCTGCATGTTTCTGTTTTGACTAACTGGTAATTTTCTCAGGTAAAAAAAATTAATCAAAAGATGTAAGGCACATCTAAGGACTCTGACGATGAGCAATTCTTGCCCACCCAACTAGTGATGTCCCTGTAGTGAATAACAGGGAAAAATTACATCTAAATCTAGTACAGCTGAATGTGTTGTCCATGCAGAAAAAGCATTTGTATGGGTGGAACAGGCCATCAGTCCTGCAGTCACTGCCTCAGAGGGCACTCTCTGGGGAAGGTGACAGGGGCTCCCCAGGAACCGCCCACCCCCCACCCCCAACCACGGGGGCTGTGCATTGCCTTCCTCCCGGTGTGGCTGAGTTGTACCTGTGACAGGTAAGCCCGGCAAAGGCACATATTTCAAGCACCTGAGGTTGCCATGCCTGACCCCAGGGACAGCAGGGTGCAGCCCCCACTAGGTGCACACCTCTCCCTGGGTGGGGGTATGCAGCCACCCAGCCCTCACACCTGTGTGGGCTTGGGTGTGCTGCCAGCCCATTGCTGGAATACTGTACCTTCTTGTCACCAAATGGACATATTTCACAGAGCCTTTTGTTGATTTATGCTATCTGTCTTCTTACCCTCTTGAAAATTCCTTGTAAAAGGGTTCCATAGAATATTAGCAAAAAAGTAATAGCATTAATTTTTTTTCTCGCATATGTCTTGCTTGCAATTTTTTTTTTTTTCCAGACCTTTGCTCTCCTTTCTGAAGGCTGCAATTTGCAGACAAACTCTTTCAACCCACCTTCCGTTATTGAAACAGCTTTTTTTTGTATGTTGGAAAAGCTCTTACTTGGCTTTCACTCTGGGTAGAGACTTGGTTAGGACTAAGTGCTACTGTTAGGAAAGGTTGATTGGAAATCTGAAGAAAAGGCAAGTTAAATGTTGTCTATTTTCCATTCCCTTCTTCTTCAGCCTATAATTGCCTGCTGCTTAGATACGATTCTATTTACTCCACCTCCAAATAATGCACTTCATCTTGTTTCCGTGTATTTTTCTGTGCATTCCTTGTATTACTGAACAGAACATGTACACGGCCCTTTCTGTTAGATCTTTCTTTACAGCCCTTCAGAAGCTGGAGCCCTCAGTGTTTATCCTTAGGAGCTGGCATGTCACTCAGACAAAACACCCTTTGCTAATTGAGTGGCATGCGGTGTAACCACTTATTCCTGAGCAGCCTATCTACAGTCGTTGTTAGATTATAAAACTGGCTTTTCCCAGATTGCAGTATGCCTTTGAAAACAGCTGCCCTGCAGATCCAGACATAGATTAGGTTCATATTTTGAGTCCACTGTGGAAAAAAAATTGACCCTGCACTGTCTATATATATATGTGTATATAATGTGCATGTAATTATTTATTTATATATATGTATATTATACACAAGAATATTTAAGCCTGAACAAGATGAAACCTGACAAAAACACTTGGGGTCCTTGTTAGCAGTTAAGCATTCGGCAGTGTTGAAAAGAACAGAGCCAATTTCTGAGACAAATTTAGCTTTTACTGGAAATGCCTTCTCTTGAGAAGGGGGAAGGAACGGAAAAAAGGGGAAAAAAAAGATAATTTATGGCTTGCCGTTTAAAACCTTCCTGGACGAGCTTCACTTTTGCACTTTTTGTCACCTTTCAGCTCTGAAATGGAGATCGGCCTAAGCAGCGCTAGGGCTCATCTATCCTCTGTTGAACTTCCCTGCTGAATTTGCAGGCATCAGCACAAAAGAACCCAAATACAGCTCGAACCTGGACCTCGGAGAGGGATGAGGACCTGCCAAGACTGAACTCAGTGCTCAAGCTTCAATAGCCCTGTAAGAATGCGGTCGAGAGAGGGAAAGGAGATTCATTCCTAATGAATGCAGTTTGAAATATATACTTCAGGACTTAAATGAATAGGTTTTTGGTTACAGTGTGGTGCAGAGAAGAGTAGATGTGGAACAACTGCTTACACAGACATAAACCAGTTTCTCATTCTCTCACACTCTCTGGGTCCCTTAGGATGTGGTTGGGCAGATGGATACACACATGTGTTGAGGAATCCTCAATAAAAGAGCCTAGGAAGATAGACAGAGAAAAGATCTTAAGTAACACTAATGTAATTAAATCCTCTAGTAATGAGGCCAAGAGCTTGTAATTGCACATTTGCTGGGCATGCTATTTACACCAATTACAGGTTTGCTGCTTTAAAAAGATTTTTTCAGGGACATCTTTCTAGCTGTATTCTTATAGGCATTAATAGTCCCATCATTTTTATATAAAACTATCTGGGAGAATATTTTTACAGGCTTTTAATTCATTTTGAATGCAGTAAATCTCATTAAGTTTGCAGCAGATTGTTTTCAAAGAAAGCACTTGGCAGTAGATATTGTTGTGACAATTTTTTCCAGTTCCTTTACCATTACACTGCGTATGTTGTATCTTCTGTTTCCCATAAATCTTTGTGACAAAGGAAACAAATAGCTCAGAAACGCAATACTGGATGAAGTTTTCATGGTCTCTACAGCATACTTGTACCTATGTAGTGAAATGATACAGTGTTTGCAGCTATGAAACATATACAAGGCTATAGAAAATTACAAAGCCAGCATTTTCAGGAGTTCTTGAGGTAAATTAGACGCTTGTCATTTTCCCATTGGATTTCAATGGGAATTGTCTCAACTCTCTTGATATATCCAGTTTCTTTCATTTCGGTGACTCTGACATAGTCATAGACTAAGAGTGAAACGAAGACACCCGAACCTGCCTCACTATGCGGTGGTGTCAAAAGCTTGTGTTTATCACATGTCTCCATTTCTACCTAGAAATGTAGTTAATGGGGAAAAAGAAAACTGAAATTGATAAATTTGGCCTTTTGCCTGGGACTTATAGACATCTGTCTGCCCAGGATATAGCACACATGCAGAGAATCTATGTTTATAGGACATCTCAAACCAGCCGTATATGTTGCTATGTGTAGATGCATCTTATTACACATATGCAGTTGTGTGACAAATCTGCACCCTACGCATCTGCTCCATGGATGCTCGCAGGCCCCGTGCATTCTTGGTATATCAAATGCATAATCAGTAAGCGTGCAGACTAATTGCTTATATCTAGGTTGTATGAGAATGATTGAGCGCACACATGCAGGTGAGTCTGCAACTACAGCAGATGTGTGCATATCTGCTGCACTGGACACTGAGGCTACATCTATGCTAATAAATTAAATATGCTATTCTTTGGCACTAAGACAACTGCTATGGAGTGGCCCTACATCCATATTATTAAACTGTGTTATCCTCCCAAATAGACCAGCAGCATCCAAACTAATCAGCAGGAATAGTTCACGGTCAATTCATGGCCAGGTCCTGAGCTGTGCCTGGGAGTTGTTGGGAGAGCATTAATTACACTGATCAAACCCATAACAAGGACTGTTTTAATAATTTACTGGCATAGGTGAATGATTCTCATGTCCATATCTGTGTCTTGGCCCTTTTAAATTTATGGTGCAGCCTAAATAAATATACTGCATAGTGCATATGCACACATTTCTGTCCTGGAAATCTGTAGAAATAATCTGACAGTTAATAAAGGTGAATTAAGATAGCAATAGCAAACACCTAAAATCACAAGGTAGGGCAGTAGCTAAGCTAAGAATTACCAGCTGCAGAAGTAAGGTCCCAGTCTCCTTTTTAAACCATCAGATCACACAACTTTTCACCTCTCCTTGTCTTCTTAGGTGAATGTGAAAATCAACAAGATTAATTTATACCTCATGTTATTCAGAGGTACAGTAGTTAAGACGGAGGCCAGCTAACCCTGTTTAATAGTGTGCCTGAATATAAGAGTAGTTTCTAAATGTCTTTCACATAAAAAAAATGTACAGAAAACCAATGGCGACTCGGAAAAATATTTCTTGGTGTCCTTCCATTCAGCTTCAAAAAAGTTGCAATGGGCTATAACAAAGGGAACATCACATAGTTAAACACTATTTTGGTAATAGGAATAAGCCACTAAATTTACCCTTCCAAAAGTAGTGGCTAGAACCAGAACTACAGGTAGATTAATGTTTTAGAACTGAACTGTGGATAAGTTTCAACTTCAAGTGAAAAACACTGAAAATGTCCTACAAGTAGATTTTGCGAACGCAGATGTACACATATAAATAGCTAACAACTACGAGAAACATTGTGAAGTATAGGCATGTTTATAAAACTGAGGTTCTCTGTGGTCTACCAGAACTGTTTACAAAAGGAATTAAAATCAATAATATCTATGCTGAAGATCCACTTTTTTATTAATACTTATTTATTTATTTAACCTGTTGATTATTCGCTTGTCTGCCTCTTCCTCTACCTGTTAATTTTTTCAGTTAGTGGGCCATCCCTGAATACACTTGAATACAGCCATTGACAAGTCAATGAATATACGTGCGGTGGCCAAAATATGGAGGTGCCCAACTGGAGATCAGCTACAGGATGGTTTGTCTCTCTTCCTTGTGGATCTGCCCTAGAGAGTCTTGTGACTGGTGGAAAAAGTTGGAGATTAGCACTTTAGGAGCAGTTTAAAGGATTCAAGCCTGTGAAAAAACAGGCTTTATTAGCCCTCCTGCTCACAGAACATCTAAAGTTATGTTTCTTGCTACAAGAAGTTATTTTCAAGCACCTGGCAGGAGCTGACAGTGGGACAGACCTGCTGGTGTCAACAGCTGCTGCTAGAGGACACTGGCCACCACTAGCTGATACCTTGGCTGGGAGTTCGTGGGGCACAACAAGCCTGTGGGCCTGAGGTAGCCACTGCCTTGGTTGTTGGAGGTTTTAGTCTGACAGAAACTGACGCAGTCTGCCTCATTAACTGCATTAGGCACAACTGCTTTGACATCAGAGGCTGTACCCTGGCTTGAGAATAGCATCAGGACCTGGCAGGAGGCACAGTTGTCCTAGTATTTGTATCAGAAGACTCATCCTTGAATCACATGCTACACTGGAGCCCACTCTTTGCCTTGCCTGAGCAGGGCCTTTTCAATTTTCTCCTTCTACGCAGCACAGAGCAGGACCTAGCAGGACAGCACATAACTTTATTTGGGAGTTTTTGGGACTGCAGTCATCATCATGAGATACCATTTATCAAATGAGTCAACATCCGGAGTTATCACTTAGGCCCTGAGGAAACTTTAGCATTAAAAAGATTTATACCAGAGAACATATGATTTGATTTACAATACACTGTTTCATCTGATAACAGTAAGTGCAGAGCACTTGCCAAGAAAAAAACAAGGAGCAAAACCAATGCAACAATACTGTTTTCATTTAATTCACCTTTAAGAAGTTTGCGAAGTATCTGGAAAGAATTCCAGATATAGATTTATCCCAAGCATGTAAAATCCTCCTTTGTCATCACTACAGAGCCTTCATAGGATTTGACCAGGGTTTCTTAGAGTGCTTTTCCCTCCACAGACTGTCAAGTTTTCAAGTACTTCTAAACAGTTTCAAATTCCAAATGATTAACTGAATAATGAAGCAGTCAATCACCTCTTTTGTGCATGTTGTAACTCAGCCAAAGAGTAAAATGCAGAGAGATTTCTGAATCAAGCCCTTTGTGGGATATCACAGAGCAAAAATATTGGAAAGATTTGGAAACAAAAAGGTTAAAAACCCTTTTAGGTTTAGCTCAAAAGGACTTCATAGACAGATAAAACTTAGGAAACACAGAGTAGGTTGCAACTTCAACTAATGAAATAACATGCCTGTTCTGCATTGCGCTTTGGAAAAACACAACTGAAAGAAGAAGCAATTCTCCCTTAGCAGAGAAAAGACACCCTGGTTTTGGTAGGGGATTTCCTGGCCAAAACCAGCTGAACCGCGTCTGTCTGTATAAGGCATGACTGTAGCAATTAGTGACTAATACAGATCATGTCAACAGCTGGCAGTGATAATTCTATTCAAAGGTTTTATTTATAATCCCTGCATCTGATATTGTCCAGTGTTCTATCAACAATAAGAAGAGGGTTTGTAAACAGCCACACTGAAAAGTAAAGTTCTACTGCAATGGACTATTTTCCTTGCTTTTTGTTTCTGACCTATTTTTTTACAGTTTTGTTTCACTTATCTTACAAAATATGTCCTTCTTAAATAAAAGCCTGTAGAATGAGAGAAATTTCACTCACTTGCTGTCGGTGGCCTGTCAGCTTACGAGGACATATGAAAATTTGACTCTTGAATGTGTCCTGCTAATAAAAACTTAAGGCATTGACATACATGTAATCTGTCCATCATTCCTAAAATGTCCTGTTTAATATGAAATGGCTTTCCACATCTGCACATATGAGACTAAAATTTATTGATGTTGCTTTCCTCGGACAGCATTATTTTATAGGTTAGAACTGAGTAAAATGTGAATCATATCCACTAACTGATGTTGGTTTAAGTTAATTTAATAACATTAATGATTATCAAAACTTTATGTTAGAATTAGAGATGATCCCATGCTTTCATATCATAAAATAGGAAAATACAATGGTCCGGTCCTGGCTTATCTCATTGTAAAGAGCCGGTGGAGTTCAGATTTACTCTGGGTCTGAATTGTCATAATTAGTAGGTTTCCAAGTCTGGATATCCATTTGAGACTCTCTATTTTGAACATTATAACTTACCATCAGGTCTGTTTACAGGGAACATTTGTGTTATTTTTCCCAAGGGATCAAAATCCATAACCTCTTGTTAGCCTGTGATGGGGTGGAAGTTCCACTAAATTTCACTGAATAACTGAATCGCCTGTTTTGAAATGGAGGTAATAGTAATATCAGAGAATATCAGAAAAGACACTATTGAAATATGAATCTAAGCAGAGACCAGAGATACATGAATGTAACTGCCTGGAAAATAAACAACAAAGAGACAGAGGAATAGAATTGGGCTAAAATATTTCAGAACACCAGAGGACAAAATTTATGGTGAATATTAAATCTTTGAACCACTTCAGTAGAAAAATGCATTTGGGCCAGAACAGCACATAGAACAAACTATAAAGTTTGGAGAATAGGACAGATGATGAAATTGTCGACAATCAACACCAGTGCAGAAAATTTAACATTTAACAGTTTACCAAGTTGACAAGCAAACACGTCTTTCTTTAGGTTTGATTTGTTTTTCAGTCCATCACATACCATTTAAATAGTAATGGTATCCTACCTGCATGATAATAAAAAAAGGAATAATAAAAGCAACTCAATTACATAGAACCATATTTGCTTCTAAATAGTATTAATAAACCCTTTTCCCATTTTTTTGCTTCTTCCCCGCATTTACTATTGAACCTTTTCTCTGGAGTTAACTGGATTCATACATCCAATACATTGCACATGAGCACATGGTAGGCTGGAGTGCATTCTCATTGGCACTGCTGGCGACCATGATCAATGTCTACAGCCTTTTTGAAAAAGATGTTCCCTTTAATCACATCATCCACACTCCTACTATGACTCTTGCCATTCCTCCACTACATTATGTTATTACTAGAGAGTAAATCAAGAAGAGGGGCCCAGCTCAACATCTGCACAAAGACATACCTGTACAAATATGTCTACCCTCCCGTCCTTCATTCACTTTAATATAAGCCCTGTAAGTCTATAATGTAGTCAGGACTACAGGAACATACTCTAATTGTCTTATCATCTGGCACTGCCGTGACCCTGTGTCATGGTTTGGCCTCAGATGGCAACAAAGAACCACATGCTGCTCTCGCGGGCTTCCCCAATACGGGAAGAATCATAAGAAAAAAGGTAAAACTCGTGGGTTGACACAAAGGCAATTTAACAGAACAGCAAAGGGAACAAGAAAACAACAACAATAACACGGATAGAGGAATATACAAACACAGTTACGGAACCGCCGCTCACCGACCAGAGCCGGGACGCCCCAGCCCGCTCCAATCAGTGACTTCCTGCCCCTTCTCCCTGCAGCTCAGAGTGGGCATGGCTCACATGGCATGGAATATCTGTGTCCCTGCTGGAGCCTGCAGAAACCCTACTAACCCTATCCCTGCCGGAACCAGGACACCCTGGTATCACCTCAAAACACTAGGAAAGGAAAAATTTCTGGAGGAACTGGGTGTGCTTACCTAGAAGCATTGCCAGGCTGGAGGATTAATAAGGGTACAGTAAATTTTGTGATCCATAGTCGTTAGAAAGAGTCAATGTGGTTTTTTTTTTCTGGAGCAGTGGAATGTATTCATAGTCCAACTACAGTTCTAAATGCTGTGTATGATTTTTGAAAATTAATTATTCATTTACTTCTCTCTGCATCATATCTGTCAAAGTAAGGATTTCAGACACTGTAAGATCACCTGTTTAAATCTGAAACACAACTGTGCATCTCATTTTGACTGTACTATGCTCTCAATTACCAGAGATAGAGTTTCCCTCAATTTGTTTTTATGATCCTGTACTTGGTCTGGCTGGTATGGAGTTAAGTTTCTTCATAGCAGCCTGTGTGGCGCTGTTGTGAATTTGTGGCTAAAAGGGTGTTGATAACACAGCAGTGTTTTGACTACTGCTGAACAGTTCTTGCACAGCATCATGGCTTTCTCTTTTTCCAACTCTGCACCCCAGTGAGTAGGTTTGTGGTGCACAAGAAGTTTAGAGGTGATGCAACCAGGACAGCTGAACCTAACTGACCAAAGGGATATTCCATGCCATATAACTTCACGCTCAGTAGTTGCTCAGTAATAAAACAGAGCAAGGGGAATTTGGGACGGTGGCCATTGCTTGGAGACTGGCTGGGCATCAGTCTCCTTGTGGGAGGCGATGAATGATTGCCTGTGCATCAGTTGTTTTGTTTTGTTTTGTTTTCTTTCATCTTCCTCTTTCCTTTGCTTACTAAACTATCTTTATCTCAACCCATGAGTTTTCTTAGCTTTGCTTTTCCTGTTCTTCCCCTGTCCTGCTAGGGGAGGAGAGGGGGAGAGAGGGAGTGGTTGAGGGGTTCTTACCTGCCTACTAGAGTTAATCCACAACAGATCATTAAAATGTTTACCTCACCTGAATTCAGCTATCAATAGGTATGGTTCAGATAGTCAGGCTAACCTAGGCTTTTTTTCACAGCTCCCTCTATAATCAAGTGAGAGGTACAGGTAAGGACTCACTTCACTTCTTTCAGACAGCTGTCCCAAAGGCTGACTTCCTGTCTTTGTCAGTCCCTCTCATTAACTGAAGAGGCAACCTAGAAAGTACCTCAGGTAATGACGGTAGTGAAGCCAGAGGACCAGTGTGGACTTGTCATGAGCAAACGGTTCAGTATTCACTTCACTGTTTGGGCAGGTTATGGATCCCTAGCTTTGGATTGCCCAGACAGAAATATGCATGCACTAATACATTCGTGTGTTGATACATGCGTACCGTGTTTCTCGGACAAGAGTCCAAGGCCAGAACTCCAGGGAGAACTGTCCTACCTTTTCTGTAAGGTTCATGTACCAAAGCCACCAAAGGGGATTTCAGTCTCTCAAAGGAAAGAGGAAATCCTTTAAATAAGAAAGCATTTGAGTCTGCTGAGTTAAACAGATTAAAATCAAATGTTAGAAAACAAAGCCCTCCTCTAACCCAGCATATTTTCGCAGCACGAGTCCTTCTCTCCAGCTTTGCTCTTCAGTCCAGCAACTTTCCATAGCTTCTTCCATTGCCACAAGTTTTGCAGAAGGTCCCTTGGGCCTTTGGGTGGGCTCCCTGATGCAAGCTGGCATGCAGCTGCCCTAAGGAGCCCTGCGGGCTTTGGCGGTGAAGTAGGCTTGCTGCCTGTTATGGCAGGCTCTGGTAGATTGGATTCTGGATGCCCTTCCTCAACTCTGTGTTTGCTGTCAGAAAAGAGGCAATTGCCCCATTTGCCCAGTGAATTGTGCTTGAACCTCTGTCATAAGCATATAGTCTTCTATGTTAGTCCAATGCCATATCATTTTAGCAAAGTATAATATCCTGTACACGGTAAAATCATAGAATCATAGGGTGGCTTGAGTTGTAAGGGACCTTAAGGGTCATCCAGTTCCAACCCCACTGCCATGGACAGGGACATCTCCCACTAGACCAGGCTGCTCAAAGCCCCATCCAGCCTGGCCTTGAACACTTCCAGGGATGGGGCATCCACAGCTTCTCAGGGCAACCTGTTCCAGTGCCTCACCACTCTCACAGCAAAGATTTTCTTCCTAATATCTAACCTAATTTTACCCTCTTTCAGTTTAAAACCATTATCCCTTGTCCTATCACTACACTCCCAGATAAAGAGTCCCTCCCCATCTCTCCTGTAGGCCCCCTTCAGCTACTGGAAGGCCGCTCTAAGGTCTCCCTGGAGCCTTCTGTTCTCCAGGCTGAACAGTCCCAACTCTCTCAGCCTGTCCTCATAGCAAAGGTGTTCCATCCCTCTGATCATTTTTGTGGCACTCCTCTGGACTCACTCCAACAGATCCGTGTCTTTCATGCGCTGAGGGCTCCAGAGATGGATGCAGTACTCCAGGTGGGATCTCACAAGAGTGGAGTAGAGGTGTGGAATCACCTCCCTCAAGCTGCTGGCCATGCTTCTTTTGGTGCAGCAGAGGATGTGGTTGGCTTTCTGGGCTGCGAGCACAAATTGATGGGTCATGTAGAGCTTCTCATCAACCAATATCCCCAAGTCCTTCTCCTCAGGGTTGGTTCTCAGTCCATTCTCCCAGTGTTTGGAATTGTCCCAGCACATGAGCAGTACCTTGCATGACCAAATGTGAACAGACAAATCAAACAGCCCATCCATGAGAATCAGACATGCTATGCTTTTTTCTGAGCACAGGTAGTAAATCTGATGTGCACAGGAGGCATTTAACTTCTGTTGCATGTGCAGACCACATAAGACAAGGATGTTCAAGGGGTTTAGCCAACACTTCCTGGAACCCGTGCAGTTGCACAGCACTGCGCTGGCTACTTATGGCAATCCACCACAGCTCGCAGGAACAGTACATCCAACCAAAGCACACAGCAGTCTGAAGTCTTGAATATATGACTAAGAGTATACGTAGTGTCTCCAGATGAACAGCAGTCTGATAAAATCATCTGCCCTGCAAAGGCTATCAGTCAGCCTAGGCATGTATTACATTTCCTCATGGTCCACTTTAAAAGAAATTCTAGGTGAGAAACAAAAATGCCCCAGAAAACCTAGACACTTGGTAGGCATGCCCAAGGTGGCTTCTGTGGTATCACAACTCTCTCGCTAGCAATATCCACATTGGCGTGTTGAAATCTTAGAGAGGCTTGTCTACACAAGGTTCAAACACAGAAGTGACTGCAGTGTAGACAATCATTTGATAAATGTTATGAAAGGAACAATAGAAAGAGATGTGTTGCCAAGCACAGTTCTGCGTCGCAAAGGGAAGTAATGGAAACACGAGGTAAAATATTATTTTGGGATATTGGAGAGTGCATAGTATGGAATGTTTTTGAATTCATTTATATTTGTTTGGCGGCTTGCTTGATTAGGACACATAGCATTTGGATTTTGTTTTGTATATTTTGTTCTTACCACATTTTTTGGCTTCTAGACATGAAACATCATGAAAGTAAGATTAGGAGGGAAAAATTATTGCCATATTCTAAAAGCTGTTATTGGCATTGTATGTCCTTTCTTTTCTCCTAAGATATTGCAACACACCTGTGTTAAAAATTCAGCACTGATTGTGGAACACAAAACTGTCTCCGACTGCACAATATCTCTTGGATATCGCTCCTGGCTTTTTGGATTGAAAGTGCATACATAGGAAGAAAATGGGGGAGATGCTGAACTTCAAAAAAAAAAACTTGGACTGACGAGTCCAAGAAAGATATGTCCAAATAGATGAGTCCAAAAGAAAAATGACTGGCGAGTAGAAAAAAGATAAAATTAATTGCCCTGGGGGTTGCTGCTGTGCCTCTGGTGCTCATTGATAACCTTGTAGAGTGATAATCTCAAAAGCACCCCTATGAAGGAGCCAAACAGGGCAGTAACTTGAGTACTACAAATTAGTAGTGATAGCTGCCTATCACGTGCTAAACTTTGAACTCAGGTTCTACAATGGATCATCATAGTGCATATGCAAAAGGATTTCCTTCCCTACAAAATAAAAATCCGGTTGTAAGTACAATTAGCTAATATTCTCTGAAAATGTCATTCTTTTTCAGCCCACTTCTCTGACTCAAATCCCCAGGAAAGTGATGCCATGAGCAGCTCTCTGCTTTGTTCTTATACGTGATGCTGTTGCGCCTTTCATATATTTTTCTTACCAGAGATTATGCTGGTAAACATATGAATTCAGGGTAAAATTTCTGCCGTCAGAATTACTATATCTGGTGCTATAGAAGAAAATAATTTGTTTTTTTTTCTCTTAGAACATAGCTTGTGACCATATGCAGTGCAGCTCTTTTAATTGTTCCTACTTTGATTTCTGTCCTTTAGACAGTTCCCATACTGGAGAGCTCCTGGAAATAATTTTGGAGTCAGAAATTCTTTCTGTGTAAAAAATTTGAGACTTCCTGCAGCTGTGGGGTATGAGCCAGCAGACAGGAGATTTGGACTTTCTTGCCAACTCCTGCACAGTGCGTGGCAGCAGAAAGGCCCATAATATCATCAAAGTTTCATGTGGAGAGGTTTTCCACTTAAGAAACACGGCAGCTATGAGTGTTAAACACCAGAACAGAAACAGAAATAAAAATATCATCTGGTTATTCAGGACAGCTAGGTACATAACTTTTTCACACTAATTTCCATGAAGAGGAAACAGTATCAGACGTGGCACCTGGCCCACTTACTTCTCTGTCTGGCACGTCTCTTCCCCTTATCCACCCCATATCCTGGACCTGGACCACACATAAGGGCTTCATCAGACTGATGGTACCACATGAGCATCCTGAGCCCTCATTCCAGACAGAAGGGAGAGCTGCTCCCAGAATGGGTCCTCCCAGAACAACCTCAGGGGCACACGCTGTGTTCTAGAGATGGGAAAATATGCCAATTGGGTCAAATGGGGTATCGCTTTTGTTAGAAAGATAGGAAAAAAGTGTCCTTATTATGATTGAAAATCTAGCCCTAGGGAAAGTCAGAAAGACATTTAACAATTACAGGATTTAACTCCATGTCTTTATTGTCAAATTTAAAAGCATCGCAAAGAGAATATGAATACCTTAGATCCAAATTACCTCACATGAAGGTTTCAGACCATTTACTTGCTAGTTTCTGAAATTCCACTTTAATGGCTGGGAAACCTGGATTTCTCTAGTAAAACTCCCATTAGCAGCCAACCGTGAATTGGTACATGGGTACCACGCTATTCTGCTTCCTCTGGAAATCTTAGCTGAGGTCGCTAAGTTCAGGAGTTCAGGAGTCTCTTCACTACCTGTTGCTTTAAAAATTCTAGGTTTCCCTAAGATATTTATTTTAGATAAATGTCCAAATTGGACAAAGCCAAGGCTAAGGGTAGTGGTATCCAAGCTGGGCGTATGTGGCAAGCAAGTGTATGAGGAGAAGAGTATTTATGGTAACAGGTGCAAAAATACATATGTTAAATGAGAACAAATCATTAGTTATTGGACTAGAGTTATCATCTAACCTTCAATAGGCAATGCAGTTCCATCCTGGACTTTTGACTACGGACTTCAAACACAGGGCTATGATACAGTAAGTGAGGACCAAACTTCAGTGACTGGCTGGAAAAGACAGACAGCTGGACCTTTTCTTTCCTTTAATGGGACCTGGTCCAGCCACACGGCACCGCAGCTCTTCCCTGCTGCTGCTGTGCCACGTCCCATGCCGTCTACCAAATGCCGTGAGAACAAAAAGCAGAAGCAAACGTAAATATTTGTTCCTTGCCTCCTAACAAATTTACGGTGTTTGGCTAAGGTTATAATACTTAGCCATATGCTTGTCATATGTTTGTTGCTGCGGCTTTGCTTTGTGATAAATAATGGTTTTATCCAACTTGAAGTTCAGAAGTTGACTTACGGGAGGGGAGGAGACAGTGGTCGAAGGTAACTCATAAGGGACAAATTTCTCATTTCCTCAAGGAAGGAGAAAATGCAATGAAATGGAAAAAAAGTATTCTTGCCTTACAGAGCAAAAGCCAAGTTAATCACAGGATGGGCCTGCTGGGCCTCAGGAGTGTCAGTGAATCTAAGCACTTAACATTTAGCCCTTACCTAAGCACTTTCCTAATACACACTATTCACTGCAATGCTTTCTGTAGTGGGGTGGGGGCTAACCAAACTATTCAGCATCTAAACATACAGTACCGGAATGTTTTGGTCAATAGTTGTCTAGCATCTGCTACATCTGCTTAACATCATTTGCTGCTCCTTGCTGGTGCCTAGGTATAGTCTATACAATCAATAAGGTTTTATTCCACTGCCCACACACAAGCTTTTTCATTAGAAATGTTCTGGTGTGTCCAAGGGATCCACATGGAGCTGGCAAATGTGCTTCAGGATATGCAGGAGATCAGTGCCCTTCTGGAGTCAGACAGGATCCCTTGGGGCATTAAATGCTCATGTACTAGCACATGTATGGATGTTGATGAAGTCTAGAAAGTTATTTAGGTGACCATTGCTAAGTATCTGCCATAGGGTCAGGTTAATTACTCCATATGGTTCCATTGAATTTAATGACTGGAGTGACAGTGAGTGCTCAGACCCTATTTCATGTACAGAAACCTGCATAAAGCTGGAGCTGAATTCCATACTCACAGAGCATTGTACAGAATTATTTGCTTAGATCTCTCTGGATTTTAACCCTGCCATATTGCTATGGAGATGTGGATCCTCTCTTCCACTTAGAAAAGAGAGGGAACATTTCAGGTTTGCAGTCCTGTGCTTTTGGTCACTTAGATAGTGAATATCTGAGTATTTATTTGCACCTTAGAACGACTAAAAGCAGAGCTAGCCTTAATTCCAAATGCCATAGCCAATCTCTTTCTTTTGCGAAAACTCAAGTCTCTAAATGACCACACTTGCTTTGAGCGTGTGTCCACAGATGGATTTCAGCCTCCATGCCCACATGCCACAGACTGGATTCCTCTGGGCAGGACATGTGCCCCGGCTGTGCGTGCAAGCTCAGCACTTCCCTGCCAAGGGAACGCTGACTGCCACGACCAAACCTCTGCTCCATTCCCTCTTGCTGGCTGAGCTATATCCTGACATCCCCTTGTATGTAATTAACTTTCTCAGCTACAGTGTTAGCCAGCTGCAGGATTTTTACTCAATGACACATTTAGACCCCTGCCAAAAAGGCTTTGTTTTTTCCTTCTTTCTTTTGTTTTGTTTTGCTTTGTTTTGTTTCTCTGTAACAAAGACAGCCAAACACATTAGCCTTTCTTTAGGGATTCCCATACTCTGGGCAACTGTACCATATGCAAATCTTTCTCAGAAGGAATTCTCAAGACCAAGCAACCTCGATTACACACTTTTTTACTTCATGGCTGTGTGAGACCAACTTCCCAGCTTTTGGTGTTCCTGGCCCAGGGCCGTGGTCCACATCCTTCCAAAAGTGCTCTCCTCAGCTGTGGGTCATACAGATAGTTTAGAAGAGCTTACACTCCCCTGCCACAGGCAATTCCTGCAGCATTGTTTAAAAATATCCCTAGCATAGACATTGATAATGCAAACAGTTGGGAATCAAATGTGTAGTTTTACAGAGAAGCATCAAGGCAGATGATTCTATTGGCAGAGCTGTGCGGCAGTGTCTTTTTATTTACATTTCAGGCTTCAGTTGCCTTAGATGAACTAGCTGCTGCTAAATCCCCCAAAGTGACACGTATTCATGAGCAAAGCAGTCTAAGGTACTTAATTTTATTCTAGTTCTTTGAGAGGTGTTGATATACACATAGGTGAGCAGTCAGACAGGCAGTGACCTGAGGCCTGTGGTGAAACCAGATCTGAATGACAAGGGATCCAGGCCCATCGTCCTCCCATGGCATCTTTCATATGGAACACAACCCACACACACAATTTGTCTAAAAGCTCTGACTTCAAGACTGTGAAATGCACAGTTACTTGAAGTGGAGTATATTTAAGGGCAACATATGGGTCAGTACTGCACTAACTATACAAATACTTGGTACAAACACCATTTTCCAAAGGACATTTTTTAAACAAATTGAGTATTTCATTACAGAAGATATACACACACACACACTTGTGTTCTTTGCGAGCTACTTGCAAGATAAACTTACACAATATGAGTAGCATTTCAAAATACATGTTGTGCTTTAGCCATTGACAGTGGCTTGCGTATATATTGCAATTCAAGACAAGTGGGGAGCTCAGACAAAAAGTTACAGTTACAGTGCACATGACAGAATTTTTTGCAATGTTGAGAGGACAGAACTTCTATCACAAATAGCATTTTTTTCAACCTGCAACAGCAAGCATTTGAAAAAAACACATGATGTGTCCTTGAATGCTTCTTGCCTAGGAATTAGAAACAGCAAAAGGAACTACACAGCAAAATGTGGTGCAGCTTTGAATGTGGAAAATCCTGATGTGAATCAGAAGGGGTTTAAGTTCAGACGCAGACTTCCTTAGTTCTTTCACATGGCTGAAAATTATGAAATTATTTTCATGACCAATCATGAAATCTTTCTCTGTGGCTGAAATCATGAAAAGTTTTTAGCTCTGAGCATTCCACACACATCAAGACAGAACATTTTTTACAGAGTTAGGGTTGGGGGATTCTTTTAATTGTTTTTAAGGGCTGATGCAGAGATTCTAAAACAACAGATACATTTGCACTTCATGAGATTAAGCCTGATTTATTCCTTAAAGTCAGGAATTTTTCCCTCTACAAAACAGAAGCTGACATCACAGACCAGGGAACACATAGGGGTAATATACTCCAGTGATTGTGCCCTGGATAATTTAAAACAGCATATAATTGAGTGTATTGCTGGGCATTATAATACTTTTTTGATTTATGCAGATTTGGCTGGGAAGATATTTTAAATATCTCTTCATCTTTTACTCTGAAGTTCGGCTATGTAAAAGCGATGTTGTTCTACTCAAGATACCTGCTTATTCCCTCTAATCGACATCTGATCTTCTAACTTCACTGCTTAAAAAAAATGATTTCTCTTCTCTATTCCATGCTACGCTGCACAATCTGTTCAGTACAATTTTACATAAATTGTGATTCCAGAATCTTTATTGCTAGCCCTGGAGCCAGAAAGATCTCGCACAGTCTTTTAGATTTTGTGTCGAATTTTGCAAGGTTCTTAGCTAGTTTAAAAAAACAACCTTCTAGTTGTGATCTGAGCAGATTTCATCAAACACATCCACAGTTTAAAGACACTCTCAGACAGAGTATTCAAACCATTCTAAAGTCCTGCTGCCATAAAGTTCTTAAGCTTTCTGAAAGGACACTTCTGGTCTTCTATCTTTAATGTCCATGCAGAACATTTGACAGGACTTAACAGTATTGTTTTTTTGCCAAATGAATATCAAATAGGCTGAAATCTGCATTTATCCTTCTCTTACTTGAAATGACACTTGTTATGTTTGGAGGCTACAGAAAGCTTGTAGTATTCATGTAATTATCTCTGTAGTGTCAGCAGAAGTCCAGAGAAAAAGACAGAAGATGGCAAAATGTTCCTCTTCAGAATATTGGCAGTGTGTGTACAAATCTGGTCATCCAGATTAAAATCTAGTAGAGCTAATGCAGTTTACGCAAATATTTCCAAAATTGCTAGTAAATCTCTATTAAGACCTCCCCAAGCTTGTCTCTCTTCCAGCCTTCCATCCAGCTCTGAATTTCAAGCCCAAGCTATTTTTAAAAGACTCTCAGTGGAATGTTATTTTCTTGTCATTACTTAGAAGGCCTCATTTACATGGCTTCCCTGCTACAGAATTGATAATTCTCCATCTTAATGAAGTGCAGAAGTTCTTCTTACTGAGAAGATAGTATTCTGTTGATATATTTATGTTAACTGAAGAAAAACATACATTGTCCACTGCAAAGCCACCCACACAACTCCAGACGCTTAATCCTTTCTTTAGAACAACAGCAAAGGAAAGCCATGTGTCTTGGTGTTTTTCTTGAGCAGCTCATCAGCTTATTAACCTGATCTACCCTGGTAGAATGGGATGTACATCAGGCCTGTATGTTACTTAGTCCTGCTTAAATCCCACTTGTGTTTGGAAGCATAAGTGACTCGTGATTGTTGCACAGGCCTTGTGCAGCCTATCAGAAGTAAGGAATGATTAGGGATTATAGATCATAATCTCTGTTTCAATTAGTGCAAAAAATCCCAGAGTAGGTACTGAGGGTTTTTTCCCTCTCCTGAAATTCATGGCTCCTCCTTATGCCTGAGTCAAGTACATCACATTATTTCAGGCATCAGACAAGCTCTTTCTTCTTCCTTTCCTCCCTCACTTCCACCTAATTTACAAATTGGCCTCAATCTGTAAAAATGCAGTATGGCAGTCACTGCTAGTAAAATTCATTTGGCTAATTTCAACCTTCAAAACAGCAAAGCTACTTTGAAATCAATAAAATTTAAATTTTCTCATAGCTGATCTGATTTGACCACGTACTTTAGCAGCACAGACTGAATAACCAAGGTACAATATATCACTGGTGAATTTCCACACTTGATTACCCACTTGGCAGATTATGTTTTGTGTGCTCCAGTAAAGATATTAATTAGCTTATATTAATCAGATTTTTAAAGTGAAAATGACATAGGTGTTTTTCTAGGCTTGATCTAAGCACAAACAAAAATCTTTCTGGCAAATAAAATAAATTTTAAGCAGTGCACCAAAAATGTATCACAGGAATAAGGTTAAATGGAAAACCAGAGCACAAATACACACTAGAGAAAGAAAAATATCCAGAAAAAAATTTAGTTCTTGAATACTTACTAGTTGAGCCCTGCTCCAGGAGTCAGGGCTAACTGCTTTTGGCAAAATAGGCCTAAGCTAAAATCCATGTTGTAGTTACTACTGTTTTGTTTGTGGGTCGTTGTTTTTTGGGTTGGTTTTTTTGTTTTTTTGGTTTTTTTTTTTTACAAAATCTCCTTATGCATATAAAAGAAATCATGTGACATCTTAATTAAATTCCATATTTATAATGAAATAGATTGAAGTATAGACTCATAGAGAAGCAGAGATGATGACTGATACAATTTTTGTTTACTAATTTTTCATGTTTTTCAAAACTTGCCTGGATTGTTTTGATGTTGCCTTGTACAACAGAGTGAGTTTAAGTTTTTCCAAGACATTTGTAAGTTTTAGTGTAAAAGAGAAAGACAACATCATTGCCATAACCGAGACAGGAGAGAGAAAAAAAAATATGCAGAATCTTGTCTCTACACAGCTCAAGATATATAGAGGAATTTTTCAGGGGAGAATAACTTATTTTTTTCTTAGTAAATTTCATGTCAGCTAAGATTTTGAACTTTATTCCAGTGATAACTAACTCATTCTTTAAAGTTTATTTAAGCTTTTTATCTTTGTTTTGAAGGATGGATTTGGAAAACTGGCATGACACTTTTCAGCTTCGTGTTACAGCTAAACCGGAAAATTGATGAGGGCACTATTTTATCATCTCTGCTGTTTTCTGGTTTTTTACTTTCACTCCATGTAAGTATCAAACAGTTTTATTGGCTTGATGTGAGGCATGCAAACTTTTTAGCTAGTAGTAATAAAGAGTAGCAATGGACAGGACTCTCATCTGGGCACTTTTGACTCCCTTACCCAAAACGCCAGGTGCCCAAGAGGTAGCTCACAGCACGAAACCAGAGCAAGATTTGAGTTCAGCCTCAGTGGGGTCTTCAGAGAAACACCGTTTCTGTTTGGAAGTTCAAAGGCAGACAAAAAGGTGGAAGAAGGACAGGTCTGCCACTTCAGAGAGGGACACATGGCTCCACTGGTTTCAAGGAGGGAAGACAGAACACACTGGTTTTTTTCTGTTCTGTGGACTGAAATCTCATTGGCAGTTGCAAGGCATGGGACTTGCTCCTGGAGTCCATGTGCTGCTTTAGTTTAGTCCAAAAAGCATCAGGTTCACACACTCCAGGACGACTCTGCATCAAGAACCACAACATGGAGTGATCAGGAGATTCCCACCAAAATCTAACTCATGATCTCACCTAAGGTACTAACATAGTTCAGTCAGAGTTCATTTCCTCGTGTTTTGACTTACACCTTGGAAAATTCAGCAGATACAGTTCCAGCAGCACTGCAGGCAGGAGGAAATAAAGTGATCTAAAACAATTGTCCCTCTCTCCTTCACTCACTGAAGCTGTACAGGGAAGGTTAACAGAGGAACTAGGCATTATTCTACCCTGCCCTCTGTCAGGGAGTTGTATAGTAGAGAGAAAAATCCATGTTATAACTGGACTGAGGATTGGTTCCAGCAGTAAACAGTTTCTCAAGGGATCTTCAGGAACTGATACGGTTATAAAACTATGCTCTCTACCTAGTAAACTTGCTCCTTCTGTTCCTTAGAAAGTTCACCTGTCTGATCAGAGACACGGTTCCTTCAGTTCACCGTCACCACCCTCCTACTTTCACCTGTCTCTGCCTTTGCTTTATCTAATCTCTTTTTTTCCTTTCTTACCCACCACTGCTGTGGCTCACATTTGGTATACTGTCAAAGATACAGTAAATATACTCCAGCCAATACAATTAAAAGTCACTGGTGGATAAAAAAAAATAAAAAAAATAAAAAATTTGAAACAACAGATTTGTAAATTATCACACCTTATGTATTTCTCCCCTGTCCTGAGCCTGCTTTTTCCACTGCAGGACCTTTCAAGACAAGACTGTCTTTTGCCCTCTGCCTACAGAATGATCACTGGAACCTCCAAGGAATACTGCATTGCAATCAACAAGCAAAACAATAATGCACAAAAAGAGAAGAATGTGTCTATCAGACTAGAAGGATCTAGTCTGTCTGTCACTATTGCATAAATGTAATAGATTTGACCAAAATTTTTCATTCAAGTTTTCATTGCCAAGGAAGCTTTGGTAGATCATTTTGACCCAGACAAAACAATTATGGAATTGTCTGAACTATAAATATTCCTGTTTCTTTCTTCAACCTTGGCTCAAACTTATTTTTCCGCTACTTAAGCAATACTATTTCATTCTGAAAGGTTCAAGGGGAGTGAACAAAAAAATTAGTAAATAAAAAAAATGAAAGATAGATACATAACCGAACCTCACTATAGTTTATCTAACCCTCACTAGTCATGAGAAAAGAGTTCTGGGGTCTTGCAAAGGTTATATCCTTTGGGTAGCTTTCCAAAGATTATGAAGATCGAGGCTATAGTCTTGACGTGAATTAATGGATAGTGTTCTGCAATCCCCTCACAGGATGACGTGCTTTTATGTTTATGAAGAAACTTGGGAGGTTACTGAGTAAAAGTGCATACTGCAGATTCTCCACATAGTTTTAATCCCCTCAAGACATGAAGAAGATGCAAAAAAGATCTTAGCGTGTCCTGATAAATGGTAGCAGAGAATTTTGAAGGAGGAGAACATATTGCTCCAGGCCCCCTCCCAGCAATCCAGATGTGCCATTCTTCTCTACCCAGTGCTGAAGACTGGTTAAGTTACAAGATGTATCTGCAGAGGGCAGCCATTCCTCCCCTTTCCAGAAAGTTTATTAAAGCACTTACGCAGTGCTTGCTCCAGCTGTCAGATCCTTAGGGCATCTTGTTGCAAAAACTCTCAATCTAGACAGCTAGACAAATCTCAGTGTTCTTGGAAGCAAGTCTGATTTCATGATGAAGCTCTCCAAGAGCTGACCTCTGTTCTAGTGCAGAATAGCATAGCTCAGGTTGCACACTGTGGAATCAGCAAGGTAATAATTTTTTGATACACAAATGAGACCTAGGCTACAGAGTGTGGTAAATCAGACCAAGGAACTCTGGCAAACAGAAATATTTTCCTGTCTGCATAGTAGAGAGCACAGCTGAAACTGGGTTTGTGGCCTCAAAAGTCACAAAAAAATCTTTTGTTTGTACCACATCTGTTGATGGTGAGTTTTTACATGCCTTTTCAGAAACCTAATTAACCCATGGAGAATGCTGAGCAAACTGTACTAATTTCAATACTTATGTCTCAGATAGATATAGTCTAGTCTGAAAAAAAGTTGGACGAAAATCATCAGAACAAGTGATAGGTAATCTCTGAAAGAAATAATCAAGCTGACAAATACAAGATGGAGAGCAATAACCAAAGGATGTGATGTGGGACCAACAGTTGGTAACCAGCTGAATCTGTCAGCACTGTTATACAGCTGCAAAAAAAAAAAAAAAATCCCAAACAAACCATGACTGCATATTCAAACAAAAGTCCAGCCTGCAAAACAAACGAAGTTGTTCTGCTTTCCTCTGCACTGTGTAGGCACTGTGTAACAGAGTACTATGTAGCAGGTAGGACTCTGTGTTTCAAGAAAGATGTGAACTAACTGCAGACAGTTGAAAACTGATCAACTGCCTGGAAAATGGGAGATAAAAGGGAAGATTAAACAGACTGAGGTTGGTGGAAAACAAGGGAAGACACAATGGTCCTAAATAGCTTGTACAAAGAGTTTATTTAAAAAAAAAAAAAAGTATTTTTCCCAAGGTCCACAGTGTATTGGAGAAGCACAAACAGAAAAAGCTGTTATTTGTATAGCAAAGCATTGGATTCAGCAGTTTGAATGGGGAGATTAGGAAATAATATCATGGTTTCAGTTGGGATAGAGTTAACTTTCTTACTAGCAGCTGGTATAGTGCTATGTTTTGGATTTCAGATGGAATAGTGTTGATAACGCCCTGGTGTTTTAAGTTGTTGCTGAGCAGTTAAGGACTTTTTCTGCTCCTCAAACCACCCCACCAGTGAGCAGTCTTGGAGTACACAAAAGGTTAGGAGAAGACACAGATGGGACATCTGACCCCAACTGACCAAAGGGATGTGTCATGCCATGTGATATCATGCTCAATATATAAAGCTCAGGGAAAAAGAAGGAAGAGGGGGACGTTTGGAGTAATGGTGTTTGTCTACCCAAGTAATCATTAAGTGTGATGGAGCCCTGTTTTCCTCTAGATGGATGAACACCTGCCTGCTGATGGGAAGCAGTGAATGAATTCTTTGTTTTGCACTGCCTGCATGTGGCTTTTGCTTTACTTATTAAACTGTCTTTATGTCAAACCATGAGTTTTCTCACTTCCACTCTTCCAATTCTCTCCTCCATTGCACCGAGGGAGAACTGTGCAAGTGGCTGTGTAGTCCTAGATGCAGGCTGGGCCTAAATGGCGACAGCATCACTGGTAAATATCTACCAGAACTGATACAAACACAGTTAAGCCTGCCTTGGATGTGACAACACTTATTTTTCTACCCAAACATGGACTAGAAGTAGCCATTGAACTCTTTAACATTCACTCAATTATGATTCATGTGCCTATACAATAATGAGCAAATCTATATAATGTTTCATTCTAGTTGTAAATTCTTCTGTCACTGTTTCTTTTACAAATCCTAACTTTAATCCATGTTGTCTTCCTTTAAAAGTATAAAATTACACTGATTGCTTATGAAATTTTATATAGTAATATGGGCACATCTATGTGTTCATAAGTTTGTGAAATACCTGAAAATGCATCTATTGACATGAAAAAAAGAAAACCATGTGTGGTTGTGCATCTGTGATTTTTGCAATCGTGTCTAGTTTGTTCTGCTTTCCATTTAAACTGGTGCTATTTGAAAAAATAAAAATTAGTGCCCTTTGTCTGCATCTGTGACTTTGGGCATCTAGCAAAAGATTTAAAAGCTTTCCTAATTACTATTATCTACTGATTTCTAAATACTACCAAAAAACTACACATAGCAGGTATTAGATGACACTTTTCCCTAACAGATTTCTCTGTTGTCTGATTCTTCAGTCCCTACGCCTCCAATCTCATCCCAAATTGTAAAGATCTTTCATCTCACAGGCTCATAATCTGAGGCCATGCTATTTATCTGCCAATGCTCATATTAAGCGCTTTACTTGCTGTGTCAAAAGGAAACTGTAAGTGATATTGAAACACCTTGTTAAACTGTAAATATCATTGATAGATAGGGACTGACTCACAGAAACTAGGCATGGCAAAAGTGTCCTAGGCCACATGCAATGAGATCATTTATTTAATATGTATTAATTTAACAATGTAAATATATAAGCCTTCAAAATTAACCATATTTTGTACCGGGAATAGGCTATTACAAAGACATTTGGTGCTCTTGAGAACACATTGAGACCACTGATCTGCAACTGCACCCAGTTGCTGCGGAGTCCTTTGTTTCACGCACAACCCTTTCAAAGGGTGAGGAGGGGTGCAGAGTGGTCCCTCCATCCATCCAAACAGAACTGCAGGACCAAGGTTTTATTTCTGAGTGTGCACCAGTAAGAGCAGAGATGAGTTATGCGAAAATGGGAAAACAAATTTTTATTACTTTTTAAATAAAACACTGATGTTTCTCCATGACAGAACTTCTTGAAAGGAAAGGATGAAGCCTCCACCAGATCAACCTGTGTCATTATCATAACTCATCTGAAAAAGCCAAAGGTCATTTTTGGTGGAATGCCAGCAAAGTTGATGCTTAATTTCAACACAGCCTGTCTCAGTTAACTCCCTAGTGAAGAAGCCACAGAAATTCATGTAGTGGGATGACTGCTGTCCTGCTGGAAAGCAAAGCTTGGTATTGAAGCACAGGGACAAACTAACTCTAGAGAACAGATACAATTTCTGACTCTAATTCCTATGCGGGATTATATATCTGATCTTCTGGTTTCTGATAAAGTGAGCATAAGTGCATTTTTAACTGACCTCTGTGGTTTGCAGAAATCTTTCACACAGTCTTTGCGGATCTGAACCACCTGGTTTGGCAGGCAGGACTGCGTTTGTGTTTGACTATAAGACCACCAAACTTCATAACCTGGTATAAACCACAAAGCATCTAAAATTTTGCAGAAGTGTCAGCCCTGCCAAGATTTCTAGACCAGAGAAGTTCAGAATAACGGCGGGTTGCATCTGAATAACAACAATTTGTCAATGTCCTGTGTGGGCTTCTTCCCTCCCTCCCTCTCTCCCAGGGGTTCAGCTGGTGGCAGGCAGGGCCATCACCCACGGTAGGAGCTGCTGTGAGGGAAGAGCAGGAAAACATCCTGGACAGGGCTGGGCCCCCTTTCCTTGGGGGCTGCCTCAGTCAAAGCTCGTGGCCTCAGCCTCACCATATTTTCCTGAAGCCATGTCTGACCCAGGTTCTCCTCACCAGGCCCAAATACCAGTGCCGCCCACCCGCAGAACCATGTCCTGGCCCACACTTGGCCTGTCCCCAACCCTAGGGAGGTGCCCAATGACTGATTTTGGGGCTGCCTCAGTGCCCCCCTGGCTGCCCTGCTCCTGGCTTGGGGGGTAGGATGGGCCCTGGCTGCTGGGTCCTGCCCCAAGGGACCCTCATGAGCAGCACCCCCCCCCAGGTCCCCAGGGAGCCCCACGTCTGCGAGCCCTGGTACTGGGCACAGCAACCAGCCTCAGGAGCACGGCTCCCTGCCCCACGCGGCTGTGGCACTGCTGGGTAAGAAGCCACGCCGGGCAAAAGCTGTCAGTGGGAGAGGGGCAGCAGCCATTACAGAGTTATTATAGGCAGGAGTAAGGACTGACAGATAGCAGTGGTGGTGGAGCAGTTGGAGGTCGACGATCTAAAGCCTCTGTGTGAAATTTCAGTGCTTCTTTCTCCTGTCTAATTCCAGAGACTACTTCAATTCACCATGTACATAAAAAAAAAAAAAAAAAACACAAACAATTTGAGTTTAATAAAGTAAAGGCACTGGGCAACTGCAGGTAATATCTAGGTTTGCTGGTGATTAAAGGGAGAACCAGGCAGTCCCTTTCAATAATTTGTTCCTTTTTACTGACATCTCTGTTAAGTGACATGTAAATTTTGTTTGCTTAACGCTGTCAGAAAGACAGAAGTCAAAGATTTGGACCACAAGCCTTAGGACTGCAGGTCAATCATGAAATCCATGGTATTGGACGTAGATTTCAAATAGTCTCACTTTCCTGAATAAACCTAGCTCAACAGATTTTGAGGAGAGTAGCACTAAAAAACATGTCCCTTTCATCAAGTTGCACAGCAGCTTAGCTCCCAGTAAAAATGAAAATAATACACTGCACACACAGGCATTGTTCATGGGATTTAGGACACTGAAAGTAGTCCCATTATCATAGTCCTGGCCTTAGTAAAGATTTGTTGTGTATTAAAAAAATACAAACAACAACCGCATCCAGAAAGAACAATCGTCTTAAAGCATTCTTGTAGATAAATTTATCTCATTATTTGTTTTACAAGCTTCAGGGCCAGGATTTCTGAAGCTCTTTTTTAGTCTGTTTTTAAAGTGAGAATACGGCCCATCCTTCCTGCAGGGCTCCCCTACATTTCAAGTCCTCATCACTTCAAGGTTGTACATAATAGAGTTGTTTAACTGTGGCAGTAGGTGGTCTAATGAAATATTACCACACCATTTCTTCAAGGACTCCTTTGGCTTCTTGTGTCATTTATCCTTCTCAGAATCACAGTATTTACTTTGGACTGTTTTGCTGGAATTGCTCCTCGGTGCCTGATTGATTTGATGAAAAGAAGGACAGGCCGCCAGTGCCCCTCGGCCCCCTTCAATAACAGAAACGTTTCTCCGAGGCTGGCAGCCTGCTCTTGCTCTAGGCGCTGATCCAGGTTTCCTCCGAGGAGCAGCTCTTTGATGACACATAGCCTGCTCGGAGGAGTCCTGTTGACATCACCAGAATTGGCTTCCCTTGCACGCTGGCGGTAGGAGATGCAATTCAAGGAGACATGAAAGGCACGGGAGGATGGGGGAAGGAATGGCCTTCTGCGAGTCGCAGATCAAATGCCTTATTTCTCCTCCAGAGTCAGAAGCCGGGAAATGAGGCTGTCGGCCGAGAGCAGCTGAGACTCCAGCTGAGCTGCTATTGTTTGTTTAGTGACAACAATTATTCTCAGCTAGGACCTTCAGCAAACAGTATGGGTTTGGAGAGGCAGGACAACGCTGCTGCTGCTGTGAAGTACCGAGCATTTCCCCGTTCTGACTGCAGTGGAAGCTGAGAGCTCTCAGCGCTTTGTTGGCAGTGATCATCACCTCATGATTAGGTCCATGGACAATTAAGGCTTTCAGATATTCCCACACAGAAGTGATAAGGAGTTGCAAACATGAGGTTCTGATTCTCACTGCTGTTATGAAGTGTGACTGTGGAAACATTTATTTCCGCTTTGCATATTTGTCCATATGTGTACTCCAGTATCGGTATGCATGCACAGTATGGGGCTGAAATTTAAATCTTTGGCCAGCAGTACCTTCTGGGGACGTTTCTGCTTCTTGCATGTCTACCTGCTGTGGTGCTAAAAGTGTGAAGGACAGTTCAGGTATAATAGCACAGTTTCTTCTCAGCATTCATGTTCTCCCAGTATAATCATTTGTACCATAGTCAATATATGCAGTAGTGATAGCTTAACAGTGCTTATTAGGTAGCTGTTCTCTGAAAGTTCTTTAATCAGATTTAGTGTGTTGTCAGAAAGCAAATGAGCTTCCTTCTTTGTGATGAAGTGTTCCACACTAGGGTTGCTGGATTAAAACACTGCCCATTTTTTAAGGCAGAATTACTTCTTTCTTAATGAAAGCACTTCTTTAGAAACAAGGACCTCAGAAACTGCAAGAAGTATCTAAAGGTCTTGTTTTCCTTTTTTTTTAAATTTTCATACACCCTTGCCTATTCAGTACAACTTAACCCCATCTGAAACCCCATAGTCAAGAGCAGAATTTCCTCCAGAGTTCTGTGTGCTCAGGATTCATCCTCACTGCTCCTGGTTCAGCAGGGTCTGCTCTCCCTCGTCATTCTTATCCTGAAGGGAATGTCACTGTCAAAGGGTGCATTTTTAGGACAGCAGTAACTGAATATGCAATCTAGATTAAACAGATCTCTTTAATCACTTTTTGTTAAAGAAATCTAATTGGTTTATTCAGTCTTGTATCAAAGGGACTCTATAAACTGAAGCATGTACTTCAGAAATGAAAGCGACTAAGTCAGCATCTGTAGCCATGTCCTTACCTAATTATCTCTGTGGAGACTGGAATAACTTCTAACATTGCTTACAGAGCCCAGTGGCTTTGTTAAGTTCAGTAATAGAAAGGGCATCAACACCGTACACATTTGCATCATTAACCTATGATGTCCATGATGGTCCAGAACGGAATTCGCAGCACTGAGTAAGATCACAGGGGCAAAGGGCATCCAGGTTTTAGAGTAGCCAGTCACTCCTGCTCTCAAAAGTACACTAAAGTACACCTGCAACAGGGGACAGCCTGATACAGACAAGTGGAAAAGCAACCAACTGTCCAAACAGAAAGCAGGTGGCACAAATTTTGAGTAGTGGAAAATAAGAAGAGTATTTCGACTCCTATAATGTGTTACTTATAAGAAAAGATTGATATTGGCTTGCCTCGGAGGAAGGGATTTAGAAAAATTTAGGTCTTCAAATACATAAAATGTTGCCACAGAGTTTGGCAGTGAAGTGTTTTCTATGTTCACTGTGGATAGGGCAAGAAGTAATAGGCTCAAAGAACAGCTAGAAATACTTTATGAATTAGAGAAATTCCTCTGTCTGTAACTGTAGTTAAGCAGAATATGTAGGGCAGTTGTGAAATCACTATCCTGAACAACAGACCAAGAAAATCATCTGTCAGGAGTGGCTTAGGCAGAGGTTGCCCTGCCTTGAGGAGGAAGCATGGATCTGGGCTGTGTATCTTTCTTATTCTATGGCACTGATTTGGTGTAGTATGAAAAGGGCCGAGGTCCACGCCTTAGAGAGGTCTTCACAAAAATATATTTGTTAAAAAAAAATATGGTTCATTGTTTAATCTTCAGTTTTTATTCTACTACTCTAAATTTGAATTCAAGCCAATCTTTCTTTGTTTTTCTCTTTCTCATCATTTAAAATTCAAGACTTTTGTTCTCACCTGTATAAGCCTGTTCTGCATAATCCATCTTGCTCAGAGACACTTTTTCTCCATGTGGTATGACCCATATCACTTACCACGCTGCCACCAGCACAGTCTTTTCCCTGCTTGACTTCTGCACTTTCTGTGTGTTCCTCAACATCTGAGATCTCACCTTCAAAACCCTCCATGATGCTTCTGTCTTCTCTAGTATTAAAACTATTCTGCAAAATAAACTTTTTTCATTATCTGTCAGTGGACAGCTTTCACAAATCATAAATCTGAATCATGCTTCCTTATAGTAGGAAAAAAATCTCACACAATATATTAGGAGTCACAAAACACGAGTAGTACATCTAAGCAGTCCTTGAACAGTGGAGTCTTCAAATCTAGGGCATTATTTCAGTCCCAACTATAATCAAAGACCATCCAGGTGAATACTAACAGAGGTATATAAAATGAGAAGCTAGGAAATATGCTCAGCTTCTTGGTGCTTATTTTCTTTTTTAGAATAAGATGAATTGAAGAGTCATTGTGCGCTTCAGCAATTTGTGTGAGAATGGGAGAAATTCAATTAGTCCATTCAGGCACAGCAAGTACTAATCTGGGATAATAAATCCTCTTATTCAATGAAATTATCTAAGGTTAAATGTATTTGAATATTGGAACAGATACAGAAACAGTTAAACAAGATAATTTCCTTCGTTCTGGATTAAAACATTTTGTCAACCAATGAACCAAGGTTTAGTTGATCAATACATCTGCAAAAATCTGTTAATAATGATGTGATTCTGTACATTTTCATCTGGTTGTTTTGCAGGGGACATGTTTTCTTCAGGATTTTAAGAAGGAAGATCAAATACCATGGCTGTCTAAGGGGCTATAAAGAGCAAAAATGGGATGAAAGACCTTATAAAGGTCTGTCATGGAACTATCAGACTGTTTAATTATTTCAAACTAGTTTCTGTTGAAACATAAAGAATAGCAGATCCCGAAGTGGTATGATTTTTTTTTCCCTAAATCTTTTCCTATCTTTTTTCCCTGGATGCATACTTTTGACTTCTACCCATATCACCATAGAGAGCAATGTTTGTGTCCAATAACATGGAGGAAGGCAACTAGTTTCAAAGATCTTATCTGCTAGTGGACAAACTAAACTCATTCCTTTTGCCTATTCAAATCCTGCCTGAGACTTCACATCAGGTACTAATGAGAAAGAACAAAAAGTGACATTTGGGAAAATTGTGTTATGTTCTCAGTTCCTCACCGACCTTTTATGGAAATTTGGGGAAAACCCTTTATCTACCTATTACACTGCTCTCCGCCTACCTCTCCTCCACTCATGACTTACTCACACGCTTGCACACGTGTATCTTTAGTCTGTCTTGACCATTTAACAGATTTTCCAGGACAACAATCTGCATCTTAAACTGTGTGCGATGCCTAGCGAGTGATCCATGAAGCTTGGCTACAGCTTTCAGTATTAATGTAGAACAAAGAAATGACAACAACGACTTGGGTTTGTTTGTTTGTTTTAAATTCTTGTGAATAGGCCATTCACATGAGGGGTTTCCCAGTATTGCCACTGGCACAAGTAACTCCATGGGCACTGGAACTAGTGACTGGCTTCCAATGCATTTATGTCTTTTAGCTGATTTTTCACTAAATTATATGAATGCTGCCTCATGAGCTTTACCCTTATTAGACACCAAAGAGAAAGAGATTAGAGATCCACTAATTATGAGAAAAGATTTCAGTCTTTCTACGACTTACTAGTAAAACGAGAATCCACATGGAAGATCAATCTTAATCAATCTTATCTGTGAAAAAAAACATATTTACTTAATAATCTTTGAAATGTCTGTCAAATTCAGCTCTGTCAAGTTGATTAAAACTAACCAATGAGCTTAAAAGTTCTGTTAGTGATTTACTAGCAGATGGTAGACTGATGGAGAGCATGATCATGCCAGTTTAATTTCTTTGAGAAACCAGGATTAATAAAAAGCCTACATCAGTTCCCAGTTAGTTTTTCACTATAAAATTGGTCTAGTAGGTACAAATCATATTCTGTATCCTTAATAGTCTGTTTCTTTTGAGTTTTTATATATTTTATATTTTTCTTATTTAGACTGCAGTCAAAGGAAAATTTTTTCAGTCAGAGGAATAAAGAATTGAGAAGCCCTTGAGAAGAAGCATCATCATGGTGCTCTACAATCATCTGATTTTCTGATGCAGAGGAGGTATCTTGGGACTAATCAGGCAGTTCTGATAATGGTTAAACCCAGTGCCAGCTCTACACATCTGCTGGTCTAAATACGACTACATTGAGTTCCTGCATCTGTCTAATAGAGTAGTCAGGACTTTGTCTTCCCTCAGATCTATGTAATTTGATGTCCTGCATGTGGTACTAAATATAGGTTAAATATAAGATAGCCATACAACCTCACACATATCATGGTTCCTTTTTTTTTTGAAGTCAGATTTAAGTTCACCTTAAATCCCAAATTGCTTACAGATTTTCTTACTCAGTCTAATTCGCTGTTGAAGCTCAGCCATTAGTGATGAAGCACCTGAATCTGGTGCTTCTAGCAAGCCACATAAGAGCTCCTTTAATTTTCCATCATCTTTTATAGAGCCACTGACTGGTTGGGAAGGGAAGGGACTTCTGGAAATTGTCTAGCCTAACCCCCCCTGCTCCAAGCAGAGCCAGCTGGACCAGTTGCTCAGAACTGATTTTTGGTTTAGTCCTGAGGTTTCTTATACCCCAGCAAAGGTCTATATATCACAGCAGTGTTCCTAAATTTTTAGGAGAATATTTATATCTATTACGATATTGTTAATATCTCTAGAATTAGCAATGTCAAGTGAATGCAACAGCTAGGAACCAGAATCACAGCCATTTGGATCCTTCTATCTGGTCAGAGTCTTTTTGCTTAAGCTCAGAAATAAGTCATTAATGAGTCATTCTATTCAAACGCCGCAGTGCAGACGTGTGAGTAAAGCAAAGGTGAACTTGGATGAAGTCGGTTGAGTGAACACAGGTAATGAATCCTTCTGAACCAGCATAGTCAAAAATGAGGCCCCATCCCTGGAGACATTCAAGGTCAGGCTTGATGAGGCTCTGAGCAACCTGATCTAGTTGAAGATGTCCCTGCTTACTGCAGGGGGGTTCTACTAGATGACTTTTAAAGGTCCTTCCAACCCAACACATTCTATGATTCTATGATTCTATTTGCCTGGATAAAATTAAAAGCACCTTGAAAAACCTTTGTGGAATGATTTTTCTACACACCACTAAGACTGCATAAGAGAAATGTTCTCCCTGCAAGAAAATACCAGAAAAATAAAGAATATCTATAGTGTTATAGTCATTTGTGAGTGGGGCACAACAAGAGAGGTGCTTTCCTTCTGCATCCTAAAGAACAGTTTTCTAAGTGCATAGCTCTTTTGGCTTGGATTTGAGCTTTTCAGATTTATTTGTCCTATTTTATCCACCTACATTAAAATAAAAGCTGTGTTGTAGGAAAGCCTGTTTTTCTTCACTAACTGAAAAGGAAGTATAAAGAATTTGGCCAGGTATAGATGTCTACAACTCAGATAATTAAATCCCATTTCTGGTTTGGTTTTTTTTTTTTCCATTTATTTACCAGAATATCATCTGTCTCACACATCTGGAAACAGAGCATTTCTTACAGACATAGCTGCAAATGGGACGTCGTGGTACACAGATCAAATGGCGAATCCTTTATGACCAGTATTCCTTTGGGAAATATGATTTAACAGTTGCCCTCAGCTCACCATTAACAAACTCAATTTCTGTTTCTATCTTTAAGAAGCATCGGTATTTCTTAGGTATGAACATGGATCAGTGGCCTTCATTCTGTTCTGAAAGGATGAAGAAAACAGCAAACAGAAAAATCTCCCAAACAAAAAATATGTAAGTGAAAAATGCCACCTCTGTAAGCTCAGTCAGAGGAACATAACTTCTGTATTTTATGCACACATCTAATTCTTCAGCCTGCCTTTGCACAAATGAAGCAAGAATTTGGCTCTCTGGTTTTATAATCTATTTAATAAAAAATACAAAGCAACAAAGACAGACTAGCAGCTGATGCACACAGCTCAGCAGTTCCCCAGGGGATCCTGCTAGGCATCTTAGGTGGTTCAGATACTGACTGATGATCTCTGCAGACGAGGTCCTATATTTCTGCAAGTACTCCTTATGACTTTGAGCACAGTATTTTTCTCCCCCTGTCCACCTCTTTTGTGTGGTTTTTCAGTCCCTATAAAATTTTGTGCAATTTTATTGCTGCTGCTTTCCCTGCACTCATTCCTCTAAGCCACATCTGGTATGTTACATGTCTCCATCTGAGAGATTTCTGCTGGCTTTCCAATAGCTTCAGGAAAGTGATATTGGCATAGGTACTTTAAAAAGCAGAGGCCCCTTTGCAGCACAAATCCTCACAATATGTCTCCATCTGCCACTGAGACAGTAAGTTTAGTACGGATATTTTGGCCTGTGACTATTTTGAATCAGCAGCTATGCTTTTGTTAACAAGAATTGTGCAGGACGTTCACATTTCATTGTGATTCTCAGGCAAACCCCTGTGCATGTGAGCCCTTACTTTGTATAGGTCTGTATACAGGTTTGTGCATATGCAAGTGTACTTAAAAGTGGATATAAGCACAAATGCTTTGTGACTCACCCAGGGTGAACAAAATTAATATCCTTGACCCAGTAATCAACAGAAAGCCTATATTAATAGACTTTATTAACAGAGTTTCACAAGGTTTTGTGCCTCACAGTGGAACAGATGCCTTTCCCCCTCCTCACCCTGCAATATCTCTGTCTCATCACAAGGGCTGAATTTTCCTTTCCTCCCCCAGCAGCTGCTCTGGCACTCATGAAGCTCACTCTCTGTTTCTGAAAAAGTAAAAAAAACTTCTCTTTGACAATTAAACAATTCTCTTTGTAGTATAAAAAATGCATTTCATTCAGTATAAAAATAAGGAGGATGTTTTTTGCAATGTACCAATTTGAAGTTTTACCAATATCAACATGAAGCATCATCGATGGAAGAGAAAGAAAACAAATAAACAAACCTTAGATAGATCAGGTGACAAATATATTTGGCATGCACAGTTTCTTATTAGACAAGTTTTTAAAAAAATCCCTTTGTCTTGAAACATTTCAGGATATTTAATCTGAAGAAAATTTAGAAAACCCTAAAAGCCTCCATCAGGAGCTTCCATTTGATGTTGTGAGACATGGAAAAATAGCAGTACAGATTCCTCCTATCAGCCTTTTTGTCTTCATCCTTCTCCAGTTTCCTTCTCAGCACCTGCTGGTCTGTGACAGTGGGAGGTTCTGCCTCCAAACACCTTGGCATTCCTGCGCACCTCTGAGAGCTGTGTCAAGTAAAAAAGGGACAATTTTCTACCTTTCCTATCGGTTTATCCCTGGGAGAAATGGAACTACTTCTCACATGATAAGAACATCACAGTGCAGAGCATAAACAAGTGTCAAAGCCCCAGATGATGAGACACAAAAATATGGGTATAGCAGGAAATTAAAATCCTCTGAGATTGTTTCCTTTTGAATTAATAACTCTTTCCACGGCTTTGGTTTTATCTTACATTTCTAATAAAAAACATTTGCGACATAACAAGCGTCAGGCTTTTTGCTAAAAGGTGATGTATGTCCCTCAAAATTATAAACGTGTACGAAAAACTGTTAGTCCTAATAAGCCAGATTGTCAGCTTCGGTTCATCCCGCATGGACATGTCTATGCAGAGCAAAGACTGAGCAATAGAAGAGGTAAAGGTGTCTCAGATACTTGCCATTTCTTACTTTACTAATTAATCACTTCACAGTGAAACACTTACAGTTTCTTGCAAAGATTAATCTTTCTTCTTGAGAAACACCAGTTCTGCATCTGGAATTATTTAGACATTACAGCCGAAAGGTTTTCCAAGCCACTTTACAGTGTTAAAACTTTTCTAGAATATGGCAGGAAAGGGCACAAAATGTACATTGCTAAAATCTTCTCCATATCCATCTTGAAGTGTCAAAAATTTAAAAATTCATATTACTATTTAATCAAGAATGGACAGAAAACTAAAATTCCTGTTTATAAGAAGGCCATATGTGCAAGCAAAGCATTAATTTCTTTTGAAGCTATGGAAATTAATGTAGTAGTTTTCCAAGTAATCTTTTATTTCTAAACATACTGCAAAAAATACAGTGGCTCCACTCTGTTTTGGGAACTGGGCAGGACCTAAATAGCTGAGATGAAGTAATAGCTGACAAGAAATAGGTTGTGGTGTACCAATTGTGTTGTTAAATCACAATATTTCATGCTCTGTTGGGAGAAACAATACAGGGGTAGAAAGTATTTTCATAATTATGGAGATAAAAAATGTACACTTTTTGAGAAATAAGAGCCACCACATTATGAACTTGTCCTGGACAGGAATGAAGGTGCATAAGCAACAGTCCTTCATGGTGCTACAACACCACAATGCTTTGCATTGGAGTCATTATTTCATCCCCTGGGACACACACAAGCATTATGAAATCCTAGTTCATAGAAAGGAAAAACAACACTGGCATGAATATTGCAGAAATAAGCAAGTAAAACTCTTTAAGTTAGTCTATATGCATCATTAAGAAAAAAAAAATCTTCATTCAGGTGTTAAATCTGGAACTAGACTGTGGACAGATGCATTGGCATGAGGGTAGGGGAAAGTATTTTAAGTACAGGCAACGCAGCAGCCATGGAGCTGATCTGCAGACCTCAGTGTTTGAAGTAATTCTCTGTGGGCTTAGCACGTTTTCCCCCTCTCCTCTGTAGGGGACTGTCCACGGCCATAGCTGCATGCAGGATTTCTTACCTCAGCCATTTCTTTGGCTGCTGCAATGGGTCATGTCACAGGTGCCAGCTCCTGCTTTCAGTAACTCAGTTGTACTATTTCTCTCACCAAAAGGCAGTCAACGTGCACTGGAATAGAACCGTTCTTCCTCTCTGCAGAAGAAAGAAATGGTTCTGGCTAGAACCTTCCTTTCCAAGATTTCAGAAAAAACTTAACCGGACATCAGGTCTTCCACACATTTAAGAATGATTGCCAAGTTTCTCATTTTTATTCACAGAAAGTTACCAAAGATGGAAATGGAACAAAAAAACCCAAACAAAACAAACCTAAGAGCTGAAAGATTTCACATGGAAGACTCTTCAATCACTGCAGAAAAGAGGATATTATCCACCCATTTTCAAATGTAATATAGTAAGTATTTTCCTTCCTTTTGAAAATATTTGTCTTACTAATAAACTCATAATACATTAGATGCCTGAGTCATTTGTTAAAGTAGCCATTAGCTCTGAACCATTTTTCTGTACTCAAAACTGGAGATATATTTGAAAGTCTGGGCCTTCCACTGTGTAGGTCTCTATTTGCCAAATCTAACAAGTTAGCAGAAGAGTGTTCTTTTGATATATCTCTCCAGCATAGTGCCCCACGGTTGGATGAATAATCAGAATTTTCAGATGTAAAAAAAGGAATATGGAAGCATTCAACTAAGATAATTTTTGTGATTTTCTGTCTTCATTTTTCTTAAGGGAACATTAATTCACTGTTAGATGAAAGTCTGAACAGGAAATAACAGGAGCTGATGTTTTCATATTGCTGTCGTAATGACTTGTGCCTGTTTGTTTTGAAATGGATGATCTTGTGATAAAGATATTGACCTAATGCTCAGAAGCCCTCTGCTTCATTTCTGTTCAGCCACAGCTTCCCTCTCCCTCATGTTTAACAAAGGGAGGCTATTATCCTCTCACACCACAGGGAAGGCTGATGCTAGGCATGAAGAATGATAGATTTTGTGATGGTCCAGTGATGGAAGATACAGTTCCTACTTCGCATTGGGCAATCTTCCTACTATAACCACAAATGGCTTAATTTCTTTCCATTTAATGAATAATACTGATTTAGGGTCTATTTCAAGCTCTGGACACCTGCCTTCGATGGAGACAACATGTAAGATGATCCAAGAGAGTGATTTATTATATTTGACCATTTTATTATTGTTGAATAAACCAAGAAAGCTATAACGCCTTCAACTGAAAGCAAGGAATTAAATCCTGTGGAAGGATTTGGCTCTATATAAATAATAGTCCTCTCAGTTCCCTCTGTGTACAGTAGAGGATTCTTCCTTCTCAAAAAAGTGGGAGCTTTTTATTGATACATTAATGACAAAATTGAATGCAGAGTGACACTTTATTTCTGTCTTTTTTCTGCACTTAATTAAAAAGAAGAATTTCCAAGAAGAAAAAAAAAAACCAAGAATGTGGTCACTTGCTATTTTACTGCCTATGGATGCTCCATTTCTCTGAAAATTATGTAAATCTTAACTTGAGCATTTAATAATGTTCTGGTTTTCTCCCAACTCTTGATGTCCTTTACAAACATTGGAACTTCTCTCTTTGAATGGAGAAGTGCAGTTGTCTAGAGCAGTGATTGCCAATATCTTTGTAACTGAATCTCACTTGAGAAAGCGAGTGATCTTCCACGTGTCACTGGTTTCAGCTCTAGATGTTGTCCCCAGTTCTTCAGCATCGAAGCTGAGCTACTGTGTATAGTTAAACCCACTGGATTACATCCATGACCAGCTGGGTGGCCCTTTACTTCTGACTGCAAAATTCTAGAGTGGAGACACTTCAGCTGAATCTTCACAAATCAGGACAGATTACATTTCTTGGGCTCCACGATCCAACTCTAAAGAACTGGAGCCTCACTGGCAAGGCATGTTTGAACAATTGGTAGCCACTGCTCCTGAATAGCTGTTAAAGCAAGCTGAGATATTGGTTTTGCTATATCTTGCATCATTGTCTCTTTATGATAGGCAGATCCTTCCTTAAAGTTTCTGTTGGGTGTTGTTGCTACTTTCAAGACGGCAGCAGCAGCGACTCCAGGAAGAAAACTGGATGGAACGATCAATCAGAAGACTATCTGAGAGAATCCTGTCTTGCATGGAACTGAAAACTCTGGGTTTCATTTTCTTCACATATTCAAAAAGGCGTTGGTCAAAAATTATGCATTGCAGCAGATGACAGTGCCTGCAGCTTTCCACCCCCTCCCTTGCTTTCTTTTGTGTCAGCATGATTTAAAGAGAGGAAATCAGCTCACAAAGGGAGTGTGAAGACTATATCTCCTAAAAGTTACTGAATGAATATGTAATCTCAATGACTAAAACCAAGTCACAAGTTACCTTATTATAGCTGTTTTAAGATTTGAAGTATTATTTGCAATGCATGCCTCCAGCATCCAGAGACTGGTGAACTCAGCAGTGCTGAAAAGAGTCTAGAAATGTTCAGCAGATGTCTTAAAAGGAATTCACTTTCTTCTAAAGGAACAACACCAAACATGTTCACGTCTAGCTCTACAAATACCAAGATGAATGGGTAATGATCAATGATCATTGACAGGACAAAAGGTTGTGGAAACTCTGGCCAACTCATTTGCCTGATTCCATCTGTGGCCAGCAGCAAATGGGTAGGGAAAGCATCAAGAACAAGTAAAGCAGAGAATGACACCCTTTGCAAAACATGTAGATTTTTTAGTGTGTGAAGCATCCTATATCTTAACCGAATTGCTACATGACAGCCAATCTCTTCAGCAAGCAGAGGAAATTCTTCTACCTTTGATGTACTGCATGACCCCATTACAGACACATCCACACAGGCAGTAAAAGTAAAGCAGTAAAAAGTTTTTCTAACATGCAGTTTTATGATGAAATATATACTATTCACTCCTTCCCAAAGTCTGTGAGAAATAAAGTCTGTCAATGAAATTAAACAGTAACAGACCTGAAATCGGTAAAAGGAAATTTATACTGTATATCATGTACAATCAACCTCAAGAACTCTCAATAGGTTGAGAAGTGGGATTAAAAACCCGATATATGTATATGAATGACAAGAATATTTGCAGTTACATTAGTGCAAAATAAGCCATGCAGGAGTGAAGGCAGAAACCACTCATTAACAACCTGGGGCTAGGAATGATGTTTCCCTTCTAGGCATGCTAACGTATGATTTTTAATGATAAAGATTTTACACCTTCCTCTGGTGCATCTGGTACTGGCAGCTTTCAAGAAGCAGGATAATGGATCAGAAGGACCCTTGGTTTAATCGATCCCAGGTTTCTTTTGCTTCAAAGTCTCCCTTACTGATCTACAAGGGTGGTCTTCTCCACATTGGGAACAAGACTGTGCCAAGTTATTACAGAGTTATTTATTTTTCAAATGGCTTTAGAGAGCAGATGTTCCCATGCGAGCATTAGAGCTCTTCCTCTATGGAGGTTTACAGCACAAGCTGAACCCTGAATCTCCTCCAGATATCACTCAAGTCCACAGCAAAATTCCCACTGAGCTGACCAAGAGGAGGATTTGGCCCACTGACTGTGATCGTCTGTTCAGCTTCTGCCCCCATTGCGTAACTACCAAGGAGTACGCACAGATGTTAGCATTCGTGATGCTAATATTTGGGCTGCCTAATGTGTGAAATCACAGGTATGATCTGGGGTGGATTTTTTTCCTTCCTTTCTGGAAGAAACCATGGCAAATGTGTTACTCTTACAATGGAAATATCCTTAAATGCTGCGAGTTCAGCTTAACATTTCAGAATACAGAGGCTTATTCAAAGTGTATGTGAAAAACCCATGTTTTAAAAGTGGTCAAGAAGTCTCATCAGAACTTAATTCAGGGGGAGGTTTCAGGATTTCAGTATTTCCTGTTTTATTGGTTTTAAAGGGGAGGAAATTTATCATTGACTTTTAGTAGATGGGAGTCTCATACTCAGGGAAATGAAATAAATTCTGCCTAGTCTCACACAGGAGTCAGCAGCAGAATCAGCGCCTGCTCTGCTCTGCTTCCCTTTGTGAGAAAAACAGGCCGCCTTCTTCCGAGCCCGTATCTCTCTGGGAACCAGAAGTGCAGAGGCTGCAAATTTTTTAAATATGTATTTTTCCCAAATTAACCAAATATTCCTGAATATCTTCAAAAGCCTATAATTAGAGCAATGGACAGAGGTCAGAGGATGTCACTGCTCCATGTGAACCTGCTCCTTCACAGTATAATATTTGCTTTTTTGATCCTTCCCTCTCTGCTTTTCTCAGACACCCTGTACTAGTACTGAAGTGCTGCTGTTATGCTTTCACATTTCCAGTCATTTTGTTTCCCTGGGTCTGTTTTGCGGGCTTTTGTTTGGTTGCCATGAAGGGATTTATTTTTTCCTTCAAATCATTACTAAGCACTCACGCTGAAAAGTCTCTTGGATATCCATACCAGAGATTTAAATGAGACTCTTGAGAACACAGGTTACAAGATATTGATCACGCTATTACCTGAACAATGTCACGAAGCCACCTCTCAAGAAGTCTGAACATTTTTATTATTTTAAAGGACTCATCGAGAGATTGTGCTGAAGACTATGTGGCTTTCTCGTGTAATGTTCTGAGTACTCGCACCAGAACCAAAAGCCAAGGAGAGCAAATAGCTGGGATATTTGTAAGGCCAAGAAAAGTGAATAGTTGTGATATTTATAAGAGACTATGACTTGATCTCACACCTCAAAACTGGCATTTTGGCACGTTGGGTATTCTTACTTTTCCTAATCCAATTCAAATTCCCCTCCCTGGGAGCAGTTCATACTCATGGCAACAACCTCTCACGCTAAGAATTTTTTCTTATATTTTATTCTCTTTGGTCAGTGATGATTCACTTGTTCCAGAAATTCTCCAGCAGGAAGGCAATCCTCCCTCACACCAACGAATCCTAATGACTCAGATGGGCCTCACCGCAGAAGCAGTCGCAGAATAGGAGTGTATATTTGCTCAGACACATCGGCCAAGACACAACACAGAGAATGTGTGCATGAGTCCAGCAAAAAAGAGAAGCAGGACCAAAATTTCCCAGTCGCAATGCCATAAAGAAAACTTGGGATAGTTTGCCAGATAAAAACTTCATGGGGAATGATGTCTTGTCAGAGAGACCAGGAAACCCTGCTGTTTATAACCTTAGAGGACAGTCGCTGATTTGTAACCAAGCAACAAATTTGCTGGTTTGCTTGACATGAACTGGTTTATAGCAAGGCAAGAGGCTTATTTAACTGAGGGCTTTGGGGAATGGAATACTTCCTTTAAAGAAACATTTTAACTATAAAAAAGGTAAAGAGAATTTTGTTTATAAAACCTTTTTACAGTTTATTTCCTATCATTAATTTCTTTATATATATATATATATATAATGAGGATCTGACTAAATGAATCAGGACGTTAAATGATAAAGTTCCGTCCGTGTAAACAAATAAATAATTATTTACAATCTTTGGCAAAATGAAATTTCATTGATCTCACTCTCACACACACTTGCAAGGAAAAAAATGAAAAAGAAATTAAAAAAACCATCATAAATAATTTACATAAAATAGGAAAATTATGATACAGTCCAAATATTAACATCTTTACCCCCACATTGATGTCTCTCTCTGACAAAACAAAAAACCCTACACAGCCATTACAGTCATTACATTTAATGAAGACACCCTCCCTTCTGCTTGCGACTTGGGGATACAAATTGAAACACCAAGAGTAAGAAACAAACATTTAAAAATCTCATTAAGAGGATTTGGGGAAAAAAAAAAAGAAGAAAACAAAATCAAACACCAGCAACAAAACAAAATTGAAACAAAAAAAGAGTTGATAATATGAACACTATAAAATGTGCAATAAAGCCAGCAACTGTGGATTCCTCTCTAATGAATATAGCAAGAAAATGTATTTCAAGGGAGAAAAAGTTGATTCAACATTTAGCTCACTGTGCCCTATAAGGCGGCAGAGGTACTGTATTATTCTATTAGTAAACCCATCTATGAATAAAATTACACCAGCGTGTGTTCTTTTTGTGAACAAAGCTCATACAACTTAAACAAAACAAAAAAAAGTGTTAAACAAGTTTATACTATTGTATATCTGAGTAACTGTTGTATCTGATTAGAATAAACACTAGTATCCCTTCAGCATTATTTAAGAAGTGCTATATACAGCAGACAAAGGTAACAATATAAAATATTAAAATCAGGGTAACTGGATATATATTAAGGTTCCATTTATAAATTCGTTATTATTATTCATTTAACTTTAAAGCATACATGAATATAACCCATGAAACTATACTTAAGTGTATACTATGCTTTGACAATATCTAAATGTTGTGATATGCTTTTAAAAATAGCTTTAAAATATCATTATTTGTCAAGGTATTACTGATGCATTATATGACATGCTTTAAAATAAATTATCAGAGAAGGTAGCTCAGTGTGATAATCATAATAAATACTAACAAAATATTTATAAATGGAACCTTAAATTCATATGTTACCAAATTAAGGAACAGTGGCCTTGCCACCTTTTCAAAAACCCACATCAGGATTCAGGATGTCAAAGTGCTTTTTGCAGCAGAGATGGGAAAGTGGTTCAGGTTCATTTTGCTCCACGTGATTATGGTGTATTCTTTATTACAAGGGAATGCAAAATATGATGGAAAGGGAACAACTGGAAATATTTTTTTTGCAAGTCAGACAGTAGTGATAGCTTTGGACGTTTAAATGAATCACTCTTCCCTTTCACATGTGAGTTTCTAGTTCAATTCTGTTTGGCCTGAATTAAGTCTCTACAAGACAATGCTTTAGGTTGCAAATTTGACATTTCTACCAACTGTAATTTTAATGGGTGTTATTAAGAGCATCCTTGTCAACTAAAGAACACCTTTTTGGATCGTGATATGTTCATCATTGACCTTTACTTTATTATTCAAAGGCATTTCCATTGTTATTATAGATATTGTTGGTGCTGCCTTCCATTACTTTGTTAAGATTAGACCCGAGGCTTTGTGTTACTGAAGTCAGAGCAAGGAAGTGTCAACCACACAACTAAAGTTATTCAAACATCTTTTTCCTCACTTAAAGACAATGACTGATAATCATCACCCCCCTCTTTTTCTCCATATATATATAAATACACTAAGTAATTACATTTTTATATGTAAACGTCATTCCTTAAAAAAGACAAATAAAAAAAACAAACGAACATGTTTTGCTAAGTTTTCACTGTACAAAAGTGTTCTAATGTATCAATCTGCTTTTGCTTCAGTGGTGGGTTGGACGCTCACGTTTAGGTTTCATCAGTCCTGGCTGCGAGAAGGCACTTGGGTGGAGGGATGGCTGAGGCACTCCTGGCAGCAGGGAAGTACCTGGTGAGTGGAGCACGAGGACAGAGGACAGGAGGTACACAAAAATAGAAACTGGGAGTACCAGGATGTACTGAGGTGTCCAGGTTGCATAGCATTTACAGTACTTTGCTGGTAATGCAGCAACCATTGCTCAAGCATCTGAAAGAAAGGGGAAGAAAAGATATTAGCTGTGGTTAGTTTAGTCGGTTAGAAAGTCAACCACACAAGAACAGAGCTCCATCGTGATACACTATAAGGATGCAGCACTACGTTTCCTGTTCTGCACTTGCCTACAAATGTGAAGACATTTTTATGTAAATAGGTGTCTGCCTATATAGGCAGAGACACACACGTATGTGTATGTGCACCTATGTATCTAAATGTACATAAAATCATATATGAGAAAACCCGGGAAAGCATTTTCTGTATTTCAAAACATTTTGGAAAAGGTACTATAGTCAGACATGCTTGTTAAAAGTATCTGCTGTCTCCTTCATGCCTGTTGAAAGAGGGGTGATCAAGAAGTAGTAGCTCTCTGCGCGCACGAGACACTGAAATAGCCTACAAAGGAAAGTGGATATACAGAGAGAATTCTTAGCACGTATCTCGCTCAGATATTTCTATTTCATTTTTTCCAGGTGGGTAGTATTAAACATCTGGGCTTTGTTATTCAAAGTGAGATTACTACAGGGGCAAAGGGCATTCATGGTATTTCAACAAATCAAGGTTTCCTAATATTACAGATTGCTTTCTGTAACTAGAGAATACTTTTCATTTCCGTATTTCATGCTTGCTCCACAGGTTATCAAAGGCTTCAGCATTTTCCAGACATTTTCTGTAACTAACCTCTGCATTCATATTTGAGGTCAGAGAAATAGACCATCTCTTGAGAGAAGACAAAAAGACCTAATCGTCCACCAGCAAAGGTTGTATCATAGATCGGTCCAGAATCCACCATGACTTGTTTCCCTTCATACACTAAAACTCTGTAAAGAAGAATACGATTTAAATTAGACAAGGAGGATAAGGCAGTGTCCAGTGCTAAGGGCTGGTAAAAGTTCCCAAGAACTGAAACAGAATTATTTTTAACAAGGCACCAGACAACCCAACTTCATTGTAAGGATTGCTTCTCGTCTCTGTTTCACACCCACCTGGCCGGCAGCCATAACACATTAATCAGAAACAGTGGAACTGTTCCATAAGTAATTTTATGCAAACCATCTGCAAAAGATTTCCCAATTCTTTATTTAGAACAGTCATGTCTCCTGGAATGAACTATGTGATATACTAGCACTCATTGATAAGACCCTGTCCCTGTGAACTCAGAGGTTAATACAAGACCTCACCACATCACTTAACAAAGTCGTCTTTACAGCTGTGTGAACAGCTGATTTATTTATCTTTAGGTGCAAGGGTCAACATCAGGAATTGGAAGAACTCCCTTTAGAGTCAAAGAAAACATTAATTGGAGACATGATGAATCTCAATTTCAGACATTTTTAGAGCTTAATGAAAGATGGAAGGATTTGGACTTAGCTAGACTAATAAGAAATTGTAAAAAAGGGAGAACGTGGGGTGAGGGGTTTTGGGGGTTTTTTTTGGGGTGGTTTTTTTGTGTGTGTTTCAGGCATCCACCCTGGAGCCAAGAGACCTCTAAAGACATCTCTTCATTTTCCTTCTCTATCAAACAGACTGCAGTTCCTTGAACTTGGATTCCCCACTTCTCATGGGAAACCTTGAGACAGTCAAGGTTCTTTGGATCTCAGGCTCTTAAAATAGCCTTAGGGCCAAATGAGAATCGACTCTATAGTCTGTTAATTAGAGCACTCTCTGGAGAAAGGGATTATTGTCCTGCTTCAATTGACAATACATTAGTTATACAAAGCAGGATGGCTTCACATGAACACACTAGAGCAACTTCCTATAACTCAGGGGTTAGGGACAGATTTCTGCTTAGGCAGAAAGGCAGGTCCAGCACTTGCTCTGCCTTGAAGTGTTGTATTTTCTGAAAGGTGCCCTAAGACAAGTATGAAACTGCTCCCTGAAAAGAGTATTTAACGGATGGTAAAAAGAACAGCAAAAAGAATGACAGGTTTTCATGTCCATGTAACCCTATTTAATGAAATTCTCAAAATGTAAAGAATCCAAAACAATGGGAAGAGTTTAATAAATTATTCATCCCAACAAAAAAAAATTACGCAGATCTAATCATGTTAATACTAAATTGCTATTTCTGTACAAATAAAATGGTTTCATGACTATATTAGTGAAATAGTTGGGCTTATTTATTTATTTTCTATAAAAACACCCTAAAGAATGAAGGAATTTAATGCCCTGGACCATAGAATTGGTCGTGTTATGCTAGATTGATCTAATGGGATAGCAGTTGAAACATGCTTTGCCTGACACTAAGTAAATTCTGCAAAGGAAGATACAGGTAACAGCAACATGAATGAAAAAAAAATCAAGTTTCCTTTAGACCTGCATCAGTCAATGCTTTGCACTGCAATACTTCAATGCAGAAAGAAACTCTTTTCTTTCCAAGAACAAGATAAATCAGTCTATCCAAATTTGTCTACCCTATATCTTTCACAGCCAAATGAAACTCCCCTGTTCATAAGTACAAACAAGACCTTAAGAGGTATGGTCAGAGTCTGCCCCATGAAAAACGTCCTTTACAGTTACAGTAGTTAGAAGAAGATAAAATTGACACGGACAGTCCATGCTCATTCTTTGGAACACCAGATAAACAGCTGGACTCCAAGAAAAGTCATATGTCATAGCTGCTCCTTGTGTGCATTACAGATGTGCTCATGGCTACTTCTGCAGTATCTCGTATAAGCCACTATGGGAGACAGGATGCTGAAGAAGACGGGCCGTTGGCCTACTTCCCTGTGGCAATTCTGATGTTTCTAATTAATTTCATTTCTTCGAATTCCAGAGGCTGGGGAGGAATCTTGTGTTCTAATCTTGCTTTGAGCTTTCCTCAGGAATTTTTTGTCCCTTTAAAGAAGAGCTATCAAGAAAGAACTTTATTTTTTTTCTTTAATTTAAGACTATTTAGCTGATGCAAATACTGAATCATCCAGACTAAATTAAATAGATCTGAAAAGGAGAAGAACTTATTCTAAAGATAACAAAATGTCCCCAAAATATTGGAACAAACTGTCACATAAGTATCGTCGTTACCAGAACAAAAAACCTGATAACATAGCTCTTATATCAAAGACAAAAGTTTTGCTACTAGAAAATATAGAGATGCAGAAACATTTCTTACTTTATTAATCCCGTTTTAGGCCTATGAATCAAATGCCACCTGTAAGCAGTATAATCTTTCCAGCCAATGTTCTTGGGATCGTGCCACAAAGTACGCACCTACAGTAGGAATACAAATGATTTATTAGAAACAGACTGTGTTCCAGTAACGGTACATCCACTATAGTAACTGTACACAGCCAACGCTTATTTGCTGCAGAGCATGAAACTGAAAATAGTGTTTAACATTTGATGGTATCATCAGCAGACCTCTTTATGGAGTGAGAGTAATGAAAATTTCTGTCTTAAATTATTGATCAGTTACTCATCTGTAGTTTCATGTCTGGAGTCGCTGAAAACCATTACAGCATTGAACCTGACCCCCCTTAGGAAGTCCTGCCCCTGTTTGCACGTACACACCCACGCTGCCAGAGTCAATGCTACTCTTCCTATCTGTAGGAGTGCCTCCACCAAAGGAGAGGGACTGCAGCTTGCACAGATGTTACTGCCTCTGGCCTGCTCCTTGAAATCTCTCACTTCCTGCAAGGAGCTCCAAAGTGTGAAATTCCTATCCACGTGCGAAGTGACAGTGACTTCATTTCCAAAAGGCACAAGTTTCTTCCATGGCTCAGCCCTGTTTGGAACAGCAGCAGTTTTTCTCTTTGTTTTCATTTCTTTTCTCTTTGGCTGTTACTGGTTACTGAACTCTAAACCACGTACCATTAAAACAAGCTGGAAAGCTGAAGAAGCAAGTGCCAATACAGAGGTCACAAAGGATTTGTGGATAACAGACCTCTCACTCCTTTTTCATTGGACCACACCATACCTTCCCTTTTATACATGTAATTTTTTCCATTCATAATTTTTTTATACGTGTAATGTTTTCTTTGAAACACAATGCAAATGTTAATATTGACATTAGTAATATGGGAATTGAAGAAAAGCTGATAAACATCTGCAAAAAATTGAGGTGTGAAAGGAAATTCTTTTCGAGACACCCTCCTTCTTTTTAAAGTATTAGTCATGTATTGTTGGCCTGAAGTTTTAAATCTCTCACCTGTCCAGGGGTGTTTCCTGTGTGCCAGAGAGCGTTTCTCAAGTGTTCACCAGTACCGGTTGTTGAATTCACCACTTTAAGTGACACACCAGAATAGCCATAAGCCCTGGTGGGTTTGTCCTCCCAGTAGGTCTGAGTGACCTGCTTCCACATCAGAACATAAAACCGGCTGCTGGACTGGTAGCCAAACACAAAGCCAGCGTAGTCATCATCACGGTCTGTGTTAACATAGAACGTCCCACTGAAGTCAACAGAGCTGAACTCATCGTAGCCTGGGAGAGGACAAAAGAGACAAACCATCAAGTTACAATGCTGAGTCTTGCTGCCCACACCCAAGAGTCCCAGCTCTATCTTGAGTTTTGCCAGGAGTTGTAAACTATCTTTTTCAGTTTCCTTACCTGTAGGAGAGGAGGTAATTGCACTTGCCTACCTATCGCATGGAGGCTTCTGGAGAGAAATAAGTTGTTTACAAGGGGTGTTGAAGACAGTAGGCACTATACTTCTATCAAGTTCTTCAACTGGGTATTTTATGTGTGTTAGTGGTCAAAGGCAAGCAGCATTGAGCTGTTTTTAATTTGGGCATATATACTGTCCCCGTGTGTCAGTCCAAAGCTTGCAGCACCAAAAAGGTGTGTTTATCTACTGGTGGTTTTTTTTTTTTTCCTTTCCTTATTACCAGATCACTGGTTACTTTTCCAAAGACGATGTCTGACATCTGATACTCACCTACGGCTATTCCAGGATCAGAGTTGGCAGTCTGCACCAGTTCCTTGCCTTGGTGGCGAATAACCCAGTTGGGATCAATCTGAGCTGTTCCCTTGGGGTCCAGGGGGACCATTTGGAACTTTCTGAAATCAGTTTCACTGATGGCATTGTTTTCAGGGCATACATCATAAATATCCGGGACATTGTCATTGTCAAAGTCATCTTTGCAAATATCACCTCTGCCATCACCTATAAGTAATGTGAATAAACAAATGCAATTGTTAGCAATTTATCCAGCCTTCATAACAGCTCTCCCACTAATGGAAGAGATTTATAATACATATGAGCATGTTATCCTCTTGTTTCCCAAAGAATGCTCCAATTTAGTCCAAGGAACGCTTCCTTCTCTGAAAGTCCATTTGAAATGTTGCTGTTAATGACTGGAAAAAGTCATCAGCTTGGATGAGGACAAAAATCATTGCTAATAAAACTGTTCCATCAGTGGTTTATGGCAGTGATCAATCTGGCACCAGTCGATATGCTGCTTTAGAATCAGGGTGGGAAAAGTTGGAAGCTTGCTATATCGATGTAATTCACTAATGCTTGTATTACATTTTCATTTTGATTTGTCCCAGATGTGGATACAACACCACATTTTAATATATGCAGTGTAAATGAATTCAAACAAGTGTTAAAATCCTAATTTTCCTGCACATTACTAAATTCTTATATAAAACTGAAGATGTTAAACTTTTTTTTCAGACTCTTTTATCTTTGTCTCAAGATTCCTTCAGCCACAATCCAAGGTGGCTTCAGATTGCAGAAGTGTCACATTTATGTCAAAAGTAAGTGGGACAGTATTGCAGTAAAATATGCATACATGCTGAATCACTCTTTCATTTGTGGGTAGAACAATTTGTCTTCTAAAAAATGTAGCACTTCAGAAAAACATAGGAAAAAAAGAAAGAAGCACTGTATCTTACAGGACTAACCTTGGAGGAATGGAAATACTAAGTTTTGTTATATGAATCGCAAGAAGTTTTTTAGAGAATCTAAAAATACATCCATACAGCTCTGCTACGGTTGTGCTGCTGCTCAACACCTTTACTACACTCAACATTTAAAAAAAAAAAAACAAACACTCCTTTCTTAATTTACCTATAATTTTGGTGGAAACTTGCCTTGAATAGCAGGTGGTGAAAGGAGGTATCCAAAAAATTACCTCATTGTTATTCAATGGCATACAATAGTACAAGCACTTGAAAAATCAAGTAGAAAAACTTTGCTAGACATGTATACAAATTCGCAAATGGCTCTGATTTTTACAACAGAAACCACTGGATATTACACTGGGTACTAATGTAAAACCAGAACTGCCATTTATTTGTTTCTATCCTCATATAGCTGAGCATCTGCTTTTTTTAATTTAAGAGTTTGTCACGTCTGTAACAACATGGGAATTAACACAATAGGAAATAGCAATGATCCGGCTCATTCATTATTGACCTACTACTAGATGCTTCACGGACAAATGGAAAGCTACATTACTATGCCTAACCAGCACAGCATTATCCAAGTATGAAGCTTTCAGAGAGAAAGCAGAGTGTGTTTTAGGCAACAGATGGGGAAAAAAAAAAAAAAGTAGTTATAGACTTAAGGAAAGAGGAAGCATCTATATCTCAAAGACTTTCTGCAGTTCAGATATGTGGTAAAATGGTCCCATTTTCCACCCTGGCAATCAGCAATGGAGAACTCCAAATCCTGATCAGCTATGTGCTCCTGCACCTGTTTGTCTTAGCACTTATTGGAGAAAAGAGAATGAACTTTCAATTTTATTCCCTTTGCCAATATCAAAGAGGTAATTCTAAGTCACAGGAGAATCTAGTTATTCACTGAAAGTCCAGATGACATTCATTTGGTACTGAGCTGCTGTCGACAACCTTGAGTCCCTGTTAAGGAAAGTCAGAAAGCATTTGTTTACCCAGCCACATCCAACAGCTCTCTCCAGGGCCTCATCTTTATATGCTATAGCTCATATCTGCAAGAGCGTGGGAGCAGCTTTCGGATTTATTTATCGCCTTTCCAAGATTTCTGTTGGACCTGCTGCTAATGACAGTGATGAGCTGGCTAAACTGTTTAAATTTACTCTTTTTGTGAATACTTGCTCCATACATAAATGTAGTCTCTTTTGCAAGAACCAGCCTATAACAAACTACCTCAATTTTGGGGGCAGCCTTATTCTGGAATATCACTGAAATGTAAGGGCTATTCCACAGATTGGCAAGTACAGAGATATTCCCATTATATAATTGGACTGAAGGGTTAAGTAATTTAAGAACTACTACTATCAACCAGAAACTTCCTACTGCAAGCAGTTGTCTTACCAGGAAATCAGTCAGGGCTCAGGATTTTATCTTTCTAAATGTACATAAAACCATATTGTGTAGGTACTAAATTCTGCTTTCAATTTCAACAATATAAACTTGGAATGACTTCAGCAAGTCGTGTAACTCAGAACAGAAAATGCTCACCTGTATTTATTGCAAGGGCCATTACTCATAGGCATGTTACGGTGGTTTCAAAGGTTCATATATATTTTTACTAAATTACATTTATGATTGTGAAACTAATACTATTTCATTATTGAAATACTGCCAAACACAGGGAAGAACTATCTAAGAGTGATCAGTGACATTTTACCACAGAACTGGAGAAAAGAACAATTATGTATCCATTTCTTCAACTGCGACATGTACACCATCAAGACTTATTTAAATCTTTTTTTTTAACAAAAATAATTAAAAATAACAATATTTTTTAGACTTAAAAAAATGGAGAAATAGTCTGTTTTTCAAAATAAAACAGTACTACACCATGTTTTTTTCATTTTAATTTTCAGAAGACAACTTGTTTTGAAAGCAAAACAGCTCATTTTTTATTTTTAAGACACCTGAAATTCAAGCTATTTGAAATATTTTCCCAAATTTTTTTCACTTTAAATTTCCCAACTCAAAGTGAAAATCAGAAATACATTAAAAAAAGTCGATTTTGATTTTTTTTTTTTAAATTTTATTTTAAGTTTCTTAAAGGCGTTCTTCTATAAATAAGTATATGCACATTTGAGCCCCTATCAAAGAGGTTTCCCAACGCTCTAACTCCGGACCAAACTGGCCAGTGCAGTTCCACTGAAGTCCACAGTGTCTCAAATGTCAAAAGCAGCTCAGTTTGATCTGAAGTCTTTCCTTCACCAAATACTAATACTCCAAGATCAGAATTGGATACTAAGAACAAAGTGAAATTCATGTGACATTGTTCTTACCATCAGAGTCCTCCTGCTCAGGGTTGTACCTGAGGCGACAATTGTCCCTGTCATCTGGGACACCATCATTGTCATCATCAGGATCACAGGCATCTCCTTTGCCATCTTTATCATGGTCAGCCTGGTTAGCATTGGGGATATAAGGGCAGTTATCTTGATTGTTCTGGTGGCCATCTTCATCTATGTCCTCATTGTTGTCACACTGGTCACCAACAAGGTCATTATCTGCATCAGTCTACAAAAAAAAAAAGTAAGTATATTTATTATTGCAACTAAACATGAAAGTATGGATAGCCTGGTACTTAATTTCTCAACATTTTTCTTCAAGAACTTCTCTGGAGACAAGTGATATCATGATGACAACCATGTTTAAAGCAGAAACATTAACTTCAAACTCCTATAGCTACTTATTCTACCATCAGTGCATAAGATCTGATCACCAAGACATTTCCAGGGGAGGTTTTTGGCCATGATCTTCATTGCTCTCATTCTAGAGATCACAGGGGAGCTGCAGTTTGGAAAGTACATTTTCTGATTGCTTCTGTACGCTTGATATTACTTATCTGTGCATGGACCAACAAACTCAGGCATACCAAATGCAGCCCTAAGGCAGTTCTTACTTGCCACAGAGGAAGAAAACAGTCCACCAAAGCCTTGAAGATGGATTAAAGGCATCAGCACTCCACTTCCCTGATGCAAAGAGGTCTGACAACCTGAAATATGCAAGTGAGCAATACAGATCCACCTCTTCAGCTCTACAGCAAACAGGGACTGATAGTAATTCCCGTGTTCTTTTCTCTGCCCTTGTTCTGACATTACCATTAAGGAAACCATGTCTAACATTTACCTGGTCCGGATTATGCATCAACGGGCAGTTATCACACTGATCACCAACTCCATCACCATCTGTATCACTCTGGTCTGTGTTATAGACGTAAGGACAATTATCTCGTTCATTAAAAATGTCTATGAGGAAAAAAAACAACAAAAGATTGAAGAAATCAGAGTGATACAGCAACCAACAGAGACAGCCATGAACTGCAGAAGTCCCCAGTAAAGTAGCAAGGCTCTAAAGGGGATCATAGGCTTTATGATTGCTACAACATGAAATAGTGAAAAGGCTAATATTACAAAAAATTACGGTATAAATTCCACTTTTCTTGCTACGATAGACTTCTATACACATTTTACTAAGGGATTTTGCTAGAGTAAGGGCTCATTATGTCTTAAGAATTTAGCCCCTTTTCACAGAGTAAAAGATAGAAGGGTGGGGTATTTTTCTTTTTTAAATAATTTCATTCGGATTTTTTTCCCAGATACTTTAAGGAATGGCACAGAACACACAACTATAAAGTGGTGGAATTTCTAAAGTTTTGTATAGGAACAACTGCATTAACATTCAGCTGCCTCAGCACTAAGTAATTTTGTTTTACCAGAACACGTGCATCATTTGTTGTACAGAATGTCAAATTTTCAGAAGAAAGTTTCCTGAGGGGGAACAGTTTATTATATAACTGATGTTCTCCTTCAAAATTGTAATACATTGAAAAGAAAGAAAAATAAGATATGTTTGCATAGCTGTCTGGAAAGGATACAAGTACCCTCTCCTACATTATATGGTCCCTGGGTATTTGCATAATCTTTCAGCCAATATATATGATGACATCTTTCTTCAAATGCATGACAAGTACTGCTAAGAACCTGATGATCAGAAGGGTGAGAAGACTTCAAAATGTTCAGTAGTTCAAGTCAGATAAGCATCCAAAAGTTTAAAACATTAATGAAGGAAATCTAAAACCTAGATTTCTTAAACTTCTAGTACTTCTGGATTCTCATAAATTTGAAATGCTGCAAGGAAAGACATTTAAGGGCTTTTCCCCCTCCTTAGTTCTGATCAAATCTGTGTCATATAGGCACGTACTGGTAGATGAAATAAACACATTTAATAATATTTTAGGACACACAAAAAAAAAAGTGTATTTGGATTACTGTGGGCTTTGCAGTACATTTGTGGAAAAGCAGATTAATTTCCTACAGACATTGTCTTAGCTGCACAGATGTTCTGATATTATTTCCCTCCCTAAAAAGGGAAAAAAAAGTAAACAGAAGTGTTATATTAGATCCTGATTATTTTGGAACACAGACGAAGGAAAGAATTCTTTTTAAGATTACACTGATAAAAGACTTGCTGTGATTTATTCTTCAATAATATCCACTGTAGTCATTTAGGTGCTGTGTGGATGACTATACTACACAGGACAGATCAACCTGTCTTCTCTTATCCTGCATTTTTGAGCAGCTAGACCCAATTTTATTCCATGTATAAAAGCAGGTAGCCCATCTTACTGGGCATAAAGCAAAGTGTACTGGTGGAGCAGCTCTTAATTAGCAAAACTGAAAGCATACCATCTCCGTCAATATCCACAGCACAAGAGTCACCCTCCCCATTATTATCTGTGTCAATCTGAGCAGGGTTGTGCACATAGGGGCAATTATCACAGCGGTCACCAACTTCATCCTTGTCATAATCAAACTGACGAGGGTTGAACAGAAGAGGGCAATTGTCCTAGTAAGAAGAAATAGGAGATTTAAGAATGTAAATCACAACTCATCAGAGCATACTATGAAGCAGTAACTCTTCCTGTTCATCTTGGTCAAAGGCGAAAAATCAAAATATTAATCCACTATTTTTTCAATGGACAAGGTGTACCTACAATGAAGATCTTGGTGGTAACAGTATCGCATCTGTACAGCCTGGTTTACTGCCTGTTTTTGTACAAGGCACGCGAAATGTGTCATGTATCTCACTAGGAGAGCAACAGTCATTTTAAATTGGATCTGTACTCAGATATTTCCAACAAAAGCATATTACTTCTATGTGCATTTAAAAAAAAAATAATAAAATCAGAATGTGTTGTAAAATCAGGCCAACTTCAGCTGCATATTACATTTTTTGGAACAAACTAGAATTGTAACTCTGAGTTTTTTGGAACAAACTAGTATCAGTATTCTCACTTTTAAACCACATATTTTGATTTTTCAATTTAATCAAGGATTGACTATTTTTGTGGGTTGTATTATACTGCATATGATAACAAAATGTAAAAAGTTTCAAAAAGCAAAGTGAAAATGAAAGCCTGTCATTGACCCAAAATATTTTTTTCCACTAAGACCATTCCTTTTACTGGAATTTTGAAAATTTCATTCCATTTTCGTCACTAATTTGAAAGTCTGCCAGAACAAGAATTCTTATGTTTCACACATTCCCAAATTGCACGTGGACTTTTGCACAGGCACAAGGAAGTACTCAGTATGGAAAGCAAAGAAGAACAAAACCAAACCAAAGCAGTGGAAGTGAGGGCTACATCAGCATCACAGAATCTGAAGGCAGGTCATTTAGAAAAAACAAAAATCTTTAAACTACTTTTTCTCTGCTTTAGAATTTACTAGAAAATAATTTTTTTAGCCTAAAATTTTTAATTCCTCAGATATACATTTTATATACTCAAGGACAAAATAGAGACAAGTCAAAATTTTACACTACCCATGAAATGGAATATGGCTACAATTTTTCAAATATATGTACTAAACCATATTATTTTATCAAATGATTCTTGGGTTTTTGAAATATTTTAAGTAGAGGCTCTATGAACACAGTTCTAACCCAACTTTAACCATCTGAAGATCTAGAGCATCTAGGTTCCCTCTGAAGGGAACAAAGAGGAACAGTAGATTCCCAAAACCAATTCACTCATCCTAAACACTTTCAGAAAAGGCAGGGTGAATCCCACTCTGGAAGTGCCTCTGTCCTTTTGCTGAATGTAGAGGGAGAACAGGTTTAGACTAACTGCCTATCTATCTTTTAGGCTCTGCAGGTAAATGAATTTCAGTCCTGTGGGCAGATCTAAAGAAGGAAAGCATGAACCAGGCTAGGTACTTTCCACTTGTCATTGCCCCTTGATGCTGGCTGTGTTTATATCATTATAACTTGTTTCCAACAAACCTCAGATACAGCTTTTCAAATACAATGGACTTATCATCCTCCCATTGCAAAATAAAAAAAATCCAATACCACCTTCACTTAAACTGTTTCATGCACAGAACTGAATCCGGAACTGATACAGAAAACACAATTCAGCCCCATGCTCCTCAGGCTGCTTTGCTCTGCACAGTGCTACTCTCCTTTGACCCAACACGGCTTTACTCTGCACCAGGCATCATTCAGGGAAGGCAGTACAGAATAACCCAGCTGAAGCTCTGAACAATAAAGCTCTCATCTATTGTAATGGCTTTCCTTAAAACCAGATGTTCAGGTCAAGCACACTAAAGACACAGAAATGCATCTTACTTTGTCATCTTCAACACCATCATTGTCATCATCCTCATCACAGGCATCTCCTTTGCCATCTTTATCAAAGTCTTCTTGGCCAGAGTTTGGCAGAAGGGGGCAGTTATCCTGGCCAAAAGAAATAATCAATACTTTATGTTTAAATTATGCCAGAATGACTTGCCTGGGCAGAAGAGTAGATACAATACAACAGAGGCTATAAAACAAAACCAATCAATCACAAGTACTTTTTAAAGTGCCTGTTTGTTTGCTGCCAAAGATAGTAGTTCATTTGCTGCTTTCATATTGCAAAGTGAAATGCATCTGCAAATCATTCTATTTCCCAGCTCTCCTTCTGTTAAAGGGATGTTTCCACTAAGTTTTAGATGAAACTATCTAGCAGAGAACAAACACACCACATGCACACACATGCAACTCTTACATCAACTTTTTATAGACAACTCATAACGTATGTTTGAAGATTACACATAAAAAGACCAGGTTTGGTTGCCAGAAAAATAGAGATACAAGCCAGGAGATAATCTTCAGAAATAGTTGTTCGTACGGAAAGTTACTGGAATGAAATAGTACACAGCAATGAAAGGGAACACTGTAAGAAAAGGTTTTGAAAAACATGCCTTTATACTGTTCTGCAAAACAGTACCTTTCCACTCCCATGCTCCCATGGCTTTGAAAATAAAAGGCAAATAAATGTAGGTCTTTATTTTGTATTACAGCTTTGTGAAGAATGATTATTTTAAATGAGCAAGTCTTATGTTACACTGAAAAAATAAGAAGTGAAATAGTTTGCCAAACTTTTAACATGTATTCCTTTTTAAAATACTAAAATCAGCTAAAAATGGATTGCAATTCTACCTCTGGCTAAGAATAAGTACATCTATAAAAACCCACTCTGTTATTCTCAATTTTTCCTTACATTCCATCTCTACCTCAGCCCAAAACTGAATCTGCCAGAGTGCAGTAATATCTTTTTTGTAACACATACCCTAACAAAATTAATATTACAGTAAGATTCCTAGCCCTGTTTTCAATCTCAGTGGTTCTAATAGTATAGATAATTTAAGAAAAAGAGAAGTGGAAAATTTGTGATAAATATCAAAACCGCAATGCAAATCCAAATTTTTGTGGCACTTTTTACCAAATACCTGTGAACAGCCTTGACTGTCCAACTCAACATTGGCTACCAGTGATACAAAAAAAATGTGTTTGAAACAATGAAAGAAATTAGCGAAACCTTGCTTGATCACTTTGTATCTCTATGTGTGTGTCTGCCTATATTCTCTATAGATTTGAGTAAAATTTCATACAAGTCAAGTAGTAAAGGTGTAGACCTCATGGGTAGCAAGTTCCTACAAATTTGCAAAAAAGAGGTAGCCAGGTAGAGGAGAGAGATCCTACCAGTGCACTCTAAAAGTCTCTTAGACATTAGAAAAAGGACTTATTAGATATCACATCTTCCACCTGGAAACTCAATCTTGAGGCACAAGGCCACTGAAAGTTATGTTTCTTTGGTTCACCTATTGACAAAGTTGTGTGTTGATATGATAAATTCTTATAGGAAAAAAAAAGGTACTCTTACGTGAATGAAAAAGAAATTTACACCAAAAGATATTGCTAAGCTTTTATTCTTATTGTATACAACTACTTGCTTTATTCATACAGCTTTGCTTAGACAGTAAGTTAATTTTCAACCATTATCAGCTCAAAGAAAGAAGCTTTGGTTTGCTTTTTTAAAAACCAGATTACTCAACTATCGTATTTTGTAATGAATGTCAGGACCTGGAAATACCTGGTATTTTTAAGGGTTTTGTGGGGTTTTTTTGCCTAAAATGAAGTACTTGTGTCTATTAAATCAACACATGTATTATAGAAACCATTAATCAACCTTTGAAAACAGATTTTTTCTGAATGAGTTCAGCATGTTGCATTTTTAATGAAAACTAATCATTTGCATTACATCTTGAGTCAACAAGCTGCAGATTCTGTTGACAGGAACCAAAGCTGAATATATGAACTGCACTTGCTGAATTGGCTGGATCCACAATAAACAAACATCAGCTACAGCAAGGGCTTTTGAGGTTCAAATTCCCATCAAGCTCTGAAACTCTTCTGCTGAAAATTGCGAATCTGGCTTTTATAACTGGGTTATACCTGAGTGACTTCTGATTCTCTCAAGCAGACCGATTCAAACTTTCCTAGTCTCTTGATCCATATTTGTTTTGTTGGTTGGTTTTTTGAAACACTGTAGTGGTCTAGAACTCAGTCATTTTTGCATTTCTTTCATTATTTAATCTGAAGTTATTGTGATAGAACTTCATGACAGTTTAGAGGTAAATCGCTTTTACATGTGGAACGAGAAACCAAAGTGTTTCAGATCTAAGGGGGGGGAGGGGGGCAAAATAATCCAAGAACCTCAGAAGAAAAAGCATTGACCTTGTAGCCATGACTGATTCAGCAAATACTTGAGCACATGCCCCAGTGAAAGCAAGTAGGTAATCAGTGGCTGCATGGGTAGTTGTTTAAAACTGAGCACTTGCTTATGCCTTCTGCTCAGGTAAAGCTCACTTCATCCCAGTTGCTTAATTTGTTGCTGCAAATAGCGTAAGCCCCTCTGTATCGTGCCTGTCACCCAGCCATCAGTGAGGCCACCACTCAGAACTGGGATCCAGGGAATTAACCGAGGGGTGAAGGAGCCCCTTGACAGTTATTTGGTCCATTGTTAAACTGGTGGACCTGGAACAACTTTCAGCCTGGTTTTGCACAGCAGTGTAACTCCATCAGGATGAGACACCCAAGTGTGCTCATTGTTTTTGAGCCATTTCCGCTGGAAGGAACATGGAGCCGAGGAGAACTTATAGTGTGCTTCAGATGAGCACAGAACCAGGTTCCAGGGAACATACCATGGTGGGCACCCACTGCTAAACCTACATACCACCATTTTTAGGCTCCCTGATGCTTATTTTCTCCTTTCACTACAACGGCACAGCTGCAGCAGCAAGGGTGGAGAACAGTCCCCTGCCAGGTCTAGAGCTAGTGGTGGAAGGAAGGTCATTCCCCCCAGGAGGGTAAGAGCTGGAACTCCACATCTCTGAAGGGTAAGAGAGGCTGCATCTCCTGTCCTCTCCCACTGAGCTTTTGCAATAAGGGAACTCTTCTGTCTAATTACTCATTCATTCCTCTTTTAGGTGCCTATTGACAAAAATTTATGTCAGGCTTTTAATGCTGTTTTCACGGAGAGTGTGATCTGCTTAACTCTTTTGAAGGAAGGGGTAGTTCAAGAAAGGATTTAGAACTGTGGACCTTACGTGGCTGTCAGCGTCTTGTTACAAGCCTTGCAGGTAGTATTTCATACTCACCTGAGCCCAGAGATTCCTGTTGAGTTCTCACTGTATGCTCTGCACCCGTGCTTTAGGCAGCTCCTGCTCAGTGTGCTAACTCTACTCACAAGCATCCCAACCTTCTGTGTAAGCTGAGTAGGAAGAATTCCAAAGCAGAGGACTCTGGACTTCATTTTGAGAATCACTTACTGGATCTAGTGTTAAGTGAATGTACATTTCACAGTATCTCCTAGAAAATGAGCATGCTGTAACAGTCAAAGCTTAAAGAAAGTAACCAAGCTGAAAAGTGTTGATGCTGAAAAGTGTTATTCACAACTATGTAGGAAAAAGAAAATTTCATTATGGCGTGGCATTTTTATCAACCTTTTTTACTTACCTTCACACAATGGTATGTTGCATTAGCAGCACAGACCAAGTTATTATTAGGCCAGCCATCCAAATCCGAATCCTCACCACAGATGCGTCCATCTCCAGCATAACCTGTCCTACATTCACATTTGTACATAGGATCACTGAAATGGCCCAGATAGATGCACTCTGCAGACTTATGGCAGCTGTGTGTCTTGTCCTTGCATGGATTCTCAGGTTCACAGACCTGTAACAGATAGATCATACACAGTAAAACGTGATGATATCCGCAGCCAGCTGCATGTGCCTCAACTTTGTCAAAATCACACCAGTTACTTAGACTATGCCTAAAGACGGGAACTTTGTTTTAATTGTGGTTAGTAAGTCATACTGCTCTGTCAGTTCACAGCTCCAGACAATGTGTACAATGAAAAGAATTAAAACAAACCACAGGAAAAATTGGACATTATTCAAAAAGCAATTAAAGTGATTAACATTTTCAGAACTCCACCTACTTTCTTCCAGATGTCATTAATCCCCAGAAATTAACTGCAACAGAAAGCAGACTGTACTCACCTTTTCCTTTAGTGTTCTGCCTGTCAGTATGCAAGGACTATCTTATTTTCTTAAATCAAAGAGACCCTAATGAATTCTCACGTTCCCCTCTAGTAAGTTTTTGTCACCTTTTTCTAATCACTTTGCTCATTTTCATTGATGGTGTCTGAGAACCATACACGGATGTTTTACATTTAGACTTCACATGTTGAACTATCCACAGATTGATTCAACAGCAACAAAGAGAATGCATCCCATGAGATCCATTTTAACATTTTTGTCTTGTCTATCAAACAGTAGTCTTCAGTATCACTTCCACTTCCTTCTGTCCTTCACCACTGATAGGTGTTGGTCCAATGGAATTTAGGGAGTCAGAACTTCAGACATATGTCTGATGACACCCACATTAACAGCATTATATTTATGGAGAGAACGATGCTAATCCTTCAGCTCCCAATCCCCAGAGTAGGTAAAGACACCTGAGAGAAAGGAGTGCAAAGCAAGGGAATGCTTGCTCCTGGCATTTTACACTCATTTGGTGCAACTGTATGGATGCCTAGAGAAAATAAAACTCTTAAGAAAAGCCACACCCAAATTCAGTGTTTTGTTACTTGAACCAAAAATACCCTGGAACAGCAGTTATCTATTTCAGGGTATCTTTGGTACCAAGTTTATCACATTCACAGATACTGTCGGGTGAGAGTTACTTGGTTTCAAAGCCACCAAATTCTCTTTGACATCACTCACTTGCTTCTCTGTCTTGGCAACTTCCAGCCCTACACCATAGGGCTGACTTCCTTTATAGCGTGGAGGACATGGCAAGCAGTGGAAACCTGGATTTGTGTTCACACAGCGATGGACCTGATTCACCTTAAAGCAAACATCTGACACAGCTATACACTGCAGGAAACGAAAGAAAGAAGAAACCAATTAGACAGCTGTGCAATTCCCAAATAATGAAAATCTCACAGTGGTTTCCTGATGTTAATGGAAACAAAGTCAATACCTCATCAAGATCTTCGCAGATGGTACCATTGCCAAGGTAACCTGCTGGGCATGGCCCACATGACCAAGACCCATCTGGATAACTGTTGCATTCTGCTCCAGGAAAGCAAGGATTTGACAAACACCCATCTGGCAAAGACACATAAAAGTGTAAAGTAAGTTAGAAGCATAAAAGGCATGTAACACACTTCATTTAAGAAACGGGTATTCTCTGTTCATTAGCTTAAATCACATCTGATACAACAGACTCTTATGAAAAACCTTAGAATTAGGGTTATAAAATACATTTAATATACTATCGATTTAATATGAAAATATTACAGATTGCTACATCCAACTGAATGCATTACAGGATATAGAAGCCCTGTTTAAGAAATGCATCCTTGTTCAGAAGTCAGTATTAAGAATGTATATAAAATCCCACTGATCTAAACAGGACCCAGAATAGTTAAATGTGCTTTCCTGAAACAAAGGTATAATTAGTAGATTTCTGTAGTGTCAATTCATAATTATCCATTAAAGAAATAACAGCAATAATAATTATTCAGACTGAATACAGAATGACAAAATACCAACCAATCGGGCAATCCTTCTTATTGCACATATCATGTTGCTTGGTATCTCCCACACAGGGCTTTCCTCCATACTGTGGCTCTGGGCTGTTACAGAGGCGAGACCTCTCACGAATTCCTCCTCCACAGGTTACCGTGCAGGCAGACCATGGAGACCAAGGACCCCACTGGCCATTCACTAGGATACGCAGAAGAGAGAAGAGCATCACAGGCAATATACCAGGGACAACATTTGGTGCCAATGACAACAACCCTTTCTTCAGACCCGACTGGAGACAGTTTCTCCCTACGCACATAGGAGGAAAGATACTGGCAAAGCCTTACACTGAGATAACAGTATTTCAGAAAGAAAGAAAGAAACAAAAATTACCCAACTGCTTTACAGGCATCTTTTGGCCAATAATTAAAACAACATGCTGTGCCCATGAGCATGGTGTATTTCCATTTCAGTTGACCAGAGCAAGTACCGTGCCTTCAAACCTCCCTACTAAGCTTTCATTTTGTACAGAAAGAAGAGTGTGACTACAAGATACAAACTTCTGCCAAGCCAAACCTGAGCTCTATGGCTTTTTTTACGGCAACAGTATGCTCAGGAAGGTTGCAGCTATTATTCTTGTTTTGTAATCCATTAGGCAGTGTATCTTCAACAGTATTGCTTGACTCAGTATAAATAACTTATTTCAATGATTCTTCTGCACATTTTACACTGGTACAACTCTACTGATCCTGTTGTCATCAATCCTGAATTTTCTTGATATACAAACATCTTTGAAGCAAATTCTGTTTTCAGTACAGCAAAAAACCATAAGGGCAATGGTGTCTGTCCTTAAATAAATAACATTTTCACTAACTTCACGTGCACAGGTAGATCAAAAAATAGATTGCTATTTAAGTACTATTGGGTTAGGAGCTTGACATCAGTTTCAAGCTCATATCCCATAAGTAGAAAGTAAAGGCTGAACAGAGGAGGAAATGAAGAAAGATATACAAAGGGAAAAAGATGAGGAAAAATTACATGAAAGGAAAATGAAAGGGAGGGAGTGGAATGAATGGTCTCTAGAAAGGTTAAAAAAATATAGATGAGGAAGAAAGAATTATAATAACAACTCAGTGTCTTGCATATGTGTAAAATATGTATGCATACTTTAAAAGAAACCTGGCTACTGGGGGACTGTATGTCTATTTCTAACACGTACAGCATCAGCTTCCTTTTAGATAGAAAGTGTTTATATTTTTGACATGCAGAGATAAATCACTAAGTTATATAATGAAAATTTCTCAAACTCTTAATGTTTAAAGCCAAGTCATAACTTGGGAGGTTTCCAAAGCCTCCAACTGCATTGTCGTCTTCATTTTAAGAGCATCCTTGTGTGTTATTTCACCCCAAGCTACAAGTTATGTTTTCCATCATAGAAATTCACTGTGATTTAGAACTGAATAAAGAGAAGAAATTCAGCTGGATTATTATTGCGTCACCTTGGATTCAAGACTACAGACGTACCTGGACATGGAACCTTCTCACACTTCTCTGTTTCACGTCCATTTCCCACACAGTTTTTCCCACCCATCTGGGGGATAGGGGAATTGCAGAGGCGGATGCGGGTGATATTTCCTACTCCACACGTAACTGAACAGGAAGACCAGGGAGACCAGTGACTCCAGCCACCATCTTGACGTACTGACAGAGAAAAGAGCAAAACTCAAGGAAATAGTCCAGCTGCAGCAGTAATACAAACTCACTTGTGAAGTTAACCTTATAAGACTCTCACTACATCTGATGAATGTCCCACCTCTTTCCTACCACTGTCACTTAAAGCCCAGCATGTCCGCTCAGACATTCAAGTACAGCTTTCTTAAGAATCTCAGTGACCAACATATGACTAACATGCATATTAGATGTTTTACTTAAAAATAAACTTGTTCCAATGAAATAAATACTTGTTTAAAATGCACATTTGGATATCTAGCAGCTTCATCAATAGCCTTAGGACATTAGTAGCCTGGATATAGCAGCTACCTGCAACAGTATGAACTGCAGTTCTGAAGACAGAGTATGATCCTTCTAAATGCCTTCAACATAAAAGCAGTTTGATACTTTGCAATAGTCTTCTATGATTGTTGCATTCCTAAAAACTACTAAGCTAATGGAATGGACCAATAATCACGAATGAACTGCAGATCAAAACATGCCCTCATGTATCATGATTATGAACTGAGTGCAGCCTCCAAACTGACCTCAAACAAGAGACTCCAGTTCATAATGTTAATGAAAAGGTCACCAGCTATCTTTTTGTTTAACAGAGCTGAGCCCGGAATGCACACTCCTATTAAGTGTTCAGGAAAAGCAGAAATACTTGAAAGGTGGGGATGACAAAGAATCTAATGACAGCTACTTTAATTATGCATATACGATTGTTCAAATACATACTGTTCTGACTAGTGAACGCTCATAGCAAACTCAGACTAAGCTTGTTTTTCCTTAGAGAAGTTCAGAGAAGCTTTAAAAAAAATGGAAGAAGTTTTATTACTTACTGCGATGGTCACATTTCTTAAAGCTGCACATCCTTGTCTGGATGTGTGGGCCTGTACAAGCACTCCTGGTGACATCACACGATCTTCCTCGCATCTGAGTCCCAGAGCCACAGGTAACTGAGCACTTTGTCCAGTCTGACCACGGTGACCAGCCTTCCTCACTGTCATCAGCTGCAGAGCAAAAGGTACAAAAAAAGTACTTAGCATTGAATGTCTCTCTATTATACTACTCAGAAGATTTTCACTTCTCTGTCTGTAGAACATATGACTTGTCCTTTCTTTTTCTAATTTGGCTTTCCCAAGCTGCCACTAAAGTTAGGGATTTATGGTTTAGTGTAATGAGAGGTTAGCACAAATAAGAATCCTGGATTGTCATGAATTTGTACGCAGTGTGTTTGTACAAGGCACTGACCACTGAAGAAAGATCATCTTATCCCTAGAAAGGGCTGAGCCAAAAACTTGAATTCCAACTGCCTTTGACTTCAGAATATAGGTCAGTACAATAAGATGTGGCCCCATCTCTGAACACAACATAATGATGAACGTGATCAAGAGCACATTTTAAGAATACACTCTATGCTTGAATAGGCAAAAAACTCAGTATTTTCCAATGCATTTTCATTTAGAACATCTAAGTAACTGTCGTCTTCTGTAATAGACCTGTCTAGTAGAGTGAAATGTACTTAACCCACACTGAAGTCACTTAATTAGTGAAATTATTAAAACTACTGTCACTCCAAAATCTAGTTCACAGCCTTAAATGAACCTTGACAACCTGTTCCACATAAGTAAAGCATTATATCAAAAGAATGTATATAACAGAAGAGATAAAGTAACAGCATGACAGTAACAGAGAGGAAAAATAACTTGTACTCTTAATAAATATTGCACCAAACTGCATGAAACTTTTGATCTGGAACTTCAACACCCTCCACAAGGAGACCTATGTTTTTTTTAACCAGGCACTATGGAAAAGAAGTAATAGTGTACAATGCTATTGCAAACTAACAAAAAATCAGAATGTCCAACCTCAGGGGTTTTTATTTGATCTTAGTTGCCTCAACCTCTTACTTGTTTTGCCCTCTCTAGCACAGTAGCAGTGATTTTAAATATCACCAAAGAGCATCTTTCTCTTTGGCTAAATACTCACAGTGAGAGCAGACTGGACAGCATTCGCCTTCAACAAAAGATGGATCGGCACAGGAGACTGCTGGGCAGGTGATTTGATGGCACACAATTTTAGAATCCTACAGGCAAAGAAATCAACTTACTGACTTATGCTCACACACAGAGGCAAATTAAGGTGGGCATCTAGGGAAAGTTTCATGTGTGGAAATTCTTTGATTTGTTCTGTGTCATGGACATGGGGACTACTTCTTATGAATATCAGTAAGTCTAGGCCAAGATCTGAGTAAGTATGACCTGACCTGGAGCAAACCCACTATCCATTTTTGCAGAGAAGAAGAATGTTTCCAAAACCTTACCTGGCAGGTACATTTGGTGCAGCTATCTACAATCCAGCTTTCTTTATCTGCAAAGACACGGCCATCCTGCCAGCAAACTGACTGGTTCTTCAGTGTTTTATTAGGCCCAATCAATTCCCACATAATTTGGTTCTCTTCAGACTAGAAGATGAAGCAAATGAAAGAAAAAAAGTGTAAGCTGTTAACAAATCATTTTAAATAAGACAAAACAGAAACATTACTGGATTTCACTCTTCCTAAAAAAAAAAAAGTCTATTTTTTTACATATTTATGTACATAAAGTAGGAGATCTCAGGTACTGCAATACTGCATAGCGATGTCAGCTAACAGTACAGACACTGTCACACAATACTACAGGAAATCTGTTCTCAACCGTACAATACAACTCATCTTTAGATGGGAAGATTTTAGTTCCGAGACATATGACGTAGTAATAAACTTCCTTCAGAAAGGAGTAACTTATTCAGAACAAGAAGAGGGGCAGACTTCAGTAACGTGCCACCCTCTTAGTTCAACTGTGAAAATTCCATACATTTACTTAGAGTTTACATACCCTGTGTAGCCACTTGCTGGTGTAATCATAAATGGTATAAGCATGGTAACAACACCTCAACAATATACAGGCAAGGTTGGGTTTTTTAGATTTCGATTTCCAAACCTGCCATACATTTAAGAGGATTGATTTCCTCTCACGGTATGAGTGCATGTGTGTGTTCTTTTAAACCCAGTCTGTGAAAACCAAGCCTTCATTAAGGTGTTACACTCAAGAACTACCTAACCGCAACTGAACTACCTACACTCTGAAAATGTAGGTTGTCTCTACATTATGTAGATACACCAACAGGTATGCACACATACATGCAGAAACCTCTATTAAACACCTGTGGTATAAAACAAAGAAGGAAAGAGTACTGCACAACAGACCTCTTTCGGTTCTTCAGACTTACAGGTACCTACCACTTTTTGGAGGTTATCAGCTAAGTTGTTGACCACGATGCGCAGGCCGGTGAGCTCTGTGAACATCGTTCCCAGCTCTTCGCAGGAGCGGTCACAGAACTCAGCCTTCTTCTCTGGCTTCTCACCCACGTACTCAGTTGTGACAGCAGGGCTCAAGTGAAGGATTTCAGTGCTCTCGTTGATGGTGTTCACTTCCGCTGGTAGCAAAAAAGGAAAAAAGAAGAGCTGCATATACAAAGTTCTTCTACAGATTACAGATTTTTGCTGAAATCACAGATTGGCACCCATGGGTAGGGCTTAAACACATCTATTTTGGCACAGTTTCACCCTAGATTATACCCATGAATAAAAGAGAGGGGTTAGATGTCAGCTGGTTCCAATTATAGACTTTCCCTTTTCAAAATTAAGACCCAAGCTGTGTCTCACACGGCCCTCACTTTAAAACATTGTTGGCATTGCAACACATTAATTTATGAAGAAGGCGTAACAAAAGGACACAGTATCAAAAAAGCAAACTCATTTTATCCACTCAGAGCCATGAAAGGTTTCATATTTTTTCATGACCTATCACATTTTCTCAATGCAGAGAAAAAGGCAGGAGAAGGTTTCCTTGCAGAAAGTCATTGTCCTTGTTCTGCCCACAAATTCCATGGTTACTTGGCTCTAATTCAGACCATTATGCAGTTTATACCAGACTCTGCGCTTCTCTGTGTTACACTGCCTGGTGTTAAATTCGGAGGAGATGTTATGATGATAGCTTAATTCTGAAGTGAAATGGAGGTCAAGCTAAGATCAGGCTGAATATTTGATTTATCACTCCAAACACTCCTCCATCAGGCAAATCATAATTAAAACAGAACTTTGCACGCACAATACAGGGAGAACTGGACATGTTCTACCAGTTTAAAAGCCCTCCCTGTCTATATCAATTTCTTGAGAAGGAACATAACAGAAAGCATCATCAGGAATTCACAAAAAAGAACACAGATAATTAAATAAAACAGTCTGCATTCTACTAAGCATTTAAATCTCCACCAGGTAAATATCTTATAGATTCCACGGAAGCTTTCTCTAAGGACTCGATGGTACACTCAACTTTGGTATCAGCTATACTATATCTATCCATACTGCCCCATCTCCTGATAAAGACTTGTTGACCAGACTCAGTAACGTAGTAATAACTCAAGGTTACCAAACAGAAAAGAGAAGCAAAGAATATAGCAATTTAAAAAGAAGAAATCAGCACAAGAATGTGAGCAAACGTATGCTTCAAATCACCCCAATACCATTCAGTGTTGACAAGTGACAGAAGGTGGAAATGCTTTAAAAATTGGCTTGATCTGATGCTTGATTATCCAATGTAAAGTGTTATATTTAAATATACAAGCAATGAAAATGGCAGCAGAAGTATTCCTCATTTGTTTAGAAGGCTAAAAATAAAAGAACAAAGAATCAACCCATAAGATGGCATCAAATAATTACTTCTCAACCATAATTAAAGTGATTGGCTAGATGTGCTTTTCAATTAGCTATGAAGTATCTGCTGCTAGCCAAGGTCTACAATAAATTGTTCACAGTATTCCAGAGTTGAAGTAATTATCCAGCTTCACTTACAGGATGGGAGAAAATCGATATACCACATAGCAGATCAGAACTCTGTCATAACTGTTTACTTCAGCTCCTTTTTGAGTCCCTGGAAAGAATGCAATTTTCCTACCACATTGAAAGACTAGGTTTCTCAGATTCCCCCATAGCACTTCTCAGGTCATTAATTTCATATTTTTCAAGCCAACACGGAGTGTGCCTTGACCGGAACATTCTGAGGACATTAATAAAGCTGCAATCTCAGCAGGAAACATAAACCAAAACTATGTTAGAAGAACTAAATCCACACTTCCTACTGATACTTGGCAGCAACTGAAAGAAGATGCCGGGGGATCATTGGGAAATCAGTTCTCTGCTGCTGGCTTCCTGCTAATTTCCTAAGGACCACATGATTATCTTTAAAACGAGAAACCAGAACAGCAGAATGTGCATCCCTTCACATATGCAAATGTCATTCCATTGATCTAGCTGAAGAAGGACTTTTATTGATGTGCCTATTTAGGCATGTTTTTGTCATGTCTCCTACCCTGTGCTGTGTGTAAGTCCTGCCTAAAGTATTTGCAACCACCACACTACAGAGATACTTTCCTACCCTCAACCCAACAGCAATCCCAAGCTACCATTTCACCATACCTCATTCTCATACTAGGATTAAAGATACAGTAGAAAAAACACAGTCCTGTCTCCAAAAAAGCTTTTTGTGTCCTCAGAGCTGAGGGCACTTCACTGATAACATCTGCCATGTGGGACACTCGCATGTAAATTTGGCACCTTAGGGTCTGTATCCCAGGTCAACAGGTGGGCTACCAAAATGGGAAAATACTTATGTACCTTGTGATCAGTAGCGTATCACCCATGGTTTTTCAACTGTGGTAATTAAGCTGGATAGGCAATGCCAGAAAATCAGATATGCATTAGCAAGCCTCTCAGGTAATTTTGATGGCCGCAAGCCACAGTGTGCCATTAGCCCTCTTCTGTTGTTGCACAAGCAATTTCCATCTTGTAGTGTTCTCTTGGTATTGCAATGTAAAAGTAAAAATACCATGAATTGAACTATTTGCTAATACTTACCAAGAAGGATAAAACAAAAACCACCCAAACCTCTGTAATTTATCATACCTGAAAATTTGGTAGTTGACAGATGTGATAACAAATAAATTAAAAAAATATTATCTGTTGGTTATTAGCTGCAACAGCTGAAGGTACATATCAGCATCAAGAACTCAATTATCCCTTTACACTCCCATTGGCTTCCTCTTTACAGTAGAAGTCAGTAACTTCCCGTTTTTATTTGATAGTATTTCTAAACATTTGGCCAAACTATTTCCCTTTGTGGTGATCAACTAATAATAATGTAAAACTTTTGAAGATATCCTCTTTTATTGGTTTTGCTGGTTCAATCTATCTATGCCTAGGGACTTCATCCACTTGAATGAGGCTGTTCTGTCTCTGATCGCTGAATGTGCCCTCAGGGTTCTACTTCACCTTCTAGGAATTTTGTTTTCACTGGTAGATGGAGTAGGATAGCTGAACTGCATCATTCCTGAAACCATCCTTCTCTTACTCAGATTACAGTTACACCTAAATACACATTCTATTTTCCCACAGCAGTTCTGCTCCTCAAGCATTTCCTTCCACTAACAAAGCTGAAAACCAGTAATAAGTAGTTCCGAGTAGTTTCTGAGTACAGGAAAAAACTTGGCTGGGGCTGATGACAACCAACAAATGAGGGCATATCTTCTTGCCTGTGCCATCTAAGGCCACTTCCATTCTAGGCCACACAACTCATTTCTAACACATCATCACACTTTGTCTGAGGTCCTGCAGCCAAGCACACCTCTGGAACATATGAAAAAACAACCAATATCCTTTATCAAGATTTAAAAACAGACTAGCAAGCTCAGTTAATTTTTTGTGCATATACTTATACATACACTTTTATATATCTTATAGAGAGTTTTCATTACAAAATCTCAATACTCTGGCCCCCTTTTACAAGTTAAGACCTGCTAGTGCTTAATTTATGGGTTTTGCATAAACAAGGAAAAAAGTTTGCTTAATTGATTTGCTCTATGTCCTACGTTTTGGCGAAATGACAGAAATAAAGGCATTTCATATGGTAGGAGTTTAAAATAAAAACACTAAAGTCCTGACTCCCTTGTGTACCTACCACGTTCCTCTGGTGGAATCAGCTCTCTCTGATTCTTGACTGAGCTCTTGCCAGTTACAAACACTGGAAAGTAAAATAGCCAGCACCTCCCATGAGCTGAAGTATAAAACCTTAGTGCATACTTGACAAATTTGCATAACTCTTTCATGATGAATCCAATATACTCCCACACACAGAGGGCTCCCCTCCTGATGAGGTCAGCATGAACTGGACTAACAAGAACACATGGCAGCTTGTCACATACATGCCTTCCATACCTCTTTTGTTTTTTTCTTGTTTTGCTTAGGTTATTTTGATTAACAATGCTTTGGAATTCAAACCCAAAGCCTCCTTCAGTCAACAAACTTATTGCGGAGGAATACAGTGTCTTTAAGACTTGCTCATGGGCCCACTGAGAGTCAGGAGCAGAATTCAGAAGCAACATCCCCAATCTTCTACTTAAAGAATCATGGACAGCTCTTGGAAGAATGTAGATATTTTCGTATATATGCATTTTTCTTTCAATTTCTAATAATTTCTTGCTTAACAGCTTTTTTGCCAACTTAAAAACAGAGGCTCTGAGTTATAAATCTAAGCAATAAGAACTAAAATAGTAGCCTAGAGTGTAGAAATAGCATCTCAATATAGCTAGCAAATATATTCCTATTACCACCAAAAAGCAACTGAATTTTCTTTTTTAAATAAGATTCCTCTACCATTTCAGAAAGATCTGTTGCATGGCTTTAGGACAATACGTCACCATTGACATGTCTCATTTTCAGAGTCAACTGAACAGTATTAGTGAGTTAAAGCCTTACTTGACTGGCTCCTTTGGCATCCTTTTTTACGCAGAACATCCTCGATTGAAGTATCAAATATTAACTGAATATTTTGCAAAAGACCCTGTAATAATAATAAAATATTTTAAAACAGTTAGACCAATTTAGAATTAACCAATAAATTGTCTGTCTCAAACCCATGCTACTGACTGGATTTAGCCATAAATAAATATATATAAAAAAAACAATCTATGAGGCATTCAACCTGGCACACACTGAAAAAAAATTCTGTTGACAGTTTTGTTACATACAATTTGAATACTATAAGCAACAAAATCAGGTATGTTCTGAAATAGGTCATAATAAAACAATTATTAATCAGCAATGAGCTTGTATCTCCATTTCCATAGAGTTAGATTACAGTTCCATGAGACATTTGTCATGAGACCAAAGCCAACTTTTGAAGTTCCTGACCGATTGCACTTTCATCCTTAGCCAGTCATTCTCAAGCACCATACTTCACTGTCTCCTCAAATGTGCTGGCACCACCCTGAGACAACACTACAAAGCCAGACCAGCATATGTTTCACTTAAAAAAAAATTTCATTTGAAAAAAAAAAAAAAACCCAAGAACACCAGATTACTTCAGTGACCCACTTAATAGTACAGCTCCATAACCAGTTCTGTGAGCACAACTGATGGGCTAGGAAGGGAGGCAGGAATGGAAGAGGTTGTGGGCAAGAGCTTCTGGGTTTCCTGCCAAAACCGGTCACCCTATGGAACCACATTCCAGCATGTCATGCTCCAGCTGACAACTAGATGGCACAACAGGATGGGAAAGAAAAGGCTTTTCAAATTTTTGAAACGGTGAGTTCAAGTTTGATTTCAGCTGTGAGTGAAAAGAAGCCACCCTTAAAGCACTTGGGCCAGATCACATCACTGTATGAGGTAGAAAGAAACTTTCATTTTATAGGAAAACCAGAAAGTTTCTAACTGCTTCATTTTAAAACTAAAGAGAAACCATAAACATTTTCCAAAAAAAAGAAAAAAAAAAACCTCATTTACAGGACTGATCAAAACATTTTGTTCCTTTTTTTTTTTTTTTTTTTAATTGAAACAGAAGTCTATCCAGAATGGCAAATCAGGATACTCTGTTAGGGGAGGCACCAACACCACATGCTTCAGCTGTATTAAAAAGTCTTTCTTTCCTCCATTCTTCTTTTTTAAATAAAATTTAACAAATATTGACAGGTTCCTATGACTTGAACAGACATATTTCAACAGAAAAATAGGTCTTCAAGAAATATCCAAAGAATTCTACAAATCACCACAAAAATGCAGCATGTTCAGAAGTCCTAAATCTGGAAGAGAAAGTGGATGGTTGCAGAGGAAAGTCCATAAACTGGTTTTGTGTACTTTTCCTGGCCTTTGACTCTGCTTTACCAGTTCTTTCTTTTCAGCAACCCACAAATTCACACAACACTCATCCAGTAATGAATACAAACACACTCTCCAGAAATTCTGCTTGGGTACACCTATGACCCCACCAAAGCCAAGAGGTGTTGGGAGAACAAAAATGCACCTATTGCATCTTCTCAGACTAGTTGCAGCTACACCCTTACCTCACCAGTGACCCGAGCTCCTCCAGGTTACCTACCCTGAAATGATTCTCCCGAATGGACCCTTTCGCCACATACATTCTGCTGTTCTCTGCTTTCAGCTGCTCATAGAAAGGCTCCTCCAGGATGAAGCTGTCAATAAGGTCACAGCCAACATAGAGGTTGTAGTTCTCCCCTGTTATTTGCACGGTGAGGTTCTTCCACTGCGAGTCGGCAAGGTCCACATCTTCCAGGGAAATCACGTTCTGGAAGCCATCCACCCAATAGATAAGGTCCAGGGTGTTGGCCCGGCCATTGGAAATGATCTCAAACTGCCTCTCACTGATGCCAGGACCCTCTAAAGCAAGGATAGTGCCTCTAGATTGCCTGTCCTGTCTCAGGGTGGCTGAAAGGATAAAGCCCTCATTTTGCCGTATGAGTTTGACAATCTTTTTTAATTTCTCTGGTTTACACGGAGGTATATGGTCAAACCGAATGAAACGATATGCTGGGATAACGGGGTCTGGACCCCGAAACAATTTTGCTCCAATTGTCTTTCGGTTTATGTTACTGATTTGAAGTAAATCAAAAGTAGTCTCCTCTTCCTTGTCACCATCTGAAAAAGTTAACAGCATGTGACAATGTGTCTACAAAAACTGTTATAAGAAACACAACTCTGCAGACTATACTTAGTAACTGCAATTATGACAGACATGAAGATCAGCAGAGTAAACACAATACTTTCCTACAGCCACAAACAGAACTGTTCCTACTAGCATGCAAGCGAATCGTATTTTCCACCTGTCATTTCCATTTACATGGCAACTCTCCCCTTCTCTCTGTGTAGGTATAAATATGTTTGATTCTATAACTAAACATATGGCTACGTATCTTATAGCACTATATAATATACACTTGTATATAAATGCATGCTGTATGCTCATGTATATGGCTATGCATGGGTGCATGTAGGAATGTAATCATTAAATATTTTTTTATATATATAAATGGATAAGAAAGTTGAGCCAATATCTGTATTTTAACTGCCAGCTAATAAAAATCTAATTATGAGAAGTCATGTGGCCACATGACAACAGGAAGCAAGAGGGGTGCTTTTTAAAGATTCAGGCCAAGAAGTTAGATGTAAATGAGAGCTTGGCACTGTGCCAATTTACATCCTATTTATATTTAGTCTCTAGAGATCTACTTCTCTACCTCTATCTTTTTAACATGCTCACTCCACTCAATGATTCTGTTTATGTTACTTTTACCACTGCAGAGGAAAGTATAATAGCAATTATTTCTGAGATTATATCCATTTTGATCAACAATTTCTAAAGAAAACAATTTTTCAGTATTTATTGGGGAATCTTCACTTAACAGTAGTAAGACATATCTACTGAATAAAAACCTCAGCAACTACTATTCCAGGCACTTGTAAAAAAATCATATGATTACTTTGCCCACTGTAGCTCAGGTAAACCAATGTTTAACACCAACTTTTAGCCTTGGGAGTTACACTATATCTAGTTAAGAAGTGTCAGAACTTACCCTGAGCATTTGAGGAAACCCACAGGGTAATCAACACAGCAAGCCACAACAGCCCACTCCTCTGCAGCATAACTCCTATAAATAAATCAAAAAGTAGTAAGTATTAGGGAAACAGTATTTGTCAACTATAAACACTTTAATTTACCTCATGAAATGCCACAAATAGAACTCTCATTATAAGCAACTATACATATAAAATCTGAAATTCTATCTTATCTGATTCTTATAATACCTACTTTGGGGTTATTCTTGATGCTAGAAGTAAAACATGACATCAAGTGAAGGGAGTGGGAATTCCTGAGAATAAAACTCCTTTTTATGCAAATATCCCAAATAATAAAAAGGAAAGACATACAGAAAATACATGCTATTATTTTCTCCACGATTTTTCAGCAGCTGGCATAGGGACCACAAGACACTGCTGGAGATACAGCACATTAGTAGCGGCATCTTTACTTTGGAGGACAATGTTCAGCTGAAATTCCTTGTAGGATGATGGGACCTCAGCAGATGCTGGTTCTGAGTACTAGGGGTGCTTTTTAGTGTCGTCATACAAACTCCTCTCTCTTTCTTTTATATATATATAAATAAAAATAATTTACCTATTCTTACAACCATCTGTACCCAAGAGTTAACTCCACAGCTGGATAAAGTGACTTTCACCGTGATGCTATTTCTGCCCTGCAGCACTATGCAGTCCTAAGCCACGTAATTGCATCTCCATATGCGCATGCACTCGCAATGAATGGCACAGACGGAGTCCACGGGAATGCGTGGACATTCATTTCCCTGGATACAGCCACATCCCCTCAACGCCGTGCTAACTCCACGCATTTTTAGAAGCGATGCCACCTTTCGCTGCCAATACTGTCTGTCTTGCTCCCTCATCACCTGTCACCCCGAGGTACCCCCGCTAACACCAACTACCGGCAGACTCGGGGAAGCCCCTCTCACCCCCCGGACCCAGCGCCTCCCCGGCGGGGCCCTGACGGGACGGGCTCCGGCACAGACCCGACGGGGCGGGGAGCAGGTGCCGCACACCCGCCTCCGCCGAGCGGTCCCCGCGGCAGGTCCCTTCACCCTGCACCCCGAGAACCGGCGGGGGGAACGGCAACGCCGGGCTGCCTCACGCCGAGCTCCGGCCGGAGTAGCCCCCGGCCCCGGCGGGGGCTTCACGGCGCCTCCCCGCCTTGCGCCTCACCTGGCATGTGAGGAGCCGACGGCGCGGTGAGGCTCTGCCGGTGGGGAGCGGTGCGCGGTTCCCTGCCGCCGTCGCAAGTCCCTCCGCGGCCCCGCGGACCGCGCCGCCGCCTTTATGGGCTGCGGGCCGGGCCCCCGCCGTCAATCAGCCCCTCCGTGGCGGTGACACGACACAACACCCCCCCACCCCCCGCCCCCGCCGCCCCCTCCCCAGCGGGCGGCCCGCGATCGCCTACCTGCCAGGCCATCCCGGGCCCGGGCCCTCCCCTGCACCGCCCCACCGCCCTCCGCGGGCGGGAGCGGGAGGCGGGGCGGGCGGCCGGGGCCTCCCACCAGGGAGCGGAGCGGCGCGGAGGGGCGGGGAGAGGCGGTGGAGGGCGCACGTCGTGCCCCATGCCTTGACCGGGGTTTCGCGGGGGAACGAGGGTGGCCGGCCCGGCCCGGCCCGGCGCGGCGGAGCCCCCGGGAGGCGCCGGCAGGCCCCGGCAGCGGGGCTCCGTGCGTGGCCGGGGCCTCCCGAGCCCCGTCCCCGCGGGCGGGGAGGGCGGCACAGGCCCCTCCGGCCCGGCTCGGCCCGGCCGGGGGCTTCGCGAAGCCTGGCCGGCAGAGAGAGAGCTCAGCCCTCCCGAGGACCCCATCGTCTCATTTTTATCCATTTTTTTTTTTTAAAAAAAAGCAGACATGTCCCAATCACCTTTCCCCCCTCCGATTGTGAAGCGCTTACTGGAGCAGCTTCTCAAGTGAGCCCCAACACCCCCGACCTTCCTTCCTCCCTCCGTGGGTTGCAGCACCATCCCCTTTCATCTCAGTGGAGGCACGGTGGGCTTGCTTAGGCATGCTCCTGGTGGAGGGAGCCTTGCCTCAGGCTTATGAAAGCGGCACACAAGAAGTCTCACGCTGCTGCCAGTCTTGTTGGGAGGACTGGAAAGTATCTCCACAAGCAAGGGCTCCAGTCCCCGCACTTGGACTGGTGGGTTGCCCTGCTGAGGAGCAGCCCAGCGTGGCTGAAGGCACCATGCTCCGCATGGAGGTGGAGAATGGAACCCCATCGTGGGTCCACAGAACCTGCCCTGACATGCCGAAACATTTCAGAAGTCAAACGAGAAGACCAGGATCCCCACTGCTGAGGCCCGAACTGGGGTTGCAGAGTATCTGTGGAAGTATCCTGCAGCTGACACAAAGAGGCATGGATTTGGCTGAGTTGCCTGCAGAATCCAAGGAATGGAGCCCTGTCCAATGTATAGATGGATAAATACCACAATTTTTTTTTAAAAAAAAAACATGTTAAACACCACAAATATTAAAGGAAAAACAGCATAGGAAGTCATCAACTTTGCTCATCACAATTTGAAATTCCAGTAGAAAAAGGTGTTGATGTTTCAGAACTCGGAAGACTTCGAAAGGCTTAATCTGTCACTAGAGCAGAAAACGCCAACGCAAGCATCGCTGCCTTTTCTTTTGCCATGGAAGCTCCTTCCAACTTGGCTGGCCTTGGCCTTGCAGGGTAGCGAGAGCCAAGGAGCCTTCCCCTTTCTCACAGGGTCCAGGGGACTGAGCCAAGCTAGGAGGGGGAGGGCTTTTTTGTCTTCCTACGACATTTGGTTTTCAGTTTTGCGAAACCTCAAGAATTTAAAAAAATAGCTAATGAAGTTCACAAAACCTCAAATTCTACTGAGTTTACTCATTCTCCCCACTATATTAAAAATTAGTCTTTATATCTATATATGTAGCTGCATGGTGTGTTTTCCACAGGACTTTGAACAGCACTGGCACGACTCTCGTCAGGAAGCTGCTCTGGGTTTACAGTTGGAGAAGAGAGGGCAGGAAAGTGTTTAAGACACCTAGAAGGTATCTTTGACACACTGCAGTTCACTATTGGTACATTCATAGAAGAACCCTTTTTACAGTGGAAATTTTTAAGTCAGTAAAACGACAGTGCAAAGCAAAGCGACAAATTTTATCGCGATTGCTTTTAACCATCTACCTCATAGCAAAACTCTTCTGTCCATCTCTGTGGGCGTTGCAGGAATGAAGAATTGATAGCATATTGTTTCAAGCGTAGTGATTTATATAGAGGATGATGGCCTTTGAGACTACAGATGTGCTTCCGTTCTTTCCACAACTGTGAAAATGCTCACTGCTCACTTTCCCCAAGGTGGAAGAGGTAAACATCCTCTCCTTTCTGTGATTCCTGACGGAAAGGCTCACAGGAACGAATGCGCACTCTGCATTCCCCAGCTAGCTGATGTGTACACGCAAACATTAGAATTGCATTCACGTTTCTCAAGCTACCTGCTTATTTAGTACAAGTTGAAAGTGAGCAATGGTAATTAGAGAGATAATAAAGTCAGATTTACTAACATTTAGGAACACGAGTGAGGTAACAGTAGTTCTCATAGTAATGGTTTTCTGTAGTGTTTTAGCTTTCATTGCATTTTGCTTCAGATTGGCACATCAGGCATGAGCACAGGTCCTTAACTTCTCATTTCTTTGTGCCACCTCCCTTTGCCTATTTCAGCCTACCCTTTGGGTTTTTGCTTTTTTTCCCTTCTGCACCAGCCCTAGGGGACTTCCATTTTGGATCATGTGAGCATCATGCACAGCAGCTTGCATTACTGAAAGTCACTGGGGAATGGCAGGATTCTGGTATGGCACTGTCTCAGAAAGACTAATTTGCTGGATGTCCATCAAATAATCCATGGTTTTGCCTAAGAGTTTATCACTGACATGCTGACTTAGCTTAGTTTGGGGCAAAGCCTGAACTCTCCTACACTAGAAAAAAACCCACCAAATAAGTAGAATACGCTATACATACTAGAATTTTTTTTTTTTTTTTTTTTTTTTTTTTGGACTGCTTTTCTGATAAAATTGCAGCTACTGTGGCATGATGTCAGAGGACAAATTTGCTGGGTGAAATCCTGATCGACATTTTATTTTTTTCTTTTCCCACAAAAGCATTCCCGCTAATTGAAATGTATCTAATTGCACAAATATGATGAAGAGTCCTTCAGGTCCCGGAATCTCTCCTCATGCTGATAAACATTCTTTCTGAAATGCTGTCCCAGAGGCATGAAGAATTTTTCACAGCAATTTCAGTAGAGTCAGAAGGCTGAAGCGAAACTTTAGTTTCATGCACGCCACAAGAGCTTTTTAATTATGTTATGGATTGTATTCACACTTTAGACTATTTTTACTAAAGACTATACATTCATAAAATAATAGACACCATGCTGCAACTTTTATGTGTGCGAGTGAAGACTTACATGAATAATTCCCATTTTTGATGTCTGAAAGCATTAGCTTGTGGTTACACATTTCATGGAAATTCCTGAAGTTAGGCGTTTGCACTTACACTATTTTCACCATCCTGCTTCATTCATAGGAATTACCAAACTTGATAAGAGTAGGCAACAATAAATCATCATCATTAGTAATGGCAAGGATTAGCCTTTTTCATCTGTTGTATATATTTACTCTGGAACAGGGTTCATGCAGCAAACTAATGATAAACTTAGGACTATTACTCATTTCTTCCATGTCTGCATCTAGTCTTTTATTCTTTGAGGCAGTATCTCCCCGTGCCTTACACTTTCCAACATCAGTGAGTGTCAGATGCATTATGAGAGCCTATAAAGTCACCACGTAAGAGCATCAATATTCCCACAAAGGTAATTGCAAAGACCCGTTAAATGTCTATAATCACTACCGGAACTAGAAGACAGCAGTATGAGCAGGAAGAGGCTGGTCCACAGTGGTTCTCCAGTGTTGATTGTACAGGTCGCGAACTACCTTATATAGCAAACATCAACTTCATTCTGTATTCCAGGTTAAAAAAAATCATAGTAACTGCAACATAATGTTTTGATTTCCCGTGTAATGTCAGCAAAATTAATCTCACAAATGTAATAATTTTCACAAGCTCTAAGTATTGTCTGTGGAACTGCTGACCTTTTCTGAGCAGCTGGTTACTGGTATCAGTACAACAGCAGTGGGGTAGGACTCCAAGCCTCTGTTACGTAGGTTATATTGAATATTTTAACAGTCCTCAGAAGCCTTGAAATCTGTGAATCTCCAAGTTTCCTTTACAAGTGCTACTGGAACATCCGTGGATTCAGATCCTATATTTCTGCTAATGTAAGATCCATGAAACAGTGTTAAAATGGAGATGACACTTTTTTTTTTTTCCCCAAACCAGTATGTGCGATACAGCAATGCAGTTTTTTCTTTCTGTGGTGAGGTTTGATTTTCATAGTTCACTATATCTGGGTTCCAAAACTGAAACAGATGACTTCAGATTAGCATGTGACTCAGCCATTCAGTTTTCTGAATGAGGTTGTAGTGATAGGGAGAAAGACCTGGGTGGTTCCTCAGATAGTGTTTTGTAAGTACTCCAGCTAAATGCACATTTTGAATACTGGAATAGATTACACAAGGGACAGTGAGTTCATCTATGATGAGGGATAAGGTTCTTTTTGATGAAGCTTTATGTATGCTTTAGTTTAAGTTCTGGTGCATAAGTAGTCAGAAAATGGGCCTCATAACCACATACTTAGTTTTCCATTCTTTGATTCAGAGGGAGAAATGTTTTGTATCCAACCTTTCTTAAATAATTTCCAGGTATAGAATGTACCCAGATACAAATGCTGACACATTCTGTCAGAACAAATGGCCAAGGGCTGTACAAGTACAGCTGGTATACTTTTAAAATAATCCTGTCAAAGAGGGAAATCTTGCTACCACCATTTACAAACTTTGTCTTTACTCAACAAAGTGCTTATACACAAAAGCTTGTTCAGTGGTGTCGGCAGGCGGACTTTGAGTTTAAAACTAAGCACAAGTTTAAGTGTTTTGCTAAATTGGTTCCTACATAACTTAGCTGGTGTCACACAATAACTTATGGAAAGCGCCGTAAGTGGAGCCCTAGGCTTCTAACTCGTGGTTGGAAACTTTAATCTGGAAACTGTTTTTCCTCTGTCCTTACAGTACATATGTGTCCTCAAACCGGGACAATATGACAAAACAAATATCCATCTACAGACAGTTAAATGTGTCCTTAACTGTTTTACAGAATTTTTGTGTTCTTTCCCCACATGTGAGCTGCTGAACACGTTACGTCTGCCAAATATTTTCAGCCTCCACAAAGGAACATTCCCCTATCAAGTGCAATGCAAATGAGCACTGAAAATGCTCAGTAAATCCCACGTTGTTGCTCTGGGTTCCAAAAAACCCCTTTTACTAGATTCAGAACAGATTTATTACCCAAAGACCTGCTTTTATTACAACCTTTTTACGTAGTTTCACATTCTATCACAAAGATACTGATATTTTCAGCTATAACAGGAAAAGAATACAGCACTGACTTTTAAACAGCTAAGACTATCCTTATTGTTCAGGCTGTAATATTATAATTTTATTTTATTTACAGTACTGTGCTTTCTATATCTCAAATGGATTTTGGTCTGTTGTATTTACATATGGAATCATAGATTCATAGAATGGTTCTGGTTAGAAGGGACCTGAAAGATCATCTAGTTCCAACCCCCCTACCATGGGCAGGGACACCTCCCACTAAACCAGGCTGCTCAAAATCCCATCCAGCCTGGCCTTGAACACTTCCAGGGATGGGGCATCCACAGCTTCTCTGGGCAACCTGTTCCAGTGCCTCACCACCCTCACAGTAAAGAATTTCTTCCTAATACCTAATCTAAATCTCCCCTCTTTCAGTTTAAAACCATTACCCTTTGTCCTATCACTCGATTCCCTGATAAAGAGTCCCTCTCCGTCTCTCCTGTAGGCCCCCTTTAGGTACTGGAAGGCTGCTCTAAGGTCTCCCTGAAGCCTTCTCTTCTCCAGGCAAATATGTTCAAATATGTTCAAAAATATGTTCAAAGACAGCCCAAATCCCAAAGCTTTTAGATGGTTTGGACTCAATCCTTATTTAGAAGTAAAACATACTGAAGTTGATAGTAGTTTTAGCTGAGAAGCAAGTGAATACAACTAAAGCGATAACTTTAGCAGTTCAGCCGGATGATAAAAGTTGTCCAGGGGACAAGACAGCATTCATTTCCATAGGAAGTAAGTGCCAAACTGCCTTTGAAGGCTTGGACCCGGCTTCTTTTCACTTCTTTGGGTGAAATAAAATACCAAACACTCTACTGCGGGCTTAATAAATTATAGCAAATGTTTGAATGATCTCAGTCTGAAAAGGATTTTTTTATTGCAATGAGACCCGCGTTTGTGTTTCACCGGAATCGTGACAGGTCCTTGCCTTACCCGCACAACCGCCCCACGGTTATTCCGACTGCTGCATGTGTTGATGGCTGTGGGGACCCATCCTGCAGGAACTTTGGGTGCAAATAGAGGACGGGAGCCCCTGTCCTGGACAGACCTGCAGCCCCATGCCTGAGGGTGCTGCCCCTGCCATGCTGTCTCCCTCCTCTTGGCGAGGGCCTGGGCATCTGCAGCCTTCCCCTTGTTCTCCATTTTTCTATAGGTACAGCGGGGTGGCTGGCCAACAGGAAAGTATGGTCTCACCAGGTACAGTGCGTCCCTGAAACACAGGATTCACAGAGTCTGAAGAGATCAAGAGGCAGAACTGGGGAGAGAAATGGAATGGATGAAAGCCCTAACAGGCCATAAAACCCCATACTCAAAGAATTGAAATTGATTGCAAGAAATTTGAAAGGTCACAGAGAACAGTCTGGGGGTTTGATATCTCTCCATATGTTCAAAACTCCCACAGATGGAGTCATGGGTCCCACAGGATGAAGTGAAGAGATGAAAGAGAGCAATTCATGAAAGTACTACAGCTGGCTGTGGGTCTCTAACTGCGAGAAAGAGCGTCATTCATCTGTGGCCTGATAATGATTATGATGATTAAAGCTGAACAAATAATTCCCATATTTTTTTTTTTCAGTCTAATGTGTGTTTTGTCTCTTTTTCCCCTCATAAGAACATCCACACACAGACCACAGCTTCCCCTAGCACATTAATTACTTGGGTATGCTCATATAGCTGTTACTTGCATTGTTGATGAATATTTAAAATTCAAATCATCTTGCTTAGCTGGGAATGGTCAGAGGAGTCAGATGGCAGCATTTCAGCTCCCCAGTCAGCACACCATCACTTCCTAAACAAATACTTGGGCATACGTATTAAAAGTGGGACCTCTTATAGTACTCATCCTTATATGCGTCCATTTTGCTCTGAAATGGCTCTGACAGCTGTCATCCACATGAAATTAAATAATTTCAAAAGCCCCTCTGAAATAATTCAAAGGTGAAGAAAATCAGTTTTGCTGTTATGTTCCTTGTTTCATCGAGGCTGTCTCTGGTACTCTTGAAAAGTGAACAGGGAGAAATTTGCTCTGGTGATAACCATAGACTAGTCAATTTGATAGAGTCCTATAATGAAATGCTGGGGAAACTAGAGCAATGGGAAAAATATCTATTACAGCGTACACCAGAAAGAAAACAATGTATCTCCACACACATTTGTTGCAGACTTGCCAGTTCTTGCAAGTTGTTAACTTTTAATTTATTTATTTCTTTACTTATTTATTTCTTTGTAATTAGGTCTATGTTTCACTCTATTCAAGAACTAATTGACTTCACATCAGTCAAAAGACTATAAGGAAACTGTAATTTGTTCCCCTTCCTACAAAACATACTTTTCCTATTTCGATCCATGTTTTCTGGCAACAAAAATTATAAGCTAATCAACTGTGATATAATTCAATCTATGTGTGGTTTACTGATATAAAAAGTCATGCTTATTTGCTTACCTTACAGCAGTTAACTGCATTTCTCCCTAGTGATATTGTTTTCTGAACATTTCTTCATTTTCCTTTCCATGAATGCTTACAATGATATGTTGGAAATGGGTGCACAGGAATGGACTGATATTCATCAAACGAAGAGGGACATTAATATTTATTATTGTCTTGCATTTATTTAGTTAGTTATTTTATGTTTTGAGAAGATTCACTTCTAGGAAACCACACAAGAACAAAGCTGGTTCTACTTCAAGAAAAGTTCTGCTGACCAGAAGCTGTCTTATTTTTCTCTCAGCTAACCACATAAGGCATCTTAAATTTGCATGGCAATTTGCATGGTTCATAACATTAAGGAAGAAAAAAGTGAAATTGATGGCTGTGGCATTTTTGTAATTCGGTACGTTTTTTGCAGAGGTGGGGAATAGTCTGTGTTCATGTCACTGGTGGCGGATGTGTTGCCTGCATGTTGCTGAGGTTTGCGTGATGTTCTATTGATGCATTTCTGTAAGCATAAGCGTGTGACTGTTCAAAGATGTGTCCCTCACTACAATATCCCGGGAAGCTACCTCTACCTGCTAGATTAGAGGCACTGAATTTCAGACCCAGCTTGGGTAAAAATGTGTAGCTTTACTTCTGTTTGTTTTGGTTAATCATATAATTCATGTTAATCCTGTCATCAGACACCCCTTGTTCAAATACAGCAGAATACAGGGAAAATAACTGACAAACGTTTGATACACATGACAGCAGAAGAGTTTAAATTTTGCTCAGAAAAACATTTCATTATTTTCTTGATCCTGCTGTCAAGGAAAGCAGCTTTCATAGCTTTTCATTCACAGCTAATTAAAAAATTCTAAAACGTACAACATTGCTGAATGTATATGCTATGATCTGAAAGAAATTCAGGAAAAAACAAAAACCTTTTTCATTAAAAATCTTCCTAGTGTTTGGCAAGATCCACTACTTTCTACCATGTCTGTAATATTTCTTACTTCCTCATGGAACTATTTATTTCATAGATTAGTCATGCCTGAGGGTGGTTTTATATTTTGAGGTGGAGGATGCCCTGAAAATCTAAATAATTTTAATTATGTCCTGTTACACCTGTTACACTTATCAAGAGGAGGTGCCGATGGCTCTGTGTACATGTAGATATTCTTGTCTCTGACTGAAATGGAACTTGCTGTATAAGTAAAGCTATAGGCTTGAATAAGAAATGTCCATATAGAAAATAAGAAGAGAACATATTTTCGTACTAGCTTTCCTACTATATTTCTGATTAAGTGCTCTCAGTACTGAGATAGAAAAAGTCAACCATGTTTTTCTTTCAAAGCTTTCAAATACTGTAACTTTGGTAAATACTTCTGTTAAATTATACAGATGCTTTTTTAGATTAGCTGTTGTTCAGCTTCTTCCTTCCTTTGGATCCCAGAATTACTATGGCAGATTGATATACTTAAGGATGGCAGAGGGAGGCACCCAACTATCACCCTGTGTGTCCTGACAGAACTGAAGACCTTTTTACATATAGCTGGCTATATATGTTTATTTATTCTTTCAAACATCCAAAATCATACTAAAATGTCATTGCCTCACACATTCAAAAGCAACTAGCAATTGGGCCTCTGTTTTTTAATCAACTCAACACACCTTCAGAAGTATTAGTTCCTAAAGAATAAGTCTATGGAGATGTAATTATATAATTTGTGAGAAATAGGCTTTTATGTGGGGTTATTTTTCAATTTCTTTATAGAACTTGGGAGGGCAAGTGATATTCCTGCCACTGAATATTCCCTCCGTCAACCTCTTTGACTAAGACCTGTAGCTATAACTTTCGTTAAGTTATACCCATGTGAGTCCCTTGAGGCCACATTCTTATGTACAATGAGAAGCCTTTTTCAATATAATAAACAAAGTTTGTGTTTTCAAATTCAGTGAAAGGTTATTAGATGTTTACAAGTTGTTTATTTTTCGCACCATCACAGATAGTTAACTAAGTCCTGATTTGTGTCCTTTATTAAATTCCTCAGTGCTCTCTTGTTGTTATGATTTTCTCAGATTCATTTCCAGTATATGTAAATCAGTGGAATATTTGGAGCTTGAATAGCTGCGTGTACATTTTGTGTGCCAAAATTAGATTGAGGTCCTTTGTTTGCTGGAAATCAAGTTTTTAGTAATTAACAAAACCCTAACTGCCTGGCCTTTGTTTAGAATTACCATTTCAGCCTCTTGGATTGTAAAGTAAAGCTAGACACTGCCTATAAAAGAGTGGATTTCACTCTAAATGGAAATGGCACAATCTCTTTAGCCAACCTGGGGTTCCTTGTAGGGGTATATGGACTATGGAGTAGGATACACTCAGCAAAATACTGCTTCCGGTCTCTTAAACCACCTTCTGAAGGGAGCTGATGAGTGGCACATAACCAGAGGACGAGGTTATTTGCACCACATGACCTAAGTGGCTCTTACAGAGTTGCTTTTTGATGCTGAAGCATAAGCTTGCCTTTTCACCCTGCTTTCTCCTCAGAGATGTGCATCAGCCCAGTGTGAACAGGATGTAAATTTGGGTTATGTGTCTCTCTGTTGTTTTTTGTTGCCTAAAAACCTGCTATGAGATGATCAACAGATTGACAGCTTTAACATGTCAGAGAGAAGCAGTAACAATTAAGCTTACAGGGGTTGTAGTTCAAATAAACTTGAAGGACATCTGGCTAATGATGTCAGTGTAGCCATAGGTACAAAAGTTGTTCAGTGACCACTGCTACTATCTCAGTTATGAGGGCATCTGTCATCCTTTCTTTTAAACATACAATAGCTGGATGTTCTGCTCCTGGTAGGCCACAGTCTGACCTTATCATATAAATCTGCAGTGATTAGTTCTGCCAGGAAAATCAGTAGCTTCCAACTGCCTTAGACATATGGCCTCCAAAAGTCAGATCTATGTAAGAACGGCTGCGGTGCCGCAAAAGAAAATGATCTCAGATTATTGTTGGGAAAAACAGAATGAAGACTGTTTTCTGAGGTTTGGCCTGGTTAGAATGCTGATTTTCTTAGAAATTCAGTCCCAGATATAATTAAAACGTCATCAGACTTCTGCATCATAGAAGTCTGTGTAAGGTTGAACACACAGCCAAAACGAAATGTGTTTAAGAGCTTTCATAACACAAAGCCATCTCAAGACCTTCTTTGATCTTTACTGGATTGCTTTATAGACAACCTATTTCACAACTACATTTAGTCATCTGCCTGTATGATAGAAAGCAGATTTGGTGTACGGTTCTGCATTGTAAAAGTAGTAAGCAGGTCATGGCACAGGATCATGGAAGAGTGTCATCTTACGGACATTCCCTGTTTAGGTCCATTCTGCACCTTCATGACAACTTACAAAGATGTGAAAGAGCACCCTTTCCCAGGTAAATTTTTAAAAAGTGTTGTTGTTTTTTTTTTTTTTTTTCTTATTTCCACAAGGAAAACAAGAAGGTTCACAAGGAGAATTTTAAAACTAATGGGATTGTGCTTGCTAAGAAAGAAAAAAACGTCAAGTAGGAAAGTGAGATTTTGGAAAATTCCAATTGTGATGGGTTGAGAGCCAACTATAAAAATATGTATTTTTCTCATTTAACTCAGAAGCTGGTTATACAAGTCTTAGTCTTAGACTGCCTCTTTCTGTGGTCAACACAGAGACACAGGCACTTCCAGAGGATGACTCTTCCTCTCCTAAAAGCAAGTCTAAAATGAACAAGATCCAGAGGTGCTTACCAAAGACCAAAATGAACAAAACATGCCTTTAAAGGTTACAGTGACAGTAAATGACTGAGATGTCAGAGTTCACGTGTTGTTCTGATAAGCCTGAACAGATTTTTTTCCTTAAGTGTTACTACCTATCTAACTTTTCCAAGGTCCCCTTGGCCTTTGCTGCTTCAAGTATCTATGAGTTCACAATTTGTTCTTTGACTAGGAAGTTTTTACCTGGCCTCACAATTCAATGTGTAGCCAAATGTGGAAAATGCAGATACAGAAAAGCAACAGTGAAGACAAAGAAGAATGAGTACTTAAAGTCTCACAGTGAATGAATGAGGACATTGAGCCCATTACACAGAAACAGGGGAAGGTAGAATGTGCTAAATTCACATATAGAACTGGATGTTTAAGTCAATGCTGGACTCATAAAAACCAGATTCTGAAAGGGAGTTAATTTCTTACTGACCTTCCAAGCTCTGTAACAGCAAAACAAACCCATGAGATAGTCAAGCTGGTAGGATAAAAAGAACAAATTATTCTAGCTCTTGTACCATGCCTCATTATTTAGAGGTTCCCAAAGTGATATAAGACCTATTGAAAATACTCAGAAATTCCTTCATGTCAAACAACATTTACTCACAGGCTGGATCATCAGAACAGACTTCTGCCAGACATTGCAGAGACAGTGGGAAAAGCAGTGGCTGAATAATGACTCAGGCTTTGGACAAGGATGGTCCAACACTTTCCTACAGGTTTCACATGTACCTCTTGGGAGCCATGGACTTGGACATTTCAAAGTTCAGTTCTGCAGTGAGGGTGTTATATTATCTGTAAGTATTCTCTACCAAGACAGCTTCTCTCTTAGGTTAGATAATAGGAAGAAGTTCTTTACTGTGAGGGTGGTGAGGCACTGGAACAGGTTGCCCAGAGAAGCTGTGGATGCCCCATCCCTGGAAGTGTTCAAGGCCAGGTTGGATGGGGCTTTGAGCAGCCTGGTCTAGCGGGAGGTGTCCCTGCGATGAACTAGATGATCTTTAAGGTCCCTTCCAACCCAAACCATTCTGTGATTCTATGATTCTATTATTTCTTCTTCTCTTGCTGCTATACTTCTCTGTCTTTCTTCTGTCTAGCCGTCTCCCCTTATTTGACCCCTATATGTGACACAAATCACAAGGTGTCCTTTCTGCCTTCATCTCTCTTGTCTAGTCCCCAGATCTCCTTTCTTGCTGCTATCTCCTGACCAACGCTACTTTCTCACACTCCTGACTCCCCTGATCTGCTCTTCAAAGCAATTCCCAAACTGCATTTTTGACATTTCCAAGTCGAGCTACTTCCGGTTTTAGTTGAATTTTGAAATTTTATTCCAAATGTGAGGACACAAATTCCTCTAAATTACTTTTATGTATGAGTTGGGTATATCAGATGTAAGATGGTCTCATTCCAACCTCAGAAACAACCTTCCTAACTATTTTTTTCTGAAACTCCCTAAAAAATGAGCTCTGAGACAGCCCCAAAACCAGAAAATTTTAGCTTAGAGTATTAGCATGGGAAAAACTTGAAAGCTAATAAAAAGAGAATCAGATAGCCTTAACATAGAGATGTTGATATCTGCACTGCCTGTAACATTCCTATCACGTATATAGCAGTTGTTACTGGATGCCTTGGGATATTCCACAAGTATCAGATTAACTACACTACCAAATATTAAGCAAACAGAAGAGATTTATGTCAGTAGGAAATAGAAGTTGACCCTCACCATGTAGGAATGTTCTTAGGATGGGAGCATCAAGGAATTTTTCCTAGTCTCACCAAGATCTGTTGAGTGATTATTCTAATAAGAAATTTCTCTCTAAATCTCTGACTAGTCCAAAGGGTTTGAAGTTAAGTATGATTGAACAAAGAAAAAAATCCTTTAATTCTGTACTGATTAAAAAATTAATTTGAACTCACTTTATGGACAGATACAAACTGAAATGGCATCAGTACAGTTTTCTGAAGTTTAAAGCATGAAAGAAAAATCTCAATAAATCTACAGTTCATGTTTCAAGCAGGCAACAGGAAGATAAAATGTGATGCTCATTGTATAAACTTCTAAAAGTAGAGAGGAGTCTTGTGGGAAAACTGAAATATTCCAGAGAGGTGGCATGCAAAAAAAAAAAAAAAAAAAAATCTCACAAAGTGTAGCTGATCCTTTATATTTTTCAGGAAAATTTTGCATGTCTGACATATTTTCATGTCAGTTCTATGTATCCAATTTATGTTAAGCATGTTGGGCTAAGAGTAAAATCTATGAGGAAACGTCTGATGCTTCTTGCACCACAAACATATAAGATTTTTTTGTTAGTTCTTTCACCCATGAAACTTGAGGACTTTCAAATGTCAACTGCTAAATTGTATCCTAGAGACAGGCATGAAAAGAACTTCTCAGCTTAAACGGATGGCCATAAGCAACTCCACGTTACAGCTGCATTTGGAAGGGATTGTGAAGAGGTCACTACACTGTGCATCAAACTGGGAAGTCTTGCCAGGAAAACATGCATTTCTGGAGTTGACATGGCAGCGTGCAGTGTCTCAGCATTGTAGTAGATGGAACAAATTCTGATGTCCATACTCAGTTTTTAATCATTCTTTACTCAAAAATGTCGCAGAATTAAATGGGAACAGTGCCAGAATAAAGACTGAGTTATAGCTGGGATTGACAGCGGTTTACTGTTTCAAAGATGACTATTCCAAGTACTCCAAAATTCACATATAACCCTGACTGTTTGCAAAAATGTTGGTCTCTTGAGACTGCAAGGCAGGGTTAGTGTCCCAGGTTCAAGGCTATTTAAACAATCGATTCCAGAGTGTCCCCCTCCTGTACCCATGAAGAAGCACACAAAGCCACTTGATCCTTTGCTTTAGACGTACAACTAAGGCTCAAACTTTGGCTTAACCTTTCCCAAAATGAACGAAGACCGTTTGGATATGTCTCAAGCATATAACAGCCATGGTCTTTTAGTCAAACAGATAGTGGGAAGGGGTTCACATACAAAATTTCTCAAGGTTTAAGTTAGAAGCTCAAAGCCAGCCAGGAAAATGAGCTGAAAGAAGCATCACGTGAATGTTGAGGCTTAGTGTCTGTTGAGGAACAAAGGAGTTCCACATATGCTCTGACTCAGAGCTTGCGAGGCTGAGAGAGACGTATTGCGCCCTGTGACGTTAAGCTAAACTTCATGTCTGAGGCCTCTGGAGAACCTGTGCTAATAGGGTTCCTCTGGCAAGTTTCATGTGGGCATGTACAACTGCACAGAAAGTGTGTACATCTGTGTCCTGAGCCATGGGTCACCCAGACTGGGCAATGACTGAAATGCGTTATGCCTAATTTCTGACCTGCAAGCCGGATTTCTCTTCCAAGGAAATGAGAAAATGAGAATGCAGGAGGTCATAAGGAAGGGCCTGGAATTTGCATGGATCTCATCTGATGCTGTGTTCAATTATATGTGCACTCAGAGCTGAAAGCTTGGAGCATACAAAGATCTCATACTGTAGCTATAACCCCAGACATCAATAATTTTGGATGCAAAAGACAATTTCAAGGTGCTTGAGAATCCATATACAGGTTCCAGTTTTATTTTAGGAATACTTTCCAAGGAAATTAACGCTGATGTAGTAGCTAGGATTATACTGGCATACTTCCTGACCAACAGAGCTGAGTATAAACAAAGCACAGCAAGTCACCAGGTTGTGTGGATAAGGGGTCCCTCATACTGATCCTGTACAATGAGCTCTTCATAACGCTTCCAGATGCTTCTCAGATGCTTTCTTGGGTCAGAGTGAACGTATAGGGGACATCAGTATGAGCAGGGTGCTCAGGAGCAGGGACAGAGAAGGTGTACAGGGCAAGAGGGTGCTCCAGAGGCTGAAGAGAAGGTGGGTAGCTTGATTGCATTTCCCTGTTTTCAGAAGGTGAAGTTTGTATTACGCTGAGTGTTAGCTTTTGTGTTCTCCTAAGCTCTGTATTAACAAAGTTCAGAGAAATTTCCTGAAAATGTAGTTAAGACCATGAAAATTTAACACTATACCTCCTCCATGGTTTTTTAGAAGTCTCTTGGAGGAAGTTTGATATTCTAAGACATTTCAAGAAAAGTGTGTCATTCGTTTCTGAATTCTAACCAGTCACACAGTCACTGAAGAAAATTCGTATTCAGACTCCCATGGCTCTTTCAAGTCCACCTCATTTAAAAATTACAAACAATGGAAAGTTAGAAGTCTGCAAATAGTCAGACTACAGCAATCCCCTGGGTGTTATGTAATGCATATTTTAATTGAGAAAAAAATGGTATTGATATTTATCATAACTCTATGTTTATATATTGTGGTTAGCCAACTGTGAAAAATATCTCCATCAGCTATTTCCTTTCTCTGTCATGGTTTGTAAAAAGCCTTCTGGAATATTTTAGACAAGAAATATGAAACTACTTTTTTACATATTCCATTAGAACTATTACTCCAGTCCAAGAAGGTGGTGGGGAATAAGTTGAATGGGGAGTAGGCTTAGCTAGTCAAATGTTGGTTGGCTTGTGTCAGATATCTTGGACAAAATCTTGACAGCTTTGCAGAAAAAAACCATGCATATATGAAAAAATAGACTGGTGGAGGAATTAAAGATTTGAAGCATTCTCCATAGTACATAGGAGTTCTACTACCAGTGATGCAGCCATCTGTGGCTTATGAAGAAGAAAGTGCATAGTGCAAGCAGATTTTTTTCATTGACTAGCTTTTTGGATTTAGCACAAAGAACAGTCTTTACTGACATGCGGTGATTGATACTATACAAGACGGCAATAAAACTCCCTTCACTTTCTCCTCTCTCTCTGCATGAGTGATGACTGTAATGACTGTGTCTTTGTTCTTTTGTTCACTCCTTGAATTGCTACTTGCAGTTGCCAAGTTGCTTTGCACCTGATTTGTCAAAAGAAAATCTTCTCCTCTACCGCTCAAACCTAGCAAAGGAAATTATCTGAGGCTGGTTTCCAGAGGAACACAGAGTCCTCACAGGCTGTATGTTATTTCCTTGCCCTCTTCCCTTACCTGTTATATTTTTCGTATTGCTCCTGATTCCATTTCCTCTCCCCGTTCACCATGTCATGGTGGTGGATCTAATTAAATGTTCGGAATGAGAGGGGTGTGCCTGGCATGAAATAAAATAATGCTTTTGGACCTGCACATCTGCAACACAGCATTTATTTTACTTCTCATTAAATATGTCAGAGTCTGTAAAGTGCGTTGTTTGACTTTGAGAGGACTCCCCTGCTGGGAAAATGACAATATGCAGAAATGACACTTGCAGCTTCTCAGCTCTCCCCAGATGAGATCCTTCTCATAGTAACATGAGAGGTAGGGTTTCCAGATGTCACTGTCTCCAAAGGAAATAAGAGCTTCCGCTTTACATGACCCACACAATGTGTTTCACTTCAGTGCACACGACCGTCAGGAGTGCAGTATCACATCAGTTGTGTATCCCACAGCCTTGGGGATGACAAAATATAGGACTATAAAGAAAATCTGTAGTGGGTGAAGTACAGTTCAGTGGTTCAATTCATGTTACGCTGAATCTCAACATTTGAAATCAATTAAGGAGTGACTGATTATATCTAAACCGTGGATATCCTTTCCAAGAAAAAACAAAATAGTTCATTAAAAAAAATACCTGTGCTCTCTAAAGCTGGCAAGTGAAGAAATGTTCCCTGCTACAGCAAATGCAAGATATGTGACTGCCGTCTACTAGGTGACCTGAAGAGTGTACAGAAAAAGTGCAATTTGTGTTCAGGATGAACTCAACTAAAACTGTCCACATCAACTTACATGTCAAATGGGGCATTTGCACATTTAAGTGCTACATTTAGTTGTAAAATTACAGTAAATACATGCAGGCGTTTTTTGTTCAAGTCACTGAATTTGCAAACAGCTAAGAGAAGGTGAATCTTCCTGATTCAGACCTTCAGTAGAACTTCATTTGACTTTTCTCTGGTGACAGTTTACTGCAACTGAGGAATAGACCTGATGTGCATTTCAGCAAAAAGTACAGATTTGTTTCCTACAAAGCAGTACATAGTTTCAATCGTATCTCCATATTCTTATCTCCATATTTCACTTAGAATGATCTACATATTTACTCAGCACATCCCTCTGCGCCCATTTCGAGAGTTAGCCCATGAGCATAGTCTTCTTTTCTCCGTTTCCTGCCCAGATTCAAGGGTACTTTTGTCACTTAACAAAAGGTTTCCTGGCTTTTGAAAAGACTGAAGGTTTAATGTCCAAAACCCTTTTTGTTCTTCTTTTGGCTCAGTCACTGAAATGAGATTGAGCCCATGATGTTGGCATGCACTTGCATAGTGAATATTGAGGTCCCTATGGGACATAAACAGGAACCAACAGCTATTGATACATAAACCAACATGCTATAGGTGCCTAGAGTAACTGCAGTAGCCTTCTGTGATACTGGATAAAGTTACTTCCATATTTCCAGCTGTTTACTCCGTCAAAGTTTTGTGCATAGAGTAATTTTAAAGGGTATACAGAGCTGTGGAACGTACATTAAGAAAGCAGCGCCTTCTTAAGTACCCTCCTGCCTATGCACTAGTGAAAAGACCATTGCAATACTTTCCTCCATTTTCCTTTCTTCATCTGTTCTTGGTTCTTCTATCTGTAGTTACCACATTGCCCTGCATGTGATTTACACCCAAATTCTGTCTTTTCCAAACATACAAAAGGAAAACATTACAGACTGGGTCTGCTATTTGAGGACGACTTAAACATGCTGATAATTTAAACAGTTTTCAGACACTTGCAAAGCGAGAGGAGTATGCAGGGGAGAAGGAAGGATCAAAGTAACGAGGAGGCTATATAGGATAGAAATGTACAGGGACAAAAGATGAACTGTTTTCAAAAACAGGACAAAATATGTCGTTCTTCACTAGCCACAGAAATTTCCCTGTCACTTTCCCGAAGAAGCTGTTCTGGCTCCTGCAGTCCTGAGATTCAGCTGGTTGTGACCTAGGAGTTTCCTTCCCAGCCATCCGGAAAGACTGGGACTTGGGTTCCTCTATAGTGCTGATGGTAACTGAAAGGGAAGGTGGGTTATACAAACTTATCTCTTTATATAATTGTAAGATTTGCAGCACAAAAAACACAGGGTGCTCTGTGCAGATTGAATTCAGCACAAAGAGCATGATGTTTCCCTAAAGTGATGATCTACACCAGAAATCCAAAAAGATGTGCAGAAAAAGAAAGGTTTCGGAACTGGAGAAAGAAAAATACAGAGAGAAAAAGTAAGCCACTAGAAGTGGAAAAAAACATTAATAAAATAAGTGCTATAAAGAGATTTATTTGCTATGCATTACTCAAGAAATGTATTTCTCTGGCCTACTGGAAAAGCAATGTCATTTTTGGATGGCGGTGATGTTCTACCTGAGTCAACCTGGTATGTACTATAACCCCCTATTTTGAGAAATGCCATGTGAGGAAGTGAAGACTTCATCATTTATGTAGACTTGGAAAGGAAGTCATAAAAACCATTCTTTCCACTCAGATTTTTGTTAAATGAAATAAGGCTCCCTGTCTCTTACTGGCTCAGTCAGATAAGCATTCAGCTGAAATCACGTTATTTCACAGACCTCCATCTCAACAGAAGCCAATCTCCTCATGGGCCATTTGCCATACTGTTGAGCATATAATTCAAATACGGCACAAGCACTAAACAACGATTAAATAGAGAAAGAGGATTCAATGAAAGACAATGAAATAACTAACCATGTCCTATTTGAGGAATTATCAGCAAAGAGTTTCTCAGCATGGTGCTAGGGACATTACTATGCTACAGAAGATACTTTCTACCAGGTGAAGAGCCTAGCCTGGTATTTTAGTAATTACACGGTAGCAGCGCTACCAAATTTCAGTGGAAAGGACAGAGGAAAAATATGGATCCATTTTTGCACTTAGATGTAGAAAGGTGGACTTACAGAGGTCCTTCACTTCTAGGTATGATGGACAGACAGAAACAGTCTTTGCTGTCATAATAGGAAATGCCTCTAGAACCAGAAGAGTCTTTCATGCAAAAGAAATGGTCATTATATGTCAACTTAAATTTCCCCACAGATGTATTTAACTTACTAGTTTAGTTTTTTCTCTGCTGTATTAAGAGATCCAGTGCCTAGGGCTTTGGGGAAGAGAGGAGAGAGATTCTTATTTCTTCTTTTCCTACTGTTTCTCTTCTTCAACAGTTCATGAGGGAATAGAAAATAGCTACTTCAGTGGGAAGCAGGGGGCAGTAGCTGTTTCTGAGAACATTTCTGTGTTTTATAGAAATCGATAAATCAAACAACTCAATCGAATAAATAAACATGCTTAAAACGGATGCAGGACTCTCCCTCACAACTATGCTAGATTATACTGAGTGGCAGTTATGCAGAGGGTAAATGCGTGTCTTTATAAAGGGGTTAGTCTTTTCTAAAATATTTTTCTTAAAAATGTTAGCCTAGCCTGAAAATGAGGCAGAGTGGGAGGGAGGGACATTTTCTGTATGTATGCATGTATATATAATAAAAGATAAAATAAACACAAATGAATTGAGACCTGCTTGTGGAATTTGTTATTGTTTAAAAAAAAATAAAAATAAAGTCCTTGTGCTTGAGGGAAAGAAGTAATTAAATGCAGCTTTTCACAGCAATAGCCACATAGATCAAATACCCATGTAGATCAGGGCCACTGCACATTGCCAGAATGCTCAAGTCAGCAGTACAGTGCCTGTGGCTTCCCTCATGTGTCTACCAAGAAACAGGGGGACCGTGAATGGTGTCATGAAGTGAGTAAAGTGAAGAAATAAAAAGCAAGTATTTCCAGTTTTGAGAAGTAAATTTTGGAGAGACAAAATAAAGATTTCTTGCACAACTGTAATATGTCTTGGGGAAAAAATCCTCTTGAAACCACAGGTTTTTTCCCCTCAGAAACCTTTTACTAAAAATAAAAAAAAAAAAAAAAGAACATTCCTAAGTCTGGAAAAAAAACATTTAACCTTTCTAAACATAAATCATCATCTCCCCCCACCTCGTTCCTCCAGCGCAGAGCACCTGCTTTTGCTTTGTCCGGCTCTGGCTGCATATTAAAGCTACTGAGTTTTCCTAGAGAAGGAATGTGTCTTCTCTGCAAACTGCCCTGCAGTCAGCAGTGGGTTTGGAAGAGAAACCTAATCTCTGAGAATCTCCAGAGGGCAAACCGATTTCCGAAATCGCATACGTCTAAGTAGTGGAATTGCTATAAAAAACAAGTTGGTTTTTGTGTTTGGTTTGGTTGTGTTTTGGGTTTTTTTTTTTTTTTATTCTGCTGTAAGTTGCATTGAGGAACCCCCTCACCCCCTCACTGTGAGTTTGCCGAAGGGAGGCACCGCTGGAAATGGAGCAGCAATGGCGAGGCCAGTGGGGTGAGCAGTGCCATGATAAAATTTCTCACTGCCACGTGGATCCCCCTTTAAGCCAAGCCCAGGGACAGGCAAGACAGGCAAAGGTACAAAACAGAGAAGCACCTGAGTGGTGACTGAAAACTGCCCATTCTTCTCTCAAAGCATTGAAACTTCAGTTGCGGCCTGTGCCACTGCAGTCCTCTCCCAGCCCTGCTTTTAAATAAACTGTAAAATTGGAGCATGCTGCCATCACCAATGGCCCAATTCTGCTGCCTATAAGACCAGAGGGGAGCTTGGTGAATTTTGTTATTCCTATGGCTATCTATAAAATCTGTCTGCATCCAAGCTAAAGGTGCTTTTTTGTGTAACTATGGCAGAATAGCCATGGTGCTTGAACATCGCAGGCTTTCTCACCCCCCAGACCCTACAGACAATCCTGAGACCCCACACCTTTCCAGTCCATCTGTCTTCCAGAGAGGAAGATATGGCAACAAACACAGAGCCTGGGAAGTAGAGTTTGCTCATTTCTTTCTTGCTGTTTATGAGGATCTGCTCATAAATGTCTCCAGTACTTTTTATTTTGTAGTATTTAATTACAGAAAGGAGAAACACCAGCACTTTTTCACTCTGTTGTGCTGTGTGCCCTTGCGTACGCACAATTTCATAATTCAAAGCAAGAGGAGAGCTCTGGAGCACGACTCTCTCCATCCTCCTTCAGCTTTGTAATGGACCTGTTTTTTTTTTTCTCTTCACTTCCTAATCCACTCTTCTTTAATATGACTGTCATGCTCCACCCCAGAGTTGCATGCTAGCAATACATGGAGTGCAGATGCCCCAATATGAACGATATTTCATTATTTTGCCTATGAAGTTCACATTTAAATGACATGATAGGCTACAGTAGCTTTAAATGATGAATTTCTGTTAGTTTAATTACACTAGATCTCCATTTTTTTTTCCCTTTTTTTCCTCCCACCTTATATTCCACTTCAGGAAAGCACATAAGCCAATAAATAACAACCTGACTAGATTTATTGTTTTCAACAGGGCTACACATGTGCATGAAATTTAACATATGCCCAAGCACTTAGCTAAAGCAGAATCATAATTACTGATTACATAATTAACAGCAAAATCATAATTACTGTCAAAACCCTGTGTTTCACTTAGAAGTATGCATTTTTAACTGTGATTCTTTTACTTGAGGGCTAGCATTTTCTGGGGGAAAGGACAAATATCTGTGTAATTTCTAAGCACATCTCCTGTCTGTCCACCAACGAAATACAGAGTTTGATTGAAGAAAATTCTTTTAAGTAGGTATTTTCACACTTCCAACCTCTCAAATCGCAGCTCTACAAGGGAGGCAGAGACCTGCCAGCTCAGCAGGTTCATGCATCCACCTTTGTCCACTGCTTTGTAGTATCAAGATATGTTGTCCCATCAGATGTGCACCTGCCAAGTCAGATACAGCACCCCAATGCCAACTGATATTGGGATCAAGGAAAGGTCTACAAAAAATGCAGATTGGTGAAAAATACCAAAAGCATATAGTGTCAGATACAAAAGCACACACACTCCCTTAGGTCACTACTGTTTACTTAAAAGAAAAGTTGAAGTTCTAAGAAAATCCCTTGTTCTACGTATCTTTTTCTTTATGACACTGTTCAGTGTGTTGGTGCTCAGGTTTCCTTGTATGTATAAAATAAATACAAAAGAGGGGAGAAACTGGCACAGCTAAAGTTAATAAAAGAACGGCCAAACTGCCGTGCATTTTAGTACAGTGAGGAATGCAAGCAATGTTTATAATATGAATGCAAAATAATTTCCAAAGTTGATAGTGCTATTCTACTGTTGCAAGTTAAAAGGCATAAGCCACACCATGGGTTCTTCAGTGCTTTTAAGCAATAGTATTAAAAAAGAGAATTGCTAAAACCAAAAAGTAGATTAAAGGCACCTGACAATATTTTTGTCATTTGCTTTCCGTGATGCATATGCTTTATCAAGCTTCAAGGTCAATGTGTTAATTTACGCTGCACTGTGTAGTACATTTGTACTACCTGAACTTTAGTTCTCATGTTCTGCAAGCTAATAGAAATTATGTCATTACACATTTCCACTGTGCTTTTATATACCGATTACAAAAAGATCTGCTATATTCTTCTGTTTCAGTCGGTGACATAATAATCTCATCCCATAGTCTCTCTATATACTTAGAAATTGAAATAGCAGATTAAGGTTTCTCATACTGTAAGGTCTTCTGAGTCTTATTTACCATGAGCATTTTCAAGAAAAGAAAGAAAGGGAAAACAAACTATTGTTTGATCTTTTTCCCAGACGTATTTTTTCCCAACCAGACTTCAAATGTTTTATGGCTGTTGTGTCAGCCCATCACTTTGCTTTGTGGGTAATTAAGTCATTAGAATAACACGTTAAGTTACCATACAACAAGGCAAAAATGCCTGCCTTCTATCAGGAAACTGTAAAAGCCCACATGTTTCTAAGAGTTCAAGCAAAATCACAGAGCTATCACTAATCACTGGGTTTGTTTGTGTAGGAGAAAGCGAACCCATGAAGTCAATGTGAAACTTCCTATATGGTTAATCCAACTCCATAAATTAAACTACTGCTTATCTTTCGAACCTAAAGTGACAGTTTTCAGGGGGGGTGGGGGGGTGGGGGGGTGGTGCAGGGTGGGCGAAAGGAAAGAAAGAATAAAAGAAGCTAGGCAGAGATCAGAAGTATCTGTGTCTTTCAAGTCACTCCTATCAGATCTGTGTACTGCCAGATCACTGAGACATATATTCAATGAAAAATCAGTCCTGGGCACACAATGAACTGTATTTCAGCCCAAGTACTCAGGACACAGGATACAGACTGCATGCCAGCTTTATGTTTTTAAGCCAACAGTGTGCCAGCTGTGGGAGACGAATGATATTTGTTTTGGCATAAAACTTGAATGATTTAGACAGGCAACAGTTGATACAACATTAAACATGGAAGGACAAAGTTAAATGACTGAATTTTTTTTGATTCATTTGAATCAGAAAAATGAACCCATACCAGGTTATTACTTTGCATCCTGTGACCTCAGCATTTATTAATTAGAAACCCTAGAGGCAGCTTATCACTGGCCAGAAAGCTTGTGAATTCTAAAGGGAGTGAAACAACTGAGCTTTGGAGCACTGGTTGCTTACCACCTAGGAGGTAGAAGTCAGCAAGGCTTTTTGGAAATTTGTAAGAAATGAGCTCTCACTCATTTCCACTGTAGTTTAGGATGAATATTACAACACAACCTCCAGCTTTGAACTAATATTTGTGTTCCTATTTAATTAATTTATCTTTAAAATGATACGTTACGATGTTGGGCAAAGAACAGCAAGGATATAGTAGCATGAATTCAAAGTGTCATAGGGGAAATATCACAAAAAGAATTGGTTTCTACATTGCTGTTAACAGATACGTGTGTCTACCCTAGGGAAACAATTTAGATCCTCAAATACTTTGGATTAAGTTCTGCAGAACTTATAAAACAAACTAACATGCTACATGCTTATAAGTAAATATCTTAAATACACATATTTATCAGAAGAAGAGAAGAAAGAGGAAGGTATACTCTGAAAGCAGCTGCTTCTCAAAAAGGTGCAAGATAGTTCCCTAGTATCCCTTCCAAAATAGTTGGAAGGGCTACTTCCCAATAGAGCTCCAAAATAGTTGCTCAAAAAGCCATTTCTCTTCATACATGTGTATCTGATTACTAATGCACAGTATTTTACTGTGACTAAAATATATGATTTACTTTATTTTAAGCAGTAAATAATTCCATGTGTACCAAAATATTACATTTCCAAGCATACAGTTGAGTCAATACTGTAATTAGTTCAAGAATAAAGGATGCTAACGTTACAGACATTCTCATTTTTCCCAAACGTGTTTTTTGTTGATTAGTGGAAGGAAGAGATGTTTTGCTTTCGCTCAGATAACGTGAAAATGACAGTGACACCTGGATTGCAGTAGCTCCTCTGATTTCAGATAGAAAAGCGGTTTTCAGTCTATCAATTGCTGCTCTTCTCAATCGCAAATTAAGTTTTGATGATAGGCAAAAGCTCTTGAATGACAGCTGCCTTTGAGTATGAACATAGCAGAAACTGGTAGTCACTGCTACCCGTGGGGAAGACATCTTTTCCCTAGTAGCTGGATTGCTGTTTCTGATTTCTGACCAAATCAAAGACTCCTGTAATCTAGTAGTAGATGCTATATGGGGAGCTCAGATTTGTCTTCTCACGTGGTAGGATGTCCCAGTTTCACAAGCATTAGACTGGAGCAGGAGCTGTGAATTCTGAGCCCAGTTCCTGGTGAGCTCAGAAGCATACCTTCATTTTTTCCCTGTCTCGTGTTATACACTGGACTCAACAATACCATTAGTGGAACCACAATGTTCAAGCAAGGCAGTGGGTTTTGCTTTGTATGCAGATGATTTCAGTAGTGAGGTGTCCCTCTTGTTCCCACTTCATGTTGGCATCTTTCCCTTAATACCTGAAACCTTGTCCAAATGGGTTGCCAGTGCTGCAAGGCAGTTAGCAACGGCTGGAGTAGGAAGCTAAGGACCAAGTAGCAATGAGGTCCTGCAGTGCACAGGGGCCAGAAGCCTTGTCCAGCACTTAGGGAGAAAACTAAAAGGCACATGGAGGATGTTACCTCCAGCCTCCTCTGTCCATCAGTATGAGATGTTCCCAGGTTTTCCTGCATGCCCGCATATCCTGGCTCTCCAGCTAGTCTCTTAAGAGTAGAAAGACAGAGTAAGTCAGCAAATTGGTACCAGATTCAGATGAGACAATAGCACAGGAACTTCCTGAGTCTTGACTTCAAGTGGCCAGTAGCCTTTTCCTTTCCGCGCTCATTTGGTGGCTACTGTGGCTGCGCCTTGTGGATGGAGCTTGGCCAAAGAGCACTGCTTGAGGAGCCCTGCCCATGGCACTCAGCTATCTGAAACCACCTGCCTTGCACATTGCACCTAAATTTATCTCTACTCTTTGCCAATAAAATGCCTCACATACCTAAGGCATTGTAGAAGCAGTAATACTATATATGTTCCTGTTGATAGAAAGATTGCTATTAGCTGTTCAAGGAGAATCCGTGTTGGGACTTGTCCTGAGCACACCCCTACCAGGGGTTCAGCTTGTGGCAGACAGGGCTGGCTGGCCCATGGCAGGGGCTGCTGCAAGGAAAGAGCTGGAAAATGTCCTGGCCTGAGATGGACCCCCTTCCTCTGGGGACTGCCTCAGCTGAGATTCCCACCCTCAGCCTTACTGTGACTTCCTGCAGCCATGTCTGACCCTGGTTCACCTCACTGGGCCGAAATCCCGACACCTTCCCACCCGCAGGCCAATGTCTTGGCCCAGCCTCAGTCAGTCCCCAGGGAGGTGCCTGATGCCGGGGGCTGGGGCTGATACAGTGCCCCCATGGCTGCCCAGCTCCTGGCTGGGGGTGGGATGGGCCCTGGCTGCCAGATCTGCCCTCATGGACCCCCATGGGCAGCCCCCGCTGCCCCCGGGACTGTCCTCTCTTGCTCAGCTGTGCTTCTGCTTTGGCTCTGGATGTTGCCTAGTCCCTTACTGGCAATTTCAGACCATTTTTCACCGGCATCCGTTATAATCCTGCCAGGCCATATTAAATAGCACATGCTTGCCTGACTCTCCCAAAGGAAACAACAGCATTATTTATGCATCTTAATATAGAGATACCTTTAAGGAAAGAAATACAAACTCCAAAATGATCACAAGTGAAATACTTGGCAGTGACAGAGATAACTCTGTACTTATCAGAGAGTACTTTCAAGATGTGCTTTTCAAAGCAGAGACAGCCAGCAGAAATCAGGAAGGGGATGACCGTGTTTCTCAGCAAATAAATGACGAGTGGAACTGGACGGAGCTCAGAAAACGAGAAGTGTTGACTGCTTACAAAGCACACTTCGTTCGCTGTGACTGATTGCACAGTGTCATCGTTTGGATTAGGTGAGCGGGAATGCGAGACTGGCCTAAAAACTTTTTTAGTCATGTTGGAAAAAATGCACATAACGATGAATATTAACCACACATCTCTGGAAAGTTTTTTCAGCATCCTCAGATTACTTGAATTGCAGGCTTTTGAGCAACTTGTGGTCCTCCTATGATTCTTCTAAAACATTCCAGGCAATGCTTGTGTTTATAATTTATTGTTAGATAAAAAGGCAGCTACAGATTCAGATCAGCTGTCTTGAAATCCTGTAGCAGTAGGGAAGAAGGACTTCAGAAAGCAGAATTGGTGTCACAGGTCTCATTAAACACCAGCAGTACCCACACTTACTCTGAGTTCTCCTGTTGTTCAACTACTTTGTGGGCCTAAAATGGGACATAAATTCAAAACTGTGATCGCAAAAACCTCTGCTCCAGCTGCTACCCAACCTTCTAGGCAGGCAAACTACAGAAGCTAACTCTAAAACTTCCTAGGGAGCTCAGATGTCCCTTAGGAAGTGTGTAAGAGTGCTGGGGTATCTCAGTGCCTGGCTCACTGGGATCAGAATAAAAATAATAGATGTTTCTTTGTTTAAAAAGCTTAAGAACCTTAAGGGCTCAACTCTTTTAGTTTGGTAAAGCACACATACCAAAATTCTTCTTAAAATACACAAGAGGGGCTGCTACTTTCTTTTAAAATTAATCTCTTTTATATAATATCCTGTGTATTTAAAAAATAAACAAACAACCAAACAAACAACCAAACAAACAAACCAAACAAACAAACAAAAGAAAAAACACAATCCCAAAAGCAAAAACAAGGTATATGGAAGATTTGGTTTTAGTCTCTTCCACTACATATAAAGATTGAAATCCTACAGCGAGGATCCTAACCACTGACTTAGGACAGTAGGTGGGCAAGAGGTGGAGTGCGGTGGCTGTGGAGGGGAGAGGAATCCTCCACTACCCACTACCGTCCCACTGTTTCCTTCAGAACCTGTTCCCCCAACAATCTGAATCTTCATGCCAAAAACAAACCATGCATAAAGGGACATAGTTCGGCACCCCAGTGAACTGGGAACTGATCAGTGGAAAAGGACCCGTGGTCTGGTTCTTATTGCAATAACTGTTTATTAATCATTTGAAAAGACGATTATTGGATGACATGAACAAATAAATGGCTCTCAGCACAGGAGGACAAAGCACTTCAGGGTCTGAAAGAAGGCGGTGGACTCCACTGTGGGTCACTGTGACATTTTGTCATTTAACTTTTTGTAAGAGTCTCTCTTTAAGGCTGGTTAGAGATCTACCTTTTAAGTAAGAGCTGAAGAGCAAAAGAATATCAAAGTTTCTATAAATATAACAAATGATCAGGACCTCAGTCTATCTCCTGGTACAGTAGCATTGGCACAGCAGGAGCTGAGAGGATACCACACTGACTTGTTCTTGGGATGATATGAAGTAATGAAATGCTGACAGATCTATGAGGGATAAAAGTGAGCCTGTTTCATCTATTTTCATTGCCCAAACTATTAAAATTCCACAGAGTGAACAACTAGTATTAATGGAGCAATTATAAGTGATAAATGGAACAACAAGGCTGACGTCAATGCTTGTACCACAGTTTATGTATTCAACTTCATAAGAAATGTTGTGGTACTGTTCTTCTCCAGTGGGAAAAAATAAATAATAATAAAAAACATTCAAAAATAAAACAAAATAGAAGAAAGCAGAGAAAAACAAGCAAAGGAACCTTATGTCCTTTCTCACAGAGCATGCCAACATGACAGGTGTAACGTGTCATGCAGCACCTACCAGAGAGCTGTATTTTAGAGTTGAAGAAGAAAAGGGATAATGGTTTCCTTAGAAAAAGATTCTTGTAGACAATGTATTATAAATTATAAAAAACCCTATAAAACTGAATTCTTAGTCTACTTGTTGAACTTGTCTGAAGTTATTGTGCAAACTCTTTCTAATGAATTTTGTGGCTTGCTGAGTAATTTCCCAACATTGCTTTTTATTGCTGTTACTGAAGTGTCCACAAAAGAAAAGTTAAAAACATATTTTCTCTGTGATTGTAACAAATTCTTAACAGATACTGACAACCACACAAATCTTTCACTTAAGGAAAGATGAGTGTTACAAGGTCTGTTAATGTAGACTGAGAGAGTGGAATTTATCTCCTGACTTAACTGCCTAAAAGTGAATGCTTAGACTCTGTGTATATGCAAGAGATAAACAGTGAAATCTCCAAAGGATAACTATGTCACTTATCTCAGACATCAAACTCAGGACAGGTCGAATCATCCTCTGGAGATATTTATCTGTTGCACTGAGAGTATGGAGAGCCTATACAAGTAGTTTGGGACAGATGTTTAATTTTTAAACAGCTAAAGTTACATTCAACTAATCCCATCCAGAATGTCTATCAATTTTGTTTGGCATCAGATTAGGGTCATGCTAGTGTATCTGTAAATACAGTATCCATGTAATGTTCCAATATATGTAGCACACAAAAATCTTTTCTGTATCAAAACTGAAGTGAAATAACTGCTCAAAGTAATTTAAGTACTTCCAATCACACCTCTTTTTTTGCTATGTCTGCCATGACCTCCACTATGAACCAAATTCAAAGAACACAAGTCAGGAGAGGTCTTTGTTGATTTCAAAATAATCTCAGTCAAAGGCCACCTCAAGTTTTCAATGCTGCTCTGATATTTTTTCCCTTGAATTTTTTTTTTCTTGACTTAGTACATTCGTTTCATATGTTCCATACTCCATGCTGTCCTCTCTTGTTGAATCGTAATTGAATATTCTGCCCCATCTTCAGCTTTTCCTTTCTTCAAGGATCTTAAATCATAGTTAAAGTCAGTGCAGTAGCTCCTTACCCAACAGCTCTGATCCCTATGTGTGTCCCAAATTATATTTGCTTACTTTACTGAAAAACACATGTTTTAACACTCTGGGAAAGATTGCTTAAAGATTTTATAGGTCTATAAGAGTAGTGAACCAATTTTCCAGTAGTAATCCATGGAGTTGCTATAAAAGATAGTATGAAAGGAATTCTTTAGGATTTTTTTTCCCCAGAAACTATGAAACAGAAATTAGGAGAAACCAAAGAGGAGTAAAGAGCTGTAAAGTAGCAATTCAAAATGTAATTTTTCTCTCAGCAGCAGAACAGGAAAAGGAGCAAACAAGGGTTCTTCAACTTTGCTCACAAGTTTTGTCTTATTTGGACCTCAGTGCAAGTTTGCATGTCTTTAAAAATTTACATACCCTCCTTGAGGCCAATAAAACTACTCATGTTCCTGCATTCAAATACATACTGTGGAATGGATGATTTTGTTCTGTGTTTTTATTAACGCCCAGCACAAGTTGCTCTGATCTCTTCAAGGATTGCCATGTGATGAGATAATGAATGTATCGTTCACAAATATATTTTGGTTAGAAGGGAAAGGAATTTCGTTCCACAATAACTGGTTGATAGATTTGATTTGCATATTTGACTTGTGGTGGTTATCATTTTGGAAAACATCACAAACATATGAAGACCCTTGGTAGTAACTACATACTTGAAAAGCTAGAAGTGCAAGCCAGCTAGTGTCACAAAGAAGTGAAAAGACTTTTCAAATGGTTCCAGTCACAGATAACCAAATTTTTTTCTTGTAACTTTTCAATCCACTAATCTGTGACAGATGTCAGCTACACTGCTTAATTTTGCTGTCAGCCAAGATAAATATTTTTGGGATGAGCTTCGCAGAACAGAGGAACAGAAAATTGTTTGGAAATATTATGAAACTAGAAAATAAAGGATGATTAAACAAATCTCGGTCTTTTGAAATGTGTTCAAAGATAAGATCCAAAAATAAGCATGTAAGAACACAAATTATCATTGATGTCCTTAGCTCCAAGATAAAGAAACAAGCACCCTCCCTAGCTTCCTGAGGTGCCTAAAGGCCACAGACGCCTACATTTTTTTCCACAGATGTTCCTTAAGTACCTCAGTGGTGCTGTTTTCCCCGTGCAGAAGGGCTGCCTTCTTTGCCTGGGCTGAGCATTGAGGCAGCTCACCCGCTGTAGAGACTGTGGCACACTGGCAAAGTGTCCTACCTACTACCTCCCGAGAGCTTCCTTGTCCAATGCACAATGACAGAACCAAATCCAGAGAAACACATTGGAGATGGGATGGTAACCATGGACGTTTTGACTATAAAAGATGGCTGGAAGAGGAAAGCACGCATATTCTTATGATTAAGATAATTCACAAGGGATGGGGAAGCCCGGCCTAGGTTCCCTCCCCAGGAATTCAGATTAACATCTCCTGCTGCTCTGGGGAGTGCTCTAACTAGCTGGGCACACAGTTCTTTTGATGTTTGAGAGAACGCTTCCCAGAGCTGCTGTCAAAAACTGTGAGCACAAGACTTACGGGGCAAGAAGGAGAGCAATCAGAAGGGAACCCTATCCCAAAGCCTAGCATGGCCAGAGTACTCAAATAGGATGGCAGGACTGGGGTGGAAACATGCGTTTCTAAGTTTTAAAACTGGAGGCAGGGAGGACAGACAAAATTCTACCTTTAGCTTGATTGTTGTAAAGCCAGATTGTTACTGGCATGTCTAAGACATTTTTTTCCACTGCGCTTGGTCCAGATGATCATTTTCAAAGCGGAAGAACACATAAGTACAATTAATGAAATCACAAAGTCACATCACAAGATTGCCAGTGAAAACTGGGAGGAAGCTGGTAGCGTGTGGATCTACAATTAACTTGTGAAGTGACGCAGAACAAATACTTAGTTGACATGTTACAAATAATGAATGCATTTTGCATTACTGGTCTGGCTTTGAAGAATTTTTCCTGAATATATTTTGGCCTAAGAGTATCAGCTGATATATCATTTGTTTTCTTTGGCTCTAATGATGCTGTTGATTACATCATGGTGGAACTCGGACTATATTATGCTTGTGAAGTTGAATGTTACGGCACTCGGGTGCATTGGCTTAGTATTTGATGTGTGTACACATACAACTGCTCTTGGGGAAATGGTTATGAGGCATGACTGAAGTGCCAGCAATAAATAAAAATACCGGTGACTTATCTGGCTCCTTTAGTGATAAGGAACATGGGAAAAGAAAACCGTACAGTTAACATGAGGGCTTACTCATACTTGTTTAGAGTTATTATTCTGTTTTGATTATTAGTTCTTTGTATTTCTCGTGCTTCCAACCTGTAAGATCTGGCACAGTCTGCACTTGCAAATGCAAATCATTTAAATCATAGTCTCATGAACCTTCCATTTCAAGTCTGCAAAGCTGATACTGCTGGGTATGTTCTCAACATTGAAATTTCTCAGGTTCCATTCAAAATCAAACTTCTAAGGCTTGGAGAAATGCTGATAAATTCCTATGTGTAAAAGGGAATGTGTGTGTTTGAGTATTCCATTCACGTTTTATAATTTTCTTGCTTATTTCTGTCTATTTTTGAAATGATAAAGGGTCTTGATCATAGCCAGTTAACCAGAAACAGAACAAGATGAATCCTATGCCAAAGATACATATATAATGTTTAATATTGCAATGAAAGATAAGATAGATATAGAAGAGCTTAAGAGAAGAACCGGATGATATTAATCACCCTGTTGGCTGAGGACATGTCAAGTTTTTTGCAGGTATTGTCAAAGAAGAATCCGAGGGAAACACTTAAATGAAAGCAACAATTTGACTTTTAGGGAGGTCCTCCCAAGGGAAAGCACTAACATGAAAAAAGGAAGAATTAACATCCTGTTTGAAATAAACCTAACAGGTGATGAGGCCAGGCTTCATTAGAAGCAGGAGTAGAACTTTCCAGCAATGATCTTCATTGCTGTCAAAAATGACAATGGGAAAGAAGATTGGTCATGAAGGGCCTGAAAAGGGAAGATACGAAGGCTACATGTGATAGAAAATGGAAACAGAAGCCAGTAAAGGGACGGATTCCATTTGTCTAGGTTAGAAAAAAAGCCCAACAATATTGTATTAATTTAGGTGGGAAATTAAGTTTTAATTTGAGGGTTAGGCAAGCTTATAAAAGAGCAGTATCCTAGAGAAGATAAACAGAAAGAAACTGCAAGGCTTAGATGTAATCTGGGTACAAGGAACCAGTAAGGGGGCTGAATAAAGACAATGAGCTGGCTACATACCCCAGTAACCAGCGGTGTCGTGATGCTGTCCGCAGGCTACGGAAGAGGCAGAGGGAGAGGACAGAGGGCACGACTGACTCCTTGGTCTTGTAACAGTTTTATTCTGTCATTCCATTCATTCTTCTATTATAAGAACTAGATGGAGTTTAGTAGATTAAAATCTGATGTTTGGGAAACGGCAAGAAAAGTATAGCTTTTACATGAAGCGTTCCAGTTAAACGGTTCTATTTCTGCTTTCTGAAAGCTCACAGGTATGTGTTTAATAGAAGCTAGAAGTCATATATTCCTGGAAGTACTAAAACAATAAATGGGAATATTACAGTTTATGGCAATATTAATCAAAATAAAAAAAACTGCGTAATTTTGGTTTATAGTCTGATCATTCCAAACCTATTAATCTCCTGTTCTATTGTTAAATACAATTATTATCTGAAGAGAAGTAATTTGAACAAAATGTTCTGACAGATGTCTGCTAATCACGTCCAGGAATCTCACAATGTTCCAAAAAGGTGTTTTCCATAATGCTGGTGAAAATGTCACGTGTTCTTCAATGTTCTTACAATTTTGTTTCACAGAGCCACTTTCTCTGACGTGGCCTGCAGGAGAATTCATTTGTGCCTCATCTCACTTGCATTTCTGTACAGGTGTTTTTGAACCTAGTAAGCACACTGCCAATGTTTGGACCATGAACTTAAACTTTGTCTTGTTTAAGGACATTTCAGAACACGTTTAGTCTAATTTTAAACATGAATATCCAAACTCCTCCAAAGCCTTTTGAGATCAATTCCAGTATTTTTCCTCACTTTCTAAATCAGTGCAAGCAAAATATTGCACAGTTTTTGCTTTCCTCTTTCAGTACTATCTCTTCAATAACATATTGAAATAACGCATAGTAGACTGACTTATTTGTCAGCCTTCATACTGGTGTGCTTAGGGTAAAAATGGATTCTTTTCCCCAAAGCTGCTACAGAATGCCAGACAGCTACAATCTTGAAGCTGCCTCCTAGCCTCAAGTGTTGCTCATGAAGTAGAATGTTGACCTCCTGAATTAGTCTAAGCCTGAGACAAATTTATGACAGGACAATCAACATAATATGCTTTACAATGCTCAGACTCACTGCTTTGTATACTATCGGCCACATTTCTCACATAAAAAACCACCCCAAAACACAAAGCCAAAAGTGGCGTCTCATCCTCTAATCCATATATTGAATATTCAAATGCATTCATGTATCTTTTACGTCCAGCCAAACTGAAACTTAAGAAAGTCATGGTTGTTTCTTATACTGAATTTTGAATTTATATGTAAACAAATTATTCTTGGATTACAATTACTTTAGAAGGAATCTGACAAAAAATGTATACAGTTTTTACTCATTAAGTGTGATACTGAATAACAGATTTTAAACCTAAGGATAAAAACTAAGTGGTAGAGTTACTTTCCAGTTAAATATGTACTGTATAATTTTGAGTTAAATATGTATTATATACTACAGAATTTTTTGGGTTGATTTCTAGGAGGAACCTAGTCACAACATTTTTTGAAACAAAGTATGAAGTAAAAAAACCCAACAAAAATCTTCAACTAGGAACACCTACTTAGTTGGAGATGAATCGAGAGCAGTGTACAACAACTGAAAAATCCACAGCAATCTCTTCTTTAGAAATTTTATTTCCACCACGTTCAGTGTGAAGCCACTGCTGAGGACATACTTGCACTTTGAAAGGATGCTGTGAAAAAAATTGTGTAATGATGTGATATGTCTAGCATGAGGTAGGGAAAAATATGGCATAGGAAAATTATAGAAGCCAGGGTCTTCAAGCATCTGGCCAGTTTGCTATTCTGCATTCTCTGAGAATGAGCTGAGCATTTTCCATTTTAAAAATGTTAAGTCTACAATTTAATTGAGTAGGTAACTTTCAAGTACTATAAAACAAAATTAATAATTCCCCCTTCATGTTCCAAGTCCCGGTAGAGATCAGATTGTTAAGTATTCATGTAAACTGAAAGTGTCATTCAGCCACTAAAAGTTTCAACCAACTTGCTTCCATTTACCTCACAAAAATATACAGTTAATAATAACAACACATTATGTAGGTTTATGATGAGATAATTTATCTAGAACTCAAGTCCTAAATAATTAACATGTATTGTTATCTGTGCACAAAGTTCCTTATTGAAATATTTTTAGTGTAATTCTACAGACTGAATCATCTGTTTTACAACCACAGCTCTCTATAGCTGCAAAATCTGTTCTATGATCAACTTTTCTTCATTATTCAGTTGCTTCAAATGCTAAATCTTATATCATTATGCTGAATCTTATATCATTTGGTGTCCACTCAGTTATATGTGTATGCGTAGTGGGAAAATAATGAGTAGTTCTGAATTTGAACTCAGTCTTGCCTCATTAAGCATAGCTTGTTCCAGGTCTTAACAATCATTTTGCTCACATTGCACGTACAAGCTAAATCTGTCAGACCAAGTCTTTGGGCCATGCTAATTTTTGTCTGGAATACTTTTAGAAGGTTCACCAATCACGTAGAGCATGTCTTGCAAGCCCCATGTCATGGTTTAGCACCAGCTGACAACAAAGAACCACGTGGCGGCTCGCTCACTCCTGCCTGCCCTGGTGGGATGGGGAGGAGAGTCGGAAGGAAAAAGGCAAAACTCGTGGGTTGGGATAAAGACAGTTTAACAGAACAGCAAAGGAAGAGAAAAACCCCAACAACAATATTGATAAAAGATAAAACAAAAACGCGATTAGTGCACAACTATCACCAACCAGAACCCAAAATGCCCAGTCCACTCCTGAGCAGCGAGTTCTTGTCCCCTGGCCAGCTACCCCAGCTATATACTGAGCATGGCATCTCACAGTATCAAATACCCCTTTGGCTAGTTTGGGACGGCCATTCCAGCTGTGTCCTGTCCCAACTTCTTGTGAAAATTAACCCTATACTCACTGGAACCCGGACATCCCACCTTAGGCATTTATTAAAGGATTCACCTCATTGATTATTAATTGTCTTCTATAAAGCCACTTGGTGTTTGCTGTAACGCCTGCTTCAACAAACTGCTGTTTTAGCAGAGCAGTGACATAATTCAAAGGTCCAAGTTTCTGTGTTAACAGTAGGAAAAAAGAGGAATTGACAAATTTTACTATAAACACCAAGCTGGAGGCTCTGGGAAGGAATGCTGGAAGTGTGTTTACTTCGCGGCATTAATTATTGACAATTCTTTCTGTGGAATTGCTAGCCTTGCTTAGAAATTGGTTATTTCTCATTTGCAAAACTGTTCAGATACCAGTTTTCAGATGGTGCCTTCATTAAGTAGCTACAGACTCCATGGTATTTTTTCTGGGTTTTGTTTTGGAGATTTTTTTCAAACAGTTTAACTTCTTGTGGTACCACTGATAAGCATTGATGAATTGGAGTAGTGCCACCTATGGAAAACCAGGAAAATGTCAGAAGGCAGCTATAGTGACTAACCTGAGGCACATCTGTTCAAGGCAATGGTAGTCTGGTTGCTTCCGTGGGAAGCAGTGATTAGATTTGTGCAAGGAAAAAAGAAAATTAAGATCTACTTTCTTCCAGGAAAAAAAAAAAAAAAAGGAGGGGGGAGGCAGAGTCAAAAGACTCAAAGCTTGGTGCAGGGCAAGAACCAATAATGCTCTTGACAATAAGCAGCTGACATGTGAAAAAAACCAAACCTTTTTGTGTGATGTATGCTGTGCTTTTGAGAATACCTAGATCCTCCCTCTGAGCCTCAGTGACTAGATTGGCTGGATCTGTGCGTGAGTCAGCTAGAGAGTTGTGAATTCTACACAAGTTTCCTACCTCACTCCAAAGAAAAACAGCTTCCTCTAGAATTATTTTTATTTTGGCCTGTGTTTCAGTTAATTACTGAACGTTATGAAAAACTTTCCTTTAGCAAGCTAACAGAATGAAGAGGGCACACGCGCTGCAAATCAGTGGTGTCAGGTTATGTGCACATGAGGCCTAGGGGAAGTCAGACACACAGAAATGAGCATGAACTCTCATGATGCTAAGATCTGGCATGCTTAGTTTGCTTTTGTTTTAAAAAAAAAAAAAAGAGCTCAACTAATAAATGCCATGGGTAGTTTTTCTTCTTTACAGCCACTAAGTACATACTGGGGACTGAGTATCATCTTGCAGAGAAGACAGCATTGCTCTGAACAAATAAGAAGGAACACCTAATCCTTAGTGGTCTAGACAACAGTATCTTTATACATATGCTGTGCTTTATTTGCAGCATTCCCTGGTATTCTTCCAAGAAATGTAATTTCGTGAAGATTCATCTCAGAAGACTGGCTACTCCCTCCTCCCCATGCATTCCATATGGTGTTTTCTGGGCTGCCTAGGATATGTTAGTCCTTAAATACCAAAACAAAACACAAATATAAACCTCTGTGTGGCCTCCACTAGCATTTTTTCACTGTTGGTTGAAACTGCTGATAAGTACAGCTAGTTGACCTAGTTGTCTCACAAGATGTGCTTTTACTCTGGTGGAACGACAGTGAAATTGCTGCATAAGTTAATTAATTCATCTTGCAATTTAGAAGCTTTCCAAAAGAAAGTACGTAAAATCCTGGGCAGATTCAAATATAGTCAAAAAGAAAGGGACCCCCTGGAGGTCGTCTTGTCCAACCCTCCCTGCTCAAGCAGGGGCACCTAGAGCCAGTTGCCCAGGACTAAGTCCAGATGGCTTTTGAATATCTCCAAGGATGGAGACTCCACAACCCCTCTCTCAGCAACCTGTGCCAGTGCTCGGTCACCCTCATGGTGAAAAAGTCTTTCCTAATGTTCTCCTTTTTCTTATTCTCCTTTTTGTTATTCTCCTTTTTCTTCTTTTTTAAAAAAGAGGCTTTTAATGACGCTTAGCTAAGTTGTGTGGGCAAAAAAAACCTGGAGAATCAAAGTTTTTCCAATAGATTGAATTTAAAAGTGCTCACGAATTTCCAACAGAGCTGTGATCAATAAATGTCACCAGTTAAATATATCCTGTGGGTCCGGGACATATATTACCTCTGACAAGGCAATTAATCATTTTTCCTTTGCAGTATTACTACACTGAAGTAGGATCTGCTGCTTCATTTGCATAAATGGTGGAGGAAACCAGGAAACAAAGTGACTGAAAGCAGTAACAGAGGAGCCCTTCCTGGATCCCCAGGTGAAGTTAAGAAACAGTCTTCATATTGCATTTTGGTGCGTTTGAATTTATGTGAAGTTAAGTAAATTATGCTAGCAATTTTACTAACCTCAATAAATTTATCTTCACATAGAATGCGAATTTTGTGGCATTAATAGGTGAGCTAGAGATACAGAGTCCTCGAAACACATGGAAGTCAGAGCAGAAGAAAAAGCCACACAGTGTACTGTACTCCTTCAAGAAGGTTTTTACTTGAGAAGACATTTCTTTATTAATAAAATGCATTTGATGTGTGGGCCTTTAACAGATGTACACTTTTCAAAACTTAATAAATCATAGACTGTGGTTTTCCAAAAATGCTGTTCCACCCACTCTCCTGTTCAGAGAAGACTGCAACGAATGACAGACCTTTCTTTTAAGGTTCTCTGATTCATGGTCTGTCAAAACAACGGGTAAAAAAATTCCACAGCTGAGGATCTTTCTTTGAGACTCCTCAGGTCCCTCTGATTTTCCTTGAGAAGACTCAGATGCAGTAACACAGGAAGAAAGAGGTGCACTTTCAGCAAGGAGTAGGTTTTATAGGCCAACATCAACTACTTGAATTGGGCACAGAAATGAATGAAAGGTCATACAGCTAGTAAGGCAATTGACTAAAAAATAGCTAAAGTTTGTTGGAAGATGTTTTTCTTTATAGAAGCTGGAAGTGTTGAACGTTTTCCTCATCAAATGAAAAGATGATGCCTTTGCTTTATTCAATGTACTATTTGTAGACATGAAATTATAAGTGTGTATAGAAACTACAGCAGAGGCATGTGGTATAAAAGATCCTCTAGGACTATTCGTACACATATCCAGGACCATGCACAATTACTGTAATTAGTTTTAACACAATATTAATAAAAGGCTATTTAACATATGACTATAATACAGTGCAGTACATAAGAAACAAATGTTTCACCATAGCTTTGAGCATCTTAGACTGAAAAGACTGACTAGAGAAGGGATTACCTGAGGGCCATAGAGGTACAGGAAAGACATTGAGATTCTTGAGTGAGTTCAAAGAAGGGCAACGAAGCTGGTGAAGGGTCTAGAGCACAAGTTTTATGAGGAGCGGCTGAGGGAGCTGGGGTTGTTTAGCCTGGAGAAAAGGAGGCTGAGGGGAGACCTTATCTGTCTCTACAACTACCCGAAAGGAGGTTGTAGCGAGGTGGGGGTCAGTCTCTTCTCCCAAGTAACAAGCGATAGGACAAGAGGAAATGGCCTCAAATTGTGCCAGGGGAGGTTTAGATTGGATATTACGAAAAATTTCTACACTGAAAGGGTTATTAAGCATTGGAACAGGCTGCCCAGGGAAATGGTGGAATCATCATCCCTGGAGGTATTTAAAAGACAGGTAGACATAGTGCTTAGAGATATAGTTTAGTGATGTTTTTCGTAAGTGTTAGGTTGATAGCTGGACTCAGTCTGAAAGGTCCCTTCCAACCGAGGCAATTCTATGATTCTATAAGCCTTCAAAGCAAATGGCTTCCGTATGATGCGTGTGTCTGTACCACTTGGTGGGGAAAATACTGCTGCTGCCTGTCCTGAGCAGCACTCCAACTACATCCTGCCCTGACTCATTTTTGGGTCTTCATTCCAGCCTCTCTAGATGTATCAGGAGAAAATAATATTGCTGCTGGGGATGAACCCCACATTCTGCAGGGGCTCTGCTTCACAGTCATTCATGAATGCTAACTGGCAAGCACGGAAAAAATCAGTACTAAAGATCAAAAAAGTCATTTGGGAAAGTATGGTATTATGTGCCATTCTTAAATTATTTGTGTTAGCTTTCTTATTTTTGCCATGAAGTGTTTTTACTAGTACTGCCACTAACAACAGCAACAAAGCCTTAGTCTTTTAAATCTGCACTTCCCCCATAGTGTTTTTTTTCTTTGTGGAATAGAATCTCCCTCAGCTTTAGTGAACCATCCTGATATACAGAGCAATTATGTCATTTTGAATCGATATCAATGTAACTCAGACCAGAATGTGGCACATACATAACATAAATATTTATTCTGTCCCAAACCAAGACACCTCTAAACAGTCCTGCTGGCCTTACATACAAATACTAAAAAAAAAAAAAAAAAAAAAAAAAAGAGAGAGAGAGATTTTTCAGACAAAAACTCAGTTCAAGCCTCATTTCAAGTGTCATTCCTTGCAGAAAATATTGCTGGGAGAGAACAAGGCCAGAAGATCTGTGCACAATGTATGGTCCTGAGCTGCCCTAATGTCAGCACAGAGAACACACCGGGGTCACACTCCCTGCAGTAACCCCAAAAGCAAGTGTCCTTTGAACAGTCAGTTACTCAGCCTTATTATGAAGGATGAGTGTTGCCAGGTCTTGCTACCTAAACTTGTTTCAATCTATTTCTGGTGAAGCAGATAATGAATGAGGAGCAGGAGCAGGTAAGAGCTGTTATCACAGAGAATTAAAGAGTCCCTTGGAAGTGATGGGCCAGCAAGAAGAATTCTGCTTGGATCCAAAGTTCAATAGAGGACCTGGTTCAAGCACCAGTAGTTTTCAGTATGCAGGACTTGTTGTTACTAGGGTAACAGGGTCTCTGTACTATTCCAATTTGGCTGCCTCCACACTGTCTTTAATTTCTTCTCAGAAAGGCAGTTTCCCTTCAAACATTTTTCTCTCCAGATGTAAGCTAAGGCTGCTGATTTAATTTTTCCAGAGGTGGCATATCGTCTTAGTCATTCATATGAACTGCTATTTCAACAGACATTTTGGGGGTCAAAGTGCACCCTGTACTGACTTTCTGTAGAAAAATGTCAAAAAGCATGGAAAAATTAAAATACAACCATAGAGCTTATAAAAACACAGTCCAAAGAGTCAGACTGATGGAGGGGTGGGTAGTAAATTTGCAGAATTTTTGGGTCTGCTCAGCTACAAAAGGAGAAAGCACGAAAAGAAGATTAATCATGCTGCACAAAATGGGTAGTTCTTGAATCACTGTAAGATAGGAACAAAGGTAGCAGCAGCCTCATGGCCCAACACTTCAGGCAGAAATGCACAGAAGTTTGGCAGGAAACTGAGGCAATTTCCACTTAATGCCTAACAGAAGTGGTCTCTGGCTACGTCCAGAAAGCCTTCAGCTTCTGAGGGACTATCCTTTCAGTGGCTTCATGAAATGCATCAACAGTTTTCAGTGTTGGACTTCATTGCAAGTCCAATTTATTTTTAGCTAGCACTTATTTTCTTTGCCTTACATTCCTTTTATAAAGTAAGTTATATGGACGTACAGTCACTGGCGTCCTTTAGAATGTTAAAATAAAAGTTACTAAGAAAAGCAGGCTATATATTTCTAATCATGCAACTGCTTTACATTATAAGGATGTATATCAGGGAATATTTGGCATTTTTAAACACCAGACTTCCATAACGTCTAAAATAATTTCATTTTATGGTGACTAACAAAATAAGAGACCAGGATAAAAAAACTTTCTTGATTGAATGTTTTCTTTTTATTCTTATTAAAAGAATTAGACTTGAAAAAAACTAAATTGCACCGCATGCAAACACAATTGTGTGCAGACTTGTTCTAAATGTATTAATGCACAGGTAGGTACAGACAGAACTGTGCACTTTCGTGTCTATAAACGTCAGCTTTGCAAACATGTGCAATTGCTAATGTACATATAAGCAAGTGACAGCATATTTCTCCATCTCTGTCGCAGCAAAATGAGTCTCTGCTAATTGTACATGCCGTGCGAGCTTCACAGCCTCTATACAGTTTTTATTTCCCTCACTCACACACAGTGTATATAATTTCATATGATGTCAAGACATGCAGATTTGTCAACTATATATTATGCATTCACCTGCAATTTCTCAGTAGGAAAATTTTACTAAAAATGTCTTGAGTCTAAAAGCAAAACAGTAGAAAAGCTCTATACGTAAAAATAAAGTGTTGCTGCTAAATCAGCAAATTTGAGCCAGTAATCTTTTAAAAATAAGGACAATTCTGTGATATCAAAATGGCATACGTCTAATCTGCTAGGCACTGATGGAGGTTGCTGACACAATCCTTAAAGTATGGTTATGGACATTTTCTTTCTTCTTTCCTGTAGACTACACCATTATGGAGATAATAAATTTCAAAAATATTTGCTGTCATGAGAATGTCTGTCTCCCACTGTTCCTTTGGCAAGCTAGAAGTGGCAGAAAGAAAATAGCTTGCTGGCAGTGTAAGTGCAGTCTTCATTTATAGAAGAATAACTTGGAACATTTGTCAAAAAATCTGTAAGAGGCAACACTTAAAGGCGACTTGATGATGAGCTGAATTGTGTTCTCAATTGCACTGATGTAAGTCAGAAGAATCTTTTTTCTGTAAGGAAGTTACTCCCCCTTTACACCAGTGTAGATTGCTGAAGTGGGTGTAGGCAGAGTGGCAGGCAGCAGTCTCTGCATTAGCCTGTCTTGTATATTCGGGCTATGGTACGTGCAAACCTGGCCAGTTTCGATTACATGGCTTCATCTACCTAAGTCATGGCAAAGGACCAGAAGATGGCTGTACTGCCTGGCAACAGCAAAAAGAAAATAAATAAGAAAAACAGAAAGCATGCCAAAGTAAAGAGTAGGTAGTCCCAGTGTTTAGCTTCTAGTGCAAGGCCCTTAGCCCCTGCAATTGTCTCATAAGCAGCCCACTGTATTGTCAGAAAATCTGCGTAAGTAACTGAGAGCAGCAGATTTTATCTGTTTCTACCATTTTCCCATTTTAATAAAGGTATGTTTTTTTAAAAAAAAAATCTAATTAAAATTTCTCCAGAAGATATGTTGATCAAAATGCTGATTTTAACTGGTTATAGTCAGGAAACTGCTGAAATCTAGATAAATAATGAAAGGACAAGTAATCTCACTGTAGTAATTGTTCTGATTTGAGAAGGGTTTTGCTTTTATTTCATTAAGTCAGAAAAGTCTCCATTTGAAAATTTATATCCCTCCTCCTCCCTTCCTTTCACTCCACACACTGTATGTGGCCAATCTCGTATTCCTCAGAAGATCTAGCAGACTGCACGTGCTAACGCTGTGCCAATATTTGCAGAGGAGCAAGAAAAATGGTCAGCTAATGTGACAACTATCTTAGACACAAAAAAAGGAAGAAGCTTATAAAACACATCTGAAAAGGACCTCAGGTGGTCTATTCCCCTGCCTTGAGGCAAGATGAACGTTAGCAAGGCCAGCTAGTATCAACTTTCATGCACAAGGCCAAACACATCAAAAGTGTACGCAAAGATCTGGTTTTCTACTGACATTTTTCTCAAGTCTAGGGCTAGGAACCCAGGCGAGCAGTTTTAAAAAAGGTATTTTCTTCCTAACACAATCCATCTTAAAATGCAGCTCATAGGTGCAGAAGGCTGGTACCCTGAATTTCCAGAAGACTTGGTCACAGTACAATCCAAAAAGATCTAAAGGACAGTAACTGAATCAATACTGTGATCAGTACTGAGAAGAGGCGGTTCAGATAAAAATCACAAAAAAGGTCAAGGGATAGAAAAAGGGATTTGTTATGAGAGATGAGAAACATTTCATAAATTTGTCTTTGCAAAAGAAACTTGACAGGTGCCTTGTTTGTCCTAGGTATAAAGTCTATATAAGGAGAAAATATGAAGTACAAGAATATAACACAGGAGAGAAAGCAATGACAGAAAAACAATGCCTGATGACTGAGGTCAGCCAAGTGCAATTGAGAAAGAAGCCGTAATTGCTCTGGTTTTAGCAACCGGTGTAAAGCACCAAGGAATTCTCGACTCTTCGTGCTTCCAGCTTCAAACTTTCCATCTTTCTAAAAGCTGCTTTCACCAAAAAGAAATTATTAGATTCACTTCAAGGCCAGCAGAAAGTGATACAGTGAAATTTGATATACCGTGATCTTACGCTTAAGACCTAATTGTTCAGCTTCCACTAAATTTTGTGGCTCTCAGACATAACATAAGGAATGGATAGCATTTAGATTGAATGCCTCCATAGGAAACCAGATGCCACAGCCAATATTACTGGTAATCCTTTCTGGTGCTAAAACAACTCCTACTGCACACCCTGCTCTCCTGGGATGTGCTATCCTTAAGACAGGAATTTTATGAAATAGAACTTTGATCTATGTTGTATCTGACACTATTCCAATTATATTGCCAAATTCCAAGTGTGAGTAAACACAGTCTTCCCCTTTACCCTCACAGCTTCTGCTGGAAAAGACTTCCTCACTTCTTGTCCTATGCAGCGTTCTATGAGGAAATGCATTTGTAAAACAGTGCAAAATACAGTAAAAAAATATAAGTTTTATATATAGCATAGATCTATTCTGAGCAGGAGAGGTATCATTCTGACCTTAAATTATTTTTCAAATACAAATATGCCCTTTAAATAGATAGTTAAATGTTGACTTAAAAACAGTGGAAAGATTCTCATTAACTTTCCTGAGCACAGTATCAAACTTAGATACAGGCCAGGTAGCCAGTGAAGTGCTGTATATGCTATGTACCCACAGGCAGATATTTAGATTTTTCTATTCAACTATTAACACTATCTAGAGATTTCCTTCACAGCTGACTCATACTGATAAAAAGCCATCTACTGGATTTAAGGGCAGTCATCCATTGCTGTTTATGCACACTGCTTTAACCCTAAGTGGACTTTATATGGGTTACAGAAATACAAATAACACCTGGTTAAACAAATTCAAAGAATATGGAGTGTTGATGGATAAAGGCAGAGTTGCAATCATATATGAGCTCTGCTGAGAAGGGGTACGAGGATCAGAAACCCAGTTCCTGCAACATGTCTAGTGTGAGGATCAACTTTGAGACCACTTGGAATAGACTTCTTTTCCACATCACAGCAGTGAAATATTCCCTAGGGGAATGGGAGGGGGGGAAAAAGAGGGGATGGAAAAGCTAATACGTCAGCATTTTGGTTCATTCACTTTCAAACACCGCCACCACCACCACAAACACACCACCAATCCAAAATCCGACTGACGGTTTCTACTCTGTACTAGTAAACTACTGAGAGAAATGGGAGACCAGTGGTGTAAAATTTACTGCAGCTCCTAGGGCTTGCACAGCAGTATCTTAATAGCGTTCTTGATTGTTAATAACCCCCTTTTCCGACTTTCAGCTCCCTCATCCTACCCTACCGCCATCTTCGTTATGAACACATTAAAGCAGCTGTACAGAAATAGGAAAGGTTGCAGCTGGAGGTGCAGGCAGGTGAGAGTAGCCAGCCAGGGAAAGCAGTGGAATTGATGTAACTTTTGTTTGCTTAAAAGTTTCAAGCATTGTAATGCTAATTGTATGGTAACACGATGTGCTAACTCCTTACTCACCCACAGCTGTTAATGTGCTGGAGACATTTTTCTCCCTGCTGAAACCACCGAGAGGTATGCTGGGCACGAGGCTCCAGAGCCAGGAACAATTCTCATCGCTGATGTAGTCACAGCCAGGTGCCACAGACATGTCCCCAGCAAGATGCTAGCTGGGTTTGAATTTTTGGGATTCTTTTTTGTTAGTACACATACGATCTCCTATCCTGACCCTCATCCCAGAGAGGAAATAATTGGCATACTCTTGCCAATGGTAGCCGCTTTTCAAAAACACAAACGAGGGAAAGAAAGTGTTTTGAAGCTCTTTTCAGTCATGATGCTTGATCCAGTTGCTGCTGTTCAAAGAACTGCAAAAAGTACAATATAAGATGCTCCGGAATTTTCCAGGGATAGACAATGCAATAAAAGGCAATTCCACAGGTAATAGAAATCTTAACCAGAGCATTTCAGAGCTGTAGTGCTCAGATTCCCTTCCCTTTCTGTTTAGCTGTGTAGAATAGACCTTTTTTTCTCTTGAAGATCAGGGTTAAAGTATGAAAATGTTCAGAACCACTGGTAACATTGGTTTATAGAGCTGCTTACATTTAAACAAGAAGGGAGAAAGTATATTCAGCAAACCATTTGGGACAGCCCTGAATATTGTCTGCTGCAGATCTTAGGGCTGGCTGAACTGATGAGCTATTCTTTTGTGTCTTCAAACACTGCTAGTGAAATTCTTTGCCCAAGGGAGGAAAAAAAGTTTTCACTTATTTTTACAGTAGGGATTTAGAGGTGTTCCTGACGTGATGAAGCTGACAATTTTAGACAGAAGTGCCCTAAATCTGGCAAGAGTTGTGCAAATTTCTTTGCATGCAGCAGGGTCCTAACACCTCTCTCCTGACCTCTGCAAGACCCCTCTGAACCTGTTCCTGAGGCGTTCCTGGGGAGACAGGCAAACATGATGTATTACGTGCATTTGCAAAGGACCAGATTGATGTGACCACCAAAGGAATGTTTCCTTTGCTGGAAGAACTGTCTTTCACAAGAGATTTTCTGTTCCTTTTCAAGTTGGTTTTCAAGCATTATTATTATCGTTAGTCTTTAATGAATGTTCTACATAGAATCATAGAATCATGTTCAAATATGCATCATATTTATTAGTTTCTGGCTGAGGTTATCATGAATTCTTTGAATTTCCTGTTACGTTTCATCTATTCATTATAAAAAGGCAGATGCAGGTTTCTTATGTCTAGTATGCACAGGAAAATCCTAAAGTTATTTCCCCAGAGCAAAGGATTTTTCATTCATGGGATAAAACACAGGTAGAAAAGTGTAACTTTTTCTTCAGTCTGTCTCAAAAAACTGTAAAATTAAATCACTAGATACTATATTATCCTCATATGAAGATATAAGCCATTACCATTACTCTGGAGAAACTGAGTCATGAGACCTGCACTGTTCCATCCCTCCACATAAACCTCCAAATCTAGAGGCATAAGAAATTAAAAAAGTATTTCAAATTAATATTTAAAAAAAAGGTTTCAAGGTTTCTTTATAAAAAACTAAGTACCAAAAAAGAACAAAAACTCAGTTTTCATCTGTATTTATATTAATGAGTAGCACACGGTATACTCCACCCTTGTCTTGCTCACACGAGTCCCATTATTAGTCAATCCCTTGATTCTCAGTTTACATTAGATGTAGCTAAAATCCAAGGTGGGGCTGCAAATCTGGCTCTAGTCACATAGATCTTTCCTCTTGTGCTTTTCCTATTTTGAAAATTAAGCAACTGCATATATTTTTCCTTTATTTTTAGATATATTTAATTTTGTGCTTAAATGGACAAAAGGGGTTTGTGCAATTAAGGTGTGTTTGACGGGAGCTTGATATGTCATCAGTACCAAAGATCAGGCCCATACATACTGTGGCAAAGATGGCATCCTCCAGCCAATTAGCAAGTCATTGCAGCTGGTTTGATTTAGAGTCATTCGGAGGAAGAGATCCTGGCTCCTTGTAAAAGGAGATGTAAAAAAAGTGAAGGAACTGGCATCATCCACTGACCTCCATGAATACCCATTTCTGTGCAACAGCAACAAAAAAAAATTATGAGACTTGTTCTCTGAAGCTACCAGCTGAGCATTAAAAATAATTAATTCCTGACTTTATTTTTTCACAAAGAAACTGCAAATCTCAGAGAGGAAGGGAAACACACAAGTATGAAAAGGAAGTGTTTGCAGAGCAACTTTTCCAAAATTGCCTGCCATTGGAGAAAAAAAATGCAAACTTAAAAATGCAACCAAGTTCATCGAGAAAGAAAAAGAATAAAAGAAATTCTGAAGTGAACACTAGGAGCTTGGATTTTCATCTGCTTAAAATTATTCATAACATTTTTTTTTAATTCTCTGTGCCTATAGTGCAGTCAGATTGAGCATATGCCTGTTAGCATTATATTTTCATGCGCTCCCTAACATTTCTAGGTGCCATATAGACAAATAACAGGCACAGATCCTTTCACTTTCCTCTGTTGGAGCTTTTTCCCCTACTCAACCAGAGAGTGACTAGCACCAGGTCATAAATAGAAAGTGATGGAGCATGAATGTTTTGCAGAAAGCTGATTGGAAAAGGATGTTTTCCTTCTAACAATATTCATACCTCTGGGTAATTTGGAGCAACACTTTTTTTTTTTTTTTGGCATACCACATTAGACATTTTGTTTTTTATTATATTTTTCACTGAAACTAGAAACAGCTGCTGTCTGATGTCGGCTGGTATATGTGGTAGTAGTGTGGGTGTAGGAAGAGATTTCTTTTCCCTCACAAGAAAGACACAACTATGGAAAGTATGAGGTTACAGAAAAGTGTTAGCAGGTGATATAAAACATTTCTATGGTTTACATAGGTTAAAGAACATTGATCCAAATTGCCTCTGAATGATTCCAGTTGTCGCATCTTTAAAGTACAAAGGTTTGATAACCACAACAGTGATTAGCAGAGCAAAAGAATCTGTTTTCTTTGAAATTATACTGCCCGGGGGAGGATGCTTGGCAAACATTTTTTTGGGCTACGACAACCAACACTTGCCCCTCTGACATATTCCAAAGCCACCGGGTGGAACAGGAGAATAAAAGCAGCAAGGGCCTAGCTGTCCATCACTCCCTTGTAATTATACCTCTGGCTTTTTCATTTCTCTTCTCAAAGCAGGAATATTTTTGGAAGTACCGCTTAGTTATTTTCAAGTATTTCTGAGCATTGTACCACAACACAAGCTTTCCCTGAGTTAGTTAATCATATATAATGTTCCTTCAGAAGCTCCCTGAAAATCATAAATGGAAGGAAGTTTACCCATCTAAGCCTAAACGGGTGACGTGCCTTCCAAACACACACTCAGCAGTTCCTATGTCCCCATACTCAAGTGCACAGCCCCAGCGATTCAGGCTGAGACCTTACAATACCTGGGCAGTCAGGCAGCTGCACCTCAGCCAGCAGCAGGGACACGTGCCACAGCGGTCAGTAAAGCCATGACAAGGAGCAGTGGGCAGGGAGCAACTGCTCAGTCTTTCTTCCACTACAAGAAACTCTAAGTGACAGGTCCAGAAAGCCAAAGAAAGGGATGGTGGTTTTTTTTTTTTCGCACAGTGTGTAATTATACTGCAGAACTGTTGGTTGTTGCAAAGTCTACATGAGTTCAAAATCAAAGTAATGAAACAAAACGCTATCAAGGGTCATCGAATACAAAGCCTCTACCTACAAGTGAGGAAGTTTGTAAGACACAGGCTATTGGGGGCTAGAAGAGCATTTGGGGCAAATATGGATGCATTTATTTTTGATATTCTTCACCCCACTTCTGCTTTCAGCCACTGTCAGAGACAGCTTACAGGATACTGATGAGCCTTTGCTTGGACCCAGTACATAACATCCTTATGGTCTTATGTCATTTAATACAGCACAGAACCTGGAAAGGTCTTTGTAGACCAACATAGGATGGGCCACTGGGACAGCTGTCCTAAAAAGGTCTAAGACCTCAAATATTGAAAGTTCTCTTAAAGAAGGAAGCATGTTTGGGATGAGAGAGCTGGTGGATACTCTCTTTCATTATTTCTTTCTTTGCCTTTGGAGGGATAGGCTTCCTGTGTTATCCTTTCCTTGCCATTTCTCCATGTGCCTTGGCAGACAGACCTCAGTCTTCTTTTGCAAGGCAGCCTTGCAGGACAGACTAGACTGTGGCCTTTTCATGCTAATTAGAGTCAAATGTTACAAGCATGGAGGCATAGGAAATTTAGAGAGCTTCTGTGAAAGTGTCAGCATGGACTTTCTTGATGTTTCTTGTCTTTTGTTGAGTCTTTGCCCAAGTCTGCAGGCAGCCTAGGTCTAATTCCCAGTCCCAGAGCACCTAGTTTCAGAGCATTGCAAGTGCACCAAAACAGGTTCCCTTCAGTGTGACTCCTGGATGTTTTACAGGGCACCACAGACACAGGAGCGCTGCTCTCTGGGTTGAATATGAGGACCTGTTCTTTTCATCTGTAGGTAAAGAAAGCAAATTACTATTTCTCTGTCTTGAACAACAGTAAAAGTCTGACTCCTGCTGGGACTGGAGTTGTGCACTGCAGGCTGTTATACATCCTATATGGCGTGATTAATTGCCCTTAGGGACTTCTGCTATGGTGCCTCTCCATGGACATCCACAAAAGCCTTCAAATGGGCTGGCATTATGCCCCCTGAGTGCAGCTGAGTTCAACCGGGATCACCCCAGACTTGTGACCTCTCTCTGAAAGAGGGGCCCCTGCTTTAGTGCCAGGGAATAAAGTTAAGGAGACCAGGGACACACTCTGTGCGAGCCTCTGGGCAGGTGTGCACCACCAGGTGGGCTGTGAAATACAGGTTGTAGCCCAGATTGGCCTTGGAGAAACAGCATGGAGGACTGCAGAAACTCAGCCCCTGGCCACCCTTCCCTCCTGCATTTTGCCAAAAGTTGTGGAAAGCGCAAGGCAGGCCCTTCGCTTTGTGTAGAGCTACACAATGTGGCTGCGAGGTCTGCGAGAAGTAAGCAAACGGCATCTCCGTGAGCCATTTAGAAAACCTGGGTGGTTGCACAACCTCAGTTCAACAGACATATGTCTCACAAATATTTGTATATTTATTCTAGTTAGTTTTCCCTTAAGGAAATGCAATCTTCCTTTAATCTGTACCCTATAATTTCTCATGCCGAGCTCTCCTGAAGTGAACATACAGCTGTGTGCCAGTGACTAAAGACTAAGTAGAAACTAATTTCAGGGTTTGGCCCATGGTGATTTTAAGAAGTCACACCTGGGCTGGGACTTTGGGTGCCAAGATTTTATCCTGGAGCAAATTTTTACAGCCAAGTTTGAAACCCCTGAAAATGAGAAGAGAGGGGAATGTTATAATGGAAAGGCTGGCATAACATCAACTGCTGTAGAGCAGCCCAAGAAGTTGATGAGGCCGAGAGTTAGAAGCGAATCTGCCAACTTTCACTCTGTTCAAATAAGGTAAGTCGTGCTAAAACGTTTGACTGCTTTAAAAAAATAAAATAAAGTTGCCCTCACCTCTTCAGAAAGCTACCAGTTATAAAAAAAACAGTCAAAAATGATGCAAATACGCTTTCAATCAAACTCTGCTTTGTTTTCTTTGTGCCACGTGCTTTTTCTGCTCAGTAGAATGGGATGTGGGAAACTACCTTTAAAATGAATTTAACTGTTCCTGGCTTGAAATTCGGGCTCTACCTTTCCAGAAAAAGGCGGTATAGTCTGGGCCATTCCCCAACAATAGAGTGGCGGCAGGCTAAATATAACCATGCTCACAGTCCCAGAACTGGCATCTAACGCCAGGGGCTTACAATAACACTGGAGCTGCTGCTGCTCCAGCAACAGCCGAGGCAAGGGGAGGGAAAGCTCTGTTTGTTTTTCAGCCGGGACCTCATTCTTCGCTCAGCTGTTTGCTATTAGGGCTGGAGCAGTAGCAGTGAGAAATTCATTGCTGCTTGGTCTCTGAATCCTGACACAGTAACAGCACAGATCCAACTAGCCAAATCCACAAAGGATCAAGGGAAGGGGAAAAAGAGAGCAACAAACTTTTGAGTGCTTGCCGTCTTGCTTTTATAGCACCTTTCATCCCCAAGGAACCTATTTACTGAGGGTCAGACTCTGCCCCATTCCTGCAGAGGTGCGTATTAGCGAGTGCTGGAAGCGGTACAAGGAATTTCCTCTCACCCTGCTCCTCCACCCTGCTGGTGCAACCTGTGTGATTGGGAGGTATTCCCATCAGCACGAGGGCCGCGGTGTCCCTCCAGCTGTCACCTGCGCTGCGCCTCATGCCAGATCCCCTCCCCTGCCTGGCTGGGAGGAGAGATGAGGGACAGAGCGGAGTGAAATGATGGGGAAGCAGGAGTGTTCCCAGCATGGACTTGCAGCTCTCTACTCCTTAGAAGGGCACAAAACCAAGCACTGACTTGGTTAAACTCATCCTGATACTCTGGCAGCTATCGGACCCAATTCTGCTTGCGCTGACACAAGCGTAAATGGAGGTGAATTAAACTGTAAATATCTTTTGATATCTTGTTTTGGATGAAAAAAGGGAGAATTGGACTCATCTTACCAGCACGTGTCTATTTAGATTAGTGGCATCACTAACATGCCCCAGTGCTGGGGGTGAGGACTCAGCCCCTCTGGCATTTAGTGGAGAATACAGACTCCATAAGGGCAACACAGGCTGGGTGAAATGCAGAGGCTCCTTTCCGACACAACCGCTCCAGACCATTTGCTACTTCGGAAAACTAAAATTGCTGTCTGGGACTCTGCTTTTGTGCAGTAGGTAAGTGCTACCACAGCGAATTGCTACGTTTCAGAGCAGGCTTCCCTGCCGCTGTGGAGAGCAGCGAGAGCTTTCAGCTTCTCACAGAGGAGAGCGCTGGAGGAGGAGCCTTGGCTTGGGGTCCCTGGGTACAAAGGGTGATTTCTGCTAGTCCCGCTCTAAAGCACTGCAGATGAATGACGGCTGCTGGATGCAGACAGCACGGACAAGAGTTCGTGCTTAGAAGCCAGTCACAGCAGTGGAGCTGATTTGCTTTCATTCTTCTGCAGCCTGTTTATGTTTGAAAATAAAACTGGTATGTAAGAACACAGGCGCTTTTCTGCCAGTATAGCTGCTTCCCCTTCTGGGGACTCCGTGCTGTCTGGCTTGTGAGCTAAGTGATAAGATTCCCAGGACTGGGAATTTTGTTTTGCATTTCATTCCCTCCTCGTCCTGTTGACATAATGATCTCATATGCAAAACCAAATCACCCCCTGACCTCAGCGTAACAAATTGAACGCGATACTTGACACGTGGGCTCTGAGACTGTCTGCCTGCTTTCTCCTGCTGCCCTAGAGTAAAAGGGTCTGTTTCCTGCTATCTGCAGCCTGCAACTCCAGTACAGCTGGGGCTATTGCCAACTGTCACCTGTGAGCCCATCCCTCCCAGCCGTGCTTTCTGATTACACTGAATGAGTCAAGTATGTCCCCACAGGCTGACGAACAAGACACAGAGGAATTCTTGAGGACATTAAAAAAAAAAAAAAACAGGCAGCAAATGATTGCCTTTGTACAGAGAAAATCTGTATTACTCACTAAGAAGCAAATCCATCACAAGATCTGTGTCAGTATACATAACCAAGGCTGACTGTAAAGGGCACGCGTGCAGTGTAAGCACTATGAACAGAAACTCCTTGATACTCAACACACTTGGGAGAGAGCTCCATGTGCTCTGCCACAGTACCTTAGACCAGGTCTTGTGCTTACACCAAAACCCGAACTCCCTGCTAAGTCAAACTGTGCATGCTGTGCGTTGGCTTGCATCCTAGCCCAGATCTGGATGGATCTGGCTGGCTTAGCTCTTGACGAAAATCAGGTGGGGACCACCTGCCACTTGAGCCTTTCCCTCACAGGCAGGAGGGGCAATGCCTCTTTCAGTGATATGAAAGAGGCAGCAAAAAAAGAAAGATTCACAGCCGTGGAAGCATCAGTCAGTCACTCCACGGGACCTCATGGCACACCATATTTACTTCTTCTTCTTTGTTAAGTATCTGCTAAACATGTATCTGTTCAGGACTGGCTGTTCTCAGAAGCATACCCAGTACATACAGGAAAACGAGTACATCCCACTGGACCAGTTGAAACCATGAGGTTTTGGTCTGATTTTTGATGGTGTCTGAAGACCATTTGCAATGGGTACCTGAAAAGTAATTAAGAAATGCATGGCTGCTCACAAGCTTACACTACATTGCATTGGCAGTCAGGGACTCTACTTACAGCAGAAAACTTCAGTAGCACATCTGCTGAAGAACCAGGAACCACCGCTGTACAGGGCTGCACTCCCAACCTGCGGACATGCAAGTCTTGAGCTGCGCCTGTAGCTACCTAATTGAACAGACTGGTGTCAGCCTGGATTGTGACACCCTTATTCACTTTGAAGAAAGAAGTAACTTGGCCAGTGAGAAAAGGGAACAGAAGAGAGACCACACCCTGTGTCACACTCTCTATATAGCAGTACTACAATAATATAATGAATAAGAACCCTAGCTAATCAGTTATTCCACCACTATCAGAAACAGTTACATTGAATCTCTGACAACAAGCCCAGTGTGCATCTGCCAGTTATATGAAGTTCAGATCATCTGACACTCTTCTAATGCTAACACCTGTCCCAAGTCCTGTGTGACTTTTTGGCAGGAAATCATGAAAACCCCCAACAATGGATGATGGTCAGGTGACTCAGGGCTTTCTTGCAGAGATACCGTTATTTTGCCCTCGACACCTGAATTGCTCAGTACTGAATTAGCCTTTCAATAGACTTTTATTCCAACAGTTACAGTATTCATTTCACCCCTGAGAAATAACTGGAGCTTACTGTGCTAAGGCACATCTGGTATGAACCTCATTAATCGTGAAGCAGTATGGTGTATGCCTAGCACAATTTTGGCACTGTGAAAGAAGGAAATCAGAACATTCCTTCAGAAGCTGTGAACACCTGGTATTCTACACAGGTTGCTATAGAAAGCACTGCCCACCTTAGCAGTGCACTTACAGAGAGAGCATCATAGCAGCCATCTTGACTTATTTTGCAGGGAAAAAAAAAGAAAAGATTTCTCCATCTGCTGAGTGACGTGTCTTCACTGGTCCTCAGTTGCTTCTGCATGGTATCTACAAGTCCACTGTCTTCTGTGACGGCTTTGTCTGAGTTACAAATTACATACCGCATGAAATCAGCTGCAAACACTGAAGAAGAATTCATGTCAAATACATAAAGACTTCACAGGACCTCCGAGGACAGTCATTGAATTTTCTTTCAGCAGCTTCTGTAACTGACACAACCATACAACCATATGCCAGCATTCCTCACTTGCTCACTCCGTAACGAAAATCAAATCTTGTATTCATCCTTCCACTACTATATTTGGTGTGGTAAAAAGTAGTTTCCACCTTGTTAGAATATGAAAACCAGAGAAAGAAAATGCCTTTGTAAACATTTGAAACTAGCACTGTCTTCACTAGAGAGAGCAAGAAAAATCTGTGCTTTTGAAAACACCACTTGAATCTTTGAATTTCTTCAAAACCATTAACTAATTAATTCCTCTGAAGGTCTTTATGCTGGTACTCATCATCTCTAGTTTATACCTGAGCAAGTGAAGCTAGAGAGATTTGCCCAGTCATGTCTGAGCTGCTCACCTCAGCTTTGTCCTCTTAGCCTACCTCCTCCTTTCATTCCCTATTTGAGTATGCACGAGTTGAATACAACCCTAAATCACGGTGACAGTGACTTTCTTCAGTGTTTTGGAGGCAGGGTTCAGTTGTGCCATCTAATTGTATCTTACAACATAGAGAGTGCCATTTAAACGTATAGTACCATGTGTGAGTAAAGATGGCACAGTGTGATTTAAAGTTTAGCTTAAGGAACGTGCCAAATTCTTGAACTCCAAGCATGTGCTTATATGAAACAGTCCCTTACTTTTTGATTTCAATGGGATGTGTCAAACATGAAGGTACTATGACTAAAGTTGTCAGACAAAAATCCAGTCACATCTAAGTGTACTTTAAAGAAGAGATTGCCTACTATTCTGATGACATTACCTCTGGTGTTGCTGCACATGCTTATAGGTTCTTAGCGCTCAGCTGCTGTTCAGTATTTGAGGAAATACTGCATTGTTAGTTTTGCAATGCAATTTATTCCCCCAGTGACCACATGCGTATACCTGAAGCAGCAATATTTCGGCAAGACAGAGCTATACCTTGGGAATCAGGCAGTAGTGTTCTACCTCAGGTGCCTGAGCTAGAGAGGTTGATGCGTCTGCCGTTTAATTACCTCACTTTAAGAATACGAACACACAATACAATTAATACTAGTTATATCAATTAAAATAAAAGTGCTGCTAAACTGGTTTAGCCCTCAAGGGGAAATCAAGCTGCAGTCCCTCCAAAATGTGCTATTATTTTGTGTTTATTAAATCAAATAATGTCAGAAAATGCATAATCCAAGGGAAATAAAAAGCAAAGCTGGTAAATTAACCTATATTTTAGATTATGTCAATGAGTTTCAACAACAAAAAGAAAGAACTCCAGAACAGCCCTACCTGCATCACTCTCAGGCTCCCTTTCAATTTTTCCTTGCCTCAGGCACCTACTCTCTGGCCACAGTAGACTTGGTCATCAATGTTTTGGCTCCTGCACCAAACCAGATGATGTGGCCATGTCTTAGCATCAGACAATTTACACATTGCAGGTATGGACCTGCTTACTCTGGGCTTGGTGGGCAGCAGTAATCAGAGGGCAACTTAATTGCTCCTGAGGGAAAGCAGCCACATGCTGTTCTTCCTCTGACAAGCAGGCAGCTTTACCAACTCTTAGCCTTTTATTCTGAGTCAAGGAACTTTTCTTGCATTACACAAATGTTGGTGTTTATTTCAAGCCTTACAGACAAGGATGGTATGAATTTATTTTTCCCACAAAGCTTCTCACTCTTATAGCTGCAGAGAAAAGCCGAAGAGTTTGACGTAGTTAGAACTTAAATTCCAAAAGACGAAAGGCCAATAAAGCAAACCCAAATGGGTTTATTTGAAGCTCAAGGTTTTTAGGACAGTCACATCATTTTTGGGAAGCTTAACTTAACCCAGGGAGAGGGAGGACATTCGCATGCTTGGGATTGGAGGTCACAAAGCAATGGTCTACAGCAGAGCAGCACACGCATGGTACTGCTCCTTTCTGCCCCAGGGCTCCCATGGCAGCACACCGACCACACACAGCCCAGACAGTGCTTGTCAGCGGCCAACAAACAACAGCCCAGGAGCAAGACTTCCCTCTGCCTTCAGTTGCTAGACCAGAGACGGAGGAGCAAGTAGGAACTGTTTCCTACTGTCACCTTCCCTTCAAGGAGACAGCTGCAATGCCTACTGAGATGGGAACAAGGCCTGGGGAGCCAGCACACCCTCCCCAAGCCCAGTAAGCTTCCCACTAATGAGGCACACAGTACGTGGGGAAAGTCTTGACTAGTGCAATGTGTTTGTTCACAGCATTATTAAGCCTAAAGGCCATATGAAGTCTCTAGTTCCTGGTACTTTAGTGAGACTAGAAATAAAGGGAAATGATCTTACTTACCACATGGTAAATCAGCTGTCCTTTCCTTTCTGGAAAAAAAAAAAAAAAAAAAAAAAAAAAAAAGCTGCTGTTAGCTTTACTGTAGCAAATGGCAAAGTTAATTTACTGTCTTCCTCTCTCCAGGGCACTGTCTGCCAGAGAGCAGACCTTAGAGGGTCCCTAAGCAGAGCTGCTATGTGAGGAATCCCAACCAGCAGAAAAAAGAAAAACAGGACACAGAAAGTGCCTTATTCCAGGGCAGCACTCACCTGGTTCCTGTTGCTGGTGAAACCACCTCCTCTGCCTGAAACCAGCCTGGCTCCCAGGCCGTTTTGATGCAGGTCACTTCATAAACTCCCCCAGACCACCATTAAATATGGGTTGCTTTATGGAGTTCTGTGTTTGCTTGTGACTGAGAATGGCAGTGGGTTCACAGCCACGGAGCCAGAATACGACCCTGCCCATGAGAGCAGGAGGTATTCTTGGAACGCAGTTTTGTGTAGCAGCACACGGACAGATGCACAAGATGATCAGGCCACCAAGGAGGGAGCTGATGCTCGTTCCTTGGTCTGCAACAAGGATCAATAAGAAAATAAAAATAATCAAGCTCTCTTCACTGTCTCCCTTGTTCCCCCACTTGGATCCAGCGGAGCCTCAAAGGTTTCCACACTTGCTCAGGACCCAAACATGTACTGCAAACCCAGCCCCCTCGGTTGCATGTTTGGAAGGGGAAGTACTTTGTGCTTCCTTTTAGTCCCAGGGGACAGATCTTTCCTACTTTATGGCTTCATTTCAGTCTACATATATATAAGCTCTCTAGCTCTCACCCTTCAAAGGTGAATTCATCCTCAGCTCCACAATGAAAATCTGGGAGATGTCCTTGGACCCTGGCCATTTACCAGCAGAAGAGAACTGGGAATTACAAGGGCTTTTAAGAGCCCATACTAAAGTATTTCCTGTAGCCAGAATGCAGAGATTATTATCAGGATGCTCAGACCCTTTCTTTCCTGGCCCCAAACAACACCCTCTGAAATTTCACTTTGTCCTCTTTCAGGACCGTCAGATCCCAAAGTTGGAAAACTTTTTGGAAATTTCTCTTTCAAATTGCAGTTAGGGATGATAGAAACCCACTCCCTGTTCCCAGACGCATCTCTGTCTGTGCAGAGAAAATGTCTAAACTGCTCAGACTTCACCCAGACCCTTTCGTGGATTAAACACGATGCTGCCCCTTCACACATACAGCCTCCTTTGATCTTTCTGCCTATCAAACGGCTGCCAGGCTGTTCTGCAGTGCCATCTAGTGAGACAGACACATTTTCACAGAGCTTCTCACTGAGCCTGGGCACATCAATCATTCCTACGATGCTTTTTATTTTTTCACTCTTTCCTTCCCATACAAACCCACTCCCGCATCTTTTGGTGTTCAGAGTCCAGCCAGACCAGCTCTGTCCTCCTAATATGAGGCCAAAGTCTTGACAGAGCAGTTTACCAGCCTACCAAGAGTGACACTGCCAAAAGTGAATGGCAGTTTTGCAGTCTGCGACAGATTAAATGGGTGTAGATGGCATCTCCTGCCCTTCAAGAAAAACTGGAAATGGGAAGTTAGGATATGTATGAATGCAGTCTTCCATGCTGGGGATGGTGTGCAGGTGGTAAGGAGATAGACATTGGTTGCATGAGGACAATGACCAGCTAGGTAAAGGAATTGAGCAGGGAGATGGGAAGAAGGCAAGGGATCATTTGGGGAAGGGAAAACTGGGATTGCAAAGAGGATGGAGCTGAGGAGCAAGAGGACAGGAGGTGTGGCAGAAGAGGACGTGGAGACACAGCAAAGCAAGGTCCGAAGACCACGTTATGGGTGCCTGTTCAGGGAGGCAGGATGAAGAAGAAGGAATGAAATTAGCAGAACAGCCGAATGAAGGAGAGCAAGACTGGAAACAGTAGGCACAGACAATATAGTGAGGCAATGGGAGACAAAAGCAATGGAGACACACAAACCTGCTGTGGCTCACCTGGGAAGTTGTAACAGAAAATGGGAATGGCCAGGCCTGAGCAGCAGCACTGAGAAGCTAACAGCAAGCTAGGATTGGGCTGGATGTTCATGGGGATTTGCTGAGGATGGGGCCAAGCATCAAAATGAAGTGTTGAATGATGACTATGCGTATGTGCCAATATTCTGGTTTTCAGTTTGATTATTTAGACTTAAGAAATTGAATGTATACATGTGAAGTGCATGCATGCACAAACCTTACATTACATATATTAATATATAATATAAACACTATCTTATACTGCAGGCTTAAAGCTCCAGTTCTGAGCTCTCCAAAATTTGTAATTGTTGGATAGGGTTGCCTATACTTCCTAATTCATCACATGCCTTTAAATGAATAGATGTTTTCCCTAGACAGAAGTCAACATGGTGTAGTAAGAGATTCGTCTATAAGAGACTGTGCCTGCCTTTTTGTAGGCAGGAGATTTCAGGAGAGGATGAGCTCATGGCTAAGGCAGCTGAACGATGCCACAGAGCTGGACTCTATCTCTTCCAGTCCCCCAGTACGCCCAGGGGACACATCCAGTCTTTTAAGACAGACTTTTCTCAGGTGGTGCTCAATGTGTGCTCTTTGCTTTGGGGGTGCCAGACTGGAGATCTATGAATGTGGTTTGCAGAAAGGCAGAGACATAAAGCCATAAATAACGTCATGAAGAATTCCCACACTGAATCACCACTCACAACTATACCATAAAACCAGCCTGGCTGGAGGGCACATATAAGCCAAGAAAACCGTCAACTTGCACAATGGCAGTTTCTGTCTTTCTCATGTGTTGCCAACCAATTTCCACAAGCCCAAGCACAACTCTACTTTTTCAGAAGGTACATGTCCATGTGGTTTGATCTGCCATGATTTTTCATGTAGTTTTATGGGACTAGTAGTCAAAGTACTAATAAATGTAACAGCATGTAAACTGATCTTTTAATAAAACTGCAGTTATTGGGGGGAAAAATCTTTGTCAGATTTCAGAATAGTCTATGTTGCATTTTCCATTTTGCTTGGACAGAAATGTGAAGCGGTGGCTGCACTGAGGAAGAAGAAAGCAGCCTCTTACAGCCCTTAACTATATCTCCAAGCACCTGAAAGAATACCACAATCACTCCCTGTTTTCAGTTCAGTAAGGGTAGGAACTTGGTGTACTTCTAAGTAGCAAAAGGGAAAAAAAATATGAAAGGGAGAAAAGCCACAATAAACTCATTGGGTATTTTCCATCCTGCAGGGCTGGCTTTTCAGTATTTACATTACAGAATATACAGCTACTAGAATTAACTGTGTCCTATTCCAGAGAAGCTTCCGGAAACCAAATTATTTAGTGGCTAGGCATGAATACTAACCCCATCATTTGAAACACAAGTTAATATTATAGAAGTTTATTCTACCCAAGGATATGCGTATCCATCATACTTGAGACACATTCTTCTGTAGGATAGTTTCAGCTTGATAGGCATGTTTACAAAGGCTTTCTTCCTAGGATAATTGGACGATTTTGGTTTTGGGGAATAGAGACATTTGAAAAGTATTCTAGTATAGTGTCAAATACTCCAGAGATCTGGCTACAAAGAGTTGAGGCCCGAGGAAATGAGCAAAACTCAGAAAGGAGAAATGAAATCATCAGTCTCAAATGGCCAAGAGGCCTGCTTGGGTAGGCTGTTGTTGTCACAAAAAGAGCCATGGTTGACATAGCTGCTCCTTCCTGCCTACGTTATACAAGGCTCAAGACCACCAGTCATTGTAATGCATAAGCTCACCAGGCTTCCCTCTGATTTTCCCAAGAAACCCTTCCTGTGGAGCAATAAAGACCTGTAAAGTCTTTACAGCTGACATGGCATCCAACAGCCTGGAGGGCAGCGTGAAATCCCTGGATGGTAGACTTTGCTATTGCAATGTAACATTTAACTCCTCGGCTCCAAAACATAATTCACCATCAACATACGAGGTCAAGCACGACAGCTAGGTTTACACAACAGTGGAGGTACACTGCTTCCTGCATCTTCCTCTCTGCCTACTGCCCATAATGACAGTCCAAGTTGGTATCTTTAACAGACACCAACAGATTTGTCCTGTAAAAGTTTTCTTCCCACAGTTTAAAACTATGAAAAGATGCATTCATTTACCATATTTGCCCGTGCAATGTCTGTATTTTTTTCTCAGAAATATGCTGAGGGCTTCTATTCATAAACCACCCATAATCTGTTACTCACAACTAGCCAAAACCAGAGACGTTACATGTGCTAGTTTTACCAGAAAGTCAGGGGTCAGGTTGGACTGGGTCACCACGCTGCTACACTGAGCCCTTTTACAAATAAAAGAATAATAATAATTTTAAGAAACCCAGCTGTCTAATGTCCATTTTCAGAAGTGGAGAGGAGTCCCAGCTTGCAAGGGCTTCCTTTTATGCTATGTCTGGTTCAGACCGAGTCTTCATGACAGCACAGGGAGTGTTGGAGTGCCATAGCTACGTCTCCTGCCTGAGGAGCGCAGCCTGTTTCTAAGGAGTCTGGCCCCCAAACCTCCCTCAGCGCATCTGAGGAGTCTAGGCCAACATGTTTCATATCCGAACTTCTTATGAGAAAGTCCCTTTTTTATGTAATCATAAACCTGAGAGCAAGGGAGACGGTGATCAGAGCCAAGTGACAAGAAACAAAAGCATCGTTACAGTGGGAGGAGACAGGGAGGAAGCAGGGGAAGGCAATGGGCAGCACAGGGGGGACTGTAAGGAGTGGCCGCTTGGTTTGCAGGAATAATGCAGGAAGGAAGCTGGAGGGGGTATTAGATCTCTTTCTTTCTGTGCCGAAGTGGCAGTTCTCCTTTCCCTGAGAGGCTCTGGAATAACGATGCTTCCCAGATATTAACGTGTCATGGTTTTGGGGCTCTGAAACCAAAAAGCATTTTTTTCTTTGGTATCAAAAACATCAGTGTCCCTCTGCTTTTTCCTGGGAAGTTCATAGTAAAATTCACGTTTGCAAAATCTAAAATAGACGGTCTTTCCACACACAGCTGTTTCTACTTAGGAGAAAATAACATCAGGGGAAAAGATACTTTCCTTGCATTTTCTTTTAATCTTACCCCCATTCCTCCTACCCCAAAGACCACGTTTGCTGGTTTCATCCTTGCAAAGAGATTTTCTGCAACCCTGACTGTCACAGGAGCAGACAGCTACTACAGAACTACTGACAAAGTGTGTCACCAGTGTAAGAATGTTTACCCTGGTTAGGAAGAAGTTTGGGGGTTTCATGTTCATCATGCCAGCAGTCCAAAATATATCTGAGGCAAGGTCACCTAGTAATATGCCCAGGTAATGTCTTTCTTGATGTCTTTGCCTGTTTACCAGGAAGAAATGTGAGCCGGCCCCTAATTTAGCTTCCAAGAGCATCAAAGTTACGTTCAGATGCCAGCAGGATTGCAAGAAGGCGTCAATCACAGAATCACAGAATGGTAGGGTTGGAAGGGACCTCTGGAGATCATCTAGTCCAACCCAAACTACCCACAGACAAGGTTAGAAACCATTAAGTGCCAAAACCTACAGCTGAAGAGTAACTTAATTGTCTACTACCAGGAACAGGCTACGGCCCTCAGAGTTGACTAACCACAAACAGAAACAACAACGTTGAGGATTTACAAAAGTGTGAAACTGTAAAAAAAGAGGGGGAGTGGTAACCAGTCACACAGCTTAAACTGCACAGTATGGGTCTATAAATACCCAATAATTCTTGACAGGCGCTGTACTCTCATTTGGAGCACCCCAAAATCAGTCATTTAACACCAGGGAGACTTTTAAAGAGTTTCTTCTGAGTGGGCAACTGCGCTAAACTAACAGTTACTAACTCCAGTAGGAGCACAGGACTAGTTCTGACGGGCCAAGCATATCCTCCAACTTCACAAGTACATAGATGCAAATACCCACTCTGAAACAAGCCATGGGTAAAATTGTCAGAGTGCTACTTCAAGGGCAAGAATCCCCATGGATTCAAAGATTCCTGAAGAAATTGTTTGGCACTAAGAAGACGAGCATTTTTGCAAAGGCAGAACACCTGTAAGGGCTTGCTTTGTGGTGGAAAGTGTGGCAAAGAGGCAAAGAGGGGAGGCAAGCCTGCTGCAAAACCTCATCATGCATCTTGTCATACTCTGAAATGTACATTTTCATATAAAACAAAGATGATGATCCCAGAGTGTGAGTTTAGCAAGTGACTCTCATACCAGTAAAAAGCTTTTTGGTAAAATCACCTGTCACACAAGGAGTCAAATGCCTCAAGGTCTGAGAAAGAGAAGGTTAGCAGAGAAAAACATTGTCAGTGCTAGAATTTCATCAACTATATTGAAAAAAAAACACAATTATAGACAGACGGTAGTTTTATTAAGTTACAAGTTGTCTCTTAGCATCACGTTACTATCTTCTGGATGATTTATGTTGTCCTAGGAAAACTCTGGTGTGCAAAGTGTTCAATCAAAATGCATGAATTCAGTCATTTCTCTCAGCCTGGCATAAACAAAGGTGTTTTATGCCAAGTAGACATAACCAGGCAAGTTCTTTGACATTCCAACTGCAATAAGTAATTGTTATTATTCCAGCTTTATATATGACAATAGCTTTCTTGTCTCCTTAGATAAGAAAGAGCCATCATTTGCTATGCCTGGAAGGGAGCACATTGTACCTCAGAGAAGAACAACTTAATAGAATTAATTTTAGCACACATGCTTCAGATTTTGGTCAGCACAACAGTATGTTCACTTCACTTCATGATGTGAATGAATCCTCGATGCAATACACTTGTTTTAAAGCAAAAATTTTAACCTTTTGAAGCCTCACATATTGGTTTTTTTTTGCAGTTGTTAATGGAGTTTTTGTTAAGGCAAAAGCCAGATGCTGCAAATGACCCCAGCGCGTGTTAGATATCCCACTAAACAAGGCAATTGAGAAAAGTGCCAGAGAAGACATTCAGATGGTAAGAAGAGAGCAACGGTAGCCTGGAACAATAATGTCACTTGTCCAAAATTATTTGACAGGGACAGGTTTCATATATGTTGTTGCATCATTACAGCAGAGCCTATTAAAGGCCAATTTCAGTGCATGGGGAATGAATCGTCACTGAACAGCCTCCATTGCACAGATCCTTGTAAATTTTCTTCAGAGATGCACTAGCAATTGCATTGCCTAGAGCAGCTCTCTGAAATGCAGCAGGTTTGCCTTTAACTTAATTCTGGCTTTAACAATTTGTGCAGGACTTTTCACATCCACGAGACGGAAAGAAATATTAGGAGAGAAAGGACTTCTTTTTACTCTTTAAAGATACTGGTTGTCTCAAGCTGGACTGCTGGAACAAGGCCGCAGAAGAAGGATTAACAGGCTTGGTGTTACAGAGGTAATCACAGATCTGATGTCTACCACACAGCCAGACCTCCTTTTGTATAATTTTTTAGAACATGCCTTCTTGGGGAAGCAACACTTACATGTTTCTTCCATGTGAACTTACGTTTTCAGGACTGTTCTAGCTGTGAGCATCCAGAATTTCCTGCAGTAGTTAATCCTACTCTCAGGGAAGTAAGGGGGAATTCACCCAAATATCTTTGTGAGCAGGAAAGCTATATTCCTGTCAAAGAACCTCTATGTCTTCTGGTGACAGAAAAATTTAACAGAGCTCAGATTTTGTCTGATCTCCAATCAGACATTCAAATTAGTTACAAGGAATAATTAAAATTACCACCGCAAAAAAAAGATAAAAGTTAAAACATAAATGCTTTAGGTCTTAGCCAGCCTTGAAGTACTGTGGATGACACCTGCCTTCATCAAGGCTACTTGTGCCTTTCTCTGGAGCATCTGGTGCTGGCTGTGGACTGAAACTACACATGGGCTCACATGGATTTGGGATGTAGTTCAATTCAGTGACTTCCTTGTTACATTTAGAAAGATGGGTAGTTCCTTCAGCTGTGCATATATTTGTTAATCAAAGAGGTCAGACTGCCCCCTGAAAGAACTACCACAATCCCCATTTCCTTAGACCTATTTTTAACGCTCCTGACTTTTGAAAGCAGAGCATCCCAACACTGGTGTTTTGCACCTGGGCTCCCCCTGCTATTAAAAGAAGAAATATCAGGACACCAAGTTATCTTATAACCAGAGGCACTGATAACTGTTCTCCAGAGAGCACCTTTGCTACCAAACCCTGCCTATGAGAGCAGCTGGTGCTCTGGTCATCAGGGCCCCAGCTGCAAAAGGCATCCACTGACAACAGCAGGGCTTCAGCTTTAATCCGTCCCATCTTTATGCAATGCAAAGGTTTGACCACCAGAAAGCAAAAAAACACTTTAGTCTACCAAAAAGTATCTCTTGCAGTTATAAGGAATAGATAATACCTCTTAGGAAGAAAATGTTTCCTTTCAACAGATCTGGGCATAAGTGTCCAAACATGTTTTACCTGGAAGGCATTTTTTCTCTTTTTTTTTTTACCATTTCTGTCAGAACAATACATTTAGTTTCTTTAGCCTCTTGTTTTAAGAAAATTCCATGTCTGTGGAAAGCGTCTCAACAAGCTGGAAAGATATATTTGGCATCAGACCAATGGCAGGGTAAGAAGGTCTGCAGTTTGCCTAACAAAAGATTTTTCATTAGACACAAACCATCTTCACCCTCCAAATGCTGGGTCTGTCACATATCTTGCAAATTCACATTTCTCTTTCTTTTCTCCTTTCAGGAAAAAAAGCAAAACCAGAATCACAGACCCAATAACAAAAAATATGGCTAAAAGCAGCAGCAATTGAGCAGTGCAATTGAGAAGATCACCCTCCTCCAAGTGAGGCATGAGCACAAGCTGCTGTGACTTCTTTGACAGCTCATCTGCCAGGCTCAGCCGTGTTCCTCTTTCTTCCCAGCCCCTGGTGCGAGACCTGAGCCCAGCATCTCTCCTGAGAAGAGCTGAGGAGATGTGCAGAAGGGGAGGAGGATGCTCCTTTGCTGACGGGGCAGGGAGGCTTGTCTGACAGCACTGGAGCCCAGCAGACTCAATGGGCATCCAGAAGCTCCCACAAGTAGCCCCTGGTCTTGTACGCCCAGGGCGGTGCAGGAAAGCCGGTGTCCTCCTGCTATGCAGACGAGCAATTGCCTCCTATTTTACAGATCCTGCCATTGCTATGAAGACAGGGTCTGCTTCTTAAGTGCAGGTTTATTCCTGGCTTCTAAAGTTGCATGGCATGATTACAATTTATATACTAGCTATGTATTTAAATATTTTCCTATTACCATGTTAAAACTATCATTCTGGAAGATCTTCTTCACTTTTCTCCTCCTCAAAAGTGTGATCACTTGTCACAAGCGATCCTAAGCAAAACTGCAATTGTGTCAGAGGGACTTGAGAGCTAACAAAGAGCATGGAGAAGAAAAGCAAGGCCAGAACACTTTGCATTCATCCTCAGCTTCCTCTAGGAAAGCACAAAGCCTAGCGAATGCACAGAGACACTTCCAGCAGCCCCAAGTCCCTCATATTTAGTCCTACACGGTTACATGCTAAAAAAAAAACCACACCACTTCAGTGGGTGCTTTGCAAATGTTACTTGGGAAGGGAACATCACAAGACAGCCAGTAGCAGACTATGAGCTGTTTGCTGCTTGTCTCCTTACAGCACACGATGCTGTGTAAGCTCAGACCCACGCAGCCCTTCTGAGTTTCCCTGGTAGGGACCATGTTTGGTCTCACTTGTGCAGAGATGTGGTGCATAAAGGAGCCACTGCAGGTCACCTGGTATTAATTTTTGGCGAGATCAGAATCTGACCCAATACAGCCTTTGTGTGTGTGTGTGTGTTTATTTCTGTTTGAATCCTTTCAACAGGCGTTTCTAGCTACACCCGCAATGGATGACTGCAAACATTCTTCTCACATGACTGGTGCGTTGTAATTTCTGCAGCTCTCTGGTGCAGTACTTATTTTTCTTTTAGGATTGTAGCCCTTCCCCATCCTTTTACGTCCCATTGCAAAGGAGAGTAAAGGTTCACTGGCTGGATTTCCAAAAACGCGGACAAATTTATTACCACTAATAATATTTTCAGCTACAAAATTAAATCAGCTGAGCAGCCAAAGCTTCTGACTGAGGTAGGAGGATCCCACATTTGGGACTATTCTCTTGCTCTGTGTAACACATCAGCAGTCCCCAGGCAGAGCTCAGTCTCCTCTGGCCATGAACACGAGAGGGGGAGCGTGCTGATGGCTCAGCAAGCTGGCTCCTTGCAGGCGTTTAGGGCTCCCCTGCCACCTGAGAGCCTAGAAGGACATGGGGACAAGGCAGGCAAGGCAAGGGGGAAAGAACAGTGTGGGAGAAACAAATCTCAGGTCCCTGGACACCGTGAGCAATTGCTCCTGGAGGGCAGGAGTGGGGAGGGCTTGGGCCATCTGAAAGGACAACCAGCTGTGTTGGCTCCGGGTGCAAACCAGCCGATAGTCGGGGGAGAAGCGATTTACAGGGAAATACGTGGCTGTGATGTCACAACATGCCATTGTCCTTTTTTGTTTGGCATGTCTTTGTTTCTTCCTCTGCAGCACCGAGTATCGGCAACTGCTGAAAGATGAGGAAGGTTTCCTGCAATGGCAAAAATGGCTTATGTTTCCACTCCCCAGTCCCTCATCCACCACTCACAGCTGTCCCCAGGCTGAAGCTCACCAACCCTCAAGCCTTTCCCCTCCCCGTCTCCTCCCAAAAGAGTTTCTTTTTGGGTAGGGGCATGTCAGTGGTCACAGCCAGAAGGATATCCCACAGATAGCTCGGGCTGCACACCTGAAGGGGTGGCAAGCTGTGGCACATGAGCAGGAATGAACCCCCTGTGATGTGGTACAGCCAAGGGATCATCTTATCTTGTCTTCATACCAGCGGAAAATTTAACATATAACAACACCCGGGAAATTCTGGTCTTCTCTACCACACATTGAGCACAGGATCCATTCACAACCTTCAGAAGTATCCTCTTTATGCGCATCTTCCTCCAAAAGCCATTTCTGGCAAAGCTTGCCTTGCCTCGCCACACCACCGGCTCTGGAAGGATTTTAACCTTACAGAAAATGCTTTCATAAATGTCATTCATTGGCTTTTTTTCTCCCTTCTCAATTTCCCTACATTTTATATTGCAGTTAAATACTTTTAAAATTGTGCCTATTGTGTGAGTACATAACAGTTTTAAACAAAACTTTTGTGATGTTATACAGCAACTGATTGTCCCATTAGAGTTAGAGTATAGGAAGTATTATTAATATCTTCTAATTAAACATACCCACTGATGGTTCATCACTTAAGTAAAAAATAAGCTTTAAGCCAAAGAACTTTTGCTGTAAGATTCAGAGTTTCTTTCCTTTCCCTCTTCCTGGAGGGTGAAAGTATTTAAAACCACCTATAGATCAAGTTTATAATGGGAACATTAGAGTTTTATTGTGCTCCTGGAAGGAGATAGGAGCCAGGCTAAAGCCAGGGTATCAGTAGCAATTTTGGATTAATTCCAATTTGTGCACATCTTGAGAGTCTATCTGTTAGAGATGGGTAACGTTCATAGCTTAATCGTAGACATTTTCTATTAATATTAATCTGTTTCTGCTTATGACTCAGAGTGCTTTGCTGCCAGAATGCACTGAAAAACCCCAAAAGGCAGTGACAATGAGTGCATTCATTACGTTAGCAGAGAAGGCGAGGGGTGGGGGGAGGGTGGGGGGAATGGTAAACTCATTTTACACATTGAAGTTATAGCTATTTATTGAGTCATTTTATTGTTTGTCTCATCGCATTACCTCACTGGATTCTCTGCTAAACTTCATGCTGAGAGATAGTCCGTGCCCTCGGGGACCTTCCCAGCCCAGCCAGGCACCGAGATCCCCCAGGGGAGGACACCCTCAGAGTAACTTCTCCTGTGGGGCTCAGACGGGGTGGCAGGGTCTGAGCAGGAGCCCCATCTCAGCCCAGGAGCTCGCAGACAGTGTTCACGTGTCCCACAGGCTGCTTCAAAGGGGTAGGTGTCCCCAGGAGAGGAGCAGGAGCTGCTCTCACCCAGGCTGGTACCTCTCAGAACCAAAAGAAGGGAAAAAGGATGGAGCCTCCAACTCCACCCACAAGCCTCATCGTCCTCCCCAGAGGACCGTTCCCTCATTTACTTGTTAGAGACAATTCCAGACCTGTCTCTGCAGTGAGCATGAAGGGAAAAATGAAAATAAAACTGTTGGACATCAGCAAGTAATGTCTCCTTCATTTCTGGCCACACCTCATCTGAAGGAGCGGGGTCTCTCAAGCAAGCTGCAAAGCATTACAGATGTCAGGAGAAGCAAAAGAAATTCGTTTCTACCTTTTAGCGGCAGAGTGAACTGCCTGAGACTCTGTTTCCCATTCTTCTATGGCAGGATTGGTTTTATTCACCCCAAGGACCCGGGCACAGAGTGGGCCCATGCAGGAAGAGAGCTATCGGATGTCAAGCTCTAACAGGATTTCTATGGTGGGTCTATTTCCCCCGCCCCTATCAGACATTTCTTCCTGCATGTCCTGAAATAAGAAATCTGCCCCCAAGCCTATACAACAAAAGCTGCCCTCTGCACCTTCTTTCTCATTTACTTTCCCCACTGGGTTTTATAAACTTGGAACCTTGATCCTTCCTTTAAGCCTTCTGCAGTGACAGGTAGATACCTCCCAGGAACTTCCTCAGCTCAACCAATTTTCATAACTTCTAAGATTAAAAATATATATGTAGGACAGAAGAAAAAAAAAAAGGGGGTCCAAACAAATTCCAAAATACAGCTCAGAATCATTCAGATATTAACTGAAATATAAGCAAATAAAGCAAATAAATGTGTCCAATTGACCCGAGTGGCTGGTTGGTTACACAACCTTCAAAACAAAGGACTGGGCTGAGGATTTCAATGTGTTTCTCTGAGTCATAAGTGTATCAGGCTCCCTGAGAAAGGCCAGCCAAAGGAGATCACTCTCTGTCTTCCCTTCTGCTTCATTCCATTGACCATAAACAATTCCCGTACATGTTCTTAAATGGTACAAAATAACAGGAATTGGATCTGGTTCACAGGGAGCACACCAGTGTCCCATAATCCTCACTGCTGCCTCCCTCCTGTCAAGTTCATTATCTCACCATGGCTGTTCTGCTGCGTTCTGTTTCTATTTATATGACTTCTTTTTTTCCCCCTAAATCACTCGTTGCATTGATCCAGATAGTTGGGAAATAGCAGATTGTGGAGCATTGATTCACAGACTCTGGCAGGGTATGGACCAAAGACCTTTATTACAACAGTTTTCCAAGCTTAATAGGTACAAGCACCCTCCACGCGCAGGCAGCATCCTACTGATAGGTTGAAGGTCGATTGCCACGCGCTTCTCGGTGTCTTCAGATTGGTCGTCTCTGTCTATTCACGTGGAGTAGCAGCTTTGCTTTCACATTCCTGTTCTTGCTGATATCTCCTGATGCTTGCTTATCTTTTCTCTCAAGGAGTCTCTCAAGGATACAGCTTTGTCTCACCAGGGTCAAACAGATCCCCTATGCTACTCCCTGTCTCTACAGAAGATTATTTTAAAAATATACATTTTTAAAATGTCTTCTTCAAGATAGTATGAAATTTGCAAATGACTCCTGTCCTTATCTTTTAGCTGACTGACTTGACTTCCCAGAGAGTACCAGGCAAGGCAAGGCTGGGTACTGGCAGTCTGTCATCCTTGGAGACAGGCCTTTGCACATGTCAGATCCTTACGGCTGCTGGGATGAAGTGACCTAGTTCTCAAACTTTAGCTCATGGACCATCATGCCTTCACCACCAACTTGCTGAAAATTATTTGATCACAAAGATTAGCTGAGCCTCTCCTTACTTCCAGCTTCTAGGTCTCACTGGGAAAAACTAGAAATACCATTATTTATTAAATGCCCAAATATTATTCATTTTCTATACTAGCTGTACTTGTGGGTTTTAGTAAAAAAGAGACTACAAACATTCACATTGCAATCTGCCTGCAGTTCAAAAATTTGGCATGAATGTGTAAGCTGGAAACATGTCAGTGTGGTACATCTGTATGTGTTCATCTGCAGGTGAAAAACCAAAGGCTGTCAGACAAGCAGAGAGATAAGTAGTTGAGAACATAATCTGTACATGGTTTTAACTAGATTTGACACCAGTTCTTAGGCTGTAAATTACTTTATGCTACAAACTGCACGTATATGAGTTATTTGGTTGGTGATCAGACTTTTTTTTTTTTTTTTTTTTAACTGGAAATGTGCAGTATGAGGTTGGAGTAACTTTTTGTGAAAGAGCCTGTCTTTCTTGATTAAAATCCTTGCTTGTCGGAACTTTTCTCACTGGTCTTAGCCACCAACCAAGCTTGATCTGAACTCTCTGCCTGATGTGCCTTAAAAGTTGGAAGAGGCTAAAAAGAAGCCAACAAAGCTGCTTTCTCCATTTCTGCGCTGAAAAAAATTAGCAGCATGTAGTCTCATTACGGTGCTTACACTGTATGAGGCCAACAAAATGCTTCCCTGGTTAACCCCTCTCCCAAAAGCACAGCCAGTCTCATTTTGTGCAAATGCTGCCATCAACAGCATTGCCTGTCTGTGCCCGTGCCCCCTGCGGGGCTCACGGCAAGGCTCCCCTTTCCTTTCCATCTCCTCACGTGATGGAACTCGCACCTGGGCAGTGGGTTACCTATATTCCCAGACACTCTGACGCAAAGCCAACCAGGATAAGACTCAGCTCTCAGTGCAGCCTTGGGAACGCAACTCCGCTCGTTCGCAGCCCCAGTTAAGGTAGGAGATGGCACTCTTGACTATATCCCCCAAACTAAAATAGATGCCACCTCCCACTTTTAGGATCAGTGCTCCTTCATGACATGAGGTTGGAACCCAGAAGGCAACTGCATCCGTTTCCCAGTTTCACTGTGGGCATTGCATGGCTGAGGTGTCTGTGGGTCTTGCGATTCAGTGGAATAATTCCTTAAGCCAGTGTTGAGAGTGGGGCTTGTTCACTGTATTTCTATACAACACGTAACGCAGCCTGTCAACAGGCAACAGCACTGTTCAGTGGCTTAGAGATGTCCTTACACTACTTGGTTTGTATCAACTCTCCCTGGGCTGCAGCAGCAGCATCTGCTGCATTTACAACGTACGCTTTCACTTCCCACTGCAGGGGCAGAAATCACAGCACAAGGACACACACAACCATCTGGCCCACATAAATAAATCCCAAGTTCAGATGCAAGTCTTGACTGCAGGGATCTTTGTTCCCTGAGTTCAGCTCTACTTCCACTTCCACAGAGCATTTCCTGGTGGAGGAAAGTTATCACGCCAGCCCCTTTGGATTTATTTTCAGTAGAGCTTATGCAGAGCTATTGATCTTTCAGGCTTCCCTCTTCTGAGGAGAGGAGAGAATAGGGATGGCACATACTCATAGTTCTTACAGCAATGGACCCTGAGCAGCAAAAGCTAGGCCAGAAATAACCCTTGCTTTCTAGCAAGAGTCTCAGGGACAGACATGCAAGCTAAATGATTAGTTTCCATTTTTCTTTCTGTCTCCACAGCAAAAAAAAGAAAAGTAGAAACCTTCATCACACACGTATGCAATGAGGCCAGAGGTCAGCACTGACACTTGATGTGGTTTCAAAACTGCAGAAGCAGTCCCCCAAGGTCTATCCTACTTGGCAGGCAATATTTTTTTCCTGCATGAAATAAAACCAGATGATACAAACCAGGGATTTCTACTTGGTGCAAAGGAGAAACAGGGTACCACATGGTTCATTATTTGGGGTTGATCAAGATCCACCCACCTGGAGTTCTGACTAACCTTCAGGTGAGTTTTTCCCCCTTGCTGACTGGAAAAAACAAACATCATCAATCTCTCCTGAAACGGTCTTCTGACAGGATTTCCGACCCATTTGTGCCAACTTTAGTAGTCAGCTGAGCATTCAACTTTGTACCTTCCAAATCACGGAGTCTTGCCCCACCACACTGTCGCCCAGCACTGCTGATTCTATGATCACATCGAATTACCTACACTACAATGGAGGTATCTGCAGGTGGAGCTGTAAAAATCAGTTTTCAATGGGAAACAGTAGGAACTTCTCACTCCAAGCAATATGCAAATAAAAATGACTGTTTTCCACAAGGCTTCTTGAAGGATTTACGAGTTTGAATTCTTTTCAGCTTTTAGTTTCAGAAAATATTCCTCCTATTTATAAAGAAGAAAATATTTTTGACTTATTTTCCAGTAAACTCTAGTTTCAAATATTATATTATTAGGATGGAATTAGGCAGTACAAAAGAAATGTGCACTGTGCCCATTTTGGAAATGCAAAATGATACAATAAAAAAATAAAAAATATAAAAAAATATAGTGTTTTTTAACGTGAAGCATTTGAATGATTGGCAAAAAGGGACCACTATATCACCACAGTTGACAGAAGACACTAAACGTTCTGAACAGCTTCTAGGTCTTCAAATACTTTCTTCAGTTGCAGAACAGTCTCGGAGAATGGATTAAAAACATTCATCCCAAATTAAGAAGGCAAATATGAACAACACAGTCCTCTTCAGATTGCCCCAACCTGTTCAGCAATATGTAGGACAGAAAGAATCTTGTGCAGATCTCAGAGTCTTTGGCATGTTCCCTAGTAGCTGTCTGCACTAAATGCGCTCACATGACCCAAGGTAGAGGAGTTTCAGGACACAGAAACTTCCAGCTTTGCCGTTTTCCTGGAAAACACAAACTTCTATTTGCACTTTTACCAAAGATGAACAAACAAAAGAAATTGCATCTTACACTGAACTGAAAACAATCCATGACCTCTGCCTGAATTTCTTTAGCCTCATTTGCTTTGTGTCTTGCAAATCTTATGAAGTCTTTTTGATTCTGAGTGTGTGGCGGATATCCAGGGTGTCTCTCATCCCAGAACACCCAGTTGCGTGCTCTGAAGGATCAGCCAACGGCAATAGCGATATTGCCTCACTCTTCAGGGAACAGCACAAACATGCCTCTCTATGATTCTCCTTGCAGAAGTTGCAGCTTGACATTCCTGGTGCATATGAATCGTCAGGGAAACAGAGGTATCTAAAGAAATAAGCCAAAGTTTGGATTTTCCACAAATATTTTTAAAAAGACAACAATTATATCTTGAGTGCAAAGGGAAAGATGATAGAATCATAGAATGTGTTGGGTTGGAAGGGACCTTTAAAGGTCATCTAGTCCAACCCCCCTGCAGTAAGCAGGGACACCTTTAACTAGACCAGGTTGCTCAGAGCCTCATCAAGCCTGGCCTTGAATGTCTCCAGGGACGGGGGCTCCAAGATAGCTCCTCCAAAGATAGCTCCTTCCTGACTTCTCCATAGCCCCAGGTCACAGACAACAAGAAGATTCTCTCTTTTGACATTGTATTGACAGATTTCATTCTGGTCTGCAAACAGGAGATTTGACATTGAGGGGAAGGAGAGTCTGTCCCGCAGCCCCACCACATCTGAAGTTGAAATTTGCCTTTTGTTCATCCAGCCCTTACAAAATCAAAGAAAACAGATGTAGGGAGGGCTTTGCAACCCAACAATGGTTAAGATGTAAACACCCACAGGTTCTGAACTGTAATGTATATTCTAGCTTGTTCATGGCCTGGAAAATCAACACATTTGACCACGGTAGTGCTCAGCAGCTGGTTGATAGATTACAGCTGGACAGCTGGAAGCCTACAGTTCAAAAAGTGTTATCTAGAACACAGTGGTAAACAGAAGGGTTTGTTATAAATGTCTGAGTAGCCGAAAGATCAAGAAGGAAGTACAAGAACAATGGGAGAGAATAAAAATGTTAATTCGGTTATTTACTCTGTGAAATCAGAAAGGAAAACTTGAACTAGACATTTGGGTTGTTACTTGCTGTAGAGCACATCCAAAGTGAATGAAAGAGCTCTCAGCTTTAGCAGCACAATGTTTATGAGAAAAATACTTTCTTAGATGCTGGGAAAAAGTAATACTTTTCTTTAGAGAGCTCCTTGTCAGGAATCCTCCAGGACTGGTGGCAATGTCCAGTGCATCTGTCTCCCCTTAGGGTTGGGTTCATCACACCAAGCTTTGGGTCTCAAAAACACAGACATCCAATCTAAGTTAGTTATCCACAGACAACGGAGAGTGCTAGACATCTTCCCAGAATAGCTCATTTCACTGGTCTTAGCCATCTACCTCTGTCCAGAAAACTCAAAAATTCATCTCAAAGATGATTTTGAGAGCCATCAGTATATTCAGGTGCTCAACATCTATTTAGGGGCATAGGAATGTTTAACATTCCCTAGGCTATGCCTGGACTCCCAGCAGACTCCCTTTGAGCAGGCTGGAGGGAAATAGCAGAGGCTTGTTGCAGAAGAGCATGAAGTCTAAGAAAACAACTGTGACACATCATCAGGGCTGTATATGAGTGTTTGCAGTGTTTTTTCTGTAAGCCTAAACAGCATTTCTTGTACAAAGTAATCTCATGGCATTCTACACAAACTGATCGTGTGTCCCGTGTTGTCCCCAAAAGAGAGCTAAAAACGCTAACCACCGCGCTCTTCCAACACAATGCACATATGAGTGATACCAGACTAGAAGAGGCTGGTGGTAAAGTTAGAGTAACTTCAGAGACCTGCCTTATCAACAGCAGAGCAGATATAACAGGGATAAGGGATTCCTTCTCCCATTAAGGCAGGAAGGGAGGGGAAAAAAAGAAACTGCTAATCGCTGAATCTTTGGAACCTGTCATTTTTACATAAATTCTGTAAAAAAATTTTTTGGAAATGTAAACACAGGCAATGAAAGCAAGTCAACATATGCCCTCCTCTCTAAATAAGCTCTGATCAGTCAGTAAGGACAGAAGACAGGTGGAGGGAGCTAATGAGGTTATGGTCAAAGGCACCAAAGGGACTTTACTGGTATCTCACACCACCATAAATGGGTGCAATTGTTCTGTTTGCTAGTTTGCAGACTAAGAGGATTGCTAGGCTGTTGTCAATCAGCAGAGGTCTGAATAATAAATCATTTAACTGAGGACTTCCAACTCATTTTCCTGCATGCTGGGGAGGGAATGGCTCTCAGTGTATTGGATAAAAGCTCTCAATAACGGGTAAGTTTTCTTACCGGGAGGTACGCTATACGAATCTTCTCCACATGTTAAAAGAGAGACAAAACAGAAAGGAGTTGAACAAAGTTGGAGGAAAAAGAAAGAAGGAGACAAACCAGAAGCACAGATTTTTTTTTTCTTTGATTTACTATTTGTTTGGCTTTTTCAAATGAATTAAAAGATCATGAAAATGTCCTACAAGAAAACTATACCAGCACATACACAGCAAACTCATGGAAATATATAAAAGTGAAGGCACATTGTAATAACTGCAACCTTTTAAAGACTCTCTCTATAGAGTTATTTCAGTAGGTACAGAGTTATTTCAGTCAATAAACTGCAGAGCCATCTAGTACGCTATATTCAGCTTTATTAACTTATGGAAAAATCCTCTGGAATGTAGGAAGAGTGAAGCCCAAATGGTCCAATAGAAATTACTTTCTCCAACACTTGTATCCCTCCTATACAATTCTATAAATTGATTTTTAAATTTTGTAGGAAGACTATTACTCTATTAAAATCTATCATATTTTTCCCATAAGGGCTACGTGCAGGAGTGCTTACAGAAAATATTCCCGCGTTCTCCTGCAGCAAAGAATCTCCAGCAAAACCTGTGACCTTCTATATACCCATTTGTTAATACTCAATTGATTGATACTAGAGAAGAGAGAACTTTCCTTTTCTTTGGACTTAATGGTATTTGGAAAGAGACCCCCTGCAATCCATCCAACAGGGCTCAGTGATGTGAGAAAGGAGACCACTAACACATCGGTGCTCTGTAATATTGGAAGGGAGACCCCCTTTTGCACTGAGTTAGTGCCTGGAAAATCTGCTCCCCTTATGCTTTTTCCATGTGATTTGCTGGAGCTCACTCTTGCTCCATTGCTGGGAAGGCCAGGACATATCCCCTGGCAGTTTTTAAAACTTTTATAAACTGGAAAGTATTTTGCTGGCTTGAATTTGGCTTGCCTAGGATCTATGAAAGATGCTGCTGTTATCGTTGGGGTGTTAGTTGAGTTAAATCATGTTATTCATTCCTGTTCAAAAGGGTGGTTTGGTTTATTTTTAAAGCTTTGTTATTTACCTCAGGAATAATTAATTCAATTCCCAGTTGCTTATTTGTGCTTCATCCCGGTATGTGCAGGAACTTAGTGGTGGGGGGAAGGGGAAAAAAAGTATTGTTCCAGCTTGGTTTCCAATTTGTTATTTTAGTCTAGGTGAGAAGGCCAATCTGCATTGATTCAAATACCTGCAAGGTGAGAGAGAGATGGGTGTTCTGGTGCCAAGAAAGCCAGCTCTTTTGCTGGGCAGAGTTTTTCTTAATAGCAGCTGCATTTTCAGCATCCTTGAAATCTGAGGAAGCCATGTATAGGGATCCTCAATGCTTCAGACGAAACAAAACTGTGGGGCTCTGATAAGAACGTTGCACGTGTTAAATGTTAGTCCAGTGCGACACCATGGTATTTTTTTCTGAGGTGATGAGCTCCGCCTCCCTGAACTTTCACTGGATGAAATATTGACATGAAATCCTGGAAATGCGTGCGTGTGTGTGTGTGTGTGTGTGTTTGCACAGAGAGGACGGGGAAGAGGAAGCATTCTTAAGTATCCTTCCAGTTTACATAAAAATCACATAAAGATCTGAAAATTAGTATAAAGTTCAGATCTTAGAGTCATTTACCATTCAGTGTGCTTAAAAATTTGCCAACAATTCATTCACTTACTTATTTGGCTGCTTGCCTATGAAATTCACTGTGGAAGGATTTAAACAAAGATTTTAATGGAAATGGGAGACCAAGTCAAGACTATATTCCGCTGCTGCTGAGGAAATATGTCTTGAATAAAGTGAACATAATATTTAGTGTGCCTGGAATGTTTAGTTTTAAACTATAGTTTTAAGCTGGTGATTTGTGTACTTTGAACTCGATAATGGAAATAATACCAACCACTGGTTTGGGTAAAACTAAATCCTGGGATGACTTTTGTCTCAATGGTTCATTCTTCTATTAAAGGGGAAGTTATCCTGTCTGAAAGAAATCACACTGGAAAACCGTATGGCGAGTACAAGTAAGTGTCCCTAAATCAAACTCAAAAGTTTCCTGAAAGCCATAAAGTACTATGAAAACATCAGTTTGGACGTTTTTATTTATCTGCCTACTTATATCACTCTTATTTTATCTGCACTTAGCTGCAGATACACAGACCGTGTTATGAAATACCGTGGTTAGTTCCTACCATCAGCATCAACAAAGACTTGAACTTAGGAAAAAAGCAAACAAACATGTAACACAGGTTGATCTGTGCCAGTAACTGACGTGTGAATCTGCTAAGGAAGAGTCACTGGAACCTTACCACATCATTACACAGAAGAGAAAACACGTGGGAGTAATCCCAGAGTCTTCCTGGCCCAGTCAGGTTGGAAGTACCAATCTGCTCCTGAACAACTCCAGTCTGCTCCTCAGCTACCCCGTGGTCTTCTGCTGCCTCTTCAAAGCATCCCTCCAGTTGATCCCAAGGTTCCACATCAATGACGTGCTCTCCTGGTGTGCTCCATCGGCTGTTGTCTGACACAAGGGCATGATACGTGCTTGGTATCACTGGCAGCAAAGTACCTTGGGACTGGCACATTAAGAACTTTTGGAAAGATCTTTTTAATCTGTGTCAAAATAGAGTGCTTGGAATAGCCCTGGCTTGGACAAAAGTAGATTTCAACTGTATTCTTCAACTGTGGCATTTTTAAGAGGCATGGAGACGAGTTATATGATTCTGATCTCTGGGCTCATACAAGCAGACAAGGTAGGGTGAATCATGGTGAAATATTCTCTGGCCTGGTCTGAAATAGCTCAGATGATTGCCAGTGTGGCTGGAATGGATCCCAACAGTTTTGTTTTTCCTCATCAAAATAAGCACATGTGCTCAGCTCTGTATACAGCACATGGATGGCAAACCCACAGGGCACGGGCAGATGGGCAAGAATACTGGGATGTCTGTGCAGAGAGAAGGGACTCATTGAATTAACTGGATTTCTGTAGATGTAAACAGACCTTGCTAAGCAACATAAAATAACTAATGAGCCATAGTTCAGTGAGAATCTTTGGCAAAATGGCATTGCCTCTGGCTAATTTTTTGTTATGAAATTATAGTAAGTAAATGAATTTGCAAACTTTAATTTCAGTACCTTTGCTCTGGGCAAAAATTAACTCTTCCTCTTCTCTATGGGTTTTTCTCCCTCCTCATACCACAACGCTCCCTCATTTTTTTATCCTGTCTAAAACCAACATTGCCTAACGCAGTACTCCTGGAAAACTTTCTCATCAGGTTGAAAGTAGAGCAGAAATTTGGGCGGATGGGGAGAATACAGTTCAGTATTGACCCCCAAAATGTGTTGCTGAGTGCATTGGCTTTTTGACCGACAGTGAGGAATGAAGGGCTAGTCTTGAACTGTTCCTTTCTTCAGGAATGACCCTCTGAATTGCAGGTACAGCATACTGCATTACAACAGTACATGCCGGCTTAGTGACAGTAAAATGATCCATGTTTCAAAATTAGCCTATTTATTTTTGCATGGGAAACTGTATGATGTGCAGCACTCCCTGACTTTGGCACGGGGGCTCTGGCAGACCACCAGCGTGCTCTGCTCTATCTCATCCACAGAACAGAGGTAAAGCCCTGCTGAGATCTGAAGTTATTGATCCACTTCTCAGACAGAGATCATTTTGTGGAGAATGACTAGATTCTCAGCAAAAGAAAGGGTAAATCATGTCTTCACCAGCGTAATTCTGAGTTACAGAACAAATTCCTCAAGGATAAGTTTCATTTTTCACAGAAACAATTTAAACCAGCAGCATGTACTTACTATTTAACAATTCCTTAAAATAAGCCTATCATTAGGAGGTGGCAAATACGGTCTGGTTCTCAGTGTTTATTCCCAGTTCTGACCAAAAATGTCCCTGTGGGCATGCTGCACAGAAACCAGAACCCATTAAGTGCCTGTAAAATGGTTGCAACTGGAGAAAAAGCTAACACTAAGCAAAGTTTTTAAAATAACATCACTTCATGAAAGTAGGTTGTAAGTGGCTTTAAGAACTCTGATCATTTCAGTTGTCAAGAAAGCTGTAAAAATTAAATTTACTTTTTCAAATACCCAACATAAGAAAAGAATAAAGCAGATTGCACTAGTGTCTCACCTCTGCTAGAAAAAAAAAAGAGCAGAAACCATGAGCACAGGTCTGGTTTCCCACAGTAATCCAATAAAATCCCAGTATAAGGGCTATTAAAAACTTACCATCCTCCTGTGAAGGGCACTACTCAACAGAGGACCCCAAAGTAGATATATCAGCATATACTGTACCCACGACATCATGGTTTGCAACACCCAGTTTGGAAATTGAAGAGGAACGTGTTTCTCAGCAACTCCAAAACATACCCTTGAATATCCAAGGATGCTTTGCACTAAGACAAAACTAATCCAGGCCCAAGGCTCCACAGCAAGTCTGAAGCCTCCCAGGCTCTCATCATGTCCACCTTGAAATATATGCACCATCTCCTCTAAAGGGCTTGAAACACTGGCCATCCCAAACATGTATCTTTCCTAACTTCCCCCAAGGTTCTGCATCCCTTTCTCCTGACTTCACCCCTCCACGTAACTGCAATCTCAAGGATGAGAATGGACTCCTATGAGGATTGTTTCTTTCAGTATCACCTCCCAGATCCAATTAACATTCCTTGTCCAGGTGGAAAGCCCAGACCTACAATTTCCCTATGAGTTTAAACTAGCTGTCAAGCACAAGTTTGGCATCTGATTCTCTGTTTAAAAGAAAGTGCATAGCATTGATTCAGGAATTACCCAACACTCAATAAATCCTCTACTGCTTGATTTACCTTTAATAATAAATCGGGTCTAGTCATGACTTATGAGGCAATGGACTGCCAACTGCAAAATACCCATCCCAAGGGCACCTCCTGGGTTTGAAACACTAGCTAGGCCTCTACTTTATTCAAGCAAACATTTTTGATGTCTCTGAGCTCCTAAGTGACTCTCACAACTCTGTCACTTTAAGAAATTACCACCTCTGTACCTCAATCAGTCTTTCCAGACACACCAGCCTAGACAGGAATGGTGGATGTGGGCAGAGGAAGACCTCTGGGGTTTTTGCTGGTCCTCTGCAGGCCAGTGGTCTTGTAACTCTTGAATGACAAAAAGATTAAAATGGATGCAGGTAGCTCACAACTCCCTTGTTTTTCTTACCTGCTGGATACTTCCCAGGACACGGAGTTCAGTGTTGGTGACAAATTGTTCCTTATCTACCACTTTGACTATATTAACAGAAGAATGAAGAACAAGTCAGTGGTCATTGTTTAAGGTTTTTCAGAGTTTACTAACTGCTTCCTTATGAAGGATCTGAGTGAAGCAACGTGGCCAAGCATCTTCCCCACAGCAACAGAGCTAGGCTGCACTTAAACGCAGTCTGGGAGGGGAGTAATTCAGGCCCAATGGTGCTGTTGTGGAGGAGGTCCTTTTCTCCCACTCCTTTCACTTGATTCACCCCTAGTTCTGACAGAGGCATCCCAGCTTGGTGACTTCATGAGATGAAGAACCCACCACTTCCCTTAATAGCTTTCCTGATACACCGTTAAAAACATATGGCCACAGATTCTTGTTATCTTTTCTTGCATGGATTAAAAAAAAAAAAAAATTAGTACTTTCTTTCCCCTAGACATAAAGATATTAAAATAAAGCAACCAAGCCCCATCTTCTTTTTTGATAATATAAATAGTTGAAGCACTTTAAATACTTCAATATGACTAATTTCTCCATCTCTTCAATTGTTTGTGGTGTTCTTTTTTACATTATCTCTCTAATTTTTTCCTTTTTCTTGATGACTTGTTGACAGCAGCATTGAGTCTTTAATGTCTGACATGTTCAAAGCAAAATGACTCTGCTGCTCTTCTAGGTCTCCTCAGCTGTGTCACAGTCTTGTGTTGCAAGTTAATCATCAGCTATAAGTCCACTATGAGCCATTTTCCAGATGCCACATTCTCATTTTTGTATATGACTGACAGTTCTGCTCCAGTGGCTAATTTATCTACTGTTATTTTATTTTTCCTCCTTCATGTTACAGTTACATGGAAGATTGCCAGCTTTACAATGGCTCATTGGAGAGCACCCTTTGAAATAATTAATTTGACAATGACTCTCTAGTGACAATTGCTTTTTTCATTGTGTTTTGTGAGATTCACCTCACACATAATCTTCAATCCATTTAGAACGTGCTGTTACTATGCAGTGCTCATTTCAAATATCATGCTATAGTAAGCAAATTTCTTTACAAAGTCTAAATGCACTCTATTATGCAGCTCTTTTGCGTTAGTCATTAGAAAGCTCATCAAAGACATACGCTTTCGCTTAATAACTTTTCATGCATTATGCTGTCATGATTTATAACCCTGTTTTTTAACCATCATTTGACACCTGTATCAATTTGTCTGTTATTTTATCCAAAGCCTAATTCAGATCAAGTATTTTTCATCTGAACATGGTGTAGTACTTTACTTAAATATTGGCAGAACATTAGCACACTTAAATTTTCTGAAATGTCCTCAATTTTCAAAGATTTATTTAAAGTTAGTATCAGGAGGCCAAAGATATTCTCAGCTTTAGGATTTCTGGACAGAAGTTATCTGGGTCTGGTAGTATAAGAACGTAATAAAAACATATTGACTTCTGTCTATTTTCTTCTCTTACAATTACTACTTATTATATTTTTTCTTTTTAATTGGTGCTGTGAGTTTGCCACTGTACCATTGTTTTAGACCAGAGACATTGGGGTTTTTTTTTGATGGCAGAAGTAAGCCTTGTAGTCATCTCAAATCTCTTTAGGGACTACAGACATCTCACTTCTAAAACTACCCTCCTGCTCAGCAGCACTCAGTTCATCCCACAGGGGAGCTGTGTGTAGGACACAATGACCTCAGAGAGCACGTTCCATTGTTTTCGTGACATTAAGGGTACATTTGCCTGTTCAAATTTGAGGGCTTTATGATGGAAAAGTTTCATTTTTATTTCTTGCTCTGTTAACATTGGAGCTTTTTGTACATAGTATTAGTATTCATCATTGCCCAGCTGATATTTATGTATTAAATGAGTCACGCACCCACTGCAGCTTTTGTATTTGCCTCGTTGAACTGTTTGCTGAGGACTTAATAGACAGGAGGATCAGTTTTTTTACAGCTCTGACATTCTTAGATAGTCTGATGTTGATAGGAAACAATGGCTTTGAGGATCAAGGCCCCAGTCATTTTATTTATGTTTTCCTTTATTGTTTTTAAACATAACATAAGATTTTAAATAACATTTAGACTCTCGAGCCTAATCTGCTATTGTTTTATATAGTATGGCTCATCCAAGAGCAGCCATTAAATAGAACTTTATTCATAATTCAGAGTTCTAATTCCATAATTTTTATCAGTATTATTTTACATACTTGAAAGATGCCGCTACAAGGCCTCAGCTTGTGGGATCAGCTCATGCCTTCAATCCCAAAAGGACAACAATGAAAATCAGCCTCCTTGTGAAGGCAAACATGCATTTTCAACTGACTATCAACATTAAGAGGAACCCAGCAAAGATGCCTCAGAATGGAAAGAAAATTTCTGAAGAGAAGAGAATCATCTCAAATGTGCATTATAGATAAATTCGCTAACCAACACCGTGTCCCTGTAAGGAAACACCTAGCTGCTCCAAGGGAACGCCACAGCATGTATGCTGAGGGTGCTGAGCGTCACGGTTGTCGGAACCACTTAAAACAATGTGGGAAGGAAACCAACAAGGAAACAATAATAATCATGGTGAAAAAGTGATAAATAATTGGGAAAAAAATTATCCACACTGAAAACTGCCATATTTCAGGACACTCTTTGCAAAGCAGATTGGTGAATGTGGCAATTACCATAGTAAAGAAGATACATCGTACCAAAGGGAACCCTGAAGCCCTTTCCCTTGAGTGTCTCCATCTGACCCTGGAATGGTCCCACTCAGCCACGAAGAAAACTGGTGCCATCTTTTTCTAGCCCCAAAACTAGTTGTCCTCAATGCATATGCATGTCTTTAGAGCTAACTTTGACCAATGTTAGTTTGACCAGTGGCTTGCAAAACAGTCAGACTCTATATTAAGTAACCAGTCAGTGTAGGTCTGCTTAGATTAATATATTGGCCAAACATAAGCCTGGCACGCTTTCAAAATGTGGCTTCATGACTCCTAATTATCTCTCTTGTAAGTCATATGGCCTCACAGGCCCTTCTCCACGCATGGCTGCCTGCTCTACGCTTTGCAGAACACCACCGTTTCTCTGCCTTCCTTGACATTTTTGTCCCTCTTTTGGTCCTCTTGGATTCAAGCTTTCAACTCCCACTCCTGTTCTTGCATCCCTCAAGCAGAATTAGCCTTTTCTCTAAGAAATCAGCACCTGGAGACCGGTGTGGAAAACACCTTTACCCCCTCCCATCACTTCTGGTACCATGGCGCGCCTGTGGCCCGTTCCCTTCCCCGAGGCTCGCCCTGGCTCTGAGCCTGCACCAGGAGCATGGCTCTGGGAAGGACCTGGCAGCCACACAGACCCGAGCAGCCTGACAGGGCAAAGTCCCCTTTAGCTTTTGGCTGTAGATGCCATGCTCCACATGAACACAGACAGAGTTTCTTTGTTTCAGGAGCTAAGGATTTGGCAGACAAGATAAAACCTCTCAGATAAAGAACTCATGTCAGTCTCCACTTGGCTGTTTCTGAGATTTCTGAATGTCTTGGCAAACCTCAGCTCTCTCCTCAGGACCTGGAAAGCAACTTTTTAACTTTGTAGTACAACCTGCTTTGTTTCCACAGGTTGCCAGTGACCTAATCATGGTGCAGGCTAGTATAAATCTCTGACCTGGCCGGCACGTTACTGCAGCCTGCCAATTACATGTCTGCACTTCATACGCGGCTTTATGCATTTGAACATTTTACACTGAAATGGGGACCTCCAGACTTCACCCAGTGAACTGGAAAGTTCTGGGCAAATTGATCTGCTGCCTCACCTGCAGCCTGGATTTCGCTGTCGGAGCCAAAACCCCGAGCTGGGTTTCTGTCCATCTGATAGCGCTTAATTCAGACCAGGCCCCAGAAGACGCACAGCAACACTCCTGTGGGTTGCTGACTGCAACCAAGAGCGAAGCAGCCCTTTCAGTGCTTTTTAGACAATCAAATGTTTACAATTGCTCGGTTTAATCAACAGCTGCAGCCACACTCCACCCAGCTCAGCTTACAAAAATGACACGTGTCCTGTTTACAGCTTTAGCTGAATGGAGGCGGGAAAGATAAAAGATTTGCTTTATAAGCTACTGATACATTGCCTAAATCTGGCTCAGGAATCAAAATATCAACAGCTGTGGAGCATGGGATTTTTAATTCCTGGACAAACCATCACGGCTGTTTTCCCGGCGACATGGCCAATTCACAGCCCGTAGCCCTGCAGCAGAGATACCATTAAAGTAAGGCAGCTTGTGAATCGGCTGGAGGGAGAATAATGAACCTGAGATTCTCCCTCAGCCTCTGCTACAGATTTGCTGTGTAAATGAAATAGCTCTGCTCCTCCATTTACACCTCTGTGGAGGAACTAAACCACTGAACCACCACAGTGAGGTCGAGTAAAGGACTTAATGATTCTCTGGAGCATTTTGAAGGCAGGTAACTGAAAGCATCATAGCAGGCAGATTAATAGAAACATAATTAGAGAATAAGAACAGGATTTGTGAATGATAATACCATAATCAGAAACCGGTGAGTATTCCAAAAATATTTTTGTAAACTTCAGGATTTTATTTTGTAGCATCCATCTTTTCCTGGTCAGCCAGCAACAGACTATCACAGAAGCAGGTCTTCATCTAGTACTTGTTTATTCCTGCTAAAACCCATGTGTGAATCGGACAGGGAGACTTCTAAGTCAGAACAAGAATTCACTATTTGTACTGGAAGACATAAAATCCACATAAATTTAATTTTTCATACAATCTAGCAACTGAAACAGCTGCAGATGACTTGGTTTATCAGTCACATGTGCCATCCACATAGTCAAACGTGTTGTTTATGTACATACGCAAGTAATAAAAAAACCCAAAACAACAAAATCTTTACAATGCCTATATTTAAATAGAGACACTTCAGAATAAATAATTAACAAAGCGAGGACAAGATCTTGCGTACAAATTATTGTGTAAATCCTGCTAACCCAACTTCCATTTAAAAACATGCACGCTGTGCTCTGGGTGTTAAATATGCCTGGGGAGACGGCAATCTGATGTGGAAAGGAGAAGGGTGAGCCTGGGGCTGTGGGCGCCCGCAGCAGAGCAGCGCTCAGCATCCAGGACACCTGTGTAGCCATCCAGGCAGTTACTCCCACCTCGGAGAAGGAAGTTTGATACGCTTTTCCCTCCTGATGGGAGTTTCAGTAGCTTTGTGCACTTACTAATAGCATCTCTGTCAGACCCTGGCTGCCATCGCTACCATCCAGGAGAGGTCTTCCCTCCTTCCCTACTCTCTGCCCCATTCCTGTCCCCAGGCACCTCAGAGGACCTTCCTGGACCCCTGTGCCAATCATGTCACTCCTGCCATTGAGCATCCCCACTCTGGTGGAAAGCAGCAGAGCCCACGCTCCTCCTGGTCCAGACCTGAAAGGAGCTGCCCTAAGCAGAGCAAGCAGGCAAAGAAAACTGTTGCTGACCCCTGCCAACATCCATCCCTGCCTGAGCAAATCAAAGGCTTACTAGTTGCCAAGCAGGGCTAACAGGAATTATAAGGAAAAGACGCACAAGACGAAAGGAAGCTGGCAAGGAAAGAGTGGGGTCCAAGCAAAGGGGAGCAAAGAAACTCCTCAAGAAGGAGCCAAAATGGTATGAGGATGCAGGCTTGAAAAGTCTGTGACTGGCACCAAAGTCTGTGGCTAACACCAACAGTATTTTTGAGGATTTGTACAAACCAAAACAAGCTATTCTTGCCCCATCCTTTATTTTTTATCTCACAAAGGAATAAAAAATCAGAATAAAAGTATCATGCAAAACAGAATGAAAAAAAGAAAACATTTTCAATGTTATTTCGATGTGTAAAGATCCTGTGCTTCAATCTGGCTTATTAGATCAGTGATGCAACCTGGAGTTCAATGTTACGAATATATTTATGTATATTTTTGCTAATAAAGATCCTACACACTGCTGTCAGTAACACATTAAGCTGAAAGAAAAAAAAAAATCCCATTAGGGCCCTCATATTTGTGTATGTGTCTCTCTGTTCTTGAAGAGACATTGCCAGAGAACACAACTGGGGAATCATGAGTCAACAATCTTTTATATTCACATAATGTCCTTTGGGATTGTGTATGTTCTAGCACAAAGCCATATGGTATGTGATCATGGAGAATCGTTACTATTATATACGGCCATGATTTTGTTTTGATGGATCAACGGAGCATTGTTTGCATAGCGAGCACCATCAAGTCCACATTTCAAGCCAAGTGGCTAAACAAAGCAGTACCGTTTCCCATATGTTATGTGAACTTCATTATCACCCTTCACGTTTGGAACTGGAGGTGACATTCTTTTTTGCATGCATTGCTTTTTTGGCATTTTGTATTTAAATCTTCAAAAAGAATGTCATAGCAAAAAAATTTAGGAGGATCTCTTCTCATCAGCCTCAGAGGGCAGAGTCTCAAGAAACAGGATATTGTCCCAAGCAGAGGGAGCAAAACCCCACTATTCCAATAAGGAGCAACGCAAGAATACGCATACGGCAACACTGATCCATTGTGCTTTGCCAAAAATTGCTTTTGGGGCAATTCTTCCATGACATATCAGCTCCGGCTGTGCTGTGCAGCATGACACCTTTGAGTTCAGACACAGCGCACCCCGCCAGCCTGACCACTCAGTGTTAGACTGATTGTCAGTATCAAAGTTCAAACAAAATCTTCTAATCATTTTGTTGTCTGGAGCTCAAGCACAGACACGGTGGAGAATGAGAGGGAGGGGAATGGCAGACTGTGGGAGAAAAAAAGAGCCGGGTGTCCCAGTGTTATCCTAATCCATGAATATACTTTGTTCCCTTCTGGTCTTTTGCAGTGGTTTACATCACAGTACTCCTGAATTTTGCATCAACCGAGTGTACCTGTGCCAGATTGCATGTAGGGCAGTTATGAACACGACTGCTTTGTTCACTGAAATGATTCCAAAGCATGCAAGGTGCCTGGAAGAGACACCCACACGGCTGCTACTGCTGTACAGAACAGTCAAAACGAATGCAGAAGAGCTGACTGGGCTTGGAGGAATAGCCTGTGCCCATTAATATTGTTTGATTCGTCAGTAAGACACACACACTTCTGGGTCGTTCACTTAAATACGTTTCTCCTCTGTGAGACACAGAGGTGGGTCTCAGTGGCTTCTGTCCTAAGGCAACCTCAGTGAAGTGAAGTGAACGAAGTGGCTGGGCAATCCTGAAGCTTCCTGGCACACAGATACCTTTCTGCAAGTTCCCTCTGCCCACCAAAAATCTATTCAGTCTGGAAAGAAAGAAATTAAAGCATTTAAAACTTCCTAGGAGAGAAATTTCAACCAATTTAAAATAGAACCTGACAATAATCAATGCCACACCATGCCAAGTTCAACACATACAATACATACAGTACTGGCAAGTGCCAGCCTCTAGTTAACACTCTGGTTGCCTTGAGGACAGGGAGTTCAACAGACCCAAGAATTTTAACTCTTTTTGTCTCTGCATTTGTACCAGTATAAAAATTTGCATCATGTGAGCATCTCTGCACTATGAGCATCCCTTGGTTGAAAATTATTGAGAACCCCTAACATCAGACTTACGTGACTCGTCCTGTAGATAAAATTGGAAACAGAAAATCTGTGTGGTTGGAAACTTTAAAAGCTATCAAGAAGAATATTATTTCATATTTCAGCTTGCATTTAAAAATCATGTCAGTAGAGACCTGCTGCTTTTATTTTCCTAACAAAGTAATATTGAACATTTTATCTCTTAATTTGGATTTTCAAAGGTCCTCCAGTGCAAGAAAGTGTCTAAATGGAAGTATAAGGCTGTAGACTAGAAGGACTTGAAATACGTTTTTTCCTTCCTATTTAAAGACATGGTGAAGGCTATGAATAAATCCTTCCTGGATTTGATTGCTAGTTACAAACAAAATCGGCTTTTCATCCGAGAAGTGCACACCCCAAAAACAATCAAGCCCAAAGAATTGGTATTCAAACGTAACTTACCCCTCATTTCTGAGAGACAAACAAGTCCCTCTCAGCCACCTACTGAGTTACCCAGAAGAAGAAATGGCACCAGAATTTCTTTATTGCACTTGCAGGAAACATGAGCTGCTTTTTTGGGAACTGCATGTGCGTCAGTACTGCCACAACTCTACTCCTTAGGTGGCAGAAGTTATCAAACCTAACAAATATGAGTCATTTTGAATGTAGCCCTTAACTTAGCTGACAAAGCCCTTAGGTAGCATTTAGGCCCAGGGCAACTAAGTCAAGCTGGAGTCTGAAATGCTTTCATCCTTCCAAAAGGCTGTTTTGTCCTCTTAGCTAAGCATTAAAAGTATTTTCCAGACTTCCTGTGACTAGTTATACACAGTAATGCAGTAGTATTTCATGCTTACCTTGCTCATCACAGAATTATAGTGAGCCAAGGTTGGAAGGGACCTCTGGAGATCATCTAGTCCACCCTCCATGCTCAGGCAGGGTCTCCTAAAGCAGGTTGCACAGGATCTTCACCCATAAGCTCTTGACTGGATCCTGACTCATCCCAAGGCAGAGTTTCATGCATTCCAACTGCCCTCTCATCTGTAAAGCAGGGCAAATCTCAGACCCTAATGCCTGAATTGTGTTTTCCAGCCCAGAGGAAGAGCCTTTGTTTTTCCATAGGAGAGATTTCTGAATTGGATCTGGGAGGATGTCCACAAGGGCAGGTCTCCCACCATATTGCCTGGAAAATACATCTGGGTAGAATTGGAGGACTTGGGACACGTAGCAGACATCCCACGGACCTGTCACTATCTTATCCCAACTAACATTGCAGGCAGAGACCCTGCCCTCTCACAGGCCATCAGGGCAACGTGTCAGTGCTACGGCTGATATTTCCCAAAGTCCTGGCTCTCTGGTGCAAGAAGTGTGGCTGAGCGAGCTCTGTAAATCCCTTGTGGTCTGCGACCTCCTGGTAGAAACACAGGAGCCCCTTATGAACAGATCCTGGAATAACACCAGTGACAGGTCTTGATGGCAAGCGTTGACTTTAAAACTGCAGTTGGAATCAAGGAAGGCCTCTCCCACCTCCTGTTTTGTTCAGCAAAACAAAGTCAATACAATTTGAAGCTGTGGTTCTGCTATTAAATTTAGGCCGCTCGAACACAAAGTGATCTACCAGGTCTGGCAGCTGTCCAGGGGGTTGCACGGAGCAAATATACTTCTCGTAGTCTGAATGTGCCTGGAGATCCCGTGTGGTTGCTGTGCATCAGGACGCAATCTGAATCCACTACTTTCACTGGGATTTTGCCAGTTGGCCTAGTCATAACCTCATCTTCTGATTGAAACTTTCATTAAAATGAAAAATGGTTTAACAGACAGTGATTTATGGGACAAAAATGTGAAAAATGCAATCTTTTGCTCTCCTGCAAAATACAACATGGAAGTGAGAACAGGCTGATGAGCATAGGCTATTCCCAACCTTGAAATTCAGGATTTCAGGCCATCTAAGAGAACACAAGTGGAAAGGAAGGCAATTAACTTATTAAAATAGGATATGGATCAGCAGGTTTTTTTACTCTGAAAGGGCAGGGTAGCAGGAGTTTTTCTAGGCTGGATTTGCAGGCAGGTCCTGTCAGAGCAAATGGGCACTCTAGTTCCTACCCCCTTGACATCCTGTACATTTCTGGAGTTTGTTGATACAGGACAGGTAACTAGACCTGGTGGAAGTTTTTCCACGGAGACAATTTTCCATAGGAAAAGGCTGATACTGTGGCAACGTCAGAAAGAAACCTGACACATTTCTGGCAGAAGACTGGCTGCTTATTTGTCAATTCAGCCCACCTATGCTTTGCACTCCAGGTTTCTCTGTACATGTCCTGGTGGGATGGCTGTTTGAGGTCTTCACCTCTCTACTTTTGCTCAGGCTCTCCAAGAAGATGCCAGAGATCTGGAGGCCTTTGGTTTTCCAGATGCTAGGGGCTACTCCAAGCTGAATAAGCAGCTCACCAGTTCCCCAAGTTTTTTTCCCTTATCCTATGGGCCAGCCCAGCAGACAAGCAATGGGCTCCATGGCGAGCTCTCTCCCCATCCAGTAGTTTGGATTCTCAGGTTCCCAGGCTCTGCTGTTTCCTGCACTGCTTGGGAACAAGAGTAGCTGTTCACTGGCTCCTAGAGCTCACCTGGGATTTTGGGGGTCCCCTTCCCGGGTATCTGACTTGTCAACTAACCATCTTCCCATGATTTCTCCTATCTTGAAGAGCAAGACAGTGTGGAGGCAGGCAGCCTGTCTGCCTACAAACCAGGCAGGAGCAGCAAGGAGAGCAGAACGTTTGATTTTTTGTCTCATGAAGTAGAATTTCCTGGAAATCCCCCCATGTTGGGAAATAAACCCCAAAGTCTGCCCTTTGACATTTTGTCTTCGTTCAAAACAAAGCCCTTTTTACAATACAGCAACATTTCCCAGGAAGGGAGTCTCATTTTGCCAGCACCACGGATGGGCCATTTGTTAATTTGATTTCAGATGGGAGACAGATACACATTCCCTCTCCTCTGAAGCGTGCCCACAAAGGAAGGGCGAGGGAAGCAGAGCTAAATGTGGCTGCAACTTTGAATTTCTTCAGAGCTCTATTCCTCAAGGAAAAAATGCAAAGGATGAGTTCTGGGGTCTCAGGCATTTCATTTGAGCCTTTTTTTTTTTTTTTCTTTTCTCAAAATAGAGGCTAGAAGAGTCCTTTTTGCAGTGAATGGCAAATTGCAAAAGCAGAGGAGGACAAGCATCTAGAGGAAGGGTTAAGAGACCAAGGAAAGCTCAGAATGTCTTTTTCTGACATTACTTTTGAATCCAGACTTTTATGTTAGGAAGTTTTTCCAACTGAATATTAGTGAAGGGGTTAGGATTGGAAAGGAAGAGCCTGTAGCAACTAATTTCATTTTATTTATTCCCTTTTATAGAAACATTTCTTTTCTATCACACAGAAGGCCAGTTTTATGGGGAAGACTCTTCAGTGGGTTACCTGACATTAGGGACCCGTGAGCCTGGAGTCAGTACCTTTAGCAAAAAATCCTTTCTGATTTGGCTGTGGCTTTTGCTATCATATAAGGCCTTGGTAACGCTAATTAGATCAAACAAATACCTAAAATTAACCACTTAACCAGGCTCATTTTCTGGGTATCATTTCCTCTGCTCCATTTAGAGAACATACAGGGTATATATGTTTGTAGTGAATCTTAGGGAAGGTTGGAACCTGAAGCTCTTGTATCTTTCACATAATTTGGCAACCTACTGGAAAGGAATTTGGAAAAAGCACTACAAGAGGAAACCTCACCCTTCCTAGAGGTTTCCCTCTGGAAGAAAGCTATTTCCCTTCCTAATTACATTTTGTATAGGTGTCTTCTTAGGTAATGTATTAACTACATACAATAAATATGAAATGCATAGGGATGTTGCTGGGTGTTAGTTACAGTTGTCATTTATTAACTTTAAAATGTTTTTCCAGTCTGTCTGCCAAAGGACTATGTAGGATGATGATGTTGTGCCTGTACTATGACATATATAAAGGGTGTGCAACTTCATTACCCTTAGTGAATGTCCACACTTTGAAGAAAAATGCCTTAAATCTCCAGTCTCCTCCACCCAAACTATATTTGTTTTTACATCATCCTTATAGTCTTTATTTTAATCACTGTATATTAGATTATTCTGACTGTTCTCAGCATGCAGATCATTTTAGAAGGTGCTTAAAAGTGAGATAACAAAGAGGATTATTTGTATTGAGGTACTGACTGGCAAGCTGGAAATTGCAAAAGCATAAAGTATTTCTGAAGAAGAATAATAAAAGCACATTGGTGTGTCTCTTGAATGAAAACTGCAATGATATTTTTACAACCATCTTATTACACAACTTTGTTTTCTTAGGCAATTTCAGTATAGCTTACTACCATGAAACAAAAAACTGCAGCGGATGAAAAAGCATTGGGATGAGTGAACGAAAAAAAATTGTACTACTTGGTTAGGACGGAAGAAGGTAATTTGCATTTATTGGGTCCCACAGCTCCACATTGTGCTTAACTTGAACATATTCTCTGTTATGACTTCATGGGTGGGAGCAAAGAGGAAGAATGGGTAAAAGGAAACACACCACCATGTCAAACCACTGATCGCAGCGGTTTCAGCTAGAGGAGGGAAAAAAGCTCCTTCCAACTGAATTTTTCATAGCCCAGGATCACACATGGTGGAAGGCGTTCAATTCATTTTTTCAGCTTCTATTTCCTTTCCTCAAGATGTCTTTTTATCTACAACTGTGGAGAGTGTGTTTTATACTCATTAGGCCAAGCTCGCCCCTGGTGTAACCCTAGCCAAGTGTGTGGAGTTGGGCCAGGAACATTTTCAGCCTCTGGTCTCCTCCTTTCTGGGATCGTTACCACCTGAAACCGGCATCCTCCCCCGAGGCATGGCTCTCGGGGCGGCTAGTCAGCATGCACAGACGTGAGGCAACACTTTCTGCCCAGGGATTGGTAGCTGCCTGTGAGTCCTGTCTACAAATTGGTAAAATGAGATACCTCTGGGTGTTGTGGGAGAGTAAACTACATACAGACGTCTCTCGCTTCCAAAAGGAGAGCTTAAATGGCAAGTTTAGGGGCAGGTGCTGCCCTGGGAAAGCAAAAAGTGCTTAATCCAGGCATTTTGGCAGATCTCTGAGTAACAGCATGGAAGCAGATCCACAGCTACGTTACTATGTGCTGTTATTTTTCACAGCTCACGTTGCAAATTGGCTCTAGGATGGGTTTGCCATTATAGACTCCACAAACAAATGGGAAGTACTCAACAAGTATTCCAGTGAACCCTGAATTTGGGCCTGAATTTAAGCTATAGCTGTCTTTTCTTATTCACTCTCTCACTGCAGCTTAAAATAATGGATGGAATGTGCCACAAAGATTTGGCAGCGTGTAAGCTTACTCCCTGTAGGAGGAGAGCACAGCCCGACTGTCCCATCGCAGTCCTCAAGCAGAAACATGCTGGATGATGCTTGTAGATGATTAGAAGTCTTCTTTCATGTAGAGACTAAAAAAGTTTTGGATTAACAGGGCTTTAAGACTAATAAGGCTCAGAACTTTGAAATCTTCTCTTTTTTTAAAATTAAAACAAGGCGCAGCAAAATCAGGTTAACTTTTATCCTTCACTTTTATTGCTATTAATTGCCACATGAAAAGCCTGAAACAACGGGGAAAATGCTTACTTCAGATAGTTTGCATTTTTCCTCTGGCCTTAAGAAAATTGTATAATTATTTTCTTCTGTCAATTCAACTGCTCAGAGAAATATTTTGCAATAATATCCAAGCCCCCTGTACTTGACTGAGCTAATGAGAGAAACACCAGCCGGGAGCCTCCAGTAGGTCCCCTCAAATGGCCAGTCCTGCAGTGGGACACGGTAGCTTTTACATGAAAGCTGCATGAAAAAAATCAGAAAATGCTATCTTGAAGAATAGAGTAGTAACTCTTTTTTCTTTCCTGTCCCTTTCCAAAAGAGGCAAATTCCCTGTGTCTGAATGAACACAGCCAAACTGCAGTGTTTGGTGCTACATTAATACAAGGCCTTTGGAGGGAAGAAAAGTCAGAGATTAAACTCATCTTAATACTATCAGTGCAAATGAGGAATGGCTCTTTGAAAATGAACGCAGATATTAGACGCAAAACAAAAGTGAAGTCATTGTGGCTAACATGTCTAGTCCAAGGGTAAATTGCCTTTCTCATGGTACGAACCTCCTTGAACCTAACAGGAGGGTCAGGCCAACAAATTGTTTCAAAGCTCATGCCTTCGGATAAAACTAAAATCTATGCATATACATATGTGCATGATTGAGGTTTTTTTACAGCCGGGGATTAATGCATTTACACAAAGTCCTGATGAATGAAGGAACAAGAAATATGTACTGTGACACACTAATGATGACATTCACATGTTGTTGACGTTAACAACATTGATGCTTGTAACAACGCTGACACTTTTACATCCATAAAAGTGCAAGTGCCTTGCCTTCACTGGATTGCTAGAATAAGGTGGTAATTTCAGCTAATTATCTCACTGAATGTCTTCTCCCCCTGCCCCCATCTAGAGTAAGTGAAATAAAAATAGCACCTTCCTTGGCAGTGAATATATAACCTAGGAGCGAAGTCAGCAGGGAATTGACTTCTCCACCCTCTAGAATCATTACTTATTCAATTTACAGACAATAATAAATTAGGAGGGGCTGGAGGCACTTGGGAGCACAGGATCAGAATTCAGTGTGATGTTGGCCACTTGGAAAAATGAGCTGAAATTATGCAGGATCCAGAAAAGCTGGGGTGTGAACATGAGTCCGAGCTGCCACATAGCTGTAGGCAAACCCAACATCACAGCAGAACGTCAAATTAGGAGTGCCATATTTAAGATGCACCGAGCCATGTCTTCAGTTTACACAGCACTGACATAGCATGTAGTGGTGTAACACTGCACTTCCAGAAAGAGGAACCCAGGACTGAAGAAAGTACAGAAAAAAAAAAAAAAAAACAAAACAAAAATTAACAGAGGTCTAGAAAACATGACCTATGAAGATGGATTGAAAGATCTGGCTTTGCTTAGACTAGAAAAGAGAAGTCTGAGGGGAGACATGATAACAATTGCCAAGTAAGTAGAAGGTTGCTACAAAGAGAAGGTAATGAATTATCCCCTGTGCCTAATGGATTAAGACAGAGAGCAACTGCGTCAAGGGAATTTCCCACCTGGGTAGACTGTGGAATCTCCATCAACAGAGGTTTTGAGGAACAGTTTAGGCAAACATCTGTCAAGAATGATTTAAAAGTAGCTGCTTTGGGCTAGTAGGCCGGTCTTCAGAGGTGACTTCTCAAGGGTTCATTTTTCTTCTGTGACTGGAGGACAGGATCAACATAATTGCCACATTATCTTAAATAATTTTCTGCTCAGAACATATTTTTGTCCAGCAACAAACAAAGCAAAACAAACTTCAACAAATCACAAACTCTCTCTTGTTTGAACAGAAGGGAAGGAATGAGTTCATTTGTTTTCATTAACCAAGACAGTGCAAATGTTTCATTGTGGGCCATTTAACTTTGGCCACAACATAAAATTAATCTGGAAATTCTTAATCTGGGAATGGTGTTTATATCACTTTATGTTACATCAAATTAATCATACTTATAATTCTGCTCATTCATTTACTTTATGTACAGTCCGGTACCTTCCTTTTAGCAACATTAATCTTTCATGAAAATATATATAAGAAAGGCCTTCAGCTAAACACTACCTTGTGGATTAAGGTATTTTTTCAGGTAAAGATACCATACTTACATCAAAACTATAAAGAGTTAACATAAAAGAGTTAACATAGAACTTACTTGCCATCAGTAAATTCTGTAGGCCTCCTCAAGTCTATCCATCTTTCAGTTTACACTGTTCCATCACCAAAAATTTCTTATTAATAGAAGTATACTGTTCTCCCTTGAAAGTTATTAAAATATGTGAGACAGAGTCTACTCCCAGCAGCACCGTGTTCATAAAAGTAAGCAGAATTATCCTTGCTTCACCAAAGTGCAGAATTCCGAAGAGCAGAATTTGGCTTAAGTGATCATTGGAATACTAGTGGGTGGAAATCCAATTTAGACAATAACATAAAAAGTAATATCTCCCAGACCAACATCTTACCATACTTAAATAAGATTACTCTTTTAAACCTGCAATGATTTCAAGGAAGGTACTATGGTAGTCTTCCATTTCTGTTAGCATGTATTTTAGAACTGTCACTCATGCACTGAAGTAAAGCATCCTAAATTATATTAATAGACACTTCATACCACATCACTACACTTTTATTTGTCAGTCACACCCCAACATTTTTTTTGAAAATTTTTATGCAATTTTTATTTATATACTTGCTTCCTGCAATAAAATACCATAAGACAAACAGATCTTTTCATTGTTTAAAAGGGAAAATATGATTCACAAGACAGTTTTGAAAAGATAATTGGGTATGATTAAATGAAGTAATAATGGAAGGGAGAAAAGAATAAATGGCACTAACTACCACTAGATATTCCAGGAGTATTTCATGATGTATTTAAATGCAATCATCATGTATAATGGAACACAATATAGTCTTGAAGAATGTATCCAAAGAGCACTTCTTTCACAGTGAATTAAGGAAATGGAAAAAGCCAAGGGAAAGCAGAGCTCATTCATGGGTTTGCTCTTCCCCTCCTTCTGACAGTGCAACCCAAACTTGTCCATCTCTCCTTTTATTCTACACAGAAAAATGGGTAGTACCTGATATTTTGCAAACCACTTAATCCTGAACGGTTTTTAACAGGATCCACTTCAGAACAGTGCTGCCAGCCCCCCTGTGCTTTCTGACCTCCAGAGCACCAGACCGCACTGCTATGTAAAACCATTTTAAGAATTCTGCAACATTTGGTAGAAGATGTTCAGCGGGGAAAGGCCCCCACATAACAGCACACAGAAAGTCACAAAAACACTACTCCTCTCCCCAACATATAGGACATTTGAAGACAGACAAAGGCATAATGACACAGCAAATATTTAATGAAACTGGACTATTCTTCTGCCAACTGCTTTCCTCACATATTGCCACATATTCCTTCAAAGCCAGACTTCTAATTTTCATAAGATATTTGAGTGCTATACTATAGTCACTTTTTTCCCAAAACAGTCTGAAAGCATAATTGAAATTCCTCACAATGGCCTATTAAATATTTACACTTACAGTTGTCTGTGTCAATTTTTTATAGCTGAAATACGCTATCCGCCTTAGCTAACCAGGAACTTTTCCTATCTGCATTTAGGACTGCCTCATTTCAAATAGTCTTGCCTTTATGCCAGAAACTGAAAATATAAACTGTCAGGTTTGCCTGTTTAAAAGTATAGTGCTTCTGTGGGTACAGCGTTATGTACCCACGTAATCCATAAAAATAACCCATGTTATGTACCCCAAGAGTAATCTTTTATGACTCTTCAGTAATTATGTATAGTCTCCTGTGTTCTTTTATCAAACAGATCTCAGAAGGAAAGCCTAGTGATTATGAAAATTTTATATATAATAAGATGGTAGCACCACCCATGACTTTTTTTTCCTCATATTTGCCATTAGAAAACCTGCTTTCAAGCATTTGACTTTGCCAAACTTGAAGTGTGTCAGCTAAAGTTTTCCATTCTCAAAACCACAAGCATTCAAGCATTTCTGAGGATCCGGGGGGGGGGGGGGAGGGGGAGGGGGGGTGCAGAATGGGGGGTTTTTTGACATATGAAAACATTGCAGGGAATTTCCATTTGAAAAGTTCTAATGCCTGTGTGGTAGGGCAAATTCTCTCACCCCCTGAGGGAAAAAGGGGTTAACAAATTTTTGGGCTACCAAAGAGCTGCACATCTGCAAGTCCTGAACAGATGAAAGTCCCTGTTCAGCATGGATTGATGATGCTGTGGTCATGCCCCCAAAGGGCTTTTCTGTCCGGCAAAAGTCCTTGATGATGAAAGTAACCAGAAAGCACCAGACAGCTGAGTCTCACTTTAGGGAAAGAGAGATATAACACTGGATTTGGAAGAAGAGCTCCTCCTGCAGAGATCAAACTAGCCCAAGATTAAGGGGGGGATTTGGGATACACACTGGCTGACTAGGGACTGAAAACTGTTAGTCCTTCTAGGACTTCTAGGTAGGAAATCCAGAAAATGGAAGCCTTTCTTTTTTACTTCAGTCCCATGGGGACTGTGACAACCTCCATGCTTACATCAAGGATGCAGAGTTTTTCTGAGTGTATCCTCTGCCTTGACTCTTGAGAATGTTATTATTCTGTTTTTAAAATGTGGCATTTTTTTAAAAAAAATAACAGTAATAATTACAATTCACTCCTCCTCAGCAGATGTTACAAACTGTACAAAGAGTTGGTCACTACTAAGCAAGTTGCAACTCAGGGCTCAGGAACACTTTCCTTGAAAATACAGCTATAGGCCATGCTATTTTTCTGTATTTGAATAGCGACTCTTGGTGTGGAGTTTAGAGCACGCAGATGAGAAAGCTAGCTCAACGAAGTTTAAAGAGGACCATCCTGAAGATCCCTGTGGTGGAGATAAAAATTCCACTCTTGCTGATAATTCATGAGCATAGTGTACCAGTGTGCAGCCACAGCACAGAAGGTGATCTCTCGGTTAATCTGATCTTGAACTGAAAACGTATTCAGGTGGGTTATTCCACATTTGCTTTGATCATTGCAGGCCTGATTCTGATATTCAGACTCCTGCTGAGCATGCTGTAGCTGCACTACACTCCTACGGTTATTGATGAGACTGCTGTGTTGAGGAAGATATCTGAATTTGATACATAGAGACAGTATATGATTTTGCATACCAAAAAACAACTAAAGACTTTCCAAAAGAATATTTGCTATGGAAATTAATCAACTTATAGAAATATCTTGATTTACTCATACTAAATATTATATGTACAAATTGGGGATGCCTATTAAATACAAAATTCTTTACAGTACTGAAAGTGATCTGGCCATACTGATTGATGTTAAAGTGGTGGTGGGAATCCCATTTTTTCCATTTATTTTTTTTAAAACAATCTGACTAATGAAGTTTAGTGATTCTGTTCTGGCAAATTTAACTGAAATGGCAGCACAATTTTGCAAAGAAAAGAAAAAATATGTCTCCTTCCACCAGCCACATACATGCTCTCTGCTCTTATGTAGAGTCAATAAACACTTAGAATGCCTAGTTTTATAAAAACAGTTGTCTAACAAATCTCTTCTAAGATCAGGATAAACAAACCAGGAAGAATACAAGAAATTAACACTTTTTCCCATAACTTTATTTTCATATTACTTAATCTTGTTTTGCAAATATTTAAACAGTTATTAAATGACAGAAATACTTTCTTTACATTTAAATCTGCTTCAATAATATCAGCCTGTAGCAATAAAGTAATACTTGAAAAAGAAGATCTTTCTCACATACTCCCTAAGAAATTTACAGAATGTAGCCTAAAGGGTAAACCACTAAAATTCTGCCTTCAAACAACATTCATGCTGATTCCAGTAACCCCAAATAAGTATAACAGAAGGACTCCCGTGGCATTTCAGAAAGACATACAATTCTCCCTTTCAGATTAATTTAAATATTTGGCAGACCTGTCTTTAAAAATGGAACAGTTGTTATTTTAACTGCATTTTCAATCTCGAGTAAAGAGGTCCCAGTCTAGCAAAGCACTACAGAACACACCTAACTACGAGCACCAAAGAAGTTCTCTGAAAGCCACTTCCGTGGCGATTTGCTAGAATGAAGTCAGAATGAGTAGTCTCTTCCTTTTCTTGATCTTTTGCCATTATTTTTGCAATACAGGTAACAGAATGTACAATAGAACTTTGGGAACAGCTTGAGGAACTTTCAGAAAACAAAGTCAGAAGAAAACTGTAGTTCAGAAGGGAATATTATGCTGCTTGCCTGTGGCCAGTTACCAGTCTCCTTTCTCTCAGCCAGTCATTATTCTCAGGGCACCAGGGCCAAAGTTTCACAGGCTGGGAAATATCAGGGTAGAAACAATCGGAGTTTGCCATCCAAGGTGGCTGTGGTGAGCTGCAGTTCAAAAGAAAAGAACATACGGCTTTAATAAAGATCTTTCCACTGAGTGAAGTTTGCTTTAGGACAACAAACTGAATGAAGATCGTTAAGAAGACATTTAAATTACTTCTATGTTAAGAGGTCCAAGATTCATTTCAAATAAGGAACAATTTAACCTATAGACTCTTCTCAACCAAGCTAATCTGAAAATTCCATTTAACTTAGATTTTTCTTTTCCAACTATTTTTAAATTTGTGTCAACATCTGCTAACACATCAACAGTCTGTAAAACCGAAGCACATGTTTAAACCACATAGAAAGTAAAACAGACTTCACTGTGTATGATTCAAGAAGGGAGCATGGAAGAAATAAGAAAGACCTGGAATACATGAGGATGGAAAATACTACGAATTGAATCAGGCATACCAACAAATGCAGTTTTCTGATCATTATTTGTGTTAAATGTAGTATAAGAATTCCCTTTGTAAGAAAGTATGTTTAAAAAGGCCACAAACCTTTAGGAAGAGGCAAACCTCGAAGACATGCATAAAGAGCCTTCAACTGCATTATCTTTCTTTTACCGGTCTCACAAAATCTAAATTATAAAACAAAAGCAAATACTATTTCCTGCAATTACTTCTACAGACAAGCCCTTGAAAACCTGCTGTAGCTCAGAAACTGATGATCTACAAATGGCATCTTTTATTCATGTTGTTTACTCCTTCCATATTAGGATTTACAGTTATTCATACCAGTGACAAAAATCTGAAGAGCTGAAACCAAAAATGTATCTCATGTTCTAACCGATGGATCTGGTTAACTTTTCTCATCCTTATTTTTCTTGATCTGTCCTTTGTTTGACATGTTTACTCATTTGTTTTCTTCCTTTGGATAAAGTGACTCTGTGGTCAATAAATTATCTTCTTGGCTTTGCTCCTTCAACATCTACAATGGTGAACTCTTTTAATCTCTCACAACTGTTATCTCCCAAGACAGTGAATTTGTTCACTTATTTTCTTCTTTCTCACTCTCACTTATGCAATCTTGAAGTATAGACTACCCAGAACTGTCCAATCTAATTCTTCCAACTGTATTTTTTACAGCTATCCAAGATTATTACATCTTTCCAACGACTTCTATTAGCTCCTTATCTACCTCTGTAACTTATTATTGGAAAGATGATATATCTACAAAATATCTAAGTGTCCTTTCTAACTTTCTGTAGTCATTTATCTTGTGAGAAAAAAAGAAAATGCTTTTATTACTATTTCATCTTGTCACAAAACAACTGACCTAATTGAGAAATCAGAGATGGATTCTATTCTAACTAAAGATTTATTAGTATACAGGCGATAATATAGAAACTTTGTTTAGTTTTCAATTGAAAATAAAATAATTTTAAACAAACTGAATTTTTACAAGACCCAAGGAGGTCATCTGGTCCATCTTCCTGCTCTAGGTGCTACCATGGAAAACATTAGAAGAGATTAGCTATGGCTTTGTCTGGATAAATCTTGAAAAACTACAAGGAAATCTCACAATTTGTTCTGGTGTTGCACTACGCTCCTAGTGCCTTTTTTTTCCTAATGTCCAACCTGAACCTCAAAAACCGCAATGCGTGGTCAATCCCTGTCCTGGTTTGAGGTCTTGTCATTGGCCAATCCGGCCCAAACCACAACAATCCCTCTTGTCATATCCTCTGACAGTACTGAAACACTGCTTGGCTTGCACCTGCTAAATGTAAATGTATTCCCTACACTACTATTACATTCTTCATCCAGAGTCCTTCTGTTTTTGTTATCCATTAAAAATGATCTTTCTACTCCATCTAACCACCTTCCACACTTTTGCCAACACTAAACCACAGAATCACTGAAACATTAACTGAATTAAAAATGCCCACCTTCTGGCTTTCAGTTTTCTCCTTGTTGGTCATATGCTCTAAACCACCGATTGTCTCACAAGTCCTCCTCCTTCCTTTTCCCTTTCTCCTGCTTTTTCAGACTGCTTTCCTTGGCAATAGATAAGAGGCTGCCCTTTGATTGCTTTATTCTCCTGAGAAGTGTTACACTCGTTATCTTGCCATGGACAAAAGGAATATACCCTATATACAGAGCCAGCTTTTTCTTTTTTAGTTCAAACTATGTTTAAAAGGCTAATTGGAATAAAAGAATTATTAGACAGTTAAAATGACACTTGTAATCCAAAAATTACCTAATTATTGCAGAAAAGTTTCATCAAAAATAGAGTTTTTGATAGGATCAGTGAGTCACTAGCAGCCTCAGTTCTGCCCTTGGAGATCCTGAGTTCTTCCTTGGGAGGAGTACAGTGTTGATGGTGAGGAGTTTCTTCCTTCTCAGACTGGGGTTCCCTTGGGTTATATTTAGACATTACATGGGTTAATGTAGACTAGCTCTACTCTAATCCCATGAATTGAAAGTGTTAGCACACTGAGCGCATTCTTGGAGTTCATCTTTTGGTTTGAATTGATCAGAGATAAATCCAATTCACATCCTCAGTGAGTGTACAGTAATGATAAGAGAAGTTGGATAAGTAGAGACAAGGGAGATTCACTTCAAAGGCACGTTCTGATCCAAACTAAATTGCTAATACACATTCACGGGGAGTCCAGTTTAGCCTTCAGATTTTAAAATAAATTTCTATGCCTGATTGCTAACAAAGCATTTTCACTTGTAAAAGTGGCCCACTTGTTTCAGAAGTCACTGAAGATAAATTTTAGTTAATAGTGCATTATTAATACAATAACAGTACAAAGTTAATTGCAATCTGTAGCAACATGGATCGAAAGAGCTACTAAAAATCTGACCTGTAGGACCCTTGAAATTCCTGAATTTTTACAGTTAAGAGCTATCAAAATTGATCAGGAAAGAATGTGCTCATCTATACTTAGAATCCATAGAAATTTAAGATTTTAAACAAAAAAATTATGTTTCACTTATGCCAATATTACATTTCCAAATAGTGCAAGCGTGTAACTTTATTCAAACCCCTCAGCTCCCAAACATGCTACTCCAAAATTGTGTTTTAAATTATATTTGAAATCTCTATAGTAGTCAAGTCAATATACTTCCTAAAATAATAAAAAAATAATAACTCTGTCATACTATTACATATTCAAATTTTGGCATCAGTTCTGTGAATAATGGGAAACCTATGTAAAGGTTTCCTATGGGATGAACACTAGAACATTATGGAATGTTAGAGGGCATATGAGAGCATGGGCTCTTTTTCGTATCAATGGATATATGAGCAGTGAAGAAAAGACCTTCAAGTAGGGCAGAGAAGAAGGTGTAGGCTTTGTGCATTTTAGAGCTTTTTACAGAAGCTTCAAGATTTAGAAAGCATCTATGACATCTGATCCCAGAACGGGGTGAGAACAAGTTCTTGAACACAGTCCTCCTCTACTTGATAGACTGCAGAAGATATAAAAGTTTACTGCAATAAAGTTAAAACAGTGACATGCAGTGTTGGAAGGCTGTCAGTTAACTAACAGAATTAATTTAAAGACGTTGCCTACTGAATTTCCTTTTACAACACCACAGTATATATTGGTTTTAGAATTATCTTTTGGGGGTGGGAAATATGCTTCTGTAGTGATGCCACATAAAAAAAAAAGTGCTGTAAATTAGAGACCTGGGTTTCTTTAAGCCCCAAACACTAACAGTTGGCTTTGAAGAGAAATGCATATAACAAATATTTTGTTCTAATATTTCACACAACAAGTTTACATGTATATGGGGCTTCAAGATATACTGTACTTTAGGAAATAGTAACAATCAAAGCAATTCCAGCTAGTTTCACATTACAGGCACATAATATGATTTTGCTTTCTTTTAATTAGTATAAAGACATACATATGCATAATATGCAAATAGAGATAAAAATCTTGAAAAGTTCCACTAGCTGCACAGCAAAAAGTATCACCTCACCGAAAATCCCGTATCTCAGCAGACCAGATGGGAATGTAGTTTTTAGGGGTTTACTATTTTTAGGTTTCATTATACAAACCATTCTTTGAAAATAGTAGGGCACATGTAGAACCAAAACTGCCAGAAGCAGACAACGTGGACCAATATCAAACAAACTACAAAATCATCCACAAAGTTATCCCTCGAGCTTCAAAAAGATAAAGAATTCTTCAGGTCAAGCTTTTATTTACAATTTATAGGAACTGCTGCCACAAATTGTATTTTCAAAGTAGCAATCACTTTTGGGAAGCATTTGTTTATGGTTTGGCTAGTCAGTTACTGTTCCCTTCATTTTCTTATGTGGCATATATCGATATGATAGAAAAAGTGATCAAAGCAGAAATGAAAGTAAAACATACTGAGTTATTATTTAGTAATACTTGCATATAAGACTGGAGAAATATTTATGTATAAATAACCTAAATGTTGTTGAAGCACCAATTGCAACTACAACTTTTCCACAACAGCCTGCGACTGCTGACTGACCACTGCGGAAGCTTAGAGCCTTTCTGCATTCCACCATGTACTTGAGAGGCAAAATAAGCATACCCATACCAAGTTAGATGAATACACATATTTTCTAATTTAACTTACACTTTTTTACATCTGCTTTTGAATGTCCCAGTGGCTTTTTTGCATTATAGACTTTAGTTCAAGAACATCTTTTTAGCATTGTTTGGACTCCTCTTCCACTTGTTGCAGAGGCTTGCCATTACCTGTGCTTCAATACACCAAAATCTAACTTAACAAGAAATACACGCTTTCCAAAGGAAATGCTAATTCATTACTCAGCTATCAAACAGCACACACAGCACACAATAAGTTAAGGGTTTAAAAGAGTCGTCTGTAGCCTTCTGGTCTATTGAATTAGCATGTTTTGAAACTCATCATATGGAACTGCTTCCCAACCACCACATTTATTGTGCTATTCAGTAATAAACAGTAAACAATGGTCAAATTAAATTAAAAGTGCCTATTATTTTTTCCCCTTGAGTGATTTTGTATAAATAACTTATATACAAAATCAATATCTGTAAAAGCTTTTTAAAACCAGAATCATTGATTTTTCATAGAACCAAGAAGTGCTAAGTCAGAGCCCAACACATACTGAATTGTCCTGATTACAAGCTCACCATTTCTGTCCTTCTAAAAGAAAGATTTAAAAAAAAAAAAAAAAAACAAAACAAACAACAACAACAACAAAAAAAACCCCTCATCAAATTCATCTGCAATTGCAACTGAGCATCACTCCCATCCTGCAGCACAGTGTCCCACCCACCCCACTCACCCCTACCCTACTGGCACAGCTGGTCCCACCGCACCACAGTGGGCAGCACTGGGCACAGAAGGTTCACCAGCAAGTGTCACTGCTGGCACTGGCAGTAGCCCCTGCTGGAGGAAGTGGCAGGGACTTCCTCATGTAGGAACTAGGGATGGATGAGTATCATCAGTCAGAGCAGCAGAGACAGGTCTAAAGAACTAATGGTAAAAGTGAAAGCTGTTTTTCTTTCATTTCAAACCTAAAAAAAATACCTGGTTCATTTAGACGTATAATCAACTTGGAGTCACATTGATATAGCAAGTTTTGGAGGTTTTTTGAGACTCTTTAAGCATGTAGTTTAATTCATTCTCCATTTTTTTCATATCATCTCAGAAAGCAGAGATTAAACTAAAGACTTCAACCTTCTCTACACTATTCAGAGTGTCACAGACTTCTCTTATCCATGCCTTTTACACTCCGGATAACCAAACACACAATAACCTCTCAATGTGGCTTCAAGTGTAAACTGCACAGAAGTCAGGACAACCAAATATCATCTCAGCAAGTATTTATTTTGAAAATGAACATGAAACTAGTCACACAGATAAAATATAGATAGAACTCGCATCTCTCTATTGCCATGCATCAGTATCTTTAGTTTCATGGTTTTCAGCTAATTATGAGAATTAGAAAAAAAAGGCACTGCTTAATGCATTTGAAGTGTGGTACACAAGAAATACCATCTTGTATTCCACATATTACAGTAGACAAACATTACTCACTGATACAATAAATGTCAATTCCAGGCCATTGGCAACAAGCCACATTCCAAATCAGTGCTGTAAATCCTTCAGGAGTTTGACCACTGTTATTTTTAAAACTGTAAACTTTAAATGCCAATGGAAATCTTTATGTGCCAAGACTCTTTAAAAACTTACAAATTTGAAATAACTAAATGCATATCAGAAATAAAATTGTAACTGTAATGATTTTTAAAATCAATTAAGTATGTATTTGCATTTATTTTTTATATGACATACCTATAAATCCTTATACAGTATCATAAAACTCCAGATTCTTAATCAATACTGGTCAGACCTAGACTAATACACATTTTAGGAAACAACTCAGATCTCTCTTCAATGGATATAGTCAATGTCTCTTACAATGGATGTTTGTTTTTATCACCTTTGAATGGATAGATGCAATCTCTGAATTTACTAGTGGCACACTCACAACTGCAATACAAAACTGTCAGAAAGCAAATGATGTGGCTGAAATGAAATTGATAGGAATACCACTACATACTAGTGCTTATCAAAGATAATGAAACCACCAATACTGTAGTACTTAGTGGTGCTCCTGAATTTTGCATTGGTTTGACAGCTAGCAACAATCAAGAGCAACAGGAAAAGGAGACATTATGGAACTGATTTTTATTATATTTTTCCTGTTCAGATAGTGGTGTCTAAAGCGACGTAGAATTCACCCCTGAAGATCTACAGTATATGAAGGCTTTACCAAGTCTGGTTTTGTGGTTTAACTCAAGATCAGAAGACATGTTAGTAGCACTTTGAAAAGATTTGTTTTCTTGAAAGATGATTACTTAATTTGACAGCTACACTCTAAGCATTCAATCAGATCAAACCCACGTGGTTTTTTTGCAGACAGAAGACAGAAGTTTGTATTGTTAAAGATAGCTGTCCTATTGCAGAAAAGAAATGAGATCTGAGCAGAAAATGCAAAAAACAGATTAGCAGCTTTTAATCACAATTCCTTGAGGTGCAGCATACACACACATGATCATATAAGGGGTAAGTACATGCAGTGTCATTCAAGAGCTGAGGACTTTTCTGTCTTCATAGTACCTACAGATGATACACTCACATTTTTCCTCCCTTTATGCTCCGCGCATGGATAGGGTAGATTGAGTACATTGCTCTATTTCTGTTTCTCTTAAACACAGAATCCATACCTCTGATTTCCAGACAGAAATCACTGAAGAATGGAAGACTGCCAGAAAGTGAATCCAAGCATGTCTAAAAAAAATCCCATGTGGTTTAGATCAGAAGGGTTGACACTTTATCTGGAATTCACTTCATGTAACTTTTAGTGTCTCTAATATCTATATTTGATGTGTCTTGCATATTAGAGATGGCTTGTGTATCTAGAGGGACTCAAGTTCAGAGGCCACCATGAATAAGACATTAGAACAGTTGTTAAAGGGGTCACTGATGATGTATATACAGACATGTTCTAGGTAGGGCTTGGGCCTTAAAAAGGAGAAAGTCTTTTCTAGCATTGGTAGGAAGGATAATTGTAACGAAAGCGAAATTATTCAACACATTGAATAACAGGCAAACAATGCCTCAGAGTTGGCAAGCTGGAGCCGTAGAGAGGCCAAAGAATAAACAGATTTTTCCAAAACATGTATATGTGCAGAATCCCATCAGAAAACGTATGAATAATGTAACACCATTCACAGTATTTTCACTAGTCACTCAAGAAAATCAACCAGAAACATTTAAAGAAAAAGATAACTGAATGCAACATAGAGAGGTCATCTAACTCAGCTTCCTACTGAATCTTCATAGCAAAACCTTATTTTTAAAATCTCTTATTTTAATTTCTAATTTTCTCTCCAAATAAAATATTCCAGAAACACAGATCTGAAAGAAAAGGATCTTAATATTATGGCCTCACCTAGGCTTCCTGTCATTTAAAGTTCTTAAAATTGTTACAACAAGCATATACTTTGGCAAAGCCAAACCATGTGAACATATTTATCTGATATTTCTGTCCAGATTTCTCAGTGTGTTTATTCAAGTATGTTCATTTGGAGCAGAGGAATATATATACTAGAGCAAAGATCCACCTAGCTAGATTCCATCTTGCAGTCTTCTCCAAGAGTGCTATAAGGAAATATCTAGGAGAGAGTGAGATAGTCTCACAGCTTGAATGTAGGTGCACCTACATTCAGTGTTAGAGAACCTAACACTAGGACCTAACCTAATGTTAGGTTTACAGATGGACTCAGTGATCTTAAGGGTCTTTTCCAACCTAAATTATTCTATGACTTCCTGAGACAGATACAATTTCTATATATTTGTTAATGTAGTCAAGAGTTAACTCTAGTCGTCTCCCTCACCATGAAACAGACATTCTTAGTATGTTAGGTCTGATCTCTGCATATAGGGTAACGGACCTTCCTGCCCTCAGGGATTTATCGTAACACAGACAGTGTTGCCATCCTGGTCTTGTTAGGATGTAAGTCCAATACTCTTTTCTTCCTATACAGGCCTGACATTTCAGCCTGTGCAGGACTCATTGTTGAGGTTTAACAATTTGTCTCTCTTCTGTGCTGTCTTTAACATAAAGCATACCTCCACTGCCAGCAAGGTTTAGTCTATGTTCCCCATACGTTTTGTAACCTTGTACTGGAGCGTCTCACTGATTACCCTTCTTCCACCAAATTTGTGATAGGCCAAACCGATCACCTAGGGCTGCCTTCACCCAGTGCTGACCATTCCATTTTCCCATCTTATTTCTTAGTATTTCTGCAAATGTATCACTAATTCCGTTCCTGGCAGCCTGTGCTACTTTCTACCTGATTATTCCTACCCTCTGACATATCTGTGAGCATACAGAATTTCTACATCTTGATCTTTCACAGAAGTGTCATCCCAAACCCAACCTTAAGTTTTAAAACCTTTGTTCCCTTATGATTCAGATTAAATTCATATCTTCTGTACAGATGTTGCCGGAATCTCCTGGACAATTTCCCTGAGATATCGTATTTTTAAATGTATTACTCATTTCAGCACATGCATCTCTCTGCTGTCAGATTTTAATAAGCATTATTTACGTGCTCAAAAAAAGCAAAATTCTCATCTATATTTAACATGACGTTTTTATAGGCAAGTGAACCCAGTAATTCCCAATAAGTATTTTCATCTGTGAAATGTCCTTGACCAAAAAATATTTGAAGCAATCTTAAATCTATCTTCTTGCTTCTATACTGACATTCAGAAATTTTTTTCATTTAAATATGATATAGATGAAAGAATAAGCTACACCAAATAACTACAAACTCCTGTAACGGACCTGATTTTTTTTTACTTTGCCTTCTCAAACATAGATAAGAATCTGTGTAAGTATAGAAAAATCCTCAATCAGCAAGGTAATAACAACATATTAGCCTCATCTAAAACAATATAATCCACTTCATATTCTGCCTGTAGAGCTAACGAAGAAACAAATACATGACAGAAGGTAGTTATAATGCTTATACCACTACTGGAAGATAGGTCAACACCACAGCAATGCAAATGGTCTGAGGATTGATGTGATGCAGAATAGGATTTTATGGAAAGCTCTGCACATTTTCCAGCTTTAAGATATAAGCCAACGCTTGTTAAGTCCAGCAAGAGAGTTTCCTCTAACTTCAAGGGGCATTGAATCAAATCTTAATGTTAAAAGCCAATAACTGGAACAACACATTAATTTAGAGTTACTTTTTACAACTCTCAGCGATCAGAAAATCTAGTTTCACTGCTTTCTACTATACTATTAATGACAATCTACATAGGCCCCCAAATGCTGTTTTTCTTTTAATAGGCCATATTAAATATTTCCATTCCAGAAAGCATGCCATTTTGGCAGTAGACCCTCATGTGTGCAGAGAACTAAGACAAATTAGTGGTAAATATTCCTTACACAATTAAATACATATCAATACATCAAATACCAGCTGCTAGAATGCAAATGAAAGCAGACAACTTAAAAAATAACTGAAAATAAAAATAAGTCCGACATAAGACAAGAATGGGGTGAGCAGTGGCAACACTGGAGAATGGTTCAATAAACATAAGATTCATGTTTTAAGCACTCTCATGTATGAAGTGTTGTTTGACAGGAGAACTACTGGGAGAGCGTCTCATACAAAATTTGTATCATGAACCTAAATAAATTATTTTTTCCCTTCTTTAGAATGAGTTTTGCTCACTACAGGTGTTCTCTTTTATAGTGGCTTGGGCTTTATGACATAATACCTGTTTTCCTGTCAAAAATAATTACTACTTTTGTTATTGATTCCATAGCAAGCAGAAAGTTGAAGTGTAAAAGAATAGTTACTTTAAAAACCCCAAACATTTTAGCAATAAAAAGTGAACTTAGGAAAGGGGTCATTAAGAACAACTGTATTTTCAGACAATCTTTTATTTATTAAATTTTGTTCCAGCATAAAGTTCTGTCTCAACAGACACTCCATCCTGGTGGCCTAACACCTTGGGGGGCTGCTCACAGAATGTATGGAGCCTGACACTTCAAAGCAGCTAATTCTGTTTCAGGTTAGCATTTATCAAACACAGTGTACTACTCACTTCAAAACTGGGGCGGGGGACTCACTCTGCTAATGGGAATGTGTTTGTACTGTGTAAAGAAAAATCACAAATGGCAATACTGAGGAAAGAGGTGTGAGATTAGAGGATGAACTACACTTTTCTATTCCAGAAATTATTCACCCAAGACAGAGTCAAGGTATTGAAGCACAGCAATAAAGGAAAGTGCAATTCATTACTCTGTATGTTTTGTGATTAAAAGGGAAAGTTCTCTACAGACCACATCTCTTGTAACAAGGGAACACCACACTTCACCTCCCATACTAAAGAGGTATTTAAGTTTTACATGTTATCATTTTAGACACCTAGCTTAGTCCCTTGCTTTGGAATTGCTGATATCATTGTTAAAAAATTTCCAGAATAAAATACACATTTTTGATTTGTCATTTTTGTAATTACAAGGCAACAGCAATGGAAGTAGTTAAATACACTATATATAAATTCTTAAAGTAGTCTTCCATCAGAATTATCCAGTCCTTTCAAATGCACATCTCAGCTTTTTCACTTTTAATTGAAATCATACATTGAGGTATCGCTCAGTTTATCTACAAGAAAGAAAAAAATATTTTTCTGATAAATTTTCTTCAACTTATTTAGATCCAGAATAAAATAATAAGGAGAAAGTCTAGATTGGATAGGTCTCACATTAAGAAACTACACACATAGAAGATCAATAAGGAAGAACTAGAAGGAACAAAACACAGAAAAGTAGAAGACATTATTTAATCTTTTTCTGGGTTAAGGGACAGAGAAGAGGAATTGAACATAATAAATATTGATGAGAGTATTTGAACTAAAAAAAACCAGAAGAAATTTCCAAACAAGAATGAGCCATTTATGTTTAATCTAAGCTCATAACTGTGGTTCAGGCAAAACATTGCTGCTTTCCAATGCATTCAACGTTATTTAAATTTCTAAACTGGCCCCCATATCTAAGGCAGGGATTTTATCCCTTAGTATAATAAAGGTAAAACTCCAGTTAACTTCCTGGGGGACAGGAGTGTAATTAAGATCTTTAACTTACAGTACCTATATGTAAGCCACTTCATCAGTTGTTCTGACTTCCTTTACAAGATGTACAGAAAGCCAACAGTAGCTTCAGAGGACTTAATTTCCCTGGAAGTATTTAAAAGATGGGTAGACATGGTGCTTAGCGACATCGTTTAGTGACAGTTTTTGTCAGTGTTAGGTTGATGCTTGGATTCAATGATCGGAAAGGTCCCTTCCAACCTAGACAATTCTATGATTCTATGAATTATAATATACTTCCACTAGACTAATAGCAAATTTCCTATTATTTTGACTTGTTTCAAAAACAGAGCTGAGGTAGCTTCAGAAGCCAAGGGGGAAACACATCTCAGACAACAAAATCTTATAGTAAGGACATTTCTAATTTCTGCAGACTGCAAGGTTTCAATACAGCTTGACCAGCATTCCATACAGCCCCTGCATCCCTGGGAACCCACGCAGGGGCTCTTGCCCTCCCTCACTGAGATGGTGGGATACCCCGTCTTATGGTGTGCCCAGCCCCAAATTACATGATAGTCCACACTGATTCTTAAAGCAGAGGACAAATGTGCCACCTGGTTTCTGTCCATGTGTCTGACTGTAGCACAACAACACAGCAATCCAGCCTGATCTGGGAATCCACGCACAGTGCAGCTAATTCACACTTGAGGGACCCACTGGCAAACTTAGCCTAGATCAAGCGTTTCTGGAGGGCATAGAGAAAGAGGCATAGTGCTACCGATGCCTGAGACACAGTAGCTGCAGATAGCATAAAAAGAAGCAAAATTGTTTCCCTCATCACGTGAGAATTGACAGGAGTGACGTTTTGGTTTTACTCTCATCAGTGATGCACTTTGTGACATATTATTCTACACATTATTTCTAAAATTGCCAAATACAGAAATACAGTTCTTGGCCTCCTTATACGCAGATGTTCATCCCTCCTTGGCAAAGACTAGCTTGTGTTTGCATCAAGTCTATTGGAGTCAAATAAGAGACACCTTTTCTTGAGGTCAGTAAAGCATTTTTTGAAACACAGTGCCCAAAACTGGCTACAGTGTCCCTTGTGATGACTTACGTAGCACTTACGTAGATTGGACAAACTGTAAAAATTTGTTGATGTCTCACATTAATATGGCATCATTCCTCATTCACTTAGTACAAAACTTAGCAACAGGAGGTATGACTTCACATGCCAATTATGTCCATATTCTAAGAAGTTTTCTAATTTACCTTAATTAGGGGTATCATGCTACTCACTTCAAGATATTTCAATTTTATTTCCACCACAGATAAAATAATTTCTATTTCTATGCCTCATTACCACTACTAATTCCTCTTTGGCTCCCATTTTCTTTCCATTGTGTCAACATCAATGAGAAATTAACAGAATTCTTGTATTCTTTTCGGTTATACTACATAATCTTCATCTTGTTGTAATCCTCACAACATCTCACATATTTTCTTGCTTCTTTTCATATTTATAGCTAAATATAATTTTATTTTTGCAATATTGGGACTTTTTTCAAAATCTAATTTACCTTGACTTTTCACAGAACCATAGAATAGTTTGGGTTGGAAGGGACCTTTAAAAGTCATCTAGTCCAGCTCCCCAGCAATAAGCAGGGACATCTTCAATTAGATCAGGTTGCCCAGAGCCCCGTCCAACCTGACCTTGAATATTTCCAGGGATCGGGCACCTACCACTTCTCTGGGAAACCTGTTCCATGTTTCACCACCCTCATTGTAAAAAATTCCTTCCTTCTATCCAGACTAAATCTACTCTCTTTTAGTTTAAAGCCATTACCCCTTGTCCTATCGCAACAGGTCCTGTGAAAAAGTTTGTCCCTGTCTTTCTTGTAAGCCTGCAATTTAAGTACTGAAAGGCTGCTATAAGGTCTCCCCGGAGCCTTTTCTTCTCCAGGCTGAACAACCCCAACTCTCTCAGCCTGTTCTCATGGGAGAGGTGCTCCAGCCCTCTGATCATTTTTGTGGCCCTCCTCTGGACCCGTTCCAACAGGTCCACGTCTTTCATGTGCTGAGGGCTCCAGAGCTGAAGTGGGGTATCACCAGAGTGGAGTAGAAGGACAGAATCACCTCCCTCAGACTTGCTGGCCATGGTTCTTTTGATGCAGTCCAGGATAGGTTGACTTTCTGGGCTGCGAGCACACATTGCCATCTCATGTCCAGCTTTTCATCCACCAGTAGCACCCATGCTTGTCTTTTAAATCTTCTGTATGTTATTAATGTCTTATAGATAAATATGTGCCAACAGGTATTGGTCATTCAGGAAAGATAAAAGTAATTTGTTTGCCTTAGAGGGAGGAGGTCATCAGAGATCTTCGCTGGTTAAAAAGGCAATATTAACCAATAATAATAATAACAGCTAGCTGATATGCTCATAAAGACAGGTTGCACAAACTGAGTAAGCTTTCAAAGGCTCCTCTCTAAACTAAGAAGTCCTAAAGAAACATAATGGGTCTTGTTCTGAACAGATTTCCTTAGGCAATTTTACCTCTGGCTTATCATTTCATTTTGTGGTTGACTTCTGAACAGCAAGTGTCGCCATCAGTCACAAGGGACACAGCAGTTTTGGTCTTCTTGCACTATCAGCTTGCCTCCCCCAGATATGAAATAAAGATCATAGTATACAGTTAAAAAAAAAAAAAAAAAAAAAAACAGGTTGTTACTACTGCTTTTTTGGGCATGCTGCTTCATTGATCTCAGTTATGGGAGTCTCTAAGATAATCAAAGCAGCGCGTAAGCCCATCACCAGCCAATATAAAGCCAGAAGAGGAAAAGTAAATCTTTAACACCAAAAGCTTTGGTAGTTTTCTCTGTATGATATGATGTTCCCAAGGGAATGGACTTCAAGAAAAAAGCGAAAAAGGAGAGAAGAGTCTCTCAACAGAGTAACCTGTTGCACTGCGCACACAGTTTACAAACAAACATGCTAAAAGAAGAAAGAGAAAAGGGAGCCAAAATGAGCAGAAAAGAATGGTACTAGCCGTGCCCTTGACCCAGGAGAATATGTGCTCTTTATTGAAAAGATCTGGTTACAAAGTCTCTGCCCTCAAGTGCTAATGGGACACCCACCCACTTTGTGAATGTAGTTACATTCTCTCATTGGAAAAAAAGGCAACATACCATGAACATTTCCTCTTCTACTATAACCTTGCTTTTATAACCTGGTAAAATCATGCCATACAGTAACAATGCATATATGGATGAGTTCATACCCATGCACATATATAAAGTTTATTTTTACTTTTTTTAGACTTCAGAAGTTTTATGTGCTGGCTGTGTTTCACACGAAGAACACCTCAGAGCCTTTCTTACTGAACTCACAAAGGTTCAGAAAGCTGCATTTAAACAAGTGTGTTATGTTAATATTACCATGTCTTTATAAATACACATCAATTAACATATAAAAACACACAACACAATGTAAAATACAGCTGGTTTACCTCAGGATATTATGCTGAGGGAATTAAAAATGTCTTACTTCACTGCTTCATGTACATAAAAGCAATAGAATGATTACAGCTTTCCATTGTTAAAATAACACAACCTAAACCTATACTATTTGTTTAGAATTTACAGTACCTAAACAGCCTGTGAGCATTCAAATCAGAGATTTCCTTTGAGAGTTCATTCTCAGAGTCAGTGCTTTTTGCTTTCTGATAAAAAGGTGAAGAATGTCCATGTTCCTGTATGGAACATGGAATAAAAAGTATATTCTAGATCAAGAAATGTTCATCTGTTTCATATACTATCAAGATCCATTCTGTAACTAAAAGCTTTTCTGTCCCTTCACCTCCAATTACAAGTCTGTTCCAGGTCCCCACTCCTTTGATTATTGGGCAGGAAACTAGGAACGAGTTTTTAAGTTTTTCCATGATTGCTGTTTCTAAGGAATCCTTTTTTAAAGTGTCATGGCTGGACTAAGAATTCTACTAAGAATTACACATATTCCACATTCCACAATATGTCACAATTCTGTATAATTCTTCTTTCCTTGTAGTTCCCTTGCTCAAGTTCTCTGCAGCAGACACAAACTTGTACAAATCAGAGGACAGCTGCTAATGTGGTGGTTAATTTTTTCAGCCACATATCCACACGTATCTCTTGCCTATTCCACTTTAAATGTAGGGCGCCGTAATAAAGGGCTTGTCTAATTACAGCATATTGAAGGCAATTTTGAAGCGGTCAGATTGCTGTCAGATTGCCCAGAGAAACATCACTGGAGATACTCAAAAGCTGACTGGACATGGTCCTCCTGAGCAATCTGCTCTGGGTGGCCCTGCTTGAGCAGGAGTGTTGGACTAGATGACCTCCAGATGTCGCTTCCAACCTCAACCATTCTGTGATTCTCTGATCTCAGAATAGTGAAGAAGGGATCTGAAGATACTGCATGATGAGCAACAACAAAGAGTGCAATGAAGTAGAGTACATTATTGACCTCGATCATTATTACACGAGAAAGAAAAATGCCAAGGTCAGTCAAACTCTTGGGTACATTAAAGCAAAATTCAATTAAATTCAAAAGAAAGAAAATATATAATTAGCAGTATGAATATGTGTAATAAACCATTTTTTAATGTAGAAAACATTTTTACTATATTCTTACAATAGCAATTTTTCAAAGTCTGCAAAATACACTTAGAACTCATATGGCTGGACAAATGATCAGGAATGGTTTCCAGATCATTTTCTTTAATGACAGGTTTGAAACAACTTAAGTGTAATCTCAGACATTCTTCAAAAGACTGTCTTAATCTCTGAGGCTACTAATGTTTGCATGACATCATTGTCATTACAATCCTGTCTCTTCACTCCATAACGAGAAAAACTGAGGGAAACATGAAAAAGAGTTTTTACTAGCGTCCTGCTCAGGTGTATTATTTCAAATTCCACTTCAAAATCTGGACATTAGCTCACAGCAAAATAAACTAAAAACCCAAAATTCTTTCATGCAAACCTATCCACACAAGCATAGTCAGGCAGTCCCCTTCAAAGCAGTTGGTTTATACCTCTAATTATCCTTGATACACCAGAGGAATGCATTTTTCTTCCTAAAAACGAAGCACGTATTAGAACTTAACAGGCTCACATTTCTTTTATTATTCCACATGCAAGTGACTCAACATGTTATTTAGAGTATATTCCTTTTTTCTTTTTTTTCCTCAAAATCCTGACATACTCATACAACTTCCGCATTTAAAATAGTCACTTCATCATGAAACAATGTATCACAAGAGAAAGACAACTATCAAAAGAGTAAACCTTTTGCATGAAGGAACTTCTATGACTTCTTGCATTCAACATTTTCAAAACAAAGTGCAACAGTAAATGGAAATTTTCAACATGATTCATCTTGGGTAGTGTTGTTTCTATCCCCACAGGGTATTTACAAAATTTCTGCAACTGGCATAAAGTCCACGTGTTACAAAAGCTGTGAGAAAGAGCAACATTTTTTAAAAAGTAGGTGTTAAATACTGGTCACATAAGCACAAAGCAGCCTGATGAAGTTACTTGTGCCTGGCAGATCTAGACCAATTGAAAATAACTGCAAGTGCATGTATTTCTTCAGGATACCAACATATACAGTTAAAATTGTCACCATAGTTTAAAAGATTTTAAAAGATACAAAAACTCTTATTCATATAAAATCATAGAATCGCCTAGGTTGGAAGGGACCTTTCAGATCACCTAGTCCAACCATCAACCTAACTCTGACAAAAACCATCACTAACCATACCTCTAAGCACTATGTCTACTATCTTTTAAATACCTCCAGGGATGGTGACTCAACCACTTCCCTGGGCAGCCTGTTCCAATGCTTAATAACCCTTTCAGTATCAAAATTTTTCCTAATATCCAATCTAAACCTCCCTGGCACAACTTGAGGCCATTTCCTTGTGTCCTATCACCTGTTAGATTCAACATTCTCTCAGATTAGTTGTCTAAAAAGAAAGGGATATAAAAGCAGACATACCACTAAAACATTTAGCAGTTACCACAGTGACAAGAGGCATCCTAAATTTTGTCAGATTTTAGTTTATTTCTGGGTTAACAATTTAAATAAAGAAAATAAACAGTGATTCATTAGTAATCTTATATGCTCATACAAAAAAAATTGCTGAGATGTAGTCTACCTAAATAGTAATAATAAGCCTTTTAAATACGTAATTTATACTAAAAATAACACTAATGTAATTTTGAAGAACATTAATGGAAATGCTAAACAATCTCAGTTCTGCCTTGCCTCTACCAAATATAGTATGATATTTTTATGTAAGTTACATTTACTAAAGCCTCTTATATATTTACTAATGACTTTTAAGCAGACTTAGTAATAGATGTATTCCAAAATCTGTGAAAGTACAGTGATTAAATAAAAAAATTCCAGATGCCCATTCCTCTGGCCTAAAATGCTAGACATGAAGGAAATGTGTATTTGCATCTTCCATAAACATACAACAAAGTTTAACCTGAGATTAAAATGTAACTTTATACATGAACCACAGAATTGTACCTTCCTCATAGAAGTCATGGAAATGTAATTCCATAAAAAAATCATTGCACTAGTATTATACTATCACTTTCACAAAGAAAGGAACAGAAGGCCCAGGGAGATTCCACTGTGTCAAAAATACTTCTGGAAGCAACTACTAAATATACTTCTTAAGATGAACCTTGAAGGAAAGGAGAAGCCAAATGTGTTTTCCATGTATAATGAAGTACAGTTGTTGGCAGTCAAAAAACATAAAACATATTGACACTTCACCACATGAAAAAAGTATCTTCCCACTACTTAGTGACACATTGCAACAGTTTGTACATGCAAGTGTCCAGGTAGCTCATTAGTAACGTTCCTTTATAGTCTCCACAGACAACATTCTCAGAGTCATGGGCTATTGTCACTTGGAATCTAACATGCTAAAAAGCGTGGATGAGCCCTAAATCTGAGTGCTTTCCTGCCTTTAAAATGGGCAAGCCCACTTGTCAAAGAATGGAAGATGATGTTTTACAGTGCAGGCAGCTACAAAAATCTGTGGCAGGATTAGCCACATGGCATGAATTTTCCACTCATGACCACTACAGTATGCATAACAATCTTGTGGCGAGGCAACATTCATTGCACATTTGCCATCCCACAGATGATTATTCTAAAATTTTTGAAACAAGACTTATATTTTGAGATCATTATTGTTGACATTAGTAATTACAAGAAGCATTCCAAGACACAAAGTTTTAATGGTAAAATAAAGCACCAAATATCAAATGAAAAGAAAAACCGTGGATACATAAATGTAGATCATTCTTGTTAAGTCAAATTTCTCAAAGAGTACAAATGCCATTTATCTGAAGTCAACAAAGGCTGCTTCTGTCTTTTCTGATAGAGTGCAATGTATTCATTTAGCTGGAAAACACTAGAACGTTAGATGAAAGCTCAAACTAATGATTCACAAGTAATTTCAAAATTATGTACACCAGGGTGCACTGATTCCTCTTGCTTACAGGCATTCTCTACATGTCTGTTATCCTATAAGAGCACGGGTCATGATGCCTCCCTAGCGATCACCGGTATGCTAAGAGGACAAGATGGCTTACCAGCCTGTGCACTGAATTGCCAATGGGACTTGGTCAGACATGTAGTAGCCACATCTTCTCTCTTGTATTGCTTGGGTGAAACAACTGTCCCACCTAATGCATTTTCTGGGACCACATATAGCTCTTTTCCTGAACAGCAGTGAAAAGCAGTTCCATTCTCCAGAACCAGCCTCATGGAACCCTGCCTGCCACCAGCTCGTGAGTATCTTCAAGCCTGAGCTAAACTGGTCAGATTAGGAGATAGGTCTAAATCACCTTTTTAATACCACTGTGTGTACTCAGGATGCTTTTGGTTTTCATTAGGAAAACCAAAAACTTCATGACCAGGTGAAAACCCGGGCTTTTGGTGCCTTCATTATCCAATTTGAGAACAGGGATAAGAAGACTTTCCTACTACCTAGGGCTGCTGTGAAGGCAGGTAGAGTGAAAAAAATGGTATATCACTCAAGATACCACAAGCAAGAAGGAAGGAGAATTTACATGTGTTATATAGGTCAAGATATTTTTAAAAGTATTGTTTTCCTGAATTTATAAACATATTCCTAGTTGCATAATATAAAATAGAATATGAAAAAAAAATAGTTTTGTCTTTTGATGAAATTTTAAAAAGAAATTTTTAAGATCAGTGCAACGTTGTGCAGATTCACCTTTAAATCTTTTAAGTCCATGCTCTAAATCTGAGTAATATTTAAATATAAATGTCACTTCAAAAGTCTTCTATTCCTGTGCAAAATATGAGACGAGGGTGTACATATTTTTTCTTCGTAACCTTGCACTGTTATTAAGAGTAGGTCATCACATCTGGAATACTCTTCACTTCTTCCCCCACAAAAGAAAGAAGGAATAGAAGGAAAGCATGAACCAATTTTTCTTTTCACTTTACATTTTAACTTTGTAATGTTAGGAAGTTTAATGTTTCTGAAATGTTTCTGTTTTCTTTTGGTGGTCAATGGAGTTAAATCCAGCTGATGGCTGGTCACAAGTGGTGTTCCTCAGGGCTCGGTGTTGAGACCATTTCTGTTTAACGTCTTTATTGATGATCTTGATAAGGACATAGAGTGTATCATCAGTAAGTTTGCAGATGACACCAAGTTAAGCAGGAGTGTTGATCTGCATGAGGACAGGGAGGCTCTACAGAGAGATATGGATAAATTGGATCAATGGACCAATGATAACGGTATGAGCTTCAACAAGGTCAAGTGCCAGGTCCTGCACTTGGGCCACAACAACCCCTACCCACTGCTACAGGCCTGGGGAAGTGTGGCTGGAGAGCTGCCTGGCAGAAAAGGACCTGGGGGTTCTAATTGACAAGCGGCTGAATATGAGCCAGCAGTGTGCCCAGGTGGCCAAGAAAGCCAATGGCGTCCTGGCTTGTATTAGAAATAGTGCGACCAGCAGAAGGAGGGAGGTGATTGTCCCCCTGTACTCGGCACTGGTGAGGCCACACCTTGAGTGTTGTGTCCATTTTTGGGCACCTCAATACAAGAGAGATATCGAGGTGCTGGAGCGAGTGCAGAGGAGGGCAACAAAGCTGGTGAAGGGCCTGGAGAATAAATCTTATGAGGAGCGATTGAAGGAGCTGGGGCTGTTTAGTTTGAGGAAAAGGAGGCTGAGGGGAGACCTCATCACTCTACAACTACTTGAAAGGACATTGTGGAGAGGTTGGTGCTGGTCTCTTCTCACAGGTAATTAGCAATAGAACAAGAGGGAATGGCTTCAACCTGCAACAGGGTAGGTTTAGACTGAACATGAGGAAAAAATTCTTCACAGAAAGAGTGGTCAGACACTGGAATAGGTTGCCCAGGGAGGTGGTAGAGTCACCATCCCTGAATGTGTTTAAGACTCATTTAGACGTGGTGTTAGGGGATATGGTGTAGGGGAGAACTTTGTAGAGTGGGGTTGATGGTTGGACTCGATGATCCCAAGGGTCTTTTCCAACCTAAATGATTCTGTGATTCTATGAAAATAAACTGAAATAAAGCCATCAAAGGTGCAATTTCTAGATTCCTCACCATTCTAATTTGACTATGAAACAGTAGGCTCTATATGTGGAATTACTTATTTCATAATATGAAGATTATTTATAAACAAATTATTTAATGTTGTTTGCTGCCATTTGTGAAATAAGGACTATATTTCAAGTTCCTACAAATTACACACTTTGTTGTCTGTCAGTTCCTCATTAACTTGATACCTTTTGGATCCCATATGTAATATAAATATATCACGCTGAAAAATTGCAATGGATGTATCTGAAGTTATGCAATTTGAAAAGGGTTTATATGTATGGGGAAGAGGGAAAAGGGGCATGATAAGGTATACTATGTACTGAGTTTATAAACTGCCCATAAATAAAATTCTCAGAACAGAAGATTGCTACTCAATTGACACATTCCTCAGATGTGACTTCAGTGCACCCAATTCTGGATATCCCAGTACTCGGCACATGAAGAACTGAGTGACTTGCCAGACTATTAGGAACAAATAGCTTTTACTAGCCAGACACTAGATCAACAATCAGAAAGAATAATCTGAACCAAATCCCATGTCGAAAGCCCAGGGACTTCAAATACAAGCACTTACAGAAGTATCTCTGAGACAAAGACTCATATATCAAATTTGTTATATTATAAGGGAAAAATCAAATATTGGTTGTAGGGCATATTTCATTTCTAAAAGAAAATTTTATTGTTATACTGTAATGGGAAAATTCATTATTTAATACAGAAAGCTAAAATCTTACCATATATAATCCCTCTGAACTAAAAGAAAAAAAAAAAAAAGATCAGTTTGGTTCTCTGTACATCTTATTAAGTCTTTGTGATTTTCTAGTTTTCTGTTCTCTTCAAACTAAGATGCTACAGACTCACTGAATTACATTTTTCTTTTCTACTTTAATGTAATTTCTGTTATCAATGAAATGTTTATCCTATAGTAATGAGAGAAATACAATATTATTATTGTGAACATCATGTAAAATATCTGTGTAAAAATTATAAATAAAATTTAAGTAATCATATGTTGATTTATGTCATCTACCATTTCATTGGTAACTATGCAGATTCCTACACATGCTTTTGACTACAATCCTACAAAATATGAAAGACCCTAAATATGCACCATAGTAAACATTCTCTGTAGCTAACAAGTGACACGGTGAACACAAAATATTAATATTATTATTAATTTTCAGAGCACTGAATATTTACCAATTCCTGTTAACTTTTCAAAATTGTAAAGATGGAGAAATATTCGGCAGTAAAAAATGCAATGCCACATTGCAATTTGGAACAAAAAAATTACTAAAATAATATACACTCACAAAATACTCAGAACACTAACAGAAGAAGACTAACCAGGGTTAGTTTCCTGGAAATTCTTAGCTTACAAAGGAAAAACAGAAGAGAAATTAGATTAATAGCTTTCTTAAAATGTGTTTTTCCTAAGTGCACGATTTGTACAGCCAAACGAGAATTTTAAATGTAGCATGTCAAGTAACAAGCTCACTCAGTGTGCTGTACCTCAAATACACATATAAAAACATTTGCATTAAGTAACTCGGGGGGGCGGTTAGAACATACACATTAAATTTAAATGCAAGTTTTAAAACAACTGCAAGTCTTATAAGGAGAAGTCTGTTATTTATATTGTAATAGAAACAAAAACAAAGAACTTCAAGGCATGAAACTCAAGGCATGGCTATACTATGAAATGGACCATGGTGCTGTTACCCTTGAGTCAACAGAAAATCAAAGCAACATGTCCATATGGTTTAGTACAGCACTGTGCAGTCTTACTTGTGTGAGTTCACAGTCCATGTAGCCATGTTAGTTTGGAATTACCTTCCAGTAAGGCTGACAAGGGTTATTATCTCATCTACAGTGTTGGAATAAAACAGTTAAACTGTCCCAGGCCACAAGCTGGCTTGCCAGGACTCTACTGATGAGTTTAAGTCTGGTGTGAATAAAGCAAGGCTGGATTCTTCATGCACACCTACATAAATATGTCCTTACTGCTATCAGGACTTCAGTCTTTACTGATGAAGGGTGGCCATTTATCAGTAAACACTAAAGTGGAGTAGTCTACACAGACATTCACAGTCTGAGTACTGTCAAGCATCTTGGACTGGGATATCTGTAAGGTTTGCACTCCCTTGTTCCCCCTCCTGCTGTCCAAACATGAGATAAAAGTCATAGAGAGTGCCCCACCTTTTTGGTTACAAACACAACCTCTCCCTTTGAAAAATGACTTCAAAACCAAAGGCAAGGAATGCAGCTGTGAATATGTAAAACACTTTGCTAAGAATGCCCCCCAGTTTTTAAGGAAACAATCTTCAGGTGATTATCCTTGCATACTCATGCTCTGGGTGACCCCAAGCAGTATCATATCCTAGCCTGACTAGACAAACTCAGAGACACTAGAAGGATATATTCAGTTTAGCAGTGGCATAATTTTTAATAAAAACATGGGTCAATCTGCAGGCAGCAAGTATACACATCACTAGCTCAGAAACATTTCCAGAATTTTCTTGGGACTCCCTTTGGCTTGAGCTGACAATTTTCTCCAGGACCTTCACAGCAAATATGCATAAAGCTGGCACTACTTTGGAGAAGAACTTAGTGAAAGTCTTAAGAATAATCATACCAGGAAAACAAAATGATATGCAACAGTTCTTTTCAAAAAGCCTGGATCTATGTATTTTTCCAGGGAAGATAATGGTTATCAAAATGTCATTTTCATTAAAAGATGAAGATACTAGGTTACAGACATAAAGGTTCACAGCAAGTTGATATCCCTTTCTGTGGTATGGTCCCTAGAAAAAGAAAAAGTCAATTGCTCAAAGAAGTTAAGGATGTCAGCATATGAAAAAATGAAATACACTTCCACAAAAGTAGTGAGCAGAGACTGATGCTAAGTGCGTCTTCACACAGTTCACAGAATTCCTCATGCTGAAGGGGGAAGAAATGGGTCTTTCAGGATTGAAAAGCATCTGATTACATGCAACGTTAGAATGCCAGTCCACTACACTACGCATTTGCAGGTTCCTTTCTCTTATTAATTATCTGCCAAGTAAACTTGCTTTAACCCTCAGTCATACAGTATTTCTGTATCTGGAGCAGATTTATCAAGTTTGTGCGGAAGCTTCATTCCAAGCCATTAGACAAGTCTGTCACCAAAGTTGAAGACTCAGCTGGTAAGTGGAGTAGGTCCTCAAATCAAGAGTTATCACTCTTGTGAAGTAATTTTCTTGAAAACACGCTGCCTTGCTTTCCTCTGTATTTACAGTACTAGAGGAAAGCAGTTTGAAAAAGCAGAAACAAAAGGACATGTATTAGAGCCTCAGATAAAGACAAAAGATAGATCCAGCAGGATGATGAGACAAACAGTAGAGAGAATGTCAGAGTTTTTTCTGATACTTCTGTCTAATTCAGGGTTTGGATATCCAAACACTTAGCTGTATGTGTTCTTCCTTTAAAACCAAAGAGTGGAATCGGATGCCCAAAACAGAGGCACAGGTGAATCTCAAACAGTTCATGTAGGAGATGATAGAGAGGCCAATAATGAAAGAAAATGACAAAATTAACACTAAAATGTCAACACAGGCAACATAAACCAAAAACCAGTAACTAATGTAGGAGATGAACATGCAGAATATAACTAAAGCACAACAGCAGAAGAGCTTCGCCTCCACCGGATAGTTAAGAAGAGAGGTGATATATTCCCTAAGAGCTTTGAATAGCAGACAATGGAAGATTAAGAATATATCCTTTGGTATTGCAGAGGCTATAGAAGTCTGGGGTCTTGTTTGCTGCCAAGGTTTGCACACAACTAATTCTGTCAAGTTAATTAGCAGATACTTAGAGGTGCATGAAAATTCCTGGAAATCAGTCCCACTGCACCTGTGTGGATTACTTACACAGAAAATAATTACAAGAATCTTCACACGTTCAAGATTTCAACATTTTCTTGAATAAGTTCTGAAAACAACTATCGTACATGCACCTTTCCACAAAGAAAACTGTGTTATTTTTAGTATTTGGGTTCCTCATTTATTATGTTATATAACATCATGACTGTGGCTGTAGGTACTACTCTAGTAGGCTTTGCTACTATTTATTATAATTTCATGACAGCCTCTGGACACAGTATTGCTCCAAATGAAACAGATGGCTGTTTCGACTAATGTCAATCAGAGTAAGGTCTATAGTTTCAATCCTGTACTTCGAGCACACAAAACATGAAAGCACCCTTGCTTGTATTTTGAAATCACTGTAAAATTAAGCACAACTACAATGATTAACCTTTAAACAAAGATCTACATTTAGAAAGAGATCCTGTCTCCAAATATCAAGATTTTTCACCATATATATTGTAGAATGTCTGATTTAGCCAATCAAACCCCAACACTTGGCCTGAAAAGCAGACTCCACAGCCAAATAAAATAGCACTGTGGATCTGTTATAAACATTTGACAAAAATTTGTCAAACCCAGAGTTTTCAATCCTGTGAGTGTATTTTGTACTCTAAATGACTGAAATTCCTTGTATAATTAATTAATCTATCTTCCAGTTTTTCTCTAAATTTTAACAAATATTAGAAAATGGGTCTGGTGTAAATTAATAATATGCTATTTCTTTTTAAATTAGAACACTTACTAAAACAATTTCCTTCCCAGAACTCCAAGATTTAAAACTGTATTTTTCAAGTTACAAGTCTGGAAAATTGGATCTATTTGCTGAAGTATGTTTAACACTACTATTACTATTTGTCCATCTTTAGCACAGTAATCCAGATAATCCTTTCCATTTTACATGTAAATAACATGAGAATTCACTGTTCCATAACACAAACTTTCTCCTATATGGCTATTAGAGCAAAATTCAATTTGTGTTTATTATTACTATTCTTGGTGAAATGTATTTCATTTCTAATCTAATTGTCTTGCAAATGCAAGGCATATCTCATTTTTATTCACCTCATATTTACTGGGTATTTATTAGTATTTTTTCATTACTCTTGCTTGTTTCAAGAATTTTTCACTTTATAAAAATAAATATCCGTTCTACCCTTTTCAGCACTTTAAAGTCTTGTAGTAAAATTGTGTGTGAATACACAATTTTTCTTTTTTTTTTCTAGATTCTGTTCTACTTCTGTTTCTTTTTTGTTACATTTGGTGAGTGTAATTGTATACAATTATGTATTTACTTTTATTATATTTTACTGATATGCTAAATTGCTAATATTTCTTTTGAAGAATAATTTTAAGTCAAATCATTGTCAAATATATTCCACTATATTCCAGAGAACAAAACAGGGAGAAATCTTATTACGTATTTTCCTAGCAGATGTATTTCCTTCAGGAACAAAAGATTTTGCAAATGGAAACAAGTATCTTTTTTTTTTTTTTTTTTTAAATTGCCAGCATAAAGGTAAGAACATTAAACTGTCAATGTATGAAAGTATGCACAATGCTAACACCTCACCTTTCAAAAGTATCTTTTGAAAAACACAAGCAACCAGATTAATAATATGTTCCATATAAAAGTGTCAAGTAGGATGGTGCAATTAGCCTTTTGGGAATCTAGTATTTCATATAGGAGAATAAGTATAACTATACATAAAGTATAACTATTTTGACATGTAATTATCCAAACTTATTAATGGTATAAGCTAACACTAGTAAGAATTGTATCCATAAAGCAAATCCTTTCCTTTGGTTCTTATTTCATTTGAAAAAGTCAAAATTTAAAAAAGTTGTAAGACTGATGGAACACTTTGGAACAGCATTTCCTAGAGTTGCCATCATACCTATACAGTTTAATCCGTAAGGAATATTATATTGCCCTACATAGCAAATAATAAGAAAACCCAAACGTTTTTTAACAGGCTCAAACTGATTTACGTTAGAATTGTGAGGAAAGCATTCTAGAGACTTTTAAAGAAGATGACTCTACTCCATCCTCTTCCCCAAAAGCAAAAGTTTCACAGCACTTTGCACAATGATACATAATACCAAAAAAAGATTAAATAGAGACCATTTGTAAAGATGTCTGCATATTCCATGAAGGGATACCTCTTCTACCTTTATGATGACAGATCTCAAGACAAATTCTACTAAAGATAAAATATGGATTACCAGGAATTTCAACAGCAAAACCCAACAAACTCCTGCCCTAATGACAGATAAAGTTTGTTTAGTATGTATACAGGATCTAGGTACATCAATCTAACCCAGACCTGTCTAACTGTGCTGCTGCAGTTGAGCAGATGAGCAGAACACCTTTAACTGTAGGAACTGTCAACAGGTGTTTCAATTAACATTCTGAGAATTTTCTTTCTCTGTTTTTTGTGTGGTTATTACCTTGGCTAAATAATTCTACTTTGCTATCATGAAATTTCATGTCTGTAATCCCCATTGGTTCTTTCTTAACCATTTTTATTCCTCCACAGTACTTTCCAACTTTTGTCTTCCTTTTCTTTTCCCCTACTGCAATGCTTGCCTCCTTGAGACTTGAGAAATTTCTCTTCTGTTCTCCTTCCCCTGCCTCAGAGGCCTAGTCTCCTTTATTCTCTCCATTACTTATTAACATATCAATGTCTTCTGTCTCTTCCTCCTTCCAATGTAAACTTTCCTTAGTTCGTGTGTCCTTAAAAGGCCTGCTGTTGTCCACAGTTGTTTCTCCAGCTACAGATCACTTCTCATTTACTTAATAACGAAGAACAGGTTGTTGCAGTCAGGCTTTGTGTGTTTTTTTTTTCTCCAGTCCTCTTCTCTAGTATACCTTTTGCCCTTGAATTTCATTGAAATGGTTCCTGACAATCCTTCTAATGACCTGTTCCTAGCCATAACTGAGAATAAATAAGTTTATTGCTTCCATCTATCAAGCTGCCTTCAGTACAGCTGACAATGCTTTTCCTGGGGTCTAGATCTCTCTCAGCTTCCTTGATCCTTCCCTGTCCTCATTCTCTTCCTGCTTCATAAATTGGTCCTTCAGAAGAGCGTTCTCATTTCCCAGTCAATTCCCAATAACATCTCACAGAAGTCTGCCCTTACTTTTCTCTTTCCCTTCACCCCTTTTTACATCTTAACTTCAGATAATGTTGAACTACTGTTTCTCTATGCGACTCACAGTTAAACCTCTATTCCAGACCTGTCTCCTCACCTATCTAATGATTCACCGTCATTTCAAGTCCAACAAGATTAGAACAAGGACTCTCATTTCTCTTTCACTGCAATTTTTGCTCAAACCTTCTTCGTCATTGTACACAGTAACTTGTTACTGGGACAGATAAACTGGAGATCATCTGCAACTTCTATTTCCTTCTACGTCATCACATCTAGGTTATGTTTCAGTCCTATAAATTCTTTCTGCTTAAGATCTCAAGAATCTGGTCTTCCACATTCTTTTAAACAGCTAAAACATTTATTTAAATATAGGTCTCATTGCTAAAATGAGGCCTATTGCTTTTTCCGCAGCTTGCTCATTGCTTTCATGATTCCTTTCCTTCACTATTCTCACCCCTTGATTCAAAACAAAAATGAGAAGTCCACCACTTCCACCATGCCACCACCTTCCCTTTTTAATGCATCACACTGAAGCTAGTTGTTTTCACTACCAAATTTGCAAAGTCTGTCTCTATGTCAAGCTTTGAGCATCTTGCTTACACAGGAGCACAACTCATCTGTGTCAGGCATCTCTACAATGAATAATTCACTAGTCTGCCCTTCTATTTAAAAGAACAAACCAGTTATTGCAGAATGCTGCAAAGTTTATTAGCGCTACACTGATATATTTTGACATTCACAGATAGAAATTAATCTGATTTATTCCAAACTAAATTAATACCTAAAAAGGGATAATCAGAAAGATGATTTTGAATGCCAAAGAAAATTACTCCTGAAAAAATATAAACATAATTGTAATAATCTTTGAGGTTTACTCTTATGGTAATACAAAGAAAGAAAAAACATGCATGTAAGGTATACTGTTAGTTTTCCAGAGTATTAATTCTTACAGGTTAATAATAGAAAACGTCAATGTTGAGTGAAGCTCTTTCACAGCATGACCAAAGACCCCATACAGACTTAGAGACAGACAGGTCTGGAGCAATTCTTATATGTTTACTGTGAGCAGCACAATGAGGACTCACAGATAAATGGAAAAAAATGACAGTGATTTAAAAATACAGAGAGATCGAGAGCTATTATTCTTTAATATCACAATTCTTTAAATTGAAAAGATTTACTAGTTTCAAAACATTTGATCTACAGCTATATCATTATTCTTTATATAACCTTTCAGTTAAAAAAAAAAAAAAAGACCATATTACATCAGCTATAATAATATGCCTTGCATGTCTCCAAAAAATAGCCTAAAATAGGCATTCAACACGAACTGCTAATGTCAAACACAGATTAAGTTTCTTTGGAACTTGGAATATTTAGCTTTGGTCATGCTGAATGTGGGTCTGATGTGAAATTCCAATACTCACGGTTGCCACACATTGACCATAGAATCCCTCTATAGCACGAAGACAATCTACAACAAGGCTTGGTAAGCAATCTCTGAATTTTCTTCAACTACAAGCTGCGGCAAGAAACTTTCTGAATCAAGCAGACAAACAATGGACGCTCATGAAGTCATTTCTTTAAAAATATATATGTTCTTACCTTGTTGCAAACTCTCCGGCTCATCGGTTGGATGGTTAGAAAATTCCCTAGCACTGGTCCCAAAGAAATATGTCTTTAACAAATATCTGAAATTAAGTCAAAATGGTTATTCTGTCCACTTTTTTCTTATGGCTCCCTTTGTTTTGTTTCCCTTGCTACTCTTTCCTAATCTACACTTAATTCACTCTCATTGACCTACTTCCTTCCCACTTCCCTTCAGCTCCACTGCTGACTCAGCACTCATGCAGTTTTCAAAGGGCACGGTTTCCTTGCAGACCAAATGCTATGCAGAAGCCTAGATGGTGAGTATATTGCTGGCAATCTCACTGCCCTGTCAAAGCTTTTGACAAGCATGCAACTCTTGACATATAACAATTTCTTGAGAACGCAGCAATTCATCAGTTTTCCATTATTATAAGTTTTACAAAGGAAGTCATTAAAAATGAAGCAGCAAAGATGGCGGTAACAGTTTGGCATTGTTGCGAATACTTTTATGATTTATCATGTTCTGACACTTGATATAAGGCAAAGAGCAAAAGTAGAGATTGTTGATTACATCAGCCTGACATTCATTATTCATCCTCAGTATCCATGGTCCATATGAGACACATGAGCCATTCTGCAGATACTACTGCTTTCTGAAAAATCTGTTCGCATGATATCTTCTAAAAACCCACTAGTGAACTGTGAAGAGACTTTAAGAGCAGTCCTTGAAATATTTAGAATGTTGCACCTCAGTGTCACAGGCAAGATTAATATTAAGCTGATTTTCAATAGGGACAGTTATGATCAGAAGCTGTAGTGATAATTAAGCCAATATACACTTTCTTTTCAAACTGTATTTGACAGCATTTGCAATGACTTAAAAAATGGCTTATCAATGCTGAACTTCCAAAGCAAAGCAGTTTTCAAGCCAAGGTTATGCATTGTCCAACAGAGCCACCAACCAATAAGAGACCATTTGAAATTATGATGGAGCAGCTCTGATAAGGACGCATGGAAATCAAAAAGTGCTGCCAACAGTTCTGCAAGATTTAGTTATCCCCGGACTGTCCACCTCAGCATGGTATCAGATCATATATGGGATCTAGCTGTGTAAAAATATTTTTTCAGCTGTGCTCACAGAAAAAGAGTGCTGCCTAAATTAACTTCCCATTTAGAAATGTTAAAATATATGTAAAAGCACAAATAGATCATTAATTTGCTGTCATTTTCTGCAATCCCATAAAAGATTTCTCTGCCATTACCTATCAGAAAAAAGGTTTTAATTTGCCCAAAGAATTAATTAACTTTTAAAAAATACCTGCATTTCTTAAATAGCATGAAGGAATAAGTGTCTTCAATGACAAGTGACAATATTTATCGCACTACAACTATAAGCATGATGTAATTGCAGCCACAAACGGTTAAAGGTATACAACTACACATGATAAACAACAACTTTCCTAACATGCTTAGATCTATGAGGCAGATTTCACTGTAGATCAGGCCAACACTTTCAGAATCTGTAATGGAACTGGACCATTAGTAAGCTATATAACAACTTATTAATAATAATACTATAATAAGCTTATTAATAAGTTTATATAATAGTAATGTGCCTCCTACAAAGAATGTTAGTTAACAAGACTGCATTCTCCCCTCCCCCCTTCACCATCTTCAGTCAGAGACATGTATTTTTGCTGAACAGAAACATTCAAATGCCATGTAGGAACTCTGGACATGCCTGAACATCTGTAGTTTGGCAATATTAGTTATACCTGAAGCTTTCTTCAGAATAAGATGGTGAATTCTAGATTTTCCAAAGATCTCTTTGAGCACGGGTATATACAGAAAGTCTTACTTATTCATGTACCAAAAAACAGTGACACAAATTCAAAAATCAAAAAGGGACAGTTTACGAGGATTGACCATACCATCCACGAAATCAACTGTGAAATCAATCTGTTGTGAGGCAACAGTTGGTTTAAGGCTCACATTAGGTATTATGGAATTAAAAGAAACCAAGAGCCAATTTTTCTGAATTCTTCATCAAGCAAACTTGCAGTAAATTCAATCATATTGTCAAGTTTGCACTTGCAAAGTCATTGTAGGGATGGCTGCTTGCTTTGATTTGGAACAATCTTTCATTTTTGTAGCCTAATTTGCTATGGATTTCTCAACCACAAATGACAAAAGAAAACAACCCTAATTACAGCTAAAAGAAAGACTTCACTAGTCTGTTTCTATTCTCATACTATCAGAGAAGTAGGGGAATAAAAACAAATGGAGACACGTTGCAGATTTCAATAACTAAACAGACTGGTTTATATGTTTGCATAACCAACCATAAAATTATCAACAGCTCATTCCTAACTGACCATAAGGTCACTTCGTGTGCCAGAATTAACTAATACTAATGCAGTGAAGTTTACTGTTTCTTTCTTTGTGATCCTTTTTTTCCCCACAAAATTAAGCAGCATAAAGAATCATAGAATAGTTTGGGTTGAAAGGGACCTTTAAAGGTCAGCTAGTCCAACTCCCCTTCAGTAAGCAGGGACATCTTCATCTAGATCAGGTTGCCCAGAGCACCATCCAACCTGACCTTGAAAGTTTCCAGGGATGAGGCATCTACCACCTCTCTGGGTAACCTGTTCCACTGTTTCACCACCCTCATTGTAAAAAAATTATTCTTTATATCTAGTCTAAATCTCCCCTCTTTGCGTTTAAGACCACTACCCCTTGTACTATTGCAACAGGCCCTACTAAAAAGTTTGTCCCCATCTTTCCTCTAGGCCCCCTTTAAGTACTGGAAGGGGGAGACCACTACAAGGTCTCCTCAGAGCCTTCTCTTCTCCAGGCTGAACAACCCCAACTCTCTCAGCCTGTTCTGATAGGAGAGATGCTCCAGCCCTCTGATCATTTTTGTGGCCCTCCTCTGGACCTGCTCCAACCTCTCTTTCCCATGCTGAGGGCTCCAGGGCTGGACACAGTACTCCAGCTGGGGTCTCACTAGAGTGGAGGAGGAAGACAGAATCACCTCCCTCAACCTACTGGCCACACTTCTTTTGATGTAGCCCAGGATACAGTTGGCTTTCTGGGCTGCAAGCACACATTGCCAGCTCATGTCCAACTTTTCAGTCCCAAGTCCTTCTCAGCAATGCTGCTCTCAATTCTTTCATCCCCCAGCCTGCGTTGATACCAGGGGTTGCCCTAACCCAGGTGCAGGACCCTGCACTCAGCCTCATAAGGTTCACATGGGCCCACTTCTCAAGCCTGTCCAGGTCCCTCTGGATGGCATCCCATCCATCATGTCAAGTTTGTTGTACTTATGCAACATGATGTAGTAGAAACTAAATGTAAAGCATCTATTTCATGCTGCTGAAGTATTCATATTGTTCAAGACAGGAACAAGCACACAAAAAGTGCAAATAATAAGTCTTTTTGCTCACTTTTTACTTTAAAAATATCAAAACATTTTTTTGAGAGTTGAGAAGAAAAACATTTTAGTAATTTTTCCAAAGAACAAAAAATGTCAGAAATTAATAAACTGATGTGCTAAAATGAAAACATTCCCAAACTCTAGTATGATTCAATCCTGATAGTGGTTTATAGCAACATGCTTTTTCTGTTTTTTCATTTTGTTTCACTTACCATTTTTTTTTTTTGCTATTGCAGCACTGGCATTTTATAAAAAGACAGACATAAGACTATGTCTTTTTATAAACAGACATAGTTTGTTTGTTTTACAGTCTGCATTAATGCAGAATTTAATGCAGAATAAACATATATTACCCAGACTACTGGAAAGGAAAAAAAAAATGGCTACTTTGCTGATTTGTAATGGCTAAATTTTACAGTTTACCATCTCTGACATAAATATGTTAATATAAACCAGTAGGAATGGATAAATGCACTGACTTATGGGAAATACATGGAAGGCATTGAAACCATTTGCAATAGCACCACTGATATTTTAAACAAAAGGAGCTGTGCTACTGGAGGTAGTGTCATTCTTAAGAAACCATCAACAAGAAGGAACTCTGCTCTAATAAGAAAGTAATCGAAGTGATTCACTCCCATACTAAGCCCATGTAATTTGAATCAAAGTTTCCCTGCAGCAGTTTGGCACATAAATGCCCTTCAACTTCAAAGTCTGGAAAAATTCTGTGGTTTAGCAAGAGGACAGCACAAGGGTCCAACTGTATACAGTATTATGAAGCAAAACTGTATTCTTTCAGAAGAATGCAACTATACAAATTAATATAAAGAGTTTATCTGTTTTTAAAGATATTACAGGATGTAAAATCAGACATTCTGATCTTTCACTACTTTACCACAATCCAGTAACTATACCTGCCTCCGTAGTTATAAATTTAGAATCATAAACTGATTTTCTTCACTGAAAAATAAAAAGCCAGTTAACCAAAATATGCCTTAAAACAAGACTGTGACCTATCAGACCATTTCATATGGAGTTATTATGCACACAGAATCTTCTTTTTCTACAATGTCTCTCTCCTTCCCAGTGGAGGGGCTGTCACAAGGTTAGCCATGCTTAGTAGAATTGAATGGAGAGTACATCTAGAAACAGAGAGCATTACTCCCATTCTAGCCACAGTGTCTTCCTGAAATTAAACCTCCCAGGAAACACTTGGACCACCCATGATACATGCTATTTAAGAACTATTTGTTATTGATGGACTCCCCCAGACTGCCAACATATTATGACCACCCATTGTGGGTTTACTTGAGGAATGCGACTCAGGCCATTCCACAAAAACAGTAAGAACCTCCATGAGTTGAGCTAAAGTACTAAAAGCTCAGACACTGAATAAAAGATTTAACAAATGAACAAATGATAACTAAACAACTGACTTAAGAGTAGGTTCCAATCCCATCTTCAAAAAGTATCTGTAAGCTCTCAGAAGCCTAAATCACTTGAGTGTTTTTATATCCTGCTATTTAGTCCATAAGCCAACATCTGTAGCAGATACCTTACGCTCTTATGTATGAAATCCTGGAAAAGTACAAAAACCTCTGATGCATTAATATGGGTTGCATATTCTTGCAATCTACTCAGCTTTCCAGACTCCAGTATTACTATTAATAAAGTGCCACTGTTGTCTTGTGAACATGTCTCTCATGAATAATCCTGTGTGACCTACTCTATATCTTCACTCCAAAATTACATTTCCTACAGAATATTGTCCCTAGCATCTACTGTAGGAATCTCATGCACTTTTATATTCTCTTAGTTTTAAGTATAGCAGTATTTTTTTACTTTTAAATCGTTCCAATTTTTAAAGTCTAGAAATTTGTTAACTTAGAAGCATAGTGGAAAAGAACATGTAACAAGAGTATGCGTGGTGGATATGGTTTGAATACTGTCCATTAATGACCTGTAAGTTAAGTTTAGCTCTTAGGAAGCCCTTCAGTCTAGGTCTTGAATATAACTCTGATGGACCATCTCATTTGTTCTCCTTTTGAACTGTGAGGCCATACTTTGTGCCCAACAAGCACAAAAGAGCAAGCATCTAACGTATCAAATAATGTCAGAAAACAAGGTATGTATATATATATATAACTAAGTTGAAAGGCACTATGCCATCTAATATATAATATTCTACTAAATTAAAGTAAGTGATTTTCAATACTGCTTTTCATACTCTACTTATTGGCACCACTTCTTTGGAATCACTGCACATTAAAACTCCAAAAATAACTCAATGGAACAGGAAATGTTTACAGAAGTGGGAGCTTAAAAACTATGACTGTTTTTCACTTCAGCCATAAGCACTATGACAGGCTCACCAGATGTAGTGATGTCAGTCAAATGGATTCCAGACCTGATATCATATAGTTTATTTACAAAATTATTTCATGAAATAAATAAAAATCTCTTGTTTATTTACAATTTCCCATAGGAAACAGGTCATAGAAAAACCACTCTCTTTTCTAGTACAAGTTTAATTATGTAATTAAACAGATGTATTAATATTTGTTTTCTTTAACCTGCTCCTGGAGAACCACAGAACAGCCTCTTTTCCTCCAGATTTGATCATGGTCTCTTTTGTTTGTATTTCCTTTTTGAAGAGGCCAAAAATGCAAGCTCTAGTCCAGGGAATTATATTAGCTCTTCTTGCATGCAAACAGGAGATAATATAGCTCATTTCATGGTTTAAAATTCCCTTACATTGGTCAATTTTTATTGGTTATATAATAAGCATATTTTTATGAAAAGTTAATAGTGATTTGCCTTTTAAAATAACCTATCTGAAAGAACAATTTCTGCCATTCTAACACACATCCCAGTTCCTTAATACTCAATGTCATCATTCCATCTGAATGACTTAGATAACAACTGATTTTATTGATTCAGTATTGCTTCCTTTCTTAAAGGTTTTATTTTCCTCTGGATGGTACTCATCCTCTGTGTCTGAGAGATTTATAATGTGTATATGTGCCTGGATGATATAGCCTGGGACTCAAAATAGATTCTGTTTCTGAATTATTCCTCCCCACATCTATTTACCCACAGAAAGTAAGTTCATTTTATTATTGGGTAATGCACCTTTTCCCCAGGAAAATATTTTGCAGATCATAGCAAATTCAAAAGCCAAACCATGATCCTAAATGACACACTGCGTATTTAAAGATTTTCAAGAGAAAAGGATATTCTGTTTAAAAATAATAAAGGCATATAACTCACCCTTAAAGACAGTTGAATCGTATTTATTCCATACAGACCTTTGTATCACTTATAGGAATCTTTAAATAACGTACTTAACTTTCATGAGGGACCTTATTATTTACAAGATGTCTTAAAACACTGTGTTTCCATATCTAAAGTAAAAGTAAGAGGAGCTGTTCAAGTCATGGGATAGCAATGCTTGCATAACACTTTGTAAGTCAGTGGGAAAACCAGCTAAACCTGCCAGACTAGCAGCTTCCCAATGGAGAGTGTATCATATTCTGCAGTGCAAACAAAACATTTTGAAGTTGAGTCATTTGTAGACAGAATTTGTTCCAACTTTCAAATATAGAGTAAATCTGAAATTTGGAAAGAGAATCCACTTAGAAGTGAACAACACTTCACTAGAAAGTGTCATAATATAACTGTGTACATACATTATTGATGGGAGAACCTCAAAATCTTCATTTCAGAGCAGATACCAACATTTCAGATGCAAGCTGGAATCTATTCAAAACTTTCAGATCAAGGATAGTTTACAAAGAAAACAGAACATACTTCACACTAAAAATACAGTATTCTGCATGCAGAGAAGGAATTTTGGAGATCCTTATGAATTTTGTAATGAATCACAGCTCAGGTGTCCCTCATTAGGTATTTTTTAACCTTAAATATTTATTAGGACTCATCTTAACTAAAATAGCCCAATGAAAAAGGTATTTTTCCCAAACAGCATTATTTTGTAATTATTATTACTTGGCAGTAAGTAAACTACAAATGACAGATATTTATAGGCACCTATTGTTATCATTAATGTATTCCTCTAGATTTTGGACCGTTTCTTAAGCAAAACCAAAAAATGTATTTCTTAATTTTGTATCAGACTTCGTATTAAAAGAGCCCTGAAAATAAAATGGAAGGAATGCAACTTCAGTTAGAATCACAGGAGAAAATGTTATGTGCTCCAAATACAATAAAACGCTGCCAGACGTAGTGTGACATTTGGTTTACAGTACAAATTCTTGGAAGTTCTCAAGATTTATCTGCAGGTTCTGCATCCACTATTCTTAAGAAATTTTAACACAAATACATACACTTGAAAGAGTAACCTTTATGTCATACTCTCCATACAGTAATCTTACTTTATGCTTTTTCTTAGAGTGACAGCTCTATGATTTCTGTTTCCTTTTTATTATTCTATTATTTCTTTTATTTGGCATTATACATGTATAAAAAAACCCCTTGAACTTAGGAAAGTTAGCTAAAATCTGATAATTGGAATCAGATGTTGCTTTTCACTACTGCAGGCTTCTCACCCCCAGTGTTCTGTCCAAATTCAAATTGGGCAATTAAATTCCAGTTATCCTGTTCTACAAAGGCTCCTATACTACACCCATCATCACATCTCAAACCTAGAATTTTAATTGTAAAAAACATAATCTCCTTCTGCAGTGGCACATGTTGCAATTTAATGTGAGCTATTTTAAACCAGTGAAGACCAGGTGGTGGCTTTAGGATGAAAACAGGCAAAGGAGAAATTTTAACTGGCATGTGGAAAGCTTTGAAATAGCCTGCACAAAATGCAGTTATTTTGTCTGGCTAGCAGGTAGGTGAGGAGGGTTCATGAAACAGGTAAGGAGAGAGGAGGTAAGTGCACAAGGCTTGCACTAATAAGCTCTGAGGGACAAGAGCTAGCTCTCTGCAGGGTCATTCAGATGACTTTGCACTGCACTTCTCAGAGGCTGAGGTTTTGGAGGAAAAATTAGGTTTCAGTGAAGTGCAAGACATGAGTTATCTCTATGCAAATAATAAGCTAATAAGCTAACATGGAGCAATATGGAGTTTTACACAGATTTTGCAGGACTACTGCTGAGACAAAGCTCGTAAAGGCTAATGGACTCAAGCTGCCTACATATATGATCAGTATCTGCACCAGAATCCCTCGCCCATAATAAAAAGTGTCCACATTATATATAATTTTTCATTGCCTGCAGTATGCGAGAGCTTACAGGACTAGGGGAAAAACTGGTGTGGAAAGGCTGGCTTTCAAAACTTTTGAACTGCAGTAGATACATAGTAACAATTTTATCTGTGGAGTCCATCACTCATCCTGAGTGATATGCTATCAGCGTACAAATACTTTTACTTTGAACACTTTTACTAGTGAAGGGTATTTTCATATTGATACTAGACCTACTAATTTTCACCTTTCTCATGAAGATTCTGAATGCTAAAATATCTCCAGCAAATTTCAATGTCCTGAAAGGTCCCACTTAATTTTTTTTCAAATGTTTAAAAAGATAGAAAAACCAAAACACAAAGCAACAAAAAACAAAATTGAGTGAAAACAGAACAGCATGATGGAAGACAGAGAAGAAGGAGCTTCCTTAAATCCTTGGATCATCTGCATACTTTATGCCTGCAAATGCTGTACTTTATAGACTTGTGCTGCCACTCAGGAAACTTCATATCACATAATTGCAAGGTCTATTCCTAACAAATACTGTTGAATTATGATCGCGAATTTTGGGTACATACTGTGAGACCATAGATGATTCTTTCTTGACTATAATCAAGGAAAAAATAAATCTATTTCTACTGTATACATATATTTACAATTTGAGATTTAAAACTATGATTAGTTTATCTCTTTTTGGATACACTAATAAAAAGCCTTTGCCTGAAATTTTTCTCAGCATGATACTGAGAAACAAGAATCATATTTCACTAACCAGTTTTTAAGAGATGTGTTATTAAAGATGTACAACAAAGTAATTCTATTTCTCATTCGTTTCAAGAATTTGTATTTTATTAGATTAAATTTGAAAGTAACCTATTTTAAGCATATGAACTAAACTGTTCTGTCTAATCAAGGCCAAATTTCGTTAAAGTAAAAAAGCCAAGCGATGGGTTTTTTTCTCAGGTTTTTCTGGTACTAACAATTAAATTCAATGTAGAATTTTACAGCTTTCACAGTTTAACAGAAAGTGCTTCTTTCATCAATTTAAAATGCCTTATTGATGTGTCTAGTTATAAGGGATATTGTGCCCATAGATGATAAATATATACACATATTCAGACTTATATGGATACAGAACAATTCCAGATACTCCTTCAGGATTTAGTTATCCTTGCCATTTGTCAAAGTCTCTGCATCACAGCAATTCTACTTCCCTTGACTAAGTTAAGTAATTTTCAAAATGGAAGCTTGAGTTTCAATCTTGCCAAGAATAAAGAAAAGCCTTCACTTTGTCCCAAAAATTCTAGATTAAAACAAAATAGTCCTTTCTTCCTTAACTATTTTTGATGCAAAAATGATTCCTCCACTTCAGTAAAACACAAGATACAGGCTTCATGAGAGCAAAATCTACATAACCATGCCAACAGGAAAAAAATGTCTCTTTCAGCTTGTAAAGTAATTTTTATCTTAAATAAATTTGTACTAAGTAATTAATCAGAAGGAAAAAATAGATTTTAACACATTATTTGGATTCAAAAAAGACCACGAACATACAAAGATTTGATGTGTCTGCATTATTTGTAAGAATAATGGAACAATCTGAAGATTAATAGGCTATTTAATAATTTCTAAGCAATAGAAACGTGCATAAGAAAATATGGAAAACTCTCTGTCCTTTTAGTTATTAGGTTCACTGGGTGGACACCTAGAAGGCACCTAGCCTAGCAGCCAACTTGGATTTCAGTGAACAGTTAATGAAATTAAAGACTTTTTTTTTATTTTCAGAATATGACCAACACATTTGTGTGAAGTACGTTGAAATATCAGAAATATTTTCTTGCTCTTTTTTTAGTACTTATTACAGGCATCATGAACTCAGAATCCTCTGTGCATAGTTCTAGGATTAAGTAAGCAAAAATAAGAAACTTGCCCAAAGATTTTCGTATGTATATACCTAATTATTATAAGGACTAGTAGATTCTTAAGATATAATGTATAGATCATCTGGTGGTGGTGATGACAGCCTACTTGAAAAATAATGAAATCTAGTGGTTTTTCTCCAAAAATTTTGTATGAAACCCACAGGGAGGTGGGGTTTTTTGTGTGTCACTGGGATAAAATGCAGACTAAAATGTTATCAAAGGGAAGTTTCCGAGTCATTTAAAACCTACTATACACTCATAACAAGACAAGACTCCAAGATTTCTGCTTCTGAAAATGAGAACAGAACAATGATTCAAAATTCCACACTATACACAGATACTTGGCACTTGCATACTACGCACAGATAAGTTTCAAATCATACTTTAAGATCATAAGAACTGCTGGACTTCAGTTGTTTTTTTTCTCCAGATTCTGCCTTAAAAACTGTATAATCTCTTAAAGTGGTGATGGTATTGCAGAGATCTGTAGTTCTTGTTACAACAAGTAGGACAGCTAGTTCTAATGCTAAGGTTGTAAAACAGAGTGGTACAAACGTAGAGTTCTTTCTAGTATTGCTGTTACTGAGAGCATTTCTCCTGTGACAGAAATAATGGGATAACATCTGAAACAAGCTGAACATTCAAAAAAATAAAGGAAAAAAGATTGAGGCGCAGAATTAACAATATTAGTATACCATAAAGATGCCACTGCTCTTAAGAGAGTTAGTTCGATGCTGTCCATACTATCCACTGCTATGACCCACAAAAAAAGCCCTGTTTTCAGGGTTCAGGAAAACAAGGGAAAAATTAATAGCTGTAAAATAAGTAAGACAAACTTTGAAAATAAATGGCTATGTTTCTTACCAGCATCATAATAGAATACTTTACTTTTACTCCAATAGATGGTGGAGAATATTAATTGTGGAAAACAATGAGTTAATTTTTTTAAAAAAGTGGAGCAGAGCCTAAGTCCTAGGGAGGTTAGGGTGGAAGGAAGAAATCAGGACAGCAGAAAAAAGAGGGACTCCGGCAATTTTGTATAAAGAGCTCAGGTATCACAGTAACTAGAATAATGAAATTGTTGGCTATATGTGTTGGCTAAACATATGATATAGACATTTTTCAATGACATCATAACCACATATATGAGGTTTCAGTTGTTTTCTTTATGACATAATCAAAGATATGATATAACTTTATTCAGATCACCAGCAAAATATTTGTTTAATGTGTAACTGTAGAATAAAAACTAAGCTATTAAATTCAAATATATATGTGACTTTGCCTTTGGGCTGGGGAAAATATGTTAAGTTCCTCACCCAGTCTTGTCAGTTTAGGGAACTTCTATATCTCGTATAATTTATAAACATCAGAAAGATCACAGAGATTTTCTCCGCATATAGATTATACAAATTACTATACTGGGTCAGACTAGCCCACTGTCCTGCCTCTGATAGTGTTCCAAAATGGATGTCCAGGAAATGAGAATGTAGGAAAGAATGAACTTTTAAGAATATCAAGATATAATATAAGAATAGACTAAGTATATCATCCCTAACATTCTGCTTGTAGAACTTGAAATGCAGGTAAATTTCATAGAAAAGGGGATCTCTATGTATTTTAATTTACCTTTAACAGATTTCTCAGCCATTAATCTGTCTAGTCTTCCTTTAAAAAAATATAGACTTTCAGCATTCACAGCATCCTATGGAAAGGTATTCCAAAGCTTAATTACACGTTACAGAAAATCATCTTTCATTTCTTTTTAGCCTATGACAGGTTATCTTCACATGACATTCATTAATTCTGTACTGGAAGAAGATGAACAAGCATCCCTTATTCATCCTCTGCAGGCTACAAAATTTACTCATGGTTTTTTAAACATCTCATATAACACCTCAGAGTTGCTTCTTTTCTGGGCTGAAAAACCTGTATTCTAGTTAGTTGTTTCCTCTGTTAAAGCTATACCACATCTTTGATCAACTTAGTCAGTCTTTTCTGAAACTTTTTCAATTCTATTAAATGTTTTTTGAGGTTGACAAATCAGACCTTGCACAGAAACTGCCATGTATTTATACAATGACATGATGATATCTCTGTTCTGCTTTCCATTTAATTCTCAACGATTCCTAACACTTTTTCGTTTATTCACTGCTACTGAATATTAAACTGATGCTTACACGCATCTATTGAACCCTAGGATCTTGTTCTAGATCTGCAGTACCTGTCTCTAAGCCCATCAGTTTATAAAGCTGGGGTGTGTTTTTCCTCATCATGTGTATCACTTTTCTAAAATAGAATATTAGTGAAACCAGCATTCTTTTTTTTTTTTTGCCCCGGACTCTAGTAATACTTACTGCCTAGTTAGAATTGTGAAACATCTGTTGCATGTGTTCTTATTCAGAATATTTACCATCTTATTTTATTATCTGTTCTGGCTACTTGTAGGTGGAAGATTTATACTAATTTTAAACAAATAATTTGAATGGTGTATATTTCGGAACTTCACTAATTAATTACTTGAGGCTGTAGTTCCCCAGACATATCTGTAGTGCCAATACCCAATGATAACCATTGCCACCTTTCTCCACTCACCTTAAACATTTGCTCCTATCCCTATGTCGCATGTCATCCTAAAGACTTGGCTGCAAGGTGAACTGGATCATGGATTATGTAAATAAAACCAGATGTCATACTTAAAGCTAGTATTAATATAAATTAAAAGTGAAGAGCCAGATTCTTCCCTGAGTCTGATGACCTTAAGTCAGTGTTGGAAAACACAGGAAGACTGCAGGTACTCAACATGCTGTTATTCTGTTTTGATTTACATTAACGTCAACCCCATTTTGTTTGTGAGTAAATATAAATTAGAATTGCATCTTCTCTCTTGGGAACACAATCTTTGTGAGATTTTATACAGAAAAGTGGCAGTGTAGCAAAGCAAAAGGCCTGCCAGATCACCTCCTCAGCATTTTCCATATGTATTGGTTTTTGCCTAATACACACACCTTTTTGTCACAGTCATAGAATAATTTACACAGGATCTGGTTTCCCTACCAGATCATCAACAATGCAAGGATAAAGATCTAAGGATATAAAATATCCAACTTTACATCCTATATTTTTTAAAACACAGACTGTATTGTTAATGATTTTCTCCTTCTGTTAATTAAATGTTCTGTAATATGACAGAGGGCAATTAATAAGCAAGGAGTAGGAACTCTAGGAAATTGCAAGAGAACACTAGTCAGCTATATGATGCAATTCTTCAAGAATCGTACCCCAGTTTCTTTTACAACACATTTTTTACTAAGTTCACAGCTTAGATTATTGCATGGCAGATATCAACTAAGCAGAAAAGTGTCATATTTTATTGTGGGATATGACAGGATAAAATGAGAACCTTATAATAAAATAAATGATGGACACTTTCCTGAGATCTTAATAAAATTAACTAAAACATTATCTAATGTAACATCAATCTGCCTTATAAAGAATGCTAAATGTACGTTTTGTCTCAAGTAATTCCCTTATAATTGGAAGTTATATCACATTTCTGTTTCTTCCACTCTCCCTCCTTCCAGTAATAACACGCAAGGAGCCAGTGTTCTGTTTAGCTTCTCTGGGAAACCAGAAGTGAAACTACTAAAGCCACTGATACAAGCTGGGCTAGAATTTCATGCTACTGCCATCATCCTCTGCTGATCCTTCTTCAGAGTCCTTATCTGAATTAAAAAGTGGTTCACTTGCTTTCAGGTGAAAGAATGACACACATACTGAGGTGACACTTTAAAAGTGCAGCTGCAGCAAACTGCAGCTTTACCATTTATCTTTCTCCAGACCTAACTTCTTTCTTCAATGCACAGTATAGGTCATTCACTACCTGGTCAAAGGCAAAAAATACAGTGGCAAGAGTCAGTGTGACTCTTTCCAGACGTTCTTAGCAGAGGAGCTGAAATGAAGGTCATAAATGTTGGAATAAGTCCTGAGTGTGGGTCAGTAGTATGTATGGTAGGGTAGGGTAGGGTATGGGTAGGGTATGGTGGTGGGAAAATGATCTATTTGTTTCAAGAAAGGTTCTTAAATGAGTAAGCAACTAGCTGGATAGAATACAGATACAGTTCTATAAAAAAAACATGTCACAGGATGTCTCGGCTACTATGATATTCCAGACAAAAAAGATACATTGTGACTGAATTATGAAAGAACATGGATCAACCAATCCCTTCAGATTACAATGCCAGCATTTTAATGCATGAATTACCATAATTGTTAAACATCTCAAGTACTACTTTTCAGAAATACAGTGGCTAGGAACAATGGTGATTCCAGCCGTTGAATTTTTTCTATGGCATAAGAAAAAGGATCACAGGATCCCTTTATCAGCATCTACTCTTCCCTGCCTACTCCAGCACACACTACAGGCCTGAAGGGAAGAAGGCAAAGCAGAACTCCCCCCCTGCCGCTACCAAATCAGCTCACAGGGAAAACTTGTTAGGGCGTGCAGAATCAAGCACTTCTGAGCCTGCTGTACTACTTTATACAGTGGACTGGAAGAAAAGAGACACAAAAGGCAGCTTTAAAGAATTTCGCCTTCCCACCTTCCCCACACTATGCTGTACACAGTTTAGATACAGCCAGAAGCTGGGACAAAATGTTTGGTGGGGCTATATTATACTCCATTGGACACCTGGAATCATTTTATGTTGCTATTTTAATTTGAGACAGAAGTCATGTCTGTTTTTCTTTTCATATTTAATCTGTTAGCTGAGACTTAGCTTTCCGTTTTCCAAAAGCTCATCTAGAATGCAGTTTATTCCATACTTCATTTTCCTTGTATTTCATCTAGTTGTATTTTTGCTTTGTTATGCATTCTCTATACATTTATATGATAATTGCCAGTCGATTTGTCCCTAAGTTTCTTAAAGACCATATAAGAAGGGAGAATCTTCTTGGAATGCAAATGCTTGAATTTTAATCAAATTGTACACGTTCTACATGAAAGCCCAGGAATTTTAGAACTGAAACCTCCCCCCAGAATGATTTCTAGCATCAGAAAATACTCAACTGCATTCTATGAATATTATTTGTTGAGCAAGAACGATGCACGATAGAGACACTTTTCAAGATGGCAAGAAAAAGAAATGAGATACCTTAAGGACAGCTTCCTAGAGGCCTATGTAAATAATTAAATCTAATTCCGACTTCTATATAACAAACAGATTTGAAGAAACTCCTAGTGATTAGTCCTTTAGTTCTTCCTGCTTGGCAAAGCCTTCTCCGTTCAGGTTCTCAGGACAGAGGAGGAGATTGTACTCAAAGTACACTTCACAAAATATTTTTCTACATGCCCCTTCATGGAGCATGGAAAGTAGATGCTCACTTGCTTATCCCTTTCAATATTGTGTTATTGGCTCCTGGAAGATAGTTGTGTAGTGTGTGAAGGGAGCAAGAGAGGTTTATTTTATTTGGCAGTGTCTCTTCATGTCCTGTGAAAAGCAGTTTTTTCTGAGGCGTTAAGCACATTGATTTTCAGAACCGTTAAGTCAAGAGGAACCTCTGGTTCTCGGCAACCCTGAAAACCCAGCCATGGGCATCTCACTTTTGTTATCTTTTTCAGAAAAAAAGACTTAACTAAAAGTGAAGAAACTATAATTCTTAACCTTGCAGTTATCTTCTCATATTTTTCTCTGCAGGGCTTTCATTCCCTTCCTCTAGGCACTCTCTTCATCTCTCCAATATCACCACTTCTCTCCACACATATATTCTTTTCCTCCAGTTCTTACAGTTAGTCTCCACCATTCCCTCTTCACTCTCATTTTCTATCTGACGGTTTCCAAGAAACTGTCTGTTCTCCAAATTATCCCCATGGCTACAGTTAGTGCTTTTCCTTCCTACTCCCAGCCAATCCTCTCTGTTTCCAGTCCACAAGGGACCCCTGCCCTCCCTGTCTAGATAGTTGGTAAACAGAATTCACACTGAACAGCTGAGTAATCAATTGTTTAATACCCTTTAGTACCCTTTCAACCTAGTAGTGCCATTCAATAAAATATCTGCACTTGTAAGAAGTACAGTGAAGATTTTATGACAAACGTGCTATGAATTGAGAAGCTTGCCACTGCAAGCGTATTTATCTAAAATCATGTGGTGTACAGCTGTTGTTTGCTGGCAATGCACTTAGAACAGCTGGAGTATCCCGTGATTAAACTGAACTATATCGTCCTTTCTAGCTCACAAGAAGCTTTTTTCTTTCTTTTGTAAAACCTGCCATCCTTCTTCACAATTGTCATATGTACTTAAAAGAATTTATTTGGTATAAACAATTTTTTCCACTAAAAAACATCCACTTCTATATTAATTGGCACACGGCATTACTGGGTTTTGTTAGAAACTGCAAAAGAAATGGGCTCCCTGCTATAGGCAGAAACATGTATGTGCAGTGAGGAACTCTGATTCTGAATCCTCAGGGACTGGAATAAACTCAGTAGGACTATCTGCTGTGTCATGCTAAGAGGTTCTCCACAGGCTTGACCACCCTTGCAGCAGGAGTGTGGTACAACCCAAAGCTCTACATTCTTTTCATCAAAGCAGTTTTTAAAAAGGCAAGGGACAAGATTTGCAAATGAAACCAGTGACTTAAAGGCAGTAGCCAAATAAGGCACTATAAGAAACCAAGTCCAGTTTGAGAATTGCCCAAAGGTGGGTAAAGCTGAAGCCCCTCTTTTCCCCCAAGCCACTTAGACTAAGACTAAATTTATGATAAAAGACATGCTGTATTTCTGTGCTTTGGATGAATTTCTCAATCCATTTAACTGTTGAACGCTGAATGGTTATGCAATCCTCTAAATTTGAAGAGCATCTCATAGATTATTAAGAATTTATGGGCTTGTAAACTACACAACTGATTAGTCAGTAACTGCTAACAATTTTTTTAAAAAGCACTGTCTTACATAAAAAAACCCCAAAGGTCTCACTCTCTGTAACAGTGATTCATTTGCTCCACAGCACTCAGGGTGCTGTTACCTTTTGCAGAGATCTTTTTACTCTAGTGTTTGGCCTAGTGAATCCAACTTCTTCCTATAAGTCTTAGAGTCCTACAAGAATAAGAAAGGGCACATGCAGCTGCCTTTGCCTACTTTGCATGAATGTCTTTGTTACCATTTACAAGTTGATCAAACTGGAACAGCCGTTAGTCCATGAGAGTTAAGAAAAATTGTATTAACTGCCATCCCAATTTGTTTTTATAATTAATACCATGATAATAAATCTGTACACTTAAGGCTAAAAGAAAATGGATATTAAACATGATGGTGAATGAAAATACAATGTTAATAAAATTTAGTCAGACTGCTATTTCAGTAAATTGGATAGAAAAACTAAACTGATATATTCATTAAATTTAAGGGATATCCACTCCAAATCCTCATTCAATTCACTGAGATTACACAAATGAGACTACACAAATTTGGCTAATAGTTCAAGGAGAAGACAAGGAGAGAAATACAGCTGTCCTGGTTTGAGTCAACCTCAAAAAGCATGTATATGAGGTCAGCAGCAGGCTTTTTCTTTTTAATGCAGCTGTCTTCTTTGGCTGGATGAGGGTAAGGGAAATAACTTCTCACCAGACACAAACTGCAGTACAGTCTTTGGCAAAGACAATCCTCATACAAAGCCTGCATTTCTGCACACTACTGCTCATAAAGAAAACTGATGAAATTTCTTCCTCAGCAGCTTAAAGTAGTATGTAGGAAGAGAACGGATTTATGAAATGAGTGAAGACTGGAAAACTTGATGTTAAGACATACGAGGAAATGCTGGAAAAACATTAAAATAGTCTCTCTTTCACAATCTTCTCTGATTTCAATCACCCAATTTTAATCACACTCTGCATCAGAATGTCCTCAGCCAAGCCAGTTGACTGCCTGCATATATAGCCCCAGATCATCAAAAGAATGAAGTAAAATATGCTAGCTTAAACCACTGCAGTCGCAAACATGCTTTGTTTAACATTTACAATGGCACACAAGTACAAACTTCAAGATAGCAGCACAGCAGATGCTCGAAGGCCTACAGTTAAAAAGACTTCTACAGTGGAATAAGAGGGTTTGTGAATTCTTGTATTCAATAAAAAAATAACAATTCAGTAGTCCATTTCTGATGAAAAAGAGCATCTCTCTTCTTCTTCTTTACCAGTAATTCCTAAGCAGGACATTATGGCATTTAAAGAATTCAATTTTTTAAGCGAATTAACTGTAGTTGTTTAACACGCATAGTACAGGTACATTCAGTTCAGCAATCTGTGAATTTCCTAAAATTACAGGAAAGTGCCTTTTCTGAGATGAATAGTAACGTATTTGCAAAAGCCTATTCCTTCTGAAGCTACTTAAAATCCAAAATAAAATAATAAATCTTCAGATTTTTACCAGGTGTCCTTTTCTACAAATATGCTCATATCCCTATTCTCAATGTCTGGCTTTCTGAGGCTTCAGTAAACCAATTCTAGCCTTTATAGATTTAAATTATCTCAGAAAGTACAAGAGGATCTCTGTCCATTGGCTGCTACTGAGTTGGCAGATTTTAATTTGTGAGCTATCTGCCCTCAAAATATGTCCTGATTGCTTTCCTCAGACTTCGATCTCAAGCCTTTTCATTGCTGCTTCCTCACTGCTTTATTGTTCATTATGAGAGTACTCACTCCCAGATACACTCCCTCTGAAGTTTTTCTGACATGACTACAGCTTCCCCTTAGATATCCAAGCTAGCTTACTTTCCATCTTCTGCTTCTACTTCTTTCATGAGTATTAAAGGTTGTTCCACCCAAGGGCCATAAATAAAACAAGGGATTATACCAAATAATTTTCCAACAAATGTTTATAGAAAACTTTTTAAAACCTGATTTTTGAAAGCTACTCTAGCCTTCCAGCAGAATTCAGAAATTTAAAATACATTTCAGAAAAGCAAAAGAAAAACTAGAATTTTTAGAATTTGATGGCATTTTCTCACCTTTGAATTTGATCTTCTGGAATGGAAGATCAGAAAAGTTGACAGCTGGCTGCTTATTCCTCTCAGAGATAAAATTACAGGAGAAAGAAAAAAACCCAACCAAATTCCATTTACGTCTACTGTTGATGTATCTGTGGATTATGAGAGGAAGTAATTGGGCCAAAGAGTACGGTCAAAAGAACCATGTGAAAGAGTTTCCTGAGTTCAGTGAGATCATATTAGAGGTCAAGCTGGTCACAGGTTTTAAATCCACATGATTTAGTCTATGACAAGATAGTCCTGAGTCCTAAGTAAGAATATCATGCTGGAAAAAATGTGCTCCATATAGCAATGAGACAAGACTAATTAAATACTAAAGCCACAACTCAGTAAATTTAGTCTGAAGTCTGAAAACGCAAATTTAGTCTTTCAAGTCTGAAAAAGAATTTTCCATATCACTACAAAAGCTACCTCCATTGTGGAAAACTTTATGATTAAGTGAACCATTAATGGTGAACCAAAATCTCAAAAGAACAGAGTTTTCATACAAATTCTTCTAAACTGAAATCTCCAGATGTGACCACCAGGAAAAATATACTTTTTAAGTAGCTAGTTAAACATGATAACTCATATTTCCAGACATATCCAAAACCACCTGTAGCAAATTCTGACTAAAGTGGTGGGTTTAGTGCTAAACTGTATTACTATCTGAGAGATCCACAAGCAAACGTCCTTACTAGTGCCATTAAATATGTCTCCCTTCAAGCAGGTCAGCAGAAAATCAATATGAAATTTTCAGTGGCTCCCACACAAATCTAGCTGTGAAAGAGATTTCCAGACCTCTACTATGCATTTAATTTTCTCCAGCTGCCAAGTAATGCATTTATGGTCAGTTATTATCTAACCTAAATGTGCCACAATATAATAATACCTGAAACTAATACATCTAATATAGCTGTACTTCTAAACATAAAATCAGACTTACAAATTAATGCAAAAAATATATATTCTATTGAGTAACAACTTGAATTAATACCTTCCACACATGTAAATTAGATATTTTACTGATAAAGAGGCCACGAGTTGAACTTATGTGGTAATCAAAAGATGTTAATGTTTTCTACATGGGAATTTTAAATTGCTGTGCCTTCAGTGACAAGAGAGTTCTGAAGCATGTACATTATCACAAAATCAGAGAATAATTCAAGTTGCAGGGACTCCGGGAAACCTTATCATCCAGCCTACTCAAAGTAAAGTCAACGCTGAACTCAGACCAGGATGCTGAGGACTTTTTCAATTATAGATCAGTTTTGGGTTTTGTTTTTTTCCTCTTTAAGTTATCTCTCAGTATCTCGGTTGGTCACATCAAACTGTCCTATATTTACTTCCTTTAAATCTATAGACAAAGAGAATGGAACAGATCTGACATATTTCATACAATGCAAATTACATTTTTTATTATTTTTCGTCACATGCCATACGTTTACTTACTGAGTATGTGTTTATACATGTGTAAATTTCAGACAGGTAGCCACCTGAGGACTTCAGGAAATCACCTCATCCAGTCTTCTACTCAAAGTAAGGTCAATGCTGAACTCAGATCAGGTTGTTCAGGGCTTGTTCTATTAAAGCGTAGCTCAGGGTGTTCTTTTTTTTTCTCTCCTAAGCAACTACGAATGATGACAATAAAATGCTAGAGTGTACTTGGACGGTTTTGCACACAGTGTTCACCTAAGTTGTACAAAGATGAAACCAACAGTCAACTACGCTAACGCCACCAAAAACCAGCAGATGACAATAGTGTCCCCATTTGCTTTTATCCTACTTCAAAAAACATTTCAAAGAGAGATGATGTATTGTCCCCATATTTGGAAGATGAGACTCCCACTGTATTTTAACTGAGATTAACTCAAATGTGTTATAGCTAGTAGTTACTATGGTTAAACACTATAATGTCCCTTAATGTCTATTCCCTAAAACAGATATTGAAATTCAATGACTATTTTTGGTAAGATTAATACTTTTCCCTACATAGGTTTTAAACAATGAGAGCAAACCAGGAAGTTACAATGAGAAGCTAAAACTGAGAAATCATCTTTAGAATAAACCTAAGATAAACGCAAAGATTCTATCTTATTCCCCTTCTCCAGCATTCATAGCAACCGTTTTATACACCATTACAGAATACCATATGATGAAAGCAACAATGCCCCCCCCCCATCAGTAAAAAAAAAATCACCATTATACCCATGCAGGGTTTTTCCCTCTTCTCTGGAAGAGGAACATCATTTATGCAAGTGAGAGTTATAATAATGGCTGGAAGAAACTACCTCATGGACAGGTGCTGGGCAAGCAACCACTGAACTGGAGTGCTGCCAGTACACCTCACTCTTGGCTGGATCTTTCCACAGCAGAAAGCTTAGCCGTAATGTTTGAATTTCACTCATCAGCCACTTCCCTTTTTTCACCCCTTACTCTTTCCCCTGCCAGTGTTTCCCTTTAAATGCAATGGGGCTTTGTGCAGAAGTTATTCAGAACCCAGTATAATTCTTAACTGTATTCATTCAAACTTTGGATGAAACAAGAATAGTATCAACTTCAAATCCCAAACTGGTGGTAGCAGTAGGTATAAAAATCTTTCAGTGTTGGAAACTTTACCTGTCTAATACAAAGTCTTTCTCTCAAGCCCTGGGATTATTCTTTTCTGATTCATTTGTGGTTTTCTTCTTCTCCACTCTATAAGCTTTCCATTGCATTTCTTAGCTTCTTCTCCTAGTGCCTTTGAATGTAATTTCATGCTAAATCCTACATTGGAAAGCCCAGGTTATTATTATTTTTGGTTCTGCAACTCCCTCAAAAATATTTATTTAGAAAGCATTTTGGAGTGCTTATTATACAGAACAACTTGGTTAGCAGAATTTACATTTCAGCTCTAATCCTTCAAAGGAGCAGTTTCTGAAGATTCCTTGCTTTTAGGTAAAGTGTTCCTGATAGTATCAGCTCCAAAATCTTCCCCCAGAACCATATCTTTAGGAAAATTTGTCAGCTGGTTCAAATCCACAGCTTTTGCTTCTTAGCAAAGAGCTCTTCAAGAAAATGGTTTCTGGTCCTTGAACTTCAAATTTGGCTCTTAAACATAATGCTAAATTCACGGTGTGATGTTTCATTTAGTTCAGTATTAAAGGCTTTGTGCTCTAAGATACACTCTCAGAGTTAGACCAGTCTGGCTCGGATCCACAGCCAATGTTTATTTTACACCATTTACAGATTCTACCCCCTGATCAACAACTGATTTGCCTGAATTTAGTTACTTCAAAGTCTTGATTCATAGTATTATTGTAACTGAGCTTCTAGACTTTTAACAGTTAAACTCTAATAAGACATTTTCCACCAAAATGCATTCCAACAGCTGGACCACAGATCAAGATGCTGCAAGACTACAGTCAGCTCTACTCTTCAGTATATAACATCATTTTGCAGAACCGCGTTCAGTGCTAAACCTGAAACTAGTCTTAATCTGGGTGCAAAATTTAATAAACTGTACCATTTCATTGAATTTAGCATTGCTGAATCCAAAGAGCAGAAATACGTAATGTTCACCACAAGATAGCAATTAACAATTTCTCACTTCAAACAACATATACACAAGGAATAAAACTTCCAGAAATTCTAAAATCACAGAAATTCTAGCATCTTTATTTACAAATGGAAGGAGATAAGTAAATATGACAATAGTCCCACATGTAAAGAAATTATACTTACTCCACAAATATTTTTAATAGTAGCAAGTAGAACCACTGTTGAGGAGGTAGAGACTTAAAGATGAGCTACTGTGCACTCTTTTATATATACAGTGACCACTGTCATCTCTTTAAAGTATGAAGCGTAGAAAGTAAAGATTCAATGCAGTTTCAATGCATGAAAAAAAAAGAAGGTTTCAAGAAGGATTTAAAACTGTATACAAAGAATTCAAGTAATAAACTAGCTGTAGGGAAGCTCTGGTTTCAAGATAAAACTTAGAAAACAGACCCCTGTGTACATATTGCTGCATTATAATTAAACCATTACATTGAAACATAATACTGTTAATTCAGTATAGTATTAATGATCAGTAAAAAAAAGTAGGAACTGTCATTGCATAATGGCTAACTTCTTTGGAGTACTTTTCACCTATAGATATCTGAAAGGCTCAAAACACAACAGTAATAGTTTTTCCAAACAGTGTCATAAAGCTATTTAACTTTTTATTCTGACACAGCACACTTAAATTAACATTGCTTTTTTAAATCTTTCAGGACTTTGAGCTAATTATGGCAGGCCTCGGCCCCTTGTTGCTTCCCTGCCCCTACTTATTTCCTCTTAAATTCTCTGAATTAGGAGTAGTCTACTCAGGTAATTTGAGGAAGGATGTATATTCTCCCAACATTCAGCAAGTATAGGATCGCAATAGTTCCCATGTCAGAACTCTTCTTGGCAGGCAGTTAGTCAGAGCATTTGTCTCTGTAGCATGCAGCATTTTGCATTAGTTTATAATTGACACAATAACCACAATATAGTTGGAAGAAGGTGAACAGCCTTACAGCTGCACAGCATATTGGCAGGTAAATAGAAGAGCAGTATAAAGCAAGTTTACAGTGCAGAGTTTACACCTTTTAATTACAAAGGGCGAAAACAGCAATGACTTACCTGTGGAGATGCGGGACTAAAAGTCACATTGAGGACAGATTCTGTGTGTCCTCCCAGCTTATGTGAAAAAGTGCTTGAACGCATTTCATATATGTAAGCCTAAAAAACAATGAGATATTCTCACTTTAAAGAAATACATCACATTCTGGAAGCACTAAGTTATAGTATAGGAGGACTAAAGATTCGGCCTACAGAGAATTTAGAAAATTTCCATAAAAGCTAAACAGATATAAAAGTTATCAACATCTTAGAATTGATTTCTATCATTCAGGATAATTTAGCAAATGCTTACGTTAACTCAAACGAAAAAAAAAAAAAATTTAGAAAGAGTCATGCAATCTTTTCCCCTTAAATAACTAAACATTAGGTATGTTTCAAATAGGCAGGTAAAAAAATTACCGTTTTTGAAAAATATTTTTAAGGGCATTGACCAGAATTTAAACCCTTTCTTTTAGGTAGAAATATGTAGAATCTAAAGCCTTGGTTTCTAAATTTGAAAACTCTTATGTTTGTTGCTGCATTAAATAAAATTTTTCAGTTTTTAATTTAACAGCATAGAATTCAATGACAAATCAATAATATCACAAGTGATTACGAATGACAAAAAGCATACTGCCTGCCTTTGATTCTCAAAGGAAAAAAGGAAAAGTGCTTTCCAAGCAGTAAAATAAATTTAGTAGCAAAATAATTATATTCTTATTTGTGCAGCCTCAAATAACGAAACAGTTCCAGTGCAAAACTGCATTAAGAAACCAACCCAAAATTCAGTGAAAGCCATAGACATACTGATACTATGAAAACAGTTGGATTGTGATACTAAATTAGCATTATCTTACATAAACAAAACAGAAAATATTTTAAAATAAATCCTGTAGTATAGATCCTCCGCATAAGAAACACTTGTGAGAGTCACGTGCAGGAATATAGGATTGTTTTAGACTACGCCTTATCTAGTAAAAATAACAATTATTTGCAGGATATAGTTAGACAGTATGCATACAAAAGGCATATCACAAAAGACACCATAACATGTAGAAAATATGCAGACTTATTTGGTACATTATAAAGAAAATGTTTATCTCGAAAGAATAAACTGCAAAGCATGCAAAAAATAGTCAATGATGATAATCCAAACTTTACAGTTTCAATAAAAAATTCAAATGTTCTATTGCCTTTACTAAATCTCTGCAGTTAAGACTCTGAACGTGAAACTCAGAGTACAGCATAACATAAACTAAACGAAACTATTCATAGGCACCAATATAAAAATGTATTACTCTGTGACTTAAGTTCTTTGTTGATAGTACCCTAAAATGAGTTCAATGATTCAGACCCAAGGCAGAGTTTTCCCTAGCGGACAGCAAACTACTACAAGATAACATGTTCCCAAAACTCGTGGACTCAGCTGACAGTCTTCCCAATTTATTAAAAGATTCACAGAACAACACAGGTCCTGAAAAAACACTTAATGCCTGCTCAGAAAACAAGTCTTACCAGCCAACTCCAAAGACTCTCTAGTCCAAACCAGCACTGAAGATACACTGGATAGTCCTCAGTGTAAAATATTCCATTCATGACCATATTCACTGAGAGGCAAACCGAGAGGCCCGCTGTAAATCTACTTAATTGCATCCAGTTTATATACCTCACATATTCTGGATTCAGTCCAGGATATGGAATTAAAACCATCTACAGGCATAAATGAAGTACATAAAATCAGACAGAAACATAGGCCATACCACAGCTACTGTACCACTACTTATACCACCTGGGACATGATCAGTTCGCAAGGGAACAGATACGTAAGGGGAACCCAAACAAGATAAAAGTGATATAATGAAGAATGTCTTCTGATGTGTCTGTAGACATGAAATTATTTTCTCTGATGGAAAGTACAAGAACGTATATTAGTAAATTCAGTTTAAACACAGGACAACTCAAGTTCTTGCTGTTTCCATACAGAAACACCACAATTGCTGTTTGTAAATATCTCCAGTTAGTCATAAAATTCCTCTTTATTGACATAAAAATATTAAGAGGTAGCGTTGGTTATTTACTTTACATTCTAAAGAGATTACAATATTGCCAAGTAATTAGGCTTAAACAGAGAAAGTTTCAGAGTTCTAACATAATAGTACCCTTCAAAATTTCCCTTATTTTATAGGGCTACATCCATCCGTTCTCCTCCTTCCATACTGGCTCTCCATTCTTCACTCTGATGATACTATACCATGACTCAAATGGTATCAGAATTATCAGATGCTGCCACCTATGTGCTGTCACAGTACCTGAAACATTGTGCTTTCTTCATAGCCAAGCTTTGTCACACTGTATATCACCTGGCCCTACTGTCCAGACTTCCCACAGGACTTTGTTCTGAAAACAAAGCACTAGCAACAACCTTTTTATTCCAGCAAGGATGAGGTGTAGCAACTGCAGTCAGGTTGTACTTCACCACCACAGTGCCAGAGCAGACTACAGTGGCCATGCTCACATTATTACTGGAAATCTGGAAGTCTCAAGAAAATGATAGAGGAGATGCTGTATAAGTCCATATTCCAAGGAGACTCCAGAAAGGAAGGGACTACACTAAGAGGACAGCAAGAAGGAATATAAGCTGTACTGCAGACCCCAGAAGAGGATGCTCCTCTGCATCTGACTGATTGAAGAAAGGGAGTATTCATGATAACAGGAAGAAATCATTCTTACTAAACAGCCCCACAAAATCCTGTGGACTTCTTGTCAAAATGGTTCAACAGTATCTCAATACTCAGTAACACCATGACACCTGTTAGGTGTTTGTACCATGAAAGATTCAAATCCTATTCCTTGTAGTTATTGTACGCATGTCCATACCCTTTGGAACCTTTGGGAATGACCAAAACAGGACAAATACATCATATTTCTTAACACACTACAAAACTTTATGAGATATAAAAACTTAAACAGAACAAAACTGAATGAGGAAAATACTGGAGAGAATAAAATCAACTCTAAAATTAAGGTATTTGGTATTGGTAGCATAAGTCCTCTGGACTCTGCACAACTGACACATGGGGAACTAGTAAAATAGGTTTACAAAACTCCTATTGCAAACATTTATTTCTCTTCACAAGCGAATTACTCTGCATTTGCAAGTTTTTGGAATGCCTGCATCAGTTCTTCTGCATATACTAAGACCAATCTTTGGCAGAGAGGTATTAGCAGCAGACAGGACTATGCTTTCTGTCACTCACCATCTTTCCTCTTCCTGACCCCAAATTGCCTTACTGTCACTTTCCTTTTCCTCTTCAAGCCTATTCTCCTCCCTCATGGAAGTAGGCACAAAGAAGAGGCAAAGTTAAGGACAGCAAGAGTCAAAAGCACAAAATGCTCTGAATCACAGATCTACAATGTGTTCCAAAAATTTCTGAGCCAAGAAGAAACATGGCTCCATGTTTTAACCAAGAGAACATATCACAGAGAGAGATAGTTAGTGAAGCTGAAAATTTTACATCATAATGGAGTGGTTTACATAACTTTGCCAAACTTACCCAATAAAAATTAATTTTCCATTCCAGGTTCTCAGTTTAAATTTGGGGAGGAGAGCATTCATTTTTGGCTTAATCTCTATGTCCCAATTCCTCTCTGTAAAATAGGTGTGATAATATTTCACTGCTTTTTTTGAAGACAAATCCAATGTTTGTGAAACCCAGGTATTCTAGCAATTTATGCTCTTCCACACAGTTCTTAAATCAACTATTTGGCTCATACATTTCTTTCAAAATTGCTATGAGGCAGTTGTGCAGCTTCAGTAGAATCTAACAAGCATGTATTCAGTTGTCTAAAAAGAGATGTAAGTTCATCACACTTCTGAACCTAAAAAACATTCAAACTCTTACCTCCCACCTTTCAAGAAATGCTTCTACGCTCTAAGCTAGAGGTTAGGCTAGGGATGCATTGCTCTTCTGAACTGTCACATTGTGTAACAAGATTCACTGGGTCCGAGAAAAGCAATGAAAAGCAAGTACAGATAGAAGCGCACCTGTAGCTAACCACAGAAGCATTCATCAGCATGACCTTTACTCTGATCTTTACTACAGAGAATACTTTCATATTGAACAGCTGCTACACACACAACACGGCTAGGAACACAACTTTCCCACTGTGCTTCATTCCTACAATTCTATCCTAACAGAAACAGTGTTAAGCTTCCTTCTGATACTGTATTACTAGCCCAACAAATCTTAGGTATTTAGGTGTCATGGTTCAGCTTCAACAGAAAATGTGACGGAGTCCCAGACTACATCCCAAAATAATTTATTATTTTGTGGTAGCTATCATCTTCTCTTCCAATAACTGTGCTTTTAAGGAAAGAAATAACAAATATTTTGAATCAGAGTAATTTTCACATGTAACACAATAAATTGTGATTAAAAGAAAACCATCACCATAAAGAATGTATAAAAACACCTTCCATTTAAGTAACTCCAGTCAAAGATATTTAAGCTAGTCAGTGATAGTCTAAATTCTGAGAATAAAAGTTAACTTGATGCAAAATTGAAAATAAACTTTTCAGGAAATTTATTTTTAGCTTGAATAGTAAAAAAAAAAAACAAAAAAAACAACAAAAACAGAAAAACCAACAACAACCCACAGGAAACTGTATTTCAACAGACATGACATTCAGGTATTCATAAGAAGGGGAATAACTCCAGTATAAACATTCTCCTACTGTAGTCTGCCATCATTCTAGTTTTACTACATTTCTGATGTCATTCAAATTGTTTTTCTATTCTATACTTACTAGATCTTTTCAGCATATTCTTCTCTACAGAAAAAAAGAACAGTAAGTGAATTATAAATGATATCATAATACTAGCCACAGGGAAAAAAAAAAAAGTTTAAAATATGAATTCAATGACAGAGGAAGAACAGATTTTCAGCAAACCAAATGTAATAAAAAAAGAAAGCAAAACAGCCTAGTAAGTACTCAGCAATACCAAAAATGCATATGTGCATATAATCTGTTATAGACTTTAGCCAAAGTCAATCCCTTTTTTTTATATTAAGACCAATTTCTTGTAATAAAAATACTGATTCAGTAGATATTGGTATTTCCTTTCCATTTCTGTCCAAGGGTCAGCCAAAAGTAAAAATCATTTACCTGTACCAATAGCTTCCAAACAAGTTTCCTGCACCCATAACCACATACTTACTTGTGTTTCCTTTCGCCTGAAGTTTGAAGAAAATTTGGAGTAGTCAGTTTTCATTGACCCACAGTTAGAAAGTGTATTTAGCACCTTATATGTCCATACAAGCTTGTACTTCTTCTTTAAATTTGTAGCAAGAGACAGAGAAGGGTGAAGGTCCTTCCTTGAGGGGAAGAATTTGTATCCAAATGGAAAACTACTTAATTCGACTGCATTGGTAGAGACAGTGTGCTAAATAAATTGACTCTTTATCTGCAGAGTTTCACTATAAATTCTATCCTCTGTTTTCTTATACACTGTCTTCAAAGCAAACTTGTCCCCATCTGTTCCCACTGACCCCTAGCCCAATCCATGGCCATATGCATTAGAGTTAAACTACTTACACTTCTACTCCCTCCTGGGAAGGGAAAGAGAGGGAAGAAAATCAGAAAAGGAAACACAAAGCATAACAGAAGAATTCTCCTTGCTATCACCTCTTGCACAGGGACCAGAAAAGCAACATCAGTTTCAAGAAAAACCCTTGTAACTGCTGTGGCTTTAAACTAGAGCACGTATTTTAAAAACAGATTGCGGGGGGGGGGGGGGGGGAAGAAAAAAAAATACTGCTATATAAAATACCTAGTTTGACCTTATGTAAATAGAGATTTTTGTTCTTCAGAAGTTGTGCATGGATTGGCCAAAGTCATCCCTTTCCAGTAACTATTTTTTCTAATATTTCAAATCAGCTACAGAAGATGGAAGCGTTAAAGCCTCTTGATAGAAAAATAAATAAATAATATTACTTGCACTTTTATGAAAGGCATCTGGATTTATTCCAGACTCCGTTAGTCTCCATTTGCCTCCATTAGTGACATGAAACATAATGGCATGCTCCCAAACTACACGATAGTACTTTATGCCTGAGATACTTAATGCCTTCTTTGCTTCAGTCTTTAATAGTAAGACCAGTTGTTCTCTGGGTACCCAGCCCTCCCAGGCTGGAAGACAGAGACAGGGAGCAGAGTGAATCCCCCATAATCCAAGGGGAAATGGTTAGCAACCTGCTAACCACTTAGATATATACACATCTATGGGGTCGGATGGGATCCATCTGAGGGTACTGAAGGAGCTGGCAGATGTGCTCACCAAGCGCCAACTTCCATCATTTATCAGCAGTCCTGGCTAAATGGTGAGGTCCCAGTCAACTGGAAGATAGCAAATATGAACACCCATCTACAAGAAGGGGCAGAAGGAGGATCTGAGGAACTACAGGCCTGTCAGTCTGACCTCAGTGCCAGGGAAGGTTATGGAACAGACCATCTTGAGGGTCACCACACAGCACATACAGCACGACCAGGCAATCAGGCCCAGTCAGCACAGGTTTATGAAAGGCAGGTCCTGCTTGACTTACCTGATCTCCTTCTACAACAAGGTGAGCTGCTTAGTGGATGAGGGAAAGGCTGTGGATGTTGTTTACCTAGACTTTAAAAAAGCCTTTGAGACCATTTCCCACAGCATTCTCCTGGAGAAAGTGGCTGCTCATGGCTTAGATGGATGTATGCTTCGCTGGGTGAAAAACTGCCTGGCTGGCCAGGCCCAAAGAGTTATGGTGAACGGATTTAAATCCAGTTGGTGGCCAGTCGCAAGTTGTGTTCTCCAGGGCTCAGTTCTGTTTAATATCTTTATCAATTATCTGTATGAGGGGATCGAGTGACCCCTCGGTAAGTTTACAGACAACACAAAATTGGAGCGGGAGTGTTGATCTGCTTAAGGGTAGGAAGGCTCTTACAGAGGGATCTGGACAGGCTGGATCAACAGACCGAGGCCAATGGTATGAGGTTCAACACGGCGAAGTGCCAGGTCCTACTCTTGGATCACAATAACCCCATGCAACACTACAGGCTTGGGGAAGAGTGGCTGGAAAGCTGTCCGGCAGAAAAGGACCTGGGGGTGCTGGTCAACAGCCAACTGAACATGAGCCGGCAGTGTGCCCAGGTGGCCAAGAATGCCTGCAGCATCCTGGCTTGTACTAGAAAGAGTGTGACCAGCAGGACTACGGAAGTGATCATCCCGCTGTACTCAGCACTGGTGAGGCCCCACCTTGAGTACAGTGTTCAGTTTTGGGCCCCTCACTACAAGACAGACACTGAGGTGCTGGAGTGTGTTCAAAGAAAGACAACAAAGCTGATGAGGGCTCTAGAGCACAAGTCTTATGAGGAGTGGCTGAGGGAACACATTGTTCAGCCTGAGAAAAGGAGGCTGAGGGGAGACTTTATCGCTCTCTACAACTACATGAACAGAGGTTGTAGAGAGGTGGGGGCTGGTCTCTTCTCCCAGGTAACAAGCAATAGGACAAGAGGAAATGTCTGTAAATTGCACCAGGGGAAGTTTAGATTGGATATTAGGTAAAATTTCTTCACAGAAAGGGTTGTCAAGCATTGGAACAGGCTGCCCAGGGAAGTGGTTGAGTCACCATCCCTGCACGTATTTTAAGAGACATGTAGATCTAGTGCTGAGGGACATGGTTTAGTGGTAACTCTGCAGTGCTAGGTTAACAGTTGGCCTTGATGATCTTAAAGGTCTCTTCCAATGATGAAGATTCTACGATAAAATTGTTTGGCTGGCACTCCACCGTTCCCTATTTACACCAGGGGACATCTCCCACTGAACCATGTATTTTTCCTCAATCTCAAGCTGAAAAATCACCTGAACGTGTTATACTAAAATGAAAAACAACAATCAGTCTGAAGCAGACACCCAGCACAGAAAGCTTCAGCCAAAAATGTTCTCAATTATAAGCAACTGAAAACAGAATTATAGTGGAAAGTGTTAGACTACCTTGACTATAGGCATCTGTGCCAAATCCACACATAATAAAACAAACTTCACAAGTATCCTAAGCACTGATTAATGCTCTTCAGTCCCAAGGTATCTTATACACTTGCCACATGGTAGCATGGTAAGTCTATTCAAGCTGTCATCAAAACGTTGAGTACAATATGCCCTCTCAGAGTCCCTTCCCCTTCTAATACCACTTATGGAGGCTGTCCTTCTGGCAGTCACAGGAAACTGACCACTACAGTAAGATTCCAGTTTCCATCTGAGTTCCTTCAATGTAACTACAAAAGGAGTAACAGTGAAAATTCACAATACTCTTTATTATTAAAACAGTGAATATTATCAAGATCAGTCATCTTTCAAGATGCAGGGGATACTTTTCAAATGCATCAGCATGCAAACAGTTAGAGCCAACACACTTTGAATTTTTCTCATTAAAAAAGTTTAAATAAACGGATCTTAACCATATCTCAGATTTGCCTCTGTAAACCACCCTTATTAGAAGCTTCCAATTTATATTTTTCCTGATTCTAGTTTATATTTAATTAGCCAATTTGAAAACCTCACATATATGATCGTTTTAATTTGTCTGCCTGTGGAAATTATGTTGCACCAAACACTGCTGTATTTAGGTTGCTTTTAGTATTATACTTAGGTTTGACAGGGTGCAGAACTATTACTTGACGATTTTGTTCTAAGAAAATTTACCTCACCTCTCATTATGAAACAGCATGGTTGGATCACATGCACTCTGGAAATGCCTCTTTTCTGACTGCTGCTAAGACTTTCTTCTGTATCAGCTATACCAATAATTGCATTCCCTGTTTGTGTATTGGTGTTGACTGTTTGACAGAAATACTGAAAGATTCAGATGATGCAGAGGATCTTCATTCGGATGTTTAGGCATAACAGGGAATTTCATTAGCTTTACAAAGGATTACCCCATCTTAATAAATTTGCAAGTAGAATGCAATCAACTAGTAGTTTTACAGGCATATGTACCAATGATACACAAAATTCAACTGCTGTCAGAGTTGTACACGAAGACATACACATATAGAAAACACAAGCCCTGTGGGTAAAAATCTTTACATATCAATTTTAGCACCTTACTGCTGCATGCATACCAAAATGAACCGCCAGTGTTCATATATACTAAAAGATATTGGTTACAATTTGGTTAAAATATTAAAAGATACTTGGGTGTTCATATCTACATAGGCCTAAAAGCCAACCACACTGCCAGAGAATCCAAGAAACTGAGATTCAAGAGTAACACAAAGTTGTGTCCTTTGGAAAGGAATAGATTTTCTCCAGCAATAGCTGGCAGAGAGGTAGTCGCAGTCCCTATCATTCATTCTCTGCCATGGATTTCCTTCTGCCAAGCAATGTCAGTTCTGTTTTTTCCACAGTAAACATTACTCATGCTGTTTTCTCCAGATGTTTTCTCTTAAAGCCTATCTTAGTTAATCAATATGGACATATAAAATAAAACTTGAGCAACATATAATTGGGATACCAATGACACTGAAAATCAAAACACCCCAGATAGTCCCTGCCACTACTTCATATAATTGTCATAGTTTGGGCCGGGCTGGCCAATGACAAGACAAGAGATGCTCTCCTCCATCTCTCGCTCCAAGGAGAAGAAGAGAGATAGAATTATGAGTTTAGAAAAAAACTGTCCTATCTCCTCCATTTACATACATCCATACCAAAACATGTTTCTCAACCCTCTGCCTCTTCCCTCATCTGTAGTCTTTTATCTTCCATTCATTAGTACCTAAAAAGGTCTAGCGAAATTGAGGTCACAAAGGGAGAATAGACAATAACATAATTTTCTCATTGACATTTTGGGGTTCTTGGGGTGGTTTTCTCTTTGCTATCTAGATCATTTTATACAATTTTGTACCTAATCAGATACAGTTTTTAAGCTTATCACACCACAGACACACAAGGGTGGAAGTATTTAATATAAATAAGATCAGAGTAACTGACTACAGTGGTAATAACTTGAGATAGGCCTCATCTAAAATATTCTTTTAAAGAGAAAAGAACAGAAGAAAGATACCATTGCTAATCTCCATTTTACAAGTCAGAACTGAGCCACAGAAAGACTAATATGACTGATAATAGATTTGTGGTAGTCAAGAAATAGATCATAAATTCCTATGGCAATGATTACATTAGGAAGTAGTGCAGAGCAAGAGGAGCAGATATACAGAACAAAACAGTGCTGGCAGCACAACCTCCAAATATGTTTTGGTGCTTTACTTCAGGCTATCTTATCTCTGATTCTGTGAACTGAACACTATTAGGATATAGAGAGCATTCAATTTGCTCAAGGAGTTGCTCTTCCACTTCAGCCTCACCTGAAATGAATTGATCTGTCTGATCCAAGATGCCTCTGTGTTACAAATCAAAGCACAGTAAATGGGGAGGACCAGAAGATGTACTTTAAGAAGGAGTTTATACACTCCTTATCCAAACTAAAAAGCAGTGCACCTGTACAGAGTGGTGTACTCACTCTGCACTAGTACACTGCAATTCATACGCTAGAGGAAATAAGGGTAAAAACTTTAAAAATTTAAACTACTTCAAACTATAGAGCTTCTTTTACTATGGCTTCTCAAAGGCAAAATATATGTGGCCGAGTAGATGATGAGTTTAACAGATAGCAGCAGTGCATTTTGAATGCATTTATGAGTGACAAAATAAGAAATATTTCTAAAGCTACCCACCTTGATGTAAGACTAGATAAAAATAAAACTAAGAGTACTGTTCTGTAATACGTATTTTTCTTGTCCTTATCAAAGAAGTTATGCATCTAATCCAATAGGGAAAGTCATAAAGATATTATGTGATTTGAGACCGTGAATTTTATAGCTAAATAAATATCTGGTAGCAAAACATTAAAGTATATTGCTTAGTAGGACTGACATTCTATTTGGAATATCAACCTCTGTACTTATTTAAAAGTAAGGTGTCAACTATAAACAAGTTCTACAGTTTGTATTATGCCAGATGCAGAATCTTGTATCTGAAAACAACTGAGTCTGCAAGCACTCTCAGGTCCAGGTTTACATCCAGCCTCCATTCACAGGTTTGCAGAATTCTTTGGGTATGCCCCCTGACCAGTATGTTTCCAGCATCACTTGGATAATGGGAATTTACTCTAAAAACAATTTTGCACAAATGGGATTAACAAGTGGTTAGTACACTGGTGTTATGTATAAGCATCAAATTGCCTTATCCTGTCTCCTGTTACTCTTTTTAGTGCTGGTGCTCTCTGGAGAAGAAGAAACAATCTTCCTACTCTATCTGGCTTTGGTGCCTTCACAGTTCGAAGGCATAAATTTAATCCTGGATTTAGAATGTGTTTCAGAAACAATGTTGTAGGCAAAATCCTATACTTTCATAAAAAGCATAAACAAAATGGAAGACAACTTCATATGTTACCCATGGATTTTGGTTATTGATGTAGCAACCTGTTACACTGAAAAAAATTCTGGGTTGGGCTCACAGTTCGCACTGTCTGACCCAAGGCTTTGACATTTGACATGGACACAGAGTTTTATGTTAGCAAATTCCATTTCGGCACTAGGGTCAAAACGTGCCCCTTAAAGTCTACAGCTCAAAGAGACCTAGCAAGAATGAATCTGAAAACAACTAAAGAGCCAAATCTTTATTTCTGCATTCCCTACTTCATTTCTGGAAACTTGGAATTTATTCAGAGAGCCCTAAGGTCTTCAAAGACAAAAAGAAGAACCTAATTAGACATGAAGTAAAACAGCTAACTAGAACTACATGGAGCACAGAAGATTCACTATTTCTGTTTTAAAAAGTAGAATTTCACACTCTCCAGATATTTTTGTCCTTTTATACAAAGATTTCTTTGGTCAATAAATGTTTAGGTAAACATTTCTGTACAGAGCCCAGGAAAATAGAAATCTAAACCAAATTAGAGTATTTGTCCAACATACTCAATACTATTGTTTTATAGTCAGAAACCTCAAACTGTCCACTTATAAAATGGTTAGAACTTAAAATGTTATGTGTATTCAGTGAAGAAAAAATCAGCCCATGTCTCTTGTAACCTTAGGCTATTTAAGGTGAAGAGAAGATCTGATATTAGAAATTATAACTTTCTACGTTTTCTAATCAAAATGAATTATGGTAAGGATAATCACAGTTCATAACCAGGATACTGTGAGTACCTGCTTTGATCAGACTGTCAGATCCTACACACGTCTTGACAAAGGTTTCCTTAAAGAAGTTGGAGTAATCAATTAGGGGAACACTTTCAACCCATCATTTACAGTATGTACAAATCTCATGCTAACACACACAAAAGCAGTTCAAATAAAAACAAATGGCTACGTCAGCTACACAGAAGCTATCCCAAGCTGATCTCATATAAAATAGGTCACATACTTTGTAAGTAGAGGAAAAGGCAGACAGAATTTGCATCTCTTTGTTTACAATAACATATTTTGGGTTTATGATTCTATGCCCTGTAGGATTATGGTTTTGATTTTGCTATTAATCAATGCAGCCAACGTATTGCCCTGTCAAACACTTCAGATACTGTGAAATATAAAAGACAGTTTAAGATTGATGTCTCTCAATTATATTCCAATTCTGCCTCTTTTGGCTTTAAAATCAATCATATTTGTCAACCACAGGGTGCAAGCATTGCACTTGATAAATTAAACTCCAAGTTGATTGAAGATGCAATTGCTGGTCAGTGGAAACTTAGATAACTTATTTCCAGAAAGTGTTATTCAAGATAACACTTCGCATTCACACTGCTGAATTTTTATGCAGCTTTTTGAATTCCAGTGGACATTCACTCATAGAATACAATCTGCAAAAATATGTGGCTTCTTGATACTCCTAAAACTGTTCCAGTTGCACATCAGTCCATCTGTCAGGATGTTATTAGTTTAACAATATGGATGGACTATTCAGTGCCATGTTCAATTTTCTTTTTCAAAAGGAAATACAGAACTATATCCAGTCTCAAGAGTTCAAAGAGAAGCAGCCTCCTAAAAATGCCCCTAAACTGTATTTTGTCCTAGCAGTATAGTTGTAGCAAGAGTCCGAAATTTGACTCAGTTTTCCTGAGGGGACAACAACAAGAACAATGAAATTTCTCTACAGACATACAATGCAAATTATGCAAAATTCCAACCCAGGAGCCACACTAAAAAATATTGACTGGCACTGTGCCCACCAGGGACTACATGCCAACTGGAGCAGGATGCATTCCAACTATTCAGCTTCCCATGATGAGCAACCACGTGCCAAGAATTTGGAGTAAGGGCAAAATTGAGCAACCATGTGCCAAGAATTTAGAATAAGGGCAAAATCAAGGTCTGTGCCTTTCTTTATTTGTATCAGAAGTAATTACAACCAATAGCATTAGTGCAAAAGAGAAGACAAAAGGTCTTGTGACTGCACCTCTTTTTATACTGTTCAAAATCAACCTTAATGAGTAATCTTGACTAGATATATTTATGTCATATACGTCATGAGCTGAGGTCAGTATTAGATGCATTTTGTTTCAAAGACAAAGCAAAAAGCATTTCTTTTGTATTGCAAACTACATTTTGAAATGCAAAGTACCAGAAACTTGAAAAATATATTTTATCATGGAAATGTCAAGAACACATTAGCTACTGCCAAACCTCCTGCAATCTGCCAATAAAATCTCTAACCTTCATACATGCAGCCAGTATTTCAAAACTAGCCACAACAGTAAATTCCTCTTGTTCTGAATTTGACCAGAAACGCTGTGTCATAGTCCTGATGAGTCACCTAGAAAGACCTAGAAGAAAGTTAAACAACTTTCCTACCCAGCTGTTTTGAAAGGATGTGTTTACAATGAACCCAGCCCAGTTTCAAAGGCCTATACTACAAGCTAGCAATCATCTATCTCTTAGCAAACACCAAGAAAAACATTGTGCAAACAATGCAGGACTTACTGAATTAAAATTAGGTGCATACTCAAAAAGGTGGTAATACACTTTTTTTCAGGACTCTTTGCTAAGTGTAACAATTTAAATACAGTTGACATTGAATGACAAGAGAACATATCTGGGGAGGAAACACACAATCAAAGTTACATCATAAATTACGAAAAGTTCTAATTACAGTTGAATGACTTTTCATTTTGTATTCAGCTGACTGGTTCATAAGAAACCAGTAATGAAAGATTCATCACCTTGTATTTAGGAGCTTAAGCAAATTAATGTGTAGTGGCTACATAGTTCCTTGTGGTCAGATATGTACACGCTACGTAAAGATGTGCTACAGTGGATAATATTCTTCTCATCTTTGATGGCACATGACAATTCAAAGTCAAGCACTGCGAAAAATTTTAAAAACAAGCTTTTAAAAATTACTTTGAGCACTAAGATTTGGTTGTTCGAGGATTTTACAGGCAAAATGAAGAACATACAGATCAGGAATCATATGTAACAGCTACATATAAATAAAGTACATGGAAGTATGATAGGCCTCAGTTTTGCACATTAAGCTGAATCCTACAAACACACATAAAAAGATTACTTTGTGTACAATATGAGTAGCTCCTGTAGTTTAGGAGGAAAATAAGCAAAAATATTACTTACACATTTGTCATCTGATCCACTGGCTATAAACCGTCCGCAAGGAGATACTGCAATTCCACATGGATAGCAGTGGCTACTGTGCCCTTCAAAACGACGTTCACACCTTCAGGGAAATTTCAGTCTTATTAACAACAACTAAAAACCAGATCTTTTACTGACATTTTCATTAAATCCTGCTGAAGTCTCATCCTTTTTTCTTAGTCTACAAATTTACTAAGGCAAATCTGCAAATTAAATTTTAAATATCTCTGCAGTAGCATTTTGAAAAAACCAAAAGACATTAAAGAATATTAACAACTAAAAATAAAATGAACACACAAAACTACACCAGCACAATGCCCAAAACCATGCTTTCACCTTGTTCAGTTTACAAAGATAGAAACATCATTAGTATTTAGAAATGAGGAGCTGTGATGCCTACCATTAAGCTACCCCTAGTCAACCATCTCAGCAGGGAAAAAAAACTCCCTTGCATTAAAGGAAGGGCATTGTGAAAGCCAGTCTGTTTTGTGAAGCTTTAGAAATCTCCCTCAAGCAATTTATATCAAATGAAGATCCAGCATGTGGAATCATAACATAAATAATTATTGCTTGCTTTTCTTATACCCAAATCTGGATATTTTTTCTGTCTTGCTCTGTTTACATTCCTACTCCATGCACTAATTTATTGTATCTTGCAAATTCAAGAAACACAATATCCAAATGACATTCCAAACTGATTAATCTAGCTCTGTAGATAATGTTTTACCAATCTGTGTTAATACAGTCTAAAGGAATTAATTAACGCAAGGAATTAATTTCCTATGTTTCATGTTAATAATGCAAGGTGCATTGTGGAGTAAGTTTTTGATAGATGACCACAACTGCCCCATTTAAAAATAATATTTTTTTAATGAGATGAAGATTAATATCCGCCTAAAATATTCCATGGTTGTAAAGAACTGTGATAGCTTTGTAATCACTGCAAAACTAAGGAAAAAAGTAGTATTTAGAGTTGCTTCAATGTTAAAAGTCATTTTAATACAAGTTTCAACCCCATTCAGAATTATCATTTATATATGTATACCTCATTTCACAGCTTTATTTTTGTATTCACGAGGTATCATTTCAAAACAGACAAAACAGAATAATCTGTATTCTTCTTTTGCCTTTATTATGAATGCTAGCAACCTGCCCTTCTCCTTATGAAACAAATTCATATACTTTGCCATAATACAGCTGTTACACTTTTTTTTTTTTTTTTGTATGCTAGATCCAGGAACAAATTTGGAAGAGTAACATCTCCTGCCAACACCTGTGATATACACTTTTTCCTGGCCAGTGAAATCACAGACACTGTGTTAATTCAATTGACTGAACCCACATGCGAAATCTCTAAATTTTTATACCCCAGTGTTCTGTTTTAGACGTGCTTGTATGTGTAGGAATGCACTGAATGCCAAGTTGATTTCGTTTACCCAGGTGAAACTGGCATACTTAAAAACATTACTTCGTGACTGCTCTGATGGCTATCACTTAGTAAATCTTAAAAAAGACACTTCTGAATTCATGAAAATACATAACTTTACAGACCCTAACACAGAAGTTTCACAGACAGTATATACTTGGCTGAATTTCTGTACAAGAAAACTACTGATATCAATGGACATTTTGTGTATACAGTAACCAGACTTTCCACCACAGGCTAGTTCTACCCTAAAAGTGTTGTAAAAAATTCAATTTAAGAGAACACTACAGTTCAAAGAAAAGTAACTTATAAAGACAGTCAATTACTGTGCCTAAGATGTGAAAACATTCTTCAACTTCAGTTTGCATATAGCTCCTGTATGAGTATTTAGAGACTTCCAAATGGCTGCATTTGGGCCACTGAATAACCTGCCTCTATTCAAGCTTCCTATTGACAGTAAAGAAGAACGCTAGCTACTTCAGTCTCCTCTCAAATGAGTCATTCTAACATATATGACTCCAAAGTTTAGGCAATGGGGGACAAGTCACAGAATACATATTTGATTTATACTTTTAAAGTACTTTACTTTTTGCAAGGTAGCTTAAAAGAAAACATAAAGGGTAGCACATGCTTCCCATACCGTAACTTTCATAGAATCATATGACTGAGGTTGGAAGGCACCTCTGGAGGTCATCTTATCCAACTTCTCTGCTAACCTAGAGTTGATTGCTGAGGACCATGTCCAGACAGGTTTTGAATATCTCCAAGGTGTGAAACTCCACAACCTCATTGGCCAACCTGTGCCAGTGCTCAGTTACTAGAAACAGTTTCCAGAATTAGTTGTTCCACCACCTTCCCAGGAATTAAGGTGAGGCTGACCAGTCTGTAGTTCCCTGGGATCTCCTTCTTGTCCTTTTTGAAGATAGGAGTGACATTTCTTTTTCCTTCAGTCCTCAGACACCTCTCCTCATCACCATGATCTTTTGAAGATAACTATGAGTGGTCTCACAATGACATCTGCCATCAATGAGCTGAAGGCAGGCTTTAAAGAAGACAGAGCTAGGCTCTTTTCAGTGGTCTCCAGTGAAAGGACAAGAGGCACTGGGCAAAAATTGAAATACAGAAAGGAGGCTCTGTCTGATCAAGAAACACTTTAACTGTGAGGTTGACTGAGCACTGGCACAGGCTGCCCAGAGAAGTTGTAGAATCTCCCTCCTTAAAGATATTCAAAAGACATCTGGACGTAGGCATGGACTGTAGGTGACCCTGCCTGAGCACTCCAAAGGTGCCTTCCAACCACAATCATTATGTGATTCTGAGATTAAGCATCAAAGGCATTATTGTAACTTTGGGCAAGCCTTCTCTTCAAATATCTTACGCAGACAGAAATAAAAATGAAGCATGATGTGCTTCATCTGTCTGCTGTTCCTCTTCATAGTCAGATGTGGCATTGCAAGATTTTGCCCTCAGTTAGGCTCCTACCAAACATTTTTCATTATGTAGAGTAGATCTCTCCTACAGCTCAGCCTCAATCATGTTTTTTCTTGTCTCTGCCAGAGTCCCAATTGCATTGTTTGTGAATTTCAGAGTTCCCTGAACAACATAGTCCTCCTCAGTGCCTTTTCTCATTGTCACATATGGACAATGTTCATAAAAATGTTTGAAGAAAAAGTTTCTTTATAATCTTATACTTGTAAGATACAACAGCATCCCATGAAAGAAACTTCCTCATGAGAAAAATAAACAAAATTCATATACCCTCTGTCCCTCCTAAACATGCCTTCGGGATCACCATTCTTCCTTAAGTAGAGAACTGGCTATCAGGACTAGTTCTCAGTGCTTAAGGCCTTGTTCTCAGGGCCTGTAATTCCTCAATGAGGTGTTTCTTCTTCACAGAAGAGTCTCCTAATAAATCACTGCAAACAACTTCCTTTCAAAAGAATTTGACTCCTCTGCATCTGTGAGCAATAACTCAATTCCTCCACCTATAAATGGGTGCATAAGAACTAACAGGGTTGCAAGGCTTTCACTGATCTTTTCTCTGCTATACCACAGCAATATAAAGCAATGTCTGAGTCATAGGACAGTGCCACTTTCCCTTGGGCTAATACAGCCACAGTAATAGGTAACATCCTGGATTCTGTTTTCTTATTTGTTTTCCTCTTCAACTTTTCCATTATAATCAGGATGTACGCTCTATTACAAGTACAGCTACTTTGCCACCCCATCAAAACCCTGCTCTGAAAAGACTTTTAAAAAAACTGATTCCAGTTAAACTTTCCACAGAATCCAGTAGAAATTTTGTTATGTGATCTATTAACTCCAGATATCTCCAGGTATCACAGCAATGGGAAAAAGTGGATAAAAAATCCTAGAATAAATAAATAGGTACTATGTGCATAATTTATCTTATTCTAGGAGTTCTCTTATTTCAGGCTTTTTTTTTCCTCCTGGTTTGTTTTTGTGGGGGTTTTTTTGGTTGTTTTTGGGGTTTGGGTTTTTTTGGGGGGGTTTTTTTTGTTTGTTTTGTTGTTTTTTTTTTTTTTTAAGTAGCAACAGGTGGTGATCAAACTTATTTTGGATATCGCAAGCTTTACGTGGCCAACTGGCATGCTGTCCAGCCTCCTAAGAATTCTTTTCTGGTCAGAGCTTTTCAGGGGTTACCATGACAAACATCTGGCAATTGCATGGGACAGCAAACAGCCAAGTTTTCCCTATGTTCTCCATTGTACAGCTTTTAGTCTACATTCCAAAATATGTATCTTTTTATGTCGCAATCAACTTGCGGAATATTAGAAAAAAAAATGCAACAGGTTTTCTGTCTTTGTAAAGAAAGATACCAGAGTGGTGCATGTCTTTATAAATCAGAGAATACCCTCACAAGAAAGTATTTTATTGTACTTGCTGCATTTAAAAAAAAATGTTGACTGCAAACCAAAGTTTGATTTTTTTTTGTTTTTAACTACTTTTCCTTGTATGCTGTTACTCTGTCCCAGTGCTCTGGTATTTGTTCAGAGACCCTTCAGTACGAGCAGATCCATCGAGGATCTACAAAATTCAAGTATAACTTGACCATAGTAGTAGCTACCTTAGATATTCTGTACACATGGGTTTCATTTTAAACACACACCAAACCCTTCACATAGGAGCTCAGCATGTTTTCACCAACAGCATCCAGCAGGGACCACATTCCCCATCCTGTATACTTTCATGCATCCCCAGTTACAAACTTGGAGGAACTCCAACCACTGCTTTAACCCTTTTTGCCTCACAATCCAGATAACAAGACTCGAAGCTCCAGGGAAAAAAAGATGGCAAATCATAGGATCCTCACATTCAGAAGAGACCAAGAAGTAATGAAATTGTGAGTACGTGTACATTTGTATCTTGCTTAGGATGATGTCAAGTAGTTAGTTCACAGTGGAGATGCAAACTGAAAAGTATCTGAAAATTGAAGGGCCGTTCATTCAAACTGCATGTCTGACCCTAAGGCTCTCAAAGTGTAATTGTTAGAAAATGTATGAGATGAGTTCCATGTGGCTGCAGGAATTCTACTAAAATATGTTGCCAGAGGAGCTTATGATCTAGTGCACAGGATCATACTACTAGTTGGAGATACTACCTTAATGTCTAAAACTGTCTTTATACAATTGGCGAATCTTTTCAGAGGCTGAAAGAAGGTGAAACTGATTTTTCCCTGGGATCATGCATCAAAGCATTATCATGCATCTGAGTATTCTGCAGAAGAAATTCAGCATGTCCAAGTAGTACAATATTCTTCAAATATCTTCGCTGTGGTCCAATAAGCACCCACTGCCTTTTTTCCAGAAAGAGATGAGGAATGGCTATTTCAGCAGCAAACAGCATTAGAGCAGATGAACTTCTATTCTTCAACTGTTCAGAGTGTGACTCAGAGGCAGGCTGTTCCTGCCACCAGAGGTGTTAGTGTGGTGGTGGTTGGGAGCTCCTCCCAACACTTTGCCCTACAATCTCATTACCTGCAACAGTAATCTAGCAGCTGTCACATCTACCTCCCCATACCTACCACAGTAGCAACCCAGACCTCTAAATTGGGCAGTAATAACTTCTCCCTGCTCTCCTCACCTCCAGGTAGATGATGAGCACATCTGACAGCATAGAACAACTGTCCCATTCCGACCTTTTAAATTAACTCCCAATGTCAGCTGTTGTGCATCCTGCTCTCTTATTCAACATTACATCAGTTCTCCCAGAAGTTTCCCATCTCTACATTTCTGTGGCAAGTAGAGAAAAACAAATACTAATTTCATAGAATCACAGTCACATCATGGTTGAGGTTGGAAGGCAGCTCTGGAGGTCATCTTATCCAACCTCCCTGCTCGCATAGAGCCAGTGTGGCTTCTCCAGTGCTAAGCAGAGCATCACCTCCCTCAACCTGCCAGCAACGCTCCTCCTGATGCAGCCCAGGACATCATTAGTCTTCTTTGCTACAAGGACACATTTCTAGCTCAAGTTCAACTTGGTGTCTGCCAGGACCCCCAGATCTTTTCCGCAAAGCTGCTTTCGCTAGTCATCCCCCCCTGCCAGCATATGTTGGTGCGTGGGAGTTGCACTTGGTGCCAAGGGGACTTCGCACTTCCTCTTGTTGCACTTTATGAGGCTTATGTCAGCCCATTTCTCCAGACTGTTGAGGTCTTTTTGTATGGCAACACAACCCCTGAGTATATCAGACGCCCCTCAGTTTTGTCTCACCAGCAAACTTGCTACACTTTGCTCCATCATCCAGATAGTTAATGAAGATGTTGAACTGGATTAGAACCCGTACTGATCCCTGGGGTACACTGCTAGTTACTGGCCTCCAACTAGACTTCATGCTACTGATCACCACCCTCTGAGGTTCCCATTCAGACAGTTTTCAATCCACCTCGCTGCCTGCTCATCCAGCCCATACCTGAACCTGGAAATAGTTTCCAGGATTAACTGCTCCATCACGTTCCCAGAGATTGAGGTGAGGCTGACCAGCCTGTAGTTCCATAGTCCTCCTTTTTGCCCTTTCTGAAGGGCCTTGGTCCTCAGAAATTTGTAGAAACTATGTCTTCTTGGTCAGCTAGAGATAGGAACAATTACTGAATAGATATTGTATGACAAAATATAAAAATCACCCAACCTGCAGCTACCAAGACAATTTGTACCTTGTTTTATCTCATATTCTGCCAACCACTAAGTGTCTTAGATTGAGAAGTCTGCTGTTGATGCACGTATTCTTCCTTCAAAGGGAAGGCAATGGTTGATAGGAGCAGACAGAGAGTATTTTTTCATGACTTAGAAGATGAAAATGCCTATAAAAAACAGCCTAAGGAGCACTAGCAGCCAGGAGCACTGCGAACAGAGTAGGCAAACACAGCATGGCACATGAGCCAGGGCCTGGCACAGCAGTTTTGCAGAAGGGCACCTCTTCAAAGGACAGCCATTCCCCTGACTGAGTGGGACACTTGAGGTACACATAACCCAGCAAATGGGCACCATTCTGTGATCATCTGCAGAGGTCAAGGGCACTCATCCTACCTGACCCTCAAGGCAGAATTGTGGGCACTTGTCTGAGAGCAAAGGCTGCAGCTCCAGCTTGGGGGTCTGCACCATCTACCCCAGCGGTGGCCAAGACTCCACCCAAATGGAGCTGCTAAAGGGAGAAGCTGCAGTGCAGACCTCAGATTGCAGGAGGAGCCTAGATCTTTCTCCTGGGGCAGGGATAGGTAGCACACCTGCCTGCAAAAGGTGTGCCCAGGTGGAGGACCTTCTGTCACAGGTGGCTGAGCTGCAGGAGGCAGTGAGGAGGCTGCATAGCATCAGAGAGGCCACAAAGGAGTTAGATAGCTGGTTCTAAGCACAGTCTGCAGTGGATCTACAGCCAAACAACCAAAAACTCCCCCATCGGCACACACAGAAGGGAGGGGAGCCAGTAACTCAGAAGAAAGGAAGCTTGCAATAGCAAGGACCAGCAGGAGGAAGAGACTTACCCTGGAGCCTGAGGTGCCCTTGCAGAACTGCTTCACCAGTCACACCAGGAGAGACACCGGAGCAGAGTAAGGCAGACCAGTCTGCTCTCCGTATACCAACCAGCACAACTAAGAAAACGCAACAGGTGATAGTAGTAGGCGACTCTCTTCTGAAAGGTACGGAGGCACCCGTTTGCTGACCTGACCCACTTTCTAGAGCTCCCTGCTGCTTACTAGGGGCTCATATCAGGGATATCATCAGGAGACTACCAAGCCTCGTACAGTCCACTGACTATTATTGTTATTGTCCAGAGGAGGGCCACAAAGATGATCAGAGGGCTGGAGCTCCTATGAAGACGGCCTGAGAGAGTTGGGGCTATTCAGCCTGGAAAGGAGAATAGGGTCTGGGAAGACCTTATTGCAACCTTTCAGTACCTACAGGGGCCTACAGGAAAGACGGAGAGGGTCTCTATCAGGGAGTATAGTGATAGGATGAGGGGTAATGAGGGGCTTTAAACTGAAAGAAGGTAGATTTAGATTAGATCTTAGGAAGAAGTTCTTTACTGTGAGGGTGGTGAGGCGCTGGAACATGTTGCCCAGAGAAGCTATGGATGCCCCATCCCTGGAAGTGTTCAAGGCCAGGCTGGATGGGGCTTTGAGCAGCCTGGTCTAGTGGGAGGCATCCCCACCCATGGCAGGGGGGTTGGAACTAGGTGGTCTTTAAGCTCCCTTCCAACCCAAACAGTTCTATGATTCTATGAAAAGATCTGAGCATATGGGATATGGGATAACCTCTGCAAAATCAGTAAATCTTTATTCAATTATTCACATAGCTTGAATAATGAGCATATTCATATGCTGATTGTGCTCACGATCTAGCAAATTCATCAGTGCATGGCTTCCCTGCACAGAGGGGAATAACCTTGCATTATCTTAATCTGTTTATATAATACATTACAGAGCTGTGTAAATACTACCTATGTTACTATTCCTTTCAGAATTGAAAGGAATTACTTTAAAGTTAGGAGTATTGCTTAGAATGTTAATCAGCTTTTGAGTTCCAATTAACTACATGGATTACATGCTTGATACTTACCAGGACCAACTTATCATCACTTTTTTTTTTTTTGAGCAGAAAAAAACCCAAAACATCACAAGGCATTCCTTAGTGTACATTTTGCAGGCCTATGCACATTATATGAGAAATAAATATAATGGATATGCAAGATCAGGGCTGCTATAACAGGGAAAATGAGTGAGAAGCCAATGGTGATCATGGTACAGTGTTGTCATCAACCAGGACACCATCCTACCATATCTGTATAGGGTGGTCAGAGTAGTGTGCTGGTAACAAGGCCCATTGACAGTCCCAGAAAAAGTGAGGTCATGAACCAGGCCCAATATCCATCCCAGGAGTCCAGGATGGACCCAGCAGGAGATGGACCCAGATTCAGGGCTGTAGACAAGACTGCAACATGGGTCTGCCAGAAACAGAACTCAAGGCAAACTACCTAGAAGGTCAGTCAGGGTCCATACAAAAAACAAGGCTGGAGACAGGACTTGAGACAGATACACCAACAACATAGTTCAGGCAAAGACTAAATGTCCAGGCCAGAGTTTAAATGGAGTACTTGAAGCATTTAACAAAGCAAAGAGGGCAATGCTTTGAATTGATAGTTTCCTCCTAACATAATGAATGAAAGGAACTTAATTTCTTCTGGATGTTTTAATGCATCAAATGATCTAATCTACAAGTGGGAGGTAACAGGAAATTGAAGGGATCCAGACTGGTAAAACAGAATTAAAAACTATCATGTGAAACTTAAGTTACAAATGAACATATTAAAGCAGCTGGTATTTAGTCTAGTATGTTACTGTGGGTTGTTACACATTTACTGTGTAAGGGAATGGAATTTTCCTTAATTCCTAAGTTTCTACACTCTTTATATGCATTAGTTTTACAGCACTAGGATGCCAAAATATATCTGTCTCTCACTGCCCTATATGTTCATGAACATAGTCACTAAAAGCAGGCAGGACTGACAGATAAAGAGGCTTAGTGTATTGGAATTTTCTGATATATCTAGCCTGAGTGATCTATAAGAATCACCAAATTGTGTTATTCCAATCCAGACTTTCCCGAAAGATTAAAATGGTGGAGACAATAGGTACAGATCCCTATGAATCATTGCTAGATTCCTGACTTCAGAAAGAGTTGTGATGTCTCTAAGTTGCATTCAACAGAGACACAGCAGAATGAGGTAGAATGGTAAAGTTTCTTGTGTCTTACGGACAATTAAGAGCCTACAGTGTTTCATCATTAAGAACACTTAAACTCCTTCAAAAAAATGTAAGCATGCATCAACCTTTGTACCTCCTAATCATTAAATACTTGTCTGACACTTTCTTGGTCATCCTGAAGCTAGTAACTGTAATGTTCTTCTCATTCTGATTCCCATTGCACCTCAGTCTAACTCCTGCCTTTACTGCTTCCACCTTGGATCCGAGAGAAAGTATTTTTACTTATTCTCCAAGTAGCCATTCTTTTAGACAAGATAGAATTAAATTGCTCTTCACGATGTCTTGGAAGTTGGTCAAAGGTCAGAACCTTACCATGATGCATGTATTCACAAAGCCTCATAGTTTATTATCCGAACCTGGAAGAAGGGTAGCCAGAGTTAGTTCTTCTTCCATAAAGATTTATTCTCCTTGGTTCTTTATTCATAAGTCTGCTTTGTAGATTGTCTAGAGCTTTTCTTAGCTACAGTTATAAACGAGGAGAATGCAGGAGAAGTACAAAAATATTCAGAATCTTCAGATGAAACTTTACAAATCCGTGCATTTCAAAGCAAATGAAGAAAGTCTGAGTAAATCCAAAAGTCACTAGCAGTGTCCAAGATTCCCTCATTTATTGGCAGGGTGATCTGGCTGTGTGAGGTTGGCTAACAACATCAGAAAGTTAAAATGCCTTTTCTTATGCCACCTTCAGAGGAACCCATAAGACTTTCTGGCACTCTCTGAAGCAACCTTGGAATGCCTCCAGATATCAATAGTGAAAGAGACAGACAGATTCACAGCTTTATCTAGTAAGGATGATGAAGATGGAAGTGGCAAAATACTCTCATCAACTTCAAGAACAAAAGTAAAGATGAATAAAATGAATTTTCACTGGAAAAAAAATGTAGTTTGATAATACAGACTGAATGGAAAAATTCTTGTGGAACTCAGAGAAAAAAAAATAAATCAGTATATTCAAAAACCTATAAAGCTGCAGGCCAGGATAACATGTCTGAAGATTTACTCTAAGCAAAGATCAAAAATGAACCTGAGCATTCTGCTGTGATACACCAGTCAATTATAAGAAAAGGAATGCATGTCAGAAGAATAAAAAAAAAGGAACCATCATCAAAGAAACTGAATAAAAGATACAACTGAGAGTCCCAGGAAAATTGTGCAGAGTTACTCTGAAAATTATTTCCTGTGCTTTCAACTGCAGCTTTCGAGAGGACCATGCTGGAGGGTTTTTTCCCTAATTAATGAGAATGTCATACTTTACAGTATTATTAAATAGTAACAATGGATAGAACTCAATAAGGGTAACAAGCAGATTAAACAAAAAAGTTTTCACTGTAGATGTCTAGGGCAAATATTTAGAATAAAAACAACAAATCTTGCAGTTAGTGTTACTACTCACAACACTGCAAACAGTTTAAATGAGAAGGTGGACTTACCTTTGCTATATTTCAAGAACACTGGACAAAGATTTCACTAAACAAACCCTATTCTGGCAAACCCAAAGCAGAAATAAAGAGAGGTCATTCCAGAGGGACCATTCAAAACACAGTAATGGCTGATGCACCAACTTTACAAATCAGCAACTTTAAGAGATTAAAGGTACTGGCCCATCATAAGATTGTGTAGGAACTAATCACTCCTGTAAGCACCCAACAGCACAAGGGATGGACTGGATTTGATTGGACAAGACCTATGAACAAAAAAAACAGCAAAAGTTTTCGGTCTGTGTAACCGTATAGTAGACCTAACACTTCGGTGGAGACTTGTTCCAAGTTCAGATAGAGTTTTCCAAACTCAGCCATTTCAAATTTATTTATGTGAAAAACACCTGGTGAACATATTAGGAAAAAGTGAACAGATTTCTTCCTTATGAGAACTCAAGAATAGATTTTAAAATACAGAAGACTCAACCTCTGGTATGAGGAATGAGAGAATTTCATTTTTAAAAACTGGATTTTTTTTTCCCCTAAAATCTACTAGCAAGTGAAGAATAATGATACATTTTCTTTATTTCTTCTCCACAGCAGTTACTAACATTGATCATTGTGTAATGTGTAACAAATACATATACATAATACCTAAAAAGCACCCTTAAAATATGTGTCAATATGGACTTGAATTACTTTTTTGAAGTTTGGCTAATAGAACTCAGTGGACTCTAGAATACAACAACTTTGCCAAATTAAATATAGAGCAAGAACATACATAAATTATTCCCCTCTTCCCAAGACATATTCATTTAATTGATTGCCCAGATTTTACGTTTTAACTATTTTACCGTTCACCTGCTCTACTTATATTAGTGTTTAGAAACAAAGAGACAGATAAGTGATCTGTGAAAAGCTTTCTACTTTTTCATTACTCCTCAGCAACACAGTTTGAGCAGCTTATTAGAAAAACATAAGAAGGTAACAGATTCCAACCTAGTAGTCTCTAGTTTCATTACTTTCTGACATTCAGTGCAGGTAATACAGCAACGGTTTTGGCAAGAACATACATGCCCCCTATAGGTTTAATGTATTCTTAAAACAGAAAGATGGGAAAAAATGAAAGGATCATTAAGCATTTCCTAAATAGCAAATTCAGTACCAGAAAAGTTATATTACATCTTTCAATAAATATATGTTTACATAGACACAAAGAAAATACGAAATTATTCTTCAAAACTTACATATCCTCCCTGTCTAAACCTCTTTTATTTTAAACATAATTCTTTTATCATGCACAGAGATTGCCCCAAGTATTTCCTCTCCTGAGCAACGTTCCCTCCCTGACACTCTCTCCCTTTGTCCCACAGCTTTCTCAAGTACAACACAAAGTTTTTTAGAAAAAGTGTAGCATTTTTATTCTGAATTTATGATAACATATTATGCAAATTTATAGCACTACATACATGATTTGTAATAATGTTGTTACAATTACATTTGTATTTTAAAAGCTGGATCATAAGTTTTACCTACGTTAGCAGTAATGACATGCTGGTTTGGAAATACCATTAGCATTCAGTTCGATTTACTGTTTTATATATACAATTAGATCTACAAAGGTACGTAAGACACAGGTGATTGATAAGTCTTGACTATTTAATGTCTTCCACATAACTGACTGCAACTGAGGAACCAGCATTTTTTTTGGTCTCTTAAAATTAGTAAATTCCAATTATTCTTTAATTTTCATTTTTAAAGGCCTGACTGTAGATCTTATTCCACATCCAAATTTCTACTGGTATATCACAACAAGTATGACAATTCTGAATAAAGGTAAAGCATGGCTTTTTATTCCAAGTTACTTAATTCAGCCTTACCTCAGTGTTCTTAAATCCCACAGTTTGATGCCATCACCAGCAGCTGTGGTCATGAAAAGATTGTAAGCTTCAGGTTGCTGAGTGCTGAATGATGACCCCTGTAAAATATGAAATACATTTCAGATAACTATTCTCACAGTGCTAAATATTTATAGAATCATAGAATATGAGTTTAAAATAGGAAGAGTTTCTAACTGTGTTACTACATTTAATTTAAAGATTTTTAGAATCATTCTTTGTACTAAAGCAGAAGTCCCAACCTTCTGGGAGTGAGCTTTACTGATGCTGCTCTCTTCACTTCCCTGCATCCTTTTCCTCTCGCATGGCCATTACCTTCCCAAACCTAGTTTCTTCCAGTCCTTGTATCTGTCTCCTCTGGACCCTTGCAAAAGACTGAGGTTCAAGGAGGTGAGAAGGGAGGACATAATTAGGGAAAAGGACCTCTGGGAAAAGCAGCAATCTACATGGTCATGGACGACTGGAACAGTATGGGGCAGGGGGGGAGGATTCTACTAGAGTACAGAATTAAGTAAGAGAAGGAGGAGAAAGGAAAGAAGTTGTAGGAGGTGGAGAAGTGAAGACTCACAGCTGCAGAAACAGAGCACCTCTAATGATATAGAGAGATACAGCCTAGCTTCAACTGGTGAAATAGGTTTGGAGATGTAAACTGGCCAAGTGGCACAGGATCAGAGGAACAGGCTTCAGCCACAGGTTGGTTATTCTGGAGCTCCAGCAGACTGTCAGGAAGCTTGAGGCAGTAGAGTCATCACAGAGGTTGCAAATGAGAAAGGGAGAAGAGTGACACAATAGAAGACAAGCTGGAAGCCCCATCTGGTTGCTGCCACTGTTCTTGTCTCCAGGGAAGAGAGAGAAGAGTCAGTAAGAATGGGCAGAACCACCACCAGATTCACACCTCACCTGAAAAGAAGGACCACTGCAGCAATTTGCTAGCCTACATATTTCACAAATTGTTAACAAGAACAGAGATTACCTTCCATAATTCAAGCTGCAGATAAGGGACAAGTTTTCATTAACTGTACTCGCATCTGTAGAGAGGCTGCAGAATTGATATCTCAGGCAAGGATACGGTCTGATTTTACAACCTAATTACAGTCAGGAATATTCAAAACATTCCTACTAAAGAAAGATAAGCTGTGACAAGTAACAATTCAGTAGGGTGGTTTATCATCTTCAACATACCATTACTGGATCAAGGCTTCATCACACTGATAACTGCCACTGCAACAAGGGATCTGCTATACTCTACTAAAGTGATGATTCTGACTGCCTACGGTCATTAGAGTACTGGGGGGAAGGAAGCTGGGGGGCAGAGGGTAGGGTGGGGGGTGGCTGCAGCTGTACTCAATGATTTTAGCAAATTTCAAGAGGAGCAACTATAAATAATTCTACTTTGGCTTCATCACAATTACTGCATGTTTTGATGAGCAAAACAAACATTTCTTGATTCTTGAGAGACAGAAGACATCTACGTTAATTTTATTTAATAGGTCACAGAGAGACATTTTCAAAATAATACAAGAGAGTAAAGCAATCAGTTCTTAGATTCAGCTGTTATTTAAATGTTTGAACGCCCCTCTGAACATTTCCCTATAGCACATTCTAAATTTCTGTAGTCATGCAGATAATCTGTACCTTTACAGAAACACTGATTTAGCAGCAACTTATATGCATATACAAGTAACATGACAAGTTTATTCAATTTTCACTCCTGGTCTATATTTCTTGAGTAACACAGTCATAGCAATACTTATTATCTTCTAAATATATTTTCAAAGTACTAAAATTCTAAAAGGAAACAGGAATTACAGACACCCATTAAAATGGGTCTCACACTTCATGATCTTCTAAGAGATATACTTTATAACAGTCAGTGCAGCCAAATCTTCTATATGAATATACATATATATATTAATTCTTTTTGCAATATTTCCTGCTAAACTGTTCTGGAGGAAGATTCAGGATACTGTTCTATTATACATCAGACAATGTCTGCTGTGAAGAGAACATATTGCAAATGATATAATAAGCTTAACCAAGTACACTGCTGGTTGAGCTGAATTTCACATATTGACAATTCTTGCAAACAATCTCTAGAACTGACCAAAAGAACAATTTAAAAGTCAAAGTCATTACGTTGCAGATTATATATACTTGCTTACAGCTGCTGCTGTCCAAACCCAGAAATAATAGAATGTCATGCTGTTCACCTATGTTTCTAGAATATATTATGTATTTAATAATTTGCTAACAGGTTTCTCCTACACTTAAACAGAACATATCCTGCTTAGTGTTTAGCAAGACCTCCGAAATAAATAAATTAAAAAAAATCTATTTATTTAAAGAACAAATCTCTTGATCATCCCCACTTACTACTGTCCAGGTAGCATCGCAAAGCAGTCTTGGAATATGGGAACAGATTTGCATGAACCTAAACCAGAAAATGCACTTCAAGAATATATATATTGGAATCACTAATGAGCATTCAGTCCTCAGGATGAGACTAGGGCTAGTCCAAAGGAAAGCCTTCATAAATTTTGTTATATAGGTACTGGATCTGCAGTATCAACTGTTTCACTCCACAAGTTTGTTTCTATTGCACTACCCCTCATCACTAGCTAACCTTAGATTCCAATGTGTTTTGTACTTTAAACAGGATGTAATTTACACACAGCATTCTGCATATTTTTATGAGTCTATAAAATATTTTAGCATATTATCTTAATGTAAATGCACTGAGTTATATTTACTCTAATACAGCTTTAAACTATACACCTGGAACAAAATAGCTGATGTGTAATTTTCCTATTGACTTATCTAAAATATTAATTTTATATAACTGAAAAAATGGAGAACCTTGATCTATAATTTTCCAAAAAAATGATTAATTTTCTTTGCTATACTACATACCTCTAGTTTTTTTCCCCCTACGTGAACAGCTGCCCACAGCTTTAAATTTTTTCTTGATTAAATAACCTGAAGCCACTAAGCTGACCAAGCAAAAAGAAAAGCCAGAGCTTTAAGCCTATATGTGTTACAAATAGTACTGAAATAGTTTGCACTATTTTAAGTGTTTTACCAGATCACATCTCTCAGGAAAACCCACAAAGAGTTATACAAATGTAGTAATAAGAAATTGTTTTAAACCCACAGAAGCAAGGACTTTCCAACTGGAAATGAAGAACCATACTCAACCAAACCCAACACAGTGGGCATTCCAGCATGTATGGTATCATAAGACTTCCAAACATTCAAATTGATCTTCAAGTAAAAAAAAACAGATGAAGCATGAGGGGGTTTAAATAATTTATTCTATTGCAGTACTGAGCGATTTATTTTTCTTAGTTGCTGTTTCTGAAGTTTCAGAATAAATCAGATGGCTTCAGATTCAACTTTAGAAGAGAACAGTTACATAAGGAAAAGTTCTTGCTGAACTACAGTATTACAGTCTGGCACAAGTAAGATAAAAGGTAATATACACTTCCCCGATAGCAAGCTTGTTCAGTTGTTCTGACTGCTCCCTGCTTTCCACTAGAGAAAATATGAGATCTGGATGCCTTTATCACACAGACTTATGACCTTGCCCATCCTTTCCAACATATTAAAAACTCTATTGATTGCTATCAATTATATTTTTAGCCTCCAATTTCTTTGTTGGTGGAGCTGTACTGGTGCTACAAATAAAATTCAATAAAGCATATACCTTATTTTGACAGATCTGATAGACTGATCTAGTATGAGCTTCTGGTATCACTGCTGTGCTGCAGCCTGCATTGAGGTCAAAAACTTCCAATGCTCGGTTGCTGCCAGCCGTAAGCACAATATCTGTACAGTTCTCTGTGTTAAAGTTAAACTGATCTAAAGGAATAAAAACATATAGATAGACAAAAAGACAGATAAATAGATATCAAGACTCTGTTCCATTGTGCTCTATGAGCAGCATCAAAAATCTTGCAGTACTAAAAAGTCAATGTCCAAGGCTGAAGTTCAATATCACAAAAAATACATTTTTACTCTAATAGAAAAAGAGTAGTAAAGAATCAAATGCTAATTACTTTAACCAAAGTTATTTCCATGTAATTAAGTCCAAAGAACAATAATGAAAATAAGAAATCCAAAGGATACAAGAGTAGAAATCATTTACTGCTGAAAGGCTGGTAATCTCCATTGTTGAAGCCATGGGAAATTTCTGTACCAATTTGCAAACACTTCTCTGTTTGTATCTGCAAAAAATATCAAATGAGTGCTAGTGTTAGTGAAATAAATTATGATCTGTGGCCACCAGTAAATTCCCATTGGAATCACAAAGCAAACCAAAATGCTTTCTTTCATTATTAAATATTAAAGCCAGAGACCTTTTGACTTGCTACTGAACTCTATTAAAAAACTTGGTAACAAAACTCATTTGGAAGAAAAGAAACATGTATTTGTAAGACAGATTTTTCCACCAACACGAAACACTAATAATCCTGTATGTATAATGAAAATGTCAAGTACCTATGATCAAAAAACAGAAATACCACTACTTTCTGTATAGCACTTCATGTGCTGATTATAGGGTCAATAAGAAAGAAAATGAGGAGAAACTAGCAAGGAAAGAATAATTTCTACTGAGATGGGAACAGAACAAGGGGCTGATCACACACTATCAGAGAAATTTAGCTTCCCAACATACAGTGGACTACTCAAGGTCCTGTGGGATATCTGCCAGCTCCATGCAGATGTTGCAGACATGCTGAGTCCTCTAAAATGGCTTCAGACTTACTTATATCACACAAGGCAAAACTATGTTGTGATTTAATCTGAGGAGATTCTTTCTGTTTACTGAAATATATCAGCACAGACAACATGGATCTGATTTTAAATCTACCAAAGTCAACAGAAAACATTCCTCCATGGATATGGATATGCTGGGCAAGAAGAGTATGACTTCCATAGAAGAAGTCACCTAAGGAATATAAACAGAGTTGTTAATAACTGTACTGGGTCTGGTTGGGGTGCAGTTAATTTTCTTCATAGTAGCTTGTATGGTGCTGTTTTATATTTGTGAATGAAACAGTGTTGATAACACACCAGGGTTTTATCTTATCTGTTTATCTATCTGTTATGGCTGAACAGTGTCTGCACAGCATTAAGATATCATATATTTCTCACTGTGCCCCCAGGGTGAATAGGCTGGGGGAGTGCAAGAGGTCAGATGGAGACATAGCCACGACCACTTACATGAATTATCCAAAGAGATATTCCATAATGTATAATGCCAAGCTCAGCAATAAAACTGGGGGGTGAGGAGTTTTTTTGAAAGTAGCCATCACTCAGAGACTGGCTGAGCAAGAACAATTTTTTTGAGTTAGCTGAACTATCTCTCTTCTACAGTGCAATCTGCTACATAGCTAAACACCTGACAAGGTGTTTCCCAGATGGTAGAATTTCACCTAGAAAGCAACAACCAACAGTAAACTGAGATTTGTCAAATACAAGTTAGGAGAAAACTGAACCACAGTAATAAAGAAAAAAAAAAATAATAGAACAAGAGTACCCATTAGCAAAAAAAAAAAAAAAAAAGTTTTGGACACTGCATTTGCCACATGTCCTATAGACATTCAACTCAAAGTGCAAATCAACTAAAATTCAGCCAGGCATTGTGGATGTGGACACACTCAGCTAGAGAGTGTATGTTAGTTCTTGCCTTTTAGAGATTACAGCTTATATAACAATTTGGGTTACCTTTTTATTGCTTTAATAATACCTCCATAAACTAAGAATTAACAGGCAACACAGAAGGTAGGTAATCAGGTTGCTGAAGAAAGGTATTACATTATTCAAACAGACACAAGATAAAAGCTTAAATGCCTCTCACTTGTAATATACAAGAACAGACTTTGAGAATAAAAATGCATGTTGAAACATAAGCAGAAGTGCACAATCTACATTTTAAGTTAATATAATTTCCTGTTTGCTATAGAAGAGATTGTTATATATCTTACAAAGGGCTTGTTCTTGAGGAATTAATCAGATGAATTAATCCAGTAAAGGCCAGAAGGTGTTGTAATGTTTATCAAGATAAACATGTGAAGAGCACACAAAGGAAAAGTTTTAAAGTTGTAATATCTTTCAACAATCTCATCAGTAAGGCACATTTAAAAAAATAACCGTGCTTTTGTCTGCAGAAAAACAACAGATTTCTGTGAATATAACAAGGGTTACTCTGTAAGTAAGAAGATAATAAAAAATAAGATAGGAAATCTTCAAAAGGAAAGAAAAGATTTTTATTTTCCCATCAGAAGCAAGTTCTGAAAACAAAATTATATACAACTAGATCAAGAACTCTATCTCAGATCTGACCACTTTCCATGGATAAATTTGACAGTCCGTCATTAGCAAAGATAATTCCTTTATTGCAGGGTTTCCAGTAGGAACACACTGTCACAGACAGTTGTGAGTTGTTTTCAGCTATTACAAAATGCTACAAGCCCTAGAAAATGATGCACAGATAAAGACCAAGAGTGTGAAGTGAATATAAGCAAAATTCCATCTCATAAATCAACTGGAGAGGCTACTGTAGCATAAGTGCACCCTAAAATTTGTCTAAATTAGACCAACACTTCCTCAAGCCACAGTAAGGCTTATGATGGAGGCAAAGAAATGGATGAACAGTATCTTCTTACTACATTTTTTCCAGGTCTCCAGTTCCACGTACAGTACATAATCTCAGTTGAAAATCCTAGAGATCAGGTATCCACATAAAATCACATTTGTTTGATATACTCAAAACTTCAATTCCGTCCTCCTTTAATGTCTTCGCTCATTATAATTCTGACAACAGTGTAAGCGACCAGCCTCTATCATCTCTTATATCCCACATACTTGGTATATAAGATAGATCCCAAGTATACATCTTGGGATAAGGTATGGTCATGTAATAATTTTTGAGGCATACATTTACAGTACATAGTTATTTTCCACAGAATGGTTTATCTTCAGAAATAAAATATAAAACCAGATTCTAAGATACAAACACTTCCTGCAAAGATAGAGAGACTGATGTGTCTACCTTACAGCAGATTTGAAGTCCTTCACTGAAAGCATTTTTCAGGATACAGTAGAAATATTTTGATGACAGACAAAAAACTTCAATGCATGGAAGTATGTTACTATGCTAAAACCAGAAGATGAATAGGCACTTAAAAAAATCTCCCAAAAAACCCCAAAACCAGCTTGATGTGGATCTGACTTTTAAAATTTTAAGGAACATGGCTACACATGACAAAGTTGAAAGTAATTGACAGACCACAAACACCATCAGTATAACAGATCATAAGGTTTCAAGCTATTAAAAACATTTTTATATGCACTGTAAAAAACTATCTTCAAACAGTAGTCCCATTATAGCTTTCCAGACACAGCCTGGAGTTCAGGAAAGTAAGAAAACCAGTTACATGAAAAGGAAAAGAATCACTTCATCTTCTGGAATGCTTAGAATTCATCATAACTGAAAAATATTCTCTCTTACGCTACAGAGGAGAGTGGATGTCATTCACTGACCCTACGTAATGAATCTTAGGCATAAGAAAAGATAAACATGGGAAAATTAAAAGCATTTAGAGATGGTTGCTGTTAGAATGTTGTTATGACTTATGTACTTCTCATCTAGTTTCCATTCTCAAAGGAACCAAGCTGCTGGATCAGGTCTGTGCAGCCCATTTACTTAAGAAGTTGAACATAACTTTCCAGAAGTACCTGAAAAGAACACTCTCTTATGTATCATTAGCATGCTAAGTTTTAAACCCACTTACCATGGCCTTTGCTTTATCCATCTATAATATGTGCTGGTATAGTTTCTCATTTCATCAGAGTAGATATTTTATCATTACTTCCCTTACTGTATGTATGATTACTACAACCAGCTATAAATATAATGGCTTTAAAATGCATTGTTTCTGTTACTGGAACACAATTTTATCCTTTTAACCTGATTTCAAATTGCTCATGCTGATATTTAAAACAATACATAAAACCATAAAAGTGAGATAACAATCCACAGATGTTTTGTTCAGCTCAAATTCTTATGTGACTTAAAAGTAATTAAGAATTAAAAAAAAATAAACTAAGAAGCAAATAGTTACACTTCGTATCAGTATGCACAACTGCTGATGAGAGTGGAAATTCAATAGTTAGCAATTTTGGAGAAGGTAAATAAATTTTTTTAGGTTATGAATCATTTTGAGACTAATCATAGAAGCAGAAGTCAGGAGATCTGTATTCTATTCCCAGAACTGCAATAAATCTCTTCTACGGCATTTGTAAATTAGGATATATTTAAATAAGCCAATAAGGAATATAACATTCTTTTTTCTTATTTCCACTTCTCAGTTTCACCTTTAAAACAGAATCAATATTTAACCATTTAATTAAGTTGCTGTGATGCTTAGTTAAAACTTATAGGGAGTTCTTTGAAAACTCTGCAAATAGAAACAGTGATATGATTTCTTATTGTACCGTCTTCACCTCTGAAATGCAGTAGCAATCTATCGGTTAGCCAGACTGCATTGCCACATCCTTCTAATTAAGGATATAAAGCGTGCTTTGGAGTTAGGTCTAGCACCTTCTCGAATCAGTTCTATTCAATCATTCTTCCAAATTTGACTCAGAAGGCAGAATTAGAGATTTGTGAGAAACAAAAGGCATGATTTCCATAAAAGAAAGAAACGCTGGGAAATGAACTCAAACTATAAAGTCATAATATCAGACAAAGAAAAATATATCTTCAAGGGTTTTTTAAATGCTATTACATCTAAACATATACATATATACATGCATCTATATATATTATAATAAAGTCTTATATACACAAATACTGCTGAAAACCAGCAAAATAAAATGAAGAGTAGAGAAACTTAGTAAAAGGATACAAGGACAGTTTTAGCTCCAATTATAAACTAAAAGAACAGAAAAGGTATATCAGACACTTAATAAAAGAATTGATTCCAAGTCAGAAAGAAGGATGCCTAACAATGAAGAAATATAGGGACAAAATAGGATAATAAGAAAAGTAATTAGGTACAATAAAAGAGTTGGAAAGTCAGTGGCTTTATGAGAGTGATCTACTTTGACTTGACGGAGAAGGAAAAAAACAGGCACAGCATGTTGGGCTCTCTGAAAGGAAAAGTATATAGAAATATTCCCACAAGAGAAAGAATTGCAACAGTTTCTCAAATGTAATTTTATACATTAATTCACACTAAGATGTAAACAGGCAGAAGGTAAAGCCCAGAATGTTCCAAAACGTAACAGTAATAGTAAAACTGTATTTGCACCAGATAAGGTATGCAATATAAAAAATTATTTGACATTTCAAATTTTTTTCTATTATGCCAGAACAAAAACATTGTTACAATTAGCTTTTACTATTTGTTCAGTTTTTTTCTTCTGTTAGTATTCTTGCCCTCCACCCCACACCGCCTCACAACCCAAAAAATCTCAGGTCAAACAGTACAAGTACTTTCACTGGACTGTTAATGAGAAATTTTACTCACCGTTTGAGGTCATCCTTGGTTGTATCTAGGTGGAAACTTAATAGATGAAATTCAGATCCACAACACAGCAATATAAATGCATCTATAAAATAAAACTGCGCAAAGCGTACAGTCTTAAGGAACTTCTCTTTGCCCTAAAATGCAAAGTAAATTATTAAGAATGCATTTGAAGATACTGAATATTTTTTTTGTCTGAGATTCCTGGTGTTAAGGCATAGTCTCCCTGTTATCCTGACCATAACCCAGGAGGTTAATTTACTATGTAGTGGCTCTTCCTACTTTTCACATCTATTAAACTCAAAATAAAGTCTTAGTTCCACTTAAAGCAGTTGTCAGTAAAGCTTACAGCATCTGTAGTCAGTTGAATCGAATACAATTTATCTTCATACTCTAAACTTACATTTAAATTGGGGAGTAGATTATAAAGGCAAGCAGAGCTGAGACAATGAAAATAGAATATACAGAGCAGACAATAAAACCAAAACTTTCAGACATGCCAGCTAGTTTTGTCTACCAAGACTGGATATTTTCTTTTCATAAATTGTCATGATAAAAGCCTATTTTGAAGTCAACAGAGATCACCAAGATCATAGTATCAGTTTGAATCACCACCACTCAGTAGCTCTGAAAATCAGGCCATATGTTCCTTCTACAGAACTGCTAAAACAGAAGTAGGTGAAAATGCAAAACACCATCCCCTGTGAACCAAACTGACAGGAGTCTCTAATTACCAGAATTAAGGCAGGTTCATTCTTGCAAACTGACCAGACCCTTAAAGTTCTGTCTTCTGATGCAGAAACTAACCACTTCTTGTCATGACTCCAGCCAACAGAGTTAACTGCACCATCATGACCTAATAAAAATTATAATGGAAATATCATAAAGCTTATTTCTTGCATTTATACATTTCTCTAGAGTTAATCATATTTTTTAATACACAATATTAAAGCAAATTTTAAATAGTGGCTTCAAATGCTTGGATTAAAACTGGTAACAGTAAACCAGTTACTGATTTTTTTCTTCCACCAAAAACTATAGAAAAATGTCTCATTAATAATTAAGATTCACAAAATTAAATAAGGTTAGAGAAATACCAAGTTATTCTACCTGAAATCTCATACGCATTTGTATGACATTGCCTCCGTTGCTGTAAGGGAGTTTGTAAGAAAATGTTATAACAAATATACAAGACACATTTATCTTTTACAGACATTCACATTCTAAAAGAATAAAAACTAGTATCTAAATTTTCTTCAGCTTTTGTCAATTCAGATTTGACTCAGCTAGAACCATAAAATAGTTCTAAACACATATATAACAAACAAACAAACAGACTTCCTTTAAGTTAACAAAAACACATTCACAGCTCTTTACTGTCACAGTAATATTAAAAAATTCTAGCTCCACACCAAACTGAATCAGAAGAACAGAAGTGGTTATAAGGTTGTTAATAGTGAATCTTTCTGCTAACAGTTATATTTCTGCTTTTTTTCATTAAATACTGACTGTCTCAGAGCGAAGGGTGGAATTGGATTAAAATTATTATTATTATTAAAATTATATAAAATTATATAAAAATTATTATAAAATTATATAAAATTGTTATTATTAAAATTATTATATTGGATTAAAACTGTGGCAAAAAACTCCACAGATAATAGAAGTTTGACAATCAACTCCTAACGTTTTAAGGTCTGGAAACACTGTCTTCTGATGCACAGAGGTCCAAACATTAGTCTGAAGAAGACTACAAAGAGGGATATTGAGGGAATAGCATGAAGAAAACAACCATCACTGACAACATGGCTACCAAATATTTCAAAGTGCAGCTGGGATGGTGAAGGTCCAGAGCCCTATGACTTGCTACTATACCCAAGTGGCAAAATAGGATGGTCATCATGCAAGACCACAGCGCTCTGCATCTGATTGTTAGCCAGTGTTTGGCTCATGGAGAGGCCCAAAAACCTGGCATCTAGCCCACTGTTGATGAACATGTGCTATTTCACTTTGACTAATAAGCTGTCCTGAGTGTTTCCTTCTAGATTGCTTCATCTCTGCCCATCTATAACAACAGACGATTGAAAATCCAGAAAACCTGAAGTTACCACACTGGAGCTTTTAAAGACTGGTTTATTTTTTGTCACAGGCCTGCAAGAAATGTACTGGTGTGGAAAGATTCAGCCCAGAGGAAAATCCTGAATCCCAGGATAGTTACTCCAGCATTGAAGGCCTTCAAGTTCTGAGTCAGGCTTCATATGAACTTCATTTTGGATGCTTAACTTCAAGTGCTTAGAAACTGATTTTACAGAGCTGCAAAGTGACATATATTCTAGAAGAAGACAATGTAATTGATTAGATGCTGCTTTAAAAGGAAGGAAGGCAAGGCTAATGAGATCCAGAAGGATTTTATCACATAAAGCAATAAAGGAACTCACCATAGCTATGGCAAATAAGTACTTATTGTAGAAGTCTCAGCAACAGAATACCTGACTGACTTTGTCGAAGTTCAGTGTGTTAAAACACAGAATACAAGCAGTTACAAAAGAATGACCAATCTAATTTATCTACAGATGACAATTCTGACCCTAGTTTTTGAAAGTTATTGGAAGAGCATTTTCAAAAAATATCCTTGAAATTCAATTTAAGATACAGTATTACTCAAAAAAATCTGAGTATTATATTAGAATGAAATTTTATATTAAACATGATCTGGAAACCACTTAAGACCTTGCAAATAGTTGCAATATTTTATTTCATCCATTGGGCTTTTATTACTGAGCTAGCTGGTTTTTGTAAAAACACAATGAACATTGCACTACAGCAGCTTCTGCAGGACTGTCTCATTAGATTAAAAAAATGTAACTACCTGTTTAGAAATCATAGTTTAAAGTATTATAATCTGCAGTTAATAGAAACAGACTTTCCAGTTTGGTGTCACACAGTTAAAAACAAATTGGAAAACTACAAGGAAAGAACTTCAAAAGCCAGAAACATCATCCAGAAGCTAAAATTATTAATTTGATCTAAAATTATATTGAAGGTGATCAAAAAGGTCAAAAAATAAGAAAATATGTCAAACAAAATTAACAAACTTTGGCCCACATTATTCTGTTTTTTCCAGATGAAGTCTGATGAATTTCACCTAGACTTAAAAGATTCAAAGTTCTTATACTGCCCTCTTGTGCACATTTTCTCCTTAGTCAACTGAAGTTCTATATTAAAAAAGAATTGACTGCTTTAAATTACAGAAAGGCTAATCAATTTATCTCAGCAATTAAGATCTTCTATGATAACATATATCTATAAAAAGGCTTCTAAACAAGATATTTTAATTCTCAGTTACCAAAGACCTGTAGAATTTTCACCAGAAAACTGCATAGGTACTGGATAAGTATATATGTAATTACTACACTTATTTTATTCTCAGCACAAAGATTTATTTGCAGGCTTTGGTTTTGTAAAACCGTTTGGAATCCTTGAATTATCTGCATTAAAGAAAACAAAAACAACTTACCAGAATATACAAAACAGTTTTCCAAAGTGGCAAGGAACATGAGAAACTTTAGGAAAATCTGAGGTTTGGAAAATTGGAAGAACCATGCAAAAAGCGTAAGAATCTCTGCATTCCAGGTCCCCCAGTCCCAAAGCACAGTGAAGGAGATGCCAGCTGGCTTGCAAGAGGCCAGTAAGCTTCAAAACAGGCATTACTCAGGGTTCCCCAGTCCTGAAGCACATTGAGAAGGACAGCAGCTGGTTTTGAAAAATACATTTTCAAAGAGGCCCTGCTGGCTGTAACTCTTTTAAAACTGGCCAATATTACCTGCACTTCACTACAGGACACAGACACCTGAAGAGCCAACGCTGAAGAGGAATGCAGAACTACTTAAAACTGTAACTGAGCACTTCAGGAAACAAAACCAAATAAATTAGGCTTATAGCAAAATAACTGTTGTTATACCACTCCTCTCTGATGGTGCATTATAAAAATAAGATTTTTGATAATCAGCTATATTCAGATGTTAATGCTGCCTTGAAATTTTTTAACAGAAGAAATATCATTGCCATTTCTTGAAAAAGGAAAGTTTTACATTACCATTGATTGCAGCTCTGAAAAAGAGCAATGCATCATGGGTTTTAATGAAAATACTTTTATTATGACACTTCAAAACCAAAGGCATCTAAAGTAGAAAATAAATAGGTGATTTTGTGATAATCTGAACTGTACAGAAGAACTACATGAATGAAATAAGCACGTAACTGATGGTTTATGGTTCCTACTCCCCTATAGTACAGTATCCAACAATTTCACATTTATGTTCCTTTTGAAAAGAACTACCTACACAAGTTGCATTCTTATGTTACCTGAAGAGCCTGAAGTAGAATGTGGTTTACACTTCTTTTCAGACTGTGTGTGCATCATAAAAAAAGACATAGAATAAAGAATGAAAGGTAGCAGTGAAATAAATTAGATAGTAGTGCAAAACCTAAGAAAGCTAATAGAACAAAGCCAATTGTCAGAAGAAGAATTTAGTAATAAATCAAAAAGGTTTTCAAGCAAGACAAAGAACTAGTATTTGACACATTAACTACTGGAACCAGAAAAAGGTTCTCTGTAGTATCATGAAGTTTGTTGCAGGTTACTCTTCTCATCACTCTAAATTAGCCTGCATTGGCAGAGTACTGCAGTATTTTAGGGAGCTCTGGATGTTGAATTAGCACAGGAATCTGAATTCTGTATGTTAAGCAACACATCTTAAAATACATCTTATAAAATCATAATATTTAATTTTACTTCATAGAAAGACAAAGCCTTTTGTTAATGTGTCAAAACCTAAATACCGTTTCCTTCATGATTTACAGAGTAACATAAAATAAGATTTTCTTTCAAATTTAGAAACCTCTAAATTCTAAACTTTTTTCCCCTGCTTTCAAGTATGTCTACTTAGATGAATATTTTTTCTTATTAAAATCTATGTTTTCTTTTATTGCCTGTATCAAACCATTCCTTTGATATTATTTAGTATGTAGCAAGTATATGGCGGTATGGCTGCAACAAAGTCAATGAAATTAGTATCTTCTCCTCAGATGAAACAGAGATAAAACCCAGCTATTACCAGTCCAAAATCAATGAACCCTGCATAGAAACAAACTCCAGTGAAAAAAACATACAAAAAAGAGTATTTCACAGGATTCAAATGTCACTTTCTGCAGCACATAATCTCTATATACACTGAAGTAAAACCAGCCTGTCTAACTTCTTGATAGTAGTTCACATAAAGAGAAGCTGGATTTGTGATGCAAAAGAGAAACTGCAAAGAACAGCTACAGAACACATACTGTACAATGATCATTTATAGCCTCATGGAATAATTTTGCAATATTTGTGTGCTACTTCATGTTCAGCTTAGCCCTGCTATCAAAAAAAAAAAAAAAAAAGGCTTTAAAGTTCTTGAAAATCATTTACATCTTAGCTTCTTCCAGTTACTTAAGAAAGATATCTTAATAATCTGAAGAAACACCGCATCGCATTCCCTGAGCACAAATTTGTTAAACTACTGTGTACCAAACACTGTAGCAGTACTGTATCGTTATTTTTACAAATGCTTGTAACAAGTACAGGAAGGAAACACAGAACTTTTATCTCTTTTGGTTAATTACATTTTTTAGAAATCCTGATCTTCTAAAACAATGTTAAATATATTCCAGAAACATGGTGTCCCTTTGGACAAAATCACTGCTTTTTTTCCAGTACTACCTAAATAACAAAATTATGTCAATAATATGTCAATAAAACCTCAAGACACTATTCCTCCCTGCAGTTTATGTGACTTGCACTATGCATTTGCTCAAATTAGTCAGTGATACATGAAGCAAAATTTTTTTAGAGTTTATGAGCCTGCTATTGTGTAAAAAAAAGACCTCACTACCCTGCCCACAAGGCATATTTTCATCAATTTTCTCGCAAAGAGAAAAATATCAGTAATGTTACCTCCATTAGTTGTCACAGTGCCACAGTTGCTTCCACAAAATAAAATGAAAATTACTCAAACCCCCCCCCCAGTTTTCAGAAATCAGTTATCAGAGATTTTTACTTAAAAATAATTTTCTACAATAACTTAAAATAGTCTATTTTTATAGTTGCTAAGGCCTGCTAGTAAATATCAGTCCTCTTCCATTATGAACTTCCACAGTAAATCAGTCCTGCTATATGAATTTTAAATCATAACATTTACTACTATTACAAATTTAACAGATAGTTCTTATAGAAATTTAGAATTCATTTTTTTTAAGGCTCATTTGCAATGTTAAGTAATGCACACATGTTTGCACATGCATACATTTTTGCAGATACGGATTTCTCCGTAGGAATAGTCCCTTTTTTTTCAAACAGTTGTTCTTTAGAAGTCTGGATCTACAAACCAAACACATTTGCTGCCAAGTCATTGCAGTCAACTTTTTAGCTAATAATCTATTACAATATATTACTGCAATATACGTATGCATTGTCATTATAGTATATTGTCTTTATTGTTTCTATTCACTATTGCAGATTGCAATATATATCATGATACACTACTATTTACCTCCCAGAAAATTGAGAAATGGGAAAACCTGGTAGGCAGTTTAATTCCATAACAAAAATTAACCAACCAGAGAAATAACTCTACATTTTGAATTAGCAGTATTCCCTCTGACCCATTCTTCTCAAGGTGATGAAACTGGAATCTTTTAATTACTATGCTATTTCAGGTTAAAATCAATTATGTACTATTTCCTTCATAATTTAATTCATAAATTTACCTGCAAAAACATTATATGTATTGGTGAGACTGGAATTGAATATCAGTACAGCCTTGTCAGCCAGGCCACAAGCCAGCATCTCTCCATCGCCTGTAAAGAAGAGCGTCTAATGATTTATATTTGAAAGCAACAAGGACCTAATATGCTGTTTCTTTTAATCATAAAAATCACACGTGTCACTACAACAAAACACACACCAGAAATTCATATTTTCTATGTATTTTGTATGAACATCACAAACTCATATGGCAAAATTTGGTATGAATTTTTACACAATTCATTTCTTGTCCTGATATATTCCCAAAACAGTTATTCATCACAAGGCAGAAATTCACTTTTCACAAAAAAGTGCTAGAAAATTTAAGTGCTGAAGTTTTTAGCAGTCATTTAAATCTGTTTCCTTACACTCATTTTTTTATATTTTCTTACTAAAGTTATATCATCTTTTCTTATATATTAGAATAAAAATCACATATTAGTCATTCTGGATCACTTCTTAAGGATGATGAATTTCCTTCATAAGGTAATCCTAAAAACTATCCAAGTTCATTCAGATTGTTCATTTATTTTAGTAATCAGTGAGGGGCACACAGTGACAGGATAGACTCCCTTAATGTCTACATAATGGCAGTGATTTCGTGAAATCTGTCTGCTCAAAAACTTTTCCCGAAAAAATTAAAATTATAAAGAGCAGATAAATAAACGAATGGGAAAAAATAAGACATGGTGGAACAAGAGAAGACAGCAGTGAGAGAAAGTAAGGAAATGAAGCGCAGAATTCAAATCAATGTTGCTAGGTTCACTGTGAAAAGTATTTTTAAAAAGGTACCACCTGAACACCCCCTTCATACACCTCCTGAGCATGTTTTACAAAGGGAGAGGAAATTAAAGTCATGCTTGACTTCACCAACATTACACATTGCTATCCATTGTCCAAGAACCATCTACATTGCAGGTTCAGAATACTATGTTCCACAATATATCTTTTTCCCACATTATGGCAATATAAACAGATAAGAGATCCATATTTCTAATCTCTGAGAGTCATCTACTATAAGTTACTTTTAAGTGGGACACACAATGGGGTACATGTATATGCTAAGAAGAGGCATTCCAGAAACTTTTTTTATTACCAGTTATTAAATGGACCAGTATACTAAACTGGCAAAGAACTACTTTATGAAAATATTTTTCATTTTATCTGAAAAGCAATATCTCAGTCGACTTTTTCTCCAAGTACTAGTAATTGCACATACCAGATAATGCTGTTAAATATTTTCATCACAAAAATAAGATAAGTAGTCCTGGACAAAATATTCCAAAAAATGCATGCCCCACAAATTCAAAGGTATGAGGTCTTTGAGGTAAAGGGTGGTGCTCTTCTGCAGATTTCCCCCACTTTTCCTAAAGTTTTGACAGTATGAATTTTCAGTATAAGAGCTACTTGGTAAGTATATCTGGTCAGTGATATAAAGTAAGACATACATACATAATTAACAATGCATAAACCTTCCTGTGCATACAGAAAGAGAGAAAATAATTTTGCATAGAATTTTGGAGGCTTGTTTAATGGAACATCATCTCAAATCCTGAAGAAAACTGTTTTCTAACAAACAGATCCACAAGTTATAACTCATAACACTTCCAATACTACAAAAGGATGTTTGATAAATCTAAGGTGTACATTAACTTAGTAGTGCAACTTTAAAACCTCTTAAGTTTTACTTAAGTTTTCTGTTTAATTTTCTTTCAACTGTGTTTAAAGATGCACATAATATTAATTATTGTGATTCATACTTTACAAAGACCACTTGAAATACTGCTCCAAGCTTCAATTCCAAGTTGCAAATTTGCAACCCAAAAGATAGTGTAAAGCTAGGAACCACCTGGTCAACACAGACTACAACAATAACAGAACACCCTTTAAAACCTTACAATAACATGATTTTTTTACTCCAAGAAAAAAAATGTCTGCAAGTTTTGCTAAACCTTGTTTTGCTAAACTGTGGTTGCTTAAGTCTGTGTGTGCATGCGTGTGTGCGTGAGAGACAGAGATAAAGACAGAAACAGAAAGATGTTCCTTCTTCTAAGTAAAAGAGCATTTGTACTTAAAATGTATTATCAAAACTATAGCAAAGCTTTTCTTTGCTAAAAAAGAACATTTAGTTTTAAGTGCACATAACATTCCTAGAAATAAGCTCTCTGCAACCATTTTCTTTCAGTAGCCATGAAAATAATTTCTTCCCATTCTCTAGGGAACACAGAGATGGCTGGACTATATTTTAGAAAAGTTACTGATTCTGTCTAATTCCTTTTATTTCTGGAAGACGAAAGTTGAGCTTGTCCCCAGAATATTTATAAAGATATATATTTTTAAATACTTTGGAAGTATTGTGGTTTGCAGAGTGTACATTGACACAATTATATACTTGCTAATACATTTGATTGGTAATCTAAGAAGTTGTTTCTGTATAATATTTATATGGATTGGAAATGACTAAGCCTATTACAAGACTCACTTCTCCAAACCCATGAAGCATTTCTTTAGATTATATGGAAGAATTCTTTTTTTATATTTTAATATATGAAAGTGGAATAATCTTTACACAAGAAATAGGAGTATTTTGATTATTTTTAAACCGAACTTCAGCTTTTAATACACCCTAATGACACTAAGTAAATGTCTTGGAAAATAAATTCCTTAGTGAAAGACTACTGATTAGACTACTAATTTTCAAGTTCTAGTGGGAAAGTCATAGAATAAATCCAAAAGGAAACAAGATGTAAAATCAGAGAATTAGAATCCTTTTGCACACGTGTTAGCAGCTTGCATGGTTTTGCAAGTTAAAAAATTATGATCAAACATACATGATATTGCCAGAAAGTTTTCTGGGAATTTACCTAGTAAATACACAGTCTTAATAAAGCATGTCACACAAATTTTGGTTTTCTTTCTGCACAGTGATGCAACTGTACATTTTATAAAGCCTGTACATACCAGAATACTGAATGCAACAAATTGGGGTTGGTTTACAAGTAACAGATATCTGTTTCTGATATTTGATCGGAGGATAACTTTCCAATGGATATTCTTTATTTTTTCTTCAAAGAAAGAAAAAAGAGAAAGAGAGGAAAAATATTAAGATATCTAAGCCCATGATACATTTTCATTGCAATTATGAAATATATGTGCTTTGGGAGCTATTCTAAACATCTTTATATAAATATTTCCTGGAAAACTTATGCTAAATCCAAAATAAGAGGCAGAATGAATTTTAAATTGTCAAATTACTCCTATCATCAACTGTTATGAATTCATAAGATCAAGAGTTAATATGGACTTGTACATAAAATCAAACTTAAGTTGCATACCTACCTAATAAAAATATTTAAAGAATGCAAACTCTACCTTGTTGTGGCAATATGCAGTACGAAAAATATCTCCATATGTAAAAATAAGAATTACACTGATAATCTATTTAACAAGATACAAAAAAACCCCACACAAATCTTGAAGTACTAAGTAGCTTAACCTATCATAAAATAGCGCAAACCAATCTAGAAATTATCTGAAGTGCTCATCTGAAGGCTTGACTATGTGTGCAAGGATTACAAAAATTTAGTCCTGAGCTATTAATTGTTTAAGAAATGGTTTTGTAAAAAGAGAAAAATTATAGATTTAATCATTCTTAAATTTTATGTTTGTACTTCATAGAACAAAGAGTCTATATAATACTAAAGAGAAAAAGATGTGTGTCATATCCCCATTTAACATACCACACCAAGTAACATGAAAGTGCCAGCTCTAAAAAAACATTAATTCTTTGTATTCACAGTGATGATGAATCCACTGGTCAAATTGTACCATTATGCATACTCTGTTTAAATCCACTACAGTAAGCTTGCATTAGCTTAAGATAACACGATTTTAGGGGTGAGTGAGGCACATGATCTGAAAACACTAAGTCTCCCTGTGCCACATTCAGTTATTTTTCTGACTAGAATTCCAGCTGAAGAACATGTTGGGACTATGCTTCCAACCATATTTAGCATCTGTTCTTCTTTCTAACAACAAAAACCTAAGAAAATAGATGTGTGTATTTTCTTTTATGTGTAAGACTTACTCAAATTTAATTAATAGTCTGACAATCTGAATCACTTGCTGCAGTCATTTTATAGCAAATTTACAAAGCCTTTTAGTTTCAGTTATACTCCTAACTATAAAGTTCCAATGAGAGAAGCAGCTGCAAACTATATTTCCAATAGAACTGTATTCATCTTAATTTTAATTGGTTCCCCCTCTAACGGAGTTGCTAGATTACCTACTGTTTACAAGCGGTCTTCCACTTTGATGCCTCTTTTTTCTTCAGGTTATTATTTGGAGAAAACATGGTCATTCTACAAGAGAGAACATAGACTCTGCTATATGTAATATTAAATGTTTCATGACAGAAATAGTTTATTTCAAACAAAAAACAATCCTACTTCCTTCTTACCATTTATGTCTACTACTAATGTCAGTAGGTAAGATAATGTACACATTGACAACAAGATAACTTTCTAATGATCTAATGCTCATGTTTGCACCTAAGTTTTGCTTTGTGTGAGTTATTTGTTGGATAATGTATTCTGAGGGTCAAAATCCATTCATATAAAGTTCTCAGACATTTTTTTCTGCAAGCTGAAGAAACAAAAAGAGTTTAATCATATGAAAGAGATAGGATGCCTAATATAGGTTTTGAAAAGATGTTGAACAGTGACCAGAAGCTATGAAAATTTTGTTTTACAGCATATTTTAAAAATTATTTTGATAACATCATATCTGTTTTTCATGGGCCACTGATTTCACAGTCGTAAGACTATATGGCTCTATTATGTGACAAAATATCACATACCAATAAAAGAGGCAAAATAGTAATGTATCTACTCACTGTGGTGCTGCTGTATAACCTGATGATTTAATTTTATTATGGAAAACCAATGGCTGATCTTTCACCATGCTTTTCACTCCTATAGCAAAATAATTTAATTTTCATTAAAATGTTTTTTTAACACTATATTTTTAGAGTTAAGGTAGACAGTGAAGCTGACACAGTAGAAATATTTGGTGTCTCCTTATGTCACAAAACACATTTATGACCAATCACTCTAAAATAATGATTACTGAGAAAAGGAAAGAAATATTAATTGTTACATTGCATAACATCTGTCCTCCAATAATATCAATGAGTAGAAAATTCTTTAAACTTCGAATTAACAAGAATATTGTTCTGAGGAACTTGTTTCATCATTGATTCACAAGTGTGCTTGCAGTTGCCTATTTTATGCTTAGACTTTATACGCATTAGCTATAATACATTCACAATTTATATTTGGAATATGGAATACATTTAAAGATAATTAACAAACTGGTAAGTGGTTAGAGAACTGTTTGGGTTTTTATGTGTTTTAAGTCATTAATAATGTCTGCATTCACATTGCTGTACTAAGAAATCTGAAGGGCAGCCTCCAGCCCAAAATTAAATATGAGCATTTCACATCAGCAGACAACCTAATTAAATAAATGGTGTGAAGGGGGAAATCTTGTTGATATTCCCAGGAAAAATCTTCAAGTGCATTGGGAGTCATCTCCTGGGCACATTTACCTATGCTGAGGACAGAAGCTCCTTCAAGTCCCACGAGCTATCCCTTCTCTTTATGTAGCAATGAGGCAGAAAAGGGTCCTTCTTGGGAAGCTCCCAGTACCACTCACCATAAGAGATCATATGATTTCCTTACAGCACCTAATCTGTCTGAGTGTGGCGTGTCATCAAGGGCAGTACAGGCATCAGTGCTGGCTGTCCAAAGCAGCCTGGAATTCTAGCTACAACGCTGCAGATGCATTCTCAGAATATCATACAACACTAAAGATATATACTTTGACATTCTAACAGGTCCAATAATATAAAAATAGATTATTTCTACATGTATACAGCTACTAATATTTTTATATCTCTCCTAAACAAAAGGTGATGATGAAATATTATTTTGCAGGTATTTTTTAGACTTTGCTTTACTATTGCTAAGCAAAGAAGTTACAAGTGCTTCAACAGCAACTGGAAGTCAGACCTTTTTTTTTTTTTTACACAGTAGAACATTGAGGCAAAAATTAACTTCCTAACTTTCAGGTATTGACAAAAGACTATTCAGGACAACAAAATTAACCAAAACAGGAAGCCAAAATTAAGAAAGAAATTACAAATTATATAGAAAAAAATATATTGCATGCTATGGAAAAAGAATGACTTATGAAAAACGTAAACATTCTACACTATTTAACTCTTTGAAAATCCACAGAAAGTTCTCAGAGGATTGTTTTTAGAAGACAAAAAATACCATATTACCATCATTTTCACTATGAATACAGATGTAGGATATGAAATACTATTAGAAGGATAAAATTCTTCCTACTAAAGTAAAAATATCATGCAATATATAAAACAGAAATAAATATATTGATTGTATTAGGCAACACCCAGTTGTTAGTTATTGTTATTAGAAATATAACTTTATTAATTCATTTCAAGATTGATTTATACTTACCAAGTGTTTTACTAGAAGGTTCTTTCAAGTTTTTCTTTAATCCTTTACACAATGGAGAATTTGTCAATAAAGAACACCTAAGTTATAAAACCAAGCACAAAAATCAATCAATACAATGGAAAAGCATCAGATTAGGAAAAAGTGTCAAAACTTTTTAGATATTTACGTGCATGTTTGTATACGTCATACCAGTGAGATTTTCATAAATACAAATCAGGCATAGCAGATTAGTTATCAGCTCAGATACCCAGTAGCACAGATAAGCCTTGGCCCTGACTAGATTCACAGACGATTGTATTTACATGTTAAATCCCATTTCTGTGAATAATAACTGATGATTTTATTATAAGCACGTGTTGTGTTTCTCACAGCATTCTCCTGGAGAAACATGGCTTGCATGGGTGTACTCTTCACTGGCTGGCTGGCCGGGCTCAAAGAGTGGCGGTGAATGGAGTTAAAGCCACCAGTTAGTGACTGGGCACAAGTGGTGTTCCCCAGGGCTCAGTACTGGGGCCAGTTCTGTTTAATATCTTTATCAATGATCTGGATGAGGGGATCAAGTGCACCCTCAGTAAGTTTGCAGACAACACCAAGTTGGGCAGGATTATTGTTCTTCTGCTTGAGGGTAGGAAGGCTCTACAGAGGGATCTGAACAGGCTGGATTGACGGTATGAGGTTCAACAAGCCCAAGTACTGGGTCCTGCTCTTGGGTCACAATAACCCCATGCAACACTACAGGCTTGGGAAAGAGTGGCTGGAAAGCTGCCTGGCACAAAAGGACCTGGGGGTGTTGGTTGACAGCCAGCTGAATATGAGCCAGAAGTGTACCCAGGTGGCCAAGGTCAACAGCATCCTGGCCTGTATCAGGAATGATACAGGTGAGTAGGATGGTGAGTAGGACTAGGGTGAGTAGGAGTGAGTGAGTAGGTGACTAGGGAAGTGATCATCCTCCTGTACTGAGCACTGGTGAGGCCACACCTCGAATACTGTGTTCCATTTTGGGTCCCTCACTACAAGAAAGCCACTGAGGTGCTGGAGCAAGTCCAGAGAAGGGCAATGAAGCTGGTGAGGGCTCTAGAGCACAAGTCTTATGAGGAGCGGCTGAGGGAACTGGGGTTGTTCAGCCTGGAGAAAAGGAGGCTGAGGAGAGACATTATTGCTCTTTACAACTACCTGAAAGGAGGTTGTAGGGAAGTGGGGATCGGTCTCTTGTGTCAGGTAACAAGCGATAGGACAAGATGAAATGCCTCAAGTTTCCCCAGGGGAGGTTTAGATTAGGTATTAGGAAAAATTTCTTCACCAGAAGGGTTATGAAGCATTCAAACAGGCTGCCCAGGGAAGTGGTTGAATCACCGTCCCTAGAGGTATTTAAAAGACATGTAGATGTGGCACTTAGGGACATGGTTTATTGGTGGAGCTGGCAGTGTTAAATTAATGGTTGGACTTGATGACCTTAAAGGTCTTTTCCAACCTAAACGATTCTATGATTCTAACAATCTGGATGAAGGAGCAGAGTGTACCCTCACCATGTTTTTTGATGACACAAAACTGAGAAGAGTATCTGATACACCAGAAGTTTGTGCTGCCATCCAGAGAGACATCCACAGAGTGGAGAAATGGGCTGACAGCAACCTCATGAAGTTCAACAGGTGGAAGTGCAAAGTCCTGCACCTGGGGAGGCACAACCCTATGCACCAGTACATGGCTGTAAGGAAGACAAGGTCAGGCCCTGTGCCATCTGCCCAGTGAAAGGACAAGAGGCAATGGGCAAAAACTGAAATACACAAGGTTCTCTCTGAACACTAGGAAGCACTTTTTTACTTGTGAGAGCGACTGACCACTGCCACAGGCTGCCCAGATACAATATAGAGTCTCCCTCACTGGAGATATTCAAAAGTCCCTTGGACATGGTGCTGGGCAACTGGCTCTAGGTGGCCTTGCTTGAGAAGGGTGGCTGGACAAGAAGACTGGCAGAGGTGCCTTACAATCTCAATCATTCTCTGATTCTGTGATTTCTCCCACTCAATACAACTAAAACACGATCCCATGTCAACAAATGGCACTGAACAAAACCATCTGATGCACTTCAGTGTCAGGAAAACTAACACATAATCCAACTCAGAGGAAAGAAAACATTTAAAATTATTCTGTACCTGGCAATAACCGATAGACTTTTTTTGTTTCTACTTAGTAGAAAATCAGTCTGCTGAGTTCTCACCAATGCAGCAAGGTTAACTTCCAACACAGCAGTCATATCTTCAAACATTGAGGTGATCAAGCATAAAACCTGCAGCAATTATACCATAAAATAACACTCCATTTACTTCATAATTTAAGCTCCAGCACTGAAGCATTTATAATGGAAAATTAAATCACTTTGTGTCATTTATGAAAATTAGTCAAAAATATCCATGGGTTTAGTCTTGCAGAGCATTAAGCAGCAAAAAGTGGTTAATGCTGTCCTTCAAAAATAGGCTTATGTTGCTTAAATATGTGTCTTAACAGACTTGCATACCTAACAGTCACAGAAATTCCAATACCTTCTACAATAGATATATTTCTACAGTTAAGAGTTGTGAGAAAAGAAGCACACATGGAAGAAAGACTGGTTTCAGAGACATGCTGAGAACATGCTAAGAACTGAATTTAAAACAAAATCCTTCTTTAAAATAAAACACTGCTATGTTAAATATGTAGAAAGACCTAGATTCAGCTCAGTTCTATAGGAAAACCGTAACATAAAAAATGGAGTATACAAACAAGAATACCCTTTACTTCCTTAAAAGCACTTTTAGTGACTTTCCACAGAAATTTTCTCACAACTGAAATAGTCTGCACAGATTTCTTGGAAGGATTCAGAAGCAGTTCATCCTAGCAATTGTTTGAGAAACAAAGTGTAACAATGCTTGTATCTTTTTTCCCTGAAAAGACTGCCTCTGCTCCCCCAATGGTCATTCTTGACATTCAAAGTACACACTGAACACTATAAAAAACAATTCACGTTTTACTTATTAATCACTTTGGACAGTACACAAACTGTGAGAGCTTTAAAACACCCACCTATGTAAACTAGTAGATTCCATAAAGAAGAATCAACCCTCTCCAGAGAAACTGCTGTGTAATTCACACCAAGCAAAGCAAATGAAAAATTAAACAAAATGCATAATTAATACTTATTGAAAATAACTGGAAATGTAAACATTCATTAAATCAATGTTTACTGTATAATTACCTTTCCATTAACTGCCTTCCGTGTTATTGCACACGATCCAGCAAACCGAATGCTGAGGTCACTGTAATCTTTGCCAAAAAGAACATAGTGCTATAAAATTGAGTTTGCATTTCAAAAGAAAAAACTATCACTGAGACAGGAAAGAAAAATTACTCATACTAATTTGACACCACCATAATCCACTGTCTTCAGTGTATATATCCTTCTAGCTTACCCCCACATTGTAAAGTAGAATAACATTCCTTGTATTAACACTTATAAACTGCAAAATCAGATAAAAATTCATTGCTAGCCACTACAGAAACCTAGTGTCAACGCATCGAGAAAAGTCAGTAATGCCAGAAAAACATACAAAAATGAATTAGAAAAAACATTTTAAGAAACCCACTTAGGTTTTATTGTATTCTGCTGTTTCACAAACTAATTCTTATACTATTTATATCAGATAACAAAGGTAAGCAATCACATTATGATGTAGTCAGATATTTTATTATCATACCTCTGTAAGATAAAAAGCCTTCTAATTCAAAGTTTGACAAATTAATTATTAACAAGCCAGTAGAGCTTCCTATCCAAAAATAGTTAGTATTCAGGGCAGAAGATCTATTAAAAAAGGAGAAAAAATTAACTGAGTATGATAAAGAAGCTTTTCTTATTACCATATACCATATACCAAAACACAGCAATTGGGTTTTCTTAATACTTGTTACCCAACCCCAGGACAACAATAATAATAAACCACAACCCAAGAAAAAGATTTTAAATGTACAGATTTTTTTAAAAAAATCTGTAACTCAAAGTAAAAGGTTTCAATCAAATGTTGAAGTTTTGAAAGCTAAGAACAGAACACAATCCTTTATTTTATGTAAGTGCTCATGGCAAGTCTAAAACAGCATAGGAAACACTTTTCTTCAAAAATAACTTATGTTTGTAATACAAAGATGCTGTAAAGCACTGTATACACAAAAACTGAATTCAAACAAAGGCGCAAATCCACATATATTCTTACTTTACCACCTGTAATATGAACATACAAAAAGCAGTGAAATTTAAGGTGTGTTTGTACATAGTTAAAGTACAAGAGAAAAATCAGCAACAATGAAGGGGGAAAAAACAGACAAGCCTTGAATGTCTGTCTCAGTCTGTGCTTAGTGGCAGTAGTATTGCAGTTAGGTAATGAAATCCAGTCTTTGCAAACACGACAGGGTAGACCAGCTGGTTACAATTTCAGTCAACACCCTCACAGAAGAAAAATGTTATCAAGCATAAGATCATTATAACAAAATAATGGTTGTCATCCTCAAAAAGAAAAATGTTTTGATGTCATAGTTAATAAAAACTGACATTATGGTCAATGTTCTGGTTTCACCTGGGACAGAGTTAATTTTCTTCCTACTAGCTGCTGTGTTTTGGATTTAGAATGAAAATAACTAAGATAACATGTATTGTTTTAGTTGTTGCTAAGTAATGTTTGTATTAAGTCAAGGACTTTTTCAGCTTCCCATAGAAGCTGAGAAGGAGCACAAACAGGACAAGGTGGCGAACGGAATATTCCATACCATAGATGTCATGCTCAGTATATAAATGGTGGCTAGCTGGGGAGCAGGAATCCACGATCGTTGCTCAGGACAGGCTGGGCAATCAAACATCGGGTGGTGGGAGCAATTGCATTGTATCACTTTATTTTGTATAATCTTTTACTATTATTATTTATTATTATTAATTTATTATCATTATTATTTTATTTTTATTATTTTCTCTTCTGTTACTGTGCCATTAAACTGTCTCTACCTCAACCCACGAGTCTTTTTCATCCTTTTTCTCCCTCTTCTCCCTGCCCTTCTTGGAGGAATGGGGGGGTGAAGTGATGGTGGGGGGAGTGAATGGCTGCATGGTCCCAGTTGCTGGCTGGGGTTAAACCACAACATTTTAATACATTTTCCAAATAAGAGTGCATAGACTTATTGGACTGATTTGTAAAGTCAGAGTACAAGAGTTGAAATAAAGGCATGTAAAAATATAAAGCTGAAACTTGGCATGAAAAGACTCAACACAGTAGTTAAATATTCTTTTTATAGCAAAAAAAAACAAACCCCACAACAAACCAGAAACAGTCAAATACTCTAAAAAGCAGATAGGGAAAGGCAGTTTCAGTTCTGGTTTGTGACATTTTTATGTGCTCCATATAGTTTTATTTGTGGTTTGCACTACTTTCATGCATGGCAGTGAGAGACTGATTTAATTTGTGAATTCTTTGAATTATTTATAAAGAAGTGGCACTATCAAGTTATTATGAACAATGATGTCAACCAATATATACAGGAAGTTGATCTCACACCCACTGTGATGAAATTACTCAATGTCAAAAAGCTTAGGGAGGTATGAGGCTGGTAATTTTTTGCATATCAGTGTTGCAAAAAGGTTTCATTGTTGCATTTCATTGCAGGCAGGAAAACTGGTAAATCAGGGATTCCTCAGTTGTTCAGACAAATCTGAACCACCTGCTAAAACCAGCACATGGTAATTTAAAAATTAAACAGAAAAATACCTCTAAATACAAAATTCTAAACCCCAAAATATAATGGAACTGGACTAATAGTATTTAGGTTGTTTATATTATATAGTATTAATGGTTGTTTATAAGCAGAACAAAACCTCCAACTGTGATGAAATAGCTGAAAAGGTAAATAGTCCTTAGATGTACAATGCCAAGCAGTAGCAGGCGAGTACAGAAAGTGATGTTATCTCAATTGAGAAAATTATTTCAATTAACCTATTACTGTGGATCCATTTCAGGCAACCATGTCCAAAAAGGGCATTGACAAAGAAATGCAACTGAATTTCAGGAAAAGTTCAAAAGCAAATGTTAAAAATATTACAGAAAACATGCCTTACACAAGGTGCAAATTATTTTATCCAGAAGTGTAGAGATAACTTGTTCATGAGCCATAATTTGCTATGCAAGGAGGGGAACTTGATAGTAGCTGGTTCTAGACTATCAAAATAAAAAACTTTTGAAGAGCCAATAGCTGTACATGAAAAGAGGTTAACTCAGATTAGAAATAAAACGGAATGAGTCAGTTGCTGGAACAACTAAACTGAAGACATGGTGGATTCTTCATCACTGGAAAACTAGACATCTTTTAAAATGTGCTGTAGTTCAAACCAAACATATAGCTTTGATGAAGGCAGAGTTTTGTTGATTTGAGTGGTATTATACAAGCAAAAAGACCAACTGACTGTAATAATTAATCTTCTGGCCTTAGAGTTCTGACCATTAATGTATGTCTGAGATGTACATTTTTAAAATCACCATTTCCTTCCTTTCAATGGTAGTCCTTCTGAAAGTGTAGGCATCTTGAAAATAACTGTCAGTAAGTATTGCAATTTGACATAAAGGCAAGCAAAATGATCCAACACTGCTGGGTATTTTTCTTCCTTGTTTATCAAAAATTGTTTCTATATGTAACCAGAGGATTAATCAGTTATACCTGTGTAACCCACTATAGGCAAAGGGTTGAACAAGCGTTTCCTAAAACATGATATGGCCAATAAATTTTTCCAAATGACAATTATAAATAACAACAAAAAAAAGTTGTTCTATAAAACAGTTCTTGTGGCAGTATTCTGAGTGAATCCCCAGGTGCCTTATAATATGGTTAAATATCTCTTCAGGAAAGAAATGCAATATAAGTATTAATTTAGGCCTCTCTCCTCTACCTGGCCAACCAATTCCATGGAAAGGAGTGAAAACACCATGCTTTGAAATGTCTGTCTCTCTGACAGAAGTTTGGCTAGAACAGGTTATGTAGTTCAGAAGTTACTTAAATTTGGAAGGCAAACTGACACAGGCACACAGTGACTGCATCCAATTTACTTCCTTAGGAAAGCAAACTTCGGCCAAAGAAATTTGGCCTTTTCATTCTAATTGGCTTCTCAATTATTTTTTTTTAAATGATCTTCCTTGATCAACTGGTATCAATAGATGCTAAAATGGCTATTCCCAATGCCAATTTTGTAAAACTATTTTTCAGACTAGAAACTAGTTTTAACTTTGTATCAGTTTGTGTATATTATCTGTCTAAGAGTAGGCTACCAAAACTTGCAGATCACTAAACACGTTCTTTGATTTTCCTATTGCATTTTTTAAAAAATAGTAAGTTCCAGTGAAAATAATCCAAGAACCAATGGGAACATCTAGGAATAGATTCCAGACAAATAATTAGCAGCATTTTAAAGGACTTACATGTTTTCTTCATTATGGAAACATATTAAAAAGTCACAGTGTTCAATTAAGAGGACAGGCAATGATGTTTCCACTGATCCTTCTGGTCTCATGTTGTTTGTTTTGCAGAGCTTGGAAGTATTTCGCCCCTCACCTAAGAAAGACAAACAACAATACTAGCTATAAAAACAATGAAATAAGGGAAACAGATAGGATTTAAGAGAGAATTACAAGTAGTAAAGTAGCATGAACTAAGACCACACTCAAGAAGGTTTTTTTAAATAATATAAATAATAAATCATATCAGCTTCAGTAAGAATTCCATGCCACAGTCTGAGACTCACAATTCTATCACTTATAATTATCATAGTATAAAAAGCGCACCATTAGTAGCCAATAACTTGAATATACTATAAACAGCATTCTAGAAGCACTGTGCTACCTATTTTTTTTCCAGATTTCCACACTTTATTACAGAATTTCTCTTGCTCTTTCTTTAAGTTGATAAGTGCTACGCAACGATAATTATGACCGCTGATTAAACTGAAGATCCAAAGCTGCAAGAAAAAGAAAAAGCGATTGCAATAACCTTTTGACACTAAACATAAAGCTTGCATGAATACAAACTAAAGGTCCAATATTTAAAACTGTTGATGTAACTAATGAATTTTTGTATCTGGAACCTCACCTTGGACCAGAAATTCAATTATACGCATTTCTAAAACTATCAAAGCATATATTCAATATTAGCCATTATGAGTTCGAACTGCACATCTAATTCCCACACGTTTATGTCTTGGAAAAAGCTTCTCATAGACTATTTCCCACAATTAAAAGTCACGGGTAACCTGCATGTAATTGCTCACTTAGTCATGTACATGAATTTAATTTATACCTTTCTCTTTTCACACATCACTATAGTTAAATCTTTAATTTTCTTCACAATTCACTGAACGGTAACACTGAAGGAAAACAGCTGGAAAATCTCAAGTAAACATATTCTTAACACTAAATTAAAGAGAAGGTGAACTGCGTATTCACCATTATCACATTTTGATTAGAATTCCAACATGCTGAAATCATAATTTCTTCTATTTATTGTCATGTGTTTCATTCCTTGGCCAAAATAGGAGAATCCTATTTTTTACCTTTTTCCTTTTAAACCAGACATATTTATAGCTTCTCAGTGTACCCTTCTCATATAATCACTGACTGCGCTCTTAGAAACTTTCCTGGTTTTCAGAAAAAAGTTTCCATTTTGTGATAGAGGTCTTATATACCATATATGGCTTATGCTCAAAGAACTGAATTATGCTTACTAAAATAACTGTTGTAGCAGTTCAAAACATGTATGCAGATTGTGAAGCTTTTTCATATGCAGATAGATCAATAACAGTTGACTGTTTTGACATACAGACTAAGTTTAATGGTTAATTCTTACCTGTCCCTCAGCACATCCAGTGATAATCTGTTTATTTTCTTCATCAATTAGCAGACTTAACAAAGGAAATGCTGCTTCAAAAAAGATAAAATTATTTCCAAAGTGGACACAAATCAGATACTTAATTATAATACATGATTCAAAATTGAATCCTCCTATTTGTAAAGGATGGAGAAAAAAAACCTTGCTGCAATTATTAGGGTTTCACAATGTTTTGTGTGCCTTAGCTTTTGTATTGCTCAGGGCTTTCCATTTGCAGGTCTGGGGCCTGCCTTTCACCCAAGTTGCCATGGCAGTCATTTTCTGCAGCCTTTCATCCAAGCTGCTGTGGCATGGTTTTCAGAGCCCCTGTGGCAGTAGTTTTCCCTTGTTGTTCCCATGCTGTTAGTCTCATGGCCTCGCACCTGCAAACCCTGATATTGCGGTTAAGGCAGGTTTTCAAGGGAAGCAATTGCCACAGGCAACCGGGGAGAAATCACCCCTTCTTCCTTTTCTCCTTTCCTACCATGTCATTTCAGCTTTTAGTTTACATGAATTCATCCAATAATATGTATGCACGAAGCTTAACAACCAATCTCCATGCAGCTTGTTCCCCAAAATGTGCTCCGATCACCACTAACAGCACCACAAGCAAGAACAACCAAAGGGGAGTTTGAGCAGGTCCTGTTGAAAACGATATAGTTCCTGAAGGAAAAATGCTATTGGCGGAGGGGTCCCTGCTGCACTGGAGACAATGCTTGCCTTCCTCCTTACTACTCACTTTAAAGGATAATATGTTAACTACTATCTGTCTACTAGAATTATTTTCACTAAATCAGCTAAATACTTCTATAATAATTCTATATTTTTGTTTAGGGAGAGAGTGTTTTTTTGGCATGAAAAAGTATGTATAAAAAAGAAAACTTACCCGTTAATACTCCTGACTGATATATTAACTGGCCGGTAGAATAGTTCCACACCTTTAGAGAAAAAAAAAAGGTAGGCACCTACTTAGATCTTTAAAGGAAAACACAAACTTCAACGGCCATCATGTGGTGAAAACAGAGAAATGCAGCCATTGAAAGCTATAAAATATGGTAAGGATTTTTTTCCAGCATTTTTTCTAACTATGTAGGGCTTGGTTTAATTGATAAGTATCCATAGCGAAAAGGTGAAACTCACCTGATATGGACACACAAAGTAATTAGAAGTACTTATTATCATCTTTTCTTAGGTTGATCTCTTGGTAACTTAAGCTAAATTAATGAAAAGACATACTTGAACTGGTTCTAGATTTCATACAGGGAGCTTGCATAGCTTCACAATTTTCATGCTAGGGTCTGGGATAAGAGGTCATTATTAATAATACTTACTATGATCTATAGACCTACATATTAGTCAACTTTCATTATTAACATGACTGTTTCTAAGTGATGCATTTTATGCTTAATAGTTGATTAAGAAAGCTAAATAAGACCAGATTTTTCCTCTCATGTTGTTACTTCTATAAGCTTTCATCTCCACAAGTAATTCCACTACATTTATCATTGCTATCACAGCTGGAATTGAAAAAATCACAGCCAGACAGTCAATCCCTGCTTTCTGAACATGGTTGTGAGCCTCCATTTAGCTCCCAAGCTTTTCTCATTATTCATGTCTCATTTCTCTCTGAATGTAAACATCATTCTTCTGAAAAGCTGTTTCCTAAGATCTTGTTTCACAAATTTATCTGAAGAGATTTTCATCTGTTTCAATTCTTTGGCCAACTAAAAGGGCTAGGGGAGAATAAGGTTTTGGACACTGCAAGTCCTGCAATCACAGGAGCCAACTATCATAGACTCCAGTAAGGCTGCCCTCAGAGAATTACCTCTGATCTGCAGAATCAGGCAGAGAAAATAAAACTTGAAGACTTACTTACTAAATTACTTGAGAAACTTGCAAAGTATTTTTATTTGATTGTCGTTTTAGTCCAACATTTATCAAGGTTAAAAAAAAAAAAACAAAACCACAACAAAACTCCCCCAGACTTATTTATTAGCATTTTGTATAATTTATCAAGTCTTCATTAAATTAATATGAAGAAGCATATAGATCTTTTCCTTTAGTCATTTTTACCTTAGTCATTTTACCATTTAATTTCTTAGATCAACATAAACTAAATCAGAAGCAGTCAAACAGAAAGTCAGAATTATTAATATTTCCTAAAATTCCAATTAAATATTTGCTTTTTTTTTTGTCACGACCAGGACAAAAAATCAAAATCACATTGTCTCCAGAACAGACAGTTACATAAAAATTGAATTTAGGAAAGAAAAACAAACAAACAAAAAAAAAGCCCCAACCTTTGATATAGTAAACTTTAATTTTACTTTAGCTTGTGGAACCAAAATGTTGGGCTATGTTTAGAATCATATAGAGGACAATCAGTAGTAGACTAAACTGTATCTAATCAAGGTACCCACACAGTATCTCCTGGAAGATACCTTGGGTTCACTCAAGCTCTTTTTTTCCCCTTACTGTCTAAGTTGTCTTCAATTGTTGTCACGTACAGCAGCAGCAATCCATGGTGTCATTGTATAAGATATTGTCTGGCAAAAAATCCTACCAGTATGCAATTACCCAGCCACTACATGCAATAGCCCAAAATTCCCGAAAGGGAAAATTGCAACCAGTGTCAGCAGACTTGAAGTGAAATGCTTTCATTCAGTTCAGCATACCTAAAACATTTCAGTTACAACCAAACTGATCAAAATATTTTATTTCCATTTGACAGATGATAATAATCACCAAAGTTAACACTTCACTGTACAAAGTTTTGAATATACAAAACCTGCACTGTTCTTTTCAAAAAGAGCAATTAATTTTTACAATAAGTTCCCAAGCAACTCTAAGAACAATGTCCTGATCTCTGTAAAGTCAAAGATTTTTTGCTTAATCTTCAGAAAATATTTGAAGAGAAAAAAAAATACTTCACATATTCACTAAATTATATTTTTTTAAGGTGCAGCTCTACAATTTCCTTGCCTTAAAGGTTCTGTCTTCTGACACGGATACAAGCATACTTTTCTCCAATGTGCAAAACTCAGCAGCAGTCACTGGTGCCAAGTGGCCATCCAATTCAGCTAGTATAGCTTCGTTCTGTAATTAGTCAAGTCAAAATAAAATCAGATTAGATTTCAAACTAAAAATTATAATTAGCTAATAGTTAATAATTAATTAAATAATAATTATTAATAATTAATAACTGATGCTAAAAATTGCCAGGTTTGGATACAAAATATTAATTCAATATGATTTTTCTTATGGAAACTACAGACCCTGTATATCTTCCTGCTGGCAAAACCACTACGCATTACATTTGCTTCTTCAGAATGAATGATATAGGAGTAATTTTTCAGATGTCCTCAGAATATTTTCTTCTTCTAAGTTATTGAGATACTGTTTTATTTCAACTTTTTTAATCTGTTCTTGTATCTGGTATATGATTCTATGAACAAGCATTAGTTCATACTTTTCACCTCTATGAGAAAAATAAATGCTTTTGCTTAATTTTACTGACATTTCTGTATCATGATTTTATTTGAAAGTGAATAAGTTAAAGAAATACCAGCACCGTGTCTACAAAGAATGGTATCTCACCTTTGCACTTAACATGTAGATCTGATTTCCAGCACATACTGCCACTTGTTGGTCATCTGGACTAAATCTTACATGAAGCACCATTCCCAAAAGAGTTCCTATAACAATTCCTCGAGGCGTTAACCCTGCAGCAATTTTATTCTGAATGAGATTCAATGAAATATAAAACTCTGGTGCAGTGAGATTCTTAGAAACTTTGCATAGCAGTTATCTAACCACAGAGTTCTCCCAGTTTCTGTCAGGAAGATGTACAGAACAACTCACAGTTTAATTATACCAGGCTATTGGAAAGCAAAGCACAGAACTATGCACAAGCAGGATTCCTCCATCTGCCTTGTTGCCTAGATATGATCTGGTACTATTTGAGATACTAACAATAAGTGTGACCATCAAATCATACTTCCATTGAAAACTGACATCATACTTCCATTGAAAACTGCCATGGATACAATTTTTAGAGTAGGCTGATGTGCCCAAGGAACCCAATAGTGCTACGTTCATTTTAGGGGCAAGAAATCCTGACTGAAGCCCAGCAAAACAGGGGTTTGAAAAATACTTCTTCCAGGAGAATATCCCAGCCACTCAACCACCCAAGCAAGGGGGACTTTCCTTCTCTTGGTTTTAATTCTGCTGTGGGAAAGGGCTGAAAGAGGAAGTACGCCACTAAATACAATTACAGAGTCAGATGGTAAGACTAGCTTTGTGAACAGGCTCATGTTTTACTTCATTCTGGTCATCTCACTGGTTCAAGCAGGCATGTTTCTGCAGATTCCTATTTTATGTTACCACCTTTAACTATGTGAGGAGATTTTGGACATGTCATTAAATTTTAGGATTTCATAGGCAACAAATTAACTAGGATACAGGCACAACAACTATACATGTGCTTTTCTAGGTTTTATCCCAGATGCTGTGGAGTCCTTCTACAATTGACTATTGTGTCAAGATCTACCAAGATGGAGAGATGGATGACACAAAGAACTCCCTAACTACCTTGATACAGTTGATAAGAATATGGTCAAAGAAAACATGCCAAGACTGTGCAGAGCACGGTTTGGGGAGGGAAAGACTACACAGCATCTGCCAAAGTGCCTGTGGATAGAGAGGAAAAGTAAAAGAGAGGGCAGCAGGAGAGAATCTGGCTCTCAAATGTCTTTGTATTAAAGCTACACATACTCTGTCTGCTACTAACTGTTGATTTCTAACTTCCTTTTTTCTCTATGTTACTCTTACACGGGTTAAAATGTAATAATGACATTTATTATAAAACCACTTAAAAGGTTCACTTTTCTTTACAACATTGATTTTCATAATATGTAGATTTGCAAATTCATTGTGGAGTAGTGTACAAGAGACAACTCCCACACATTAAATCACAGGCAAATACCTACCTACAGATAAGAAGGAGGAAACTCCTAATAGTGTTGGACAATGCCATGTGACTCTCAGTATTGACACCAAAGTGTGATGAAATATCTCTCAATTACCACGCCATAACAATACATTTTGGACAAAGTGTCATTGGGACTCCAGTGAGTCGGGACTCCAGGGGTCTTACTCCCTTTCTTTCTATTATTGCTCTACTTTCCAATTGATTCAAGCTTGAAGAGGAGTTAGCACTGCTCCCTAGAAGCCAACTCCATTGGTTGAGGCTCCAAACCAAGATGGTGGTCAGGATACTGGAACTTCTGCTTCCTTTGTGTTAGGTCATCATAACTCTCTTTCACTCATGCACTCTCCTCCCAAATCAGATACTCGCCTTGCTCCTCCATACACATGACAACAGTGTTCCAAACAGAGGCAGGACCAGACAAAGTAGAACGTAAAACACTAGTCCTACACATATTCCAGAATAAGTAGCATTTAGTTATTTTGGCATTTCATGCTTAGTTATGCAGTGCTGCTATGGTTAAAAATTTTGCTGTGCCTTTTATTCCGCTGTAGTAGAACTTAACTGCCTTTGCAGCGCTTCTCCGCCTTTCCCCCGCGGCTACCTGCACTCGTCCCCTCTCGCACAGCACCTTGGCCAGCTCCCGGGGCCGCCCGCTCGCCCTCCGCATCCCCGGCCCCGCACCGCGTCGCCGCCGGGGGTGCACCCCCGGGGGCTGCGGGCCGGTGGGCGCTCCGGAGCGCGGCGGTTGTTAATGCCCGGTCTTCTGGGAAGGTATGATGACCAGACTGGACTACGGGCTTGATTCAGCTTGGCGTTGCCAAAGAAGAGCAACAGAAATAAAGCAGTAATTGTCACTGTTAGGGCTGCTGAATCTGAGTGGCTAACACATGCTACTCAGAAATAACAACCTTTTTATAGCAGTAGTAGTGGAAGAAAAGGAGGTGTTGGAGAGTTGTCTTCTAAGGTGGCCATTGCTCAGAGACTGGCTGGGCATTGTCTGCCTGTAAGAGGTGGTGAGTGATTGCCTTTGCATCACTTCCTTTTATATATATACACAATATGTATACGTTATATAAATAATATTCTACCTTCTTGCACTTTCTGTGTGCATTCATCAAGACTCCACACTATCACACGTTCACGAGAAGCAGAGCAGACAAGAAGCGGGTTGGGTTTACTTCCAAATGACACTGCAGAAATTGAGTAATGATGTCCTGACAAATGTAATGGCTGACAAATGCAGATAAAGAAGAGATAAATGAGTCACTTCAAACTCAGATTATGAACAATACAAAATTACAAATGGATAACATTAACAAAATGACCATTTTTTCTTTACTGTTTCAAAATCACTTAACTACAATGTAGCTGTACTGGGTCTGTCTGGTATGGAGTTAACTTTCTTCATAGCATCTTGCATGATGCAGAATTTTGGATTTTGTGACGAAAACAGTGTTGATAACACACCAGTGTTTTGGCTGTTGCCAAACAGTGCTTGCATAGCATCAAGGCTTTCTCTTTTTCCCACTCTGTGTCACCCCACCCCCAGCGAATAGGCTGGAGGTGCACAAGACACTGGACAGGGACAGAGCCAGGACAGCTGGCCTGAAGTGGCAAAGGGATATTCCCTACCATATGATGTTGTGCTCAGCAATAAAACTGGGGTATTGGATGAAGGTATTGGGGGACTGAGGGGTTGTGTTCTTGAAGCCTGGCTGGGGACTGGTCTGCTTGTATGTGGTCATGAGTGATTGCGTTTGTATCACTTCTTTTTTCCTCTGTCCTTCACTCGTTAAATTACCTTTATCTTGACCCATGAGTTCTTCTCACTTTTGCCTATCCGATTTTCTCCTTCATCTCACTGGGAAGGAGTGAGCAGAAGACTGGGTGGTGGTTTAGCTGCCAGCCAGGGTCAACCCACCACAAGTTTATATTAGTCTCATCTCAGTAACAATGCCCATAACAAATGCTAATGTCTTCCCAGCATTAAAGTGTAACCTGACACTTCTACACTATCCCCAAATATTTTGTTTATATCTTCCTTTTTGTCTCCTTCTGAAATAACAGCCTGTAAAGAGACATCTTTTGGGTTTACCTGAGCAGTCGCTGTATTCCAGATGCATAACTCGTTGCGGTTCAAAGGGAAAGCACAGTGATGGTGACTACACGCCAGCTGAACAAGGGACTCCGACAGTTTGGATTTAAACAAGTGTTTTTCGCAGACCACGTCAGGACTGCAGCTTCCTTCGGAAGAACAGCGGTCCCCGCCGCTTTCCATCCTGCAGCTGACACGGGCCCCGCGGCGGAACCCCACAGGGGGCCGGCTTCGCCTCACCGGCTGCGTCCTTACCGCCCGACAGCGCGGGGGTGCCCGGGACACACAGCCTGCCGCGGGGAGAGTTGCAGGGGCCCGCCCGTCTCCGCAGCTCCCGCTCTTACCCGGCCCCACAGCCTGGCCCCGCCGACGGGTGGCCGAGCGGGACAAACCCCCGCCTCGCCCGCCGAGCGCCGCGTCAGCGTGGCGGCCGCGTTCCCCCCAGGGCCCGGAGCGCCCGCCTTCCCCTCAGGGCCCCGCGCGGCCCGGCCGCTCTCCCGCCCGCAGCAGCTGGGCAACGTCTGTGCGCGAGCCTAACGGCTCCCCCGCGCTGCCTGCGGGCGCCCAGCGCAGCGCCGGCCCCAGCCATCGGCAACAGCCGCTTGAGGCCGTTTTCCCTGTCTCCAAAACATGGAGCCGTCGCCAAGGGGCCTTCGCCCTCCTCAACAGAACCCTGGACTGCCTAGAAAGCAGGGCGGCCAGCAGGTCGAGGGCGGCCATTCTCTCCCCTCGACTCCTCCCTCATGAAACCCCACCTGGAGCGCTGCATCCAGCTCTGATACCCCAGCACAAGGCTGACACGAATATGTGGGAGCCAGTCCACAGGAGGGCCAGAAACACCTCTCCTATGACGAAAGGCTGAAAGGATTGGGGTTGTTCAGCCTGGAGAAGAGAAAGCTCTGGGGAGATCTTATTGTGGCCTTTCAATACTTAAAGGGGATTTATAAGATGGAGAGAGACTTTTTACCAAGGCCTGTAGGGACAGGACAAGGGAAAACCGTTTTTAACTGAATGAGGGTAGATTTAAATTGGACATAAGGAGGTAATTTTTTATGATGAGGGTGGTGAGGCACTGGAACAGGTTGCCCAGAGAAGCTGTGGATGCCCCGTCATCGGAAGTGTTCAAGGTCGGGTTGGATGGGGCTCTGAACAACCTGGTCTAGTGGAAGATGTCCCTACCACTGTATTAAGCACCAGCTGCATAGAGGTAACTCAATGCACTGCATATGACAGTATTTCTTTTCTGAACTGTGACTCATGGCTGAAAATACTTGAGAAAAAATTTCTTCTAATCTGCTGATGACAATTTTCATGAGTGGTGTAGTCACGAATGTGTTATGACAGTTTATTCATTAGTAAAGGACAATACATGCTGATACAGAAAAAAGGTATTGTTCAGGCAGGCAAACTCGTTCAGAACTTGTTGTGAAACATGCTGTGTCCTTGCCTGTAGTTGTTTCTAGGCAGTTTAATACACTTTTTTTCCCAATGCTTTTCACTGTATTTTATTTTCTGTAGTTTCTGTTCTTTGTGAATAGAGAAGGACTAATGTGTCATGTGACAGTTGGAGGCTGTCTTGGGCACAGCAACAAAAGCTTTCAATTCTTGTAGAAATAAGGTGGGGGGTCAGCAGAACTGCTACCTCGGACTTCCAGAGGGCAGACTTTCACCTGTTTAGGAGACTGCTTGACAGAGTCCCTTGGGAGGCAGCCCTGAAGGGAAAAGGAGTCCAGGAAGGCTGGACATTCTTCAAGAATAAAATCCTAAAGGCACAGGAGCAGGCCATCTCCATGTGCTGGAAGACAAGCCGGTGGGGAAGAAGACAGGCCTGGCTGAACAGAGAGTTTTGGCTGGAACTCAGGGGGGAAAAAGAGAGCTTATGACCTTTGGAAGAAGGGGCAGGCAACTCAGGAGGACTACAAGGAGGTCATCAAGTTAAGCAGGGAGAAAATTAGAAGGGCCAATTCCCAAATAGAAATTAATCTGTCTACTGCTGTAAAAGACAATAAAAAAAGTTTCTATAAATACATTAGTAACAAAAGGAAGGGTAAGGAGAATCTCTGTTCTCTATTGAATATGGGGGGAAACATAGTGACAGAGGATGAGGAAAAGGCTGAGGTATGTAATGCCGCCTTTGCCTCAGTCTTTAATACTAAGACCAGTACCCAGCCCCCCAGGCTGGAAGACAGGGACGGGGAGTAGAGTGAAACCCCCATAATCCAAGGGGAAATGGTTAGCAACCTGCTAACCACTTGGGCACGCACACGTCTATGGGGCCGGATGGGATCCACCTGAGGGTACTGAGGGAGCTGGCAGAAGTGCTCACCAAGCCAACTTCCATCATTTATCAGCAATCCTGGTAAACTGGGGAGGTCCCAGAAGACTGGAGGTTAGCAAACGTGACGCTTGTCTACAAGAAGGGTTAGAAGGTCTGACCTTGGTGCCAGGGAAGGTTATGGAGCAGAATATCTTGAGTGTCATCATGCGGCACATACAGGACAACCAGGCGATCAGGTCAGCATGTGTTTATGAAAGGCAGGTCCTGTTTGATTAACCTGATCTCCTATGACAAGGCAATGTGCTTCGTGGATGAGGAAAAGGCTGTGGATGTTGTCTTCCTACACTTTAGTAAGGCCTTTGACACTGTTTCCCACTTTTTCCTGGAGAAACTGGCTGCTCATGGCTTAGACAGGTGTACTCTTCACTGGGTGAAAGACTGGCTGGCTGGCCGGGCTCAAAGAGTGGTGGTGAATGGAGTTAAAGCCACCAGTTAGTGGCTGGGCACAAGTGGTGTTCCCCAGGGCTCGGTACTGGGGTCAGTTCTGTTTAATATCTTTATCAGTGATCTGGATGAGGGGATCAAGTGCACCCTCAGTAAGTTTGCAGACGACACCAAGTTGGGCAGGATTATTGTTCTTCTGCTTGAGGGTAGGAAGGCTCTACAAAGGGATGTGGAGGCTGGATCAATGGGCCAAGGCCAACGGTATGAGGTTCATCAAGGCCAAGTATCAGGTCCTGCACTTGGGTGACAACAATCCCCTGCAGTGCTACAGGCTTGGGGAAGAGTGGCTGGAAAGCTGTCTGGCAGAAAAGGACCTGGGCATGTTGGTCGACAGCTGGCTGAATGTGAGCCAGCAGCATGCCCAAGTGGCCAAGAAGGCCAACAGCATCCTGGCTTGTATTAGAAATAGTGTGGCCAGCAGGACTAGGGAAGTGATCATCCCCCTGTACTCGGCACTGGTGAGGCTGCACCTTGGTTTTGAGCCCCTCACTACAAAAAAGCCGTTGAGGTGCTGGAGTGAGTCCAGAGAAGGGAAACAAAGCTGGTGAAGGATCTGGAGCACAAGTCTTATGAGGAGCATCTGAGGGAACTGGGGTTGTTCAGCCTGGGGAAAAGGAGGCTGAGGGAAGACCTTATCGCTCTCTACAACTACCTGAAAGGAGGCTGTAGCGAGGTGGGCGTCAGTCTCTTCTCCCAAGTTACAGTGACAGGATGGGAGGAAATGGCCTCAAGTTTCCCCAGGGGAGGTTTAGATTGGACAGTAGGAAAAATTTCTTCACAGAAGTGGTGTCGTGGTTTGGCCTCAGACGGCAACAAAAAACCATGTGCTGCTCGCTCAGCTCTTTCCGGTACGGGAAGGATCAGAAGAAAAAGGCAAAAACTCTTGGGTTGAGACAAAGGCAGTTTAACAGAACAGCAAAGGGAACATGAAAAAAAAAAAAACCAGCAACAATAACATAGATAGAGAAATATACAAACGCGATTACTGAACCACCGCTCCCTGACCTGACACACCAGCCCACTCCAAAACCCGACTTCCTGCCCACTCCCCTCCTCTTAATCTCAGGGTGGGCGTGGCTCACATGGCATGGAATACTTAACCCTGTCCCAGCTGGAACCAGGACAAGTGGTTATCAAGCATTGGAACAGGCTGCCCAGGGAAGTGGTTCAGTCACCACCCCTCCATCCCTGGACACGTATTCTAAAAGATGTGTAGATGTGGTGCTGAGGGGCATGGTTTAGTAGTAACTTGTCAGTGCTAAGTTAGCAGTTGGAATCGATGATCTAAAGGTCTTTTCCAACCGAAACAATTCTATGATTCTATGATTCATCTTTCAATGTTTTTTGCTACAGTACTTTCAATAACCTACTCTCCCTAACAACTAGGGAACTAGTAGAAATGCAAGCAAGTATTGGAGATCTTGGACCAATTTCTTGACTGTTCAAACAGGATTTAGAGCACCAACTGCTTTTCTGCAGCTGGACCCTGAGCCAGTAACGTCCATCTGATGGAGACCAATTCAGAGAGGTGTGGACCACCACTGCTTTTTGCCCTTTCAATGGGTGTTCCTGCTTCTCAGTGGCTGAGACGCCACCCATCCAGCAACACGACAAGAAGCAGATTCCTGCCCGGTTGGGACAAGGTGACACTTGCATGGGAACACTGATGACATCTAAGTGTGCAGTGAGAAATGTATACCACACCACACCCCCATGAAACATACCTCCTGGCGATGTCCTGTTTCTCTGCAACACAATGCTAAAAGACCTTGGCTCCAGCGTGTTCCCACAGCTTGGGTATCCACCCATTTCAAATGGAACTGACAGCCATGTGAAAAAAATACTGTTGAAATTTTCGGGCATTTTAGGGAAACACCAGTTCTTTCTCATGTCATGCTTTTGTGTTCAATAGTGTATTTATATTGGTCTCAATATTCAGTCACGTACAAACTTTTAATAATATTTATCAGTTTTAATATTTTAATGTGTTTTAAGCAGTTGATAAGCCTGCTTATAAGATTGAAATTGATTTCAATAAAGCTCAAATCTAACACAATCCACATTTGGCAGGTTTATGCAGCCTGTTTGTTTGGGGTAGGAATGAACCAAACAAGTTACATTGGTTTTATGAAATTAGAGAGCTATGAAGACAGAACATTAGCTCATTCTGTGAATACAGGACCCTTGGGGTACACACACAGATTCTCTTGAAAATCTCAGTACACAATACAGTCAGTGCAGATTTGTTTTTCAATTTCAATCCTTCGGTCTTCCTTACAATTTTAAAGAGCTCCATCAATTTAAGGTAATTTTGTTGAAACCAAGGGGTACTCAAAAGCCATGATTTTTTTTTTTTTTTTTTTTTTCTCTTCACACCCTGTTTTTCTGTTCTGTGATCTTAGGTGAAGCTTATGCTGATAGTCACATAAACCGTTACTAACTGTTGAAGGGCAACCTATTCTCCAGTAAGTGTATTACATCCAATTTCAGTGCAGATAAAATTAGATTTCTCTCATTTTAGGACTCCATTGTGAAAAACGCCTGAGGCGTAGAAAAATCTACATATTCAGTCACTCGACACCTCACCATCCCCCTCAAACGTGTCATCCTTAACTCAGAATTTACAACTAACCGAATCTTATTTTTCTGGCCTGACAGGTGCCTGGTGCTCTGAAGCCGTGCTCCCCCCAGCCCCCAACAAACACATCCCCTCTGACAACACAGCAAAACCCTTCCCCTTCTCCGGCCATAATCCAGGTACCTCCTGCGGGCCCAGGCCGCCCGCCCCGGCAGACCCCCACTCCAGGCGTGACCTGAAGCAAGAGCACGCAGTGGAAGCGCCCCCTCCGCCTCTCTCCGCTTTTGGCCGTTAATAATATACCCCCCCCGCACCCCCGAATTCCGCCGAATGGCGGAATTCGGGGGTGCGGGGGGGTATATTATTAACGGCCAACGGCGAGGCCCTGCGGCGCCCGGAGCCCCCGCGGCCCGTGTGGGGAAGGGGTGTTCCGCGTTGCCATGACGACGACGGCAACTCTCGCGAGAGCTGGGGGAGGGAGAGAGGGGGGAGCTGCCCCGCCCCGCCCCGCCCCGGGGAGGGGTGCGGGCAGGGGCGGGACGGCGGCGGCGGGAGAGCTCGGCGGTAAGGGCGGTGAGTGGCGTCTCCTCCCCCACCTCACAGCCCCCTCCCCTCAGCCGGTGGCGGATCCGGTGCCGCTCCCGAGGTGTGCGGGGAGGGGGGTTGCTCGGCCCGGCGCTCTACCGGCTCCTTCAGGGGCGGCCTCGGCGCCCGGCGCGCTGCCTCCGGGGCCAGGCCGGGCCCGCCTCAGCCCGCCCCTGGGGAGGGGCTTGGCCGCGGCACCCTCCCCCCCCCCCCCCCCCTCCGGCTGCGCACGTCTGCGAAACCTGGTGCTCTGCTTCCCCCGGGTCGTGGCCTCGCCGCTGCCGGAGCCCCGCGGCGGGTCGGAGGTGAGCCGTGCCTCGTCCCTCAGTCGGAGGCGGGGTGTGTGTGTGTGTGTGTGTCGCCGGAACCGCTGCCGTGCCCGGCGGGGCCCGGGGAGGGCGGCAGAGTCCGTCGGCGTCCCTGGGAGCCGGCCGTGCCCCCAGCGGCTGTCCCGCCGGCGGGGAGGGAAGGAGGGAGGGAGTCGGCGGGGGCGGTGGTGGCTCTGTCCAAGGTCTCCTGAAATCCCGTTTCTTTCCAAGTGCCGTGCCAGCGCCAAGAACGCTTTCGTTCGTCCCTCGGTAACTTAATAATTTTCTGCTCAGATGTGGAGCTCTTCCTGTTCCTCCGCTCGGATATTTCATCGCCGCTTCAATTTAAAAGTGGCAGAGAGTGGGTTCCCTGATACAGGGAGACGAGAGGCAGAAGAGTATTTTTTTTCTGTTGCTGTTGAAGAGCTTCTGGCAGTCTGGCAGGTTCTGCGAATGCCATGCTTCCTTCTTTTATGCTGCCTTTGCAGAATTGTGGCCTTGTATTGTAGAGGCCTCTGGGGCAGAAAACTGGGGACTACAGAAATACTTGTACATTTTTTCCCTAGATCTGTTTAACTGTAAAACCTCTAAGTGACTATCAGTGGAAGTCATGCAGTTTGTTTTGATGCTAGCAGGGTGCAAAACAACTTACTGGTAGCTTTCATGTGGAAGGTAATTGTAGTGTCCTTATGGAAGGAATGAAGGGATGAGAATCTACCTCTTAAAGTGTGTGTGGCTGCTATACTTGACTGTGATTTGCATGTCAAATTCAGTCAGCCATATGATTTGGAAGCCTTCAGCAAGGTTCGGAGCTTGCTTCTTTGTACACACACACTTGGTGCAACTGTTCTTCAAAGGACGGGCAGGCTGCAGGCACGCTCAGGCTGCCTGACTGGGAGTGTGCAACAAGGAGGGAAAGGTACAAGAGCCTTAATCTTACAGCAGTCCTTTCCCTCTCTCTTGCCCCAGTAACTTCAACCTTCTGTTTTGTAAGCAAGTGCTGTAAAGAGCTGAGCGTTTGTACCGTAACAAAATCTTCAGGAAAGTAAATGCATTTTTTTTCAGGGAAAATATGCCAAGTTTAGTCCCAGAAACAATCCACGCAGCAGAAGCATAAATGAATGTATTATCTCACTAGATAATTTGGTTTTATTTCCAACTCCATTCCCAGTGGAAGTCAGAATGCATACTGCTTCATGCATACATCCAGATTTGCACCTTTACTGTCTGCTGAAGTGAAGATGAGAGGACAGGAGAACAAATAGGATGCCCTAAATACCTGATACAAAGTTAAGCTTCTTTAAGCATGCGAAAGCCTTCTTTTTTAACTGTTTTTTTCTTAAACTGAGGCTAAAATCAGTATTGGGTTTCATCTCTTCTGGGTGTTTGTCAAATTTGGCATGTATGCAGGTAGGATGAAACTAAACTCTCTGTGTCAGTTCTGGATGAAAGAACACCAGCTTGATTATTTTCTGTTTAACTTAAGAAATTCAAGCCATTTTAATCCTACAGTGCTCTGAATCTTGGCAATGGGTTTTGTTACTATTAAAAAAGAAGAAAAGTTAATGAACATACCTCATTAAAGTTGCTTGTATTTGTATGGACTAGTGGGTCTTTCTAAAAATTGCCAAATTAAAAAAAATAATCAATTCCTTCCAGGAATGGAATATGCTAAAATCTGAATTATGTTTTGTATTCACAGGGTAGCGCTCAGGACGTGGGAAGAGTCTGGATATAGTTTAAGACCATGGCAGCGCGCTGGAGAAGAATCCTGGTAATATTTGTGGCAGCTCAAGTACTACTTGTGGTAAATGCCTTTGAGGAAGAGGATGTACCTGAAGAATGGATTCTTCTTCACGTTGTTCAAGGTCAAATCGGAGCAGGAAACTACAGCTATTTGAGACTAAATCACGAGGGAAAGATAGTACTTCAGATGCGGAGTTTAAAAGGTGATGCAGACTTGTACGTATCTGACATGACGCTTCACCCCAGCTTTGACGAATATGAGTTACAGTCTGTAACTTGCGGCCAAGATGTTGTCCACGTACCTGCACACTTCCGCCGCCCAGTGGGAATAGGGATTTATGGTCATCCCTCTCACCTGGAGAGCGAGTTTGAAATGAAAGTATACTACGATCGAACAGTTGTACAGTACCCGTTTGGTGAGGCTTCTTACAACCCCGAGGAGATGGAGGCAAACCAGAAATACTCACAGTCTACAGAAGATGAGTTTCAGGATGGGGAATCTGTTTTCTGGACTATACTTTTTGGAATCTTGAAATTAATACTTGAAATTCTTTTTTAAATTGATACACACTGGACTAAATCACACTTCAGCCTGTGAAATTGAACACAAATGACTTGCTGTAATATTTAATACTCTTTGTTATGTTTCCTGAAGAGGTATTCAGGTTACTTTTCCTAAACCAGAAAGGAATTGGGGGAAAAAGCCATATTTTAATTTCATATTGTAAATCCTCCCCATATGTAAAATGAGCAGCAAGCACAGTATTTGCAGTGTTCTTCAGAGATCAGGGCTTAAAAATGAATGTACAGTTGGGTTCTTGTTAAATTCACTTTAACCAGGTGCTTAGGAAAATCAGCTCCAGGGCAGTATTTTCTGTTGTTGTTATAAAGAAAAATAAAATAATGAAGTGCTGCACTTCAGTGCCCCCTCTCAATTTAGAGCATATTTAAAAAGAAAATCTACTCCTTTTCTGAGCAAGTATTTCCAGTAAAAATAATTAGCAATGGCTTTTGAGTGTATATGAGGTGAAGAGCCTAGGGTAAAGGAAGGAAAAACCAATCACCTAAGGGGCTAGATGATCTGTATTTTGACTGCTTGTGCTCTGCATCAAGTAAGCCGTCTGTCAAGCAGAGGTCTGTCCAGTCACTCATCACCTCTGCAAAGCCGTGACCTGATTCAAGTGCGTGTTACCTCTTCACTATTACTGCAGGGAGAGCAATCCTTCAGCTGTTGTTACTTGTCAATACGACATTTCCATTCCTCGTTAAAAAGCAACGCAGCATATAGTATCTTCAACTTGAGAGGTGTTTTCTTACACCTCGCTTTATAGCTTTTTGTGATTGATCTTTTTAGTACATCTTTATGAATAAGTCATCAGCTTGCAAGGAAAATTTCTGGTGAAATGCATTTGCAGTACGTTGTAAGAAGGTCAGGTCCTGCCCACTCTTCCTTGAAAGTTAGTTTTTCCAGGAGTGTTTTTTTGCTTTGGTCGAGTCTTTCAGAATAACCAGTTGCTATGCAAATAGTGTATGTTGAAATTGCTCTGTAATTTTCCTTTCACAGAGCTTACTGATGAGTGCACTGAAATAAACAAGTACGACACTATCATTTTATACGAACGGTGCATGTACAATTTAAATTTCATTACTGAAAGCCTTCTCTTTCTGAGAGGGAATTTGGCTTGTCTGTCTCTGTCTAGGCACCTGACAGAACATTATCAGTGACCTCTATCACAAAAAAATCATTATATAGCCAAAATTAAAAGTTTATTTGGTAAAAAGAAAAAAAAAAAGTGGTATTGTTCCTCTTAGAGTGGTTGGTTAAATAGCACCAAAGTATCACTTTAATTTGTGCAGTTAAGTTTTGGACAGCAAGTTTTTGGGGTTTTTTAGCCCTCCTTGCTGTTTTTCCCCCTTCTTCCTCCTCTTCGGGGTACGGGAGGGTCTTTCTGACAACAATCACAAATCCAGCGACCTAAGAAAAGAAAGTTATCAATTATTGGGAAACTTCCTTTGTTACTCACTCACACACCTTCCACCATTCTACTAATAGGTGCTCATCTATTTGCAGTACTGCCTTTAATGTAAAGACCCAGTGCTTTTCCTTAAAATGTAGGCATCTTTTCTAAAAGGTATAGAAAGCAGCATATAAAATTTGCCTTCCATTGTGGACTCATTACATGTAACAGCTGGTTACACTAATCTTTGTGGACCTCAAGAAGTGCCAGCACTGCTAAGGAGGTGGTTATTAGGAAAGAACTTGACAAACTATGCTTGAGTTTGCGAGTTACATTTTCATGTGAATGAGCACAGCTGGAGGTTATGGGCAGCCGAGCAGAAATGAACGGCAGTTTGGGAATGTTGCTTTTGTGCCACAGGTACGAGGTCCCACTCCCCAAACCAGCATCGGTTCTTTCGGTGCAGTCAGGCAGCGCAGATTAAACTGCTGGCAGGGGTTCATTGCCAGACCTTGTACTAAAACCTCATTTACTGAGGGAACAATAAAGGGTTGAGCATAGAGGCATTTAACTGTTTATGTTACAACAGCTGGAATCATAAAGGCTGCTTCGGTAATTTTATAGTTTTGTAGGCGTATAATCGGTTTTGTTTAGATTCTGTCCTTAGGTCAGCCTGAAAGTTAAATTGGCCACTGAACCTGCACTGAAGTGACCGCTACCACCAATGCTTCCCAAAAGGGGACCGTACAGTGTATTTGAAGTACTGTAGTTACAGCCGATACTGTCACTGCAGAACTTGCAGACACTGAACTAACTTGCCACGGACTTAGTATTACATGAAAAGCAACAGTACTACCAGTTATTTATATGTCTGAAGCTTTCTTTACACTGCCTTGGGTTGGCCAGGTGATACGAGTGACCAGGAAATCAAAAGGTACAGGCTGCCTGGCATGTAAGGTACTTCACTTCCAGCTTTGATGTTTAAGAAAAAAAAAAAAAAGGAAGGAAGGGGTTTTAAAAGGTGTTTACAAATATTAAATTCAGCATACTTTTTAATTTAGAAACTGAAATAATAGCACAAACACTTTATTAATGTGAAAGTTATACTCCAGCAATATGCAGCAATAAAGCCTCTTTACAGGTTTCCTTTATGAAAAGAGGTAATTATTCTCAGTATTCTGTGGATATGGGAGAAAAAAAAAAAAAAACAAAACCAAAACCAAAACACCAACAACCTAGTTCTGAGTGAGTCTGTTTGGATTCTGTTGTAAAAGCCTATTATATTTCCTGTACAGGAATAGCCAGGTTAAACTGTGCACAACCAAATATACAGAAATAAAGCTTATTAAAAAAATTGGGTCCTGCAGCGTGAATGCTTTCCTACACTGTTGCTTACTCCTACCCTTCACACGTGTTTTAAACTATTCTTTCAAAAGCAATGCATAAATTAATTCTGACAGAAAAAGCCCAGGACTCAGAGGAGGTGGGAAGGGAACAATTAACTCTTACTTTATTACCTGAAGGGATAGCGTCAAGCCCCACACAAAAAGTGTGATAACCACGGTCACACACATCACAGAACATCATTTCTTCTTCGTGGTGAGGCTGCCCACATATAATGCATGTTTTACACTCCATACATTGCCAAGGATAAGTCTTAATCATAGCAACAAGCTCCGGGGTCATATCAAGGCAAGAAGGGTGGCCTAGATTAAAACCAATATTATTACTTTTGCATCTGAAACGAAACATAAAATGAGTTAGACTGTTTGCTTTTACAGAAGCTGAAGCTTAGCTCACCTCCTGGAGAGATCCCACAGCACACTGAGCGTGCTAGTACACGAAACGTTAAATAGAGATGGAGTCTTAACGAAGGACAGAAAAGGAACTGGACTGTTGGTACAGCTGTAGTACACTAAGTATTTCCACACAAAGATCCGTCAAGCAAACTCCCTTAGGAATCCACTTAGTGTATGCAGATACTTACCGCTGTTGTCACACTGGGAGCAATGTATAAGAGCTTCAGCTTTTCCTTTCTTGTTGGACTCCTTACCCTTCAGACAAATTCCACATATAGCATTTGGAATGGCCTTTGGCTGGAAGGGTAGAAGAGGGCTATAAATTCATTCCAGAAGAATTTACAGATTTAACAGGAAATGTCATACATCTCCTTAACTCTTAAATTTAATGAACTATCTGTTATGATGGGTGAACCTTAAAACATGACAATAATTGATGAGCAGCGGCATTGGAAAAAATCGTAGATTAACTACATAGAATTTTGCATTTGGCACACGGAGTGAGTTACATGAAAATCAAATTGGAGCAAAAGCACGTACTCGCTTCTTCCTATGAATTCATCAGCTAAAATTCCCCTCAATGTAAATTAAATGTGACATAGCATTAAAAATTTCAGTATTTTTTTTCCAATATAGAGTACTTCTTTATGAATCTCCATGCAGATTTCCTGTTTATGAAATAAATTAAATACAATTTTCCATTTGGATTACATTTGTCCCTAAATACAGAAAATTAATTGCGAAAGCAATAATCTTGATTTCTGGATCTTTAGTTTCAAAGTATCTGGTTAGCTATGCTGAACACAGCTATCCGTTTTATGATTCTTTCTTGTGTCCAGTCATAATCGCTGTAAGAAGTACACACGCTTGCATTTAACTACAGTTTGACATTCATCATCTTTCCAAGTAACCATCTGGAGTGTATTTGGGTCCATGAAATCCGTTTAAAAGGTGAGAGAAAAACAGCAGAGGCTGCTACAGCGAGCAACATTTGTGCATGTATTCTGTGTCCCAACCCAGAGATACACCAACAGAGTTTCATCCAGATGAGGACCAAGGAAGAGGTAAGGCATTATGAATTTCAGAAACATTTCAGTAGTTATATTCTTGAGCTTTGACCTCTGCATAATGAAATTAGTGAGAAATGCCATTTAAAATTAATATAGTACTGACTGATGTTAAATCGACTAGTGCCAGAGTTTCTAAAATTGTTGCTGCAAAGCCGCAGCTAACAGAGGGAGTTCAAGGCTTATCCTGTTTTCTAAGTAACGGAATGTCTTATCAATAAGCAAGAAGAGTTCCAGTCAACTACCAAGCACCGAAGGTGGGAGAAAAATGAAGTTTCATTTTAAAGTAAATTTAAAAAGTGAAGTGTGTTTATTTCCTCAGTTTTTTTTCTAGCACCTAACAAGACATTATCTTCATTCATTTTTAAGTAATCAGGACGCATTGCTTTAAGTTTTCTGAAGTTTTCAATCTGCTTTCTGTGTTAAAACATGGCTACAATCTGCTTCAATCTGTCTGGTCTAAAGAGTTTTATTTAAGAAAACAAAACACCATACCAGATGTTTTAGGTAACTTCCTTCAAAAGATGACAGAGGCATTCATACAGACTTTTTTTTTTGCTTATTTATTTTAAAAAAGCAGAGTCAACCTGTTTTATACATAAATATAATAAAACAATAAAAGAAGTCTAACATTCACAAACGTCTCTACAAAATAATAAATATAATGGAAGCAAAACCACACATAAACTCTTTTACTGTTACCTATTCTATGTGTCCTACATGTATACCTTTATACCCTGCTCCTCCCAACAAAAGTGGCACATGCTTAAACCTCGTCCGTGTTGCAGCATTTACCCTTCTGTTGTCTAGGCTACATTCTAATTTTTTTTAATTGTGGTTTCATCTATTTCTAAGTAAACCAAGCCTTTCTAGAATAGCAAGTGCACTTTTCTAATCAGACTTCTAGTTTGTTATGGATTTGTATTTTACTACCTTTAATATACAGCAGCAGACTCCGTTGTACTCCAGCAAAACTAAAGTGAGCTGCTTTTCGGTCACTGTACCTGTGTTAGGGTATGTGCAGTTAACACTCAGATACACATAATTCTAATTAGACACTGATACAGATGCATTTATTAACAATGCTTCCATCTATTCTTACTTCACTAAATTGTGTTCATTAGATATCGTGTATGTTGGGGGGGTGAGAATCACAGCCTATTAATAATAAAGTTCCAACAGTATGGAAGTATTTTTACAAAAGTGAAAAAAAAAAAAATAAAAAATGCAAGACTATTCACATTTCAAAACAGTTCAAGTTCTACCACCTTAAATGGTTTTTAGAAACGCTATGAAAAAAGTCTATCAAATCCAAACGGGAAGTCATAATATCCCATCTGATTAGAGTAAATTTTGTTTTCTATGTCCTCCTCTTATTGGGACGAGGAAGGGAGAGAAAATGAACGCAGCGTCAAAATGACGACTGCCTGCTCTGTAAGTTTTCACTTCCATGCTGCTGGTCTCAAAGTAAGCGTTCCAACTACAACCTTTTTTATAAGATCCTATTCTGAATGCAAAGTGTTCCATTTTCATATACAGTGACCCGAAACAGAAGTGTTGTAAAATATAGTCTCTCAATACATTTCAGTTTTATGTGCAAAAAAACTCCTGTACTTTTAACAGTACCCTGTGTGTGCAATTGTTGTAGCCAGTCCTGCAGCAACAAAGACTCACTACTTGTAACATGACAAAATGTAAAACACACGCTAACCGTTCTTTGTTAAAGAACTGACAATAAAAATGGCTCCATAGAAAATACATTATTTCTTTTACTCAAAAATAACTCAGTGGAAATGTGTGAATCCTGTAATACTCATTGTGTGGCTATAACTATACATTTGCATGTTGATGCCATAGCAATCACCCTTCAATTTTAACTACATGTAACCAAAAGATTACTGTCCTACAAAAATAGTCAAATATTAGAGAACAATACAGAACAAAAGTATTACAAAGATTTAGAATTCACAGGGACAACATTTTAAATCAGTTAAGCCTTCAGCTCAAAGTGCCTTAATGTTTAGGCACACATGGTATACCATTATCTGGTGGTTTTGTAGACTAACAAACAAGAATCTTTCTGTCTTACCAGTTAAAACAGCTCATGTAATTTGGTTTACTGAAAGCATTTAGACGTTCCCACGAACAAGAAAGCCAATCCTCTCACCCTCCCAACACAACATCACCACCTTTGACTTACGCTGACATTGCAAAGATGTGGTGCTGTAAGTTTACAGTAATACTAACACAACTGGTGATTTTGAACCAATAAGTAATTGCTCCAGGAATCCATTTTCAAAATGCAATGCTGTATCCTACCATTACTCTTCTACAATTAGAAGTTCTGCTCCATCAGTTCTCTCCCTATACATTCATAGGCCATTAAACAGATTGGACTAATCAAACACTCAGGCATTTCACAGCTACATGAATCTTCTGTAAACTAGTGGCCCACAATCTCTAATGTCAAGTTTAACAAAGCTAAAAAAAAAAATATTTCAAGCTCCATCTTTGGATTTCATGTTCATGGGAATATTGGTATGCATTCTGTGTCTACAACAATTTGCGAAGTTACATATACAAAAATATACATATGGTACCACAGTCTAAATCTCCATAGTTTGCATATTTCTTAGTAAGTTCCTGAAAAGAGAAAACGCAACTGGAGCTTGCTACCTGTTATGAACTTGTACAGATGTATGTATGTATGTATGTAGAGAAAATTTATCAAAGCTGTCAAATTCTTGCAGAAATTAGCTTCTTAAGGTAAGTTACAGTTTATTTACTGTTACTTTGTAAATACAGACAGTAAATATTTATGAATATAAAATGCAAGCCATCAACAGCTCACTTTTTCCAAGACAGTTTCTCAATATGTACAATCTTGTCACTGACAAAAACGTTCCTTTTCCATAACCTCTCTTACCAAGCATTCCTGATTGCTAAATACTAAACCCTGTCTTAATGTAGTGTTTTCCCTCTTTATGTGTCTATTCCTGCTCTCGTGCAAGTCAATGGAAAATTCTCATTTCTTTCAGTGGAACAAGACTAGGCAATAATGTGCTTTGAAAGTGTTATAGCACATTCATATCCTCTCTTAGTATGCAGAATAATAACACATAAATAATGCATGTCAATTCCCATTTCTTCTGAAAAGTATTTTTACCTTAATCTTATTTTTATCTTAACTTTTGAAATTATTATACAATAATACTGATGATTTGGGTCTTAGGTTTGGCAATCGCTGCTTGACAGCTGAAATGTCTTAACATCCTCACCAAGTTTTTAGCGTGGATAAAAGCATATTGCCCACAAACATTTCTACACAGCATGAACTACATAAAAAGCTATTTTCCATATACTGTTAAAGTGGTTACGTAGTGTTGCCTATACAACTGTAGTAAGCTTCTTGCCTTTCACCCTACACATTGTAACATCTCAGGATGAAAGACTGTATTTAAAATGAATGTCATAAAGGTATGTTCAGCCCCATAGCCCCACTTTACAGCACTGATCTCTTGGTATGCTACCATACTAAATAGTAGAAAAAAAAAATGGATACTGAATGCTAGTTTTGAACTGGCAAGTAATTCCGACTGCTGTGTTAAGGCAGACAGAAAGATGTAGAGTTCCAGTGGTAAATCCACATTGGATTTTTCTAGTGTTACTGCCTGGGAATCTGAGAAATTAACAGAGGCCACTGTACAGCTAGGGTAAAGGAAAGCCCCACATGAAATAAAAGCAAAAAGGAAGTAAGGAAGCAAACAGATGGAGCACACAACAGGAGAGCAGCTAGTGAAGAACAGCAAGCAGAAGTTCCATATTACTGAAAAAACAAGTATTTCGGGGAGAGGCTGGTCAGTAAAGAAGTTCAGTCAGGGGCTTTTTTCTTCTACCTTGTACCCAGGAACTGATTTGGATAATACAGAACGTTTGGAACCATCTTTTCTTGGAGTAGCACTTTTGTCTCTTGTTTTTTGTCTTCCCTGAAAAGAATCCTCCTGGTTGTCTGTGGCGCAATCACCTTCAGATACATTGCCAGACGAATTGTCCTATAATAAAAATACCATAGCTATATTTTTTATTTTTTGGATAGACAGACAAGTCTCTCCTATGCCCCTTAGAGCCAACTAAGATAAGAGGAGGATACATCTTTCCTTCTGCAAAAGCATGGGGTACATCACAATCTAGAACACCTTTGCTCATGATCTTCATTATCTATTACTTCTCATGCTAAGAGACTGGCATCAGCAATAGCAGTCAGATTTTCCAGTTGTCTTGATACCAGAGTCGGGAGCACAACAGTGTAATTCTTTGAACCATTTTCCTTTAGAAGTCAGTAAGAAATCCACTATATGCAAGATGTTGTTTACAAAGTACAGGGCCAGCAAAAAGTTAGAAGTGCCCTTGCCATGCATTTAAAGTGTACTACCAAATGGCACTGCCTTGAGCTAAACAAGTGAAGGTTTTTTTATGCCACCCTCATCTACTATTTTCACCAGGAGCAATCTAAATATATCATTTGGATTGCAGCAGAATGCCATCAAAGGCAAAATACACTTCAATATTTAATACAGAACCAAACAACAGAATTTATGCTGCAGTTAAAGCATTTTATTTTTTTTTGAGGAATGGGGAGGCAAGAAAGAAGGGAAGAGGTTCAAAGAGGGTGAGAGATCAATGTAAGCATAATTAAGAGCAGCAGCACAAGATTCTTCTCAGAAAAGTGTTAATAAAGGCCTCCAAAAAGCTCCAGAAGAAAGCAATACAATTAATCATATTTATTACAATAAAATCCAAAAGGCCAAATAACAATGGTGCCCTACAGTAAAAGGCACTCTGTACAAACAAAATAGTAATCAGCCTATGCCCCAGAGCCTAAAATCAAAACAGACAAAACAGACACAGGGCAAAGGGAGGAGTGTAACACAAAAGCAAAGCAAACTATATGGGAACAAGAAATGGTACGTTTCACCAGTATTTTAGGGGAAGGGTTATTTAGGCCAGTCAATTAAAACACTACAGAACAGGAAAATTGCTACCTGACTCCAACAATGGGGAGGGTGAAAAAGGAAAAAGCATAAAGCGTATTGTAGGACTCACCAGGGAGATCTGACGAATGGTGGGTAGCCCAAAACTCAGGAAAAGAGGCCTGACAACTGTCTACTTCTGTGTTCAACAGGTGTTTTTCCTGAGCAATATGCCTCAATGACTAACAAAGAACCCCTGCTGCCATAGCCAAACCCACTTCACAGGAATCTCATTTTAAATTTTCCCTGCACTTTTCCAACACAAAGACATTTTCCCTTCTGCACACTGCCACAAAAAAGACTTCTGAACTTCTGTGAAAAATTAAAGGATAGTCTGCTCGGTCCAGTTACTTTACCATTAAGGAGAACGGAAGTCAGTGGAAAAGGGAACTGGGAAGAAATGGTTAAAGAGCAACTGTAAAAAAGCTGGAGTATGAGTAAACCAAAATTTTGAGTTGATATTTAGCATGCTGAGTTTATATGATTTATTTTTCTCCAGAAAAACACAAGCAGAAAGGGTGTATTAACACGTATGTCTCTCTCCCTTGTTAGTCTACAAACTGATCCTGTCCTTTCTTCCTCAGTTATTTTATGAATATTCAAACAAAATAAATGTTTATATGGCAAAATTTCGCATTATGCATACCCACCATCTAACATGTTTGTCAATTGAACTTGAAACTGTTAAATGCACCTGTGATTTTACATTCTATTTCTCTTAAAATTAGGGTTAAACTTCTGGAAAGTGGTTGTCACCAACATACTAACTATACCAATGTATCAATGGTTCACTTGTACTCAGACAGCTCAACTGTTATTGAGCACTTAAAACACTATCAAGGGAGGTAGGTGAAAGTTTCTCTTAACTTCCAGTAACAGATAATTTTGCATTTGCACAAATAGGGAGAACATAAACATCTTTTTAAAGATGTATTGTAATGCAAAAAACCAGTGCTTTTTACCTTCTCTTTAAATTGGAATGAAGTAGCTGTTTCTGTATTGAGTATTTTCTGCTCCTACATCGCGAAAATAAAAAGTTATCAGGCTATCAATACCTTTGCTTTAGTGACAGATTCTGTAGCATTTAAATAGCAAAATATGCTGTGACCTGAACTACAGTGCTCATTCCCCTCAGAAACGGTAGCAACTTCCTGTTGGGTATAAGGGCATAATGAGGAGCTGTAGTGGGGAAGATTCTTCAAGATTTCTTTAAAAATAAGGAAGAAGGGCCTGAAATTTCAAATACTGGTTTGATTTACTCTAAAAATGAATCAAACAGAAAGCTGGAGAGCAATGTTATAAAATAAAGAGAGGTACTAAAAAAGGGAGTGCACTTTTAGTTTAAGATTCGCCTTCATTTTATAAATGTTAGAGATTCTACTAAGAAACTACAGAAACTAACAAAAGTGAAAGAAAAGGACATTTTTGTTAAAAAATACTTTCAATTTGTCTCACCGAATTGCCTTTGGTTTTCCGTTTTTCATCACCTCGCCCTTCCTCCGCATCATCTGAATCTCCATCACTGTCCAATGCAGGCAGCTCTGGATCCAAAGGAGGTTCGTAAAGAGCTGTGTTTAATGGCAGGTAACGAAGTTCATCTGGAGAGTATCTAAAGTTAATAAATAAATAAACAAAATTAATTCACGTGTACTTTATGCATAAATACTAAGTCACAGAGCATAAAAGGACTTCAATGAGGAAAAGTAAGAAAAACAACCTTTTTTTCAAGAAGGCATATAAAAACACGCAGTTCTGCTAACATAGGAAACATAAGAATTTCTCCTCCAATATGTGATACTGTCTAGTACTTGTCTTCTTTGTACAGCAGATATTTGTGGAACACAGAAGAGTACATTTGCAATGTTCCAAACCTACATAATCATAAAAGGCTATGAAAACCCTAAAAAGCTTTAACCCTTCCAAATTACTATGCCCAACATATACATCTTGTTTATGACTATACAGTGCCCACGTAGCATGTGCACAACAATTCTAACCTGAGGCACATAAACAGCAAGGGTCCAAAGCAAAGTAAGTAATCTTTAAACTAGAGCAGGGTAGGTTTAGATTACACATTACGAAGAAGTTCTTTACAATGAGGGTGGTGAGACACTGGAACAGGTTGCCCAGAGAGGTGGTGGAGGCCCCATCCCTGGAGACATTCAAGGCCAGGCTTGATGAGGCTCTGAGCAACCTGATCTAGTTGAAGATGTCCCTGCTTACTGCAGGGGGGTTGGACTAGATGACCTTTAAAGGTCCTTCCAACCCAACACATTCTATGATTCTGATCAATATAGCTATATGTCTGAGTTCCTCGATTATTGAAGGAGAACAAAAAATGCATATAAAAATATAATTTCAGAAGAATGTGAAGTTCTAATCACATTGCTTATAGCCAGATACAGCTTAACATATGTGAATCCACCCTTTTTTTTAAAAAAACAAAAACAAAACAAAAAACCCCCCAAACTTTAAATACCAGGACAAAGGTGAAAGTCCTTTTACTATTAAGGACAAGCATTGTAAAGAGTGTATTATTTTGACTCATATTTGAAAGGTTGTGTCCTTCATTAAGAAGGACAAGCAGTTTCACTTGCAGCTTGTAAGAGCAAAATAAGCAAGATACCTAGTATTTTTAATTCAATTCATTTAATAAAATTGACTAGAATAAGCGAGGCATATGCAGATAAAGAGCTTCTCTGAAGAAAACCGTGTCATGGATAGAATGAGTACCAGCTCTGTTGTACAGATGCTAAAACTTAGGCAACGATTTTCAAATCAGTATCTGTTTGTCAAATGGGAGCATGCCACCAGGTAAAGTCTTAAATTTGTGTAGACAGTCAAGTACACATATTTTCATGAAATATAAAGATCCAACTAGCCATATCTTTCTCTCTCACTTACACATCCAACATTAAACTTAGCCCACAAGACCAATCAACTTTTTTTTTTTCTAAATTAAAAGCTTTCTAAAAATTTTAAAAAGGGACAGTAACACTGTCACACGGAAAACATGTGATCACAAGCCAGCATTACAACACTTCAATATAGACATTAATCTTAGCACACATGCAGAGGCAGATGATAAGCGAACACATGAGAGGGGCAGGAGTGAAATAAATGTCTCCTTTTACCACGGTAAATATCTGAGCAGGCCAAATCTCAGGCACTCCAATATATCAGGGGAGACAGTACTCTTGCAGCCAGTAATGTTTTGTTGACAAAAGCTGTCACACTATGTTTGTATTAGACTAGCAAGTGTCTCAAACATAAAATTAATTCAAAACCTTACAGTAAATACACTGAAATGTTCTCTGTCTGCTAGAGGTAGAGAAAGTAGATCAGTGCAAGAGAATCAGCAGTTAGGATGCTTTTAAAATACCTTTTGTAGTACTCCTGGAACTGGCCGGGTATGAGAGCCACTGGATAAGGACTAACCTTTGTTCTCTCTGTAGGTAAGATTTTGTATTTTCCTTGAGGGACCTGGATAATCTGTATTGTTTAATACAAAACAATGACGTTTTTGTTTCACGTACAAACTTTTGAGCCTTTCTCACCATCTACCCCCCAAATATTTTTTAATTAGACAGTTCTACCTGAGTTCTCCCATGGGAAATCCAAGTCATTAAAACATTAAGAGATCCCACTCAAAAAACAGTATTACAGATTAAGTCCAATCACCAAGTATCTAGTGAACTGAACAAATATTAGGTAGGACTAGTTCTAACAGTATAGTATATAAAATAATTTAAAAATTAAAATCTAACAATTGAAACAGTAAACGTTAACTTTTGTAACTGGTATTTTTAGCATGAATTATCATTTTTGGTCCCTATCAGTAGCGGGTAGCAAGAACACGTCCATCTAATTTGAAAACAGGCTGCACTATTAAAAAAAAAAAAAAAAGTCCATTAAATAAATCAATTTCCATACAATTATACGGAAAGGAGAAGCTTACACAGAAGCCTTCTTTCCCTTAGAAAGAAATAAAATTAATTATCCACTATCTTGCCTCTAACATGGGTCAATACCAGAAAAATGTAAACTTTCCATAACAAACTGCCACGTAATAATGTGCATAGAGAAAATTTTTGCTTTACTGTCTTTACACAAGCAGAACAGCCCTGCTTCAAAATGCCAGCTAATTTTTTTTTTCTTAAATCAGGCACAGAAGCATGAAATATATCTAATACAAAAATAATATATCACCTAACAAAAACAAGGGCATAACCTTGACAGGCAGCACTCTTTTAGAGGATAAGTAGTTTACTTTTTTACGCTAGGTACTGTTCTGGCAAAATTTTGGAGATGTTCCAAAAAAGAATTAGCCACTTACATGAACAGATACAATAGGAACAGAAGCTTCTTAGTAACCTAAACTTCCCTCTTAGTTTTATGCTACTACCAGCAGGTTAAAGACATGACAACAAAGCAACACGGAAATTTTTAAAGCTTCCTGAACAAGTATTTTCAAGTTAAAAAAAAAAGTTTCCACATTAAATATATTTGAGATTATTATTTTTAGCAGTATTACCCATCTAATAGCAAAACTGTTTAAGGTCCTACATGACTGAAACAAGATTAATCAAACTCCTTGATAATAAAATAGTTAAAATGGTACCAAAACCAACTTTACTAAAACAAGCAAGGAGCTATCTATTGATATCGGTAAGAAATTTAAATCTTCCTACATGTGTCTGTAAATCAAAATAGGCTCTTCTTTCTTCCATCCGCTCTCGGTTTAAATTGCTGTTGAATTCTGCAGCTTTCCTGGCAGCTTTTTTAATATATTCTGGAACTTTACTGGCTTCTACTTTCTGTGTGTTCTGCTGCTGCATTTGCTGGAATAAAAACAATTTTATTAATTCATATACATTTCACTATCAGTTTGAGAACAGTCTTTTCTTATACTCTACATTACAGATCTGATTCACGTATACACTACTTACAGAGTACTCTTTATAATGATCTGTTATTCGCTGACGTTCTTTCTCTTGTAGTATAACAGAATACTCAGCATGTTTGGCAGGGTATTCTTTAATCATAAGATCAATTACTTCATCACTACGCAAAGCTGTTAGACCTAAAATAGATAAAAGCAATAATGATGCTATCTGGAAAAACTAACTGTAGGTTATTTATATCCCACAATGATGAACTCAAGTTTTTAAGCAGGTAAAGACAACAACCTGCTGTGCACAATGCTTTTCTCTCTCTCTCAAGCAGGAGTGAACTTGTGCTGTTCAGCTCCCAAGGCTGATGAGGAGTTTCCTTCTACCCAAGGAGGCGAGGCTAGTTTTTTTTTTTCTTGCTTAACACCTACTAAACTCCCTGTTTACCAAAGACTGTTAGTATATAACATGACATTACATTTGCACAAACCCATGATACACAGAAAAAAATGTGACAGGTGTAATTTAATCTCTAGCATACTTCAAGTAACGTGTATTAGCAGAGGAAGAAAAAAATCCTTCAAGCTCTTTCAACATAAGCCGCACCAATGACATCATTCAATTTGAAGTACATTAAAGTGCTTTAATACACACCCTTCTAACTTCTAACATATAAGCTAAGCCATGTAAGGAATACTAATGTTTGCTGAGTTCCAACTAACTCAGCAAAACAAGACTGATGTTCAATTTGAAAAATTATGGTGTTCTCTTTTCTAGAAGGATAAAAAGGTTTTAAAAGTTAATTTACAACATAGAAGGGATTTTGCTAAGTAATTAGAATAGATCCAAAATTTATTTTTTTATAATAAATCTGGAATACTGATACCTTATGGCCAATTTACACAAATTAATAATACACCAGTTTTCACTTCAAAATTTATGTTTTCAGTTGAGAGTGATGCAGTTCTCTACCAAACTGAATCACATTTTCAGTGTGTCATATTTTTAATACTGTAACAAGGAATCTAACAATTTGTTGTCTTACCTAGTGTGCACTGAGTTTCTGTGATAACGTTTAGTTCTCTGAGGTAGAGTTTCTCCTTGTGAGATAGATCTCGTCTTTCTAAATCTCCAAAGAAAACAAAAAACCAGCAATTAAAATGTGCGCAGTTACTCAAACTCCCCCATACACAGCGTCAAAGTATTTTGACAATTTTATTTCCAGGCAGTGGGAGTGTATTATACTGCTATTCCTATAAACATGAAATTTTTATAAATTGATTTTAAATTTAATATACACTGTAGGGACATTGTTAATTTTTCTGAGTACTCTGCCTGTAGTTATGATTTACAAAAATACTGAAAAAACCTGACATATGAGTTTGGATGCAGAAAACACTATCGAGCACTGAAGGTACATTCATTTTTTCTTTTAATATGCCCTTTAAAAATAAATTCCATGACAGAAGAACCAGATTTGACAATTCTGAATAATGAAGGCTCAAATCCTAGAACCTCCCCGATTCATTTTATAAAATTGTTCCACAGTGTAGAAATGTTGCCACAATTCAGGAAACTGAATATACAGATATAGCTGGATAGTAAGAAATCACCAACAAAATACTTAAAAATAAAATTGAGGTCAGTTTTCAAAAGGTGCTTGCTGATCTAACTCCCAAATCAGACTTGTTTACAGATTCTCAGTAAGTCTTAAACTACTTTGAAAACCATAGGATACATTTTCAATATGCCAATAACAAAAATTAAAAGTACAACATACATAACTCAGGTCTGCTTTTGCTATGGTCTTTTTTATAATCAGTTGGCTCATGCTATAGTGAGAGAGGCACAGATTACATCCAAACCGTACACAGATTTTTAGAAAAAAAAAACTTTAAAAATAAATACCTGGATATTTTCTTTTAAAGGAAGTCACACCCAAATATTCACTGACTTGCTCCTGAAGCATATAGTATTCTCCTGTTTCATCTGGCGGCCACTTGTATTCTATCAAATTTTCAGCAGGAAAATAGCTGTACCTAAATATAAGAACAATGTTAGAACAAATTAAAAAAATCCTTAAAAAGGATACTTACATTTCTAGAAATTCAGTAATTCCTATATATATGTCAATGAACAACATCTATGAAGTTGGACAAGCACTTCAGAACACTGCATCCTGTTAACCCATTTCAAAGTCACTTTGTTACACCCAACTTCACGTAGATTTCTCCAAACCAGCATTCATCAATGTGCTGAGGGGCCAGAACATGAAGAAAGAGATATTCATGATAGTGGCCAGGACACCAGGAAAAGCAGGTACTACAGTGTTAACATTCATTCAAAAAATATGTGATGTTTTAAAAACATGTAAGCTGTGCTTCTGATTGTAAATTAGATGCAGCACATTTTGTGTCATTTTAAAATAAAATGTCTTAAAACATGCTGTGAGAAAAAGACAGCTAGCTACTCATAGGACATTGCCTGAATTCAGAAACATATATGAAGAATATACAAGCAAAGAAAGAAGAGATAATACTTAAGCATATTGAACAATACAATAAGACTAACAATGAAAAGCAGGAATTGTAAAAAGTGGTATTACCCAAGGTCTTGACTAGAAGTTTCACAGCTCCGAGAACTGTCCCCTGAGCCCATACGTCGTCTTTTGGATGGCTGGCTGCCATCATTGGAATTTTCTTCTGTGTCATCCTGAAATAAAAATGAAGATAAATGTTAAAAAAATTAAAGGAGTATTCAGCAGATAATGTAAAACGTCAAAAAATATTGCAAGGCAATCCACAGTTTAAATATACCTGAACTACTGAGCTATTTAATAATACTCTTTACAAACAAGTCATAGGGCAATTTACATAGCAAATTATTCTTTGCTACAAACTAGCTGCACGACACATCGTGGCACAGAGGGAGAACTGGGTAGTTTCTCACCTGTTGTATAGGTGGAGCACTGAACAGACAGAGCTGTGGCTTTGACCACCAAGTTCATCGTTCTTGACGTAAACTACCTATGGCACCAGCACAGCCAGACAGCTGTAGATCCTGCAAACTACCCTCTTTGGGAAAGTCAGGAACAAGACTAATTCAATTAATCAGCTAGTTCTCAAAAGCAACAGCAAGGGCTGAGCAAAAACACCAAGCCCCTGCTGAGAGCTGATGCTTATAAAATCAAGAGAAATATTACCAAAAGTAACACAGGAGTTTACAGACAGGACATACAGTTAAAATAAAAGCAATGGTATACGGTTTATAAAAAGATTACAGAAGGCAGAAGTGTTCAAGTGAATTGACTACTGTCACCAATAGCGGAGCCAAGAACAAAATAGCTCTTTAAGAACCTGAAACTCTAAAGTGTAGTACGACAGAATCACATTTCATAACTTTTGTGAAAAGTTTAAGAAAGAATTAACCTGTCAGAAATAAATGGATCAAGCCCAATTATCTTTACTTATTAAATAATGACAAGAACAATTACTAGGCCTACCTTAGCTAATGTCTTTCATTCTAGTATGTTTTACATATCATATCACTTGACTTATCATTTAAAGAGATTTCAGCAAATGAGAATACATTACTTTTGTTATGCAACATTTCATAGTACCATAATCAAGACAGGCCACAGGGAAAAAGCATTTGGCTCCTGTATTTTTGGTTTATTTCATATTTTTCACAACTCTTTACAAATGTTTTTCTTTCTTGTGGAGTAGCAAGAAGAGTATCTTTCATACAATAACAAAAACTGAAAAGCAAATTTAACAAAGTTGCGCGTTCTTAATGCAGCTATACTTAAAGAATGAGGTAAGCAGCATCTCCACTAATATTACTAGTAATACTATTTCCTAGTATTGCTGACAATACCCTGTACAAACTCAATTAGACAAACCAAGTAGCAGTCCCCAATCAAAACAGTATCAGACTAGAGTATTTTGTGACACAGCTATGTCTCATCAGTAGTTCATCCCTACTTCCCACAAGGAACATTAATGCACTCCAAACCTCAACAAAAACATGAACGGGGCCAAAGCCATGCTTTGCTATGCCAAACCTACCAAAAGACTTCAAAACATTTTTAAAAGATAGATCTCGACCTGACAGTTAGGAGGAAGTGCTACGTGTCAGTTTCTCCTTTTGCTTTCAAATTTCCTTTTATTAAATCCAGTACTGTTAAAAAGTCTGTTAAAGTACTGTTAAAAAATACCACAAGAGAGATGAATGTCCTCCGTTTCCATCTTTGCTTTCTTATTTGCTGAAAACTTCAGCAAATCCCATCACACAGGCTCACAGACTAAAACACTTGAAGAAATGAGATGGTTTGTCGAGACGACTTTGCAGAAAAAGTGAAAACATTTGCATTGCAATCTAAGACATGCTGTAGTTCAACCACTCTTACTGTAGCAAAAATAATATTTAGGGACAGTCTTGTGGCTTTCTTTACATGGTAAGTCAAACTGCCAAAAAGCCCCTTCTTCCCTTGAAAACGCGTTTCTGTAAAAAAGCCTGTTAGTCCTTAAGAAACGAAGTTATATGACCAATTCCTAGGATGTCTATCAACTATAAGATGTACGTAACGATCTTTTATTATGTAATCGGAAAGCATGAATTACCAAGATGCCTTTCAAAAAGTAACTGCCAGCCTGCGCGCGGGCGCGTAGGCAGAGACAGCAGCAAGCACGCGGTGGTGCCACAAGCAGCGCCCGGCAATCGCGGGTACAGTGTCGCAGGGCCCAGGCAGAAGACCCTGCGACTCCGACCCAAACTTTGCTGGGTGCGACGCCGGGACGCCGCCAGCGCTACAGAACGAGTCTCCGCCCCGCTCCCGCCAAAGGACTTTTCAGGAAGGCGGACGACCCAGCGGGGCCTCCACCTCCCCAGCCAGCCCCGGACCCACACCCGAAGTTCGGCCCGAGGGGCGGGAGGCCGCCCGGCTCCCCGGGGAGGCGTGAGGCGAGCCCGTGTTGGGAGGGGGGGGCCGGGCAAGGCCTCCCGTCGTGGACGGCTTGTTGCGCCACCGCCCCAGGCCGCCGCGCTGGGCCCCGCGGCCGCCGCCCGCTCTCACCTTCAAGGACTGGGCGCCGGGCGTGGCCGGGTCGCTGTCGCAGAGGCGCGGGGACAGGACGGCCGCCATGACCGCCGCGGGGGCCGCCGCCGCCGGCTGGGCCAGGAGAAGCGCCGCCGCGCGACCCGGCCTCGCGCCGCGCCCGGCTCCGCCCCCCCTCCCCCTGCGGGGGGTGGCGGCAACGGCCCCTACCGGCCAGCCCGCGCACGAGCGCGGCGGCTCGCGCAGCTCCTGCTCCGCCCCCCTCCGGGCAGCCCGCGGCGACCCCGGCCCGCGCCGCCGGACCGGCAGCCGGCCCGCACCGCCCACAGCGCCGCCGCGCGGGCCCGGCGCCGCCGCCGGCCCGCCAACAACGCCAGCGCCGCCGCCGCGCCCTCCTCCTCCTCCTGCTCCTCCCGCCGCCGCCGCTCGGGCGGCCCCGCGGCCCGGCCGCGATCGCGGAGCCGAGCCGCCGCGGTATCGCTTAGGCAGCAGCGCCGGGCGGAGGGGCAGCATCCCCCCGCGGTGGTGAGCGCCGAACGCCGCCGCTGACCGGCGCGGGAGCTAGCACCCAGCAGGGCCGGGCCGCTCCGCCGCCAGGCTCCCGTCTCCGGGAACGTCAGCCGGGGACGAGCTACGTTTGTGAACCACCAGCCCCCGCAGGAGGGGTGTAGGGGGGCGGGGGGCGCACTCGGAGGAGCCGGCAAGGAGGGCGCTCGGAGCCGGCCCTCCCGCCGTTACGGCCGGGCGAAGGCGGAGCGTGGGCTCCCCCCCCTCCCCCAGCAGCAGAGACCCTCATCCCGCCGGCGGCGGGGCGGCGCGGCGCGGCGCGCGCCCCCGGTGACACGCGCGCGCGCAGCCGGGGCTCCGCGGCCGCGAGCGGACCCCTCCTCGGCGAACAAAGCGCGGAGCCGCCCCCGCCGCCCCAGACCCGCTCCGAGCCCACCCGGCCCAGCGGCGCTCGCAGGCGGCTCCACCCCACGCCCCCGACGGCGGCGCTCGTTTCCATCGCTGAACAATGCACCGGACACGGTTTCCACACACGGCAGTTCCAAAAGCAGACGCCTACGTGCTTCACAGGCCTGCCGGGGGCTTACTCTCCCACATCTCATCATTACGGCCCTTGCCAATTACGGACCAGTCACCAATGGCCTCATTACCGACCCCGTCCTCATCCTCCCGCCGTTAACATCACTCCACTGAAACGATCAAACGCGCCCCATCCAGTGCCCAGCCACCAGCCCCAAGGCAGGTGACATTTAATGCCAGCTGAAGGCCCAGGGAAGCTGGAGGCTGAACTCACACTTCATTCGAGGCAAACCACTAGAAATTTGCACAAGTTGTGCAAAAGGCGGCTTCCCTCCTGACCATGTTTCTACACAAACCAGCACTGTAACAAAGATACACCTAGAAAACACAAAAAGGACACTACCTTTTCTTACAAAGGAGGTGCTTTTAAGAATACCAGTACCTGCAGTTTATTGTAAACATTCATTAACAACTCCAGGCATGCAACAGACAAGCAAGATTCCTAATTTTGCAAAGTTTGGCCTTACACCAGCTGCTTCAGCTTCCACAGCAGAGCGTTACAACAGATGAAGCCCATATGTACTCAACCATACGCATTTTACAAGCATTTTTTTGGGGTTGGGTGTGGTTTTTTTTTAACAGAGAAAAATGAGCAAAATTATCTCAACTCTATGTTGTTTTCAATGTGCCAAAAGCAGTAGGACAAAAGTTAGTACTAAAATAATGACATTCTGAAAATATTCAAATATACCAGGTACTGTGACGCACAAAACCAGGTGTGGCTTTTGGAGCATTAGTCATAATAACAAGCAATTACCAAAGCCAGTGCAATAAATGTTTCAGTCTCACATTTAGCTGAAACCCAAGTATCTCTTTGAACATCCCAGACCCATCTGCTGGCAACCTAAAGGAAAGAAAAGAAAAAGGTATTTGTAAATCTATATACTATTTTATATATTTTTTTTAAAAAGAACACACAGCATTATATAAATACTGATATAATTGCCTTACGAGAGTTACAAGTAGTAACAACTGCAAAATTATAGTGAAAATGAACAAGTCCTATTAGATGTTATATGTTCTTGCTTCACAGTAAAGCTTCCACCCTGTTAGATTCAAAAATCTCTACACCAAAAACTCAGTTGTCTCTCATGTTCACCCATTAGCACTTTAGCGTACTGTAACAGCACCCCTTCAAAAGCAACGTGAATAGACATTAGTTTTGGGAACACGTACAGCTAAGAAGTCACATCACTGACTCCTCCACCACCAACTTACACAGTCCACTTGTGACCGTTTACTGGGCTCTCAGCTTTTTTTTTTTTATAAAACTGTTTTCAAAGCTTAAATGTGTGAATTGAATGCTGGAATAAACATATTCCTCAGGAGAAAAAAGTTAACCTGGACCATTTCAGTAACCCATTTACAACCTACAGCTCCTCAGTCACAGTACAATTTCACAGGCAGTGTACTGTGAGACAGCACCAGAAAAGTAGGTAGACCCAGGCCCCTCCCAGACTGGTTCATTACCGAAGCTGTGGACCCTTCAAACATTGTTTCACTAAAAGCAGGTATGGTTTCACCAGGCTTTAAGAGCTGATGATGAACACTGCTAAACAGAAGTGCCGTCTGACGCTTGGGAGGATACCTAAAAGTGTTCTGAATGCCAATGGGATCTTGCAATACATGTAAATTTATATACCACATGGAAAAGTCTAAATACTTTTATTTTGGGTGTGCCAAATTCAGGTCAGTAATGTTATTTTGTAGTCCCAGAAGCATCTGTTTGGTAGCAGCTACAGTTGAAACTGTTTCAATCCCTTTCCTTGCCGTCCCTTCCTTTCCATGTCACCCCACTTTACAACTGCACAGCATTTTGCACTGAACGTGACAACCCAACTGGAGATCAAAGTACACTGGAAAAAGAAAACTCACGGCAGTCATGCAATCGTACTGGCACAGCACACAGCGGAAATAGCCAGTTGACAGGGAAGAGCAGCATGGGCTGCTTACCACTGTTATGGAACTCAGAAAAGAAGACAATCTTCACCAGGGTTAGGTAGAATCACAGCAGTACCTTAAATTGTCACCTGGCATACTACTCCCCATAAAGAACCCAAAGGCTTTGAGACCACCTCAAACTAGTTAAGCTACTAAACGTGGATGAACGCCTAGGAGATAACATACAGTCATAAAAATTATTTTAAAATTGCAAAAGATATTATGAATAATAGGTTTGCTCACATTTATTGCCTGATCTGCCTTTTCCACAATTAGTACTGATACCACGTACTTATAACGGTCAAAGCCCAATGCCTTCACAGCCTTTAATATTTCTTCTGAGATTGAAGCACACAAGGAGGGACTAGAAGCTCCATCGTATTTGGCTTCTTGAAGTCTATTCTATCAAAAACAATTTTGAAAGATCTTAGTTTTCATCCTAGTAGTCTGTTGCAAAAAAACCTTTTACAGTCATTTCCATTACAAGAACATCAGAAGAACCGAGTAGAATAGTCAATATGCATGATACCCCCAAACAGCAAAGGCTGCGCTACTTTTACTCTAAAATGTTTTATCTATTTTTTCACAGTGACAAACACATCCAGAAAAATCTCCATTTAACAAACAGGAGTGTATTCTTCTTCTCCATCATTTGGGCTTGGTTCACTGGAAAACAGTACTACAAACACCTGTTCCAAATATCCAAGGCATGTCTTCAAGACAGCAGAATTGCAAGACTTGGTTGTAACTATTCAAGCTATCACTAACAGCTACTACAAATGAGGGATCGTTCTCCCTCATTTTTGCACGTGGCAGGCAGACTGTGAAGGATACCAAGTATATTTTAAGCAGGTCATGTGATATTAGTAGAACTAATTGAAGGAATAGAATTCCACAAATTCAAGGTCTGGATCTTTGGATAACTGTGTATTTTGCAGATTAGGGTACTTGGAACTGAGCTATAGCTCAATTTGATTTAGAAATGAGGAAGAGTTTAAGAAGCTTCAGCTCCATCTTAACAGCACATGCTCAGGGGCAACCTTGCATAGGGCCTTCTGTGCACATCAAAACAGAGCACATTCACATTACATTTGTGTGCCAAACCTCGAAGTTTGCAAAGATTTACGCATACGTTTAAGTTTATGCAACTTACACTGTTCCATTAATATAATCTTTGAAAGACAAGCTACTTTTGCAATGAAATTAGACAATCAATTTAAAAAAATACTATACCGTTAGTATCGCTTGAGCTTTGTCTCTCACTAAATAATCCCGAACTTTATTATGTGGCTCCAATCTGTATGTATTAGCATATCTTATCTTTGCTCTATTAGCTTTGAATGCCGATAGCTTAGCTTTCATTGAATCACTAAAATGCTCTTCTTCCAGTGGAGCCATACCTAAAGCTTCATAATGTGATTGTTTCCTTTTTCCTTTCATCTGTGCAAAATAATAAAAAAAAGTCCACATCACATATCAATATTTTAGCATTTAACAGTCTCTAAATAATACTTTATTTAGTTAGTACAGTTAAAAGGAAAAAAATGTATTAGTCTGGGAGTATGTTACAAAAAAAAACCAGAAAAGCTAGAAAATGGGTATATTCTTCTGGCTGTTGCGACATTATCGTTTTGACTGAAAACAGAACAGTGGTTAACTTCTGCTCAATTTTAACTTCTTTTCCACCGAAATCCACATGAAGTTTGCGTGTAAACTTGGTCAATCGGACACACCAGACTAGCGCGTTGAATCCACTCCGTTTTCCACGTGAAAACGCACAGCTATTAACATATGGGTCCGATCCCTCAGGCCGCCCCCCACCCCCCAACCCAACCCCACCCCCAACCCAACCCAACCCGCGCTACGGCCACGCGACGGGGCGCGCGGTGCGACCGTTACCGCCACCCTCACACCCGTTCTCTTCTCTCCTGGCCCAGTCGGGGGGCGCCGCCAGCATCGGCCTCCAGCAGCCAAACCCCTCCGGGTCTCCCCTGCCATGCCGATGCCGCCCCCGCCCCGGCATGGGGCTCACGTCGTCTTTATCGAACAGGCTCTGGCGCCGCTTTCCTCCCTCCGTGCTGGCGGCGGGGAGCTTCGGCATCTTGGAGCGCTTCTCCATGGTCCAGCGGCGCCCAGCGCCGCTCTGCCCGAGGGGAAGTGGGCGGGCGGGCGGTCGCAGCCGCCTGCCGCCTTCTCGCCTTCCTTCCGCCGGGAGCCGCCGCCTTCGCGCTCCGCGCGCGAGAAGCAGCCGCGTGCCAGGGCGGAGCTCTTCCCGCGCGAGCCAGGCGTGACGGCCGTGCGCCGGCACAGCGTCGTGACGTAGAAGCGGGCAGGCCCGGAGGTAACGGCGGCGGGTCGCCATGGCGGGGCGGGGCGGCGGCTTCCGTGAGCCGGCGGGGGGCGGGGATCGGGGCCGCTGGGATCAGGGGGTTGCTACAGCCCCCGTGGGGCCTGCGCAGTTACCCGCGGCCCGCCCCGGCCCTCGTGTGGCGGGGGCAGGGGCAGGGGCAGGGGCAGGGGCAGGGGCAGGGGCAGGGGCAGGGGCAGGGGCAGCTCCAGCTCTGCCGCTGGAAACCCGGGACTTGGTCACGTACTTTCCCCGAAAAAGTCATCTACCTGCGCCTCGTCTGCTCTGTTTCGGGCAATAAAGGGTGTCTGTGGTAGTTCGAGTTTTGCTCTGACAGCGAAACGCCGGGGACCTCAAGGTGAAGGACTGAATTACAGGTTTTAAGGACATTTTATATTTTTCTTTAGTAGCAGATAGGCTACTCCCGATGGCAGCTAATAGCCATTCCTCATAGGAACTGTCATACTCGCGCTGTGCTGTTACCCATATAAATATGCAGTCTCTCCTTGAAGCCATGAATTCAGAAATTAGATACTGTCAGGGTCAATTCCACCACCTAATTAAGGAGGAAAGAAGTGTTTTATGTTTAATGGAATCTTTTAATATTTGTTGTGATACTTCATTTTCAAACGATTTGTCTGTCCTTTCTGTTTGATTAAAGAGGAAGCGTGACTTTTTTTACTATATCAGAAGCATTTTCCTCCTTGTTAGCATGAGCAGTTCTATCTTTGCAAATTCTTTAATTTCAACATGTGCTTCTGAATCAGTCTTTCTCTTTAGTCTAATGTGCACATAACATTTATGCTTAGATTGTTCTACCGTTACTACCATTTTAGTTTGTACAGAATTGACATGGTTCCACCTCCCCCACACCCTGCCCCCCCAATGATTTTGCTGGTCATAAGGACTGAAGCTCTTGGTTTTACTTGAAATAGCCTCAGTTTCCCTGCAAGCACAGAGATTAGACAGAGCAGTTATAGATGATCTGGGATCTTTTGCTTCAATCTATCTTGGCATCAGTAGATACGAGCATTCAGAAATATACCATCTTGGCATTATGCAAATAGAGCAGTTCTTCCCCTCAGTTTTCCACAAGGTGATTCTGCTCAGAGAGTTCCTTTCATCATATGCATAGGTGAAAGTTTCATTGCAAAACTTAACGACTTGTTTACAGATGCTGTATTACTATCTGTATATCTGTGCTTATGGGTATGCTTTAATAATCATTTTCTTTGTTCTCATGTACTTTCTTAATGCAAGAACTCTCTTTTTTTGTGTGTTCTAGATGGCACTGTCAGATTCAGTCACTACTTGTCTTTCTCCACCTGTGCATTATGTGATTTGCAAACTTGGATTTGAGAAGACAGACACCTATGATATTAATAATATTTTATCTGAAAATGGTGAAGTATGTTGGCAAGCTGTTACAGAGCATGTGTGTTACCTTAAATCAGGTGGGTGTTTACTTGTTGTAGTAGCAATACATTTAAGTCTGATGCAGAATCTCAGTATAGTTCATAGCAATCATAGCTCAGTTACAACATTTTATTGCAGCAGAGCGTTAGCTTTGCTGCAGGTTAGAGTACGTACAGTTCATATCTACAAGGAACTTAAAATTTTTCATCTGCATTTTGTATTTGGTTATTACTAGCTCCTAAGATTCATGTGATCTGTGCTACATAAATAGCTCCTCCTTGCTTCCTCATTCATCTTGGTTCCCAGCTTCATGTACCTGTACATAAGAGGTTCAGTTCTGCTTCTGTCATAATTGCTTTCTTCTGTGTTCTTTATATCCCTTTTTGCAGTAACTATACAACACTCTGGGACCATCAGTATTCCTATTGTTTCTTCTGGTTTTGTTTCCCGAACTTTAGCTTGTACAGAAGTACTGTTTGGTTTCCCTTCTGTATGTAAAACAGTTTACAATTATTTTTTTAACCAAAACAAAGTATTTATGCCCTGATGAATTCATTGAATTTTAGTTTGCCAAACTGCATCATGCAAACTCTTATTAATTTCCAGAGACAGTAAAAATGATACATGATTCTGCCTCAAGCAATATATTTCAGTAAATCAGAAGAATTTATTTTCCTATAAAAGTGTCCCACCAAAGAGAAGCAGTGATACCACTCTGTAAGGTACCACATCCATCTGCGTTCTTTAAAGGGTGTAAGTGGTGCAACTTCACTGGTCCCTCTGAGCTTGCACTAGCTTCCATCTTGATTATGTGGAATTTATGTACTCTAGTAGGTTCTTCCCACTTCAACAACACCAGAACATCATAATCCTCTTTAATTCTATATTTTCTTGCATTAAGTTGTTTGGGTTTTTTTGATCTGGAGAAGGTACTTGACCTTATCTGGTTTCACACTGCACTTTTCTATATCTTGTATGTGTGGTCTTTTGGACAGTAAATTGTAGTGTATTAGTTGTGTTAAAACAGCCTGGATAAAATTCTCTGTGCTAATTATGTACACAAGCTGTAGCAGATTTTAATCCTTGTGAGTTTTAAAATATTGGACCTTTGGGATACTGGCACTCTAATCATCTTCTGTTTTTCAATTTAAGATCAAAGTGTGGATTATATCGAAAGCATACGATCGTTAGGACCAGTATGTGAATCTGTTAATTTGCACTTCAAATCTCTGACCAAGGAGCAATTTGTAATTAAGTATGCATTATGGTTCCGCTGGACAAACTGCTCAGAGGTATGGAAATGTCTGTTGACACTTTGTGTTTTGGCACATGAACCCTCTGTGGAAGTTTAATGTGGAAGATATCAATGAACGAAAATGCTTAGAATTTGTAACTAATTGTTCTTCTCTGATACATAGTTGTTTCTAATTTTCCTGACTTTGTAATTAGATTTTATATAAGTTATTACAAAGAGAACATGAGGTGCTTTGGGCCTGTGCTGACCTAAGATGGTAGGATTTTGGTTTTCTAGTAATCTGTGCTTAATATCAAGTTTTAATGTGTAAAGTTAGTGTTGATAATTTTTATAGATGTAAGGCACTAGATATATTGCAACTAAAAATACAAGAGGTGCTTTAGGGAAGTTTCTTTCCAGGCATCTACATTTTTATCTCTTTGGCATGGTTTTCTTTCTACATTTGCATAGCAACTATGACAGAGGAATATTTAGGTTTGTCTGTGCTTTTGACAATTTGATTTCTCCTTTCAAATATTTAACACAACATTCTTCTTCTTCCCCATCATACAGTTATTTCTTGAAGTATTTGATGTTCTGCAATATACACAAACTACAGAAGTTGCTCTTGGCTTAATGAAGCTAACATCATGCTTGGAGCGAGCCTTGGGCGATGTAAGTGCTAGCATGAGGAGTCTTGCAGATTTGGTTTTATAAGATGAGAATGACCTCTTGGATTTAATTGCATGTTGAAAAAGCGAGATTACCCTGTACTATAGTAGTATGCTAATAGCCCAGCTGCATTTTGAGTTGGACAGATGTTCTTTTCTGGATCCAGTTGTGCAAATGGAAGCATCTTCTGGGGCTCCTTCACCTGTGCTGGTAGAGTTGCTTGTGTGCGTGCTGTTACTAACCGGTTTCATTAAAAGAGAACAAAGTGTGTTTAATCAGTGTACATATAGTAGGCCTTTGTTACTCTGATTTATTTAACTGAAACTAGGAGCAGCATACCTTCCACAGAAGATCTGATGATGTAGCAACTTCTGTGAGGAGAGGCAGGAGCATGCAACTGGAAATGGGCTGCTAGGATGACTTCTTTCCTCAGAGCTCTGTTCACAGAGTGTACATCTGTTTCAGTGCTTCAACATGATTCTTGTGCTGCAAAAACATCTAGAAGTCAGCTAACAACTTAAATTCTTGACCTAACTGATCAGCTGGGTAGATCTGGGATCCATCCTGTAGTCCTGAACGTTTGTCTTGTTAACGCATTCCCTCTTGCCTTTACCTTGTAATAGTTAGTAAAGGTATGCACTCTTGTTATGCTTAAAGAGTTCATGCTTAAAGTGTTATGCTGCAGGAGTTCGATGACCGGCATGAGGCAAGGAGGCGGTATGTGATATGACTTAGACTTAAGAATTCTGACTGGTATTAAGAAACTTGTATTGTGAATCCTTTTTGTATTGTGAATCCTTGTTGATGGAACGTGAATTAGGCTATGGTTCAACATTTGGTGATAGCACTGCTTAAGTTTGTTCAGTCAGTCTTCACAGCCATCTGCTGATATTCTATACATTATGTGAGTGCAAATATTTGAAGGCCTAGTAGCAAGCTAGATTAATGAACTGGTCCGGGTACCTTTCCACCTTTTTTCCCTACTTCCATTTTTGTTCTTCAGGTCTCTTGGTTCCTAGGTCAGCTTCACTGCATGAGTACACAAACAGATGCCACCACTGCCTATGGGCATGCAGGTTAGGGAGAAGGGAGTAACAGCTGTTTTAAGAGGCTTTGGTGCTAGGTCATATTGCCCACAGATGAGATAAAATAGCTGGTTGTTAAATCTCTAGGAGGAGCTCTGGAGAAGTAAATGCCAGAGAAAGAACAGTGGGCTAATTCACACCTAGACAAACAAATTTGCCCAAGTGTGGGGAGGTGGTAAGTTTTGAAGTAATGAAAAATTATGAAAGATTGGAAAAAAATGCCAGGGAGAATAGAAAGAATGGAAGGCTTCATAGCAGTTGAGACTAGAGATGCTGAGATTGCCCAACTAGGATAAAATCTAGTTTAAGGAACAGCCAGAATCAGAAGACAAACCACAAGTCTCCTTCCTTTAACAGGACAGACCCTATAGATTTCTAGGGTAAGAATGAAGTATGGTGTCCTGGGTAGAGTTTATTCCCTTAATTATGTGTTCTTGTTGTGCTTTCCTCTTTTTTTTTTTTTTTTTTTTTTTTTTTGAAGAGAAGAGCAGTACATGTACAGACACTGTGGAAAGCCTAACTATGCGAAAATTAAGTAGGATATCCACTGTTTCCTGATATGTTCTGTAAATTTTAATATTTTGTGGGTTTTGTTTGATTAGTGTTTTTACAATAATGAAAACGGTTACTGGGTGAAATGGGTGAAATAGTCAAGTTGTATGTTTGAAATACAAAGAATTATACTGAATTACTTATGTTATCTGTTTCGCTTTTTTTTGAAAGGTCTATTTACTGATTGGTAAAGATTGCCCTTTCCTTCTGAGAGACTTGCTTGCTTCTGAGCAGCTTGCAGTTGTCTTTGGACAAGCTGTAGTAAGTGCATAGTTTTGAAATAAGTAATAAATACTGAGCTGGTTTTCTTCTTGCCAAATGGCAGGTTTCCAAGCATAACCATTGCTTGCACAGAAGAAGAGTTTGTAAATTCTGTAATACATTGGAAAACTTTTCATTTTACACGTTACAGTCTGGGGGTTATATGGCAAAAGTAGTGAATATTGTAAATGGAAATATTTTTTAAGGCAAGCTCATAAGTTGTTACTTGCTTTTCTACATGATATACCTACATACATAAAATTTCACATATCTGTCAAGGGGGTGAGCAAGCTGCAGAGTTGTCCGCCTCTTTCTGAGTTACTGGGAATTGCAAATAATGAGTTGCTGTTAGAGTGACAAGCTGTGGCCAGTCATTTTGACAGTAGGCATTGTAGTTTCTCAATAACTTCTGAAATTTTCTGTCAGTGAAAGATACAAGGTAATAAATAATAGATTTCTTCTTGCAGTAATCACTTTGTTTATTAATTAGATGAATGTACTGAGAGTATTCATTGGATCTCCATATGGTCTGAATCTTCGTAATGTTTTGTGGCATGGTTTTGCATCCCCACAAGAAATTCCTGCAAAGTAAGTTACCAAAAAAATCCCATTTTCTTACTAGTCAGACTTGAGAGTACTTGAAAAGCTGTTAGTAAAACTTATTGCTCTTATTGAAAAAAAAAAAGTTAAAAAAAGGCCTCTTTTTTTCCAAAGGCCTCTGACAGTATCCTGACAGTTTGCTGCTGCTGCTTCTTTTGGAAAGGGATTGCCATGGAATACTTCAGCCATTATAAAGCTGGTCAGTTTTAGGACCAGTGTTTTTTACTAGCAGGAAAAACGAGAAAGCTGAAGGTCTTTTTTTGAAATGCGGTTCCTTGTCTATCGGGGCAGTCAGGAATAACTCAGAACAAAAGGCAGAGGAATGGGGTACAAGAAGGAGCAACAGCAGCCAATGTAGAATACAGTGATGCTTTTTTCCTGATTCTGCGTTGTTTTTTCATGCTTGTGAATGCAATTAATTATTAAGTGCCCCTGCTCAAAAGAGATGTGGAGCATAGATTTTGGATGTTGTTTGAAAAAAAAAAACCCACCTTTTGTCCCCAGCCCACAAATGTTGATTCTTTGCGAAAGTTTTAGTTGTATAAGCTTTTCTAATATATTATGGTATTCTCCCTAGATATTGTGCTATGCTGCTTTTTTTAACTGCAGGACTGGGTCAGTTGTTACAGAGGTATCTTCTGCAAACTAAATGCATTTTAGTACATCGACCTTACATGATCTTCGTTAGCTTAGAGGATCTTGATGTATTTCCAGGCAAGTATTAAACCATTAGCAATTTTTATTATGCTATATTTACGACTGTTCCATTGTCAAAAAGTGTTGTTGAATGTAATGCATTTTCCACAGTTCTAAAATTGAATCTTAAGTAAGATGCCTGTATACACTCTCATTAGATAAATCAATCATACTTGTAGGACAACTTTTTAATATGTAGGTGGTTCCACTGACTATTGAATCAAAAAATACAGCGTTCTAAAATAATTGTAACACATTGAAACGTTTAACTTTACTGCTTCTAAAAGACTTCAACTGTATGTTCCATTTTTTTGATGGTGAGAGTTCATTTCAAGTAATAGTCATCTAGTTTGCCTTTACAAAATCTAAATCTTTCCAAAATCAGTGGGTTCCAGCTGTAAGGCTGCCAGCAGGAGTGACCTGCATTTGGCAGGGAAGGTAGTGCTAAAACAGAGTAAAGAATGTTGACACATCTTCAGTACACTGATGCTTTTCTCAGGGGAGGACCTGAAGTGTCAGATTAAAATCTTCTCATCTCCCTGGCTACGGGCCTTACTTGGTTTATTCCCACTATTTTTAAAGCAACGACAGCATATGGGAGATCTTGGTGTCAATGGTGGTCATGGCCAGTTTGTGCTATGTAATCAATTCGCCAGTGGAACATCTGTTCATGGAACTGAGACAGGGCTTCTGGGAACCAAATCAAGCTGATAACATTCCAGTCATCAAGTAGTATAATTGCCGTAGCTGTTGATTTGCTTCAAAAAACCACCTACTGCAGTCAAGTTGCACTTGCCATTTTAAGCTTTCTCTTGGATAAGATATTTATAATGTGAATTTGTTAAGTGTGAGTTTCATGATATGGTAGCATTGAAGTATGAAGTGTTAATTTATTATGCTGAACGTCAGCACAGAAAATTGATAAAGTAGGAACAATGTGCTTATGTTCAAATGTTCATACTATTTACCTAATTAAAATGACTAATATATATTGCAGTCTTTTTAAGGATTTGAAGTAGGTGGAGAACAACTCAACAGAAGCTGGGTCCAGTTGCTATGTAGTCTTTTAGTCTCAGTAAAAAGCAGCCACAATTTTTTAATTGTCTTTACTCTGTAATTTTATGTTAACACTAAAAATGCAATCTTACAAACTCAATTTCTTATCGTAAATATGGTTACCGTTGTATTTGCGTAGTTAAAATAAATTGGATAACTTTTAAGTCTCCCTTTACAAATGCTGAAATAATCCTGTATTCTCAGTGAAATATTAAGAATGAATTAGTAAATCATAGATTGTGTGTATTTTATCAATGTTGTTTTGCTAACTTGCAGATCTCAATCATGAAATGCTTTCCATAGCTGAAGAGCTAGTAAAACTGTCCAGTTTTGTATTAAAAACAATGTTACCATTTTGGATGGCTGCTTTAAAAGCTTTCAAGCAAAGCAGGTAACAGTCCTTTTGGGTTTTTTAAAAATATTTTTAATAGAATATAAAAAGAATATATTCTATATTTATAGCATAATAGCAGCATTTGTAGATTCCAAAGCTTTTTGCTGTTGTAAAACTGTTGCTTAAGAACATATAGTAATGCATTGTTACGGTGATCTTTCAGAAAGTTTGTAGATTTCCGACTTTATTTTGTGCCAACTAGGATTATAAACTATATTTTGAAATCTAAAAAGAACTATTGCAGATGTAGCCAAAAGGAGAGCTTTACAAAGCAAGTGGAAACAAATCTTCAGATACTGACATGTTGAATTAAAAAAAAACAAATCGCATTGTTTTGTCTTCCTCTCCCATGCTCCACCTTTTTGTAGGTTATTCTCATCTCTGAGCTGGTTTGAATTCAGTGGTCAGTTTCTGTTGGGCACAGGTAGTCATTTATTGTTTATTTACAAAGTGCATTACAAAGGAATTTTGTTCTGCGTTGTTTGGCCTGAGAGTGTAACTCTGGGATGGCTCTATTTTCCATTTAGATTAGATTTATAAGGGGGGAAAACCCCTTTGGGTATCTCTGTTATTTTTTCAGGTATGCTGACTGTGTGATTCTCTTACTTCCTCAGCTGGAAGTTGGATTTAGATTGCTCTTCACTACAACTAATAAGTGTCCAAACCGTTTGCTAACAGCTGAGGTAAAATTTCTGTCTGAAGTCAATTATGATTTAGTGCTAACAATATTTGCAAAGTATTTATTCTAGAAGCATAGTGTCTAGACATTTACATATTTCCCCCCAAGATTTTTCAATCAGTTGTGGAACATCATGTAAAAATTTCCAGCAGACTTTCATGAATGCCTCTTATCTTTTTGTAAAGATGTCTGCCAGTAAAAGAGGTCTGAACAAGTACTTGAAGGTTAGTGTTCAGAAACTCTAGTTCAGGGTGGAAAATAGGTCATGTTATATTTATTTTAAAAAACTTGGCACAAAATCCAACAGCCCCTTTTTTTATTTGTAAGGAGTTGTTTTTGCTACTCCTGCACCTCTGGTTCTCATGCAAATGGATAAGTATGTTTGGTATGCATGTCTAGTTAATTGTTTTTGTTTGAAAATCAAATAATGTTAATTGTCTTTTATTCTAGCCTTCTGCTCTCTACACCACTTTCGATGAGGTAATTTGGATTTTTTTTTTGCTTTTTTTTTTTTTTTTTAAATGTATATCAATGCCAGAATTTAAAAACATGCCTGTTTTCCATTACTGGAGACCAGAAGGCACTTTCTTGTGTTGGATAAGACATTATTTCTGATTTTTTCCCAAATAGAAGATGACAGACAGTAAACGTTTTAAATTTGGAATCCCTCAGAAAAATATAAAAATTAATACAAATCTTAATGGACAGACTTTAATTTCTTCTGAATGTGTTTATCTTGAAATTCTTCATCTCGTAGAAGCAAACATTCTGTCATTTTTCCTAGATTCAGTTATTCAAAATAAATACAAATAAACATTACAAGGAGAAATCCTGAAATTTTACAACTCATTAATTATCTCAAATGGTCTGTGAGTAATAATTAGGCACATTGATTCTTGAGTGGCAGAAGTAATCGCTTAAATTTCGGGGAACTAATTGCTTTAGCTGGTGTTTTTTCTTTGATTGTTTGGCTTTCAGTAATATGTTTCTTTTCACATTACTTTTTTCTAGATGCTAGCAAAGCATTTGGATAATGAAGAAGTCAACCAGCTTCCTGCAGTTCTTGAGGAACCTACCATGGTAAGTGTTTTGAAAATTTTTTGGTTTTGGTTTGGTTTTTTTTTTCCCTTGTTGTTGTTTGGTTTGGTTTATATTTAATAATATATTTATGATCATACCAAATACTCATTTATTTCACGTAGCTTATCTCCAGCAGCTTAGAACCAGAAGCTTGTTACCTTTTTTCCTTGTGAAGTATACAAAGTAGTACCTGACAAGCTATATTGGGTTAGGATATAAGACTATCTTTCTTTCTGAAATATAGAAGTCTCAGAGATATTTGTCTTTAGACTTCTGAAGATCAGCTGAATGGGGCAGAAGAAAAACAGATGCCTCATATGGGAAAAATTAAAACTTATTTCTGATTGCCTCTGAGACACTTCTTATACTACCTGGTCAGATAGCACAAAGTCATAGCTGCAAAGCTACCAGAGCACATCCTGCATCTTGCCACCCAAACAGATAGTGAACATGAAAACTATGGGTGTTCAATTTAGAGGCCTTTTGAGACTGTAGGGGAGACCTGAGTTTATTGTCCTTTTGCCAGAGGCAGTGGGGCTGTGGAGGACTTGGGACACAAAGCTGAAGGAAATCTGTTACCTCTCATGAAATAGCATGTATGTTGGTTTTGAATTTCCACAGAAGCTACCAAGAGTTGCCTTTTTTTTTCTTTTTTTGCTACAAGCATAGTTTGCATTTTTTTTTCTGACCATCTAAATGCCCCTTTCCTATAGACATGATCACATGCTTTTCTTTCGGAGGTATTCTATACACTGACTATATTGCATTCTATATACACAGTAGAATTCTATACGCTTGATGTATGTTGTACGTTTCCACAGGAATTTCTTTGGGATTTCTTGAATCACCAGGAGGGTCCACGTATAAGAGATCGTTTAAGCCATGGAGAGATCAATCTAGAAGCATTTCCCAGAGAAGCAGCTAATCAGATAGTTGCATTTGCAATTACTCTTCTCTGCAGATTCTCAGATGAGGACATGTTTGCTTTTAAGGTAGGGACCAATATTATGCTCTCAGAAGGTTTTTTTCAGGTGTTTTGGGTGGCAAATCGGACTTTAGAGAGTTTTATGACTGAATCTTGATAGCAACTTTTTGTGGAAATGCAGTATTCCTCCAAGTAGAAAATTGTGAAAGTATGTTTTTTCTAGTTTTGTAGTGAAATAAGTACAGAATTTTTTCCAAAAGATTACTCTTTCTTACTGTACCTTAATTCGTTTGCTTAACCACTCCTTATTCACATGGTTGATCCATAAATTATAGTGATTCCACTGAATTTTGTTTGTCAAATTGTATCGGTACATTTATCTGCTAAATTATTGGAAAGAGCTGTAGCTCAGACACTGAGGTATGTAATATTTGAGATTTTCTTTCTCTGAGACACTATAAATAATGGTGGCTCACTCATGGAGGTGTGATTTGTATCCACGGTCTATACTGTGAATTTGTGAACACTTTTTGTCTAGCAATACAGGTTTCTCAACGTTAGCAATTATTATATTTGCTCCCCCCAATTTTTTGTGAATACTTAGGATTACTTCTTTCAATATCATACAGCAGCTTGTGAGATAAATCTTCCATTTATTCGTTGAAGCTCTTTTTAGTTTCTCAAGATATATTGCATGCTGCTGCATTAAGAGAGTGCTTGGTTGCTTTTCTGTCAGCTGCTGTCAGGTTTCATAGTTAAAATGTGTCAAAGAAATTAAGCTTTAAACACTGACTGTGCTGATTACTGCTTTCAGCCTGCAGACATTTGGAAGGCATTGACTTCAGTACTCTAGGTGGCTTGCATAAATTAATTATAAGTCTAGGTCTGCATATGATTAGGACAATTTAAAGAAACTTTTGTTTATTGTCCATGATTTTGTAAATCAGGAACACATGGTCATAAAACCACTGATGAACTGTGCAAGTTGCTACCATTCTCGATTTCATCCAATTTCCCGACTCAAGAAACAGGTAGGTACTTCACACTGTGAAAGCATTTAGGTCCTTAAAATTGTGAATCCTTAAAATTGGTATAATTGTTGTGTTCATGCTTTGATTGTCCTAAAAAGTTAAAATCTAACATATTTTTTTTTAATGAGCATTTTAGTTTTATCTTTCGGACTTTACAGGAATTTACAGTTGCTAAAATGAGACATAATTAAGCACACTCCTTTTGATGCAATTGGTGTTTGTGCCCTTGTGGTGCTTTTGGCTGTGGTAGAGTTAATTTTCTTCATAGTAGCTGGTATGGGGCTATGATTTGGATTTGTGCTAGAAACAATATTCATAGTACAAGGATGTTTTCCTCATTGCTGAGCAGTGCTTACACAGAGTCACGGCCTTTTCTGCTCCTCTCACCAGCCCACCAGTGGGGCTCGGGGTGCACAAAAAGTTGGGAGAACACACAGCTGGGACAGCTAACCCCAACCCTCCAAAGGGACATTTCGTACCATATGACGTCATGCTCAGCAATAAAACTAGGGGGAAGGTTGGTGGGGGGCTGCTGCTTGGGGACTGGCTGGTCATCGGTCAGTTGCTGGTGAGCAATTGGTTTTATTTGCATCACTTGTCTTTCTTGACTTTTATTTCTCTGTCTTATTTTCCTTTTAATTACAATTTTATTATTATTTTATTATTATCATTGATAATAAATATTATTTTATTTCAAATATTAAACTATTCTCATCTCAACCCATGTGTTTTCTCATTTTTACCCTTCCAGTTCTCTTCTCCCATCCTCCTGCAGGAGTGAGCGAGTGGCTGTGTGGTGCTTGGTTGCCAGCTGGGGTTAAACCATGACAGTTCTCGATCACTGAACAGCTTTATTCTTATCTGAATGTTTGCTGTTCTGTAGCTTTCTTAGTCTTCTTGTGCTTTCTTATGTCAGGAACACTCTGTTTGGTCATGTCTCTAGGAATCTTGGATTAGAGTGTAACTAAAGTTTTTCTTGTATAAAAGCCAGCTGATTAAGATTCTGTCATCGTAGTAAAATGTGCTTTCAAGTGTTGTGGTAGTTCTCTGCCAGTCAGTTTATGATTTATTGAACTGCTTGAAGATGTTCCTCTATTGATTTGAGATTGCAGTAGACATACTTAGTACTTTTCATTTTTGACAGCATTCAAACCATGTGTTACACAAAAGTCATGTCAGTTAATTTTTTATTAAAAAGAAAATGGAAGAAAGAATAGTAAATTAGTTTATTCAGATGATGTTTTAGCATGAAAATGTACATCAAGACTTTGTGCCCTAACATAAACCGCAATAATTGATGTCAGCTTATGCAATCATGGCTACTGAACAAGCAACTTACTACCTGTTGCAGTTTTTTTCTAAAATAGCCACTAAGAAAATTAAAATATGTTGTCCTGTCTGTCAAAAGTTACACTTTCCGTAACATTTTTCATGGTACATTTTTGAGGTGCTGGAATGTATGAAGAGCATTCACTTATGGCCTGAATTGCCAACAGTGCCTGAGGAACACATTGAAACAACTAAAGGGTATGTACGTGCTATTAAAAAAAAGATAGTTCTCAAAATAGTTATGAAGAATGGGATTTGAGATGGTGACATGTCTCTTCAAATAAATTACTAGGAAGATGACAGACACCAGAGGGGTTGTGAGAAGATCCCTTTGATCTTTTTAGCTTAATCTATGCTGTATACATCAGTACAGATACCATAAAAACTAACAACAGTGTGCTAACTTGAAGGGAATGAGAAGACATATGAAACATACAAAGGTGTTAGTGACTCCATATTTTATTTTTGAAGAGATGCTGAAGGGACAGTTAGGAAGTTAAACTAGAGCTTGAGTCCATCACAATTAAAAAAAAAAAAAAAAAAGAAAAAGAAAAAGATGGCTCACCAGATGAAAAACAGAAAATAATTTCTTATTCTGAAAAGAGCTTGGTTACCAAATCAGTGGAAGACTTTGCTTGTAACATTCTCTTGTTATTTGAAAAGGAGAAAGTCATTAATAATATCACTGGAGGAAACTGTACTTGTTTAGAGCTGAGAGGTGAAAATTCAATGCATCTAGCATGTACTAATATGCTGCAGGATTTTGATGAATGAATAGAGGATTAAGGGTGGTTCAGAAAACTGTTGAGACTGAGAAAAGGTTGGGTTTAGTTTGAGAAAGAAAATCACACTTATAAGGTGGAGCGAAAAGAGCCATAATATCAGAGAGTGAGAGTGGACATTGAATACACTGCTATCCGAAAAAATACACTTCTTGATATATGCCATTAGAGAAATAATAAGTGCTACACAGTTTTATCATCTCAAATCTTAATTTTTTCTTTTGTTTTTAAGGTTGGAAGGAAATGCTGAAGCTAGTACTTTAATTTTGATGATATCTGAAATTATATCTCAGCTGCAGCAATATATGCCCCGGAATTGCTATAGTTCAGATGATCCCATCAATAGTGTCCTAACAGAGAGGTGAGTTTGATGTTCTCCGGGTTCCTGCTGTCAGCTTCTACATGCAGCCCAATACAAGAACTCTCAAACCTAAGTTACTCATTTCCCTGTTTTTGGAACAATGCTTGAAATGTTGCATGCACTTTTCTAATGTTGCTTCTGATTTAATCTAAAGATCTTAAGAATGCAGCTGAACGTCATCTTCAAAATTAAGATGAGACATTGTAAATTTGGGGCCTTATTACAGTGGAGCTTTTACTTGGAAATTAGCATGATAAAAATAACCATTTTTCAGATTGGGAAAGCAAAACAGTTTAAATATTTATGTATTGACTAGATTAAGTTGGGTTTAATCTGTTTTGTGTGCTAAAAATGCATCAGAAATTCATTTTAATGTACTTGATGTCACAACTGTGTGTGGCATTTAAAATAGTAATATGTCACTACATAATTCTGTTCTTACATGTTAAGATTCCAAAATAGAAGATATCTTGTTATACTTGTTGTCAGATTTGGAGGTGTGTTAGTTCCAATTATATCTGACTTGGAATAATGATCAATGGCACTCTTACAGCAGTCTTAAGAGTCCCATGCCTGAATGAATATGTTGGAACAAAACCCTTCTCATCAAACCCATTAGGCGTGGGCAGAATAGTGCAAAGAGGACTCTACCTGTCACTTTACTTACATAGCGTGTGTGCCTTCTGTTTCCTTCCTACCGGTTTTCACTTTTTTAATGTATGAAAAAGAAGCCTAATTACTAAAGTATTAAACCATTTTTAGTGTTTTCTGACTTTATTGCTTTTCGTGTTTAATGTTTTGCTGTCTCAGAGGTAGTTTGAGCATGAGGGAGATTAAGAAACATTTCTATAAGAACAGAGTGTTTAAAGTGATGTGTGACACATTAGGTTAGCAGATTAGAATATGACAGCAGAAAGGTATTTCGGTGCTTTAACAAAGCATAATCTGGTGTGGTGTTGATTAAAACAATGACCTCGCCACCTGCATTTCATAAAATGTTAAGTCTGCTTCTTGTTCTGCCCAGAAGAAAGACCACACACTAATGGGAGTACTCATTAATACCATTTGTTTGAGTGAGTTTTATTATGGTGCATGTTAGTTCATTGTGAATTGAACTATGGTGGGAGGCTTCAATGACAGCCCTGCTGTGATTTTATGTGTTCACTGTATCATTTCAGCCAGGCAGTTTTGTTTATTGTGGTTGTATTTCTTTGATCTGAAATGGAAAACATATTCATCAGCAGCAGTTTTGCATTTATGTTCAGTAAAGTAATAGAGAACACAATCACTACCCCTACTACGTGGATCTTGCTTTTTTTTTCAGTCATGAGGTTGAGAGTAATCTGTTTTCAGGTTTTCTGAGTTAAAACATTATGAACCAAACCACACCAAATATGAAATGCGTTTCATGTTAAATCTAGCTAACAAAAGGTTGAAATTAACAATTCCTTCCTGTTTTGGAGGCTGTTGATTGCACTATGTGATATGTATATTTGCACACTTTATTCGCCGCGACCTGTTCTGGAAATAGTGGTGGTACTCCGTAAAATAAGCACACAGTGCCATCAAGTGTCTGAACAAGTTATTGCCAGCACTGAGTTGAGATACAAACAGTGGATGAACAAGACTCTACGTTCTCGCCAGAGGCATAACTATCTACGCATGTTGAACAGGTTGGCTGATGGTTTTTCTTTACTTTGTGGTTAAATTTATGAGAGTGTGTCTGCATGCTGCTGTTGCTAGCTTTCAGTGGTTTGTCTCCCAAGTTTAAAGTCAAACAGTGTTCATGTGTTCTTCTTAGCCGTTTCAGAGTTGTCAACCCAGATTTCTGTTATGTAGTAATACTGAAATAACAAGAAGATCTCAAATTGGAGAATAATTTAGTGGGTATTTTTAGCATTGCTAGATTAATTCTCTGTAAATTATAAGCTTTCAAATAAAAGTATAATTTAAATGTTAGATTGTATTTTTCAGTTGCTAGCTTTTCCTATTTAAGCATATAAATGCCATTCAAGTTTTAGCTAAATGCAAGAGGTTAAACTGATTTCAAGACTCTACCTACTCTAGTTCTGCTGGTTTTTATCATTATACCTGGTCAGCCTCTTTGTAGATAGAAGTGAAATTGTTTAGTATTCCTTTAATTTTGTTCCTATTCAGAAGTGTTTTCCCGGGATTTATGAATCTACTTTAAAAACTGGGGAAACTGTAAATATTTGTATTCTTGTCCAGGTTATGTTCCTAAAAATGTTAATCGTATTATTTAAGAAACATAACTTAAACTGATAAGTGACAATACATATTTGCAATTCAGTTGAACTCCACTTTATTTATTATCTACGGAGTAATGGCTGCTGGTGAGGTTTCCTTTGGAATCTTAACTATATGTGTTTCTCTTTTTTTCCTTGTTTTGAGGTCTCATAATTTATAGTCTTCATTTATAATTTTGATATTTGCTCTGCTCTTTGCTGGAAGACATTTCATAATCTTATTTTTTCCTCCACTATGCAATACACAGCTATTTTGTATGAATGCAGAAGTCTGAAGAATTTTTTATATTAATGATTTCTATTTAATTTGGCTTTATTTTTTTTTATTTTAAAATATTTTTGCTTATTTCTAGCATTAAATTTTTGTCTCCGGTGTTGCGACTCATCTTAGTGTTGATTACTCTGGAACTAGTCAACGTTCATTTGGTTTGTAAGAAGAATCCTTTTGATTATCAACAGTATCTAAAGTGAGTATATAAGATTTACTTCGTGAAAATAGGAAGTTTTACACATTCCTTTTTGATCCATAATGTAAATCCTGTAGAGAAAAAATAAAAAGGAACAGCATGACTTTTAGTACATTGTCGTCCTTCTTTCTGTCATTATTGTCATCGTTATATCTCAGACAACGTTCACTCAAGAACTAAAATAACTTAGTGGAAAATATACGGTCCAGATATTCAAAATTCAATTTTTATTAGACTCTTCCTTAGGATAGGTAGAGAACTATCACACACTCAAAAATATTAGTACGTAAAAGCTGTGTTTAATATGTTGGTAACATCACTCCTTGTGTGTCATTTAACAGCTGGTTGGATATCATAGGTGTTGTGAAATATTTGACTGAGAAAGGAAAGGAAGCCATTTGGGGAAAATCATATCACACATTTTATCACTGCATTCTTCCTATGGCAGTGTTTAATTGCAGTTTTGAAAATCATCGCTTCTTACTGTGAGAATGAGGGAGTGGTTCTCTTCCAGAAGTAGAAGAAACCATAATGTATTGATCGTCCTGAGGGAGATTTGGAAATTTGGAGACATTGCCAACTTTAAATCAGGCATTGAGATATTTTTCTTTATTTCTTTTTTCTTTTTATGTCCTTTAATGAGTTTTTCTTCTCTGATTTTATTTCTTGTAGGTTTTTGAAGTCAGTCTTGCAGTATACTGAGAACTTGGTGACGTATACAAGCTCTGAGAAAAACAAGTGGGATGAAACCATGGAGCTTACCAACAAAGCTTTGATAAAAATAAGGGAAATCTGTGACAGAAAGCTAATGTTAATGCAGCTAGCTACATAAATTAAATGGATTTAAGATTATTTGGATATTGTTATACCTAAAGAGTAATGGAGTCCTCAAATTTCACACGTCTAATTCAAAGAAAAAATTCATTGTCAAATTTTGGATGCAAAATTTAGTCTTTTTGTTAGTAGGTGGGGTTTGAGATTGGAGTTGAATGATCAAGCTTCCAAAGAATGGAGCATTTGCCAAATCCAGTGAAAAAGATTTACTGTGAGCTAAATCAGGATGATGCAAGTTCTACTTTAAGTATATTATGTGTTTTGTAGCTTGATTTTTTTTTTTTTTTTGTAGTTTTCTATTATACTGGAAATATCTAAGAAAAGAATGTGAATAAAAGCTCTGGAAAATTTTAAAATCCAAAAAGTAATTTTTTAATTTGAAATATACTGGAAGTAATGACAGACACCGTGATCAACATGGTAAGAAATGCTGAACATTTAGCACAAAGTAGTGCTCATTGGCAGCTGCGGTTGTTGTCATTAGTTCAAAACAAAGTCAGATCTTGCACTGAGGTAGAGGTGGTAATAGAGTAACCTGTTGTTTATATACCAGGATTTAAAGGAGGTAAGGGGGAATAACTTTTGCATAATATGTGTTTGTTTTGTTTAATTTCATCTGCTCATTCCCAATACATATCTAGCCAGTTAGTGAGTTAATTTCATGCAGATTAGATATGAAAACTCACATGCATATGCTCACAGACACATGCTTATTGCGGTTCAAAAATTTATCCTCTTGTTGCACACAACATTCATTTGAATAATTTATTTTTTTCAAAATAAATTCTCCCCCTTTCTCATCCACAAAGGGTAGAATTTCAAAGGAATGCATCTGTTGAAGAACTGATTCAGAGAAAGACCACCAATCTCTATCCATTTGCTTTCTCCTGTCAAGAGTAAAACAAGAGGGTAATGTCTGGAGAATGTTTGACTCTATAAAGGATTTAGAGATTCAAGTTACATTTTAATAAGATTCTTTGCAATGTTTCTTGACTGGAAATTACAGTGAGAGAACTATTAGTTTGGTTTATTCATTGTGGGGGATGGATATCAACTAAGATCATATTGCGTGCTTCATGCTACTCTTGCAATACATTGTGCGTGCCTGAAACTTAACTAGGTCACTTTCCAAGTGAACTAAATGATGTGAAGAAATGTGAAGCAGATAAAAAATGATTAAAACTGGGAGCAGAGAATAATGCATCAAATGAGCCACAGTCTGAAATTTTGACTTTTTTTTAACACCTGAGTACGCAAATCCTAATTATATTTTTGAAGACTTATTTTGTACCCGTAGGCTTTGCTCAGACTTGTTAACTCTGCTAAGTGTAGCTTGGCAGTGACATTTATGATGACAATTTCTTTGATGATAAGTATTGTAAGGTAAAAAATTTGTTTAAGCTTTACATATTTATTATAAGAAAGAGATCACGAAATTAAAACATAGAGTCATGGTTTAAAAGTATATAAAGAGCTGACACACTTTCTCCTTTTGAAAGTATGTTCCTGTACTGAAAAGCACCTTATAGACCATAGATGTGTATTTTCAACATCATAGTCCTATATTTAAACTTTGCTATAATGATCTTGCATGCTATTCTCTTCATATACTTTTACCTAAGATGGAGCACGTTGACAGTTTTTCCTTTACTAATTAGTGCCATAGATGTTATTTGCTGCTTTATGTCTGCACTAAGAAACAGGATGGACTTCTGGCCGTTTCATCAAAGATGCTTTTCCAGTTTGTTTTCCTACCTCTGAAGCTCTCTGATGGGAATGCTCCTACCATCTATTGTTAAACAAATCTGGAACAGACTGGGACAATCCAATTTATTCTGACTTAATGCTGTCATTTGCCAGTAGAGCTGCATGTGGGGCTTATGGTTTCTTCCTGCTGTTAAAAGACTTGCAGAATAGAGCTGCAGAATTATGTATATTCTACAATGCACACTGAAGAACAAATGGCAAGAGACATGATAAAGATCATGGGGTTTGTCCTTTATCAGTTACTTGAAATAACTTCTCCACTTCAGTTATTCATCTTTGCCATCTGTTTGGAGTCATTGAGTTTTAAGATATTAGAAAGAATCTTGACTCTGAACATTTAGTATTCCTGAGAGCAAAAGAAGCTTGGAATAACCAAAGAAATCCAGTGGGTACACACATGAGTAATGCTGACAAAACACATCACATTGAAATGCAAGTGTTCTAATTTTTGTTGTCCTAAAGGGAATTAATTCTGGAGCTCAACTGTCCAAAACTGCATAGTCGCATAGTCATCCATTAAGCATTCAAGTAGTTGTTCAGTCTTTTTTCAAAATTCTTTCATTCTTGAAAGTTCAAATATCTAGAATTGTACCAAAGAATGTTTTCTTGCAAGTGTGGTATTTCATCCAAGTATTACTTGGGTCTGTTTTAATTGTTGGCCTTGCTCCCTGAGGTCTGCATTTTCCTCGAGCTACTGTTCACTCAATGAATCTGTACAGACATAGATGTGGAAACTGCAGCATCCTCTGGGGGAAGTGGTTGAAATATTTTGTTTACCTGGATAATGCTGAGGAGGGAGTGATGATTCTTTAGTCAGTTCTTCCGAGCTCAATTAATCAATTTATATGTGTGTGTGTATGTGTGTTAATTAAAAATAGCTGAGAATTTGTTTCTGATACTCTCTGATCTTACAAGCTAATGTTAGGCATCCCAACTCAAGAATTTATGACAGAAGTTTTGAAAACATGGAAAAAAGTCCATCTTTTTGGCTAAGTCATTGGAATTCCTTTGCATTTTCTTGAATATCCCACCAAAATGAGAGGAGGAACATCTCTAATAATTTTAGATTTCTCAGTAGTGAGAAGCAGTTGCTCTGCCTGCCTTCCACCTCAAGGGGAGTTTTCAGGTGAGAGATTGTATTAAATAATAAGAAATGGAATGCTTGTCATTCAAATTAGAATGGCTAGAGTTTTTAAGTAAGAGTAGAGATCCTTTGCTGCTTACATTAGAACTAGTGAAAATGAATGTTGTGGGAAGTTCTCTGAATCCATTGTTTCCATCATTATATGAATGTTTTTATTCATATGCATAAACACTTGAAGAAAAGCCAATCTCTGAAATAATTTATGTTGTAGTTGTGTGAACATTTATGGGTTTTGGTACCTTCTAAGGACCATCAAGATGAACAAGAAGTTTACTGAGGTAAAGAAATTTACTGAGGTAAAAACACAATGAAGCATCAATTATGGTAGGCACCTCTGTGTGGAAACAAAGCTTGTCCATTATTTTCTCTCTGTCATTCTCTAGTGCTCTCCAAAATGACAGGAGGGGTTAGAACCAGAACCATGTGTTCTTATACAAGTGTAGCACAAGCGGCTAAAAATACTTAAAACCTTTTTGGGGTTGTCATCACTTGCATTATACAGAAAATTTTTGTATAAGAGAGAGAGCAACAAATTTGATTTACTTTATCTTTTAACACAGCGTGATAGTCTTTGAAGTGAGCACGTGGTGGCAGTGTTTGGTAATTCAAAATTGAATTGCATCCTGACATTTACTTTCTTATCCCCTAGAAAGTGTATAAAGAAATGAAGTTTTCTTCTGATTTCATCAGCTTTGTTATATGTGTCTTTAATGGTGGCCGTGGCTTCTGGTGAAACTTTTTGTCTCTCATTTCTTTCAGATCACTTTTGGGGAAATTGAACACCCCTGAAAAAATGTTTTGCAAACAGCATTTTAATGATTAGATAGAGGCTCATCACTTTTCAAATTTGCCAGAAGTTCATCAACTGCCCCTCCCCTCAGGTGGTTTAAGAGAATGAGTTCTCTGATTTTAATACAGTTTATTTTTAAAAAAATTATTGTTTATTACAAAAGATAAGAAGGTATTGACATTCCTAAAAGAAAAAAAAAAATCCATTGTCCTTTGTTAATTGCTGTGATATCATGAAAAATATTATCTCAAAAGCAAAATATGTCTTTTGAACAAAAATAATTGTCAAGGAATGTGTTTATTGAGAAAATTGCTCTGAGGTCTCAGCCTTATTGCTGCGGGTAATGATTTTTCAGTCCGTTAAAACTGAAATGTGCTATTCATATGCCACCCTGTGAAGAAGATATAGTTGAGCCTTGCTTGTTGGGTGGCCTTTGAAAACCTTGTCCACAGTAGCACTTTCGAACCACGCAGAGAGGTTGCAGTTTTTCATTCACATGAAGTAATTTTTGTACGCTGTGAAATCTTGTGTAGAAATGTTGGAACATCCCCAGCAGAGCTTGTTTTTGCCTTATACTACATTAGTGCATCTGGTCCGTGTATGGTGTATCACCTTTTTTTCATAAATTGGTCCACAGATGCAGAGCAGATTCAGGGCTGGCGTAAACTGTTCCTGTCCCATCTACTTCAGTGCAGATCCTTTACTCCACTGAGGATATGCCCCATGCTGTTTGGGTTTCCTTTGAAGTGGATTGGTTCCTATCTGTGCTTCTTTTTCAGGCTAGTGCATTTTCAGGGGACTGAAAGAAATAGCTACGTATTTCAGATAAAACTGCTGTATAGTGAAGCCTAATTAATTTAGTGACTTACTTTGCAGGGAAGTGTGTACGGTGCGTGGGACTTCACAGCTATACGGAATTCTTAATTCTTCAATATTTTTGTGTTTTGGAAAGAACTTCATCTAGAGTAGAAATCAGTTTTCTTTTTGAGGCTTTTTCAGGGGCAATGCTATAGGTTAGATCACCTGATTTTCACTTTTTAAAAATTTTCAATGATAAATGCAGATCTGTTATTTAAGAAGTCTTTTAAGCCATATAGATTTTCAGATAGAAACTGGCTGAAAAGAAAATGCCTATTGTTTGCCTTTCGCGGGCCCCAGGCCATAGGATGTAAATATGGGTAGTGAATACCGTGTGAGATCAAACTGGCATTTTTTTTCTGAAGGTGAGAATCCAAGACAATATATACAATTAAAGCCAACAGCCTTGCCTACCGAAAGGAGTCCATGCCTTCTGGCATTCTCCACTGAATACCTCCTCTGTTCCTCTCCCATGTATATGCATCTCTCAGTTTCTCTACAGAGAAAAAAAAAAAAAAAAAGCAAAAAAAAGCATAGTAGAACCAGCCAGCGCTAGTTTGTTTTCCATGTTTTCTTTTCTCTGTAAGGGATTAGTTGTAGTAACAGATTTCATGTGCCAGAAAGTGGGTGAACATTAACTATTTTGTCATGCACTGATCCTTCCCACAGCCCTGCAAAATTTGAAATGCAGGAATGGTTATTCATTAACATTTCTTTGTGTCTACAGGAAGTACATTTACTATGTAAACATGTTTTATGTAGAACATACAGCTGTTTTGAACGAGCACTCAATGAAACATAAGAGTACAGTGCCTACACTGCCACTTCAGAAATTCTGAGATACCACAGCATTGTGTTTTGGAAGAGCGAACACACAAAGGATTTGCCTGGAAAAATGAATGGTGGAAGTTTTTTTAAAAAAATAATCTTTCCTTTAATTTGTTTGATTGTTTTGTATCAGAAATGCCTGGACACTGAACTGTTGATGTGCAGTCAATATTTAGAAGTGGGATGGGTGGGGATGCGTTTCTGAAGTCCCTTATGCTGATTTTAGTAGAGATCCAATTAGAGAAGGAAAATTCAAGCACCAGCAGGTAGTCCATTTGTCATAGACTGCAGAGTATATTGCCACCAGAAAAAAAAAAACTTACAGTGTGGAGGAAATGTGCCTAGAATAGCTAGAAGAATCATGGACCTCTCATCCTGAGAATGTGAGTCTCAAATCTGGGAGGAGCTTTACTAATAATGCTACTTCCTTGTGTAATAGGTGGAATTGTGTGTGATTCATCACTCTGCAAGCACCTGCACTAGCTAAACACCACCTTGAGTACATTTTGTGGAGTTTTCTGAAAACACGAGGAACACTTCTGCTTCCCAGAAACAGCAGTCAAACTGCGTGTTTTGGCTGGGCGGTTGCCTGTCGGTGGCTGAAGCTGTTTTGCCCCTTCAGAGCTGTAGCATGGGGTATTTACCGAGGCGCTTCTCAAAGAGCCTGTACGCTGTAGGCCTTCCCATGTAAAGCTTACCGTTGCCAAGGACCACAGGACCAGCTAGCGTGGGTGTGCTGTGGAGAGGGGTTATGTACAGCACACCAAGCCCTTCGACGGCTCTCCGCTGCACAAGGGGGTGGATACTGAGGTACCCAAGTTAGCCAGGGACTGTGGGCTGGTACACTGTGGTTTTATGTTTGACCTTTAGCTGAGGTAATCCTTGCTCAGAAAAGCCTGAGAAGGGGATCTTGCTTGTCTAACCAGTCCTATGTGCACCTTCTAGGTGTGACTTTTGTTAAATGTTAAGGAAGGGGAGGGTTTCTAATTGTTTTAATGGAAAAATAATAACACTCTTAAACTCTCAAGATAGTAGAATGATAGGAGATGACAATTAGATGAGCTCATAAATTTTGGACCAATGGCATCTGTGCAAAAGTGGAAGGTTAATTCTATGCTGTTGCTAAAGAAAAAATAACCAAAAAAAAAAAAAACCAAACCAAACCTGCAGTTGACCCTTCAGGATATAATGCACTTGTGTCAACATGGACTCTGCCCAAACATTGTTCTGCTGTGGAAGCAGCTGGATGCCCTGCCCTCTGGTTTATATAGCGCCAAAGGGGGGGAGGGTAAGGAGAGATGAGGTGAGGGAAGAGGGAGGGGAAAAAGAGGCAGGAGGGAAGATAAAGCAAGCCCAGCTCATCTCTTCAGCACTGCACTCTGAACTGAAAATGTCTGGCGGCTGGCCCTCCCAGCGCTTATTCCTTGATATTTAGGGGCCTGCATCAGCAGAGAAGGAGTCTACCTCAAAGTCATAGGCATTGTTACAAGGAGGCAATTTTTCTGCTTCCCTTACAAATATTTTTCTTTGGAAGGGTAGGCGGAGATGGGGAAAGTGGGGCAGGGGAGAGTGTAATTGCTATTTCTGTCTGGCCAGTTATATTCAAGGTCTAATTTATAGTATTCCATGTAGCACGATGGTGTCATTTTAATGGTGTATTAACACTGAAGTCTGGAATATTTATTTGGTTGAAAAATGCATCTGATACTAAATACATCCCTGGGGAGATGGCTGTGGGATGATTACAGGACTGACGGCCATCAAATTGATAGCATTTCTCTGTCCTCCTGAGTCTTCTGCTGTAAAAGTGGGACAGGGCGTTTTCTGGGTAAGAATAATGGTCTCTGTGCTGTCCTCAGGGGCAGATGTGGCCCAGCACCTGCGCTCTGGATGCAGGAAAGACAGAGCTGCTACACAATTATCTTCCAGTTTGCTGTTAATTTCTATTCAGATTAATCAGTAGTTGCTTGACATGAGGAATCACATTGTAAGCTTTAAAGCTTTACCACACACCATTACTGTTTATTTATTTACAGTCTATTATTCATGCTAGAAATACTGGCCAGTTTAACCTGATTTGTAATCTTCCTTCCTTCCTTTTTTTTTTTTTTGGCTGAAGTCTCCCATGTGATTTGCATATGTATAAAGCTGGGGGAGCTATTGTTGGGTTGGGTTGGATTTTTTTGGTTGACTATCTGTATCAGGTAATATGAGATAGTGCCTAATAGAGATTCTTAGCATCCCTTACTTTAAACCAGGTTAATGTACGGAAGAAACAGAGACATTACTGATCTCAGGAGAGGGACCTGAGCAGTACAACTGCATTTTGTTTATTATTTGCACTGTGTCTGTGACTGGATGTCCTGAGTGAGATTATAAATCATCTGAACTGAACTGGATTTCTCAGTTTCATTGTGTGATGTACAGTGAGCAACCACCTCTGCAAATACATGTACTTGATTCACAGCGATTAATTTAACCTGGACTGTGTCAAAGCTATGTTATGGATATTTTGATATTTTATTTTCATTGACATTCAAGCAAGGTGCAGTCCTGTCTGTGGGAAAGACCAGACGCATGATGGAAGGAGCCCTGCATCCCTGTGTCTGCAGCACAATAATCTATAGCTGTGGCTTCTGCAGGCTCATAGGAAACAGGGTGTGAGCGTGAGTGCGCTGGTCATGTACGTCGGTGGGTCTGTGACGATGGGGATCCACTTGCCAACACCCTTGCTGAATGGCAGGGATTGCAGCTGTTAGCAATCAAGAGGAAGCTATCGTTTCCTTTTGACTTTTACAGACTGGCCTAATATAAGTTCTATTTATTCAGGTGTTTTTATCCAAATTTTCCGAAGATCCTGAGTTTGACCTTTGTATTTGTACTTTCCTCTCCAATTAATGAAAATCATTTAGAAGTGTCAAGGATGGGACTAGAAGGGGCCTCCTAGGGGCTGTATGCTGCCGTTACAGCCAACCAGGTTGCGCACTATCTTTTATGGCTGTATCAAATACCAGAAATAATTTGTCTCTCCTAGTCTTCTATTTGCTGTACTGCTCTATCAGAACCTTGTTGAGATTGCTTATAAACCCTCTTCTAGTATCCAATTTTTTTTCACGGCCCATTCATATTCATTTGTTCTTGTGCCAGTATTGTCCCCTTATTGGGTAGCTCTTCTCTCTGTCTAATCTTTACACATCACTTTGATGTATTTATAAGGAACCATATGCTTTCTCAGTCTTCATATTGTAGGCTAACCAAGCTAAACCTCATAAAATAGATTCGTTATTTCCTGGATATACCCAGTAGCCTTTCCCTGCACCTGTTCTGGTTTCAGTTCCTCATCCATAGGACCAGTCTTGCACAGCCCTACCAGACTTGCAGATGAGGTTGCACCACCACCTAGTATAATGGCAGAAATATCAGCCTGCCTGCACTGGCTTTACTTCACATGCTACGCATTAGGACCATATCTACCTTTGCAACATCTCCTGTTGAGCAGTCATGATTGTCCTATGATCATCTAATAAATAAAGGTCTTTTTCCTCTTGGTCTCCTTAAATAGGCATGCAGGTTTTGGTTTTTTGCTCTGGAAAAATGCCATACATTTATTTAGATCTCCCTTGCCTCTTCCCCACTTGAAATATTTGTCAAAAATATTGTCACTGATCTTACACCTTCCTATGGTGCATTTTTTTCAGGATCCTACTCAGTCCATTTCTTAGTTTACAGCTTTTTAGGATGCAGTGGCTTCCATCTCCACAGCCTCCTTCCTTTTAGCCATCCTACCTTTGCTTCCACCTTTTACATTGCCCTTCCTCCCAAGGCCTGGTGGTGAAGCTTTCATATAGATTTCAGGTCATGCTAGAATATTTGTGATATCTTTAACTTCAGAAGAGCCTAATTTTCTGTGGTTTTCATTGTATTTAATGCCTCAATTTTTTTACTTCGTTTTGTTGTGTAAGGTCGAGGTCGGATCAACTGGAATAATTTCCACTTTGGTGGCACACCCTGATGTGACTTCTTCAGAGGCCAGTCTCAGTTTCCAGTATTTATCTGATCTTTACTTAATATGATACACTTCTCAAGGTGATCCTTCATCCACATGGGTTTCGTGCTGCCCTTGGCCAGAGGTCTGACATTTCACGGAAATTTTGTCTTGAAGACATTCTAGGTTTCTTCTGAAATCCAGGTCAATGAGATTTTCCACTGAATTCACTACACTAACTCATCCCATTAAATTCTAAAATTTAATTAAATCCCTATCACTTTATCCCATAGGGCACAGGCACAAACAAGAAATTTGTGTTGATTCTGTATCATAGAATGGTTAGAGTTGGAAGATCATCTAGTTCCAACCCCCCTGCCATGGGCAGGGACACCTTCCCCTAGATCAGGTTGCTCAAAGCCCCATCCAACCTGACCTTGAACACCTCCAGGGATGGGGCATCCACAACTTCTCTGGGCAACCTGTTCCAGTGTCCCACCACTCTCACAGCAAAGATTTTCTTCCTAATATCTAATCTAGTTTTACCCTCTTTCAGTTTAAAACCATTACCCCTTGTCCTATCACTACACTCCCAGATAAAGAGTCCCTCCCCATCTCTCCTGTAGGCCCCCTTTAGGTACTGGAAGGCCGCTATAAGGTCTCCCCGGAGCCTTCTCTTCTCCAGGCTGAACAACCCCAACTCCCTCAGCCTGTCTTCACAGGAGAGGTGCTCCAGCCCTCTGATCAGCTTCATGGCCCTCCTCTGGACTCGCTCCAACAGGTCTGTGTCCTTCTTATGTTGGGGGCTCCAGAGCTGGATGCAGTACTCCAGGTGGGATCTCACCAGAGCAGAGTAGAGGGGCAGAATCACCTCCCCTGACCTGCTGACCTGCTGTAACAGCCTCTAAAGCATGTTTGATTTTAGCCCAGCACCCTTCTCATGGGTAAGGTGAATGGGTAATGGAGCTTGTCTGCTGCTGCCATGCGCCGGTGCCCCGAGCGGGGCAGGTGTTCCCGCGCCAGTGCGGATGTGCAGATGCAGGGCCGGGTGCTCGCTCAAAGAGGGACAGACACCCACCCTTGGCTCCGTCTCGCTCCTGCAGCGGCATGTTTGAACAAGAAACAATAACACGCTCAGTAATGGCGCGAGTAAAGTTTTACAAGGAGAGCAGGTGTGCCTGCTTGAAAGATAAACTCTTCCCCCCTGCGATGGTAAGATAAATGACCCGAATCTTGTGATTTAGTTAATGTTTCTGTCTTTAGCCTGCTGTGTACACAGCACCCTGCTGGATAAGCTGGCCAGAACTGTGTGCCTCTGTATGCACAGAGCTATAATAGGCAGCAATATCATTCTCTCACCTGGTGTCCTTAACAACACAGCCTTTAATCATTGTACATCATTAATATGTGTTCCTTATTGTACAGTGCAGCAGCTACCTTGCATTAAAAAAAGGCCTGTGCCAGCATTAAATAACATCATTGGCTGTGACTGGAGGATCTTGTTTCACTGCTATTTCAGGCTGTCACATTTCTCTGGAGCAGTATTTAAATTATGTCTGAATTTAGGCAAATGTTTTTTGTTCAGTTGCCTTGAGAATTAGAGTTAATCCATCTTTCTCACCAAGGGAAAATTCCTCCAGAGGCATCTTGCTCTTGTTTCACTGCTTATTGATTATCACTCCCAGTTTGCACGTTACTGGCTGTGCCGTTCCAGCTGCATTTGAATGAGCGAAAGAAAAGCCAGCTGGTGCTCTGTTGTTCTGATTTTTATATCAGCATTTTGGTTTCAAAGACATTTATCTAATCTTATTAACTGGCTTTACCAAGAGGATTTCCTCACAGACTTAACTGAGAGAAAACAAATAGGCAGCGAGGAGGGGGCGGTGGAGGGTATCTTCTGTTACTCTGCACAGCAGCAAGTTCTTACCTACTGGGAGAAAAAATAAATCAGGTTTGCCCTTGACTCAAATGCTGGCACGTCCCAACTAAGGCAAAGCTCCTGAATTTCCCTTCTGTGAATGGCCCGTAAGAAGGCAATGCGATGGGCATTTTCCTTCCACGCAGGTGGAGAGAGAAGGCCAGAAGGCACAGCCTGCTGCAAAGGGAAAGGCGGGCAGTGGGTCCGTGCCCACACTCAGGGGGATGCAGCCGGGGGGCTGCGGCCATGTCGCTGGCTTGTCCCTGCGCTCCTTTTCTAGTGAGAGCTCACTTCTTGTGTGTGGGGCTTTTGGCATGTGACTAAGGGCCACGTGTACACTCAGAGTGCAAAAATGAAACAGATTTAAGGAAATTAGTTCAAATGGTGCCTAAGCGTTTGGGATGTCTGAGGTTGAGGGTAGCAAGCATGCAGCCTAGGGTCCAAATTCCCAATGAGACACATGCACAGGTCATGATATTCAAAAATTCAGATTCTTATTAGACATAAAATATAGTAACATGAATGTATGAGCATGTGTATTTTGTTAGGAATAGTTGCTGGTAAAACAGGATTTCTACTACAAAGAATTTTACCTTTAGTCAGTCCTCTGTTAATTTAGCAACTCTCAATTTCACCAAACGGGCTGTACATTGGGGAATTCCTCTGATAAAAGGCACCTCAGAATCTGGAAGATTGTCCAATTACGATTTAAAGAAACTTACAGCAAGAATGACTGACTAAAGAGAGATGACTCAGAGACAGGAAAAGAGAACAAACGTGTGAGTGAAGGGGAGCTTTGCTTTCACCTCACTTTACTCATATGAGAATTATACCTGTCCCTATTTTTTGTGATGGGTGTAGTCAAGTTCCCTGGTGTTGGGTATGGACTTGCTTGCTTTTCTTCCTTTCCTCTTCTCTTCTACTTCTCTCTCCCTCTTTTACTGTATGCAGACCCCATAGTTACATGAAAAAATTACATTGATTCTTAAGGAATCTTTTTATATTTACATGTGTTAGCAATGAGGGGCTCTTAACTTAAAAGCTCTGTTTGGGATAGCACTGGCAGGGAATAAAGGATGGCTGTTAGTCCTGGGCCGAGTCAGGGGAGCAGTAGATGGCTGCTTCTCCTGGGAATAAAAGGAGGTTCCAGGGAGCCATTACCTTGGAAATTCCACCAAGAGCAAGATCATCAAGAGCTACTGGCTCTTCCTAGCTCTCTCTAGGTGCTGGGAATGGTCCACAGAGGAGACTGTGTTATCATGGCTGGAGGGAGAGCTGCATCATGATGCGTTCCCATCCCGTGCCCGTCACAGGTATTGCCATCCCTCAGCAGGCCCACGAGCGCGCCCAACTGATTCAGAGGTGTTTGACTGCAGATCAAGCCTGTTCACTCTTCCTCATTGCTAACAGCACCTGCCCGACTCACCCTTCGGCATGGCTGGGCAAACCTTACTGCAGCTTCCAGTCTGCTCCAGCCACCTTCTGCTTCAGCCAGCGCGGCTGCGAGGCAGTGGATTGCCTGGTCACAAGCTGGGAGCTCTGCGTTCCGCGCTGTAGTCTCTCCAGGGGCTGAAGGATGGCACGCTGGAGTGCGCCCACCTCCTTCCAGCCTGCAGAGCTGTTCGTCCCCGGCAGTCACAAGGAGCTCGCACCACCTCGTGCTCAGGTGTTTTTACAGAATGATGTAAAGGCAGGAGAAGTCCTGAGGAATAATAGAAACACCGCACCTATTACTGAGGGCACATCTCTTAAAATTACACCAGTAAAAGAGCAAAATGTAGGGCATCAGTGCATCTATCATGATGAAAAGCGACATGTTTTTCCCCAGCGAACTTTTTCCCCTTTCTCCCATAGCACCTAGATTTCTGTAGGCTCAGCACCTGTCCTCATGGGGAGGCTATTGCAAAATAAGTGTGTATATGTGAGGGCTGAATTTAAATCCATGCTCTGAATCAGCTCCTTAAATGGATGCCTTTGTTTGTCTAAAAGAACCTTTTGGTCACTCCATTTAACCCACCTCCAGAACTGGCTAAATGCAGGCAGTGCTCAGTAGAAAATGCGTGTGTCCAAGCTAGAAGTTAATACAGAGCAGCCACTCTGGGCTATTTCCCTCTCGCGTCCATGTTCTGAGATGAGAACAGCTTCTTGGTTCTCCAAGTCTTGCATTGTGCACCCAAAGTGGAAGATTTACTTATTGTGTGAACAGATTTGTTTCCTTCTCTATGCTAATTTAAAACACATTCAATCAAGCAGGGGCCCTTTGAAAATTTGGATGTGCAGCATGGTGATGGCTTCTGATTTTAAGATCTGAGTCATTGTTTCCCAAGTCCCCATGACCTGAACCTAGGCTATCAAAAAGATCTTAACTGTATAGGATGAATAAAGCAGACAGTGGTCATCTTTCTCCTGGAAAAATTGAGTTGGCTGTGCTAAGAATAAAGCTTACATGTCCGGTGAAGCTTTGTTGGGGCATCCTCTGAAGATGTGATAAAGACCACGGCAAACTTCTACTTCACCACTGACTAAGAAGCAAAATTTCCTACCTGTGAGAAATTTTTGTGTGCTTGAGATTTAGTGTCATTCCAAAGAGAGCCAAAACTACCTCTAACCAAAATTTTCTCACAATGGGATCTCACAGCCCAGTAGCTCTGGGATCTCAGGAAGGGGACTTGCCTTTGCACCGTGAGCTGCAGATTCCCCACTTCTGAACCCCCAGCCCTTTCCAAAGCTGCATCCTCAGGGGTACTCTGGGGCCACAGACAGACAGACAGATGCGGTACAAGCATGCAGAGGCACAAACGGGCTTTGCATCTGACTCTAACATAGCGTTACAGACTGCGTAGCAGAACACTAGGGCTGAAGAAATAATAAGCACATTTATATACCTTTGTTTTTTTTCTATTTCTCATCCTTCTCAAGAGCTGGAAAAGTGTGAAGCTCTCTAAATTATTCAACTTCTTTTTCCAGTTGGTAGTTTTCCTTCAGAATCCTGTCTAGGTAGACTTGTTCTCCCTGTCCTTAGAGGGTTACCTGATTCAACTGAAATTCCTGCAAGAAAAGTGTGCCAGTATTTCCTCTTTTTCATCTGAAGCATAGTATTTAGTCACTATTTAAGCAGTTTTGCATCCTTCTTCTTATTAAAAGCAGGCTGCTTTGCTTTACTGCTATTAATTTGCCTCTGTATAGCTGTACCCTGTTGAACTATTTCCTTGCTTAAGCGACCTCTAAATATTCCCAATCTTGGATCAGTGCAGTTAGTAAGTGACAGACTCTCCAGCAGAAAAGTCCTTCAGTTTCCACATTAAAAGAAGGATTCCAGTGCTTTGCAATATTTTATGGCTTAACAGGGCCATCTGAACTGCCTAACTTCTACCATAATTCATAACATAGATAAACAGAATAATGTTATCTTGTGTCACCTGCAATGTTAAAACTAATTTTTCCCAACTGATAAAAATAGACATAAATATACATTATATGTATAAAAGTCACACCCACTTACTGGAGATTGATGCCCATAATAAAGATTTACCTTTCCAAATTGCACTTTGAGAACTATCAGTTAATTTTTAATAAATTTAATCTAAGAGCTTTTATCTTGTAATGTCCTAGTTTCTTAATTAAAATGCCATATGGCAGCAGGTGAAATGCTTTGTAAAAGAAATCTAAATCTCCTGTGTCATTATTTTGCCCTTATTAATCAAATGTGTGGTTCAACAGCTGTTGAGCATCCTCTGTACAATACTTTTTCTACATTTCATCATGGCAAAGTAACCTCGTTCAGGCTTGAAGTAACTACAGGAGTCAGAGCTTAGAAGAAGTCTCTTAGCTTTGTTCACAAGACATATTTCTGTTCTGTTCTGACTTTTTATGCATGTCGTGCAAGCATCCAACCATGGTGGATGTAATCCATAATCTCGGTTCTTCGCAGAGCATTCATTCAAAGTTTGCCAGTCACTTGGGAAACAACCGCAAGATGACTCCGCTATCAACACTTGGCAGAGGTCTGTCTGTGTAGTAGCTTGGAAGAAGCACAAGTTCATGACTCTCTCTTTTTTTCCCATGAAATATTGTACAAAATGATGACTTGGTGTAGATGAATGCTTATGCACACCTCCGCAGCTGGATGCGAGCATCTGATTTAATGAATTTTTTTAATTAGTTCACATTCTGTGGACTTGACTGTATACCTAGACCACATGTTTCGTCTCATCTAGCAAAGAAGTAAATGCCAGAATTCACGTCCAACTTCCCTTTTATAGAAATCCACCTTCGGTTCCAACTTAAATACCAAGTGTTGACTTCCTTCTGAAATTGGCTACTTCTACGAATTTCTCTCTAGGCTGTGGATATTTACAGTACCTTTCCTTTTCTTGAATACCTGTGTCCTAGAGACACTCAAAGCCACCCTAGTTTTCCAGGTGTGTATTCCCTCCCTTTTTCTTCCCTTGTTCCAAACCATTCCGTCAAGTAGATACCCCGGGATCACGGGCTGTGGTCTCCACCGGAGGGAGCTAGAGGATGAGCTGCCCCCCACCCCTCACCAGCATCGTCCCTCCCCTGGGGCTGGGCTTCACCCCACCACCCGTGCTTCCTTTAAAAATTTGGTTATTGCACTTGTGGGGAAGGCAAAACCTAAAAACCAGCTGGCCAAAGGACATAGGCTGTTGGGTCAAATATTAATGAATAAGGACAGTAAGTCTTTCCATTTTTCTTGGCTGTATCTCCCATTTCTTCTCTTCTCCGTATCTCCATAGATATTTTCTTCATCATTTAACCTGTTTTTGATGCCATGTAAATCATTGTCCTGTCTCCTGCAGTTACTCCTTTGAAGTGCCATCTTGTTGTCAGAGTCTGAGGACAACCATTTGCCATAGGATGGAGACAAGAGCTATGCATACAGATGGGTTAAGAGGAACTCAGTCAGTACCTGCCCTCGAGATAGTACCCTCCTTATTTCTTAGGTTATAAAATCTTTCAGCTGTAAAGCAGAAGCTGTAACTTGAAGGTGTTTGTTGCAGCCAGTTTATCCAGCTGCCCACGGGTGATGCTTTTATACTCAAAGAGAAGTGGCTGTTGACTGTTATTCCTCAGTGCAACTCTTGTCCATCATCACTGTGATATCTGAGTGTGGCTACCACTCTGCATGAGCACTGAGAAATTTGAGCCCGTTTTAGTGAAGTATTTGCCTCCTGCTCTGTATTCCCCAGCAGATGGAAAACTACAGATCCAGCTTTCCTGGAGAAAACATGTAACAACAAACAGCAGAGTTTTGCATGCTAAGGGTTCATAATTTGTGCAAATGATGGGTCCCCTGAACTTGGCTTTACAGGTCACTAAATAATGATACAAGGTTTACATTTAGGACCCGCCTGAAACACAAGTGCATTGTGGATGCTTCTGTTTTCTGACTTTGAGTATGGTGGTGGATTTGTGGCTTTCTCTTCTGTGTAGAAAAAGAAGGAAACTGCACTAGTTTACATATGTGCACTCATAATTTGTAAGAAACCCAGATGTTAAAACACTTGCATATTCCTGCATAAATAAATAGCAAATAAGAACAAGGTTTCTGAATTTAGGATGTTTTTTTAGTGCATGTTCTCGAAGGATTTTTCTTTTCTGAGTGTAAAGCGCAGTTTCTTTTGAAAAAGGAAAATCAACATGCACCATAAATGACAACTTGTTATGGATGTAAATATTAATTATACATTGAAATTCTGGAACTGTTTTTACTAGAAGCTTGTTAGCTTGTTAATTATCATAATTATCATACAAGGGGAAAGTGGAGAGAGAGAGAGGGAGACTGATTAGTGTTGGTAATTTGCCTCGTCCTTTCTGTGCTGTTGCCTTTTTTTTTTTTTTTCTTCATTTTGGGAAAATTAATTCTGTGAAATTATCACTAGGGTGCTGTGTGCTCCGGGACACGTCTGTACGATGCAGCATTGTTCTGGCAGAATGCAGACTTAATTCATGCTTGGCACCTTTCCTGTCCCTCTCCTCCTTGCCATGTTTGAGTCTGCCACTCTTGGGCAACGCCGTATCGCGCACTGTTCTTCCCTCAAAATAAAACAGAAGCAAAAACAGGGGCAGACACACAGCGCTCCTGAAACCTCAGGCAAATATGGGCTGACAGAGGAATAAAGGGAAAATGGTGGTGTTTTAATTACAATAGAATAGAGGGAAATTACCCCTAGGAGGCATAGGGCTGTTCATGGATACCACTGGGGACCACAGCTATCCTTAGTGTTTTGGAGTGGTCTGGGAGAAAGATTTCTCCTCTTCTAACCTTTATGGACCCTTGCGCCTATACAGGTGGCACAGCCCTGGGTCCTCAGAGAGGAAGAGAAAAAAACCCAAATTCCTATATAAAATTTGCTCATAGAAGAGTTTTGATTAACTCTGAGGAAACAAAAAGTGGGTTTAAAGATCTGTTTTTCATCTGGCAAAAATTCGCTCTTTGGGTTATTTAAGGTTCCATACTGCCTCTTGGGTTGCTCAGGGTATTGAGGAAAGATCTGGAGAAAGGTGGCTGTGAATCCACCAAATCTGCAAAGAATACAGAATTAGTCAAATTCTGAAATGGCTGTGAGAAACTTCAGAAGCACCTAATCCAAGTAGATGAATGGGTGACACGGTGTCAGATAAAGTTCAGCTCTGTTCAGACGAAGTGTTGCACACTGAAGGGGAGAAAAAAATGGATGTGCTTATATGCCTTACAGGGCTCTCAATTACCTGCAGTGGCTTGGGAAAGGCAGCTGAGTGTCACTGTGGACGGCCCAGTGATCATTTGGATGCAGAGCACAGCTCTAATTTATTGGTCAGGCAAGACGTTAGGCTGCAAAAGGGATAGGATAGAGAATGATGTGTAAAATACAAGCAATTAATAATGTAAGTCGATGATGCATTCACATTTGGAATAACATATGCAGGACTGGTCACCCAATACTCCCAAGTTTCACAAGAAGTGTGCACCGAAGCAAGAGAGAGTTCAGAGAAAGGTGACAGGAATGGAAAAGGACGTGTGAAATCTCTTACGTGAGAAGAGACTGAAAAGACTGGACAGATTACCTTTAAAAAAGCTGAAAAAGAGGTGACACGATATAAATACTGTAAAGGCAGCTAGCAAATAGAAAGTCTGTTTGGCCTGTGTTACAATTCAGGAGCAAGAGAGAAATGAGTGAATTGAAGAAGTAGCCATTTCAGAGCTGATTAAGAGCAGAAAAGGTTCTGCACACATATCATTGGCCTTGATGCCACCAAACGTCAGTCGCTAAGCCTGTAACAGCAAGTGGTTTGGCATGAGAGGAGTGGGCTTGCAGCGTGAACTGGGGTGCTGGGGACCCACCAGCCATGCTACGTGCCTTCGGGGCTTTTATGCTGATCCCACAGACCATCAGCAGCAGCTCATGAGTCGTGCTCCTTGGGTGTGTGTTGTGTTTTATTTTCATCTGATGCAAATGCACCAGATAGAATTGAACACTCCACACTGTGAACCAAAGCGTGGTACAGGGGGACCACGCAGAGAAATGATTCAAAAGCACACCTCAGATCCAAACTCCAATGTTAACGTAGATTCCTCTTTTGAGCCCAAGAACATACTAAGACTCAAAGTGGGGCTTGACTTTTATGATGTAAAAAGAATATAAGAATTATACTAAAGAAATTTGGAAGCTGATAGCTATTTTATGTTACTTTACTTTATTTTAATTTTATGCTCTTTTTATTTTTCATTAAGTGACGGGGAGGATGTAACATTTTGGGTTAAGGACCAAGGAAGACCCTTATGATTTAATTCCGTGATGCCTCTTCAAATCTAGTCAATTATGGCATTAAATGAAATATTTAAGTGTGTTTAATACAGAATATTTGATAAGCTTGTGCATCCTTAACATGAATTTATTTAGAGAAATTCCTAGGATGCTTCTTGCGCTGCTGTTTCTTTATTGCCCCTGTCCACAGAGCAGACTCTGGAGTGGCCTTTGAAGTGAAAGCAGTCATAAGTTGCACCAAATCCAATAGGTGATTATCTTTTTTTTTAAATTATTTTGCTGTTTTCAGGTTGTCAGAGATATTCAAGTCTTTCAAAGAACAACTAGAGCCAGGCTGAGGAGACCTTAGAGAATGAGTTGCGGGGCGAGGGGCAGGACAGTGGAGTGGGCTATATGAACACGTAGGGTTTGAGGTGATTGCTGCCACCCGATCTACTCCATCAAGACACACACACTAGGACAGCTGTTGTAAATGTTGCTAGAGTGGGAGCAATGCCATGCACCGAATACCCATAGCACAACAGGCACCTCAGTATCTGCACCGTAGGTGGCCCTCTAACACATTGGAAGACAGGTTCACGTTTGGAGGAGAACTGATTGCATTTCAGTCAACCTCACGAGCTCATGCAGTGACAGATCTCCCGACCTTAGATTTATTTACCTGGAGGTAGGCTTTGCTACTCTTAATATAAATGGTATCAATTTGTTCCTTATTTAGATTTTGCGTAAATAATACTCTGAAACTATCTACCAGCTATCAGCTATCAAGCAGTCAATGGGACCAGGAGGGACAAGAAGTGTCTCAGCCCTGGTAGCCAAGCCAGCACAGTAATTCAGGGGACAAGAGGTCTCGCTGGGAGCGTTCAGACCCATGTTAGGACTCTGCCAGGAAATGAAAAGTTTCGGCTTAATGAAGAGGGCCTGGGACCTCCTGTGCTGGGTTCGGTTGGGCAATGCTGTGGGGACAGGGGACAGAGGGATGTGCCTGTGCCCAAGCTGCTGGGCGGTAGCCAGCCTGACAGCATGCCAGCATTTGTGTGGCAGTGGTGGGGGGGGGACACATTTTCCTTCATGTGTCTGCCCCCGCACTGGCACTGAACAGGGTGGTAGGAATGCGTGCACAGGGCAACCCCGCAGCTGCGGTGAGGTGCTGTGGGCATCCTGCGAGCCCCCCTGGCAAGCCCCCGCCCCACGGAGACACCCAGGGACCCCTGCCCTTCCTGCCATAATGTCACACCCAAGGTGAATTTTGGTCATTGCAGCCTCTGCCCACGTCTTTGAAACCCCTCAGGAAAGAGCTGTACTTGTTTCTGTACTTGGCCCCGCTGTACTTGTTTCTGGTAGAGGTTTCAAAAAACCGGGGGAGGCCATAATGGCCCATTTTTTAAATGGGCAAGCTACCGTGGTCTGTTCTGACTTGGGAGGGGGAATAAGAGAGAAGGAGGTTTAAGCAATAGTATTTTAGCCAGCACTCATTTCTACTTGCCTGCAGGCTGATTCCCCAACTTCTGTGGTGTTGTGGATATCCATTCCGCTCTTCCTAGACCTTCCAAGCAGCTCTTTTTATGCCTTCATGTACCTTTCTCTCTTGCATTCAGCATAGGCAGAAGCTGAGAGTATTAGGGATAGAGAGGAAGGTGACTTTTGGGAGACGAGGACCAAATGAAAGAAAAAGAGGGTACACAAGAGGGGAGACAGGGAATGTAAAAGAAAGAGAATTTGGTGTATACCAGCATGGTGACATCAACAAATGTAGCCCAGCCAGGGAAACGTAGGGACTCTGTATTACCAGTATAAATAACAGAAAGCAACCCAGCCCAGTTAGCTGTAAGGTCAGGGAGGGCAAGTGAAGATCACTGGACTGTTCAGTCTCTGGTGGGTCTCAGCGATTCCCCCACAGCCCCTTCCTGCAGCCAGTGCATCCCAACAAAAGGTCTCGGGAAATTGCCCTGTGGAGACCGCGCTGTGACATCTGGAAGATGCACCTATCTCTGGAGGAGAGTAGCTCTGCTATAATTATTCATGTCTGATAATTAACCAGGATGTAATTAGATATAATCACCCTGACAACAGTGTGCACCTTTTTCAACAGACAAGGAGGAGGCCTTGTTGTCCACCTGTGTCTGATCAAAAGGGATAATAGAGGAGCAAGCCATTAGCGTGCACGTGGTAAGAGAGCTGGGCCAGCGCTCCCATTGAAGGCCTGATAAGTGATACAGCCGGGCATGGGAGAAAATAATTAATTCATGATATTTTTTTAAACTGTCTTTGCCATCATGATCTCAGTTGTCAGTAGCCAACCTGTTTGAATAATGCTGCATAAAAAAAAAAAAAGAAAAAAAAAGAAAAAAAAAGAAAAAAAAAAGAAAAAAAAAAGAAAAAAAAAGAAAAAAAGCCAGGGGAGCTAAAAGAGAAGAGAAAAATTTTCTACATTATCAGCAGGGTTCAGTGAAATTATTGCATCCCTTTGTTGCAGAAAACAACAAGGGAACAGCTGAAATGTTTGCATGGCACCTACCCAAAACCTGCTTAACAGAAATGCTCCAAGGCCCATAACGAGGGCCCTGTCCTCTGCTCATCCAGGATGACCAGAGTCATGCATGGAAACCCCCAATCCATGGAAGACAGGCTTAAAAATGTGAGCTGGGAGTGCCTAGTGCCCGAGCCTTGCTCCGAGGGGCAGCTGAGATCCCTTTACTTTAGCCCTGGGGCAGCTGCACACAGAAAAGAGCAGCAGCGGGGCCAGGGAGCCATGTCAGGGATGCCCCCACGCCCCGGGATGCTTTAATTGAATTCCCAAGAGCAGCCACCTTCCCATGTGCCGCCGACAGCAGCCCTCTGCCCTCGCCCACGGCCCCGGCCGTGCCACCTCCCCCAGGACAGAAACACGCAGCTTGCCACCTTCCCCATGAACGGTGTCCATCAGGCTCCACTGCAGGGCAAGAGATGCCACTATAAAGTGTATTAGAGGAACCAAATTCTCACCATCACGTGGAAGGGGGTGCCCCAACACCAAAAAGAGATGTTTTACAGGGTTCCTCTCAGGAGGTGCTGCTGTCAGCCTGCTTGCTGAAGCTCATGCCAGCCGTCCTAGGGATCTGAAGAGAAAGCATTTCCCAAAGGGGGATGTGCTGGACCACATGCAAAAAACTATATCAGAACTGAACCTTCCTTTTGCAGGAGGAGATGGACCAGATCCAATCCCCAAAATATTTCTGAAGTAAGATGAAGTTCACGCTTGGTTCCCACATCTAAAGGCTGAAGCGGACTCTGCTCTTACACTGGGTAAGAACAACATTTCTGGCCTTTTGCTTTAGATCTTAGACTTTCCTCCTGCGCGTAGCACAGGGTTTTCCCTCAGCAGCTTTGAATTATCTTTCAGGATGTCAAAATGTCACTAGTTTGTGCCTGAACTGCAGCCCAAAGTTTACTAAAGAGCAAGGTCTCCTAAGGCAGAGACCTCGTGCAACACAATCATGTTTTATTTTTTTTTTTGCTATGCTTTATTAGAAATAACTAGAAAACAATACATTGCATTAGAAAATGTTGTTAACTGGCTTTGTGACAGTTTCTGTGCTACGTGCTCGTAGCCCACCACAAAAAAGCTATGCTGAGGTCAGAGTCAGAGCACTGATACAGTCAACGTTTGGAGCCAAAGAAGAAGTCTAGCCAGAAGTTAGACTCTTTCTAAACCACCCAGACACTGCTCTATAATTTTTTTTCTGCTTCTGGGTTGAACACGTGGATCTTAGTCAGGCTCAGGGATGATACCTGCACCTGCCCATGCTTGATTCACCCTGTACAGGGCAAATTCTGGGTAACCACCAGCCACCCCTGTCTGCGCAGGGTGGCACCAAGACAAACTGTCTACAGCCAGGCATCTGCCTCTCAGCCAACTAGATCGAGGTGCTTGGTCTTCCCCCATTCCCCCTTTGATGCAAAATTTTATTTATTTTTATCTTTTTTTTCCCTCATTTATTAATTTATTTTTATTTTTACGTTTCCTCTGTATTTGGCTGCTTTTTCCTCCAAGGCAGATGTGGGCAAATACACAAAGACAAAATGTGCATTTTTTTTCCTTGAAATCTTGAAAACCTTTGATGAGACCATAAGTTAGATTTTGCTACGTGTAACGAAGGATCCCTGATTTCTGTGGTTTTCCGGATTCTCCTGCCTCTTTCTGTGTCTCCACCTTGCCAGTGCTGTCCGACTGTGGGACCCTGACAATGTAGTATTGAGAAAATGCTGCTGACATTGGAGTACCCACTGGAGAAACTCCTTATCACGTTAAGCAGAAATGTCACTACTGGCACAATCAAAGTCTAAAAGTTCACTTTTTGTAGATATTTCCCAGCATCTACTGTGTTTTGGCAATCAGTGCTGCATTCATAGAAAGCAGGTACCAAAGCAGCATGGATACAGTTGAAGCCCAGTTGCTTTAAAATACCGTGAACAATTATTCTGGCAGTTTTTCTGAGTTTTTAGGATGCATCTGAGTATTTAGGAGCTTGGAGTAAGTGTTTCTAACGGCGCTGGGGAGGCAGCCTGGAGCGGTGGGAGCTAGGCGGCCAAGCCGGAGGGGAAAGGTGGGCTGTGCAGGCTGGGTGTGCTCTTTGGGGCAGGGACTGTCTCCCTCCATGACAGACCCCTGTTTCCGTGGCTCCGCATGTAACACCTCGAGGAGGGTCTATAGGAGCTGTTTTGATGCAAACATCGGTCTCTCTCCTTTCAGAAGCACCCAGTGGACCAGCCAAACCTGGTTTAGTAGATCTTGCGCTCACCAGATTGTCTCCGGCCATGGTGCTTCACCCAGGATCAGATGCCCACAATATTTTACATTTGTAAGGCATCCTTCCCCCCTTCAAAAACACAACCCAGCTATCGCTGCTTTGTATCACTTCGGTCAGAGCACTGGAGGGGAGAGTCATTTCCACCCCTGCCTCAGACATTATACAGATGCCTGATGAAGCACGGAAGAAAGCGAGGCTAACGGGGGCCAGCCCAATTAGCGCAGCACCCTGGGCAGGCCGTTTCAGCTGGGCCCTCCGTACCGCCCGCCGGGCCGGCTGCAGATGTGCGGGCGGTGAGTGACAGGCAGAGGAGCCGGGACCCCACCACTTTCAAAACCCTTCCCTGGGATTTTCCTTCTTCGTTTTTCTCTTTCTCCCCTCTCACCACGTGAAGCGCGCGGTGGGCTGTATGTGCAAACACTGACAGATGGTGACACTGGGCTCCAGCTCAGGCAGATTAGAAAGGGAACTCAGTGTTCAAGGGACCAATTACCACTCTGTCCCCTCGGGGAAGAGCATATCAGATGTTTACTGGGGGTTAATAATAAATGAATTGAAAAAAAAATTGCTCTTCGAACACCATATTCTGTGTATTCATGTCAGCAGGTTGTAATTAGCTAATTAAATGCTTGGACTGACAGAACGGCCCCAGTGGGGGTTGCAACATTGCAGACCGCTCCTGAAATATGAGCAGGAAACATCTTGGAATATGTAGGCAGCAGAGCAGTTAACACCTCGTATTTAATGGGACACTTCTTCCTGCAAAGGTTACTGGGGGAGCTGGGAGGAGGACTTGGACAAGTCCTGCGTCTGCAGAGCTCGCTGCCAAAAAAGCTTTGGAGAGCGTGCAAGCGAGGGGGGCAGGCAAGATAAGGAAACAAGCCATCACGGGCGCTCCGCAGCAGGCAGCCATGGAGAAAAAAGGACGAAGCTTTTGAAAACAGGTATACGATTCAATATGAGTATCAACTAGGTGATAACTCCCAGCTCCTCCTTGAAATGGTAGAGAGCTCCGCGGTGGCGAGAGAGCTACCAGGAGACGCAATCTGCTATAAATATGGGTGTCCAACCGTGTACGACCAGTTTGAGTCATCAAAACCAAAGCTACACTTAAGGAACATGAAAGGCCCACCTTTAACCTCGCGAAGCAGAGGAAATGAGAAGGCGCATTCAAACTCTTGGCTGCCGTTCGGGTATTAGCTCATGCCGCACGCCCCTGCCCTCGCTGCTGGCCTTCGGAGATGAGAGCGTTTTGTACCACTGGCATGTCACCACTGCTTGTTTGCTTTCCTGGCTCCTTAGTAGCAGCGGGGTTGGGTTTATGAACAGCAAGGCACCTGGCACACTATACAAATAGGGGAGCAAAATCCATGCCAAATTACAGCACGAATAATGCATCCGTCTGGGACGTATCAAAGGAGGCGTTTGCAGCACCGGCAGTGAAAATCATAGTGTGTCAGGCTTTTTCAAGCCCTAGATTTCTTTGGTCCCACTTGCTAGACACACTGCATTGAAGGTAAAAAACCACTTACAGGAAGGAAGCAGCCTGGAAGTGTGCAAGCTGTCCCAGTAGGAATCTGAGCTCACCCTCATCAGCCGCTTTTTGATTGCGTGAAATGACCCGCAGCACTGTGCACTTGGACCTGCAGCATCCCAGCATGTTGTAGACAAGCAAGACAGAGGTATCAACCCCGTGGTCCTGGGTGGGGTAGAGTGGCAACGCAATGGGAGTTTGCCCTCTTCCCTTCCCTCCCCAGCCCCATGCTGCTCCCAGTGCAGCTTGGCTGGAAGAGGAGAGCTACCCAAACTCTTGAAGTTTTGAACAATGATTTCTCAGAGATGAAAGGCTGTGTAGATGAAAGGCGTGGGAAATATACAAGATGCCTCCAAGATGTAAACCATGAGATATCTACAGAACATGAGAAATCAAAGGGAAATGTGCCACTTTGCACCTTTCATTCATTACCGCATCAGAAGTTCAGTGTACGCAAGACAGCTCATTTGAAAAACAATTTGAGATGCGCATTAGACCATGTACCAAGGCAGATGAAGAGCCAGTGGATCGGGGCTGTGTGCTCGGTGATGCTGGTATGCGCAGGACTGGGGGAGGACCACACTCTGCCAAACCCCGTGCGTACGAGGGCTCGCCTGCTGTAGATAGGAGGTGTCATCTGACTCCTCAAATCAGGAATGCTCTGATGAACTCAGGAGGTCTAACCAAACTTTTCTTTGCTGCAGCTGTGATGTTTTCCTCATGCCCCTGCTAGTGCTCTGTGCTCTCTGCTGTAAACATGCCCACCCAAAGAGCCTGAGAGAGGATGGCTGTGATGCATTGCTGTCAGACTGGGATGTATGTTTGCCCCGTGAGAGCTTGTTGATCTTCCCTTTCCCCTCTCCCCGAATGCTTATTATGATTTCAGAAAAAAATCACAGCTGTCCCACGCGTGACGATCTGAACTGTCTCTGTCCCATGCCCTCCCACCCTTCCAGGGGCGTCTGTCCAGCCTCTGGGGTCAGTTTGGGAGGGCAGCTGCAAGGATAACCAGTTTTCTTTTTCTCCTGCCCCTGCATGCGAGGGAATAAGGCAGGTTACTTTGCCCATGATTCATTTTTTAAAGCCTTTCTCTTTGATGACCCAGCTTCACAAAACTGCAGTCGTTCAGGCTCCTTTAAGGACTTTCTAGCACTGACTTGTTGGGCAAGTTATGGAAATAGCCTTTTTTGTATTATTTTGGCCAGCTGGGACAAATTCCGCCCTCTTTTCTAGGCCAGCAAGCTCGTCGGTGGCAGAATTGGTGCAATTTAATCAGGCATTGGCAAAAGCTTGGTAAAATGGAGGCTGAATATGGGGTGTGTCTTCCACGCCAAGCAGACCCTCATCCACAGGTAGCCTTCACAACACATGGATGCTCAGAGGTAGTGGAGTCTGAGCGAGATGCTCCTTCATGGAGGTGGCTGTAGGAAGCCTGCCCTGATGGGTCCAGGTGTGAGTTTGTAATAGTTCTCCCAGGCTCCCTCTGCCATTACGCAAAACCTGGGGAAAAGCATGTGTCCCGAGCTGTCTCCGAGCCTGGCCTGCCCTGGGTGTGCTCAGCACCTCTCCAGCTGCGCAGGCCTGGCGGGATGCTCTGGTCCCCGGTAAAGCCAACAGACCTGAAATGTGCGACATCAGGGCAGCCGGTCACCCAGCTGGTGACGGCTTTACAAACGGCTCATGAGAGTGCCTCCACCAGAATAACAGACTTGGCGTTCAGGTTTCAGTTCCCTGTGTAGTCACAGTCAGAACAACTCTTTGCGCTTTCCACTGCAGGAGTTCGGGTTGAACGTTTAAAATCCTCCAGGAGCTACACCGTAAGGAGAAGTGACAAGCAGGGAGTAGACAACCTCTGCTGGCTGGCTCCCACGCGCGGGGAGCCACCATGCTGCTGCCTGCTCCCTGCCTGTCACCCATTCCCGCACTCAGCCCTGCTGGGACATCCTGCGATGATGTCTTTTGGTTTTTTTGACTTCCTCAGGCCTGGGTTTATTTTTCTGAACAAGGAGTAGCACTGTTCTTACATACCTATGGGCTCAGGGCCTTAATTCACACTTTGCAAAGCATTTCTGGGCTCAGCCTCACACTGTGCCTCGTTCTATGCCTGTTGCAACGATGCAACAGATGCTTGAAGTTCAGCGTGCTGCCAGCAGTTTTCCCAGATCCTGTCCGTATAACCTGACTCTTTGCAGAAATTATTTATAGGTACAGATATATGTTAGCACGGTTGGGATTCCAGGCAGTAAGATATTTTCTGTGCAAATATGCAGCAGAGGACGTGCTGTTTATCACACCCACTGAGCCCAGCTCGTGTCGCCTGGGAGGACGGGAGGAAAGCACGCAGCACCCTCCATGGGCGAGGAAGGCCTGGCAAAACTGCCGGCTCCTTGTTACCAAGCTGTGATTAGCTACTACAATCCTGCTCAATCATAATATTCCAGAACTGAGTCATCCATCAACATCAGCTATGTTTGTAATTGCCGTATTGGATAACCACATATATTTATTATTTACCAGAACACGCTTTATTTGTGTTCATTACAAGCTGTTAATGAGGTGTCTGTTTTAATGGCAGACGTGGAGTTAATAAGCAGGAGGTGGAAGGATCTTGCCCTTTGCCAATGGATTTGATTTCTTTGCTGGCTTTCGGGCAACCACATATCCTGTCCGCAAATGACAAGCAGCAGGATCGTGGGGTCTGCCTCAAGCACGTCTGCTGTCACCTCATTTTGGCAGGGTCACGGGGAGACGGGAGGAGGTGAAGGTGCAAAAGGTGCCACCCGTGGACATGATCAAGAACGACCTGCCCCGCACGGAGTGATGCTTGCCCGGCAGGTCCCCGGATACTGTGCCCCCTTGGGGACACACGTGGCGTGCTGCCTGTTGCTGGCAGCCATGGGGCTCTGTGGGGTACAGCCGGATGCCGGCAGCACGGCCACCCCGTGCAGGCAGGACTCAGCTTCTTTGCATTTTGCAGAGTGTTTTAGGAGAAACATGTGGCTCGCCCATCACCGCTGTCCCACACTGGTACAACTGCGCGGGGTGCGGGTCCCAGCTGCCCGAGGAGGAGGGGGTGACGCTGGGAAGCCCGTCTCCCCACACTCACCCCGGCTGGGATGCCTGTGCATCAGAGGGGTGCCTTTGGGGCCCTGCTCACCGTCGGGACACTTTTCCAGCACAAACTGTAGGCTTAAAGCAAACCAAGAGAAACTCGGGCAAAATTTCAGGTGAACCCAGATGGGCAGGTGATGGCGGTTGAGCCTGTGCTGCGGGCTCAGTCCTGCGCTCTCCTGTGCCCCCTGTGCCAGGGGTGCAGCTCCTCTCCCTGGATGAGATGATCCAGGGGATGCGGGGTGCTCCCCAGCCCCCATCCCTCATCCCCAAAGTGGGAAGGGGGCATGGCTGGGATGTCCCCTTCACTGCCCTCCTGCCCAGGCTGGCCTCCCTGGGGACAGGAGGAGATGGTGGCGCTGGCAAGGGATGGTGTGCAGGGTGAGGCCATGCGTGGTGCCGTCTCAGGGAGGCTGGCAGCGGCTCTGCTGGGCTCACCCCATCTCTCCTCTCAGGGAGACGGGGCGACAGATGCAAGGCAGGCAGCGAGAGTGGAGGCTCCCATTATTTTGGCCTTGGGCTCTTTAGGAGCAGTGGCTGTCTTGAGAGTCACCCCGCGGCTGCGGCGGCGTTTGGCCAGATCCACCCGATGGCTTTGCACATTCCTTTTCTTTCCCTGAATGAATGGTCTAATCTGGCTGGAGGGCATTGCAAGACCCAATAGCCAGTTTGCTGCACCTGCTCATCAGGGATTGAAACACCTGCCGTGGTCGGGGCTTAGCGTTTAAGTGCTGCTATTTGAAGACAAATCTTGTCTTTTGTCTCTGCCTGAGCCTCCTCCCAGCTCCCCCCTCCCCTTAAAATAAAACACACACACACATATTAAAAAAAAAAAAAAAAAAAAGAGAGAGAAAAAGGCTGTGCTGGGTGTTTTTTGGACAGGGCTTATTTTTTCTCTGATTTCCAAGAGAAGCAACCCTTGCTTTCAGTGTTAGGTGCATTGCTGGGAAAGGTTATTCACACAGGCAAAGAGAAGCACGAGCACTTTCGTTTTGCTCACAGCTGTTTAAAAGGCCTGTGCTGATGTTAAAACATTGGAGTGTTGGGTGGTTACACTCTGAAGCGTTGCTGTATCATCCTGGTACCGGCAATAAATGCTATGCAATAAACTGATGCTTTCAATGACAACAGATGTTCTTCTTCCACACAGCCTCACACCTACATTTGACCTTTAATTTTTTTCAGGTTGTTTTGTTGTGACAACAAACAAATAATACAGAGTCAATAGCTAGTGCGAGATTTATATAATGGTGAATTAGAAGGGAGTTGTAAAGTTTGTGCCAGTAAATTAGGAAGTAAGGAAAATGGATTTTATCCAAGAAATGTGACTTCTCTGGGGTTTTTTTAGTGAATTTGTGCATTTGGGTGACTAAGGCACTTGGGCAGTGTAAGGAAGCCTCGGTTTTTCAAGATTTATTAAGAAGATGCTAGAAAGATATAAAATGCACTAAATGGACTGGACAGGAACCAGCTGATACATCTTCAAGGCTAATAGAAAGCAAAAAAGTATGTTTCTCATGGCTCTGAAAGGATGTGTTCTGGAACCAAGTTCTTTAACACTTTTATCAGTGATCAGGAAGAAAAATAAAAGCTGCATTACATACAAGGACTGCCAGAGAGCAAAGTTTGCACGGGAGGTAAGTAGTGAAGAGCAGGCTTCAGGGAAGGGAGCTGGGCAGAGCTACAAGCTCGAGTAAAAAAAGGGGAAACGTGTCAGTCCCCAGTGCAACAGAAAGGGCTCCCTGCCCTGCCCAAGCACCTACCCTGGGAAAGGAAATCTGGCAACGCATCGCTCCTCGGCCTGCCCGTATAACACAATCTAGAGCAAGAAGTTGAAATTAGGCAGATGCAAACTAAGAGGTAAATTTGTAACAGAGGATAATGAACCACTGAAATTACTTACTGAGGGATGTGATGGATTCTCTATCACTGAAGACTTTTAAATCACATCAGAATTTCCTCATCTTTTCCCCCACCCACCAAAAAAAGAGATGTTTTACTTGATTCAGAGGACTTTTACATTCCATATTAGAGAGAAGATCAGGCAGGATGATCACAGTGGTCCTGGCTTTATAACCTATGGATACATTTGATCAGAAAACAATTTTAACAGAAGACAAACCCATGAAAATGCCGAGCATCTTTCAGTTTCATTTATCAAAAAATATTTGTGGGATAGTTAAGAAATATGGAGGGATGGCTAGTTCATTCCTTTTGGAGCAATTATAACATCATGTTAAATAAATGGGGAGAAAATTTAGGCCCAAAATAAGAAGAGGCTTGTTCATACAGTGGTGGTCAGCCTGCCAAATTCTCTACATCAGGGGTGAAATAATCAAATAGACAGTTAATCTTGGGGGAACAGATCCTAATAAAAGAAGAGCAGGAGATCCTGTGTTCATCTGCACAATAAGCTGAACTTGCTTTAGGGCACAGATCAATTGCTAGTAGGTTTAAGAAGAAATTTCTCCCACGGGTAGCTTAGGAAGAGTGATATGTGCTCCATGAATGCCTTGAGAGGCTGGAGAAGCCCACTTCAGTTCACTGGGAGCTTAGCCTAAGCCTGCTTCATGAAAGACACCAGGACTTTTATTAAGAATTTCAATCAACTGAGTCCTCATGCAGTTTTATGTAGTGGTGTCCTTGATTTCTTTGTGATCCTGGTATTTTTGTGGCTGAAGGATGAGTGACTGCCCGCTGGGAGCAAGGTTTGGGTTGGAGCTTTCTGTTGTTGTCTTTGCCTGGAGCATCTAGCGGGAGGCCGCCGATGGAAGTACGATGTCAGCTGTGATGTGATCTGGCACAGGTTTTACTGTTACAAATTCCCTTGGCGGTTGCCTCTCAGAGGCTATACCAGCAAAAAGATAAAACAAAATAAAGATCAGAGACAACTCTACTTACATGTCCTTAGCAGTATGGAGACAATATCTTCATTATTTTTTGCCTGGGAGATTAATCATACAGGACCTTTGTCCTTTCCAATTGACTGCGAATTTAAAATAGTGCTGTCTTGCAGAAAATAATTCAAAGGAAAAGAAATTTCATGTTGCTCTACCTAGAGTTGCCTGTGTCTTTGTCCTCCACATGGTGTAACTCCTCCCTTTTCAGCAACATGGTACCAGGATGGGTTGTGTCCTGGATACACACAACTCACAGAACAGCCCACAGTGCTAGACTGACACCTCGCCGACACCAGCATGAATTTCCAGTGTTACTCAGGCACGGACTCGAGTTACAATGTATTTGTGACAGTGGGAATCTCAGACTAGGTTAATTCTCAAATAACAGCTGAAAAAAAACAGCAAGAAAAAGTCTCAGTGGCTTTGAAGGGGAGGATGCTATTCAAGTAGCGTACCATAGAGAGTTAATGGTTACAGTGCAGTGGGTGGAAGTAAAGCCACTGCAGGTGTGTTTCTTAATGAGTTGCTAATTGGGCAGGTGCAGATAAATAGGGGACAGGAGGGCTCCCTAGTCCTGGGGAGTAAAGAGGATTCTGTGCTGGGGTGGGTAGTGCTGCAGCTGAAAGAAAGATTGATTTGTTTTTATCAGTGACATTATCTTCATGTAATCAGCAGAACACAAGGTTGTTGGCTCTAGTAATAAGGAAGAAATCTGTATGCTGGAGGAGCACACTGGGCAATGAAGGTTTTGGGCAATAAGATGAGAGGGGTAGAGGACATGGGATCAGAGCTCACAAGTTTGCTGAGGAATAGAAATGGGTTATTTGTGGGGGTCTTGAAAAAAATATGAGGCTTAAAGGTAGGGCTGTTTGGGTGTTGGAAGATGCTTTGGGGATGTGCAGCAGCAGCTTTCTTGATAGGGATAGCTCTAAGCCCACCAAATTAACTGGTGTTTCTTCTCGATAATGGAAATTGCTCAAGGTAAAAGAAACACAGTGGAAAAGATGGTGTGCTTAGAAAATGGGAGAAGGGAGAGTAGGAAGGGACATATTCCCTGAAACTTTCAAATAACCTGTTCTTTCTTCTCTATAGCCAGAGAAGGTGAGCCCCTATAATTCCCTTGTTTAGCTACATACTCCTTCAGTTTTCCTCACTGCTTAGAGGTGAAGACTATTGTCAAGAAAAGATGAGCGGGTGTACTGTACTACAGGTGCTCCAGGAGGCAGACAAATATAAACCCTCTCCAGTATAAAGCCTTTCTGTGCTTCGCATTAAAGCAATTCCCTTCCCATCCATTTTTCCTCACTAGAAGGCTCACTGGTGGACTGTGATGGCTTTTTTTTTTTTTTCCCCTGGCTTAAGAAGCAATTTGTAATTAGCTTTCCTCCACCATGCTCACTCCCTGCCAAAACAAACTTGTCAATAAAAGTCTGATGTTTAGATGCAAAAAAGATGTACATTTAATTAAATGTGAAGCTGGTTTGTGAGAATGGAACATGTGGAGAAGCCACTAAAGAGCGTCACACAGAGTGTAAAGAGCTGGAAGCAAATGTTTGAAGAAAAGGAACAGTGTGGATATTATGATTTCAAGCCACAAACATTGTAGAAGTGAAGCAAATGGTAAAGCAAGCAATTTCTGGATAGTTAAAAAAAATATCTGCTAGTTGCATCAAATTAAGGCCTTAGAAAAAACTTCATAAAAGTTGAGAGTGCTGTGCTTGGGACATACGTGTGGAGAAGGAAATCTGGTGGGTGAGGTCCTGTGGGACTCCGTGCGTGCTGTGTATTATGAGAGGGCTCAATTTTCAAGCCTTCGTTAGTTTTACTAAACAAACACGCATTCTTGTTAAACGTTTCTCCTGAGACGACAACTATTGACAATACATCTTCCTGAAGCACGTGACAGTTATCGAACAAATAGCTGACGGTTCGCAAAGTTTCCATTATTCTCTAGTTGCTGAGGAAGCTCGAGGGTGCACCAGGAAGCTTGGCATCGGGAGCGCTTCAGCAGTTAATGTTTTTGCACAAAATTTGTTAAGCGTAGAAACTGTGCTCAGACTCAGAAGTGTTGATTCAATGGAAGCATCAGTTTGGGGCCTGCTTTTAAATGGCAATCTGGGGGGCGGATATACGCTCTCTGGGAAAACCATGTGCATCAGCAGCAATTCAGTGTCATAAAAGCTAATGCTAGGAATCACGTTCATTTGAGCTTGTTGGGTGTTTCCATGCACTTTTTGTCTCATGGGACTAAAGACAGACAATGCTGACTGCAGGGAAAAAAAAGGGTGCTCGTTTCTCTACGGTCCTCAAATGTGCAAATAACAGGAGGCTCTATTTTGATCTTTGCGTGGAGGTTGCTGTTGTTGTGAAACACTCACATGCGGTCCGAGTGTTGCTCTGGCATGGTGTTTCATTAAGCCGAAATCAGCGCAACGTGTACACAATGAGGACAATAAACTTGATTTTCTTACTTTGGAGGAATCATATGAAACATCTGAAAAGTGATGAAGCTTAAAATCCTCCTCAGAAATGAGACAAATCATAAAGCAGTCAACAGCAACAAAGTCGTTTGTTGATAGAGATGTTATTCTATGATTTTTTTTTTTTTAAATAATAATTTAGCAGCAACTACGTTCATCTCCAGGTGGAGCATCTTAGCAAAACCACAGTCTACAGTTACCGTGTGAAAATACATTTCCCTACTGTTGAGGCAAACGTTTTCTGAGGAAAGTAGAATGCAAAGAGAAGCACTGGAACAATTTCTCTTTGGTCAAATCAGCTAAAAATGCTTTTGTTTTGGAGCAGAAACACACTGAATAATTTAGTTAGCTTATTATCTTTTATACTTGATTTTCTCAGCTGATATAAAGCCATGGGAAGGCTTCCTTTTTGTTTCTTTTCAGGCTGCAAATCAGAGCTGAAGATAAACAGCCTTCAAATTGCCTCTTGCTAAACACAAACAATTACAGTAAGATAGACAAACAGCAGTGTATGCATGAAAGTAGTGTAATACATGATGGTACATATAATCTATCAAAGATGGCTGTCTCAACACCATGTCAACCAAAATTATAAATGTTGTTGTTTACTAAAATGCAGTACTCATGAAAAATAACAATAACCCAAGTATGTGAACTTTGGCTGTTAGTTTTCATTAAATTTGTTAATAGCTGCCACCACTCCTGACTGCTGCTTTCTTAATCAGCAGGAAAATAAGGCTCTTATGCTAAAGACCCAAAATGACTTCCTATTTCTTTCTGGGTCTCTATCACAGAGACCCACAGAAACAGGTGGCTGGAAGGACCCCCAGGATCCCTCGTGTTGCTGTGTGCTGCTTATCTCCGGTCAAAGCCAGTGCTAAGGTAAAGCTGGCATCACCTGCCTCTTTCCACGCTGGTAGCTGCATCTGCCAGTGCAGAGAGGCTGCTTTTCTCTCTCATACTGTGCCACAGACATGGTGCAATGTGGTAAGAGGCAGATATAACCACAACGGATTACTTTTTCTTTTCCCCTGTGGTCCAGAGACTAAACCACAGCTGCCAGTGGTTTTTCTGCAAGTACTGCAGTTGCCAGGCAGGACATTATGCCGTGATGCTGGGCTTGCACTCCTCCTCCTCGCTCAGGCTTTCTAGGTACATATTGTCAAGCTCCCATTAAGCATGGCTTGCCCCCCATTCCTGGGCATCCTTGTGCTGTGTCTGTCATTACTGCGGGAGGTTCTGCAGCAACCCTGTCCCACCCAGGCTGTCCTGCTGCAGCGATGGCACCGTGTTTCAGGGCTGGGAGGAAGCACTGGTTGCAATTTCAGCCTGCCCAGGAATCCCGGAGGTATCATCTCCTCAAGTGCACCAACAGACAAGGGTAGTTGGTGCTGAGGACCCAACCTCTACCATACACAGGTTCTGGAGTTTCTCTTGACTCTAGCCCTCATCCAATCCCATGAACAAATCCTATGAGGAGCAGCTGAGGAAGCTGGGGTTGCTTAGCCTGGAGAAAAGGAGGCTGAGAGGAGACCTTATCTCTCTCTACAACTACATGAACAGAGGTTGTAGAGAGTTGGGGGGCAGTCTCTTTGCAAGTAACAAGTGACAGGTCAAGAGGAAATGGCCTCAAGTTGCACCAGGGGAGGTTTAGATTGGATAGTAGGAAAAAATTCTTCACCAAAAGGGTTGTCAAGCATTGGAACAGGCTGCTCAGGGAAGTGCTTGAGTCACCATCCCTGGAGGTATTTAAAAGACTTGTAGATGTGGTGCTGAGAGACATGGTTTACTGCTAACTTGGCAGTGCTAGGTTAACCGTTGGACTTTGTGACCTTAAATGTCTCTTCCAATCAAAACGATTCTATGATTCTAGGACTCCACTAATGGCCAGAGCAAATTAGGTTGTGCTCTTGCAACGTGTCTTCTGGCTTAGTTTCGCACAAAAGAAATCCAGTTTGGGATCTCTGGGACTGCTCTCTGGTGCAAGATGAAATGTGGTAAGCGGACACTACCACAAAATTCACTTCAGAGTCACACTCTGGATCTGAACTGAAACACTACTGTGAAAGCACCTTACATTGGTACTGTTATATATTTGCTTTGTCGAGTAGAAGCTGAAGCTCAGAGAGATGGCTGGGAAACCTGACTCACTACAGCTTCCTTGCAAAGGTTATTAGGTGTTAGGAGTGTGCTTCAACACCACTTGTTAGTAAACACACTTTAGGAAACACTAACTGTGACCAGCTACACAGGAGGTTGTGTGGAGTACAGGAGTTTTGGACAAGGTCAGTAGAAAACCAGGTGTCTCATCCGTAGGAGAAAGGCAACATGGATGAGCCATAGATGCAATGCCTATCTCACTGCCAGTTTCAGTCAGAAAGTGATTACAGAAATCATGTGTCTTGTGAAGTTTGTTATTTTTCAGAACTGTTAATGTTTTCCTGCAAACTGAATCCTAAAATACAAATGTTGCTTGGAGTGTCAGCATCAACCACCAGCTTTTGATTCACCTGCTTCCTTCAGGAGACTGGTCAGAAGCTTGTGCTCCCTCAAGGAGTCATTTATTTCCAGAAATGATGCAAATATATTCTATCTTTGTTTTCCGGAGTCAGGAATAATGTGGGCCCTGAAAACCTATTGCTGATTAGTAACTTCTAACAAACTCAGTTCCTCGGGGAATGTCAATGGCAAGTCTAAGATGTGGTGTTTATCCTCTCAACAGATTGACTTGCACCCAAACAACCAGACAAACACTGCCTTAAAGAAGCAAAGCATTTGCAGTTTTAAACAAATTATTTTAAAAGAGAGTGCATTTTGCCGGCTATCAAACTAAAACAGAATAGATTTTTATAACCTTCATTACCAAAGGTGCTACTGCTGACTTTGCTGCAATAGAAACACATAAAAATGTCTGCTTTCTGCACACCCATAGCATAAAATTATATTTCTTATTTCAAACACTGTTTTCCACCAGTTTCTGAAACAAGCTACGGCATCAATGGGCCAACACTAATGGAATGAACTTCAACAAGGCCAAGTGCCAGGTCCTGCACTTGGGCCACAACAACCCCTACCCACTGCTACAGGCCTGGGGAAGTGTGGCTGGAGAGCTGCCTGGCAGAAAAGGACCTGGGGGTTCTAATTGACAAGCGGCTGAATATGAGCCAGCAGTGTGCCCAGGTGGCCAAGAAAGCCAATGGCGTCCTGGCTTGTATTAGAAATAGTGCGACCAGCAGAAGGAGGGAGGTGATTGTCCCCCTGTACTCGGCACTGGTGAGGCCACACCTTGAGTGTTGTGTCCATTTTTGGGCACCTCAATACGAGAGAGATATTGAGGTACTGGGGTGAGTGCAGAGGAGGGCAACAAAGCTGGTGAAGGGCCTGGAGAATAAATCTTATGAGGAGCGATTGAAGGAGCTGGGGCTGTTTAGTTTGAGGAAGAGGAGGCTGAGGGGAGACCTCATCACTCTACAACTACTTGAAAGGACATTGTGGAGAGGTTGGTGCTGGTCTCTTCTCACAGGTAATTAGCTATAGAACAAGAGGGAATGGCTTCAAGCTGCAACAGGGTAGGTTTAGACTGGACATGAGGAAAAAATTCTTTACAGAAAGAGTGGTCAGACACTGGAATAGGCTGCCCAGGGAGGTGGTGGAGTCGCCACCCCTGAATGTGTTTAAGAGTCGTTTAGATGTGGTGTTGGGGGATATGGTGTAGGGGAGAACTTTATAGAGTGGGGTTGATGGTTGGACTCGATGATCCCAAGGGTCTTTTCCAACCTAAATGATTCTGTGATTCTATGATTAGTATTGCTGCCTTCTCTATTCCTCCATTCCTTCTTCATTCCTGCCCAAACCAGCATAAGATGCATTGCTCGACTCAATGGGAGCCACAGTGTCACCACCAGCCCAGAGCCCCTGCAGAAGGGACTGGCAGCAAAGGCCTGATGGCATCCAAGGTAGGATGTGAAGGGCACAGTCAGGCTTTTTGTTTGCCTGTTGCTTAGGTGGTATCAAACCCCTTGCTGGGACCAGTGGCCCCAGGGCAAATCCTGCAGCCCTGAGCAGCTAGAAGATGCTGACACTTGTCAGCTTAGGGCATTCATCGTTTTAGAGAATCGGGAACACACAAAGCTTTTTTGTCACCAGTCTGCCATGTATCAGCATAAATGGAAAAAACAGGATCTCTTCCCACTGTCCTCCCAGTAAAGTACGGTAGATGAATGTGTCAGGTAGCGTGAAGGGATGTCTCTCTACTCTCAAGTTTGGATACTCACCCCGGAAACCTTGTCCTCAGGTCTCCACAGCGCCCACTTGACAGCACACATCTGGTGTGCATCAGGTGTGCACCCACAGAAAAACCTGGCCTGTGGCAGGGACTGATGCCCCTCGGTACTGCCTGGACATCACCGGTCCCACAACTTGGGAAACCGCAAAGCCTAAGTACAAAGCAGGGCGGTGCTGTGCCAAGGGCTGTACCAATAGAGGACAAAAAGGCCATCCCTCCCACAGAAACCTGAAACTCTAACAAGTAGCAGCTTAGAGGGGTAGACAGAGAAGGGCCAAAGGTGAGCCAAGTGCCCCCTTCTGCCACTCGTCCTCTGCCTCCACCTAAAAAGTTAGGGACCAGGGAAGGGATAGCTTCTCGGGGTCTCCAGCAGCTTTCTGCATGGCAACTCATTTAAAGAAATGGTTTAATGCTAAAAAGCAAACAAAGAAGCCAAAAATATGTTTTGTTTTCAGTATTTAGTGATTGAAAGCTTAACCATTATGAGCATGTAATTTGCCAAACACAGGTCTCAGCTTGGGTAGGTTTTTCCCTGTTCTGCAAAGTAAAATATCTGGAATCTGGTAATCTTGCATTAAGAGCCAATTTTAAAAACTATGTTTAAAAATTAGTTTCAAATCCTTTTGTTCTGTTTAAACTTACAAATATAGATAGTGCCATTTTAAACCCCAAATTGAGCAAAGCATCAGCAGGAGATTTAGCCTGATTGCTGTGCATGTTTAAAAGAAATGCTGTGCATGTTTAAAAGAAAAACACACTTAAGCGCCGTGACATTCATTTTTTAAGAAACCCAGTTTAATTATATTTTCCCTAATTAAGGATTTCATTATAGGGGATCACATGATTTAATTATATCAATACCCCAAAGACCTGATTGTGAACGTAAAATGTGGATTAAAAAGATGCCTCATCACTTAATTACCTGCTAGATTGGAACCGATCCATGTTGTAGGTCAAAAGGGACATAAAATGCAGGCTTCTGCCTCCCTCTTTGTTGTGCGTGAAGGGCTCTGAGTGTGGGGAGAGAGGGAGGGGGGAACGCTCTTGTGTGTGTAATGGGAGTGATAATTACCTGTGAGCAGTTTTCTAAGCATTTATTGAGATAGATATATTTTAATTTTTTTAATTTATTTTAAACTTTTAGTAAGTCTGTAGTGGAGGTGAGCTGCATATTCCAGATTACAGTCTAGCAGATGCTTGCATATTTCTTCTCAATATACAAGGTCTTGTCTTTCAGAGAAAAAATATCAAGTGGTGGGAAATCTTCGTCTGGGGGTTTGGCTCCTCCTGAAGTGAGCAGATGGGTACCCAGCACTGCAGCAGGGACCAGGGCTGTCACTCTCTGTGTCCCTCCAGCATGAGGCCCCTGGGATGGACCACACTTCTGGAGGTTCCCTGCCTCTGAGTAGCTGGGGACGAGGTGAGGGGAGGAGGGGAAGAAATCTTTTGGGATACCAATACAAAGCTAAGTGACAAATTTTGACCTGCCCAAACCTCACTTACCACACACCACTCTTCCCCACCCTCTAACCAGCTCCCAGCCTCCATTCCCAGGAGGGAGCCTGTGGAGGTCTCTTTGGCAGGGAGCACCAAGGACATGGAGGGGAAATGCTGCATCGCTCACCATGGTCTAGGTTTTCTTCTGTCATTGGAAATACCTCCCCACCTCCCATGTCCCTTACAAGCTCCTACCTAGTAAAGCTAGAAATCTGGCCTTTGTACGTGATGATGCCACAGTACAGAGCACGTTTTCTCAGCAAGAAAATGTCCTTTGTAGGCTAAGTGCAATTTTGTGAGCACCCGTGGCAGCATTTCACACCGTGGGCTGAACCTGTTGGAAAACCCCTACAACAAAGCTCCCCACAACATTCTGAGGGGGCTGAAGGGTTGCAGGATATCCACATAAGGTTAGGTTTTTCTCTTCCTACATGCCATAAAAAGGAAATCTTGCAGCGCTGCCGCAAGGCCAGCAAGCTCTGGCAGGGACAAATGAGGCAGGAGGTCCATGGTTACTTTACTGCTCCTAACACTGCACTGTCCCAAGAGCCAGTTCACCTGATGAGCCCAAGAGACAGACTCTGCTCTGATGTGGAGATGACTCTTGAAAGAGATACCGCACAGCCCTTAGGAAGGCTGGTCTGGAAAAAGAGGGCAGTGTGCTCCTTTTCCTAGGGAAGATACCCCCAGGCAGATAGGAGTGGGAGCCCCCTTAAGCAAGAGGATGGCCTTCAAAGTGTCCCTTTGCTCTCTGGGGGCTGCCTAGTTGCTGAAGCAGCCTGCATCTTCAGACATCATCCTGCAAATCCTGCTGCAGTGGTGGTACCCCTACCTGGCACAAGCTAAGAAAACAAATCCTGTGCCCAGTTTGGGTAGCAAGGCTAGGTAAGAACAAGATTTCCTGGCTGCAAGGCAGCTCCTTGAAACTACTGCTAAAAGCTGATGCTGATACATCCCAGGTCCTTTCTATGGCTTTTCTAAAGGCACCAGGGAGGATATAGAACTGGATGGTCCAGTCATTTAGGACTATTCGCAACCAAGCCACCCTGACACGTTGTCATGGGAGTGAGCAAGGTCCGCACGCCACAGCCGAGGCCAGAACATACCCATGGACAAAGCCACTCCATCCCTCCGCCCCTGGGCACAGTCACCCTGCCCTACCTGCCCTGTGGGCACAGCCACCACCTACCTTCTCCCCCTGGGCATGGCCACCCCACCCTACCTGCCCCATAGGCCCAGCCACCCCATTCCTCCTGCCCCAGCATGGACATGGCCACCCCACCCTGCCTGCCCTGTGGGCAGACCTCGAAGGAGGCTTTGTGCACACACTGGGGCAACGTGCCTGAGTGATGGGAAGCAAGGGAGCACACTCGACTGTTAAATTAACATCTGCAAGTGGCACAGTGCTATGGGACGAAGACCCGTTTCTTTTACTTTGATTTGATCTTATTTTCCTAAGCAGGGAAATGCCCCAGTGACAGCATCGCTGCAGATGGCATCACAAAGCCCCGGCTGGCACCAGCTGAGTTGGCACAGTCAGATTATCATGTTCGAGTTTGTGTCTGTCTTTTCTTTTTTCCCTGCTTTGCTGTGCTAATAGCATTTCTATTACCATATAAGCCTCCGTCAGCTTCCCTGAAAGGACAGAGACCAACATAAAAAGTAGATTTCATTATGACTGGCAAAAAAAAGCAGGTCACAGAAAGAGCTAAACTATGTTAGTCTAGTTTTTTAATTCTTTCTTTTTCTCCTCCCTCCCTCTCTCTCTCTCTCTCATCTGGGCTTAAAGGGAGGCTGGAATTGAAGTCATGGGGTCTCCAGGGCAGTACTGCGGAGCAGCGCTGCTTAATGGGGCAGCTGGTAGAGAGAGCCGAGCACATGTTTCCTTTGCAGTTTTCATCTTCATACTTCACAGGGCCCAGGGACTGATTGATGGAATTCTTTTTTTTTTTTTTTTTTTTTTTTTTTTAAAACATAGCTTTCTCGAGGCCTAGAGCCTGCCCCTCTCAGCCACACTGAACATATGTCCACATATTCCCTTGGGCAGTATTTAAATGTGTGCATCCATGTGGCTGTGTTTGTTTAGTGTGTGCTCCCACTGATCTAATGGGACCTTTCCCATGACCCATTGCTTCCCTAAGTTTGCCACTTGCTGCTGTCAGGCGAGAGAGGCTTTAACTTGTATGGCTGTAGCTGTAAATGAATGGGATTTTTTTCCCCCCCACTTCAGTCCTTTCGACTGAACCCTCTTGCTGATGGATCATCTAATGCAGTTTAGTTGAGAACCCTACCTCGTGCTGTTAAAAAAAGCCAAACCTAAACACACCCCATCTGTTACAATCCTATGTCGATTTATGTGAATGCAAAATTTGTTGGGCTGCTCTCTGCTAGTTAATAAGCCATCCTCTGAGAACAGCATTTGGTCCTGGAAAACGCCCAGTAAGATGTGCATTGCTTGCTATACTGGATACCTCCAATGCTAAACTTTTCCAGGAACAGGAAAAGCAGTGGTTGTGCACAGCACTCACTTGCCTTTGAGGACGCACCGTGCAATTCTGCTTGGTATTTAGCTTCCCCAAGGCAGACAGCTCAGCAAGACTCAAATCAGAATAAAACTCTCCCTAAGACATTTCCAGCATACACAACCTGACTGAGTAATACCGACAACCGCTCAGAGGATGAGACTAGAAGCAGATTATTTACATTTCCAACTACTGCAGCTTTGTGCAGAGGCCTGATCATATAATACCTTTGCTCTGTCTTTCTTTTTCAGCTAAAAGCTTGAAGAATCCCACAGGACATAGGTAAAGGAGGTGTTCAAATGAGTGCAGGAACCATGACTGGCTTGATACAGCTGACAAAGTGAAAAACTGAGTAAATCTTCCACAACTGGAATCTGCATATATTTAAAGCTGTGCCAGGAAATACCATAATGTATGGAAAAATTATATCCAGTGTAAATTAAAAAAGAGATTAATTATATTGTTTGCCAGAGTTCCTGTTCAAGAGCGGAGCTTCGCTGTGTAGCACCAATGCAGTGAGACTGTCCCTGCCCCAGGGAGCTGAAGTGAAACACTGGAGAGCTGAGAGAGGAGATGAACTGCCCGCACATCCCTGCCAAGCTGCACGTGGGACGCCTCTCCTCTGGCCTTCTGGCAAATGCCGACAGTGTCACACCATGCCAAATCCTGCTGGAGGTGAGGCTGAGAGCAAACTTTCCATCTCTGTGCCATGGGCATGGGCTGGACTCCCGCTTCCAGCACTCTCCACATGGGTCGTGCTGGCAGCCAAGAACGGCATATGGGAATTCACTCTGGACATCCAAATGTCAGCTGTGGACCTAAACTCAGCTATCTCTTTTCACTTGACATAGGTTGGGGATAAAATTAGCTGAAGAGCAGGGATGAATATACAAAAATGCAGAGTGTTTGTTAAACATTATATTTTCTATCAAGTAAAGAGCAGTTTTACCAGCAATATCAGCAGGAATTGTGCCATGGACTGAGAAACAACACGAGAACTCAGTTATCCTAAGGCTAAACTGACTTTTCACAGGAGAATGATTTACTAAACAAGAGGACTGCAGCTATATTCCCACACATGGGGCTGACTTCACAGCGCCGCCTTACAACCTTTTCCTCCTTCAGCCTCAGCTCGTACCTCCCCGTGGGACTTGGTACAGTGGCAGCCTGGCCTGAAAACGACATGAAAAAATAGCTGTAGCCTGTTAAAATTGATCTAGTAACATGCTTCTGATTGGATCACATTAAAAGTCAAAGTGAGTAGGACCTTTGCAGAAGGTCATTGAAGTTAATGGAGCAGGTACTACCACCCTGAAGTCTCTTGGCTTTTTGGTGTGTATTTGTCACTTGTCCTCTTTGTCTTTGTTATTGCACTTTCCTGCCACTCTCCAGCATCACGGGATGATTTCTCTCGATGCCGTCTCTGCTCTCCCCTCTCATCCTTATTCCCTGAGACTGCCCGCTCTGCCCAGCCCTTTCATCTCTCTCTTCACAGTCTCCCCTGTTTTAATTTCTCCCTGCTAGCATTTCATCTAACAGCATCTGCTCCCACGGCTGTTCCCACAGGGAAGGGCTGGCAGGGCGATGCCTCATGCCGGCCCGTTCCTGAGGAGCAGTGCTGCGTTCCCTCCCGGGCCGTCCATCCCCACCTACGCCCAACGCTGCCGAGTCCCAACAGTAACTAAATGAGGGTTTGGGATTCGTTGGCTGTATCTATACCACGAGATTAAGCAACTCGGGGGTGCAAGTCCACTGGAACACAATGACCTACGCTCATAAACATTTAGCATGTCTCCTGGCAAGGTGTTGTCCCAATCCAGCCGGGAGCGACAGACAGTTCCCAGGCACAGTCCGGGGCTTCGCGGGGGATACAGACCATTCCCAACAGGCAGCTCAGATGCAACCGGCAGCTTTTGGCAAGCAGAGAGTTTAGCTGCGTGGGCTTTGCTACACTGCATTAGCTGGCCTCAGGGGCAGGGAACGGGCCCTGGCACTGTTGAGATTGCCAATATAGTGCAGCTCTTGGGGTTCGTGGCGTATCAAGCTTGTGCATGAATGTCGTGCATTGTTCAGGTCCGGCACAATCTGCAAAAAGTGATAACACACAGGTACGCGTTTCATAGAGGCTTCCCCCAAAGCGGTCACTCACTTCTCGCCCATGCAGTCATGTTGCCTCCTGCAGGAATGTTTCAAAAAGCCACTGTTGAGCAAATGCTGAATGCAGCCACTATATCCAAAGTGCTTTTAATAGCTGGGATGATGAGCACAATTGAAACCTCATAATATCCATTTCTCACATACCTCTATATTTTTAATGTCACATTCTGATTTTTTTTTTCTCTCTTTTTTAGTGGCAAAAATTCAGAGGAAGCACAGTCGCTGCCAAAAGCATGAGTAACAAAAGCCATCAGGTTACTGCAGGGGCTGAGAAATGACAACATGTTATTATACATATGGTAAGTCCTACTGTAGAGACGCTGTCATGTGATCTTGTGCTGGGATATTAATCACTGGTGCTTTTGTCACTCTCAAAAGGAAGCATAAGGTGATGGATTAGCTTATTTACCCTTTCCGATGAAATATTTCTTTTCAAGTTGATTTTTTAGCCCTACTTTCTTTAGTCTACTGAAGAGTGCACCTGCTGGAAAATACTCTGGGAACGGGTGACCAGTGCAGCATCCTGATTTAGCTAGTTTTACGGTTTGTTTTGGTTTTTTAATTCTTTGTTTCTAGGATACTGGCCCCAGGAGTCTAGCAGGCACTGCTGTTCTCACAGGATACCCATCACCACCTCCACACTGGCTGCCTGCAAGGATTGGAGGCTGGCTGGAGACGCCAGTTGGTACGTGCGCTTTGGAGACTGTTAGTCAGAAAACTTCAGAGGCACACTCCAAACATGGCTATAATGTCCTCATGAGGTAGGAAGAAACGTTCAGTCATCTATACCCTAGCTGGGTTTTGTAGAGTATAACCTAGCCAAAGAAACAAAGCAGGGTCTCCTGATGGCCGTAAAACTTCCCCTCAGAAAATAAGTTGGTAACATGAAAAAGAAAACACACTTAACTCCCTCAGTATGTGCCATAGTGATTTCTTCAGTCAAAATGGCATCATGAAATTACTAATTTCATCAACGCTTTCACCCCTGCTGATTACATCTGAATCGGTGAGTAAAAGATATCTAGTTGGTTACCTAAACTTTGATGTCTAGAAGTTGACTAGTTAGGTAAAACCTGTCTCGCATCAGCCCATGTTGATTGTGTAAATTACAGTAATGAAGTTTCACCTCTTGTTTGCATCTTATATGAACCATCCCATTATCTTGCACTGGGTTATCCAATTTATATTTTTAATATGGAAGCAGCATGAAGAACTTTCCCAATACATCAAGAGTGTCTCCTGTGCATCCATATTTATTTTATAAAAATCAGAATGAATGAACTAAGGTGATCCTTTGTTACTCCTTTGACAACCCTTGAATCCATCTGGGCTTCTAACTGTGGTAGCCACTGCTGAATATCTTTCTTAATCACTCTTGCAACAGAAAAGAGTTCTGGTTTATAACTTCACATAAGGATGACATCTGGCTTTTTAGCAAAATAATTTGCTTTCTAATAACATAAGATGGCAAAAAAATGTTGCAATTAAAGTTCTAAATTTTGATAAGGAGCATTCTCAATTGCTTTGATCATGAATGAAAAAAAATGTTTTCAGCAGCTAGAGAAGCAGCTACCTTTTGCAGTTTAAATAATGTTCACTTCCTCATCTTCACACCGAAGCATTTCAGGTGCCCTTTAGTTTGTTAAACAAATAACACTGTTAAAATGAAGCAACGCTGTGTACACTGGGGATGCAGCAGTGCTGGGGATGCTGCGGGAGCTGATTCTGAGATGAAGAGCTGGCCTGGCTGTGAGCACCTGCACCCCAGACCCTGAGCCCCCAGCTGCTATCCACCAGGGACACTCCTGGTCTCACAGACCCAGTGTTAGCTTCGTCTTCGACATAGAGCATGCTCACCCTAAGATTTTTTTCAGTATCACATGCCAATCATCTGTCTTTACCTATCCATTAAAAATGTGGTTCCATCCCACTTTTCTTGTCTGTCCTTGCACACATTTCATTCAGACACTTAAATTCATGGAGACCCAGTAATTTTTTCCTCTGTTGATAATATGAAATCCATTCTATGCACCTGGATGCAACAGGGATGTAGAAGCACAGGGATCCCTCAGTGCTGCTGGACTCCACATCAGTCTCTGGTGAGGGTTTCTCTAACTCTACCATGTTTTCTATGATCATTTCAGAACAGTGGTGGCCAAGATCAGAAATAACCCTTCTATAGGCATTTGTTTTCATGGTGAGTGAAATTTACCTTTCCTCAAGTCCTTTTTTTTTTTTTTCTGGTGCATTTCAGGAATAGGATGTTTATTGCTGGTCGCTGCTATGACCCCACCATTCACTGCCCACAGCCATCTCCCTCCTCGCTGCTGAGCTTGACAGTCATTTTGGCAGCCTTGATTTTTCTTCTCAGCTTTACTGTTGGTGCCTCTGTCCAAACTAAGGAGGAACTCAGAAATGCCCCCAGGTCACTGTAGAGCAGGACATGACCCAACTGCCAATCTCACATCCTGGTTTTATCAGAAACCGGCTTGTTAAGAGTTGTGAAGCTCTCAGAACCCTAAAGTAAGCCATAGTAGAGCACTACAATTTAGTTCAGATGCAACTGGTGTGATCTTCTTTTGGCTTTCTATAAGGAAACGGTAATTTCTGACACAGAGGAAGCCTGCTTTCCCCTTGGTAGTGGATAATTTTGCCGTGTCCTTGCAATGTGAAATATGAAGTACAATGGGAGTGCTGAACGTAATAAGGCAAGCAAAGTAACTCTTCTGTGCTTGAAGATCTCAGCCGGAGTGCTGTGTCCAGGCTGGGGCACCACACTTTAAGAGGGAAGAGGAGCAATTAGAAACAGTCCAAGGAATAGTGATGACTGAGGTCAAAGACATAACCTATGGGGGAAGGCTGAAAGAACTGAGGTTGTTCAGAATAAAGATGGGACTAAGAGGAGATGCTATAACATAAATGCAGCTATGTACGTGGTTGCTGCAAAGAGGAATGAAATAAACACTTCTCTATACTGACTATGGACAGGACAAGAAAAATGGGCTGTAGTGGAGGACTGCAGGTGGATGCAGCCTTGGCTTTCTGGTGGAGCGGTGGGCTGAATTTGCAGGAGACAATCTGAGCAGCAGGGAAAGAGGGAAATCCACGGCATGGATTGTCCTTCACCAGTGCATTCCACACCTGAAAAAGTAATATGTTCGACAGAGCAGAGAAGGAGCCTGAGGCTGGAAGGAATGATGACAATCAGGCCAGCTGTGGGGAGAAACAAAATGTTTGTTTGGACAATTTGCATCTGTTGCTTTTCTTAACCGGATAAGAGAGTACACTATGTAATGTACACACACCAGCCTCACTTACCGACAGAGAGTTAAAATATTTATATCACGGACAAACAATGCCAAGGAACTCCCCTACAAATGCAGTGATTTAATAAACACAGTACTGCAATGTAGCATTTATCTTTATTATATATAATCAGCTGTTGCTTTTACTTGAGTAGAAATAATGTCAAACCAAGCCAAGGTAAGATGGGAAGGTTGGAAGGTTCCCATTTCCCCAGTCCCAGATATACACACCTTTTTTTTGGCTTTTGCAAGTACATGTGGGATTTAAGACTGTGTGAGCTAAGTGCTTCCTGCTCCAGCTCCACAAAGGACGGTGCATCTCACAGACCCAATGTGGTCTCCTCTAGTAGATAGCTCCTCTCCTCTGCCTCCAGCAGTCAGAAAGGACAAACATCTTCCATAACGCCACTGTATAAACATGTGTGTATGTAACTAGGCAAAAGACGTGCATTGCTTCCCAAGCAAAGGTCAGCAGAATATCTTGCTGAAAACATAGGTTATGTCTACAAGAAGACCTTTATTCTGGACAACAGGCATCAGGCCTCAGACAAACTCAACTCAGTGATCACAAATCACTGCCATGTACTATACAACATCAAAAAAAAAAAAAATAGTGACAGTATTGCACTGTGACTTTAAAGACAGTTAGTTCCTAATCACATGCTGATATTATATAAATCATTTAGGGAACAATTGGCAGAATGAACTATCTATCTCAGATGTTTTTTCTCCCTAAGCAAAATGCTATTAGTACACATGTACACAAAAAGACCCCAGACATGAGAGCTGAAGCGATGGGCATTTGTCAAAGCTATTCATATTCTCTATAATTGTAGGCATTTTTTTCATGTGCTTATGAATGTTATCCACTCTGAAGCTTTATCTTTTTTCTGAAGCAATAGTTCTGTGGTTGTCTACCTTCATGTAAAATAGGGAATTGCCCCGAAGAGCATTTCAAGAAGAAACCACAGTTTTTAAATGAAGCTTTGCTTCTGAAGAAAGAACTTCACAAATTGCTCCAAGGTTGGAGTAGAAGTTGGCCCATTCTGTCCAGGCTTGTGAAAACATGATGCCAGCATGCTTTGAGAGTGGTACAAACAGTTTTTGTGCAGTCTGAAGTCACAAATGGATGTAAATACACAAATATTGTATATAAGTAAAACATACTCCCTGGGCAGTGTGATGCCAAGTCGTTAGCAGATTTTGTTCCACCTGGTTTTATCAAAGCTCACAGTAACCCCAGTGGCCCCGCCCCCCGCCAGGTCTCTGTCACATCCATACCCGCCATGGCTGAGCCCCATATGGATATATCCAAATTACACCATCCTGTGTGCTCCTTAGTGCTTTTCAAGACAGGGTTGTTTTTTTTTCTTTTCCTTCTGATTGAACGTTCATCTAGACAGCAACTTATTCCATGTCAAAGCAAGGACAAAGTTACCTAAATGGACATCACCAGGAAAAGCATCTGCTAAATAATGCTGAATGCTTCACAAATATAGGCGCCAGTGTAATCTCATCACAAATTAACTTAATTGAAAGCAGAATAGCCTCCTCCTGAAGAGTCATTTACTTGCTTTTACCTGATCTGTTGGGAAAGTACCTGGCTGTGGTGTCTCCTAGTGCCAGGGCAATGAGATCCCTGGAGAGAAGGAAAGGATATTTTAAACAGTACATGGATAACCTGAAGTTACAAAACACCCAGGAGTAGGTGAGCTTCTCAAGGAGAGCACTAACAGCTGCTGTCATATGTTCCCAGACAGAGGTCATTAAGTGGTCTTTCCACCAGCCTCTGATTATTTTCTGTAACAGCACCTATATGTCACCTGGGTCTGGAAGTCGTATGGTCATGGGGTATGAAATATGCCCTAAGTAACACCTCTGGATAAGTTTCGGGATGGCTTCTTCAGGCTGTACTGACACTGTGGGATTAATGTGCATTTTGGTGTGCAGCACGGGAGCGGACCCTCAGGCATCAGGCGGGAGGAAGCTTATGCCTGGGTTTCCTTCCAGAGTAGAGGAGGACATGCTGAGGGATGAGAGTGTGCTGCATGAGGCACCCCAGGGCAGGGAACGCAGAACAACTTGCGCCACTCTGCAGACACGGTTCTCCTGCAGTTCAGGATGCATTCGTGATGCTTCTCAATGAGGCTGCTTGGAGCAATGTAAGAGCATTATCAGGAAGATTAAGGAGAACAGTCAGCAGCGTGGCAAAACTACAGCACCAAGCCTTCTGCAAAGCCCAGGTGGTGTTCAGCAGTGGAGAAGGTACAGGAGGGCCTGTTTAAGGATTTCTGCTTCTTCCTCAACACCCTGGATACCTGCAAAATCCATCTTGGCTCCTGGCTGGTGCTCGGAGAGACCTTGGGATACCCCATCTGGCAATGGGGAAGACAACGAGGGGTCACTTTCTCTCCAGGGTTTAAGAATAGAGGTGGACACCTCAACCAAGGCTACCCCACAGCAAAGCAAGGGCCACCAAACCAGAAGAGACTCATCATAGCTCACCAGAGGGATGGCTGAGGAGCACATCCATAACCATTGTCCTTGATCACAGGTATGACACACAGAGTCAGTGGGGCAGCCCTGGGGCACAACCTTGCTGAAACAGGGCCTCAACCCCCACCAGCAGTCATCAGTAAACACCCGGTGCCCCTGTTGCCCTAGAAGGTCGGCATAATTTCCTGATAGGCACCATGGTACTCATGCCGTGGAGACGAACATGTGGTGAGAAGAGGCATGGCCACTGCTTAACAGAGCAGTCACTCCACAAAAGGGGTGTTTTCGAGGCACCGACACTGTGCAGGTGTTCCCAGGTGCTGGGTAATTCCTGAAGACCAATAAATACCATCTCCTCTTCTGCTTTGTTCCTACAGGCATTAAAATAACAGCTCCACTGCATCTCCTTAAACCTGTGTTTTGATCATAGATGTCAAAGACAGCTAGAATAAGGCAGGGAGAAGGGACCACTGTCAAAGGACTTCAGGATGGAGGAAAAGGACGTGGGGACAGCCAGGGGTGCAGCCCGAGCAGAGACGGCTGGTCAAAAGCTTGGTGCCCCCAAGGCACATTCACACAGCACAGAGCACAGGCTGGCAATTACCCCTCAAAAAACCTTCATCTGCTGCTCGGTGTTTTTACTAGAAATCCATTGTCATGTCTCAGCAAAATGTGGGTTGTGCCTCATCAAGGCAGAAATGTGTTTCTTCCTCCTTTCCTATTTTGATGTATTTCACTTCCATATAATCTCCAGAGGGATCATTTAGCCTGTTCAAATGCCTTATTGAGGAAGGACCGCATTGTTCTTCCAGCCTTCGTGCTGCATCGGAATGTGCCTCTTCCTGAGCACCCCCGCGCATGGCCAGCCCGTGATAAAGCAGAGACGGCTTTTCTCTCATTGTTTCACCTTGCCTTCGCCTTTCTCTTCCCAGCTTCATTTGTCTGAATACTAATTTGTGTTTATAGCAAGAAGCCGTTCCCGCACCTCCCCTTTGTCGCTTAATTGAAGGGAAACTGAGCAACAGGTGGATCTCAGGAAATATCATTAGTCTCTTTCGATTGTTTTTGGCACTTCTTTGAAAGAAAAGTTCAGCTCAGTGCGACTGGCTATTCGCTGTTTCGAGGCTAATTACTGCAGGACCCAAACGAGGAGTGTATTCGAACACATCTAATTTAAAAAAGGTGAGCTGTTCATCCAATTTGAGATTATTTACAGGCTTAGAGTTATGCAAATAGTTAAGGACTTTGATGAATCTGAGCCATATAACCAAATCCATAAAGGAAAATGAAACTCTTGAGTATTGCATAGCACAGAAATACCATTCGTGCATAGAAAGACAGCCAGCCACGAACCAGCGTGTTCATGTTTATGTAAGGGCTTCCTTTTAACCTATTCTTTTGTTCATAGAGAATAGAAACAGTGTATAAGGACAAAAGTATTGTCGCATGTTTGATTTTGAGAGGTGCTTGTTACGGGAGATGGCAACTGGAAAAGAAAAGCTAACCAGGGAGACTTCTACCTCGGCTCCTCTGCTCACAAATCTGAAAAGTCACAAGAGAAGGATGCTAAAGAAAACAAGCAGCGTGATCCTTCAGCATGTGGTTTTATCCTAGTAATTCCCAGTAGGACAAAAGAGGCAAAAGCTCACACTGTGCTCCTTCTATCACTTTGCAGACAAAGCTCCCATTTCTGCTATTTTTAAAACCAGAACCCCGGGGGAATATTTCACCATTGAAAATCAGCCAAATGCATTAACGAAGTGCTCCACCTGTTACAAGAATGCAGGCAAAGGCCTGGATGATGGCAGCTTCCACTTGATGGCTAGCAATCAGGATATTCCTTACATGTGATATACAGCGATTATTGACCAGCTGAAAATCCAATCTTGGCATATGCTTTGTAGTTCAAGGCTTGAACAGCTAAGCAAGTCTGAGGAAGAGGAGAGCACCTTCTTTAATTTCAAGGGTTGGACGGTGGGTACACAAAACCTAGGAATGCAGAAATTTCTTTAAATTTTACTGGCTTAATGATACTGACCTCTCACCATCGTCATCTGAAATTTAGCTGCTTCTGGTTCCTCTCCGTTGAGAAACGGGGAAGCTCAGCATAGAAATCTTCTGACATGCAATGTGTCACGGGCTGTTTGGAGTAGCAGTAATCAGAGGGTGTTGACAACAACAGGGCAAGAGGTGGTACAGCAAAAACACACACACACTCAACTACAAAAGCTAGGAAAGCCAAGGACAGTGAAATCATGACTAAACAAGCATTTCTTCCCTTGACATGGGAACAGGGGTGGAAGTAGAAAAGCCCTGGCTTTTCAGAGATGCCTTTATGGGTTTATAACTGTAAATACCCCCTTTTTAAAAGGGTTGTATTTAGGAAGCAAAACTGTTCCCTTTTCATGAATGATCTATTTTACAGGGCTTAAAAATATGTCAAGGTTTGCTGCAGTAAATCCTCCTCATGCTGTAACGGAGTAATGTAAGCAACTTGGGTTGCCGTTTAAACAATTCCCAGTGTGTGGCATGGCCAGTGCAGTTTGAAATGCCTCTGTCTATCTAAACAGAAACAGATGTTTGAACAGCAGAACTGTGCAGAAGTCATTCTTCAAACAGTAGATTAAAACATCTGTCAGGACCATTGGATGGGACCAGACAAGCAGCAGCGGTATCAGCTGGGCCTGCCAGTCACAACTACCTCACCCTGGAGGTGGAAGGGAAAGGACAGGGGGATTTCATCTGGTCTTTTCATGTGACATCCTCTTATTTTGCCATGTTTCTCCAGATATTTGAAAGATTACAGACCTCTCTGTGCAGGATAACTCACAACCTCGCTCAGTGTTGCCTCCTGTAACCGAGGTCTTCTTCTAGGCTTTCCCTTTTCTCCTTGCTGCCTTTTTCTGCTACTGCTGGCAGTCAATATGAAAGCTGTGAAGTGTTGGTGGCATGCCAGGTTACAGCATTTTACGGTTATTTCCATCTGTCCTTCATGTTTCAGTATTTGACCAGTTTAGTGGCATTGCAAGCAAATTCTTCAGGCCTCATTGGGTCAAATACATGACAGCCGACTAATCTCCTGCAACTTGCCTGCAGGAGCTGTGCCACAGGCAGGGTATTCATTTCCCACTGAGCGAGAGTCCAAACCAAACTCTTGGATTAACACCTCTTTTGCACTCACCCCCCACCCCAAAATCTGAGCCAAGAAACTGATACAGAGTCAAGAAACTGTTCCAACTTTTTTGGTGAATCAAGTCAAAGGTCTGGATCCAAACAGTCCCTGAAGGATACCATTTTTACAGTCTGGATCGGAAATCTGAGTCTTGAATTCACCCTCTGTTCCCAGCCCAGATTTATTCTTACTTCTTGTTTTAGCATCCAGCAGAACAAACAGGGAGAGCCCTACCCTCCAGGCTGCTCATTTTGAGGTGGAGCTGCTACGGCTGCTGCATTCCCAGCCCCTTCCTCTTTTGAGCAAGATCCTGCCCTGTGCACCCAAATTAAGGTCGGGGCCAGGTCTGCCACCCCAGCCCCTTGGGCGCTCCCCGAGGACACCCTCGCCACCGCGGGGGGACCGGTGCCGGGGCAGGTGGCAGGGGGTCCCCTGCGAAGCCACTGGAGCTCTCCCTTCCCCGCAGGCGAGTCGCTTGCTCGTCTCGTTTGTCCCCCAGCAGCCATTAATTGTGGGCTGTAGCGGCAGCAGATTACCTCACGACAGCCTGGCAGATGTGCTCTCGCTGAATAAATAAACTCATTTATACGGCTGTAATGACTGTTGCTTCTGTGCTTTCATCATGAAAACTCCAGCCTATCTACAGCGGTTTATAAACAAAGCTGCTTTGCCTTTATGGAAAAGCAATTTGTGGCTGAGGAGCCTCGGCAGCGACTACTGCCAAATAGAGCTGAGGCCATTTCTCAGGGAACAGGTGTCCACATCATTAAAGCCACCACCCCCCTTGGCATTAATTGCTGTCCCTGTTGGCACACTGAGAAAAGAGACCGGTGTTTGTCTGGGCCATGGAGACTGGCTTTTCTGCTCCCTCCTCAAGGTAGCCCCGCCACCTCCGGCGTTGCTGAGGCAGGGAGAAAGTCCTGACCCCATCGTTCGAGTGGTACGTGGTGGATGGACCCCGCTCCTCGGTGGCCTGGGCAGGGAGCACCGCGAAAATATCACCGGCTCGGGCTGGTGAAACAACAGCATTCACGGGGGGAGAGAAGGAAACTGTTTATTAGATGGAGCAAGTTCATTAACTTCCCCCTTCCCCTCTGTATTTATTTTAACTGTCCCCTTACTTCCCTCTCTTCTCCTTTGTTTCTTCCCTTGCTTCCTTCCATGTTACATTATTATCGCAAAAAGGAAAAAAAGTTTCACCCTGTATTTTCTTGGCCTACTTGCAGCTTTAGAGCAATAAACTGTGACTGGAAAACACATTGTGCCCCAAAAGGCAGCAGAACACAGGCATGCAACCTGCAGAAATAGAGGGTTGCTGGGCAAAACTCTGGGTTCGGTGGGTTTCTCTCTCATCCGTCTGAACCGCTAGAGGTGAGACCATCTCTCCTGCCTGTGCCCCCTGCCTGGCGACTTTCCTCCACCTCTGTGGCCCAAGTAACCCTGTGAGCCAGCTGCACGTCACCGCGAGCACAGAGATAAGTGGGAAGCTTGAAATTAATGGCACATCTTCCCCACAGACGGTCGCGGTGGTTAGCACCACACACGTGGTGCGTGCCCCAGGGAGAGGAGTCACGCCGCAGAGCCGCCTCCTGGTTGCAGTGACTTCACCCCGCTAATTACCACAAGGCAGGAACACACTGGTAGCATTTCGGGGGTTTAGGTTATATCCACACTACAAAGTAAACAGGCTGCGAGTGATGTTTTAGTTTATAACCAAAGGCAGGATGACTGGCTTAGTTAAAGGCACCGGTAGCCTTGAGTTAGGGGATTTTTGGCGTGGATGGGACCTGAGTTAAAGTAAGCCAGGGTTTGTCTTGAAACACTGATCTCCTCCAAGAGAAGTCATTGCTCTCCGAGCAGGGTTATTCTCACACCTACATTAAGCCAGAGAAATGAATATTTTCACAAGCAAGCACAACGTTGCTGCTCCAACAAACTCAGCCATGAGCGTGAGGCCTGGGGAACGTGACCATGAAGACACGGGAGCAGCAAGGAGCCTTTCCGGGGCCAGCGCAAGGATAGCCACCCACCCATATGACCCTACCCATGTCTACCCAGCCCCTGACAGGTCATTAACAGGGCTTTGACATTTGTTCAGCCCACCTCTGCGTGCCGGCTGCTCAGAACAAGGGTGCCTGGATGGCTCTGCCCGCACACACCGGTGTGGGGCAGGGGCTTGCCACCTCCTTGCCCACTGGCTGGGACCGCGCGCCTGCCGGGCCGATGGCGACTATTTGTGCAGCTGCCGAAAGCATCAGGGATAATTGCCTCCCTTTCCCTGAGGGTCCTCATCAAGGCTGGGATGTGGCCGGGGGGCGAGCGCTGCCATGGGCTTGCAGCACGGCCGGCAACACCGGCGCTCACCCCAGACCCCCTTGGCAGCTCTTCGGGATTGCTAAGAGGCACAGAGGAGGAGAGTTAGGGACCGGAACAGTTTTTAGGGACAAATGAAGCAAGCAGTATTTCGCGTTTTGCTGGTTTTACTCTCCGCAGAGTTAATTACAAATCAGTTTAATTGTTCTCTCGCTTGATAACTTTCTAATTTCTCAGAGAGCTGCTGCACAGCAGGCTGTAAGGTTATATTTTATCACTCCTCTTTCCATTAACCCCACCGTGTTAGTCTGTAGTCTGCTTCCTCCCTCTCTCCCCTGAACGTTAACAATTAAATTGATTAAAACCGACTTTGGCAATGGCTCCATTGAGAACCTTCCCTCTGCTCCCACCAGCCACAACGGCTGCCATGCTGTTGGGTCATGAGCAGGGACTCATCTGCCCCCCGCACCTTCCCTCCCCATCACACCACCAAGCAAGGCAGAAAAATTGTGCAGCGACACATGAGTGTGCAGGGAAGTGAGGGAGAGGAACAAAAAATTACTCTGAGGAATGCGCATGCTTCCTAAAAAAAAAAAAAAAAAAGAAGAAAACACCAAAACCCCTGGCAGCTTGCAAGAAAATTATAAAAACACGACAAACCTGACAGGGATTCAATCTCGGATGCCTTTCTACAGCCCATCACCAGCTGGCCTGGCTACGTGCAGGAGACCCAACCACCACCAACCTTCCCATGACCTTAACCTTAGCGTTAACCAGGTTGGTCCAACAGTTACAAAAGGGGGAATGCTGAATGTGACCTGACTCAAGCTGTTCTATTGGATGAGATCAATGGCACAATCCATTAGCACCTGGTAACATTAGTGAATACCAGGAATGTGTTCATTTGTCTTTCACCCCAACTAAGCATATGATCACAAAAGGCGGCTGCTGTGTGCTGCGGACACAGGACAGGAAGGCATACCCTGCTATATGCTGCCTAGAAGGTAAGTGTAGGGAGGGCACAACAGAGTCATAAAACCCTTGACCATGGGGTCCCCGATCTGGCTCCAAATCACTTGATGACATGTTGCCATCAGAAAACATTTGGGCAACAGAAACTATGGGTCCAATGCAGAAACTGATGTGAAAACTTTTTACTCTGGAGAGCTCTGTGAAATTTCTTACTAAGTGATCGTAACGACCCCTTCAGATTGCCTTGTCTGTGAGTCTGAAAACATTTTGCTGGTTGGCAATTGTATATGTACGTAGGCTGCAGTAGCTTGCTGATGCCTTTTTCTTTAAAAGTTGGTATGTTATTTTAATCCACACTTTTCAGTCAAGTAAGTAATTTAAATGGGCACATGGCCTTAGGACATGCCAGATCAAAACTGTCACACGCTTTCGGGAAATCTGGAACCAGATCCCAACCTCATAAGTCATCACGATAATTGCGAAGGATAAAAACCAGGCCACTAACTTAATCACTCCTGAAATTTGTAACTATGTTTGGATCTGAACTCTGACTTAGATTTTTGACAGTGTTAGACAGCTTGTTTTTCAGAGAGGCATTTCTCAGCATTTCTGAAAATCAAGCCTGAGATCAGATGCCAATTTGACACACAGACACAACTCACCCCCAACCACCCATGCTTTTTGAAAATCTTAATTTCTACTTCATTATCAAAGCATCAGGGAAGAAGCACTTGCCAACCTCCTTAGAAACAGAACACTTCATAATAGCAACAATTGTTTTCTTTAATGTCAGTTGTATTTTTTAGAGTGATACTTTGCTTTTTCTAGGACTTCAAGCATTTGGAGAAAATGCCTATGTGGTTAGTAAAGCATGAGGGCCTTCAAAGTCTGTGGAAGGCACTGAATTAATTTGAAAACCTTTCCTTCCATCAGCAAATAATGCACTGGGATTGGTTATCTATCAGCCTGTACCTAACTTTTTATATCATATAAAGTAGGTGTATCTGTGATACCCTGGACTACATCTGTGTTTTCACATCTGGGAGACGGTCCCCCAATCCAGGTGCAGCACCAAGCCCACCTAACGACTCTTTTCTTGCTGAGATTTGGGCACAAGGTGTCCTCTGTCATGTTTCTTTTGCCATCGTGCCCCCTGCACAGCTGGAGGTGACCAGGACACCAGGACACATTGTGCTGCATGTTGGACAACAGGTCTAAATGGGACAATACAGATTAATTCAATTCTTATTGTACACAACTCATATGGCTAGTTAATCTGACGGGATTATATTTCATGGATTTGTTCAAGAAGTGTTTTGGGGTATTTTTTGACATATTACATTTTTGGTTAGTCTTTGGTGACAGTTTCAGTGATTGTGAAGATGAAAACATCAATTTGCAGTTCTTGTTACTGTTCCAGACCAGGCCATGCCATATACCAATATCAGCACAGTTACTGGAAGAGTTACTCCTGGGAGCAGTGTGAGCCATTTTCTACCTCGCTGAACTCAGCATCACTTCACCGTGTGAACCAGAACATCTTAGAAAAAAATCCATCATGAAAAGTCCGAAGTGACCTTTAGCTTACCAGTTACCATCCATGCAAGTTGAAAATGTAGTACCACATTTATCTGCTAAAAGGTGAATCTTTTTATTTCACATTTAAAACTGTAATTTCCATCCTAGCTCAGGAATCAGTTTTCATGCCTCTACTCTGACTGCAGAGGATTGTATTATTCTTTAGAATAATCTTGCTGCTATTAGACGAATAGTGGTGGGTGAAAAATCAAAAACCAGGGGAACTTCCAGGGTGAAAGACATGGACCTGAGGTGAAGAATGCTTGGAAAGGGAAGGTGAGGAAGCAGACAGTTGCAAATACCTGGGAAGTTGACCATCAGGCATGCTTTTCTCATTCAGTTTGGACTAAGTGGTAATTATGGTTGTTCTGCATTCCAAGGGAGTATATTAATCGGCTGCATGTGGCAGTGCACAGCTGAAACTACTGTCTGACATCCTAAACTTCCAGCTGTTAAAATTTTCTGTGCAGCCTTTATGCCATCCCATGATTAAATGACAGAGAATTCAGCACGGCGTTAGCAGCCATGGCAGCCACCTTGAGCTCTGGTAGGATTACTTAAGGGAAAGAGTCTGAAAAAAAATGTCTCTGAAAATGTACCTTCATGGAATTGTTTTCTGCGAAAACAGTCTATTTTGGGCTGACTGGTCAATGTAAATGTCAAGGAGTAAATGTTCCTTATGGTGAATATCTGGCCAAGAGTATTTTTGTACTTTCAACTTTTTTTTCATGGTTCATATTTATTTTTTCTGGCCGCCTCTATTAAAAAGTAATGGTATAAGTCCGGAATAACTCCACAAGTGTTCTACTGAGCTGCACAGATTTAAAACTTACGTAGCAAACTTGGCATGGTGCTGAGAACTGAACAGCACAGCCCTAACACCGTGAGATTGCATGGCCCCCTTCAGCCTCCAGAAACATGAATTCCATTTACACCTACAGTGACTTTTCATTTCCAGCCTATGGGGCACAACGTCAGTCCTGGCTCCCGACTCCGCTACCTATTTCATGGCAAGGTGTGCGAAAAACAGTTATGTTAACCTAAAGCTATTCCTCACATCCCTGCTTGGCCAGTTACAGGGCATTTAACTCTGCTTTCATCAACCTTGGGGGCTCTCACCTGGAGCTTTGCCGTGCCATGTCGTGGTTTGTCCCTCTCTATTTAAGTGGCTGCTGAAATGATCCCTGTCTATATTTTCTAGCCTACAGACAATTTTGAGGGCGGCAGCTTTACATTAGCAAGGGAGGAGGACAAGCTTGCTTGGTACCTCTTTATTTTTCTCAGTTGTGACTGTGGAGGGAGAGGAGGAGGCAGAAAAGGGTTGCCTTCCCTTGTCATTTGTCATATTAAGTTTTACTTGTCTTCGAGGATTATGAACTGAGGGTTGCCTTCTGTCTTTGTGCTTCACATGTGGCTGCTTTTACACGACTCCGGTTGTGAGTTGATTCCTTTGTAAGTACTCTGTGACGCACAAAAGCCAAAAGGGGAAAGAAAAAATCCCCACCCACTCTGAGACAGTCTATTGAACTTTGTTTTCCAATTACCTAACAAATTGCTGACTAAGGACAGGATAGGGCGGTGGAAATGTAAGACCTAAAGGCACTGTACATTCCTCATCTGTAATGACCAGAAAAAGTGAGTGTTTGTTGGTGGTTTTAGCCAATTTGCAATTTATCTTGGTTTTAGCCCAAGCAGGCTTGAAACCAAGACAAACATTCTTTGATGTAATCTAATTGTGACTAAGACCGTTTGCATAAAGGTTTCACAGCTAGGATAGGAAGAGGAAAAAGACCTTGAAAGCATTCCAGTGGAAAAGTCATGTGCACCAGGCTTTCGGCTGCACCAATGGCGCCCAACAGCCCATTGTTTTAGTTGCGGCTTAAATTAATACCTGACAGCGAAGGAATTAAAACCCTGCTGAAGTCATGTATTCGCTTATTCTTGTTTTTTTCCAATCATGTTTGTACAATGATTGCCTCAGGTGAAGAACTAATAGGAAAAATGCCCTTCCCCTCTTTCTATTCCCACTCCCTTCCAAAAATATATTTAGTAATCTAACTTGAAAAGTGTTCCCAAATACGTTAGCCAGACCAGGCTAGCCTCACAAATTAATGAAACTTTGCATTGTTGTCGAGGCTGGAGAGAGTCTGGAGAGGACTGCTGGAGAGGTCCTGCAGTTGCACAACGCAGATACTAGCAGTGCTTAATTTTTCTCATTACACAAATCCGTGGGTCTCACTCTTCCGAGGCTATCCCAAAAGCAGAATCAATGACCCCGACTGGACTTAGCAGCGAGATGTGGATTTTAAAGATACTGGAGGTTCCTCTTCACAAGCCACCCTTGTGTCAGTGTGCGGAGAGACCAGGCTCTAAGGTTGGTGAGGAAAAGCAAACCTAGGAGATATTCTGGCCTGGGCAAGACTGAAGATACAGCAAAGGCGTACATGCATTGATGTGATTCATAACCTACCTCTGTCCATGTATGTGGCAGGAATGCCAGGTTTAGATTCTGATTCTCCTTTCCTATCCAATCCATCATCTCTAAATTACACCAGTGTAAATCTAATAAAGGTCAAATCAAAGGAGTTTTTGTGTGTGTGTCACAGGATCAAAAACCTGGTAGCAGATAGCCATTCTGCTTGTCACTGTAAAACACATTTGCTGCTAATAATTCATTATGGTCCATTTCCCTGTCTGTCAAACACCAACTTCTCCAAATTCCCACTAGGGACTGTGGCTTGTATGGTACAATAAGCAATTTCTGCACTAGGTACTGTAATTTACCTTTCAAATTGGCCTGAAAACTTACCAGCCCAGGCATAAAATCTACTCATCTGACCTTTATACTTCATGATAATGAAAACATCCAGTGATATTTTACCGCTCCGCCAACATACCCTCTCCTCCAGGCCTGTGTTTGAGTCATAATTTGCAAGACAGCAACTGTAATTTCCCTTGGAAAGCATCCATGTGCACCCATTACTGCATTATGCTTGCAAAATTAACTTAAAGACTTGAAAAATCAAAATATTAACAGTTTAAAACTCATTCAGGCTATTTAGAGGTGGGCCACTCTCTAATGAACAGATGGTATTCGGTCTACAGGACAGAGATGTTTCTTAACTAGGATGCTAAATTTTACCTTTCCATCTACAGCAAGAGAGTTGAGTCCTGTGCCTTTTTATCTTCTGATTTCTTTCATATCCCAAGTAATGATCTGATTTTGAATTTCCTTCAGAAATTTGTTCTCTTTGCCTTCTTCGTGGGCACCTGCAGATAGACAAGTTACTTTCCTGGGGAGTGGCTTTGTACCAGATGGCAGCGTGGGGGGGTGTGTGTGTGTGTGTGTGTAAAAGGATATCGAGATCTCCACACTCTCAGTTCTTAAGTCTTTGTGAAAAAAAGCCCATAATGGGCTCAGTGATTAGTTCAGGAGAATTTCTCTGGAGATCAGTAGATGGCTAATATATACACACTGTGTCCTCTAGGTCAACCAAAGTGAAGTCTGAGAGAGAGTATCTTAACAGCACCGAACATTACAACCCAAAATAAATGCAACGCTAATTGCATCCAAGGGATTTTCTAGGTGTTACTGTTCTTGTAACATTCTCAGCAAATTCTGAAAAGCTGCTAGTTTTTGGAATAATGCCTTTATAGATTAATGCTGCTGATTAATAAGAGCTGTTATTTATGGTGAAAATCACACAAGTGCTGAGTCTAAAGGCTTCTTTGGGGCTGAAAGCTTTCTGTACAGAAAGTTGTTGTTGGGAAACAAGGGACTGGTGTGTTACTGTAAAGGATAGGTTGTAAAAGGGATGCTTAAAAGGGGCCCAATATGGTTTGGATCGCAGCCAAGGTCTTGCATAACAGGATGCCTCATAAAAGAAAGGCTTAGAGGGGTATGGTTAAAAGACAGACGTTTCTTTTGAGCAGAGATGTGCCAACGGGAGGATCACTGACAAATCTTTGTTCACTATTATGTGTGCATATAATTAAAAAATGTTGGTGTTTGCAGCCGTTCCCAGATGATGTTGACTGGTTTAGAGAATCGTAGTTTTAAAAAAATGAAAAATATAATGAGACACACCAAATGCAGTTCAGCCAGGGGTATTTTCCTGTGGGTAAACTGGACATATTTTAATGTCCTTCAAGGAGCAGAAGTAGGAATGCACCCTGAACCTTGTGATCAGGAGCGCAGTGTTCAAAGCTAGACATGATTGCAAATCTGGGGCAACAGCCTCGCAAAGGCACATTGCAGCACGATATCCAGCCCTGGGCAGTCAGACAAGAGCTCAAGGGCAGCCATTTGCATCTAACAGGCAAGCCAGGAAACTGCTAGGTTGGTAGCAGAGACTTCATTGAACGATAAAGAAAATTATCTTTGTAATGACAACTGGGGAACTTTTGCCTGGTAAGTATTTGTGTTTTCCTGTTTTACCTTTAGACTCCACTAGTGCTATTTTAGAGCAAGCTGTGTAAAGACACCATTTCTGGCTCCTTTGCATTTCCAGAGGCAATATTTGGTGTTGTTCTCCAGAAACCACCCAACGCAAACGTGACAGGCTGACTACTAGTCCTAGCATCAGGGCTCAAGAACTGAAGGAACGTTGCCTCACTGGAGATGCTAACACAATCCCTTTATGATTCCTTCCCACCACCATTACAATACTTTTGTCTTGAATCTACCGCTGGTTTTAGTGCAATATATTCAGGTTTCCCCCAGCACCTTAGGGAAAAGGTCCTCTGCCAAAGCTCTGTTCAGCTCCTTTCAGTAGCTCCAGAACCAGCATCAAACCATTAGCCCTATACAAGAGCCACAAATCAGGGCTGCTGTTCCTCAGCAGCTATGGTACAAGCTGCTTCCCGAGCACCCCAAACATTCTAGTCAATACATGTCTTGCTACATGCAAGTGGAAAATGCCTACACCTGGCAAAGCTTGTTCTCTAAGACGGGTTTGGTCACCAGCCTTTCCTCTGGTCTCTGCTGCTGGAGGAGAGCAGCTACAGCTCATCACAGCAGTTCGTACACACAGGAAGGGGAGCCTTGTTAATAGTTTTAGCTAATGGTAAAATACTGATTAAGAAAATGCAATCAGTCCCTGCCCTCTGTAGAGATTCCTGTTCCCTGAGTTTTAGAAACAGACCAAAAGGGTGGGGCTACTGGGATTTCACTCAGATCACGATTAAAACCTAGCAGCTGCTGCTATTAAAAAGATGATGGCTCAAAAGAAGAAATAAAGTATGCTATGTGGCACATCCAATACACTTTTTCCAAAAGAAAACATAGGTGTTGCACGAACAAAGCCAGGACATAATACAGCAAATGCCTGACCTCTCTCAGTACCCAGGAGACTAGCCACAGGCTCCGTGGTTAAGCTTTTCACTGATGGGGAATAAATACAGACATGAGTATATATAGCCTAGACATGGCTTCCTCACTCTATCAAAGAAAAAATGGTTTTAACATTGCCTCAGGCAAAGTAGTTAAGGAGACATAAAGATTTCACATCCTGCATTCAGCCTCAGTCTGGGACATCTGATGACTTGCATCTTTCAAGCCAGAAGCTTTTGGTGGGCAAAATAGGCAAGGGCATTGCCATTTACCATCACATTTCCTGGTTAATATGGATGGTGTGACAAATGACGGTTTAACGTGTCTGCAGGCTGACTATTCCCTCATTCACTGGCCAGTCAGAGTTCAGGGGAAGCTCCACTGAAGAAGCTGGGGAAGCACACATTCTTGAGAAGAGCAACACCAGCAACAGATGTATCTACGGTCAACTCCTGGGCTATGCCTCCCACCGCTGTGGGAACCCTCTGCTCCCTCCAAACTACTGAGCATGATTCGATATGTCTCTTAGAGGAGCAAGTTAAAAACTCATCAACATCATGTTTACTTTAGCTCTCTGAGGAGAAATCAGCTGCGAGCCTAAGAAGAAGAAATTATCATACACATTCAAGGTTCATACTCGGCATGGTTCTTCTGCATGTCAGTGTAACACGGAGACAGCACAAGGTCTTCTCTGGGATAATTCCTCTGTCAGCTGTAGTGTTGTAAATATAAACCCAAAGTAGATGTCCTTTCAGCATCCTGTTCCACATTTGTGCTGTCAAGAATGAGACATTTAGGTTGTCATGGCCAAAGACGTCCTCAGCTCCCATACTATAATTGTAATTTTGCAATAGCTCATTTTTTTGCATAAGTGTTCTACTGAGGTGCATCAAGGAGATGAAAAGGTAGGGCCACAGCTCTAGACTGAGGAGGGAAGTTGTTTGCTGAGGTGTTGCAAAGAAGCAGGAAGAAATCTGGCAGGTTATTGCCCTCTGGTGCCCATTTAACATTGCGGTTCTGGTTCTGGAAACAGAAAAGGTTCCTCTGAGCTCCAGGAAGCAGTGGCAGACCTTTGGTAGAGTAAATCAGTACTTAACAAGTAACAAAAAAATCTTCTCCATAGGCTGAGCATCCGAGAATAACCTGAACCCAGTATTTTAAGTGCTCTCCTATTTAATAGCAGCTTTTTGTTTAACTGTGGAAATGTTTATATCTAAGCAATTATCCCACAGAATGCAAAACATGCTTTCTCTACACAATGCCCTTCCAAGATGGTGTGCTCCCGTGCTGTATCCTGTGGGGTGACTTTTTTTACTGAACTGCCAACCCTGTGACAAACTGCTTGACGAAATAACGACGTGTGAAGGAAAGAAAGGGTTTATTGAGCCACTGCAGCGGGAAGGAGAAAGTACGCTAGCTGAGTAGTCAGATCCGATAGAAAGATTGGAAGCCAGATAGCCTCCAATAAACATTTTCAGACCTAGCTATGAGTCCTCTTCAGCTAGACATCTGAACACAGATCTAAACCAGGCCTGGATCCACACACTGTAATTACCCACCTAGTGGAAAGTAATTGCACACTGCAATTACCCCACCTTTAATACCACTGGGGCCTGAAGCTAATCTTACTGATGTCTCACTTCATCGGATGCAATAGGTTCAAATCCCAGATTAAAAAAAGCCCAGCAAAACAAGAAGCAAAAGTGGAACTTGTAATGAGTAACAAGAGGAGAAGGAGATTCATGCTGGAGTTTATGTCAGTGGAATCAGAGATTAAAATGTTAACACTCAATATATCTGCCAATGTTTTGATGTAGGCATGCTGTTATATACCACCAGTTTCACTCCACCAGAGAAATTAAAATTAAAATAAAATAAAAACTTCCCCCAAAACAAAGTGTAACTGAAATTCTGGCATCACTGTATGCTGCTTCTTTGCTTTTTATGTATGTATTTGTGTATAGTTTGGAAAGTAACCATAGCATACTCTAGCAGGAGTCAGACAGGTCAATCTCTGTGAATTCAAGATAAAGCTGCATGCCTTGAAAAAAAAGCCAGGTCTGGAGACCAGGCTTGAGATAAACAGCCATCTGAAAGATAATAGATTTGCCTGACATTGTCGTGTCCAGTAAATCATAACAAAACTTCGGAATACTGGAGAAAGGCCAGGAATTGGTGACTTACATTATTGTTTTATTAACACATTTTGGAAAGGTAAAACTAATAGCACTGCTTATTTTAACTAATATTAACTAATTCTTAACTCATTGATGCCCAAAATTATCCTGCTTCAGACCACAACATCCTTGCTTTCCAGCTGTGCTAAGAAAACGGCCTGCCAGCTATGTCAAAGGAAAAGGGAGCTGGGGAAGAAGGGAAACAGTATTCGGGAGGGCAACGTGCACCTGCTCAGGCTGCATTTCAAACTCACTCGTCTTTGTCCTTTTCCTGTAATGGAGTGATTCCTCTAGAAGCTTTTTGCCTTGTTGAAGATGGATATAAATAATGCTGCAAGGAAAACAAAAAAGGCAACTATTTTCATAGCTGTATTTCAGAACCTTTTCTATTATAGATCTGTGTTTCCCAAAGGCTTTTTCCCAACGTGTGTGTGGCAAACACATGCAAAATCTGCGGTGGTTACTGTGAAGTGGTGAGCACGTGTGCAGGAGTGAAGTACAAGGTATGATATATGGAACCGGTTTCTGGGACAGAGGCAGAGAGAGCCTGCCTGTGGCTTCTGGTTTGCCTGCTTGGTTTCTTTGTAAGTGTTAAGCAGCCTGGAGAGCATTTGGTGCATGCACAGGTGGCATGGAAAGCAGAGTCTTAAACAGAGCTGGTGTCCATGTGGAAGGTCTGCTGCCAAACCACTCACAATTCAACAACCTTCAAGAAGTAACCCCATAAAAAGAGAACCAAGGCATCTTGCTGGGGTTTGTAGATGTCCTGCCACATCCAGATACCTACTTTGAAGGATTCACACTGTTCACATAACACTGCCTAGGGATGATAGTGAGGTGGGAGCTCCTTGGTGGGACCTCTGAATCTCTGGCCAAGTTACCCTCCATGGTTAAATATACCTTCTCCACAGCAAGCATCAGAGAAGAAAACTCTTCTCTCGAATCCATTGCATAATGGGAAAAGGAAGAGTGACTAATTCTCGAGTGCTGATATTAGTGTGTATCTAAACTCCTAACGAGCAGACTGTAAATAGATCTAGTAGGTTTGTATCTAAACTCCTAATGGGCAGACTGTAAATATTTGCTTAGAGTTTCTTGCTTTGCAGGGGTAGACAAAACTCTCTGCAAACCACTTAGTTTTACCATACTTTTGTTCTGATATCCTGTTTTAAAACATTGTCATCAAAGAGATACTAGAAGGGTTTGAAGGATGCTGCTGTGTTAGTTCACAGGGTCAAATTGAGAGCTGAGCTGTGAGTTAACTCTCTGAAGCTCAGATCTCGACAGAGCTGTTAACAGCTGCTCTCTCTCTGCAGGAGGATGCTGCCTCTACAGGACCTCTACAAACAGGCAGGACTGAACCCTGTACGCCATCCTCACTGATGGAATGTGGACCAGCATGGACACAGACCCAGTTAGGGCAGAGTTCTGTTAAGAACAAGCTAGTTCTACCCATTGCATCACCAAACTCATATCAAACTGAGCTTTTTAGAAAGTTCCCCTTTGACTCCCATCTTGCTGGAACTCTCCCTCTCATTTTGAGCCCTTTTTGCTTCTGCTTTTGCCTTGAAGAAAAAGCACCAAAAAGGTTATTCTCACAAAATTTCAAACCTAAGAGCAATGTTTTGGAAATCTTACTGGGAAGCATTCTTGTGAGACTCTTGGCTTGCACGATTAGGGACCATTGTAATTTATGGTAATTCAATTAAATGTGTTTGTGTCACCTTAATCCTTCAGAGGGAAAAAAGAGGGTGCCATGTGTTGGACTTGATGATCTTAAGGGTCTTTTCCAGCCTAAATTATTCTATGATTCTATGTGTTTCTCCTGACAAAACTTTGGAGTGATGTTATATGGCTTTGCAACAGGCAATGACTGAGTTCTCGATTTCTTACTTCTTTAGAAACTTGGCTCTTTTCAAGGCAATTCCTTTCCCTGGAGCATTTTACTAAGGGTGGACCTGACCTCAGAAGAGCAGCAGAAATCTCAGGCCACAACTGTAGCAAACTTACTTGGCTAATTGCAACCTGTATGACATCCCCAGACTTCACACTAAAATTACTTGCCTTGCACACAACAATTACATCAACCAAGTGCAGACGTAAACACTGTCCGACTTAGGGGCATGACCGAGAACCTGAACACAGGACTTCAGAGTCACTTCTGTGCTCCTGTTCAACATCCCACACGAGCCTTGTAATGTCGTCATCCTGTAGGGACGAATGAGAATGGGAAATTGTAATATCGAAAAGGAGTAGATAATGCAACTGGGTTCAAAGAGTGTATCATAGCCTGAGTTGGAGAGGGGGTCACATTTTGGCACAAGAACCAGAAAGTGGTATTGTTCTCATAATCATCTCAACAAAAAGGCAAAAGCAAACTCTCTGGTACTTTGTACCAGACTTCCCTTAGGAGTTAATTGGTAGAGATGATGACTCAAAGGGAGCTAAAGTGATTTACACAGCTGAGCAGTTGGCCCATTATGCCAAATTAGCATTATACTCTTGATGTAAGTGGGCAAAAGGGCATGCCTGAGAAAGGCAATCTCCTCTGGACTGCGGCAGGCTGTGTAGGCTGAAATGCTCTGACCATGACGGTCACTGTGATCAGCCCAATAGTTTTCAGTGGGGCTGAGTGTCCTGGGGCAATGGGGTTGTACACTAACACCTCCTGGAGGTAAACACTCACGACAGGCTTAACTATAGTGTTCCTGAAAGTGTTGGGTTAGTGGTGACTCAGCCACACACTGGGATTTGCATTGCTAATGGCAAACAAAACTGATGATTTAATCATCTGTCTGTACAAAAATAGAGCCCTGTGTAAGCAGCAATGTTCCTTGAACAGGTTCTCATAGAAATGAACTATTCGCTGACTCTCAAATGAGAAATCGAGCCTTTATCGAGGAGGATAAGGGGGTAGGTAGTCTACTGAAATCCTACTTTATGATTTTGGATATAAAAATAAATAAGTAAGATGGGCTACACAGACACTTAGTGCAACAAGTTCATCTTTCAGGGATTTCACTTGAAGTGAGTTAGCAGATTTTCCCTCTTCACCCCAAAATGTTCCCCTTTTACTTTTTTCAGGAGTAAAGCCTGCATCACTCTTAAAAGACAGAGTCATTTCAGTTTCCAAATGAGGTGTTACTCTCAATAAGTACAGTAGTTATTTACAATATGGTTGCATGTGCTCTCTATGGCTCTATTTCCATGAGCTGAAAGGAAATTTCACTGGGATCTCCTGTAGACTTTCCTTCTTCCTTGACTTGTCAATGAAAGACAGAGGGCAAGTGTCCCTCAGGATGTTGTGTTGCAGGCTAGTCCCATTTGTAGAGGTGTGCTGGTGTCAGGGGTGGCCTGTGATGGGAGGTCAGGCATTGCCCTCACCCTTCCTTTGCACCCCAAACTCCTCAGGCCTCTCTGGCTACCATCAGGACTCCATGCTGGGAAAAGAAACATTAGGAGTACACAAGATAAACCTTCTCTTTGCCATCCCCACTTAGGGATTTTTAAGGCAAAATGCAGAAGATTTTTCTAAAATTCCACAAGTACTCCCTTTTTCTGACAGTGTGTGCGCGCACGTGCCTGTGCACATGTGTATGCTTGTGTGTATATTCACCTGCACAAATGTCCTACTTCTTTATAGACTGTGGTTGAAGATAATCACATGCTGAAACTATTGATACCATCTGATCTCATGAGGCAATCTGGCCTTATGCAGATTTCTGCCCCAGTAATTTCTGCCCCAATACAAGTAAGAATGGCTCTTATTTGACATAACACTTGTAGATGAAAGTAAAACTGGAAAAGAAGGACTTTGCAGGCAAAGGTTCAATGTTCAGCATACAGGCATTTCAGATATAGTTTTATAGATGGAGACTGAAATATGTAACCTGATGCAATTCAAAGTTTTAGGAATAAAAATTCCAAACTTACCACATGGAGTCCTTCACAACACACTGACACACAGTGTTTATTACACACCAAAAGATTCATAGCAGTAATGATATGGCAAAAGGAGATAACACTGGGAGACAGTGACACAGCATTGGCCCAAAAGGATCTTCCAAACATTTCACTGAAAATTTAACAGTTCAGCAAACACCAAACACAAAAAAATGAACACTATGGAGGCTACCCATTGTCTTCTTCAACTTTTAATTCTCTTTGAACTCTTCCACCTTCATTCTCCAAATCTGTACTTCATGTAGATGATTTAAAACGAAAGTGTTCCTGTGAAGTACTGAGAATTTGGACTAATCTCCTTTAATGTGATGGAAAATTAGGAAATAAAGACAGAGTTATTTAATTTAGAAAATCAACTTTAATCTGCTGATGCAGTATCCTTTTGTTGGCAAAAAATAACAGGCACAGAGGTATAGTAAGGAAAGCAACTCTGCAGCTTCAGCTTTTCCGTGTTTGACATGCTAAGTGATGTGGGGGAAGTGGTTGGGATTTACAACACCAGTGAGAGAGAGGTTAAAGCATGGTTAGGTGGTCTTTGTCATCATGGTTCAGAAATGAGACACAGCTACCACCTAAATTCTCCCTTAGGCCAAGCACCCCTCACTCAGCCACATTTTGGATCACACCCTACGGCAAGATCTCTGGTTGCCCCAGGAGCAGACCCCTGCACACTGGAAAAGTGACACATCAGAGTCAAGATCTCCCTTGCAGAACTGGGAGGAGAGTTTTCATTCAAGCAATTTGCCCTCAAACAAGGGACTTGTTGAAAGAAACACATTAGTCCTCCCTAATGAGGTTAAAAGATGCATCTGCTTAACAACAGGGCAGAACTTGGCCACTTTAATCAAAAAATGAAAAGGCAACAGAAGACAGCTTGACCTGATTGACTACCTCCATGCAAATACTACCATTAAGTGCACTAGAAGACAAACATAAAGCAACAACAGGAGAGAAAACGGCCCTTTTCAGATGAAGCTTAGTCAGCATGGTCATGCAAAGGACACAAGGGATGTCCCAGCACAAGGTTTCACTATGAGCTGGCTGATTGTATGAAGAGACATGAAGGGGCAGACTGAGCAGGAAGGCAAGGATGCCTGCACAGCCTCTGGTATCAGTTCATAAGAATGACCATAGTGGGTAAGGCCAGAGTTCTATTTTCTCAGCCTCTACTAATCTACATGTTGGAGATTTCCAGATGTAGAACCACTATTGTTGTGTTCAAGCTCCCAGGTGTGAATACATTCCTACAAGAGGGAGTCTCTCAAAAATATCTGACAGACTTAGGAGGAATTTGGCCAGTCCTGTGGTCCTAAACTGATTGATCATTCTGAAACCCCAGCTGCCTCCTCAGCTCCAAATGGAAGCTAGAAGGTCTGCACTGACTCTCTACCTTTTCTTTTCCAGGGAGTGTGAGGGTCCATTGAGTGGGGTAAGTTAACAATTGACTCAGCTGCAAACACACTGGTTGTTTTTGTTGATATAAGTAATTGTGACACAGTTTTTGGTGTGAAAGTGATTACTGGAGGCAGAGCGCTCTCATGCTGGGCATTCCTATTGGTGCCTGGGCAATGCTGGACTTAAGAATCAATTAGTCACTGAATCTGTCCTGAATTACAATTATATTCAGTGACTAATTGTGTGTGCTTTGGTCATCCTTCCTCTCCATTAATGTGTTCCTGTTAATTAAGGACCCTGAGAAGATCTCTTTCAGCCTATTTTGTGGATGCAGGTGGGAAGGAAGGTGTTGGTGCAGAAGTGAAGGGAGAGGGAGTTAAGGGAGTTCGTAGCACAGCTAATTTTTACCATTTGTTTAATCTATTACTAAGGGTCATTTGTCAAACTGTGGCTGCTGTTCCTGCCCCTCCTCCTCTTGTTCTCAGTAATGAACAGCCTGGGAAAAATTACCCCCTTTCCAAATGATCAGCAAAGAGGAAGAGTTGATGATAATGGTCCTGAGAAGTGAGGGAGTTGTGCATGGATCACTTCCCAGGACACAAAGGCTGTCTCCACACTCTTCACCCAGGAAATGAGGTTAACCAACACCTGCTCACAAGGACAGTGAAGAGATCCTCCTCAAGAGGATGGTGAGCCTGGGGTCTTTGCTGCTTGTTTACTGAGGCAAGTAGCTAGGCACCAATACCCAAGCAATGTGGTGGGTGACTGTCTGAAGACTTTGTCTGAAGTTGGTGGGAGAGTTGCTCCTCCAAGGAATGAGGACTTGGGCCTTGTATTGTTCAATACAAAACTGGATTGTCAGCCAGCCCAGAGACAGAGATGAGGCAAACAAAGTGACAACATCACACAAAAGTTGCAGAGAACATTCTCGTGGTAGAAACTTCAGGTGGTGGGGAATGTGCTCCATGGGGACAAGAACCCACTGTGCTCTGCTGGGTGATGATAAGTGGTTTATGGGACCTCTCAGTGAGAAAATGAATGAACTTTCCAGCTAGAAGTTTGATGGCAAAGTAAATGGTGGTGTATGAGATATTTGAGGCTTAGTAGTCTGTTGGGTTTGTGAAAGTTTTGGAAAAAGCTAGAAAACAGCTTTGTAAATTCAGTTCAATCATCACGATTTAGTTATTTTATCAGCACAAGCAGGCAGGTCCATCATTTTGGAAAGAATGGAGTGTCATTGCCTGCAGCTGAATGAGAGACGTGTCACATTTAATCTCAATAGTCAAACTCTACTTTTTAGAGGATCTTTCATTTTTACCTGGCATTATTTCCCTTGACATAGCAGAAGTTGTTGCTTTGTTCTTTATATGTAGCAAACAAGCACATGTGATTAAGTAGCTTTTACAGTGACGGGCAAAAATCAAGTCAGGAAATTCATGAATGTGGCTTTTGTAAAAGGAAGTACTCTTTAAAGAGAAAAAGTTGTGTCAGTGTGCCAGTCAAAAGATCAGGGCCCTCCTGTACTCTGTCTCCTACAGACCCTTGTAAGGATTGCAGTCAGGTGTTCAGTTTAATAATCAGCAGTAGTTTAATTAACTAAAGATGAGTTATTTAGCTGTGGGAATGATCATCTCTTTCTTGGTGTGTCTGGCTTTGTGATAACAAAGTGTGCTTGGGAGATCTTGCCCTTTTCTCTATATGAAATCTGAGGTATTTCTCTTTAAGTATCTTCTAAATTTAGAAAATAGGGGAGTATTAACTGACAGAAACATAAGAGGTGACTTTCTGAGCACGTTGCTCCAGACCTCCAGTATCACAAGGGGGACCTAGGTGAGAGTTCACTCTGTAGCATTGACTAAATTCTTGGTTCCCTGCATTTCCAGGAAAAAAACCTGACTGAGGCATGCTGTGCCATCATCCTTCTTGCTTTGCCTTCTACTACTGACCTGGCACTCTTTTTTATTGTAAACCAGGATGCAAGCAGGCAGGAGAAAGATGTCATTCACCCCAATATCAACCTGACACGGAAGTGATCCCAGGCCTCACTGCTTAGCCACAGCAACAGACTGAATCCTTTTATTCCCTTTCAGGAACTAGTTAAACTTTTTCTTAAAAGTACTTTGTATTGTGCTTGCATTTCTTCTGTGAAAATGTCCTTCCTTCCCTCATTGTGTGGATCATTGGCAACCTGCTTCTACTTTTCCTAATTTTATTCATGACCAGTTAGCATTTGTTTGTTCATGTGCCAAGGTTACTTTTTAGCTTAAATAGCTCTTTTCACCTCCCTCAGGTTTACTCCTCCTTGATGTATTTACACTCAGCAGTCACATCCCCTCTTGGCCATTGTTTTGCCAAGCAAAAATAGCTGATTTCTTCAGCTCTCTTCTAAAATTATTTTTTTGTAAGGACACCAAGTTACAGAATAATTGTAATAGATAATTTCTGGCTCTTGCAGCTAGAGCTAACCACAGAATCTTCCTGTGCTAAAAAAAAGGAGGTATAACACACTTCAACTCATAACCAAGGCCAGTATTTTCAAACACAGAAGCCTCAGTCCATATCTCTGGTGGGGCATGTAAGTAAACGGTCTCTGATACTAATGTGATGAGCACTTCGATTGACCATTGACTTCAATACTTAAATAAATTTCTTATAAATTAAGGTCTTCATATGCTAAGCATCAGCACCAACATTGGACAATATTGCCCTAATCGTTGATATTTTCTACTATATCTAATCATATCCACACAATGTGTTCAGAAGCACCCACGTCTCACTAGAGTTCTTACAGCCCCTAACACCCATCTAGAGTAAATGAATGTTATTTCCCTCTACATATATACTAAACAGAATCAAAGTGGACATACCAATTTCCCAAGGTCAGAGAAAGTTGGAGGCAGGCATAGGCAATGACCAGTCAAGGATTCAGGCCCCCAGACTCCTCCAGTGATCTTGCTCTATCCCATTTGAAATCAGGAAAGGAAGAAGACTACAAAAGTAGTCAAAATGTTTTGGTAGGTGGTTACTGATTAAGAGGTGTGGTGATGAGGTTATGTTTAAAATTGCTTTTCCCCTTTTGTTTCTGTGCCTGTTTTATCCAGATAAAACCATTGGACACTTTGGATATGCTTTGGAGGGTAGAGTTTAGCCTTTCTTTGATTTCGTAAGGCTGTACACCAAAGGAACAGGAAACGTCCATCTTTCTTGTCCCATTAATCATTTTGGTTTTCACCATTTTCAGTAGTTGGCATTGAATTGGCAGTTCTCTGGGAAAAAAAATAGCTTTGTTTAATTTTGTGTGCAAATGGCCTGCTGCAGTCCTTCTTTGTGATTCATAAGTCCTCCCCTCTATAAATAATATGAGGGTGCAATGCCCTAGCTCTTTGCTTTTTGCTTCTTAACTTCCTTCCTGCCAGTATCTTTCCCTAATTCTTTCTTCCTTTTTAGTAATTTTTAATGAGTAAGATCAGAATGGACCTGCCCTTTGTTTGTTGAAATACTCTGGCTCCAGCTTCTTCAATCCGTTTTTATATTTTCGATTAATCTATCATGATAATGGGAACACTTGGAAGTGGCCCATATGTATTTACTAATTTAGATTTACTGTGAATGCCCTACATTGAGTTCTACGAGCACTGGTCTTAGTCTATCAATTCTACCTTCTCCAGTTACACAGGTAAAAATGTAAAAAAATCCTTAATTATTGCAGAGTTTTTAGGTTGTCTTTCAAGTGGCTTCTTCTCAAATTTCAGAGAATGCAACAAAAATCAGAGTCATTTCAATAGGAGATTTCAAGTGACAGCAAGTCCTTGAAACTGGATTAAGAATTAAGTAACAGACTCTATTAGGTTTAACTGTACAATTTCGAAAAGGTTTGAATTTTTATTTACTTTGGCTGCTACATTTTGAAATTTAAAACACCTCTTCATGGTGTCCTTCATGCTGTCCCACAGTCCTGCCTCCAACAGAAATATCTGCCACCTTCACACCTGACCATCATTTCCAGCCTTATGTTGCCTTGAGTTGAATGTTGGCTAGTAAGAGAAATTAACGATAGAGAAAGACAACACAGGAGAACTTTTGCTGAATTCTTTGTTTATAGTTTATTAAGGACAGAAAGCCAAACTTTCAGCTGAGGTTACTTGATCTATTTCCGCCGACTTCCAAGAGGCTCTAAAATCTAAGCTGAGCTGGATTGTGTTACTCTTGGGCAGGAGAGTACCCATTAGAAACATTGCAGCAGCTGGTGGGACTCAGAGGGTGAAATACTGCTTGAAGCTGGATGTCCATGAGCTGATCCTCAATACCCAGGAGAGCGGAAGGACGTAAGTTCCCTGGCTCCACATGGTCTTCTTCACACCCCTGGCATGGCAAGATGATGATGCCTAAGCACCTTCTTACCTCCTGCATGTGTCGCCCTGCCCTGGACCTAACCACAGTTATGTCTCTCCCCATCCCCACGCCGTTATCCTCACCAGGAGGCCAGCAGGCTCTGGGGTCCCTGACACACTGATGGCCAGCTATGTCCATGGTTCAACTGACAGAGCCAGGATGTGGACTCTGCCACTTCAGCTCTTCCACTCCATATTTAGAGAAAACTCTTCCAATATCACACATTTCCACAGCAATGTGAGAGCTGGTCAAAGAAAGGTTTGGAAGAATTGGAAATTGAAGCTACAACCTTGAAAGAAAAATTAATTACCAATGTGTCATCAGACAGACATATTTTGAGTAATACATTGTCATTTGTGTTTGTTAGTTGGTCCTCTTTAAGCTAATAGGTAATTCTGTAAAGTGCACCAGTTTGTAGATAGCATGTATCTACTCAAATCTTAGCCAAAGCCTAAGAAATTCTGTCTTCTTGTTCTGGGAGATACAAGTTTTCCCTCCAGTGCTGTGGCAAAAGTAGCAGGCATCAGACAAATGGGGTGAGATCCTCCAAGTCTTGTGAGGAAAAAAGAAGCTGAACCTGTATCTTTGTCTGGTTCAACTATGTCCATGGAGCACAGCAGTAGGAAGCATTACTATAATGAAAGAAAATAGGACATGCCCTATTCCAAAACCATAGGGTGGAACTCCCTGGGACCTGTGCTCCCACCACTGCAGGGACACTTCAGACCACTTGGTGCCTGCCCAGTCTACCCCTCCCTCTCTGTTTGGGGTTCCTCTTCAGCAAATATTTATCTGTGTCTTCCCTAGGCTCTTATGGCATAAATAACCCCTGATGAGAACAGTCCCAAAGGCGAAAAGGATCTCTTCCAAGTGTGGATTCTGCTTCCACATTAACGTAAAAATGCCACGGAGGCATATCCAGGCCCTTTTAAGGCCTGTGTCCTGGAGGGAAAAAACAAGATGTTTTTATTTCTCAGACTTTTTTGTAGTGGGGAGATTGGTCCCACTTTATGTGTATGTGCACACATAGGAGTCATAAGGTGGAGGCCAGCAGGGTCTCCTGGAGCCTCAGAGCATCCTGCAATACAAGGGGGATGGGTGGAGGGGATTAAGCAGAGTAAATAAAAATAACAAACGAGTAATAATATTTTACAGAGTCAGGTGCAAATCTGCTCATCGTGGTTAGGCTCTCAGGCAATATGCCAGTGGCCAAGATACAACCCTGGGAGGTAATCCTCCTAAAAACACGCCTATTAGTACATGACACAGTCACTGCTTCTCCCACAGGCCAACTTAAATAATGCATATTTAATGTGATGACATGTTCAGGGGGATGGAGACCCAAAGAGAAAAGAGAGGCCCAGAGCATCGCATGAGTTGGGGAGACACTCAGATTTGATTTCAGACATTAACAACACTTGGAGTGACTGGCATGTGATGAAAGAGAGAATTTAACCCTGCCTTGCATGGTGGATTATTGCAGCACCAATGGGAAAAATGTCCCATTTTCACAGCTCCAGACATTAGCACCGAAGACCTTTCTGCTTGACATGCCTGAATGATCTCTCACCTTAAAAGCCTGCATGGAGCTGAATAATTTTTATAGTTCTCCTTTAACTTTTGCCTAAACAGCATGTACATGTGTGTACTCAGCTCTGCCCTCCCCTCCTCGCACAGCTACAAACACTTACGGCCCTGCCAGTCTACCCAGCATCGCATCCTCATTTGTACCCTGACTCCAGTCACTTGTGCTCAACTGCAGAGAGCAAAGAGCTGGGGCAGATCGGTCCCCTGATAACCATTTCTTAACATGACAGTTAAATGGTAAAGACTCTTTTTGTGTCTGGTTGTGTCAGATAACCAAGAGACCTTGTGAGAGACAACAGCTGTTCTATCTCCAGTACCGGAACGGTGTTTACGGAGAGGAAAAGATGAAAAATTTCTCTGTAGGCTTCTCAGATGAAACACAAGCTGTCACTAGATTCAAACTACGTGTAAATAGGAAAAATTTCTAATTTTTTTTTTTTAATATATATCTGTATCTATATCTGAACATTTAAAATGCCAACACAGTAGATAGGTGGGGGATGCTGAAGTGTTCATGGAGATCCTCCATGGTTGGATTTCGTATACTGCCATGCTTACTTGAACCTAGATCCAGCAATGGACTAAACCATGTGTAACTTTAAACCTATTTGTGATCTCTGCAGTGCCATTTGTATGCTCTTTAAATACGAAAGAAGCAGAAGTACTTTGGTGCTTTGGAAATGAATCGCCCAGCATGTTTTGAATCACGAGCGTGGGGCTCAGTTTCTATGTAATACCATCTGCTTTGCTGTCTGTTGCTGCCTTGTCAGCCTAAAAAGTAAACCTTGGGCTACCTTTCACAATGAAGACAGGTTTAATTTTGCCAGTATCAGGTAACAATATAAACTCTAAACTTGGGACAGGTTCATTACATGTTTCAGAAGTTTATGAACCCCGTTTGATGTGGGTTGAAAGCCTACACCAAGCAAAACTCCATCCTTGTAGCAAAATTTTGCCCAATTTGCTGTGAGAAATTCAAATTTAATTTTAGGAGGTGGAAAAAACTTCAAGAAAGGGTTTTTAGAAGCTTCTATGAAAGGTTTTTAAATACTCATGTATTTACAAACTTTTATAAAGTTTGCTCTGCTATGAGTTTATAAATGTCTTTCACTTTAGAGGTAGTTATATATGGAGGAATTTAGACCTTACTTGACAGAATGTGAGTGGAAAGACTGTATGCTCAATATGGAAGTTAAAGCCACAATAAGGGGCCTTGGTGTCAGATGGGAGAATGTCCACAACCAGTCCAAAAGACACACAGCAGGTTTGTGAGTGCTCTGTCAGAGAGCTGTCTGTTTTCAGGCCAGAAATTTCACCAGTTTCAGTTGTGCTGGTGTTTTATATGAATTCTACACTACAGAACTAACACCTGGGCAATGGAAAGAATGAAAGGGGAGTTAATACTCAAGAAATTCATCATAACAAAGAAAACAGGCATCCTAAATTGTCTGTGGCACCCCAGGCTGGCAGGGGGTCTCAGGCAGTTTGTTTAGAAATATGTCTGCTGCTAATTTAACAGCCTGAACTCCTTCCCCAAATGCCCTACTTTTTCGAGACTCGGGAGCGTTCGCTTATGCAGAAAAGGAGACACATTCACTGCCATACACAGTTTTCAATCAGATCTTAATGTTTCATGTGCCACTCTGAATTCTGCTTTTAAAAGCATTTTGTCCCCATTTGTTTGCCCTCCGACCCGTGGAGACGTCTGAGTCACGAACCCTCACTCCCTGCGGTGCATTTCCGGGCAGAAGAAACGGAGTAACAGCTCTTACAGGCCCAGCATTGCTCTGTTCAAATAAAACAAAAATTCAGCCATGAGATACATAGGAAGCAGGTCAAGCTTTTAATCTTACCAGAAAGCAGGGGGCTGAGCGGACCATCTATAAGTCATTAAATCTTCAATTTTCTGCCACTCCTTGAGGCTTCCCCTCATTCCCCTTGGGACTGCCAGGGAAATCAAACTCACTTCAAATGCTTCGTAGACTTGGAGTAGAAAGACTGCTGCAAAAAAGGGAAAAAAAACCTGGAATAAATCCTCTTCTCAGGTAGGCAGGTAAAACTGGCTGAGAGCCATAAGTTTCACTGCAAGTTGGCTTCCCAGTGCCATGCAAAAAGGCAAGGCAAAGCCACCACCCTTGCCAATGTCACGACTGCTGTGCCCAGGGTGCAATGCCTCCTGCAACAGACATTGCTTCTCCCCGGGGTGTCTGCCCATCACCTACATGGTGGCAGTGGCTCACAAAGACATTGCCCAGCTCGCTTTAAGCCCCTTGAGCACTGCTGGCAGTTACAGCCACACCAGGAGGCAGGTCCACGACACTTTGCTCCCTACACATTTACACTTGCTTTGCAGCCAACACAGAGATCTCTCCCACCCACTGTGTTAGCTGGTTGGGTGATAAAGAATAAGGTGGCCACAGAGGGAGAGTAACCCACCTGCAATACGGTCTTTGAGACTGCTGCTCTGCCCCGACCTGCCAGATCTCTCTTCACCCTCAGCCAGCATCTGCTGCGGCTCACCAGCTGTCCTGTGGTCAGGTTCAGGTGGCAGGAGAAGGAGCTGAGACACCAGAGAAAGGAGAATTGGGAAGAGTGAAAGAAGCCCAAATGATATAGTAGGCTGGAAACCCTCTTGGTGGCAGAGCAGGGCTGGTAAGGGTGAGCCTGTTGACACAAAGCATTGCCTCCTCCTTCTGCATCTGCCCTAGTTAGGACCGTACCAGTGCCGTACCTGGTAGCTCGGGATCAGAGAGGGTTCAGGCTAAGTGTCCTGTCAAGGCACCAACGATACTTGGTCAGACACGTGCAAGTGACTCACCATGGGTAGACAGGTTTAAAAGCTATGAGCTAGCAGGCTTTATATATATCTCTATATAGATATATTGCTATATATAAAGTGCTATAAAGCTTTGTAGCGCTATGTGGCACTATTCCTTAACAGTGCCACACAATCTGAAGTGTTACTGTGCTTCTTCACTGTTTGGGACACCTCCACTTTTTTCCTGCTTTGTTTTTCTACCTGCCATGCTGTGTTTTGATATCCCAGACTCCTTGCAAATATGTCTGCCCTGCTAACAGAAGCCCTGTTCTTCCAGGCAGGGGTCAGACACCCTCTTACCTCCCTTTTCACCCCTCACATGAGAAGGGCTGCAGTTTCCCCCCTCAGCTAACTTGTACTATACCAAGCAGTCGTCCTTCTCACCTGAGTCCCAGGCCAGGATACTTCCATCGGTTTTGATTTTTTTTGCCTGCAGTTGATGTTGGAGTGGCACCGCAATGGTATGCCATTAAAACCAAGCCCCTTAGGTTTTGGAGAATGTATGTAGTGAGGGGAGACTGCTCTGCTACTGTGCAGCAGGTTTGGCTGGGAGAAACCACCTTTTTGGCCATTCATCTCAGTATTTCATTCCAGGACATAATGGTTTTGCCTCCTGAGCTCTTTACGCTCTCTGGGTTCTCCTCTTCCTCTTGCTACTTCTTCACAAGCACCATCTTTGTTTCCACTTTCTGAATTAATTGTCAACTTGGCTTTTCATCCTCTTTTTATTTCTCTGCTTTCTATAACCCAGGTGACTTCAGGAACAACTTGGACTGCAGAAGCACGGTTTTGTTGACCAATTTACCTCTCTATCTTGGTTTCTCCATTTGTATTCTACTCAAAAATTCTGCCTGTACCCTCACCCTCCCATCTGGCTATGCAGAGCCTGTCATTGAATGCTTTCCTTTGCAATGCTCCACTTGCCTCTCTCACCGACGCTAACTTCGCTGTCACCTCCTCTTGCATCTCCACTGTCAGATTTTGTTCCTCTGTCTCCTCCGTTTTCATCACCCTGGCTTGTTACTGGAAATGTTTGAGTATTTTCTTCCTTTCCAACACTTTGTTTTTCTTCCTGTGCTTCCTGCGACATCCCTCACCCAGGCATTGATTAACTCTTGCTTTGCTCTTTTCCACTTTCTCCTGTCTGCTCCGGAAGGACTTCACACAGACTCTGTACCAGCACCATCTTTTCTTCTCCTCAGACACATCACTCCCCATGTGAATCTCCCAGTCTTTCACTGGCACCCTGGGGTAAGGTCAAGTCCCATTGCCTTTCTCTTTGAAGCTCTACATATCTCCCCTCCAGCCAGCTTCCTTCCTTTTGCTTTGTCTCATTCCTTGTCCCATTTGAATGTATCAGGGCTGGTCTCTGATGGCTTTCCTCATGTGCAGTACACTCTTCTACACCTCACATACTTAAAGAGTCTTCAAGATTCACGTATTCAAATTTCTTTTTGGTCTTAAGGCTTGGAAGCTTACCTTCAAAAGGAGTCTTGTATCCCTACTTGTTAATAATGCTTCAGGAGATGGGACCTTTAGGGAAGATGAACCCTTAAGAAAAAACACCAAGCATGGTGAGACTTACACTATAAATGTCAAACATTTAAAACCACAGCTTTGCCATATTGAAGGTCCACACCATTTTGGTTTTGCCTCGGATGCTGGGTAAACACGTGGTTAAACCTTCACTGCATACCCGCTTTGTGCTGCTAATCATTCATAAGGTAAAGATTGCTGTGCGTCCATCCCCTCACTCCAGCTGCTGGCACAGCCATCTCCATTGCCCTCCCAGGGAAAGGGGCCCCACTCTGCTACAGCTAACAATTGCTGTCTCTTAATAGCAAATACCATTCAGCTAAACCAGAAGCCTGAGGAAAAGCAATTTTGGGTTCACTTCCTAGATAAGAAAGAAAATTCCTTCCTGTTACTGATTCCATAAAGGAGAATGAGCTAGCCTGCAGAGTCTGATAAAGTCAGGCCTCTATTTCAGCTCTGGCTGTGGGCTGTGTTAGTACAGAAGACAGGCAGCTCACAAGGGATTAATGCAAGGGTCACGGAAGAAAGAAAATAATTTGGTTCTCCCACTCCCCTGAGGGGAACCGTCTTTGTTTTCCAGTACTGAGACTGCAGTGATACCCTTGATGATCCCCCTGCAGTGATTGCAATTCATAACTTTCTGGATAAGTCACTTGGGAGCAAAAGCATCTAAGATTTCAGATTCTCTTGGCCAGTCCTTAGGCCTCTTTTGTCACTCACCAGTGTTCCCACAGCCGTAGGTGTTTGCTCAAGGAAAGAGGTGGAGACCCTGGTTCATCCCTCTGCTGGCACCGCAGGGTGCTCCCCCTTGGTCGGGTGTGCAGGGAAGGGTGGCTCCTGGTGCTTTGTGTGCCCAGGTCAAAGGTTTGGGTGCATGTGCTGTTTGACAAAGGAAATACAATATTAACTCATACCTATACTTGCAAGGACATGGACATAAATGTTACTCTCTGAGCATCCTCTTGGGTCCCCATGTGTCTCTCTCACAGCATAAACGTTTTTGGAAAGCATGTACTCTGCTCCCTTGCTGTCACTGATGTTTGTGTCAGTGTTTGTTTTACTTTGCTTTGAGCTTAATAACTGGCAAATCCTGGAGTGGCAGCTGGACCAACCCGCCATACACCCGGGCGGCGAGGGGGATGCTGCTGAACAGCAGTACATTGCTGTCAGGGTGACGGCTTGCCTGAAAGGTGGTGACAAGTGGTACAAGAGTGGGAAATGTGTTTTCCAGATACCCAGATTTAACTATGTTCCCTCCTTTCTCTTTCAGGTTTTCTTTCCATCTGGCTCATAGGTAGAGCTGTATACATCAATACACACACACACAAATACAGCAAGTGTCTTTGTTTGCCAGCCTTTGCACAGACAAACCCTCAGGCCATTTTTTTTATTTTCTTTTTTTTTTTCAAAGATGAAGGGAAAATGTTCCCACGTAGGGATTTTGCAGGAAACGGGAAGTGGGTGACAGCGACCGGGGCTGTGACCTGGCAGACCTCGCTGTCTAATGTAACGCGATCTTGCGGTGCTTGGGAGAAAAAAGGGAAGAGAAGTCTGGCCCTGGGACTGCAAATCACTGGCTGTGATGACAAGAGGGGGCCTAATAAAACTCAGCACCCTTCACTTTTAAATGAAATGAGTGGGGAGGGGGAGTGGGGAAAGGATAATTTATTGCCTAGAGATATCCCGGGGTATCACTTTCCTAGAAATGCCTTTCACTGGCCTGTAGAGCTTCAGTGATGGAAAATGTGAATACAGCTTTGAGCCGTTAAGGTCTTTATTTGAATTAATTATAACAGCTATAACAACAAGATTTAAGCAGTGGAGGATGGGGACAAGAAGGCCCTGCATTGCTCCCAATCCTGTCTTCTCATATCATCCCCTGACTGCCATCTTCTTGAAGGATGTCAGTTCTGCCAGAAAGGAAAGGCTGAGATGTCCTGGTGGCTTGGATGACATGGATGTCCTAAGTCCATGATGCTGAGAAAACATGGCATTGCTCTACCTCTCCTCCGACCACTGATTTCTGACTTTGTGTTGTGGAAGCCACAGCAGCAAGTGAATTTTATTGAACAATGCTGCTATTTGTTGGCAGGTTGGTCTGCTTTTGTGGTGACTGTGATCAAAATAAACTGGCTTTAAGATATGCTCCTGCAGGGATGGACACTTGCTAAATGAACTGATTTGAGGGGAGTGGGTGCGGAGTCCAACAGCAGCTTGGTGTGCTGGGACGTGCCCGGGCTCAGGGGGGCTCCTGCCTCCCTCTTGGAAGAGTCGTTCGGTCACTTCTGTTTTCATTGTTTTGTTTTGTTGGGTTCTGGGGGTTTGTACTATAATTTTTAAACAAAAACAAACCAACAGTAATAGACAAACTTTGGGAGCCTCAGAAATTGTGCTGATATAGGCACTCGCAGTACTGAGATACTGACATCTCTTTGTAACTGCGAAAACAGGCTGCAAGGCACAAAACCACGAGTCCCCACACAAGACTCTGTGCAAACTTCCTTCTGGTTGAGCTGGAAATGGATGTCTTTCCCAAAGGATTTTGATAGCTCTACTTCTGGACCCAGAATATTTTTAATTAAATTAAATAGAAGGGAACTAGGAAAGGAAAATTAATTAAGAGGTTTTTTGTTTGTTTGATCTTACTAGACGGTTAAGCTCTATTTTTATTGAATCTTTAGGCAGAGATTCTGGTTTGTTTAATCTATCTGTCTGATTATTATTATATTTCTGGTAGGGTGAACACCAAAGAATAAATGAAAGATAATGAAATAAACAGAGCCAAGTGTGGCTGTGCCCTAGAGCTGTCCCATCTCAATATACGAGCTTGTGTTTCATCTCTCCACAGCAGAGAATTCAGGACTCAGCTGGCACCAATAAAGAGGTATCACACTGGGAGAGAGAACTGTCGCTCTGCTGGGCTGCAGTCTGCCCCCAGCCCCCTGCGCCGGGGTGAGGGAAGAGATCTGCATCTCCACAGACCATTTACCTCCTGGACATATTCAGTATAAAGCCACTCACCACATCCCGCTGAGCTGAAGCTGCAGAGCTTTTTGCACGCCTCAGGAATAAAAGCTGGCTACTTTCAGGGCTGTGTTTGGTACAGCAAGCCGGGCAGCTGTTAAAAGCACAACTGATTTCTAAAGCACCTGTTAAAATCTGACCTCAGCAAGACACACCACCACCGCCACCATTGCTGCTTTGGCTCCCACATGTCTTCTCCTCCTCCATCCCTTCAGCAGTGCCCCACAAGCACCTTCCCAGACCTCCCTGTCCCACCCCGGACCTGCCTCCCAGTCAGCACATGAGCCAGGTGGTTAACACTGTAAGAGAAAATATATATATGTGTGTGTGCATATATATATATATACACATGCATCTCACAGTGCAAGTGGGAAACTTGCTCCTCCTTCCCTCACCCATCCTGTTGTGACAATTTACACTTGGTTGGGTTGTTTCTGCTTTCCATGGCCAGCAGCCTTTCCTCCTGGGAAGGCCAAGGTGTCTACCCAGCCACGCTGGTCCCTGACAGGGCTTCCTTCTGCACTCTGCGGGGTTCACAAAACAAGCTGCCTCTGCTTCACCCTGCGTGGCTGTTCAGAGCACCTTTGCATCGTGCCTACAGCAGATCCCAATGTTCAGCATAGCTTTCTGTGTATAGTTTAGCCAAGGCAAAACATTGTGGACTTTTCCTTCAAATCCAGACTGAGGGAAAAGGATTGAGGGCTTTTGGACTCTAAAATAAAGTTCAGCTCAGACTAAGCCAAAGTTTTCAAAATGACATCGTTGTGGATTTTCTTCTCCACACCAAATTTGGATCTTGTGACTTTTTGTGCTGCTGCAGTCTGAAAATAATATCTACCTTCTTTCAACCCTGTCCACACTCATTCCTAATAAATCTTTTTTTCTCACAAAATTCCTGAGAAGCAGCAGCAGACTGTGTTATGTGCATTTTACAAACAGAAAACTGGGCGCTAGCTGGTCTCAGATAGATAGCCTTGATCCAGTGCTACAGTTATCACATTAACTTTCCCAGTCTCTATTTAACTTAGCAATATGTAAAAGAAATCCTACACTACTTCTCCCCAGATGAAAATCACATTAATTTTAGCCAAAACTCACCCTCTGATACCAGCAAAAAATAATAGACATAACTCTATTTGCTGTCCTGTTTACCAGCTGGGGGTATTTGGGGTTAGGGGAATCAAATAGACAGCTAAATCAGCAGAGAGAATGAAGCAACAAGGCTAAAGAGTAAATTTTAAGCACACCAAAAAGTAGAAAGCAATAGGGAACTGACACAGCAAATGCTTACTCATGGAGTGAATGGGATCAGGGTGGGATCCAGCCTGGAAGAATTCCCATGAAAGCCGAGAGTTTTCTCCAGCGGATGCAATCCTTGCCTCAATAGATATTTTAAGAGAAAGTATATCAATGTAGCAAGCAGTTAGTGAACAAAGGGAGATTCATATTCTCAGAGGATGAGCACCCAACTGTGGTGTGCCTAACAGAACTTTATTCAATTATTCAAACATCTCCTAAATCTGTGAGATTACACCAGAAATCACATAAGTCCAAGCCCTCTTACAAGACCATCGGCACATCCTGGTTTGGATGGAGACTTAAAAGATACCTGGAGAACTGCCTCTCAGACAAGCTTTTTTGCTTTCCACTCCTGGCTTAATCCAACAGGGTAGCAGCCCCTTTATGTTCAAACACTAAAAATAAACTGAACCAAAGCAGAAGTCCTCCTCAGGTTGGGTTGGTGCTGTCGGTGAACAGGACGGTGTTTCTGGAACAGAAGTTTCTACTGCGTGCTATACTAATATGAAGCGTCTTTGAAAACTAGCAGGATTCTTCCCGTCAGGTGTACTATTAGCATTAATATTTAGTGTTGAAAGTGCTCTTTGGAAGTGGTGTTGTTATTCTATTTTTTTAAGCACTTAATCCTGAACATTGCATAGGAGAACAAATCCCCCTTCTCCTCCTGGATATACCTGTTGTACAGTGGAAACGCCAGAGCTGCTCAGCAACGCAGTGCACCTGCAGATCTGTTCAAGGGGTGATACCCAAGTGCTGCCAGGGTGGAGCTAACCTCTGGTTAAACATTAACACGGGGCTCAGCTCCATCGTTTTACAATGTGTAACCTGCTGCGAGTAAATGATAAACTGCTCTGGGTGCAGCCCTGCTTGCCAAGTACTTACGTTTCACGTTGTTACGGTTCAGAAAAAAGCAAATAACTGTCACTTGAAAACAAGTAAGCAGAAAAGATGCTGCCTATTGATTTCTTACTCACCTAGAAAAGGTAAGAAGATAGCCATTGCATTGGAAGCTGTGTTGCCCAGTTCAGTATTTTCTATATATTTTTAAGACAAAAGCACAAGGTGCTGAACCCAGAAACAGGAGAAAACTACATGCCACCGTAGCACAAAGCCCGTAATTCCTCATTCCTCAATCATGCCAATGTTTCTCCTTCTCTTCCTCCTCCCTGCTTGCCCCTCAGCCCCCAGTACAAAGCGTTAAAAACTAGAGCACAGAGCCTAGAGCTGCCTGCAGCTCTGGCCGGCCAACACGCGGGGCCAGGCTCTGCTGTCTCTGACATCCTTCATCTTTGCTGAGTCCCTGACTTGATGGAGGCAGGGGGCAAAGACAGCCTGGCTTCTGTTTGTCCTCTTGAGATAAAAAATGTGATGCGATCCAGGAAAAGGTTAAATATTCTTAGAGAGGCACTTTACAGTTAGGCTAAGTGGGACAGATACTGCAATAGCCATTAATCTCCGTGTTCCAGGCTGGAAGCTCATCATGGGCTGAACTCACTGCCTGGCCTCCCTGAGCCCTGCGGAGGATTGTGCAACCGTTGGCCACATTCACCATCTGAGGTGAGAGGGGAGGGTGTCACCTTCCTCTGAAGCATCCGGCACCAGCTCCGGTCAGCGGCAGGATGCTGGACACAGTAGACATGGCTGTGCTCCAGTATGGCAAGAGCTACACGCCCTCCACTGAGTTAAAGCAGCAGATGCAGCCAGATGTCACCTCTAGCCACGCTTGCCCCTTTCACATGCACACGTGCCACGCTCACCAACACCTTTCAACTTCCCCAGCCCCTGAGGAGAAGGCCAGTCTTTAGATAATTTCTTTCCAACCTGGGTGTCCTACCCAGCTTCCTGCCGACATCAGTGTGAATTTGTTGCCATCATCTCCCGTGAGTCTGTGATCTTCAGTATGGAGAGACTTTAAGATGCAAGGTCAGGCAAGAGGATACGGTGGCTGTAAAACCACAGAAAATAATACACAATTCAGCACGGCTGACAGGTGCTTGCTTTATGACCTAAATTTGAAATGACTTCATCAATCCTTAATATGAAGAGGTCTTACGCACTTAATTGTTAGTGTTCTTCCTTTTTTTCCCTTTTTTGTGTGTGTGTGTGTGCGTGCACATTTCAGTTGTCCTCTCCCACCCCTGTTCCTCCCTCCACCTCACATCAGTGTACGCTGCAGACTTCCTCTGGTACTTTTATAAGCTGCCAGAAGGGAAGTGACCTGGTTACGCGTCCAGCTCCGCAAGCTGCCTCAGCAATGCTTTTCCTCCCGCTCTGCAGCAGCCCTGGGCCAGCACAACGTCCTCAGCCCCCACCAGTGCATTTGAAGCAGAGAGGTTATGGTCTGCACCACAGCTCACCCAGCTGACATCTGCACTCACTGACTTGTGACAACTCTGTTACGAAGCCTGCAGTCACTGACTTCAGGCAGAAGCCATGGAATAAGATGATGATGATGATATTATTATAATCTATTATTATTATTATTATTATTATTATTATTATTATTATTATTATTATTGTAACCAGTGTGAGCTGCTGACAGTAGATGCCTTTTCTGGAAATAACTCATTAATCACAAGAGCTGCCCACGGGAAGAGCCGCCCAGAGCCGTGATCCGGCGGCACTTACGCAGCAGGATGCCCATGTTATCAGTGAGGAAATCCACACGCTTGACTCTACGTATGCAAGTGTCCTCACTAATTCCTGAAGGCAGCAAAAAGAGAAAGTCCTACCCATCGTCACTGGGTGCTCTTAGTAACGTTTGCTACAGTAAGATGTTCCTGTTTGCTTCTGACTTTCTAAATTATGAGGCCCTGAGATACAAATTGACCCTCCAGCAGTCCCATGTTTTATTTTCATTATTTTCTTTATTTTGCCTCTTCTTTTCAAATGTCTCTGGTATATAAATGCTAGTATTAAGCTATACTCCTGGATCCTTCTGGTTACATAATAAACCAAAGACTTTCATATAACACCTAAGATTTTAGGAGATTTCTTGCCACTACCCTCATATCGTGGATGTTAGAAAAATCAGGGCTAATCATCCAGTCTGTTCCTTTGAATGATGTTCCTTTGACTGATGTGATATTTCCATGACCAGTCAAGGTCTGACCACCTGGAGATTAATCAGATCCTCACTTAGGAAGACAGCCTGATATAGCAAAAAATAAAATGATCGTTCTTTCTGTATTTATACCTAGGTTTTCCCCTGTTCAATTTTATTTCTACTTCTGATATTTTCATATTTTTTTTCCAGTTTTATAGCATGTAGCTAGGCAAGGAGATCTCAGGGAAGTCCAACTTAAAAACTCAGAGATAAAATAGAGAAAGCTTTACGATTAACCTATTTTTATAAAGTTCCTTGTTCTTTGTTAGAAGAAAGGTTGTTCCAAGTATTGCTTGCTGGTTTATTATATGTTTGCAGAAGCTGACTCACTTTCAGCCACTACAAATGGTAAAATACCTCCAAGGAGACACCAAATCCAGAAGGCTTCCAGGACTGGGTCCCAACTGGGAGCCATCAGCGCTGTGCCACCAGTGAAAGCAGAGACCCTTCCTATGGCCTCAGGAATCTGCTCTTCATTGGAGAAGCATATGAAGCTCATACTGATGGCAAAGGATAAAGTAAACTCATTTCCTTAGGCAAAGGAAAACGGCAATGAAAATTATCTGCCTGCAATGAAGAACAAAATACGAGAGGACCATTTTCTAGAAGTGCATTAAATATTTGACTCCCAAGTAAAGTGCAGTAATATGAAGAGACATATGTTTATGATATCAATTCTGGAAGTTTCTACTCAAGACCTATAGATATAACCCAAACATGCATGTAGTCAGGTGGGGTCTCTCTGGGTTAACAGGCTCTGCAGGCAATTGCTGGGTAGAGGATGCTGGAGCACTGTTGTCTCCCAGGTCACTGGCGTGGCTACGTGGACTCACAGACGTCTGCCCATGCATGCACAGAGGTGCCCCCGCATCTGGGCAGAACGTGGGATGTCAGTCCCTGGCTCTGCTGAGAGAAAGTTCCATCTCCCCACTTCCAGGTGTAAGGTCTGAGCTGAAAATTACAATAAAAGTAAACCTGCCTAGTGAACGTACCTGGTGAACTATTTAATTTGCAGTTTATTTTAATCCCAGAACACAAGATTCCTATATTCCATGCTCCAGTGTTGCTAAACATTGGAATTATGTTTTCAAATGCATTTATCTTATGTTTGTCTCCCAGCTATAACATGATTTTGTTCATTTCTGCCCAGTTTTCAGCTTTCCGAATCCTTATTATTTCCCTGTTCTCATCAGGTTTTTGTATTTCTTCCAGCTAGGCATCATCTGTACATTTGTTAACATGTCATTAATTAACTCCATGGGTCATTAATAGATGATTTGAATAAAGATCTGAAGTTCACTCAAGCCAAAGTAAAATTTCTCACTCGTTTTTTTGTGTTCCAGATCTCAAAGCTCATCCTCAAACAAATCTGTTCCATTGCAGTCTCTTGATAGATACCTCCCTACAGCTTGATATAATGGGATTGTACCATTCCTGCCTGCTTTCCTTAATGCCACTTGGCAATACGTAGTCCCTCATGTCTGTGTCTGTGGAAAGCCTATCGGAACTAATTTTTAAGTGCCGTGCTGCCTCACAAGACAGTGGTATCAAAGGATGTAGTAAATTCAAATCTATCGCACAACCTGTATCACTGACTTTGAAAAAACAAAGACTGCATGAAGCACTGCTAATGCTTTCCTGTCCCTCGCTGCTCCAGTCTCGTAAATTGGAGCTGCTCTGGGGCCAGACCCCACTCAGGAGGGGTATCAGCACTCCCAGCCCTAACACCTGAGCCCACCAGCCCCATCCCTGTGTGCCCCGTTCTAGCTGGCCTGCAGCCCAAGGCAGAGGTTTCTTGCCATATGGATAAACCCTTGGAATTAACTTCCCTCCCTCCCTCTCCTTGTCCTCTTGGCTAACCTGCGTTTTCAAAAGAGTAGTACCAAAGTACCGTCCACCTGCTTCTCTGCCTCTACTATTGAAAGGAGGAGAAGAAGCAGGAAGACCATCAGGCCAGGGGCCGGGGGTGGAGGTGCCCATTTCAGGCCACGGTACCCTGCGCCCACCCAAGACCCTTCCCCCCTCCCCTGAAACCGCTCTGCCTCCAGCTTATTTACAGTCCTTGAGGACAGAGGCTTTGTCCCGTGGTCTGTAATAAAGTCGGGTTTATTGTTCTTTCTCAGTTCTGCATTACAATTTTCTCTGGCCCCTTGGCAGCCGTACTCCATTCCCTAGAGGTTTTCACAAATTATATTGGAAGTTTACAAGCCAGCATCATTTTTTGTGGGTTCATTTTCTTTTTCTTTTTCTTTTTTTTTTTTTTAATTTTATTTTAACCAAGGCAGATGCTAGCTACTAACTACAAATGTTGCTGTAGACCTCTGTAAATACCATCAAGTCACTATTTCCGACAGTAATGCACATTAGTTAATCCACATTGATACTGAGTTTTCACTGTGAAGGGTATTTTGTGTGGTAAATGTTACAATCGCTGTTACTTTTGATGATTAAATCCACATACCACTCAACTCGGCTTTTTCTTTCGGGGGTGTGATGGCCAGTTTTTCCTTTTCTTGGCATTTACATCCTATCACTGATTGAGCTCAGTAGGAACAGGAGGTGCTGGCTGACCCATAGAACAAAGTCCTCACTTAGTCTCTTTTAATGTTTCGCATTATTGAAAAGGCTATAGTTATCCTTTCTAAGTTTCTCAGTTTGCTATGTCCTGTGGTTTACCTGCTTGAACACACAGAGTATATGATCTTACATTCTAGATGACACTGAAAAAAGTGGACAAGTTATATTTTTTTATACATACAAGACCCTTTAATTAATACAGGATATTTCTGGATAAGTAATAATGACTGACAACCAAGTAGAATTTCTGAGATTATAAAGAGCATTATTTAGGGACTTGAATTTCTCCCAGCAGGATTCTTCCAGGGCACTATAAAGAAATTTCTTTTGCTGGTATACATGCTGGTTTCATTCGGAAGACAAGGAGAAGAGCAGACACTGCAGAATGTGACTTGCTTGTACTCTCCTCCAGGCTGGGGTCAAAGTCAGGAATGGAACAGGATGTGGGGTCCTGGGCCAGTCTAGCAGCAGGATTTTTGGGGGTTATAGAACACGAGGTCGGCGCTGAAGCGATAGTGACTCTAGACCTGTGCGTGTGCTGGCCATCTGTGTGACAGTATGCAAGTTACTTTGTATGCTTATGCCAGGTGAGATGATATGGCTTTTTACTGGTCCATCTCTCTGTTTTGAATATTCTTGTCATTAACTGAGAAAAAAAAAATAGTTAATTTCTAGAAGGCTTTTTCTTGACATGCCATATAGACTTTTATGAATCCTTTTATCTCTGAAGTTTTTAGAAATTTGTTTAATTATTTGTTCCAGTAGTCTTTCAGAAGCTGAAGGTAAGGTGACACAAAAGATGACCCAAATCCTCTTTTTTCTCCTGCTTTTATTATCAGAAAAACCTTTCTCCAGTTATTCAATATCTCACCTGTCTTGTTCAGGTGCTAACAGACAACCAGAAGTGGCCCTCAGTTTACTGCAGCCAATACTTCAAAGACTTTAGGATAAAGCACAGCAGCCTCAGCCAACCTGAAAGCATTAATTTACCAAAGTATCCTCTCATTCGTTCCTTCAATAGTTCGAGCTTATAGTTGTGTTCACTGCCTGGAAGTAGATTTTTCTTTGTTAGTGCATATAAATAAGACCTCAATGCACCAGCTTTCTGGCCACTATTTGCCAGTAGATTTTCCTTCTATGGAATCTTTTACCTGGTCTCCCTTTTACAGTTCATGTGCTTCTTATTAATCTTCATTAATCAGATCTGTTTATCCTCACTTTCTGAATAAGAAATAGCCACTGATGACTTCCAAAAGCTTGTAGGCTGCTCCGCATCCTGTACCAGGAAATTTTAAGTTAATTAAAATCCTCCACTACAACTAGTTCTGGTGTTCTGGATGATTTTGCCAGTTGCTGACAAGTTCATCTATGCGATTTTCCTCACTTGGCAGAAATATTAGCCTTCCACTGTGGCTGTGCCTGGTACCTTTCACCATCAGCTGCTAGTTAGATACTTTCCTCACTGAGATGAGTATGGGCTCCATGAACACAGTTATGAATGAAGCCTGGTTTCATAGGATCACAGAGTGATTTAGGTGGGAAGAGACCTTTGGAGGTCCCTCCTCCAACTCCCTGAGCCAAGCAGAGCCCCCTCAGGGCCTCATCTAGATGAGTTTTGAAACCCTCTGTGGATGGAGAGCACGCAGCATCCATGCTTGCTTGCACCCTCCATGAAAATTATTCTCCTACAGATCTATTTCTCACAGTTGTTTAAAACTGGTAACTAGGAATATATTAGCTACAAACAAAGATTTCCCAGTGCTTGGGGCCAGGATAAGGCCTTCCTCCTGCTCACGCTCATGGCTTCTCTGTAGTCTGCTGAAAGCCGAGCTCACGTTATGGCTTTTCTGTCCATCATATCACTATGGGAGTCACACACTGAGTCTCTCTTGGGCTGTGCACTGTTCTCCTGAAATGTAGATGAAATCTGTTGTCAGTCACCTTTGTTGTCCTCATCTCTCTGCTAAATTTTGCTCCAGTAGAGCAGCGGCTTCACAGACTACCAAGGGGCACGCACACATCTGTATGCACACACAAACACATTCGCATATGCATGCATGCACAGAAGTACCTGCTGAAAACAATTGCAATTTTTAAAATTATTTTTATAGGATTTCAGGTTAAAAATTATTAACAATGTTATACAATTTTTAAGCGCACTCTTATGTGCTTATTTATTAGCCGTTTGTGTTCACTATATTTGCTTTAGTATGCCTCATTAATTTTCACTCGGAGACAGGATGATCCCTGTCAGGCAGAAGATTGCTGGCGAGACACCGTGGCAGACCCACTTGCAGCAGCGTTGCCCTGTCGCCAGGTGAGCTCGTTTCACTCAGAGCAGCGCAAAGACGGCTTGATGCCCAAAGGCACAGGCAGGAGTCAGTGCCAAGCGCAACCCCAGGAGAAGCAGGACAAGGGGCACCCCTTGGAGCACAGCCTGGTCCTCCCTGAAGCCCAGCAGCGCTACGTGCCATGAAAGGCTGCGGTTTTGCTACAGCTCCCAGTTTGACCCTGGAAGAGTGGGTCAGAAGAGCATCATTGCCCTCACCTTGTTCACCTGTACGGTGAAAACACCTGGGTGGAGGGGTCTGCCCTCCTCACCAAACCCCAAATACCATGTACGCTGAGCACTGCTGAGGAAAGGAGACTTATTTTTCTGCTCAGCAGAGCAAAACCAGGGCACAAACTAGCTCTCTGCAAGCAGAGACAGGCACTGAATTCATTGGATAATCTGCTGCAAATTATTTGCCCAGCTCAATTAATGTTGGTGAAGCACTTGGAGGGTTAAATGCCCTTGAGCCGTCGTTCACCTAATCTTTGCCCCCAAAGTGACATCAATGAAAAATCCTTAATGGTGGTGGTGGTGGTGGCAGCAGCAGCAGCAGCAGCACTGAATTTTCAAACCCTCCTGAGGCAAGAAAACATGATTTTCCCCTTCATTTTATGGTCTGTTGAATCTTCTGTTTTTCTTGTTGTGTAGCAGGAATAATGTTCATGGCCTTGGAGTATACTTGTGGTTTTCCAAAGGCCTCAGATTTAATTTGGCATCTTCCACACAAAAAAAAATTTATTGCCTCGTATACTCCTTCGCTGTGAATGTTGTCCCTTCCCTGATTCTGTGGAGGGGTCCTGGAGCCTAACAATGGCCCTGCGGAGATGTTTCTCAGCTGGTGAGGAGCCCTGCCTTGTGCCTCGGCAGGCAGGGATCGCACAAGAAGACAGCCCCTGATGGGGAGGAGAGGTCAGCCTGGACCTTTAGCATTGGCCTGAGCTCCAAACACCCATCCCAGAAAATAAATATGTAAGAAAACTTAATAAGATGCACACACAGGCTCTTTGTTACCAAGTCCAAATCCCAACATGCAAGAATAAGCTTTGTAACAGGGCGGTCTCCACAGTGCAAGGCTCCCCGGGGCAGGCGGTGGGGACGGGAATTGTTCTGGCTGATGGTGCCCACCTCTGGCTGGGGCTCAGCAGGATGGCCTCAGGTCAGGTCTTCGTGTCCGAACCTCTCTCAAGGCTGGCATTTGGGCTACCAGCTCTCCAAAAAGAATGTGCTTGTATCATACAAAGTATCCAGCCTGTTCCAGATATGGGGGCTTCTGCCTATTACCCTAATGGACTGAGATTCAGATGCTTGAGTTTGATTTCCCTCTGTAGAAATTATGTTCTGCAGTTTCAGGGCTGGTGCAGCCCTCGTCTAAATGGAGAAGGCTTATGACTGTGTCTTGTCCACCCAAGCACGTGCCAGTTTGGATGGAGAAAGAGGGTAGTAAAGGCGTCCCCCATTAAATCTGCACTTGACACTCAGGCTTCTCTCCTGCAGATGCTGTGTGGGTTGTCACTGGGGAGCAGATGAACTGCAAATTCAGGGTGCTCTGTGGCCAAAGAGAAAGACTGGGCAGAGCCACGGCAGCCCTTTTCTCCTTGCACAGCCACTGCAAAAGGGCTGTAGAGCATCCTACTGCCCTTGCTATTTCTTGCACAGAAGTATGTGGAGGCTGTGGCTGTTCGGCTACCAGACAATGTGCCAGTGCTTCCAACTTGCAGTCAAAATGCCTGAAACATACAACGGGCCAAAAGAACTTCTGTGGGACCAAATGAGGAATAACCCGTCCAACGTGCTGTCACAGGGTAGTAGAGCAGAGCTGCAACCTTCAAGTCCTAGGCCCTGTTTACAGGAACATCTTGAAGCTCCATAGTCCTAATGGAGCCCATGACACTCTTCTGTGCACGAGGCCCATGCTTCAAAGCCCTTTTGTATGCTCCAGAGTCCGTAGGGTTATGCATAGTGTCATGTAATGCCATTGCCCCAGACTGCATTTGACACACTGCAGAGTAGAAAAGATCCGGTCCGCAACAGCTTCATGGCAGAGTGAAATTGTGGCACTGAGCTACGTGATAGATTGAGTCAAGGTCCAAGTCTGCAGGAAGACAGTGAACAGCTGCCCACAGCTTTCTGCCATATGGCACAACAGTGTGTGATACATCTATCTCAGTTCAGACACATACCTGAAGATACTGCAGTTTTTGGATACTTTAGCTCATTTTCTCATTAAACATCTGAAATTAAGGGAGCCAAGCAACCTGCAAGTGTTTTGCATTAGGCAATCCTATTTAGGCAGATTGCTAAGAGGAATAAATGGGATGATTCTATTTTCAGATTGGGATCAGGTCAGATAACTATCACCTCCCTTCCTTTGCCTGACTTGTGATTCCCCACCCCACCGTCAGCTCTTGCAGTGACAAGCAGTGTCCTTCACATGTTGCTGATCCATGTGAAACGGCAAGGGAAAGGCTTCCTGTAACGGACTCGATTTCCATTTCCAGGTGCAGTACCCGGCAGTAAGGATGTAGGAGGGCACGCCGCTCCTCGCCTTTCCTCAGCTCCCCACCCAAGGTCATTGCTGCCAAACTCTGTGTTCTCTTTCATCAGATGCACGAAGGGAAAACTGGCCTCTCCCTGACCTCTGGCCACATGGACACTAACTGCAACCCAGGGCTCTACCTGGAGGTGCAAGTGTCCATCCAACGGGAGGGGAGGAAAGCCCAGCATCTGTGCTGTCCACTGCTGGCTCCAGGCTGGGAGCGAAGGATGCTCTTGAGTTTCCCAAGGGGCAAAGCTGCATTAAATTGTGTGCATGTCTGTGGCTGCAATAATCCCAGGAGCCGCCAGGAAACTGAGGACAGCCAGAGGGAGCGGGAGAGATGAGGGCCGCCTGGAGAGCCCATCCATCTTGGTGGGTCAGGCCAACTACTGCTATTCCTGTTTGTGTCTTAGCTGGGTGCACCTGGGAGGCAGTCATGTTAACCAAGGCACATCGTCTTCTCAGGAGTCAAGTGACTGGAGAAATGACAATAATGGCTGTGGATAGCACTAATGGCCAGTGATCTTTCCAGGAGTCCCTAAATGATGCATTGGTGGTTAACATAATTGCAACGAGGGTGCAAGGGAGACAGGGGAAAGGGGAGAAAGAGGGAAGGAAGGAAGGAAGGAAGGAAGGAAGGAAGGAAGGAAGGAAGGAAGGAAGGAAGGAGGGAAGGAAGGAAGGAAGGAGGAAAGGAAGGAGGGAAGGAAGGAAGGAAGGAAGGAAGGAAGGAAGGAAGGAGGGAGGGAAGGAAGGAAGGAAGGAAGGAAGGAAGGAAGGAGGGAAGGAAGGAAGGAAGGAAGGAAGGAAGGAAGGAAGGAAGGAAGGAAGGAAGGAAGGAAGGAAGGAAGGAAGGAAGGAAGGAAGGAAGGAAGGAAGGAAGGAGGGGAAGGAAGGAGGGAGGGAAGGAAGGAAGGAAGGAAGGAAGGAAGGAAGGAAGGAAGGAAGGAAGGAAGGAAGGAAGGAAGGAAGGAGACAGAGGAAAATATATAAAGTTTTCTGTCACAAAAAAACAACTTTCGTTGTTGCAAGGCACTTACAGCTATAGCACATGCAGCATCTCCTAGACCAACAAATCCTCAGTATGCTATGCCTGACAACTAGGGTGGGAGAAGAGGAATATTTTTCACTCTGGGAAAGTCTGGATTAAGTCCCTGTGCTGGTGGAAAACTGCAGTGGGAATTCCTGTCTCCATGCAGAGCCTGTGTTTTACAGAAGACTCAGCTTGGCCCTTTCCTGCCACAGGGGCACCAAGTGCCTGGCACTGGGCACTGCTCCGAGCCTGAGCTCAGGTCTGACCCGGGAGGCACAGGGATATGTGCAGTGGGTGCATCCACACACCGCATCTGCTTTGTGTTGTGACTCAAGATGCTTATCAGAAGCAGCTGTTGCCAGATGGCTTGTGTTACCACTGTGGATCACTGTAGATCCACGATGGTATTTCTCTCTGGCATATTATCCATGCAATTGTCCAAAGCTAACGCCTGCACTGGGCATGGACCTCTCCAGCAGGCGCAGGCTGCCAAAGTGCCCTCACAGCCCTCTAATGGGAGTGTCAGATGAGGACACACCAGAAAGAGCATCTCAGAAACTGATGTAACTATTCTGATTCATGGAGCTTCATTACTATTGCATGAAAAATGGCCCTTCCGCTAATGACCACCTTTGAAGGTCCATCTTCCAGTATCCTCTTTAAACAGTCAGAAATGTGCTTTCCCAACACTTCTGCCTCTTTGCTTTGCTCTACCAAGCCAGAATGGCCAACACCGACTGCAATGCAGAAGCGAAGTGTAACGGAGTCACTGCTGAGCTGCAGGGTCACAGACTGAGGTCTGTCGGGCTCAGCAGCAGCAGAGCCAGAGCCGCAGCCCCCCTGTGACCCGACAATATTCTCACTTGGGCACCATGAGCCCTAACAGCCCGGCCAGCAGCTCCAGCCCTCCTCTTCCCTGAGCAAATACAGCCAGGACAGAAAGAGAGCAGTCTGACTCTCCTTATGATCCTCTCGTTTGCACACAAGGCTGGTGAGTGTGTGCATGTGTGTGTGGGTAAGTTCAAGGAGGGGATCGATTAATTATGTGATGATGGGAGCGAGAACACTCTCAAGACTCTGGGTCTGCCCCCTACCAGATTTTACTGGCATTTTCTGAGCATTTCTATTAGCTCAGTGGGCACAGCTTGTATGCAAACAAATACAATAATGCTCAGTTATTGTTTGGTACGTTGGGAGCCTGGGATTTTTTATATTTTTTTTTTACAAGTATTGTTCCTATTTGTCATTAAGGCTCACTTTCTAATCTATCTTTGCAGGAGGTTTGTCTTTTTTGACATTGTCAGTTGCATGTACCCAGAGCTCTCTTCTCTGGCCCAAAGAGGCATTTAAGGCCAACTGGGTTTTTGTGTTTTCTTTTCTGTTTTTCTTTTTTTTTTTTTTTGTCAGAGAAGAAAATCAGAAAAGACAGGGAAAAAAGTGCTTGGTAAGAAAGACAAACATATAATTAGCAAAAATAAATACATCGTTATTTGATGGTTTTCATGCGTGTTACTGTTTCAACTGTTCATGAATTGTTTCATCCAGATTGTAAAATAGTCATATTTATATGCTACTCAGAAAGAGAAGTGATGCCCTGGAGAGGCTAATTCTTGGTTTGCAGATTGTTTACAAGCTGTCAATTGCAATTTGAATATATTTGCAATTCATAGAGCTGATAAATAACATAAGTCACGTGGCATAATTTCTGCTCCTGAGCTGTAGCACATCCTTGTATCAGTAACACCAAGGTAGGGAAGCATTTGTCTCACCATCTGCCTCTCAAATCACACATTTAATGGAGCAAGCAAGCATAATACCCAAGAGTACCTCTGGGATCTCATAATAGTATTCTGCCCCTCCTGACTGCCTGGAAAACTCTGATCTCATGGCATTGTGTGTGGCCACCTTTCGCTGAGACCCGTCTCAGTTACAACTCACACGTGAGCAGGGCGAGTATTCTGTGTGCTTTCTCTACGTGGCACCTAGCGCACTGTGGGACGGCCAGCCAGGAAGGGACAAAAGGCAAGCTATGCCACAGCAACTGCAGACTTTGCATGGGAGCGGGTGACTGAGAACTCGGGGGATTCTGGTTCCTTATTCCAGACACACGGCGGAATCTGTTCTTTGAGGGATGATTAATGCAGTTATCAACACAATACTTTTTGCAAATTGCATTTTACAATAAAAATGCCAAATACAGCATTTACTTCTGGCTCCTATTTTTTTCCTCCGTATTTGAAATGAACTTTTGTTAAGTACTTTCACAAATGAAGAGAGACGCTTTGTATATTCCCAGGTGGTGAGGTTATCATTTCAAGTAGTACGGCTGCTTTTCATTTTTTTTTCTCCTTGGTACCAATTTTGTTTCATGCAATTGACCCCATTACTCACAAGGAATTATGCCATAAAGTCTTTCACTTCATCTCCTGGTGGAAATAAAAGCCTGTCTCTTGTTCTTCTCCTAAAACCATGGATATTAAATTGCACTGTGTGTGGTTTGTATGTACATAAATAAGCATAGTCACTCTGAGTGCTATAAATCAATATTTTCAAACGCACATATTTCTCCACCTTTACAATAGCTTGAGGTGATTCTCCGTCTTTACAGTTAATTTTTTTCCTAATTTTGAATACAAATATTTTTTCTACAATTTACCCTCATTACTTCTTATCCTCTGTACTATAAAACACAAATTATTCCCTTTGTGGCAGCATTTTATATATCTGTGACTTCCCAAGTGTTACTGAGTCTCCCCTCATTTTGCCTGATCTTTCCTGATAGACAACGTTTTTCTCCAAGATTCTCCTTGGTTTTTTCTAGAATGTTTTTAGGTGGTTCACATCTGTCTTGAAGTCCAAGTCCACAAGACTCAACTCTGAATCAGTCAGGACCTGGGCAGATTGGAAGCGTGTCTTAATGTTTCTCTGATGTGATACTCATCTTTATCTACTGGTAAGAAATTTGCTTTTTACACAATAATGATATTACAGAGTCATTTTTGCTTGTGTTATGCTGTATATAGTGTACTGTCTTTTCCTATGGAGTTGTTTTCTCTCAGCCTGTATTTGTGCAGATGATTCCTTTCAAATAACAATTACTTGCCTCTGTGTTTATTGAACTGCATCTTTTCTTTTCTTTTCTTTTCTTTTTTCAGATTATTTAGCCATTTTTCTTATAGCCAGTTTTAGGAGGAAATGACAGAGCCAACTGATTGATTGTTTTTCCAACCATCCAGATTGTATGGATCGTACAGGGTTTTTTCTGCTCTCATAAATCTTCTCCAGTTGGACTCCCTGGCCTCTATGTAGTCTTGGTCATCTCTCAGGTTGAAACAGGCTGGGGGGTGTTGTGATCGGAGGTACCCTAGGGACACTATCCCTGTGTCTAAAGGGTGGGATGGCATCCACCTAAGACAGCTGAAGCCAAGGGTCTCTGGGCACTGAGACTGAGGGTGGAAGAGTAACAGAAAAGGGACCACCCAAATCCTGAAGCTGACAAACTCTCTAAAACTGGACATTTTCCTGTCATAGGTAGAAGCACTTACTGCAATTTGTGGTGCCAAATCACTTGCTTTACTAAGTGGTCTGTGTGGACGCAGAATATTTTTAAGAAAAGTAACCAGTTTGATACAATATCTCCATGCAGACCATCCCCAAGTCTTTCCCACTCTCATTATGTGAAGCTCTTTGAACTGTGTCAACCCACTATTAGCATTTGCCATGTGTACATAGTCAATTGTTACCCTGAGGAATGGGATGGATGATGACATGCTTAGATAGTAATGCTTTAAATTAAGATTCCTGAATATGCCTCTGATGTACGGAGGTTAATTAAGAAGCTATTGTGAGCTGAATTAATACCATTTGCTTATTGAAAACATAAGTCATGAGAATTAACAACAAAGTCATAAATATATTTCCCTAAGGGCCAGATCCTTCAGCTCTTACTCATTTGAGCAATCGTTACTCATGTGAGCAGTTCCATTGAATTAATTGAGACTACATGTATGAGTTCATTTATCTGTACGACTAAGAAGTTGTATGGTTGGGTCCCACACAAGCGTTAATCTAAAATGAATATGTTTTTAATGATAAATTGGTATTTAGATGGACTGTAATCATTGTTTATTTCCAAGCCTTGTTTTAATAAGAATGGTTTAGCCTGCCAAGACAATAAATCCAGCTTTTTATTAATAATCAAGTGACAGAGAACCAACAATTACCGATTAAAAGCAGAATTCTGACACAGACAAAAAGCAAGCATGAGGTTTCGTTAGGTCCATTAGCACGATATACATTTTTGCTGATAGGTGAATGGAAATCTGTTACACCTTCACCAACAAATTGATTGTCACGATCCCCAAGCTAGTTCTGAGTGAGTTTGATCCAGAACCAAAAGCAGGAAAGCCATGTGGGTGAGAGGGAGGGATGCTTAGCCTGGAGGGCAGCAACCCAGCCCATCCTGCTGTTGCAACCCAAGATGCTCACGCTATGTGGTATTGCATTCTGCCGCGTAAAAATATCATCTCCCATCGTGCTAGATCACAGATCTCCTCCTGCTCCACTGCAACACCTTTACCTTGTAGGCATGTTAAGACTCAGAGAACTCCCCTAAAGCACGTGCTGGAAGCCATGAAGAGTTTCGCTCTTCCTCTGGAACTGTGAACAGGAAGGGATAGCTCCACTGTGGCTGTTTTATCCCAAGTCTACCGGCCAGTGTTGAATGATCAATCCACTATTAAGTATGTGGGAGAGAACTGAGCTCTCTTCTGAAAGAGCCCCTTGGACCAACCTGACTTCATCTGCTCCACTAACAAAAAGCCTCTGTGGGGACACTTCAGTGTCTGCAGAGAGCAAATGGTGCAAAAAGGAACGCTATTCCCTTTCCGGTTGTCTCAGTCATGTGTGAGATACAACCACTGCTCATGGTCCGATGCCAGGGTTTGGTGACTCCAAAAACACAAGAGTAGTTGCGGCAGAACCTGATCCTTCAAAGTCCCATGAAACCTCTCTGGCTGGGGCGAGACACAGCACAGCTTCCTTTGTACCTCCAGTTGCACCTGAGCACGACTTCAGTGGAGATTCTTTTGGCAAGAAATAATAGTGGGAGGTTCCTTTTCCAGACTTTAGCCTAGTTAATTTTGGGGAGAGGGAGAAAAATAAAAGAAGAAAAACCTACTTGCTGTTGGCAGAAACAGTTCCAGTAGCTGTCAACAGCCATAAGTTTTTTCTTTGTTTTTTCTTCTCCCCGACTATTTGCATTTTCACGAATTTCACCTTGCACTCCTTTGACGCTGTACTCCTGGCTCCCCTTTTCAGTGCTAAGAACTGGCCAAGGATGCTGAGGGAAGGTTGTCCTTATACAGTTTCCACCAAACTAGAAGGAAGGACCACAAAGAGTGTTTCCAGAGACTCTGTCTCCTTCAAGACTTCCAGCCTGGAGTCAGGTTTTTTGGAAGATCAAGGAGCTATTCAAAGTCAAAATAATGCCTCATTTAAAGAACAAAAGAAACCAAAGTAAATTGACCTCGAACCTTCAGCAATTTAACCACTGGAAACTGGCATTAATGCACACTTTGACATTTGATTTTCCACATTAGGAAAATAAGTATAATTTATTGCTGCACATTTTGATTCTCTGATGTCCTTTAAATCCCTCAGATCCATGTCACCTACCTGAGGGATACAAACTCAGTAATAAGTAAAAGCTAAGCAATTCCTGCCCTGATTTATAAGCATCTGTGACAAAAGGGAAGGTTGTGATTTGGAGGAAACTTACTATTGGGCCTTTGTGACATTAACTTACTCATCCCCACTAGTTACTTCCATTGCAAAAACTTTCTTTCCCCATCCCACATCAGAGGTATGTAATAAAAGTAACAGTTTAATTAAGCAAATTAAATAACAGTAATAAAAGCTTCCTAATGGGTCTGAGAAGCTCTATTATGTTCTAGGATTTGGTATTTATCATAAAAAGCATAACTTTACTCTTTTTTTTTTACTGAAGTCAGCTGTCACTCGTGAAAATCTGGACCTACAGAGAACATGTCCTGCCTGGTACAGCCTCTCCCTGGATCCCCACAGCTGATTCCAGGGCAGGAGGGAGAGGAGGGAGAATGCGGGTGCCCCTCAGCCGTTTGTGTGTGGTCCGCAGCCGTGCCTGAGAACGGAGCCCCCGGCAGCGCTCCTCGTGTCAGGGGAAGCGGAGAGATGCCCGCCTTTACTGGCAAAGGTCTCTTCTGCTTCCAATGGAGAAGCAGCAAGGAAAGGAAGGGGGAGAAAGAATAGATGAGGGGTGACGGTAACAAAAGGAGGAGGAAAAAAAGTGCAGGAGGAGAATAACAAGGCAGAGAGGCTCTGTAATCCACTTTTACAAGGAAAACAGTCACACAGGAACACAAGATGGGCCATAAATGTTGGCGTTTGCATTCATCTGTGAGTTAAATGCTAAGCAAAGGGTCTACCAGAGAAGCTGGCCTGCCAGGAAATACCACGGGAGCCAGGGCATTTCTCTGTGCAGCTCCGGGGCCCTTTTAGTGCCCCCCAGGGTTCACGCCTCCTTCTGGGAGCTGACAAGGTGGAAGTTAGTGACAGCAGTTAACACGCTGGATCACCAGGTCATGCTGCCTTTGCTCCCCCTTCAAGCCCCTTCACAGCAAGTAAACAGACAGGGCCGTAGACTGGAAATGTGTCCTCTGGTACTTCCGCAACACAAACAGTGCGGTAATGGAAAAACAGTCTGTTTATCCTCAGAGTGTTAGCAGATGGCAGGTCCTTCCCACTCCCTCTCTCCACTGCAAGCCAAGCTCCCCGGTGCGTCCCCGCGGCCGCTGCTGGAGACAGGCATCCCCCAAAGTCCCTCAGCGGGGTGTGCACTGGGCACAAATGAAGGTGAATCCCACATAGTCTTCTCCGGGGCTTGTGCGGGAGCATCGACTACAAGGGAAAGGGTGCACAGAGATTACCTGTAGATACACCTACTCTAGCTGGAATATTGCACAGATGCAAGATGCTGCTGCAAAAAGGAGCACTCTGGGCTTCCTTTACAGTAAGCCAGCAGCAGGCATGTCCTTGTCCTGTTACAAGTGCCCCACAAGGCAGAGGGCAAATGGAGGACCTCATACTTCTTCTGTGGGCCCCCCACATCCCAGCTGGCATCAGACACCCTCATGCCCACCCAGGGGCCACAGTTAGCACTGCCAGTCTCCTCTACTAGTCAACAGGCAGCTCCATTTCATCTGTTTCTGAGAAGAGAGACAAGGGCAGAAGAGGTGGTCATGGCCTTCCCTCCATCCCTCTTTGCCGCATCTCTAGAGCCCACAGGTGCACAGTCCCTTCCCATTCCAGCTGAGCCAGCTGCAAAATCCTTCCTGGACATTTGTTGGCCCTCTCTTGTCAGAGGCTCCTGCCCACCTTGGACCTCTCAGCTGGGCTGTTTTTGAGAACACTTCTCCAACCAGTGCATTCGAAATGTTGGTTTCCAAGTCTTCGGTCATAACCAGAGTGATGTGGGTTAGCCAGGGCTCATACCAACCATAGCTGAGAGGTCTGAGAGGCCATGGCTGCTTTGGCAGAAAAACTGCACCCCAGAAGGGGTTGGGGGCGCACCACTCTGCCTCCCCGTAAGGCCGCATCCTCTCAAAACTAGATAACCAACAGAGCCACCAGGATGGGTCAAAAAGCATCTGGGACAGGCTGTGAAGGGTACACTTAGGTAATTAGACATGTACTGGATGGATGTCTTAGCTAACCTAATCCAGGACTGCAACAGAATCTGATTCTGCCTTCTGCAAGTTGTGTGCAGTCTTTGATCGCTTATGGTTTTGTTACACTTAAAGTTTTCCACCACATATATGTAAGGCTTAGGTCCACAGCTAACCCAGGAGCATTTCTGATTTTATCTGTGGATTCACAGCACCTTATGTGGTGAAGGTGGGCACTGACGGGTACATGAGTTAGGGTCCCCTAGTAAGGTAAAGAGCGAACTACCACAAGAAGAAAGATGATCACTGCCCTGCTGACAGCCTCGACAACCAGATATCCATAGGGCTCATTGACTGTCTGCTCCTTGTTCTCTGGCAGATACCTGAGCACCTCCTTGGCAGGAATTCAGGGCAAGCAGTCTGTGCTTGCAAAGGACCGTGCTCTGCTTTGACCTCGCAAGTTTATGTCGCCTCACTCCAGACATCCCATCTTCCTCCAAGAGTAGTCACTCCTTTTACAGTCAAAGGAGGGAAACACTCATTTCTACAGAGTGACTCATCTAACATACTTTAGACACCTCATTTTGGAAGAGGTGAGTTGCACTGTGGCTCTTGCAGTGTCCAGGCTAGAAAGTAGGTGCCTGGTTGTGTTGCAGACAATACGGACCTGCACACTTTGCCAGCTGAATCCTAACTGTCTTGAACGGGGCATCAAAAACCAGTGGATACTTCAGGAAGACTTTTCTTATATTTTCGCCAGCTGTGCTGTTGTGCTGAGAAGTTCATCAGTATTTGCAAAGTGCTTGGGTAGTACAGCTTGTAAACAGCAGTGCCCAGAAGGGGGTTAATTTCTCTATACTTAGACCGAGGTTTGGGTGTCATCAGCCATATAAGACCCATGGCTGTAAGCTGAACAATGAGCACAGGAAGGAATACTGTCTAGCTTCCATTTGCTGTCACATCTTCAGGGCTGGACACAGAGGCAACATGGATGGGATGAGGTGGGGTGGGGAACTGGGGCTGCAGTCACTAGTCTGTGGTGGGAAATGAGCATGTATTCTATGTAGGGGTAGCAATGGTGGGTGCATTCTCCTTACCTTTTCTAGCAAATACACATTTGGTATCATCAGCCAGCATCAGATCTCTTTGGGATACGTAACAGCCTCTGCACCTTTGGAGCAGTACAATCTGATGTCCATGTGTCCCCAGGCAGCCCAGAGACACAGGGACACCCTTCTGGCTCCCCTTTCTTCTTCTCCCTTTGCAGCTCCCCTGCTGCTGAAGCCACCAGAACCTCTCAGAGGCAGTGATACCTCAATCAGTATGGATGGCACTGTTTTAGTCAAAGCTGATTTATACTTCTGCTTTGAGGCATGCCCAAAGATATGTTATATACATGTCTGAAAAGCACCTGAAAACTTAAAATGTTCAGCTAGCTCCTAGCTGATGCAAAGAACCAGCAGCGTCTTCCCAGATTATCTTGCTGCTGCTCCTCACCACCAGCTTCTTTTAGCCTTACAGGCCTTCTTCCTCAAAGGGAGCTGATGGTAGCGATAGCTTCTGAGAAGTAGCAGTCAAGACAAGAAGCAAGGCTATGCCACTGTCCACACAGAGATGAGAGAAAAGGGCACCCGTAGAAACATGGCTCCAGCTACTTCTCACCCTTTTGTTTCAGCTATGACAATTTGTCTTTGCACCCTCTGCTCGCCCCTCTGCCTGCAGCTGGGATGGGCACAGCCCTCATTCCTGCGGCTGCCTTGCTGCTGCATGGCCTTAATGCTACCCCTTAGAGATATAATGAAAAGGAGAGTGAATGAAACGAAACTGGTGCCGAGCCCACCTATGTGGTTTACCCAATCCTGACATGTCACAACAGAATTTGGGGGCTGTGTCTTACTCAAGAGGAAGTGATGGTTCCTGCAAGCCATGTATATTTCTTCAGGGGGTTTATTTGCTTTTCACTGTCGAAGTCAAATTTACTCATTCAGATTACATGACTATGTATCATCGCTCAGTAATGCAGGTATGTAACTTCATCTTTGCCTCTCAGAGAGGCATCCTGCCCTGCTCTTGGCTCCCTACAGTACATCTGACTGTGCTGCAATGAGTCTGCAGCTGTTCTCTGTCTCACCACCCTGTCAAAGGAAAGCAGTATAAGATCCCTCACAGGCATATTTTAGATGTGTAATACTGATATGCTTCATAAAACATATCAGCACATTTCAAAAGTTATTCCCAAAAGTTAAGACCATGAGTCAAACAATACCAGGGAGTCAAAAGTGTCCCACAGGCCAAACAAGAACCAGCACACAGCTGAAAGCCACTGAAGGAAATGGGCAGCAGCTGGTGACACAACAGGAGCTGGTTTTCCCCTGTCCTCTCTTGGATGCCAATGCTTGTGAAACCCTGAGCTCCAGCAGGAAACACAGAGGGCAGAATGCATGTCAGCATACAACAGAAGGGAGGGCGTGTGTGATTTTCATGGCATTCAGGTTTACTCTGAACTTTCCGGGGAGATCTGGCACCAGCCTGATTCGAACAATTTATGGTAGAGCTGAAACTGCCTTCTAGATCCCTCAGATCCTAAGGTAACTCCTTGAGTGGTCTTGAGAACATCAAAAAAGCAAAACCTACCTTCTCTCCACCTGGTATGCATGCAGGCTGATGGCCGTCAACTTTCTAGCTGCACATGACAGAGCCTGGCTGTCCTATTACTTCACAGTTACGGTCTCTAACCTCACTTCCTAAGCAGAGTGCGAGGGGAAGGTCACAAAGGATTTATTAAGTTTCCTGGCCCCTGAAGGAGTGTGCGAGGACAAGGCAGGTCTCAGCTTGCTATGCACGTGCTCACACCTGCAAGCTTGTGGCATTTAACCTGCTTTATCATAGCCAGGCTGCCCCTAAGAAGCTGCCCGTACCCAGACACTACTGTCCTTTATGCTTACCTCCTTAACTGCAAACCTCTCACAAATGCCAGCCGCATTGCCTCCAAGCCAGGAGTTTCGACATGAGCCTTCATCAGTTCTTCAGCTTGTCTGTCACAGTATGGTGCAGCTGAAGCATCGACCTCATCACTGGCACTAACTGGGTCATTTATTCCACTACATCGGTTTGTTCAGCTGAGCACAGGACACAGTATATTGATGAAGGGAGGGGATCCTGTGTTTCCTTGCTAACCTTCCAAAGTCACGTCAAACACTAGAGGAGACAGAGAGCCGTAGCAGCACACTCCACAGGGGGTCTATTGAGGCAGCAGAGACATAAACTGACATAAGAAACAGAATTCAAACCAATCAAAATATTTGCATAAATTGGGTTGGCTTTTTTTGTGAATGACGAGCAAACTAGAAATCTGTCAGCAGTAGAAGTCCTTTGGATCCAAATAAATCTCTTTCCTTTAAGGCCATCAAGGATAAAAGACTTCCTGGAGCCAAAGCTCTGTGGATGCCCATGTTTATCACACGGAAGTCTGGGATACCAGGACAAAATCAAAGTAGGAGACAAGTGGCCATAGAAGGCACAGAGGTGGTTACTAAGAGACTTCCCTTGTCACTTTGCAATAGCTCATGTGGATGAACTCTATAGATTCATTTCACAGAATCACACAGAAGAGCTGAGGTGGGAAGGGAGTCCTGGAGACTGCCTAGTCCAACCCTCTGCTCAAAACAAAGACAACTAGAGTAGGATGCTCAGGATTGTATTCAATCACATTTTTAATACCTCCAAGTACAGAGACTCCACAACCTCTGTGGGCAACCAGTGCCAGGTTTTGACAACACCAACTGTAAAAAAAAAAATAATATTATATTTAAATGGAATTTCCTGTATGTAGTTTGCATCCATTGCCTCTTAACCCATCACTGGGCACCACTGAGAAGAGTCTGGCCACTTCTTCTTTACTTCTCTCCATCAGGTATGTATACACTTTGATAGGATCCCCCTTGAGCCTTTTCTTCTCTAGGGTGAACAGCCCCAGTGCTCCCAGTACCCATTCATGACTGGCCTCCAGCAGTACTTCATGCCACTGATCACAACCGTCTGAGACCAACAGATCAGCCGGTGTTCAACCCACCTCACTGTCCCTTTATCTAGTCCGTATTTATTCAGTTTTTCTGTGAGGATTTTATGGCAGACAGTGTTGAAAGCCTTATTACAGTCAAGATAAACAACTTCTATCACTCTCCCCTCATCCAGTGTGCCAGTATTTCATCATAGAAGGCTATTAGGTTGGTCAAACATGATTTTCCTGTTGCAAATCCATGTTAAACTACTTGCAATCACCTTCTTGTCCTTAATATTTGAAAATGGCTTCCAGGAATATTCAACTCATCACCTTCTCAGGGATCAAGGTAAGGTTGACCATCCATTAGTTTCTGAGTTCTCCTCCTTGCCCTTCTTCGAGTGACATTTGCTTTCTTCCGTTCCTTAGGAACCTCCTCCAATCACCAGGACACTTCAAAGATGGTCAAGATCACAATGTCAAATCACAATGACATTAGCTTCTTCCTTTTGCTGCTGATTTACCTGCAGAAGCCTGTCCTATTAATGCTTCATGTCCCTCACCAGATTCAAAACCAGATAGTCTTTGGCTTTTCTAACACCATCTCCCCAGTGTCTCTGTATCCCTGATGGGTCACCTGATCCTTCTTCTGTCTCCTGTAGATGTCTTTTTTGTGTCTGAATTTTGTCAGGAGTTCCTTAGTCAACCATGCAGTCCTCCTGCCACATATGCTTGATTTCCTCCACATTGGCGAGGACCATTCCTGACCCTGGAGGAGATGATCCTTGAAAATCCACCACATTTCCTGGACTCCTCTGGAGGAGTCCAGGAGGGCTGTCTTCCATTCTTCTAAGCAGATCCCTGAAGAGGACAAAGTCTGTTCTTCTGAAGTCCACATTGGTGATCCTGCTTTTTTTCCTGTTCCCTCCCCTCAGGATCCTTAACTCCAGGATCCCATGGCCACTGCAGTCAAGGCTACCCTAAACCTTCACATCCCTATCCAGTTCTTCCTTTTTTGTAGTTATGAGGTCCATCTCCTTTTGTCAGGCACTCGGTCACCTGTGTCAGATAGTTGTCATCAATACACTGCAGAAACCTCCTGGATTTCTTGTGCACTGTTTTGTTGTCACCCCAGGAGCTTTGAGGTAGACAATTATCTATGCAACTGTGGAAAAAACACAGCTGTAGAAAAAACTGTAGGTACACAGATTGGTGAGCTAAAATGAAATGTTTCCAAAGTTTAAGGGAACCTGATGAACTTACATTGAACTTTGGGTAAATATGTACAGAGAGTCAGAGATCTTGAACTACAAATAGAAGTTGAAATGGGAATTAGGACTGCTTTTAAAGAAAAAGTAAAGTAGTGAGGCTAGTGCTGATCTTCAAAGCTTATTTTAATTCTCACTAATGTACTATGGATTTTGTGATGAGAAGGCTGAAAGGACCAGGATCTGAAACCTTCAACACTGTTAAAGACTGAAATTTAAGCATGAGTGCATTCATTAAATTAAGGGCCTTGACTCTGACAGAAGCTGGGGAAGTAAAATGTGTGTTGCATATTTCTTGAGTGTTAATTAATACTTAGCACCTTTGAGAAACAAGTAAACACAGTAATTTTCACTTTCCAGTTTAATTCCTCTTTCTTCACATTTAGGAAAGAGAGGTAGGGAAGTTAAGTGACTTGCAAGAACAGGTATTAGCATGTAGGAGCTACTGGCACTTCATTCAAGGCTCATCCCAGATCACACTCCTCTCTACGTAGGTTTCCAGAAATCCAATTATACCTGGCAGAGCTGATAACTTTTAAAATATTATTACAATGGAAGGAATGTGGTACAGTGGATGCATTTTCTTAAGCCATTTAACACCTTGCCTCATAAAATTATCCTGCAGAAGTTAAAATCAAATTAACTCCAGGCTATATAAAAACACCAAAAGCTAGGAACTGGCTGGATGACACAAACAGTAGGTAACCGGAAACAGCGATGTACTGAGCTGGAGGTAGGTCCAGTGGGGTGCCACCAGGCCTGGATGAGATAAACAGTCTGCAGGTTACATTCCAATTGTGGTGACGCAAACACCAGTGAAGGCAGGGGAAAAGAAACCCCAAAGGTAAACTGGAAGAGTCTGAAATGTGCGAAGTGCATTGCAAAAAGGAATTCAAATTGCATTAAATACACACTAAGCAGGTATTGGAAAGAAGAGATAAAAAAGCAGAACCACCAGCAGGACCTAGAAAGTACTTAATAATACAATACCAAATAGTAAAAAAGTATGTTTTGGCAGCACAAGAGAGTGAATTATATAATATTTCATATGCAGAAGACCCATGTTAGGCAGAGGGGAAGATGAGAACCCCCTTCCTGTGCAGCAGGTGTGAGATACTGCTGGTCTCCATCTTCAAGTTGTAAATTCAAAGCAGAGAGGAATAATCCACACTGACACAGGAAGGATTAAAGAATGATGTTACGAAACTGAGTGAAATAAAGTATTTGTGATGAAAGTCAGGCAAAATGTCCTAACACCGGGTCCTGTAGCACTACTAAAAAGTTTGTCATGGGCTTGCTGCAAACAGTCAGAGTTAGAAAAAGCATGCTTGTACTCCTATGGGAAGGACATTTGTGGAAGTTCTGTTATGTGGTTAAACACGCATTATGCATTTCTCTGCCATAGGCTGTATTGGGAGAGAAACTTTCTCCTTGCAACTGAGGAGAATACAGATGCTCCACAAAGTATAGGATTTTACGACCACCTAGGCAGTGGCCAGCAGGACAAGTTATTGCTGGAAAATGAAGGGCCATCCTTCATGAACTTTCAGGAGGAATGGGCTGCCATGACAGCTGTGAATTGCGGTCACCTCTGTGGAAGCCATGACCCCCCAAGGAGGGAGGCGAGGGAGCAGCCCTGAGGGTCAGAGGTAGGAGCTCCTTTCCCTGGCGCTCCTGGCCTGAGCTCACAGGGACTGCAGGGCTCATCCTCCACATATCTTCACTCAAAGAGGGCTGCTGGAGCTGAGGGGAGCTGCAGGAACATCTGCAGGCAGCAACATGAGACCCCGGTGGTGGCTGGGGAAGTCATGCCAAGGAGGGGAGGGAACCATAGCAGGCACTGCAGCCATAATGTAGACCAGGAGAAGGAACTGGGTTAAATTATTTGTGACTCAAGCCTGAGAGATGGCCAGCAAGCTAATATTGAATGTACACGTTAAAAGCAGCCATAAAACAACATTAAAACAGTTGTGAACCTGCAGCCTATCTCATTTTTCATTTTTCCCACCCACCTTCCCAAACAGCTTTCTTCTTCCCATTGGCCTTCCAAAATGAACAGTGCTCAGAGTGTTAGTTCTGTTGCTGGTACCTATCTGGGAGAATGAAATCATGGCCTGGTTTCCTTTTCCCAAACCTTCCTCTGCAACAAAGGGCAGCAAAAGCAGTAGTTGATACACCTGGGACAGGCACACTTGCAGCCTCGTACCTTTAATCAGGCAAATGACCAAATACAGAAGCTCATTAACCCAAGCTGACTACCAGAAAAATTTTCATCCTTAAAGTTTATAATTAACAGGAAGACCGGTGAGTAATTCCACATACTTCACATTAGCAGAAATGTGGCCTTATCACTTTACTTCCTTGCTGCAGCTGTAATTGGCAGAAGAACAAAAAAAAAGGAACTGCCTGCAGCAGCAATTCAAACCCAAATCCAATAAAGGTATTTTAAGAATAGACAGGTGATCTTGCAGAGCTGCAGAGGCAGATGGTTAGTCTAGCAATAATGTGCCTGTGAAGGAAGGAGAAGTTTTATTCTGAGGCACTGCTGGAGGCTCTGCAGGATCTACCCTGCTACGAACTTCTATTAGTTACATATAAACATCTTGTGGTCTTCATTGACCCACTCCAGACATCCAGACTCAAAGGGTTATTACCAGACCAGCTCCTGAGCATGACTGCAACATGCCCAGAAGAGACCAGAAAAGTGGCAGAAGGCGTGATTCAGGACTTCAATGGCATGCTAGATTTCACACTGGCATTTCGTACATCCCTACCAGATGACAGATCTCACTTGATCCATACAAGACTCACTGCTCCAGAGGACTCATACTGGAGTCATTAACCATCTCTCAGAATTGCTCAAACTCTAATTTGCTGATTCCAACTAAATACAGCCTTGGGCTTCCCTCCACCCCCAAATTTTCAAAATACTCAGCTCCTCCTTCCTTTTGTATGCAACCTGGCTGGGATTCTTTCAAACTCTTTCCACCCTCCCTCTCAGCCTCGCTTGTACATTTCTAAAGTAAAAACATATTTGCGTGAGGGCTTAATTTGGCAACAAAGGATTTTGCTGTTAAAATTACATTGGGAACTTGTCCCAGGCAGCGCTGTTAAAAATGTGCTTGGACGTTCATTTTGAAGAGTTTTGCTTCTTGTGGGTATTTTGTTTTTCTTTGAATTGTTGAAACAAGGCTGTCCCAGTGACGGCTTGTGCCCATTTCAGCTGGGTGAGTAAGAGAAGAGAAGTCAAGGTGTTTCCTTTCCTCGCTTGCTCTGTGCTGGAGCTGGGTAAGAGAAGCTGAGCTCCAGGGTTGTGGGAGGCAGAAGAGGGCTGGCATGTAGCATTCCACCTGCCTGCAATTAGAAGGGACCAGCCTTTGTTTCTTGGATTTGTTATACCAGTAACAAGATGGGTGAATCAATAAATCCAGCCTTAGCATGGCAACATTAAACAATATAGCCATTGATTAAACCTCATTTTTCAGAGTAGATTTTAGCCTAAAGTCACGGTCTTATAACAAAAAACTTTACCACAAAGCAGGGAGCAAAAATGGTTTTTCTTTTGTGATGTCCTAGGACTGCACTAAATTATACATCTGAAATGAAAATCATGAATGTAGGTTTGTATTTGAGACTTTGCCTGTTAAAACATGGTTTTAACCTAGCCCTCTGCTGCTTTTCTACTTCTGCACCATGTAAGAAAAGGGGATGTAAGAAAGGAAGCTTCTGGAAAGAGACCTTGAAGGATATGTAACAACCATTGCAGGAGCAGCAATATGTTTTCTTGCAAAGTCTCAGGGAGTGGTGCCTTCAGACCAGGATCCTGAAGCAAACAGCCCTTGTGTAGGGGGCTGTTCATTTTCCAAACACAGGCTCCCTCAAGCTGCCTTGAAGTGATGGGGGGAGCACAGAGGTGTCCAGTTCACAGGCAACTTTGCCAAACTGCATTCTGGTATTGGAGGTGCTGGAAGATTTCAGGAGAAGGAGGGTTTCACATCTATGGCACAGAGTTGGGAAGAGACATGGGCTCCCTGGTGGTCGGGGCCGACCTGCTTTAACACGTCCTCATCCAACAAAGATAATGAAGGTGGGAAGAGGTCCTTCAAAACAGGTGAAACTCCTGATGGTGCACTGAACAGCCTGGGCTAAGGAAGGCAGCAAACTAGGAGCTAAAGTGTAGTTTTGCAACTGCTTACACACCTGGAAGCTGACCTAATTTTTCTGAAGGCTCTTTTTTTTTTTCCCCCCAACACTCTGGTTTTTTTGAGATGGAGTTTTATGCACCTCATCCCAAACAGCCACATGAAGTTACCTCTTTAAAACTAAAGAATTCCAAACTTTTGCAAAATTTAATGCAGAAATTATTTCAGCTGTAGCTATAATCTGAAAAGACTTGTATGTATTAAAAAGCTGTGGCTAGGATTTTTTACGTACTTAACATTTTGGTGTGTAACGGTGCTTTAATTTCTTAAGTTAATCATAAGCTAAGTGCTAGTGATATTTGAAATGGTGTCTATGGACAACTAGAGGTGGGGGCAGGACAGACGGTGATCGTAATCAAAGCTTGAATTTACATACTATTTCTGTATTTACAGTAGTTATATCTCTCTATAAGGACTACAATTTTAACATTGAATCATGAAAACAAGATCCAGCCTCAAAGAAGGAGGGATCCACTCCAGGATGAGGAACAAACTTATTTTGCCTGGATCAGGAAAATCAGAAATATTTGCCATAAAATTTGCTGAAGCTTATGGAGTATTTGCCATTCACATGAAGTCGACTATTAAGCACAAGGCCTGAATAATAATTTCAGTATGATTCATAAGAAGAAAGCTCTTAAAACATTTTTAGGTCCTAAGAAAGATGGAAGTAAATAAAAACCTGGGCAGAAGCTTCAAAAGCAGCAGACGTATTAGATTTCTGGTTTACGCATGTCTTTCATACAGATCCTTGACCATGACAGGAAATTAAATATTGTTGCTTTCCAAGATTTACCAACAGTTAAATGGCACATCTTGGAAGAGATAGATCTTTGTGTCTCAGCAACAATACACTAGTTCCTCTTTCATTGAGAAAACAATTACAGACTTGATTAAAAGACTGTATTTTTTTCCTCTTTTGTTACTATTGTCTCATATTAAGGATATTTGATGTTTGTTATACACTGCTGAAATCCAAATAATTCACTGGCCCCTTGATTATTTTCTAAGCAGAATAAGCTGCCTTAGAAATATTTGAAAGTATGAAACAAACAGGTTGCACATTTTTGCAGTGCATCATTTTTGCGTCAGTATCTTCAGCTGAGACGCTGATGCTGACTTCAAGGTATACGCCCAGTTAACAGAAACAAATTGGTGGAAATTTGTTTCCAAACGAAGTGTGAGCATTTCCTAACAGCTAATCACTCAGCTTGTAGCTGAAAAAATACAAAAAAATATGCAAAAGATAAGTTATCACTTGATCTTTACAGTCATTAGCATATATTTTGGTTTTCTGCCTCCACCAGAAAAAAATCACAACTATGTATAGGACATTTCATTTCATTGGTCTTCAATTTACGTAAATTCTGAGTCCCGCAAGTCTCAGGTGCTTATCCATATAGTGAAAGAATCTTAAAATATTGTTGAACTATTAAAAGTTATTTTTTTACAATAGACTCTCCAGGTGGAAATTTTAAGCTCTGTAAGGATAATGTATAATGAAGATCAGAAAGAATGACTGAATTATCTGTAGGGGTCTTCTACATTATGGTAAAAGCTATTTTTAAAATAAATTCGTAAATTAGAACATAGAGCTGCTTATAACATAATGCTTTTATCGAAAGCTAAGTTACCAGTGAGCATTGCAGGCAATGCCTGTGGTCATTAAAGTAACTCCCTCCTAAAAAAATGTAATGCCACAGCAGAAGAACAGGAAAGGGATTTTGCTCCATAGCAACCGGTCTTATTTGACCTTTCAGTTTCAACAGACAAAATTGTCTTACCTTGATTCAGCCTTTTTTTCATTGAAAGAATGCCAACTTTTTGGACTATTTTAAATATTATTAGAGAGCTGAGAATTGCAGAATGTAGCGGGGCTTATTTGGATTGGAAGAAATATCAGATACCAAGATATTTAGCAGAGTGTTTGTGCACACTTCAGAGGACAAATATTAGAAAATTATCCGGTATTTTATCTTCAGATCCTCATTATCTCAGCTTCTTTAAGCCTGTGGTATTTACCATGTTTATTCTTACCGCAAATGCACTAATGAAAGAGTATTTCCCTTGTGTAAACAAGGTTTAAATACATTAAGACAAACTGCAAAATATTGAGATTGCTGAGATTTAGTTTCATATTAAAGTAACTACAACTGGGGACAGTAAGTGTTTTATTAACTGATTTAAAATGCCCAAATATCTTTTAACATATTCAAATTTATGATAATCACAATTTTAAATAGTAAATTTCTACTTACAGAAAATATATTTTAAATTCAACAGCTATAGAAACATGCTTTTGAGAGACAGATGCACGCCATGCTGAGAGGAATAGCATTTCTAAAAATGTCCCTGAAAACATTGCCTTTGTTTTTCACGAGGGTGTCTCTTATTTTCATGTATGAAAGATGGTACTCTCAATTTTTTCAGCTTCTGGTCCACGTAGTATAGGAATAGGTACTGTGTCCTATTAACAGTGATGCAGACAACAACTTCTGACTTAGCGTGCTTTCTGATCCGACATCGTAGGGTAGGAGAAAGTTGCAATGAAGCATTTAATAACCAATTTTTCTTGAACACCTCTAGATGTTCTACAACTAATCATCAGGAATCCTCAGTTTAATTTTACAGTGTCTCAGATACCCATGTGTGATTATTTGGTCATATTTTTCTGCAAGGAGATGAGGGCTCCACGATATGCTTCTCTCCCATGCCATTTGACAGGCAGTAACCACTTGAAAATAAAGGGGATTCCTAAAACCATGGAGTCTCTAGCCAGGAGGACATAACCATAGCGGTGACAGCCTGGAGAGTTGTGCCACATGTGTTGGACCAGTGCTGAGTTGTGAGTACAAGAAAAAACATTCAGGTAAGAGAACGGCACTGAAATGTGCCATTTCTCCTGGAATAACCTGCTGTAGGTCTAGCTGGGATGTGAGGGAGTGAGTCCTGGAAGCTAGAAACAAGGGCAGAGCCTCCTCTCTGCCTCACAAACCCTTCCCTCTAAAAGCAATGAAACTACTTCTTTCCTTTTAGCAGTTTGCAACAGTTGCAAGCTCTGGCTCCACCAAAGGATGTAATAGTGAAGAGCAAATGATGGTGAGTATTTTATTCTCCTTGTGGTCTCAGCCAGAGGAGGGACTCCATTCGTTTCAGCAGTCTTGGACTCTTTTGTGCTCCAAAGTGGTTTACCCCAGGTCAACTAACACATGGTCCATAATTACTTCTAGCACCTCGTTTCCTCTCAACAACGTGTTGCTCAAGATCTCTCTGTAGAAAAGCCTGTTCTCCTAACCATTCTCCAGCCAGATGTCTTCCTTCTCAGTACAACTGGTCCTCAATAGCCAGTAGATGTTGCTACTGAGCAGCAGAAAGGCCAACACACCCCCTTCCTCCAAAGTGGAAAGTAACTCAGAGCTCCGTCTTTGCCTACATAGAGGGAAAAAGGCCCAACCCCAAATGTCAAGCCTGAGTCATCTGTGGTTAGAGCTGCCTGAAGGGAGCAGGGAATCAGGAATCCATTGAGGCATGGAGAAGCTGAATGAACAGTAAAGTAGACCTTGGAGCAGGAAATTCTCTCCAATATTAAGAATTTTCTGATAGCTTGTGGCTTTAAAATTCATAGCTAGTCAGTGCTAGACCACTGACTTCAGCTAAACATATCTCAGCTTTACACCAGTGTCCAATCAGAACATTTAAGTCTGTCAGACATTCAAAGATAAATGTTCTTTTAGGCATTTTGAGCACCGTTTTAGGCACCATTTCAAGTAATGAAATGGTGACCTCCCTACAGAAGTCAGTGGAAGGCCCATCTGTAAACTGTGCTACTCAGACAGGGAACTTCACCAAGAATTTACAGATGTTCTAGAGATCATCTTTTCTTGTAGCGTATGTTGTAAGGGACGCTCAAGGAAATAAATTCACAGGGTCTTTCTTAACTTTTACTCTTCTGGACTCTATATATTGTTTTCATTATCAATGAGAATGACAATTTGCATAACAAAGTCATCTTATCCCCCGTCAGGAGGTTTGCGGTGAGCGGTTGTGCAGGTAGCTGCACCAGGGGAATTTCCAGCTCTGTGGAAGGAGTAAATGCCATAAGACGACATCTTCATAGAGGGAAGTGATTGTGCAAACTCAATGGCTTCAATGTGAACATTGCCCTATTTTGCAAATACAATGTCAGCAGTGGAGAGGGGAGGAGAGGTGACGTTTCCTAGGGAATTTTTTTGTTCTTTTGTACTGCTTATTTCTGATAAAAAGCCATTGATCTGTCACCTTTTGAGGAGGAACAGGAAACTGACACTGCAATGAAAAAAATAATATTACTGGAAAACTCATATTTCAAAATAATGTAGCTCTGCTTTTTTTTCATGTTAATTCATTCAAAAATTCCCCTAAGACTCCCTTGGGGGACTGAAAACACCTGAAAAAAATATCTCATTACCTAACTGAATTTCTGCTTAGCCACTTGTCAGCTCTCAGGATGATGTCCATGGTTCCTTATTAGTCCTGTCACTAATGTATGGACTCAGAGGAGAAAATACTTAATTTAACAAGGAACTTTGGGTAACTTTGGACGAGGAAGCTCATCTGCCTTCACTGTAATTTGTGAACAGCAATCACTTCCTTACTACTTGCTCTGTCTCCCAGCTAAAGGCTTACCTTGAGAAAACCGTGCTCCAGACGTGCAACATAAATCCGCTTGAAAATCTTATGCCTCCCCATGAAGCTCTGTTTCGGCACTTGAGGGAGTTTTTTGGCAGAGTTGATTTTGAGTTGTCTTTTTCTATCCGGAAATGGCAAAGTCTAAAGTTTTTCCTGCAGAAATAACCTTTTCCTTATCCTCCTGAAACAACTTGTCTCCTGTAGCGTTGCCAGTCCACAGAATACAAGAAATATGGACAGGGTAGTAGGGTGTATTTCATCTGGTGTGTGCAGCAAGTCTTACAAGAGTGTTATTTCCAGCCATATGTAGAACGAATATACTGTTTTGTCCATTTTTTAAAATAAACAGCCTTGATTATTATTATATTGCTAAATGGTGTTGCATGTTTTTTACAGAAGCCAAACAAGAAAAATTAATAAATAGGAGAGATGATTTCTAAAAGGTTCATCTATCTTCTTCACTGTTTAGACATATATAGGTTACTATCTCTCTAACAAGCGTATTTGCTAACTAAATGCGTTGATATCCTGCTTGAACTGTGGGATAAACTAAAACCAGAGAGAGAGATACATGTATTCAGAGAAAAACTAAGACACATTGCATCGTGAAATATTACAACACTTACTTACAACACCATTACCAGCAATGTTAAGAGTATAACATTTACGTTCAATATCTCATTATTTTTTCTAATTCAGTCAAGGCCTGAGACAAGGGCCTAGTGAAATCCTACAGAAAAAGAACAAGGATGTCTGATGCCACGTCTCCATGGCAGCACAGCTAATTTGGCAGGACAACCAAGCGCGCAGAAAGAAAAAGAGGTTATTTACAAAGATATCTTTGATAAAAGGGGCTTTGGGGACAGGAAAATGGTCCAGGGGAAAAAAAAAAAAAGTCACAGAAATGTTCCAACCTTTAAAATAAATTCTTTAAATGAGTGAGAGAAAATAAATTGAAGAAAAAATTTCTTGAGTCACTAAGCACAGTGAGTTTCATCTTTGTTTGTTGTCGTACAATGCTATAAACCACCCTGAATGGCCCAGAATAACATTAGTGGTTCTGTGTATTGTAACCACTTCAATCAAGGCCTTTTGTTTTGAATCACCTGCCCTGCCTGCATTGGAGCCCCTTTTATAGCCCGGTCGCAGCACAGAGATCTAATTTAGTTCCACATACAAAAAGGAGCGAGGAAGAAAAATACACTCATGTCTCGCTGCTCCTTGCTTGAATCCACAAGAGAACAACTGAGGCAACAAATGGAGTGTAATGTTTAAGAGAATATTTTAAAATTCCTCAGCCTACGACCCCCAAGCAATTTGTAAATGATATTGTTACAGCATTCCTGAAGGATGCAGATGCCCAGTTGGACACAGGTGAATTGGTGGCCTCGGGCAGTGGGCATGCCTCCCATGAAAAGAAGAGGGGGAAGAAGAAACTGTGAGGGGGAGCCCACCCTGAAACACATGCAGCAAGGGGCAGGGGGCTCTTACTAACCCCCATGGAGAGCTGAAAGGCAGAAGTGTCTCAGAGTATTCAGTGTGGTTAATCTTCTCTAGCAGAAGGCTCGCTTGAGGTTGCAGGCAATGGACTGCCCAGGGCCATGCCACAAGTCTTTTCCAGTCCCCTTCCATGTTTTGCCTGTAGAAACAGCTCTGTGCAAAGGTCCATAATGGTTAGTAGAGCAGTAGAGCAGCCTTTCTGTTAAATATAAACCCTGGCAGACATCAAAGTGCTGGTTTAGTGTTGTGACACCTTGTCAGACCAAGGAATGCACCGCGTCCACCACTGCGTCCATGGTTACCTTTCTTTTTGCTTGCCTGAAAATAGGTGATTTTTGCCTCCATCAGTTCTTCAGCATGGAGTCAGTCTCAGCCAGAGGCTGAGCACCCTGGGCTTTTGGGAGATGGTTCCTCTGCCAGTGAAGAGCCACATAAAAACTGCATGTAGGAGTCCCAAGCCCCAGGCGGACTAAGCCCCCTTACAGTGCCATGAACCAGAGCCTGCAGCATCTAACCAGGCAGGTGTCTTTCCAGCACGAGGTCATGTCCAACACGTGGTGGGGTCATATGTCTTGGCACCACACATACCATTCATGCTCTTTTGTGTTCTCATTGCTACACTAGTAAAATGACTTTGCTCTAAAGGCAACGTGGTTGTAGCGCATACCCTGCAGATACGCATTAAATGCAGGGCTGATGCTAGTGAAAAAAAGTCACACAAATGTGTGTGTATGTCTGTGTCTGTGCGTGTGAACCCTTTAGGTTCAGGGTAAGAATTAGTTAAACACAACTATAATCTTCAGAATAAATATAAGCATGAGATCCTGTTCATGGAACGCCTTCTGAGCATCCTTGCCTTGATTGAACCTCTCACCTGGAGGAAATTATTTTCCATCTATAAACAAAAGGGAAAAAAAAGTATTTTCCAAATCACTTACCTAGATCTCCTCATTAATTTCAAGTGCAATGTTGCCACTTACAAAGGAAACAATCCCACTGATTTTGGGTCTGCTTGCTACTTTTTACTATGAACAATTAATGCATTAGAAAATTAACTTGCAGATGAAAGAAAAGAGCAGCCTGTGGAAGTTGAATAATGACCTTATTTTAAGAATTTCCCTTGAGTAACCCCCACTGTTGCCTCTTACACAAAGGGAGGAAAATTTATACACGCACATCTTTAATGTCTTTTTTGAATGCTGATGAAATGATTAGTGTTTTGGAGAAGTCTGTGCAGATGAAACGACAGCAGCAGGAGTAGCAGCCAGAGATTAGCTAGAGACTGCCAGTGTGGGAGCTGCTGTTCTGCAGTTCAGAAAGAGAAAAATTAGCAAGCTAGATTATAATTAATAAACTAGAAGCAAATTAAGATAATATGGGGTGGCTTTGGGAAACAAATGGGCTTAACATGTTTAGAAAACACAGCTTTCTTCCAGAGTTGGAAGCAATTATTCATTGCATGTTGGTACCTTACGCACTTATCTAGCAAACAGGTGAGAATGTTTAATATCTAGTCGCTGAGGGGACCAAAGAGGTCTTAACACTGCATTTCACAAGGGGGAGCCTTTCTGCTTTAGTAAATTAATTCCCCAGGTCCTCTCTTACTCCCCTAGCACCAGGTTGTCCTATTCTTGCACTTGGATCTTGCTGGGTACTTTTTATCACTGTCTACAAATGTCTACAAATGCCCTCTCTGCTGACAGAAAGCCAGCAGAAGGCAACTCTTTCTCTGTAGGACGTGGATGCTGGACAGGGTATGCGACAGTCCTTAGCTCCTGCTTCAGCAACAGTTTTCACATATGTCCTTAGACAAGTCTTGCAATTTGCTTTTTTCCTCACCCTTGCATCCTGTTGTACTGGCTGTTTAGAACTTGTATAAAATTGCAGAATCCATATTAAATGCAACGTAATAAATGGTTTGTTTTAGTAGTAAGCAGTGCTTCTATTTCAGTTTCTTGGGTAGAATGCAGATTTCATGGATCAGAAGGCTTGAAAAGTTGCATAACTGTTAATGCCCTATTACCTATGAATGGGTGTATCACTATTGACCTTCCAAGGAACAGTCAAGATTCATCATTCAGTGATCCTTGCACACGCATGTAACAGGGAAAGGGAACAACAATCCTTTTCTGCTCCCTTTTATGTCCTGTCCAAAGACAAGGAAGAGTCACAGTCCATGTATGCGGGAAATTAAGAGATCACTCCCTCTATGAATTAACCTCGAAATCACCACAGTCACTTTACCAAGTTCCCCTGAGCTTGCCTCCAAGTTTCATAGACTTACAGAACACATGGCTCTCTCCAAAGTCAACAGTTCCATGGTAGGAAACCTGCTGAGAACGTTGATGCCTTCTGGACTAGGTTGCCTTGAACTTCTGAATTACTGTGACCTGCCCTCAGGATGGGCAAAGAACTGCACACCCAAGCCTGGCCCAGTACCAAGATCCCATGGCACTTTTCTTAAGAAGAAAGATGTTTGGGTTTTGTATTTCAGATAATTCCTCCTTTAATATCTGCAAATGAATATCGGAGGCTAAAGACTTGACTTGGTAACTGGTCTTTCTTCTGCTTCACTCTTTGACATTCAGCGATTCAGCCTTTCTGTGTCATTTTTTTTTTCCTATATGCTTTGATATTGATGCCTGGACTACATGATTTGCTTGATGGGGTGTGGGGGTGTATGCTCTTTGTGCGTATCCAAGAGACAACGCCAAAACCAAACTCAATCTCAGCTACAATGACTGGGGACAAATACTCAGTTTACAGACAAATGATTTCAAACTGAATTTTTAAACCGTAGCTTCAGATGGTCTGTAAATACAAGATGAGCAGTTATATCCAAGCCAAGGGCCAAAGAGAGAGTGTGTGAATGAATGAAATCAAAGGTCAATGAACACATTCCCTTGACATGCTGTCTTACTCCATAAAGTTATCTCCCCTTTTCCTAAAATGGTAAAACTGGCTGCCAAATTAAACAACTTGTTGGTCCTATAACCTACATTGAGTGGGGTATTGCTTTCCATTCTACTGACCATGTCAGACCAACATCCTCAGCAGGACTTGTTTCTAAACACTAATGCACCACAGAAAGAATATGAAAAGTTAATGAATGAGAGGAAAGAAATGATGTATGAAGCACCAGAAGAAGACTCAGCAGATATAGGTTGGATTTCAGGCTTTGTGATGCGTTTCCCACAAAATCTTGGGCAAAAATAAGTCCATGCAAATGGTAATTAAAACAAGGCCAGGGCAAGGACTCAAGTATTGGCCCACAATTGTCTACGCTGTTTAATTGTTAACACATTCTCTCACATGGCTTCGGCCCATGCCAACTTGATTTCCCCCAGACAATGTCAAAGCATGGTTCAGAGGACAGCGTGCGCCAGGGACTGCCCCAGCAGGCAGCTTGGATGGAGTTCCCCCTTCCCCAGTCACTGCAGGGGAGTGTTTAGCCATGTGGACACAAACCACACTATGACTGGCCTGAAGGGCCACAGAATAGGCCCTCTCTGATTTTATTTGCTTGTATAGATGTAGTCTTCTTTCCTGCATTGCTTTGTCTGTCCTATTTAGACTGTAAATTCTTTGGAACGAAGTAACCTTTTAATATGTATTTGAATAATGCCTGAGACAATGAGATGCCAGCCTTTGCTGGGGGTTGCCTTTGCTACTGAAAGGTCTATTAAAGAGACAAAAAAGAGAAAAAAATAAAAAAATAAGGAAGACTATTCAGCTCTTGAAACAGCTCTCAGTTTTTCTTCTTTTAATCCATCCATGTCAACAGATATCCTCATCCTACTGTGGGGCTTTACAGCTGTCAGAGTTTGCGGTCTCAGGACTGCAGCACGTGTTAACTCTCACATGAACATGCATTTTGTCTCAATATGCAGAAACAGGGACTAAGACAAGGAAATTGTCCCTGGTGATCTCCCACCACCACCAGGAGCATCCTTGTGGCTCAGTCCCTCAACTATCTTACACGGCGTAGTTCTCACAGGGCTCTTGGCGGTGGCCTCACACCACCAGCAGCCCTAAAGGACTCAGACACAGAGAAAGCCTAAAAGCCTTTGTTTGGGACCAGACTGACCCCAGGCCAGGACAGCAGCATGGTTAATGTCCTGGTAGAAAGGCAGTATTAAAAAAAGGCATTTGTTATTTGCCTTTAATTGCCTGTCATATTGCTTCTTAGCCAACCTCAGAAGCAGCTTATCAAGACATTCACCTGGAGGGATGGAGAAATGAAAAATATAGAGAAAAGGGCACTATCGCTAATAAAAAGACAAACAGTAGGTCGGGACTGGCCTTTTCCAATCCTGTTATTAACCAGACTAATTTTCAGCATCACTGATACTGTCTCCCCTCAAACTCTCCTGTCTTAGGAGCCCTTAGACTTCTCATTACTCCAGCTGCCTTGCTAGAGAGACAGAGACACTTTTTATTCATTGCCCGTTTCTCATAGGTCTGGTTCTTCCAAACATATATCTCTAGAGGTGGGACCAGTCTCTAGAAGTGTCTTTCATCCTCAGAGAAGACAAGATGTCATCCTATATATATCCATCCTGCCTAGGAGATGGTGTTCCTCATCCAGTTCACTGCCGGCCCCCGCAGTACCCGTGCTGGTGGGTGCCAGCAGCAGGCAGGCACAGCCCTGACGTGGAGTGGCAACATGGGACCATAGGCCAGCTCAAGGGCAGATAAGGGCTAGAAAGCCTTGCTGGGCAGCAAGAAGCTGTGGCTGTATGTCGTGCATGAAGGAGCAGTTCTTGTTGAGAAGCGTAGGCACGGCAGAGGTTTCCCATGGCACCTCAGAGCAGGAGCAGTCAGGGGTCTTCTGCCCTCACTGGGACCTCTGATGTACCCTCAGAAATGATCTCATGGGGCAGTGCAGGCATGGCTTTGGAGAACCTGAAAGACTCGTTTGTGTTTTCAGCCAGAGCTGCCAATCCACCTGGATATTACTCATCAACTGCAGAGCATCTATCACCTCCAGATCAGAGAGTTCCTTGGCACTGCCTATTACATCTCTCTTTTGTTTTCATTAGTCTCATTAAAATGTCAAACTTGCACCCTGTCTGCAAACTCTCCGTGGCACAAATCAGTTTATCTGCACAAGATCTTCCCACTGTCACATACCGGCAAAGAGAATGCAAATAGCCTGTACTTTTTACCTCAAATGCTGCTCTTCCATACTTGTTCTTAGCTGAATAAATCCTGAGTTGCCCTAGGAGATTTTGAAAGGAGTCTGAAGAGTTGCGTATAACTCCTGATGTTCAGATTGCTTTGATATGTTTTCCAAACAAAATAATATTGTCAGAGTGAGTTAGTTTTGCCCAATGGGTGCCAGCAACTTTTAAGTAACACAGCACTATTACTTTCTATAGGCTGTGATATATCTGATGCTCTCCAGATGAACTTGTTTAGGAGCTCCAGGGTCAATCAGGCAGAATGCTCATCCCTCCCAATTCCCATGAGATGCTCCAAGCCCTGCAACAGCAGATCCTAAGAACAACCTTTTACATGCTAAATTGTTCTTTGACAAAGTCTAATATCTAATTCCAACACAGCAGCAATACAGAGAGAGCCAGTGCTTATGAAAGGGCTACATTTTCTTGCTGAGCAATGCTATGTTGGATCACACTGGGAGACCAATGAATTGTGGCACTGAGCCATATTAACCTCTCCCTTGAAAAATTTTGCAGAAGGGAAACTCCAGCATGTTTCAACATGTCAAAACCCAGTGTAGCTTCAAAAACAAATCCAGGGCACCTGTAATCATAAAAGGGATTGAAATGAAAATTTCTGTCAGCTGGAGATGGTCAGCTATGGAGAAGTGCCTGCTGCTTTTCTTCACGCCAAGGCATTCCAGCCCTTTTATTCACATCCCTCTCTGTGCTATGGCCCCTCTGCTCCACAGACCATACCTGCTCCTCATTACTTCAAAAGATCTAGTGTGCTAGAGTCTCACCCCATTTATTTAACTGTTGCTGACAGTGTCTTAGCACTATCTCACTTACCTATTGTTGTCCTTAGGCTCCTCTCTATGCATCCTGCTTCTTCCTGCCCCGTGCCCCGCTGTTAGGTGAGGAAGTGTTACGTCTTTCCCATTGCACCTCTTATTTGCAGCCTGGTAAGCTCTCCCTGGGAAAGAGGTTTGCAGGAAAAATGGCAAAGCTGTTTTCTCAGGAACAATGTGTGCTTAATGGGAACCGAAAATGCCTCATGATGCCCTCAAGGACTAGTGTCCTGGACATCTTAGCCATGGAGCTTATGAGACCAGACTAGTCCTAAGAGTGATAAGAGTAGGGAAACTCTTGGGCTTTCAAGATGTCACCTGAGGGTGACTCAGGAGTTAGAAGGCTCTGTGGCTGGTGTGCTTAGGTCATTCCACAAACCTACCAGCAACGCATAGCCCTCGCTACAGACGTGAGTGCTCAGACTCCTTTCTTCCCACTGCCTCCAGCCCCGGCCTTCCTTAGCAAGCACAACCATTGCCCACAGCACATCTACGAACACAAAGTATGTGTCTAGAAAAAAGCAATTTTGCCCTTAGCAAATAAAAAAAAGTTGGCTTTTACATACATCCACAATTCTGTTTATGTTCTTGCTTGAAACTGGTGGCCAGACACTGTCAAAGTATAAAACCCACAGGCTAACAGTAAACCACAGATTAACACTGAAAGAATCTTTTCTTCATGTCCTTTCCCCCCACCCCCCCCCCCCAAAAAAAATGTTACCTGGGATACTTTCTTGTTGGCATCTGTTTGTTACCATAGCCAGCTTTTCTGACTGCCTGCATATTAGGGTAACTAAGGAACAAACAAACACAGGGCATATTTCATATCTCTTCTTGCCTGTCTTTCCTTACTCCATGCAGGAAACATTTTCTATAATTCACTCTGTGAACTTTTGCCCTGTCTGGTAAATAAGCAGCCAGGATAAAATATATGGCTTGGTGCTTTACCTTGCAGTTCTGGATACAGTTCAGGTGGATGAGACCCTTTTTCTCAAATGGTGAATGAAGAGCTTCATTCAGCTTCCATACACTCCACTGGCTGCAGCTTCCCAGCGGGTGATAGTACCAATATCTCCATTAATTTCAGCCATTTCCTCTCATCATCCCACACACGTTATACATACTGGGGATGACCTGAGCATGTGCTAATCCCGTTGATCACCTGCAGGCCTGCTAAACTCTTCCCAATGTGGTGCAGTTGTGCTGGATGGCTCCAGCTACAACTAAATCCCAAACTATACCCCAGTGTTCTCCCAGAACAGCAACACCTTCAATCTGGAGATATAGGCCAGGACCTACTTGTTCATGAGGCACTTGAAAGATGCACCAGATCCCAGCCATAGATAATATATTATTTTCTGCCCAGTTCTCTACAGCAGCAGGACTGTGGCATGAGGACGGTGTGCCATGATCAAAGGCAGTATCTTACAATCAGAGTGCACGTGCAGTTGTGTCCCCTACGATGTCTGCCAAACTCCCATACCATATCAAGCTTCTGCCACTGCCCGAGTTTGCAGAGCTCTGAGTTGGGCTGTTAGTGCATTTGGGGAAGTACAATGGCTTTGGACGCTTGGGACTCCTGCTCATCTGATGTATCCATAGTTTAGCATCAGCACTTGCTGAAGAACAAACAATAATGAGTTTATGCCATTTTTTGCAATTTTATACCCAGAAAAAAAGTACCTCTTAACAATATAAAATGCCCTTGTCACTCCTAACTCTTGTGTAACTATGCATTACTCTCATACTCTCTCTGTTCACAGCAAAATTTACTGTTAAGGTTCCTGTCCTCATCCACATCAAATCTTGGTTCTATCTGATCTTAACTTTGCCTAGCTTTAATAATCTGGGCTAAACCTTTTGTGTGTTCTGTATGTCCATCTTATTTTAAATAGGATATTTATTTTTCTGTTCAAAATGTCTTAGACCAACTCACCAGTTTCTGAGAAGGAATCTAGGAATATTGTTTTGTTCATGTTAGGGAAAAAAAAGCCAGCCTTTCATTTGAAAAGCTTAACTCCCCCTGCTTTGAGGCAGAAACTTCAGATCTGGAGACAAGGGATGGAGAGGTAAGTAATTCATCAGTAATCCCCATAAAAGCACTGCCCAAAGTTGGTCACCTTTTAGCAAAGCAGCAGTTTACTTCCTAGCTGAGATTTCTGCAGTCTTAGCAGTTATGTTCCCCAAAGACCCTGCCTGCACTGGCTCAAGGCAGGGAAGCTCAGCCGGAGGCAGAGCAAGACCTTTCCCAGCAGAGGAGCTCAGCACCAGATGCAGACTGAGCGTTTGAAATAAAATTGAAGGGAAAAAACTTGTCCCATCTGTGCTCCAAGCAAAGCAACTGCTGGGCCCGGCCTGCCTGGATAAGGTCAATTTGTATTCAAATAGGAGAAAAATTAGACCTGAGGGTGTAAATTGTACCCAGCAGCGTAGGAAGGGATGAGGAACCTAGCATGGAAAGAGGCTGGTAAGGACAGGTTGCGAAGATTAGTTGGGCCAAGGATCCATAGCTGGGTGAGAGACTAGTGTTGGAGAAGGGAAAAAAGAGCTTCATTCTCCATCAGTACAGCAAGGGCTAAGACCTTGTCTCCCAGATATACTTACTACTCACTCCCAAACTCCTCTCAGGTTGTTCGGCTCTCCTCCTCGACTGCCTGGGGTGTGGGGCGTACCGCTGCTAAAGAGTGAGAAATCCTTCTCTCTGCCCTTGGCCCATGCTGGGAGCTCTCCCTCCAGGGCTCTGTTAAATGCTGCCAGATCAGAAGCTGATGGACAAGAGCCAGCAGCCAGGGCTACCTGGGGTCAGTGATCCCTGGCATGCGTCAGCCTACCTATGGTGTGGAAACAGTTCCCTGCGGCAGTCAGGAACCATCTGAAAATCGCTGCACTTGCAACTCTTCCAAAGTCATCTCTGTTATAATTTTCATGTCTCCACAATGAATTGTAAGACTCTACCTTTATTTCTCTTCCTCATAAGCCATTTTCTTGCAGGTTGCTCTAGATATTTGACCAAAAAAGATACTCTGGCCAATGAACAAAGTATGCATGTGTATTTAAATCCATCACAGCTTCTTTTCTCCGTGACTCTAGTGTTCATTCAAGAAGAACATCCCTGAGAGACCTCAACTCAATTTTTAATGGCCAGTCTTTCCAGTGTGCTCTTCCAATAAGAGGGTACACAATACTGTGGTTTCAGAGCAGCTGGCAGTGAAGGACAAGATCTTCCGTATTTCTCCTATACTGCAGCACATGACAGACATACCGCAATACGTACCTTAAAGTTATGCAGGACTGACTGGACATGACATTTGTTATCTTAGATAAACTTTCTTGATATTTGCTAATTCTAGGTCAAAATATGTAACAGTAAGATTTTTCTGGGTGAGTCATATGGAGGTAAAAGATATTGCTCTGATCTTAAAGTCTTTTATGCATTGTGGTTAAAAACTGAGTCCCAGTAACACCTCTATAAACCCCACCAAAGGGTTAAACTTCAGAGCCTTCCTTCAGTACAGTGATGTTTAACTATGCAACAATCATACTGAGCCTATTAAAAATGTCTTTTTTTTTTTTCTGGTAAGTCTGACACCTGTTCTCCAGTATATGGGAAAATATTTCTCACAAACGTTGGATTTTATAGTCATCTGAGACCTCAGTTAAAACTGACATGGATGCTCTGATGCCAAGAAATGTCACTTCCCTGAATATGGTTGAGGTGGGAAGGGACCTCTGAGATCGTCTGGTCCAATGCCCATGCTCAAGTAGGGTCGCTAGGCCAGGTCACCCAGGACTGTGTCCAGTCAGGTTTTGAGTATCTCTAAGCCTGGAGACTCCACAACCTCTCCGGACAACCTGTGCCGGTGCTCAGTCACCCTCATAGTAAAAAAGCATTTCCTGGCGTTCAGAAGGGACCTCCTGTGATTCAGTTTGTGCCCATTGTCTCTGGTCCTGTCACTAGGCACCACTGAGAAAAGTCTGGTTCCATCTTCTTTACTACCCCCATCAGATTCAGTTCTCCAAGCTGACCAGTCCGAGCTCTCTCAGCCTTTTCTCATCTGTCAAATGCTCCACATCCATAACCTTCGCTGGTCTCACTCCAGCAAGTCCATGTTTCCCTTGTACTACTGCAGAGCTCAGATCTGAATCCAGCACTTCAGGTGTGGCATCACCAGTGTTAAGGAGGGGGGAAGGATTACCTCCCTTGACCTGTTGGTGATGTTCTTCCTGTTATGTTGTCATAAAAGGCAACGATTAACAGTTGCCACTGGTACTATAACTGATATAACACAGTAGCTAGAATGATACCCTGTCCTGTAGGCTGTCAGTCAACAGTTTGTCCATTGGAATGTCCCATATGCCAGAAAAGAATGCATGTAATGGGCACATGGAGTAGCCTCTGTTTAAATATACTTGTCAAATACACTGCACTGTGGGGTAGCGTAGAGATATCACCAGCACAAGTTGTGAGGAGCTGGGGGAACTGAGAATGCAAAACGCTTTTGGCAGAATTCTGGATTCAGTCCTTGCTTTTAATTGGACAAGATAATTTTTATTTGTTTTTGTTTTTTTTTTTTATCTCACTGTGGTCTCTGCCAGTCTGCAGCTATGACAGGCAATAGTTTTCCTCCCCTCATCTCCCCTCTTTAGATGAGCCAGCTGAGGGATGCTGTCAACAAAAGCTGATGGACGGAAGCTGATGTGAACCAGGAAGACAGGGGATAGTAAGACACAGAAAGGCTCTCTGATTATACAAAAAAAGTTTTCCTTTACTTAGGAAACTACACCCTTTACATGCACATCTGCGTAAAGGATTTTGTTTATTGGTTGCTGATGGAAGGACAAACAAACACATCCCCCTAAATCAGTCAGAAAACACAAGTGGGCAGGATCTAGCAGAAAGGTAAAGTCTTCTTGCTGAAACCAGAGAGGAAAGCACAGCATTTTGAAAAGGAAGTTTCACTGTGATTTTCATCAGCACATATTTTTATATTCTTCTGGGGGCTCAGCAGCTCTGGACTTTGGGAAGGCGGAAAGGAGGACTGATGTAGGAAGAGCTGGCACCAGTGCCTGGAGGTGGGACATGCTCTGCTGTAGCACAAAGCAGGTAGCAAGAGGGGAGATCTCAGGCTTTTGCCAACAGAGGGCAATGGTGGCCCTGGGCTGGCTGCCAGGAATGGCACACAGTGGAGATGTCTCGCTGTGCACCCACCAGGGACTTGGCTGTCAAAATGGGGCATCTCAATCACCTCTCACTCTCTCCAGCATGAAAGGAAAAGGCTCCCTGGAAACACAGTCATGGGGGGACACCATATTACCCTGTCACAGAACTGCAGACATTTATGTCCAAGCTGAATTTGAGCACACAGGTAGCATGTACCACCTCCAACCAGCAGAATGTAGCACCTTCATCCTCCTGTGTGTTATCTGGTAGGGCACGGGTGAAGTCTGCATTAGCTTGGCAAAGTCTCCTGGAGATGGGATGTTCTTCCATCCAACTGCACGGCAGGGACATCCCAGGAAGCCTACACACACAGCCACCACCTACCCAGTGCATGAAATCCCAAGCAAGGTTCCTATCAGATAGTTGCATCCCAGAGTGCCATGTAAGTCTGGGAAGGGAAATTCCCAGCTGGTTGCCCTGCATGGGGTTGATGTCAGAGGGTTTAGCACAGTTCAGCACTTCCTGGAAAGCATGTCCTGCTGTTTGCATGCTCTGCAGGGGAGCCGGCCAGCGGACTTGGTGGGAGAGGTGAGCATGTAACCCCGCATCCCTAAGCCCGTGCCTGGTGGCCATCTGCTGATATGTCCTTCTCAACCTTGCCTTTGCCAGTGCCACTCAATGGGACACCACAGTAAATACTAAGGTATCCGGGAGCAGGAGCACGACCCCATCTGCCAATGCACTGAGCAACACAACACCTGTGCCCATGTGGCGATGCCAAGCGAGCTTTCTGGAAAGCTTAACAGGGAAAGACCCAGCTTTGGAGGCACCCTGACCATCCAACCAATTCAGCGCAGCACAGAGGTGAGTTATTTGCTCACAAAGGCCATGGTAGCTTTTATTTTCGTTTGTGAGCACAGATCAGGGGGAAAAAAAGAGTTAAACAGACTGGGCTGGAAGCTGAAGGGCAGTTTGAATATGATAATAACCAGAAGAAACATTGGAGAGGCTGAGAGAGATACAACAGCCCTGCTAGTACTTCCTCATCTTGTTTTGTAGGGTGACATCTATCAGAAACTGAGAGATGAGTTTGGTTGTCCATCCATGTGAGATGAACCTGCCAATGCTTTTTATAACTACACAAGTTGCTTGCCACCAGAAACCGAGTTCAAATAATCACCCCACTGCCTCCTTCCCTTTCCTAGGAGTGTCTCTTGCAAAATGGGCTGAGAATTTCTGAATTGGTTTGAAATCCGACCTTTCTACCATGAAGTTGGTAACACCTGTTCCTTGGGTGTCCACATTTCAGCTAGCTGGGAAGTCTCTTGCAGGATCCTTTGATGCCAAGAAATGTCGCTTCCCTGAAAGCAAAATGCTCTGCAGAACAAGTAGATTTTGAGGAACCATCTTGCAGAAGGCAAACAGCGTTTTGAGCCTGGCCCAACAGGCCTGGCAACCTGTCTTAGTCCCTTGGTGTCATACCCCAGGGACTAAGCTCAGGGACTCCTGATCTCTTCTGATTACTTCAAAGGCATCTGGAAACCTGAGGTGACTGAGGGGCTAGGGTGTTCATAGACCTTCCAGGTGGAGTTTCGTTTCTAAATTTTCTAAGTGTTGTTATCATCAGAATTGTTTTGCATTATTTTTTCCCCAGAATGTTGCACTAACAGGAAATTTCAGTGCACTTGCTTTTGGTTCTGTAATAGAGCAAGTTACTTCTCCAGAGGAAACTCTGATTTTTGACCTGTGTTCTAGGTGCATTGGTGTTTTCAATTCAAGCAACCAAGAGCACTGGGCACTGAATGCTCTCATCTGGGTGCTGTTTACATTTGGATTGGTTTCCTGATCAGTTTGCAATGTGGATGTACAGATCAAATTATTCAAAAACTACCACTGTTCTTCCCTCATTTTCCCATACTTTCTTGCTTTGTATCTCCTCACTTCTTCTGTGCCAGAGAACATCTAGAGCAAATAAATATAATGTTGGCATTTGAAGGCTAAACCATATGTGTCTTACTACCCTCCCAATCCGCTTCCACAACACACGGGTAGACATGCTATCTGGGAAAGCATCCTCCAGGTGCCAGTTTGCTGGAAAAGCGACTTTATTTATGACCCTGTCAGTACGAGGGACCTATTTAGTACGACTGTCAGAGAAATGATTTAGTAGTTTCCAGTTTGTCTTCCTGTTAGCTTGGCAATAGCAAACTGTTTACCTATTTGAAATGGGAATCTTTTCTGCTTCAGGCACTTGCATTCTGCACTGTGTATAATAACGTATAGAAGCATAAGCTACACTTGGGAACAGGGCTCTTCTGGCTTGGTAGCATCTCATACTCGCTTTGCACAGAGGTTAATTACTGCTGCGGGGAAAGTGAAGATCAGGAAAGGTTGACTCTGAAAATAACCTGATGTCCTTCCATACTTTCTGCACTAGTTCTCTGTCTATTGTTTGTGTGCCTTTGAGAAGTAAAATCACATTATCTTCCAGTTCCTAGACCTCATGGAAGTCAGGCCAGGACTTCTGCTTATATCTACAGCTCACAGCAGGGGCCCTCCAGCTGGTCTAGTGGTCCCACCAGTGCAACATGGACGATGCCCTCGGAAACAACAGCATGCAGCTGTGAGATGGTGCTGCCTCTGCTGCAGTGTGCAGGAGTGGGGGTAGCATGGCCAGCGAGGGCTCCTGCCCTGCTGGTTGTGCTGGGTGAGGAGGAAGGCATCCCGGCTTCTGCTTCACAGCATGGGGTGAGGGCTTATGGGCAGAGAAAGTATCCTTTTTATCCTTTTAGTAACCTAGTCTTTACTATCTGTGTCACCTCAGCACCTAAAAGCTACAGCTTTGGGCTGTGGACTAATTGTGCAAGGAAAAGTGCATTCCTTCAGCTTGTAAACTAAGAACACGTCACTGCTGTTTGCGTAAGATTTGCAAGACAGAAAATCTCAAGATACCATTTTCATTGAGTCTCGTCTCAGAGGACTATCTTGAGCACAAAGCAGTAACATTTCTGCTCCACTGGGTAAATCAACCCAGAACCTCAGTACAGATGGTTTATTATGATCCACCTTAATGGTATCCTGGACTGGGTATTAATCATGGAATAATTTGGGTTGGAAGGGACCTTTAAAGGTCATCTAGTCCAACCCCCTTGCAATGAGTAGGGATATTTTCAATTAGATCAGGTTGCTCAGAGCCCTGTCTAACCTGACCTTGAATGTTTCCAGGGATGGGGCATCTGCCACCTGTCTGGGCAACCTGTTCCATAAATTAAACATCTTCCTGAACTGTTTTATTTTCAAATACATTAGGAATTATCGCATGGCAACCTACCTCCTAAGAGTAAAACAAATGCTTTCCTGGGCAAAGGAAACCTTGCTCTCCATGTCATCTGTGTATAAGGCCCCTGTTGCTTAGTATCCTTTCCAAACTATGGAGCTGAGGGGAGACAGAATCTCAAGTGTCAAATCACAACCCCTGCCCCCGGCAGGCATGAAGCTCAGCCAAACATTTCCATCTTTGGCAGGCCCTCCAGCAGGCATCATGTGAGCCACGAGGCTTGTTCCCTGCCCTGCCTGTTGGCCACTTCGTGGATACGCAGTTGCACCACCTGCCTCACAGACAGAGCCCATGAATCCTCCTCTCTTCAGCCCTTACCCATCACCACATTTTCCGGCTGTGATCCTTGCCAGGGAATGGCCATCATCAGCAGAGAGCTGATCCATCCAAGATGCTCCACTTGCACATGGCACTGTTTTGTGGTGGAGGTGGGAATTCAAGAGTGGTGGAAGAACTGGGCTTTGTATCATTTAAAATGCTTTTAATATAACACTGGAGAAGGTGCAATCAAAGTCTGAACCTGCACGAGCAGGAAGATAGACTGTACAAGTCATTTGGTCCATCTCTGATTTGTTTCATGTTTTCTTAAACATTTTTAAAAGCCACTCCCTGTACTTTTCTTTCCTCCAGATGCCTGTGCATCCACCTCCTCATTCTTGCTTTTGAACTGGAACAAAACAGCTGACAAAGAGCAGCAATTGCTTTGGAGGAGCCAGAAAAGACCACTATTCATGCTGTGGTTCCAGTTTTTTGCCATGTGAGATGTACAGTGTCTTCACACCCTGTCCTTTGGACACACTGATGAATGTAAGAGATGGAGATGGATGGGACAGAAAACATATCTAAAAATCAGGCCTACAGGCAACCTCTCCAATCCCCTGAAGAAAAACACAAAGCAACAGGACTTTCTTTTGGCATAAGGAATGAAGGTGAATTGTAGATGAAGATAGCAGCATGCTAGCAAATATTTCATATGAGTCGGTCCTTTAAAAGCATCTATGCAGCCAGAGGTATATGACTAAAAAATCAAATGCCAATCAAATCAACCTCCTTGGTGGGCCTGGCATCCTGGAGCAGTAGTAAATTTCAGAGACTGTGGAAAGACTGAAAGTCTCATCACTCTCTATCATGTGAGTGAGAGGACTCTGGTCTCTGGCTCTATAAGGACGAAGCACCCACAGCCATATGCTTTTCCAGGAGAGGCTTTCTGCTCCGATGAATAAGGCACAGTATAGATAGGTATCCTGGTGACTCTACCCAGATTTGTGTGTAATGGTGTAATCTAGAAGGAGGAAATAATATTTCTCTGTGGAACATTTTGCATTCTATTGATATAAAAATCCAAGGATGGTAATTATTATCCACCCCAGCGAACTCTTTTACATATGTTGCCCACATAAGCCAGCATGGTATCATCCTGTTATTCTGTGCTGTTATTTCAGGTGATGGAGTGATGGCAGTTGGAGAATTCATCATTAAAAATTCATTGACACCTCTGTTCCCCTCCTCCCCCAATTCACATCTTCTATTTGTACATCTCTAGTCTTGGAAAGCAGAGCTGTCTGAGGAAGCTTCTCCACTTTGCATTTACCCATGGAGAGAGCTGACCCACAGAGCAGAATTCATGCTCCTGTCCAGCCCATGCAAAACAGCCCCTTAAGCAAAGGGATTTCCTTCTGCCTTCAGGCCAGTTCAGACTTTGCTGTCAGGGGCGCCCAAAATATAGCCTGTCATGGTAAACTAGGTCTTACCGTTTATGTAAATGCTCTCTGATAGAGATTGGTGCAATAGATACAGTGCAGATGGGGTTTTATGCTTCCTCCATAGGGCTAGTTCTAGTCTCTCGTAATATCTGCATTATTCATTTCCTGCAGTAACCAAAAGAGCAGAGACTGGTGGGTCCAGCCACTTCATTTAACTCTGTGAGAAGGAAGATTTTTGATAAGGAGGACTTCAAGACCTCTGCTTTTGCTACTTTAAAAAAGGGTTGCGGTCCCAAACCCACACTGTGAGCACCAAAACTCTGGGTGACATTTTGCATGCCCTCCTCACCAAACAGGAGAGCCGTCACTGGAGACTGGGAGCGGGCATCTTCTGTTTACTCATTTGGCAGAGCTGGGATTTTTGAGTGACAGAGCCCTACCTCAGATGGAAATTACCTGAAATACTGAATTACGTGTGGAGGCTGCAAAACTTGTCCCCTGTCACCAAACAAATGAAATGACTCACAATCTGGGTGTTACACGGCTGGCTTCTCAGAGGGCTGCTTTTAGTGCACGAGTCACATAATAAGACACTGAGATCACAGGATCAGACCCTGAGGTCTATCATGTGAAGTCTTCTAAACTAAACCATGAGATCATGTAAGTCGGGGTGCTCCACTGATTGAAATGAAATCTCACTGACTTGTCACTGAAGAGCTGAGATGACAGCCCTGCAGCAGTCAGCACATAACAGTTCAGGGGGAGGATGTATAAAACAATAATATACCTGGCAGTCATTTTGTTGCTCGGTTGCTGCTTGCCACATGCCCAGAGACAGCACTGATGGCCCCTGAGCTGGGCTGGGCACAGCTGGGGATGGCGCGGTGCTGTGGCACTCTGTTGGCCATGCTTTTCCCCTGCTCCTGGAGGCAAGGCGACGCACAGCAGCAGCCCGGATGGCTGGAGGCGGCTCTCATGGGTGCCCTACGGTAGCCACACATACCCAGCCATGTCTCAGGGAGGAGGATGGGGGTGCGCTATGCACCAGAGACTCCCCCTCGCATTGCTGCACACACCTGCGCCTGTGAGGAGGGCAGCAGTGTTTCTGTTAAGCCTGCCTCGACAGTTTTGCACCAGTCAGGGATTCCCATCACTGGGTGGTTTAAAGGCAGTAAATGCCACTCGGACGCCTTGGGTGTTCATTTTGATAGGGCTAATTTCCATCAGCGAGGACAACAGATCCCAGCGAGCAAAACCCCCTCCTTGTCTGCCCGTTTGGGCAATGTCACTCTCCATGAGAGAGAGAAGCGTGGCATTTCCCAGCCAGTGCCTCCGGGGCCAAGCAGGGCCTGGGGTGCAGAGCACATGCTGAACGTGCTGACTTTCCCAGCCCCTTGGTCCCAAGGAGCATTTCCCTGTGTACAGTTCCCTGCACTCACAGACCGCCTCTCGTCCCTAAACTCTCGTAGAATCATAGTCATCTATCTCCCTGCTGTCTTCACCGGGAGGACAAAAAACACAGGACTCTCGGAACCGGCATGCTTTATAAGTGAAAGTGCCCCAAAAGGACTACTCAGACAATTCTCCCTGTGTAGCTCTTTAAAATTATACCCAGGCATCATATACACCATGAGACTAGAGGAAGGATTATCTTTCCTGACAGTGGCTTTGTTGTAAATAGGGCATTTCTTTCACCCCAAGAGACTAGGGAAAGGTGATTGCTGTAGCTACCTCTACTCCACAGAGTGAAACAGACCAGAAACTGTTCTAAGGCCGCAAGGCACATCTCCATGGCTGAATTGATGAAATTTCTGGCCCCTCTCCCGCTACCCACTTTGGCTGGGTGGCCACATCCAAACTACTCCCTGGGAACAGCCTCTAGGTATCATCCTGGGAGACTGGCAGCTTACAAAGGTGGAAAGTGTGAGGGCAACCACGGAGCCAGAGCTTCAGACCTGTGCCCTGCCCCTGCCTGATGGAGCAGGCACAGGCTGTGGCTCTCTGCTCTCATCACCTTGGGACTAGCAGAGACATCACTCGCCATATTCAGGCAGTTTACTCTGGGCTCTCCAATAGACTTGGATACCAGTTGCGGGCATCCTGAGTCCAAAAGAGCAATGGAGTAGTTGTTCAGCTATATGGAGATTACCCCAATGTCTCTTCATGAGCCACAAGGGATAGGGCTGGCAGTTTCACTCAGGTGGGTGGGCCACCTGTGATCCCACAGTCTTCTTACAGGTGGCTTTATGCCCTGATGTATTTTTATGAAAGAAGGAATAAAATATTAATTAACTTAAGCAAAATTCTCATCCTCATCCCAACATTTTCCTAGAGTCTAAAGAAAAAATAATGTGTAAAAGGTTATAAACCTCTAAATCTGAGTTTTGACTGTAAGGAGGCCAAAAGCTAGCCAGGCTGGAGCAGTTGGGAAGCCCTGCAGCCCGCAGAGAAAACAGCACAAAGCTCACATTCCCTCTACTGTATCGGAGCTGCCTTTTGACACTGTTTTCGGGAACTTGCCAGCTCATTTTCTAACTTGTTTGTGAGACATCAACAGCCTCAAATTACAGCAGTCTGAACAGCCCAGTAAATATTTACACAAACCTGCTGGTGATGGTTTGAGCTGACATGCGTTACCTTTTGTGTTGGGGGGAGGCTATATTTACAGCCAACCAGCTAATGAACATGATCCCAGCCATGGTTTAATACAGATGGCTCTTTCAGCATTTGCGGCTTTCAAGTTACAGGGAGCACAAACTTCAATAGCCTTCGTTAGAAGGCTCCGTCTCAGCTCTCTCCGTTTTGTTTACAACCAGTCTCTCTTTGTGCAGTCAAGGGTTGACTAACATTCAGCTGTTTGCATCCAGCAATGCGTTTGTGTAGGACGGGGGTTGTTTCTTGTCTTTTATTCTGTCTTTTCTTTTTTTTTTTTTTTTTTTTTGACACTGATGGTTTTTATTTTGAGTTTACAATACAGGCCATTTTTGCAACGTAGATTTATTTTTGTTTGAGTGGCATTTCTCCAGGCTGTCTCCCAGAGACCCACCAGGGTTGGAGCCTGGCGTGGAGGGAGTGTGGAGGGCAGGAGGAAGCGGTGCCCGTCCGTGGGGTACGGCTGTGGAGCTCGGTGGAGGGCTCCAGCCGCCGCTTAGACCAGTCACCCACCCCTTTCCATAGCCAACTCTCAGAGACACATTTTATCAGCTTCAAGGTCTCACTGGCAGCTCTGGCTAGATTCCAGACTGCCCGAAGGAAGGTGACTAAGGAGCTTGTAGTTTATGCGATCGATAGTTACTGTAACAGTACACTTATATTTTCTTTATTAACCACCATCTAAACCATTGGTTGAAAATCCCTCAGGTTTTTTGCAGCTTTACATCAACAAAATATTTTAGATAAATGAGGTGAAAAGCTCAGAGGGTGGGGAAACTAACGAAGGAAATTTAGATTCATTCCAACAACTAATTTGCTATGGTTTGCTATGGTGGAAGCACAAAAACCCTTTTTCTTCCCTGACGTCACACCTGTGAAACCTCAGACTGTAAGAAGCTCACTGAATCAAGACTGCTGTGCTCAGAGAGTCAGCACTGCCCAGTAGCAGGCAGTTTGACAAATTCTCTGTGGTTGAGATATAGGCTAATTTTAGACCAGATCTCACAGTGTCACAGCAGTAAAACTACAGTCCTCTAACAATAAATGCAGGTGAGGAATTATGACTGATGTGACGTAGTTAGTCTTAGAAAAATTTCTTGTGCCATGCAGGGACATTATGTGCTGATGGAATCCAATATGGCAGACAAAATCCCACCAAAACAAAGAAATAAGTCAGTTTCCAAATCAGAGCATTCATACAGACACCTGTCTTGGCAGTAGGTCTGATGAAGCTTAGAAAATCTGTTTGCTCCAAATATCTCTCCTGGGGCAGAACAAAGGCACCAGCTTCCCAAAGATACTGTATCCAGCCTTTGCAAGCTTGGGCATGGAATCCTGGTGAAAATACAGTAAACAGATAGCTCAGACAAATATATATATATATATATGACTGCACGTAGCTGATCTGGAATCAGTAATTGGAGGAGAAGAAATGACCCATTCTCAAACAGGCGGCTGCTCTTTATGTCCAAAGCAAGACGCTCTTCAGATTGAAAGTGTCATCATTTCATTGCTATCATGGGATGGGAGCACCTGGTATTCCCAGTGGTGGAGCAGAATCCCATGGTATTGGCAACCACCCTTCAGTTTTGTAGGAAAGACATACAAAAGGCTGGTGACAGGGTTTGGGATAGGAACTGGATTTCATTCTGCCCTTTCTGATAAAGGTCAGATCTGTTCTTTTAAGCTCGACATTGGGCCAGATTCCAGTATCTATACTGAACTTTTTGCTCCATCAAATCTCTTCCCAGGATGGTTATGTATAACAAGTATTACAGCTCACGGAAGGGGCATCATTTAGTTAATGGTTTCAGAGAAGAAAAGCCTTGGAAACAACAGAGGTGCTTAATAGTCTTTTGACAAAACATTTGTTACCAGGACACAGTTTTTCAAGAGCTGTGCACGGAATAACACAGTTGTTGGCAAATATCCTCAAACAAAATATGTGAGGGAAATTATTTTCTTAAACTGGTATATTTTAAGTGAAAAGTCTGGAGTTTAAGGTTCTGGTAAATCTACAGAAAGGAAAAATGCTGATTAAAATAAAATACTACCAAATGTTGTAAGGAAACTATTGGTCCTAAGTGGAGTAGATTATTTCTTCCCATCTTTGCTTGCTCACAAGTGTTCAGCTTCATGTTTTCATTTACCTTGGTTAGGAAACATCAAATGTTGAGCTCTCTCATGGAATAAGAAGCATGTCTTTGGGATAGGCCTGCCACAGCTGCATGTGTCTATGTACAAGACTGCCTGCTTCGCATTTCCCTCTGCCCTTTGTGTGTTATTTGTCTGCTTCAGTTATAAATGCTGCAGGATAGGCAACTTATCGCTGTGTACATCTGCCTGACACCTGCCACGCTCTTACCCTTGCCTCTGGATGCTCTTCCACAACAGTAATAATTCAATGATACATGAGAATGAGGTCTCTGTGAAAGGAAGGTATGTGCTCCTGGGAAACCACATCACCCCTACTCATTTCTATTTGCCAAAAGGAATCGATTCGTGGTTTTGAAAAGGAGATGGTGCTTGTGGCTGCTCATTTGAATTTGGGATGGATGCAGGAATATCCTGGAAGAAGGCTTCACAATGTTTTTGAAGGATTGCATGCAGTGTGAGACATTGGTGTGGATGGGTGCTATGGAGAGAACAGTGGAGCTGTGCCGAGGAAACAGGATTGCACTAGAAGATGGTCTTTCAGCATTATTCTTGCTCCACTGTTGTTTTTCCCCTTGGGTTGATGGTGTAGCTGGATGAGAACTTCCCGCTGTGCTTGCTTTTCTCAGATTTTGCTTTTCTGAAGAATGTCCCATTTTGTGAAATCTCTAACTTGCTGACTTTCTCCTGCCTCTGGGGCTGTAACAGAGGGTCTCTGGTCACTCCATATGAAACAAAAAACGTGGCAGGACTCTTCCTGCCATGGATTGCTTGTTAGCCACCCAGGCAGGCTAGGGCGTGCATGGAAGATATGTACCTGAGTACAGGCTGTACCCTGACATGTCACTCACATGTATTGATTTTAGAATTACTGAAGAAACTTCTTGTGAACTGGAAAGTCCCCCCCTAGTCTTTGGGAAGAGCCTTATGCTACCAGGCAAACAGTTCCTGGCATGAGACTAAATAGAAATTTCCTGGATTCGGACGACTGTAAGACCTCATTCTAATGACGTTGGAGCCAATGCACTAGATCTTCTTCACATGTGTCTGAAAGCGGTCAAAGGTCATAAGGAGATAATGTGTGTCCTGCAAGGACCAGTCCCAACCAGCATAGGTCTGCTATGGAAGCCTAAGCCACTTCTGCTTCCATTCAAGTGTAGCTATGGAGGGTCCGTGCCCCAGACTTGCTGCATTGGGGTTACTCTGTCAGCCAGGTCTGGAAGAAGCAAAGGGAAAGAAATCAGAGCTCAAAGCAGCCCTGAGAGCACTATTGAGCCAAGCCAAAACCCAGCCTGTCCCACACAACAGAAAGCACAAAGACCTGGTTACTGAGTATCACTCTTTTTACATTAATAGAACTGAATGTTTATGCAGGCATATCATTACTCCTACTTCTGTGTTCAGCATATTATAAAGTTTTGGAGTTACCTAGGGAGGAAGAATTCTGCTCATTGTGTAAAACAAAGAAAATAACTCAAATGTAATTGATGAACTGACACAAAGATAAAACTCTTGCAAGGGTAGAACAGAGCGTTAATACATGTTATCCTATAAAGAGAGCAGTATCACTTAAAACTCGAGGATATTTTGACATTTGTTTTTATTGTTGCACATAATCTCATTCTACAGAATTTGGACTGAACCGCTCCAATTTTTTTACCAACTCTTTAATTCATCTTCGTCACCATGTACAAAACAAGCCACCGAAGAGGGAACGTACTGAACCACAGCGATGACAATTCTGCTTTGGCTGAGGTGGAATGGACAACATGCCTGTCCCAGATGGCTTCAAAAAGAAGAATACATTCTGATTAAGAAGCAGTGGGAACATTTTCCAAGGACATTTGGGTGCCTTTTATAGATTTATAAGGCAGATGCTGCTCCTTAAAAGCATCTGTCTCCCAGACCCTTTTTTTTCCTATACTCAGTCATACAGCAGGGATTAAACTTCTGTGAAATGGTGACTCCCTCATGATTTCATGTACATGCTAAGCCCATTTTTACCACCCTCACGATGAACAATACTCTTGCTGAAGAGATTAAAGAGAAGGGGGGTGGCTCCTCACCTCACAGAGGATCTGGGAGTGGGGGGATGCCAGGGAAGAGTGAGATCTGGTAGGCAGGACTCTCCTGTAGTCATAAACAGTACCTAGGGTCCATCTACTGACAGGAGAGGGACAGCTCAAACTTCACTACCACTGTAGCGGGATTGCTGTTTCTCATTTTATGATATCCATTATCTTTTGTGTCTGATCGGGCTTGGTCCTTACTTTGAGATTAAGTAACTATCCATCTAGATGACTAACTAGCTATTAAAATGTGTGGCTATTAAACACCACTGCAGAGTGTCTGGAGAAAGTTCTCCTGTGCGGCAGCAAGTACCCTGCCACACCACTACCACCACGGAGACCACTTCCAGCACACAGACTGTGAGTCTGGACTGGTTCCTTGGGGACTGCTTGGTACACTGTCCTGGAGGGAACATCTAAGCAACAATGGGAAGCCAAGACAGTCTTCTCATGAAGATACTTAACTCCTCTACAGCATGGTACATCTGTAGCTGCTCAAAGCATGCAAATGTTGCTGTCTATCTTTTCCTTCAACTCTGTGTTTTTGGAGGATTTACACTGCAGTGCAAAGCAGAGCGGATCAGCCATTGGTCCAAGATAACCAGCAATGCCTCGTGAGCCCTGCAGGATCAGGGTGCAGTGCAGGACCTCAGAGGGAACCAGCTTGCAGCAACAGCCACAGGACAAGCAGGGCTGCAGCTCCCCGTTGTACAGCCCAAAGCAGCTCACAAAGCTCTTGCTGGTGATGGAAGAGTGAGGTTTGGGGCCAGAGCAGAGCTTGGAGCAGAATTTGCCAAGTGAGGAAACTTCTCATCCATAGGGATCCTGCCCGCAGCCACCCTCACTGGGGTGACCAAGGAACTGGCGAGCAGTACGAGAGCATCACAGGAGTCAGCATCACAGCACATGTGGAGCAACTTGAGTTAAGGTGGTAGGAACCAGGGCACAAAGAGTGCAGGGTCACAGAGCAGATCAGTTTGGAAGATGGGTTAAAGATTTCCCATTCTGCCCACCAAGGCATGTTACCTTCCCATCCATGTGCTTCATCTGGGAAAGCACAGCTCGCAGAGCCCATCATTTGCAGTGCAGGGTGCACCAGCCTTTCATCTCCAGAACGTGGCTGTGCTCACTGAGACTACTGAGAACTCACTGGGAACCGAGACTCGGCGACAACAGCTTCCCGCGGGCACTTGTCAGGCACAGGCACATTGCTGTGTATTTATGGACACAAGTGTGGGTCTCGGCTCGGGAAGGACCCAGAACTGCCATGGCGGGGAGGCCAAGTGCTTGGCAAAGTGCATCGGAGAGAATGAAATAGCGTCTGACGGTGCCCAGCTTCTGCCTGGCTGCGGCGATTTAGCAATCGCTGCCATTCTGAACGTCAGGCACGCTCACAGAAGGCCTCGTACCCTCGTATTTCAAACAGACCGGGAGTGTCGTCTCTCTTAAAAGAAGAAAGTGCTGTAAATATAATAGTCTTTCTGCTCTAAAAGTCGCACAGAAAACCATGCAAGCATCTGTATTTAATCTGCACATCAGTCTGACAGACTGATTAAAACAACAAAAAAAAAAAAACCCTAAAATGAATACCATTGCTTTGCCTGAAGAATATTCATATGATCAAAGAGTGGATGTTTAAGTCAAGTGCAGGGATCAAATGGTACCAAATTCCAGAGTATAATTGGCAGCTTGGGACAATCCAGTTTTACTTCTCCAGGAAAACTTTTTGTTCCTTTCCCAGTCCTGCTACCCAACCAGCAGAAACAAGATGTGCAGCTCCTCTCAGTGCTTCTTTACTCAGCAAGAGAGCAAATTTAGCTGTTTGATCCTGCCTCAGAGCTACTGGGTTCATTCCCACTTCTGCAGAGACCTCCCTTGTGAGTTTACATGTTCCAGTCGGGCTCTGCAGCTGCCGGGGATGGTGCCCTGCCGTGGTGTAATGCCACGCTTCGCAGAGGCTGTAGCCCATTTGGGAGCAGCAGGGCTGGTTGTGCTGCACGGATTCTGCTCTAGCACTCCCCGTGCCCTGTGGTACCAGCTCCGGTTTCTCTGACACAGCACAGGTCAAAGGGAAATTCCTCAGAACAAGGCACAGCTCCACAAGAGAGCAAATTGGTGACCTTGTCCCGAACACCACTGTTTCCTACTTCCAAAAACGAGTTGCATTCATACTTCCATGTCCCAAGGGGGCTCTGGGATGTTTTCTGATGTGGTTGTTGGCTCAGAGTGGGCTGTTTCTGAATGGTCCATTTCAAATAGACACATATACCTATGGATGTTCCTACTATCAATGTGCTCTAGACAAGACTGATGTCAGCTTGCAATGGCTTCTCATGGGATGTGGCAGATCTTCCTTGCCTCTCCCAGCTTTCACCCTTGCTTTAGCACCAACCCTCACACATGCACTAATTCCAGTTAGAGATGATTATTCACCCTTCAACCTACAAGGAGCCACTGCCTGTGAAAACTGGTGCCTTCCAGGCAGTGGTGGGTGCTGTTGGTAGGACGCCCTGCAGTTACCTGTGGTGGTGCTTGGTAGATGCAGAAAACCTGGAGGCACACTCAGTCTGCTGCACCAGATGGAGGTTACTTTTTCCTTCTGCACAAGGCAAATGTCTTTTTTTTATCTTTTCCTTTTTATTTTTTTGGAGTAGGGGGAGAGGCGGGGGTGCCTCCTACAGTTTTTTCCTTGATAGTTGAATTTTACGTACTTGAAGGAAGAAAGTAATTTCCTTTTGCAGCTTCACTTCTTTCAGCTATATCCCAGCCATATCCTCGTAGCCCTCCCACACACTGTTGTTTCACTGGCACCTCCTAGGTTAAGACAAACTCCAAGGAGGTGACCTCAAAACATGACTGCAAGTAGGTCGCTACATTTCTCTCTGCTCCTTTCAGTCTCACCTCTCCATAAAATACAACCTCTGATGTTTCCACCAAAGACTCCTTGGGGCAGGAACGACCTCCTGTTCTTTGCACAGCATCGAGCAACGCAGGACCTGGGATGGCTGTCTGCAACGCGACACAAATAATGGACGTTTCACTACCAGAGCAAGAGGGCAGAGTTTTGCTCCGAGCATTCAGGATCCCAGGTGTGGTGTTGTGGTGCCCAGCGAGCAGCTCAGAGGTGTGGACGAGGTGATTAATCTAACTCCAGCTGAAGACAAGAGCACTGCTGCCACGGGTGACAGGAGCAGGAGTAGGAACTTGCTGAGTCCAGGGGATTCCCTTCCCTTCCTGGACCTCCCTCCCCTCCTTCGTCCAGGCAGCAGCAGTGCATTTTTATGAATTGGAAAAGTCCCAGGGCAGCCCAGTCTCCAGCTCCTCCTGTCCCCGTGGCTCAGCGTACGGTACGCAGGAGGAAGAGGTCACGGAGGGGAGGGCGCCGGGGGCTGCTGACACACAAATCACTGCAAATTTCCATCCGCCTGGGGCTCGCCAAAAGGAACTGCCCGAATCGGGAAGTTGGGCAATGTGTGGAAACGTGCTTCCCCTCTCTCCACGCTTCTGAATAGAGTTGTCACAACTTTTTATTTTTAAAGCCCTTCATTTTTTCCCTGCTCTGTCCGAGGCACCCCTTCCTCTCCAGGGGAGAAATAGCAAGGCGTGTGGGAACTCTGCAACCTTGAAGACATCAGAATAGGCTGAATTCAGGAAAGTCAGTCATCCCTCTCTTGCAGGATGCAGAGAGCAGATACCTTAGTCCACAGGCACTGCTCAGGGCCCTTCCTACAGCAGGGCTGCTGTTCCCAGCGCATATACAAGCTACTTTTACCAGGTACAGTCAAGCCCCTGCTCAGTAAAGGCTAGAGTGAACTGTTTTATGCCAACTTCAAACATTTGTCTTGCGTCTGCCCTGGAACAAGAGCAATATCTTTCCCAAGTGTCTGCAGGAGCAGGAAGGGTCTGGTCAGAGATGCAAAAACCCATGTTTTAATTCCTATGCTGATGGGACGGGACAAAGTTTTTTTCTCTTAGAGCACCCCTGACTGGAGAAATCAGGGATTTATACCCGGACTTCCCACTACCACTATCAGCATCATAACTGACCATGAGCAGATGAAATGAAAGGCTCCCCCTTCCTCCCTGCCACCACCACAGTCACAGTGTTGCATAGCTACAGGGACAGGGAAATTCCCATCTGAAAGTATTTTACAGGTGAGCAAAGGCAAGAGGTTGAAAAGTGAAAGCTAAACCTGAGCCTTCTTTGTTAGTTGTGCCATGCTGGATGCCTTTTCCCAGAGGGGTGGGGGGCAGGATGGTCCCAATCCTGGGAGAAGACCAGGAACAGGAAACTAGCAGGAGCAATAGAGTGCTTTCAAGAGCATCAGCTGTCAAGGTTTGAAAGTGAATATGGATCTTGCCTCCCTCAAAACTTCTGGTAAGCTCTCCTACCCTCCCAGACCTCAGCCCCTACCCTCCAGAACATCCCAAGCAAACAACCAATCTTTCCTGTGCAGTGAGTCATCGGATGGAGCACAATAGGGAACGCGAAGCAATGGATCAGGAAACGTTTCATGTAAGATGGGGGGAGGAGGAAAGCAGGGCAAAAGTGAGCAGAAGGTAGAGAGAAAAGCATCAACTAGTGCTAAGAAACACTGACTCAACTGGAGAGAGAACAGAAGAGCCTACACAGCGATAATAATGGAGAGCAATGGAAATGCAGTAGGAAGCGTTGAGGTGCTGCAACAGAGGGACAGAGGCCAGTGGGAGAGCAGTAATAAAATGCTGTGAGGTCTCTGCGAGCACAGGGTGAAGGCACTGAGCACAGACACAGGATAAGGCAGGGCTGGTTAGAGGAGCACTCGCCAGGTCAGCCAGCAGGCAGGCAGGGCAGCTCACTGGCTGGTGTGAAGGATCAGGCAGCTTTCTTGGTAGGAAGCTGGTTGAGAACCACCCGGAGCAAGGACATGTATTTTTTTCTGATTGCTTTTAAAAATAGTGATTCCACTTCAGACATTGATGGGTGCTGTCAAAAAAGGGGACCAGAAGCCAGAGAATCATAGAATCATAGAATCTTCATGGTTGGAAAGGACCTTTGAGATCATCAAGTCCAACCATACACACACACAAAAAAACCCCCTACAATCTCTGTCACTAGAGCATGCCCTGAAGTGCCAAATCTAGACGTTTCTTAAATACTTCTAGGGATGGTGACTCAACCACCTCCCTGGGCAGGCTGTTCCAGTGCCTGACCACTCTTTCAGTAAAGTAATTCTTCCTAATGTCTAATCTAAGCCTCCCCTGCTGCAACTTCAGACCATTTCCTCTGGTCCTGTCATTATTCACCTGGGAGAAGAGGCCAACACCCACCTCTCTACAACCTCCTTTCAGGTAGTTGTAGAGGGCAATGAGGTCTCCCCTCAGCCTCCTCTTCTCCAAACTCAACATGCCCAGTTCCCTCAGCCTCTCCTCATGTGACTTGGTCTCCAGACCCCTCACCAGCTCGGTAGCTCTCCTCTGGACATGCTCCAGCACTTCAACGTCCCTCTTGTGCAGAGGGGCCCAGAACTGAACACAGTACTCGAGGTGAGGCCTCACCAGTGCCGAGTACAGAGGCACGATCACTCCCCTACTCCTGCTGGCCACACTATTCCTGATACAAGCCACAATGGTGTTGGCCTTCTTGGCCACCTGGGCACACTGCTGGCTCATGTTAAGCTGGTTGTCCACCAGCAGCCCCAGGTCCTTTTCTGCTGGGCAGCTTTCTAGCCACTCTTCCCCAAGCCTGTAGCGTTTCTTGGGGTTGTTGTGACCGAAATGCAGGATCCGGCACTTGGCCTTATTAAATCTCATACAATTGGCCTTGTCCCATAGATCCAGCCTGTCCAGGTCCCTCTGTAGAGCCTTCCTACCTTCAAGCAGATCAACACTCCCACCTAGTTTGGTGACACCTGCAGATTTACTGAGGGTGCACTCAATCCCCTCATCCATATCATTGATAAAGATATTAAACAAAACTGGCCCCAAAACTGAGCCCTGAGGGACACCACTGGTGACCGGCCACCAAGAGGATTTCACCCCAATAATCACAACTCTCTGGGCCCGGCCATCCAGCCAGTTTTTAACCCAGCAAAGAGTACACTTGTCTATGTCATGATTTGCCAGCTTCTCCAGGAGAATGCTGTGGGGGATGGTGTCAAAGGCCTTACCAAAGTCCAGATAGACAACGTCCACAGCCTTCCCTGCACCCAGAAGGCAGGTCACATGGTCATAGAAAGAGATCAGGTTGGTTAAGCAGGACCTCCCTTTCCTAAACCCATGCTGGCTGGCCCTGATCCCTTGGCTACCCTGCACTTGCTGTGAGAGCTCACTTAAGTGATCTCTCATGATCTTTCCTGGTATTGAGGTCAGGCTGACAGGCCTGTAGTTCCCTGGATCCTCCTTCCGACCCTTCTTGTAGATGGGCATCACATTAGCCACCCTCCAGTCATCTGGTACCTCCCCTGTTGACCAAGATTGTTGATAAATGATGGAGAGAGGCTTGGTGAGCTCTCCCACCAGCTCCCTGAGTACTCTTGGGTGAATCCCATCCGGTCCCATAGACTTATGTGCGTCTAGGTGCAGAAACAGATCATTGACTAGTTCCTCCTGGATTATGGGTGGGAAACTGAACTGAACAGAATCTGAACTGTATCCAGCAAAGGAATCAGAGCACCCCACGTGAAGCTACTTCTGCTCTACCCTGTGCATTACACAGTTATTTACACCTGTTCAAAGGGGAGCAAACATTACTAAACTCAAACAGCACTTTGGACTGGTAGCATTTTATGTACATCGCACTTGGCCATTTTGAGCTGGCACAGATGACAACCCCAGAGTGTGCACAACGGAGGATGAGAAGATGCCCTGCTGGTTCCCAAAGCTGAGTGTCCCCAGGACAAGAGTCCTCCAGACATGGCTGCACATGAGATAGGGGCATTTCATGTTGTCAGGAAAAGCAATGACCCGTTTAACATCACTTGGCGTTGGCCAGATGAGCAGAGAGCTGGACAGTGTGCCATTTTGCTCAGCGCTTCTGCCTCATCCTCCCAACCCACGTATGCCACTTCATGTGTGTCTGTGTGCTTTATTCTCCTGATGTGTCCAGTTTCCAAAGCCAGACCTTCATCCACAGCAAATCAGCACTGCTTTGCTGAAATCCACAGGCCTATGGAGCTACTCCAGCTCACCCAGGATGAGGTCTCTAGAGCGTAAACTGGAGAAGAAGGGCTGTCTTTGTTCCATATCTGTATCCTGATTAGGACACTCTGACCTGACCCCTGACTTGGTCTGTAAATGCAGCTGAAGTACAAATAATAGTGTTGTTGGATTGGTTATCAGTAGTTCACTCAGGGATGCACAGAAGTCTTCTGGACTTTGCCCTTTTGCTTTAAAACAGATGCATGTCAAGCAGGGCTTGCCGATAACTACAGTGTTGCTGCTACTGTGCTAACGTACAGCGCTGCAGTGCTGCCACAGGCACTGCGGCACAGTCATCGTGAAAAATCAGCCCCACACAATTTCAGTTCCACCATGGGAATAAGTGGCAGAATAAACGCAAGGAAAAATAACAGCTGTTAGAAATTAAAAGCAAAAATAATTACAGTCCAGTACAGTAAATTTGCCAAATTATCTCCTTCTCATTTGTAGTTTTTCATGAAATAGAAATTCAAACACACAATTTGTTGAATTCCGGCAAATGATTACACTTGTGGGTTTGGGCTTTTAGGCCCAGATTTGCTGCACGTTTTTTATACTTCATTTGTACCAAGGTAGGGCCAGTGTCACACAGGGAGCTGCTGTCAGCTCGCACCAGGACAAGCTCAAGCAGAGCCCACATCCTTCTGGATCACCCGAGGTGGTGCCAGCTTTTGCATCCAGGCAGCGGCACAGCAGGAATCAGCAAGTGTGTAAACCTCGGGCTGCGGCTGGGGAGCCTGGCCATAAGAGGTGAACAACCCCAATTCACCCCCGTTTGCCCCCACTGCAGCACTGGGAGCCATTCTCTGGTTGCCCTCAGGGCCACGATCTGCTCCTCAGCAAACCTCTGCTCAGCCTCAACAGGGAATTTGTAGCCCTTTATGCTAAGACCCAATTCCCTCACTGCTGCTTGCAGAGTGCGAGCTTTCCGCAAGGCCAAAACAGAGGAAAAGGAGGGAAAAGCCTGACCAAAAACATGTTTAGCGATATATCTGGCTCCATATTGCTCTGAGTGAAGGTATTTGGAACCGTGAGTTGTGGTTCAGGGCCATCTCTAATTCCCTTACAAATACGTGACACAATCTGATGAGTCTTTCATGTTAAACACCAGTCTCAGGGCTTGCATTTAATGGCTTTTCTTTCCCACTCACAGCTCCCTCTCATCACGGCAGCTTTTCACTGTGCAGTGCCAGAGCCATAAAGATCTTACTATAAAGAGGCCCCCCAGCCTTTATCTTGCATATCACGACATCATGATTCAAATGTTACAGCACTGCAACACAAATGTAACATCAATGTACATCCCATAACAGGCCCTAATCCATCCCAGATTTGGTTCAGTGCTCACTTGCTCAGATCTCCTTGGACCACACATCGTGTGCCACTGTTTGTATTCAGCATAAACGAAGCATCGGTGTGGAAATCTCATCAGAACAGCAGTGGTATGGCCAGATCAAGAGGACCTAGCAGGAAGCCACTCTGTATCTTTCCAGAAGACTTGCCAGTGAGCGCATTTAGTGCTCGCAGTCCCTACCTCCTAGGCGATGGAGCTCGGTTGGGACATACATCGCCTGCGTCTCCAGGCCAGCCCAAGCGTGCGGCGCTGCTGAGGGATGCCAGGCGTCACGTGGGGTGGCCAGGTGATGCCATCGGCCTCAGCAGCCTCCAGCAGCTCTCACTGGCTTGGCCTGAGCTGAGCCTGCTGCCACTCCAGCCACCTGCAAGCCCTGGGCTGGACCTGTCCCTGCTGAGCAGCAGCAGCAGGCACCTGGGAGGCACCCTCTCTTCATCCACCATCTGAACCCCTTCTCCAAATTGTACGGGTTGCTAAACGGTTCCTTTTGAGACGCGTGAGCTGAGAGTCATGCCCAGGCAAACTCTTTCTTGTCCTTACCTTTTTTTGTTACTTATAAGGAAACCAATTACAGCCAGGACATCCCCTTCTGCATTCTCATGCGCTGCTCATTTTATTGGGAGAAAAACTCATTCTGTGCAAAATATTACAAAGACAACACGAACATCAGGTCTATATTAATATTTAAATCAACGAGTATTACAGAGCAAGGAAATAAAATGAAAAAACACAACAACAAACCCTCCAAACCATCTTGATCACAGCTGCTGTGAAAGCCACTCAGCAGTGCTGGAAAGCTTCCTCCAGTCCACGTATTGATCGCTGGAAACATTCCCTGCTCGTGACATTCAGTTTTGAAAGGGTAAATGCTTTAAAAATACAATAGACTGAAGATTTTTTCTTTCTTTTCTTCTTCTCCCTTTTGGGCTAAATGGAGTTTGACAGATTATTTTGTTTAATTAAACAACATGAAGCCCACAATATAGCTATATGTTGCAATATATGGTTATATATATGGTCCTTCCCTGCACATTTAGTATTCAGGCAATAATTGATACTACTAAGATAAATCTAGGACAAACATATTATTCTCCTGTGGCTTTGAGATGACACTGTATGTGGTTTGCTCCATCTAAGAAGAGAAGCAAACCATGTGTTTGAGCAACAACATTCTGAATCAGGGAGGCTTATGTTATTGTTGTGAATAAGAAGAAATTGTGTTGTGGAAATACAGCCCGGGGACCCTCATTCCCTCCTGGTAGTTTCTTGCATACTACACACTTGCATAACTCCTTGTCTCAAAACATTGTACGTGTGATCCTGAAGGCCCCAGAAGCTCTGGGGTAAACACGAGCTTGCTAACGGTGGTTTTCCAAACATCATGCAAAGCCGGCTGTTTGGTGTGTTTTTGACACAAAACTGGATAAAACAAACTGAGTTTATCTGATGTCAGAAATTGGCAGAATAACTGCATTTTAGTCAAAGCTTAGTTATCCATGTGGTAAGCTTATTGTCTGTGTTTAAACATGAGGTTCATTTGCGAACAATGCAGAGTGAGGTCCACAAAATGAATGATCACACACGTAGGTGAGCAACACTTTGGGCATGGGATATCGGAGGGGAAGAACTTTGTCTTTATGGACAAAAAGCCATGTAGCCTCTCAACGTACCAATTAGGTACCATTGCCTGGGACACTGAACAAGGAGAACCGCCTGCTGCATTGGCAGTAAGGGCTGAAGAGTGTTTGTGGGCCACCGGGAACATCTGGTATGTCATTTAGCATCAGCATTTGGGCTTGCCAAGTGTCAGTGTGTGTGCGCAACTGCCTGTGGAGAAGGAAGAGAGCCAAATGTTCATAGCTAATTCCACCTGCTGGTTATCCTCTACCTTTCACATTGTCACATCTCACACAGCCATTACCTGTTTCACAGCTTTAGGCCCTCTTGCCTGTGACTTGGTTTCTTAGGGAAATTTAAAATCCTAATGTCTTTGGAACAAAAGTTTTGTTTTTCAGGGATTAATCTCGAAACACCACATCTTGCTAACGAAGATGTTAATCTGACTAGTTTGGTTATCCAGACACAGAAATTTCAGTTCCCTTGCCCTCCCCACACGCCTAGAAGAGCAGCAGAGTCAGAGGCAGGTTGGTTGGCTCAAGTGAGGGCTGAAGCCACCAAGTCCAGGGTGAGCATTACATTTGGTGTTGTCTGTGCCTCTCTGCAACGCAAACAGAGCCCTCAACGAGACCATGCCTCAGTCCAAGAGAGGGCAGTTTCTGGTCAAGAAACTTTGAAGGTCTCTCCACCGCTGTTCTTCAAAGGGAAGTGCCTCTGCTTATTTTTCAGATATGGGCTTTCAATAAGCCCATGTGTAAACGAGAAACCTGTATATGAAATTAGATATATCAAATCCTTTGAGTGTTTTAAAGACTTCTGCCAATTTTAGGTTCCACTGTCCTCTTTTTCCCTCTAGCAGATGGATTAATCTCTCGTCCCGCAACCCTATGAGGACCAACACTCATTTTCCAAAACTGTACCTCAGACCCAGTTGGGCTTTAACAGCTATCTAAGTAATTGGGACACCAGTTCACTGGCTCAAAAATAATTATTTTGTGCTTCAAAAATATTAAAAGTTTCCATTTTCTGAGAAAATTAAAGAAAACAGAAAAAGCTGTCTTTAGGCTATGGGCGATGGGGATAACCCATTGAAAGTTATGGAAACTCTTAAAGGAAAGTATTGTTTCCAACTGAAAACTCAAATATCTCCTTTCAAAAAGATCACAGGGAAATTTCTTCTATAAAAAATGTGTGCAGATAATTGAATTCAAATTCAGTTATGGCTCCAGACCCCACCTCCTAGCACAACTGCTATTTTCCTGTCATCTGAAGTCTTTTACCACCTCCAGCTCTTGATTATGTGATTCACACTGGAGAATGCGTTTAAGGGAGGTTCCATTATCAGGGTGGAGATGCATATGTGTTTTGCTGTAGCTCACTCCCCAGCTCTGTGACTTACTGTTTGCATCCTCCCTTCTGGATCTCTTGGAGGACTCCCAGGCTGATCCTGCTGCTGTGGACTGGGCAACTCCTGGTGTCCTCTCTGCCACCATTTCAGTTCCCCCATCCTTCATTTGCCCATCGGGATGAGGCTGCAGGTGCCAGACACGGGGAGCAGGAATGGAGCAGGTATGGGGTCTGCCATCCCACGGGCGATCATGGTCTCCCTTGTGCTTCTTAAGCCCTCATGGCTGAGACAAGGGCCATCTGTGGATTTTGGCACATATTGAGTTCAGGCCGCGATTCCTTTCTGCATGGAGGTTTTTATCTAACCCAGCGCAATAAATAACTGTCAGATTAAGCATGGCCGTGCAAATGTTACTGTACTCGCATTGTAAAAGCTCCCTTTTATGTGGGTGTCCTCTGAAACAAGGCAACCCTTCCCCAGCCCTCAGTTACGCTCGGCCCTACTCTAATCACCCTGTTTCGGATGTGCAGCTTGCTGTGAAAGACAAATGACTGGAGCTATTAAACTCCGTCTCGTTGTGAGCGTGCCCAGTGGTAATACTGTAATGGATATTACATTACAGACAGGACTGTGGTCTGCGGGGGGACTGAGGGCTGGGCAAGGGCAGCCGCTCACTCATAGCACTGTGTGCCCATCGCCTGTGGCTCAGCCTGGACCGCCTTGCAAATAGGTCTGCCGAGGCTGCGCAGGTATACAAGCCGAGGCTCTCCGGTGCTCCTGCCGTGCCACGCTGGAGGGGAGCCCTGGGAAGAGCTGGGAGGTCCCTGTGGCTGGAACAACCCCTCACTTCAACAAGCTGAGTCACAGTGCAGCTGGCAGGCAGAGGCGGGGAGGGAGACGCAGCCTGCCTTGCTCCCCGCAGCGTATCCACCACTGCCCTGGGAGGGCTTGGGCATGGCCCTCAGCGAGCGCTGGAGAGCCAGGCTGAATCAGGCACGCAGGAGACAGAGTGGCACTTTTCAGCAGCATCGGCATCATGTTTCCTGCAACGGCTGCTGCCCCGTGAATGCAGATTGCACCGTACAGCTCCACTGTGCGCTCCCTGAACCAGCGGAGTGAGCATCTTGGTGGGTACCCAGAGGCACGTCCAGGCTGTGAATGAAAAGCTGCCGAAGGCATTCGGGACACTTAGTTTCCATTAGATCCCTTTCAGTTGTCTCTGAAAAGGTCTGCCTTTCTGAAAAGGAGGCCTTCTGTATTGGCAAGGTGTTAGCAGAAATTCTTGAGCAAGAATAAACAAATGCTGCCAGGAACTGCAAATTAAAAGTGATAATTGGAAGTGAGATATCAGAGCGTGCGTTCCACACACCCGCTCGCTCACCTGCTCTGCATTAACGCAGTTCAACATCCCAGACTCTGTTAGGAAGAAAAAAAGAGAAAAAAAAAGAAAAAATGTTTTTTAAGCCCCATTCCCAGCCCCCTGCCTGAGACTCGGATGCTGCCTGAATTGAGGCGCTATTTACAATCCAGTCGGAGTAACCCAAGGGTGGCCGCTGTGGCAGACGGGTGCCTCGGTCCCCATCGCCGCACCACATGCCGTCCCCGCAGCACATCCCACCAGGCACAGAGCACACCCTCGCAGCAGCCGAGCCCCTTCTGCTCCCACTGCCAGTGCTAAGTGCCTGCCAGGGCTGCGGCACACATAATGCGCATTCATCTTGGGTTCACCACGGGGACTCATATATTTAATCTGAGGAAGTCCTTGGCCTCTGGCGGTCATGTGTGTCAAGGTTGCTGCTGCCACCGAGATGGATGCAGGTTAACAATCTGTGTGATGGGGCTGAATAAATAAAATAATGGGAGTCTAGTACCCATAAAATAAAGACAGATAAAATATAGGCTAGCTTTTATAAAGGTCAGAGGTTTGCAATATGGCTGTCTCCAAAATGGCTGTATGGATCTTTGTAAGCATTCAGTAGGGTCTGGAGAAGAAATAAATTAAATAATTTCTGCCCCGCTGTAAGTTGAGTTGATGCAAATCTGGACATGGCAAATATTTCCACGATACAGAGCTACTACACAGTAGTTCCCAGGGTTGCATATGCACTGACCACTAGCAGGTTTCATTTGTAAAGTGCTTGAAGGCAGAATCTAACAGCTACATTTATTTATACACCAAACAAGATTCTGCCTTTTGCCTGGCTCTTCTGCAGAACTTAATTTGATATTAAAAAAAGCAAAACACCTCACTTCTTTAAAAAGGGGACTGTTTATATACATAATGAAAGAGATAATGCGATGCTTAGGAAAACAGATGGATAGATATCAGCAAAAGATAATAGCAGGGATTAAAAATGAAAACTATCAAAAATATTAATTAGATAATTTCCTCAACAAAAGACATCAAAATGTACCAACATGGGAGTGTATGGTGGTAATCATTTGCATTGCGATACGATCACAGTGTCCCAGTAAGGGATTAGGGCTTCACTGTGTCAGCGCTGCAAACGCCTATCTTTGTGAAGCAGCTTCAGATCTCCTAATGAAAGGAGCTACGCGGTGATAAATGGCATTATGTGCTTGCAAGGTTATTGTTACCTCAAGGTCACCGTTGTCACTTCCCTCTCACTATTGTTACGAAAGCCTGTGCTATTAAAACTCAATCACATTAGTAGCGAGGGAGCTTGCTAACACACAAAATGCATGTTAGAGACCCTTTGCTGGGGTAAAGCCAGGATTAAGATTTTAACTTTACAAGATTTTCTCTGTGAATGCCATGGCAACAACGCACACTCATGGCTCCCCTTGAAAATTTGCAGCTGGATGGGTGCACGTTCCACACCTGTGGCAGAGCATTTCGGAGACTCTTTTCCCCCAGAGAGGTTGCACCAGCTATGCTGATGTCCATGTGCTCTTGGTCTCCAGCCAGCGGGTCATGGGGACTTTGTGCTGTCCCCAGCTCAGAGGCGAGCACACCTTCAGGGCAGATCCCACCATGGTTACATCAAGCTGGGTAGCGTTGGAGCAAATGGGGTACAGAAGGAATCTTCATCCCAAGGCTGGAGAAACTCCGAGCTCTGTCTGGAGTGAAATCATTGAGAGCCTTTAAAAAAATTGACACTAATTAAAATTTAAAATTAGTTGACAATTTGACAGATACTGACACATGGATCTCAAACCAGGAAGTTATTTTCAGTCATGTTGTGTGTCTGTAATGAGGCAGGGGCTGCATTCTCCATGTAATGTGCTAACTAGAAAATCTGATTAATTGAAGGATGGTAATTGAGTCTGGAAAATGAAGGCATTTATCAACGAATCTCAAGTATTTATTGTTGCACAAATTACAAAGGCAATACAAAGACAGCTATACATTACTGATAGATATTCTAGCCGTACCTTTTGTACTGAAATGGACCACAAGCTGCTTTTTGACTTAATCTGCTTATGCTATCACAACAAGCAGTTTAGAACAGCCAGATGCATTTTATTGGAATTCAAGGTCATAAAATCACATGACACCAACATCAGATACTGTGGATCAAATTTCCACTCACGAAAATTTTAGCTGCTGACTGAAATTAAGTGTGAATTTGGTCCTCTATAAACGGCTGGAGAAATTGCTGCCTGTTGGTTGTTATACACGTGAGTACAAATAGCTTTCACACATCTGAGGAATATATCTGGCATTCTTGGCTATGTGCTCTAGGAGTAATTTATGCAGGAAGCAGACATCAGGTATTTTTTGTGTTCTGCCGTAATCCAGCATACCCGATTCCCCAAAACTGTCTAGGATAAATAACTTTTTTGTTTGTTTCGCAGCTTCACACCCAGTTGTCCCTTATTGAAGAGGGCAATCAAATGAGGAAAACATGATGCTCAGCTTTCCAGAAGCCACTGTGTAGCGCTAAGTAAAGGGGAGCCTGTAAAGGGGAGCCTGTACTGGGGACCCTCACAGGTTCCAGAAAGTCATGTTACTTCACACGAACACAACTCTGGACTCCTCCATAGTATTGATTACTTTTGTGGCACTTTAATTTTGAAGGCAGGAAAAGGTGTGCCCCGGCTGCCTGTCTGCTCCCTGTCGGTCACGAGTGCTCCAGCACAACTTCTCCAGAGATGTGGATGATTATGGGCTCGGGATGGAGCAAAGCAGATGCAGTAAAGGAGTGTGAGCTGAAGTGCTTTGCTGAGGTCGGCTCCAAATCTAGTGACCCTTGGCTTCCTATCACCACTATCATGCATGCAATAAAACAGTGCAAAATTCAGCACCTGGTCTCATTCCCTCTGCTCTGACAGCAGTGACCTCTTGACGCAGCACCTCTGTTCAGAACCTGCACATATTTTGTCATATTTTTCCAGGAAAAAAAAGCAAACAGTAGTTGTCACTTCCCTGTGTCAGAAAAAGCAACATCACTAGCCACTACCAGTCTGAAATTTTGAGGTGGTCTTTGTGCCATTAAAAGAAATGGATGCAGTGATAAGCAGAAGACATTACAGAAAAAATGCATGTGGCTTGCAACTCTCCTTCAGAGATGCACAGTACTGATACCCAAATATTACAGAGTTCTCAGAAAGAGAAGGTTGTATATATCAAATCAAATGCACAGCAACAAATGGGTACACGAGGAAAGACCGAATGGCAACCCTGGTGCAGATCTGTAGCTCAGCATTTGTGGCCAGCCTGTGAATAACCTCTGCGCACAAGGTTTCATGGCACCATTCCTTCCGTGTACATGGGAGTCAAGTGCATTAAAAGAGCAGAAATCAAATGTAATGGAGACCACTGGGCCCTTAAGTGGACATATAGTATCCATCAGAACACTGCTACTTAATATTTAAAATTATTTACATGGTAATAGCAGAATTTATGAGTGATACATTCAGCTGTCAGTGTGTGTAAACCTGTATTGATTAAAATAATATCTAAGCTTCAATATGGAGGTGCAGCCTTACCCCTGGGGATTAATAACCATTTGAGAGGAGCTGATGGCTCAAGGTGCAGCCAAGGAACATTAACCATTAACCTCACTTTGTCATTAATCCCCACAAAATGTCCTGTACCGAGGTCATTATTGCTGCTATAAAATCTAAATGAAAAATGACAGAGGTGTATGGATTTTTTGTTATAGCTGATGCAGACTCGACCGGTGTGTACAAAGCATGAGCCGAGCATTACGAGCCTGTCCTGCACAGCAGCCTCTCAGGCTTGCCCGAACCATTTCTCAGTGTTGTACTTTGCCTTTAATTAACTGCACGCTTCAGCCTCGTTTCTCTATTTGTGTCACACTCAAGTGAAAGGAGCATTCGTTAATAATAGCAGCTAACAACTAAGAAACATTTCTTGCAATATTGAAGGTGAGAAACATTTTCAGAACTCTTTTGAAAGAAAAATCTGTTGAAAATTCTATAGTTTATTTCTTTTCAGATGCCCGTGTCTCAATTTAGATGCTCTGCTGTTTGCTTAGCATCACAGAGAGGTGCATATTTTGCTAGCAGGAAGGATAGGGTAGTCACAGCCTGCTAGCAAAATATACACCTCTTTAACAGGGAAGGCTAAATTTACAGAATAACGGATGTTTTTTTACAAGGCAGGATATAAGCAAACAAACAGAAAAATGGTTCAAAACCAACTACAAATATTAAAGAGGATGTAACAGATTCCACAGCAGTCTTCACAGATTATCCCAAGAGAAAAGATGAAGCTTATACGTATAGCTGTGTGCATGTCTGTGTTAGTGTGTGCGTTTAATGTGGAGGACATTCAATGTACATATAAATTAATATTCTATGGAGGTGTCCCTAGTTACTGCACAGCTGAAGCTTCATTCAGATTTTAGACAAATCAGCACTTAAATCTCCTTGCTAGGGATGCAGACAAATACCAAAATTCACCCTTTATTTCTGCTCTAAATTTGGTTTTCTTCAAGCTGTTACATAATTTAGGTGTAAGCCTATAATTTAGTGTGGAATGTCAAAGGTTTTTACTCTTTTTTTAAGGATCAGGGTGAGACTCTAGTGTTTATATTTAATACTTCATGTTTAGTTTACCGTAAGAGAGGAACTGAATCCTCTACTTTGGATTGCGTGCACACAGCACTAGGATATCCCACGATGTTTGCAGAGGGAGAGAGGCAGGTATTTATCACACATGTCTGTCTGTCTGTCCTGCTTGCCCAGCTGTTTATACTTGCATTACTGTAGCAGCTGGAAACACTGCTGCTCTCCAGAGCTGAGAGCTTGACTTCCCCGGGTGCTTCACTGCTTAGAAAAATTATTATCAACAATCTTTGTCGAATTAGAAGGGAACACCAAGGGAGAAAAGAAAGCTACTATTCAAGGGGCTGTTCTGGGATGCTATTCATTCTTTTAATGGTGAGCTATGGAATATACTTTAAAAATGTCAATAACCGCAGATCTGGGGGGATCCCCAACATGTTGCAGGATTACAATTAGAACTGCAAAGAAAAGAAAAGACACAAGAGGAGAGGAGTGGGCTGGCTCTATCAGCCGAATGTCACTAAGGCCAAAGCCAAGTGCTGCCCTGAGGGGGAAGGGGAGTCGCGATGCGCCCAGAGGGCTGGGGGCAGCTGGCACCCCACAAGCCAAACATGAGTCGAGAGGAGGGTGGTACCACAAGAAGGATGGGTCTCACTCTGCCGGGCATCACGTATACGGCACAGTGTATGATCTGTCACCTACCACCTGGCACAGCGAAGGTCACAGCAGGAGGAACAACACTTTGCAGAAGGTGGAGACAAAGTGGAGGGAATGCAGAGCAACAGCAAGGTAGGAAGGTAAAAGGTTTAGCAAATGCAACCTGCTGAATATCAAAGAATTGAGTCTGTTTTGTCCAAATCACAGCCTTCTGATATGCAGAAGGTTGTTTACAACAGATAGTGATCTGCTGTTCTCCCACTCCAGTGAGGCAGGACAAGAAGAAGCTGGATCAATTTGCAACTTAGACTCAGATTTCATATTTAGGGAAACTTTTGAATGATAAGTGTATTCCAGGCTACTTGAGTTTTTAATCTCCTGCACTGGCATCTTTTTCAAATAGAGATCACCACATGCCAAGACCGACTTTCCTTTGGACCGTAGCCAGAGCAGGAAGGTGGACTCCACAGCTTCCCAGGGTCCTTCCAGTCCTGCTTCCCCACAGTTCCCTGATTTCATGAGAGCAAACCCAAAACCTCCTTTTCAAGAGCAACAGAGGCAGGCTGGTGGCTGTATCAGTGCAAGCCAGCTGGACGTAAGCTATAAACAAAGGTAAGACTGAGAATCAGCTACTAGCATGTGCTGTCAAAAAATGTTGTAAGATTTAAGAGAGCTGCCTAATTCAGAAAGGAAAAATACTGTCCTTCCATCTAAGCTTTTCCCTCCCAGCTTGACTTCAGCCTGTAGGCCTACATGAAATACTGTAGGTTAAGTGGTTTCAAACCCATCCCTTGTCAGCAGTAAAGGCCATGCTACAAATCAGTCACATTCATGCAGCTTCTCTCCGCTGACATTGCCAGTTAAGAAAACATCATCTGGTTCACAGCTCATGATCCGAAGCAGTGAGAGAGGAACTGTTTCTTGAAGATCAGTTTCAGTACTGATGTTATTCAACAACTTTATAATTGCCCAAACCATTTGGACCATGGTCCATGTTTGTAGACCTATACATTTTCTCTTGGAAGTTTTTATTCTGTGTCACTTTCCTATTGCCTTAAATATTGTGTTTCAAATGGTAGCTGAATTGTGGATTGGCTGATGATCATGTAGTTTAAACTTACACAATTAGTATTGCAGTGAATAAAAAAGTAATTCATCTACAATAGTTGCCAGTAGTATTTACACAAGTGTCACTTGCATGGAATTTGACGAATTGTCTCTTATTGTCCTGGGGCAGAACAGCCCTCAATCCAACCCTGCTCTTTCAGTACGAATTCAAATGTTTAGATCCCTCTGAATAGTGGCACTATAATAAAGGTTTGCAGCCCACCCACAATATGCATGTGGTCCAGTTATCATGTGTCTGCTTCAGTTTCAGTATATCATATTCAAGGGTTTGGATTGACATACCTTGGTGTCTGCCAGCAAATTACCCCCTTCTAGTTAAATACTACAAGACAGTTTGGCATCTCAGAGGGCATCTCTCTAAATAGGTTTTAGATGAGGACTCTCTTTAGAAAAAAATTGAAATTTGACCTTCCAAAAGCAAAGCAAGATGCCAGGTTCAAGAATGTACTCAAGAAACTTAGTTCTGCTCTAGTATGTAGGTACGCAATTAATTTAACTTGTATCTTAAGTGTATGTCAGGGGAATAACTAATCCATCATTTTTAATGGCCTGTCTGTTTTGTCCCAAGATTAGAATTCAGTTACTTTCCCTGCAACTACGATCTTGTGACCTTACAAAATCCTACACTCTGCCTCAACTGTATGCAGTTGTTACTCTTACTTGTATTATTATTAACATATATTACCTTGGGAAATAAAGTACTGAGATGAGGCACCTATTACTCAACATATGCCGGGTACAGAAATCAAACCACAAACATCAGGACAGGTTTGGATGGTCTCTGTGGTGTCAGAGGAAGAGAAAGTGGATGATCCTGTCACCACCACTGTTACCTGACCTCAGATCTTCTCCTGTGCGATAGGAAACAGGGTACCCAGAGCCTGCACTATTTACTGATGATGTTTAGGCAGAACTGGCATGAAAAGCAGAGCTATTTATGTGATGAAAATATTCCAGAAGCCACATAGAGACCCTCTCTGCTCTGCCTACTGTCCTACAGCTGAAACTGTGACAGTTCAGAGAGGCAAAATAATGTGCCTTAGTCACCCTGCTAGCCCTGAGGCCAGGTGAGGACAGTGTTAGGAGATCCCATCCCATTTACTTAAAGCTTCTGCCACCACTTTTGCCATGCTGCAGCTGGGAGCAACCACACGAGCCCGATGAAGAACCCCGATGCTCCTGCTCTGCAGACCCTTGTGACGGGTTTGCTGCACTGAGCCGCAAAGCTGCTGGGGACCGGCAGCCTCGGATCCCCACCCCGGGCTTCGGGGCCCATCAGAGATGCAGGGGAGACAGCAGGAGCATCCCCTGTGACTTCTGGGATGCAGTCTGGGATGCATGAAATGGAAAAATAAAAATAAAAATGTGCTTGGAGCCACTGGTTGAAGGCAGTCCCCGCGCAGGGTGCCGCAGCTCTGGTCCTGGGAAAGCACTGGCATTGAACTCTCCCAAATGACTGCCTCACTTCAATTCAAATACCAGGTTTTCATTCAGCAAAGTTCTCATACAGTTGGACCTTGATTTATTTGGTTGGGTTATTTGCCTGAAAGGAATAATCTTGCATCTTCTAACAGTTGTGATTTCTCTGCTTCGTTGATTAAAACACCTCTTTTCCGCTATTTTCTCTCCAGTCACACACCCCACCCCCACTAATTAAATAGCTCCAACCCTCACAGCCATAAGACTTCAATGGCTCAATAACATCCTGAGTCAATGTGTTGCAAAGCTGCTTTTTAATTCATTCTTCATGCAAATGATATACAATTAGACCTGGTTAATCTGCATTCCTTCTGCAAACGCTATTGTTAATAGGATTTAAAAAAAAAACCTTCAGCTTAACAAATCAATGGCACATACAGGCTATCAGATCAGTTACTCCTTAAACCTTTTGGACGGCCAGACATATGGGGGAAGCAAGCCGTGATTATAACAAGGCCTTGCGAGAGTACTTTGCGGTGCCTGGGATGTTTGGCTTCAGAAGCTTTCCGCCCTGTTTTTTTTCCCAGCACTGCTCATCTCCTCAGGTCAGGAAAGGGGAGGGGGGGATCCCAGAGGAGAGGGTCAGACCTTTAGGACATTCGTTAGGGACTGCCAAGGGCTGGTAGTTCCCCAAGGCTTTCTTTCTAAATTGAGCTGAATTTTTCAACAAAGGCCTCGTCCTTAGGACAGGTTTTTACCTGTTAACAAAGAGCATTGATAGAACAGAGGGTAAAAAACCACATTCCCTGCTCAGGCATGCCAGGCTATCATGGAGGGCTGCTGCTTTGTGTCTTGCTACGGAATTTCTGGATCTGCTGACAGACATTTCCAAGTTTCACTTCCAGCTCAGGTGCCCTGATAAGCCTCTCAAAGCGAAAATTACTTTCTTCTGGCCCTTGACCCAAGGTGAGATGCAGATGACTGGGATCTACAGACACAGGCTCTGCCTTCCCTGGGACGCAGGGGAGGACTGCATGGCCTTTTCTTGTTAGTTGGGTGCGTGGGAAACATCTATAGGTGTTACTTGTGAGGACAGATGCCCTCAGCAGTCTCACAGACCTTTGGTAGCCTTCAAAGTGGCAGGGCTGCACAAGGACTGCCAAGATAGGAAGGGTTCCAAGGCAGGAATAAGTTCACTGTCACATAAATGTTATTGCCTTTCTCTTTAGCATTGAAGTGCTTATTGCTTATGCAATGTGGCACACCGATAAAGCTGAGGAATTAAAATTCTCCATCCACAAGGCAAGAGTGAAGCAAGGTACTCAAACCTTCTCCATGGTGAATGTCTCCTTTCATTCAGCCTTGGCCCTCCAGTCAATAAGGGCACCAACTGTGATGAGGGCCCCAGTCCATCTGGAACGATTCATTTGGGTCACCAGATGATATGGACTTTCAATCCCTGCCAAACTTGCTCTGATTTGCACAAGGGACCAGATGCAAAAAGGCTCTGTATCCCAGGACAAATCCCCTCTTGTCACAACCACACCAGATACACTCACAGGCATCTCACACTGGGACACTGCAATTTTCTGCAGCCAGAAAATATTATCCTTCATTATGCATATACCTTCCAGTATAAACACAACAACTACTGATGTGCCTTGACAGCTCTTCTCTCTTTCCTTCTCCCCTGATGCGATGCCAAGCAATGAGAAGCAGGCTCTCGGGGAGAAGTTTGCATGAAAAGTGATAACATGAAAATATGTCAGCATTCATGAAAAGCATTCAGGCAGCGTCAGTCAACAGAACTGCCTGCAGGCTTAAAAACAGAACACAGCACTTCTCAGACCTCACCGCGTCTCAATTGCACAGGGAAGCCACGGCCTCGCAGGACCTGGCTGGTTTTCTCTTTCCAGCTAGGAGATATTCAGAGGAACAGGACTGACAGGGCTTTTCTGGTGCCATTATTCATTAATTGGATGGAGAAATGCTTGGCATATTTTTTAAGTTTTCCACCAGCCTTCGGAGCAGAGAGACTTGTCCCACTGGCACCACCCCTCATCGCTGCCAGCAGCAGTCCTGCATGTCCTCTGACAAGGCAGGACAGGCTCCTCCTGCACGGAGGCAGTGTCATCCCACCCCAGCAGCGTTGTTCCCTCGCACCTACCCTCACCCAGAGCTCATGAGGCTGATAGTCTTAGTCCTGTCAGCCTGGAAAATGTACAGACTAAATGGACAAGACAAAAGGACAGGGAGAAGACATAGTGGTGGTGGGTTTTGTAGGAGCTCCAATGAGAAAACAATAGTAACTCTCCATCCTCCAGTCTTGGTATCATCATGTTACCACACCACAGTATTTCTTAATAGATTTCAAGGCTTCCTCGGTCCTCCCTGCTATGCCTTTGGCCAATCTCTCACTTCTTTTCACTATCCATATTTATTTGCGAGAAATGCATGGTGATTTCATGGGTGTTTTACATCTCCATGCCATGGCTAAACTGTGCTGGCAAGGCTGCTGTTTTAAAGTTAGCTGCGGTGGATCTGCAATGCCCTCAGGCACAGCATCTGGCGTTACAACATCCACTAGTGCAACTCACCCAGGGCTTCTGCCATTGTGTTAGAAAGAAGAAATCATAGCGAAATCATGACTAGCAAAATCTGTGAACCCAACAGTGTCCTTTTCATACACAGTCCTGCACCCCACTTTGAAGCCAGAAGTGTGCTAATGACAACTGTTCTCAAGCAGATAGTTATAATCATTAGTCCTCCCCAGATCACAAAGGCCCTGCTCTAATTACAAACGCTAAGTGCAAACCCCAAGCAATTCTACTAAAACCAATTGAATAACCCTGATTTTCCCTGGTGAAAATGGTTGTAAGATTGACCCCAGAGTCCTTTTTGCTCTCCTCATTTCAGCCACAAGGCAGATCCTCCAGAAGTTCAAACCTCATAACAAAGTAGTACCATCTGAAATTAAAGAGATTAAACTGAACAGCACTAATGCAGAGGTCAGGGAGTGGAGTCTGTGCAGTGCAGAGGTACCCAGGTTATATAGGGACTTATATTCCCTTGGGGCACTCGGAGACAGACCAGCATTTTTGAAGCTTGCACCCCTGTCTCTCCCACTGCTTCAGGGCAGGAGGAGCTCTGCGTGCTTTACCAGAAACTATTTCTGCAGGGATGCCCTTTTTGTTCTGTGTTTGTACAGCAGCAAGCGACAGGGGCCTCGCCTCACCACACCACCTCAGTCAGTGAGAAGTGTGATCTAGCTGGCTACTGAAACACCTCTATCTTTTCCAGGTGGGAAGAAAGGAAAACCCCTCCAAAGATCTCTCTACCTGTCACCGGCTTTGTTACAGGCTCTTCTACCTAGGGTTTGTTACCGTTTGAGTCTACTAATATTACATCTATGCACTTTCATCCATGATTGTTATAGATGATGTGTAACCTACTGCTTCTCTCTCCGGATGGATAACCATAGAATCATAGAGTAGTTTGGGTGGGAAGGGACCTTTAAAGGTCATCTAGTCCAACCCCCCTGCAATGAGCAGGGACATCTTCAACGAGTTCAGGTTGCTCAGAGCCCCGTCCAACCTGACCTTGAATGTTTCCAGGGATGGGGCACCTACCACCTCTCTGGGCAACCTGTTCCAGTGTTTCACCACCCTCATTGTAAAAAATGTCTTCCTTAGATCTAGTCTAAATCTACCCTCTTTTAGTTTAAAACCATTATCCCTTGTCTTATTGCTGAGAGAGCTCTCGATCACACTGTCTATGTCACTGATGAAGATATTGAACAGTACTGGTCCCAGTACAGACCCTTGAGGGGCACCACTTGTCACCGATCTCCATCTGGACCTTGAGCCATTGACCACTACCCTCTGGATGTGACCATCCAACCAATTCCTCATCCACTGAACAGTTCACCCACCAAAACCTAATGCCAGATAAGCATTTCAGTTAGGATCATTGAAATGAGTCACATCACCAAAGCAGAAGCACTGAGTTTAATAGTAAAAGAAAAATATATGTAAAATAAGCAAGGTGGTGCAATGCTGATCAAAAGCTAAATCTTCAGAGACTTGTTTGAAATAAGGGACTTCTATTTCATAAGCTTTCATAAATTTTCTTCTAGTTTTGCCTATTTATATAATAAATCGATAATATCATATATCAATAATATCAATTTAAATATATTGAGGCCCTTTTCCTCTGTTGCAGCTCACAGCACTCGTCTTCCCTGGCTTGTGTTCATTTTTATTTCTTCTTGTTTCTCCTTGCGATTATGTCACTTCTAAACATCTCCATCTCCTTGTAGTTAAGGCAACTACTCATGTAAACAACAGCTCTAAGTGTGACTGTTACTCTGAGAGTCAGACAATATATTCAGGCAATTCTGGCCAATTCTATCCACATTTTCAGTGGCAACAGCCCTCATTATTATCATTCTATTAGATATACGACTAAATACTGAAAAAACTTCAGGTACAAACCTACCTTGGAAACATTCTGCTTCTCATTTCTGGTTCTAGCCAGGATTCTTAAGAACAGGCAAAAAAATTAAAGAGAACAAATCATTCTTTGAAAACAATGCAACAAAATGTTCAACACCTTGGAAAGGCTGGCATTTGTTTTATCTGTTCCAGTTCACTTACAATTCTTCTTGCATTTCTTTCTGAGGCCAGGCTGCCTGCCGTGGTGAAGGTGACATCTATATCATCACAGGGTGATTCGATGATCCACTGTGATACCCGTGATCCTGCTGCAGGCCACTCTCTTTGGTTCTGGGCTCTGCTCTTCATTCATCCATGACATGCAGACCTATATGGGACATGTCAGCAAAACTTACTGACCTCCACAGACTTCTTTTATTCCAGGGGAAAAAAAGTACAGGATCAGGCCAAAATTGTGACAAAACAGATCACAAGCTAAAGGATGGGAGGCCTAGAAATAGATCATTAGTGGAAAACAGTCTTGGAGCCAGAAGTGACCTGAAATCGCTCTTGCATGGGAATGTCTCCCTCAGCCCATCTCCTGCAATGTGTCCTCCATGCATGTCATCAGCTCTGTCACTTTCCTGCAGGGAATTACTAATGGGTTGGGATCTCTTCTTCTCCCCCCTCTGCCCTTTCAAAGCCGGTCACGGCCATCCTCATAAATCTGCCAGGATGCTGACAGCCAGACTGCAGCTCACAGGGGCTCAGGGGACTTTGAGTGATATTCCTTCTGTTTCAGCTCTTTCTAAGACAGCCACTGATTTAAGAGGATGAGTTTCCTTTTACATGTTAGAATAAAAATTAAAAAAAAGAAAAAGCAACACAGGGTGAGGGGAAAAGGAATAGGAAAGATAGTGGCACCATGAACTCCTGTGCTGAAGCGACTGCAAGTGCAGGATGTGTCCCTGGAGAAACAGGCTTTCCAGGCAGTGAAAGGAGTAAACAAAGAGCAGCAAAAAATGGACCAGGGAACTCCACTATTTGCCTGTGGATTTGATAGAGTGCCACACATGCTTTATCTCTACCCAATGTCTTGTTAGTGAAGAGTCATTTATTTATTTTAGAACATGTTGATAATGAATGCTCCTGGCAGATAACATAGTCTCAAATGAAAACAAGGGTTTCTGTTAACTCTAATCCCCTTGGTTTTATTTCAGCAAAGACTATCTGTAGTATTCTTTTACTTTCTTTACCGGTGAGCTGCTGCCAACTCTAATCACTCTGGCTCACACCAGACATTATTTCTATTATCGGGATGATTCTAAACGACCCTGTCTTCAGCATTGAAAGACAGCTTGATGTTATCTAAGGGACCAAGCAAAGCCTACACACATAAAGGCAGGCTGTGCAAAAGCCCTGTGTGCCACTAAGGGCTCATCACATGAAAGCAGCTTGGAAATGAGTATATAGATCTCTGGTTCTGATGTGTATAGGAGATCGTTGCTGCGTCACTTATGGTAAATGCTGTGATGGATGAATCTCCGAAGGGTGGCTGCTTACATGTGGGCAAATTCTCACATGCTGGACCCTATCCAAGTGTCTCCTGAGGGTGCAGAACTGGAATGAAAACCTTGCAGAAAATCACACTTTAGAGTACATGGGTGCTTTAGACATTGTCCACGCTTTTAACGACAGGAGTTGCAGTAAGAAGGCAAGTTGAAACCAATCATTTTTAGGCATAAAACCAGTCAGTAGTATTGAAAATTTATGGGAAGATTCATATGTTTGAAATGTTAATCTCTCTTTAGAAATGTTAGAATAGACAAAAGGATATGGGAAAAGAAGCATCCTGTATTTGACAAAATGTCATTCTCCACACCAATGAGCCAATGATCTTAAATTATAAGAGAGAAAGCACAAGGGGAGCTATTTGGTGACTCTGACAGATCATCAGTTTGGACAGGGGACAGGAAAACCAACTTTGCAAGTACCTATCTGTAATGCGTCGACATATGGGACCATCTGAATGCAACAGAGCAAAGTTCTCAGGAGGGCTATTCTAAACCAGTCTTTGCATTTTTAACAGACAATTTTCTGACTCAGAACATTTAACACCCGGAAATACTCTTCTAGAGCTCCTCTTGACAGACAGAGGAAAACTCGGAATGGAAGAAATTGTTTAGATACAAGCAACAGTGATTTAGTTACCCTTTTTTTTATGCAAACAACATGAAGACCAAAACAATAATATAGATACTTGATACTTTAAAGGGAATATTTCTCCATGTTAACAATGGTTATGAGACCAGCTGGCTTGGAGAAAGAATTGAAACAGAAAATTGTTAAAAATAAGCAGAAACTGCTTGAGGATATTGGCTCCAGAAGCTGCAGTCAACAGAGGAGGCTCTACTGCTTAAAAAACCCAATGTTTTACAAGGGAAGTGAGGGCAGATACAGATAAAGATAGATGTGTATGAAAACTAGCTACATACAAATTAAAGGTGAGAAATGGCAGAAAATTATTAAGGAAGAAAACTAAGTCTATCAGAGTTGAAGGTATTGGGAAGAAACAAAGACAACGTTTAGAGCTCACATTTAAAAGATGGTACCCTCAGTCCAGAAAAGAAATAACTCCATAAAAGACTTGAATAGTGAGATCCGTAACCAACTGAATGTCTGTTTCCATTGCAGGACTGGGGGAAGAACAGCAAAGGAGACTTTTAGAAGGGTGAAGGTGTTATATATTGGGCACTGTGTCAACTTCTGATGTCCTCATTTCAGAGAGACAGATAAACTGAAGCAGCTTCAAAGAAACTGTGAGTAGTTAGGAATTGGGGAAATATGTTTTAATGTGGAGAATTAAGGAGTTATTTAACTATTTAAAATATTCATTTTACCAGAAGGGAGGTGACAATTGATATAAGTGTTTTAGCAGCAGTTACAGGTATTTGCAATAGGAAAAGCCAGAGTGATAATAATGAGCTCTTACACCTAATCTTGGATTCAGCAGCTTCAGCATGAACCTGTGCAACTGCAAACACTGAGGTGGAGTTTCTGCGTCGGATGTTTTTTAATCAAACCTGGACACTTTTTCCAAGGCCTGAGAGAGAGATCACCACTGTGGGCAAAGCACCGGCCTGCAGGTCAGAAGATACAGTTGAACTTTACACACGGGAATGAATCACAAACACCATCGGTGCCTCACTTCTTCAGGTTTAACGTGATAGTGTGAGCACCGTTTTTCCAACTGGACTGCAAGGTCTTTTAGGCAGGTCCCACCTCTGACTATGTGCAGATGTACTTCAGTGAGGTCCTGGGCTTGACTGAGCTCTCTCAAGGCTACTGTAATCCAAGTAGAAGCAACAAACTGATGCGTCCTTGCATTCATTGACTAACTCACACCACAGAAAGGGTGGGAAAACCCGCTCCTGCAGTTCCAGCAGTCATTGCCCAGGCTTGGGAGTGCGACTTCTGAGGAAGCCAGCTTTCTGCAAAGGTCTTGCACAGCACAAAAGCAGCCAGGTAAAAACACCCATTGCTTCAAGACTTTGCTGGGCCTTTCAGAAGGTCCCGTGCTAAGTGACAGTGAGTGCAAACTCCCTTTTCCCCATGGTTACATACGCACACATGCACATGCTGAACACTTTCACCAATTTCTGCTGAACCTGGATTTTTCTAGAGATGGAAACGTTGGCAAAATCCATCATGTTTTTCAGTGTGTTGTCTGCTCCATAATGATTTTACTGAACTTAGACCACGGTAGCACAGACTGCCCTTTATAGCGGGGGGCTGTTGGTCTGAGGACGGTTGCTGAGTCCAGACAGTCCCGTGGTTAAAGTTCAGCACAAGCACAGCATAGAAAGGATGGGGCTGAGGGCAGGCCAGCTGCAACACAATCCCAAGCACAAGCTGTTTATTAGGGTGAGCATAAAGCACTCCAGAAGGGCAAGACTCAGTGTTCTTCCTTTTGATCCTATTATCATATGACAACATGATTAAAGACAGGGTAAAGGCAAGGCCCTCATGGAAGAAGCACAGGGGTGTCAAACCACTAATGGAAACTGTCACAGAGGAGACGGAAAGTTTAAAGAAAACATGCCCCTCTCTCCCCTGGGGCAGGGAGTGAGGGGGATCCCAGTGCCAGCGGAGGCTGCACACAAAGGCAAAGCAATAAAAACAAGAACATGGGACAGAACTCAGAAAAGTAAATGTGGTGTCAGCTCCTCCTTTGTCATCTCTGTGTCCTGGGAAACCAGATGACAGCAAAGATTGGCTGCATGGTCCTTCTGGACACATCCCTTGCACACAGGCCTGATTTCCCTGGGTCCTAAACTCATTTTAGTTTTCTTTTTAAACCGTCAAGCCCATGCCTCAACCCGAGCTCCTCAACCTCCCTGCACGGAGGAACTGCCATGCACAGGCAGTGCCTGATTCAAGTAGGACACTGGGCACCAGAGTCCAGCCCCTGGACAGTACAGAGGTTAATCCAGGCTCCTGAGAAGAGCATTACTCCCTGTGCCAACTGGTTTGGAGCCACTTCTCAGGTGGCACTTGATACACACTGATACAGGACTCCAAGTACCTCTCACCAGATGGCATGGGGCTGCACTAACAGGACAGCACAGGGTGCAGGGTGGCAAGCTGCAAACACTGTGCTGTTACAAAGTGAGCTGGCAGTGGGCACTGGAGACCAGGACGGGGAAGCCCTAAATCCTCCCTCCCTCCCCACATCAGTCCTGTGATGGGGGGACCCACCTCCCACACTCCCTCTCCCTTCCTCATGCCTATGCACACCCTCGATTGCTACCTGGCAGTGCCTCATCCCCTCCAGCAGCGGGCACAGGGGCGGGCAACACAAGGCTTCATCCAAAGACAGGTGTGTTGAGCATGGGGAGCTAGTCCCAGGCCCTTGCTTTGCATTGAGAAACTGCAGGTCATCGCTCAGGACACATGGGCTGCCAGGTCTGTGGCAGGATGGGGGGAGATACTTGGCAGGTCAGTGTGGAGATAAGGCCCTTAAAATTCCAAGATCAGTGAGCTTAGAGTATTAGGACAAGCATTAGAAGGAAAATGGTACCATTAAAATGTGTAAATTAATTACTTAATAAGGGAGAGTGCCCTTCCTTCTCTCTTTCTGTGTAACTTCTCTATAAGGCCTCTCCCTTTTATCTCCCATTTCCTCTGCTTCCTTTCCTTTGGTTCCCCAGCATCTCATTTTCCTCCCTTTCCTTTCATGCTTAAATCCCTTCCCTCTCTCTCTCCACATTCTTTCCCCTTTCTGTCCCACCCAAGGTTGAATCCTACCTCCAGTTTCAGTTTAAAACACGAGATAGATTTTGTAACTTTCTGATATTGCTACGACTGCTACCCCTGAGGCTGCAATGACTTGAATAAGTTATTTTTCCTGGCTATGGCTTCAGACAACTGAAGGACAGAGAGTTACTGGGGGTTGCAGGGAAAGGACCACCGCAGTATAGGGGAATTTCAGCTGTGTTTCCGCTTCTCTCTGCCTAAAACCACAAGGAAGCCAGATCCCTGTAACAGGGCTACCAGGACTGTGTCCAAGAGTTCAACTCCCAAGTTGCCTCTCTGGTCACAATGAGTTGAATAAATCCGAGTTTGGGAGGATTTTGGCACTGACAGCGTCTTCCTCTCAGGAGCTGGATGTGCACCTCTGTGACAAATACAGGACCACTGTAAAGTCTTTCCGTGAATGAAACAACCAGTCAGCAGTGAAGCTTGTTATAATAACCTTGAACTACCAGTGGTAGCATCAGCAGCAATGTGGAAAAAAAAAACAGTGGAAAGCTGTCAAAAATGAAATGCTTTTAACACGAGATATTAAATCAATATTTATTTTAACAAGTTTAATAGGATTCTCCCCCATTAGCTCCCAAGAGCTCTGTATCAGTTAAGCCTTTTGGAGATGCCTAGAACATCTGGATACTCATTTCCCATTTATTTCCCACTGGAGCCTTAAAAACTCAATTTTATGGTACGAAATACAGGCTATTTTGTGGAAATGCCAGGGCAGAGGTTTTTTCTCTCTAGCATTCAGGGAATATTTATTTCAGTTTTTCTTCTGCTGTCTGTTGCACCTTTCAAAAGGTGGGCGGTCATTGATGCTAGCAGTGTCTCAGATACGTGGAAAACATTTGCCACAAAAGCAAACACCACTGGGATACGGAATGGCTCTGGAGACGCAGACATTGGGAGGCCTGTTATTTCAGGGTGAAATAACTTGGCAGTGAAGTACTCCACGAACCAGGAGCATCACTCGGGATAGACGCATCGACCACTCCTTCGCCATGGGGACCAAGAGGGGCTCTCCCCCCTGCCTGAGCAGATATGGGGGGAAGGATGGATGAGGGAGCACTGTTTCTGCAATAACCTGTATTTCAATTATGCTTTCATTTACCTGCATTCCACTGTTAGAGATGTGGCTTCCAACTTTTTATCTCTTTGGGTGGAAAACCTGCTGCAGCTATAGAAAATGCACTCTGCACCCAATCCTTTAATTTTCACAATCTTGCAGGTGTGCAGCTCCAGTGACCCTTACTGAAGGTCTAGTTCAGACTTACTTCTGATGCCATGGAAGGAAGAACAGACTCTCTATACAACAAATACCTTTCCAACCATCTTTGCAATAAAGCTGTCAGAGCTGCCTGTCAGATTCATACAAGGGTTGCTTGAATCCATTTGCCAAATAGATATAAATAGTCTTAAGAAAACATATTTCATTTTGAAAAGACTTCATAATGAAAGAACTATGGTGCTGGGAAAACAGGTATTTCAGGAAAACCTGGTCCAAAAGTCACACGTTACCTCCACAGATGTAGTCAACAACTTGTCTCAGATGAACGTCCTGTTTGCAGTAAAGCACTTGAAAATGTACACATATAATTTTTTGGTGTTGTTTCCTTTGACAAGGTGCTGCAAACAGGAGATTTTAGTTTCTAACATGCACACACTGCATAGCTCTGGCTAAGAATTTGGTGTCATGGCAAAGCATAACAAGTGTTACTGCCTCCCTAATACCTTTTGGGGGTGGTATTTTTATGATTTCCTAAGCTCTTCTTCAGTGGTTGCTTGGCACCCGGGGCACCTCTAATGTGGTATAACACAACCACTGGTAACTAGTGAAAGCCTCCATTGAAAGCGTGACGCTTTGGGTCGCTCCAGCATGTTCCTCGGTACTATGGGGAAGGCTGCGGCTGACTTGATGACAAAACGGCGAGAGCAGCAGCTGATTGCATAAAGCCCAGGGAACAAATTTGGCTTTGCTTGGCAATCTGCTTGCGGCTCCTCAGGCGCACAGCTCTGTGTGCTCGGAGTGAGGAATCAGCGCGGGGGCATTAGGGTAACCCTTCACACGCCACTTGCAGGATTAGAGGAGAGACGTGATGACAGCTAGAGCCGGGATGGATATTTTTAGCAAGCCATATAGTCAACACGTTTTACTTCTATTCCTACTCACAAATCGTTCATGAGGATTCTTTGGCTTTTATGATTGTGTCTGTTACCAAAGTCATTCAATCACCACTCCAAGCACATTCTGGTCAATACGTGACTGGAAACTATAGTCTGAGCGTGTACAAACTGTTTGTTTGCTGCAGCTGCTGGGGATGTTGGTTACCACAGCCACACTGTATTGTTCCCAGACTAGATGATTTTAGCAAATGTCCGAGGGTGGCACGTGGGTCAAAGATAGGAAGGTAAGAACAAGCAGTGAGGCTAAGAGGAATTAGCCAAGCAGACCCTGACAAATTGAGCAATTGTCTTAGAGCCTGATTTGAGATTAGTCTTCTGTCCTCACATTCGCACTGGGAGTTCCTGGGCTTCATGTGCTTTTGCGGTCCCAACTACAAAATGTTCCTCCTCATCTTGTGGATCCCCACCAACAGCCTCCATATGTCCTCATCAAGTGATCTTCATCGCAGCTTGGCAAGGGAGCACCAGGAGGCAAACTGGCTCCTCTCCTGTCTGAGGGCGGGTAAAGAGCCCAAGCCCGATCTCAGCAAACATCAGTCCACCCTCTGCTTTGAACCACCGCTGCCCTGAACCACTGCTCCTCACGCCTACAGTTTGCAAGCTTTTCCTAACCTACATCTCTCTCAATGCACAATAAATCAATATCTCTCCTCTATTAACCTTGCATATCTAATGGCTGCTATCATGATCCCCCTTCAGGCTTGTTTTTCCCAAACTAATTCCAATTCCTTCAACCTGTCCTCACAGATTGTATTTGCCTACCCTCTTATCAGTCCTGCTGCTCTCCTAGGGGCTTCCTCCAGTTTGGATATGTATTTTTTCAAAGCACAGTTTCATCCTCTTTCTCATTTTCTTCTTCAAAATCCAGTCCCCTCCTCTCGTGACACAGATCACAACAGCCAAAGCACAAGGTGCTAATGGAAAGAGAGGAGAGGCTACAGTAAATCTGCCCTGAACGCACTGTGTGTATAAAATTGTGTTTATTGTATGTATTTTGTTTTCCAGGATTTGCTATGCCCCTAAACAACTGCTCAGTTATTCCTATGCATGATAAATGAATTTTTAGATGCACAACACTGAAAGTCAAATAGCAGAACATACACCCCTAAAGTCTGGCTTTCAAAAGGGCCCTTTTTTCTTTTTAATAAGTATGCTTGCATTTTTGCACCTCTGTTTATTGTGGACAACTGGCAATTGAATGCATAGATCTAATGTATAAATAACTTTAGTACAAAACCCCAATTCCCTTATGCTGTGTTTGGCCCCTGGAAAAAAAAAAAAAAAGAAACACTCAACTAAAAAAAACCTTAAAATACAAATTATTGCAAAATTCTACCTATGAAAAAAACAGAAACTGGCCCTTGCTCATTCATTTTGTTTTCATTCTTCCCTCTGCCCTCCTCTTGAACTTTACATGGCTTTTTTTTCCCCTCCACTTTTGTCCGTGATGGGAAATTTCTAATCCAACATACTGGATTCGTCCCTATTTGAAAATGAAAAGGAAACACATTTGCACTGAGATACACTGAGGGGCATTTGTTAAAGCCAAGGCAGAGTAGCAAAGTTCATCTCCCAGCAGCAAGACTTGTGGCGAGAGGTAACTGCATTTGTGCCTTTTCTCCCAACGGCTCATTACGGCTGAGCAGGTCAGACCTGTCAAACATCGCCACATTCGCCCGGGGTAGGAAAAGAAAAAGAAGAAAGAAAAAACACCCTGTACTCGGATGCGAGGGCTGTGCATCCCTTGTGCTTTGTCTGGGGCAACCCTTTCACAGAAGCACAGACATTGTGAAATGGGGTCAGGAAGGTAGCAAGCCAGCTGCCTGACACCCTTTCGACTGCTTCCCGTGACCGAGGAAAGAGCAGTGACTTCAAGAACCTTGCAAATACAAGTTGAGAGCCTCTCCAGGGAAAATCCCCAGCACAAGCCTGATTCTGGTCTTGTCTTGGGTTAGGATTTGGGGTGTTTGTTTGTATCAATGTCACCTTGCAGCTTTGGTGGGCCTCCTATTGATTTAATGGCGGGATGGAGGAGAGCAAAACCAATCCCTCTCCCCTTTTTCAGAGCGAGCAAGTCTGACCCTCAGCTGATATTCATCAGCACAAGCACCACTGCTCCGGTGGCACGGCACAGCGCGTCGCATCACCTCCCCCCAGCTGGCCGTCTGGGCCAAACCTTGCCTGGAGCCCACCAGTTTTCAGAGCGGGGTAACTCCACCAAAGTTGGGGGGAGCTTTATTCCAGTCCAACAAAGAACAGACACAGGCTCGGCAGGCCTTAATGAGCTGATGCTGATCATGTAACTGTCTTATTGAATTTGCATTTCATTAGGAGACTTCATTTGAACTACAGCTGTGAATATTTGAGGGCCTGATTGTGTCTATGGATACTAATTTGTTCAAAGAAGACAAGGAGGATACTGAGCTGCAACCCTGACCCTTTTCGCATCGATCAGACAAGACAGACCCTCCTTAAAAGTAATGTCAGAGCTCTACCGACAGCGTGTTCAGGTTGTTATACTCCAGTTGGTATTGAGCTATTCTAAATGCCTTTTCTGGAGCCTTATTCCTACAGGGGACAGGGCAGGGAAGCTGGACTGCAGCTCCTTACTTGAGCCTTGGACCAATGAAATTTCTTCTTCACGTATTGTCGCTTAGTGAAGATGATGAAACCCACGGGATGGGAATCATCAGAGGAAAACATCCCACCTCCAGAAGGGACTGCCATCATTCAAATACTGACTTCTTAGTCAAGGCTTCATGATTCTCCCTGTAGCCATGTAAATCAGATTATCATACCATAATGTTCTGTAGGAATCCCACATCTTTTGATGATGGAAAGAATGCAGCCAGCAGAAATTAAACGGTTAAAAGCCAAGACTTGTGATAAGCAGATGGCAATTATTGCCACTTACTGGTAAAACCTGTTTGTATTAAAAATATCTCAATGTTTCCATTGGAACATACCAATTAAGAGATTAAACTGTATTTCATTCACATGCAAGTGTGGGCTCACACACACACCTGGCACTCCCGTCTCCAAATTCCACCTAGAGGCTGGCTGACAATACACCCGCTGGTCATCTGCTGTTTCTCTTCCATTTATTGGGTGAGAATTCATTAGGTTTGGCTTTGGGTTGTTTCATGAGCTGTCAGGAATAAGGAATTTTCACCTTATTATCAGCAGAAACAGGAAACTGTTGGCAAGTACAGCTATTTCGCAGAGAATTATCTAACTGGGGAGTGGACCTTTAGTGATGAAGCTACTTGAAGCCCAGCCACGCCTGTAAGGTGGATGGTACATTGCCAAGATTTTATTCACAAGCCAGCCTAAGCAAGGTGATTTGACTGGGAATTGTGCTAAGTAAACATGCTAATAGGATGGAAAATGTTAGCCCCTTTCCCTTCTTAGCCAACCGTTTCCCCTCCACTGAGGGGAGTGACTATTGGCACTAAAGGGTTTCCTGCGTGTAACTGGTCAGCCTTTTGCAGCAGTCCCAGGAGCCTTTTTCTATTAAGAGGGAAGCCAAACTTCCTTCACGGATGCTGCCTTACTCCAAGTGTCGCCTCTGTCACTCAGAGGCTGTAAGTGGATCTGGACAACTCCCCGGAGGACTCCAATGTTTATAAACTAATAAAGGATCTGATGTTGCCAGTCTGAAAGCCAGATGCAGCTGCTGCTGAAAAAGAAGGCTTTTCTATTACTTCTCACTTTTCATGCCTTGACATCCAGAAGAGTTTGGAGAAGGACCTGGCCCACCCTCCTTACACCACCATTTGGGACAGTTTCATATGAAGGCGTAAGGACATGTCCACATAAATCACAAACTGTGATTATAAGCAGGCCTTATAAGAAGAAATGATCATGACTTGTGTTGTCATCAGACACAGGGTAACTACTCAGGTGAGTGCTGCTGCCTGGAGAAGGAAAAGCATTGGCTTCAACCCACTTAGCTGACCAAGTGTTGTTGCTCTAAATACATCTGAACGTCCTCAGTCTGAAAGCTCTTGTGCAATGCTCTTTCCTAGGATATTTCCAGTCCTTTCTGGTACTGCAGAAATCAGTGGCGATGCAAGGACAGCTTTTGATTTAGCTTTTCAGTGCTCCCAATCTCTGCTTCCCTCACTGAAATCAGAAAGTGCAGAGCCCCATTTAAACAAGCAAACAAACAAACAAAAAATAAACAGTTCCAGCACTCCTAAAAAGTTCAGTTCAAGCCTGATCAGGGACTTGGCAGGAGTTTGGGAATAGCTTTTGCTTTGTTTGAACCAACCCCGAAATCCATCACACAGAAAAACTCATCCTCTAATGAGTTACTTATGAGCGTGCCTTTCTGGTGCCTGCACATGCTCCGAGATGGGGGGACGGGGAGGGGGGGAGAAGAGGTGTCTCGGCGTGTTTCCCACCCACCCTGCTGCCGCTCGTGGGGGGTTTCTCCTTTCCCAGTTTGCTGTTGGTAGGAAGGGGCTGGGAGTCACCCAGGCGACCCTGGCAGAGCTGCCCTGCCACTCCCGGGGACAACCAGGCCTCCGTGGAGGCGACGCCAGTGCCGTTCTCCGCTGGGATCTGCAGGGGAGGCTAAAGCAGCGCGACTGGCCGCAGAGGTGCACTGGCCTAGAAAGTTCCCAGATCCCCCACCGCAGCCCAGCCAGCCAAATAAATAAATAAACCATGGGGCACACCCGCCCAACCCCTGCCCCTTCCTCCCCCATGTCACCCCTGCTCCGGCCTGCTGCCACCGGAGGCTTCCGGAGCGGGGGGCAGAGGCGACGTCCCCCTCCCTGCCCCTGCCACCTCTGCCATCCCCACTGCAAGTCGGCTTTGCACCGCTGTTTGTCATTGCCGGCCATGCCAATCCCCCTGCCGAGGCACTGCGTTCATCCTTGGGGGCGAGGGAGGTTGCAGCCCACAGGGCATTTTGGTAGGGTTTTTGGAGGAGCAGAGGCACTGCCTCAGCTTCCAGAGAAGAGGAGAGGCGGTAGGGCCGGGCCTGTGGACGCCATCACCCCACACAGCGCCCGGCTGGCCCCGCACAGCTTTTCTCTGCCATTGCTCCCCATGAAACCCCTCCTGGGCTCCCCCACAGCTTCCCTGTGGCCCCTCAGACCAGATAGTCCCCAAGGGTATTTTTAACAAACACACCCGCCATGTTGACAGTCACAGGTTCATCTCCACACAAGCACGTCTTTCTTCAGCTTGGCCAGAGGGTTTTGTCGGGTGTTTCTGGTTTTATTTTCCTCCCCTCCTGCCCCTTCGGAGGCAATAAGGTGCACAAACAAGCTGCCCGTAGGTAGCCGAGAGCAGAACGCGAGCAGCCTCTAAATAATAAAAAAAAGAAGGGAAAAAAAAAAAACCCCACAACCCACCACCCCGTGCTACCGGGGGCCCCGTTGGTTAAAGGCTACAGCGCAGTCACTCTGAAGTGAGGGTTTAATGAAGTAGCCTGTGAGAGAATGGAGGGGATGGTCCCCGCTGCACAGATGGCTCTTTGTCACCGCTGACACCTGCCATCTGCTTGTTTGTCTAAACGATGTCGGAGGGGCATCGCGAGCCTCCAATCTGCTGCGCCGCCTCCACCGGCGCGGGGTGACCCCCTGACCCGCCGTGTCAGACGGGTCCGGAGAGTTTGTTCTTTCCGCTCAGTGGGCCCGTCCCCGGCCGCCCTGCCGGCCCCTTCCCCGCCGGCAGCCCCGCAGCTGCCCCCGGCCGCGCGCCGCCGCACGCCCCCGGCCCCTAAATCTCCTCTTCTTCATGCATATGAAAGGAGGGGGATGAAGGGGGGGGGGAGACGGGGATGGGGAGATTAACCTCCACCGGCATGAAAGGGGTACAAAAGTTTACACCGCCGGGCAGCCATTTAGACCTTTCGGGGATGCTATTCGCACTCCTGGGTTTTTTACCGTCATCTTCCCGGCGATGCTTGGACTCTTTCTGAGGTAATTAAAAGAGGCCGAATTACCCCTGATGTAACATCACTGATATCAGGAGAGGCAATTAAGATATTTAAAGAATACCGCGTCTTTCTTTTTCTCTGCTGTGAAGGCGGGCTGTTGCCTTATCATCAGCTATAACATTTAGAGGTCTCCAAAGACCTCTGTTTTAAAGGCAGGAGAAAGACACAGGATCCACTTTCCTGACAGAGGTCACCAGCAGACTTTTGAGATCGTGGCCTGAAAAAGGACATATTAATGCAAATACATTTAGGTGGCTTTCTTTTTTTCAAAATATCACTGTAGAAAAAGAGCATCTTCTTAATACGTGAAAAGGGGCTTCTCAGTGTGTGAAAAGGGACTGACAGCTGCGAACAGGATCATAGCTTCCAGAGAAACAGGTTGGAGCAATAAGTGTGTCCCAAGAATCTAGCATTTAATTTTAAAAAGACTATTAAAGTCTAAAACTGGCTAAAAAGTCTTGGCTGGTTAAGAACCCAGTCCCTTTTTTTTGCACCCTAATCCCACAGAAATGCTATATTTTTGATATGGCCTCAGACACTCACCTCAGACTATTTGGGACGAGTACCTAAGGGGACCTCTTTCCTCGCAGGACCAAAGCGCCCATGTCTAGGACGCCTCAGAAGAGACCGAAGCTTGCTGTTCATAGCACCACATAAATTGCACTTGATGTTATCAGTGATGTCAGTGCACACGGAAGGTGTATAATGGATATTAATTATGACTGTTATCACTTATGACTTGTGTAGTGCAACCAGGTATGCCTGAATACTTGCAAACACAGCAGCTTTTACACGTGGCAATTCATGAAATGGAAAATGGTCACTCTGCACAGCTCTAATGAGGGCAAGGGTGATTTAAGCTAGCAGAAAGAATCATAATTACTGTAGGTTCAAAGTGATCTTGAAGGAAAGGAAGTTAAAATGGGGTTGGGACTGATCTACTTTCATGCTTTACTCAGCCCATTGTTTTTAATGCCTCACTCTGAACTATAAACAAATGGCTTCACCTGATTTGCACAGTTTTCTGCAGATAATTCCTGAATTTGTTCTGGGCAGTGGTGGAAACTGTGCACGCTGCAAAAATAAATGGCAGGGGAAGGTGTAAGAACAACCCCCCCACTCTCTGTAGTCTGTCCAAAAAAAAGTCCTGATTAAATCCTGGATTCAAAGGCATCTCAGAGCAGATGAGAGGAAAGGGCTCCAAGGTTTGCAAAGGACCGTGTGCTTCCAAGGAAGCTGGTGCCAATGCCCAGCCCCAGCAGGGCAGCTTGGATGCTGCAGCCCTTCCCTCCCGGGGCAGCCCTGGCTCCACAGGCAGAGGGGACCACCAGCCTTCTTGCTGCCCCAGCCCTCTGCCAGCAAGGCTGCCATGGCTTCCAGCTCACATGGGTTCTTCTCCACCGCAGCCCCATGTCCATTGGCACTTGGGCTGAGCCCAGGCACAGCAGGGGTAAAGCAAAGGCAAAACCCAGGGACTCTTGCGCAGACACAGAAAGACCTTTAGGCTGTGTTGTCAGCCTGAGGAGCCTCTTTTTCTCCCTCTCCTTTGTGACAGTCCAATTTCTGAGCCCCCACCACAGGGCCACCACTGCTGTTGAAGGAGAGGGAGTAGACCTGCCCCAGGGACCGTGAGTGCCAGGGGACACAGCTCATCAGGCCAGAGGGACCCACCTCCCACACACCCACCCAACCAGGAAACAATTCACTGCCTCAGACCCCTCTTTTTTTAGTAACGTCAGATGATAATTCAGGATGATAATAGGGAAAAACAAAGGGAGATTTTTTTAAAAAAAAAAAAAGGTCACTAAAAACACCCGTAGTCTTTTCCAAAATCCAACAGAAAGATAAAGGGGGAAATTCTAGCTTTGCTGATTTCTGTGTACTTTGCTTTTAAATTCAACATGGAAAGGATTTTAGCCCTCTGCATCATCATAAAGGGGATTTATTTTTTTTTAACCTGGGATGCTTTTAGTTAATTGGTGCATGTAAAAATGCCTCATTGTGGAACCTATTCCTGACCCAGGTCTTCAGTGTCTGAGATCTGCCCAGCTGCCTCATGATGGATACTTTTCTTCCTGCAAGCGTCCTGCAAACTCCCTGACCCTCAGCCAACACCATGGTCAGTAGCAGAGCCAACACATCATGTTCATCTTGGCAAAGTGAGCCAGACTGCATTAGAACGAGGGTCACTGGAAAACAAAAAGAACCAACAAAATCCCCTTCCTTCCTTTATTTTTGTCTGAAAGCTTAAATTTGCATGTTTTGATGCTTCCTGCCAGACTGCCGACTCCAGAAAGCACCTAGACGTCCCCACAACAGGACGGTGAGATGCTTCAGGCACATCTACTTCAGAGGCTATGGTGATAATAAGCTCTCTGGTACCCAACAATTTCAGCATGACACTACTTTGATGAGGCGAATTGTAACCAACTCCCCTTAATTCCTCCCTAGCAGAAGCTAAGTTTCTCATTGTCTGGTGGTTTTCTTCAGATTTTTTGATCTAAAAAGTGACTTTCCAGAGAGGAACCCTAACATGCCCCTGTGGCAACCTAGTATGTTTTCCTCATTTAAGGGTGGAAAGGCAGAGAGTATGCAAAGACTGTCATCCTTATTTGGACTGAGAAGACTTCTACTACGAGACCTGTCCAACCCCCTTTTATAAACCAGCTGATGTCAATAAAAAGTGACTATTTTATTTTGCCACACCACTGTTAGGTCAAAGGCATACCAGCATCCAGCACATGACCCTTAATGACACATGAAGGGATGAAAGTTGTATCATAGCACCATATCCAGAGGCTCTACCTCCTCAACCCAAGTGCCCCATTCCTGATATACACATGGGTCCGCCTCATGACAGGGCAGTGGCAGATGATGCCAGTCCTTGGTAGTGGTCGTGGTCATGGTCAACGATGAAACTCAAGCTGTGGAGCCATAGGAGGACAGCAGACCTGTTCTGCTATCCCAAGTTCCCCCACAATGCCTGGCTGAGCTGAGCTGGTACCTGTGTGCAAGCTCTGGCTGGGAGGGAAGAAAATTGGGTCCAAGCTCTAACTCTAGAATGCTGACGCTGAGCCCAGACACTCTAAAATCTGGAGGTAGTTGCCCCCAAAATCACAAGTTTGATTATTTCTTTCATATATTTTTTACAAATACGACTTCTGAAAATCTTTTTATTCACCACCTTGACTGAGACTGGCAGAGTTGGATGTGGAGTTGTATGTGCAAACTTTCTTTTTTCTAGACTGGAGTTGGGATTTTCACTGTACCCTTTCCCTTTGGAGCTGGGCCTTTCAATATCAATCCCAAATATCACCTCCTGACCGTGGTCAGCTCAGTCAGTCCTGCAAGCAAGCTCATCAGCTCTCTACATGAAAATAAATGGCCAGATTCTCAAAAGCCCATGTTCTCTCAAGATCACCGTGGGTGGACAGGTATTGTGGTGCTTGGTCGCTCTGTGTTTCAGTAGGACCAGGAGACTGTTCTGCATACATTTTAAAATCAATGCAAATGCCTAATCAATTAAGTAAGCTTGCGCCCTGATGTAGACATCACCTCAATGTCTAGCCCTGCAAGGAGCTGCACTACCGTACCCTGACTGACTCTGCTGAGACAGAGGGCTCCCCTCTGGCAAATTGCTTCATGTGATGGAGGCCAAAGTTTTGATGTCTTTTCTGAAAGCAGCTATGGCAACCAGTCAATTCAGCTAAACAGTCTCAGCCACAGTACATCTGTGCTTAGTTTTGGCTTAGCAGAGCAGAATAACACATGTACTTCTCCTCTCTCTGTCCCACTCCTAACCTAAGATGGTGAGAAAAATAGCTGAATTACAGAAGTACCTTCTGAACAGAAGTATCCTGTGACAGTGCAAAATCTGCACAACTGGGAATTCCAGCCAAAATGAACTCACAGACCCACATGATTTCCTCGTGAGCTGACTTTGTGGGGAGTTTTTTGGCTTAGTTCGTGTTGCTGTTGTTTTGTTGGCTCCTCAGATCAATACCCTTTACTGATCTCACTTCAGACATTTTTAGAATTAAAAAGGGAGAAGAAAAAAGAGACGCTAACAGAAGTGAGGAGATTTCCTCCAGGTCAGCGTCAGATTAATAATTGCAGTTCCCTCCTCCGGCCCTTCCTCTCCCACTGCTGGAAGAGGCACCAGCACCCGGTGAAATGGTAGTGCCACGCACCCAGTGTCACTGCCACTGCTGCTGACAGCGGCAACGGGGACACTTCGTCAAGTGCCTCAATGCCTCAGGAGCTGGGATCATGTTTTCCAATGGGATTTAAGGGTCATCAGCATGGCTTTTTGTAGGCACATATAGCTTGCCCCAGGGTGTGCCAAGGTGATCAAAAACTGCATGCCTGTGTTAGTTTAGCCTTAAACCAGGTTAGCCAGACCAGATGTCTAAGGCAGGCTCTGTGACTCCTTAACACAGTCGCACCAGTTTGATGAGGGCTGTTTCACACCCTGACAACTGAGGCCGTAGGCACCAGCCCGCAAAATGCCACAGAGATGTGCCCAGCAGACCCTGTACATCACTGCAAGGTGGAGACTCTTGGGGCACAGCTGCTCCGTGCAAAGCAGGGCAGCACGGCGATCCTCAAGCAGCACAGGAGAGACACCACGACAAGGTACTGTACCCCAGCCACTCAGCCTTGTCACACAGGTCCCAGCACCTGTGGAGCCACCCCCGATGTCTGCAACACTGCAAAGCCCTGACCAAGGCGCCAAAGTCTCTCAGAGTTTGCAAACTGCACACAACATCTATCAACACTTCAGTTACCTCCTTTGAGGTCAGTTACATCAAATTTGCCATCCCTTAGTTCTCACTCTACAGACCAAGGTAAAGAGACATTGATTAGTTTGCACTGTCTCTTTCAGAGTTAATTTAAATAATTAATGCATACCTCTAACACTTCCTCTGTGTTACATGAGCTTCTATTAATAACATTTAGCTTCTTAGCAAGAAGGCTGATTTTTCACAAAACCATTTTCATTTTAGCAAGCTTCTCATTTTTGACAGAAGCTTCTCTTTCATCATTCTATTTCAGTCTTGCTTTCCAACTACTATTTTCCAGTTTTATTTTTGTTTTAAAGAGGTTTTGCCCTTCACTGATATTGATTGCTTGTCTTTGTCTTTTCAGGCAGTTTTTTAAAATTAGATATTTCTGACATTGAAATAGTGTCATTCCCAAGGATGAAAAGAGTCCATAAAAAAATTTCAGCAGAAAATTTAGTCTTATTACCCAGAGGAAAGAAGGCACCTTCCAAGTTGTAAAGGCTCAGGCAATTCTAAATACCATTTGCTAGACAAGCAGTGGCTGAGAAATGATCATATTGGACCCAGAATTTACACCGGCACCCTGGATTTGGGAGAAGAGTTTGTTTCGGTTCCCTACTCTGACACAGACCTTCAGCATGATTGTGGGTAAGGTCCTTTAGAGCATTTAAGGCATCTGGCTTTGCAAATCAAATCCAAACAGTGTTGTGTATCCAGAGCAAATTTCCAAATGTCTAGCAATACAGGCAATCTCTTTGAAATGAAAGGGGTAATTAGCTCAAGCAAATTGCAAGTTGCATGGACACAGAGCAGTGCTTGGGGACCTAAGCCAGGTGCTGCAATGAGCCACACACACCCCTCAGCGTGGTGGGAGAGAGCTGGGCCACCTCCGACCCAGAGCCATGTAACGCCATGGACCAGCACCGAAGTACCCGAGAGCCCCGCTCCCTGACTGTTAACCTGCTCAGGCTCCTGCACATCTGCAAATTCACGTCCCAGCAAACGTTAGCCAATAATTAAGGTTTAGTATTGATTTGTTAATCTGACAGGGCGGAGCTGGTCGGATTTTCTTTTTCCTGTCTTTAGTCACTTGGTTTTTAAATAGTTCTTACTGTCATACTTCTGTTTCTCAGTTAATCTTAGAGCCAGCGACATAATTTCACTTAATTATTAATATTTCAAACATATTTGTGTGGTTTTCACAGAGCTCAATGACAGGATAAATTGCAGGCTGTATTGATCTAACTTTCTTAAAATACCTCTTTGTAATTTAAAAAAAAAAAAAAAAGCTATTTTAAGAAACTCATTGCTGGACTGTGCTCGTATCTCTGAAAGGCAGTGCTTCTTCCCAATTTCCCAATGCACAATGAGAGCAGAGCACATATGAAACCCATGGCCGTGCACCGCTCCTCACCACGAGGTGCAGGCAAAGTGCCTGGGACACTGGGCACCCAGCAGCGCTTGGATGGCTCCCTGAGGCCCTTGGGCACACGGCGGAGTGAGCCAGCCCCAGAGAGGGGGCACGCAGGTAATGTACTTACTGCCTGTCCCTGCCAGGCTTTCCCTCTTCAGCAGCGCTTGAGGCTCGGTCTGCAACTGCAGGTTGTCCCCTTCCTGAAGCAGGGACAGCGGATATACCCCCGGCTCATGCCCACCTTGCGGGGTCCTGGGTGACCCCAGTGCCCATGCTGCAGCTCCGGGACCGTCCTCACCTTGCTGCCCCCTGTGAGCAGCCCGGCCATCACCTTGCTCCCGCGCAAGGTCAGCTTCCCTCTCCCGGGCCGCTAATTGCTTGGATGAGCGTCACGCGGCCAGGCGCACACATGTGTCCCGTAACCTAAACCATCTGCGAGTGTTTTAATTAACCGATCCCCAGCTCCTCTGTGCTGCCATTGAAAAGATCCCGCCCTGGCCCCAGCCGAGCCTCCCCCGTGCAGCCCCGCAGCTCCCCTCCCCACCCAGGAATTCTCAACCACAACTGTACAGCCTGGGCCCCCCGGCTCTCCGCGGCCGCGCGGGAGCAGCCCTCGGCAGTCAGCGAGGAGCAGATGAAAAGGGGTCCCTCCATATGTGTCTGCCAACACGGACCTACAGGGTAGGCTCCACGCACAATAGATAACAGGAGGCTCCTTCTCACAGCCGCTCGACTGCAGGGTCTTCCACGTCGCACCGTACGTGCTGGCGTCAGACACCCCTCTGCCGCCCGTCAGTACACAGCTCATATCAGAAATGGCTGGAGAAAAACACGTCCTTCTGTGAAGCCACATGGATGTACATCAAGAGGGGACTCAGCCTACTGCTGCTGAGCCACAAATTGCTGGAAAAATACAGCCGTGTCAGGCCCCATATTCTCATTAGTCTCTGGGATGTGACTTTACTCTCCAGCTGGCTTTATACTGCAATGAAGTGAAGTTTTCAGTACTCAAATTCAACGGAGTTGCTCAGGAGGCTGGAGGGAAATCCAAAGTCCCCAAGGCCTAATCAAGATCGGGCTCTAGATGAAGGGATATGGGCACTGTAAATGCAAAAAGGCTCACAAGCAATATTTTCACCAAAACAGGAAATTTGCACTGGCGTGCTAGTTTTGCAGCTGGTATAAATGAGCACAGCTCATTAGCAAAAAATTTGGTGTTGCCTGTACAGAGGCAGGACACCCTCACTGGAGGGTTTGTTCCTGTGGAAGCCACTTCCCTTGGAAGTCTAGACCTGCAGGATGTTTTGTGAAACCCCTTGACCATGGGGTTCCCCTTGTTATGTTTAGAGATAAGTTTTTTAAGGCGTCCACCTTAGAGCAACAGCCTGAGCTATTACTGATAAAACTACATTTAATGTGGTCTTTGATGCTGAGCCCTTCCCATGAAGAAGTGAGAAAATTAAAAATCTGAAGAGTCACGGGATAGAACACAAACTCCATCCTCTTAGATTCATGGTTTTGGTGTACCTCAGCAGTGTAAGTGTCCAATCTTGCAGGTCTCTTCAGTGAGGAAACACCCTGACTAACAAATGAGTTTCCCAAGCGCAAAATGTATAGGATGAAGTTCAAGCCTGCATAAATCAGCTTTTGGACTGGATCCTATTTTCTTTTGCAAGTGGATTTGCTTAACCTCACAGACCGTAATACACTGATATTGAATGTAACACCTTGTAATATGCTGAGATGTTTCAGAAGCAGATCTTTAAATTGTAACCAGTCTCTAGTCCAGATGTGCAGCTCAAAGTTGCAAGTTGCATTTGTTGTAGTTTTCTAACCATGGAGACCCTTCATATAACACCAGTTTTATAGCTATGTAGATCACTACAGAGTCTCATTCCTGCCCCTAACCCCAGTGAGGAATGTTTATCCCTTACTTTGTGACCCGTAGAACATAAATAATGCTCCAACATACAGTCCATCATATGATGGACTGACTCATCTGCCCACCATTGTGAAATGGAAGCCTGGATGAGGAATAGTACTAAGCTCCCTGACCTTGGTATTTTTAAATTTAGCAGACGTGGTAGTGCATCTCTTGGTGCTCCCTGGAGGCCCTACTTTGCCAAGGTACCCCCAGAAAGCAAAACCTCACAAGTTCACTCACATGGGGGATACTCATTGCACAGATTTTTGCAAACTAGCTGTTAAGCATATGAAATCCATGCCAACAGCAGCACTGTGCTTTCTCCAGTGGTCTGGGGGCAATTATTGGCATCTTTTGTATTGCACCTTTCACTGGTAGCTCTCAAAATGGTTTCATATAGGAGATCAGCGGCGCCACCATTTTATAGGCAGATAAACTGCACAGAGCAGTGAGAACAGCCTTGCTCAGGATGGAATACTGACAGAGCTGTTTACTGCTCACCGGGGTCTCAGCCTAGGGCTTAAAAAAAATTGGCTTAGATCTACCTGTTCACAAGTGCGGCTTTCCTGCATGTTTCATATGATGGAAATATCACAGTCTCTCACTGGCACCAGGGACCACTGATACACAGAAAACAGGAGAGAAATTTGTGAATAAATGAAGTCAAGACATCAGTCCAGCCCTCCAACTACCAGCCTGCAGCATCCATAAGGCTGTGATGCATCAGGGCTTCAGATACTCAACAGGTACCAAACATGGGTCTGTGCTATGAAGTTCAGCCTAACTCCTGTGCCACCTCAGCTCACCCTGCCTGCAGTGAAGCAGATCAGACCCTAAGGGTCAGATCCCCTCCCCTACCCCATTACCATCTGAAGTCATCCATAGACCATAAGCAAGAGCAGCAGTTGGGCCAAGCAAGTGCTCCTGCTGTGTTCAACCTACAGGAGAAACAAAATCCCAGTACCATTTACTCGTGCACTGAAAACCTCTCATGACTTTGGAAATACCTACATTTTCCACTGCAGTGAAAGCAACAGCTCACCTCTGTGCAACTGTGGACAATTGTCCCCACCAAACAACAGACTTGGACCCTGAAAGGAAGCTCAGACTGCTGAGGGCAGGCTGGGAAGGGCAGTTCATCTCTCAGTGTACTCAACCCACTCCCTCTGAATCATTCAATAGCCCGTCTTGCAGTTCCATTGGTCCTTTGAATACAAAGGCCTCTCATAAGGCCTTTAAGAGAGATGTTTGCACATCTAACACCAAAATCAGTGACAGCAGCACACTGGTCTCATTCTGAACAAGGTATAAACATTACCCTCAAGGAGCCAAGTCCTTAGGTTCCTGTCTGATAAACACAGGATACATTTTTAAGATCAACTTTCCCAGTCACCCTGTAGCTAAGTTCTGTGTGCGTCTCATTTCTCTCCAGTAAGATTTCAAGAGTGACTCAGAAGCTCTGAGTGAAGCTGGAGGGCTTTAGAAAACAAACTCATTTTTGTGCTGCCACCTTCTTCACTTTGGTTGTCTGGGCTGTGCACGCAGAAACTGTGCTGTGCTGTGCTGTGCTGTCAAAAATGCTTCTGATTCATAACCTTTGCCAAAAGCGTGAGTAGAGCAGTATCACAAATTGCATAGTCCACTGGCCACTGGGGAGAGTTCATTGGCCTGCTAATCTGAACTGGCTGATCCTAAACTTCCACTTCCCATTGCATTCAAATGCACTGCTGAGTTATTTGACTCCAACATAGACTCAGGGATGTTTTTCTTGTCTTATAGTTTTGTACTGACTGAGCTAACCCACAAGATAATTATTAAGGCAAAGAGCTTAGCAGGATTCTAACAAGGATTAAACATTTATATGATTCATTAAAACATCCCCAGTGCCACTAGCTGGGATAAAAATGTATAAGGATTGTGTCATAATTATAACACCAGACTGCAGCCCAGAAATCTCTGTGAAAGGAATCCCTGAAAAACGCTGCTTGAGGATGTCAGAGCTGCACCCACTGAAGAGCGTGTTTCATTGCAAACCCAGCCTGAAATCCCATTGACGGGCACTGCCTTGAAGTCAGGCCCATACAGAAGCAGCTGGCTCTTGGAACAAGATTAGGAACAGCCAAATAGCCCACTGCAATATAAGCACAGCTCCAATCAAATTATGGGACTAGCCTGCCCCAGCTCAAAAGTCAGTGCTTTAAAGGAAGAAACTTTGTTGTTGCTGTTGTTGCTCCATAGCAAATTGACCAAAACTGAAGAGGAAGACAGGGCAGAGAAGACTCAGGAAAAGAAAAAAAATGGAGAGGTAGGCATTGTGACTTTTTACTAAGTGAGGTTTGAGTAGTCAATCAAATGTGGGTAACATCAGTGTCTGAAAGACTCCACATCCACATCTTTTTCCTGCTAGGAGAGTGCATGCACTGCCAGGCTGTAGCAGGTTCAAAGGGAAAGGCGTTTTCAGCCCCCAGCTGACTCTGCTTGCTTACTCTGAATACCTGTTCAAGACTGCGATGTAAATATTCATCACTGGGTACATGTCATCACTTCTGAGCTGGAAGTCTTTCTTCTTTGTCCCATTGCTGGGGAGCGTTTGGATGTGCTGTGCAGAGTAGGACTGCTCCATGTGGGAAAGTCACCTCCAGCTATTCTCTATCAGATGGGGCATCCTTGTTGCAGAGAGCACATGTGGGAAGACAAACAGAAAATCCAATTACTTGCCCTGCCCTACTCTTTGGTGTCACCACTGTGATACTGAGAAATCTCCATAAACATCTCAGCTTGTAGGAGCATGCCTGCTATTACATCCCCTGCTGAGTAATTGCGTATTTACTCCCACAGCCACACAAATCCTGCTGCTAAGGAAGAGTGGCTGGTATGTGGTCCCACCTCTTCCCAGTTTGTGAGGTACATCATACTCATGAGGAGACCCAGGAGGAGTGACCTGTGCTGGGACTACAGTCCATCAGGTGCCAAGATGGACTGGGGAAAGTATGTGGGTGTAATGTCTCACATCCTAACCTTGCGAGGCACAAATAGGATTGGTTGGACCCTGAAGACCATCCTTTTGCTCAGGACATGTCATTGTATACTACCATCAGTAATTTTGCACTGAGAAAGATGGCACTCACAAAATGTGAAACTGAGCACTTAGTAGGAAAGAGCATTAAGTCAGACGGGCAGGACAATGCTATTTTTTGCGGGGGGAGGCAAGGAAATTATCACAATTCTCAGAATGGCAAAAGGATGTAGGCTGATACTACTGCTGTTTTAGTGTATTATGGTTGCAATTGTCACACAGCAGAGAACACCAGCATTGGCCAGAGAGCCTATACATTTGTTTTAGTTTGTTTTTCGAAGGAGGTGGTATGTGCAGCATCACTCTATGTGTGATAACTGTGTATCTGCACTCAGCTGTCCTTCTCCCTCACCAGTAACTTTTGAACCTGTTGACCAATTTCAAAAAAATTTGACAGGCCATAAGAGGTCTCCAGGGTATTAAATTCCAACACATTTTATGAAAATTGGCAGCTGGTTAGAGAAGAAAGACCCAATTAGCGCCCCCATGGAGGTGAAGGCTGCAACACGAACATGACCCTTATTAGGCAGTGGTGGTCCTCCTGGGAAAGAGATGTTATGAATGTCCACAGAGGTAAAAACGGATCAGCACTTACATCTTATTAGACTCCAGAGAATCCAATGCAAGTCTTCGCTAATGTCCCGGGAAACCATCAGTTTCGTTAGCTCTGCTGCTCGCAGAATGACACATCCGTGACCTCCAGCCAGGGCATTTGCAGCCCTCCTTACACACAGGCAGAGGTAGAACTGAGGAGGAGGGAGGAATCAGTAGGGTGCTAGGCCAGGGGAAGGGGAAAAGCCTTCCTCTAACAGCTGCTGAATGCCTCCCCTGACTACCTCCTCCCAATCTTTCACTGACCCCTCTCAGCCCTCCTCCTCCTCCAGCTGTGGAAGCATTCCATGGTTCCTCCCAGCCCTTTCATTTCCCCATCTCTTTGCTTTTCCCAAATCAAGGCTCCAAAGCATCCCCAAATAGCCAAAAATTATCACTGTTGTATCCTAGCTCTCCTCCCTCTCACCTCCTTGGGAATACCATTTGCTGTAGTCACAAACTAAATGCATAATTTTCAGGCCAGTTTGCTCTCATTTTGAAGTGTCAGAATTCAGTTTTGCCTGTACTGCTGAGAAATCTTGAGCCAGCTCTAGCCTCATGACTCAATGGAACAGGCAAGGACATTACATTTACGAATTGGGCTTGTCCTCAGGGACAAATTCATCCTTCTTATAACATCACTGAAGTCACAATAGAAAAAACGTAGCCCTAATTAATCCAGCCTGCTTGCATTACAAGAGATAACATGGGCTAGAGAAAACTATCTGACTCTGATAGACAGGAGGTTCATGGTCTTACGTCACTTTGCCACTGTCTTGATCACTGCTGTTGAGCACATACTTTAGCTGCCGTGTTCCCATTTATAAACGCAAACTATAGGATTTATGCTTCAGGGTCCAGAATCTCAGTTTAGCTGAGCAAGCATAGGCAGACTAAACTTTCGCAAATGAAGCTGTATGCATCCACATTGGCTCCACTAGTTTGCTGTTGTGGAGTGCAAAGAACTTACGTTGAAAGACACTGAGTGAACTGCAGGCTCACAGTAACACAGATGTCCTCCAAAGCTCTCCTTGGCTGTCCTTCAGCTCCTCTCCCTTGTCCTCCCTCGGGAAAACAGCTTCCTTGTTATAAATCATGCAGAGCTCCAGCCCTTCCCTCCATGCTTCTGTTCCAGCTTTCCCCCTCCCTTCCCATTCCTCAAACAACAACAAAAAAAATTTTATCGAAAACATTAAAAACCATTTAAAATCATAATTTACCTTTTTAAATGAGGGGAATATAATTGAATTCTATGAGGGCAGCAAAGACAAGGGAAGGTAAGAGAGGAGCCCCATAGGAAATAATTTGGACTCTCCCTCTCCTGATCTCTGCATAAATATTTAGCCGAGTGGCATTTGCGATGGATATTTATCTTGTAGAAGAGTTCTGATAGCAGGTCAGACAGATGGATAGGTAATTGATCACAGAAATGTTTACATCTACTTAATTAAGTGAGCATCTAGTTAATTAAACAGTGAAATCTTTGAAAACTCTGCAAATTGTGCAATGAAGTCACATCTTGCTAACAAAGCAATTCTGACATGCCACCGGTGAGTGCTCTGTTCAGAAACCTTTGGGGATTTTGCATACTGATGTGCAGATTACCCAGCAGCACCCAGCGGCTCATTATAGTTATCATGAGATGAAACTGCAAGGATTTCAAAGAGCCTTTCTCTGTGGGTCCCAGCGAGCTCTGGGACACAGTTGCAGTAGTGATGCTCCTGGAGTGAACAGAGGGACTTGTGTAATTCAACTGAGAATGCTCCAAGAAAATGCTGCTGTCACTGCACAACTCTCATGTACCCGCCAGCTGTCTCCATTTGGAAAAGAAAATCTTCATTTTTTAAAAGCAAAATATTTATAATTGTTCCAGTCTGTCCCTCCAGAATTCTCCCTCCTTGCATATGGACTTTCATGGAGCTACAACACAGAGACCTGATGATCTCTCCAACTGTCTCCATCACTAGCTGTCAAATGTTGGCATCCACAACTGTGCATGCTTCTGGGCATAGACTGACACCAGCACTTCAGTTGATTGACTTTAGAGTCAAACGCACATGGTTCCATACTAAGGATTTGGTGGAGGTCCATGTCTGATACAAATAAGCATCCTGGAAAGGTGCAGATGTCTCCACAGAACTAACCCGGAAATATCACAAGGGCAGGCTCCCCAGCCCTTATGCAGTTCATGAAGGCCAGTGTGTTTGCTCAGGCTATTAAAAGGCAAAGAGTCTGAGTCTTATCTCAAATCGATTTTTCACTAGCATGATCACAATTATTTCATTAAGGCTGTTCTTGAGTAATGACACAAGGGCATGCCAAGGAGGAGTAGATTAGACTCATTGAGTTTCCTCTTGGCAAAAGACAGGAACAAAGAAAACCACCTACTCACACCCATGTTTTCAGAGCTTTCAAAACTTCTTTGTGACATTCAGTTCTGTAAGTAAGCAAAGATTTGGGAACAAGCTTTTTTTCTTCTAATTCCCCTTCTCACTCCCATCCCTTAGTTTTCTGGCAATTACCTCACATTTTCTGTCAATCCCTCATCATATCTCTATCCTGCCTTACCAGTTTGCTCCTGTTTTGGCCCTGGGCTGTTTGACTTATGCCATGCCCCAGAGAGATTGTCCTGGTTTAGTCATCATTTCTACATGTACCGAGCTTTGGCATCCATTCAGGAGGTAGAAATGTTGCCATACGGATTGGCTGGTCAGTCACAGGCCAAAAATACCATCTTGTTGTTACTGAGGAGCTCTAAGGGCCAAATGTCCAAACATTCAGGCTCCAAGGATAGATCACATGGAAGATGCTGGTACCTAAGACAAGCCTCAGGCAGACTTAAGATGCTGACCTCCAAAGCTAGACTTCACAACCATCCTCTTAATCTGACACCCAGCTCTCAAGGGACCCCCTGGTTTGACATGACATTTCCTTGTGCACAGTCCTCACAGCACAGTTTTCGGTTCATGCACAACAAAGCCACCCTTTCTGAATGGTCTCTGGACTTTTTTCTGTCCAAGCCCAGCTGGGAGACAGATTGCAGGTAGACCACCTCCAGCTTGCTTGGGAATCTCAGCTAGGGCAGGGGGTAAATGACTCTCAGGACAAGTAGTTTTCTCAAATAGCATTAAATTCATCCCAAAACATCGATCCCAAGTAGGTCATGGCTACATTCACTCAGAAACTCATGCCAACACGTTCCCTCAATTAAATAAAAATCCACTGACTTCCACCAGATTGTACTGGTGAGTTCAAACCCTTCAATGGTCACAAATGCATTGAATCTAGTTCTTTCACCTAAATAAGAGACATAATCACCTGGCTGTGGTATGAAAAGCAACTGTGTGGGGCTGAAGTATTCTTTGCATTTTATAAGATGGTCAGCCCTGTTTAGCTCTCCCATAGAACAGGCATAAGCAGACACCCTGAAGAAAGGGTCTTTTCCTATCCACACTCTGAGTCGATCACAGGTGGTACGTCTCAGATAAGAAGTCACTTATGCCAAGCTAACATGCCCTTGTCTTTCAGCAGAGCTTATTAGCAACTCTCTCATATGCACAGGGCAAACTTGAATCTTTCTGGTCTTTTCAGGTCTAAAGATCTGAATATATGAATAGGATAGAGGACATACACTAACCTTTATTCTTTCGATGGACAATTCATAATGAATAAAAAGCAGAAAAAAAGGATTGGTTGCTAAAATATTTTGCAAGCACAGAAAATAAGCAAGCCTACTTTTCTCTGGATATTTCCAATTAAAAATTTGATCTTTCTCATCTGCAGTGAGGGTGGCATTTAATCTCAAATTGGACTTGTACATTCTGGCATTTGCTCTACAATACTGGGGAAGATGAAGGGCAGAGAGAAGGGAGCCTGTTGATGTTGAATGATCACATATTGACAACATGGCATTGTTATGCTTGGGGAGGGGCAGAATTACGGACCCACCACTGGTGCTTCTAGGCCTGGGCTGCTTTCTGGCCTCCCAAAAGCTGCCAGCAGTGTGGTGGAGCAGTGCCCGCTGTCATTTGACTGTGCCAAAGGTCTTCACAAACAGCTACTGGTTCAGCAGCATCTCCTTAGATGACCACAAACGCGGCCCTGCTCCTCAAAGATGCAATAAAAACACAGGGACAAAAGACAGGCAGGGACCTACGAGACACAAGTGGACTGAAGTGGGACAAGTGGTGGATCCCCTTTTGCTCTGACACCCTCTCAGTCACTTTCTACCTCAGAGCTGACTGAGGGAAACCTCTTCATGACAGCTGCAGAACCAGGAGACCTGCAGAACCAGGAGACCCGAGTATTTGTACCTCAGTATGCATGTCTATTATAACATCACAAAAATGAGTACTTCCAGCAGCCTGCAGTGCGACCCAGCTGCACATTCTCCCCAGCCAAGCACCGCTGCTGAAGTGCCCCATTGCCCCACTGTGCAGCTTAGGAAAGCCACGTCTGCTGGTTTCTGCAGCATGCATGGGCAGGAAAGTTTCCAGTTAAAATTTCCTCCAGGATTTCATGCTATGCTGGTCCCATGGATTCTGCACTAGCTTTCCTCACCTACAAAAATGTGTGACAAGGTGTGGCTGTATTCAAGATATGGCTCTAACCAGTTTCCAGCCCGGTGAGGAGCGTGTCCAGCTCACACAGCTCAGGGCAACTGCAGGCAGCAGCTTCATCCCAAGCTTGGGCTAGGGCAGAAACCTCATTGGAAAGAAAAAGTAGTTAAAAGTGACCCATAATGTTCTTCCTTGCAGCACATTCCACTCTCTGGTGCCATGCTGAGTGAGGAATAGAATTTATTCCTGTACTATTACAAAAACCAGAAAAGAATTAATAATAGATTTTCTCTTACATGTGTGTTAAAAGAATGTGATAGTACAGGAGGGGGGAAAAAAACAGACCTGAGCCCTGAGATTACCTTCACTTTTATTTTTTAATGTCAAACCAGAAAGCTTTTAGCTTGAATCCGGCTGAGGGATAAAAAGCTAGCACTCACCTGGGGTAACTTCGCACCAGAGCATGGAGTCAAGCAACCTATTATGCTTGACACCAGCTGAAAGTCTGCCTCATTGCAGGAGAGCTCCAGGTTTCTCCTCAGAGAGAAAACACGGAGGCAAGTATCATTAGATATTGCACACCCCATTTGCTAAATAAAACAAATACAAAATTCCCAGGAAAATGCTGGCAAAACTGTCATGGCGAAGAGCATAACCTACGTGGATGTGGGATTCTGTATGTAATACTGTGACTTAGAGGTGGGGAAAGCAATTAAGTGGGATATTTTTTCCCTCCCCACCTCCCTTATCCATCTATTAGTCTGCCATTAGTGGGAAGAAGAGCTCCAGATGTCTATCAAAGAGGAAGAACAGAGCTGTTGTATGTAACACAAAGCTCCATGCCAAGTGCAGTACAGCTTCATTAATCTGAAATTATTTTTTTTATTTTCTTTTATTTTAGCATTCTGCTGAGAAGATGTCTCTCTCCCTTCACTCTTTGCTTCTTTTGAGACAACAAAATAATTCACCTCTGCAACACTGTCAGCTGTAATAGCATTACAGTAACAGTTAAAAAAAAATAAGTTGCAGTAACAGTTCATAGGAACTTTAATCCATTAATGAGAGGGACATTGGACTGGGAGGATACAAAAGGTGTCCTTTACATCATCACAAGACAATATTTCTCGATTTAAATCCCCCTACCCCCACTACATTTCTCGCTTTGTTACCTCTCAAGGAAAACCAAACAACTATACCCAAATACCTAATCATAATTTTCAAGCTCAATGATTAAATTAGTTCTTACCAGCTCCTTTATAAGAAAACTAAGTTCATTTTTTTTACAATCACAAAGTTTCTCCAAAGCTGTTAGTCTTTGGCTGTAACTTGTGGCATAGCACGTGATATTCTCTGAGATAACAGGCTGCAGCATCAGTGGGACTGAATCAAAATTTATTACTTTCATAGCCATGTATATAACCACCTAGAGGTCACGGAATTCTGCATACATGCATGTGCTGAATGATGTGTATATATAGTAGCCTAGGACAGGAATTAACAACCTCTCAGAGAGCAGCAAGTGATTTCTATGTATCTCTATGATCTTCAGAAAGGAAGCCCTGGGCGGAGATTTAATCACATGTCATTGTCTGTTATGCATTCATAAAAAGATGAACAATTATGGCAATTGAAGGAAACCTATCATCAACTGAGAGGAAAAGACTATTTTTCTGAAGCATACAAATTCAGTCTTTTGTCACAAAATGACTACTTAAGACTTAAAACTCTAATCATTACCATTTGCTTCCTAAAATATCCACCTCCCTTTATCTGTGCTTTGAACTGAAAACACAAAGCTCTTGAAATGTTTCTGGTCTTTGAAGGGGTGAGCGTATTTTTTGCCTTATGTCCCAATTCTGCAGCCAGGTAGCGGGGGGAAAGCCTTTCTTTCCTCTTAATGCTGAGCAAGTTGCCCTGGGCACAGCCCAACCCCGCGGGAGCTGGCCCGTTCCTGGCTGGCATCCTGGCGCAGGGGCATCGGTGGGGTACCCCCTGCACCCCTTCCTGCGGGGCCGTGCAAACAAGCCCCCACCACACCCTGTCGTCAGGAAGGTGGTGCTCGTGGCGGACGGTTTTGAAGGTTTAATATAGCTTCTGCAACACCTTTCAGAAGAGGAAAGGGGTGCCCAGCTTACCACAGCTGAAAAAACAAAGAAAGGAGGGAGAAAAAAATCAGCCATTTCCTCCGAGTTCCTCGTTTTCACTGCAGTTGCCAGCCACAACCAAAGGGTGCCCCATCGGAGGGCGGGAGGGAAGGAGTAATTTACCTCCCCCCTGCTGGGACTCAGTTCACTAGGGCAATTCAGGGCTCTGGGTTCCGGCCTGTTTCTAGAGTCCTTGCTCATGAAAACTGCTTTGGTAGGAGATATTTAAGCTCAGCCAGGCATCCAGGTGGCTTCAGAAAGGAGCTGGCAGGCTGGCAGCTGGCAGCCCTGCCTCCAAGCTCTGCAGCCTGTTTTTTCCCAAATTCCCCTGTCTCTTCTTCCCTCTTCTCCACAGCCCAGAGTCAGGGACATCTGCACACCCCATTGTTGCCACTGGAGTAGGTGGGTCCCTGCAAGACAGAGGGGTGCAGCACCGCTCCAGAGGCTGCGTGGGTGCGGGTGTGAGTGCGGGCAGCCCTGTGTGGGGCTGTGGGGGTGACAGCGCCCTGCTTTTGTTGCCTCTCCTAAGGCACAGAGCAGGACAGCATCAGCACATATCTAGGCTGCTTCCAGCAGGGAAGAATGGCCAATACCTGTTTCACTGGGGAATCTGCTACCCAGTGATGCCTCTTCTGTGCCTGGACAAATCCTCAAGCAGCAGGTCAAATAGGTTTGCTGATCAGCTACACCCTGCTGACGAGCAGAGCTGACACCACAGAGCAGGGCTCGGGGCTCTGCACACGCCTGTGTCTGATGAAACCCTAGAGAAGCTCTCAGCTGCAGCAGCAATGGGGAGCGACGGCAAACTCTGCTGTGCGACATGACCCATTAATGTGCAAGAGCAACACCCGCTTCCTCTGCGGACTTCAAACAAAAAAGGGCCCTTGATTACTAGCTAGTTTTGGTGCAGAAAAGCATAGAGATCATTGCACCGGGAAGCCAAGCTCCATCAGAGAGAACTAAAGCTTAAGCACCTCTGTTACTAAGCTAAGGACCCCCTTGATCCATGCACACCAGGCACCTGGGACCCTCCCCAGGAGCACGGTAAACTTTGGCACTCGAGAAACAGTGATGTCGGAGTGAGGTCGGTCTTCTTGCCCATCTGAAGCTCTGCTTTGTTTTGCAGAGAGGTTACCATTCCCCCTGTGCTCCGGCCAGGGCCAGGCAAGCCCGGCTGAGCCTCCCCAGCTGAACTTCTGGTTCAGCGTTTCCCCCAGGAGCTTGTGCTGTGAGTAAGGTTGGAAGGGTGGGCTCGGGAGGATATGGGTGGGACGCCATGGCAGCAAGGAAGCCCTTGTTCACAGCTCATTCGGGGAGGAAGCGGGCACTGATCCCAAGGAAATCGTTTTGTGTTCCTGAGCTGTCGGGGGGGCGGCGGTACTGGCCGGCCCTTTCCCGCTGCTGCAGCAGTGCACCAACACAGCCACAGCCACGTGGGTCCCGCACTCTCGTGCCTGGATGCTCACGTTGCGATGGGCAATGCCCCCCCAGAACCTGGGGACAAGCAGCCCCCTCGGACTCCGCGGTGGCAGCGGTGCTGCTCAGCCTGACGGAGTTTCAGCACAAGGAATAACCAAAGCAGTGTCCCGGCCAGACCTTCTCCTCTCCAAGCATCCCCCAGTGGCACTGCTGCACACACTGAAGCCGGGAGTTAAAAGGGGGACCTACACAGCGGGAAGCCAGCTCTACCCTTTGTACAAACCACTCCTCTGTCCCGGTCTGATGCACTGGCTCCCATCCCTTCTTCCCCCGCCACCCTGTCCTTGCCCCTGCATGGAGGTGCCTCGGCCACACTCCTGGTACTGACCCAGAGACGTCACTGCCGCCCCATGCAAGCCTGAAGGCACAGCCACCTCTCAGAGTTTCTCCTGGAAATAAGCCGGGGCATTTATTGTCACTTGCGGTCTGGACCGGGCTGCGGAGGAGCCCCATGACTCCCTCCAGGGGGGTTAAACATAACCTGCAAGCCTGTGGCGTGGAGCAGGGAACAGGGCGGGAGCTCTCAAGGAAATATTTTGCTGAAAACAAAACTTTCAAAGCCTTTCAACAGCAGAGCACTGAAAATAGACTTCAGACTCCAAGGGAGGGGGAATGGGAAAAGGTTAGGAGCCGGGGAGAGAGGGAGAGAGGAAAAGATCAAACGATCGACGGCAACCCTGGGGAAAAAGGGGGCGCAGAGGTTGCCAAAGATTTTTTAAGTCCGTTTCCTGCAGGAGCTGGAGACGAGAAGGGCCAGTTTATTGCAGTTTGGCCTGAGCGGAGAGCTCTGCAAGAGGCTCTTCAGGCTCGCTCCAAACACAGCCATTCATTACCCGCTGCTGCATCCTTCAAAACAGGAAGCGTTGCCAGAGCATTAATTTATCTCTTAATCGCCGTCCTTTTGTTGCCGTGAAAAATGTTTAGTCATAGATTTAATTCCTCTCACTCCACCCCCCTACATCCCGACCACCTCTGATCACAAACACCACGAAGAGACAGGCCTTGACAGTTTTTCTGATGTTTTTACTATAATTTAACGTTCAGGAGATCAGCTAGCTTGCTCACAGCTTCTATTGAAGAGCCCTGCACAGCTACAAGAGAGCTGCCCCTGGCTCAAAGTGGGAGTGTAATTCTTTGGGATTTCGCCTTGTCATTATTCTTTCTTGCTCTTGTTATTGTCTTCAGTCCATCCTCCCCAGCCCCAATTTACTTTAAACAGATGTCTTATTTGTTCATAGCATGCTGAGGATTTGCCCTGGCAGAGAGATCTTTTTTTGTATTTTGTTTTGCCTTTTTTTTCCTTAAATGTGTTTTACATTTTGAGAAGAGCCCATGAAACAATAGCAGATGTGTTGTAGCTACAATTAATTGGATAATTAACTTAATTCATGTATTGCATTTTAGGTTTGTGTTTCTTACGCAAGGGAGTGTGTGTGCGAGAAGCTGGGGTGGGCACGAGCGGAGGGGAGGAAGAGAAATGCTTGTTGGCAAGGTACATTATGGGGTCCCGGCCATGGGTCCCCCAGTCCAGGTGTGTGACAGAGGGGAGAAGGGGGCGAGGGGAAGAGGGTGCGTGTTTCAGCAAAGGCCAGGTGATTAGACGTGCAGCCAGTGGTGAACACAGCAGTCTGGGATGTAATGTCCTCCTGGGGGTCTGTCCCATCAGGCATGCTCACGGGGGGCTGCGGGGGGTACAGGCAGGGTCCAGGGGATTCGGATCCCCTAGGATGGGATAAGTCTGCCCTCCTCCTCTTGGAGGTCATCAGGGGGATGCATGGATGACCAGTCCCTACCACTGGGGCTGTCAGGATATACCAGGGATGGACCCACTCCCCGCATGGCCCCAGGCCAGCTCAGCACCAGGCTGCCCCATGTTCAGAGCTTCTGTCACAAACCCACCTGAGCCACATCCAGGGCAGGCAAGACCCTTCTGCCTCCATATGCCCCACCAGGGACTCCCATATCTCCTCGACTGTGCACCAGCCAGTGCCTGCCTCATGGCCAACAGCCTCAAAACCTCGGTGACCTCTCTGCTGTGCGCTGTCTGCAGAGCCCAGGATGCCCGCGTTGCCACCCAGGCAGGCCAGCCATCCTTGGACACGATTATTGTTCCTTGGTATGGAGCCCCGCCAGGCGACACAGCTCTGGCTGGGCTGCACGCCTGCCCAGTGGGAGGGTCAGGATCTGGCCCTGAGTGTTAACAGCCCTCCATGTCTCCCACTTAAAGTTTTTTCAAAGTCCTCCCGTGGCTATTTCATGTTGGTCCTGGCTGCTGTCGTTCTTCCTGTGCAAATGCTCCCAGTGTCTTCAGAGGCAGCTCTGTCTACAAGCCACCAGGGTATGTCCTGCACCTCCAAAAATACCCATTGCACCTTAACCTGCAACCATCCTCTGGAGGACATGAGGCGTTTCGCAAATACAAAGCTCTCAAGACAGGTACAATGCACAAGGCGCCAAAATGCAAAGAGCAGAAAAACTACTCAGAGCAGACTTTCTGAAACCGCCCCAGCCTGCTGAGCTGAAATAACCTCAGGAATCATTTTCTGCCATCAGTTTGGTGATTTTTCAGCACTTGGCTTTTGCGTGGGGCTCAACAGCAGAGGCTTCGAAGTGGGGTCAGAGCAACATTATTTCTGCCCTAGTTCTAGCTCTGAGTAGCTGAACGACATAAGCAAGGTTGAGGCTGGAGACTCCGAGACAAATTTGGACTGGGTCCTGCCACGAGTTCCAGGCAGCATCTACCCAAGGCTGCCCGCACTGGACTCAGAGCAAGACCAGGACTTCAGCTCTTGTTTACAAGTGCCTAAGTGAGACCTGAGGTTACTAAATACACTGGAAGCATTTTGAAGAAACCGACGAGCAGAGTGGCCTTTAGGGAGCTTCACAGCACTGATAGAAGCATCTGTCTTCTATGCACTGTGGCTTATAGCTATCAGAAGAACAACAACAGAAAAAAAGCATTTTCATTATAAAAATAGATTTTTTTTCTGTAAAATTTGCAGTAGAAATGCACCCCAACAAGTCGTTCACAAAAAAAAAAAAAAACAAAAACAAAACCAAAAAACCCCTCAGACTGCTCAAATGAGAACAAATGATACTGCTAATTGCAGTGTACAAATGCCAGATATTGGCGTTTAACTCTAAGTATGCTAAATGCAAATGTCAGCTGGAATGACACAGTCCGGTTTCATCACCCAAGGCAAGATTTCCAAGCCAGGCTTAGACGGATCCAAATTTCCTACATTTTTTCTTTTCTTCTCCTGTGGCAGCAGATGAGGGCAGAGAATGGAACTATTTAGCCTTCAAAAAAGGCTGGGAATGGGAACCCACAGAGATCCTGGTTCATGCTTGACTAACAAATTACGGTAAAAACACAACGTCACTAGTAGGGCTATTGGAGAGAAATATACTCAGAAGAGGTCCTTAGATGAGGCTAAAAAGAAAATCCCATTTAAACTAAAAGGGAAAATGTTATTCAGTGCAACATTTTTCTGCTTATTTCCTCCTGTTTTTTCCTACTGTATTCAGTTTCTTCTCTTGCTTTCTCTTAATTTGGGGGCTGCAAAGTTGCCAATTATTCTTTTCTTCTTTCCGCCCCCCCCCCCAAAATGCCAATGCCAGCAATATTTGGAGCTTTTCTGGAATCCAGAGCACCTGGATCAGTGGGATTATGGAATATTAGCTGAATTCAGGCAGGGAAGAAAGAGGCATTTAGCCTTTGTGGTGGAGAACAGAGCTCAAACTCTCGTGTACCTCAGTGAAATAGCTATACCAGCGAATCAAGCACAGCCTGTAAGGCTCGAGAACCAGAAGCAAGTAAGAGGAATCCCAATGCTTTAATGTTTTGTTATTGCACATTATGATTTTTAAGGCAGCTGCACCAGCCGGGATAGGAGGGAGGGAAGTTGAGCCACGATTTATGAATACTTAGGGCTCATATTACTGGCATCATTAATCGCAACTGCTGATAAATTAATCCACCTTCTAATTTGTGTGCAAGATGCTCAGCTGAAAGTAGAGGAAGTACGTTTTGGATACGGCGCTCTTGCAGCTTACCACAAAGTGAAGGATGGGGAGGGACTCTTTATCAGGGAATGTAATGACAGGACAAGGGGTAACAGTTTCAAACTGAAGGAGGGTAGATTTAGATTGGATATTAGGAAGAATTTCTTTACTGTGAGGGCGGTGAGGCACTGGAACAGGTTGCCCAGAGAAGCTGTGGGTGCCCCATCCCTGGAAGTGTTCAAGGCCAGGCTGGATGGGGCTTTGAGCAGCCTGGTCTAGTGGGAGGTGTTCCTGCCCATGGCAGGGGGATTGGAACTAGATGATCTTTGAAGTCCCTTCCAACCCAAACCATTCTATGATTCTATGATTTTTGAACCTTAAGCTCTCTGGTAGTTTCTCCTGGCAAACAAGCCGACACCAGCCAACAGTGAGGACAATCCAGAAAGCGGCTGCTGTCCTAAAGCAGGCTCCCAGGACATGACACCAAGGAAAATCATGGAGCCAGACACAGTTTAGTGCTATGGTGGTTAATCAAAACTCACCTCTGACCCGCACTAAAATCTGCGCTCCAAATAACCATGTTTGAACTTTTTCCAAACCAGTTTCCTCTAAATCTATGGAGGACATTCCTTAAATTTTAATGAAGGCCACAAGTTTTCATTTCTCAAGTACTCAGAGACAGAATGAAATGACCACATATGGGAAGGATAAAAAAAGCAGTTGCTTAGCTGCGGTGATTTTCTAATGATGAACACAGTCAAAATGAGAATTTAGTTCATTTGCAGGACCTTGATGATAGCTGTATACAAAGAACCATGAGACGGTTTTGAGAAAACAACTTTTCAAACCATATTTTATTCACAAAGTTAATTTTACATCATTTTAAAAGGTTTTAATGGCTCTTCCTGAGCTCTAGAAAATTGCATTTGTGGCATTTAAGTTGTCTAGCTTCATAAACAGGAGGCAATAAAAAATGACTGCAATATGTTGATTTCAAATAAAAGCAAACTTTCCAAGGCATCCTCACATGATTATATTTCTGTTAATTATGTAGCATATGCAGAACACCTGAAAATGTCATTTAAAAATTCCTTTGACCTAAAACATTGAAATAGGAATGGTCCTATTGCTTAAAGGTTTCAGTGGTTTCAAACCTTAATCCTATGGCTAATCCAGGAATGATTTTCATGCATCCTACAATTCAGAATGAAAAAGTTCTATACGTGGAAAGAAGGACAGAAGCATCTGTGCTGACAGGTTGATTTGCAAAAAATAATGGTGGCTGTTTGAAAATGATCCGACTTTTTGATTGCTAGAAGCAGTCCCATTAGGAATGGATTAGCAGGCAGAGAGCAGATGAGGTGGTCAAAGGTGCATCGTAAATGCAATTTATTTTATCAATATCGCTTTCATGTATATAATGTGTAGGGTTTGTATACCTATGGGTTGTCTGGATATGTGTGTGAGGTGTGGAGAAAGAAGTCCAGTTCTGCTTCAGTTTACTAAAATACAGCTATTAAAATTGCCACTTCTGTATAAACATAATTGAAAGCAGAAGCGGTATGCATCTATTTTAAAAAAATAAACTCCTTTGTGCAAATGCCATAACTTTTGGTATCATTTTGTATTTCAAAACAATAAGTTTTAAGTTGTTATTTCAGGATAGCTAGACAGACAGATAGATAGACAGACAGATAAATTGATCTACTGATGGAACGATCAAACTTGCTTTCTTTTTTATCCTTCAGGAAGTCAAACTGCGTTTTCTCAAATATTTTCCATTCACTGATGCCCTCCCTCTTGAGGACGTGTCAGTGAATTGAGTCTGGTATTTCCTCAATTAAGATATCTAAAGTGAAAGCAGAGACAACCCTGCTCCCACTCCCTAATTTTCCCTCTGCCAGCCCAACCTTTTCCCATACACCCCTCCCTGCCTACCGTGGTGGCGCCAGAATTTACAGTGTGGTGAAGAGGAGATGAAGCTCCTTGCTGGTCAGCTATCCTACATTCAGGCGTGCAAACAATTAGTTGCCATTGCATTCGCGTGCTTCCTGAAGAGTGAAGAAACCCTGCCTTTTCAGGCACGTAAGGTTGCTCAGACTTTGTCGTATCCCCTCCTCTGGTGGTGATGCACTGAGAAAGTAACACACAGGACGTGGAGGCGAGTCACTTCCATGGGACTGGGATGGGATCGGATTCTCTCAGGGACTCCTCTCTAATGCGAAATCCTCATTTGTCATCATTGCCAGTTAAATATTCATTCCTGTTTTCCATCAGCAAAGGAGAGCAGCATGAGGTTTCCTTTGAGCTCTGGGACAAAACAGTCATGGAAATTGTCAACGCAGGACAAGAACAGTTTTAATAACAGGCCAGGTCTCAGTGATCTAAAATGCCAGTTTTCTCGCCCCCTCCTCCCTCTTTCCTTGCAAGTTCTCCCCTGTCCCATTTCATCAACCCCATGCAGCCCTGGGCTGTGCTGGCCTTGCTGGGCTCTGCAGGGACCGTTACCACGTGCCTGGAAACTCCTTCCCAGGTTCCCAGGACCTCAGTTGTTCTTTTAAAGGAGCTGCTTTTCATAAAAGTAAATAGCCATAATTTCTAATCCCTTGAGCTGCAAAGTTAAGGAGAGTTTAAAGCCTGATGCTCCTACAGCATGGCTTGCAGTCCATTAGAGAAGAAGTGGGTCCCCAGTTGTCTGACCTTTCAGGAAATTGAAGCGTCTCTTCTGCCGACTCTCTCATTGCCCCCAGAGAGTCACTGATGAGATCTGGCTGTGAAACAAGGGAGAAAAGCAGAGCTGTGATTTATTTTTATTTTTCCAGGGAGAAAGGAGACAGGCAGCAGAGCTGCTGCACCTTGGAGCTGTGTGCCTGCCCGCACACACTATGCATGCACTGACCAGGGTCCAGATCAATGTGGCAGATCAATCAACACCAGTTCAAGCTGGCCAAGGACCTGGCCCTCTCCATGGAGCTGTGATGGGAGGCTGTGACCAGAGAGGGACAGAGGACAAGAGGATAAATGTTGTGAATGAATCTTTGAGGGCTATGTACTTTACTCAGGCTGCAGAGGTTGACATTTGCAATCTGTGAGGTGCACGTACATTAGTTCTCCAATCCTCCCCAGCCCCTCAGCCATTTTAACATGTTGTTGACTTCTACTGCCTCTTCTGAGACTCTTCCCCCAAGAGGGACACTTAGTTTACACAGACTGTCTTGCTGACTAATATCCACCTGGCATAGCTGAGCTATTCCAGCCAGAGGTGAAGCTATTCCTGCCTGTCCTCCAGCTAAGCTCTGCCGGTGTTGTGCCCTTCTTTGCCCATTCCCTCTACTGCTTTGCCCGGGAAGAGAGGTCAGTTTTGCCCACGTGGCTGAACTGAAGATCAAACTGGAGAGCAAGGAAGACTCTTGTCCCACATTTCTCCTTTGCTTGGATATTCGGGCTGAGCTGCAAATCTTGCCTTCAGAAACCCTTTCTGTTGATTTAAAAGGGCTGCTCCTGCCAGCGGATGTTTTATTTAGGAACAGTCTGGTACACGATAATTAATGTTAAGAGGCCGTGTTTCCCTGCTGAGCAGTAGCTTATGTCAGGAGCAGCTCCATTTCCTGCACTGGGAGGGCATGGGGATCAAGGCACTGCCCTCCAGAAGTAGGGAGGGTCGGCTCCTGGCCTCCCAAACACCTCTGCCAGACTGGCACAGAATTTGTCATGGGACAGCCTAATTGGATTAAATAAACACTAGGATCAGGGCAAGACAGGCACAGAAGAGGACCCTAGTCACTGAGGGACACTAGTGGGTGCATTTATTAATCTGACATTGAAAAAACCTCTGACCTTTCAAGTTCCCAGCCTAAATAATGCCTACTCCACCAAGCAGGCTTACTTCTTTGTTACTGTCTCACTTCCCCATGAACTTCTCTCTTTTTCCTTAGCTGATGCTGGCTTTGCCACAGGGTTCAGATTCCTCCACAGCTCCATTTCTCTGGTTTAGGGGATGGACATGGAATCAGCAGGCTGAGTTTTATCCCTGCTTCCCATCATGTTCCCCCTCAAGCTCATCTGAGGAAAACAAATGTCCCTCTCGGGTCACATTTTAGCTATGTAAGACACAGAAATCTAACCTGAGCCCACCAGGTAGTCTCCTTACACAGCTTCTGTAGAGACAACTCTTGCCCAAAAAAAGATTCACCCATCCAAAATCAATACTCTCAATCATGTGCACACACCCATCCAGGAGTGTCCATTTCTGGACATGGACTAGTGGAGTGAATTTAAAGAATACACTCAAACACTAATTTTCCCTAGTTTATATCTCAGGGACGCAACTCCACTCCGAAGGTCAAGCTTCCTGTGGGTTACGTGTCTGTCATGCTCCTAGGCAAGATAACAGCCTCTTTTAACAGCAAAGGTAGCAGAAACCCAGGCGTGGAGATGGCGAGCTTTGGTGCTTGGTGGTAATATTTTGCGGCACGGTTACCTTCGGCAGCATGAAACCCATCTGTCCTGGGGCATGTGGGAAGGCTAAGGGGAAGGTCTGGCTCCCGGGGAGCAGGAAGGCTGGCACGAGTGTGCAGCACCACAGTGAGCTGCGCTCCACTCACGCCCTCCAGTCTTCTGCACTGACACACCTGGATGTGCGCACGGTTACTTCAGTTCCCCGTCCAAGTATTTTTGGAAGAAAAAAGATAAACATGTTCACAGAAGATCAGCCAGTCACTCTATAGAGTTGTTTTGGTTTGTTTTTTTTTTTTTTTTAATTTTGGGGTGCTGGGGGATCTTTAAACATACGAAGTGCCATTTTTAGTGGAATCAGTACTAGACAAATACAAGGGAGCAACTTCAGTGCAACCAGAGTCAAATCAATGTTACAAGATTCTGAAAAGCTCCAAACAATAAACACAGCATGAGAGGACAGTAACAGTTAGAGGAAAATATAGCCATTGCACCTGTATTATTCTGCTATATAAACATTTTACAGGGACTGGTACCAAGTATATTAAAAATGATGCCAGATTCCCAGGGCCCTTTGTCCTCCTAAAGCCTCCTCCCCCCACGGCTGGCTCTTTTGGTGATGCTTTCAGCATGGCTCTTTCCAGGCGCCACATGGAACGATGGGCTAAAAACACCCCCAAACATCCACGCTCTGCCCCACAGGGAGGGACAGGGAGCAGGCAGGGGAGGTCGGTGGGGTTTCAGCTGTACCATGCGACCAAGAGCACTACTCCTGCATCGCACCTGCCCAGAGGCATTGCCCCCTCCCAGGAGATTAGCCCAGATCCAGCGCTGGCAGTATTGAGATCTCTGTCTCTTTTTCTTTTGACTATAAAAGTATGTAGGAACCTACAGGGAGTCAGAAGTTCACAGACTGTCTGGTACTTGCTTGAATTGATGTGAACCTCTGCTGTGGAAATTTTGCTAGGACATGCTTTCTCATGAGTGCGCCACACTTTCAGTCTGGGTGAAAATACCACAAGAATAACCTTTCTCATGGTATTTCAGTATTTATTTTCTGGTTCCTGTCCAACCCTAAATCAGGAAGTGCAGAAGCGTGAGAAAATTTTATAAAAAGAAAAAAAAAAACGTTTAATAATGGTTTTTAAGTCTCAAAAAAAGTTTCTGTTCTGCTCAAGCCTGAGGCAAAAGATTTGTTCTTGGTTTATTCCAACAGGTTCATCCATTCTTAGCTGCTTCTGCAAAAGCTGTCACATCGCTGTGAGGCCATCGGCAGAGAGGCTAGGGGAAGCCTTGAGCCTTGCTGTTGACTTCTGGTATGCCACTGATTCCTTAGCCAAGTCACTCAGTCATTTTGCATGTCCGTTCCCAGCCTCTCTATGAAGATGGCTAATATTTATCTTCCTTTGAGAAGTGCTTCAAGATTCTTGGGTGAAACCTCCTATGCAAGTGTAAAGTGTTTCTATAATTAATATCCCTTCTTTTTTACCCCGACAAGTGTAACTGAGCCTGTATGTGCCCCTTTAAGTCTTTAAACAGTGGAATCCTTTCACAGTGACTTAGGATATGATGTAATGTCTATGCATTGTTAACAGAACCAAAGTGTAATAAACATTCATTTTAATGAACAAAGCAAAGAGATGTAACTCAGAAGACCCATGGGGGGATGTGTTGTATTGAGTTGCCATGTTTGCATACATGCTTTTCTGACTGCAGTCAGTTTTAACAAGGGTAAAATACTATTGACATTAAATCACATGTGGGTTTTTGTTGTGTGTGTGTGTTTTGTTGTTTTGGGTTTTGGTTTTGTTTTTTTTTAAATGAGCCTCAGAATTGCAGGGGTGTTCCTGAAGACATAATGGCTACATCTGTACTAATAAGCTAAATGTATCCAGGACTGTGCAGTGGCCCCAAGGCCAACTGGCACAGAAAAGCCTACCTCCATGCTATTGAACTCTCCTCGTCTCCAGAACAGCAGGGCCACATCCAACCCACCTCCTGGGAACCGGCACTGGCTTCAGCACCGTGCCAGGAATTGTTTGGGAGAGCATTAGCTGGCACTGGGCTCAGCCATGCCAGGGACCGTTCGAACAATTCACAGCAGAGTCATGCGAGTGCCAGGGCCTGGCATCATTCCCCGGCATTGCTTGATTTATTAATATCGAGTAGCCATGTGGCCTGCAGAGCCTTTATTGCTGGTGACAGTACCGGGAAAGGAGAAAGTTGGGGTTACTTTTGCAAGGCTGGCAGATAGAAAAAAAAAAACAGGCTGCTTGGGTTCTTTTCTTGTAAACTGCACATGCTTTATATGGAAATTATTAACAGAGAATCAAGGCGGGAGCCTGCAATGCTGCCTTGGCAAAGCTGCTTTTCAAAGTGCTGTAGTGTTTTGAAAAAGGCTTCATGCTCGAGAGTGCTCAGACGTGAAGAATACCTGGTCAAAGTCATGTTACTTATTTGTATTTTACTAAAGGGATGTAACCAGGATAAAGTATTGTTCTTACAGGTTCACCCAGTCCCATACAGTCCCTGGAGCCCCATGGCACCACATTTAAAATTTGCTGTGTCTAAATAACTAGGACATTTGATGCTGCCACGTGAACACTTTCCAAATAAAATGTGTTGACTGAACTCCTGTGCTTCACTGTTATCTGGATTATGTTCAATTAAAAGCCTTATTAAATGGTGCTCTAGAAAGGTATGTTCTTCCTTTCATGTCTTCCTAGAAAAAGTTTGTAAGAAGCAGTACATGGAAAGCAGGGGGAGGTAACTGTGTTCTCATCTAATTACTAAGTAGATTTTTACAAAAAATTCCTAGCATTAGAGAGAAATTAGCAGTACCACATGTGTACAGCAGAAGTATATGTCTTTGATGTATGACTTACATAGGTTACGCAGGTTAGGAAAGCTGAAGCCCAGATACAGAATTAAATCTGGCCGGGGATGTCAAGGGCAACAAGAAAAGCTTCTAGAGGTACATTAATGATAAAAGGAAGACTAGGGAAAATGTGGGCCCTCTCCAGAAGGAAATGGGAGACCTAGTTACCCAGGATATGGAGAAGGTTGAGGTACTCAATGACTTTTTTGCCTCATTCTTCACTGGCAAGGGCTCTAACCACACTGCTCAAGTCACAGAAGGCAAAGGCAGGGACTGTGAGAATGAAGAACCACCCATTGTAGGAGAAGATATCAGGTTTGAGACCAGCTGAGGAACCTAAAGGTGCACAAATCTATGGGACCTGATGAGATGCATCTACAGGTCCTGAGGGAACTGGCAGATGAAGTTGCTAAGCCACTATCCATCACATTTGAGAAGTCGTGGCAGTCTCATGATGTTCTCACTGACTGGAAAAGGGGAAACATAACCCTACCTTTAAAAAGGGAAAGAAGGAAGACCTGGGGAACTAGAGGCCAGGCAGTCTCACCTCTGCACCCAGCAAGATCATGGAGCAGATCCTCCTGGTAACTATTCTAAGGCACATGGAAAATAAGGAGGTGTCTGGTAACACTAAGGGGAAATTGTGTCTGACAAATTTGGTGGCCTTCTATGATGAGGTTACAATGCTGGTAGATAAGGGAAGTGCAACTGACATCATCTACCTGGATTTGTGCAAAGCATTTGACACTGTCCTGCACTACATCCATGTCTCTAAATTGGAGAGACATGGATTTGATGGATGAATCACTTGTTGGATAAGGAATTGGCTGGACGGTCACACTCAAAGAGTTGCAGTCAATGGCTCGATGTCCAAGCGGCAACCACTGACAAGTGGCATTCCTCGGGGGCTGGTATTGGGACCAGCACTGTTTAGCATCTTTGTCTGAGACATGGACAGTGGGATTGAGTGCACCTTCGGCAAGTTTGCCAACAACACCAAGCTGTGTCGTGCAATCAACACGCTGGAGGGAAGGGATGCCATCCAGAGAGACCTGGACAGGCTTGAGAGGTGGGCCCATGTGAACCTCATGAACTTCAACCAGGCCAAGTGCCAGGTCCTGAATGTGGGTTGGGCAATACGAAGCACAAATACAGGCTGGGCAAAGAATGGATTGAGAGCAGCCCTGTGGAGAAGAACTGAGGGGTGCTGGCTGATGAGAAGCTCAACATGAGCCAGCAATGTGTGCTTGCAGCCCAGAAAGCCAACTGTATCCTGGGCTGCATCAAAAGCAGCGTGGCCAGCAGGTTGAGGGAGGTGATTCTCCCCTTCTACTCTGCTCTGGTGAGACCCCACCTGGAGTACTGTGTACAGCTCTGGGGCCCCCAACATAAGAAGGACACAGACCTGTTGGAGCAAGTTCAAAGGAGGGCCACAAAGATGATCAGAGGCCTGGAGCACTTCTCCTATGAAGAAAGGCTGAGAGAGTTGGGATTGTTCAGCCTGGAGAAGAGAAGGCTCCAGGGAGACATTATAGCAGCCTTCCAGCATCTAAAGGGGGACTAAAAGAAAGCTGGAGAGGGACTTTTTACAAAGGCATGTAGTGACAGGATGAGGGGTAATGGCTTCAAACTGGAAGAGGGCAGATTTAGACTAGATATTAGGAAGAAATTTTTCACTATGAGGGTGGTGAGGCACTGGAACAAGTTGCCCAGAGATGCTGTGGATGCGCCATCCCTGGAAGTGTTCAAGGCCAGGCTGGATGGGTCTTTGAGCAGCCTGGTCTAGTGGGAGGTGTCCCTGCCCATGGCAGGGGGGTTGGAACTAGATGATCTTTAAGGTCCCCTCCAACACAAACCATTCTGATTCTATGATACCTAGTGAGACAATTAGATTAACAAATGCTAAAGAACAGTCCTTGATACCTTATAAACAGCTGAATATGAGAAATCTGCCATCCAACCCAATACTTCACATCATTAACATATAGGAATTTCAGCCTTTCTGGCTGGGAAATGAAAGTTGAATCACTCAAAAGAGAAATTGCTTAACTTTCTCTTGTTGACACAGCAGTGGATTGACAGGCTAAGCAGGCTTCTGAACCCTTCTGCAAAAAAATTGCATCAAGAAGTGATTGTCCAGGAACAGACAGCCACGACAGCAGCTTCATCTACTTATTTCAATGTATGACCCACATTGGAAGGCGGCATAGAGTCCAGGGCCCCACCACAATAAGCACTTTTCTAATCTAGAACAGGCAGTTGCCCTGAAGAGCTCCTGGTGGAGCAAGTTACTGGTGTGGGTTAAGGAGACCTGGGTTCTGCTCCTGCTATTGTTTATTAGTTTATTTCTCTTCATCCCGACCTCTAGGCTCAGTTCAGCAAAGCAATGTGTGCTTAACCTCTCTGGATTTCAACAATTGAGGCACTAAACCAGTGCTGTAATGCTTTTCTGAGTAGGCATGTGCTGTTAGTCAAGCAGGAGGCTGTTCTGTACCTGCTTTTGGCCAGCAAGAGCTTCTCAGGTGCTTGAACACATATCTGAGCTTGAGCATATAGCCCTTATTTGTAAGAAGAGCCAGGCTTCTAGAACCTTCTAGAAACTTCTAGAAACTGCAGACAGCACACTCTTTTGCCATGTTTCCTTTCCCACTCATGTCCTTCTCTTTTCTCACTGCAGCCAGCTTGACCTCAGTGCAGCCGGCATGGGGAGCAATTCAGCCCCACAGCCAGCCTGGTCCCATTCAGGAGGTCCTGGCAGTACCAAAAAGCATCTGGGCTGCGCTTGACTTTTTTTCTGAATGCCACCCTGAAAATCAGTTTACCTGAGTTTGGATATCATGGCATTTGCGGCATCTTTTTCCTTCTTCTCCTTCACCCAGGGCAGGCTGCAGGGCTTTTACATCAGCAAGCTGATGTCAGTATGATGTCAGCAGGACGCGGAAGAGTATTTCTGTGACTAAGAGCTGACCAGGACAGGCTCCTCTACCTGGGCCAGGAGCAAAGGCGATCCTAGCAAAGACTTGCTGGATTGACATAGACTGTGCACAGCCAGCCAGTGAGCTCTGCCAAATACTGTGTTAATTCTTGGTGACGGCTACTGCTCTACAAGGAAACAAGAGGCTGTTCATATGGAGCAGACACTCAGCCTCCTTGCAGCACTTTTTGTGGTGTTAAGCTTTAAATGTGTTTTGTCCCAGCACCTCAGCAAGGCTTTGTGGTGCAATAGGAAGCTTAGAAGCCATAAGAATGCGTAAGGCCAGTCCTTGATTCATCCTGTAACCTAAAAATACAGACTGATTCCTGCAGCAGTTATTTTAGTACCAGACAGCAAACTGCTTCCTTGAGATGAAAAGGCTCAAATACCGGTACCCCGCTCATAAACAGGATCTTGATATATATGGAGAAGAGTCAGACAATTTAGGCTGCATGAGGCTCACACAAATGCAGACACAAACATATACAAACATGCCAGCAAGGCAGGATAAGCAGTACAGCTCTTCACAGAAATTCCTGCCTGTCATTCTTTTTGAGGTAAAATAAGTAATAATAACAATTAATAATAAAAAAAAAAAGTTAAAAAAAGAAAACAGTGAGGTTCTCCCTCATGTTTCTGCTAGGCTTTTCCTGCACTTGAGAGCTACCAGTCTAAACATGCTCTCCCAGCCTTCCTACACCTGAAGGAATATGAGTTCATAAAAAGACTGCCAAGATCGTGTAGCGCCTTAATACAGCACCCAGTGTTTTCCTTGCTCCTTACCCTGGAGGTTGGTCCCAGCTTATATAATAAGGGAAGGGGAAAAAAAACAAAACCCTAGAGAGGTGTGTTATTCACAACACATGCCACGTATTTTCTGTTAGACTGGAGAAGCTCTGGTTGTGTGTGTTTGAATTGCAAAGTGTTTAGGCTTTGCGGCCAAGCCTGTCAGTGGAGCTTCAGCAAGGAGGGACACATCTTTGGGGAGTTCTGAAATCCTATTAGGAACAAGCCTTTGCCATTGCCCTTGCTGCTGCCTTGAATCAATCAGTGCTACACTCTCTTTCTTAAATGCAGTAGTCTCCAGAAATACTTAGGAGCAATCCATGCCAGGAAATTTAAATCTCCGTAGTAAATAAGTAGCCACTGATTCCAAAAGGACTCTTCTGAAGGAAACATCTCTCAAAGGTTTGACTCCCTACTTATTTCCACCACTGGGATTTTAAGGGCAGGTTTTCTGCACAGGGAAGAACCACGCACATCTGAAACTCGGTGAATCACTATTCAAGAGATGGTTTCAAGGGTCCAGTTACCATTTTGAGGTCTTGAGGGTAGTGAGAGTTTCCAGATGATGTCCCTTCTCAACAGTTTCAATACCTTTTTGCTTGTGCTTCACTGAAAATGAAGTGCAAATGAATAAGCAAACTTGGGGTTGTTGAGCCTGAAGCAGTTTTTGTGCAGAAGCAAGAGGAGCAGGCAAGGTGAACATCCAGCCTATGTTACGGGAAGAACAGGGGGATGACCTTTACTGTAACACCACTGGAGTTGCTGGAGGTGCTCCAGGAAGGAACTGAAGCTGAAATCTCTATCAGCAAGGGATGCTATTTCAGGTGGGAATAGCTTAGCTACCGCTTTGGTGCTGGGCAGGTTAACACTCTTCATTAAGCACAAACTAGTCCTCGCACCACTGGAGCACAGGACAACCAGTACAATTTGGACAAGCACACATGACTCAGGGACTTTCACACCCCTTTGTCTCCACTGTTGGGTCAGAAATCTCCCAGGCCAATTTTCACATGTTTACTCAGCTACATGAGCCTTTCCTTCCGAGAAACACAATCATGAGAGCAACAAAAATTACCTTCTTTCACACCTCAGAAAGGGTTCAATACAAGTTTGTTTTGCTCTCAGGTTAGGGTTGGGCAGATGCACGGGTGTTGTTTCTGATTTTATCGGAGCTGTTTTATTCCTGCTTCACTTTCGTGTGCCTGTTGTCTTTGGGAGAGCATTCCTCGCAATAATAAGGTGGCATCTCCCCAGACTGCCTCCAAGCTACTGCTGACATTCATGCTGCAACCCATCCTCCGTCAGAGCATGAGCAATCAATTACAGATAGTCAACAGCTCCTTAGAGCAGTTTTTCCAAGAGCGAGTGAAAAATAAGGAACACTAATAATTATGTCAGGCTACCACAGGCTTCTTATGAGAAAGAAAGCAGGCAGAGAGTGCGGCACCTCAGCTGATAACTTCTCCCATATGGGCTCACACAGCAGCCAGCAGCCACTTTCCATGTGCCCCCGCAGCTGGGGCACGGCTCCGGTTAGGGGGCAGGAGCACGAGGGACATTGTCTTGGCTGGTTTAAAGAATGGGTGTCAAAAGGTAGCTTTTTCAGTTAAATCCTTCACTGACATTAGGATCAGGCACAAACACACCCATGCTGACATCCCACCAAAAGCAGCAGCTGCTTCTCACTACCCTCCTGCCTCCCACCCCACTCGTCTCTGGCAACGAGACCAGTGTCCCTCTTCCTAAGATTGAAGGGGGGGGAGGAGGGGGCCAGCCAGCCCTGTCAGCAGTACCAGGGCAGTGAGCATGCCCACATATGAGCACATCATTCAGGGTACGCAGGCAACAGGGACTGAGTTTTGTTGGTACAGGCCCCCTCCTCTTTGGCTCTTCTCAGCTTGTGGGTACTTTTCCTTTGCAACCTGCATAGTGCCGGTCCCGTGTATTTTCCAGCACACGCATGCAGCATTTTCCGTGCCTGCTGCTTCACAGAACGCTTTGAACAGGCTCAATAAAAACACATTTATGCCGATGCTGGCTTCTTTTGTCAGCGCAGAAACAGTCCGGCTCCATCTCACAGACCTCCTGCTGCTCTGCGTGTGTTAGAGCCAGTTCAAGTGCCTTTGCTGTGCCTTGCCAGCAAGCACGCTCTGCTGCTGCCCTCGCGCTCTCTCGCTTTCCTTACCAACCCCCCCTCCCCCCCGCCCCCCCACCTTAGGAAATAATTAGCAAAGAAGAAATAATAAAGCAATATAGAGTGCACTTCTGAGGCTTCCGACAGCTGTTGGCAGCCACACTCGCATACTCCCGGTGCTGCTCGGCTTCCCTAGAGAGCCACGAAAGCCTTCCCTTTTCGGGTGCCCCCCCTGCCTCCGCGCACCTGGGCTGAGGTCAGATGAAGAGGAAGGCACTCGGGCAACACCAACCTCTTGCAACACCTGGAAATGGCAGGAGTGGGGAACACACATTTCCCTCGGGGCAGAAGAAGCAAGCCGTTGCGGTGTGGCAGTGTCCCACTGCATAATGCCCTGCCACAGCGAGTAGGTAGGCTGTAAGTATGGGCTATAAACAGGGCCTGCAAAGCACTATTAAAGCAGCCTCCATCTGCGGTATGGCTTGCCTCAACCAAAAGTGTCACGAATTACTAGAGCAACAGCAGAAAAAGATACCAGCCTAGTAAGCACTTGTGAGTGAATTTGCAACTCGAGGGATAACTAAGTGACAGGTCTGCAGGCTGCAGAGCTCCCCGGCACCAAGACAGGCACCAAGGGGACATCTCTCCACTTTCCACTTCTCAGGAGAGATGGTCAATAAGGAAGACCCAGCTCCTTTGCTATCTCCTCTCAGACCTCAGCTAATCTACTGAGAGCCACTACAAAGTTGTCAGTAAATCGCAATGACAGTGATGAAATTTCCTTCCAATAGTGTCAAGTACTCCACCGCAAAAGTACAGCCAGAGACCAAAGTGATACTTTATTCTTGCACAAGGCCAGACATAAACAAGCACTCTTAATGGGGCTGGGGAAAGGGCTTTGCAGTCCATTAGCTACCTGCTGAGCATGAAAGCCTTTGGCTGCATGGATATACTTCTAGGGCGTGTTTCTTGTGTGCTTCCTCTGAATAACGAGAACAAAAATACAGACCATAGAAAAAGCCACGAGAGATGCCTGTAGCTGCAGTCCTACAAGCACAGGATTTCTGGTTATGGGCAGCTTAGAATTAGCCTCTCTATGGCAATAGCTATTTGGTAGCATTTTATCCCATCATCTGGTCCCACCTATGGACTTCTGCACCAGGGAAATCAGGATTCTCTGATATCCCGGGAATCTCTGTGCTAGCTCTACACAGTTTGGAGCATTCGTTCTACCTTGCCATACACATAACATGGCATATGCTCACCAGTTTCTTACTGATGTCATATGATTGCAATATCCTTATCCGATTAGCAAGCTCAGGCATGCTTGGCTCACATTGTATCTCAATTAATTTTACCCGCACACATTGATGTACTAAGTCCTGAAACAATGCCTACATAACTCCCCAGGGCATTGTTTTGATTCCATCCTGAAACAAGGTCACTCTCCTCTTGACTGATGGTTTTTCATTCTTTATCTTTTCCTAACAGTTGTTTCTTAAACGTGCTTTTCATTGGCAATAAACAGAATAACATTTGCAAACCGTTTGAAAATTGAAAATTTAGTGTGTACTGCTAGCTGTTTTTCAGAAGCTTAAAGTACATATTTCAGGTTTTTTACTGCTTATTGTATCAAATAATAGACAAATAGGGATTTAATGTCTAAGTCTACCTCTGATGACCAGAGCACCCTGCAAAACAGAGATGGACAGCTAGCAAGCACTCAATTTCCAAAAGAAGTCTGATTCCATTTGCAGAATGCCAGACTTACTGACCTGAAGTTTTCTGACTGCTCCCAGAGCCCAGGCTGCATCTCTCCAAAGCACCGTATTACTCTAGCCTGCATGCCTCTACAGCCAGATGTCCACACCAGGTACTGGCAGGTACCTCTCACTGGGGACAACTGGGAGAACTTCTCGAGGAAGACTTGCTTTCACCGTTGCCTGACCTACTGGCCCATACCTCCCACCTGGATGGGAGGACAGCAGATCCTTTCTGTGATGTTTTTTCACTGCCTGCCTCATCAGCCCTGCTGGAAAAAAGCTCAGAGCTTCACCAGGAGCCTGGCGTGCCACCTCACCCATCCTGCCTGTTGCTTACAACTCCACCCAGCCCGCTCCACTGATATAGCATCCTCCAGTGAATATTACAAGCCACTTGTCTGGAAACAGTGATTCTCCAGCCACTTACATCTTCTGAGGATTTTCTAAGCATCCAGGGGACTGGAGAGGGAACCCCACACGCCGGGTGGATGGTGGGGGATTGCGGGCAGCTGACGAGTGGTTCAGCTCCAGACTTTCTTTCCCACAAGTGACCTGCAAGTGAAATGTGGGAAAAGTAGTATCCAGATCATCATCTGGTATAAATCAACAAAGCCCCACTAAAGACATTAAAGCTCTACTGGTTTACACCATCTGGGAATTTGGCCGCAGGGGAGGACTTCTTAATGTTGAGTTTTTAGCCTTTATCACAGATATACATGGGAGGAAAGCTAGTGCCCTATCTGCTCTCAGCGAGCATTACCAACCCCTACAGAGATCAATAGGAGCTCCCTGCTCACATCAAGAGCAGAATGATGCCCTAAAATTAGCATGTGTTTGAATCAGTGCATTGTATCTTGTTTGCAGATTAGTAGCACTGAGTAGATATTGAGGGCATAGGAAAACTAGCCCGCTTAAACAAAGTAAGAATTGACCTAAATTTCTGCTAAGCTGAAACTGATCTTTTTGGATAGGAGAGAGAAGAAAACGTGTCCAAAAATACTCATGTTTTGGTTCATTTGATCATTTTGTGTCTTCTCATGCACCTTCTGGCTCCAGAATAGTAAAATTTCACAGACTTCGTACTTGGGCTGAACTGGGAGGTGCTGGGCTCCTGTCCTTAGAACAGGCGGCTTCTCTTCTAATTTATAGACCCAACAGATACTGACAAATGGACTTTGGGTGGTTTAGCTAAATCCTCCAAAGCTGTGCCTTCCAACTAGCTATAAGCTTGGGCAACTCCTTGGTTCGCCCAGAGTCTCAAAAGACAAGCATTTCACATATTCCTGCATGCCATCTCACATTCATATTCTAATAGCAAAATTGAAAGAAATCTGGAGTGAAATGAAAGGAAACATGTTTATTCTTTATATTTATGATAGCAATAAATTCCCTTAAGGCACTGCCTTTTTCGTTTAATGCAGGGAGTACCAAATGTGGGCTGGGTAATGGATATTTTATGAACACAACCTTGCCTTGAGCAACTGATTGCTTAATTATTAAGTAAAAGATTGAAGCATGCCAAAATAAGAAAGTAAAAAAAAAAAAAAAATCACTATAAGCAGACTACAATTATATATCAGTTTCAGCCAGCTAGTGGCTAAATTACAATTATAATAGTTTATGTCTTCAAAACACAGCCTTTTCCTCTAAGAACACTTTTGTAATATTTTACAGCTTCTGTAGCTTACTGAAGAAAAAAAAAGTCCCACTCCCTGCTTTGTAGTTTATCTTTCTCTAAACCAGCTGAGATATTTTTTTTTTGTCCTTGTATATTTCTGTTTCTGTGGATAATATTTTTCTTGCTGGAAGAAGGTAGAGGGTGTATGCAGAGAACTGTTTCCTCTAGGTCCTAGTGCACTTCCTCCGTCTGCATCTAAGCCAGGAGGAGGGGGGGGGGGGAAAAAAAAAAGCAAGCTGCTATTTCACAATGCAAAATTGTAAACACTCTTGTTTTCTTTCTGCTATTTTTTCACCTAGTTGGGTCTTTTTTCTTGTTCATTATAGGAATATATCTTTTTTTTTTTTTAATCCAGCATAGTCCATGGGTGAATGATTAGAGATCCAGTGGAAAGAACAACTAATGAGATGGACTGGTTACTGATGTGCAGTGTTTCTGAGAGTGTATGTATCCACTGATTCCACTGTTATGAATAATACACATATTCATCATGCCACTGCTTCAAGGGACAATGTTCTCATCCAGGTCCTTGGTGCATTCTAAGTAGCTGGGGCTTCCCCTGAGATCTGGGACTAAAGGACTAAACTTATCTTTGGTGTAAATTGTACTGAAACCACAGAGACCTGGGATGAATCTGACCCAGGGAGAGAGACTCTCAAGAGCTTCATTTAATCTCTGCCACAGCATGGTTTTCCCCAGGAATCTACATAGCCATCCATCTCTCTAACACACATAATAAATAATTTACTTGCAGATATAAGGGAGCACTTTGCTTCAATCTGCTAATGATCTTAGCACTGAAAGGGGCTCTACCGTACTTAAACCCTCTTTACATTGCCTGAGAGACTCAAAGCGCCATTATTGTAAAATGAGACGACAAGAAATAGAGGAGACCATACAGTGAGGCATTTTGCATTATGGAAAAAAAACTTATGTCTTTCACCTCTTTATGGCACGTTTGTGGTGTCTTTTGTACTTAGAGCAGTTGTCAGCATTTCCACTGCAGTTTTCAGGTGGATCTTCAGCTACTTAAATACCCAAGTAAGATTCATCTCAAGTCACCTTAGCTGTCCAGTCAAAAGAGACCAACACTTCAGGGGGGGGTCTCTCTCTTTCTGTGTTACAGATGGAGCTTACATGACTGGCATAGAGGTTTTGACAGCTAAAGCCAACTGAGATGAATCCCATTCCTAAATATCTGTCTGAACTCAGTCCCTTCTCATCAAGCCTGCTGTCCTCCTGCCATTTGCCTTGCCTACTCCCTTACGCCACAGTGAAGGGGCAATGGTAGGACCCTAGTGTTTGGCTTCAGCCATCTGCCAGTGCCTCCCTGCTAACACCAGGCCTGGAAACAGGATACAACTGCAAATAAAAACCATCATATATATGTATCACAGCACAGAAAGCATTTTAAAAAAAAAACTGAAAAGAAATGCCAAGTCAAGATAGGCTTCAGCTCCAGAGGCCAGCTTCTGGTCTGGCTCACATCCTGGCCTGAGCTCTGTTAAATATGGCAAGTATAGCAGAGATCCTCTGAATTATTGCCTTTGTAGCAGACAAATGTGCTTGCTGCAATCCTTTCCTCACTTGCACGGTGTCTGTCCTCTGTCTGACCAACCCTCATGTTATGTATATTTGAGGAGTCTCCTCTCTAGCTTAAAATGACCTACATGCTGGCTCTCCCTACCAAATGCTGTTCCAGCCTAGAAGCTTCCAATATAAAGAAGTCTTTCATGATAGCTTTAATATCTCTGGTTAATTTCCTCCTTGATCTGCCATCTTTTATTGTCCTAAGTAATTCATTTCCATCCCTGGCACTGCACCTTTTAAGAATTGATTTAAAATTAATACATGAATAAAACAGTATAAATAATGTATGGTTGCTGTATTTAATATTAATAGCCCTTAAATGAGGAAAAATTGCATACCTACAGATGATTTGCAAAAGGACTGTGGGGCCATACAATTAAATTGCAAGGAGAGATACTGAGGTTGCCCAATGCTTCCCATCATAAGAGATTTTTTATTGCAGTTGCCTATGGATTTGCCAGACTTCCCTCCTGCAGAGATTCTTTTGAGAATAGACTTTTGCCTCAGAGTGAATTATTCACTGCTATGCACATTGTGAAAAACATCTCCCAAATAGCTCAGATGTTTTTTGTGAATGAAACAAGGGGGGAAAGTGTGTTGTTTGCTGACATAAGACAAGCTGAGGGAGCAGAGCTAGTAGCTCTGTGCTATGCAGCAAGAACCGGGCAGAGATGTCAGCAGTCTGTCTTGTGATGTCCCTATGAAAATTCCCCTCCTTCTCCAGATTTGGCCATGTGAATAAGTGTTTGAACCTACTTGCTGGAGCACCTCAGTGTGCGTTTCCTTGAAGAGGAAGCACCAGCAGCCTGGTGCTAAGGAGCCTGTCTGCATTTCTGTGAATCATGGCAAGCCCGATCTCCTACAGCAGTGGCACCCTCCCAAATCTGTACTCAGTGGGGAAGAGGATTAGACCAAGGAGAACCGGGGTGGTGGATGAGGACACAGGGTGGTGGATGTGGACAGGAGCCAAGGTGGAAAATAAGACCACAGGCTGGCAGGGCAAGGAGCAGGAAGGCAAACTAGGAATTAGAGCAGAGTTCCAGCGTGGTAAGGAGACCAGGATCTAGTCAAACTGGGAACTAAGGAGCATGAGATGGAGAAGAAAACACTGGGATGGGCAGTGCCATTGACAGAGATGCTGAATTTCCTACCTGTGGGCAACTCAATGTGCCTTTACCCTCCTGCCAGTACCTGTGCCCCATAGCTAGTGCATGCTATAGTGCACCCAGAGCTTCTGCAGAGCTGTGACCTTCCCCATTGCCCTGCCAGGAGCCCAAGCAAGCAGAGACCTGGAGATGAGGTTTTGTCTCAGCTTTCAAACACACCTCTTTTATATGCTTTTTTAATCTGGAAGAGAAAGCATAAGAAGGTCCTGTCATTCAGGAAACGGCTCCCATCTAAAAAAGCTGCCCTCTTTCATCCTCATCCTCCATCAAGATCACACACTATTTGATTTGCTCTCTACATGGCTCTGCCATCATACAGGTCAGACGTGCAGGACTGGCCGGCCGGGACTATGGGGGGAAAAGGCTGAGACCAAGGAGACCGGTATACACAGGATGTGCTTTGTTTCCAGCAAGCAAGGGGTTAATGCTGGTCCGAGCCCTCACACAGGTGTAATGAGTCAGGCCCAGGACTGATGGCTGTCAAGGAATACAGGAAACTTTCACTGTTTAGGAAGGAAGACTGACGGGAGAAAGGATTGTTTAACACCCAATGAGCACAGGGCTCATGTGTCCATCAGCGCAGGGATTTCACCTCTCTTTCTAATGCGTCAGTGAAATGCTCCTTTTGTTTTGCATGTATCTAGTATGCTTTCCACTGCTGCAGACACAGCCCTGCAGAAGACACCTCACTGCCCTGAAAGCTTTTATCCTTACCTGCTTGTTTGGTTGTCATCTCACCATGACCTCATGGGCACCTTGTCAGGTTCACTGGGGAGAGAAGGTACTTTGTGATATTTTCACACCAGGGAGGTCCTGGTCAAGCTTCAGCAGCCAGCTGGGCTGCCAGAAGCAAAAAGGTTGCTCAAAAGAGACTTTGTGTGTCTCTAGTGATGGTTTTGTAAACCCGTTTTTAATCTTTCTTAGTCTTTCTGGTTGTGTGTGATTATTTGTGTGGCTGTGGAAGGAAGGAGCCAGCATGGTAGAGCCCAGCAGCAACTGATCCATGGGTGATTAGTCCGCCTGCACTTTGCCTCGTCTGGAACCCTCCCTGCTCTGGTCCCAGTTGTTTCCATATTCTCCCTAAGATGAAGGGGTGCTTATTTATTCCTTGGTTGACCTTCTCAAAAGTAGGCAATGAGGATTTCCAACTATTCCTAGTGATGTCAGTAAATTCCCAGACTCCCTGGATGTGTTTTGTATACTGTTCACTTATGATAGCGGCCTGGCTTTAGAGAAGAACAACTTCTACCATTGAATGGTGATACTTCATCAAGACATTGTTTAGCTACATGGCTGACCCCTGCCACAACTCCACTCCAGCGTATTCAGCTAAAGAGGCAGGACTCAGTACCTCCAGATGACGGACAGACGGGACACTCCAGCACCATGAGATAAATGGCCAGAGACAACAAATTTATTTTAAAATAACACATAGGATTAGTGGTAGTGTCAGACTCTACAAACAAGTCTGGCTGCGTACTGCAGACTGATGGAGCAGTCATGGATACATAGAAATTTTCACCAAAATCTCCCACGAGTCTAGCTTGGACCAAATGTTAGCACAAAACCAGGTTTCCAAACCCTGAGGAAATGGTAACCAACCGCAGAAATGCCAGCACTTGTCACTAGAGGGGCTGTTGGCTTTGCAGGGGAAGGCTGGGGGTAGGGAGGGAGAAATAGCCAGACTCTGCAACTCTATCTGGATCCACAGAGAGACACTGAAGGAAGCCAGGCAAATGGGCAGCTATTTAAGGAATGGAGGAGCTTACGGCAACTGCTGCATCCGAAAAGCTGACTTACAGGCCAAGAGACAGTCTGACGGGCCACCAACACAGGGGATCCATTTTGAACCAAGATGAGGGGCGTGTAGCATAAGGCAACGTAGGGGCCAGAAATATACCCAATGAGAGTAATCCTGCACTAGCAGGAAAGAGGCCCCATCCACATCCCAGTAGTGTTCTCCCTAAACCAGCTTGAATTAAAAAATACACAAAGCCCTTGGACAGCTAAAATGTGAGGCTGGGGGAAGTCAAGCAGAATAACTGAGAGGGGATCAGCGATCAGCAGCAGGATGTAGAAAGCTGGAGCAAGACCATGTGTGACATGGACCAGAGAAATGTGAGCTCCTGGAGGGGGTGGGGGTCCACATGGATCTGCAGGTGCGGTCACCAAGGGGGGGACGACTGTCAGCCAGACCAACGTTCATCACAAAAAATCTTAATCATGAACACATTATTTGCTGATGAATGTGGCAAAGCCAGTGCAGGAGCAGGCCAAAAAAAGTAATGCATAAAACTGAGAAATGGACGATGAGATCTGCCTGGGCATTTTCCAGATGAACTGCTTGAATTTTTGAAGCTGGACTGACCAGGAAACTCCATCTTTTCCCACCAAAGGGGAGGAAAGATGCTGGCTGGAGAAGAAGGGAGGGAAGGAAGGAGGGAAGAGTAAGAGTCACACTCTGATTGGGACTCCCAAGGGAGATGGTGCAGCCTGGAGGGGCAAGGCTTGACTTCACTGGAAGTTTAGAGAGCAGATAAAATTCGGATTGCGCTGCTGCTCCATCCCTGTGCACCGGCAGAGCACATGAGCCATCAGTCCCTACCGCAAATTGAGCAGCCAGCAGCTTTGATTCCACAGCTCCCAAATTCCCTTTGAGTGTCCTGGAGTGCCGCTGACGGACAAAGCACATGGGTTTTGTTACCTCCATTCAGTGAAACAAGCTTGCTCTCCCTCCAGATTTCCTTTGTTTTTGTCTAAAGGGCTGGAATCAAAACAAATGGTTTCTGCAGCCTCAGGACAAGACATAGTCTATATTTAGACATGTCAGAAATTCTTAATATTAGACCCAAAGCACTCTTGTTTCTGTTTCTCAGCACTGCCAGCAAATCCAAGTAGCTGTTATTTGCTCCTGTCTACCCTTACTGCCCTAACTTGGGAAGCCCAGGTTAATACACCAGTGATAAAAGGTAACAAAACAGTCTGCTGAAGTTAGAAGTGAGCTTAAATCTACTGAATAAAAGATAAAAGACAAATCCACTGGATAAAATCATTTTGCTCTGAGCTAATTTAATAGGGCAGAACAAGGTGAGCTGAGAACACCCTTCTACAGAGTACAGAAGCTGTACCCAGAGTTCGAGTCCAACCCCTGCAAGGCAAGCTCCCCACCAGCCAGGTGGGGGACAGACTTTGCTGGAGCAGCCTGGTGGGGATGAAGCAATCACCCCCTGCATAACAGCAGTTCAAACTCGGCAAAGCTCTGCTACGATTTTTTTCCTACCAGGGGAAAACATCCATCTGCACAGGGTGACCATCATCCCTTGTTCTGCAAGCCTGATTCCCCGGGGTGCGAAGCACAAAGCTGACCCACGAGCGCTGGGTGACTGGGGGCCACTGTGGGGCCGTGACTTGTCGTGTGTAGGTGGAGAACGGCGAGTTATGCAGGCAGCCAGAGGGGCTGAGACCCTTCGCACACCCCTCCCATGGCACAGCCCTTTCCCGGGCAGACGTGGTTTCGGGGCCAAGGCCATATATGGAGTGGAGAGCAAACGTGGAGAGCATGACTGTTTAAATGCCTGAAGCCTGAATCCCTGCCGCTCCAGCTGCTAGGCTTTCTTGGAAGTTACATGCTGCACTTGCCGGGTGAGTGGCATGCCAACATCCAGGATGCTCTTGTCAGGGCCGAGAAATGTAGGAGAAACAACTTGTAAGTTGCTGAGATGCTCAACTTTTGCTGCAGTTTGGCGACAAAAAATGTGTAGGGATTTCTCAGTACTTACTGCAAAGTAATGGACAAGGCACCTTGGGAGCAAGATATATTGGGAACATCCTAACCTGTGAAGGAAAATGGGAGCATGGGAGCCAGGTTTTAACCAGAGAGGGGAAATGCTATAAGCCACACAGATCATGATGATTTGCAGGAATGGGGTCTGCAGGGCCTCGGCTTCCCGACAGCCTCTGAAAATCACACTCCTGGTCCTCTTCCACTCCCTCACTTTGTCTGACCTCACTTTCTCCCTGCCGCTGTGTCCTTGGTGCTGTCTAATGACCCCGCAGCCTCCTAGAAACCTCAGAAGCTTAGCTAGACCTGTGAGAGTGAGGTCTTCTCCAGTTCCAGTGAAATCTAAGAAGTACGTGGGGAAGGATGTCAATGGTGAAGACCACAAGGCAATGTTGCAGCAGCCAGTGGGGATGAGTAGGCACGTGGCTGAGAGCAGTCAGGACCTGATGGCATTGAGTGAAACATGGAAATACAAGGCACCCTGTAGTCCTTCCAAATGGGGGAGCTTGAAGTGCCCTCAAGAGGACATGACTGACCACATCAACGACAGCAGCTAAGGTCAGACAAATGACTGCTGAAGGGGACTCCATGCTGGAGCAGTACCAGAGGAGTTATAAGAACCAGAGCTGTCTTTGTCTGCACTCTTCATGGCATCATCTGCCTGAGATCTCCCTCAGATACAGCCTCACATTCAGCAAACGACTTGGATCAGGTGAAGAGCCATTGTGCTATACCTGGAATCTATACTCAGTCCCCAAACCATGAGACTTTGAGAGCCGTATCCCACTCCAAATGCAAATCTCAAAGCACGCACGCAGCTGTGGTAACCTTCTTGGCCAGCCAGGATGCTGCCCCAGAGAAGTTTTCTTCCCTTTTTTATCTATTATGGGGGCAAAGAGGTTCCTTTCACAGCCCACTGTGCTCCCTTCCCCAAACAGCCTTCAGTGCCTCACGTCTTAGCCAGCTGCTTAATGGAAAGCAACACCTTTCCAAGCCTACCCTCACTTTGCATGTGCGGAGCCAGCTGTTATTGCCAGAGCAAAACAAGTAGTTTCTTCCCCCTGCCCCGTGGGCTGTGCATGCTGAGTCTGGTCCTTCCAGCCTTTCCTAGCCCCAAAAGAAAGAGGATTAAATGTAAAAACCTAAGCTTTTGCACTCAAGCCCAGAAGCTATCCTATTCCAGAGCTGCTGGAGCCTCTGCCTCCACGTAGGTAGCTGACACGAGTCCCTTCCCCAGCAGCCTTGTGGATATGGCCGTGACCTAGTCGTGCCTCTTGCCTGACTCCTGCATTCTTTCAAAGGCAGAATCTGAGGATTTGCTGGCACTTTAAACCATTCGTCATCCTCTAAAGCTCAGTCATTTTGCCACGGGGCTTCAGGGCAGCCTGAGCGTGATGCAGCAGTTCAGCTGCCTCAGGGCAACAGATGAAATCTCTCTCCGGAACATTCAGGTCTTGTTTGCGGTCAAACCCCTGCTCGTGCTGCATGCAGATGAATGGCAAGCACCCACAGGAATCTGCCTCACTGATACACGCCCTGCCAGCTGAGGGGGAAAGGGATTTTGGAGCCGAAAGGCGCCGAGCAGAACCTGTCACCTTTCTTACTTGCTGCCCTGCAAGCGCTCGGGCCCTGCAGCCACCCGCCAAGGCTGCGGGCAGAACCGGGCAGATTGCTGCCTGCAGAAAGCAAATCCCGCTTCCCTGACCACAGCTGCCGGCACCCAGCCCTGATGCGGAAATGGACCTGGACTCCAGGTGGCCGCAGGCACCGTGGCTACAAACACCCAGATATAACCTTGCCGGTGGCTCCCTCCAGGCTGCGGTCGGGCTGGCAGAGCTGCCGCCACAAGCTCCTCATCCTCGCCATGAAGCAGCCTCGCACCCGGTGACCGGTACCTTCCTCCCAGAAGGCCCCTCTGGCTGTTTCCGAACGGCTGCCGGAGCAGCATGAGGCAAAACCGTGGCAGCGATGGAGGCGCAACGGCCCGATGTTATTGACTCCAGCCAGCGAGCGGGCAGTGTAATCTGTCTGCTTTTGTTCCGTTCGCTTGGTGGTGTGCTCTCATTAGCCCCCCACCGACAGTCAACCTGTCAGCAGGTCTGCGCTCCAACTGCCTGACCTCTGACTTCGACTCATTCTTCCACAAATTAATTTCCCAAATTGACAAATTAAAGTGCACAGTATGCCCAAGGTCACTAAATCACACTGGGTTCTGGTAAATGTCAACCAGCATTGGGGGGAAAAAAGATAGAAAAAACAGGGGGAGGGAGGAGAGAGAAGGTAAAAAGGGAGAAAAGAAAAAAAAAAAACATGTTCATTTGAAAGAAATGGATGAAAAACTCTGAACTGTAGTTTCTGATTTGCAGAGGATCGTGCGGTGTGAGAGCAATTAAAATGGAGGCTGACAGCTCCCCCGGCTCACAAAAAGGGCTGAAACATGGCTGGCCAGAGCCCCGTGCTCCAGCAGAAGGTCAGCGCAGCTGCCCAAAACAGCCTCGGCTGGCCCAGGAAAGTGGTGCCTCTGTGAAGCCAGGGCTGGGTCCCATCTCGCTTGTGCTGCCACCATGCTAATATATCACAATTAAGTTTTTCCTGATTCCCATCGGTTGAATGGGAATCCCAGGTAGAGTCTGGACACTGACATCAAGCAAGGCAGTGCACACGGGTTGCTGGGGAGAGGGCAGGAGGGCAGGCTGGCAGCGGGAAGCCCCAGGGAGTGAAGAGCATTTATCATTGCACTGAGCTCCATCGAGCCTCGGGTGCCAGCCAGCAACAAGCGGCTGGGAGAGACCTGAGGGGACATCAACCCCAGGCCCCCACTGCCGCTGTTGCCACGTTGTACAGTCCCTCCCACAGACCAAGTGAATGCCTTTCTGCTCTACCCCCTGCCCAAAAGTGACCAGAAACCTCCAAGCCTCAGCGTAGCCACAGTCAATTTGTATTTGTTCATGCGCCAGCATTGCCTTGATTGGAATTTATGCTTTCCTTTCCTTTGTGTTTACCCACTGCTGTATTTAAAGAAAGTCACCGTGTCCCCTCTCAGCTGCCAGTCGCTGGGTGATGGAGGCCAGAGCTGATACTATGGGGTCCCCGCTCTCTTGATGCTCCTGGTAGCCCGGCTCCGCACCTGCGCCAGCAGAGATTCATCTTTCTCGACCACGGCAGACAACAGTCGCTCCAGGGGAGCTCTTGCCCCTCTCCCGTGGCATTGATATTTCCCTGCCTCTTGGGAAGGCTGTCACTCATATACACTATGCTCTCATTTGTCTTTTTCATGGTGGAATGATATCTCTGCTTCTTAGTTACCCCCAATAAACTAATACGCCTAGGTCTTTCTCTTCTATGCTTGTTTTGAGCTGATAAGCCCTCAGCTTATAGTGGAAATTCATGTTATTAGTCCCTAAGTGCATGACCTTGTACTCTGTAATATTGAATTTCATCCCATTTCTATTAGTCTGGTCCTCAAGGTCAGGCAGTGCTTCCTGTATCATACCCTGATCTTCTTGCATAATAACTATGCTCACAAACTTACTGTCATCTGCAAGTTTTATCTGCACACTCCTACCTTTCATGGTGAGGCTATTACTGAAAATATTAAGCAGAATCAGTCCCAAGATTATGCCTTGAGCAACTGCACAAGTAGTCCCCCTCAAGCTTGATCACTCCCACTCCGCCACCACCTGTATTCATCCCTTCCTTAGCCAGGTCTCCGCACACTTACTGTTCTCCTACCTAACCCCAGCATCCCCCACTGAACAAATAGCTTCCCATGTGGCATCATATCAAATGCTTTGCTGATAGCCAGATAGATCAGCTGTGTTTCCTTTACCAGGAAAACCAATTAGCTTTCTTTGATAAGATATCAGGTTCTTCTGGCACAATTCACCTTTGATAAAAATAGGCAGCGTACAATCTCGCTTTCTATTTGTGTCCTTTATTCTCTCCTGTAAAGACCCCAAAGATGTTTTGCCTTGCACAGAGTGCTGACGAAAGTATGCTCACTGTGCAGACAAAAGCAGTGAGCGTTGTCCCGTTAGCAGTGTTTTCACCTAAGAGGATACCAGAAAGAAAGCGCTGCCGTGGCAGTGATCCTTCCTCTGCCCTTCTTTCTATGGCCCCTGTACAATATGGAGGCAGAAGCATTTGGCACAATCTCTCTCCAAGTGCAGGTGTGGTACCTGGTGTAGCATTTAACTACACTACCAAAAACTGGTGTTCCTTACAAACAATAAAGAACAGACTAAGACCAGACACTCCTGCTTCATTCTCCCTGTGCACAGCACTTTGTGGTCCTGCTGAAATATGTAGGGCTGTTCATGGAGTAAATTATTAGCCTGTAAACCAGGTTCAGTGGCTGCCATCTGGAACAATTTCATTGCTTGTCTGAGTTGTTTCCATTATCAGTATGGACAGTTGCCTCTTAACAGATAGACAGTCAGTGCCATCATATCATCCAGGAAGTCACTGACGAGTGGAGAACTGAGGTTTTACTCTTCCTGCATCGAGACAAAATGACCAGTCTGCATTTACTTGAGTCGATGTTATGTGTCCGCTGGGCTCAGTTCTGCACAGCCTGCTGTGCAGGGAAAGAGGTATGGGATGAGGCTTAGGGTGCTGATGTGGTGGGCAGGAAATGAAGTATTTAAATCACCGATTTTTATGTAACCCTGGTGGGCACAGGTTATTCCATGGCTGTATCGTGGTTCTGTGAACCCTGTATCATTCATCACCCTGTGAGCTGAGGGCAAGGAAAGTCAGTGGCTCTTGTCCCCTCCTTCCTTATCCTTCCCTGGGGTCAGGACTGACAGCACAAGGGAGAAGTCATGTCTTCTCCCTCCAAGGTAAGGCAATGTCTGTTGAAGGAGAGCATGGCAATACATTCCTGTAAGTCTTAGAGGGCAGCATCATGGCTTTGAGCAGAAATCCCTTTGGGTTCCCCTTCCCGCTAAGCCCTTCCTCTGGCTTGCAGGGGAGCAGGCACTTACTGCTGCTCTGTCACGGACACTGACGCAGCTCGTGAGGGAGAGAGATGGGCTCTGCCCGACGCTGCCCGTAATTTGCTGCAGCGAAAAACTAATCAGGCAAATAGTCCTATATATTTTTCTGTGTTTGGATAAAAGGTGGCGTCATTCTATTGGATGTCTGAGGGGAATTTTTATGTGCCCTGGCTCCCTTGCACTGGCACGTAGTCTGGGTTAAAGACCAGCCAAGAGTAAACTCCTAGTCATAACTTATCTGAGCGTGGTCAGGCAGGTATGAATCTGTGCATGTCACACAGAAACTGTCTGCTTTCTTATTGCCTGCTCCCAGATGGTAAAACACAGCATAAAAGGAAATCATCATCTGAAGATTTTTGTTGGTTTTGTGGGGTTTTTTTACCGTGTTTTATCCTCTTCCTGGTAACAATGACATTGTACCTCTCCAGCTAGCAGTTCAGCTCATACAATACACTCTTACGAGTAAAAAATGATCATGTCACCCAGAAGTCTTAATGTTACTTTTAAGACCCCTAATTGATTCTGCTGCTCTGATATCCTCTTGCAAGGCATTCCAGAGCCTAGGAACATTAAGAGGCAAATGCTCTGGCACCAGCTGTCTTAAGCCTAAATCTAGTCTCCACCAAAAGGCTGGCATTAGATGTCTTCTCATTTTACATGTTTGCATTTTTACAACAACATTCCACAGTTTTGAGGCTACTGTAGGTTGGCTGAAGAGTCAGTTTGGTGACGTACAAGCTGAGTCTTACCCTGGGAGAAGAAATGCAATGACCACAATAGAAAAGAAAACTAAGTTTGTTCTTTGTGTTAGCTCCGGCGAGTATACATCCATGAGTGCATCTCCCAGGACATGGACATGAACTAGTGCAGCCATGTCATTTATTCTCCTGGGCCCAGGGACCTGTCTAACCTAAGTAAAGGAAGGTGTTTCGTATGCATATTGATTGAAACACATGAAAATGCTCACCCTTCCTTTTAATACTGCATGCTGCTGTATTTTCTTGCTCCTGCTCATGACAATGATGTCCTCCTGCCTGCTGCTCTTCCACAAACCACACTGGGCAAACAGGTAAGCCAAACACAAGGGAACACAAAGTCTATTGCAACAACTACTAAGCCAGCACAGCTAGAAGTCCCAGGGTGCTAAGCAGAATCAGCTCTCCCATCTCGTAACACGTAGTGATTTTAATTTAAGAGAGATCAAGCCTTGCTCCTTAGTCCTGGTGTCCCTTTTCAAAAACACAGGAACCAAAAACCACAAACCACAGAGAACATAACAAAATTCAAGCAGGCTACCAGTTTAAACCTCTAGCTTGGAGCTGGCAAGGAGACAGTCTAGATTTACCCTGGTGCACGTGAGATCAGCATTTCGACCTGTTTCTTTCACAGAAGTCTGCTAGTTGTGATCAGAGTCTACACATGGGATTTGCTCCTTTCAGTGTTGTAAAATAAAGCACAGAAAAGCAAGTACAAAAGTCAGACACAGACACAGGAAAGAAAGGCAAGATCATTTATTATAACCAAAACTTTGCACTTCATGTCACCAAGTGGACTTGTCAGTCTTACGTGCATAGCCAAGGAAATCAACCCTAGACCCCAGAAATTATGCTATGTATCATATGACCTGCTGGCATATTAATACCCTTTCCTTTTTAAATCTTTGCTCTCCCTTTGGAGCCTGCCCTCTCAGTGGGGATCAGACTGACACATTATAGGCTCAATTTTCTTTCTGAGCTGACAACTCGTCCAGGAAGAGCTGGCTAGGATGTCGGTCTTTGGAGGATACATAGAAAATTCCAATGTGGAATTTGCATATCATCACTTTACTGGAAGGTATCGTAAGAAGAAATAAATACTTCTCTCATCTAGTGCAATCCCTTCAGCTTTTAGCCAGCACATCACACTTGAAATAAAAAAAAAAGTAAATAAATTTGCACTGAGTTTCACTGGGTGACAATCTTCTCAATAATGCTGAGCTGAGAAAAAGCCAGTGCAGAGACAGCCTCTCTGGGCATCTCTCTTTTCCCTTCTCCCCACATCTATTTACAGAAATATTTGGAAATTGCAATATAGTCCTTAGTTTAGGTGACTCCAGTTGTTACCTTTGGAAACCTTCCTGAAAGGCTGCCTGTAAAAAAGAACTGTATAAAATGCAGTTTAGAAAGATAAAATAGGCAACAGAAAACCTTAGTTGCTTCCACTGTCTTCCCAACAGATAGACTCTGATCGCAGGAAAACCACACCTGAAGTGAGTATTGGCTGGCCCCATTACTGAAAATGGTAAGGTTTTTTTAAACAGATTGCATAATTATGGCAATATATTACCTCATAGTTATACCAGAGTGATCGTCCTGTGAGTATTTTTACTATGCAACAGAGGCTTCATTTCCCAGATCCTGTTGTAAGTATACACCACATGGATACAGAATTAAATAAATTCAGAGGAAGAGCTACACCTGGACATCAGAAGCCATATAATCATACCAGTGAACTTCTCAAGGTAGCCTTCACATAGAAGCCCAGATTGACTGGTGTCTGGAAAACGTGTGCCTCTCTTCTCCACAGCTGGGTCCTCTAACTCAGCAGTGAGAGTCAAGTCCATATACAGGACAGCTACTGCTGGTGCCTGGTGTAGAAACAGGCCTTTGGGTGATGTCCATGGTCAAGAGAAGGATGAGTTAAAATCTTGTCTTCCACGGCTGCCCGCCCTCAGCCAAGAGAATTATTCCCAGAACCTCAGCAAGTCTAGCAGGCAGCCCAGAAACATGTGGAGATGGGAAAAGCACCACCAGCAGCTGTGGAGGGAACATACTCAAATGCAGAAACTTTGATACCTCTTTTGAGCAGTGTCCACTACAGCTGATGCAAAAAAAGAACAAGGTTATGATTTTGCCATCTTCCACAATTCCCTGCCTTCTACCACACTGGAAAGACAAACTGCTGGCTCCTGCTGAAGAACAGATGTGAGAACAGGGGTTATTTACACCTTCTCAGTCACCACCATGTTCCCCTGTAAAGTCTGTCACAATACAGCCCTCAGTGACCTAGCCAAATTTACAAGGGGCAGGCCATAAAATTTTTAAATAATGAAGAATCTGGGAAACTACCTACATCCTGTGTTTATTCTGTGATCTGCTTGTACATGTTTTGGAGCTCCTTTCACTGGAAACTCACAGGAAAGGTATTGCCTCATCAAGACCTACCACCAGGAGAGCAAGCTCTCTAAGCTTAGCTCAAACTTGTATCAGCAGCACAGATGAAGAATCAGAAATGTATGAACTCTTTTCTCCCAACTTTTGTTAAGCAAATTCTTTTTCCTAGAAGTTACTTGCAGAAATGTTTCTGAGTGACTGTTTCCAGAGGCCTTTTCTCTACTATTTTCTCTGGACAGTAATGCCTAAATGACCACAAGAGTCCCACGCTGCTTAAAAGACCAGGTGACTTACACCAAGGAGGACTGCTGTGTGTCCAAGAAGAGTTTCTTATGTTTTCCTTCTTAAAAAGAAGGTCACTCTTCAAAAATGTGATGTGCCCAAAGTTAAATCCTTTCCTCTGTATCCTTCTATGCATAGAACAGAAAGTAAGCAGGCTGTGGCTCCTAAAAGCAACTTTAAATGCAGATGGAATCCTCCAAGCCTGGGACCATCAAGAGGTTTTCAGTCCTGCAGCTCTGAATCCACCTGCCTCAACGGCTTTATCCATGCTGGTCTTGACACATTTTTGATGCAGTCCTTTTGTGTCACATTCATGCTGGCCAAGCTCATTGAAGGCCTGACTTGTGTCAGGCAAACGCACTTTAAAACCTTATTCCAAATCTCTGCAGCTAACACGGTACACTGCTACCACAACGATAAAAGCAAAGTTAGGCGGACAAGAACACAGCCACAAGCTGATGACAGAATCTCTCCTCTCATTCACTGAATACCAGAAAAGTCCATGTCTCTTCAGCAAGCACCCAGTTAACTTCATCTGTGAGAAGACTTATTTTCTCAAAAATTAAGCAAAAATGAACCCTAAGTCAATTAACTGACTGGTAATGCATGTACCTTTCTTGCAGTTTCTCTTCCATTATCATTCATGGCATAAGGAGGCCATGCAGACAGGCAGATTTAATTAGGGGGAATAAAATGTTGTGGGAAGTCCCATATCCATGGCATTGCTCTTGTTCTCAAAGGGCCCCTTTTGAAGGTTCTCCTAATGTTATCAAGTTGTATCCTTCAGGTTTGGAGACAGGGATGTTAGGAGCACAACTTTTCTCTGAGATACTTCCTTCCTCTGACCAAAGAGTCCACAGGGGTCACAATGTCAAGGGGAAATCATCCCGTACTGCTCTGTCTGAAGGCACTCGAATAGTGGGATAAGGTCAACTCTCTCAGGAGAACTGCTACTGAAGAGAGAGCCCAGAGAAGCTCTGAGGAGTAAGCCATCTACCTTGCTTTTCTTTTTACCAGGAAGCGTGAGAAATGCCTGCAGTTTCTAAGGTCCTTTTCACTAAGGGTTCACCCCAGTTTAAGGGTTGCTCTATCTCACCAACTCTGTGGAAGCTCAAAGCAACTTGGTGTGCCCCACACCAGAAACACAGTGCATGAGCTGCTGATCTGCATGCACTGGGACCTTCCTACACAAGACAGGTGAGAGCTCCCAGGTGTGCACACTGGTCGGCCCTACTGTCCAGCAAACATGGTGTATGTGAGACAACACACACCTGCTGCACAAGTTCAGTAGGGATGCCGTGTTAACAGGCAAAGGCAGTTCAGCTTTGATTTCCTGATACCTGGAAGCCCAGCAAGGGACCACCTTAAACTGCGGGCTGTCAGATTGCCACCAGCATACAGTGCTCCACCTCCAAAACTGATAGGTGTACCCAGCCTGCATTTTGTGGGTTTATTTTTTCCTAGAGGGCATAGTCTGGTCCGTGGTGTTTTCCCTGTACAGTAAGCTCACACCACATTTGAGGAGGAGCTGGGATTTCAGTCAGGAAATCTCTGAACAGTAACTAAGTACTTTGAGCATTGGCTATAGTTAGCTCTGTAGTTTCATCTGTGGATGAATCATCCTCAAGAATAAACGCCCTGGGTGGGGCGTGGATGGGTCTCCCTCCTTGCCCCCACCTCCCGTGCTTTGAATATCGCAGTGTTTTGATTTTTAAAACATATGTCTAACAAATGTAGCAGTGATAATGAGGAACATGTCAATCTACCATGTTTCCTGTTCAAATTTCCGTTTTCGTTTCTAAAGTTCAAGTACATCTTGATCCCCACGAGATAAACGTGAGCAAGTACAACAGAAGTGTGGAGAGGAGAAGAGGTGAGAGCTCAGAGTCACAATGAAAACCAGAACCACTGCACAACACAGCCGGGATCTGCTAGTGGGTGAGGCTAGCCCAGCAGCCCCATCTCACCTTGATGGACCAGTTAGGTCGAAGGACCCGACCCCCAGTTTTGGCAGGGCCTGTGCACCGCCCCGACGGGCCCCATTGCATTCAGTGTCTGACACATTTGCTGTCAGCTGCCAAAGAGATAGCGAAAGTTTCTGTGACCAAACTCTCCACTTCCCTCTCCTTCCCCAACTGCATCTATCAATAATTTTAAACTTATTGGAGCACCAAAGACCACATAAACTAGCGCTTTAAATGCCTGAACTGCCTTGTGCTATGTCTTCTGCTGCCCAGAGCCCTGCCTGCCTCCATGGATGATGCTGAGATCTCACAACCACAACAGGACACCACCACACATTACACAAATGCACCCACTGTCCTTCCATGCAGGAGGAGAGATCTTTCAAGAGAGAGAAGACAGAGAGACAATTTACTCTTTCAAACACAGCATGCATCCAGCATCCTCCTCTATCACCAACAACACAGCTGAAATTTTATCAGCATGAAAATACTATTCCAGTCTCTTAGCACATACTCTTCAGCTTTTTTAGTACAAAAAGAGCACTTTGACTCATTCTTTCAATCACACACCAGTTGCTAGAGCTTGTGAGTCAATTCAGATCAGTCCATCCAGACAGACTTTTGTATGATTTTTATTCTAAGAACATCCTTACTCATCTTAAGATTAGAAATTATAAGAAATACAAAAATCTTGGGGGGAAGGGAAGAGAGAGAAGATCGTTATCTAGGGTTATAAGATAATATTTCAAAGGTTTCAGAAAAGTGGCAAACAAAGATACAGAAAAATTGATTGGTTTCACCAAAAGCTGTACTGAAAAAAGACAGTCCAGATATCATGGAAGTAAGGGCAAGAAAGTGCTATAAAGAGATTACTTTTGAGATGAAACCTCATCCTGCTTGCCGCAAGCATGAGGAGTTAAATTAGGCAACCAAATTCTGGCTATCACCACCGGGTTGGTATATATAAGGACAGTTCACTTTTTAACTATTGTTCATCTATTCACGGCAAGCTTTGAGACCAGCCAACCTACTGTGATAAGCAGCATGACCTACTACCACAAGTTCCTCCTAGCTCTTGTCACAAGCATGCATTCCATCATGCAGGAAGGAGGGTCCCCTTGACCACAGTGCCAGGCAACATCTAGAGTTATCTTTTCCTCCAAAAGAGGCTCAGCCATTACTGGTAGTTTTGGCAATCCTCCCATTTGCATGCAATCAGAGAGGGTTTCCATTGACCCACTGTCCTCAGCTGTTCTTCACTGCAGCTAGTGAACAAGCCTAATAAAGCCAAATAACAAACATAACAAATGGGTTGAACACATTTGTCTTCTACTGCAGCTTCACCAGTGCTGTGGTTTTTCCACACCTCTTGAAATAAGGCCACTCAGATTGAGTCCAACACATAGGTGTCCAGTAACACTTTGGATGTCTTTGGGTGTCCAGGTCATCTAGGGGAGAGCTGCACCCTTCAGGAGTGGGAGCTGGACACCAGGTGGGCGTGGAGAAGTGCACTGGGTGCCTCTGTGTGGGCACCACATTGCTTCCTCCCTCTGGGCTGACTTACCAGCTTCAGACTAACCACACTTACTTTTCCTAGTCTAAAAATGCTGATGATGTCTTTTTTAAGAGGGGTTGTACTTCAGAATAATCTTATCTTATAAACCTTGACAAGCCATGATGAAGCGTTTTCTCAGCTGTATCACTGAGAGGAAACAGTAAACATCAAGAGAGACATCCCAAGACAAAACTGCAGAATCTGTCATTGGAGCACCTAAAATCCACATCCACTTAATACACCAGCCCATTTTTATTAACCACGAACTTTCCTCTGGCAAATCTTTAAAATTCACAGCACTCATAATGATGTTGATTACTAATTAGTAATGCACCAGGAACCAAGTATTGATCTTTGCATAATAACATAACAACAGATACTTCTGCTGGGGAAAGGGAAGCATCACTTAAAAAGCTGGACACTGTAACATTTGGGCTGGCAGGGGACAGTCTGGCTGCATCTTGCCTGAAGTTGAGAAGAGTGATCAAGTGTCACACCCAAGGTCACCCTGCAAGCCCATGGCTGAGGAAGGATTACAGCACAGCAAGATCCTTTGCAACTCCCACTCTTGCCCTCTGAACCCTAGACCCCATGGCTCCTCATCAAAATGTGACCTGCTTAGGTAAAAATATCCAGTGTTGTTTCACTCTGGAGAAACTGGTGTACAAAATGACTGCAGCCTGGTCTTGTTTCATTTTTGGTGAGCAGCACAGGTTTTCTGCCCTGCCGGTGTTACTTTCAACATGCTGCTACTGACAAAATTGCATAGCTAAATTGCTAGCCAGGACCAGTGGAAATGAGAATGTGCCCAATCAGCGTATATTGACATAAATACACCTCACCATATCATCAACCCATTTGGTAAGCTCAGGCCAATTGATGCTTTCTGCCCGAGAGCACAGAAGGAAGCAGGCAGCGGGCTGGACTCACTGGGGTTAGTGTCTTTCCAAAAGCGCTGGCTGCGCATCACAACCTGTGTGTGCGTGCAGTGAACAGATCAAGTTTTTTGAGCAAGCAACTCAAGGGTTCAGACACACGGTCTGTGTACAGGGCTTAGGGAGTGAATATATGTCAGCCAAACCTCTGTAACTGTCCACGTCTGCATTTTTAATCTGTTTCAGTTTAAGCTTCTTTCATCAAGTTTTCAGCTTAAACAGCATTACCTCACATCTGGGGCAGACCAAGAGCATACGCAGCAAACAGCTACCGGGGCTGACATGGCTCAGCTGACACGTGGTGATTTGCTGTGCCGCTGCTTCTTGTTTGCATGCAGGAGCACTACATAGGTGAGACTCCCAATCAGGTGAAAACAAAGAGCGGTGGGTGAAAACTACCTCGATCCTTTAACATTTTCTTCCTGAAATTCAGAAAAAAAAGAAAGAAAGTTTCTTTTACAAAGTAGATATTTTCGGGGTGGGAATCAAATCTCAGGTTGGGTTATTAAGCTGACATCACTGAAATACATTTTCAGTATGAAGTCTTTCACTGGAAGTTTTGCTGCCTGGAACTAGAGAAACCTAAGAGCTGTGCATAAGTAGTGAGGTATTCCCTGCCTCAAAGCAAAGCACTCTTTGCAGGGTCTTTAATGATGTAACAGATGACTTTTACAATGAAATCACAAACCTACAGCCACTGAACCTTGGGGCTGTACGGGAGCTGAGCCCTCAAAAGGCACTCATGGCTGATTACAAAAAACAGCTGATGTTATGACGCTTCTGAATTTCTCAAGATGGTCTTGAGTCAGTTTTGACTGTGCATCATCAGTGACTTCCTTCAAGTGAGGAATATTCATGGCAATTCAGAGCTCAAAAAAAGCCCATCACTCTGCCAAGAGGAGTTCAACAGAAACACACCGCTATCTGAGGACAAGAGAGCTGGAAGAGGCCATTTAAGCTGGAAGGAGATCGTTACATATTTCCAACACAAAACGCCTAGGAGGCTCAGATTTGGAGGTCCATTTCGGTTTCATCTCCTATCGGGACTTAATCGCAGCTCCACAGCACAACTTTATGCATTTGTTTTGCTTTCTGTACCTTGACATCCTTTCTCTAAAGAGAAAATCAATAACTCTAGAATTCCGCACCGGAGGTGTTCAGAGGTTTGTTTCATGCCTGCTCAGCAATTTAAGGCCTTCAGATGGAAGGTGAAAAGAAATGCAAAGGAGGGTCATTATTAACAGGTATGGTCCCCTGGGGTGAGAATATCTTCTGCTACAGAAAAAATCACTGCACTTTCCAACTGTTATTACTTGAGCTTGTGATATAGTGTGGAGCTGCTGGTTTTCTTAGCAATTAAACCTCAGCTGTTACTGAGGATGTTTCCAAAAACATTCCCATGAGGGAAGAACAAACACAAACACCCAGTGCTTTACCAGCAACATATCTGGAAGCATTAGCAAGCAAGGCTTTGCACACCAGACTGAAAATCTACTTGATTATACCAACACATTGTGGTGTGATAAAGACGGTCAGGTGTTCAGAAACTGAAACAAATGGAGTTTTTTCCTTCCCATGAGAGCTGCACGTTCCACTGACAAGGAAGGCATCTGGGGTGAAAAGTGTCATAATTGGGTCTTCATTACCTTTGGGTTGCTGACAGGACCTCTTTCTTTCATGTTCTAGAAGTCTGTCACTCCCCTAACACAGCAACAGTGCACCAAATATACGCCCCAAGAACAACAGGGAACCAGCCCAGCCGGTGGGTTGTTCCACAGGTCAAATGCTTGCTCTTCAGAGAGCCTGAGGTATCCTCCAGCAGCATCCCAAACAGAGGGCTCTGCTGGATCCAGTTGTCCAAGGTGTCAAACAAAAAGTGATCTTTTGTCAAAGCAACTTCCCTTCAAAAAGCCTGGTTAGTGGCAAGGTGAACCATCTAATTCCTCAAAAAGAGTTTGTGAAAGCTTTCTCAGGGTATCCCAGTATAAGTTTCTGGCTGGCAATGAGGTCACAGCTTCTTTATACTGCATTAAAAATGTGGCCCTGTGCCACCAACATTGTAAGCCGACCTTATCACTTCAACCAGGTCGGCCCAAAACATGCAAAGAGCCTCCTTTCAGCCACTCTCTCTGCTTCTTCCCGAGGTGATCGCCCATTTTTTCAAGTGCTTCAGGAACACATTAAGTCATTCTAGACAAGCTTTGCTATCCAGCTAAACAAATGACCCTTTCTGAGCAACAGGCAAAATAAGGGCTTGGAAACAATTGGAGGAAGTGCACCAAACAGACGCTCCTGCAGTAATTATCATCATTCACTTGGGGGAGAGGGGGAGCAGGGGAGCACCCTAGCCAGGACCACCCTCTCCTCTGAGGCCGGGGTCTGCTCCCATTGTTCTCACCAGGAGCCATGCCACTGCCTCCAGCAGGAGCAGGATCAGGCCTTTAATCCCCATTTCCTCTTGGCCGAGTGAACTGCAGTGTATGCCAGTGACAGCTAAATGAAGGATTCCTTTTTCCAGAGGACCGGCAACAGCTCTTAACTCATAAACTCGAGGTAATTGACATTACAAACAAGCTTTACCCACAGGGACCCCAGAGCAGTCAACAATTGTGCTTTAATGAGTAGGAAGGGAGAAGGGGGGAAGTCTTTGCACGCCGCGGTAGGACATTCTAAGAAAAGCTCTTTCCCTTTTCCAGGCAAGGCAATGATTAAAGTCTGTGCACGAAACCCGGCAAAGAGGGAGACCTTGCTGAAAACGCCTTTCTTCCTGGCTTTCCTGTGGAAAAAAAACAAGGGGTATGAAAAATGGTTACTGGGACTTGAGAAGGATGACAGAAGCCAGTTAACAAACCCAAACAATAAAAGAGGAAGCCAAGCTTGGATGAAAAAGTTGAAGATCGCAGAGCTGTGGAGTTTTGCACACAAAGGATGTCTGACAGAGCCCAAATACTAGTATGAACTGCCACAGAAGGGCAGAGCGTGGGGTAAAAGTGCCAACCCAGGTATTATATGAACCCAACAACCTAACAGACCTGACAAACTTAAGAGGGTCTTACGGTCCCTCTTCTGTTTCTCCTCCTGACTCAGCAAAGCCATGGTCGGTTGGGAGCACTGTGTCAGCACTTCACAGAGTGACACTAGTCCTGACCACAGAGGGGAAATGAAGTAAAAGAGCAGTACACAAGAGCATTGCTGTTTTCAGGACTGCACTTGTCAATGCTTATACAGTGCTGCTCAATTTTCACTTTACCTGCTGGGCACAAAAAGGCACTCGTACTTCATAAGAGCATTTTTGTTTGAATGGCTCCTTCTCCTGAAAGCCTAAATTGAAGGGAGCTGACCCAGAAATTGATGAGACCTTTGTGCATATATTACATACAACATATTAGCAATTTATTGGAAAAAGAATGGAATAAAGAAAAATCCTATTATTCCCCTTTGTCAAAAATGTTAATGCAGCTGACCGTGTTTCTGATAGTATACTATAAAGCCAATGGGGTACCTGTCATACAAAGACAGCAAGTAAGGATGGCCCCTGTCTAGCAGGATTTTCACTTAGATTAGGAATGACAGGGAGATACAGACAGAGAGGCAGGAAGCAAAGAACAACCGGGGGTAATGGGCAGTGGCCTCAGACCATCAGCTACCTAATGGGTATCGTTCTCTGAAGAAAGTGCTGTTTTTCTGGAGGATTAACAAATATTCAGTCAGGACAAGCTTCACTGAAGGACATAAGTGAGAATTGGTCACATATAGGGGCCTGAGGGGCAGAGACAGATTATGCAGATCCAAATGTCACGGACCATTTTGGAAAGGGGGGAGCAGTCCACAGCTAGTACAAACGTTGTGCGTTGGCTGATGGCACCAGATCAATGCCAGGCAACTGTGGCCAGTAACAGCAGTTTTCTGGGTTAAAAACTCATGGGGAAGTGATTGCAAATAAGTAGCAAAGCCCTCAGATGGAAGAAAAGGATTAACCTGTCCTGAAAAACCTCCAGGAGAGAGGCAAAGAAGAGATGGGAACTTGTGAGGGGTGCCCCTGGAAAGAGGCAGAGCCAACTGCTGTCTCAGTCGCCACATAACTGCGAGAGGTATCCCATCCTCGGGGCACAGGGCAGGAGATACCTTCATGTTTTTAGCAAGCCCTGTGAGGGTTGCTGTCACAAACTCTAATGAACCCAGGAGTTTTTTGGTTTGTGTATGCCGTTGGTCTTGGTTAATTGGTTAGTTTTCTTTTGTCAGACCTTTAATGGGGGGCAGCCTGAATCCTGCATCTGTTCCCCCATAAAGCTCTGGTTTATGATGGTCCAGGTGAAAGGGACTATTTCACTGGTGGTCCCTGCCACCCAGTCACACCATAATAACAACCAAAGTGGGGGGACTCAACTGCAGGGGAGCTACCCCTGAATCCAACAATGGAAGAGTTAATACATTAGTACAGATAAGACATTACCTTTGTTTTGTGATTAGATTAAACGATCTGTCATGTCCATGCCTTTGGACAGTAGTTGGGTTCCAATAACAGTATTTGATGATGAAACTTAATCAGCTGATTTGGATTTGGGCCTTTTTTTTCAGTACACGCAGAGCTCTCAGGTTGTGCCAGAAAGGAAGGAAAATCTTGTAGGTGAGCTCACAGGAATAGCACCCAGTGCATGCTGTCTCCAGCTCAGTGCCACACTAACAGAGCTATGATTGCCAGACCTAAACCAGTGTGTCTCACGTCAGCTCAGAGTTTGAGTTCAGGGCAAGCAGGGTCAGCTCTTCCACTGACACGCACCCATCACATGCAGCATCACATAGTGTGCTTGTGACAGACAGGAGCAGCAACGCTGGCTAATGGATGCTGCAAAAAGCTTTAGAAAGCTTTTCTGAGGAGGTGAAGCATTGCCTTCACAACAGTGGAGCGCAGTAGTGAAACAGTCCTGTGTGCCAATAATCAGGTGTTCATAGCTGTCCTTATCTTGGGTAAGTCCTGTCGCCTACCTCGATGAAGGCTATACTGTCTGGAAGAAGCACACTTGTCAGCACTCCAGGAATGCTTGCAACAGATACTAGTTGTGTTGCTTGCTGTTGATCAATAGTGCACTCAAGGGCAGAGAGCTTTTCTCTTAGTTGGGGTTCAGGAGCCATCACCACTGCGGGCAATCCCTGAGGCCCATTGCATGGGGATCCTGCAGCCTCATCATCCATTCAAACCCCTAATGATACACACCCTGGCCACGCTGAGTTCAGTGCAAACTTACAGCCTTGAGCCCTAAGGGTGCTGCTCATGCTGCCCTAGGATTCACAGGTCATGTTGTCTCCTGGTGAAATAGTGGGTTACAGTCTTATTCTTACTGTAGCTAACAGCAAAACTCCCAGCAAGCCAATGGGAACAGAGTCAGGCCCACTTTACTGAGGAAATATTTAAGCTAATAAACTATGGCTATCCGACAGACATAATAGGCATCTCTTCATTTCACCAGAACTTGGAATGGCAGGCAGTGGCAGGACCATCACGTTCACTGGAGGTAGCCAGGGCTGACATAACAGCATGCCCTTGCTAGTATTGTGCTCTAAATACAGTAAACCTGTGCGGGGCAAATCAGAGACAAATTTATAGCTTACAAAATATTGTCCAAAAAAGAGTGCGAATTGCCTAGACCAGTAATATCATTTAGCTTGAGACCTCAAGCTGAACCCAGACCACGCTCCCAACTTTGAAAGGCCAGCGCATTATCTGCTAAGCCATCCATCCTACTGGAAAATCTTCTCCATGTTCATGCAAAAGGAAAACAAAACCCAGACTGCTCTGGGCTCTAAGCCAAATCTGCACACAACACGCACACTTCCCAACAGGCAGGGAAAATGCTGCACCAGGGTCTGGCAATTACGAACAGGCACTGACAGTTGCAAACTAGACTTTGATACAAAAGTCTTTATGCGGACAGCCTTGGGTATGCTTCACTGTTTGAAATCTGCAGGTACGTTTCCTTACTAGTGTTATTGCATTCCTCCTGGAAGGGAAAGGAAAGCTGGAGTACGCTAGCTTTCAGTGGATCAGAGGTATTTGCAAAGAGACTCTCAAAATGCAGGGCACCATCTTGTTTGTTCTTTTATTCGCTGCCCTCGTGCACTGTAAGCACCTTTACTTTACAAGAATAGGTACAGAGACCAGCCAAGCACTCAGAACAAGATTTTCTCCTGTCTTGTCCTTTGCTTTGAAATCTCTGGTCATGCAGTTACCTCTGAAAGCTGTTTCCTGCATTCCATGATGGGAGCTTCCTCTTAGTTGGTGTTCAGCTGTTCTTCAAGAACACACCCCAGTGATGATCCATCACAGCGTAGATCTGTTGCTACTTACACCAGCATGATTTGTTGTTTTGTTCCATATCAAAACAAGGCACCATTTATTATGCTTCATCTACATGCAAAACTCCCCCTGAGGTCACGAAAAAATGTGCCCATACTCAGCTGTGTTATATTGCAAACAAGCTGCTACAGCACCAATGCTTTGATTTTTGGTTGATAGTGCTGGACTGGTACTTACAGAACTGGCTTACTGAAGAAGGTCCCTGAGTTCCCTAGTTAATTCCCAAGCATGAAGCTGAGGACATCTGTAGTCTATCCCTCACTCTGACAAAGATTTCTGACGAATATTGAACAATTGCTATGTTAACCCTGCCTAAATGGCAAGAACAAGGTAAATAATGCTGATCCGTTACAGAGTTAAGGATCACAAAAATCCAGTCATCTAGGCTGGCAACATGGTTTTCATTCTTCACATGATGGTTAATGCAGGTATGTGAAGGTACCACTGTAGATTCCCGTCAGGACAACCAGGGAGTCCCACAGCAACGGCAGAGGCCAGTTTCACCAGGGAAAGTGAAAGTTTCTCAGCAGCTATGACACAGTGAAAGCCCAATTCCAGAGGATAGTGCTGGGCGTGAACAAGGGCTTCCTCCAACTCCTTCTTCAGAAAAAAAAGAGCCCCATCGCTCTTTCCAGTGGTAAGTCCAAGGTAAACAGCCACCGTGCTGAGGGATGGCAAAACCCGTGCGGTATGGTGCAGTGGATGGCACTAGGCTGAAGGTAGACCTCTGCAAATGAACTGCCTCAACCAGCACCAGGGCATACCCTCTTCGAGGTCACACAGCTACTTCTGATGGGATTTGTTTATCATGGAAAGACTTTTCCGAAAAAGTAAATGAGGTGCATATGCAGTACTGGAAGGGAGCCTGCCAGCATCACAAAAGACAGAACGGAGGGGTTATTTTTGTATCCATGAACAAAGACCATGACAGACATGGAAATAGCAGGAGCTGTTCATATCTTTGAAAGAACTGCAGTGCTGTTCTGAATTAATCATATTTACACTTATATAGCACAAAAGCCCTGGGAGTCTTGAAAATTCATGCACAGCATTGCACATTGCATATGAAGAAAGCTAAGGAGCTGAAATCAAAGTGCATGCAGCAGATGAGTCTGATTCGGAGAAAAGGAAATTTATTCAGAGTCCTTCCAAGTAAACCCCTATTTTTATAAGAAACACCATGAACTGCATGTATCAGCCACTTCTGCAAAGCAAACTGCTCGGTTTATCAGTTACAGAGCAGTGGAAGGCAGTATCGGTTTTGCCTAGATTTATATCTACAGCCCCAGAGTTCAGAGATAAAACAAACTTGTGTTTAGACCACCAGGCCAATACCCTTGCTCTTTTATTAGGGTTATTGGATCTTTTACCACTTAGAGGTTGCATGAAAGAGACAAACTGACACTAGTTCAGAAATCATTAAAATGCACATTAGCAAAAGGTGACTGTCATCACTGAAGCTGTAGTTATGGATTTCTCATTCATACCAAAGGAGCAATATGATGCTTTAAGGCTTGCTGGGTGATTTGAGGTGCTTCCCAGCCACCTACATTTGGAAAGGGGTGAGCTTGCTTCCAGCAGAGATAAAACCTTCCTAAACCTTGGCATTTGTGAGCATTGACCTCCAACCAGATCTCTGCTGCTCACTGGGAAATAATCCCTAGCAAAAAGCAGTTCAAAATCAGCATCTTCTGCCCCAGGCCAGGGTAGCCCTGGTGCACACCCCACTGCTGCTCCATCAGCCACAAGATGCACACACTGCTTGCAGCAGCAATTGCTATTCGGAGAGATGGAAAGAGCCATTTCTTTGTCATTAACAAAAGGCAGAGTGTCTATTAAAAAATAAAAGGCATCACAAAACAAACAAAATGATTCATTGGGATTTTAGGACTCACCTCCAAGCACAGCAGGAGGGGAAGAGCTTGCCGTTGCCCATTCTGGCTGCAGAATGGGATCAGCCCAAGAAAAAGCATGTTCTCACAGTAGACAGTTTGATCTTGTTTTTCAGACACTGAGGTTCAAATGACCTTTCTTTTTTGGCACAAAGATTTTGGCAGCCTGGAGAGTGCTGGTGCTAAATAACAGTAACACCAGCTTTTCTATGGTACCGCATACAGTAAACAATGCAAACAGTGTTTCAGGCACTTGGTGGGGCCGCGCTGCCAATTGGGATCCAGAGACGTATCAAACTTTGGTTAGCAAATGAATAGCTCCTATTTACTTGCAATCTCCATCATGGTGGGGGACACAGACACACATGTGAAAGCAACTCCTTCTGCGAAAAGATTTTTTACCTTTCTTGTCTCCATGCTCTGCTTCTTCAGAGACCTTCTTGGATGTCATCTCTGCGTCATGCAGAAAAGGTATCCAGTCACAGGAACAGTACTGAGAAGCAGATATACAGTTTTAATGGCTACCGGAAAAGCAAATGTAACTCTGCACTGCAGGTTTTATACTTGAAGTTACCTTTTGGTTCAGCTGCTGTCTGTTTGTGTCTTTAGGTCAACTTTTTGTTTAACAACTTTTGAATCTATAGGACAAGTTCAATGAAGTTTAGTAGACAAATAGAGATATTTTGTACATCGCCTTCTCACAAGCTTTGGAGGAAAGAGTCAGTCCCTCATAAGGTCTGATAAAGAAGGATCCTGCTGTCTGGAGTCTCCCAGCCATTATTAGACATCAAAGAACCCAAGCAGAGGCTTGGCCAGGTTCCTTCTCCAGACCTGCCTGGTCTGCATCTTACTGAACTATGCTCCACTCCAAAAGAGTGAGCACGCAGGTATCTTCACCTTCCTACCAGGAGCAGACTTCTCATAAGACCAATAGAAGGCAAGCACAGACACTTCAGTTGGAAAAAAATCAATCCAAAAAGCTAAGTGGCATTATCTTTTGATCAGCTTAGCTTTAGATTCACTCTAGACAGCAGGGCAGAAGGTTTGCTAGAAACCCTCAAAGACACAAGAAAGGTATTGCATGGCTAAGTATCACGTGGAAATGTTTGATTTATTTCCTGAAGACACTGTTCCTCTCAAATGCTCCAATAGGTTTACTTTCTGTTTGGCTGTTCTTCCCTCTCCAGTATGTCAGACTACCCCCCTGCCCCGCTCTTGACCTCACTGCTAAAAGACACCTTTCTAATTAATCATTTTACACATTATTACAATGTTTAAATGAATCCAGGTGGGAGCTTTCAAAGGAGCTGCAGGTGGAAAGTCAACACCTCATTTCCTTTTAGAACCTTTGAAGATCCCATCTAATGGGGCTTGAGGGTTTTAAAAGTTGCAAAAAAAATTGTACATAGTCCAACATACTCTCTCAGTTCTGCACCCAACAAAGCTACAGCCTAGAAGGCAGATTTTCACTGCTTAAGTCCATCACGGGATTTAGTGTCAGAGGACATGAAGATAGCTACAGTTTGTTTGCATGTGGGTTTATATCCCATAACCTAAAGTTTCAACCTGGCAGAAGGATCACGACCTTGTATTTTTGTTCTGCTTTTGTTATAGAGAAAGTCACAGTGCTGTGTTGAAAACCTGGCACTCTATGGAGCCAGTTCTGGAGACATGATCCATAAGGAGACTACTTTGACTTCTAGAGAGGGAGCCTGTCACCCCCACCACATCCATCACCCCTCCTCACAGCTGGTGCCAAGTTAGCTTGGCACCAGTGGTTGGAAGGCAGGTCCACCTTTCTAGCAAAAGGTAATCATGGCCCTCACCAGCATTTATCAGTGCTGGTGACCTAATCTGGGTCACACTGACAGACAACAGACGTGTCTCCCTCATGCCTCCTCCTGGGATGCTGCTGCCTGTGGACGTACCTGCACATTTGGGTCTTTTGTGAGGCTTGGCAGCAGGAGATGTTTGTATGTTTGCTGAGTGGTTTGTGGCTGGGCAGTCAGCTTTTGTTATGCATTTTGTGCTGGAAATATGTAAGAGAATTTTTTTTCTAGTATGTGGTACTTGAACCTCTCCCACACTGAATTTAAAACAGCAGAGCAGAGCCCAGTGCCAGACCCCATCTGTCCAGTGTACCTCTTGGCAAAGAAGAAAGCAGGAGCAAGGAACATATCAGTGCCTTCCGCTTCCCACAGAGAAATCTGATGTAAAAGGTCTTTGAATGTGAAGTTTCTTTTCGTATTGACCTGAAATATAGTGAGGCACATCAGGAGGTATTTGTCTTCCTCTGAAAACTGATGGTACTAGTCTTTTCACAGAAAGCACATATGTGTGTTACTACTTTTGATCTGTTCAAGTATAACAAATACTGCCTTAACCTCATGGAAGCAAAAAAGTTAAGATTGAGTCAAGGAAAACTTGCGCAGGATCAAACCCTACTACATGCTGTATAACTTCTACTCCTAAGGAAGGTACTTATCTTGCAATATCAGACCATTGCTCCTTTTCACAACATAAAATTCTTTTTCTGCGAATAGTAGGTGCCAGCATTTTTTATAATCTGGCCATAGATATCCTTCTGTATATCTTTCTGTCTGCCCATCTACTGATCTGTGTGGTACTATAGGCATTTGGTCACGTTAAGTAGAAACAAGTCATTTAGATTTAGAAATGTAAGAAAAACAATCATTTGTTCATCAAATAGCTCCTTTATCTAACTGTGGTGCAGGCACTGTGTGTTCACACAGACGTCAGCGGCATAGATCCTATTTACTTGGATCTGGTCAGATAAATCAGGAGTACGAGCAGCAGATTTTCAGGCCCAAAGGGTGCTGGAGGTGGCTTGGTCAGATACCCTGACCTGGGTATTAAGCCACAGCCCACTCAAATGCCAAAAGATCTGTTAAGCATTTCTTCTATTAAATTCAACCAACGCTGCCTCTGCTTTCTCCCTGGGCCAATGGTCATACGATCCAAACCCAGCCTGATCCCCCCTGCACCCCTTCTACCCAGCCCTGTCCCCCGCTCCCAGGTCTTTCCTCCTCCCCAGAATGAGAGCCCCAGCTCTATGCTTCAGCCTCTGCCCAGGGGAGACTGCCCGGCTGCAAGTGGTGCTCCAGCACTGGAGTGAATGGCGACCAAAGCTCCCTTCTGCTTCTGTGCTCCTGGGATTAAATGCCCTATTTTCAAATGTAGACAATGAAATTTAGCACCCTAACCCTGCAGCACGTTCCTCAAGTGTCTTTTAGATTAGTGAAACGGGTTTTTAGGGACCAGTGCACTCATTTGAATCTTCAGACACAGTGATTTGGCACCTAAGGTTGGTTCTGGTTTGAAAACTGGGTCAACTGTTAGTTTCTCCTCTGATCTGCCTCTTTACACTGGTGGCAGTCAGCAAAAACTACTTCTCTAATCTGAGACAATCTCTCACAGATTAATGTGGCAGAACATTGCTGGAGAATTAGTGTCTTGGTTGCAAAAGTGTGTGGCGACTTACTGAAAAGGTAGGATCTCAACAGCCTTCGCAGGATTGCATCCGGAGAGGTAGGACAATCCTCCCAACAAACTGATGTGTCTGATGTGAGAGAGTTCTAATGCATCTTCAGTCCTTGAAAAACTTTTCATACTCAGTAGCTGGCTGATGCTGTGAGCATGGTCAATAATTTGCAGCTTCCCCTGAACAGATGCTCAGGTGAAAGACTATATGAAGGGCAGCTGGAAAGACTGAACAGGGAAATGCTTGTGGAAAACATTCATAAACTACAGGCTGAGTGGATACTGAGTTTACACCAGTTTCACTTCTGGTCACCTACGTGCAGTCCCATTAATGAGGGCTTGCTGCAGATGATTGCTCAGTTTCATTTTTTTGTTCTGTCAATCCTGTTCACAGAGCTGCCCACAACCTGAAAGCTTGGGGTTTTGTCTATTTCAATTTAGAAATTACCAAACTGAGAACTGTTGACCTCAAGCTCTCTGTTTGCTAGAACAAAACCAAAAGTCTGTAAAACCACATTAACTCACTTGGGTTGGCTACCCAGAAAAAACATGCTCAGGCTGGGCTCGATGTTTCACTAAGATGTGCCAATACTGAACCCCAGCCCCCTCCATGGAGCCTTTGAGAAGAGATGACTGAGGCAGAAAAGCAAATCAGATACTCAGAGGCTTGTTGCCTGGACCAGCCTTTCCATCAGAGAGATCGCAGTGCCTAACCCCCAGCCCAGCTTGTCTCACCTGAAGGTTAAACATTTCCTAGGTGAACACACAAGCACCATTATCAAGCCCAAGTGGGCTCTTCAAGCATAGAGGCTACCTGGGAATTCGAGAGACAGCCTGGTACCCAGTGACATCTTTTCAGCTTGATTCATAAATAACAGCTTCCCGTACACTATAATTGGTGGGAGTGATATAATTGTATCCAACCCCTCTGGTTGTTGTCTGTAACCTATCGTTCCCTCTGTTTCATCTTGTGTGAACTCCTGCCAGTTAACCTTCATCCCAGCCCAAACCTTCTGTAAACATTAGATCATCCTTTCCACCGCACCAGCAACACCACCTGTGGTGAGAACACCCCACTAGGTTTCAGCCCCGTGCTGCAGACACCACCCTCGGTGTCTCCTGGCTCACACACAGGGACAGGACCACTTGAAGCCCCAGGGACCTCCCACAGGAAAGAGGTGGAGGTGACCAGGGGATTACCTTAATTGTAGCTTTGGGTGTTACCATGAGCTGTTTGCAGTGCCCTTGCCCTGGTCTCTGTTGTTCTCAGCATGCTGGACATACTTTAATTTGGATTATTATTTATACTTGATGTCTCAGTATCACCCTGTAAAAGTTCCTGTTCTGAGCAGCACGCCGCATGTTTACGGTGACAAGTCACAAGACGCTCATCGGCAGATGCTTGTTGCTTAGGCTGGCAAAAGATGTCTGAGATCATATACTGTGTTTTGGCTATGGCTTTTTATTAAGTCTCAAGTCAAGACAAATTTTTTGCCAGTTTCAAAGCACAGTTGAACTAGAGGGACTTGTGCCTAGCTCGGATGTATTTACTGTCAAATATATCATTATAGCTCCTGTTTTTCTAAATTCTCTGACCTGGTGCATTTCCCTTGATTAAGGATCATGCCCAACTATTCTTCTGGTTTGAAAGAGATGCTCAGGGGGAATGGGAGTTCCTCAATGCTCTAGTGAGACCTAGCTGTCTCCAAGCCCTGTTTAAAGAAAGTTACCCTGAAGACTCTTCTGGTATAAGCAGCAGCTGGCTCCAGCAGTGTGTCACCCTAGCCATCCACTCCCAAAGCTGGGAGCAGTAAGCGCCAGCTGCATGGCCAAGGACTTCCGGCTAGTTACATCAGGATTTCTCTAGTCACACACATTTCTAGTTAGCACTGGAGAAGTAACAAAATACTGTGTCAGCATAGGAATGTTTGAGCCTTCCAGAGAGCTTGTTTAATTTTATGATTCTCCAAAGAAAACATGGGGGGTTGACCTATTTCACATTGTTTCTTCTTTTCCTTACTGCTTCTTCTATATTGTTTTATCAGTTGTTCTTCCCTTAAATGCAGTCACTGGAGCAGCGAAGTTTCTCCATTAAAAAAAAAAAAAAAAAAACCCAAACAAAAAAAGTCATTATTGTCATTATAATTTCTGCAGCCTGACTAGGCTCCTCTCTCTTTGTTACAATGTGCCCCACCAGGAACTGGGAGGATGAACCCCATGGCAGGACACCCACTCCAAAAGCACCAGGGTGCACGTGTGCATGAGCGTGTGTGTGTGTATGTGTGTGCAGAAAGGGAATGCGGGAGGGAGAGAATGTGTGTGTCCTCAGTTTAATTAGAAAATTTAATTGGATGGAGTTCGGGTCATTTTTTCCCCCCCCTTTAGAGCTGGCTGCAATAAACAGACTTTTCTCTTTCCCTTTCATCCTTCAGTGGTTTGTAGTTCTGCATCTGCTCTGCTGGCATTGTCTCCGCTAACGGCCATACCAATCAGGAAGCCAGAGCCAGGAGGCAAATGAAGGGACTGCATTGATACCGCTGATCACTGAGCCCCACATAACTGGCAACTGTTTCTGTCTTTTACCTCTGGAGATGAGTTGAACAGATTGTGTAAAATTTGGTGGCTTCCAAAAAAGAAAGGGGGGTGGGGGAAGAGAGAAGGATGTCTTACTGCTTCAGCCCTCTCGCTACCTGGTACCCAGGGGTCTGTTGGAACAACATCCTCCGCACAGGAAGTAAAAGTGAAAAATTCGTGGAAGTGAGCAAATCCGCTGATTTCAGGGAATGTTTGTACAAAAGAGTGAGAGACTAAACACACTGCGCCCTTTTCTCTGTGGGAGGATGCTACAGGCTTAAATCCCACTTCTGCCTCTTGGCTTTGGCTCTGCTGGGGCAAGAGAGCAAGCAAAGCCATGCACCGTATGTTTGGGAAAGTGCTCAGCTCGGACACAAGGGAACCGGTGCCAGGAACAGTGACTAACATTTGAGAAAGACTGAGGATGTGGGACACTTCTCACAGACGCCATTCTCCCTTGCTCAGCAGCATCTCATCACACAGGATATGGGCCACAGTCATAAAGTGAGATGGGTATTTGTCATCTCTACCCAGAAAAAAATGGCCTGGGGAAGCTGAGTGATGGTGGTTTGCTCCCCTCAGCCCATCTTCCAAGCAAGACAGTAAAGAACTTCCTCAACATGTCCTCCCACCTTTCTGCACACATTAACAGCTTTCCTCATGTTTGCCATGTGCTTGGGTATGCAGGTGAACTACATGTAGGTGGATATTTGCCCATCCTTGCTTGGCTTTGAAGAGGATTATGAAAAAATAAACTACTAATAGAGGACGAGTTTTGATGCAAACAGTTCCTTTCTCTGAATTTTAAGATGAAAGGGACAAGGTGGGCCCCCACCATAACATCCCGCTGGTTCCTCAAGTGGATCAGGTTCAAACACAGGCATTATATGGTCCACACACCCTATAATCTCTCTCTCCCTCTTTTTCTTCTTGCTCTCCCTACCCCCCCACACCACGTTACACAGTCAGGCTGGGATCAAATTCAGCTTACTTGAATGTATATCATTTCCAAGTTGAAGTCTAATCTGCAGGCTTGTCCCCAGTGAGAGACTCAATTTACCACTCCTGTAACTAAAGCTCATTGTTACGGCTATAATAATCAAATGTATCATTTTCCTAAAGGATACTTCTGGTCAACATTTTGCATTTTTTAGAAAGTTTTACCCAAAACTTTTCTCTTTGTCAGGTCACACGCAGGCTTCCTGCTCCATTCAGCCTTTCTTTTTATTTCAGTGTCCCATTCATTACGCCAATGTGGAGGAAAAAAAATGGAAGAATCAAAACTCTTCATGTCTATGGAAGAATAATAGCATGACCAGGGGACTACATATCAATGTTATCCAGATCAGCACTTAAATGGAAATCACTCTGCATGAAAAATTCACGATGCCCTCTATCCTTTACATGGATAATGGGGACATCTGGTTACAGCAGACAGAATCATTTTATGTATGCATGTATGTGAGATACAGACTTGTGTGCTCTCAGTGTAATTCAGACAATGTCTGACATTGCCTGAATTGTAACTATTTTGAGGAGTCTAATACACCTTCCTCTAATAAGTCCCTAATAGTAGCATCATCAGAGATAGGATACTAGGATAAATAAGATCACTGCTGAGACCCCATGATGCCTGCAAGTTACCTGCTGCTATTTTTTAACTTACGTTTTTAATATTGATAAAAGGATCACTGGCCAATCCTCCTGCCCATTCATTTCTCCTTCTTTGATCTCGGGCCCAGCAAGGTTTCCGCTGCCCTGAGACTCTTGGCATCACCTGCACAAAGAAGGAGGGGGCACAGAGCCTCTCCCTGCTCCAGGCACTTTGCACACTTTTTGCCCACTGGTGTCAACTGCAGTTGATGTCGTGGCAGCCTTATAGAGCACAAACCACATGCTTACCTACTGCCCTGACTCCCCTTCTGAAGGTTAATGCCTCAGTGCTCTATGTCCAAGGACTGAACAGGACCCTCTTACCCTTTAAACACAACTGGAGGATGTGTGTCAGCAGCCCCGCTGGCCTTGTGATGTGGTACACTTGGGCCAGGACACCCCCCTAGAAAGTGGGAAACCCAGGTTTGGGGAGGCAGTGCCTTAGTGAAGATGCTGGGAATGGCTGAGCAGAGAGGCAATGCCTCCATCGCTCCTCCCAGAGGGCCACGGCCCTCTGAGGAGTTAAGGCTTTGAGGGCTAGAAGGAGAGGCAACGCCGAAGGCAGACAGAGGCTGCAACCTCTGCCTTTAAAGGCATACACAAGTCTCAATTTCTCAGCCCTACCCTGCTGTGGATTTATACTTAACATGATCTGGTCTTTGGACAGAAGTTGCTAGTTTTGATTTGTAATGGGGATATCTCTGTCTTTAGTTAGGCTTTTTAAAAAAACATTAGACCTATATTGTGTTTCTTCTCACAAAACACTCACAGCTACTTCAGTTTTGCCTGAAAACACTTTAGAAGTTTAAGGAAATCAGTGAGCTTCCCTCCTCTTTTTCGACATAGTCAGGGGTCAATGTGCAGCGTTGTTAGGGAGCATCTCCTGCCCGTGCCCACCAGCAGCCAAGGCCGGAGGACAGGAGGGCTAGTCCAGGGTCTGGGAAGGGGAACAGCAGCACCCACATCAGCGTGCAGTAGCACAGAGGGATGAACAGTGGGCACTTATGCTGCTTTTAATTGTCAGACATGAAATGTGAAGGCAGATGCCAGCATGGAGAGAAGAGCGATCCAAGCGGTTTCACAGTACACATATGCAAAGGTGCACATATGTTAGCACTAGAGATTAAGACAAGACCTGTCTTATACCTGGAGAAAAGACATGAACAAAAGACATGCAAACTCAGCAATCCAGAGACAGAAATGATAACGGATGAATCAAGATTATTTCCCACCATAGAGGAAAATTAAGTTGTATATTAGCTGTTGAAGTTAATGATATATCAGCACATGCTTTTTTATCTATATATTTAGCTGTCTTGGATAATATAACCAGATTAGATCAGCAGAAGAGAATCCCATACTACGTACTTATGTCCTAATAAATATGCACAAGAACTACTCACATACTGCTTAGGCCAGAAGCTGTTCTCTCCATTACTATTAATATTGATTGGTGTTTAAGTGGAACTCACTGTCAGTCCATTGCACTAATTCTAACATGACAGCCATGGTTAGTGCAATTTCTGTTTCTAACACAGACCTTAACCTTTCTGCACCTACTGATTCCCTCAGTACCCACTGTCTCTTCAGGAGTGCTGCCTCAATCAAACGAAGGCCCACAACGCAGTTCACATAAAGGAGATGAGAATTTTTTATACTAAGAGCAAAAATTTTTTCCCCATCACTCACACAATTTTAAACATTCAAATGGGGAAATTAACTGTTGAGTGGTACAGACTAGATCTAATCTCATTAATCCAACAATAATTGAAGTACAGGACTTCCCCTGAGGCCATGGATTAATGACCAGCTAGGTGGAGCTGCTGACATGAAGCACAGCCAAGTGCTATTAACCCCAGCCAGGCATTATTTAATCCCAGAGGAAATGTCCTGTGCAAAATTCGTTAGCGCTCGGGTAAGAGGAAGAGGGAGGAGAGGGGCCACGTGGGCTGGGTGCGTGGAGGGCGCCCTGCTGGCTGCCGCGCGTGGGGCATCCCCACGTGTGCCCCTCACCTCCCGGCTTCCCATTCATGCCCCCAACCTGCACTGACCAGTGGACACATAATTAAAATGAATTAATGATCTGAAGCAGAAACTGTGTTTAATGAAGCCCCGCTCAGGCTTGTGCACTAGTGCCAACCCTATTTGCCGACAAATATTTACTAACCCTCTGCGCATAAAAGGGCTGGGCCACCTGTTCTCCCCTCTCGTTATGCCTCCCTAAGTCTAAAGGTAGCACTGTCTGGTTGGACCTGCAACGTCCAAGCCGCTTGAGAGGCTCATGAATGTCTCCAGCAAAGCTGAGCCAGACCTGCCAAGCTCTATTTGTTTCAGCCCCCTTCTTTTTTAACTTCAGCCATTGTTCACTTCCTAGATGTAAACTCAACTAAATGCTGTTGCCTCTTTTAGCCTAAGAGGTAATTTCCTGGCCAAAGGTTCCCACCAAAATAATTTCTGTCTTTTCAGCCAGAAATTGGAAATCCTTTAAGCTGCATGTGCTGCTCCCAGCCTCTACAATGTGCTCCAAAGAAAAAAGAAATAGGTAATAAATCATATTATTAGTTGTAATAGCAATACTAGCAATACTAGCAATAGTAATAGTTGTAGTGGACATAATAGTCATAGCAGTAGTAATTAGAATCATCGTATCATAATTAATAACAGTAATGGTTTAAGAGCCTGCTCTTGTTTTCATTGAACTTGATGGGGGTTTTGGGATTTACTTCAATGGGAACAGGGTCAGATCCTAAACAAGCAAGGGTTAGCCTACCGAAAAAAGGAAGCAGTACAGGATTAAGTCTCCCTCCCCTTTCCACTCCAAGTAAAAGAAAACCAGGAAAGATTAGAAAGCTGTAAGGGAGACAGACAAGTAAAAGGCAAGCAAGAGACAAGCAGAGGTTAAAAAGCAAACAGAGCTGCACACACAGCACTGGGTGGTGCCCCTGTTCACACCAGCAAGCGAATGTCCACCTGAGCTGTCCCAGCAGGGCTGGCCTGGCGAGCCCTCCTTTACCAACAGGAGTGAGGGACTCCACGCACGGTTCCTCTGAAAGAATAAACCTGTGCTTCACATTTCACCTCTCTGCTCAGTGGCTTGTGCTTTGATGCTGCGTTGAGGTGTTAGGTGCTCCTACATGCTCAGGCTGCCCACCATCCTGACACGTGAGTGCAGGAAGTTCTGGGATCCACAGGAGGAGATGATGTTCCCACACAGGCAGGTAACTCTTTTCCTTTGGCACACAGGCTGGAGCCTGCTGCAAGCAGACAAGCGGCCACACCTGGGTGAGCAACTGCAGCTTGGCCATTCAAGTGACACCAACCACGTCTTGCTCTTCAGCGGGCCAAGTCTGAGCTCACAGCAACCAAAGCTGAACCGCATCATACCCTGTCGGAGGCCAGGAAGAAGAGCCCCACAGGCAGCCCTTGCTCACACTGCACTGCGCTCAGCACAGTTTTGGGGAAGAGAGACGCAGAGGGGCAGCGCTGGCAACAGAGGCAGGCTGGATAATGCACTCCTGGTGAGAGAAGGAAGAGTGATTGTGAGCGCTAGATGCACTCAACAGCTTTTTTCCACCTCTGCCTCCTCTGATCCTGCCATCAGCCAGAAAACGTTCTCTTTCACATCCGTATTTTTCTGGGAATGGCATGACACAAAGCAAAGCCCCACGGTATTACAAGGTCATGAAAAAAAAAAGGGGGGAAAAAAAAAAAAGGCACTGCCTGCTTGTTCCTCCATCTAACCATAGCCAAACATTAACAACCGATTGTTCCTTTGTAGATAGTTGGCTGCTTCCAGTCCTGACATGTGCAATTGCTTTCTGGTCTCCCACCCGACAAAGCACAGTGTGAAAGGATGTACACATGAAAGCTAGGGTAAATTCAAAAACATCAGTCCCAGGCTGCAAGGGAGCTGAATTCAATATCAGCAAAACATACAGGAAAGGACAATGTATAATGGAAGTGGAGGGGGACAGAGGGGGGAGTGTGCAGGGGGAGGGGATAACGTAAACATTCACGCATGAAAATATTAGATAATTCTTGTTGCACAGTGACTTGAATTCAAAGTATTTATGTGGTCATTTCCATTTCTTTTCCCAAGAGGGTGCTGGGACTGGCATGGCTTTCAGAGGAGTGTGAGAAGATGCCAGCACAGGCAAGCAGTTTCCAAGGCAGAACTACAGCAATGCCTGATATTGTATTAATGTGAGTGCTGGCCATCTGGCCATTAGGGACAAGCTGCTGCCAGGGTGTCTCTCTTTTTCCATCTCATTTCAGAAGCTCTGGAGCCTGGGACTGAGACCCCTAGGGAGATTCTGGCTAAAGATCATTCCAGCATCCACTCAGATGTTGTAGAGAAAGGGCCAGAGAGCTGATAAGGCAGGAGAATGTGCTCACACCCACACAGAAAAAAACAACGGAGAATAACACTGAATGGGGGGGTTAGAGGCAGAAAGAAAATGAGAGCAGATGAACAAGGGAATGGTTTAAACAAATAAGAGGGAGGAAGCAGGCAAAGAAAAACAAGAGGCACAGCACTCACTCAAAGGAGCCTTAAAAGAAGGAGAGAGGAACAGAGAAGAAAAGAATTAGAAAGGGTTCAATAAGGAGAAATGGCTATCACTGAAGAGGTAGGAGTAATGAAAGGACTACTAGCACAATGCACCTTTTTGGATTTTAACTGCTCAGGGCTAAAGAGGGCTTTCGGTTCACCCTCTTGAATGGTACCTTGTCCCAGGAGCCTGCTGAAGTCAGTGCTTGGTGTAAGAGATTAGGGAGCATGGGTAAAGGTGCCAAAACTTTGTCTTGTCAAAATAAATGCTCTTCCTTATGCTTGTTTATCTACTTTTTAATGGTCATTGGAGATGCTCAGACTAATCCCCTGGGAATTTTTTCAGTGTATAGAAAACTTAGTACAAAGTTGATGGTCACCATTTTATATCGATATGGAACGCTACGTTCCTGGAAATGTCAGCGGCTTTACCAGATTGCTGGTATATTGCTGGATTTTCTGCTAAAACAGAAAACTGAAAGGAAGAAATGAGAGCACCCAATTCTTCTCTAAAAGATAGCAAAATATCTACCTACAAAATAAATCTTGGCTAATGGACAAGGAAGTGGCATAGAAGAGCGAGAGTACTAAAATGACAGCCTGTGAAGCCTCACTTCCTGCAAAAGCTGCTCAAGAACCGGCGTTATAGCGTGATTTCCTGAGTACATTACTGAAAAGTAGGCATCATACGCAACTGTTATTTCTGTTGCTGTTATTATTATAGCACTGTTATTTGGATCCATATCCTCCAAGAGGATCTGCAGGCGGATCTGGAAGTCTGAAAACAGGATCCCTTCTGAGATTTCCCATCCTTTTTCATTTTACCTAACATCTGTCTGATGACGTTTAAGGGGTGCTTTTCAAGAAGATGCTTCTGGCATGAAATCTCGGGTATTGACTCCACACTGAGCAGCCTAAATCCATCTCTGGATCAGGCCAAACTAGGGGGAGCAATCTGAACTGCACTGCAGAACAAAAGAAGTTCAGTTCTGGGTGCTGGGTGTGGTGTGGGTCTCACAGCTAGGGTTCATCCGCAGCTTCCGAGGACATGGATTACAAGAGCCTTTCCATAATGGGATCTGCAAGGCCTTTCACATCAGCAACGGGTAAATTTCTGTCACATGAAATAGGACTCATCCTCACTAAAATGAGTGCAGAGAGGCAAGTAACTCACTAAGAAATATTTTCAGAAAAAAATAATTATTGACAGTATTTGGGATGGGAGTAGCTGTGTTTACGTACACGACATTCACTCGAATTTAGAGCAGCAGAAATATTTGATGTCCATTGTTAATTGAAACCAAATCAAATTAAGTACTGGCATAGTATTACCCTGGAGTTAAACCACTATAACTGTGACCAAACGCGAGGTTTGGTTCCTGCAGACCCTCCCATGCAAGTCATTCCTGCTCACCAAAGCGACCCACTGATGGCAACGTGATACTTGTATAACTTCCCCTAAGCAAAGCAGCAGAGGAGCACGTCCTTCGTGAATAAGAATATGTTTTTCTGGCTTTTTGGAGTTTGGGGCACTCTTTTTTACATCCGACTAGCCATTCCTGCCATAACTTCCCTCCAGCAGCAGCGCTGGCTGTGGGCAGCAGGCGTGGGGCTGTGCAGGAGGATGCTGCGGGGCTGCAGAGCTGGGGCTGGCGGCAGGACAGGTCACCTCTCAAAGGCAGCCAAGAGCCCCTGTCCCAGGGGAGGCGGCTTTAGAGGAAGGCGGCCTGACAAAAAGTCCCAAACAATGCTGAGGAGGGGAAATAGGACAGCCAGAAACCTGCTTGCGTCTCTGGAGCACAGCTGTGTGCTGTATCATACAGGGGAGCTGGGGTTTCTCCAGTGAAACCACGCTGCATCGCACTTTTATTCTAACAATTCATTCTGTGCTCATTTCTTTAAAAAAGATTTTCCAGCCACCTACACAGATTTCAGTGAGAAGAAAAAAATCTATAGGAAATGTACTGGTCATTGCATCCATTCCCATTTAAAGGTTTATTTAAGTTTAGAGTCTCTTTGCAAGGGTAACCCCCTCACTAAAAGATTGAGGGGTTGCCACACAGGTGATCTTGGTAGGCAATCTTCAGTAGACATAGAAAATTTAAAATTTCAGAGAGACAGAAACTAGTTGAAATGAACTGAAATAAAACCAACCTAAATGTCTTCACCTTCCTAAAGTATTTTTAATGCTGCAGAATGCCTTACCTCCATTTATCTGATATTTTATTAGTCAAAGTGAAATTGATAACACTCATAAAGATTGTATTTTTTTTAATGTCCGTAATTACTTCTATGAAAAAATGTCCTAGTTGGGAAAAAGCATAATGTAGGAAGACACATGGTAGGAAGAAGAAAAATCCATTGTCTTCCACAAAGAGAACAAAATAATGTAAATGTTTTCTGCTTCTAGTTTCTAAGATTGAATCTAACTTCTTTACATTTCTCAAGGAATTGACCAAAACTCAGGAAAATTATTTTACTAAATAGGAGTGCAAATCAAAACAGGTTTTGTTTTACAGAATTTTCAGTGGATACATTCTTTCCCACTTTCCTAGTGTATTTTTCAGATATTCTTTTTCTCTAGTAAAATTTTTAACAAAATTTTTAGGTGAAGGTGGTATTTTTTTAATTCTGCATTTAGGCAGAACAGAACAAAAAGATTTTGTTTGATGAGAAGTTATTTTCCACTAAGAAAATACATTGTGCTTGATTTAAAAAAAATCACGTGTTGTCCTGATAAAAAATACTGGAGAAGAATCTTGCAATGTTAGACCATTCTGACAATGATTTGGTGTTTTCACCATCTTTAAAAAGCTTTGAAAATAAAACCATCTAGCATAAGAATTGGAACAATGGTTTTCTAAGGGCAACTTTTTCAACTCCACCTTCACGCAAGAACATAACAGCTCCAATATGGCCATGCTTTCTTTCCCTGCTGTTTGAAACAACCACAGATGAGGAAACAGTGTATTGTGAGGGAGGGATATGAGTTATCAACCTGGTGTCTGTGTCACTGTTTGTACTCTCTCACTGCATTAAATCACAGGCATCCGGGAAGCTGTTTCACCTGGTGATGTTTAAGTGGGATGGGACAGAACAAACAAGATGGCTCAGTGCAGAAGACCAAGACAAAGACATATGTGGCTAAAGGAGTGCCACCCCTGCACACAGGGATTAAGGAGGAATTAAGTGGCATGGGGACCCCGTGCTGTACCCTCTGTGCAGGGCTGGATTTCACCTCTGGCAACAGAGGCAGCAAGCAAGGCGGTAGCAGGCAGGATGGGTGCTGGGCAGGAGGAGAGCTGGGAGCAGACCTCTGTTCACTTACACGGGGTCTCCCACATCAGGAGACCCTCACCAGAAGTGGTCAAAGAGGATAGCAGCACTCTGGGGGGGCTCTGGCTTAGTCTGGTTGGACAAAGCAAACCCAGAGCCTGAGTATCTGCTGCTCGGTGGGGTTAAGAGTGGGCGATCAAGGTGTTGCCTTCTCTCTGCAGATCACATGGAGAACTACAATTTTCCCCCACTTCTGAGAAGCCCGAGGCTGTCACTTCTTCCCTAGGGAGTTGGCTTAGGGCACAGCCTGTCCTGGAGCAGGGGAATAGAGGATCTCGCTATGGCTCAGAGAGGTGGCACTCAGCAGAAGGCTTCCTTGGGGCCCCACATGCACAGGTGCACTCATGGAGCTTGTACCCCTTCTGAGGCCACCAGGCAGCCACTACTGCTCTGTGTCAGCAGCCACTCAGCTGGGGCACGGAAACAGCTTTGCAGCTTTGGAGGATATGGCGCTCTCTCACCTCATCCGCCTGAGACAGAGGAGAGAAGCAGCAGAGGAAGGAGCAGAAGGGAGACGGAGACAAAACTGTGAGAAATCAGACCAAGATCCATCCAGCACCTGATGAACCAGGAGTTTGCAATGGGCATTTGGCAGAGCAGTCCTAGAAGTGGTCGTGAGACCATATCAGTGTGGTCCTGCAATCTTGTCTGGACAGAGAAGCAATGGCACAGAAATCAATGACAAAGCTCCCCCCAACGTCAGTTGCATCAGGTGAGGTTCACAGCGCAGGTGAAAGCTGAAGATCATTCTGCAGGAAAGCTCAAGCCTCTATATCACAACTAGTGTTGAGGCCAGATTTACAACATTTACACCCCGTGATTATGATATTCACTGGTTAAGAGAACAACCAGCTAGCAGGTAGGCAAATTATGGATTACACATGCTGTTTGGGATTTGATTTTACTCCATCCCGTGACGGCAGAAGAACTATGTATGTTGAAGGATTTATTTTTTGGAAATAATATACTTCACACTCAAGGAAAATCAATCCTAATGCAAACATTTACAAATAAATATAACCTTCTTCATAAAATGCACTTTAACATTAGAGCCCAACCTTGGCAAGTCCCGAAAGACTGAGTTCTTCAAAAACTAAAGGTTCTCATTACCTTTCAGGACCAGCCCTTAAACTCAGTCCCTCCTTAATGTTCATATGGAACTTTCTTCCCTTTTATGCTTATTTTTGTTTTTAACCAAGAGCCAATTAGACAGATTTTGAATAAGGTTGGAGCACTTTTTGTTCAAATGAGAAAATTTTAGTCCCTTGAAGTGTAATGGGTTTTCAATAGAAATCCTCTCCTGCTGTGCATTGATCAGCTATTGATTGGTGAGGGTTTAAACTAAATTATCACTGCCAAATAAAAGACCTTCAGGATGAAGGAACTGAACTGAGCCCAGTGTTATATGAAAAGTAAGCCAATCCTTTGTGGTGGAATCGAAAGGCCCTGGTCACTCTTGAAGAAAAAAAATGTTAATTGAAAAATTCCTTAAATAGGTAACAGCTCTGAAAGTCTGCTTTACATAAAAGATATGAAATCACAATCAGCCGACAGAGAGAAAAGGATCCTGCAGCTCAAGTGGTTTTTCTCTCTAAATGGTGCTGATTACTTTCCCATTCATGGATGACATGGAGTGATGGAAATTAGTAATTTCAGAAGAAAGGACTAATGACAGCTGAACTTACGGGCACTGGGGGAAGTTGGACGATTGGCTCCTCGAGACAGAAAGTTAAAACAAAAGAACTTCCTATTGGGTGGAAAGATTTATCCCAAACCTAGCAGGAAAACAAATACACAAGCTTGATTAGGCTTCTAAAGTTCCACTTTTTAATTTTGCTTTCACTAGCAATCACAGGCGTTTCAAACTTTGTCGAAAGCGCAATAATAGAGGACTGTGTTGTCCAGACACAACTGGGTATTAATAAAAAATACATTCCCAAACAAGTCTTTTTCTTTACAATTTAGAAATTAAAAGAGTGGATCTTTCTGGTCCTCCGAGGTAGGTGTGGGAGGTCAGAACTGCATCCAGCTCTTCGAATTTCAATCAAAGGTCTGACACGCAGAAGCACTAAAAGCTTTTGATAGCCCCCATGTAAGTTAAAAGGGAGGTCAATATTCTAAAAGTCAGGCCAGATCTTTCAGGACTTAACTCTAGATACCCATATCTCAACATGTGAAGGACTGATGGATCAGGCAGGATCATACCCTGCCAGAGTCAAGTTGCTCCAAAGTCTCCAAAGCTGCATTCCCATATCCCCACTGGAGCATGGACACATCTTGCCTTGGTCACATCCATGCCTGCACTCAGCTCTCTCTCCACACTGCAAAGCTCATCCGCACCACCCTGAGCATGGCTCTGCCTTCTCTGCTGGGAAATTTCTTTGCTGCCAATCCTCAGAACATCTTTTTTTAAGGATCAGATAACATGTCCTTAATACATATCATCTTTCTTAGCATGTCAAAGGGTAACATGGAATAGGATCATTTAGTCAACATATTTAAGTGTGTCATTTTATTACAATCAAAGGTATTTCAGGAAAGCAAACCTATAATCCTGTTTGCAAGATGTCAGTACCTCGAAGTTCAGGATTGGTCATTTTCAGGGACAGTTTTTTCCCATTTCTGAATAGCTGCCTCCATAACTAAACACGGATTCCAAAACATCATCATTCAAATTCATATTTGCAGGGCTCTGTAGCATCTGGTTCAGGGGTCAGTTTAGTTTGTAATCCAGACCTCTGGAAGAGGAAGGTGGGGTTTGGACTCCAAAAAAATTCACTTCCAATCTAGCACTTGGTACAACAAAATTGTTCGCATTTCAAGACCTCAAATAAGTCAGAGCTGAGATGGTTGCTTGATTTCTTTCAGTCAAAGGAACCATATCTATCTAGTAAAAGCATTCTCTTTGATTACATTACTCTGTAGGCATTTAGCTGCTGGTAGTTGTAAGTTGAGTGCTTGCCCAGATTTTGATACAAACATTTCATCCAACAAGATCCAGCAGAGGTCTGCCATACCTTCTCAGTCGAGCAGGATATCACAGCAGTAACAGAACAAATATCTCTCTGTCATAAATTTGCCAGTATTGTAAATACAGTGGCCAATGCCAGAGCCTTCAAAAGAATAATAAAATGTCTTATTAAGCCCTCAGTTTTTGTAACTGTAGATACCTTGAATATTAATGTCCCAGAAGAGCCTTATCATTCATAATCAAAGACCGGAAAGCATTCATGTGGGTAATATTTTTATCCATACAGATGTCTACTGCTTTTTATTTTATTTATTAATATCCCAAAGCTGTGAGTTCCATCAGATAAACACATGTGCATCAGCCAAGCACAAGCTATGCTTCAGGCAAGCATGCATTCAACCAGGCTGAGAGAGAGAGAGAACTGAGAAAAACGTAATAATTTCTGATAAACAGGAGGTCAAACTAAATTATCTAGTTGTCCCATCTGGCTCAGAGCTCTGTGAAACAACTTAGCATAAAGAATCATGCCCTTCTGTTCATTTTACACCCGCTGCCTTTTAACTAAGAGAATTCCTTTTTCATGTACTCTGTGTGCAAAAGTAGGAAGTAACACCTATCTCCAGTGCAATCTCCTGTTGAACATACAAATTTTCCCCATTTCTGTTAAATAATCACAACAGAAGAGTATACTGAATAATGAAAGCCCAGTCTTCTTACCATTTCAGTAGTGATGAGTCATTTGGCTTTAGTAGGAGAAAGATCAAGCCATAGACCCTGAGGCGAATGAATCTGATGATGCTGAAGATAGTAATCTGGGAGAAGAAAAACTTATGCAGAGGAGACTGGAAATATTTTCTTCCCCTGCTGCCCAGAGAATATCTTCTTCATTCTTGCTCATCCCAGTGTATTAATGCAACAGACAGATTAATAAATTAAATAGTGCCTCCCTAATCTCCAGTTTATCACCAGCATATGGATACAATATGCTCCAAATCCTAACTCACTGATAATTAGGATGAATTTTACAGTAAGAATTAAAAGAAAAACCTCTAATGAGGATGTAGAAGTTTTATTATCCACATAGCAAATATCTACAAAAGCATGAAAAGTAAAATCTAGTGTTTTGATTGGAGGACCTGATTTGACACACAACCAGTTGCCAGATTCCCTGTTATGTCTCTAGACAATCAGTGCTTTGGGTGGCCAGAAAGGTCCACTGGCCTGGAAAGTCAGGGTGCTTGGGCAAAGCTGTGTGTCTTCCCAGAACACTCTGCACAAACCTAGTACCAGAGTTTCAAAAAAGAAATTCAATAAAGGGAAGTCAGCTCTCACCTCTCCTGCACCTTGAATTTCAGAACCTCTATTTTATGTGTCAAAGTTTCAGATTACAACCACCAAACTGTCAGGCTTTGGCATCTGACTCAACATGCCTACTGGGCATGTTTTTCAGACTCCACAAACTCACTGGGCAAACGAAGAATAATTTGTTTAAGCATCCACACTACTCCTTTGATGCAGGTATAATGAATCTCTATTCCACAACGGAAAACTGAGGAATGGAAAAAATATTACCTACCTAAGGTGAGGAAACCAGCATCACAGACAATGCTAGAATGCAGATCATCTAATTACTGGACTGTATTCTCCTAATTGCCAAATAAACCCACAACCCTAGCAGAAGAATGATTATGCCTTCATCACTATCCTGTTTGCTCAACAATCCAGTAATAGAGCAGTGACTGAGAGAAAATACATTTTGTTTTTGAAAAATTATCTCAGAGATTTCACAAGTCGTCACACAGAGACATGTAATGAGTTCAAACCACTCTTAAAACTAAAATCTGAAACAAGCTTCTGAAAAGGAATCTGTGTCACTTTCTGAAACAAATTGTTCATTTACATTCCTTTAATGATCTGGCTGTATTGAACCCAACGCACTGAGCAACACATGCAAGAAAGCTCATTTACACTTCCAACTTTGTTTTTCCAAGGGAGCTGTATTATTTACCTCCTCATTTCCTTTGGAGCTCTTACGATGGGAGCTATAAGCTAAATGTCTCGAGCAATAGATGGAAGATGAAAGGTGACCAAATATATTCAAGCCGACAATAAACAGAGAGCATTTGTAGGTGAAAACAACCAGCTTGGCACAAGAGAGAGAGAGATAATGCAGTGGGTTTAATAGGAGGCTTTTAACATTTCCTGTTCGGGATTGGCTGGCTTATTAATGATTTAAGCACAAATTGAATTAACCAAATATTGAACATATGTTCTTTTAAACTCTCTTAAATCTACCAGAGCCTTGTGCGGGAGAGCTATGCAGCCATGCTGTTGAAGTGGGGGGAGGATGACAAGGGGGTATTGAGGGTGACTGGGTAAGTAAAACATAACCTGAAGGTGGTCAATTTAATGCTGTGTTAGTGGCCTGAACTTTCAGTTCCCAAAGGGAAAGGATGATTAATGCCACTACCAAATGTATACCCATACCTGACCCTGATCTCATCAAATCCTGCTGCCACCATCTGCTGTTTTTAATTCCTCTGCAATATTTGTATTTGCTACCTCCCTCCTACAAAGAGAGGGAGAAAAAAAAATGTTCCCTGCTTATGAATGGTGTGATCTGGTTGTACTGGCTGAACGCTGGCCAGGAGGCATCTGTTGCTTATAGTCCTGACAGCATCTGCTACTATTTCTCACTTTTCCCAGCATGCTGTGAGATATGGTTTCTCCCAAAGGTGGCCTTTGTATGCACCATTGTCAATTCCATCATTGTCTGCCACAGCCTGTTCCCACGATGCAGTGGTAGTTATTACCACGCTGCAAGACCTTTTCTTGCAGGCTATCTGTAATCTAAGATATTGTGTGATTGAGTTATGCTGTTAACCCTTTTCCTATGCATCAAACCATTAAAATAAAAAGAAACAGCCTGGACCATTTTTGGAAGGAAAACCTTCAGGGCTCGCAATGGATGGGAAAGTGAAACAGATTTTTTTTTGTGGGGTTTTTTTTTACTTTTAAAATAATGACAGTTTGGCATTAAGTAAACTCGAGGTCTAAAAACAAACAGACAGAAAGACAAAAATCAAAAAATGTCCTAACTAGCAATTTTAATTCCTTTAAAAATGCTATAAAGGATGCATTGTTTTTTCTCCTGATTCCTGATACGGCTATTAAGCATTGTAACCAAATGTGTGTGAATGCTATTATTTATGTGTCTGATCTTTAAATACCCTCTGCTAGTGGGATACAGACTGAGACTTCTGATGGACATAGGCGTCCCAAGCTGTCATCTTGCCTTGTCCTTCTGTCAAACAGTTAGTGTGTCAAGCGCTTCTCCTGGGAACTTTTAGGGTAAGAGACTGTAAGCGCAGAACGGTCCGGTCTCCAGAGAGCCACTTTTAACTCATGACAATATCCTTGGTGTCAGCTCAGAATAGCCCACTATGGGGCAAGGAGAAAGAAAGCGCAACAGATGTTACTAGTAAAACCATGTTTACAATTCTGTAAAGTTATTGCCCTTATGTACCTTCTGACCAAAACCCACTTAAAAGACAGCCAGGTTTGTAGCGGTTGGATTTTTAAGTCAGTTCTGTTCACATAAATCTTCACACAGAGAATCGGTGCAATTAAAATAGACATCACATCTCTCACTTTTATGTGCCACTCCCATTCTCCCAAGGTCATTTGTAACAGTGTGGACTTTCAAATAATATAGTTATTAGTTATCACTTACAGCTGTATTTATGGTAATTTGTATATCTGTATAAGAATTGTAAATATCTCTCCCTAAAATACATAGAGCATGAGTGATGTTTTATCTCACCAAATGCATTCATACATCTTTTATCCTCTTTTTTCCCCCTTCTTTTTAACTTTTCATTATTTTGGGGCTCCTCATTATCTATGGAATCATACCTAAATCCCCTCAGAGGTACTTTCACAGTTTTGTAATAGTTAAAGTAAGGAAGGTGGCTGACTCTGGAAGCAATGATGATAATTAACTGATTTTTTAAATCCATCTCGGAGGAGACCAAAATACTGGAGAGACGGGGGGAGATGGGAGGGAGAGGCAGGACGGGAACAAACATGGAACTTGTGAAGAAGGTTTTTAAAACTAAACCACTCCAAAATCCTCATCTCTCCTTCTGCCCAGTCCTGAGGAACTGTCATGCAGTGCAATACAGCACTGGTGACAAAGCAAATATCAGGGCAGCATTTATAAGGCTACATTTGGCTAATGTTCCCCTGTTAGCCTCCTTTGTGTTATATTTTGCGTCACCTACCTTACATTTTCCCCAGAAGAGGGCTTCTGAGGGAGGGGTAAATTGTGTTATTTTATAATCTCTGTGATTCTTATTTTCAGTGGGGATTCACGTTGTTTCAACTGTGTTTTTACCTTGTCTGCTCTAATACTGCTGACTGTAGTACTAGCATGGAAGGAATGTAAAGAACAAGTACTGTACAGACTGACTACTCTCTTTGGCACCAGTTCATCTTGCCTTCACACTTTTTCTAGTTATTTGAAGTCCATATTCACTGTTATAATAAATTTAAATGAGGAAGTCTGATTTAAAACTGTTTTACATTCTCTCTGTGCATGTAAAAGGCAAAGGAGAATACGACATTTTATAGGCTAAGCCAGGTATGATGTAGACAACAGATCTGCTGAGCTGCTGTTGGTTAAGACCATTAAAAATACACTGCTGAATCCAAGATCAAGTTCTTCTCTGCACTCTGAAATCCTTTTTCCAGAGGCAACAGGTAACAGAAGGAAAACCATGGCTGGGAACTCACTTGCCGCTTTTCTATTGCTAAAACAGGATGAGCTTGGGGAAACAAAGACAGTACCTAGAGCTGGACCTTGGTACTTAACAGCACCTGGTCTCCATGATGGCTGCAAAATCTGCACAGGAGTTTTGCATCGAGAAATTAGTGATTTCTTTGGAAAAAAAAAGAAGAAAGATGTGCACATGAAGGAATCCACAGGTGTAAACTCTGTGTGACCCACTTTTATAGCGCATTTAATATCCATAGATGGAAAGCAATAAAATTAACCTAGCCGCCACATAACGTAACTTGTGACAGAATAATTGAGTGGGATCACAACATACAAATGCTCTGAACAACAGATGTCAAGCTACAGATTCCTCCCAGGTTGGCTGTGGAAGCTGAACTGCTGCAAACTTACCACCATTTCTAAGTCTGTAGTTCCCTGAGACACCACCGTATCCTTTGCTATTTCCATTACGATACAGGATCTTTTACTGGCAGCTTTTTTGCGGAAGGATCTGTATACTTATTTCTTGTGACAAGGTGAACCAAGGTAAGACTTACTACGAAGGGCACTATGACCTTCCTGAGATCTTCAGTAGAATACAGCAGATGTAAGGAGGCACAAAAGCACTGCTTTCAAACAGCAAGAGATTTGCACGCTGATGGCGTAACATCGCTTCAACAAGCCTCACTGGATAGTTTTTCCTATTTCAGGCCGATCATAGGGACTCTGTTGCTCTTCATTTTGACTCCTCTCTGCTTGAGGTCTGGCTGAAGTCAGTGAGCGGCTCCTGCGAGAGGCGGTGGGCGCACCCTGCCCCTCGGATGCCAACATGGGTCCCAGGCCTCACCAGCGCTGTCAACCAGAGCTAACTTCAAGCCCGCCGGCAGCTCCCCTGGCTGAAAAGCAGCGGTGGCACATTTGCAGACAAGCATGTGTGTAAACGTTTTCCTGAATCAGGAAATACTGCCAGGCGGCAGCGAGATTTTTTTCCCCTGTTTGTTTCAGCAGTAGCAACAAGTACGGACAAAATTCCTTTATTATGGGTGAGCAGGGTATTTAGGCTAGGATCTGTTGTCTCTTCTCCTCCCTCCAGCATTATTGTCAGCAGATCTGTCTGCAAACCAGAAAAAAAACTTCTGCAGGTAGGTTTTGATAGCAAGGGTGAGCTGGAGGCTGCCTCTCACTGACCCACTGTTTGTTTTTCTTTTTTTTTTAATTTAGCCAAGCAGCTAGAGCTCCCACCACGCCGAACGGAGATTTAAATAAATCGAAGCGGAGGCAGGAGAGGCCTGTACATTGACCGGGAAGGGTCGAAGGAGGAGGAGGTGGCACGCCAGGGGAGATCGGCCACCCGACGCCACCTCGGCAGCAGCGCTTGCCCCAGGCCTCACGGCCACGAGCCACCTCCTGCCCATCGCCCACGAGGCGCCAGCTTGTGGCCTCCGCCCCACCACCCTCCGGCTGGGTTTGCTGGGATCCAATCCTCCCGCCTTCCCCTGCCATCCTGGCCTCCTCTAGCCTGCTGTGGCCCTTTCCCGGCCTTCCCCGGCCTCTTCCCGGCCTTCCTTCCCCGGCAACAGCGGGGCGGCAGCCAATGGGGCCGGGGCGGGTCAGGGCGGCGCGGCGGCGGCGGCGCGGGCCTTTGTGCGGGGTGGCAGGTGACCACGGCGGGGGAACAAAGCGGGGTCAGGGCGGGAGCCGGGTCCCTTTTCTCAGGCCCATGTTCTCCACTCCTCACAATCTGTCTGAATTTAACTTGCCATTGAGGGCCCTGGCTGTAGAAAACAGCTTTATGTCGACTAATCCAGGCAGAAGTAAGGGTAGACACAGAGACAGGTTTGAAGGCGGGGACGTGGCTATTCTGCTGCCTCTTTTTTTTTTTTTTTTTTTTTTTGGCTTTTTTTTTTTCGCTCCCCCTCCCTTCCCCTCTGCCTCCAGTGAAAAGTTTTCTGAACAAAAAAAAAAAAAAAAATGGTGACAAGATTAATCAGCCCGTGGAGCTGAAACACATGCTTGACTTAAACAACCTCTTTGCTGTTATTAACAACTGCTCCAGCATTTCTCTTGTTATGCTAATGGTACAGATTAGAGTAAAATCTATTCCTTCTTTGCTGAACAGGCCAATTGATAGAGGCCGATCTATTTTTCTCCACCGTTTTAATTCTTTTTTTCTTCAGGCACAAGTGTTTGTGGCAGCAAGAACAACAGAACACGGAAAAAAAAAAAAAAAAACAAAACCGCACACAAAAGTGACTAGCCCTCACATACACTAAAATCATTAATAAATACAAATCTATATCGGTCTCTGCTACAGCCTTGAAATAATGTCTGGGTGTTGTAAAATAGGCTGACCACAAAAGACAGGAAATTCAACATAGTGGCCGGTGCCCTGCCTTTAACTCATTCATTTTTTTTTCCTGCGCAGACACAGAGTGCCTGGCAAAGGAGATGGCTTTGATTACTTTTAATACATTCCTGGGATGAAAAATGAAGGAGAAGGGAGTGTTGCTGGCAAGTCCCGTGGAGGGGAAGAGTGCAACTTGACTCAACACCACACCACGTGCTGGAACGTCATTTGGACGGAAGGAGACAGTCCTGTTGCCAGCACAGGACATAGGGCCATTTGCTCTGTGACATCAAGGGGAGCAGGAGAGGTGCCTGTGCGTCAGTCCGGTCTTGGTGGTTTGTGCCTCCTGTTAGCCTGGGTCAGACTTTAAATGCTCTTTATTTTTTCTATATTTCCCCCCCTGACTTTTTAGTAGTCAAAGACTGGGACCTGTTTCACAGATAACAGCAAAGATGACATTGCAACCTATGAGTTTATGATATGCTAAATATTTAAAAGCTAATATGTCTGATATCTCAGCGAAGAACTTTCAACAGGCAATAACCACTGAATGAGAATGAATGCACCATCAACTTCCATGTACAGCCTGTATATAGTATTTATATTAAACCCTGTATCACTTCCTCTGGATTTGAGTTGTTCCTGTATAAATAAGTGGAAACATCACAACCGTGGTGCTGCCTCATCCTAAGTCAACTTAAGTCAGTGAGATTCCTCCCGTTGATTTTGCTGATTTCTAGATTTGGCCATCTCTGTATACAGTCACTGCTCAGTGGCGAACATCTGCTGCTGCCTACCACCTTCTTCAGCCTCCCCAGACCTAATCACAGTTGGTTGGTACTGCAAACTTAGGCAAGTTCAATGTTCCATAACTTCAATGAGTTCAATGAGTTCTATGAATTTCCAGGATTCACTTGTGAAGCCTGCAGTAAGAGCAGGCTGATCTGCCTGGATCCAAAGACGTTAAAGACTCTCCTGGGTAAAGCCTGGATGTGGAGGTCAGCACTTTGCTAGCACTAAATTTGATTGGACAGATTTCATAATTTAACAGAGTCAAAGACCACAGGAATTGTTAGATCATCTGCTCTGACTTTCTGCATACCATATGCCATCATATTTCACCCAGTTATTCCCATATTGAGCCTAATTACCTGTACTTGATTAAAACAGATCACCCATCCTGTCCTAATGAGATGAAATAAAAAAATGGGTAACTACTACCTCCTGTAGAAGTTTGTGCCAGTATTTTAATGACCTTCACTCTTTTTGTGCCAGTATTTTAATGACCTTCACTCTTCAAAAACATGTGCATAGTTTCTCATTTGAGTGGGCCTGGCTTCAGTGATCGGTTTTTGCCTTATTAGGCTCTACTGGAGTAAAAGAGCCTTCCTGAACCTATCTTTTTTAGTGAAAGTATGTAGATTTCTTTGCAATCTTTGTGTCTTCATGTCAATTTTTTTGACATTATAAACTGGTTGAACTCCTTAGGGTGTTCACTGAAAGCCACTTCCTTGATCTTTCTTGGCTGTTAAGTGGGGATTACCTACTCCCATTTGCTAATCCCGTGCAGGCACCCAAGGATTGCTTTGACCCCTTTGCCATAGCCATGCTAAGGCAGCTGCTCCACTGTGAGTGCCAACCCTCTCCAAAACTGACATATTCCAGGAGGCAACCCCACTTTCTCAAGGAGTGGCCCGCCTTCTTTGCTCCTAAGTGTGCACCATTTTGCAGTTTTAAACACATTGTGTTTGTCTGACACATGATCATAGTGCTCCGTATGACTCCTGTGTCCTCAACCATTCTACTAATCTTTCTATGTAAATCTATATTTAGAAGGGCATTTTATTTTTACTCCAAGATGAGCAGAATGAAGCATGCATCTGGCTGCTGTCAAGCACACTAGGAAAAATCTCACTGAAAGATAATTACCTAGGGACAACTTCTCTTCAATACAGGCCAGTATCTAGCTATTAATCTCTTTATCACACTATCTACTGATATTTTAAAGAATTTCGGTCTTAATCAGTGTCCCATAGCATGAATGCTGTATGAAATATATTAAATCTCTGTAGTTACCTTTAAAAGTTGAACTTTGAATCTTATTGAAGAAGGAGTTGCAGTTATTGGATAAGATCAGCTTTTTTCGGTGTCATTAATCCAAAGATATTTCCATCTTCTAATTCTTTATTGATTAGAATCTATATCAGTCTAAACATTATTTCCCCTCAGATAAATGGTAGGCTAATTGAGACACTGTTACTTGGGTCATCCTACTTGCCCTCTTTGAATATCAGCAGGTCATTTGCACTCTGTACAGCTGGAATATCCTTGGTACTCTGAGATGAATTGAAAATGAATGTCAACAAGCTGAAGATTTCCTCAGTCAATGGTTTCTGAACTTATGGATATAAGTTACTGAGCTCTGATGGTTTATAAATTATTATCACTAAAAAATGTTGCCTTGCTTTCCTTACAGTGACTCAGTCTCTGAAAGGAGCTTCTATGACCTTCATAAAATAGAAGTACATCAAGAAAAGAAAAAAAAAATAGCTGTGAAATACCTATTTTTCCAGATCCAGGGAATCCTCTTTTGTAATCTCCAACTGCTAATATTTATATCCCTTCATTAGGATTTCTTTTGTTCCTACAGTAGTTAAAAAATTGCTGTTCATTGTCTTCAGCAACTCCAGATAGGGATTTACCCAACTTTGGCTTTCCCTTATCGATTTTCTGCATTTCATCCCTTGTTATATCCTTTGTTATCAATTTTAACTTTTTCATTATGCTTTCAATATTTCTGACTGCTGCTTTCAATATTTTGCTAATGCTTTGTTGTTTCTTCTTATGATAAGTGCACAGTTACAGTAAAATATCACCTCTATCCAGAGAAAATATAAGGATGTACTGCATTTTTAGTACATCGACACTGTGATTGACTCCCTAAAGGAAATCCAAGAAATCGTAAACAAACTTTTTGTTAGTTTGTGCCAAGAAGTCCTCTTTCCAAGAGGAAAGGAGATATATACCAATATGTCGATAACTTCCGATGCAGTCCCAGGTTAGAGCTGCAGGCTGCATCACTGCATTCTCAGGACTGTGCCACATTGGCAAGAGCATGCAGAGGAAGCATCAAAACCAGTTCAAGAAATCCCAGGCAGAAATATGGGGGTGTGTGGCCCATGGTAGGTGTGCAGTTACCAGCAGGACTGTCTCAGTACACTGTAGTCATACCACATGTGAGCAATGGCCCAACATCCAGCCGGAGGCACTGCTCTGCTTGGGCTGATGGACATTGGGAACCCCCTGGATGTAAAAAGGTATGAGGGAGTCAGGACCTACAGAGGGTACTGTGACTCCTTCTCACCCTCAAGTAAATCTGCAGGTAGGCTTGGCTTCCCTGGATAATTCTGTGTGAAACGAGCATCGGAGCGCGTATGGTGTTAGCTGTTTCTTAAACAGAGAGAGAAATCCAGCCATTTTGGGCCACCTACTAGGTAAAAGAAGTTCTTACTCTACACTGAAGAAAGTGTTCCTGCGAGAAATATCCTCCACTACACTCAAGTAAGAACTCAACAACAAAAAGAAAACAGAATAAATATTTCTGATTTTCACCCATATACCTTAAAGTTATGGGGTTTTTAAATGGGATTTCAATATCTACTTGCAAATCAAATATTTCTCTCAGTGAGAATTCGTCCCTACACAGCACAAGGACTGTCAGTCCTACCGTAGGGCGCATTTCCCCCCTCACTTGGAACGTGTAAGGATGTCATTATTTCTTGTTCCAGTTTAGCTGGTGGGGAGCAGTGGGAAAAAAGTGAGAGGAGAAACATGTTGGGCTCTGATGCCAAATCCCTGAGACTGAGCTTCATGGAAACAATGCCAAAATACGGATTAGGCAATACAGGAGCCAAGATGCTGTACAGGAACTCATTGCCAAATTTTAAATAAAAATACTGCTCTTAGAGAGGAAATTATTAGATTTTAAGACGAGTCACCACATTGTCCAGCACTAATGCCTCTTATAGCCAATGTCTGCAACCCAACACAGTATTATACAAAGGGTTGAGGCCAACTATTCTTGCAAATCAGTGAGGAAAGAGCAGAAGTGGTATAATTGCTGCTATATTATTATTATTATTGCATAATTTTCTATTCATAATACTACAGCCAGAGACAGTGAACTTTCTTATGCAGCAGATAGTCAAGAAAGCTGAACAAAACTCTGCAGTTTCCACTTACCAGCATTCACACAATTTGCTTTGGTCCACATACCATGCAATCCCTGGTTTACCCAGAAATATCTTGTAGACAGAAGCTGTGGCTAAAAATAAGCCAGCAAAGGAACTAAACACAGTAATAAAGAGACTTTGTTGATACGTGAAACATTTTCAGAGAATTGCACAACATCTAGCAACTTTTCCAAGCTTTAACTACTCCATCATTGGTTGTGTTGTGCAGTGCCTCTTCTGTTGTTCATATTTCTGCAGCATTACAGAGTCCTATTTGTGGACCCATTCTATTTAGGCATCAGTACTCTGTTGAACAGTACCAGATTTTGTGGTCTTTCAAACCAGCTACTGGTTGGAGAAGATGTGATACAGAGTCTGGAGGTTTTCTCAGTGTGGGAGTTATCAGGCTTTCTGGATCAGAGACTTGGCGACAGCCATTCTCATTTCTGTCAGTCACAACGTACTTTAAACATTCACCTTTTAGCTGAGTGCACTGTAAAGGGAAGATTGTTCTATAAACTAGCTCCTTGGACAGCTGATGGTGTACTGCACTCAGGCTGGGAAACAACTGGTTAGAGAGTATTTCAGAAAAGCTCCAGGGGCCAGAGTTTCTGAAATGAATCAGAACCTATTAAAGAAATACCTAGACTCTGCATCACTCTCTTAGGGTTTGGCTGCAAAAAGTTTTGTAGGCTGACACAAACTTACTCTGCCCACACTCCAGGCAAGCACAAACTCTTTCCACCCTAGTCAAAACCAAGGAAACTTTGTTCTAGCGGACATGCAGCTGTGTTAGGGCTGTATGGATCCAAGGTGGTTTCTCCTCCATCTCCCAGCAGGACTTCTTAGCAAAGGCTCAGCACCCCTCTAGCCACAGCTTCCAGTTTGGAGCTGTCATGGGTCCAGCTACCTCACTGAACAAGCAGAGTATCACACAGCCATCGCACCATACAATAATGTATTCAGTATACTCTGTGTGCATGAGAGATGGGGAAAAACACTCAAAAGTCCATTGCCTGAGACCTCTCAGCAAAAAATATTGCTGTACAACTCATCAGAAACAATCCCATTTCTAGAATTCATTCCAGTTAGACAAAAACAAGAGTCAAAATCTTCTAATGCTGGAAGTGAATTCTCCAGGGAAAGAGGCAACTTGATTTATCCTAGAAGTTTGTCAAGGGCAGAATAGCATTCTTCCAAAGAAAAACAACTGGCAAAGCCACAGGTGTGAGCCCCATGCCCAGATAGTGCCAGACTGAAGCTATTGTATGCTCTTAATGAATTATGCCACTGCTATATTAATTTGGCTTGTATAAATGTAAGAATATATTCTATCTATTTCCATAAATATATGTAATGCTATAATATATCTTATATGTTATAAGCATATATTGACTTTACATCAGGTATTGTCAGTGTATGACAGTCCTGTGCTTGGCTCACCATTGGTGCACTGTGCAAATTTGAGTATCACTGTTGAAGCAAGATGCACGGCAATTGGAGAAAGCCCAGAGGAGATGAACAACGTGGGGTGACCACATTCAGAAAAGTCTGAGGGACACCAGGATGAAAGTCTTCAAATACGTGAAAGGCTGCCAGTAAAGAAGAAGAGAATAACCTGCTTTCCTTATCCACAGGTCAGGAGCTTATTCTGACATTAGGAAAACTTTCTGACAGTCGTGACAGTGACCAACTGGGTCACTGTGAGTGATTGCAGCATCTGTGCCACTGAAGGTCTTAAAGAAACTAGAAAATATCTCTCAGGGAGGGAGATATATCACATAGGTAGAGCTGGTCCTGCCTTCGTGAAGTGCTATAGACTTGATGACCTCCAAAGATGCCTTCCAGGACTGTTTTTCTGCGGTCCGTGTTTTCAGTATTACCACCTGAATGAAAAAGGCTCAGTCTCAAAAAAGAGAAAGACTTCTCCCTCTAAAGATCCGAAGACCCATGCTAGCCAGATCCAACTTCTGAGTGGTAAAAGCTTCAGAATAAGGACTGGTGCCTGCAGACTTCTGTGGGTTAAATGCAAGTGTCTGGAGGTATTAACTACTGCCCATTCCTGGTCTTCAACCATCACCCGCATACTGGAAATGCAACAGCAGACATGACAAAGAAGCAATTATCCCAACAAAATCAGTTATTACCAGTGATTCATATGGTAATGATGGTGGTGAGGATGATGATGATACTGCTCAACTGTAGCAAGGATGATAATAACCAGTGTTTTAGGGGACGGATTACAGGTTTAATCAAAATGAATAGTTTATCACAGATAATGAATTTTACAGGGGAATATGGTCCTAGGAAAATGCCTTGTTCTGAATGCCTGAAAATTACATTGATTTAAGTAGTGGGCTACCATATTTGCACTATTCATGTAGGAGAAGAGAGAATGTAGCATTTTTATGTAGATACTCTTTGCCATCCTTAAAAAATGGGTGTTAATGTGATGATCGTGGTAAGGAGAGCCATTACAGAGTCCCACATGTTTATTGGTATCATTTTTATAAGCTCTAAAATTTTACTTGTCACATTTATATCATCTTTGTTTTGTCCCTGGCATAGAAAGAAAAAACTATGCTAAAAAGAAACTAAGGTTTGTGAGCATCTTGTGAAATTCATAAGCAACAAAGATCCTAATTCAGGAAAATGTTGAGACTCCTGTTATTAGAGTGGGACTTAAACACAAGCATAGATGAGAGGGAAGCTGTCTCAAACAAAGGACAAACGGAGAAGGTCTGGAACAATAGATTAGCACTAAAAAATTTGTTAAGCATATTCATTTCCCAGTATGTGTCCTTCTTTATAACATAAAAAAAAAGGTTATAAACTTCATTTATATGTTGTAGGGAGAGGCTAGAAAACCAAACCTGAGAGAAAAGGATGTGATCAGATAGAATTAAAGAGTTGCCCATGTTTTAAAAATGGATAGAGAAATTTCAGACCCAAGAGAACATTACTCTATTCCCCAAAAGAACTGGGCTACCAGTATTTCTCCTTTCCCATTCATTTAACTTATTCTTGTGTAGTTTTCTTGTTGAATTCTCTATAAGATCGTTCCTGATACTTTTAATGCTATTTTGCTGTCATTGTTGATTTCAAACCAGGCTCTACTTTACTTCACAAAGTGCCCTCCAAACTCAAACAAGCTGCAGAAATGCTGAAATCAATACATGCCTCTTGAAGGATAGATCTTTTGTAACACAAAGGAGAGAATGACTAATAGATTACTGAAGCCTTAACAAAACCTCAACAGATCCCCATATGGTGCATTGCAATTAAAAGAGTGGAGGATGGATTTATAATTTTTGGGGTGGAGAAAAGAAAAAGAAAAGAAAGACTTTTGGACAAGAAAATGAGTGAGGTGGAGACAGAAGTGATGTGTGACCATACACAAAATAGAAACCCTTCTTTCTGAGCCTTTCATCTCCGGGTCACTGGTTCCAATCGAGCCCAGGTCGATAGTGAACAAAAATCATTTTAATCTGATGGCTGTTTGCTGACCTATGTGAAATGAACTGGTTGTGTCAGTCCACTTCCCAGCTGACAGCTCTCCCCATCATCAAGGCCATTGCTACAAGTGGCAGTAATTGGTACTTTTTTGAGGCCAGCTCAGCTAAAAGGCTGAAGAATGGAAAAAGCAGTAGGGCTGAACCACCTCCTCCTCTTGTCCAGCTGCTCCCTTCAGGTGAGTGCTGGGGGGCGCTGGGGGAAGCTGGCACTGCTGTTGCCTGCACCACATCTGCTCTTTGAACCAACAAAAGACTTCGGGGCAAAGGGGAGTCCTCTGAAGTGGTAAAGACCTCTTGTGAACACAGATTTCTTGGGGAGGATGTGGGGTAATAAGGCCCCAGGCCTGCAGTGCATTGCAGGTGGATACCATTGTTTGTTGGTGGCCCCATGGGAGGGTGTCTGTGCGAGCACGGGTCTCTGAAAGGACTCATCAGGCTACTGAGCCTGGTCTCCGGGGCCTGAGGGTTTATAGCTACAATTCCACCTACAAAACAGGAGCAAGGAGGCCTAAGTCCAACTTCCATTGATGGCAGTGGAAGGACATCTGGCCTCACTCACATGTGCATATGTCCAAAGGACATTTTCAGAGAATTTCAGTTTTTAATGAAACAAGCTCATGTGAGGGGTGACTTGACAAAGTGAGCGGAATCTAAGATGGTAAAATAATAAAGGAAGAAATAAAATATGAATGTCAAGAGGTTAATAAAAACTAATGCCCTAGAGAGGAGAATTTTAATCATGAATTTTATCAATGTTTCTCTGAGCAGCTGATACCTCCCCTATTGCGAAGAGATAATATACTATAAAGATAATATTATGAGGGGGACTTTCAGTTACACTTTAAGCCACAGACACCCTGTCTCCCTTGGATGCCCCCTGGAAATGGTGACTTTGCCATGGGAGATCAGAGATGCCAGGATGGTCTAGCTAACAGGGGGCACCAACAGGTGCTCCAAAGCCTGCACAAGTGGTTCTGGCCAGTGACATTTTCTACAAGGTAAATCTGTGTCTGATGCTGCAGACAAGAGGGAGAGTGTCCCCAGTGGGTGAATGGAGTTAGAACTGCTGGCAAAGCTGTGAACGAAGCCTGACAGAGTGAGAAATTCACCTTGTGAATCTCCATTGCCCCTTTCAGGGATACACGCAGGCACATAAGAGAGTGAGGTCCCATCATGCATTCTCCAGGTAGAAGGATCCATGCTGCAAGTGGATTTCCTGACAACTGAATGAGATGCTCCCAACAGTGGACTTCACAAGCAGATTTTGTTATACTACAGCTATGAAACATAGGTGTATGGGATAGGAACAAGGAAGAAAAGAAGCCAGAAAATATTAGGAAGAACCTGGGTTTTGCAAGTCATGCCTTGTGCAACTAAGTCTTTGCCATACATGATCTTCTTTCACATATACACAAATGTCCTTTCCAGTACCCAAACCAAGCTGGGTGATGGGGAAAGCAACACCTCAATTCTCAAAGTAAGGACAAGAAAAAGGTATGATGCTCTCTCATGTGGTATACTTCTGAGCTGCTGCCATTGTCAGATAGACTGTGGCCAGAGGTAATCTGTGTCAGAGGCTGGCAGTTGTCCTCACCAGCACATGTACAATCTAGTCCATTTATCTAGAGCTGGAGAGAAAAAGGTGATGTGTCTGCATGGAATAAATTCCTTTTCAGTTTGCACTGGTGATCCCTCATATCACTGTCAAGAAAAGAAAATTCTAGCAACTTCAGTCTGGACACTAATGAATATTGACCACTAGTGAAGCTGACTGTGGACACTGAATTCCCTTGTAGCTCAGAATCTGAAGAGTGGGAATACTCAGGGTATCTCCAAAATCCAAAAGGGAGCTTGCCTTCCTGCTAGCAGAAATAATTCAGAAAGCAGTGGGAAGAAGTAATGGTCTAACAGGCACCTGTCCCACCTCAGCCTGAGTCAGTCCTCAGACAGGAGGAGGAAGAGCAAGCACTTAGAGGGCTGCAAGTGGGAGATGTGTGTTATGACAATTGAACTGGCTGGGCTTTGGCTGGAGTCTGTTGCTCCCTAGGATCCTTTCTCTGTTTAATCCAAGTTAAACTCACTTTTCCCAGACGTTTACCATCTGAATTCTGTTGCCATGTATAAAGAGCTGGGGTGACTGTCCTGTCTTGGGCAAGGAAGAGAAAGGGCAGAGCCGGCACGGAGAGCTTGTGGGATGAGCCCATTTCCACAGTATGCTGTGGGATATAAGGTTTGTGATTCTCAGAAAGGTGAGGAATTATATTAAGAGGAAATTCATTCATATAGCATCAACTGGTAAACTAAAATGCACGTGTTATATGATAGTCCTCATCTCTTAGAATACAAACCAGAACAAAATGTTCGGGGGCAGGTAGAAACATGATACAGAGGTGAATTGCACCTGTGAGGTGTCAGACCTTCCTCTGAAGAATTTGGTCTTTTCAGAGATAAGATCAATACTGGAATAAATAGGCTGCAAACAGAAGAATCCAGAAACTATTTCCATAGTGGCTCAGACTTCTGGTCCATTTAAAATTGAGTACCCCAGTGCAGCCACCAGCCACCAGCTTGTTCAGAAGCTGTTAAGCCCCTGTAATAGACAGTTCTGTGAGGATATACCTGGTTTGAGCTGTTTCTTTCTAAATACTGCAGTATTGTCACCTCAGAATTTGGGTGAGCCTCCATGAATATTCATAACTTGTAAGGTATGGGATGTAGGGGATTGGAGTTTTGCAATAATTGGGAATTACATGAGACCACCTAGTTCATTAAAACAAAATGAAAGACAGAGTCAAAGGCAGGCCTGCAAAGGTAAACAGTGCATGAATTCACTGCCTCCATATTTAAAGCCTTCAAAGCCTTTCACTTGAAATCCTTTTCCGCTCTGGATCTCAGCATGAGTCTGGCTGCCGGGAGGTTTTGTGTGGTGGCCTGTCAGCTTCCATCTCCAACACAGTGAAATTCAACTAATTGTAAGTGCACATTGCTCCAGGCGTACACTGCCGCTTGGGCCACGCACACGCACCGAGACCCCATCCACCTACTGTAGAATACAGTGTTCTTTCCCCACACACGCACACTCTTCTTTATTGCTAGTTACAATCACTGAAAAGATGACAGGCCAGAGCAAGGAGCAAGAGATCCCCATTGTGTTTCTGCAAAAACCAGCGAAGAGGGATTTAGTCCCACGACTGCGTTATGTGCCAAGAATTGCAGCAATCATTGGCCTGTGCCTCCGTTAATGAAAAAGGGTTGGCCAGAGAGCACTGTGGGGCTGCCTCTGCCATCGGACTTTGATCTTACCTGCTGAAGCTGACCTCACTGCCGTGTCAGGCTCTCTGCATTGCAGCTGAGGATCATAAAGCATCAAGAGGAATAGAAAAATGGGAAATACCTCACAGTTGAAGACCCTCCGTGACCCAAATAGCCTCTGTAAGTGCTAATCCTCAGTTGCTTGTGAGGTTCTGCAAGGTCAGTAGCCACACAGGCCTAATTTGCTCCTTAAGCAGAACTGTTTCGTTCCTGAGCTTTCATGGCAATTGTATAGTCACAGATTACTGGCAAACTGTCCCCAGCAGGCTTTTTTTCAGCATGTTCCCATTCTTTCAGAATTTTCCATCTGAACTTCACAGAAGTCATCTGAGTTTGGTTTTGTTTCTGGATTGGATAGGCCAGGTTTTACTTCCATCCAAGTAGGTTTTGTTTTCTCAGTCCTTAAACTAGAACCTTTTTAAACTTAATTTTGGCTATCAGCTTGACCATCACAGATTGAGGGTGATATACTGCTTGCGTGAATGCCATCATCTTCAACTGGACCCTCTTCTTGGGGGACAATGCAAAAGTACATTTACCTTTGTCTCTCACAAATTTCCTAACTCCCCAGTAAAAAGCCAAAAGAGTTTTTTTGCATCACTTTTTCTACTGACAGTTGATCAGCAAGCTACTGTGGCTGCAAACCATACGTTTCATTCTTCTGCACTCACTTTTTTGTCTAGCTTTGTGCACTTAGGTAAGCAGCTGCTCGCTCCACCACAGCTAGCACCCTTTGTAAGGGCCTCGATGCTCTTGGGGTGCATTAAGCAGGGTCGAGACACACTGAGAGATCAGCCCCGTCAGTGCACTCAGGCAGAGCATAGGTGTCTCCAAAGTTCAATGAGCTTGGCCTGGACAAGTGTCTTCCCCCAGGACAGTATAGCTCTTGTGGCAATGGAAGAATTTCAGGGAACTTTGTGATCGAAAGCTCAGATGCTAGGAATGATGCTAGGTACCTCCCCAGCAATGGGGAACTGGGTTTCTGAATTAATCTGTTTGTGCCTCAGTCTTGTTTAGCTTTTGTATAAGGTGCTGGAAGAGGTCATATCAATCCTGCCATATGCCTTTATTGTGTGTTAGTACCTGATCCTTCACTGGTGACTCAAGGTACTATAGTTGAATGAGTCATGTAAATAAGATTAATATTTGGTTAGTTGTTAGCACACCTTTCAGGCCAATCCTCATAAAGTTAAGTTCAGTTCTGAGCAACCTTCCTGATGTGACTAGCTTCATTTTCATTACTGTACTGCAGAAGTGTTTCTTGTCCTTCAGATCACCTGCTAACTCTGCTCTCATGTTCAGTCGACCTGTGACACTCTATAATTCAATGCTGCTTCAGTGACAATAACACTGAAATTCAATCACACAAGATCAACAATTTAAATAGTTCTAACTGCTCTCAAAGAACTCATAAACTGAAAGGCTTTCACTGCCATTTACCGCTGAACCTCACCACTTATGCTTACCTAATTATGCAACACTTTGCTTCCCAAGCCATTGCACCCGAAGTGCTGATTATACTGTACTTGGAGTGCTGTGTGCTCTCTGAAGGGCTGTTTTCAGTCTCTGTGAGGTTGCCACTCGGTTCCTGATAGAAGTGATCCCATTTGCTATTTCCTACTTTGTTTTGGAGGCAATTATTGAAGTGCTAATGGCTAATGTTCAGGGATGCATCCACAACACTGCAACAAGTAGAAGTGCAACAATTCCCTTTTTGGAGATGGGGACGTTGGAGTAAAGCAGTTTGCCCAAAATCTCATCTTCATTTCTGGGCAGTGTGAGAACTATGGTCCAGGAGTGCCAGACCCCCCTCCTGACTGTGAGGGCACACTTCTCTGAAAATAAACACTAGGCAGGGGAGCCCTGAGGAAGATAATAACTGCTGTTAGCTGCCTCAGGAATTAATTTGTTAGATCAGACAGTCTCAAATATATTTGAAGGAACAATTCAGTTTCATTAAATAAAAAAGTCTCAGAGGAGTTAATAGGAAGAAACATAATATGATGTTGTGTGTGGTGTATGTGTGCATGTCTGGAGACAGAGATAAACATAGAGATAGAGATACGGATACAGATAGAGATGATAGAGATAGATACAGGTACAGACAGATACATACCTACCCAAGTGAAGTATTCTGATCAGTTTATTGCTTCATTCCTTTATTTCTAGGTGTTTTTGAAAATAAATTAAAAAAAAAATAGGTCATTCCAAATACTAGAGTCAAGGAGGGCTTTTTCTTGGACCTTTTGATGTCGATTCAGAGTGTACTGGGTTTTTCTAATAGACCAAAGACAGCCTCTGCACATACAGCCAGAACAAACCAGTGTGCCAATGAAGTCTTGTTTTGAGGACTTAAGTGCTAAAAAATGACAGCTTTTTACTGGTCTTCTGCAAGACATTAATTCCTTCCACAAGACATTAATTTCATCCACAAGACTTCGCAAGGTAAAAAGTGGCGCTACAGCAAACTGGAGACACATGTATACCTCTTCTCACTTGGCCTTAAATGCCTTACCCATTTGAACTCACATTTCCAAGAAAAGATTACAATTAGGAAGAAGCAGATTAGATAGAATTGAGTGGCCCAGTTGATCCTGACATGTATTCTGATAGGTTTTATGTTTCTGGAAGTAGCTATTCAAGAGAGTTAGGGCTCCTTCCTTTGATGGAGACTCAAAGTCTATAATATCAGATGGGTTGTCTCAGAGCACTTCACCCACCTTGCAGGCAGAGAGCCAGTCTCTAACACCAAAGTGCAGGGGGAAATGTAAGAGGCACAGCCCCAAGGAATGAAGAAAATAAATAGCGCGTCCTTGCATGCCCTTCCTTACACAGGGACTCGAGAAGGGCCAGACCCACCGTTCTCACAGATTTCTCAGAGTCCTGACTCCCATCTCCTGCTTTCTGCAAAAGAACATTAAATTTTACCAGCCAGGAAACTCACAGAGGACAGCTTCTTCTGCCCGCTGAGCCAGTGCTGGGGAGCAAAGAGCTTCCCACATTTTGAATTCACACATCACCTGCCTTTGTAGGGGCCTGGATTTTTCCTTGAGCATTCTGGATATCAAGGCAAAGCATTTTTTCCCAGGAGGGCAATTTTGCTTGCACGTTCTCCCCTGAGTTGCCCTATGGTTTCTCTAAGAAGCCAGAAATCTCTAGAGCAATTGCTAGTATGGTTGATTTTTGCCATGTTGACAGTAAATAGTAGTCATTAGTAAGCAAATCCTGAATTCCCCCTGTTGCATCTTTCTCTCCCAGCTTAAAGACATTATTCAACTCTCTACTTTCTTTCCTGCAAAGCTTCTTCTAAGATAACTGTATGGTACAAAACTCACAATTATTCTACCATTCTTTTATTCCTAATCTTAATAAACAGCAATGGCTGAGGCGTAGGGATTATTTTTGAAGCATTCCTGACAAGTGAGGAGGAGTTGTTGGTTTGAGGTGCAGCAGAAAATCGTTAACCTTCAGCTAGTCATTAATCCCCAGGAAATGTCCACCCTGCAGTCAGTACTGCTCGTAGGATGAAAAGTGTTATATAAAAGCCGACTATTATTATGAGGTGAGAAAGGGGGGGGAGAAGATGTTTTTCTGAGAGTAAATGCCCTCCGAATTTTATTTGGTTTTGATTTCCATTTTCTAACAGTATTGAACTTCAGCAGAATGAGCACTGGGTTGCTTTAAACCATTGCTTCCCTCACATGTAACTCAGTTTGTCCAGGCATGGTTGGGTTTTTTTTTTTTGTTTCTCTGAATACTGTTTATTTAAGTAATTGTTGGCTCTTTTCCTGTCCTTTGTTGACCCCAGGAAACAACTTTTTTATGTGTTTCCATTCTGGGATTTCTATTATCTACTGACTTGAGCTGGGTGTACTTCCGTGAAAAGACCCAAAAGAGAAGGAGAGAGCTGAAGTTACTCTTGAACTAAAGTCAACTTGTCTTCCAGTCTGAGGCCCAAGAAAACCATCACTTGAAGCAAAGCACTTAGAAGGTAGTTTACAAGTCTACTTCCCAAGAACAAACCAGGATGCAGTGTTATCACCTCTATGAAGTCAAAAGAGGTGGTTTTACAATTTGGTGGAAAAAAGTCATGCTGTTAATTAGTCACATTAATTTGACAAAAAAGTGGGGGAAGGTGAAAAGGGGAAAGGAAGTTGGGAAAGCAAAACAGAACAGAAGGGAAAAAATCTTTATGATGAGGTGCTCGGCAGGATGAAGGAACAAAAGGAAGGCTTTCTGCCTGTCTCCTGATATTTTCCAACTCAGCAAAAAAATCCATTGTGTAGCTTAAGGGGGAAAAAAAAAAGTTAAAGTTGAAAGCTTAGTGTGTGAAAGCAACTGCTCAACCATTGTGTAATATGGGCTAATGTAATGTCACTGTTTCCCCATGATGTAAGTTGCAATTTTTGTTCCAGTTGCTGTGGTCAATGTTATCGCTTTCACTTTTCAAAAGGGGGCAAAGGGGCGCATGGAGATGGTATTTCTCTTTGCCCCCACCGCCCCTTCCCCACCCCGAAACAAATACTTCTGTTACGAAATATCAGTGCTGACCAGATGTCACTGACTTTTTTTTTTTTTTTTTGCATGTGTCCCTTAACAGCTGGCAAGAATATCAGCTCAAATTATTCACCACAAGCACACTCTTTCTGTTTGTCTCCAGATAAAGGGATTTGAAATCCTGGTTGTCAGAGAGGGATGCTGAAAACTGTGGAATGGATTTCTTTGTGCAGAGGGAATACTTCTTGAAGATCTTTAAACCAGTCAGGGATGGTCAGGACTAGCACGCAAAACCAAACATCCATTAGGGCTGGCACTTCGTGTTCTCAGAAACTGTTTTAGCAAAGGATGTTTTCTTGGAATGACTGTGAAGTGGCTTGTTCATAATAATCAGCAAATCTATATGTAGAGACATTTTTTGTTTCAGTCATGTCAGCTGAAAAAAAAAAATCTGAGCTGTGGTTACAGATGAGAAATACAGTGGGTGGATGATAAAAAGAGACTGCTGTGCATGGATGCTCTAGAATTATTTGGGACCACAGCCATGTGTCTGCGCTACCTTGAACTACACTCCCTACACCTTGCAAATGGGCTGAAGGCACACGATAGCACTAGGTTTGCAGTGGGACCGCTCACACACAGCCCTGGTGTCACAGGGCTCAGGAGGTGGCAGTGGTGATGCAGCGAGTGGCACTGCTCCACCTGGAACCTCACTCAGTGGGTACCGCTGTGCACAGTGCCAAACAGGGGCTGGTTTATCCTTATAGCCCATAAGCTTATGGCCCTTGCCACCTATGCCAATGAGGACCATTACCTTCTGCCTAACCAAAACGTTCTCCTCTTCCCCTCATATTTACAATTATATCTGCTTTTCTCTTCAACCTGACACACCTAACTGGTGCTGTACAAAATAGTGCCGTGTTCTTCCCCAGTGATGGCTCCGTTGCAAAGTAAGTTTGTTTTCTCTATATGAGCAAAGATAGTTAAGGGGCTCGGTACATGGAAGTCATAGCATGATAGCGTTACTTTTAACATTATCTTCAGATGAATGAAAAACCAAGATCAGATGAAGATAACTCAGAGTTACTGAAAACTCCCAGACAGCGGGGAAGCAACTCTCAACTCTTCACTTCAGCTCTGTCTCTAAACCAGAACAGATCTCTGTGTTAATACTGCATCTTGTGTTTGGTGATTGTTTTAAACAGTCACTTTAAAAGAAAGAGGCAAAGATTTTCAATGAAAAATAAGGCCAGCAGCTAGCCTTGGAAGAGTATGTAACACAAGACATGTCCCAGGTATGATAATGTTATGCTTCAGTATGTTAAGGCTTGTATTCTATTACTTATGGTCTCTAATGTAGCTGTAGAGATCCTCACTATTGGTATGAACAACAGTGCTTTTCTAAAGCATGCTAAGCTCTTGAAATTACATCAAAGTTGTTCATAGGCTCTGAATTGCACTGGTGAACTGTAAGTGGTGGTTTCAAGTCCTCTTATTTCGGGCTTTTCCAGCAAGCAAGTAGGAGAAGCCAATTCACTGTGCCATGTTATGTTCCATGTTATATTCCACCTTTACCTACCCTTTAGTAAGGAAACCCTAGCATTTTATCATGACATGGAAGCCTTTCCATATGCCTCATCACCTCCACTATCAATCTCTGCAGTCCATTCAGTTTTGAGCCTACCTATTTTGAAATGGGAACTGACTGTGGCTTTCTGACCATTTTAGGGTACAGGAAGGTGGGGCATTAGACTACTGGAAAGGCAGTCTTGGGTGACCTAGATTTCTGTAAGAAATCCCAGCTTCATCTGAGTCAATACCAGCATTGCCATTGACTTTGAAGGGGCCAGGATAGCAGCCCCTGTGCCTTCATTTTTGGGCTGAAAAATGGGATATCATGGTACTTGCCATTGTTTCTGAAGTGGGTTTAGATGCATATAAAAATCAAATTATTAAATACAAAATAATTATTATTATTACTGCGTTTTCCATACTGTTTTCCATCACACTATTTTGTTTGCTTCTCTGATGGCCCCAAGGCACAGAGCAGATGTTTTCACTGAGCTGTCCTCAATGACTTTTAAATTACTTCATCATTGAAAAATGGCAACAGTGCCAGTCTTTCTTGTAACATTCAATCTCATCATCCCTCATATGCTTACAAAAAGACAACTTCAGGGCCAAATATACGTGGCATTGGAACCACTGTCTCCAGGTCAGGCAGACAACAAGAGGGAAATGGAGAGGTAAAGAGAGAAAAAAACAACAGGAAGAGTGAGAGAGCAGAAGATGGGAATGAACAGAAAGAAAGAGAGGAAAGAAAGAGAGGAAAGAAAGAAAACTAATTTGTGCAATTGAAAAGCATTATATTTTGGATTTCCCTCAACTATTAATGGCCTGAAACTCAATTATTAATTTAGCTTGGTTCTTGAATCTGTTTTGCCTTAGAAATAATAGGGAAGCCCCTTTATTGGAAAAAGGAAAAAACATTCCTCAAATATCTGACAATGAAGCATTACTGAAAACTTCTGATTCCCCCAACAGAAAACCTATTTAAAAAAAGACAAGTCATTAATCAGTAACAGCTGCTCCCAGCACCTGTTATTTATTCCCGTCATTAACACTTCCTTTAGCATTTCTGACAGAAATGGGTATCTTTTCCATCTGAACACCCTGTGCTCTGTGGAACATCCCCAGAACTCAGTGGCTGTATTTGATCAACAAGGTGTGTTTATGGCTTCCCCCAACATGGTATCACAGCTTTTCTTTTTCACTTGTGGGTTCCTTCTTTATTCTAAACATAGGTTTAAAAAGCCCTGAACATCCCGTATCTTTTGCTGAATACTTGAGCAGCCTCTAGTCTTTGGTATGCCCTGGTTAATTGGCCACAAGGACAGGGGCATGCAGTGATTGTGGGGTGTGTACAGGTGCCAAAGGATTACCAACCATCACATCCCCCCTGTGCCCAATTCTCACTGGGCAAATGGAAACTCAGAGGGCTTACAAGCTGGGATTTCAGTGCTACAGGTGGTGTAATGTTTCTGTGTCAGTTTTGTCTTCTGTCGGAGCCTCCATCTCCCTGCTCAGAGCAAGCCCAGCCAGGGTCACCTGCAGAGCTGGCAAGGAGGTTCCTCACCCGTCTTCCCCCACCTGCATGGCTCAGTGACCACCCCCTGCCCCAAGCTCCCCACCACCATCCAGAGGAGGGGGGGTCCCCAGGCAAAATGATGCCCAGGCTTACCTCTTCCTGCAACACCCCTGGCTGCCTCTTGCCCCTTCCCTTCCCAGTGCAGGAGGCACCCAAACCTCTTCTCACGTAGCAGAAGAAAACAGGGGAGATCAAACAGTGATGAGCATAATTTAGAGGAACTTTTCCTTTATATCCATTGCCTGTAAGCTACCAGTACCAAAGCTTGGTGTGGGAAGTCCTGCTTTCCACCATCATCCCAAACCCTCCTGTGCATGCGCAGAAGTGAGCTCTGAAAGTCCAGCTGGCTCTGGCAATCCTAGTTTGAAAACCTTATGGTAAACACTAAGATATAATATAAAAGACATGTAGATGTGGTGCTTAGGGACATAATTTAGTGGTGGTCTTGACAGTGTTAGGTTTACAGTTGGACTCGATGATCTTAAGAGTCTTTTCTAACCTACATGATTCTATGATTCAATGATTCTGTATTTATGCACTTAGTTAAACACAGCAGCAGTGAAGAAATGCAAGCATACTGCTTTGCTTTTCCTGCTTGTTCCCCACATTCACAAAAAGCATTGCTGCTTTTCATTTCCTTGTTCTTTTTCCAGTTCTCTCTTTTTCATTAATAAGTATCAGTCAGATCTGTTTCATACTTATTCACAGTTTAAACACTGAGATTTGTAGTGGTTTCCTACCACCGTTAGATAATGTTTTTCATCTGAAAGCCACTGCTTTCATTTAGGACTGGTGAAGTTCTGGCAACGTTTCTGTTTGTTAGTCTTTGGGTTTATAACATTGTTTTAGTAAAAAGCATGCATGGGGTTGGATTTAGGGGAACATTGTTTCTTTAATACAGATAGATAAAGAAAGCAGTGTATTGTATTTATCAAAAGGAAATGTCAGCAGAACTTTATAGTCTGGTAATTAGATAACGCAGATAAGTCTGCTGAGTTTGTGTGCTCACAACTGCCATTCCAGATAACACTTCCTGAAGTCAATTAGAAGAACTTACACAACATCATACATTTTTCACTGTTCCTTTCTTTAAACTGATACAGAAAGAAAGGGAGAAAGGGAGAAAGAAGGAAAGAAGAAAGAAAAGGGAAGGAGGGAAGGAGGGAAGGAGGGAAGGAAGGAAGGAAGGAAGGAAGGAAGGAAGGAAGGAAGGAAGGAAGGAAGGAAGGAAGGAAGGAAGGAAGGAAGGAAGGAAGGAAGGAAGGAAGGAAGGAAGGAAGGAAGGAAGGAAGGAAGATTAAGATGCACGCTACAAGCAGCATGATAAGTAGTTGTTCCATGTTATTTTTTGCTCTGAACAATCCAGCTCACTTTGAACCAGAGCGCTGGGCATCTGACTTTTCCAAAGACGCCCGCAATCACGGCAGCAGCAGCAGCAGCTGTGCCAAACCATCACCACTGTGGGTCAATGGAGAATTCCACAGGCCCTTTGATTCAGACCAAGGTAAAACCAGACCCAAGCAAAGAGCTTACATTTTTCAGACAGGTGGCCTTTGTAAACACCCATGTTTGCATTTATGAAAAATCTTGTAAAGGAAAATCTCTTAATGCCTTGATAAGAAAAGCACGCAAGTAATAGTCAAATTATCTTGGATGCGGAACTTGCATCCAAGTGTTGGAGGCCTGATTCTCCTATGTGCAATTTTTATTTTAAATGCAGATGAGGTATTTTGACTCTATGCCTGATGGAAATGTTCTGAAGAGGTTTAATTTATTTATATTAGTGGTAAAGTATCAACCTTTTATGCTAGGAGCTCATATCTCATAGTGCTTTGTGCTTTGTGTAATTAGTTGTTCTTGAGGATACCAGTTTTTCCTTGTGCAGTTTACCATTAAAAGTATTTTCAGGCATATGGCCAAATCCTGAAGTTTGCTTGTGTTAAATACGACCTTCCTCAGGCCACTAAAGTGCTACTTAGGGGCAGAAAATGGGGTGAGAGGGGTGAACATCTTTAAAGATATTCACATTCTAAAGCAAAATCAGAAGTATAATATACAACTTTTTAATGAGATAAAATTCCCAGATTAGTTCTATTTTGGGTAAAAAAAAAAAAAAGGAAGTTTTCAGCTAATTTGGTGTTTGTTGGGAAGCACGCACTTGTCATTTTGCTATCTTGCTTCACAAAGAAAGTGAAACTCATGAGAGCTTTTCAAGAGGGTATTTCAGTTTACCATAGCTGAAAAACAGTTTCCTGACTGAAAATGTCCTTCGTAAAAATACTGACTTTGAAGTGTTGTGGAAAAATATAATTTTCTGCTAGGTAAAAATTCTGATTAGAAATTATCATCAACCACCTCCAGGCAGTGGTGGGACCTGGATGCAGAAATGGCTCCGCAGCACGTGTCCTCCCCGCACTAGGGGCTGGTCAGAGTTGTCTATCTCTCTGTCCTTTCCCACAGAAAGTGCTGTCCTCACAAAGTTCCAGTTTCATGTTACGAAAAGAGAACACAGGGCACCCCCGTCCTGATCCTTTCTCTGGCTCAGCCTTCAGCACCCTGGGAAATCACCCTGTGGAGATACACGCACTAACCAGCAGTCCTGACCCTGCGCGGCTGTGAGCGCTCAAGCTTTGTCTGAACAGATACATATTTTCTGAATTATACCTGCGTCTTTATAGCTGCACAGCCATGCTCTGGAGAACACAGTGGTATAAAGTTGCTTTTACTAGCATGGTTTAGATAAATAAACAAAGGAAGGGAAGGTATCTGCACTGATGTACGTGACCTTTCTTTCAGTGTAGCTGCATCCACACTGGCTGTTCAGCTGGTATAGTTTTATATCATAAAAAAAAAATCACCTTGGTCATATATAACCCATGCATAGAGTGGACTTTAAAGTAAGCAATGCCAGTTTATGTAGTTGCTCCTAGCGGGTGACATGACTCTGCACTGACCTTCACAGTTACCCCCACAGCTGACACACAGCATTCCTCATCTATGCCAAGGAGTAAGGCATTCCTGAAAATGGCACTAAAATGCTCTGGATACACCTGTGCTGAGAAATTAAGGAGCTCCTGGTGTTTGGAGTTCAAGAATTTTTATCGTTGCATTGCTACACTGATCCCTGCCATGTTTTTGCCCCCACAGTTAGCAGCGTCCCAGGCTGTTCCCGGGCACAAAGCAGGAGCCGTTCCCCACAGGTGGTGTGGATGTAAGCAGTCGGTTCAGGACAGTAAGGCTGTTTAACACTATGGATGCAGACGGGTCCATACTGACCAGATGCAAGGCCAGAGAGCAACCCCAGCAGCGTTGAATTTATTGGTGCAGGAGATGAGGCTATAGCAGCAGGAGAAAAGACCAGGATGTTTCTTCTGTTTCTTCCATGTCACAAGGATGCTGTGGCCTCCAGCCTCATCTCCCCCGCCTGCCTGCCCCACTGACCAGACAGCAGCCCCCGCACAGCAGTGGGTCTGTCATCCACCTCTACCTCACCGTGAGCAGCAGGATTGGCCGACGTGTTTTCACAACAGCAGGCCCCATGTTTCATCTGAAAATTTGCCTCGTAGTGCACATTGGGTCTTTTCTGGGCGGGCTCTTGATTTCTCTGAGTTGCATAGCAGGCAGCAGAGACACAGGTCTTAACAGCCAGGTGAAAAAAGTGGCTCCCCAGGAGGGAAGAGAATGGAGAGTCTCCCTATTCATCTGACACAAGTAGATCTCCGGCGTCATATGAGATCACTACTCAGTTTGGGATTTGGCCTATGAAAAGTAGTTCTCAGGTCATTTTCTGTGAAATATATGACTTTGGATGATACACCATAACAACAGGGAGGTTTCCCAGGGTCTGTCATCAGAGAATTACCATCTGTATCATTCCTGGAGCTTTCCTGTTTGCCCCCCACAGTCCCAAGCCAAGTTTAACCTGTACCTCTACCTGCAAAATGGTTTTGCTGGAAGAGAGCCTGCTACAGCAGAGAGCCGGCTGCAGACCTTGCTTGCAGGTGCTGATCTGTGAGAAGAGGCTGATGACACTGTGGTCCCCCCATGTTAACACAGCCTCGTGTGGCATCCTTTCTGGCCCATGGGCACACAGCTGCATCACGTACCCCCTGCACAATGCTGTGCAGACGCTTCTACCACCACAGCTGCATCCCTCCCCCCACCAGTCTGTCTCCCTGCTGCCAGTGCAGGGTTTGCATATCCTCTCTGAGATGATGGATGTGTCAATTGTGACAGGGGTCTTTATTCCATGCAAGCATCTCCAAGCGCTTTACAAAAATAGCTCACCACCTCGCAGACTAGCACTCTGACATGCAGAGATAGGAAATAGCCTTACTTGCCTTGGAGAGTATTTTAACATTCCCCACCACTGCAGCATCCTCTCAGAAGCACAGATGACCTTCTCCCTCTTAGCATAATCAGGAGGCCCCCATTTTCCTAAGGTCCTGGAAAGATTAAGTGACAAAGGTCCAAGGTTGCACAGGAAGTCTGGAGGGAGCACTGGAAATAGAAGGGGGCCCTCCTGAGTCCCTCCGCAGCGCCTTGACCACAAGACCATCCTTCCTCTCCCAAGGTTACACATCGAGTCTGCGGCGGAGACAGGAATAGTACCCACGTTTCCTGACGCCCAAAGCCGTCCTCCCGCACTGTGTGCAAAGCAAGCACAAATATCAATTTAAAGCAACTTATAAACCTATGTCTTGCCATTAAACCTAAGACATGCCATCTGAACCCAGAGCTTCTTACGTTTCGAAAGCTGTGACACGCCTCGCTTAAACAGGCCCCTTCCACAGACAGGGCAGCTAATACCTCCCTGCAGCTAACCTCGCCTGCTCTCATGGTGCCTTCGAGCTCCTGACGTGTCCCGTCCACGCCAGCCCTGCAAAATACTTTGCTGATTGCCACAGAGAAACAGGTTTGCAGGCAGAGGCACAGGCTGAGGGGTGTCCTCTCTGCCCACTCTGTTGAGACCTGGCACCGAACAGGGCCAAGGCCTCCCCGGGTGGAGGGGAGGGGATGGTGCAGGTCGAGGTGGGGACACGAAGGGATGGTGCCACAGCGATGGCCTGAGGAGGGACCCCAGGCCCCCAAGGTACTGGCCCTGGGGGGATGAGCCAGCTAGACTGGGCATGGGCTTTCATGTCCCCTCCTGCAGGGACACGCACTGCATCGGTGCGTGCAGCTTCCCCGGGGAGAGCCAGAGATGTGCTGTGTCAGGAGGGGCACAGTGCCACGTGTCCCTGCAGCTCGTTGGAGCCGTTCCATTAATTTTAATGGGCTTTGGATCAGGCCCTGAATTCTCAGCTGTCCTGGCTAAACGGCCTCCCCAGGCAGGCTTTCCTCTCTCTCGTTTTAGACCGAGGAGGCCTTTTGGAGACCCTGCTGACAGGCAGGTTCCTGCCGCTTTTTGGCAGCAGCACTCCCAACCCCGGGCGAGCGCTGCCCTGGCAGGGCCGGGGAGGGCAGGCACCATGGCTGCCCCTCGTCACGGCCTGCACCATCTGCACGCACGGCTGGGCCTGCCGGTGCCGCCCACTCCCACCCGAGCAAATGCACACAACATTTCCCCCCCTGCCCAGATGGTCCTCTTTTTTTTCCCAGAAAGGCCCTGGTACTAGAGGTGAGGAGCATGGATCCAGTGCTCCACACTACACACCTCAACCTGGTCCAGTCACCAAGAGCTCCAGTATACACACGCACACTCAGGTTTTGGGGTACTTTTAGTATTCCTGGCGAAGAAATAAATGCTACATGTGGTGGTAACCCCAACACTGCTCAAGACAGAAACAGAAGATGCCATTGGGCTCATCTGCACAGCCATCATTTCAGAAGGTGCTGCAGAAGGACAAGACCATGCCCTTCTCTTTGCCCACAGTATGTTTTCCTTCACTCATCAAGCTCAGCACTTCTGGTAATTAGCACACTTGGACAAACTGAGCTTTCTGAAGCTGTTTTATTTTTAAGCGAAGTTAGGTAGATGCCAGTGCTGGGCCTCTTTACAGGAGCAAGGAGGTGTGTGCTTTTCCAGACCTTTACCTGACACCATATTAAAGTAGTACTTGCTGCAGCTCTAAAGACCTGACATTCCAGAGGCACTCAGCCATCAATGACCTTCCATTAGTGATTGCTATTTCTACAGAAGCAGCATTAAGAGGGCCCAGCTGAGACCATGGCACTGACTGTGCAGTACACCGTAAGAGACAAGCCTGCGCCAAAAAGCTTGGGAAGAAGAGGAAACACAGAGAAATAAAGTGATTTGCCCAAGGTTGAAGAGCAAGTCAGCAACAGAGGTGGCAATAAAACCTACCAAAGCTCACTTGTTTGTCCAATCTGTGAGATTATGTTGCTCTGAACACCTGGTGCCATACACACCTTCATGCCTCGTTTAATTTATGATGCATTGAGTGGTTATTGGCAGGTTGTTATGTTACTGCTCAGATTGAAAATGCTGTTCAGGCCATCACTGACACTCTGTTTTTTAATACCTCACATCATTCTCCTCATGCAAACTCTCCCTAAAAAGACACTTTGGGATAAATGAAGAGGATTACCCTGGAGAGCCACTTCATGAGAAGTGAGTGAGTAGATCTTGTCTAAGTTTTGGCTTAGCAAGGATCTGTAAGGGTGGACAAGCCCCTGCAGTCAGCGTGATTTTTCCATTGACCTCACACCAAACTACAGTTCCAGTGGTTCACATACTTATGTACACTAAAACAAGGGGAGCACCTATATGCTTTACAGTTATAGATCACCAGCTGCGATAATTGCTTGATTATATCTGCTAACCCATTCTTTGTGTTTAGGATTGCATCCCCCTCCCTTGAAGGGAATGAAAACAGCGTATTTTCATCAGGTCCCAGAAGACGCAGGAGGTGGCCTACAATGATTAGGGTGGGTTCAGCTTTACTGGATCAAAAAATAAATTATTTCCTAGATTTTCCTTTTCTTCCTGAAGCAGAAGAACACTTCTGTTTCTGTTTTAACACGCAGCACAACCTGAAGGAGGGCTAGTTGGGGCAAGCTAAACTGGGGAAATTGCCTGAGCATTCGGGGCCAAGCCAGGGGATGGGATCACACCCTGCCCCAGTATGAAGGCAGCAGGGACCAGGGGCAGAGTTGAAACCAGAGGTGCAACTAATACTTTAGGCAGGTTATCACAGACAGGAAAGTTGTGGCCACCAGTCAATTCAGTGTCACCCTTTCCCAGGGAGGAAAGTGCCATCCCCCTGGCAGGTGTGACTGGGGGACCTCACAACCCATGGGTGCGCAACAAAGGCCTGAGCCGGGGGCGGGGGGGGGGCCTTGCTGGCATGCCCTGGGTGTCCCAAACTCCCCTGGGCTCCAGGCAAGTGAGAGAAATGAAGACCTGAGTCACGACAAGCCCTGCGTCTGGATTGCAATGCACTGCGCTCATGTTGCTCTTCCTTGGGAAGTGATGCCGAATGTGTTTATATATACACACAGTCCAACATGACTGAGCAAACGTTACTCAAGGTTTTGACCGGCACTTGCCTTTGGGGTAAGAGTGAGTACAACCGTGCAGTCAACAGTTCAGAAGCTTAAGAGGGGAACAAGTTGTTCCCCAGTCTTCATGATAGGTCTCAGACCTACTCCATCCACCCATGAGTCCACAGAAGCCTGTCAGATGCCTGGCTGCAAGGTTCAGTCAGTTTATCATCAGTTACGGAATAAACATGGTACTCTGATTATCATTAATAATATTTATTTTGGAAAAATATTTTAAAAATGAATTTCTTCATTAACAAAACGGTAAAAAAAAACTCAAATAACATTTGCACAATATTCCATAAATACATTTATATACAAAAAAATATAGTCACATAGACCCGAAGTGCCTTTGTACATATTTACCAAAAAATTTAAATTATAAAAAAAATGAACATCACAAAATACTCAAGCTTTACAATTATCATGAAAATATTTTTACAGATTCAAAAAAATAACACACTTTTTCTCACCTAGTAAAAACACATTTTAGTATCAAAAAAGACAATAAAGGCAGTGTTTGTGTCTCTAATTCAAGAAAAGACTGGCTCATAAGAATCCAAAATATACACTTCAGGCAGTGCATGCTTCTTATGTAGTAATTAAGTCCATTCATTTAAATATATATAGAAAAGCAACTGACCATAGTGCAATGATAAAATTCGTAAAAGGCAGTGCAACAGTAATCCTTGAACACAGACCCTTGCCTGGTGTCCATCTGGTTTCTTTATTTTGCAGTCACTTTGCTAACTTCAGTAGAGAACCAGCTCAAGCCTGAATTTAGTTTCTCAGCAGCAGTCAGTGAAGGAATCTATCTCCCATTCCTCTTTCAGCAGCATTCATCGGGGCACGTCTCCTCTGAAATTGTTCTGAACAACCACCTTGCCATATCGCCTCTGGCTTACACCTGATTGAGAGAAAACGTGAGCAGAGATCAGGAGAGGTTAACGGAAAGTAAGAAGCGGGATGTAAAGCTGCAGAGGGTTGGGACTCTCTCTTTACATCGGGCAAGAACGGACTCTCCATGAAGGACACTAAGGGGTAAGTCTGCAGACCACAACCACGCTATCATTGTACCCTTGTGTGCAGAAGTCATCATACCCGTAACTGCCAGTGCAACAAGTCACTGAGCTTGTCTTTACAGTATCTACAGCATGACAAGCTCGAGCTGGCTGGATTTCAGCAGGTACAAATCGCCGTGGCACCGTGGAAAACAGTTTAGCTGCCCTGACGTGTGTTAGATGAGGGTTGCACATTGAGACTTTTCTCTGCTGCTCCAACTCTCAGGCAGTATACTAACCTCAGTTGCTATGATGCACTCGTCTTTCTCTTCTGATATGACATACACCGACTGGTACTTTGTGTCCTTTGAAGTGGAATATACTGAATCTGGTCGTTTTCTTTCAGAAGTATCACTACTGAGGACAAAAAAGAGACAACATAGGTCACATGGCTGTTGCTTAATGCTACCTATGAGACACACACCCACCCTTCAGAGTCAAGCTGCCCCCCGCGCTCGGATGTGAGAGATACCTCTTTAGTTGTACTGCACTTTTCTCCTCTGCCTCTGAATCATACGTTTCACACTTGGCTTCACATTTGCTGTGCTCCTCTTTAACAGAGTCCTCATTCTTGAGTTCATGCACCAAATTGTAATCCACTGATGGGTATCTGACTTTGTAGCCATTTTTATCAGAGTTATCACTGTGAAAGTCTACTTTCTTGTTCGTGTTTTTAATCTGAGTGGCACCAATGACACTTATGGAAATGTCCTTCTCGCGCTGGCAGTTCGCCAGGTTGTTCATGGTCTCCGTCTCGCTCCTGCAGGCATCAGGCTGGTGGTGCCTCTTCTGCACCCTGAGCCTGACGCAGACGACCACAGCCGCACACCCCAGCAGCAGCATGAGCACCAGAATAATCCCGGCACAGACAGCGATCCAGGGGAACTGGGTGTTCTGGCCTTCCGTGTACTTCTCAGTGAAGTCAACGATGACCGGTCCCTGAGGCGGCTCAGGGAGCAAAAACTGGCAGTTGAGCCCGCCGTACCCCCGGGCGCACTCACAGACGTAGCGGTTGTTTCTTTCGTGGCAGGTGGCCCCGTTGTGGCAGGGGTTGTGTTCACATCTGCTCACCGGGGTGCTGCAGTTCTTCCCGTTGTATCCTGGGGGGCAGGTGCAGGAATAGTCATTGACACCATCCTGGCAGGTCCCTCCATTGACGCAGGGAAAGGAGGCGCAGTCGTCCACATTATCATCACAGTGTCTCCCAGTGAAGCCAGCCTGGCACTGGCATATGTAAGAGTTCCCCAGATCGACGCACTGGGCTCCTGCAAGACATCAAGGGGGATGAGCACTGAGTGGTGGACAGACAGACCCCACAGCCTCCCACCTGTTGCTCTCAGGGCAACCATCACAACTGGCAGCTGAGAAAAGTTTTCTTTTTGAGAGGTTAGCTCAACCTTTGCCAAGTCTAATCCACCATAAAAAGTATGGGGTTTTTTTAAGGAAGATATTTGTTAATCAGTTCCATTTTTCATTCTCCATCCTATTCCCTTTTTAACATTTCACTCAGCTTGGACAACAAAGCCAGCCCAGATCAGGTTAACACCACAATCTCATGTTACAGAGTTTGAGTGGCGATGAATAAGGAGGGCTGCAGTAAAGAAAGTCTTCACTAGTTTAATCAAAACAGGAAGATTACTGTTACCAGATTACAAGTAATAATATTTAGCACTTGTATGGCATTTTGCATCCACGGACCTCAAAGAGTCTCTGCAGAACATTTTTAAATATAATCCTCCACATTTTTATGCATGAAGCTTCAGGCCAAGTTACCTGGCCACAGTCACGCCTTGAGAAAATGCAATCTGCAGCAGTGGCCCAAACCACGCCATTACTTTTTAAGTTCAGTTCCTCCACCAAGTCAACTACTGACATGACATAGACCATGATTAATCAGTGGGCCTTGTTATGAACAGATCAGAAGCCAAAGTAACTGAATGGTCTCCTTTTAGAAGCTCACTGTAGCATGTTTGGCCTTACCATTAGCACAAGGGCTGGAACTGCAGTAATCGATTTTCTTTTCACAGTTGAACCCAGAATAACCCAGTGGGCAGCGGCAGCTGTATCCCCCATCAGGGTTGTCAGTGCATCGCCCACCATTGAAGCATGGTCCATCAGCACAAGTCATTGCGCTCAGCTCACAGTTTTTACCATAGAAGCCCGGGGGGCAGGTACAGGAATAGCTGTTCTCAAGATCCTGGGGGGAAGAAATGAGAAATGGTCAAAATGCTTATCTGAAGTTGCTTTGAAATCCAAAAAAGGATTTTGGAAAAAAAAAAAAAAAATCACTAAAACTGACATTAACTCCTCCCTTGGGGTTTTAAGTGGCACAAGCAACTCAAACTTACAGTGCAGCTTCCCCCATTCTTGCAAGGGTTGGCGTCACATTCATTGATTTCAATCTCACAGTTGGAGCCTGTGTACCCGGGTCGGCAAGAACAAGTGTAGCTCCCCTGACCAGTGTTGGTGCATGTGGCACCATTCTTGCAGGGTTTGTGGTGGGTGCAGTAGTTCAGGTCTGCAAAAGATTTTTTTTAAAAAAGAGAGCAGTCAAGGTACTTGCTACTTTGCAAGGCAAGCACAGGGTGGGTGAGCTGGAAATAGCTGCTTGCTTTCTGCGTTTTAAAACAGACGCTCAGGCAAGGACTGAGAACTCACCCTGGTTGCAGAAAAGGCCACCCCAGCCTTCCTGGCAGTTGCACTGCCACGGCTGCTGACAGGTACCGTGAAGGCAGCCTGGGTATCGGATGCACTCATCACAATATCGCCCCTGCCAACCCACTCTGCATCTGAAAAAAAAAAACAACAACAAAGTCTCGTCAGATTTAGACTTCTCACAGTTGGAAACCCTATCACAAACTCTGCAAACACACTGATGCCAGGGATCAAGTTTCCTAAAAGCCCTCAGAGCTTCATGTGAGAAAGTCACCGAGTCCAACCGTAGCATCAGCTTTCATCGGTCCCAGCTATTTCTTCCACTTCCTTAGATAGAGCCATGGTTCCAGGTAGTTAATTTGTTTACTCTAGTAACAAACAGCTAAACCTTACACACAGCACTGTAAACTCATTAGGTTAATATTAATGGCACTAATGTTTGACTTGTAGATTTATACTTTGATCTGGCATCACCTGGACTTCTCAAATTACCATCTAATACGAAGAAAGGCATTTAAACCAACCCTTCCAATGACCAATGGCTTACTTAACACTAGAGCGTCAACGTTAAAGACAAAGAAGGGAGCAGGAGGGGAGTTGGAAAACTTACTTGCATTCCCCAGGTTTGTCGCAAAAGCCGTGTTGCTCATCGCACCCAGGCAAACAAATCGCTGTGAACAAACCAAGCAGGGAGAGACATCAGCGCTGGGGCCAAATGCTTCCCTTTTACAAGTCCAATCCTGAAAGCACCTTGCGGGTGGGGAGCGAGCCCTTTTCACTAGGTCGGGGCAGTTAAGCGCAGCTGAGTTAATCTCTGGAGTCTGCAGGAGTATTGATCTCGCCTCGTAACTGGGCACTTTACTTATCACCGGGGATGAGCATTCTTCTTAATACAGTTGCACACAGACAAAAGAGGGCTCACAATTGCTCCCTTCCCCACAGCCCCTCACCCCCCCACCCCCCCCCTTCCCTTCCCAGTGAGGGTCAGAAGTCCTTTTTTCCAATTCTATGCACACAGCTCCACCTCTTAATATCCCCCGAAAGTGTGTGTGCAGATAAGAGTGGACAGCTGGTGTGCAGGGTGCCAGTGCAAGACAGCTGCTCTATTGTCTATTCTCTCCCAGCAGCTGCCCCACTGCAACAATACCCCGGCCCCAGAGCCAATGGGGCCGGCGGCCGGCGGCCGGGCAGCCTATCCCTGCCCACAGCTAATCTATGGCACGCGCGTGATTTCGCTGCAAAAAAACTTTTTTTTTTCTTATTCAAATAAATAAGTCTAAAGTTCTTCCTCCCTCCTTCGCCCCCCCACAAGCCCCCCGCCTCTCCATCCCGCTCCGAAAAGGGGCGGGCGGGTGGATGCAGCCCTGGTAAAAGAGGTAAGCGGGCCAGCGGGAGGGAGGATGAGGGAAGGGAAAAAAGGGACTTCTGCTCATTACTTCGCCTGGTTATGGAACTCATTAAGCAGGCACTGCAAAGTTTTAATTCAACAAAGCCAGCCGGAGACAATGGCATGCGAGGGGAAGGGGAGGGGGGGGGAAGAAAAAGAAAGAAAGAATCGGCGCTGATAATCAGATCGCCTCCAAGTTGGAAAGAATGGAGCTGGGGGCAAGGCGACGGGAAGCAATCTGCGACTGGCAGCTCCGCTCGCTAACGGCAAAACATTCTTTTTGCATGCACACATAAACACATCTCTCCTGCCTAGTAGGTTTGCGTCGCTGTTATAAGCTGTTTTTTTCTGAGTGGGAAAGCAGAGCAAAGAGCATACGTAACGAGTCAAGAAAGACAGACAGCCTTCTACTTTGCTATGGGAAGAGCAGCGATGTACAGGCATCCAAAAGTGCTGACAGTCCCGAAAGAGCTCATTATCAAAATGCTTCCTTTTTCCCCACCCCTTGACACAACTGGGCTAGGCACTTTTGATCATGGGAAAGGTTGTAGTTCCTATTTAAAACACTATCAAAGGAAGTATCAGCCCCTCTGCTTGCTGTTTATTGTGCAACATTGTACCATGAACTGCTAAAAGCATCCTAGCAGTCACTAACAGTCTGAATAATCAATCTGGGGTCATTTGATAGCAGCTCAGCTGAGACCACAGTGTAGGTGGGCTTTAAGAAAAACGAAAACACAAGAAGAAGAAAACCAAGAGGCTGCTTTGCAGCCTGTAACTGTTTTCTCCCTGCCCGCCTGGCACTTTGATGACTGGGGAGGAGCACTCACGCAGTTCGTCATCTGCCAGCGTACTTCAGATCCGTGTATACACACAAACAGAGAATGCCATCACATGCTGCTGCAGGAGCAATGTGTGCATGTTTGAGTGTACACTGCTATGGATCTACAAAGGCCAGTAATCTTGTACAAAGCTGGAGGTATCTGACATCTCTGACCATCCTCCCTCTGATCTGCTTACCATCCCAGCTTTTCCTGCTGTATCAACACACCCCACTCCTCACCAACTTCAAGCTCAGGTGTACTTTAAAACTCATGTCCCTCACTACTTCATTAGTGGTAATGATCATGACAATGGCACAGAAGAGAGATGGGGAAGAAGCTGAATGTTCTTGTGGAACAATCTTTGTTACTGGCAGTTTATGAGTACCCCAAATGAGAAACATACAGTCTAGAGGCCACAGAGAATTATCTTGTACCTCCCAATACTTTTCTCAGTGCAAGGTGGCAAGACATCAGACCATAATGAGCCTACCAATAGGCCTGCCACATGGATGCTGCCAAAGCCTAGCTCCCTCTCCTGAAGCCACGCATCGTGTAGATGATGATGGCTGGTGGCTGGGTATAAAAAGTAGTCCTGATGCATTTTAATAAATCCTCAAGCAACTACTGAACATTTTTCTATCAGATCTGATGTGTACAGCAAATGAGCAAGAGTGTAATGTTGACACTGACATTTTATTAGCTTGAGAAGGAGCCGTCTGCGTTAACTTTCTGTGGCAATGCTGAAGACCTCCTGTCCCCGACATCAGTAAAGCTTGTACACAGCACCAGACCTCCACCCACTGTAGTTGCCCCTCTCCCATGGGGCCTGATGTCAGAGAAATGTGTGTCAACCCCCCTCCCCGAGAGCTCAGGGGACACTGCTGCAACCGGGGCCCAAGGAGACAAGAAGGTGGACACTTACGCTCCGTGCAGTACTGGCCTTTCCAGCCCGGGTTGCAGACTTTCTCGCCACGCTCTCCGCAAGTGAAGTGACCAAAGGCATCGTCCCGGGGACGGCAGAAGACAGAGCAGCCTTCTCCGTAGTAGTGCTCGTCACACACAAAGCGATAGGAGTACTTGAGGTCAGTGCGGCCGCTGCTGTGCAGGTCCTGGGACCACTCTTCACCCACCGCCAAGTGCCTCTGGGTGGCCAGGCGGCTGATAAGGCGCTCGGGATTTTCTGTATGAAAGTGGAGAGGGGAGATGTGATTAGAGAGCCCGAAGCCAGCAGAAGTGTAGGAAGATGCTCAACAGGGGATTTCTGGTGGGAGGGGAACCACAGGGGCAGGATGATAGGGCTGTGTGCCAACAGGTTGGCGTCTCTTCCCATGGTCTCCCAAAGAGAAGCAGGGATGGGATGGGGCAAACACACTGCACATTGCAGAGAGAGGGGCTGAGTGGGGCCACGGGGCTGGGTTTATTCCGGGGAAGGGTTTGTTTCAGGACAGTTACCTGTGGTGAGGTCGTCGGGCGAGTCTGTATGCAGAGCCTCGATGATGAGCGAGAAGGTGCCCTGGGGGAAGAAGGAGCAGAGACAACCCACCGGGAGAACGTGAGAGCGGGCAGGGCCGGGAGGCAGCTCGCCCAGCCCCCCAGGGGTTAGTCACACACACACACCCCGAAGAGACCCTCGGGGGCTTGGCGGCCCCCTGGATGGGCGTTCGCCCGGCGGGGGCGGCCGGAGGGCGTGCGATGGGATGGGATGGGACGGGACGAGGGTCGCCCCCCCACACCCCTTGCTGCTCCCCCACTTACGGGCCAGGTGAAGCCGAAGGGGAAGCGGATGGGGTTGCTGAAGGCGGGGTCGGCGCCGCCCGCGCCGTCGGGGACGCTGAAGGAGTTGGCGCCGAGGACGGGGGTGATGGCGCTGCCGTAGGTGCAGGGCGGCTCGGGGGAGACGCTGGCCTGGTAGTGCTTGAGGCAGACGCGGAAGAAGGTCTTGCAGTCGCACTGCTGGAGCCCGCCGCCGCCGGGGCCGCCCCCGCGGCAGCAGTTGCGGTTGCTGAGCAGCCCCTTCTTATTGACAAACTCCTGCAGCTTCAGCTCGAAGACCCCGGAGCAGCCGACCTGCGGGGAGGGGACAGCGGCCGTCAGCCCGCCGAGCAGCCCGCTCCCCCGGCCCGACCCCAGCCCCGCCGGGCATCCGCGGGACTGACACCCCCCTCCCCGAGCCCCCTCCCTGCTTCTCCCGGCTGCAACAGGCAGCGACAGTCCCCGGCACCCCCGCGGGACCCCCAGGTGCAGGGACCACCGCAGGTCTTTCTGCCCCGCACCCCGCGGGCACTTACCTGGCAGCGGCTCAGCAGCACCGAGAGGAGGGCGAGCGTCAGCAGAAACCGACCTCCCATTTTGGAGAGGCAGCTCTGGTGCCCTCGCTTTCCTCCCCCTTGTCTTCTCGTCCGAGGGGAAAGGGGAAAGTGTCTCTCGGGGAAAGGGAAAAAACACAGCGGCCAAAGCCGCTCGCCCCAGCAGAGCTGGAAGAGTTAGTGTCACGGTCTCCTTCTTTCAGGAGTGTCTATGACTTTTTTTTTCTCCCTCTATCGATGCCTTTAGGTGTAGCCTGTCGGCGACTGACAGCTCTTTCGGATGGCAAAAGAAAAAAGAAAGGGAAAAAAGAAAAAAGAAAAAGAAAAGGTTAAGATTAATCTGCTAAACTCTTTTTCTTTCCCAATCCACGGTGCTCCTCCTTTTCTCCAGGAAGAAAAACTTTACAAAAAAATAAAAATAAAAGCAACTTAATTCCCAACAGAGGCAGAGAAAAGGCTTCCCAAGGAAGATTAAAAATCGGCGATCTGGCAATCCCTGCAGAGGCAGCGGCGGACGCGGCGGCAGCGGCGATAATTCCCGGTGCGGTGAGATGCGGGAGCGGCTCTGCGCGGCTCTGCGCGGCTGCGCTCGCCCTGCGCACGTCGGGGCCGGTGAGTGGGTGTCAAACGACAGCGGCGTCGGGCAGGTCACGTCGGAGCCTTGATCCCCTTTTTTTCCTTTTTTTTTTTTTTTTTTTTTTTTTGCAAAAGAAGCGAGGCTCTCTTCCCTTGTTGTGGGCTTACTTTTGTTTTTAGAAGAATCCCAGCCAACAAAAATAAGCTCGTGTCTCAATAGCGGCGCACTGAGCGTGTCCGGGTGTGCTCCGACGGGGGAGGGGGGTGCCTGCTCTGCCCTGCTCCGCTCCGCGCCGCGGCTCGGCGGCTCTCTCCGAGGGTGAAGCGCTAAGGATCTGCCTCTCCTTGGGCGCCTGCCTCCCTTATATCCCGCCGGCCGCCTGCATGCCTAATGAGATGCAAATGAGCAGCCCCCCAATCTGGCTAGAGCTGTCACAAAGGAGCCACTTTTCCAAACCCTCCTCTCAATGGATCGCCAAATGGTCAGTGAGCTGTAAAATGTGCAACCCTCCTCCCCCTCCCCTCCGCGCTCACAAAACGCGCTCATTTACATTCCTGCAAATTTGGTAACCGCAAGAATCCCCCTTCTGCTCCGGGGAGAGGGTAACACCCCCTCTGCACCGGGGAGAAGGCAGCGCAACACGCTCCGGCGAGAAAACAACCCCGGGGACGGCGGGCTGTAATTACCTCTTGAAACGTGCAAAAGCAACAGCCGTGCCCCCCAAAAAAGTGACTCGGTGATCATGACCACTTCCAAGGGGCATCTTCGGCTTTAAAGGGCTTTAGAGGGAGGTGGGAGCCAGCGAGCCACAACAAGGGGAAACCGATCCCTTAAAATTCACACCGCGTTTCCCCTTGGCGTAACCGGGATAAGTGTGTGGGGGGGTGAATTTGCGCGCACCGAGCCGGGGCTCGCCCTTCCCTCGGCTCTGCTCGCCGCGCTCATCCCGCCGGCGGAGGGAAGCGGGGTCCCCGGGGGTCCCGGCAGAGGGAAGGTGGGGGGGAGTCCCCAGGGGTCCCCGCGGCGGGGCAGGGTGCGAGCGGGTTCGCGGAGGGGACCCGTGTGCGGGACTCCGCGGGTCCCGTCCCCGCCACCACCGCTGCCGGAGTCACACTCTCCGCCCGGGTCCCGCACCCCTCTATGATTATTATCATCATCACCAGGAACCTCTCCCTCTCTCTCTCTCTCTCTCTCTCTTTTTTTTCCTCCTTCAGCTTAGTAAAAAGTGAGTTTGGTGTGTGTCGTTCGCGTGGCTGTCATTAAGGCCGTTTGTTATTGTGTGAGGGCTGAATCAGTTAGCTCTTTGTGCTCTCAGCTGTATGGTAATGTAGACAGCACCTGCTCCCTGCACAATGCGAGGGAGAGAAAGAGCTCCCCTCGGCGCACGCTACTGCCTCTACAACAATGTCCGCACATTTTTTAAAGAAATCCCTTCCAGCACTTCCCCCCCCCGTAAAAAAAAAAAAAAAAATCCACCACCACAACCCAACTTTACACCAACCGTCACCTTATTATTTTTTTTTTACATATCCATCAGACACTAGAACTTTTGTTTTGATCTTAAAAACATGGAAAGGAGTTTACTGGTGCAGTGAAAGAGGGATAGAGATGATTACCATTTGAGCAGTTTCTTAATGATGGATGGAAGCGGGGGATAAAAGTTGGAGGGTGACTCTGGCATGTCACTCGAAGTGGGGTTTTCCACTTTATTCGGGCCCTCTGTTTAAACACCTTCGGTAGGCGCAGGCGGATTCATTAGGATGCAAGGTGTAACTGTCTCTGTAAATGTCATTTTAATTGTAACAGATCATTTCAGCACAGATTAAGCTTGCGTGCGAAAGGAGAGGATTTGGCTACAATAACCTCACTGTAGGTATGCCGTGCTAAAAGCCTTATTATGGCGACTTTATTGGGTTGAAACGTGCATTTGCATGGCAAAATGTGACTTTCATTGAAGCAGATGTCTTGATCACAAATTATCTTACAATGCGCTAGGAAAAAAAAAATCTTAAAGACTTCTTAAAGTAAAAGCATTGGGTAATACCAATTAAAAGAAAATCACTAATGAGTTCATTCAGTCCAGCTCTTCTTGACTGTTCCAAGACTGTAGCTGCCCACGTTCATTTACTGGGGACTTGTGGCACCTACCCCAAATCCAGGCAGGTACCCTCGGTACTTAAACAACCATCCAGACTGTAGCAACGTTTCACCACTCAACGTGTGCGTTCTTTACATCTACCTTTGGTCGAACGAGCCACCTACATCCAGGTACTCTTCTTCTCCCCTCTCCCCGCCCCTCGACGCTTAAGCGAAAGTTTAAATGTACAGGAATGTTTGGTGGCTTGTTTGGTTTTTGTTTGTTTTTTTTTTTTTACCCCGGAGTTATATCTGGGCAGAGAGGGGAGCAGCGATCCCGCAGGCACGGTGCGAGGGCGCAGGGAAGGCGGCCGGGGAGGGAGCGGAGCGGGCGGCGGGTCCCCAGAGGACGGGCTGCCCCCCCGCCCCGGCGGTGCCCGGCCTCTGCGGCGGGGAGCGGGGAAGCGGGGGCGGGGGGGCGGACGCCCCGCAGCCACCCCGGGTTTAACTGTACATTACTTTTGCCACCTAGCGTCAACATCTTTTCAAGTGGCTTGCCGCTGCTTCACAAACTTTGATTCGGCGTTATCCTCGGGAAAAGGAGAAAGGGGGGGGGAAATCATTTCGTATCGGGTTTACTAAGCGAGTGGGTCGGGGGGGGGGGGGCAATATCTGTCTTGAAATTTGGGGGTAGCCTGTCGGTGGAGACGAGAAGTGATATATCACCGCGGATCTTTTAATCTACGACAGAAAGTTGGTCCATGAGCATCCCCTTGCTTAAAAAACTGGAAATAAAAAGTTACACGCGCGAGGGCTTTAACCTAGCGATAGGGAGAAGAAAAAAAAAAAAAGACCCGAAAAAACTTGCCCCCAAATCCTTAACAACCCCCCTTCGGTACCGGGTATTTGTTAAATTGACGTGGCACAGATTTCTCGATTACCGCTGCTGAGCGTGACTGAAAGGCGCCGTGAGAGCCGGCAGGATCCTGCCCACGGCGCTCATTCTTCTCCGGCTTAATTTATGCCACGCGATTCTGTATTGGGGAAATCAAGCAGAAAGCTCCTTTTTCTGCTTTTTTCCCCCCTCTCCCTCTCTCTTTCAGATGCTGGGCTAACGGGGAGACTGTTTAACTTAAGTGTTTCTATAGGAGGCTGTTGTAGTTTAACTCCTGCCCACCAGTAGCTGAGGCGAACAAAGGAGGGACTCGAGGTCTAACTATTCATCCATTCTCTGCACTTTAATTTTCATTGATTTCGAAGACAAGGGGAGCCCTTAGGGATTCTCGCTGAAGGGGGATGACACGCCTTTAGACGCGATCAGCCCCCCAGCCAGCCATCTGCTCCCAACCAAATGGCGCTTTTTCGCTCCCAACCGCGTGTCTCCGCACCGCGCTCGCCCGCCGCCCCCCGCCGCCCCCCGCGCCCGCCGCCGCGCTGCTCACCGCGCCCGCGCACCGGGCCCCGCCGCCCCCGACGGGCGTCCGCTCCCGCCCGACGCCCTGCCCACCCCGACGGGGCGAACCGGCGGCGGGACCCCCCCCCCCGCCGGAGGCGGGCGCGGTGCCCGGGACCCCGGCGGGGCGCGGCGGCGACCCCGCACGGCCGGGACGCGGCGGGCCCGGTCCCGCCTGCCAGCGGCTCGCCGGGGCTGGTGGGGTATTGTGCTCCCCCCTCCCTCGCCCCTAATTGATACCCTTCCCGCAACGCCGCCCCCCCCGCTCCTGCCCCGGCAAGGATTTACGGTCCCGCCGCGCAGCAGCGCGGCCGAGAGCTCCCCATCAGCCGCCAGATGATGGGAAAAGTCACTTCAAAGCGGGGGGGGGGGGGGGGAGGGGGACTGTTAATTAGGGCGACGCGCTGCCATCGCTGGCGCGCAACCCTGAATTTTCCCGGGACGGCCGGCTCCGGGCATATGGCGAACGGTGCGTCGGCGGAGGGACGTGTACGTGTGGAGCTATGTGTAGCCGAGTGTGCATAATATTTTAATTAGGTCTATAGTCCCTACGGAGGTATGTGTTCACGGCTGCCCCTCCGCCGCAGCCCTCCCCGCACGCCCCCTTCACCTATCCGTGCGGGATGGGATGGATTGGGATGGGATGGGATGGGAAGGAGATGGGAAGGGGAGGGGAGGGCAGGCTGGGCGCCGCCGGGCCGGAGCTCTGTCTGCCCCGCCCGCCCCGGGCTCGGCGGCGTGACCGGGGTGCTGGCGGCTGCCCGGGTCCCCGCCGCCGGGCGCCCCGACCCAAGGCGGGTGGGCGGCGGGCGCGGAGGTGCCGGAGGGGCGCTCCGCCGCCCTTGCCGTGTGCGGGGAGGGGGATTAAGAAGTTTAGCGTGTAGGTTAGCCCAAAGTTGCAAAGGCATGTGCTGATTAGAATAAGAAAGGGCAGTCGCGTGGCTCAGCTGGCACACAGCGAGGCCAGATGATAGATAAGCAGCTCTGGGCCTTCCCTCCCCCCCAGCCCCCTTTTTCAAATCGCAAATCATCTGCTCCGGCCCTATCCTAGCCCCTCATTTTCATGACAATGGTTGTGTGTTTACCTGTGATCCTGGGACGGGGCATTCCTTTGTCTCCCGAGGAGATTACCGCAGCCAGCTGCTCTCCAACCCTTCCCTGGGCAAATCCCGAAGTGGCCCCTATATGTGTTTTACTGATTGCACGCGAGGAGAAAGCGCTTCCCCCCTCCCCCCCCGCCCCGCTCCCTTGCGCTTCTTGTTTGTTTGGGTTTGCTCCCTGGCTTGCTTCCGACGGGATTTTGCTTATGGGAAACTATGAGGGATAAAATTGGTCACTCGTGTGCATAAACCGTCGCTGCTCCCAAAGTTGGGAAAGCTGAAGGGCTGCGTAGCCCTGACAGGGAGCGCACCGCCCGTCCGGAGGGCAGAGCCGCGGGGCCTCCCGGGGACGAGGGGCCCGGGGGAAGGAGGCTTCTCCCCGCTTTGGTCTTCCCGGGCCCTCGGGCTCCCCCCGGGCCTAGACAGCACCTTTCCCCGAACCTTCCCACGGGTGCCCCGGGCCGGGCAGGTCCCACTGTCTCCCCTGGTCACAGCTCGGGGACACCGCCGTGTCCCACTGGGGAGCAGCTCAGCCTCGCATTCAGAGAACTGGCCTCTTTGCCCCCCTTTAACTCCACGAAGACACTTACCATCTTCGCCACACTAGAAACCACGGATCGCGTTTGTACTAGATGACCTTCTGAGGTCCCTTCACACATGAAATATCCCATGATCCTGAGATTTCCCCTGTGCACCAGCACCCCATCCGCCCCACCAGCCAAGCCTGGTTGTAACCCCACATAGCACCGAGGCCTGGCTTGTCTTGGTGGGGTGTCGCAGAGTGGGGAGGGCGAGCAATTGGGCTCAGATCATGTACACGGTATAAAAAACATGACAGCACTTCTCAAAAAAATGTTTTGAATTCTGGCTACAAGATTTCGCTGGATGGCTGGAAATATTCCCTTCTGCTACTGCCTTCATCAGCAATATTCGCTGCATTCACCAGTTCTCATAGGGAAAACCCCCCTTCTCTTTTCCCGTTTTATTAAGCCAGAAGTGTAAAGAGTAACGGCAAACTACCACTCCAGAGTAGTTGCCCAGGCCGCTCTTTCCCTATGACAAGCCAGTGCAGCGTGCTGCTGTACTGTACTGCGTTTCATGCATGAAGGGTTTTTCTGTTCCCCTGTGGCCTGCAGACCCCTTTGCCTGGTGTGCACATCTTGTCCATTGTCCGCTGGCTGTGGTGCAAAACCTGCTGCTAATAAACTTTGGAAGGGGGGGAGCAGTTTGATCGTATGTTTCCAGGGCTTTCTGAGCCACTTCCAATTTGCGTCGTTTTTATTTCTTTCCACATCTCTCCATGTGCACGGAAAGCAGGGGGGGAGGAGGGAGAAGAAGGGGGCAGAAGCTCCTCTGCAGAAGGTGATTATGAGAAAGAGGATGGGTATGGATGGGGCGGGCCGGAGCTTTTGGAAATGCTCTCCTCTTTTCTGAGAGCATCTGCCCGGAGACGAACAGATGTGGGCACCTGCGGTGACAGGCCACATATGCTCCGTCCTATTCACAGGCATTCAGACACGGCTACAATGGTGAGCCTTTGTGCGCACGGAGTCACCAAATATATTAATCTGTGCTCCCCAGAGCACCGCTCTGTTTAATTTTTTCACCAGCAATAACATCTGATCTAATCCTCCCACCGGCTCCCCCATGTCCCTCTTTACACCCGCCCCCCCGAAAAGATGTGAAGTTATTCAGGTCCCCACCTGTTGCCGGCAGGGTGGAAGCAGGTCGTGATGCCATCAGGCCTGCAGCCAGGCCCTTACCCAGGGCTGCACCCCGGGGAAACAGGGGCTCCCGCCAACCGGCAAGCACCGAGCAAAGCAAAACAAACTCGGTCCCCTCCGCGCTCCGGGACGGGTCCTGCCCAGCCGCCCGCCATGCTGCCCCAGGCCGCTTTGTTCCCCCACGGCCAGCGCCCCTCAGGGGCCACATAAATCTCCCCTGTACGACTCGGGGGTTTTCAAGCAATTTCGGTGCGCGAAGCTTTCATCTCCCCACGTCCCCGCTTCCCCCCCCGTCCCGGCTGGGTTTGTTCGGGGGCACAATGGCCCCTCCGGCCCCATTGTGGCCGTACAAAGCCGAGGGACACCAGGCCGCGGGCGGGGACAGCCGCTGTTCAAACCAGCCCGGCCCCCCGCTGCTGTCATGCGAAGGACCCCGCTGCAGCCGGCTGTCCCCGGCAGGGCGGCCAGGGAGGGCGCTACCGGTGGACAGGGACAGGGACAGGGACAGGGACAGGGACAGCGAGGGCGACACCACCGCTCCCGCAGGGCCGGACCGCCAGGCGCACGCGCAACCCCGCCCCTGCGGGAAGCGGAAGCGCAGGCTCGGGTCAGTGGCGGGGTGCCGTTAGGAGGGGGCGGGCGGCCGTTTAACGGTCACACCGCGCGGGGGCGGGGGAGCCGGGGGGTAGGGGGAACTTGTCGCGGGTGAGAGGGGCTGGAGCTCCGGTTCTGGCCGGCGGCGTGGCCTGGGTGCTGTACGGCCTCCCGAGGCCTTCCCGGGACTGAAGGCAGCGGCCCTCCCAGGTCGCCCGGTGCAGGCCCCGGCCCTCCCCTCAGCGGCGGGCAGATACCGCCGGCCCTTGGCCTGCCCGCGGCCTCCCGCTGCCCTGCTTCAGGGACAGACTCTGGCCTTTCAAGGCAATGGGGGGCTATGGGACTGTCCCGGCGCTGCTGCACGTCGGAAGTGGAGGACTTTGTTCCTAGTTCCTTGTGCTGTGGGCCTCGGCTAGAGGGCCCTTGCGAGGGCTGGAGCGGTTATTGTGAACATTTCTCCTAACAACCCGTTGCAATGCTGCGTGTTATTATGGGCATAATAAAATTTGTACCGTGGTGGTTGCTTGCTGGCAGGATGAAGTTTAGTGGTATCTGCTGTTGTAGGGGTCATCTCTCTGAATTTTTGTGTCTGTATAAAATGACTTGAAAACGTTTTTGGTTATTTTAGTTTGTGGAGAAAACTTTTTTTTTCCCCTTGCAGATTCATGCAGTTGATAGTGTGCAGGTGAGATCCTATGGTAACCCGAGGTCTCCATTTCACACAAGGAATGTCAGAAATAAGCATCCAGCCTTAAATTGTTCATCTGTTGCACAGAATGTGCATGTTTTCCACTCTTGGGAAACTGAGCATTACAACATAAAACACTTTAGTCCTGATTCTGCCAACTTTGTTGAGGTGCTTCTGGTGAAAGTACTTCCCAAGTCAGTAGATTTTATTTGTTCTCTTTTCTGTTACTGTGATGGATTAGAGAGTGATTTCCTTAACATGACTGTTAGTGTTTAGTAGTGAGACAGGACGGTTGACAGAATATAAACTCTGCATTTTTTATCATGCTTTCAACAAATGTGTTTGATAGTAATATGAAAATGCTAGAAGCGGCCAAGGTGCTTGCTTATGTGTTCGGGTGTGAACTTGCTATTGATTAAGCTAAACTAACACTGGAAATTTTTCTGATAAACTCTGTATCATAGACTTGCTAAAATCGTTAGGCAAGAGGAGTGCTTCAAAATACAGGTGTGAGGAGGTGGGAAAATTTTGTTTCCGTTTATTATAGTACAGTATAGCTAGTAAGTTGCTACTTACTAGCACTTCTTGCTCTAGGCTACTGTGTAGCCACTATCTGAACAGTATAAGCCACTGTACTAAATCATAACTAAAACTTGCTTGGACGCAATGCATTTTTGCAGAGGTAAGACCTGCCATGATATACTGTGTCTGTGTAGCAACCTCAGATCATTTAGTCTGACCACATGTGTTAGTGATTGAAAGATAAAGACCTTCACACCCATTGCTCTGTCTCCATGGAAAGTAACAAAAACCGGTAACCTACCAGTGCTTAAACCGTTTGGAATCCGAGATGCAGCTTTCCTGGAAAAGCAAATGGCTGGAGTCTTAAGGGCAGCCAGGTAACACTCGAAGTAGCATCACAGAGAGAGCAGTGTCCTACCTTGTATCCATATGCAGCAATGAAGCAGATTTATACACGTTTATTTCTGATTTTATAACAATGTGGTCTACTGTATGCACTCAGCTTTATTTTGTATGTATTTCATATCACATTATATAAGGAAGAAATTTTTTACAATGAGGATGGTGAAACACTGGCACAGGTTGCCCAGAGAGGTGGCAGATGCCCCATCCCTGGAAACATTCAAGGTCAGGTTGGATGGGGCTCTGAGCAACGTGATCTACTTGAAGATGTCCCTGCTCATTGCAGGGGGGGTTGGACTAGATGACCTTTAAAGGTCCCTTCCAACTCAAAACACCCTATGATTAAAGAGGATGGTATTCAAAACCTGTATCTGGAGGGTATTAGATATTTAAACTCTGAGGATGCAGGAATACTTTTAAAAGCTGTCAATTCACAGTACTTTTGTGAATTCAACTTCCTTTTTTTCTTTTTGTATATCATAAGCATGTATATTGTAATGTAACGCCCCTGAGACAGTCTGTAATTGAAATGTCAGAAATCAGCAGTGTGAAAAACAGGAAAAATTGTACCTGTTTAATTAAAACATAGTGAATTTCTTCACTGTTTAACTGAGAAGGGATTTGACTTTCAAGTAAAATCAAAATAAAAACAAAACAGATTTTCTGAGAATAAAGAAGAAAACAAAGCTTAATGGAGCTTGTTACATCCATTTTTCATTAGAAGGTCCTCCAAAATAAAATGATGCTAAGGTAGAGGAAATTGATGCTGTAGTAGGGGAAAGAGCACTTCTGTCCTGCAGACTATGCCAAAATTCTTTGCATTGAGATTTCTAGAAATAAAAATGGAGGTCATCAACGGTTTTCATTTTATCCCACAACTCTCTCTCTAAGGAACATGTAAATTGTTTCATTTGGTATGCTATAAAGTTCTGCCACAGAATGTGGAGACTGTCTTCTTCAATCTTTTGGTATTTCCTAAACTGAAAATAGGCTTACGCCATTTTTAATTATTTAATGTCTAGCTAATGTTTCCGTGTGTGTCTTCTAAAATAGACGGGTTCAAAATTGCAGTGCACATTAGAAATGCCATTTAATTTATTAACTTCACTATTAATGATGGTCAGATTTGTAGATTCACAAAATATAGGTAAACCTCTAATTCTTTAAACATGTCTTGAAAATTATGTCTTTAAATGACAGGATGGTAAAATGTATCGACTTTCTGATTCAAAGCAGAACTGATACTACAAAAACCGTTGCAGAAGTAGAAGCATTGCAAGTGTTGCCATATCAATGAACTATTCTCTATAAACTCAGATGGTAATTCAGCCATTTGCACAATCAAGGTACAAGACTGATTTCCGAAGTTATTAAGTATTTTTTTCTGCTGACTTCAATTAAAGACGTTCATATACTTTTAGTGTGAAAATCAAGCCATTAATTCCTGTGTTGTACACTGTCAGCTAAGATGTTATAAAGCTTTTAATTAGGTCTATACTTGTTTATCTATCAATGTGTACTTTTCTATATGTTATGCTATTAATCAGAAATTTTTAAAGTCATATTTATGAAAACCTTTTGATATTTACAGTTTTCACTGATATAAAAAGCAGAAGTGGAAGGCAAAGTGAATGGGCACTTATTTTCAGTTTGTTGATGGGGAGAAAACTGGTTCAAACTGTATAAAAGCCAGGACAATACAACAAGCTATCAGCAAAATCAGAAAAATAACAGTTCAGTTCCCAAGCTGCTTTTTTTTTTTTTTTTTTGGTTGTAGAATTTCATTACTTTTCTCAGTATTGCATTTTAGAATGCTGTTTTTCTTTTTCTTGTTTCAGACTGCTGTGGGTTTCAGAGATCAGCCATGGGCATTAAAGGTTTGCAGGGATTTGTGGCAACAGTTTGCCCTGATGTATGCAGAATGGTAGATCTGAGAGAAATAGCAGAAAAACATCGCATCGATCATCCTGATTTCCCACCTGTTATCGTAGTAGATGCCATGAGTTGTGTTAGATACTGGTACACACCAGAATCCTGGGTATGTGGTGGACAATGGCGGGAGTACCTTGCCATTTTAGAGGATTTTATTAAAGCTTTTATGGCAGCTGGTATCAAGTTGGTGTTTTACTTTGATGGAGTGGTGGAAGAGAAAAAGAGAGATGAATGGATCAAACGGAGGTTTCAGAATAACAAGGAAATAGCCAGAATTTTTCAATTTATCAAGACTCACAGGAAACAACCAGGGAGAGGAATGTTTGTTGTTCCTTCAGCTTTGCCTACTTTTACGCGTTTTGCCCTAAAGTCGCTTGGTCAAAAAACAGTATGCACATTGCAGGAGGCAGACATTGAGGTGGCTGCATATGGTTTGGAACATAACTGCATAGGAATTCTTGGGCAAGATAGTGACTACCTTATATATAACACATGCCCCTACTTTTCCATTGAGAAACTCCATTTGGACAGACTGGTCACTCTTATGTACTCTCGAGAACATCTTTGCCGTGCATTGGGTCTTAGTTTGACACACCTCCCTCTCCTTGCTTGCTTGCTTGGCAATGATGTTGTTCCAGAAAGATTGTTGGAAGGCTTTTGGCATAAATGTTTAGTCACCAGTCCCCACAAGAATAACAGCTACAGCAGAAGAGCAAATGTAATTCTAGCTGTAGCAAATTACATCTCAAAAGTTCCATGCTCGTACAGCAGCCTGAAACACTTGAAAGAGATGCTACCTTTGGGATCAGACATGACATTACTTTACAGAGGAGTGCAGTCGTATCTTTTGCCCGGGCAGCAGTCTCCATGGATTCCTCCCAACGTAACAAATTGCCAAACGTTCTCCCTTCAAGAGCAAACAGCCATGTGTCAAGATAAGGAAATCCTTCAGGTACCTTGTTTTTTAAAGCTTAATCATCACTTTATTGCTATGACTACTTAGTGGAAGTTGGTAATGAGTACACTGAACCTATTGATTTAAATTTGTGTGAGCAAAATCTTTTGTCTGGTAAGTACAGCTGTGGTTAGGACTATTACATGCATCATGAAGAGGGCAGATGCAGCACATTTAATTAAAAGTGGTTCCTCTCTTGCTGAAGCATCAGGCAGGTCGAATAATGGGGAGCAACTCCTGTATATGCCTATAGCTGGGCATACAGATGTAATTCCCGTGTATTGCATGGTGTAATTACTTGGGGTTTGCTTTGAGAGCACACAGGTCAGCTACAGCTGGTTAGTGGTGTGCTTGGCTGTGCTTGGCACATGCAGTCAAGGTATCAAAGGGAGCTGTGCTAAGAATGCAGAAGTTGAAATTGCTGTTGTGGAGGAGATGAAGAAACTTCCTATAAATCTGTTTTTCATGATTTTTGGATCAGGTTAATTATCCTTCAGATTCATTGTCCCTGAAGGAACCAAAAGCACTTCAAGTGGCTTGTTAATTCTTAAGGGCAGGGCTGCACTAGCAAGTTTCATTTACATTTTCCCACATGGGCAGGGATGCGCTGGTGTTGGGGTGAGAAACAATACAGTCAGATTGGGTCACTCTGGGGATGTATTAGCTAGGGTACCCTACCTGGTTAATAGAAAACTGAGCTACCTTGCATCAGAGTTTATGCAGTAGTAGCAAGTCTAGAGTACAATTCTATAAATTTGTGGCAATTAAGATAACGCATTGAGATTTGTTAAAAAAAAAAAAAAAATCTATACAAGGTAGTGTATTTTAGACCCTATATTAGCCATCTGTTACTCCCTATTTTATTAAGTACCTATAGACTTCAAATAGTCTTTTTTTGTCTCTCTTACTTACCTGGAGCATTTTCTTTAAAACTGTTTTTCTGTTTCCTCATATTACTCTAAATTAATCATGTAATTTATATTTTCCTTTCCTAAAAAGACTCTAAAACATTTAAAAACTACATTGTAACCTATGCAATTCTCATTTCAGCTAAACTGCAGATACATTTGTGTTTTATAATTAACCACACGTAGATACAATACGTGTCACTTTTGACTGTAGTAGTTAAATAGAATACATTATTTAAAAAAACCAACAACCCTACATCCTAATAAAGTGTTGAAAAATATTGTTTATGCTTGAAGTGCAAGTTAAAATTAGCCAGAATGTAATTATCTTGGTTGGATTATGGCCAGGACAATAGTGGTAATATCCTTGCTCCTTAAGAGAATGTACCATGCAGTCTTTATGACAAGTGGTCATTATTTCTTGGCTAGATCTTTCATTTGAAGGCTTGCAGTTCTCCAGCGTCATGCTGAGCTACTGCTGTAATAAAATAATAATGTTTAGAAACACCATTGAAGAATGCCTCACTGTTGCTGAATAAATCCTATGTTAAGCCAGTCCCAGGGCCAAGGAAATTACAGTCAAAGTTGTAGAAATGTTAACTTGTCTTTTGTTTTTGTTACAGGTGTTTAAATATTTGTATATGTAATGTGTGTGCTTTGTGTCGTATTTTGAAACCTATATGTATTTCCGCTTACCTTGCACATAATCTAAACTGCACGTAAATGACATACACAGCTCACTTCCAACCTTGAGGACATAGCCTCAGGTTGCTGCTTCTCTCAGAAAAGAAGAGGAGCATAACTTTCTAGCTGACTGTGCGTGTAAATCAGAAATATTTTTAAAGATACAGCACTGAATACAGCAATACTTCTGGAAATAGCTTATATCTTTTTCAATACGTAAGGATGTATAGATTTTTGGCAAATTGCAAGAAAACTAGTATTCTCAAATTATCTCATATCTGTGATAGTGGTTTGTATGAAATAGTTCAATGCTTCATTCAAATCATGCTTAGAAATATTTAACTCTTTGCTTTTGTTTTATACAAAAGTAGATTTGGGGAATTACGTTGTTTACGTATATTAGGGATATTGAAGTATTTCTTTCAGGGCAGCCGTTAATTTATTGCTGTAAGAAAATGCTCTGTTGATAGGCATCGTACACAGAAGCCTATCATTGATTTTATGCTCATGTGAGAATTTCTTCTGAAAGTATGACATTTCAGTAGAACTAGTTTTGATCAGTAATGACCCAGTGACTGACTGCAGCTTTGACCTATTGAGTTCGCAGGTTTGCAGATACTGGAATTCTGCAGAATTGGCGAATTTGGCTCTGGACAGTGGTCTGGTAATTCCTAGTGAAAAAGGCTGAGATAGCTGCATGGATAGCACAATCCAAATCATGCAGATAGCATGGCATGTGTAGGGAATGCAGAGCAGAGAAACGTCAGTGCCTCCTCACCATACAGCATGGAGAGCCCAGGAGAATTATTATTAGTGGCATCTCATGGAAATAATTGGCTCCACTCAGCTGTTTAAACACCCCCACAGTTTTGGTCTGATGTTGTGAAGTAGAAAGTCTGTCTGGGTTTGCCCTTGGCCAGTCTAGGTTACAGGTGTTACTGATTGAAATTCTGTGCTGCCTGAGAGCAGCTTGGTTGCTTCTGCATCTAAGCTGCTCCAGACTGGCTGTCCCTGTTAGTACTGAAGCTGCTTATAGCCTGCTGCTGTAGCCAGATGTGTCTGCATCCAGTGCATGGTTAATATGCAGCCTGGGTGATGCTGTGATTCTACTTTTCAGCAACAGCCTGCAGACCCCTCACTAGAGTAGACTGTATTTCTTTTCTTGAGGAAGAGCTATTGCAAAGTAAAAGCATGGTGAATTTAAGTATTCCAATTTCACCACAATGTAAACTACGCAAAGTCAATTCATGAAAGAAATGGAGCTGTCTTACGTAGCTCATCTTGCAATAAAATTAGAAGTTTGGGGTATGTCATGCCTTCACTCACTATTTAAAGAGGGAAGGTATGTTTTCAGGTGTCTAAAGGAGGGCAGCTCATTTTTCTATTTTTGAATTCAGAATTCATTTTAAGAATAATTACTCTCTAAATACTGTCATTAAAAACACCAAGTTTTAAGAATTCAAGGAGGGGCTAAAAAAGGCAATGATGGGTTTCCTGGAGATTCCTGTCCACAAAAAAGATAGATGTCTGAAAGTATACTATACTGCTGTTACTTGAACAGGCACTTGTTCTCTCCCTGGCTATTCCCTCCATTTCCACTGACAGGAAAAGTGATGTTTCCTTGAACATGTTGTCACTTTTTGATCCTTTTTAATTTTGGAGATAATGCTTTCTTCCTTCTTTGAACAAACAGGTAGCTAAAGAACAGCATATCCGATCTGAGAATTATACAATCTTCAATATCCTGAGCAGTGGAGAGACTGAGTGCAGCAACTCTTTGGAAGATGAACGTGATACAGAGATTCCTGGACAGGCACTTATCTACCGTCCCGCTCGTCAGCATATTTATTCTGTCTTGTTGGAATCTGGAAAAGGTAAGGATTAAACTACACCATTATTCAAGTATACTTTCAATTTTGAAATACGAAATTTTGAATTCATTGTTTCAGTGGCTACATCAGCATGACATTTAGGATAAAAGCTGTGGGCAGCTGAAGTGTGCTTCTTAAGGAATCAAGAGAAAATGTGACAATGAAATTGCAGTTTTTCTACATGCTGTTCAATTTCAGGGCTTTTAAAGAGATTTTTTTAAAATTGGGGTTTTTTTTCCTTGTTAAGTTGTGGAAGTTGTTAATGATCAAAAGATGGAGCAAAGCAATGATATTTAGAAGATTTTAAAAGTTTGAGAGGATATGAAACGTTATGTTACTTTGCTAAGTCTAGCTGCTGATGAATTAGTGAGTTGTAATACGCTTCTGCAAAACAGTAATGCACTGTTAACAGTTTTACCTTCTGTTGATTTTAAGTCTGCAATTTTAAGAACAGTGGATAGTCAAATATAGTTATTGTAGTAATACAAATGTAAGTAGTCATGCCAGTCATTATTAGTTCTTTCATCAAAGTGCAAGAAAATATGATTTCTTTATCCAGTGGTGTAAACGGATTCTGTAGCAGGTATAAGTATCTGTGCTTACATTCTTCTGCTTTAAGAGAGGTAATTATTTATTGACAATCTTGGACAAATTTTATGTTCTAAAGACTTTCAGTAGTTAAAAGTTTTCTTTAGCTACAGTGTCTTCTAGGCAGTGAGTTGAAAATTAAAAATGTACTGAACTTTTATTCCTTTTAATATGTTGATTTCTCCTTGGTAAAAAGGAAATCTTTACTGATGAAAGTGCACCGCCATCAAACCTAATATTCAAACTACGTGCTTAGAAAGGCACAGAAAGGTAATTAAGTACCCGACTTCCTTCAGCAACTAGAAGTTGAAGTTGTGCCATAATTGGAAAAAGAAATGGGAAAAACTGAATCAGAGTTTATGTAGTCATTTGGAGAGACTAACAAAAATCTCAGCAGTAATTATGCACATCTGTCATTTTTCATTTTTCAGCCTACTGCCTCTAAGTTTTGTAGACAATTATAACCTGGTTGGGTTTTGTTTATTCCTTTAAGCAGCAGGATATTCATTGATGTTTTCAGAAACACCCAGACCAAAACTTCTAATTAACAATTGTTGCTGCAAGATGGCAGGGTAGTAGGCAGATTTGCATTTGTGTTACAGTGTTTGTAGTACTCAAATGAAAAAGATTAGAATTGAAATCATAAAAATTAATTTAGAATCTTATTGAAAATGAAATTTGGCCATGAAAGAGATCTTCTTTTAAGAAAGTGATTTTAGAATAAAATCACAGATAACATGTATTATTTGTTCTCAGTTCATGCTTCAAATTTCAGAGATAATTTTCTAAACTAAATCATAGTGCATCCTCAATTCTTAACCCTTCCAGAAAGGTAGGTAGAGTGTGTCTGCATGGGCACCCCTATTAAATATGCATTTTTAGTGCATGTGTCTACCTCTAACTGCTTTAACCATGTCTTTTCCTAGTAGTTCATGGGTTGGTATTTTATCCTATCGTATAGTTGCTTCTAGGTCAAGAGTGTAGACCATTAATCAGAGTCTGTATGGGAATTCATAAGTAAATGTCAGCATTATTTTTTATGAATTTGTTGCTAGATCTACAAGGAAGTTTTGTTCTTTACAAAGTAAGTAGAATCCTTTGCCCGTTTCCCTCAGATGACATCAAGTTGACTGTTTTTTGCGATTTGATGAGGGGTAGGATGGGAAGAAGTAACCTACACTGTATGTAGGTTATAGGATAACATAGAATTAATGCGCCTAACAGACCCAAGAATCCATAGGAGCTGGATTTTCTCATATCCTTTGAAATCACCTGCATAGACCATGCCACTTTGCCTGAAGCCATAGCGTGATCAGTGTTTCTTTTGCTGTCAGTGCCAGTTTAGGTAATTCTCTTACAGAGCCACTCATTTCAGTCCCTGTGCAACCTCTCAGTTGTGCTGGTGCAGCAGTTTGTGCAGCTGCTTGGTGGCCTAGTTTGAGATACTGAAAATAGCCCCTCTCTCTTCCTTCCCTTTCTTGCAGTCAGGTAACTAACCTGGTTCTGTTTCCCCACCTGACTCTTTGTGTAGCCACAAACAGCTGTGGTGAAACAGCTCAAGGGAATGGCAGGGAGTGGCAATGAGCAAATCTGTGGTCGCCTGTGAAAGTTCGCAGTGCTGCTGAAAGCTCATGAAGCTATGCCTTTGGCATAGTTTGGTATATGGTAAGCATGTGCGTACCTTTACTCATGGAAATGTTGCTAGAATCACAGCCTATTTTTGACCCTACAAAAATACATAGAGGGTTGATGGCGATCCTGACAACATGGCATTTGTTGCCTGTGTATTTTAAAAGTTATCTTTATAATTAATTGAGCTATTTCTGATCATTAAGTGGAATATTGCCTGTAGTGATATATAAATTGTTAACTTTTAGCATCTCTCCTAGAAAAACAGTACTATTGGAAAAATTCAAGAAGGAGGGGAAAATAACAGTAATGCAGCTTGATAGGCCAGCCAAGCTCTCTTTTGTGTGCTAAGATTTCAGAACAAAGCCGGCAGGTTTTGGCACTAGCACAGTCCATGGAAATACCTGCACCTGCGTGACTGTTGCCAATTAGGAGGTTGTGTAACGTAGCCTAAGCCTGTGGCCAGCTCCTGGAAGGCCTGGCATCACTCCCAGTTCTAACATTAGCAGGCCAGACTGACCCTCGCTTTGACTCTGTCCATTAGCAGACTTTTTGCCAGTTATCACCAGTGACCACTCAGGATGGCTGGCATTGTTGCAGGCATAGAGGAGCACACATAACAGCATTTCCAACTGTCTCATGTTTTGGTGTTTTGTACATAGTTGAAATTTTCCTTAGGCTGCCTACATTGTTCAGGTTGTTCCACAGGTTGTTTGGAATCTATTGAAACAAAGGAACTGCTGTGTTTCGAATTTCACTGATGATATTCTGTATGTGCATTGTGGGGAAAAAAAGTTTGAAAAGTTACTGTTTTTTCCCCGAGATATTTCCATGCAAGGAGGGTTGGCATCTAGTAATCATGTCTCCATTTTTTTCTTGGTATGTTAATGTGCTGTCAGTTTGCAGGATCTTGCTTTCAGCTGTATTTGTTTGGCTACTTATATGAATAGTCATATACTTCTGTTACTAATGGATTATAATAGTGAAAAGCTCTGATGTGGTGCTACGTCCTGTACTAACATTCACATAGATTAAAAGAAAAAAAATAGAGGTTTCCGATTGACTTCTCTCTTTACTGTGCTTGAGCTTGATGGGTGATGTAAAGGTGGTATTTCACTGCCATTTGGAATCAAGTGACATTTTGATAAGTTGTTCTGTGAATTGTGGAACTCGGAAAGAGTGATTCTCCCCGCCAGCTTCCCCTCAGCAAAGCTTTTATATTTCCATGCTCCTTCCTGGCATCTCTTAACTTCTTCCCATGTCCTTGACAACTCCCTCCTGCAATATATGGTGTTTTCAAGTATGTTTCCTATTGCCTTCTGCTCTCCCCACATCCCGTCTACCTTTTTATTCAGCTCTAGCTCTTTCATAGCTACTTGTGTATTCATTTGCCATCCAGTGCGTTCAGATACAACAGGTAACTTGAACTTTCATGTCTTTCTTTCAGTTAGTGCCCTAATAGGATCCCTCTGTCAGCTGAGTCACTAGTTTCACAAACTGTTTAGGAATTTAATACATTTGAAATCTCTTCTCCTCTGTCAGATTTAGTTGAAACAAAGCAGTGCATCCATGAATTACTTATGACAGATGTCCTAATTGTATTAGGCTTGCTTCCTTAAGAAGCCAGGCTAAAATTTGGGAGGCTGAGATGAATAGATTGAATAAAGCAGAGTCATTTACATAATAAAACTTAAAACAGAATGCTAAAACATCAGAAGCTTTCTGAAAGTGACTTTGGGATATTAAATTGGAGGGTTTTATTCATGAAATAGCATTATCATAAGCAATGATTTATAATCAAGATGTGAGACTATTCAGCTACTGGAACATGCAGTTTAAGGTTTGGGCTTTTTTCCCCTAGTATAGGCATTTTTCGTTTTGTTCATAATGTCATCTGTTTATGAACAGTGAAGCATGGCAAGGCAACTGTAATGCTGTCCCTCACAGTCCAGCTGTTGGTTCTTTAGTCCTTCACCTTTATTGGGAGTTTGTGCTCTAGGTCCATGGGTAAGGAAGGAAGAAGAAGCAGGGCTGTAAAACAGATTTTGCCGTGTTCTTTTCCCCCTCTCTTATCCCTGACACTAGAACTCCATCTGAGGAATTTCTGCCATCGCACCATAGCATGCTACTTGTTCATTCATGCCAACAGTCATTTGCAGCGTTGAGCTATGAGTGTGATCAGGAAATTAATGTGACCAAACTTTTTGGGGTGGTATAGGGAAGGGGAGTGTTGGAGAGATCTGATTGGTTTGTTTTAAGCTAGATGAAGTTTTTGATTAGGGTTCATAATGTGGCATCAGAAATACTTGTGCAGTAAAGTGCAGGGTGATTGGAATTGATGATAAAAGGTAGGAATTTTTAAGAACAGTGGCTTCAGCACTGGGTGAGAGCTGGAAGGAATTAGAGATGCAATTCTGTGAATCTGGAAAGGGACAAAGGAAGGAAAAAAAAGCTTTGAGATTTGCCTGGAAGAGATTTGAAAACACTATTCCAAGTGCCCAGGATTGGCTAAATCTGTTTACTTCATACTGTTTACCAGACTGCAGAGAGTGGAAATTTAGGGCACTGTGACATGGTTACCATAAGCAAAATCTGGACAGGATGCAGAAGCACCATGTATAACAATAATGAAGGGGTTTTTTTAAGACTTGCATTGGAATGATTATGAGCTGATTATTGGAAATTGGATAGACCGCATTTCAAAAATTCTTAAATGCTTGGTTTTTTTCTGAGGGCATTTTCATTTTTAGTTGTTTTTTTTTTTTTTTTTGTTTTGTTTTGTTTTGTTTTGTTTTTGTTTTTTTTTTTAAAGCATCAAGTAGTTAGATGCTAACTCAAGTAGTAAAATTTTTAATTTAAGAGGCACCCTACTCTTTACTGAGAGGTGGGGCAGAGTTGAGGTTAGGTGGTAGGAAGCCACTTGAGCTACTATGCATAAACAATCCCTTTATACTAGATAAAAGGTCTGGAACAATGGGCTATAAAAGCTCTGTATCTGATGGTGGGATGACTCCATTGCTATCAGCTTTCAAATAGCCATCAAGGCCTCCTTATAAAGATTTTGCCTCAAACCCTGACACAAGAAATGTCAGGGCAAGTTGGGAGGAGAATCATGTTAAGGACTGCCTGCATATGTGGCAGTGTGACAGCCCTGAGAGACTGAGGTAGCTCATGTAGGTCCCTAAGCTATGCCAGATGCCTCCACAGCTTCCTGAACTGCCTTGGAATGGGAAGGCCTAAAATTGGCTGAAAGCCATTTTAGAACGCTTTCCACAGGCTCTTGTACTTACATTTTTGGCTGCAATTCCCAACTGCAAACTCATGTTTATAGTACATAATTCAAACTCTCTTCATTTGTTCTGATGATTTGTCATAAAGATACTAAAACTAATTTTTCTTGGTTTGTTTTTAAAGAAGCTGAGCAAACAAGTCATTATGAAGTGCCTTCTATTACTTTACAATCGTGATCACCACTGCTTCCAACTTTTGCACTACTGTCAATGCTTGCATTTGACTTACTGATGCAATTCTGTCTTTTTTAGGTGGAGCCTGTCCTTTGGTAAAAGAGTGGTTTGTCTATTTTGGCAATCCTCTCCAGCAGCCGGAGCTGATACAACCTGTACAACCTTCTGTTCCAGGTAGAATAAAAATGTGTTTAAATCTGAACTGAAATAATGACATCACTAAAATCAGGTTAGACAATCCATCATCACATATTTGATGTGGAATGCAAAACGTGCATGGAGAACAAGGAGCTCAAGTTGAAATGCTGCATGCCTGTAATTTCTTTTAATTACCCTGTGTAATTATAATAGGATTCAGCTTTGAGCTACATGTTATTACTATGTCTTGTTAAAACCAGTGCTAATTCAAAATCAGTTCTAAAATGCCAACAATTTCTTAGAGGTTCTAAATATTGCTAAATACTGCTCTGAGGCCAGGATAAGTGGTCGGGTAGGGCCATACTAGAATTCTTTTATTAAGCTGTTTGAGAGAATGTGTTAACAAGATTGGTGGAGAATATAAAAAAGGACCATTTTTAGATCACCTGTGACAACGCAAAAAGAGAATCCAGCTTTCAATAAAAAATAATTAGGCTATCTGTTTCTGTGAAGCTGTTTCTACTGTCTTAAGCTTCAAGCGTTCTGTGTGATTTTTATCTTCTTTCCTTTGGTAAAGGACAGAGTCATGAACACTTTTAGTGAAATTAGTGTTACAAGGAATGTGTTACATTTACAAGGAAGTATCATAGACTTTAGTGAAAAGATTGGGCACTGTGTATGTCACACATCTCTTTATCACTAAATTGTATCACACAATATAAGTTTAAGATAGGAAATAAGCAGTACTGTATCGATGATGTTATTTCAGAGGGTTTATTTGTCCATGCTATTGTAGTCATAACCCCTCTATCTTTACTCTCATAGCTCGCTCTCTGTCTAGCATCTGCTGTCATGTGGATCAGGAGCTCAGAAGTTTTTTTAGTCTTTCATATGATATGACTTATATACAATACCATTGATATCTTATTAAGAAAAAATATTATCTACTGGATTTTTCGGAGTAATTACCAGTTCTTCTTCCCTGGAGCTTTCTGTAGCAGTCCTTGTTCTGATCTGATCTAAGTCCAGATTCAGATGTTGAAAAACATGCACATATTTTTTATTTTTTTATTTTGGTTAGGGATTGCTTTAGAACCTACTTGTTTTTAATTTTCTAGGGTTACAGTAAATTTTCTTTTAAGGTATCCTAAGATGGTACATTTATCTTCATATTTGAAACCCATATATTTAATGAGAGTCTTCAAATTCAAGGATGAAGGAAAAACAGTTGCTCTTTAGAATCAGCCTTTTCAAAGTCCTTTTGAAAGGAACTGTTTGGAAAGAAATGAGTTATATAGACAAAGTACAAACAAGGTTTCATTTAATATACAGTAGTTTCACTGTCCTATATTAGGAGAGTGATTATCTGATTGACTTGATGATAGCATGAAATTGCTGTGAAATTTTCCAAATGGATATGAGTATGCAGGGTAAAAATTGATCGGTCTGTACTGTACAACTGTTTTACTTCAGCATACAAGGGTCTGGGAACATGCATTTGTAAAACAAGCAAACAAAACTCAATGAAGTATAAACCAAACCTAGGTAGTTAATTTTCAGTTTGCATTGCAAATATACTGTATTTATTGTTATGAAATTTTCCTTCCCAGATAGTATAGTACTTTACTCCCTTTCTAAAGAGAAATCCACTTAATCTCATGTACTCTGGTTCTACTGCTCTGCAAACATGCTACACACAGAACCCGTCTTCTTGTTGACGATAAACAGGATTTAAAAGCACTGTGTTTGTTTATAGCAACTGCACAACAGGAGTTTATAAAAACAGCATCTTCTCAGCCATAATCTTTACTAACTCAGTAATGAAAGGCTGTTCAAGCAGACTATTAAAAAAGGGGAGGAGGACTTCTAGTGTTTATTTTTAGTGCTCTGTTGTCATTCCTTCAGCGAAGAAATATTTTTCTAAAATTTTTGCAGTCCATATTTGTATGCCTTACATTCGCTCATGCATCTTTTATTTTCCACAGCATGACTTTCTAATTCACCAAATAAGGTTCTCAACAGTGCATCACATTTTTCAGACAGGGATCATATTTAGAGCTAAATTTAAAGAAGTTGTTATAGGAAGTTAAAGTTCAAAGCTGTCAATCAAGATCAGGTTACTCAAAAAAGAGAAAAAAACCTTATCAGAAATTATTTGAAAAATCACAGGTGCAATTAATCTGGGAAGGTTCTTTATTTTATCTCTTTTTGAAAAAATTATAACTTCATCATCACAACTACTTTAAAAGTGTACTGAGAATATATGGGAAATCCTGACTCTTGAATTTGATTTAGATTAAAAAGTCTGAAGAAAGAACATTTGATATGAACTTTGAACTGTAATGTGTGTAACCATAAACGTTTCAAGTTTCACATTGATCTTAAATAAATAAAAAAAAGTAGAATTCCCACTGATTTTTTTGTGGGTGTATAGAACAGCGGAATTGTCATGCATCTGAAAAGCTTGCAGGTAACAGATTGAATGTTAGGTTTTTTAAAAAATTAAATACTGAATCCTAAAGGCTGTAAGATGATAGCTTAAAATATATTTAAAATATAGTGTGTGTTATGTATATGTATTTTTCTTGAGAGGCAGTTTTCTGAATTAGCATCTGTGCTTGCTCACATTTTCTGTCTCTCTTTCTCCCTTCTGGAATGTTTCCTTTCAGTTGAATGGATGTGAATATGATGTTTCCCACACATTGACAGAGCAGCACTTAAATTGATAAAAAATATCTCTGAGAAATGAATTTTGTTACAAGATCTGTGATCCAAGAAAATGCTGTTTAACATCCATACCTTGTGAACATAGCTGATCTATTTGATGTTTGTGCAGTTTGTATGGAACAGAGGAAGTTTTAAAGTCTTTACTGTAAATGTATGGATTCTGCTTTTCATTTTATTTCTGAAAATGTGTAGGATATTGTAGCTTCATACCACAGGAGAGGTTGTTGAGGAATGCCTGGATGTATTCCTGTCCAGCCTGCTCTAGGTGAACCTGCTTTGGACTAGATGATCACCGAAGGTCCCTTCCAACCCCTACCATTCTGTGATTCTGTAGTAATATAGCATTAGTGCATTCCACAGCTTTTGCATGTATTGCATATTCATAAATCAGTTATTGAAGTTCAAACAAATGGGAAAAAAAATATGTATTCCTTTGAAGTGCTCTTGTTTATCATGATGCTTTCTATATGGCAACGTCTTTAAATGTGTGAGTAAAAAGGAAAAAAGAAAAAATAACGCAATCAATGCTTTCTCTCTTAACTTGTTGGTTGTCCATTTTTGTGCTTAGGCAAGTAGTACCTCTTGACCTCCATGGAGGTCTTTGTGATGCTCCTCTTCTTGGACTTCCCAAGGACTACAGTTTACATGGTACTGAATACGGTTTTCACACAGTTTTGTGCATGTTGAGAATAACCATAAGCATATGTAGTGGGAACTTGTAGTTCCTATGACCTCAGTAGGATAGATAATTTTCTCGTGACTAATCTTTACAGTAAAGATGTATCAATTATATATATATCTAAGTATGTTTTGCTGTGTTTCCCTTTTGTTACTCAGTTTTGGGGTTTTTTTAGGTTAATTTAGCAAATATTTAGATGTGTTCAGAAGTTAAAATATTTCTCCTTCCTATCCAAGAAAATTTCTTTCTTTCAGGAATGTTTTCTAATTGCTGTGAAGTATGTAGTGAGGATTAACTAGAGCAGAGAACAGTTTTGTAGGTCTACTGTGTATGAATCTTAGGTCCGTTGGCAGGGGGGTTGTAACTAGATGATCTTTAAGGTCCCTTCCAACATGAACCATTCTATGATTCTATCACTATGCATGATGAGAGAGTCATTAAACTTCAGTGTATTTGTTTCTTTGTTTTTCTTATCTTTCATTTAAGGGTTAATATAATGGCTCACTCTTGGGTATCACATGGAATTTAATTACTTGTAGAAGAGATCCTTTCAGAAAAATAATGCTTTTGGTTGGTATGTTTCACAAGGAGATAGGGTCAAGTTTTCTTTCCCAGAGTGAATAACTCATAATTCATCAGTACCTCTTTTTTTTCCCAGGCACAAGTAGATGTTGTTTCTGAAAGTGTAAGAAAGTGTTTATGGAAGAGATGTCTTGAATTTTTTGTTCAGCTCTCTCAATATAGATATGCAATCTTGATTATTGATGTAGTTCATGGTTTTACTCTGAAGAAAGAAGGATTTCTATTATTAGGTATACCCCTGGATGCAATTCATTTAAAGAAACTTTACAGATGGAAAAAGTACTTTCCTTTAACTGATTCTTGGCGTATCTGTTCATATGCAGCTGATTGGGAACCTTCTAGAAAGCAGAAACCATCAAAACTATTTGAGTTTACCTAAGTAAAAATTGTCTCATACATTAAAGTTGCTTAGCCTTGGTAGGAAAAGTTGACTTTGTTTCATTTTTATGCATATTATCTTTGCTTTTCTTCCTGGAAGTCAGTCTCTGCTGTTCTGGTTTTTTCTTAAGGCAGCAATTACCAGTATGCAAACCAGTAATCCGAGTCTTATTGTGCTGTCTGTACTCGTCGGCTCACTGCCAGCATTTGTGTTATCATTAATCTGCATTTCTAACTCCAATCAAGCAACTGGTATTTTTTCTTAATATATATATTTCCCTACAAACTAAGTTAGAAACTTACAGATTGTATGACGGTAGTTCTTTACATGGTTAAAACTTTTGATGGGAATTAGTCTTAAAAATAGTAAAAGAAACATCCATCAGGGAGATGAAGAAAGAAAATACTAACTTCTCTTCCAGTTTCCCCCTCTCCAAAGAGTTAGTACCATTTGGTTAATGGGCTTTCTTGGTTAAATAAACATTGTCTATGTAGATTTCAGCACCTTGTCACTTTAACCATTTATTGTCACCAAGTGTTCCTAACTGGACTACAGCTGCTGCATGTCACACAAAAAAGAGGTGTTACCAAATGTAGCTTAATTAGTCCACATTTAAAATTCACACCTCGTTCTATTTAACTACAGAAGCAGCAGTACTTTATGGGAGGATTCTGTTTTTAATTGGGATTCTTAGGCGTAACCAGTTAGCTGTTCTGTTATTTCACGTGCATTAGTGTTTATTTTGATAATGGATTAAATGTAATTTAAATGGGGAGCAAATTTTACATTAGTTCACACATGTCACAAGTAGGGAGATGGCAACATGAGGTAAATATGAAGGATTTAGAGACCAGAGTGGATGATACTATAGAAAGTCTGGGAAGATACATTATACATAACTGATGGCAGTTCTTTTGTGTGTGTTTGCAACAGCGTTTCATATAGTCTAGGGAGTGCAAAATACTAGATATCCTTGATTTTTGTTCCCAACCTGGAACCTACTGCAGAGGAGTCATACCAGTACAGTGTTTTGTGGAGAATGCATTTGCCAGCAAATGGCAGAGGTGACCATTTTGTTCATTAAAACAGATGATTATATGGGAGGCAATGCGAGGATCCTTCAAGGACTCCTGATACGCTAGCTCTAAGAGAGAGAGAAGAAATAGATATGGTTGTTTTCTGCTAAATCACTATTTTATGATGAAGCTAACTTCATCTAATGCTGTGGACCCCCAAGGGAAAGGACACACTTGGAGGCAAACTTTGTTCTTGCAAAGGGTAAAAGCCTGATATCTCAAAGTTGTCTATATTGTTGTAACAGTTGAATTCAGTCCTCTCTGCTTAAACATGCCTGTATTCCATGCAATTTGGTTAAATTATAGGCCTTAATTTTTTTGTTAATTTTTTTTCAAATGTCAAGTTTTGTCAAATACATTTTTTTTTTTCAACTCCGTGATTCTTGCAAGTGCCAAGAGCAGATCAGTTGTTTCCTTTCAGATTGTAATGAGGTAGCCATGTTTTATCTTGTTACTGCCAAGATAAAATAATGGATTTCTTTTCTAGGTGGAACACCTAATTTGAAAACACTGTGGTTTGCCAAAGGCCCTGACGTGGAAAAGCAACGGTATAGTACATTTCTGGCATGCTTTCACCTTCAGGATGGAGTGGAAGAGCTCCAAGCTCTAGAAGCACCTGTTGCAGCATTCTGCTGCTTGCTGGCCTATCTTATGATGCAGGTAATTCAGACAGTTGCTTTTTCTTCCGCTGTCACCCCTGATAGATGTGGTGGACTAATAAAATGTTTCTTGCTGGACTGGGCTGGATTTTTGTCTTAATCTTTACTGTAGACGTAGTTGATCAAATACAATAGCACTGCATTACAGTATTTTTAATTACTCCATTTAACGTGCATCATCCTGTTCAAGAAACACTTGGGATTTTTTTAGTAGTTAATCATAACTCTCACGTGCCCATGACAAAGCCCCTTGGGCAGTTTAACAGAGTATAAACTGAGGGTTTTCCCCCCACTTTTTGGGACCTGTTTGCAAATTAAAGCTACTCTTTTTGTGTTTCCTTTGTGTTGTCAAAAGAAGGCATTCCCTCAGGTGACTATGCGGGCTGTGCAAACAGACAATATAAATATTTAGTCAGCTCTCACTACTTTTTCACGCCATCTTGTCAATCTACTCGATTTCAAGCCAGAACTGAGGATACGGCCCTTCTCATTAAATTCTGAGTAATAGGTGATCATTAGGTAGCAGTTCTGTTATAATTCCAAACATTTGGCAGCCTGCAATCTACCTTAATTGTAATAAAAAGGAACACAAGATTAAATACAATATTGCTTCATTATTTACATTTCTCTTAGGTGTTTAGTATGTTGTCTGTACTTGCCACCTTTCAAACGCTGATCTCGGAAGCAGATTTTCCTCTCTAAGGATGGGGAAATTATAATGCCTTTATCTAATCTGATAAACTCTGTTGCATTTTTACTTACACTGAACTACATTTTGTCTTTTGTTTTGCTTTTTCACATTTCACTTTCCTCAATAACAGATTTACACTGGTGTGTGATACATGAAAACAAGTTCTTCCTGACTTTTCCTTTCTTTTTTGCTTCATATGTGTTTGTTCGAACCTGGATGACGCATTGAGGAAGTACATATGGGAATTATACAAATGATCCACATAGCTATTTTTTTTCTTTGATTTTTGTATAGCAAAGGAAATGGAAAGTTTTTTGAAGATGAAACTCATGAAACATCATTTTATACCTTGTGGTTTCTATTCAGCAAGATACATATCATGTACTTAGCTTTAAACAAACTTTTAAGTGTTTTTCACATTTGGATATGAAATCACCATTTCATTTATCTGTCTGTTTTCAGTTTCATTTTTTGTTGTGCTGTATCATTTATTTATTGTGCACCCTTCCATAGCATGATTACTAGTTATTTGGGAAGTGTTTCTTTAGTGGGATTAAGAAGAGGAGTAACAGAACACCTACAGAAATGTGGATTTACTGAGTCTTGATCACAGCATATTAATAAAATGAAAAAACAATTCCTTGTTAGGGATATGGTTTTAAGAACTTATTACCCAATGGCTAATGTTAAAAACAGAGATGAGAAGAGTTTTGCAGCTCATGTTTTCAACAAGAATAATAGCTGAGAGATCATGTAAAGGCCTTTGATGGAAGCTTTTTCATGGCAGTTTTTCTCAACACCTGTCCTGTTTTCCTGGTTCTCTTCTGCCCTCTGAGTTGCAATGATAAATCTACTCTGTGAACCAGACTGGAGAATTTATTTGGATTAAAATGTTTTTCATTGCTGAGTTCTTCTAAACTTTGTTAGTTCTCTGATATTAACCATTGGTTTTCTTGGAGTGTTTTAGAGGAAAAAATGAGAACAAGAGTGTCAGCAACCATGCTTTGAGCTGGCCATACTGCTTCCATTTGTTTTATAGCTGAGAAAACAGCGCTTGTCTAACTGTGGCCTAATTTAGTCTTACACGTGTATTACAGAGGGAAAGTGGATTGTTACCCCAAAGGTAACATTAAGTTGAGCAATTGTAGGTTGCCTTGAAGCAGACTGACATTATTTCCTTCAGCTCATATGAGGGAGAAATACACTTCTTAAAAATGTCATTACTTATCATTTAATCTAACCTAAAATGTAGGTTTTTGCAGGAACCAGCATACTGACCAACCCATCTGGTTTCCTCAAAATTTATATGCAAGTATTTAATGAAAACTTCAGATGCAATTTTTTTTAAAGTGAGAAAAAATTTCCAATAAGCAAATCTTTACTCTTCAATACTTTCTTTATATAGTCATCTTTTCAGACAGGGTACTTTTCAAATATCCTCCAAATTTAAGAATAAAAAGAGTGAAAAAACCCGAAAATAATAGGTCTGTCTATAAAGTTAGGGAAAGAAGTCAAGGAGTTCAAATATCAAACTGTGGAGCCTCCATAGAAAGGGGGAATTTCTTTTTCAAGCTCTTGCAGTTTTGGAAGAAGTCTGACAATGGAAGTGTGATAACTCACCAAGTTCGTTTACTGAATAAAATATTTTTCTAAAGAAGTGTTTTGACATTCGTAAGGATTTTGGATGATTTGCTCTGTTGAGGGCATTTCCTTGCTCTTGTACTTGCAAGTGATCTTTGACTTACTTGTCTTAGTGCAAAATTCTGCAAGTATTAAGAATTGTTTTGTAGATGAAAGTCACTTTTTCTGTTACTGCAATGTACGATATGTGCAGGTTTACTAAATCTCTCTTGTTGCCATCTACACAAAGGTGACACCTGACTTGAAATACAGGGTAAAGGAGGGCCATTATCAGATCTTAACAGCCAGGTGGAGTTAATGAATACCAAGGAGCATTTTGAAAGCTTAAAACTTTTCTGATACCCCTCACATTCTTGTGCTTCATGCAAGTTTTAACAGAGACATAGGGGGCAAAGTATTTTACAGTGGGACAAGCAGCAAGGCCTGATTTAGAAAAAGAAAAAAAAAAAAAAAAGAAATTCTCAATAGTGGTTGAATAATTTTTATCTTGAGGAGGAAAGAATGGTTTACTCCTCCTAAGCAAATAAATGAATGAAGTAATTATAAACGGCTTCTTAGTGGTGTTTTTTTCTTTTTCCTATTGATTTACAGCAATACTTTCATGTTATTTTTTTTCTCTCCTTCGTTTTTTTATGTCACTTTTTGATTTTTAGTAGCCTTAATGGAAACTCTTAATGGATTGAAATGGGATGAACACAACGCTCCCTGAAAATCAAGGTGTTAAAAGAAAGGCAATGCAGAGTTTTAGGTGGCCTTTTAACAGTACTGTAAGCCCACAGTGCACATTTCCATGCTTTGCAGGAGACATCTTCCCTCGAATTCCAACTGATAAAGAATTGTAATGCTTTATGGGTCTCACTTAGAGCCCTCTTTATAGCCTCAACATTTGTAACAGGTATTTGGTCCTGGTGCACATGTATAATCAGTAGTACTCTTTTAAGAGGAAGCAAGTGATCAGAACTGCACTGGCTCTGTCAGGGAATCAGCCCAGCTGATTTAGAGGCACTGTTTTTCTCCTGAGGTGACTATGTGCCTCTACAGAATCTCAGAATACTTTTTCACAACAGTAAATGCCCCCATTCTCCCTTTTCTGATAGAAGTATTAGAGTGAACTGTTACACAAATTTAAAATTTTCCTTTATGTTTTCCTAGGCTTAGTTTTCTTATAGTTTTGAGTTTTTCCCACTTCAATATGTAACCTAAAAAACTAAAAGAATGCAAATGTGTTTTGTTAGATCCTACAATTTAGCTTAAAATAGGTAGTTAAAATATTTTAGATTGTTTTTAAAGTTTCCAACAGATAACTATGTAAACATTTGAAAGAAATCCTAATGGTCATCACATCTGTGGCTCATTGAGGTGGGTTTTCATTCTGGGTCTTGATTATAAAGCAATTGATATTTTTTATAAATGCTTTTTACTGTGCTTAGTACTATGGAGATGAAGAAATTTCCTGTTATTAAGAAACAACAAGGGAAGAGGAAAAGGGAATACATGAAGGGTGGGCATTTTGTTTGCTGTGTGGAAATCCATGTATATACACTATATACAGGTATTGGGATATGCACTTCATTCAGGTTGTGAAAGTAAGTATTTTTTTCCCTGTAATGTCATTTCCTAGGTGATACATTCACAGTGGTTGTAACTCCACGACATCACTGATTTAAGTTTGATGTGTTTGAGCAAGAGAAGCCAATTTTCAGAAAGTTTCTCTTCAGAGTCTGCAGATAATGTGTTATTTCTTCATCTATTTTAGGTCAGCAGCCTCTCTCTGGAGGACTTAAACGCATTTGTGGCAGTCATTCTCTGCCTCAAAGGGAAGTCAGCTGCTCAACTGGCAGGTTTGCAGGTACGGACTGGAATAATTGAGTAACATAAAATGTTCACAGTAACTTTGGAATAAATATTTTTGGGGAAAATTCTTCTACATTAAGTTTTTTCAGTTACGGAAACTGAGGGTCATGGTAAATATATACCATTATATACCATATGGTATACCAATATATACCATACCAGATTTTAATATGCTGCAGTTCATGTGGATACTTAAATTTGTTAATAACATTAAAAAAAAAAATAGAAAGGACATATTCTAGTAGTTGCAGTCCTAGGGTGAGCGAATTAGTCTCAAATTTCTTCCTGGCTTGGCTTCCAGACTTCCAGCTGATGGAAAATTTGTAATGGTGAATCCTGTCTTGCAACATTGCTTCATTCTTTTTTCCTGAGGAGGATAGTGTTTTGGGACATAAGTTTTATGAAAATCACTACATTAAATAAAGTTTAGTATTACTGCTTATGGGAGAACATAAACATAACATGAACCTAACCGGAAAAAAAAAGTCTTGTTACCTAATGTGGCCCACTGTAATGAAGACTTTTTGGATCACACTATTCTGTACTTATTCAGGAGTTTTTTTAAAAAATTTTATATACTCTGTGCAAATCTGGTTTTTTTGCTTTCCTATCTTCTTGAATCCGCATGTGGAAAAGCAGGTTCCCTGATGGTTATCACAGTAGAACCATCTAAATAGTTTGTGTGATTCATTTGTGTTTTGGTTCTATGAAGTTATAAATGAGTGTTGCATCCAAACACATAATATTAATCAATGTATACTGCTTATCAGCAACCATTCTACTAATTCAAAACTGTTCACAAAATTTTGTAACATTCCCCCAAAGCTTGTGGCAGATCAGATATTGTCTGCTCTTCCACTGTTGACATAAAAGTATGTCTGGGGTACACTGTGTCGTGTATCACTCTGGAAAGCGGACAGTATGTTGTTAGAATGGACTTATGTGTGCTATTGGCAGGTTCTTTCTGAAGTTATATCACTCTGCCGCTTATGTAAGCGCTTCATGCACTGACACATAATGCCTTCTGCTGTGCTAAAAACCAACAAAAGATTCATATAATGCAGTTGAAATTTTTCTATCAGCCTATTTTGTAGAGCACTTCCTTGTCTTATTCTATTGAAATTCACCGTAGTGCATTTGTTAGTAGTTTGAGCCAGAATAAATCCCTCTGAAGAGAATAGCGAGGAAAGATTTTGGCCTCTTTCCCTTTCAAGGTTGTGAATAGGTGAGTAACAGTTCCACAATTTTCCCCTCTTACCTTCCAGTTCATCTCCCTTCCTCTGTTTTAATGACTTGGATCTCCCAGTGGAAAATAGTTGCTGTTTCTCAGTTTGTTGCGTATCTCTGACTGGTCAAGCTATATCAAGAGAGGATGTTATGTTGTATTAATTGCCATAAAAGTACTTTTTTTTTCTTCATATATAAGCCACCTGTAGTTTTTTGGTAGCACCAGTATCAATTTGAAAATTCGTATGAGGTTATTCTCTCTTCACAGGAAGAGTGTAAAATGGTCTATTTCTCGTTTCTGTGCTTATGAAATGGGGTGTGTGGATGAACTTAATGTCCTGTGAATTTTCTCTTGGAAGGGCAGGAGACTGAACTAATAGAATATCTTATATGAATATTCTAAAAATAACAATCAATAAAGCAAACATACTGAGCATTTTAATTCAAGTATCTTATTTTCAAGATTCCATTTCAGAATAGCTTAAACTGGTTTTACTCATTACTTGTGTTCATTTAATAGTTTTACAAAATTGAGTTATGCTGTTATGTTATTTTAATAGGTAGTAAGTAGGTTATCAATAGATATTTAATAGCTTAATTTTCTAGGTATTTGTGTTTTAAATCAGTGGAGAATCCAAGTGCAATGAATTACACTAGTATGTAGCTAATTAATATATGGGTTTTATAGTAGGAAAACAGAGGAACAGAGTTTAACTTTTTCTTCTCCACTGAGAAGTCAAACATGATCCCTAGAAATAATTTAATAACAGAGCTTTCAAGGAAGTTATGTTAAATGTAGCGTCTGCCAAATTTTATGAAAATGATCATTTGCAATTCTGGACTTAACACTGTATTATTATTTTAAATGTAGAAGAAGTGTTTACTCCTTGTAAACAGTTCTGTGAAGAACACTGATTTGATAAAAAAAATAATTGCTCTGTTTCTGCAAGACAGTCAATTAGCAAATATGCTTTATCAGAAGAAAACTTAACTTCCACTGTGAAGTATGAGAGAAAATGCAAATAGAGCCTGTTCTCATAGGATGAATAGGTATTTTCAGCCTTCGCTTTCAAATCTGCTTTCTGATATGCTATCTATATTTCATAATTAATGAGATCCATAAACCTGCAAATTTATGAAACAGAAATGTCCATGGTTTGAATAAAGTGGGTTAAATCCATAAAAAATATAGTTTGTCCCATGCTGAAAGAAAGTGGGCTGTGGACATATAACTTAAATGCACATTAAGTAGTTACTTTCTGAGAATAACATAATGTTTATACATGAAGATTTGATTATTTTTCAAGATCGATGGTTTCAAAATACCAAAATGTGCACACGATAGAGAAGAGATTTTATACGTTGGTTTTTTTTTCCTCTAAGTTTTTTTTCTAGTTTCCTTTTGCCCCCCCTTATATGGTAGATTAACATTCTGCTTTGCCCAAACCTCCCATAGAGCTTATACATACGGTCAGAATTAAATTTTGGACCCCAGGTTGCCTATTTCCCTTCTTTCTATTTTAATCTGGTGTGTGGTTTTGGCAAAAAGCCCAGAGAGCCATCAGTCTAACTTTGAGGCCATTGTAGAGAAAAGAGGCACCAGCAGTCATGCTTGCAGTCTTGCTTCTTACGTTGTGCTGGCCTTGGTTGTTTACAATTGCGATTATAGGTCATCTTTCACCTGTAATGCATGTAAAATGCTGTCCAAACAGGAGAGGCCATAGTGAATTATAAACAGAAATATACCTCTTCTAAGATTTTTCTAAGTATGTGAATATATGAAAAATTTGTATTTGAGGTGTAAAGTTGTGAATCATATCTTTCTCGAACATTGTAGCCAAAGATGAGATAGAAAAATTTGGTTAAAGAGGAAATACACCTGGAAAATGGTAGATGAAATTTGGATCCTGTTAAATGCTTTTAAAAGTGAAATGTATGTCAGAAAATATGAACTCAAAGTTCTTAGCAGATGCATGGGTGGACATACACATCGCCTACTGCTGGAATTCACGGCATTTGCAAGCTCTTTATAGCTTTGCCATAAAATATCCAGTTATGCCAGAATACCTGCTTTGAAGTAATTACATATTTTGTGCCAATTGTAAAAGGAACAGTTTGACTGTGTATGAGGTGTAAGAAAGTCAAGCACTGAAGTGTATTCCTTCAATTTTTCAAGTGCTTCCAGTTACTTAAAAAGTATTACTGATATGAAATGAGCACAGTCATTTTAGATCTTAAATGATAAGCTCCAGAGAGTCTTTGCAATTTGATTGCAAATGAACTTTCACAAAATGCATATTAAGTATTACTTAATTAGCTTTTGGAATAATAAAAAAATATTCACCAAACTAGTTAACTAGTTTGACAGGCAGAAGTAGCTTTAGGAAGAATTGTAGTTGCATGGAACCTTTCAATGTTTTCCATTGTCATAGAAGAGTCACAGAGTCATAGAAGCAGAATTAGCTTGGTAATAGTATTATACCAATATTACACCAGATATTTTTCTCTGAATATTTTCCTGAGGGATAGTTAGCTTCATGCATGCAAAAACACAATATGTTTTAGAGTAGTGTGTAGGTATTTTGGTTAGGGTCTCGCAACTTTCAGAAGGATGTTGCTAAATCTATTCTGTATTTTTAAACTCAGTATTTTTTCTCCCTTGCCATGCAGACAGAAAAGCATAAATAATACCCAGATTCTGAACATTCCAGAATTTCAATCTTCTGACCTATTTGGCAAGCCAAGATATGTTTGTCAACACCGTTAGATGTGATACTTTTCAGACAGACTCCAAATAGGCTTTATGAGCTCTCTCTGTTTTTGAAAATATAATTGTTTAAAAAAAAAATCCTTTCGCTCCCAGGGAGTGTATGCTTATTGTGCCTGTGTGACTGTTTCCTAGTAAATATTAGCTTGAAGTCTAACTGGATTGAGGAAAACATAAAATACAAGTAAGAATATTGTGAAGATCTCAAAGATAAACTTCTCTTACATACTTGGGACCTGCTTCTGTGATGTACATTGATACTAACTAAAGCGGAATTTGAGTGCATTCCCAAATGCTTTACTGAATTGGAGCTTTATATTCCCTCAAAATTTGCATCTGTCAAAAGTGGTTTTAAAATGATAGGTGAGATTGTAACTGGCAAGGAATGGGGAATGTGGGGGTTTGAGATGAGTTACTGATCTTGGCTTTGCTTCCCAGCCCATTCTCTCATCCACAGTCTTCAGGTTTTCCCAGTGTTCTGGGCTAATCTGGAACAAAAGTCAGCAATATGAGATGTGATGGCAAGCTGAGATTGGTTTAGTCCCCGTTCAACCTCAGAAATATAACTTTCCTGCCATTTCCTCAAGATAGTCTTAAATGAACTAATCCAAATAGAAACAGTTAAAGTTGTCCAGCAGCTAAATTACTTCTGGTTTAAAACATTAAAAAAAATTTACATGATTAATCAAGAGAAAGTTGCATCAAGTGAACCTGCTTATATTAAATCTGTGCATTAAGGCTGAATGTATTTGGGCTTCCATACTCTGCTTGTCTCTTAACTGTGTTTTGGCCTCCCAGGCCTCCATGCCTAGTTCGGTATCGCAGAACCTATTTAGTTTCTCTAATGACTTTGAAGTGGTGGGTATGGCTCCCCCATTCTGTTACTGAAAGTAAAGTATTGCATCTGCATGGATCAAGCATTGCAAATACAATTATATCTCTGGAGCTGAAGTTTGTCACTGTTTACAGTATTTTTTTTAAAGTACCATCTCTAAATCTGTTGCTATTTTCATAATGATCTTCTAAAGTTCTGAAGAAATTCAAGTTTTCTTGGTCCTGCTGCATGGACAGCTGGCTCTATCTTTCCTTGCTGCTGTTGGTTCATAAATATATAAAAAAAACTTTCTTAGGCTAACGTATTCAACTTCCAGATGAGATTGCTCTTCTGCCCCACTCTACCCCATTTTCTTCTTTCCACATTGGGTATATTTATTAGTATTATTAGATTCTGTTTCCCTGAATGTTTTTTACGTTGACATCAGCTCAAGAATCAGAATTCACATAACCGTGCATTCTGTTACGTGTCACTGGCACAAATACAAACCCCGGCATGACTAGATCAGCTCTTCTACCTTCTGAGAAAAGTGCGTTCATTTCATTGGACGCCGTTTGCTTATGGAGAAAATCTTGAGCAAGATTTTGAGCAAGGGCCTTAAACCAGAGGATTCATATTCTTTTTTGTGGAAGATGATCCTGCATTTTTCTCCATAACTGTATGAGTTTGCTCTGCTTTTCTGTGAGTTTTCCCCTTTGCTGCCATGGAGCTCATTATTAGCAAGGTTTCAGCAGCAAGGAAACAGGAGCAATGTTTCAGTTATAAATTCCTTTTAGACTTCATATAGCATAAAGAATTTTTCACGATGTTTAAGGTAAAAGACACTCTGGAATTTCAGATAACAAAATTACTGTTAATTTTTAATCCATGCGCCATAATACTGCAGAAGGTGAAATGTAGTTATTGGTAGTGACAATAATAAACCTCTCCCAAAATATTAAGCAAATTGATAGCTTTGAAAAAGTCAGTGATAACTTATTAGAGAGGGAAAATAATAATTTCTGATATCAACTGACGTTTTCCTGCCAAGCTGGTGTTGGTCAAAGTGTACGTTTACTCATGAGATAAATAGTTTTCACTTCCTTGCATACTGTATGTTAGAAGGGACAGGCAGTACATGAGGGTTGGAGGTGTGTTTGTGTGGCATAGGTGGGGTTGCTCTCCATTGCCTTTAAGGGCTGACCTGTGTCCCCACAGGGCAGGTGACGTGCAGGGGCTGGAGCCCGGGAAGGAAGGGATCGTGCCATCAGGAAGAGATGGCACGCATGCACCTGCCTGTCATCTGCTCAGGGCTGCCCGCACCTGCCTGCGTGCCCCTGTCACCCCTGAGCAGGAATGCAACCTGCACATCTGTCTAGGCTTTCCCTGGAGAAGCAGATGGCTGTGTGTAACTCTGGAGAAGCAAAAATGTTTTCTGAAATGACCTCTAATGAGCCATTTATAGGTGGATTGAGAAAGAAGATAAAACAAGCCTTTAGGCATACAGTTACAGTGCTTTGTAGGATGTACTGGAATTTTTCAAATTACAATAGTTGAAATGTTCGTCTTGCAGATACCAGAAACAGCAAAGCTAACCAAGAACTGATTTGTTCCCTTTCTTCTCAAGTGTATTCTTGATTGACATTATCATTGTCCAGGGGTTAAAAGTCAAGACAGTGTCCAGTTCCTATCTGTTACTTCCTCTATGACTTTGGTCAAATTGTTCAGTTCTTTCTCATATTTTAATTCTTAGTTGTAACACTCATGCACCAGTAGTCTCAATAATACAAGTTCTTTAGTCAAAAGTGCTGTATAAATGTGAATTTTTAATATATTCTTATCACTAATACTGATGTCACGTATATTCTCCTCCCTTTCACCTTTATTTTGGGATTATTTCATTTGACGTCCACTGAATGTCATGTGCTGACATGTGGTTAAAGGAGCTTTTTATAAAGAAATGGAGCGGTGTTAAGAGAAAATTGATACATGTACATTCTAACATCCCATACCAGTGTTATATCTCAGTACCTCAAGACATCATCACTCATTAAGACAATTCTATCCCAGTGTTCTAAGTGAGAAAACAACATACAGGGACAGTAAACACCAGATGTGTAAATGTGGTTGTGTGTTAACAAAATTAGTGATATATGGGGAGATTTAGTTAATTGTTTAGGAATCTAATCAGCGTGTCTAGTGTCTCACCAGCACTAGTAGGAAGTATACGCACAGGAACTAAAAAGGTTTATTACATTCAGCTAGGCTGCTATATATTCCCCTCGTAGATTTAAAAGAAGAGACGGTCAGTTCCTTGCCAAATACAAAATTATGTATGTATTGGTTTTAGCAAGGGCAGTTAATGCATACCTAAGTATCGTTTCCTATTTAGCAATAGTTTTCTATTTACTTTCTGTATAGAGGATACAGAAATACATCTTGGCAGAAAATATTTCTATGCTAGGCCTGAAGTTCCATAAGTTCCTACTAAAGTGAATGAGAGCTTTACTACTGAATTTAACAAAAGCAGAGCTATGCCAATACACTTTTGAAAAAAAATCCCTCAATCTGCTCACTGTTATTTACTTTTTAGCAAAATTATACAATTGTATGTTGTATTTGTACAGTGAGGTTTCAATACAACAGTGGCATACTTCAGTCTAGCAACAATGGCAAGTAATATTTTTTCAAATATAGGAGGCTGAAAGCATAGTGGTTCTGCAGGAAGTTTATTTTGGCACGGACCCTTGTGCCAAAAAAAAATAGGTACCTTTTGTTTTAAAATGGCTGTGGATCAGTTCCTGAGGCTGGAATGTCAGTGAACGCTTATTTCATCAGCAAAGTGCCTGCAGACTCCAATGCTGGCTGAAGTGCTGAAATCCCAAAGTTTGGCTTATTACAGAGCATGCATTTTCTTTTAAAGAGCATTCTTCTCCATGTTAAGTACACCTTTAAAAATGGCCAAGTTACTCTCACATAAACTGTTTCCCTATTTATATTCAATTTGCTCTGACATAGTGCTGATACAAGAAAATGTAGACTATTACATGTAAGTAATGTTACTTTCTTTAAAACTTTTATTTGTAGCCAGTTCTCGAATAGCTCAGAAGACCATCTTCATGCAACAGCTGTGTGCACCAAACAAGGATTCTCTAATTTCACTGTATGTGTTTATCTAAACTACAGCATGGGGTTGATGTTCTTGTGCCAAAAGGTAGCAGCTTTCAAACCATGTATGGCAGTTTTCCATTCCAAAAGAAATAGGTGTCTGGAAGTGAATACCCTATTGCAGCTTAATTACAAATCAGTTCCTAGTATCTTGAACATACCTGCTCACAGGCTGCAGGTTGGCAGTTCCTTTCATAGGTCATCTGAGATACTGCTGCATTGATTCATAGTTTGATTTGTCTTGGGCCTCAGGATTGTCATGAAATAGAAGCAGACCAGTTCTTTTCTTCCTCAACCTGTGGACTTAACACCTGGAAAATTCCTTAGCCAGGGCTGTTTACCTTGGACCATATCACTTCAAAAGGCGAACCGTAGTATCAACAACCTTATTGTGCAGCTGCTTTGCAATACAAAGAAACCCTAGGAGGAAAAAAAAAACCAACAAGAAAACCTATATTGCACTGGCAATCAGTATTTGTTCTCCTGGAATTCCCTATACTAACCATACTGGTTCAATGACAGTTTTATTTTAAGAGCTTATATACCAGAGATAACATTAGTAACAGTTGTCATAATATTTCTGGAAGCTACAGAGCTTCGGGCATACTTAATTTTGCCTAATCTAATTCTGCTGAAGTTCACTGGTCTTTCTGTTGGTTTCAGTGGGAAATAGATCAGGCCCCTAAAAAGTATATACTCAAAACAGTTTAAGAGAGGAAATGGCCATACATTAGGACGGTTAAATAGATCTTGAACATCTACTCCGACTCTGGGGAGGAAAAAAAAAGCCAACCTAATTTTTAAGCTTGGCTAATTAATCCTTGGACAGTTTTAGAAGTGAACTCCCACCTATCAAAATTTCTTTGCAGTCACAATGATGTCTTAATCCACGGCAACGGTTTGACAGTACACTGCGAAAAATGTCCACAAGACAGGCCACCAGACAGCAGCCCACTGAGCAGTCGCATGCCAAACCAGCTGTCCTTTGCCAGTATGATGTGCGGCTGTGGAAGGACACACTGCGTTAGCAAAGGCAGCCAAGCACACTCTGCCCAGGAGTTGTGTTGGTGGCAGAATTTTTACTCCTAAAACTTTGTTCCGTGAACCAGTCCCTATGATTAAACAAAGGGAAAGGGCTGGGGTAAGGTGTGGATAAGGACTTTAGGAGTATGGTCAAGATGCAGGTAGTGGCAAATAAAGCCCCTCATTTTAAAGATTTTGGTAAAGGAGATAGGCAGTGTGGAGTAGAATACAGAAATATATAGTGACTGTTAGAAAGTAAGGGAGTGGAAGAAGTATGATCTTTGAAGGCTTACAATGGAAAGTTACTGGAACTAAGAGAGGGAGGTGACCTTTTGTTATGTTCTTTAATTTTTTCTCTGTGTCCCCTAATAACTTCTGAATATGTTGGCTAATTTCAGCCACATTTGACAGAGATGTAGGAGTCTCTGAGAGAAATAAATTACTGCTGATTGTTTTAAATGGACAGCTGGGGAGAAGGGGAAGGCTCTCTAAATTGCCCAACAGGAGGATGCTTTAATGTGACATCACATTATTAGGGCATCCATGTGAGAGGGAGACATTGCTACAGGCATGGGAAAAAAATTCAAATAATTACTGAACCGTTTCAGATGCCAGTGACATAGCACATAGAGGAGCCCATCATTTCCTGCTGTGGTCGTACCAAGAGTCTGTCAGCATTTTGTCCCCCAGCAGGGACAAACTTTGTTAGTTGCAAGACAGATGGAGCTACCAATACTTCCCCTTCTCATAATTCTACAACATTTAACTAATATATGAAAAAAAAAAAAAAAAAGAGGAAAAAAAATGTGGTCATAAGAGTTTTCAGAGTCATAAACAAATAAAATATATATTGCTACCAAATAAATCCAGTATTATCTACATGAGGGAAAGGTGAGGAGGTTCAAAGATAAGTATGTCACCAAAAACACATGCACGTATTTAAGACAGTAAGAATTAAAATCCTAATGAATTGATTCACCTTAATAGAAAGGATGAAACTGCTGGCTGGGCTACACTCAGATGGTTAGCCTGATGACTATAACACAAAATTTATGTGAATGTTCCATAAATGTCACACGTATTATGGGCTGCCATTAGCCCAGTAATCATTTAGATCTGAGTCGAGCAGTTGTGGCTAAAATAAGAAAAGTAATGTTACTTTAATCTTTTTTGTAGGTGCTAGTGCTCTGTCTTTTACATAACCATGTACAAATAAGCTGAAGGGGATAAACTTTTTAACTGGTGATATTCATCACAGAAATGTCATTTATGCTGAGTTTTGTTGTAGATGTGGCTAAGAGCTCTGATAAAGGCCAATATTTTTGAAAATTAAACAAGAAATGAGAAGCAATCTATTTGGAACTGCAGGAGATTTTGATTTGGTTGCAGATTGGTTAGCAGTAGTACTTTTGTGGTATTATTTTGTAGGGTGCTTAAAGGTAAAAGCAATTTTGAACCTTTTTTTAGGTTGACTTCATTGGAGGTTTCAGCTTAATGTAAATAACAGTGTTGTACCACAGAGAGGTATCATTTTACATCAAACTCCTGATAAAACCCAGTAAATAAACTTTTCTCAACATATAAACACTAAACAATTGGGTTGTTTACTGCTAAATATTTACTGCAGAGCCCTAGAAGTGTTTAGAAACTGGTTTTTCTAGTTTCTGTTGCAGCGGATGCCCTCATAGGATCTCTTTTCAATCCCCATTTTTCTTTGCACACACCTTGTTTAAGCAGGAAGAGCTTAATTTAAGCCGTAATCTTTTATCAGAATAAACCTTTGTCGTGTTTTCAAAATACTGCTGCTCCTCTCCCTGCTCAATTTGACAGGTCAAGGAAGGTGGTGATGTACTACGTTACCAGCAGCCTGTTGCTTAAAGCTGGTGGATGGCAAGCAAACGTACTGTTTCACCAGCCATCTCTGTAGGATAACAATCCTTAAATTTACCACCATTGCACCAGTTTAGGTTATCTTTGCTCAAGAACAGAGCATAAAACTCCAGTGCACAGAGGTTTTAATGTCTTTTGACAACTCACACTGGGAATTTATACTAATGGCTGAAGGCAGGAAGATTTGGAATTCAAGAAAGCACTCTGTCTTTTGCTTGAAATAATTTGTTTAGTGATAACTTTCCATTGCAGAGAATTTAACTTCAGTGAAGTTGTCATCAGTTGACAGTCTATATATTTGGAACACAATGTGCCTTGCCTCTCCTAAGCTAAGCCTTACTGTTTTAATGACAATTTCCTGAGATAGGATCTACCTGCTGCCTTTATTGCTCAAGCATAAATTGCCTATGGTTAAATATTTGATCATTTAAGATACAGGTGGGTTTGGGGGAGGTAATGTAAGAAGTAGTATACTGATAATATACTGACTGACTTCAAATGGATCTAAAAAGAACCGGTTAAACTAGGGAAGTACTCAGATTTTGATCACCATCACTTGAATTCCAGCAGTTTATTGCTTGGGTCAAATTTAATTGATTTTTAATTGGTGTTCTGCAACTGATTAATTTTAACTAGGAATTAGCAAATACTAAACTGTCCTTGAGTGTTGTGTTTTCATAACAGAAACAGGTATGCTCTTTTGAAGGTGGGTGGGGTGGAGAAGGGGGGAGGGAAAAATGCCTTATATAATTTTAAAGTTATTTCTTTTTAAATTTATATTTCAAAATGTTAGCCATGCCATATCTTCTGTATTTATCTCAACCACAGGAAGAAGGCAACAGATTAGGAAAAAACATGAAATGCGTAAGAACAACTTTAACCTAAATAACAATTATTAATACCATTTTTTTGCATTGAAAAAGGGCATCCCCAGAATGTTGAAAATCCTACTAAAGGAACCAGTTCTTAAATGAAATGTAGTATTTAGTGCATTGAGATACAGATGACGTGTTAAGTAGCGCAAGTAAAGAATTGTAAAATTATTACAATCTCTTTACCTTTCTCCTTGGTTTCTACAAATGAAGACGGTGACGCGCTTTGCCAGTGGGTACAGTTCTGGCATTCATTTCTGTCTGCTGACATCTGGCATGTTCAGATACTTGCCCTCACATTTCAAGTGCAGTAGAACCTATTTATTTTCTATGGAGTTTAGAGGGTTCAAATTCTGTTAAAAGGATGAAGGAGTTGTGGGGTTTTTTTAGTATGTTCCTGAAAATAGGTTGTGCAGCTTTCAAAGTGCATAGGATAAAGTTTACCCCTCTATCAAAAAATCACTTGTGAATCCACAAAGAAGACTCAGAGGACTAGTAGTATTTCCTTAAAACATAAAGGTACTTTTACATCCTGATTATTTTTTTATTAGTATTTAATTAGATGTAATTTGAACTGGAAATATGTGTTTCATATACAAGATCCATGTATTTTTCTTCCTGTAAGTAAAAACTCTTCAGCAGGATGTACAGTCTCTGGGTATTAGATTTGCAAACCGCTCCTGTGAGCAAACACTTCCCTTCTTACAAAGCCTCATTGTGTGGTTAGAGAGGATGCACACAAGCACAGAGATCAGCCTGAACTTGTGGTCCACAGGCTAAAGCCCTGTGTTTGTAGAGCAGAAAAAGGTGTGATATGAGATGAGTCTATGATGACGGCTCTTCTAGCAAAGACATTTCCCAAATTGTTAGAAAAAACATTATTCGTTAGTGATGTGGCTGCTGTAGCACTTCTCTCGCTCTTTTCAAGTGGGCTTACCCAGTTTAGCTCAGGCCTTCTAAGCACAACATCAGTAACCTCTGCTGCAATGATATCAGAGGACCCTGAGCATTCAGTTCTGTTCTCAGTCCTCAGTTAATGTTGGCAAAAAGGAAAAGTAATCTTTTCCCCCAGACCCTGAGAGGGTGGGGAGCTGCTTGTGGGCAGGAGCAGCAGCAGGGGCACAGTGCAGGCAGCTGGTGCAGGAGGAGCAGTTCTCACGCACTCCCTGTCTCTCACACACAAATGTCATCAGCTGGTGGTAGGAGTAGCAGCAGCGACATCACAGGGGTGTATCTCACATGATTCACTGGGGTCCTGAGTTTATAAAAATAGTAAAAAGAACAGACACAATTTCCAATAAGAAGTAATCTCTAGGGTGAAATGCCCTGGAAGCAAGCCGTCTTTTCTTTTGGAATTTTCCACTTCTCCTTGCCATGATGTCTTTGCATTGCAGGCACCAAGCAGTTGTGAGCATTCCCGTAGCAAAGCAAGTCTGTGGTTTGCCATGTGCACAGGCTTATTGTTACAGACACACTGTGCTTTCATTTTCCTTGTTTTTCAATGCCAGACATGGAAAATAGAAACTACCCTTTACTGAATGTATTTCCTGTTTTATTAAGAAATCACTGTTGATAGTTCTTGCCTTGGTCTTGCTGATATTGATTTCCATTAAAAAAACAAGCCTGACCCCATATCCACCCCCTGATACTTCAGTGTTTTAGGAAAGTTCTGGATTTCTATCCCTAGATAGTGAAGTCTTCTACCTGCGAAACCTGTCACCAGCAATATTATTTTATCTTTTTAAGCAGTATGTGTCCAGTGGAGTTGAAAAGAGCATAACTAGGGTTGTATTGGTGGCTCAGACTTCATACTCACTTAGGCAGTAAGTAACAGTTACTGTTAGTGACAGTACTACACTGATCTCCAGATTGAGACAGCACTCAAGGTCCTCTTCTATATTTTACTATTTTGTGCATCACCATCAAAAGCAAATTTTTTCAAATTCTCATTTAGACGCTTATTCTGCAAACATGTATGCATTTGTTTTGCACTAACTTGAATAACGTCACTGCAGAAAATCACATATTTGTGTTGGGGTATATGCTTAGAGTTTTCAAAATAAAATAAAGATATAAAAGCTTTATTTTAAGATTTATGTCCCAGATGGCATCCAGCTTCCACAATAGTGTTAGTAATCTGTTCTAACAGCTGGTTTACATCCTTGGTACCAGTGGGAATAAAAAGGGCAGTAAAAGCAGTGTTGTCAATAAATGACAAAAAGGTATGAATTAATAGTCATACAGTACACAGCCATTAAATTAGAAGATGGAAATGCTTGCTGCAGATGCCAGCATTTACTGTTTTCTTTTCAGCAGGTTAAATACTTGTTTTCATTATTCTTAATGAAAGTTTGTTTTCAGCAATTAAATCTTTTGACGTTATCAATCCTTACTGATAGTTCAGTGACAGAAGGTACTGATTTGTATGACAGGAATTTGTGTTGATCTATAATAAAGAGGCTATTGATGGTATAAATCATATTGATATAAATTTGACCAAGTTGGGTTCAGCTGGTTGGTGTGCTACTCTCACTCTTGGACTCTACTGCTAATTGTAGCTTGACACGTCCATTTTCCTTACAGCTTAAGAGCAAAACTTTACCTACATTTAGTGCTTGTCAAAGTGTTCTAAAGTATTTTATTGAAGTTATTTAAAGTTCAATTTATTGTTCCATTGAGAATGAGACCAGGGTACATAAATTATGAAATAATTCCCTAGCTGGATTAGTTTATTAAAAAAAGGAGTTCTGAATATTCCCAGCAGTTCTTACTCTTTGTACTTCTCCTCAAAAAGTCTTTCTTTGCGATCACAAACCAAGCAGATTCCATTTTAAAGCTTTTGATGATGTGGACTTATTTCCGTAGCAGGTCCTGAGATTTGATCAGGTGATCAGAAACAATCTGGTTAGTGTGATATAAGAAACATGATAACGGGCTGTGTGCACTGTTACACTCTACTTTATTACAAATAATACTGGTTTACTTAAACCACATTCCTCTTTCAGGTACCTTTCAGCATTGTTAAGTGCTTTGCAAAAACCTGCTTTACTTGCCAGAGCAAGAGTTATGAGTGTGCTTGTAGTTACTAGTCTCAGCTGGCAAAATGATAGCTTACATCTGGACACAATAACTCAATAGCTTGATCCCATACTGAAAATACGTTTATTTTAAAGGGAGGGAAGAAGAAGGTCTGCCTTACTCAAGTATGAGTGTCACAGTCAGAAAAGGATGGGCCTTTCATTTTCTAAATGACTGCTCAAATTAACTTGTGTTTTCTGCATTTTTCTGAATGTCAGTGATTGTCTTCAGTTATCTGAATTGGGTGACTTTAAAATACTGAGTGTCATGCTGGGTCAGTGCCCTGGTGGCCAGCTTGATGCCTTTCCAGGAATCACTAGAGGCAGAAGAACATCTTCAAAGAGGGCTCTTTCCCACCCTGCCTCATATCTTTTGCCTGCATCAGCATCTCTAGATCATCTTTTGCTTTTACACTATAGAAAAAACAGCCAGTAGAGGTACACCTCGTATCTTCAAGTCAGCTTAACAGAACCCTACTGCCCCTTGCCTCTGGTTAGGGGGAACCCTATCACAGAAGCCATTTTCACATAGTTAAATTATACAACAGATTTCATCTCATTGCGTAATAATACAGAAAACCTAAGTTCTTGACCAGGTTCTAGCGGTACTGCCAAAATTATTTATTGTGTTTTTTCTCTTTTGGAAGAAGTTTTGTAGATCCATGTTGCTAGCAAAGGGTTCCTGATTTTGTTATGTGGACCTTAGGGGGGTAAAAGTTCTGATCCATTAGTACAACATTTCGTGTTGTCTGCTGCTACTTGTCATTTTTTCAAATAGGGCACTAATGGTGTATGTTCATACCTTTAAGTCTTTTGGGGATCTTTCAAGATGTAACATGTTATTATTGTACTAATGGGCCACTAATTGTAATAATGGGCCAACCCCTTCCATTGCATTTCAAACAAAAAATTTACAGCTCTTCAGGAGCTAGGGCTAAGACAAATTTGAGCCACATATTTGTCCTTTTTGTTTTGGACTATTTCAGGTGCAATTCCATTCCTGGTATAACTTAGACTGTAAGGAAAACTACTGTAAGGGTACAGCAGCTGCCATGGATTACAGTACTGATGGCTGCATTGTTATGAATCCCACCTGATCCTGACAGACTGCTTCGGTACAGACTGTGGAAGAGGCATTCCACACTGAGGAGCGTTGTACTGTTTACACAATACTTAAAATCACAGTTTTTCCCATATTGGATTCAAGGCTTTTATAGTTTGCTATGCGCTGCCACAGCAGGATGTTAAATTCACCCATCAAGTTTATTTTGGCCATAAGTTTTCATTGTCTTGTTGAGTTTCTCATTTGGCATTTTCTGGATGTTGTCATACCATTCCGGTATTTCTTCTGGAGACATCTATGTTGAAGTAAAATAATTTGACTCAGACTACAGTCAGAGGAAATTTCAGAGTGTTTAAAATAAAGGTCTGGGCACAATAAACTTTGTTTTGTCAAATCGTATAATTTAAATGATTTCTAAGTGCTGTAACATTTCCCAGTTGATCATACTGTGGAAGGTCAATGGATCACTGTACACATCATTTTATACTCCCAGTTCATGTTTTGCATTGCACTGACATTTTTTTCCAGGGGACTGCTAATGTTTGAGAAGCACTATGCAGAATAGCCATTTGTTTTGTATTTACATTTTCATTTTGAATTTATCTGTATTACAAACTTGAGTGAAATGCTGTATTTGTTTAAATGAACTTCACTACTTTCACTTTATTGAATTAAGATAGATACAGAATCCTTTGATGAATCCTACTGTGCAATAGAGGACCATCATTGTCACAGCTTTGGGACTGTTTATCATTTGCTGTGTTGTTCTCCTGGTTATGTATGATGGTAAGGTTGCTTACATTCCCTGATTTGTGAGACCTACTTTTTTTTTTTTTTTTTTTTTTTAATTTTAACAGCTTGCGCAAGTGGACTCCAGAGCAGTACATCTTGGTGCTGTGTTTGTTCGTGGCCTTACAACTTTGCTCTTGGCCAATAGTGCCTGTGGCTTTCCATTCAGGATGGATGATTTGATGCCTTGGGAAATGTTTGATGGGAAACTTTTTCAAGAAAAATACCAGCAGTCGCACCGAGGTTGCTCTTTGGAAGAGCTTTTGGAAGGCAATGTGAGTAATTGCATCTGCTTAGACAGTTCTGTATTCTTTATAAAATATAGCTGGCCATGTTTTGTTGGGGTTTTTTAATATTCATGTTTACACTGGTCCCCTTTCTTTGTATTTTCCCTCTCTTCCTTATTCCTTTTTCGTTCTCTCCACCAAAAAAAATAAAAAGGTAGAAATACTGAGACCATGAAGGAAGCTATAATTTTACCTTTAATTTTGTTTCCACTGCTCAGAAAATAATACAAGGAAGTGTCAAAATGGTTCAGTTTCAAAAAATGAAAATGCCTGTAGTGGTTTTCTAGTGCTAAGATATTAATGAGATCTTTTTCCTGTAAGATTTTAGGCAAAATATTAAGAATGTCTTTAAATAAGCGTACTGGGTATAATTTTTAGTGTTTAAGAGTGATGGTTTTAAAGGTATTAAGGAACCTGAAGTTTGAGGTGAAGGTTTGGTGAGTTCAAAGAGGAACAGGAAATCAGAGGAAGGTATATATATGTAGGTATTTTTTTAGAATCTCACCAACTGCCTTCCTGTGCCTTTAAGTACTTATTTAGCTCTCAGTCCCACTTTTTAGAAGCTGGGGATTTATACAATTTGCATGTTATGTTACCAAAAAACCAGTATGACTTAAAACATGTCTGCCCAGGCAATGGCAGGGAGATATCAGCAGAGTCTTGCTGGGTATGGGCCATATCTGGCGTGTTTGGGTGGCATCATCTCCAGGCTCAGAGGTAGAGTCTGCTAGGCTGGGTGCAAGACTCCACTAATGCACCAGTGAAGCTTCAGACCAGACCTGGCTTGTGGCCCACCAGCACAGAGTATGTAGAGAGATGCTTAGATAGGTCTGTACTCATCTATGTAGATAGCTCTTAAGGCCTTCAATTAATGTGTCTCTTTTCAATGTGGAACTCAAAATCCTGTGTTGTTTAATTACTCTTGAAAATGTTACCTTTGAAATGTTTTTACCTGCTGCTACATATATCACTTGAGGTTAAAATAAATAGAATTGATTACAGAGAAAAAAGGTTTTGGGTTTGAATGATTTTAATCTCATGCATCCAGTATCAGTTGTTGTATAATTAGTTTTCTTTTCTAATTTTGTGTCCAATTACATACTGTCCTGATCTGGAGTGGTGAGTGGGAACACTTGTGGGTGGGTGGAATGTATGTGTTTTCAGCATAGAGAAGGATGATAATCCTTTCCATATGGAATCAATCATATGATTAGGGCTGTAGCTGCTATCCAAATCCTGTGGTTCCCATTAATTGCTCCATTGATTTCAGTAGATTTTGCATTGGGCCAGTGGTTCATCCAGTTTTTCATGTAGGACTTTTGCAGAACAATAGTGTTTAAAAAATAAATGGAACAAAATAAAACTATACAAATCTATGTGAAACTGATACTTATTTTCCATTTGGGTAGAATTCAGGTTAATGAATAACTTTTACAATATGTATCTAAATCTGTACAAAATTTGTATTGGCTGAGAAGTATTTTTAAACATGTTAGGTAGTATGTTTTAGCTAACATTTGAAAATCTTGAAGTGGTCAAGTTAAAGTTATATTTTAACCTGTCTTGAAAGATGCTTAGAACCCTAGAACAGAGTTGGAAATTTGCATGATCAACTAAAATATCTAGGTTAGGGTTTTTAAAATTCTCATACTGTAGTTTAACCAAGCCTCAGATAAACTGTTCTGTTGTGGGGAAAAATAGTCTAGTCCTGTGAATTTTTAGAGTAGATTAAATATCTTTTTCTTTTTTAGGTATGTTTTTATGGTACGTATGTGGCAGAGAGAGCTCCCAGACTAATAAAATAACTTTCCAGTTATCGGTTTGAGGCAAGAATCTGTTTTTGGGAGAATCGCCAAGAGATGCCAGTTTAGCTGGGGACACTGGCAAGGCAACAAGCATATGTGATTGGTTTTTCCTATTATTATAAGTTCAACTTTAATAAATAAAACTGGTACTTAGTTCCTGGCAGAGCTTAATGTACCACTGGAAGCCAAGATCTTTCAGCACTTCTTTGTTAACAACCTACCCTTGAGCATCATAAATCTAATCTGATAACTGCGACAGCATTGTATTCAGAAAAACATTATTCTAGATGGGATGTTTTGTCATAGAAAAGATAAGTAATAGGAAAAAGTTACTCCTTTTGGTGTTTGATGCTTGTCTCCTAACTCCTAGGGTCCCTTCTCTATGATCTGGACAGTTACATTACTTGAGGGAGTTCAGGACATCTCAGAATCAGCATTGTTTTGATTATGATGGGCTTAAATACAGTTAATAGCTTTATGAAAATTACAGTAGAAATGCAATCTTGGTTAAATATTTACATGGATACTGGAAATTTTGAGCATTTTAGGGTTGCTTTCCACAGATTCTTGTACCAACAAGAAGAAAATGTATAAATGAAATGCAGTTGATATATTTGTGGGCAACTTTTTCTGTAGCTCAGCTCTTTGTAGCCTAGCAGCTGTTAAAGATAAAAAATGGAAAGCTTCTGATAAGAATCAAAAAATAGAGGCATCTTGATTTTTTAAAAAAATATGCTAAGCTCATATTATGCTAGTTATCTGTTTTTCATAATGGTAATCATATTAGTTTGTTTATCCACACAGAAAATTGGATATAATAGTCTCATAAAGCAGTGAGGCAATGATATTATCACTTTATTAGCCTTTTTATTGTGCTTCTTACTAATGAGTATGTTCATGATCAATTTTTTTAAATTAAAACCAAATTACCTAATGGGGTCATCATAACTGATATGTTTTGTCCTCTTCTGATCATGCCTTTCATCCAGCCTTCATCAACACGTTCTGAATTTATTCTCACAAGAATATAATGAAAAGTTAGTGAGTGTCTTTCACAGAGTGTACTCATTTGTGTGGAAAAAAAAGAAATATTTGTGAGTTTTGCTTAAGGTTCTATAAAGAGGTTTGTTAACTTAAAAAAAGTACTAGGAAAGTTTGTGGGAGGGTTCAGGGATTCAGATTCTACCTCTAATTTAAGAAACCTCTCTAGTTGCTGTAGTCTTGCCACCTATTGGATTTTTACCTTATCCTGTACTCATCTCCCCTCCTTCCTGCTCACCTTCCACCTTGGTGGTTACAAAAAGGAATTGTCATCCTGTAAAAATTGGTTCAGTTTTATGAAAATTACAAATTATGCTATTGCTCTAAAATCTGTCTTTTCATAATTCTTTTTAATGTGTGCTGTTGCCCATATGCCCAGTAAAAATCAATAAAAAATAAATAGATTCTAAGATCTGATACTTCAAAGATCACTGAAATCAGTGAAAGTTAAGGATATACCACATCTCTTAGTATTGTGTCTTTAAGTAGCTTCAGCTTGTCCTTTTGACAGTAGAACTTTTTGTCACACCACAAGGTAAACATTTTTATTTAATTCCCCATTTCTCTTTACACTTCATTATATTTCATCAGTCAGGAGTTGGGGCTGATGTATTGTTAAGTTTTGTTAACTGTATGTTAAGTTTTGTTTCTAATGTATGAGATTAAGATACTTTGATTTTCACTGGTGTGTTTTCCATGATTTCATCAGGCCTTATCTAGAGGCTTTAACCATCTCTGCCTGAGGTATTGCTAAGAGAAGTCTAGTTAAGTATATCTACAAGTGCAAGGTAATAGAATAGGAAAAGCAAGTGATTTACAGATGTGAGCAGAGAAGAAAAACAAATTTCACTGAGAAAGGGGAAAACATTCCTTTTGCCCCCTACTCATCCCTCCTAGGATCCACTTGTAATATGGAATTTTTGAACGTTGTTTCCCGAAAAAATGCAAACCAGATCTACCACCTTCATATATGTATGACTGTGGGCTAAGAAAATTCTTTTTGTTGTTGTATATGTTGTTGATTTGTGCTACACCTGAAGAGAGAAAAGCAGAACAGTCATTGCTTTTTAACCCTATTGTCTGCAGGAGTCTTTGTATGCACCCTTCCACAATCTGAAGTCTTTCATTTGCAAGGCCTGCACAGCGAAGAATAGAACAATACAGAGCAGACCAAGAGGGGATGGATTTATCACAGGTTGGCATTGCGTTTATTTTTTCAATAAAGTCAATATATTGATGTGGTCTATTATCCTTCAACAGCAGCAGCATTTACATAGGCAGCCCATCAAGCTAAGTAAATTGTAAAGTCTTTCTCCAAGAAACCAAAGGAGACATCTAAGAAAATATTTCCTGGCTTTAAGAATTCATGTGAATTTGATTACCCAAGTTTGGATAAAATTATATTTCCATCTAGTTACATAGTTAGTGAGATATATGCAGTAAATAAAATACATTCACCGACAGAAACATCACTTCTATTTACTCAGTGACTAAAGTTATTTTTATTGGAGGAATTAGATGACTCAGAGATTTTTCTTCCTTTCCCTCAGGGGAGTTATTTTAACATTGATAGCTGAAGGTCTGAGCGAGGCATTGAAGAGAGAGTACTCCTTATTGCACTGACTGATGCAGTTCAAAATACAAGAAAGCTTTTGGGCAACCTGGAGAATGTTTTTTATTTCTCTAAGACCTTGAGCTTTTTTCCCCCAGCTTTATGCCTCAGTTTACTAAAGACATTGGTTTTCCCACCTGATCTGCCTGACTTTCAGGGAAAAAAAAATCTAAAAGGTTTTCAGCACCATTCACAGATCAGCCTGAAAGTTGAGGCTTTTGAGGCTTTGAAGTAATTCACACTGAATTTCAGTGTTTATGCTGGTATTATGTTTATTACCTGCTTAAGACTGGATCACAGTTATAATGTTTGTGAGGATAAAAAAAATACCCCTTCAAAATTCCTTGAGCAAATTACAAGAGACAGAAATTATTTTCTGCTAGTTCAGTACTTTGCATTATGTGACAGCAAAACTTCTGATGTGTTACTACACCGTATTGGTGCTGGACATTCGAAACTAAGGGTATCTGTTGGTGATTTATGATACCAGACCTTGTTAGCATCTGCTATTGCTTGAGAGCTGTACATTTTAATTATGATTTGTGATTCCAGTTTGAACAGAGATTTCTGTTTTGTTTTAATGACTGCAGTCTCCAAATCTGTCATAACATTTTGATCTGGTTTCTAAATACTCTTGTTAACAGCTTGTAATCCTGATGTGCATAGATGGAAATGAGGACAAGAACCATGCTTATTAGGCTGACTTTAGTTTGGAAAAAATCATAATTCTGAATTCTGCATAAGTATTTTGGCATAAAACTAAGAAATGTTGTTTCCAAAAAAGAATATGGTGTCTCTCTTTTTCTTCATTTAATCTTACATACAGTCAGAGTTGCTTAGGAAATACTGTTTTTCAGGAACACAACAAAGAGAATTTAATCCCAGGTTCCAACAAACACACAGAAGTTCTTTTGTTCCTCCGTATCATAACCAGATGAGGGGCTTCTTATGGAGAAATCCTCAACCACAAGGTAAAAACATGTGCGTATTTGGAATCGTCTTTATCGGCAATATAACTGCTCTATGTCTATCTGCAGTTTGCATCTGTATGTATGCAGTTACCCTGTGGCCACAGCAGTCAGTAACAAAACTTGTATCAGTTCTGGTTGCGTACTACCATTAGCAAAAACTAACTCTGCAAGGTGGGGTAGAGTGTAGCATTATAATCTGGAGTCATCTTTTACTCACAGTGTTCTGGGGAAAAGCTTTCATATGATATTTAAACTTTCCATGCTTGGACTCAGCTGAACTGTGTTTAAATTGTAATAGTTCTAAAACAAATTGGCACAGCTGCACAGAAATGTCTGTCTGAAGTCTTCAGCTGCAGATCTTAGTTCATACTTCAACAAAACACTTAAGCCTATGAATAAAGTTAAAGGCATTCTTGAGTGGTTTTCTAGGTCAGGGTCTCAGCTTCCAGATCATTGCCTAAGTAATATAAATGCAAGTTCTATCTTGTCTTGGCATTAATCTTAAGTAATTCAACAACCTCACTTCCTGAACAGAACAGACGTTTCAATGAAGTGTCACTGTGGATAACGCTGTTGAGCTAACATAATTCAGTTTTATTTCCTTGTTGTTACAAGGTAAAGCATGTACACGTAGATTAAAGAAAATAAGGAAAAGGAAGATAAGTGTCTAAGAAAGATCAATTATTAAGTCTGCAGAGCCTAAATTTCTTCTGTGTTTTCAGGTGAGGTTTTCAAAGAAGGTTGATGTTGTGATTAGGGAGGATAAATAATAAATAAATACCGTAAAGTCTTTAATGTGTTTCAGCTGCCACTGTTCTATGCTTGAGTGAGATACTTTCATGTGATTCACAGATAAGACTGTTTGATCATGTACACAAAATGTAAAGCTAAAATACAGAGTGTGCATGCTGACTGTGAGCAGAACCAAATCTGGTCATTGTTACTGTGACCATCTCTAGAAGCCTGCAATTCAGGGGTCGGGTCGCCTCTGACCAACTCCAGAGATCTTACAACTAGATGTATTCCACAAAGTGTGTTCCTCAGTAACTTTGCTGAACTGCGTCATAAATGTGTTTCAGTAGCATTATTAAATCATCTTGGCTTCTTCTACTCTAGCCCTGTTTACAACCCTCTGTATGCTCTTAAAACATGATCCCGTAAGTGCAGTGAAATTGTCTCTCTTACAAGTAAAAAAGATTTGTTGGAAAAATATATCTGTCATTACAAAAGAGCCCTGCAATATTTTAGAACTCCTTTTGAACTGATCTGCTAAGATGACTCATTTTGACAAAGTTTCTTTTTCCTAAGTTTGCTAATATTTAGAGAGGTATTTGGGTTGCTTCATTATGTAGCCTGTGGAGGAAAGAGTGCCTCCAGCCAGAAAGCATAAACCTAAGAAGCACTGCTGTTTCTCTGAGATGATGGTTTGAATCCCCTCAGGCAGAACATGAATTGAATTTAGGCATCCCTCATTTTATGGTGAATACTAACCACTGATCTGTTGTAATTAACATCTCATCCTCTAGCTGTATTTTGAGAGAAGGGAATTCAGCTGTGGGTGTTTCGGGTTTTCAGGGGGTTGCATTTTTTTTGTTTTGTTTTGATTTTTTATATTTATTTATTTAAAGTTCTCTTCATAAATTTATTGGCTGTGTGTCACAAATGGAGAGTGCATCCATGTAACTCAGGGCAGGACATCTAAGCCTCACAGTGAGGTAGATTTTTCCTTAGTGTTTCTTGTTTGTTAATTTAGAAGGCTTCCTATTTAGCACGCTGACTTTTGTGTATCCCATTCTGAGTGTCTGTCTGTTCTGATGCTTGTTAAACAGATAATAAGTATCTAATTTAAAACTAAGGTTGGGCTTCTGTTATTGAGATATAAAACTTTGCATTGCAGTACTTCATAATATTTATGCTTTGAGTTTAAAAGTCTTGCCTGAGGTAGCAAGCCTATAAATGTATAGGTGTAAATGTATGTTTTCTTGCAGCCTATCTGAATAAGCTTTTGTTTTCCTGCTTTAATGTTAATTAAAAAATATTTAATTCTTCTCCTTCTCCCTCCAGGTAGAGAATATAGATTGGGACATCCAGACCGGAGGAGAAGATTCCACCGTTCTCCTCAGTAAAGACTACGTGTATACAGGTAGCAAACTGAGATGATGGGATAGTTACCATTGAGATAATTTTCGTCTATGAGAGCCTCTTTTTATGAACTGTACAGTGTAACAGTGACTTTATGAACTTTACGGAGTAAAATGTGACTGTGGAGGAAATCACTCACAGCTGAGGGTATTCAGCCTGTTAATCACTGGTCATGTTAGGTCTAAGGTTGCTATGAGACCAGAATCACTAAAACTTAAGTTAAAGATAACAGTTGAAGCATAGTAGCATCTCAGTATAGCTATATTGTTTTGTCCCTTTGACACTGGAAGGTGTGAAGTGTTTTTGCAACATAGATATTCCTGACTGCAACTTCTAAGACTTAAACTATAAGTTTTGCATATTTTTGTTATAGTTGTGTATATTACAAGACTTTGCTTACCATGAGTAATGTGCATATCCATGCTGAATTGTGATTTGTGTCTTAATTGTGGATTATATCTTTATTTTAAGGGTTATACCATTGTTACTGAAATCTGTTGAAAAGTCTGAAACATGACATCACTGCTGTAAATATCATCTGCCAGTGAAATAAACTAACCTTCCTGTAAAATGCAGCACTTTCTTTCAAGAGCCAAAAATTGCTATTTCTTTTGGAACTTCTAATTAAGCAACTTTTTCTACCTGTCTCAGCTGACTGTGTGGAGTAAACCCACATCCCTGCTGAGGAGAGAAAGAGTCTGAGTCTTGTCATGCTTCACTTCTGTAATAAATGGTACTTATGAGAACTAAGTATTTTTTCTTATCAAGAATTGTAATTTAAACACTTATCTTCACAATTATTTATTAAAAATTGATATATTTCACTTTGTGAATCAATTTCAGTGATGTGATTCTTTAATTATAAAATTAATTAATATTATATAGAGTTATTGTAAATAATACCAAATAAAATAACAGCACATGCAATTTTTAACAGCATCATAGAATCATATATTGATAAACTGGTACCATGAAAGCCCTTCTTCAAGTCATTACTTGTGGTTTTTAAGAAACTGTTTCAGAGATTACAGCAACTTTCTTATGTCTTACATTTGCATACCCATTCAGTTAAAAATAATCAGAGGTACTTTACTTAATCAATGTCTTCAGGCAAGAAAAATTAGATAGTTATGTAGAAATCCCATTTTAAATCACAAAGTGTAAAAATTGTGCCAGAATAAAAAAGTGTCAACAGTACTTCTGTCACATAGAAAGTGAGTGACACACTTAGAACCATGGTTATCTCTTTACTGATCTGCATCTTAACCTGAGTGAAAATTTTCTTCATCTATGTAATCTTCAACAATTGTATGCTTTTCTTAGGTTTCTAGCAATCTTTGAATTGGGTTGACTGAAGTGGATGTTTATGGAACTGATGGGGTTTTGTCTGTTTATGTGCTTTGGAATCATAGTATCTTTAGTTTTGTACTTCAGCATTTTCAGTACACTAAATTATATAATAACCTCTCCTCTCATACGGGAGGTATATGATGAAAGAAGAATGAAAGCCTGATGTCTGTTCCTGCTCTCAAAAAAAGACTGAGCAGCAGAAAAAGAGGATATCCAAAGATAGAGGCAAAACGTTAAGAGCAAGTTTTGAAATCTAATACAGTTTGCAAATTTTTGTAAGAGCGTGTTTAGTTGTTGCGGCTGATGACTATTCCAAACAGTGAAGTCAGTGGTGTTGCACACGGACAAAACTTTGTATTTATGCAGAAAACTGTGGCCTTAATGTTTATTATGTTGGAAAGTCCACTCTTTTGGATTATTTTTCTTTTTTGTTTTCAATAATATGGATTAGTATCCTGTCAGTGTAGTTCTCATAATCGTTGTTCTAGATTTTACTGTTACAAAAACTGATCTCAGTCTTAGGCTTCTTATTAGATTACTGCCAGGATTATTTATTTTTGTAAGCATTGGAAAATTGGATTTATATCTGAAAACTATCTATCTCCTGACCCATACTAACAGAGAGTAGCAGACGCTATAAAACTTAATGCTTGCATTAAGAATTGCAGAACTTAAGGTTCAAAACATAAGTGCTAATATAGTGATATATTAAGTGCTATATAGTGATACATAAAACATATATCACTAAACCCAGAATGCATCATTATGGTAGTTTAATTACCTGTGTAATACAGACCACAAAATCTTACCCTGCAACAGGCTGTAACTTCTAAAGTTGTTTCAGTGTTGATGTGCATGTGTTTTATTTGTCTCCTCACAACTGTTTGTCTTTTAGATCATCCAGATGACCCTATTCACACTGGAAGTGGATGAAAATGGATAAGAGAACAAGATACATCTTAATGAAATGCTGTATGGTGAAGATCATAAGAACTTCATCAGTATTTCAAGAATGGGGTGGGAAGACTCTAACCAGAAATTTATCATGCCTCATTTTTAGTTCCATTTTATTCTGTATACCTTTTTTTTCTAGCCTGTAGCATAGAGAAGTAAATTATGGAATGTTGTGAAACAATTATTATATAATTTAGGTTCCAGATAGTATTGTTTGGAGCGCTTTACAAAAACCTTGTTGACACAGTTATGAAAAATGATCATTAAAAAATTATGTCTGAAAAAGAGAGGCCAGTCCGAGGTGTTGAAGAAGGCTGCAAAAATTTAAGAATTCATCTGCTTCATATGTTTTCTGTTAGACCTTTATGCTATAGCAGGCTGAAAGTGACCAGTCTTGGACAAAAAAAGGGTACTTCTAAAGTGTTTACAATGATATCATGGTTAAAAAATGATACTTTTCTGTCATATGTCTTTCTTCCATAGTTCCTCAGTGTCAGAGAATGAGAAAAGGGTAAAAAAGCTAAAATATTCCAGAGAGATATAAAATCGGTTTCTATGTACAAAACTGCTACACCTTTAACGTCCTATTATTTTGGGGTCTTTCAGAGCTGCATCAAATGCATAGTCCTCTTCTGGAATGCCTAGAATTCTCCTCTGTATCTAGTGAGTCATTTACAAAACATTTAAGGTTTATGCCAGACCTTACATCTGTCTTTAGCCTCAAAGTAAAGGTTTGAGTGTGAGCCTCTGGACAGTATAATTTTGGAGGAAATTCTAAATCACAGGAAAACTAACAGACATTTTGAATGCTTTCTTTTTTTTTTTTTCCTAAGTGTCAGTTGTTCGAAGCACACAGGGTAAAACGTATTCCCTGTTGACATCACTGTTGCTTCTTTTGCAGATATTAGTGGCACCAGGATTTCACTTTATACTGATAAGGTAATCCCAAGAGGTCTAAGTAAATGGGCAGAGTACAGGTAGGGCAATCAAGTGTTAATTTTCATTGGTCTATTACTCGTCACAGACTATTACTACTTTGGGGATGTGTGTGTTTTTAGAATAGCACATAAGTACCCTCGAAATTAAATGTCCTTAGAAGTGTTTAGCATGAGGAAGAAGCATTATTTTTATATTCCAAAGAGAAAATTTAGCTCTAATTTTGAAATCTATTTTCAGAAGAAGTACTATAGCTACTGTACAACTTAAATTTATCTTTAAGGTACAATGATTACTGATTTAAACTCTGTTGGTTCATTATTGTTGTGTTAACGTTGTTGCTTAGGCCTTGTGCAGGTAACTCCTTTGAGTCAACTGTCAGTGGAACTTAGTTCCTATTTCGTATACAGGTTATGTCAAAGTGAATGGTATTGTGAGACATACACAACTCAATACTGTAATCTCCTTGCATGTATTTTTCTGTTTGTAACCCAATAAATATATTCTTTCATACTCTGCATATAGCAACAGTCCAGCTAAACAAATACATTAGCAGCAAGACAGGATTCTAGTTGTTAGAAGTCTGAACAGACACAATTTTTACACAACACTGTCTGATTTGCATTCCAGGGTTCCTGTCGGGATAGGGGCATTCGTGCTTCCTTTTTCTATTGATTCTCATTACAGTACTGACTGTAATTGTACTACCACTTTTTTCTTTTTTCTTTTTTTCCCAAACCTTTTGGAATAATGTGGTCTGAGTTTTATGGAAAGTTCTCTAGTTTCAGGAATCTCATGATGTATAATAGTGTATTTGAAAAGAATGTAACTGTGTGCCAGAATTTGTTGGTAATTCTCCCTTCAGGCTTTGATATGAGAAAAGATTTCTGTTGGCCTCAATAAACAAAGTTAAATACAGTTAGAGTGGGAGTTTTGCTGTGCTAGTTGTGGTATGTTATGAATTGTTGGTAATAATTATCCTGACTACTGAAGAACTGTTAGCTTCCCTGTGAGGTTTTTTTTCCTCCTAATGTTAGACCGTAAGCAGAAGCTGCTTATTATTATTTCCAAGCCAAAAGATTTTTATTTTTTTTCCCACCAATAATCATAGAGTGAAAGCAGAAGCATGAAGTTGAAACATAGAGGTGCTACTTTCCTATCTCGCTGAACTTTAAATTGGTCAGAGTACCGTAAAGTTTAGGGACTGTAGAAGTCATGCTTGAGCGTGTAGGGATACCATGGCGCTTTGTGAGTCTGGTGAGGCTGCACTGCTAGATACGTATTGATGACCTGGTAAGGTTGCTCCTGAACGTAGGTCATTCAGACTAGCTGGGGTTGCTCAGGACAGGGCTCAATGGGGGCGAGTATACAAGCTCTAGTGTTTGCTAGTGTCTCAGGGGCAGAGGTGCCTGCCAGCCACATGGTGCTTTGCACCCTGAATGCTCTACCAGGCTCTCCTCCTGACCCCCAAGGGGTTTGGCTGCCTGCAGCTGGGTGACCTTGGGTCCAGCTGGTGTGTGAAAAAGACCTGTGTGAGAAAGCTGTGAAAAGTCTCATGGGAGGCCTCTGCCCCTTGGCTCAAGAGATGCATTTAAGCTCAGGTCCTTCCCCTTGGTCCTTGCCTAATCTACTTTGCAGATATGCCTGTGTTAAGCCTGGCACCTTGCTGATTCTGCCTTTGCCTTGCTGACTTGACTTCCTGCTTTGACCTGGGATGTGCGTCACCACCATGGACTTGTCCAGCGATCACAGGACTGTTGTGTGAACCTGATTACCATCATCAGACCTACTCTGCTCTTGTTCAGGTACTGTGGGGCTGCACCCTTACCAGTGCGGTCACTGCCCTACCTGTGTTGTCACTGGCAGCTGCTGGCTTGTCTTCACTTGTGGAGAAGCCCACCCTTGCTGTTCCGTGACAGTGGGCTTTAAGGCCCAGACAGCACAGGCAGTCAGAAAGTTTGTCTGTAGCTACCATAGTGATTGGACAGTGTCAAAACAGCAGATGTGGCCTGTGGGATTACTTGCTGCTGAAAAACTGAAAAGAGCTACAACCAGTAAAATGTCTTTTTGTATCTCTATACAGTTAGGAGCTTGCACTCATTGCTTTCTTAGACCTTGCAGCTGACATCCAGACCTTTCTCACTCATAATCAGGCTGCTGAGTACACTGTGTTTCAACATTACACACCACAAAAGTGAAGCTGATTCAGAACATGGAAGCTCATTTGTTAAAGAGTACGTTCCTGCAACTGATACTCCTAGAGCTCTGCTGGCTTGTACTGCTTTTGAAGTCCTAGGTAAGACATTAGATGTTAAGTTTAACCTACAGTGTCTTGGCTAGGATTTTTTACCTGGAAGCGTGTATTTCTCTTAGGGCTATGCAGTTGAGACAACACATGATGGGTTGAAGAGTTGTCTGTAAAAGACAAAAAGGGAACTAGCAGGGTTTTCTGCCTGAGTATTCACCACCCTATGTGTGTTATTTAATCTTACTACAAAATTAAGGATTAATGTTTGGTTTTGCTTGTGCCAACTGGCTAAACATATATTTATTGTATTAAAAAAACCAGCCCTACAGTTTTGAATGTTTGTTTGTTCAGGTGAGGAATCAAAAACAAGAACTGCTCCTGATCTTGTATTAAGCGCTGCTCATTGCATGAATAGGAGTTATGGTAGTGCACAACTGAAAACTCTTTAACACTCTTGAAATCAGAGTGCAGGCAGGACTTCAGGTGCAGTGATTTGTTTCCCATATCTCTATATACTACAAATAGGGAGGTAGACATTTAATTGGGGCCAAAGAACTGCTCTGGCTGCAGAATTTGTCACAGAGTGTTGCATTCTGCCCTGGGTGTTCATATTTGACATCAAAATTGTGTTTCATCAGTAAGCATCACCAAAAGACTCTCCTCTCCTCGTTGACTACATTTGCAACTACTGCTTACCAGTCCTTCAGAGGTGAAGGACTTGATTTGCTAATCTAATACAATCACAAACAGGAAAATTACACAGTCTAGGAAGCAAGGAAGAGACATAGAATACAAAGGATGCATACAACATTTAATATTTTTAGGCTTTTATCTTTGTGTTGGTTCTTTTTATTCTCCCACAGTTAGTCATCAGATCACTTATTGAATGACCTATTATTAGTAGTGATCACATAGGTAAAAAGCGATATATTTAATGTTAATATACTTACTCTAGGCATGAATTTTGTTATGAAATATGTTGATATTTCACATGTATTCATCTTCTCTTTTTCTTGCCAGAAGACACAAGGAATACTAGGCACAAAAACCAATCCTGGATATAAGCCCTCTGAAAATGCTTGATAACTGAAGGCTTTTTAATAGAGAATGGTGCCCCCTGTCTCAAAAGTTAGGTAGCCAAGTATGCAGCTGGCCTTTGGACTCTTATTAAAGAGCAAAACTGTACTGTAAGAACTGTTCTGATCTCAGATGTGATTTCTAAATATACTGTAGATAGCTCAAAAAGACAGTGTTCAGTGAAAGCAATCATAATTTTTAGAAAAGTGATGAGAAACTTTCATGTCATTTATGGCATTTGGAAAATTTAAGTCAAGGTAACCATTCAGGAGTTAGCTTTATCAGGTCCAGCTTTATTTTAGTCAGGTGGTTGGTTGTTTGTTAATAGCAGAGCCCCAGCAGGCTCTGTATTTACTTTCTGAGAATACTTTTCATTTGTGATGATGATGCAGCTCATCTAAAAGGATGTAAATGTATAATGTGATGCCTTTTGATAATCATCTTTGCCCTCTGGTTTAATTACTCGTCAGATCCTTTAGTCCTTCTGATCTACGTTCTGCTGGAGGGTTTTCAAACTGAGTAAAGTTTACCCAGGTTTGAGGCATGCTGGTGATAAAGCTAAACCTCTTGTTATGTAATACGCATATGAAAGATCATCGCATTTAAATATGGTGATAAGGCTGACTCAGAATCTTAACCATCTTTGGGCAAATTGCAATACTTCTCTCCTTAACAAAGCCTTCATTTTGTAGGTGTGATTTAATTTCTACTGTGCCTTCCCTATGCAGAGGGGAGACTCCACAAAGGAGCAAATAGCAGAGGTTCAAAAAAATCCACTAGCGATGTTTCGTTTCCAAACAAAAGGCGGGGGGCAGCAACACAGTTGATGTACAGCAGCAGAGTATTAAGAAGGTGGCTAGTACTGCTAGGCCAAAAGTTCTAGGTTTTAAAAACAATTCAGAAACCTAGGGCATACTGTACTTCCATGATGGTTGCAATACATTTAATCTAGTTACATTTTTTTAATTGACTCTCTGCATATCTAGGCTCATTTTGCAGCTGTAAGTGACCCCTTTGCAACCCTAGACTCTGATTGTGGTTTATGCTTTACATAAAGGTTACATTTTGAATGTTTTCCTGAAATGGTCAAACAAAAGAAGTAATTAATAACCTGCAAAGTCATCCTCCTTTTACTTTGAGAATGAACTTTTACTTATTTGCATTAGTGATTACTATATTCATTCTTGGCAGCAAATAGGGCTGTGAGAAACTCTTGCCCCAAGCAAATTAAAAAAAAAACATCAAAGAAAGAAAGTATTAAGTGCTAATAGAAGCCAGTTTGTGTGTCCTAACACTTACTCGTTTGGAGTAGGAAAGAAATCCCAAATTTGTGATTGTGCATTTGTTTACACTAATGTGTTATTGCTTCATCAATCCACCATCCCCCTCCCTGATAAATGCCCCCATCTGTCTGTAGAGAGCTACCTAGCAAGGCTGGTAGCTTGTTGTTTTAGAAATTAGGATCGGGGCGAGGGGGGGGTGGGGAAGCTTCTCTTCTGTTGCATGTGCTCCAGGAGTGCAGTGATTCAAGGGGTTGTTAACTGCCCTCTGTAGTGCTCACTTAGGGGCTACAGCTGGTGCCTGCCCACAGCATTTAGATTTTGAGAGGATGAGTGTCCAGCCTCCTAAAGAATAAGATGCATTTGCCTTTCTGTGTGCTGGATATGATCTGTCCTTCAAGAGTGAATAGTTTGAAGCCTAAAACAGTTGTACTTCTAGGTATGTGAGGGTAGCATGTGTGAATTTTCTGTAAGAGACTCTGTAGCGTTTTTCTCCCATACAAAAAGTTACCTTATTCTTTTTTTATGAGTTCAGTTAAATCTCTGAAGGGCCAAAGGCAGTATTTTCCCCTGGATTCTGTTGGGTTTAAATTGGGCCAGAAGAGGAGATAAATCAGTTTAAAGGTAACTTTACAGAAGAAGACTAAGAGAATATGAAGCCAGAATTGCTTGAAAAATAGAAATTAAGGGCTAGGTTTTGTCTTAGATGGCTTGTGGAACTGTGTTGAGATTAACTGCACCCGTTTAGATATGTTAGTCTGACAGTGCTGGGAAATTAGCCCAGGCCTTCTGACTTCTGGTAGCTTTCCTGACTGCTGGACTACAAACTTGCATGACAGATTGCATCCAGCACAGTAGGCTGCAGAAAGTAGTTAATGGAAAATAGACTGCTTTGATGTTCACTTCTGGTGGGCTGATCCTCTGGTTTAAAGGCTAAACATCTATTGTCCTCAGTAGGAGTTTTCTTTATGAAAAACTTTCACAAAATCTGTAATTTCCCACTTTGTTTTCTGAGACTGTGGTTTGCTCTATTTCTACATTCAGTAGCCAGCAAATATTTTCAAGAGCGATTTGTAATTTTCGAGTCTCTAACTTCAGATGCCACAGACAGGACCTTATTTCTCAGAAATTGCTAAGGATCTGTCTTCTGCTGCTAAAGCAGACGTCTCTAAAGTATTTCCATTAGAGCACCAGAAACGAAGGCACCTAAACACGCTGCCTACTTTCCTGAAAAATCAGGCTAAGCGCTGCAGAGATGCACCTTAGAAAACAAGCTCGGCTAGAATTAAAATGGTGGGGGGAGGGTGAGGAGAGTGAGAGCAAATACAGTAACAGCCTATGATTAGAAATCTTAACAATGACAGTGAGTTCTGTTTAATTTCTAACTGCTTAAAAGCAGGCCTGGGGAAATGCTCTGCTTAGAAATGTCACGGAAAGTGCAGCTGGTCCATGGGCTTTATCTTGAAAAGCAAAGGATCTTTCCCATTTTGCAGTAACACTGCCATTTACTGGGCCATACCACTAGCAATTTGCAACAATGGGAGGGAAAAAAGCTGCCATTTGACCTAGAATGCAATTTTCAACTAATTAATAAAGTGACCATTAGTGCCCGAGGGGATAATAACAGGAATAAGAACAAATTACTATGGGGTGCAAAGGAGGCTTGGGCATTGTATTGCAAATTTCTTATGGCACTATTCTTCTTTTTTTCCTCACTAATACTTTTAAAGTGCCCCCACTCAACACTTGCTCCTTGTAGGACCCTTGCAAACCACATAAGAATTAGCCCTTCAAAGATCAATCAGGATCTAATTGTTGTTAACAAAGTGCCACCTGGAGAGAAATGTTACAATATACCTTCATTACAAAGCATTCAATCTCTCTCACACTCACAAGTCCTGGCTACAGTACAGACAAAAAGAAGCGGTTGCTAGCATTAAGATCAGGCACCTGCAATTGCTTGCCAGTCCCTGCACAAATATGCTCCTAACATTGCATGAGCCTCGTTAGAACTGCTCTGTTTATGCTTCCTCACAGCAAATTTTGCTGGGGTCTCTCTATTTGTGGTGCTTTAACGTATTACTGAAGTCCTCATATTGATAGGGATGTTAGGCAAAGCAGCTACACCATTTGCCGTGCTCTTTCATAGGCTCCAGGATCTGCTCTTAGTAAGGACTATTCTGTATTTTATGACCCCTACTTTCTGTATCCCAAAGGCAAATGTTCAGGAAGCTCCCAGTGAAGTGTTTTCTAATGCCCTGGTTTCATTTCTCTATCCTGTCAGAGATTTTACTTGTAGGTATAGCGTATTTGCTGTAGGTCCTGTCTGTGCTAGTACTTTGCAGCTTCAATGGTTAAAATTCAAGACAGGACCCACATTGCTCGGTGTCTGCCATTTAATTCTTGGACATCTTTGTGGCTTCATGTCCATAGAAGTTGAAGTCGACTGATATTACTGTTGTCTGTCCTGAAAATTTCCAGTGGATTGCTTTATAGCAAATTGAAAACTGCTGCGCACCGACTTGCTTTGCTCATGCCTCGTTTACAAAATCAGGGAGTTGGCTTGAGTGAAAGCTAACCTGCTTAAGGAACTAAAAATAAATACTAGGTTTTGATCAGTTACTCGATCCGTGTGCTGTGGCTGCACAAAAGCTAGTGCCAGCACAAAGGAGGGGCAGAAACCGGTAGCTGGGAGCAGGTGAGGGAACACAGGACCTTCCCTTTAGTGGAAGGACTTGCTCCATATTAAGGGTTAACCCAGACTCTTCCTAAAAGCCTTTTGTAAAACTTTATTAAGCAGTGGGAGATACAGAATCATAGAACAGCCTAGGTTGGAAAAGATGTCCAAAGATCATCTCATCCAACCTTTCATGGTAAAGGGAGCCTAGATGAGATTATCTATCACCCTTTCCAATGACATCATGAAAACCTCCAGTGATGACTCTAGCACATCCCTGGGGAGGTTGTTGTGAATGATATTGCTCACTGCAAAGGATTTATTTTTTATATCACGATGAAAACTCTCCCAGAGCAACTTGTAGCCATTGCCCCTTATCTCCTCCATGTGACTCCTTATGAATATAGAGCCTCTGTCCTCTTTGTAGCTATCCTTTTAGTAGTAGAATACTGTGATGAGGTCCCCTCTGAGCCTTCTCTTCTCCAGGGAGAAAAGACCTTAATCCTTTGGTCTTTCCTCACAGGGCAGGTTCTCCAGCTCTTTGATCATCTTTGTGACCTTCTTTTGCACAGGTTGTCCGTGCCTTTCTTGAATTATGGGGACCAGAACTGGACACAGTACTCCACATGTGGCCTGACAAGCACTGAGTAAAGGCGGATGATCATGTCTCTATCTCTGATAGTAATGCCTTTGCCAATGCAGCCCAGGATATAATTTGGTTTTGTTGCTGCAGCAGCACACTGCTGACTTATGTTCAGCTTGTTGTCCACCAGGACCCCAGGTCCCTTTCAGAAAGGCTGCTCCCCAGCCACAGAGATCCTGGACTGTGCTGGGCTCTTCAGTTATGTCATCCCAGGTGCAGGACTTCGCTCTTGTCTCTGTTAAACTTCATACTATTCTTGCTAGCCCAGTCTTCCAGCCTATCCAAGTCTTTCTGTAAGATGGCTCTCCCTTCTGACGTGTCCATCTCACCACCCAGTTTAGTGTCATCAGCAATATAGATTAACCTTTGGCAAGTGGATGCCTTACATTATGAATAGTGGCTGCAGTGAATCAGAATGAAGGCAGTGAACAGGAGAAAGGAATAACCTTTATTTTAATAAACATAGAATCATAGAATAGTTTGGGTTGGAGGGGACCTTTTAAAGGTCATCTAGAATCATAGAATCATTATGGTTGGAAGAGACATTTTGGATCATCTAGTCCAATGCCCCTGCAATGAGCAGGGGCATCTTCAGCTAGATCAGGTTGCTCAGAGCCCCGTCCCACCTGGCCTTGAATGTTTCCAGCGATGGGGCATCTGCTACCTCTATGGGCAACCTGTTCCAGTGTTTCACCACCCTCATAGTGAAACTTTTTTTCCTTATATCTAGTCTGAATCTTCCATCTTTTAGTTAAGCTGTTACCCTTTGTCCTGTCACAACAGGCCCTGCTGAAAAGTTTGTCCCCATCTTTCCTGTAGGCCCCCTTTAAGTACTAAATGGCCACAATAAGGTCTCCCCAGAGCCTTCTTTTCTCCAGGCTGAACAACCCCAACTCTCTCAGCCTGTCCTCTTAGGAGAGGTGCCCTCTGGACCCGCTCCAACAGGTCCATGTCTTTTCTGTGCTGAGGGCTCAGACTCCAGGTGGGGTCTCACCAGAGAGGAGCAGAGGGACAGAATCACCTCCCTTGACCTGCTGGCCACACTTCTTTTGATGCAGACCGGGATACGGTTGGCTTTATGGGTGTGAGTGCACATTGTTGGCTCATGTCCAGCTTTTCATCCAGCAGTACCCCCAAGTCCTCCTCGACAGGGCTGCTTACAATCCCTTCATCCCCCAGCCTGTATTGATACTGGGGGTTGCCCCAACCCAGGTGCAGAACCCTGCACTTGGCCTTGTCAAACCTCATGAGGTTCGCATGGGCCCATTTCTTGAGCCTGTCCAGGTCCCTCCCATTCCTCAGGCATGTCAACCACCCCACTCAGCTTGGTGTCATCTGCAAACTTGCTGAGGGTGCACTCAATCCCACTGTCTGTCTCATTGATTAAGATATTGAATAGTGCTGGTCCCAAAACGTGAAGATGCTTCTTGTTCTGAGGATGAGGAAGTTGGAAAGTGAAGGAGAAGTGGAAACAATCTCCTCTCTTTCTGTTTCTTGCTCAGGTTAGCCAGCTGTCCAAGCCCTTATCCATACTGCTCCAGAGAACTGAGGGAATTACTGAAAGGGAGTGCTCAGGTATGTTGGCCAGGTTGATTCTTTGATGGATGTACATGGAGGCAGGAACCTTCTGAAGATCTAAGCAATGTTAAGAGCCTTAGGCTGCCAGTTTTACTAGAGGGATTATCTGTGTCCAGACCCTGTCTCATACAGTTAGATACACGGGGGGAAATGGCACGCTCGGTGCCTGTTTTGTTGGATAACTAATCCAGATGCCCTATTTGCCTCATATTTTGGAACATACATAGTGCAAATAAAGATAGAGAAGATATTTTTTTCTGATAAAGAGCATATTATACAAAACCAGGCCAATCCTTCTGGATCCTCAAAGTCTTCATTTGTTAAATGTCATTCCAAATGGCAGATAGTGGTCGTATGTGCTCACCCTGCAGTAAACAGTCAGCGTTATTGCTGCAATTAAAAGACATGCTTTGGATTTTCCATTTTGATTTTGTGTATCTTTGACCATCTTAAATTTCCATGTAAGAACCACCTTGATCAATAAAGGATCTGTGCTGCTTTAACCTCGGTGAAGATTTGCCAGAGAACTAAGTGTCTTTGGTGTAATGGGGATGGTGAAGCTGCACCAAACTACTAAGTATGCACAAGCTTTGCTTATGTGTGGTGGAGGAAAGGAAAAAAACATCCCATATGGCTGGAAAAGTGTCCCTCAAATGACACTGAAGGTGGTAAGCTTCTGACAGGACAATGACAGACTTCCAGGTTGCCTTGCAGATAGGCTAAAAGTCATTGATTGCATAAAGCAGCCCAGAGTATAAAAATGGGCACATCTCGGCAGCCTGGCATCCTTGTGCTTGAAATGAATCCAAAATGGTTCAGCTACTCAGTCTTTTCAGGTTAAAAGCGTTCTTAAGTGGTTTTACTAGAGTTACACTGCTTGTCTCTGGAGGTCAGCAACAAGAGCACGTGCTTGGGATGCCTTGCTTGGGATTTCTTGCATAAGCAGAAATCTGCAGTTTGTGTGTGATTGTCTGTTTGGTTGTTGGCATACATGCTTCATTAGGGAGTTCTCATTGAACACATGTTTTCAGAGTTGATGAGTATCTAATTTGGTCTCCCTTAAGAGGATTCTGTCTAATCAGTAGGATATGGGACAGAGTTAGGAAACCTGATTAATTCCCCTGCTCCTTCCTAGACCTGTCATTTACTTACTCTATGACTTTGGTCAAGACATACCAACATCTTGTGCCACCCATTTTCATCTGCTGGAGCACAGCCCGCTATCTCTAGAGTTCTCTATGAAGCTTAGATCCATTGGGCACTGATTGCTGTAGCGGATGGCCACTAAACGTGGGGAATGTTACCCCTAATAACTCTGTAATGCTGAGGCCAGATACTGAGGTGTGCAAAACCAAAAGACACTTGAAAATATGGCCAATTGACTCCCTGTGCTGCCTTTTTTTTTAAAGAGGGCTGACGATATTCACCTTTTAGAGAGATAATAGCCTGAGGAACAGCAGGAGATCTTTATGTGAATGGGCTATAGGACTGCATATTATCTGGGTAAAGCTTCAGAGGAGAAACTGTGCGAATAAATAGGGGGGCGTACACAGGGTTATCCAAACTGCAAACCTCTGATCAAATCCATGCTCGCCAAAGAAAGGCACAAGGAACAGGGTTGCGAGGGTTTGCCATCCCCAAAACAGCTTGGCAGTCCCCCAGGACTGTAGACTGGCTTCACTGGAGGGTCTGTTCTTCTGCTGACACAAGAGATGGATGTACATACAAGTCCCATTAGCATTGAAGGGAGGTGCCTGCTAAACTTTCCCACGCGTTAGCAGAGGAAAAGACTTCTAAAGGTATCTCACGAGGTAACAGAAGGTTGTTGCTGCACATGTTGCATTTCTTTAATATCTGCCTGTGATACAGCTGTACGCTTACATCACTTGGATGTATCTACTTGACATCTTGCTGTCTGTCACAAAGAGGCATTTTGGAACCAGCCAGCGTGCTTTCCCATTATCCTCAGTGCCAAGCTATAAATATACAACTTGTGTGTAACCTGTTTGCATACTGATTCCCTGTGTCTCCGATCAATCTGTTGTTGATTTCCAAGGACTATAGTCTCCTTTGATTCCTAGTTGTTATTGAATGCTCATCAGTAGGGAGATATGCTTGATTATTATTTTTTTTTCTTTCTGTGGCTGTTTTTCTGTCTTTTGGAGCAGCCATTAAAGTTTATTTGTGGGCTGAGGAAAGTTATACCCTTTGTGACAATGTGTTGTGGGGCTTTATTTAATCCTGTGGGGTATTTGGGTGCATTCTGTTGGAGGAGGGATGGAAGGAGTAAAAGAAAAAGCTGTAGAAATCAGTGGAACTGGAGATCTAGAGTCCTAGAAGGTGGCAATCTGTTAATTAGTGTTCTTGGGGAAAACCCGCCTGTGATGAAAATAAAGCCCCATCGTTAAAACCCACTGCATTTTCCTTTTCTGCCCCTGAATGTTGTTAACAATGTTGCACTCTGGTTAAGTAAAAATCTAAAACTGCAGTGAAGTGTTAGTAATCGGTTCCTGAGCAGATTCCCTAATGCTATTCACTTTTCCCTGCTAATCTTCCTGTGTGAGTTATAACAATGCAGCACCAAATGAGAAGGAAATGTCAGGTTATGTTTCAGGGCCAGCCTCCTGCCCACCCTCCATCTGTGCTGATGTCAGTGCTTATTGGAACATATGCTGCCTGTTGCTCACTGACCATCTGTTAGCTGAGCTGATGAAGTGTTCCCGTTGCTGGGACAACCCAGCCCTTGATTGCCAGTGGCACCGCAAACATTTTCCGCTCAGGTTTCACTTTTATCTGTGCTCTGGAATGGCAGCCCCGCTGCGGTACAGGGGTTACCCCATCCCTGCCTTTTCCCTCAACTTGCTGGGGGAGTGCAGTCAAAATTCAGGTTACAAGTTTTAGGGCAAATGTGAAAGGCTGCAGCAGAGCTAACATGCCCCTGATAAACTGTTGGCATTACAGGCTGGGATGTAAGGGCAGGCACACTTTCCCATGGGAGCCCAGGGTGGGGGGAGGATGTTTGGTGGTGGTTAGAAGGTTTGTGTGGTAAGAAGAAACTGTGACTGGCAGAGCACAGAAAAACCTATAGCCCTGAAGCTATAGCAAGGTTACAGGGGGATTTTTAGAGCCAAGCAAAAGGCAAGAGATGGGCAACTTTTCCCTTGGCTAAGAGTCACTGGTTCTGTAATTGCTGTGCGTTGTAGCTGTGCCTGACAGCCAAATCTTTCAGGCACAACTGAATCCAAATGTAACCATTCCTTTACGGTGCAGACCTCAGTTTGTGGAGTGAAAGCGATGTTAAGCCGTAGCAGTGATAATAAAACCGTTTGCCCTCACGCAGCCTTTTTGCAGCTCTGTCTGGTGAGCTTTCCCCCTCTCTTAAAAATGTCTACAAACCTTAATCAATCCTCATGACAAGCCTGTGGGGCTGGCAGGTGGTATTCCCATTTTAAAGAGGGAAAAGCAAAGTGTGAGAGCTGGCACGAGAAGCATGGCATGCCCACCTCCCAGCCCTCGCCTGCTGGGATCACCAGACCATATTGCCCTTCATTACACACCAAGAGCCCCAGCTCAGCCCTGGTGCCAACGGGAGCTGCATACCAGACACGAGGGCCAAGTAGGCTGCCTCCTGTAGTTCTTTCCATCTTATATGTGAAGGGAAAAGAGCAGCGTCTGATAAATGAACTTTGTTGGTGAATCTGACCATGATAACAAAGGTAGAAAGCGATGGCCTTTAGGATGTGGAAAGTCTGGATGTTCGATAGTGTTAAACACTCGGAATCTGTCTTGGCCTCGTTTGCTGTTTTGGTATTCCTTGGTGTTTTCCCTGCTGACCATGAGGTTTTGGTCCCTGGATGACAGCAGTCACTTCCAGGATCTGTCAGCCCCAGCCTCCGGGACAAAGACTCTCCCATCGTCCTTCCATTCCTCTCCCTTCCCTTCTGTCCAGCGTTGCCTCTCTCCTGTTTTCCCAAAATATTTTCTGAGATATGTTATCCCTTTGCAGTCCCTACGTAGCAAAAGTGAACTTTTTAGCCTTTCTGTCCTCCAGATTATCCTTTCTGTCTGCTAGCACAGTCCTCTGTCAAAGGTACCTGTGGCCTGGCTGATCAGTTGTACCCTGGCTGGCCTTTCTGCCAGCTCCCCTCACTTCTCATGTTTCTAAAATCCTCTTTTCTTCTGTTCCCAGCACAAAATTCCTCTTGCCATTTTTTAATGCATCCTGTCAGATATCTGTACCATCTTTTCATAAGCCTAAGCTCTGCAGAAAAAGGGCTATTCATTTTTCACCCTGTACATCAATTATTGTTTTAATTAAATGACTGAATAGTACAATAATGCTGTGTGCTCAGAGACTACATGATGTGTGTGGTAGAGCAGGATAAGATATGATACATACTGACATAATTCTAGGTGTTAATAATAATGTGCAGCTTCAGCATATGTTGCTATTTCAGGATGTTCTGGCAAAACAGACTGGTTTTATTCACCCCGGGGACAAGCACGTGAACAAATTACCGCAAGGCCAGCAAGGGTGGGGATTTACATTGCCTCATCTGCTTTGTGGTGAGTGCCTGAGTGTTGGGTCTTATTCCGTGGCGCGTGTGAGGTAGTGCTCTGTGCTTTTTTTGAGTGGCAAGCTGGGTCTCTTACCTTGCCTTTGTTGTGGTTATGATAAAAGCATTTATCTGCAGTTTATCACAATTACCACAATGGAGCCTCAGCACTCTAAATTTATACCCTCTCTTGTGGTAACTCGTGTGGTGCCAGTCTGCTTTCAGATCCACTTTGGTGTCCTTATTTGTTGCCAGAATGGTGCAAATGTGCCAGGACATAGATGAAAATTGCGCCAAACTTTTCTCCCCTCCAAGAATGTCATAGAGCTTGGGGATTTTGCTGGCTTTACACACCTGGACTGCTATGCATTTGAATCAAAACAATGCAGAATTTAACACTTTGCTTTAAGATTTGACAACTTGATTTTCCCTCAGTCAAAAAACGTGAGGGAAAACTGGTAGCATGAGCCACCATCTGCCCAGCCTCCAGCAGGATTTGCAGGTCCGAACTGAAAGTGCTATTTTCACGCAGGACAGGACTGCATGTTTTGTGCAGTTTTTAGACTCAGATTAAATGGTTGCACTGATTTCTACATGTGGCTGAGAAGATAGATTACAGCGTGGCTTTACTGAGTGGTATTTGAACAGTGAGAATGGTAAATTAAAGAGTTTTGAAGCTTTGAGATGCTACTAACAAGGTGAGGTGAGGCATATGCGTGTACTTAACCAGAAATTTGTGATGTCTGCGCGTTTCTAGGAGAGTGTAACTAAGGTCACGTTGAAATTCCAGATAGCGATGCCCTTGCTGCCTTCAAGGGTAGCAGTTATTGTTCTCATTTTAAGTGGTGGTGGAGGTCCCTGGTGCTGTGTCTGGCTGCAGCAGACACAAGCTTGTTTTATTGCAAGGACACGCACAGGCTTCTGAGATGGTCACACATAGCCTTGGCTTGCAAAAAGCAAAGGGGTGGATATAAATTGCCTGTTTGATGTTGCTTAGACAGGGGTATCGGAGCTAGTTATGGAAGCACTGTTGGGCTGCTGGGGAAGTTCCGTAGCCGGTCAATGTCTGTTGACACCATTAGAGAAATACTGATTTTTACCAGCCAAGAACCTGATCTCTGCTGTGGCTGGAGCATTCAGCATTCAGAGATCTGCTCAATCACAGCTTTAACACATTTCCTGAGTCAAGAGGGTTGGATCCTGTAAGAACAAGAAATAATTGCTACCACTGCTGTACTCTAAGATTTGCAAAGCAGGGCTGTTGAGTGTGCTTTTGTGAAAAAATCCCATCCTCGCCGCAGCGCGGGGGGCAGGCTGCCGCTAACATCAGTTGCGCGAGGATTTGTTCTGCACTGCCTGGGTTCTGGAGATCACTCTCCGCACAAATTAATTAAAAGATGCCTTAGGTAGGTGTCCAGCCGGCACAGAAGGAACCCAGCTCTGTTACTAGTCTGCAATCCCCAGTTTTCCAGCTGTCACTATGTAATATGGTCTCCCCCTCACGTAATTCCTTCCTGTAGTCCAATAGAAGTCCTTTAAAGAAGAAAAAAAGAATAGAAGAGGAACAACAAGCAAGTAATCCTGTCATACGATCTGCCCCAGTAGTTTGGGGCCTGTTTCCCTTTCAGGGGCTGTGAGCATGCTTTGAGGTGCACAATAGAGATGCCTTCTCCATTGACTGGGGAGCTCAATGAGCCAAACTGGGCAGCAGCCCCGGTAACAGCAGCAGCAGCAGCAGTGGTGCAGCGCGGTAATGGGCCCAACTGTTAACTGATTTAACACTCTGCCAGCTGCAGTCCCTGAGCTGAGAGAGGAGCGGCAGGCCTTTGAATATTACCTTTCAGCCAATTAGACATATGTCACTTTCATAAAACCTTTCGTGCGCGTGCCTGTCGAGGGGAGGATCTGCTGGGGAGAAGGAAGGAGCTGCATTACCTGCCTCCCTCCTGGACGCTCCGTCCCTCCCTCCAGTAGGAATTTCTTGTCATTTCTGGTATTATTTTCAGCGCTGATGCAAGGGCCTGGAGAGAGGAAGGAGGGAAAGAGAATGACTCCCAGAGCTCCAGGCATTTTTCAGACAGTCTTACAGGCTGCCTGGGATAGGAGGCTTTTACAGCAAAGGTGGGTTTGAGTCATTAGATTGAAATGAGACCCCTTTCATCACCTGAACACCGAGAAGGTTAACACCATCATCTGAACTGGCCTGAGTTTTTTTCACACGCAAAACCCCCTGATCTCAAAGAAACTTTGGATTCCAGTGACGTAAATGAGCATGCAGATGCCAGAGGGACTGGTGCTGAATGGAAAAGTTTTGGCCCAACAATCAATTTCACAAAAAAGTACAAGGAAAATTGTTGCTAGTGAGTTGCAGCTGAGGGAGAAGTCTTTTTTCATAGCGATGTAAAAAATCGAGGCATCCTGGGGTAGGGGGCTGATGGACAGAAAAACATTTATTTTAAAATCCTGTCTGAAAGCTTTCAAGCTGGCACTTGCTACTGACACCGTTGGTGAGCAGAAATAAGTGATTAGAGCTGTGTGAAGTCTGCTTGTTTTTCCCACTGGAGGTGAGAGACCTGCACAGGTTTTGCACACTATCAGACATGGACAACAGACTGTGTGCGCTGTGAGAGGAAAGAGGGAAATAGGTAATGGTTATCACTTCCGTAGCTTGGGGAGAGGCGTGCTGAAGCTACGTTAGTCAGCCATGAGGGCGAAAGGGTCTATGAATACGCCTGATGAATTTATTCAGTTTTGGCTTTCACAAGTTTATTCTGGGTTTTCCTTCTCAGTCCCTTCAGCTGTCTTCCCAATAGAATGTTCTCTGATTTAGACTTTGGGTGCTGGGTAATTGGGAAGTCGTGCTTGTCAAGGGCAGAGGCAAGACATATTTTGGGGTGAGGAATCACATTGGATCTAGATGTGCAGGAGTAGTCTTCAGGTATTCAGTCCTTTTGACACCTGAAGAAAGGCTAGAGTTTAGTTTTTGAAAAAGAAACTCTCTTTTCCAAAAACTCTTCCCTTGCAGTGTTTTGACCAGCTCCAGGCAGTGATGACAGGATTATGGAGTGGTAATATATAAGCTGAAATGAGATGCTATTTAGAAGATCCCAGGATTGTAGTCAGATAAATACTTTAAGCTGGCATAAGTTGTCAGTGTTGATAAAAGCAGTAGTTCCACACTTCCTCTGCTTGTGCCTGCTTGTTCTCACCCTTGTACTATTCTCTTCCTTTTACCATGCTTTTCTTTTTGCAGCCTAATGGTGAACTGGAGCAGATTCAGGTGGAAATAACCTTCTCAGACTACTTCAGAGTTTCGGGTGGGAGGATGGAGGGAACATAGCTGGACCTATTTTTCCCAGTCGAGTTCACTGCATGACTACACAAATCCTTGTGTCAGTAGATAGCACGTGTACCACCAAGAACAGAATTGATCAACCAGGGCAGAGAAAGAGCAGGAGCACTTTTTTTTTTTTTTTTCTGTTAGCACTAGCTTATTGTCTCCATTGAAGTCTGTTTTCCCATTTAGTAAGTTTGACCATTTTTAGCAGCTGGATCATCTTCCAAAAGAAGCCACTGGAGGAGATCTTACAAAGTAAAATTAGTGTCTTGTCCATCCAACAGCCGGTGAGCCAAGGTCATTCGTTCCTCTTGCTGATGGTTCCTGTGGTCAAAATTCTTATGAAGTTCCTTGCAGGTGTTTCTACCTCTAGACTCTGGATGTGACAGCTTTCTCAGTGGCATAGTTCGGTACTGCTAAGCATGTTTTTGATGATGATCCTCACTTTGATTATATAGTTTGTAAGTAAAAAAGAGACTCTGAACACAAGTAGGGAATTTTCCCCCTATGGAAGCATGTCAGATATTTATTTCACAGGTCTTGTATAACACTACACTTCTTGAACGTGGTATTGCAGATAACACAATTATTCTCTTTTTCACCTTTCTCTGCCAAATTTACTGGAGTGATCTTGCAAACTCTGATCTTTTCCACCATCAGTCACTTAGTTGGTATGGCTCGGAACTTGCATATCTTTGTGCATTTGAATCCATTACTAATGCATAAGCATTCATCAATTTGGCAGGAATGGACATTACACATCTGTAATTCATAAGCTTCAAGACAGTTTTGGGTGATGATGATTCAGGCATCCACTGAATGTCCAAATTCCCTTTGGCATCAGTTGTCCAGCCATAACTTGTTGGATCCAGCAGAGTGGGTTCACATTGCAGGAATCATCTCCAAATTCCTGCTTAATAGTTTGCATGCAGTTCATGCTGGAACAAGCAATCTTTGCATGGGGGAAGCTGGCTGGAGTCGATTTCATCCCTTTTGGCAGAGAAGGGTTGATAATGGCATCAGTTGTTGCACTTTTAGGGACAAACAGATGGCATGTGAATTCTTGTAATTTCTGAAAGAAGCCTGATGAAAGCTCCCAGGGTTGTCCAAACACTGAAAAGTTATATTGATAATGGCATTTTCTTTGCATGAGTTCTAGGGCTCCCAGTTTTCCTTTGTCTGAAAAAAACACTAGCAGCATTGCATCCCAAAAAGACGTGCAGGCCAATCAGTACTCCGCATGCGTCAGTCCCGGGGGAGCATGCTATTATATTACTGGCAGTGAGTGATGTTTTGTGTCTGTTTTCTGACTTTCTAATGGATTAGACAAGATCTGTACTACTGCTGGATTTTACCCATCATTTGAGCATGCGGTATAATACACATCTTCCTTCTTCAATGGTACTTTGAGAAGTTCTGTTTTCTTGGGGAGGGCTCTTGTTAGGAAGAAAGAGAGGATCACAGTTGAAATGAGATGTGATGTGCTTTACCTTTGTGATTTACACACTCACGCACACCATCTTTTAAGCAAGAATTTGATGAGGTTTGACTTGCTGATGGGACAAGAGAAAAATTTGTCTCTTATTTGGATTTCACAGCCTGCAGTTGTGTCCTTGAAATAAATGCTGGTAGTGGATCCTTTTGGATTTCTCACCACCTTTTGTTGTTATTGTCTGGTAAAAGTTTAACGATGTATTAACTTTATGACTTTCTGCACCTTTGCATAGTTCAAATGAGCAGAGATGCCTTGTTAACACCACTCAGCCTTTGGACAAGTCTTTGTTAATAACACAGACAGATGGGATAGTGATGGTTTCAGGGGGGGCTTTGGTGGATCGCGTTTTTTTTTTCCCCCATCTGACTAAATAAACTAAGTCTTAGTCAAAGAGGTTTATCCGTTGCTCTGTTCTTGCTGATGGGCTTAAGTCTTCCTTCTATCCTGTTAGCATTGTATGAAGAAGCCATGTGCGTTTGACTTAATTCCGTTCTGAGGGCTGAAAAGGCCACAGCTCACTCACTGCATACTTTGATGTCTGCTGTCCTCTGTAAAACTGCTCTACACAGCACCACTTGGATGCCTATTGATTTTTACTTGGTTGCTTTCAGCTCTGTGTTCACCACTAAATTATCTTTGGCAAGCATATCCATCAACAAGTTGTCTGGATACGTGATCTGTTTCCCTTTGTCACCCTGGCTGATACATACCTAGTGTCTCCTTCAAACCTGGTCTTTCAGGCTCCAAAGGTTTTGTTTCTCAGTTGAAATGTTATTTATTGGTTTACATGTTTTCTTTTCTAATAGAATCACTATTGCGTTGAGCTAGAAGTTGCTATCATACCTGGGTTAACAAAGACTATCATAAATGCAAAGATCACGTGGTATACAAAGGGTTTTTTTCCTGAAGAATATTCAGAATTTGGATTATCCATCTGGTATTCTTCAGCTCTGTTATTTTGGCTGCCTTTGCTTTAATGTACAAATAGCAACATCACCAGTAATTAATGAATGCTTGCACCCACAGTTTCTCTATTGAAAATGTAAAGGTTCCTGGTTCTTTGCAACATTCAGCATATGGTGTATTACATTTTACAGGTGGTTACTAGTCCTTCATCTTTTCAAGTATTTGGTGGGAGGCGTTTTGGAGCTGGGTTTTCTAAGTTTTGGGCTTTTTTCTGGCAAAAGACACGTTTGTATTCCTTGGATCCTGTTTGTCTTCCTAGAAGTTTCTCCCTTCTCAGTCATTTTTGCCTTACTGCTTTGATCCAATGAGATCCCAAAAGACCTGGTTTTGGCCATGGTTATTCATACTTCTCATAATCCTGAATCTGTGGTGCTTCATTTTTGTTCAAGCATTTGGCAACATCCCGAAACAGAATCTGATTGCAGATTTAGGCAGCTTTCAGAAGAGTATTTGCAAATGCATTCTCAGATGTGCCTTTAGATTAGGGCTTGGTCTTGTGAAATTGTATGAAGTGTGTATATTTTCTGTGCTGTTTCAAAGATGTTCACTCCTTCTCCCTTTACTGCTTACTTTCATTGATGTGACACTAATATTTCAAATCTGCAATAAAAGAGGCATGTGTCGGAGGCAGAAGCAAAGTTCACCATCATGTAAACAGAAACAGAATGAGTATATGTATAATAAAACCTGATACTGTGGCATTCAGTTTTCATTTGGTGACCATCTTGGAAAAGCTAATCATATTGACTGTTGTAATTTGTCATCAAAACGCTCAACCACATAGATAAGTTCTATAACAACAGCCAAACCATAGAGATAATGAAAAGTCTGCTGATTCATTCAGATAAATCCATCCTCACTCAAAATTTGCCCCTTCAAATGGTACTAATTAAATACCCAGAATCATTGATTAAGAAGAAAAGTGCTGTTATCTCCACTTCAGCAAGCACTTGAACAGTAATAGGAGGAGGAAGACAGATATTCTTTATGCTATCCCTGACTTCCCTTAACCAAGCACAGGGTGTGAAATTTTAGCAAAAGGGCAGAATTCAGCAGCTGGGTAAGATACAACAGCAAAATAATGCAATGCAAAATAATGCAACTCACATAAATTTCTGATATTACTAATATTTTTCTGGCTGCCCTTCAGAACCAGATGGATAACTCCTTTGTTAGTGGATTTTCATATATATAGCCTTGAAAACTCAACCCTTTCTGTTCGTTCTCCACTCTCTCCGTAATAAGAAGTGACTAGAGGGATCTGGACCAGAAAATTGTTGAAATGGATATGTTTCTGGGAAGCATTTCATCCTTAGCAAAACAACATATCTGGCTAAATTTCATGTGGTTGCAAATGCCCCCATCAGCCCTGGCCAGCAGTATTTGGTAGTGCCATAAATGAAATAAATATTACCCTCAGAAAGCAATTGCCCATGCAGAACACTGTTAGCACAGTTCTTCCGCTCATCTTTCTTTGATTACCTGCATTTAGATGGTAAGTGGAAGGTGCAGACAAATGAGTGGTAACGAGTAAATAATCTGTGAATTAGGTAGATTGACTGCCTGTATTTCTTGGTATTTCTGCTTTGATTCGGATGTTTTAAGCGTACCATACCGACCAAGACAAGGAAACCTGAGAATCATTCAACTAAGAAATTTTTTAAAAAATTTAAGATGAGAAGTTCTGTGGCAAGGGCAGAGGAACTGGGGGGTCATGATGTCTGTGGGACTTCTGCTTTGTGTTTGTATAGCGTTGGCTCTAGTCAAGGGTTTTCCCCATGACCGAGACATGATGTCTCCCGTATGGATTCCTTGCATCTAGTAAGGTTTAGCTTCTGCTGAAGACTTTTTCTTGATAAGGGCATGAACAGAACCACCTTCTTCAACCTAGGTGTCCATTTTCATGAGACTTGCAGGAATTTTATATCTTGGAGTGTAATGTCAACCTCCATCAAACTTGGCGGAAACTGGCTATGTAACTCAGAGGCCACTAAGAGAGCTCGGCATACATGCAGATAGGCAAACGTGCAGAAAATTATTGAACAAACCTTCTTCTTTTAGTAAACTTGGCTTAAAATGGTTGTTGATCATCAGGCTTTTACCTCTGTGTCATAATATTCCATCCGCTCTACATTACGGTTGTGAATCCATGATGCTTTGGGAGCTTTCTTATGTGCTTACGTGTACATTTAGGGATCTGATGTGAAGCTTACTTTTTCTGATGGTTTATGTCCCTTGAAAATGTCATGAGGTACAAATTTCCTGTGTCCATTCCCAGCCTATTGCAGAGAAACATGGACATAGCTCTTCAAATGTGAGGTTTTGTCCTGTTTAAAACATGCACTTCATGCTTGAAACCATTGATTATTCTCGCTTTTTTTTTTTTTTTTTTTTTAATGCCTTGGAAAACTGGAGAGTCAAACACAGACACCATATCTGTCTTTGAGCAGAACAGTTAAGGTAATTATCCAAGACAACTACTCACTCTATGCAAAGTAGAACTGAAGAAAATAGCAGGAATTTCTTCCTGTGAAAGAGATACTTGAAGTTGCCCCCAGATTCTCAGTAGCTGCTGTCAACTTGAGAATTTAACTGCCGTGCAAACCAAAAGGGACAAAGCCCAAGCACAAGGAAAAGGGAAAACAAGACACTTAAGACTGTCCCAGAGGAGATTAGATGAAGATCCCTCTACAGGAACTCTTGAGGCTCCAGACACAAGCTTAAGAGTCTGCCCTGAATTAGAAGTGTCTGAAAGCAGAGCTAACAATAGTCGCTGGGCCCAGCAGGCTGAGATGTTCTCCCCGGAGTCTCCACTGTCCATCAGAAATTAGTCATTGGGGCAGCAGAGGTGAAAGAAAGGGAGAGTCACAAACAACCACTGTCCTCCTCTCGGGCCCTGCAAGCCGAGCGAGCAACGTGAGCAGGAGGTGTTGCTCGATGGCTGCGATAACCTTGGAGTTCGGAGCAGTGCTGTAAGGTAACTGCTGCCAATAAGGTGTGCAACAATATTTAAGATCTTATCTGCCACAAGAAAACACAGATGTAACACCTGAAATAAACTATCTGAAGTGCTTATAGGTGAGGAAATATATGCTCAAATTATTTGGCTGTAAGAGAAGCCCTATGGCAACAGGGAAGAGCAGCATCCCTAGCAATACTGCACTTGTATTTTTTTGGCCCTTTGGTCCCTCAGTATTTCCATTGTGGTGGCATTTGGACCATAGAGTGACATGCTGGTGCCACACATACTTGACCCTTTCACGGCAGCCAAAGCCTGCTGAGACATGGGTGTGATGGCTGTCTTGCCTCATTGCTGCTGCAGCTTGGAGGATGCATGGACCAGGGTGTGCTCCAACTACGTCTATCATTGCTGGTGTTGAGGAATGGTGGAGACACTCTCTTACATTTAGAGTCCAAGCTCAGGGAACTCCTGGAGAACTCCTTGTGGGCAGTGTATTGTAACAGTGCTTGTAAAAGCACTTTAAGCTTGTAAGAAGAAGAATGGGGAAATAATCTGGAGCTGCACTTTTTCTAAAAGCTTTAACTTAGCTCCTGAAGTGTACTCTGATGCATTGGTAGTTCACCAGTGTGTTCAGCTGGGAGGATCTATACAGGGAGGCTGGGGCAGGGTTCCTGGTAGAAGGGGTGGCAAAATGTGTAACTCAGGAGATTAATGCCATTCTGTTCAACTTGATGTATTCTGTGGAGTGCTTTGTGTCACTCCTCTTAGACATGCCATGATTTAACATTCAGGAGCACGTACCACTTGTCATTAACTCCATCAGCTAGTGGTTTTCTAACCCTTCCCTTCATCTGAGTGTCAGATTTTTCACTTGCAAATATCGCCAGAACAAACCTCATCCAGAGGAACCAGAAGGAAATTGCCCTCCTTAATGAGCATGGACTAAAAGAGGCGGAAGGCTTCCTGTCCTCTGCAAACACAGTTCAGGTCCATCATAGATGCTGTTTGATGTGCCTGAACTTCTCCTTCATATAGACTGTAAAGCCAGGCTCCTGACTCTTTCTTCTTATTGAATGTCTCCTGGTACTTTTCACAGCTGTCAAGTGCCAACTTGCGCATTGCAGCGAAATTCCAGTGTGGAGTAACTGGACTTCACTTCTCTGTCTTCCTCATGTGGTTTCAGTTCCCTCCTGCATGTATCGACCCAAACTGTTGGGTAGCACTTCTTAGGCTCGACTGCTTCCTTGTGCCACTCCAGCCAAGGGCAGCCTCATTGCTGCAAGGCATCTGTTTTGCACGGCGTTACCTACAGGCTGGACCCAAAGGGGTCCTTGCTCCAGCTGGCGCTTCCCTTGATTTCAGTACAAATGTTGCAAGGAGAGGTTTAAGTAAGGGCTGCAAAATGCCTGTAATCCGAGGTCTAAATTAAAGCAGCCTCTGGTGCCAGTATTGAGTTTCATTCCTTCTCCTCAGCTCTGAGAGGCTGCAGAGGCTGCTCTGTCAGCAGCCAGGTGCAGCGCTGGGGTCTGAATCTCTGCGTCCCTCAGATAAAACTGTGCTGTGGAATTAACAGGGTTAAAATAGCTTGTATATTGATATTGTCATCGTTATACAACACCTTTAATAGGCTAACAGCAAGGCTGGTGAGAAAAATCCTATTGTTTTTAGTGCTTGGTTGTTGGGGTTTTTTTTATGACTAATAGATCAGCTTTAAAAAAAAATTAGTTTCAAAGGTTTCGGTAAGAGCCCCAAAAGATCCTGGAAACAGGCGAACTTCTAAGAACTCCAAGTGTGAAGCCATAAAGTCTTCATATGCTAGAAAAAGAATCTTTAACACTTGAACATTTGTCCTTTATTCAGCTATCTTGCAAGTGTTGCTGCAAATGCAGCAAGAGCTGAAAACAGGCAGCCTCTTAACAGCGGCTTTTTTTTTTTCTTTTTTGGCTGTTTAATAAACATACACTGGATACAAATTTAGCCAATAAAAGGTTCATGTAGTATGTATGTATGTATAATACATGCACAAAAGGGCTATTCAAAATGCATAGCAACCACTCGGCAGGGTTTAATTTTCCTTAACAGTTTTCCATTTTCCTTTAAATTTGGGATGGGAGTGGGGGGTAGCAATCAGAATCCTTGGCATAAATAGGATAATAATAAGGAAGTTCCTGGTATTGTTGATGTTTCAGCTCTTAACAAAGCATACAACTGAATTCAGATAAAAGAAAGTTTCTGATTAAAAGGGACTGTATGAATGAAAAAATTGAAAAGTTATTGCAAATTTCTCTTAGTTGTTAATCACTGTCATATGTTAATCATATGAGAAATGAAAAACTAGCCAAGATTTTTTGGAACATGTTTTATTAATTTGGTTAACACTTTTTAAAGTGTATTTTAAAAACTATTAGCATTCTGTATGATAGCACACATAAATTATCTCAGCCAGAGAGTACAGCAGGTTACATCATTGCCTTCTGTGACATTTATGAAGCCAGCATCTGCTGTGCATGATGGGTTGACTTTTTCCAAAGCCTATCTAAGGGGTTTACAGCTGGCTTTCCAAATATATGCCCTGCCATGTTCTTAAAGTGACACACACACCCCGAGATCGTTGGCGGGTTGAGATTTTTATCCAGTTTTCTCACTTCGTGGAGCCTGCTGGAGTGTCAGTTCACCTGTGTGCTGGCAGCAAAGTCCTGAGCGTTAAACAGATGTTTCTGTTGCGGTAACACCTAGATGCCCAGATTGAGACTGTAATCCCATTTTAGTACAAGTGAGGAAGTAGGAATTATTAATACCTGCTTGTAGGATAGTACAAGGGTTGAAACTGCTGAGTGCTCTACAACATTGAAGAATACAGAGGCAGGGGTGTTAGGGGTGGGTTTCTTTTAAGTTTTTGATGCCTAATGGCACAGATAAGATTTGGGGTTTTTTACCTCCCCCCCCCGCAACTCCATCCCCCGAAGAATCTGCCCTTCTAACTCTCACTGAAATCTGGTAGTTAGGTTCCTTCAGACATTTAATGGTCTGGGGTCTGGGCTCTCTGCCTTTTTAGGCATGTCACTTTGACAATCTAGCCTTTGCATTGTGCAGGGGGGAAGGCTGGAGATTTGCCTGTAGGGTTTTGTGAATGCACAGAAGATAGGGTTTTAAAGAGCTTAGGATCTAGGCAGATGCAAAACCAGCAGTGGTGATAAAATAGCCTCAGTCCTGCCAGCTTCAGCGCGATACTGTGTAAATTGGTCTGCCTGGTTTATTTTGACCTGTTTTAGTTTTTTGTTTTGTTTTGCTTTCTGTGTTGAACAGCACAAGCCTGCTGTGTTACTGAAATAGGTGGAAAAAACTCACAGTCGTCTGTTTGCTTCTTTACCTTCCCCTGCTACAAAAATAACTTTTTCCTGTCTAAATGGACAGAACAATCTTGTGATACGTGGGTGAAGATGCATGCATATGTGCGTGTGTGTGTGCGTGCATGTATGTATATGAACCGTTCCACCCATAAGTCCTGAAATCAAACAAAGCCTGAAACCCCTGCGGTGCACCAAATCTTCTTGCAGTTCTGATACATGCATAAAGCAGGCAACTAGTACTTATTCCCTAAAAAGCTTTTCCATGCCTCTCTGTTTATCTGGCTTTTGAGAAGCAAGCAGTGGTGAAATCCGTGTTACCAGGAGGCATCTCAGTTTCTCTCACCTGATTGAAGGGATCGGCTTCAGATTCCCCCGCAAAACCCACCGGCAAAACACAAAGCTGTTACTGAGCCTTTTTTCCCCCTAAGCTCTTCAGTGGCCTGAGATACCTTTCCTTGGGGCAGCAGTTCTGCTTGCAAAAAGCCAATCATTTCATCAAAGCCCCAGACTCTGGAGAACATGGGCTGTGCCATCACAGGGCTGCTTTTCAAGGAGGCATCTGTGCTTAGCATATGGCAACTATTTATTATAGCTGTTGCATTGAGAAACAACAATTCCCACGATAATTGTTTCTCGTATATCAAGATGCTTCAATCTCTGTTTCCCACAACATTCTGCTTGTCTGGTATGTGTGTGCCAATGTCACCACAGTCCTAGCAGACAGTTGTCTACGTTTTGTCATTACTGAGGGTAAACAGACATGACTTGAGTGGGAAGGAGAGCGGGGGAAGTGGACTGCTAATTTAGTCTGGCTTTAATACTGCGCTGTGAAAGAAGTACTGAATGATTTGTGGGCAATATTTACAAACCTCCCCTCCCTCAATCCATCTATCCTTTTTTCTTCAATCACACATTGTTTAAGGGCATTAATGCTTATTATTTTGCCAGAATGCAGTACAGACGATGCTCAGTTTTGCAAGGGGATGGGGAGGACTTTTCAGTCCCCTTACCAACTAGTGCTCTGTTCATCATTCAAAAAAGAAACACCCATGTGTTCCCTTGAAAATATATAACACGTATTGTACATTTACTCACATATGCATGCATACGCTTTCAGCACCTGCACTAGAAGTGTACAATATATACCCTTTCTGCTTCTGCATACAGTAATCACACACATACCTTTCATATGCTAGATGTCAAAATCCCTAAACATGTGGGTTGGTTAAAAAAAAAGAAAAAAAAAGAAGAAAGTAAAACACATTATAAGGTAGCTTCCCACTGTCTTGTCACCAGCAAGACTTTGACTGTGGCTGCCTGACCTGGCTCTGATGTTTTCTTGTGGGCCTTGGGTTTTGGAGTACATTACAGGGACAGATTTTGAGACTGGGCAGGCCATTGCTGCAGTTCAGCTTCCAGGCTCTTTGTTTGCGTACATTGGTGCAAATCCATAGACTTTCAGCATCAGTGTTTTGACCCGTGCCAGGTGAGATTTGGATCCATGACATTTGATGAGGTTTCCTTTTTTCAATTTTTTTTTTTTTTTTTTTTTTTTTTGCTTTGTATGGTTGGTTGGGGGAGAGAAGGGATAGGATGCACCTTTTGTTAGTTAATGAAAGTATATTACACCTGGAGATGGATGAGCAAAACCAGTATCTGGGAGTGTTGTGCAAGAGATAAACATTGCACTCATTTCCTCACATAGCCAGAGCCACTCCTGAGAAGCTCTAAGCATTAAAAATCACAATTTAATTTAAAAAAAATAAAACTCAGTGTTTAAGTTAAAAATCAGGATCTAAGCTTGATGCAGCCATCAAGGTTTAGGTAGGAAGGGGCTGACTCTTACAATGTTTTAACATAGGTCATGCTACAGCAAAACTCTGTTTTGATCTCAGCTCATTCTGTGTGTGCTAAAGCAGAGAGAAGAGTCTATTAGTTTTTGAGAAAATAGATCCTGTTCAAAACACAGCATTACTCCCTTACAAAAGACCCAAGCTCTTCATGCCATGATGAGAGCCTCGACGGTACTCACCATTTGTGAACCTGACTCATTCTTTTGTGTGGCACTGATGTGTTTACACTAACCCGAGGATGTTTACATGTACCATATTATTCATAAGTTCACCTGATTTTAACCAACTTGTCTGCTTTCATGTTAGAACCTGAGATGAAACAATTTTGGTTCTGTGATGAGGTGGTGCAGCTCTTAGTGAAGTTACATGACTCTGCTGCTTTATACCCTGGCTAACGGGGTCCTGTATTTGCATGTAAAAGTCTGACTTCATAATACTGCTTTATTTTTGACTGTGTGCAAGCTGTTTCTAGTTGAATCAATAGTAAAACTGCTCCTTAAGGCAGATAAATATGTAATTAGTAGAAATAATGGAGCAGTAGTCAGTCAGCTGCAAAACTGATGCTTCATCTAAATGTGTGTAAGGCACTTTATTTAGTTGGCATGTTGCTAACATCTATTAAGTTAAATTATGAGAAGTGTTTTGAGGCCTTTCACACAGAATGTGAAGCTTTTCATTCCTTATTTACATGTGTGAATATATATGCATGGAGATTTCAACCCATGAATTAACTCCAGAGGAAAACAAACCACCAGATAAACACAAAGCCTGGGTTTGTGTTTGGGTTTATTATTTTTTCCCCTTTAGAAAGCAAAGAAGCATCCTTACAGAATTTCCTGATTAATTTATTCAAAGAACGTAATTGATGTATCACAACACAGCGGTATAATTTACATGGCATTAAAAAATGGAATTGCTTAGTTCTTCGCACTGACAGCAGCCAGCTGAGAGAGTAACGAGAAGTCAATCTTTGATGGTCATTTTTATGACTTTGAAACATGTGCTTTTATTTAAATCTCACCTCATGCTGTTGGGTTTTCTAAATATTGAAATATTATGAAGTGTTTTATTAACACCAGTTAACACTGGTAGCTCTGGGTCGGTGGATGGATGGACGGATGGATGGATGGAGAGACGGATGGGTGGATGGATGGATAGATAGTTCATTCTAGATCCTGTTGGAAGTCACCATACATCTCAGAGCTTTAATGGAAATGCAGAACCCATGCAAAGCAACCTCTGGATTGGATAATTAAATGTTAGCAATCAGAAACCTGTTTGGTAGACTGCTTCAGGGAAGCAGCTATGGAAAGTAGTAGTTTATCACAGTATGGAAGTGGAACAAGACATATAGAGGTATGTAAGGGCTGAGTGTCCCCAGGGGAACAGGTTTTTTTAGCTTAGTCCTCCTGATCCTTCGGGTTTTGGATCTGGGGACCTCTACACCTCTACAAGCAGGCTAACGGTGTAGCGTGGGGCACAGCTGAGACATGGCCAAGACCTGTGAAGTGTTCTCTCTCAAATAAGGGATGTCTCTGCTCTGCAGCCCAAGGTCCTACTCTGCCAGCTACTCTGCCAGGAACTGGGAGGGAGATGAGAGGTGAAAGGTGAGTAGATGGGTGAGAGGAGAGTATCTCCATGTACAAGGGTGTTTTACTAGTAGCGTAAGAAAAGCTGGAAAAAATTACAAATCTTTGGTTTTCCATCTCCCTACAAGCACAAAGTACCTTGTCACACTGTCTCATAAAGATTTTGAAGATGGTTTCAATGTTTGAAACTTCCTCCATCTTCAAAGAACAACAAGACTTCGAGAGAGAGATGTGGGAATTCACTTAGCCAAGTATTGCAATTTTAGTTCTTCTGCAGTGATCTGAAAACCACAGACTCTGAAATGAGCAAGGGGTTATGTGAATGTTCCGTATAAGTATTTATTTTTATTTTCTTTAGCAGAAGCTGTCAAATAAAGCATCTCCTGCCCTTCAGAGCTTTTTGCAGTCTGTGCAGAGCTTCTGCAAGCCAGGGCTTTGCTCAGAACACTTAATTAGAGTTTGCTTATTATAACAGTGCAAAATAAAGCTGGTTTTACTCTGGGAATTAAATTTTGCTGCATTCTATTCTTGGTTAGCATCAGTTGCTTCCTAGTATTGGCAAGGATGCTCATGAAATCTGGGCATGTCTGGTGCAGGAAAGATTAGAATATTTAACAAGGAGGCATTCAAAATTGATTTAATAGAGTAGTAGCCTGGACTTCAGTATGTAGCATAATTTCAGCATTGCTCTGGGGTAAGTATTCAGTTTTGACTTTTTTTTTTTTTAATGAAACAGATGCCTCGCGATACATTTCTTTGGTAAACACACTTTGAGAATCCTCCATCCAATTTTAAGTGATTATATGGCTAAAAATGCAGTCTGTAATAGAGAAAACAGATGCAGTGATAATTATCCCAGTGCCCTGCTTATTAAAAACATTAACTATTGGTGGTGGAAAAAAAGAGGCTGAAATAAAAACAAAGTGGGATTTGCTGCACCAGATCAGACTATCAGTCCAGGTTGCCTTATGCTATATTAAGATATGGGCTGACCTTGATGATTGATAAAAAAGTCTTCTTTATAAGATTGCAAAGAATGTGTAATGCTTCTTAGGTTCACCATCAGTTGTCTGCACGTGATTCTTGCGAGTCAGGCATTGAACTCAGAAGGTCTTGGGTCTTCTAATAATTATTTGAGTATTTTAAATCTACAACCTGAATTTTCCATGCAGTTTTACTGCCCCCAAAAGCTGTAGCCAGCTGTGTTCTGTCTTCAGTAATACAGGAATTGAAATGCCTTGATAGGAAGTTTGAGGTTGGATCACTGAATTAAGTTTTGCCTGTGGCTGTTGCGGAAAATTCCATGTGGATGTGCAAGCTTATCATCTGCTCTTCCAAGATGCTGGTGAGTATAGCGCTAGCCAGAGTGACCAGTGTGTATGCAAGATCTTAGGCCAGGCTGGAAGGATTAGTCCTTCGACTAAAATCATTGCAGCTGTTTCTGATTGCTCTTATTTTGCCCTCACATAGCTGAAGATGATTCAGTTTTAAAATATAAGTGTCCAATAAATAGCCTGCAATATGATCTAATATCTTCTGCTATTTTATTCCTGATTCTTTTTAGAAGGGTTTCAATACTGAAGATCTGAAACTCCTCTCTGAAGCTGACAGAGGTATTTGGCCTAGATTCCCATCAGCTAACTGGAGGCATCTAACCAATGATGCCTCAAGGCACTGACCCAGCCACAGCTGTCTGAAAGCTGGGCTGCTGCAGATCCAAACTGATTGTCTTCCTTCTCTTGCCAGTCAGGACACCATAGGTATTTTCAGAGCGCAGTTCAACCCCTCCTAAAATAGGTGGGAAAATTGTCTCCTGCAGGTGCCGGTTTTGTCTCTGACTCTAAAGGGAGCCTGAAATGGTGATCTGAAAGGTCCCTTCCAACCTAGGCAATTCTATGATTCTAAAGTGCTAACAGGAGCTGGAAACCTGATTTTTGGTGGCTTGGTTACCTGCGGTGAGTGTTACCCCCGTTAGCCTCATTGTTCCCTTCACTTCTGCTCAAGATAGAGGAAAGACAGTCGCTTCCAGAGGGTTATTCAGTTCACCTGAGACCCAAATCTGCCCTTGGGAAGTGCTGATTTTCCTTTGACTATTAGAAATGGGCAGCTCAGAGAGATAGTGTTAGGATGAAACCAGATTGTCTTCTTTCAGTCTTATTCTGGAGGAGGGGGAGAGAGGACTTGTTGCAGAGCCCCAGAGCTCTGCCAGTTCACTGGAAGTCTCTCTCTGGGACCTGTTGCTCTTCTGAATAAGGAAGTCTGTAAGCGTTACCATCTATGGGACACAAATGCCTTACCAAAAGCTTTTGACTTACCAAGCTGGTGTTCTTCATGAAGTGAAGATATATGCTATATTGATTAGAAAACAGTCTGCTGTGACATCTGAATGCAGGCAGTCACACCTGTAGACTTAAAAAAATGGCTGCTTTTATTTTGAAAACGAAATATAACAATAAATTGTGACTTGCCAACACATTACTCCATGAAAGTGGCCTTGCTCACGTTAGTCCTAGTCATATTAACACAGGTTAGAATTATGTGCCATCATCTTCTGATGAATGTGTTCTTCTCTTTCAGTTGTCCTAAAAGGTTGAGCAATAACATCAAGCTGCTGTGCTAGGCCTGTTACTTCAGTTCCTCCTCATCTGGTCCAGCTTTGGTCAGAAGCACGCTTGTGGGATGGGCTCGCTGATCTGCAGTAGAGAAGCGTGACCCTGTGACACAAGGTAGCCGGAGGCTGGTGGCTAAAACAGGAAACTAATGGAAACTGCTTATCATTGACAGGTAGGTAAACTTAAGAAACCAGGTGAACTCACCTGTGTGAAATGTATGAGAAATAGGTCAAGGCCGTGCTGTCTGTTTACCTGCTTTTAATCTCCACCAGGGCATAGCAATTTATCATCTTTCCAAAGTGAAAGCCCAGCTCAGTACAGAGGAAAGGGCTGAAATTCCATGGCTGAGGACACTTAGGGCACACAAGTGTTCAAGTCTGAAAAATCTAATGGGCTTTCTGGGTTTTAAATATGCCTGTCTAGTTACAGTTTGTTCTGACTGTATTTGGCTGTTGTTGCACATATGTCAAATATACTCACGGGATGGTCTCCTAAGGGATGTTGTGGGAGCAGAAGAGGCTTGCTTTTTTGCAAAACTCTCCTCAAATTGGACAAAATGTTTAGAAATAACCCATTTATGTACTCATCCAGGAGAAAGGTGTGATATGTTAATGCGAAAAGCCATGTGCCCTGCTCTAGTTATAGACTGGAGACATGAGAGAGAGGGGTTTTTGGAAGCTGAAGGCAGCTCCTGGGGCACAACTGAGACCAGGTCAGGCTGGACCCAGACACAAGACCCTTCTCTGCATTCTCCTGCACCGTGCGCTGAGCAGCAGCAGGAACAGCCCCTGCTTTGGTTCAGCAGTAATCACTGTGCGAGCCTTTCATTAGTGTCTGACACTAATTAATATGCCATGTGCTCTTTCAAGAGCACCAGATAAGTACTCACAGCTTTTGCTAGGCAGATGGTAACTTTCATTACTTGACCAGATTTGCTGATCTCCTGTTAGGTATCTCACCCCTTGCACAGCTCTGCAGCCACACTCTGTCAGGCTGCCGAGCATTGTCAGCCACAAACGAGAAGGATCCTGTTTGATTTTGAAAGCCACAGCCTGGGTAAAATCCCATTGCTCTTTTCTGATACATCTCCTGTGACATCAACTTTTTGTCTGAATTTTGTCTGAACACAGAACAAGCAGCAGGTTTAAGCTCACTGGGGGCAGCAAATTCCCTCCCTCATCTTAAAAGCCATTTGTTTTTCCCCAACTTTGTAGCATCTTTTAGGTCTCAGGAGGGGAATTACAAGTTGTAAATTTCTTTAGGTGTCCTCCTTTCACACTCCTAGGAGTGAAAAATAAAATGCTGCTTCTGAATAAACATTTGTGTGAGGGTTCCCATTCTTGCCAAGGTGTTAGGATAACATTCTCATGCTGATTCCTCTGCCCTCCTTCAGTATCCCAGCACTGGAGGTCCATTTCCGAGGCTTTGAAATGGCCATGCTCTCACCTCATCTCATACACATGGAAATCAGATCACCAGAAGGAGCTTGTAAATCCCATGGGGAAGCCAACAGGGCAGGTTAGGAAATGATGACCTTCAGTATATTAACAGTTAAAAGCTCTGTGCAGCCAAAGATGATGCAATGAAAATGGAGGAGACAGGGTTGGTGGGTCGGTGAGGGCACTGCCGAAGGGCTTGGGCCTCCTTCGTTCGAAGTCCGCTGACCATTTTGCCACTGTTTCAGCAAAAAACAGAGCTAAGCATTTACAACTTTTAACTGTTAGCTTATTTTAATACACTCCTCAGTGTATTAAAAGGATCGAAGTGTATCAAAGGATCTCTTATCCATTAGCAACTGCTTGTGTAAGGGTTCAGAAACCACAGCTGATAGATAGGGGAGCCATGTCGTACCGGGCTCCACACATGCCCAGATCATTCTTGCCACAAACTTGACAGACGAGAGAGGAAGGGCTCAGCATACGAGTACTGTAGGTATCGCAGCAACACACTTCTGGTGAGACAGGCCAGTGCCATCAACCACAAGACCAACTTGTCTCCTTAGTAGTTGTGTAAGACACAGAGGGGGCTGACTGGGTGTACAAACATCTCCTGCTTATGCTGCTTCTAATTAACCAGAGGAACTTACTGCCACGTGGTGTCAGGGAGGCAGATAGCTCCTGCAACTGTGCAGTGAGGAGAACAAGGCTTTGTCTGTGCTTCAGAGGGAATCTTGGTGTAGTTATTCCCTGAACCGTGTTGGCAAGCCCTCCAGCTGCCAGCCGTCATATCCTCTGTCCAGTATCGATCCTGCTCATTTTCTGAGCAGAATTAGCAACAAACCCTTCTGCCGATTTAGTTGTACCTAAACAAAGGCTTTTCCTGGCAAAGTGATGGTGGTAAAAGAATTAATATTCTCTAATGCCTGGCTGCCATAGCTGATCTGAGAGGAGTTTCCAGTGCAGACCTGGAAATGGGTCTGCAGGCAGGAGGGTTATGTCAGTACTCAAGTTTCACAGCTGGGATCCAGAAACAATTTTTCTCTTCATTACCTAATTGCACAGGTAGCTTAATTTGTGGAGGGGATCTTTCTTTTGAATTTCCTTTACTTGTGTACTCCAGCCATGTCCAGGGAAGAACCTAGACTTTGGTTTGGTTGCACTGTCGGTGCCGCCATTTCGTTTTCCATAGATATGAAGCAGTTCAGAAGGAGCTTATGTGTGAACAGATAAGTGTCTCGCTAAACCCACATCTTTGAGAGCTGAACTGAACTCTTCTGCTCACTCCTGACCCGTAAGCCAGAGTAAGTAACTGGGTTAGGCTTGAAGTGTCTCTCTGGTGATAGTAGATAAGGTCAGTGTTGCTTGTTTAGGGTAAGGCAAATGAGATACAGGGTAAGGCCTGAAGGGAAGGAGGGAAGGCGATTGTGACAAAGACAATGAATGCATCCAGTATTGTTCCGTCCCTGTAAAAGAGAAAGGGGGCAGCAACCAAAGCCCCCATCTAGATTAGATCCAGAGGTCTTGTTGGGACTGCAATAAGATCATCTTCAAAGCTGGCTTAAATATTCGTTTTCTGATCTTGAGTAGGAGCTGGTTTGAGGATATTGCTTCAGGCACGTCTTGAATGCAAAATACTGTGAAATTCATATTTGTCTGTGATGAAAGAGGCAGGTAGAAATGAACTATTTGGGGGATGAGAACTTTAATCAACACTGAAAGAAATTATACAGAAATCCCCGAATTAGTCAAATAGAGTACCTTAACATATTTTAACATGGTTAAATGCCTATTAGTGTGGGCCTTTAGACCAAGTGGCTTTTGATACATTGGAAAAAATCAGCAGAAGAACAGTTATCACGGTTCTTTGAAAAACTCCTTTTTTTTTAAACTGAAGTAAGAGTTGAATTTCTGCCTGAAGTCCTGTATTACAGACTGTGCCTCCCAGGTGAAACTCTATGTTCAAAATAAACATGTGCACACCTTCACTATACCCAAGCTCTTTATTGCTACGGATTATTTCTTTTAGAGGTCCCCAAGGACTTTCAAGTAATTTTCTTATAATCAGGGGGACACAGTGAGGCACACGCAACAGCACTCGAAATGGGAATGTTCCTCATTCTGTGTTAACTGGCACACTTCTTCTGAGAAGCATCAGGTTTGGGCTGTAGGATTTTTCTACTTCATGGTTGTAGAGCTGTCTCAAATCAAAAGAAAACCAAGAGAAAAGGGAACAAAATCTTAAAACTGTTCCCTTTCCTCTGCCGCTACTGTGAAATATGCTCCCAAGAATGAGACCACGTCAAATTATTCAGCGCTGGTATATGAGTGCTTTGGGAAGGGTTACTAGGGCATTTCCATTATTTGCTGTGGTTGTTTGGTGGTTGTGACATTTAGAGGGTACTTTGAAGAAAACAGCCCGGCTGGTAAATGACAGCAGAGAAAGGGGAAGGAAAGCAAATGGAGAGGAGGGAAGTTCACAGAGATTTCCTGACAAGATGAAAGGGTGAAGAAAACCCAGTGAGTTCTTATTCAAAACACCATTTTGGTGGCCTCTGTTTGAATGGAAGAACAGTTTCTTAGCATGCTTAACAACTACTTGGTCCTGTCCAGGAGTGCACTTTGCCAAATGTCTGCTGTGTTTAACACCACAGTCAACTTTGTAATGTGTGATGAGAATTATTTTTACAGCTGAGCTTCTTAAGAGAGGCCCACATGTGGTGTGTAAACCCTGGTGGGTTTTAACACACCTCAGTTGCACTAAAGAGGGAAGTGCTGATCTTTACCAAGATTAATAAGGTACACTAAAGTATTGGCATCCAATGTTTAAACCAAATGAAAAGCAGCCTGGGAACCTGGTGTCCTCTACAAGGAACCCAGCATGTGTGTACGGGTGGGTGGGAACGATGACAGGACTTTCCCCACCAATTCTCAGCACAGTTTTGGTCATGTCATCTTTCCCATAAGTCCTACAGTGTCACAACCTGCAGAGGAGACAAAATAGTGGTGGCTGTTCCAGACAGACACTGTGAGAATTCAGTGTTTGTACACAGCTTTAACGAAAGGTTCAGTAAGTCTCAGTGCTCCGTTACCAGGTGATGGCATAAATATTGCTAGGTACTTCACTAAAAATGATGAGCTTGAGGATAAACTATTAGTCTGTCATGAGAGGGAGTCTTATGGGGGAGCACATTTCCTATGTTGAGTGTAGCCTTGGGAAAATTGCTTAACCTGTCCTCTGTGTCTTTATTGCCCAACTCTAAACCCAAGTTGATGTGTTGTTGCCTTGTTTGCAGGATTGCTTGAGCAAATTAATCAACCTCTGAGACACTCAGCTACTACATTGATATAAATAGAGCTGGTCAGGAAGCTCTTCTCAGATCCTTCAACATTATTGCACATCAAGATAAAACAATCTTTCAAAGGTTGTTTGGTGGATTGGTAATGGAAACAAGTATGTACATAGAACAGACATAATTTTGGTGGTAAGCATTCACATTCACATCTCTATTACTTCATTTCATAGATGGACTTGAACATGGGGCTTTACTTTCCTGGAAAACTGTTCAGAATTGAGGTGTCTGGTTAAAAACAAACAAACAAACAAACAAAGCTGTTTTTGAATTTAAAAAGACTTACTCTGCACATAGTAAGAACAGGAGGAATGCAATGCAAAAGTGCAAAATTTTAATATGGACCAATCCTTAGAGAGAAAGCAAGGCACGAGGGGAGAGAACAAAAAAGAAAGAGAATATAAAAAGGACTGCATATCTGTCACCAAATGTTTCTTTTCCAAAGCATGTGGAAAAAAGCATCACGAAGAGTGCAGCACAGCAGGCTAGGTGTAGACTGAATACATAAACCTGTCCCCAAAGCACTGAATAGTGCAACAGTGTGGGATAGTGAGGTGTGAAACAGGGCAAATTTAGAGAAAGGAGAGTTATGTCAGCAGCAGCAGCAAAACGTAGAGACTGACATAGCCTTGTTTAAGAGAAATTAGAGGCTGGGAGAGAGGGGAGGGAGAAAGTGTTGACGCACTATAAGATTATCACACATTTCTAAAGAGGTCTGAAAGAGCTGACTTCCTGCTGTGGGGTTCCTCTCATATTGGTGTGAACAAGCATCGCGCTATCACCTGCAAAGTCTTTAAGTGCAAGTGGTGACACTTCAGTATTCACAACCTGCCTTAGAAAATCCAAGGGAAGCAAAAGAAAGATGAAAACCATGCAAGTCAAAAGGGTGCTGCTCCCATTGTTCTTCTTGCTGCTTGGTTAACGGGGAAGCCCTTTGAGCAACAGAGAGGTCACATCTCCCCAGATGCACTCTGCCCACATCCTAGGGCAGTGCAGTGCTGCCAGTGTGGAAGCAGCTCCCTACAAACACCTTTCATGGTAACAGTACAATGAAATCACCCTGCTAGGCAGGACACAAGCTCTCACCATGAAAGCATGGTTTTAGCAGAATATATGCCTGTGAGCACAACTGTCAGTAGAAAATGATTACCCTGTGACATGGCAGCACAGCCCCTATTACAGAATCACAGAATCATAGAATGGTTCGGGTTGGAAGTGACCTTAAAGATCATCTAGTTCCAACCTCCCTGCCATGGGCAGGGACACCTCCCACCAGACCAGGCTGCTCAAAGCCCCATCCAGCCTGGCCTTGAACACTTCCAGGGATGAGGCATCCACAGCTTCTCTGGGCAACCTGTTCCAGTGCCTCACCACCCTCATAGTGAAAAATTTCTTCCTAGTATCTCATCTAAATCTACACTCTTCCAGTTTGAAGCTGTTATGCCTCATCCTATCACTACATGCCCTTGTAAGAAGTCCCTCTCTATTTTTCTTGTAGGCCCCTTTAGGTACTGGAAGGCCGCTATAAGGTCTCCCTGGAGTCTTCTCTTCTCCAGACTGAACAACCCCAACTCTCTCAGCCTGTCTTCATAGGAGAGGTGCTCCAGCCACCAGGCAGGACTGAAACCACTTGGGACTGTCTTGGACTGAACTAGGATTTTATGGGCATCTGAGACTGGGTCTGAGTTACCAAAGATAAGAATGGGTGCATCTAGACTCACTCCAGCTCAGACCTTGGGGATGAGTTGGGGATCCCTGGCCATGAGCTCCTGCTGGTCCCAGCCCACTTGCTTGAGGACTGAATGTGCTGTCAAATACATGAAGACCTGAAGCTGAAGGAAGCCACTGCAGCTGTGACAGGAAGGAGCGGGAGCTTCACAGACAAGTATAATAGCCAGGAACAGGTCATGCACCAGAAACTGAGGGGAAAGGAAAATTATCCCAAGTTTTTGACACCAGGTATAACAGTTGATCAACAGGGTCACTGGAGGACCATGCTGAACTCAAGAAAGTTATTAGGCATGTCCATGTGGTTTGCTACATGCGTTTTATACCTTGTAGGTATAAATATACATATTTATACATACATTTATACACATTTATACACAAATACATATACATGTAGACCATGTAGCACCACCAAGCCCTCCCGAGAAGAGACTCGGGCTTCCAAGGGGCACTCTGCTATCTCCACCATGAAGAAACAGATTGCCAGTGCAGCCTTGTTATTGTATCTGGAATAAGCAGGGCTAATCAAAGTCCTTTATTTAGACAATACAATAGGAATAACAAAGCCTGTCTTATTTTCCAGGAAGGGATATGTGGGAGGGTTTCTTTTGGAGGTAGGGTGACTATGTTCTGAGTATGCTTTTCTAGTTTTAATACTTATTTCTGGTTTGGACAACCTCATTGATTTAATGTCCAATCCTATAGAAAGGACACAAATAAGAGTGAGAACTAACTTTGTGATCTGCAACCCTACAACATCCCACAGCCATTTTCAGCAAGGAAGAAGCTGTTCGTGTTGTTGATTCTTTGTAGTAGACAAGTCTTTGTCTATGAGCACCACAAAAAAAAATCAAGCAAACTGAAATGCTATATTTGTCACTATTATTAACCTGTCCCCAGCAAGTCAATCCATTTCTCTTTTGAAACAGTGGGATAGTGTGCCTGGCTGACACTTACTAGAGAGCCGTTTGAGCTTGCCTTCCCCGCATTTCAAGAAAAAGGGTTTGTTTTTTTTTTTCCTCCTTTTAATGAAAATTCACTTTTTTTGGTCCTTCTTTATTCATCTATTTTTGAGGCCTTCCACCTCTCTTAACTGTGGGAAAAGGCTTCACTTTGCCAGGGTACAGCACACATTGTAAAAGTAATTCAATTTTACACCATAGCAATGACATGATCAAGGGAACTTTGAGCAGGCTTTGTGACCAAGAGCATTTAACGAGTATGTGAAAAGCTTCCAAAGGGCCTTCATGAAAGAAAGAAAGGTTATAACAATAGGCGAGGTGGTTTGATAGTGGTAAATGGAGAGTCACAGGAGTGACTCTAATCAGGTTAGACTTTAAAGAAAGAGAAGCACCTTTATATCTCTTGGGTATAGGCCTGAGTGCATTAAGAACTGCTGGATTTGTGTTGGGCAGGACACAAATAAATCCCTGTGGCACTCAGCACTTGCTTCTCCGTGGGCTAAAGAATTCAGGCCTGCAAGGGCAAAGACTTTCTAGGCAAAATAAGTAAAACTGCAGCTTTGGACCAAGTACCTTGTAAGAATGCATTGAATCTTTGCTGGGTTTAGTCGATATCTAGACCTCTTTAGAGGTTGTTATCTTCCATTCTGTTCCAAGCGTGGAAACAGTCTTGTCTGTAAAAGCAATAATGAACTATTCACACATGTTACTACTTTATAAGGTCTGTGCAGCCTGAGCCAGATTCTGTCCTGAGCAACACCCCGGTGAAGTACATCAAGTATCACATGTAAGAAAGGCCACGTAGATGACAAATAATTACATATACTGGGTGTATTCATCTGCACATTAGGGAGACTGGTTCTGGGCATATCACTAAAACTTAGGGTCGGTAAGGAACATGTATAGAGATGTATGCTTTAACGGAGAATTCAGCTATCTAAAAAGATAGCATACACAAACAGCCTATCAAGCTATTAGGGCTGGTTTTGTTGTTTCTCACACGTGGCTTAATCAACACCTTTTATATATGTGTTACTGTGAAAAACGGTCAGAGTTTATTTTGCAGAGGATAAAGGTTATAGCTTGTCTTTTTCTCCGGTAGAGAAAAATAAGCTGTGAAAAAATTGGGTCTGACTCGTTTTTGCAATCGACAGGGACACCTACAGGAAGACGAAATTAACACATTGGCATATTGGGTGTTTTCTGCTTTATTTGTTCACAGCTTGAGCCTATTACCTAATAGAGACACAAGAAAATGGCCCATCTGTTTGCAGTGGGCAAATGTGTGAGTACTACTCTCTGGGGCTGCATGGGAGAAGGGTTGCTTTTCAAGAACGTATTTACTTTACTCTCTGTTTTCTCAACGGTGTGTATAACTCAATACTAAAAGGCTAATTTGTTTGAGAAAACCCAACCTGACTTCTTCAGTTAATTGCTTACAGAAAAGCTGTAGGTACTGCAAGGATTCTGTGTGCTTTGCTGAGTGCACTGGAGTGGCCGCCGCTACGCGACCGGCCAGGAGGCAGAAAAGGCGGCTCGATGGCAGCAAACTACTCATTGTTCCCAGCCTGCCTGCTCTGGCGGGGCTGCAGCTCTTGGAAAAGATCAAGGATGTGTAAGGAGTGGGAAAGAGATGAAAGTCTGTCTATCAAGGAATGGGGATGAGGCAGCTGGGAGGGAAGGAAAGGCTGCGCAGGGGCACGCGGGATTTGAGATATGATTAATGCTTTGGCAACATGTTAACGAGAACAGGATCTGGCAACTGAGGGGAAATGCCTATGCGTTTGCTCGCAACCAGCCTCAAGCCAGAATAGGAGCCTACGCTCACATCCAAGCTTTTGCATGTACATGAGTGGAAACAAGCTGTAATTGAACAACGTGGAATTTGGAGAGCTGCATCCTGCGGGGCCTGTTCCACCAGTGGGAGCTGGTCTGCTTTGTAGCTCCTTTTCTCTCAGAAAGAGACCCTTCTGCTCCTGGTAAACAACAGCACACTCTCAAAACAATGTCAGCAGTCGCTGCATCTTCTCCCCAGCTCCTTTGACACTCAGGCTTTTAAAACAATTTTTAAAACTCCTAGAGGCAAACCCACTGATGACAGAGGTAGCTTTTACTTCTCTGTAGTCTGCAGGGACAGAACTGCTTGAAGGTATTAGCTATGCTAAGCCTCTTAAGTAACTATTAAACACATAAAACTCTTAAATGCACACAAATCCTGTGTAACAAATGGCAAACAATAAGGAAAAGCTGATCAAGCATTATACAGCAATTTAATCTATGCAATTTGCATAATTTTGTCTAAGAGAAGGAGGCTATATAGCAGAATTGCTTTCTGAAGAAAGGCAGAAATGCTGTACAAAACAGGTAAACAATCAGGAATGAGGATTTTGCAAGTCCTCGGCAAATTCTTGGCACACGGACAAAGGGAGTGTGATATAATTGCAAGGGATGTGATGTAGATGGACTGGAAGAGACAAAAGGCAAGTTGGGAGCATGAAAAAAAAGTCAGTTTTGCAATCAAGTTGGGAAATTTAGAACAAAGGTTGAATATGTACCTTTAACTCTGTCCCTCTGTATCACTGCAGAAGACTTACATGTTGGCATTCTGTACCTGAGTTATGGTACCCATAACTACAACAGGCAAACTGCAGCTACCTGTAACATTTCTGCCTGTGTAGCACCTTCATGTTTGGAGAGACAGAGGAGTGGTGACTTCTGAACAGCCCATTTTACAGATGGCCATATGGCAAATGAGCCGCTGGTACCAGGACTCGGGACCACTCTGAGAAATAGCCTGTGCCTCCTCTGGGGCTCCTACAGAAACCGTTTTCTCTGCTTTACAGTCTGTAAGGTGGGTCCATATTTCGAGAAATATGCCCAGCATATTGTGGACTCTGTAACACTAATCTAAGCACACGTACTGAGCATGCAGATATTTCAGGGACAGGAGCTGTGCAACCTGGTCATAACTAGGTATCTGGGGGCTGCTTGACACTACAGAGCCACCTGCTTAGGTACAGCCCCTGCACCCTATGAATTTACACCAGGAGCTCATTAACAACTTAGTGCTGGGCTGCAAAGCACCTTGTTTTTTTCAGGAATGTCTTCTATTATGTTCCCAGCAATCTGGTGGCCATCAACACCTTGCTGATAAACTGGAAATCTTCACCTTCTTCCATCCTCACCTCTCAAACGACCCATGAAAGAGTCTTGGAGATCAAAGAAATCCTCTTCCATCCTTATCCTTCTGACAGAGAGACTGATGGGATTTAGCACCAATGTGGGAATATGAGCATTGGTAACTGGGGAGTGGTAGGGGTGGAAGATGATTGCGGGGGGGGTGGTGGTGGAAAAGCCCAAAAGATGAATTACCTGGGGAGGAGGTGCATACTGAATTGTGGTCTCCATAGCAAGTGTGAGAAAACAGAAGAGAAATTACTTCCTCTGCCCCAAATAAAGATCAAGGAGTATTTGCATTCAAAGGGGTTGGGTTTTGCACATATCTCATCTCTTCAGTCACTTTCTTTTAACTGGAAATCCTCACAAATTAATTGTTCTGCAAATTCTGCTCCCGCACACTGTATACCTGAAGAGCTTGCTTGTTTCTCCAGTGCTGACTGCATGTGTTCCTTGCCCTTGTATTTTGCTGGCCAAAGTCAAATAAAAAGCATAAAGGAGTTAGATGAGAGAAGTAGGGGATTCTATAGAGATTTTTAAAAGATCCTGCAATTCCAATACTTTAAGTTATAGGCCTATGTGATAGAGATAACAAAAAAAAAAAGTTCCATAAGAGTTATGCATTATTTATCCTATTTTTTTTCCGAGCATTTTTTCAGCATTCAAATTTTAGGCTTTATCTTGAATTCACATTAGCAAACTCAGCAACCTGGGGGCTTTTCACAGCACCTTAGGCAGACTAAAGTGGAGCTGATGAATAATCAGTGATGGAACAGCTGTTATCCAGAGATAACAGAGGACTTCAGGCTGCAGATGTGCATGGGGTCAAGGGAGACAATGTTGTGCATGAAAAAGTTATACAATGGAGTTCTGTGTATTTTCTTCAGATTTGAAGAACAAAGAAGCAACGACCTTTTGTCTGCTGCTGTCATTCCCTGCTTCACCATTAAGGTAGTTTTCTTTTTTTTTTTTTTTCTCCTAATGGGAGGTATTTTGAAATAGAGCCCTGTCAATCATGCACTGAAAAAGATGAGCCCATCCATGAGCAGAATCCTTTTTAAAAGTTTAAATACTCTGAATGTCAAAACATGTGGCAGTCAGGTTAACATAGCACTTTGGGTACCTGTGATTTGGATGTATTTGTTTCAAAGGTTAATTTTTAATCACTGAGTATGACAAGTTTCAAAGGACAAATGAAAAACAGAAGGAAATAAGACTATACTCTTGGGTTCAGTAAAGATCTTTCCAGCCTCCAACAGTGGTCAATAGCACTGTGTAAGAATAGGGCTAGCAAAGAGAGACAATTCTTTTTGTCTGTCTTCCTGGTATCTGGCAGTCTGTGATTTAGGGACTTTTTGAGTTGAGGTTGTATCCATGTCTTTGTGTTGAATTGCATTTATGGACTATTCGTATCTAGATTTGTCTTTTCTTTTCTTTTCTTTTTTTTTTTTTTTTTTTTTTTGTTGTTAATCTACCCAGAGTTTCATAATTGATACTTTATAGGAAGAGGTGCTTCCTCTGTGTTTTGACCTTGCTGCGATACCATTTCAGGTGAAGCGCGTTAATATTTGTATTGTGAGAAATGGTGAATAACTGTTCCCTTGTCACCTCTCCATGTCCGTCACAATGTTACATGTCACTGTTGTCCCTGAATTAGAATCTTTGGCTGCTTAATCTCTCCTTCCTCAAAAATCATCTCCTGCTTTTAAGAGCCTTTGAGCACTATTCCACCTAACTTCCAGCACGGCCGGGGGAACAAGCATGGAGCAAGCGCTGTGCTGCCCCATCGTCCTCCAGTACATGCTGAGCTCGCTGTGGCCGTGGGCATCTGGAGGGGAGCGGGCAGCTTCTCCCAGCCCCTGCTCCAGAAGTGCCCAAACCTCTGAAATACTGCCATGCCAGGGGAGGGCAGGCAGGGAAAAACTTTGTATAATGGCGTGCCGTGGGGCCAGCTTGCCAGGAAAGTCAGCCTGCCTCGCCTGAGGCTGAGCATAAACCTCTCTCTTCCTCCTGGCAGGAGCGCAGCTGCGAGAGGACAGGAGCCCTGGAGCAGAGCTCTGTGTCAGCCATGCCCAGGAGCAGGACGTGCTGCCACCTGCAACCGCCCCAGCCCAAACATCTCCCCCAGAGCTGGCCGCAGCCAGCGTTGTGTGTTTGACCCTCTCCCACATGCCCACCACCCTGCTATGGGGCCATTGTTCATTCCTCACCCGAGAGCATTCATGAACTGGTTATGTTCTAACTGTTGGGATGTTTTTTTAAGGAAGGTGAGTGCTCACAGATGATCCCCCCAGCTAGGCAGGGGTGCACTCATCCTCTGTGGAGCACCCCTCGTATTCAATAAAGAGAGAGTTGTGTTGGTTTTAGTTGAGAAATGCGAGTGAGAGCACACAGCAGTTACGTTTCCAGCCCAGCTTGTTACTTTTTATGGTTCCCATCCCCAACAGAGGACAATGGCTTCTGTTGCTCTTACAGTCCATGGGAAGCTGGTGTTTGACAGTACACTCCCAACACTTCTGTTTTGTTTTTCTGTTTGGGTTTTTATTTTACTGTTGAAGTTAGGATTTTAGCTCTTTTTTTGTTGGTTTTTTTTTTTTTTTTAATTGCCTTCTCCCCTCCTCCACACTTCATTCTTTCGGCATAGGGCTGTCACTCGCCAGCTGTTCACAATTCCTTCATCCCTTCTGTTTTTCAGTACCACACTACTACAACATACACTCAAAGGACATTTTCCTCCTTGCAGGAGGTTTCCCATGCCCACTGAATACATTTAATAAAAATACTTTTCTCTCTCTTTGCTACCTTTGAGGAAAGTTATTATATCTGTATTCCTCACATCATTCAGATTGACTGATCTGTCATCCTCAAATTGCCTGAGTTGTTTGATTTCTTTCAGATTTGATATTCCACTCTCCTTGATAGAGCAAGCTCATCCACAAAGTGAGTGCTCAATAATTACTTTTCAACAGGAAGTCTGCTCATCAAGTCATAAATCTGGTCTCTTCTCCTCCACCCTTTCTAGTTTGTTTTGTGTAATTGGATTTTTTTTTCTAGGCTGAAACTTAACCAAAAATCAGTGCATTCCCACATATCAACAAACGGTACCCAAAAGAGGCAAACTGGTATGACATTGGGAAGCAATCGGTTCCAGCAGAGTCATCTGCTGAAGGGAGGGAAAATATAGCTATCGCTCGGCGAGGTGCAGAGCATGGCAACTCCCACTGTTGCTAATGGGAGAAGAGGCTGCTGAGCTCCTCTCAGGAATGTACTGTTTTAATTTCTAATTGAGTTACTTGTTCACTTGTTAAAGAACTCAACTCTTAGGGCAAGTGACTCTCAAAGACAATAATAGTGGCCGCATGCAGCCACTAGGGAATTCATTGCAGCCACAAGACAAAAACTTGCTCTGATTGTTCAGTTCTGTTTTGACTTAAACTGTCAAAACTGCGTCCACCATTAATTTACTGTGATGGCACGTGTCACAGCTGCTTGTCTGAGAGTCGCTGGTTAGTCCTGTCTCTCTTTTAGGCACTTGGATCAGGAGTTCCCAGGCTGCAGTCTAATGGACCATGTCAAGTAGTCTGCAAAGCCCTACTAACATTGCACATTGGCACCGTCTCTCTAATGTTTCAGTTAAAAGTGCTTTGAGAAGGATTGCGACAGGCTGCCAGGGAAACGGGGATCATCAAACTGACAGGTCAGGTTTACTCTCAGAGCACATCTCTGCCAGTCTCCACTCCCAGGTGACTAGTGCCTTCTGCTGGTCAGGCTCCCTGTCCCTGGCTTGTATCTTCCAGATCCACCCTTTGCCTGTGGAAAAATCTCACAGGCATCAAAGCAACCCCAAAATCTGTTTCTCTAAGGAACCAGCCATGTCAGACTGTGTGCAAAGAAGACCCCTCCAAAGACTCCTAATCCAAGAGCCTCTCATAGCCAGATTGACTCAAAACCAGTCCCCTCAAAAAAGATCCCACTGATGAGATGGCTTCTCTTTCATTGCTGGTAGACAAGGACAAAATTAAACACATCAAACATGCTTAGTTTCCAAAGATAAAGTTGGAAAACATTGCACAAAAGATATACGTATATGCGTTACTTCTACTGCTTTTACTGCTTTCCTTTCTTGTCTTTTCCTTTGGTCCTTATCCGGCTTCTGGAGGAGCTGTTGTGCAGGGAGAATCAAGAGCAGGTTTCTGTGGTAGGAAGTAAAGGACATCATCTTCCCTTCTTTATTGCACAGTATATACTATACTGTTCCCTTACCATAAAACTTTTTATAAGGATACTGTTCCTTGTATGAAACAGTTTTCTCTCCTGTAAATGATCAGCTTTGTATTATTTTTTAATTATTTATCAACATAACATCCAACCTCTTATTTTAACACCCTCCCCCTAAAGCCCAGCTTTATAGAAGTATTTGCTTGTATGGCTTAGGATAGCACTTGCGTGTGGTTCAAGGCTTGCAAAAAATAACCAAAAAGAGCAAGAGAAACTCAAGTGCTTTGGCTTTAAGGAAAAACATTGACTATGGACAAATATTAGTAATATTCTAACTGTGAGATAAGAAGGTATTGATTTGCTATTGAGGATCTATATGAGAGCAGTTTGCAAAAGGTAAATAGGGGACCCCTGAAATTCCTGAGACATGACCAAGCAGTCAGTTAGAAATACTTCTTAGAAAACACTGCAGCCCAGGCAGGGTGGAGGCATCCAGGAAAGGCTGCAGGTGAGCTGAGTAAATGCTGACGAAGGAACATCAACAACAACCCAGGTGGGTCAAGAGCAGCAGTGGGAAGCAGACTCCGCTCCTGGGTTTGGGTCTCTTCCCCGGGGAAAGCTGGGCTAGACTCCCTGTAGCCCTGCAGAAGAGGTGACAGCTGAGGACCAGTGAAGCTTAGGTAAGATGTCAAAGGCTGGTGTATGAGTTCCTTTGTTTTAGGAAGAGAGTTTGAGCTTTCTGACCTCATGAGCCCTTTCGGAATTTGAAGAGACAGTCTGGGTATGTGAGCATGACCTGTGTAGGACACACGTGGGGGGCTGGATATGCTCTCCATGCACAGACCTGCTATGTAGCATGCAGGCTATGTCTGTTGCTGCTTGAACCTCTGTTTTTCTTCTCTGCAAATGCTGGGGAGTTTCTAGGGGCATGGTACCTTCCAGGCAAAGGTACCTGGATCTGCAGCATCTGCAGTGGCTGATGGAGGACAGTAAGTCCTGTCTACAAGCTATGAGATGCTCACAGGCTGCATGAGCAGAACTCCTGGGAAAAAGAGGCGTTTTGTCTATGGCAGATGCCTTCATTTGCCAGTGATGGAAGAACACACTATTGGCACCAGGCTGCTGTGCCTGTCCCCGGCTGCTGACAGAGCCCCTCGTCTGCCGCCTCTGATTCCTCTCAGGTGGGTGGTACATGTAAGAATAATACACAGGCAGTATAAGTCCCTTGAAACGTTAACTTACTGCTCCCTGACGTATAGAGGCTGAGTTCAAGAGGTCCAGGAAGGTGCCTATGGCCACCTGGGACTGAGAGCCCAGACCCTTCCCAGGGATGGGAAAGGCAGTCCTTCCCTCTCCTTCACTCTTAAGCAAAACAAAAAACAGGGCTTACGCTTATTAAGGGTCCTTCTGGAGCTCTCACTGGGCAACCAACCCAGTTGTGTCTGGCGCTGCAAATTAGGCAAAGGAAAGTTGTGACCTTCTAAGATAAGGCAGCGGCTAAGTATGTATTTTGTTTTGGGGTGGGTTTTTTTCAGTCATTACTTTGGCATTTTTTTTAACACAGGTGCCTGTTTTCTCTAAGTCAAACCTTCTTTTAATTCACATTCCACACCCCCTCCCCCCCCCCCCCCCCCAAACACAATGTAGTGAAATGAAGCCAGCTCAAAATACCTGTGTAATACCCTCTAAAATGCCATTAAGACTCCATGTCTTCTATAGCAAGTCACTTTCAAGGCTGAGATATATCTCTCTTGTGGGATGCTGGGAGCTAGTATTGGACAGGTGGGTGCATCCGCGGGCACAGAGCTGCAAGATCAGGGTGCGAGTCTTCAAGTCGGCATGTTCACCTTTATCCACAACAGCTCCTGCTATCAGCAATGAAGGCAACTTACAGTGAAACTGTTGTAGAAAACCCAAAACCTACAGGGTTTTTTCCCCTAGTAAAACTTAAGTTTGAAAATGCACCAAGTCAACAGCAGCATGAGGGCATAGAGCAGCAGCACGTGAACGCAATACAGGGAGTTCTGAACTGTGAAATGATTTGGAGGACACAAGTCTTCTCTTTCAGAAAGGATGAAGGTTTCTGACATTTTAAGCCTAAATCTGATTTTACTTAATCTGTTTCATCACGAATTCACTTTTTTTGCACCTATTCCTAGCGTGCGTATGGCATGCTGATTAGTAGAGACAGCTGTGCTGGAGAAACTGAGCTGCAAAGTAACCGCGTCCGCTAATAGCGAGCACAAGGGAGAGGCATGGCAGCATGTTTCTGAGCTTATCCCAAATCTTTCACTCCCCTAGAAGTGCTGGGGGCTCACGGGCAAAGCTGGGCTCCCCCCAGGTGAGGAGGGCGTTGGGGAGTGGGGCCAGCTCTGCCAACTCCCTGGAGCTTGTCTGTGGGAGCGAAAGGTCTGCGTCCACCCTGCCCTTCCAGGCCAGCCAAGGAGCCAGGGCGCAGCCTCAGTGCTTGTGAACCCAAAGCTGGGCACCCGTATTTCGTGCTTCTGTGGCACGTCTGATATGACCAGCTTTATTTTTCAAGTTCTGCTGTGGAGATTTGTCATCAGCTTTGTCGTCGCGCCGTCCTGCTCCCCTCCCTGCCCTCCACCCCCTTATTGGTGCCCCCTCCACCTTCCGCCTGCTCGATTGCACTCAAGACTCTCTGAATTTTCCATATCTACTTTTTTTTTTCCTTTTCCCCCCCCACCTCTTTTGTCTTCTGGTAACAGCGTTTGGCATTTCCCGGACAGCCCGTACTCCATAAGGCCTCGGTGTCTGAATACGGGGACGGCTTGAACGTTGCCTGCTGAGACTGAAGAAGAACTTGAGTGAAAATAATCCTCTCTTTTGTTCCGCTTGGGTTGCTTTTTGTTTGCCTGACAGATGTTCGGCCCCTGTGCGTGTGCAGGGAGCGGCTCCTCCGCCGGGCCCTCTGATCCGCCAGCTTATTGATTTCTGCCTATCTGTGCGCCTTGTCTCCAGCCCTTACAGATGCGAGGAGGGCTGCGGCCCGGGCGGCAGCCCCTTTCCTTTGCACACAAATAGGGCCATCCTCTATTGTGAGGGGGCCGGCGGCAGAGGAGAGCCGGCCTCGCTCCCTCTTGGGCCCTTGTGACAAATTTTTTTTTGAGGGGGGAGCAGAGGGGAGATGCGTGTCCAGCACCAAACCGCGATGTCACCATGACAGAACTGTCGCGCGGGTTGCCCGAGTAAAGGGGAAGGAGGAAGCCGCGGGCAGAAAGGCCTCGGAGCCTTGCACTGTGCCTGTGTGTTATCTCGAGTTCGTATTTCAGTCCCTTGACTGATGGACATCGGGATCAAAGCTGTTGCCAGGGAAAGCCCTGCAAACAGCAGTACTTGCTATTGCCGTGCTCCTCCTCCATGGCACTGCGGCCCGCTGCTCCCAGTTTCCCTGACAGGCCTAGCCACGCAGGCGCTACGTCCGAGGAGACTTTCATTTTGCAGTTAACGGCCTTGCAAGCCACTTGTAATGCTTTTCTTTCATCTTGTTTTTTTAGTTTTGGCTTGATTTTCTGCCCCCTGCACATGGGTTGAGGCAATTGCAAGCACAAAACCAGCCTGGGTGGAGTACGGACTGGGAGCTGCCCTGAGGGAAAGGGCTTGGGGGTGTTGGTTGATGAGAAGCCCAAAATGACCCAGCAATGTGCGCTCATGGCCCAGAAAGCCAATGGTATCCTGGACTGTATCAAAAGCAGCGTGGCCAGCAGGTTGAGGGAGGTGATTCTGCCCCTCCACTCTGCTCTGGTGAGACCCCACCTGGAGCATTGCTTCCAGTGGTACCCAGTGGTGGCCAGTCCTCAGCACAGGAAAGAGATGGACCTGTTGTAGCAGGTCCAGAGGAGGGCCACAAAGATCAGAGGGCTGGAGCATCTCTCCTACGAGGACAGGCTGAGAGAGTTGGGGTTGTTCAGCCTGGAGAAGAGAAGGCTCTGGGGAGACCTTATAGCGGCCTTCCAGTACCTAAAGGGGGTCTACAGGAGAGACGGGAAGGGACTCTTTATCAGGGAATGTAGTGATAGGACAAGGGGTAACGGTTTTAAACTGAAAGAGGGGAGATTTAGATTAGATATTAGGAAGAAAATCTTTGCTGTGAGAGTGGTGAGATACTGGAAGAGGTTGCCAGAGTAGTGGTGGATGCCCCATCTCTGCAAGTGTTCAAGGCCAGGCTGGATGGGGCTTTGAGCAACCTGGTCTAGTGGGAGGTGTTCCTGACCATGGCAGGGGGGTTGGAACTAGATGATCTTTGAAGTCCCTTCCAACTCTAACCATTCTATGATGATTCTGTGATAGCGGCGCACAGATTGTAAGCAGAAAGGTGTCAGGGTGCTCAGTGAGGGAAGCAAGCTGCAGACCTGCATCCACATTTCAGCATAGTTGCAGGCTCACTTTGGCTTTTTTTTTTGGTCCCCTGACATATGCCTGCAGAGGTCTGACCCGCCACTGGCTCCAGTGCTCTGGATAGAGCGTGGAAAATGAGGTGTTTGTTTCACTGCAGCCAGCTGTCTCCTCTCCATCAGCCCATCCACCTGGAAAGCAGTCGCTGTGCACGCTGCCCACCGTATCCCTGCGACGGTGGCTCTTCACCGGTGTCTGTAATGCACATGCGGAGCAGATGCACTCTCAAGGTGTATCCCTTCTTCTGGGGCTGGGATAAGGGCAATAAGGGCAGTTCTGGGGTGCGTATCTCCTGCCCTGCCAGCTCCTTACATGCCTTGCAGTGTCTGCAGACCAGCTTCTCTGCTCTGTGTCGCATTGCCCTGCCTTACTTCCCCGCTCCCTGAAGCGTATCACGTATCACTGTGCATGTCAGAGCCTCCAGAGCTCTGACTGTGCGGTGGCTAGGAGAGGGACGGCCTTTGATTTCATTGATGCTATTAGGTACTGGGTTGTCATTTAATACCACAGTAGTTGGGCACCAGCTTATTGAAAACTTAGCTAGCTATGTGTTAATGACCTGTTGCTTGACAGGATATTTTACCGTGCAGAAACAAATACGGACACGTTGGTAGTGCTACAGAGTTCATCTGTTCTTCTCCTGAAATGTTGCTCTTTGCTTGCAAGGGTTGGGGTAGCTTGGTTTGGACTTGTTAAGGCAAAACTCCCACTGACATGTAGTAGTCAGTTGGATCTTCCCGAGAGGCTGTCAGAATTGGCAGCACTACTTCACGTGGTGTCAAGTGATTTATACTAACATGAAAAGCAGGCAGGGAGGGAAACTGTGTTTGCAGCCTGTGGTGGCCTGCGTTGCAGCTCCAGCTGCGTTATGGTTACTGGATCTGAGACTGAAAGCACAGTATGGTGTCTCCCAGTCCTCGGTGGATGCTTCCCATCGATAATTTACTGGGACAGGGTTCAGCCAGAGCTGATGGCAAAGGAGGTGTCTCTGTTTAATACTTCTTTGAATAGCATCTAGCAGTAGGCTGGGAGGAGAGACTTGGACAGCATCTGGAGGGCAGAGCAGATGTTCCATGCAGCCGCTGCCTGCATCTCTCTCAGCGAGGATAACCGAAAGGGTTGCTTTCACTCTCATAGGTAAGACAAATAACTGCTCCTCTCAGCATCAGCTCAGGTCTTGAGGTTTCCTTCTCTGATGCACCCATCATGCAGTTCAAGCAGAGTGTGCATGTGGGTCTTTCATTTAGGGAAAATAACACTGACAAGCCACAGCAGTATCAATAGACAGCAACTTTCGTTACCCTCTTTGTTAGTCTTGGATCTTCCTTGAGACATATGTAAAAATGAGGAAACGGAGGTCATTTGGAAAGGAGAAGAACTTTGTAAAATGCTCTCTGGTTTTACAAGTGGGGCCTTGCTGAGGCTGCTGGACTTTGTACTTGGCCTCTCTTTCGGTCAACAGAAGAGGACTGTAACTGCTGAGAATCGCTCAATGCAAAGGGAATTTTGTCCTGGGAGTGTCACCCAAGCACTCTGTTAGCTGGCTTGTGGCTCAATGACATTTAAGATGTTGAGCTCAATCTGCTAAAAACAAGTGGTTTGGGGTTCGGCATTCACAGAGCTTGCCTGTAGCAGGTTGTGGGGATGCCCAGCCTCCCAGTTCAAGCCAGGCGGGACTGTGGGTGATATATGAATGATTCCTGCCTGGAGGATGAGGGGGAGAAAAAATTCCAAAATCCATATCTATTGATCCTCTGAAGTCAGAGGGTGGGGGTGATAGAAACTTCCTCTGGCTTTTGGGTAGGAAATGCCTTGTGGGTGTGGGAGGATCAGTGAATACAGCCCTGTGCATGAGACAGTACCTGCAGGACAACCTAACATGCCTGGCACAAGTGATTTGGTACACGCATATTTTTGTAAAGGTCATGTTATAACCCTCTGTAGGCAGTGTTAAACCAGTACAGTGGGATCCATGTAAAGCAGTTGTTATATTCCATAGGTGGTACCTGAAACCCAAGCTGTGCCCAAGCCGACTGTTAGAAAGGGAAAATCAGTATTCGGATTAATTCCTTTGACTTGTCTTGTTCTGCCTTTACTCTCACAGCCCTTCCCCTTGCTCTGCTCAGCCTGTGGGTGATGTTGTTGTTTGCAGGGCTGTGTGCGAGCTATTCTGTGACTTTTCTTTTAAAGCAGTTCTTTGAAATTCTGCTGCTTCTGTAATGGGGCTTCAGCGCAGTTGCGTCACTGTTGTGATGGTCTGTCAAGCCATCTAATTGGGTTGTCTCATTAAAACTTGCAACCAGCGCTTACAAGGCAGCAGTCCTGCAGGCCAACACTGTAGCTCGAGCCACACCGGCCGACCGAGCGCCTGCACGTGGGTTGGGATGCGGATGCAGAGGTCGAGGGGAACCTGCATCTCTGTGACCTCACCCCACATCTTCTAAGATGAAGCTTGAATGTATTAGACCACCTCTGACTTTACCTTCTCTGCAATGAGACTAACTGGAGCAAATTGGTTAAAATCAACAAACAGGTGCCTTTTAGTCTCCAGTTCAGAGTCAAGACTGCTTTTGGGATCTCAAACTGGACACTCAAGGACCATCCGCTAGTCTCTACTGGACAGTTTGGCCTTGATGTTTCTTTTTAGTGGGAGTATGAGGAGGAAATGGTGCAAGAAGAGAGCAGATTTGTGTAGTCTCTAATAGAAACGAAATTCTTGGAGTAGCTCCAAAATGCATTTTGGCTTTGAATGGAAACAGTTTATGAAAAAACCCTCTACCTGTGCAGGTCAAAATATTCGTTAAACCACTGTAACTGCAGATCTTTTTTTTTTTCTCCAAATCTGAGCCAACTAGGCAAAAGGACCTCACTTATTTCAGGAGCCTAATTCACTGTTTTTTTTATTTTAACAGCATCATAGTTGAATTTAACTGGAAGCATGAATTGGGGCTCAAGAGCTCCAGATCTGGGCACAGAGTGAAAATGAGGGATGAGGGCAGCTCTCCTGCCAACACCGGACTTAAATTAAACATGGGGTTTAAACTAAACTGCCAGAAACCACTCTTAAATGTTTGTGCAGGAGTTTTATGAGTTAAATTAGGCATGTGAACACCTGCATATAAATGCTGCTTTGGCCACTGTGACTCCCCAGATGCTTGGAGAAGAGCATCTTGGCTGTTTGGTTCTTCACTGAATTTGATGGAGAGTACCCCTTTGATAGAGAAGCATCTTAACAGAGGTGAAGGGCATGGCAGATCCTGTCTTTAAAGGCTGTAGAGCCAAACAAAATACATTTGATGGTTTAGATTAATAGCCTGCACTGAGTCAAGGGCCTGCCTGTTCGAGGCTGTAAGCTCTGTACTAAAGGCCTGGAGAAATGAGGGGGAATTGCGTTCCTGAGGACGTGCTTTTGGCTGGCACCAAGCGCGTGCTCTGGCTGAAACAGGACAGCTGGCCAGGAGACACTGGCCACCCAGGTGACATCCTTAGAGAGTTAAGGAGCTTTGATAAACTTTGTATGCGTCGGTCTGAGCATCTCAGCCCAGGCTGGGCCACCTGTCACACTGGTCTTCGCATGAGCTTGTGTGAATTCAGCACCAATTAACACGCAAGGGGGTGTGGACAGCAAAGTTTTCCTTCGCTTACCTGGCATGGTGATCCCCATGTTGGTGTCGTATGAGAAAAATCTAAGCGTCACCACTGCAATCTTCTCGTTTGGTTGTAGTTTTTAAAGAGCAGTTTAATGTAAAGGTCTCGCTTAGTACCAGCTGAAAACACTTGGCATCAACCTTTAAAATGTTTTTACTTCAAATTTTGTGGGTTAGCTTAGGGTGAGCATTTCTCTGGGCTTTTGTGAGAAGCCATAAAACCCCAGACTTTGTGGGTTATTTTAAATCAGAAAATGAAAACACACTGCACGGCTCTTCCAAAGACAAATTATCTTTCATTTTTAAAAATCCCATCTAATTGTCATTAATCAAGCCATCCCCTGTGCTAGTAAGATGGAGGCGGGGAATGGAATGCCATTCCGGCTCAGGCAGCTGTTGCGCGTGTCAACCAGTTTCAAAACGCTTGGCAAAAGTTGTAAATGCAGTTCTAATGAGATCGACTTGTCTGCAACTAGCAAACAAATACCAGCCGCACCAAAATGTTTGTTTGCTATGGGACTTAATGGAGATTGTGTTAACTGTTCTGCATTCAAGGGTACGTGTCAAGAAAAGTTCAGATCAAGCACAAGGCAGTGACACTGGAATGCAGCTTTCTCCAAAAGGGTCGCTTGTATAAAACCTGAGAAAAAGCCTCCCCCTTCTCTTCCCTGCCTGTCTCACCCCCCAGGCCTCTTAACTTCCCGCTCTCTCCACGCGTGAGGGTCTTTGCAAAGGCTGCATAGACAAGCTACAATCCAAAATACGCTTTCTACTGGTGTGCTTGAGGATGGGCTCCCAGTAGGGGACAGACTCCCGAAGCACCCTACAGCATCTCTCACCTCCCAGGTACGCCCAGCTGGGTACGGCTCCATCAGCAGCCCAGGCTGGTTGTGGAGAAGAAAAGAGGCCCTCAGCTGAGCCACGCAAGGTCTCCAGTACGAGAGCATAGCATCGAGAGCCCAACAAACAGCTCAATCGCCCACCAGACCCAACTGCCAAGCTGATTACAGCTGGTTTTCACAAAGCCTGGTTAAACGGAGCATTGGTCCAGCGGGGTGGAATCCTGTTCAGCTAAGCCACCTTCGTGGGCCAGGCACTGCAGATGTCACGTACCCATACCTGGGTGGGCACCTAGGTAGAGTGACCTCTTGTAGAACCACCCAGGTGATCGCCAAACTTGCGTGCCTGGAGAAAGCCAAGCAATGGAAACATCTAAATTTCAGAGAAGTCAGGTCTCGGGTAAGCCAGAAACACTCTACACCAACTGTGAAGTATCTTTAACGCTGCAGTACAACTTGCAATCTTCCACATCTTGTTGTTCTTCCTCAGCAAAAAATGGGAATCCTCTTTTTTAACTTTCCTTCTATGGTTCTTTGATCCAAAGTGCAGAGGACGGGTTGAATTTTTGGTACCGTGACTACTCTCTTGCCAGTACCCCTTTAACCTGTGTCTTGTGCCAAGGAATATTAATTATTGTAGGCTACGGTGAAGTCTATCCCTACCCCGACTCGAGCCTCTGAAATGAACAGTGAAGTTGAACTTTGCCAGCAACTGTTAGGAAAAGGGCCAAGAACAGCCTAACAGGAAAGATACTGAAGATTTTTTGTTTGTTTTTCTGCTAAGCCATGTTTTTGTAATTATGAATACTTTGTTGAAATTGCTTAGAAACGGAAGTGCACATAAAATGGTCCATACAATTAAACTAACTACATATTAGAGTTGAAAGAATATAAGGCTGGTCCTACTCTGTTGCACTTACACAGACAAAACCCTTTCTGAAAAAGAAATTGGCTTGAGAAGGCAGATCTGGAGAGAAATCTTAGTTAGCTTCAGGCCCATGTGCCATATTGTCTGGTTTATGACTGCCCCAAATGGCCTAAAAGCAAAGGACATTCACACTAAACAAAAGCAACGGCTGAAAGAAAGAGAAGGAGGAATTGGAAAGCTTCTACTCCAACGCTGGTTCCTGACTCTGCATCAGAAACCCTGAACAAGACAGCAATTCCTTTATGTTCCTAAAACTGCCTTCTACTAGAGTGGGGAGAAACAGGACTATTTTGTTTTGCTCAGATTCACATGAATGCTGCTTTTAATCATTCCCCACTTGCTCCTGCCACTTCTCCCCAAGCTTAGGTTTGTAAAATCCTGAATCGCTAAATTGAGATCAGTCAGCCAGGCAGCTTTCTCTTGCTTTCCAGGACAGATGATTCTGGGGTATCAAAAAAAAGTTTTTCAAGTGTGGGAAATGACAAAGTTGTCCCCTAAGTAAATAAATAATGTAAAGGAGTAAGTTGCAGTAGGACCACTTCAAACTGCTGGACTTCAAATAGTGTTTTATAATTTCCATTTAAATGGCTTTCTCTAGGAAATGGCAATAAAAGAGAAGCAGCCCGCTCCTGACTCCCAGCACACTGAGGCATATGTAGCGTTACAGGCATATCGCTACTGTAAAAGGAAAAATATCACCCTAGTGTGAGAATGCTCAGTATTTGATTTATAAAATAACATTTTATTATTCAGCTTTAGGAAAGTCTTGGTTTGAGTTAAGGGAGAATTAAACTTGTCTTTGACTGATGTAGTGAATGACATAGTGAACTAAACTTTTAGAAGCATATGTGCTATATATATATATATATATGTCCTGTCAAGCACTTTCACTTTCCATAGTTACAAGCCCCCTTCTCTGTACACAAAATGGGTTTGCCACATAAACAATATTGCTGAAAACATGTCCAAAAATAAAGCAAGGTCTACTGTATTACAAACCTAGTTTTTAAGGCCAATTCTGACCTTGTACAGTCCCCTATATAAGAAACAATACACTGCCATTTGGCTGAGATCAAAACAAAGCCTCCCATCCCCTCAATAAACAGTACCGCAAAGCACATTATAGTGGGAAACTGGTAAAGTATGCATGACTATTTTTACCCACACCGTGTGTACTGGTGTTGAAGCCAGTGACAGCAACTAACTATTGCCATCTTAAGGTGGCCCTGAGCACTGCTGCAGACGAAGTCAAGCTAGCTGTTGCTGCCACTGTGCACTACCCTCGTTAAGACGCCCCGTCGCTTGCAAGTTCTTGAACAAGGTGGTTAGCAGTGCTTGCTCCAAGGTTAGTCAAATCCTGCAGTCCAGCTCTCTTTTGAAAAACGCACGTAACTTGTTTAACATTAAGAAAAAAATATTGCAAGATTTTCCCTCTTCCTCCTTTCTCTTACATAAAATATATTAAAGATATCTAATCCCTGGCCAAGTGGATCTGCCAAACCCAGACCTCTGCTTCTAGCAGCTATAAATGCTATTGCTGTATTTGTTTTGCCTAGCTGTACCTCTGCAGCCTACCTGCCAAGACAGTTCTGTAACCGAATAGTGCTCAAAGCGCTTCATAAACTATTGATTTACATTGTAGACACGGTGCGAGATGACTACTGACCTGATTTATACATAGGAGGTACAGGCACAGAACTAAGGAGAGCTGCCGACAGTCAGGGCATTCCTGCGTTCCAGCCCCAGGTGATGATGGTCTTCACAAACAAAGCTAAGTACTCAGTGGATTTAAGAAAACCCACCCTCTTAGTGCCTTTTATCTGCAAGACATATCTGACATCGATGATTTTCGAATGTGTTTTAATACTAACAAGCAAGCAAGCAACTTCTAGCTGAGCAGCCTGTGAACATTTTTCTGCCCATGCATCAAGCTTAAAGTACTTTAATTGAATTTTACAGAAGTAACAGAGCATGTATTTAATTTGGTGTTGCTGATTTGTACTTTAAATCAACACAAGCTTTCTGTTCTCAGAATTATTGCACCGTGTTCGGTTTGCTCGGTACAGAACAGCATAGAGCTACGCAGTCATTCATACAACTAACCTTGTCCATTTAAGATGACTTTTGCAAATAACGGTAAACATCCCGTTAAATTACCTAACATGCCTCGAAGTTCTGACTTGTGTGACCAAGTCACATCATCCCCACTGTTAGTCAGACTGGGATATTGTGCTCCTTACTGCCTAAGGCCCCGTGCATGAGCTGTTCCCTCCTTACGCTGCCCAACACTGCCACCCAGCGGTCAACCATCTTCATGAACACTTTGGGAAACAGCTACTGTTAAATTCCCACTGGAACTTAGGAATCCCAATGGATTTCCCTAAACGCAGCTAGAGTCAGTTTAAATGCACTAGCTCTTCGACTACTGAGGTTCAAAAAGTTACCCATTATTTAAACTGTCTAGAAAGCCCGAGACTACCAGTGCTGGGGAAGACTAGCCAGAGCTAGGAAAAATGCACGGCACCTGAAATGCTGCCCAGAAGGCAGTCAGTCACCCCATCACAGGAGACAAGGTTAAATGTTTGACAACCCATCAGAACAAATTGTTCTTGTAAAAACCAGGTACGTCACCTCAAGCAATAAGGTATTTTGTATCATTTGTATTATTGAGGTGCTGAGTCCCTGCCCATGGCAGGGGGGTTGGAACTAGATGATCTTTAAGGTCCCTTCCAACCCAAACCATTCTATGATTCTGTAAGAACAATGAAGCTGGTGAAGGGTCTGGAGCACAAGTCTTATGAGGAGCAGCTGAGGCAGCTGGGGTTGTTCAGCCTGGAGAAAAGGAGGCTGAGGGGAGACCTTATCACTCTCTACAACTACCTGAAAGGAGGTTGTAGCAAGGTGGGGCTCAGTCTCTTCTCCCAAGTAACAGGACAAGAGGAAATGGCCTCAAGTTGTGCCAGGGGAGGTTTAGACTGGATATTGGGAAAAACTTTTTCACAGAATGGGCTGTCAAGCATTGGAAGCAGCTGCACAGGGAAGCAGTTGAGTCACCATCTCTAGAGGTATTTAAGAGACCTGTAGATGTGGTGCTTAGCGACATGGTTTAGTGGTGGACTTGGCAGTGCTAGGTTAACAGTTGGACTTGATGATCCTAAAGGTCTTTTCCAACCTAAACAATTCTATGATTCTACACGTCCCTGTCTAAATAGCTACAGACTGTGAAAGGATTCCTGGACAAGAGAAGATTATTTTGCCCTTGATGATGCAGCTCTGTTTCCTGGAGGTCCTAGTCAATTTCCAGGAGCGCAATAGAACACATCAGACAAACAGCCTACACTTGATGCTGTTTCCCAACAATCAAATGCAGTTGTAGGGCTAACAAACCCCCCCAGACATTAACAAGCATCCAGGAATCTCCATACTAAGTTATTTACCATCAGTAGCCAGAAAAAGATCCTTCAGGTTGTGGACATTAACCAAACAGAAACAGGCAGAGGTGAGCCCAAATGCAGAGTCCACGATTAAACGCTGGAAGATGCCATTTAACATTCTTCCCTCTTACACAGAGAAATTGGTTTCAGACGACTCATATTTATATAGTCTCTCTGTAAATAAGTACAGGGAGGTGAAATGCCAAGACAGCATGTCAGAAAGCTAAAGGAGAAGATAAGAAAAGCAAGATACGAAGTGCAGAGAAGGCAGCACAAACCCAACAAATGCTTTTCTCACTAAACCAAGGTTGAACTGAAAGTATTATGAGAAAAGTCTGTGAACCTACATTGTAATAAGTTTACACTCCTCCATGTTGTAGCATAAGGGATTGCAAGAAGGGGATTAAATAGACATTGGAATTAGATTGATCAACAGATTAAGATGAGACAAGCCAAACTGACTCTTAACGCTTAGCTTCATCCTTACCATGAAGTGCTCTGGTATAGAGTTTTCCAAGAAGCACTATCACCTCCAACAAAGACAGGAAACATTCAACACTACAGTAGTCAAACTTACTGAAAAAATTTAATAAGACAAGTGTCTTCTTAATACAGGTAAATTGTACATCATAGATTACATGTTTATAAGTGAACTTAATTAGTCTTGTCGTAATTGGACAGTTTCCTCTTTAATTCCGTCTTTTGTGACAATGTGAATCTTAAGTGCATCCCCAGTGTACACATCTCTCTCGGCAGCAGAAATAAAGACATCTTTAACCAGCTGCAAAGCCTTTTCCAGGGTCAGAGGAACATGTTCCACATTTTGCATGTTCTTGAAGCCAATCTAAGGAAAGATGGAAATGCATTTTAAAGGAAGTATGTTCCATCTAGCATGAAAGCCATTTCAGTCTCTGCACTAGAATGAGCAGATTTAGACAACTTAAAAAGAAGAAATGGTTGGTTTGGCTTAGAAACCCAAAGCTGGCAAAGGTATTCCTCCATACAGTTTACAGCTGCCCGATCAGAGCTTTGCCAATGCTGATCCTCTTACAAAAGTAACTAGAAGCAGATCCAGTTAAAGCAAGCGTAGCTGCCCCTACCCATTCAGCACATACAAGATCCCAATGAACATTCAGATCTGAACTGATCTAATTCTTCAGAAACTTCACTGGGTTAGCAGTAGCAGAACTGCACGTAAGCCTCTTCTCTAGTCATTTTGTAGTTAGGAACACGTCTTAAAAGCAAATATTCCTAAACGTACCTAGAATTCAAAAATAATGGTCTATATTGGAGCAAAACCGGTCCTATTAAACAGCGTATTTTAGCTGATAAACTTAGGTGTCCACTTAAGCATCAGAACTCAAAAAGGAAGGGGAAGAGTCACTCACTATACCTCAAACTCAGAAGAAATAAAAAGCAACTTATCACAACTCTGTTTCTGCAGAAGTTATTTTATTTTCTGCAGTTAATGAAGTTCAAAGCTAAGTCAAAGCTGAGAAACTGGAGCTGTTGAAAAAAAAAAATGAACGATTCTATTCCTTTCTCAGCTGATAAGAAGAGTGTTTATTGCTCTTTAAGCACAAAGTTGTGTTGAAATCATGCTCAACTGACTACACAGTACCAACACCAATATCTGAGAATAAAATAAGTAAAACATGCTTTGGTATTTCTCTCATTCAACAATTAACAGCTTCAATTAAATACGAAAATATTCTTCAAGTATTTTTAGAAAAAATTAATTGAATAAGTTTCCAGTAGTTTTATGTAAGAACATTCTTAGAAAATTGTGTCCGAGTTGTACAAAACTTAAAACTTTTAAACAAGTGCATGTTAAGTGATAAAATGTATTATATACACCTACTAATTCTATCTTAATTTAGTATTATTTCATGCTAAGTAACAGGCATGTTTATGTTATCAGCTGGGAGGGGGGAAATCAGCTTCCTTGGGAAATGTAATTCCCCAATTAAAACATTTACCTGTATTTTAAACAGGCACTCCACCGTTTATAGCATATTAAAATCCAAACAGATTCTAAAGCAAAACTTTCCAATTCTTCCCAAGAAGGTAAAGCCACACAATTTATACATTTATGGATTAACAGTCCTACCTGTTAACACATTTAAAACTTCTCTTAAAAGTAATATTCCCCAAAAGTAAAGCTTTGTTAATTTGAGGGTCACAGATGTTTACTGAGATCATTAAAAAAAAAAAAACACCAAACATTTTACCTGGTTATCAAGCAAGGGCTGCAGCATGGCACTTGCTGATCCACCTGCTTTGAAAGAATCTCTCTGGTACGAGCCCACTGGATCAAAGCTATATACTGCTCCCTTCCCTGGAGTTGGGGGGGGGAGGGTGGGTGGAACAACAACAACAAAAAAACCGAAACAAGAAAAAGGATGTAATCACAATCCAGAAAGATCTCAATACTGACAAGCATTTACATCAGAAACTAACTCTGTCTATAAGCAGTCTCTGAAGTACCACAGATCCCAGCACACCTTTACCAAATAATACCACAGTATGTTCAGACAATGCTTTGTACAGTAGGCTCACTACGGTTGTGGCCTGATACTACACGCAAGGTTATCTTCAATATTTAAGCTATAACTATGCTCTAACAGACGTTTTCTACAGTACTCACCACAGAGAAAGTGCTGATGCAGAATAATCAAAGCTAGAATGTGCTAGAGCACAGTGCTGCACAAAGAGTTCTGCTGGTTCCAAAGCTAGCACGAAGATGCAGTTTAACCATCATTCTTAAACAATACAGTTCTTAAAAACTACTTCCAGAGAGCCTGCTTGGATCCCTCTGCATCGCCTTCCTGGATCCAGGGATGATGCTCTGGCGTCAGGCCACATTGTGCAAAGCTTATTACCTTGCACCAACACCAGAGATGCTGACACGCTGTACCTCTGAAGCACCAGCATTTGATGAGGACGTACTAGTCAAAACGCGGCACCTGGCCATGCTCATCCTTTCTGTTCAGACAGGCTGCACCTGATTTAATAAACTGGCCAGTTGTCCTGGCTTGAGCGACACAGGATTAATTTCTCTTTCAGTAATTCTACTTTTCAGTAAGGTCTCTTCTAATGCTTGGGAAAACTGCATTTCTAGAAGACTCTAGTGTCTGAATTGGTGAAAATATTTACTTTATAGCCAGCTACGGTATGTGGCTTTCAAGGTCTCACTGTTTTCAAGCTTGCCAGGTGCAGGATGAGGAGAAGCGAGACCCACGCACTTGACCCAAGCTGGCCAACAGGACTATTTCATACCATGAACACCACATTCAATATAAATTAAAGTTTGCTGAGGACTTTTCTATGATGGCTGTGATCCAGAGAACTTCTTGCCCCAGTGCCGGAGCCCTGAGCCCTTCCCTTCCTCCCAAAGCTGTAGAGCTCGCAGTGTCCAACATTTGCTGCCCACTGCTAGGAGTGCACAGCTTCCTGCTGATAGAACCGGTTGAGTATAATCTTGTATATTTTATATTGATATTAGGATCAATATTGGTTCTTTAGTATTATTAATGCTAATTATTTAGTCTTATTCTATTAAACCTATTTATATTTCAACCCTTGGGTTTCCTTGTTTTTTCCCCCAATTTCCCTTCCCAGGTGGGGAGGGGTCATCAGGTGACAGAACAATTGTCTAAATGACAATAAATTGCTGGTAGTTCTTCAAACCATAACACCGGTGCACTTGGCAGCACAGCGCAAGTAGCTGAGCAGCCCTGAGAAACCTAGCAGAGATATGGATAGTAACACTAAATCAGAACGAATCAATCCTGCTGCAACCAAATTAAGCCCACGCATGCAGACCTGCAGTCTTAGTCTTATCAATTGGTACAGCCTCCTCATAATCCAAGATTTACCATTTTGCAGGGCAGACTAATCCCTTTCCAGACTCTACATATCGTAGACATGTCTTGGCAAGACCCGGAAAGCAGTATAACTTAATGGTAACAACAAATTGTGGCGAATGGTTGAAATTATCCAAATAAGACCACCTCTGAGCTCCTGCTCAAAGCCAGAGAACACAGTATTTTAGCAACCCAACCATATCATTGGACAAGAACCCAGCAAGTCCTGAGAGGGCTGTACATTAAACTACAGCATCCCTGTAGAAGTCATGATTTTCATTAGAGATTAGTTAACGTTTAAAAATCTCTTTGTAGAAACCTGTCTCTGGAGTAAACCTTCATATTTAATAACCTCTACCACACTGACAGGCCGGAGTAAAATATACACAATTTTACTGCTAACATCTCCTTTAGAGACACAATTAAGAATTCCAGCAAAGCTGTTATAAAGTGTTCCAGTCTAGAGTAAAGTCTGAGAGCTAAGCAACATTAGCAGATTTCACCTGTAATCAAATAATTATAATATAGTTTTTAGACTTTCATACCTTCAGAAATGGAAGATCAAGTTAGCAGCAGAAACTAGGAAACAAGTCAGGCGCATAATATGCAGATGACTTGTGTAAGCACCGCAATGCCTAAAGGTAGGTTTTCGTAATAGGAACACAAAGTTTGTTATTCCATCAGTATACCTTAGACTTAAAAGAACAGTTATTCTCCTACAGAAATTTAGCCTCTCTTTTCTTCTTTTTTGTTTAAAGTCTTACCTTCTTCATCCAGACCACCAATTATGTTGTAAACGTAGTAAGGAAAGAAACGTCGAGAATACAGAATCGTAGACAGCATTGCTGCAATAGCCCCAGTAGTCATGGCCTTGTTATTGGAATGCTTGTACATCTGCAAGTGGTACCACACGTCCAAGAAGAAAGTCAAACACTGAATTTTACACTCCATCAGTATTACATTTTCTGTAATCTCACCAAAGACAAATCTGATGCCAAGCAAGATTATTAACTAGCATGATTACTGAGAACACATTGGTCTAAAAGTAAAGCCTTCTTCAAGACAATATTTAACATTTCTCTAAAGTTTTGCAAAGAATAAATGTTGCCTCATTAACATGCCTGACAAACCTGGTGGCCTTCTATGAGAAGGTCACAACATCAATAGACAAGGGGAGAGCAACTGACGTCATTTACCTGGACCTGAGCAAAGCCTTTGACACTGTCCCGCATGACATTCTGGTCTCCAAGCTGATAAAATATGGCTTTGATGGACTGACAATTCAGTGGATAAAGAACTGGCTTGTCGGCCACACCCAAAGAGTGGCTGTCAATGAGTCCATGTCCAAGTGGAGGCCGGTGACAAGTGGAGTCCCTCAAGGATCAGTACAGGGGCCGGTCTTGTTTAACACCTTCCTCAGCAACATGGACAGTGGCATAGAGTGCACCCTCAGCAAGTTTGCTGACTACACCAAGCTGTGTGGGGCAGCTGACATGCTGGAGGGAAGGGATGCCATCCAGATGGACCTTAACAGGCTGGAGAGGTGGGCCCATGCCAACCTCATGAAGTTCAACAAGACCAAGAGCAAGGTCCTCCATCTGGGTCAGGGCAATCTCAAGCACCAATACAGGCTGGGCAGTGACTGGCTTGAGAGCAGCCCTGAAGAAAAGGACTTGGGGGTGCTGGTAGACGAGAGGCTCAACATGAGCCGTTGTGTGCACTAGCAGCCCAGAAAGCCAATCGTATCCTGGGCTGCATCAGGAGAAGCGTGGCCAGCAGGTCGAGGGAGGTGATTCTCCCCCTCTACTCCACTCTCGTGAGACCCCACCTGGAGTACTGGGTCCAATTCTGGAGCTCCTACTACAAGAGAGATATGGATGTGCTGGAACGTGTCCAGAGAAGGGCCACGAGGATGATCAGAGGGCTGGAGCACCTCCTATGAGGACAGACTGAGGGAGTTGGGGTTGTTCAGTCTGGAGAAAAGAAGGCTCTGAGGAGACCTTATAGTGACCTACCAGTATCTTAAGGGGGCCTACAAGAAAGCTGGTGAGGGACTTTTTAGGGTATCAGGTACTGGTAGGACTAGAGGGAATGGATTAAAACTAGCGATAGGACAATTCAGACTGGACGTTAGGAAGAAGTTCTTCACCATGACAGTGATGAGACACTGGAACAGGTTGCCCAGAGAGGTGGTGGAAGCCCCATCCCTGGAAGTTTTTAAGGCCAGGCTGGATGGGGCTTTGAGCAACCTGATCTAGTGGGAGGTGTCCCTGCTCATGGCAGGGGGGTTGGAACTAGATGATCTTTAAGGTCCCTTCCAACCCAAACCATTCTATGATTCTATGATTATCCTCTCCAGCTCTTCCATTCTTTAAATTTGTGATGTTACACTCAGTAGGAACACAGCATCAGTTTCCCCTGCCTGATCTTTCACTAGCAATACAGCTACAATACAAACACTTGAAGAAAACAGCAAAAATTATATTTAAAACATATCATATTATTGGTCTCAAACATGATACTAAGAATATAAGTTTCTAAATACAATAAGATAGCTACCTTTAATCTTGCTTCAATAATTTTAGTAAGGGTAAGGCAGTCACCATGGAAACCACTGCATCCAATGACTGTTTGTTCTGTCCTGTAAAACATAAAATTTTGTTGTGATTTTAGGCTTAGCATGAACTATACCACTTTCTTAGACAGTAGATTATTATGAAAACATCAAATGTATTTTCAGTCTCTCTAACGCTACCAGAAACAGTCATCTAAAATGTAGTAACAGATATTTTGTGTATAAAAGGTAACTGAAACCTACATCTTGGAGGGGACTCATTAAGCGCAGGACCATGCGTATAGTCTGTCTCCAGTCCATTGACTTCCACAGCAAGACTGACAAAAATAAATTCTTAATTTCTTCATGCACCTCTGACTCTAGCTATTACCATTCAGTCTTGCTAGAGGATCCGTTCCGAGATGGGGAGCCTGCTACATATCACTCAGCCCAGTTTTACTCCATCTGGGCAGAGGATTGCATTAAGATTGTACAATGGCTATGTAACATTCATGCTGTAGGTGGTTTCCTACATCAGCACAACAGAAGTTGCCTGGCTGCGGACACACTGCAGAAAGTTATTTCTTTGCTCAGTTTCAAAATGTTTCATCAACACTACAGGAACGCAGGTTTGAAATTTAAATTCTAGTAAATTGGTGAGAGTCTACAAACATTCACACTTACTTACAGATTAACACAAAGCAGTCACTCAGAAAAGAATTTAAGTTGAAACCTTCTCTCAGCCTGTCACTAGAGTTACACAAAGCCATTATGTGCGGTATGCAGAATGTACCACAGTAATTTCCATTTGGACAGTATTAGAGAGTCAAAGGTATAGTAAGAAGTTAGCTAGGAGAAACGTAAGTCGATATGATCTTGGGTCATCAATAAAAATTTAAAAAAAAAATCCCACAAAACAAAGAAAAATACTGTTTACATAGCTGATGGCAGCCTATGAGGTAAACACCTGCTACAGTCAAAAGAACGTAAACAATTTTTAAACCAAGGGGATACAACTTAGGTGCAGCAAGATAAGTATAAAATCAGCATTAAAAGTTCAATAATGGAACTACTGACAGGTTTACATCTCCTAAAACAAACACCTCTTCGAAGTGCCAGATGGTTGACTAGAAAGACATGGTACAACGGGTAGCAGTGGGCACACCTGTGTACCAACATCACATGTCCTGACGAAGCAGAACTAGTTACCACAGGATTAGATTTTCCCACAGTTAAGCCAAAAGTTCTCCTGATTATGCAGCCAAAAAACCCACCTAGCTTATATTAAGCCTTGTATAATGCTAAAAACATTCTGTTATCAGCTAACTTCAAGAGCACATAACAGGAAATCTGGCTGTATTTACAACATTACATCACATCCTGCATTACAGCAAAAGTCACCAGGACTCCAAAATCAGTTTTGTTACTATCCTTTTTTCCTGAAAATTCTGTTTAAAGAAAGTGACAGATCATTCCAGGCAGGTGACATGCTCATCACTACAAAAGATCTTTCATCTGTATCAATTCTTACAAGATGTGGACTTACAGTTTGTAGCATTTTGGACTGTCTCGGCAGTAAATTGCGTAACCTTCACTCAGTCGTGTGTCAGAGGCAATGATAGAAAAGTCTTCTCCAGCAATCGCCAACACAGTCCTTAAAGAAGAGTATTCATATAATCATGACTTTTAGCACAAATATTTTCTTAGACAACAGATAAACAGACTAGATAGCAGTCCTATATCCAGACTCGCGTTTTGTCAAGCATCTTCTATTCCTTGCTATGTTTCCCGCCACGCACATCCCTACACCTGACTCAAGATGAGGGAGAAGATACTAGACACACTGAAAAAAATACATGTACGTGATTCTCTACATGGACTAAAAGCTGTATGGAAACTTGGTAAAACAGAGTTTGTATACAATGCAAGAACCAGACTCAATGGACTAGCAATTTTAGTTGCCTGCTAATCAACTAATGGCTGCCTGAAAGATCACCCATCTAAAAGAGTTTGGCTCTCCAAGCAAAAACACTCCAGCCAGCTACTAAGCATCTGTATCGTTATACTTAAACTATCATCACTTTTTAACTTTGATGTTATCCTATGTTATTTACTTCCAAATAACTAGCTTTGTTATTGTCACATGTGTGCTACCATTAAGTAATAAACAGATGTCCTTTAAAAAGCGGCATTATGAAAAAAAATCTAAATAACGCTACCCTGGCCAGACCCTGTCACCAACTCAGACCAAGTGTCTGTAAAACACCACCTACCTTTAACAGTTATGACAAGAGAGCTTTCAACATAGTTACAGGTTTAGAAGCTGGAAATATAACCATCACATGAGTTTCCTGAGCCCTTACATATAATCAGCCCCGCGGGGTACGGGAGGTGCTTATTTTGACCCGTAGAAGTTCAGAGAGCCCGAGTATGCCAAAAGCCCCACGGACATGCAAGAACACCCCGAAAAGCTGCAACGACCCGCCGGACGCTGAGCCCAGGGCAAGGCCGAGCTGCCCCCCTTCCTCTACAAAGAGGCGCTCGCAAGGGGAGACAAACCCTCACAGTACGCTGCCTCCCCCGGCAAGAGGGCGCCTCAGCCCGCCCCAGCCCCTCCCTGCGACGCCTCACCCTCCGTTGAAGGTGTAGGGCGAGAAGCGGCACTGCACGGGCGCGCCGAGCTCGTAGCCCATCCCGGGCCTGGACTCCGCGTAACCAGCAGTGGACAACATCGCTGCGGCCCTCCTCGCTGCTGTCTCACGGCAAAATGGCGGCACCGGAGCCGGAAGTGGCGATCCGCCGCTCTAGGAGGGCAGCGGCGACTTCCTCTCGGCTGCTCTGGAGGACGCCGGGAAGCGAAGGCCGGGGGCGGGGGTGTCCGCCGTTTCCTGGCTGCCACCGCCTCACCCCGCCGGTGGCGGGCGGGCTGACGCCTCTGCCTGTGTCTGGCCCCGCTGCGCCTTCCTCAGCCTGGGCTCGACGGGGTCCCTCCACCACAGACACGGGGCGCAGCACCGGGCACCGGTTCTTGCCCGGTCCAAGCGCTGTCGGCCCCGCCTTCTGAGGCGCGGGAGCAAGCAGGTCGATAGCAGCTGCGGTGAGGTGATTGAGAGACCCCCTTGTGTTTGGTGGGACACAGGGCGCAGTGCCGAGCACCGCGGCACGAGTAGAGACAGAACCATAGAATGGTTTGGGTTGGAAGGGACATTAAAGATCACCTCGGTCCAGCCCCCCTGCCATGGGCAGGGACACCTCCCACTAGACCAGGCTGCTCAAAGCCCCATCCAGCCTGGCCTTGAACACTTCCAGGGACGGGGCACCTGAGACAAGTGGGAAGGGTCGGGTAGGGGTGCCAGGGGAGCAGGGGATGCTCTAGACGAAGAACTGCTGCTGCCGAGGTGTCCGCGGGAGCTGTGCAGGGACGTTGCCAGCCCCGATCAGCTGCTGAGGATCAGCGGTCCCCGCTCCGCCGGGGCCCGTCCCGCTCCTCGGGCTGGGTGGCCCGTAGCGCCCCCCACGCCCTCACTCAAGGTGGCGGCGGGGAGGGCAGCGCGGGCGCGCGGCGGAAGTGACGCACTCGGTACGCGCCGGCGGCGCGGGCGCGGAGCGCAGCTCGGCTCCAGCGGGCGCTGTGAGGCGGCGGCGGGCGGCGCCGGGAGCGGCAGGTACCGTCCGCGCCGCGCCCGCCTCCCTCCTCCCCCCGCAACCGCTCACTCCCTGGGGCCGCCGCACGCCCCGATGCCCCGGGGGGTTGCGGGGGAACGATGGGTGCCGCCGGGGCCGCGATGGAGCGGGCCGGGCTGGGCCTGAAGGGCGGGGGCGGTGCGCGGGGCCGCTCCGCGCCTCCCCGCCGGGCCGGGCCGGGCTGGCCTCAGCTGCGGAGGAGGTGGCGCCCCCCCCCCCACCCCCGCTTCTTCGTGGGGCTCCGGCTAGTCTTGAGGGGGTGCGGCGGCTGCCGGAGCCGGGGGCGGGATGGCCGCGGGCAGCGGCGCGACCGCGGCGGCCGCTGCTTTCCCTGTGTGAGGACGGGCGGGAGGGAGGGGGCGCGGCGGTGGCTGGAGCCGGCGTTCGGGCGGGTGGGGTGCCTGGAGGGCGCGGAGAGGCGGGAAGGGTCGACTCATGCCGAAACTGGCGCCTTCCAAGGGCTGCTGCGTGTTAGGGGAGAGACTGAAAGGGGGGTCGGGGGTGGGCCGGGGCCTTCTCCGGGGTGTCCCTTGTCCCTGGACTCTGTTCCCTCGACAAAAACGTTCCCCAGCGTTTGTAGTGGAGATAGGAGCGAGCCGCGGTTAGGTGGTTACAAGATGGACCTCTGCGTAGGTGGTGGCCGAACTGCGGGTTCTGGCATGCCTGGTATCTAGAGTAATTACTAAACAGCTGAGCTCTCGAGGAGTTGAATTTGTTTCTTCTGGGGTAATGTTTAGACATCTAATTTACCCCTGTCTCCAGGTTATAAAATCTGTTGTATTCTGTTTGATATCTTCGGTGAGGGTAGACATAGTATTATCTTACAGTCACAGGGGAAAAAACATGCCTTTTCAGCCGCAGTATAAATATTAATGTAATTCTGAGTTCTCATACCTTAAAAAAAAAAGGCTGAACAGGCTTTCTTCAAATTTTGAGGTGGTCTACCTCAGGCCTAAAAATGACCTTGAGTGTTTCTGGGCAATAGTTATCTAGTTAAGAAAACTATAATTTAATGGAAAAATAGTTGATATCAAGATGTAACATTTAAATTATCCACTTATGTTTTTATTTCTATAACATAGCAAAAGAGGTATAGTTACAAAAAAAAAATCAAAGATGCATACATTTAACTTCTGTACCTGAAATTGGCTTTCATGTATTTCTTTTTTCCTTATAAAGTGCATGTCATTGTTTGAAATGTATTAGTGCTTTATTTTAGGGAAGTGGGTAGAAGAGGGTTTCTTAGTTCTGATTTGACCAGTTATACTTTTCCCATAGAAGAAAAGATATTTGTGGAAGCCCAAAGCCCTAAAATTGCCAGGAAAAGACTTCCAAGCAATGTGTTGGTAAGCTTGTGGGCTAGTAGTCAGTGGAATTCAATTATAAAAAAATCAGTGATTTTACAGCTAAAGTAAAGGTTGGAGTAGAAAGAGTATTAACAGCCTGAGTGGTATGTGCAGGAGGGTTTGGTTAGACAGAGGCCTGCTCGTGTGAGTCAGGTTACCTGCCAGGGACTTCAGCAGAAGCATGCTCTCAAGGTTCTGTAGAGTGTGCTTGAAAAAGGTTATTTTTATAGATTGTGTATGCACGTGTGTGTGAATGTTATATGTATTTGTACGTGGGTGTCTCTTATCTAACTGAGCAGCTGGTAGGCTTGTTTTTGGTTTTATGTTTAGATATTATTCTCAAGATACTACTTTTTCTCATTTCAGGCTTTGATTAGTATTTTAGGCTCATAACACGCATTTCTCTGGAGCTGATGTTTTCCTAACACTTTCATCTTGGCTTAAAAAGCTACTTTGCTGGGATGTTTTAAAAGGTTAAAAACCCTCTAGGATTTGAAGTTAATTTAAATTAATTGAAGGAAATACTTCTGGCCTCACCAAAGAAATAACTGGAATCATGGATCAGAACAACAGCTTGCCACCCTACGCTCAAGGCTTAGCCTCCCCTCAGGTAAAAACAAACAATTTAATATGCAACCGTGATCTGAATTTCTTTGTGAAAGTGTTTTCTGTTTCTTGCCTGTAACTTCAGGTTTTTTGTTTGCAGATCTGAAAAATTCTGCTAGGTATAAAATAATACTAGTATAAAGCAGAATTTTAAAACCATCAGTTTGTATATCCAGAGGTATAAGAACCATGCAGATATATGGGGTTCCTTTAAGTTGAAACATGACTGACAAGCTGGAAATACTAATTTTATTTTGGTGGTTGCCCTTTGCCCCGACATACATCACGGACTGTCGCTGTGCTATGAATGGATTTGGGATGATGGGCGCAGTCTTTGTTCAAACAATTGCAAGTTAAATTGTGGGCCAAAGTTGAGACATGCTTGCAAGGTAGCGCAAGAAACGTGTCAGCATCACTGGCTGGAGGTGAGCAATGCTAGAACTGACAGATTCCTAGAGGTAGTATTTCATTCTGTAGAAGAACTGCACTTCCAAGGGCTTTATGCTTTTAGTGAGTTACTATTATCTGCGTCAGGTTTGATATTATCAGCTTATGTTGATTTATTTTCAAACTCCTCTTGAAAGCTTTTTCTCTTAAAACCAAAATGCAGTCAACAGGATCTGTGGTTTCTGTTTCATGCTTTCTTCTGTAGGGTGCAATGACTCCAGGAATTCCAATTTTTAGCCCGATGATGCCGTATGGCACAGGACTGACACCACAGCCTGTCCAGAGCACCAACAGTCTGTCCATCCTAGAGGAACAGCAGCGGCAGCAACAGCAGCAACAAGCAGCACAACAATCTACATCACAGCAAGCGACACAGGGAACATCTGGTCAAACTCCCCAGCTCTTTCACTCACAGACTCTTACCACAGCCCCTTTACCAGGAACCACACCGCTGTACCCCTCTCCAATGACTCCGATGACTCCAATAACTCCTGCAACACCGGCGTCTGAGAGCTCTGGGATAGTGCCGCAGCTACAGTGAGTGTCCCATGTATTAGTGCAGCATGTCCTTTCTCAGATAGCCCTTTAAAGACTTAGGACCAAAGCCATATCAGGAATTGGGTACTGGGTTTTGGTGGGAAGGGACGCCCTGAGAATTTATGGGTCTCCTCTAGCAATATGAGTAATTTTTGCTTTTATTTTTAGCTTAGCTTCATTACAAAACCACTTAGTAATATAAACAGTTTCTTAGTGATTTGTCAACCATACATCTTTTTAAGTATACCAATGGAGAATGTTATATATGTCTTCATTTAGCATCACTGTAGCTTTTAACTCAGTGCACTTTAGTTCATCATGCTTTAGCTATAAAGTAGTTTGGGTTGATGATCTGGCATTTCAAAATATGTATATCTGGAAACATATGCTCATTTGTAACTTACTGGATGCTTGTGACCTGTTCACAGAAAAGCAAATAGCTCCACTTAACTGTGAGTAGAACTTTGTTAGTGAAGTATTAAAGCAGAATACAGGAACTGTCACAGCTGAAAGGGAATTAGTTGCTAGTCCAGGAACTAGAGCTTTGTACTTGATATTCTGTGTTCCCATTTCTAGTTCATGGCTACAGCTGCGTTTGTAATAAGGTGGGAAAAAACCTAGAACTTGTTTAGGTATGAAAGTATTTTCATTGAACTTTAGTTTTAAAAACACTTTTACAGCAATTTACAGAAGGCCCAAAGAGAAGTGGTTGATAATGTGAATTTTGCACTGAAAGAGTAGTTCCTCGTATTTTTTTTTTTTCCCCCCCCATTGAGGACCTTTAGTTTTCAGGGTTTTCTCAGAAAACAAGTTTCCAAGGAAATTTTGCATCTAGGAACTTCTTTTAAACTTTCTAGAGACCTGCTATCCTATCTTCTGGCAATGGGTTTACCTCCTGGGTGATTCATCCCTGGAGGTATTTAAAAGATGGGTAGACGTGGTGCTTAGTGACACAGTTTAGTAATGTTTTTTTGTCATTGTTAGGTTGATGGTTGCATTTGATGATCTTAAAGGTCCCTTCCAACCTAGGTGATTCTACGATTCCTACCTAGTCCTGCACCTCTTCTTCCTGCTGAAGGGCGTAGCAAGGAAAATTGTAGATGGTACTGTTGCTACCTCATTTTCTCCTGTTTCCATCAGTTTCCCTGATTGAGGTGTGGGGGTTCTCAGCATTGAGAGTTTTTCCTGGCAAACTGAAATAGACTTTCTTCTCATGAAACACTTTTCATAATAGCTGGCAGATAAGGAGGAATCAGCAATCAGGCTTTAGGAGCTACTGTTCTACAAAAGGAGGTTCCTGAGCCAAAACACTGCTCAGTGCTCCTGTCAGGAGGAAAGATGTCATTCAAACTCACTTGGAGAAACAAGTTTTTTAAAAAAAATAAATAAAATTAATCAAGCTTGGCTAGAAATGAGGAAGGCACGTGAATTCTTTATTGTCTTTTTAATGTATTTCCCTGAACTGTCTTCAGGAATATTGTGTCCACGGTGAATCTTGGTTGCAAACTTGACCTAAAAACTATTGCACTTCGTGCCCGAAATGCTGAATATAATCCCAAGGTAAGAGAAATGTATTAGAGTCCATCCCATAACAGATATGTCGAAGGCACAGGTGGTGGGTGTAGTTTTTTTTATACTATAGTTAAAAAATAAATCTCTAAGAAACTTAGAACATTCTGTCAAATTAGTAAAAAGCATTTTTATACTGATATAGCTGTTTTACACCAGGTTGTAATTTGGTAGATTTAGAAAGAACACAACATGTTTAGGAAGAACCTAACCAACAGTGTAATACACTGGCCGAGTTTTTCTGTTGTAGAGCTGGTCTGCTACTGTTTATATGGGCATGTTTGTTCATAGTGCTCAGAAAATTCCTTTTTTATATTACTGCGAAATGTCTGATGACGAAGTCTTGTTCCCTGTCTCTCCACAAGGAGAAAGGAAGGAGCAGTTCAACTCCTGGGCTCCTGCCAGAGCCACGGTTGTTCTGTATACAGCGTGGCTTCCCCCACCTGGCTGCTCCCCTGGAATTCTTGTGGTCACAGTGCAGTCACTCATTTTTTACAGTCTTGCTTCCCCTCTGAGCTCTATTCCTTCACATTGTCCCTCAGTACTCCTGCCATCTCCTTGCTCCTGGTGGCTAGCTTTGATGGAACAGCAAGATGAAATTGATTTTTATTTTTGTTTTTGCATGTTGACTTCTAAATTGCCCGCTGCTTCTAAATAGCAGTCTGTTAAACCATGGGATTTTTTTTTAGCTCAGGAAACTTTGAAAAACAGCAGAGGACTTGAAGCGCTGAATCAAGAAAATTATGTTGCTTCATTTTTTTTTTTGGGTGGCTCCTCTTGGAAATGTTATCTTTGCAACCACAGTAGTTGGACACTATTTCTAATAAAAGTTTAGATGTTGTGTCGTTGAATTGACTTGCCTTGGGAAGTCTTGAGTTTTCCTGGCACATAGGATTTTTTTTTTGTTGTTTGTTTTAGTATTTGGCATTTTGCTGCAGTTTACCTAGCAGCTCTCAAAGATTAAAGCACACATGCAGGCGTATGTGATAAATAACTGTTACTGTAAGTTTATATCAGTGATGCTGTTGCATAATTGCACGTGAGTAAGATATTAGCGCAGCAAAAATTTGAGAATGCCATGGTAACCCCTAAGGTAGGGGTAGGTGGCTGTGTAAAACTTGTAGGCTAGAAAAATCAATACAAAATGCTATTTTCCACAGTGGGGAGCAAGAAGGGTTATGTAACACACTCCTGACTTTTAGTCAGTACATCCAGCTATCAAAGAGAGATGTTGCTTGGCTGTATTATTTAAGCCATAGTTTGAGAAACGCGCTGTTAGGTAACCCACACTACCGCCTTGGTTATGTCAGCAGTTTATGGGACTGCACAGTGAGCTGGTCCGAGTTAAATACGAGGCAAACGGATTTGTGTGTGTGTGCCCACATCTGTTTCCGAGAGTTTCACATCAGTTTCAAAGAGTTTATGAATATTTGGAAGTGCAGGTAGAGATGTTACAGTACTTAGAATAAAAGGTTAGAGCTAACTGGGCTGCTCTGTTCTGCTGTGGTAGTTGAGGTGACTTCTGTTGACACAGAACTTTGATCTCCAGCTGTTCTATTTGCTTGTATTCTGCCACTCTCCAATTTTTTAAGACAGGAACAAAACAGATCATAAAATATCTGCAGACAGATAATCTTCCATCCTGCTTATAACAGATCAAAGACGTGAAGGAAATTATTTTTTTCATTTATTTTTAAGATGGTCTCTATTGCTCTGTTGCAAATGTTAGCATTATTTATATGTTGCGTATACAGTAATGAGAGATGAGCTTAGTAAAATAGGAACACAATGGTAAATATCCCTCCTGTCTGGCTCTACCTCTCAGGGTGCGTGTTTGAAGCTACTTACCATTTAAGCATTTCAAGTAAATTTTGAGTGATACATGGGTATGTTTGAACTTAGTATTTCTTTGCAATACAGTGTAAATTGCTACTGAGATTAGGCAAATTTGGTTTAAATGTAATGATTACAGCAATATATCACTAATAGCCTTGATACTCACATTCCAGCGTTTTGCTGCTGTTATTATGAGAATAAGAGAACCACGTACTACTGCACTTATATTCAGCTCTGGAAAAATGGTGTGTACAGGAGCAAAAAGGTATGTTTAGGTATTACAAGCAAACTAATCCAGGCTGTCTTCTTTTGTACCATGATGCTTTTGAAGTAGTATTATTTGTATACAGTATTTGTATATATACAAGAAAGTTGTACTGGTACAACTAAGCCTGCTTCCCAGTTATTTCAAATACGACTAATATACGCTTGTACACAAAATGTCCTTTCATGACTGGAAGAACTTCCCTACAAAAGGGGAAATGGTAGTTCTGTTTCTGAAGCTCTTTCATACAGTCTGATAAACTGGTTTGCAGAGGTTATTATATTTGCTTTTTTGACTTTGCAGTTATCTATTTTTTCTAATAATTAAAAAATTTCAATGACTATGCACTGGAACTGTTCAAACTGTAGGGGCAGAGGAAGAGTAATTTTATATTTGAATAATTTCATTCATCACAGGCCAAGAGCTCCAAGTCTCTGGTCCCTGTAGTCTGATCTGTTCTTAACATCATCATTGAAGCATAAAAATTGAAAACTAAACATAAGCTTAACTCCAGTGGGCAGGAGAGAAATTCTGCTCTGGAGAAGCCTGTTAGGAATCCAGAAGGAATAAGCTAACAAGCGGAGATGAATGAATAGAGCTGTACAGGAAACACTTTCCCTGCTTGGTGACGCTTGAAGTTCAAGTTGTCGTACTCTGTGTTAGGAGCAACTGGATCCTCAGCTGTTTACGGAACTGAAGCAAACTGAGTTCTGCAACAGCGTGAAAGGCCATGCAGTTGTGTTTAAACCCAGGTGTGAACGCCTGGGGTGAATCAAGCAGAGGATTTTGGCAGTTTACAGATTTTCATAGAAATACACATTTTCTAGCAGTAGTAGTTCTACACTGGAAACTTAAGAAATAGTTTACATGGCTCATTAGAGGGACTCGGATCGATATTTTAAGAGTATGAAATATGTGGAGTTATAATTTACTATTTTCTACCTCATGAACAGTGACTACAACATCAATGGTGTTCGGGATCCTAGTATGAAAAATAGCATGAAAACCAGTGCTAGTTGTTAATTTTGGAAGTAAAAATGTTGCATGTGACCTTCCCCTCCCCCTCAACACAGACTTTTTTTTTTTCCCCCTGAAAACTATTTGTGGTTTAATGCTATTTGCTTTAAGTAATACTTAACTGAGGAAATAATATGGATATCCTTTTCTCGCTTCAGTGAGGAGCAATCCAGACTGGCAGCAAGGAAGTATGCAAGAGTTGTTCAGAAACTGGGTTTTCCTGCAAAATTTTTGGATTTTAAAATTCAGAACATGGTGGGCAGCTGCGATGTGAAATTTCCCATCAGATTAGAAGGATTGGTACTCACACACCAGCAGTTCAGCAGGTAAAAAAAGGCTTGCTTATGTTTCATTCTTGCTGCATATTGACTAGCTTAGAGAGTGACATTTGTTTAGATTATTCCCTTGCACCAGAGGGAAACCTGCATCTTTGTTGCCGTCGCTGCTCTGCCTCGGGTGCAGCTGAGGATGCCCAATGTGAACCCATCCAAGTGATCTTCCCTGCTGCTCTCTCCAGGCTTCAGTGAAGTCTACATCTGCTCTGCCCGTTGCTGCAGTACAGCAGATGAAGGATCGGAACACGTGTCTGCAAGCCTGTTTAAACACTGTCACTCTCTTCTCTTGCAGCTACGAGCCAGAGTTGTTTCCTGGTTTAATCTACAGAATGATCAAGCCAAGAATTGTTCTGCTTATTTTTGTTTCTGGAAAAGTGGTTTTAACTGGTAAGTGAAGAGCGTGTCTTATTCCAGTGGGTTAGACTTAGACTGTGTGACAGAACGCACAACGATACCAGAGGCGTGTCAGCTGCTAGGCACTTTGCTTTAGAGAAGGCAGTACTGAGAAAGAACAGACAGTAGAGTCTTCTGTGGATGAGAATCCATAAAGAAAACCACGTTTGGCAAAATCCATATGAACAATGATCATGAATCCCAACCAAGTATGCAGGTGCCCAAAAAGCTGTAAGAGAACAGGTAATGTTTCTGGCAAAATCTGAAAGTCTGGTTCTTCGTGCTGGGTAGGTGTGACTGAGCTAACTGTTCTTTGACAGCTTGGCTGGAGGCTGCTGCCATTCTCCTTTGATAACAGCAGCCAAAGAAGGGGAGATACCTGAGCTCTAGGACCTGCTCCACCTCAGGCGCTCCACCTACACCCTTTTCTTTTCCCCTCATGCCCAGTCTTACTATGGAGAAAAAAACCCCACAAGACTCAGACAAAAGGAGGAGCATGTTCCTGCAGTATGGCAAGTGATGGGCCCCTGCAGCGCTCTCCACAGCCAGACCTTGCTCCCCAGATATTCTCACTCTCAGAAGAAGCTCCACCAGTTAGGCCTTTCTGCAGAAACATCCTGTAGGGCTGTGCTTTGCCGTCAGGTCTCCTGCAGGAATTACATATAAAAAAAATCCATTTGCAAGTAGAGCATAAGCATGGGGATGCTAATGAAACTGCTAATGCAGTTATCAGAATAAACAGTGGGAAGGTTGGTAACATATGCTCTATATGAAAGGTGTATAAAAAAAAGATAGTAAAAATAGGGATTTATGGATATGCATAGGTTTTATGTAGAGTCACATTCAAATAACCATTCTAAAAGCTAAAATCAAGTATTTGGCGAAAGGTACAAACTAAATCAATTTCCTCCCTTTTTCTAGGTGCTAAAGTACGAGCAGAAATCTATGAAGCATTTGAAAACATCTATCCTATTTTAAAGGGATTCAGAAAGACAACGTAACAGTGTCTACAGTTTTCAGAGAAATCAGGGGTGTATTTTAAAAGGTAATGCGTATGGCACAGCAGTAAGGAGAGATGGACTTCAGTGAAACTGCAACACCAGGACTTGGACTATTTCCCAGTTAGTGCCTACTTCCCTGATGCTCAAGGGAAACTGTATTCTTGATTATGTCTACTGAGTTACTGTGAGTTGCTTTACTGGGCTGTTCCTGGAGCAGTCCCTCCAAGTTTTATTTATATTCTAGCTTTTAAATAGTTTTAATGCCAGTTCTATTGATAGAATATCCATAAATTGGTTTAAAAGACAAATGCAACTGTGTCACTCAGTGTATAAACCACTTAAATTGCCATGTATATATGTTTTAACTTCCTTCCATAAGACCACAGTTTTTATAATTTTCAGAACATAAGCTTTTAAATTTTTTCAATTTTAAATTTCTTTGGTGCCAGACACATTCCCTCTTTCCAGTATTAAGCAAGACAGAATAAATTTATTAATGAAAATGGCTCACTGTACATATATATATAATATATACCTTCCTTCTCTTTCTTCCTTCAGCTCCACATGTACAATAAACCCTGTTTATACAATTATGGAAACTGTCTTACTGAATTTTAAAATTACCCAGCTGGTAGAGTGAAATACATTGAAAAGTTGGGGTTTTTTTTAAATTTAATCTGGATTTTTCAATAGCACGTGCACTGCTCTAAGTGACTTGTCATTTTGGGAGAATCTTAACAATGCTCTGGTTTGCTTACCGGCAGTTACGTCCTTGGCAACATCTAGCTTGAATATTTCTAGTATGTTAAAGCAAAAGAGATGACTGGTTAAGGAAGTTTGTCTTCAAGTACGTGTTGCCTTATGTTCAACAGAGGGGATTTCTGCAAGTCTTAAATAGCTACACTTGACTGAATTGGAACAAAAGATCCCTGCTTAGCTTCTAGAATTTCTTTATACTACTACTTTTTGTATTTTGCCAACTATGACAGTCTCACTATAGTAGTGTTCCTGTAAAATATCAAGGCCCTTCCAACTAGAGTCAGTATGTACATAATCTTCCATCTGAACTGTGCTTGAAGCGTAACGGGCGGAGAACTAAAAATAAACTTTTTTCCTCCAGAAAATTTCCAGTCATAGTAACATCCTTTCTGTGACTCGCACGGTCTTTCAAACAGCTTTTATCTAAAACTAACCCAAATGTAACCATGGTCTCTTTATTTACGAAGTTGATGTTTCATTCCAGACAAAATGAAGTTTGGACTGGCTTTGCTACCACTCCGTTTGCAAATCTTGAGTGACCTTAATCCTTAGTCTTCTCTACTCCCCCCCATAGTGGTGTAAGCTGGTGTTTCTCCAGGTGTTTTAATAATTGGTTTCATGGACTTTAGGAGGAAGCTGCTGTTTAATAGTGTAGCTTTTCCAGGGTAAGGTCAAGATGCCCAAAGACTGCATTGCCTTCAGTGCCACACGACTGCTGTGAGCTAGTGAACGTTGCTGAGTGCTCGTGAACATAACTGTATGACTGCCCAGGTTTTTGCAGGACACTGAACTATTACCAACTTACCCGCAAAACTCTTAATTCTGCAGGAAAACTTGGAGCCTTAAGTAACTGTGGAATGGTTTTCAATAAAATCAGCCAAGCTGTACTATAGTGATTTAAGATACCGTTTGCTGTTCCATGACATGTACTAAGGCTTAAAACTACCCTTTTAGAAATTAAGTTCTGTGATGACCAAACAGCTTATACATTAAGCGTTCCTTGTGTGCTCCTTTCAGTATTTCCAACATCTAAATTAATACAAAAAAAACCCAACAGTGGGCCTAGGGCTCATAAAACCACCTTCAGAACGACTGGTAAACAGACATGAATGATTTGAGCAGGATAAGGGAATACATAACAAGTAAATTCTATATTGAGACACACAGAGAAAGAACCCTTATCTTTACCCCTGTGGCTATAGCTACATTTGAAGCAGTTAAGCAACTACCACAGTAAATTCAGCATTAGTTTCACTTTTTTCTTGCATGAGCTCTATGGCAGTCAAATAGCAGAAGACTCTCCGCAGAGGACAGCTGTTTTTAAACCTCACCAAAGATGGCAGCCTTAAGGTACAATTCAGCTTGAAAATCTGCTACAGGCAGTAGGTAAGAAGACAAACACATTCTAGTCTGGCTGGCTTTCTATATACTGCTTCTGCACTGACAGACCCATGCAGACATAAAACTATTAACTGACTTAAACTAAGTCAGAAAAAGCACTTAATTTTTGTGCATTTCATCTTGAATAACCACTCAATCAGAACACCTAACAACTGCCAAGTTAGATGCAGTGTACCTTTTGAGAAAGAGAAGCGGATTGAAGTTCCGTAGTGAAAGGCTACGCAGCTTTGTATTAGCTATGACTTCTGTACACCTCCTGAACATGAGCATGCAAGTGATCATACAGTAGTTTGCTTTTCTCTGTGAAGTAATACTGATTTTTGAGTAGCACAAAGAAAATCCTGACAGACAACAATAGAAGTTTTCAAAGCTGTCACCCACAAAAGATGCTTTCACCAATCCAAAAATATTTCATCTTTATTTAAACATTCAGAATTGAGATTTGAAGTGAAATTCACTGAACAAATGCGTCGGGGCTTCATTACCAGGTTGAAGTAAAAGCTCCTGTGGAGCACAAGAGAGAGGCTGTCAAAGTCTACTTTTAGTTGTCCTATCCCTGTTACAAGATACAGAGTTATGGGTGACATCAGTTCAATTAGCTGTTTCTAAAGTGCAGTGATGCACTGACACAAGGCAAGTATTCTATTTAGATGACTCAGCTTAGTAACTTGATGGAAGTTAAACAGAGCCTGCAGAGAAGTCTTGTTTCCATATGAACTCTTCTGGGTATTCATTTCCCTCACCGCAGTTGTCAGCACAAGTGTACACCACCAGCGTTCCCCAGTCAATGCTCTCTCCAAGGCTGTCGACCTGAAGGTGGTTCAGGAGCTGTGGCATAATCTTCAAGAAAAAAAAAAAAACAGTTTAGGGGCAGGCCACAGCTCTCCACCCTCTCCCTGCATCTCTCCCCAAAGAAGGGTCCTGCCTTCATTTATGTTCTCTTACACCAAAATCCCGATGACAGCTACTAAGTAACACAGCAGCTCAAATAAAATAAATTTGGAATTCCCAAAACAGTGTAGTAGATGCATGGGGAATGAGAGGCATGGCCCTACTTATTTTAGATACAGAAGTTTTATTGACTAAAACCTTTGCCTGATTTGTAAGCCTCCTTCCACTTGAAATTACCTTCATAACTATGTTTTGCCTTTGCATGACATTAAGTGTATTCACTGTACATATGCTTCTGGCATTCAAAATTCTACAGCTGAATAGTTTCAGCTAGACACATCCTTCACACTGTGAAGGCTTTTTTAAAAAAATATACAATACCAGATGCCTGTTACTTACGAGGTGGTTCCATATTCACAACTGCACCATTTTATGGATGGTGCAAGTTATCAGATAGGAACCTACCTTCTGTATGTGGAAGTCTTACAGGAAAGAGCAGTTACAATAGTGACGGCTCTCTACAACTTAGCATAGTTAGTTTGTAGCGACTTCAACTACCTTGCTCTAATTACAACCCAACACCTATACAATTAGATCCTGTTAAGTCTGAACTACATTAACCTATAATATCATTAAGTGAATGTACATACCTGGAATTCAAAAATCCTTTTGGCACCACATGAACAATCTGGGATATCTTTTTCTTCAGGAATATTTTCACCTGATACCCAGATGGGGCCTTCTCCTCCTCTGCAGTATCTAATAATCTGAAATAGAGCGGAAGTTTAAGTTCTCAAGACTGTCTCTTCATCTTGGTATGAAACTGGTATTTACTGACAGACAAAGTTGTAAGACAGTGCAGAAAAAGGTCAGTTCCTTTAAGTAATACCCATGGCAAAGTCATCAGTTGCAAATGCAGTATTCTAAATAAGACAGGTTCTTTATTTAAGTTTTCTTAACGATTTGAATCATGCAAGTATTCATACAGCATTTTTTTCAATGATCCAGGGATAAATGGCAACAATTTGCATTTCCCTAATTAAGGGACCCAGAAATGCTAGGTCATGTATTTTACAGTCTTGAGATGGAAGAAGAGCTTGGATTGATAATTAGCACATAGAAGTGTACCGAAAGCTTGGGAATGCAATCCAGCTCTTTCTGTTTGCAGTTCTGCATCTAAATGCAAGGGGACTCTCCTCATGTCCCAGAAGGAGGTATTTTCAGATACTCACATCCTTTGTTGTTCTGTTACTATCTAAATATTTATATAGCAAACTGGGCATTATCAACAAGAGGACACTAAGGCAGATCAGAGAGGGAGGTGACAAACCTACCCCAAGCAGAGGAGGGTACAGACTCAGAGCCTCTTACTTTCTGCGTGTGCATCTTAACCCCTCAGCTTCCAGGTGAAATATGGAGAGAATTTCTTCTTCCTCCACCAATTTCATGGATTTAGGCCTGTGTTTCCCCTGAATGGAACCAGGAACCATGGTTTTGTTTGACAATGTGGCTTTTTCAGCCTCTTGTGTTAGCAAGAAATAGCATGGGGGGAGATTTCTGTTTTAAACAGTTGAACTTTTGAAGTCATCAGCAATTTCTTCAGCGTTAAAAAGAAGCCAAACCAACTCCCCCCCACGCAGCTGGTGACAATGACAGAGGTCCTCTCTGCAGTTTTGGTTCTGCAGAGGCTGGGGAAGAGAGCCATGGTTCACCACCTCCTTTGGTTAGAACCACTTCACAGGATGGCAGGTCCTCCCCCTTCAGCTTCAGCGCCCCTGTGCCTTCTCACCCTGACCAATTTCTGTACACATGATACATAAGCAGGTGTTAAATTCTTACTTCAGCATGAATCAAGTTCTGCACATAAGGAAGTTTAGGGTATGTTGGTTAAGGTGTGTGGAGGATGAGGAGGCATCCCCATTGCCATTTCTAACTGTAGGTACAAAAGGCAGTGAAACATTTTGCAGGTGCAGCAGGATGCTGTGCCACAATCTGCAAGTTCTAAGGCTGCCCCATCTTCTGACCTGCTCTGGTTCAGCAGCTACTCGCTCTTTAAATATTTGGAAGATCTTGTCTTCTTCAGTCTCATGTTTTGCCATTGCTTCCAATGTCTCTTCATCTAAGGACTGAAATGCTTCACCTAAGCAAGGAAAAAACAACCCCACGGTTACAAGCTAATGCAAGACAGCCAAAAATTAAAACCAATATTGCACCTGGAAGTGCAGAAATCCATTTACTAGTTTTAGTTGCATTTTAAACACAGATGTCAGTAGTGGAACACTGGAAAGGGAAGGAGTTAATCTACCAAAATTTATGGTTCCCATATGGTTCCCAGCAGGGATCACTAAGCCTTCAGAACATGACATCTGGAAAAGGCCACCCGTGCCGTGCATGTGCCAGACTTCAGTTTCTAGCACTGAAGAGTGCATCTGTTACACTCCCACGTTCACATCAACACGTGGCACCGAGCAGTCTCAAGATGGCTTTAGATCACAGCAAGGGACAGCTGTGAAGCCAGCAACCTTCCCCTGTCACATCACAAGCTCTCCACCCTGGGCGTGTGCAAAGCCGGCATGGTGAGCTACAAACACCTTGTCAATTTGGGGGGGGGGGGGGGGAAGGGGGCTGCACTTCAGCTGCTTAATTCAAAGTTAATTAAAATAGCCTCAGAACAGTTTTTTTCTAGCAGTGTCAAGGAGATTTGTTACATATTTTCCATAAATTAAGACAAATTGAACCAAGTCAAGCCAAGACTATCTAACTCAATCTCCCGATGCCAACAGTGTCCAGCAGCAGGGCGCTGTTTTTCTGACTGGAGTTGTTCCTTACGTGCGGGGAGCACACACAGACACAGTGTAACCCCCAGCGACCTGCAGCCTCACTGCAGCAACAGCCGCCTCAACAGCTCCTGGGGTTGGGACTTAGTAAGTCTCTCCCCTGAAAGCAATTTATATTTCAGGATGTCTACAAAAAACTTGCAGCACAAATGACTGTAGATTTAGCCTTTTGTTACCAGTAGTTAACAATGAACACTTAAAAATCACAGCATTTAATGTAACACAGGCTTCATTAGGAAGAATTACAGACAGCATCTTATTTCTTACCTGAACTGCCTGTAGCTCTGAGTTCCTCTTGTTCTTTCAGGTCCTTTGATGTATCTACAGCGCCTTGTTCATCCTCAGGATCTACGCTGCTGTCAGCAGGAAATTCTGGTTCCTCAGGTTCTATCAAAATTTCATATTCTGGAAAAAGGAATTCGTTATGCTCTGGAATTGCATCTGCCGAGTCACCTACAAAACAGAAAACGGATACCATTTCACGCCATCTCATATTATACGTCCTTCTCCCCAAAAGCTACAGAGCAAACTACATAGCAAAAATACAAACACTGCACAAGCAAGAGCGATTTACATCACTGCTAAACCTGATTTAAGAAAGATTTATATTAAGGACAGGAGAAAACTACAAAAGGTGATGTGTTGCTTTGAATCTTTGTAAATACAAGAGAGACAGAAAACAGACTAAACAGTGTTAGCAGCTACATTTTAAGAACCAAAACATGCAGTTTGACAGCTCTGTGCATATCTCATTCTGACTTGCGTATGCACACAAGTCAAGCGTGCATCAGGTGCCCTGAGGCCATACCATTTTTTCTTAGTTTTTCTTTGCACATTGTGAGTAGGCAAAGTTTCCACAAACTCATCAGGTATATCTTCTGTAACAACATTATTAGACTACATGCTAGTAGGTTTTGGGTTTTCACTGTTTCAATTAAATGTTTCAAATGTCTGACCCGTAACTCGATTTGCACAAAACAACTTTTAATGTTCTGCTTATTTCCACTACCTGTAATAGAAGTTTTTGAGACTAGCATCCCACAACGTACAACAGGAGATACATCACATACACCAAGTTTCATCGCACCATTATTAATGCGATACTTTTGATGACTAAGAAAATTCTTTAAATACTCTGTATTTGTCCCTGTAACAAACCAGCAAACAAGCAAGCATTTTCATGAGACGAGAGCAGGAGAGGGGATGGCTGAAGAAAAGGGTCTCTAAAATAGCACAGTCACCAAAGTACTCTTGTCATCTACTGACCATCACAGTATCCTGTGAAGGCCTCATCATTTTACAATTTATGAATAAGCCATCTCAGAAGTGGCCTACAAAGGGAAAAAATAGCTCTATGTCCTTTCAGCTTTTTACGACATTAAGGTGGACAGAAAGAGGTCTTTCGAAGAGACCAGAGGTACGCCTTAAATTCATTAGCCTTCCAGGAACAACAAAGATCCCACGTTCTTATGTCACATGAAGTAAAAATCTAAGAAAAACAAAAAAAAAGTACCCGAAAGAATTACTGATGGTTTCCTTACAAATCATAGGACAACGCAAAAGACACAAACTCCCTTTTTCCCTCCTGAGCAGGCCCTTACCCCACTAACAAGCAAGTTGGGCACGCTGAAAGGGCTGCCGCCTTGGCAACGGCAACGCTTCTCGACGAGCACCACCCCTCTGCCACTCGCAGCTCAGCGGCGACAGAGCCAAGGGCAGGCAACCCTGCAGCCCGCCCCCCGCCCCAGACCCACCTCCGGCGGCGGGCTGCCCGCAGGACCGTCGGTGGCCCCGCCGCCAGTCCAGGGCCTGGTGCTCTGGGCCGCAGTAGGCGGCGCGGCGGCAGCGCCCGCAGACGCGCGGCCCCAGGCAACCGCAGACTCGGCAGAGAGCGGCCCCGTCACGGAGCCGGCTGGGGGGCGAGGAGGGGAGATCCGGCGGCGGCTCCTCGGGGGGCGGCTCCTCGGAGTAGGTATCGTTCCGTCGCGGCAGCTGGTTGCGGAACACTGCGGGCGAGAAGCGGCGGTCAGCGGGGCGGCGGCCATCGCCCCCTAACCCGTCCTCACCCACCGCCTCACACCTCGCCCACCGCCCCCATCTCCTCACCCACGGCCTCACCACAGAGAGGTCCCCGCGGGCCGGGCAGGCGGTAGCAGGCGGCTCCGCGGCAGGCGAAGACGAAGAGGGTGCGGTGGAAAGCGTCGGGGCGCTCGGGCAGCGGCGCGTACAGCTGGAGCAGGAAGGCGCGGGGCTGATGGCAGCGGCCGCAGCGCAAAGCGGCCGGGCCCGGTAACCCGACCTCCCCCAGCCACGCCGGTCGACCCCCGATCTTGCTGGGGAAGTACGGGCTGCGCAGCCGCCAGGTGCCGCCCGGCCCCACCGCCGCCGCGAAGCCCAACTCCACGCCGGCCGCCATGTTGCCGCCGGACGGAACAGGCGGGCCCTCGCCTCGCGCCGCAACCGACCGCCCCCAACGGCCGCCATGAGGCGGCCGTTGGGGGCGGTCGGTTGCGGCGCGAGGCGAGGGCCCGCCCCCCCCCCCCCCCCCCGGTTTTTACCCAGACAGCAACGTCTTTTTCTAAATATTAATTTTAATAGCAAGTCCTTTAATTCCCCCGTTACATTTTCACAGCCATGAAATATTTGCAACCGATCACATTCTTTGTGTACAAGTCTAGGGGGAAAAAAAAAAAAAAAAAAGGTATTTAAGTAGCCGTTACTGTGAGCTCCCCCCTCTTTAAATATCCAAAAAAAAAAGGCATGTTTAATTTTTTTTTTAAAAAAAAAAAAACAAAACAACAAACACAGGATAGAAACACAGTTTGTAAGTGGTAATGGAGAGCTGAAGAACACCTCCGGGCCTGTCACTTCCAGTCACAGCATCAGGAACCATTTAGAGTCGCGCAGCCACGGGCTTTTGTACAGGTATCCTAGCATCTAACAAGACAAAAAAAAAAAAAGCCAAAAGGTAAACATTTCTCATCAAAACACTGTAAATACCACTCCACTACTATTTTGTTTCGTTTTCCTTGGTCGTTGGGTTGCACGGTATTTCAAATAAAGAAGGGAGATTCAAAGCTGCAGTCAATGACACCAGAAAAAGCACTGTAAAAAAGGATCATCGTGATTTTTGTCCAGATAAATCTAAGGAACTAGTAGGGAAAACAACCACTAACATTAACATATGTGCATTGTCCGAAGTAATTTATAACTTGTGAAGCTCTCTTCAAATTAAGAAAACACTTACCAAACATGTCCAGGATTTTACTAACAGCCTCTTCATTTACATTGTAAGTGAATCCATTGGACCTACAGTTAAAAGAAAAAAACCCTGTTTCTTCGGTGAATATTTCTTATTCCAGTCATTTCTATACAAATAATCTGAATTAAACACTTTCATAATTACATCATATTTTTCATCCTACCAACATACATATTAATATTAAGGACACAGCAGACTTTTAAGCAGATTGTACTCAGGGACAGTTACACTTATTTTATCCTTCCTCTTGTCCACAGTCCCCATGCCTCCCTCTTGCCCTGATTTTTATTAGGGTGAATGGCAGGACAGAAAGTTTGTTTTCAACCATGTAATTTTCAAGACTAGCCCTCTGAAACTGAACCCAATCTTCAGCTGATGTCAAATTCTGTTGCACTCGACTGATTTATTCCTTTTACACAAAAGGGAAATATAGCTATAGACATCTATTTAGCACAGTGACATGGCAGGGAATGTAACACCAAGAGTACTTGGTGCACCTTCCAAGAGCACTACAAACCTAACCAATTCATTTCCTGAACAGAGGCATAAGAAAATAGCTCAGGGTCATCAGCTCCCAACTGTGTTCTTGTGAAACACCCAAGACAATGTGGGGACCTCTTGTATCGGGAACTTCCATGGCTATAGTTTTAAATACAGTAAGAAGCACCACAAGTTAATTTGATAACAGGAAATGCATGTCACTATTTTTTGTACAGCAATAGCTGGTTTTTTTAATCTTAGGCCTATATGAACTGCATTAAGAGACTTTAATGAGTAAGCTTTCAGTTAAATTGCTTTGAGATGTCAGTGCTGAACCCCCCCCAAAATTAGTAGTATTCCTGATTATTGCTTACGTTGCCTGATGAGGCTTATTTTAACACTCCGAGTAGCTCTTTTATTAAAAATAAGCAGGACTGTTCTATTTGCTTATCAAAGCCTTGGGAGAAACTTTGAAAACCAAAAAGTAAAAGCAGCCTACTAGTAAGTTAATGAATTTTGATGCTGGGTCCCACAGCAGTGTCTTCACTATGAAGGTATGCCATTCTGCTTCTACAACATATGCAGAAAGGAGCTACCTGTGTCTTCACCACGACTCGGGTAAATCCAATCAGCCTTCAGCTGACTGGTGCTCAGACAGTCGGGGTTCCGCTGTTTGCTTGATACTAATAGCTCAGTCATTAGGAACTGCCAGTGAGACCACACAGTGAGACCACACACTGACTTCTACACACCAAAAAGCCAATGCTACTTACATTTTCTTCTTCTTCACTGCACCTAGTTGCACAAGAGCTGCTAAGGCATTTTTCTGCATGTCAGAAGACAGCGCTTCATAACACTGCGTATTCCCTACAGAGAAAGCAGAAACACAATTAAACGTCTTATCACTATCCATTGGCAGGCTACAGTTGTAAAATCATATTGCATAACGGCCATACACACCCTTCTCAAGAAGTTGAAAAACAAAGTTGCGGACTCCAGGTATAAACTGCTTCTCAGTAAAGGCTTCTTTTGTTTCCTTTGAGAGGTATCTGAAAATTAGCTAACATTTAAAAAAACAATTAGCACTTATTTCCTTTTGATTGTCAACTTGCTATTAATTACAAACAAACATGCCCTCATAAGAAAGCAACATTGTTGCATTTTGAAAAGTGTAGGAGAGGAACTCAAAAGGTATCATTATATAGAGCATCTGAAATTTTTATTTCTGTTCAACAGGCATGAGAACCCTAATATTAAAGTAAGGTTCAGAATTACTGTAATAGTTACCTTAGACATCCATTCAATATTCCTGTTCTCACAACCAAAAACAGTATAATTTTTTAAAGCAATACCTGTTTTCCAGGTGGGAAAAACTGAATCAGTACAGTTCAGCCCAAGTCATACAGCAGATCAGTAACAGATTCCACTAGGTTCAAACATTCACATTCCCACCAATGTTATGCTGACACAACGGAGATTTTAGCCTCCTATTTTTGTATACATCACTTACTCAGGAGCGTAAGTGTTTGGTCTTATTAAAACCTTGGAAAACCAAATAATTTAAAGAGATCCAGATGGAATTAATGACTCAAAAAAAAAAAAAAAGTATCAGATATGAGATGCAAACTCATTTCTGCACCTGTCAGGACGGCCCACATGGAATGAATTAAGCAAGAGCTCCTCATAAGAAAGAGCAATCAACCTGGTCGCAGCACACTCCCCATGAAGCTTATAAACCCACAATGGGCCATCACATTACAAAGTAGGTACTGCTTTAGTCAATTAGAAAAGTCTAAGCTAAAAGCTGAAATCAGGATCCTGGCGGGAAGGTGATGTTTAAGACATTTGTTACTGCTATTTCTCAACTCTTGCACTCCTCAGCCATGAAAACAGTCAGTATTTATACTGCAGAAGTATCTCAGCTCTCCTAGTTTCCCTATAAAACATGGGAGCAAAAAGATAATTTTCCAAACAACAACATACCTGATAACCTTCTACAAAAGGTCTGAACATAGCTGACAAGAAAGATACTATAACACTTCCTTTGTCAGTAGGGTAGATTTCCTGTTGAGTTGCTTGAATGGCATCACATTTTGTGAGTAGAAAGCATCCTTCCTCAAAATCCTGGGGGAGAGAGAAGCATAACTGAAATTTTAATGTCTACAGTAAGTGCAGCTACCTTGCCCCACAAAATCAGCAACAAAACACATACAACAGCACACCACTTCCATTTCTGAACTCAGTTCTCAAGAGACTCAAATCAAAGCTTTCCTATATACCAGAAATATCCTTATAAAAAGGCAGCGGGAACAGGTTCTTAAACACAACAGTACCCCGATGCACAAGAGACCTAAGAGCAAAGAAAGCGGCTGTGGCTGCTATTGTAACAGCCGAGGGTTTTTTCTGTAGGTGGCATTTATTTATTTATTTATGTATTTAAAGTCAGGGTTTTCTTTTATCTCATGTCCATTGTTTGCAATAAATGATAACATAGTTCACTGATCTGCCCTCTACAAAAGAGACGACGCAATGGCCAAAAATTACAAATTATGTAAATGTCAATGACAAAACCATTTTACTGCCAATATGGGTGCAGGGGGAGATGACACACAGAACACATGGGGATGGGACGCTGACATAACAGACACGGGGATGACTAGAGGGGTGGGCTGCTAAGAGATCCCTTAACATTACAGCAACTCTTGTATTTGACTTCAGTAAAGTCAGTCTTAGCCAGTCACCTTCCTGTTCCCTGCTTGGTTTTGGTACTTGAAAAAAAGTTGCAAGAGGCAACAATTGCTAACAATGAAAAGGAAACACAATGGTGCCCAACAGCCTTTAAAAAAAGGCCCAATTCTCTTCTATATAAAAATCTATGAGATTTTAATACAGTCACAAGTCTTGAATATTCTTATGAAAATTATACTTTTCTATTTTTTTTAATGCAGGAAAGATCACAAATATCAACATCAGATAATTTGGCCTTAGCACTGATAAAAATCACACTTAATCAGTTTTAAATCCAAATAAAAACTGTGGACTTACCAGTTTATATAGGGTATGGTGTTAAACCTTTTTTTTTTTTTTTCACTAATAAACTTGTGCTCACCTGCATTTCAAGCTGGCTGGACTAGAGCCAGCTCCAACCCAGCAGGACGTGTACAAACTGACACAGCAAGTCCTGCAGAGAGCAAAGAGCTGCCCGCAGCTTTCACAGCTTGCCTGTGTCCAGCTGTGTTAGGAGAGGACGAAGACACACTGAGCCCTGCAGTAAGGCAGTATGCGGGAACAATACTGGCTTTGTCTGAGTAATGGCTATACCGGGCAGGGGGTGAAATGAGGGGAAACTCTTCTCAAGCAAATAGGATGCAAGTAAAGCTTCCCTAGGACTCTGCGAGGGACGCTGTTACGCCATTAGGAAAGTTCTCACTTCAAAAACCTTCCCAGGCTGCATCACCTCAACTCTGATTTTTATCAAAATTTTGGCTGCAGAAGTTTAAAATAGGCTTTACTATAAGCACTTTCCTCATAGTGCTTGCAAATCTGAATCTGCACAAGATAAATGCTAGTAATAAAAAGCTAAAAGGGCTCAAAACCATGAACCATCAAAATATTAAAAAAAATGTTTACTTATGCACAGGAACATCAAAACCTTCAGAGTTCAAGGTATAAGAGAAACATTAGCCATTGTATAAGCACTACAGAGTAGACATCGCCATGCTCCGCACTCAAGGAGAGGTGGGTACAGAGGCCCACGCTGGGTGTTGGCAGAATCCGCTGGTAGCCCTGCCATCACAGACCACACACGTGGAGCTACACAAAGCAACTGGTCACAGCTGCACTAGGAGGAGTACAATCAACCAGAGGAAAATAGGTACCTAAATTTAGAATTGCCTACTCTATTTGTCAAAGATAACAAGGGCATACAACGGTTGATCATTAATTGGTATAATAGTTATAGTTTAACTTTCTGAAAGAGCAGCAGTGCCCCTCTGCTACATAGCCTGCAAGAGCTTTTAGGAAAAAATATTCTGGTGTACCCTCAATGAGAATTCCTGTTTTGTTTCTGTGCTGCTAGAACACACCCACTCTGTGACAGAATTCAATTAAATCTACATTAACACTTTTTTCTTCACAGCCTAAAGTCTCTTACATAACTGCAGAGGAGGAGGACAGTATTTACACTTCACTTAAAAGACAGCTTTACACATATTTTTATATCCGTGCTGGAAGACTGGTAGCTTTATGCAAAAAAGCCAAACTTCTGCTACAGTTCATTTTAATAGTTCAGAATTGGGCAATTTTTTTTTACTGGAGGAAAAAAAAAAAAAAAAAGATTGCACATGCAACCTCGTGGATTCAGACAACATTTTGCAACTAACCAAATGACTACCTCTACTCTGACCCCCTTTTAAGTTCTCCCTCCCACTTACAGATCAAGTTGATATCGCTGTACGTGTTTATTATAAAGCACTTGTTTGGCAGAGCCCTGAAATCAGATGCTATTTTAGTTGTCTGCATTACTGACTACCAGTATTTTTGTATAAAGGATGTTTTTACCTTCAATGAAACGCCAGGAAAGAAGATGAACTCATCAGAAAAAACATCTCTCAAGAAGCTGAAGCAGCTATAGACTTCCTCTGAAAAAAATATTGTAAAGTATTATTGTTTGAAAACATAATTTAAAACACGGAAGTGAAGAGCCATTTACTGCTTATTTTAGAGAAAGTACCTGCTTCAAATAAAATTTGGACTTGAGGTTAAAACCATACATACACAGCAGAAACCACCACAACAGAACAGCAAGTACTCAAAGCACTTGATTCAACTGTTACCAAAAGGAAAGAGCAGGGGGTTGTAGCTTCTCAGAACATGCATTAAATACCACATAATCAGATGATGCACAAACTAAGGGATGTATTCTGAAACGTTTCTTTAAAAGCCAAGTATTGGATAACACTGAAATACTTCAGAAACAGCAGTGGGAAGAGAAGAAAGACAGAGAACTGGCTGCACTGTACACAAGTGTGAGCTGTCTGTAATTTGTAACTTAAAAAGCTGGTCTGCTAAATGCCAACAAAATAAGACACTTAAGAACTGGGATCAGCTCACCTTAGCCCTGCCCTCTCAGCAGAACATACCTGCTTTCAAAAGTATCAAAGGATAAACACACACACAAAGGATAAAACAAGAAAGGCAAGAAAAATACCCCTGTCCCCTCCCAAGGCATCCACCTTATGCCATGGGACCTTATCCAGAGTATAACGGTCTCAGATCGCTCCCACTAGCAGTTGCAGGTGGGATTCTTGTGCTCCTCTCACAGCTGACTGTGCAAGGAGCAAAGCCAGCAGACTCTCAGAGCTACCCAAACGTACCTTTTCTGAAGCTGCGTGTCATCTGCAAGGCAACAGCCACCAGAGATGGACGCACAAACACGTTCAGCAGTTGGTTTCTGTAGGTGGCACACATGAGGATGGCCAGAGCACGCTTAAAGACGATTTCCCCTACGGCTCCATCTTCCACACCTTTGTCATTTAGGACCACGTGGCCATCAACAAGGCGAGCAATGTTGGAATGCAGGGTGAGGCCAGACATGACTGCTTTTTTGGCACACAGATTATCTAGTAGGAAAACGCAACACTCAGGAAGATGCGGAAGGGAACACAACTCTACTGAAACAGCCTAAAATGCACCAGTATTTATGTTTGATCACTGAAGACCAATTATTACACCAAAACATCCAGCTGGAGAGATATTCTAAAATAATCCATGCCAGGAACTGGCAGCCTAGGCATAGTACGCAATGGAGAAAACAAATTTCAGACATTTCTCTAATTAAAGCACTTTAACTTCTTCCACTTGCTAACAATGACAAATACTTCCTTTGTCTCTGGAACAAGTATTCTGAGCCTCCAAATACAAGAGGATAGATCTGTTTGACGGATACATTCATCAGTGAGGAAAAGGAGACCATATTTTTGCTTAAGCGTTTCTGACACTTCAGGTTTTGAATCAGATGCACAAGTCTCTATGTTTTTCCTCAACTCTCATATACAAGGAACTCCTCATCCCAAATTAAGTTTAAAGAAATCCTAACGTAAGTATCGTCACATAATATACCTGCTCAAAGAGAAATCAGACTGTACTAAAACCCAAATCTCTTCTTGTTTCATAAGACAATCTTTTAAAATGCCTAAAGCAAAGAAGTGTGTGGTTTTGGGTTGGCTTTTTTTTGCAAACAAAGTTCTTCGAAGGCAGCCACATGAGTTTCATAAACCTGTAGGCTTTGGTCAAGCTTTTTCTTTGTCAGTGTGACACACTGTGAACTTTATTCAGATAAAGAGCAGCATCTCAAGTCTTGAAAACACACTCACCTTTTTAGACTATCTTACATTTTAAACACTACCAAAACATTCCCTGCATCAAATGTGAACTCTTTAGCAAGCAAGGAAAGAAGCAATAAAAACTTACTCAACACTAAAATACCCTTTACATGTTCACAGCACCACAAGCATATCAAATCAATATAGCCTCTAACAGAAAAAAAAAATCATATTCTTTCCTCTTAATAGATTTCACGTAGAATGTCCTTGCATCTTATTTGCTCTTTCAGCCTACTTTGTTACAGCTTTGCTAAAGCTCCCAAATTCCTCAATGCAGAAGCAGAACTCTAAGCAAGCCATTTTGCAGTTCCTGGTTTTAATATAAAATTTCTAACAGCCAAGCAAATGTTCTGCCTGTAACAACCAACCAGCATGACAAAGGCAGAAACAACTAGCTGTTTGGAGACAGAAGAATGGACAGGGTACATATAGCTGCTGACTTGGTGATGTCTCCAAATTAGCCTTTAAAATATATTTATTTTTTCAAATTATGACAACCCAAAACAAAGCAACAAATCCTGTTTCTAGGCAACTGATGCTTAGAGCGGGGACAGCACACTCCAACAAAGTCTGCTCAGTTGTTGTCATTCCTCTGTTCCATTACCATGTTCCCTGACTACGCCACAACTCTACTAAAGCAGAAGCTTATTCATTGTTGCTAGGAAAATAAACAAAATAAGCAAGCAAACCCAAATGTGGTATGTTTTTCAGTTTACTGTGCAGTAAGATTTTAAATGATGTTTAAATATTGCCATGAAATTCTCCCTTTTACCAGCCTGGCAGGAGCAGACCTTGTCTGCGTTCACTGCAGTGCAGGTCCCTGAAAGGAGAAGTGGTTTTCTTCCAGAGATGACCAAGTTCTGTTGTAACTGCAGCCTGCTTCTATTTCTTTATTGCAGTACTGAGAGGGATCCTTGATTATACACATGACTACAAAAGCAAAGATCCATGGTTTAAATCTACCTACAGTGAAAAGGTAAATGTACTTGCATTAAACTATTTTTCCTTGCTAGCTTTACCACTTACGTCCTGAGGCTCTAAAATTAATTACCTGTGTCACCTTGGCTCACAGAGAGAAGTTTAAAACAATCGTTCAGAAAGTTTGGAAGGAGATTCAACCTTTCAGCAGCCAATACTTATATATACATTCTACATTTTTTAAGAAGAGTTTGTGTGTATAAATAAAACCACTCAAGAAGCCTCCTCCCCAGACCTAGACCACTTTAGTTCTGATTTTCTCTCACCTATTTGTTCCCACTAGTTCTTTGCGACAGTAACAACTTATACCAGAGTCACTATCAAGCAATAGACACTGCATTACACCAAGTTAACTGCTGCAGATCAGGTAATCGCCTGTGACTTACATAGGGTTCAGAAAGACAGACACTAGGCAAATCTCAGTACTCTAATACAAGTACCTTATAATTTCCCCCCTCATTCCACACTTCAGGATATAACAGTAAAATATCTATTCTGCTTCCACCTAACTGTTTTTCAAAGTATTATCTTCTACAGGCTAAGTCAAAACCTGTCAGGTTTTAGCATAATTTTTAGCGTATCCTAAAATCCATTTACAACTCCAAGGAAAACATTTTGTAAAGTTGTCACCTTACACTGCTTCCACAGAAATATAATTTATCCTTCGTAAGCAACAAAAGGAATAGAAATAATGCTTTCTCTGCATACCAGGCCATTCAATGAATCCTCCAAAAGTCTGTGTTAAGCCTTTAAGCCACAGAGTCTTTTCTATTAGAAGTTCAAAATCCATGTCTGGCAAATTCTGGAGCAGGACAGCAGCAACCAGCACCCACGGGCTCAAAACCATGTTTTCTATTTGCAGGAGTTCCATTTTATAAGCTACATCACTGACAAATTCTTGGATATCCTCAGATGGCTTTTGGGGAAGGTGCCTGAAAAGAACAATGCAGTTCAAGGTAAAGAGCTCCAAAAACTGGAATATAAATCACACCCTTCCTTATTTCTTCTGTATTGCTCCCAGATCCGTAACTACTTTACAGCACCTAACATCTGGAGGGTGATTCTATCTATTTGATATGTAGAACGAAGTACAGAGCAAAACATCAGTAGCTTCATGACAATATTTGAAACACAGATCTCCAATTTGATCCTGTACACTCGCTATCTTAAAAAAATAATTCAAAAGCATTATGTTTTATATATCAAATTGCAGAAGCCACCCAGTCCAGTCATATCTACAGCTGTCTGGCACATGCTCACGTAACAGTTTGCAGTAACAAAGCAAGGAGGGAGAGGAAGGTGGAATTTTTAAGTGGCAAAACCTCCAAATTATCAGAAAACAGAGCTTTGCCTGGCTTATTCATCATCATTAAATTGGCATCTTATGCCAATTTATGCCATAAAGTGGCATCTTCCTGACACAGTACAAAGCTACGCAAGTAACAACCTGTTTCAGAAACACCCAATCATGAGCATGATAAGCCTCCGCTCAGACAAAACAGGTTCAGCGGTCTAAATAGTCAGATGGGAGAGGAAGTGAGAGAAGTTGAAAACAAAGCACAAGAGAACATCTTAATTATTTTATATAGGTGAGGACTAAACAAAGGCTTTTCCTGTGCATACACCATGGAAAGATGTGGTACCTGGGAACCAAATTGTACGGGCACCGATTGATTCTCCCAGATGCCAAGGTTCTAAGTGATATCGGCTGGCCAACGTAGATATGTATGGTACCAAAATTGTCACTGAGGATTCTTCTGGCTTTTAACAACCCCTAGGAAAACGGGAAGAGCAAAATTCAAATTTTGGTGACACAGGGTGTTTATACATTCACCTATGTTCTGTTCTTAAGGAATTTACATACAGATGTAGATTCTTTGGGCTTTGGGACTCCTAGGAGTTCATATGCATAGAGAGATTCTTCTAATATCCTCTCATAGCTGATGCTGATGGGAACGAGGTACGTGTCAAAGACTTCTCGTTTAAAAAATGGTTCCATCACAATGCTGAGAAGACCTGCAAATTGGAAAAAAAAAGAAAAAGTGAATCACTTGTCTTTTTCAAGGAGGGAAAAGCAACTGCAATTTAACTTTGAAAAGATATCTTCAAAATTTAGAAACTGCTAATAGGTGTGTGCACTGTGCCTGTTCTCTCTTCAAGCCAGCAGAAGCACAAGATATTGCCCAAGCTTTAAAACAGAAGATGAACGTAAGCAGTGCATTTGGACAGCTATCTCTGCTCTTTTCAGCAGCCCCACTCCGCGCTCATGCACCATCTTCCTTCTAAAGAGTCCCCATTACTTTTACAGTTAGCTTACAGTATTTCCCTGCTGGTCAGGGGATGCCTATTTTCTAGGAAGAAAAGGGTGAAGAGTTATGCAATTAAGTACACAATGGGGCAAAGGGAGAGAAAGCAGAAGAGTGCAAGGGACACGTATTGCTGTTCTTTGTATTATCCTTGGAACTCCAACCATAGTGTTTTCCACTACGTCAATGGACCTCACCAGTTTCCCACCACTTTAACATCCCTTCGTGTCTGAAGAACTTACGAAGCACATAGCCACTAATGAAAACACTAATAATCATAAAAATTCCAAGTTTTCAACAAACCTACCAAACTTTGGAGTCAGAGTCTTGGCGGTGCGGCTTCTAGTCCCTTCAAGAAAAAACTCAATTGGGGCATAGCCACTCTTCAAAAGTAAAACAACAAAAAAGCCAGTCAGAAAAATAAAAACATTTCTTCTTTACTGCCCACAAATAGTTTTAAGCACTTAAAATGTAAGTAGGGTTTTTTTTTAATGGAACCAATGGATGTCTACCTTCAGTCATCTCTAAGCCCATATTCAATTCATCCATTGTATTTGCCACACTGTATAGTTAAATTAACAAAAATATTGTGTCTGTCATGAGATATGGGCAGGACCCAAAGCAACTGATGAGCAACAATTTGTTTACCCCCCACTGCTGAACTATAATAACAACAGAGCCCATGCCTGCTCTTCACCTACAGCAATTCTGAGGTAAACGCATTTAATCAGATCACAGTGAAGACTTCCAATTACATAGCTATAACATCGTGCATATTTCACACGAATTGTTCCAACAGAGTATTTTTGAAGCATACATTTTGACAGTTCAGTAATTTATTTACCCTTAACATCGTTTTTACATATTCAGCAAACACTGCCCAGTAGAGCCTGTTCCCACCGAAGGAACGTCGCATAAAAAAGGCACCTGCCCTTCGTAGCAGCTCACCAACTATTTTCATTCCTAGGAAATCTGAAAAACAATCAAACAAAAACCAAAACCACACACACAAAACTTATTGGTTAATATCAGCCAGCAAAATCAACCACTTTCTCTAATACACTGACTCAATTGCCAGAATAAAGAAGATCTCTTTCAAGGATTCTGTTGTTGCAAATACATTTATTTGCTTTCAAACTGCCTAGCAAGACTTATGTAGACATGAATGGCATATTATAATATGCTTTCTTTTTTTTTTTTTGTAAGCAGCATTCACTTATAGCAATTTATTTTCATAATTTAGATGGCCAGATTTCAACCATAATAAAGACTAAGTTTTTGAAGTACACTGTCTTATTCATCTTCAGAAACATCAGTTACCACTGAATGTATCCTAGAAGACACAGAAATTAACTGACCAATTATACTATATTATACCCTTTATGATCCTGACTCATCACTTTGGGAGGTGTACACCAAAACAGCTAGAATTTTTTATAGTTTTCTATTTTTAAGCAATGATGGTCAACACTTAACTTGCAAAACCAGGAAACACTTAACGTTAACACATTTCTTAGGGAAGCATTTAAAACGAGTCTACACAGCAGCTGGCCACGTGCTGCTTCAACCTCCTTGCCGCCTCAATCCATGAAACATTTGACAACAGATATTCACTCAGTAAAATAAATTCGTAGTTCTACCTGCAACACTGACAATGGCTGCCTTGAAGATGTCACACACACACACACATATGTGAGATATCTGTATCTCTATATAGATAAAAATAGATAAAAAAGGGATTGTCTACAGGACCCTGGGCAGCAACAGCAGCTCTCAGAGCTTCCCATATGCAGAGGTCCATCTTTTCCCCTTACTCTCCTACTATCCTCCCTCTCCCACCACAACACAGGCTCTATCCTCTTCCTTACTTCCACCCTTCTGCCCCATACTCAACCTCCCAACCAGGATGCTGGCTGCATGCCCAATGCCTCTCCCCACCACACATTACCACCCTGCAAACTGGAACTGAAACACATCCTTTCACATACCTCAAGCCCACATCACCTCACCAGCTCCTTGCATCTAATCTGACTTGCTCCCATGACCTGAGACAGAAACACAATCCCAGCACCAGCTAGATTCCTGCTAATGTACTGTACAAACATGTATTCTGGTGTTACTGGCAACTGTTTATCTTCTCTTAGCTAATCCTCATAGATCTTTCTCTCTACTCCGCTCTGGTATGATCCCACCTGGAGTACTGTGGTCCAGCTCTGGAGCCCTCAGCACAAGAAGGACATGGACCTCTTGGAGAGGGTCCAGAGGAGGGCCACAAAAATGATCAGAGGGCTGGAGCACCTCTCCTATGAGGACAGGCTGAGAGAGTTGGGGTTGCTCAGCCTGGAGAAGAGAAGGCTCTGGGGAGACCTTATAGCAGCCTTTCCGTACTTAAAGGGGGCCCACAGGAAAGATGGGGATAAACTTTTTAGTAGACCCTGTTGCGATAGGACAAGGGGTAATGGCTTTAAACTAAAAGAGAGTAGATTTAGACTAGATATAAGGAAAACATTTTTTATGACGTGGGTGGTGAAACAGTGGCACAGGTTGCCCAGAGAGGTGGCAGATGCCCCGTCCCTGGAAACATTCAAGGTCAGGTTGGACGGGGCTCTGAGAACCTGATCTAGTTGAAGATGTCCCTGCTTACTGCAGAGGGGGTTGGACTAGATGACCTTTAAAGTTCCCTTCCAACCCAAACTATTCTATGATTCCATGATTTATTCATATCCTACTTGAAGCCAAGTGCTAACTAACAAAGCAGAGGCACTTACCACCTATGAGAGGAGAGTGCCTCTCCACTCAGCACAAGTACCACTTTGAGAGTGAGTTTGTAAAGTGCATCTTGTAAACTTCTAACACAATATGCAGTAAATACAACCACAACCATAGAGAACTGTGTTTTCTCTAGAGGAATTTAAAACAACACACACATGCAGCAGTATAATCAAGCTGCAAGCCCCTAATTCTGAAGAACTTTGACCCCAAAACACTTTAAAAAATGTTAATCACTAAAAAAATCCCTCTAAGCTAAACTAATGGTATCTTAAGATACTGTTTTGAGGCCCAAAACTCAAAAAGGCTCTAATCCAAAAGTAAACAAAGGATTACACCAATACCCATAACAGCATGTGAGCAGATTCTGAACAATACGCGACAGGTGAACAGCTGCATTACCTTGATCAAGGCAGATGCAAGGCATCAATTTCTGAATTCACCAGAATCTAACCTACATCACCCAGCTACCATATATGCAAGTTACCATAAACTCAAGAGACCAGCAGAATCTCACCTTCCCTAGCAAGCACATTCTCGCAACTTCTGCTGATTTGGTACTCATCTTCCTAACCTCTTGACTGGAAAAGTAGACTACAGTAGGGCAGTACATTCCCAGATCTTTGGTGGCTAGCCTGTGCGCATTACAGTGCTGCACCAGACCTGAGGTTGTTGTCTGCCTGCTTAGAAGACCTGGTTGATATCCAAGACTTCCAAGATCAGGTTTCTCAGTTAAGTGCTATCAGAGTCCAGATTTTCAAAAAGCACATTAACTCAGATGACATTTACTGTTAAAGTCTTCAAGAATTGTTTCCCGCAAATGTACTGGCTTCATCTGCTTTAGAATTAAGTACATCCAAAATTGTGACCTTCGATGGGAAATTTCGTTTCCCAGCCAGCTCTGCTCTCAGCACTTCACATAACAGAGTTCTGCCAATGCTTCAAGGCAATCAGTTGCATCAGCAACAAGCACGAGGTGGCTGGCACTTCACAGCTGGCTACTGTGACTGCATTTAAAACTGTCCAAAGTACCACAAAAAGTTCTGCATAAACAGTAGCCCTTGGGCAAGGTTTTACCTGATCCCAGGCCAAAAAAACCAATATAGAAGTCTTCTTCACAACACCTATCTTTGCCCCAGCCTTGGATCTACAGATGGGGTACTTCTGGGCGAACTTGCTATGAAAAAATTCACCTCTGATTGGACTCAGCACCGATGAGAAGCTTTCAGACACTGTATGCATCTCACCCAAGGAGGTTTTAACAAGACATATTTGGAACAGAAGTTAAACACAACTACTTATAGTAGCAGCTACCAGACCCCTTGCTACTGATTCTCTGAATCCTGAAAAAATTCTTAGAAGAACATACTTGCCTATTCCTGCAGCAATGACAGGCAAAGCCAAGTCATACGTATATAGCAAATAAGACAGCATCAAAAAGTCTACGTAGCTTCGGTGACTGGGCAGCAGTACAACTGGATGCTCCTGAATGGCATGTTGCAACTGAAAGAAAAACAGTACAAACAATATTGTTCCAGTATTTACAGACTGACTGTTGAAATTTGCAAATACAGCCCTTCACAGGGCGGAAGGCAAACAGAAGCTGATTTGTTTGAGGGTGGTTTCTCTGTCCACATACTTTGGTCTTTTTCAGCATGGAACCATAGGAAATTTGGAGCAGTAGTTTTCAGACAACCACCTATGGTTTACAAGCATCACAGGACTCAAAGGCCAGGGCCACCTCATTATGGAATAGTCTAATTCAAGTCCCTTTTGATGGAGATGGGAAACCCAATAGGGGCTGTAAGGGCTGACATTGCTGTCTTCCAGGGAATGCACTGCACCCTCCAGAACAGCGGCATCCTGCAATGAAACAGGGGGACAACAGCTCCCCAGGGAACTGGGGCAAACCTAAAGCATCTCCTGCCTCAGAGGCGCACAGTGTTTCACCACTCTTCGCTGTATGAAGGTTTTGCAGAACAGCCAACCCACTCAGTCACATAACATTAAGTTTCCAACCCCAATTCAGCTAAACGCATTATTAAATTTATAAGATCAGATAGAAAAACTCCCTCAGAGGTCGATCTAACAGAATCGGTGACACATGACTGCAAGTATTTCTTACCATAGGAAGCATTTGAAAAACGTACAAAAAGTCCTGCAGACTGCGTCTAAAATACGTACATATCATCTGTCTTTTCTCAGCCTTATTGAGAAATGCACAAGTGCAGTCTTTTTTTCCAAAGGGTATTTTTTGTATTTGTTACTTGAAGCAAAGACTAGAGTGTTTGTCCAAGTGACTGGTATGAAAACTTAGAATCATAGAATCATTTTGGTTGGAAAAGACCTTTAATATCATTGAGTCCAACCGTTACCCTAGCACTGCCAAGTCCACCACTAAACCATGTCCCTAAGCACCACATCTACAGGTCTTTCATATACCTCCAGGGATGGAAGGGATGGAGACTCAACCACTTCCCTGGGCAGCCTGTTCTAATGCTTGACAACCCTTTCAGTGAAAAGTTATTAAACCTTTTTTTTTTTCTCCCCCCACCAGTACTCACTCTCTGCATTCCTTCTTCATTCACACAAACTCTCTGGAAAAGCCGTTTAAATATTTTGCTCAGAGTAAAGGCGAAAAATCTGACAGCTCCTAATTGCATACTGTGGCCCATCTCATCCAGGATTTCCATGGCTTCTTCTTGAATAATATCAGGTGATTCTCCCATCTCTTTTGCCAGCTAAAGAGAAACAAAACAAAACAGCAGTCAGATATTGTTCCCTTCTCCTTCCCCATGCACCCCGCCCCATGTGCCACAACAATTACGGCAGAACTACTGCAATAGTCAGTAAGATTTTATTTTGTGTGATAGGCATGCATGTAATCATACAGAATCTGTTCGGTGTCAGCCAACAAGAGAAACCCAAGTTAAAGCTGTTCAAAATCAAGAATGAGCTTAGATGTCAAAGGCAGAGGGGAGGATGCGCAACAGTTTCCCGCCCCCCAAACACACTATCTGAATGTTTTAACCTGTGCCATCTTCAGAGGAGATTTAAGTTCGAAGAATATTTCCTGTATTACTGGTCTGAAGAAGGCTGTGTGAAATTTTCTTTGACTAGTAAAACGAAACCTATGTTTGCAGAGGCATTCACAACATAAGCCTTTGAGGTGTATTTGGGTTAGATTTTAAGACTTGGCTGAAGAACCTCAGTCCTATCATGCTTGAACTTCTTTGTAATGTATTACTTTGGCAGTGGCTAGCTGAAATGCATACAAAGCACGGTCTCTACCAACTTTGCATATCAATGATCTTTTTTCTGTTACTATGCACATTCTCTTTTGAAGTCTCTTAAAACAGGCTTAAATAATGGTTATCCCTCCTATTTGATACTTTGAATCCAGGAACATTTAATTGAAAAGTTAGTCTTCTACTATTATGGAAAGAGGAGCATGACTTTTATGGAACACGGGGGAGGAAAGAGGAGGAATGGCAGAAGAAGCAGCCTCCAAAACAGCACAGCTCCGTTTAGAGGTCAGCACTGCTTACCCATTATTTCTATTTTGTGACATATGAGAAAATCCATCTCCTCCAGTCTACCTCCATATACCGCCTAACTATCATATCTACCGGTTCAATTGTGCTTTAATAAATGCATTATCCTTCATCCTGCATATTCCCACAGGTAGATATAACTGGTTATTTTAACAACTTAAAGAAGCCAAAAACTGCTTCCATTTGAGCCTGAGAAAAATCAATCTCTCTTAGGAAGCCAAAAAAATATTCTCATTATTCACTACAAGAAGAGATACTATTCTCATTCACCAGTAAACGGCTGCCCACACAGTTGATCCTGTGTGAATTAAGTGCACATCCACTATAGAGCTGAGCACTTACTCCCCAAAATCAGGAATCAAAAAACTAGGCATATCACATACAGCAAGCTAAAACAAACAAATGCAGTTAATTTCACATACTGAATATTAGTAACCTCAGCAATTTGTCACAAGAACAAATTCTAGTATGCCTGCGTAAAGCTGAGTAAACTCTGACCAGACAGGAGGTACACTAATTGTAGTCGGTTGGGCAGATTGCCCAAGGTAGTCTCAGGTCGATACTTTCAGTAATCTCTAGTTCAAAGCCAGGCTGCAATGGCAGGTCTGTTAACCTTGACGCTAGCCGGGAAAATATCCATCAAAATAATTTTCCATCAAAAAAGCAGCATTTCAGAAGAAAACATCACACAAGTGAATTTCTGTCAAATTCACTGTAAAATATTTTCTTTCAGTAAATGTTTTAGTGTTACTAAATTTGAAAGATTCTTCTTTTTATTTATTTTATTTCATACTATTTCGCAATTCATGATGGCAACAGGACTACTTTGTAGGACATGGTTTAGTTTGGCACATCGTTGCAGGTTTTGATATATCATGGGTAACATTGACCATTAAAAAAAATAAAGAGAAAAATTTTATGGTAGCCACTCACTTGGGTCTAATCAAAACATCTTATATGCTTCTACTGGCCTGGAATTATTTTTCATGAATACTGAAAATAGTTACTGTGCTAACTAACACATAGTCTTATTTCACTCATTTCAACACAATGTAAAATATGAGCCATTTTGACTATAAAATATTTTATTCATTACAAAGTAGTAGCTGCTCTTCATCTTAATACAAAAATATGGTTGTATCTTAGACAGTGTTTCTAACTCAAAGAATTCTCTGTGAAAGTTAACTCTCATTTTAGGGAAAGCATTTATGACTGATTCACAAATACATCACTAGCCGATAAAATTCCTACAAGACATCTTTGAAGAACAAAAATGTCTACTAAGAAGGAGAGCGCTTATGTCTTTCACAATGCTGCTCTGTGGAGAGGACAGTGGAGGAGGATGAGGAAAAAAAAAAAAGGCCAAGCACATTGGATAAGTTAGATGGTGAAGTGTCATATATGCAAAATCAAAACACTATTTCATGAACAAGCTATCAAACAGCTTTAGTGGCAACTCCATGGTAAATCAGTATTTGTTTTTCCTGCCAAAAGAGTACAGCTCTCAAGTTACTGATTTATCGGACCGACTTTCAAATTACTGCTATCACGTTTGACAAGGTCCGCAATAATCTTTTTTTCCCTGCTGCCACACAAAGCTTGGCTGTGTTCAGTCTACCTCGTCTTACAGTTTAGTGTCCGGACTCACCTGCTTGATAACATATTGAACTTGCTCTGACTGAAGAACAGCACTTTTAATAGCATTTGGCTTGCAAGGTGAAAGCCCCTTGTAGATCACAGGAGTATAACATTTCATCGCGTATCTCAAGTCACTGGACAATCGTCTTTCCTCCAAGATATCTTCAAACTCATCTCTTTTCTTGGATGTGAGCTCTTTCTGCTGGGAACATACAAATAAAGAATGAGACACTGTCTCCAACCATTCAGTGGTCTGCTTGGCTACAGTACCAAAAAAATGTCATGCAATACTTTTGCAACGTTTGAGGTTTCTTTTTAGCTTTCTATAGTGTCTGCACTCCACACTCTGAATGCATGAACAAATATTACCTACTTGGAACAATGCTGCAGAAAGAAACTAAAAAGAAACAGGGAAAAAAAACTCAAAACAAACAAACAAAAAAACCCCAACCTTCCAACTGCAAAGATTCCCAAATCACCCTATGCCACATGTTACTTAATTCTGCCCAACAGGAAGAAGTTGAGAGAACACCTGGCCTTCTAAACCTGAACTGTCTTGCCTCCAGCCCTTCCATGATTAATAGGTATTAACTAAAACACCTTTGATTCCAACTCTCACAGCTTCATGAAGACAATGACATGAATGGCATTATAAAAACACAATCATAAACACAAAAAAATAATCCCTGCTACTTTAATTTGCATCTGGGACCTCAGTGATTTGTGCTGGCTTTCACCAAGCTTGGGCATAAGGTACATAAAACACAGCTAGGGCAGGAACAAACCAAAAAAAAACCCTTTATCAGCCACGTGAAGATCAAAATGCAATATGGTTCACAAGTAGGTAAAAAGAGAGCACAGCCTCTGAGTAATCAACACCACCGCTAAGCAGGAAAAGAAATGGTACATCAAGAACTAATTGTGCATCCATCCCACTGCAGAAATCTCAATGACAAAACTCTTCCCCGTGAGTCCGTAGGCACCCCCTGCGCTGGAGAGAGATGTCTCCTGTTATCTCCTGTAACACCACAGTTCCTATGAATGACCCCTCAAATCTTTCCAAAACTGAAACTGTGTTTCTCTAAACTTCAAAAGTCACCAGACAAGCAAGACAACTGGAACAAGCCTCTGTGAAACACAAATGTAAAAGTACTGGTTATGATCAAGCATATTTATTAGAAGAAGATATGAAAAATAAAAATGCGTGTGTCTTCCTCTACTGGACCACTTGAAGGGTAGCACGGACATCCTTTTCATTCATTTTGCCTCCTCTCCCTATACACAACCTGCGCAGAACCAGTCTGATAATGAAGGATAAAACATGTTGTTTCACGGGCTCTTGCAGTGACCTTTTCTGGTGTTGAGAGGAAAGCCTGGCCAGCAAACACACGGGAGAACACCAGGACCAGATAAGCAAAATGCCCAGCAGCGGCAGCTGGGTTTTCAACCCCGGCAGAGGGAGTCAGGTTTCACTGCCAGCTGACCACAGCCACACCAGCAACACTATCAACGCAGCTGACATTGAAAGTAAGTAGAGAGCAAACATTTAGTTCCTGTCCATTCATCAAGGCAAGATAATCTGGCAAAATAAAACAAAAAACCTCAAATCAGGAATATCTCCACTTAAGAACCACAAAAAATCCTTCAAAGCCTCAACTGTACTGAAAGCCAATTTCATATTATCAAGTAACACAAAACCTACTATAAAGTTTGACCTTCTCATATTCCTTTCTCCACAGAGTAGACTCAAATTTGGATACCATCCTTTTGCTACAGTAGCACTTAGTAGATCGTCTGACTTTTCTTTCCACTACTGTAGTTCAGAGAATCGTTCCACAGTTAACTGTAGAATTAACTCTCCAGGGACTTTAAAAACAACCCTATACAAGGTATTAAACCTCGGCCCGTATTCATTTAAAACTTTTAGGGTTTTCTTCTTCCTGCATGTTTGAGCAATAAAGTTTTCAATCTTTCTTCTTCCACGACTTTCCACTAAGTTGATGTTTTATAAGAGGCAAGTAAACCAAGAACTGCTAAGAAAACTGGAAACAGTTTGTATTAGCCATCTGCTGCCACTGACACCTTGTATCAACCCCCTTGATTAAAAAATAAAACAGAAAAAAAAATCCCTTATGCTCTTTAATAGCAAAAAGACAGCTCAGAATAGCATCAGAAAATATTCGTTGGCTCTAAGTATACACCTACTTAGATCAGTATGTGACAAGTCAGAAAATCTAAGCAACATTTATTTCAACTACCAAAGTTTAAATCCGGCAACTACATAAAACCCAGACAAAGAAACGCAGTGCTCAGCTCGGGTACCATCAGCCACATCAGCAGTCACCGCGCTGCTACAGACAGAGTTTTGCAAAGGCCACGGCCAACTGAGAAGGCTTGATGTGCCACTGATTCCTCTCCATGGCAATAGGCATTTTCACGCCCTGTCCTGAAGTAGCGCTGACGGAGCCAAAACACACACTTTACAGACCACTAAGGAAGAATAACACTGCTTTTACAGACTACAGCCACGCTGCTGTTCAATTGCCGACTGGTGGGGAGAGAGCATGTTTAGAAAATATGCTGTTGGAAACCTTGACATCAAAAAATCCAGTTACGTGCGCCGTGACTGTGACACTGGTGAAGTACAGAAGTGAAACACACAGGACCCTGGAACTGCTCTGCTTCCATATAACCTTTGAAAGCAATAAACCGAGGGTGCTCATGATGCGCTTGGGATTCCCGCGCACTGCCAAAGGAGACGTAGAAGTTTGGGAATCTCTGCCAAAACCAGGAGCTGAATTTCCCCTCTCTCCCCAGTCCCCTCCTCCAAATGTAAGCAAGGGTAGTGGTGGTGGTGTGGGATGTTCAGCACCTCACACCCAAATCTCCTTGTCTGAGGCTGGCATAGGAGCTGCAGGGGCAAAAAACCAAGGTCAATTAAGTCATTTCCAACATGTAACACGGGAAAACCTGCTGCAGCCGCTCCACTGACCTGCCACCGTGGGGGTTCGGGAGGGGGCGAGGCCCCCGCTTCCCCCGGGCCCCAAACCGGGAGGGACGCCAGAGTTGCGCCAAGTGCCGTCACTCCGCTTCAGAGTGAACAGCACCGCCGCGGCACCTTTCCCGGCAGCCCGCTTGCCCCGCGGCACCGCGCCCCGTTGTCGCGTCATGTCCCTGTCCTCCCCCCACCGCCACCTACCGAGTACATGGGCGCTCCTCGCCGCGCCCGCTCGGGCGCCGCCGCCGCCGCTGCCGCCGCCGCCGCCATGGTCCTGCGAGCTCCGCCGCGCCGCCCCGCGCCCCGCTCGCCCGCTCTACCCCGTCGCTGTGGCCTCACGCCCGCTACCGCCGCCACCGCCGCCTCCCGCGGCACCCATGGCCCCGGGCCGCCCCGGCTCGGCTGCCCGGCGCGCTGCAGCGGGAGCGGGGGAGGGCGGGGGGACGGCGCGATGGGCGGCGCCATCTTAGGGGCGACGGGAGCCGCTGGGGATCAAACGTCCTTCCGCCCGCCGCCCCGCGGCAGCCATGGGGTCGCGGGAGCCGTGCCGCCGGCTGGAGGCGATGCTCGGTGCCCTCTACGATCTGGGTGAGTGGGGCCGGGCCGGGCCGTGGGTTACCGGTGATGGGGAGTGCGGCTAGGCCGGGCGCTGCACCGGAGCCCAAGGCACCGCGGCCTTCCCGGGGCGGGGGTGTTCACTCTGAAGCGGAACGATGGCGGCCGCGCAGAGCTGACCCGGGGCATGTGTTCCGGCACGCAGGTGAGGAGCCCGTTGCGCGTCGCGCCGCGGAGGACAGCGAGGCGAGCGCAGGGGCGGCGGCGAGCCGGGGACCGCAGGCGACGGCGGGCAGTGCCGGCGGGGCGGCAGGCGGGCGGCGCGGAGCCCGCGACTTCTTCGGGGAGCTGCGGGCCGAGCTGGGCTCCGCCGCCGCTGCCACCGCCCCGCCGCCCCCCGCTGCGCCGCCGGCCGTGGAGGTGGTGGTGTTCCACGGGAGGAAGAGGAAGGGGCGGCCCAGCTCCGCGGCAGCGCCCGCCGGCGGTGCCCAGGTAGGGCCGGGCGGGCGGGTGGGCTACTGAGTGTTCCGTCTGCCCTTGACCGCCACCTCCCGCAGCCGTGGGTGCTGCTGGCCCCTGGCCTTCTGGTGACGGGACACGCTCCCTGGGCATGGCACCGGTACCGTTGAACATAGCTCAGCTCTTTACAGCACAACTATTATTATTTTTAAAGCCGTTTCAGCGACTTGATGTGGAGCTGGTACTGGACTGGGAGTGCCCCTTTCTGGTGGCGGTTAAAACCAAGCAAAGCCCTCTGCATGTTTGAGGGGTTTTTGCTATCTCCACAGTCCACCACCATAAATTGTGAGACACCTTCCGTAATTACCCGCTTCCCGTGCCTGCTTTCCTCTCTCTTGCTAATTCAGCTGCCTGTTATTCCACAGTCCTTCATCAATCTGTGTCCTCAACTTGATGGCATCGAGCCCTGCTGATTCCCGACAGGGTTGCTGGCAGGGGCAGGGTGAAGCAGGGATTTGGGTCAGGACCTGAAGACTCTTTGGAGTTTTTTTTTTCCATTTCAGAAGATCTCTGGATAAATATCCTATATTTGAAATACGTATATCCCAGCAAAATAAGTTGATCTGCAGATGGGCCTGCTGATACAGCAAGAAGTGAATGAAACGGAGAGCAAAGCCTCTTGGCTACTTCTCTGCCCAAGCATTTTGTGTGCTGCTCTGTTCTTGTGAATAGGTGTGGACGTGAGGTGCCAAAGCTTCCTTCTCTGGCATCACAGCAGCACTTGGCTCTTCATGAGCAACGTGCATCTCGCAGGACCAGCATTGGGTGGTCAGTGGGGGATCCTGTCCTCTGGTTTGGTTTTTGGGTGCTAAATTCCCTTGTCCTACCAAAAACTGTAGCTGAGTTGCTTCAGCAGAGAGGCCTGGGTAGGCTTGGCTGGAAGCAGAGCTGCCTTCCACGCCGAGCAGGGCGTCCCTTGCTCACTCGTTGGTCTCCAGATTCTGTAGCTTCTCTGCTTGTTCTCTTTGAGTTGTCTTTATGGCCATAGTGTCAGAAGCCCAATTCTAAAATAAGCTCAGATGAGCCAACATATGGCTGCTTGGAACTGAGAAGTTCAAGAGACTGACCAAGCTGTTGGTTAAATCTATAAACTTTTGTGCTTTTTCCAGTATGTTTTTCTCTAAATATTGCCCTAGATGTTTATTTTCTCATGCTTTTTACAACTTTTTCTGCCTGAAAAGGCTGGTGTTAGGCTTGTTAGTAAATTGCTCTGAAAATAACCATTTTTGTTTTATTTTGTGGTTGAAATGGACAATTTTATCTAGAAGCTTTTGCAGAGTTGAGAGAAGTTTGGGTTTGGCTCTGGTGGATGCAGAGGGAAGTCCCCTTGTAACCCTGGGACCTGAACCTGTGACTCAAGATGGCTTAATATTCTAAGCGTGAAAAGTAAATGCATTAAAAGCATTCAGGTTCGGTTTTAATACATATGTAGTACTCCTGCTTTTCCTCTGAGGGGATAGTGCCCTTGGGAGCAAACAGGGACAGACAAGCAGATGCTGCTCTTGAGCAGATCGCAGTTTCCCTGCCCGTGCCGCCTGCCTGCATTGGCACGCTTGGGAGCTGGCAGAGCATCCGCCCAGAGAGGTGGTTCAGCACATCCTCCCGGAAATCAGGAGTCGGACACAGTCTAAAATAACCACGGGAGATTTGTTACTGCTCTGAAGTGTCCCGTGTGAGACATTCCCATAGCAAGCGGGCGTGGAGCTCTCCCTGGGGGTTTTGCACTTTTTCTTCCTAGGATAAGGTCTGTCCCCCCTGGAAAGTTCCCTTCCAAACTGAGAACTGCTGATGGTAGGTCTTTGTGTAAATCATGGAGCAGAAAAGGTGTAGTTCTCACTGATCTCTTTTGGAGCAAATAGTTTCTTTAAACAGCGTTAAGTGGGGTCTGCTGTTTGCTGACAGTGCTTCCTTTGCTTCCTTCCTCTTGTGTTCGTTAAGCGGGATATGTGCCCTAATATATGTCCATGCAGTTGTGAATTAAGCTTGTTCTGCATGTTGCCACCAGCTATAGGTACATGCCCTGTTACCGCTGCACACTGTCTCAAACAAAATGACTTAAAAGTTCATGTCCTATCCTGCATTAGCAGTTTGGTGTTGATTTGGAAATGGAACTATATGTGATGTGTAGCTGACATATGGCAGTTTTTATTTTATAAAATTTGTTTTATACTTGAAGGTATACAAATTAGTTGCAGCTATCAATACCTTTCTGAATTATGCAAGTCTTTGTAAGTGTTAGCAGGTGATCCAGGCAAGAAAATGCAGGACAAAGCTCTACGCACTGTGCTATGATGATGCCCTATAAATTGTGCAAGATTGTTCCACTAAGACACTATAATATCTACACATTAAAAATGCCATTGAGACGGTCTCTTCTAATAAATCCAGGTAATAAAGCTAGAAAAAGATACTGCTGGAAAGCTGTATCCTCTTCCCTACAACTCATTTCATATTTCACTACTTTCCACAAAGCTATCGCAGTCAACATTTAAATTGGTGTTACTTGTTATATTCATTCAAAATGTTTTATTTTGTTTATAGACCAAAATAGTGGATGAAGAGAAAAAGGCAAACGAACAAGAATTTAACTTCGAAAAAGTGAGTCACAGTGGGACGTAGCAAATCTCAGTATTTTAATGTGCAGGTGTGTGTATTTTTATGCTTGGGAAAGCTACGGTGGGAGCAAGGAGGAAACACTTCTAGGAAGGGTTATCTCTTGGAGGTGGGGATTTCCTAATAGGTAATTTTGGCTTTGTGCGTTGCTAAAGGAGGAGCATGCTGGCTGCTGTCAACTGCGCTGTGTAGAGAGAGGTGTGTTACAACTCTGTGGCCTTCCTTTCTGATGTTTCAGTGAGAATTTGAGGAGGATCACGGTATGTTAGCTGTGTAAAGTTATGTGAGTAACAGTCACGTATAGCATAGGTCTTTCAGGCCCACGGTGTTAATTTTGGATTTCTGATATTATGTGAGAGGGGGGAAAAAAAGCATGTTGGCATCTGTTTTTAAAACAGCAGATTACTTTTTTCCATTTGTCTTTTTATTCTCAGAATTTTTATATAGAGGAGATCCATTATATGGGGTGTTTTATGTGAAATTAAGAGGATTGAAAATTGTCCCCATGACAGTCCTCACCATCCAGAGATGAGATGGACAGTGGTTAACCGTTCTGCCATATAGCTCCAAACTCGGATACTTTTATTTTATAGCATGCTGATTTCAGGTATTAGCCAGGGTTTCTTTGGGAGTATGACTTTGCTTGTGGTCTGTCAAGTGTTATTTTACAACAGGTTGAGGAAATTATGAAGTGTTTGCAACTTTCTGTCATGTTTTAGGCTCGTCTGGAAGTGCACAAGTTTGGAATCACTGGCTACAAGAAGCAGGAGCAACGCATATGGGAGCAGGAGCGTGCTATCATGCTGGGAGCCAAGGTAGTTGTCGCTTGGTTTGTGCGGGGCGGTCACTTAGCTGTTACAGTGCAGGAAAGCGGTAGAAAACATTGGGGGGTCTTTGATACCACTTCTTTAAGACGCAACATCCCTCGCCCTGATTCTTCTCCCACTTCATCCTTACTTTCACATTTTCTATTCCGTCTTGTCTATTTTCTGTAGACATCTGGAAAATCAGTATGGTTGTGTTGTCAGACATGTTGGTTCAATGATACACGACTGATTGGGGTAGTAACATTTACTGATTTTTAATTAGGCTGTTCAAAACTACATTGTTAGAGGGAGGGGCTTGCTTTTTAAAGCTTCGTTCTCCCAGTGCATTAAAGATGGAGAAAACTGTGCAGTTTTATCTATCATCAGTAGTGTAAAAGAAAAAAAATAATTTTCTAGGCCTTTTTTGGGCAGTGGGGAGGTTTTTGTTTCTAGTGTAGTGTGTATGTGGAAACCTTGTAGGACTGATATAGAGCATGAACATCCCTCTTTCCTGTCTCCACCAAGAAAGACACTGTTTCTGTGTGTCTACCTTACATCCCTTGCATCCCTTCCTCTCACCCAAAAAGAAATAAACCATTTCTAGTGTTTCCCCGCCACCGCCTGAAAAATATTTTCCGTGCAAGTGTGTGAATATTTTTTGAACCTATTTGCAAATTTAATCAGTGGTATCCCTCCCAATCTTTATTGCAGCCCCCCAAAAAGGAACACATGAACTACAAGACTTACCAGGAGAAAATGAAAGAGAAAAAAGCAGCGAAGGATGATGATAAGGAAAAGGTTTGTGTGAAGTTTTCTTTATATAAAGACAGCATGTAAGAGCTAGCCCGAGAGCCTGACAGATAATGCCTCGGGCACAGGAGGAGTGCCTGAGCTTGACACCCGCTGCTCCCCATGGAGTGGGTTCCTGGCTCCAGCAGGACTAATCTCATCAGCAAAAGCTGGTTGTGTGCAGTATGAAGGGCACAGAGTTAGGCTTGTTTTGTGGTGGATTTCACTGCCTCATCCTTTGAGGCCAATAGACTGATGACACAAAATCAGCAGTTGTTTTTTCCCTTGCTTCTTAAGGGGGGGGGAAAGAATGGCCTCCAATTAAAGTTTGTTGCATGTTGTCTAACCACAGAGAGCCGGATCTTCGGCTGGTTTTGTATCAGCACAATTCCATCTAGGATCTTGCTCACTATTTAAAGCAAGGGTGGGGTTTCTGTTGCATCCGTCCTGTAGCACGGCCCATCCGGCTCCGAGCCTGTTCCCTGCTTCACCGCGGAGCTTTCACGTGTAGGTGGGAGCTGGCTGCGGGGCGGGTAATTGCGCTGTCAGCCTGTTTCCTGCCACCCCCTTTCCCAGGGGACCTACTTCTCCTCTGACACATAGCTCAAAGTACATCCAGTGCAAGACCAGATGCAGGTGAACCCTGTCATTTGACAGGCACACTGGGTCAGGCGACTAGGCACACCTGCCTGGTAGTAAGTCCATCTTTTGACCCAAGGGTCTGTCACATGCCCAGGAGACAAGCCTTTCTCCTCACCTGGCTGGATTTGTGCCTCCTCACGTGGCAGGGGCAGCCTGTTGACCACGGGAGGGCTGTGCCTTCCGTAGGTTGACAGGAAGGGCTCGGGCACTCCTGGCCGTGCTTCCATAACGCGTTGCATCACTTGGCCTATCAGAAGGTCTCACAACCTGCTTTAAATGCCTGCTGCTCCGTGAAGCAAAGGCTACTGCGTGTTTTGCGTGCAGATGGCTGTTTAGCCAAGATGCTCTGTTCCTTTTCCATTAAAATATGTATCTTTAAAAACAGGAACATAAAGGTGATTCTCTTAAGAAGAAGAAGAAAGAGCAGAAGGAGAGGTGAGCCGTTTTTAACATGGTTAAAATTAACTTGCTTTTTTATAGCCTCCCCAGTGTATTTCACCTGTGTAACTACGCCCAGTCTTACACCAGAAATCATGCAGACCACAGCGGAAGGAACTTCTCCAGCTGTAGAAGAACTCATAGTTACAGAATGGTGACCTTGCTCAGTGTCTAGCAGTTTCAGAGTCCTTAGTTACACAGCTTAACTGAAAACCTGCCAGTTCTGTCCCGACATGTCTAAGATTGCAGCTGGAGTGTGCAGACCCAGGATATGCTACTCGCTCATAGCCCTGAGAAGTAATTTCTGCAGAACACAAGCTATGGTATCCAGAGGCTTGTAAGGTGAAGCGGCATTCTTAATTATGCTGTGGCACGTTCACTGAAATGTATCTTCTTTCTCTACCTGAAAGTCTTTTTCAACTTTTTTTTTTTTAAATATATATATTTAATACATATAAATTTTTTTTAATATATATATATTATATTATATATATATATAAAATTCATTCTGTAATGTGTTGCAAATTTTGAATGGCTATGCAGGCCACAAATGTTCTGGGATCGTTACCTGCTATCATTTGATATTCCATGATACCAAATACTGGTGACAAATAAATAGGTGACATTTTTCACCGTATTGATCATTTTAATGAGTTACTGGTGTTTCTCTTAATTCTTTCTTTTATCCATTCCTATTTCAGGAAGACCAAAAGGAAGAAATCGGTACCTAGCATTTGGCCTGCAGGACAAGTTGGAAAATTCAGAGATGGGACCTTGATTCTGCAAAGCTATGACATAAAGAAAATTAAATCATCTAAAGTTATCAAATGAACTTCTGATACAGAGTTAAATGGACAATACGCATAAGACAGAATTCACATTGCCACTAACACAGACTTACGGAGCCTCTCTCCCTACCACCATGTCCTGTTTTGTTTTTTTTTTTACCTTATTTGTTGTTGCAGGATTTCCATTCTGCCTTGGGAAAAATATGAGAATTTACCGTTTTATAAATAAAAATAAGACTTTTTATTAAGAAGGTTACACAGGCTATTTTTTATTAGTTAATGTGTGCTGAAGAAAACATTTCACTTTCTAGAATCAGCTTATTGTTTAGGAGTAAAATAGTAATTAATTAATGGTTTAAAATATGTAGTGCACTGCTTTCATCTGGAAGGAATACGGAAAAAGCAATACCTTACTTGCTGTGAACCTGAAGTGGGTATTCTCAAACACTTACCAGGTATCCATCTGTTTCTGTATCTGCAAGAATTGTTAGTGGATAGTGGAACTGCACAACAAATGGTTTTCCTGTCCAGCAAAACCTCGTAAGGTTTCAAAATTATCCAGTTTGTAATGAACATGAGATTTTCTAAAGTTTTGTCCCAGGTAAGATATAACTTGTGTATCTCTGCAGAGATCTCCAAATAAGCACCGTTTCAAATGGTGGTTTGGTGGGTGGGTTGGTTTGTTTTTTATTAAAAAAAAAAAAAAAAAAAAACAAACAAAAAAAAACAAAAAACAAAAAAACACCCAAACAAAAAAAACCCCACACAACAACAAAACCAAAAACGTGAGACTTGAGACCTGAGCCAGATGAGGCATGACACCCAATAGCTGCTGGTTGCTCATGGTTAACTCATGTTTGTTTTGATGAGTGTTCCCATGCTTCATAAGGCTTTTCTATGAAATCTTTGTCAAAACGAAAGTTTTAGTGCTATTTGGATTTCAAGAATTTGGTGTTTCTGAAAGAACGGTTTTGTCCTCGGTAGTGGTTTGTGGGGTTTTTTTGAAGTTTGTGTTTCCATTAGAAATGGCAATGATAAGCAACATTCCCAAATGCTGTCTCTGCTCTACCTTGAGCTAAAGGAACTTGAATATTTCAGGGAGAGGCAAAAATAAGGTTAACTGTTAAATGACAGTTTACACTGTGTTGTTTATACATAAGGTTACCTGGAGCTTCTTTGAAAAGCTCTGGCAGTGAAGCAGGTGTATATGAGAAGGAAAACAGCCCTTACTGGAGAAACTTCTTCTAGGTCTGTGGGTGAAATTCAGCGCACCCCTGCGGGCTGGGGACGCGCGCTTCCTGCCTGATGCCCGGGAGCCTGAACAAGGTGAGCTCCAACCCTGAGCAAGCAGCGAGGTCCGAGTCAGCTTGCGGCGAGGTCCGAGTCAGCTTGCAGCGAGCGCGAGAACGGCAGCACTGTCCTCTCCCCACACAGCAACATCGGAGGCTGCCCCCTCCTCGGGATCAGAAAATACTATTATTTAAGGAAAGCTACACCACAGAGAGGGACGCTTTCTCGCACTCTCCTTCCCCTGTACCTTCCACCTTACTTTCAGGTCCCGGAGAAGTGGCCTCCCAGCTCGGAGAGAGCGAAGAGGAAGGAGGGAGCCCCGAGGGAAGGAGAGCTGGGTAACGAAGCAGAAGGGAGCGTTTCTGGAGCCATGTGGGCAGAAGAGAGGTGCGCAGAGTTGGGTTGCTAAATGCTGTTATCTCATTTCATCGTTGCGTAATTCGATTTCTTCTCATTCAGTATTGGTTGCAGATTCAAACCGGAATTAATCCGATCTGGTTACTGAAGACGTAGACTTAGAGAAACGTCAAATCGCGATTGCATGTGAAGGTGTAATCGCGAAGCAGGATTGAGTACAGAGCATCAAGACTTGTTGAGGCAACAGATGGGCTTTGGATGTTGTGGGATAACCTGTATTTTTTTAATTCCCGGTTAATCCTTGAGCTCAGTTTTTCAGCGCTCACTTCTAGATAAATTGTTGTTCATCTGGCTTTGGGTATAACATGTCCTCAATCCACTTTGGTAATTTAAAGGGTTCACTTCCCACCTCCGCAGCTCCCAAAAGCTGTTTAGGAGTGAAACTTGGTCAGAATGGAGTATCTAATTTTTTCAGTCCTGGTCTCAAGCTTGTAAGCTCTGTTAAAGAAGAGTTGAAAAAAATTCGGTTCTTAAAATAAAAAGTTGAAAACTGAAATGCCAAGCTGACAGTGGAACGTGAAAGCTTGGGGGGAAAAAAAAAAAGCTTATTCAAAATTTTGCATTTTCTCACTCATTTAACATTGGTGCGTATGCATTATGAATGGTTTCTGTTATATGGTGATAGGTTGCTTTTTTGTATCAAATCCCCGAGCTGATTGAGCTGGCCGTGCTACATCCCTATGGGATGATGTTCTCAGTTAAACATGGTACCTTCCGTCCCATATTTGTCACTAGACGCATTAACAAAAATGGTAACAACCGACATCTGGCAAAGAAAACTGTTGAGAACCTGCTACACACCTAGTGTTTCTCTGGCCTGGCATGTGTTACTAATTACCAGAGTTCAGCAGCAAGCTGTGTCGCTTTTGGAGCGTGTGCTGATGCAGGAAAGCCAGTGTTGACTGAGTAACTGATGGGCGATGGGCAAGGGAGAGCATGGACCGTCTTATTTTGCCCTCTAACGTGCAGTGGAATAGAGGAATGAGGGATAAGGGAAGAATGCGAGGATTTCTCATCTGCTCCCTTTTGCGTGCCTTTTCCCATGACAGTTAGCTTTACTCTCATTTCCCCGTATGCTAAACCCATTGCGATTATCCTTCCTCCCCGTCAAACCCATTGCAATGAAGGAGTTGACACCAAGTTGTTGTCTCTGGCGGGGGGGGAGGGGGGGCGGGGAATAAATAAGGCCACGATCGATGGTGTCTCCGTGCTCTTGTCTGTACTTACTACCAATTGTTTTGGCCAGGTTTCTGTTTCTTACCCCGGCACCGCTGTTAGTGTGTCGTCATGCTTTATTCTGCTTTATTAACAGACGCTTAGGAAGGCATCTGCTTGATAGAGGTGTGCAGCTCCAAGATGGTATGTCATTTCAAACCATCTGCTGTGGTTTGGGCATCCTCAAACCAGGACACCATCTTACATCGTTTTGTCTTTCCTGCCCAGACAAGCTTTCCGCCTGCCCAGTCTGACTTTCACACTTGCCCGAAGGCCTCTCCAATGCGACCCTACTGGTGTCACAGTTATTTCCGAGCTCTGCTTTCTCCAGTGTCAAAAATTTCTGGAGAGTGGGAAATCACTGAACGTGCCTAAGGTGACCTGGAGCTAAATGACACATGCCCAGGTCCTCCATAACCACCATGAGCCAGAGCTAAGGGAGTGGTGCTGAGAAAGAGGCGTTTCATGCCGCCGAATCCAGGGGACGTCTGAAGTTGAGGCAATGGGTGGTTGCTCTGAGGGGGGACTCTTGGCTTTCTCCAGCTGCCGGATTGTTCTTGACTGTGGTAACAAAGCAGGTATCAGCAGTTAGAGTTGGGTGCGCATCCTGCGTGAGCGCCTCATCTACGTTATGACATAATATTTTCAATAATAAATGGGATACTGAGGCTGAGTTTGTTGGCAATGTTTTAAGAATTTATTTAGAAACTGTAAAACAGCATAAACTCATGTGTGAGGTTTTCCAAAAGGGTAATAAGAATACACAAAGTTTTAGTTGGACCAAACGACAGAACGCAGTTTGTTTCCAATTCAAAAAATACAAACGTTTGCTACAGGTAGAAAATTATAAAAAGTTCCTATTTTCCTCTTGATCTGGTGATAGACACATACAGCAGAGATGTATATTTCACCAGCTCCAAATTCATATAAGCTGTGGGAAATGACGATAAAGGAAAAAAATGTCGCGGTTAAGAAGAAAACACAGAAACAACTTCTTGTCTTTCGTTTAACCGGAATTGAACACTGTTATCTTACTCCTTTGCACTTTTTTGGTTGCCAACATTTAAGTTAGTGTTATTCATGCTTCATATAACAATCAGAAATAACAGCAGGTTTACCTCATGCATTTATTTTTAATACTCATCACATAACGTCTTCTCACCATGCTACCTAGAAAGGTTAATGTTTTTATTGACAACATTTAAGGGAGGTGGAGGATGAAGGAATGCAATCAGGATCCAGGAATGTTTCTGTCTACCGCTCCACAAGAAAATGTTAGAAATCCTCCCGATTAGCATTAAAAAAAAAAAAAAAAAAAAAAAAATTAATCAATTCTGCTTGGATCTGTTTGCAATAACAAATGTAACAAAGGGTCGCTTAACAGAAGGGGAAAATGCTGCTGAGTGCTTCTGTCAGTAAAACGCACGTCTGTCTCCTGTATTGTGCAAAGACGCAGGAGCCCCGCACGTCTCGTCTCTGTGGCTTGCACATGGGCTGCTGCACCTAAGAAGACCAAGTGCGTCTTATTTGTGATGGGTTTGTGCTTCAGGCTGCCGCTCCAGCCGGTTGCGTGTGTGCGCGCAGCATTCACTAGTGCTGGGCAGAGGAAATCGCCAAAAATGTTGTCAGTAAAAACTCAGCTCACTTTAAAAAAAAAAAAAAAATATATGTGTTAAAAAAAAAAAAAGAGACTCTCCATCTTTGTTTGGTAATTTTCAGTGACAAGTGCCCTTTACATTTGCAACGTGTTTGATTTGTTACCATAACCTGTTGAAGGACTTCCCTGATGGGGACTCCCTCCTGAAGGACTAGCTGATCTAGCCAAGATGCTCGGGGTTTTCATATTATCTTTCCTGGTTCAAAGTTGAATTCTTGACTTTGCTGTTTAAGCAGAATGCCGCAAAATTGGGAAGGCCTGAGACTGGGTCAAACAACTCTCTTTCCTCATCTTTCTCTTTGTGAGCAAAGGATGTGCTAGGTGGCACCACAAAGCTGCTGCTACCAGGTTGTTGGTACTTTGCATCCCTTCTCACAGGAACTGTAGTCCAAAAAATGCGCCACCTCTTGTTGGCAGTCGCAAACACAGGGTTTTTCATATGGTGGCAGTGGCAGCTTAGCCTTGATGTTATCTCTCTCCCTTACCTTCTTTAAGACATATAATGATGTTAGAAAAAAAAAACAAAAACAAAAACAAACTGCGTCTCACATTTCTTCTTGCTCTAGAACAGCTTGGAAACTAGAGTATTGTGTGCTCTCTGCCATCTTTACTAACTACGCTTTGGGAAAAAACAAACAAACAAACAAAACAAAAAAAAAAAAAACCCCTTACACAGCACTAAGACAGAGCTCTATCACCAGCCAAGAACAAACTACAGCAATACACTATCATGGCATTATTTACAACATGATGGAACATTATGCATATAATAAATTGCATTTAATACTTTTCCTCTTAAACTCTGGCATATGTAAGCTCATGCTTTTTCTGTTTTATTTATTTTGTTCAGTCCAATATATGTTTCTCTACGTACCTTAACTGTATAGGCAAGTATGGGAGGCTACAATGCTGTTTGCCTGTCTTCTGTATGTGGTCAGAAGCCAAATTGCTTTCCGGATTCATGGTACATCACATTATGCTACTGTCCTCACTGACACTTATTTTGTAGCGCGTACCTTTCCACAGCAGAAGTAGTAAGGGATTGGCAACTAGGCCTGTGCTCATATTGATGTTAAGTCTTAGTAACTGAGGTCTTGTGAGTTCTTTTTGAGTTGATGAGGGGAAAAGGGAGTGGAAATTGTGTAGCGCTGAACGCCTTGGGAAGTCTGACAGTGCTCCTGATGGCACACTTTTTCTGTTTGCTCCCACTAAGCTTAACAGGGAAATTTACAGAGGAAACAGCCAGGAAGAAGGTTCACAAAGGATAAGGTTGGGGGGGTCAAGAGTCCCTTGTTGCTCTGCAGGGCAAAGTTTGCCTGCTGCATTTATTTAGCAGCTGTGCAGATGTTTCAAATTGGTGTATGCAGAAGTGAAGCCTCCTTATGTTTATTAGAGAATGGATTGGGGTTTTTTAAACATTAAGTCAATTTATAGCTACCTTGTGTGGACTCTGCACCATAGGGGATGAGATTAATCCCAGTGCAAAAGACTTTGCTCTCCTACTTCGAAGGAACAGCCTGGCCTGTAGGAGCAGAAGAGTCCCATGAAAGGCAGCTCTGTGCGGGACCAGGTACCAGGGGAGCTTGCAGTCCCAGAGAGCTGCACCAATACCCCAAGGAATCAAAAGGAAGCAAGAAACATCTGAAGTGGTCCCCTTTGGTATCCATGCTATTCTTCGGCTCCCTGAGCAGTCAGCAACACAGATTCTGCAAGGATCAAACAACTAAAGGCTGGTTCCCTCCTAAAGAAGGGATTTGGAGGAAACAAAAAATGGCGTAAGAGATGCTGTAGGTGAAGAACATGTGAACTGCTGGGTTTATAACGAGTCAGACTTCGGGGCAGTTACCTGCAGAGAAACAAACTACCGCCAACCCAAGCAGCGGGGTGGAAGTGCCCCACTTCTCCCCACCTGATACTGTTCTCCAAAGGGAAAATTGTGCTCTGCCTGTGTTCAGATGGCTACTGCCATCTAGATGCTCTGCATAAATGCTCACATGTGGAGTCATTAGTTTCCTAGCATAATTCTAACTACTTAAGCATTATTTCTTTTAACCAAACTACCAAACTCTATGCAGCTGAAGTCATGAGACAATCTGTTGGGGTAACTTGGTTTATTGCTATGGGCCATGCCAAGTCCAAGTCCTTGAACTTGTACACAACTAACACATACACCCACTTTGTTTAGGTTCAGACCTAGGCTAAATTAGTCTAACGCACGATCCCTACTTCTAACTGTATTCCTTTTATTTTATTTGCATTTCCACTGAGTTAAAAGGAGACTGTAATGGTAGCTAGTCTGTACCCTACTTTTATGAATGTTAGAATGTGTAGAGGATAACAAATGAGCTTCTCTACAGCTCTGAAGCGTGTCGCCACCTACTGTCCATATTTCCATTAGAAATTAGTAACCTGTATCACTCACTGCCTTCTCCCCAAGGTATAACACACCAGGAACAGATACCAAAGCAACTATGAAAACCAAAACCCATTCAGAATTAATTTTAAACATCTGGCAATGGTTGAAGATTTGAAAGATGTAAATTCATTTGAGTTTCCTTCACAGAGGTTGGGAGTAAAGACAAAGGTTCAGTCCCAAAACAAACAATGTCCTTTTGTTTTCAATAGGAAAAGTGAAAGTGGAGTGCCTTCTCTATTAAAATTATCACGGGATGTTTCCCATTATAAAAAACTATGTGCAACTTATGTACAGTATTCCCATACGCTGCTCTGACTGGCAATACTCGAAGCCAATGCTATGATTACAACTGTCAGGTTCGTAGAAGACAACTTTACAATGAGCACACTCAAGAGGAAATTTGGGATCTGGTAGCATTCTAGCTGAGGTAGGTTAAAACAGACCCACTAATTAGAAAATCCTGCACGAGTTCATACGGTATTAAATGAAACCAAAAAATTATAATACAGTTGGTCTCTGCTATTCTTTAAGAAACCAAAATGAGCGTAGCACAGTTATTCCAATGTCTACAAGTTTACTAATACAATCCATTCCAGATTTTGAAGAAAGTACCGTTGTTTTCCCACTTAAATGCTTACGTTATTTTTTCCCATCGTTGGTTTTGTTTCATGTTTCAGTTTTGACATCGCTGAAGGTGCGAGGCTGTTCTGCGGGAGAGGTGGGCTACAGGCTGCTTGGTTGGTTACAGGCAGCGCGATGGCAGCCTGCTTTTCGCCTGTGCAATAGCTGTGTCATTCTGGGCTGACTCCTCTTCCCCATAGCGGCTGCGAGGCGGGATGATCCCAGGGAGGATCCCGGCCGCTCGGCCGCTGGGAAGCCCTGCTGTCGCTCAGCGCTACCTGGGTGATGTGCTCCGGCCAGAGAGCAGCAGTGGACCTGCAGCAGGATGCTTGGGGGCCGGCAGGCTGCTTGAAGGCAGGCCTGGGCTCTTTGTCCTGTGGCTGTGGTTCAACGCAAGGCAGTAAGCTGGATTTTGGTCAGAATATCTGTTTTCAGGTTTTATAATTACATGTCTGATAACAATGTGTGTGTGCATATACGTGCACTTGCAGAGGAGAATTTGTGTAAGCAGCAGCATTTTAAAAAAGGAAACGGTACATAGATGGGATTTAAGAGTTTATGCTTTTCTTATTTGATAGCACCACGCTTAGGGAGACAATGACGGAGTCTGAGATGTCATGGGCTCACACAGTCTGCAGCATCTTGTCCTTACGTGTCGCCACTATACACACACGCACACACACACACACACACACTTGCATATGTCAACTGCATTCAGAGGAAATGAAGTGCACACACACACAGAGCAATGTGTTTTCTGACAACAGCACACAGGTGACAGTGCCACAGCTTTGGGAAAAGTTCCATGTCAGTCCGACTCCAGTTGTCATGTGCAGCACCTGAAACGGCTGCTTGTTTTCATGGGAGATGCCAGACACAGGTAATTCTTGCAAAATATTTATAGAATCATAGAATGTTTTGGGTTGGAAGGGACCTTAATGATCATCTAGTTCCAACCCCCTGCCATGGGCAGGGACACCTCCCACTAGACCAGGCTGCTCAAAGCCCCATCCAGCCTGGCCTTGAACACTTCCAGGGATGGGGCATCCACAGCTTCTCCGGGCAACCTGTTTCAGTGCCTCACTGCCCTCACAGTGAAAAATTTTGTCCTGATATCTAATCTAAATCTGCTCTCTTCCAGTTTTATGTCCCAATCCAGAAAAAGTCTTAGGGATGTATTTCACATTAATGCTATGAATGTCTCTCGCTCAAGTGCTTCATTAGGATCAAGACATTAATTAGCTCACACTAATCTAATAGAAAATTAAGGCTCTGATCTCAAAGCTACATTGGAACTACAGCTGCCCAGGGTTTATCAGGATCAAGGTTGGAAAGCAGCATTTCTCTACATGGGATGCTTTGCATGTGCCATATTTAAATAAATCTCGTATCAGTTCAATTCAAAGGGATCTCCCCTGCACCGTTTTCCAAGAGTTGTGCTGATAACCACAATCAGATCTTCTGTATGGTAGTCTCCACAATCACACCAAAATAACACAGTAAAATGTATCAAGGATATTTTTCTCTCAACTTTTCTTATCTGAATTCTGCATGTATGATGGTGTTAGCTAAAATGAGTGCAACTATTACATGGCAGTGTTTGGAAACCAATCTTATTCTCGTTGAAGATAACGAGATAAGTTCTACCACTGAATTCTAGGAGAAGGTTATCCCATAGCTTACTGCAGTATAGAGCCAGAAGGAACAATTACAATGGCCATTTGAGCCGCTGTATGTAGCAGGCAACCAGGAATTCTCAAGCACACAGCCTCCACTTCAGCTGTCAAAACATATGCTTTCTTGATTTAAGGACTTCAGGTGGCAAGGGAATCCGGTTCACCTACTGGTAAATTACTCCAACAGCCGTTGTCCCCCAGTCTTAAGTCTTACACATTTTTTCCAGCATCCCTAGTATCTTTTAAGCACAAATCCAGCCATGAGAGAGAAAATACACTCATTTAACCTTTTGCTTTATAAATGTGTTTGTGTGTGTGTGTGTGTGCATATGTGAGTACATATGTATGCAATGCCGTGTGGATATGTTCAGGTGCCCATCTGCAATGGAGTGCCAGTTCTGTGGGTGTGCTTGCTATGGCTGTTAAATTAAAAATGGAGTGGGCTAGCTGAAACCAGCGGATTATTCGGTGAGCAACACACTGTACAATGTTTTAAGTCAGGGAAGAGAATGCTTTTTCGCTGACTTACTGAAAAGTGCCAAATCACACTGAGAAAGTTTACAGAATCCAGCACAGGGTCGAGCAGGGGCTTCATCAGTTGTTGGGCAACTTGGGCTGTTTTACACATTGTGGCACCTCTAGTCCCGTGTGCAAGGTCACCTGCACAAAGAAGAAATAACACGTAGATTCAAAACTGGGACATCCTCAGCAGAAAGCATTTGTGAAGACCAAGAGCAAGTAAATGACAGGGGAAGGGCTGTGGGACTATCAGGTCCAGGTTTAAGTTATCAAGAATATTAATGGAGCCTATATTCAGCCCCTGAAATAAACAAGTCTCCTTCCCCCTTCCGTCCTGAACACCTTGGGATCTAGAAGCCAGGTGTCCATATCTCCTCCCAAATCCAGCCACCAGTTGTAGGTCTCCAGCAGTGCTGCTTGCTAGACACAAGGTGGATGGTGTCTTTACACAAGGGCCCCTGAGTACTTCAGGACAGGCATCATGCAGTGGAGCCCATGTACTAAATATAAGAAAATCCTTTTATCTTTGCTGTCCTGGCAAGAGAGAGCACAGGACATTTCAGTGCTCTTTCTATAACCCGACACCTCTACGAGGTCAGGGTTCCCACACAGACGTACCAGAGCACCATCCGACAGCAAACCCAAGCTTAGTCTCAGAGTTTCCCCCTGCCCCCTTGTTGGCCACACTCTGTCTTAACTCAGTTGTAGTAAGAAATGTAAACCAGGTACTTAAAGGGTGTAGGCACCTAAAACTGAAGGTAGGTTGTGAGCAAAAATCTGTGTTGAATATAGCAGTGAGGTGCCCAGAGAAGTGCCTGTGTCTTCCGTGTTGGTGCATCAAACAGAATGAAGCTATGAAACCTCCTTGAAAGATTTGGATGCCACCAGTAACAAATGCTAAATGTTCATGTACTAATAAAGCCATGCAAGGTTTCTGGTTTCAGTTTGGGTGTTTCAAATGGTGAATGTTCCACCCTGGCTGCATTGGTCCTGCCTGATCTAAGCTGACCTCCTTCAGTCCTCAGGCTTATGTGTGTTTCCGTAGGTTCTCCCTTACACTATGTCCTGTTTCTAACCACATGCAGTAGTCCTGAAGTAAAAATACTTTATATTTAAAGAGGGTTCCTCCAAGAGGAGACCCTCTTGAGAACAGAGAGCAATCTCCAAAATTCAGAAAGAGCAGGAGTGATGTTCTGACTGGGTCTTCTCTGTTGCACTAATTCTCTGACCTACGTTATCGTTGCTCTCTTCACCACTGTGCTCCTCACATTTCTGCTTCTTGCCGATACTAATATTCTCCAAACAAGATCTAAGAGGAATTAGGATACTCAAGCTTTTTAGTCAAACTGGCAGAGGAAGCTGCTTATCACTGCTGCTTTCCAAGTGGAGCGTTGCAGCAAAATAAGTGTAGGAATTAGTGTGTGGAGATACTTGTACTTATTTTTACGGCATTACTCCTCACATCTGTGAGGCAAGGCAGAAGGTCAAATGGAGTTTTACAAAAAATAGTGTTAGTAGCCTAGGCATCAGCCTGAGAAGGCAAGAGCCCCTATCCATACTGCCCCTATCCATACCTACAGATGACGTTACCAGCCCCAGCAGCAATGGCCGATAACGTACATTCTCCTTTAGATGAGACAGGTAAGTGGGACTGAACTGCAGAAGACTTACCTGGACATTTCGATTGAGGCTCAATGCAGGCATGAAGACACCCTCGACGTTTTCAAATGCTGGAGGCCCTTGCTGCTGCCCGTTTATGTAAAAGGTCAGGTTGTGCTTGTTCAGATCCAGGAGAACACCAACGGTGGCACCTTTAGAAACTCCTCCTTCAGTCCTAAGGTACAAAGGGACTACACTGTTGGTGAAGACAAGAGCGCTACACCGCCGCTGCTCCCTCTGGGACAAAGCAGTCTTACTGAGCAAAGAGAGAGTGGAGCAGCACGGTGAAATGATTATCCCCGCGGCATTTGGCAATGACTGATCCACACCTTTATCTGAAGCCTATGTACCACATTCATGGGAGCTCAATGCAGGGGATCCTAAAGAGAAATGAGGTCCACCTCTCCTCCAACTGCAATCTAAGAGCTGCAAATGGGGTCCAGGGCTAACAGGTCCCCTCAGCTGATGAGGGAGGGGGAGGTGAGCAGGTCAGGTCAGTACTGAGCGTGTGGGACAGGAGTCCTGGAAACATGGCTCCTCAGAGCATCCCTGCTATAATGGAGTGATGCACAGCAGGGAATGAAAAAGCAGAAAGCTGGTTTCCTAGGCCTTCATTTCTAACCATTAGGCCTGCTAACAGCTCAAGACTCAGACTTCCAGTTCGAGTAGTCACCTTGGCATCCCTTAAGGCGACCCAGCTTTCCAGAGATCAGGGAGCCAGCAGAGGTAAAACAGATACTGGTTTTGGGGAGGAAGGGAAGGTGGGGCTGGTTAGGGATAAGCATAGCTCCCTGACCCGCAAGGTGCTCAGCTATAGGACTGGGAGCTTTTTCAAGTATGCAGACACAGTTCTCAGTACCAGTGATAACTGGTTGTGTCAGGAGCAGCTGCTGAGAGCTACCACGGTTATCAGAGCTTGCCAGGACAGAGTCAGCCAGCCATTACACGCCTGAGCGATTTGACATTAATGCACTTTGATTTGAGGGTTAGTCAAACCCAGTATTGCTTTAAAGAGCACTGAGCAAAAAAATCTACTAGATATGCAGATTGGCCACAGGCGCTGCTGCTCTACTAATACCATGGGGGCTCTGCGATGGATTTACAGCCTGACACAATTTGTTCAGGGTAAATCAGATTTCAAATAATTTGCAGTAGGAAAGGAAGCAGCTGTCTTTTGTCCCACGCACTCCCCTCAGGCACATAACATTCACAAGATTAATGCAATTTTAACATAAAATTTATCACAATAGGTAGGCAAAACATCAAAAAAAAGCGGGGGGTGGGATGATCAAAATATGATTAGGAAGAATATAGTGCAGGGTAAGAAATTTTCATCTTGTCCACTAGATGTCATAAACTGGTTTCCTTTAGACTAAACGTGGCACATGGCATTTCCTCTGAAGGTAAAGAGAGTTTTATCTGTGGCTTAATAGTATAGAATACTATTCTGACTTCTCTGTTTAAAGCTCTTCAGACAATAACAGTGTAGCTGAGAATCATGAACTGAGGGTCGCAGATGTATTAGATTTCAAACTAACAGTGTCATGCAGTTCTCAGGTTCTTTTTATTTGCTTTCTGCTCCTATGGGCATTAATAGGCTTCTCTTCGAGGTCTTGCCCAGAACCATAAAGTAATTTATTTTCCAAGAAAAGTTAAGATGCTTACCTAGCCGCAGTATCTCAGAATTGAGACTGTTTTTATTAAAAGCACTCAATCATAAAACTCATGATGTGATTGTGGGAAGCAATAGGACTATGATCTAGAGTATTTACAAAGAGATTATGTTATTTTTTTTCTCTGTTTAGGAACAGCTTTGATTGTAGGGCACCGTGTTTTATATCCTGCAGTGTTTTAAAATAGATTTTATGACGTCCTTTGAAATGACATTGATTCTCTTAGGGAAACAGAAACAGCAACTTTGCCTTTTTGAGATTATTCTGCTCTTTCCTATATGATAAGCTAATTTGCTTCCTGTGGGCTAATTAGCTGTGTGCTGCACAGTGACATTGGGTGACTCCTCTGCAGCCCCTGGGGACAGCCCAGCTGAAGAGGAGACGGATGCTGCTTGCAGAGCCCAGCGGAGGCGAGTGCAGGATCCAGCTGCGGCCTCTCCAGAGCAGAGGGATGGGGACCCTCTCCCTTCGTTGCTGCCCCACGTCTTGCAGGACTTCAGCAGGTAGATTGCCCTGTTCCTTGCCTACCATCTCCCCACAGCGGGCAACCAGCTCTGGCAGGACGAAGCCAGGACAAAGCCAAGCAGGGGACAATTTGCCGTGCTGCTGCCAGGGAGGTTGGACTTCTTCTGAGGCTGAACACCTGCTCTTCCCAAGCATCCCATGATTTCCTTGGGCATTGTACTTTGAGGAATCCAGTGCTTTTTGGACTACTGTCATGGTCACTTCCCTTAGGAGAAGTGGGAGAGTCAAAGTTTCATGAGCAAACTTATGCAAGGTATTTCCTCACTCTTCTGTACATCATTTAGACAGTATTACAAGATAATTTTTCTAATAAAAGCCTTAGTTGCAATAAAAAAAGCCAGATAGCTCAAGAGACTCAAACTGATGTTCCTTTCTCATACTACACTTCTGCAGCAGCTTGTAAAAGAGCTGTTGCTTTACTGTAATGTGTTTTCTAAACTACTTAATGACAGTTATACCAAAGGCCCATAATAATCTGCAGGCCACGTAAAAGGAAAATGCAATTGTTTTTTACAATATTTTTTCAGTGTATACTTAGCATTCACTAAATGATAATCCATTTTTGAAGATATGCACCACTCTCTCACTATTTCAAGTAAATCCCAGTCTTCACACCTCCTTTCTCAAAGTCCTGAACATTTTAATTTTCTGGGTGCAATCGTAAGTCCTGAGTGTGGAATTGCTGTACAGAAGCCCAGAAGAACAGAGTACAGATAGGAGAATTTGGCTACCATGAAAAATGGCATTGCCTCTGTCAGTGGAGGCTGTTATTCTAAGATGCTTTCAGCAGCAGCTTGGATGACGTGCAGAACAGGACTGCATGGATTGGCTTGAGGAATTAAGAATAGCAGCAAGTTTCGCTATTATTGAAACATAAAGCTTAACAATTTATGAACACTTTAACAAACTGAAGAATTAGTTTAACTCTCTTAACAGTATTTAAATCATGGGTTTTACAGTAAGTTAACAACTTTACCATGTCTATTGTCAAGGACAGTATTTTACAGACAATTATAACATTTTTATGCGATGAAAACCTGGTCTTGAGATCTCTGGGGTTAGTTAAGAGACTCTCCTGATTGCAGGGGGCTTTAAGTCTACACTCCAAATTCTCCAGATTTTGACTTCCTGCTGTCTTTCAGTATAAAATATTTCAGTGCGATTTTTGTCTCTTTCTTTACATAACCATGTGGAGGCAAGAGCATCGCCTATAGCACCAGGTACTCCTGCTCTTGGAAACTTTGCCAAGGAATGCATCTATTGCAATGAATGCCTCTTAGCAATGAGCGTGTAACATCTCTCCTGTGAACTGATTATTTCCAGGAATAATGGGCTGAAAGGTATCTCCCAAAGCCACATCCCTACCCTAAAGTGTCTTCTTGACCAATGTTTGTTCAACCTATTGTCAAAGGTCCCCTCTGTTTTTGACAGCATTAGAGTCTTCTCTTCATGCCTCTTATTCTGGCATTACAGAAGTCACGATAGTTTTTAAGGATGTAGACGGGTCCAATTTTGCATGTCGTGAGTGAAAAGAACAGGAAAGTACTCTAAACATGACAGGTCCCATGAACAGGTCTTTCGAGCTTCACCTCAGCTTATCCTTGAAGTTAGTAATTTATTTATTGCCCTAATTTCTTCTCATGAAGATTAGGAAGGATGAAGTGATTACTAAGACATAGCCTCCATCACGACATCTGAAAGCCTAAAAGCTGTCAATAAACTTCCTTTGGACTGTGACACTGCTATCATGCCCATGTCTCCAGTGGGGAAAAACAACTAGGCAGCAATAACTGTTTCCACAAGACTATTACAGCTAATGAGTTAAAAAACTGACCTACTTGACTGTCATGGTTAAAAATATAATGCCTAGACCTAATTTCATTGAAGCGCGTGTGATTTCATAAGACTACATGCCCTTTGCGAGCGTACTTCACTCGACCGGCTGTTCCACGGGTCTATCTGTGCCTTGGATGTGCCTGCAAAGCCTTTGTGCTTTATCTAGTAAAAACTGGGAAACTATCGTCAACACAAAGCACTTTGTTCTCCTATTGAAGCAGGATGATTGGAAATCTGATGCGTTTTCAATTGTGCTTCCCAGAAACAAAGGTTTTGCTTCGCTCGTATGTTGCTTGCCGGGAGAAGCATGCTGAGGACCAAATCCATAAAACAGGTTTCTGGGACAGTAGCACACAGAATGGTTGCCAGCTTTTTTCCAGAAAACATACGCTGTTTCACACAGCATTAACATTAATACAGCTTAACATTACTTCCGCCCTAAATTGAATCAAGCTATTAAAGGAACAGATAACTTTTGGATACATTTGTTATACTGATGTTATTTTACTCTATATTGACTTAGGACATCATTAAAGGCCTTGGGAGCCAATGAAGACGTTCCAATTGACTTCAGATAGCTTTGGACCCGGCTACAAGGTTCTTCCACCTGTCTGTAATGAACTGCAAAATCAAACTATGCTTCAAACAAAAAATCCCAGCAATTGTGGTATACTTAAACTTAAAATACAAATATGCTTTAGAGTATAAATAACTGTTCGACAGGAGACATTGCGACCAACTTTCAGATACAGTGAATGATGGCATGAACTTATCTCTTTAACGAGATAATATTAGCATTTGAACATTTTAAAATCACTGCAAGCCTTTCTTTTAATCATTTGGTATAACAGAAAAAACAGCTGAGCTAGTGAGTGTGGAAGACCTGCTGGAACAGTCAGAAAAGTGAATGGAAATTGATTCCTGCCCTGGCGCAGACATGCTATGTATCCTTGGTCAGTCACTTCATTTGTACAGCAATCTCCCACCATGAGATAGACTATGAATACAAATATAGCATTTTCCAAAATAAGCAAGGGACTTAGGATCCTGAATCACACTCTTCGGCTGAGATCTTCTCAAAGGTCTCAGTTCCCATAGTACTCAGCTGACCTTCAGCTAGGGCTTGACCCTCTCATGGGACACGGAGAGAGAGCAGTGCAGTTCTGCTCTGGTGGTACCCCAGGGACCTTCAAGCAAAGCTGACCCTGGGTAGCTCCCCTGAATCATGTCAAGGAAAACACAGCCAGCATTAGGCAGATCACAAGGGTTGAAAGCCATGCAGTCGCGTCAGCACAACACTGGATCTGTGCTGATACACCTTGTCTCTGTGTCATTCCACCCTGGAGGTAGCTTCAGTTAGAGCACACAGAGCCTCTAAGTGGTGGGAGAAAGAGGGGTTTGGTAACGATGGCTCAGGGGCATCCTGAAATCCTCCTTTGTGTAAATCGGTTGTACTGGTTGAGACACTGTTCAAAGCTCTTCAGTACAATGGCTCAGTTGGATGGAAGCTGTCACTCAGCCCTCGCTGCCAAACAGCCCCTTGTGTCCAGATCTCCATAGCTGTGACCTACAGCATTACCTTTCATCAGCTTTCAGGACTGGAAATAACCACCTGCATTTTGAACAAGCTACCACCAGCGCTTTGCCTCATTATTGTGCAACCCTGCAGCCAAGATTCCTCCTAAGGAAGAGAACCAACCACCTTCCTCCCTGCCCTCCTCCAGCAATGAGAGAGAAATCCTGCATCCCAGTGCACTGCACTCCTGTCTGCTGATGCCATGGGTGGGCCGTGCAACAACGGGCTTAACTCACAGCAGGGGCTAGAAAAAATGCTAACGGTGAGGATAACAAACACCAACACAGATTTCTAAGGTGCAATCACTGTCACTAATGATTTTCAAGAAGGAATAAAAGAATTACATTTATCTGGGAGGTGGGCTAGATGGCTTGCTGACACCCCTTCCTCTGATGCAAAGCAGACAAAAATTATCCGTAATGAGAAAAGCATGCAGGAGGCACTTACCGATTGGTGTGAGAATTGCAATGCATGAACCAGCTGCGGTTGTTGTCAACGTACATGGCCCACGCCTTGTCGTCCTTGCCGAGCATCATGTCCTTGACGACATTAATCCTGGCAATGCCAAAGGCTGGATCCGGATGGTTGTCGTACCGGTCCACATGCAGTTCCCAGTAATGCACGCCCTTGGAGAAGGCTGCTGTGCCAAGAACAACCCGGTCATCGTAGCTGTTGCAGGTGGCAGTCTGGTTGTCGTTCGACAGCACTATGTCTCTGTGAGCTGAGGAGGGGTCGAAGGTGAACCACGCCACTGTGGATGGGGAAGAGGAAAGGCAGGATTATGGCAGAACGGCCTGCGTTCAAGTGTCGTCTGCTTTACTTCAATTAGGAGAATGAGACGCTGCCTTCCTAAAGACCCCACTGCCCTTTCAGGTAATAAAGTCAGCCTTTCCTCGTTACCGTAGGCGGCTACACAAGACTGCTTTGCGCCGGTACCCTGCTGTTTTTCAGCTCAGAAGTGCCTCATATTATTATCTGTGCTTGTTCCTCTGAACGTAAGCTGCTAAGGGCAGTGACTTTCTGTTCTCACACAGTAACAAGAAAGTCACTGAGGAGACAAAGGCTTCTCCATGACATGGAAACTGCTCACATAGGTGAATTGGTTCAGGATCACCTTTAATGGAAATGGAGTTCCACTGTGTCCATGCTGGTTAGGACTGACTTCACTAGTTTACCGAAGGGAAAAAAAAGGGGGAAAAAAACCTCATAAAAAGCTCTTAAAGTATAAATATTTTATACTGGTCTATTTTGGCAACACAGCATAAAAGTGGAAGTGATAATAGCATGCACTTCTTGATTCATTACAATATCATTAATGAAGATGAACTTCTTGTGATGCCCATATGGATGTCAAGTATAATTACAGAGGAACAAGCATGAATTCCCACCTCTGTATTATCAAACCTTGCTGTGAAATTGAAGCAGTAGTGAAGAAAAAGGCAAATCCCAAAGAAATATGGAGAAGTGGAGACAGAGTGGCACAAAAATATCCCATGTGTTGCATAACTGCTTCTGCATGCTAAAGCAAATAAGAATCTTAGTTAGACCCCAGACTTCTACAGCCAAATAAAATGGCATGATTTGAAACTTGAAGTGTTACTGATAATGGAAAATCCCCAAAAGTGCTAGGAGGAGAGCTCAGTCCCTGTGCGCGCTCGATTCCTGGCCTCTCTGCTCAGATGATCCAAAATCCCCATGCCACTAAGTGCCAAAGGTATTAGTGGGTATAAAGAGATGCAAGTGTCCTGCCACTGAGACCTGCAGCTTTTCACTTAGAAACTGGCAAAAACCCAACTCACCATCCGACGTCTGTAAAATAACTGTCTTGCTGTAAGGACCAACTCCCGATGAGTTGAACGCTTTAACTCTTGCATTGTAGGTACTGTTGAAATGAAGGCCATCAATGGTGCAGAGAGTCTCCTTGCCAACATATACTTCCTAAACGTTCAAAAAAAAAAAGAGAAAGAGGGAAATATAGTTTGACTGTTTCTCTGTGGCTTGTGATCACATGTTAAGACTTCTAAATATAAGCCACAAGTGAACAGCTTCTCATTGCTTCCCAGGATGTAGAAGTTACGCTGTTATAACACGGACAGCCACAGCAGAGGAGACATCAAGGATGGTTAGCAGTAGAGACACTAAGGTGAAGATGAAGCTGGAAGGGTACAGCAATAAAGGGCAACATGGAAAGATCTTAATTTTTATCCTCTTTTCCTAAACATCTACCCCAAAACACTATTTTGGATAGTAGTCCCAGTGTCTGACCCACCGTGACCATCCTTATATTTACGTAGGACCAAAAAAGGCGGGCATGGAAGAATCAAAAAACAAGTAAGCATTGTTTTATTCTGTTGGAAAGGTTGTCCCATGCCTGTGTTAAAATAGAATTTTGAAACCTGCAAACACAGAGCCAGAAGAAACTGATCTCCTAAAGACTAGGATCACACGCATCACATGATGAAATGTCAACTAGACAACAGAGACATCATAAAAGTCTGCAAAGATTTGTTAAACAGCAAGCACTTCTGTAACGAGAAATATTTCAGGAGGAGGAACATCTAGGCAGACTAATGAAGAGGGTCAGTCAGATTATAGAGTCTAGGATGAACTGAAAGAAACCTAGAAACCTCATGTCTGATGGAAAACTGAACAAAGCAACACAAAATGACAGAAAAGGAAAAAATCCTGTCTTGGCACCAGATTGAAAGCCACAGTTCCTTTCCACCTCTGATTTCTCTGATTCTGTGAAATCCATAGATTTATGGTAGCAAGGGGCCTAAAGAGCTTAAGGCAGTGATTAAGCACACAACTCAGGCCCCAGTTCAGTTAAGACACTTAAGTATATGCCCAAGAGTAGTCCTGTTGATTAAGGATCCTTGATATGAACCTAAAGTGAATTAAGTATGCAATGAATAAGAAAGGGATTACTGAAGTTTACAGCGGACCGCATGTTTGTCCACTTTGCTACCATGGCGGCTGCTACAAATAACAAAATCTCTTGGGTCCTGAGTTAGCTGATGATCTTTCATGGAGAGAAAGAAGAGTTCTAACAGAATAGCTTAATTTATCTCCATGTTATAACATATGCTGTCTGTGCAAAAAGTTGTATTTATAGAACAACTCTCACATTTTCTAATCCATTTCATATTTTTACCACTGTTCACTGCTTGTGTTTATTCAGACTGATGCCCTCCGCTATGATGGGAGACAAAAAACATTCCTTTAGTCCACCCATTGAATACTGATTAAGTGCAGTCAGTGTCACTGCTTTCAGATATATAATCCATCATGAAAATGGTCAGCAAACTCTTACTGAAATAGCATTGCTGAAAAGCCTGCAGTTTATCTTTCAGTGGGTAAAATTGAGGGTGTTTCTAACACAGCAAGTAAAGTGTTCCCCTGAGAAGTTGTCATCCTAGATTTTTAAGGACTGACATGGTTTTGTATCCTTTTCAATCCAAAATCTTGACATGACAGCACTGGCAATCCTAAAACCTTTGCCAGTTACAAACCTCCCCACACAAACAGGCTTGGCTATATACCAGCCTGAAATCTTGTTTATTCACAAGTATTTAGATGTGAATAGCACTTGACAAGGTTTATCCAAGACATTGGAATTCATAACACCTTGTTCCTAACTCTTCATTCATCATGCACTAATAACACTCTTACCTACTAATATGAACTATAGCAGCAGCTGCCAGCAGCTGTTCACAAAGGTACCTTTTCACACTTTCAGTAGTGGAGACCAGCGTCTTCAAACCCATGTGAAATGATACTTGGACTGAGGAACTGATGAGACATTCCAGAAACACAGTGCCCTCCTCAAAATGCCCTGCCAATATTGCTGTCTCTTCTAATTAGGGGCATCCAAATCAGGTGCCTTTGCTGGCTATGGGTGTAGCAGTTTGGCACAGGAGGCAGTTCCTTAGGTGGACCCGTGCCAGGCTATTTGCAGCTTGAGAAACCCTTAGGTTTCCAGTGGGAAGCCAGTTTGCAGCTCCCAGAGAAATGCCATCATGTGTTTTTGGCAAAATTTCCCATTTGTGAAGAGAGCAGCTGTACTCCACAATGGTCTCCAGATGCTTTCGAGGCACTAGCCCTCAGGCAATGCGCTGGGCCAGCCTGGTCCTGGAGCAATAGGAGCATGAAGCCTGCCTGAGGAGGAAAGGCCACAGCTTCCAGCAAAATGTGGCTGGCAGAATGCTGATTGAATTAATTCTGTAGTTCGTTTATTTGGAGGGGAAGGGAGCCTAGAAGTACCCTGCACCTGCAGTCAGGAGCAAGCAGTTGTGGCATCACCCTGAAGGTCTGGAAGGACAGCACTCAGATGCCTGCCTGTACTTACCAACCCCATGGCAGAGTGTCTGCGGAAAGCTTCCATCAGTCCGGTCTATCCACTCCCAGAGAAAAGATTTAGAAATCCCGTATTTTTATGCAGGATGCCATTTTTACTTAGAAAACCAGAAAAAAATTCAGCTCCTGAAACAGGGTGCTACGAACAGATGAGAGCGGGGGCTTCAAAGAAGTCTCTGATTTGTGGAATGAACCACTTTCAGCTCCTCTAGGCTAGTATGGGATTTTCTGCTGTGGTAGTCTCCAGGGGAACCACACAGTAGATGTAGTAGTGACTTGAAATTCCATCTTCCACCTCAGCAAGGCCCTCTTTGCCAGACTCCCAGGAATAACCTCAATCAAACTTCTTACCCAAGCTAGGGGTCCTTCTAATAAGCAGGATTTGCAGCTGGGGCTTTCTGCATCCACATGACAGAAGCAGGGATGTTTTTACAGCCCGTATCTTCCCTACCCCCTCTCCCCACCCTCAGACAGACACAAATCCATATCCTGAGGAAACTCATATATAAAGAAACACAAACAAATGCTGAATGAAATTCTCACTCGGAATTGGCCACCATCTCCATCATCAAGTTCCAAGATATAACCCTCCACTGGGTTGTGGCTCAAAGGTGGCATCCTCCAGGCCAATGTCACACTGTTGTTTCTGGTGCAACACTTCTCCAGCTGCAGTAATGGGACGGGTGGCACTGTAACAGGAACTGGGTACAGATTAGTGTAACTCTGCCCTACCCCATTAGGCTGTGCCGCGGGCAGCGTGGCGACCGGTCACCTCCCTCCCCTCGCAGGGGAGTCAATATTTCTTAGGAAGAGGGTCCGTTCCCTTCCTCGGAACAAAAGGCAGTAAGAATGATATAACAAAATGTCAATACCCAGTTAGACAAATCATTTGGCTGAAATATGTAAACAGAAATATATCTGGACGTGCTTCTGGTGCCTCATAAGAACTACAATCTGTGGACCTCACGTCCTGTTTCCTTCCCTGCGATCACTGGCTGGAAGAGTTTTTTCTCATGCTAGAGCACTTTGCCCCCACTTTTCCAAAAAAGGAGGGAGGGAGCAGCGGTGACAGGGGGTGTCTCGGATCACGAGGCAACACAGGAGACACAGTGCTGCCACGCAGCCCAGCTCATTAAGGAAGAATTGTGTTATTAACCAGCAGAGCAGCCACTCCTCCCAGCACGGCAGCAAGATAGAGCCTGAACACCGATAGCAGGAGAACGATTCTTCACAATAATTTGTTTGTTTTTTTAAAAAAATCTAATCTAACACCCCCCCACCCCCAGGTTTTCATCAAAACTACCTTGGATATGTTATCTTTATGGCAGCCATACTCAAAAAAACCCCAACTTGTTGAAGACAATTGTCCCATTTGCAAATTTTATCTAAATCACTTGATCCAGGTAGCAAAAGGAACTTCTGCACAACAGGAGGCTGCTTATGGTTCTCTCCTCTTGGAAATTACAGAGGCAAAGTTATCTGCCAACATGCCTTTTTAGTGACTTGCTCAGGAGAAACACCAAGAGACTGTTGACCAGACCAGCATCTTAAAAATAAGAATAATGAGAGTATTCGTGTCCCTGCCCATGGCAGGGAGGTTGGAACTAGATGATCTTTAAGGTCCCCTCCAACCCAGACCATTCTATGATTCTATAAAAACGTTCGGCCATGTCTCTGTGGGAAGGAGGCCTCCACCACACCTTCTCTGCTAAACACAACTAAACTCTCACTGTTCACTCTTTGCTTGAAATTACAAAGTGAAAATTCAGTCTTCTGGAGAGATCTGGCATGTATCTTACGCACTGTTGGAATTGCACAGGTTAAGTGGGATGTAAGCGATGCATAGACCCTGCCTGGTCTTCTGCCCAAGGCTGAATTTCACCGTTCAGGATCATTTCTGCAGAGCTCAACCGTGTCGTACAAGGAGCTAAGTGCTCTGAGCATTCATTGACTTAACTCTTAACAATGTCAGTTTGCTCTTCTTTTATCCACTCTGCTTTGAGCCTCTAGTTTATTTTCCTGCCTCTGCCTGCGTGAGAGCTAAGCCCTTGAGCTGTTCCTTTCGTCCTATTTTACCTCTCTGGATAAGAGAGGGCTGTTTGCGTTTTGTGTACCAAGCAGTCTGTGGGAAAGTGGACGCTACTCTGTGACGGGGCTAAGGCTTCACCCCCGGCTTTGGAAGTGACACGAAAGCCAACATCACGCTTGTGATAAACAGTGCAGAAGCTACCGTGGCTTTCCGCTGGCACTATCCATCACCACAGTGAACACGGATGGTTGGTAGCCCAGAATAATGACTGTGGTCTGAAACGAAAGAGCTTTATAAATTAGCTCTTGAAGGTTTTTCTGTGAAGAGAGGGAAAAAAAAAAAGAAAAAGCCTTGTTCCTATTCCTTGATATTTAAGGATGATTCAGAGAATGTCATAAATAAAAACCTGCTTGTTTTTTCACATGGAAAGTTCAGACTTTTCTCTAGGAGACGTTGTGTCTGGAGAAGTAACACAAATGTGACATTACAAGAGTCCAAAACCTGACAATGAGGAATTCAGAGGTAATTTTAAGTTTGGGGGTTCGTTTGTGTCTGTTAGTCTGTGTATTTCCAGTGATTTATGAGCTTGGGAGAAGATAGGGCTGTATCAGCCACCCACACTCCTGCCACTTTAGCTAACCAGTTAACCCTCTCAGGAGGCACTCGCTGGGTCCTCCCCACTTCTGAGACTCCCCCTGGCAAAACTGGATGAAAACCTAATTCCCGAAGGTTAGAAAATGCAAAATAGACAACACCCCCTCGCCTCTGAATAAACCACTAACCTCTCCAACCCCTTGCAAAAATCTGCCAGGAACACTGAGGGGAGGATTTCAGGGACTGTTCATGTAACGCACAGCACTGAAAAAAAAAGAGCACAATTTTGGGGAGAGGGTAAGTGTTTTACAGGTGCCTTTTAATTATGGAAACAGGAATGCTGTCTAGGATTAGAATGTCTTCATATGGTAAAGCGCTGTTGTTCCTACTTCCCAGGGGCGGCATGAATTTTGGCCCTATGTGGTGTGGGGAACTGCTGGGCTTCTTTACTCTCTCACTGGACATTTAAGTTTTTGTGAGCAATCCTTATCAGCCTCCTATTCCCTTTAGGCCAGCCTGCGGCCTGAACTGCACAACCTACAGGAGCTGAAGGAGGGGTAAGACGCTCCCACCAAGCAGCTGTGCAGCTTTGCTGGATGAGGCTCGCTGCGCCTGCCCGCCTGCCTCCTCCCCTGGGTGTGGATGGGCAGAGATTTGGCTTGATCTCAGATTCCCTGTGGGAGGAGAAAAGGTGAACGCTTGTAAAAGTCATAGGAAAGCGCGAAGCGAGTTGAATAATCGGGACACTGAGATATACTTCATAGTGAAGAGCAATGGGACAGGACTAAGAAAAGAAAAATATAGGCTAACTGTTGGAAAAAAAAGAAGACTCAGATGTTAAATTACAGTGCTGTCCCACTTCTTGTTCAACTTAAAGTCCTCTAGAGAGTTTTTGAAGGAAAAGAGTAAAAATATAAAGGGAGAAATGATACTGCACTGGCACAGCAAGACCTATTAATGAGTCTGAATGATGTCCTGCTATTTTAAAAATGCTTCATGTGGGCCACACTTAGCTAAAAAATGTGATACTGATGCCTCATGTCAACTCAGCAGTTTCAAAAACGCATTGCTCAATGCATCGTACAGCTGATCTCCTCTCAGTGCAGAGTAGGGCTGCTCTAAGATGTTGCCTGTTATTTGTCCTCTTGACAAGCAAGTTGATGCCCTCTACCTTCCCAGATTAATTTTTAAAGAACTAAATGCAGTGAAAGAACAGGACCCTCAGAAACATGAAAAATTTGACCTTGTCCAAATTTGGGCATTATGGCCCCATAATAGCCTGAGTCACTGCTGCAGCAAGTGCCCTACAAACAGTGTTATTGAGAGAGAAGGAGTGACCCCAGGCAAAGACCTGGGTCCGTGACACAGAGCAGACAGAACCAGGGATAAAACCTATGATGAAACAGTTACTCTGTCATTATCAGGGCTGTGGAGCAGCTCATGGCTGGAGAAGCAGAGAAGACTTGTGTCAGGAGGTGCGTTTAGGGAATCTTCATGGACAGCTTTCCAGAAGAAGGAAGGAGTCACTCATGACAAGGAGAAGGGGCATATGAGTGAGTATTCAGAGGTGGTGCAGAAAAGTAGACAGCAGCTGTATTTTTTCCTATTTTGTACCTAGTCTCTGTTTTACAACAAACCACAATTGTATGACAGTTCCATCTGATTGAACAAAACAAACCTGGAACACATATTTGCCTGTGCCCATAGCTTGAACTGAGGAAATGTGATGTACACGTTGAGCCAGTCATCAAAGAGGACAGGAATTTTGTGCCGAGGCACTCAGAAAAAGAGAAGAAAACATGGTCAGAAGAAAGCGATCCAGGAAAGCTCAAATTGGCAGCAATAACTAGAGCTGTGCGTGTGCCTCAGCAGGTCAGCTAGCCTGGGGAGCGTGGGACTCTTGCCAAAGGGCTATCAGTGAGAGCCTCTGGTCAACATGACTGCTTAAGCATTACCTCTGCACCTACCACATTTCTGCACATTTAATTTGTTACCAAATTGCTTTTTCTTTCTGTAAGAAGAAAAAACACCCCCTGACCTTTATTTATTGAGATTAGTTTTAAATATGGGCTTATAGAGAGTCCACCAGTAAGGTACATGAACAAGTCATCAAAGCGAATGTAATGTGATTCGTTCTCATTTTCATTCTTTGTCTAACATAGTGAATCGATGTTTACTTACAAGCATGCTTTCGCTCTAAATGACACTTGCAAGCTCACTGAGGTTGAATGAGGCCAGAGTTTGAAACAAAAAATAGAAATTCAGTCATGCACTAAGCATCGATAACAATAGTACAGACCTTACATTGCAAAGCTTTTGGAACAAAACAACCTGCTGGTGGAAAAGCTACGCTGGCCCTATTCTCCTAGGTTTCCCCAAACGCCCTTTACAGATCATCTCTGATGTCTTTCATGCACCTACTCTTGTCAGATCAACCAGTGTAGTGGACTAATAACACTCCCCCCAACACCAACATTTGGTGAAGATTGATGACTTCTTGGTGCACTAGGGTAAGTAGGATTGGAAAAAAGGAGCAGATGTGAAGACACACGTAGATGTTTCTCTCTGAAATTGGAGGCTCAGAAATATACAAGTCCTGATGGTGATAAACAGCAAAACATTGCCCTGCAACACCAGCCTCTCCTCACAGTCAGCAAAGTGATGTTCCCAGTAAGTCTGGGTGCTCGCTGCTGAAATGCTGAGTTGCTGACTCTGTGGTACCCGTATTTCTAGATGCAAAACCACTGTGCACGAGAAGATAATGCAGCGCTGGTTGAGGTCATGAAGGTAAATTTCAGGAAAAAAATGCCAAAGTGTCAGACCGAGCAGTTCAAATGCAAATAGATTTGCAGTCATAAACTGAAAAACATAAATATACCACCGTATACTAAACAATGCTCAATACCTATGAATGTTAGCTTGGGACCAGTCAGTGGTTTGTACTGCTTGGGCACACAGAGGTGTGAGGAGGAATAACGCAGTCCCTTATGAAGGAATGGTGGCCAGGATAAATGGCGTTTCCACCTTATTTTGCATGGCACGTATATGGTCATGCCAGTTGTGCTGACCAACCTGATGTGACATGCAGCAGGTACTCCCTTGCCAAGGACAAGACAGCTCAAGGAACAGCCCTTCCTGAGGTCTAATTGTTAAGACGCACCTGGGGAGCAAAGCCCAAGGGCATTCGTAAGCTCTGCGCAGGTTTGGGCAGAAGCAGTCCTGTCCTCTTCTCTGCTCCTCAGACCATGTCTAGCTCAGCACCAGAGCTTCACTGCGATCGTACGGTAAAAGAGAGCACCAACAGACAGTGCTATCTTTCATAAAGCTCCAGCGAATCTGGCTCAATTAAAGTCTTTAAGTCCTCAAGCTTAAAGCCAGACGAATGTCCAAAAGCCAGATACCTAAGCTGCTCTCTCCTCAAGTGACCTGTGGTTAATTAGCAATCTAAGTGGATAGTTTAACTAAATTCATATGTTTGGGAAGGAGAGTGGTGGAAGATTAGTTTTAAATATATTTAACAATAAATATGGCCAACATTAAATATAAACTGATTTAAAAAGACAAGTGCAGGCAGTATTTGGAGAAGTTTTGTAAGTGATACTCTTTCTCTCTTGACCCCGCTTTCCTGGCTGCTAGCATTTCAAAGAAGCAGTTCGCAGGTATTTTTTGAGTAACTTTAACACAGCCCGTTTATGCCAAGATGCAACCCATTCTTGGTGAGTGGACTTTGGCCTTTAGCTGTTTATCCATTTTTTCTCCACACAGTTATCTGCCAAATTATCCACTCTAATTACTTCATCTTGGGTCTCTTAGGTTCAGAATTAGGCCCAGAGAGGACAGACAAACTGAACAGAAATCTTTATGCTTGCTTGGAGTCAGAAAAAAGCACATCCGGCATCACGACACAATTATCCTTAACTCATTCATTGACTTCTGGCAGGCTCTACCCTGTCACCCACATGGATAATTAAGGCTTGAATCACCACTGAGGGAAGCTGATGGCATCATTCCCAGGGACCACAATGGCCTTCAAATCTATCCAGTCTATGGATCTATCTAATTCTGATGCAGTTCTCATCCTGCTCCGTACAAACCAAGCTCTTTACAAGCGCATGATGTTAATTTCCTTTTTTTGCCAATGGCATCTACTGTTCATCAGCTTCTGCTTTAAAATATTTTTTTAAAAGAATTTTAATTTAATTTTTTTTTCCTTCCCTTTAGCGTGTCCCTCAGAATCATTCAGATACTTAGAATCAAAGAAGGGTATAGCCATGGAGGTACTTTCCCCTTATGAATCTCTGCCTCATGATATTTTTTGTTAAGCTGGGCACTGTTTGCAGCACAGTCCAGATATAAGACAAAGGTGTTTTTTTTTCCCTACTCAAGCATATATGTGCATGTCTGTGTGAATATTTATTTACTACTTCAGCTGTTCCTGACAAGATAGGGGTAACTGGTATTTTGAATTAACCGTGTCAAATCTAGGAATGCTGTAAAATGGCATAAAGTTTCATGCAGCTAATGTCTTTTTAATCTTCAAAGCTGATGGATGGCCCTACTCTGAAGAATTTATCCTTTCAAATCTTTAACTGCACCTGGTATGTCTGTCTGAGCTTGTTCAGGTCACTGAATGTGAAGTCAGCACGTCCTTCTAGGAAACGCCTAGTAATCTGAATTTGCCTGAAAGCCTTTTAAAACTATCCAGCAATTTCAAGTCATTCCTCTTTCCTCCCTCCGTGCCCCCGTCCCTCCCAGCCCTGCTTCAACACATGCATGAAAAATGGAAAAAAGAAAATCACAAAAGCTCACCCCTACATTTCATCTGAATAAAATCCAGCTGGTGAATCGACTGCAGTAAAGGTTCGCTATCCAGAGTCAAGTCAAACTCAGCAGACACTTTTGGCTCCAAGGCTCCTTTGACCCACTGTTCCTGAGATACCTGAACACGCTTGATTAAAGCATCCGAAATCTGAAAGAGAGTATCAGGCTTACAATTAAATGGCAGATGCACACATAAAAAGTGACAAAATACCTGTGAGATACAGCAAAAGGGAAGCAGGAATATGACAGCACAGCAACTGAGACAGGATCTGGTCGGTTTGGGGTGAGGTCCATTTATGTTGCATCCTTTCATGTCGTCTTTTCAAAACAAAGCTCATCTTAGGGCTTAGGAAAATAAAAATCGCATTTATAGAGCGTGTCAAGATTATGTTATGTATCATGCATCTGAATGCCACGTACACTTCTGCGCTCTGCTCTCTGATCTGCACAGTCTAGTTTTGCTCTCCTGTTTAAAAAGCAGTTGCACAAAGAGAAGCTTAAATGTTAGAGGGTGTCTCCATTCAGCAGAGATGATTCAATGGATCAAAGCTGAAAGGAATAAAAAAAATCAAATGAGAAGGAAGGTGTATATTTCTCACAGTGAGGGTGCTAAGTTGTCAGATAGATTTTCAAAGAATATGATGGATTTTCTATGATTACATCAAAACTGAATTCTGTTTTTAAAGCTTTGCTCTAGCTCAGCCCACAGACAATTAGGCCAAAAATCAGACTGAGATGATTGCAACAAGACTCTTCTGGAAGTGAAGTCCTGGCTCTGTGGAAATCAATGAACTCAACTGTCCTTGAGTTCAGTGAAGCTGCCATTTGGGTATCTGGAGTCCCTCCCAGTGAGCTTCCTGTAAGTCACAGGGAGCAGAATTTTCTTCTGGATAGGTCAGAGAGAGTTTTTCTATATTGCAGGAGTTCAGATACTTTTCCTCATAACTGTCGCTGGAAGACACTCCTCTCTGAGCCCCTGCATCAACAGCTCCTAATCAGTCTGTACAGTAAGTGGGGGAGCATCTCATAGCCTTCCTACAACTTTGGAGTCACTTACTGGGATGCTGGATCCCTTGGCTGTGTTTCAATGTCAAGGCTGCAGGAGCAGTTGCTCTAAGTAATGCGGTGCCTCAGAGTTTGCTGGTTGCCTTGAAAGCATCATTAGATAAACCAGGAAAAGTTAAAAACAAAAGTATGTTTTACTAAAAGGTGACTGCAAAGAATGAAGCCACAAAGGTTACAGGAAAAGTAAGCTGACATGAAAACGAAGCTTGTATCTAGGTAGCATGTAGGTAAGACATAAAGGTTTCATTTGTCCTGCAGTTTTCAACCGGCAGCCTGCTAAAATCTGTGTAGTCTTGAGATTAATATACACCACACACTCCCAACTCTTGCTAGAGACCAGACGTGACAATAACAATCAATCTGGAGTGCTAATAGGTTTATGTTGGCTAATTCACATCCTGTTTTTTAGGGATTCTGTGACAGGCCCCTGGCACCCATACATTTCTGCGTGCAGTGTGCCCTGTTCAGCTGACAGCCACGTGCAGGTCATTTTGCTTGATGTGCCCTTCTTCTCAGGTGATTAATAAGGCAACAAAACTAATAGGGCAAAATAAAATAATTAACAAAATAATAGAGTTAATTGGGCAAAATAATTAATTGGATAATAAGCCTGTTATGGTTTACCTCATCAACAGACACTTTCACTGCTTTGACTTAAGAAACAATATCCTGCAAATTAAGGCAATTTTTGGCTAGGCCACATTTTGCAAAGAGGGGGTACCTGGATCCTCCAGCTGCAAGACAGGTCTTGTAGCCCTATGAGGTGCAACAATCCCAGTGAAGCAAAGCTACACACAAGCCCTTAAGGCTGGATTTCCTCACAGGGGAGATGTTGAAAGGACTCTTGCGAAGAGTAATGCAAAGGGGAGAAGCAAAAAGGGGAGAATTACTACTCTGATGAGTCCTAGACCTTTCCAAATTTGTCAGAGGGCTCTGTGAGGCCCTGTGCTGGGTTCCTCAAGTGAGAATAAAATAATATTCTGGAGAAAGTTATCATTAACTGCATAGCACCTCTCTTTCAGCTCAGAAGGAAGGGCTGGCAAGAGGAAAGACGTCAACAGTCAGGGAAGTGGTGACCACTAACTCCACACCTTGGCCAGAGTGCAACTGTTCAAAGCCATCCCTTCTCTGGGACATTCATGCAGTCACCAGGCTCTCTGAGCTTTCAGACAGTACTAACAGGAGTTCAGGTGAACCTGGCTCAGAGGTGAAAGAGGCTAACTAGCAAAGCCGCCCATTTTTAGATTTAACTTTAACGTCTTTTCTTTTTTCCCCCCCAGAACATCGGAAAGAAAAATACCTGTAAAAACCCAGAGGGATCATTTTCTTTGATAACTTCTAGGCAGTACTCCATAAGCCCCGTTGACTGGCGTAGCTTCAGGGTACAATGATTTATCTGGTCCCAAACAACCTGGAAAACAAGCATCAGTACATTTCTGATGACTGCCTCAGCTTACAGTGAATATATAATCTTATTGTATACGATTATTTCAGAAGAGACAACAAATGGAAGAACGTGTTAAAGCTATGCTTAATTTAGCTGCCATATGGCCATTGCCATATCTCCATCAGCTACACTCGCTTGCTCTGTATTGTAAATACCGATAATTAGCTTGACAAAATGTTGTGCACAGGGAATCTCAATTTTCAGAGCAGATTCATTGCTCAAAGATCAGGCTTGCTCGTGGCAGAAAGAGCACAGAACATGTTTCTGCATTTGCAGTATTCACATTTACAACCACACTTTCACTAAAATTCAAGCTTTTAAAGAATCATTCGCTTAAAAGGCAGATATTATAGAGGATAACTGCAGGAGTGGTTTCTTGCAGATTGTACTCTACTGTTCCCCTTGCAATTCACCATTGGTCCTGTTCTGCTTAAGAAGACATTGATGGGATTAAGAAATAAAAAAAAAATGCGTCTCATTTTTCCAGATTTTGGACTTGATTCTGCTGCCACATGGCTATAGGTTAGGCCTAACAGCACTGTGTTCGATAGCACAACTCCTGAGGTGCAACAGCCTAACAGGAATAAACTACAGGATTAGCCGTGCTGTTAGCAGTATGTTCTAAGTGTTGGTTCTTGTTAAGCACGAGTCTTTTTAAATTGTTGATCTCAGGTAGATTTTATTCATTGTTTGTCATGTTAGATTTTTCACCTCAATTTCTCCTTCTGTCTTAGATACTATTAATGTTACTGGCACTATAATACCTCAAAATCACATACGCAGTTCAACATTTCAAGAAACGTGTCTATTTAAACACTTCTTGACTGCCACTTTGTTCAGCCATTTATGGCTTTCTTCTCCCACACCCCTTTACTGCATTTCTTTAATATCTTTTGAGTAAGCACATGGATTCCTGGGGGTGGCTTGCCTGAATTTCAAAGGTTTGAAGAGACAACAAAACCCCAACGTTTTACTTGGGCAGAAGTGCTTCCTTTCATTTGGAAGGTCCCAGAATCCAAACTACACAGGTTTCACTGACAAGCACCTCCAAAGACAGCCCAAAACAGTCAGATATATGACGACTGATGTCTGGATTCAATGAACTTCTGAAGTATATGCCTAATTTTAAGTGTATAAGCACAGTTCCACCAAACCACTGAACTGGAATCTGCTGAAGGAGTTTAGGATTTGGTTGTTAGTAATTTTCACGGTGCAAAAGGCTGGGGACTTAACAAAATGGACAGTAACATGAGGTATAGACAGCCGTGCTCAGCTGATGAGGGTTGTGCTCACCTTCAGCTTGTGCTCACGTTCTTTGGTCACCTTCGTGAGCAGTTTTGCCTTTTGTCGCGTTAACGCATCAACCAAGGCATCACACTGAGCGACAAGACAGGCTTCATAATCCAACCCATTTTCCTAGAAGAAGGTGAGAGTCATACTCATCAAAGAAAGCATATTTGACACCTTTAGCTATTGTTCATTCTTACCTGGTTTTCCATTCAGAAAAGATTTCCTTTCAAGACTTCGGCATCTCTGTTGCCTTTCTGATTTCATTATAGCTGTACCAGTAATAGCTGCATGCTATAAAATGGAACAATAAGATGCTGTGCCACAAAATGGGCTTATTTAAAACCCTGGTATACTGGCACTTTCCAGACAACAGATGTAGTTCAACATAATGTAAAATCTAAACCTAATATACACAGAACATAGATATATGTGAGATAGTTCTGCTCCCCCTCTTTTCATTATTCTACTGTAACAACTTTGAAATCACTGGCTCTACATCATGACAATTAGAAGAGAATTATGGACCAGAAACTGGTCTCCAGGCTTATTACAAGGAAATTAATCAGGTACAAAGCCCTGAGATTTTGTGTATTGCTTCAAATAGTCTTTAAAAATAGCTAGCACTTTACAGTGGAGGCATGTATTTGATTAGGTTTAAAAAAAAATAAATACGTGGCAGGTTTTTATTCACATTGTGGTAAAAGTCTCTGCTAGGCAGAGGTCAGCATCTGAGGTATATGACACTTGTCCCCACTGAGCCTTGCACTGGGCCGGGGTATGATAAACCCCTGTTCTACCAATGGGGAACAAGCCCTGCTACCACAGAATCCCACTGCAGTCATAGAAATCTGAGTAGATGGTTCTACAAGGTCCTGAGCTGCCCCTCCTCCTGGGGATGGCCTTCTCTGGCCGTGGAACCGATGCTATAGCACCCATTCAAAGGGAGGCTCTCCCTCGCTTTCTCTGCTCATGAAACTAGAAGAAGGAGAAAGCGTTCAACCTCCTCTTTCCAGGAGATGTTCAGTTGTCCTAGCAGCTTTTCTCCCAAATATCCAAATTAAAAAAAAAAAAAAAAAAGCAGCAGCATTAAATGTGAGAAGATGATCAGAGGGCTGGAGCACCTGTGCTATGAGGACAGGCTGAGAGAGTTGGGGTTGTTCAGTCTGGAGAAGAGAAGGCTCCGGGGAGACCTTATAGCGGCCTTCCAGTACTTAAAGGGGGCCTACAGGTAAGATGGTGAGGGACTCTTTATCAGGGAGTGGAGCGATAGGATGAGGGGTAATGGTTTTAAACTGAAAGAGAGGAGATTTAGATTAGATATTAGTAAGAAATTCTTTACTGTGAGGGTGGTGAGACACTGGAACAAGTTGCCCAGAGATGCTGTGGATGCTCCACCCCTGGAAGTGTTCAAGGCCAGGCTGGATGGGGCTTTGAGCAGCCTGCTCTAGTGGGAGGTGTCCCTGCCCATGGCAGGGGGTTGGAACTAGATGATCTTTAAGGTCCCTTCCAACCCAAACCATTCTATGATTCTATGGTTCTATGCGCTGAAGGAGAAGAATTTCTGTGGTAAGCCATCGCATGCCTCTAACTCATTACTACCTCTTAGCTCTTCTGGCTAGGCTTTTCTCTTCTGTTCATTGCTTTGTCTTCATTCTGTTGAGAGCAAAATTTTCAGCACTGTATTCCCTTCTCCCACTGTGACCCATGCATCCCGTTCTCCAGCTGAGGGACGCAGGGTAACTCTTCCCTGAGAGGCCCCTGCCGCGGTCCTAGACCTGCAGCAAGACGGGTGGGCGGAGAGACACCAGACAGCTCAGTTACTGTTCACAGGTTTGACTCAGACTCTTCCTGTTTGCATCTCTCCCTCCTCGGCTTATATCACACCCGACTCCCCCTTTAAGCCTATTTCCATCCAGCTACTCTTGAAGCGCTGGTTTGTATACAGAGCCCGGATCAGGCGATGGCTGTACTGCATCATTTCTCGCTTCATTTTCTGTTCACGCATCAAACGGGGTGTTTGGCGATATGCCTCTTTCAGTGTGAGAAAGGATGAAATTGTTACAGCAGATGGGAAAACGTGAAAATCAGATAATGACAGCAACAAGGAGGAGCAAGGAAGCAACAGGGGCAATAAGGAACAGGCAGTTCCTGAAAAGAAGAGACCAAGAGATTTAAAAGTGACCTCTGAAAGGAGAAGGGAAGGAAAAAAAGAGGGAGGAAATGAGATCTGCAAAAAAAGTAGATTATGAATTTGCAAACTGCTCCAGGAAAGATAAAAGCACAGCTCCCGGTAGCTCTGGCAAGCTCAGAGGGGAGAGAAAGAGTGCAGATGGCTGTCTGGTCTGCTGTGCACTGAAACAAGGTAATAAAATGTACATATTGCTCCCTCCTTTGTGTAAACATACATTTTAAAGACATTTTTGCTGAGGGGTAAATGTCTGTATGTGTGTGTGGCAACCATCATAAGACTTCTACTAGAAATAACCTGCTCTGAGATGTATGGTTCTGGGTATAAATCTACGCACAAAGGCTACATTGATTCCGCCCCAAATAACAGTCCAAGAACTGTTTCTTTGGTCCAGATGCCAAAAGGCACACATCAGCCCATGACTGATCTGAGCCCTTTCCCCTCAAATAGCATAGCTGTAACGAGTCTGCCTACCAGGAGTATTCCCTGGTATGTGCTATCATCAAATGCTGCTTGAGCATCACCTGGGAAGACTGCAATTTGTCATGGGGAAAAAAACATGTCAGGGAGCTCGTTAAGGGTTAAAGGGTGTGGGTGATGGTCTCAGAGCTGTGCCCTGGCCTTGTTTTACTTAGGAATGCATGTGCAGCTCATTAGTCCTGCTGTTTTGGTTCTCTGAAATTTGGTGTCCTCACTCAGAGTCATGCTGGAGACTGGCTCAACATGTGAGGGTCAGGTTCAGCTTTGTGCCCAGACATGCCTAAATGTTAGAGGGTGATTGCCAGATCCAGTTTCCTCTTAGTTCTCCTCTAGCATTTTAAGCAACGAGCAGCATCAAAGAAATGGCTTGGTCTTTTTGATCTAATTGTTGCAGCTCCCTTATGCAGAGCAATTTGGCAGTGATTTTATTGAAACACATTAAAGGATTTTAGAGCATAGTCATAAATAGTCATAATAGGCCACCTTTAGGTTTCAGGAGGGAAAGAGGAGAAGGACCTTGAGGATCATCTGACCTCCAGCACCGACGAGTCTAAATTTGGTTGAAAATGGGTCTTGTTACATTTTGGGTTTGTGCTCTCAATTACTACGCTCACCACGAGCCCTCTTCTGACTATTAAAGCTGGGCAATTACAGGCATGAAAATATCTTCTGCTTCAAGAAACAACTACATTAATTTAGCAGCATTTGTTTTTTCTTCTTTTTTTGACTTCCTACAAATACTCTAATAAACAGGTTGACTGCATCTATTCCAGAAACGAGTGCATTTTTAGAAAACGTAGGATGACAAACAAGTAGTAAATTTTGAACGTGTTAAAATACGAACTTATCCTACATGCCCAGTTGAAGCAATTGCAGTCAGAAAGGAGCCCAGAAGCATGACCAATGGATTCAATCAAATACTAATCAACACAGCTCAGATGTCCAGTATCGAGTATCAGCTTCTTGCAATAAACAGCAAACAATCTAGAGGCTAAGAGGGTCTTGCAGGCATTATTTGATGGATAATTTTGCCTAGCAAATCCATTCAAGAAAGGTTAGACGATTCCAGGAAAGACGAGAATAGCACAGGAAACAAAGTCATCAAATAAATTATTCACACAGTTCTATTGATTACTGTATTATCAAAACAGCTAATATTCTACAGTTACCTGGATCTGCTGCAATAGATTTTTCAGCTGAACCAAAAATTCTTTAGCTTCCTTTGCTTTATCTGAAACACCATTTAAAGCCTGAGACAGCTGTGCCTGCAAGGGAAAAAAGGAGGAAAAAAGAAAAGGAAAAATTAGAGATAAAATGCAAATGTGTTTCTTACTAATCCTTAGTTTTGATGATTAATAATGTGCTAAAAGGCTTACTTGCTGTCGCATGTATTCTTACACGCACATAGTGTTTGTGTTAGAAAAGAGTAATTAAGATTTTAATTGTAATAAGATTTAATGAAGGTGAAATATGCATGTGGGGGCAGTCAAATATTGTGTCTGCATATTCCACTTTATAGCAGTGACTTGGTAAGTCAAAATACCTTTTTATAAGACAGCTACCCACATATATAAGGAGATAGTAGTCTTACACAGTAGCATCTGTCGTGCTGAAAAATCCCCAAATGCTTTCCAAACTGGCGCTTTTATTTTTAATCAAAGCCCAAATTCTTGATAAATGTGGTAGATCCTACCGAGCCTGAGATACACTAGGACTTCAAAAACAACTCTGCATTTTCAGACTTCATAGTAATGTCCCTTTGCGCCTCCAGTTTCCCATGCTCTAGCCCAACAAAAGGGTGAATATTTCTGGAAAAGCTGGAAAAAACTCTCCCTCTAACTTTTGACTGGTGAGACATATGGAATATGTCTTTTGTAAATCCACACTGAAGGCCTAACCTCTCCTTTCCTCAGCCAGCACTTGAGACCTCTAAATCAAACCTGAGGCTTCCCAATGGACTTCCAGGACAGGAAGGAAATGGCGGTTCTACACCTGGCAGACCCAGAACTGCCATGGTCTGACCAGAGCAGCCCTGGCGCAGATTCCCTGGAAGTCTGTCTGGGATTACAGAAACCATATTGCTCTGCTTGCCGCCCCATGGCAAGCCTGGATCCAGCACTACTTTTCCATGCAGACATAATGCAGCATGACCAGATAGGTCCCATCATGAATCTCCTGCAGGTTAGACACTCTCTTCGTGGGTCTACCCCTCAGGCGGATTGGCAACTATCAGATTGCCAATGCCCAGTTAATTATCCTCACCAAACAGATATAACAACAGACATCAGGAAACGGAAGATGAAGTACCTTTGCTAACATCAGGCTTTCAGAAGGTTGCTGTCTCTTGTTTCCTTAGGACTAGAGTGTGCCTCGAGACGGCGCCTTGTACGTAGGAAGGTACAAAGGTTATGAGCCTCTAATAGGAGACCTAATCAAAATTCAGTAAGTCACCACTCATTCTCAGCTTCCCTCTTGCTCCTGGAGGGAAGTAAATGACTCCATCCCTGAAAAGGGCACAGCTCACTTTTTCAGGCTACCAAAGTTTTGAGCTTACCTCCCACCTGAGTGTCCCCTGCTCATCCTCCCCTTGTGCTCGCTCATTCGCGCGGGACAGCAAAAAGCACTTCCCAGCCCAGCTCCGAGGCAGGCAGAGGCACTGCCTGACCCTGCACGGCTCTGCGGGAAGCAGGTACAAACCCTGACAGGGAGCTGGGACTGAGTTATAGAGAAAGAAGCCATCCTAGGTTTTTTTTCCTCATAGTCACACTAACTTTTTCCTTTTAGCCCAGTTGTAGGCATTATGTTAGTGCTAAGTTTGAAAATAAAATATGCTTTACTACAAGTCATTTGTAACAAATGTAATGGGAAGACACATTACTCTGTATGTTTCTCAATATTTGAAAATTTAGTATTCTCTTATGCAAACTCTTGCCTCTGCACAAAAATCTGAAGCAATGATGTTTAATATGAACACTACTTAAGGTCACAGAAGCAAATGCCAGGTCCTTGAAAGAGCCCCTATTTTCTGCCAGATCAATCAGGACTTCAGATCAGCTCTCCATGGGCTGATCACGGTTGCCAGAGTTCAAAGCCCACCCTTTTCAATTGCACTTTCTGCTCCATCCGCAAGGCACATCCGAGCCTTTGGTTTGTCAAGCTGATGCAGGACAAGGTGGAAGCGGTGTATGACCAGGTGGCTGGGGAGGAAGCAAGAAAGGAATAGGTGGCAAAAGTGTGGTATGCTCTGCCGTTGACTGGCCCGACCATATTGTCCCAGGGACACAAGGGCTCCTTTCTTTCAAATCAAAACCAATGGTCGGTCCCAGCAAAAGTAAAACTTCCACTTTTCCAACATCTGCCCTAGCTCTCAAATCATCTCAAAGTGCATTTCACCATATAAGAGCCAAAAGCTACACGTGGGCATCACAGCAGCCATAGAAAACTGTATCACCTCAGGCAAATTGTAATCGGCGTATGCACCGATGGCAATTAGCACAGTCACGCCCGGCTCCCATCGCAAAGAGCTGCAATAGAAACTCAGTGTCATTGTTCAAAGGGCTCATAAGCAAATTGCTGTGTTCATTAAAACCTGTGGCTGCATTAACGTAACTGCAGCGTGAAGCTGAGGAGAAGACCAGATCTCCATTTGTGAAACCCACTTAGAGATAATAGCCTTGTTTTTCCAACCATTTGTAAAAGATACCTTACAAAGCAGTGGAATTTAGTCATCTACTTCCCATTAAAATCAAATGGATCTACATGACTAAGCCTTCAGTAAACCGACCAAGCCATAAAAAATGCCGTGTACACTCAGAGCAAGCTTTCGTGCTGCAGAAATATTTACTGGAAGCCAAACTGAAATGTTACAAGCTGCATTGGCTGTGACACTTAATAACTCCTGACAAACAGTATTCTACCTGGTCTTATCTTTAATACCTGGTCTTGCGACCAGTAGTGTGGGTGCTGGAGATGGATACCAAGTTTCTACTTCTATCACATACAGGAACAGAGAGATAACAAGGGTGAGTAATTAAACCCAGATGGGCATGGAAGACTGATGCTTCCTTTGATTTTAGAAAATGAACCAGATAATGCCCATGTCCTTTTTCAGCCGAACAGTTCATGCTCATTTAACGTGTTTTCCCTCCATCTCTCTTTAGCAGCAGATTAACCATTGATTAGATAAGCTTGCCCTGGCACTGAATTCTGAAGCAGCCCACCCATTTTTGGGAACACAACTCTTCAGTCCAGCGAAAAAAAGCAGGCATTTGGACTCCAGCACTTGCCTTCAACCACCTGCTGGCCTGCCTTTCACAGCTGTGGCTTTTTTCAGCATTTTGGTGTATATATATGTATATATATATTTATGTATGTAACTATTTAGGATGGGCAGATTTGAAATGTGTCCACCATCATTCCTTGTATTGGTAGGTCAAAAGGCTTACCAACTTAAATCTGACAACTACGTTGCTGGTTTTGCTATGAAAACATAAAAGGACGTAACTTTGGCAGAAGACTTACATGGTTTCACTAAATAACCTTAAACTGCTGGTGCAGATGCACTTTTCATGCAAATAAATGTAATAAAGTCCAGCTAAGTCAGTGGATTTTCACAGATTTATGCGATTGGAGACCTGTTTTCATACCACTTTTAATTTCTCTGTAGGAGAAGTTACATACAGTAGGGTAATGGGCAACCTGCACCATTAACAGGGGCCAGCCAGTCTCATACAGCTTTCATGCCAGCAGGCTAAATACACATTTCATTGCATGGTCTGCAGCACTGTACAGACAAGGTTATACACTCTGTAATTTGCCACTAGATCACTATATATAGATCACTCCAGACAAAGAAGAAATCAGTTTGAGCAAAAGGCTAATACAGAAGCGAAATGGAAATGGATCCTGAAGCTGAAGGTGGGCAGGGCCTCTGGAAAAGCAGTTGTACAGTCAGTAGAAAAAATGTTTGAAGTTTGCTGTTGTGGGATGAAACTGTGTCCTGAGAGGTGGGGACCTTCTTAGGTGAAGAATACCAGCCACTGTCCTTAGGAGGAGATAAGCAAGTACTTGTCAGCTGACGGTGAACAACCGTCAATCTGTCAAATTTACTGGGCTAAGGAGGCTTACGGACAAGTCCTTCCAGCTGCCTCCACCAGCCATGCCTGGAGCATTTGGAGAGAACACATAAAACTTGAATTACGTTTGGCATTCCACTCAGTGTAAGTAATTTATGGTTTGGCTAAAGTAACTACAGGTAATAAACTGGCAGACATTGCTGTATCTGAGAACTATTTCTAAGCAGAAGTCTCTAATTCCAAAACAATTTATCTGAATGAATGGGAGCTGATGATTTAGGCTGTCTGGCTATATGGTTCCATTATATTTATTTTCTGCCAGGCACATTGTTCTGGGAAAAATAATATTCACAAGAGCACAATTTCAGAGTCCCCGAATTAGTTAATTTTGAATATTTTTTTTCTCTATAATTTTCACATTGATTGAGTCTGTAAATCAAGAGAAAATTCACATTCTGTGATACCTTAGTCCCAGAAAAAAAATGCAGTAAAAATACAAACCAACAGAGTATTGTTCATTCTTTTGACAATATTTGGCAGGAGGAAAGAGAGAAAATGACTGACTATGATTACACCAGAGTTTATCACACTGTTCAAAAAGTCATCAAATAGTTTTAACTCATAGTACAGCACAAGCTGGTCTCTCACACTCTCCAAAACATCAGCCACATTTCAAGAGTGAACTCAGTACCTGCTCATTGAAATAATTCTTTTCAGAAGTGGATTCTGTCATTGGCATAAGCAGCAATAACTGTGAATTTGTAATCTGCTCCTTCTGGGCCAACAGAACTTCTCCTCTGCACAAACACCCGCCGTGTTATGGAGGAGATGGCTGAGCCCTTTTCAGAGCATTCAAACTGAAACACATACTGAAGTTTGTCTTTCTTGGATGGACAAACTATGCACATCACCCCAAGAGGCACCTCTTATGAATCTTAAAGTTGAAAGTCAATCTTTCGTCATGCCAAATGTCTGAGCCTAGCTTGTGCTCAGCCACTCCATGGCTGAGGGATGATGAGACCAGTCTTGATTTTGTCCTCTCCTGCAGCATCTGAAAGGATCTGTCTGTGCTTCCTTTACTGCTAACCACAGCAGAGAGGGAGAAGAAGGGAATGTTGCGGCCAGCAGAGCTGACCAAGTGCTCTTTGCACAGTGGTGGGAAAAGTCCTTTCCCTCCAGTACAGCGGGAAGTTCCAAAGGACTGCTCTCAACACTCAGGTATTGAAGTCCCCACTGTACGTTTATATGTATTAACTAATCATTTTTCCAAGGTCCACTGGTCTTAGTGAGAAAGAGGTAACTTCACACACTCTTTCAGCCTCTAAGATCATGTCTTGCTCTTTATTCAAGGGTTGCAAAGTCTTATTTTTAACAAGGAGAGAGTGGCCAAGTGACCCAGCAGCTCTACCAGATATCAGCAAACCTCCTGTGTGGCAAAGGAGGTGTGGGAGGCCTAAGGAGCATTGCTGATGGGGAAGCATGAATCAGACCGTGACACTAGGTGTATCAGAAAAAACTGTACTTGTCCCCAGACCCCATCCATCCTATGATTCCTTAGTCATCTTTTTGTCATGAAGGTCCCTCCAGCCATTCCTCCTGGCCTCTTTGGGAACTGAATGGGAGGGGAGACCTTTCTAAGGCCCAGGAGACAACATGATGTCCCATGATCCTCCTTATCATGCTTTCCTGTCTAAAACATTCGGGTGGCTCTGCACCATTCTCCCTCATTGACACGTGGGCAGAAATGGTTGTGTCAGCTTGCACTGAGTCCTGGATGAAAAGGATGTGGTGAAAGGAAGGAAAGACCATCCCATGTCCTCACTGGCAGCTGCTGCTACCTGCGAGAGAATGGGAGAGCCAATGACCCTGTGGAAGGCAAGCAAGTTAGTGAGATGGACTTGCTAATCCCAGGTGTCTGCCTCAGGGCCTGGTTGATCCTGAGATTTGCTGGCTAAGGTGAGGCCAACATGTGAGAGCGTCTGTGGGTTCTCCAACCCTGTGCAGAGGCTGTGGGGTCACTGGGCAGTCAGCAAGGACAGGAGACCTAAGAGGACACCGTCCCAAGGGGAAAAAAAGTCTGGGTGGATGATGGACGTGAAGCAGCCTCATGTCCCACAAACTCCAACTCGATGCCAGGGCACTGGGACCAACGAGTCCCAGCGCCAACCACTTCCCGGCCGGCCGAGGGGACTCACCTTGTGCTGCTTCCACATGGCGCCCAGCGCCTTCACGTCGTGCTTGCCGTGCTTGCCCTCCTCCAGGCACTGGTAGCAGACGGGGCTGCGGCAGCTCACGCAGTACATGCTGTAGTTCTCCAGGTCGTGCTCGGCGCAGGTCGGCAGCTTGCGGCCGCTGCTCGCCCCCTTCCCGCCGCCGCCGCTGCTGCCGCCGCCGCCGCCGCCGCCGTCGCCGCCGCCGCCGCCGGGGGCGCCCGGCTGTCCGGGCGGCGGGGCCAGGCGGTGCTTGGCGAAGGGCCCGCGGGCCGGGTGGCAGCGGAGCTGGCAAGCGGCGCAGTACAGCACCTCGCACTGCTCGCACAGCACGGCGGCCGGCTCGGGCGGGCTGCGGTCGCAGAGCTGGCACTTGGCGGCGGCGGCGGCGGCGGCGCGGCCCTGCTGGTAGCGCTGGACGATGGCCTCCAGCAGCCGGTTGCGCTGGAAGCCGCGGAGGCCGCGCTGGTCCAGGGAGGCGCTCCGGTGGCACTGCGGGCAGGTGAGGGAGGAGCTGGCGGGGCCGGCGCCCCGCGGAGCCGCCGCCGCCGCCGCCGCCGCTCCCGGGGGTGCCGGCACCAGCGGCAGCACCCGCACGCCGTTGGGGGACTTGAGGCTGGGGGTGTAGGAGCCGTAGCCGCTGTCGGTCTCGCTGTGCAGGCTCAGCTTGTCCGCATGGTCCCCGCCGCCGCCGCCGCCGCCCGCCGGGCACTCCGAGTCCAGGCAGGCGGCGGAGCCCGCGGCCGCTCCCGGCCCCGGCGCGGCGGCGGCGGCGGTCGGTGCGGGGCCCCGCGGGTGGAGCAGGGGCGGCAGGTGCTGCTCGGTCTCCGGGGTTTGCACGGCGATGGTGCGGGCGCAGGGCAAGCAGACATTGTGCGAGCAGGGCAGGATGATGGGCTCCCGGAAGAGCGAGCCGCACACCGGGCACTTCAGCTCCTCTTCCATGGCCGCGGACGCGGCTTTTGTGTGCGGGGCTCAGGCTGTCCCCATCCCCCCCGGCCCCCTTCGCCGCCTACCTCCCCTCCGGGCGGCGGGGCGAGGCCCGGCGGGCTCCGGCACCCGGTTCAGCACCCGGCCGGGGACGGACAGCTCCGGGCGGCGGGGCCGGGCCGGGGCCGGTAGCGGCGTCGGAGGATCCGATCGGCGGCGGGCGGCTGCCCCGGTGCTGGGGAAAGGCTCCCTCCCGCCGGCCGTGGCTCGGGCAGGGAGCGCGGTGGGGCTCGTTTTAAGGTTGGTGGCATAAGAGTAATAATATATGGTGAAGGGAGGCGGGGGGAGGAGGGAGGGCAGGAGTAGGAAGGGGCGGGAGGAGCCCTTTCCAGCAAATAAGTGGTCGCTCTCTCCACGGCTGGGGACGGCGAGAACATTTTTTTTAAAGGATCTCTACGCGGCGATGTCTTTATATGTTTAATAAAGCCATTGTTTGGGTAGCGGACTGAAGGCAGGCGGGCTTTCGTTATCCCTAGTAGCCCTTTCTCCCCTCCCCAAAGAAAGGAGAGAGGAGGACGCTTGCCAACAAACTAAGAGTGTCCTTCCCCTTCGTGCAGACCTCGCTGTGCTGGGGCACAACCGAGGTGCACAAAATGCCAGGCACTGTCAGAGGGAAGAATGAAAAAGGAGTTAAGAGAGAAGCACGAGCCCCAGTTCCGAATGCTGTGGCTGGAAGGGAGGGAAGAGCGTAGCGAGCAGGGGGATGTGCCGCATCGCCCGAGCTTCTACCCTGTAACCCCAACAGAAATTCGCTGTGAAGATAAATCAGGGATGACAGCTAAGAGTTTATGAACTGAAAATAATCATCCTTAGAAGAAAGAAACCAGCAGTGGGAAATCCCCCATCTGTTTTGTTTACTCTGCATATGCTTAGCGTGGATGAAGCAGTGTTTTATTTTCATAGTGAAGAGATTATACATAACAGTGATTTCACTGCTTTTTTTTTTTTTTTCCTCTACTGTTATTCATCTATCTTGCTTAAAAGACACCTCTGTATTAAGTTCAGTTTCATAAGCACATCCTAATTTTTTGTTTGTTTTAAAATGCAAGCTGGTTGTTTCAGAGCAGCTATTTAAAAAATGCAGAACTAACTGGTGTCAAGTGAAAAAAAGACAAGAGAGAACATAGTAAATGCATCCCCTCTCATCATAATGTTTCTTAGGACACGGTGAGCATTTTGTGACACTGTGTAGGAAAGGATTTTTTAGTTTCAGCTGTTGCTTTTTACAGATTATTAAAACTGTTGATGCGTAGAAAAGGAGGAATGGGTGCAGAGAGCAGAATATATTAAAGGTTCAATTTTTTTCAGGCTTTTCTCTGCTGTTTTCCTTCTTGTATCTTGTCTAGCCATTCTCATGTCAAGCTGAGGGGGAAAAAAGTCCCAAGGGGTTTAAAGCTTTGGAGTTCTCCAGTTCAAGGTGGAATGGGGCAGGTTTGTCCTCTGACACATAAAGGAAACAGCTCTGACCCACATAAACCTGCCTGTCTTCTGGCTAGGTGTCTTTTTTCTTTCATGTGACCTCTGTGCCGAGTTTGTGAGTTTATAGACTGACCATGTGTTTGGGATACCTCCAGCCAGAGACCTCAGCAGTGCAAGGAATGTTCTGAAACACCACTGATTTCACAGCTACCTTATGCTACCGTATCACAAGAAAAAGCTGTGGGTGAAATGCAGTTATCTTCATAGTCTCTGTTCTCCGCTCTACCATCTGTCAGCAGCAGGACTGGATGTATGCTAAGGATTTCTTGTAGATCTATAGGTGAATCCAAGGACCAAATTTCAAGTCTACATTGGAAACCATAATTCTAAAGGTAATTAGGAAGGCACAGTAGCCTTTTTTCCTGGACCTTGCTTGCTTTCTTTGCCTGTGCTTTGCGTAAGGTCACAGTGTTCATAATGTGTGTAATGGTAGTATTGGGTCTGAGACATCTAAGCCAAACTGGACGTACCAGACAAGAAGCGGTAGAAATGAAAAGGTTTGAACACCAAACCCAACCGGCTCACCTTTATAGTTGCTTTTTAGCTGGGGCTTACAACTTCCACAGTTCTAATACAGTGAATTTCACGTTTCCATTTTGACCATTACTCTAGAGTTTATGTGAAATTATTTGTGCTCGACTACAGAGGGAAATAGCAAGAAGGAAACCATCTCTGAAGTACAACCACTCTCTTTCAAACTGAACTTTTCTTCTGCTCTCCACAAACCTGATCTGGCCTTAGAGCATATTTCCATAACAGATGACATTTGAAACGGAGATAAAAAAGTGATCTGGTCTTCTGTGTACTGTGGTGTGACTTGTACTTTGTTCCAACTACTTTAGAATTTCGTACTTTTAGAAGCTATGGCTTTGAGAGAAGGGAGAGCTGCATGGGCTGTTTCACTCTTTTACCTATCCTACTGATCCCAGAACAACTCTTGTTTCCAAGGAATTGTGGAGTTTGAATGCAGAAACTTTCATCCCCCATGGCAGCAGAGACTGCTGATGGAACTAGCATCTACTGTAACGATACTCAATGTTCTGATGGGTTTAGGTTGCAGAGCACATATTTTCCTCCTTATGACAAATATTTATGTATATAACTGTAAGTGTGCTACTGATGATGAAGTCAAAACACCACTGTCATCCTTACTGCTCCAGAAGCCGTTACAGAAACTGATCTAAGCATTGAAAAATGCCACTGAGCTCGAGCAATCCCTATAAACCCCCCAGACTGATTTTGGACACCCTTATTCTTGCTGAGGAACAGATCACACCAAATCAATCCCACTGATTTTAATGGCACTGTTCATAAAGCACTGTTCGGTCTAAGCCTGATAGAATCGGGCCTTTACTAGGTTTTGTAATCAGGCCATTTTTATAATGGAGATGATCCCTATGATTTTTTCCTCTTTTTATGTTCAAATGAGTCTTTAATCTGTTAGAGCTGTATGGTATATGGATAACCTAGAAACCCTATGCTGGCAGTCCTGGCTTTGATCTTTATTTTAGTACTTCAGTATCACTAGTATCATCCCCTTAAACTATTTACCCTCTGTAAGAACTTATTAGCATCTTTTATATCCCCCCGACAGGAAAAAAGCTAATGAAGTTTATATATAAATTTACATTAAAAAAAAAAGATAAGGCAAGTTGCGGTACAACCCCTCAGTAAGGCAAGAGATTTGATTCATCTTTTTACCTCTTACCTTTCTTGTTTTACTGCTTATGCCTTCTCCTTCTTTTTGTTGTTCCTTTTTTTTTGGTTGTTTTCCCATTCCTTTCTTGTACCTTTTTCTATTTTATATTGCCCTTGCACATTAACCCTTTCCAATTAGTTTTCCCTGTATTTTTTCTCTTTTTTTTTTCCCTTCAGTAACTGTCCACCAAGGTCACTTCTTCTTCAGTTTTCTTGTTTCACCACTGCTGTTTCCCCATGGGGAACTTTTTGATTCCAGTATTCCAGCATTACTCCAAGCACACATCCTGTGGTTTGAAGGGTAACAGAGACAAAAGGGATCTTATCTCCACAGGTGCTTATTCCATTGCAAAAAGGGCAGAGAGGGAGTTCACAAGAGCAGAGAAGACAAAATGCACCTGGGCTAATGCCAGCAGCTTGTGTGGCAGTGTAAGGTGAAGAGTCTCGCTGCCTCGTTACAAATGCACGGTGCTCAATTATAGAATCATAGAAACATGGAATGGTTGGGGTTGGAAGGGACCTTAAAGATCACCTAGTTCCAACCCCCCTGCCATGGGCAGGGACACCTCCCACTAGACCAGGCTGCTCAAAGCCCCATCCAGCCTGGCCTTGAACACTTCCAGGCATGGGGCATCCACAGCTTCTCTGGGCAACCTGTTCCAGTGCCTCAGCACCCTCACAGTGAAAAATTTCTTCCTAATATCTAATCCAAATCTCCCCTCTTTCAGTTTAAAACTGTTACCCCTCATAACAGTTATCAGAGGAAGATGCCCTGAGCAACCACGGCAGACAACACATCTGCAGCTGCTGGTCAACTCTGAATTTTAGGCTGGAGTACTAACCAGTGGCTGTGTGTTTTGACACTCCAACCCTCCCCCCAACAACACCCCCCCACCCTTGGCATTGCTTTTATGCATAACAAACAACACACCACACTGTAATCTCTCCTCTCTGCTTATTCATCATCACGTTCTTTACCCAGACTCTTCTTCCCAACATTACCAGCTCCAGCTGATGCTGGTGTTGCATGTTCTGTTTGAGGGGTGATGTGGCAAAGAGGTGTGGGAGGGTTGGCTTCCACCGTGGCTTAGAGGAAAAGCTGATGCATACCATCTGTGGGGCAGGGCAGCTTTGAACATGGGAGCTGTGTGCTACCCCTTTCCCTTCTTTCCTTGGTTTTGTAGGTTTGCATTAGGTACATTATGTAGGTGTAACAGTTTTGAAATTGGTTTGGTTCTGGTTTTTTTTTTTCTTTTTTTTTGAGCATGGATTCAAGTAGCTATTATGTTATTTAGGGTTTTCAAATGTTTGCACATTGATCTGTTCATGAAAGGAATGAAGGCAGAGCTTGGCAGGAGCCCAGAAGAGTGCCACAGAAGCATGGCTGCTGATAAAAAGCTTATCTGTTGGCTAGCAGAAGACCGTATCTGTACTAGAAATGCAGCTACATATTGGATTTTCTCTGTCAGAGGAGTATATCTGCCATAAAAAGTATAATTCACAACAGAGGACAATTCTATACAATGGAATTTTATTCAGACTGTCTGCTGAGTGTATGCTTGCTATGTTGGTTAAATGGCAAAAAATGGTGCTTGATCCTAAACGTTGCTTGACAAATACTGACACTTCTAAATCTATTTCAGCAATCTATGAATGAAATACGACACAGAGGAAAATACTGCTTTAAACATCTATGCCAACAAAAAGTGGTAGGTTGGCATGGACAAATTTCAGTAACAGGTCGGTTTCAACACTTCTTAACAAATTTGTATTGAAAAGAAGGCACAAAGAAAGCACAAAAGGCACTAACCTACAATCAGGACTCTTGAAAAATAAGAGCTTGTGTTTCTGTGATGTAAAAATACCTCAGCCTGCAAGCCTCTGGAATTACTCCAGGGACGTCTTGGCTTTTCTGGCTGCGTGAGGAGCCCTCTCTTTGTTGCTGTTCCTGCAGTGGGGTGAGATCCTTTCCTTCGCTGCTGCAGTTCAACCTGCAGGCAGCCTCCTCAGAAGGGTGCTTGCTCTTTTCAGAGGCGAGAGGACGAGCGCGCTGGACCCTGAGCAGCTGCGTGTACAGGACAGCAGGAAATTGTACCCTGCTTTGGACTCATTTCAGAACACCATTGACGATGGGATCATGGTCAGCATATTCACAATAAGATTATTGTAGAGACCTCTTGTGCCTTTGTTGCATTTGCTGCCTTTTTTTTTTTTTTTTTTTTTTTTTTTTGAAAGTGCATTAACTTCTCACAGAGCTGATTTGATTTCAATGGTATTATGGCAGAGATTAGGTTATGGCTCCTCATTTTGTTCCCTGTGCCCACTTGAGGAGAGGGTCGTAGGAAGCTGTCCTGGGCACAGACTTGCAGTTTGTCTCAACCCTCTGCTCCCATCCTGCCGTGGTTCCCTGCTCTCCTCAGCTGTCCCTATAGTCATTCCATTCATGCCGATAAGGGAAAGAAGCTTATCTGGCTTTTTAAGAAACTAGCCAAGGATTATATAAAATCCAAACCTGTCTCAATATTCTCTTTTGTCAGGAAGACTGGAAGGAGGTCGGAAACAGTAATGGCATCCTAAGCGTTGCGAGGAGGGAGGGAAGAGGGACAAATATCCCCACCAAAACCAAAGGAAGAGCAAGTAATCTTAACATTGCAGTGCCAGCCTTTCCTAAGAGCAGTGAAAGAAAGGGCTCAAAGAAAACAGGCATTTGGAAAAGAAACTAGACTGGATTAGGTACTTGTATATATAATTGTAAAGTGGAGGTAAATTGCCACCATGTGGCAATCTCTCCACATGTAAGGAAAATCTTTACATAAAGTGGGTAGGGAATTTTGGTCCCTGGAAGGGCAGGCAGTACTCTGTGAACTGGGCTAGGGAGCCGATCCATTTGTGACTCACCACAAGGATCTTTTTTCAAGAACCAAGGCTCAAGTAGCTTTTCTACAGCTTTACTTACTATACATAAGAAAAGATAAAAAGTGCTGTCGTCGTTTAGCAAAAGACAACTAGTGAGGAAATATCTCTGAGCCATGAAGGATCTATAAATACCCTAAAAGATGGGCTTTGCTTCTCTATTCTGCAAGTAGCTTGAGATCAGAAGCTCCCACAAGGTCTCCAGAAACTATGCCCTGAACACGTATTTTGAAAGACTGGGAGACCTGTGAAAACTGCCTTAGCTGTAGTTACTGGGGAAAAGTTTACATGGATTTCCAGTGGGTTTGACCAAAGCCACCTCTATTTATTGCAACATCACCCAGGAACATCAAAAATCAAGAGACTTGGAAGCTGCATGGAGAAACAAGGAGTAGGAGCCAAGAAGGCAGGATGACTGGGGAGAAATGTCAGAGATGATAATTGCGAGTGAGGCTAGATTGGCAGATTGCAGAAACAAGGGCTGCCTTGGGCTTCCCCTTTTTAGCTTGTTTTCTGTTAAGCAAACAAGAACTCCTACATTGTTATGCAGCAGAGACTTCTTATGACCATGGGGGCTCATGAAGAGAGGTCCTTTCTGCCACTACTCCTAGCTGCCCATTCTCATCGCCTTTCCTACCTTCCTGGTGGCTTTCACACAGCCACAAGAATTAATCCAGCCCAGGACAGTTAGTTTCCACCATCAGCATCTTGATTCAGAGGTGCCCGTGCCTGTACAAGGATGGGAGTGGGGAGGAGTGGGCACTTGCAGCACCACTGAGAATTTGTACCAGATCCAAAGAGAAATGTCCGTGGCCTGAGACATCAGCATCAGTCAGGTGGGGAGGCAAGTCCACAAGATGCCAAGCATTATATATACCTTTTTTCACCAACACAACAACTTACACACCTGACATTTATGCGCTCCTCTCTTCAGCAGCTCGTTGAGCTGCCCAGTAGGAGGGAGAAAAGAGGTGTCAGCCAAAACAATCGCACGTGTACCATCAATGTATTTTATTGCTTTGTTTAGCATTACACTTTCTGATTTGCAAAACAACTTATTTCTGCCTTTGTCCTCTCTTTCCCTTTGCTTTTTCTTTTCATCTATGATAGTATCTTTCAATAGTCTTAAATAAGTACAGAGATTCTGCTTCCCTCTTCCTTATGCTGCTTTCCCTCACTAAACTTCACTCTCTCCTTGTTGCAGAGAAACTCCCTTGAGAAACTCCCTTGCTCCTTCATCCTCCCCTCCTGATACCCATCGCTGCCTTTCTGCCCTTCTCCCACCTCACACCCAGCCCAGCCCCGGGTGCACCTTTGTCTCCCCGACTCCAGACAAGAGGGAAGCGATCTGGAGAACATGATTCCTACACAAAGAGGTGGAGTTTATCCTGTCAGTCCTCCGTACTGGCTATGGCAAGAAGCCCTCATTCAAGGGAAGGACAATTTGCCTGCCGGTCCCTCAGGCACTCAGATCGATCGCCCTTTTCCTGCCCTCACTGCAGGGGAAGGATCAGCCAGCTGATGGGGTACAATGCTGACCATGAGGTTTTCTTTTCCACATCACTGTGATACAAGAGGCAGAGGATCCTCCCTGGGGAGAACCCCTCACGTAAGACGTTTTATTCATCAGTGTGCACTGCCTAATGCCAGCCCCCAAAACAGAAGAACAGCAGAGAGGTTTGTATGAAGAAAGCAGCATCACCCAGCTCCTGTGCACCTCCAGCAATCTAGGTCATCGAGGGACGCAGGAAATGTCCCCATTTAGCCTACTGGGAAGTACTAACCTAGAAAAAATGCAAGGCCCTCTCTGGTCCGGAGCCAGAAGGTACAAAGACATCCTACAGACACACCAGACAGTCTGGTCCATCAGATTCAAATTCTTATTTATGTCAGTTTTGCACCATTGTAACCACTGATTCCAATAGCTTGAGCTGCTTTTCACCATAGCGTGTAATATGAAGTATGCACAGGATCAAGTATATACACTGGCTAGTTCCTCTTTCTGCTTCTGCTATTGTCCTGTAGGAATGGCTAATCCACTTTCAGGCCTCCTATTCATTCTTCGAGCTTCATCATTTCCCTGTACGCAGCACGTGGGAAACCAGAATTCCATAAAACCCACTTCCTAAAAAAAAACATCCCTCAACCATTACCAATCTGATTTCAGTTTTCTTCTTATACTTGCTTTGATTCCCACAAAGATAAATGAAATGGCAATATTTGTGAAATACACAATCTACTGCATGCGTATTTAAAACTGAATTAGTCAGCACATTACCCCAGCTGCAGAGAGATTAGTCAGAATCTCCCCCCTCAACTTTTCCCTCCTAAGTCTCTTGCTGGGCTCTTGCCTCTGAGTTGATTCCACTTTTAATTTTATGTTTCCGTCAATAGCAGAGAAGTAAAACAGCTGACGGGGACAGATAAGGGACTTAGCCCACTACAACCGCCATCCGACTCCAAATTGGATTGACTGGCTGAGTGCCCCCAAATCCTCCATGGATATGCAATTTAATAGAAAGAAAAAACTCCACACACAAAGAAAAATATGCAGAAAATAATAAGGCCACTTTATGAAACATAACACTTTCAGCAATGTGTATATGGTTATATAGCCTTAATTCAAATGAAATGTAACATACATGCTCTTATGTTACACAAGGAAAAAAGAACCCCAGCTGATTATTTAATTTGTCCTTTTACTAAATGATTTAATTTTTAGCAAGCTGTTACCCAAGGAAGGCCCTATCACATCAGTCTAACGATGAACCTGGTCCACCTTGTCTTTGACAGCAGCCAGGAAGGGACACTGAGGGAAGACTACAAAACTGGAGTGCAACAAAACAGATGGGGGAAAAAAATGCTAAGGAGAACTTGAGTAAGAGGAAGAGGAAAAATAGGTTACGGCAGGTGGAGGAACTAAAATAATTCCCTTGGTTTTGTGGACAGCTGTATATGCACCGTATCACTGCACGTGAGGCTTTATCCCATGGGTGAGCACACATGGATTCCTAGAGAGGCAGCTCCAGGCAGGAGCAGTGCTCGGCGGGAGCAGCACTCTTGGCTGTGCATGAGCGCTCCCTTACCTGGCGGCAGCAGCGATGGAGATCAGCTCTCCTGCCCCTAGAGACAGAGCAGTGGGGATTTGGACAACCATTTTTTTTTTTTTTTTTTTTCTCTTTTAACTTGAGATATTGCCCCTAAGATTCAAGTAGAAATCATGGATCTTCAAAGTACACATTGACATCTTCTGTAATTGTTCAGTTAATGGGAAGGTTAAGATTATAACAGTCCTACCAAACTCCTTTGTCCTAAACCAGGTAGATTGTTGCCCTAGTAGTATGCTGTGCTGTCCTCATCTCTCCCTCTCAGTAGTCTTCTTTTAAATTATTCCATTTGGCTTCACAACTTGCCTTCCCTTGATCTCCTAATAGGATGGTGACACCCTGGTCCCTTTCTAGGAGCTCTGCCTGCAACCTAATGTTTCCAAACTGCCAAACTTCCATTTGCTCCACATTTCCCTCCTGCTGCGCCACCGGTGTCATCAGTCCCTTTCTACATCTCCAGCTTTCCATTTTCTGCTAGGAAAACTCAGTTTAGCCTGTTCACTGCTGAACCACCACAGTAGTTGCTGAGTAATAAAAAAACAGTGGAACATTACAATGTTTGCAGCAGCTCATGTGGCAGCGCCACAAATGTCTTGCACGAGGAGAGCACAGTGATTTGCAGTGATTTCTATTTGCTCCCAATAATTGGAATGTCTCCAGTTTGAACATTGCTGGGTTGTTTGGTTGTGGGTTTTTTTCTGATTTGGTAAAACTGAGTCTCCATACGTGACATCCACACAGCACAGGTCCGCAAGCAAGAGGTGGAGGGTGGGATTCATTTCACCCAGAGAGCATGGCTTATCCCACTGTGGGACAGGCACCTCTGGCTGTGGGGACCAGCCACCCACCATCCCACACATGCCCCTCCGGGTTGCTGGTGAGGTTAGACCAGACACCTACCCTTCAGGTGGGTCAAGCTGGATGAGGGAAATGCTGTGTCTGGGGGCTTTGCCTGCTAAAGTGACAGCTGCAGCCCCAGCTAGGAGATGGAGAGGTGCTGCAGGCACGAACGCTGGAGGAGATGGGGGCATCGTTCTTTCAGCAAAATACCAGTTTGTACAACAGATCCCCGCTCTACTCACTGTCCTGCCTGCTTCTGGGCATCAGGTTATTTCTGGCCCTGCTGACAGCCATTTCTGTTCATACGATGTCTGTGGGTAGCAATGTTAGCTCTGACATTCAGACTTAATTGACCCTCGTCCCTCAAGGACATGGAACAGAATAAAGAAAGGCTACGCTATAAATACACTGAAGTAGGCCACACATCCTTGTCTGGAGAGCCCTTCATCTCCTGTCATCGTCTTGCCCAGGGGCTCAATGAGACCGTAGGTTTTCCGTGGTGTCCAGGAGCAGCCGCATGGCCGTGCAGCCTTCCTCTGGCCCACAGAGATGGTCCAGCCCCGGCCCTATTGAGCACATTGGTCCCATCTATTACTTCTTGCGTGCTGAAGGACATTCCCCTGGTGTTCCTTGTCTTCTCAGAAATTGTTACTAATCCCGGATGGCTCACTTCATGGCTTGTTGGGTAGGGCCATGCGTTCAACCATTTCTCCAGTGGAAGCCATAATTACCGATATTTCAATCTAAGGTGCAACTGCCACCAACAAATATCCCCGGCTCAGGCAAAAGATGGGACATTCTAAGCTAAAACTTGGGTAATACACAGGTTGGCCTGTATTATTACCCACGTGTAGTGACATCATCAGTGAAGTCATTATTTGAGACAACAGAAATCTCAAAATCGTAGTGGAACTTTTTTTTTCATGCATGTAAACCTGTTCTATGCAGGTATATATACATAAGACATACCTCTTGATCACCTCTGAGTCATTTCAGCCTGCTTTTCTGTAGCTCCATTGCAATCCAGAGAATTGAATTGGATGGGAATCAGGGGTGAATGAGGTGTCCAGGAATTCTGGAAGAGGCTACTGCCTTCCGCTTGCTTCTTCCTCTTTAATATTTAAAATTTCAAATATTTTTACTGAGTCATTTGTCAGTCCACTACTAATAATGACAATGATAATCACAAGATCACTGTAAGTATTACAGTGTGGGTTTGTGATGTTGTAAGACACCCAGTTGAATGGTATTATGTAATAAGAAACTCAAACTATTTTTCCTGTGCATTATTGTTTTTTATTTACATCTCTATTTAAAAAGTAAAGATAGTATGCCTTCTATCTGTAATATATAAAAGCAGCTGCCTTCACATTCCAGCAATATGAATGCAGCATGGCAAACTAAATACATATATATATATATATACACATACACACACACACAAGTCAGCCTACACAGCTGTTAATAAATATGTATTTTACATTTAGACAGTAACTGCTGTTCAAGGTTTCTTTCCAGATGCTCAGGGACGAGTTAAACATCACTTTGATTACAGGGTGATGCATTCCCCATATCAAAAGCTAGCAAAAGGAGCTCCTTTGATAGCAAAAGAGACAGCCAGTGGTGATTAAAACACGCAAATGTCCTGGGGAAGTGTTTGAAGCCAACCGCAGACCCTGATCAAAGCACAGGTAATGTAAGCAACACAAGGCTAGTAGGAAGAAATCCTGTCTTTTATTAGACCGGCACATGCTGTTGGAGAAAATGGGCAACTGTGGATACAAAGACCTTTCTTCAGGTCTGTCATTTGGTCTAATAAAAAATGTGTTGTGCCTCCCTGCCTGTGTTGCTTCTCTTGTGCTCGCAGACCGCTGCTGAGCCAATACTCCTGCTGCTACAGATTGCTCCCGCTCGCTGACAGACGTGATTGATGCCACGCTGTCTAACAGTTTAGGGGAATAATCTCAGATTTTAGTTATTCCCGTACAGAAATGCAGCTCCCAAGGAGAATTTATTTGAATTATTGAAAGACAGCTCTGTCACAGGAAGAAGAAACACAGAGTTGAAAGAGCTGTTTGTGGAAGCCCAACACTTCTGTTACAACAATGGCAAGAAACTATTTTTCAATGATGTGGTGAAGGTTATCATGGAGCGAAACTGTCTGAAGTCTCTGTCTCTCACAATCACTTCCTGGCTTTGCCCAACTTTATTGCAGTGACTTCAGATATTTATTGTTTCCTTAATTTGTAGCTACACACCCCTCTGCCCTACCTGACTGTCTGGTTGCCTGCCCAAATTGAGACAAAAAAAGCCCTTCTGCCCCTTTCTCCCAAAAGCTGCAAGACTGACAAGAAGCACATCTGAGAGCAAGCAGAGAGCCGAGAAGAGCCTTCTCCAGCTCACATTTGCAAAGGGTTCACTGCTTCTCCGCTCTTCCTCATCTCTCAGCAGCAGCTTCCTTCACCCTGAGGACTTGTGACCTCCGCAGGGAAGGCGGCTGAGCTGACAATAAGAGCCTGAGCCACAGGTGGTACGGCAGAGAGAAAACAGCGGGACAGGGAGGGAGAAGGGAAAGGTGATCAACCGGGGTGAGAATTTCTGCAAAGGCAGCATTTGACATAGAGATGGGCAACAACTTGGAGAAGAAAGAGCCTGAAGTCTGTGTTTGGGCTAGATAAAGACATAAAACAGATTTTGAGGTTGGAATTGATTTATCCTGAACATCAGTTGGGTGCTTTGGAGAACTGTGGGATGGGACTGAACTGGGGGGGAGGTAGGCACAAGTCCTGGGAGGGGAGTGGGGCTCTTTTGTGAGAAGCTTGTTTAAAACTGCCTCCCCTTCACTGGGGTGTGCACGAGTTTCCTCCAGGAAGGAACGAGACAAGGACGAGAGGGACAAAATGTTAAGCTGAGCTTTTATTTTTTTGTGCTACTGAAGTGAATCCTTTAGTGAAGCGTTTTGATTGAAGGTAATGCTGACACATGCTCCTGTTGTAGGTCTGCCAGTTTGCTTCCAAGCCGGCTGTGATCAGAGGAACACTTTCACCAGCCTGCTCCGCTGCCAAACAGGCGGGCAAGCAGGAGCGAGACAGGGTGGCTGACTAATTTCCAAATGTCAAGGTTTGCCTTTAACTCTCTGTCTTCCCCCAGTATTACAGAGGCAGGGTACCCATTTGTGAAGGACTATTATTGCTTTCGGGACACTGGCTACCGATGCTGCACACTGCTCCTGAAGTCTCAGCACACAGTAATCCCTGAGGAACACGTCTTCATCTGTTCCTTCAGGGGCTGTTTATTTCTCAGGCTGTGTAATATTGTGTGAGAAGCTGCTGCAAAGTCCTGCCCAAATGTCACTTGCACTTTCCTTGTCAATGAAGAGCTGAGCTCGTTACAGATACCGGCTTTGTACCAGCATGTACCTGTTTATTCCTCTTACAGACAGATACAGTACATTGTGTATGAGACTCTCCAGAGACCGCGTATATAGTTTAACAATAACACGTTGACAAACGTATTCCCTCTCAGAGACAGACAAAGAGACAGTATTTCCTGAAATAGACACATCCCCCATCCATCCAATCCTTCCACATTCCAGCAGACAAAGAGCTGGGGAAAGAGATGAGGGAGGGTCTCCTTCTTTATGAGGGAGTGGAGCGATAGGAGAAGGGGTAACAGTTTTAAACTGAAAGGGGGGAGATTTAGATTAGATATCAGGAAGAAATTTACTGTAAAGGTGGTGAGGCACTGGAACAGGTTGCCCTGAGACGCTGTGGATGCCCCATCCCTGGAGGTGTTCAAGGCCAGGCTGGATGGGGCTTTGAGCAGCCTGGTCTAGCGGGAGGTGTCTCTGCCCATGGCAGGGGGTTGGAACTAGATGATCTTTAAGGTCCCTTCCAACCCAAACCATTCTATGATTCTGTGATTCTATAAATTGTAACCTTTCCCTGAAAGCCACTCACAGTCCCTGTCTGACTAGGACATGGCTCAGAGGAGGTATTCACTGGGAATGCTGCATAGCTGTGGCACATTAGACCTAGGCATACGGTTTGTAAGCCCACAGCAGCTCTTAATAGAAAGAACTTGCTCTGTAGCAGCTCAAAATCAAATGCTGAGGTATATGCAGAAGTAAACAAGAAACGCCTCCAACTGTTGACAAGCTGGGTGTCGGAAATGTCCATCGGTTACTGCCCATCAGGTCACTCACACTGCAAACCATCGGATGGTTTTGACAGCTGCGTGCTGCTGAGGCTGCAACTTCTCTAAAAACTCTCAGGGGTGACGCAAAATGGGGCAACCCCGTCTGTGAGTCACATGTATATGGGTAAACATAGAAAAGCTACACACAAAGGTGCAGAGAGGCGCGAATGGAAAAAGTAAGAGCTCTTCACTGTGTGCATTAACAGAAATTTGAGACGAAATGGGGCAACCAGAGGCCCCTCTCCCCTGCATGCATTTCAGCATAGCCGTTCTTGTTTTTCTCTTTCCCCCCTTCTTTTGGCTTCTCCTTTCTGCATTGTCGACCATTTTAATAACTGTTTTAAGGGTGCTATTTTTCTCAGCACTGTTTCCAGCAGATTTTCTTTCCCTTTGCCACGTGTTTCTTTTTATTTCTTTATTGTCTCACTGGTTACATGGTCACCCTGCTGCTGGGGCGAGATCCCCCAAACACGCACTTCAAATTTGCTTATTCCTCCCCATTATCTTTGCTCCAGCCCCAGCCCCAGGGATCTTTGAACTCAGCTCCTTCTTCCCTGCAGAGGTCTTAACCTCACGAGCAGCTCTTCTTCTCTCTTTACCTTTTTCTTGTTTCACTGATGCTTTTTCAATGTCATTATCTCTCTTTTCCACCACCAACACAACCATCTCAAAGCTGCCCCTGTGTTTCTCGTCTTCCAGCCTCTCCTGAGACTCTCCTCATTGAATTTCCCATAAGGATCCCTGCAAAGATCACAGGACCCTTAGAAACCCCTGCCAAAGTGATGAAATATGTATCGGCTCTACCTGTGCTGACAGCGATAGCCCTTTCGAGCCTCCCATGTCAATCATGAACTCTGCTGTTCACATGGTATCCTGCAAAGACGATAAACTAAGCACGGGCTCCTGCAGAGAAAATAAAAGCCGGAAGGGCTCCCTTGGTGCTTCACATTACACGGAAGCTTCAAAAAGGTAGGGATAAATATATTCAACCTTTTCAAGACAAGGAAGTGCAGCAAAATGTTGCAGAATGACTCATTTAAAGGCGTTTCAAAAATGTGAAGGAAATACACGGCGCTGGGTTAAGACACAAGAGTGATACTCAGGTAAACTTCTTAGAAAAAAAGGAGATTGGGACAAATTAGAGCCTGGAAATTCAAAGTTAAATTAACCAAACTGTTGCGTATATAGGCAATCAGGACCACACTGGCTTAATCTGTCTCAGCACCTCACTGCCCCAGGCTCTCTAATAGACAATGTTTGTCCCTAGACTATAAAGTATTTGACACCCTAAACCCTCTGTAACTTTATCTGTTCTTTGGCCCATATTACTGTCATCCTAAAGTAGGTCTAGCCCAATTTAAGTTGCAGAGAACACACATAAGGGAATATCCTTGCACACAGGGCTGTAGTCTTTTAGAAAATCATAAAAGCTTAAAGTAGTTAGCAATTTCCCAACCACTGACATCAATAAATTATATGAGGAAAGCGGGTTGGAAACGAGCTGAATCTTTGGATGAAGTACGAGAAGAAAAAGAGGGCAGGCACTGCTGCTGCTTATCGGAGCAAGGACAGGAGAAAAGTCTGTGAGCTTCTCATGGCCCTTCGAGCAGGTTCTCAGGTACAGCCATGGCTCGCTCCGGGGCAAGGATGCTAAACAGACTTGAGCTCTTCCTCCTTTTAGCATGAGGCAGCATGAACAGGCAGCACCTCCAGCCAGATCATGGATGTGTCCCTCCTTCACTAACCACCTGACCCGGGACTTCTGACATTCATGTATGCAATTCATTTCACAGTAACAAATTTTGCAGGTGAAGCTTTTGCCCAAAACCAATGGATTCTGCTTCAACTATCTTAAAATGTAGCTTTTTTTTTTTTCTCTAAAGGCCCATCACAACTTGATTTTTCCACTGGTTTTATATAACCATTTGCTTCTACACCAGAGAACAGATGATGCCAGCTAAACACAAATTTATGCCAGTATGACTTTAATGATTTCAGTGGAGTTAAATTAAAAGTGATGTGTTTAGCCTTGCTTGGTAGTGTTTCCTTCCTTCTGTTTTTGATAAATTAACCAGTTGCGATCATGGGTTTTTAATAAATGACAAGGTCTAATTTCTTCTTACAGCTGTGGGCTCCCTACCTGATGAGCATAAACCAAGACTTACTAATACCACTATTTTTAGCCATCTTTTAACCTACGTTATTCTTGTTTACGTTTCGCTTGAGTGTTTAATTTTTTATTTATCCATTATTTTATTTTTTGCCTAAATGCCAGTAGAAATCAAGTAATGCATGATGATTGCAAAAAATGACTATACAAGCAATAAACATTAATTAGTATTTAATTAATTTAAGGAAAAATGCAATTAATACATAAACAAAAAGTATGTAGTTGTACGGTGCTGTAAACTGGGAGGAGAGGAAGCGCCGGGGGCAAATAATCCTGTGTTCAGGCTGGGCTGCCTCTGTCACCCGAGAGGACAAAATTAAGACAGTAGGGCATTGCCAGCCCGCACTTCCACTGCCATCTGAAAAGTGCCCAAGGGGAGTTATGCTGTGCTAGCTCAAGCTATTTTCCATCCCATCTGCTCAAGTTGATTTAGGGAAGTGCATTATGCAACTGCTCTGCTGTAGTCCTGCTATGCTGAGGTTCAAATGGATGTGGCAGCGCACTTAGCACTTCCAGGAGAAGTTTTGAGGAAAAGGAGTGATTATATCAAACCAGGCTTTTCAGTCTGCAATGGTAAAAGTATTGATATATGGCTATTAAAAAAAAAAAAAAAAAAGGGAAAGTCCTGAGGACCTGAGGAAAGACGAAGATTAAAATTGAGAAAGGCTGAAGTACACTCAATTGTATCAGCAAGGAGGAGTAGTAGCATGAGAACCAACCAGGGCAAGACTAAAGACACATAACCTGCACAGCTTGGGCGTTTGGCAGCGAAACAGCGATGTTATCGTACACCAACAATCCAGGGCACAGTCACCTGCAGTCCTTCAGATCGTCTCATATCACTGCCACTAGGGGAAGCGGCTCTTGTAAATCACACGTTAAGTGCTTGCCCTCAGCTAAAACAAAAATAAACCTTCTAGGGGCTATTTGCGAAATGTGATAAAACATCCCTATTGGTATTTAGTTTAATAAAATCCTGCTTCAAATTCCCTACATTTTCTGTGATAAAACTATCTGATGGTGTCCTTTACACGGAATAGTATTACAAATGACGTTGTCTTGATCCTTGTTTATGTGACTGTTACGCACCTCCCAGCTCTATTTGGTAAATCAGTGTTGCTCTAAGGACCTAGCTCCCCCAGCGAAAAGGGTGACAGTATGTTTGTTTATCAGCTCTTTTCTGAAACATTCAACATTCAGACACCACAGACATCCAGTTGCTTTTGTAAGAGTAGGGACAAGTGGCTGGTCACAATGATCTGTGTGACCAACCGTTCCCAGCTCAATCTACCCTTGTTTCTTCCACAGGTGAACAAGAAACCCCAAAAACCATCACTGCACTGATTCAGCAGGGCTATACAGAGCTGTCTCAGGCTGTTATGTCACAGGCTTGCACTAGTCCCAGAAAGCCCATTTTTCCCAAGAACAGTCCAAGTTGTAGTTCAGGAAGGTGTGGATGTTCAGGATGAAAAGCTAAAGAGGCCATACCTCCCTTGACAATACCGTTGCATCTGGTGCTTGCTTCAAAAATGCCCCATATGCCTTGATTTATCTCTACGCTGTGCTGCGTTCGTGTATTATGAGCAGCTGTAGGAGTCATCGCTGCTGCTGGGATGCATTTGACAACCAGGCTGCTGCCCCCAGTAAAAACTGACATAAGCTCGTCTTTGAGGCTGAGCATTGCTTACTTGATGAGCAGGACGTGCACAGGCCTTCGACCCAGAGCTTATTTCAGTCCTAGGACTTAACCCAGTTCCCTCTACAGCTGAAGTCAGTGGACAGACTGTCACTGACTTCCATGAGATTTGGATCAGGATTTGTGGGGCTTGTCTTAGGAATGCCGGAGGTCTCCAGAACATACTAGGAAGCATCTTCTTACATAAAGCTTGGAAACTATCTTATATTGTGCACTTCTTGCAGTTTTAACTAGCTAGGGCTTTGCTGATATTTCATTAAATGAATAAGAATTAAAAGTAAATAATTTTCAGAATCAAGTCTAGAGCAGAGACAGAAAAGTATTTAAGTTCCGAAATGATTAAAAAAATCACATTATTTATAAGTTATTATTTGTTTATCTTCTGATCTATGACAGTTCACCAAAGTGATATAAAATTATCATCTCACCTCTTTCTCTCTCTGCCTCAAAGCAATATCAGAGCAAAGAATGACTCAACAAGAATAAAGTTGGTAAATATAAACGGCTTCATCAAAAGAGCGAGTGCCACAGGATGCAAGTAACCTGTTTTCAGAGCACTGACAGAATTATGTCGATTCTATTCTAAAAATTTTCATAGTCACTGAAACATAAAAGAGCTGGTTCTTGCTATTTTTTGCTTACAGTTGAAAATTGACAAGAATTGTGAGATGTCTTAGAGTTATTTCAGGTCACTGATATTCCAAACAGTTCTGAAAACTCATAATTAATTAAAAAACAATTGCACTCTGAAAAGTGACCATGTAAAAATGTTAGATTGAACTCAAAAGCACATATAACTTGCACTCTGAATCTTATTTCTCGCACTGTAGGAGTTTGTGGCCTTGCATAAATTACATTTGGTTTACCCTGTCACAGTTTCTAAAAAAGAAGCTGAGAGAGTAAGGAGAGTGAGAAGGAACAAGGTCCTTTTGCCTGTCAGACCTGTAACCGCAAGAGCTGCAGATCTCCACCACTTCTGTCTCATTAGCACTCATTGGATGCAAGTGGAAATCAAGTTATTGATGGGTCTTAAAACTGACTTTTAGGACATATTTTTTACTATTACCTACATTTATACATCCATACAAAGTTGCTAGTTACTGACACGCTAAGCATACAGAAATAAAGAAACAGGAGTCTGTGACACAGTAAGCTTGTACAATGTGATGTTATCAAAACTCCATTTTCACCGCAAGTGTTGGCTTATTAGCAATTGTATTTCTGATGGCTCCTGTTCAGGCAGCCTCTGTAGGCTTCCATCTTCCTTGGACAATTCGGCAAAGAAAGACAAAGAATCCTTTAATTCCCATTTGCCCAGGCAGAATGACTCTTTATTTTTCCAGACTTGCCCAAAATACTTCAGAAATCTCTGTTCTTTCCTCCTAACTCGTTTGTATACCTGTTTGTTCCTGTCAGCGACTGATTACGGCTGCAGCGATCAGCTTGATCTGATCTCATTTCCAGCACAGATGTTTGGTTTTCGCAGCTTCCCCTCCTTGCGGATATTTGTTGTCGCATTTCCCCCTGCAGGGGTTTTAGTCTTTTGTTTTGTTTTACTTTAGTTTTTTGTTTCCTTTTGCAACTTTAACAGATACTGCAGATTGCTTTTTGGCTTAGGCTCCCTCTGTGCCATGCTCCAGACGGCACCGAGTTGTGAAATGGCAAAGAAATGGCTGGATTCTGGTGTGGTTTGATCCTGCCACGGGTGTGAGTTGTCTCCAACGATACAACAGGCACCTAAGGCGTGCGCAGGAATCATTGCACTCCAGCACGATTCCCACTGGGCAGTGACAGCTATTGGGATTACAGCTCTTCCCCAATGGCTCTGCCAAGGAAGAACAGCTCTTGGAAAGCCGGAGGGACCTCAGGGAGGGGAGGTGAACTGAGCCTTTGGATCCCCCAGTGCTCTGGAAGCGTTCCTCTCAGTCTACGGGTCTGTCTGGGACAACGATGAGCACAAGGGCTCAGCACACGATGAGAGGGAGCATCCTCCCTCTGGGCAGGCACAGCTGCAGTTCTGGGGTAGGAGTCGGAGAAGCAACCGCGCAGTTTGCAGGGCCTGAGAGGGGCATTTCTAATCGAAACGGAGGGCAAAGAAGAGGGGTGGATTGTTTTTGTGCTATTTGAAACGTGAACTGCTTTGACAGTATTTCTCTGACAGGCTCACGTCAGGTGAAAGTCTGACGTCATGGATACTTACAGCAAGAAGTTATTTTCAAGCATGATGTGTGCTGCATGGAATATATTTTATTTTTAAATACTGACGCTATTTTAAAGTTATTCCTTTGCTCATACCATTATAAAAGTTGATTGCCCAAACTAAATAAGGCTCAGTCTAGTTACTGTTTGGTTGCCACATGCTAAATTGCTGCAAGAAGTGACGATCATAGTTCAGCTAGTGGAACATCTGCCTCTGAGTCAGTAATTACCGAGTGCCCCTGCATTGAATTTAGGGGTCACTGGGCTGCTGAATGTGCTGTTCTTGTATGAAATATGAAACAAAAATTCTAATCACTTGTTGGCCATTAAATAACTGATGACAGCTTTCATCAGAGACTCACAATAGCTTTGCTCCTCTAACTGTGCCAGGTAATTACATTCTCTCTACCTAAATGAACTTTCAATTACAGAGAGTACTTTTGTCCTCTAAACTGTTTAGAAACAATGTTATGCACGGTTACGTTATTGCCCTTGTCCCACTTCACAGGCAGCTTATTTTCAGCACAAGACAAAGAGATCCAGGTCCATACAAGGATGCTCCACACATGCTTTGGCCCAGCCTGGAGTGGGCGTCTGGCTGCTGTGCTCTTGGGCATCCTCATCTCGGGCTCATCCGTCCTGCACAACCCCAGCTGCTGGGAGGAAGAAGCCCCACTGAAATCTGCTCCCATAGGGACACAGGTTGCTTGTACCACCAGGCATTGCTCCAGCGTGGGTGGAGGGCGGTATGGGATAACAGCATTTGACCCAGCTGAACTGACGGGTATGAATTGTTTGGCTGTTTGGTTTTTTTATGGCCTTGGTTTTGCGTTTGATTATTCAGCGATTCAGTTCAGGCACAAATCTGGCTACCTGCGTTGTGGGAGAGGAAAGTAATTTTTCAAGAACACAGGTACGTCTCAATATAAAAAGACACTCCCCCTCCCCAGCAAGCATTATAGCCATTCACAGCTGAAGAGAAGTGTTTATCTCCTGAGCAGGGTAATCTACATCTGTCTTGTGGAAGTACGTTACCTAACAGATCTCCGTATTCAGCCTGGAAAAAAATTTTCATATATACATTTATTAAGGGAGAACACAGAAGAAAGAAGCAAGAAATATGATCTCTTTATTAACATTAATTGAACATAACAGTATATAGAAACTTCCATGTTTGCTTACAACAGACCATTTCGCAGAGAAAGAAATAATTCTTTTTAAAAAATGATTGACTACTACTCCTCGCCCGAAAATGCTTCAAGGCAGATATCGAATTGCTAGAGAATTTGCAATATTCTGCACTCTGCAAGCACAAATCCTTCTTACCTCTCCTGCATACCTGCAGCCATCCCTGTTCAGCAGCGCTTGCTTTCTGCCGCGTAGTTTTGCCTGCAGATTTAGAACTCCCGTCATTTTTACCTCAAACGACCTCGGCCCAGCTTAGACAGCATCCTCCGGGTTTGACCCCGATGCAGATCTCACTAAAGGAAAGGGTCTGCTCAGTGTCACTAGGATAATAAGGCAAATACCCTTAAAGCCTGTAGCCCTGATCCCCTGGCTATCTGCTTTCAGTAATCAGATTCTGGAGGGCTGTTACTGTAAGTCAAGGCGGTGCTGTTAAGAGTAAGCAGCGCCGTGTTGTGAGGCTAACCAACTGAACTAACGGCACAGCAGCGGGAATAAATGCCCCCTCAAGCCATCTTTTTGAAGCAGCAAATGCTTATCAGAACTGTACTGAACTCACAGAAAAAGGGAGGGGGGAGGAATATCAAAAGGCACTTTGAAGTCCTCCTTTTCTTTTGTATTTTTGACACAGTTAAAGGAGACGAAGGGAAGATGTTCAGAGCCATTAAGAGCTGTGGGCATGAGGCTAGTTTATGACATAATTATCTCACAAAACTCTGCTGGGTTCTTTCATGGCTATGAATTTTCACATAATACTGAAATTATTAATTCCCACAGCCTACCACTGTTTTGCGTTTCATTTTGGGGGATTTGCTTTTACCAGCTGATACAAAATACTAAAATGGCTTGCTTTCTTAATTACAACAGAAATCCTGAAGACAAGGACACATTGCGGGAATATGAATTCAGTGTGGTCTGAATGACAACTCTTTTTTTCTGCTAGAGTTCACATAATGGGGAAGAATCTATGAGACTGGAGAGGCAGGAAAAAAAGACTGATACCGCTACATATAATTTAATAAAGTGAGAGGACAGAGTGAGGAGATTTTAAAACCAATGTTGCGGAGCACTGAGTGATGTACTGTGGAGAAGATTTATAGTTTGATCTCAGGTTAAACAGAGATGTGAACAAGCCAAATTTTGGAATAATCAGGAAAATAAATGGTTGGTTACCTTAACTGTAAGTCCCATCATCTTTACTATCAGATCAAGTCCTTATTTCTCCCGAGTACGATCCCCCCTATAACCCTGACCCAGAATTTCTGATACGAAGGTAGAGACTTTGATTCTTTTTTTCCCCTTCACAACACAAACCAGCAGTACTTGGTAACTGATTGCAATGTAAAAAAAAACAGCAAGAGAGAGGAATTAGACCCCTCGTCATTGCAGAAATGCAACTGCCTATTTGCCATGTGCACATGCTCTTCACATTTCCATACTGCTTCTCACTGCTTTAAACCGGGCATAAATTAGTTCAAAAACCCATACCATCCTCACTGTGAAAAGAAGAGAGGAAATAGAGCTCTGCTTTGAGTAGCTGCTGCTTGCAAACAAAAAGGGAAAAAAAATAACCCTACATGCACATTATTGCTGGTTGGGAGTAGCCTTCAGTGGTGAAACTATTACTCACACACACTTACAGGTCCCTGCAGACCAGTCCCTCCGTGCAACCTCTGATTCCTGCTTCTTTCTGAATCTATTGCCCTTGCTCTGCCCAGTCCTAATCACCTTTCTGTCATACCTACCCCCATACCCTAGACACATTCTTTCTCTCCTGTTGTCAAAATTTTGCTTTTGTGGATCTCCATGAAAAAAAGGAAGAACTTCCAGTCTGACTTGGCTGCAGAAGGCTAAAGGACAGCATTAGATATCGAAGAGAAGCTGGGGAAGGCAGCAGCGAGAGTGTGCGGATGGCAGCTGAAACAAGAGGGAAGAAATTCTTTACTGTGAGGGTGGTGAGGCACTGGAACAGGTTGCCCACAGAAGTTGTGTCTGCCCCGTCCCTGGAAGTGTTCAAGGCCAGGCTGGATGGGGCTTTGAGCAGCCTGGTCTAGTGGGAGGTGTCCCTGCCCATGGCAGGGGGGCTGGAACTAGGTGATCTGTAAGGTCCCTTCCAACCCAAACCATTCTGTGATTCTGTGAAAAGCAAAAGGCAGACAGCAGAGACCATAACTAAGAACATTGCTTCAGAACAGGGTCCATGCAAGGACAAGGACAGGAAGTGGTGAAAAACCAGAAACAAGGGCAAGAGGAACAGGCTGGGAGAGCAAGTAGCACGCACAAGGATTTATAACCGCAAGAATACCATCAAGAACTTTAAACTGAAGCCTGGATCCCCAAGTCTCCAAATTTCTGTGTTTCTAGCAGTTAGTTCTGAACCCCACAGACAAAGGCTGAAGTGTCCTTGGGTATCTGTGTAGTAGCAGACCTATAAAAAAGGTAAGAGCCAACTATTGCTCCTGTTTACTCATGGAGCTTAAATGGGAGGATCTCTGCTCTACATCCGATACCGCTTCGCTAGGGACCTAGCTGGAAGCCACTGTGTGCTAGAATATACTTGGGTTTTCACTTTTTAGGCATAGATATGAAAATATAACTGAGAAAAAAAGTGTCAAAATTAGGACTTGACCATTTTTATTTAAAACCACTTCTCCGGTGAAAAATGATGCCTAGGAATTGAATGATCTTTAGCTGAAAATCTAATTTCTGCTTGGATATGCCACTACGTGGCGTCGTATATCAGATGCCAATTATACCCAGCATCTCCTAAATTCTCTGTAGCCAAAGGACCAAATTTTATGTAATTCCCACAGCACCACAGAACAGCGTGATCTCTGTTCCTTCCCATCAGTGATAAAAACCACAGGCCTCAGAAGAAACAGAGTATGTTCAGGTATTCTGACTACAGCAGCAAATGGAAGAGTGTGTCACTAATTATTAATTTGTCTTCCATATGCCCAGTTTGTGATATCTGGATCCTGACCTGTCCTTGACAAGCAATCCTGACTGCAAGTTAACCCAATGAGTAACATCTTGCAAACACAATAAGGACTTTAAAAGGCTGATGGCACTGACAGATGAGCTCTGGTGCATCTTGTTTGGCAAGTTTTGAGATATCCCTGCTGCACAGCAGACAAAATATGACATTAGCAACATCACTGAAGAATCGGGAATCTTACTTTAAATCTCTAATGAAGGTGGCTTTAAGCAAAGGTGCTGCTCTGCACAGAGTAGCTTGAAGCAGAGGCACACATCCTTCTGTCAGTTCTGTCAGGCGGAAAATCATCCCTAGGAATCACAAACCAGGCACTTAAAAGTACTAGACCTTTTTTACCATGACCTACCTTTAGCTCCCCGTGTCCTGGTTACAATGTGGATAACAATACCACCTTCTATCACCAGGCTGTCATAAAGAAGAACTCATTAACATTTGTAGACAAGTCAGTTATTAGAGGGGAAAGTATCATAGAAACGGCTGTAGGAAACAGTCTTAATATATCAATTCAAGATACACTATAAGAGTGCATTCAAGAGACTATTCAAGATCACCACATTTGGAAAGAGGAATGTTAGTAAATGATGTACAAATGATACACAGGCATCGTGTATCCTCATAATGAATGGGGAAAGGAAAAACCATCACATATGAACACGTAAATTAAAAATATACCATAATGCATTTGCGTAAAGAACTGGTACGGGACCTCTCTTCTGGCACTTCCTAATTCTTTATGACATAAACTACATGTATTTTTAATGTGGGTTTTCTTAGGTAACATCCTCAGCAAAGGCCAGTTTAGACGAGTAAGACGTTTCTGTAGTTCAATTCCAGGAACCAACGAAGACTGAGAGGTTTATACAGCCAACAAAAGCCTACTCCGTAACCAAAAGATATAACTGCAAAAGACTCTAGCTTCCATTATCACCACATTATAACTAGGTCAGACTAAATAAAGCAGTAGGTTTAGATTTTAAAGGATAGTTATGAATTTAATATGAATGAAGGCTAGATAAGGTTGCCAACTGAGAGAAGGATCACTGAGAAGTCAAAAGACGACAAAGTTGAGCAGTAAGTGAGCACAAGAATTTTTGCAATAGTAAAGATACGGCACCAAGGTACCTAAAGGACCTGAGTGTGAAGAAAATGCACTTAGGAAGTAATGAGATCAGGTAAGCTCAAAAAAATAATTAAGATAAGTTGGTCTAGATAAAGTAAGAATATTCACAAGCTTTTCCAAATAGCTGTCATCTGGGAAAAAAGGGGGGGGGGGGGGGGGGGGGGGGGGAGCGGGGGAGTGCATTGGAAGGAGAACAAATAATTGTATTTGCTAATAAGCAGGAATATAATACAGTGCCTATATCCTTAACAAATGGAATCAGTATTTTTGCTGTCAGGCACCCTTGGCCTGGAAGGACAAGGGGTTTGTTGACACACTTAATCAACAACAGGGATGGTTTTAAATCCTTTAGTTTCATAAAGCTATCAGCACTATTTTATTTTTCACAATCGACCTGGGCAGAAGTGGCATCATCAGGGGAAAAAATATCATCCTGATTCCAATGTACAAAGCATTAAAAAGCACATCAGGTCGTCTGAAAAATCAATCCCTAAAGTAGTGTGTAAACATGAATAAAGACTGGCAAGAGCTTCCTCCACTGTAAGTGGTTTTAAAACAATTGTCACAGAGTCTGACAACATTTAAGCCATGAAAAAGGCATGCGAGTCTGGGAACAAAACTGAAAATAATGTAGAGGCTCAACTTAAAATCATTATTTCTGGTTATTTACTGAAGAGAAAACCCCACGGGCAAAGCAGGGTTGTGGCAACAGGACTGCACCTTTAATCAGTCTGTCTTTGCAATGGCAGCACATTCCCATTTTATACCCTGCTTCGGTTTGGATTTTGAATGATCCAAAATTGCCGTAATTTATTCAAGAGACTCCAGCAATACCAACATGTCAAGGAAAAAGGGGGGGGGGAAATAAAAGGCGCAGAAAAGCACCAAGAGCTGGCACACTGAGGTTGTGCTCTCGTGATACCAGAACCATGTGGCCGCACTGGCGGTGCCAGGGATTACATTCCCCCTGCCCAAAAACACCCTGTCCTGCAGCGTGGCACCTTTGCCATCAATCACCCTCTCACCAGAGTGCGTGGGTATTTAGAGTCACGTAATCATCTAGGTTGGAAGGGACCTTTAAGATCATGGAGTCCAACCATCAACCTAGCACTGCTAAGTCCACCACTAAACCATGTCCCTAAGCACCACGTCTACCAGTCTTTTAAACACCTCCAGGGATGGGGACTCAACCACTTCCCTGGGCAGCCTGTTCCAGTGCTTCATAACCCTTTCGGTGGAGAATTTTTTCCTAATATCCAATCTAAACCTCCCCTAGTGCAACCTGAGGCCATGCCCTCCTGTCCGACTTCTGTAAGCCAGCGCAATGAAGCGCTCTGTGAATACAGCCGGAATAAAAACACACAGCTATCTCCCAGATTGAGAGATTTGATTCACAGAGCAGATACACCGAAGTTTGTTTTGTTGCAACACTTGGAGATAAAAGACTTTTGACCCAAAGCTTGGCTGTGAGGATGTGAAAGGAAACAAACACCTCGGCGGGAAGGTGAGAGCGCTTTGCTGTTATGGCTGTGAGGATGTGAAAGGAAACAAACACCTCGGCGGGAAGGTGAGAGCGCTTTGCTGTTATGGGGTGACTGAAATCATGCCATCGCCACAGAAGAAGCGGCTACCCTCCGCCTGCAGCACGTAAGCAGCTTTCATGCTTGCTTCCACTGCATTTCATCCCAGCTCGGCGCCCCGGGGGCTCAGCCCCGTCCCCGCAGCGGCCTGACGCTTCTCTCAGCGCCGGGGCGGGCGGCTGCTTCTGCGGAGGACAGGCCCGCCGGTCCCGGCCCGACCCCCCGGGCTGAGGCGGGCGGCAGGCCGGCCGCCGGGTCCGGCCGGAGGGGACGCTGACCACCGCTCCGCATCGCGCCTCGCCTCAGACAAAGCCGCCGTGGATGCGGCGCGGCGGCCGAGCCCGCCCCCGGCGCGTCCCGCACTGCCGGGCACCTGCGGCCCGGCCTCCATCCGCCAGCCCCCGCCCCGCCCGCCGGGCCTTCCCCTCCGCCCCGGCCCGTAGGCGGGGCGGGCTCCGGGCGGTGCTACCCGCAGCGGGGCCGAGGCGGCTCTTTCCGTCGGTCGCCGCCGCCGCAGCATGAGCGGGCCGGGGCTGCTGGGGCCCGGTGGCGGCGCGGGGCTGCCGCCGCTGCCCAAGAGCCTGAGCGGGCTGCTGAACTCCTCCTCCTCCGGCGGCGGCGGCCAGGGCGGGCGCTGGCGGGACCTGGAGCGGCTCTACGCCCAGAAGTCCCGCATCCAGGACGAGCTGAGCGGCGGCGGCCGGGGCTCGCCGCGGCCGCCCAAGCCTCCCAACCTGGACGCGGCGTTGGCCCTGCTCCGCAAGGAGATGGTGAGCGGGGAGGGGAGGGCCGGGCCGGGCCTCCGCGGGGGCGGCGGACGTGGCCGGCGGCGGCGGGGGGCGCTACCGCCGCCCCACGGCTTCCCCGAGGCGGGTGCGGGCCCGGGCCCGGGCCGGTGCAGGCCCCGAGTAAGCCGGGGCGGCTGCTGGCGGGGCGCAGGTACAGTGAAAGACGCCGGTAACGGCGCCGGGGGAGAGCGGGGAGCCCGCCGGCCTGCCTCGGTAGTGGTGGGGCTCCTCCGCCGGCGGGGTGGGAGCCGTTTAACCAGCGCCGCGTCCAGTGGCATCCATTTGAACCTGACACCCATTTGAAAAGGCTGTCGGTTAAAAAAGGAAAAAAAAAAAAAAAAAAGAAAAAAAAAAAAGGAAGAAACAAAGCATCAGCCCTGATTCATTCAGTTGAAGTGAGGTGCAATTAAACATCGCTTTCTTTAGGACTTTGTTTTGATGCGGCGTTACGAGCGGCGTTCCTCCCGGCGACCTGGCGCACCTTGTGATTAAACACTAATTGGGGTGTTGGCGCTTTGCTGGTGCAGCTGCGTTTGTAATGACTAATAACAACCTAAGCGTTGTGCGCTTGGTGTTCTGAAACATATAAAATGGGATGTTGCTGAAAATCTGCCCATTTTAAGGCCCATTTCTCATGGTAAAAAGGTGTGTGAGCCCAAGAAACTGTGCTGAAGGACCTTTCTGTGGATTTAGAAGGACAATGGTGTGTGTGGAAATCTTAGTCTGACACCAGTGGTTCAACAAGTAGTTCAAATACAGCTTGAAATATTATTAAAACTGTGTATTAGAGTTGCCAGTTTACATTGACGCTCTGGAGGCACAAGTAAGTATCCACCGCTGGGGCTTTTTCTACAGTGCTCAAAGGGGAAACAAGGATATGATCTTAGTCATCTTAATCCTTTCAAAAAAAGCAAAGATAACTCATTATAAAAGTCTAATCTATTTTTCCTAATGGAAAATCAAATTAGATGCTTGTTAAAGTCATTTGACAACTAGACTTCTCCTTTGATACTCTGTTATCCTTGATGATAACTTGATAAAACACTTCTGAAGAAAAAAATACTTTATCTCTGAATGCATCAAAGACTGTAAAGCAACAGTCTCCTCGGTTCCAGGTGTACTTTTTTGTGGCCTGTACAAATTAGAGAGACTCTCACGTACTAATAGGCTGCCTTTCATCAAGTAGATAATAGCACTTTATTATTTATATTGAACACTCTTTCTTGCAGCAGTCAAAGATGGCTTTTCTATTGAGTGATGAGCTTGCTTTAAATTTTCTGTAGTGAATGAGGAAGAAATGTGTAGCAACATCTTCCCCTGCATGATCAAGCAAGGTACTATGTATGTAAGTTTCTAAAGATGAGAAAGTGATGGATTTAGATGCTTTGGAGAGGAGGGAGGAAAGGAGAGGTCACTTCGGAACTGTGATCCTGAGGAAGAGAGCTGATCGCACGGGACGGTGCATTATAGGTTATCTTGTAGGTGCTATGATAAAACTGTAGAGTCAAATGCAGATTGGCTGGGATTAAAAACTATATGCTTGTGCTAGCAGGCTTGGACATTTCTTCAGGCTTTTGCTACCTCGGGAATCATTCTTGAAAGTTGTGAAGAGCTAGAGGCTGCGTTTTTCTCAATAAACTTAATATTCTCGTTTGATTGTTTGACACTAGTGGCAGCTACAAAAAAATAAGATACTAAACGTAACTATTTGGTGTTAAGGCCTAGGAATTTAGTTCTGCTGAGCAATTTCTATCTTGGAGATTGTGCTTGGCATAGAACTGATCTTTACAGAAAGAGCTGAAGTGCTTTACAGAACTGAAACAGGAGACCTCCTGGTGAAAATGCTCCTGCTTTCCTCAGGAAATGAAGAACCAGTCATCTGTCTCCAGGCTGAGTTTTCTGGCTCAACTCACTCCTAATGAATCTTTGAGCAGTTCTTCACCACAGTCTTGTCCTCCAGACATTTATCTCTGACGCAAGCCTGCCTGGTGGGTCTCATGTTCGCACGTCGTAGCGTTAAGTCCAGCTTCACAGCATCCTTTCTTACCTGAGGTGAGCAGTTTGTGTAGGTGGGGCAAGCCAGACTTCATCGGCTACCACCTCCAAAGGTTGATGTTCCGACCTCATTCTTGGGTAGGTAAACAGTCATTAGCTTAACAAGTCTGAAGAAATTACTTCAGCAGGGCTAGGTGGAGGGGTCAGGATACGGTACAAATACCTCTCTTTTATTTTCCCTCCTCCACTCTTGGTTGGTTGGTTTTTGTTTGACAAATTTTTGCAGCAGGAGGTTTGTACAAGTGCTGGTTTCCTCTTACAGAATAGAGAGAAGGAAGAGTAGCATATGTTTCCTGCGGAGTGCATGCTTAAACAACAAGGGCAGAGAAAGTTGTCGTGCTCTTTAGAGAGGAAAATGGAGATGGGTAAGAAAAGCAGCATAGATCCAAGGTGGCGGAAAGGCTTGTCTGTAACCTTCTGGCAGCTAGTGCAGCATTCCACGTCTTGTCCTAAAGTCCTCACGTTCAGCCTGTATGGGACGTTGTGTCTTGGTTTCATGACCTCACAAAGTGTTATGTGTTGGCCCTGAAAGATGCTGTATCCTATTTTTCGGAGTTGAGATGGCGTTGTGGTGTGTGATACTTCCCTCCCCCCCCCCCCCCCCCCCGCCTTCCTTCTTCAGAAAAAGCAGGTGGTAGGATAGTTCAGCGATGCCAAAGGAAGGTCTCCGTGCTAGCTTCCTGTGGTTTTCTCGTGTGCTGAGTGTATCTTTCCTTAGAATTTAGACACGAGGAGAGATTTTTGAGGTAAGAGTTCTCATTCTGGGTAAAATGTGGCCTGACATTCAGGCTGCAGTAAAGGCTACTAACGTTTATTTATTTATTTATTTCCTCTGAACATGAGTTGTAGCAAAAACTTTTATTTCATGAAGCTGAGGCGCTCGGTTTGATGAAACTGAGAACAGCCTGTCAGCTTAACAGTTATTTGAAAATTTAGGCAAAAATGCCTGCTTCTTGAAAATGTTGAATTGGGTAGTGGTTTTAATTTACTGCAAGACAAAACCTAGATTTAATTTGATCTGACTTGGATAGGTGACAATATCAAATGAACTCTCCGTTTTGCTGCCAGAGAGGGAAGCTGCTTTGAGTTTAATGACTAGCTTTAGTTTGCTTTGCAGTGCAACCTACTGGTTTTGTACCTGACATAAACATGCAGGCTACAAGGTAATGTTTTTTAAAGGTTGCTCCAGATACTTAATTAGCTCTGGAACTAATACTTTTAGAAGTTTGGGGACCAAAATATTAGGCGCTTAATTATAAATCAAGCCTGTGCTTGAGTAGCAGGTGAAAATATTCAGGAGACTTGCAGGCTACAATGTTTTCCTGCCTTCAGGTAGCATGCTGCATTGTGCTAGACATACCTAGCCTTGTCAGATACAGACAAAAAAATCGATACAGAAAAGAAAAGTGAGTAGAAGATTTCCACTTAGCTGGGAAGTGGAAAACCAGCCAGAGCTCCATTTGCAACTTTTAATCCAGGGCATTTTAAACAAAAACAGAGAATTTATGATACTGTGTGAGAAAAATGTGTGAAAGACACAGAGTGTTACCGGAAAAGGATGTCTCTTGCATAATGAGGAATACAGAGTTCATGAATTTATCTGTAATGCTTTGGATAGGAGTAAACTGCTTATTGGAAGTTAAGCAGGGCCTTGTAATACGACAAAATCTTGAAGAATACTGTGCTCATGTTCTGCCGTATTGCATCACATTGTTCCTTGTTCTGTTGTCTAGTTTATCCCATGGGGAGCCTGTCACCTTAGAAAATGAATTGTACTTCCATATTTCATAACTGTTCAAGGCAGAAAGCAGCTTGATCCTCTTGTTTAGCAATGAAAGCTATATAGTATTATACTGCCAGTAAAATCACAATTGTAATACTGATTGTTTGTTTGTTTGTTTAAATTCTTCCCTCAGGTTGGCCTTCGGCAGCTAGACATGTCATTACTGTGTCAGCTGTACTCCCTGTATGAATCGATTCAAGAATATAAAGGTGCCTGCCAAGCTGACTCTAACGCAGACTGCACATACGCTCTGGAAAATGGTTTTTTTGACGAAGAGGAGGAATACTTCTAGAAGCAGGAAGATTCACCTCCAGGCTGACCGAGGTTCTTTTGTCCTCCTCTCCCTGTAACATACCTCGGCAAGAATGACTGGAATCTGTATGGATCCCCCTTCCTGAGAAGGAACACCCAGCTACCCCGAGTTGTGTTAAATTCACTTATTTTAACAGTCTGTCAGTACAAGTTACTCATGCAAATACCACTTGAGGAAAGTGCTGTACTCTAACTTTTGAAGAGTCCTCAGACATGCTTGACAAGAGTTTTCAGTTTAATTTGCAAGGTGGGTGTTTTCAGCTTACAAAGGTTGGTAGCTTATAACTGGAATTTTAATCGTAGAAGACAGCAGCGACTTCCTGAGTTGTAATAACTTTGTAAAGGGGGAGGGAAGCCTCTGCTGTGGTGTAAATAGCTATAAGTGACTTTTTTTTTTTTTTTTTTTGGTCAACGGTATTGGTAAATGCATTTTGAACAGGCATCTGGATGCACGCACATCCTCAGCTCTACTAAGCTAGTTCTGCTCTTATCAGCTGCATCCAGTTTTGTACTGGGTGGATTGTTTACACAGTTTAATTTTTTTTTTTCTCCGTAAGCTAATTTTGACTTTTCCTTATTCCTAGCTTACAAGCTGTACATGTGATAGTGAATGTTATCAGCAGGTTTTTTTCCTGTTGATCTAATTCACTTTCTTGGTACTGCCACTTGGCATTAACTTTTATACTGTTGTCTGGATTTCTCGCATCAACACAGCTCTTTGACCTGCTAAACTCTGTTCTGAAATGGTTTGCTTAGCTTTTACTGTACTGCATAGTAAAAGCACAGATTCAAACATAGTCTGTCTGCCACTATGTGGCTTGGAATAACATGAACTCTTGTGCAAGTGTTCTTGATCATATGAAGAATAAGGAAACCTCTCATATGACAAAATGGGACAAATTGCAATATTTTATACTGGGTGAACTTTGTTTCTGTAAGGGTAGACTACAGCTCTTTTTAAAAGTGCAAAATAAGTATTTTGAGCACATACTTTGCATATGTTAAAACTTTTTATACTAACTTGTTCTTTGAAGTATAACTTATTTTTGTTTTCAGAACTTACTAAAGCACTCGGTTAAGTTTTTATTATTTCATAGTGTGAAAATGTAATGCTTAATCAGCTTGGAAAATGAGAGTTGCCAACTATCTGAGTCTTCACCCTTCTCTATTTTAAGCAAAATCAGCTCCCAATGCAATTTTCATTTCTTAACTTCAATTCTAAAGATTGCTGCAAAGCACAGTGCCTGAATCTTGACACAAGCTAATAATTAAGGGCTTAAATCTCAAAGGGTTTTTGCATGGTTCATGTCTGGCATGCATACAGTTTACAGAAAGAATTGGAGGTCACATTCTGGGGTAGCTCCTCTCTTAGATTTTAGCTAAGGCTAGGATGTTGCAGTGATAAAAGCCAGGAGACTCCCAGGGTGGAGTTTTTGTGTATTCCCTCTAAAACCGGCTTATTTTAGTGGAATTTAAAGGCCACAAGAGTAAAGACTGTGCTGTGATTGTGTATGTGTATAAATTCTTAATCTAGTCTGTGGCAATGGTTGGATTTTTTTTAAATGCTAATTCTGGTCTAATTACTTCACTCACCCAAAACTAAAATGAATGATAAGGCAAACACAGATAATCCAAATGGCTACATCTATATTTAAAAAGTTGTGTGCGTATGTGTGTATATATGTATGAGTATATATACACACATATGTACGTGCAATTTTATGCTTTGACTTAAGAATGTATCGGCTTTGACCATAATTTGCTGTGCTTTTGGTATTTAGATGAGGCTTTTTCTAGTCTGTTGAAGTACTACTTTTTTCTTGCTCTTGCCCAAAAAATAAAAAGCATGATGTTTAGCATAACTTTTTAATGTTGTGTGTATTTTAATTTACCATTTCAGTGAATCCAAACCCTCCCCCTTTCCCATTCTCTTCCTAAAAAAACTAGGACTAGTCATCACCGCTGGATTGAAGCAAGCAGTTTTTAAATTACAGTGGAAAAGGTTTTCCCTGCCTATATTTGGAGTGGGAATTTCCTATTTCTCTGTCTTAATTGGATTGTACTTGTTTTTGAATTCAACAGGGAAAATCCTGTTTCTACGAGAATTAAATATTCTGTTTTACACATCCTTACACAGTGCCATTCGTTAATAGTCCCACTGGTGAGAATGGACTTGAGCAAAATTCACAGTACTTTCTCTTATATAAATGAAACTTTAAAAGAAAAATTATTTCTGTTTCTAATTTTGATGCAGCATGCTTGTGAGTTGGGGAACGTGGAATGTTTGGCTTGTAGTTGTTGTACCAAGAGAAGCATGAAAGTCTCAAGGCATCACTCCACAACATCATCTGCCCTGGAAAAAGGATGGATTATTAGGACTTGCTAAGTTTTCAGTACCTCGTCTCCTTTTAATAACACCTTTTTGCATGGGAGAGAAGTTATAGTCTAGATTCATAAGGCAAATTCAAATGCTGTGAAGGCTGGCCAGCCAGACAAAGGTTTTAAAAACAGTAAATTTGTTATTAAGTCAATAAGCAGTTGTTCCAGAGGCAGATTTCCGTGCCTGGTGTTTCAGTTGGGAGCTATATCTCTTCACCACATTACAACAGCATGAAGTAGGGAAATTGCTTTGAAAGAGAGCTTAAGTTAAGAGTTTATTAAGCTTAAGCTTAAATACTGAGTAATTGTTACATGCAGCTTCAAGTCAGAGTTTGGTTGTATGCGTGACAGAACAAGCTGGGTTACTACAGAAGCCTGCTATCCTTGGTCCACACCACATACCAACAGCAATCCCTTCACCATTTTCACTCCATAACACCAGCTTGAATTACACATAACCTTTTAAGGATAGCTTTTAAGGGTATAATGAAAGCAACTCTTGAAAACTTCCCTACCCAGCAAATACCGCACAACTCTTTCAGTCCCGCACAGCCAGCTTAGCCAGTACTGAGCTGGTGCGGGAAAAGCCAGGTTTTCAAGGAAATGAGGACAGTCGGGCTCCTGCTGCTCAGAGATGGAAAACTGGGAGTACAGCTGTTTGGAAGGCAATCTACTATGGGTAACTCTTCGCTGGTCTTTCTCCAAAGGGCCTACAAATCCGGTAAAGTGGTTAGAAATAAGGAATTATTAGGTCTGTTCTAACTATATTTGAAGATTTTTTTTTTTTCTTTAACAACATGCTGTCCTCATTTTATTGCTATGACAACTGCAGAGTCATACGGTCATTACATCACCTCTAGTCCCTTTGAAATCTTCTTAGTCTACAAACAGAGAAGAATCTGGAAGAAGCGCTCCACTGTTGAGAACGAGGGTGTCATAAAAAAAAATAGGTGGCTGATGCCCTGGCAGTTATAACAGAGGGGCTGAAGGTCCAGCTTCAGCTCCTAGAGAATTTACTGTCAACCCTATTCATTTTAGTGGGGATGGACTTCCAAGCAGGGATTTTTTCCTGAAGTCAGGACTGCTGCTCGCTCTCATTTGTTTCCAACGCTGTGTAAGAGCTGCACGGTATCTCCAACAACCCGTGATAACACACAAGAGGTATTCAAAGACACACTGCAGATGTTTTCAAAGGTGCTACTTGGTAACGCAGTGAAACTTGCAGTAGACAATCATTTGAATAACTTGTAAAAGGTTGGTGTTGCTCCACAGAAAAAGTCTTCCAATAAAGGTGGGGCAAAATCGCACGGGTAGCTTGGACTCATCTTTCAGATGCTCGCTAAAGTTGAGTTTTTAATATAAAATTTAGTGTAGTCATGTGAAACTGAAAGACTGGGAGGAATATGAAAAAAAAATATTGTATTTGTAAATAATAATTCAGTTCCTAATTGGTAACAAAATAATTTTGCACAAATTTCTAACATAAGTTGATTTAAAAAAAAAAAAAAGAAACATTTACATTTTCTTATAAATGATTCGGTTTGCAAAATTTTAAATGCAACAAAGAGAATAGCAAAAACACCAGCATCTTTATGAAAAAGTTGATCAACTTTGTATCTTAGTACTTACCTAAGGTTTTGCCTTGTATTTAGTCTGGTTCCTTAGGAACCAAGGTTTATGCAATGACTCTCCATGCATTTTCCATCAGTCAGTTTGCTACAAACTACATCTGATAGGACGGAAGTTGGGAAGTTGCTCTGTTTCTATAAGCCTTTTAAGAAAACTAGCAGCTGGAGGAGGAAAGAGACTTACTGCTTGCTTCCACGGACAGAATCCCAGGTAAAACTCACCTTTTCATTTCTGTTTGGCTGCACCGCAGACAGAAAGCCAGCAGCTGGGTGCTCCCCTGGCTGCCGGCAGCTTTGCGGCACCCGTGCTGGGCACCGATGGGAGGCAGGGGGGGGAGGTGAGAGCCTTCATTGCGTCTTTTAGCGAGTGAGGATGAAAACTGGGGATGCAGCAAAGGGGAAGGGGCCCAGGGAAGCCCCCAGGCGTTGCCTTCGGGACGAAGTAGGATGTTGGAAAGTGTGGGGGTTGTGGTGAGGGATGTCACAGAGCTTTTGGAGGATGGAGGTTCGTGCAGTTCGGAAGGAGATGCTGAGGTCCTGGGTCACAAGTTGTTTAAGATCCTGTGTTTCATTAGGTTTGCTGCTCGCAGCTTTGGGGGATTTTTCATGTCCTTTTTCAACTTGTTTTAAAGCCTGGGTATACCCTACTTGTCATGTATTTTTAATGTTACAGTCATTCGTTGCAGGTACACAGTTTTGCTTAACTGGAAAGAACACATTTGCCTTGCTGCCTCTCTAAAGGCATTAAATTTGTTTGAGGAATTAGGTTGTTGTAAGGACAAGGGGTGCTAATTCCCACACTCTGTCGTTCAGCTGATCGCTGGGGAGGAATGTGAAATGGGAGGATTAATCGGGTACGTGCCAAAGGGAACCCTATCAACAGGTCTTTTCTTCTCCAGTGTGCAGCTTTGTGTCCTTCAGCCACTCCGAAATAATTTACTTCTGTTTTTGTGATACCTGCCTGTAGAGGATATATTATCAGAGTGGTTTGGGGTTCATATTCCTTTTCATATACTACATGCATTTTCGCAGAAAATACTCCTCAGATGTTATGTTCTCCATCCAGTTATCTTTGTTGGTTTACTTGAAGCTACTAAATTTAACTCTAGACAATGCTGCGTGACCTTGTTCCTTTTCTTAGCAAACTAGTTAAAAGTAATATGAGCTAATGCCCTGTCTTATTTGCAAAGTCATCTTATATTGATTTTAACATTTTCTGGGAATTTCAAAGCTTCCTGACTCGCTGTTCTATGATCCTGGCGTCCCTAACTATGCAATTAGCTTTACAAATGTCCAGGGTCTGCTGCAAAGACTAGTTTCTGCCCTGGCTTAAAGAAGCTGGGGGATCTGTGTGTAGTGGTCTGCGCACAGTGACAAACTCTCCCAAGCTGAGGTTTTCTGGAAGAGTGGAGGTGGCCCCACAGAACCCATATGTTCCCCAGGGCAGATGCGCTGGATTAAACCGTAGGTGAGGCTCAACGTGTCCTGGACTGGTGCCTGCAGCTTGTGGGGCGATTACTCCTTGTAAGGAAGCAGTAGGATTAGCAAGGAGTTCTCACTCCAGATGACCAGCAGTGAGTTTGGCCGTTTGTTTTTAAATAACAGAGGAGGGGATGAATATTCACTGCAGAAGTCTGTTTCCCTTATTTTTCTGGCTCCCTCTCATCCTTTCTATTCAGGAAAATTCATTAGATGAATGTGGAAACAACCAGCCCTGAGTAATGAAGCCCACATCTGATTTCAGAGGAATGTGCTTTTAGCAGTAGAATTTACATTTTTCAGATAAGGTTGGTATGCAATTTAAAGAGACAAACCCATTTGCTACTACAATATGCAGGCTTGTGACTATTTCAACCTTTCACTGAACTTTTGTCACGATTTTTAATGCATTTATGCTAAGCCATTATTAAGATAATGTCTTTAAGAGAATGTAATCTTTGAGAATTCCTCCATTTAAAATGAGAGGAGAAATCCCGTGGAAATCGTGGATTATTAGAACTTTAAAAAATGTGACCAAAGCAGACTGTTTAGAATTGTCAGTGCGTAGAGTTCAATCCCGTGTCAAACCGCTGCCTTAAATTCATGTTAGCAGAAGTAGTTCAATCCTCCTCACAGTGCTCGCTGCGCTCTCTCAGAAATCACAAGCCTTTCTTCTGCGGGTCAGAAACGTCCCTGTGATTATCTGGCTAGACACATGAGTAAGAGTTTGAGAGCTCATTTTGGCTCAGGATACCAGGGCCTGTCACAAGCAATGAAGTTGCCTGTCTGGGCCCTACCAGCTCTTGCTTAAACTCTTCTGACTCGTCAAACAGCAGAATCTTTTAAATCATTTACAAAAAGGCAACATAATAAGGTCGTTACTTCAGTTATAAGAGCACCTGGATGACAAGGACAGTACACTTCATTATTTTTCCTCTCAGCTCAGCCCTTTACAGTGTCTTCAGTTTAGCCGAATCTGGAATTTAACAAAAACCTATAGCACTAATTACTTGTATTGAAAGCCCTCACAGCCTGCAGTTTCGTTAGCGTTGCTGAAGATATTGGAAAGTTCAAGCAGGGCATGCAGAGGTGAATTAAGAAGGCGTGATGCAAAGTTTTGGACAGGTAAAGTACAAGCTTAAACAGGACCACATTTCTAACTTGTTCCATTACTACAAAATAACATCATGGGTTGTTCATATCATGGGATAATTTTAATTTTTTTTTATATGCTACACTATACAAAAGGTAAACTACTGAAATATTAAAGTAGTTGTTTGCTATAGGGGAAGGACATTTTATCAGAATTGGCTGAAAGAAAAATAATACATCAAATCAGAGTGAAAATGAATTTTTCATAGCACTACAGTATCCTGTTACCATCTGTTTTTTATCCTGTAGGAACACAGCGTGTCTATATTCTCCCTGAGATTCTTGATATTCCTTTTTCTTTTGTTTACTATTATACAAATCATGCGCAATCTCGGCTTGTATCTTTGAGTTACCCTTGCTTTTTCTGACTGATGCTTAGTCATGTTGCTCAAATTGGAGAAGCGTTTTCTTAAATGCCTTGCATCATACAATATAACCTATATAGAGAAATGGAATATATAGTGCCTATTCACTATATAGTTTATACCTCTCTCTGTGTGCATTTTTAGAAGAGGAAAAGCATTTATGAACAATGCTCTAGTGTATTTTGGGGACCATCATTGTGCTTGCATAAAGGATTAAAATTTAATGATAAATGAGAGAGGTAGAAATTTGCAGTAATCTCTGTGGGGAAGAATGAATTCTGTGTTACGCATTTCTTTTATCCTGTCTCATGTCCTTTTCCATAGGATTTGCTTGAGGTCTGAGTTTTCATATGTAAATAGATTTGTCTTGTCTCCAGTGCTTTATGTGGTTACACAATAGGACTTTTTTCCCCTGCGCCACTTATCACTGGCCAGTCATTCAAACAGTCCTTTCTATTCCTGTTGCAAATGTAGGACTGTTCTAGGCTTTCAGTGTCACTTCTCATAGAGAATAAAACTCTTTTCTATGCTTTTGAATGCAGGTGTGTACGGACAGAATACGTCAATCAGTATTAGAGAAGCCAAGCATATCTCACTATTAACGCGGACACTAATTTGTAAAAGCGTCTGCTTAAAAGTGTGCCGACTGTGGAAATTTACACTACAGTTTCTTTTGCAAATTAGAAGGGAGTTTGTACAGATGTGTTTATTCTCTAGGAACAGAGACCTCAATTCACTGTGCTCATTCTCTCATTCTCTGAATTAAACGCTTTTGCTTGTAGGCAGTGATCGATATTTTTGTTTCAACTTAGCTGTGTGTAACCCAGTGTGTTAAGTCCTTACCGGAAGCCTGTAGTACACCTGAATAGGTACAAGCTGCTGTATTTATTTAAAAGTCTTAAATGCTTTGCAGTCCTACAGTCAAGGAGTCTGTCTGATGGATTTTCATGTTGCAGGGCGTAGCAGAGAATTGGAAGCTTGGAACCTGGAGAATAAAAGGAGGGGGACACAAACTTACTAAAAGATAAAGCCGCCATCTTCACAGTGGATTCCTCCAGTAAAATCTTGTATTTTCCCAAAATTCTATTGCTTGAATAAATGGTCATAGCTGAAGAACAACTGGGCACCAAACTGCCACTGCATGCAGGCAGAGCTGACAGGTCTCCTAATTTAGGACAGGTGGCTTAGCTTTGGTCCCTCAGAGCCAGGATCTCTGCCCACCAGTGAGAACATCTGTCATGAGCATCCACCCAGCCTCACAGCTGGAGGAAGGACCAGATGACCCCTGAGTTCACTTCTAGCCCCGTCCAATTCTGTGAAAACAAAACTGTTCCCATCGGCGGCAGCAGAGGCAGCTGCCAGCTCAGGACAAAGAGCTGAGCCTTCGGGAGCAGCTGCTGCGAGGAGTTTAGAGGAGCCAGCACTTTTCGGTATAATGGCATGAAATTACAGACGGCACCTTCCAGCCCGCTATTAAAGTGAGGAAGGATCCGCACACGAGGGCTTCCTGCTTTGCCATCCTCTATCAGGATGTATTGCAGAGGATTAAAAACACCTCTCTCAACTTTCTATCACAGCGCTCCTGCAGCCAAATTAGATTAGCATCACCATGCTGGCACTTCTTTAAATGAAAGCAGATGAGTAACAACAGGGGAAGGGAGACATGATCTGTACATGTTTCTGGTGCTGTTTTATCAAGGACATGACTTTTTTTTTTTTTAAACTGATACAATCTGTCCTGTTGCACAATAGTCAAACTATTGTGAGGATAAGGTGCCTTTCTCCCAGTTGGCATTTTCTTTCAGAGTAGAACCTTTCCATGGTCAGAAGCTGCACAGTTTCATGCATAGATAAGGCAGAAAATGCACAGGCTGCAATATGATTGACCTTCCCTCTCTCCATCTATACACACACACACACACATCATTTAGCTAAATTGCACAATTCAATTGAGCAGGAAAGTTTGTAGGGAAATATCCACTTAAAATGAAAGAAGTGTACAATGAAGTTTGAAAAGATGCAAGTTTTAATACAAACTAAGTCTTGTCATGTGGTTATGTAGAGAAACAAATACCTACCATTGTGTTCATCCACAGCAAAGTTAATTTGCTTCTCCAAAGGAAAGGGTTTGCATAGTATGTCGACCCTTCCTGAAAAAATTCTTTGCTAATCAGCACTGTCTTATTTTCAATTTGCTCTCTGCCAGGACAGAATAAGAGATGGATTGTGTTTTCCTTGCTGTGCAACCCACCTGCCATTTCCATGCTCATAAGTAGGAGAAATGTCCCCATCGGGAAACAAAGATTCCTGTTGTTGAAAAAAATCGATGAGGATACATTCACTTTCGCTCCCTATTCTGCAAAGTCCAAGCCGTTTTCCCTGGTGCTGGTATGTGGCACTTTATTACGTGCTCTCAATGGAGAATGTTTTATTCCTAGTTATTGTTACACTTCTGATGACTTTTGATTACTTTTGATTTCTGGCGATCAAAAGAACATTGTAGTCCTACTGAGAGAAAGAGATGCTATCTCTGCTGTAGCCAAGACATGATACATTAGTGGCTTTGAAGGTTAGAACCAAAGCTTTATACTGGAAGTGAAGTGAGACACCAAAGAAGGGATCAAAGTTTAGGAGTGCTGCATGTACGACAGCATCGGATGGGCTACAGCATGCGTGGCTGGGAATCGCTATAAATGTAACACCCACGGATGCTTACAGAGTGAATCAGCAGTTCTGAGACGAGAATGCAAGGTGAGTAAAAGCGCTTCTGTGTTGTTGGGATTTTGTTTTCTTGTTTCAATTTGTGCAATGTTACTGGATTCATTTACTGCAAAGATACCGACAGTTTGTAATTTTTTTTTTTTAAATAATTTTTATGCAAAACCATCTAGCTCAAAGCCTCAAACTGTCAAATAAAATACCTTAATTTTCCTTTCAGATAGCTGAAAGATCAGTTAATGTGCTAGCTCCCTCTCCTCCCAGTTTTTTAACTAATTTCATATTTATTTAGGCACACAGCAGCTGGAGTAAATTAAAATTCACAATAAGGGATTCACAATTTATATCTACACACCTCTTTTATATCTAAAAGTCTTCAGATATGTCTGTTATAGAACTGTATGCCAGCAAGAGTCAGAATTAAATCTTCCCTTAACATAACAACGAAGACTTCTTTAAACATGTCACCTTCAATATTCACGTTCTCTGCCCCCTGGCGTGTCTGTTTCAGTATCGTGGTGTTGACTGACTCCCAGCAACCTGCATCTGTTTTTAACGTTTTTCATCCTTTTAACCAGACATGAACAAATTAATCCTCCTGTGATGGTGGAGGTACAATCATTTCATGGAGCCACATATATGACTTGCTCAAGGTTGCAGCAGTAGTCGGTCTATAGCCAGGATTAAGATTCAGGTCTTAATTCAGGTCCCCACTCCTCTGCTCAGATACCTATGGCAGGCACTTCTGTGCACCTTATGGACAACAGTTCTTTTGCCCAAAAATGTACTCAGAATTACAGTCAGAGATTAAAAGAAATTATGGGGGTTATCTGTATTTATTTCAGCAGCAGCCAGCACATGTACAAACTGTATTGAGTTCACACTCTTATCCTACTATGTAAAAGAATTTAAACCACGTTTTTACCCAGGAAAAAAACCCAAACAAACCCAAACAGTATCTGTTATCCTAATGAACAGCAATTAAAACATCATCGTCAGTATTGCTAGCTGCTTTGCAGACCTGCCATTTATTTATACAGGGCTCCAAAGAGCTTTGCAAATTTAGGATTGCAGATCATGTTTAGGAAAAAGACGTTACAAAGCTCCTCATGTTCAGATCTTCTTTCTAGCCACCTCAGTAATATAGGAAGCATTACTGGAAAGACTCAGAAGGTCAGAACAGCACTATAAGAGGCAGGAGAGAAAACAGGAATCTTGTTATATACACCTTCCTGCAAATTCTAACTGCAGCAAACTGGGTTTCAAATTAATTCAGCCACAAAATTTCTATTGATTTTTAACAGTCGAGGAATGAATGCATTCACTGTGTCTTTTGCAACATGGATTTTTCTCTGAGCTCACCAAGGCTACTCAGAATAATCCCGTCTTGCAGGACTGTTTATGTCTTAAACAAAGAGATGCTGTGCTAAAATAATTTGCATTTTATAGCTTTCATGGTGCATATATTGAATTGAGCTTGATCCCAAGTCACCAAAACAAATATTTTGTGACCTGTTTTTCACCGCTAACTTCACTCTAACACTTCTCCAAACTGAAAATGAATAGTAATTTTAAAAGCTTGAGTTTGTGATTTTACAAAACAAAAATTAATCAAAGAATACACACTTACGGTGCTTTTATGTTCCTTCCAGTTTTGGAAACAATAGTGCTTTACTTTTCAACTCCAGATGGCACTGTGGTGCTTAACACTACCCAACTGGGGGAGAGCTGATGGATTGCAAAAGCATGCAAGCTCCTGAAAAACAATGGCTTTCTTGTTTTATGAGAAATCAGCTGCTAATAGTTTTCCAGTGCAGATGTCCTATTTTACTTTCAGTTCGGTGAAGACTGGGCTAACAAATGGCAGTTTATATGCCTGAGACACAACTTGTGGAAGAAAGGACTCGCTTGTCTGTACTTGCACGAGGTCATAGGGCAGTAGCACTTGCTTCCACCAGCACAACCTAATGCAACACACACTACTGCAGAATGAAGGGAGAAGATCTGCTGTTGCACAGCTCTTCCTGTTCGCAGTGATTAACTCTGTCTCTCTGCAGTTGGTAATTCTTCTCATAAAAGTATATTTTCAAGGATGGAGTGCAAACCATTGAAGTAATGAGTAACTTTCCTAAGGAACCTCATAGACTTTACTCTTAGGAAGACATCCTTTGCCATTTCGTATTGTCACTTAGACTATTACAAAAATGTCTACAATAAATAATAGTCTTCTTTCACGTTCATCCTTCAAAAATTTAGGAGTAGGATGTTCATATATTTGCTTAATCATACACTCATCTATACTGCATCTCTTCTTACATACTAATTTTTCTTGAGATTCTATCCCCTTAGTTTTTATAGTCTTCTCAACTCTTAATTTTGTAGAAGTCTGCCTGACACTTACATTCTTTTAACCCCTTCCTAGCTTATATGCTAATTCTCCAATTTTATATAGAGTAACTTCTAAATACTTGCTACCTGACCTATGGTCCCAGTTGAAGTTCCGAGCACCCACTATGCAATCACTAAACAGTTGCTCAACCCGTGTCTGAATAACATCACTGGTTCTTCTGCGCATTTCATCCAACAGGATTCTAGAATTTGCTCCATAGGCCCATGAACTTCCCATAGGCCATGATAACCCTTTTGGTTCCAAGCAAAACTCAAAGAGTTTACATGAGTTCGTTTGCAGGCTGTTATATTTTTAACTCAAGTCAATGCTTTCCCATAAGTTAAGGAAGCAACTGAAGATATACAGAAAGGGCAGGCTATTTGTCATACATCAATGACTATTTCATTACAAAGAGTTTATGAAAGAAGAGGACCTCAAAAGACAAAAAAGAATAAAAGCAAGGCTTGTTTTTGAACAGGCATGACCTTAAAAATACTCTCAGTTCTCTCAAGCACCATATGGAATCCTTTTCCAAAGGCAAAAAAATGCACACAGACCTAAACACACACAGAGGGCATCCTAAAGTTCCTCATGATTTATGAAATATTAGTGTATTTGTCATGTTAGTTCTGGTAAGTGAATAGCCATAAAACCACACAAGGCAATGTCCTACATTACTAGACAATAATGATGCCTCCGAAGACTGACAACCTGTACAACATCTGCTTTCGTTCCACAGCTCTGTAGCTCTTAATTTTCTTCTCCATCCTCAAAGTTGCACAAGGACAGTGGTGGCTCCTGATAGCATTCCAGAGTGTGTAACTGTTATGTTATTGGCATACATGAGACAGACAAGCATTTCTATTTTCGGAATATGTTCATGTCCATTCTAAGTCTTCTGACTAAAACTCAGAAAATGTCCAGAAATAATTTTTTTTAAATTAAAAATAAACTTTAATTTCAGAAAACTGTTCCCAAACAAGATTTACATACATTGTATTTACAATTTTGCTGCTGAATAGGTAATATCTACATTACATGTAATGCCAAATCTTCCCCTTGCATTAGTCACACTTAAATGGGCTTCACTCACCCTTTGGAGTGAAACCAGTGCCAGAGTAGACAAGGGAGAAATTTCTGGGGGAAAAAAAAAAAAAAAAAAAAAATCTTTTGTGTATAACCACGACAAGATTTAAAAAAAAATTAAAAATCTAACCTAAGAGGAACAAACCAAAGCACTGCTGTTACATCATTAGAAAAATAAAATTGGCAGTAGAAAGAATGTACGTTTCCTGGAGAGGGACACACAGAGTGGTGAGAAACTTTACTGGCTGCAATAAGGTCATACCAAGATGAACAGAGAGCTGGGTAAAAGCCAGATGGCAACTATAATAACAAACTGGCTTTGCTCAGCAGGCACCAGCACTTTCCTAGTGCATATTCTTCTGTCATCCCCTCTGCTGCAGCACGACTTCATTCCCTCTTAAACTCAAGGCAGAAGGTGAAGGAGGAAAACGAAAGCACGCCTGACCAGCATCCCTGAAGCTTTTCTAAAAGATCTACTGCTCTTTCCCTTTGCACCCTCTCACCCTGCAGCCTCTGTTGCAACACTCCGTGCTGGTGTTGGGGGAGGAAGATGAACACTACTCAAAGCACCTCTGGCAACATACTGTTATTAAAAAAGCTTTTGGGGATGGAGTATCTCCCTACATCTAATTATATAAAGCAAAGCACGTTCTAAGTACTGTGTTGCCAAAGCTGCTGCTCAGCCAGTGAGCAGCTACACACCTACACTCAGTTGTCTGGCCACTGATTCATACCAGTAGTGAGGTGGATCCCTCATACACCCTCACAACTATGTGCTCGCTCGGGCAGTTGCAGTGCTAAACTGTCTCGTGGACTTAAGAGGTGCAATTTGGGGGTTTTTTTGCCTTCTCTAGCCATACCATCACATGCTCAGAAAGATGTCAAAATTAACACAAATGGCACGTGAGTGGTGTCAGTGTCTGACCTATTAAAACAGGATCAGCAAGCATTTGCTTTTCTGACCAAATAACTTACTGTGGCATGGGCAGTTGCATCAGACAAACATGATGTCTGATGTCTTCTGTGTCATAATCTAGACTTACTCTAAACCTGTTTGGAATTAACTTGAAGATGTTGCAAAATGTTATTTGATGCATTTTGCAAAACACAGAGAGAGTCTGCATCTGAGGAAACCCTACAGATAGTACAGCCTTCCAGAACTGAAGCAGGAAAATTAAACATTGGATGGAACGTAATGGAAATTGGTCTGCACAAAAGTAGGTTTGTGTCCTAATTACTGTCTTGTGGAAAGATTTCTGCCAGTTCCTTTGTGGGCCATCCAGCCCTCTCTTTGCCTGGTGGGGAAAAAGGTGCAGAACTACTGTAAATGTTTGTTCACTAATTTAGGCCTAAACATGTTTTGGTTTTTTGTTTTGTTTTGCTTTTTTTTTTTCTTTTTTTTTCCCTAACAAGTATTACTCTATTGCTGAGCAGCCTCATACTTCACTTTTTGCTTCCACGAAACCTGCTGCCAGATGAGGGGTGGCTGCGGGGGATGTGGCTTAATATTAAATGCAGAATCATCAGTATTCCAAACAACCTTGTATGCTGGGGATCAGAGCCCTTTCAGTCTGTTTTCAGCTTTCAGAACAAAGCAGCAGCATGGATGAGATCACATAAAATTTCAAGCCAGTTAAAACTATGGTTCCTAGAGACTACTCTAGAACTAGTTACTTTATTATTTTGGATCATTAGATAAACATTCCAGAGAATGCAACTGAGTTTTCCCACTGTAGTTTGACTCTGCAATACTTGACTCTTCTCTAATAAAATGCTTGCACATGTTCACTTCTCTCTTTGAAAATCTGTTTTTGCGGAAATATCAGTTTTGGCTTTTACATTTTTCCACTGACTCTTTTCCTTCCTCTTAAGGGAACAATTCATCCTCCTCTTTCTGCCAAAATGCAGTGATTGGAAGCAGTGATGAGCTTTTTTAGTGTACCTTTTTTGTTACAGCCATAGCTATGCAGCCAGATTTGTAAATCTATTTGCATAGTGACACATTCATATTTTTTAATGGAAAAATAAACAAGCTAAGGCTGAAGTTTTATGGCTCACCACATTAAATAGCCAAACTTCTAAAGTTTCTCATTTTAACTCATCCTAAAACTGTCTACATTCACCACTAATGCAAGTTTTTGTCACCTATCACCTTCTTTATCACTATGAAAATAGTGTCTTCGGCACCTGCTGGCAGACATCATTCTTAGAAAGTGATCATCATGTTGTTGGTATTTCTTCAGATCTGGCTTGACATTTCAAACATCCCACCCCATTTTCTGGAACAAGTAAACCACACCATTTTCCAAAATTAATCCAAAGAAGACGGCCAACCAAGGGAGCATTCGGTTCAAGTTCAATGTAACTGCAAAAGAAAACAACAAATTTATCACTTACCATTTCAGAAGATCATAGAAACCATGTGAGAATTCATATTCATTTGTATGTATAAGAAATTGCACAAATCTTTTAAAAGCCTGCATTCCAAAGCTACACATAAAATTAACATGAAATTTCCATTTTCCAGACACACAAAGAATTCTATTTTGTGTTTCAATGATCCACGATGAGTTGTCTCAAATTCTAACTGATGGATATAATACAGCATATACAAAGAGATGATGGTAACATAAGAGGTGTTTTTTCTTTTTTTAATGAAGTATTTTGTTTCATTCACTTTCTGTTAAAATCTAAATAACACAGTTTTAAGCTAGAGCTATTTCAGTCACATATCTGATAATTAAAATGATAATTTTAATAATAATAAATTAAAAATTAATAATGACTTCTCTAACAGCTGCATTCTCTCACACACGTTCTATACAAATAATGTAGTAATAAAAAACCAAAAACATACCTCTAATTGCCTGAGAGTTTGATACCAAGACAAACACTTTTATAAACGCAAGGCACAAAGGCGTGTAGTCATGTTCCCAAATAACAGCTGGAATTAGCAAAAGCTTTCCATAGCTGGACAACAGTAGTGCTTTGAGAAGTAAAATGAAGTCAGACTTTGTTTTCAGCATCTCAGGTCTCATCCACCATAAGGTAATAAAAATGCCAACCAAAAATGAAGTTTGTTCTAAGAGAAATAAGAGGAGTTGGAAAGAGAAAATGAAATGCCAAATTCAAGTCCTTTTCTGGATGAATTTCAGTGAAATGACGTGTCCCAAATGCAACTGAGCCACTGCTATTTAAAAGACATACGCAAATATGTCTCATCTTCATCTCCTGTGTTCATTTTAATAGGCAAATATTACTATTACTTACGTAAACTAACTCAGTAGCATGACATTCAGAATAATTCTATCTGTAGCATTGTCATACTCGTAATTTCTGACACCATACAGCACAGGAAGTTTAGCATAAGAACCTCTTTACTTTCCCTTTTTAACAAAATGAGAGGTTTTTTCCAACTGTCTGATAGCCTGTAAAACAAAATCCATACTTGTTCTCTTTGAAAAAAGTCACCAGCAATGAACTTTTTCCATCTAGCATGAGAAAGAACACTAGGGTGAAAATATCATTGAGCTATTAGACTTTTTTTGACACCGCGTCCCCGTGTAACACTGGAATTAATGCAGATGTCAAAGCAACTCTCATGACAACTGTAATAGATGAATTACTGCTGAAAAATTAGTTCCCACATTTTTACTGACATGTTATGAAAGCCTAATTAGAGCAACATTAGACAATAAATGACTTAAGTTAAACTCTGAATGTCTAAAGGAAATACTAGTTTTAGTCTGCAGGCTTGATTTAAACACTATCACCAGAAAACGCATGAGAATAAAAGTATTAACCAAAATAAAACAAAACCCCTCCCCTGCCTTCAAATGTCGTCTTAGAGCACAGAAGTATTTACTCTTTACCAGTGATGACACTGCTCTGTATCTTTGTGTATTCATTTAAAAAAAAACACCACAGATACAGCTTTTCCCAATTATTGTTTACTTCTGTAAGGATCATCCTTCATGTTTTATCACCCTAATGAATAATAAACCTTGAAGTCAACATGAAATGTGGAATAAGGCTGCACTCTACACTGGTCTTCAAACTATGTAAATGGATTCAGACAAAGATTTCTAAGTATTGCCACTTTTCAGTGTTTTGATATCTAATGCTGATCATATCAGTATGGACTCCAATCAGGATCAAAATATGCATTTACATTAAATGAAGGCAAGTTAGAGTATGTGTATAATCATTTAACCATACTGTGTTGGACATGACATCATTTGTGTACTCATTTGTGGAATATGGGCTTTGTTGAAAGACTCATGAAGTTATTCAATGCTTGAAGAGTAGATAGTAACATGAACTAATCATCGATCTTACCTAAAGAAGCTATACCAAACATTCTATAAAAATCCCATTCCTTGGCATATCTGATTAAGTCATCAGGATCTGTATTTTGGCTTGAATCCTGTAGTTGCAACCACCTGAGATATGCTTCACAGAGCAAACAAAATATGCAGAGCTTCCCATGAATCTGGTAAATGAAAGAATAACAAAAGCATTAGTATGATATTGGTATTTAAAATACATTTCAACATCTCTACACAAACTTTTGTTTAGAAATATAAGCAAATTACTTCCATGGAGCCACTAGTTTAGCACATCATCCCTTTAAAATTAACGTGATAGGCAAATCAGAGGGTGTAGAAAACTGCGTGAACAGTTCCGTACAGAAGAAGGTATAACAACTGTGGTTTCTAAAGCCTGCTCTATACTTTTTTAAAATCCAGGGAAGGCTCTTTCAGTTAGGAATATAACAAAATTATGCCATAGCTAGTACAATTATACTATCAAAAATTTCAGTTTAAGGGCAGCTGCTCTATTCAGTTAACTGCTTTAAATAGCCTTGTTTCTCTTTTTCCCTGGGACAATCTCCATCAGAAGAAACTGGTCATGTAGTTATACCAAAACCATTTCTTAGTTCAGATAAGGGTGAGGTACCAAAAATAAATGGAGCAATATAACCAAACAAAACTTAAAAATATCCTCTGAAGTGACTGCAAAACCGATGCTGTGAGGGCCCATAGTTAGCATGTTTCCACATTACAGTCTATAAGCCAATGTGTATGCCGGGTGAATTCTGTTTTTATACAGATGTAAATAAACCAATGCAACTTCTGTGCATGGATTCTGCTTTTCCCATTAGAGACTAGTTATGCCAATCGTACATACATGCACAGGCTAAGCCAGTTTAAAATTCAACTCAATTTATTTGAATAAATGAAATTTCCACAGATGGAACAGTTCTTCCAGAAGCCTCACAGAAAACATCATTACCAGTCTCCAGAAGCATTGAATTAATTAAAAATCTCTAGACAGATTTATGCTTGAAAGATGAGGCGAGTATATTTATCTACATTGCTTAACACTGAGCTGGCCAAGAGGTACCAACATGAACACAGCATGCACTTATGCCTGCATAATTTGCTCTAGATTAGCTTCCCTCTCCTGGGAAATCAATCCTTAAAGTAAAAATATGCAATTCTGTCAGAAAAGCTGCACCTCTACACTCCAGCCTGGCGCAACTAAGGTGGCTACGTAACAATGTTTCATGTGAAAGCTACTATCTTTTGTTGTAGATTTGAGGGCATGGTTAATTACTCAGGAAGAAACTCACAAGGAATTAGTACAGTAGGTTTAATTGGTATAGTATTGTTCATATGGTATGTTATGCTACTATAGCTCATTTCAGAGAGAATTGTTTCCGACAGAAATTTAATTTGGAAATGAATTTTAAATTAGATCTTTCTCTTTCACTGTAGTTTAGCACATCATCCTTTTAACATCAATTAACATGACAGGCAAATTAGAGGGTGTAGAAAACTGCAAGAACAGTTCCATGTAGTTCCTTCTCTTCTAACATGTAAGATGAGTGCTGTATTTGCTGGCACTGTGGCATCACTACCGTGGAGACAGTAACTTTCTTAGTAACAGCTGGAGTTTGAGATTTCATGTGTTGTATTCATGATATAACTGGTGGAAGGGCAGGAGAACAGTCTCTAAAATTTTACAGCTATTACAATCAACTTACCAAACCTAAATATATCTTTAACCAAAAAAAGTCAGAAGGTAGGGGCATAGCAACTTACATTTATCTTTGTATTGAAAAGAATGTGCCTGTATGCTTGTGCTTTACATAAAATAGCATTAATCAAGATGATAACAGGATCATACTCAATGTATTTGTCCACAGGTTTCTGGCAGGATTTCTGGAAGTCACAAAATAACAAGAATTAGGAAAAAAAAAAAAAAAAGAAAGCAGGAGTTTATTAAGCATTTCTCTAATCTTGACGCAACTGCATGAATCCAAACTAGCTATTCAATTCTTATTAGTCTTTCCTTAATGTAATCTTCATTTTCAATAGGTTTTTAATCTATCCAGAAAAATTGCTTCCCTTCCCTTGACACTACAGTTGACACACAGACTTCCCTTATAAAGACACATTATCAATTTTTACAGGCTTCAGATTAACACAGATAATAAACTATGCAAGGATGTACTTAGTTATCACTTTGCACCCTACAGATGCAAAAAACCCAAATTACCTTCCCAAGACTCAAGAAATAGACCAGGATCATGTTACAGGTTAACTAATCATGGCTCGTCTGCTGGGTATTTTTGAAGGGGTTTTTTCTGGGGAAAAAAAAAAAAAAAAAAAAATTCTATCATTTCCTTCTTTTCAGAGACGCTTTACCCTCCTATCCTACTTTTTTCTTCCTTTCAAGAAGACCGTAAATGTTCTTTGCTGTTGCATTGTTCTTCTGTACTGGTAAATTGTCCAGATGTTTCAACTGATTTTCCATTATTGAACAAACACCAATATATTCAGCATACTGACAATGTAGTTTTCACACACAGATATAGCCAAAGAGTCAGAAGCTGCTACTCAACAGTGGTAAGACACTAGACCATTACTTCTCCAATACATCTGCTGATTCCTGCTGTGCATACTAGAGCACATTTCACGAAGACCACTGGGAACTGCTTGTCATCAGCCCCTTACTGACTTACCTGCATGGGTGACCACTCCTTGACTTGAGTTAAATGAGAAAGGCTAACAAAAGGCTATTCTACTAACTGTGAACAGGATGATTAAATAACAGTCTTACAATAACAGTCACTAACTGTGAACAGGATGATTAAATAACAGTCTTACAATAACAGTCACTAACTGTGAACAGGATGATTAAATAACAGTCTTACAAGGGGCTCATCTAGCAGACCTGAAGGGGAAACAACTTCTAGCAGAGAGCGAGGAGCAGGAGCAGATGATCACAACAACTCTTCCAGCTCAAATGCACTTGCAGATGGGTGCTTGCCTGCAGGTCAACTTTCTCCTGCTGCGAACCCTCCAACCTGTTCTCAGCTAATCTCGCTCCCCCAGGCCTTCAGGTTAGCTGCCGTGTTCAGAGTACAACAGTCATAGAAATAATCCCTCTTTCCATTTTAATGAGTGCAGACCTGTGCACTGCCAGAAGAGAAATACATGCACACAGCTTTCTGAAATGCTGTAATGCTAAAAATGCAGCATTAGACATATAACTGTATGAAGGCAAAGTCCTCTGTTCTTACCCAGCCAGTGACCTAGCTAGCATGAGTTCATTCAGGACTTGTGAGACCTACAAACCACCTTACTGCAAAAGACTCGTGTGTGCGCTGCTACAGGCTAATTGGACAAAATGAAGATGACCCTTGCTATACCATGAAAAACATTACAGAATTAATAGACCCTCTAGGATGAAATTGTCTCCGTACCTGGCTTTTTTGTTATTTTTTCCAGCTGTACTACTAAAATATCTGACAGTAACCTTAAATGCCTAGGAAGTAAACTTGAGATTACAGCCTGACTTCAGCAAAATCAGTGCAAGCAAGGGTTAATGCAGTTTAAGTACACATAAATTTAGGTAGGTAGCTTTATGTAGTTAAAGTGATATAACTTTATGGACATCAATTATCACCAGCACTTTCAGAGAAGATCAGTATGAGCAGCTCAGCTATGGAGAAATGCTTGCACGCTTACTTTTAAGATTTTAGTCAGGCAGTTTAGAGAGAATACAATGTCGGTGCTCACATCTCACTCCCAATTGCAGTTCTGCACAGCTGTAGACAACAGCATCACTAAAGAAGGCACATCTTTAACAAACCCGAGCTTTTTCAGTCTTCTTTGGGATTTCTTAAATAAATGCCTCAGTTATCATAATCAGTTCTAAAATGATAGAAAAAAGTAACTGATTTCTCTATGTTTTTAACCATTTTTTAATTTCTTCCTTAAATATGTAACTGACATCAGAAATAACTGCTATCTTTCCCTGAAAAAATAAACATTACTTTGATTAAAAGGTACTTCCAGATTATGTTGCAGAAGAGAAAGGTCAGGCTTGACACCACAAATTCTATTTATGCCTCATCTTCTAATTTGATAAATTTAAGGAAAATTACGAATGTTTGATGCTGACATACAAGAAGTCCAACAGATACTGTGCTCCCCTAAAAAAGGGTGTTGAATGTATTTCAATATTCTAATTAATTTAAATGGATATTAATTTAGGATTTGTTTGACTATTCAAATATTTAGGAATATTTGACTATGCTTGTCTGTTTTTTTTCTAAAAAAAAAAAGAAATATAAAGCTTCCATTTTCATAACTTAGAAATTTGCTTAGTTATCTTAAAAAAAATTGTTTTAGACAAATGAGCAAAGGCAGCTTTAAGAAAAAAAATGAAATCTTCAAAAGCTAGTACAGCTACGTTCTTTATAGTGTAGTGTATCAGATTCTATCTGATCAAAGCACTCCAAAACAGTTAGGGAAACTAACATATGTTTTAACGTCTCAGTTGAATTAAATAAGACAAAAGAAGTACTGAAATGTTAATTCTGACTGCACGTTTATCAGCCTTTTATAAAACACTATGCAAAAGACATACCTCTTCATTGTTCATCAAAGACACTCAACTGCAAACACAGTTCACAAGCATATGCCAAATACAATACAGTGTACAAATATTTGAGGAAATACCTACTGTCACTGAAGAGCAAAGTTTCTAAAGTATATGAACGTGACTTTTTTGGAGTGCTCTCCCCAACATTAAAACATAATTGAATTTTTAAGTAAAAGTATTTTGGGATGAGGACGGTGGAAGGGAAAAATGTTCTTGAAGAAGACGACACAGGACACAACAGAAAATAAAAATACACACTGAATAACCAAGCTTTATCCTGAACTAAAAATACCATGAAAACCACACCAGGAATATGTTTGCAAATCTCTAGACTTTAGAAACACCAACCAATGAAACAGTCTCATTTTAGTATTCCTTTCTCCATCTCCAGGGTTTGGAGTTTGGCAAAATTAAGCTACAATTTTTTTTGCTAGACTACATATACAGCAAATTTTAACAACATTTATACAGCTTCAACATGAACATAGGTCCATTTACATGGGCTCATAGGGCAAACTAACAAAGACCCATCCCCTTGCGAGAGTGCCTTTAATCCCAGTTGCACCCTTAAACAATAAAATGTAATTAGCTGTGCTGCTTTCAGGAATGGGTTCTTTATTAGGGATGCGGCTAAGTGTCATAATAAGCTGAAAAACAAGACAGCTCAGTTTCAGGTGCATTCCATTTCAGAAAACTGAAAATAAAAATAATGGTTTATAATTTTTTCCTACATGATGTGTTTTCCAGTAGTGAGTTGGCCTGTAGATTGAGTTACGTAAAAAAGAAAAATAATATATCTTGTTTTCCAGGATAATCTTTGTACTCTTGACACATTCTTTACCTTACCACATAAATGCTTTGCATTCAAAGCACTTACAGTCTCTCTGCCTTGCTGCAATAAAAGAGCTTTTCAATTATTTTTTAATTGCAGAAAAGCTAAATGAAGTATGCAATGCTCAGGCAATTTGGCTTTCTTATTACAAAACACAAAGGGGATCTTGACTGAGCTCTACATATTGCAATGAATAATTTCTTTCCCTTTGTTGGGATCTGGAACAATTAACATTTTTAAGCTTTATTTATAAACACAACAACATACGTGTAATTTAAACCCAAATTTTTTAAAAATTGCATGTTTTCCCTTCTATTTTTGAAGAGGTCAAGTTTGCCAATTTCCTTTTATATTCATTGCACCTTGACTGCAGAATTTATTCCAGGTCAGCTGAATGTCGATTTATTTCCCCTATAGCATTAATACTATAGCGGCAATATTATCTGAACAGTATTTTTTGTTACTTTTGTTAATGGTTGGTTCTTAATATAGTCAGTGAAGATTTGTTGCATTATTTACAGATCATTTAAGTATTAAGGATCTCAAAATAATTAACAAAAATCTCCTCTATAAAGAACCACCTAGGCTTACTTTCACCATCACTTCTGGTTTGGAATAGGGAAAACATTAGCACATACACAGCCTAGGACTAAAACCAGACCCATGAGTTGCAAAGCGACCACCAAAAGTCACCTTGTTGGAGGCAAGCCTAACATGCCTGCAGACCCCCCCCACCACACACCACCACCCCCCAATTGTCACGCTGAAGAAAAAGCATATTGAACAGGTCTCCCTGAGGAGGTGAGCTTCCTCAGAATTTTATTAGCCGTTTTTAAGTACCTTTAAATTCTTTTTAAGGAGCAATAATCCACCTGTCTCTTGTAATGGCTGCACAGCAAAATATATGCAGGATGAGAAAAAGGATCATTCACTATAAATGCAAATCTCGAGCAAGAAGGAATGCGCAATAAATACCAGAAGTCTGGGCTAGGCTTCTGCTGAACTGGCCTTGATTAAACAAAACAGATTAAAAAAAAGTTACAAAACTTGAAAAATTTGTGGCAGTTAGCCACCTTGCAGAGCTCTTAACAAACAATGTGACCTTTCCATACCAAGTTTCATAGTACTGCGTGGACTTCTATGCTTGATAGAAGTTTCTTTAGTTTCTTCAGTATCTGTTGCAAATTTATTTCCAGAGTGGATGGTAACACTTGTGAGGTCTTTAATGCTTGACCACATTAAAATTACAATATGGAGCTCCAAGAAACTTTTAATTATCTTAAGAGCAGTAACAAATGCTGCAGGAACTAAACTAAAGCAACACCATGAATATTAGGCTGAATTTCCAAAACTGTACTCTAATATTGTGGGCTGGACACAGATGTTCCCTAATGGAAGTTTTTGTATTTGCCTCTGGAAAAAATCCATTCTTCTCTTCAACAGATAAATAACAGAACACAAAAACATGGTGTTCTTCTTAGGTGTTGAAATTTAAGTCTTCCACCTGAAAATCATGTGCAGATCAGGTTAAACACATCCTAAAAATAAATGCAGAAAATGCTGTCAGAAGAACTTAGCTTCTTCAACCCCAAGGTGATGTTCCGAAAGGCGTTAATGACAGAAACATCCTGAGAATGGCAAAAACCTTTTAGATGCAGATTTATTAATTTATCAAGGATAACTTTAAACTAGGATTGGGGCAAGTCTGTAGGTCAGTATAAAACAGCGATGATCTTGGCAACGTTCTTGTTCCTGATTTTCTGGGGCCCTTTATGTTACATATCATATGGAATAAATGTTGGGTTGGTTGTTTTTTTTTTTCCTTAACATGCCAGTATTTTCATGTACTACTTGAAAATGGGAATGAAACACAAGTATCCCAAAGCTTTTTAACAAAAAAATTATCTAGATGATGTCCACTGGCCTCACTTTGAGCATCACTATGCAGTCTTTCTATGTTCTTTTCACTTTTTCTTTCTTCAGCTACAATGGAGTAGCAGTACTCAATGCTCTAATTCCACAAAGACAGATGAAAACTGTTCTCAGGCTGGGTGATAACACCTTCTAATCTCACCTCTGTCTTCCAGTTTTTCTTAAATACCTTCAGTTTTTCATAAGTTTTTAGAAGCCCCAGCTGATAGAAAGGATGTTTCACACTGGTAAGTGGGATCTTCGTATTTTCTGAAGTGAAGAAGACTCCCAGCCTATCATTATTTTCAGGTTAAGATGATTCGTAACACTGACAAACTCATTATAATGCTGCTCATGAAATTTTATGAAGGGTATCAAATGACATTCTGTACTCGGCTATTTTTTGTTGTCAATAGCATGATGCTGACCAACTTTTCAGGTTTCTGGACAGAGCACAGCATTGCTTGCATGGAGTAGAATGCCTGCAGAGGGCTAGTGCAGTGACAAAATCATCCTTCCAGTTTAAAAGTAAACCAAGAATTGCTCTATTAGAGCTGGTAGCTGGAGACAATAGCTGCGCTTTCCTGCAATATGCAGATAAAGCTGAATTCAGATCAGTTCAACTGAAGGAATCTTTTGATCTTGGCAATCTTCTAACATTCTCATCTCTACTTTATAAATTGTGAGTTAACGTGTTTCTTACTAACATGCTTTGTATTGCCTGTTCCTCATGTGGACTGCTCCTACTCTCAGCATTTCCTGGGTGGCCAGAAATGGAGAGAAAGGCTTAGAGATGATAGGACATGCACCACGTAAGAGCAACTAGGACTAAGGCTGCAACTGAACCATGACAGCCCACAACACAGAGAGAGGAAACAGACTGATAGGAGTAAGTGAAAAATGGTATCGATCTGGACCTGCATGCATGAAGAAAGGTGGACAGAATTCCAATTTGCTAGGAACATGTGATTCTTTGCTCTTTCTTTTACTCTGTCCTTTACTCTTTCTGCAAGAGTTTGGTGTTAGTGATAAACACAGCAACTGGGACTTAAGTCTTTCATTCTACATGGTATGCCACAGCTCTGGAAGACCAAAATCTTCAGTCCTCAAATGGTTAAATGCTAAGAGGAATGGGTGCCATCTACTGGCTCCCAGTTTGCCTTAGAGATTATCATAGCCAAATTAATCACCATAATTGATGACCTTGGATTTACAAGATGTGCTAAATCTTATGTGATATGGCTGCAGGCATAAGCTTTATACTTGTACTTTTGTATCCAACTTGTCCTTGATTTCAAAGATGAGTTTGAAGCTCCACATGAAAGACCTCCAAAGAAAACCATTTGCATTCGTATCATGTACCAATGACAAATTTTGACTACATGATTTGACTATCAATGATTTGATGTAGTTCATATCCACTACTAAACACGATACATTATAGTAACACAAAAAAGCAGATAAAAATAATTTTTTCCTTGCAGTGTGCGTGTCTAAAGCCAGCAGAAATCAATATCTATTACTTTGTTTGTCTTTTACCTAAGAAAACTGCTGATCTCTCCAGTTTTTGAAGTATTTGCAGAGATTTTTGTCTAAATTTTCAGCTGGTTTATACTCTACAGCAACAAGCTATTTTAACTGACTGCTGGGCTGGGAAAAGAAAAGGATGTGAATCAGCTCTTTCTACTATCATCAGTAATTTGTACATATCTTGTTTTCACAGCCTCTTCTTGACAACAGAAGCTGAGATCTAATGTGTACATCTTTCAGCTTGAGCTAACCGCTATTTCCCCAAATATAAACTGGTCACAGACCACTATGATCTGGTTGCCTATGATCTCTATTTTTGATCTAAGAAATGCTTGAATGACTCAAAGTTATAAAGCCGTAAAGGAATTCATCACAGGTTTCATACAAAGCTTTCTGGTCATCTGTTACGTTTATAGCTTCATGGTTAGTAAATTAACCCATCTTCTATCAGTATTCTCAAAATGCCAAGGGCTACAAAACTGTGGGAAACAACCACAATGGAAGTTGGAATGGTACATAACTAATTCCTTACAAAATACAAAATATCCAACAATTGTTCAAGCACAAGGTTTCCCAATTTTTTAAGGAGCAGACAGGATGTTGTGAAACACCATGACAGATAAGATCAAAGGCTTAGTCAAGATATATTTGCAGATGTCACCATTCCAAAATTCTATTGTTAATCCCTATGCTGAAATATAGGGTGCTAAGTGATCCTTTTTTTTTTTTACACACTATAAAAAAGAACAATGTCAAAACTAACCACTGGAGAAAAGTCTACATAAACCGTACCAAAACCTGAAAACAGTAATTTAGAAATAATTGAAAACTGCTTAGAAAAGTAATTTTTTTTTTTTTTACTGTGGCTGCAAAATCTCCAAGAAAACGTAGGAGACACTAAAAGAGAAGAGCGTTATTTCAACATTATGAACACACTATGGAAAAAAAATGAACTCTGTGAGAGGCAAAGTGGGAAGGGAACAGCCTAGAACGTGCCGGTACCATTTTGTAAAGTACAACCACTGGGTAAGTAATACAGAAGTACTTGCATACGCACAGAATCATTATAAAATCATAGAATGGTTTAGGTTGGAAGGGACCAGCTTCCTCATATCTAATCTAAATCTACTCTCTTTCAGTTTGAAGCCATTACCCCTTGTCATGTAACTACACGTCCTTGTAAAAAGGTCCGTCTCCAGCTTTCTTGTAGGCCCCTTTAGGTACTGGAAGGCCACTATAAGGTCTCCCCAGAGCCTTCTCTTCTCCAGGCTGAACAACCCCAACTCTCTCAGCCTGTCTTCACAGGAGAGGTGCTCTGACCCTCTGATCATCTTTGTAGCCCTCATCTGGAATTGAATAATCAATCATCAGTCAAAACCTGACATTTAAGTATCACAAAGAAATTTTTCCCTGCGAGGGCGGTGAGGCACTGGGACAGGTTGCCCAGAGAAGCTGTGGATGCCTCATCCCTGGAAGTGTTCAAGGCCAGGCTGGATGGGGCTTTGAGCAGCCTGGTCTAGTGGGAGGTGTCCCTGCCCATGGCAGGGGGAGTCGGGACTAGATGGTCTTTAAGGTCCCTTCCAACCCAAACCATTCTACGATGATTTTATGATTTAGGTCCAACCGTTTCCCAACTGCACTGAAGTTGCCCAACCACGGCGCCGCGCCCAGATCTGCCTGTCAGCGAGGGAAGGACACGCAGCGCAGGGACAGGCCCGTTGCCGCAGGGCTCCCTACAGGGGCGCATCAAGGCCAGCCGGGAGAGCGCTGCCAGGCAGCTGCCCTCGGGGAACCGGGGGGAGATGGCGGCGGGATGGATGGCCAATGGCACCAACGGGCCAACCGACAGCCGGGCGGGCCGCGAAGGGGCGCGAACGCCGCCACATGCCAACGCCGCCGCCTGCTGACGTCCAAGCCTGCCGCTTGCACCCCTCCCCTCCTGGCCTCCCCCGCCCACTACCCGGACTCACGCAGATGGAGATGCGGAGCACCCCGCGCTGGTAGTCCCTGTACAGCTCCGCCGCCTCCCGGTTGCACTCGATGCAGCGGTAGGCGCCGAGCGCCGCCATGGCACGCGAGAGCACGCTCCGGCCTGTCAGGGCTTCAAACCGCCTCGCTTCCGCCTTCGGGGGGGGCGGGGCCGCGCCGCGGTGCATTCAGGGAGTTGTGGTTTTCTGCCGCCGCCGCCGTGGAGTTGGTGATGTCGGTGCGGAACTCCATGTCCCAGGAGGCAGCGCAGCGGCACCTCCCCTCCCTGCCGGTCCCGTGGGAGGGGCGGTGGGGCGCCCTCCGGCCCAAGCGGCGGCGGCGCGCATGCGCTCCGGGAATATGGCACCTGCCGGCGGCTGCGGGTCTGTGAGGGGGCTGTGGGTGTCGCTGGCCGTGCTGGCCCTGGCCCGGGCCGCCCACGCCCTGACCGAGCAGTACCCGACCTTGTCCCTGCTGAAGCAGCGCCAGGGCCCGGCGGGGGGCTGTACCTCGGCTGGGGAGTGGGCCGAGCAGTACTCGGCCGAGAGCGGTGAGTCGGGGGTTGCTGCCATGGTGACCGCCCCCAGCCCCGCCGTGGGACGGCGGGGCCGTTCGTCCGGCGGCGGCGCCTCGGAGTCCTGAGGCCGGGGGTGGGCGCCCCCTCCCCTCGTCCGTGCGGAGGGTGGCGGGGGCGGGAGAGGGAAGGGCGGCTGGGCCTGGCCTCCCGCTGAGGTGCGGCGGGTGGCCGAGGGGACGCCGGCCCGGGCCGGTGCGGGGTGCTGGCGGCTGGACTGCAGGCCTTGCTGCTGTTCAGCTGGCTCACACGGAGGCGTCTGGTGTGTGTGAGCCGCGCCCCCGAGCATGTGCCGCCGTGCTGTGCCGGGCAGGGACTGCCGCGGTGGCACCGGCCCGGGGAGAAGGTCTCGCCCCTTGAGTGGGTGAGCCGTCAGGCCTGTACTATTAAGCAAAAGGAGTCCTGTTGTCCTACTCACCGATCTGCCCAGTCTAGCTCCTGGGCTCTTTTTTTTGTGTGCTTTTTAATCCCTGCACTCAGTAGTAGACAGACGCACCAATGCTTTGTGCTCCTGTTGCATGCAGCTCTGGAGGCCCCACCGTAAGAAGGACATGGACCTGTTGGAATAGGCCCAGAGGAGGGCCACGAAGATGATCAGAGGGCTGGAGCACCTCTGCTGTGAAGACAGGCTGAGAGAGCTGGGGTTGTTCAGCCTGGAGAAGAGAGGGCTCCAGGGAGACCTTACAGCATCTTTCCAATATCTGAACAGGACCTACAAGAAAGCTGGCAAGGGACATCTTACAAGGGCATGTAGTGACATGATGAGGGGTAACGGCCTCAAACTGGAAGAGGGCGGATCTAGATTAGATATTAGGAAGAAGTTTTTCATTACGAGGTTGGTGAGGCACTGGAACAGGTTGCCCAAAGAAGTTGTGGATGCCCTATCCCTGGAAGTGTCCAAGGCCAGGTTGGATGGGGCTTTAAGCAACCTGGTCCAGTGGGAGGTGTCCCTGCCCACTGCAGGCGGGTTGGAACTAGATGATCTTTAAAGTCCCTTCCAACCTAAACAATTCTATGATTCTGTGGTATTTAGTTGAATATGTCTTGATTTATTTCCAGCTAGAGTTACATATATTTTGCTGGTGAACTGGGTGTTCTTCTTTGCAAGTGCCAAGTTCAGGTAGCAGATCTTCTGGTCTTGTTTCAAGTTAATTCATGACTTGTACTACAGGCACAGTTAAAACTTTTATGTGCTTAAATATCGGCTGCATCAGGATCATGGGACTTAAGTAATCTGTTATGATGTTTGATCATGAGCATAGTGTGAGTGTGCTATACGAAAATGCTAGCCTGAATCACAATGTACATGTAATACAGATGAAGAAAAAGGTTTTATCAATTAAATGCAATATAGACGCTCAATTATTTATATGAGAATAACCAGTGTTGTGTCATGACTGCTTAGCTGTCTGCAGTGTTTTATTTTTTTCACTCTTATTTCATAAAGTTTGTGCTCATATCAACAATTGTTGTGGTCCCCAAGGACAATATACAGTTAGAATAATCCACTCAAATTTCTAGAAATACCTTGTTATGAATTTCCCACATCTGCTTTTTTTTCCCCCCTGCATGTGTGCTTTTGTCATCACAGCTTAAAGTTCTTTGGTTAGTTTTTATCTATGTCAGCTGCGTTAAGTAGGTATTTTACATTGCTGCCTTTTCTTGGGGGTCGGGGGGCTGGTGGAGAAGGGCAGGGCTGTTACAGATCATGAAAGTTATCTCAGGTGACCATTGCTCCAAATCGTTCAAGCTTAAGCATAAAACCAAAAAGACTTTCACCCAGTGTTGAGATAAAATCTGTATGCCATATAAGTTAATAAATGGCAAAGCATTTAATTACATCTCTTATGTTACTAGCACATGAATGATTGACTTGGGATACTCCTTCAGAGGTGTATTTGTAAGATTAGATTTTGATTTAGTGGTGGGTATTGTTTTAAAGAGACCAGTGTAACTAGGATTAATGTAAGGAATTCTGCTTACATCATCAGGTACCTCAGGTACTTTGCATGCACTGATAATAAGGTAGCCTTTAATTACAGAACAGCATACTTACCACGAAATAGCTCTATACCGGTTCACTCCTTGCTATTTAAATCCTGTGGCTAAATACATTTCCAGTTGAAAAATTCCCTCAAGCTCTCAGTCTTTGTTTTAGTACAACTTTCCCAGAAGCTGAGAATCTTTTTATCTCAAATAGTTTCTCTTGCAGCCTACTACAAGCTCCAGGGTAATTTCTCTGGTTGTTGTTTCTACTCGTTCATGATGAGGTTAATGAGGCAGTGTGGTACAGGTTTAACTGTATCTAACTTGTAGACGAAGGCAGATCCATTCTTGCCCATGAATAAATCAGTTTGTTGCCCCAAGAATTGCAATATTTGAAGGGTCCTTCCCCCCGTAGCTTGTAACAGATAGACTGTTCTTATTCCCTGCCACCTTATTAAAAAATTCTTTCATTATATTCTTGCTGTTATGCAGAAAATTATTCTGGAGGTAGGCCGTGCCTGCGCCTCTTTGTTTTGTTTGTGAAGCAAAAATTGCTCAGTGAGTCCACTGCGATGGCTCTTAATGGTCACTCACTTATGAGCACCAATGTAGAATAAGTACTGTGTTGATAATGCTGCCATAGCACGGGAGGGTTTGGTCAACATGAAAAACAAAGGGCAGTGTTGAAACCTCTTACTGTCAATGCTTTTTCTGGAAACCATGGGTGGTGAGCCACTGTGCTTACTGGACTTTCTGAGTTTAAACTTTGACCTTCTGCTTTTCACCACTCTTACTTCTGTTGTAAAACTTCTCCCACCGGTTATTGTTTATGGTTCAACTTAGTTCCAAGTTTCTATTTACAGGGAATGATTTTAGATGTTGTTTTGACTTCTCTTTATAGGAAGACTTTCTTTTTCTCTTGTAGCACTGTACTTGTGAGAAATGTAACTGCAACCCTTATGTAATCAAAATATAAGAATAGCACTGTCTATAAAAGTGAATTAGAAACACATGCTGCCCCCCAGTCTTTCAAATTTAGCATCAAGTTTATATTTACAAACATTAGGGAAGATGATAAAACTGTCACATGGAATCAAAGAGATAATACTGTTTACTTGTTCTTTCTTGTTTGCTCTTGAAATATTTCAAGTTAATAGAAATTTTAATATCTGGAGATTTAAAAGCTAACAATTCTCTTGCAATAATAGTTAAAGCACTGTGTAGGTGAAGTAGTGACTTCTGGAGTCTATCAATCTGGAGGGTTTTATTGATTGTTGGTTTTACTTGTTTATTTGTTTCCTTTTTTAAACTTTTTCTCTGCTATGCCAACAAGCTGTGTTTTGACTTTTCATAGCTTTGAATTAACCTTATACTTTTTGTAATGTACTTCCTAGTAATATACCTGTGAGGACCTTTGTATATGTTCAGTCAGTTACAGTTTACTATTCTGTCTGCTTTTTACAGTCTTCATATGTCTGTTTCCTTCATACCAGCTGTCTCCCTACCTCTGTATGGTCCATTCCATTTCATTTCCTCTCTGGGATTGGAGTGATAATTTGGTCCTTAATTTCTTGGGGCAGAGAACAGAATAATAATGCTAAATGGGGATATGTCTACCCCAAACTTTTCTTATTTGCTTCCAGCTTCCTCTCTTTTTATCACCCCTTTTTTTTCTCCCCATGTATTTTTAGCTGAAAGCATAAGTGGATATGGTAATAAAACTGATTAAATAAAAGCAGTCATGTCAACTATTGCTTCCCTGGCTGTGTGGATGTAGTGCTGCCTGCAGAAAGCACTTCATGAAAGTTCTGCCCTATCGAGTGCCCAATGGGAAACCTGTTCAGATGAACATGAGGAAACGAGAGATGTGATAATAGAACATACATGTAACTCTTTGAGTTCCTAAAGCTATTTTCTCTCTTTTTTTCCCCAGATTCATCATTTTTGCACTTCCATGAATCAGATTGTGACATAGGAGGGTCTTCGTCTTGTGAATCTGTGCTTTCTCTCAACACAGAAAAAATTTTGGTATGCTATCAAGAATATAATGTCCAAACCAATTGTAATAGATTGTTGAAGTCACGGATCACTTTAGCTGCATAACCAGTTAGAATGAAGTTCAGGCAAATAACTACAAATAGGGTCTAGTAATCAGTAGGCATAGGTCCCCCAAAGGCTTCAGAATGAACGAACTCAAGTTGCTCATGAAAATATGACGTCCTAGTACTCATCATTAGTCTCTAGGGCTGTCAGCAGTTTCAACTAATTGAAGCTGATGTTTCCACTGAAGGCTAACCTTCACCTAGATTAGTCTAACAGTTTTTTATTTTTAGGGGTGCAGGGGCTATGGCTGAAAAATGGAAAGGTGTGTTAGTTTATAACCCAGATTAACTACCTAAGGAGGTTTACCACAAAATGCATGTAAAAGTAGGACTGATAACTTGCAATTGCTACAGAAATAACATTGTGCACAGATGACAGAAATTTCATGGCATATTTCAGTAAATGTAATACAGACATAGTATGTGGAGAATATTCTAATGAAAGAAGAGTATCTCTTGGTAGAGAGACTTCAAGAGGATTATTTTGGAATTTGGGTTTTCTTGCAACACTACTGTTAACCTATTGATCTTGAACAAATAAAATCTTCAGAACACAGGTTTGATGTTACTTGTCAGTCCAGTAGAGTCACAGATATTGAAAAATCTTTAAATAATTCCCATGTGAGTATACAAAGAAGCCTTGGCAAATTTGTAGGAATTATTTGCTATGGGGCAGCATGGAAACAGTATTCTAATTTGAAGAAACTTCTCTGAAGGTGGCATTTGGAAATAAAGTACTCTACTGCAAATGTACCAAGTCAATTATTTAACTTAAGTATTCTCCTTAGACATTACTTCACCAGATACAAATCAGATCTTCTGTCTAGTCTACTCTAGCGGTACCAGCAATTCTTTCTAAGGCTGTGAAATATATATTAGTTTGTTAGAAATTTCGCTGTTTCAAACAAAAAATTGTTTTGAAGAGAGCAACAATTCAACCTATTGGGAGCTCTTGCTATGATGAAAATTCTTCTCTCATTTCTTGAAGGCAGAATGACTTGCAATTTTTGCATGTAGAGCTGCAGGATATCTAACTTACTACTGGATTCAGAGTTTGTTGAAGAAGTATGAATCCCCTTCCTCCCCCGCCCCAAGAACCAAACTCTATTCTGCTATTTTGTGATAACAAAACAGACGAGGTGGATGAGCGTGGGGGAAACTGTGTGGTACTTCTCTTGCTGAGTGTCACATGCAGCTCTGTAATTCATGGGATATTAATGTAATGCCAGATTCTTTTGGGTGTAGCTTATTCTCCAGTACCCAGCATGGAATCTTGCTATATCATATCTTTTGTCCGCAGACAAAGAAGTGTAGGCCTTTTTTGTAAATCCACCAAGGAAGAGGTTGTACTTCAGTAAAAGTGATTTTTTCTTTCCCTAATGTTAATACAATTATAGAAGAATAACGTTTTGCGGAGTTAAATATTGAAGATCACTTTCTGAAGTAGGTTTTCTGGAAATTACCTGAAGGCCATTGGCAATAGAAAAAGGTTGTGTTTGGAGGTGTGTGATTTGTAAATATGTATGGTCTGCAACGTAGATTTAGTTTTCTCATCGGTATACTTGTTGAACCCTACTCGCTCTTGTGCTGTTTTTAATGCTTTTTTTCTATGAGGAAAAGAACTTTTCCATTCTCTTACTGTAGGTGCAGCAGCAGGTGGAATAATTCTCAGAACCTCATAATGTAATGTAGAGTTCATACATGATCTCTAATTTCAGTAAAAACAAGGCTTGTAAAATACAATTTGCTAATCGTTCATAACCTGCAAAATAGTCAAGTTTTTAGAGCAGACTGGACTTTCTTCTCATTCCCGAGATTATTATATGAACAGGGTAGAAACTGTGCAATGGGATTTGACCAGTTACTTTTGCACTTTATAGATCATTAAAATCTCTGTGTCATGGACACAAGTAATGAGGCTACCTTTGATTGAAGAAGCCAAAAAATGTGGAAGGGAGGAGGACAAAGTGCAGTCCTCTCAGTAGAGGAAATGATGAGTTAAATATGTTCTCTGAAGTTTAAGGTGTTTAACTGTCTTCTCTGAAGTTAAAGATGTGCATATGAGCGAGCTCTTAAGCTGAAAGAAAAGAGGAGAACTGAGAGAAGTTATTTTTTTCCCCTTGCTTCCTAAAACAGTTTGGAAGACCTATTAATTAAATGAGAATTTTGTATTTTGTGACATAAACTGCTCTGATAGGCTTACAGCTGTCTATGGAAAATACTTGTGAAAATGAACAGAGTAGAGTATTTCTATATTTCTGAGGGGTTGTCTTTGGCAGTTTTTTTTTTCCTGTAGGCACATTATTTGGGGAACAGAAATCTTAGATGAGGTTCAGCTGGCCGAACAAAGTCTGTAACTGATAGAAAGTTACTGTTAAAATACTTCTTACTTTAGAATGGCACTGTTAAGTTAAACTTGTTTTTGTTGCTGAAGCGATACTCTTTTGAGCGTTTCATTTTCAGTGTTTTACTCTTCTGTAGTACCCTTGCAGGAGATGAAGGAATAATTAGTGGGGTAAAGAGTATAAACTTTCCTATGGAGTGCCATGTAGTTCTGAAACTTCATGTTAAGCAGTTGTAATATAGAAACATCGGCCACTGGTAAACTGCTGACAATGTCCTTTCATCTGAGAGGTTCAGTTAGCCTTATGCTAGAGAGGATAATAGCAGCACCTGACTAAAGAGCAGTTTTTCTCCCTGTGGAAGACTAGGAATGAATTTTTTTCAGTTATTTTAAAGGAAATGCACTAGTCTTAACTTATTGATTTAAGGCATTCTCTTAAGAATTTAAGACACAGGGTTTCTATTGAATTCTTTACTGTTGTTTGCTGAACACTTAAAAAACATGATGTTTTACAGAATCAAGCGAAGTTACTTGCAGAGCAAAAACGATTTCCATTTGCTACTGATAATGACAACACAAATGAAGAATTGGGTAAGATGCGTTATATAAGGTTTGTGCAGGTGAATTACGTGCTAATTATTAGCACTGAATGTTTTGAAACTAAACCGATGACTCCTTAGTGATACATTCATTTTAAAGTGATCGTAGTAAGCCTGAAAATACCGTTAGTTTTCTCTGGTCTTGCATATATGTATCTGTCTTCCTAAAAATCTTTTCTGTTTTGCTCACTAGAATTCTTCACCATGTCTGCTTAAGCAGGTGTTCAGAAAGCATTTTGATTAAATCCTGTTAAGCAATCTCAGGTACTTCCTGCTTGCCTTTTTCTGTCATTATTGATGACTAAATGGAATATGCTTTCTGTCAAGCATAGATCTTGTATTCATCTTCCCCTCCTGACACGCTCTTCCCAGCAGCACTTACAGGCAGCAGGAGGACTTTCTGAATTGTGTCCTTATGCAGGCTGCTACTTGATGTTTTTTCAAAGCACACTCATCACAGAACATGGAGGCATTTCACATAAAGCAACAGGAAATACTTTTCTCAAAAGACTTGAGGAAAGATTACTTGCACTGCTTTCTCCAAACTGATAACCTCTATAGGAGGTAAAGGTATTATGAGGCGGCAAAGAGATTGTTGAGGTTCTATGTCAAGGAAGGCAGCAGACTGTCTTTTATATAAGAGCAAAGGGAGACTTTCCTCATAAGTTGTCTCATGAAATTAAAGCCATTGACTAGTTTTTTGTTGGCGTAATGTCTGCCTTCACAGACTTACCCAGGAAAATTTCGGGACGTAATCTTTTTTCATATTCCTAGCATACGTGTGTTCATAGAATCTTGCAGGGAATACTGAACTTCCATCCAGTAGAAAATAATTGAGGCTTTTAGTATCTGCTCTGTAGACTTGGAAGACTATGCCAGAAGGTTCCTATCCTCATGTTTGGCCTGTAGGCTGGCACCTACCTACCCACTTTATTTCAAGTATGTCACGGTGTGAGGAGCCTGAGTCCTCCTTGTTTGTGCGTGTTACTTTTACCTGTTCTGAGGAAAAGCAGTGTGAAATATATGGGGCATTCTGAAGTGATGTTGGTACCCAAATGCTTGGGATAATGGACCAGTGTTAACCCTTAGATTTTTTCATAATAAAGTACTTGTATTTTTGTAGTATTTAATTAAAGATGAAAAGAATAATTGAAGAGATAAAATTTAAAAAGCAGATGATACTGTATCAGCTACTAGCGGCCAATCACTTGCCACAGTTTTACAGACATAGACTATTACCTGTGTTTTGCCAAGAGTCTTGGATAAATAAAGTCATTATCAGCAAGACAATGAGTCTTCATTATCTTGCTTCCCCCCTTCTTATTTAATACAGTCATGGTTGAGTTGATTTTATTTTACGTGCCAATTGTTCTGTATTCTGGGCTTGGAGCCATAAAGATGATACTAAGAACTGTGTAGTCTTGGAGGAGAATGAAGTGAGGAAAATTCAAGAGCTCTTCAACCTGTCCTTCACTCTGCCAGTTTTCTTTCCTTTTTTGGCAATGCTATGTATCTGTAGCAACTGAAGCGTTTTATGTATTGAGGAAAAAGCTTATATTGTACACAAGTACTTCCTTCTGCACAATACTAATGCTCCAAGAATGAGGCAAGCTCTGGATTAAATACATTTCTTATTTCTTTTTCATTTAACTTTTTTCTGCCTTTAATGAACAGTGCTTAGCAACACTGCCAAAACAATGTGGCTCTGCCTGCATGAAAGTCTGTGTCCTATTAAAAATACCTTTGTTCTAACTGGCTTATTTGTTTCTTCTCATGCTTGAGTAAATAATTAAGCCAATAGGTGCCTCTTCCTTTCTGTGTGGATGACTGCTAAACCTCACTGAAAGTATGGGGAAAGGTGAACCCCTGCACTTAGTTCCACTGTCAGCCATTTGTGCGAACTGTCTGGGGAAAAGTTGTACTTTAACTTTTATAGCTCTAGTCTGCAAGATACTTGGTTTTTGTGGGCAGTGTAGACAGAGTTTAGTCCAGAGTTAAGAACCATAGGAGATTAAAGTGTGCAAAATGAAACAGTCTTAAGATATTTCATTGTCAGAACTGAACTTCAGTCATGCAAGCACAACCGCAGCTTTCCAGTCTTGTGACTTGACTGTATTTTTATATCTTGTGGAGATTACAGGAACACGTTTTTAAAACAGTGTTCTGTTTCTTTTTCATACACTTGGCTTCTGCTCCAAAGTGGGGGGAAATGCAAGAACTTTAAAACTTTTTGTAATTTTAGCATTGGTAAAGATTCTGTAGTTTTTTATCGTCATTTTTATAAGCAAAGGAATCACTTTAGTTGTAGTTTTTCTAGATGATGCAAATGAAGGAAAAACTAATTGTGAGCTTGTAAAGTTTAGCAAAATGCATACAAAGAAGTACAATCAGGTGTTCTGTAGTGGAAGTATCAAAAAAAGATAGACAGTGTTACTCAGGCTCACTTATAATTGAGAAAGCATCTAGGGTTACTAAATGGGATTATGGTACTTTTCCTGGTCCTAAGTACTTTAGAAGCAAACATGGATCCTTTCCTAAACAACTTGCAAAAAGGAGAGAGAAAAAAACCCAAATAAATCACAAGACAAACCCAATTCTGATGAGCACAGTATGAATTGAATAATTAATGAATGATAGGTAGTGATTGAAGGAAGTCATTTCAGTGGCAGTTCAGAAATCATTTGACTACTTAAATCTTCAGTGCAATGTAGGAACTTATGTTAAATACAGCCAAATTGTGAAATGTATTAAAAAAAATAAATGTTTTTTCTGTTTTATTTACACTTGTAATTTTTTGTTAGCAATTGCTTACGTGTTGATTGGCAACAGCTTGTATGATGAAGCCATACGACATTTTTCAACAATGCTGCAGGTAAGTTTTCTGTTTGGACCCCTAAAAAAATCACTTTATGCAATTATCCATTACAACATATGGTTTTACTAAAACAAAGATTCAATTAAGGATTTTAAAATGAGAGTAATGATTCTATTATTTGTTCATTTTTTCGGTGCGAACATAAGCATACACTTAAAATCAGGTGATTCAGTATCTTGGTTATTTGTTGAGAATTTTTCTCATCTGTAGGAATAAACTTTTTATGGCACTTTGACAAATAAAAAAAACATCTTCTGAAACCTGACCTGTCCAAAATTGAAATTACTTTAATTGCCCTCTTAATGTGTAGGCTGAGATATTTTAATGTGGATTTTTTTTGGGCAACAGTTAACATGTTGCCAATAACATCAGAAAAAAACCCAACAGAGATCACTTATTTCTAGTGACAAGTGCCACATTGCGGTGATAAATGATTTTGTATGCTGGTTTTATCCTCCTTCTTCAGTGGTAAGCATGTGATGAGTTTAATATATAAGTAAAATGTAACTAATACTTCAAGAATATTTTTTTTTCTCTGACCAAGGTAAAGAATTCAGAATCTTCTATGAAGTAGAAGGTATCCACTTTTAAAACAAAATCAACCCCAACAGTTCAAAAGTTTACACTAAAGCTGATTTCAAAATATTGTATTTTCATGGCTAAGAACCTGGGACGGCCAAAAGCATGGACCTGCTTTGTGATCTAAATTGGCTGTAGTACACAAATGCAAGATGAAAGTAATACTGTGAATACTAGCATGTATCTTTTTTAACTCAAGTGTCATATGTCTCATACCTAAATTGGGTGAAAATGTGGCAATTTAATGGAATTATTCCAGGGAATTTATCAGAGGACAAGTATGGTTTTTGTTGGATTTTTTGTTTGTTTGGGTTCTTTCAGGTGTTTACTGATATCTGTCTTTGACTTATTTTTAACGTGAGGAATGACTTATTTAATTTTTTTTAACCCTAATGAGAAATCCTGCTTCAAAAACCACTGGACTTATATAATATGTTTCCTACCTTCTCTTTATTAAGAAGGAAACAATATAAGTGAAGACAAGCAAGATACAGCGAGTCTGTATGAGAAGTGTGTATATAATAGAGTACCTTTACTGTGCACACATCTCACTTAAGTGACTATCATGCTTACTGTATGCCTGAAAGACTGTAAAGCGGTTGTGATTGTTCACTGTGTCTTCAATAAGGCAATCGAATGTTTTAATACTCGCTATATATGTATTTTAAACAGAACAAACCAGCCTTGCTTAGCTACTGTATGAGAAGTGGGGAAGTTACCTAAAGTCGATGTTGGCGAGCATACACTTGGAATCAGCTCAAGTCTGGCAAGCTGCCAGCATTGGTGTGCCACATATCTGCTGTTTTGTCAATGAAAGAATTTATTTCTTGGCAGTTGTCCCAGTTCAATGAGACCAGGTCTACACTGCAAACTTTTGTAGCACGGCTGTGTTGGTTGCAGGTGTGAAGATGTGTGATTCCTGACTGGTTTTCAGGGAAACTGACTGCATAGGCATTGTTGTGCCAAGAAAACTGGTTTTGCTGTTGTAGTTCTTCAAATTCGGGTGAGAAACCACGTCTGGAGTAATAACATTGAACAAGAAATAGATTCACTATGTAAGGTGCATCGCCTTAAGGGCCTGAGTTGGAAAGCCAGGGAGTTAAATCTAATGTAAGGAAGGTTCATTTGAATTTTGAACTATTTAGGCAGAATACCTCTAGTTTTAGTTGTTGCCTGAATGTAAATTTCATCAGGATGTCACATTTTCCTGCTTCCTAATTTTAAATCTTGAATTTAACTAGGAATGAAACAAGCTTTGACTGGCTGAATTGTATTTTTTTTTTTTTGTTATCACTTCAATGACATTAGACAAAAGAAGTCATGTAATTACCAATGAGGTTACAAGTAATGAAGTTTGGACAACAGAGTACGCTAATGTGTACATAGGTTCTGATAGGTGATCACTGACGCTGTAACTGCACTCTGTGTAGCTCATTTTCCAGACAAATACTGTAGAACAATTCCGGTAAATTGAATTGGTAGTTGTGAGCATCTGAAAGTGTGGACTGATAACTGTGATTGTTCATTGCTTACTACTTAAGATCAGCAAGAATTAAATGCATACTGAAGAAAGATACCTTTTAAAAAGAACCAAGCAACTGATCGTTGTATTCATTTTTAATCTTAACAGGAAGAACCAGAGCTGGTTAGTGCAATTTATGGACGTGGGATAGCATACGGAAAAAAAGGCCTACATGTGAGTAGATAATTATTTAAATTATTATCTGACTGAATTATTTGAATCCAAACTATAGCAAAGCCTGTAAGAGGAGGAGCTAGGCTGATTAGAACTTGATAGGTGCATCCCAAAGTCTTTGTGCTGTTCTACTATGATGATGTGTCCATCCCTTGGTAGGTGCTCCATAACATAAAGGGATCTAGTGGATCGTACTGCTCAAGCCATAGGTACATTTGCTTTGTGGGACTGTAGAAATAAAGCAATGCGAAGCAAGGTTACCAAAGGAGAATATAGGCACAATTGTGAGTGGTAGATAGTAAGGCTGGGAGCCACAGCCACTTGAAAGAGTCATTAGATAAGATAACAGGCAGTGTCTTGCCTCTGAGAAGCAGGTTTATGAAGTCCCACTGAATTTATCTCCACATCTAGTCTGTATTTGGAAATGAAAAAGACTTTTATTGCAACTTGGAAACATCATCAACTCTTGCAATCCAGTAGGCTTTATGTTCCCTCTTGATCACCTATTCCTCTTCATACATATACCACCTTGAATTTGTTCAAAAAAATTCAATTACTTTAGCTCATTTATTTACTTATATTTGTTATGTTTGACTGCTCAAGCAATTCCCTGAGCAAAAATAAATTTAAAAGTAGACTATGGTCCTTGTAGTTTGAGTTTGTGGCCTGTTGAATTGTGATTCACTGGTTGCTGGAATTCTAGAAGAAATAATAGTTGAATAACTATTTAATAGTGCAGAATATTTAATTCTTTAGTGGTGCTGACAGGAGCTTGAAGTCCCTCAGATTTGGATGTTTTTAACACCAACATGAGTTTGTTTTCTCAGTTCGGCTAGATGTTGAGACAGCTTCACTTCATAAAAGTTTTTGTGAGTGACACTTTCAAGATGCAAAGATGATGTTAAGCACGTGCAAAATTTCTTTGCCTTGAAAAAGAAGAAACAGATCAATGAAATCTAATAGAGAGCTCACTATATAACCAGTTTGGATTTTTTTTTTTTTTCAATTAAGTAACTGCTTCCATTCTACGATTTATTGAGGACAGTATAAAAATTTAGATAGGCACAATGCTGATGGTATCAACCCATTTGCCAGTACTCCTTGGATTAAGTTGCAGACAGTACTGAGGAAAACACTGGTGGGTGAGCGTATGCGTGTGTGGTGGAGTTCATGTGAGAGCTTGAGCCAGCTTTGCTGCCAAGAAAGGTACCTATAGAGCCGTAAACCTAATGTTTATTCACGGAGTCATATTAATAAATAATTGATTATGTGTACAAGCAAAGTTTATTTTTCTTGTTTATAGCAGATAGGTGGGTGGTTTTTTCCAGCTATTTGTAGTATACTGCATCTTAATGTTATTAGAAAAGGCGTGAAGGGCTTTTCATGTAAACTGATACACTTTCAGAAACGTAGCCAATCTAGTTGTCCTTCAGTCTTTGGAGTATATTACTCTAAGCATGCACAGTTGTTTACCTTGTTTATTTTTCTCCTTTTCAGGATATGAAAAATGCTGAACTTGCTCTATTTGAGCTAAGTAGGGTGATTAGTCTAGAACCAGATCATCCTGAAGTATTTGAACAGCGAGCAGAAGTGAGCACTTTTTGTCTCTCTTCAGATTTTTGGAGAAGTTGCAGTTATACAGTGTTTTCAAGTATTTCTTCACTGATTTAATGATTAAAGTTCTTATATGTGCTTTTCTTCGAACATTCCTCCTTTCTTTTAGTGTATATATATTTGCTCCCGAACAGTGTACTTTGTGGAGTGATTATTTTTAAAATGAAACATACACCATATGGAGTTATCATAGCCAATAGAATAGCACATGTTATGTCTAAGTGTTTAGTTTTTGACATACTGTATAGCAAGATTAAGTGTGTTTTGTTTGGTTTGAGTTTTTTTTTAACTTAGTAAATTTATTGTTAGGACTAGTTGGTAAAATGCCAAACTTGTAAAGAATGAGTTTTCAATCAAATGTTTTGGTGTTATATTCGTGCATGTAAGTTAAATATCATTCAGGTACACAAATACTTTTCATTTTGAAAATCATGTTTAGTTTTTTAGTAATTTAATGTTACAGAAAATGAATTTCAAGAAGCAGCTTTGTAGAAAAATCAAAAACCATAAATATTTATTAAAGTCAGCATACCGTATAATAACTGCCATAATATGAAATTGTAATTCACAATTTTCATGTTTAAATGATTTGCTAATACACTTTTTAATAATTTGGATCTAAAAGCATGAAAGACGTTCCAATAATTGGAAAAGAGACCATTGGGGGAATATTTTGTCAAAATAAAAAGGTTTATGAGAATACTTTAATTACGTTTTCAGTTGAATGTGTTGAAATAACTTGACATAGAGTATTTTACTTTGGCTGACTTGTTTTTATTTGGAATACTAGGTTCTGCAAACGTTATTGGTGATGTTCATATATATATTCACCAATATTTTTTGGAGAAAAATACTTTCAGATTTTCCCTCTGATAGGGGTTTAAAAGCAATAAGTACTGAAATTTATAGGAGAATGTTCCAGCCTGTTCTAGCAAATACAGTCGCTCCGTTACAGCTGAACGTGAAAAAGACTAATCTTCATGTTTCTAAAACAAATCTATTCAACCTGTTTACTCTGGACTATGCTTTTGTTTTATACTGTTAGATATTGTCCCCACTAGGACGAATCAGTGAAGCATTATCTGACCTCACCAAAGCTATTCAGCTACAGCCATCCGCACGGCTCTACAGGCACAGAGGTACCCTTTACTTCATATCTGAGGTTAGTGGATTTTGGGGATTCTGTTTGGTTTTGTTTGTGTGGTTGTTGTTGATTATTTTGTTGTCGTTTGTGCCACTTGTTACTTCTGTTCAAGAGCTTCTTTCCTATTTAAATTAAAAAACAAAACAACAACTAAAGCCCTGATTTTCCTGTAGTTGACTTTCTGACAGTTCAGAGGTATTCTTCAAGTATTTCATCTGCATATCTATTTAATACAGGGAATCAGAGGGCAAGTACCTTGCGAGCACATCTCGGATTGTTTTGTGTGTTTGAGGAATAGGATATGGATAAAGAATTTGACTTAATTTATAACCTACAGCTGCTTTTAAGTAGCATGGCTAAATGCTGGTCTAAAAAGGAAAACAATTATGGCCAAGGCAGTAACTGCCCTATATACTTAAAAAACCCAAATGTACCACACAATGACAAACAAAAAAAACCCTACCAAAATGCTAACATCCCGTTTTGCTATGTAGTCTGTGTGTGTTGTTCTTACTTCTTAATGTAAAACAAGCAACTCCATCTTCAGAGACTGTATGAATACTAAATAGCTGATTTCCCACTTGATTCTTCTGATTTCACTCTGTTTGTTTCCAGCTAGTTTTCTGCTTACTTTACTACATTTTTGTATAGCACTTGCTGTAAAAGTTGTAAGTGTATTGTGCAGTCCTTATTCTTTGATATTCTGACCGGCAGTTGACAATCATTGCCGCTTAGCCCTGGGACTGACTTCATATATTAAACAAAATTCTGTAGTTTACTTTTACGAAGATAAACATATGTATTTATCTTTATTTGTACTGTGTTTTCACTGTCATCTAAAATCTACTTTATCACAGGATTATGCAACAGCCCATGAAGATTTTCAGCGCTCATTGGAACTGAACAAAAATCAGCCTATAGCTATGCTTTACAAAGGCTTAACCTTTTTTCACAGAGGACTTTTGAAGGTAAAGTTACGTTAAATAATAGTTCATGTAGAGCAATACCCTCTATTTCAAGTTACTTCTGTAAAATAGTAGAAATATCATAGGTGTTGATATGCGTATTTTCTTTCACATGGCGAAGACCTTTTAAGGCAGAGCGCAAGCAAAATGAAAAGGTGCCATTACTGACTGTAATACTTCATGGTATGACATGTAAATACTGCTGGTCTTTTCGGATGTTAGCAAATCCGTAACTGTCATCTTTATGGAGTGCTTTGAAAGATGTTTGTATTTGGCACCTCTGCTAATATCTGTATTGTTATATGCAATATGTCTTTCCATGGAATGGAGACTCCCAAGGCTTTGTGAAGAGGAAAGGAATGAAGAGGCAAATAATTTTAAATTCTTCCTTGAATGAGCTGTATCTGCTTTGCTATATGTAACTTCAAATACAGGGTATTCTACAATGTTTCCGTAATTTGTTACTTCTATAAAATAGTAGAAATATCATAGGTTTGATACACATGTACGATCAAGGAAACTGCTGATAGAGAGCCCTGCATCTGTGCATGTATATTTCAGCTATATGTTGATTCTGAAAGGCCTGTATCGAAGTTGAGGGAACATGGTTGCTTCCTCAGATTCTAAAATCAGCAGGGAAGTAAGTTCTTCCCATGCTTTCTTAATGGTTCACCATTTTCTGACTCAAAACTTCTCTATGTTTTAGGTGGAGTAATATTGCACCTATTTCTTGATTGTAAAGTATTTAGAGATACTGCTGCAGTTTTTCTGATGGGAGAGTAATTAGACAAGTTGTCTGAAATCCTCAGTTTGAAAAATGAGGATGCAACTGTGTGATTCCTAAATTCCAACAGAGTGGAAGCTTTTTTTTTTTAATCTCTGCTAACAGCTTGGGATTCATAAAGGGTTGTATGAAGAAATCCCGTCAGAACCTTGAGACAACTCAGGACTCTTGAGTTTCAGCCAAGTATCTTTCATAGGCAATTACGGCATGTTTGGTTTTTTTCTTTTTTTAGCAAACAGGCTGCTTCTCCATTTTCTTAGTACCCAAGCTGGTATTTTTTTCCACACTCTCAGTGTATGCTGTGAGAACTTCATGCTGTGATTGAACTTACTGTCTCTATCTTATTGCAGTCAAGTGAGTGAGTTGCAAATAATAGTGTGTTTGAATTTCTGATTTTTGGTGGAGGTAGCAGAGAGCCCAGACAGTGATGATGGAAATATAACTGACAAGGTGTCCTGGTTTTGGCTGGGATAGAGTTAATTTTCTTCCTAGGAGCTGGTATAGTGCTGTGTTTTGGATTTAGGATGAGAATAATGTTGATAACACGCTGATGTTTAGTTGTTGCTAAGCAGTGTTTGCACTAAGTCAAGGACTTTTCAGCTTCTCGTACAAGGATAAATGTCTCAATTTGTAAAATAGAAGCAATGTTTTCTTCTTTCTGATGTGCAGATCAACACGTTTCTGCACCAGCATCTCCTTCCCCCCAATTTCTTTTCTCAAAGCAAGTGTCCTCCCTCTCCAATATTCAAGTTCTGAGAACTTGTGACTGAGTGACTTTTCATGCCCAGGTATACCTTAGCGTTGAGTCAGGTTCAGACTGCCTCTCAAAGGAAGGCTATGCACATCATCTGTTAGGTTTTACTAGGCTTGCTGAAAACTCAGATTTCGGGTGAAGGTGGGAGAATATTCATTTCTGAGTGAAAAGAGGTTGCTGCTTTTGGATCATTGCTCTTGGAGATAAAACTTATCTAGAGGACATGAGCCTACCAGTAATGGTAGGTGATTATTTTATATTTTCTCAATAGATATATTCTGAGCGTTACAACATGCACAAAAATATTTGACAATTTTTCTGAATAAGAATATCTAAATTGACTGAAGATACTAATGATTCTTTCCTTACAGCATTTAATTTCTTGCACTATAGACTACTACTTTTACAACTGAAAAGTATCCTGAAAAGTAGTTGATTATTCCATCCTTAATTCTAAGTCTCAGTACTGCATTTGCTAATTTATGTAGCCAGGCCAGTTTAAAAACCTGAGTTCTTAATAAAGTCCTTTGAGGAAGATTTATTTGAACGTATGCATATAATTTTCAGCTATTTTATTTTTATTACATTGTGTTCCTCACAGCAGCAGTACATGCTGTTGTGTGAAGATGATCGCTTACTCTGTAATCCCTGTGTGAAAGAGAGTGCTTGCTGACCAAGCAACTAACATAGAATGCAATAAAACAATGAAAGGCAGAGTACAGATTTGAAGGAGTCTTTTGGACTGCAAAAATTAAGAGATGTGCTATGAATAAAGAAGGAAGAGTGTAAGGAAAGACTGCTTTGCCGTGGGGACCAGACTGAGCTTTGAAAGCAAACTCTGAAGGCATTTCGTATCTGAATTCTATTAAAATGCTAAAAGAATCACTCATTCCTGTAGCATATTAGACAAAGGAATTCCATCTAAAGCTGTCATTATCATAAAAATTGTTGGAATATTTCATTTGTTATATGATGATGATTACCCTATAGATTTTTACAATAAATTTATGCCCTGTTTGTTCCTTCCAAAGGTTTTGATGAATAACTGTAAATCCATAGCTAGTAACTACAGAGGATGCTAAAATTAAATGAGTGCAGTAAGTGACAATTTTTTCTGTTGATGTCCTTCTGTAGGAAGCCATTGAATCGTTCAAAGAAGCTCTGAAGCAGAAAGCAGACTTCATAGATGCGTATAAAAGTCTGGGACAAGCCTATAGGTAATTGCATTCAGAAATAGTTTTAAGGTCTGTTTTCTATCTGATTGTGTTCTTTAAAATGCAATCCTTAAATTTTACAGGTTTGTTACAAAACTGTGCAGAATCATGGGTGTATTTGGTAGCTCCTACTGTCAGTATGGCTATGTCATGATTTGTTCAATATAAATAATTTCTAGGTTTGCTTTTTATTTTTAATTCGGTCTCCAGTAGCTCTTTGAGTCTTCTAGACTCAAGGTTAGGTAAGTGGTGGTTTTCAGTAAGATGTGTTTTAGGTATGCTAAATGATGGAAATGCTTAATGTGAACAGTTGATTAATATGCTCATTAGTTGCCATCTGAGATTTTTGTGCTACTTAAATTTATGAAAAAGTCATTGCGTAGTGTGTATCGTTTTACAGAACTGCTAGATACTATATTGATTTCTCAACAAAGAGATTCACAGTTCTGAGAATTTAGCTAATTTCCTGTTTGGGGTATTTTTGATATAGACATGTAGTTTCTTACCTATTAACCAAATAATTAAAGAAAAAAAAGCACACTCTATTTAGTAAGGTAACTAGGCATGTTTTTCTTTTTTTAATTTACATTAAAGATTAATTTATAGTTGAATAAAATGTATTCTTTTAAAGGTGGTCTGCAGATAACTACTAAGGAGAAAAGTACATATAGCTTGTATATAACAAGAAAAGCATATAAAATAGTCAGCAGCTGAATACCTCTGCCCGTTGTAGTTCCTTTCCCAACCTGCTGTGTCTTGTCAGCTTTTTATTTCCTGTTTTACATTTTTATTTTTGGAAAGCACTGCTTTACAGCATAAATACTGCTGCAACATAAATGGCTTTTGTGTAGCAAGCAATTGGGTAGGGTCGGTGTGCAAGCATTGCATGATCACGTGCATTTTTTCTTCAGGCTTTATGCTTCAGCATACAGAACATGCAATATCCACTGAAGGCAGTGTCAAGCAAATACTTCTCTTTTTTTTTTTTTGGTATTTTTTTGCTTTGTGGACTTGTACCTTATTTACCACAGTATCTAAATTCTGAACTCACTAATTTCCTGGTGAGTTTTTCTGTGGTACTTGTTATTGTGGTGTATAAGTACTTTCAAGGTGCTAGGTAATAATAATTTAGCCTGGAAGATGGGGGGTTGCTTTCTTACATTTCCGATAAACACTTCATCTTTTTTGTTTTGTATTTGGATGTGGGACTGCCTCTCTAGTTGATCAGCTGTTCTACCCTGTGCCCAAGAAACCTTAATCTGAAGTTTTATTATGAAGGAGAGAAAAAAGCAAGCCTTAAAATGTCTCATTTTGCACTGCATTGTTGTTTTATAAAGCAAAAGTCACTTAACCAGAATATTCCTAATCAGCTTAAATTTGTGGCTTTTATTCCCTTTCACTGTCCCCTGCCTCCAAAAGTTCTCTGATCCTCAGGAAATAATAGGGGAAAGAATGTACAGAAATCTACCTCTTCCTTTTTTTTTTTTTAAGAACTTAATCTACAAAGCACAATTACTGTTGACTCTTCTAAATGCTCAGCAGTTAAAGAAGGGCAGAAGCTGAATAGAATATTGTTTAATAACCGAGGACACTATAACTACTGACTAGTGTAGAGTCATTAAGTTTTTAGTTTCAGCTTTCAAACACCATATGCTTTCTTCTTATTCAGCATTTAATAGTTAGTATATTTTTAAGAATGTATTTATATTTAGAAGTTAAAAAGACCTGTTGTAGATAGTGTTTTCCAAGAATGCTTTCTGTGGAAGTTTTGTTTCTTTTAGTTTCTGAAGAAATACCATAGGTATGTGGTTTTTATGGTTTATGTCCACTGGGATTGTGAAGATTTGTGGTCTTGTGGGGTTGTATTTTGGAGTGCCTATTTCTGAGAGTGAAAAACTCTGTGCAACTGTTCTGTTATTACCACTGAAGAACAGTTGCAAAATTACTGCTTTTGTTAAAGAAATTTTCCATTAATATTGTGTTATTCTTTAATTATATCCCCTTTGGAAACATTAAAAAACTTTTAACAAGTAATTTCATTCTCACTGTTGCCTTGTATATTCTTCATTTTCCACTTTATGGAATCGCCTAGAGAACTTGGCAACTTCGATGCTGCTACAGAGAGTTTCCAGAAGGCTTTGCTCCTAAATCAAAATCACGTTCAGACATTACAGCTCAAAGGAATGATGCTTTATCATCATGGTAGCTTAGATGAAGCACTAAAGAATTTTAAGGTAAGCATGCCTTAAGTAAATACAAAGTTAAAATGTTTTAACAAGGACTAGTATTCAACAAGTGCAATAAAATGGACAAATGTCAAAGGTTTTCATTCTGAATGCGTATGTGCATCTGAACTAAAATTATTTTTTGTGAAGTCTGTCTTAAAAGATGTATAAAAACTTAACAGTTTTTAATTAAAAATGGTAATTTGTTAAAACTAAGATACTTCCTTTAACTAAATTTCTAAAACCAAGCTCTTGTTGAAATGATTTTGGGTGATATTTTTTTGTTTTGGTTTGGTTTTTTTGTTTGTGGGGTTTTGTGTGTGTGTGTGTGGGGGGGTTTGTTGGTTGGTTTGGGTTTTTTGTGGTTTTTTTTTTTTGTGTGTGTTTTGTTTTTTTTTTTTTTTTTTTAAACCGGTGATTGTGTTCTTGCTAATATTTTAGTTTGGGTTGAAACCTAATGTTTTTGTCATACCTGATGGAAGAAGGAATGTAATCATCTTTGTAATTTTAAGTTTAAAATAAGCATACAAAGTTCCAATATTTATCTAATTTTTCTGATGTATTTTCTTTGTTTTGAAAAAACTCAGAATATGTTTCGATTCATTGTAAATATGTGCGTGTTTCCATAGGTAAACAAAATCTTGCTGCTCTCCATTGGTATTAAGTAATGGCCTCGTTTTGTAGACAGAACAATAAAGGCATATGTTAATCACATGTCTATATCCTTAAAACAAGGAATGAAATAAGATGTAGAATTGATTACATTCCTTTCTGAATGAGTGTGTGCTCATTCCAGTGAGAATACTGTATGTGCATTATTACATATTCACCTTGTATAACACAATTTGTAGATACTGGTGTAATTAAAAAAAAAATTTCAATTTCTAAGATGGAGATGCTCTTCTAAAGACATGTAATTGCTAGAAGAATCAGAGCATTAATTTTTGAATGATAAATATGAATTTGCTATGTGTTTACCATAGTAAACAGTTGACTAACGTAATGAAGTGTGATAATGCATGAACTAGTGAAGATATGGATGGAAGAAATGGCACAATATACGTGTTGAACTAGCCAAAAATGACTTGTTACTACAATTATCAGGAGTATGTTTTGTCTAATTTCATTCAACTAATGTTGAAACTTCTGTAGTGCTAATATCATTACCACTAATATCAAATGTGATTTATTTTCGTAACAATTAAAGTGTTATCAGAAGCATATTTGCACTGACAGTTCCTTTTTTTTTCCCCCCTTAATGAAGCTAAAAATATTTTTTTCTTACATTTGCTAGCAATTTTAACTGCTTAGCATCATTTGAAAGAAAATTGTGATGGAAGTGGATCTTAATAATCAGTAAATCTTTTCATGCAGGTCTTCTGACCAAACAGGTTAGTTTTATTTGAAGATACTCATTCTTTCTCTGGATTTATGGGTGTTTTGTTCCTTTCATCTCCTAGAGATGTCTACAGCTTGAACCATACAATGAAGTATGCCAGTACATGAAAGGTCTCAGTCATGTTGCAATGGGACAGTTCTATGAAGGCATAAAAGCTCAGACTAAAGTTATGTTAAATGATCCACTACCAGGTCAGAAGGCCACCCCAGAATATCTGAAAGTGAAATACCTCCGAGGTAAGTTGGAATTGTTTTTTCTTTTTTTAATATGCTTAAATCCTTTGAGAACCCTAAAAGAGCAAGCATGCTTGTAGTTATGGCCGTTTTAAAGAAACCATTGTATGTTCCCATGAGCACTGTTGAGTATATCTGTTAAAACAAACATACACTTATTCTTATTTGTTCATACAGTTAAAAACTAGGACCACAAGTGAAATAGACATTTCTGTATAATGGTAGAGAGTGTTCTGATACTTAGTTGAAATAGATTTATTTCTGTCTTGGAAATTAGCTAATAGCAAAATTAAGTTATCTAAGAGTAATGACTTACTAAAGTCATGTTGGTTAACTGACAAACACATAATCTGTTTTTTGTTTTTATGTAATTACATAAGTAGGCTGATTATGCAAATGGTATTTAATTTTCTATCTTTCCTCCAGAGTATTCTAGATACTTGCATGCACATTTGGATACCCCTCTTACAGAGTACAATGTTGATATAGATCTTCCTGGAAATTTCAAGGACCACTGGGCCAAAAATCTTCCTTTTCTTATAGAAAACTATGAAGAACAGCCAGGGTTACAGCCACATATAAAGTAAGTCCTTTTTTGTTTTTTAAAGCCTACTCCAAATGTTTTTTTGTTTGATTTTTTTTTTGTTTAAAGTGCTATTCTGAGGCATTATAACAGCATTAATGTTTAATATTATAAGTGGAATTCCACTGAGTGCATAAATCCTTTTCAAAATCATAGGGATTGGAGTTGGTTTAGCTCACAGAAGAGGAAGAATGAAATTTAGGATGATTTCCCTCACGTAATCAATAATATTGCCGTAAAGTTTTTTCATATTCTATGGCTTTACTGATTAACTATTCTCTTTCTTTCTTGCAATTAATGTTAAGGAGTTGATAAGTTTGAGATGCTCAGTGTAGTGTTATGTAGCATTCTTATTACAGCTTCTTGTTGTATGTTAAGCTTTTACTTTGTTATAGGTGTAATTTCCTAGATAATTAATAGATTTTTAATGGCAGCTGGGTTTCACTGGGAAAAAATATTCTCCGGAGTAATTTAGACAACCAGTATTTGAGGAGGAGGGTGATTTCAGTCAACAGAGCAGGGGATTAGGCTTCAAAAAATATATAGCTAAAGGAAAGATAGCAATTTCTCCTGCTGTAAACTAGTTTCTAGATATATTTTCACGTATTCGCTTTATGTAAAAAAAAAAAAAAAAAATCGCTGAGTTAAAAATTTGTAGCTTTTGTTTATATTGAATAGAATCCACATTTTTAGCACAAGACGCTTTTACAGAATTAAGGGAGAAGTGATGGAATAAGGCTTCTGGTTTCTATACATATTCTTTTCTTACTTAGTGTTGAAGTTCCTCAGGGTGAGCGTAACATTGAAGGGTAGTGTATTATCTGTGAATTTTGCTTGGTATCACTTATGAGCAAGTCTGAAGGTGAAATACTGGTTGTGACAGTAATAAGACCTATCAATGAATTCGGGAAGATCAGGATTGAGATATTGAGTGTCACTGCCGTGTACTGTGTATGTTCAGTGGGGTGGGAGGAGGACTGAGTGTGTTTTATACTGCTTTTAAGTATTTCTAACACAAAGGGTATTGATTATCAGACCAAACAAATCTGTGTTTTGCAACTTTCAGAATTCTTATTGCCACGTTATGTCTGATGCATGTTTTTCTCCTCTGTAAGAGATGTGTTATTTCAGAATTTTGAAAGCTATAAGCCTGATGTGCAAGAACTCATATGTGTAGCTGATCATCTGGGTTCCATGATGCAGTATGAGACACCAGGATTTCTCCCAAATAAAAGAATACATAGAGGTATACTGAAAATACTCTGTAAATTTCAGTGGGGAAAAAAACCCACAATGTGGTGATAATTTAATACTATACCTTTGCTATCTGCAAATTAGCTTTATGCTCTGTTCCTTCCAAATCAGATCAAAAGTTTGAAATGAAAGTAATTATTATGTGAGCACTTTCTTGACCTAATTGGGGACTGGAAATAATGATCTCCCAGATTTTATTGAGGTTGGCCATTTTTTTCCTGTAAATACATCGCTTTCCTGCTTCAGTTTTCCTATCTGTACAAAAATGAATGTTTGGCTGTAATTGGTTTTCTGTTGTTTGTCCCTCTCTCCTCCTCCCCCACCCCAGCAATGGGATTGGCCACTCTAGAAGTAATGCAAGCTGTGCAGCGGACCTGGGCAAACTCAAAAGTTCGGATGAATGGGAAAACAAGACTGATGCAGTGGAGAGACATGTTTGATATTGCTGTGAAGTGGCGAAGGTAATGGTAAAAGAAGAGAGAGAACAAGCCTTATGTTTGTTGTAATAATGATGCGTGTGTGAGTTAACTAAAGGGCTGAAGTCACAGAGGAAAAAATGAACACATGCTACCACTCTGTAACTGGAAAGTGTTCTGATAAAACAGAAGGATGTTTCAGGTACAAGGAGTGCAAAGAATTAAAATACTCCATTTTTCCTCTCTTTTTGAAAGAGGGGAAGAGTTGGGAATAGCATTTTCTGGTTAGGGCAAAGCTGTTAAAGACCATAGGATACATTGCAGCTTAGACTAACAAAAACAAACGATTTCAAACTCCAGTAACATAAAATGCTTATGAGTTGGGTTTTTTTGTTATGAAAATCGTAAATGCATTTCAATAAAACGTTCTTTTTTGTGATCTCTGAATTCTAGCTTTTGCCTAAAATTATTCTGTGTGTGAACAAAGCTCAATTAAAAATATTACATGGAGTGAAATATGTGCCAATATTAATGTCCTTTGTCTTTGTAGGATAGCTGACCCTGACCAGCCTGTACTTTGGTTGGACCAAATGCCTGCCCGAAGCCTTAGCAGGGGTTTCAATAATCACATTAACTTAATCAGGTATGAGAGTTTTAGCAAACAGCCTTCCCACGCACACTAGAGATCGTACCAGAACTTACCGGCTGTTCGTGAAACAGCATATTACAGTATTGAATGTATATTTGCTTATTGTTTTGCTTTAATGTTTATTTTATATTTTCTAATGGAACATTTGGGGTTTGTACACCTCACATTTTCCCTCACTTCCTCTTTTTCCTGAATTTCAGTTGTACAACTGAGTTATCACTAACTAGGATCTAACTAGGATCCAGAAGATGCATATTTTTATGTGCTGTTTTTAATTCCCAAATAATCTAATTTTTACATTTAATGTAAAGTTCATCACAGTTGTAGTTTTTGCAAATGCTGTTTCTCAAAGATAGTAGCAGCAGCAGTGAAACAATGCTGTTCTATTAGCTTTAATACCAATTTACAATAGAGAGGAAAAACATAATTCTTATAGTTGTTTTCAAAGCAGGCCAAAGCAAAGCAAAAATGACAAAATAAGTAACCTGCGACAGGTAACGGTCGCACTTTCAAAGAAAGGTAAAATTTAAAAGTTTCAACCACTGTTGTACGTTCCATCTTCTCCCATGCTGCAAGACCCAGTATCGTATTCACGACAGTGCTACCTCCCATGACGTGGTAGAAGTATGAGAAACTCAATGTGGCAACATCGCTGTCAATCACAGGAGCAGAGTGTGTTTGTGTAAGTGAATATGTAGCCAGGTTTCATCTTATTTCCTCCCTTCCCCAGTCTTATGCTCAGACTTCTGTCTTCCCTCAAGCCAAGTGTTACACTTGGGCTTCAAGCTCTGTCCGTCTTTGCTGTTGCTGCATTTTTCTCTTCTCGCACGTTTAATGCAGCAGAAACCACAGTCATCTGTGCTTTGAGGCAAGGATGTGTTCCATACTTCATCTGTTTCTTCCTGGTTTTTATTTTAAATGGAAGAATAAAAACTTAATTTCTAGGTGATCTGTGCTGGCAGAAGGGCATTCATGTAACAACACTTTATTATCATGCTGAAAATAACATTGAACATTTAATCTGGGGAAATGAGTCCCAGGATCTGTACAGGATCTCTGTGTCAGCAACTCTGTTTTTCACTGGCCAAACTACTTGACTTGTTTTCCTCTCATCAGAGAATGCTAGCAAAACTCATGATTTATTGTTCCAGTTGCTTTGGTGATTTCATAGAAATCTGAAACATTCTGAGTGGTAGGCCCACAGTGAATCTAATTCTGACTTTTTGGTTTTGGCTCAGCCTTGACTTTTGGGGATCTCATCAGCATTTTGGTCTTTGCTTTTTTGATAGCAAGGTAGTGGTTCTTTGAAAATTATTGACTTGGTGCTTTTTTGGAAGGATTTGAAGCAGCCTAAATACTGCTGCCTTAGGAGTTGATCATACTTCAGTAATGGATGGTGATTGCATCCTTTTTGATTCTGGAAACCTGTACTTGTTTGATCATTCTGAATCCCAAGGAATCTCTGCTTTCATTGGTCAGCTTTCTGTAGTGATTTGTTTCTGCTTTTGGATTCCCTCCTGATGATTTCACATGAGGTGAGGGATAAAAGAAATTAATATATTAAGTGGTAATAGGTTTTCTTTAAACTTACTTTATTTTAATTTTGATGCATGTTCAAGTCCATTATGATGTCTAAATGACGATTTACTCTTAATGGATTATACAGATCTGTATAATCTCCTCCTTGCATTACTCAACTGTAAAATGGCTGCTGATTGAAGATATTAATAGGCTACAGAGCTAATGGCTTTTTGTTGATATTTGAGATCACTTTATGGTCTTTTGGCTGTTTTTCAGGAAGACATACGTTGCTTTATATTTGGCTTATGATTTGAAAATTATTCTCACAACTGTGTGACTAAGGCTGAATTCTTTCTGTAGCATGGCTACCTGAACACCAGGTGTAACAGAAGATTATTTAGGCTGATAAATGGCACCTTCATGTTTATTAAATATACAAAGATATAAGCTGTTCAGTCAAGTAAGAAGTGTAACAATAGCAGTTGGGTGTTCTTTTAGTATTCATAACAGATGTAGTCATGCTGAGCTCAAGCTGTCTCCAGGTTTTGTTTGGTCTAAATTGTACACCAGTAATTTCTGTGTGCAAAAATATTTGGATTCGATATCTGTTAACATAACCTTTTTGTTTACTCAGAATTCTTTGCATTTAAAGTCCATTATTGTTCAGTGATTCCTATCAAATGAGTCTTGGCATGGAGGCACTAGCATTCAGTGACTGCTGAATTAAAGATTCTTTTCCAGAGTGGCAAAACGTTTGGAGAGTGTCAGAAAATAAAAACTTTTTTGTTTGTTTGTTTTCAATCAATCTGGGGACCTCTTTTTAAAGGTGTATAAGAAACATCTTGCATTTGACAATGCTTGATAGGCTTCCAGATCTTAATATGCTCAAGATGCAATTATATCGACTGTCACTACTTCTTCATGGGCCTATAGACAAGTGCAACTTTGGCTTATCTCTTTTCTGGCTTAAATGATCAAAGCTACCAAGTGTTGTTTAAAGTAGAGAAAATGTTTTTGAACGCTTAAGTTATTTTCGGAGGCAAAACAAGGATTTGGGATCAGCTAAACATTAATGATATAGCCAACAGTCTTATAAAGAAATGAAGACACTCGCTGGAACACTGCTATTTTTGAATTCTTGGTGGTAGTGTTTATTAAACAAGAAGAAAGAGTGGGAATAAACACAAATCACTTCTGACCACCCACCATAAGTCTTTTCTTGGTACTACTGCTTCTAGATGGCCTTACAGAATGATAGGTCTGATTTAGATGTATTTTCTAAGATGCCACTAAAGGAAAATCCAGTTCCTTATACTGACACGCTTCTGCCTGTTGTACAGATGGTTTTTTTAATACAGATGGAAAATGATGGGACGTACAACAAGGGCAAATTATATATATAGATTTGTCTTCATCCTTCTACTTTCCCTACCTCCCTTTCCTATGTGCAGATATATATATGTGTTGTAATTCTGTTCAGTTTTTAAGGACTGATTCTGCCATTATTCTGAGACTAGGCCTACTAAAGTGCAAGACTGTTGAGTGAGACATTAGACAGGGACTTAAGCTGCCAAAAATCACTTGGAGTGGAAAAAAAGCTAGGTGTACACACCTTCCTGTGATTGACAGTGGTTTTGCTTCCTCAGAGAGCAATAACATTTGCTTTATAAAATCTTGTTTTGTAGACTGGGAGAAGAGGAAGGACTCCTACAAATGCAATAATGGTATGTAATTTTTCCTCTCAGAGTGGTTATAATCCTAGCAGGTTTCTACCAAGTTTCTAATGTATATTTTTTCCTTAGTAGTCAAGGGGGAAAACCAACACATTTTTGATGTTTTTGTTTAACAGCTACTACTTGTAACTGTAAGGAGTCAAAACAAAATTACTTCACTATATAGGGATGTAGGTGAATCAAGAAAAATGTCTGCGGACTGTCAGAGCAGGTCAGCATATATATTGGCAAATACGTAAACTGGAGAGTGTTGGTTCTCAAAGTAAATCAATGTGCAGATTGAGATTTCTCTCCTAGTTGTGCAATATCTATGAGTGTAAATAACTGTCTAAGAAAGATTATATACTTGTACAAATTGATAATTATGATATAGGTAAGACTTACTGGACATGGGCACACTGAAAATAGGGAAGTATGCATGAAATGTAATTTGTCAGAGAACACCACCACTAATGATACATGAGCTTTTGCAAGTTCACTATGGAATCTATATTCAAATGGGGGATGGGCAATTCACCACTTAACACAAACCTCTAGTTCTGTCCTTTAATTTACAAAGCATCTGTGAATAAAATTCTGTCAAATATTAATGAGTAATATTTGTGTCATAGCCCTGGAATGTTGGCTTGAAAAACAAGACTTTAAAAAAACTTTTATTTTCTTTGTAGGGGACAGGTCATTAACATGCGGTACCTGGAATATTTTGAGAAAATTCTTCATTTTATCAAAGATAGGATCCTTGTTTATCATGGGTAAATTACCGATTTATTTACTTTTTTCCCCCTACTTCACTCCCCCGGTAATAGTGATTTGAAATTTACATGATACTCATCTCAGAAAATTTGAGGGATATTTTATTAATTTTAGTAAACTCTAGTTTTCTTAGTATCTATAATTGTCTTATTTCCTACTGGAAATGCAAAATCCTGTTCATTGCCCCATAAAGAAACTTAAACTAATAGAAAAAAAACATTGTGAATTACAGTATACCTAAAAACTAGTAACGGCGTTGAATTTGTACCCACAGTTTTGGCATGAGTCGGTCTCAGTTCTTTCTAGAAATATGTTTTATTAAAGATGTTGGGTTTCCTACTGGTAGAATAGAGTGCAGTTTCTCTGAATATTGAGATTGATTTACTAAATAGTAGAAGCGAGGGGAAAAAAGGGGGGAAGAAGATATGGAAGGTAATTTTAACTGAAACTGGTGTTTGACAAGTATAGGTTTAAAGCAGCAGAGAAGCTTTACTACCTGTTACGTAGATGGGTTAGTAGACTTTGTCCTCGGACAGAAGACAGTTGTAGAATTTTGAATGAAAGAATGTAACTAAAGGTAATCTGAAAATTTATGTTGGCATCTGTTTCAGACTTCGAGTTTTTTATGAGTAAAGTGTCTTCCCCACTTGTGGCTCATTTGTGGCAACAGTGTTCTGATAACGTTAAAAATTAAGAAACTCCTTTAGTTTAAAATTTTTATAATTTTCTTTCTTCTCTAATTTTTCTTTGGTCTGGTAACATATTAAATATTGAGTTCTGTTTTGCAATCTCATGCTACTTCAGTATCAAAAAATCGAAGTGCAGAAAATCCTTATAACAGTTGAAAACATTTCAATTTTAGAAAGTTTATGATAGTTGCTGAAGATATGTAAGTTCTGTAGTAACTGGGAAGTCTATTCTCTGTTGGGAAAAAGTTTGTTCAGGGTGAGCCAGCTGCATTGGAGTTTAAGGAGTATAAGAGCAATTTGTGCTGTGATTTTTAAAATAATTCTGTTCTTAAAATCTGGGTGTAGAGTAATTAATAAATGTTAGAGTACTAGTTCAATAAGTTTCTTTATGGTCCAACTGTGCCTTCATCTGTAGTATTGGCATACCTTTGAGGCTACACAGATGCATGTATTTTTGAGAAGATGATTTCTAACACTTAACTCTGTTGTTCTTCCATCTTTCCTCATCAACAACCCCTTTACCACATGCAGTCATGCAAATGCTGTTTAATGCTTTAGAGTGGCCAGCAGCAAATGAGTAAGATAAACCTGAAGTTTGAAGTTGAGGTTTGAAGCTGAAAAAAATAAGCTGATCTGATATAGGAGGAAATTACTCCTTGAAAAATAGGAGAGCGTGCAGCCAAGTATGAAGGAACTAATTTTTAAAAAAGAAAGAAAGAAATAACTTTCAATAGCTTATTCTACTATGGCTACTTAGGTTAAAGCTAGATGGATTTCCAGAAATGCTACGTGTTCAACAATTGCGATTCTGTATTTTTTTTGTAGTGCTAATAATCCAAAAGGACTGTTAGAGGTTCGAGAAGCTTTGGAAAAGGTACATAAAGTCGAAGATCTTCTTCCCATAATGAAGGTAAATTAAAGAAAAACTTCAAAACATGATAAAAATAATAAAATGTATTCTGGGAGATACCCAGTTCGTCAGAATATAACCATTGTGTATAAGCTTGAAATTAATAACTGGAAACACTAGCTCAGGTTATTTTGAATCTGTATATGTAGGGTATGACCTTCCATTTGGTACATGCAGGCATGTAATCTACATTTGAAAGGCTTGGCCTAACTGAATTGGTGCAGGTCAGTACGTGGTGGGGCTGGCAGGGGGAATTTGGGAATAGCTGCCCTTACTTGACTGATAGCTACTCTGAAATGAAATCTTGGTTTACGTTCTTGTGCTTTGGAAGACTGTCAGAGAAGGAGTGAGGAAACCTGCAGGCTTTCTTCTTGCTGGTGGTGGCCTTCATAGAAAGGCTTTGGATATATAATGTGCAAAATGATTTATACTCTTATCTCAAGTAATAAGGCTTGAGCTGTGTTTAAGTAAAAGGTTTTCCCCCTCTCCCCCAAAATTAACCTGGGATGAGGAGTGTGTAAGTATTTCAGTTTGGGGAAACACTGTTACAAAGTATTCCTTTTTAAAAGGATTGGACAGGATTTTATTTAGAGTAGAATAAAATTTGGGAAGAAAAAGTCATTCTAAATATAGACAAACTCATTGCTGTCTTATCGGCTGTGTCCACATTGCAATTTCATATGTAAGCAAAGCTGATGGATTGCCATAGAAGAGAGCTCTCTGAAGATACGTTACTGCTCCTACTCATGGACTGTCTGGGTTTGGATTTGTGCACGGTAGTACTGCTAACTTATTGTGCACTACAGATGTCTTTACAGTAACTACATGACTCAAGCACTAAATTTTTCTATGGGATTTTTTAATATGTATTACTAATATAAGTGTCTTCAGAGAACATACCATAATTTTGGAGGTCCTTTTTATATTACTGTCTTGTTCTTGGCCTTGAAAGATGAAGACAAGTGGATAGTAACTGAACCTAAACAAAAACTTGTGATGAAGAGGTAATAAACGTTGGGGTGGCTAGGCAATTAGGTGTTCCCTACTGACACACACATGTGCGAATAGGGCCCTGTACGGCACCTAAAATGACTACTGTTAAATTGTAGGCCAGAAAAAATGCTATTTGTGGAGTTAAAAGTATAGGTTACTTAGAGGATGAAGAAAATATATGAACGTAGTGGACTATACATGACTTTTTTCAAAATAAATGTCTCAATTTGCAGCAAATATTCTTACTGGTTTTCATGTACATTTTGCTCTTTGAATCTCCTGTATCCCATTCCAAATTGTATTGAAGTGGAATGCTTTCTCTTTAGAGGCTTTTAGATTTGTTTCTTTAAAACAAATCCAGATTATCTTTAAACAAAACATCCTGGATCACAAGTTCTGTCTTAAAATAAATAATTTTGCATGAGTAGTTCATTCAACGCTATTGCGTAATAGTCATTAATAGTGCCTGTATAAAATGAATGTCTGCTGATATTGTAGTTTGGTTATTAGGGTAGCTGGGGAATGTTGTGTGTCAAAAGCTGGGCTTTTGGCTTTACTTAAATACAGTTTTTCCTGGTTTATACAACTCTTTGGCTATAGTATTACACTTAGATAATGTAGCTTTGTAAAATTTTTAAACTTTGTGATATTTTTGCTTCTGATGAGGATAAATATTAATTGAAACAGGATCACAGTTAAGAAATTGTTGCTGTGAGCTGTTTTCTGGAACCCATGCTTAGACTAATGCTGCTACTTCTTAGTGTAAACAAAATAGCCTCTCAAATTCTTGCTTTTCCGTTTACACTGCTACACCAAAAGGTTGCTATCAACATGCAACTTAGGGAGAAATCTGTACGACTCAAGCTGCTTTGTACAGTTGCTTTTCATAAACAGTGCCGCTTTATAGTCACTATATAAAGTTGAATGTCAATATGCCTCATTCAGTGTCTATGATTTCCATTCAGTAGGAATAAAGGAGAAATGAAATAATGTAGTTGACAGCAACTCTTTGTCCTGTTCCCTCAGTTTGTCCATTTTCATTTCTGCTCCATGTAATTTAGGTGTTTCAAAACAACAGCTAGGCAGTCTGTCTCTGTTCACCCTAATATTACTTTTTTTTTTTCTTTTGAAAGCAGTTTAACAGTAAAACAAGAGATGGGTTTACTGTGAACACAAAAGTCCCAAGCCTCAAGGATCAAGGGAAAGAATATGATGGATTCACAATTACAATAACAGGAGATAAGTATGTTTGCTATTTTCAGGCATTCATGTACATTAAATAATGATGTAGTATTAGCAATTAATCTTCTCAAATGCCATTTCTACTTGCATGAAGTGGGTTTTGTTTTTCACTAGTGACATTTTTGTAAATAACTAAAATATTTGTTTGGAGAAAAAACATTGGTGTCAGTAAAACAGTCTAACTTTGTTCTGCACAACCTTTGTTCTCTATCAGTCTGACTGTTTTGATCCATGGCTTGTAACTATGCTTTTATACCAAATTTAGTAGTTTAAAAGTTAATAAGACTACATTCTATATAAAAATCTCAAGCCCATGAAGATATTTTAAAATTTCGTATTTCTTTTTTTACCTACACTGAGTGAAACACTAATGCTTGTCACGTATTCTTCAATGGAAATACTTGATCCGTGATTAGACAGCAATCTTTATGTACTCTTTTAGACAAACTTACAATGTGACAAAACATTTTTGATTCAGTGATTTTTTTTAATTTTTTTTTCCTAAAAAGGGGGGCAGTGCTTAGAGAAAATGATAGGAAAAAGGTTATGATGTGGTATTTAACTGTGGTATGTTTTTAACTTACCCTGGATATTAGATTATGCATCAAGTTCTGTTAAAAAAATTTCTTACCTCCCTTTTTGATTCATCTACTTGATAGAGTGGGGAACATATTATTTTCGGTAGAAACTCAGACAACAGAAGAGAGAACACAGCTGTATCATGCAGAAATAGATGCGCTATATAAGGATCTAACCACTAAAGGAAAAATTCTAATTCTGTCTGCAGAGCTGGGGGTAAGGCTGTTTTAATGGAAACGATGAATTCCTTGATAAAATTTGATTATGCTTTTATCCCTGATGTTTAACAGTCAATTTTCTAATAATTTTTGACTGCGATCTTAAATAATAAAATAAGCTGCTTGTTTAAACCCATTTATGACAAATACCATAATAGGTTGCCATAATTCCATCTGTTACTTTAAAATTTGCTGTGCTTTGCTGCAGTAATAGAGAGAGTCCAGACAAGCTCTCAATATCACAGTGTATTCCTTCCCCCCTCCCCCACCTTATTTTCTTTATTTTTCTCATGGGTCCTTGTTCACTTTTTCGTCTTCCTGATGAGCACTGCCTAGGAATTTGGTTCATGGTGGCTACACGTAAGATGAGAAGTAACAGGAATTCATGAGAAGCGCTAGAATTGTGTTGATTTGTATCGCAATGAGAATCTGACTACATCTGAGCTTGTGCTTTCCATTTTTCGTCCTTTAACATTGTGTAGATGAAATACGTTTCAACTAAATTTTAAAGATACAACAAAATAATTTGCTTAAACATCTGTTAATCGAACTTCAACTTTTTTTTTTTCCCCTTGCATAGGAAGTAGATGCTGTTTGCAACTTGATCCTGTCATTAGTTTATTACTTCTATAATTTAATGCCACTTTCAAGAGGATCTAGGTTAGTGATTGTCTTTATCATGTCTGTTATCTTCGATGCTGTAAAATGTCCATGTGCTGCAGTATCTTAATATATTTTGCAATATAAAAAAAAAAAAGGCAAAAAAAGCTCTGGGTTGAGCAGTCTCTCATTTTGTGCTGCCATGGTGATGGGTACTGACTTAGTACTGTTTTAAAAGCTAGTTTGTAATTGCTGTTGGTAACTATTCATAGCTGCATGTATATTTAAAGGGATGAGTAGTCTGTATTTATGTAGACTTCATCTCACAGATTGAAAAGTGTCATTTTTAAATTGTAATGCTTGGGTTCCTAGTCCATATTATGTTACACCACTGTAATTTCACTCAAAAAGCTTTATGGAAATGTGTATTTAAGACAAAATATACCTTCAGATAAATTATTTTAATAAAATACACCAAAATATTATTTTATTAATTTATTCAACTGTTTGGGTTGCCAAATGAAAACCTAGAATAAAGTCCCATATGTCACAGGTCTCTTCAACTGAAATTCTAGTTTAATTCAAGCCTAGCTACATCTAAGACTATTATGAATCTCTGTTCCACAAAGCACTTAAGATCTTTAACCTTATTATTAAACACAGTTCACTAGAAAATAAAATTTGAAAAACCTGAGACTTTCATTGTTATAATCAGACTTTGCCTTTATCTTACAGAATGTTAAAATTAACAGAAATTCTGTGTTTCACAAAAAAAAAAAGTTAAAAAGTAGCTGAAGAGCTTTACAGTGCCTCTAGCTCTGTTGCTGTAGAGTTCATAAACTCTTCTGGGCTACAGCAAAGCTTCTTGAACAGGAGGTTGCTTTGTTTTCAGCTCTATGGAGTCTTAAGAGCTCTTAAGTCTGAAATTATGATTCTGACTACTGTAGTGCTCTTCAGTAGTTAAACTCCATAGGATCATAACTTCATTTCAGTGCTGTTGGAAAGTAACAGTGATTTCATTTTTTAAGGGTTTCATGTTTGTTTTTACTTCTAAAATAAAGTAACCAGGACAGTAATTTTTACTAGCCTTCTATGAAACAGTACTATATTCTGTTTGTTTTGTAGTCCAAAATAGCATTATGGAAAGACTTGTACTATACTTTGTTTGTTGGGTTTTATTTTATTTTTTTTTTTTTAGTGTGATAGCTTATTCAGTGATCATGGGGGCACTAATGGCAAGTGGAAAAGAAGTATCAGGAAAAATCCCTAAAGGAAAGGCAAGTATCAAAATACACTGGTTCAGCCTTAATGGAGGAAGTAATAATTGTAAATGTGAGGGAGGAGCTGTAAGAACGAACATAAGTTGCACACTTGTATACCGGAGATGGGTTAGGTGCATACTGTGGTGTCTTGCAGCCTGAGAGAGTTTTGAACATTTCATTGCTGTTCTGATAGCAGGTGAGATTTAGAGATAGTATGTGCAGTAATTCTGGTTAGCCAAATTGCAGCAGCCCGTGTTCCACAGTAATTGCATATGTGTAACTGAAGCATTTCTAGTGTGCTGGGCTGCTCTTTCCAGCTTTCTTTGAGAAGGGTTCTGAGAATACTTGGCAGAATTAGTGACTTTTCTGTCACACAGCAGAAACTTTCTGTCTTTGCTCTCAATGTATTCCAGAGCATTTAAGGCTTGGTAAGTAGAAATGTATTTGTAACTTTTCTTGATTTCTCCTTCCCCTCTCTGTATTCTGCTTAATTTAAAATAACTCCTAGTTTTAAGGTAACTATGTTTGACTAGTATACCACTTTGCTCAGTAAAGGGTTTCCCTTTCTTTATTCAACTATTGGTCTGTTAGCTGTGTTACCTTTTCGGCATGAAAGGAGTGAGAGCATTTCTGTCTCTTTAATACATTGTCAAAAGAATCACTGAAATCCTAGTGAGAATCAGAGTTGTTGAAGAAAATATCCTGTGTGGATAACTGAAGAAAGAGCGACTTTCCCTTTTGTCCTGGAAAGCCCTGGAAACAATGAAGTTTGTCTTTGCAGTACAATGAACTCCCAGTAGCTTTTAAGAGCAAACTGCACTTGCTTAGTAGCAAGAAAGCTTCCTTTTCAGTATGCCATGAAGTTGGATCCCCACCATTCTGCGGGAGTTCAAGCTAAAGTAAAAGACTTATGTGGGTTTTCTTATGCATCTTCTTAGGACTTAATAGGGTAGTGCATTTTGCTGACCGATTTTTATGCAGACAGCCAGAGTTTCAGGATTACTAAAAAGCAGGATTTCTGACTTACAGGAAGCTTTGGGGATGTTCTTACATTTGAGGGTTTTTTCCTGAAACAGAGTGCCTGAATTGAAACAAAACCATTTTTTAGAAAAGTTTTCACCAGCTGGAAGAAACAGTTTTCCCCAGTTGAATGAAGCTGGGATTTTATTATATATTTTTTTTTCCCTAGATTCCTTGGAAGGGTATTTCTGGTCCCAAGCTTATGACAGCATGCATTAGACTGCTCCGTAGACAAATATGTCTAGTAGTCAAGAGTCCTGTTATTGCCTGGCAGGTCAGTCAGTAGCCACAGCCAGTGTAGCTTCCAGTATTAGTTGTGGTGGGCTGTGCAAACCCACAGAGGGTTTTAATGCCTGACATGCGTGCTGACTTCCAAACTGGTGATGAGGGATGAAGTAGTCTGGGTATGGACTAGTTAGTAAATTTACTCCTGTCTTACCAAGAATATAGGTAGCGTGCTTTCAGAACCCTCTCTTGAATTCAGCCACAGTTCACTGAACCGCAAGCGTGTCAACTTAAATGTTTCAGTACTAGTGAACTAGTACCAGTGAACATTGACTGAACATTGTTTTGATGAAAACTTATTTTCAGCTGTAGATAGGAAGTTGCACAGAGCTCTTGGCTATATGTAGTCAAAATTGTCTGAAAACCCACTGTGGAAAGAAGTAATACAGAATGCCTGGAAAGTCCAATCTAAATCTACCAATCATGTGATACAATATTTTGCAGAATACAGTATGTAGTAATGAGAAATATCAGCATTTTATTTGGATATTGTAATAAAGGGCTGAAGACAGTCAATATTTTCTGGCACTGACTCATTAGTATAAACATGTTGTTAAGAGATAAAAGAAAAACACCTAGATTTTGTCACAAAGGAAGGATATGTTTTTCAAGATGAATTTGTATGTTAAGAATATTTGAGGATTACCTTCCTGAAATTATAGAACTTAAAACTTCTGTAACTTCTTAAGATCTTTTTAATTTTGTTCCATTTTCAGCTGGTTGATTTTGAAGCAATGACAGCACCAGGGTCTGAAGCTTTTAGCAAAATAGCAAGGAGTTGGATGAATCTAAAAAGGTAAATATTTTTGTTCAGATGGCGGGTGGGGAAATAAAATATGTGAAAGACTTTATATGTACAATTTAAACCTATACTAAAAAAATGTTACTTATAAATGAGTTTAATAAAGGATTCAGTGTATTTTTTAACACTGTCTAGGAATTGATAGGACAAAATTTAAGTTTACACACACAGTAGTTTATTTCTAGTCTAACAGAGTAGTTAGTAGTCTAGACGTTGTTATGTGAGTGTTATCCTCTGAGAAAATGATTTGGGTTAATATTGTCTTCATTTTGTCCAGTGGTCAAATTTGCTATTTTATTATTATTTTTTTTATCATTAGTAAATCTGGCGATTGAGTGAACAAAGCAGGGGAAAACTTAAACTTGTAGGTTTTTTCCATTCTTATGGATCTCTTCAAGCTATATATCAAAAGTGCTATTTTAATTTGTAGTAGTAGTATTTTCAAAGTAGGTGGAAGTTTTGAATATACAGAATTACATTACTTAGTATAACTGCATGACTTCTGTATAATGCTTTAAAATTCTGATTTTCTTATGAATCTATTTTTTTGAATACTGAACACATTAATTCCTTGTCAATATTATGAATCTAGTGTGTTTGATTTGTCCCTTAGTGGTTATTCCCCATGCAAAATCTAAAAATTGGACCAGAGACAAAGCCAGTTTTGTCCTTCGAGTCAGGGTCAGGACACTTAAAGGGTGCTGAGAGAACTGGCTGATGTCCTTACAAGGCCGTCTATAATCTCTGAAAGGGTGTGCACATCAGGGGACATTCCTGGTGAGTGCAGGAAAGGAAGCTTTGCATCTGTCTTCAAGAAGGCCAGAAGGACAACCCAGGGAAACTATAGGCTGGTCAGCCTCACCTTGGTCCCTGGGAAAGTCATGAACTGAGTCCTCTAGGAAAGCATTTCAGGATGTATGAAGGAGAAGGTGACTGCGGACCGTCAACGTGGTTCTACCAAACGTTGCGCAACCCAGTATGATTGCTTTCTGTGATAAAATGACTGGACTTGGGGATGAGGAGAGTGCAATTGTTGTTTATTTTTACTTCAGCAAGGACTCCCACAATACTTTCATACCAAGATAGCACATTATGGTCTGGACGAATGGACAGCTGGATGGGTAAAAAGCTGTTTGGATAATCAGATTTAGGGGGTACTCGGCACTTTAGAATACTGCCTCCAGTTTGGGAGCAGCTGCCATAAAGGCTATGATAAATTGGAGCAAATTCAGTGGAGAGCCACCAAGATGGTCAGGGGGCCGGAGCACGTGCTTAGCAGTAGTGAATTGGGCTTGTTCAGCCTGGAGAAGAGAAGGCTCTGACCTAACAGCAGCTTTGCAGTACCTGGGAGTGTTGAGAAAATGGAGCTGGCAGTGCTTGGTGGGAGGACAAAAGGCAATGTTCATGAGTTGAAAGGAGGTTCAGACTGAGCATAATCTTTTCACTCTGAAGGGTAGTCATGCAGCAGGGCGGGCTGCCTAGAGAGGCCGTGCAGTCTCCATCCCTGGAGATTTTCAAGACCTGACAGGATAAAGCCCTGAGACCTTGGCCTGACTTCGCAGCTGACTGTGCCTTGAGCAGGATGTTAGATCACAGACCTCTTGAGGTCTGGTCCAACCTGAGATATTCCGAGAGCCTGGGGAACTCTGCAGCTGCTGTTAGTGCCTAATATCTCATACTGATTAGAGTTGTTTAACTTAATCATTATCAGTGGTTCTCAGCCTGGTGCATTTTACTAGACTATAAATCTCTTCCTAAATGAAGAAGGCTTTTAAGAAGACTCAAGGACATCTTTGTCAGACTCCAGCTAAACGTCTACGTGTAAATGCAGTCAAATTCAGCATTTATTAAAGAGTGTTATTTTTAAACTACAGTGTAGCAAGTCGTGTTTTTTATTAAAAGTAGTCTGCACAAATATTGTGACTTGGTTGTCTTGGAAATATAAAATATTTATGATTCCCACAATTTTTTACTGTAAATCTCCCAATTCATATACTCATCTTCTTTCTTAATCCTCTGTTCCTGTCTCTTTTTCAGACATATCTTTACCAAAGGGGAAATTCTCTTTTGGGAGCAAATTCAGCTTAAGTCAATTCCACCCTACCTATGTGTTTCTGACACTCTCAGTTGTACTCTTGGAATTTGTGGGAATCCATAGTAAACCAGATCAGGGAACTGATTTGTGTTAAAAATAACCTTCCCAAACCCAAAATTTATTTTTAGCTGAGACCATTTTGTAGCATAGTCCCACCAATAGTATTTCTGGCTCAAATTAGATGTATAATGGACGAGGAATGAGGCAGAGTGAAGAAAATGCTAAAGTTGGCTTTGCTTGATGCCGAGAAAAATTTCTGTAGAATCACGGCCTAAAGGACTTGAAGTAATAATATGAAGGTAATTAACCTGAGTGGCTAATTTGTCTGTGGTAGAAGAATAGTAGTGGGTAAGTAAGGCTTGAAAACCTAAAGTAATAAAACTTTGCTTTAACTTCTGCCACTTCCGAAGGCTCTTTTATGTAGTCATTATTTTCATTCTGTATAGCTGTATAGTGAGTGAGAAATCATGAGAAGCAAGAGCTGGTTGTGGGCAACAGATTCTTGGCATCAGGTCCCAAATTTGTTGGAGAAGGGGAGGAAAAGAAGTATAAGCTAATATGTTAACTTCCAGGTAAATCATAAAACTCAGCAAAAGATAAATAATTTTTTTTTTCCTCCTCTTTCAGTATTTCACCTTCCTACAAGAGCCTACCATCAGTATCGGAGACTTTTCCAACCCTGAGAACGATGATTGAAGTACTAAATACAGACTCATCTCATTGTCTAAAAAAAACTATAGTTGTTGTATAATTTATGCAAATAAAAGGCCAAGAGGTACTGCTTCATAAATTATTTTGAAGGGGAAATTATGGTCAAAATGGTTTTGTTTTGTTGTTTTGTTTGGTTTTTTTTAATAGAGTAAACTTAGTTGACTAGTTATCATTAGACTAAAAGGTATCTTTCTGTGACCAATAATATTAAAAAGGAAAAAAAGAAGTAGGACAGCTAATTTCTTGTATTGAGACATACTCTAACAGGAAATACAGTTTTTCAGGGGCCAAACCAAAGAACAATAAGAAACTTCCATCACAGTTAAGATCTGAACGTACTGCAGGTGAAAATTTATTTAAAAAAAAAAAAAGTAATCTGCGTTGTAAATGCCACTGTTTTACTTCTGATTTGTTTTTGGTTTTGTTGGTTTTTTTTCTTCTAAAGCCTCTGTCTTCTGCATGGAAAACTTCATGAGCTGTACACGTGTAAGTAATTGGTAAATACACAGACATCAGATGTAATGCAATCCAGTGAAGGAACAGATGTCAGCTTAAAAGAATGGGTTTCAGGAAAACATCATTTGGAAACAAAAACAAACAAATGACATATTTGGAGTTAGGCTCCTGGTGAGTAAATGTCAGAAACACAGCAACTGTACATCAGCCTCCCTTCCCAAGTACACATTGGTGGTGGTGGCTGGCAAAAGATATCAGCGGGTTAACAGTATATTGGGAGAGCTACCTAGGGCTCCTTGAGTTGTTTTTGTTGCAAGGGCCTGGCAGCATTCTGGAAAGGCAGGCTTCCTGTAGGGCGGGGCTAATGCAGTTCAAACAGCACAGGCACTACCATGAACCAATTTCTGATTACACTAGTGATGATATTATTTCTGGTGAGTCATAATTGAATTATACTCATTTAACTTGAGTTCTGTGACTTTAGATCTCTTTACCAGGTTAAGTGATTTCAGAAACAGCAAGCAATGGTGGGACAAGTGTCTGGCTTCCTCAGTGGCTTTGATCAACTTTTTTTTCCTGTCTGAATGTTCAGCATTTCAGAAAGTGTACAAAACTTTTCTGTTTTAGATATAGCTTTCAACTTGTTTAATATTGATGGTTTAAACTGTGATTCAGTTGCTGTCATCTTTTATACAAATACTCTGTCCTTTACTTTTCTTGCTTCCAATTTTCCAGAGGTTAGGGCTTTGTTGGGCAATTGCAAATATCTGTGCTAACTCTGTAATACGATATATGCAAAAAAATAAGACATTTACCAATGGAAAGGGGAAAACATCCTGCATACCGCAAGCATGCCAATAGCAGTGGTGTGGTTGCTTTTCTCTGGCTACAGCACAGGGCAATCTCAGTCCCCTCGTTAACGAAGAAAGAAATGCAGCAAGGCATCAAGATGTTGATATAGGTGACCTGCTTTAGTAGTGGAACTGAAAACAGAGTGGATTTATTGAATGGAGCGTCTCTTGATTATTCCACATAAGTATTTATCGGATTCCAAGTGGACTCTGTATGTGTGTTTAAGTTTGGGGGGGGGGGGTGAAGTGCCACAAGGTAAGTTAGAAGCTGCTGCGAATACTGACATCCGTTATAAGAAAAGCCCTGTTGAGTTAAAGTTAGATTTCACTATTTGTTACCTTGATCACTGGCAGAATAGAACAGCTACATGGGTAGCTAGAGACATGTATGAAGGATTTTCACAGAGATAGAAAATGAGTCCTGGAAAGTGGATGCATACTGTGTCTATGTTAGCAAGCAGTGCATCCCACCCAGTATAAGTTAGCTCGCTTCCCACACTACATGCATTTCAAAGGTTTTACTTTTGTCTGCTTGTCTAGTTTATGAACTGGCTGCTCATTGCATTTGGAGTGCATGTTAGCAATGCGTCTTCCAGTTTGGACATCTTTGGATGTAACAAAATATATTCTGAAACCTCGCTGCACTATTAACCAAAATGTGGTAAGTGGAGAGAGAAAATGAGGAGACTCGCTTCAAAAGTGTGTTCCCGATTCAAATTAAACCAGGGGTGCATATATACTTGTGGGAACATTTTCATGAACTCTTGTATTCTAAGACTGTATGTCGAAAATCCAAGGGTAGGGAAAGAATGTGCTTTCCTTCCACTTAATGCCTTTTACCATCTATTGCTGAAACAAATATTGCTGTCTGTGTAGTAACTCTTCCTTCCTAAGAACAAGTGCTGTTACAGTATTAACCTGTTGCTATGATAACTTATGGTACTGTTACCAGACTTGTAAGCACAGCAGAAGTAATCTCATTTGAAGGCAGGGGAAGGAATAGGAAGCAGATTTTTTGTTAGATGTTTTTAATCCTGATTCTGGTATATCTGAGAGTAGGTCTAGAATCTGTTTCAAAATTTGCAGACTGTACTACAGCAACAATGGTTAGATTTGATTAAAAAATAGTGACCTGACTCCCAGACAAGGGAAGAATGATTTAATGTGCTATGTCTTGAACTGTAGAAATCAACATCTGTTTTGCAAATATCAGAAAGCAAATGGTGTGTCCAGGTCTGAGCCCATTTTCCCTAAAACTTATTTTTCTCTTCTGCTTGTTTGCAGGGGAAATTAAGTAAGTCCAGGTACATCTATCTGATCAGGGGATGCATAACAGATGAGTGCCCAAAACACAAGGAAATCTAGAAAACTTTGGAATCTAAAAAACCTGCGTGGAATCCAACTTGTTAGCCATTAGTGAGCACTAATGCACATTGTAGCATTGCTAAGCATTTGGAAGGATAGGTATAACTTTGAGTAAGTAAAACTCATCAGAAAAAAAAAAATAGAAGCAGAATTTCATATGCAGACCTAAGGTTCATTAACCGAACCATAATAAAGGCAAATTTGACCACCTGTCTGGATGGTACTAATGAATATGCATTTTTAAACCTTCTTGATCAGAATTTTTAGGGACAAAAGTAGATATTTCGTTCCAAGTAAGGATAAAGGAGGCTTGTGAGTTTTCATTGGAAGAATTGGGTTGCTGTCCAATTGTGACAAAGGTATTTTCCCACCATTCTTTTGCTTGAGCACCTTCCCCTCCTCCACTAGAAATAAGCACTTTTTGCTTCTACGATGTCTTCTATTTAAAGGTCTAGAAGTTTCAGAAAGCTCTATTAGATTTCACTATGGAGGAAAGGAATTGTTATTTTCTGCCTACCTAATGGAGAAACAGGTACAGTAGTCAGGAAGAGACGCCTAACTTTATGCTTTGATTGTATTCTAATAGTATGATCTTTCCTTTAGGCCTGTTAAGTTTTCTTATACCTTGTATTATTCATTAAGAAAGGGGCAATCTACATTGGCACTGACCAGACAGTTCTTGGAACTATAAAAATAAGAGATTTCTTGGTTTAGAGATTAGACCAGAGGGAATGGAGGGAAGGGGTGTTGGGGAAGAAGAAAATTCCGCAGACAAACAAACCATGTACAGCTGTCTGGGTTTCCTTCTCCTCCTTTCTCTTACTCCTGTAACTGACTTCATACCCATGCCCTTGCTGACTGACAAAAAGATGATACTAATGGGAGATCGAGGGAGGGTAGGTGTAACCTCTATGAGAGCGTGTGTGTGTATACGTGTTTCAAAGGCTTGTTTCTCTGGGTGTGATGCAGATGACTAAGAAAGAAAGCCAGCTCAAGTTAAATGCTTTCAAACAAGTTTAACAAACAAAACAGGATTATCTAACTGGGCTGGTATGTGATGACTTGGAGAACTATAATTACCTCCTAAGAACCAGATACGTGGAGAAATCTAATTATCATTTTCCATCCTCTTCTGTGTCATCTTAGACAGCTGGTCTAGCGATACCATTTGAACTCTTAAATGGGAACACTAATGTATTGCAGCCGCAACCATTTATCTATTAAGAATAATATTAGAGAAAGCAGAATGAGGAAAAAATAGGCTAAGCAATGAAACCCCCTCAATGTTTGTGTGACTTTGTAATATATTTTGAAGATAATAAAAATTCCCATGCACCTACCTAGGACAAAAGGCAAAATAGATTTAGTCTCAGATAAATCTTCTGACATATTCTGACATCTGTATTTTGTAAGCTTGCTTTGTTTTTGTGGAAAGGAACTATGCTTCCCCCCCAGGAGACGTTGGGGGTCTTCTGGGAGTTTGGCAAAGCCAAAGTTAGGCTGTGACGGAGGGAAAGAGGGCGCTTGTACAGGGAATGAAGAACTATCTGAGAGGGAGAAAGAAGGTGGTGTACTGCTGTACTGCCAGGCAAACTAAGGTTAGCAGTGTAGTTTGCCAATGACATTTACAGGTTATGGAAGGTTTGAGTGTGCTAATAAAATGAGGCACAGAATAGCAAGTAGGGAGAACTCAACATTTGAAAGTACCTGAAATTATTATTTTATTGAATACAGTTTCATCCCAGGTATTTTGTGATTTCTAAATACTGAGTTCCAAGTTTGGGTAATACAAGTTGCAACTAATAAAATTTGCTACAATCAGGTGGCTTTGGAGAAGGCATATAGAAACCCTCGTATGTGTCAGGAAAGATATTCTTCGTCAGGATTTTTTTAAAGATGTGACACAGCACTGATGGGCTGTCCTCTGCAATAGTGGTGTGTTGGGGAGTTCTGGTGGATGACTTCAGCCACCTGTGGTCAATAAAGATGACTTCAGACAGCACCAAGTGTGGAGAAGGGCCAATAGAATGAGCAGGGCCCTGGAGTGAAGGTTGATTTAACATCTCTAAGTAACTCCCTGTAAGTACATTAGTCAGAAATGGACACTCAGAGAAGAGTTGAGGCTAAATAGAACCCACCTCTTGCCACAAGCTGATCATAGCACTGGTAACTTGATTTCAGAAAGTTGTAACAGTTTGGCAATGAAACACATTTTTTTTAAAGATGTTGCTGGTGTGCTGCAATTATTGTTCAACTACTTTCTAGCCCCCCATTGTCCAAATTCATTGAACATTTGGAAGAAAGCATTCTTCCTCTGGCAGTACACCCAAGATCAAAAAATTTCAGCCTATACGAAATCTGTTTTACAGATATAACTAATGCCTACTGCATGGACTTCTTACACTTGGGCTGCAACTTTTTTATTTTACCGAAATGAGGCAGAGGCTTTGCTGCTGAACCTATTGAGTTGGAGGGAATAGCCCATCCCAGGCACAAGGGCTCTTCTTTAAATCCTTACCATGAACAAATGCAGGCTCTACAGAACGGAGCATTGTATTGCACTGTATGGCTCATGAAAGGCCTTCAGGGTTGATGCTAGGCATACACTGGAAAGGAAGGGAGCCCTGAGAAGCAATAGTACTTGTTACAGAAAGTAAAAGAACACCAAGATATGTGTGAAATGGTGAAAGGTTTAAGAAAAGATGAAATGAAATAGAAAAAAAAAAAAAAACTGGTGTAAATTGCTTTAGAAGCGTGAAGTGTTCTTCATGCCAAATTCACAATCTCAGACAGTGCAGATGGCTGACTTGCACACAAAAGTTATGTGGGAGTTGGGAAAGGCAAGTTCTTGTCTCCGGCGCTGCTCTTCCAGATGACCCAAGCCTTTTCCTGGTGCTTCTGGCCCCAACAGCCTGGGCATACCCCTGCTTTGCCTCCCCTGGAACAGGAGGGGAAGGGCTGGGGGCTACGAGGGGCACTGAGGGCCGTGGGGCCCGGGGGCCGGCTCCGAGCTGCTCAGTCCCCACGCCACCGACGGCAACGATACCGGAGCAAGCTGGGGTAGGCGGCCTCCCTCTCCGGCCAGCTGGGCGGCAGAGGGGAGGAGAAAGGGCCGCCTCCCCGCTCCCGGGAGCGCCGGGCGCCGCGGGGGAGGCCGGCAGGGGCTCCCTGGGGCGCTGGGCGTGCGGGAGGCGGGGAGTGCGGGGCGGCGGCCGGCCTTTATAGGGAGCGCGGGGGGGGCGGCGTTTGCAGGAGCGGAGCAGGGAAAGGGAGGAGGAGGAGAAGGAGGCGGTTCCCGTCCTCATTCCCGCCGGCTCGGTGCGTGCGGGGCTGGCGGCGGCGGGGTGGCCATGGCCTCCATGGCGGCGGCGATCGCCGCCTCCCGCACGGCGGTGATGAACGGCAACCGGCCGCTGGACGAGCGGGAGCGCAAGCGGTTCAGCTACTTCTCCTCGCTGAGCCCCATGGCGCGCAAGATCATGGCGGAGAAGGAGCGGATCCGCGAGCGCTACGGGCCCGAGTGGGAGCGGCTGCCGCCCCGCCAGCAGGACGAGATCATCGACAAGTGCCTGGTGGAGCCCCATGTCCAGGCCCGCTACGCCGCGCACCGCGGCGCCGCCCGCCCCGCCGCGCCGCCCCCCTCCTACCCCAGCCTCCGCCTCAACACCGGACAGAAGGTGGTGCACTTCGGCGACGAGGTACCGCCGGGGGCGGGCGGGAAGGGGAAGGGAAGCGAAGGGGGCGCCGGCGGGGCCCGCCCCGCTCGCCTCAGCGCCCGGGCGGCTGCCGTTGGCACTCGGCTGCCTGAGGGGGGTCCGCTGCGGCGGGGCCTAGGGGCGAGGGGCGCTCGCCGCCGCCTCAAGGGCGGGGTGGCCGTTGCCTTGTCCCGGCTTCACGGCTGTGGAAAGGAGCGGGCGTTTCTCGTTGGCAACGGGGAGAGAGAAGGGGGGTAGTCGCCCTGGTGATGAACGGGGGGGAGATTGATTTCTGTTCTGCCCCCCTCCATGTCCGCGCAGGGTGGCGGGTTGTTGGGCAGTGAAGCGAAGGGTCTCGGACAGACTCTAAGGGAGGAGAAGAGGGAAAAAAAAAAAAAAAAGAAGCTGGAAAGGGACCAAATCGCAGTTTGCCCGAGATAAGCAGAAGTCACCCTGAAGTGGATTTCAAGAGACTTGCCGAAGAGGCCGGTAGCAGCCCCGAAAGTGGGGCACGGCCGTGGCTGGCTCTGGAAATAGTCCCTTGCTGAAAACTGGGGCTGTAGGGAATGTTTACACTAAATTAAATCTCTTCCTTTTTGTTTCTAACTTTAGACACCGTTAAAAATACAGCGCTGAAAACATTCCACCTCTTGGTATTTTTGACACCTTAAAAAAAAAAAATGCAGCCTGTTCCATGTCCCATGCCAGGAAAAACAAGGGTGTGGAAAGATAGATGTCAAAAAGTATGGATTTTGGAGCTTCTGAGGGCGTTCTATCTAATGATGAAGCATGGCAGTCCTTCTAGAAATCCATAGGTATAAGTGCACCTGGTCCTGAGCAGCAGATCATGTTACCGAGTGTGATCCCTAGAAGAGGAAGGTCTAACAATGCTTGCATAGACCTGACAGTGCTCTTCAGATATGTATCTCTCTTATTCTGCATATGAGATTTCCTTTGTTTTGTTTCCTTTTACATCTTGGTATGATTACAGAGCCGATATCTTTCGCTATGTTCGTATAATATCTTAAAGTGTTAATTAACTTACGTGGCTTCTACCAGAAAAAAAATAATCTGCATCTGCACTTGTAAGCATCAATCCAATTTAAAGAGAACAGTGCTGCTTTTAGCCTCCTCGCCAATGTCCCTTGCAATGGGATTTGTAAGAAGCGTTTGAAGCACTCAGATGCTAGAAGACTGCTCCCTCTGTGTCGGGAAGGTGTGACAGGCTGCCGTGAACACTTCACATATAGTTAGAGAGCATACGGTCAAGCTCAGTTTTGTTTAGTCCATGATACCAGAAATTCCGGGTAAATATTTGCTAGTAAGAGACCATAACTGCTGGTGAAAAAGAGGTATAGAAGGACACACGACAGCCAATTTGGTTGTGCACGCAGTCTTTGACAGGAAACCCAGACCTGAAGTTGGTCGCGAAAGGATTTAGGTTAATGATAGTGGAAAGTGAATATGTTTGGCTTTCCCAGTCTCGGGCAGCTTGGTTGTGCTGTCTGCTTTGAATTACGTGGATTCATCAGGAAAGCAAGCAAGTTGTTGTGCTGCGCTGCATTTCCTACTTGACAGAACTACAGCTAGAGAGTCCATCTGAAATTTGGCAAGTTATTTTCTTTCCCCTCTTCCCTCGAAATACAGCTATGACACAAATAATGTTGTTGTTAGCGTTTGTGTAGCCATTAATCAAAGAAAGCATGGTTCATCAAAATATTTGATGCGAAGTGTGTAATTTTGGAAGCATCTGCCTCAACTGACTTCCTCCTTGACTTCCAAGCTGAAGTTAATATAAATTGTATTTCTGAACAAGAGAGATTCCACTCATTTTGGCATCCTCCATTTCCAGTTTAGTTCTTCCAACTGTACTATTGAGCCTTGGAGCTTTTCCTGGCTCCTCATCTGATAGCTTCCTCTCCCCTGGCTCCCTTGCTGGCATTCGACCTCATTCTTGGACACTTGCCCTGGCTCAGTAATTGTTCCTCCTTGTCCTACTGCTACAGAGACACTGTGGCCAGCCTCTTGCCATTTCGGTTCAACTTTCCAGGCTTGCAGATGCTTTGCCTATTGAGCTTTATTATCTTGCTGTCTCTGGGCTGACAGCTTACTGAGCTGTACTACCGCCATCTTTGTAAGATGTAATTGCTGCACGTACCATGGTCACCCAGCCCTTGCTCAGAGGGACAATTAGATTGGTCCTGGCTGCTGTCCCTGTCTCTTGGTGTACGGTATCCTGAAGCAAGGAAATGGAGAGTAGTCTGCATGCCTCAAAATCACTTGATGTTGCAGCCCTTTCAGTCTGAGTGTTCTGGTTTGACGATGTTCTTGCTGGCACCTGCTCCAAAAGCTTCATGTTTCCAGCCACAGCTCATCTTCCCTGTTAACTGATGTTGAAATCTGTAGCGATCTACCTGTGCTCGCTTAAGCATGGAAATTTGATCTCTTTCACCTCATGTTCTTTGGAGGACTTGGGAGAAAGCAAAACAAGGATGAATGCTGAAGATACTGATTTACTGTTCCAGGACTCTCACCATTTCAGTCCCACTTTCATGCACGTGACCACTTTGATATTGTGGTCTGGAGAATGTTTGTAGGGGTCTTGTATCTGTGGACAATTGGTTCCCTCTTTCTTGCCCCCACTGTTTCCCATATATCTTTTCTAACACCAAACCCATCTCCTGAACTTGTAGCCCAGGACTGTAAATTCTCGAATATAAGCATCTCTTACATTTTCAAAACACCTTTCCATATGTTGACTGCGTGGGAAGGCTGCGACAGAAAGTAGATGTGCAGTAACAGGACCAGGACCGTGGCATCTGGTAGCCATGATCCAGTCATTTTTTAGTGCTATAGCACTGCAGCACCATGTGTAACTCAGCAAATGCCTAGAGTCAGCCAAATGGCCACTGCTCCTTCTCTTTCATTATCTCATCCTCATTGCGGTATTGCCAGTCACAGGGTTTATAACTGAAGCCGTACACGCACTGTGAATGCAGTTCCTAAAGAGGATTGGTGCCAGGACACCAGAGCTGCTTTTTTATCTGCCATCGTGCTGTGAAAGAACTGAAGGTATTTTAAAAAACTCTCGAAAAGCTGGATGAAAGAAGTGAAAGTATAGGAATCGGGTTCCTGATTCCCCAAACAGCGTTTGTCTCCCACAAAATGGAGTTGGGTTGGGCGGTGCCCACTTCACTTGTTGCGTACCTGTGTGCACCATGCTGTCATGGTGAGGATGCACCAGCTCTTACGTGTCCACCGTCGGCCTCACGGTGTCAAGACTTTCTAGTTGAAACAGACCCCTGAATACACTAGCTCAATAACCTTGATGGGGTTGCAGGCCTTGGTACTTTCCAACACCAACTCCTAATGAAACCTAACATCTCTTGTCTTTCTATCTTGTTCTGTTTTCTAGAGTCACGTAGTCTAGGTCATGCATATATTTTCATTTCTTCCAGGCTAACAGGGTCATTTAACACCCCCATGAAGGAAGTTTTGTCCTCTTTGCTGAAGATTGACTTGCTATTGAACATGGGCCCAGCACCAGGAGACTGTTTGTTGCCTCACCGTCATTGCCTGTGTCTAGACAGCCTCGGGCTTCTGACTGAGGGCTTTTGGAGTCCAACCTTCAAGCAGAGCTTCCTCTTTTCTAATGAGCATGCGATTGCTGGCATTTTTCCTTTTATGTCTAATGCTTGTAGTGGTAGAAAATAAGGCTAATTGAGCAGAGGAAAATCTGGAAATAGAATCTGGGATTGAATATAAATGGGCTATTTTTGAAATATGCCATAAAATATGAGCCATCGTGAGGGGAGTATGTGGAAAAACAGCAGTCTGTGAGAGGCTACCACCCTTTGACCGCTATAGTGGTCAGCTTGTTTTTAAGCAGCTGATTTGATGTTAGTTGATGCCGGTGGATCCTCCCTGTTTAGTTCAGTGAAAGATAATTTAGATATTCAGTTTACAAGTTCTCTCGCTTCTTTTAATACTGTCCCACTTTATCCACAAGTGTGTGACATACACGTGGATTTAACGTCTGATTTTTCTTTTTTTTTTTTTTTAGTTTTTTTTTTTAAGGGATATTAAGTATTTGAGCTGTAGTAAGCAGCTCAGAGAATCAGACTTGAAATAACTAAACTTTTCATTGAAGAAAATGCCATGTGTTTTAAGAAGTGGTAAACATTTTATATGGAGGAAAGACAAGTGAGAGAATTTGGTTAGCTTCATTCATCAACTTTTAGTAGGGAAGCTTGACTTATCTACCTGAAGGCAGATATGGTATTTGTTTTGCTTAGCCTTAGGAACTTTGGCACCAAGCCAAAGGATCAACCTCTTTATCTCCTACTTAAAAATGCTTTAAAGCAACAAATATTCGATGTAACAATAGCTTTTATGTTGGACCTGTTACAGATTTGTGCTTTTTAAAAAATCAAAAATGCAGGGCAGTTTTTGAGTGCAGTTAAACCCCAATAACCAGCATGTCCTGTTCTGATAACACTTCTAATATGTATTTGTTGGTGGGTTTGTGATTGCCTGGTTACTCTCAGCTGCTCGGAGCAATGCTCATGTCAGATAGGTTGGCACGTTTCTATCAGTGTCTTCTATTTTGAAATAAAGATGCTGTTTTGCAACAAGCTGCCTACGTATAGCAAACGTAGTTTGCAGTTCTTTTATATATATTCAGCATCTGGTTGTTGAAGTCAAGTATATGACTGGATTTTTGCCTCCCGTTCTCTCTCTTCTTTTTTCTTTTTTTAGCTATGAAGAATGTTGCATGAGGCCCCATTTCTTACAAATAGGTTGTTTAATGCTGGTGAACAAAAGTTTATTTATTTGCCTTCTTTCTGGAAGAAGGCTTTGTTGTGTGCTGAAAACAAAACCTGATCAGATACGGATCTTTTCTGATTTGGGTTGATGATAACTAGCCTTGAAGCCCTTTTCTCTAGAATTTCCACTTGTAATTTATTTTTGTGAGTATTAAAATAGTTGATGCTTTTGCTCCCATTTTCTTCAAGTGTGTGAGAACTTGTTTATTCTAAGAAAGCAAAGTTATTTCTCAGATTTTGTTGGTGATAAACATGAATCAGACGCATCGGACAGGAAAGTGATGAACTGTGGTGTTCTCCTGCTTCTGACTTGGACCTCTGCATGTCCTCTGTGTGCGGGCACGAGGTGGAGGCCACAAACTTCCTTCCCTTCCCTGACAATGGACAGAACCTGGCAACTCTCTCCTTCACCCTACCTTCAGGCACATCTCAAATAACCACAGACATCAACTCCTTGAAGCTTTGTATCCCCAAACCATGTCTTACGCTATTTTACCCTTTGCTAGATCCCATGGAAGATCTCTTGAATGTGGGCAAAGCTCATCAGAATTACTGTCTCTGAGGTGTGCTGGCTGTGCAGCCTGAGATACAGTAAGCCATCCTTTTTAGAAGAAAAATCTATGGTCCTTTTCTTTCAGGGAACTGCTCCTGCCTACCAAGTGTCTACTACATCCATCTTTTGAAATAACCTATGAAAGCCTTAGATTTTGTCTCTGGGTTGAGGATGTGCAGGGACCATTGAATGAAGAGGTGTCCTTCCCAGTGCTGTATACACTTATCTCAAATATAGCAAAATAAAGAACTGGCTGTCTCAGACCCAGGATGAGGATGGTGTTGGCTCACTCCTAAATTTAAAACTGGTCCGTGGCTGGTTTGCATGTCCTGTAAATGGCAAGAAGTCAGAGCTTCCTTTAAACTCCTTTGGTAAAGCCCACTGACAGCTATGCCTACGTGTCTGGAACTTTAAGTGTAGGAGTGTTACCCTGTTTGCTGGACTTCATTTCTGTCCTTTATTACTGTGGTTGAAGTCAAGTACTGATCTGTCCCCATGTGGAGAGAATGATTATGGTCCTACCTCCAATGTGTGAGACTCAATCCAGTGGCTGGGCTTTCCCGTCTCCCTTGCCTCTTGGAGTGTGATTCCTGTCATGCATGCACCAGTTTCAGGGGCAAAGGATACAGTCCTAAAATGATTTTGAAATAATTTGATACTCACCTGCTGCAAGGCATCCCACCCAAATGGTGTGTCATTTCCATGTGGTCAGCAGCACTCTGCAGAAGTTAGAACAGATACTAAAGAGCAGACTTTTACTCACTTTGTTTCCCTTAAGTGTTAACACATGAGTATCCGTTTCCTAGAATGAGAGAACCTGGTATTATACTTGTATTCTTGGCAAAAATTTCCTGTACCAAATTTCCTTCTTGGCCAGAATGTGTGGTCCAGCAGAGCCCAGGCCTTTCCTTTTAGATGGTCTCTGATCAGTCCAGTTCTTTTTAAGAGCATGGGATCGCCCTCGTATATACCACAAATGAAACCCTGTGTTTCACAGATGAGCAATAGTTGGAGAATGACACATTTTCATGTTTAGGAGATGGTTTCAGGCACTTCTAGTTGTGATTTCATAGCCCTTGGCCAGCCAAATTTGCCTAGGGTGAAATAAGAGATAGCAGATCAGGAGAATGCTGTCAGATGTCTGAGAAATGTATTTCTATAAAGGCAGAGGTCAGAAATAAGAAGAAAAGGGTGGTCGTGGTAAGATCTGGAGTTCCTGTGTTAGCTTAAAACGTGGTCTAGTTTGGTTATTCTTTGAAGAGCAGGAGTGTGAAACAAGCACTCCAGGTCTTGTCCTGTCCTCTCCTTCCCTGTGCATGGTTACTCCTGGCCTTTCTCTTTCCGTCCACTGTTCTGACTCCTTTTCTTCCCATGATGTACTGGGGTGGCCAAGCAGTGGCATATTCAGTATGGAGGGTGCAACTCATTACCTCTGCCAACGTAAACATCCAGTGTACAAATGAGTCTCATCCATGACTAGGAATAGAAGTGCCATCGTTTTGTTGCAAGACTTGAACGAAGATGAATGATTGTTTATTTATTTCTTTTTCATCCCTTCTTTTTTTGATGTAGGTCGTATGTCTTTCTGGACACCGTGCTGTGTATGAAGAGATTATTTAAGTTTCTCAAATTGTGATTATTTTCTGAAAAATATTGCTTCTTAAAAGAAGCAATTTCAGATTGGGATTTTACTCTGGACGTTGTGTGGTTCTTTCAACAGCACCGTATGCTTACTTCAGACAGATCGTCATTAAAGTGGCATAATGATGTGTCTTGTCAGGGCTGGATCCAGCTGTGGCTTGGCCTGATGGATGTGCAGCTGTTTTGCTGCCACGTGACTGCCTGGCTGCACACATGCTCTTTGGTTTGCGGAGGGAAGCAAATGGGACTTTATTTTCCTAAGGCCCCTGCTCCTCTTGTTATTTCTGTCCCTGTGTATGGCTAGTGGCTACCACAGAAAATGCCTAGTAGAAAATTGGATATATATGTTTTAAAGCTATTTGCAGAGAAGCTGCTTCAAGAGGTTTAGACCACATTGAACCTTAATATATTTTGTAGACTAAATTGATATACTAATTGATAATCCTCCCCTCAGAGATCTTGCTTTCAGTCAGTCTTAAACTGTAATCAGTGCCATCTTCAAGTAGTGCTCTCACTTTTCGGCTATTTCTGTGGTAATGGTTGTTACGCTTCCAGCAGTGCAACGTGATGTCATCTGCTTATGGTGCTCCTGAGCAGGTAAAGCTGCTTTTCTGATTTTTAGTCATTTTTAAATTTTATTTCAGGACATAACTTGGCAAGATGAACACTCGGCTCCGTTCTCCTGGGAAACAAAGGTAAATATGAGCAGTTTTATTTTTAAAGTTGGTTTGTCATTTTACACTGTTCCTTGTGCATTTATATTATCTTCATTTTGAGACTTGATAGGCTAATGTCTATGAGGTGTGTAAAGGGACCATCCTACAAATGAAACAGGGCTGGTGTGCTTCGATTGACATCAACAGAAACACACAGTATACTTCATGAACTAATGTTCTGGCTTGACGTGCAGGTGTAAAACTGATTCATTCCAAATAATATGATTTTTTCTTAGTAAACTTTCTGAAAAACTTTCCATGTTTAGAGAAACAGTGCCTCAGGTATTGTGTAAGCATAACTGCATTTCACTTTTGAAGTCAGGAGTAAAGTAGTTAGGGAATGGGCTAAGAAAGATACAGATAACTAGTAACTTCATTAGATTTTGTTCTTTAAGCCTATCCTATGGTTCGTCTTTTTGTTATATACTAGAATGTAATGGAACTTGTTAACTTGGGCTATGCCAGGAGTGTTGTGTTATTTCCTCTCAAAAGGCAGCTCCTTCAAAAACAGTATGCTGTGCTGTGTTGTTTTGGGGGCTGGGGTTTTTTTGTTTGTCTTTTGTTTTGTTTTACTCTACGTCTGGTGTTTTGTTAAAGTATTATTTATGATGGGATTCTCATAAGGCTAACACAGAGACAGAGTTCTCCATCTTTCTGAACCTGCAATGTGAGGAAACATAGTTGTACCATGCTTCTGGTCAGAAATGAAGTTTAATTCTTCTTGTTGAAGAAAATATGGGAGAAAAAATGCAGCTCATTGTCTTTCTCAACTGGATATGCATGTTAATTTAATCACGCATTTCAGACTTTGTGTTTTCTGGCTTTGTCTGCCAGAGAAAGCTGCTCCCCCTCCGTTTCTTCCATTTTTTTGCCCTTGAACTATGTAGATAATCATGTATGAGCTTATGAATATAATCTTAGCCTAATGCAGAGTAATTATTTGGAAATGCCAGTGAATACTAAATTAATCCAGTTGACCCAACCCTAGACTTGTTGTCAGTCTTACCTGCTCAAGGTCACTGCCTCTAGCTAGCACCCCATCTGTGCTTTGCAGATGCTGATTAACCTATGACTTGATGTGGCTCCTGGGTCCCTGCATCCTACAGTGCTGCAGTTTAAGAGAAAGCATTGCTGGTCTTCACTTGCCTTAAAACTCCCTTATAAGCTGTGGTGATTCAAGACTCAGTGGAGAATTTCCTGCAGTGGAAGCCAGGTAGCTCAGGCAAGCCCTCCTGTCTTTCAGGACCCTTAGAAGAAGAAGCCACTGGCTTTTAGTATAATGTTGAAAAGGCTTTTAGAGTGAGTGTACTTAGGTGAAGCTGTCAAGAAAAGAATAGTAGCAAGAAGAGTATGGACCTCATTGACAGTAAGGTGAAATAAATCATGTGTTGGAACAGCGGCGTTGTCTACCCTCTACTTTCTGGTGCAAAACGCAGTCTTGGAAACATGGCAGCTGTAATCTCATTTCTAAGCTCTCTCTTGATAGGATTTTGTAAGTTCTGAATACTCAAACTTTCTAGAGATAGTGCTTCCTGCAATGCACTGCCTGGTGATCCATGATGAGATGCATCTGCACTCAAATGGATTTTCTCTTTAACTGATAGTTGTCTTTTCTTTTAAAAGCTTGTATGTCTAGTGAAGTGTTTTTCAACCCAACCTGTGACTTATCTCTTGCTGATTAAGATTATTTTTACTGTCCTGGTGTCTCAAAATGAGGGACCACAATGGATAGATGTTCTAGTTTCATGTTTTTCTGTAATGAATGAAGGATCACAGAGTAAGATGGTAACACTCGTGACTGCTGAAGAAAAGTGAGGTGGGGAGGAGGTTTCTTTAGAAATAATTACTTGTTCTATCTAATCAAGCTGTGCTTACCTCTTCCCCCTCCCCCCTTGCTGGCCAGAGATAAAAGCTGTGCCTCAGCTGTAGTTTGAAAAGTTGCATGACCTTTTCCTTTAGCAAAACTCTAGAGAATCCATTTTGTCTGGCTTTACGAGGTGTGGGTTGGTTGGTTTCTGTGTGTTCCTCCTTTTGGTTTCTCTACAGTGCCCCATATTGTGTCAGTCTTTCAGCCAAATCCTTCAACTGCTGAGTCTTCCACTTCTAAAGGTGGAGATCTTGCGTCATACTTACTCTTTGATCTCCCTTAACCAGTACTTTAATAAGATAATATTGGAAGGCAGTTTCTCCATGAAGTATCCTTGCCCAATCAGTCCAGCATGGGGAAACAATGAAGAAACCTGAATGAGCTGTTTAATAAGGTTGACATGTTGTAATGCACGTTCAGTGTCTTGTGAGCCAGATCTGTTCCCACTATTTTTTTGGTCTGTCAGGCTCTTTCCATTCTATGAGCTCTACCTCGTGATGGGTTATTCTTTCCATAATATTCTTTTTCCCTGATCTCCCTTTCATGCGGAGTTTTTGTTTTGGTTTGGTTTTTTACACATTATTGCCATGATGACAAAATGCCTTTGTTCTTTTGCAGCTTTGCATGAATGCATTCTGGCTTACCCAAGGAGGGGAATGTGGCATTCAGTTTCTGCTTTTGCAGAGGAAACAGCAGAGATGCAAATCAGTAAAATGAATAGGCTTGATTTTTTTTTTTTTATTTTTTTTTTTTTAAGATTCAGATTGTAAGAAAATAAAGCAGCAAAATCAGTATTTGCCTGTAACTTCAGGAAAACTGAGAGGGTAGCGAGAAGTGTAGAGAAGAGGGGAGGACATGGTTTCTGCAAGCTGGAGCCTCTCTCAGCTGTTACAGTGATACCAGTGATGGTTCCAGTTGATTAGGTATGGACAAATTTTTCTCATGGTAGCTTGTGCAACAGATTCTCTAATTCCATGGCTGTCAAACTTACCCAGAGAACAGTGTACTAAATTGCTGTCGTTTTGAGTAGAACGTTGTTGAAGGGCTTGATAACTTTAGTTCTGTCAAAAGTAAATTTTCTGTGTTCTCATTTTAAACGCACATGTGAGATATGGCTTAACTCGTCACAGCAAACACTTGTATGAATATCTCCATTCTTAGCTGCTCAGGTATCTAAAGTTCTTGTCTTTTGTCTTTCCTCTTTAAAGCCTCAAACAAGGCAAGCAAAGCAGAAAGACAATGTAAATTGCTGAGTTAGCTGTTAGCATTTAAAATAGTAATATTTTTAGTAGAAAACTGTAGCACTTCTCAGAAGGAAAACTACTTGGCAAGCAAGGAGTTCTCATGGCACTGCAAATAATCTGACATTTTAAAACTAGAGATTAAATTGGAGGGAGTTATTTGGTTCATGGGTGGAGCCCTCATAAACATAACACTTCTTGAAATGTGGGTTACATTTTTAACTGGAGCTAAAGCCAGGTTTATGAATTTAGGGCGTTCTATTTATGGCTTCAGGTTTAAGTGAGATGAAAGCTGACATTTTTGGCTGAGTTTAGCCTTTGAGGTTTCTTGGTTTGTTTGAAGTAAAAATTCAGTGAAACTCAACACGGACCCCAAGATATAAATGGAAAACAAGAATCATGCATGGGTTTGGAAATAAAATTTCTCTGCGACTCTGCCTGAACTCAGAACTTGCTGGTTTTGGTGTTTTTTAAAAAAAATGAACTTAGTACTGGGCAGAAAATATAATTACTGCCTGCCACCTCACCTAACATGTTGAATGCACAGAGCAGCATGGGAGTAAGTTGGAATCTATTTGTAGTACATGCTATTAACTAAAATAGGTTTTATTCCAAATGTTTAAAATTCACACATGCACATCTTAAAATTTGTTGGTCTGGCTACAGGTAGAATAATTGCAAAGGTAGCTTTAGAGAGCCCTTTTCCTACTTTTTTCTTTTTAAGTCCTGGCTTTTTCCTCCTTCAGCTGTGTTCTACTTTCAGCAGGCTCTCAGATGTTTGTTGAAAAGAGAAGCCTTCAAGGTGTCTTTAAAAACAAATAAAACAAAGAAAAAAAAGCAAAAAGAGAAAGTGTCAAGCTTCAGTCCCCTCAACAATGTGGTTGCTGTCTCCCTGCCTGAATTCCCCTATTTATGTTGCTACAGAAGTGATGTAATGCCAGCAATGATTTAGAAAGAAAAAATTATGTTATATTTGTGAAAACCATGGTTTACAAACTCTGTTTCCTAAATCTAAGGTCTAAACCTAAAAGACAGTCTTCAATATCCTTCCTTGTCCAAGTCCTAGTTGTTTTTGTGGTTTTGTTTTTTGGTGTGGGTTATTTTTTTAAATAGGAATAAAGTGGCAGAAATTTTTTTTTTTTTCCCTCTCCTTTATGACCCTGATATTAGAATTGTTTGCTACAAACTATAATTCAATGTGGTTATTTTAATCAAGCTGGCATAAATGGCAATGCTTGCTTGGAAGTAAAGAAGAATGATGCCTGAGGTTTTGGGTTTTCCCTTCGCCTTTTTGATCTAGACTGCAGATGTTTAAAACACAGTGCTATAAGACTACTGTTGACTAGTAGTTCTTGAGGGGGAAAAAAAAAAAGCCAAGTTGTGGTAATAGTAGCTGTGTTCAAGATTTATTTTGGTCTGCATGGCCAGGTGTTCTTGGCTAAGGAACTGATTACCTACCTCAATCTTTGGACAGCTGTTTTTGAGCGTGAAACCATGCACATACCAGATACTGGCAGTATGAGTTTGCTCAGACTAACCAGTTACAGTGGCAAACTTGCATCCAGGACTAGAACACTGCTCATATCACTACAGAGTAGATGGTGAAATTTCCTCTAAAGCTACACACTATGTATCTTTGGTGGTGTCCTCTGTATGGACTAGAATTACTTAGATTGTTTTTGAGTCCTTTGCTCTATTTTTGCCCTTGCAATTGATCTCTGCTGCCCTAAGTAGTTCTTTCTGATTCTGAAAAGGTCCTGAAAACACCCACTGTGGGCACAGGAAACAAAGCAAAAACTGCAGCTACTTTGGGTCCCATATTTATTTTGGTTTTGTCCATTCAGCAAAGCAAAGTCATCTTCTAAATCATTTTAAACTTGGCTTTCTTACCTCTGCGTACATCAGGCTGTGCTTAAAACAAGTTGCTTTTGACAGTGTTTCTACAGTCTTTGTCTCAACAATTTGGATTTTTCAGGCTGCCAAGCAAAACAATTTGTTTTGGCTGTGTTTGCTTGACTGTTTAGTAAAATACTACACATTCCTGATGAGTGAATAAGATGCTTAAAAAACCCAATTTTCTGGAATCTTTGTGGTCATCTTGCTTTTAATATAGACTTATGAACTGAGACCTGATTTTATACGGTACTATTAAATCACTGTGTTCATAGTATGTGGTGCCTCTCTTTTAGAATACGTTGTTTTCCATGAGTATACAGTCGTGTTGTATACGGACTGTTTCCCATATACAGCCAGTATTACAATTTGGTGGATTATCCCTGCCTTGATAATTTTTTAATCTAATAAATAAAATTTATAAATACCTTAATATGGTCTTTTTGTGACTTGAAAGATATTGCGTATTAATCGTTTTCTTTCATCAGCTGCATTTCTTAGGGGTTCAGATGTCTTAACCTTGAAAGTCAAATAGAAACATGATAAATTGCAAGGAAAATGGAATAACTTGTGACTGGTCCACAGAAGTTCTCGGTTTCTCGAGCTAAATGCTAGAAGCAGAATTGTACATCTGACCTCTTGGGGCTGTATTTACATCGTGCTGAGGCTCAGTGCTTTTGGAACCTGTCAGGGTAGTCTTGCCTTTGCCTTTCTTGGGGGAGAAAGCAAACTCCTGAAAAAGTATTTTCATTCAGATTATTCTGTGTCATGTTATGAACTGTTTGATCTCTAAAGCATACCATGATACAAGTACGTAATCTTAATTGTTGGGTGATCCTGTCTTCTGAAATGGAAAGGTGCACCCCACTGTCTCCATTCTAAATGGACAAAGAGGGCACCTTCTGCAGAACATGCATTCTCGAGCGGGTTGGAAAGGCTACAACTGCCTGAAGCTGTGCCGCAGTGCCACGCTCCTCTCTACACTAGGAGTGGTCTGCTGCTTCAAAGCCAGACCTCTGAGTTGATGTTTGGACCCCTACAAAGAACATAAAACACGACCACAGGCAGTGGCTTTTGCTCCGCAGCATAAGAACTTCCCAGGAGACCTGGTATTGCTTGTCTATATTGTTGCTGTCGAAAGGCAAAGCCATCTTATTGGTTTTCCTTCTACTTTTTGTTCTAACAGACCCCTGTTTCCCTTCCATCAGTGTTTTTCCTGGATTTTGTTTCCAACGCTATTCTGGTGGTTGTGGGGCTGTGCCCTCTGGGCATTGACTGTCTCTCTCTCTTTCTTGGGCTGAGGGGTGAAGGAATCATTTTACTGAAACTGACTGCTGCTGTGGTGGCCTTTAGCTACTGTCATCTCTAGTGAGAGCCCTGGGACAGGCTACTCGGAAGAAGGAAGACTGTTGGAGGATAGAAAGTAGCCCTGTTTTAATTCCTACATGACAAGGTACTTAAGTCTTCCAAGATGGAAATTTATTTATTTATTTCCTCTTGGATATTGGGGAAGTGCAGGTCTATTTTATATTGTGTTGTGGGTTTTTTAAGCTGGGGTTTTATCAGTTCTGAACTCTTAAATCATCTTAACTTCACAGTGGTAAATCTCTATTCAGTAATATTGCCAAATGAGCTTAGGGAAATAAATCTCTGTATTTTAATATAGGGAATAGCAGTGACTATAAATAATCCTCAACACCATTGCATCCGTAGTTTGTTTATGCAGACTTTATCTAAGGAAAAATCTCCTGCTCTAAACTTTACATCATGACTTTTGTTTTAAAAAGTAATAAAATTGGACCACTAAGGTTTTTCCTTTTAGTTTTTTGGCAGGCAGGGTGGGGTGTTGAGCTGTTTGGTAAGGGTTGCATGTATCCTTGCTCTCACGTTATTCTACCTGAGCTGTAATGACTTACAGCTTGTTTCTGTTCTGCATGTTTTGATAACACGGTATATTCTTAATGAAAACACGGAACTTGGTGCTTCCTTGCCTATAACCTTGGAAAAATATCTAGTTAATCTAATTCTTTAAAAAGTTCAGATGTTAGTCCATGAATCAAATTATGTGTAGTCAGCTGCTGACTGTTTAAAAAAAAAAAAAAAGTTTTATAAGTAATCAGTTGCTGAGTTAACATTTGCACTTTGATGAGAAGTTACTGAATAATAAGTACTAGGCATGTGAGACCTGCTAGATCTAGAGTCCCTTTGAACTTAACATGCACAATAATCCAGGACTCGAGATCAAACGCTTCTAGTGAAAATGATATGCAACTAGGACTTGTTTTAGGCTCAGGCTTGTAGATGCTATTGCAGTTTTATTCAGGTAATGAAGTAGAATGGGGAACACATCACAAATCTGTAATGAACTTCAAAACTATCTATTAACCACTTGTAGCAAAAGCTAGTATTTGAAATGTCCTCAGAACTTTTTCAGAACTAATCAGGCCCATAATGACAACAGTGTAGCTCTGACAGTAAATGCAGGTTTTGGGTTTTTTTTTTTTTCATTGTGTTTTTCCATTTTACAAACAAAAGTCAAGACATTACGTTGTTCTTTTCTGGCACTTGCTATGGTGCTGTGCTCCTAAGTACAGTAATGCTTGTGTGTTCCTCAGAGTGAAATAAGGCTTAACTTTTATTAGTCTAAAGAGTGTTCAGCTAGTTGACAATCAAGATTACTGAAGTGGTAAGTAAAATGAACGTTTTGAAGCAGTGTTCACTTTTGGATGGCTTTTGCAAGATCTGTATCATGGTTTAACTGTGGTCACTTGCTTACTTGACCCAGTGTTACTCCTCAGAAATGAGTACAGCTAGCCTTATTGCAAGTGAAAACAAAACAGAAGAACTGGTCCTACTGGAGTTGTTTCTCTTCCTTCAGAGGGGCATTAGAATTGTAAAAACCACTTATCTATGCATACCCATTAGTTCTAATCCTTTATCTTGGAAGTAGATGGAGTTGTAACGTGTTGCCAACTATATCAAAGACTGTAATGGAAGATTGCCTTTTAAACTACACTGTAAAGCTTTTTTGCTTTGTATTTTCATGTAAAATATGTATGACTTTCAAAATGCATCCACAAATGTTCTAATGTTTTAGTACTGCCATTCTAATGTTTTAGTGCTGTGCATGCGATGCACCACTGTCTTGGATGGCACTGAGTGACTTGAATACGATTGCTTTGACTCCTCTGCAGCAGGTCTGGGACTCTTACATTTGCTTGCAGTTCAGAATTTTAAAAATCATTATTTTTATGTAGCTACAAAGATAGACATTTATGGAGAAGAGAAGTTAGCTTTGCTGTGTTATCTACTGTCTGGGAATTGCCTAGCCGTGGGCAAAGGTGTTACCTATATGCGTCAAGATCTGAAGTTCAAAACTACGTCTTTATGAAGGGCTTTGAAATACTGTTTTTCTTTAACCCTGAACAGAGTCAGATGGAGTTTAGCGTCGCATCTCTGTCCATACAAGAACAAGGCGGTGCCCAGTTGCAAAATGAACAGAGGCAGCCTGTTAAAGCAGCACCTGGTGTCCAGATCCCTAAATCTTCTCAGGCCAATAAGACCCCTGGCTCTGATGGGTTGATAGCATCCAGAAAGGAAGAGGAGTCCTCTTTCTGGAAGATAAATGCAGAGCGCTCCAAGTTTGAAGGAGACAAGTCTGAGTTCCAGTCCCTGACCCCCAGCCAGATCAAGTCCATGGAGAAAGGAGAGAAACCCCTTCCCTCTTTTTACAGACAAGAGTCTACTCCAAAGGAGATGGTAAAAGCTGAGAAGCCCAGCATAACTAAACCAGAGAAGTCTGTTGCCCCCAGCCTACCTTCTGTATCTCTCGAATGGGAGAAACCTCGACCCACTCAACTCCCCACTAGTTCTCTAGATGACTTCTTTCTTCCTGACCCACCACAGGACCTGTCTTCTAGGACAAACAAGGAAGATACTGATGGTACTACACTTACAGATCCACAAATGCCTGGACAGGTAAGGACTGCTATATCCACTGTCCTTAGATTTAAAAAACTATATAGCACATTAAAATCTGACAAGGTCAGTCTGGAAGATTAGGGACTCCATAAAGCATTAAGCTGTAGCTGAGCTTGATGGCTTTTCATCCTGCAGATTTAAAGTCCATTTTAACCAACATGTTAATCGCTATTGTTTGTTTCAATCAAGTATTTTTTTGATGTAGTAAAGTGCATAGCATAAGGGCATCATTTAAATATAATACCAGAAACGCTGACATGGCATCCAGTGGCCGACTGACAGCAAGCTGCCTAACAGTTTGGGGTAGAGAGCTTGCTATATCAAAAGAGTTTTTTGGTTTCCTTGAAATAGCAAAACACTTAATAGAAAAAAGAAGTTTTTTAACTTGAAAAGTAGCTAAACTAGAGTCTAGGATACTTTATTGGTACACACAGCATAGTAGTGAATGGTGAACTAGTTTCTAAGCTGTTTGAAGCAGTAGCCCAACAGCCACTTCCCAGCGCTTTGTCCCAGGCAGCTGGGCTGCTTTCAAATGTGTTTTCTCTTATAGTCCAAAATGGAAATGGAATGAGCTTCCAGAATTAGCCTTCTCAATGTTTTTTTAATAAAAAAAAAACCCAAACAACTCAACAACAAAAAATAACCTTAAACAGCTCAATAGCCAATTGAAGCTATTTAAAAAACAGATGCTGATCTGTGAGAAAAGAAAGGGAACAACAGGATATGACATGGTGAGGGAAAGAAAAGGAAGAAAAGCCTGAAAACTCTGATGCAGAGGAGTGGTTCCTCAAGCAGAGCTGTGCAGTTCTGTTTGGAATCTATAGCATCACTCTGGCATAAGCCTGACATATTACTGTACACCTTAAGCATGTCACATAGCTTTTTCTCTATCATATTTTCCCAATGGTGACTGTTTAAATTCCAAACAAGATGACGTAAGGTCAGAAGATGCAGGATGAGGTAAATGCAAGAGAAGTGGCAGCACTTAGGAGAGAACAGTACTTAAGCCACTTCAGTATTTGGAGCCCTATGTTTAGTCATTTTTTTCTGAAGCTAAGACATATGCTTCTTGAGCTGTTTTCCTACAGATTGTGATTGCAGTAGTCCTTTAATTTTAGTTAAAAGCTTCATCATGTTTTCCTACAAATTAATGGTTTGTTACAGTTTTAATTCCTTTGTGAATGTTTTCTAGCTAACTGAAATAGTTTGAAAAGCCTGATTTTTCTCTCTGTGGAGAAACAATCCTCCCATGTCAAAATGTAAACAGGGTAGCAGAGAAGATAGTATAGAATTTTCTTTGTTTTCCTCCATTCTGGATTATCCTCCCTATTCTGGGGAGGAGAGCCATGCTCTAGGAAGAGAATCCAGAGACTCAGCTGTGTCCGTTGAATAGTCTTCCCGGACACTAAAACCACTTTAAATGTCATGGCTAGAAGTGCAGCACGGCAGGAGTGAGCATGTTCTTGATAGCCGGGTAAATAACTTGTCAACAAAGTTTGAACTGTGTAGTTTCCTGGGAACAACTGGCTGTCATTGCAAGAGGCAATCCATTGAATTAGTGATGCTTACATTCTGTGTTTGCTTCATTCTCTGCAATTCCTGCTCTAGTCTTAAAATTGATCTTCATGAGTTTTTCCATGGGGGAAAAAAAAGCCCCAAATGAAACAACATTTTGCCTGCAGACCACTACAAGGATTTTATTTTTACCGGGTCATTGTGAGTATTTTTTGGTCATTGTGAGTATTGTTCCATGTTTAGCATTTTCTGGGGTAGGTTCTTAGGGATCCTAGAGCAAGGTGAAGAACTTGAAATACTGGCAGACAACATTTTAAACTTTTTTGTAGATAGGCAGTCAGGTACTGAGTTTGTAATACCATAATTAACAACTGCATCTTATTTCTTTTTTTTTTTCCTTGCAGACTAGTACAAGCAATGTTATCTTGAAGACTGGCTTTGATTTTCTAGACAACTGGTAAAAGATACTTCAAAATAGATCAAACCAATTTTGGGGAAAGAGTGGAATATCTTTCTCCGTGTATGTTAATTTACTAGCATTTGTGTCTTTTTCTAGAAGTAACTTTCAAACTCTTAAATGTTGCCTTTGTATAAACTTTTGTAATACCATATACATCTTTGGTTTTTAAACAGTGATAGAAGTGTGGTTTCATTTGGATATTTTTTTTAATATCTGTTAAAATTTTTAGTAGCTACTGTATTGAGAGGATGGGAGAAGTTACCATGTACGTGTTAAAGAAAACCAAATGAGAGTCTCCGTGTCCTAGAAATGGAACGTACAGGACCAGATTGCTGTTTTCAATCGAAACCTTGCTAGCATGACTTGTAAGAAATAGTGTTGCACATGCAATGGTTCCAAATGAGCAAATAATTCCATACTTCAGATAACTATCAAAACCAGTATGAAAAATAAGCATACAGAAGAATTGCATTGATTTCTATGTTTCATTTAGATTGAAAGTAACTTTTGTACCACTTATTTGAAAACACTTTTCTTTTGAAGAGGGCAAAGGCATTGCCAAAATGATGGATCCAAAGAAGCACTGCGTTTGTACCTTACAAATCCGCTAAAATAACGCAAGAGTGTTAGAAAAATGACCTGGGGAAATGTCAGGTTTCTGGTTTTTGGATTAAAGACTTTGGGGGTGGGTGGAATGGAATGGGACAACACCGAATGAATGGGAGAAACTGTCTTCAGGGAACACAAGCCTAACGATTTCACTGCCTCCTTGCTAGAGTGTAACTCTTGATAATAGCAGTGCTGGAAGTACAGCACTGGGATTTGCTGGAGTGTAGATTACCTTTGTGTCCGGAAACCACTATGTTTATGGGAGGTCATAGCAGTATAAGGCTTCTTTGTTTTTTTAAGCAGCTTATCGTCTCAAGGACTCATCAACTTTGGTGCTTTTTCCTCCTTGTGGGTACATTCTCTTCAGTGTTCAACATCTGGGTTACGTTTGTTCCCGAGGTGCAGAGAGGCATCTCAAAGTGGCCCTCAGCAGACTTGCCTCCAGTTCTGCTTTCGAATGATCTTTGTTTGGTGTTTAAAATGTAGAGAACAAGACTAGCTGTCGTGTGAATCTGTCGTCTCTGAAATGCAGCATGATTTACACACTGACTCTCACTGTGTTTACCTCACCTTGAAGCCTTAATTCCCCCTACGCACAGCCAGTGACTGGTCTGCTCCAATGCCAAAGGTTTGACCTTTCCCTTTACCTCAGCAATAGTCCCATAGCATTTGTTTGGGGTAGAAGGCAAAACACAGGGCTCTAATGGGTCTAATGGGTCCCAGCCAAAGCTATAAGAAGGTCACCATCTCCTAGACCATAACTGTGCTAGGCTTCTCATGGATTAGCACACGACATTTGGTTCAGTGCCAGGGGCAGTTAAGTCTGCAGAAATGGAGGCTGCAGGATTTTCTTCTGTCTGTTACAGGAACAGTTTGAGATGTTCTGGAAGAATCCTTGCCTCTAATTGGCGTGCTGCTTGCTCCGAACAAGCAGAGGATGCTGATAGAGCATTAAAACTTACTTGTTGATCAAGGAAAATGCTGTAAGCTACCCCTCCCCACCCCCCCAAAAAAATCGAACCACCAAGCCCAACACCTCCAGTTTTTCTAGTGTTTTCTTAAAAGGTTTCTTAGCTAAAGGGGAAGATTGCCACAGAGTGTAAGTCATTGTGTAGCCTTATTTATAGACTTCTGAAAGCTTCTTTATGTCCTTCCTGAGATGTACAAGCTCCTGTAATTCGTGGATATTGTTGCTGCATTCAGCAGTTCAGAAAATACTTGTTTCTACCAGCCTGGACTTTACTGCTGGTTTTTTCTTGGCTGACCTTTTTCAGCATTTGCTACACGCATCCAGCATTAATAGAGCTTAGAACAACTATAGCACAAATTCTTTAGGTGTATAATTAGTATTGACTTGTACCTTCTTTTCAAAGTGGATAAACGTTAACCCTGGATTTTACAGTTACCAGTGAATCTAATTTTCAGTACGTGAATGGTGAACGTTTCAGTACGTGAATCTAATTTCACCATTCATCTGGTGAAAAGTTTTTTAGATCCAACGTGAAGATGCGCGTTCTAATCTTACTTTGATACGGGGAGATCTGAAAGCAAAATCTCCTGCTGTTGAGGAGTGTTATTTTAAACCTCTACTAAATAGGTTAAAGCTTCTTAGGGAAGAAGCTGGGCTGCCTGTCTCTTCCATCGGCTGACTCGACTCTTAACACACATTGGGACCAGCTGGTAGAACATGCTGCAGAACTTTTTACTTATCCTGGTAGGTTTTTCCTGTGCTTTGACAAGAGTTGATGCTCCTTCTTTCTTTAATATGTTTTTATTAAACATTCTTACAAAAAAAAAAATTGTACTTGGTCACATTTTATATTAACAATGTTTTAATAAAGTCACTTTAAATAGAACATTTGAGGCTTTTGTGCTGCTTTCTATATTGTCCTTTATACTCTGCTTTCCTCAGTGCCATTGGAGTTGTTTGGGGCATCTTGAATCTGGGTGGGAGGCAGCCAAGAATGAGCTGAGTGATAAAACTCAGTGCCAAGAGTGATAACACTCCTCCTTCCCAATATCCTCAGGTAATCGAAATCAGCATCTGCATCAATATTGCAAGAGCAATTTGAAAACTGTGTGACATGGTTTAACCCTGGCTGGTGACTGACCGCCATGCAGCCGCTCGCTCACTTCCCCCGAGGAGGAGGGGGGGAGAATCGGAAGGGTAAAAGTGCAAAAACTCATGGGTTGAGATAAAGACAATTTAAATAGGGAAAGCAAAAGCCATGCATGCAAGCAAAGCAAAATAAGGAATTAATTCACTACTTCCCATCAGCAGGGACACTCTACTTAGTACAAATGACCAGAACTGGCAAAGACAAACATCCCTGCAGTTTTCCTGTCAGTTGCTGGTTATGTGTGGGTTTTAAAAGCGTGTCACAAAAAGGAAGGTGCTAGCAGAGGCTGCTGGGTAGTCTCGCTTTCTGCCTTTTGTCTTATGCAGCAAGTTTTCAAAGTATAAGAGAAACAAATGTGTGGCTACAAGGATAGTTTTTTTTTTCCTGCGTGCCCACCTCTACTTTTTACAGAAACGTATTTTGAAAAACAACTCCATTTGGTTTATACTTGAGCTGAATTTCTACTAACAACTAAAAAGGCATTTGGAGAAGAATTTGGTTTGGAGAGACGTTGACAGCCAATTAAGGGCTGGTATTCCAACTGTATTTAGGATCGGGCCTACACATAGTTTGCTTCAGGCTTGTTTTAAGCTCCATCTTAACTTTTAAAAGTCCTCTCTGGTGAAGACAAATCCACAGTATCTGGGCGCTGTCTCGGCACGTGGAGTCCGGTGACTGAGTGAAGACTTGCAAAGGCAGCGTAGAAAACGCCCTGCGGCTGCCTGACTGATAAATTGACGGCAATCAATTTATTCATTGGTGACCTCAGTCATAGTTGCTGAGGTTCAGAGAGCAGAGAGCTGCAGGTGCTGGAGCAGCAGCACCCAGCAGGCAGAGCCCTGTTGATCGCTCAGCAGCAGCAGCACCCCCAAAGAGTTCACGAGCCACCTGCCGGAGATGCAAACCCCGACTTTGCGGGCATTAGTCACAGACTGGTCCCTGGGCTTTGCCGTCCGAGTTTGCCCGTGACCCACTTGAACCCGCTTGTTCTTGTTACGGTGAGGACAAACCTGTAATTTGACGGTCCTACGTTTGTGAGATAATGAGCTAATGCCAGTGAAAGCCTTTGCAGAGCAGGTGAGCCAGGCACAACCGGTTCTTCTCAATGGGACACTTTCTGTATTTCTATTGAAAATCCCTCTCATCGTCCCCTTTTCACAAGTGGGCTTTACACCTCAGCACATAATGCAACCTAATAGTTCACAACAAGGATCTGCAGCGTCATCTGACCTCCCACCATCTGGGAAGCTTTGACAGCACCCTCTGGAGTCAATGAACATGAGGTGGGAGATGATTACAAGTTTTGTTTGCATCCCTAATCCAGCAGTTCCCAAAAGGGGATGAGCTGCACCCAAAGGATGCTGCTCTGAGACCAAACTTATTCCACCCTAATGGAGCAGAGAAGGAAATCTCATGATTAGCTCATCCCTCTCCTTCTCTAAGGTACATCACCCATCTTCTCAGGGGCATTGCTCCTTCCTGTTCTTCTCCCTGCTGTTCCAGGTGAAGATGCCAAGGAACCAGTTGCCAGGCCACAGCTCATCCTGCTCCTCACCAGTAGCCTGATTTCCTTGCCAGAACAAGTTCACGTGTTCAGCATGGTGAAGGTACCTTCTCTTAGGGGAACTGCTGGGGTGGACAACCTCTTCTTACCCCTGAGCCAGGCTTGGCTGGTGCCTGGCAGCCGTGTCTCTACTCACCTTCAGCCCAACACGTTACTTTTAAAGCTTACTGTTTTTCTGTAGGCATCACTGTGGATTTTACGCTGAATGTCTTCTGGGGAAAAAGATACCATTCGGCAACCTCTAAATCACAGCGTTTATCATCTCTGCTCCCTAATGGCTGCAAAACTTGGACCTCAGACAGGGCTAAATGCCCTTGGCAGGTCAGGATTTTACTGGGATGCCAACAAGTCAAAAAACTTGTAGCTGCCCTGAAAATAGCTTACTGCACTTTTCCTATAATCCTTGTCTCCAAAACGAATGAGGGAATGAAAAACAAACAAAAAAAAAAAAGGGGGGGGGAAAATGGGTGGGGGAGGGAAAGCCTTCTGTGTTTTTTGGATGGTTCAATGATTTCAGTGACCAGCCAGAGATTTACACAAGGGCCTGGCCTCAGCCTTAGCTTCCCTTCTTACCAAAAGTGGCAAGAGTGCCGGCGAGCCTGAAGTTCAGCTGGCCGTGTGTCTCCCAGGCTCGTTCTCTGAAGTCCAATAACCAGAGCGAAGGCAGCCTTTGAAAATTTCCTACTTGCAGCTAGATACAAGGTACGTTACAAGGATTATTTTTGTTGCTGTAACATGCCAGCTGCTGTGAAAAGCTGCAGTGGCACGCAGCATCCCAGTGGAGATGGGAAATGAAAGAAAGGTGATGGAAGAAGGAACGAGGTTGAAATGGGAGAAGAAAATTCACTGCCTGGGTCCTCTTCGCCCTGACGTTTCCCAGCTATGTGAGCTGAAGCACTGGCTCCGGTTAGCTTGGTGGCAGAATTTATCTCGACGTGTAGGAAGCCCGGACTTTATTACAGCTGTTTGTTATTAAAGGGTTGACTGAACCTCCAGCTCTCCTTACCACATTTTTCAGAGCTTACATCTGCCAAGAAGGAAACTTCTGGTGTGTGCCTATAGGCTTATGTTTAAGAAACCCTTGCGTTGTACCGAACCCTTTGGCTTCCACCCCTGTTTGGCTGCAGCTCAGTTCCTCCGGAGCAGAGAATACTGCAAATGCTTGTGGCCACTAATAACAGCTTTTTTTTTCACTTCTCCATCCTGGAGAAACTGAGCTGCTGCTGGTGATTCAGGGCACCTAGGAGCTCCCACCAGGCTGTCAGCGGTGCCGGCAGCAACCGGCGGCTGCTGGAGAGACTGAGCTGCCGCCCAGGGCTGCACCGTTGCCTCCAACCTTAACCCTAAGGTGCCTCTAAGCCCTTCAGCAAATCCCCTAACCTGCAATCTGAGACACACCGAGCTGGCTTCAGAAACTGCGTCTGGCCAAAGTCACAGCAAAAAGTACCAATAGATGAGAGTTTCTTGGCCCACTGCTCTGCCAACACAGGAGGACTGCTGCTTGCTTGTCCTCTGTTTCGTCCTCTCTGGCTCTCATCTCACCCAGAGAATGGTCTTGCTGTCACTGAAAGCCACGCAGTGTCTTATTAACGAGAAGATGCAAGACCCTTTAATAACATAGCTAGGTGGCAGGTACTTGCTTTCACTGGGGCACACCCGGCATATTAAATTTCATGCATAACTCGGCTGCATTGCCTCCAGAAACCGCTAAAAGGAGTTGAGAAAGGGGGGAAAAAAAAGCCAAATCAAATAATTTTGAGTGCCTGATCTTTGGTCAAGTTGTACCAGGTCTCTACCACCAGCCTTGGCCCAAGCTTTGGGTCAACCCGCCAATTTTGGTATCGTCTCAACTGACTCTGTGGAACTCCTGCAGCAGCCCCAGAGAAGCTTCTCATCACTCAGATTTCACCATTCCAGGACCACAGATGATTAAGAAGAAGCTTAGCAAAGAGCGACATACCCTCCTGTATGGTCTTTCCACCAGCTGGTTCAAAACCAGTGCTGGCTGGGAGCAAGCAGAGCTTGCTTATCACTTAGATGAATCGACTTCTGCCCTGTAGCCCTGTGCGGTCCCTCGTCACTGATGCGTCCGGCACCTCTGCCAGGAGCGACGTTTGCTCCCCCCCATTCCCAGCATGGCAGGAAATCGCCCAAGCATCAACCCCTCAGGCCTACAGCCGTGCTCCGCTGACTGACACCTATCCCTGCCCAGACAGTCACTGGTTTAGGTCACTTCTGGCAGACAGCTGTCCATTTTGGGTTCTCCAGGTTCTTCGGGGCTCTTAGGGGAGGGGCAGTGTTGGCGGATGGAGCAGGAACCGGGAGCTGGCGAGGCGGGCTCTAGCTCACCCACCTCCAGCCCAGCCTGCTCCAGCACTGGGCTTGTCTTTTTAAAGGAAGGTTTCCCCTCCCGGGCTCGCTCCCCAGCAGCACGGTTTGTTATTGCAGAAGCAGCTCAGCGAAAGGCCCCGTGCCAGGACGGGGCTTTTTCCCTTCCAGGCATTTATTTGTCAGTAGCACGTGAGTCAGGCACCGGAGCCCGTCGGCAGCCCACCGGCGCAAACCTCCTGACCCTCAGTGCAGAAAAGCATTTCATCTTGAGCTGTTCCCCGCTCCCCGATTTTTCTGCCTCCCTGCAAAAGCTCCCAGCCCTGCCGCCAGCCCCCCCGCTGGCCAGCCCACAGGACGGCTTCACCAGTTACAGCAAAGTCTCCCAAAACACGCAGTTTAAAACCCCCTGTGCAAACTTCCCATGCATGCCTGGAAAATCAGGCACAGAAGAATTTGCAAAGCATGGCCATTATGAGACCGCTGGATTTTTGTGGGCATTCCTTAAATACGTTATTTTTGTCTCTCTCAACCTCTTTTTTTTTTTTAAAGGGTGCAGAGCTCTGAGATGCGCAGAGCCAGCCCTCGGCCCCTCTGCCGGCATCAGCCCAGAGGTGGCCAACAGGGACCACAAGGTCACCAGCCTCCTACTGCCCTTTCCTCGCACCGGCGCCCAGCACTTTTCTCACTCCAACACCGCTCCATGAAGTCAAATGACTTTTACCACTGTAGAGCTGGAAGAGTAGATGGAGAAACTGGGTCGTGATGGTAATGTCCTCGTGCGGGAAGTTACACGATGGTAAACAACAGAATCAGGGGTGGCTTCTGAATCTGGTCTCACAGGATTTACCCAGCAGCTGGTGACCGCAGTTACAGAGGACTTCAACTAACATGAAAACAACCCAAATCCTGACCCCTTTCAACTGTACAGATTTCATTAAAATCCATAAAAGCGACAGCACCAAGTCCTTCCTAGCTCATTTCAATGAGTCCCCCAAGGCATTACTTTTTGCTAGAAACGCCATTAGCATTTACTGTTAAGTTCACTGGGAGGCACTTCTGGTTTTAATTATGTAGCCCTTATAATGCTTCCTCTGGCACTCTCCGAGCATGGAAAAAATGAGCATAGGATGTAGACAGATAAAAAAGCTATTAATTCCAGGGCTAACAGTATAGTTACAAACAGATTTGTCTCCGTAACCTAGCCCAAACAGCTGGCTTTCAGTGTTTGGGTGGGAATGTATCAAATATGACAAAAATGTCTTTATCTGGGAAAGCTAATTTTAGATACCGTTTTTGGCCAGGCAGTAGAAATACTTAGGGAAGAAATTATTAACCTTCCAATTAAAAGCAATGTTTCTGTGGGACGCGTTGCACCCAGCGTTTCAGAAGCGGTTTCCCCGCTACGCCCATCACAGGGAGACTCTGGAGCGGCTGCTCGGTGTGTGCTGCCACACGCAGCCAGCAGCTCCCATCCATCCTGTCCCCACTGACACTTATCCCTGTCTCTGGAACCCAACCAGCCCACAGACAACGATGGACTAGAGCTCTGGCTCCCCGGGTACTCCTAGGACCCGCAGCCCAGTTTGACCAGCACCCAACCGAAACGCACGGGCTCTGGGGGAGCTGCATTTGCCGGTGGCTCCCCCGCTGCTGGGAGAGGTGGTTGCCAGCACCGGCAGTGTCTCAGCCTGCAGGCCAGCCCCATACCCACCACACAGCCTCACCCCCCCTGGAGAGATGAGGGTTGGGCACAGCCACCGGTGGGGGAGCAAACCTGGTTCCTGCCCCACGAAAGGGCATTTCAGAACTTCCTACTGCCTTAAGTTGAGGCCAAGGTATGTCACAGTTTAAATTTTTAAAACAGGTGACAAAAGCAAGGTAGAACCCGGCGTCTCCAGCATCCTCCTGGCACACAGGTGATGCAGCTCAAATCCCTGCTCTGCTCAGCTGAGCCACTGGTGACGGGCTGAGGGGCTGCACACCAGCCCCGGTGAGGGCAGCGACGTTCCTGAGATGGGGGAGAACCGGGTCTGAACTGCCAGATTGACTCGAGAAGAGCGGGCAACGTGTGCAAGCGCATGCGCCACACACAGCATTGTAAACAGAGTAATTATAACCCGATGGAAGAGAGAGGAAGAGCACAGGGCACATAAACAAGTTGTTACTGGAGAGGTGCACTGGAAGATTTTTACGTGATGCAGAGCTCTGCTGTTTAAAAATTCATAGGGTTCGAGTTATTTCTGCCACGTTTAAAATCACTTTTGACTTCAACACCTGCAACCAGCTGCCTGCAAAACGCCCTCAGTTCAAAAGCCCTTACCTACAACTTATCCATTTTTGTGTAATGCATGTTTTCTTTCCGTGCTCGGTCATTGCAGGAGACAGCAGGACTCGGAATCTGTGGTGGTTGTAGGGAAGGGGTGTTCACAGTCCTGAAGGACACCAAGTGTCACCAGGATGCAAACAAACCTATACATATATTTTTAAATTCAAGATATCGGGGCTTAGAAGTGCGCGCTCTTGATAACAGCAACCGCAACACTGAAAATCTGCCAGTATTTCTCCTTTTAGCAAAACTCTGAGGGTCAGGACCAGCTCCATCTGTCACGTTGTATCCAGAGCAGATTGTGGCACAGCCCAGCTCTTTGCTGTCTCTTTTGGCAGCAGGGCTGGGCTTCCACCCCAACGCGCCTCCTCCTGCTCCAGCACCGAAGGGGTGACCTGGGATGGGAGCTGCCGGGATTGGGGCATTGCTGCGGGATACCTTTGCTCAGGTCTTTGCCTGAGGAGCAAACTCGGCGTGGCTGCAGATCACTCGCTCCACCTCGAGATGCCCTTACAGCTATTCCTGCGGGGATGCTGGCCCTGTGCGTGTAGAGCACATGCGAGTGTGATGACCATAGCATTGACATTTGCTGTTATCTTTTGAGGGCCAGATAGATAAAGGCCACGGCAGGCTGTGAACTCATTTTTTACATATGAAATAGAAAATGAAAATATAGAAATAGAATATGAAAACATCCTGGCAAAAGCGGTTGTAAGTCACTATGGCAAAGACCACGTGCTCATGGCCCTCAGGGCCCCTCTCAGCCTCAGTGGGACTAGTGACGGCAGTATTGCCTTTCCCAAATTACTGACAGCCCACAGGTCTTCATCGTGAGGAGCCAAAGAGGACGCCCCTTTCTCAGTTTACCGTACGAGCTGTAGCCCAATGAATGAACTTCCAAATTTTTTCATTACAGGACAACACTTTGTTCCAGCATTGAAGCTATTCCAAGGAGCTTTTCCGCACTGAAATCCTTCAGATATTCTGTTGATAACAGAAGGTACATCGAGACTCCTGTTCCGAGACTTCCAGTGGAAGCAGGAGGCTCTGATCCTGGAATCAAACGGCGAGGCTCACCTCAGGCTGAGTGCCGACATGCATCTCAAAGCATCATTTTAACCTTTTTAACATCATTTTGCAGAAAAGACTGCAAAAAGTGTCATCTGAAGTCTCTTGGAAGCAGCCTCATGGTGGGAAGTGCAAGAAATACACCTTTGTAAGGCACTTGAGGTGGTGGCACGGATGTCTTTGTGAGCACCAGCCGAAAGCACGGGCTAGCGGTGGAGAAAATATCCCCACATTTTGATAGGCTTCATGCTGGGACCTGCATGGGGACACTGCCCTGGTATGAAATCAGAGCTGGCCAGTTCACCACCAGCAACCCGAAAGCATTTCTCCCACTGAGGTGTCCTGCAGAGCTGGCACCCACCGGTACGCTATAAAAGCAAGCATTTGCTGGGGCAAGTCATTCTCTGTACAGTTTATGGAGAAACTTAAATTCAAAATACACTGATGAACAGAAAAGGCTTTCTCAGTTGCCAAACACGCCCAAAAAGAAGCTTTCTATGGCCCACAGGTGTTTCAGGACACTCGCACATCATAGCAACAGGATCAACGGAGGACAGGACACATCCTGGCTGTGTGTACGTGGTGGCCCTTTCTGGAGGAGGGCTTCCCAGCTCTCAGCAAGGGCAGTGACAGGAGGCCTCTCTCCCTGCTATTTCTGTGCACCCTGTTCCCATCTAGTGACGGCCGCCCCAAAATCTTGCACCGGCAAAACAGCATCTCACTGTGTTTCCAAGGGAAGGCAGACCTGGCCTTCCACCCCTGCTCCTGGTGATGGCTGGCAGAGGAAGAGCTGACGGCATTAGGCATCTCCACTGAAGGTGTCCCACTGAAGGTCAGTTTTGTAGCTTTCCAGATGATCTGCAGGGCTGGCCCCTGTGGGTCAGGGGCTCCAGGAGTCACTCCTCTGCCGAGCATCTCACCCTGCTGTGACAGTCGGCAGGGCCAGCTGGACCAGAGGAGGCCACCATGCACCGCCAACGCCAAAACGCAGCTGGCACATCTAATTTTAGCCTCAGGAGTACCAAAAGCCCTCTTGAGTTGCAGCATATCTTGATAAATTGTCTAAATCAATACTGCTTGGTCTAAAGCTGGCTTTCAGGCAGGAAAGGCTAAAAGTGCTGAATTATAAACCTGATTTCGACTGAAGCTGAAGGCATCTGACTACAGCATGCAGTTACCTAGGCTGTCTGAGGCTTGCAGGGACTGGGAATTAAGAGAGACACCAAAAAGAGGCAAAAATGCCTGGGATATTTTTGTTTTGGTGTCTAATGCAAATTTGACTCAGAATAAATCATGTGTGTGATGTATATGCAGGATGAGAGATAAAAGCATGGAAATAAGCAGCAAATACCTGCAGGGTGCAGAGCATCCTTCAGGTCTGCAGATGGACACCAGGGACAGCTGGTTCCTTGTTTCAGGAAGACCAATCACAGCGTAGAGGCTTCACCAACCTACACAGCGAAAGGACCGACTGCAAAAAAAAAAAGAAAAAAAAAAAGCATTTTGCTGGGAGTTCTGTGTTCACTATTACCTGCTTGGCCCAGCCACTTGGCCAATATTTCGAGTTTTGAAGGCTGGCTCTCATTCAGGGGCGAAACAAGCGATGCAAGTTTGATAGGGCCTTTGGTATGACGGGGTTTGTTGATGGAGAGCACCCATAACGGCTGGTTCCCCTCTCGCCGCAGGCACTGGCCACAGTGGGCTCTTCCTTAGAGCCACCACGGCCGGGTTCCCCACTTGGGCGCACACACACGTGCTACGTCTCTCCCTTGAGGGGTCCGTGAAACCCCGGGGATATTTTTGTTGGCTTTTCAAGCCCGACGTTTTACTGAGTAACAGGAGAGACTGAATTTTCCCCTTGGGACAGAGATGGGTCTGTGACTACAGGCAATTGCCTGTGCAGAGCAGGCCTGGGGCTTTGGTACCCTTCCCCCGTTAGTTGTCAAACTGGATAATCCATGCATGGTGAACAAATAGCTGTCTGTCAGTACCTACAGGGGACCAGCTGCCTCCCTGCTGGGGGTTGTTACTTAACCCTTGTACACAAGCTGTCCTACATGTATATAAAATACCTGTATATAGAAAAAAATCATTATTCATATTACGTATTTTACATAAAGTATATACACCTAACACTATATATATCAATATGCTTCTGAAGCAGTGGATTTCCATGTCTCCCTCCCTTGTTTGTGCATCTGAGCGATGCCAAAGAGCAAAGAGACTCCAGGGAGAAAAGGAGTACCGCTTAGTTAAAAAATGCAGCATTAGAAAACTCATGTTGGGTCTTCAAAAGTCTTTAAACCACTAATTCCCACTCTTGCGGTGGTTTGGCATTAATGTTTTCCAAGAGCTCCTTGTTAGTGATCCGGGAAACTACTAAATTAACAACTCTGGAGACTTAATTGTCCAAACGCTTTCAATCATTTATTAGGGAAGGGAATCCCTGCCTGTAAACAAAGCCAATGTAGGGTTATTTCATGTCAGGAGCAGTAACAACACATCAAAGCATTCACAAGCCATGAATTAGGGCCACTAAAATTATCAACATGGTTTAGACTTCAGAAAAATAATAAATTGGGGTTGATCGTTATTTTTATTCTGGCTTCTGAACCTTTAAGGCCTGCTCAAATGCCACTTTCCAGATATTCTCTGTAATCATAAAAGCTGAAACTTCCAGTAAAAAAACTGGCAACTCGCACTTTCTCAGAGGCTTCTGGAGAAGATGAAATTCTGTGGCACTGACAGCCCAACTGTGAAGGCTGCCAGCAAGGAAGACACCTTTCTTATTGAAATTTTGAGCAGCAGAGTGATTTCCACCCCGCATGAGGCACAGATTGTCTTTTCAGTGAGCCCAAATCACGGGCCATGCCTCTCTGCCGTAACCAGGCAGAAGTACCTTGTCTGGTGCCTGCTGGGCTGTCTCCAGTCCCAGGTGTTGTGTGGTAATAGCACCTTGCTGGAGAAATTGGCTGTGGTCTATGGGGGGCAAATAAGGACGGGGCCACATTTGCCTTACACAGGTGTATTGTCCCTCTGCTGTGGGTGTTGTGGGTCCACCCCTGCATCCACCCACAGCAGAGGGGTCCGGCCGCTGCCTACACAGCCCCTCAGTCCATCCTCTGCAGGGTGTCTGGGGTGCAAGGTGGCTGCATCCCGGCAGGAAAGCTGCTCTGAGCATGCGGCTCTTCAAAACGGGCTTTGACACCATGAGAGGTTTTTTTTACTTCCAAAGAAGCATCTGGTTTTAGGCAATGCAGAAGTTGGATGATATGCCTGGAAGAGCATGAGGTCAGTGGGTCAGTTTGCATTCCTGAATGCAAAATCTATATACAGTTGGGAAAGTTTCTTCCCAATGCCATCCATAGGTGTTTGACTAAACAGGCTAACTGGTTTTACTGGAGGTCTTTACTTTATAGGCTAATATAAAGGAGATAAGTGTCCCATCCCCAGAAACTGCATACAAATGACCTCCTTTTCCCAGAAGGACTTGGCCTGTCCATCGTTCCTCGCCATCAATGGACTCTGTAGGACTCTCAGCCCCCCTGACAAACAGGTCTCTTCTCCTCAGGCCCTTCGGGGTGGGGATGGAGCCTTTGCTTCTGGTTCCAAGGCTTAAACCTGTGACCATTGCGGCTGTTCATGGCTTGCACGCTTTCATCGCCCTGGCAGAAGGGAGCTGCACATTTGCTCCCTAGTGGGCTAGGCAAACTGGATCGCCACCCAGTTAAACCAGACTTGCAATTAAATGTTTGTGGGCCATCGCTCCCCTGCTGTTTGCAGGCTCTCCATGTCACACTCAACCCAGCCCTCATTTTCTTTTCCTCACACTTGAGGACATGTCTTTCCCCCAGGGGTTATGCAAACTGCACCGTGACTCTTTTTCAGCCTGCCAGCCAGCTCTGCACCTGTTTTCAATCAAAATTTTTCTACTGTAGCTCTTGTTGGCTCAGAAAAGTGCTTTGACAAGCTTGAAATTTCCTGCCTCGGGAAGGAATAACATCTCTCTAAAAAAGCACCGTGGGTTCTGCTGGAGAGGTATTACCCATGAGCTGCAGAGAAAGTTGGACTTATTAAAAGGATCAGAAACAGAAACAGCCCTCATGGTGGCAGTACTAAAGATGTCCCAGAGCTCCTGGCTTCAGCACAGGACACAGCTTGGGTCACTATTGTTGTGGCACCTTCATAAAGACACTTCTCGACCTCTGTTTCTTGTGCTCAAAAGTTTTCCTACCCCAGTTCAGGAAAATATATCATATATGACATGTTTCTTTAGGAATAAATTCAGACACTCTTCAGCTGAGCCTGGTGAGGCAGAAAGCTGAGCTGAGGCTGCAGCTGATTGCGACTCATCACTCCCCTCTCCCCAGTGACATGAAGAAACCCTCCCTGGAACAGGAGAAATACTTATGCATGCTTTCACGCTGGAGAAGAAATCTGTGAGGATGGCAGTTTCTGTACGACAGCCCCTCAAGTTTTGTGTCTACTCTCCTTGACCTGTGTCCTGCTAAAACTTTCGGTAAGCTATTTATCAGGTAAATATGTAAACCAGCCATCATCATATCAACATACGGTGACAGCGACTGAGAGCTACCCTATTAATTGCTGACCCCATTTCTATTTTGGTCACTTGGCATGTCCTCTAGGAAATGAACAGGATCAGTCATGATAAATCCATTCTCTGTGGCACCAGATAATCTGTTTTCAAGCAGATGCTGAGATGCCCATCTGGCAGCCTGCTGCTGGGTGACCAAGAGGGCTGTAGTGCAATGTGGCTGCATCCCTGAAGACTTGTGTTGGTGCCCTTTTATACAATAAATGGGTTTGCTACATGGTATTGTATCCTAAAATGCCCTGCTGAGGTATGGCACATCCCACTCTTGCATGCTGCATGGAAAGGATATGTCTTTCTAATGGTCCCACAGATTAATTCCTGTATGGCTGACAGCCTTTGATTTAGGTATTAAACTGATGCGGAAAGGCCGAGTGTCCAACAACTAGAGGTGACTGGAGAAAGGTCAACATTATTTGAATTGCCCAGGGGTTTTGAGCCCAGATCTCCTGTTTCTGCGCTATCCACTGAGATATGAGACATCATGGTGTGGCGGTAGGGGTTTTCTCAGCTCTCTGTGCTGGAGCTACTCTGCTTTGCACTGAAACAAAGTAGTTCTTTGAGAGGTCAGGGATGGTGGGGAGAATATTTAAGTACTTATAAGTATAAGATTTGCTGGTCCTGCTGGTCAGACAAGGAAAATACCTGCCATGAGACACTTAACCATTGAGAGAAGCAGAAACTGCATCCCAGCAGGGGGTGCCCTGAGCGCTGGGCGGGAGAGTTGGACACAGCCTTGGTCTCTGCCCTCAGCCGTCCTTAATGCTGCCCTGCACAGGCACGGCCGCAGCTGGAGGGGCTGGAGGAGCCATGTCAGTGCCCTCAGCCTTCAGCAGGCAGCCATGGGCTGCCACCCCCTTGGGCAGAAGGGAGAGCTCCACTTGGACCCCGGCTGCTGAAGCCCCTGGAGCAAACATCCTCCCTCGGGTCCAAGGACTGGCCCTGTCACTGCCCCACGAAACTGTGAGCACCTGGTCGAGGAGGGGAGAGGAAGACACGGGGTCCGAAGTGGCGAGCGCCCTCCCGAAACAGCACAGCCGTTTTCCCTCGGGGCAGTTTGTTTGCACTGTATTTGTGTCCCCAGGCCCCAGCTGCTTAGCAACTGGATAAAATTGTCACAAAATGCTGGCAGTGCCCTCTTTACCAGGGCAGGGGCTGGGCTGTGTCCCTGGGGAGGCTGTCTGCCAGGCGAGGTGGCCACACGGCACTCATGGGGGGACCTCCCGTCCCTGTCCCTGGCGACACCGGTGGGCTGTCCCAAAGACGCGAGGGAATTTGACCCTTACCCATGGCACATGCTGCACTGCAGGCAAGGCATGCGGGCAGCTCTCCCCCAGGGCAGATGAAACAGGTATGCTCTTCATCATGACGCCTTGTTGGATCTGCATGGATAAATGCATTTTCCCTCATGGAAGACCAGGAAAAAAAGTACATTTGGAGCATTCTCATGAAGTACCTGAAAATGAAAATATTCACCATTCCTGACTGTGGATTTGGGGGAGATGGGTTTAAATACGCTGTCTTACTTTGGTTCAGGGCATTTTAAATAAAAACAAAGAAAAAATGGCAATGAAGGGTTATGGCGATATAGTCTTTGGGCCAGAAGGAGAACAGGCATGTGACTAGTGCCTGCTGCTGCCCTTGCCCTGTTTGACTCCTCTGCCTCTGTGGATAATGCTCAAAGAGGTATCCAGGCTACCCAGGAGGCCAAACCCTGCTCTGTGGAGCTGACTTCCCTTGAAGGGCCATGCAAAGGGCAAGGGATGAAAATTAATTAGAGTTTTTAGGAGAGCAGCTTATAACACTCTTGCCCTTATAAGTGGCTGACGTGCAAAAGATTGTTGTTGGCAATTGCTGACAGCTTGTGTGTTTACCTCGATCAGCAGATATTTGTAATTCATTTTAAAAATGTTGAAGTTCCACCCTTACTGGGAACATTATAAACTGCCCTCAGCACTCTGATGTGCTTCCAAAACATATGCTGCCACAAGTCAAAAAGCACAAAGACTCAAATATTTCAGGGGGGAGGAGGGGGTGAAGCAAGGAGATGATGCAGTTGAGATGAAAATGATTTAGATAACTCAGTATCTATTCACAAATATTTGATTTTCATGACTGGAAGCAACCACAACTCTTATAAGTGGGGTGAACCGCAACATCACTTCTCGCATCTCTTCTGCCTGGCGCCGCAGCACCACAATATTGAGGCTTTGCCAGCAGCAGAATGGCTAGACTTCACTTTTTTTCTTTCCCAAGCCCCCAGTACCTCATACAACCCCCTGTGCTGACACATTTTTATGTGTTTGGGGGACAACAAAAACCCTAGAGGGGGTTAAAATAGGCTTGTGGAAAAAAATGTGGTTTTCTGAGGCAGGTATCACTGCTGAAGACTCAGCATTGCTGAGCCACTCCCTGGGAGCTTTTTGGAGAAACGTGGGATGCTTCTGCCCACACCTGTGCCCAAAACATTTATTGACAGTTTCTATCTCTGTTTGGACAGAGAAATGGCAAAATGCAATTTCACTATTATTTTTTTTTTTCTTTGCATTTTTATGGCAGATCTTCATGGTAGTTTTCACTCACTGCATCCCTCATGGCCTCAGCAAGAGGGTGGGCAGGCAACCTTCTTCAAGACAGGAAAATGCCATTGCCAAATATACCATCAGAAATTGGTCAGGTGGTGGAGGTGGATGAGTTTGGGACAAATTCCAAATAAAACCCCTTTCTAAAGGCTCACGCCTTGAGTTAATGTCATTCCTTTAAACTCAGAAATGTGCTGTGCACTGCCCAAAATCCTGGGGAGCTGAGGCTGCCTAAAGGGAACAGGGGAACAGAGGAGAGACGAGGGCCAGGGGCAGCAGTCAGCACCTGCTAAATTCTGCCCTGGGGCTTTAGCAGCACGTTTTAGAGAGGGATTTTTGGCTTTGTGGGGGAGTGGGAGAGCACGCTCAGATTGCCATCCTGTAGCTAAGTGATTTTTAGTTTTTTTTCCAGTAGCGCAATTATGAAAAATGCCTCTCATGTTCCCCATTAATGTGGCTGTTAGCAGACAGGCAGAGCTCCCGGCATGAGCCAGCTCTTGCTAACAAGGTCTGTGTGTACCGCATTAGGGAATGTACCACTCACATGGCTTTCAGAGCATCGTAAGTGATTTGCCATAGCTCCTTAATGGTACAGAGCCAAACATATCTACATCTCCTGTCAGAGAAGGCAGCAAGGCCTAGCTTTAAATTCAAGATGTTTGATTGAAAGAAAAGAAGACCAGCAAGCCCAGACCCCTGCTTCTGGGCGCTGAGTTGCCCTCATGCTCAAGCACCAGGCGGGTGCAGTGCTGCTGAGGACTATCGTATTCAGATGGGGCTGTGAAGTCAAACAAACGTCTCTCACTCGTCCACTCAGTCACTCATACCAGCAGTATAATAGCAGACCCAAAAGAAACCTTACTGGGGATTATATAATCCTCCATCTTCACACACACTTTTTTCTAAGATTACCTTTCCCTTTTGAAGGTGGGCCTTACTCCAATGCAGAAAGGAAAAGGTCTAGTGCAGAGGACAAGGGGGAGCAGTTGCTGTTCTTCACCTTGATTTTAGCAAGGCTTTCAGCACAGGCACCCATTAACGTCCTTATAGCCAAAGTGGTGAGACAGGGACTGTGCTGCAACAGACTCTGGGTGGCCACGGGCCAGCCCAGTTGCATGTGCAGGTTTTCTTGTCCTTAACTGCCCTCACAGGCACCTCTGCTGTGGCTATGGGTGTTGTGTAAACCCCATGGTAGAAAGGGGACTTGGCTCTCTGCAGCAGGCTGGCTGGCCAGGAAAGTGGCTTGATTTGTAAAGGGCTCAGATGTTAGCTTTCAAATTCCTGGTGACACAGTCAGCAGGAAACGGCTCCGAGTGGGCAGAAAACACCTCAGGGAGGTTTTTTTCTTAAATGCGTGAATTTTCTTTTAAATGCAGAGGAGATTTTTACCTCTGCCCCATTGTTCCCACCCCAATATGTGTATCACTTTTTTATATCAATCCTGATTCCTCCAAGACTTTCCCAGCAGAGGAACAGAAAGCTACACTGGAGATGACAGGCATTAAGACATCTCTTTTCTTCTGCATAGCTTCTGAAGATTGCTACAGAAAGCAAATATATTACAAGAAACTTGTATCCACATCCAAGCTTGCACAAGGAACCAGTTAAGGATCTGTGATTTTTTTTTTCAAGTATGTGGCCGAATGTTTATGGGACAGTCTAGATTTTAATCCAAACTTTCACAAATTTAGACAGCTGCCTCCAGTGCTCTCAAAAGGGCATACAATCAGCACATCTGAAAATCAATACACCTCATGGGGCTGGGTACCTCAGTTAGTCAAATACTGCAACCATTAGCTTTTGCTCAGCTGCCAGTTAGCTCCAGAGCATTTTCTGAATAGTTGCAAGATTATAATTGTTAGGAAAAAAAAGAAAGTAGGTACTTTAAACATCATGATCCCTGTGTTTTTTTCATCGTTTGAACTTCACCTTTATTGCAGCTTGATTTTCCTTCCAGAGTTGCTCATTAGGTAAATCTAGAGAAAACAAAACCCTGGCTGTTTCAGTGATCCTGGACAGTAGGGAATGCTAGGCTATTCTAGGGCCATCTGTTTTGCTGTAAGAAAGGTTTTAGAAAACCAGGCAGTTGATTCATTATAAAATAGACATAAGTTATGAAGATAATCATGGAAACAAATCCTATGAAGACCTCTTAAGTCCCTGGCTGCTATTACAGTTATTTTTTAAGTCAGCACTGGCTACTCACACCACATGAATAATACTATGTAAATCACAGATGCAATATAGCAATAGCTGCAGAGATCAGGGCCTTACCAACGGTTACATTCAATTCATATAAAATTATTATAGTTGCTCTTCTGGAGCATGGTTGGTGTGGGACACAATCTCAGACCGCCTGGGGAAAAATGGCCCTACACAAGAGCTCACTGTCTCGGAGGCCATGTGTTTCTCTGAAGATGAAGGGAAGTTGTGTGCAATTCTGCTGAGTCGGGCTTGTGAGACGTGCTTTGGCCACAGAGCAGAGTGCGTAACAGAGAAACTTTGTTGGTAGCAGAGGAAGGACTAAGGGAAAGTGAGATGCAACAATTTTTCTCTAAATTAAATCTTTGATGCATGTCAGACCTTAGCTTAAGCGCCCTTCAAAGGAAGCCTGGACCAGGGACCTGCGTCATAAATATTCAAGGATGAACTTTCATACATACAATCCCTAGTCTTCTTTTGATTGCAGCCCATCAGACTGCAGTTCATGTGTCTGTGGCAGGAGACTTGTTATGTAGCTGCACAGCATGCCTGGAAATAAATTCCAAACTGAACAAAGTTTTTTACTCAACCTTATATTTTCAAAAGCACCTTACAGTAGTCTGTAGCCAAGGAGCAATAACGATTTTTAATTGCTGTAGTCTCTGCTGTGCTGAAACTAAATACAATCCTATTTCATAAAAGCCTGTGGTCACTCAGGGACATCAGTTTCAGTCTGCTTGAGGCATGTGTGCCCCATCCAAATGCCTCTTACAGTAACAAATCCAGTATCAGGCTTTACCAAAAATAAAAGCAATACATGATCTGAATGTTGAATTCAAAAACACAACAGGGCTGGAGACCAGGAAGGGTGGGCAGCATGTGTGCTCTTCCGCGCGAAAGCTCCTGGTAAAGTTTGCATGCGAAGGGGACCTCAGCTGTTGGGGCAGAAGTCTCAGCAGCAATGTCGCAAGAAACTCCCAGCATCCAAGTCAAACTTCTTCAGATGTTCATTGCCAGGTTGATGAACTAATATTGGAAGAAAGATCAACTTTACAATAAATTATTTCAGGCCCTTCTTCCCCCTCCCCCCTCTGTTTCCCCAAATGAAAAAGAGATGTTCAAAAGCAGTGCCTGCTCTGAATTGACCACACGCAGGGAAGAGGACCTTTGCTCACTAGGCTTTTACGTCCTGTCACTAAGGAGAGACCTCAGCTAGCATTTATTTCTGTGTTTAGAAGGAAGGAGGCAGAGCTCTCCAACCACTAGATGCCGATAATGGCAGGGATTTTGCTTGCATCCCAGCAGTCCAAAGGGGCTCCCATGTTTCTTGTGCCAGGGAATTCATTGTGCCTTGCTCCAGGAAGATTTGGGTTGGTGTAAAATGAGAAACAGCCCATGTGTGCAACAGGAAGGCAAAGAGAGCACAAGATGATAACAAGCCTGTTCTGAGGAGTGCAAGAAGCAGAGGATGGACACCCACAGGAGAGGCTGATGTGAACTCCTAGGGGATTCAGGGAGCGTGAAAGATGCCCCGTCACAGTCTGCTGCTCCCTTCCCCCATTGCAAATTGGCACCCAAGGAAGGAAAAAGCAGAGAATCTAGAAAGGGTGATGGGAAGTTGTTAATATGCCACAGGGCAATCAATGAAGGAAATAGTGCAGAGGAGATGTAATCAGTGCATGCACTTTAAAATCCCAGACCTGCTGAAATGTATGGCACATCCTCTGCACTGTCATGGACATGGGTGTCACCTGAAGTGTCATGCAGAAATACTCCGGTTTTTACAAGACGACAGAGCTCTAGAGAAGCCCCATCATTTTGTCAGTGTTTATGAAGCTGTGCTCATACCTCAGCTATATTCAGGTTAATGAAGTCCTTGTTTTTCACACTCAGTGCTTGGAATACTCCTGAAATGAAAAACAGGACACCGACACTATAAATACACCTCGTTCATATTCATACATGAGCTCCCCAATCCACAACGACGGGTGGCCGTGCCAAGGAGAGGGAGGGCCTGGTGCAAAGGCCCGTCACTTAGGGTTGCTTGGTGGTGGCAGCTGCTCTGACAAAACAAAGTCCTTGCAAGAGGAAATGTCTCATTGCCTTAAGACCTTTGTGAAAGTCTCACTTCAGGACTTGAATGGAAGAGGGTGTCCTGGATGTGCTAAACAGTGGGATTAGGATGATTCTCCGAAATAAATCCAAGCAATTTGCATTTCTTTGTATGTCTTACTTAACTTTTCTCTCTCAGTAGTTTAATACTTCTGTTACCACAGGTTGAACCAGGAAGCAAAGAGAATAAAACAAAAATTACCACTCGAGAAAGCTGATTTTTCTTCTTATAGAATGAGTTGTGTTTGATTTGAATTTGGAACCACACTAATAACAACTTCAGCACGTATCCAGCAATTTTACCTATCTCTACTACTTCTGCTCTGAAACAAGAGAGATCTTGTGCACAGATGAACTGATACCTAGGGTGCCTCAAGGTACAGGGAACCTTATCTTCAGCCAAAAGCGGACAGGTTATGTAAAAGGTAGAGGAGATACCTGCCCAAGTGTATGCCAAGTATCTCTTTGCATGAGGCACAAGCAATATTTGAAACTTGAAATTCTGTGATCCCAAATTAAGCTCACGGGTGAGCCACAAGAAAGGCTGTAATACAGACTTTGCCAGCATTCTTCACATGCCTTCTATGTTGCTGCAGAGTTTATGAAGCAGCCTCTATTCACATGGGGAAATTTTCCATTAGCAGCAGAACATTTTTCACTTTACAGGAGAAAAGCCATCCTAGAAGAAAATGCTAAACACAGCTCCGTTCTGTTAGCCATTCAATGTACACACTTGATCTCAGATACTGTGCAATATGCTCAACGACAGCAAAAAGTGGAACTTTTTCTTTTTTTTCAAAGGGGAAGAAATTCCAGAGGAAGAAGATACTCACGACTTGCGTTCTCTAAGCGAACTAAGCAGTTCAGAAAATCATCAAATTCAATCTGGAACTGTTCGTCAGAGTACCGGAGGACAATCAGTTGCAGTAAGTAGTTGTTGAGTTGGTATCCTTCCCAAAGAGACATGCACAAAGGAAAAGTGAGCAACCTCATAGGCCAGGGAGGATATCTGCAAATCTCTACTCACTAATCTTGAAAACCAGTTAATGGGAGGATACTCTATGGCACACAGTCATCCAGAAAGCGATCTGACCATGAAGTTCTTCAAGGTTGCAATGAATAACATACTCTGAACAAGGAATTTTGCAGTCATTGCAGTTTCTGGTCCATGCACTTTTTGATGTTTGTGGGACCATTCTTCCTCCTTGAAATTTGGAGGGATTTCTGCAACACTAGGTATTTTAGCAAAAATAATTTGTGATGAAATACAAATGCACTGACTGCTTTTCATTACAAACAGCTTATTCATTGTTCCTCTAACCCTCGAGTGGAGATGGACTCTGAAGTGGTTTGTTTCAGGGTCTAACCTTAACATGTGCAGCCCTATTGAGTTTAACAGAGTTGAACAAAAATTTAAAGATTGCTCTGACTGACTGGCTTGCGGGGTTGGGGATACATGGGGCAAAACTAGTCCACTCAATGGCCCCTCTAGGTCCTCAGGTCCTCTCTGGGGTTTAGTCCTCCTCCTTGTTCAGGGGAACTCAGCCTGCCCAATTGGTTGCAGACCTCTTCACCCACAGCCAATCTGCCTGACAGGTTTCCCAGATAAAATGCAGTGCTTGTCTTACCTGCAACTTTAAGAGCACTGCGAAGCTCATAGGAGGACATGGAGCCAGATTTATCAAAGTCAAATTGAAGAAAGATATTCTGTTATGAAAGGAGCACATGGAAAGTTCAGTATTTGCATCTGAAAGGGAGCACAGATATGGCATAGAAAAGCAAGGTTTATCTCTAACCGTGTAGCATAAATATTTAAGAGAGCTGATAAGACTTTGGTCTAGATCCAGTCTGATTTTGTAACAGAGGAGCAAATCTGGGACCCAGTTTTCTTTGTCATATGAATAGTTTGTTGTGAAACTTAAACAAGTACTGCCAAACCCAAGCATTCAAAAATAGAGAGCTGCTCTTCATAAAAAATTCCATGATTTTTTAAAAAGTGGTTTTATCTGGGAAGGATGTATTTTTGTCTTTTAACTCTTAATGGAGGCATTATCTTAATCTTTTTTTTATGTTTTTCTCTGTAGTCCTGAAGGCTAGAGGCAAATTATTTAACACGAGGTTGGGATTGCCACTTACTAGGTATAAAAGACCTAGGCATTCACATTCATGGTAAAACCAAGAGAACTGGTGCAAACGGTTTGAATTTTGACCTAAATATTAAATAATTATTAAGCTGCAGTTAAATTCATTCCTTTTAATGAGATGACAAACACAATTCTCCCTTGGAATATGAGTTATTTAGAGTTGTTGTCACGTTCAGCTTAAAATTTTCCATCAGATATTTGTAGAAATCTTCCTACAGGATACAGGGATTTCTCAAACCCCCTTGTTAAAAAACAATGCATCCTTTGTTGAAAGAGCTATATGGCATTAGTACCCTGAAAAAGTGTTTGCCATTTCTGACAGGGTAGACAAGAAACAGAGAACTGCATATTTGGAATTCTTGGGTGAAGCACGAATTCAGAAAAAACTATTAATGACCATGAGGAAACAATTATGATGTCTTTATTTGAATATTCAGTCTGAATATTCTGATTATGCAAGTCTGCTTTTTCTTACTGCCATATACAATGGCAGGGAAATGTGTTTAAAATTAGAATCAACACTTTCCCAGACTTCGGTACAGTTGACTCCTGAGAGATCAATAATGGAAATGCAGTGACTTAGGAAATGATTGTTTCCTACTAGTCATGAATCATCACTTTCTTCTTCTGTACAACAGCAGTAGTGGAAACTCCTCAAGTTTCATTTTGATTGGCTTCCTTATTAGTGCCCATTGCATTCTTTATCCCAAACATAGTTGATTTGCTTACAAAAATCTCTGTTATTTGCAGAAAAACCGTTATGGTTTAGCATCATATAAAGCTAAGAATGTCTTTGACCATCCAAAACAAGCACCCATACTTTTAAAACATTTGTTTTGAGTTAAAATTCGTGGCTTGTAAACACTCCTGTCTCCGTTTTTGTCTGCACATACATAATAAACTATGCAGGAAATAGCTAATGAAATGGAGAAACAAATACAATGAATAATGTCACCTACTATCCATTTCTTCATTTTTTCCCAGAAAACTTTGAACTCATTAAATTCCAGTTTCCCATTGCCACTGGTCTGGTAATCTGAATTAAGGAAAAGGATTTGTTACATGAAGGTCCAAATTCTGTCTGTATTTATCTGTGCTGTTCCTTTAAGCAGAAAATATTACGTTGCTTGGAAAACCTACGGTGCTGCTGAAACCGATACTGAGATTTCTCATGAGGTGCAGCTCCAGCAGTTACAGTCATGGCTGTGGCTGTGACACTTGGGGAACATTATGTGATATAAAAACACAGCTGAGCAATGCAGGCTCCATGGGAGAAAGAAAGACAGATTGTTCTAAGGCAAGAACAGTTTTGGATGTAAATGGGATACAAATGATTCAGAGAATTAAATGACCTGATTAAAACAAATTGCTACTGTACTCGAAGGAGGTAGTCAACCAATGTGCTATTCAGAATTTTTATCTAGACCAGGGTCTGTTGAAATGGCTCAACCTGAAATTAATGGGAGTTGTGGGGCGAGGCTGGCAAAATCTAGTCCTTATGATCTGAAAAAAATGTCTCTATAGCAGTTCTGAGGGGCAACGATTAGATCTGCTTGGCCTTCCCTCTGCCTGAAGTATGAGGGTCTTAATACTTATTTTACTGAGTTGCTGAGGTCATCCAAGCACAGCTCACTTGCGGGATGGGGCACTTGCTCCGAAACGCTAAATAAGGAACAGGCCCATTCCCTTTCCAACCATCCATTCCCCTTTACATCTTACTTGTCTTACTTGCTCAGTTGGATGCTAGCACAGCGAGCGTTCACAAAGCTCAAAACATGCCAAGCAGGGTCTAGCTAATGCCTGATGTTATTTAAGCACCTACGCTGGTGACATTATTGAGGGCACCCACAGATCTCAGAGACGTTATCGCTCCTGCAAAAAGTCTGTCTTTTTACCCAGCCAGGTTATTCTTCCTGGGGTTGTGTAGAACTTGCCCCCCCTCCATGTCACTGCATGGTGACTGTAGCTGGGGAATTTGGTGGCATATGACACAGAGGGGACTCTGAGAGCGTTGACTCGGGTTTGAATTCATGTCATTTTGCTCCTCCATTGTGCTGCAAATACCATGTCCAGAGTGTGATGATTGTGTCTGCATTCATTGTGCTTCCAAAGCAGATGAAGAGATGTCTCCCCTTTTATTCAAAACTATGCAGAGATTTGCTTGGAAGCATTGCAAATCATGGAAACTATTTAGTTATATCCTAAATAGTAAACCTAGGACTGCTGCCATGCTCCTGGGTCAAGTGCAGACCCTGGCTCTGTCCCAATACCATGTAAGGATTAGATGTGAACATGGACCAGCTCCCTACTGAAGCTTGGTTTTCAAGGGAGGAAATGTAGGACTGGTCCCCTGTTTCTCATTGCGTATGCATGGTGACTGACCTGCACCGAATTTTAATGTTACGGACCTAGCTTTAACAGGATAAAGTTTTGCCTGTTTTGGTTTTCTGTTAGAAATGTTCAGAAATGTTTGTTTTACCTCTGTCATGGCCTGGAGCAACAAAAGCAAAAGACAAGAACTTCTTAGCTGAACAAGCGAGACATAAACATTTGTTAGATACTTGCTTTGTCAGGACTGTGTCTGTTTTGTCTCATGTGTAACAAAATTGTCTATCAGGAAAGCATCCTGCAAAAAAGAGCTCTACCTGAGGAGAAGCAAACTCAACAGGCACTGGAACATTGCAAAGGACAAATCTGGTGGGGAAGTACTGGGACTGTGATTCATCTCACCTAATGTCCGAGCAGTCATTCAGCATCTCTCACAGTTAGGTGCAGAACAAGCATAATTACCCCATCCTCTTCACTATCTACAAAGGAAGTCTAGAAAGCTAGCTTAAATGTAGCCACCTACACCACAAATGCCTAAATTTGGACAGAAAACTCTCGCCCACGTGTCTGCTTCCTGGAGTTCCAGGATCTAGCTGAAAGACCAGATTTTCCTGCTTTTGATCTGGTTGTCAAAAAACCCACAGCTTTGATGTCAGTAATTTTCAACGCTCTGCTGATCCTTAATTTCTGACCCATAACTTGCATGCACAACTCTGGCTGGTGAATTTAACCCTCCAGACAACAGACTTTTCTTGAGTTATCTCTTCTAGGCTTTTTTCAAATAAACCACAGCTTGAAAAAGGCACTGTTCTATACAGAAGTCATTTGAGTTTTACTTTTACAGGTGCTCAGCACTAAAGCATGTCCCTCTAAACCTGCAGTAGAAAATGGGCTGCCTTGAAGCTCCTAACCCTAAATTTCTAAAATAAAAATCAGGATACAACTTTCACATAACTTTTTGATTTGGGTAGTGTTCTGCTATGACATTACCACATCCATCTCTGATATCCATGACAGGTAATGCTACGGACAATTATATTCAGTATTCATTTAGCCACATAAGCAATTATTTGAAAGGATACATCCATAAGAGAAATGATATTTCGGCATGAAATGAGACTTAAGTTCTTGAATTTGATGTTCTTTGCTGAAAAAGGACAATAATAAGAAAGAAGTCATTGGGCAAATCTGCCTTTTATAAACTGAAAGTAGAAAATCGGATTTCCTAAGCAGAGACAGATGGCTCCTAGTTCTCATTGTGGGAGGACCTGTGCACTGGGAGATGAAGAATATAGAGAAATCACAGTCTAGGCAGCAGAGGTATTTACTAAAGACATGACAGTAAACACTGTCCTTGTTCCATAAATCAGGAGATGAGGTTCAGAGAGCAACAGGTTTCCCATTGTAAAAAGGGCCTGCAGCAGTCAAGAACTACGTCCAGGTCTTCCAAGTCCCAGCCCAGTGCCTGTCTCTCCACAGCAGAGCAGTAGTGCAATGGAGACCTGGTCTCACTGAGCTGACCTGGATTGTGCTGGAGGCAGGGTTATATCATGGACCAGATGTTTTCCTGGCTGTGCCCTGGCTGGCTGTAGGACAGCAGGCAGGAGTCATAACACAGCCTTTATTTTTCTATCTGTAAGTGAATTTAATGGCAGCTTTTATAAAGTTCTTTATAGCCCTTAACTTTGAGTTTATCAGCACTTACTTATTTTTAATACAGCATTCAGAATGTATTCGAGTTCTTCTGCAGCTATCTCCATGTCCTAAAGTAAAAAAAAAAAACAAAAAAACAACCAAACAAAAAATTGCAGCATCTGTTAATTGAATGTTTCTGTAATCAGACATACCAAAAACCTCAGAAAACACACACATCACCCATCTGTAATTTATTGCAACTCAGGAAAAGAGTACCATACAAAACCCAGAAAATGCTATAAACTAAAGGGCTGGCAAAATACAGGAGTGCTGCTGTGCGTAAGGCTGCCTGAAGGAGATCTCAAGCAGGAACCGTTGATTCAAAGAAAAACAAACTGCAGCTGGACACTGAGCCATGTAGGCTCCTCCTGAGCTTGAGTTCTGGCTTTGGTCCTCCTGCTTGCTCACCAGGGACTGCACCCTTCTCTATCTAGACATAAGGCATGGTGACATCTGGTGCCCAAACAACACACTACAATTAAGCATACTACTATCAAAATACATAATTTTTGTTTCACCTGGCCCTGGGTGGGATCAGAAGTGTCTCCCCTCTTTCTACATCTTGCTGTGGCCCACAAGGGCCCCAAGGCACTCACCTCTCCTGAAATCTGCTCAAACAGTGCCCGGAACTGTTTTTCTTCTTCAGTTTCTTGTGGGCTTGGTGTTGGGTTTGGAGGCTGCAACATCAACAACATAAGTCATTATAAGAATTGTAAAGCTTGACATTTCTCCTGCACGTGGTCTCTCTGTGCATCAGGATACCATAGTACATCTTAAAATAAGGGTATCCATGCTCCTGAACATTGCTAGACCTGAGGCCTCCCAACCATCTAGCTGCCTGAGGGGAGTCTCAGCCCCTAATTTCCTTCACCTGTGCGATTGCGTAGCACGCCATTGCCTTGGCTACCTCAAAACCAAGAGCACCCATCCTGGAAAACACTGCTGCTCTCATTCCTGCACCACTCCACTTACCCAGTCCTTGAACAACCACAGCGCTACTGAGCTCTTTCCAGCAGCATCATCCAGGGACCTCTCGACCCTCTTGAGAGCACCAGCCAGAGGTGGCTGCAATTTGGCACATTACCCAGAGCCATGCTGAGCCTGGAAGCAACTTCAGCCAGCTGTCGGCTGAGTGCCTAAGTGCAGTCACAGGGGTGTAGAGTCCAGGCTTCAGTCTACACTGATGAGCAGAGAGATGCAATAGTGTAGAGCCACTGCTATAGTTGAGGTGACCATGTGAACAGAGAGCAGTTCTTGGGCCAAAAAATGGGGAAAAAGAAGGCAAGAGCACAGCACAGGAAGTAAAGAATTGGGCTTTGTTTTCTCTGCCTCCAGAAGATACAACATGGGTGCTATTTAGTGTACTGTCACCAGAGTGGCCCGGGTGACGCTGCTTGGCCACTTACACTTTTTTGACTGTATGTTCCTCACTTCCTTCTGCTCAAGTTTGGATGCAGTCCCTAAATGATACCTGGACAGGTGAACAGATTTACTTAGCTACTGGACATGGTCCTGAGATCCCAGAAATGGAGATGCACTTGTTAACTGTTCCCTGGAGGAGAGTTTTACTAAAGAGGGACACATGTGATCTTGGCTTAACTTTTTTCCATGGGAAGGCACACCACAATCAACGGCTTGTTTGCAGGGATACACTTAAACAGGAGCTGACTCAGACTCAGCTGCAATTAGTGCTCAGCAGGCAAACCAGGCCATTCAGAAACAAAAAGAATTTAATCATTTCAGTAGGCACACGTGTGTATCAAGAACTCCCTACCAAGCCCTGCGGATATCGATAAGTAAAATAAAGATATTTGTATGAAAAATGAATGCAGGTCTGTGGACATTCTCTTGCCTCTTTTTTTTAAAACAATGAATAGAATTTTAAAAGATGTGAACAGCCATGTGCCTCCTTGATGTTAACGGGTGTGCTTTCAGCACACCTGTGGTGGTTGATACCCACCTCCGGTGCTGGCTGATGCTGACTGCCTTGAAGATGATGCAGAAGCATAACAATTACGATTTCAATTTTTACAGCTCTTTTACCATATTCAGCAGAACTGACTGTTTCAGTCACAAACACAAAGCTGGCAATTGTGTAACATTCCTGGGAAATGAACGTGTTTTAGCCAAAGACAGTAAAAGCAGTGTGTGCTGGCTTCTGCTGAGCTATTCTCGTGCTATTTTAACTCTGTAGACTTACCTCAGGGAGATCAATGGCAATGTTTTCATCTAGATCCCTGGAGAAAAAAAACACCTTATTCAGTATCTGAAAATATTCAACATCTGCTTGGGGTGGAAGCTTGCTCGTTACATTTTCCAGAAGTGAATGATAAAACTGCATTTTTTACTGAACATGTTAGGTTTAGGTAAAATTCATCAGACGATCAGATTTCTGCACTGTTTAAATTTTGGTGTAAGCCCTTAAACCGGACTCTAAGCAGGACTCAGGGAGGGCACAGCTGTTCATGCTGTCTGCTAAAGAATTAATCTCATTCTTAATTTAATTAATCCCGGTTCAAGAGGGACAGGGAACTGCTGGAGAGGGTGCAGCAGAGAGCTACAAAGATGATTAGGGGACTGGAACACCTCTCTTCTGAAGAAAGGCTGAGGGATTTGGGTATCTTCAGTCTGGAAAAAAGACGGCTGAGGGGGGATCTTATCAACACTTATAAATACTTAAAGGATAGATGTCAGGAGGATGGGGCCAGGCTCTTTTCAGTGGTGCCCAGGGACAGGACAAGAGGTAATGGGCACAAAATTGAGCATAGGAAGTTCCACCTAAACATGAGGAGGAACTTCTTTACCCTGAAGGTGGCAGAGCACTGGAACAGGCTGCCCGGAGAGGTGGTGGAGTCTCCAACTCTGGAGACATTCAAAACCCACCTGCACGTGTTCCTGTGTAACCTGCTCTAGGTGACCCTGCTCTGGCAGGGGGGTCGGACTAGATGATCTCCAGAGGTCCCTTCCAACCCTATGATTCTATGATTCCATGATTTATTCATTGTGCACACACTTTTTCCTCAATACTCCTTTTTAAATATAAAATTTTAATTTGGACAAACTTTGAGAGAAAACAAACACTGCTGTATTCACAGATTTCTGAACAATAACTCTTCTTTGCCAAGCTTCCACAGCAAGCACCATAGCAAGCCCTGTTTCCACACCTCCTTAAACGCCTCTCCAAAAAAAAGTCAGGATTAGCAAAAATGGTCAGGTGCAAAAAAACCATCAGGAGCTTCTCATACTAGGGCTCTGCCATAGGGCTGGGCACCCAGCAGCCAGACCCTCCCAAGGGAGCCGCTGGCTCCACGTGTGGGCAAGTGCTGGAGGCCCTGGGACTTACTGCTGACTTACTCAGTGATGGCCTTCTTCTCGGAGAAAATCCTCAGGCAGAAATCTGCCTCTTGGTGGGGCTCAAATGTGGTTGGAACGAGAATGTAATCACCCGGCGGCAGCTTGAAGCGGTTGGATACTTCCCTTAAATTTATGTAGGTTTTGCTCCTGGCCTTGGAGGGGTGGTATCTGAAGAAGTCTTTGCCCAAGTGTCCATCTCTTCCAGGGCTCTAGGGGTGGAATTGAAGGCAGTTATGCACTGGCCATGGTGTCATGGGCGCCATCCTTGCCCCCTTCCCAATCACAGGGTCAAACTTTGCCTGGCACAAGCCTGTCCCATGGCCGTGACCCTGAATCTCATCCCTTCACTCGGATGCTTGCAGCAACCTAGCTCCCACCTAGGGAGGTCCCATTACCAGTGGTCCTTTCCCACCCAGAAGACAGTCTAAGAGGACACTGGGACATTGCCTTCCCGCTTAAACATTCCCTGCCATTGAATATCACAATCCCAGGCACAGTGTCACAGAGCAGTGACAACAGATTTGTCAGTCCCAACCTTACTCAGGGACAGACACGCCTGTGTGTCGTGAGCCCCAAGAGTCTCAAAAGAAGCAACATTCTCTCTCTGGGATCCAGGCAAGGGATGACAGAATCATGGGGCCAAGGAGTCTATCCTGGGAACCCATGGCCCCATAGGGACTACTAAATCCTCCTCTGAGAGGACTCCAACCCAACCAAGTCAAAATTCTCTGTGGGTGTTGAAGCAACTGAGAAGATTATTTTAGGAGCAAGGGCCCTAAAAATACATGATGACTGGCAGGGTTACAAACCCAGAGAGATGTTAATACTGATAGTGCAGCTACTGCACTGTAAAAGCAATAGAGTACCTCATAAATAGAGTAGCCGATGGTTAGCATTTCAGCGCCAAGCTTCTTGAGTTTACGGCGATCCTTTTGCATCAGTGCTGCTATGAATGTGCACTCATCTTGCCCATCGTCTTTCTCTGTCAAATGCAGCTTGATTTGTGGATTTGTCCAGAAAGTCTCTGCCAATGTAAAGAATACCAGAGAATTTCTTGCCTCAGAATAATAATACCACCACTACTACTACTAAAGAAAAAGAAGACAAAAAGGACAATTAAGCTGAGGTTTTGCTCAAATTTAGTTTTTCCATTAGCTGTCATGCTTCTTTCCATTAAGCTCTGCAGAAAACAAGCCAAATCCCAAAGTCCTTCATGGAACTAGGTGTAGGAAAGACTTCAGGCCTGACATTTTATTAAGTTACCATGGTTTCAATAAAGTTGTCAGATGGGATTTTGTTAAAAGTACATAGCTACAATGATCCCACAGTGCTGGTGCCAGTCTGGAGTAATGCAGTTCAGATCCATGATGTTGCTTCAAAGCCACATTAACATGCTGGCTGAGCTGGATTTTTGTCTCATTTTATACTTACTGCTGCAGTTTTAAGTGACTTATTTGGAGCTAGTCCTGCTCATGCAAATGTAAATGAGAGGCAAATCAGATCCAACAAACTTGAGAGCAAAGAAAGCACCTCTTTTATTGCAAAGTCTCAAGTGGGACCATATGAACATTTGTCCCTTTGGCTGGTTCCTGTGAGCTGAGACTCAGCTGGCCTGGTCTGCACCCACAATTCTGGGTAACGGGAGAGGTGGCTGAAGGTGGGTAAGGACTTCAGTGACTGCTTGTCATTTTCAAAGCAGTATCTATTTACCTAGAAAATTTCTGCATCCTCCTGCAGTGGATCCCCGGACCCAGCTTCCCTGGTGGATGGTCACCTCCCACTTGTGGGCAGTGCTGTCTTCCAGGGCATCTGGAGTCAGGTTACAGATTTCAACCTTATCAAAATGCACTCTGAAGTCTTCAAATTTCATCCTGAGCAAAGGACATGGGAAGGAACAGACAGCCATTCACTTCAGTGAAGGATGCTCAGCAGAAGTACTTACTCCCCAGCGTCCCAGGGCCAGATTACCAGCTTGTGTAGATCTTAATAGTTTCAGCGACTGTGGAGATATGCCAATGTACACCAAGGAATAAGCTAGCTCTTACTCAAGGAAGAAGCTAGCTCTTACTCACTGTGGTGTAAAACACAGACAACCCTATTGTCTGCGTCTGATTCTGACAGCTCTCACACCTTTCTTTTTACACTATAACTCCATTGATTTTATTCAGTTACAGCTAAGTATAAGATGAAAAGAAGTAAAACTGGCACAAAACCTGCTGTGGAAAGAGGTATTTCACTGACATCATCCTGGCCTTAATGTCTGCATCTATATTGCTGGAGAGCCAAGCAAAGGATGGCAGGCGTCTGTGCAGGAGCCAAGTCTGCCTACAAATCAGCTGTGTGTTCAATGCCAGCTGCATGACAGCGCTACAGGGGAAACATGGTGGTGGATTAGCCAAGCCGTGGTATGACTAGCCAGTCTGCACTGCAGTTAAAGTCCCATTTGGGCCTCTGCTAAGGTGCCTAGGCTCAAGCTGCTCACCCTCCTCTCCTCTATGGATGCCTGGGACCTTGTCCTAGCAAAATCATACACCAAACATGAGGGACAGAAGGTGTGTTTGGACTCGAGTAGCAGTTGCAGACTGCCCTTGAAGGTGGTGTGAACACTGCTGCCTGCTACTGTGTCACGTAGATTGCACTATATCTATTTTATGCCCAAGGTGAACACATATATGTGACCACGGGGAAAAGGAACTAAATGCCACAGTACAGATGTTTTTGAGTTGCTGGGCTGGCTGAAGCTAGCCTGCTCAGCATGCTGAGAAGCAGATAACCCATGCAATTTTATCTAGCAAGTAAAAGGGCAAAAAGATATCAACAGACTTGCTGGCCAAGGAGCCCGGTGTTCAGGACTGAGCAAACAGCCAAAAGAAGGGACAGCTGGAGTCAGGCACGCATTTGGGCATGGTGTGAAGCCCTGGGCAAAAGGAACAGAGCAGGGAAGCTCTCCTAACAGACAAGAGCACTGCAAGGAGGTCCATATGGCCTAAGACTGAGGGTAGCCTCAGCAGGCTGAACCTCCCTCTGTAAAGGGGCAGAGGTATTAGGCCTTCCTGAGGGCAATTTAGTATCCAGATGTGTCCTCTGCTCTGAATTGCTATATCTCCTCCCTAATGCGAATTTCTATGTCTTTTTTCCTCCAGTGGCTGACACGTAATAACAAAATGGAGTAGCAGGAAGGGAAAAGCACTCCGAGACCACATGTTTATCTGCGGCAGTGGCAGACGCAGCTAGCCCTTATTGTAGCTCACTGGACACAGGTAGCTCCATTTTTCTGCTGCGTAAGAAATAGATGTCTGTGGTGGTGTTAATTTACGCTTGCTATGGGCCATTTTACAACTTGGTTTTAGTGTGGGAAGAAACAGCAGGGTTTGCTTTCCTGAGCTCTGTCCTCTTTATGTATTGCTAGCCCTAGGCACTGCTAATTCTCACTTTGATGCTCAGTACACTAAAGCAGGGATAGCATAGCAAAATCTGTCTCTAAGTGGCTCGGTTTCCTGGCCACACTACGCAATTCTAGGCTCTTTGGAAACATGCTGCAAAGCAGATGAAGAAGTTGCACTGTATAGATCAGTTTGGCTCCTAAGAGGTAAAACACCTCTTCTGAGTGCCCTAGGGCTGTCCTGGGTTTGCACTGGTGAAGGCAGGAGAAGACTCTGACCCTCTGATTTTAGGAGGGAAGGGACGAGGGTGAGTGAGAAGCTGATTTTTTAGTCAATAGCAGGACACCTTCTTCACATCTAGTAGAAGCATTATCTTGTCTGCCCTGGACAAGACCGATCTTTAACTGCTAATATGTAGCCAAAATATCTTTAGGGTATTTTATGAGGTCAGCAGGCCCTCAGCATGTTACCATAAAGGTTTTCTTCAGTCCTCACAAATCCAAAGAACAAAAGGGACAAAGTTTCTTATCAGACCATGTTGCCCGCCTTGGCTGTCTTATCCCATGGAGTCCTCTATAACTCTGCTGCCTTTTTGCATTGACTGAAGACACTCTGATAATATGACGCTTATCTTACTTTAAATGTTCCATAGTTTTTTGACCTAATTTCGTACCCTGCACTATCCTTTCTCCTAGCCTTCCTGTTCCACCTAGGATGAAATGTGACACAATACATGAGAATAAACAGGTATATTTCTTCTTCCTCTTCTTCTCTTTCGTTTAACAGAAATGAGCCTGTGTAGGAGAAATGACCATTGCTCTGCGTGCAGTCAGCACATGGAATAAGCTGGGTCCAAAACCTGCAGCACAGCTACAGAAGATGTTCATGAGTGCATAGTAGGTTTCCTGGTCTCCCTTTCAGCTCCCAGACAGATTAAGAAATGATGCACAAAAAGGTCACTGACTGTAAAACTTCCTATTAAGTCTACTTCAGTAGAAACCTTGACCACAACAAGAAGAGCCCCATTGCACCTTATGTTATTTACTAAGCCTAAAGATAATGCATACTATGGAGAACATGTTTTGAACTCTTGAGGACCTAATTACTTTGTTACACACTTTTTCTAGCAGCAGGTTTCAAAGCACATCATAAAGATTGCCCCAGCTTTCCAGGGAGGCAAGTCAAGTCACCACCAGGAGTGGTGAATAGACCGGCTAAAAGTCCTCAGCTGCTCAATACAGCTCAGTCTCCACCTCCTCAGCTAAACTGCATCAGCAAGGACCACAGAAGGAGCAAAGTGAAAGCTGGAGAGAAGCACCTATGTTCATCTCTTTCCTCATCTGGCCATTTTAATGTCTTTAGGGATACATCATATTCATTGCTCATGCAAAGTCTGTACATGAAGCTTGATGGCCATCAAGGTGCGGCTTAGAGGGGGCAAAGGGGCAAACACTCCTTAGAGAAATACACACCAGTCAAAAGGCATTAGGAAAAGTAAGTCTGATGGACTGGGTGGAGGGTTTAGCTGGTATCAAACTTGCCGGACTGGTTTTGGAAGCATTTCTTATCTTCTGCATATGATTTTTACCTTCAGCAAAAGTTTCATTTCCAATGGGTTTTGTTTCTGCTCTGAATGGCTGAGATGCTGCATGAGGAAAGCCAACATTTCTCTGGGTATGCTAAACCTCATTAATATTTATTGGCCTTCTGAGGATTTGCTTAACTATCAGCTTAGCTCTGTTGGACAGATGACTTTTTGATGAATTTCATTGCTTGTTTGATGCCTGTTTGCACCTTCATTACCCAGTCAGGCTTTAAATCATGCCCTGTACCGAGAGACTTACTGGAGTTACTTAGGTTCCAGGTAAAGTCTTTGCCTCCTGTTTTTCATTCACACCATAAGCTCCAGATGTAGCCAGGTCGAAAACACACAAAAAAATTGAAACACAAAAGCTTTTTGGAAAAGCTGGAAATGCCCTACTGCATTTGCAATGTCAATAGCAAAATAATTCAAAATATCCTATGTAAAAATACATAAGTAATGGATCAGTCACTGGACCTACTTCCATCCAGAGCTATTAAAGTTTGGGATAAATCATTTTATCTGACTTAACATGCTGCATTGTCTATTTCAAATCACTTTTCAGGCCTAAAGGTGAACTTTCATTCAACTTGCAAGAAAAATCTGGAATAGCTCCACTGCATACCCCTCTAGATTTACCTCTGTGTAAAAGAGATGAGCGCCTGGCCCTAGAAAATGTGATCAGACACATTGTCAGTAGTGCACAGGATGGTTGATATAGTGGGGGGATCGTGTGCAAGTCAGCCATCTGCACTGTCTGAGATTGTGAATTTGGCATGAAGAACACTTCACGCTTCTAAAGCAATTTACACCACTTTTTTTTTTTCTATTTCATTTCATCTTTTCTTAAACCTTTCACCATTTCACACATATCTTGGTGTTCTTTTACTTTCTGTAACAAGTACTATTGCTTCTCAGGGCTCCCTTCCTTTCCAGTGTATGCCTAGCATCAACCCTGAAGGCCTTTCATGAGCCATACAGTGCAATACAAGGCTCCCTTCTGTAGAGCCTGCCTTTGTTCATGGTAAGGATTTAAAGGGTGTTACATTCATGGCAGATACACAGAATTTGAAATATGCTAACGTCATTAACTAAGCTGACTTTAAAAAACGTTTTGTTATTAAAATAGACATGTGCATACATGAAACACACAGAAAACCAAGTGAGTGTTCTACCAGCAGACTCCTAAGAGGAAACTGAGCATTTCCTCACTCAGAGACTTCTCCTTTGTCAGTTGTTTTGTCTACTTGTGCCTTGATTTCTGAGTAGAGCCACACACTTTAAAATCCTGAGCCTTACCAGAACTCTCCATCATCCAGCGCTGCCTGAGATAGGCGTTTCTGCTCCGATGGACTGACTGAATGCCACTCTGGAGAGCTGCAAGAAAACAAACCCAAGCTTTACTATAAGTATGTGGCAATTAATTTGGGTAGAAAAAAGTGAAACAAAAATGAAGCCATGCATATGTGCAAAAATATATTTAAAAGTGTATTTTGGGGAGGAATGTAGCATTATTTTTTACTATATAATTTTTTTTCTTTTGGCCTTCCATTTCCTTTGGTAGTAAAACCAGACTGGTTTTCAGACCAATACTGTTGTAGGTACTTAGAGGGGGTAATACAATAACCGTTTTCAGCTTATCTGCAGTGGGACAAAGTATGGATGTTGTGCTGCAAGTACTACAACAACAGGCTTGCAGAAAAATAAGTTAAAATACCACTCCAAATCTATAATTTTTCCAATCGGGAGTGTCTTAAAATTAACTTAGCCCATTTATATTAATGTGCGATTTTTCCTAATGCTAGATTTTGGGGGCTAAACAGCCTTGACAGTGTCCCCTTGATTGAATAGCTTTGAAAATACTGAGGGTGACACGTAGTATGGCAGTAATACTGTTAAGCATGTGTAAACTCTTGATTTAATTTTCTGTAGAATAGCTGGGGCTGCAGAAAGCTAGGTGTGGAACAACAGCTGGGATTTGGCCTTTGTGAGACCAGCGTATGGGACAGCTCACGCACTTGTCACTCCAAGGGCCGTTCCACTCAACCTGTCCCCAGGGGTTCCTTATCCTTATGAGCTGCACTTGCATCCCTCGATAGCTCACCTGGGGAAAAAGGAAATAGAGAAAATACCAAGTGTCAGTAGCTAGGAAGCAGGTCTCCAGTGTGCAAAGGCTGGGCAAGCTGCTGTAACAGCTGGGTAAAAGGTACAGACTGCTACAGGAGATGTGGGAGGGAAAGATGGATGGGAATTTGGATAATTTTGCCAGGATTGCTCCCCTCATCACCTGAGGTCGGGGGACACTCCCGTATGTTTTTCCCCAGGTCTCTCCTTACGCCACGCTGCTGAACATACCTCATCGATGCCAGTCACGGAGTAAGCATGGCCCTTTATAAGGCCAAAGGGGGTTTTGGCTTCTGACTCGGCAGCACTGCTGGTCTGAAATATGGGAAAAAAATGTGAATCTCTCTCTTCGACATGAGACAGCAAGTGGCGCCACCTGGTCCCTTCCAAGCCTCAGGTGGGAGGTCGGTGCCTAACGAGTACTATGAACAGGAAACTTGGTTTTCTGCTTGATGCAACAGTGAAGGTGCAATGGTGCCCTTTGAGGAAAGGATTTTGATTTTTATTTTAGCATTGTTCGCTCAGGGGGAAAATGGGTGATTCCAGACTGAAATGCCTTCTCTACCACTGTGATTTTGTATCAATATTATTTACATTTCTGGGATCTCAATCTAAACTCCCATTCAGATGTAGTTTCTGTCAGTTTAAGGTATGGGAAAAGGTGTTCTCAGATTGAGATCAGGTGTTAATATGATCTCATTTCTTGTAAAAAGGCATTGATGGAGTAGTGACGGCAGTGAAGGGTCCCATCAGCCAGCTGAGTATCAGACTCTCTCTCTAGTTCAATGAATACTTTATTAGTCTTTGCAAGCAGCAAAGCTTCATCAGGAGAGAAAGGGAAACTAAAATCAGAAAAAAATGAACCCCAAAGTTGAGGGCACAGTCTTGAGTAAAAGAGAGAGCTTGTGGAAAAGCCCTGCTTTCAGTCAGGCAGGCAATGGGTCTGAGACAACAGGTCTTTCTCAGCCCAGCCAAGTGTTCAAGGATGAGGCTCTTGGGCAGAAGGCAAACGAAAGCCTCCTTCCTTCTACCCCAGCCTGGGCACTTCTTTTGCCTTTGTTACAACTGCCTGAAATGAAACATTTTGTGCTTGGTGGGATTTTTCGTTTGCTCTGAAACCTCTTTCTCCAGCTGCTCATTCTGGTGGAGAAACTTGGCATACATTTGTTTCCAAACCACCTTTCCCACTGAGCACAATGAACAAGGAACAGAATGGGCCTATTGCTGTAGAGCAGCTCAGGCATTTTTCACCAGAAAGTCAAGGAGACATGGGTGGAGTTTCAGTCTCTGGAGGGATAAACCTGGCATACCTTAAAGCCCGTGTTTACAAACAAACAAACTGATCCTGAAAATTGTCTGGAGTCCCCTAAGGTGTTGATATGGAATTCAGGGCTGAAAAAAACCCAATTTTGTAGTCTCTAGAACCAGTAAGTCCTCAAAAAGCTATGGCCGATTTTAATGTTAAGTGACAATATAAGTCAGGAAATAAAGTTCACTGTCATTGAGTGCTCATACTCGTGTCATATAGTGGCCATCACCTGTTGAAAAGTGATGAATCTTTTTATTTTCTTCTAAAGAACTGTACTAAGGACTACATTAATATTACATATCAGTTCACAACTATTATTTGCAGAGTTAAGTGCATATCCGTCTACTTGTCATTAATTTAATCTACCTTTAAAAAGCAGTTTTTTAACACAGAAACCACAAAACTAAACTGAGAAATTCAGACCCCATTTCTTACTTACATCAATAGAGCAGCCCACCATTGAACATCTTTTCAGAGCTTTCTCTAGGATTTCATAGAAATTTCCAGGAGCCTTTTTAACCTCATACATTTCTCCTACTCCCCCAGTGAAATCCTCCATGGCTTCTATTGTACTGCCTCCTTTCAGAGCCTCGTAGCTGCCGTTCAGCCTGGAAAACACATGCTGACCATGAGACATGCTTTCAAAACTTTGAAGATAGATACCCGTGTTTGAGACCTTTCTCACACGGGTGTAAAATTGCAGCAATGGCACTGAAGCCAAAAGAAGTACTCCAGAATGTACCTAGGATATATGGGAGGAGTATTGGGATCATTCTGCTTTCCTTCTTATCGCATTTTAAAGTCATTCATTTCTCCACATCCTTAAAGCCTGGGGCTTTTCTTTCTTTAATGCCAGTTGCCAGGTTGGCAAGGACTGAATATCCCTTTGTGTCAGTGGCTTACTACCTGCTAAATCATTTTAAAATACAGAGTTAGCCAGAACCATCAAATGAGGTCTCAGCAGAGACACAAATGGCAGGATTCAGGCTTTGGTATGAGCTAGGGTTGTATTTGGTGGTGTGCTGGAAGCTGGACCAGCTCACAAGAGACAGGCATAACACCTTTAGATCGCGGCAGCAGCAAATGCAAAAAAACACACCACCGCCACCAAAAAATACTGGATAGAAGCTGTTCACTTGAGTTGTGAATGATGTACGTACAAATTGTGAATAATGTATGTACAAATAGCGAATCATGTATGCACCGCGTGACTTACTTGGCATAGGCTTTCTCTAGTAAGGCACTCCAAAATTCATTGTGTTCAGCTGAGTGCAGGAAAACCAAACGGCCTTTGAAGGTGGGTAATCGGTCATCAACCACAACATCCAGCCACTCGTTGTGCTGCCAAAACTATTTAGAAAGGATAGGGCATGAGTTTGGTGACAGCACGTCATTTCCTGAGTGCAGGATTCTATTGTCCCAGCACTTCTAATTGTAAGTTAGTGGCAATCCTAGGCTTGATTAGAAGTCATAGGTGTATTGCTCATTCCCACTATACCACGATAGACTGCTCTGAAGAAAAGGTAATCTATGTTAAGAAAAGACTAAAAATGTAGAGCTGTACTGTAGCTCCTTGTCTGGAAAATGTCACTCTGGCAATGTCATTACTGGAAAAGTGTAGCGCTGTACTGTAGCTCCTTGACTGAAAAATGTAGCTACACAAGTGGTCACCACATGATCCAAGACATCTTTAAGACACACGCATATTACAAATCCCAGTCCAACTCCTTTAAGGCCTTATATCCTAAGTAGGTTTTGTATGCCCAGGAAAATGTGAAATGATTTCTAAAGCCATATATCTCTTGACAGAGCAGAAGCGATGATGCGTGTGCCTGTGGGAGGCTGACATAGCCCTTCAGGTTGTTCCTCAAAACACGAACAACACTGTAAGCTCAGCAATCCCTGTTTTTTCAATGTCTCTTCCACAATAACTGACAACCCCACTGCAAAATAGACCATGACATGTAGTGACCAACTGCTCAGAAATGTGTTCATGCTAATACCAGATGTTCATCTTACCTGGAAGTGAAATATTCCAGCATAATCCGGCCCAAAATTTTGATCCAGCGGCACCACTCTTGCTAGTGTTTTTTCATTCAGTGTGAGAGAAGCTACGGCTGCTAATAGCCAGCAGTCACCTGTGAATTGAGAAGGGGGAAAAGACCCTAATTTTCTTCCCTTCAGGAGGAGAAGAAGATGGTGCAGAGGCCAGAGGATATGTTATGGCAGTTAGCTGTCACCGCTCCTGAAATCCAAATCCATGTGTCCCCAGGGAGCATGTCCCTGCCCAGCCAGGGCAGAAACTGTGTTGCACTTTGGAGGTGCTGGTGGACAAAAGGCTCCCTTGGGCTCCCAGTACCCTCTCGTGGGGATCCTGCCCTGACTTTGAATCCAACTGTACCAGGATGGTCCCTGGCACAGATGGGAGGGTGCTACCAAAGAAGTGTCCGTGGGCAAGGTGAGCATGGACAGTACCTCCAGCTTCACTGCTCCTTCCAGTTCAGGAGGGACAACATCCCCTCATGTGTGAGTATATTCCTGCTGCTCCTCACGGGGTGTAGGCATGAATGCGTCCACCCAGGGGGAATCACTCACCAAGATCCCCTTGGCAAATGTCAGTTCTTGTGGCTCCTCCAAGGATAAAATTGGGGTCTTTGACAATGTCCTGAGAGAGTGAGAGAGAGACACAGAAATTACTTAGACCATGCCAGGAAAATGTCACTACCACTCTGAGCCCAGATGTGCAGCAGTGTGTGCCACATCAGCTGTATTATCCTGCAGCAGTGTAGCCACCACAAAAAACTAGATGGGGAATCTTTGCTAATTAATTATAATGTAGAGCAATTAAAGAACCAACTATCCTCATTTTTTTCATAATTAATTGGCTGACAATTAAAGGCTGACATCCTTTATTCGTCTGTAGGCAATTGTTAATATACCATAGCACATCCTGGTCTAGGATCTCAATGTTAGGATACAACCCTGGATAAAGTGGTTTTTTGTTTGTTTGGTGGTTTTTTCTCCACAATGGCTGGAAAAGCTAAAATTGGCAATTTACCTTTAAGTGCACTATTAAGCCCTTTATTTATCTGCAGGTAATACTTGGTACATACAGTGTCTGACAACCATGACTCCATTTCCTCCTCAAATGAGCAAACAACGAAGGTAGATTCCAGCCTTGTTTGTTTTATCAAGTTAGTTTTTAGGAGGAGGGAACACTACCCACCCTTGTGTGCTCAGAGGTCAGAGGGACTGGTGCTCATGGTGGCATTCTCAAGCATTCATTTGCTTGTTTTAGTTCAATTACTAGTCCCACAGCTGGATAGAAAAAAATACAGTGGTAAAGCAATAAATGTTGCAGGAATTCTCCTCTTCTCTCCCCTTTCCCATGAACTGTAAATTGAATTTAAATGATTGAACTGACTAGAAAAGGGAGGAGGAGGGTATCTAATATATTAGTAGAGGAATGTCCCTGTAATCAGTCTGCCCTGATATGTTATTGCAGGCCCTATGGCATGAAGCAGACCCTCTGCCTAAGTGGCAGAAGATTCCATAGAGAAAAATGTTGAGGACAGCGGGGAGGGGGGGTGGGGGGCGGGAATAGAAGAACACATTCAGTCATTTAACCCCTGCATTTGCCTAGAAGGAAAATGAGTTACTTTTGGTTCATAGCACTGCATTTTTTGAGGCCATCAGGGCAGGGTATTGGTAATTTTGTTCAGCTTTCTACACTTATTGGTGAAGCATCTGGCTGCTGGCCACCACTGCAGCCAGGACATGGTCCCCAGTGAACCAGCACCACTCCTGTGAAGCCGACCCTGCAGAGGCGATATTCAGGAGGAAGCTGGTTTGCATATTTTTTGTTTGCCTTTGCCGGGGAGGAGGTGATGGCCAGGATGTGCCTCAGCCACAGGCGCTCTGGGGAGGAGATATCGCAGCATGTCATGTCCCCAGCGTGTGGAGCAAAAGGAAATCAAAGAGCAGCTCCTCCTTACCTGGCCCACCTGCTTGTTAAATACACTCAGTCTTGTGGGGACTGGACGTGAACAATAAAAAATGCAGCTCATTGCCTTTAGACATAAATATAACAACAGCTGATAATGTAGGTGAATTTTAATAACATGCCTTCTTTTACCATCATTGCTCCTGGGGAACACAATTCTTGTGGCGAGAATTGTATTTAGCTGCTACCAAGAAACTCTGTTTGTTAGCTAGGGATGAGATAAAAAACCTTTCCGCTGACACGGGTCTGAACATTAGATTCATGGCTCATTGCTTATTACACAGATCTACAACTGAGGTATGGAAAAATATTTTCAATCATCTCCTATGTCTAAAGCAAACAAACCCAATAATAATAAAAAAATCAATAAAAAGGAATTGAAAGGATTTTGACTGGACCTCTGCCACATTCTCTGCTACACAAAAGAAAACCGCACTCTGCAGTTTTTGAGAGGATGTTGCAAAAATATTAATTTTAAAGGGATTTTCAGACTGGATGGTATAATAATGTGTATCACGGCTTTCAGTGTGTTAAAGGATAAAACCCAGAGGCGGATCATGCATTCACACAGAGCATACAGTAATTCAAGGATTCGCCTGCACAAGGATATTGTTTAGAAGTAGGGACATGCAATCCTCAGAGAGATGAAACAAGGTGACCCATGACTCTCCTGATGCTACATCAAACTTGTGTTTCTTTAGACTCAAAGGAAAACAAATCGCATCCCCTGCGCCTCTGTCTCACATTGGTAGAGGGGGTACATGGAGGCCTAAGAAAGGCTGAGGGTGAGGCTAGTTAGTTGTTTCTGTGATTACATTTCTCTGCGCAGTTCCAGCACACAGTACCTGTAATATTGGTTGCCAGTGGCTGTTCATATGAGGAGAATTTCCTTCTTACTTCCTCCTGTAGACCATGGACTCATTTGTCTTTCCTTTTTGGTGTGGTTTGTTTTTTTTTTTTCATTCTTCAACCTATATGTCTAACTTTCCTAGACACTGAGCTGTTGAATTTTTCCCAGAAGTTGAATGCAGACATAAATTAAGAAGGGAAAATGGAAAAGGGAAGGAGGGAAGGGAAGGGAAGGGAAGGGAAGGGAAGGGAAGGGAAGGGAAGGGAAGGGAAGGGAAGGGAAGGGAAGGGAAGGGAAGGGAAGGGAAGGGAAGGGAAGGGAAGGGAAGGGAAGGAAGGGGAAGGGAAGGGAAGGAAGGGAAGGAGAGGAGAGGAGAGGAGAGGAGAGGAGAGGAGAGGAGAGGAGAGGAGAGGAGAGGAGAGGAGAGGAGAGGAGAGGAGAGGAGAGGAGAGGAGAGGAGAGGAGAGGAGAGGGACTTCTATTCTTCATATTGTTCTAAAATTTTGATAAGGTATAGTTCTAAAAGTTTAATCTGTAATGAAAAGGGATTGTTACATGAAATCACGAAATATCATTCTGAATCTTAGAGCACTTAAGAGTTATGTAGAAAATGAGATATTCAGCTGGTGCAGATCCATGTAGCTCACTGATTGCAGTTGGAGATTTACAGATTAGGGCTAGCTGAGGGTCTTCACACTGCATACAAACGTGTATACATGCAGGTATATGCATGTCAAAATAATGAGAGAGCCTTCTCTACTCTCATTACTGAAGGTTAATTCTAACAGGGTGTAAATCTGAAGACTGACATCATTTGGCCCTGCAATCTCCTGCATGTATTGTGCTACGCTTAATTCAAGCTACTGCAAAATACTGGTAGGAGAGGCAGTAAAAACCAGTCACCGTGAAAAGCAGTTTGAACACAGATACCCTAGGGAGAGGCTGTGCTCTTGTGCTTACCCTCTCCAGCACCACGGCTTCGCTAGCCGAGCTGTGGCAACTAACCTGGCTCCAGGCCTATATCCCACTTGCAAAGTAAAACGTGTTAACTTGAAATGGTGTTATAGTGCCTCTATTTTGCTGCTGTTCCTGGGGGATAATAGAGATGAAACTGATTTAGCTCAAATGCTGAGGAGCCAGAGAAGAGCATAACTACAACCCTGTTCTTACACGTCCTCTCAGCCTCCTCTGAGCTTTATTTCTCTCTGTGCAGCTCACAAATGTTCACCTTTTTGCATGGTGGGAATTGGAGCATAAAGGCAGATACTGTTTCAGGTAACTTACTCATCCTGGAAATGTTTCCAGTTCAGTGTACAAAGATCCTGCAGAAGAGAGTGACAACTACAACAGACAGACCACTCTCTGCTGTCCCTGGGTGCCACACACAAGGACACACAAGCTCTCAGCTGCTCCTGGTCACATTTTATAGCAAAGTTTAACTCTTGTGAAGACCCAAATGGAAAAAAAAAAGACAAATTAGCATCTAATGGCTGGCTAAAGGAAAATCATTCTTTCTGATTTAGTGTTGCAGGTACTTGCATTTTTGGTGTCACACAGCAGTCCAGAGTCACCACACCAAAAGCATCTCAGCCCCACAGTCCCGTACTGTGCTGGAGGGGCCATCCCACAGCCCACCTGGCTTTTGGGGCACAGATAGGCAAGGCAGGTAAGTGCAGGGGCTGCACTTACCATGTGTAGGAAACTCCTATTTTTTCATAGCTGAAACTTATCCAGGAGTAACAGCTTTAATTCTGGTCTGTAGTGTAACTGTGTTAATGGCCAGATGCTGAGGCATTTGAATGACTATCATTGTGGATTAAGTTAAGTCAAAACTTAAACCCTTCTTTAAGCTTATTTTGTTCTTTTTCTCCCTTGGTATCAGCGTCGCCAAAGGAAAGTTTTCTACTAAGGGGGAAGCTTTCAGACTATGAAGAAAAAGAGAATAAACGTCAGTCATTAGCAAAGAAATGAAATGTAGTCACAAATTTTCTGTGGTTATTAGTTACAGTTAAGCGGGGAGAGAAACCTGGAGTGATGTTGGGTTTGTGATCCAAGAGCATGTGACTAGTGAAGCTTCAGGCTCTTGCTGTGTTATTAATGATTGTTATGCAAGATGCATTAAGCGATACTCATTAAGCCCTTGGGTACTGCTGAATGGCTCAGGAACCATGGCATGTATTTGTAATCTCTGTGTTTCATGATGCAAGTGAGCAGGTGAAGTATAAAAGTCTCATACTCTAAAAGTTAAAAGGTTTGAATTTTTAACATTTTTTTAACCTTAGTTACGAATTTCCCACATTAACGACACTTGATTTTTACAGTTAGAACATCATCATAATGCATTTTACCCTTAGCTCCTTGCATGTCCTCTTGTTTTCATCTTAACATTGCTTTTGTTTGGCAACAATGAGAGAGAAGGCCGATTGCGAGCTGTTTATGCACGTACATAAATACACATGCATAAAGCATGGCTATACAACCAGCTACATCTAAAAAATGGGGTGAAGCCTTCCAAACCCTCTCGTCCCACCGCTTGAGCCTGTGCTGCTGCCCTGGAGGCGGGAAGAGTTTCCCCCTGCACTTCGCCTCCACATCTCCCCGATCACTCCACGCGTTTGGCGTGATCCCAACACACGGCAACGTCTGACTTCTGGCAGGATGAAAGGAGTGAAAGGGCCCACCCTCCTCTGCCCAGCGGCATACTCACCCCAGGCCTCTTCCAGACGAAGGGGACGGGCGGCTTTTCACTGAAGAAGAGAGAGGAGTTGCAGGCGGGGAAGTCGGGGTCCTCGAAGAGGACGCCCCTGCGCAGGCAATCCTGCTTCAGCTCCTCGTAGGTCTTCCCCGAGCTGATGGTGGGACGCGGGGCCCCGGGCAGTGCGGGCGGCCTCGGCTTCAAGTCTTGGCGCAGGTAGGGCATGGCTCCCTCCCTCAGAGAAATACCGGGGAGACGAAGCTGAGCAGGGGCTGGGAGGCAGAAGGTAGGGGGGGAAGAGAGGGAAAAGGAAGAGGGAGCAAAAATACCTCTAGCGCCTTGTGAAGGAAAAGGGTGAGGAAAGGAGTGGGCTATGGAGAAGGCAGTGGCGTCCTCCAGCCCTCCTCCGTCGTGCCTCCTTGAACTGCAGGGTGAGACCGACCTCCCGGCTGCTCCCAACAGCGGCAGAGACGAACACCCTGAAAGCAAACAGGGAAGGAAAGCGGCCAGCCCCAGCCACGCCGGCTGCGGGAGTGGCCAGGCGGTGCCCTGTCCTCCTCCCCCGGGGCAGAGCCGCCATGCCCACCCCGTGGGAAGGGCGTGCGCAGGGCCTGGCGTCCCTCCCTGGCAGGCGCCGGCCGGGCAGGAGGTTGCCGCTGGGCTGGGGATGACTTTGAGGTGCCCAGCAGCCAGCCAGGGCCCTGCACCATGCTATGGTGGCAAGCCCCCAGAGAGAAACCAGAGCCACATGGTGGGGTGTAACCGCTGTTTCTCACAGGTGGGAGAGCAGCCCGGCATGGCCGGTGGCAGGGCTGTCTCAGTGGGCAGGTCTTGATGCCTTCAGGTTGGACAGCAGAGCCCAGAGGTGGCCACGGCCAGGGATGCTCTGCCAGTGTGGGGCGGGTTTTGGGTCAAGGTCCTGGGTGTGTGCAGGAGGGATGACCCCAGGTTTGGGGTGGTGGTAGATGGTGGGGAGGGCTTGGATCAGGATGGGCACCGGTGAGGCTGCAACTCAAACACTGTGTTCAGTTTTGGGCCCCTTGTCACGTTCCACTCTCAGGAAAGAACAGGGGTAAGCGACTCAGATTCGTAAATCCCCAATGGCGCAGACTAAGGTGAGATAAATCTCGAGGTCCGTATATAAGCATTTATTAGCTTCCCAAAATGATTAGTATAGGTCTTAACAAGTCCACGATAATTGGTTAGGCATATGGCAAATTATGGCAAAGTGAGGTATGCATTGTGTTACTTAGCAACAGGTATAGGACAACTTATGGCAAGCAGTGCTTGAGGTCATTGCTTAACGCTAACCGTTACTTAACAACTCTAAGAGAAAAGAGAAACCGAGCAATAGAGAAAGGAAAAGATAGAGGAAAAAGACAGAGATAAAGAGATCACCGGTCCTGGTTCCAGCGCCTTTTTCAGGGAATCTTCCCAGGCATAATCTTCTTTCTTGGAAAAAAATCTTCCCAGGCACGATCTTCTTCTTTGTTCCTCTTCTTTGTTCCCCTTCTTTGTTCCCTCTCTAGGGGGACTTATTTTCCCCTTTTACGTTTGCCGAATTAGCACAGTCCACCCCCCTTGCCAAGGACAGCCTCGTCTCAGGTTTCTCCCTTCTCCCAGGTGACATGTAGCATGATTTGGGTGGAGAGACAAGTGCCATAGTCATGTATGTTTAGCATTATCTCCATAATCTTCATTAGCATATGCAGGGTGTGCGCTTTCATATGCATTTTGTGGGTAATGAAGAAAAGGTCACGTATTGGACACAATGGCCTCGAGAACCGAGAACTAGCAAGCTCACCACACGAGTGGCAGAACTATCTTGTCTTCACAAGACAGTCCTCCCACTGCTTTTCCAGTGCCTGTGAGTCTTATCAGTTCCTTGAATGTCAGGCCTGCATTATTTATTTCCTTGTGAGTGTTTAAGGCATTCCATTGAAGGCTTGGAGGGCCTTCTCCCCCTTGTCAGGGAATTTACAGGCTGTCTCTTACAACCCTCACCACAAGAAAGACATCAAGATTGTGGAGCAAGTCCAGAGAAGGGCAATGAAGCCAGTGAAGGGTCTGGAGCACAAGTCTTATGAGGAGCAGCTGAGGGAACTGGGGTTGTTTAGCCTGGAGAAGAGGAGGCTGAGGGGAGACCTTATCGCTCTCTACAACTACCCAAAAGGAGGTTGTAGGGAAGTGGGGATCGGTCTCTTCTCCCAAGTAACAGGCGATAGAACAAGAGGAAACAGCCTCAAGTTGTGCCAGGGGGGCTTTAGGATGGATACTAGGAAAAATTTCTTCATCAAAAGGGTTGTCAAGCACTGGAACAGGCTGCCCAGGGAAGTGGTGGAATCACCATCCCTGGAGGTATTTAAAAGATGGGTACGCATGGTGCTTAGGGACACGGTTTAGTGGTGGTTTTGTCAGTGTTAGGTTGATGGTTGGACTTGATGATTTTAAAGGTCTTTTCCAACCTAGATGATTCTATGTGTACTGAGCAGCAGGGAAAACCCAGGCAAAGTGTCAGAACATGCTACCCTGAGGAGGGATTTTAATAGACTATGCATTGAAGGAGTTCTGTTTGCCCTGTAACGTGGGATTTTAAAACCAAATGCATACATACTTGCTGTTGATTTCCAGGTTTCATGGCCTTGTTCATCGGACACTGTGCTGCTTCTGCTACCCGGCTTTTGTGTACAACATCCTATCTCACGTTGGACAGTAAAACACTGTGCCGGGGAGGACACCAGTCAATATGCTGTGGATGCTCTGAAAGAATAATGGCAAGGCTGAGAGCCAGACAGGCACAGATATTCCTCTGTTCTTGGAAAGGCAAGAGATGCCACCCTCTTGGAATAAACTGCAGTGCCTATAACACAAAACACAGGCCTGAGTAGAAACAGCGCTCAGCCTCCCCTTGCTTTGATTGTCCCTTTGGTGGACTGGGCGAGCTTGCTGCCAAGACATGATTTATGGAGAGCAATTAGGTGAAACAGAATTAGTTCCTTTCTGTTCTGCTATTTTTCACAGCAGTGCTGTGAGGAAAGCTTTCTTTTTCAGAGCATATATTCCCATATTTATTCCCCATAATTGCATCCATTGTTGATGTCTGCTGGCTCCCTGCTGAGACCAAGTTCCCATTGTCCAAATGTATGGATGCTGTCCAAACGTGTGAGAAGAGGCAGGCCTGGTGCTACAAACGTGGCCATCATTTGACTGAAATTTAGGTCTGCAGAGGAGAGTCCAAGCTACTTACCTCAGCGTTTTCCACAGTCAGTGTAGAAGATCAGCACCTCCACAAAGTGATTCATCATATCCTCATCCATAAGACTCCTTTGGAGATGGCTGTGTCTGTTATTTGCCTGTAGGCAGACCCTCATGGACTAACTTAGGGTAGATGCCCAGCTATTAAATGTGTACAGTCAAGTGAGATGGATCCCAGCCGAGGAGCTAAAGCATGCGAAGGGCATTTAAGTGCCAACGTAAGCCCAGGGACATGAAGTACCCAATGCCCCACATTCAGCCAGAGGCAAAACCAGGAATGCACTTTATCCACACCACCTCTTTGTGGGCCAAGGCACATTCTCACACACCAGACTCACGTGCTGACTGGGGAAGGAGACGTTCAGCGTCCTGGACATGTGGCATCCGCACCTGGTATGGCCCAAGGAGAGTGACCATATATTGCTTCAAGGAATTTCTGCTTTTCAGAGTTCAGTTCCATACTGTGGGCTGAGCTCTATGGGTGCTTGTCCTGCTGTGGGGGAATTCATGCAGTTTCTCTCTTTTGTGAACACTCTGACGTGTAATAAGGGATATTTTCATGCTGCAGCCCTTCTCCCAGGGGGCAGGGACAGCCTTTCCCTCTCCTCACCCTGCTGCTTCATGTCATGACACTGCAGGGAAACTTCACACCTCTGAGATCTCAGCCTTGGTGTCAAACATGGCTGAAAGTGCCCAGGAGAGGTGGTGGCCAGGGAGGGCAGGTGGAAAAAAGAGGAATGAGCAGAAAATGGCAATAAAATGTCTCAGTTCTCATTAAAACACAACACTTTTCTAATCACATGTTAAGAATGATGGGCTCATCCCAGATGCTCTCTGGAAGGTCAGAAACATACAGATATATGTATCACTTACGTACCTCCCTCACTCAAGTGTTTTACAAGGAAAGGGACTTCAAGCAGTTTTGCTCTTTTACCATGAAATCCCTTTTTGAAAGCAGTGAGAAGTGCATTTCTCCCTTAAGATGACTCTTGTTATTGCTACCACTTGGTGCTGTCAGTGGATACTCAGAGACTGTTACAGGTGAGAGGAAAGCGAAACACGTCTCTTGTGATACTCCGTTATGGACAGACACCAACACCATGTTGCTACTGGCTCAGGAGAGCGGCAGGCAGGATTTGAACCGCTGACCTAGGACGGCTTTGCTCCTCAGACATGCTCCCAAGGTTTTAACACTCCCTGGACGGTAGGTGAACACAGATGATAAGAGGCTGTGACACCAGGCTGTGTACATTTTCATTTGGCACACTGATGCAACGGACATATTGTGACATTAAAACAATACAAGACAGCCCTGAGTAATAAAGTCCTTCTTCTACGATTACACTGTCTCAGGATGAGTAGGTTTTCCAGCCCACCGGCTCTCTCCCAACAGGGGCTATAGGGCAGGTCTGTCCTTGGTCTGCGAAGTGAGTGCCTGCCAGGGTGTGAAGGCCCTGCCAGCCAAGAGACAGATGTCAGGTCGAATGCAATTAATTCCCAACAGGACACCTCTGGAAGTCATTAGGCTCCTGCAGTCTGCAGAGATCTCTTTACGAGCCACGTCACTAGGCAAGATTTCAAGGTGACAGCGTAGCAGCACAAGTGATGCACAGGGTGGCAATGTATGTTAAAGCTGAACAGCGTTTCCTTCCAGGCACCATCAGTAAATACCTGTTCCTGAAACACCATGAGTTCTATCTGTTACCTTCAGCCATGGCTCCAAAGCACACAGAGAGTGTGCACACCAGTGCAATTGCAGCTGCCCGCAGGCGTTGCCCTCCTGCCTATCCCACTCCTGCTCATCCCACGACATCCACAGAGGGGTCCAGGTGGGTGTTGCACTGAAGAAGTGCTCTGGCAGAAGGCAAGCATCCTCTGCTGAGAACACAGCCTCAGGCACACTTAGTGCTGATAGGAATGGGAGCAGAGTAATTTCTGTCATTTCGTTTTCTATCAATCATCAATGCTATCAGGTCAGACTTCCTTGGATCTTCTCGTTTTCATCAAGAAGGCAGACAGCCTGATTAGGTTTTTTGCGGTTTTAACTGTGTTTTATCTAAGGGGGACTCTTAGTCTCTCTCTCTCTAGCTGTAGCTCACGGAGTAGGTGACATAAAGGGAACCCAAAAGGCCTGATGTAGGAAACTATGATTTCCACTTCTCCTTGGCCTCCTGCTTAGCATCATGCTACAGCTCTGACTTTCAGCCCCCGCTGTTCAGCATGTGGCATGTGCTTTTCTGAGTCTCACTTATGTAATTTCTTCCCCATCAGCATCAGGTGGACCCTGGTCATTCAGGATTTAGAGTTGGTTATTCAAATGACAGCAACCTGATTAAGTCTTTCATAACCTTGTTGTCATTAAACCTCATGCTCTGTCATTGGTATAACATTGGAGGGTTTATCTATAGCCTTTGACATGACTGATCCCACGTTCTCCAGTGCTTGTTGCCTGCTGGCTAAGCCCCTTCAGTGTCATCTGACCTTAGCTCAGGGACTGCTTTAGGCTAGATGATTTCATTTTGTGCTCTTTGTCCAGGGGTTTGAAAGACATAACTGGTTTTGTCTTGGTCCCTTTATAGCTCCTTTATATTTGCAAAGATTTAGGGGTAGATCTTATTATGTGGACTGAGGTACTGTCTGTGAAGCTCAGCAGCTCGTTGTCCTTCCTTCCTCCTCTGAATTTGTATAAAGTTATATAAAACATCTTTGTTCTGTCTCTGAGATTAGTCTCATTTCATACTGCTTGGCGCCCTCTGAACCTTCCATTGATTTGAATCCAAATGCCACAGCCACGGTCACATGAAACCATCCTGTTTCTTATACTTTCCATTACTTTGGCTCAATGCAGAGCATGGACTTTTGCCTGGTGGCTTGCAGCCTGGCAGGGTTTGCACATGCTCCTGTGCACGTCTTTGCTAACTGGGGAGATGTTATATTGCTCTAACAAGAGCAGAAATTGATCCCAGCATGGGTCTGACTTTTTAAGGACTTTTCCTTCAGCTTCCAGCAGTAAGGTAATACACATTTTCTCTGGCATTTCCAGTGTTCACTACGGAGGGGCTGGAGCATCCTTCTCTCCCTCATTTCCAGAGGCAGAAGTGAGGCGGAGGGAGGGGAGGTGAGAAAGGTCGTGCGGAGCTTTAGGGGTTGCGCAGGGACTGCAAGCCAGGCCTGAGGACCGGACTGCCCTACAAAATGTCGTGGACAGCCTAGTGAAAAATGCTGGAGAGCAAGGGCTGAGAAAAAGGGTACTGAAAAGCAAGGGGAGGGGTTTTAAGCAGTGCCCTTTGAAAATCCTGCCCTGAGCTGATTGAAGGAAAAAAAACATCTTGGAAGAATTGCAGGACATCAAAATCTCATTCAGAAGAGGATCCTAAAATTACAGTGAATGTTCATTATCATTTTGCATAGTTGTGAGAAGCCAGAGGCCACAGCCTGGCTGCTTTCACTGTGCTGTGTAATAAATAGCAAAAGGTCCCCCTCCTAAAGAAGTGTCAGTCCCAAATGCGGTTTTAGGTCTAATCTGTGCTCACACCACCTGCAGGTGGTGCCATCGCTGCCTTGCCCAGCTATGAAATACTAACGTGGGCCAGACGGGCTGCAGGGGGTCGAAGGGAGGTGGGTGCTGAGCTGTCACCCTGAGTCGGGGTGACCTCCCAGGGCAGTTCCCCCACCGTAGCCCACCTTGTCCAGGTTACCCCGATGCTCATGGCACCCCAGGGCCAGGAGGCAGCTCTGCACTGCCTGTCCCCTATTTGCCCAGCTTCACTCAATGGGATAGCCCCCCCCCCACCTTTTGTACACCCAGAAAGAAATATGAAACATGTCTTCTTGTGTGCTTTGGTAAGTAATGACAACACTATCTGTCCTGGCAGCTGAAATATTATCATTAGACAGTCATCTAAGTGCTTTGCTCAGACAAACAGGCATGGCTTTCCGAGCTGTTTTTCCAGGCTTTTGTCAGAGCTAAGCATACACCACTGCAGTAATTCATTACTTTAGAGGAGGGGCCATTTTATAAACAAAAGAGAGCTTTTAAGATTTTTTTTTTTTTTTTTTTTTTTTTTCCTTAGACTGTGAAACACCAAGTGGCAGTATGGGAGAGGAGCCAAGTTGTAGGATTTCTTCAGCCCTCTGAGTCAGATGCAATCCCTACAGGAGCTCAACTTCTCCTGGCAGAATAGCTGTAGGAGCACCCACTGATCTTTCTAGGGGGAGCTTATGGTTTCCAGAGGCTTTCATCAGGGTGTGTTTCAGCATCCTGACCAGGAGGCATTCTTAATTATTTTCTCGCTAAGAATATCCTGGGCTGAATTTACTACTCCTCACCCTTATCCCTTAAGCATTAAGCTAAACTGCTATTTCATGTTTTTACACTTAACATTGAAAAAGTGGAAAAATAAAGCAAAGTAAAAATAAAATGAACCCAAAATGGCAGCAAACATTTAAACCTTTGCTTAAAAATCATCCAGTAAAAACAAAAGAGCAGGAAATTCTGATCTGCAAGAAGAATGATTTTTGCCACTTATTGAAACCCCAGAAACTTCAATTACAAGCTCCTTCATTATTTCCTGTAAAAAAAAAACCCCACCACTGGGTATAAATTTAACTTTCCCGTCTTCTTGCTTTCAGAATTATTGGTTTAACAAAGTGTAGTAAGGTAATAACATTTCCAAATGTTACTGGCACTGCAACCGTGATGGTGAGTGTTCAGCACAGCCCCTGCCGCGCAGGGAGCGGCGATGCGGAGGCACTCCGCACGGAGGCAGCTTTGGCTAAGAAGTGGGATCTGCCACGATCCCTGCTGTTCTACAGCCGTCTGGATTACTGCCTGTCTTCACCCTGTTCACCTGCTTTTTCAGACTTTAGACGTGTGAATAGTTCCATATCGGTGCTGATGTGGGAAGTCGGTTCCCACTTCTGCACGGCATGGCTGGAGCTGGTCCTGAAGGAGGTGGTGGGTCTGCACCACAGCCCCAGGGAGAGAGACCCTGCAAGGCTTTAGAAACCTGGGCAGCATTAACATAGTGCTGCCTGGCTCAGTCTCTCTCTCTCTGCTTTCTACCTTTCCATCTCTCTAGCAGGATCTGAAAGCAGGAGGAAGTCCAATGTGGCCAACAATTTTGCTTTCGTCTGTTGTGCACCCCTCAAATTAAAGCAAACCTGAAAGCCACGCTCTTCTCTCAGGTGACTATAAAAGGTGCCCTTTTTTAAACTACAGATTTGAAGCGGTGAAAATTTCTGCTGCTCACCCAAGACAGTTGCAGTTTTGCCCCGGTAGCTGGCTGGCTGTGTTGGAGCTGCCTTTCAGTGGCTACAACTCTGGAAAATGGAAGAGTCCCCTAACCCCACAGTGGGGAAGGAGCCAGTTTGTTTCTCACTAATGAACTGCATAAACTGTATACGATTAAAACCACTCCTCGACTGAGGCAGGAGACCACCAGAGACAGTCTTCTCAGAACAACATGGAATATCAGCCAAAATAGCAGAATCCTGCTCCTTGCAACTCTTCGCACGCCCGGGGCAAGAAGCTGTGGGCAGAGGAGCGGGAGGAGGGGTGGAGGTGGCTTGAGGGAGGCTGGGAAGAAGACGAAGGGGAACCTGAGTTTGCACAGGGAACAGGGGTATACCGGCTTCCAAAAGTCATTCTATGGCTCTGCTTTGAATTTCCAGGCTAGGAGAAAACAATTACCCTGCATGGTGCCCTGGGGACAACTTGGGTTGGGACCAAAAAGTGCAACAAAAGTTTCAAAATCCCAGTAGTGCCAGCAAGAATTAGCCTCCCAAGGTCTCACTTAGAAAATCCCCAGGGAGTAAATCTTCACTGATCTTTATGCAGCAACCTTGCAATACTGAGGGGAGCTGAATGTTTGGTGGTGGAGCCTTTTGGAACTGAATATTGTGGCATCTCAGCCAGCAGTGACCTGGCTGCTTCCCTCACTCATCTTGGGGAACAGCCTGAAGACTTCAGTGGCTGACCCAGCTGGGAAATGTTGGGACAGTGCAAAATCCCTCCCTGATACAAAGGCGTTTGGCAGTAGAGTATGATAAAAAGCACACCAGCTGTGATAACAAAGCTGACTCCAGCTCTGCGAGGCAGGCATCTCGCTGCGCAGGCACTGCCGTCTGTGCTCCTCTGCCTTGCAGCTCTCACCTGAGGGATGCAGATACAGCGTGATCACATAGGTAACACACTGAGCTGGGCATCAAGAAATCTGGATGCTTGTCCTTGAGACGTTACCAGCCTGGACTGAATTACATCACCTCTTCGTGTCCACTTTACCTCTTTGGACAGGCTTGCTCTGTCCTGGCTCCTTCGGTCCGAGGTTGCCTCTCACTCCTCACAGACGCAACATCTGCTACAGGGAAGGACCCAAAATCAATTACAGATCACCAATATAACTGTTACACTGCAAAGCATTTTGAGATCCTCAGGGCAGGAAGTTCCCCTTGCCCTCACACACAGCATGTACACGGTCGTGCCTGTGTGTGTGCATGTGCAGGCTGTGCATGGATCATTCTTAAAACTCTATTAAAAACTGCATCTTCCACTGGGAGAGCAACAAAACAGGTTACAAAAATTCGAAGCGATCTCTACGCTCAAGTCCTGCAACCAGAAGCCATGACAAACCAAATGTAATTATAAGCTGGAACAACGTGTGCTAGTTAATATAAGTCCATTAGGGTATTAAATCATTAGAAGACCTCCACAGAGAGGGGATCATCAGTGCACAGACCTCCCTCAAGGAAATCGTCCCTTGAGAAGCAGAAAGAGATGTGGAGACGGTGATGCTCCTTCTTCCATCATGGAGGGTTTGTGACACTGACAGGGTGGTGGCTGCTCGGGCAGCCGGCACAGCCAGGGCACCTCTCCTCCTGTGAGGAGGAAACAGTGCCACACATGCACTTTTGGGAAGGCCCCAGCTACCTGAGTCAGCTATTTGGCCACCTACTCACCATGTGCGCTTTGGTATCGTCCAGGCTGGCACACCGTGTCCCTCCACCCCAGCACAGGGGTGGCACATATTGTCCCTGGGGTTTGTAGCAGCCATGTTACCAATTTTTCCATTGCTCCTTGCTGTGACAACCTGCAGCAGAAGTGGGATAATCTCTGTCTTTCATCATCTGTACTTTGAATGCTATTATTGAAAAGCATTTTTGCAATCCTCTTTACACAAAAAATTGGGCAAGTTGAGTACATCCCCTGTGCTCACCAGCTGCTTTCACAGAAAAGTGGTTCTAGCCAACAAGGGCAGAGGTCAGGCGTACACAGAAAACATGGAAAAAATCACATGCAAACCTATTCATAGAATCATAGAATCATCAACTCATAGAATCACTTAGGTTGGAAAAGACCTTTAAGATCATCAAGTCTAACCACTGACTTAGCACTGCCAAGTCCACCACTAAACCATGTGCCTAAGTGCCATGTCCACCCATCTTTTAAATACCTCCAGGAATGGTGATTCCACCACTTCTCTGTGCAACCTGTTCCCAGTGCCTGACAACCCTTTTGGTGAAGAAATTTTTCCTAATATCCATCCTAAACCTCCCCTGGTGTAACTTGAGGCTGTTTCCTCTTGTCCTATCACTTGTTACTTGGGAGAAAAGACTGAGCCCCACCTCGCTACAGCCTCCTTTTGGGTAGTTGTAGAGAGCGATAAGGTCTCCCCTCAGCCTCCTCTTCTCCAGGCTAAACAACCCCAGCTCCCTCAGCTGCTCCTCATAAGGCTTGTGCTCTAGACCCTTCACCAGCTTTGTTGCCCTTCTCTGGACATGCTCCAGCACCTTAATGTCTGTCTTGTGGTGAGGGGCCCAAAACTGAACGCAGTATTTGAGGTGCAGCCTCACCAGTGCTGAGTACAGGGGTATGATCACTTCCCTAGTCCTGCTGGCCACACTGTTTCTGATTCAAGCCAGGATGATGTTGACCTTCTTGGCCACCTGGGCACACTGCTGGCTCATATTCAGCTGGCTGTTGACCAACACACCCAGGTGCTTTTCCACCAGGCAGCTTTCCAGCCACCCTTCCCCAAGCCTGTAGCATTCCATGGGGTTGTTGTGACCCAAGTGCAGGACCCGGTACTTGGCCTTGAAGAACCTCATACCATTGGCCTCGGCCCATTGATCCAGCCCGTCCAGATCCCTCTGTAGAGCCTTCCTACCCTCAAGCAGATCAACACTCCCACCCAACTTGGTGTTGTCTGCAAACTTACTGAGGGTGCACTCGATCCCCTCATCCAGATCATTGATAAAGATATTAAATAGAAAAGGCCCCAGTACTGAGCCCTGGGTCCTATGTAAGATATTCCTTATCAATGTTTTATTAAAACAGTTTTAAAAAAAATTAATTTGCACAGCCTTTCCCAACCAGAGGCAGCAAAAATAAACAAATAAAATCAGGCCCATGGCAGCTTGCCACAGTTCTCACGGATTGCAGGGAAAATTGGTTTACTAATGCATGGACATCTGCCATTGCCAGAGCTGTACCCCTTCTTGCCTACTTATTTACTCTGGAAAAAGTCACCAAGTACTTTGTGTGTAGCTGAAGTGAGAACAGACCCCAAAGACCTGGCAGGAGACAGAGACACATTTCAGACCCCAGTGTAGTAACTCTGCCACTGGTTAGTACACGTACCCTGGTTAAGAGGGAAAAAGCCTGAAAAGCGGGTAACTAATATTAAAAGCCTACCCACAGTTTTTGAAAAGTGTTCATATTTTCCAGGGCTTATGTTGACTTTGAAGATATAGCAGTGGGTTCCCAAAGGCCCTGTGCACAGGAGCACAGCCCAGCAATGACGGGGCTGAGGGTCAGGTTTGCTGGGTGTGACGTTTCACTGGCATAGCTCTACTGAAAGAGTATTTCCAATCTGTGCTGCAAGATGAGCCAGCATAAGCCGGCCTCAGCTCAGACATCTCTATTTCTATCGCAAGCTGAAGACAAGCCCTTAGAGAGGAGCATGAGAGCTGTTACATGGATCCAGCTAAAATTCAGACAGCCAGCTATCTGGGGATTTCCCGAGTTAGCAATCGCACCTGGGCCATCATGTTTTGCCACCTGGGCCATCATGTTTTGCCACCTCAGATGGCCGTGCCCTCTGTGATTTCATTTAGTCTCTTTTTGTACCAGCAAAGACTTTCGGTCTCTGTAGCACCCTATGGCAGTGCCTCCTGCAGCTTATATATGTGAAAGGGCCCTTCCTTTCATTTACATTTGCTGCCTGATAATTTTACTGCAAACACGCCAGTTGTGGCATCGTTACAAAACAGTGACTCAGGACTTTCTGTTCACCTTCATCATTTTGTGTTTATACTCCCCATACCAGTGGTTGCTCTTCCAAACTGAAGTGTCTTCATCTCTGCAGCCACTTGGCCACTCTACAAAGTTTTTCCTAGATGTCTCACAAATGGCGGTCCTTCCACCGTCATGACTGCCTGCCACACATGGGGCAGCCACCACAGCAGCCAATGAAGCAATATTCCCAGTCTTCCTTTTGTTGGATCCTCCCACGTGGGCATCCTTTTTTTCCTTTCCTTCCTGTCTTTTTCCCAGTGCCTGTTTGCCCACTCCGTTGGGTGCCTTGTCCAGACCCCACGCTGTTTTTCCTCACCAAAGCAGAAGAGAGAGGGAACATTAAGGATGTTGACAGGGTGTAGAGGTTTACTATTACCAACATCAACCTGCAGGCTGTAGAAACAAACTGTTTGTGGCCCACCTCACTCAAGGTACTTTTAGTCTTAAAAACAGAAACCCTGAAATTTAGTAATGAATGATATATGACCACGTACATGCTATTGTGTCTGAGTTAGACATATATTAATTCTTAATCTATGTAGGTCAGACACTGCAACTCAGTTTAGGAAGGGCCCACGTGAAGGTCTGTGACCTGAGGCTGTGACCAGAGTAATTTATTATGCCTCCTCCATGACTCCCACCATAACCTCGCAAAAGACAAGAACATCGTCACAGGAGTACATCTGGCCCCTTTGCGTTCAGATCTCAGAGCAAAATTTGGGAAGGCTGGAAAACAAACTGAACAAAACAGAATAAAATATTTACTATTGTCTCTGCAAAAAGCACTGAATTTTATACAGCCTTTCCCAGAACGATCTGGATCAATGAAATCACTTTTTGACAACATGGAGACATGATGTTCTTCAGCAAAAGAATAGCCGCCTGGCAGATCAATCGAAATTCTCACTTGGACAGAATCATTTTCGCTTTCAAGACTGAATTACTCACTGCCAGCTGTAGGGTTAGTGTTCCTCTGCCAGGGTTAAAATTTCCGAAGCCTGTTTGATGGTATTTACATGAAATAGCACTAGCAGCACCACCACTGAGAAATTTTCACGGGGTAGGGGAGCACTTCCATGTTAGCACTTCTCAACAGAGACCTCAATTGGGCAAAAGAGACGAGAAGCAGGGCTGCGAGGGAACCCATAACCACAGCACCAGTGTTTTTCCACCCCTCTTCACTCCCTCTCAGCAGCGACCATGAATAACAAGCAGGAAAAACAGAGGCAGGTTTTGAAGAGAAATGAGGGCAGTGGGGGGGAGGAGGGAGGGCTCCTCTTATGCAAGAGTGGGTATAAAAGGGGGAGCTGAGTGCCCCTCCAAAATCGGGAAGAGCGGGGCAAAAGAAGAGTGTGAACCTCTTCACTGAAGAGCAGGTTTGAGAGGTCTGTGTTTCTTTGTACCTTTGCTGCAGCTGTTGCAGGGCGAGATTCGTTAGGAAATGTGCGTGGGCCCTGGGCTTGCTTTACACAGGGGATGCCTTTAGGAACAGCCTTGCTTTGACCTTCCTTGGTTCCTAGTTGCTGGAAAGCTTTTTGCCCAACTTTGGCCTGACGCAGGTTTTCTGGCACAGCTTTCTTTGGGGCGCCAAATCCTCTGACACGGGAGCTGAAGGGCAGGATAGAGTCTCTCTTCTTTCCGAAGCCGAAGCTCTGTCTTTAAGTACATGCTTGTACCTAAAACCACAGCAACCCAACAAAAGGGTCCGCATATAGTAATTGGAATAATATTGTGCACTCTTGCTTAAAAAAGGCTCAGTAGTAAAGCAAAAACTAACTGTAATTAAGTCCAACTAGGATAAAATATGCTGCAGGTGTAGCAGTCTATGTTCTGCATAGTCTGAAAGCTTCTCCTTTTGTAGAAACTATGGAAAGATAAAAGACAAAGATCTAAGAAGTGCGATAGTGCATGATGCATCTTAATAGGGGAATATTAATTGAGTGAGCCTAAGTGACCGGCAAATTAGGGAGGTTTTGTGTCTGAGCTTTGTAGTAGAGTATGAAAATAAGCTGAAATCAAAGGTCCTCCCTCATTACTGAAGCCAGCCAAATTCCCAGTGGTCTGAAGCAGGACTAGCACGGTGTTGAAAGCGGGTCATTGAACACTTTCTGGTGAAATTTTTTTTCTGGAGAAATCTGGGTATTTTAATTAATTGACTTTATTGATTGAGTTGTGAGAAAAAAAAAAAAGACAGCCTCCTGTGCTCCCCAAAGATATTGACAAGTTTTTGGCAACAGAAAAAAATAGAACTGAGTGCATGAGCACTAAAAAAAAGCCCTAAAGGTTGACCTGGCGGAAACCCCTGAGAAATTTCAACTGAACACTGAACTTCTCTTATGTGACAGAGCCACCAGAGCAGCACACCGGAGTTGGCGTTCAGCTGCCTCCTGCTCCCCCTCTTTTGCAGGGCAACATTCCCTGTGGCCAGGGATGCCTGCCTCGGGGCTGGTGCCCGTAGCAAAAGGAGACCACCAGGAGCTGCAGCATGACTTGGTCATGGGCCACGGAGGAGCTGGAAGCAGGAGACACCCAAACAACAACACTCTTGGGTGCTAGAGCAGCGTTTCTAAATCATGCATATAGGCACAATGATTTAAGGAAAAAAAAAATACGGTGTCTGTCGGTTATGGGATTTGCCCTTCCAGCGTTTATTGCCCACAGTAAACACATAAGTCTGGCAGCTGTTTTATACGTTACTAGCATCACTTGTAGCTTAATAGCCAAAGTCTTGTTAAAAAGGCTACTTTTCAGAGTTTTACAGAACACAAGGTGCCCTTCACTGAAACAGCCTTGGTTTCCGTGACTTCGATACTGCGAGTATCAGGTGGGTTTGCTTTTTCCCTGTGTTCAGTCTTTGCACAGGAGGACGAAGCAGACCAGCTATAGCTCACAGGTACGGCGTGGCCTGGCCCCTCGTGCACGCCGCTGGTGCCTAGTGCCTCGTGCGGACCCATGCAGGTGGAGGTGCAGGAGACACAGATTTGGGCTGTGCTGTCACACGTCCCACCTGCACCTCCACTGGCCTCCAAGGGACCAGCTTTCTGACCCAGCCTACCTGCGGGAAGGACTCTCCAGGGGAGAGGGGAAAGAAGGCAGATGGCAACAGGAAACCTAGCTCATTCTCTTAGCGTTTAGCTGAACAAAATGCATTTTTAATGGAGGAATCACTTGTCCCATCGCGTGGGTCTGTGGCTGGGCTGCATGCATTTTATAGCCGCCTGGAGATGGTACAAGTGCCCAGCAACTGTTCTGTTGCCAGATGCATCCTTGATGGAGATGCTCAGGCAGCTAGAGGACAAAACACCTTAAATATTTCAAGCTGTTTGTTTAAGCCTTGTGTGCACGATAGCATTTCGTGCGGGCCTGTGCTCAGAATCGCTTTCAGACCTCATTACAGCTAAGGTGATCAGATTGTTTAAATGAAAAGCAGGGCTGCAGAGACAGAAATTTCCCATCCCTGTGGCGTTAGACACCCGGCATACAGCGCTCGGGCCCACAGGACTCGGCTGTCCCTACCTCCATCTTCAACTCCAGCAGCTCCGGCTGCCCAGGTGCACTGAAAACATCCTGCTCTCTCTGCTCTCTCCTTGAAGCCAACACGTAACTGGGCACCGCCGTACAAACCACGCCTGACTGGCCCTCTAAAGGCAGCACATGGATGTTAAAATCAGCCCTACTCCCATTAGAGCCATGGGATTTTAATTACTAACTGTCACAGGGGCACTGAGCGAAGCCCAGTCTAACCCAAGTGCATCATCCCCAGTTTGATTCATAGTTTATTTGCTTAAAGAGAAAGAAGGGGCATGCCAGACTGGAGGAGCATTTCAGTAGTAGTAGAGAAGTAGCAGAAAGATGTCCAAATCTGCCCCCTTTGCCAAATAGTTCTTGGAAAGCTAAGACTGGGAGGTACGACATCTCAGTGATCTGTCTCTGGCAACCTAATCCATCTAGCTTTCATCCTCTCCTTTTCAACACATTTTGTTTTAAAGAGGAAAAAGAACAAACTTTTGATCTTCTGGATAGGTCAAGAGGGGAAAAAAAAAGGTAAAAAATGAGAGTTTAATCATTTTACTCTGCAGTAGCATACATGTCCCACTCACTGATGGGTACCCAAGCTGCAAGGTAGAGATTAAAGGCAATTTATCCAAGAAGAAAAAAAATCTGGTCTGACTGTACAACAAATACAGGAACAAAGAAGTCCGCATTTCTTTGAGTCTGGCACAAAATGAACTGAGTTATTTTCAGCTCCTATAATCGCTTCTTCTGCGTAGTAAAACGCCCGTGTCTGTCTTGGTAAATGTGTAACTGCAGGCTATGCAGACGTGCCGGGACGGGTTAAAGGTTGTGTATCCATCCCTAGAACTTTCTATGCAGCCGGTGTTAAGCCGTGCTCAGGTTTCACCGAGTCCTGTCCGGCTTGAGCTAACCGGACAGGGTTAGCTGTCCAGTTTCAGCCCCCCCACTCCCCACGGGCCTGTGATGTAAAGGAGCTTTGCGCAATGCCACTGCAGATATGTAGAAAGGGCCCTCCCGTGGAAAGGGCATAAATCCACCAGCAATCACGACGCACCGCTCCAGGGGGACGAGGTGTCGGAGGAGCCTGCCCAAGGTGGGGGGACAGCACCAGAGGGGCGGCGCACGCCAGGACGGAGGCGAGTAAGCACAATTCCTGGATTATGCTTTGAATGCCAGTTTTTCAACTCAGGTTTTCACGCTCTTCTGAAAGGCTGTGGGCTGACTTCTTTAGGGAAATAAACCGCCCTTGCTTTCCAGAGATCGGGCTTAGTGTAAGTGCTGTCAGTGAGAAGTGCTCCTCTTGCTTCTGCTCATGAGAAAAGAGCTGACATGATGGCTCTGACAGCTGCAGAGAAGCAACCACCGGCCACCAGCGGTGCCTAACGGCACAGCCTGACCAGGTGGCGGAGAGTCATCCTCCCTGCTGCTACAGGAAGGATTAAGACATGCTACAAAAGAATTGTATGATGAAAAGAACATGATGGGAAGGGCAGTGCCTCTAATTCATGGCTTTTTGGTTTGGTTTTTCTGAGCCGCCGCTTTGTGGAAAATGCAGAGTAGACCGGAAATGCAGTAGCACAGTAGCTGGCCTAACTGTGAAGATGAAGTTGGGAAGACACCTCCCAAGATAATTTTTTAACTGGTCATAAGGAATGAAGAAGCCCTGCAGTGCTGCGTGTCACTTGCTGCCTGTGGGGCTGGGGAGGCAAAGACACATCAGCAGAGGGGACAGCAGCACCGACTGCCGCTGCCTACACGCTAATTTAGAGGATGGGGTGGGAGTTACTGGGGAAGAGCAATCCTTGGATGAAGGCACAGGGCTGGAGGTCCTCCCCTGCATGGGAGCAAATAGTTTTAGGCCCGAACCACAGGCACCTGCTAGGAAGACCCTCAGACATCCCGAGGGCCCATTGCAACAGCAGGAGCTCCATTTGCAAACCAAGCTGTTAGATAGGAGCCTACAGCCTGGGAATGTAGATGTGCACCTTAACAGGCGTATGTGATCAGCAAGGTATGTCTAATTACCAAGCATCTGTGCATCTCAGTGTTTGTATTTGCAAGAGAGTGGTGATACTGCAAACTGGAGTATTATTAGGCATGAAACACTTGGGGATCTCTCAGTGAAGTGAATATGGTTATACATTGTTAAGTCAGACTGGGAAGGTGACAGGTCTTGAATTTAAACCCAGACACTTGTACCCTGTATAAATTAAAGCGTTGCTGAGACAGATATTACACTGTGTCCTCTTCAAAAGGCTCAGGCTACCAGACTTATAACAGTTGACAGGCCCAGTGTGACTCAAAAAATCCTGGAGAAAGAAGACAGAGAGCAGAGCTTGGTTACTGGCGAGGCTGTTAGCATTTTGCCCGTTCAGTGAGCGCTGCAGAGCTTAGAAAGTGCAACAGAGGGTGAACAGAGCTACAATAAACAAGAAATGACTAGTAGAATAAAATTACAGCTCTGAATAACAGGGTTTTGGCCAATGATGTGTATTATAGATGCATAATTTCCAAAGCATTTGGATTTCAAATACACAAATTCAGTGTCATATACTAGAAGGTACAGCAGAGCTTATTAGGTATCAAAAAACTGGATACAGGAAATTATAAAAATGCAACATTTGTCAGTGTGTTCACACGTGTGTGTGTACGTATGTGTGTTTACATGTGCCTGTGACTGTATCATTCCCAGCATTCACCAGATCCTTTGTGCCAAAACACCAGTGACATCCACCTCCAGTAAAATTCTCTACTTCTCGTCAAGAAAAACAAGAGCAGCAAGTGGTCCTTTACCGCAGGAGAAGACTGCCTGCACAGTAGAGTAAAACTCAGCTTACTCCTTCTAACTCTGCATTCAGATAAAGAAGGTGCTATGAAAATGGTTTCAGCATTAGCACATTTGTATAAGGAAGCCTTGAGCGTGTTTGCCTAGCAGCTAGAATGAATGTTTGCGCTGGGCTCCGAAAATACAAAATGCTCCGCTAGTGCCAAGTATTATGCTGACTAGACATTCCAAGCGGGATCGTGCAGTGGTCGGACCTGAAGAGACCTGGTTTCCAAACCCACTTCCCGCATAACAGCAGGCAAATTGCTTACCCTGTGCACACGTCAGCAAGATTTAGCGCAGCAGTTTGCAGAGACAGCTCTGACCAGGTCCCGGGAGCAATGTACTTGCGTGGTTATAACGTTTTGCCAGAACTAGCACACGCTAGCTTGCAAGCCTAACTAGACAGTGTGCACAACCACATTGCCTCCCGTGCTAAGTTGCTAGGGTACTGCAGCGGGCAATGGAGTCAACTCTGTGCTTAGAATTTCCCCACCTGCTGCCGTTGAAACTGGTGGCCATCTCACCCTGAGCTTTTCAGGGGGCAGAGTGAGGCCAAGCAGCACTACACACTGAAATTCCTGCCTTTGTAACTCCAACACAGCACTAGCACCTCACCCTGCGAGTAAGAGAAACGGTGTTTACAGCAGGTTGATCAGTCTTATTTCCTCCCCTCTTTCTTTTTCAGCAGGCACTGTGGAAGCAATTCTTCAACATGAACCTGGTAGCAGATCTTCTCTGTTTGTTGGCATGCCTCACTGCAGTGACTTCTGACCGGGTCTACGTCCACCCTTTCAATTTGTTTTCTTTCAACAAGAGCACCTGTGAGGAGCTGGAAAGCCTGGTCCAGGAGGGAAAGAAAACTTTTGTCCCTGTCTCCATCGAGTCCCAAACCACACCTGCCTATGAAGATGACCTGAAGGACAGGGACAAGCTGGAAGCCCCAAGCCTGAGTGGCCGGGGGAGGCAGAAGCTGAGCTACTTGAAGGACTTTGTGTATGTCCTGGGCGTGCGGTTTTACAGCGAGCTGCGGGAAGCGCGACGGGGCCAAAATGTGCTCCTTTCCCCAACTAGTCTTTATGGCTCCTTGGTGTCTTTCTACCTGGGTGCCTCAAACCAGACAGCAGTTGATTTGCAGGGGTTGCTGGGATTTGTTCCCCCCTCCGGAGACCCTGACTGCACCTCCAGGGTGGACGGACACAAAGTTCTTTCCAGCCTGAGGATGATCGAAAGCCTCATCAAGAGCAGGGATGAGGAGCTGCTCTTTTCCAAGACGCTCTGCCTCTTCTCTGCCCCCGGCGTACCTCTGTCCCAGCTCTTCGTGCAGGACTTGCTCCCCTCCGCTGACGCTCTCTACGCCCGCGCTGTTGACTTTACAAACCCAAGTGAGGCAGCAAAGCAAATAAACGCCTTCGTGGAGGCCAAAAGCGAGGGCCGAAGCAAGTGCTTACTGACAGACATCGATCCATCTGCCGACCTGCTGTTTGCAGTGGATGTCCGCTTAGCGGGTACAAGGCAGCACTGCTCATTTTGGGGACAGGCGGGGTGGAGGATGGGCAGTGGCCCTGCTCCTGGCAAGGAAGCAAGGTCACACCTGGCCAGTGGCAAAAGGGCTCAGATGAAAGGCTGAACCGCTGCTCCATGTACAGTACCCTGCTCCCCACCGCTGTGTTGGGGGTCCTGCCTGCACTCTGCCACGAGCCAGAAAGGGCGACGGGGAGGAGGTGGAGGGAGATGGCCTCCAAGAAATTTTCCTTGTCCAGGAAGCTAAGGATTAGGAAAGGTGTGGGAAGGGGAATAAGAGAGGATTACGCAGCGTTTCTGACTGCAAAGGAACTGAAAGTCATGAGTGGCCTCCAGCAAAAATGATCAGGAAGTAGGTTTAAAGCAAGCCAGAAAAATACCTTTCCCCAGGACCTGTATTTCCACAGGGGAGCTGGGGGTAACAGGCCAGAGGTACAGTTTCAAGAAAGGCTAAAAAATATAATAGACATGACCCCTCTAGTGGCTATTAAACACAGAAATCCGGAGGCAACTTCTAGCTCAGGAAGCAACCAAACAAGCTACCAGTTATGGAAGCAGGAAGCATATACAAAACTAGAAGAATTAGGGCAATCCCTTATTTAGCTAGGGTCATTCCATGCTGCCGCCCCAGAAATCCCCCTGTACCACAGCTGAGCCTCCTCTTCTGATGGTAGCTGCTTTTCAGCACCCTTGCCACCGCATACCAGATAGCATGCTTTAAGACAGCTTGCCTACCAGTCACCGTATTTCAGAAAACTTGCAGTAAGTAATAAGTTTCTAAACAGGCCTCTGCTGATAAAGGTGGAGCTCTGCTCCTCTTGAAATGCTTTTGTGCCCTCACCTTCCCACCTGTAAATTGGATATCAGGTTTTCTTTTCCTGTCATGGGTGCTGTCATTGACTGATCCCAACTCCTCAGGGAGCTGTGAGCATCAGTTTTCTCCTCAGTGTAAGGTCTAGCATAGAGACGATGATACTGCAAAAATCGTTCTCGTGTTACAGACTTGGGCAAGTTACAAGAGCAGAGTTTTCCGTTAGCAGAACAATTTCTTCTTCTTCTTCTGTATTGGAAATTTGTAATTTTATTAACTTAGGAAGACATGCTCGAGGGTCTGAGTCACTGGGCCAGCTCTGCTACCTCTTCTCTCTCAAAAGGGTGAACTTGAGATGATGTGGTCTTCACACATGGGATGGAGAAAATTGGCTCAAGAACAAATGAATTAGATAAGCAACTCTCTTCTAATAAACATAGGAGATGACTTCAGCATTTGCTTTGCCATTTGGTTGCAGAGGGTCAATCATGACAGCTGATGCTGTCACGTTCCATGTCTGTCCCTATAGCTACAGAAAGGAAAAAACTACATTTTTTTCGCTGTGAAACACATTATATATGCTCCCAAGGTGTTATCAACAGCCACAGGATTGATAAAATGACAGAAATCCATACAAAACAACAACTAAATGTTCCAGTGGTCTCAACTGTTGTTTGCTTGCACACAGTTGTTTTCACATTTGTAGACTCGCTGCCGAGCGGGGACTACCATTTAGAATCCAGTGCAGAACATCAGCTGCAAATTTTACTGATAGACTACTTTTTTTTTTTTTTTTTTAAGTTGCAAAATAATTACAAACTAGTGAATGAAAATAGCACCGTGGGACTGCACAATCTTAAGTACCCTGACCTTCTCCTATTTAAACTCACTTTTGTACAGAGACCCCTCAACAACTTCAGTTTTAACTAGAAATTTGGTAGGATGGTTTTTCCTGGTTTTTTGTTTTTGTTTTGGTTTTTTTTTTTTAAAGTAAAAAGTCATAGCTTTCCACAGAAAGTCACCCTCTCATTAAACTTGTCGGGCTGGCATAAAGCCTGTACTACAGAACATGGAGATCATCACCTGAAGCAAAGAGGTGCAGCGGTTCCTTCTTGTAGTCCCAAGTCAGCACTGCAGAGCACTCTTTTACTCTCCCAGGCTCCATCTTCGCTCTGGGATTGACAGCCTGTTTCACGTCAGTTATCTTCCCTACACTGTAGACACAGGTTTCTTCCCTGCTCTGCTGTGGTTGCCAAAAGGTTGCCAATCCCACAGCTTCTGGGTCCTGATATGAGAGATCTCACGGTAAGAAACCATTTCTTCCAACGTGTCAGCTATCGCCTCCTATAGAAGGGAGTTCATCTTCAGTTTTCTTCATTTTACATTCCAGGTCTCCAAGGCAAAAAGCAGGGTTTCTTAAATACACTGTAAATGCATCTCTCCCGTGTCCAAAGAAAATGCTGTAAGAAACAGATAGCCATAGTAAGACTACTAATATCTTTTAGAGCGCTTTCAGGGGAATGCACACCTAGTGACACATTTGGGGGCACAAATGTCCAGACCCTCAACTAGCGGAAGGCCACAGGGAGCCGGTTTGTCATGGTTCAAGACTGGCACAATATTAATGGACTCAGTCCCAAAGTCAATAGCAGAGCTTTGAAATTTTGCAATATCTTTCCCAAGACTATTTAAAAACAATTACTATCCCATGTTGACACATCTAGCTATCTGAATGCTCAATTCTTTTTTTTTTTTTTTCCTTTTATTTAACTGTTACAGCCTTGACTTTTGCTATCCTGTGAGAAAAATTTCTGCAGGTTATACAGATCACATGAAAGCGACTCCTTTCTCCTTGCTCTTGTAAAATAAGAAAAAAAGAGGAACAGCTCTACTTCCTTATTCTTTGTTTTTCTTACGCCTTTCACATCTCCTACCTGCTGCTTCTTTTTGCTGAAGTTATAGTAGGTGAAAGTGGCTAAATGCTCTTTTTACGCAAGGTCATTTGAGAGGCAGGTGTTCCTATGCAAAATCACTTACTACATATTAAACATGTTAGGGTCCAGCATTTATCTGGATTTATTGGAGAACTGACTAGTTAACAGTACAGCTAGACCAGCTCCTATTTTATAGCAATATTAATTACTTCAATGCAAGGAGGTGTGGCCTTTACCGCGTGTACATCTGTTATTCCCTAATTCCACCAAACAGCAATTTTGAGATTTCTGACCTTTGCCCTTCTCGCTGATGGCAGTAGTTTCTTTAATGCCAACAGGATTATCTGCCTAACTGGGCAGCAGGACTGATCTCTGTGGCAGCGAGCAGATAACATGTTGAAATGCAAAGCTGCACAGAAGCAGCGGGAGGGGAGAGCGAGGCTTCCCAAACTTGTGAACTGGGTAAGACATCTATATTAAGGTTGAGCAAGTGTTCAAGCGTGTTCCTTTTTAACCTCCTTGGCTCAATCAACACTTCGGTGTCATGCTCACTACTTTCCCCATTGCTTTGGGTCCTAAGGTGGCTGAGGGTGAGCCCTCAGCCTTCCCTCTCCCAAGCCCACCTGGCTGCCTGAGAGCCCTCCTGAAGCAAAGGCTGGTCCTGATGGATGTGCTCCCAGATGTGCCATCACAGCTGCTCAGGGGATGGAGAGGAAATCCGAGCAGACCCTCCACACAGCCCTACGAGCCGACCGGGAGCCACATGGCAGCCTGTGAGGAAGCAGGCAACCAAGCCAGCAGAAACACTGTGCCCAGGAAAGGCCACAAAGTCAGTAGAACTATGGCAGCTTTGGCCACAGTCCTGGTTGTCGCCATCCCTGTGCCGTGACCCTGCACCAGCCTCTGCCTGATGCTACCAGAAGGCATATTAAAGGCAGGATACTTAAGTTTACAGCAGTTAAACACGATTTTATACACACAGCCCTTGTCTGTTGCACAGTGTGGTGCTTTTAAACAAACATACGTACCCCCTAAGGGGCAGAGGGGAGGAGTGAAGAAAGAGAAGAATCAATTTCTTCTTTCTCAATCTGTTTTTCAGTGAACCTTAAGCAAGCCTCCCAGGTCAAGGAGCGTCAGGAGTTCCAAGTGGATTCAAACACGAAGGTCTTGGTCCCCATGTTGTCAGTCACAGGGACATTCAAGTACAAAAACGATGCCAGCGGGACTTTTTCTGTGGTGGAAGTCCCCATCAGCAAGACGGCGCTGCTGGTGCTGCTGCAGCCCATCAACGGCAGCGACCTGGAGCATGTGGAGTCCCAGCTGCCGTTGCAGTCCTCGGCCTGGCTTCAGCAGCTGTCCCCAAGGTAGGGACGACAAGACGGGGTGCACTGCACAGGCACCGGGGTCGGATCCTGCCAGGGAGGGTTTAACACCGAGCACAGAGAGAAACACCCACAAACACAGGGAATCTCACTCTGAGGGAGCTCAACTTCAGCGGGATCGGCTTTGTATCTGGGGGTATTCCAAGGAAACAAGCAAAGTGCCTTTCCACAGCTGACAACACAGAACCCATGAATTGGGATGATCTGGGGTTTAACAGCGTACCCGGGGTAGATTTACGGTGACTTCCCACATGGAAACAGCAACATGATGCCCATGGGCCCTTGGTAGCTGTCTGTCCCCACATTCCGAGCACTTCTTGAGGCTCTTTTCACACGCCCATTTCCCCAGGACTGCCCAAACACCATGCTTTCACAGGGGAGAGCCCGCACGCGCTCACCCCTCTTTCTCTCTCTTTTCTGCAGAGAAATTAAATTAACGCTGCCGGAGTTAAGAATAGAAGGCAGCTCCGATCTACAGGAGCTTCTTGCGGATATGGAACTGCCAGCACTGCTGGGGAAGGGGGCAGATCTCAGTAAAATAAGCGACACCAATCTAACAGTTGGAAAGGTACAGTACACATCACTGGCATTTAAAAAAAAAAATGCCTCCTGCTCAGTTTCATCCTCTTGTAGAACAAACCAGTCGGAGCTATGTGGGACACGTGCTAGTAGGAGACTTTCCACATGACTGCACGATAGTCAATACTTTTTAGATTAACTCATCAGTTCGCTTTAAACCATTCACTGCAGCAAACATAGCATGCAACACAGGTGAAGTTTAAGGCCTGAGTGTGCTGGATACTCTGAGTACAAATTCGACTGCGTTCGTTACCACCTCCAGCTCAAACACCTCCAAGCGAGTAGCACAGGCTGCAGCTATTGGGCTGTCGGGGATAATCCGCCATCACTTTGGGACTACTCCCAGAAACGACCAACGCAGAGGTGCACGCAGCACGTCAAGACAGGCACCAGCATCCAATTCCCCAGGGGAAGAAGGAAAAGCTTGAAAGAGAGGGCTGTCTTTCATAAAAAGAAGGCAAACGATGTTCCAGAAGTATAATTTGAGTGCCTTTACTTTTATTTAATTTTATATTTGGAAGGTACCCTACCTTGGAAGTTCTGTCAGGGGCTGCAAGGGTGCCAGGATTTCACACAGCCCAAGCGTGCAAGCAGTTGTAGAGCTTTTTCATGTCATGGAACAAGTACTCCAAGGTCTTTTTAAACATTCATGGAGGCTATTCTGTGCTGCTTAGAGCTGATCTAAGCTACCGATTACTTCATGTGCACTTAAACCCTCATTCATCTCCTCACTCTAATGCTCTGATGACTCTGGATTTACTCGTATGTTTTGCCTTACAGGTAATAAATAAAGCCTTTTTCAAACTGACCGGTGATGGAACAGCTCAGCCGGAAGACCCCGCAGCACAGAAGGAAGATTTGGTGTTCCTGGAAGTAACGCTGAACAAGCCGTTCCTTTTCGCTGTTTTTGAAGAGAAGTCAAGGGCGATGCTTTTCCTTGGCAGAGTTACAAACCCACTGCAGGGGGTTTGAACGTGGCCACGGGGGACGGGGAGGGAGGGGAATGACGCACGTTTCCCATCACCTTTTTCTTACTCATCAGCTGTTTTTATGATCTTGTTGAGCGCTCTACTTAGCTTTGAGACGAAGAAGGTAGCGTTTGAAATACAGCTTTTTGAAAGCTAAAACACTGCAATATTTCATCCCACTTAATCTATTTCACATGAGGTGACTCAAACTCTTCCTCCAGCTTCTCTTTTCTTTATTCCTACTTTGTCTCTCCCCTTCTGCCCCCAGCTCCCTTTTTTGATGCAGGGAGGACAAAGTAGTAGCCAGCAGGGCATTGACTTTAAAAAAAAAAAAAAAAAGTTTTACAAGCAGAAGCAGCATTTACTATGGAAAAATATAGAAAAAGACCTCTTCACTCCTTAAGAGGTCACTTTAATTTTTTAGTTTGGTCCGTTTTGCAAGAGACGCCCCCTTTTACGTTACAGTGAAAGTTTTACAGTTATCCACAGAGATTTCTAGCTTCATCAGCAACATTTTCCTTTAAAATGCTGCCAGCAGCACGGGCAGGCTTCGCTTGTCCCACTGAGACAAGATTTTTTGCCTTGGAAGCAAAAACACATTTAGAGGAAGTTTCTTCTTTCTGCAGCCCAGATGGATACATTCATTTCTTAACTCTATGGAAAAGCTAAAAATAGAGTTTGTTAGCATTAATGGATGTGATGGATAAATTCTCATGGCCTGACAGAATTATCTCCAACTTTTTTAGGGGAAGAAAAAAAAAAAAGGCCTGCTATTCCAATACAATTCTATTCCTTGGATTACTTTCTAAGAGAGGCATTTATTACAGCCTTATAGTGACAAAGAACAACACTGTTAGAGCACAGATCTGTAAACTTTAACATATCCAAACCATATCTTCTTAAACAATAGCATTAATGGCAATAATCTATATTAGTATAAAAGATGGATGGGCTGGTACGCGTGAATAAAAACGTTTCAGTGGTCCAATCCAACTCTTAACAGAGTCATAAAGGTTTGAAACATTACACTGGAAAAACAGGTTATTAGATGACTCTTGAATTAGGAAGTGAGGAATTGGGAATGAAGTCTTGGTACTACGGAAAGCCTCTCAGTGGAACAAGAATATTCCATCTCTCATCTCTAGATTTGTCTTTAGCACCGATGGCGTTTAGAAAATAACTGCAAACCTCTTTGGTGCATGATGCCAGATGTATCCTACAGAGCATGCTAGCTCCTTGTCATCCACAATGGCCCAAATGTCCATCCAATCCAAACCCATTAATGCCAGTGGCTTGTCTGTCGCTCATGGAGATACACGATGGATCCTTCTAGCTTAACGGAAAAGACTAGTAAGTAACACAACTCACTCTTGAGAATATTAAGGTGTCAAGTGCTATGATATAGCATCCATGTGTTTATCCGATTATACCGTATGTATTCCAGATGGTCTAACATCTAAATATAGTATGTTTATTATATATACAGAAGCAATTAACTACAAATATGCAGAGACAGAAAGATGCAAATAAAACCACTTCGAAGTTGCTTTGCCACAGTTCAGTTGGTTTTATGTTCATAACTACATCCCTTGTTCTGGCTTCTGAAATTTGCTCCAAGTCAGATTTATGCTTTTCAAGACAGTAAATTGCAAATTATTATGCAATACAGCCAATGATACAGCTGTAAGCATGAAAGAGGCAGCTTCCAAGGGTTCATACTAATTTGGAAGTTATCCTGTTTCCTCATTAAAGTCAGAAGGTAGCATCAGCCGCAAACAAAATTTCAGACCACAAAATGCTCCATTTCCATGGTGAATATGGAGGATAACGAAAGGGAGCCCCTGGCCAGTAAGTTCTGGGACAAAATGCCATTATTCACCAGTGGGGGCTGCCTGCTGTTGGAAGGCTCCCTACCCTGTGCAGTGATTACAGGCAGAAAAACAAAGAAACAAAACCCACCACCCACAAACCAAACACTTTTCAGAAAAGAAACTCTGTGGTGGAGGGCACCTCTCCACTGACACCCTGGAGAAGAAAAGGAAGGAAGAAAGGTCCGAGACATGGAACTAGAAGTACACTGGCCAGAGCAAGGAACTGGGAAGAGACAGGTGCTGGAGCAAGTGCTACAGTACCAAAATGATAATTGCACGTGCCCTTCTCCTACGTATTTAAGTGGTAAAAAACAAAACAAAAAAACCCACCCCAACCCCCCCCCACTAAATCTCTCCACTTCACCAACAATACATACTCTCCTGAAACTTGTTTCTGACATTAATTTTACATCTAAAACTTTTATGGTATTTTCCTCAACTCTCATCTAGTGGTCTCCTCCCATTCCACCAAATTCCCCTGCCAGGCACAGAGCGATGCCCATTCCAAGCATCCTAAGCATCATTCACACCCTGAGCTCTCAGCTGCAGTCCACAGCTCAGCAGCACCAATGAAGCACCTAAAATCATGCTCTAACAGACAGGAGATTTGGAGAAAGAAAGCAAAGACAAGGACAGGCTTTTTAAGCTTCATCAAAACAACCCAGTTTATCCCTGAGCGTAGCTGACAATTATGCTGATAAGCTTAAAAAAAAAAATAAAATCTAGGCAGTTTGCTTCCTCATCCCTCCAGTTCAAGCATGAAAATACAACTGCTGACGGAAGAAGAAGAGTAAATATTCCTCAATATTGAGTGGTCCAGCCAAATACACATATTGCTAGTTATCTTGAGGTGACGAGGTTAAAACAGTCTGGTCCACTTCTGGTATAACCCACAAACTTGAGAATCTAATTACCATTTTAGAGGAAAACATGCCACCACTCTTTCCCTCCCCAGTGCTATTATACAAAACCTCTTCCAGCTAAATTCCTTCCAGCCTTAGAAAGGGATAGCAAGTTTTCTAGAAATCCTAGAAGAAGAAAAAGGCACAAAATCTGCATTACTGTCATGAAGTGAAGTACACTTAAAAAAATAATATTCTGAGGAACAGAAGAAAGAGGATTAGTAGCAGAAGACATCTCTATCAGAACACACTTACTCGCATGGCAGATCCTCTCCTCCTGACTGATCCACAGTATTTGAAAATGCTAAAATTTATTTTACCAAAGCCAAAGCCAATTCACACCGCTTGTTTCTTTCAACAGGGTTATCACAGAAGTTTTTAACTAACGTCGCATTCCCCTGAAAATTAAATGCTATTCAAGTGAACAAAAGTCAAAGATGGGCAACTGACATAAAACCAGTGATATAGACATTTACAGCAATCACAGGACCACTCAATAATTTTGATTTGCTATACAATGTTATTTCCCGCCCTGAAATTAAAGCTGATCTTCAATGGAAAAGAAGAGAATTCAGCCTGTATACCCAGCAAGCTGACGATGACAAGCAGGACGTGGTGTTACTGCAGGGAGGTGTGGGAAGTCCCATGTGACAAAAGGGCAAGTAACCTTTTCGTGCCTTTTTGGTTTGGTACACAGATAGCATCCTTCCCCCTGCTTTTGGAGGATACAAACAGAGCTGGTCCATCTTCACTCACTACTATGCGCAGATCTCAGAATCTGCTACTTTTGTGACAGATATTACAGATATTTAAATCTATAGAGATACATACCTTCCAAAATAAGAAATTGCACAATGCATTTACAAAACTACAATCTCAGTCTTGTATTACAACTTACACATTCATTTTATGATAAGAAAACATCGCTGAAGACAACAGCAGCTAGTGGTAGCAAGACATCTGTACTGCTGACTCTTAAGAAAAGCAAATGCAGAGCTGCCGGGAGACCAAGCTTTCCAGGTTCATCAATTAGAAGCCTGCAAAAATATAATACAGACCACAGACTTCTTGTTCATAACAGTAAGAGTTATGTTCATTCAGCAGCGTGTCCCTCAGCCCTTGGCTGGCTGAGTATCTCCCCGTCACTGAACGAGACAAACGGATCTGACATCCGGCAAGTTGGTTCACTTTGCTGTTTTTCTTCAGCAATAAATTTGGATGCTGTCTCAATTGTACATGTTGCCATGAACAGAGAGACGCTAAGCAAATTAGAAGAGCCAAATGCTGCTCTTCATTACTCAGACTGAATCCAAGAACCAGCTACATAATTTTAAGCAGTAGCACTTTCCCCCGACCTCCTTCATAAAATTTAGAAATGTCATAATAATCACGTAGCCTAATTGCTTCAAAAGTGCAGCAATCACATAGTTGTGTCTTCTCAACTAAAATACAGTCAATTCTCTAACAGTGAGAAAAAAAACACCTTAGTGCTGTGAAAGGTTTGTTCACTACAATTTCAATGCTACATAACAGCCATGTGCTACAAACTCCACATCTCTAAGTACCTGGAAGATCTGCATCATCTCCGGCTCTCCCTCTAAGACCCAAACTCTCTAAATACTTTAGGAAGAAATGCATATTTTTAATTAATAAACATGAACTAGAATTCTAGTGTTAAATTTTCACAGGGTAAAAAAAAAAAACAACCACAAAACCATAAACAAAACCTTCCTTCACTCACACAAGACATTCCCTCATTTGAAAGCCTCAAATTCACCTCCTCCTGTCTCCAGACCTGTCCCTCACATATGAGAGAGACATGTCAATAGGCAAATCACTCTAGGCTCAAGAGAGCTCTTTGTTAATCCTTCTACCATTTAAAACCCTAATAACACTTTCAAATTTCCTGCTATGTAAAGATGCACCTTGTACTGAGCTAACTAGGTTTGAAGTTACCAGAATTCTACGAGTACTCAGGCACAATATTCCCCTGAATTCTAATAAACAATATAATACAAACCAGAAATATGCCAATTTTGAATAAATTCTAGCTTAGCGAATTAAGTTTTAGTTTGAAAGAAAACAGGTAGCATGAATGTAACAGCCAGTAAGTTGGATACTGATACTAGGAATTATTTTTGAAATTTAAAGTACTTTAAGAGCTTTTTTATGCAGCACTTCTCACCAACAAGGTCCATGAAAAAAACCAAATCAATAAAATGAAAACATTCAAAACCCACACAAACCATATCCCATGATGAGGGAAAGTAGGGAAGTGCAAAGCAGTAACAAGAAATAATAGATTCCTATTCCTGTGAACACTTTCTTTATTCCAGAAGAGCTGGAATAAAGTCCCTTCGGAAAGCTTTTGACAGCCATCAATGAATACATTTGATTCAAAAACATATAGGATATCAAAAGTTAGGAAGACAATTTATTACATATTATTTTCATCATATAAGTTCATTCTTCTACACTTTAAGATGTACAACAAAAATAAAAAAACCATTTTCTTCCACTTTTATTCTATAGTAGAAATTTTAGAACTTTTGACTGCTTTCCACATAATGGAAAACTATGGGAAATTCTCAGTCTGTTGGTGAAACAAGTCTATCTTGACAGAAGATGCACTGATTTGTTGCTTGAGATACATCAGGAAGCACTTCATTGCTACTTATTTGGTAAAATAAACAAGAGTTAAATTCTCTCTCTGTCTTTTAGGGACATTGTTTATCTTCAATCACATGCTTTCAAAAATATCTAGGATTGCTCTGCTGTAGCCTGATCCTTGGCAGTTAGAACCAGCTCTGTAAGGGCTGAAAAGCTTTTTATGCTGCTTGTTTCCAGTCCCATCTTTCGTATCTAAAAAGACACAGAAGAAACATCAATTTTCTTTAAAACGTCAAAAGCTCATTAATTATTCTACTTAAAACATTTAGCAAAGCATATGTTTTGTCCTGCATCGATGTACAGCACAAAACCACAACTGCGTATAGTGCATACTACAAAAAAAATGTGTATCCAACTTTGCTTGGTTAAGTCTTTCCAATTAATGGAGTGTCTTGCAGAAAAATATTTAACCATCTTCTAGGCAACTTGTAACTAAAGCCAGCTGGAAGTTTTCCAGAGAAACAGTCAGAAAGAGAAACTTGCCTGTAAGTTTATTTTTAATGCATTGATTTCAATTGAAATTTTTTCAAACCCCAAATGAGGTTTCTGGGCAAAACTTTAAAGATAAACATGAATACAATCCAAAAACAGCCAAGAGAATGATGATGAAAGCATTTCAATAGGCTGCAAGAGCCTATGGTTCTAGTCGTGAACTTCCAGGGGGACGAAAACAACTCTACAAATAGAGAGGTTGCTACGAGTCATTTCTTACCCAGGAAATCTATTGCTCTGTCAATTAGAAAAATATGGCCCTGAGAAAACTAAGAGTGCACTGAAAAAGAAAAATCTGGATCTAAATAAAACCATAATGAAATGATTCTGAAAAGGTGTTTGCTGCTGGAACTCTTTGTAATGTTCACATGTACCAAAACAGCTCCTAAATGATTATGAATAATCTATCCCAGTTCAGCTTAAAATCACATTGCAGTGATGTTACCGCACATAATAGGAATAAAAGAACAAAAGCCCAACCCCAGCCCAAAACTGACAAATAATAGCTTTTGTTAGTAAGAGTTCCATACTTCCACCCAAATCTTCTTCCTTTGTCCTAAGTCTCAGATATGAGAAAAGCATCTGCTGACACAGAGGCAGACTTTATCTACCTGCATCAACAGCATCTGCTCCTAAACAAGACTGATGAAACTGCTTGGAAACTAATGATATGGACTTGCACTTGGAAGTTTGTTTATTTCTATATATAATTTTCAGAAATAAATGAGTGCAAAACAGTATGCTTCTACAGTTTGATGTAGCTACTGCACACATTTCCTGGAATATTTTCTTCTTTTATTTGTTATTTAAGGTTTCATATTTGGCACTGAAAGGAACTTAGAGCTACACAGCACAACAAATAAGGCTAACATCTTCAAAGCTCTTGGGAACAGACCCTTGAATATGCAGTAAGTCAAGGCTGGAAATATCCAGAGAGAAGGCAAACAAAAGCAGGGCCATAAAGATGTTCCCATCAGAGCTAAGGAAGGTCCCTGCCCTTCGCTCTGTCCACACAGTGGTTCTTTGTGCAGCTAAGCACCAAGCAGTACTTGAAATCTGAGTAATAAGAAATACATGTTTTGCATTTGTATTAGAAAGGACAGGAAAACAAGGGTTGCGCGAGTGGTATCTGCAATGACCAAGGTCTCCAGTCACCTCCATTACGCAGATGTGAAAAAACAAAGCAAAACCTCCAAAAACCAGAACCACATCAACAAAGCTTTCAAAACCAAGAAAGAAAGTCAAATTTCACCTTTCCTCCTCCATCTCACTCCCTTCCAAAACCAGTAATAATAGTAAACAAACTTGTTTCTCATAACTTACTTGTTCTCCAAAATACTCAACATCTAGGGCCAGCTGCAGTCGGATTTTATTATCATCACTCATGCCCCCGTTTGTACCAACAGGGTTTGAAGTTACACTTCTTCTGGCTTGCTTCAATCTTTTTAGGCTCTCTTCCATTTTCTTAACAGAACTTAGCACATCCGATACAGTTTCATAATACCTAAATTAAGGAAGATTAATGAGAAAGAAAAAAAATTACACTTTTACAGAAAAGCCTACTTCATATATCAGTACATCACTGGCCCAGAGAAAAATGCTGAACAATGCTGGGAGGAATGGTCTTCCTTGTGAGGAAGTTACTTATGTTTCCATCATTATCAATTAATCAGCATTTCTATCATAGTTTCTAGAGGTCAATCTGAAGATTGCCATTCAGGATTGAAGCCTCCTTCTTATCACAACATTTTGGACCTGTTCAAGATGTTTAAATTCAGTAATTGAGACCAAGGAATGCAATCACTCAATTTCAAATGGTCTGAGTTAGCCTCTATTTACAACCAATAGAGCACAAAGTAGAACTCCTTTTATAAACAGGAAAAGAATAACAGTCTGACAGACAAAAAAATACTTCATTAGAAGTGTACATGTATATGAAAGCACGCAAGTGCCCACCAGTGAAATGCCTATTTCTAAAATGAAGAAACTGATCTAAACAGGACTCTGAGGAAGTTGGCAGGAAACATCACAAGAACACTAATGCTAAGTTAGAAATGGTACACATGGAATAAAACATTGCTTCCCACATACTGGCATCCACATTAAAGAAAGCATAGAATCAAACAAGGTAACAAATCAACTAATCAAGCAAACTTCAGAAAGCCGTATGGACTGAAAGCCTGTGCCTAAATGGGAAGGGCTTAATATCATATAAATTAATTACCAGATGCCCAGGACTGTGAGTTTTGTTAAGAATAGCTAAGAGAAGAAAATAGAGGAACAAAGGGAAATTAGAGGATCCATAAAAGAAGTGACCAGATTGAGCTATGTTCTGTAATTTGCTAAAACCTGTAACTTTCAAAGAACCTCTCTATGACAGTGATCAAACTAATGCTGTAAGAATTAAGAAAGCTGGAAGAATCTTCCTGGTGCTTACTTTTAAACAGGGAGGCAACAGAAAGCAGGCAAACTTTCTTAAGGGATAATTAGATAGAAATGGCTTCAGAAAGAGTGCTTGCCAGTGCCATGGAAACTGTTTCAAGATACCATTCTACAAAACATAAAAATATACCAGTAAAAGTCAACCGTGCACTCTTTCCATATCTTGGTATTTCCCAGTCCCACTCACTTGTGAAGACTTCCCACTTCTGCTGTACTTAGAAGTTCATCTGCCATTAAGCAAGTTTAGTCCTCAGTGATTTTTAACCAGAGTTTATGCTCTTTTGTGTTTTTTTAATTTGGATGCAAGAAGATATTGTCACAGCAGGAAATTAAATTAATTACTTGTCTCTGCGTTCTCAGCAAAGAAACTACAAGATTACTTCATTTAAGAAATTCAGTTTCTTTGTCTCTTCTCTTGTTCAGTGAGGACATGGTATTTTAAAACAACCTGATAAAAATAGTAACAACAAGTCATGAAAACAGAATGCAACAGAAAGATTTAAGGAATTAACAAATGAACCTGCCAAACTTACTTCTGTTTAACCGCTACCACTGTGTTTAACCTAGCACTTAAGTCGGGTTTGGTAACGCTGACATGGAAAGTAAGAAACTGCTTTTTGGGGAAAAAAAAAACAAAACAAAACCAAAACTCTGAATGGATCCAAGGAACTACAGAACAGCTGCTTACTTTGTGTGGTGTCACCAGATTTACCCAAGCTTTAAAAGCAAGGCTTAGTAGACACAGAGAGGTAGACAGGCGGACAGACAAGAATCCACTCTAAGACATTTTAGGTCTACAAGCATGTGACTTGACATTCCAGCAATCTTTGGAGACCTTCAGCGATGTTACTTAAACAGAACTGCTATGGGTTAAGAGCAAGCTGCTCTTTATGGACTAGTAACTGGCTAAAAGAAGAGACACCAAGCTTGAATAAGCAATTTTTGTGCAAAATGGAAGCGACCAGTGGAATCCAGACCAATCTACGCTTAGCTCTGTCCAAAATATTTAAGGACAGTTAGTGAATATTTGAGTGTCAAAACTGTCTTACAGTTTTAAATTTAGTCTGAATAACCAAAAAAGTGACTGCAAAGTGGTGCATTGGACACTAATGAGTACCTGAGAGGTGCCAGAAGTGGAGCAGCAGAGAGGGATAAGGAGGTGAAGGGCAGGAAAGAACTCATGTTCTGACTACAATTTAAAGCCTCAGTATTATGGGGCTAATTCTCAGAAAGCATCAATCCAATGCTCAGCAGCACTCAACAGACAAGATAATATGCTAAGAATTATTAGGAAAACCATGTAAGGACAGACAGAAATCACCAGCATCACACTTCCATCTGTACGGACTCTTCTGATCACACCACCTATGACCAGAAACGACAAAGAAAAACAGCAAACAGCAGCTACAGAGATAAGAGGAAACGCCAAAATAGGCTACAGGAACTCTTTAGTGTGAAGCAAGATTACAGAGGTATATAAAATTACAGCTTACACAAGGAATAAGTTATCCATAGTGCAAGAAACAGGAGGTATCCAGTGAAATTATCTGACATAACTTCCAAACAAAAGCAAGTATTGCTTTCTCGTGTTACGCAGTTTAACTGGTTGAACTAACAGAATGCAACATCCCACAGCAGTATGAATTTAAAATACAGCTAGACAAACAGACCGAAACAAAATGCGTTAAGGAACTTGATGCAGATGGATATTCATGCTCAAGAAGTCTTCAAGATGCTAAACAGGAAGCAGAAAATCTATTAAAAAAAGCATTGCTTTTTAACTGCCTTATGAAACTGATAACAGTTAGCTCTTCAAGAGCTAAAAGAATCCACGATGTTGTCTTTTTTAAAGCACTGAAGTTGGATAATCATTACATACATTAAAAAAATCAGAGGATAATAGAACCCAGGTTTCTTGAAAATTTGACCATTATTCACTGAAAATAACATGAGGTTAAGGTTTACGTCAATTCTGAAACAAAATGCAAGTTTTTAGTTCACTGTTGCATTACTAGAGCTAAACAATTTTTCAAATGCCCTGTCCACAATGACATGGTTTGCACAGATCTGAGCAGAAGTCCGGTCTCTGGATTCCCTGCCGGCCTTTTCATCTGCTGAACACACAACAGCAGCGTAAATCTGAAGAAATAGACCATGCCAAAAGCGGGATGTATTCTTGTTTTCTTTACAGTTGTGTTAATTCATAGTGTTCTGTTTTTTTTTTCTGTGCCCATTCAATGGACACTGGAATTTTTAATTAATGCAAAGAACATTCTGTATGGTTCTCTTACTTCTGTGTGCTTTCAGAGAGGGCACCTTCCAACCATTGATGAATCATGGGCTGTTTCAATATATCTTTGTATTCGTTCTGCAGTCGGTAGAAGGGCTTAAGAGCACTGTCAACATAAGGTGAAGCTTTAGTTGGCACCTCCTGGTAGATGACAGAGAAACAAGTTGAGGAAAAAGAACCAGTAATTTACTTACTGAAAACATCAACACCGAATTATAGCAGATATATAAAATGCTAAGCCTGTACTTAAAAAAAATACATACTCCATTCACGACATATCAATGAAGAGGTTTGGAAAGACACATTGGAAAGACACCGTCACAAAATCATTCAGTAGTGTTATAAATGTGATATAATATAGAACAAGGTTCAAAATGACCAAAGCTTTTTGAGAGATGCCACTCCTATTATCAGGGCATGATCCTGAATATACTTTCTGCTCACAATGATTTCAGAGAAAGCTGAGCAGACTCAGTGTCCACAACAGCCTATTATCTTTGTTAAAATACCTACTATTTTGTACTATACTTCAACTAAACTGAAGACATTGTTCCTTCTGTTCTTCTACCATCCTTCTCCCTCAGTATATTTTCCATAAGAATACTTCTGGGATAACTAATATCCCTTCATTATCATCTTCTCAGCTAGTTTTGGTCGCAGAATGCTTCATCTGTCCAGGGACAACCCACACAGAGTTTGGGTGAACCTCACACATTGCGAAGCAACAGAACATATCCAGGGTACACAAAATCCCTGACACCTGAAATACCTCATTAACCTCTTAGAGTTCCAAATCTTAGAACTTGGCCAAGCGAAAGTGTCTTTGCACAACCGATTCCTGCAAAGACTATCCTCAAGCCAAATTCTGAATTCTGCTGAAAAAATCAAAGTATTAGAACATAGTAAAAATAAAGTTGCCAAAACTTAACACGACTGTAATAATGTACCTTCTCTACCCAAGTCCTCTTCCTCCTGTTTATAAATTCAGGCTTTGTACCATGTAAAGCCAGTTAGACTGATGGCCAAGAAAACAATGCAGTCACACTCATGGAATACAGAGCTCAAGCTAGGAACTTGACTGAACTGAAGGTGACCAGGTCCTAAGTCTCTGTTTTGGCACAGTTAGCCCACCATCTGCTTAAAGATCCCATAGAAAACAGAGATGATAGCAGTCCACTAGATCACTATGCAAAGTTTGCCTTCAGATAACTGAGCTAAGCAGTGTAGAGTTGTTGGGTTTTTCACCCTCCCTGGACTTCATACTTTGTTCTACTCTTTCCTTTAAGTAAAAATATTCTGTGTTAAAGACAGAACAATCCAGTCCCTGCATAGATGAATTTCTTAGCCTTGAGATTGTTTCTTTTTTCTAAATACAATTTCTGATCATGTCCTTAAATGAGAAATCCTGATAATAAACTGCAGTAATAAACTACTCCCTTAGGAGCAATTCTCTTCCAGCTTATCCTAAATGTTTATCACCCAAAGAATACTTTTTTGAAGGATATTAAGTTGACTCAATAGCTCTAAATTTTTCCATTTAGCCACTGAAAAAGTACAGCACTGCTGGTGGCAGCACAGTTTCTTCCTGATAGACAGGAAAATGCTTATTATTTTGGTGAGCCAAGGCAATGCTCCCCCTGCCACCAACCGAAAACACCCCACAAGCAATGGGCCTTTGCCCATCTCAGCCTGCCTTCTGTGTTCAAATTACGCAAGGATGCAGTAGTCTGTGGTCCCCATCACACAATTTTTTTTCTATTGCCTGAATGATTACCAACATGACTGTGCAGACTGGCAGAGGCTAGTCACAGTAGTAGAACAAGCGAAGATCGGACAATCATTTTTGATACCATATTTCACCATTACTTTTTATTAGTTTCTCAACAAATTACTCTTTTTAGCCATTCTCATCTTGCTCCTTCTGTGCAAGATACTTCTTCAATCAAATCCAAACAGCTAGCTCACTGAGAGGAAGTTTCTTGACATAGCAGGCAGAAGTGTCACCCCCCGCGAAGAAGTCTGCCACTCAGCAGCACTGCATCTTACAGTATATGCTACAACACAAGGGAAACACCTTTATTCTCATTAGCCCTTTTTATTTTGTACATCAACAGTTCTATTCCTTGCCCTTCCTTCTATGCCAGGGCTGTGCCCTCATCCTTGTTACCCTACGTAAAATTTTGAAAATAGAATTTTTTTTTCCTTTTCAATGAAGTAAACAGTAGATCAGTAAATTATCTCAAGAGCTCCTGACTGTCAAGTAGATATGGACAGGCCTGAAGAACTCATAAACATACTGCCTGGTTAACATTCTTAGGATAGGACTTTCTGAGATTTATTTTTTTGTCTGCAACCAGCACTGACCTTATTGGTTCTCCTATACAATCTTGGAACTTCCAGTGCACTTTTCAGGTAAGCGAAGGAGGACTCACTGAGATCCTGGATAATCCTGTTATTCAAGGTAGGGACGCAGGCTGATAAAGAAGTCTTTGAGTCTTCCAAGGCTCCTATTGAAGTAGAAATGCTAAAGTTTAAACTGAGCTACCCTGCCCAATCACACAACAAATTATGTGACATTCGCCCCCCTGCCCCCCCCATCACCCCAATCTCACTCACAATTCTACAGGGATGCTGGTATCAAATACAGGATGCTTACTAAAAATATATGCCAGCCATTTAGAAAACACGTCCTGTAAGGCCAACCATTCCTCAGCCAGGAAAACAGGTGGAGGGAAGGAAAGAAAAGAGGGGTAAAGTAACATTATCCGTTTTTTTCATATTACCAATGTAGCAAGGGGCTTGAATCAAAAAGCTCTGACCTACCAAGGCAGCTGTAGTTGCGAAATTCATTCTCACAGTACCTAAATTCCCTATGGAGTGACTGGAACACGCGCAACTCAAAGCTGTGATTGACAATAAACCATCTATTGAGTGGGTGATGTCCACAAGCTGCTACCTCTCTAATGGACTTGGACATCCACCAATAATCCTGATTTAGAGATTTAAGTGGAATTCACAGCACAGAACTTCTGGCTATACTTGAAGACAGAGACAAGTTCACTCACCCAGTTACTACATGCCTGGCTTTAATTACTAAATTAAGATCAGACTCCATGTCTCACATAAAGGATGATCAGATTAAAAAAAAAAAACAAAAACCAACAAAAGAACCCAAACAATGGGGAAAAAAAGGAGGCTAAAATGCTCACTGCTTCTATTCTCTGAAGTTAAGGTATTTAACTATGAAACTTTGATAACTCCTCCTTACATGATTCATCTGGCCAGATAGAGAAAAATCTTTTCAGAAAAATATTTTAGTTTCAATTGGATAATGGAAAGCCTCTCTTTACTTCTTCCCCCATTTCCTTTACAAGTAGGTGTTTAAAGATATGATATGAATCTTCTAGTCTAAGGTCCCCCACTTACTGGAAAAGCATCCTAATTACTGGACAGTGACAAGTTACTTAGGAAAAAAAAAAAAAAAAAAGACACCAAGAAAAAAAAGAAAAGGAAAAGAAACCACCCTGAAAAAGCCCAATGCACTTCAGACTCACTCAGTTTTAATCAAACATTTTCCAGACTCATCATTTCTGTTCAAGATAGTTTCTGTTTAACAATCTAAACCTAAAGCAGCTTAAGTAATAAAAGCATTGATATTTTCAATTTTTTCATTGTAAATCATGAAACTGCGTGTAAAAGCTGATTTAGTTTGGTTGGCAGAGGGGGTTTGGAAGAAAGGGGAAAGGGACTGAATTCAGCCTCTCAGTTTTACCTGCAATACAAGACACATTCTTGAAGCCAATCATTTCAAGTTTTGGTTTAATCATTTCTAAGATGTCAGGAATCTGAAAAAAAAAAAAAAAAACCAAAACCAAACAAAAAACAGAAGAGATACAGTCGTGTTACAAACATATTTTAATTACTCTTCCTACATTCTCTATGTTTTCAGTGCATCAAAAGACACCTTCAATCTTTTCTACTTTTTTACTGCATTTATAGGAAACCGGTACTAGAAGAACACAATATTCACAGGATTTAAGGCCTATGCAATAAATCCCATACCTTACTATTGTCCTCAGAGGAAATGATTTAACATTAAAAAAATATTATCAACCCAGATGCAATTTACAACTTCACAAATTTCAGAAATTTCAGCCTTATTGATGAAAAATACACAGGAGTCATCCCCACTGAAAGAAAACCACACATCTCTTTTCAAGACTCTAGATCATTGGTAAAGTATAATCATGATGATAAAACCTTCTTTCAACCTCAAAAGCTAAAACCAGTAAACGTGTACAAGAGAACATAATATTAAATCTGAATATTGCACCACACTCCAAGCTGCAACAAAGATTTTACTAGCAAAGGTAAGACTCTGGGACAGCGACACTTTGCACCAAAAATGAGCAGAAAATATTATTTTAGGGGTTAAGTCCAGCAGTTACTGATAAAAAGAGTTTAAATACCTGAAGTGGTTTGTCTGTAATCTGCCATTCCAAATAAGCCTAGAGCAGACCATTTATTTCAGGTTATATTTTCTGTATCAGACTACTCCAGTTTTAGCATTTAAGATAAAAACCCAGTTCATGGAACATTGTTTTAAACAATTCAATGTCCTTAATAAGACGCCAAACAATATTTGCACATAGACTCTTTCGTAAGTAAAGTCACAAGCACAAACCTGATCCTGGAGTTTGTCCAGATCTGCAGCGACATATACCAACTGAGTACTAGATATAGAAGGCAATGGCTGACTTTCTGGAGAAGACCCGTTCCCTTGGTCCTCGCCAGGGCTGAGGCTTACAGAAGATTCCTTTCTACCAACTGGCACAGATTTTTTGCTTTCCTTCATATTGTCACAGGAAATGGGCCTCACAGAAACCTGAAACATCAAATTGAGATGTGAATCTTAGCAACAGTGAAGGCAGTTAAAGTTGGACAAACAGAATCAGTACATAAAGGATTTGCAAGTTTTCAGCAGCAGAACGCCACGCTTAAAAGGAATATTAGCATTCCTAAATTAAATTTTAAAAGATATTTTTAAAACAGTTTTTGGTGCACTAAGGAGTTGGATGATTTGGAACAAATTTGTCACTATGGAAGAGGGCAGTCCAGTCCTACAGCAATTTTCATCTGTGTGGCATTCAAATGAACTACTGCACTGGAGGAATGTGCAAAACCAAAAAATTCATCATTATCTGCTTTGCAGAAACACAGTTTATTTTCATATGCTGGAATACAAAAATCATAACCACTGACTGCTGTCAAACAACCCCTTTCTCCCACCTCCTCATGCCCTCTGCTGTCAGGCACGTGCTTCACTCAATTACTCTGTTTTATCCCTGGTACTTATCAGTACTTTTCATGAGCCACTTTAGCTGAGAGAACATTCATTCAGTCTTAAGAGAAGGATAAAGGGAGATCTTACTGCTGTCTTCAACTACCTAAGGGGCATGTATAGGGAACGTGGAATCAGACTTTTCCTTGAGGTACAGCGACAGAGTAAGAGGCAACGGACATGGTGTAGCAAGGGAAACTCTGATCAAATATGAAGAAGAAGTTGGAACAGGGTTCCCAGAGAGGTGTGAAATTGCCAGCTTTGGATATACTCAAAATACAACTTGAAAAGGCTCTGCAAAACCTTTCTGGTTTTGCTCTGTTTTGAGCAGGAATTTGGACCAGATAACCTCCAGAAGTCCCTTTAAATCCCAATTATTCCATCATGCTGTCTTTCTGTGACACAAGGAACAGGGGGAAACTTGTATGGCTGGGAGCAGGGAGTAGAAGAGCAAAGCACAACCTCTCCTGCTCAGAAGCAGAGAATCATTCGTGTTGAGTCAGTTGCCCACAAAACTTCCAGTTTTACACTCTCAACACTGAACAACTGATCCAGATTAACTTATCCCCGCCCCCCCCCCCCCCTCTTTTTGCAGGGTTAGTTTTCACCTGGCTCAGTTTCACAACCTTGTCCACTGTACCAATGAGTAGTAATCACAATCAGAACAAACCCAAAAGACTGACTACTTCTTTCAGTGGCAGAGGCAGCCTTAAGCATACATGGGACTACAGCCTTGGCAACCATCAGACAGTAACACCACAGCAGCACTGGTCTTTGTGGTTAGTAACATATTTTGCAGTGATACTTTAAATTCATGAACCAGTTGAAAGTGTTCTTATTAAAGAATGTCAGGTTCAGAAAAAAAGTGCTTAAAAAGAGGTTACATACATTGTTTCAAAAGGTCTCTTAGTGATAGACATACCCAATCACCAAAACCATAAGCACATTGTTCTCTTACCTCACCAATGAACACAGAGTAGCGTGCCAAAATTTGCAGACTAAGTTTCCACAGACGGTGTGCTAATAACGGTAAAAACATTTGATCTGACCAGCACTTCAGAAGACTCATCCAGACCATGTGAGTGGCCAAAAGACAGTATGAGCTGCCAGCTAGAAACAATCAGAAAACAAAGGTAAAGCTGAAGCACATTTTTAAAAGACGTAACATCAGTGTAATTGTATTACCCTAGGTGTTTCTTTTTTTTTTTTTTTTTAAATAGTCTTCCAAAGAGACACAATCACAAAGATAGCAAACAGGATTTATTAAGCATTGTCTAAAACAAACTCTTAAAATATTAGCTCCTCGTTGCTTTAGATTTCAAATTCCACTAAGTCTTGCTGTAGCTGTGCAGACAAAAGCAACAAACGAGAATTTGCCTGCAACAAAGGCAGGAACAGCTTGGCCAAATAATCCACTTCAGGAGGTAACATTTTCAGGGTAATTTTTGGCTGTCTTACAAAGAAGTTATATTAGACATGCTTGCCAGCCATTAAACTACTACTCCTATCACAGTTATATCCGAGACATCTGCTAGAAATATTTATTTAAAACACTGTAGGAATATCCATATTTGAATATCCATATTTAAACCAAAGACTTTTAAAGCAGTTCATGCATGAACACTTTATAGCATACAATTTGAGAGCTAAGGAGCATGTCTGCAAGTTCCAGGCAAACACCTTAAAGTGGCAGGATTTATGCATTTCTTCTCCACTAGGATTTTTTTCTCCTTGCTCTCTTCAGAGAGCATGTGTGTATATATACACACACAGAGACACATATATTTATGTTGCTCTTAGCTACCTTCTTTGTAAGTATTTGTTAACTTCAGTTAAGTTTTTCTGATTACAATATACTTCTAATGAATATACCAGTTTCCCCTTCCACTCTAATCCTTCTTGGTGCACACCTCCTCATCTGCTCCTAAATCAATGCATGTTTTTGGACCAGACACCAACACCATAAACCACGGCAAGACTAATTGCTGCTATTTTTCACCTTTACATAGCCCTACAACAATTAAGAAAAATATGCCCCAATAATACAGCATAGTCTTTTGGTTGTCACTTCGAGGATGCCAAATATGGCAAGTTCTCTCTTGCACTGAGGGGATAGTTCCACAAAGATATTAATGGCTGCTGCCAAAAGGGGTGTTTTTAGTATGTAAAGTGATCACTGAACAGTACTCTCACGTTGCCTTCTTAGAAAAATGTATTCTACTGTTTAATCAGTTGATCAGAAAACAGAAAGCTCATGTGAACCCTGGGGATACATGTGACTAAATAGTCAGTAGACAAACAGTAACCACTGCTACTTATACCACCGATCCCTTCACAACAGAGAAATTACTTTTTGCAATAAAAGTTTACCTGGTGCTTCCTCTAGTGTATCTGAAAGTGCTTCTTCCAAGGCCCCTGCTATTTCTCTGAATCTGAGAGACAGAAAAGTTTTGAATATTACAATTCAGCAATTGCTTAAATTGACGTCTGAACATTTTTCAATGTTTATTTCAATATTATTTCAATGTGCTATCAATGCACATACACAGATTTTAAACATGGGGTTATTTCTGCCCAACATAAATTGGGATATAAACCAGACCAACATTCAAACACTTGAAAGAGAAGCTTTGACATTTTACAGGCAGATATGAAGCTTATACTTGGGAAAAATTATTGAAGTCATGGTTTCATACGTTATCAAAATGATAGCTCACAGAGTGTCAACTCCTCAGCTCTTTTGAGGAGTGAAGTTTTTTGTTTTGTTACTGTTTTTAAACTAAAAGTGAACACATTGTCTCATACTTGCTTTAGCTGACCTTCAGATATGTCATGTGACATCGGAGGCTTGAGCTTTCTACATGTTTGTCAATGAACAGTGGCATAAGGTTCTGCAAACAATTCTGTACTTGATAAAAATCAATAGTTCCTCACAGGATGCCTTGACTCCCTTTTTTAAAAATTCACCCTTCGAAAAGGTATAACAGGTATAACAGCAAAGTTACTATTAATACCTCTTGGACTTTTCCATACTTAACATAGCATTTCCCTCATCTAAGAATTATAAAGCAAGAGCTGCAGAAAATTATTCTTTAACCAGGTTTTCCCTCTAAATGCTGAAACAAAGCTATCATTTTTAGCTCCCCTACAGAAAGTTTTACTGTCATTGGCTTCCCCTTTCTTGCTTTTATGTTCATCATAGTAGCTCTGTAAGTCTTTCTATCAAACTTACTAATTACGAACCTGTAGGGCTCCTCTTAAAGCCTCTTAACTATGATTTCCAGATCAGAACAGGGGCCCACCTACCTTTTCTTGTTCAAACTCCTAATGGACTAGATGCATGTTTAGCAGCTAAACATATTTTAGAAATATTTGTGAGATGGCTTCAAACTCTTATTCCTGTCTATGCACCACTTCCACCAACATAGCAGTGTCTTTTAAGTCTTATATTATAGTGAAAAGGATTACAGAATGGAATCAGATTTTTAACAATGACATAAGTTTTGATGAACGTTTCTTACATAGGATAAAAATTTCCCCAATGTGCGGTTCACTACAGCTTGAATGGCAAGGGAGTTACTGGGGCTGCTTGTGCCAGCACTGCTGCAGAAAAAATGCCTACATCCACCTGTTCCTCAAAGGATCATATGTAAGGGCTTTAGTGAGGGGTGATTGTTCTGGACAATTTCTGTAATTGAAAAAAGAAAGACTCCAGCAATCTCAATTATAAATGCTATAGTGTGAGATAACACTTCAATAAAATCCCCCTATGACTTAAGGATATTAACATACATCAAAAAAAAAAAAAGCTTCCCCGATATATGTAACAAATATGATGTATTATTTTCACAGTTGTGCACTACAGAATTCATGGGCACTTCCATAAATTATCAGATTATTCCAATATATAGGAATAATATGGTGAAAGATGAAGCAGCTGCCGTTATCCAATCATTTATTGGAATAGTGCGCTATTTAGATTTACAGTAATCTTGGATTAAAGGAAAATGATTTTTTTTAAAGTTTTTTTAATCAGAGCTCAAAATACCTAATGGAAAAGAACATTTTGGAACAGAAAGAATATGCTGAAGCTCCATTTCAATTTTATGAGCAAAAGCATCAAAGTTTGATCAAGTGGTCACTTATTAGAAAAGTTGCACTTTCAAACAAAAGGGGCAGACTCACAGATCTATTAACGATATCCATCTGTTAAAAGGTTTATAATGGCTACAGTTCCATGGACACTTTAAGTCCATGCGCTCAGCACTGCTACTGTAGTGAGTACTCCTGCCCTTTCCCTTGGGCCAGCAGGAATATTTGTACAGTTAAGTGGTTTGGAGAAATTGATTGGAGTTGAGAGTCGACCTTTTTTGCCCAGGGTAACATCCTCGTATTGGTTCACTACACAGCTACAGGAACAGTTGTGCAAGCAAAAACTCAAAGACCTTTCTCCCAGACCCCTGCTCCTGTCACTTATATTAGCTCCAGCACTCCTAAGATTCCTAGATGGAATTTTTCAACAGCAATGTAGATTTATCCTGAATTAAAGAAATTGTACAAATGTGGCTATGGTTGTACTGTTATTGCCAGTTACAGAATCATGCAATAAAAAAAAAGCCACTAAAATGATCCACGTTAAAAATAAACATCAATTTCTCTCTCCTCTTTTTTTGGAAATTCTACTCTCCGTTTTTTTTTTTTTTTTTGGCCCTCAGGAGGTTTTGTATCAAGAGAGATCACACACAGCACACTTAGGTCATAGCAGACTTCATCAATGGTTCTCTTTCTTGTCTGGAGGCTTGCTATCCAGCCCTAGAATCAAATGTGTAGACTACACTTTCTAAAAATATGGTTTTTACATTCTATTTTGTTCCTTTCGTTAAAATCCTAGCATTACTAGAATTAAAACAGGGCTTTGCTGGGTTTCTTGGCTCTCTTCTAGCTGCAAGATCTGTAAAAGGTAATACTACAGGTAGATCAGACCTGCTGGAAAAATAAGCTAAACTTATTACTTCACTCCTCAGAAAAAGGGAAGAGTAGGGCAATCTTTGGGAAAGCAATGTTATGAGACCCAGCACTTTACAGAGTACATCCTGTGAGACAAAAAGGATGGCAGAAACATGGCTAGATCTGGAAAAGCTACAAGTTGTCAAGTCCTTTAATTCTGTATTTCTATGAAGAAAGACTTCTTCCCTCACAGTAAGTATTCCTCTGTATTTGCATAAGCAGCACCCTTCAACATGCAGTTTAGTTCCAGGGACACTGGAGAAAAAGAATTTGAAACAAGATTTCAAGACTTATCTAGATCTCTTCCTGAAAGTCTTATCAGTAGCATATCAAATTCACTGTAACAACACAGTACATATTGAAGAGCAGCTGGCTGGGATTTTGCTAAATTGTTGAAAGACATATAAAACAGTTACTTGATTTACTAACTAAATTCTTAGTTTGACTTCTACTATGATTTATTGAAAGTGAAACTTTGAACAATGAGGGGATCCGATCCTAAGCCAGATCATCTTGCTGTGATTGAACTCTACTTTTGTAAGAGCGAACCACAAAATGCATACTAACCGTATTTGAAAATATACGGGCAAATTCCATTTGTTGTTAAAGCTTTGGTATGAGGGATGAGATCTTAACCGTTTCACGCTGGCCTGGGAGCCACACTGACGTTCAAATTTCCGTACAAAATCCATACTAGTAGTGTACTTCTGCAGAAAGAAAATGAGCATTCTGATCATGCACAGGGTCCCAGCAAACACGGAAGACCACCACCCATGCAGCAGAACTCTCGTATCACACTACAGTTAAGTTCGAGGTTCAGAATGGGCTGACACTGCCCTCCATCACCTAATCATACAAGGCTAAAATTCTGGATTGCAGTGAAACCAAAACCAATTAACTAGTAGGTGTTAGGCTATGATAAGAAAAGCTAGCGCAGGACACTTCAAAAAGCATAAAATTGTCCAAGTACCCTGAACAAGCAGAATTCATTATAGAGATGCATCAGCATTTCTGAGCTGAATCACTGGGGTGGAACAACAGTGCTGCACAGTACGAAGAACAAAGGGATACAACAAATACAAATAGCCAGGAACAAAACCCAGAAGTACACATTATCAAACACACATGAAAATAAAATTTTTTTTCTATTATATAGGACCTGTATTATAGGAATTTCTAGAACTGTTTCCCTAAAAATATGCTTTGCGAATACTGAATATTTGCAGAAGAACTTTAAACAATTTCAGATAAACTACATTTATCCAGTGTATGCTCCTGATAAGATATTTACAAATAGTATTAAGACAGTTACAAGCAAAGAGAAATTACACTAATCCTCAAATGTACTGTGGGCTTACTCTCAACAGTAACTTATTAGCACCCCAAAAATAATGAAATTAAATCATACACGAAGCAGAAATCCAAACACTTAAGCAAAAACCAGAAGCAAGACAGTGCATAAAAATGTTATTTCACACAAAACAGACATCGCTAACAGAACACAAAGGTTACGTAAATCAATTTAAAATCAAAATACAGCTACAGTTAAAATCTACCTCTCTGCAACGAAAACCAGTTTGGGTTATGTGCAAGTTTCTTCTATAAAAAACCCAGAAAAACAGCCATAAAACCTGTCACACATGCTCACTAAGCCACTGCTGAATTAATGAAATAAGCCTGATTGAATCTCTCAGTGCTTCTGATTTATTGCAGTAAGAGCAGCAGCAGAGCTGTAGCAGCAAGACTTTTACCACAATCCAGAGCACTACGTGAGTGATGCGATTTTGCATCTTCCAAACTGTAAGACATTCTCAGAAGCCCTCGAGTTGCTGCTTACAGGTTCTGCTCTCAGAAACTTTCCTGCGACCACAGGACGCATGCTGGGAGGTGATTTGAGACAGCCAGCACGGCTTCACCAAGGGCAAGTCCTGCCTGACCAGCCTTGTGGCCTTCTATGATGGATTGACTACATCAGTGGACAAGGAAAAAGCTAAGAATGTCATCTATCTGGACCCCTGTAAGGCATTTGACACGGTCCCCCACAACATCCTTCTCTCTAAATTGGAAAGGTATGGATGCGATGGGCAGACTGTTCAGTGGATGAGTAATTGGTTGGATGGTCACATCAAGAAGGTCAACAGCTCAATGTCCAGATGGAGATGGGTGACAAGTTGTGTCCCTCAAGGGTTGGTATTGGGACCAGCACTATTTAATATCTTCATCAACAACACAGACAGTGGGATCGAGTGCACCCTCATCAAGTTTGCAGACGACACCGAGCCAAGTGGTGTGGCTGACACACCCGAGGGACCAGGATGCCATCCAGAGGGACCTGGACATGCTCGAGAAATGGGCCCATGTGAACCTCACGAGATTCAACAAGGCCAAGTGCAAGGTTCTGCACTTCGGCCAGGGCAACCCCTGGTATCAATACAGGCTGGGGGAGAAGGGATTGGGAGCAGCCCTGCCAAGAAGGACCTGGGGGTACTGTTGGGTGAAAAGCTGGACGTGAGCTGGCAATTTGCGCTCGCAACCCAGAAAGCCAACCTCATCCTGGGCTGCATCAAAAGAAGCATAGCCAGCAGCTGGAGAGAGGTGACTCTGCCCCTCTGTCCTGCTCTCTTGAGACCCCACCTGGAGTACTGTGTCCTCCAGCACAGAAAAGACATGGACCTGTTGGAATGAGTCCAAAGGAGGGCCACAAAAATGATCAGAGGGATGGAAAACCTCCCCTATGAGGACAGGCTGAGAGAGTCGGAGTTGCTCAGCCTGGAGAAGAGAAGGCTCTGTCACGACCTCATTGCAGCCTTTCAGTACTTAAAGGGTTATAGGAAAGATGGGGACAAACTTTTTAGCGGGGCATGTTGCAATAGGACAAGGGGTAATGGCTTTAAACTAAAAGAGGGTAGATTTAGACTAGATATAAGGAAGAAATTTTTACAATGAGGGTGGTGAAACACTGGAACAGGTTGCCCAGAGAGGTGGTAGGTGCCGCATGCCTGGAAACATTCCGGGTCAGGTTGGACGGGGCTCTGAGCAACCTGATCTAGTTGAAGATGTCACTGCTCACTGCAGAGGGGTTGGACTAGATGACCTTTAAAGGTCCCTTCCAACCCAAACTATTCTATGACACACGCATGCCTTTGTGTTGCGTATCTCAGCAAGTTCATAACTTTCTGTTAAAGGTGTAATTACTGCATATTTTTCTTGTGACATGGCAGCTTCAGTGTGTCACGATGGTATTCTGGAAATTGCACACAAAAGCTTTTAGGTAACTACTTTTCTCCCGAAGTGGGTGTATCTACAACACAATGGAACCATTAAAGGTATGGGAGTTAAATCCAGAATCCACAATAGCGGTCTTTCTGGCCTCCTTTCTTAGATAATAAACCCAGCACTGTAAAAAGGCAAACAAGCCATTAATGCTCTGCTACCTTAAGTATTAGAGATAAAAACCAAACACTCTGAAAAGACCTACCACTTTCAACAGAAGACAACTCAAGAGATAGTTATCTAATTATTGATAACATTACATCCAAGAGAGCGAACTAACTGTAGGACTAGTTTCCATTTCAGCTTCTAGGAGTGGATTGTTGACTGCACAAAGTTATTTAAGAGAAGCTAAAGTGGGAAACAAAATGGAGCAATTTTCAAACAGAGGAATCTAAACAGTCTCAAATGAATGTTTAGGGATAAAAAAGTACTCTTTTCAAATGCCTGTAAAGCTACAAATCTGGCTCAGAAATAAGGGCATGAGAACTGGAAACAAAAAAACCCAACCAACCAACTCTGCACAAATAAATAGTTATTTTAACATACATGCTTAACACTGCCAGTCTGATTTTTACAGGATTTTAAAAAATATTTTTCCATTCCCCTCTTTTACATCTAAAAACCTCCTCACAGATAATATTGCATATTGAAACTTTTCAGCATGAAACCTATACATATGCAAATAAACCTGGAGAAAAAGACTTTTCTGGATTTCTATCAACCTCGAAAACAGAGACAGAAGATTACTGTCTAAAATCCATATTGCATTACTTGGATTATCAGCAGTACAGAAACAATTTTAAAGGTTCCCCTCCCCCCCCCCCCGCCTTAATTCAGAAGTACCCCTATTTGTCTTTAGGTGTACATAATAGCATTTTTACACTTGGCATTTCAACTTTATATTGATTTTTAGATAAAATATTTTAATGATTTAGACTCTGAGTCACGCAAGTAGCCAAAAGCAGCCTGGAAAGTACTTTAGGCTTAATACATGATTTACTTGAAAGCCATGGTGGGGTGTTAAGCTTTTATGGTTTTGTTTTTGTTTTTTTTTTTTAAATAAACACAATGTCACTGTTGGTCGATATGAGCTTAATATAAGATGACAGCCTTTAAAAAAAATAATTCGTTTAAAACAGCGAATCCAGCTCTTCTGAGAATAAAATACATTCTTGTGTAAAACCAGCAGCACAGACACAAAAGCCCAGCATGGCTCACAGTTTGACGAATACAGGGCATTAGGTGAAAGCTTGAAGAATGACTGAAACTTTATGGTAAACTAAGTATTCTCACAGGGAAGGGGGAACACCCGGTAGTGTCACTTGCATGGCATTACCACAACTTTCTTCAACATCCATTTCATTTGCTTCTTATTCAGAGCCAGCCCTGCAAACATTCACTGTCATGCCTGCCTGCCTTCAGTTACTCAATGTCTCTGTATGAAAGAGATCTTAAATTCCAAGAAAAATATAAGTATTTAGCAAAAGCAGCTTTGCATGAACACAGGAAGAATCATTTGCCTTACAAAACTCCATCAGCAATACAACATTTCTCCAAGTCATTTGTCCTGATCTGCCTACTATGCCTTCCTTCAGACAATTATCACTGCCTGCCATCTCCATCTTGAAAATAAAAGGTTTCACACTAATCATAAGTCAGGTTGCAAGGAAAAAAAAAAATCCATGATATATTATCAGCAATCACGGTAAAATACAAGACAGACAGGACATGAAAAAAAAAAAAGCAGAAAGCTTGTATTTTCTACTTGTGACATACTAATAATGTACTGCCAGAGCCAATCTTCATACTAGACTAAGAGATCTGTTTCAACGTTAGTAAAAGATGATCTTTCAGACGCAGAGCAGCACTGCCAATGATGAAAATACAAGAGTGACTAGTACCTTAAATTCATTTTATAATGTAAGCTTGCTTCATAATTGATCGCGGTATCAGAGAAAATACTTCTTTTATGTTCTAAACCTTATCACACTGCCTCCAAATATTTTTATTTCTTTTAGTTAAATTGTGTTTCTAATCACAACATAATCTGCAGCACTGAAAGAGAGCAAAAGCTAAAACCAAGAAGTGAAACAAAGAAATGTTTTTTAACCTTCCCATACTGTGGGGCACATTGTAACCCAGGTATTGAATTAACGTGACAGCTCCTCCTATACAGAAGTCCCAGTCTTGGGTGAACACTGTAGTTGTCTGCTCCTGCCTTCATTTATGTCACAATTCTACAACTAAGAAAGAACATCTACTCCTAAAAGAAATATTAAGCCCAAATTCACATGACTAAATGGCTTCCAAAAACTTCTGTATGAGCTTTCCTGACAAACTTGAGGGGAGAATTAATTACTATGAAAATTAAAGCAAGTAATTTGAGATAATCTCCTCTTCCAAGCCATGCAACAACATGAATTTGTAGCAAAGCAGCAGGAAAAAAGCTAGAGAACATGACTCATACAATTCTTCTGTGTGTCAAAGGAATCACAAATGAAAAAAATTAAAATTAATTACCTCATGAAACACATCTGGGTTTCCAGGGTTAAACAGTGATGGCAACTTCTCTTCTAAACCGCGTACTATTTCTGGCCACACTGAATTCACTAAGAAATCATATCCAGGAACAATATCTGCTTTTTCACTGAAATAAAATTGCAATTATTCCATGGTTATATTTTACCACCAGGCTTCTATTTGGAGGCAGGGGTAACTAAAAAGACATGCACTGCACTACACAAAATACAATTCAGTTGTGTTTTTTTTACATAGGTATTAACTAATTATTCCTTCCAGGTTTCATATTTGATCCCACAGTCTCATCAAATGCAAGGTACTTTTTATAACTCTCAAAGTGTTTTAGAATTTCATCAGTTACATATTTTGCAAGTGTGTTCTGGAAAATAAGTACACTTCAGCTGAGAACTCCTATTCTTACTTGTATATTTCAAGTTTTAACAACTCCAAACTTCAAAGAGGTATCAAATAGGAGTAATGTGACTAATGCAATGGAAAGAAGCAAAACTTTTTCATAATTGTTCCAAACTGTATTTATACATGATATTGTCCTTTGAAGCAAAAGATTAAAAGTTACCTTGATTACGAAAATTTATGAATTGAGAGCAGAAGAGATACAAGCATTTAATTCCAGTTCAGTACACCACAGTACAAAGTAGAAACATTCCATTATTAAGAAGAAAGATTAAAACTTGCTGAGGGATTAAAAGAATTGAAATGTTAGTAAAACTTAGGATCCATAAAAAGCTCAGCAATGGATGACTAATTAGAAAAGTAATTCTGCAGTCCCTAGGGGCTACATCCATAGTTTTGCTAATTACAGCAGCCTACTATATTAACCAGCCTGCAAACAGATGAATAAATGGATATAATTCAGTAGAGCTGAATTATTTAAACTTCAAAACAGGCAATTTAATTGCATAAGGAATTAAGCACTTTTGGAGAAGACAGTGGAAGCACTACACAAATCAATTAAACCTGTAGTTCCAGTACATGCAATAAATCAGTCAAACCTCTGGGGATCATCCCAGCTTTTCTGATGTACACTAAACAACCCGACTTTTGAACTTATGTTTTTAAATAGCTTTATTATGCCTTTCTCCTTGGATGAGGCGTACAGTCATGTTTCATGGATTAAAGTATTCTCTTTCCCTTCTCCGAAGGTCTGGGCCACAGCAGGAGAAAGTTTGTTCACGGTTTTGTTTTGAAAACACACAGAGACAAAAGAGAAATCACACTTGACTGTGAATTGTGAGGAAAGGCCAGTAAGTCATTTGCACATAGAAGTTATTTATGCAAAGCATTTCAAAAGCATATGATACTTGTTGTAACTTTAGTGAAACCAAAAGAAACCCCCAAGATATCTACCTTGAAATAGCTCCTCCTGTGACTTCACGCAAGAGACGGCAATGATGAGGAACAAACTCCAATAGTCTATTGTACATAGCTTGAAGGCCATTAGGATGAGACTGAACATACTGTTCCACAATCACCTGCCAGGAAAAATTCAATGTTAAATGTCAGAAAAGCGAATATGAAATACTGTAACGCAAGACTCACAGTCTACTCACTCAAAACTCCTAACACTATAACCCCAAATATTGGGGTAGTCACTATATTACTTCTTTATATTATGGTCTCCAAGTATAACTTGCCAGCTTGAATTATGACTTACTTTAATACAGCACTCTAACTGGCAAGATTGGCTAGAAGAATGGGAATGAGCTCCTTCCTTTTAAATGTTAGCCACCACGTCTTGCTTTCCACCCACTACACACATCACTGTCCCCTGAAGCAGTCTGTGAAGTTAAACAGGTGACTGGCAAAAGCTAATCAAACCTCAGAATAAAGTCAAAAAGTTCTTCTAAATTTAAAGCTTGTTGGTCCAATACCAAATGCAGGTAAGCCAATAGACAAGAATCTTCTTTGACAACGCTAAGCCTTTAACACAGCTAGCAAAGCAGTCTGTCAGGACAGTACCTTGTACCCAGTAAAAAGGAATAATCTCTGCCCCAGAAGAAGAATGGGGCAGAAGTAGGGAAAGAAAGAAAACTGAGAGCATGAGCAAACATCCAAAGGAAGTCTGTCCTTAAGGGGAGAGGCCACCACTGTTCAACTCCCCCTCCCATCCAAAAAGCCAGGAGCTGGCTTTGCTTTGTAAATCTGTATGCATGCAAAGTAAAACCAGAATGATTTTAAATGTTTCAATTTCCAACAGCAGAAAACATCCTACTGGCAATGATGTACAACTCAGGTGTTATTAGACATACTATTCTTTCACAGGGAAGGAAAAGGTAGCAATTTCATCTCTTGGTTGCTGAAGACATTACCCAGTGAAAAAAAAAAAAAAAAAAGGTGATTTCTTTTCCCTGTATTGATTTAGAAGGACAAGTCCTTCAGCAAAAGTTATACAGATTAACTTGCCTTGGTTGGGAACACTGTGGCAAACAGCCACTAAATGGAAAAAGGAAGCAAATACCTTAAGGTCACTTTTACATTTATGTTCAGCAAAGCACATCAGTGTAACAAAAAGCAACTGTATTATTACCTACAGAAACATATTCAATACTTTTAGAAACAATGTTCACATTGCTTTTACAGGTCTTAATAATATTAAGTGTTAGCTGTATACTATAAGTGGTCTCATTTGTTTTTGTAAAATACCAGTAAAGAACAAACTGTTTTAAATATCCCGAAAGCAGAAAAGTACCTCACATCATAACATGCCTCTCATGGTTTACTGAGCAAAGGGTATGTTATTAAAAATCTCAATTTAAAGAGTAATGTCAGGAAAAGAACATCTTGACAGAAAAGGGGAAGATAACAGCAATAGCATAACTTGGAACTCAAAGCCACTGAAAAGTGCTATGTATTACAGAGGCAACAGTGAGGGGAAGCTCTACACCGCTTTCTATTAACGTGCATAAATTCAAGCAAGTCCATATTTGCAATCACCAAGGCAGCTCTTACACTTCACATTTTTTCCTCCCCACATGAGCAGGAAAACTAACACTGCTGAAAGACTCATAATACTAGTTTTGGAACAACTTTATAGCCCTGGCGCTGGCCCAGTTTAACTTCTTCTTTAAGGACAGTGAATTTAACGCATTTATGAAACACTCTGACAATCCAGTGAAAGCCAGGGAAACTTCCTGCAACAGGGCAGTCATTTAGCACTACTAATTATATTCTAAAAGGACACTTATTCAGATCTCACTAGGGAACAAATATCTTCTGAAATGATTTGGAATTATTATCTGACCTGGACATAATTACCAACATATTGATTAAAAGGGTCAAAAGAAGTCTTGGTTATTATAGCAACATCATTTCAGCACATTCATTAAAAAGGTAACAAACCTGTTTTATCGATCATTTAAAACACAGCAGTCTATCAAATACCTTAAAATGAATTTTTAGAATTTTACTTGAAGCTTGCAACTAGAGTTACCATAATATAATTCTAGGCATTTAAAAATGTTTTTAGTGGCAACTGCAGGTGTGCTGACATACAAAAAAACCTGAGCACAACCGACTGACTTTCTGACTGCTACGCTACTGTGGCAGCTTACTGTCTGAGGAGGTTTTTGGAGGAATTACATTATCATCAACCACAACAAAAAGAAAAAAAAAAAAGTAATGTAGCCTAGTCACCAACTGTTCAGGCCAGAACTGGTAAGAACAAACAGTGCTACAAAAAGGTGAGAAATTATTTTACAGGTAGCAGCAAAAGTTGCACAGTCAAGAGAATTAGCAGAAAGGCCTCTAATTTCAGAAAATCCAATCAGTACTTTGTGATTGGTCCAACTTGTTACTGTAAGCTGATGGCCTACTAAGATCAGTTCCTCATGAATTGAGAAACTGGCCATCTGACACATTTTTCCTACCAGACAACAGCAAGTGCTTCCCCAACAAATGTTCCCTCCTGTTCCTGCTAATGTCCCAGTACAGGGGAACTACAGAAACTGCTTCTTCATACAATGGGAACAAAAGGACATTGCACCAAGAACTATTTTTGCTGCATTTGCCTGCTACTGAGCCAGCCATGAAGAAATGCAAACCCCGGATCTGATCCAATTCCTACAGATGCACCCTGGTCCAGAAAAATTTGGATTTTACTCCAGTAATATGCTAGGTTTAAGGTTTGTTTTTTGGATTCCTCACCCCAAGAAAAATGTAGGTGAGAAAAAGAATTCCCACTATATGTAACCTGAAATTGGTGACAGACAGATAGAGAATTCCTCCACCCTTTTTTCTTAAATAAAAACAACAAACAATTGTTGGGGCTCAGTTCTCCTGCTCTCTCCACAAAGGCATTTTGAAGCTGCTAAAGAAAGCTGGAGGTTAACAGGAAAAAATAAGCACATTTGCATATCAACTCATTTTCTTAGGATTCTTGATTTTTATCTTACCTCATCTATATAAGGTTTTACAAGCACTTGACCAACTAATGCCTCTGCATCTCGTGTTTTGTCAATTGTTGCGTAAGTGCGAAGACAGTGACGTATTATGTCAACATTTGAAGTTTGAAGGCCTTCCAAGAGCAGCCCTTCTAGAGATTGCTGCAACATAGCTGTTATTCCAGCTATACGCTATGAAGAGAAACAAAATACAGTAATAAAAAAACAAAAGCAAAGCCTTGCCATCATTGCTGAAGAAAATTTTTCCAGATATATCTAATTCAGTTTTCCATTTTCATTTGAAAGGTGCTCAAGTTTTGGTAACTGTCAGCATTAAATGAACATTAACACAAGCTTAATAGGTTACTGATGCTATTTAACACAGTATTTATTATAATAAGGTTGAAAGGCAATTACTTTCCTGTATATGCTGTAGGTTATGTGGTAACTTATCTAAGGTCCCCTTTATGCTGAATAAATAGGTCAATAATCGTTCCTTGTTCAACTGAACCACTGTGTGATAATACACAAAAGCTTCACAATAAGTCACCCCCGATGACAACTGTAGCATTCACCCTTCCACTGTCAAAAACTAAAACGATAGTGTGTTCCCAGCACTACTTGTCAAATTACAGCAAACCAAAGACATCGAGTGACACTGGGGGGGGGGGGGGGGAAAGACATGCTACTGTATTCCCTCTGGCTTCTGCCAAACAGCTGCTTCAGTAACATATTTCCCTCATTTGCTAACCATTTCTCCTCATCTGCAACATCTCTTCCACTAGATCCAACTCATTGCTATACTACCTGCAGATGGTCCAAGATAGTCCCTTACAACTCTGTATTTGAAGCAAGTTCAGCAACACACATTAATCACAGCTGAACTACCAATTTAATGAGTCAAATTTTTTCACTAACCTTTTGCGTGCTATATTGTGTCCATCATCCTGAAATTATTCTTTAAATAGAGAATTTGTTCTGAACGTGCAAAGCCCGTAACCCAATTGCTGACTAGTCATGAAAACTATGACCTGATGGCCCTTTGCAACAACAGATACAGGAGAGAAGCCCTGGCAAGTATCTTTAACGAACCACACGACAAAGTAACAAAGGTCCTCCCATCGTAAATACTTCCCAGTTGCTATCTGTGTTTGATTACAAAACTGTTCTGGCCACTGAGTTAACTGCCCATGAATCAACATGGTACCATGGAAGTCTTGAGTTGAAACATGTTTATATTGCCAATAGACATACATAGTGAAAAAGTGAAACTACGAACTACCTCGCTAGCTCAAAAACAATCAAGAGTGTCAGCTCCATGATAGTCAGCTTAAAGCATTACCCCATCTCCATATTCACGTTATTCATACTATCTACCTTTAAGCACCAGTCTTCATTTGTTCCCTCTCTCCAAAGAAGAAAAAAAAAAGTTCACTTCATCTTTTACAGTAGGCAGTTACTACAAACAGGATATTAAGGAGATTAGCCTATCAGCCTGAACAGCCACAGTTAGGCAATAAATGTCACCAAAAACCGAAGTTGAATATATTCAAGCCAGCCACTTCGCAGGCACATTCCATTTATATTCTGGTCTCTACACTGCAGCTAACAAAACCAACACAGATCTCTGAAACTAGGCCTCAGATCAGCAAGCAGACAAACTGCAAGATATATTAGGCTAACAAAAATGTCTGTCGTATTTTCCTATTCTTATTCTAAATAATTTATCCCAAAGAAGTTAGCAAACAAAGCATAAACCTTCAGAAGAAGCAATACTTCTAGTGAACCGATAAAAATGACCTCTTGAAACTCATTTTCCCCCCATAAATTAATTCAATAAAGCTCTGTGGAAACAGGCATTTGTCTTCCAATTATATTGATTTTGCTTGATCCTACAAGCGTTAAGCTGGCTATCATCCAATACTTACTGGTCTCACTTTGTCCAAAAGGGGCATTCCTTTGCTTTGTACTGCATGAAATTGTAGTTGATTAAATTCTGTGGCAATTCTCTCTAAAACCTGACCAGTTAAAAGGGGGCTAGAAGAAAGATGATACAAAATGAGAATACACAGTTAGATCCTTTCAAATCAACCCAGTTTCATCTGCAGCAGATAGACAATGCTCTCCCCCAATTTTTGTGGTTTAATCTGAATATTTGGAATTATTACTACAATTACCGCAATCTGTAATAGTAATCTGGAACAGAATACCTGATTAGAGTTGTTTTGGAGCTACTAAGATATGAAGCGGCTAAAGTAGAAGCTGAGGCACTGCTTTCTATATGGTAGGGCTGCTTATTGTCACATGAAAAGGCAGCCGTACAGTTCATACTGCAGTAAGTGCTCTTCACCATCCAGATCTATTTCTTATTTCCCATTTCTGTCATGTGGTAAAACTAATGACAGCTATCTCTACAGAGACAGTCCTACACTTCTCAGGTCTACATAATTAGCCAAGTTTTCAGCCACTCAAGTACAATCTTGCTTCTAAACATGATTCTGCAAAGTGCCTCACCCTGACTGAAAACATTTGCATATGCTTTCTTCCTCTAGGTATCAACTTATTCTTCTACCTACCTCCTCCAACTCATTACAATGTGATCCAGTGCACTAAACTGAAGACAGTCTCACATTCAAACAGGTTCGTGAAATTGTCTTTTTCCTCCCGTGTAATTTGCCCTTGCATCCCAGTCAATTATTTCAAGCGCATCGCTGGTACCTCAGTTCCAAAACTGGCTGAAAGACATCTTCCACCCCTCAGCAAAGGCAGAGGGAAAAGACACTTTCCATGAAGTTGTTAAAAAACAAAACTTGTGAGTCTGACTGGAATTTGTCACAAACTTTCCTTCTACAAGCACTATTACATGTGTGGCTTGCCTGCCTCAGACTATTCTTGCAGCAGCCCTTTCAGCTATACATATGCAGGGAAAAAAAGAAAAGCTATTTCCCATTTTACTTCCAAATGACATTGAAACAAACTGTACTGTAGAGAGTACTTCAGACAAAACAGGATTGTGACTTCCAAGAAAAAAAAAAATAAATATTGGATGTAAACTTCAAAAAACACACACTTACTGAAAGCACTACAAGTAATTCAGAAGTTTGGAGTAATTCAGAACTGAGTTACCAGTGAACAACCAGTCTGCAGAAGACTAAATCTGAGAAAATACTAAATAACAGTCACTTATTCCATCAGAGTTACATTTCTAAAGATATATCCTAATATTTGTAAATTCATCTACATCAATACCATAAGATCAAGTTAGTCCTATCAATTGAAAAAAAACCCAAAACATTTACTTTTTTTTTACCTGTTTCCCTCTAACGAGGACAATTCTTTAGAGCCTTGGGAATGTAGAATCTTCTCAATTTTCTCAACAGACTGAATAACATGAATAAGTCTCAGGACACACATCTGTAATTAAAGAAAGATTTTTCATGACTGACCCCAATCCCAATTTACATTACTAACAACCCTGAAGATATTTTGGATGTTTTCTTCTTTTTTTTTTTTTTTTTATTGCTGGTGTTAAATTCTGTCTCTCCACCTCACTACTTGAGTCATGTCTCAGTTGAAGTACTGCTCACGTAAGTCCATAAAACCCCACAAACGATGTCTGTCACAGATGTAGAACAGCTGTTCTGATCCTATTTTTACCAAGTTAAGCACAAAGACAAATGTTATAGTTCCTCCCCCTCATAGAGGAAATTAAACTGCTGCATTTCAATTACATTCATAATAAGCAAGTTTATATACTACTACAAGCAGAAACATGAGTAACTGTAATTAAAAAGCCTACCAAACCATTTTTGGCAAATAAAGTAAAATAAAGATTTATGATCAACTAGACACTGTAAAAATGAAGTCCGTCAACCAAAACTTCAATCATTATTTTTACAAGTGCGAAATCCTGCACAGCGTGAATCCAGATAGCCTAAAACTTTCAAAATCTCATTTTCTGTGGGTTAATGGCAAAGCCAAAAGTTGTCCTAATGAGGATCTTTTCAAGGTTTTCAAAGTTTGTCTTATACCTTTTTTCTTCTTATATCTTCCTGTTTAGTCATTCGGTCATCTACTGCTTGAATTCCTTCACTGACACATGACTTAAGACTCTGAGAGAGAAAAAGTCAGTATGAAAAGTTGGCTTTCCACTTAAGGTTTAAATAACCTTAACTCAAAAATCTAATCTTAAAACAGGAGACAGATTAATAAGAATACAGGACAAATAAAAGCTGTAGTACCTCAACTACCCTCAGAAATAAGACTAAATCACTTAAAGTATAACCTGTTCCTAAAGTACCGTCACCACAAGTATCATTACTGCAACCAGAAGCATGCTTTTAGAACCTTACAGAGAACAAACCACCTTTCACCCAGAAATAAACAATACAATCACTATGATTTTATGTCTTGAAGCTGAAGTTATAAATCAGATTTAAGTAGCATTTTTCACACAATAAATATTTCTCTATGCTAACTGGGAACCTATTTTCTAAGCATAGGCATCACGGCATCTTAGGCATCAAGGCTAAGATACTCTGAAAGCACATTTATGCAGCAAACAACCCTCTGAACTATCTGCCAAGATGAATAAAAACTGCCCTTCACTAAATACCAAGTCATTGTGGAAGAGTCAGAATAAGACCAACCTTCAAAAGGGTGATCTTTTATGGTTAAACCACAGGACTGAGCAGAAAAGTCCTTAGCAGGACTGTGTTGCATCTGATTTATTTACTACCATATTTAAGTTACTCAAATATTAAAACAGTTCAATATTTCACCTTATACTTGTTTTGCAAGAGTCCGTTCATTTATCACAGTTAAGAAATCCTGTATCTCTTCGTTAAAAGGCATGACAGAAAATGTAAATTTATTGCTACAACTGCTCGAAAACATGCCTCTCCTACTACTGCTCTAAGAAGTCAGCTTTCAAAGAGAGATTTATCATAATAATTATTAACATGAATAAAAGATATTCTATATCATATGAAACTGAGCTGAATTTTACCAAGCTGTGTATTAATGATTGTTTTGAGCATACCATAACTTCTTCCCGTAATTGCCCCAAGGGTACTGAAAGCTGATTGAGGGCCTTGTCCATGCCAACCTAAAGAAATTACCATAAAAACATTTATGACTTTTTTGATAAGTTCATATGCGAATTACTGACAAAGCCTACCATTTTACAGATACTAAAAGGGAACTGAGAAATTATACCTCCCTTTATAGTCTCCAGTTTTAAGTGCAATGCAAAAATATGTTACCTCAAATACAAGGATACAGATATCAGATTGCTTGTCACACGAAGCCAAAAATGAAAGAAAACTTTGACCTATGGAAGTTTTTCGTCCAATAAAATGTTAAATCTCACTATTTGAGCCTATATAATTGGAACCTAGATGAACTTGAGCAAAAGAGCAGGATACACAGTGAACAAGACATTTTAATAAGAAAATTATTAAAATTCTCAATCAAGTGGCTTGGTTTTTTAAGATATATTGACTGTATAGTAAATTCAAAGATTCCTAAAAGAACTCCTCAGAATGGCCTTATTTGTATATTTGCTATTCAATTTTAATGATTTATTTCCTTCAATTTTACAACTACTAGCAGTTTTTGAAAAAAGTTTGCCTTGAATCTAACTTCCTAATGAATTGATTTTTTTATGACAAAAAGCATATATCTAAAACATTTATTACAAGCCAACAGCAATTTTGTACAGTAGCTATATTCTACAATAATGGTCTTTCAGTTTCTCTCAGTGCAAGCAGTTACAGTTTAAAGTGTCTTAAATCTAATAATGCCAAAATAAAAGCCACGTACTTTCCACATGAAAAATAAAAATCACATTAAAACATGTTAAGTCTGAACTACATAGTACAACTTAAAAAGACTTACTAGATTTGTTGAGAGGTTAACAAAATCTGCATAGTCCTTATTAATAAGTTCTACCATGGCAGTTTTCAGGAGTTTGTAATAGAGCTCCAGGTCTTCTCTGAGCTCCTCCAACTGCACACGCTTCCTGCAGTCTGATACAAAGTGATCAACATCAAAATCCGGCTGAAATTGGAACAGGAAAGAGAGAAGGAGGTAAGTATAAAACTTCAAACCAGGAACACACTCCCAAAATAACGTATTCCATATGCCAGTGAGCTGACCAAACTGAAGTACTGGGGGGCAAAAAGGCTATGGTCTTGGTCTTTAATCGCGAAAGCACACAATGCTGTGGGTCAGAATACCAGAAGGCTAGCTCTCCAAAATACAAGGTTGTATATTCCCTGCATACACTTAAAAAGCCCAACCAACCAACCAACAAACCCCAACCAGAAGTCGAAATACATTATTAAGAATTACCTTAAGCTCCCAAAGCAATGAGGCCTGAATGCTGGTTGCCAGTCTATCTGCAACTTGGCTTCAGGGCAGGCAGAGGGTGATTCGGAGGAGGCATGAGCGGGATCTGCCCCAGGCGGGGCCCCGGCCCGGGCCCGGGCCAGAGGCGCTCGAATCACCCGGTTCCAAACCTGGGGCAGCCCCCCGTGCTCCGCCGCTCAGGCTCCGTTTCAGTCTCGCCAGACTCAGACATAACCCCTGCCGGGATGCAGCCGCGGAGGTGAGAGCCGCCGGGCTTTGCAAACGGCCCGGATCCCCCTTTCGGTGACACACTCACCGCTCTTCCGGGGGCCTCAGGCCAGAGAAAGAGCCGTGGCGGAGCTAACAGATCCCGGCCAAGGCTGCAGGCCCCTCTCACTGCCCGCCGGGAACCCACCACACCCCCCCCTCAGGAGGCCCGCCGGGGCACCCCGGGCCCACAGCGCGCTTCCGCAGCCCGCCTGCCCTCACCCACCTTCATGAACTCGTCCTTGTCAAAGCAGAGGTTCTCGGGGCCCCGCGGCAGGTTCATCTTCTTCCCCTCCATGACCGGCCCGGGCCCGGGAGGCCCAAGGCGGCGACAGGACCCGCCGCTCCCACAGCAACGCCCCCTCCGCCAGCACAGCACCGGCGGGGCGGGGCGGGGCCTGCGGCAAGAGAGGCGCCGCCACCGCCCGCCGCCGCCGCAGCGCCGCCTGGAGGGCTCCGAGCGGCCCTGCAGGCCCCAACGGGCGGCGGGGGGGCCCCGGCAGGGATCTCAAAATGGCGGGGTGGTAGCCGGGGTGTGTGTGTGCTGACGTGTGGGGCTTTAAAGCTGGGCTACCCAGCCTCTTCCGAGGAAGTCTTCTGGTTCCTGCCACCCTGTGAAGTCAGGGGAGCTGGGCTGTGCTGCTGAAGTCGGTGCCTGGTGCCCCATGGCAGGCCTCAAGTGCATAAAACTGACCTGATCATGTAAAGCCATGGGGACCAGCCATCAGGGCCGTGGCAGAAGCCATGGAGACCCATGGCTGTGGAGGTGGAAGTGGGCTCCAGGGGTTGGTACAGTGTAGCCCTCCCCCCCCTGCCCCCCCCTTCAACCATGAGTGGGGTCACCTGGAGGTGGTGGCCCAGAGCCACATCCCCTCAGGGTTGGGGTATCACCGGGGGTGGAGGCCCTGCAGCCTTTCTAGGTAAGCTGTACCAGGGGCTGACCACTCTTAACAGCAGAAGAAGCTTTTCCTTATGTTTACATGTATTGCAGTTTGTGCCCACGTGGTCCTGAGTAACAGGAGCTGAGTCAGAGCATGATTTACCTCCTCCATCCTTCTGCTTTCCAGCAGAGTCTTCTGTTAGGGTCTTGCTTCCTTCAAAATCTTTTGTTCAAGGTCGCTTATGGCTTAGTGAAGACAAATTTAGCTCTAAAAAGCCTCCCTGCTGTCACTTGCATTTCTGTTTACTGCCTCAGGATGGAAGACAGCAAACGATCTCATTCCTCACACATACATTTTATGGATTTAATTGTGTCTCAGTGAGCTCAAACAAGGAGCGAGCCCAGCGCCTTACCAAGCAGTTGTCAGGGCGCATCCACTGTAGCTCCGCTGACAAGGGTGGCGAAGACTCCCCAGGACCGATGGACGTGGGTTCACTGGCGCTGGGGTGGTATGCTGGGCTGGAGACCCTCAGACCTCCTGAGCAGCCAGGGTTTCGGCAAGGCCAACGTGCACATCCCTGCCTAACTCCGGCAGCGCCTCCGCAGAGCCCAGCTGGCCTTTAACCAGCAGTGATTTGTGCCATTGATTCATGGCTGGCACATGAGTTCGTTAGGAATTCCCTGAGTTATTGGAATTATGAAGAGCCGAACAGTTCAGTGATGACCATGGTGGGCATATGCAGCCTCTGGCTTGCGTGCTAATTACTCCTGCTTGCTTCCACCCTATCCCTTTGGAAGGCTTTTGAAGACTGACATATTTCATGGTGTCCAACCCTCTCAGAGATCTCAAATGTTGGCAGGCATGGTTTATAGCTGTCATGTGTTGTCAGCTAGAGAGCAGAAAGGATACACCCACCACAAATCCACACTGACATTTTTTTGCGATAGCTATATGTATCAGATCGAAAAGGTTTTCTTACGTTGGGATATTTAAATGTCTACATTCTCGTACAGGAACAAAGCCGCATTACTGCTTAGCTACCTTTAATTTAATGAGCTGGATACTTGAAATTAAAATTCTAACCAGTTTTTAATGTTAACTTCTTAACAAACGAGTTACACCTACTGTATTAGCTAAGAGAAATCTTGCTCTAAAAAGACCTGCTGTTGCCATTTTTGTTTTTGTTTACACAGCTCTTATGATGAAGTTCCTTGAGGAAATAAAAAGTATGCTTCCACTTGAATTTGTTTATTGAAGAGCTCTTTACGCTTTTCATATTTATCGGTATTGTAAATTAAATATGAAGTTTGTAGAGTTTAATAATTTGCCAATGGAAACTGCAATGTAACAATTTCAGTAAGTTAATAGTAAAACCACAATTAGGGCTCATGGGTTATTTCCATTCTCTATCCCTGAACAGACATCTTCACCTAGGGCAGTGGTGCACGAAGTAAAGTTTCTCCAAGACAGAACAGACTAGCAAAGCAGAGAGGGAATTAGCCATTCCAGAGTCATACAAAGCTCCCTTTACTTCCATTATTTTTGTGCTAGGATTACTTAGTTCATTTCTATTGCAAGCCCCTTCATCCCTTTCCTTTCCTGACTCTCGTCACTGTCATTCCAAGATTTACAGGCTTAGGAAACACAGTTTTAAAATCTTTTTCCCATCATCCTTTCCCAGCCATGAAGACATGACGCTTAATGATTTCTTGTGAAAACTGTAATCACTATTTAATCTGCAGGTTTTGGATAACGTATCATTAATGGACCCATTAGGTGAACGAAGAGAGAGCATTGAAAAGTCTGTCTCAGTATTGCTATTATCTGAATAAGGATGATGTAGGTGCCAGAGAGTAGAAGAGCTACATTTAGCTGTCATGTGGGTGCTGAATTTTAAAGATTCCAGCTCCTCTTCTCATTCTCAAATAAAGAACATTTCAAGGGATGCGTAATGATATGACAAATGATGTTTAGTATAATTGTATCATCATTTTCCTGAAGGCTGCCAATGACTAATCCACTATCTTGGAAATACTTCCATTCCAGTATATATCAGTTAAATGGGGAAGGAAAGCAACTAGGTTTACCTCCCACCACATTCTGAAGATTTCTCTCTGGTTTTATTATTTTAAAAAGCTCAGGGCATCACGTACAATTTATGATAAAGGAGAAAAGCGTGACAGTGTGCAGCATGCAGGGACAGAGATACTAGAGTTAATTTTTGGTAGACACTCCAAGTACCAAGAACCTTCAGGAAATGTAGATAGTATTAGACAAACTAACGTGCCAGTGATGATTAATTATTTTTAGTATTTTGCCTTCCTGAAATGATATCCCCATCAATGTATCACTTGGTTGTCTGGCAAAATTGTAGAAGAAAAGTTCTGTGTTAGCTGCTTTCAGTAGATGTTAGCAACAATGAACACCAATTAATAAATAGAAGTTCACGGCAGAAAAGGGTGTTTTCCTGATATTGGCATCTTACTGAGTGCCTTTATTTTGTTTTCTTTTGGGAATGGAATTGCTTACATGAATAAAGGTAAAAGAATTGCAGTCCTGAACTTGGAAGTCAATGAGTGAATGCTGCTGATTTCTGTGGTAACAGTCAGTCACTGCAATATGAGCCTAACTCCAAAGGTGTAAATAATCCTAAAAAGCCTTGGTCCTAAATGAACAAGGTAAAGAAGTTGTTTGCAAATTCCTCGAGTGGTGGGTCTTGGAAGCTAACTATAAAATGCAGTAATGCCATTGTTTTGTGATTATCATAGAATCATAGAATCTTCATGGTTGGAAAGGACCTTTGAGATCATCGACTCCAACCATACACACACACACACACAAAAAAAAAAAAAAACACAAACCAAAAAAACCCCAACCTACAATCTCTGTCACTAGAGCATGCCCTGAAGTGCCAAATCTAGACGTTTCTTAAATACCTCTAGGGATGGTGACTCAACCACCTCCCTGGGCAGGCTGTTCCAGTGCCTGACCACTCTTTCAGTAAAGTAATTCTTCCTAATATCTCATCTAAACCTCCCCTGCTGCAACTTCAGACCATTTCCTCTGATCCGGTCATTATTCACCTGAGAGAAAAGGCCAACACCCACCTGTCTACAACCTCCTTTCAGGTAGTTGTAGAGGGCAATGAGGTCTCCCCTCAGCCTCCTCTTCTCCAAACTAAACATGCCCAGCTCCCTCAGCCTCTCCTCGTATGGCTTGGTCTCCAGACCCCTCACCAGCTCGGTAGCTCTCCTCTGGACACACTCCAGCACTTCAATGTCCCTCTTGTGCAGAGGGGCCCAGAACTGAACACAGTACTCGAGGTGTGGCCTCACCAGTGCCGAGTACAGAGGCATGATCACTCCCCTACTCCTGCTGGCCACGCTATTCCTGTTGGCCTTCTTGGCCACCTGGGCACACTGCTGGCTTATGTTAAGCTGGTTGTCCACCAGCAGCCCCAGGTCTTTTTCTGCTGGGCAGCTTTCGAGCCACTCTTCCCCAAGCCTGTATATTAAAATATTATTTATATGCATGATATAAATAAACATATGTCTTGACATAAGAAAGAATTTTTTACAGTAGGAACAATCATTCACTGGAACAACCTCCTCAGGGATGTGGTGGAGTCCTCATCGTTGGAGGTTTTCAAGATGCAATTGAAAAGGGTGCTAGACAATCTCATCTAGGCTCCCTTTCCCATGAAAGGCTGGACCAGATGATCTTTGGAGGTCCTTTCCAAGCTGGGCTACTCTATGGTTCTATGATTCTGTGATACATGCTATAAGATCTATAGTGAATGTATGTAAAATGTAGAACTGCAGTATGAAAATGGACCAGCTTAAAACATGTTTTGAACCTATATCATGTTAAAACATTACAGAATCGTCCCCTTTCCTTGATGTGTTAAGTACAGACTGATACTTTACATCAAATATGTTGAGTACAGAGGGATGAGGAGGGAGGGAGGGAGGCAGGGAAGGAGGAGGCTTCAGCTCTCTCATGCTTGAGTTGCCATGCCCAAACAAATCATAGCATAAAGGCGCTGCTTAACTCACGACATCCTACCTCAGTGCCCCAAATCATAACTAAAAAAAAGGCTGTGGACTTCCACCTTCTTCTCCACCGTCATGACATGCTCACAATGACAGTGAGGAAAGCTCTCAAAGTGGGACTTAATTATTTTGAGTTCGTCTGAAAATTTCTTCTGGGTTGTTGACTTCTCAGCTGGCTAATTGGAGTTCAGTGATATCCCAGGCAGCACAAAAGTAGCAAAACTGAAACGGAGATGACTGCCTAGGTCTGATTCAGCAGACCGTTACCCAAAATTCAGGATCTGTCAACTTATTTCCATCAGGAAAGGAAGCAGATGGTAGAGTTGTTTATTTCTTTAATAACGTTTTTATTACAACCAAGTACAAAAGCTTACCTTCTTTAAGACCAGAATTGGAACAACAGCACAGTGTTTTTGTTTGGAGATACAAATGTGCCTGTTAAGCTTTTCATCAGGATTACAATATTCCTGAGGAGGGCCATGAAAATGGTCAGAAGGCTGGAACACCTCTCTGATGAAGAAAGGCTGAGAGTTGGGGTTTTTTAGCCTGGAGAAGAGAGGCCTCCAGGGAGACCTTATTGCAGCCTGTCAACATGTAAAGGGGGCTCATAAGAAAGATGGAGAGAGACTCCTATAGTGACAGGACAAGGGGCAATGGTTTTAAACTGAAAGATGGTTGATTTAGATTGGATATAAGAAAATTTTTACAGTGAGAGTGGTGAGACACTGGAACAACTTGCTCAGTGAAGTTGTGGATGCCCCATCCCTGGAAATGTTCAAGACCAGGTTGGACGGGACTCTGAGCAACCTGATCTAGTGGAAGATGTCCCTGCTTATGGAAGGGGAGTTAGGCTAGATGATCTTTAAAGGTCCCTTCTGACCCAAACCATTCTTCAGTTCTGTGGTTCTACGATGCTATGGCTATCCAGAAGATCACTGCTGTTGATCTTCTGTTGGTTTTCTTTCATTATATATTGTTTTTCAGCTTGTCTCACTCTGTCAGGCACATTCTTCCCTGAAAGACTACCTAGTGAAACCCTCATGTGTATCTGTTTTATATTTCTCAGTGGTTTCACATGTTTGTTTGGTTGTTAGTTTTGCATTGTGATCTGTATCTGTGTTTTGTTTGGAGATGGCATGGTTTCAGCCACTTGGTTTCCTAAGGGAGGTCTATAGTTTCTGACAGTGATCACAAAGGAAAAATATCAATTGTATTTTGCAAATTCAGTGAGGTTTGATCAAATCACAGAATCACAGAATCACACAGAATGATAGGGGTTGGAAGGGACCTCTGGAGATCATCTAGTCCAACCCCCCTGCCAGAGCAGGGTCACCTAGAGCAGGTTGCACGGGAACGCGTCCAGGTGGGTTTTGAATGTCTCCAGAGACAGAGACTCCACCACCTCTCTGGGCAGCCTGTTCCAGTGCTCTGCCACCCTCAAAGTAAAGAAGTTCCTTCTTATATTTAGGTGGAACTTCCTATGTTCATCTTTGTGCCTGTTACCTCTTGTCCTGTCCCCGGCCACCACTGAAAAGAGCCTGGCCCCATCCTTCTGACACCCACCCTTTAAGTATTTATAAGCATTGATGAGATCCCCCCCTCAGTCTTCTCTTCTCCAGACTAAAAAGACCCAAATCCCTCATCGTAAGCCTTTCATCGTAAGAGAGATGGTCCAGTCCCCTAATCATCTTCATAGTCCTTTGCTGTACCCTCTCCAGCAGTTCCCTGTCCTTCTTGAACCCGGGAGCCCAGAACTGGACACGGTACTGTAGATGAGGCCTCACCGAGGCAGAGTAGAAGGGGAGGATGACCTCCCTCGACCTGCTGGCCAGACTCTTCTTGATGCACCCCAGGATGCCATTGGCCTTCTTGGACACAAGGGCATATTGCTGGCTCATGGTCATCCTGTTGTGCACCAGGACTCCCAGGTCTCTTTCCACAGAGCTGCTCTCCAGCAGGTCAGCCCCCAACCTGTAATGGTACATGGGGTTATTCAGCCTTGCTTAGCAACATCCACTGCCCTTCCCTCATCTATCCATCCAGTCATGCCATCATAGAAGGCTATCAGATTAGTCAGACATGATTTCCCCTTGGTGAATCCACGTTGACTCCTTCCAGTAGCTTTCTTTTCCTCCATATGCTTTGAGATGACACCCAGAACGAGCTGTTCCATATCCACAATAAGAACATGTTGTGGAAAAGCCAGGCAACACAAATTTTTCACCTTTCCCCTTTTCTAATAGCTATCTGTTAGAGAAAGAGACGGAAGAAGTTTAGGTGTCCCTTGACAATAGGGGTTATGCATTTTTAGCATTTGCCTTGGTAGCCACTGGATGTCAGTAATGGTTTACAGAAACATAGAAATCTGTGCACTTTTTCCAAGCCGTAAAAAAAAGACTTAACGAGCACAAGGTTTGGAGAAGAAGCATTTCTATATGAAATGGGAGCAAATTGTATCAGTGTGCAGTAAGTATAGATCTGCTTGGGATTGCCAAGTTGTGTTGAACTTGGTGACTTTTTAGGTAGCAAACTGATCTTCTGCTATAGGACTCTGGGGAGCAAAGCCCACGAAGGTTTCTTGTAGAACTCTGTTAAGAGACATGAACATAACCAAGCTGGAAGAGAAACTCCACATAGGAAAATGTAAGTGTGAGTTGTGGTGTATGTATTATGGATATTGCACGTAAGTGTGCACTCACGCACACGGATTCCACCTAATAACACCACGAGAGAGGAAATAATGAACAAGGCTCAGATGTACCATTGTTGTATAAACCGCTTAAGAGGAAAAATACACATCTGAGGATTTTAATAAATGTACTTTAAGATGGCAAAGCATCTTCAGGCCAACATCACCATATAGGTGCCACTGCTGCTGTGCCTTTTGCACTGCAAGCCTCAAGACAACATACCAAATGACTTAATGCTGCTGTGATTTTTGCATTTAATTAGCAACCACTAGCATACCTGCTACAGATGTATGTAAGGCTTCCAGATGCCTGTTCAAGAAATCCTAGAGAGAAATTTCTATTTATGCAGCATGTATGTCAGATATCAGACATACGCCAGCTGCTTCAGATCTGTGAATGTACAGATCAACTGTGCAGCCGCCATGCAAGGGATGGCTGTCTACTGCGGGTGTTTTGGTCAGGTCCATTAGCCTCAGATGCATTCGCATTGCTGGGAATGCCACGAATTTCCTGACATACTCAGTCAATCTGCTTGTGCACCACCAGCCGTCTGCCAGGGGCTCCCTGATTTCTAGAAATGCCAGAAAAATAGACAGATTCTGCTTGTTCTTCTAGGACATAAACTGCAGGAAGGAAAAGAGGGCATGCCGGTCAAAAAATGAGTCTATAACCAAGCACACAGAGAGCAGAATTAAAGGTACACTATAAATACAGTATAATCACTGGTGTCTGGGGACTGGCCCACATGTTAAAGCAAGCTGCCCTTATAAATGAACACATATTTGATCAAATTATCATTTCATGCTTTGTTCTTTTGCTATCTCTGAATACTTTTTTTTTTTGCTTTGTCCACTGTCAATTCCTTCCATTTTCATCCCTGTTTCTAAGTTGTAGTCATGTTAGTGTTTGTGTGCCCATTAAAGCCGAGGCACAACTGCAAGTGATAGTGGCAGTGGTATATGCAAGGTGTGAGTTTTATGGTATGGGATACAAAAAAACCCCAGGCAGACTATAATGAGGCTCAATGTACTGGTCACCTTGGTATAATTCTTATGACTTCATAAGGATTATACCAATAAAACAAAAATGTACTTTCTTAATATGAACAAAAAGACATGCAACATCGGTCAATGGCAGCCAAATGTAAGATGTTGCATTTTTAAGGGACTGATCATTCAGAGACAGCATACCCATAGCTCCCTCTTATCAGTGCTTGAGCCAAGGACAGATGCTTACAAGATGTGCTATCAGTTCCTTTGGGGGACTGCATCCTGGTCTAATACCTTGGAGAGCTGAAACTTTAATCTTGGCTCTGACATTAAGTACCTTTTTGATCAGAGGCAATGTGCTTAACCTTTGCTTGACTCCATTCCTCCACATTTTAAAAAATGACTGCACGGCTGGAAACTTAGAGTGATTTTTTAAAAAAAAAAAAAAAACTAAACTCTATTTAAGTTAAGCTTACCCAGAGGTTCAGAAAAAAACTGTCTTTCATGAGAAAAGCTGTATTTGATTGAAATTAATTTTGCCCCTTCCTACCAGGATGCTCTCAGGCTGAATCGTTTTCTTCTGAGAAGAATTCTTAATCCTTATGCAGATGGGAAGTAACAATAAGCACCATCTGCTGCAAATTAGGTTACTCTCTTAGCAACGAGTGAGATCAGGCTCCATCTCAGCCTCCCATTTTCTGTGCTGAAGTACGCACTGGCACTTGAGCCTGCAACAGAGCAAGTGATCAGAAACAAAGTGGAAATGAGAAATGAAAAATCTTTCTTTACTCCCCTTCTGGTGAGATGCTTCTCGTCCCTGCCAACCCCGCAGTTTCATTGCTGTACGCCAAAGAGGCTGAGCTCTGCTCCTCACCCCATCTTCCTCTGGCTCCCAGCTCCTGCCGGGGGAGTGGGAGCAGCATCACAAAACTCTGGCAACCTCTCATGGCTGCTAGGTGCTGGGAGGCAGCCCAAAAAGTAAATGGGATCAGCAGGGGAGGGCTACGTACTGGTTGAGAGGAGATTTAAAGCTGCCTGATGCTGGCAGAGCTCACAGGGAAGAGGGCCAGTGAGGCACTCAATTGCTACCTGGCCTCCCCTGGCAGGACCCGTCCACTGCCCCGTGGCTGCCCCGTGGCTGCCGTTTGCCTCCCCAGCCAGCCATCAGCCTTTTCCTGCCTGGCTTCGCCCCGGCACTGCTCGATGCTCACAGCATGTCAAGTTGTTTAGGACAGCAGGTGTCTGAGTAGACACTTGTCATTAACTTGGCATGGCATCTCTCCATGCAAAGCTCTGTCTCCTGCGCTGCGACAAGGTGATTTTAAAAGAGGATGGTCTGGATTTTCCATCTTTTTATATGGTGTCTGATCAGCACTCTTTGTTGGTAATGTCCACAAGGTCTCAGCCAGGTTCAGGAAGACCTTAATTCAAGTGCTGTGCAGATCACAGATTCATATGCACTCTCAGAAGATAGAAATTCTCAGTCTTCAGAAGTCATTTAAAGCATCATTCTAATGCAGCTATATAAGGAAATGTTATCTTTGCCCTGAAATCACCAAAAATACACTTGTAGATAAAGGACTTGAGTTTGACTTACTGCCAGGGAAAAGATCTCTCTACTCTTTATTCAAATATTTGTGAAAAAATTTGCACATCTTGACAGTTTCAAGAACTCCTCGTGGAAATACTGTATGTATCATTCCTTTTTCATATTTGTCATGCTACAGTTTCCAGTTAATGTGCTGGTAGGCGAGCGTTGGCATGATTAGTCACTGGGAACCAACTTTTTAATCTGCTCAGAAAATTTTACTGGCTGTGTCTTGGATTTGTTAAATTAACTCATGCGATGCTCCGTAAGTCATGAGACAGCTGGTTGCAATGAGCTGTATAGAGTATTTAATGCTTCTAGGATATGTTGCACTCTACTGAGTGTGTACACATGTGCTAATCAGCTGATGCTCTTGAGAAGGGTAGGGTTTATGAGCACGTGCACTGAACCATCCACATGTTCATCTGTTGGTTCTGTAGGTCAAGCACTGTATGTCTGATCTATCGGTGCTCTGAAGAAATATCCCAGCTTACCAGACGTACAATAGCCTGGTCGGAGCTAGTGAGAAATAATGCCAGCTGCCCAGAAATCATAGGCAAATGTGAAAGATCCTCTCATTCTGCCCAGGCAAAATTTCTGAGTGGAAAGTCTATATCTGAGACGTATGGTAGCCTGAACTACACATAAGGCTGTGAGTCACTGTCTTGTCTAACGCTGTACAGTTAGAGCTGGGGAAAAAAAATCAAGGTTGTGATTTGCAATCCTCATTCTGTCCTTAGGCCAGCTTTGTCAGATTCTCACTTAGGCTACCAATTAATTTACACATGGCAATAAACAATCAGACATGAGCCCATATTTTCTGTTGATTCCACCATTTTCTGCTTGTCCTCTACCATCTAAACTTAATGAATGACTCTTGTAAGGACACTTGTGCAGCCAAGTGCCTTTGTTGAAAAAAGTTCCCGGCGACGTCAGCTACAGTATAGAAAGATACTGTAATTGCAGATGAAATTTTCAATCAACTAGTTTTATGGTGCTTTTAGTTTAGATAGTTTATAACACATTGAAGGGACCCCATATTCAAAAGCCATGCTTGAGACTTAGTAAGAATCAGATCCCTACAAGATGGATCACATTCAGCATCTGAAAAGCAAGCCAGGCAAGATCATGAGTCATTTATTAAAAAAGTAGAATGTATCTGTGCTATACCAGTGGTGTAATTATGTGCACTAGGTTAAGAAAGCTCTTTTTATTAAAAAGAATTTTTAGCATGCACCCTCCTGAGACATAGGCAAAGAAATTAGCAATAGAAATTACCTGTTTGGTCATTAAGTCCATCCCTTCACAGCAGGATAATTGCTGTGCAATAAAGAACACAAATAGCTCAAATAAGCTTAAATTTCTTATGCAGAAGACTGAAGGCAAGGTATGACTTCTTCGTACAGATTAAAAGGACTTGCCTTGATTAAGCGGTCAGTGTTTATTATTAAAAAAAAAATCATTGTGCCAAGAAGACAATGCTCAGCCTGACCCAGTTTCTGAAAAGCAAAACCCATGGTTTCGTCTTTTCTGCTGTCTTTGATATATGGTTCCTGTGAGATATGGGAAAGATGTGCTATGGAGACTGATTAGAAACAGGAGTGCTAGGTATCATTTACCGTGAAGAACTTCTCTCATTCCTCCCTTACTGATCAGCATTATTGGCCATTCTCCGCTTTCTGAACAAGTTTGTGTTATCCTATTCTGTAAATCTTGCATGAGTGGCATTGGATGTACGGTGTACTCTGCTGGGGTTAAATGTAAAGGTGGAGGTCTGGGTGCCGGGCTGCACCCACATTACCGGTGGCCCGGTTTGCTAAGCTAACAGAGCCAGCTGCCCCTGAGTCCCCCCACTGTGGGGGAGCTGCCAGTGGGAGGGAGGCATTTATGTCAGCTGCTTGCAGGGCTCCCACACGTGCTGCTTGCTGCTAATTTTTATTGTAAGTCTCACAATGCGTCACTTGTTTCCTTGAGTTCCTATTTCACTTTTCTTTGCCACAGCCAAATGGCAGAATGGACAACTGCTGTTTTTCGGTAATTGGATGAATTGCTGGGGGCGTGTACAGGGGCCAAGGCATAGACATTTGACAGACAATTAGAGAAGTTAGGAGCACTTCTCAGCCTGAGATCAGAGCTTCACACCTCCCAGATATGGGGTGCAGCCCAGAGTTGGGCTGACAGGTGCGTTTGAGGGTGCTCTCTGGGTTGCTCTCTTTAAAAGGTTGTGGCGCTGAGGAATCCCCAGAGCATACTGAGCACTACTTTGTATTTTAGCATATTTGCATGTCCGCTAAGGAGAGCAAGAGAGCAAAAACAGAGGAAGAAAGATGAAGGAGCCAGAGTGGTCTGAACTTAGTCAGTGAACCTATATACAGGTGCTGCTAAGATGCCCAAGGGTGCTGTGTGAAGTATTTGAAGTAAAGAAACCACAGGAAATGAACCTGGAAGAGTTACAGGACATCTGGGGATGCTGAAAAAAGTGGACTGAATTCAAGGGAAGGGATAGCTCCTGACTGAATCATGGGAGAGGCTCACGAGGAAAACAATGAGGCTGTAATACTCAAGCCTTTCTGAAGCCCACCTCTAAGTTGTTGCCTTAGAAACTCTTGGCAGTGCTGAGTCATGTGGTGCTCTATGATGGCTATTGCCCTTGCTGTTCACAGCTTGATTCCACTTGACCAGTTACCTCTAGATCTATCTCCTTTGCCTGGTTGGTTTTGTATCCATTTGAAGTTCCATAAGCTGTATTTCACATGGCTATAGTAAGTGATTCCCAACTGGGTATGTTGCCATCCACAACGACGACATTGTTTGAAAAAGAGAGAAAAGAGCCTGAAAGAATTTTCAAGGTTGAGGCACATTTCAAGTAGATATAAATAGACTAAAGCTATCATCACACCTGCTTCTCTTCTCTAACAGTCCCGTAGATCACAGGCTCTAAGTGTCACACTCGGCAAGGACAGGAAAATACAGAAGAGGGAAAGGAGTACTGCTGGCAGTTTAAAAAATACAAGGTTTAAATTTATTTCTGGCTCACAGGCCCTAAACTATGACTATTTTGTGCAAGTTGTGAGTTCAACCATGAAAGCACTTTGGGTCACCTTGCTACCAATATAACACTGCTATTTTCTCTCACTGTCTCATAAAGTATGGCAGGTGAGGTTTCAGTTCTGCTTTACTGTTCCAGCTCTCTCCCATTCTGCAGCATCCCTCACCTAAAATGTTTTCTCTACTCCCCTCTGTAAATTAAAAATGTTTCCAACTCAGCTTTTGGGTTATTTATTTTTTTTTCTTTTAAGATGATAGCAGTTGTTACAGAAAGTTTGATTGACAGCTCAGCTGGCCCCACATTCCATCTTTGGCGGTGTCTAAAAACAACAAGGATATTTATTGAATCCCTGAAAGATACTCTACTGAAATCTCTCTCTGAGTCTCAAAAGGGCTCAGATGCCTCAAAGCAAATTAACAACCTGAGATGTCAAAAAAATCTCTTCTTATCCCAAACAGTGATTGCAGTGTCCCCACTGATGAAACAAAAGACCAAGACTTAGGGTTACAGTTAGAACCAGCTTCAGGCATAAATACTTCAATGACTGCCGTGACCGTGTGCTTATAAGGACCTTGCCATGTGCCACCTTGCCCAGTCCTGCATCCTATCAAGCAACTGCTGATGTGCAGGCTTTAATTCAGGCTAACTGAAGGCCTCTTTCCCTTCGAAGGAAAGACAGCTTCATGCGCGCTGTGGCAGAAGATAGTTGTGATGCTGGAGCAACAGATGTGCTCTTGTGGGAGGTGGTGGGTTTGCAGCTCCCAGGGCTCTTCTGCAGCACCCCATGCAAAGACTGAGCCGGTATTGGGACCTGCACTGCCCTGTGAAAGCACCAGTGAGGCTTGGGAAGCAGCATACAGGACAGGGTGCGGCACTGGAGGTGAGCAGAGAGAACGTGGGAGAGGTGGAAAGGATGAAGACAGCCATGGGATGGGCTCTCACCATATGGGGGAAGGTAAATGTGCTTATTTTAGAACAGCTTCGAGCCCTGAATCCAAGTTTGGCGGGTGGCCCAGTTTTATTTCAAGCCAGTCTTTACAGCACACATTCACTCCTCATCAGAGAAGGAGGAGAATTTTCTTCACAACATCTGAGCTGACAGGACCAGCTGGAAGGAGACAGAGTGGAAAAGGGAAGGGGGACTTTTAACTGGTCGTCACTGGCCTGGCTGATGGCAATAATTTAATTTAAGAGGCTCTGCAGAGAGCAGTGTCTCATCAGCATCCCGATTTGTCTTCATGACCCTAGGGCAGAAATCTGTGCTCGTATTTTTGCATTGACCTCTCAGATTTTTTTTTTTTTAATAATTTTTATTTTTAAGAGAGAGCACAGGAAATTCCACATGTTCTAACAACATTTGCTGTTTATTATCCGCTGTCTTGTTCAGATTATGGCTTGCAGCTTCTTCACACTGGGGAAGTCTGCATAATAGTTTCAGTTCACTTGTTAACAGTAATTATTTTTTCCAGCCTCTCTTTTGATGTGAGCTGAATAGCTTGGCCTCTAAGAGATGTGATTAGCGATTCCTGCAGTTTGCTGTGGAATGCGGCAATTGCATCATTAATTTCAAGATAAGTCTTAACTTGGTGTTTGAGGCTCTCACATAACATGTTATGCAACAAGGGAATAAAAGCTATGCGATCCTGCCCTTAAGAACTTTGCCCCAGTTATTTCTGCCTCTCCACAGCTTTAATGCAAAGAGAGAAAGCATAGATTTACCATTGCAGATGAAGGGATATCAGCTGCCCAGACAGCATCAGCTGGCACAGCCTCGGCTTGTGTGACATGGGATGAAGCAATGCAGCTGCCCCCATACCCCTCACCCTTTTGGCTCTGCAGCTAACAGAGTCGGGATATAATGTGGAGCAGCGAAGATGAGAATCGATACTAACTCAAGAGAAACAAAAAACCCCTGCCCCAACTTATTTGGAAAGGATTGTGTCTGGGGAAGTCATGTCAATCATTCAGGAGCATTATCATTTACTGTTTTCTCTCATCTTGTTTGTCTTCTGTGGAAACCTAATTACTGTAATAACAGCACTTGAATTTTTTTTTTTAGCATTTACTATCAGTAAATGTATAAATATCAGAAAACTCCTAATGTTATTTAAGCCTCATCTCTCTCCTGTAAAGTAATTGTGATGTTATTAATAGGAATGCCTATTCCTTAACTCACAGGGAAACCAAGGCACAAAAACTGTAATATTATCTGTGTATGGCCATGCACAGAATAAGTGGTAAAGTGAAGAAATCATCCCTAGTATCGTACAGCTTTACGAATTCCTTACCTTCCCGTTTTATCCCAATAAAAAAATAATTCAGAAAAAAAATCCAATCACAGGGAAAAATTGGAATTTTATTTAGTAATATTGAAATCTACTGTTTAAAATATTATTTACTATTTTTATTTGATTCAGTCCCCTTCTTTGCAGATAACTAGGGTTGATTTTAAGGTAGCGATTCCTGAAGTTTATATATAATCTCCTTAAAAACATCCCTGCTTTGGGACTGTCCTTTCCTCAAAGTCATATGGCAACCCTGTGACAAGGCAGTGTTGTACCTGCACACAGAAAACCTAACACTGCCGTGATGATTGATAGGACACTGCCGCATAGGAGACAGGAGCACATTTTTAACAAATTGCAGTCCTGTCTTAGGTTCAGAACTGCATGACACTCAAAAGAAGTGGCAAGTACGCCAAAACTTATCACTTTTATTTGTCTCCCCTGCCCTGAAAGCTAATACCAGCTGGATCTGGATGTGTATCCCCAGTATTTCCTTTCAAACCATCAGTTGTTCAAACCACACCATATATATATATAGAGTCATTCTTTGACTATTCCCTGAAGTGCACCAACATACTTCCATTCTACAGTTTTACTAGGGCTAATGCCTTGTCCTCTAACATTATCAGAAAGCAGAGAGGTGAATAGAAATGTTCTTTTCTTTCATTATGTTGCCTTTTCCCACTTTTTTTTTTGTGTAGTGTATCTCTTGCCTACTTCCGAGATTCCCTGATTGTCTCTTTTCCCCCTGCCCTCTTACCCATTTTCCAACAGTCTTCGCTCCTTTTTCTGTCCATTCCAATTTTTCATTTTAACATTCCTAGAAGAATATCCCAGATATCCCAATGGATCCTGTGAATACTGGGCCAGATTTAAAATCCATTTTAACCAAGGGAAATCTCTCCATTTCAGCTATAGACAAAAATAGCATAACAAGAACTGGAGTTTGGCATATCTGGTATCTTCTTCCATAGCACAGATCACACATTGGAATTTGACAGCTCTGTCCCACATGGCATTTTTTCACTTTGCAGAGATACAGTCCATTAGCAGGCCTTGTGCATGTTTCCCCATTTCTGAATTAGCCAAAGCTCTTGATTTTAACACCCAGTCTCTCATAGATGTGCCTTATTACAGCAGTATAAGTATTCCATTGAAGATCATATCCATTGCATTTTTGGCTTTCTTGGGCAAGCTATGTCTTGCCTAAAACATGGAATCAATTTTTGAAAATGTCGTTTTACACTCAATTAATTTGTCTATCGTATCTCATGTATCAGGCATTTAATTCCTCATTCTTGCTGTGGCCAGTAGGCAAGAGAAACATATAATTCCTGTAAAACTTGCTACCACAGGGATCAAGCCCAACTTCTTACGATGATTTATGGGATATGCATGGCTGTACTCAGGTGGCTGATCCTCTGTTTCTCTTCCCCACTACTCCCTGTCCCATTGATGGATGCACATTCTTGGGTCTGTGATGTGAGAAGGACTGTGCAATAGATCTCTTCACCACTTTGCTCCACATGATCCTTCTAATCCATGTAGGTTTGCCAAAGAGAAAAAAACAAGGTGGAAATCTCTGATTAAGCTGGGAGGCAGAGGCTGTCTTAGTGACATATGTGAAGAGCAGCTCCCCTTGCATTCCCAGGAAGCTCAGCTACCAATAAATGTTAATTACTTCATTAGCGTCCCTATTAGTGTCTGACAGCATGTGATTAAGCTGCATAGAGTGCAATGGGGAAGCCAGTCAACAAGCTAGGAGGAACTCAAGTCACTCTGAAGAGGTCTGCCAGTAGCAGAGCATTGGAAGCCACTGCTCTACGGTGTCAACACAAGTCACGATGACTTCTGCAGGAGTGAAAGGGGATGGAGGTCCCACCATATGTGAGGGAACATGACACAAGCATTGCTTGCTTTGGAAAACTTGATTGGGTTGCTCTCTTGTTTCTCAATCTCTTCTTTCACCACGTCCCTCAAAAACACAGACCTCTCATTGATTCCCATCATGAGGCAGTTCCACAGAGAGCACTGTCCATCTGTGGATGGTAAAGGCCGTGGCCCACCTCTGGCCTTTCCCCTCTCTCCTCTCCTTAAGCTAAGGCTTAAGGATTTGCAGCTCTGAGCAGAGTAGCAAGGCATGAATGCAGACAGATGTTCAGCAGAGCTGGCCCAGTGCAAAGGTGGCACAAGAAGAGTGTCACAGACAATGGAAGTGTGACCGCCCCATTGTTTTGGTGGTTTTAGTCCTGTGGCTGTTGTAAGCTGTCGTGCTACCCTAGGTCACCCAGCACGTGTTTCTATGTTCTTATAAAGGCTTCTGCCGAATAACTGGATAGGGATTTTTTTGAAAGCGCAGCTGTGGGGATTATTCATCCATTCATTGCTAATGCAGCACATTCTTACACCTGTATCTTTTATTGCATTAGCATAATTGTGTTAGTAGAAGTCACTACCCAGTACTATTTCTTCTTTTTTTTTTTTGTTCTCTTTTATGTAATGAGCTGTGTTGCTGATGGAAAAACCATGTCTCCTTATGTATGATATAGATTCTGTGCATTAGCTATCTGTCCTTACAGGCGATATCCTTGACCACCAGACTAGAAAATAGTCTGGACTTCTGTCTTTTTCACAGAGAGGGAAAGGTATATGATTGTTTGCCGTATAGTTCCTCTGTTTCCTTGTACCTGCAAGGCATCTCACCTTGCATGGGAGGTGGGCAGGAGTGTCGCTTTTGCGTGTGCAGGCTGTTCTGCCTTGAACAGATGCTCCATACTGTCCTGGTTTGAGGTAAAACAGAACCAATTTTCAGTAATTTTACTTTTCAGCTAAGCCTCTTGTAACTAATTAACTCTCTGAAATTAGTGGCATATTTTTCAGACAGTGTCCGCTTCTAGCAGATAAGGTCTGATTTTATAGCGGATGCCAAGACAGGGTATGCAGAGAGGCTTATACTTATTGCTATAACAACCAAGGTCAGCTAACTTTGTTATTTGTCCCATTGGAGGGTTGGAAGTGGAAGAGCAGAGAAGGGTCGCAGCTGTGGGGAGGAGCGGACAGGACAGGTGACTCAAAACTGACCAACGGCATATTCCATCCCATCTGCATCATGCTCAGTATAAAAGCTGAGGCATGAAAGGAGTCAGCCTCTTTCTTCAGTGGCCGGCATCTGAGGAGGACTCTGCCTATTTGTCTGCCAGATCCAGAATCCAGCTCCCGTCCGTTGCTGAGTCCAGTCTGTGACTTTCCCAGGGCCTGTTGGTGACGTGATCATCATCCTGGGAGCTCAATATGGCTTTGTATATATTGTATATATTTCATTATTTTCTTTCTAATATTATCTTTTCAACTCATAAGTCTCTCTCATTTTCTCTCCTCTCTGAAGGAGGATGAGAACATCTGTCATTCATTCAGTGGCCAGTCAGCTCTTCAGTGTCCCTTTAGCTGCTAAAAACACGCCCTCCACAATAGCTACAGGTTGTTTTCTAGAAGTGATTTTACAATCATCTGGGGAAATAACTTCTCCATTCATTGACTGTTGCAATGACTCTGCAGTTGGTGAGGAACCTGGGCTTTACTGATTTGAATAATTCGTTACAGTATCCTCACCCCTTAATTTTTAATAAAGTGGCTTAAGAAAGTTTTAGTAGCTATGTTACAGACATATTTTCCTCAATGTGACTTAGGCACTATTTTTCCTGCAGTTTCCTTGCTCTCATGAGGAGCATGAATCGTCAGTTGTATAGTACTGTGCTAGGGATACATCCTTCAAAAATGTGAGAAAGAAGCCAATTACTGTAGAAATTATTTTGGGTAGCCAAAGAAAGCTGCCTTCACATGCCAAGCTTAGCTTTCTTGACAAGTCATTAATATTACATTGGCAAAACCCTTCTTTTTAATCTATATGTTTTAACTCTGCGTCCCCATTGATTTTACAGAAGACTAATATTGGACTAATACAACCAGTGTAAAATGAGGGCACAAAGTTACACAGTGGAAACAATAAAAAGGAGAAGAAACATGAAAGAACATATTGTGGCAGGGCCTGAGTTCCTATCACTGCCTGTAAGTAAGGCTGCCTGACACTTCCCAGATAAGACTGCTTTCTGTTGACTGTAATTATATAACTCTTTAGCTGTTCAGGATGAAACTTTCCTTGCTGGGTGTCTGCTGCAGATAAATTTCTTTATTTTATTTTATTTTTTATTGTTATTTTAATGCCAACTAAATACTCAATGACAGAAGAGAAACCCTGGGGAAGCTTTCCCTGGTATTCACCATCTGGAACAGTAAATTCCAGAATGGCATCCTATGAACCGGGACTGTCCAGAAAAGCCTCCTTAACCAATTATGGTACATGTGGCTATTGGCATAAGCAAGTAGAAAAGCTGCCTGCTTCTTTAATGTAAGCAGCAATGCCCTGGCCTTGGAAACCTCAGCCTCATTCAGTGACTTACCCATTTCAAGAGACCACTGTTTCTGTGATGGGATGTGACAACTTCTCAGTTTCACAAGGCAGTGCAGTACATCAGATCTCTTTTTATGAAACTGAGAAAAGCAAAGGTGAGCAGCTTTGCCACTAATGAAGGGGAGACACTAAACCTCTATGTGTATTTTCACCCTTGCAAGAGACAGCTGACGTCACTGTTGGGAGCTGCAAGTGCAGTAGCATATCTTTGGTCGAGGGGACAGCCGGTCTTTGCATGTTAGCTTTACAAGGCGACTGTTCCTTTGTGCTTCAAGACCAGTGCTCCAAAAGTGCTTTCTGGCTTCACCTGTTGATGGCTCAGATCCCATCTCTTCTGTGTAGGAGGATGAATTGTGTAAAGACTGTCACTCTACCCTGAGCCTCTCCATCCCTTTCCTCAGCCATCACCCCCACGTATATTCACATTCATTAAGGTTCGTGTTCATCCTTCAGTTCACCCATATCCACTCTTGCTTCACTGTGAAGGACAAATCCTTCCTGTTGCTGTAAATGCTGCCCACACCCCTCAGCTTTGGCTCCCTCTGCGGAAAGCAAACAACAAAAATACTTGCCCCAGGGATGCCTGATCGGTGACATGCCTTGGCAGGGTAGCTTCAGCTCTGCAACATAGGACAGACTTGGACCTCCTTTCCAGTGAGAGTGCCTGATGGACCAGTCTGAGGCACGCAACCCAGAGATAAGCCACTGTGACCTTAGGGACTGGTCCTCACTTCTCTGAAGTGTTTATGGGTTATGTAAGTATATAAAGGACACACTGCCTTTGGAAGAGATGCTCACACCTTGATTTTGTTAAAAACTGAGGAAATTAGTCATGACACAAATGAACTCACTAAAGCACTACTTTTTCTAAGCATGACTTCAGAAGCTAAAGAGATGCTGAGCTTTCTTTTTACATTCTCAAGCAATTCTGCAACAATTGGAAATCAAAACCATCAGGTTTGTCCTTGTATGATGTAGAAAACATTTCCTTTTTTAGTTCTGATATCCTGGTCAAAGTCATATTTTTAATATGACATACAGTGGTGAAACTTTACTTGTGTGCATACTATTGCCAGTTCTACCAAATCAGGTAAGTAAAGCTGAAAAATCAGTTGGTGATAGCTGGATTCAGAATGCTGGTCTATAAATACACCCTGAGCTGAAATTTCTGTTACTGGTAGGAGTGGTAAGAGTTGACAGATTTTTAATAATTTTGTAGATTCTGCCTTCAAATCTTGATTTGATACTGAACTCTTGGACATAAATACTTTGAAATAGATGGCTTAAAAACCTTGTGTTACTTTGGTTATCTGAATTTACAAGTCACCTACTTTTGCATTTTCTTAGAATTTTTTTTTATTATCAGGCACTCAGAAGCCTCATCAATTTCCAAGCTTCTGGTAGCATTCCTTACAGAAAAAGTTGTGGCTTTTTAGCTCTTTGGGTGAATGGAAGTGAATTGCATGTTGTTTTCATAAGAGGGTAATTGATGGAATTTCCAGACTTTGCAGTACTTTAGAGAGATTGTTCATTGTGATTCAGTAGCAAAGGGGAACATTAACTTTTCCATCATTCAGTGTTTCATTTCACGATCTTTCACTGTACCCTTTCAAAAAACACCGTACCAGATAGCTGTGGAAAGTAGAGCCCATGCCTTCACACAGACAGTTCCTCTCGTTGGATTAAAGACGTGCATGCCTGGTGCTGTGACTAACACTTCCCACCTTATGTCCTGAAATGCAGCATCCTGTTTGGATCATTTCTTGCTTCCTTTTTCTTCCTCCCGTAGTTATGTAAATAGCTTTTGGCCTGTCTCTTATGGTGGTTTTGGCTTGTTGCATTCAGGACATGCCCGTGGCAATAAATACATGTAGCTCATATTTCCTTCTGCTGCCATCTGCTTTCTACACCTGACACAAAGCCTGGCCTATTCGCATAATCATCCTTGTGTGCGCTCTGTTTTTCCTCCATGAGAAGTTGTTGTCATTCCTCATAATAGCTAATCTCAATCACGTTCATCATGTGACTTGTTTATTTAATGTCCTTCAGTTTATTTATAGCTCATTTGGAATCATCATCAGCTCCTCCCTCATGCAGCGGAGTATTTGACTGTGGAAGCTGGTTCACAAAATTGCCCCAAGCAGGATGGTTCGCACAGGCGCTTACATTAACCTTGCGTCCAAATATCCAGACTACGCAAGATCTGAACAAGATTCTTCCTTGGCTGGAACTTTCCTTGTATAGTTCTGCACTGGAAATGCACTTTCTACACTTCCAAATGCCATTGCTGTCTGAAGGGTCTGTTGATTGCATATTGGAAGTACCTGAGGTGGACATTGTGTTTACTTCTCTTCATTCAATGTATAAAGGTGCTTTTGGTCAACAGTTTCTGTATAGCCTTTTCTCCTTAATTGCAGGAGGATGCCCATACTGAGCCAGAACAAAGACTCCTCTAACTCGGCATTGTGTCTTTGATACTGGCCAACAGCAGATACTTAGAAGAAGGCAGTAAGAAAAAGGACAAATATAAAACAATCTTTCTGCTATTTCTTGATGTCTCAGCTGTTGAGGCATCAACAGCTGGAAGTTTTTGGACCAGGAGGCTTTCTTCACCTCAAAGATTTATCTGGAGCTTACGTTAAATAACCCTTGGTGAACTTCTGTATTAATGAATGTGTCTAGGTTTTTTAACTCATTCATGATTTATTCTCCTCAACACCTGTGGCAAAGAATTCCATGGTTCAATTACCTGCTGTTTGAAAAAACACTTATTTTTGTTTTGTTTAGATTTGCTGCCAGCTATTTTGTTTTGGTGCTTTTTCATTCTTTCATTATGAGAAGCAGTGAAGATCTGTTGTCCTTTTCCAAATCATTATCATTTCATAAATCTTGAACATATATTCCCTCAGTCATCTGTTTTCCAAGTTAAAGACTCTAAGCTATTTCCATAGCTTTGAACACTTGCTTCCTTTGTCCATATCTTTTCTGGAAAAAAAAAAATTTCTTTGAAACAATGTGTGCACACAGTGTATTTATCTGATCAGTGATGGCTTCTGTTAGTGATTCCCACCCTTTTTTTTTCCCAGTGTCAACAGCTAAATTAGAGCCCACTCACTCTTATGCATACTTAGAAGTGTTTTTCCTGTATATGATACAATAATCTTAACCTTATGTTTCATCTGCCATTTTATCTTGCAGCTATTCAGCATTGTGAAATCCCTCACCTGCTTTCTGCAGTCAGTTATGGAACTGAGTTTACTAAATCTTTTTTTATCATCACAAAAAGTTTGTCACCTACACATGCACCTCCTTTTCCTGTCATCTGTAACTATCTCACAAGTCCCAGCACATAATCTTTGGGATTCTTGGTGTTAATTTCCCTTCATTATTAAAAGTGACTGTCTGTTCCTGTCCTATTTTCTCTATGTCATAAGCAGTTTTTAATGACAAGAGCTCCTTCTTTCCCATGTCATGATAACTATATTTCTTTAAGAGCTTTCTGTGAGAGAGCTTACTGAAAGCTTAGAAAGGAGCGGTGGAGCAGGGGTAACCTCTGAGAGCTGGGGATTCAGATTACAGCAGCAAAGCATCTGGGTCAGCTGGAGGGAGCTAGAGACGCTGAAGGTCACGACAAAACAGCTGGAGAAAATATTAAGGAGGCCTAAAATTAGGTCTGGTTGAGAGAAAACAGCTTGGAGAGGATAAATGGTCACACCATATCAGATCTTGCCAGAAAGCAAGTTCAGATTTAGCCATGCTATGTGAATGCAAAGAATTATACTAAAATCATGTCACAGAAAAAGGATTAGATAGCTTGAGGGAGAGGCTGCCTGTCTCATCCCTGTTTGTCTGTCAATTTAAATCCAGATCAGGTCTGTGTTGCTCAAGACTTACTAACATCTTGTGGCCCATCTGAATACAGTATGAATCTCTGTTTGCAAGCGCTAGTCATTTAAATGGGGGGACAACATAGAATTTCCTCTGGGTGTCTGCTCCATCCTTGCGCCAGTTCTCCCGACCAGTCCTGTTAGTGTGTGTGGATGGGACTGTGTCCTAAAGTTGGAACCATATTGGAAACTGCTTCTCTTTGGGTGGCAATTAATTCAGAGGGGGGATAGCTCTTCAGAGAGATAGTGGAGGTGGGTCCACAATAAATCTTGAGGAGTCAGAGTCCAAAGCTGGTTGTCTCATCTCAGTCTGTTAGTGCTGAAGGGTGCCAGCAGAGAAGCCAAAGGCTCGCTGGGTAGGAGGAAAAACCTCATTCCCAGCCCACCAGCAAATCCATTTTCAATGGGCTTGTACTAATGACTGAAGACACGCAATTTTTGGTTGGTGAGTTCTTTCTCTTTATGCCACTGCTTACCTCTGACCCAGCTGATTTATAAATATTACATTATTTTGAGAGAGAGATTGAAAATAGGTTTTGGCAAATATTTGGACTTGCCTCTTCCTTACCCAGCCTTGGCTTTTTGGACATGCTGCGTGCCCAGTCCATCTTTGTAAGGGTACACGGAGCCTACTGCCGCCACCAAATTGTCCTTCTCAGAAATAAAATTGTGGTATTTAATGGAATGTATTGTTATTCCCCAGACTTCCATTCACTCAAACTTCTCCTTCTGCAGTGTTGAATATATTTTAAAAAGACAAGGAAACAAAAATACTACATGATGTATTTGAAGCAAAGTAATGTCTGACAAGGAACTTGAGTTTATGAAAAAGATGTTTAGTTGACTGAGATAGCGCTCTAACCACATATCAGAAAGTTCTTGCTATCTGTGTTGTTATGTGACCAACAGAATTACAGGGAATAGAGCTAGAATTTCTTTGTAGAGTCTTCTCATGTTTCATCACAGAAATGCACGTGTTTGATCACTGAGGGAATGGTTCTGCTGCATGAAAGGACAGAGTTCATTATGATATGTTGCTGTGCTGTGCTGTGCTGCGCTAGAAGTGACTTTTATTATTGCCATGCACACAGCCCAAACCTCTTTCAGTCTGGATGACTTCTTTAATTTAAATTTGAGATTACAAAGGAAAAAAATAACATTTCCATGTCAGCGGTAGTACAGTGTGTGTGTGTGTATGTGTCTTCTTTTCAGACTGTTGTGAACTCCCAGAAGGTTATTAGCTTGAGAAATTAAATACGTAGAGCCATGAATCTCAGCAGTTGTCTTCATTGCCTATGTCTATATTAGCATTTCAATTCGGACAAGTAGTGAGGTTCTTAAAAGAATTCCATGATTGTCTCAACTTATCACCTGTTGGCTTGGTTCACCAAGTGGCATCTGTGCACGGGAACTGGATTTGCTTCAGAGAAAACTAAACGGGAAGCTCTGCTCCAGCTGTGCACCAAATATACCCTCCCATCCTTACTGGGAAGCATAACGGTCTAGAACAGTTCGTGGTCCTTGGGACAGCTTTGAACCACGGACACGAAGGAATCATCAAGTCCAAGAGTCCGTTGAATAAAGGTAGTTCAAGGCTTGGGTATAAAGTAGACAGAGGAGCCTCATCTAATCTGCTCCAGTCACCCCAAGTTAGATGCTCATGCAGACAGCTGCTGGGTACCCCAGTCCACAGCCAGGAGTACTGCAGAATGGACAAAACCAGACCTCTTCCAAAGATAAATTACCTCTATTTAACTAAGACTTGGTGGTGTGGACAGGAGGAGCAGCCCGTGGGTGCGTCACTGGGTCGCAGGGCTCTGCTCTGCTTACTGACTGGAGATCAAATAAATCACCCTCAAAGTTCAGGGAACAAGTTGTCCTCTGGTCTCAAATACCTGCTGCCCATGTGGAGTCAGGTTGGTTGAAAACTGAGTTTCCGATGAAAAAAATGTTCAATAATAAGACATCACTTCAATAATAAGACACCACTGAAGGTGGTGTATTTCCAGGCAAAGTTATCCGGAACATCTTTGTCCCAGAATTTCCAGTCTAGTAAAATGACCTTCAAAAACCTCCTTGCCATCTTCTCTGCCTTTACCCCAACACATTTACTGATTAGTTTTCATTGGGAACTCAACTCCAAGAGGGCTGAAATTGAAGACACCCATTCTGGAAATACCCTTTTGCTCCCACCCATTGGCCATTCACTAACGCTTTCCAGGTAAAAAGAGAAAAATAATAGCTTTGTATTTGGGTGGATGTGGGTGGGTGTGAGTTAGTGGAGTATGTGGAAGGTGGGAGAGACAAACTGACAGGGGAAAAAAGGATGTTTGAAACAGGGAGTAACCAAGAGACTATTTAAAGGAAAAAAATGTACGCGTCTAAGTGTTTGAAGAAAGGGACAGAGAAAAGCAGAAATGTTAGAACTAAGAGAGAAAAAGAGGAAATGAAAATCACTGTTCAGACAGAAGGAAATAATAAAACTGTAGGGGAAAAATAATAAAAGGGATGAAAGCCTAGAAGAATGGTATTAAAACCCCCTGTATTTTCATGATGAGAAAGCAATTTGGTTTTATGCCCATGCGTTAGTGAACGAAGTTGGCCATGGTGCCAATTAGTTTCTGAGGGCTTACAACTTGTCCTCATTTTTCACTGCACTTTTCCCCTCATCTCAGCTGCAGTTTCATTTCATGAGCACAGCTGTAAGTCTCTTCTCTCTTATTGGAGCTCCAGGAACCATGACCTGCCGTGCCACCGGCATCTCACTGGATGCGCATGGAAAGCTGTGGGGGCCATCAAAAGCAGGACAGATGGCGGCTGTCTTTAGGCAGAGCTTCATCAGCACCCGCACAGGTTCCTCAGCATAAAAACCAAACCGGTTCTCAAATGGCATTATTGCAATCCAGGGCTTCAGAAATTATTCATTTGGGGGATTGTTTGTTCTTGCTGTCTAGCCCTTTGAGGTGGAAATGTACTGTTTTTCAGAGGAGTTGATGTGCTTTCTGTAGCATTTTAAAATTCTGGGGAAGGCATCATTTTTCAGCAAAAGTTATGGGCCTTTTAAGATGAATTTCAATTGAACTCCATTTAGACACTTGAGTACTCTCTTGTTCCTAGAGGTCACCCAGAGCAGAGGACTTCCTAAGGCCGCAGGATGTTGTGCAGAAGGACAACAGGAGCAGCAGTTATGCAACAATTTTTTGGCATAAGGGGTAAAAATAAAATTTTAACCAAAGAAAGGAGAAACCGCTCACATTTCCAGCTGCACAAAGCACAACAGCCATTTCCAGAGCTCCCTGAAAGAAGTGGTGAGCTTTACTTTTACTCTGCATGTGCCACAGAGCCCTCCTCAGCCCTCTTTTTAATCTGAAAGCAAGGTACCTTATGACTAATTTGTTTAGTGTAAGGAAACTCCTTAATTCCTCATACACTGTAAAACGTCAAAATTTGTGGTGGGATGGTAGGACAACAGTGCAAAAATTTTAATTTAAAAAAAAAATAATTGGATAAAAGTGTAATAGTTTCCTTGTGCATGAATACCCCAGCAAGAGACTTTCTGGAGAGCATTCTCATTAACGACAATAATAAGAGTAATAACAATAATAATTATAATGATGGCAAAAATGAAGAAATACGCTTTGCATCTATACAAAGGAATAATTTCTCTAGAAACTTGCTTCCAGAAGTGATATTCTTCCAGTCCAGGAGCATGCACTTACCATGTTACATGTATATCAAATTAAATCTAGGCAACAATGCTCCAATTTCAGGTATCTTATATTTTTAATAAAATGTACAAGAATAAAATCCATCTGACAATACCACAAAGACCTTTTAGAGGCAGGCTTTATTAATCTTTATTCCTGCTGATGAGCACTTAGTCACATGAGGAATCCTACTTAAATGAATGAGAGAATAGTGTGGAACTCTGCACCTCCATAGATAATTACGCATAACTTTGGGAAGAAATGTTATCAATGCTGTCTTTGTCCCTTCTCTAACCAAAGGGAATGGTTGACCAAGATATTTATAAGTCACATAACCAGATCTGTAAACAATGTCTGGACTGAAGATTTTCAAGTTGCTTTCTGTTGTGTTTGATGCAATTTTGGGGTGTGCATGGTAAACTTTCCTGTTAATTTAGCCCTTATGTTGAGTCCAGCTGCTAACATAGAATGCACTCTACTTATCAATAATGAAATGCTTTCACTTGCATTAGTGGGAAACTGCCATGTAGTATCAGATTTGCATGGTATAATCCTGCGTCTGTATTTCCCCTCTGACTTCGAGCCCCTCAGAGTTCCCTTAGTGACTCAAATGGTCAATATACATTATAGGTTCTGTGTTCCTTCATTTACTATTATTATTATTATTATTATTATTTATTATTATTATTATTATTATTATTATTGTTACATACTGTGCTGCATTCTTCGATGTGTTCTTCCCTTGACAAGAAGAATGGAATGCGTGTGGCAAGTTCAACAGAAAATCTCTAAAGTCCATGCTTATACAATTATTTACATCTCTGTTCACTCCTTATTACCCTTGCATTTTTTAGGTTGAAGAAAGGTAAATGATTAATCATGTTGATCGCTAAAAACAACAATAACATCAAAATACTTTGATTATTTTTATTGTGTAGTAAAGTCTTATATTTTGATAGTTTTCCAGTTTGCTGATTTGAGTTTGCTCAAAACTGACAATTTCTTTTTAGATTGTAACCGTGCAGGTATTACACAGTTGGGTTTTTTTGATTCTGAAGAGGTTTTGATACCTGCCTTTTCCTTCATTGATTTGCCTCTGGTATTTCAGTACTTATCTCAGCAGCATTATTGACTTAAGCTAAGTCAATCACAACAAACATATGCAAAGCTACACACCCACACAGCATTTTCTGCCTGGCGTCATACACAAATGACAAATGGTCTTTTGCCCATTTATGCCAGTCACCTGAATTCTTCTCACCAATTTAAAGGCTATCATCATTTTTCTTTTCATCAGGTTAACTCTAACAACTTCTCCATTGCTGCAATGACAATTTAAACAAGCACGCTCGCCCATCAGTGCTCAGACTCACGTTGAGTGGGCGCTTGTACTCAGGTGGAGATGTGAGTGGGTATAAGTCTCGGAGAGGGTTTCTCTGGTAGTAGTTCTCCTACATGAGTCAGATTCTACATGGGCCTTGAGAACATAGATTGGAAGCCCCTCCTCTAACTTGGTTCTGTACGTTTTCTCTACTTTTCCAGTCTACGGCTGTGGGCAGACATCAGTAGTGTCTGCGGGGGATGTCACAACTCCAAATAATGCAAAAGAAAGTAGTTAGGAAGGACATTTGAAAGTCAGTAACCTGTCTCTAAAGAGAGGATTCAAATTTTGTGGCATCCACTCATCAGCACCTACAAAGGACCTGTAAATTAATACTAGATATTAATTTTAAAAACTATCTCAAAATTTGCCCCAAATATCCGTTCCTTAACCGTGCTTGCATGCTTTCTTTTGAAATATCCCTGGCGAGCAAAAATATGATGAAAACAGTGATTTAGCCTTCTCATTTGACTAGCCCATTACCGGCTCTCAAGCCTGGGGAATGTTCACCATTTGAATTTTGTCACTCAAAGCCGTCTTGATTTTGAGTTCAAAAAACATTTACAGGTGGAGCAAAGAAACACTTTTCCTGCAACGAACACTCTTCTCTCTGTGCTACTTTCTTGTTTTCTTCACAGTGATTTTTCCTTTTTTTCGGGGACAGACAGCATTTAGTGCTGAGCATTACCATAATGTTTTCTAAAAGCACTTCCCATGATTGAAGAGACCACTGCTGGATTCCTCACAGGCCCGCTTGGTAGCCTTGCGACAAGCTATAAAAAAAAATAAATGTAGGGTAATGAGAGAAATCTGCAAACTGACATAATCCCCCACATTAATAAATATTTCAAGTCATCCCACTAATGCTGCGATTTTCTAAGAATACCCAGAACCTTTCATTAATGACCTCTGCTAATGCCTTTTACTGGCTAGAGTCGTTCCTCTCAGTCACACGAATAGCAACATGACAGACAGGCCAGTAATGGCATCCTGGGGGCTGCAGCCACCACAGCCCAGCCGGGGCCTTGCGCTGGTGAAAGCCGGCTGGAGGAAGCCGTGCCATTCTCCTTGTGATGGCCAGGGTGGTTCCGCCAGCCGGGGATGCCTCTGCTGGGGTCGGTTGGCGAAGGAGCGGTGCCCATGGAGGATCCAAAGAACACGAAAGGTCGGGCAGCCCGTGGGCTGCTCTGAATTATGTGGGGGACCAAGCTTGCCCATAGCTGCTTCAGTAACTGGGAAACAGTGGAAGAAGGTTGTAAAAAGCCACTTCATCCCCGCCTTAGTTACTGCACTCAGGAATATTGTCCAATGTTTTTACCACAGTATTTACCTTTGATATTAATATTTCTGCAGCAGCATCTCCTAAGAGTACAAGGAACTAAGAGGAAATGTTATCTGTGTAACAAAGGCAAAAAAGCATCCAGATTTTTGTAATTATCACTCATTCATAATTTCTGTCTCTATATACAAATAAGTGAATTCTGAACTCTTCCCATAGACTATTTCTCATGCATTTTTCTGGTATCTGTTGAAAATGTAGGTACGTTCCTACCCCCACAGAGGCCACTGAAGAGTGGAAACTGTCATCATCTGACTCAGGGGAGGAAAATGCTCCTGCTCCATTGGATAGGACACGTTCTGGGACACGTTCATGTGAACCAGAGCGCAAGGAAAAGGCTGAGAGCTACGAACAGCATGCTGAATAGGTCTGTGGCTGTCACTGGGGGTGGCAGAGGGCCCTTTGGGAGGGCCTTTTATTCTTTAGGAGCTCACTCTGCCACCAGCACAGAACTTGCTGCTGGACCCGGCCTTCTCTGTGCACCCGGGAACACAACTCATCAACATTTCATTCTGAAGTGCCTTGCCCAATTTTCACTAGCAAGCTTGCCAGGGGAGACTTTGGGGTCACCACTGACATGGGGACTATCAGCTCTGCCAGCAAACACACATATTGTCATCCATTCCCCAAACTACCATTGCCCCAAGAGGGGCTGTGGGTCAGGTTGTGTGCTCCATTGCCCGTGCATGGCCATTACAGGAAGGTGCTGCCTCTTCACTGTGCTAGAGCTGATCCCAAGCATAAGTCGTATTAGGTCAGCAGACTGATGGAGAACAACAGAGCACTGGAACAGGCTGCCCAGAGAGGTGGTGGAGTCTCCTTCTCTGGAGATATTCAAAACCCACCTGAATGCATTCCTGTCCAGCCTGCTCTAGGTGAACCTGCTTTGGACTAGATGATCTCTGAAGGTCCCTTCCAACCCCTACCATTCTGTGATTCTGTGATTCTGTAACAGCAATCTCTGAATCCTTGCTTAGAGCAGAAATGTCTAAGCTGCCTGTGTGTGCAGAACAAACACGACACTGCTGCTAACATTTTCCAGCACTATCTCTGTCATGCAGGAAATTATTGACAAATACCTTCAAGTTATGCAATACAAATGCACCTGGTGTGCACCTCATGCTGTAATGCCTTTCATCCATTCACCGTATCGGTATCTTTTCAGACAGATGCCAAACAGTTGTTGCAGGGGTGTTTTTTCAAAGAGGCTTCTGGCGTGAACATCTCTTCTTGGTTTTCCAAGTGAAAAAAGCAGATCTATAGCTCAGCATGATCAGTTTCCTTCCCGAACTTACAGTCTCAAAATAGCTTAGAAGCAAAGAATTTTAAAAACCTAGTAAACTGAGTTTTTCTTCCATATTCTTAAACATGCAGAGTTAAGGGAGAAGCTGAAGGACCAAACTTAAGTCAAAAGTAATGCAATACGACAGGTGCTTTTGACAGAGATGTCAGACATGCCTAACATCAAACTGAGGTGAAACCAGCTTCACTGGTGTGTTGCATCTTGAAGGAAGGAAGAGATTTCTAATCTTAAGATGACTAAAAGACACCTTTTTTGCTCCCTCTATACTGAATGACTTTGGTGCTTTAACACGTATTTTGGGCATAGACAGGACAGCAAACAATAAGGAACATTATTAAGGGCGAAAAATCAGAAATACAGAGCTCACTTTCTTTTCAAGCATGTGATTCAAAGCAGTGGGGCCGCATCTACAGCTGCTAAAATTAATTTCATCGTAACCCGAAGACAACACTGCTCAGTTTGCCTACAGGATATGGCTAGCGCCATTTCCCACACATTCTTGAGCAGTGCACTAGAGAGTATCACAGACTATCGCTTCCATTGCAGCTTTGACTTAATACCTTACAGTATGCAAAGCATCTGCCTCTCAGGGCAATCAACAAAAAAGTCAAGACAGGAAAAGTTTTGGTTAGTGAGTTTCAAATGTTCCACTTTTAGATACGATATTTGACAAAAACGCTACCTGTAAATCCCTCTAAAATGCTAAATAAAAATAACGTCCCTCTTTATTTTGAAATAAAAAATATTAGTGGATTGTTTTTCTTTAGATGCTGTCCTTGATGAAGAGATCGTTGCCTTGCAGCAGCCTCGATCTGGAATTTCTTATAAAACATTGAGCTACAGCAGTCCCTCCACTGGGTGAACTCTAAATGTTTAATAAATGTTCATAAACCAGCCTCAGCACAAGGACAGGGGATTCTGGATGTGCCAGAGTCAGTGGAAGGACCAGTTGTGGTTGTGATTCCTGACTGCCTCCCCCACTTCCAGAGGCCATTCCTCTTCCTCAACGCTGCTGTGAGCCTAGCGGCATGTTGCATCCAAAGAGGGAATCACCTTCATGTCTAGCATTTCACAGAGCAGCGTGCATGATCAGTCCAAATTTGGAGCGACCTAAAAACATAACCAAATAGCTCTTCACAAATAGGAATGTTACCACTGAAAACTTCTCATGGTATTTTTTGAAAAGCTGATCTAATTCTTCTCCAAGTAGACTTAGTGCTTTAGCTCTTAAAAGACATATTTGGACTCAACCAAGTACAAGAAAGCAAGTTCTTTTCTGTCCGCTGATGAGTAATTCATGCAGCTAATTTCTAAATTGATTTCTCTTAAATTACATGTAGCTGAAGAACTCAGATGGCCAAAGAAATTCTGTTGAAGCTTAAAAACAAAAAGTCAAATTGGACTGAGACTGAGAAATCAGATTTCACATCCCCTCAAAATTAGTTGATCAAAATTGTGATGCTTGAATTAAATAAGAAATAAAAAATCTTTCTAACATATAACAGAGACTCTTTACAGCGTTTTTTAACAGTCAAAATATATGCATTTAAGAAAGGGACTACGTGGAAGTAAACTCTCCTGAAGAATTCTCAGGCCAAATTTACTCTTGGTGAAAGATGGTACAACTCTTTTGCACCAAAGAGTTAGAGTGGATGATGCCTGGGATGCATTTGGCCCTGCAAATGAAGCTTTGGACCACCAAGGTAATTTTCAGCAAGCAGGTTTCCTATGGAATAATGCTGATTCATTCCAGCTAAAACTGTTTGCAGGAAAGTGGCAGTTCTGGCAATATTTTACAATCAAAAATTTTCAAAAGTGCTTAAAAAAAGTTTCAACATAACTTTTTTTCCTGATTTCAGCGTATTTCCATTGTGTTCAGGGGGTTTCCCTATGTTGAAAAAAATCTGTGGTTTGAGTAAGATAATTGTCAAAATTGGGCAGAACTATTTCAAAGTTTTTGAAACAAAAAAATTGACACAAGTTACGTTTCTTTCTTTACTCACACAAACCCCACACCCCCTCAATCCCAGGATTTGACCTCTTGATCTATAGAAAAATGGAATTGTTTGTTTGCTTTGTTTTTCCTAAGAAAAGTCTGGGAGAATCTTTCTAAATCTAATACATATGTTAGCCCAAAATAACAGTTTCAAAACACTGACTAATATATCCATTTGTACCTTTTTTTTTTTTCCCTCAAAAGAGCCTGATTAAGTTGTGAAAGAAACCAATGTCTTAAAGTTCAGCACCATAAGGAAATTACAGATGGTTAATCCAGCCCATGAGAGACTCTCTATCAGAAGGGAATAGGCCTGTAGCTTATAAAAACACAATAAAGGTCTAAAAATTCCAGTGTGAGTTCTATAGGCTGTTTTCAACCCTTCAGCAAAAATTAACATTTTCTGCAGATTTCTGCAATTGAAAGCTTCAAGACCAGTCTCAACTTACACTACTAAATATTAGTATCTGTGGTCATACTGCTTAGTATCTCCGAAAGACCTCTCACTGACTAAACATAACCCAGTAATAAACAGATAATTTTTTATGTTGATGCACATCCTTATCTTTACAATTAGAGGATCAGTTTGTGTCATTCAACCCTTTTCTGTTCCAAGGTCGCATCAGGTCACTCCTACTGCCTCATCCACATTAACCTCCCTGAGAACTACTTATCATAGTTTGGATGTTTCTCTCTATATGCATCTGTCTTCTAGAAGCAGAAGGTGGCCTGGAGTGTGTTCTTACATGGTTATTTATTGATTTATCATCTCCTGGTCCTGAGAACGCTAGCTTTAAAACAGAGGCATATATATGTCAGGCATATAAGACAGTCACATATATGTTCCTGCTATGGCCCACAAGGCAGTATTCATTTCTGCTTGGCTTAAAAGCTAATTTTAGTCACAACTGAGCAACTCCACTAACATTACAGAGATAAGAAAGGCATAACCAAGAATGAATTAATATCCATTTGTAATTTCCCTTCTCACCCTGGCACCTTACGCTACTACATTATGTGCTATATTTGTGTCCTTAGCATCTTTAACAAACAATGCCTGAGTTCAGCTGTTTGCCTTGTCAGAACAGCAAGACAGCAAACAGACACAACATGAGTCCATCCCTGCAGGTGAAAAGGACCCGTCTCTTCCTGAAGGACCTCCGTTCTGCTCCAGTATTCTGTTAAACGTATTGATCTGCGAGCTGCTACCTGGGTTTCGATCCGATCGGATACGATCCTTCCATGGTGGCCTTGTGACAAGGCTTGATGTGGTTTCCTGAGAGTTACAGGTATTTCCCCACCTCCCCGGACTGTCCTCAGCAAGATGGATGAGCGAGGCTTGCATGCTGACAACACAGTGACAAAATGGCCTCTTGACTCCCTCACTTTCCTTTCTATAATTTGTTACTGTCCGTGTCTGTTTAGTGATGCATTTTACAGTGGAAGCTGATTCATTCGAGCTTAATAAAGCAGCCAGGCCGCTTTCTGGCATTCTCCCAGCATAATCACTATAATTCTTTCTGTTTCCAATATAGGTCAAGTTATGCCTGATTCAATAAAATACCATTTTTAAGCAAGCATCATTCATCTCAGGGTGCATTAATCTGTTTCATTTTGGTAATTGGTCTCTATCATTTTTGTTTGCTGTTTCGGATTTTCCTTGCTCCTTAATTCTCTAATCACACGATGGATTATTAAAAAGCTGAATCCCTGTTAAATAAGATGACCATATACAGAAATTTCTTTGCAGTTCAATTTCCATTCTTTCGGGCTTCAGCATTCATGCTGTCTTGGAGTTGAGCAAAGAAGTGAGGAGGTCTGGTTTTCAATTGTAGGAGTAGAAAAGAAGAGGAAAGAAAGAGTCTAGTTGTAGTCAAATCTGAAATTGAATAGAAGTGGAAGTAATTTTAAAAATAACTGGACTAACTGAGAAGGTTTAGGGAGTCCAGGGACTGGAAATCCAACGTTTTCTTGTGCGGTGTGTGATAGCTTTTGGAATGTGGAAAGCATCACCAATGTTGAAGAGGGAGAGAGACAGCTGTAGGTGTAGAAGATTATACTTCTCTTTATTATTAGATATGTCTGAGCCCAGACTCAGAAATGACAAACGTGCAAGTCAAAAAGATCAGTAATCAATAAATTAAAAAGAAATACTAATAGCTTTTGTTATTATAAGTGGCTTCAGCCTAAAAGGGGCCTCTCTCCACAGGCAGAGGCTCCTCAGCAGATGAGGTTCCTAAATGTTCAGACTTACGTTCAGAGGAAACAGTCTTTCAGAAAGTTCCCAACATCCACAGCAGGGATGAGTGATAAAAATTAGCCAGAACTTCAGTTTCTTTTGGCAGGTAGTACAAAGTTCTAAAAAGAGAGTGTGTTTTGTATCAAAACGAAATTTAATTAAAACAATAAAACCTTAAATTCAGAATTTAGATGGATTTAAATGTTAAATACTTTATTCTGGTTCTACTGAAACACTTCAATAATGTTGAAACATTATAAAATATAAATATATTTAGTACATGTACTGATAAATATAACATTTGATGTAGCGTAGTATTAATATTTTAATGTAAGTAAAAAGTAGGTGAATGAAAACAATGCAATATGAATGAAATTATCAAGACGAGACAGAACCAAGCTATTTACGACTAATCCCTATTGCACACGTGAAAGAAATTGACATATTTCTGTAAAATTTTTAGGGGGGAAATTGCATTTTTAGGGGAAATGGCTATATAGATGTTTTTTTTTAACTAGCCGTGTTTCCAGCAGGCATTTTCAAATAACACTCTGCTCACTGTCTGATGACAGTTGAGAGTTTAGCTTATACCAAGCAAAGAAATGAATACTGCAAGTAATCGCAAGTAATTATTATATATTATTTATTCTTACTTGTATGCCTGGTGCACTTGCAGCTCCATAGACCCAGCAGAAGGAGTGGTGCCTTCCCAGGAGAGCAGCTGGAAGATTTTGATCTACGACAACCTTCCTACTCCTTCCAATAAAATAAACATCGGGCAGAGTTCTCCCTCCTTCTTATGTTCTGCAGAGAAACAATGGTGCAGCCTGCCCATTTTAAAGGTCTCAAACAAAATTACCATTAAGAGGTGTGTGAAAAAAAAGAAGAAAAATTAACACATCGTGTGCACTTTGCCGCTAATGCCACACTTCATGCTCTTGAGAAGACTGGATGCACTGCAGCTGCGGGACCAAGGTGATCTGAGTGGCATCAAACCCACCACAAACACAGATGGAGAAACTTAGATTAGGCAGTCTTTTATATATGTATATACGTATGCATATATAGGACATTGATATTTATGCTTGGGGAAGCAGACTGATAGTGGTTGGGAGAATATTCTCAGCAGGCCAGTCACTCCATAATTACCTCTAGTACCTGCTTCTCATCCTGGGCACCATTTCTGATTAGGTGGACCCGCTAATGAGGAGGGAGTGTGTGTGTAGGGGGACTCAGAGCCACAAGCAGTGTGCTCCAAAGGACATTGGCACCACTGCTCAGCCTGCTTTTCACTGTAATACTTGCTGGGAACGGGGCGATCCTCACTGTGCCCAGTGGTGCATGACATGGCAGGACCATGGTCTTGGCTGAGCTTGGGTGGTGCTGCATAGAACTGGGCGGTGCTGGTGAACATCACGTACCTGAGATTGGCTAAAGGGAGTACTGGATCCTGCCTGGTAGTGGCTGGGTTTGCAGCCCAACTCTCAAGTAGCTTGCCGAGTTGCTGCTATTATTCCATGGTAGCCAAAATACGGCTGCATGGCTGGCTGTAGCTTCACCTCGAGTGGCACAGCAAGGCAAGGTGAGAGTGCCTGTGACCAGCAAGCAAGGGGAAAGCAGAAATGAACGGTGGGGTGGTGAAAGGAGCGCCCGATCCTGTGGCCGTACGCTGCACTGCTGGCGTTATTGTGTCCACCGAGAGCAGGGTGGCTGCTCAGTACAGAGACATTTTAGCCAAGTGCTAATTACTGGCTGGTTGGCTCTCAGCGTCTCTTCTTCAGATCAGCAGAAGGGGCAGGGCTTGTCCGGGTGAGGGGTCTCCAGGGCACTGCTGCGCCCCGGAGCCACGTGCTCAGCTGAGGGAGGGGAGTGCAGTTTGGTGGGGCTGCTTTCTGGGGAGCAGTGAAACCCTACAGACATGTAGACCCAAGTGTAAAATAGAGGAACAGGTGCTACCCTGTCTGGGAGGGGGCAAGCAGAGGCTGGCACCTCCTGTTCCCTTCACTGTCCCCTTCCTCCTCCCTTTCTGAGCCAAAACTGTTTACTGACATCTTAAATGAAAGGAGCAGAGTTCTTTTCCCGAGCCCTAGCAATATCTAGGACATTAGAAAGAGTTGTCAAGCACAATTGCTCTCCTGAGCCACCACTTCTTCTTGCCCGTGTGTCTCTGTATCTGAAAAATAACTCAGCCTGTCAGCACAGCCAGCAAGCCTGAGGAACCGAGCTTTGCCTCCCTTCCCATGCTCCTCAGGCAGCTCCTGCTCTGCACTTCTACCAACAGCTAAGGAGGAAGGGCATGGGATGGCGGGGAGAGGGACAAGGAGGAGTGGGGACAGAGCAAGGAAGTCATGCAAAGAAACAAGGGTGTATGTTTCTGAGCATTAATGATCTGACCCAGCTCCTGCAGGAATCTCCTCGTGGTATTCTGAACTTATTTACAGGTATTTCTGACATTTAGGAGGGGAAACAAAGGGTAGATAGTGATCTAAGGCAAGTGTAGGGCTTTAAACTCTTACAATCCTTTACAAAGAGCAAGGAGAATATGCTTTTTCCTTAGGACAGAATGTATAAAATCTCTGGGAGTGGTTCTGTTTTGGACTGAACGCAGTGCAGTAAATGCAGGCTGTCTCAGCTCAGCCGCCTGTTTGAATCTCTCCTGCTCTAGGACAGTTCTTGCCATTTTTCAGGTCAGACTTAGCAGGTTTAGAAGGAGCTGTCTGTTTCTAGAGTGGATCACCTCTTCCATTGTGGGTAGGGCAAGGACACTAAGGCAGGAGAAGTCCCGTGTTACGCAGCTGTTTCTGCACTTGATCCTGTCTCTCTGAGCACACGGACACCTGGACAAAGAGCCGGTAGCTTTTCCTTTGAGTTGCAAACCTTGCTGCTTTTGGCTTTACTGTTGGGCAGCGGGCTGTCAGCATCACTGAGCTGGTGCAGAATATGGAATCTGCCTGGGAGCCTTTGGCACCCGTTCTCCAGGACTAGCACCAGATGAGGAACCTTAGACAGCATTTGTAATCCCAGGGACCTATTGGTTAGTAATTATAACAGCAAGGCAGACTGCTTCCCTAATTCTGCCCTACATTCCCCAGATTATAATTCTTGCCATGCTTTGGTGCTCTCTTGGTCCTTTTGTTCAGCCAGACAAGCCTACTAAGACTCCTGGTTCAGAGGCCAGAAACGTTCATGTTCATTTTTACACCATGACCTGGAATCACTGCTCAAAATTTCTCTAGAATTCATCCTGTCCCTTCAAATCCAAAAAGGCTGTCCAAAGCTTATTGATCATTGCAACAGAATGGATAAAAAAAATATTTTACATTAATGAATCCTGTTAGACTGTCACAGATAATTCACCCTGGTTTAATTCCATTTACTTCAGTGGACTAACATCGGTGATCATTTGGCCCATACCTTTTGGATCTGCGAAGTATTAGCTATTAAATTCCATACATGAAGTCAGAGCTGTCAGTGTGCCAAATAAAATTAATACAACTCTTGTCTGATTTGACATTTTTTCCTGGGCTGGTCTAGAAAAGACTTTTGCCACACCGAAGAGCAATTCAAGATGATGTGATTTCTTACACTGATTAAGTCTTTGACATGACTTCTTGAGAGATCTACTCTTTTGGAGATAATAACTGTTTTATGTAAGTGTGCTGTGATTTCCAAGTGCATCCATGTGGAAACAAAAAAGCAAATTCCTCTCTATCAGGGACAGCAATTAGGGTTGCAAGTTCCTGAACCAGCAGCTACTAGCTTTTAGTTACCGTAGAAGATGACTGAAATCAGAATATGAGAAGAGGTTGCTGTGCAAGAGGTCATTTTAAAAGTAGTCAAGTCAGGATTCAAATAACAAGCGAAGTGGAAAGAGAGCTGTCTTGAGGAAAAGCAAGCCTTGAACTTCAGGCTTTCCCTAGCGTTTTATGTTATGCACTCCAATTCATGAAGGCACAAGAGACTTCATAATTTCTCCAAGGTCTCTACTTGTGTTGTGGAGCTTTTGTAAGTGGCAACAGCTTCTTGTTCTGGACACAGACAGAGTCTGACCCCAGGCACTGGAGGAGACAGAAGCAGATTTTCTCTGCTGTTTCACTGCCATTCATAATAGTGTGCATGCGGCTGGTGCTCCAAGGTATCAAAAACTTTACAATATCAGTTAAACATGGAAGCTAGCCTGGTTTCCAGATCAGACTCATCCAGCATAGACATATTTATATTGGCCTGAAGATGCCCCCTCTGCCAGGGTGGCAGGGCACTCCAAACAGGAAGCAGAAATACCCAGGCTTGCTGCATGCTTTAACCTGTACCCAGCATCTCGTTTGGGTGGACTGGGCGGCCTCAGCACGGGCAGAGCTGAGCACACACCAGCCCAGTCCATGCGTCCCGAGTGGAGCTCTGCTGAAGCCTGGGGAGAAGCTCTCAGCAAGGGCCAGCCATGGCCAGCCACAGGGACTGCTACACTGGTGCAATGCTTGTGTTTCTCAAGGCTTAGGGACAACAAGATGCCCCATGCTGTCTTTGTTGTTCTCACCAGAGGGAAAGAGGGAAAATGGCCAGCAAGGCACAATAGGTTTTCCTCTTCTAAGATTTTCTGTCTCTTGTGCCTGGGGAACACCACTGGAGAACTAAAAGGGCCATTCATTATCTCTGTGCGAGACCTCTAGTGAAGTAGTGGGACAGGTCAGGTACTCTCCAAACCTCAAACCCTGGGTAAATCTGCTGTAATTCTGCATCATTTCTGAATAACAGCGTGCTGTTCGCTTGTGTTTGGAAGAAGCTGCCTCTTTCCACTCTGATCTGTTTCTATGAAAGTGACAGAATAAACCAGTTTCCAAAGATGCTATTACTACCTGGATTTCTTCAGTGCTGGCTTCTTTCCCCCATTTAAGTCTGCTTTTAATATGCTTTTTAAGTCTGCTAATGAGTACATTCATCAAAATTCACAAATATTTTTTTTGTAATTCGCTGACTTGACCATTCTGGAAATTGCCACGTTACACCAAACAATTCTTTTAAAGCAAAGATAGCTGGGAAAAAAAGATATTTATTTCCATAAGACTGTACACTTTTCTTCAGGCTTTCCAGATTTTTTTTCCTTAGACTTCGAAGTAACCAATAGTAACTAACGGAAGCCAAATCAATTAGTCAGTTAAAAATAATAAATGAGGAAAAATCAGATTTAAAACTAAATAGGGAAAAACTGTCTGGTCTCCATCCTGTTCCTGGTTTAGTAATACTTTTTACAAGAGTAATCAGGAGAAAAACAGGTTAATTTAGCCATCTAGACATTCATGGGGTCAACAGAGAAATATAAAAATCACTTTGATGGTCATCTCCTTGCAAGGGACTGAAACGATTAAGCTATTCAGATAGTATAAAGCCAACATGTGCACCATGATGCCCTAGGTGCAATAAAAAGTAATAATGCTTGGAGCACATGAATTTTCACATGAAATATTCTAAGACAGAACTGCTGGGAGACTCTTAAGGCAATAATGTCTGCAAATTCATATGTAATTCATTAACAGAACAAATATGTTACATGTAAAGAACCTTGCTGTCACTACACGTGTGGAAAATTTTAATCAAAATAATTCTTTTAATTCATTCATTTCATCTTTTCACAATTTAAAAAATATCAGAAAGGGAACTTGGGACTAGCCTTCTAATTTTGCCGTTATCGTTAATGGCACTCTGTGCTTCGTGCAGGCGGCAGTGCAATAATCGAAATGAGGCTGTTTAACCTACCAGCTGCTGCCATTCCCCCCTTGCTTCTCCTGTCTTCTTAGACTGCACCTGGGCCCCTCTGACACGTGGTCCCTGATGCAGTTGCATGCTGAATAGCTACATCATTTCTTCTCTCATCTTTCCGTCTCCTGCTGTCTGCACTGAAATGCCATAATCTTCACACTTGCGGCATTGTTGATTATTTTCTGTCCTCATCAGGAATTACGCTAAATGCTGTTGTTCCTCATTGATAATGTCTACTTTATCCAAAGATGAAAAGCGAGGTTGTATGGTCTACATCTTGGTCATCTCTTACCTCTCACGCTGCAACTTGCTTCTGTGTAGCTTCCTCTCATCCAGCTACCTGTTCTTTCTGAAGATGGGCTGAGGAAAAAAAAGTCTGTATCATTTATCTTCATATGAATTTACGCATCCTTGTTTCCTTTTCCACATTTTTGTCTTAGATTAAAGCACCTCAGTTCTGAAGTTGTGCATCTCATTATGTTCCAATCAGCAACTATTATTCATGAAAGAGAAAGTGGATTTTTTTCTAGATAATTCCTGAAAACATCAGTTCAATATTCAGCTTCGATGAAAAAGGAAAATGGAAGGCTAAATACCAGAAAGGTCATTGCCAAAGTCTGCAATGTGCTCACACCTTGAAAACTTCATGCAGTTTTGATTAATCAATCTTTAAAAGGCTATGGTAAAATTAGAAAAGGTACAAAAGAATACAAAATTGTATAAAAATAAAATATAAATCATATATATATATATATAAAATCAGCAACATCACAGCAAAAATGAATGGCAAATAATTACTGTTTCTCCCAATGCAAGAACTGAAGGACATCGAATGAAATGATCAGGTGGCAGGTTAAAAAAAAAGGGAAATACTTTTCAAGCTGTTCTTAAATTGTGGAAATCATTGCCACAGCATGCTGCAAAAGGTGTTGAGAAAGCCAACAGTACAAGTCTGCTCAAAAAGCAATTAGAAAAATGATTGGAAATAAAGCCTACCAAGGCCATTAGACAGTGAGATGTAGTTACATCCACCTCTGAAAATTCCTAAGCAGATGAGAGTTCAAGCCTGGGAGGCAAACAAGTGGCCACGATGGCACTGTCCCATTAGTCTTTTTCTCTAAGCTTCTGCTACTAGCCCTTGACACAGAGAGTGTGTAGGCAAGAGACACCTTCAATCACCTCCCCGGTGTTATCACTCTTATTTTTTCTCCTTCCCTCTTGCTGGGATCCTTTGTCTTTTGGTCCTCCCCTCCAGCAGGTCAAGTTTCCTACTGTAAACCTCCCATATCCTCCATCTCTTTCACAGGAATTCCTGGGTATTGAGTCATCCTGAAAACACATCCACCTCATACCTTTAGTGTGTATGTCATAACCTGAACTGAAACATCAACTGACCTCGGAAGGTCTCATCCTTTTTTAACATTTGCAGATTGCTGAAAATGCCTTCAGGGATGAAGAAATGTCACTGTATCTTCCAGCTTCGTAATATCATGCCCACATCTGCAGAGCTTGATAGGAAACAGAAACAGGAGAAAGAAAGAAGAGATGGATGGGTGCACTCTGCATTCAGCAGTGATCAAGTTTTGCTTCTGAGTTAATGCAGAAAAAGATAAGACCATTGGAGACATTTGAAATCCTGCCCAGCAGAGCCATCACGGAAAGGAAGCTCCATGCTCAGGCCAGAGAGGGATGCTCCAGAGAGGACCCACAAGTGTGGCCCATCTCCTGTCTTGTGACAGAACATTCATGTGACATCTGGCCATGGCATCTGGCACTCTCCATCAAGCAACCTGACACATACCCATCACCCAGTGGCAGCACCAACCTCTTAAAATTAATGTGATGGGTGTACATCCAGTCACTTGGAGCTGGCTGTCACTGCTGGAACAACTCGTCCAGTCAACAGGTGGCTCTCCGCTGTGTCAGAAGAGCCTTTCTGAAAGAACATGGCAGAGCCTTTGTGAAGGAAGAAGTGACACAGATAAGGTGGATCTTGTCAGTGGCTCACGGGATGCGGGCTGTGAGCCCAGTGAGCCTGAGTTTCTGTGCTGCTCCCCGTGCTGTGCATGAGGCAGAGGAGGGGAAAAACTGCAAACACAAGCACTGACTTCAACTCGAACTTCCTCAACGTGATCAGCATACATCTTATGGACAGATAAGGCTAATAGGGCTGAATGTTATTGAATCAGGCAGTTACAGCCCCAGATTATCTGGCCTAACCTATTGATTGATCTCACTTAATACCTGCTGCAAACACATATCCTCATCAACAAGCAACCATTCATTGACATAGCAAATGATAAATATAGGATGCTTATGTGATGAAGAAGTAGCCAGGCTTTCCTTAAAACATGAGTGCATTTTCCACAATTCTATAAATTCAGGTGTATGCCCTTATTCCTGAAGAAGTGCAGATATACAGTCAGCTATTTTGTCAGTAGCCTTTACTTATTATTTTCTCTCAGTGGAATCAATGTCTCTTTACTTAAACCACCAGACAAAAGGTGCCCAGTACTGAACAGATCTGTTTAACAAGCTTTGCAAGATAAATCTTGCAGAATATATATTTGGAAAGACATTTCCAAGACAGCTAAATGCTCGGGTTTTTCTTTTAGCTTTCAGTCTGCTTTTGTGTATTTCAAGATCAAGGAGATTTATGCTCACTGAACTAGCAGAAAGGGGACAGCGTTACAGCCAACAGCTGATGATTTGACCTCTGCTCATCTTTGTACAGTGTCTGCTTGGAAAAAGGAACTGAAATGAAACAAAGCTGACTTAAAAGTACAAATCCAGCTACATTCATCACACAGTACATTTAAGGCTGTGAAATGACTGAACATTCAAAAATAACCCTAGTAACTGTCCTTGGAAAAGAATTGTATCAAATTATTAATCTTCACTAAATAAATTGGTTTGACTTGTACTGCAGCTGCCTGCAGCAAATGTCTATTACACTAAGAAGTTCAAGGCTCCAGAGAAGTGTAATTTACATACCAATCTTTAAGTAATGCTGAGACTAATTGTCTTTGGGAGGGGTTAGTATGTTCCTGAGGTACTACCTTAATAATAAGTGTTGATGCTGTTGAAGATGTCCAGGATGCAAAAGCAGTTGAGAAGATTTCCTGGAGAAGACGGAAGTCAGAGAAGACAACTAGCAGCAGTAATGGAGGATAGGAATAAATCATGAACTTGATTTTGCCTTCTCTCTGGAAGGCAATGACCTAGGTTATGTAGGAAAACATAGGAAAATAGAGCCCAGGAAGGGCAAATTTACCCAGGGATGGAGAAAGGAGAGAAGCTACAGGGACTATAGCCACATCACTAGGTTAACAGCATGCCCATGAAATTTCTTGGTGGCCCAGTGGCTATGCAGTCCTTACCTGTGGGAAGGATAAGCTCTTGAACAGTACGGCTGGTGAAGGAAGGCTTTGCCTACAGAGCAGCATGGTTTCCTCTCTTTAATGGGTAAGGAATCGTAGTCAGATGAGAATGTTCCCTCTGTAATTGTAGTAATCCACTAATAAGGACGACCAGGGTAAAAGCCACGCAGCCTTTCTTTAAAAGTAATGGCTATAAATCAAAAAAACCCATAAGATATTTTTATGTCAGTTAAGTTAGTTAAACATAATATACAATTTCCTCATTGCTCCCCAAATAGATACCAGGCAGTGATATTAATTTGTATTTCTTTGCTATAGTTTGAGCATAGAGGGGAAGAGAATTTGGAAAAAACAGTGAGCCACTGTGGGAAAAGACTTCTAAAATAAAAAAATCAACAAGGGGAACCTTACAATGAAGATGAAGTCCACAAACCTACACTCAATTAAATCAGTGACAAAAACTCCTACTGGTCCTGATGAGATAGGTGGCAAAATGAGATCAGGGAGACCAATTCAGGGCTGTGTGTAAGGGAAATGCAGGGAAGCAGTGTGTCATCAGCCTACAGACTGCAAAGGAGGCTCTCATCTGTGACGGCAAGCTTCCCAGAGGAACAAGCAATGGTTGTATGCAGTGGGGAGAATGAAGAAAGATGCAGATGTTTAAATCAGGAGAGTGATGCCATATTTCCATATGTTACTTGTGTAGTCTTCTCCAGGGACTAATCTTACACATAAAGAGCTTTGAAAAGGTAGGTGACCCAAGCGAGGAAAAGTAAGTGGGCACTGCAAGTGAACAAACTAGTGGTTTGATAGCATGCTGCTGGAATATTTTGCATAATATCTATTTTAAGCTTCAATAACTAAGCTGTCATTCAGAAGAGTTTCTAATCTTTCTCTTTCTTTTTTACTAGATGCTCTGTGTTACAGAGCAACTTTGAAGGACTAATAGTTAAGTAGCTGACAAATATCAATGTCACCCCAGAATTTCGTGAAGACCCAGTGCCTTTACCCACTGTGGTTTCTCATTTACTTCATGAAATAAAGCAGACTAGGATGTGACACGTGAAACACTGTCAGATTTACAGTGGTAGCTGAATTTCCATGAACATTCTGCTGCTTTCAGCATACATAGCTTTGCCAAAAAAAACAATCTCAGCAAAGCAGTGCTCACCTAGCGAGAATTTTTTTTAAAAAAAAAAAGAACATGAAAAAATATGTGTTTTTCTTTATCTCTTTTTTGAGGAAGCAGACAACAGGGAAGGCTCATATCCTGATGTCAGAGAAGGTGTCTATTCAAATCCAGGCCAACGTGCCAGTGCCCGATCTTTGTATAGTTCTGGTAGCTGGTTGCGATGCTCTGACAGAAACACAATGGTGATGCTCCAGACAAACTACTACTCAAGTGTCTGAGCAGTGACAGAATGTTTACAAAGACGGAAGTGATCCCTACAAGCAGTCTCTGCCGATTTAAGAGGAGTAATCCCCAAGCAAAGCCACTAGCCACCAAAATGTTCCAAGGTCTGAGGACCAGACTGCTTGGCCGTGAAGTCCCAATGAACAGCAAGTAGCTGCCTACCATGGGACAACGTGCTGCGATAAACTGAGGCATGACAAGAAACCATGGCTCTATAACTCATATGTTGGATTTAATCTGTAGGTTGACACTGTCAGAAGAAGACAATGCAATAGCCAGGGTGTTGCCAGCAGCTCTCTGCGATGGTGATTCATTCAGCGATCCACCGTGTAGCAATGATATGCCATACGTGGAAGAACGATGTTCTGGCTTGTGAGTTAGCTGCAGCTGGTCACCACCGTTGCTTTAATGCCTCTCAGACCACATCATCTCCCTGCAAAAAAGGATCGGAGTGGAATTCCATCACGTAAGAATGTTTTCACATGTTTTCTTAAGATAGTGGGAACCGGCTTTTTAAGGAAATTTTAAGCTTCTCTTGAAATGTAATCAACCCAACACACAGCAAGTTTGCCAAACTGTGAAAAAGCAAGGGAGTTTGTTAGAGCATGCCCATCTGAATGAAAGTAACAGGCACTAACCAAATTATGTATGCTACACAAAAGCAAAAAAAAAAACCAAAGGGAGAACATAAATCTGACAGAAAAGCTGATTTGTGTTATTTTTTCATTTTTATAAAATTGTTTTCAGCATCACATAGAGGGAACTTCTAAAAATGCATTTCACTTAATAGTTTTCTCCATCTCGCAGTACCAAGACATCTGATTTTTATCTTGACTACACTCTTTGGAAATGTTCCTCTTTCAAATCCTGACTGCATATTTGGAGAAAAACTGGCATGCAAATAAACCATTTCTGACAAAAGGTTGCAAACATTTTTTCCAGATGTCTTTTAAATATCCTATTTCTAACTACATTACAAGCTATTTAGAGACTACAGCTTCTGGAATCAGTAGCTTCCAGTGATGCAACTCAGAATAGAAACTCCGAGTGTGCCGAGCCAGCAGTCATTGATGTGCCCTGAAAGGACCATTTGATTGGCCAAATCCTGAGAGCTGGGAAGTGTTTGTATGTTTCATTCACTGCTGCAGATGTTCAATTACCCTCAAGAGCAAAGCCCACTTATTTTGTGATGGTTGAACTTTCAGCCTTTTCTTGGAGAAAGAAATTATCTCCTACGGGGTAAGAGATGTCAAACAGAAGGTATTTTTGAGACTAACAATTATTTTTGTTAATGAAAATATTCTCTCTTGCTTTCTTCTTCCCTGCCCCCTCACACATTTTCAATACTGCTCCCTTTTATGGTCAGATTTTGATTTCTGAAAGACTTCTTTTGCAGGAGCTAATTGGGAACTGGTCTCTCTTGTGGCTATGTTGATTGAACAGAGTGGGTAAACTCTCTGAATTCAGTGGTGACTAACAGCCATCTGCCATACTCTATGACTAACATTATTCCGTTTTTGTGGCAAGATGTGATTTCTTTTCAGATCCTTAAGCAATTCAAATCACCCTATAGAGAAGATATTTTGCCTTTTCACCCTCGGTTTGTTTTTGTTTAGCTTTTTTTTTTCCTCTGGAGTGAAGTTGAATCCCCTAAAAAATGTGATTCGAGGGGCTGCTTTTGACCAAAACGTAAATGAATCTGACTGGTGTCTCACGAAATGCAACAGTGTCAGTCTAAGTCTACTTTGCTAACCTGTATTGCTTTGCAAGGACTACCTGTTTCAATTGGATTATAATTGTCTGACAAGTTACTAGCACACACACACACACACAAAAAAGGGGTAATCTCTTATGAGAAGGTTTAGCATAGCTTGCCGATGGATTGGAGCCTATTTAGACAACACTAATCAATGCATCTTGGCAACTGCCAGATGGGATTACTGTATTTCCTGGTGGCTTCAAAGGGCTTTTTAGAAAAAGATGCTAAAAACCAGAATTAATTTCAGCATAGAAAAGGAAAGCGGTGGTAGATGGCAAGGATAAACAACTCAAGGAACTACTTTGGCGCATTATGGCTCTTCTATCCACTTGTGGGCTATGTTTTCTGTCTCCAAGAAGAGGTATGTTAGTGTATCTATGGGGCCACAGTCAGAATGCTAGTGTATCTTTGGGGCCACTTTTCACTAGTATCTTATACTTATTTTATAAAATGATATTATTATTCTAAAGTTTAATGGTTTATTAATACTATTGATAAGATATTAATTAATCATTAATTATCAAATATTTAATGATATTACCACTCTCCTCCTGTGCTGGAAAAGTAAATTTACAAGCCAATACACAAAAAGGATGAGCAAATTCTGCAGCTGAAGAGCCCTCCAGTTTGAGCTGCAACTGGAAGAATAGATGCTGGTGTAGCCTCTAGAGCAAATAGACAGAATCTGGCTGTACCCATTCACTCAGCCAGGCAGACACCTGACTTGGCAGCTGAAGCATCCTTCTAGGAAGGTCTCAGGAAGGTGAGCTTGGAAATCTGCAGACCAGTGGTGATAAAGCAAGGATGGCTGTGGCAAAGCAAATGCGATGCACGACAGCAAACGAGGAGCCAACCTGGATGGGATCCTGTTCCCTAGTCACCTCCTTCGTGTGTTGCCACAGCATGGCTTTCTCTGAAGAAGCTTTTATGTTTTTACTGAGCTCATAAACAAATAGGATAAGACCTGAAATTATCACTTACAGCAAACACGGTTGTAGGTAGTAGAAATGCAGGTATGTTTTAATGTGTTATTTGCATAATAAGGTATGAATATGTTATCACGGACCTGACTGACTTGTAGGTCCAGAGCAAAGTTTCTGTCACTAGCTGTGGGTGTCAGGCTCTGCAAGCTTAACAGTCCTGTAGTGTATTTTAATAGAATTAACTAGCTAAACAAAGAGCCTCCAGATGCTACCCCACTCCCAATCCCAGAGACTTTCTACGTTCCACGCCCATGTTAATCAAAAGTTGAACATGATTTGCACTGTAGGGGACAAAGGCTGTTGCAGAGCATCGGCTTAATGACTGCAGCCTTTAACAGCACTCCCATGAGGCTCTGCCTTACTGCATCAGGTCTTACTGTGAAGTGTGAGCATAGGGTCAGCCCTTCAAAAAGTGCATTTCAAAACTGCATGGTTTTCAATGGAAAAATAAGTGAAGCGTTAGAGCACTCTGATTTTTAAGAGACAGCACAATTCTGTGCTTCTGGCCTGCTGGATATAGCTTCTGCTCCATGAACGCACCAGAGAGCAAGACAGGGCTTTTGCAGACTGTTGTAGCATACTCTATGGACTCTCCATAAACTATTGATGAAACAGCTAATCTTCCATGCATGCATGAACAACACACCTTATCTTTCCCTTTGGAGCTTAGGTGAGAGCTGTTCATAATACAGCTTTTGCTAAAAATGTACCGTGCATGCACAGAACATGGTTTTCAAAGGCTCTTAAGCCAAACAAATCAAAAGTGTTCATAACAGAAACACTCAAATTTCTCTGCTAAATTTTAAATTTCAGCCCGCACCCGTTTCAGTGTTAGGAGTGCCAAAAATCACCTCTCCCATGTATATTATGGGAAAAATTTGTTCCCTTTCTTTCACTTGAAAACAGCAACTTGCTTTTTTCCTTGAGCTTTGAGTTAACATCATATCTGGGCAATGTAAAATATCAATCCAAGAAACAGAGGGTTCAAACACTACTAAGAAGTTGAAAACCAGAAAGCAAAAAGGAAATACCTAGACAAGCATTGTTACTGTTGACAACATCCCATATGCTGTAAATACCTGAGGAGTTTAAAAGAAAAAAACCCCACCTACTATCAGTGTTACTTCCAACAGGAGAACTGCAGGGAGGAGGAGAAAGAGCTCCACAACTCCCTATGTGGAGTGAGTATAATCCATAGGGCAGTGCAGTGGCAAATCAAGCCCTGCAGAGCTGCTTCTCCCTGTGCCGTGCAGCCAGGCACGTAACAGAAGCCTTTATTGCTGAGAACGGAGAGCGATGGAACATGACTGGTTGTGGCTGTATACATATCTTCCCTGTGAAGTAGGAATATCCCATGGTGATGTGCTCAGAAACAGCCTGATCCACCATCTCTCCCAGGGACAGGACAGCTCTCCCTGCCTCTTCGCAGGGGCTTGGGAGGAAACCGCACACTGGATCCAAGTCATCGCTGTTTTCAGTCTTGATGAAGCCTTTTTCCCAAGTTTTCCTGTTCACCTGAGGCCATGAAATAATGGAAGAGGGACCTAGAACGTATTGACCTCATGCTGGATGAACAAAGGGACTCTGACTCTACAGGCTCCTTTTAGGAAGACATTGGGATGGAAGACAGTTTGAAATTCAGATTCTGGGCTGCAGTTGCAGAACAGGGGATTAGAAAATAAAAATTTTGTAACCTGATTAAATATTATTCCATCTCAATGTATTCGTGCTGTGAAAGGACCAAGCAGACACCAGGGCTTCGGTCTACAAACTCTGTGAAATCAATAGGAAGTGAGGAAGCTTAGGTAGGAGATAGAAATGTCAATATTCTGTTGGATCTGGGCCAAGGTTTGACAGTGTAAAGTACTGTGCAAAGATGGCACAAGACCCTTCCTCAAAGAGCTTGATGTCTAAATATGAAGAGTAAGTTACTGAGAAGTGAGAAATCCAGGACTTTCCACTACAGACACAAGGCCTCACTTTTCTTATCCTATTAAGTTTTAAAATCCATCACATTGCATGTTGGTTTAACAGGCCTGCTCAAACGAGCCCACAAGCCTTTTCTTGTAGCATATGTGCCTTCAGCGAGAGACTACCACCTCCTGAAACACGTGAAATAGCAGTACAAGTAAAACCCTGATGCATTTCTAGCTATCTTTAAACACTGTAAAGGGAGGTGGTTAGAGGAGGAGAGTTAGAAACATATGATTTGCCATCTTTCAGTGGTCCAGTTCTCAGCAAGAGCTCTTCAGGCAGACCACAGTTGGTCTATGGGAGCTACAGAACCACCAAAAGCAGGCAAATGTGAAACTGAAGTGGTCTTCCTCAGCAACCTAACCAAGAAACTGAGTAAGGGCCTGATCCCACTCCCAGCAGAGACCACACTGATCAAAGCAATGGGATTATGGGACCTTTGGCTGCAGTGGAAGCAGGACAAGGTTTGAACCTGTGCAAAGTGAATACAAAGGACCATCTGACCACTAATGCTGACACTGCTCTGTGGGATCTGCTATGCATGATGTGATCCAACATGCATCTTCCTCAAAATATTTCATCACTTGGTTGAAAGATAATTTAAGGAATCAGCCACTGAGAGTTGGCCACTGGGTCTGCATGGGAAGTGTTAAAGACTTCAGTGACCTCTTGCACGAGATGAGAGGCTCAGGCCTGTCATCGTCTTAACCTTGAAGGTTGGCAGGGTCAGAAGGAGCATACAGACGGCACCACTGCTATTGCAATAAAACCAGAAAACATCAAGGGAAGAAAATGCAAACATTTTCTCTGTAGGAAAGTTAAAAGTGTATCTACATGTTGTCATGGATACAAAAGTCCGTTTACTCTAGTAGTGTTTTCTAGCAGCTACACACAAGTATAAGCGATTAAGGAGAAAACACAGCTATGTTGTAATGTTCCATTAGGTTTATATAATCAGCTCTTTCAACTGCAAACCACCACTGGTGACCTTTTTCTCAAGTGTTCATAACAACCCAGTGGGCTGATGAGACCCTTTTTAGAACCACCTGTCCTATCTCTCTGCCTCTCCACAATCACTTGGGATCAAATGACTACTAGCATGTCACATGTGGCAATTTTCACAATCCAGAACCCTCATTTTGGGTTACAGTAATACAACGAGCAGTTTGTGTGGCTGGTCTGAGGGGAACACGTGCGCAGCTATGTCTTAAACCGTAAGACAAGCCAAAACCCTAGGCACACAGCCCTGTGTGAGAACCTTTATAGTCCTGTCTCACAAAAGTGACCTTACACTCCTATCCATGCATGAGAGAATAAAGCAGCCTCTCTATTTGTGGGACAGGCAGAAGAGCTACTCGTCTTTGTACAGACCAGGCTGAAAGAGGGCAAAGTTCCACCAACAAAAGGTTCACAAGTGTGCATGGCAGGAGACTCCATCTTTAAAGCGTGATGTTGGATTGGTAACTGCAAGGCTCAGTCCGGCCTCTCTCCGTTGATGTCGTAGTAGTCTCCTCCCAGAGCTCTTGTGTCCAGCATCCCCTTCAAAAAAAGGAAAGCTGAAGTTCTGGCATCTGGCATGCCATTAGGTAGGAAAGTCCTGGCAGTGTGCCCCAGCCAGCTGCAATGGGAGCCAGCTTTTGGAGTGAAGTGTGCAAGAGTTGGGAGAAATTGTCTTTGCTGCAACCAGCAGCTAGAGAAGTCTGTGTGGTTTTCTTCAGCCTCTGGACTGTTTCTGTTAATATTTTTACTGGGGGCCCATTCTGATAAACCTTCTTTTTCTGTCCCAGACTTCAGAGTAGTCCTTCCCACTGTTGTGTTTTGCTCAAAAATAGCAAGATTAAAGACATTTCAGTGTCCATGGACACTCTCATAGAACCTGGACGCTGAGGTGAATTCCACATCATCTGGATGGAGGGATCCATCCATCCACAAATCAAAAGTTTATTTCAATGGTTCTAGTACAGAAAACCTTTCAACATCTTTAAAGTATTTTTTTCAGTCTTAAAAACCATGGTGTGAGAAGGCTGACACAGGGCACCACTATTTTTTTGTTTCATGGGGACTACATCTAAAACAGACAATGTTTGTGAAGAGTAATCTATGGTTTTCTACATGCCAACACAGCAAACTGGATTCATGAGGTTCGTGCTCGTCGCTCATCATTGCCAGCAAGAAAAATTCTGCAAAGTCCAGTGATGCCTTCCCGTCAGGGCATTCTGAAGACACAGGGTGGCATGGGTGCAATTAAAAGGATAGTTTGGCCTAAGGAGCTATGATTTCTGGTGAGCAGGGAGATGAAATGAAGCCAGCATGATGCCCAAGTTACAGGCTAAGTTGGCAGAGTTTGCAGTAAAAAAAGATTTAAAAATCCATTTATATATACGCTTAGTAATTTTTTAATATAATCAATAAGACACGAGATTTTTCAAAGTAGAAATATGGCTTAAATCTCGCCTCTCAAATTACACTGGGCTTTTCTGTTTGCTTAAAGATGCACAGGAGATGGATTTGGCTGTATGCACTATGAAGAACTTTAAAGTTTTAATGAAGTCATTGCAATTTAAAGATATTCGAATAGAACATAGGATTGGTCTTTTAAATACTTACACAGTCCAGCTTTATCATATTCCAGGTTGTGCTAGAGTCCTTGAGAATCGTCAGGACATTAATCTTTGTTTTTTAAAGGCAGAAACATTCAATATTATAAAATTTGTAAAATCTGTAGCACTAACAGATCTTCAGATCAACCTACACTGAAAGTTTGCATCAAAAAATGCAAATAATATGTTCCCCCTCCCCCCCAAGTTGCATACAAGCAATCCACAGAATCCGATTGCTGTTTATTTTGAAAGCACTGCTGTGAAAGGGTAGGCTCGATAGCTGCTATTGCTGTCGGCGAGAAGGGAGGCAGGGACTGTCTTCTTAATGAGTGTTTGTACAGTAACCAGCACAGTGGGATGCCAATAGTAATAATAATAAACCTTGATCAGAGATTTCAAACATTCCTGTAACATCAGACAGACCGTTCTGATTGCTGCACAACCAGGGGCTTCAGCTGCTCTATGAAATCCTTAGATTACTCCAGGGATACTTCTGCATCATGTTTAACTAACCCAGTCAGGGCATGGGTATTTTCACTTCCCTCATTTCTCTTGTGCCACCATATTGCTTTTAAATCAGTGGCAATTTTGGAAGAATGGCTACTTCACACTGTACTCGCCCATGGAACCAAACTCCACACTTCAGGAGCTCAGGCCCATACCCAGCAGCCCATCACCCCAGGCCCACGGAAAGCCTCCCCAGAGCCCAAGCCAGGCGGCAGGCCAACACCTGTCTGGTAGGGCCCAGGTGCCAGGTGCCCCATGTCTCTCTGCTCCAGCACCTTCCCTGCTTCACTTCCAAGAGTTGCCCCAGAGCTAGAGCTCTGTGCCCTGTTTTGGGGCAGCGACACTAGGGTCATGTCCCTGCTCACGCTCCCCCGGCTTGCCGCAAAGCCACGAAGAGTTGGTGCGGCCCCGGCCACGCCGTCGAAGCCCTGACCCACCCAGGCCCTACCTCGGCTGCCCCTTGCCCGCCGCAACCCTTCACCCCCCTCCCCGCACACCGGGCGCCGCTGAGGGGCCCGCAGGCACCGCGGCCAGCGCTCCTGCCTCTGCCCTGCCCTGCCCGGCTCCAGCACCGCGGGACGGCGGACAGCTCCGGCCGGGGCCGGGGCCGGGGCCGGGGCCGGGGCCGGGGCCGGGGCCGGGGCCGGGGCCGGGGCCGGGGCCGGGGCCGGGGCCGGGGCCGGGGCCGGGGCCGGGGCCGGGGCCGGGGCCGGGGCCGGGCGCGGCGCAGGGACCCCCCTTCCGGCGGCGGTGCGCAGCGGCGGCCCCGCCGCAGACCGGCGCTGTGGTTTTAAATGGGCGGAGCGGCGGCGGGCGGCGGGGCGGGCGGTGGGCGGCCCCCGCTGGCCCGCGGCGCCCATATAACCCCACCTCCCGGGCGCGGACTGCCGCGGTAATTGGCTGGATGTGGTACTTGGAGATGTTGAGCTGGCTCCTTCCCCCCATGTCCCTGCACACACACAGGGGCGGGTGGTGCGGGCGGGAGCGGGAGGCAGGGCTCAGCCCCGGCGGCGGTGGTGGGGCTCCCCCTACTCCCTGCCTGCCCGCCGCCGTGCCCGAGCCGCTACTGCTGCTGGGCTGCTGCTTGCGGCCGCAGGACCCGGCCGAACCGGGCCGAGGGGAGCGCGGGCGGCTGCTGGCGGCGGCCGAGATGATGGCGGAGGGCGGCGGCGGGCCGGCGCGGAGGAAGGCGCTGTCGCTGCTGGAGGCGGCCCGCTCCCGCTACGAGAGCCTGCAGATCTCCGACGACGTCTTCGGGGAGTCGGGCCAGGACAGCAGCGGCAACCCCTTCTATAGCACCTCGGCCGACTCCCGCTCCGCCGCCTCTTCCCAGGATGAGGAGGACGACGACGAGGACGAGGGGCGCCCGGAGGGGCCGGGCCCGCGGGGCAGGGCGGCCCGGCGCCGCGCCCCCAGGGCGGCGGCCACCCCGGCGGAGCGGCGGCGACAGCGGCAGTTCGGTGGCGGCAGCGCCGTCCCGGGCGGCCCCGGCCCGATGGAGGAGGAGGAGGAGGAAGCGGAGAAGGGGGGCTGGACCCGGTCGCTGCGAGACGTCCCACCCCCTCACTTCAAGGATGGCAGCGGTACGGCGGAGGGCGGGCTGCCGGGGCAGGGGGCGGCGAAGCCGGGCGGCTGCGGGAGGCCCTGGGGAGCGGGGCTGGCCGCGGGGGGTGCCCGGAGCTCGGCGCTGAGGCCTGGGAAGCCCCTGCGGGCCCGGCCGTCGGCCTGGGCTGGGGTCCGGCCCCTGGCTTCGGTGCGGGGGGGACGGCAGGTGCCGGGAACGTTCCCCTCCCGGGAACGGCCTTGCTGTCGGGCCGCCGGTGTGGGGAGAGCCCGGCCGAGGCAGTGAGCGGGCGGGCGAGGGGAGGCCGCGTGTGCTTAGTCACAGGCGTCGCCTCCCCGGCCCCGCAGCGGTGCCCCGAGCGCCGGCAGCTCCGGGGATCCCCGCGGGAAGCGGACAGGCTCTCCCTGGAGCAGGGCGTGCTGCGCAGGCCCCCGGTTTGGCTGTGTTCTGGTGTGTGGAGGTGGCTCCTCGGCCCTGGTTACAGGTGGGGAAAGCCGCAAATCCGGGCGATGCAGGTGACTGGCTCTGCAGAAAGGCTCTGGAAACGGGACTGGGATTCCCTCTGGCTGCAAGGCTTTCTGTGGAGCCACCCCTAACCTTAACCTTTCTTGCATGGGTTTTGGCCAGAGCGAATACCAAGAGAGGGGTGGACTGACATGGCATGTCGTGACATGACACACAGCAGCAGTGCACAGCATTGAGATCTCCTTGGACTGGCTTGTGTAGCAAATTGTACCGCTGGTTTTCCTATGGAGCCATTATAACATATCTGTTGGCAGGCCTCAACAACCAAGTTGACTGTGTAGCAGCAAGGCTTTGCTCAAAAACAATAGCTATGAAGAGCTGGGATGTGAAAAAAAAATAAATATAAATTTGCATCTCAGAGCAGGATGTGATGATTGCTGTCATCCTCAACTGAGCTGATGGCTTGCCTGACTTAAGGTTGCTTGTCTTCACCATTTATTTTGTGTGTAGTGTTTAATTCCTATGAAAAGGTAAATGCATAAAAGTGCTGCTGGACTTGGTGTAGTGTGCTGAAATTTGTGCAGTGGCACAGGCAGAAACCTATTTGAGGAAGGAGCTCGGGATGGGGAAGTAAGGCAGCACTGGAGCCCAGAGAAAGTTCTGTCGTGCTGCTGACAGATGTGCAAATAGAAGTTGTGTCTACCTCTAGAAATAGCTAGACACTGTAAAATATTTACATATCAAGCTGATGTGCCTCTTTAATGAACTCTGCAAGTTTTATTGATGATTCTTATTCATAAGCATTTCTAAGATCAGGTCCTGGACCATGGGCTTCATGGTGTGATGCTATTTCAGCATCAGGTATCTCTTAATTTCTCTGCCTTAGCTGACTTATTCCTTCATATCATGAGTTTATAGTGTATATCCATTTTAACGTAGACGGAACTGGGATTAGGGTTTTGATGTTGGTTTGGAAAAGAATTAGGTTGATGACCTATTAATTCAGGAATTCCTATTTCCTTTGAAATTAATAAGTCTGGTTTACGATTGTCAGAAATAGATGCAGCTGTCTCTTGAGGAAGGTGTATGGGTATTGCTGTGAATATTTCCTCCTAGTAATAGGTGGAGAAGAGGTTGCTGCTGCCCTTTCATTCTGTTGATCATGATGATAATGATAGATGCTACATGCCGTTCGTAGTATGGTGATTTGGTTTGGTTGAAGTTCAGTTAGTGTTGTGGTTTGATATCTGTGAAATGTACTTTCTGTTATATGTTTTTCTTTGACTACTGAAAGTCCAAGCATTGTATACAACTAAGCTCCTAAAATCCTAGTTTGTAGATCGACCGGTTTTAGGCCACGCATATGCCATAATTGGAGTCACATTAAGCATGCTTGTATTGGCACCATTGTCACTTGGATGCTGTTCTGACCCACGAGTTTGGATCCATAACTGCTGAGGAAGAGGTCTCCACTGAGGTGAAGACAGGCATCCCTTGCAGTGACAGCACATCTTTCAGTCACTAATGGAGTACAAGCAAGAAGTGCAGGGTCAGACACAGAGCACTAACAAAACTGTATTCTCAGTTCAGATGTGTTGGATGTAAGAATCCTTTCTTTCTAGGCTCTGAGCTTAGAAGGAAGAGGCTTTCACGACACTGAGATGAAACTTATCTTAGCGTAGCACCAAAACTTCTGAGTGCAGCCTTTTGGTCAAAATCTCAAAAGAATAATCCTAGTGGCAGTACCTGATATCATCTGATGTCAGAAGACAAATGTCCTTGTGGACTGAAGTCTGAAGAGACTTCAGCTACGTCAATGCTGGAAATAAATCCTTGAATCAGACTAGACTCAAATCTAGTGTCAGGTTGTTTGGTTTGGGACTCTGCCCCTTCATGAAAGGGAAGGTGCAGAGGAGAAAAAGGTTTAAATTAGTTAATGAGTTAAAGGTCCTAAAGGGGGGAGGGGGAGGGGCGGGGAAAGAAGAGCCACTTACAAAACTCTTGTGGTCTTTTTAACTAGAAATAGAAAACACTATCACTTCCTTTTTTTTTTTTCTGTGTTGCTTTTTTTTTTTTCTTTGAGTAAGGTTCTCGATACTATCTTTCCCTTTCCACCCTCAATATTAAACTGATGTCTTAAAAAAAGTATTGTATCCATCCCTAGAATTAGTCCCGAGCATAGACAGGCTAACTGATGCTTCAGCTCAAAAATATACTAGAAGCCCAGATGTGCTGGGGGCTGCTGGCAGTGTTAGATGGTTCAGTATGTCCTCAGTCTGCAGTCCGTCACTGTGTGTGTTCACGGTGACGTCTGCCTTGTCCCTGTGGAAGGTTCTGACAAGCTGGGAAAGGTCTGGATTGACTTCTGTGTCAGGAGAGAAGTGACTGGATGTCATAGCTATGCAACACTGTGCTGCTTGTGCCCCTAACTTTTGTATTCAGCCCCTTTTTCAGGGATCTCCAGTTACTGTTGTTTCTGTTCCATTTAATAAAAATAGAGGGTGCTTAGACTCCCTGGAGGGGAAAAAAACTGAATGATGACTTCCTTTGTGGAAATCCAAAATAGCTGTTAACTTTAACACAGAGGTTAGAACAGATGGCTTGCTGGCACTTCATGTTATTTCCACTTAAGCTACTCTGAAATCATTCTCTTTAGTTACTGAGAAAAATCCCAACCATATTGTGATGACCTGATTTTTAAACTGGTAAGTAGTGGTACTGTGTGTAGTTCTGAATAAAACAGGTTGAGGAAAAAAGGGAGCTCAAGTGCCTGTTACAAGTATCAAAGCAGCAACTTGAGTTCTGAAGTACTGGGATATGAGTAGTGGACAGGAGGTCATAGAATCATAGAATGGTTTGGGTTGGAAGGGACCTTAAAGATCATCTAGTTCCAAGCCCCCTGCCATGGGCAGGGACACCTCCCACTAGACCAGGCTGCTCAAAGCCCCATCCAGCCTGGTCTTGAACACTTCCAGGGGTGGAGCATCCACAGCTTCTCTGGGCAACCTGTTCCAGTGTCTCACCATCCTCACAGTAAAGAATTTCTTCCTAATATCTAAGTTTTCAGTTTAAAACCGTTACCCCTCATCCTATTGCTACACTCCCTGATAAAGAGTCCCTCCCCATCTCTCCTGTAGGCCCCCTTTAGGTACTGGAAGGCTGCTATAAGGTTTCCTCGGAGCCCTCTCTTCTCCAGGCTGAACAACACCAACTCACTCAGCCTGTCTTCACAGGAGAGGTGCTCCAGCCTTCTGATTATCTTCGTAGCCCTCCTCTGGACTCGCTCCAACAGGTCTGTGTCCTTCTTATGTTGGGGGCCCCAGAGCTGGAAGCAGTACTCTGGGTGGGGTCTCATCAGAGAAGAGCAGAGGGGCAGGATCACCTCCCTCGACCTGCTGGCCACGCTGCTTTTGATGCAGCCCAGGATACAGTTGGCTTTCTGGGCTGCAAGCACACATTGCTGGCTCATGTTGAACTTCTCATTGACCATCAACCCTAGGTTCTTCTCCTCAGGGCTGCTCTCAATCCATTCTCTGCCCAGCCTGTATTTGTGCTTGGGATTGCCCCAGCCCGCATTCAGGACCTTGCACTTGACCTGGTTGAACTTCACGAGGTTCGCATGGGCCCACCTCTCAAGCCTGTCTAGGTGCCACTGGATGGCATCCCTTCCCTCCAGCGTGCTGACTGCTCCACACAGCTTGGTGTTATTGTCAAACTTGCTGAGGGTGCACTCAATCCCACTGTCCATGTCATTGACAAAGATGTTAAACAGCACTGGTCCCAGTCTTGGAGGCAGCTGCTGAAATGCCTTCGCCGAGTTCCTGGCTACAGCAGGTCTGTGCATAGGTCAACAAGTGTGTATAAAAGGATGATGATATCCATGATCAAATGTTGGATCCAGGCATGTTTTGGCATCTCCCTTCTCATTCTTTCCAAACCTTGCTGTGAAGGGGAAGCAGAACTGATTTGTTGGGAAGTGAACCTACAAATAGATAGGCTTCTAGGAAAGGAGGTCTGACCCTGGCCCAAACAGTACTTTAATTCTGGAAGGAGGGATAGCTGTGGCTTCTCTGGCTTCCCTTCCTGCGAGGGCAGGACAGAGCTACTTGTGGAAGTGCAAAAATTGCTGCTAGGATAGGGAAAGCATGTTTGAAAAGGAGAGAGCGAGCAATTATTACTACCTTAGTGATGAGCTAGTAAGTGCCAATAACTCAACACAAACCCTTGATTTCTGGTCATGTCTGCCTCAGACTTAATTGGCATGCTCTTTCTTCCTTTGAGAGTTGGGTGGCTCTGGGTGGTGCTTTCCCTTGTTAGCTCAGTTATCTGGCCAGTAAATGTTCCATAACACATAGAGGCACTATTGGTTCTGGTCTTTCTTTATGGAGGGTCTTAGAAGGTGCAAATACCTTGGTATTGCTGCAACTTGATGTTCCTGAATTGGGGTGGTTGATGTTCTCTTCCTAGGTTCCAATGCTTCCTATATCCATATAGTTCAGCAATGAGAAAATTCGACCTCAGATGTAAGAGCACTTCCTATTGTTAGGGGTAATGTTTTAGGGTGACAGCAATAGCAGAGAAGTCTGAGCAAAAGTTAATGCTGAAGTCCTCAAAGTTACAATTGTTAATACTGTTTTCTTCATTTTTTATGCTGTCCAAACACTGTTCTTAAGCCTAGAACTGAGGACAGAATGTTAAGAATGTTCTTTGCTGAAAAAGCATAGCAGCTCCTCTGCAAGTTGCATTTAGATAGTGTAGCTAGCTTTTTATGGACTTCCAGAGTATTCCTCCAAAACGCTAAATGTGCCGTAAGTTGCCATCTTTGAAGAACACACTCCAGTAGAACAGCGTGCTCTCAGGGAGAGCCAAGAGAAGTTGCATAGACCACGTCTAGCAATCAGGCTCTCCTTGTCACCTTGAAGAGGTTTAAATGAGTGTTTAAAGTAGTTTGGTTTTTTGTTGTTTTTTTTTGTTGTTGTGTTGGGTTTTTTTAAATGATAATTTATTTTTCCAGAAAAAACAGGTTATGGGAAACAGTCATTTATTCCATCATGGCTGCCACATGAGAGATGATCTGGTGCACAAGGGAGGGTATGTTATCCGAGAGATGAAATGAGCCTGCATGTTCCAGCTAAAGCCAAGGAAGCAAGGCACAGCTTTAAATTCCAGGTTGTGACCACCCTTACAGTAAAAAAGATTTTTCTTATGTTTAGTCACAAATGTCTGTTTGCACATAAGCTGATAAGACAATTGATTTTTTTTTCAGTAGTGTTGTTATTTTGTGAATGTTAAATAAGGAAAATGAATTTAGTTCCTTCAAGTTAGTCTCCAGTGAATCATGCAATGCAATATATATTGATACAGTATGGAGTTGTTCTTTTGACCTGTGTTCTAAATAATTTTAGCAGAGCTACACAATTCCTTTAAAGTTAAATAATCGAAGGAAAGGAAAGTGATACAGGTAAGGGGAGAAAGGCTTTTAGCTGTTATTTGAATGACTATAGGCGTAACTGGGCAGAGTAGTGGAAAGCCTTTGCAGGATGTAGGGGGAGATCCAATGGACATATTCTTCTCAAGAGTGTGGAAAGGCAGGGGGGAAGTCAGCGTTCCAGCAGCAGGGAGCTTGGGGGAAGCGCTCTTGGGTCAGGCTGGGCCATAAAAGAGGGACATATACATACCACCATCTCACAGTGGTGGTGATCTTGTTTCAAGTCCTGAATTGAATCTGAAGGCTTTAGTCTTATTAGATTGAGGTCAATACTTCGAGATTCCAGAGGTGGAAGAAAAGCTATGAAAGCTACTTATGGAAGATTCTGCGTCAGAAATATCTGGTCCAAATTCTCTAACTGTAAGTGGATAAAGTACTGCTGATGTGACTTTTTCTTGCTTACTTATGTCATCAGAGAAATTAGCTGCTTTTGACTTGCATAACCATGGAAAATACCAGAAAAACTTTGTGTATCTGTATAATCTGTTCTTGCATTCTAAGCAGAAATTACTTATATTTCCCTAGAAGTATTGTGGTGCTGTCATGATAAATACATCACAAAGATGTACACTACTACTTTGCAGATCCTTTATAGGATGACTTAAAAGGTTTGAAGTTTTGCTAAATAAGTGAATTATGCAAAGGCTTAATATCTTGTGCGTCTAGAGAAATCTAAATGTGCTCTTCAGATGATTTTACTGGATTTAAAGCACACTTTCATTCTTCCATCATCACTGAAGTGATGCAAGTGCATGACATGACAGCCGTATTGATTCTAAAATTTAGTGCAACTTAGCTATCTGTATTCCCTTCCTGCTTTTGCCCATACCTCTGTTATTGAACATGCATTTGGGGAATAACCCAGTGTTGATAAACCTCATGGGGAAAAAACTCGTTTTGTTCTACTTTTATACAGAGAACCAGTTTTGGTCAGTACTTAAGATGTGAAAGTATATATGCACTGCAGATCAAAGTCTTCTCCAAAGACACCATCTAGCCTTTTACAGAGAAAAAGCATATTTACTTCTAGATCTGTCACTGCATCAAATGAGTCTCTTCCCCTTGCAGCTATTGATGGAGTCATTTAAAAGAAGTAGATTAGTTCCTACAGTTACTCATGTTCTTTTGTCAACATCACAGAAACAGTACAGCAAACAATTTTGTCTGCATACCTCCAAGTCAACCTGGAGACAAAATTAGCTTCTCCGCTGAGTCTAATAAGAATGCTAATAGTGGAATTGACTTGCTAGGTCACAGGAAGCTGTCCTGGATACCATAGACTTAAAAGAAGCTGGATATTTCTTTTGGGCGTGCTTGTTCTTGTAGATGTTCTGTTTGCCTCCATGCTCAAGCTTCCAGAATTTTGGAGCAGATAGATTTAGCAGTTTGGAAACATAAGGTGCTTCCCAAAGAGAAGGTAATCATGGATACAGCTACACATCTTATCTAGAGGCCAGTGGAATATAGCCCCTAAAATACCTCATCCTTCTGAATACTGCCAAGAATTTGGCATGTTATTAGAAAACAGAACAGATGGACTCAAAGGAATGCATGGCTGAGACAAATGCATGAGAATACTAGCATTTGATATCTTCCTTGTGGCAAGGCATCCTTTCTAGGAGCTTATCCAAGCTTCCACTTCGTATTCCTTAAAGAACAGGATGTTAATCAGTCACTGGCTCTATCTATCTGAAAATGAACGGTCACATAATTGAGTAGGTCTTTTAAAAATGAAGCCAGAGCTCCTTGGTTGAGAGGCTGCAGAGAAACAGGCTTGGAAGGCTCCTTAGCTTATTTTAGCTCTGTATAAATTACTCCTGGATTATCTCCTGATTTTCCATGAAGACAACTGGTATTAATGGCACAAGATAGAAAACAGGCTTTCAATTCTGCTTTCTTGGACACCATGAGGGATTCATATGATGTGTATTGACAAACTGTTTGTCATTAAGAAGGATCAAGAACAAAACCAAGGAACTTCTATTCAGCGAGCAGTACAAAGCTGTAGCTGTTGAAAACTGGGCAAACTGAAGTGTAGTTGATGAGGCACAATGTAAGGATGCAAAAATCGTGTCAGAGAGGGGTACACAGGAGACACTGAAGCAAAGAATATCGTGTATGTCTGTATTGATGGGGGAAATTAGCTGTGCGTTGGACAGGAAGATTACTGGACTGAGATAAAACATACATGGGGCCCATCAGTGGGCGCAAATGGAAGTGTTATTTCTAGTGAAGAAAAAGCAGAAAACAGACTTAAAGCAGGTGCTGTTATAACTGTGATTCATTTCTGATTACATATGGCAGAGAGGTGGGTGTGTATGAAAGATTTAAATTGGAGCAAAAGAAAAAAGAGAGTATCTTTCTTTTTTTAAGCTACTTATATGACATTCACTGTTGTGGAAAATCTGACTACCCAGTACGTATAGTCACCTCGGCTTCTTTTTAAAAGGTAGATGCTGGCTAACTTCCCTGTGGGTAGCACTTGTAGATGTGCCATCCGGGGTCAGTGTGTAGCTGTGGGCATGTGGCTGTTCCCATTGATGTCATGGTGCTGTCTGCTGCTGGATGCACCCTGCTGATACAGGTAATCTTGTCAGTTCATGCCCTGAAAAACTACTTTGAAGAGGGTATAAGTATTGAAACTCATAGGTGCTTGTATTTATGCATATGGCATTCGGGATGGAGAATCTAGGATTACTTATTCTGCCCCAGTACAGGGAAAACAGTTCAACTGGGCTGCAAGGCAAGAGGTGGCCAGCCTTCCCCAGAGGGCAGGGTGGTGGTTCGTAAACCTTCACTTGCTGCAGCAGCCTGGTGAAAATGAACTACCTTTGGTTTGGGGCTAGAAATTCCCGAGATGATCTTGAAAAATGTAAGATGCCCTTACTTCTGTCATGCTGGATATGTTACATTATGGATATAAATACATAGGTGGATATAAATTCTTATTTAGTTTTTCAAAGGGCTTCTAGTTTGCTGGACCGTATTCCTGAATGGGATCACTAAATGAGAAGATCTCCATAAAATGAAGACTTTCCCCCTTTTCTTGGGCTTCGAAGTTACTCCTTACTTATGAACTTGACATATTATGTAGTAAAATACAATGTCTGAAGGTTTGTACTTGTGAGGTCTGTATGAATTACTTCTTGCCATTGTCTCTGAGATTAAAAGAAATTAAGCAGTAGGACTTGTAGTGCCTTTGAGTGATCTGTAGCTATTTTTGTGTGCTAACATTGCTGCAAATAGTCTCAGCCCTCTCTTTTTAAGGGTAAGGAAAGGAGGCAGCTTTAAGCATACCACGAATCTCCCCCATTGGGAAAAGAGATGGGTTTTGGAGTAAATGACGTCATGCTCTTCCCACTTGACAGGGTTGTACTTGATAAATAAGGAATGACCCTCTCAAAAATGCCTCTGACTCACATTTAAACTGACATCAGAGATGGTCTAAAACAGCTTGTCAAACTCTACAGCAGCCCCGGCATGGTGCCCCATAGGGGCTCCCTGTGGGCTGGGTGCTATGGGGCCTCCCCATGGGGGTCCATCAGAGCAGGGCTTGGCAGCCTGGGCCTGTCCTACCACCCCAGCCAGGGCAACTGCAGTCGAGGGCACTGAGGCAGCCTTGGGCATCGGGCACCTCCCTGGGGACAGGCTGAGGCTGGGTCAGGACGTGGGCCCATGGCTGGGTCAGGACGTGGGCCCATGGCTGGGCAGGCCAGGGCTGTGGGGAGCTGGAGCCTGGCCCTGCTGGGACAGGGGCTGATGGCCCCGGAGGCTGACATGGGGTCCTGGGCCTGTCCAGGCAGGGACAGTCAGGCATGGTGGTGCCCCTGGGCCACTGGCAGCAGCTCCTTGAAATAAACTCTTTGGCAAAAGCCATGACTTTCTATAACATCTTTTCCACAAAGAAGGTGCTGAGAAGGAATTCAGCAGTGCTCGTTTGGGCCGCTCTTCCAGCCCACTTCCCAGTGTCTCAGGGCTCTTCTTGCTCTGCCCCCACAGCTCCGGCTGTTGGTAGCCAGCCCTCTCCTCAGCCACGGAGAGCCTGGCCGCTGCCACAGAGCGACTGGGAGATAGCACTTTCTTATCACCTTTCTATTTCATAGGTGCCCTGCAAGTTCCTTTAGGTTCAAATTACCTTTGGTGCTTATTTCTCACATATGAAATCAGCTTGTGGTAGTTTTGGCACCTGCAGCAGTTGTGCATAGTAAGGAGCTTTGTGGAGACCTGCCACAGTCACCACACCCCCCCATTAGACTTATCTCCTTGTTTTCTGTACTGAATCGGAGGCAAATTCGTGAGTCAAGAACCATCTCTGCATTGCTAGCTTGGAGTTTCACATTGTGCTTGCGTTACTCTGTTGCAACAAACCTTGAAGAGGTTGAAAGATATAGGGGGGAGAAGCAGGCTGATGCAGAAACATCTGATTGAATAAATCCCATCTAATCCCAGTCAGGTATTCTCACTACAATCATCATTACTGCAAATGTGTGTTTCTGTCTCCATTTGAATTCTATAAGGTCTGGCCCAGTATCTCCAAAATGTGTTGCATGAAGGATCTGGCAAAAGCTTAAATGTTCTGATGGAAGAATATATTTATTTATTTATTTATTTGAATTTAATGAGAATTTGTAACCGTGTTCCTGAATGGAGGTGGACTTATTGAATTTGTTTATTAAACTCTTAGATAACATGAAGTTGAGAGTGACTCCATGTACACTGGAGGACAGGCTGAGAATTTGCAAGGTTCTTGACAGCCTGAAATAGCCCAGGGTGGGAGAAGGGGCATGGTGCAAGAGAGAAATGCTTAGTGTGAAGGCAGCAGTGACTAACAGCAGAAGTGGAAAATGGAGGGGAAGAACTGTTTAGGTGGAAAAGGAACTGGAGGCTGAAGCTGAACACCAGACAAATGTGACTCAGTGTCATGTTGTTGTGAAAAGGCAAACATCCTCCCCAGGTATTTAAACTGAGTGTACAAGACTTGCAATGAGACTGGCTTGACATTTAGGAGAGAGAGTCTGGGTCACCAACCCAGGTGAGAAGCAAATAGTCAAATGTGAAAAGACTGAGAAGCAGAAAATCTACTACCTGGACCACCTTTCAGTATTCTGTTTTTAAGCTAAGTGACCATAAGGTTAAGTAAGAGCTCTTACAGAAAAGGGAATTGTTTGCCTTAGCTGCTCTGAAAACTGAATATAAGGAATAGCAGGTATAAATTGAACTGATGGATAAATAAATCAGACATGATAGGAACTCTCAAACAGGCAGTGCAGTGCTGCAGAAGACAGGAGGTGTGTCACTGGAAGCATAAGAACAAGCGGTGCTAACCTGTTGTAATAGACTGACACCCAGTATGTGTGCTGAACAGGGATAGAAGCCTGCACTAAAGGACTTCCTGAGGTCCCTTCCAGTGCTCTTGTACTGGTTTTTTTGTTTCGTTTTTTTTTTTTTTTTGATTGGTTAAGATAAATGCAAATACTGTGGAAGCTGCTTAGTGGCAAGTTGTATGTTGGAGTGTTATGCAAAAGGATGGCTACTTGCACCTCCTGCCTCAGCTTTGGGAGCAGAGAGAAAGCTGTATAGCTTGTGGGAAGGAGCTGTGTGCTCGGAGGAGGCCTCCTGATCCATTAAGGTGAAACTCACTCCTTCCCTGTGGTCCAGGCACGCTTCCTTAGGGTATTGTTCTTGCTCTCACTTCGATGGTAAGGAGTTGTGTGTCTAATGACTAATTCCGAGCCTCCTTCTGTATGTTAAAAACAGTAATCTTCTTATGCCAGGGATGCCTGATACAACACTACCCAAACACTACCACACATCCAGTGGTGCCTAGGTTTGTACTTGCCCTCATCTTTTTGAGGTATGAAAAGCCTCCTTGCAGCTGAATCCCAACACAAATCTCTGCAGACCATGAGGACGGATATGTGGAGGAAGACAAGCACAGGTCTGGAATAGGCCCAGCTAAGTCCATAGTCCAGACGCCTGCAATAACTGATGACCATGTAACAGATCTCTTGTCAAGAAAGAGCAACAGAATGTTTACTCCATGTTTCTCCAGTTTATGGACTGGATATCAGAAGGTTGTTTCTTCACTTTTTTGTGAGCATTGCAGAATTGTTTCATCTTGCAAAGAGTACTATTGGCACTTAGGTCTTCTCTTCTCCTGAAGTTTACCTCAAGTATATTTAAGAGAGTTCCTTCTTTCCCCTGCGTGACACTCCCCCCAGCCCCCACTAAAAATGAGAAAGTAACAGGTTTCTTCCCTTGCAAGAATACACCCCTACTTCTAGTAGTAGTTGTCTATCTTTTCCACCTTAGGATCAACTCTTTATTGGCAAATTGCACAGGGTTCCAAGTAAGGTCTTATAGTTCCTTGTTCAAAGGTACTAATATGTCACTATCCTCCACTAAAGATAATTGAAAACCTGCTTAATGCTACCTAGAAAACCACTGGTTTAGAAATCAGTTGTGCATAACTTTTCAGCAGAATGAGAGATTGTCTCTGATTTGAGCAGATAGAGAAAAAACTTTCATTATTGGTCTGTAAGATTTAATTTGGCCAACAAATTCAGCTATTATCTAGTATGATGATCAGCTCAGCATTGCCAATGTCTTGATCATACGCTTGGTTCTAGTTCCATGTTCTAGTAAAAAATGAAACAATCTCTTTCCCAAAGTCACCTACCTTCATCCAGATGATTCCTCTCTCAGTCAAGGATCTGGGTAAAGAGGAGACGTTAGTAGTTCTACTCAGTCCTGTTGCTGCCAATTAACAAATACCTAGCTAGAAACAGAACAGGTAAATTCAGCTATCCTGTAAGTAATGTCTTAGAAACTTACCCATTGAAAATGATTCTAAGTTGACCTGTGTATGAAAAATGCTCTGCATTTGTCTTGATGTTCTTTATTAGACTTTTCTCTAAAATCTATTCAGTCTTTGAGGAGTATTGAGATCACAGTAACAAGTTTAGAGTCACTAAGTTGCACTGGTGAGGCCGCACCTCAAATACTGTGTTCAGTTTTGGGCCCCTCTCTACAGGAAAGCCATTGAGGTGCTGGAGCGTGTCCAGAAAAGGGCAACAAAGCTGGTGAAGAGTCTAGAGCACAGGTCTTGTGAGGAGCAGCTGAGGGACCTGGGGTTGTTTAGCCTGGAGAAAAGGAGGCTGAGGGGAGACCTTATCGCTCTCTACAACTACCCAAAAGGAGGTTGTAGGGAAGTGGGGATCGGTCTCTTCTCCCAAGTAACAGGCGATAGGACAAGAGGAAACAGCCTCAAGTTGTGCCAGGGGAGGTTTAGATTGGATATTAAGAAAAATTTCTTCACCAAAAGGGTTATCAAGCATTGGAACAGGCTGCCCAGGGATGGTGGAATCACCATCCCTGGAGGTGTTTAAAAGACTGGTAGACATGGTGCTTAGGGACATGGTTTAGTGATGGTCTTGGCAGTGTTAGGTTAATGATAGGACTCAATGACCTTAGAGATCCCTTCCAACTTAGACGATTCTATGATTCTAAGTCTCTTATTTCTCTTTGAAATCTGTTTTTGTAGCTTAATGTGTTACTTTGAACTTGGAGACACAAGTTCTTGTTATGGGACTCCTAGTATTTGAGGATTAGAAACAAAAATATATACTCAACTGCAAGATTTGAATTTTTTATGTCTTTCTCTTTGCCACAGGTCTTGCAGCTTCTGGTGTCCTGTCCTCAGACTCATGAAACTTACTCTTTTTGAACCTCATTAGTTGCCTTGAAAACAAAAGCAAAATCCTTGCCCTGACAGCTGAAGCATGCCTAGGTTATCATGAATCTCTGTGTCCTGAAAATTGCACTGGCCTCACTTCCTTTTTCTTCCACTTTGTCTCCATTTTGTTATGGTTTAACAGCATTTTGGATCTTTCTGTACAAGGCACAGCCGTTTCTGGGTAAGAGGGGTGGGAGTATAGCCAAAAGTACCTAATCCTACAGTCCCACTAGCCTGGGGTAAATCCAAACCAGGTTGAGCTCTGTTAAGTGCAAATTATAGTGCAAGCACCTACTTGCTTTCTGGGACAGATGGTGGGCGTAAAATACTCAGCTACGGATATTTTTGAATTGGTACTGTCAAAGTGGGTACTGAATATGAAATTTTTCTAGGAATATGAAATGGGTGAATAATGACAGGACCAGAGGAAATGGTCTGAAGTTGCAGCAGGGGAGGTTTAGATTAGACATTAGGAAGAATTACTTTACTGAAAGAGTGGTCAGGCACTGGAACAGCCTGCCCAGGGAGGTGGTTGAGTCACTATCCCTAGAAGTATTTAAGAAACGTCTAGATTTGGTACTTCAGGACATGCTCTAGTGACAGAGATTGTAGGGGGGTTTTTTGTGTGTGTATGGTTGGACTTGGTCTCAAAGGTCTTTTCCAACCATGAAGATTCTATGATTCTATGGCTTGACACCATTACTGTTGTTGAGATTGGACCAGTTTTTAACTCTCTTGCTTTTCTTTTTGGCTGTTGGCTATCACTCCCTGAATCAATGAAAAGAAACTTAGTGAGCATTAGTTTCTTCCTAAAAGCAGCCATTTGTATTGTATGCTGAAGCAGAAACATCTGATAGCGTTTTATGGGCAGATATTGCAGTTGAGTGAAATGTTAAAATACAAACCGTGCCTTTTCTTCTGGTCTTTTGCTGAAAGGTTGACTCAAAAGGGGTCTGAGTATTGACCTGGAGCGGCTTGACATCGAGCAGTGTGCTACCAATTGTTCTAATGTCAGCTTTCTTCCTAAGATAAAAGGGAGATGGGATTCTTCCTTTTTAAGCTGAAATGGGCAGCTAAAGGGAGAATGCTCCAGGACAATACTTTAATCAGAAAAGGAGCAAGAAATAAGTATAACAAAAGCTTTACTTTGAAGCTTTCCGTTTCTACTGAATCCTTTTAATCTGTAGTAGTATAACCTTTTCCTAACCTGCTCTTCTCTGCTACAGCATTTAGTTTCTCTAATTGTATTTCGTTTCCTAGAATCCTTTGCTGTCATAAAAATGAATGTTTCTCTTACGTCTTAATATAGAACCTACTGATACTTCACATTTTAACATCATGTTCTTAGCCATTATGAAACTTCCTTTTTTTTATTCTTCTGGGCTCTGCTGGGCACCATGTCTCCACTGTTCCTGTTAAAATTGCAGGTAGCCTGGGGCAGGGGTTCATTGTTCAAATTTTGCTGCTTAGAAAGCCAGGCTTTTTGCAGTTTTGCTCTGCCCCATGTGCCCACGTCCATTCCTGTGGGAGGAGAAGGTAAAGATCTTCCAGATATTGAGTTCTCATCTACCTTATGCAAAAATAGCTGATGAGGCTGCCAGCCTTTTGAATTGCCCTTGCTGAAAGATGGCTTGCTTGAGTTCAATCCTTATTAGACAGCACATTTGTAGTGAGAAGAGCCTGTAGGCTCTAACAGCATCTCCTGCGATGAAAAAGTGAGTCGATGTTGAGAGACAAGGCCATGTGAATCCAGAGACTGCCTGTTCTGGCATTCATTGTGTCACATAAAGATGACAGCTGGTACTTCTAACATACCAAAGTGGTGGCCAGATGCCCCTGACCACGCTGCTCACCCACACCCGCTACAGCTGATGTTCCAGATCTGAGTGCGTAGGAGATGCGATATGTGAACAACTGTCACACCCACCACAACATCAAACTTAACATTAAAAAGCTGGAAGGAATGCAGTATGCAGTTCAACAAAATTTGAGTTTCAGATCTAATAGGAGTGATGCTTATCTATGGATTTGGTTATCCCGTGATTAATCAACCTGTTTGGATGAAGGTTGCACTTTGGGGTTGTCAGCTGCACCTGCATAGTTTTTGAGTGAGCATTTTATTGGGACTGAGGTGTGAATGCATCTGTGCTCCTGCAGCCTAGTGGAAGAGACTAGTGGAAGTTTAGAGGCTAATGCATTGAGTAATGGGCCCAATTCTTTGCAGCAAGCATTTAAGGAATATTCTCCCTTCTCCTCCCTCACCTCTGTTGCTGGGGGTAGGGATTGGGTCTCCTATGTCTGGTGCTTCCGTCACTTGCACAGTGTACCCTGAAGCCCTTTATCTCCGCAGACTTTGGTTCTAGAGGCAGGAGGCCAAAACCAAGTGATAATTTCTATAAAGAAAACAAAATGTAATGTTTGTTTAAGCAGTTCTGGTGTGGCTATTGCTTCTCTTTTCCCTTTGAGACTTGCCAAACTCACTGTTCTGCATACTGGTGGAGCTTGAATCCTTCCTAAAGAAATGAGATGCACAGATAGATTTTAAGTTTTGCTTTCTGTGACCACTGGTGTAGACAGCCATTGTAAGTTGCCTTCTCTGCAATTTAGAAGGGGGTGGAGAAAGTAAGCAAGCTTTTAAACTCAGGTAAAAAGAGTTAGGTTTTCTAAGCAGAGTCTTTAAGTGCCTCTTTTGTTGTCTCTTTAAGGACTCTATTATACTTCTCCCTACGTGTTCTTTTATAGTTGTTCCTGGTTTTGTACAGACTGTATCACTTGTCATTATAGTACTTCTACCACTAACTTGTTCAGAGCAACCCAGGGCTGTAAGAAACATATGTAATCTCACTTCAGAAACAGGCACTTCGGTGTAGTGTTGCACTGGTGCCTAAGAATAATTTGATCACTGTAGCATAAGTTTGAGTATCTCCCTCAAATGCTCTCTGCTGGACTGGAGCCTAAGAGACCTAATAGATGAGTGTTGTCAGTTAACTTGCAAACTGACAGCCTCAAAAATTTCTTAAGAAATACTTTTTGATGTTTGTTGAAAAGTACAACCTGTTTGCTTTGACTACGCAAGGAGCTTAAGTGCCTGCCACTGTTACATTCCTAAAACTCAGTGGCAAGTTGTGTGACTGGATTGCTCCCTAAACATAGCATTTAATTAGCTGTTAGTAAACGTTTTATATACTTAACAACAGTAATAATTTTTTTATCAAATCTGAGTATAAGTGGTGGAAACTAACATTAAGACCCACGATCAAAAGGAAAAACCCACATTCCCTGAAGAACACATCAGTTGCAATTTGTTTGCCAAGGTTTGAGAAGAACAACCGCCATCTACCGAGTGATAGTCGTAAGGCCCTGAAGGGAGAACAACGTGGCTGGAGGAGAGACTACAGAGGATTTTTATGATAAAACGCCATTTCCCTCCTTTCCTACCACTATGCATATTGTAGCCTCAGTCTTGCTTATAGGATTAATAATTGGCATGGCTGACTGCACAATGAGTGTGTGCTCTGGAAACTTATTTCTGCTAGAGAAAAACACAAGACTGTTAAATGGCCTTTTGATTTGTGAGTGATACAAATTAAAAAAAACTCCAAGGTGAGTGGTGAGGAATGTTAATATCCTTTGAATCCAGAGAAGCATATAAGCACATGTTTAAATAAATGCATGTGTGGTACTACTTTAATGATATAGTCTAGTAACATGGTAATAGCAGATTGACATGAAAACTGTTACACCAAATGCAAAAGTACTTGTGGCTGATACCACCACTCCCCTGTCCTTACAAGAAGAACATTTTTCTCGGGAGGGCGAAGGGAAATGACTCCTTTTCAAAGCAAACTGGTTATACTGGTATAAAACCTACAGGTAGATCAGCTGAAGCTTATAGGATTCAAGTGCACGCTCAGCTCTCTGCTAAAGTGAGGGTGAACTGTGTTTGCTAGGCTGCTATAGTCCTGAATGCTATTACTGGAGAACTCTAGGGCAGTGTTCTCCAAATACTTTTGATCGCTGCTATCAGTAGAAGTTTTTTGAGCAGGCACCTCCAATCTATGCATATTTATTTATAAATTATATACATGTACTACTGTGCTAATATATTACGTACGTTATAAAACATACACAAAAACAGAAATTTAAAAAGGATGAGATAAAGATGAAATAAACTTTATTTAAAAATCTTATTTTATTTATTAACAATAAAAAAAAAAAAATACACTTTCTTCCAGCACCCCAACAGATTGTCTTGTGCACTCCCTGGGGTGGGCGCACCCCACGTTGGAGACCACTGCATTAGGGGCTATGAAAGGATCTTGATATGAAGTTCTTATGTAGACAGCCAGACAGTTCCTGGCAAGCAGGACTGTGGTCATTTGTGTCCAGCTCTGCCAGAAGGTGTCTTCAGTCCAGGCCCAGAGAGGATTTCTGTACAGTGACTTGCCTCTCTCTGCCAGGCGTACTTACTGCCGGACCCAGATCTAGTATTTAGCTGTGATGAAAAGTGGTGTGTTCACCTGCTTCCTCTGTCTTCTCTCTCCCTTCTCCCTCCTCCCCAGATAAATAACATTCTAGCTTGCCTAGCAGGGTGTGAGGTTTTGATGATACCAGGTTATAAGAACTCCAGACCCAGCCTTGCTAATAATCTCAAGGAGCTTTTTTTTGCCACTAAAACATTGATGGGTGTTATAGCACTTAGGACCTAGTTGAATCCGGTCCTAACGGAGGAATGTAATCAATTCTTGATGTGGAAGGGAAAATGCTACCTATTCAGGGCTATTCACAGTTAGTGAGGAGGAAAGAAGCCACATCAGAGATGATGGAAGAAGCTGGTGGGGTTGAATGAAATGCAGCAGGTCTCTTACTTAATCTTATTTTATGAAGCAGACAACATAAATAAAGAATGAGTGGAGCGAAATGTTGCTTAAATGAGAGACCTTTGCGAACGTAGCAACAAGCAGCTGAGGAAGTGGAAGGGCAATACAAAGGAGCAAATCTGTCTATAATATAAAATGAGCTTTAGCAGTTAAGTCTGGAGGGCTTAGGAAGCAGGAGGCTCCCTGTAGAGATACAGAAGAAGAATATGTATTTGCCTTGCTATTTCTGCACACAGAGACAAGGAGAGACTTAGCAATTGAAACGTGAGGTTCTCAGATACTCCTTTTCCTGGGGGATTCCATATTCAAAGAGAGCTTAAAAACCAAATCAGAAAATGAAAGAAGGTTTGGAAAGAGATGAGCATTCTTGGGGCCAGAGCTGCAGTGCTGTTATCCTGGCTGGAGCAGCAGGATAGGCTGATCTCTCCTGGAAAGCAAGCTGACACTGGGGTTTCTGATAAATGAACACTGACTTGAGGCAGTGTCTCAGGGCATGAAGGGGAGTCTCAGCTTTCTAGAAAACACAGTGGTAAAGAGGCAGAGATGCATGGATGTCAGTAGCAATAAAAGGAAGAAGAGGTTTTGCCATGTGAGAGCAACGACTTGCTTAAATAATGCTCAATTGTTTGTTGTTTAAGTGAAGGCTGTGAGGCAGCTAGAGAATTGAGTTTTCCTTGTAGAAAATGTTGTGGTCCTAGATAAACACAGATGTGTGCCACACAGATGTTGGGCACTTTCTTGACAGCAGGGACTGGCCAAGGCAAGGAAAGGACTTGCAACAGCAGCTTTATGTGAGTTTTTTTCCTATCTGCTATGAAATTAAATTGATTTTGGTGAGTTGGCTGGCTGGGCTATACAGAAGAATATATTTCTGCCTTTGCTCACTTGCAGAAATATGTACGTCACCTTTTTGGAGTTTTGTTTTTAAGCCCACAGAATTTTAATCCACACTTTAAGATTTTGAATGTTTCTTCCATTATGTTGAGAATGATTGAAGAGGGTGAAGGTGCGGCATGCTCATACCTGTGGACCGTAGGAAAAGAGGCAAGGAATGCAACTTTCAACACTTTTGTGTAACATTACACTGAATGTTACAAAACTAAAGAGAAAAGTCTCCAGCGGCAGATCTCCTTCACCAGTAGTTACAGCATTTGATCTGTGCTTACCTGCTAATCAGCTATTCCTTACCAGAAAGGGTTTGATGGAAAAAGGATGCATGAAAGTATGACTGTAGATGTCAGTACTGTGTTAATTCACATGGGCCAGTGGTTGGGAGCAAGGGAGAGAAGTGGAATAGGAACCAGGGGAGGTTGGGAAATCCAGTTTTTCTTTTTGAGCAGCCACAGGCTGGCCAGGCACAGGTGCAGATCTTTATTCTGTGATTTAAAGCTGAATAACACAGTTGGATACACTGCTAACAAACGCTGACCCAGCTGACTAACTATTGTATCTGACAGCTAATCCTTGTCTCAAAACATGTATCCTTAGAAACAGCAGTTGAAGACTTGAAGAATTCATGGAGGTGACATAAGCCTCATCTCATCGCTTAAGTGAGATGCCAAGAGAATGGGAAACTAAGGTATGGCAATGTCTCAAAAACACAGGAGGGTGAGTAGGGAAAGCAGCAGAGAAGCGGAGCCTGGGGAAGGTCAGGGTCGGATAACAGCAAGCAGCCAGGGAAGGCTGGGGATGTGCAGAATGGAACAAAAGAGAACGGGGCACGGGGCACAGGTCCCAGTGCCAGCCTGAGTTGTGGATAAGCCAGAAGCACAGATGATACGATTAGCCTAAGAGAGCAGAGCATATCAGCCACAGAATAAAACATTCAGGGAGGCTGACTCACGGTTCCTGAACTGAAGAAATATTTGCTCTGGTTTGGTGGGCAGTCAGTTTGGAAGGGAAGCACCACTTCATCTTTGAGCAGCAGTCAAAATTCACAGCCCTTATTTAAATGGGAACTTTTCCAGTTACTTGTCACGGAGTAAATACACTCCTTCATCATATCATAAAATCATAAGCTAGTCTGATATGAAAACAGCAGCTTACATCTTTCCCCTTTAAGAAAATCAATCAATCAGTAGATAACAGCACGCAGGACAGGACATGGGGCCAGCATTTATAGAGGGGGGAAAAAAACATACTCGGAAACTTCCTTATTATTATGTTAGTAAAGCATTACCTTAAGCATTCCACTGACTCTGCCTACGGCCTGCAATCAGTCACAGGCTTTTATTTTTCCAAACTGTGGAGGATTTAGCTCTGGTATAGTAATCCAAGATCTGTTCTGAAACCTAGTGTGAAGACTGCATGCTGCTTCTGTAAGAGGAAGAACATAGCTAGGAAATGTGAAGCTCCAGTCACTGAGGTCTCGTGCTATAAATGTCCTAATCTGTGGTTACAGAATGGGAAGCTGTTATTTCTGTTGTGATAATGCCCAGAAGCCTCTGTAGGAATCCTTGATGTGAAGTGCTTGCCAGTTTGCAAACAGAAGGATATGCTTTGCATTGGTTGTTCCTGTGTTACTAATTTAAATTTACCTTGCAGGTGCATCCTGTATAACTATACCTGCAAATTCAAGGAACTGATGTTTGGGCCTGTTTTTGTATAGCAGAAAGTTTTACTGGCTTTGTCTTCCACTGTACTACTTAATATGACCCAGATTTTGTCACCAGCAACTTTTTTTTTTTTTTATGTGAGCACACCATGAAGTTGTTTGAAAATCTCTGCTGTATGAAGTCTCTGTTGCTGCTAGGTCCAAAGTGAGAAATACAAGCTATTTCTTCCTTTTATAAGCTGAGGTATGTTCTTATAGTGTATTAAATCCTATGGGGTCTTCCAGCTTTTATTGGTTCATATGTTGGCAGCCCCCAGGAAGAGTGGAAAAGATGATCTCCAAGTGTAGCGGTGATTTGGTCTGATGGATGGCTACCAGTAAGCAGTGCCTGTATGGTGACCTCAAATCTGTTCCCTGCCTGATCTCAGAGTAAAGCGTACTAAGGCTGTGCTTGACGAGATGTACTTTGGCTCCAAAGTTACAAAGCATGTCTCCTGAAGGAGAGAAGCTCCTTCCTGGAGGAAGACACATGGTGCTCCTCTTTGCAAACCTAGTTCCGTTGCCTAGTTCCTGATGGCTTGTGCCCTGGAAGCTGTGTGGCATGGTGTGGGCCGTGGGGGCAGCTGGCTGCTGAGCGGTTATGTTGGCTGCACACAGTACCTGGGCAGAGGTTGCAGGAGTGGAGCTGTGTTGCTGAGGGACTGCTATTTCTAGATCCTGCTCTGACTTCATTGCACTGTTTAGCTCCGAGTTGTGCTTCTGGCTCGCCCTCTGCAGATACAGCTCCCTGAAAGCCTTCCCTAGGGGTACAGTGGTTTGTAAACACGTCTGTGTCACCCTGGAGTTAACACAGGCAGTACAAGTAGTAAATTCACCTTTTTGCACAGATGATCGCATTTTTATTTTATTTTTTTTTTACACTTCGTAGTTGAAGAAATGCTTTGGTTTCTTAAAACTGGGAAGTTGTGGGTTTTTAAGAGTTATTTGGAAGCCTAAGCAGCTGGAGTGCTGTGGAGTGTGTCATGTATCCTACATGTGGTAAGAGGATTAGGGATGTTGATGCGCATGGTATATAGAAGTCATTTATTGAACTTTCCATCCACTTGGCTATTTTGAGTTCAGATGTTCAGACAGCCTGTGGCACTGGTCACTTCTAAGGGCAGGCAGAACAAGGATGGAAAAAGGCAGTCTAACGATAGGGGCAGGAGTAAAAGGGCAAAAAGAAAACAGCCCATAAACTGTTATTATGCATGCGTAAAGGAGTCCTGGCTCTAGCAAAGATTACAAATACATGACCTCCACTTTCATCTTCTTAGCTGTCCTAGGAAAATATTTAGACTTTCTTCTGCCTCTAAGCCTAATGCACCAGCAAGGAACATGTGGTTTGTAACTGTTTGTCTCAAGGTTTTTGAGGGTGTTGGGGATGAACGTGGAGAATATAAAGGGGGACAATTACAAGTTTAAAAGCAACTTTGTAAATGCAGGTGCATTATGATCTTCTCTGATAGAGATGGTGCAACCTTCAACTGAGAGTGCCTATAACTGAAGTGTTGATTTATTTTATTATTGTGATCTCTAAAGTGACGAGAGTTCCTTTGTCTCCCAGTCCGGGGTGAGCACAGCTCAGACACCTGGTCTTATTGGGCAGTTTGTGAAGCTCGCCTAGAAACACATGTGCATGATTTCCTACAGAGAGCAGTAAAATCCAAAGGAGGTTGGTACAGCCCAAAGGAAGCAGGTTTAGAAAAATAGCGTGAATATCATTCCCATAGAGTTTCTGGCACCAACTTCCTTGGGCGGATTCTGGTTTTTTGAGCTTTTCTAGCTGGGCTGAAGCAAGAGTGCTGCACTCATCACCCTCTCCCAGGTGGGTGTAGCAATAGGTGCTTAGACCTGTGCATGGGAAATAGCATCGAATGCAATGCTTTGGGAACTATGTGCTTACCCTAACAACTATTCTCTGTCTTCTCCAGGAAGAGGCTGTAGCTGCCGGGAAGCAATTGCAGAGACCGGTACTGTAGCTACCTTAGCTCATGTGGGATGGAGATGAATCATTAGGAGGTCCTGTACTGAAATGAATGTTCTTGCATGAAAAGATTGTCTCTAATGCTTTACTGGACTGTCTGGATTTCCAGTTGATAAATTCTTTCTTCTTTTTTTTTTTAAATAATCAATTTTTGAGCAAAGCAGGAAAACATTTCCTCATGAGACTTGCTCGAAACCAAGAGGTTCATTTTTCAGTGGCATATGCATGAGTTGCATGTAAATGCAGGAGGTGACAAGAAGGCTTTCAGCATCTCATTAGTTGGGTCACTTGCTTATTGACTTTTATTTACGAAAGATAAATTAAATGTCCTGATGATTTGCCTGGAAAACATACTAGGCTATTTTTCTGTCTTCAAACGCAAAATCCCTCCCTTTGGAAGCAGGGTCTTGACATCAAATACCGCTAATGCTTATACAGGTGGATTTTTATTTTAAATTGACAGAAAGGATCAAGTTGCGTGCGGGTAATTGTATCTGTGAACAGTGTGCATTAGAACAGACCAGGAGCCCAGGAGAGAAAGATGTGAAGATGGATTGCATCTCCAAGAGCTGCCTGTGCAGGGAGGCTCCCCACCATGGGACCATCCCAAAGCAGCCTTCTGGAATTTAGTCACGAGGGTCACCCTGCTGGCAATGGAAGTTGTGCTGACATAAAGCTATCCATGCTGCTTTGTAGCGTTATTTCATAAATGTGCACAGCTGTGCCTACAGCCAGATGTGTAACTGCTCTGTGGTCTACCAAAAGCTGAATTACAGATGATGTATGAAGTCAGCGTGTTGATGGTTGTCTCTAACCTGCTAGATAAGCTTGGTGTCAGCTGGACTGTCAGGAGCAGCCAGTCTTCTCTGATGGTTGAGTGCAGTAAAGTGTTAAAATAAAGTGCAATGGACTATTGCCATGGAAGATACTGCAGCAGACAATCCCCTGATGAGGGACAAGCGTGTTCAGTCCCACAGCCAAATGAATAATGTCCAAAGGATTATGTAAGCTGACACAATATGGTACTGTTTCAGCATTAACGCTGCTGCTTTGAGGTGTTCGGCTTTTTAAAATTATTTTAACCATAAGACCTTGCACCAGCATTTGGGAGGTTCTGTTGGATGTTAAGGTGACTGGTAGGTTGTAAGATCTCACCACAGAAATGAAGTAAATATATGATTAAAGGTGTCAACATTACCTGCAGTAGGCTTTTTATTCTTTCTACTTCACTTGCCACAGTGTGAAGGCTTTGTAGCTTTAAAACATGATGGTAAACACAAATACTCTCTTAATTGTTTTTTGACCATCGCTTAAATCTACAATGAGCCATGTTTTCATGGAACACTGCCACATCTCTCAAATGTTCTCATTCTCAGACCAGTGCTGTTGGTCAATGGGAAAGGTTTAAGACCTGCCTCCTTGGTCCCCTGAAAATGCCTAGAAATTTAGGTATTTTCATGCAGTGTCTTATCACACACGGTAACCTGCTGAGTGACAGCCAAAATTCTTTACCCTTGGCATCCCAGTCATTGTCTTAGTGCCCCGCTGAAGTTCTTCACCTTGTCCAGGCTGAACTGCCAGCTTGTGCACAGCAGCATGGGGCAGGAGGAATGGGCAGGGTGCCTCGGTTGTCACCCCAGGCCTCGGGAGGCCACTGTCACATGGAGTGGGAAGGCTGTCTTATATTGGGTAGGAACAGGTACATTACTTGTCCCTGGCCTGTGCCAGGTCAGCATGCTAGACTTGACTCTCAAGGCTTTTCCTATAATGCTGAACAAAGTGAGATGAGAATCTGGATCCAGTACCTAGCAGGGAAGCAAGATGAATTGCAGGAAGTTCCTTAGTTTACTAAATACTTTGCTAAATTTTACCATTTAGTTTAAATTTTACTGTTTGGTTTACTAAATAAGTTCTTTATTTAACTTGTGTTGCCTGGTGTGGAGGCCAGGGACTCTTTTGACCAGAGTCAGCACAAAGCAGCTGCGTGCTTGTTTTCAGTCCTTTTTTATTTGTCCTTGGAACGCTTTTTGATGACCCAGCTTCTAATTCTCCCTATAGATAAAAGAGTGCAATGTGTGGATCGCTATTGCTGATGTTGTGAGGAAAACAATTCTTTTTAATGCTGGGGAGAGAAGAGAAAGTGCCCTTCCATGGAAGCTGTTTAGAACAGTTTTTGCGACCATGGTTATTACGTGTAGATGTGGAAGCCTTGTATAGAGGTTGGAAAAGTGCAGCCAAATCACACTTTGCTAAATAGCTTGGAATAAACTTAACTGAAACCAAACGTAGAGCAAAAGTGCTCTAAGCGCCCAGGCAAAGGTGCAAAGTAAATTTCTGGGGGAAGGTGACCTAATAAAAACTTACCCAGAAGCATGGGCTGCTGAAAGAGCCCTTATGGTCTAAGAGAAACATCTTTGGAAGGACTACGTCCAGTTTCTTGTTTCTCATGTAAGAAAACCAATATAGTGTCTGTTTGGGAGATGTGTGTTGTGTGTGTTTTTTTATTGCATCTGCGTAGGTTGGCTCTGAGCTCCAAGCAACTCCACAGTATGGATCATGTTTTGATCATTTATATAGAATTCTTGTGCTAGGCAGTCCTAAAGGCAAATAAGATTCATCTAACAAAACAGCAAATGCAAACAGCTACTTGCCCTGAAACACTGGGGGCGTTTCAGGGGGTTGGACTAGATGATCTCCAGAGGTCCCTTCCAACCCTACCATTCTGTGATTGGTCAGAACCACAGCTGGTATAAATTAGAATGATTCCTTTGGCTTGACAAAGTCGACTTGTCACTGAAGCTTTGGTTGTTCTTTTAATGAAGATGAATGAAATACATGCAGCAAAATGTCCTACATTAAAGACCTGGATGCTTGCTGCCCAGTTCCTACAGGAGAGCACTATCTGAAAAAAACTGGAATAAAACGCAGAAGAGAACTGTTACATGTACTTACTTCAAACTGTCTTGACAGGCTTGTCATAAGGCCGTCAGAGTGGCTGTGGTTTGAGAATGGTCTGATGTACACTTCTTCCAGGCCATTAAGAATAGAGCTGATATGAAAACTGATTTTCTGTCAAGCCAGATAAGCTCCAGTGCTTCCAAACCTTACGTGAGGGAACTTAGTATGAAACCAAAATTCTGAAAAATCTCACTCAGGAAATATTAAAACATTGGTTTTGATTTTGTTTCTGTTTTTTTCAGCTCTTTGTATTGGTCTCTACTCATTGAGAAAGATGAAAAATTGTTTAAACTGTCTGTCATATTTCATCAATTGACACTTTCTATGAAAACATCATGTTTTTTTGATGAATGTATATTTTCTGACAGAACTCTTCCATCAGCAATTTTTAATGTTCTCTAAATAAGACACAAAAATCATGTTGTGTACTTTTGGAAAAGTGACTTCTCAGGAATATAAAACAGTCTCTAATTGCTTGGACTTGGAAGAAGGAATTAATTGGCTTTTCAAACCCTGGTCTTTGAAAGCTGTGCCATATGTCAGAGGAGAAAATACTTCATATTGCCAAAAAAATAACAGGTTCTGGGTAGATTTTTCTTAGGTGTGTATCTGTGTATAATACACTGAATGTGCTATCCTCATGTGTGACTACAAATAGTTAGATTTTTGCAAAAAGAGGACAATAAAATAACTTCTAAATTCTTAAACCGATGCTTCTACCACACCTCTGCCTGATTCAGGACTATTGGGTTCTGCCCAGTTGCTAGTGTAGTTAAATTAATTTCAAAGTCAATGCTGGATTAGCTCTGTACAAGGTTTGTTTCCAAACCATGCCATTTGGACTGGCATACATATGGTAATACCTGGGCCTTTCAAGGTTACGGGATATTTTATCATGAACCTTGGTTACGCTTTGAATGAGAGCATTAAGTCTTTTGCCCAGCAGAACAAAAGGAGAATTTTCTTCCACTGCATTTTCTTCTTACACATCTGATTTATCCTGCCCAAAATGACAATGCTTTTGACCTCCTTAAGATTTGTATATTATGTTGTAAGCACCCATAGATTACAGTCGGTTTTGAAACTTTCCATCTTTTGTTCTGAGTCTGTGAACTCTGAGCTACTAAATAACAGGTTAGTAATCGGAACAGGAAAAATGGAAAAGGATAAATTAACCTATGAAAGTGCTCAAATTACTTAGTCCTGCAAACCAGTTAAGTAAGGAAAAAGCACTGAATTCACTTGCAGTTCTTATTTTTTTTCCTAATGTGCTGCTCAGTAAGGAAGGCTAGAAACACTGGTGACACTGGAGCAGGGGGAAGAATGTGACTGGTGGGGGCCCATCCAAGAGAGAAGACCAGAGACTGTAGGAGGACACGCAGGGACTGCCTGAAGGATGGTCACACAGAAATTTCCCGTGAACTTTTTCTTAAATCTTTCTGGGTGTTTTTTCTGCAATGTGTACATTTGCTGAGAAGTTGAGCACGCGGCCTGCTCGCTCCTTAGGCATCGGACCCAGCAAGGCTGCTGCCGTTTGCCCTGAGCTGAGTCGAGCCAAAATGGGCTCTGCAGAGCGCGCAGCCTGAGGGCGAGGTGCCAGCTTCAGCTCCACATCGTATCTCCAGTACGAAACACAAACAGCTTTCCCTGCTTAGCTTCTTCATTTATTTTGAGTCTATTCTTACAATTTAAATAGCTATGCCTCCGGGGGAGATACTCCTTCTGAGCGCAAAGCAGGAAATGGAACGAACCTGGTCAAAATATGCTCTAGTAGCAGTAATGACTTGCAAGGTAATTGCTGCTGATGGCACATGCGAGTTTTTGCTGGTGGACCGGGTGAGAAGGAAGAAGGAGAGTTTGTGTGCACATTGTATCTTAACAGAGGAAGTTTATGTTATGTTACACATTCTGCAAAGTCACTTAAGCAAGCTCCAAGTGCTGACGTGTGTGCGCTGCACAGCCAGAGGTTACCCAGTAGAGCTCTGTCCCCACCACTGGCTCTAGCTGCATGTTTGGAAACTCCAAGAGTGCTTTTATGCTCTGACTCTATAACTTACATTGGAAAGCCTGACTAGTTTTTAAAGCAAAAAAAAAAAAACCCTACAGAAATAAATATAGAATCACAGAATGGTTCCGGTTGGAAGGGACCTTAAAGATCATCTAGTTCCAACCCCCCTGCTATGGGCAGGGACACCTCCCACTAGACCAGGCTGCTCAAAGCATATTCTCCATGCACACACTTTAGGGCAGAGGAGAGAGAAGAATCTGAATTTTACAGTCATAATTGTATATTGATTCTGAGAATGGAAGACTAAGCAAACCTGCTATTTTATTTGACTGGGTAAAGCTTTGAAAGGTAAATGGTGCATGTATGGAACACTGAACTCTTTTCATATCAGTATTTTCTGTGTAAATGCCATTTAAGTCAATGTAAAAATCCTTAAAAAGTGCGAATTCACTATTTAGGTTGTTTATATGTATGCTTATATATGGGCTGTATTTGTGTACTTAGAAAGTCATATTTAAATAATTTTAGACTAGTTGTTGACTATGCAAAACCCAATTCATGTTAAAAATTCAGTTCTCTTCCTACAGAAATTCAATGTCACTCTTGTTTTATTGCATATCCATAAATTATGAATCAATTGTGCTCGCTTTGCCAATAAAGGCTGTTTTTTAAGACAACAAGATTATACAGGGGCTTTCAGAATTATATTTAGTCAACAATTATGTTGATGTTTGAGTCAGAAAGTGATTCAGCTCGCTTTTTTAGAGCTGTGTGAGTTCTGCATGGTGAATGGGATACAAATCTTGCATATTTATTTCAAGAAGGAGAACAGATAGGGGATTCTGTGCGGCTGGAGCAGGACTGCTGGATAAGAAAGGTTTGTCCTATTCAGGATACCTGGCAGTTTTCCATAATCACTTTTCAAGGTAAACTTGTGCAGCTACTGAAAACTTAATTACATACAAGAGTACCTTTCCGTGCTTCTGACTGCTCTTTACTTCCTAAAGATGGAGTCCAAGCCTATTGTCCATATCCACCTGTCTCAAGACTGACATTTTTCCACTTCATAAGCCTTAATGCTTTATGGATGCATTTTGGTTGCTGTGGGCAAGATTTAAAATGTTACCTCCACTCCCAACTTCTTCTTCTAAAGGCAAGGCTTTAAAAACTACCTCTATGCTCTACCTGGAAGGTTTCCTGGGCACTGGAGCTGTATTCAATAGCTACTCAAGACTTCCTATATAACTAGGAATACACTCTGTGCAGTGTGTTGTTATCAGAAAGCCATATCTACTGTAGAATGTCAAAACTTAATCGTGTGGAAGGAGGAAGTGACGTGCTGCAAGTCATTCATACAGAATCAGTTGTAGAGCATTTTATGGCAGCTATAACAGTCTAGTAGGTGCTAGCAGAATATAAATCTCCCGATCAGAAGAGAACTCTTTGTTAAGAGACTTTATTATTGCAACAGCAGTTAAGACTAAGTAAGTATATGTATTCTAGCCCCATAGTTTTCACTTGATAATGAAAACTGTTTATCATTTAAGCTGAAATTTTCTGCTCTGTCCTTACCAGAACATGGTTTGCGTGGGGCTCTTTACTCTGGTCTTGCTAGATAGAGGAATGTGCTTTCAACTGAACTGTTTCACTTCTAGTTTCTCAATCTCACAAACTAAAATTGGAAAGTAATCTTTAAATATAAGTTTCTTTCCCCACTGCCCTTGGGAAAAAAAAATCCACTTTTGTTTGCTTTTTTGGCATTTTTTTCAATCTGAAGGTTCACTGTTTCAATGTCTTGGTGCTATTTTCGCTGTCCTTCTAATAGCTTGAGTTCACCAGAATGCACACAAGCATTAAGACTTAAGAGCAAGTCCAACCATGGTATTTGTGTAGTTCCTTGTAGTAAAGTTTCATGCAAAATTTCTGCAAACTATGGTTGTTGCTGTAATTTAGGATGTGAGGTGAGAAACGGGGCTAATGGACAATGCGACCTGACCAATACATTAGTGGATCTTTGCAGAGCCAGATCACAGAATAGCAAATCTCGTGCTCTGATTCGGCTGGGAGAGTTGATGCTGAGATCCAAGCGGGCATGTAGTGCAAGGAAGACTCCCTCTTGTTAGGCAGGACTTCGAATGAGAAGCTGCATGTCTCCTGCTTTTGGTTAGGAAGAGTGTTTTTCAGACAGTCCCAAGGCTGTTAAACTAAGGCACAGTATTTATTGGATCCAGCTCTTAGTTTAGAGTTACAATCATGACAGTGTCTTTTGCACAGGGATGTAGAGCTGCTCTTAAGCACTGCCCCGGCCATTGGGTTTGTCTGTGCTGCCCCTCTCAGGTGTGTTCATTTTCACTGCTTCTGTAGGAGAACGGAGAATGTCGCTGTCTCCATAGCCCTTACCTGGTGACTAAAGCACTGCCACGGAGTGGGAGCATGAAAAACACTACCTTGAAAATGGAGCTTAATTAGTTTATGGAAGAGATTAGAGGGGAGGCGGCTGTAAAGGCTGGTGTCTGTGTCCCTGGTATTGCAGGCTCAATGTTCCTAATTCGGCTTAATGTAATCTGGTGCCTACCGGGATAACCTTGTTACACTGATACAGTGATGCCAACCCTTACAGCCTCCTTCCCCCAGCCTCCCCCCACCCCCTTTTCTTATGGAATAGGTGAAACTGGAAGAGAAAGGTGCAAGATCAGTGAAAAACTAGAGTAATGACAGCATGGGACTGCAAGGCTTATTACATTATCGGAGGAAGAGGACCAGCATATGCATTGTGATGCTAAGAATATTCACTGTGACGTGGGACAGTGACATTAGCCACACGGTGTCTTTGATTTGTTCTGGTAATGTGCTCTCACGGTGAATGTCAGAGTGCAGGATAAGGCTCCAATGTGGTGTCAGAGACACAGAACTCAAAAGCACGTAGACATGATCTGCATGGCTCCGTGTGCGGAGCAGAAGCAGATTTGAAAGCCACAGGGCTAATGACAATGAACACAGGGCAGCAATTGGAGGTGCAGAAGAAAGGTGGGATCAGGTTCTAGTGCCCAGGAATCGTGTCAGATGGGATGGGGTCAATGCACTCTCTCTCTGGAGGGTTCAGACACCTTCCTTCTGGGCTGTTTTGAGGAAGGCACTGCTTTGACAAGCATATGGACAAATAAAAGACTATCCAGAAAAAAGGCCAAAACAGCTGCTGAGGCTAAAAGGTACAGATAGTGTATTAGTGGAAAAATTAAACACGTGCTGCCTCACAGACCTTCATGTTACAAACTAATGAGTGTGCAGAGCAGAGGAATAAACTATTCAGAGTGTGTTACACTTGTAAGATATAGGAGGAAGACAGGGAATATAGGGGAGAAGTTTCCTGATGAGATCTGTCAGACTGTGAGTACACTTTCAAAGGAATTAGCTGACATGACATCACTTTGGCCTTATTTTCCTGCTTTAGGAAAGTTAATCCTGCTTTAAATTGATGGTGCTGTACATGCCTTGTGATGATCCAGAGTGAGCTTATCTTCCCTTCTTGCTTTTGTCCTAGGTCCAACACGAAAAATGCCCCTGACTGCCAGTGCCATGGACTTCTTTCAACTCTTTGTCCCTGACAATGTACTAAAGAATATGGTGGTCCAAACCAACATGTATGCCAAGAAGTATCAGGAGAGATTTGGTAGTGACGATGCCTGGATTGACGTCACCTTGACGGAAATGAAGGCCTTCTTAGGCTACATGATATCAACCAGCATCCACCACTGTGAGTCTGTTCTCAGCATCTGGAGCAGTGGCTTCTACAGCAACAAGAGCATTGCACTTATCATGACGCAATCACGGTTTGAGAAGATCCTGAAGTACTTCCACGTTGTGGCCTTCCGCTCGAGCCAGACAACACATGGCCTCTACAAAATCCAGCCTTTTCTGGACTCTCTGCAGAATGGCTTTGACTCTGCTTTTAGACCTTCACAAGCCCAGGTAAGAGCTAAGCTGTTGGCAAGGAGCGTCTCACCTACATGGTCTAGGTTGTCTCGCTCTGACTGAAAGTGCAGAGCACAGCTGCCTGAAGAAAAAGCTGGGGCTTCACAGTGTGAAGCCATGCTGCAGTGCCTCCATGAAGCATGAGAGAAAGCAGCACTGTCCTATCTGAGTGCTCAGCAATGTCTGACTTAGAGCTCTGCAGTGCAGATATCTGGCATCTTTCAGTAGGAATGATGCTCTCTGAGCTGGGGCTGTTTGCTTTAGTGGTGTAAACAAGCCTGGGGACTTCTCAGTGAGGTCGGCACCACCAGGTTTTGCAGTCCTGAGGATGGGAGGTTGCAGGCTGCTCCCATGAGGATGAGTGGAAAGGGCAGAGCTGGTGCAGCTGGGCTGGAGGGAAAACCTGTACCTGCTCCTGCTACAGGCTGAGGGTTGGATGTGGGAGTTGATCTTGCTAGGAGTGACTGTCCCTGACCTTAGCACTAGGTGTTTGCTGTATGGTCCAGCAGCACAACTACCTCCTCACGACTGGGCAAAGGGAAAATAAGCAGGGGGGCAGGTGCCTTTGCTCACTGGGGTTATCAGCTGCTCTCAGCAGCACTGCCTGTGCCTTGTGCCAGTCCTAGGTTTTAATGGTAGGTGATACTCCGATGGAAAAACTTATTGATGTGTGGATTTGTAACCAAAGTACCAGTGAACTGGAAATATTTCTAGGCTACCAGGAATAAATGTAAGCAGGACTCCAGTAAATTTTCACTTGCAGATATAATTAGGGGTACAGCATTCTGCAGGAAGACTGTTCCATAGGCTGGGCAGATAATATAAGGAACTAAATATAGAAACTTATGTGGCTGGTGGTTGTCTTACTACGGTTGAACAATTTTTAATTTTTTTTTACTTATTTATTTTTAAAGTGCAAAGAAATATTTTCTTAATATTCGTCACACACTATTTAAACTTTGTTCCAGTATAACTGATCTCCTTTTGGAGCTGTTGCTACTGGTCATGTTCAGAAGACTGGAAAGACAAAGGAGTAAGCATGAAATATGTTACTGCTTGAAATAACTTTTCAATCAACTCTCTGTTTTCGGAATATAAAGATTCGACCTAGACATTTGGAAAGGGTGTTGTGTCCATTGTCCTCTTTTTCTTCCTCTTTTCCCTTTGAAGCATCCCATTTTTGCCCACTGCACAAAATTAATGAAGACATAAATGCATCACATCCATTGAAGTGTGCCTAAAATAAATTTGGAGTGATTAGAGGTTTTTTCCATTTTATAGACAATAAAAATCAGACCTGTATAATACAGGACAACACAGCTGTCTAAAAAGCTGTTATGGTAGAGAAGGGAGAGGGGAGGAGTGTTCTCACTAAGCCATGCCAGCAAGGTGCATTTTCATCAAGACAAAACAGGCAGTGAGAGACACGGTATTGTTGGGACTGAGCTCTCATTAAGATATGAAATCTAATCCTTATGGCCACTGACTTCAATGGGCGGAAGATAAAGGCTTCAGAAATGTGATCACTGTGTCTAATGTAAATGCTTATAATGGTGTGCTGTGGGACATGCTGTCAGTGCAAATCCATTAAAGGATAAAATTTGATTTGCATGTGTATCCCTTCTCCCTTCCCCCCTCTCAAGCAAGGTTTGAGAACTGAATTAACAAAATCATAGCATCCTATTTGCAGTGATAAAACGTCTAAATCTCTACAAGCAAAATGTATGCTTGTGCTGAGCTTGGTAAGGAGATGCTACTTTTAAAAAAAATAGTGGGGGGGGAAGAAGTAATGACAGCCCAGTTCTCTTCCTTCCCCCTCCACTTCTCTGCTCCCTCGTCAATGTTTACGTCAGTGATTTCTGTACAGTGTGTTTCAGTGGTATTGAGCAGAACAAAAAGCATGAAAATAGAGCTTCAAAAATAACTCTGTGACAAAGAAAAAGGTTTTTGAATCTGTTGTTAAAAATACTCTAGTGTAGTGCCGGTAGCCTACTGAGGGATGTTCCAGGCCTTTTCCTGAAAGGAGCCTTGTACCTAACGTCCTCACGGGTGCCATCAGGCAGGGCTGCACACTACCTGTCTCAAGAGATGCGGACCCCATCTGCTCAAAATAGCAGGAAAGAGTCTTGAGAGCAGATTGGCAGACTGCAGTAAACATCAAACCCAGAATGTCAGGACTGGTGAGAAATAATAGAAATAGTTAAAAATAATAACCCAGTTGCACAGAAACAAAGGGAAAAGGCAAGGGGAAAGACCCATTCAGATGGACTTTTGGATGTGCTGCCTCTGAAAGCGTTTTGGGAAGAGGGTCCTAGTTTTCTGTAATCAGTGATACCTGGAATCCCAAGTTCAAAATGGATTTGTTGCTTAAGGTACACCTGTATCTTAAACATGAGACTTGTGGGATCTGATAGCCTTCTATGATGACATGACGGGCTGGGTGGATGAGGGGAGAGCAGTGGACATTGTTTACCTTGACTTCAGCAAGGCTTTTGACGCTGTCTCCCATAATATTCTCATAGATAAGCTTAGGAAGCGTAGGTTAGATGAGTGGACAGTGAGGTGGATTGAGAACTGGCTGAATGGCAGAGCTCAGAGGGTTGTGATCAGTAGCACAGAGTCCAGTTGGAGACCTGTAACTAGCAGTGCTCCCCAGGGGTCAGTGCTGGGTCCAGTCTTGTTCAACATATTCATCAGTGACCTGGATGAGGGGACAGAGTGCACCCTCAGCAAGTTTGCTGATGGTACAAAACTGGCAGGGGTGGCTGACACAGCAGAAGGCTGTGCTGCCATACAGAGAGACCTGGACAGGCTGGAGAGTTGGGCAGAGAGAAACCTTATGAAATTCAACAAGGGCAAGTGTAGGGTGCTGCACCTGGGGAGGAATAACCCCATGCACCAGTACAGGTTAGGGGTTGATCTACTGGAAAGCAGCTCTGCAGAGAGGGACCTGGGAGTCCTGGTGGACAGCAAGTTGACCGTGAGCCAGCAATGTGCCCTTGTGGCCGAGAAGGCCAATGGTCTCCTGGTGTGCATTAAAAAGTGCGTGGCCAGCAGGTCGAGGGAGGTCATCCTCCCCCTCTGCCTTGATGAGGCCGCATCTGAGTACTGTGTCCAGTTCTGGGCTCCCCAGTTCAAGACAGGGAGCTACTGGAGAGAGTCCAGCAGAGGGATGCAAAGATGATCAAGGCACTGGAGCACCTCCCTTATGAGGAAAGGCTGAGAGACCTAGGACTATTTAGCCTGCAGAAGAGAAGACTGAGGGGGGGATCTCATCAATGCTTATAAATATCTAAAGGGTGGGTGTCAGGAGGATGGGACCAGACTCTTTTCAGTGGTGCCCAGCAACAGGACAAGGGGCAACGGGTACAAACTGGAACACAGGAAATTCTATCTCAGACGTGAGGAAAAACTCCTTTACTTTGAGGATGGCAGAGCACCGGAACAGGCTGCCCAGAGAGGTGGTGGAGTCTTCTTCTCTGGATATTTTCAAAACTCGCCTGGATGCGTTCCTGTGCAACCTGCTCTAGGTGAACCTGCTTTGGCAGGGGGGTTGGACCAGATGATGTCTGAAGGTCCCTTCCAACCCCTGCCATTCTGTGATTCTTCAAGTGGAATTTCTGTCATAAAATATTAGCGTTTTTTTTCCTCATATGTAATCCCCTGCCCAAAAATGTGCATGCAAAAATGACACCAGTTTCTATGAAAGGGAACAGAGAGAGAACTATGCCAATATACCAAAACAAAGAAAACAATCTAGTGAATTATAATTACTTTGCTAAATATACTGAGCAAACAAAAGGAAATAATTACTCTCCAGCTTATGAAGGTATTGAAAGCCCAGAACATTATAATTGTGTATCAGCAGCACTAGCTTCAATTTCTGAAGTAAAAAAAAATGGTGTTCTGACCTAGATTGGATAGGAATAACAGGAATATTCTCTGCATCCTATCCCTTCCCAACATCTTCTGTAAAAATAACTGCTGTTTCTACCTGAGCAACAAGAGGTGGAGTTTTGGGTCGGTTCCTGGAATCAGTGTGGTCTCTTTGCTGTTTAGCTTTGTAGCTGTGCTACTGTCTACAGTACAGTGCTACTGTGGAAGCCTGAAGACAGGGAGGGTGTCCTGCCTGAGCTCAGGAGGTATACTGCAACAAATTCAAGGGTACTCATCTGCCAAGGGTATACACTGAATTCCAGAAACCAGAGGAGCTCAGGAAAATAACATCGCTGCTCAAATATCCTTCTGTGCCTGCTGAGTGTTTATACGCTTGTCAGCAGGATTCGACTAGACAGGATTGCTGTCCCTGGCTGCCCCTGACTGGTGTGGGAGAGGTCAGGAGCACAACTCCAAGCACTCTCCTCTTCCCTCTTCCTCCAGAGTACCTTCTTTCTGGCATCTTGGAACGAAACAGTTCTGCATCTGCCCAGTGAAATGTCAGCTGGGATCAGTTGGTTTAAGTACTTACCTCAGGCAGGAATGAACTGCCTGGCAAAAAGAGAGACATAACTCCAACCTCTAGCTCCAAAGGTGTGGTGCTAAAATTTGGCCAGTTACTAGAGGGCTTGTTAGTGTTTTGCTTTTGGTGGTATCATAGGGAACAGCTAAGCAGTTTCAACATAGTTCTTCCAAACCAGCTCACAGCATTAGACAACAGCTGCTCTGAAAATAGGGGCAAAACCAGGCTGATCAACTTGTAGCTCTTTTGCATCCTCATGATTAAATGTTGCTTTGATATTGGGCACTTCCAAATTATAAGATCTTGCTCAAGTAGCACCTCTATCTCAGTTTTCCTGTTTTCAAAATGATTCTTTGTGAGTAAGGGTGCTGATCCCAAACCAGGACTATTCTGTCTTAGGGCTTCTGTGAGCGTAACATGAAGACATACATATTCAGAGAATAAGTATAAGATACGGAGCAAGAGAAAGACAGACAGAGGAGCAATAAGAATATTAAATAGCAAGGTAAATTTCTGATATCCTGTAGCTCTTGGACAGTTGATTCTCTGGTGAAGCCAGATTTTAGGGAGAGTTTGACAGCAGAAAATTATGAGCTTTTATGACTATTTTTAAATTACCTAGTGGTAAGGAGTGGTGTAAGAACTGATTATATTTTCTTTAAAGTGACTCAATTGAAGGCTGAGCAAATGGGCAGATGGGCATGAAATCATGGCTCCATTGGAGGTGGGAGTTAACCTTTGAATGATGCCAAGCCTTTGAATGATCCACAGCAAAATGTGGATAGGGCAAATAGACTTTGAAAATGAAGAGAAAGAATCTGTCTGATACATTCTGGAAGAAGAGCTATCAGAGAGAAATAAAGAAAAGTGATGTGACCAGTGTGATGGGCTAGGAAAACGGCTTTCCAGCAGCAGTCTGTAGGGCAGGATTGCCTTATGTTGAGGCTAAAAGGAAAACTGTTGAAGGATGACTGCGGGCTTGGATGAAAACTTGACTGGGTGGGTGTATTGTTACTCTAAAATGAGTAACATTTTAGAGCTGTTACTCATAAAGCATGGAAAATGCAGGCATTGCCTGGCTCAGGAGACCTAGCAAGGAGTTGGAGGTAAAGGCTGACGTTCAGATTCACTGGCCAGTGAGATCTGCAGCAGGAGGAGAGGGATGTCTGCAGTAACCAAAAAAGGAAATAGTAAGGGGTTAGCTGAAGGGGAAGGAGATGCTCTCAAATGCAGCGTAATAAAATCAGAACTGACAGATATGCAAGCAGAGATGTCAGATACTAGCAAAGAATTTAGTTTAGATGGCAGGAGCTTTGGAGCAAAGAAGCAGAAGCACAAGCTACTATTGCAAAGCAATGGCTGAATCTGCGCATACAGGTGCAGTTACCCAGGGGACTCTGTTTGCAATTGGGTTGTGCCCGCCGAAAGTCAAGGCAAGCTGAGGCAGTTTCTCCAGGAGACAGGCTGAAGAGACAGCCTGTGTTGGGGATGGTCAGAGAGCTAAAGGAAGATGAGCTATCTCGCGGACATGTTGGTTGATTATCTAAGGCAGGAAGTCCAAGTGCAGAAGAATTAGTGGCTCTGGGGCTTTGACTACAAGCCTATTTGGGCTGTGGTGAGAGCAGCATGGGTGGCACTATGGAGCTTTGGGGATGATCTAAAATGGAGAAGAAAGGAAGGCACTCCTCACAGCGGCTAGCTGTTTTGTTCAGTGAATAAAAGATGTTGTGACATGGAGTAATTGCTAGAGAGACAAGACTCCAAGATGGGACTCCAACACTTGGAGTGCATGTACGTATTGAGGGGAAAACAGAGTGAAAACTTGGCAAGAAGATCAGCAGGGATGAAGATGGCTATAAAGAAGAGGGGGAAAAAAGCCTCACAGTGGGATAGCCATTGGGGAGCGAAGCAACTAGATGAGGAGCTTCTTAGACCTGAACAACTCCAGGGATTTGAGAGAAGAAAATGTGGACGATATCTATTAAAAAATCCACAAGACATCTTACATCAAAGGAAGTCAGAATAGGAAGATGGGAGGGCTTGAGGAATAAGTCAAAGATGGTGAAGAGGCGGCCAGGAATACGTGTAGGAGTCAATTAAGGCTGAAAGCAGATTTTTATCTAGGAAGATGAGAAGCAGGAAAGAATATGCCACGGGGGCAGTAAGCTCACTCCTGGAAAAGCGAGCATTGCAGCGATGGCAGGAATAGGGAAGGAGCAAATACCACCACTTTGCATGGGGATTTGGCAAAGAGATGGATTTGAGATTACAGAAGGAGTAAGGAGACTGAGAATGGAGGGTGAATAAACTAATAGGACTGGCCAGTGGCAACAGGGGTAACTTTCATCATAAGAAAACCATGTCAATGCCAGAAGCAACAAATTGCCCCTTTTGAAAACGAGATGGGGATCAGCTCTTCCAGCAGCAGGCACAGCCCATACAGTGACTTGCTTGCAAAGTCCTTTACAGCTGTTGAAGCAGTGGTTCCATATGGAGGGGTAACAACACTTGTCTCCCCTCTGGAGGAAGCAAGAAGAGCAAGCTCCAGGGTTTTCATTTCAGTTTCCCAGCCTGTCCACATTCCCTCTTTACAGCAACAGCAAATCTTGCCCTACTCTGTTTCCATTTTCATTCCCTTTTCCCAGCAGTTCAGTAGGGACTTTGGTGGAGCATTAGTCATATGGAGAAATGGGAATGACTTAAACATTTTGGGGTAGGGGACAGGAGGGGAAGCGCTGGGTCCTAGGGGAAGGCAAGGCTGAGTATGGGCAGGGAGAAGAGGAAGATGAGGAAAGGTTTTCAAAATTCAGACTTGCTTTCGAAGTATAAAGCTGACAGGCCTTACTGTGTCTCAGAAGGCAGAAAGAGTGAGTGCGAAGGGTAAGCAGGATGCAGTAGAGCTGCTGTGACAAGAGCTGATACTGTAGTGCAGAGGAGGGAGCTGAGCTAATGATAGAGGGTAAAAAAATGTCCTTACGTGATGCTTATACAGCCTTTTCTTTCTGCTGCTCTCCATCCTACAGCGGGGGAGATGATAACAGTTGAATCACACCACTCTGGGATCTGGCAGGTAAGGGAGCCTTTCCAGAAGCTGAGGAATTCTTAACAGTGTATCCAACCCCATCCCAAGCGATGTGGTCCTCCCCTCTGCACAGAAGAGGCAGAAAGGCAAAAGCAAATGAGGGCACGTTTAGTATTTGCAAAAGACTGTCAGAATTACCTGAGGTGAAAGTGTGAAATGCCCCAGGTGGCCTTTGGAAAGGGAGAGTGGTGTTTTGTGTGGGCCTTAAGAGAGGAAGAGGATTTGGCTCCAGTGGGGAAACGGGGCAGCTGCAGCTTTAAGAACAAATAGCTTTGTATGCAGCTCTCCTTGCTCGCATCTGCATTTTGGTGTATAATTTGAACATTTCACAAGAGTGCTTTCAGATGGTCCTCTGAATGTTTTATGAGCCGTTAAGATGTGGAGTGTGTATAAATGAAAGTCTGCAGCCACCACTGTGTGGGGAGGGCACAGGGTGCCTATTTTGGGCTGACAGAGTGATGTTCAACAAACGTCTTGTATTGAGGAGGCCAGCAGCTGCTCATCACTGGTGCTTAACTGCTTACCCACCACATCTCTCCTACGAGCTTCCCTCCCAGGTTTAATGCAGCTTGGTTCTCATTTCCGCCACTGGTTGCCTGCAGATGTGCACAAAAGTAGCACACATGTGGACATGGAAAGGGTTGGTCTGAGGGTGAGCACCTCTGAGCCTGTCTCCTGGGGTGATGGTCACTGGGAAAGAATGGGTTCCTTTAGATCATACCCCATCTGGTTTATTTTACACATCTTTAAAAGGGTATGAATTTTGGCCTGCCGGGGACTGCTTTCCCCTCGTGTACTAGGAGGGGAGCCTGCAATGACTTGCTCTGATTTAGATGTAGATGCCTGAATTTGGTCAGCATTCATCAGCTGACCAAACGAGTTTCCAAGCATTTGTACTCTCACAAGTGACTTGCTAGACAATTCACGCACCATGCAGTCAAGGATGTATATGTCACACACAGCTACCTGTGCTTTTCTATAGGCAGGTTCTGTAGTGTAAACCCTAACGACTTTGCTACAGAATTAATGGAGAGAGATGTAGCAAAACAGCTATAAGGAACAGGGAACGACTTACATCGTTCTGCAGAATGCAGAAATTGCTTCACTTTCACAGATTTTCATTACTTGCTCCAGTCTGCCCTGTCTTTTTCTATTCCTGCCTCTGGTCCTTTATCTTTCTGTCTCCCTTTGTCAAATTTTTCAGCTCCTGAGGCAAGAGAGGCTTCCCTGAAGCTGCTGCCACCAGGAAAAATGTTTTCTGTCTCTTCACCACCTCCTTAAGTGGCAGCAGAAAATATCTTTTTCTCCCTTAACTTCTCTCCCTCTTTGCTGTGTGTTTTCCTTTGCTGTAACCGAGGAGTGTACTTTACAACATATTGTAGGGGATCTTTGGGTGGAAGACATTCTGCCAAACAAAATGAAGCTCATGATGAAGCTTGGAGAATGATGCTGCTAACAACCCCCACCCCCCTACCCTGCACCTCATTTTGGAGGGATGCTGAACAATAACTGATAGTGAGAGGTAGAGGCTACATTTCGGATGGATGTTAAACTGTAGCAGATAGTGAGAAATGAGAGCCAATGTTTGCAAGCCATGTGTAAAGCAACCATCCGCAATGGAGTGTGCCTGGCCAGACTTTGGTTTTTATTGGATGGTAGCATTGAACAAAAGTGGGTTTGCTCCTTTGTGTGAGGTGATGTGCACAAGTACAATGCAAGAATTGTATCTCCTTGGAAGAATTTAAAGCACCATTTTTTTTTTCAGTAATCACGTACTCTTCTGTTTCTTCCCCCCACCTCTCTTTTCTTGCCAATTGCAGGTACTACATGAGCCCCTGATTGACGAGGATCCCGTTTTCATTGCCACATGCACGGAGAGGGAGCTGCGCAAGAGGAAAAAGAGGAAATTCAGTCTCTGGGTTCGTCAGTGCTCATCCACTGGTTTCATCTGCCAGGTGGGTTTTTTCTCTTCAGATGTCTTGATTCAGGCCCTTAAATGTACTGCAGGACCAAAGGTAACAGTCACTTCTCTTCATACAATCTGAATGCAGTGGGCCTCTGACTCCCACAGATACTGGATGCAAAGGATGGTGAAGACAAGTTCCTGATGCTCTGTTTGCTGTATGATTTCACTGAGGGTGCCTGTCTCTGATACTGTCCATCTGGCTGCCAGCCCTAAGCTAATTAAATTGAAATGGAGTTAAAAGGTCTGTCTGTTTGTACATCCGAAGTTTATCTAAACGTCCAGGTACTGTGACGTCTGTCATTTTTAATGAGTCAGCCTCTCTCTCTAAGTATAACCCTGCATCTGTGATAGCCAGTGGTGAACAATAGATTAAATCAATATGATATCAAGATGCCTATTTTTCTGTGAGAAACTTATTAGCGGGGTTTCCTATTACATCTCTTTTCACACCTCTACTTCTCTACCAAAGAAATAAAATATGATGTGACTTCAAGGTGAGATATAAGCCTGAGTGGGAGATGTGTTAAAGGGTTTGGTTTTAGTGTTGTAAAGCCCTGGGGAGAAGTTCTCAAGTTCTCAGATTCCCCAATTGCTGATGTATTTTGAGAGGTCTTGAAAAATCTAACCATTTATTTTGATACCTAGAGGTGAGAGGGCAGATATTTTCCGATATTTCTTTTTCCCAAGAGCTATTGTGAAAATGTGGTGTCCTGCATCTTCCAGAGCCGTGGTTCAGAGGTGCAGGTAGGACGTGCACACTGTCTTCTTGAGCCAAATGCATGTCACAACTGTAGGGGCCTGTGGATTTGTTGCATTTGAATATTTGTTCACAGTTATCACTATGACTATATGAGTAGCTATGCAAGAAAAGAGACTCGCTGGGAACAGGGGTTTGCTTTTTCAGCAACAGTATTCACTCTGAGAAGAAAATTGGGATAATACATCTTCCACCCAGGCTTTAAAGCAGTTGTTTTGTCCAATACAAAATAGATTCACCTTGTGAAGCATCCTTGGAAGTTTCCACTCTCAAGGCTTTTGGAAAGTCATTTGCTACAGAGAGGCAGTGTCCTTAATCTCCAGGGTGAACTCCACCAGTTCCACACGCAGCGTATTACTGAAGCATCATGGGTACAGTGAGCACAAAGTTTGCTGATCTCTCTTGCCATGCTCCCCTCAGCCAACTGCCACCAAACTAATAAGTCTTCAGACATGCCAGAGGTTTCAGATTCTGAGCTATAATTATGTTGCACCTCCCGTCCTGTCCATTGAGAGAGTAAACTAATGGAATGTCAAATGAAACAGAATAGATGCTCAGCACCACCCTAATCCTCCTGCTCCCTTAATGAATTAGATACTCATGCTTGACTTGCATCCGGATGACGTCAAGGATAATCTTACCAGCTGCCTTTTATTTTCATTCCATGACTTGGCTGTAATTATCATCATGCTAAAACGATTGGGTGAGAGGGACCTTAGGGAAGGGTGAAAAAGAATATACAGGAACATGAACGTTCATGCTACAATGGAAAAACCTAGTCTGGGGCGGATAGGGATCTTCAGCTGTGGTACGTTTAAAATGCTGCGTTCAGGTATGTGTCACACAACAGATCTTGCAGAATCTAAAGCACTTATTTGGTGGTTTTGTTTATTTACTGTATTAAAGCAGAGGGGTTTTTTTTTTCTGTGTTTAACATAGAGAGAGAATTGATCTAAAGAAGAAGAAAATCCAATGTTTTCCCCATTCGTGTGCACACCTTCGCCTCCATCTCTTGTGAAACTGCCATCATGAAGGAAGGACTTGTTGCCTGATAGTTAGATAGACTGGTCTATCACCTGTCTGCTGTCAGAAAAACCTAACAGCACCCACTTGGAAATACGTAGATATTCTGTAATGTCTGTCTGGATGAATTCCCTCCCTCATTGTTTCCACGTGATTACATCGAGGTCATTTTATTCAGGATAAAATATGTCTCTATACACTTCATAAATCAGGCTAATTCAGTTTCAAAAGTCTGAATAATATATAGAAAATCATAGAATGTGTTGGGTTGGAAGGGACCTTTAAAGGTCATCTAGTCCAAGCCCCCTGCAGTAAGCAGGGACATCTTCAACTAGATCAGGTTGCTCAGAGCCCCATCAAGCCTGGCCTTGAATGTCTCCAGGGATGGGGCCTCCACCACCTCTCTGGGCAACCTGTTCCAGCGTTTCACCACCCTCATTGTAAAGAACTTCATTCTATACAGCTATAAAAAGGTGAAGCAGCCCAGGCAGAAGAGGGAAGTGAGATACATATGGCTGGCTCTCAGGAATGGAAGGAACCTCAAGAGATCTGTGATGCTCCGGGCCAAAAGCAAGGTCCTCTGAACTTGAATGATGAGCCTGATGTTAAAAAAATCTCCATTTGAGGTCATCTCGGTTTTCACAGTGATCTGCTTTTTCTACAATGAAAAGAGTTGGTTGGTTTGTTTTCATAACATAAAACTGGTTTCAGTGTTTTGAAGCCACGTGCTGAGCTACTCTGTGAACAACTCCTGGTTGGCAGCTCAGAGGGCACTTGTTCATGTTAGGGGGTTTAGCTCTGTCTGCTTGTTCTCATGAAAAGAACTGAATCAGTTTTTTGGGTGTGAGTAAATGCTTCTGTTTGATGGCTCATCGTTTGCTTTTTTTAAGCAAATGGTCTTTGCTTAAAAATCCAGCCCAGTAAGCCACTCATGGAACAGCAGTGGCATAAAAACCAGATATTGCTTGTGAATATAAGGTGCATAGGCATTATATGCATAATATAAATAATGTATATATATATTAGACTACTTTTCTGTCTTCTGTAATACAGATAACCTGACTCCACCCTGACAGTAAAGTCGCCATTTTAAGATGGATGCACAATTTCAGATCATATCTCTGCTTCAGAATTTCTCAAACAAAGCATCTTGTTGCAGTGAATAGCTGCTTTACTGAGTATCTTTTCATGGTCAGCTGGCCAAGTGGGAATGCAGGAAGGACAAATCATTCAAATAAAGTAAATATACATCTACAGCAGCTAGGAACATGAACAAAACCTTTCAGAGGGCTAGGAGGGCTCCAGGAGGACTGACTTTGCTGAAGCAGGCAGCAAAACTGCCCTGATGCTGTTGCTTTTTTCACCCATCCTTGATGCTGGACATCAAGGTGGCAGCAGCTGCTGCTGCAGCACAGGGCTTGGGGCCTTCTTGTTTCTTTCTTTCTAATTCAATGAGAACAGCAAACTCAGCTTACAGGACCTCAGGTGTGCTCTGCTCCATCTTCTCCCTGCTTTCCTCATTTCCCTCCAAGAAATTTCCCTCCAATATATTTCCCTACATACGCGTTACCACTAAGACACTTTTCAAACCAATATTTTAATATCTTGATTGCAGTTTAAGTGACCACAGGAGCTTAGAAGTATTTCTTTCTTTCTTAGAATATTTGTTGAGTTAAATCATCCTATTTAAATCAAAACTCTAGTTGTGTCAGTTTTTATTTCTCTCTTTTTCTCTCAAATAGTCTGGAACACTTGCTTGTAAAAGATGTGCATAAATATGATTAGTAGGACTCTCTTTCCTTTTAGATATAGCAATACAGGTCATCAAAAACTACTGAGAGTTCCCAAATACTTGATCAGGGCTAGTTATTTTGTCCTGGTAGGACACATCATGCTCTCTCTTTCCTTTTCTTGTGTGGCTCATAAAGAATGAGCATGGTGATGAGTAACTGTTACCAAGTGATGCTTAGTCCTTGCATAGCTCCTCCTGCACAAGAAGGTTTTCTGGTCATTTTGCAGAAGAAGGAAGCAAAGGAAGCTGGTGCCATGCACTGAACCCCTTAGGGAGTCAGGCAGGACGAGATATTCCCATAGTGCCTCATCCTGGACCACAGGCCCATGGCACAAACATAACCCTAAAGACAGTCTCTGACCCAAAGAGCCATTAATCAACAAAATGGAAGCAGGGTGTCGATGGTGGAGAGCACTGCAAAGGGACGATCAGGCAATATTAATCACTATGATAGGTGGTAATGGAATTAGCTCATCAACCTAATTATTCACTTTGAAAAAATGTGATATCGTGCTGGAGAAGAGATGACTTTATGGATGTGTGTATCCTTTCCTATTCGTTTGGATGAAATTTGTTCTCTGAGGCTATTCTGGGCAGTCTTCCCTTCCTAAACCCCCTCCCCGCCCCCAACTATGTGGGCTCTGCACTTGCTTTTATTCACTGGCAGAAAGTTCTTGCAATAATGCATTTCATTTTCATTAATATCCCTGTGAAATATGTCGCTAAGATTTATGAAGTCCTTTAGATCCTTGTACTGGGACTGAATTTGAGTTTCCGCCTTCCACTGCTTACCCTGAAGAAGAAGAGATTAAGGAAAAGGACTGTGTCTCTGCAGCTTGAGTCTTCCCATGTTACTGAATGATCAGCGGCTTGCACTAGACTGGGTAGTCAAGGAGTGCAACCTGGATCAGGGTGGCCTCACCACGAGAGGGGAAGAAATTGCTGTCTCCCTGAAGAGCAGCTGTCTCAGTGAAGTGAGATGTCTGAGGTAGCTTCACAGATTAGTGGCAGAGCCGGGAATAACCTCATCTCGCCCGACTCGAACGGCAGCACCTCATCTCCTGCTTTCTCTTGCTTTTCCTGCTGCATCATGTCTTCTTTTCTTACAGTATCTCTCAGTTGCAGCAAAAAAAGAAAACAATGTAAACAACCTGCTTGTATAGTAAATGCTATAGTTCATCCTTGATTTCAAACAGGGTAAGTCCAGTCAGCTCAAATACATCAAAACCCTGATGATTTTACAGAGTAAGAACTTACTTGCAGAATTTAAGGGAACTGAGATGGTGCCCCAAAGAATTTCTAATTTCACATCACACCACATAAGTGCATTCAGTCACTGGGAGGCGTAAATAAGCCTGGAGTGAGTTTTGTTTTCAAGGTCAGAGTTGCAGGGGAGTTAGCCATCTGTGCATTTGTTTAATAAAGCCGCTCAGAAATGTTGGTGTTTCAGCCTGTTTAAGTTCTGTTTAGAGATTAGTCTGAGCCCTTGGGTTTCTTTAAACACTGCCCTGATAATTCCTCTGTTGCTGGAACAGTTGCATCCGGAATGCACAGATGTAGCTGCTGCTTTGAGGAGGTTCTCAGGGTCAGGCTTTGGCTGGGAGGGGATCCCAGGAAATTTGATTGCTTTCATTTTCCATCACTGGCTGATGGAAAATCCTATCTGCTTTCTTCCTCTGGCTCCCACCAGGCTCTGGCTTTTTAATGTATGCGGTTCTGTATTGTCAGCATCTGAGAATCTCAAAGTCAGTTATCCTCTTGCTTACCGGTATTAAGTGGCAAGGTAGTTTTGCAGATGTGTGGTGGGCCAACCTCATTCATTTCTGTGGAGTTTACAATCTTACTGTGTTTCTAGATGAATGGAAAAACCAAACACCTAAATGAGACCTAATGCAAAGATGTCTCACAGAGTTTACGCACAGTTCTAGTGTCTATTTGCAGGTGGGAATTAAAGTTATTTTTTTAGTTCCCATCTGTGTTGCTTGGACTTTCTGATGATAAAGCTACCTGTATGGTTGTCTTCTTTCTGCAGCTGTTCTCACTCTGTGCAGCTCTGTCTGGGCAAGGAGGATAAAAGCACCAGAGCCTCCTCTCTTCCTCACTTACCAGTTTTGCCACAGGAACACCCCTCGCGGATTCCATGCCTCTGTGCTGCGTGCTGTGGGCAGAATAAAAAGACAATCCCTGCTCTAGCAAGTTTAGCATCCAAATGCAAGATGGAGTCATAACATAAGCCTCCCTCAGTGAGTCGCTTTAGTTGGGGCACCTTTCGGCTGCCTAGAGACTCTGCAAGCAGGACGCGTACAGCAGTGTTTACTGGCTGATGCAGAGAGCTGGGACCAACACACTGTTAGGCACCAGTATGCTCCCTGCTCCCAGTGAGCCTGCACAGGCCAGGCGGTCATCAGCCTTGTTGCTCCTCGGAAACGAGCTAGGCCTTTGGATGTTACTGGATTGTCATCTTCTGTTTTATCCTTAAGATTTTATAGCTTTTTATGTAAGCTCTTAAGTATTTTCCCCCTTGAGCTACTATATATTATCCCCTCAACAGTTACAGCACTCTTGATAGTTTTTACTTTTCTTATCTTGCATTACTTATATACTTTCTCACTCACGTTTATTCTCACTTATACACATTTTCACAGCTCAACAGTAATCTTAGAAAAACTAGAGCCAAGGCTGTGCAATTGTATGGCGCCAGAATGAGGCCTCGGTCATGCACCTTAGCCGGGCTGCCAGTTACGCACAGGGAGCCCAATAAAGCAGCACTAAGAAAGTAGCAGCAGCAATGTACAGGTATTGAAGAGCAAAAAGAAAGAGCTTTGCAGAGGCTGGCGGTGATTTCCAACCAGGTAGGAGAAGGGCAGCGTGGAAGGAAGCAAACGTGGCCTTGTTTGGCATCAGTGGTTGGATGCCTGGCTTCACAGGGCAAATACAGGCAGGAATCAGTATACTGAAAAGGTATAGGAAGACGTATATGTAAGATGTCATAGTGTCCTCAGCGATAAAGAAATCACATAGAAGAGGGATATCACGGGAAGGAAAACAAGAGCTTTATTTTAAGCCATATTGGGCTTGAATTGTCAAATCTGCCAGCATCTTTTTGCCAGTCTCACGAAGATCTTGTTAGAAACTTTGAAGAACATGTGCAGACAAAGCAGGGATGTGCCAGTCCTCAACACAAAGATGTTACCTAGAGCTGTGTATTAGTGCAGATTGAAAGCATTCAAAATAGGAGGCAGAGGGAGAAGAGAGGAGTACCAAGGAAAGAGCTTTGTAGGGAACCCCAAGAGGTAGTTGGGAACAGATTGGGAAAGCTGCGTGTCCCTTGCATGCTATTTTCAAAGTAGCCTTTAGAGGAGTCGGAAGAGAATGAAGAGAGATTCAAACCAATGAAAAGATCCGGTCTTGGTAAGAGCACCATCAGTGGTGCCAGCAGCTGCTGAGGAGGAGCTAGACCTCAGACCTAGCTAGACCTAGGAGCTGGCTGAGAAGAGGCCATTAAAGAAGGGGGGTAACATGGGCTGCAGAAGGTTTGGGCTGGGACTGGAGGGGAGGCTCTCCCAACAGCAATGGTAACAGCAACGGTTAGAGATGGGGTTTAGGATGAGAGGGGAAGACAGAGTAAGGCAGGATCTAGGGAGTGGTGCTAGGAATGAGTAGTTGAGTATTTGTCTGTGAAGTCTATAGAAAAATGAAGTTATTTTTTCAATAGCTATTCAGGATACAAAAAGTATGACAGCACGGTTCTTTGTTCTCTTGCTTTTATAACAACGTCATCTAAAAACTTGGCTTCTGTTTTGTGGTTGTTTAGGGTTTGCCCTTTGTGAGATATTTTGCACAATGTAGCCTTCAAAATCTTCCTCCTGTTTATTACTACCCCCGCCCTTTTTTTTTCTTCCAAATGTCATCTATTTCATTTGAGAATTGTACCCTGGGGTGTTTCAATTATGTATGAATGTGGAGTATTTGGGATGAGCTATTCACAAGTGCTTTCAATTTGCCGTCTGAGCTTTGAATATGAGCAGAATCACCAATATTTTAGTTTCTAGGGCACTCTTACATGTGCAGTCAAGATGCAGCTTTTGCTCTGAAGTGCTGATTTTTTTTACCCTGTTTCTAGCAAGACCTTATGAACCTTCCACATGAATTTTCCATAGATTAAATTGCAAGCACAGCGCAAGGAAGTTCCTGTTGGCTTGTAGCACGGATGTCTACTCTGAGATCTTCCTTCCTCTGGTAGCAGCCTCTCTAGCAGTCTGCCTCTGTAACCTAACATACTTGGTTTAAGTTTCTGAATGACAGGTGATTGGCTTGTCTCTCATCTGTCAACATGTGAAAACTCCTGCTCAGAAATGTGATGTCATTTCTGATTGCCTCTGTGTAGGCAAATGGTCTCTCCAGAACAGTTTGTGCTGTTTTTCTTGGTTTGGAAGAGCTCAGCACAGTCTTCACCCATACCCTGTTGCTCTGGCATTCGGGTATATTGATTGATATCTACTTTTGCGTTTGTGATGGGAGGAGGCAGGAGCAGTTGTAGGTGGAAGGAAAGATGAGCCAGAGACTGTGAAGGTCTTTTCTTACTGTCAGGCTTTTAAGGGGAAGACACCATTAGGGTGCTACATGGAAACTGAAGGCAGAAGAGAGGAGAGTTTGAGGGATGAGTTAAACAGTGTGAGCAGAGAATGCTGATGTTGTGTGCAGGGGATTAAAAAATGTTGGATTAGAAGTATCCGGCGCAGTAGGGCTGCACTGGATAGAAAGAGCTGAACGTGTAGCTATTCTGATAAGAAGAATTGAGGGATGACTAGAGAAAGCTCCTTCTCTCTCTCAGCATTACAAAATGAAGACCTTCAGCCTGCAGTTGGCTCCTAAGACGAATGATGTTACATCTATAGAAGTTACGCCATTTGGTGCTGTAGATCAAATGGATCAGTAGCCACTAGAAAAAGATACACAGTAAAAACAATCTCTGCAGATATCCAAGAAGCACTGCTTTGACTGTGACCCGCAGAAGCAGAGGATGTTGCTGCCAACATCTCCATCTGTTGTCCAGCAGCAGTTGTCGAGCTTGTACTTCTCATGACATTTTGCTGCTTGGAGCACACGGAAAGGGCACAAAGCTCTAATGCTGTCACAGGGCAAACCAGAAGCTCTGGTGAACAAATATTTTTGGGGAGCAGCTTCTGACTGTGCCTGTGAAGGTCTTGCAGCCAATTTCTGGCAACTCGGCTTTTTCTGCAGACTGCTAACTGTTAAATACCGCTTCTAATGCATTACAGAACAGGGAGGAATGCTGTGGCCTTCAGTGGGCAGGATCTTAATCATTTGAAATAGAATGAAATACGCTGGATGAGAGGATAGGGAGAGGGAAAATAAAGGCCATATGGGATCCTAGGCATTTGCAAGGATACTTGAAGCTATGCCTTTGCCAGTTGTCTGCACCAAGCTGCTGTTTCACAGCAGCCTTAATGCCTTCCAACATTGTGCTGCTGTCACCCGTCTTCCCAATAGAGCTTAGCATGATAAAGCTTTGAACGATGCTTCTCTGAAATAAATAAAATTGTGCCAGGAACAAAGGCCGTGTTTGGATAGGCAGGAAAAAGCCCAAGGAGAAAAAAGGGGGATAAATTTAACATTGGAGGACGGAAGGCCCAGTAGTGGGTGTGGATGTTTTTGTAAAGGGCACTGGGGAGGTAAACACAGTAGGGGGGATGAGAATCACAAGGTGGCCATTGCCAGGACCCTCGAGATAGAGTGGAGTGCAGAAGGAGGGTGCCAGGTGCAGAGGGAACTCTGCTGACAAAACCTCCGGAGTATGTAGCATCCTAATAGGAAGATAACAGTATCTGAGTAGACAGTTCCATGGTGGGCATGCACTTTAAAGTAGCTGCTTGCAGACCCAAACCAGCTTATGGTGAGGGAGCAATTGGCTCACCAGCAGACTGTCTCATCCCTTGAGTGGTAGTCTGTGGGGAACACATGGAGCAGGAGAGACTCTTGGTTGGCTAAGACTTACTGCAGTAGGGAGGGGAGGTGTAGGACACTTTCCTAGACTTAGAGATTCCTGCTTTGTTTTCAGCTCAACTGCTAATCCAAGGTCAAAACTAATCTGTCTGCATCTTTTGTCTCCACTGCCTTGTCTGTAGATTATATGGGCTTGATGTGTGGTCTCTGTGCTGACGTACTAGTAACCTAATCTTAATTTCGATGCCAATAATCATGAAATACCTTTGCTGTAAATTGGGAACAATCTGCCCTTTGTATGCATTCCACTGTTAAGCTGCTCTCTTGAGCCCTGATTAATAACCTAAATGACTTCCTGTAATTAGCTAGTCCTCAGTCTTAGCATTGGGGAAGGCACAAATTTGACAGCTTTCAAAAGTGAGTGGAGCATGGTCAGGGAGTCTGCAAACATTCCCGCTTTTGTCCTCATCTGGAAAATGTTTCTATCAAAAAAGGGATTTCTTTTTTTTTTTAAAAAAGATAAATAATGTATATTTAAGGCTTCCTTTTAGTATGGATTATTAAGGAATATAATTCTTTTTCAGAATTAGCATGTATTCATCCTTGCATCAACCTTGTTCTTTAGCACATCAATTACTTCAATATACAAATTATGTCTCATTTCTCAGAGATTTTGTAAATAACACGCTCTGGGATCTGTTCCATGATGCATGAATTGCTGGGGAATATCACATTAATATGCCTAGAACACCAGTGGTGGGAGATACACCATCTAAAATAGGGAAAAGAGGTTTAATTGAATTTTGTTCACTTCTAAGATGATTGAGATATAAATTACTGGGAGCACTACTGCAAACATGAGCTTTTTTGTTCTCTGAGCGTTGTAATGAACTTTCCTTTATGAAGGAGCACGTTGGTAAGAAAAACAGATGCACATCCAGGAAAGAAATGCTGCATGTTCTGGATGGTTGAGGTCTCAAGCAAATTTAACAAAAGTTTGTTGTGGATACACCACTCCAAGAAACAAGGCAAAATTCCTTTTCCCTGCCCCTGAACAGCGAGCAAGTCTCAACTTTTTCTCTGATGGGTAAAATTTCCTGGAATTCCTAAAAGATTTAAGTATTTCAGAGACAAAGTCTCAAAGGCAGACCTTTGAGAAAAAATGAAATTTTTTCATAAAATTGGCATTTGTGCGTGTTTTTAAGTCTGTGCAAGTTCCATAGCGTTACAGTACTGTTTGAGTGACTGGGCACAGTGTCTGCTGCTTCTCATTTCTTTTTCCAGCAGGTTATTTCTGCTGACTTTTAGAACAAGATGAAGGTCAGATGCCGAGTTGATTTTAATAGATGTTCAACTTTGGTGAAAGCTATGCTTGTAAAATGCTGTCAGTGAAGGCCTGTGTACAAAGGAAGGGTTCTGTGCTTTCTCTCTCTGCATGGCAATGCAGAAGACTCCTCTTCCAGATGGGTCGCTTACTTGTAGGAATGAAGAAATAGCTTTACTTCAGTGCTCTTTCAGTTGGTGGATATACTAGCTGGACCGTGTTCAGTTAATTATAGTCATGTTACTAAGGGGTGAATGTTCCTGCACTCTAACACAAACATGTTTGTCCACCTACAGATGGTGGTGACAGCTCTCTTGAAATGCATAGCGTTGTGGACTGCACAGTAGCAGGCTACACGATAAAGCTACCGCAGCCTGCTACAAATGAGCCAGGCGTTTCCCTATTAACTGCAGTATATTGCGCTTGTACCCTGCTTCCTGGTTCAATCTGTTTTGGTGGGTTGTCTCCAAATCATGATGGAAGTAAAGGATCTAAGAATTAGCACTGTGCCTGGAGAGTTTGATGAGGATGTTCTGGCTGGTTGTGTGTGTGTGTTGCTGGCTCCTCTCATTTATGGGGGTGCACACGCACTTGCGTCGCAGCCTAATGGTTGCCACCAGCAGAAATAAATCTGAACATTACTGCAGTGAAGCTAATGGGCCATTTCCTCATGGTCATCTTGTAAGGGCCTTTTTTGAAACCAAAGTTACCGTGCTCTCCTTTGCTGACAGCATTGAAGCCTATGCAGATGCAGTACAACACGTAATCTCAGTTATGACTGGAGTCTTTTCCTGCCAAGCGAACAATCTTCTAACTGCACAACAGTGACAAGAACCTCAGGAAGCCGTTAAGCTGAGGCGAAGGACGCTGTATTTATAAGTAGCCGTGCCAGCTAACCTGAGGGGGTTTTAAAGCAACAATCTCTTGAAAGGGACTTTAGATTAATTAGCAGTTTATAAAAAGTATTTGCTACCTTGATTCTCAGCTTGTCTCCAGTTGAGCTGAGCAGGTACGTTAGCAATTGCGTCTGCTCCCTCTGGATCCCTTATAACCTTCTGAATTTTCTTACCATTTCTCATTTAAGATTTATGTGCATCTCAAAGAAGGGAGTGGTGCTGATGGGCTGGATGCTTTGAAGAACAAACCACAGCTTCACAGTATGGTGGCCAAAAGCCTTTGTCAGAACGCCTCTGGGAAGAACTACATCATCTTCACTGGCCCAAGCATTACCAGCCTGAATCTCTTTGAAGAATTTGAGAAGCAAGGTGTGTATCGGGTGACTCACGGGTTTTAATGATGACAGACCTTGGGGCCTCCTGTCACTGAGTTAAAAAAACTCCCAAAAGGCTTCACTGATATTTCAATTCCTTGTACAGATAAGTTGGTCCCCTCTAAGAAAAGTTCTCATTCATGAAAAGGTACTATGCAGAGGACTTTCTAAGTTGCTCTTTAAAACCTCTTAAAGTTCAAAATGAGGGTGTAAAAACATTTTAAATAAGGTTATTTAAAGCCCTTGCTTTTATTCTTTGCCTTGGACATGTGAGATCTAATCTCCTATATGTCCTGGGGGACTTTTCAAGGGATTTCCTAGCTGCCAGTGATTTTTCTGTTTCCATTGTGAAAGACTAGGGATGGGATGAATCCTTACAGGTGTGCCTTAGAAGTCCTGGCTGGTTTAATATCTATTAAACATGTGACTTCTCTAGATGACATTTTATGCCATTGCAAAAGCCCTAGTAAAGTTTGCTTTTTTTGCTAATATCAAGATGCCTTGGAAGGACAGTTTTTAGTTTTGAAAGCATAATAAACTCTACGTTAGCAAAAGCAGACTTGCCAGCAGAATGTCTACCCATATAGCTCTCCCAGCCAGTTTCTTCCTAGTGCAGACAGTAGTCCCAGGACATCCTCTCTGTCAAATGCCCTCTCACCTTACGTGTGGAAAAGCTACGTGTTACTTTACTTTGCTTTCAGAAATGCTGAGGGCTTGTGACTCCCCTTAAGTTACAGGCTCCTGTACTGCTGACAGTCAATTTTCAGTCATCTCAATGTAACTCTTGGCTTATTCTTTAGTCAGCACAGCCTTTCAGCGTCAGCGTGGTGCGTAGAGTAGATCTTTTGTAGCAGTAAGACTGGAGGCTGCCATTATGCATCACATACAAGGAGGCTACGGGGCCGTTTCCCTTTTCAACACACCACTGACGACCGAGTTTTGCTCTTGGCATGTTTTTTTTGGCATTGCAGAAAATTAAACCCGCTTAGAGCATTATATTAATGAAACGTGGCCCAAAGCAAGGGGAGAGACTGGGAATTGAGACAACATCTTGATTCTCATGCCAGTGAGCTGCACCAGTGCTGTAGCTGGGCACTTCAGATTGTGCTGGCACTGAGGGCTGTCTCTGCTGAGCTCCGTGCAGGACTTAACTCCTACATTATTTTAGGTAAGCTGGAAGCTCGCAGAGTACAGTGGAATGCCGCCGTATTCTCACAAGAGAGTCATGGTTTCCCAAATGCTGCAAACAGCCAAATGAGAAAGAAGTCAGGCATATTTATAGTGTACTGGAGTTTTTCCTTTGAGCAGAGACTTTTCTTTAGTAAGCGACTCTCTTCACAGCTGATTATAAACATTACATTTTTAAGACTACCAAAGCAACGATGCAAAATGTGGGTGCAAAAATTTTACAGGATAACCCACATAATCCTAGTACCCGAGATGTGTCAGGTTTAAATATAAAGAGATTGACAGATAAAAACTGGACGGCTGAGTTGCACCCTTTATGCTCAGCTGGGGAAGGATAAAAACAATATGTCACGACCCAATTGGTCCATAACCCTGGTGAAAAAGATGCATGGCTACTAAACCAGCTGAGTGTTTATTACTTACAGATAATTCTAATTGTTCACAGGGGTGAATTATTCATGGGCTTTAACGCTGAACAGATCATTCAAATTAACAGTTTCCAGCGGGTAGGAAATTCAGTAATGTCTTTTTAAAGCGTGCAATTTTGACTTACTATCTGATCAAATATGCTAATGCTATGCTGAGATTCAGTTTGGTTCATGATTTTTTAAATGGCTTCATGAGACTTTTTATGATATTTGACAGCTGCTTCCAAAATTAAATTTCTGATCTGGTACATGTTATCACCTTCCTAGGGGTGAAGCTATGGGGTGGGTGGTGGGGTGGACACCAAGATAGCAGGTTTATTGGCTTTGCAAAATAGTGTGGTAATCCTATATAAAGCAGATCACAGGGAGAATGTGAAAGTGTTTTTTTAATAAGGCCGCTGGATTGTCCACATTTGCCATGGGGCACTGGGGGCTAGCTCACAGGTTTGACAGGGGGACGTTGAACTGGAGTGAGTATGAGACACTGGGAGAGGTAAGATGCTAGAGATGTCAAGCAGTGGTGAAGTTGGTAAGAGCCCTACAAGGAGACGGTGGTTACTGACTCTACTGCAAAGCAGCTGGTGTATTGCCAGCACCTGCTGGGATCCTACCACATTGGCAGGACATTTGGGAACAGGCAGGCAGAGAAGCCTGGACTCAGCAGAGACATCTCTCCTCATGTATCACACAGTCATCTTCAGCAGTGACCTTAATGCTTTTTTGGTGTATGGACCACTAAATCTGAACACCATGACCAAGAAGTGTCATAAAAGCCTGTTGAAAAGCATCTAGGCTCAGGTCCTCATGACAGCTCAAGACCCATTGTTAAACTGACAAATTTACTTTTGTTGTTCAAGAAAAATTCATTTCTGGGCTAGAGCAGGATCAGTGGTGGAAAAAGAAAGATCCCATTGAGTACTGAGAACAAAAAGAAATTGGTATTGATCTTAACTGCTTTATGTTGTTTGGAGTTTTTTGTAACTATCAACAGAGAAATAGGGGGAAATTTAAATAAGCTAATGCTTAGAAACTGTAAACTTTTTGGCAACCTAAACTGATATTTAAAGGAACTAAAGGAAATTCTGGAAAATGCAGAATCAGGCACCCACCAAAAATGTATTTGTTCCTCTCAAACTTCTTGATGAAAAGGACCTGGGGCTCTTGCTAGCCATCAAGTTGAACATGAGTTAGCAGCATGCCTTGGCAGCAAAGATGGTCAACACTGTCCTGGGCTGTGTTATCAGGACTGTAGCCTGTAGATTAAGGGACGGTGATTATTGTCTCCTGCTCGCCATGTGTATTGCCTCCTACTCAGCACAATTTTGGATGACACCCCCCAGTACAAGAAAGATATCAATAAACTGGAGTGAGTTCAGCAGAGGGCCACCAACCTGACCAGGGACTGGACCACATGCTCTGCTATGGGAAGGGAACTGCATTTGAGAAGAGAAGGCTTTGAGGGGACCCAACAGCAGCCTTACGCTACCCTGAGGAGACTATTGAGAGGATGGAGCTGGCTTTTCACGCTGGTGCATTGTGGAAGGATGAAAAACAGCAGGCTTAAGCTGAAACAAAAGAAGTTCAGACTAGATGTCAGGTTTTTCCTGAGGACAGTGGAGCAGGATGCCCAGAGAGGTTGTGTTGTCTCTGTCCTTGAAGGTTTTCAACAGACAAGATAAAGCCCTGAGCAGCACTGTCTGACCTCTAAGCAGGGGATGAGAGACTAGAAACCTCCTGAGTTGCCTTCCAATCTGAATTATCCTTTAATCCATAGGATCCTGTGATCCTTTTGTGGATCTTTTGTGGAACAAACAAGACTTTTGTGGAAACTTAACTATTGTTTGCTTTTCCTAGCCCTAATCCACACATGCATTACTGCAAAAAACAGTGTTCTTTATTGAAAGCCTGCTATGTAGGACATTCACTGTACCACAGTAGGGAATATGTGCCTAGAAATATAAAGGGATGTTGGTGAACATAATTCTGAGGGCTATGAAGATACCAAGAGCTGAGAAAGCTTCATAAAATACAACAGGGGACTTTTTGATTTTTTTTCAAAATCAAAAACCTGAATAGACCTCTTTTTTATTTTTCAGGGGACACACAAAGCATTTCTCTTTCTGGCCTCTGAGTAGAACTGGAAACCTGCACTGAAATGCCCCAAATTCTCTGTTCTGCAAGCAGACAGCTGTCACTGTTATTTCCTGTGACATTCATTCATAGTGCGCGTGCCTTTTTTCCCCTTTAAACATTAGTGTTGTCCATTACAGAGGACAGCACCTCCTAAAGCCCTGTGTCCCCTGCTTCCCTTAAACATATGATCCCCCAAAAGTCCCTTTTGCACCTTCTGAACCAGCAGCTGGCCCTGTCCTGCAGAGTGGCTGGGGTTGGCAAAGCTGCAGGAATTGCCAGCCTGAGTGACCATGGCACTCCCACAAGCTTTGCAGGATCCTGCAACTCCAGCACATGGACTAAAAGCAAGCTCTCACGTCCTTCCCACAACAGGCCCACCAGTTGCCCTAGCCCTGACTTGACCCAGTGTTGCATGCAGGATAAATGAGCACAGAATGTGCATGTTTGCCTGAAATAACTCAACCCTGGCTGCCTTTGCAAATGGTACTAATAAAGATGTGGTGAAAAAGGCTTCAACACAAGCTGTCCGGGGCCTGGAGACGCTGGGAATGAATCTTGGGTGACTACACAACATTTTCTCATCTTTGCTAAGCTAGCTTAGGTGTATGCATTTATATTGCAGTTACAGTTTAAGACGACCAGAGGAGGACAATTTGTCTCCACTGACTCCTGTGTATGTGGCAAACGCCTGTTGTGATTCTGATTTAATTACAGAAAAAAACTCCGTTGTGCCAGATGGGCATAATTTTTATTGCTTCTATTGCTATAGTAACTGGGTGGTTTTAAAAAACTCTACAGATTAAGGGTGTCATCCATGATGAGAGACACTAGTAAATCTGCAGAAGTGCTGCACTTTTCTAGGCTATCCAGCAGGAAGGTTCCACGGTGTGCTCCTGAGCGAGGAAATGGTTCTCATTATTCTGTAGGAGGAGCAAAACATCTGCTGGAAGCTTTCTGCAGGCTTATTGCCTGAGCTAAAAGAAAGGCTGCAATTAATTTTTATGGGCATCTCGAGATGGCTGTTGCTATTTTGAAGCTCTAGCACAATAATGTAGTTATTAGCTTGGTTTTATACCATTGTAGTCTCCCGGAGAGAGTAAGTATCACCCTTCAGTGAGTCATAAACTTTAGGTAGCTAAGGAAATTCTTCTCAGGCTTGCTTGTTATCAGAGCAGGAAGATCTTAATATTGACTAGAAGAAAGCTTTCTAAAAGTTTGCTATGTTAATGCCAAAGTTTGCAGGTACGTGACCTTCACTGTTTGTGTACCTCTTAGCAAGACAAGAAATTTTTTCTAAAAAGAAGTCTTCCACTGGACATGCTCTTCCTCCTGTATTGATTGTGAGCCTGTTGCCATCAGGCTTTTCTCATTGTCTTTTGTGGAAGGAACTTACCAGGGACTGATTCATTCATTAAAAATAACAGGGGAAGCCGAACGCTGTAGTCTGACTTAGCATTTCCCTGTAAGGATATCCAGTTATCTAACATGCAAAATTCAGTATGATGAAAAATTTGATCAAGCAGACTTAGCTGATAGATGAGCTTTAAATTACCACAAGCCTCTGCTGCCATATGAAAGATGTGCACAGATGTCACCTGCTTCAATGCACATAATTTTTTTCCACTCAGGGGGGTTAACACAAAAGCTAGGGAGGCCGAGGAAGTTTCCATACAAGATTTTCTTGAGTTCAGTAAATTTGATAAAGAACATCTGCTTCTCTTGGACTAACAGAATTATTATTTCACAGCCTAATGACAAATTCAAGCATTGTTGTTATTAATGTTGTTTCCAAATCTTGTTTGTGCCCACCTGGCTGCATTGAGACACGTTTTGTGGTGTTAGATTTTATTCATTGCCTCTTTCACAATATGAAAAGGCCAAGAAGCTGTGAGCAGCAGACTGCGCCGCCTGTGGAGCCTCTGATGTCTGTCCAGGACAAGATCAGCGCTCACTTAACTAGGGCACTGTTTGGTTTATCTCCTTTCCCTAAAATCCGTTTTCATTGGACTTGTATTTCCATCTTCTCTACCTTTCTGACACACGCATTTTTTAAATCAGCCAGTGGTTTCAGTGGTTCTTAATTGCTTAAGCAGTATTTCCTTAACAAACCAGGTGATGCTGGTGCAAGGAGTAGTGAGCTGAAAATCAAGAACTGGGCAGCACAGTGAAGCAGTAGATTAAACCAGAGTTTGTCAGCTATGTATACAGTGATTAAAAGCATCATGAGAGTCATGTAGGACAATTTATTTCAGTTAACATCTAAGATGCTATAGCTTTCCCTACCTCCCTGCTCCCTCCACAATTTATTCTCTTAGTTAAACATCAAAGACTCTCTTGGATCATAAATTCTGATTTGTTACATAATGCATATCGCTGTTGGGTTTTTTTTTCAGTCCAATTTTAAACATGTTGTGAAGGCTATTGAACAGATTACAGATGTCGTTGTTGGGAAGATACCCTGAATTCCTCTTCTTGTCATTTCATCATGACTGTGCAGGAGCCATCAATACCTTTCATCTAGAGAGCAGGCTTTCTGCACTTGTCTCAGTTTCCAGAGAGGTTCATGTAGGACTCAAATCTTTGGTATTACAGGAGAAGGCCAGTTGGCTAACATATCTGTTGGACTAGAGAGTTGTAGGACAGCTTTTTCTCTCGTCAGGTCATTCAGACTCGTTCCACTGCTCTTGCTTTCTGGGTCCATGCAATGGCTTGCTGATAGCAACGTTCTTGTTCACATGCAGAGATTTACTGCTGTGGGTTGCTGAGCACCAGGAAGAGCGACTGCACAGGCCTACCTCCATCCATGCTGAACAACCCTGAAACTCCCCAGTCCAGAGGACAGTACAGAATAAGAATGAAGGGAAACATGTCTTTGATCTGCTGGTACAATAAAGGGCACTTTCGTTTTTTGACCAATGCCTATTCACCAGTTCAACAAGGTAAGCAATATTCCTACTGCTCATCTCAAAAGTGCACATGCTTTATGTGACAAGGCAAAATGAGTCACTGAGTTTGATAATAAGCCTGAACAAAGAGCTTGATCATAATATCCTACATAAACAGTAGCAGTAGTGATTACTTTCCTTTTGTGTCTTCCTACAGCTATTTTTGCCCTGTACAAAGGTTAAAAGCCTACTGCTAATGCAGCCTCCTTTGCCCGAGCTGGTGGAGGCAGTGTCCTTTTAGGTATAAAGATTGTATCTTTGCTGATGGCAAGATGGTTGTTGTGTAACACTGTACTAGCCCCATTTGCAAAGCATCTTGTAGGATTGCTGAGACAGAAAAATTAATAAACATCACGATGTACTTAGAACCCTGAGCAGATCCTACAATTAATTTATCCTATCCAGTAAAAACTTAGTCACAAACAAACGTCTTTTTGCCAGAAGTAAATATGATTAAGTCTTCCTGTTTTATGTTAAATTGATTTTAGCAGCTGATGAAAAGAAACCAAAACAGATAACTTGGATAGTTCAAATGATTGCAAAGAGCTTCTTGATACTTTCCTTTTTGAAAGTATACAGATGGTTTTAAGAAGGTTTGGAAACTTCTACAAGATGCAATATCTGTAAGAAGCTAACTCTTCGAAATTCATCTTTCAGTGAAAATATTATTTCAGTTCCTTTTCATTTTTATTATTCAGATTTACATATAACTGCTTGAGACAAATAAGAATAACCTAAAACTTTAAATGTAAAGCCACCAATTCACAGGCGTCTTGTACACTCATGTTCTGAATCCCAGGTGACTCTCACATGTGTGTACAGGCTACAGAAGCAAAGTTAAGGCCTTGAATTACTGTACAGTAATCTGAAAAGTTGTCTTAGTGTGTTGTTCAATGCCTTACCAGAAGGCTCATTAACCTTTGCAAAGAGTGACTGATCCCAAGGAATTCTGCTGGACACCCCAGCAGAGCGAAGACTTGGTGACTCAGGTGGACTGGTGTCTGAGCACAAATGCTGAAAATACGTACGTGAAGGAAATATGACTCTTTGGGGACGCTGATGAAGCCAGTCCCTGGAGCAGTGTCCTCCCTATGGAGGGTGTTCACCATCAGGTTTTGTGTTCTTTCCTTTGTGCGCTTTACTGGATTTAGATTATTCAGCTGCAGTAACTGGACAAGAGTTACCACTGCATGTCTCCTGGTTTTTATAGGCTATCAGGGAGCATTTGGTTATAATTCATAAACATTACTAGAAAAATATGCTTGTAAATGTCAGTATTAACTGCCCTGTTAAAAGAGGGAGCAAAAACAGACTCTGTGCTGGCAGCATCCTTTACAAGCAGCACACGGAGATGTGAGCTGTTGTGCTTGTGATTGACCTTGGGTCTGTTTTGGCATAGATGGGATTGTAGGTTGCATGTGTGAGGTAGTTTAACGTCTACTAATTAGGACCTCTGCTTGTGATGGGCGTGACTTGCCCAACATATTGCTCACCAAATGCTGGCTGGGACAGTTGACATAGTTCATGGTGAATCAGAGCAGAACACGGAGACTGGCTTTTTAAAGAGTGGTGCTGGGGGGAAGAGAGTCTCTAGTGGAGAGCTGGGAACAGATGGAGACTCAGTAGGAAGGCAGGAAACCAGATTGCCTGCCTCTGATTTGGCATCTCTGAAGTCAGTGCAGCAAAGCTAGTTTAAACCAACTTGAAGCTGGACCTCCGAAGTCTCCTCTGAGGCACATAAATAGAGAGGAAGAGGAGGAATCAATTCTCCTTGAGGCAGCCTGTAGCACAGATCTGCTAGGCACGTGTGTTAGACAGGAGAGGAGGTAGGGACAAAGGGGAATAAAACCTACGCAGGGTGGTTAGACAGAGACTGGCACCAGTGGGATTGCCTGACCATGCATGGTGCATGTTTGCACTTGGTTGGATGTAAATGTTGACAATGGTGGAGGAGGCTGTGAAGAGAAAACCTTAAAAACAGAAGGCAAGAGATGGTCAACCCAAAACTTAGGATGAGAAAAGAGGTGCGTGTAGCTAATAATGAGCTATTTATTGCAATTTAAAGGAAAGTCGAGAAGGTAAATCTTGCCTGTACTCGGAGTGCAAATCTCACCCAAGCCAGAGGCACCAGGAGGGCAGTACACTTGTCACAGCTGATCTATGAATGCTATTCTTAGACGTAGCAGGTTATTTATTATGGATGTTTTGAACCAATGTGTCATAATGCATCATCTCAGATAGGAAAGGGTAAGTCTTATTCCTTTAGTCTTGCAAAAATGTCCTGTTTACTGTGCTATCAACTAAGAAGTTTCTGCCTAGAACAAAATTCAGTGGGGTTTTTAATTTCCCTTAAGCTTTAACTTGAGTTTAATTTTCCCTTGTGCCTGTATTACAGAAGAACTGAGAAAACAAAAGAGATTGGGACCCCCAGAGAGTAAAAAGTTACCCTTATTCTAAAGCAGGTGATGTATGTGCTGGCCCAAACCTCACCATCTGTGGGTCAAGGCTGCATTTTTGTTTTTCAACTCTGGATCTGGTGCCCACTTTCCCAGTATCTCCGTTCCCATGTTCTAGAAATAACTACAATCTTTTGTATTTTTCATATGAAGCAGGATGGAGTGGGCAGCAACTTCACTTGCTGCACAGCAGGACGATCAGAATGACACCTTTAGCAAAAACTTGTTGAACCCAAGATCTTTTTAAGAAATAGCTTCTTTCTGAGAAGAGCTTTCACAGCTGCTCTTCACCAACCAGCTCTACTTGAAAGCTAAATGAGACAATAGCTAAGGATAGAAAACAATGCTTGGGCCACGTACGCAAGGACTAAAGAGCTGCAAATGGCATGTTGGCATCTCACAAGCGACTTGTGAGAAGATGGGAGATGTTGTGGAGGCATCGCGATTGCATGAAGCAGTTGTATAAGTCCCTGTGTGGATCGTAGCCCAGGAGAAGCTGGAGTGAGGAGTGTCTCGTGACAATCTAGTTTCCTGAAAAATCAGCTTGTGAGATTGGCCCAGAACTGGAAAGCCTGGAGAAAGAAGCATAATGTTAAGTAGTATGTTTCAGGACGAGGAAGATTAGGGTTTTTACTTTATTTCCGTATGTCCTTTGTAAAACTACATTCAGGGGGTTGTGTCCAAGTATTGGAAGAGTGGGGATGGGACTGGAGGACTCTGATGGGAAGACCTGGAATATTAGACCTTGTACAATGCTGACTGTCTGCAATCCTGATAAAGAATTGTAACAAATCTAAGTCCTGATAAAAAGCCATACAGCACTTGCAACATGCAGTGTCCCCTTTGTTATCTTCTGTTGTGCAATCTCAGTGTTTGCCAAGGCGGATGCAAGTGCTATTATTACTGAGCCTCCATTTTTAAGAAACATGATTCTAGCTCCTAAAATCACAGATTGGCTTAGAATAAGTGTTTTGAGGGAACTAACATATGTACACCTTTGTCTTTCTGCTTGTTTCGTTTGGGATGGTTATTTCCCAAGCTTTGCTTGATAAGCGTACAGCTTAAAAACTTAAAAATAAATTTAAAAAAAGGTTAAAAAAACCCCCAAACCCGAAGGCTGATGCCTGTCCCCCATGGCAGCCTGGAGGCCGGCAGCCGGCACCCCTTCCAGCACGCAGGCAAAGGCAGGCCATGGCTGCAGAGCAGGCGGTGTGTTCCCTGGAGTGCTGCCAGGGCTGGGAACACAGCGACGCTGGGGGAGGACCAGGAGGGGAAACAGCTCATCGGTGAGTCAGCTGGCTTGGGACCACTTGCCACAGAGACCTGCAGCTAGGAATGACCCAGCTCCGGCACTCATCTTCCCAGGAGAGGGGGCCTATGGCTACAAAACAAGCCTAGGAAAGGCTACAAAAATAATGTGTCTATAAAGTTATTTATATTCTCAAAACAGAGGACTGTTATGTGGAATATAATAGAAAGTGAGAGGGAGTATATGGTACTCACATAGCTGCCACTGAGGTGCTTTTTTTTTTTTAAGGATTGTGAATACAAAGCAAATTGCAAAAGGAAATAAAAATCCTCCAAAGGAAGAGAGGGGGAAGAAAGAGAAGAGAGGAGAGCAAGAGGAAGAAGGAGGGGATTTTTTTTGTAAAATGCTCACACCAGGAACATTCTTACCTGTTCCTGACCTGCCCAGGTGGGATGGCAAGTGATTTTGCAGCAGTGATGCAGCAGGCTGGTGGTATATCAGCCCTTTTTACCTTATGCTGGCCAGATTTTTGTAGGACTCATTAAAAGGATCAAGAAAGCACTATAAGTATGCAAATGTAATGAAGGGTTTATTTGTTTGATTGGATTTTTTCCCCTCCCCTTGGGCCACATTTACACCCAGCTTGAGGAGGCAGAGGTGAAAGGAGAGTGTATTGAACAATTTAGAGGTGATATCATTTTGGACTCGTGAAAAATTAGACTTTAAAGACCCCAAATAAATTGCTGCGTGGCTCAGCTGCAACATGACATTTAGTACGTGTCATAAGTCTTGCTTCAAAGTAGAGCCTGCCAGCTAGGATAGCACAGGGGGCTTGACAGAGATAATGGATGGAATGAGACTTCCAGCTGAAGGAATGAAATGGCGAAGCCTGTAATCAAAACGTGAGGAGCATTTTAGGGATGATTGTAAAAGAGCTGGCAGAAGGAAGGCAATGAGAGTTTGAAGACTCGAGAAATGAGACAGCCCAGAATTGTACCGATACTGAAACAATACTGAGAAAGGATGCAACCAGGCCTGTGCTTCTCTAGACCTGGAGAAAGACAGTGCTGTGACTGGGAGAGTGTAGGGATCCTCACTAGGCAGTGTGCCGTAGACATAGAGCAAGAGGTGGTCCATACCCTGGAGCGCTGACCATCAAACCCTGTGGGGATGTAAAGTCAAAAGTTAGGGAACTGTACTTCTACAAGGAGCTTCCTCTGGATAGAGAAAACACAGAGGACAGGAGCAATAAATCAGAGAAGAGCTAGGGGCGTTTCTTGGGAGAGCATTGGACTCATAAAAATTTCTGTAGTGTTGGAGAAGGCCAGGTCAAAGACGTACCATGTGAGGGAATGGGGCCTGTTCTTGGAGTAACCTGCTCTAGGCACCACGTCTTTGTCTATACAAAGAGTGGTTGGTAGGTAGGTGCAGGGGACTTGTTGCCTTACCACAGATTTCTGCAGTAGGCAGTACAATCATCCCCCATGATGAGCTGAATTATCTAGCCAGCTGACCAGGCAGGGCAGGAAACATCACTCGCAGGCAGAGAAATGTCTGCTTAGCTCCACTGAGCCACCTAAGCCACATGTGAGCTCTGGCTCCCCACCGCTGCTCTGGCACCCCAAATCCGGCTGCTTCCCATTTCAAAGGTACTGTGGTTACGGTTCCTTCAGCTCACCCACCAACTCACCCAGTTGTGACTGGGTTTAGCCAGTTGACTCCTTCTTACTGCATTTTCTTTTCTTTGTCGATTGGCACCCAGTGGAGTGGAGGCACTGTTGCTCTTGGCCTCCATGGGTGGAGATAAGCAAAGGATTTAATGTGAAAGGACTCATTTGGGACCTTCAGAACTCAAAGCATAAAATAGCAAGTCACAGCTCTAGAGGGGACCATAATTGTAAACCAACAGAGGAGAGACTGATACTGTCTGTAGGGGGCTACTGTGGGACTATGGCAGTGTGTGGGTTTTTTCTGAACACGTGGTAAAAGTGTTTGTGTCCAACACCTTTTCATTTCCAACTGAAAAATGATCCCTCTTCTTCCCCTTTCACTTGCTCAATGCATTACCAATTTAAAAAAAAAAAAAATAAATCAAATTAGCATCTGTGTTACCTGCAACTTCCTAGATTTAGGGCAGAAAATGTCAATAAGATTTACTTTATAATAAACCATATATAGAAACTGTATCCTTTAATTGCTAGACCTATCACGTGGACTTAAAACTGTTATGTTTCTAATTGATGCAGGAGTTATAATTAAGAGAAAAAGTGGAGAAATTCCGTGCCCATTGGCAGTTGAAGCCTTTGCTGCTCACCTTAGCTATATCTGCAAATATGATGACAAATACAGCAAGTAAGTAAGAATATATGTGTGTGTGCATGTGTGTATTTCTTTCACTCCTTTTCTGTTGCTGCGATGTTTGAGTTTTCCGTGTTGAGCTGCAGCTGAGGGCCCAATCCTGCTTTCACGGAATTAATCTCTGACAAAACTCCTGTTTCAGTCAAAGATCAGAAGCTGGCTCTGCATGAGGACAAGAGCTGCATTGCTAGTGTTGTTTTGGCTCTATCTTCCCATCCACCAGTCAAAAAAAATTTGAGACTTATGTACTTAGCATCTTTTAAATGACTTTTAAGAAGTGTTGGGAAGATGAGCCAGCAGGCTGATGTTCTTGGCTGCATCAAATTGAAGACTAAGTAGAGAATTCAACTCGGGTCTACCAGCCCCACAAGTGTCTCAGGCTAGCTCAGCTCTCCACCCCTATCAGCAGATGGTGTTTAGGTGGTGGTCTGTGATAATCGTGTTACCTGGAGCCAGAAGGAAAGTACAATCAGTTGTGGATGTAAAGATGATCTAGATGATCTGGGAGAGCAGAATGTGGATCTTTTGGCTCCTGAATTCCGGTTGGGGTCCTCAGTATTAGCTCTTAACGTAGCAGGGAGAAACAGAAGGAAGTAAGAAGAGCAGTGGTGAAGCTTGGCTGTGGGAGTAGCCATGAGGTGTGGAAGATTTCAAGAACTAAAAACTGAGGAGCAAGAAAAAGCAGCAGGGATTTTCCAAGCCAGTTCTGGGCAAGGCAGCAGGAATTCAGTAAAAGAGATGAAAGAGGAGGAGGTGGTTGCTGGAGACCAATGCTGGGATCTGATTTGAGGACATCAATACGAAAAAGAGGTGAGGTAGTAGATTTAAATGGTAACTAAAAAAATGAAAGCAAGAAAGTGGGAAATCTTATGACCGAAGAGCGAATATTTTGGCAGTCCTAGCGTTAGTCATAATCTAAAAATAAGGATGTCAGTCTTTTCTAGTTCTGCCTTATGGAGAGGTGCTCCACACACCAGCACCGCACGCTCTGGCTCTACCCCCACATCCTCCTACCTACTGTTAACAGCAGCAGAAATCATTCTTTGGTCGCAATAGAGATAAACAAGAGGAGAAGCATCAGCAATCTTCTCTAAACTGTAACGTAATGTGCCTGAGACTTTTTTAAGTTACAAATTGAAGGGATTCAGACCCACAGCTCCCACCACGTGGATGTTTGTCACGGGTAAGCTGGAGGAGTCTGCATCAGTACTCTTACTTAGGTGGAGTGGTGCAGAGGTGAGGGTGTTGCTGAGGTTTTTCTTCTGAGAGCAAGGAAGTCTGTTCTTTTAGACACTACTAGAAATTTCCAAAATTGTGCAACTTAACTGTAAATGACTGTCATATACATTGTACAAAATTTCTGAAGATGATACTTGCACTAAGTATTAAGTCCTGGGTCTGCTTTACCTTTGGGACTGCAGAGTCTTTGGGGTTATTTTTTGCATCCCAGCTTCAAGTGTTTGGCTGAACGGTGCTTTTCCCTCCCCTTCTCTCTTGGCTTTTTAGGTATTTCATTTCTCACAAACCAAACAAGACCTGGCAGCAAGTGTTCTGGTTTGCCATCAGCATCGCTATAAACAATGCCTACATCCTCTACAAAATGTCAGAGGCCTACCACGTGACAAGGTATAGCCGCGCACAATTTGGTGAAAGACTCGTAAAGGAGCTTCTGGGCTTGGAAGACACCTCACCCTCCCATTGATGCATTGTTCTTGGTGGCGTAGGCAGGGAGTGGAGGGTAAGCAGAAGAAGATACCACACCTGGAATGGCAAAGCAAGGAACTTGTGACACCACCAGTGCTGTCCTTATCCAAAAATGCCAAGTGATGCCACTAGAGAGGTGAAAACTTTGTTCCTAGTAGCAGCTGGATGTAAACATGTCCTGCAGAAAGTGCCAGTGGAAAAGCTGACACAAAATTGCCTATGCGAATGCCCTGTGGGAATCTGTACACCAGAAACAGACTTAAGGTAGTCATCATCTCAATACTTTTTGTTGAGCAGGGTCATCTTGTAAAGTTCCTCTTGGGCTAAGAGCTTGTCATAAGCCGGCCATAGCTCAGCAGACCTAGGCGGGCATTACAGAAAACTCGATACCTTGCTTGGAGTTATTCAATTCTGGGACAAGCAACGTAAGTCTGCACCATGGGCTGTGGTTGAGAGTGCCTGCCATCCTGTGAGGCATTGCTGCTGTCCTCCCAGTGTGCTAAACGGAGCAGTTCAGATACACGAACACCAAAGCAGGCGTATTGACAAACAAAACCTTCGCAGGCAGGCAGCCAGGAACTGAGGACCAGTTAAGACTTTTTCTTTCTGTCTTTTTTTTTTTTCCCCCCTTTGTTTTTGTTAATGTAATGTAAGGCAATTTGATCCCAGGTAGAACATAGCAAAATTAGGAGAAACCAAATACATTAGTGAATTTGAAATGGAAAATACATTACATTTATTTTCTTTTTTAACCAAGGTGAAACGTTTTATACACAAGCAGTGAGTAACACTGTAAGTATTAACAGTGAGTAAACCAGTAAGCAAATACTGCCTCACATCTTAACTGCCACGGTCAGTGTACAGGTGAGAAATCAGAGTATAACAATTATATTTTTTCTTGATTTCAACTGTATCTTAAATGTTGCTGAAAAATGTAATGGACTGTTAAGGTTTTAGAAACAGTGATTTCTTTCTTTTCCTTTTGTAACTGTCAAGACTTTTTTGGTCCATTTTAGAACTTCATTCAATACACAGTTGGCAAGAAAAAATAAGTCACTAATAGCAGTGTGTTTCCCATTATCACTGCGGGGTGTTCTGTAGGAATTCTCCTTGTTAGAATTCAGGGCTTGTGACAGTACTTGTAATTAAGCAGATTACATGTTTAGCAAAATAACATAGCGTTGTGTTTCACAAAAAGAAAGAAGTCCAGTTGCAACCATACCTTAAACCTTACTAAAACAGAGCAAGCCCAAAGAGCTCTCCTGTCCTGAGTAACGCCGCAGAGGACAAGCATCGTCATGAGCCGGTGCCCATGGCTGGAACACCACGTTTTGGTGCTGGTGGAATCTGAAGGCTGCTGAAGCTTTGGAAAACAAAGCCGAGAGAGAGAAGTATGATTGAAACAGGGGAGAATTGATACTGAGGTAAAATACCACCCTGCCCTCTACACATTACTGATTTCAGTCCACAACTCAATCAGCAAAAAAGCTCTGTGTTCTAAAGGTTAGCAGTGATGGACACAAACTTACAGGGCAGAAAACATGTTGCTTAGAGGACCAGCTGGTTTTAGGTCCCCAAGCCTGAAATGTTTTGCTGAAGAATGACTTGGGTTGATTCAAGAGGAATGGAATGATTGAGTGATTTCTTTATCAGTGTAAGCGTCACCAGGTTATATGTATCTGGCAAGAGACAATAGAGGGTAACTGACATCAATTTGAGAACTCCCGAGGTTTCATCATTATGTGATGTGCAAATGCACCGCATGGAAATCATGACAGGCTCCAGCAGGGGTTAGTAAATTACTGACTAGCCCAAAGAACATCCTTGCACTGACATCTTTCTATTTCCACCAAAGTCTTATTTTTTTGGAGTAGAGTTAGAGGCAGATCTCACCTGGTTTCAGGGCGAGTAAGAGGATGGCCAGCTCCATGGTGGTTCTGCTTGCTTGCAATACAGCCTGGAGACTGTCCCACACGTCCTGCTCTGCCTGCCAGCTGCACGATGTACAGCAGTGGGCTTCCTAAGCAGCCCTTTTCACTTCTCAGTCCACAAGGTCTCCACCCAAGGAAACGTGGAAGAAAGAACAAAACCTTGTGCACCGAGGCCTCCTAGCCTCAAAAGGAAGGAGAGGCTTTGTACCACTCCAGTTCTTGGCAATGCCAAGCTGCGCAGGAGCCCAGGGATGAGTTCAAATCTTCTTGGCCCTGCAGAGAACTGAGACCACCCCTTTTCAGACTGTGTGTGGTGGCTGGTTCTTGTCAGCCTTGTAAGTATTCAAAGAGGGAGAGGAGCTAGTGTGAGGCATGAAAAAGAAACGGTCAGCAGTATAAGCCCACGGTTTCCTTTTTTGAGGGAATTTCCACAGAGGTACCTAAAGACAAAGGGTGTTCTTAATGCTCCCTGCTATATTGCAACATGAAGAGTAGCTACAAGTTCATTATGTCCTGTAAATTTATACGGTAGCCAGAACTGGGGCAGTAAGGAAAGGCCTGGCTGCAACGTTGCTGATGGGACAGCTTGAATGAACAGTAGCTGCTGGGAGCCCAATTTCCTTGCATTCCCCGGCAACGCTGGGGCATTTGTAAAATGCACATGCCCCCAGCAGAGATGGGAGGTTTGCAGGAGTGTCTCCTCGGGGACACTTGGCACTTCTGAGGAGTAAGCACAGCACTCTCCAGCTACATTGTAGCCCCCTGAGATAAACCTAGAGCCTTTGGCCAATTGTTACATTACAATGTATGCTTAAACACTTGGATCTAGGCCATCCCGTACAGAAAATGCCTTTTCTTTTTCAGGTAGCAGTAGGTCCAAGGCCTTGGAATGTTTAATTTTCCACTAACGTAGGCTGTTAATTATGTGAATTACTTGAGCTAAAATCATGAGGTCCTAGATTTTTGCCTCAGGGACTGGGTCCTGAGTAGTTTTCCCTAGAATTGGTGTTGACGGGGGATTACACAGTGGCTAACTATTACCGGGAAGATGCTTTAGTCTCCTTTGTAAAGGAGAAAAATGAAGACAAAATTATAGCTTTGCAATGAATTTCATTTTCTTAGCCTTAATCATCCCTCATCGTTTTGAACTGCTGCCCTACATATGCACAAACATTCCATAAGTAAGCAAAAATATTTATATATATTTATATGTACAAAATGCCTGAATTTTGGCTCTCGAAGCCACCAAGCAAAAGCCACCAAAGCATAGTCTATATCCACAGATGACTATTCCACCTCATCTTCTCCATTTATTGACTAGGAGTGGATAGGGTTGGGGAAAGTTAAGATTTCTCCTTGTTAAAAAAGCATCTTGCACTTTCTCTATGTTACTACAAACAAGGCAACGTAATTAAGGAAGAAACTGAATCATTTTTAAAAGGCAAAAGTTTGTTAACTGCAGCTCAGCTTTTGTAGCATTTCCTTTACTGCAAACTGGCTTACTCAGATTTGGTTCTTCACCTGCTTGTAACGTTAAAGTTTCTCCCTAGTTAGAGGCAAACAAAAAAGGAGGGGTTACTCTCAAAGTAGTGCAAGGAGGCTAGTTATAGTGTGTGCGTGTTAATTGTGCAATGGTTTGTGAAATGATAGAAAGTTTGGGGTGCTTGGGGGGGAGGGTTGTAGCCTTGAGACAATCTGAGTAAGAGATCTTAAGCTCAGCAGTAGCTATAATGCAGTGGAAATACCAACCAGGTCACAGAGGAGCATCTCTGATTTTTTCCGGGGGGGGGAAAGAAAAAAAAAAGTTTGAAGCTGAAGTAGACAAAGGAGCAGCAAGGCTTGTTTCTCTCCTGCTGAACTGAATTTTCATTAACATACTTCTGAAAACTGAAAATTACTTATTTATTGTATGCAATCTTTGTTTCAAAGAACTGAGACCATCAGTAGGACTTACTGACCACCTTCTATGCACAGCACTTCTTTCAAGAAATGTCTATCATGCCACCATCCATTCTTGGAAAACATTTCTTTTCCCAGTATATAATATATAACACTGACTAGAGCTTAGAAGCCACTATGAAATGGTTTCCACTGCTTTTGTCTCAGTTGAAAAATGCTTCAAAGGGCTTGCAGAAACTCTGCTGCTTTTTATTTCAGCCCATCTGTGCGCTTGACACTAAGGCACAATTTAAAGAAATCTCTTCTCCGTTTTCCATTTCTGTTCTCCATCCCCAACCCTTCCACAGTTTCACGGTAGTCCAAGAATCCCAGTTTATAGAAGTTTCAGTGGCCCTAATGGGTACAACTTTCTTTTCTTCAGACAATTCCCAGAGAAAAATTAATTTAGCTGTTTCCAGACTGACATTAAGGACAGCAACTCAAAACAGCATTCCCATTCTTTACCTCCAGCTACACTTCTGTGTCTGTCTTTTTTTTTTTTTTTTTTTTTTTTTTTTTTGCACTGAAGAGGGTTTTTTCCTTCTAACATTTATTTACTAGTCTGTCTTGAGCTGGTGAATAGTGAAAGAAGGCTCCAACATCTCAGTCTTACATGTCTCAGTCCCCTAGCGCTAGAGCTGATTTTAGTGATGAGTGGGGGATTTTGCTGCACTGATAATTCTGCGCATCCGTGCTACTTTCCATGCAAGGATGGCAGAGTGCTTTAACACCCTCAGCACTCATGAGACATCATTAGCTCCTCGAATAGGAGCTTTCCGTTCCCTAATCAGACACCGAGGCACAGCACAGGTAAGAGGGTGATGGAACCATGGCGGTTTCACTCCTGCTGATTAAGTCCATGTTCTGCATTCTCAGTGACTTGGTTCTTGTTCAAATGTACTTTTCCAAACTAGAAATGAAAGCATGCCGAACATCATTCCGCCCTGAAGTAAGGGCTGTGGGACTTCATCAGGACAGGTTCCTTACTCCCTATAGGTTGGTAGGAGTCGAAACCAAGTTGCACTGAATGTAACAGAAAACTGGATAAAACATAGCAGCCCAGGCTGCCTGAGGAGCTTAGAGGAGGTAAATGGAGAATCTGAAGCTCTGCACTAGTCCAGTAATCAATATGAAACTCAGACAAGTCATTACTAAGGCTGACTTGAGAAAAGTCACTGAGGCTTAGGTGGAATACGAAGTCTTCCATCCATCTCTGTTCTGGAGTTTGCCATGGCACTTTCCTGCTGCTAGGACTACTGTAAGATTAACTGTTTGTAAGCCAAGAGCTCATCTCGATCTGCTTGAGAACATTCAAGTGTCAAAGGACTGTTAGCAGCGTTTCACAAAGGCGAGGAACTCTCAGCTCAAAACACGTGTATTTGGCCTGTCATTAACTAGGATATTTTGCACGGACAGATCACATCATCATCTGCTCAAATGCAAGCCTCTCACCAGCGCTACTTCGTACATATTCCCTCTTGTAACATTTCTTTCCAAACCTACCTTTGTTTCCAGAAGCATTATGAACTGGAAAAGCCCCCATATCATCATCTCACTGTTGGGGCGCAGTGGAGAATATCTGTGCTTTGTACAAAACAGGTCTCTTCCTCTTCTTTTGAGAGGCGGCTCTGTGTCTTCGGAAATCTAACCCTGGAGAAGTTTCCTGCCCTACACTTCCCTTTGCTTCCTTCATTCCATGGATTTAGAGCACATCCAAATCATCCTGCAGGTTCTTGGTCAGTCTGGAAGAGGTGAGAGCAGAGCGTTGGCCTTTCACTTTACTTTTATAGTATTGCTTTGCTGATCCTTTCTGCTATTTTGTAAATCTCAGACGGAACAGGGTAATTGTTTCTGAAGCCTATATACTATGATTGCAATCACTGTGAAGGTGTTGCCTGCTTTGCCCCATTAGCGCTGCCCGTCAGGTTTGTATGGACCCAAACCAGGTATCAGCATCACCACACCCACTGCTCCCATTGGAATGGCTGTAACATTCCTCAGCTCTGGATTGCTGTCAAAGAGGGGCCTTTGATGTGGTCTGGGGAGTTTTTTGGTGTTTTGATTTGTTTTAAACCCTGATGGGTCTGGTGAACAGCTGTTAGGTATCACGAAAAGGCCTTAAGTGGTAAATGCCTTTTGTATCACTCTTCTGAAGTAATAATTGCTTATATTAGATGTCAAGGTGGTCCACACGATGTGTAGTGCAAAACAAAAAAAATATCCATGAAAACATCACTCTGCAGAAGCGCCCATTTGATATAACTGCAACAACCCTTGAATGCGTGGGGGACCTGGATGAAGAACCTAGTGGGAAAGGACCGTAACGCCGTCCTGTAGGGCCACGATGTGCAGGACCCAATTGGATAAACAAAGAGGGGAGAGATGAGTGCAATTTGGGATCCAGGATCCTTGAAGAAACAGACTTCATAAGTCAAGCTAGCCTCACAGGTTTTACTAGGGAAGGGAAGATACCAGGCCCATGCAGTTTCCTCCCAGCCCTGGCAACTCTGTTTCTAAAATAAAGCTGGCAAATGCTTTCCCTCTTCAAGTATTTACGGTGTGCTCTGGGCTTCAAACAGAGCATTTTGTCCTATTTTCACTAGTTTCCAAAAAAAAAAAAAAAAAAAAAAGGAGCCTAGAAACGGAAAAGCAAAGCGCGGTACACTAGGTTCATCTGTCCAGAACCCCAACCCACTTGGTGTCAAAGTAACTTTGTGGTCTTGTTCTCCAATTAATCTGTGTCAAGGTGTATGCAAAACGTGACTGACTGCTGAACAATTCGCACCTCTCTATGAAAGGCAGTTACTCATTTGATGGAAAACAAATTGCAGGTGTCTCAGACTTACTTTCACAACCTGGATTTTTCGTCTAGTTGTGAGCCAAATCTTTGCGTGGCATTGCAGTACGGAAATTAAAAATAACTTGACCCCATGGTTTGGGGTGAGATTAGAGATCGCAAAACTCAGATTTATGCCAGAGATTAATCTGATCCCGTACAGGTGAGGCTAATCAGCACAGCCTGGTAGAAGGGTGAGTCTAAGGGGAGCAGCAGGTTTGAGGAGGCAGAGGGAGAGGAGCCAGGTGATCCCTTCTAACTCTCATCTTTCCAGCATGTGTACCCCCCCCGCCCCGGCCTTCCCCTGCTGCCTTTGAACTAAAAGGAAAAGGCTGATGTTTAACACAACCAGTCTGCACAGCTGCTTTAGCGACATAAACCCCGCTTTAGCTACACCACTGGCCTCACGCCATGCCTTTCCTCACGCCGTACACGTTCAGTAGTCGTCAGCCTTGGAGTCAAAGCACTGCTGCATGTCAGCACAGCATGGAAGTGACGGTCTGAGGAAGTGCCGCGGTAGAAACAGGAGCAATGGGGATTCTGGAAAAGGAATCTTCCCCTCTCTGTTTTGTTGTCATTTATTTTCGGTATGTGCAACTTACATTCCATCAAATGCAGTGACGGTACCAAACGCAAAGGCCTTACCTGGCCGAGTGCTTTCAAACCGACTCCGTCGGGCTCCGCTCACAACATCAGTGACTGCAGTTTTGTTGCGAAGTTCTATATTCTTTATAATTCTAAAGATTTCTGTTGAAAATATAAATTCCAGAGGCAAAGTGTACACTGCGATATTGCTTTTTCTTTCCTCCCTTTTTTTTTTTTTAAACTCAGAGCAATTTTGTAACAGCCAAGTCTTTCAGGAAATGCAGGTGTGTGACCTCTTTAGGGTAAGAGATACGCAACTGTGTTTCTGCATGGGACAGGGAACTACTTTTGTGACACCGGTTTTGTTCTACACAAAGGCACGCTTGCAATAAATTTTTACAAGTTTTGTACACCATGAGCTAAATTCTGAGTTCCAAAAATGTGAAGTGTGGCAACAATAACAAAATGGATTTATAGTATCATTCTGATATCTTGTCATGTGATTTTATTTCTTCAACAAAGTTTGTTTACAATCAACAACTTTGAAATACAGTCAGATATATTACCGGTTGCCTTTCTGTCTCTTTCTTTTCCGGAATAGGCGGGGAAGATGTCTGATAGTTCTCTGTGTGTGCAGGTGAAAGGACATGGAGAAAATACTGCTAGAGTGAGAGCCTGTAATTTATCTAAGACCATTAGAGGCGAAAGCCTGACATCTTTAACCAGCCATTGAGTACAAAGGCATTTTCTTTAAGAAATAACTGAGTTTTAAACGCCTTTCAACGTGGTCTGCACACAGGCATAGGGAAGGGGACTGATGCCCCCCCAGTGCCTGCCCGGCACCCACAAGCGATGCTTCCCAGCCACCTTGGGGCAGGGAGGGGATGGACACAAGGACACGGGCGGCTGTTCCAGCTCTCAGAGGCGTCTCTGCTGAACGGTACCAGCCTTTCGTCCTCGCTGCTCTAACTCTTCCTGGCAGGGTTTGGCTGTACCACTAATGGTGCCCACCAAAACCATGACCTGCATGACAAAGAAGCGGCATTTGCAAGCAAAACCAGTGATGACACCACCGTTTCACAGCTCCAAATAGACAAGTTACTACGACCTGGTTTAAACCTTAAGCTATAAAGGGAGCAGAAACCTTGCAGGAGAACACATAAATGGGGTTACAGAGGGTCTTTGCCGCTAACTGCAATTAAGATGTCCCCCACGCCTTGGGTTTGTGTCCCTCATTCCCCCACGGCCGCAGAGCCATCTGCTGGGGACCAGGCTGCAGAGCATCCTCCAGGTAAGTGCTAGTGTGGCTCAGCACTGACTTCTTGCTGTGATCTGCCAGGTGTCCGCCCTGTCTAATTTGCTCAGGGTATTTCTTCATAGTAACTTGTGTTTCCCACAGGAAAAAAATTAGTTTGCATCTAAGTTGACCAAAGAAAAATCCAGATTTTCAGGGAAAATAAAATATTAAACAGAAGCAACCAGCAGTGAGCCCCTTGACCTATTTAATATCTCTATGGACCCAGTCTCTAGAAAGTGACTATTTATCTTAAGTTGCTCAGTTAGTATCAAAAAAAGGGGAGGGCAGGAGATTCTGGCATGCTCAACACAGCCAAGCTCTCACAAATCTTTTCAACATATAGGTAGCGGAATTGACACCCCTTAATGTGCTGGTCTGAAAGACATTTTAGTGTGATCTAAAAGACAGTCTGGACCCGTCATAAAATCAGCTTCTCCAAGAAACAGGTTCCTTTTCTCCTATGCCTTGTATTTTTGTGGGGAACCCACAGGTTTCTACTTCGAGACATCACATCCAAGATCAAGGACTGATCGAACCACAGGGTTCGCCTGCACTGTGGAGGCTGCCTCATCCCAAGTGACTGCCCAGTCTGGAAACATCTGGGTGCGTCATCAGGGTGCCGGATGGGCACAAACACACCCTGGCTGGTGGCAGGGCTCCACAAGACGTGAACAGCCACACACAGCACAGCGCCTGCATCCGCAGCTGGCTCCATACGTGGCTCCACAGGCACAGAGAGGCAGGAGGGACCCAAAGAGATGATTATGAGCCCATGCAGTGAGACCAGCCACACGCCAGTCGAGACATTCAGCTGTGTCATCGGCCAAATGAGAATTTCCGTGTCCACTGCGGTGGTTGGAGGTAACCCCCAGGAGCACATGGCTTTGCTCCCTGGTCCCTGGATGTGCTGTGACCAGAGCTAATGCTGTGTGTAATCAGCCTACACGATCAGAGGCGTGAGAAGCAACGCAAATCATCTTTAATACACTAATTGAATAAAACAAAGAATTTAATTTGTGAGATTGTGAAATCCAGGGTCTGATTAAGACTGAGACACGCGCACACACACACACGCACAACCTCCGCGCTGTCATTTAAAACAATGACATCCGTTCAGATCAGGCCAGGGCCTGCAGTAACTAAATCTCCTGCAAAATTATTCCCAAGAGAATTTGCAATTAATAATTCCAACAATGTAGTCTTTCTTAATTAAGCCAAACTTATCATTCCATTTTGCGGTGTTTTCTAATATCCTGTTCCACTTGCCCCTCCGTCCCCAGAGGGGAGCAGAGAGAAACAAAGTGCCAAGTCAGAGACGTTGCAGAGAAGGATCCCCCCAGCCATCGCTAAGTCAAAGCACAGGCAACTCTTAAAGCAGCTTCATCCGAGACTTGAAAGAGCACTTTACACGCAGTAATGAATGGCATCTCATCAGACCCCTGCAAAGCAAAGCCATCTCAACTCCACTGAGAGATCGTCTCCGCTCTGGTTTCCTTAGATTACAGCCCAGATCAGACGCACAGCCAGCCACGGTTTTGTCTTTGGGAATGAGAGTTTAAGAAAACCAAAGGCAAAAGGTGATGAGAATTGAGGAGCCAGAGACCTCTCTCCCTTTTCTGCCGTTCCCACATCCCCAGGTGAGGGCTTGGACAGGATTCCCCAGGAACACCTGCACCAGAGATGGTGGCACAGGATTCAGATATTTCACCAGCTTTAGCTTTGTTTTTGCAGAAATCTCTTTCCTGTTACAGGTTTTGGTTGGGAACCTGCAATCCTTCCTTCATCCAAGAAGCAAGAGCAAAGCAGGTTCTCAGGCTCGTGGGGACATTTGTGATGCACAAACCTGGATGAGAATCAGCCTCCCCGGCTCAGACAGGCTCACCCACCGCAGCGCAGCCCCCGCCCCACGCTGGCCCAGAGGCAACTGCGACGTGAACACGCCAAGGTGCAACAAGCCAAAATATGCTCCTTTTCGTACTTCCATGACTCGAGGCTGGATTGCAACCGTAAAAGAAAGGTGAGATATTCCTTCTGCCAGATTCGGACTCCCCAGGAACAAGGCAGGATTTAAAATCGCAGCATTGTCTCATACCCTTTGGGGAAAACAGCAAAGCAAACCACTTCAAGCTCTTCTGGACAGACACAAAATTTAAAAACAAACAGCCAGGTATAATGATGCCAAATAATAATCTACAAAAGTGGAAAGCTGTGAGGGAAATTGGGGGAGGGGAGAAACACTTATTAAATTTGCTGGAAAGAAGATTAGCATCTGCAGCCAGCCACCCCAGAATAAACTGCAAATCACTCTCAGGAATTGGAAAAGTTCATTGCCTACTAGTCTATCTGTATCCCAAAGCCTTTTAACATTGGAACTGTTGGAGATAAAGACAAATACATGAATTAATGTATGTATGTGTGTATGAACATTTGGACTGCAAAAGCTGGTCTCCAAACATAAGCAACTGTATCTCCACCCAGCCACAGAAGAAAGTACCCACCCAACACTCGCAAAGGAGAATATAGCCCTGTACCTGTCAGATTTCCGCCGGTTTTTGCATGCTGTTCCTCTTCTCATTGTCTCTGCGATTCATCTTTTCTCAGTCCTCTCCATTACTGTGCCCAACAGCCCACCACCACCTGGTACAGAGCTACTTCTGAGATCATACGGAAGAGAGGTGTCCCAACAACTAGCAGCATAATATTAGCATAAGATTTTTGTGTTCAAATAACCACCTTTTTTTTGTTCCTACACCGTGATTAACACAGAGCAGGTAGTTCAGAAAAGCAATTTCAGAAGTGCCACTGCAGGGTTCCACAGTTTGTCTTTTCAGACACCCGACAACATCAAGTATTTACCAAACCAAACAGGGATGATGACCCACAGTCTGCAGCCAGACTGAAAAATCGGTGCTATTAAATACTGCAAGTCAGGCTTAATAAACTTAAAGCAGGAAAGAGAGTAGCACTTTTAATGAAGAAAATTTGTTACTGCAGCCAGGAGCTTGGTGCGTGTGACACTGGACTAGAGAAGCTCTGACGTATCCAAAAGGTACTTCAGTAGGACTCAGACCAGCTGCTAAACACCTGTATTCCTTACAGGGGTCTTGGCCAATGCAATAAACAGGCATTAGATAGTTTAAACAAATCATCCATATTCAGCAGCACCCTCTTACCTGGGATTGACAGCAGCCAATTTCAAGGCATTGTGCACTACAGGGATTTTAGAAGCTGGTTTTACATTATATAAGATACACCTGCCTTCCCCCTGGCCTGGGGTAAAAAACCACACACCAAGCGTAGACATTTGAGTGGACTCGGTCCAGCAACAGCTTTCTATTGCTCATGCAGTAAGCAAAAGAGATTCCTGAACTTTTGTTCCCACAGGCCACCGTGAGTGATCCATTTCTCGAGATTTGTCCAACAACATCACCACCAAATTCTAATGGAAACATCTACAGAGGCGGGTTGGATCAGCAGACCATTTGTAAGTCACATATCGTGAACAGGTTGCAAGGCACTGGGATGGATGTTTCCCGGATTACTTCCCAGCAGAGCAGCCTGCAGGAGTGATGACCAAGCACGCTCTGAGCAAGGGAGAACAGGTCCTTGACAAAATCCGGCTGCAAGGGAATGTCCCTGTTACAGCCTAAACCTCAGCGGTGCTGCAAATCCTGACCTGCAGGTATCTAGGTAGGGACCCAACCCTTCATGCCTGTGCATCAAGTTTAACCACCAGATGCGCCAAAACAGTCAGACCTTGCTCTTCTCTCCATGTGCTCACCCTGCCTGTTTTCTCCTCGGCTTTATGGCTGCTGGTCCTGACCGGCTCCGCTTTCCTGCTGCAAATTACCAAATCACTTTGACGCTACCCCAAAAGGGAGAAAACTGGAATGGAAAGAGAGAAAAGAGAAAGGAAGAATTTCCTCTTACCGTTTTCTTTTTGAATGACAAGGAGTTATTTATAACATGGTTAGGTTCATTGTTGCGAGGCAGCAGTGCCCTTTCCCAGCCGCCAGAGCCTCTCTAGCAAGGACAGCCTCGCAGCAGCCTGCAGGACTTTATTGCCTGAGGGAGCTTAACCCAGTTTCTCCCGCGGTTGATGAAAATCAGCAGCGGATGAGATTTGCTGTCGCTGCAGTTCTTCGGGACCCTACGCAAAGGCTGAAGCACCCAGGAACAGCTGAGCAGCTCTATCTTCTTAAGACAGATTTACTTAAAAATGGGTGGCTGCAAAGTCATCTTCCCTCGTTGGAAACAAAGCAAAACATCTTACCTGGAGTCTAGGGGATTTACAGTCTGGTTCAAAAGTTGCCCTTCCCTCCTGTCGGCACCTCAGGGCCGTGTGATTGAGGCACTAAGCAAAGACCACACCGCTCCCTAAGCGGGTGACCCGAATCTTGCTTTGCCCATCGATGCTGCAGGGCACTGAAGGGGATTCGTGTGCTGCCTTCCCTCCCTATCAGGTAGATGCTCCAGGACGCCAGGTAGATGCACCACAGGACAACCCAGGGGCATCCTCTCCTTTTGGAGCAACACAACAGCTCCACAGTCTCCAGGGCTGAGGGACAGTGTCCTCCACAGAGGGGGACAGCCTTCAGAGGCACCGGTAACAGGGTCGGTGTCACACATGCCAGGCCTTTATCCACATGGGTGCACGTTGGCACAGCACGGCTGAAGGACCCAACGCTGCCCTTCACGGCTCCCCCACAAAGTGATCTGCAAGTGCTCGCTTCAGCACATGTCCAGCAAGAGCATCTCTGGCCAAACAGCACACGAGTGTCCCAAAGAAGTGGCAAGAACAGCAGATTTGTAGGTCTCCGAGCTGCTCAAAGCAGTGGGGAGAAGATGGAGCAGGAATGTTTTAGGAAAGGGTGATAAAGGGTCACTATCGTGGGATGCTTTAGACCTTTGGCACCTTCACACAGGCCTTGAGTTTCATGAGATGCTCCCTGGATGGACCCAAACCTCCCGAGTCGAAGAGCTTCGCTGTAATTTTGCAGCAGTGGTTGGAAAGAGACACAGGACTTTTGTTTGGCGTGGTTGCCAAAAGTTAATTAAAACAACAAAAACAAACTGAGGAGAGGGCTGTGCATATGACAGGGTTCATCAGTCGAATCAGGCAGAGCTTGTGCTTATTAGATGCGTCAGACCAAACTCCCCGCAGCGAGCTTTCTCTACCTTTCCACCTCCTCAGGGCTAATTTAAGAGCTGTTCTTCGCAGACCATAATAATCATTAGGAAAAAAAAAAATAATCAAATTCTGTTCTGCCAAAAGGAGGACACTAGAACGAGGGAACCGGCAGGAAACTTGTCTTGCTGCCATCTCTGGCTTTCCTAAGGTAACTTGTGCTCCGGGGCGCCCGGTGACAGAAAATGGAGCTGCCAGCAGGACACACGGCTCGAGCCCTCCCCGCGAGGGAAGCCGGGCAAACAGGAGCTCGTCTGCCGGGAAAGGGAAGAGGCCGCTTCCCACAGATAAAAAACAAAAAAACCAGTGGCCTGATATGTATAGGTGAACACAGAAATAACCCTACAGAGAAGCAGACAGACAAGCATTTTCCCTGTGGATACCTTCCACTCAGCCTCTTTTGTACCTACAGTCCCTCCAAATCTTCCCTGCGAGGGGAGGGAGTGGTAACCTGGTAACCCTGCGAGGGCTGGTAACCTCCCCTGCCCTGAGAGCCCCCGACAAAAGTGAAAGCGTCATCTCGCTGACAAAGCTCTTCACACACGACAACTCCAGCTCAACAAAATGCTTAAAAACATGTCAGTGGCTACACTTGCTCCAGCCTTTGCAGAGGCAGGGAGCGAGGTCGATGTGAACGCCACCTCCAATGCAAGTATTCAGGCAGAGCCAGAACAAAGCAAGCAGGCTAAAAGGTCACGTTCAACTCACATGGATTTGTGACCCCCATGAAATGACCTGTTATTCAGCCTGGTCTAAATAAGATATTCCTTTCCCTCTCAATGTTAAAGTGAATGCTTTTTTTTTTTTGCCCTCTTTTTTTTTTTTAAAATCTTTCCAGAAAATCACTCTCAGAATCGCACAGAATTGTAGGGGTTGGAAGGGACCTCTGGAGATCATCTAGTCCAACCCCCCTGCCAGAGCAGGGTCACCTAGAGCAGGTTGCACAGGAACGTGTCCAGGAGGGTTTTGAATGTCTCCAGAGACGGAGACTCCACCACCTCTCTGGGCAGCCTGTGCCAGTGCTCTGCCACCTTCAGGGTAAAGAAGTTCCTTCTCATGTTGAGATGGAACTTCCTGTGTTCAAGTTTGTGCCCGTTACCCCTTGTCCTGTCCCCGGGCACCATTGAAAAGAGCCTGGCCCCGTCCTCCTGACACCCATCCTTTAAGTATTTATAAGCACGTGATTGCTCCAAGGGCATTGCTCACTCCTGCCAGGCTCAGTTCTGCTCCACACAGGCTGGGCGTGTCTTCAGCTTCTTTGCCAGAAATTGTTTTCATCCATATGAAATGGATCACAGAAGCATAGTACTGGCACTAACAAAAAACGGTGGGGCTGCTTCCCACAGCGCAGGAATTCCCAGATTGCAAAAGCCACTTTCCCTTTTTGTCGTCATTTCTCCAGCAGTAGAGCCTGGGGCCCCCCATCTTGAACCAGGACCCGCTTTGTGCCAGGTGAGGTTATTCAGTAGCTCATACAAGCCTTTCTCCAAGCACTGCTAATAAAGGTCAAAATTCAGATGCGGCACAAAGATCATTGCATCCAGGCTAATGGAAAACCTCATGGCATGTTTTCAGAAGTCTATAAAAACTTGTTTTCTTCAGAAGCTCTTGAAAACTGTCCTTAGGGACTGTGCAAGAGAGACACCAGAATGTCAAAGATGCCGTCTTCTACCTAAGAGCCTATTGAGAATGGCAATTCTTATGGGTTTATATCTGTAGCGGTTTTGGATGGGAAGGAAATTCTTAAAATAGCATGTGGAATTTGATCCCTGAAGGCACTAGACTACTGCTATTCACAAGAAAATGCAAAACTAGTTTCCTGATCTTTTCTAGGCTCATTTTTTCATATTTCCTCTTTCTAGATGAAAGTCTGAGATTTAAAATCTTTCTGCAGCCATTTGCCATTATGATATCAAAACGCAACAAAAAACCTTTTCACATTGTATGCAAGAGGTTAAGGACACCACTTTGTGAGCTGTAGAAAAGAAAGGTAATTCGAAACGTGTACTGGAGATGGGATTCTCCACGTGGCATATTAAATACCAGCTGCTTGATAATTACTTCTGGGTGTGCTCAGTTGGCATCGCTGCCTCACACGCGCCTGGCGATGCCCTGTTGCTTACCCAAGCCTGCTGTTCTCCAAGACGCTCTGTGCATCCACGTTTGTCCAGCCGCAACCCAGGGCACTTCAGCTGGAAACTGTTAGCCAACACGGACCGAAGGACAAGCTAACCCAGTAACTAAATGCCTAAGGAAAGATCAAAGGAACAAGATTAACACTGAGTAATATTTCCTCCACCTGCCCTCCAAGCTCCCATCAATCTCTGATTTGGAGAATTCGTGGTGCATGTTTTAGATGTTTGCATGTTTTACAGCCTTTTTTTTTTTTTCCTTCACTGAAGAAGCTTTCACATCTATGGAGTAATTTTCAACAGCATGAAGAACTTTTGTCTTAAACTTGGTACCCGAAAACATCTTTTTTTTGCCTTCTCATTCACTGTTTATAAAGACCAAGACTTAACTCCCTACCCGTGTTCTCCTTACTGTTCACGATCTAACCTCTTCTTGTAGAGTCACCATACCTTTCCAGCTCAAATCAGGTGGAACAAGACAATTCCTGCTCCATGCTGATAAAGGGCTTTGAATTAACAAGGAAAGAAAGTGGGCCATGGCATCTGCTCTGTGCCAGTTGAGCTATGTCTGCCTCCCTTACTCCATTTTCCCCATGTCTCTTAAGATTTACCAGCATGCCGTGTGAACACTTTGATCTATTCCAGCACATAATCCTGTCCTGAAAAATGGGAACCACAACAGGTCAGAGATCCCAAGCAGACAACCAATTTTTGGGATGTTCTCCGAGCACACTGACAGATCCTCAAGAGTATCAGAGCAGCAGCCTGCAAGCACTGCTCGTGGACATCTAACAGTGTTTTCCTTGTTGTTTTTTGATCCAAAAAAAAAAAAAAAAACAAACCCTGTTTTCTCACCTACAGGCCCAACATGGATTTACCTTGTTATGCTGGATTTGCTGGAAGCCAAGGAAGATGTACCACTCCTCAGGATCATTGACTCAGAGCACCGTCTAAAAGCTGGCTGTCTTTACTACAAAGCCCAAAGTACAGCATGAGTGGTAAGCATCAGCAGGAATCTTACCCAAGGAACAGCCGCAAGGGCCTCATCCTATATTTGCTGGAGTTGAGGAGGATCTTCCTTCCTCACCATCCCTTCATCTGCCTTGAGGACAGCTCAGGGAACAGCTGTGGCAACGGATGGTCTGAAAAACCTGCTTCTCAGCTAGTTTGAGGGGCTCAGTCTCTAAGGGGAAAAGTTAAGAGATGACAGAATCAGACTCCAGAAGCTCAGATACAAGAAGAATATGTTGAGGAATGAAACTTCATTAGCAGACAAAACGGCTGGGAGTCAAAGCTAGACATTCAGCCTGGAACCAATTACTCATTAAAGCAAACTTATATTGGAATAGCTGACAAGACAAGAATTAGATCAGCTGAAGAAAAAGGTCTCCCAATTCTCAAATTCTTTGGTTTCCCAAGATGTTTAACTACTTACATTTTATTTTCAATTAACTGACTGTCCTGCGCACTTCTGAGAATTGATCAAGTCGTCTACATCTGAGCTGAATGATGTTGTCGGAGGTCACATCCAAACAGGAGCTGAGGACTTGATACGGATGCCGTTGTTGAAGATGTTACAGCTTCTGCTGTAGCGCACAGGACAGCGAGATCTCATTTTACCTGAAACTATGAATTTATTGACTTTGAAATACATTCTAAGCTGCAGCTCTGCAGCTGCTTCTCCACACCTTCTCACTTTGCACCCCCTTCTCTTTCACTTCACTGTTTTTTCATCTTTTCTGCCTTGACATGATCAAGATAATAGTAAGGGTGTCAACTTGTTTTGTAGCTTCTACTGTGACAGAAGCCCTGACCCTCCCACCAGTGACCTAAAGATGCCACCCTCTCTCAAGTAACTCGTTCAATAGGAAAAGTAAAAGCAACATCTTCATACAGTTCTGAAACCAGCTGGCAGAGAGCCTAACACCAGCATGGTTTGCACCGTACCACACAAACTGCATGCAAGACGGAGCATTTTCTTTCTCAAGATTGTCTAAACCAAAGCATTATGTCTCTTCCAAGTAGGAAAGTCCCTATCGAACATTAGTGGGATGCTGAAACCAAGACCTTGATACAACTTAAAAAAATTTTTCTCTCTCTCGCTCTCTCTTCCTCCTGTCTTACCACTACAGGCCCTGCTGGCTTAAGACTCAGATATCAGCAATAAGGTTGTTTTGGTATAAGTAATAATAATAATTGTTATTAAAGGCATCTCAACTGGAAAGCAAAACAGAACATCCCTCAGCTCGGGCTCTCTCATGAAGACAAAAGGTTTGATTTTATGGTCTAGTTAAGCGAAGCTCGAATGGCTTTCAGCTACTGAAAGTACTAACACTTTCCATGGGGTCTTTTTTGCCAACCTTCCTCCATGCCCCACGCTGGCTCACCACGAGGCATTCCTAATGCTCCTTTTAGCTGCTGCTAGCTCACAGATCAGCACAGGGCAGTGACAAAACTGTACCCAAAGTCTCACAGCAACGAGCGGGGAGGAGCAATACCTTAAGCAGATGCCGGATCCCGCCGCTCACAGGATGGGGAAGCTGCTTTCACGTTTCACTGGTGTGGAAGGGAGGGAAGCTCAGCATCTTCCCCCCTCACCTGCTTCTGGTTATGAAACACCACCACTTTGTGCCAGCTCCAGCTCTCTCTTCAAAAGGTCGTCTCGAGTCTGCAAGATAGACAGGAAAAAAATACAGTTAATCTTGTCCTGCTGCTTTATTCACTTAATTGTCTCATAGAAGGGACACCAACGCTAGCACAAGGGAGGAGAGGCAGGATCAGCATCCCTCTCCCCCTCGGCAGCAACAAACAGGCTGGCTCAGCTGAGCACGGAGCTGCCACCGAGGAATCCGCCTCACGTCCACTTCAAAACCAACTTGATGGACAGGAAGAAAGGTGGCATGGAAGTTAAAAAGTTAAGAGGAAAGCGTTTTGCGGAAGTGGTGCTTGCCACGCAACCAGAGCACAACAGACTTTGTAGTCATTTCTAACCCTGGTTTTACCCCAATGCCCAGCTTACTAACGGTGAGGTTTAATTAATACAGGCGTGGCAGAAAACGTTGCTATTTGCTACTTTCAGATCCTTTTAAAAAAAAAAATAAAAATCCTTGTATTAAACCCATCTGCTGGGTAGAAATAGGGACTTGAAATCAAACAGGTCTCTTCCTGCATGCAGAGCACCAACACGCTGCCGTGCTGCAAGAAATCAAATCAAATCAAAAGGGTATTTTGCACCCATTCAGACAACTTCTTGGAGGGCTGTACAGAGAGAACATCTGCAGACTGACTTTATTCCCAATTTTTAAGCTTGATTACTAGCAGATCTTAAAATAGCTACTGGATGTTAAGCTGTAAATAAAATGTGCAGTCTAACAAAAGATGCAATCCTGACATTTGTGCTCATTCTGTAATCATGGCTTATTATCCCAGACTTTTTTTCAGTGGTTGCCATTCATTTGAAATTATTCTGTACAGGAACAAGCCTCTTGCTGGAGCGCTCTATAACAAGTTATTGCTGTGAAATTATTCATTGTATTTCAGGATGAATGTGGACACGGGTGACGCACGCGTGCAACTCAGGCCCACATAAATTTTACAGAGTATCTACATTTAATATACACCTAAGTAAGGCAAAGTAGGCACTGGTGTTTATATACAAAAATATAACATTTTAAAATAACTGAGGTTATGGCAGTAACACCCCAGACAGGAACTGGACAATGCTCTATAGGACCAACTTTAAACAAGACAATAGTCCTTACCTCAAGCAGATTACAGCCTTTTAATCTACGCTGGTATTCAGCTTCCTTCCCAAACACATGCAGGCATCCATCTTCTTGAAAACTCAGGATTTAAAAATATGTTTTTATTAATCCACAAAGAGGAAAGATTAAACGTTCCCTTATAAAAGGGGTATAAATGTATCTGGTTTTATGTCCAGTGACAGGCATGCAGAGTAAACCCATGTATAGAAACCGGCTAAAAAGCGTGACCTGAAATTCCAGAAAATTAATGACACTGAATGGGAAACATTTTTCATATATATACTTGGGTATAAGGCAAAGGAACCAATGGAGTTCTGGTCAGAAAGTAATGCAAAATTTGCTGGATGGTTCATTCAGTCCTGATACTTATACCAAGAAGTTCACCGAGAACAACATGCACAGAAAACGCAGAAGACACTAGGCAGAGACCTAAGAGACAGACTTCTACACTTAACATTGGATTAGATAAAAAGCTTCTGCTGCCAGAAGCCTGTTGTAATTATCTTTTAGTATTAGCTGTCAGCTGACAGGTGTCAAAGGGCACTGAAGATGGAGATTCCTCATTTGAGTTCTCAGATAGAATCTGTAAATGCAAGGTTGTTTCTTTTGTTTACTGCAGTTTGCCAGGGCCTTTTTATTTTTGCCAGCCCTGAGTATTAAAGATCTATTTGCTTGATTTAGTTTAGACTTTTGAAAGGTGTCAACTAGTCACTGACTTCTGGAACACAGGGAAAGTAAGTTTGCACCCAAGAACCCTCATTTCCTACAGTGTGGTAAGTAAAAATCTTCCTGTCAGTACAGTTAACAGAGTAGAAGTGTTTAAATCTTTCCTGTGAATGCTGCTGCAGGTTATGTTAGTTGACCATGTCCTTGAGGCTAACTGTAAGGTTAAATTCCTTAGACCAGCAGCAAGGATCCTAGTCCCATATGCCACAGAGTGGGAAAGAAGGATGTGCCCCAAGGACTGTCCTGAGGCACTTCTGAAGCAGGACAAAACATCACAGATGAGATTTTTTTTTTTTTTTTTTTTTTTTTTTACCTCATTGATTCTCCTGCTTCCCATTTACCATCCCCTACCTGTTTGGCTTGCAGCCCACCTCTGCCAAGGTGATGCTGTAACGGAGCACTGTGCCCTGGCTGTGGCCCCACTTACTCTTACAGCAGTAGGAGAATCTCACACTTTCACAGTTGCCCATCACTTAACCGTGGAGGATTTGCTTCCTCCCCAACTGTGCCAGTGCAAGTTCATTTGCAAGCTCTCTAAACTAGACCCATGAAGAGTCCACCTTCCCAAAATTCCTTTCTTGAAAAAAAAAAAAAAAAAAGAGTCTTTTTGTTTGTTTGTTTTAAATGCGGAGTATTTAAGATCTGGTTTCCAGTGCGCCACAGACATCTGAATTAGTACTCTGCACAACAGAGAGCTGAAAGACAATGCGAGCAGATGAGGATGGGCACCCCAATCGACTACGAGAGCTGCTGCTGCAATCACGCTGCAGGAGGCCCCAGCACGCTTGGCACAGTGGTTTCTGGCAGAGAGGGTCAGTGGAAGTCTCGAGAAGATCAGGCCTAATAGGGCAGGAGAGGGAGGGCCTTAACAGTATATTTTCAGGTGACTACAACAGGCAGTGCTAACTCACTCTTTAACGTAAAGCAGCTTCCAAAATAAGACTATTTCCTCAAAGTTACCACATTAAATACAAATTCTCTTTTCACAAATGCAAATATACACCCACATGTACACACTTTTAGAAACATAATTTTATGAAACAACTAAGTTAACTGAAGCATTTGAAAACTACTTCCATCTAACAATCTCCAGGCAGACTTCTTGGTTTTACTCAGTTATATTAACCATCACACATTCATCTATAAAGCATTCTTCTTTATTTAAGTTAAACAATTTTTCAAGGATGGTTTCCATCTATAAAATGAACAAAGTACAAGCTCTGTACAGCAGACTTTTCAAACCAACTGAAAAAACAGTTTCCAAACTATGTTTTGAAAATCTGCAAAACAATATCACCATTCTTGCTCTGAAGACAATAAGAAAAGTTCTCAGGAGACTCCATCGCAATTTGCTTCAAGGGCTCTTAATTTATCTTTCAAACAGGCGAATTTCTTCAACATTAAAAACCCCTAAAATCATAGTAAGTAACTTTGGCACACTGTCATGTAAACATAACAAAAGGATACCACTTCTTGACTGTTCTTTCAAAGGAAAGCAATGCTGCCTTTAACATACAGTTCCTATATTAAAACCCCTGTGCACAGCATCCGTGGGGAATTAGTGAAAATATTCCTACTTTATATGATAGCAGTTGACATTAAAGACTTAAGAGGTGGAATATGGATTTTTTTTTTTTACAAGCAATTCTGATTCAGAGTTAAGAGACAGGTCAATATTCAGAGTTGCAACCGCTGATTTCAGTTAGTACTACCCTTACTATGATCAAAGTTGTAAATGGAAATACTTCCATGGTAGAGACTGAGTAGTTGTTTGGGTTTTTTTCCCTTTGAAATTCCGTTTTTCAAAACCTCAAACAATTGACTTGCTGCTGAGCCCATATTTCAGCATTTATTTTCCAGAATATGAAGCAATCTACTGCTATGTTTATGAATCATGTTCTTCAAGTTCTCAGCTAGGTTAAAAGGCTACAGATAGGGAAAGACTAAAAGCTGAAAAATCGTTTGTCCACTGTACAACCTCTAAAACTGGCAAGTTTTGGAGAAAGTGTGGATTGTGAAGAAGGGGGGGGGGGGGGGGGAAGTATTAATTATTCATAAAAAAAGAGTCAGATAATGGATGGGAGAAACTGGATTTCCCCATCCAAAAGGTATGCAGGTACTTGCAAGTCATGACTTCAGACACACAAGGTACTTATGGGCACATTGACTAGCACAGTTGAAGCCATTTTGCCCAGAAGAGTCCCATCTCTACACCTCATGTAGAGATGCAGCCAAAGGAAACTGAAAAATGGGGAACTACTCTATTTCCAGGAACAAAAAAAGAAGGGAACTGTACCAGCATACTACAGTACAGCAGGTGTTTTTCATCTCCTTGTGATCAACCCTTACATTTTTCCCCGAGATCCATCATCTTACCAAAACCACTTCCTGGCACTGCGTGTCTGCCACTCACTTTTGCCCATGCTGTCTCACTTATTAATACTTATTTACCTTTCATTTTAAAAGCTCATTGAAGCATTTGCTTTTAATAAAAAAGTACATAGTCTACGCGAACATAAGAAAGGACAGGTCAAAGTTGGGGTTAACTTCGACAGTATTATTTTAATATAAAAATGACATCAGCTAGACTGAAGCTGCAAAATGCACAGGTTCTACTGTTAAAAACACATAGGATTTGCTGGTATCCAGGCTAATTCCTAGAGCCAAGCCTGAATCCATTCAAAAGCTCCATTTAAAGAAACAAAATGGAAGAAAATTTCCCAGTAGTAGGTCTATAAATTAAGGAAGTGTAATTCAGAGATATTACATAGCTGCTCATCCTTGCAAATTAAAATTCAGATCTTGTGCTGTCAACAGTAACATTACTATTCTATCTTATTTCTACAATTCAAAAGGGGAGTTTGAGACAAGGAAATTTTTCTCATCAGGGCCCAGAATAAAACTGTGCCGAACCCACACGGCTGCATGAAAGCTCTGCAATGTTTATGTGATTTTGTAACAAAAGGAAGAAGTATTTTAAAGACAAAGTACTACAGAAATGATCAACACAAATATCAAGTACAAGTTTAACGTTATCCAGAGCACAAGCAATGAATTTCCAAGTTGGAATAAACAATCCGAGCAATCATCTGTGCAGATGCATTGGCTTATTCTGCTATTTTCTTTCTCCTCCTGAGTTTCATGATCTCCAGTGAGGGCAAAGTGTTAAGAAGTAGATCCAGTTTGCGAAGCAAAAGCATCCAGTGTTAGCACGGACATCATACTCAGCAGCACAAAATCCGCACCTTCATAAAGTTTCACTCTCCTAGCATTCCAATCCAATTTCTGGTTATACGTATGTCGATCACTTTGTTGATAATTATAGGATGATGAAAACTGATATAAATCGTTGGGAGCTGACAATATATATACTTTTATATATTTATATTTAGAGTCCATCATAAAAAAGTTCATATTCAAATTACCAAGTACACATAGGAGAAAAAAACCCCAAACCCTTCAAAATGACACTTCTGTTTCTGGAAACGACAAACCATGATTTCTATGCAAATGGAGATTCCGAATGACCTTCTCCTAGTAATTTTTCCCACCCTCCCTCCCACACCCTGTTCCCCACAGGTGTTTCTTCAGATCCTTTTTTTATCATACATCAGTTGTTCCTAGAGTTAATAATCTGCTGTGCAAGTACGTAACTGAAGACAGAAAGGAACTGTTGAAGTCTTCACACCAAGAAGGAATTGTGCTGCAGTCATGTTCAGTGACATCTTTGCAGTGCTCCAAGTCTCCTGGATCCCTGCTGTCTGCTTCAGCACTCTCCTACTTTCAGATAAAGGTGGAATACTGAGGTATATAAGTTCCGTGGAAAGTTTTAAGAAATACATCAGTAATTCAATCAAAACTTTGACCAACGTCTATGAATCGAAACAGCATTTTGCTTGTAAGTCCTTCTACTGCTGCAGATTAAGTGTGAATTTCCACTGTTGTGACAAAGAAGGACCGCAGATCTCAACGGTGAGACCACCATTTTTGGCATTTCGGCTGTCTAGACAGAGGTTGCTGCCAACGTGCCTCAGTTTAGAGTTGCTTTCAATTTGTTCCCATTTCTGGAAGAGAAAATACAGTTACTGAGCTGGAAAAGCAGGAAAAGGTCTACATCCTGCCCTTCGAAGTCTTCATAAGTTTCCCTGGCTTGTGCTTGGGAAAGCTGTGAAAACTGCAATAACAGTAGGGAGTTTAGATGATCCTTGAATAAGAGCACATATGTTATTGCAGGCCTTGTCAAAACAACTGTTCATTCAGCTAACACACTGCAATAGACACAGAATACACCAAATCATTTTCCTCTACTTCAGCACTTCTCAAATACGCTGTCACACCACCTTACCAGTGTGAAACCTTCAGTCTGAAGAAAAAAAATAAAAATCACAAACCCCATCCACATAACACAACAGTTCTGAATAAAGAGAAGCAAGAAGCACAATTACTAAAGACACCTTTACAGAAATCTGTTGGTCACCTTTCAATTATACAGAAGACAACCAGTCAACCTGTGCTGTCAGAAACTCTTTGCCCAAGGTGATGCCAAGAATAGAGTAAATCCCAAATACGGGATGTTAAATACAGAATGCTGTATTTCTTACATATTGTGCCTTTAAACCTTATCAAGATAATCTCACTTCCTTAGTTTCCTTTTCTGAAGAGTAGCAAGAATACTCTTCCTTCATCAAGGAATAGCATTTCATTTATCTGTCTGCAAAAATTGAGATACAGAAGCAGAGAAGCTGGCAGACAATCAGAACTGATGACTTAGCAGAAAGATATGAATTATTATACGACTAGATCAAAAAGATGGAATGACTCTGCAAATGTGATTTTCTGCAGGCCTGGAACATAGATGAAGTTACAATGCTGCATTATTAAAAATGAATTGAAGGAGTCTAGTGCTGTTATAAACAGGTCACAGCTGAAAAGAAGAAAGGAAAGCCAAACCACACTCTTCTGAGACACAGACTACATAATCTTCAAACTTCACTGAATAAGACCTTTCAAAAAAAACATTGTGGAATATATATTGTATTTCAGAAAACAGACATGGCAGTTGAAGACTGTTACACATCAATGCTGTTGGGTGAAACCTTTACATAAGGCCAGCATTGGGATAAAACCTCTGTATGTTCATATGAGGTTGTGACTAGCATATGAAAAGCTTAGTACACAAGCTATTTCCTGCTGCTCTGCCCAGATGTCATGCATCCTAACTTTACACACACAGACAAGAGCGAGACAGAGTGACAGGTAGAATGGACGGAAGAAATGATTACCAGTGCATGTTCTCGCATTCTCATTCACAACCCTTGTTTTCCCCACTGTTTGCAGAGAGCATTCACAATATACTAACCTGTCTGCTGTCGTTTTCCCTACAGCCCTGAAGTTTTATTAGTGAACCAGGTGCTCTGTCCACAACAGTAAGGCACAAATCCATGTGTTTCACCGACTTGTCCTTTGTTAAGGCCCACTCCTAGAAAAAGGAAGAAAAAAGTATACAAAATTGTTTATACGAACATACGCACAAAGTGCACATGCAATCTTTGCATATATAGCACAGTTAAAATCCTGTAAATAGGCACGTATGAGGATTAGAACAGTTCATTGCTTCCCATAAAGCAGGAGAGGAAAAAAGGTCCCCTTCAAACACAGTAATTCCAATTGCTTCAGTATCCCTATATCAGCTCACAGGCTGGGCTGGCTGTTTGCCCCCTCTGCTGGCTTTACACAAGTACAGCAGGCAGTCACACAGATCCTCAGGTTTACAATATTTGTCCAGCTATATTTTTATTTCTCTCTCTCTATAAATATATGTGTGTGTGTATTATACAGTCCCCATATCTTCTATGTAGGATAGATTTATATATATATATATATATATATATATATATATATATGTAAAATATACATATATATAATTTTTTATATATGTATATATAAACCCTAAAAACCTAGTTTGCAGCATTGCTGGCCACCCCACCCACACACTAAACAAAGCATACGTACCACAGTGAGGAAAGAGGTATTTCTTACTACGATAGAGATGACCAGAAAGTAATACATGAGAGGGCCAAACTTAAGGGTAGAGGGAGAAAATTACTTCCTATCCAAGGCATGATGTACAACAGAATTTTACTTAAATGCATTTAAATATGCAACTCAAATAGAGAGTAAAGAAGAGCTGTTCTATACGTATTGTTGCCCAGCTTGCTTGGTCTCAGCATTCACCTACAGGGTCTGATCTTGTGCTGATGTTCAGACTCTCCATGCACTTCTCAAAGTTTGGTCTCCAGGATCCAGATTAGTCCTCATTCGTCTAATTATCCTTTGAGGGAAGAAAGCTGATCTAAAGCCACTAAAGCCATGCTAATTATCCAAATCATGCTTGTCTCTACTTAAAACGTCATGATTAGCTTTTCTCCAGCAACTAAAGAGGATTCAGAGTTGTATAATACAAGACCCTAGATATAGAGGGCCAAGCCTGGCTGCATTTAAATGTTATTTTGCAAGCAATCTGTGTTTCAGAAAGAAATTAAATCACTAATCCCATACCTTTTTTTGTTTTTTACCTTCTTTTCTAATATTGTAACTGAATTTTTGGCTTGCATGATCACTTTTAAACTCAGCAGATTTAACAACTATTAAATTCCTTTGAGAACAGATTCTCAGGAGACAACCAGAACTTCTAACCCACATCATTACAAGTAATCACCATCATACAGGTAGCAAGCCATTAGATAGGTACCGTATTATGCAAGTACTAGAATAATGACAACTATGCAAAACAAAGCAAAGGGAGGAGAACTCTGTGTATCCCTTTATTTGCCTCCAAAACCCTCTAGGTGAAAACTTTTCCTTTCACACTCAATATGTTAATCTCAGATGACAGCAAAATTACTTGCCTTCTCAGCTCCGTCCAGTTTGTAAGATGTCAACAAGAATCATTAATAGCCACTTTTAACAACTTAAGGAATTAAGCAAGTTATTTTCAGAGCTTATCAGGATTCATAAGTGACCCTAAAACAGTTTGCCCCCTTATAAGATTTATACTGAATAGTGACAGTTGAAAATACTACCAGGGAAGTGGTAAAACTTTTGTTTGACAACCCTGCAGTCAGAGAAAGTTAGAGCCTTGAAAATATTGCTTTATACATCTTCACCCTTCCATCAAAAGGCTGCAAGAGCCCCAGACACAACAGAAACCACACAAAAAATTAACACATTTAAAGGACAAAGGCACTACTTCACAAAAAGCTCCAAGCTCTGCTGCTGAAGTCATCTACACAGCAGCCCCTTCATGTTACGAAACACAGCGTATAGATGCTTTCCTCCAGTGATCAGGAACTATGACTAGCTATAACGGAAATATGATTAAGCAAGTTCCACTGCACCAGAAGAGAATAAAAGTTGCAAGTAAGTAGTGTATGTGCTCAGGGCACAGGCTAGAAATAGGATAGCTCTGTGTAACAATTTGAAAATTGGGACATCTGAAAGAACCTGTGTTATAAATCAGAAATCACCACTAACCTGAATCCTTCCCCTTGCACTTAAGTGCATTTGGCTTTACTTTTAGCTCCTTACCATAATCCTACATATTTGTACATAATTATCAAATACACCACAATTTCCTCAGCCCTTTACAGGTGCGCATCTGCCTTTTTAATCATGGAATTCTAGTAACCTCGGGGAGGAGGGGGGTAGGGCAGAAAACCCATTTTGACTTAAATTTTGCATTTTAAGTTGTGTTGAGTGTAAACCAGAGAACACTCTTCAAATTATAGGAGGTGGTCTGCACAGCCTATATCATCTGAGTAGTCTTAAATCCAAACCCATCCATGCCCCCATTGCCTCCAATACTCTTGATAAGAACAGGTACAAAAGATGCAGTACAGATTTAAAGACTCTGGTTTGTTCCCTATCCCTCTTCTCCATGCTGTTCATTCCTTCCAATCCAATATGAATTCTGCTTGGACATAAAACCTGGGTTTGACCCATTCCGCCTTTTAATCTGTCTGCATGGCCTCCCACAGGACCTGTTCAAAGCAAGTGTATATTGCTTTGTCAAGGTCAGCTTCACAGAAGAAACTACATAGAAAAAGAGGGTCAGGGGAGGGGAAAAAGAGAGATACAGGGGAGGGGAGTTTGAAAGAGGAAGATAACTTTGTGTATCTATAGAGAATACACAACATCACCAGAAACTTCCAAGATTTCTGCACCAAGGAAATTCTGACATGTCCGCCCTATCTCTTAAAAAACACTATGGTGTTCTGAAAAGATGAGTGCACTTTCATAAAGATAATAGAAAAAGCCTCCCCATATACATTCTCTCTAACAATAGGGAGAAAAAGAGGCATATCAAGTGTATGATGGCAACACACTCAAATCAACAAAGAATCATAGAATGGTTCCAGTTGGAAGGGACCTTAAAGATCACCTAGCTCCAAGCCCCCTGCCATGGGCAGGGACACCTCCCACTAGAGCAGGTTGCTCAAAGCCCCATCCAGCCTGGCCTTGAACACTTCCAGGGATGGAGCATCCACAGCTTCTCTGGGCAACCCGTTCCAGTGTCTCACCACCTTCACAGTAAAGAATTTCTTCCTGATATCCAATCTAAATCTACCCTCTTCCAGTTTGAAGCCATTACCCCTTGTCCTGTCACTACATGCCCTTGTAAAAAGTCCCTCCCCATCTTTCCTGTAGGCCCCCCTTTAGGTACTGGAAGGCCGCTATAAGGTCTCCCCGGAGCCTTCTCTTTTCCAACATGGTAACTCTTCCAGGAAATATCTTCTTTATTCTAGTCTTTGGCTGATTTTAGGGTTTTCCCCTTCTAATTTAAATCAGAGCAAGCAAAATTCTGATACTCATTCAACAGTTGATTTGTAATTGGTCAGCATTCTATTTTAACAGATGTGCTTGAAGATTTAATCTTACATTGGATTTATAGTCAGGTTGATTCTGAAAATAATTTAGCGACAAAGCAGCTCACAAAACAGTGAGCACATATGCATAGACTTCATGATAACTAAGTCACAACTGCATAAATAGATTCTTTGAAATAATTAATGCTCTCATTTACAGATTTGACACATTTGCAATTATTTTAAGAGTAGGATTAGAAAGGATTTGTTGAAACACTCCCTTTACTGTGAGCAAATAGGATTATGACATTTAGGCACCTCTGTTTTCAACAAGAGCCAAACAGGGATTTAAGACAGATTTTTTTAATACCCCACTACCGCAAATTGGAAATGACTAATAGGGCACAGTAAAGCATTCTTCTATTTTGCTGGCCTTAGGCAACACGTTTAATACAACCCAAATCTTTTTTTTTTTTTAAGTAAAAATCCCCTTCAAAAAAATCCAACACACCAATTCTTTGAAAAAAGCTTTCTATACAAGTACAAAGCCCCTAGGAGGAAAGTTACTGGCTTCTAGTGTAAAAGCAAATATTAACAGAGACAAAGGAAGGGGATAATCTGATGCACATTGGATGTATCTCTAGGCTCAGATTCTAATCCTGAAAATGCAGTTATATTTGAGGGAGAAGTTATTTAGCCAATCTGTTATTATAACTGATCTGCTGATTTGGCTTCATCTTCCTATCACCAGCACACAGTACCTGCTTGAGTTAAAAAGTTTCACTTCTGTTTTTTTTAACTTAAAGATCACATACTGTGGAAAAAAAATAATAAAATCAATGGCATCCAGACCTGATTTCCTCCGGCATTATGACATTCATATACTCCAACAACTCCATCTGCAAAATGGCCCAAAGTGTCAAGGCAATTGGTACCCTGCTGCAAAGCCCCAAAAGCTATATCTTGATGATCAGGTACCCTAAAACAAAACCAGAAATATCTGATTAATGTAATTTCTTTATATTTTTCTTTTTTTAACTCCTTGTCTTTACTCGGAGTATTTTTAAGATGACAGGTTAAACATGAGTGATTACTACTATCTGGAAATCTCAACCATCTTCTGAAGAGGGAAGGCAATTATCTGCTCGTGAACTGATCAAACATGAGTAAACTCGCAAGCTTAGGACAGATTACAAAAAGACTTGTACCGGAGAATGAGGATGAAGGTACAAATTCAGCACAAAAAGCAAATTAAAGATGACTTAACATCATAATTTTAAGGTCACTCAAGCTTAATGCTATCAGTTAAGGTCATCAAGCCCTCTTGCTCTTTTAGCCAAGCTAGCTTGTGGCAGAAATATGATATTTTACGTTTTTCCAGACTGTTTTTACTGAAGTGTTAGAAAAGTGAAGTTGTGGGGTAGAGCCCATGAGTTCACATCAAAGAGTAAGGCATATTAGCTCTTTTTAAAAAATTCAGACTATAATATGAGTGTAATAATTCAACCCAGCAGAATGAGCACATAAGAGATGACACAGTGTAAGACAGCATTACACTTCAGTGATGCTTATGGTAGCACATTTTCCAGGAGAGCTTGCAAGATGTATTTTTTCTGGCAAATTAAACAAAAATAAATATCCTCTGGCACTTTTAAGAGAAAAATAAAGAATAACTTACTTCCTCAGCATCATCCTGGTTTATGAGACTCTTTAGTATGTGTCGTTCTGTACATGTTTCACTAGGACTGTAATGGCTGGTACTTTTGCATTCCAAGCCTAAATGCCACTAGCAGTTACCTGACTCTATTGACATGAAGTGCCCCAGGAAAAAACCAAGTAGTCTTATAAGCCACAGAGAGTATCTTACCATTACACTACCAATGTTAGGATGACAGCAGACAAACTAGTTTACAGACTCAGATCTGACAGACATACTTATTAATGGATTATTGAACAAAAACCTTTTTATCCTTTCAACAACTTTCTCCTTGAGGATTTTTCGTTAGTTAGGATGCATTCGTGTTACAGAAACTGTTAAGAGATGTTACCCCTCATTTCCGTCTTCTCACACCCCCCCCTCAAAAGTTAGTGATTATCCAGTGATGGAAAACAAGTGATAGAAAGAGTAGAAGACTCAGTTTCTTAGAGTCTTAGACATCTACCCTTGTCTGCCAAATGCAGAAGGCCCTCTTGTCTGCTGACTCCCGTTAACTTGTACTGTACTGAGATTCAGTCTCCTCACTCAACTAGGCATGTGCTTTGGTGAAGGCAAAAGCTTTAAAGGGATGACAACAGGATACAGAACACTTCTGAGCAAACAGCTTGTGTAGGAGACTAACTTCAGGCTCAGACAAGTTGAGTCCTTTGGACACTGTTCTCTAAAATACCTGCTACTGCAGCCGTAGTCGTGCTAAGTAGAAAAAGGAAAAGGAGCTTACTAGGAGAAAAATTTCTCTTTATGAATGGAACTAATAAAAAACAAAAGCAAGTAAGCCTGCATGAGGCATTGATTTCACGAATAAATTAAAAAACATTTTTTACATCCAAGGAAGGGGAAAGAGAAACAGATGATTTCTGGGGAGGGCAAAAAAAAAAAAAAGAGAACTCCATACTATCTCCAATTCAGCCAAGACTCACCGTAACTCAGGATAAACATTTTCAAGATACCACTTGAAGGGTCTGCAGCTCAGTCTCTTTCTGAGTTCCATTCGGCTTTGAATACTAGAGGGGAAAAAAGGAGCAGTTTTCAAAGTCAGGCTGTTGTCTTTATATACATTAAGGAATACACAGAAAACTCAAGAACGGTAGAACTATCTCTTAAAGAGATAACATGAGACCTAGCACTGCTTTCACCTCAGATGGTGCTGTCTCATGAGGAATAAATGTATAGGGCAAAGAAGCACTTGTGACTTACTTGCCATAAGGTACATTCCTGGCTGAAGGCACTGCTGCGTAATAGAAGTTTTTATACTCATCCATCCAGACTTCTGCTGCCCTGCGTGTATTTCTAGGGACAATCATATGAAACACCCAGGTTATATTTTCTTTAGCTGCAATTATACCATATCATTTATCCTTGGGTTGATTTTAATCCTTCCTAGTACTACACAGTCAGCTGCCTCAAGCCAGGCAAAAGATTCCCTATTAAAGACCCAAGTAATAGAAAATCATTAGAGAGTAACATAACTGAAATCAATGCATTTATAATGAAATTTGTCTTTTCCACACACATCACTACTTCAGGTTTTCATCCAGAATTTAATACACATCTTGGAGTTCTTTCTGCAAACTTCATTAAGTTGCTAGGTTGTTGTTTGGTTTTTTCTTTTTATAAGAGTAACTTGACAGAAGCCAAATTCAGTGAGTGTTCACCTGGATAAGCAAGTTAATTGGAAACAAAAATCTCAACAATTGGCAATATCTAATAACATCTTTTACCTTAGTGAAAACAGATATGCTAACATAGGTAAGAGGTATTTTCAGTCTTCATCCTATTCCTACCAGCAGAGCACTCAAAGTTCCAAAAAGACATAAGCTGTCATAACACTTAAGGCTATGAGCCAAGCAAGCCTGCTGTAGCTGATGTAACAGAGGAAATCCAGTAATTACAAAATATTTTTAATGTTTTAAAATTCAAGAGATTAATTATTGCAATAAACGTGAAAAACACTAGCCCAAATTCTTTACTTCTAATCAAATACATCTCTAACTAAAATTCCTGTATTTATGTAACTGATGTCTTTAAATCTCCTTTTGGACTGCCAGAGGGTAATGCCTTTTACATGGAAGCCAGGGGATGGAAAAACTCATTTACTTCTATTGTTCGTAATTTTATGCTTAGAAAATTAAGTCTTATTTCACTTGCAACTGCCATGCTCTGAACTTATTTTACATTTGGCAGTAAGTTCATCTAAAGCAACTGGAGTAAACTCAGTCAGCCAATAACTTCTTTAATATGATTTTCCAATCCAAAAGATAAAAATTAGTCAGGAGCTGAGAAGGAAGGACACGGGGAAGAAAAAAAACCAAAACTCTCAAGACAGACCTCAATCATTTTTTTTGGTTTGAGGACTGATTTTTCCTTGCAAAGATTCCTTTAAGCTTTTTGTAAGCAAAATCCCATTCAATACAGATTAGAGAGCTATTTCAGTTTATCTTCACTTGCAGTCTCTCAGGCTTGCGTGAGTGAGAGTCTGCCAGTCAGCACCTGCCCCTGTGGCTTGCTCAGCAATCAGCTTGGCTGCCCACAGACCAAACAGATTTTAGCGGTGGGAGAGGAACAACTCAGTTTGCCAGGGTTTAACAACTCCAAAGGCACCGTCAGGGCCAGAATGCATGCCCACGTCGCGCTTCCCCATAATCAGGGATGAACAGTTCGGGCTTAGTGTGACACGAGTACAGAAACTGTGTAGATGCTGAGAACTACCTAAACTAGTAAGACCGCAAAGAAGGCAGGGTACTGAGGAACACAACATAGGGTGCACTCAGCACTTAATGCTGAGCTACAGTTAATGAAACCTAGCACTGAGCTATCAGAGGCAGCTTTGCATGGAGCAGACTGAGGTCTGCAAGGTTTATTAGCTAGTCTGAAGTGGTGTATTAAGGCAGTGCATAATGGTCTAACAAATCCCGCCAGACACAAGCTGTATCCGCCCACATCACAGAGCCAGGATGTGGTCTCCCCTCTCATGAAACAGGACTCCCAGCCACTCATCCAGAATCACCAATTTGTTTTGGCTGCCAAGTGCATACTGACTAGTCAGCTAAAAATAGGACGCTTACCCAGAGCACCCCAGAACAAGTTGCATACAGTCAAGGGACAGATGATGGTATAAACTAACAAGTCCTGACTGCAAGACTAGCACAGATTCCATGCAGCAAGTTTCTTGGCACCATTGTCCTACACATATCTGATAATACCTGTATTACATGGGTATCCCGTTACCTTACATTTCTCCTTCTCTCAATGCTAAAACTGATTTTAAGGCATTGTTACATTGCTGTTACATTGGTTTGACACCCAAGAAAGCTGACTGATGAGGATACCTTCAAATATACAGCAACTTGTCAACCCTGCTTTTAGGTGATACACAACTTCTGTAGGTCAATTCAAGAATAATTCCAATGAAACAAAGAATTTTAATGGCGTTTCAGAATTTGAGACAGCTGGACAGCTAAGGACACAGGTAATAAACTACTTGCAGAGAAAGGTAGATCTGGAAAGGGATGTAAGTACCCAAGATACAGTTTGCAGGCTTCAGCTGCCCGCATGATTCAAGTACGTGAGGGATCTCGTTTCAAAGTCATTTTGAATACAAATGACTGGAAAACACAATGCAACTTTTAAAAAAGCCATCATAGTAATTGTCAGGACATTTAAGTGATCAAATCACAATAATGATTTGATTTCACCACAAAATCCAAAAGCTTTAATCCCAGTATGAATGCAAAATCTTCAGTCCCTGCTAATATGATGCATTTCTGATGTCTGCTGTATCCTTGCATGCATACAGCCACACCTTTTCCCTTCTTCTTAGTTAAGCTATGTTTAAGTACCTATTTAAAACATAAGAAAAGCAGAATCTTGGCTGGAATAGAGATGTGATGTATTAAGATGTCTATTTCTTTGCTTGCTCCTGCTTTTATTTTCCTATAAATACTATTATTCATTTTTCACTGTAGTATAAAATACAGATCTCAAAGAAAGAGATCAGAAAACTCCCTACTATAACTACTGGAAGAAACAAGACAGTGACTTTATTTTAGCAAGCAATTAAATTAGAGTCATCTTGGTGGCATAACCAGCGTGGAAGAGAAGAATTATACCCTAAGGAAGCTCCTCAATCTAAGGTGAAACACAAGTCCAAACATATCGTCAGCTTACAATGTTTTTAGGAATTTAATTACAACTGCTCTCTGTGTGTTGCTTCATGTTGAACAGAGTTTGGACTCCATATCCCTTCAAGGATGAATAAACAACTTGATTTGCAGCTCTTAACCCACAGAACCTTTAGCTGAGACTTGTACTTCTTCAGTCACCTGAGAATCAAGTACAATTCTCTAAACCAAAACCTACAGTAATTCTTCAGCCACAACTGATAGAGCCTTGGTCAAAACCTCCACCATACACTCATACAATACCTTCATCCATATTACTTAAAAAACACTATGAACATGAATCAGAATTACTCTTCTCATTCTATAGAGGAGAAAATGAGGAAATAGCTCAGTATTTCAGCTACTGCTGTACATTGTATCAACAGCAAAATTAATAGGCATATTAATCTAAACCCTTATTACTGCAGTTTCTTACATCTACAGAAAAAGCATTTTTAAACATATCACAGGAAAGGCAAATATGATATAGAATGAAGTTGCCAACAGACTGGCACAAATGCCAGAATCAGTCTACATAATTATTTGCATATCATATACTGATCACATATTAACAAAAAGCAAGCAAAGCATATTCATAACTTAGTGTATTCTGGCTCTTAGTGAATGACGAACCTTTCTATAAAACTAAGATTTATGACAATTCTGAAAAGAAAGCCTCCTTTAAAGCCAATTAAGCAAAGTTCTCAAAATTGACAGAATGCCAAGGTAAGCGTTTCCTTTTTTTTCCAGATTCTCAGGCTGTGCCTACTAGAAGTTTCCCTTTTTCAACTTTCAGGTTCTTCTCTCATTCTGCGTAGTTGCTTCAAAGTCATTAATTTCCTTTTAATTTTTTTCCATGCTTGAAAATATTGCAAATATTTCTAAAGAAGAGATCCTTAAAATGAAATTACTGCCACCTTCTGATCATCTGAAGAAATCCAAAATATTGCTATTTAGCTGAAGGCTTAACAGTTACCTTGCAAACACGGTACCACTCCCACCGGGAAATGTGTAAGGATGCTGTTTGCGGAATACGTGACCCACTCTGCTGCAAGGGATGATTTCTAGGCTCCCACCACATTGCCAAACTCTGAATGAGATCTCTGAAATAAAAACATGAAAGACCAACATCACAAAATACTGTCATTTTGTAGTATGCCATTTACAGAGAAGGCTTTCAGTGACTATCGCTGAGAAGATCAATAAGATGGTTTTCTGAGAAATTACAGGATAAAAAAAGGCATATTTCAGCATTTATTATTCTCCAAGCTCAGGAGAAATAATTATATTGACTTGGAAGCAAATCTGTATGTCTTCTCTTATCAGAGGTTACCAGCATTCCACAAATTCATAAACCACACTGCAATTTGCCAGAGTACATTAGGTCTATATGTACTATTACTGTGCTTTATCTAAAGGGTAAGCAACAGTAGGTACCCTTAACAGTCGAATTAATGTTCTAGCTCGTAGCAGAATTTTTTAAAGATGGAACAACACAGTGGAAAAAAATCAAGGCATGATAAAACAATCAATAGATCTGAGCTGCTAACTTATAGCAGATAACCAGTCCCAAACACTGGCTATGGAAGGTGTTATATCAAGACAATCTTTATTTGAAGACAGACTGAATAAAAATGCAACTTCTGTAAGCTGAATGTTATGGACAGTACACTTCTTAGCCACACTAGTGAGCTTACCTACCTAGGGAGGACAAGAAGGTCTAGAAATATTTATACACCTTTCTCAACTTAGACCTTTGGCAGCAGAAGTCATCTGGTGCTGACAGAGAGCTTTTCCTCATTCATTCCAGACAAGCACAGTAAGAAGAGTGAAACAGTGCCACTGGAAGCAATTTTGATGATTCCCCCTTTAGTCCAGCAGCTGCTGCCAGTTACTGAGTGCTACCTTTAGTTTCAAGCCTCTTCATAATCATTCAGTGTATTTCCACAAATTAAAAATTATAGTAATAAACGCCTCTAATTTAAATTCAGTGTCTACCTTTTATGACTTTTAAGTGCCATTCCATCTCCCATAAGTCTTCCTCTCACATACACAAAATTCATCTTAAAAACAGCATTACTTCAAAAATTAAACTTAAAAAAAACCAGAACAAAACCAAAAAACAACCCAAAGTTAGAGAGCATGTCTTCTTGATGGTCTGTCCACAGAAAAAGAAAGAAAAAAAAAAAAGAGGTGCTGTGATTTCAGCTGTTGACAGTGCAAGTCAACTGCCTTTCTTCTGAATGGCCTTTGCTTTTGCAAGGATCATTTCCTGTTTGTTTTACTTCAGTGATAAATTCTGTTGCATTGGGGCCAATTAGGCATATTCATGAATCCTCCAAAAATATTAGTGACAATATTGTCTTTGTCAGTAATTTTTGGTCTTGATTTTCCAGTTAAATTAATGAGAAAATAGGAAAAAGTATTTTTTAAAGCCATTGAACATGACATTCTCTGCATACATTTTTCACAGCACTGACTTCATTCTTACACCTATTATTTTGAACTTAGAATGAAAAAAATGACAATCGCAGTAAATGACTGGTCACTGCTTCTATTAAAGAAGTAACAAAAGCATTTCTATGTTTCTACCAGAATAAATTACACATAGATAGATTTCAGGCTTTCCCATATCTAGCTCAAATTTCATCCCATACTTCTAAAATTGTGAAAGCAGAAGAGTAATAGTTTTCTTGTACCACTCTGAAGCATTATTTATGGAGTTTTGCTAGAAAGTTCATAGAGTTATTGGCCCAACGTGAGGGGATTCTGCACTTAGTGAGGACAAGCTAGTGACAGAAGACAGGGAGATCTATCAAAGATAAAGGCTTGTGCATTAGACAAGTAAGTGCAGACTAAATGCTCAAAATCTACTATTAGACTTATTTAAGTATTAGGAAATAAACGCCTCTGAAATGATGTAAAGTGAGATTCTGGTTAAAAATGAAGGTCAATGCAGTATGCCTAAAGCTCTTTCTTTTTAAAATGATTCATTTGAACATTTAATCCAAAAAGTCACTGTCATCTATTAAACGTATGTGGGTATTGAAAAAGTATTTTTGTTTAATAAGCAATTTCAAAATATCTTGTGTCAACTTTTTTCATTATTCATAGCTTCCTCTACTGTGTACATTAATTTGATTAATTCTCCTCCTTAAATTCCCAGAAATGTAAACCTACATGTATACTTTCCAACACCTTAGATTCTGAAGATTGTCAAAACATGTGAAAATGATGAAAAATAGCTCTATGGGAAAGAGAGCAGAGGACTAGTAAATAGGGAGAAGCAAACTAATTTTTATTTGCACCAACATGGCTTCTAAAGCCTGTGTGGATTTTTGAAGAAAAAGGAATGTACAGCAACTAAGACTTAAGAAACACCCCACAAATTCTCAACATATTCAAATAGTGGGAGAAGAAATGTTACTATTGTATCAATGTCAGCGGACACAGTTTTTCATTAAAAAGGCCTAAACAGCATGTCAAACATTCTTCAGTTGCATGAGATTATGTTACACCTCTCAATAACAGATTTGCTCTTTTTATTGTAGTGTGCCATCAACATAAAAGATAGGGAATGTCTTACTCCCTGATTTTAGCAAAATCATTAAGAAAAGACCAGGTTTTCAAACCACACCCAAACTTTTAACGGTCCCTCCAGTTCTCCAGTGTACTCCAATCCTTCTCTGCTTATCAAAAAGCATTGTAAAGATTCTGAGAATTAGAGTTTAGGATTTCAAGACAAGACCGAACAAACCCTGATCCATGTTTTGTCCAGCAAACACGTGTCATCAGTCACATTTAGCAACAAACTGAAAATGCGCTGGGTCTTCATGGTAACGGTAAGAGCTGTCTCTTAGCTAATTTAGGGAAAATACTCTAGGCCCATCTTGAAATTTGTGAAGTTGGGACTATACTAACATGTGAACAAAATCTCATACAACAGCTGCTCTGTATGTGCTTGAAGGAAAAATGCTGAGTTTTATAAAGCATAAATATGATGTATAGAATTATTTTGCAAGTCCATCTAGCAGGTTATTTGCATGAAATATCAAGCTGCTGATCCAGAGACATGCTCGAGAGTAAAGAAGCGTGTGAGTACACATGTTGAATTTTAAAACGCACATCACAGATTTCCAGTATCTGCTCATGTGTCATTTATTGCCAATAAAATCATACGTCATGTGATTTTTTACTCATCCTCAGTTAGTCTGGCAGCTATGAACAAATTATTAGCTGTCTGCTGTACTGACTGACTTTGCCTTTTCAGGGAGCAGAGAAAAGGCACTCCAAAGTCTCCATCTCATCCTTTCCATGGAGGAGGGGGAACAGAATGCACCAGCAGCAACATAAACAGTCTTCTCACCTTGAGTAAGGAGCTGTTGCTTGTGCCCCTTCCTGCTATCATGGCCTCAATTATCAAAGCAGATGCTAAGTTTTCAGAAAAAAAAAAACTTTGTCACTCAAGTACATGCTTGCAGCTAATCAAATATTTAAGTGCTCTAGTGGCAAAAGAGGTTTTCAAAGTGAATGCGAGTATTGCTGTATTAAGTTTATCCAATAACTTTCCAGTACATTTAAAAAATTAAAAATTATGATATGCATATGAATACAATTTAGCAATATACAGCCATAATAGTGAGAAAACAGAAACACAGAAAGCTATTGTTCAGAATTCACAAGAGCTTTCTTTGAATATTGCATAGAAAGGTCAGAGACTGGACTGTAAGGATGCCTCCTTCCAGCCTTTAAAACCTTTACAGGAGTGTTAAACATTTGGTTACCACGTCTCCATACTTTGTGTGCTCTATACAGCCTTGTAGGCCAAGCACATGCTCAATGCATATGAATATATCAGTAACTCAAAATACTCATGGGTTTTTACAAGTTCAAGATATTTTAGGATTTTGCAGCTAGCATGTGCAATAGAGAAGTTTCTATCCTTAGAACTGGTCCTGAAAACACACTACTTTGAACATCCAAGATGCATCCCTACCCTAAAAAAACTAAATTAATGACAGACTGGAAGTCTTGAGAAGTTACACAGTTCTGGTCCTCTCAAATCTTTTTTGTTTTAATACAAGCATACCAGTCTTAACTGGAGAAAAAAAATTGCACAATGTGGTAATGTAAAGCACCAAAAAAAACCCCAAAAAACCACTACTAAAGCCAGATCTAACCACCAGGTCAAAGAAGAGATGGCTAAAGCACAAGTTCCCTCAGCCCCTGCTCCCTCTTCCCTAAATCCCACTCACTTAAACACCTGAAAACAAGGAATTATAGCAAAAATGCCTTCTCAACCATAATTATCTCATAGGGCTAAAGTGGGCATTTAAAATTAAAAAAGTCACTAAGTTTAGATGACAGGCAGTATAGTATTATTAAAGTTAAGAAACAGGTTATTCTTCAGTCAAAGTTTTATATGATTTCTTAAGCTGTAAGAACACTAAACTCGAACTCCTGTGTTCTACTTTCCACGATTAAATTTCAGCGACTTCTTAAAACATGCCTTAGATTGCCAGCATCTAAACATTATTGTATTTTAATCAATAACTTTAGATAAGGAGATGACTTGCAAACAAGATAGTGGTTTTGAGAGTAATTGCCTATCTACATCTACATCCTGGAATTTTTTTATTTTATCAGCCAACTTCCATTACAAAAAAAAAACCTCGCGGCATAATGAACAAATACTTTTATTCTCTCATATTTAGCATATAATTCCTACCTTGTTTTAATCCTTTAATTGAAATAAACTTTTTGTACTTTGCCAATAATATATGTGAAGTTTTAACTCTGGTTTTAACCCTTTTGGCACAAAATCAAGGAGACATGAATCTGTGACAGTAAAGGCAATGATGAAAACTTGCTTGCTTTCAAGACTGATCTGAAGGTAAATAATATACATACCTAAGTTTTCGCCACCCCAAACATCCATCATCATGTCATACTTCCCTAGTTCTTCAAAATAGGATTTGTCCATCACAAATAACCCACCAGCTATCATGGGTGTCCTAAACAAACAAGGAAAAATAAAACAAACACTTAAAGAACCATGAACTGGAAGGTAGCTATTATTTGCACCCCAAGATTAACATCTCCTTGAAAAAATTTGCAGTGCTTTCAAATGCAATGAATTTTGCATCTACCACTTCAAATGTTGTCTGCACACATTTCTATGGAATACAGAGTGCTATGACGAGCTTCGGAGGCAGTTTCCAATCTCCATTTGGCTCACAAGTTCCTTATGTAAAGGGTGGCAATTTGTGCCAGCAATAAAGCATTCAAACTGATGCTGTATCTTTAGCCCTCAAAACATGCCAACTCTAAACAAAGTGGCATCCACTTTTTGTTAAGGGGAAATAATCTACTAGTGTGCTTTAAAGTATTTTTTTCAAATACAATTGATTTCTGAAAGTCCCATAATGCTACATAAATACAAATGAAATTTCAATATTAATGAAAGCTATAGTAAAGATCCCCTTTCAGACACAGCGAAGATGATTTCTAACTTTGCTCAGTTGCAAACTACAATCTTTCAGAGGGAGAAACGGTGGTACAGACATACTTTATGGGAGCAACTGGATTTCCCTGCCGTGCTCTTCTTTGCTCTGGTGTCATGTAATCCCACTTGAACACCAGGTTCCAATCAAAGCCTTCAAGAAAAAAAAAAATGTTAGAGTAGGACATTAAAAAGATTACAGTCATCATTCAACTTGTAATAATATAATGTTGACTGAAAAAAACAGGATCTGGTATTTAAATGAAAAACTTAAACTTGTAAAAACTTTTGGGTAGAAAAACAAGTAGGAGTCCAGATGAAAGGTAAAGAAGTTGACAGGACAATAAAATAAAAAGTAATCTCAAGTTCAAAATAACTTTGATTTCTCTCGTTGCCATCTGTTACGTGACGTAAGAAACCCAGTCAACAAGTAAAAAAAATGCCTTATATATGAATCCATCGTCTCGTATCCTTACATCAAGTAGAACATCATATGAAGACCTTCCAGCCATTTCAAATGCTCACAACAGTCTTTACTGTACAATTGAATTTCAACTCCTATCAAACGATCACATATTTATGTTTACACAGGCTTTATGCAGTACTCTTGGTACTCCTCTATCAGCAGAAACTCTGTATCGTGAAGGTCACAACAGGTTATGTAGCTCCCACTCATCTCATTAACATTCATTTAACTTCCTGCTTCCCCACTGCGTGTTTTAAGTGTATCACTTTTTAAACCTGAGGCAAACGCTAGAGCACCAAAATCTTACTTCCCTTATGTATGCACATACCAGACCAGCAGCAGCTGGTCTGGTCCTTTTGTGAGTTTAGCACAGAGGCACAAAGATCACTAGAATAGACAAAACCAACAGATCACCTACAGCAGCTTTCTATCTGATGACCATTTGAATTAACTCCTTTAGGTAATGATACGCAGCTGATATAAGACAAACTCCCTATAGAAAACACTTTCATAACAGTTTCTGAGCTGGGTTATGCCCATAAGCATGAACACCTATTAAAAAACTACAGAAGGTCCATAGTCCTCTCCCAGTACACCTAGCAAATCAGCCTTATACAGACTGCCTGCTGCAAAACACATTTAGATTCTATGAAGTCATATAATGAATGATTTCCAGACTTCTGGTGCACAGCTGTCAATAGTTTTCTTTCTCCAGCATGAAGATAAAGCAATTACTTTGTGGGGAAGTGAGGCAAAAGTTAAGGTAAACAGACAACAATTACAGTTTTACAAACTGTCTGTCTGCATCCATAAATACGCATAGTAACGATTGATGCAGGGAGTTGAAACCTAAACAGTTTTCATTTTAACTCACAAGATACTTATCACACATAATACAGAAATTATCCTGAACAGGCTTTACAGCATGCATGCCAACTCTTTCTCTCCGTGTTTGAGTATTTCATGAAGTGTTGCACTGTAAAAATGAAAGACCGTCTAACTACTGCAAAACTCAAGTAGCAGAACAGTAAAATGGCTACAATCGATAGTACTGCAAAGCCTCCAGCATGAAGAGTAAAATGAGTTCCAATACTTCCATGCAGTTAAAAAGTCGCATTTCATCACACATACGCAGCAAAAACACTTGCATCTGGGAGAACTTGAAAATACCCACTGTTCTCTGGCAGAAGCAGTAGAGATAGAGTTACGTATGCTCCAGTGAACACAAGGGGTCTCTTTTGGAACACAGTACTCTGTTACAAACTCTGAACAAGTGTATAAATTATCTACCCATAAAAACTGGTCTTCTGCCTCCATGTTCACTGACTCTGGGAAAAATCTGCACTCAATGAGATAATATCAGTAACTTTGTAAAAGGAGTATTTTTAAACACAAGTGCGTATCCAATATGAAATTCTATCCAGTGTAAACTGCATTATAGGCATACTCTGGATTATTAGATCTCAGTTAACTGTAGTTTATTCCAGCGATTAAAGTGTTTCTCAGGGCGGCATAAACATTTTTGCAAATCCACCCTCAAAAAAAAAATATTTGTAACATGAAGTGGATGGATTTAGTATTGGCCAGACCTAGGAAGTATTTCAGTGCTGGCCATTTTAAAATGTTTGTAGCATTTGCCAAGTTGCTCGTCTTGGGTGATTAAGTCCTTTCAAAACAGGCCAGGCACAACTGCTGTCCCAGCTGTCTCAACTCTCCCAGCGTCAGCCACACAGATACTGTATCTAAGGTTGAAAGCATAGTTTGGTCTCCATGTTTAGACTTGGCTCCAGTGAGCGTCCCGTGATGCCAAATGCTGTAGTGCCTCTAACATGGTAATCTGTCCTCTGGGAACTGAAAAGAAATATATCATTCATGTTTCAACAGGCCCCCAAATAGCTTTAAACAGTGGTATGTGCAACATTTCTATTGTTAACATTAAAAAAAGGCAGCCTCTCGCTCCTTAGTCCATAAGTATGGAGGCTCCAGGTACTTTAAAAAAACAAAACTCAAAAAAATAGTCTATTTCTATTGTGTGCAAGGGGACAAAATGAGCACTAAAAAGTTTAAAAAAAGTAAATTGGGAAACAGTTCCAAAGATGAAATGTGAAAAGCAACAAGTGAAATGATCTCTCAATCTTCTCCCACTTCACTTGGGAAGAATTAAAGAGCACAAACCCTGCAGGAACCAATTGAAGGTTTCAATGAAAGAATTCTTCCTCCTACTGCAGACAACAATAAAAGCCGCATAATGGTATAGAGATTTCCATACTCAAGGCGTAATGAATAGATTGGGTAAAAGCCTTAAGGTTTTAATAAAGCTAGCACACAGATAATAGCACAGAGCTATCCATTAGCATACTGTGAATATATGCACTGTAGGTGTTATTTCAGAACATTAATTAAAAGGATATAGAACCTCTCACCTCCAGATCACTGACAGAAAATTGAAGCATATGTGACATTATGCAAATATCACTTATTTTATGTTACTGGAACAACACTTGGTGGCCAGTTAGGGACTAGTAACTGACAGAACGGGCTCAAAATTAGTTTTTCCTTCCTCACTCATTCAGAAAAAGCTGAAACACTGTGGCAACAGCAGTGCTTACTTTGTACATTGTGGTTCACTTTATACCTTTGAGCAGACAGTTCAGTTTCCAGGGTTGTGGAACAATTATTTCAGGAAAAAAAAGAAAGGCTGCGTGTGCACAGAACAGTTATTTTAAATGCTAGATTCTTGCTTAAAGTGAAAAAAACAAGGGGAGGATTTTATTTTTCTTGAGAGAGCGCTTCACAAGTCCTTTTACTATTTTCTGTCATCAGTTTACACTAGCTAGACATAGTGAAACTGTAGTACTTCTAAATTCAATTTAACAGGAATTTTTGTAACTGTAAAGGTATAAATACTACAAATTTTCAAAGTCACATGTTACTCTCTTCACAATTACAGATCATGGCCAACAAGAACATTTAATTTTAAAACACAGTCCAAAACTTTCTGCTTATTCAGAAGAGTTTAATTTAAGCAAACCAGCATCTTGACAAAAACTCATAGGCACTGCATTGCTGATGGGCTTCTAAGCTAGAGAGCAATTAAAGCCTATCTTATCTAAAAGGAGAATCATAAGCTCTCACCATAAGCTGCTTCTGACACATTTACACAATCCTACAAAGACTGGAGTGAGTACTGCACATTAGAAAAAGGCAGCATAAACTTAAAAGAATTAGTATAATAAAGATGAAGTGTTTTAAAGCAGAAGACAATAAGGCCAATTAAAATCCAAGCCTAAAACCAACTGAACTATAGAACTTAAACTAGATATATGAAAGGGAAGAAGAGTACATTAAGTGCCCATTCCACAACTGCAGTGATTATAAGTTTTGATTCTTGATGCTTTTTTTTAAAAAAAAAAAATTTGTATTCCAGTACAGGTACATACCGCCTTTTAAATCAGCTGACGCCCCCACGTACTGGAAGTTGTCCATATTAATTACATCAATAATAGGAGACACAACTCTGGTCTTGTCCTAAAATAAATATTAGAAAGTAATATTGAAATAATGAAATCAGTATATAAAGGTTCAGGCAAGATGAGATGTTGAACAGTGCAGCAGGATCTCATTAGCATGTCTCCCCCAGCTCTCTCTTCAACTTAGGGCTCTGAAAAGCCAGTGCTGGGAATAGCATTGCTCAGCACTGCTTCAGAAAGCAGAAACCACACGATATAGCTGGGAATTCTCTTTCTATTCTAGGCTACTTATACTCAAGTAATCCCCCTCTTCTGACTTGCTCTTGAAGAAGGCAGCAAACTAAGTTCTAAAGGCAGCGAAGCAAAGAGCACTTCCATTCTTAGTTTTAAAACTAGCTCAAAGAAAAGAAGCATCCAGCCAATTCATATTTTCCACAGGAAATCTCCAGCCACGCAGCGTACTACGGTCTTATTATTTCAACCTTTAAGGAACCCTTAGGCCTTTCTGCAATCAGAAAAGTCTTAGGTTAATGCTAACCCATTTTGCACTAGAAGAATCACACTTCACAGTCAGATACTTAGATAGGAAAGAGACCTAAGCCGCTTCCCCCAAGCTAATGGATGCTATTAATCTCCAGCAGCCAAGATTCCAGTGGTACAGATATCACATTCCTCTGTCCAACCATGGTCTCGTATACTACTCTGAGCAATATTAATTACCTTAGCTGATGTTTTTGGCAAAGTAGTTTAAGAAAAAATAAAAATCTTTCCAACAACTCCACATGCATCATCCAGTAGGATCACAAGACATCAGTACTCTAAAAAAAGACTCATCTAATATTAGAAATGCAGTATCATGGTTAAGCCAGTTTGTCTCCATCAATTATTAAGGGGGAAAAAAAAGTTACAATTACACACTGGAGCATAACTTCTATGGTAGTTTGATGGAACGTTTTGATTGAGTTCAAAATAAAAGTCTGAGCTCCACAATTCAACATCATTCAAAGAGCACAGATAACTTCAGAACAGTATATCACCAAACGTGTGGATATAAAAAAGTGTTTTGAATAAACAGGAGATATTTTGGTAACTCTGTTATAGAGAAACAGGTCTCATAGTTAAAAAACCCATACCAACCTTAACTTCTCTATTTTAAGAATTTACTTCATAAGTATGTCTTCAAACAACAATACATATATTCTAAGTAGCGGCTCAGCAAAGCATCCCTCTTGCTAATCAGTATTACACAGAACAGATTGGAACCAAACTAGTACAAGAATAGCTTGAGCTCATAACGTGAGATTTATAAGCCACTCTCTTAGTCAAATGCTTTGCTTGGTCCAATAATGACATCAAATGCCCATTGTCATTTATTGAATCTTAACTATTCAACTTGTGCTGATTTTAATAAGCCCTAATTCCACAGCTGGCGTTTAGTAGGTCATTCTGCCCGAGTCAGCAAAAGGTCACTAACTTCTTATCAGCCAAAAGGTGAATTCAAGAGAATCCAAACTGAAGACTAAGCCAAAAGCTGAAGACTCATTACTGCTTTCTATATTCCTTTTAAGTATCACTGCAGCTATATCACCTGGGCCAATTATCTGCTTTTATGAGGGATGCAACATAAAATCTAATCAGGTCTGCTATAAGTATTAATTAGCTTGGTCTAAAGCAAACTAGAAACACAGACAAAAAGACCAACCTGTCCTATTCCCCCATCGATCACATCTTTAGCTCCTGGTTTTGTTAGCTGTAGCCCCAAGCCTGTGTTTTTAATGGCAAGCATACAGTTTTGCTGTGTTGTACTTGAGAGCCAATTATGATTTACTGCACCTTAACTGCAAAACACTGTGTTTGTGTGCCCTCCCCTACACCACTAGAGCACTTCAGATGCACCCATGATCTTATTGTAGGCATTCTATATACAGTGACAGAATTAAACTCCTTTATTTAAAGACTGATGAATTAGCAGAGATCCAGTTATTCACAATATATCCATCAGCATGAAATACAAAAATGAAGCCACGCTTCCTTTCTTTCTCCTTCTTTCCTTAGCTGAAACTGAGACATCTTATACATCTATGCCCATTTCTAAAAACCTTTTCTGACAAAAATTTGCATTTTCTCAGATGGTTATACTTTGCACGGTTGAATGTGGTGGTAAAAGTTGCCCAAGCTATCTGTTATCACATTAGCTAGAGCTTCAGTTAGGCTCCAACTTATGTCCACTGCGCTGAGTAAGCGGGTATCATGCTGTCTCTATACCTTTGGGAATTCCTCAGGCTTTTACTGCTGGTCTGATTAGTTCTATCAATGTCAGTGTGACACCACACTAACACCACTTGCTACACCTAACGTATTATTTAAACAACTTACAGTTGTTTCTCCAACAGACAAATAGCCAGGTTGTAAGCACTCAGTTTGATGTACAACCATCACTTTGTTAGCTTGGAAACATACTGTTCCTTCCATGATTTGAAATAATAGATTTGCTCAGCAGCAAAATAGACAAGACTTGCACATTCTTAAGGTGATGCTTTGCAGGGCACTACAAAGTTGTTAATACAGAAACTGCCAAAAAGAGCTTGTGGGCTCCAAAGTACAGGGAGTTCATTCACTTAGAATACTAAAAAGCAGATGCTCCTTTTAAATTATCCTAAAGCCAGATACTTATTTATCCATAGAGTGATATTAAAGTAGAAATCTTATGTGCATTTTAGAAACAAGAACACAAGCAAAAAGGAGCTCTTCTTTTTATAATCTCCTGTTTCGTTCTGAGGGGATGATGCCATAATTTATGATGGAACATACAATTGGAAAACCATGTGCTTCTTGGTGAGGATAATGGAAAGAAATAGCCTGTGAATACTGCAAGTTTGTACTGCCTGGAAATTTGTAGCAGAATATTTCATTTTAATACTTCATAAGGAGGTTATGTATGCTCTAGAGACTTTGACTATTATATATTATTCTCATAAACCATCAGAAATTATCCTCAAGCTTCTGCATACATTGCTTCCTCCCCCCTCTAAAAATCTCAAGACACTTCAAAGATTAAGCTTCACAACACTCTTAAGAGGAAAATATAAATATTTCCCTTTCAGCATTGTGCCACTTAAAGGTTGACACATTCAAGGTCACAAAATCCGAGACAGATATGAAAAAGCAATGCACATCTCAATTCTTAATTTTAGGTCTTTCTCCCTTTTAAGATCATCTTTGTTTAAAAATACCTTCCTAAAAGTGATATAGGATTTGCAGCTATGCTATGAAAACAGATCAGTTCAGTTTTGCACCAGAATCTTCCAATTTTCATTTTTCTCATATAACTGATGTATTATAAGAATAGAACATCAAAGTGATTAGAAATTGCAAATGGAAAAAGCCAAGTAGACAAATGCTCATGAAATAGCTAGTTGTTACCAATGTTTTGTGTGTACTTATCACTATGTTGAAATTTTGGGAGAATCAAAGGGTTAAACTCCAATGGCTCCTCATTTAATCTCCCTTAACCAATGCACACACACACAAAAATCTAGAAGTCCTAAAATACAGCCTTAGGGAATCAGGCAGAAAATTATTCTCCAGGAGGGAGCAAAGAGGGAGAAGATATACCAGCTCCAGGTTACACAGTTATCTGTGTGTTCTGAACTCTAAAATATTCACCTTGTATGTATGTTGCTTCTGCTTTAAGCCTTTGCTCAAATTGCTGAAGAAAATCCTTAGCAGTGTCAGACCCCACTAGGAATGTTAAGCAAGTATGATCAATAGACAAAGATAGCCTAACCAGGAAATCATCTTGAAGAAAACTGTGGGATGGTTCATCCTTCAATTGAAGAGGAGCGCGTGATGCCTCAGGGGCTCCTAACACAAGCAAGAGGTCAAAGACACAGCTTTCTAAAGTGGTTACAGCGCATAGAGTATTGTAGAACTGATTCAATTCAGACTGTTCTTGGAAGCTATAAATTATTTTTATATTTTAACACACACAACTAATCCCCAAAAACTCTGACAGAATCAAATGCCAAGTGGGCAATTCTGGAAGGAAAAGATAAAAAAAATCCCCACACTTTCCATCACATATAGCAGAGATGCAGCAGCTCATCAGAAAATACTGTGTTAGTGTCTAGTAGCCCTGACCTGAAGAAGTTACCTCTGAGGACGGAGCAGAAACGAGTTCGTATCTATTCAGCTTCTTGTCATTGAGGCTACCCAGACTGTTTAGCCTGGAGAAGAGGAGGCTGAGGGGAGACCTTGTCGCTCTCTACAACCACCTGAAAAGGAGGTTGTAGAGAGGTGGGGGTCGGTCTCTTCTCCCAAGTAACAGGCAATAGGACAAGAAGAAATGGCCTCAAGTTGCGCCAGGGGAGGTTTAGATTGGATATTAGGAAAAATTTCTTCAAAAGGGTTGTTAAGCATTGGAACCGGCTGCCCAGGAAAGTGGTTGAATCACCATCCCTGGTGGTATTTAGGGGATGGGTAGATGTACTGCTTAGGGACATGGTTTAGTGGTGGTTTTGGCACTGCTAGGTTAATGGTTGGACTCGATGACCCTTCCCTTCCAATCTAGACAATTCTATGAAGAAAATGCTGCCAATTAAGATCAAGTAACATACCGTCTGCACTGTGAGCAAAACCAATCCATTTACAATAACAAAGAACTATTGTATACTATACATAAACATTGTCACTGCCTTAATTATTTGAACAAGCAGAAAGCTTAGAAGCTACCTTATCAAACCCCATACCTGTTGGTTGGGAATCTTCCCAGATGAAGGTAAACGGGAATTCCACATCAATTATTTAACAGTACATCAAGCTTTTAAGAATGGAAAACTATATTCATACAGCTGAAAACTATTCAATGGCACATAAGATTAGCATGTGTCACGGTGACAATTGTGAGGAGCAAGTTTTGAAGGATCTAATAATTCCTGTGCTGCTAAAAAGTAGCTGCTACACAAAGCAAAATATGCACCAGTTTCTCCCACCAAGTATACCACATGTAATGCTGGATCTTCACAAAATTGTCAGCAACTTAATAAGAGGCTTTACATTCTGTTATTATGAAGAGCTAACACTTTTTCATATCCCATATCAGTTTCAGAAAGCTAAATGAGTGTGCCCTGACAACTAAAAGGGTAAACAGCAACATAGCTGTCTTACTAAAAGCAGGGTTTTGTTGACCAAAACTACCGTTTCTCTTCTGATTTCTCAAACGAGTAGATGCTTCAAACCTTTTACACAAAAAGGCTTGAAAACAGAGTTCCCACATCCTAGAATCCATTTATGCTTTAGCTTCAAGCATTCTCCACTTCTTTCTCAGATATATTTAATGCCTTCAAGTTTATTTGCCTAGTTAATAATTATAGAGAAATTCCCCCAACCCTTCTGAGACTGCAACACTTTACATAGCACTTCCTTCTATTTTTGTGGCCATGTTACTCGTGCTCAAGGGCTTTGTAGGCTCTACGTATTTTAATAGTATCCAGGTTTGAGCTGATTAAAGTTATTTCTACTCCAAAATAGGATTTTAACTGCTGATGTGTCTTAGGCGACTTACAGTATTTCTGGAATACACAGTAAAGCATCATAGAACCAAACAGAATAAGGCAAATCAGTAATCAGTTGATATGCCAATGGAGAACCTACTGAGTATAAGGATTTAACTTCCTTACACCCCTCCCCTCCTTTATGGGGGAAATGCAAAGGGAAGCATAGGGAGGATAAGCAAAGAACTGGGCATTAACAAGACAGAGTAGCTTAGCAAAACCACTTTGACCAGAGCATTTTGAAAGAAAGCCTTTCCAGGAAGAGGAGTTTATCAGAGAGAGAATGCAATAAAGAAAGAAGAAAAACCCTGTTGTCTTGAGCGTTCCCCAGTGCTTCTTAGGATCACACTTGATTCACTTACCACTTCAGCTAAGATCCTCCAGAGGAAGTATAACCAACCCTTGGAGAAAACAGTATACTTTCACTCTCAATACTCTCAATTGCTTTGCTGGGACACAGACTAAGCATCATTTTCATAGAAGCTGAGAGCCCACAGTCCCTGCCAATTTCCATGAGAATTTTAGTTTCACAGCTCAACCTCTCTCCTATTATCACACTGAATCTTAATGAGGCATAAATACTCAGGTAAACTGAATTACATTGAGATAATATTGGTTGAGGAGAACGACACTTTGCTCTAAAGATTTTCAACACTTACAGAGGAGGTCCCTAAAGAACCAAAGAAGCATATATTTGAATTGCATGTAAAGATAATAATAACTATTCACATTTTATGTTCCTGTGTTCACAGATTAAATGAACAAAAAGTGGGTTTTAATCACGAAACTCTCTGATCATCTCCATCATCTCACTTCAGAGAAAAAGCTTCCTTAGAAAAATGCATAAAATTAATGTAGTATAAACCAGATGGCTTTAAAACTTAAAAGCCACTCCTTTAGGAAATTACTTTAGAAGAACACTACTAACCTCAGCTACTCTTTCCAAAAGCGGTTCCAGCCAGTGTTCATTGCATTCACAGTGACTATCCAGGAAGGTCAGTACTTTTGCTTGTGCTGCATCTGCCCCTCTGACACGGGAGCGCATCAAGCCTGAGAAGTAAAGATGAAATGTATAAAGTATTTATTGAGGAAAACAATCTACAGTAGTGAGAAGCTATTGCATTCCAAGATAATCATGAATTAAATTAAATTACTTTAACTCAGACAGGACAAACACACAAGTTCCACTATCAAAATGAGAATCTAGTTAACAATTCAGTGAAATGACTTTACAACAAACAGTCTGCAAGCTTCCAACCTACTGCACCTTAGCCTACAGGTTTCAACCTTATTTAAGCAGAAAAATTAAAGTACCTTTTTGAAGAGTGATACACAAGTACAGTTGGGTCTGCACTACAATAAACGGTATTTATACTTATAAATGTTATTTGAGATGAGTCCTAAACCCAAACACCTTTCCTACAGTTCTATGACAGAACTGCGGAAAGCACCATCATTAACTCATCCTCCCCACCTTTTTGCTGCCCCCCCCACCCCACATCTCCCAGTTCTCATCACAGTCTGTCCATTCTTCTATTGGCTCCTTCCAGAAATAACCATGTTTCACTAATTCATGTCTGAGAGCCTTCCCCTCACCTCTTTCAACTGTCTTTCTCCTATAATTCTTGCAACTCTCTTGTTTTATGGTTTGGTGGGTTTTTGTCGTTTGGTTTTTGTTTTAAATCTTACCTTGAAAATTCCATTTTCAGATACATTGATGCATATTTTTAAGTATGAATGAAAATTCATATACAGTATAAAGGTAATATTTATAATTACCAAAAAATAATAAAAAATAAAAATCAAAAAATTTTTACTGCATTCCATTTTTCCATTACTATTATCTCCATCTTTAAGTGCTGTACTGATCAGAGGAATGATATCAACTTACTCAGAACCCTGCAGCCATGCACGTCCTAAGAGGCCTGCTTTCCTAACAAGCCTTTTTTCACAAATATATCCCACACCAAACAAAATATTTAAACACTAAGAGCCCATCAGTTTGCAATTACTAATTATAGGACAACACAGGTTTTGTGCATGTCATTTCCAGTTTCTGACAATCTAATGATTCTAGCTGCTCCCTAGGCTAGACTGGCAGTCTAGAAGATAGAGCACCTATAAAAATAAACAAGCACATATCTGCTAACTCAGTCAGCTATTTCAACTGTCAACTCTCAGTTATTATTTCAAACAGCTGTAGAATAACAGTTGCCTGTATCTAATACTTTAAGCTCCGTAGCCAGGAAGCTGCTGACTGAAGGGCTCAGTGACGTGGGACCATAATTTACAAAGCAACAAAAGGGAAAACAAAAAAACGTAAGACAAGTTTGTTACATGGCAGACTGGCTTCAGCAAAACTGGCATATGTGGTCCCAGCCCTCCTGGCTGCTCAAACACTCTCAAGTCTGCCAAACAAACTGTGTGCCGGGCTGTCCATCAACTGGATCCTTAAAATGATCTTTAGTAATGGAACCAGCAAAAAAAGAGGGCTATTTTTAAGTTGGATTGTTCCAAACATTCATACAGTTTCCAGCGAGACCTTACTTACAACAGGAGCAGGCTAACTGAGGATTCAGTACAGTAAGAGAAAGGAGAGGGTAAGGGTGAAAAGCAATTTCTCAAGTCAGTAAAAGCCAGCAATGGGCAACTGGGCACACAACAATATGGAATTAATCTGGATTACTGTTTTGACTTGCACAAATGCATTTGTTGTTATTCCTTACATTAGTAAGTTAATTTATAAAGTGAAAATTGCCCCTCCAATACAGAATATATAGCAGAATGTTTCTTTAAAAGACTTGATGAAGATTAACAGAGAAGGCAGCACAGAGGAATTTGTATCTTCCTTCCCCCAGATTAAGCCTACCTTCTCGGCGATCGTTTCGAAGAACCCGCACTTTTTCAATTTTTCCCAAGAGAGCACCATCCTCAGCTTTAAAAAATAAAAATGAAATTAAGAAAAAAAATCAAGTTATGAGAACCAGTTTAATATCCAACACTGTATACCATAAGGGAGGCTGTCTTCAAAGAAAAACAAAAGCTTTGTAGTGGAAAACGTTTATGGTCATAAATATTTAAATATAAGATACATGCTTAAAAAAAAATCCCACCTACTTGTCTCACCAGAAATTAAGAAAAGTCATCAGGCTAAGAAATTACTACCCTCATTATGTTATTTAAAAATAATTTAATTTTAAACTCTTGAAATTTGTATTTAATTGTATTCTCTTTGCTTACTTTAGCCAGTTTCTACATTGCATAAGAAAAAACAAACTTTAATAGGATTAAAAAAAATAAACAAACTGATGCCTTTGCATATAAGAAAGTTCACTTTTTAACAGCATTAAGGCTTAAACCTACCCTAAGGTAGCTATAAGCTAACAATGCAAATGTAGACACTAACTTCCTTTAAGAAATATTACTCAGAGGTCCATTTCAATTGTTCAAGTTTGTATTGTGATACCCTAGTAGTTATAAAACCTTAACTTATTTTAGATTCAGTAAGAATTTTTCCAAGAGACTGATGGAGACCAGCATTCATTTAAAGCGGTGCTACAAAAATATTTGGTGCAAGCACCACGGGTTTAGTATGTTAAGGCTATTTTCAATTACATACTCCACTCCTTCAGCCAGCAGGAAGCAATAAAATACACCTGAAGTATTTATCAGAACTCTTCACATTTCCACAATGACAGATATGAAAGAATTAATAACTACTTTTAGATCAGTCTCTGCAAACTCCTATTCCTGTTAACCTTTCTTAACCAAGTCACCTACTAGCATTTACAGAAAGTCTTACCAGAATAAACAAAGTCAAAATCCCGTAAAAGCACTTACAATCATTACTGTAGTCATCCACCAGTATGATTTCCTTAATAAGATGTGGTGGGCTTTTTTTAAGGACACTGAAATAGACCAAAAAAAAGTATTCAATACCAAGCAGTCTTAATTTTCCACAATAATGTCATAAAAGCAGTTACTTCATTAAACCACAGTAGAATCTAACCAAGGATGCTATCTTCAACAACAGCTGTTGGCTTATTCTTACAGAAAACATTTGCAAAGAGGCGCACACATAGAATCATTCCCCCCAGAATTCCAGCCTCCAGAAATGAGTGGATTAGACAACTTGTAACATGGAAGTCCTGCAGATGCTTTAGGTCAAACATCCCCTGAGAATCCATCTTCCCTGAATTTTTCTTCAAACAAGTTATACAGCCAACTTCCAAACATCTTCTAGTAATCGGTTCCACATTTTCATGCATTTGTAGTTAATGGGAGGGATTTGTTTAATGCTGCTATTTCAGAATGTAAGAACCAGAGGCATCAATGAAATTAAGGCTCAGCTTTCCCTCTGCAAATGGTTCAGAAAAACATAATGGATTGTTACCTCCCTTCCTTATCCTAAGCTATTATCTGACACAAGTGAATGGCCTTTAGGGGGAAAAAAAAAAAAAATTAGTCTTTCTTAGGTATACCTGACAACAGTTCGAAGCAAAGCAGATCTTGCCTCATTATGAAAGGTGATCACCACGCTAGTGGCTGGCAAATCTATCCGCCATTGTTTCCGTTGACACCTGAAAGACATAATACCCTGTCATTTAAACCTAGTATTTACATCCCATGCTCAGCAGACAGCCTTCATCATGAAGCAGTTACCTGTTAAACTCATATACACACTATATCTACCTAGGAAGAATGAAATATCTTCTTTGCAGGTGAGGTTATAATCAACTCCTGCCACTTTTGGTAGCTGTCTTAGTACACAACAGCCTAAGAAGTCAGTGTAAGATATAGGCAGGTTCAGAAAAGTCACCGGATTATCATCACTGCAGTATGTCGTAAACACCTTTCATGCAACTGCATATGGAACCAGAGTGCTTATTTTACCTTAAAAGCATTCAATAAATCTAAGCAAATGAGCATATTTTCAATGAAAATGCACAGGCTAACAGGCTACCATATGTCTCCTCTTTATCATGACACAAGTCCACTTCTCCCTTTATTTTTAAAGCTCCTGTAGCATCCTGGTCTTGCTCATAGAAAAAATAGCATTCTATTCTAATGAGAAGTTGTAAGGATTGTAACATTCAGGATTTGAAAAATAAAGCTAGCTGTGATATTGAGCCAGCTAAACACAGAACCACATCCTACCAAACCATAAAGATAATGAAAAATTCCATCTATGTCAACTCATTTTTCATCACCTTTAGTAGCCTGAAACTAATATAATAAGCAAAAAGAAGCAAATCCCAAAGTAATTCCTTCAGGACTACATAAAGCTAAGCTGTTTAAATCCATGACAATAAACCTAAAGACGACACTACTCTCATTGTACTAGAAACTAACAGTACTAGAAAACACTGTATATTGAGTTTATGCTGAAAAAGCATTACAGTCTGACAGGTCACAATACTGATTGCCATTATGCAATAACATACAGGAGTAATGATTTCTTCACATGTTATTTATTTAATATTAGGGGTAGAGTCTGAACAGGCCTGATTGTCTTCAGAGAGACTAAACCCAGCTAGCATACACCTGTAGCAAATTCAGCAAGTAATTCTGTACTCTGTGCAGCATTAATCAAGCTAGAAGAAGAGAGATAAGTTACATTGGTACCTAAACTTCTAAAATAAGGCCTCTGCCTATATGAAAGGCCTCTCCACACCTGAGTAAACATCTGCAACATGCATCATAAATCACACAACCTTCAACTTCTTGGAATCAGAGAACAGCCAGTAATGTGCTGCTTTCCCTTGCCCACCCTACAAAATCCCAAGGACCTGCAGCTTTTTTGGTACAACACACCCATAACATCAACACTTAGTGCTTGCTGTGAAACAAAACATTATTGTGCCATGCTGACCTCATTCACTCTGAAGAAAAACAAAGCCCATGCCAACCCTACAATTGTTGTATCAGATTAGGAAGGCCTTATCTAGCTCTGTTTCTCAAATGGTGGATGTACAAGATGGCTTCGTCACTAGCACCCAGCATTGAAGCAATAAATCACAAACATGTATGCATTCCTGGAAAGCAAAGAATTAAGACATCCTCTATTTAGAGCTTCTGGTAATTCATCCAGACAGCTATAAGACATTACAGCTACTATACACCAAAGCCTACAGTGCCAAAAAAGATAGTCTTTTTTCTGCTAACTTTCAAATTGCCCACAGAGGACAAGCCTACTGTATATGCAGTTATCACATGAAGCACTTGCATTAGAATAATTTAAAAAGTCACATTAAACTTACACCAGTTTCTTTGCAGAAGAGAGCACTTGAGCCAGAGCACACCTTAGGGTAGAATTACTCAAGGCAATGAGTCTCTCAATTCTAAGAAAACTTAAGAGAAGCACACTCCTGTGTATTTCTGAGGGAGAAATTAAGGTCTTTAGGCTTCCAAATAAAACTGGAGAAATATTTCAACCAATGTTTCTGCTCTTCAAAAATCCCTGCTTTAACTGGCTTAGTAGCAGTCCTCCTCCCATTCTGCTTTGTCAGTAGTGCCACAGTTAAAAATCAAACCAAAGGAATGATGTCATCACTTTTGGCACAGAAATTAGAGCTTCTTTCCTCAAATTACAGCACTTAATTTTTAATGCATAAAGAGAAAAGTCATTTGGATTAAATAGAATTTGAACTGAAAACTTCAATTTAGAGCTTCAATGCTCAGCATAGGTCTTTAAAACCAGTTAAAACGTGAAAAGTACATTCTTTTCCCCCAGAAATTTGAGCCGCTGGACTAGTTCACATCATTAACAAGTTTTCTGAAACCTCCATGGTTCATTGAAACTATTTTTTGACAGAAATATCCACTTTAACTAGTGCAAAAAGTACATTCACCTCAACAGATACCTGAATATCAGAGAGACAGGAAAGTTTGTCTGTTCTCTACTTAAGAATAAAACTTGAGCATGAAGTCAGAAGCTTTGATTAGTTGTTGAATGTGAAAGAAAAAACAGTTTAGCCCAGCTAAAATATTTAGCAGCAATCCTCAAGAATGAAACCAACACATCAGGTAAGAGATGTGATGAGAAAGCACTGGTCCAAAGTAAGTGTGGTGGACACTGGTCCACAAAAAACCATGGGGTATTTTACCCTTCATCCCACTTGTGAGACTCTTTTACCCTGACAGGACAGATCTGGAAGTTTCCTATTGCGACTGTGACACTCACTTTCTTGATCTCCAGAATCTACTATGACACAGATAGCTCCCACTACACATTGTAAACACACTGCAAGAGAGAAACCCAGAGGTTTCTCACAGCTGTTGGAAGTGGCGGTTGTGAACAACAGCTGGAGTGGGAATCTGCATTCCTGCTCAGACCTCCTCTCTCTGCTTCCTTTCTTATGTCGTACCTGCCTGTTTCTCACTTCTCCCTTTTGCTTAAAATAAAGGCAAGAAGCTCAAACAGGCAAACCAAAGTGTTTTCTATTGCTGCTTTCAGGCTTTCCGAAAAAGCAAGTAGAAAACTTTGGTCTTAAGTTGATGCTAGTAAAAGTTTGTCTGAAGCAGAAAAGACTAAACAAAGTAGTACCAAAAGAGATGCATAATTACACACGTTTACATATCTAACGTAGAATCCTGATAAACTGTTTCTAAATAGCCTAGACAATTTCAGTAATTAAAGAGTATTATTATGTAGTTGTTTTACAGTCACACCACCTCTTAGACACATCAATACAATTAATAAAAGGTCACTTAAGCAGAAACAAGTATTTAATAGAATAGAATAATTGTTTCGGTAGGAAAATGCCTTTAAGATCATCGAGTCCAACTGCTAACTTAGCACTGTCAAGTCCACCACCAAACCATGTCCATCAGCACACCTACACATCTTTTAAATACCTCCAGGGACAGTGCCTCAACCACTTCCCTGGGCAGCCTGCTCCAACGCTTGTCAATTCTTTTGGTGAAGAAATTTTTCACAATACCCAGTCTAAACCTCCCCTAGCATAACTTGAGGTCATTGCCTCTTGTCCTACTGCTTGTCACTTGGGAGAAGAGACTGACCCCCACCTCGCTACAGCCTCCTTTTCAGATAGTTGTAGAGAGCAATACAGTCTCCCCTCAGCCTCCTTTTTCCAGGCTAAACAACCCCAACTCCCTCAGCTGTTCCTCAGAAGACTTGTGCTCTAGACCCTTCACCAGCTTTGTTGCCCTTCTTTGGACATGCTCCAGCACCTCAATGTCTGTCTTGCGGTGAGGGGCCCAAAACTGAACACAGTATTCGAGGTGTGGCCTCACCAGTGCTGAGTACAGGGGGATGATCACTTCCCTAGTCCTGCTGGCCACACTGTTTCTGATTCAAGCCAGGATGCTGTTGACCTTCTTGGCCACCTGAGCACGCTGCTGGCTCATATTCGGCTGGCTGTTGACCAACACACCCAGGTGGTTTTCCTCCAGGCAATTTTCCAGCCACTCTTCCCCAAGCCTGTAGTGTTGCATGGGGTTGTTGTGACCCAAGTGCAGGACCCAGTCACTTGGCCTTGATGAACCTCATACCATTGGCCTCGTCCCATTGATCCAGCCTGTCCAGATTCCTCTGTGGAGCCTTCCTACCCTGAAGCTGATCAACGTTCCTGCCCAACTTGGTGTCTTCTGCAAACTTACTGAGAGGTCACTCGATCCTCTTGTACAAAACATTGATAAAGATATTAAAGACAACTGGCCCCAATATTGAGCCTTGGGGAACACGACTTGTGCCCAGCTGTTAACTGGATTTAACTCCATTCACCACCACTCTCTGGGCCTGGTCATCCAGCCAGTTTTTCACCCAGCAAAAAGTACACCCATCGAAGGCAGGAACAGACAGTTTCTCCAGGAGAATGCTGTGGGAAACAGTGTCACAAACTTTACTAAAGTTTAGGTAGACAACACAGCCTTTCCGTCATCCACTAAGCAAGTCATCTTGTCATAGAAGGGGATCAGGTTAATCAAACAGGACCTGTCTCTCACAAATCCATGCTGACTGGGCCTGATCCTGTTTGTCCTGTGCCATGTGATGGCACTCAAGATGATCTGCCCCATAACATTCCCCAGAACTGAGGTCAGACTAACAGGCCTGTAGTTCCCTGGATCTTCCTTCTGGTCCTTCCAGCATTTCTTGTGAAAAAAAGTATATGTGGTGAAAAAAAATTCAAAAGTCATTTTAAACTCCTCAGTATACCACAGGCATTGTGTTTCTCACTGCTTTCCTGGCAACAAGTGAAATACCAGATTCTTCCTACTTGTCGGTTCAATTAATGGCAAATTATTCAAAACTTGCTTTGCTCTATCTACAAGTCAGCTGCTTAAAGGAACCTAAACCCATGCTATTATACAAAGTATTTAAAAATGACAGAGTACGTGTCTGAGTTTTTATACAAATCTCCTTCACTATGCCATTCCTGATTAAAGAGCTTTATGGAGAAAAAAACAGGCACGTTCCTTTTCTCTGTCCCTCTGGTGTCTCCTCCAGCTTCTTCTCCCTACAAAGCTGTGAATGTACGTTCATCCTAACTGCAGAATTAGTTAGGCAAATTAACTATACACAGTTGGCTAATTTTATGCTTGGAGACTAGTTTTTAAAATCAAGTTCAACCTGCTTTTGTTGTTTTTAAGTTATGGAAGTCCCGATGAGCAACTGCTGTTTTAATATTAATCAATTCTGCTTAAACAAGATTAGTGCAAGTCACTCAAATCCCTTTCTAAACGAAAGTCATCTCCACCCACAAGAAAATAATGCTTTTCCTTACTCTGAAGTGTCTTATTTCCTGAATCTGCAGAAGCAGCCTGACACAGCAACATTCGTTAAGCACCTGAAGTGTAATTCTGTCCTGTGTTCACTAGGGTGTGCATAAATGTTTTCCTTTAGGTCTGGAGTTAGCAATCATCATATACCTAGAAGAACAGAATCACAGAGCAACTGAGATTGGAAGGGGCCCCTGGAAATCTTTTAGTCCAAACTCCCTGCTCAAAGCAGGGCCAGCTACAGCAGGTGTGTGTTGGACTTTGAATATCCCCAAGTCTGGGGACTTCACGCTCTCTCTAGGCAACCTGCTCCACTGTCTGATCATCCTCACAGTGAAAGAGACTTACAAATGTAGAAACTAAGAAAAGCCATCAGATAAACAGGAACAAAAAGAGACTGAAATGCAGTAGCAGTTTGGATATAGAATACATACTGATGGAAGTCATGGGAACAGAAAAACTTGAATAAGAATCATTGTTGTTTAACCCACTGTTCAAGGTTCACACCACAGTTTAGTGTTCTGTCATTTCGAAAGCTGGAGAGCTCCTGCTTTAGAAAAAACACCTGATGCTCAAAAGCCATAAATATAAAAAGGTTAACCCAAGTCAAACATGGCTCAGTTTGGCACTTACTGATCATGCCTAGTGTCAGGAATACTTCGGTCCATTCGTAGTTTGTCACTTTCTACCTGATTGAACTTATTGCGGGCGTATGGATCCTGACCAGATCGCACCACAGTAGCACCAACATAAGCATCTTGATCAAAGTCTTGCCACCGAACTTTTCCTACAATACAAAAAACAGGAAAATATCTAATTCAATCCTTGCAATTTAAAGAACAGCATTCAGCAATCCAAACATAACAGATGAAATAGCTTGGTTTTTTTTATTTTGCAACAAAGTAATTAATCCTCAACAGTATTGTTAACAGTGTAACATCAGTCATTTTCCCTTATTAAATTCCTCTAGAATACCCTGCGAATCAAGTAATCACCAGATCATGCTTCAACTTGTCCGTTTTGGGGGGGTTTTTTGTTTGTTGTTTGTGGTGGGGTTTTTTGTGTGTTGTTGTTTGGTCAGGTTTTTTTAAACCCCACCCACCACAATTTCCATTGTAAAAAAAACTCTGCATGTATCAACAGATATTAATATGGCAGATGATCTGGCCATAAAGTTATCCAAGTAACATTTATTTTTTAAGATTTAGTCCAGACTTCAAAGACATTATAATTTACTCTCTCATTAGATAAGTAAAAACAGTTAGTTATAATCAAACCATTTGAGGACAAGGCCTTTTAGAAGTACAAAGCAACATTATTCTCAAAAACAAGCACTTCATGTAGGCAGAGCACTCGATCGCTCTCCAATATGACATAACTGCAACCTCCTCCACAATCAGAACTGATTCACAGATTAATCTCTCTTTAACAAGGACTCTGTTACTACGTGACTGGTTGTGGCACTAACACAGAAAGACAGATTAGCATCCAGCCATCAGGAATGAAATTTCAGAACTTTCACCATCCTCAGGTGTCAAACAACAGTATGATATTTACCAAATGTCTTAAAATACCAGTTCTTACCTCTGGTTGAACATTTACCTTTTTTGCCTATTGACAGCCAAACGTATGCTACCTACAGTAAATTTATACCACCTTTAACTGAAAATCAGAGCTCAAGTTCTAATGCAATACAGACGTTCTTGTTTTAACATGGATGTGTATGAGAAGTATGTTGTGTGGTGAACAGAGCAGACTGTTGGCATAAAAAAAATAGAAAGCAAAGGCTGTCTTTGGGCGTCACTGTTTATTACAGATGAGAGGAGTTAATATTGGTTTCATAATTAACAAGTTTTTGAGGTACTTTCAATTAAGTTCAGTAAGTAGCAGATTGCAAAGATGTCACTCCATTCAAGCTGAACTTTTAGACAAATATTATAAACTCAGGCATATCCTAAACTAAGCTGATACACATACAGGGAATACTACCCTAGCAGCTATTAACAAGAGTCAGAGGTTGCTCAGATGTTTCAAGGTTTGCCTTTGCTCTGTCTCTCAACCTGCACAGCACGGAAACTAAGGCAGACCTCATTTACAGCTTTCTATCCATAAGCCATGCCTCAACTATGGTGCGTTAACTCCTACTAGGAGATTCTGATATTGAAAGAATACTTTCCAGCATTAAACAAAATAAGTGTCTGTTGTTTAACCAGACAAATACTACCAACTTGATTAAAAATTCTCTATAATCTTAGGATCATTTAAGGAGCTCATCTACAAAAGCAACTTTGACCCAAGGTGTGGCTTGGTTATCAGATGGTAGTGGATGTTGTAAGGCAAAAATATCAAAGTCGGGGGGAGGTGGTTTCAAGTTGGTAGGTTTGTTTTTAAGAAACTTCCAACATCCAAGTAAAGTCACAGAGTAAAAGAAAAGTGCCCATACTTTTGGATTACTGGTTTAAGAGCTAGCCTCGCCAGTTAAAACTAAGCCACTATTTTAACTTCTTTAAGATGGTTATTCAGATGTAAAAACATGCACACACACACAGAAGCCAGAACTAGAGAGTTAAATAAAAACAGACTGCAGAACATTTAACAGACACTCAGTGAAGCAGCCCAGAGGGGAAACTATAGGAAAATGACTGGAGGGAAAAATACAAATTTTCAAATTCCAGTTACTGAAAGAACACTACAAAGAAACTTTCCAGCTGTTTTGGTAGCCCACAGACTGCCAAGAGTTTTTCCTTAGCCTTTCAAGTTCTTTCTTCAGAATATTTCCAGGAACTCTGAAAACAAGTTTACACCTCAGTCAGCTACCACACTATAAATAACCCAATACAGAACTGTTTACAAAAATTACACCAAACCTCACTTGCAACAAAACTATACAAAGTGCAAGAGCAGCTGATTCAGGAAACTGGAAGAAACAGCAGAGATCACAAGATCATGTCCCTGTTTAACTCTCTCCCTCCCTTAGCATTTCCCAATGCTTTTGCAAACTCCTTGGTAACTAAACTGTATTACCACCCTTGCTTCTAATTTATAATGTAACTTCAATCTGGAACATATGTTGAATATTTTCTGCAATATAGAACATGTCATGTCACTGCTTTTCTGGTCTAAAAATAAAGATTTTAGTGCATTTTAGAAAATACAATGTACACTTAAAAATGCATTTATATAGGACTTTCAACTTTCAAACACTCCAGCTTCCAATGGATTTTAATGCTATGCTTGACTTCAGGACTGCCAGCCCCATCCACTCCTCCAGTTGCCTTCCATCCAGTGGAAAGAGCAGCTAATACACAAGAGGTCACAAGGGCACCACATCAGTGAAAAAGGTGATGCCATCGCAAGTATTCTTCTTAAACAGGTTGTGTCTTTATGAACCACAACATGCAACGTGGGCTGCCCACATGGTTACAAGTGCTAATGGCTCAAGTTAACTACTGGAAGGACATGGACCTGTTGGAATGGGTCCAGCAGAGGGCCACGAAGATGATTAGAGGGGCGGAGCACCTTTCCTATGAAGACAGGCTGAGAGAGTTAGGGTTGTTCAGCCTGGAGAAAAGAAGGCTGCAGGGAGACCTTAGAGCGGCCTTTCAGTACCTAAAGGGGGCCTACAGGAACGATGGGGACTTATCAGTACCAAAGAGGTAACAGTTTTAAACTGAAAGAGGGGAGATTTAGATTAGATACTAGGAAGAAATTCTTTACTGTAAAGGTGGTGAGGCACTAAATTTTGAAGTCAGAAGTGGTTTAACAAACCTTTTCCGATAATACGTACTGTTTCTGTTATACACTTCCCTGGGGTACACAAGTAGGAGCATGTTTGATTTAATTTCTTCTGGGGAGTTAGATGTCTCTGTAGTTTCCTGAGATTCAGTGACCTTGCCAGGTGGAATGAGTACCAGAAAACTCAGCTACATTATTCCAAACTTATATTAAGCAAGTTTATAACTTTAAATTCAAGCAATGTGTGTCTACCTGTACAAAGGCCTACACTACAATAAATTAATCTTTTAAACTCAACAATAAATGAACTGTAGAGTTTGCTACCAAATAAAGCCAAAAAATAAAATTAAAAAAAATATATAAAAAAATCACTGAAGCAGAACCAGGGTATGCTGCAGTGCTAAACTTTTGACAAGAAGTGCTTATTTTACAGGCTGTTCTGTGCCTGAGAAGCTGAACAGAAACAAGAAAAAGGTGAAATCTGGTGATGCTGCTCCTCTTTGTCCCAGGTATTTCCCAACTCTGAAGTCTTGCAGAAGGCAATCAACAAAAATAGTGCAACTCACTCGATTTTAAATAGGAGGCACATTTTGGTTTTCTTTGCTCTGTAATAAGTAGCTGTATTTAAAAAATAGTGCTATTTTGGTACACTTTATTCCATTACAGTTTCCATCCAAGTAGAGCTTGATATAAATAATTTAAAATGTATTATTTACCATTTGCCAATACTTTAAAACCAGCAAATGCAATACTAATCCAGAAAGCACAGAGTAAATTTGAGAAGAAAGGAAGGACACTGCTTCATAGGGCTAAATATACTGAAAAGCAGTGACAGCACACAGAATATAAGAACAAGTGAATCTGGCTTCTGGAGCCAGGAAGGAGGCAAAGCCTGGCTCTGGCTCCAGCAGAAGGCCCAGTCAACTGTATGCAATATGAATCAGACCTATTAGGGAAAAGTCAGATAACAGTAAGAGCAGCTCAAACTGAGATAGAAGGCGGGGGGGGGGGGGGGGGGGGGGGGGGGCGGGGAAGAAGCATAGCAGATAAATCTGCACAAAACCAAGCAGCAGGCAACAAAGAATAGGAATAGATGGATACAAAATCCCCTAAATAGCCTGCACTCCCTCTTACAGACTCAATACAGCTCGAAAGCAATAGGATACTCCATATGACAGTTTTGACTTACAGTCATTAAGAGATTCCAGTTCTTCATTAACTAACAAAAAGAGCTGTTTGAGTAACTGCTGAAACTATCATTTCAGAGAACTGGTTATACATTTTTGCTTTAGTTATCCATGCAGACAATTCATTGGTCATTCTTTCTAACTACAAGAGCTAACATCACTGTTTTCACAAAATAAGAAATAGACTTTTGCAGCACATAAAAAAGTCACCAAAGGACAAAGGACAGATACACTGTGATGTTCAGAAGGTAAAAAAACCACCAACAGTTTAATCTTTATATAAAGCCATTTTAAAAATAAAGATAATAAACAATTCCTTAATTCTGAGTAGTTCTGAAAGATACTACGCTCTATAATGCTGAAACCTAAACTACAGGTCTCAACCTCTGTGGAAAAGCAATAAAGTTTTGAACTAAAGCTCTCCTAAAATTTGATCACTTAGCTTTAAAACAGCACAAAGAAACTGGAGAAATAAAAATTTCAAGCTTCATTGCCATAAGGATTCAAAAGTTTGCCTACATGAATTGAAATAATCAAAATAGTGATTTAAGAGTGCATAATTCTGTCTGTGTAGCCTTTGACATTTGATTCAAGACTCTCATACTGCTTTGCAGTAACAATTGTCCTGCCTGCTAAATCAAGCCATAAGAGATTACTAATCAACAGACAAAAGGGGGGGGGGGGGGGGGGGGGGAGAAAAAAAAAGCCCTCACCTGCTTTTACTTCTAGCTTCAACTCTTCCAGCTTCTGATATCTCTCCCTTTCAACCTGTTACACTTCCCACTTTCTTAATACTCAAATGGCTACTTAGGACCACCGGGAAAGGAAGGTCTTAGAGGAAATGTACAGTGTTTGGCACAGAATATATAAACATTCAAAAAGTGGAAATAAGAATAGTAGCTGGAAGGTACAAAATTGGCTGACCTATAATCCCAGTAACAATATTTGCAGCAAGTTCTGCTAACAAAAAAAAAAGTACTTGAAAAGATCTGCCAGAAACCAAGTAAGCCAGACTCTTCAACTTTTTTAGCATTTATTTCCCAATTCATACACAAAGTAGAGGTTTTGCCAAAAAACCATACATACATAACCAGAGTCTTGTTTCCTCTCCTCAGAAAGCAGCTGAAATGAGGTAGGCCAAAGACTACAGGAAAAAAGCCATGAATGTCAAACAGTTTATACTGTACCAGGAGTCTAAGACTGTAAAACAAAAATCGTACCTCACATTATTGGGAATGGAAGTTTCCAGCTGTTTAAAGGAAAATTTACCTTGGTTAGTTCTTTCTTCAAGACCTCATAGTAGACAAATTTGTCTAAACCAAACATTAGGATTAACACAACAAGAATAAAACGTTTTGTGCTATCTGATCAGAAGTTGTCCTCCTTGTATTGTAAACCTTTTCAATACAGTGTAAAATACTCAAATCCATTTTACTATTTTTTTTTATTCCCTAGTTTGTCAACTCTAGCTATATATTAAATCTCATTGATGTGAAACAGTTCAATAGCAAAAGAACTTTATGGAAGCAGTCACATAAAGTGAAGATTCCTTAACACTTAGCTTTCCTAGCTCATGCTCAACACATAAGACCATTTCACTTAAATAAAACAAAAATCACATTGCTCTGTTATTTGGCAGCATGTGACAAATACTGAGCAAGTATGAAAAAATAAGACAGACCATCCACACACTCAGGAAAATCTGCCACATCAAAAGCTAGACAAAACTTAAGTATGAACCTTGGCTAAATCTTCAGTCAGAAGCACAGTCCCAAAATGACTTGTCTGTTGCCTGCCAGTATTATCCACCGAGAAGTCGACTACTTTTGTACCAGAGGCTTTTATGGCACATAATAGCAGAAAGTCACATTCTCTATGGTTTTAAACCCAAAGGGGCAGAGAAGCAAGTAAGATTTAAGGAAGCTGAAGCTTTAAGAATCGAGAAGTACATATTGCTAAAATAATCCTGGCACTTCCAACCTACAAAGAATGATTAGAATCAGAACAACTGCTATGTTTTATGGCTTTCAAGGACAAACGTTTTATGGCTATGGATCTTTCATAACAAATGTTACTGCAATACCTGGAGGTAGCGTCTCCATGCTTTGTGCTTTGTCCTCCCCATCATTGCCACGCACGTCTTTCCTTTTGGGGTTGATATCATTTGGGTCCTCCTGAAAAAAGTACATAATCTTTAAAATAATTTCTTTAATTGATTTAATTTTGTGTTTTCAAAGCAAACAGCAATAACTAAGTTTTGTGGACTTTAAGCTCGTAAAGTGGTCCAAAACAGTTAACTTTGGATTTTAAATGAAAGGAGGATTATTTCCTCCATCACTTGAAAAACATAAAAAACAGAGCAAAAATTTAAGACGGGCCTTTGCATTTAATTTATGCAGCAATTCTTATTTGGATAAAAAAGGAAGGTTTAAGAAGGAAATGTATTAGGAAAGATAGAATATTTTTTATTTTTTTAAAATCAGTAATACTCAAATGAGCAATGCAGGCAAAAAGATTAACCAAAACCTGAAGAAAGCCCTACTCTAGCAAGGAATAGCCCAAATTGGAAAGTTATCTGAAAAAGAGAAGTCAGGTTATATCCAGAGTGGCAGCCTTACTATTAGGGAAAAAAATTAAAAAAAACCAAACCAAAACAAAAAAACCAAACCTAACTTTGAAAATATCTTCAAGTTGCTATTTTCACATGTTCATTTCAGTGGAGCTTATTCTGGGCTTCATAGGCAACTCCATGGGATTTATCATTCCAGTAATATTGATAATACCCATTTAAAGAGGGGAAAAATAGTTTAATCTCCCCCTTCCTCTGATTTCCAACATTTATTCTGAACCTGTAAATCTCATTTTCCTTTCAACAGAAAAAAATCCCACGCTCTTGTATGCTCATTACCACAAAAATACAAGATGTCAAGCTGGAATTATCCCACTATGCATTTGGAAGAAGCAGAGAAGAGGGTAACTTTTTTTTTTTTAAAAAAAGAAAGATAATTAGCAACTGTATGCCGATTTGAACACTACACTTAGCCAACTGATTTATGTGCCATCAGCTTCTGCTGTTCTTGCACACTTGCCAAAGGAAATTGTTTCCTTTTCTACATCTGCATTGAAGAAGTCCCAATTATAATACTGACTTTATTTGCACAACCCTGCTAAAGACAACACCTTTATAAATCATGTAAGAAGATACTGATTAGTATAGGCATAGTATTGTAAGTGCACCTGAAAACATTACCAGGCACCAAAGCCAAGCAGTGCAGAACAGTTTGTATCACTTCTAGGAATCTGTCAGTCTCCAGAACAGTGTAGTGGTGTACAAACTGCATACTGTAAACTGCCTCCGCCATCCCAGCTCCTAAGCCACGTCTGGGAATTCTTTGGGTAGAACAGTAAGTAGCTGGAACAGGCCAAACTCATGCTGGGGAACATTTCAATCATGAATGATAGCATTTCAGCATGTCCACACATGTCTGAACTTTACAATGTAAATTCAGCGTAAACTAGTATTTTGAAATATGTTGAACAAAAGGCAACCGATTTCTAAAATACTGAAATGCAAAACTAAATATTGATGTTTTTTTTGGTTATTGTTGTGAAAAATGGTGAAGGTATTGTTGGCTTTCGCAATAATAACAAGGCTATAAATACGTGAATAATTAACCTTTAGTAAATTAGGAAACATGAGAAACCTTAAAGATAACAACTAACAGCAGCTATGAAGAAGAACATCTGAGAGAAACAAAAGAGAACTTCTCCAAGAGACCCCACAAATGATTAACAGAAGGAGACAGACGCATAGGAGAAGGGAGCTGATATGCATGGAAAAAGGGAACTGAAGATTATCCTCAGAAACAATTGCCAGAAGGAAAACACACAAATAGAAGAAAAAGGGATTAATGATAAATCATTACTCTGATGCAATGTTGAATGTATATAAGACATGGGTGAAGTAGTAGCTGGTGTGCCTCTGACTTGAGTCATGCACCCAGCGCTGTGCTTTTGCTTTATCGACTTTGTCCCTATAATAAAATAAGTGCCATTTCTGTTTAAGGAATCTGGCTGTTTATTACAATGTCAATCATTTTCAGAGAAAAAACAGTGATATAAACACTAAATCACTTAAAAACAAAATGCTACAAATGCATGTTTTTCATAGCATCATGCATCAATGGAGATTCCTTCTCCATTCCAATGAGAAGGAATTTGTCCAGGTTCTTATACTACATTTCACCATGTTGGTACATGCTTTGTGCCACTGTGCCTTGTGGAGGCCAATAACTTCGCTTAGAGAAGGATTTAAGACTACAGTAAAACACAACCCAAACACACACAAAACCACACAACACATTTCAAGAAAATGATCCCAGCTCAAGTGCACAAAAGGAGAACAAAGCAGACATTAAAACCATAGACATAAGTACAACCAGTTTCTTTACATCTCTGATCGTAAATTGCTTCAACATGTTAATTTGGTGCAATACACGAATGAATCATATGGTGAAATGGCATTCCTATGTTGTCATCATCACAGTACAGAGTTGCTTTTTCAGCTTGCTTGGAGTGAAACAAAATCCCAACTTGTAATGTGATCTTAAAAAGCTGCTTGCGTTTGATGAGTAATCTTCTCAGAAGAAGATAACAATTCTTGCACCGACAACAGTCATTGATACAAAAAGCTAAGCTTAAGGCAAGACTGAGAGGAACTGAAACCATTTGAGAGGAGGCACAGCTCTTTAATCATGAGAGCACAAGAGGGAGACTTAATGAATAAAAATTAAAAAGAGGCTGTTGCCTTTTTCTGTATTAAAATACTATTAATACTATTAGTACTTAATACTTTAAAATACTATTTTCCTGACATACTAAAAAAACTGACAATACCAGGCCACAATCTAAATATGTAAATGCTGTAAATACACCTGGGACAAGTATTTTCAGCTTATTAAAAAATAAAAAGGTAGCTGACCAGTTAGCAGAGACACTAACCAAACATTAGATGCATGTGGAACGTCACTAGAGTAATACATGTGTGGTCATTATTCACACAGTTATTTTCTCAGGCCAGGATACATATAGCAACATCAAAATAAGTACATGCCAGGTATAATGCATGTGTTGCAGGGATTTGGCATACATTAGTTTTATATATCACGTCACTGCTTCCCACTAATTCCTGATTCAGTACCAGATGACATGCGAAGAAACAAAATTGCAACCTTTCAGCTCCATTCAGTATTTCAGTCATATTTTAGATGTACCAAATAAAAAATTACCTTTAATTTAGGTTTAATTCAATTGTCTAAATACCTTTGTTACTCCAAAAGTTCAGATGTTAAGATGATGTACACTTACTTACCGGGTTGTTAAAATATTCCTTGCAAACCATAACCATCATTCATTATAGTTAAATTGAATAGATTTGGGGCTGGTTTTTTTTTTTCTTTTAGCTTTTTTTTTTAAGGCTGATTAATCGCTGAAGTGCAGCAAATGTTTTTTCTTTCAGATGGTAAACTCTCTATACTTCAGAAAGCTTACATCAGTTCAGAAACCATGCTATTACCACTTCTTTTCCTGCTCAACTCACCCATTCCATTAAGCCTACCCTGTAGATTGAATTTGAGATATGACAAAGATGCAATATGAAACTCCAGTTTTGAGAACTAGACTTGAAAAAAACTGTTTCATGAAATGATTAGTTACACATTTGCAGCTGCTCTGACTGGTGTGGGGAAAGAGAGGATGAGGTAGTACAAATGCAAAGCCAGATTCAAACACATTTTTACAGCATTTCCACACATCTACAACAAGACACAATTCAAGAAAGAAATTTAAGACTAGTGCCATTTGAGCTTAGAAAGCTGTAATTATACACAGACATACATTAGTGGATAATTTCATTATCATTACTTAGATCTTCCAGACCACTTACCCTTCTGGTTTTGGTATATTTGTTTCCATTGAATACTACATTCCTTACAAGCATCGCAAAGCAATTAGCGTTTTGTCAATTGTTGTTTCACTTGGCACAAAAAAAGATATTAAACTGATCCGAGTCCCTAGGTATTGCTCCTATATAAAAAACACTTTAAACCACTACTCTTTTTCCTATTTCTGTCTTCCAATACTTTTTTTTTTTTCTTTTAAAGTTTCAAGTATCACGGATTTGACGTTTAACTGCTATGTATTAGAACTGATTATAGCAGAGATTTCTATCCTACACTGGCTTCTTATCAACAAGAGAACAACTTAACCAACATGTAACATCACTAGATATATTAAGATGTCACACTCCTTACAAGTGGCAAGTCAACACAGACTTCAGCAAAGCTCTTATGGTTGAAAACATCTGAAGTGGGAGCTGAGTGTGCCCCCAACGCCAGCCATTCATCTCACAAACAACCCAGATGCTGAACAACATCAACATTCGGGTGCAGGAGATAGCTGGGAGCTATGACTGCACCATGTGCTACCTGGACAGCTGTTCACTGTGTCTTCCATGGAAATGGCAGCAAGCCAGATGAAAACACCTCACAGGCTAACACACAGCACTAGCCCAGGGCTAAAGCCATCCAGCTATCCTAGACACACACCAAACCAACTGCTTCGCTCATCACTATGTACCAGCACAACTTTTCAAAGTCCATACAGAATACAAAGCGGGGAATTACACAGAATAAAGCAAAGTTCTACTTGCCTTGGTAGCATACACTCAGAATAGTTGAGAAACGTGGCTTCATGGGACAAACTACATGCTAAGGCTTAATATCTGTTTTGGTACTTGCTTTTAAGATGTTGGCCAAGGGCCAGCTGCAGACTGATTTTCTTCTACTGATGATTTTCTAAGAGGAAACTGAATACTGGCAGCATCTTCAGAGGGCATCATTTGATCCAGCTGGCCTAGTACAAGGCTTCGCTGCATCATGCGGTACAGATCAGTCAAATCAGTTGATGATTTTGGAAGGGGTGCTCTCACTGCAGACAGCACTCCTCTCAGCACTTCTTATACTTTTCTGATCATGTACCTGGGGCCAGATACACAGAAGCACTTTGATGTTACATAGAGCAGCACTCGGCATTCCAACAGTTTAATGCCTGACACAATTCAGATCCCTAAACCAAGCACAAAGGCTCCTTACAGAGCTTAGTTACCTAGGAAAACCACTCAAAGCTAAGCAGAGTCAGACAGCTGCCTAAGCCACAGACATAACCAAAGCCCAATCTTCTTTGCTCCTGCTGGCATTTAATATCTGCCTCTTCCCCCCCCACCCCACCCCTCAAATCGCAATCTTTTAATTAGACATTACGTGCTTATAGAATAGCTAAGTAGGCTCTGAAGCACCAGTTCCTCCTAATGCAGGAGAACCTTCAGTGGAGGACAGTCCAGCTGTTGGCTTGCTTTCTGACCCAACACTTGCTCACTGCCTTCCGACAGCTCTTCAGAAACATGACTTCAAGCCTCTCTTGCTGTAGTAAATAAATCCAGCTTTCCTACGTGCCAGGCAAGCACTCTAGCAATTTAATGTAATTATATTATAGGGCACCCATGTCTTCACTTGTCAGAAAAAATGTTTTGTATGAAATGGAGATAAAGCATGCTCTGAAAATGCCTGGAATGCTGCTTCTTACAGGCAAGATGAGCAGGAAATATCCTAGAAACAAATGCTGACTTCCTTTGATTGCTAACTTGCTTAACATTAGTAAAACAAACATTTCCAAGCACACCAAGAAGCAAAGCATAAACAGAAAAAAACCTCTGAAAATATACATACTTTGAGATATTTGATTACCACTGTTAGACATAATGTCTGAAATTATTACTGCAAAGATGATTTAATTCTCATTCTTATTCCTTTACTCAGTTTAAGTAAACTGCTGCCAAAGGTACGTTCCTTTCATATGTTTGGATATTCAAATCAAAAATAGAAGCTTCCAGCAGGGGGGAACAAACATATGCACACATCCCTCATGCATATAAGAAAACAATTTTAAATTCTCAAAAGAGGGGGAAAAAGTAATCAAGATTACACTTTGGTGTCTCCATATATAGGAAATGTGTTTAGATATACTCTAAAAACATTTTGAAAATGCCAATTATTATAAGCTGTAGTTTCCAGACAAAATTAAATGCCTTAGTGCCCTACCTTCTCTGTAAACTTTACCTTTGCTTAGGGAAAAGTACATATTTTAGAGCTTACAGGCACTATTTGAAGCACCAAAACAACTATAACACCTGACATATTATAAACCCAGAATGGATTAGACAAAAATAATGCTTTATCTGAAGTTTCTGGTATACATGTATATAGGTACTTTGAGGAAGGTCTGATCCAGCTTTGCAGCAGAAGACTTATTTGTACAGCAAATGGGATCAACTTCATTTAAGATTTCTGTGCACAATAAACTTATTCAACTCAAAAGAGCCAACGAGCAATAGAAACCCCCAGGTAGGGCAGGTAACACTACTCAGGCACTAAGCTTTTAAGTACAGGTAAGCTGTTAAATAACCTAAAAGTAACAGAATGACTTATCCCCCAAATCCTCACATTGGTTTAATATACACTGGGTTAATTGATTAGCCTGCAAATGCCATGCCATTTTAGACTGTATTTCAGTATTTTACATAAAACATGTAAGCATCTGACATCATATAACATGATCCTAAAGCTATTAAAAAACCCACAACACTTACAGCTCCATCAGAATTCAGGTATCAAGCTCTAGGTGACCTCTAAGAAAACACATTCCCTTTTGCCTTGAGATTTCATCCACTCTAGTAGTACCTGTCTAAACTAAGCAGTCAACCTTATTTACCAAGAAAGCAGAAAACTAAATGTTACTTGCCTTACAAAATTGGCAAGATAGTATACCACCAGAAAGAGGAAACAAAAACGCACAAAGCCCACAAACCCAAAAAACTATGACACACCCTTCATTTTCTTCAGCTGTACAGTAAAAAAAAAAAAAGCTGTCAGAGCAGAAGTGGTCATCAAACTGAGAGGACAGTCAAGATGGCTCAACACCACACATCTCTGCTCAGATAAAGTATGGGTGGATAAGAACACATCTTCTTCTTCTAACAACATCAGCTAAGTCAAGTCTACCATGCCTAAAGAAGCCCTACCAACCAAGCAAAAGTCTCCACAGAGGCTAACACAGACAGAAGCAGGATCAGCACCTGCTCTGAAGTGCTCAAGGACCAAAAAGCAAAACAGAATCTTGCTCTGTCTCATGGGAGAGACTGTTGCCTCTCTACAGAAACAGCAGAAGCGAGGGGGAAGTCTCATACACCAGAAAAAACAAATGCAACAGAAACACTGCAGAGGAGCCATCAAGTCTTTTCTTCTTTTTTTTTTTTAAGTTTTTTTTTTTTTTCTTTTTTTCTAAGACTATTCAATCTTCATGTTCATGAAGCTGCATAAATGCATAAGGGTGGATGGCAGGGTTGGGGGTGGGAGGGAGAAGAGGAGAAACATTTAAGGGTACTTCAGCTGATAGAAGAGTAAACTCTCAAGTACACCAGTAACTTTGAAAGCAAGGAATAACAATCTCTAAGGATGGCAGCAGGAAGTCAGAAAGAGTATCCAGTATTTCCTGTTAGATTTATCATGTCTCAGAAAAAAAAAAAAAATAATCTCACTTGTCTGCACTACCTGCCACAGACTATGGAAATAAAACATCATAAAACATTTGCAATGATTATTTAAATTCAAGATAACATCTAAGTCTGTTATCACTCAACTTTAGTTTCCAAAATCAAAGATTGATGGAGACAAAATAAGACATTTCTTTCAATAGTTAATTCATGGGGGCTTTTAAATAACATTTAAAACAGCCTTCTATTCCAAAATTGTCGTCAGTGCAGACACATAGTTCCACTATTTCCGCAGTAAGTGCACACTCAGCAGCAATGGTGTTTATGATGCTCTTTTAGTTGCGCTACATTGGGAAAAAATCCAAGAGTGAATTAATCATAAATCATCATCAATCAAAAGAAGCTGAGTGATCTGATCTGTTACACATATGCCAGGAAATCAAACTTCAACAGCAAAAAAGAAGAGTCAGGAAGATGTCTCAAAACTTTACCATTTGCAACTTGTTAAAAGCATCTTATTGGTATGTCAATATCCAGGAAACATTTTGTCATCACATCTCATATGGGTTAAAGAGTGTTTTGAGGTACATGCAGCAGCATTAATTTTAGCATACCTATCTCATACCTACTGCTTTTCCCACACCTTATAATGTTTGCAAAGAATATTTTAAATTTTTTTGTTTGATTGTTTGAATCGATCGATTTCTGGAATGAGACAAGGTAGAAAAAGTGGCAACAAGTCCCAAAAAAGTAGGGCATGGCTTGATGCACGAATAGTATGTGCCCACTGTGCTTCTTTCAAAGTCCATAGCTCTTGTTTGAGAATTACTGACCGTATTCATTTTCTTGCTTGAGCGCTTTCCAAGATGTGAAATCTAAACATTCAAGTAGCTTAACACAAGTACACAGACTCCAGTTCAGATCCAAGAGATACAGTGGGCACGTTAGTCATTCAAAAAATTAACGAGATTAGAATAAAGCCCTGTTTAACAATCCCGGTTGATTTTACTTACAGCAGATGAAAGATCCCACAGAACAACTAGTCCAGCAAGGGAAAGAAACCAGAAGGACAATATAATATTAAACTGCTGCGATGCTTTGCAAAGCAAGCATGTAGCTGGTGCCACATACCCTGACAAGTCAGCTGCTTTAAAGACCAGCTGCTGCTGAAAGGGGCTGTTCGCACTTCACCACATCTCCATCCTGAGCTGCTAGACTGGCCCCACTTCTCCCCTTATAGACACTGGTGTGGCAGATCAGGTGATCCAATGCATTCAACTGACTTGACAGTGGACTGGGCAGCACGAGGGGTATGGATGTATGGATGTATTGTTTCACTGGTTGGGCTTTTTTAAATTATAAGATCAACCAGTAAATTATATGAGTAGTTTGATGCAAGGGAAGCAGCAGTGTAAGAAGTGCTGAAGGAGGTATTCCCATTACAAGTAAAGGATTACAAGTTTAGTTACAACATTAAACCACCCATCACTCAAAACCACTACATATTTTTCTGCTTGAAAGAAGGCAATTACTCCAACAAATGCTCAGGCATGATTTAATGCCATCACTTGCTAATTCTACAATATCAGAAGTGTCTGATGAATTTGCCTGCATTTCAAAGTCCTGTCCCTAATCCTCTTTGAATTCAACTCATCATTGCTTGCTCTTAGCTCTAAGACTGACTCTCTAAAGAAAAAAGAAGCTTTTCCACAGTGGGGGGGGGGGGAAGCACAGAAAGTGAAGGGTGCACTGCTTTATTTTGATATTTATGCACATGAGAAAGTCTTATATTTTCTGGAAGTCCAGAAAACTGGAGTTAAATAATTGAAAGAAAAGCAAAGGATTGAATAAGTAGAACAACTGAAAATGAATGTATCCAATAACTTAAGTATACTGAAGTATTGGAATAACCCAGGTATTTCCAATTCTCCACCTATATACTTCTGAAGGTAGCAGTAGACAATCCCTCAGCTGCAATACAAGAACAAGGTGGGGCAGAATGGAAAAAAAAAACCAACCCTCCCATGACTTTACACACATCCTGAAGCGCAGAGAGCAAAAAGGGAAAGCAATTAGAACTAAACCATTTTCAGCTTAATTTTGTTTTATAAATATTTAAACCTGCAAATGTAACTGAAATCAAAAGGATATACATTTATCAGAAATGCAACTATATGTAAAGGCAGAACTGCTGTGGCAGTCACACCCACAATTTTTTAGTAAAGGGAACAAGGTAACTATTGCAACAAAACAACACAGAAACAGGATCCAGGAAAACTATCTTGGATGAGGGAAAAAAAGAAAAACGAGATGCAGTTAACAGGTTTAGTGTTTTGCTGGATCAGATCTGCAGGGTTATGAAGCAATGAAGTAACACAACATTACACCACATTTTCTCAGCTGTAACAGAAGGTTATCACAAACATATAAGGAAACTAAAGATCGGTTGAGACATGGGAATTAAAGTTGCTGTGTCTTGGATCTTTTCTATAGCATGCAAAAGCATTGCTTTGTTCTCTAAGAAAACAACAGGAAAACAAAAAGCAGGACTGACTTAAAATCTTATCCTTCTTAAAAAGGGGGAAACATTAACCTTCAGATTCAGAAACTGAGCCACTGAAAAACAAGGGAACTATTTCCTTCTAGGAAGACATCTTTGAACACAGATGGAATAAGTCCCAGAAGCCTGAAAAATTACTTAGTAACTCCTCTAATTAAATGAGCTTATGACAAGCTTGCATTTGACAGATGACTTCTGTCTTCAATAACTCTGCATATTTTCCCTTCCATCCCAATATTAGGATTTATGGACAAGTCTCTGAAGCTCTGGGCACATGACACAGTATATGTAGTATCACTATTTAGCATTACTGTTGAACTAGAGATTCTTATTTTTTAAAAATTAAAATGAAAAATACTGTCCACAGCAAGTGTAAGTTCTAGTGCAGTCCAAAAAATTTTGACAGTAAATGATATCTACTAATGTATCCAAACATTATCGGCTCCACAGTACGAAACACACAGATAACTGCCAGTAACATCTTTCAGTTTAGCCAGACCTAGGCAGCATAGTTCACGACTACTAAATCAAAGCTCAATCCCATCATGAAACGAATGCTTACCACAAACCAGACAAGGAGTGTGAAAGGCAGAATCCTGCCTCAGGAGGAAGAAATACTAATCACTACAGAGATAAGGGACATCTACACTTCCTTCAAATCCTTTCTGTCAATTTTTAGTACTAAGATTTGGATCTGAAGTAGGTAATGCAGATCTCTGTATCTCTGCTCAACACAGAACAAAAAACTATACAACATTATACCTTTGAAAGACACCATTCTGCAATAAGGCACCAACTGGAAAAAAAAAAAGCTTGCTTTTTTTTTGGTCTACTAAGGTTAACACCCAAACTGATGCTGTTGCAGGAAATCAATGTCAGGGCACTGTATTAGTAAAATTTCAATCATGCACAGACCCACAGCTTCAAAGCAGGAAATCAGGCATTTTGCCTTGCTGGTACATGCTTTGCCCCTAGCACACAGTACTGCTTTTTCTCCTTCATTCCTTCAAGTTGGGATCCCATTTGTTCAGCCCTGAGCAAAGGCAGACAGTGAGGTGCAGAGGAGAGCAGCAGCCTTATGCAGCTAAATTTTATACTAAGTGTATAGATGTAGCCCTTTTGATATGACTTAGGTCCTGCGTGCAAAACCTTCAAGATTTCCCACTGTGTATCAGATATACCTGCGACCTGGAAGAACATAACCTTCTGTTAGGTTCAGTGAGACAAAGCTAACAATACACAAACCTGTTCATAGGAAAACAAGTTTCTCAGGACCAGGTGGAATATGTTTAGGAAGGACTGGGCAATTTACTGAAGCATCCCAGGAATTCTGCAACACTTGCAAGCAGCAAGCTGGAAGGCAATTTCACACTATACAGGCACACTGGAGTTAATCTCGTTCTAAAAAGAGGTGGGAAACCTCCTCCTGGATGTTAAGGCCTATCAAGAAGAGGGTGGGGCCTAGAGTCTGCTCAAATTATGGCCTATTCATTTGCAATCCCTCAGAGGAGAGATCACCAACTGTGCATCCTCAGAGGAGATCTCACACAACCTCCACAAAGAGCCTTTATCATAGAAACTGACCTAAGAAGGGGAAAGCCAGAACTAAAGGCTGATCCAAGCATGACGGCTAAACCAGGTGCAGTGCAGAAAGCTTTTGTGCTGCTCTCAAACCTACCAATAAGGAAAATCTTGGAATTTAACAACTCAAAAGACTACAACAGGAAAGATGATTCCAACTCAGGTTCCGCTTTAAGGTTGCCTAACTCATAAATTATTAGAAACTTCTGAAAGTTGAAATTTAAACCCTTCTCAGGATTTTATGAGCTACCATTTTCTAGAATTCATTAGCTCAAACAAGGTTTTTTACTACCAACTTGGAAATGGAGTATTAGCCTGAATATTGGAAAATGCCAAAAGATGAGGCAAAAACCCATCATCTGTTTTGAGAGTCATGAATGGTATATAAAAGATAAGAGCAAAACGTCAGTCCTATCATCACCTACAATTTCCACAATACGTACTACCCCACTATTTTCAACAGTGAGCTCTCTGCATCCTCTCACTAGATACCTCATCTACTGACATTTAAGTCAGAAGTCATCCCAAAGTAAGTGAGAAAAAAAAAAAAAAGGATTTGAGAAGAAAGACTCCTAAGATTCATGTGTTTGCACGCATATATACATATATATGCACACACAAAAATAAATACACACATGCATACACAGAGATAAGTATCCTTTCACATTAGTGGCCAGAAGTGAGCTCAAATCACAGACTTTATGATAGAAAAATGAGGGCAGGCACAGGGTAGAAGACCAAGTGCACTTTCAAAAGTGCAACAGAAATCCTAATAAGTAATTTGAGCTACCACTAGAAGACAAGGCGGGGGGGGGGAAGAAAAATCGCTCTCTGGCAAGTGAGAGAAGAGCTGAAATCCTGATTACAGCACAACAGCAAATAAAATTAAGAGATACATTACCCCAAAGAAGGAGAAAAAAAACCAATCACAACCTAAGGAGAGGCAACAAGATTTCACAAAAACTAAGGAAAAAAAATAGTAATATCAACTGTCTTGAACCCAAGCCACAGTAGCATTATCAAATTTAGCTGGTAGAATAAAAGGGTGTGTTCAGCTTCTTGAAAAATAAGTTGTCGCGTGAATTAGAAAAGTCCTTAAAAAGATGTGAGAGTAAGGACCACATGATACTCAGGAAAGACAAGGTATGTCTATACAATAGGAGGCAGCTCCAAATCACAAATTTGGAGCTTAGTTTCAGTAAGAATACGCTTACTTAGCTTCAGTAAGAATATGCTTACCAGTTTGATGCTCGTACCAACCAGCAGGCTTCATATTGAGGAAGATCACTGCACTGCTGCAAATATTTTAATTTAATTCATATGTTGGTGGTCGATCAAGCAAGACGCAGTCAGGTAATGCAGTAAGTATCTAACACTACAAATAAATTTTAACAAAATAGCACAACTCATGACCATAAAGAGTTTGTGTTTCATTAATAGGTTACTGCTTCTTATTTCTCATAATTTTTCATCTTGTTTTCTGCAACAGTCAAAACGGTAACAGAACTGACAGAAGGAAATAACTGATGTGGTGGGAAAGGACTGAGGATTATTTTGGTATTGGCTATTCCACAAAATACCCAGGAAAAAGAATATATGATTTGAGACAGTGGCATTTTCCTTCCTTGCATCAGTCTGAAAACATGGATTTTATTTATGCCCTCTCACACACTGCAGATATGGTCCTCAGTTTTGAACAGCAGTAACACCACTTCACACCTGAAATCTGACTTATCTACTCTCTTAAAATTGTTATCCAACAAGGGCATCATCTCTACAAGATAGCAACGCTCTTTCTGGCTAAAAAGGTGATCCCTGTCTTTAAATCAGTCTCACACTCCATTATGAAGTGCCACTGCGTTGACTAAATTTACCAGACATATCTCATCACACACACAAAAAAAAATTCTCAACACTGGACTGTGCAATCAGATTGCTATGGCTGTATTTTCCACTTTTACTGATTGTAGAGACTGTTCAATCTCTCTTTTATATAGAATTTCATTTTATGTAGAACTTTAAGCAGGCTCATCCTTTACAAACACATAAAACAGCTGTCCAGCCCCAACAGTTCAGACAATGGGGAGATGAAGGGAACAAGTAGTAAAGCAAGATACTACATGTAGATACCAAGACAGCTGCATCATTGGCTTTTTAAACTACTTCTTCAATGTTGTTCTTTCAAATTGTCCATAATTCCTCATCACAATGAGGCATTAGAAGTGTCAAGCTTCATCAGCCAGTCCTTTCGCTTCAAGGCTGAATGATATTTTTGAGAGCAACAGAGTACAGCTGCAGACATCCAGGATCTAGCTTTTGGGCCTGAGACAGTAAGGCAAAACCAAAAACCACACCCAAACCAAAACAACTTTTCTGGATATTTCTTAAGTCCTAGAACAGTTTGTTTCACCTAAAAGATTCAGAGGAGAGACCAAGAAACAAGTCGTTCATCAAACTTGGAGGGATTCAAACTACATGAGTCAAAAGTTCTGAGATACTGTCTTACCTTCCAAATGACTTGTTTTGAACAGTGTGGATAAATAAATCAGGTATAGTTGACTGGCTTTAATTTTTAAACCAGTCGTGCTATCCAAAAGTCAGAGCCACCAGATTTTAGAAAAACCACACATTGTTCTAATTTCTTACCCATTTTGTTTGTGTTTTGGAAAAAAAGCGCCAAAATATTGAGAATACAAATAAAACAGCTTCAGAAAGGTAGTACTTAACACAGCGATACTTCTCACTTACACAGACAAATAATTCAAAAGCTATTTCTAGACTAATGAGTAAATATGATCGGTCAAATTCCTTAAATTCTGACTCACATAGCCAGATTAATAGTTGAGTTGCAGCCTAAATGCAGCCTTACCATCATTTTTAAGACTTCACTAAGACTAGGATAGATAATAGAACTACGCGAGCAGCAGCATTTATAAGGTAAGGCCATAAGAAATTAGGCTTGGTAATCTTAACCCACAAGGGGTTACAAATATTTCAATTCACAATACAGCTGTTCCTTCAGGGACATCATAATCTGATCTGTCCTTATCTACTGCATTGTTTAGTTTCAAAGAACTTGACAAAGACGAAGCATTGAAGTTTATTTTGAACTGACTAAAAGATTCAAAAGCTGGAGGAGGAAGAAGAATAAGGAAGAAAAGAAACAGGACAGACCACCAAAAGACTTTTCTGGGGCAGGAAGACTAAAATAATACTGACACACAGGTGTAAAAAAAAAAAAAAAAACTCCTAGAGAAACTGAGGGAAAACTTCAGAACCACCAAGCAACAATTCAAAGCAAGTATTTCTTTGACATTTAATGCTCACCACTGGATACATATGTTTCAGATAAGAGCAACTTTAAAAGGTTTCTTATTAAAAACATAGACCAATTGAAAACTCCTTTATTTTGCACTTGCAGGAAAACACAGATAAAGACAGATACATAGATTAGTTCACCTGCTCTTAAAGTGTGTGCTGTTCTGTTCATGGATACTAGTTACATGTTGAGATTAAAGTTGAAAAAATAAAGTGCTAAAGAAAAGGCTGAAAGATAAAACCTCCTAAATTTACACAAGTGCTAAAACCAACACTCACAAATAATTTAAAAAGGGGAAAGTAGGGGGGACACATTAACTTCACTGGCTAGTGAATGCTTCTTTACAAAAGCCAAGTATCTGCTACCTTTTGTCAGCCCTGAGCAATATTGCTTGGTGACTCCAACTTTCTCTGCCTTTTCCCTTTTCACTTACACACTCACACTTCTTTCCTCTAAGAGGATGAATCAGTCCTTAAAATGAGAGTTGAATTCTTTGATGCTTAAACTGATCAGGTACCACTGAATCAAGCTGCAACACAAACAGGAGCAAGTTACAGCAGTGGTTTCCTATATCACTTTTGAAAGCTGCCAGCTCTACTTCCTCCTAACATCAAAACCTGTTCTGATCCTGTATTTCACAAGGCCATCCCCTTCCCTTTCTCCAAATATTTTTGACTGCTGTCATTATAAAAAGGAATTGCTTACTGTCAGCATTAGCTGCACCTGAAAAAAATTTATTATAATTTGGGATGCCCATACTTGGTTCTAAAACAGTGCTAAACACTGTTTATGTATTTTCTGCTACTGCTTCAAAGCCATGCACCCAGCAAACACAGTTTTTACAGATTCTTGTGCTTGTCACTCCTTTACCATCAGCACTAGTGGAAAAATACTCAAAACCCCATTGTCAGCTCCATACGCAATGCTAACCATTTGTTGCAGTAGCACATATTTAGAAATACTGCTGAGGTTATATAAAGGTAAACTCTAAACTTTCTTATACATGGAGAAATTCAATGGGGCAAGAGTCTCCCTTCGTAAGCACAATAATATAATAAGTTGGTTTGAAATACTTGTTGCACAATATTATTATTGGGCTTATTCCTCTATCAGCTGCTTTCACTATTACCAAAGGAATACTCTTTCCTGGCTGGAGTTATTGAAACGACTGGCCCATTGCTAAAGATGAGATAAGTGAATTATCAGGCATAAGCAGGAACTCAGAATTTTAAAGTCATATTTAAGTAGATGAAAACTAATAGAATATTGAACATGAGTTAAAATTCATGGCCTACACAATGGGAACAATAGGTTTTCTTTTAAGGAACACCTTTAAAAAGTAAACTGGTCTTTAATCAGGCTATTAGTTTAAATGCTTTTCACGTACATTAATAAGAATATCATTAAACACATGACTACAAACAACAACTTTGAGAATAACCTTCGTTCATTGCTTGATCGCAGTAAGCCTGAAGCAGTGCACGAGACTTTTTGCAGTTCGCATTCCTAATCCACTTTCTATGTTGGTTCAGCACACAGAAGGATGTGTTACAAGTTTATTGATTAGTTTTGGACACAGGAAGATCTTGCATTTACGAAATCAACATACTTGAGGCAAAGATAAACTTACACAGAAACTCATACGCTATAGTTTACACTTCACTTTAATAGAAGGTATTGATTCTGTTTTAAGCATCAGTTTATTCCACTGTCTACAAACCATTGCTGCTAGCATCACCGAAGAGAAATAAGGCAATTTAATTTTTGGATTTTTTCAAATACCCTTTTGTGCTGTTTTTCAGAAATGTTTTAATTAATGGTAAAATTTTATTTATCGAATAGTGAGACATCCTTGACACCGCTGCAAGTAAAAAACAGAGTAGAAATTTTAAGCCTAGGATATAAAGTTTTGTGACAATTATTCAAGACTTGTCTAATGAATTTAGTATTTGGAAATAGCTCACTGGCAACTACACTTTAAGCCTTGTGAATAGCAAGCAGAACCTTGTATTTCTTGGTATCCCTTTACACAAGGATGAACCTATGCCTGTATCTTCTCACACTAAACACTTTCAAGTTGAAGTAGTACATTTTTCCACTCCTGTTTAATTTAGATTTCTCAGCCCAGTTTTCCTACACATTAATGGATTTTTACTACTGTCTTGCAGTCTGCTAAGTTTCTGGATTAAAAGGGGGTTTTAATTTTTTTTTTTTAATCCACTTTTCTGTATGGAATGATTTAAAGTAAAAGAGAGAGACTGTTCCAATAACAGTTTTTATTTCGTACGCTTATTCTTCCTTGCCCTCCCCCCTGAAGAAAAATACACAGTACCTCTCAAACAGTTTACACAACTGATGGCAATTCTCAGGGATAATTTTGGGGAACACCTGCCACCACCACAGAAAACAACCACCTCATATTGAAGATCTCGACCATATCACATAGGAGGGGCATATGGGGTAGGGCAATCAATACAAGAGGTGATCTGGAGAATATAACCCATCAGCCCTCAGATGTGATATTAAGAGGGCTCTCTCCTGAACAAAAGATAATGCTTCTCACTTTTCAACCAGGTTAGTCCTTTGTATCTACTTAGATCTGTCAAGGTTAAATTCCAGGAAACTCTGTAGAACTCTGCAGAACCAGAAGAACTGACAGTAGCAGAGTCAAGAGATTTTTTCAGAAGAAAGGGGTTCATCTGGAACTCTCTAGAGGGAGGGAAATGAGGAAAAAAAAAAAGAGGAGAATATAATATACTGTTTACTCATAAAATCCGAACACATGCATCTAAGGAAACAAAAAAGAAGCAGCTGCATACTCTGGTTTAATTACGGAAGAGAAAAGCATCTTGGGATTACTTCAAACAAACTCTTGGAAGGCAGCAGGGATCATACGAAATGGTTCTCCAAAAGGAAAAGAAACCTAGAGCTCTGCACCAGCAGGATGAATTAAAAACAAACTGCTCTGAAGTCCAAAATGAATCTTAATCATTAGTATCTACAAACTATATAACGGTGTGAATAATACATATTCCAGATGAGAGAAAGTAAGTATTTGTTCTCTTAATGAAATCATTCCTTTGGAGATGAAATAAAATACTGGTTATTTTTACTTAGCTTTAAGTTCTCACATTTTTATCCCCTTAAAAGAACTGCATCCCTAACGATGACGGATTTTCTTGGAGATCAGTATGAGTTGCAGGGCTCTGAACTGTCTAGAAACGATACTGAAATCTTGTAACCTTTTGAAGAAAATAATGTCTTTATTGCCAATCATACACTGAAAGCATGAATTTCTGTAGCTAAGGTAAAAAAAATACAGTGTAGGAAGCAGGAAATATATCAAGTGTCAGGGAACCCAAATGAGAGAGCTACTGAAGAACATCACCACCTCCCTCCTCCACACTGTTGATAAACTGGATGCATCTGGCTTTCAATGAAGGACTAGATTAAAATTAGTTTTCTCTGCTCTTGCACCAGACTTTTTGCAGTTTGCATTCTTAATCCACTTTCTACGTTGGTTCAGCACACAGAAGATGTGTTACACGTGTACATTGGCAATATGTTTAGCTACAGATGAAAAACAGTTCAAAAAACCCTTAAAGTTTATTTCTAATGAGCTGTGGATATCTAGTTCTGAATACGTAGAAAAGCAAACCTAGGTCTGTCATATGCACCACCAGAAGATTAGCCCGTTGAAAGAGTGATCGACTCAAGTAGGAAGAACGAAGGACATACATGAGATAAACGCAAAGGAGCAGAGTGGGCACACACAGAAGAGTGTGCCTATCCAGGAGCTCTTCATAGGGCTCTGCAGAACAGAGAAAGGAGAGCTTTGCTTTGATAGACAGAGCTCTTCGAGTAGTGAGTCAAAACTATCAGAGAATACTTTCAAGCAGAGTTTCTCATACTTTCCATCTAGATCTTTATTAATATCTTAACAAATGCCAAGAGAGCATCACTTTTGAGCTTTCAGTTTCATTTTCCACTAAAGGCAGGCTTTGGGCATCTTCGAGCCATCATTACATTACATTGGCCGGCATCCAAGCTGCGCAACTGTGTTAGCTATGACCCAGCTAAAAGCTGTGAAGCTCAAGAGCATGCAAGCACTGATATGTGAACCCCGACACTCAGCGGAAGTCTGTTTTCCTAGACCAATTACACCAGTCCTCTTCAAGTGGCAGAGCTAGCACATCCAAGCACATACTGCAGCAAAAATGTTATAGCATATATGGATAACATACTGGGAGGATATGGTCAGCCAAGGCAGCAGGTTTGAATCATCAAAAGGAGAATTTGGTCATGAGGGCGGCCCTCTTGACTGCTTGGAGACCTTAAAAGTAAAGGAGTTTGTGCCCTGTGAAGTTTTGCTCTCTTTCTCTCCAGACATTGGAAGAAATATTAAATATCACCTATTAGGCTGCCCCAGAAGATGGATGTGCAAGACATTTTTTTAAAAGTACATAAGTAAACAGAATTTTCTGGTAGTAAATTCACTTGCATTTTAGTGATCCCTACTTAACCTAAGGAAGGGATGTATTTTCTCAACAGAATGTTATCCTCTACACAAAAATTGCCCCGAATTTAATTTTTTTAAAAAGTTTTCTTGCACACAAGAACGATGGAAACTGAAGGGGTGGGCGAAACCAAACCCCAGAACATATTCAACACTTATAAAAGGTACAAAACTTCAAAATATACCATTTATCCTATTAATTTTCTAGGTACCTAGCACTTACAGGTGAAGTTTCAAACAAGTCTTCCTTGTAAGAGCAGTAAGTACCGAATTTTTGTAACAAAACAGTTGGAAACAAACTAGTTTTCTGTCATGAGATTTCTGCTTAAAAAAAAAAACAGGTTCCACCTTAGAAGGCTACCTTTCCAGAAGTTAATACAGGCTATGAGAAATCATTCTTTATTGTTCTACAGCACCTTACACAGCAACATCGACTAATATGACAAAAAAAGATATTTCTCATTTTCCATTGGTCCTGCAAGGTACTTTGATAAAGCCAAATACCATAGCAGATGCATAAAAAGGCCCGTGCCAACACAGTAATTATTAGATTAACTACTTTTTTGTTGCACAACTAGCAAGCTGTATGGAAAAATATTCCTTTCATAGGAAAAAGAGTTACAAGAGAGAACAGAAAATGAAATAGCTGTTCTGGCAGTCAATACTTCTCTTATCCTAGAAAAACATACTGCATGTCAACCATCGTGAGAAATGTATTAAAGAAATGAGAAGTCTACAATGCTCAGGCTGCCAAGTTTCATTGCAGTGCAAGAAAACCAAGTTTGTCTTCCTCTTAACTCCTACTCACGATCATATCAAGTTCTTGTATTAGTCTTTCAATGACTCATATCCAAACAAACAAATCTTCATCTTTTAAATGATTTTTAATTGACTTACTACTGATAAGATCTATATAGATATAAAGAAGAAGAAAAAAGTGGTTTATCAAAATAAGATAGGTAAAATGCAAGAAACATGCTAACCTTAAAGTTTAAATACTCTTTAAATTAAGATTTATTAGAAGTACACTAGATAATACTTCTTGGTCTACCAATTAAGGCATTGCTTGCTAAGACAATTCTGTTTTACCAATAATTGAGGAGTAACTTGGCAAAACTGTCAGAGTTGTCTAATTTATGAGAAAAAAAAATATTTCCTAGTAACATTCCTTTCCATCTTGAGAAGGTGACTGTAAAGAAAAGGATTTTTAACTTTTGTTTTTAAACAAAATGCATACTGTAGACATTATCTAAAAGATAAAGCTTATAGAATATTAAAGAATTGTCTAAAGTACAGTAACAGCTAGCTTTTCCATGCAGTTAATACATTCTAGCACATCCATTTTTTCAGTACTGTGTTAAGGATTTAAGCATTTCTTTATAAAATGTTCCCAACATTGGAGCCTCTATACACACACTGTAATATTACACTCAGTTTTCCCTGATTATTATTTTTTTTTTTTTTTGAACAAAGAACAGATACTCCTGACAATTCTTTTGCAAGACAATTTTAAGACCTCAGAATGAAGGTGTAACACCCATGTACTGCAACATGATTCATATCTTTCCTAGGCATTAAATGAAGAGCAAGAGCTGAATTAAATTGTCAGGCCAATCTGCCAGCACAAACAAGAACTTGAGTAAATGGTAGTTTTCCTCTTAATTCAAAAGGCTGTGTTTTGGGCAGAAATCACTTCAGTGCCTACACAATGACCCACAGAAGAACTATCCCCAGAGTTTACAGCTCACTGCTTGGCCACGGGCCATCCCCTGCACTATGCAGAAGTTGGCAATACAGGCCTGCTCAGAGCTGCCAGCTCAACCGCACACTCTGCCAGGAAGCCATTACTCTGTGGATGCACACAAGCCTATAGGAGAGAGCAACTGAGAACCAATTATTCCTTAAAAATATCTTGAAATGCAACAAGCACTACGGTCTACATTGCTCTCCTCCAGCCATCTTTTCTGCCATTAATTTACTGCAGTCAGGAGGAGCATCAGCTTTTGCTCCACTGCTATACTTAGCATGCTCAAATCAATTATGTACAGTTTTGATGGCATTTAACTGTTTCAACACAGAAGTGCCAGGACATGCCTGCCCCACTGACATTTGCTGGGCACCTAGTGCCCCTGTTGTGAGGCTATTCATGACTAATACAACTTTAGCCTGATCTCTGATCAGCTCAGCCACATCAGTGATAAATCACAGAATCATAAAACCATAGAAAAATGATTTGTTAGAAAATATACTCCTTAGTTGCTGTCAATGCAACTGAATAAACATGCCTCAAAACCAGGCAAGCCTTTACTTCCCTAGTGATGGCCTACAGACTCACATGTTGACATGCAGAAGTTAAAAATATCCAACTAAATAGCATAAAAAGCAGAAGACAGACTAACAGCCAGTCCTGTGATCCATCTTGCACAGTACAGCATGCATTCTCGCACAGGGCTGTGGTCTTACCTCAAGCAGTGAAGTATCACGTCAAAAGATGAAATATTAAGTTTTTCTTAACTTGTATTGCTATAGAGTCTAAATGACATCTAAGGACATAATTGCGCCCTACTGAACACTTAAATACAAAGCTACTTTGTTAGTTTTCCAGTTAGATTCACAGGCAGCCTTATTCTCATTTTTAATGGGGAAACTATCCCAGAATGAATGTGTGATAACAAAGGCAAGCCCATTTGTCAAACATCCAAAATGATTATTTTGGAAACAAATAGACACGTGCAATTTAATTTCATTTCACTTAGCAAGTGCTAAGAGCCAAACAACGTGATACTAATTAGTTCATGTTGACAACGAAAGGAAATTCCCAATTACTCTAAGGATTAGTTTTTCAAAGTCAACCTTTCCTAATAAAGGCAAAACTTCTATACTTACACAGAAGTCGTAAGGTTGAAAGAATTAAGTTTCTGCAAGTTTAGAGAAAAGTACTACAAAGATAAACTTTGCACTACAGTACTTCATTTACTACTTTAACGGCTGTACAGGACTTTTAGAAGCAAAAGTCTGTGTTTCAGGTGACTATTAGTTTCCTGCAATAATTAATGATCTGGGGAGGTGGGACAGGTTAGCCTCATTGTCAGATATCTTGATCACAAGAAATGCCGTAGCATTAAAAGACAGAGTGCTATGCTACAAATACATACGCAGTACTTTCAGGGAAAGGAAGAACTCAGGTAACGGTCAAGATAGCAAGCAGATCCCCAGATAAGAGAAAGACAAAATTAAGTGTCAGTTAAGAACCTCTTCATTACACAGATGGAGACAAAAAAGTTAACCAGAAGTCAATTAAGACAGCTCCTTCTCATCTTAAACAAGCGATCCACCCTAAACCCCTACCTTCCTTCCCTCCTCACCAACATTTAATACGAACAAAACTAAGAGTCCTAATCAAACTCTTTTTGATTGAGATTAGGGGAGAAGTTTGAAGCTTGAAAAGATTAACTATTTGGCTTACTGTACCATACAAAATATACCAAGTTAGATGAAATTTAATAAAAAAGCCTAAGGAATAAAGCTTTAGGGATTTGCCACAGTTGGGCTCTTGATGAAGAGAAGTCATTCATGAAGGAGTCAGAAGCAAAGGCAGAGCTATAACAATTATTCTACTTTTAAAATACGAGCTAATACTGAGAGTAATTTGGGGGAGGGTAAAGAAATCAAAGCAACTCTAGTATATAGTTACACAAACACACACAAAATAAATTAGTGAGTGTTCTTCAGTGTCATAAAAAGATAGGATACCCAAACTTTGACAGTTAGAGGAAGAAAAAAAATATATACACATACATACATATACACATATATATATATACACACATAGTAGCCCATGTATTAGGCCTATTTGGTATAAGGTTAAGATAAACCTTTTATATGAGGCATTCCAAATCCTATTCTGCAAGAAGATTTAAAGTAATTTATCATGTAAAAGCAGGTCCTTTGCATAAAACTCATTTCAGAGATGCACGTTGTTAGAAGTCTGTGATTATTAACTGGGTAAAGGGATTTTGAGCACTTAAGATCCACCTAACTGCTGAAGCAATATTAAAAATTAGTACTATGACGTTTCCAATAACTTTCAGTTCTGCAGAGTTCAGTTCTTGCTTTGGGGAAAACCTGACCTCTCTGTGGTGCCTTCAGAGTAATTCAATATCATCATGACTATGAGGAACAGAAGAAAAAAAATCAGACAACACCATGGATTCTTGGAAGACATGGTCTCAGTATAAATACTTTGCAAATTAACCATGGATTTTTATAAGCACGCCTATAAAAGTTAAACATAAATCTCCGGTCCAGAAATACTGAGCGGCAGTTTCATAAACTGTTTTAACTCCAAGAATATGCATCCAGCATCTAAAAAAGGTACAAAGTATCTTAAATGAATAATTATCATGCTTCTACAAAGGAACTCAAGAGCCACTGGAAATATTACAATCCTTGCCATAGATTTCGATACAGATCAAAAATAAACTTCTGAGATGCAACTTCTATTCTGCTGCAGGCACAAGTGAAAAAAGTTGGAAGTAAAAGGGTATTTCCTTCTCTATATGAATTTCAAGAAATATCTTTGCAAGAAGCTAACTAGAATTCCCAGCTAACCTAGCCTCCCTGAGTCTTCAAAAGTAACCACACTCCTTTCCTGTTTAAACTAATGAAGGAAGCTTTGTCTTAATTTATCAGTCATGCTCTGAACAAATGTTTTCATAACCAGGAATGTTTTCATAACCAGGAATCCAAACCACTGCATTTCACAGCTTCAAAAGATACAAACTTCAAAGATATCTTTAACCTACCAACTTTCAACAAAAGAACAGCAAGAAGTGAGATACAACAGTTTTTCCAAGTGAAGTCTTGCTCAACTGAACATCTTAAATGTCGACCCAAAAAAGGACTGGTTGCAAAACGGCTCTCTGCCCTAAAAGTTTTCCTTAACTTTATAAAATGAGAGAACAAAGGGTAAAACATCAAGTTCTGTTGGTCTCAGATTTGTCAAAGGACATAGACTACTAATTGCCACACCTTAGTAGAAGGCATAGGTGAAGTAAAGAACACAACTCTTAAAAATAGTGCACCTTCACATTAACGAGCAGAAACCATTTTTCTTCACTGAATTGTACAGGAAGAAGTCATTTCTCCCCTCACCGAACTGATGGACTGTGTGCATCTTTCCTCCTAATTATTTTAACTGTCAGGCTTTGTATTAAATATCCAGGGTCTGCTTAGCCTGGAACACTATTTACACAGACGCAGTAGGAATACACTCATGTTTCTCACACATTTGTGAAAGTTTTCTTCGTTAAAAAAAAAAATCTGACAGTTCTTAGAAGTCACATCTTTTTTATTCAGTTCACATAAATTCACTTTCAAAAACACCATTTTGCAGCTGACAGCCTTAAAAAACAGAACTTCTTTAGAGCATCATGGAAGTGGCATCCATGCTAGTTCAAAAACAAGTATGTGCATACAAAGTTGCGATCAGGAAGAGCTGTATATAACTTGTGGGAAAGAAAGTTTGAAAGGGTAGAACACAAGGAACTACCACAAGGAATATTAACTGTTAATGGGCATTTGCATTTTGATGTTTAATAATCTTTGGCAGGCATATAATTTCTGTGGCAGTTTTTAAGTACTCAGACAAATTAAGAAGGACACACAAAAGATGATGTTATAACTGAATTTTAGACAAAGCAAAGATCACAAAGAAAGAGATATTTCAATTTCTGCTGATTTTTCATATGAATTTGCACTATTGACTGTTTTCCTCCTCCTGTTAATATCAAAGAACTTCAAATAACTCCAGAAATTTGTTTCCTACAGACCTCATTCTTCAAAGACATTCAGAAGGTACAAAACAAGCCTTTAGCAACAAGCATTTAAACAGGTAATCATACCTCTATCTATTTTAGAGTAATTTTCAGCAAGGGCTACTCTCTAGATCATGCAGTATTTCCTCCAAACTTCTCTCTGAAATAGCAGCAGGCAACTAGGAACAGGAGTATCACCTCAAATAAGGGTAGAGTCTCAGAGCATCTCTCAACTTTCTTTATGAGTGTCAGACATTAGATTTGTCCTTTCCTAAAAATAATCTTTCAGGAGTTAATGGAAAGCAAATTTACAGTGAAGCATCCCTGTTCAAATCCTGATATTCTTGCTCAAAACTTCCCCAAACCACTACAGAAATATCAACTTAATTATTGGAAAGACGTTGTTATTAGTCATCTAGGAAACTATGCAACCTACAAAAATCTGGAAACTAACTGTAGCTGCAAAACAGTTATAAAAACAAGTGACAGTTTTAGATCAGAGACCTTTTCCCAGAACCCTTGAAGAAAACACTCATTTCCACTGTTCAGACAGAGTAGAAGGGCAGATGGATCCTCCACCTGCTACCAGAGCCTAGAGAAACTGGAGTGACTAGGCAGCCCTCTGGATCTCCAGCAGGCAGAAGGTGACAGTAAAACCTCTTTCTTCACAGAATGACAGTCCAGGATGAGAACCACTAAACCTTCTTTTAGTAATGCGATTACTAACAGACTCTTCAAAAACATTAAGAACTGTGAAAGACTCATTGGAGTTAAGGAGGCAGTTATCAGGAAGCTGATTGAACACAGATGCTTTTACATCCAATATGCTAAGCAACAACCTAACCTGTCAATCCAGGGAAGAGTGGTCTATAGATATCTACCAGGGTTCTTTCCCACAGTAAAAGAACAGAGCAGAATGGATGAAGTGACTAAGGAGAAGAGTTAAGATACCATGGAACACAAGAAAGCAGAATAGAAGTGGTTGAAATATTAATGGAAAGACAAATTGCCGTACACCGCACCAACTGTAGCCTTCCAGTTAAAAATCAGCAAGTTCAGAAGTCCCAGTCAAAACCAACCAAAGAGGTTCGGCTGCATTTCCACCCAGACTATCAGGCTCTAACTCCTGTTTTTAACTGACAGCAAAGTTTTCAAAGCTCATCACTCAAGGGAGATTAGCGCAGAGGGGAAAACACAGCATTTGACTTCAGCAACGGAAATCAAATTTTAATTGTCAAAACCACTTTGAGAAAATGGCAGATCTGTGCATGATGGGCTCTACTGTTCCTTAGCTGAAGGCAAAGTAGTGCAGTTCTGAAACTGCAGAAACAAGATACTTCTCATGCAAAACCAATATGCCTACTAGAATATTAGACAAGGAAAATGTTATTGATATAATTTTACAAGCAAGCCATTAAGGAATATGGAAGCATTCATACTTGCAGCAAGATGCTTTTGGTGTCTAATGGAGGGCCATTAAAAGTTGCTTTGAAAACTACCACTCACAAGGTGGAGAGTTGTAGTGAAGCTTCAGAGGGCCCACTAGCACTGCCCATTTCCTGGGCAACACACAGAGCAATGCCAATAGCAGAGTCAGGAGGCTGTTTATAATACAAGCACTAAAGAAAAAAAAAACCCAAAAAAATTTAGAACAGACCCACAGATTGTATATAGTCATCACAGAGGGATGCAGCAAGCTGCATCTCTAAATCAATTTAAAGAACAATCAATACTCCTCTAACATACCAGGTGAGCTAGATAAGTAAAGTTTTATTTTCACAATTACTTGTGAGTGAGAGTGCCTTATAGCAAAACAACAAAAAAGCCAAAACCAAGATCCGCTTCATACTATGAATATTTTTTTCTGTGGTCACTCTGCCATGAAATCACTGCAATCTCTCTATTTTCTGAGTCAACTAAAGAAGTATTATCACCATGGAATGCCAAGAATATTTTGCCTTATCTAAAATTATAGCCCTATATATTCACAGTAAGTGAAGAAGAGTTTAAAATATGTAAGATTATACGTGATACTTTTTTAGAAATTGTCACAGAAATACTATGTGATATTGAGTTTGTACTTCTTTAAAAAAGACATTCTAGTATGGTAACTCACTATATTGCACATAAGATACTGATGATTGAATTTCCATAAAACCTTCTTTTAATTTAGGAGAATTAAAGGTGCATCTTAAGCAGTTTATATCTCCATTCTTGAAAACGTGTGCCAAGTTAACAAACAGAACATCAGAGAAGTATATTGACAAAAGTGGTATCAACTTTTATCCTTTACTCCTCTAGAGACTCACTTCAGGTATTCAAGTTAGTTATGCCAGCTGGCATATGAAAGAGCAAGTCTTACACTCTAAAATGCTGAAGAGCATCACCATAACTTCATCCTTTTCTATATTCCTGAGAGTTGTCCTCAAACTCTAATCAGTTTCCTGCTGTTTCCATAGGTAGCTGCTTTCTACAATAAAGTGCAATGTTACCTTTCTAACTCACAACTAGGTATCTCATTTATGGCTTCTCCATATTCCAGCTTTGTGCAGCTCAAATTTGTATGCTGCTTTGTGAAACGTAACTGAACTTTCCATCACTTGAATTCAGTTAGTAAGTACTCTGCAGAAAACACACTTTTTTATTCTGCTACAGATGAGTATCTAGAATTTCAGGAGGGGTGGTAGAAAAAGTTTGCCCAGTATTTTGCAATGGCAGGGGACAGAATAACATTGTTGAACTTTGGGAAGGAAACACCATTACACACCCACCCAATTCTCTACTAAGGCTATGCTCTAGATCCCACTGATAGAAATTAAAATCCACTTACTCTGGCCCAACTCTTTGCTATCCTAGACTCCAGCAAAGGAAGCTTAGAACTTACCAGCAGGTATAAAAAGAACTGCTGTACAGAAAGATGTGCCCAATAAGTACCACCATTTCAAGGCAGCTAATTCTACAGCTTGCTGTAGTTCAAGGCAGCCAATTACACTGTGATTCACATTACTTTCATTTTTGCTTAGACAGTCCCCAAGTGCTTTTTTTTGTGTGTGTTAAAATATAGGCTGGAGGAAGACAACTATAGCTAGAACAGGAATTTGCACCTTCTTAAGCAGATTTTTGTCAGCAAAAATCTAAACCACTATAATTAGTCAACATTTAATTACCCCTGACATGCAAGAAACAAAGATGCAATCAAGAATGATTAGAAAAATTGCAACTTCAAGTTGTGTAGCTTAATGCTAGCAGTACCTTATAGAAATCTCAGAGTTCTAATTTCATAGAAATTAGTACAATTTAGTGCTAGGAGTTTCTGAAGATGCAAACAAACATCAAATAAAAAAAGCAGTACTTGTTTCTTCATGTGAATTTGTGGGGCTTATACTTATGTATGCCCCGATGGCTGATGAAAAAACATACACATGCAGAAAAACCACCACAGACAACACGCAAGGCCCACTTTCAAAGAATTTGTTAGTCACTGAGTTTGTGTTTTAATTTCTTCCTGATTTCACCCCAGAAGTAGCTTTCTTTTCAACAAACAGAGCAGTTTAGAGTTTCTGAATGTACCTGAGTTCAGACCAGACTCCTGTTCTCAGCTATGCCCTTTAATCCTGGTCAGGAACCAAATAAAACACATTTCCTGGGACTTGAATAAATTTGTGTCATACAATTTCCTTTCTAAGACAATATCAAGTAACATGACTTTGGGAGACACAATGACATAATAAATGCAAACAGATTTCCAGCATGGTCAATATTAAGCACCAGACTTGAATGCCCATAGTATCATAGCACAGTAGCAACTATTAAGCCTAACCAGCAACACTGTTACAGCACCATCTTTTTGCTGACAAAGAGCACTGGCAGACCCCGACTACCTGGATCCCATTTAAATTCTGAAAGCAGACACGCCACATCTGACCTTGTCAAGTATGAATTAGCATCACAACAATTTCTAAGCATCTGAAGTGCTCTCTGTCTTCCTGCTTTGCTTATCTGGGACACCTGTGAATGTTGTCTACCAAGACTTTTGTAAAGCCTTTGACACAGTTTCCCACAGCATTCTCCTGGAGAAACTGGCTGCTCGTGGCTTGGATGGATGTACTCTTCCCTGGGTAAAAAACTGGCCAGTCCCAGAGAGTGGTGGCAAATGGAGTTAAATCCAGTTGGTGGCCAGTTCCAAATGATGTTCCCCAGGGCTCAATATTGGGGCCATTTCTCTTTAATATCTTTATCAGTGTTCTGGACAAGGGGATCGAGTGCCCTCTCAGCAAGTTTGCAGATGACACCAAGTTGGGTAGGAGTGTTGATCAGCTTCAGGGAAGGAAGGCTGTACAGAGGTATCTGGAGGCTGGATCAATGGGCCGAGGCCAGTGGTATGAGGTTCAACAAGGCCAAGTGACAGGTCCTGCGCTTGGGTCACAACAACCCCATGCAGCAATACAGGCTTAGGTAAGAGTGGTTGGAAAGCTACCTGGAGGAAAAACACCTGGGTGTGTTGGTCAACAGCTGGCTGAATGTGAGCCAGCAACGTGCCCAGGCAGTCAAGAAGGCCAACAGCATTCTGGTTTGTATCAGAAATAGTGTGGCCAGCAGGTCAAGGGAAGTGAGGCTCAGGGTAGACCATACTGCTCTCTACAACTACCTGAAAGGAGGCTGTAGCGAGGCAGGGGTCATTCTCTTCTCCCATGTAACAAGTGATAGGACAAGAGCAAGTAGCCTCAAGCTGTGCCACAGGAAGTTTAGGATGGATATTAGGAAAAATTTCTTCACCAAAAGGGTTGTCAAGCACTGGAACAAGCTGCTCAGGGAAGCTGTTGAGTCTCCATCTGCGGAGGTATTTAAAAAGATGTGTAGATGTGGTGCTTAGGGACATGGTTCAGTGATAAACTTGGCAGTGCTAGGGTAACGGTTGGACTTGATGATCCTAAAGGTGTTTTCCAACCTAAACAACTCTATGATTCTATAAATTAAGTATTCAGTAAGCAGATTACAGCTGGTTGAAAACATTAACAGTGAAGTAATAGATGTGACGCATCAGCTGCATCTACAATAGTGTTTTAGTATGCCAGAGGGATATTCCTTCGTGCAAGTTTGCATTGTATCTATATCTGGAGTTTTACAGCATTTATTAAGGCACAGCCCAAGCATGCTCAAAGCATCCACCTCCTGGTAAAACCAAAGCTGAAGTCCTACCCCAGGACTCTACCTGTAGTTCCCTACTTGTAATAAAGATGCAAGATCCTCTGACAGTTTGTTCTCTATGCAAGTGCAGTACACTCCAAGGACTAACAGCTAATGCAAGTTTTCCTGACAGGAGAAATGCAAAGTGGATATGAAGTCTTAGAACCTCAACAGAACATAGCAAACAGCCTCTCTTCACCACACAGGGCAACAACAGAGATGCACCCAACCAACTTCTTATATCAGTACTACATACATAGCAATACCAAAATTAGTTAATTGGTTCCTAAGTTAATTAACACCTAAACTTGTTGTACTAGACTTACAGTAGATTGTCAGGGTTGGGGGTGTGTTTTCATAAAAACCTCATTTTTCTTCAGAATATCCCATCTGCGTACAGAGCAAACACACCAGCAAATATTAGAAGTAAGCTGAGGTGAAGTTTTAGAAGTGAATTAACACTTAGGCTTATTTACATTTCCTAAAAAGTGATGATAAAGAACAGGTGTTTTGTCTACCCACTGTCACTTTAAAGGTACAAGATCAAAAATAACATGCTTAAATTCATTCTATCATCTACCCTCCTTTCGCTAAGGCCCATCTGCTCCTTCAGCTCTACACTGCCCACTCCCTGTGCTCTGCCAACTCTTTTCTCCTAAAGGAGTGCAATTATTTCTACCATGCTATTTTGACAATACCGCTTTGGTATACATCCTTACATATTTTCTTCTTCTGCCCTTCTTCAACCCTAACTGGGTTTTTTTGAGCTTCTTTCCTGCTCCCTTCCTCAACTCTGCTTTCCTCCCTCTTTGCTTCATGGGTTGCAGAACAACTGGGTCTACCAAAGTCTCTTTTACCAGCCCAGTAGTACCGCCCACTAAATTATCTGTTCTTGCTAGATAAGTATTGATACAGAGTAACTGAGATCACATAAACCTATTAACCTTAATAAGCTGGTTAAAAGAGGGTTCCTGCAAAAGCACAGAGCAATCAGTGCACACCTGAGTGTATTGGGTTTGCGCAGCAAGGTTTTGGTAGCAGGGAGGCTACGGGGGGGGCTTTTGTGAGAAGCTGCTAGAAGCTTCCCCCATGTCCGATGGAGGTGGTTGCCATTGGCTCTAAGACAGACCTGCCACTGGCCAAGGCTGACCCAGTCAGCAACAGTGGTAGTGCCTCCATGACACATATTTAAGAAGGGGGAAAACAACAAAAACACACAGCAGCAATTGCAGCCAGAGCAGAGTGAGAATGTGTGAGAGAAACAACTTTGCAGACACCAAGGTCAGTGAAGAGGAGGAGGGGAGAAGGTGCTCCAGGTACTGGAGCCGAGGTGCCCCTGCAACCCCTGGTGAAGCCCACAGTGAGGCAGGCTGTCCCCCTGCAGCCCATGGAAGTTAACAGTGGTACAGATATCCACCTGCATCCCATGGAGAACCCCATGCCAGAGCAGGTGGATACCCTAAAGGAGGCTGTGACCCCATGGGAAGCCTGCACAGGCTCTGCTGGCAGGACCTGTGGACCAGCAGACAGAAGAGCCCACGCTGGAACAGGTTTGCTGGCAGGACTTGTGACCCCACAGGGGACCCATGCTGGAACGGTCTGTTTCTGAAGGAACCCTGAAGGGACCCTCACTGGAGTGGTTTGTGAAGAACTGCAGCCCGTGGGAAAGACTCACATTGGAGAAGTTCATGGAGGACTGTCTCCCATAGGAGGGATCCCACGCTGGAGGAGAAGAGTGCGAGGAGTCCTCCCCTGAGGAGGAAGGAGCAGCAGAGAATGTATAATGAACTGACTGCAATCCCCATTCCCTGTCCCCCTGTGCTGCTCAGGGAGGGGAGACAGAGAATTCAGGAGTAAAGTTAAGCCCAGGAAAAAGGGGGGGGGGGTTAAGATTTATTTTTTGTTTCTCATTATCATACTCTGATCTGATTGGTAATAAATTAAATTCATTTCCTCGAGTCAAGTCCGTTTCGCCTGTGACGGTAATTGGTGAGTGATCTCTCCCTGTCTTTATTTCAACCCATGAGCCTTTTGTTGTATTTTCTCTCCCCTGTCCAGTTCAGGAGGGGAAGGGATAGAGTGGCCGGCGTCCAGAGTCAACCCACCACACAGAGCTAGACTGCTTTTAGTTACACTGACAGTCAGAAGGTAAACAGAAAATTGTTTCCTCATCACTATTGCTTTGCTTCCCAACAATGCATTGCCATACCAGAATTTATAGACAAAAATAAAGGGCACTTGCTCAAAATTACTAGAAAACCACATAAGTGTTAGTGATACATGCTGTAAGGCAACCAAACTTCAACAGCATGGCAAGGTAGAGACATGGCCCTTTACCACTTTCTCTTGCAGTTGTCTAACAAATCAGTTATTACATGACAGGCCTCACACACATGGCTACTGGACCTCTAGCAAGACTAGTAACTATTTTACATCAATAGTACTATCCTGTGCACTTTTGTTTACTCAAAATGTAAAAGTGAACATATCTATTTAGATTTTCCACAGACTCCACACACACACACTTAATGCTCTGAGTATCACTGCTGTTTCATTCAGCAATCTACATCTTTTAACATATGTGCTGATACCATCTGCAATGAAAATGTACAAATTTGTTAGAGATCCCTGGTCATGCTATTAATGATACAGAAGCCCCTTAGCCCCTGTCATAGTTCCTGTTTGACAAGCTTGCACATTTTACTACACTGTAAATGTGCATATGAACTTGCACCAGAGTTGTTGACTATTCTCTTGCTTTACCACCTTTTCACATTAAGTTATGTTATACATGTTATATCTAATTGAGTTTCTACTCAGTTAAGAGTTGAACAAGTAGAAATTTAAAAAACAACTGAGTTTTACAGTGACAATAGGAAGGGAGAAGGCAGAAGAGCAGGGAGTGAAGTTGAGCCTGAGAAGAAGGGAGGGGTGAGGCAAATTTGTTTTAGTTTATTGTTTTAATTTCTCACTATCCTACACTGTTATTAACTGGCAATAAAGTAAATTAATTTCCTTAAGTTGAGTCTGTTCTGCCAATGACAGTAGTTGTTGAGTGATCTTCCTGTCCTTATCTCAACCCACAAGCTGTTCATTGTATTTCTCCACCTGTCTTCTCAACAAGACTGAGTGATATAGCAGCTTGGTAGGCACCTTGTGGCCACCACACTGAGCACAGATGAATGAAGTGCTATAGTAATTTGCTTGACTTGAAAATGAATAGTCCTCAAAAATCATTGTCCAGAATCTCTGTTCTACTCTCTGCTGCTAAGTATTTTTTCTACAATACTCTCATGCAAATGCAGTCTTTCATCATGGACTGAAGAGTCAAATCTTCCTGATGTGTAAGCCACAAAAAAAGCCTTTTGTAACCCACCCTAATGTGGTGAACAGCAAAACATATCCCGCTCACCTCAGACAGCAAAGGCTGACAATACTCATTCATAAACAAGAAGAACAGATTTAATCTCCATTGCAATATAGACACACTTACATTTTCAAGGTGCCAGCTATGTCTGCTGCAGCAGTTCTGTGGGCTCACACTCCACTGTAGTCATGTATTCACCCCACAGTCCTTTTGACAATAAAATCTCACAGAACACACAGCCAAACTTGCAAGCAACAGCAATTATTTTGACTTATTTCCAGCCACAGCAGCCTTTCTCAATGGCACTCACTAGGACATTTGCAGTTATGAGGAAGAGGGAGTTCACAGTCTATCCATATCCCAGCATAGATACGAGAATGGAAATTTGTCACATTAGTAGCAAAAAGGATCTTCACAGCAAGCAGGAGCTAAGAAAATAATAGAATACTTTTTATAGGCTATGGTTATTACTGTACAATACAGCAAAACCAAAGAAGAAAGTATATTTGTATGCTGGCTGTGAGGCTTTCTTCTTCACTACTTGCCTTTTTAGACTCAAAGCAAAAGAGCTTCCAACATAATACAACAACACAGGGTTTGTGAATTTGTTCATAGACTTACTCTTTGGAGTCTAACCAGACAGACTAAAACACCAGATACAAGATGCTACCAATCATTCTGAATACTCCACAAGCAGGGAGGAAATGGAAATCTAGATTGCCCAGGAGGAAAGTCATTTACTTTTAGAGGCACTGAAATACCTTCAGTATTAGTTGACAGATTCATCCCTTGAATTTTTAAATTCACGACCTGGATTTTAAAAAGGAATATAATACTATTGTGCTAATATCTGCAGCCATGCAGTCTCTCCCACCCGCCAAAGAAGAGAATTTCATAGCTGCTTGTAAAAACATACTCTGTCATGCACAGTTGTATAAGCAAGACACACTGAGAAAGTTATCTAAGAGTCCAACACCAGAGTTCCCTTTGAATTCAGTAACACCCCTCTTCAGACTTTCTTTTCCTCATGCTCTCCCTCCTTCACAGGAAAAGCCACAAAGATTTACAGATAAAAATCTGGTAAACAGAAATCAATTCAATCTACCTCAAATAAGAGCAGGAGGAGGTATGGGGGAATAACAATATGGAGGGCTGGATATGGGCACTCAAAAGCTTCATTCAGACATATCCTGTACTGAAAAACAGCTGTTCTTACCCCCTTACAGGGCGATACTGAGTAAAGAGAAATTTAAATATAGTGAAAATTCTCAGTCTCATAACAGTTGTGAACAATTAATCAGCTCTTCCAAGCACATTCTTCAAAAACATAGTTTTAACTGCTATCAAAAACATTCGTTTACTAAACACAGGAGCACCAATACTGTGTTCAACGTAAGAATTCCACTCCCCTTAATAAATGCATTTCCTGAGAAATTAAGTGCTCAAATAGGGCAAGGAAACACTACTTTTTTTCCTTTATAAGAAACTTCCGTAAAAGTTTGTGCACAATTAGAAAGGTTTGGGTTTAGAAACATTTCTTACGTAATAATTGCTTTTGGACTCTGTGGCAGCTTGACAATTAGTGTCCCATTTCCCAAAACTTCAAGACGAGGACCATTCCACCAGCGGTCTGAGGCTACCAGATGCACCTTCTGCAGAAGTAGCCAATTACTGAACTAGTCCAACAGTAATTACAGTGAATTGGGCACATTTAAAATTTGGCTCTCAACAAAATAATTATGTCAGTTTATTTGCTTTCTGCACAAATTGAGACCACTTATCCACCTGTTTAACAGAGAAGTGCCCATGCAGTACTTCGTTAAGACTTGATTTCTCATCAGAAAACAAGCTACTCAGGAATATGGCAATACTACCCTTAAAGCAACAGGAAAGAAAGACTGCTTGAAAAATGTGTCCTTTCCACTGGAAAACTGCATTAGATTGACAAAACCCCTTAAGAGTAGTCACATGGATAGAGGAAGCAATGGCAGGCAAGAATTCCTGCATGTTGCTGTTCAAAAAAAAAAAGCAGCCACCGAACAGATTGCTCTTTAGTTACGTCAGACAAATGCTTATACTGGCTTCACTGAACAGAAGTACAACAAAGGCATAGCTTACAGTCAAAGATGTTAAAATAAGATTTTAAAATCCCGAAGCCGCTCTCAACTCCTTATGATAACAACCAAGTAATGTTTCAACTTCTGAATCTAGCTTCAGCATCAGAGGCTAAATTTGAGAGGGTTTCTCTCTTGTGGTAATTTCTACCCATACATCCGTGTTTATAATATGCACCAACAGAGCATATTTTTCTGCAGTTCACATACTGTATTCTTGTCATCGGTACCTGCTATGGACAAGCCTCAGATGTGAAAAGCAGAAATGTTAACTTCTACATCCCTCTCAGCCAATACAAACTCCTGGGTTTGAAAACCAGTTCTTCAAGTCAAGCAACTGAAAATGTCACAAAAGCAAAGGAAGTTCCAAGGAAAACCACTGAGAATTATATTTTATGGAATGAATGTATTAGAATGAGCAGAACAAAGATGGTTGATTTTGTATGCAACTGGAATAAAGAAATAGCTACATCACCACTCTTCAAAAACTAATTCCCAAGCCTTTGGAGATATGCCATGCCACACAAACAGAATCCAAGACTGCTACTAGAGCAGATTTCTTTGGAAAAAGAAAGCCCACAATGACAGCAAATTCAGATATGGCAGAAACTGTTCTTCAAAATGTCCTTGTGAAGCCACCTTTAAGTTAACCTTCATTCAAAATTTTGATATAAATTCATACTTAAGTTCAGTTTGAAACATCAAATTGCCTGATGCAGAAAACTGAAGCTTTACTATTCACCCTCCCACCACCTAACACACACACTCTCACTGTGAAGAACACTTTTTTTTGTAAGACCATTTTATTCCTTGGGCTCTAGTTACTATCAGCACAGCATTGTGTCACACTTTCTCTCCAGCAGGAAAACAACAATGTTATTTTTCTTTTTTTTTTTCCTGAACTTCCCCATTTCACAATAATTTGAGGATTCTCTAAGCAAGAGAGGAAAAAAAGTTATTCTTGTTTTATGACAATGTTTTACATAATTTCCTCACCAAAGGGTACTGGTCTGCAATGGTGGTCAAAAACCCTCAACAGGCAAGAATTCTTATTTTCTTTTAAGTCAGTGCCTATATGTATGGCTCACATCAGAAAAAAAAACCACACTGCTGTAAAATAGATAATGCAGTACAATCCTACTGGCAGCCAAATTGTTTAAAACCTGCAACAACAAAATAGCATAACTTTGCAGGAAGATACTCAAAAAAACCCTATTTGTGAGAACAGGAACTACACAGCTACTTATTTGCAGTAGTCAAGTATCAGCTGGAAGGGAGAAAAGAGAAAATTCAGAGGGACAACAGACAGTTAGCAGATGCAAGGAGAGCCAGTCAGCACAGAAGGAGAATCTACTCAGTGATCTTGATACACCAAATCAAAGCCCCCTTCCTGGGGCAGAGCTGAATGTGCTCCTTGGTACAGCAATGAACTAACCCTCTGAACACAGAATTGACTTTTTTCAGTATCATCTTGAAAATGAACATTAATTTTAACTTAAAAGTTTGGTATCCTCAGTACTACTTCCATATAATTATGCAAAGAAAGCCTGCTTGAAATTCAAGTAAGGTTTAGCATCGGCAACACACCAAGATTTTTTTATGATAACTGTATGTGGAAGATGCTGTTTAAGCTCTGCAGAAGAAAGGCTTTGTTATGAAGAACAACATGCTTCAAGGACTCCCAGGAGCTACCTGGTCTCCCAAAGGTTATCACTTTCTGTAATTCTCAAGGAGGTAAATAATTGCATATATTAAGATTTTATTCCTATTAGTTAACATTACACAATAAGGAGAGCAAGGCAGGGGGGGCAAGGGGGGAGAGAAGAAAGCACTCAAATTTTTAGGTAAGTATACTAATGCATTAATCATGACCATATGGTCATAGTAGCATGCCATGAGATAGTTCAGTAACAGTGCAAAGACAAAAATAAAGTACAAATCACCTGTCCACATGGATTTTACTCTTCTTTATTAGTCCTTTATAGCGGAAATTATTACAATGTCCTTATCTCTGTGGCATTTCAGGTCAACATTTATCTAGTTTGGAAAACATGTTCAACTACAACTGTCTCATAACCTGAAATCTAGAAAACAAGGTGTTGGCCTGCAGTCTTATGTAGAAAAGTAAAGACTCTGACATGCCTGTTGGCTTCCAACTGTAGCACAGAGTAAACGGTCATGTGAAAGAGGGAATCAGATACATTTTGCCATCCTCAAAAATAAACAAGCTCCAACATATTTAAGAATTCTTAAAAATTGTAAACAGTACAATGGCAAAAATATCGCAAGCAGATTAAATCAACTTTTATTTATAAGACATAATACTTTCCACTTGCTTGCATGCTTACAGCAAATGGTAAAAATATTTTGGAAAAATGGTGCTTGTTATTTCTTGTTGCAATAGTAGAAATCTCCATTCCAATTTCTTTTACAGCGGTGTGACAAGACAGGTTTTGTTTAAAAGTAACAAAGGTGGACAGCAAGGGATGCTGAACACGCAACACATTCAGAATTAGTGCATCTCTAAGGCAGCTGCAAAACAGAGCCTTGGCAAATGAACGTTGTTGTGAAATATACAGCTTCTCTCAATGAACAGCCCAAGCCTATCATTGAAGTAGAGTTTGAACACCACATCGTAAAATAGCAAATAAGTTAAAATTTCTAGATACCCAACCACAGGAAAAAATTAAATTGCCAATTTCACCTCCCTTTGACAACTGCAGTTCTCTCAAAAGACCTTCTGAGCAATTTTGAAATAAGCTGAAGTCGTGCAACATTAAGAAAGGCATTGACATTTCTAGTGCCGGTGCCACTTACTAGCAGGAGCGATGGCCCAAGAAGGCAGGCAGAATGAAAAAGAAATTCAATGCCAACTGTTTTATATCACAGAGAGGCACTGAATGCAGTGGGAGCCACGGTCGTCCCATGCTTGGCAGACCCTAATTCACTACCTACCAAAAGTGGCTACAATCCAAACCACCTGCCATCCCAGGATGAAGCACCATGACTGTGTTGTATCCTTTTTCTTAGTTTTGTACATGCCTACACCACGTATTTAATTTCTCTCTACAAACACCATACTTCATAGCTGCCAAAAAAGACACTGTAGTATCACAATGGATGTGGTCTCCATTTCTTGAAGCCTCCTTCTCTGCTAATGTAAATCTGAAGACAGCTTACAGATTCCATTTCCTTGCTATTCACAGTCTATGAAAAAAACACAATTGTCATCATTAAAACCCAAAAATGACTGAAAAATAAATAAATCAGTCAAGTTGTCAAGGAGCAATCAAATGGTCAAGTAGAGGGATACAACAGCCCAAACAACAAAACATAAACATGAAGAGCTTTCCACTCATATTTGCTCTTAATAGTAAATAATTATTTTTGTCTACAAGTAAGCTTGGTAAACAGGTGTACTGAACAGCTCAGTCTAAAACTGCATTGTTATTCTTAGCAGAGAGACTATTGCTCTGTAAACCTCAAAGCTAAGTGAATTTAACAGGATAACTAAAATTATACATAGTTGCCATTAGTACAAATGAACAACAACCAAAAAAACACCCCACATCTGCAGCATGGTATTCTCCCCAGAGTTTCTTAATTTCAACTGGATTTGACTTTCAAGCAGAAACCAGGTAATAATACAGACAGCATTTTATACTAATGGTAAGATTAGTATTATACGCATTTGTTCTCTTAGAGCTTGTGGTGATTTTCTGAGATAAAGAAAAGGGAAGCAAAAGGCTAGACTTCTTTAGCATACCCTTCTTTGCTTTTTGACCTACCGCTTATCTGCACCTGTTTTTTTTACTTTTCGTACACAGGATGCTTTGTTGGCAACTGTTGAAAATTATGTTCAACAGATACTATGCCTTTTAAAACAAAGTAGCAGCCTGTATCACTACCTTCCCCTTTTCTGTTGCAGAACACAAGTAAAATGTCTGTTGGTTTGTGCCAGATACTATTAAAATTATTACATTCTGGCAGCCCTTCTTCCTCCACGGAAACACTAGTTTTGGGCATCATAAACAGAAGCAGCTCATTCCTAGTTTAAGTTACTTACTGAAACAGAAACACTGAGCTCTTTTTTTGTATTCTACTAGTATGCAATTATTTAATGCTTATATCTAGGATCATAAAAGTTTGAGTTAATGGAAAATAATCAAGTGACCATCCGACTTTCTCTTTACAAGTTCCTGGCAAGATAGCAGATTTCCCAAGAAGTATTCACCATACATTTTTTATTCCAAGGGAGGAATACTGTCATGTCAATATCAGTAGCTTTTCATACTTGCAGGGAAAAGTGAACATGGAATTTATTTACATAGTACTTTTTTTCAACTAAGATACAAAGAGTACAGCTGCTAGAGATTCAAATACAAACCCAAGAGCACAGCACAGAAGCTGGGCAAATGGAACTAATACAACTTCTGCTGTACATCTTCAATCCTCAAAGGAGTAAGAGGGCAGTGTATGTTATAATTCACCTCTATTATTGGAATGGGCATAAGAGCTAGGACTGCGCTTCCAGAAAAAAAAGAAAAAAGGCAGAATCAAGTTAACAGTTGAAAAACTACATGGTGCTACGCGTGAGAGAGACTACATTATGATAAGTAAACATAAAAATTGTGATTACTAATATCATGGTAGGGACTAACTACTCCCACTATAAAATGATAAAAGGCTTCTCCATTTTTACTGGACATGAGTCAGTCATTACCATTTTCTTCAACAGCAAACAAGAATACTCTTGGATAATGTAGTTAGGGGATTAATCTTAAAGTTAACATGGACAAATTAAGAACACATACTGAGGCATGCTAGCACTCAAAGGCAACGTAGAAATACAGCCCATACCATGTTATCCACCTATAAAAGTAGAATTGGGAAAATTCCCATCTCAACAGTAGTTCTATCTATGTTAACATCACTGCATTAACTGGCAAGCACTGCTGTTTACTGTCAGAGTTGGAAAAAGCTTTGTTCTCCTGGCAAAATCCAGAATTCAGAATGAGAGGGAAGAGGAGAATTGACTGCTTGATCATTGAACTATGGGCAAAAAATAGCATTCAGGCATGCAATAACCACTGTAACTTCCAAAACCAGAACTGAAGCCAGTACTAGCACTTCCGAGCCGTTTTCATCACTATTTGTATAATGGCAAAAGGCCATTCAAATGGGGGGGGGGGGGGGGGGGGGGGGGGAAGAACTACAAAATTGTCTTAAACTGATCAGCCTGAAAAAGAAGACTAAACCATGTCACAAGAAAGCAAACATGCTGACATCCCAGCTGCTACAGCCTACTGCCAGTAAGAGCATGAGAACAGACTAAATGAAAACATCGTGCAGTTGCCAGAAGAACAGTTATACTGACATTCTTCCAAAAACCTCTCCCATTGGAGACTTCTTCCTTCAGCTGACAAAAGAAACAGCTAAACAAATTCAGAGCTAGAAAACTGATGTCTGCAAGCACCAGCTGATCACAAAAAGATAGAAAAAAGTCTTTTTAATTATTCTAATAAGATGCTTATGTGAAACTGTTTTCCAGACTGATCATTTAACACTCCCTCTATTGCCTACCCCCAGGAAAAGGAGTACATTAACCCACAGAAGACAAATGCAGACAAGTCTTCAACTCACTTGAAACTGCAGATAGCAAGCTGCATCACTGCAAAGTTCACACTTCTAGGCAAAAAGAAGAAAGTTAGACTTGTTCAAATATTGTAGGAGAAACAGCAGCAAACAAAGTTTCAGTCTCTACATAAAGGCCCCTGTTTTTATTTTGGAAAAAAAAAAAAAACCAAAAAAAACCACACCAAAAACACCAAAAGTCACACACACACTTTACCAAAACCAGTTTATATCTATCCTCACTTGTATAATAAAATAGAATCTCTACCCAAAAACCTGGTTTACCTAAGAAACTGTGTTTTAAAAAATCCACCATGTGTCATGATGTTCTGACTAAGAATTATGGCAGTGCAAGAAGAAAGTGACAGTCATATAGCTAAGGGCAATTAGGGATAAACTCAAACTAAGATGGTATAGAACACAAACAGAGAATAATTAATAATTGAAGCAAACTGCAGACACTTATTAGCTGTTTTGCACACACAAACAAGTGCTTAGAGTCTTGAAGAATTGCCATAATTTCAGTATTCCATGGATTATTTTAATAGAAATTGCCATCTTAAATACAGTATTTTTCCTTAAATTCTACCTACTCACATCTTTTAAAACAAGAAAATAACATCTTGGAAGACTATCAAGTTCATACACCCACTAACATCCAACACCTTGCTTATTCATCATCATTAAACTGGGTGCAGTGAAAACAATGTTTTCTTATGTAGTTTTAGAAAGTCTTCACAAGACTTTACCAAATGACTTGCACAGCAGTTCCCTTAAAAGGAAAAAAAATCATCTTCAAAGCAATTTACAATTGAAAAGAGATCAGCTCAGGCATTGTAAAGTATTCAAAGGAAGTAACATCCAAACTACTCCTGTACCTCAAGACTCATAGAACAAAATCCCTAAATTAACATTTAATCAACTTTTTGGAACACCAAGGACATTTTTGTAAGTTTGAAGAAAAAAAAAATCATTACAGGATACATAACATTCAGCAAATAGAAGAGAGCTTTACATGAATTTTCTTGCGTACTTATCCAGATCTGTCACGGGAAACTTTTCTCGGTAACTGGAATAACAACATAATGAGATGACAGCCACAATCACAGTTAATCTGAACAAATGCCATATTTCCAAACTGTTGTCTGCATCTGAGCTCTGCTCTTGGAAATAAACACTAGAATATCACAATTCTAAATAAAACTGAACTTGCATGAACTGGAGGTTTCATAAGTGGTCAACATCAGCCACAAAGATTAGACACTAGACGTGGTTCACCGCATAGCATGACTACCATATCAGACCCAGACCTACAATACATTCTCACCCTGTTCTCATGAAAGTTTAGCAGCATGAGGTCCCATCACACTTCAATGCTGAAGACTGACAAGCTTGAGCTATCTTTTCCATATGATGTGTAAATTGGGACTTTATAATTTGTTACATTTTATTCGATTACTGAATTCTAATCCATAAAAGTCAGTTCTCTTACATAGTTTGTTGATACACACAGACAAAAAGGTGTGGTTGTGAGTGAAAGACCACACTAAGAGATGGCCACATGAGAATTTCTACTGTAAGACCACAGCTAACATCCACACACTGATACCTGAATCCTACTAGGAGGAAGCCCTTTTCTAAGTTCATGGTGTAGAAATAACCTAAGACCATTCAAACTTTTGCACGATAGAACCAGGACTCTAGGCAGTGCTATAATGCAAACAACAGTCAAAAGTCTCCTGAACAAGCGGTGGTATCTTTTCACCAGAATTTCCAATATTGTCAGACAGCATTTACAACATCCAAGTTTATCAAGAAAAGGATTACGTCTACGCAGACAGCCTAGCAAGTGTGCTACTGGAAATTGTCAAAAATATTTTCCACATGCTTACCTTAAAGAAAAAAAAAAAAGAAAGCTACTTTGGTATATTACTAAATAAAGACACAGTCATGGACAAATTTGAAAAATTTGCAACCGTTAAGGAATAATAATGACAAATTAAAAAAAAAAAAAATCACACTCCAGGACCATCCATGTGTATAAAACCAGGTTTTACCTCAGTTTCTGGCTCTTGGGATTGCAAGCAAACACAAGAGAGAACATTAAGTGATTGCAGACTGATTTTATCATCTTTATTTTCTAGCTATTTTTCCCAGGATACAAGTAGTATTTTGTCCTAGAACACTACTATGATCCATATTAGTTATCTCAGTAGGTAACCAAAATGGATTTTTAAGCAAATAGCTTTTGCTGTGTATAAAGCCACGTACTTTAGGTCTAGGGTAAAGCAAACATCAAGATCAACCTCTTGCTTATTTTTGCTAGAAAATATTCAGAAAGTATTGGAAATAACTGAACAACTGCACCTTAACAAAGCATACTGCAGTACTGCATGCTTACCAAGTCTCACAAACTTGACAGTCAATGCAGAAAAGTCCTTCAAAAATTTTTTCTCCTCTGTTCAGTATAAGCTTTGTCCTAATATATTTCTAACTCTTGTGACACCCCAGTGGAAGTATCAACACTCTTCCACTCAGTTCAGTCTTCCCACTAAGAATCTAGCAGGCCAAACAACACTTGCATTTATGTTTCCATAAAGACAAAAAAAAGTAAAAAGTTTCCTCAAAAAGTGTTCAGGCACAATTTTTGCTGTACAAAGAAGCCAAGTCCCTCCCCCTGCACTTTTTGCACATTAAGTATGAAACCTAAGGATGCAAACAAGCTGTTTGCTAGGCCACTGCCCACTACTTTCAGTTGAAATACTTCTTTCAGACTCAAAATGCCTTTTTATTTAACTACCAACACCTGCAAGTTCTTATGACATGCCTGTTAACAGAAAGCACACTGCTTAGCCAATGCGGGGTGGGGGGGGTGGGGGTCTTTGACAGACATCTATCAGTTTAAGAGGTATAAGAGTGGTTCTTAAAAGCGCACCAAGTAACTGAACCAAGCTCCAGCTCTCTCATGGCATCCACCTACAGAGAACACCAAAAGAAAGCTAGATACTGCATCAGTGGAACGAAAAGGAACATTTCCTTAATTAAAACTTTAAAAAGTATGCACTAACATTGCATACACAGGTAATAACTATTCTATGTGCTAGAACAGTTGGTTCACCATTTGTTGAGACTAAATGACATAGCACATCTTCATGTCAATAGCTGTTGGCACAGCACCACAGTAAAAACCCAAATACACATTGTGTTGTGAGAGCACAACTCAGAGGACTAAAGAACACCCCCTTAATTGCTCCAAATAGATAACGCTAGAGAAAATGAGCAAGGTTGCTGTTGATGGATGGTCTGGTATGGTAACCAGGAGGACTGATACATGCCACAGTAGCAGGACACATGCTACCACCTATAACAAGAATGTATTACATTGTTTGAACAACATATACAACCCTGATTTTGTGAAACACTCCAGCAAATATATACTGTAATTCAGTCACCCCCACATTTTTGGTAGATTCACCTACCACAGCAGTGGTTTTGTGATAGGGGTCTGTAACAATTTCCCAAGGGTTGAACAGCAATCTATATATAGGGTAGCCTACCATTAGTCAGTAGTAGCTTGCTATCAAATAAAGTAATTAATGAGAAGGAAATTTTCCTTTTCCTTACCAAGGTCTTAAGAGAACCTAAGTGTATTTAAGTGAACAGACTGTTCCATTTCACTTAAGAGACCCAAGAGAAAGAAAAGTCAAGCTATCTAAAAACCTTAACATTTCATCTCACTAAAGCATATATCCACATATACACTCATATTCATTGACCATGCTTAAACTGACAGGCCAGCTAGAGCAAATTTATTTTAGCAACTGAAACTAATTTCAGCTGGGCTGATTATTTCCAGGGTACTTAAACATTTGGAACTTCATACGAGGAGAAAACATTTTCTCCTCATCAAGTCATAGCTCTTTGAGGATTTGTACACAATAGCATTAGCTTGGTGCCAATTCTTTGTATAATCTTTCCTTGGCTTAAGTCTTTTTGTTTCAAGCAGATCTGTTACTCAGTACAGAGAGCCTACTGCACTTTGCTAATGCCTGAATTCAGCAGAATCTCTAGTTATTCTTTGCTCTCCTTAAAAAAAAAAAAAAAATGCCCAGGTTTTATGACGATTTTACAACTTCAGAAAAGTTATGCAGCAACTGAACCTGCAACCTTTTCAATAGGCTCCTTTTTCCATAAAGGACCATAGTTATAAAGGCAACAAATTCAAATTATTGCCTTTGATGTGCACTACATAGCAGTTTTGGGGGATATATGGAATGCTGTAAAATTCAGACTTTCTGCTCTTTTACTAGCTCATTCCTTTCCCATTTGAATTTCATAAGGGGAACTCAAAACTAACATCTGTCTGAGTAGTCCCTTCACACAGATGTGCTCTGTCAGGTGGTGGAGCTATTTGAACTAGCATATTTTAACTTGTTTAAATGACCATAAAGATACCCTGGACAATTAACAAAACCAGTGTATAAAAAAGGGACAGTGGGGAAAAGAAACAGTTTAGAGATGAAAAGGCAACTGCAAAAAAAAAAAAGTGTTGATAGTAATTTGCACAGGCAAGGTTGGAAATGTTGTGATATGAACAAGTTACTTTGTTTTCTCAGAAGAAAAACAACTTTAACATGCAAGTTGATACAAAAAAAAAAAAACCCACACAACAAAACACCAAAAGAAGCCTACCTTAAAGCCACAATGGAACTTTAAAATAAGCTATATTCCAAAAGGGGATGTATCAGTCAGTTTATAGGAAGAAGACAGATGCTGATTTTTTCCACTTTCTTGACCACTAAAGACTACCACAGGACACAAATAGGCCAGGACTGCTTCATTCACAGCAAGATTACTTGGCAAATGAACACTTAAGAGAACAACAGGTAAGCATGTACTCAGTGTGCATCAGTAACATACAGGTTTCATATAATAATTAATTCTCCAAATAATGGAGAAAAAAAACAACACCCAGGCATTTTAAAATTTTCACTTCCACTTAGCAGGAGAGGTCTATCATATGAAGTTTTCTGTGAAAGAACCTTACAGATCCAGAAGGAACATGAAATGGTGCCATTTCTAGTGTTATCTAGACTATCTTATGCTATGCCTTTACGTTCCCAAACACACAAAATGATCATTTTGATGTGGACATTTAACATTTTTTTCTTTCCCCCCCCAATCTTCCCTTTCAATCCATTCCTTACTCCTTTCAAAGCTTACATGAAAGGGAAAAGCCGAAGAGAAGGTGAGCACCTAACTCGTATCCAAACAAACAGCATGAAAGAATACTCCCAGGTTTTAAAATTTAAGATACCACCACTTTGAATTACATGATGGCAATAAAACCTGCTTAGTGTTTCCTTCTGTAACACCCACGCTGATATTCTGTTTCCACACTATCCCCATATATTTGGGCAATGACATTCAGCCCCATACTCCTGCAAAAAAAAAAAAAAAAAAAAAAAGGCAAATCTCTCACTGCTTCCTGCAGATTCATTAGTAGAATTCGAATGTATCACAACACATGGCACCGCCAACATATTGGCAATATATGGCTCCTCCACTAAGTCCTAATAAAAATCATATTTAGTAACAAGTTATCAGTGGCCAGAGAGCAGAAAAACTGTTCGTACAACACCTGGCTATACACTAATTTGTTCTGCTATAGCTGAACTACTGTCAAGAGTAGGTTATTTAAGAAAAGACTTAGGTGAACCAAAACAACTTAAACAACAATACAAGTTCATAATTTGCATTGACTTTATTTGAGCAGCTTACACTCATTATCTAAGTTGCACAGGATCAACTGTGTCCCAATGTTTTCTTTCCAAACAGACTTAACTTAACCAAAGGTACTGTATATTAAATTCTTTATAAATTATACGTAGTTACCAAAAAGCCAACCAAAAAAAAAATGTATAGGCTATCTGCTGGAATTAATATTTTTAAATAGTTTCTAGGCACACAACAAGGGTTACTCTCTCATGGCACCCAAAGGTCTCTCTTCCATTCTGTAGTAGAGTATCACTGTGACTGGCTTTCTAGCAGGCAATACCACATCTCTAATCTGACCTACCATCATCTTAAAAAAAAACAGTATCAGTTATATACAAGCCCTTGGATACCACATAACATTGTAAATCAAAGAGAAAAGGGCCCAAAGAACAGACAAGGGAGCAAAAAATAATCAAATAATCAGGATTTCTAAGGAAAAAAAATATGGAATTATCATGTAATTTTGAAGACTGACATTGAAGTTGTCTAATATATGTTTAAATGGTTTATACTTTGGTTTTCTAGGTTGGTTTAAAGACCAAGTGATAACAATTTCATTTTGGTAATTACCACTGAGATGGACCTTTAATATTCTTCATATGAAGCAATATTGTACCTTTTCTAAATTAGAAAAAAGTGCTATTATATCACTTTCCATGTTGTATTTTTTGAGGGATCTAGAATACATGGAAAGATCAACTGCCATTAATTTGCAATACAATTCAAAACACAAGACTGACAAGCCAGAACAGGTAAGGTACGTGGCACACTTCATTAGTGCACTAGTTAATTTTTAAACAGTATCTGTCAAAGGACATCACTACAACTTACAAACTTTGTACACAGAGATCACAGCAAGCAGCAAACCACAGCAGCAACAGAATAACATGGAGAAGTACAGCAAACTACTACCATATCCACACAAAAGGGGAAAAACTAGGGAAAAAAGCTGGTTAACTACCCTGTTTCATATGAAACTACTGAAGAAATCATTCTTGTTTCCCCAACCCCTTCTGCCATTACTACAACCCTGCTCTACTTTTCCATTTATGAAACAAAATAGCTATCAGTAATCTAAGAGCGACAGCATCTGTACCAAAGCCGGAGTCATCAGTTTGTAATCTGGCAGGTTGCAGGGAGCAACACAACAGCCTTCTAGCTAAGAATTAATTTCTCACTACCCCTCCATATCAACAGGGAAAAAAAATACCCACTGAAGTATTTCAAACAGAAAGGAAGGAAAAGGGAAGACCCCAATATGACCACAGACCTAAATAGACAGCACAAAATTTGCATTTGACAGTCTTATCATTGCACTCAGAATTAAATTCTATGAAGTAATACACAAAAATAAGTAACTGAATTGACAAGATAGTAATTTTGTTAAGTGACATATGTTAGATTAAGAAAATTTATATGTATGACAACTTTCAGAGACTCATTTTTACATTCTAGTGAGAGAAGGACAGCTTTATTATTCAAGTGCCTGGGCATTTAATTTCTTTCCCATTTATTATAGAATCGTAGAGAAGAAAAACAATCATGAGCAGAAACTGTTACCTGTAATACAGAGGAACATCCTGTTTTATCTCCTTGCACCTTCCAGGAAATGAATGCCACAGAAGTTAAACATGATAATTTGACCTTTTTAACCTTTGATATCTTTACTTGTCTAAAGATCAAGATATCAGAAATCATATCCAATGTCACATCATATAATGGACTGAATTTACATTTAAAAGTGATGTGGCAAACTAAACCTAGTATTTAGCAATTAGAACAGGCAATGCCTTCCTCAGATGAAAGAAAACAACAGAATTGGGGAGGTTACTTTCAACCCCTTTCAAAAAAAAAAAAAAAGTTCTACTGCCTTCACACACACCTTGAGAGAAACAGTCAAAAGAAGTTACACTCTGCAGTTTCACTCTCTGACAAAAACAGGTTAATGCACCTAAAGTTAAAACACATTTCCTTCTTCCTCCTACTTAAACCTTCAAAAAGAAGGTTACATACACTAAATCTGTAGTACATGTAGTGCTCTTGCTCTCCTATGTACGTCATTATGTATAATGGCAATAAGAACATCATTTAACAGTAACTTAAATAGCTCAAGGGCTCCAAAAAAGGAGAAAAGAAAGTTTTCTGTATGCTGAAAGGCATTATTCTCAAGTTTTATCCTTGTAGAACAAGAACTTACAAAGCTTGCTTCTCTTTCCAATGCTTTCTCAAAAGTGATTGAGTCACTTTTAATCAGTCGCGTACTCAAGGCAAAGCATCACCTTCTCCATGGTACAGCCACCTATCAAAAGCCTGCTCCAAAATAATAAAAAATAAAAATAAAACAAACCCACCCCCCAAACCAGAATATGGAAAGGAAAAATAGCACTATATACAGGGTAATAACCAGTTCCACAGGAGAAGCCTGCCTCCTTGTGGCTCAACTAATCATAAATCAGATTTCTCCAATTTGTTCCATTACGTCCAGTAAATCTGGTGAGCCAAGAGAATAACAACAAGCTTCTAGTTTGAGGTGACTTTTGGGTTTGGTTTTTTCTTTGGTTTTGGGGGTTTTTTTGGGGGGGGGAGGGGAGAGTTGTTGAAAAAGAAAGATGTTTCTAATTTTAAGAAACACTGGCAAAAGTTACCCATCTCTGATTACTGAAAGATTGCTTTTAGCCTCCTTCCCTAGATAGCAAAGATGGGGCAGGAGGGGATAGAGGTCCAACTTAAAAACAACTGACATTCTTTACAGGTCAACAAAAGCAAAAGCTTGTCAGCACTTTGGCACCTAAATCCAGAAGGGTCCAAACCTTGGCTCAGTTGTGGCTTAACCTAGCAGGCTTCTCTTGATGCCCTAGCTTTCAATGGGTAAATCCCCTTTCTGCCTATAGGTCTCCTTCAGGGTACGCCTAGGAGGATTTCACTCTTGGCAGCGGCAGAGTGTTTGGTGTTTTCAACAAGATGCAGACATTCCTCTGTCCTGCCTGAAGGGCTCAATTACATGGGGCTACTTTCTTAATGCCTAGAAGAGTAAGTCCTTTAGAAAACAGCTGGGGCTTTTGGCTTTTTTTTTTTAATCCAGTCACTCTATTGTGCAAGAGCTTAGTGGTTAAAGAACTCAAAACCTGTGTGACAAATAGACAAATTCAAATTCACACCAGTCTTAGGAGGGGATCACATCATCAGGGTGACTTTCACTTGGGAGAGCATGAGTAGCTTTCCAACCATCTTGCAAAAGCTGCTCCATTTTGTGCAAGTCTGAGACACAAACCACTTTTGCTACAGATTAGGAAAGTCATCCATGAAAAGAAAGGAGGTTCCAGGCTCCAGTCCAAAGGCTTTTTAACATAAAACACGTTAAGTGAACACAAAAGTAGCCCACATTTTTCTCAGTCTCACAACTGTTGGGCTTGCAATTTGCTTTCTTCTGTGTCACAGCCTCTGTTTTAGGAACTGTTTTTCTACCCTTTAAAAAAAGTGAATCAGATTCACTCTTTCCAATCTACAACCCAGTGATTTGTCTGGAAAAGGAGTGAACTGAGTCCATGGCTCTCTCATGTTTGCAATCATTTTAATTGAAGATTCACTGGAGGGGAGAATCAAAAAGAAAAAAAAAAAACCAAACCAAAAAAAAAGAGACATTTCTGGCCCCCTCGAAGAACACTTTGAATGAAAGGCCTTGACTCTACCTTTTTTTTTCAAGGAAGAAAAATAAGAAAAAGAAAAAAAAAAAAGAAAAAGATTGTCACCCCTAAATTACAGACATAGAAGACATCATTTCTTGCTACTACAATTTTCATGCCTACATCCAGAATGAGAAGCATTGGAACTTCCTATTTTTTTTTGTTATTATGATTTACACATTTACTAATGATAGAGCTTCTACGTTATCTGCTCCAGCCCTTTCGTGCCTGCTCAGCTCCTGCCAGGCCAGAGCACTGCACGCAGGGCTGTGGATTCCACCACTCTTGCCAGAGGCCAAAAATTAGCCAAGGCTGTAGCTCACACTGCAACATCAAAATAGCTTCATAGACCTCATTAGAAAGGTTATAAATGGAGAATCAAAATAAGTAGAAACTTATACTAACTCTGAGACTACTCTAATAAAAAAAGCAAAGAAAAAAAAAAATCACTCTTTTCTCTTACTCGGCTGCAATCCTGGCAAAGAGCAAAGACCTTCAACTCTACTGAAGAGAAAGGGAATTGGTGGTGTTCATCGCATCACGGGACTGGCTGCTGTACCAAACAAGTCCAGTATGTCTGGATAACACACTATCTGTACATGGGGAAAAAAAAAAAATCATCCTTATGGAAAAAAACATTCTGTTTGTATAACCAGAGCTGTAATTAACATGCAAATTACTTACAAAAATGAAGAACTACCCCAGCTTTTGTAATTTTATAGACTGAACATGGCAGAGACTTCAATTTATTAAAAGTGATGTTCTTCTGTAAACAACTCTGTCTCCATTATTACTCGCCCACTATTTCAATATAAGGACTACATGAAGTCATACACACCAAGAAATTTACTACAGCAGGGTTTCTGTTTGTAAGTTTAAGACAATTTGTGTTTTTGCTTTATACCAGGGTCTGACACCAAGTTAATAAGCCTTTTATTGAGATTCAAAAGCTATTACATTACACACATCTTCCTCTACTTACATTTGCTAACCTATGCTGAGGCCCAGGATTAAATTTTACGCTTCGCTGACAGAAAATAGAATCCTAAATCACAAATCCACACATAATTGTTAATTTCCCCGCTTTTTCCTTGTGGTCACAGTACCTATTTTCTTCCTTGCCACACAGCCTTACTTTAGACTTTCATATTTTTAAACCTAGCTCTGAGCTTCAGTTTGGGCCTATGAAATTTCTCATTTTCTTTAAATTATATTTACTAAACTCTCCCAATTACCCAGACCAGAAAGGTTTACTAAATTTTGAGCATAACATTAACAACTACTGAAGCAAGGATCAGGATCATAGCTCTCTTAAAACCTAGTAACAACTCTTACTAATATCGATAATAAACAGCAGCAGGTTCTAGTAGATTAAGTACCTGACTTGTACTCAGAAAAAATAGGTTTCTTTTCTATTTTATCCTCACCTAGTCTTCTAGGTGACCGTGGGCAAATCACTATCCCCACACTGCTGTTTCCCCAGCATTAAAAATGAACTGTATAGAGCTACAAATCTGTCTGGAAACTCCAAATGAAACACACCATAAGAGTTAAAAATACATTTCCCTATCTGCAGGTATATTTGCCTTCGATAGCTATTCTTTATCCCATTATACATCAGCAGCAGTGTAAGATTGCTTTTACTTTCTAAATACACTCTGGTGGTTCCTCAAGAAAGGCTTTAGGCTAGTGCCTTACTTTGTATCACATGCTTGATCTATTTCTGCTACTGTATCTACTTTGAAAGACTAAGTGCTTGTATTTAGCAATACACATTTAACACACACTTTAATACATTATGTCAAAAGTTGCCGTTGAACACATTCCTAAGCTACTGGGAGAAAATAAAACAGGACACATGAGAACAAGAGAGCCAATTACCAACGAGCAGCGACTCATTCTCTAGACCCTTGCTCACATAAGCAATCTCGTAAGTAATCATGAAAGTATTCGTTTCCACAACCTACCACGGGAACCAGTCATCAACAGATTTTTACTGGGAATACACGCATTGATGAACCAAAGTGCATCAAAGCAACATAGAAAGATTCCTCTTCTTATGCACTGCTGGACTTAACAAACACTACTTTCCACTTAACAGGACACTGACATTTATCAGCAAATAACACTGCTTAACTGCAGTGCACTTCACTCACTCGCCCTCTTCCCATTTCTGGGTTTGTTTGGGGTTTTTTGAAAAAATGATGTAATTAAGAGATGCTTTTCCACTTTTCCTATTCCAAAATATAAGGCTTAAACAACAGTTTCCAAAAGCTCTTGGCTTTGCTAGTCTTTGGCAGAAAAAAGCCCACCAAAAAAGCACACTCATTCATAATTACTTTTTCTAAACAGAGATTAGTGGATAACGTTGCCACTTCCCATATCATGCCACAAAAACCTGTTTGGATTGACACAAATGTGAACTATGACGTACTTAACTTCCAGCTATTTTCCTAATCAATGAATTACTACAACACATTGAAAAATTTACTTAATAAGTTGATGGACAGAATAATGCAAAATTACTCCTGCACTGCCAGACAACTTCTTGAACATCAGTAACTGAGCCGTTAGAAAAAAGGAAGAGACAGACCTTCCACACCACAGACATGAAACTTGACAAATCCAGCTATTTCCTGAAATATTGCAAAACCGATCAGAAAACTGTATCTTTTGGACGTAGCGATAAGGAGAAAGGAAACCGCTGTGCATCCAAGGCGGGGGGGGGGGGGGGGGGGGGGGGGAAGGTGGAAAAAAGCATTTGCAGCTCGGATTCTCGGCTGCTCTCTAGGTGGGAACACCAGCCCAGACGACTCCAGTGCCAGCGGGGGAAGGAAGGGGCAGACGTTATCTGCCGGGAGGGGAGCGGAGCAGACACACACAAACCCCCACCCCCGCCCCGGGGCTCAGCCACGGTCCCCCCCCCCCCCGGGCTCTCCCCTCCCACAGCAACTTCCCCCGGCCCGGGACGTGGCCGGCCGCAGTTGGATAGGGAGCGACGTGACGAGGCTGAAACCGGTCTGAAGTCCACAAAGAAGCCATCTGCCTCCGGGAAACGGGCTGGGGAAGGGCGGGCGGGAGGAAGGACGGGAAGGAGAAGCCCGGAGGAGTTTCACCCCGCCTGAAAGCGACCGGCTCCCCGCCCCGCGGGGATGAGGAGACAACCGCCCCCCCAACCCTCTCCTCCGCCGCTCCCCCCGCCCCGAGTCGCCCCGCCGCCGGGGCACGGAGCGGGCACACCTTCCCTGCTCCCTGCCCGCCCCGCGCAGGGGCTCCCAGCCGGGCTCTCACCTTCCTCCCGCCGCCACCGCTGCCTCCGGCCAGCGCAGCGCTGCCGCCCGAGTACATGTAGTAGGCGATGCCCAGCACCCAGAGGAAGGCGAAGCAGAGCAGCAGCCGAGACCTGCGCCGCATCGTCCCTCCCGCGCCGCCGCCAGGCCACCAGGAAACGGCCAGCAGCAGCCGCCGCTCCTACCGCCGCCGCCGCCGCGCAGGGTCAGGGGGCAGAGGGCGAACGCCCGCCCCCCCGACCAATCCCGCGCCGTCCGGCCCCGCGGGGGGCGGGGCGGGGCGGGGCGGGACTACCGGCGTCGCCATGGTTGCAGCACGCCGGGCCGCCGGCCGGGCCGCCCCCCCCGCGGCTCCACCTCCTCCTCCTCCGCCGCCTCCCTCATGGGCCGGGGGCCGCGCGCCCCCGGCGGCGGCAGAGGAGAGTACCGGCACGGCCCCGCCCCGCCCCGCCCCGCCCGACGGCTGCCTGCCTGCCTGAGGGGCGCGCGCTGCCCGCCGCCCCGTGAGGCGGGTGCCGTGCGCCGCTCCTCGCGGCCAACGGCCGGGCGGCGGGGAGCAACGGCTTCCCCTCCCTGGGGGGGACGGGATCGATCCCCGCCATATTCCCCTCCGGCTGCGCCGTCCCCGGGCGGGCGGGAGAGCAGCCAGCCGGCGCCCGGAGCGGCGGGTGCGGCAACGCGGTGTGGCTTCGGAGCCGCTCTGGGGTCCGCTTCGCCGGCGCGGCGCGCTCTGGGCCCCGGCCCGCCGCCTCCCACCCCTGGACCCGCCTTCGGGCCGAAAGCGGCGAAGGGTCGGTGGCCACCCTGCGTGGAGCGGCCTCCCGCGGGCTCCCGGCGGAGCTGGAGCACGGGCAGCGCCGGCAGCGGGAGCCCTGACGTGAGGGGTGATCCCGGCTCACAGGGTTTGCTGGTGGCTGTACCGCCGTTCAGTGCAGTCTCCGAGCACCACAGCGTGCCACTGGTGTGTTGCATCACTTGGGTTGTCTCGCTCCCACCCGTATTGGTGGATTATATAGAGACTCCCAGGTCCACAGAAACTCCAGGCTGGCCACCACAGGTCGTGTCCATCTCTCTCCTTGCTGTTCCCACCGAACAGCAGGGAACGGAGAAAGTGCTTTATGAAGGTGTTGTCCTTGAAGTCACTTGAGGCAGGTAGTGAGGCTGGTCTTCGTTAAACCTCAAAGGTGAGAAAGCAAAGCCATGTTGGATGATGCCCAGTGTCCTCTGCGTGACAGGTGTCTGCACCTCATTTGATAAGTCTGCCTTATGTTATTTAAGAGATTCTTATGTGGCCTTATGGGAGACATCAAGCCCCTGACAACCCCACCGTCCCACTGAGGTCACGCACCTAATTCCCTTGCACTTCTGGTGTCACTGCACTACAGCAGTGCCCCGTCTGGAAGCACGATTGCCCCTACGCAGGCCTAAAGGGACCTCTGGGGGACTCTGCCTGGACCTTCCCAGGAGATGAGGCTCCACTCTTAGAGGCTGGTCTGTTGATATGGGGTCACTGCCTGGGAAAATTACCTTCTTTCTGCTTACCCAGTTCCACCCTGAAACACCTCAGGACAGACACTACACTGCTGCTGGCTCTCACTGTGGTTCACTGACTTGTTCGTGCACAGCTCATGCTGCTGTTTTTCCACGCCACTGAGTTTCCCGTTGTTCGGCATTTGCTGCTATCTCATCCCACTGTGAGACATCAAGAAACAAGAACACAAAACTAAGAAGGGAAGAGGCATATTCCCTAACAATTAAAAAGCACCTCTATTTCAGAGGCACGGTATCCACTCAAAGCAGAACATTCCTGGTTTTCAAAGGTTATAAAAAGTATGCATTCAAGAAGGGTAAAATAAAGACATCTCTTTCTTCAGAGCAAATGACTCTTTTAATAAGCTCAGCGTTACGATTCTTGGTTTTGGAGGGAGTTGGAGAGAGACACCCAATTTGTGCAAAATACAAGTTTTGGAATCAAAAAACTGGCATCCATTGAAGTGAGGTACACTGGAGAGCATGGGCTGCCAGGAGACATGCAGATGTTCTGGATGAGAGTTTTTGATTTATCCAAAGTGTGTTTGATGCAAGTGAGAGCAGTTCCTGCAAAAGCACTGATTGTGCCTGCGTCTAAAAAGACACACACACACACGCCACCCCAAAGGCTAAATTTTAATTAGCAAGATTTTCTGTATATTTCAGGGCAGGCTCAGCAGCCCAAGATTTTGAACTTGCTGATAAACTCCTGCTGCTTAAGCTCTACCATCAGCCAGAAGTGAGATGAAGGAGGAGCTCCCCTGCTGCTGGGGGACTCCTTCACCGGGCAGATGTGCCAAGGGAGAGGGTGCTGTGCATGACATGCTTTCCCACAGAAAACCTCATCCACTTGCTTGTGTAAAGTGCCCAGTTCTGGAGCCCATTAATCTCGTTTAACCTTACAAAATCTGCAGGCCACTTACTCTTTAAACACCTCGCAAATCCTACAGAATCACTTCTTGCCCTTTTCATAGTCTAAAAGATCTTGGGACGGTCTTCAAAAGTCTCCCTGAAGCCCCAGGTATTTTCACTGATTTTAGCAATGTGCTTAGATAGATTTTTCCCTTTCCAGCAAAATTAGCCAGCCATGCATGTACAGAAAATCCGTCTGTAGCTGCACACTTCACAAGCTTACCGAAATAATCCACTGCACATGCTCAATCATGGTTTTCAAAGGTTTGTAACTCAGTCGAATCAAAAGTAATTTCTTCTCGAACAAGCAAATACATGCCTACTTCAAGGAAGGCTACTTCCATGTCAGAGTTCATTTTTCATCCTTCTGCTGATAAAGTTACAGAAATGCTCAAAAGAGGCTGTAAGAACCTATTTAGCTTGAGGAACACTTTTTTTTTTTTTTTTCCCCCACTCTCTTGATATTCTGAACTGGCTGAACCAGTTCTGTTCAAATCTTTCCAAAATATTCACATTTGGACAAAGTCCCAATCCGGCAGATTTCATCCTGAATCATTTATATTTCAGAGACCACAGAAAATGCAGAGGTTTAGAATGGAAAATATTACATCGCTTTAACTCTAGGAAAAGCTGCCTCTTCTATTACAACACATTCGCATGCACATACCTCTTTGCCTCAGAAGTCCTAACGTGTTTAGTCAGCAAAGTAAAACCAAAAAAAAAAAAAAAAAAAGCACTTCAATTAAAGCAAAGAATTCAAGAAAAATGTAAGACATTTTAAAATGATTTCTCCAGTGTATTTCAAAAGAAAATATTAGCATATTTTAAGAGCAACATTGCTAGAATGATTCACAGAATATAAATGCTTCTGTATCAACCACAGCCCTTTAAACAAAAGAGAGATCAAGCATGTGAGAGTACAAATAGGAGTGAAATTTGCAGAAGGAATCATCAAAACTTTGCCTTTGATCTGTAATGCAGGCACCTAGATTCGATGGGCCAAATTCTGATCTACTTAGCTAGGGTGTAAACCAGAGGGAATTTCACCCAATTTATTTGAGAGAGGGTATAAAACCAAACACAACTGCGACGAGAGTCTAATTCAGAGTGTTAATGTCCACCTTCTTGTAATTAAAGACCACAACAGTTGCTCATCCTTTTCTGGACTTAAATGACCTAGTCAGCGATGAACGAATCCTCCAGCAGTGCAAATGGAAAGTCATCTTCACCTTGAGGAATAAGTGAGTCAATCCCTTACTCATGCAAGCAATCTTGTCCTTGCAAAGACAGAGAAGAGAATTTTCAGCTCAGGTCTAAAATACAGAAAATAGGTTTTAAAAACTTTAAAGGGCCAAAAACCCGAGCAAGATGCCTGAACCTCTTTGATACAGGGAAGCTAGTATGCTGCTGATCCAGTTCAAATTCCATTCCTTCAGACCTATGCAGTTATGTCAGAAAGTATGTCATTCCTCCTCTCTCATGAGAAAGGTTACTCACTAGCCTAATGTAAGATGTTTTATAACATAGAAATCACACATTAATGTGAAATTTAAAATACATCTGTAGAGGGTATAGGTTTATTAATGTCTCGAGAGCTTGAGCTGAGTACTCAGCCCGAGCTGAGTTTGTGTTTGTAGTGCAAGAATAGTGTTTGTAGTGAAAGATCCTGCTCCTGCAAACGTTTATGCAAATGTTTAACTTCATTCAATGCATATTCCCATCCGAGTCAGTCAGACTACTCGCATGTTTAAAATTATATGCTCATGGCTGAGTACTTGCAGGATTAAAGGTTAAGTGCAGCTAGCAGGTCTGAAAATCTATGTGGGTGTTTTGCAATTCCTCGCTGCACAGTGGTAACAATAAGAAACAGACTACCTCCTCAGCTAAAGACTTGGGAGTCAACATGTCCTTTCCCATCTGTTTAGATGCCAAGAACTATGTTTGTTTAATTTTTCAGCACAGTTTCTGATGCTACCCAGAGTAGGCAGACATGCTGGCAATAGCATTCAAAAGTGGCTCACTTCCAGAAAATCTTGTTACCCTCCAAGAATGTTTTTCGAGCTGTTAAAACCCCAAGTAGCAAATATTGTATCATGCACATTTTACCTTGAAAATAGTATCTCACTCTGCCTGACATGTACAGGGTTTGCTCTGTGTGAGGTCTGAATGCATTCAGGCCTTTTAGAACTGAAGTTCTCTCGTCCTAGACTTTGATAGCAAGAAGGTAGTATCTTCACTTTTAAAGCATAAAGCAGTGGCTATTTCCTCTGATAGCAGGTTTTTTTAATGCTGTTTCCCCATTAGAGATCGATCAACACATTACATCATGTGATGCAGATATTGTAAACACTGCATTTTCTCACGCAGATTTGCAGTATCAGCTCAAGCCCTCGTGCTTCCAAGGCAAACGATCCAAATCTGGAAGCCCTTCCTCTCTATTAAATAAAGTTTAAGGTTCTACATTCCTTGGAGTTGTTCAGTTCTACAAAGAGAGGAAACAGATTCTTTTCCTATGGGTGGTGAAGACAAAGAAAGAACAACTCAGTCTTTGGTAGGCCTCCCACTAAAGATGGCAGAAGCCAGTACAAACTGCAGTCCCACTGCCAACTATTCTTCCCGAGCTGAGTCACTTAGCATGTTGGACTGAACTTCAGCAGCACAAAACAAACCTCTTGCAGTATTCTGTAGGCTGACGGTCGGATTTCAAAATGTGATACGGCTCAGAAGCATCTCTCATAGGAGAGTGATGATAGATGAAAGAGAGAATCAGCCGTGGAGGGAGACTTGCTGAAACAATGACCTCACCTTTGATTGTGGTAATTTGATCCCCCTTCATTGCATTTATGTGAATTCTGAGGGTCATGCTGCATTCTTCAGAGCTGCCAGGAGTGGTAAAGACTGATGATCTACGGTCTGAGACAGGGCAGGAAATTCCATCCTTTCCTCTCGAGCAAGACTCCATTGCAGTGGTGTGCAGCTGTAGTACTGTAAGTCATTTGAGGCTAGGGGTAAACACTATGTGCTAATGCATAATACAAAAGTCTATTTTTGAGCAACAAAGACAGATGTGAACACATCACACAATGGTGCTGTAATTGCAACTGGTACTTTGTCTATTCAAACTCATAATCCAGATCAGTAAGACTACAGCTAAGTAATTGGAGGCTATCTATCTATTATACAGCTTTGCTACTACAGCAAAGCATAGAAAATGCAGCTAAAGTAGCCTACAATAAGATTCCTGGAGATCGAGAGACGTTTCCCCAAGTCAAAGTGTTCTACCAGAAGCAGATTTTGCTTATCTCTTTAAACGAAGTCTGTCTTAGCTAATTGCAGCATTATCGGCTCACCAAGGGGAATGTAAGAGACTTAGAGAAAAAGAAAGAAAAAATGTAAAGAGGACTGAAGAGGGGAGGTGAGAGTGCAAGGAAGCAACATAGACCTTTCCCTTACAAAGTTACTGCACCTATTCAAACTCCTTCTCTGCAGTGTCTGAATTGAAAAGACTGATAAGTGATTCAGATCGCCAGCTGTCAGACCCTGGCTTCTTATACGGACAGCAAGGAGAACCTGATGCTTAGCAAGTGCTCAACCTAGGTATTACACATGCTTCTCTGCAGTGACTGTATATGATTCAGAGGGGCAGAGAGAGAAAATCTTTCCTTGCTATACAATATTTTAGTTTCAGCTGGACAGTAGAAAGCATCTCCTTACTTTTTCCCCACTTCCCTTATTGTAGGAGTTAAAGAAAGCGCTTTCAGTCTGAGACACAGTTTTCCAAAGAAGTATCCTCGTCACTGACAATGACAAGTTACTTCCAGAGGTGCTATAGTGGACAGGATGAATACAGCACAGATGTCTTTGATGAATTATTTATTTTTTTTTAATACCATTCTTCCATGTTCATATTGTTGGCTCCCACTCAGATGCACACGGAGGAGCCTATGCCTCAAAAGTGGCATGCTGCCCATAGCAACCTATCCACACTATTCCTCCTGGACACAGTGCAGTCTGACAGCCAGCAGTGCTACACATCCCCAGAGACTCCCCTGCGCCATGTGAAGGACACCAGTCCCCACACACCTGCCTTAGCACCGTGGCTGCTTTTTGCATTACAAGTGTGGCTAAACAAATAAAAGCCACTGATTTATTTTTATCAGTGCTATAGATTGTACTCCCAAATATTGCTCAAGAATATTTTGCACCATGCAATTAAAAGTAGTCGTTTCACACAGCACACATCATCAATAAATAAGTTACTTTATCATGTTCACTTGCATGTTTGCCAATTTGCAAAATTTGGTGTTTGGATCCCACAATCGTTATAACAAATTACACAGGTCTTCTGTATCACACTCAAGAGCATATTTCATACAAGAGGGAAAAGAGATGCTCACAGCTATTTCAGTTCACACACCTTCTAGAAGTCATGTATTGATTTCTCCCAAATTTAATCTTCCAGTACTTTGGAACAGACAGTAAATAGGCTCACTTACCACAGGGGATGGAAATTGACCCCGCTTGTAGGCTTCATGACACTTTTGGCTTCAAACCTTTATCATCATCTGTTGAAATCATGAAAGAAACTGTTTCTGAAAACAGGGTCAAAACCAGCAAACCTGGAGAAACCTGGAATTTTACAGTATTCCTCTTCCAACAGAAGTAGCCAGATCCACCCTCTGTGTAACACGACTGAACCACAATGAACTTGGCCCTGGCGCCTATCACACAAACAAAATAATTTGAAAGAGAAACTGGAATTGCCCTGCAGAGACCAAGTGTTTTCCACCCCCCTTGTTCTTTCAAGAGGTTCAGGTAGAGGAGCAAGTGTTTTCTTCCAAGAAGTCAAACAGCAAACAAAAGAACTTTCTGTCCTGGTTTTGTAAGCTGAAGGTCTGTGGGTCTGCTAACTGAGATTAAGATCCTTTTTTCTTTCTCATTCTGCCAGAGCATCCCTCACTGTTTTCTCCCACTTTTGAAACTATTTCTGAACTGAGACATGCACCTCATGCAGAGATTTTACTTTTACTTGTAAATTATATTCTTCCAACACATACAGGTGTAAATGAGACCTTCCCTACTGAAATAACACCTTTGACCTCAGGAATTTCCCAGCAAGTTCATTCCTTCCATAAGTCCAAGAAAGAGTCCAGTTGTCATCTCGTGTACACTGGTATAAATTAGGAGTAACTCTGTAGAAAGTCATGTCACTATAACAGGCTAAAACCAAAGTAAGTTGAGAAAAAGAATCAGGTTTCCCATACAGCTCCTTCTCTCACTGAAAAGTGGTAATACACAGTGGAGAAAAAAAAGGCGTTTGCACACAGTACTGTACTTCTACGTACACTTTGCACAGAACAGTCCTAAAAACTGTCACCACAGGACACTTAGTGCATGGAAATGCTCACAGGGCCATTATCAGCCCCAAAGGCTTGTGTGCAGGGAGTAAGGGTAGCAGGGGAGGCAGGGGAAAGGAAGCCACGGGAAGAGGAAGAGGAGAATCAGAAAAGAGAGGACATGCCCTCTGCTTGGTTACATACAGGCATATACTTGTTGTGTCAGGAAGCCCAGCACAAGGGACACGCCTTCGCACTGTAGCCAGTTACGCATCACTTGTTAAGGAGGGAAAAAAAAAACACGTTTGAGGAAATGCTTCCTGCCATGGTGCTTGGAATAGAAAACTCTGTGATGATGAAGAAGAAAAACACTGTTTTTAGTATCGCATCTTTGTAAACAGCACTTCTACTGTATAGTTATTTTTCTTTTATACTGTCTGAGGCATCCCCTCTAGATGGATGTCCCAGGACAATCTTACAGGAGCAAACATCCTTGGCTGTGCTGCATGGTATAAAACATTTACCAGCTATTCTCTGCCTGTCCTTGTTATAGAAGAGCTCACTAAATACTTGCCTAGGGACACAGATGTACCCGCAGAGGTACAGCATGACAGCGGCGAGACAAATGTGCATACACAATATTGACCTTGGCAGTCATATGCCATGTGGAGCACCAGCAGAAATCCTGCCTTTAACCAGTACAGCTGCTGCCAAGCCTTGCAGAGCCTCACCTAAACCATTATTTGTCTGAGTCATCTGCCCTTTCAGGATCCTGCACAGTCCGTGCTATGGAGCAGATGAGACCCACAGCTCTTGCTGAGGAGAGTGCAGAGCAGATGGCAGCTTGATGCTGCTGTCGCACCTGAAGGCAAGGATCCCATCAGGAAGAGGGCCAACGTTGCCGCATGTTAGCCAGGCACACGCCTATGTGCCGCAGAGAAGCCCTGTACTTAAGAAATGTATCACCCTGTGCTCCCACACTGCCCCAGGACTCTGTCAAGCCACTGGTACAGGATTTCAGCCGGAACAAAAAGCAACATTCTCTGTGCTTGGGTGTCATGGCTTCCCCTGCTTTCTGATGGGATGGTGCTAGGGGCTGGATGTAATGGGAAGCCTCATCACTGTTAGTAGGACCACTGTTAGCTTTTATCTCCCTCTTTCCTCCTCCTATTTCAGTTTATCAGCTTCACAGATTTTGTCTTTCCTCCTGGCAGGCAGACTTCTTTTAAATTCGATGAAAAGCAGTGCATTTTATTGCTGCAATTAATAGCATGCTTTCTGGCATGTGACTAAATAACAATAATTAACCTGGCAGTAGGGGTTTCCCTGGGTTAGATCATGATGCTCTGTGCTGGCTCTCCATAGCATTTGCTTGCTGTCTATGCTGCTTTCTTGGCTAGGTTACCTTCAGGCATACCATGTGCTTGAGTAACAATAATAAACAGGAAAAATGAGGCAGTTCATAAGATCATTATTATTTTAGTTAGATTTTCTGTTCTAAAAGCCAAAAAAACATCATCAGTCCCAATAGACTCAGGAGAGCTGTTTTATCCCTCTACTCACCGAAACATTGAGCTGTTGCATGGCTATACCAAAGAATTTGATGGAACACCAAATTAATTTAGGATCCTGCTGGTGCTTCAGCTGCTGAATTTGATCATCCATGAGCTTATATCATCACTCATAAAGAGAAAGAGAGGAAAGATGGGGAGTTTGCATTTGAAAGACCCGAACAAATTCATATCTCGAGCGCTTGTCAGGGTCAGTCTGTACGTGTCATTCTTTCAGTTCTTGAAAAATTGTACTGTGCTGCTGTACAGAAAAAAAAAGACTTGAAATAAAAGGCCTCCAAGAGCCAGAAGAGGTCCTGACAGGACTTCCACACCCTGCTCCCCCAGCCAAGGAAGCAGGGTCCTGGTGGGAACTTGAGGTAGTAGCCGATACATGTCTGAGAGGAGTCAATGTGCTTCTGACATCCCAAGAAACGCAGAACCAAAGGGCTCACACCTACAAACACAACAGAGGTCTGCATTTGCAGTTTACCGGGTGGGTAAGTTTCTCCTTCCAAGAAGAATAAAGTCTTCAGAGAGGAACCTCTTTGATGTTGGAAACCCTGCCAGAGCTATGCTTTTATTCTATATGCCCCATGGGGAGTGACATTACCTAGAGCTGCGAAAAGTTTGAATAAATAAATCAGTTGAGCCAAGGCCTCTTTTCAGTGTGTAACCAGTTACTCCCTTCCCATGTAAATCTGCCTGCCAAGATTTTCCTCTGCTTCCTTGAGAAAAGCTCAGAAGCATTCAGACTGGTCCTGCCCCAGGCAGGCTCTCCACGGGTCTGCTGGGAGAGCTGGCAGCCTCAGGCAGCTGGTAACAGCATACAGAGCTCCCAGTCTCCGCCAGAGAGAACTGGCTGGGCTGCTCAGTCCCCTGAAGCCCTTTCAATAGCTGCCTGTGAAATGGCCTAGTCTCAAGCCACTCATAGTGGATCAGAGCCCACAGCACTGGTTACGATCAAGCGTTTGCACTTGTAACAGGTACCTGTGTTGTGTGTTGTTGCAGGGACCACAGCCAAGCAAGTACACTGCTCTCCATCCTCCTGTGCTGAGATACACCCTTGTAAGGAAGCCTCAGTAAAGCCAGCACTGACCCTGTACCTGCTCTATGGAAAAGAAGGGGAACATCGGTACAGAGGCTGTTCATCTGGCACCATTCAGGATCATTAAATTGGCTAAACCCAACCAAACAAAAAGAACAGACCCAATTGAATTGACTGTACCTTCAGCTCATTGTTCTAGTTAGATCTCAACTCTCCATAGGAAAAACAGCATGAAGTAAAGGCAGGACGAATACCTTATGGAAGCAAAAGGATGTATTTTGTCAACTGATTAGACAGATGGGAAAATCATACAAGCAGTGGCAAAGTTGACAGCAGTTTGTGAGAACTGGCAACATCCCAAAAGCCAAGGAAAGTATCCTCTTTGTCCAATGCTTCTTGACATTTCCTCAGAGACCAAGTTCACAAATTGTGCATTTCTGAGTTCAGGCAAAACCTCCCAGGCCTGTGAAGAGTATAGATGCTGCAGTCGCCAACCCAGGGCTGTAAGACTCCTATAGGTGTTGCCATATCTTTTTAACTTTCTCTCTTTTTTTTTTGCTAGAGATGGTTCTTGTAACATCTTGACTCCTGAGCAAGACGAATTCTGTCTCTGTGCCAATTCTTTGCACCAGGCAATGGAGGGCAAAGATAAGGCTTCAGATGTGTCCCACTTATATGTCAAAATACTGCAACACTGACAAGTATTTTAGTGCTGTATGTTCCCTGAATACTAAACTTCTTTCTGGTACTATCTTGTGCTATACAATATGGATCTTTTTATACTTCAGTTTACCAGCATCCTTTTTCATTTGCAGTTAGGCTGGTAGGTGAAGAAAACCCCTCACAAAAATCAGGATTGCGTTTTTCCAATCTTTACTCCAGTATGTAGCACATGCGAACTATCCACACAAACCAGGATTAGAACTCCTAGAGCTAAGATATATTCACACTTTTTTCATCCTGAAGTGTCCTTTATCAGAGCTTAACTCACTATTTATCTTTGCAAGGTTTAAAAAGAATGTTTTATTACCTAGCTCAGTATTTTCTTGCCATCCTCAGAGATGATGGAGTGGAGAGTGCACTTATAAAATTTGCAGATGACACCAAGGTGGGAGTGGATGCAAGCACTTCGGAGGATGGGATCAGAATTCAAAGTGATCTCAATATGTTGGAGAAATAGTCTAAAACTAGCAAGACAGAATCTAGTAACAATGCATACAAAGCACGACATGAAGAAATGAAAGATCAAATGCACAAATACAAAATGAGGAATCATAGAAGAGGTGGAAGGACTGAAAAAAGAAGGATGTGAGAGCTACAGTAGGAATCAAAGCAAATATGAGCAAAGCAGGTAAATCTCGTGAAAGACAAATCTCATACTGAGATCTATTATTACAGGAGTGTCATGCGCAACGGGGAATTATTCAGCTCTGCAAGGCACTGGTGAAGACCCAGTGGGGGTATTGGATCTAGTTCTGGGTGGCTTTTAAAAAGAGCAACAAGAATATAAGACCTTTAGAGAATGTGGCCTATCAGAAACAGCTCGGTTAATTAGATTGGTAACTCTAAAAGCTCCAAAAGGAGATTTGATAATAGTTTTCCAGTATGTGAAAGATTGTCCAAGAAAGGCCAACAATCATTTATTCCCTTTGTCCAGTTTTCAGGAAAGGATCTGCTAGGTCCTGCAGAATGGCAGTTAGACATTAAAGGAAAATCCAAGGCTGGCTAATAATCCTTAGGGAGATTTGTGACTCTATGCTAACTGAGGATTTTAGGAATAGATCTGGTAGTGCTGCAGGTATATTTGATCCCACTTGGAGCAGGGAAATTATCTCAGTGGTTTCACATATCTTCTGAACAGTCTCAATCCTGTTTTATCAACATCTCCATCCAGTTCCTTTTTGTTTGCAACAGCAGAGTGTTGAAGCTGAGCCGCAGGTGCTTTTCAGTTGCTTCAGCACTTTGGCAGTTACAAATTCAGGATCAGACACCTTTCCTTTCTCATGCTTTTGTTGGACAAGCAGGGACCATTCTCATCATCTAACTCTGCTCCCTCTGCCTGCACACATGCATTTCCCAGCAGGGAGAGCCCTGAGGGAGGTTGCACTCCCCCTTCTCTCCCCAGCAGACTGCATATGTTCTCAGCTACGTGACACGGGTACACACAGGTGGCCACACATACCCCCTTTCGTAACATCACAGACTCATAGAATGGTTCAGGTTGGAAGGGACCTTAAAGATCATGTAGTTCCAACCCCCAAGATGTCTTTCCAGTCATCTTGTTCTGATATGGGACTCTACTCGTAATATTTTCTAGGTCAGCCTGAGTTTTTATCCTCACTGTGGCTGAAAGCAGAGAAGGTTCATTCAGGATTCATCTGTCCATGAAGACCTGCAGGCTCCAATCTCTACCCCAGGATCAACCCCACTGAAGGCAAATCCTGAGCTGTGGGATGCTGCAGCCCCCCAACCTGACCCGTGGGCTGCTGTGCAGGTGCTGCGTGAGGCCTGCACTGCTGCAAGCGCTGCATCCTGCCTGACAGGGCACAGAAAATGAGGAATCGACAGCATTGGTCCAGTTTACCCCCTGAGTGCTGCTTCACAAGGAACCCTGTAAAACAGAGGTCTCTGCCAGAGCCTGAAAGCCCAGTACCCGTGGCAAATCCCCCTTCTCCCACTGCACACAGACATGCAACAGCTTTATGATCCAGGGACCTGGAGGAAAGGATCAGACTCTTTCCTCCATGCAGGTTTGTAATAGAGCACAATGGAGTGCCTGTGCTGCAAGAAAATGAAGACACCGCCGTTGCCTCACCTGTTCCCTGCCTTAGCGGTGAGGAGTAGTATGGGCAACGTTTGTCCGGCTCTCTGCTCTGCTGTGTGCTGCAGACTGTGGTGCAGTATCAATGTGTGTGAGACAACTTCAAATTATGAGAAACAGTTTAGCTGCAGGAGGATGGAGCACCACGCAGGCTGATTTGCCCTGCTTGACAGTGGCTCTTACAAGTGATTTTGTTCACAGCCCAAAAACCTCAGCAATGCAATTAGCACAGAGAGTAAAGCTGCGTGGCAGCCTCAGGACTGAGACCGATGGGGGTAAGCAGACTGGAGGTCTCCCTTGCATGGCCCTGCAGTGCTCTTGTTATGGTTGGAGAATATCCTCCCCCCCTCCAACAAACAACCAAACCGATGTGAAGAGGTAGTAAAGCAAAATGTAGAAGCTTTCATGCAAGTAACTCTTTTCTTGGAAGTGCAATTGCCTGCATTTTCAGAAAACTTTTTTTGTTCAAAAAGCATTTTAAGTCAGAATAAAGGAAGGCTCCTTGTGGAACTCTAATTTGCTCATAGCAAGCTGTTGGGCTTCTGGTATATCAGCATGCACCAAATGTACATCACTGCATGGATGTACCCAGCTGCATCCTAGCCACCACAGAGAAGCTCAAGAAAATATCTGAAGAGGGAGAGATGTACACCTGCACCCAAAATGCAAGGACTCATGTGCACACCACTCAGCCACCACCAGACCTGACCACTTCTCCTGCCTCTCAGCAATTGCGCATTGTGGAAAGTGAAAAATCAAAATCTGTTTCCACAACATTCTGGCATCAGCCTTTCCACAGTAACATTGATTTTTCTTTTTTTCTCCTGCACTTTCTCAGCCATCCAATTCTCCATCTACCTCACCCTCCTGCCAAATTCTGACCCCTTCTCTGATGCAGACAAGCCCTTTGCTCTGCAGAGCATCTCCCTGGGTTCACTGGCTTACCCACACCAAACAGTAAGATGTTGTGTGTAAGGACAGTAAAGTCTGGTTCTACTTTCTCTTTACTTCCATTCACAGCCTATGCTTTCCCATCCCGTAACTTCAACATGTCATTTTTGACATTTTTTACATCCTTCAGCATCTTCCTTCTCCTCCTTCCTTTCAGAGCTCTTAATTTTTCTGTTTTCTTTCTTCTCATTCACCAGTTCCCTCTCTCAACTCCCCCTAAGAAAAATGAACACTCAGTAAATTCTTTTTTTTCCCTATCTCTTCTCCTTTCCTTCTCTTCCAGTCCTTTTCTCTAATTCTGTCCTTTCTTCCACTTACTTACTTTTCTTGCTACACCCAGGGATATGTTTCCTCAGCCATTTACTGATTTATTTACTTATATGTTTATTGCTTTTGGCTACTGTCCTCACAGAAGCCCTCACATTTCCCATCAGCTCCCAGTTTTGGCTCAGGTCTCCTGCAGCTGGGGTAAGTTTCTGTACTCCAGCCCTCCAGCTATGGGTAAGCTACAAGCCAGAGTACCAATTGCAGCTGATACAACACCTAGTTTTACAGTATTAAAAACAGCAGGACTATAGCTATGCAGGGTTTAGTATGGCCTGCAGTCTGCCCAGGATCTTAATAAATATGTTGGGGCTTAGCTGTGGCTCTGCTCTATGCTGTGACAGCTACATGAGGCCCAAGCGAGCTGTAAGCTCATCCTTGCACAGTTAAGCTGCTGTAAGAGGCACAGCCGGGAGCTCACAAACTCCACAATCAGGGCATGGCAGCTTTTAGCCACCTGTACGTTACTCCATAATGCTCTGAGTAATGCAGAAACCCTGCTGGAGTCCAAAGGGGGATGTTCCCAGGAGAAATGGTCCTGACTAGAAATGGCAGTGGAGAAAGCTCCTCCCTCTTTCCATATATACCCCTTCCCCATAACTCATGATACCCCAGCACATCTCTCCCAAATGCCCAGGAATATAGCCTGGTGGCTGCTCCCTGCAGAGCTCACAAGGAAATAATCTTTCCCCAGACAGAGTGGGACCTTTTGTGGCCCTTTGGTGAGCAACACGTAGGGGTCCAAGCAGGGAAGAAGGTAAGGCAGGTTAACTTTTTGGTTGTGCAACACCTCACATCACCAAGTGCCCTGATTTTGTGCTATTCACGTCCCAGAGAATTTTGCCTTTGTGTTCAAAGGAATAAGAGAAGCCTTGTGGCATTTGCTTCCGATAAGATACAGCACTTTTTCAGCATGCAAGAAGGGGGATAAAAGAAATAAGAGAGAGAAAATAAGAGGAAAAGCAGACCGGTGTGATTTAGGAATAAGGTACTGGAATTCCCACTGCAGCTGTTTTAAGTCCCAGTTTCTCAGCAGGGCCAGTTCCCCAAAGGTGTTTGAATGCACAGCTAGCAAACAAAACAAAGAAGGGCTTGGTACCTAATGCACCCGTGTGAAACCCTTTGATGGTAATCCCTGAAGATAAGGGAGTGAAAGCCAGACTCACCAGAGCACAACACGCCAGTTTAACTTGGCTGAGAGTCAGGCTCTGCGTGCTTTTCCTACACAGCGTGCAAAACTGAGCTCATTGGCAATGCTCAATAAATAAATAACGATAACAAAGTTTGAAGCATAACCAAAAGGATATACAGAAATTACTTGTGTGTGGAATTCCCTTAGATATGTCACGGAGCCTTCAGCACAGGGAAATACACTTCCATTGGAAGCTTGTAGGGAAGTAACTGCTACTTTTCACCAGTTATTCCAGGGTGATAAAAACAAGAATCTGAGACTGTGGTAGGTCAAATAGTATATAAATTATCAGGCAGATTATATTGCAGGTACATAAACCAAACTGATGGTGTTCTGGGAATAATGACTGAAGTGTTAAAGATACCTGAATTCTTCTCTTAACGTATGGTCCAATCATTGCATCTTGATGACCTGCCAGACTTGTCTATGGTGCATCACTTTTTATTTGTGAGAGAGGATTGCGGGAAAATAAAAAGGCTGGATGAGTGCAGAAGGCACAAAAGCGTATGTTGATGGAACAACATCTATCTTGGAAATTGTCCTTTCTCCTCATGCTGTTCAAAACCGCCACAGTGAAACAAGGGATTTCTAGTCGCAGGATACCGACATGGGAGATTTTTCTGTGGATCTGTACTATTCTTTTGAGAGTGAGTGCAAGGCACAAAAGATTAAGCAACAAAATGCTGTGCAATGGGTAATAGATAAATAATTTAGGGCTATGGATAATCAGATGAACACCAGCTGGTTCAGGTTGGTATTAACTGCATCTCATATTGCACACCGGTGTCTTGGATTGGAAGCTACTTGCTGTCAACAGACATCTCAGCTGTTCACATTCAGGCACTTCAGGCAAACATTTAAAAGCCACTGCCTGACCTGGTGGAACCAGAAGCATCGCTGCACTGGGGCGAGTAACCAGCCATCCCTTGAGCTCGGCTTCTGGTCTCCAGCTGTGAACGGAGCAGCACAAATCACAAGACATTCCTGCAAATTCATCCAGGCAGCTGAGCTCTGCCCTGAGCTAGCAGGACCTCTGAGCTCCTCAGTACACACCTTGAAGGGTGATACCAATGACTTGCAATTGTAATGGACTCAAGCTTCCTCCAGTCATAGATAAGGGTGATTTCCCACAGAATTCAGTTGGGAGCAGGATAAAACCCCAGGATCATATCATCACTGCCGTGATGATAAGCAAATATTGTGTAATTGTTATTAATACTGTAGCTAGACACGAATCATGCTGTCATACAAGCACATGGGGGGAAAAAAAATCTCTAAATCAAATAAATTTAAATCAGATTTAAGGCATATCATCAACTGCCAGAAGAAAAGCCGTAAGGAAGGAATGAAGAAAGGAAGAGAAGGATTAGAAATGATAAGACACTTGTGTTCTGGGCACAAGTAGCACAGTTTTATTCCTTAGAAGATACAATTAAGAAATACTGAACCATGTTATTAGCATCTAATGAATATTTACTCAGAGCAGCTGGCTCTGCACTTCACAACTGAAGTGAGATTTGCAGAGGTCAAAGCAGTATTTTTATGAATGAGTTAGAGAAGTTTATTCTGTGTATAGCAGAGAGGAAAAAGAAAGTGTAAAAGTCATCTGCTGAGATGGCAAATCACTCGTTATCCAGTCTTGTCTTCCATTAGTCCGTAGCGAGGAATGTTTACCCTCTACAGCTTACAATGCAGATCTCCTTTAGGTGATTTCTGACATGTTCGCCCTGCTCACATAAAAACCACCGGCTGCAATATATTGATGAGTCTGGACCAGATGACACGAATCTCAAAAAGTAAGCTTCTACATTCACAGGTGACAACAGCCTCTCAGACAACATCTGGGAGAGGGAGCAAACCTGGGATCCTCAGTATGGAAACCACCAACTCTTTCCAAATAACCCAGGCACCAGCAGAGAGGGTGTCATACAACCCACTTGCCAGAGACGAGTCCTTCTGCTTGTGGGGTTTGCCATGGTTGGAAAGCAGGGTGTAACCCGGCTCGTGTCATGGACACATCCTTCCAGCCCAAGGAGGACTGTGTGGGAGAAGAAACACAGCTGAAATAAAATGGGATGGAGGGCTTGTGATACTTGGGTTTTCAGTGTGGTGTGCAATTGGAGGTGGGGGAAAATAAAAAACAGTTCCAGGTTCAGGTAAAAGTGAACCAGAACAAATTAGAGGTTTTGTGAAACGAGTAACAGCCCACCCAAAATGAATTTTCCTGAAATACTTTGTTTCGTTTGAAATAAAATAGTTTGTTTCCATCTCAAATTATGTTGCTGCATCATCATCATCGTCATCATATTTCCCAGGATTTCTCCAAACAAAACATTCAACTTCAAAATCATGAACGCAACATATATTAAAACCTTTGATTTGACAAATTTGACTGAAATTCGTTAACACCTTGGTTTTCTTCCACAAATTCCATGATTTTCTGAGTGAAAGTTTGCTGTTTCTCAAGGAACTGCACCTCTTCGTATTTGCAACCACTCTTACCCTCTGTGCATCACGTAGAGGCTTGCAACATGTACTTACTAGGGGCTACAAAGATGGTTGCCAAACGCTTCCCTGTTCTGTCCTGTGATGACTTCAGGAGGTGTCATTCAAATGGCACTCTCAAACAAACATTTGATTTAAAAGTACTGAAAATATGACACAGGTTCCCTGCTGTGATTCTCTAGATGTACAGTTTCTGACCGCAAAACTGTCTTTTTTTTTTTTTTTTTTTTTTTTTGCCACCCTTCTAACACTCTGCAGTGCTTTCTTCTGTCTGAATTGGCTGGGTTTGACCCTTACAAATAGCAGCACGGCAATAATAAACATTGCATTCTCAGTGTCATTCTATCTCAAAAAAAACAAATACAAGATTGTCACTTTTACCTCAGTATCGATATACATCTATATTTCAGTCAAATCTGCACAGTTCTTTCAGAACTGAATTTGAGGTCTTTTTTATGCTTCCAGGTCACTATGTCTCTACCACAATTCATCAAAGTGCTACTTGTTGTGCTGATGATCTGCCATGTTAAGTACTGTTTACAAACTGAAACCTGCAAGAAGAAGCAAAAAAAAGTAAACTTTCCTCATTAAACAATATCTGACTTTTCTTAAAATTTACTGCAGCTGGAAACAATGTGAGCAGAAGAATGTGGTTTTGTTCATGGCGTTGCCTTCAGCTGGGGAAATATGAAATATGCTCCGGTCGTGCGAAGTGACGGAGCTGAGCACGAGCCAGCACCAGCACCCACGGGCTTCTGGCTCTCGCTCCTCTGCTGAAGCCACCGAATGCCTCCACTGACATGGACACAGGGGTTTTCACAGGGAAGCCATCACAGGGTTTTTGGGAAGGGAGTTACTGCAATGCCTCACGTCTGCCACAGAGTCATCAGGTGCCCCAAGCTTCCTTAAACTTGGTATCTCTCCATCCAACTTAGGGATGGAAGATACGTTTCATCTCAGTCACATTCAGGGCTTGTTGATACGGGGACATTCAGGAGAATTAAACTAATTTAACTTTGGGAGTGGATTAGGTGCTGGCACATAATGAGCAGCAGATTTAACGCTCTCATTCAAAAATAGAGAGCCCCTAATTCAGTTCATCTTAATTCACTCCGGAAGGTATTTAGGGCTGTGACTGAAGCGCGGGGAAGGCAGGCTCGGGCACAGCAGTCACCGTGCTCCCCCAGCTCTCCCCCAACCGCTCGACAGGGGCTACCAGTCCATGCAAATGATGGGAGGAGAAGGGGTGGGAGAAAGCAAGCCTCCGCTCCCTCTCACCGCCACAGCTCACTCATCTGTGAGTGCCCAGTGACAGGACAAGGGGTAACAGGCACAAACGTGAACACAGGAAGTTCCATCTCAACATGAGGAGGAACTTCTTTACTTTGAGGGTGGCAGAGCACTGGAACAGGCTGCCCAGAGAGGTGGTGGAGTCTCCATCTCTGGAGACATTCAAAACCCACCTGGATGCCTTCCTGTGCAACCTGCTCTAGGTGACCCTGCTCTGGCAGGGGGGTTGGACTAGATGATCTCCAGAGGTCCCTTCCAACCACTATTATTCTGTGATTCTGTAATCTGGGCACTGGGTCCCAAGTAGCATGGTCTGGGGTCTCAGTGCTCCCCCCACCACTGCATACCATTCCCTGGCATTGTTGGTGAATCCTCAGACCTATCTTCAGAAATCCTCCGTTCTCCTTCCTCTTCAGACATTTCAAGAACTGAGGTTCTGGCAAGGTCAAAGAAAAATCCAGCTGCCAGACTAATCTGATGCCGATAACGAAATACAAAGATTTGGCATAAAGGCACCAAGGCTTTTGAAAGTTTCCTGGGAAAATACTGGTGCTGGAATAGAAGGACAAACCCTGCAACCCGTTTAGGCGCCAGCTAACACTACTGCACGACCCACAGCGGACTCCTCCTGCTCGCCTTTAACTGTGCCCATCTCCCAGGAATGACGAGCATTTGTTGTTAAAACCCAGGCTGCCGTGTTGTATTTACTTCATGCTACATGACGAAGAAACAAGATGAGCGTGAGGGAGTCAGCCCTCTTCATCAAGCCCGGCTATAGCACACGCATGACTTTCTCCTGAGTGGAGGCAGCTGGGGACGCAGGAGGGGAAGGGCTCTCTTGGGACCTACGGTGCCAGCCATAAGAGCATGCCCTTCAGCCTGAGACACCTCAGCACCCTTTGCTAAAGCAGCTTCTCTTTTCCGTTTGAAACCTGCCATAAATAACCTCTTTAGCCCAGCTGACACCAACGAAGCATCATGCAGAAAGCGGCTCACAGCCTGGCACACGCTCTCTCACAAACAGCAGTTTGCTTTCTTTTAAGGCCCCCAGTTTGGGCCTGTCTTGCCCCAACCAAAAAGCAGCTGCTCTGCTTTCAGGTGCTGGTCCGTGCTGCCAGCACAAGAGCAGCTCACCCCCCTGCCTTGCCTTTTCCAGATGCTCTCAGCAGTGCATTATGCTGAATAATGGCAACTTTAAAAAAAATATTGGAATCTCTTCAGACTTCAATTGACCTTAAATATAGGTTCTGTTTCTAAAATCCCTTCCTCAGCAAAAGTGGATGTCTGGGAGAATGGGTAATGGAATATAGAGGATTACTGCCTTTCGCCGTGCTTGGCAATTACCAAAAATTGTTACTGTTTGATGGCAAGTTCTGTGTGATTGTACACCCATAGCAGCGACTGTGTTGAGCCTATTCCGTGCTTTCTACTAGCATGCCATTAGTTAACGGGTGATGCTCCACACTCCTCCACTGCAGCTCACCCAAGCAAAACAGCAGTTGAGTGCGGATCCAATTATAAGTATTTTATAGTCTGGGAACTCATGGAATATTACTAGGCAAGTTTTTATTTGTACAGATCCCAATCACAGTCACACATGGAAATACCTCCCATAACCACTCAGAGATTATTCCTGTGACATGAATTTTCATGTTTGCTAACAGCAAAATTACTCGCAGAAAGATGCACAATGAACAGGGGACTTGGCACCATCGGCTAGCATACACATGCTTGGGTTGTGGCCGTCATTGTGGCAATAGCTGCTCATTTGGGGTGGCCTTACTGCTTTTATGTTATGTAGCTGTCTCTCACTTGAGTGTAACCTTTGTATGGCTGTACATCACCTGTTATCCACACACACACTCACACACACACTAACATACACACATCCCCTCTTGAGTGGCTGCATTCAGGAGTCCTAATACGCAATCTATTTGTTTGATTTGGTGAATCTGAAAAGAATAAGTATACATCCGAAGTGCAGTAAGACAAATAATTGTATACCAGCCTATTTGACAATGCTATATGCTCTGTCTAAATAGATACAGAATTCTTAGACAGAAAAATGCACACATATACATGAGTAGAGACAGACAGGAAGATGTCATATATACGTGTGTGTGTATATACAGACACATGTGTACATAATACAGAATATTTCAAAACTAAAACGAAGATTTAGTCACATAGCTTCTTGATGCTAACTGATACTGTATGTCTATCTGCATACACACATGTGCACACACTGCTGGTACTATAAAAACCATCTGTGCTTGCACTGTATAGCGATTTTAGTCACATTTCCCATGGAAATAATGATTTGTGAAATCATTCTCCTTCTGCCTGCTTGCTCTCCTTGCAATCCCAAACCTTTTTAGCAGCTCCAAGCTTACCTGGAGATAGCTAATTTCTTACAGAATTGGTGAAAATAGGCACCCAGACAGCATCAATCTGTATCATGACTGGGGTAAAGGCTATAATATGAACTTACCTCCACTTTAACCCACAGAATCCTCAAAGACAGCAAATTTAAAAGTCTAGAAACCTAGGAAAATTTAAATGGGAACTTTCATTCAACCATCAGACCCAAGCTGAAAGGAAGGCTGGCTTCATTAGTTCCCGTGCTCATGGCACTACTTTGTTTCTGTTGATCTGAAGGAGGGTGTTACTCCATCTATTTCTATATTGGACATTCATTCTGTACAATTTTGCTTCTACCCAATATTTTCCTGTTTGTTAAGGGGCTGAATGGCTCACTTCCAGAGATAACATTTCAGATTTTGAGTGAGTGACATATACTTATGTCAGAAGGCATTAGACCAGGACTTAACTGATGGGGGAAAAGGGGGCCAAGTATTATGATGATTTCTGGGTCTGCTAGCTGGAAAGGAATTAAACATTAAAAGAATTCCCAAGTCTGTTTTTCTTGTTCCAAATCTTGAACCTTATTCCCTTCCCAAAGACATAGGGCAGGGAGCAAATGATGCACACCTTAGCAAAATTTGCCCACCACGAATGGAAAGGGAAGTTTAGAGCACATACAGAATAGTGAGAGTCTCAGCTGAACCGGAGATTTATGCATCCTGGAGTTTGTCCCAGATGCCGATGGGAAGGTTCCGTGTCTCCCAGCCCTTCTCAGACTTCTGACCAAAATCTATGCTAAGCTGGGACAGCACAGTATGAATTGGCTCCTGTATCACAGTTTCCAAAACCTGGGCTCCTGGAGTTGCAGGGGCAAGAGCCTGGGGACTTATTACAGCAAGTGCCTCTGATCTCTAAACTTGCTAAGGGTTAGACACCTGGACCTCCTAAGACCCCTCCTGGTGAAGGAAATCATGCACTTCCACACTGCATAAGTGTTCCCATAATGTAGGTTTTACGTGTGATGGCAAGATAGAGCTCATTGGGATTCAAGTCACCTCATTCCCATTAATCATGTTAATAATTGAAAACATATGTTCAGCTTGAAAGCACAGCAAGAGAGTTAGGCAACCCTACATGGAAGCATGCTGTTACCTAATTCTAATGGTACTCATTAACATACCCTTGCCAACCTTGCACTGAAAATCCTCCCACCAAAATCAGGTGCAGGCTTGCTGTTAACTTGTTGTATTCCAGCCTGAGAAAGCCCTTCCCCAGCCACTTGTTTCATCTCCAAAACTCCTTTCAGTTGAGTCTGACCCTTCTCCCACAGCATGGACATGGTGCAAGTGGTGAGCTCTTCTATACTGGTTTGTAAACTGCTTGCACAGAAGGGCATTTGGGCAAGGCTACTGAATTTACAGGGATTGTTCGGCCACAGTCTGCACCTCCCTCTCCAGCAGCTGTGTCATGGGGACAAGGGCTACCCATGGCCCTGCCACTGTGCTTCAGCCTGAGGCTGGGTTGTGGCCCCAAGGAAGACTTTCAGATTTCCAATACCAAAATAGCCTAAACAAGCTTAAATAATCACATCCAGTGATTTTGCCCCCTCATTGCTCTGGCTAAAGTGAAGCCAGCATTTCCATTATAAACTCCATTTTGCCAGGGCTTGAATGGTGTAATCATTAAAATGAATTCCAGGTGAAAACCTGTAACACAAATTGTTACTGAAGCAGGGAATTTCAGACCAAACCTCACTGCCTGTGGGCAGGTAGTATTCTTAACTCAGCATCTCAGTCTTTCCCAGCTCCTGAAGCAAAAAAGGGGACCTTTTGCTTGGACCAATGCAAAGCTGGGCTCTTCTTGGGCCTGGACACACTATCAAGTTAACATGGCAGCTCCAGAAACCGCAGTAACTCCATCGTGTGTCTGAGCCCTGAGGGAAGGACAAAGAAAAGAGAGTAAGTTTGGATACAGGTGGAAGAAAGGATGGATGCTTTTTCTTTTCAGATATGCTTCTTCCCCCAGTGTGCATATAAATCACTTCTGCTGCTATTAGTAACAGCAAAGACATAATTCTGCTTGGAAATGAGTTTTGCAATCCTGTAACAGGAAGACAGGGGGGAAAAAAAGAAAAGGAAAAAGCAAGCCTTCTTTAGGTATTAATAATATGGTTTACACAGACTTCAAAATCCTGACAAACAATCTGGTTTAAATTGCATGCTGTGTTCTCATCAGCCCTTCTCTCCTCCTACACCCTTTCTCCATTGATCCATAAACTCAGCAGGAATAAATTCCTCCCACCTGGATAGCAATCCTCAGTTGCTACCTACATTTGTGCTGGTCCTAGCCTCAAAGGAACACAGTATCCCACAGGGAAGTTCTAGACAAGGAGATGGAGGGCGATGAAGGTCATATGCATAAAGTCCACCTAGGGCCACCACTGGAAACAGGAGCTTGGGCAAGATGGAGCCTGAGACTGCCCTGCTGTGGCTGTTCATATATAGAGATGGGTTTGAGGCTCCAACAGTGCATGTCCTGACCTTGCTGGTCATGCCTGCTCTCCTTCTTCCTATCTCCTGCCAAGTGACTCCCCGCAGTAGGCACTGGCAAGGGCAGTGCTCTGTTTCTGAGCTGTACAGCAGCAGGAATGTGCAGAATAAGTCAAGATCCAACTGCTATTTCATCTTACTTGGGGGAAGGGGATTTTGCAGGTTCTAATGCACTGTCAGCTCATTTCTGCCACTCCCACTGCTGAATTTAGGCAAAGGGAGGAGACTGTCTCTGGCATATTGTTTGGGGCTGAAGGGGTTAATCAGTGTTAAGACTTTTAAACCTTATGCCTGCCAAGTGGTGCCCCACAGCTGTTAAAAGTGGGAGCTGAGGGCATTGCAGACAGTCTTCTAGAGGGGGGTGAGAGCCAGCAGATAAACTCCCTGTGCCCCGTTGCCTACAGAGCTCATCCTGCACCCCCCAGCAGGCTGGAAGAGACTGCACCCAGGGCTTCCCTGGGGGAGGCTGGGGAGATGGGGTCCCCACACTCCCCAGCCCGTGGACCGCGGTAACCTAACCCTCTGCTGATTAGACCACTCTGGTATTTTTCATTACCAAATTTTGGAAAATCCTTTGGAAAATACAGGCCAAGGCCTCGAGCAGTGTAGATGAGTGTAACTCCCCTGAAATGTATCACTGGGGATCTATCACGTGAAGTGCTCCGGATTACTATTGTATAAACAAAGTGTAAAGTCTTGGGCCAGGCCCAAGGGGTTGGAATCTCAGACAACTCCATCATCCTTTCCCCAGCATTCCTGAGTCCCAGTGTGCTCAGATATTTCTCCCTGTGGTTTGCTCAAGCTGCCTGTGCTGCTCAGCTCCCACCAAAGCCCTGCACTGTGGCTGCGTTCTGCTTTGAAAGCAGAGCTGAGGTTGTGCATTGACAGAGCGTTAGAAGATATTCCAGCTGTCAAAATCAATCGACAAACCATACGCTGTGTATGTATCCACCTTATCCCCTTACTGGGATAATATTTACTTGCCAACACACCAGCAGCTACTGCCTGTAACAGGTCTCCCTCCCCACGATGCACACGTTAGCTGGACTTTAGAGACATGGGATGGGAAGGGACCATCATGGGGCTAGTGAGTCCAGGCCTTGACATCGCGGGCAATGTGAGGTGGGACCTAGGGCAGAAGGATGGTCCACCCCTCCCTACGATACTCACCAATGCCCCACTATAAGCTCAAGTCTTGTAGTAAAAGATCGAAAGCTATTCCCACCGAAGGCCCCAGGAGGGGGGCTGGCAGACCATCCCAGCAGTCTGGGGGAGCAGACCCTGCCTCTCCCTGCAGAGGGTGAAATCAAGTCGGTGCAGCTGACCTGAGCGAGAAATCCCTTTTAGCCCCAAAACTGGCAACAGGTTTATCTGAGCATGTGAGCAAGGCGTACAAGCCAGGCACTTCTGTTATCAGCTTGGAGAAAAGCCACACTAATGATCTCATGCAGGGGGGGTTGTATTTTGCCAGAAGGAACAGAATTAGACCCAAATTGTTGTTTCCTCTCTGTTTCCCGAAACTCCTCTCCCTGATTAAAACCAAGCGTTTATAGTATCTTTTTCTTCAAGACTAAACTTTTTGGCTATGTCTTTTCTTTTCCATGTCTGGCAAAGGGCAGAACTGTAAGTGCCAAAACGTTGAGTGAAAATTTGTTTTTTTCCTGAGAAACTCTCCCACTACTACGGCTTAACCCAAAGCTACAAGCAGTTGAACAGAATTAAACAGGCGAGAGAGAGGTGGTGACCGAGCAAGAGACGCAGACCTGGGACATTTTTCCCTCTAACCCTGGCCATGCTGCAATGCCGTCCACCTCCTGAAGACTATCCCTCAGCGTGGAGCCAGCCAAGCACGTGAGTTTCCTCAGGAAAGTCACAGGACTACACACGCCAAAAGCGAAGCACGTGTGTAATTGCGTTGCTGAGCCGGAGGCCAAAGACCCTTCTTCAGCAGAATTCTTAAGTTTAAATCAATGGGACCGCTCACGTGCTTAAAATAAGAGCATATGTTTAAACACCTTGCTGGATCAAGGACTTAACCCCTCTTTTGCACAGCTGAGCAAGCTTTTAAAAGGCTTTGAATGTGTTTATCTTTTTTTTTTTTTTTTTGATGGCATTATTTGAATCATCAAGACCAACTCTAATGTGAATGCCACAAGCCTAAGGGGATAAGTGGGATGAATGGATAATAACTGCATTTACTAACCCCCTGGCTGTCTCCATTCCATTTCTCTTGTCAGGGGGACCTTAAAATCTTCTCTTTTAATCCAATTTCTCCAACGTCCTTGCATGGCCATCTCAGGAAAACAAAGACGATTCAAATCACAGCGCAATCACATGTGCAAGCGTTTCATCCCCGGTTTTGATCTGCTCTTCCCAAAAGTGAGCCTGATCCTGTTTCCCCTGAAGGCTGCAGTAAAATTCCCCGCTGACATCAATGGGAGCAGGAGCAGGAAAACAGGCTTGTACGTATTAATTGAATTATTCCAGCTCTCGGGATTCTTTCTTGCCTGACTGGCTTTCTACCTGTCTCCTCTTACAACCCTGTCCAAACTCTCTGCTCCTACTCCTGAAGCTGGTGGCACTTCACAGGGTACAGAGGGGACCCCATTCCAGGTGACCACTGCCAGAGCTTCATGTGCTTAGAGCTAAAGACAGATTACAGGTTGCAAGCCACAAAACTCCCTCTCTGGATTCCTTCCAGATGAAGGCATTTTCATGAAATCCCATATTAATGTGATATTCTGGTTGGTGTCTGTAGCACCGCAAGATACCCCACCTGTTGGGGAGGCTTGATGAGTTTTTCTCTGGGTGCAGGTCTCAGAGGCCTGAAGACACTACCACCACCCCCACTGGATCCTATCCCATTTTGCTGTCCTGTTCTCCCACCATTTCCATGGCTGTTACCATATCTCATAGGGAACAGGGCAGAGCCACTGGGCTCGTTCAGTGCCAGCTCTTGGTGTCGGCTGGAGCAAATCAGAGTCGGGTGAGAGTCTGCTGTGGGATGGAGAAACTCTTGACAGAGCCAGGCCTGGCTGCTCACTGCAGTCCTGCTTGTGAAGGTACAGAGAAAGTTATTTTCTAGTGCCTTTCTCAGTCCTGTCCCCGGTTTATTCCACCCATTAAGTCACTCTACAGCATGTCTCAGGGTAAGACTGGTCCTGTATTCCCTTAATACATGGTGACACACATGGCACAAGTCAGGTTTCCCATATGAGAGCTGAGGAGCCTTTTGGATTAAATTATTTCTCTTTGCAGTTACCCCTGGGGTTTGCTGCTTTTCCTTTTGTCCCTTTTTCATTTGCTTGATTTCTTTTCTGTATGCTGTGTCTGTGACATTTTGTTCAGGGTTGCAGCCAGTGAACAACAATTTAGGATGATGAATTATGGATTAAAAGAAAAGGCTGGGCTATTTTGGAATCACTATTCAGTGCCTTCTGCAGGGACAAAGGAATTTCAGAATGACAGTTTTTCAATTATCTGTGTTGAAGAAGAGAGAGAAAGAAGAGAAGGAAGGGAAAGCAAGCCAGGGAGGATGGGAAGGAAGGAAGGAAGGAAGGAAATGAAGGAACGAAAGAACAAAAGAAAGATAATTTGTTCTGTTCAGAGCACTGAGAAAGCACTCTGTTCTCTGATGAGTTTTCCCTACCAGACTTTCCAGGGCAAATTCTGAAACCCACGAGAATTTTTAGTTATGCTTACAAACATAGTCCCTTGAATCTACTGGGAGCTACTGGCAGGGGCACAAGCTGCCTGGCACTTGCAAGGGTCGCAGAAGGCTGCCCTCCTCTATCGTGGCTGAGTTCCCTAAGCACAGGACTGTGAAATAACTCGTAGGGGGGTCTGCTGGAAATTTGCAGTCCTTTACTTAAAGCCACAAATAAACATTTTCTCAAGTACGCTGAGCAATATCTTCGTAAATACTCCCTCCCTTGGCTGGAAGATTAGCGGAAAAACAATTGCCATTTTGTTGACTTAACTTCAACATTTGAAAACTATTAATAACACGGCATGGGGGAGCTTCTGTCGTGGAATAGAAGTTGCCATCCAATTCCACTGCAATTTATTGAGCTACAGGCATTTTTGAGGAATGCCGTACAGAAATGCTAACCCTTGTCCAGAATGAAAGGACATCATTGAATAGGGGGTGCTTTTAAAGTAGACAATTTGTTGCTCATTTGGCAAGTGAGGCAGCGTGGCCTCTGAGCTACAGCACTGAGCTAGCACACAGAACTCCTGCTGAAGGCCCAGCTTTGCTCTCAGGTTATGGACAGGCAGGGGACAATCAAACCTCACCGTCCTTGAGCTCCTGACTCCCATCTGCAAACTGAGAATTACAATGCTCAGCCCAGGACATGCTTCAGGATCTTGGGCTAAAAAGTGCTTTATAAAAATATGAGGGTGGTGTTGCAATAGCTGTCTTTTGGAGCGGAATTGTACACTCTCTGTTAGATGGCTTAATATCAATTTGTTTTGTTCAATAAATTATCAGCAATGTACTCATTTCATGCTCCACTCTGCCTGTTTCTGTGACCCTGGCAATACAAGTGTCAGGAAGACACAGTTGTGACTCCAGCCAATTCCCCACTGCCTGCCCCTACAGCTTTCCTCTAATCCCGGCTGAATAGTTTCATTACATGACATGTTAACGCACCAACAGAGCTGGAAAGGCTGAGTGCTCCTCTAGGTGTACACAATGTAAAATCATTAGGCTGCTTAAGAAGCTTCCCAAATGCTTTCTGTCAGCAGTTAGATGGCAATTACAGAATTAACTGGAACAGACCACCTCTCCCCCTCGCTGACCCAAAGCCTGCCAACGAGGGGATACCATTTCAATGGAAAAAAGGTATCACCTGTCAGAAGAACAATACGAACATGAATAGCATATGGAAACCATTTACCGGCTACCACACTATGTACTCACCAAGGGCCCTGCAAATTCGAGTGCTGCTCGGACCAAGCCAGGGTCAACCAACGTGCTAATGATACTTGCATTGCCCTTTCTCTGCAAACCATGCGGGTGAATAAAACTGTGAGGGGACCAAGACTTTCAGCCACTTGTGTCGATGGGGCAAAGGCATCAAGGACTGACACAGGTGGGATGGGGAAGGGTGGTGTGGGGCACCCTGCCTGCCTGCCCCCACCCCCCACCTGGGACTGTGATGCTGATGGAGGATGCTGCGATGCTGGAGGCAGGAGGCGAATCTCCCTGGCCTGTCCCTGTGGTCCATGCAGAGAAGGCAGGTCCTCCAAAGTGCTGCTTGGAGGTCCTGAGGGAGGACCCAGCTTCAAGTTACTCATTTCAGTCACTATCCCTGCCTCTCCCTGCGTGCCAACCACTGCCAGCCCACTGGCTCACCCGCCCTGAAGAGGCGGCTAATGGAGCTGCTCTGTCCACAGGCACACTAATCCTAGCCAGATGTTTCTCAGAGTTATTAAAAGCCAGGGACGCAGCTTGCAATTTCATATTGGGCCACACACTTGCTGGGCTGTTACTGTCACTCTCATCCCCACAGCGTAACCATAATCCTTCCCCGAGCCACCGCACATATAAGCCAGGCTAACCTCCTTTCCTGGCATTTTAACCTTTCCTTCTCCTCTCCAGGCCTTGACCTTACACACACCTTTCTTTCTTTGCTGTATCACATCCCAGCGCTTGCTTTGGTTCCCATTGGCTCTGCCTTTCCCTGCACCTCTGCTTTCCCTTGCTGCTTTTCCAGAAGCACACTTGGATCCTGCTGCCCATTCCAGCTTCGTGCCATCTGTCCAGTGTCCTCCTGCTTTGGAGCAGCTTCCTCACTACCTACTTATGCAGCTAACTCCTTAGGGTAATGGCAAGAAAGCCCTAATGTCCACCACCAAAGTCTGTCTTCCTCCAAATGTCTCACTGTTGTGGGCCTTTTCCACTCTTACTCTTCTGCATTGCTCTTACTTGCGCCTTCGTGTGTCACCTGGAGAGGTCCTGAGTTATCCACATCTGGAGTACCAAATTTACAGTTCATATATAGATCAAGTACAGGCCTATTTAACTGGTCCACAGCCTGTTCCTGGTATCTCCTCTCTTGGGAATGACCAAGGAGAAGTTGTCTGAGCAGCTGTCAGGGCAGCTACAGCAGACAGTGCACCTCTGCCTGCCCACCCTGAAGCCACTTCTCAGAAAGAGGGTGGTGGGGACCAGGCAGCATTAATTGTCCTGGTGATGGCCACCTCTTGGGGCCTCCCAGGAATGGCAAGAACATTGTGAATAGCACACACAACCATATGGTTCAAGGGACCCCGTGAGCCATCAAGCCCATCAAGCCTCATCGTATGCTAAACCTACAGCCCTCCTGACAGATTTCGCTTAATCTGCCAGGGTTGGGGACTGGGACTATGCACTGTCCCCAAGCAGCGCGTCCTGAAAATGACCTGTGCAAGACGTTGATGAGCAGTTAGGATTTACAGCAATAGACTGTATGGTGCATGGGCAGGAGATCTGGTCAGATAGAAGAGAAACGGCTCTGGCATCCAGCCCGCCCTGACACCAGGATAAGAGCATGAGCCACCCAGCTGGAAAGTTTGGGCTCACTGCTTTATGTTTGTCTAGGCAAGAGCCTGGTAAGCATTTTTATACTCTTTGCTTATTGTAAAGACCCACGTGAGTTAGGGGAATTGGTTTAAAATGTTCAGTTCTTGTTTGCTCCATGAGGGAAAAATACATCACTTTACATTTTTACATCTTTTCTTTCACTTTTTTTTTTTTCCCCCTCCAAAGGGGGAAAGAAAAAAACCCCAAAAGACTACCTGTGAAAGGGCATTCAAATAAAGCAGAATGATTTTTTTTAACATAAAAAAGAAAACAAACAAAAAAAAATAGCAAAAAAATTTATCCCTTTTTGGGTTTTGTTTGCCAAAGCACACCTATTTGTCTCTGTGCAACATTCATAATAACTACAAATGCTGCTTTGTGGTAGCCACAGGCTCATTCATCAGCCAGATCTTCTGGGTAAATGCACTAAACCTCACAAGAGGCACCTTCTCACCTGCATAGAGAAAGACGTGACAGGGCAGAGACTATGGGCTGGGCCTGGGAAGAGGGGCAGAAAGTGCTCAAGGAGGATTGTTTCAAGGTGTGTAGCTGCTCGTTCTGCCAGCATGCATCTGTCTTGTAAATACGACAATTAACTGTTCGATACTGCAATTTTTATTCTTGCATAGGGAAAAAAGCAAAGGAAAACCAATTGCCAATCCATAGGGCTGCTAAAAGGGCAGCTGTGAAGGAGGACAGGGTTTAAACAACTCAGGGCACCTAAAATAATGAGCAGGTTAGGAAAATATAACCAGCAAGAATGCAGACAAAACAGCTGTCGGGGCTGCAGCTGGGTCCTGTCTAAGGGAAAGCAACGGGTGTCAGGTTCAGTTGTCAGCCCTCTCCATCATTGTTCCTTGTGTTAACAAAGCAGCCTGGAAGGGAAAGCAGTGCCAGAGGAAAGCCTGACCCTCTTGTCCAGCTCAGTCCCCCACTGGCTGTCCCAACCATTGCCTGGCCCAGCCACCTCGAGCACACATGGGCATCTAAAACCCCTGCCCTCACTGGGAGCTCAACACCACCCAGGCAGACTTCCAAAGCCACTTGGGGACAGGGTCCTGTCTGGTGCTGCCCAAGGTGCCCTCCAGTTCCCAAGACATGGGCAAGCTGCAGGCCAGTGGAGAGGTCCCTGGGGACCCCAGGCCCCTCCGGGCCACTAGCTGCAGCCCTGGCACCTTATCCGAGGGCATCTCAATTGGCTTTAAACATCCACGTGGGGCTTACCAGATCAAGCCCAGTGGTTTCCCAGTCCCCTCCAGCAGCACACGCAGGTTAAGTGCATATGTAAATTGATGAAGGGCTGGGGCTTGTGATATTTAGCTCCCACTGCGAGCTAAATTTTCTCATTTCGTATGTAAAGTGCCCTACACTTTTTTGCTGATACACAGACAATCATTTTAAAAGCCAATGAACCTCCTCACCCCACCTCAGGTGCCACCTTCTAATCACCACATGAAATTTCATCCTCTCTCTATAAAAAATGTATGGCAACAGACTTGCCTGCCACATGCCTGCAGAGATAATTAAATGTCGATGCCAGAAAATATGAAGCTAGAGGTTGGCAAAATTTCTCTACGGCTTTTCATCCCCAGCTTTTGAGTTCATGAAGAAGGAAAACGGGAGCTTGGCAATGACAAGAGATTTAAGGGAGTCTGTGAGAACCATTTTTTCTGTGAGCAGAGAGGGAAGATTTCATTAATCTTTTTATCTGTCAAGGTACCGCACTAACTTATGCACAGCCACGAATTTCGCTCAGCGTGTGTGATATTATACTACACGACTGCCGATGTTTTTTTTGTAAAATATGTTTTGGCTTATTGAGTTGCTGTACCAAATCATTCACTTCTGCGTTTTCTCCCTCGTCTTTTTAATAAACATCATCTGCCATATATTATGTAAAGGCTCTCCCCATCTCACGCACCACAAAGCAGTGGTGTAAATCCAAATGTGAGGAAACGGAGAAAAGAAACAAAGCTGGATGTAAATGCCACTAGGCCTGTGTCACCAGCAATCAGTGGGAAACGTAGGATGAGCTTTAAAAAGCACAACGGCTAGAAAATGGCCTGTTTCGGGTGTGTTCGTTGGGGCAGAGGTGGCTGATTAGCAGAGGGTGAAGAGCACAGCGGAACCAATCCTTTGGCTGGGCACCAGCCCTGCGGCACCTGTCTCAGCCAACGTCTTTGTCCAGAGTCTCCTCCGCCCGGCCTCCTTGGAGAAGACAGGGAAGCGAAGTTGTTGGACCTAGTGCAGGAAGCAGGGGCTGCTGTCCACACATGCGCAGGGATGTGTCGGCATGATCCTGCTCTTTATCTTCTGTTTTGCCATTTCCTCTCCCTCCACGTCCTGGTGTTTTTGATCTATTGGTGGATTTTGCAGCTCCCTTGCTGATGATTATTATTGGCATCTCAGTTGTTTTCCTCATGTTTCTTCTTCCACGTGCTTTTGGTGACCTCAGCATCACTCCTGGACTCCCACCACTTCCTCTTTCAATAACTGCCGCTGCTCTTGGCATGTGGGAGAGCTCTCCACGGCTCCCTCCTTCCTGCACTGGGCAGCTGGGAATAACCTGCTTCTCATCCCTCCTTTTCCTCTTTCCTGCACAGTCACAGCTCTCAGTCAGGGATGCTGCTTTCTCTGCAGATGTTTGCTTATTCTACCTGGCTGTGAATAGCCTTTTCCGCTTCACACATGGGAACTGAAGACATGGAAATTATATATTTTTGGTGTTCAGATCCCACTAGGGGTGGGAGTTGGCAAGGGATTTACAGGCAAGTCCTTAATGACCTATTCTAAATCAAACTGCAGGACTCCACCCTCCTCTTCCTCCTTTATCTTGGCCTTTCCATCACTCTCAATGCAGGCAACCACACTCTTTTTGTCTCCCCTGCGTGTTTCATTCCCGTCCCTTCGACTGGGAGGTCTTCTGTGTCCTTCCTTCAGCTTTTGGGGCTTCAAGGCTCTGCCCTTGCTACCACCCTCTTTTCTTTCTGCATCATTTATTTTACAGAACATGATGCGAACACCCAGTGCAAATCTTACCCTTTTCCTCACCATCTCACATCTCTGTTGGTGCAAGAACCATTCCTCTGGCTTTGACTTGACTAAAGCAATACTGCCCTCACCCTTTTGTAAGGCTACTGCTGCTGAGACCCACATCCCTAGCCTGTAACCCCAAAGCTTTACGATTGCTCTGACGACTATTGTTCCTTTATCTCACCCTGCTCTCTGGATGGGTTTTTATCTTGAAAAAGTAAAGTATTCAGGGCAAGGACTGTCTTTTTTTTTGCCCTTGCAGAGCACATAGCGCCATGGGGCTCCAGTCTGCCGTGAGAGTCTCTAAACTCTGTCGTTAATGAAAGTGATAAAATGATAAATATACTGAAACTGGCAGCAGGTGTAACTAGCCTGATCTAGCTTGTTCCTCCTGCTCACACACGAGCAGTAAAAACTTACAGACAATGCTGTTGCCAGTGAAGAGATTTCAGACTTACAAACCCTAGTAACCAGCAGTGGGAACAGCAAGGTACTGGGTACTTGTGTACCCAACCACCGCATCTGGTGTCTCTACACTTACCTGCATAATAAATTACATGGATTAAAAATCCCACCGGGTACCTCTCCAATAGCTATATCCAACAGGCTGCAGGCAGCTGGGTTCATATCATCTCAATTGCCTTCCTAGGGTTGTTGTCAGTGAGAAAGCCTACTCTTACTTTGGCCATAGGCTATACTTTTCCATGATAAATCTCTTCTCCCATCAGCACTCTTCCTGCATACTTGCTAGAAGTGACAGAAACAGTGTCTTACAAAATAAAGCAAAATCATGTTTATTCGACTGAGTTTAAAATGGAGCTCTTCTCCTTTTTCCTCGAATACTTCTTTTTATTTTACTGGATTTTACCACAACAACTTTTCTCGACCAACCCCCTTTTCCCATTAAATTATACTTTTGTAAGATTTTCATTGAGATGCCAGATGATGCAGGGGAAAAAAAGCTGTAGCATAAACATCTTCCAGAAGCAGAAAATGCGTTGCCTGCCTTTTGCGGAGCCAAACAGCTCTGTGTCTGATCCTTTCTCTTCTTCCTCCTTCTGTCCAGCGGCTCACGGGGAAGGCAGCAGCTCTCCACGCTCATCCAGCAACCTTCAACACCAGTGCTGGGGGTGTATTTGGTGTCAGCAGCAAGAGGGTGGCTGGAACTAGATGTCATTGATGCTGCCCAGTGACACCATCTGGGTGGCAGCACGCGGTGACGGATGGTAGAAAAAATGTATGGGGTAAAGGAGCGGGGGAAGGGGAAGAGAAAGAAGAAACATAGGTGTCTTTTGGTGTCAATAAATATTCAAAGTAAATATAAGATTAATTTTGCAATCCATCTGCATATGAAACCGATGCCGGATGTGGCTTGTTTGGTTTTCATCTGCCAAATCCAACAAATACTGTCAGGGTGGAATTTGGCCATATTTACAGTATTCCAGTAAAGAAACGATGGTGTAACTGCGGGTATGGAAAAAAAAAAACCAGTACAGCAACCTTAGGAGCTTATGGGAAGAAACATAGTAAGATTAGGACATGAAGAGCAAAAAGGGAAAAAAGCAACCAAGAACAAAGCATATTTTAAAAAAGGAAATGCCATCAATATAGTCGAGGAATGAAAACTACAGAAAAATAATGGGTCAATAAATAGAGCTCTTGGGAAAATAAAAGTGACAGAGGAACTAAATGTTTTCCTTGCCTCTGAATTTGTTAAGAAAATATATTAACAATAAACCCGTGGAAGACGTGTGGGTACTAATGAGTGTGAACTGGAGATTACTGAGATAATGAAAGAATGCAAAAGAGCCTCTCGTGTAGGGTACAGATATAAAATGCCAGGCAAGTATGAGTTAATCCACAGTTAGTATTGGAGATTACGGATCAAACAGTTGGACCATAAACTGTACATTCTGAGAGAATTATTTATTAATCATGAGTCAGGAGAGTTTTTTGAAAGGCAAATCATGTCAGATAGATATGGGCTTTCTCCACAAAACAACTTGCTTTTGGAAAGATGAGGTAAAAATTGAACTGGATTCTCAATAAACTTCAAATCGCGTGGATGTGACAGCCAGGGGTGACCTTGAAAAGCCTGTCCTGACAGAGAGAGCCGTGGCTCACTTTAAGGTGAAAGTTCAACACTATCGGTCCTGATTTTCTCAGGGATGACACAGAATGAATGAGAAAGCACCAGAAGTTTACTATGGATGAATTAAAAAATAAAAGTGTGATAAAATTTTTGGTGGGCCACAGAATTACATTTGAGACTAATTGCCAGATCGTTTCTAAGAAACAAACAACAACAAAAAAAATTCGTAGGTAAGTGGATGCTGGGGTGAAATTCAATTTTCTTTGCAAGAACTGGTAAAGCTGAAGTCCTCTCTCTGTCTGTCAGAAAACAAGTACTTTTGGAGCCACATTATTACTGATTTTGACATTAAAAAAATGTGTAAAACATTTGGAAATGATACTAAAACAGAGTGGTTAAGAGACATACAGTGTTGTACATGTTAACTAGTATGGTAACCTGAGCAACAATAAAAGGCTCTGAGGCACAAATTAATAGCCACAATACCAATCTCCCTTTTGCTGCCATAAACTGGAAGTATTTCTAATGAAACAAACAAGAAAATATGTTGGTGTAAAACATGTACATATGTGTATATGGGGCCTGGTTTTGTATGATTATGTGATTGGAGAACATAGTATCCCCCCAAGGATATAAAAAGGAAAAATGTAACCTTAAGTATGGCATTTTTTAATTCTTTTTTGCAAAATGAATAATTATCTTCTAGTAAGTTTTGTTTTCAGGGAAGGTAATGACAGGAGCTAATGAGTTGCCGACAAGCATAAACACAAAAAATGGGACTTGAAGAAAAGCAGGAATGGACAAGACAAACTGCAAGTCTCTCAGTGATGTTATATGTTTAAGCAAGAATTTCTAATTGAGGTCATTTCACGCACCAGAATTAGAACACCAGCTGAGGGGAAGGCGCAATATGTATCTAAATAATTTAAGGAGGATTATTTTACAGAGAGAGCAATCAAGAGATGACACAGATATTCAGCAGAAACGGAGAGGTCAGACAATGCCGATGTGAGCAAAATCCTGCCGTCCACATGGAGCTTTAACTTATGCACACTTGAGGTTAGCCAAGAACCCAGAGTACTGCAGGGGGCAAAGAATTTGTCAACCATCCCATTTTTCTTGCAGGCTGGCTGTGCGGGGCCGTTCGTATTACATTGATTTCTGGGAGTGCTTTTGCCCTTCTTTGGCACACATTTTCCACATTTACAGGCCATAAAAACCAGATAGAGTCATAAGCTTTGTAAATGTCATTATATAAATTGCATTGTTTATAAAAGAGGAAAAGAGAATCCAAATTCACGTTTTCCAACCAGTTTTGTGATAGAGAAATGCCAGATCTGTCATCAAGCTCCCCCCAGCAGGAAAAAAACACAGCAGAAACATTTCAGATGGCAGAAAACCATGTAATTATGGAGACTTCGCCTTTCACATCTAGTCTAAGCGCTTTGCCCAGAAGGGCTGACGAAGTTGTACTTCTTCTTACCTGTGTGAAGCCACTGCCAAGCAATTATTGTGGAATCTTGTAGGGATTACCTGAAAAAATAAAAATCAAATCAATTTGGATTAAGTCGTCTCACGACTGGAGCAAGAAGGTATCAGTTCCCAGTTTACACAGTCATGAAGTGATAAGAAAAGCTAATATCCATCAAAATTCAGGAATAGGATTTATGAAATTTCATAATGAAACCTAGTACTTGTTTACTTTTCAGCTTTCATCTAGAGCCCTCCAACTACCTTCAACATGTCACGTGTCGCGTTATCCCCATTTCACAGTGCTTAAATTTAGGCAAGGGAAGAGTTCACACGGACTGCCTGCCACCCCAGCAAGAGAACTTGAAACCATGGACCAGCGTGGAGTGTCCCTCCCTTGGTTTCCCTGCTGTGGTCTCCGGACAACGCTGCCTCCTGTTCGCTCTGTAGGCGCACGCACACAACACGCACAGGTGCAAACACTGAAAAGCAGGGACCCCTCTCTCAAAGAACGGCCTATTGAGGCCGACCGACTTTGCATTTAGACTTCAGCCTTCTTGGCCTCCACCCAGCACCTGCTTCCAAAGAGCCGGGAGCCCAAATCAATATTGTCTATAACTTCTCAGCTTGGCAAATGCACACACAACAAACAGGCACTTTGTGCGCTTCTGCAGAAAGAAACAATCCTGCACCACTGAAGATCATTTCTTCTGCCTTTCATTCTTTGACTTAACTGAATCCTGGCTTTGTCCCTTATTGCTGTTATAGAAATAACTGAGACAGAAATGTTGTCTAGCAATCCGAGCAGGAAAAGCAAACTAATTACAAAATTGTAATCCTAATCCTAACACAACTTGCTCGGTCAAATCTTAATCCAGCTCCTATAGAAGTTAAAGAGTCTTCCTAGATGGTCAGGAATTAGACTGGACAATAAAGATCTCTGCTTATTATCAATCTGCAAGCTAGCCACATTTAATATTTTTTTCTGAAATAAATTATAAAAATCATCAATGGCAACATTTTTATCTGAGCCTAAAAATAAAGGAATATGAAGCAGTGAGGGAGACAACTCATACATACCAGTCCAGGCAGTTTGTAAAGAAGGAGTCTGATCACGTTTGTAGGAGCAAAGAACATGGTGACTGTTAAAAGCTGGACCGCAGGATATTGAAGAGTGGAGATGATCAGCCTGGACACACAGTTGAGCATTCAATGCAACAGTACAGTTACGTGGGAGACACAAGGAAATATCAAGGAAGTGGAGAAATCATCTGTATAAAGCTGGTGAAACTATCACAGTATCACTGTGCCCGTTTCAGAGACTTACTTGTACATATGTTGGTTAGATATGCAGAAGGGATCAGTGGGCCAATCTTGTCCCCCGGGGTGTCAGTGGGCTACTTCTAGAAGGTCTGTAAAAGAGCACAAAAAGAGCGATGGGCATATGGAAATTTTTAGAAGTCTATTTACTGAAAAAGGTAAAAATTGTTGTTCTGGTTTGACCTCCTGTATAAAAGACCTTTATATGCCCTCTTGAACATATGCAGGGACACCTCCCACTAGACCAGGCTGCTCAAAGCCCCATCCAGCCTGGCCCTGAACACTTCCAGGGATGGGGCATCCACAGCTTCTCTGGGCAACCTGTTCCAGTGCCTCACCACCCTCAGAGTGAAAAATTTCTTCCAAATAGCTAATCTAAATCTCCCCTCTTTCAGTTTAAAACTGTTACCTCTTTGCTACTGATAAAAAGTCCCCATCTCTCCTGTAGGCCCCCTTTAGGTACTGGAAGGCCGCTATAAGGTGTCCCCAGAGCCTTCTCTTCCCCAGGCTGAACAATCACAACTCTCTCAGCCTGTCTTCACAGGAGAGGTGCTCCAGCCCTCTGATCCTCTTCATGGCCCTCCTCTGGACCTGCTCCAACAAGTCCGTGTCCTTCTTATGTCGTGAGACCCAGAGCTGGACACAGTACTCAGGTGGGGTCTCACAAGAGCAGAGTAGAGGGGCAGGATCACCTCCCTCGACCTGCTGGCCACACTTCTTTTGATGCAGCCCAGGATACAGTTGGCTTTCTGGATTGCAAGCGCACATTGCTGGTTCATGTTGAACTTCTCATTAACCAACATCCCCAGGTCCTTCTCCTCAGGGCTGCTCTCAATCCGTTCTCCACTCAGCCTGTATTTGTGCTTAGGATTGCCCCAACCCACATTCAGGACCTGGCACTTGGCCTGGTTGAACTTCATGAGGTTTGCATGGGCCCACCTCTCAAGCCTGTCCAGGTCCCTCTGGACGGCATCCCTTCCCTCGAGCAGATTGACCACACCACACAGCTTGGTGTCACTGGCAAACTTGCTGAGGGTGCACTCAATCCCACTGTCCATGACTCTGACAAATATGTTAAACAGCACCGGTCCCAATACTGACCCCTGAGGAATGCCACTCGTCACTGGTCTCCACTTGGACATTGAGCCGTTGACCATAGCTCTTTGAGTGCGACCACCCAGCCAAAGACTTATCTGCCAAGTCCATGGGTAAAAATTGATGTCTCTCCAGTTTAGAGAAAAGGATGTCATGCGGGACAGAGTCAAATGCTTTGCACAAGTCCAGGTAGAGGATGTCATTTGCTCTTCCCTCATACATCAAAGCTGTAACCCCGTAGCAGGCGGCCACCAAATTTGTTAGGCACAATTTGCCCGTAGTGAAGCCTTGTTGGCTATCACCAATCACCTCCTTATTTTCCATGTGCCTTAGCCTAGTTTCCAGGAGGATCTGCTCCATGATCTTCCTGGGCAGAGGTGAGACTGACCAGCCTGTAGTTCCCCAGGTCTTCCTTTTTTCCCCTTTTGAAAAATGGGGGTTATGTTTCCCCTTTTCCAGTCAGTGGGAACTTCACCAGACTCTCATGACTTCTCAATTATGATGGATAGTGGCTTAGCAACATCATCCGCCAGTTACCTTAGGATCCGCTGATGTATCTCATCAGGTCCCATGAAGTTGTGCACCTTCAGGTTCCTCAGTCTCGAACTTGATCTTCTCCTACAGTGGGTGTTTCTTCATTCTCCCAGTTCCTGCCTTTGCGTTCTGTGACTTGAACAGTGCGACTAGAGCACTTGCAGGTGAAGACTGAGGGAAAAATGTTGAGTATCTCAGCCTTCTCCATATCCTGGGTGACCAGGTCTCCCATTTCCTTCAGGAGAGGGCCCACATTTTTTGCAGTCTTCCTTTTACCACTGATGTACCTGTAGAAGCTTTTCTTGTTGCCCTTGACACCCCTGGCCAGATTTAATTCTGTCTGGGCTTTAGCTTTCCTAATCTGATCCCCAGCTGCTCTGACTATTTCTCTGTATTCCTCCCAGGCTACTTGTCCTTCCTTCTGCCCTCTGTAGGCTTTCTTTTTCTGTTTGAGATTGTCCAGGAGCTCCTTGTTCATCCATGCAGATATCCTGGCATTTTTGCCTGACTTATTCTTTGTTGGGATGCATTGTTCCTGAGCCTGAGGGATGTGATCCTTGAATTAACCAGCTTTCTTGGGCCCCTCTTCCCTCCAGGGCTTTATCCCATGGTAATACTCTGCCAAGCAGATCCCTGAAGTGGCCAAAGTCTGCCCACCTGGAGTCCAGGGTAGTGAGCTTGCTGTGCACCCTTCTTACCACCCGAAGGGTCTTGAACTCCACCATTTAATGGTCACTGCAACCAAGGCTTCCCTTGAGCTTCTCATTCCCCACCAGCCCCTCCTTGTTGGTGAGAACAACGTCCAGCATAGCACCTTTCCTCGTTGGTTCCTCTATCACTTGGAGAGGAAGTCACCACCAATGCATTCGGGGAACCTCCTGGATTGCTTATGCCCTACTGGGTTCTCCCTCCAACAGATATGGAGACCTCCAAGATGGTCCTATACTTAACAGTCTTACAAGAGAGTCCTATGCTTACTAGCAGGTTTAGATCCCAGTCTGCTAAAGTATTTTTAATCCCTTTTAATATAACATGTTAATTTGAATAATTCTCAATAAAAAAATTTCATTACCATGACAAATACCTTAGAGAAATATGAATACATTACCCCCAACACTTCTGCCACCAAAAAAATACACATGGTACCATGCTAGCTAGTATTAAACGATTTGTTTCCCTTAAGCCTAAACTGATTGCTATTAAGTATAGTTCTTTTTTTGCCTTGTTGCTAATGAAATTGCATTATTTTGCTCAGGCTCACTATCTATGTCAGGCTGATATGCCTATAATTACCAATATCTGTATCTTCTGTTTCTCCAGGCAAGCAAGTCTTTCTAGTGTTCCCATGATTTACCAACTTTAATAGCCCACACATCTCCTCATCCAGCTCTTTAAAGCTCTTGCTGCAGCCAGACCTACTGGTTAAAAACAGCCAGCTTATTAGCTCTTGCTTCACATATTGCCAAGTTACTGTTGGAAGGGAACAGATTTCATCCTCGCCCTCGGTGAATTCTTCATGCAGACTTTTCAGAAAAATGCTTGGAACAGCAAGATATATTGAAACTATTTGCCACTTCTACATTAAAAACATGTTTTTACAGACTAGTATCATTGTTAGGATTTTTTGTACTAAAAGACATATAAAAACTTTGTTTTACTGCCATTTGCTGTCTTGCCTTGGGTTTTTCCCTTGTGTCCTGTCACTTCACTAAGACATTTTCTGGTTTTCCACCCTCCTAATTTATATTCATTACTATCTCTTTTTCCTCTCTGTGTGTGTGTGCATTTGTATTCAGCTACATTTGCCTATTTCAAGCCAGCCTGGTTTTTTTAACCAACGCAACTTTTTTTCTCTTACTCAGGCAGCTGTGGGGCTCTGGGGCATGCAATAAATGATTGTATAAAATTCACAATTACAGTTCCCATTTTAAGACCGTGAGAACAGCTGGGCAGGGTGTGATCAAAGGCCCATCCAGTGACCTTCCAGCCGTGGAGGTGCCCGGCGTACCAACAACCAAGCAGCACAAACACAGCCCGTACCTCCCCTCCGTCCTCCTCCCCCAGCCCCTACCTGTCCCCCAGAGCGCTCTGAGCTGGCAGCGAGGGCCTTTGCATCCCTTTGCAGGGCTTACTGGGTCTTTCTTCCATTCTTTTGCCCAGTCACTTTTGGAATCCATATGGACTTTTAGCAGCCACCCAGCCCACGTGACAGGAAACACACGAGTTTGGTTAGAGGACAGATAAAGAAGCGTCTCTTTTCATTCATTCTCTCTTTTCATTCAATGCCTCCTCCTCATTGAACTCAGTTATTGCCATTCACCTTTTCTGCACCATTTTCAGTTGTATTCTGTCACCTTCCCTCCTCAGTCAACTCCTTTCCAAGCTGACGAAGTCTAGTCTATTTAGTCACTCCTTGAATGAAATTATTTTCACAGTATCTGTGATCACTCTTCTTATTCTGCTCTGAACCTTTCTACTTCTCCTATACCCTTTTCGAGATGCAGGGAAACAAAACTACACGTACTACTGTGACGTCTTGCATTTCAAACTTTTCTCGAGGATGATTTGGCTTTTAATAGTTTTCAACTTCATGAAACTGGGCTTTTAAAACACAAAGTTTTTCTGTGTTGCTGACTCGGACTTTAGCTTCTTTGAATATAATAGAGATGCCCGAGCCACCATCATTGCCCTCCAGAAACCGGCAAGTTTCAGCTCTGTGCCCAATGCACCCTCCTTGCTGAGTTAATGCCTAATTCAGAGCTAAGCAAGGCTGGATGCGATCCCCAGGCAGGGAATTGCCAGCTATGGGGTTTGGCAATTCTAAGGAAATTTTGTGTCTGCCTCGTAACAGCAAAAAACCAGAAAAGGTTCAAACAGAAGCTGCAAGAATAATCTGAGATGGGACAGCCTGGCTGTATAGTAAAAGACCAACAAAGCTTAATGTTTCTAGCTTATTTGAGAGAAGATAAAAGGTGACTTGATCCTTATTACAAACACCATTGTGAAAGGGATTTCTGGCAGTAGATGAATGTGTAATCTGGTGGTGTAAAGGCGTAATAAGATCCCGTGGCTGAAAGCTGAGGCAGGAGAAATTCAGATTAGGAACAAAACAAGAATGTTAGCAACAAGGGTAATTATCCAAACAGCTTAAAGGGATGTACCGGACTTTGTAACACATGATGTTTTCAAATCATAATTAGCTGTCTTTTTAAAAGATGTACTGTTGCTCAAGCAGAAATTATGGTCTCCATGCAGAAATAATCAGAAGAGAGTTTTTAGCCTGTATGAAGCTAGAGGTTAACTTAGATGATCTTAATTACCCCCTTGGCCTTAAGATCCGTGAATCTAGAAAGGTGGGGATAATGGCATGTATTTAACTATCTTGTATTTTGAATAAGCAAAGTGGGGAGAATTGTTCACAGTGAATAAGTGATTCTATAAATTTAGGCCAATTTTTTGCTCATAACATATCTGAGAACAGACCGTTAACTCCTCAAGTCTATTTTTCAAATGTGATGGACAGCTATCTTGCCCAATATTTTACTTAGAATTTGTGAGCTGTGCTGCCTAATTGGCTAGCTAACGGGTAACGTACCAGTTCACCTCTGTGATTGATTAGCATGAAGGCAAAGCAGACAGGCATATTTAAACATCTCAAATTCTGTTTGAGCGAACATGTGTACGAACATGATTTTGAAATCCATGTTCCTTTAATCAAGCTCCAGCATGTCACGGCTACTGAGGAGTAGGCAGAAAAACTGCGTAAGCATCACTAAAGCAGATTCATTTATTTTAAATGCTAAGGTCTAATCAAACTATAGTCACAACATTATTTGGCTCATCAGTCATCCGGGTCTAGGTCTACGGCTGCATTTTGTTTTGAAAATGAACAAACTCCCTAGCCATTTGCTTATGCAGTAGGTAGTCCAGTGAGTCCTTCTAGGGGCTAATGCAATCGAAACAGCAAATACTCAAGATACTGGGTATTAAAAAAAGGACTGCTTTCACTTAATGCAGGTCAATATCCATGGGAGGAAGTACGGCATTCTGGAAGACAAAACAAGAGCAGGGGCAACTCACTTAGGGTGCAGTTAAATATTACAAAAACAAGACTGGAGTATTAAGACAGGATAACCACAAAGAGCAACATCTGTTAAAGAAAAAAAATGTCTTTCAAAGCAGATCCTCTTTTGCTAGTGATACCAATTTGAATGATTTTAGGGTGGTGGAAAGACATCCCTGGTGATGATGAGGAGCATCTGAGAGTGATCCATTGTGGAAAGAAGAGGGCTCCTCCAGGATGGCAGAGCCAGCAAGTCATGCCTGTGACACTGGACTGCAAAGGGAAGGCACCGCAAGAGCGAAGAAGTGGCTGTTCTTTAGGAACACATAACACACAATGCACTTATTGAACAAGGCTTTTCCTACCAAGCTTTGGCAACCTGTGCTGATTACTCACCTGCCTCTCCCCAACCAGCGTGCGCAGCTGCACCCACCTCCATCTGCAGGGCTCATCCCACGTCAGATCCTGGGCAGCGAGGCCAAGCCACAGCAAAGGCAGGAGTGCTCTCTCCTGGCCAAACTCCAAGGGTCACGCTGGCAACTGGGACCTCAGCCCACCATTCTGCATCACCGTGAACCAAAAAGATGGTTCCCCTCCAAGCGCTTTCTGTCTCAGGCACATCCACCCCCACTGCCAAGAGGTGTGACCGCCACACATGCAGACACAAGCGAGCTGGTCGTGGTCAGTCGTGAAAGTGTGGAGAGGCACCCAGAGTGCCAGCAGGCTTTGACAGCCCACAGTGAAGCCTGTGCTTCTGCAGCATCAGATTTTGCAGCCCACCCTGGATTACAAGCGGGCTGGGCATTGCAACACATACTTCCATGCTGTTTTTCAGGTGCAGCATGGAGATACCCCACGTAGGAGCCGAACGCCTGCAGTCGATTACAGAAGCGCAGTCGAGCGCAATTAACAGCCATTTGGCCTGCAGTGAGCTTGCGAAATGAGTACAGTTTATATTGCACAGAGACGTCAGGGAGCAGCAGGGAAGGCTGTGACAGGCAGGAGGGAGTAGCTGCCTGTGTCAGGGGCCACTTCATTTGTCACCTGTGAGATAACTTCCCTATTACATCTCCAGCCTGATGTGGAAATTATGCTTGTTCTGTGCCTCTGGTTCAACGCCAAATTGGAGGAAATATATGGCTGCCCTACTTCAATGCATTTTCTCATGGGAGGTGTGAACATCAGTTACAAAACTGCTCTGTACCACCAGCACCTGGGGGGAGTGGTACCCCCCTGATGCTCAATAAAAATGTGATGTTTTGGACCAGACTTATCAGTATCAAGAGCTGTAAGAGCATTTGTGCTCCTGGAGACACGCCGTGGTATGCAAACAAGACATAATGCAATAACTTCCCTTTTCCCCTCCCATGAAAACAAACTTCTGAGTCATCAAACCTTTGAAATAACTGAGAAATACATGTGGAGAGCAGTGCCCAGCTCGCCAATTGAGCACATACCTTGTGCTGCCCTGCCTTGCAGGCAGGCAGGCTGCCTTCTCCAGTCCTCAGGGATGGTGGCACACAGGACACACAGCTACTTCCTGGTGTTCAGGAGACGCAACATTCAGGTGTCTGAGCCCTCGCTGCAGGAGCCTGTTTCTGCCCTTGCAGAAGGAGGCTGCTTTTACTCCCACAGAAAGCCACCGACGTCAGGAAAATCCCTCCTGTCGTCTCCTGTGGCAGTGTGAGGGCAGACGTGGACCCCCGTGAAAGGTCTGGCTTTCAGTTCTTCCTCAGCAAGGAGAGCACTCACTGGCACGTGTGCAGCCTGTTCACAACCCACGTGTGCTTGCAGCGCTGGCTAGTAAATGCCCAGGCTGTCAGGCCATACTTCTCTTTATTGCGGTCTGAGCAGCCCGGACAAAAACAACTGCCTCCACGGTGAGCTTCCAGCCAGCAAAGCTGCTCTTCTCTTCCCTTCTGGGTTTGGTGTTTGAATTAAGTGGAAGCTGGGTTAATCCCAGCTCTGGATGCTGAGCCACTAAAAAACTGTTTCCTTGCCAAGAATAATGGTCAGGGTTTGAAACACTTCAAAAGCCCCTGCTCCACTTTCGCCGGTGGTGGAACAGTGCTAGATTTCTTAAAATGGGCTCAGTCCTAGTCATGACCGGTACTAACCTGTGTAATGAGGCCTCTAGGAAAACAGTCTCGCTTTTCCCCAGCTGTGAGCTAACCTCACAGAGGGCTGCAGACGTGGGGGGATTTGTGTGATGGGGAGGGAGGACTGGGTGCCTCCATCCTCAGAATGGGGCAGGGGTGGTTTACGGCAGGCAGAAATTCAGGTTCATGTCTAGTCTAGGTCCATTACAACAACTCCTACCCATTCTCCCTTTGCATTCATGAGGTTAATGTGGGTTGTCTAATAGGCCAGAAATGGGCTCCAGAAAAAGGCCGCCTCTCCCTCCCTGCCTCCCTCCCTCCCTTCCCCTGTGCTGACTCAGACCTTCAAGCCTACCACAAGCCTGGGGAGAGCTGGCGGTTTGAAAACACATGGAAGTTCATGGCTTCATTTTAGGCATTTTGCAGGCTTGTCGCACTTCAGTGGGCTGACAGAGATGCTCAGGTACAGCTTATTTGGGATCTGTTTATCTACAAAAACAACCAAGCTATTCCCACCAGCTGCCGTGTGAAGGCCGAGGAGACGGGAGATACGAATGTGAGACCTGTTCTTTGATTAGTGTGGTTTGTACATCAAGGTTTTATTAGATTTTACTGTCCTACTGACTGCTGCTTGCAATTGCTTCACGCTCGCCTCTTCCCTAACAGCTCCTCTGCTCTCTCTGCTTTCCTTCCCACTGCCTTTATGTGGATCTCTTTATTGTCAGCTCCAGTGAGATGATCAAATTTGGCATCTGTTGCTGGACACTTCAGGTTTATTAAATCTGTTTAAAAAAATCTTTAACTCTGTAACGTGCGCAGGGCTGGGTAGCGGCGGGGAAGCAGAAGGGGCAGCCCGGGGTCCCTGTGCACACAGAGTTTACGCTGGCTCAGTTCTGGGCACTGGGGGGCAATGCCCAGGGGGGTGAACAAGGAGGAGGGGCAGGGAGGTGATTTATGGGCTGGCTGTACACACACACATCCATCCACCTACCCGCCCATGTGTACGGGCCATGTCCGCAGATGCACGCTCCAGATATGCATGCTCACCTCAGAGATTTGTATGTCTTACTTAATGCCCATGCCTCCTCTTAAGTGTTATTATTCAATGTACTACTCTCATCTTAGTCACTGTCCCAGAGACTTTGAAAGGCCAAGGTTAAGGTAAGGACTAGGTCACCTCCGTGGTTTCTTCTTTTCCCTTTCTTCTAACCACAGGCAGCTCTTAGTCCACTGTTTGTGAGCTCTCAGGACTCCAGGAGGTTTCTTGCCTTCTCCTTGTTAGTCTCACATTGAGCTTTATTTCTTGTCTGCCTGCACTTAGACTTCTGCCTTCTGCTGAGCTGCAGAGAGCTCTCAGCTTTCCTCCGCAGGGGTCTGCCTCGCTTTGCTGGATGGCGCAGGACCTCATCAGCTAACTGAGTTAAATGCTTAAATAAATACCTCCAACATCTGTCTGTTGCAGCTCTTGGTCCTTTTTTTCCACAGTCCCATTCGAAAAGGTATGCGTAGAGCGATTTTCTAATGTGGGCAATAAACATTTTTTTCCTTCTCTTTTCCCCTCCAGCAACTAAAACCTGGAAGAACTGGGATGTTTCGCTCCAGTGTTCCCAGAAATTTGCTACTGAGCTGAAAAGACGCATGAAACTTTTCACACTAGGAAAAGCATGTGCTCCAAAAAGTCATGAGAATGTGGAAATGATAATCATGGAAAGTGCTTAAAACTTCACACAGAGTGGTCACTGTTGGCAATTTGCATAACAACCCTGGGAAATAAGCTATTATGCTTCATCACAGCAGTAATAATTAAATGCCAGAGCTGGTCATTACAAGAGTTAACCACTGATTAATTAGTCTGTTTATATTAAAAAACAGGGTTGGCTACACTAACTAATAAATTGCCTGTGTACAGCTGTTACCAAAAAGATCAATTGTTAGGTAATTGCTTAAGTAATTTTTAAATTGTTTTAATTAAGTTTCAGTAATTGGACTCCCCCCAGTTTGTTTTCCCTTTTTTATGGAATGGGGAAGAAATAAACAGACACTGTGTATGTGTAGGTAATATGAGGCAACAGAAGCATGATTGAAAATCTATACGAAAACAAATACCTGTTGTGATCCTCTTGTCCTCCCAAAGGCTGGTAGGAATCTAGTGAAAATTAGGTTTTAATTTTATTTTATTTACTTTGCCTCATGGAGACTTGGCTCCTACCTCACTCCGCTTGGTGAATTCGTAACAGGGACAGAAATGCTCAAGTCAGTAAATCTTTCTGTGCTCATTCAATTTATTATGCATGATATTAGCCAGCCAAGTCATGTTGCGGGGGGCAGTTTATGGCATGACGATAAAGCCTCACTTACAGCTTCATAGGGCCAGATCGTCTCTGGAAACTCGCGGTTTGCCGTTCTCTGCCAGTCCTCCAAGGAGGGCTCAGCCCACCCCTGACCCGAGCCCGGGGGGAGGCAAGGGCAGGGGCAGCCGTGCCCAGGGCGAGAGGCAAAAGGGAACCAGCACTGATGGCGACAGCAACAGGACTGCCTTCCCCGAACCAGCCTCCTGACATCGCCAATGTGTCAGGTCAAACAAGCCTTGGCACAAGACAGAAAAAAGTTCTTTTGTTCCGGGAAATTCAATTATAGGGGGGTTGCCGTAAAGGGCCTCTTTAATATGTTGCCGCTCTCCACATTACCAGTCATTACTGTATAGCCTGCTCTTAAAGAATACTCTTGGGCATCATTGCACAGGGCCTCTGCGTTGTCTCTCCTATCCATAAGGTCGCTTTGTTAATGACTTCATTGATCCATACCTTTGCGTGTTCAATATGCTATTTTCTGCCACGCTATTTCAATGGCGTGGAGCTTAGCTTTGGGGACACAGTCATCCAGGCATGATGCTGTTTTGCTGAAATACAGGTGTTTGACCGCTTACTGGCTAAGGTTCAATGTTGAACATATTTGCAGGCTCCAAGTTCAGAATAGGGGTAGAGTAATAAGGCCAGAAAAGAAGAAATAATCACATTCGGTTATCACTTAAAGAGTTAACTACCTGCACCACACCTAAAATATATATATATACACACACCTCCCTTGCCCAGTACACAAATGAAGCTACCTGATCCATAAATTCACATCAAAAGTTTCCTCCCATACCAAACATTCAATTACATTCAATTTATATCTGTAATCCACCTATGTGGCTCTACTAAAATTAGTCCTTAGAGCCATTTTTCTTTCCTCTTAAAAAAATGCGATTGCTTTTTAATTGAGAAACAATCTCATTGGGGAATGGCAAACCCAGAGTTATATTCCCCGGAGATTTCAAAGCAGGCAATACAATCACCAGTGGTGTGAGCAGTGTAAATGTTGAGAAAGCTCCCTGCTAATCCCTGCTTTTTTCAGCAGGTTGGCATACCCACACTCACATCTCCCAGCTGAAGCACCCTTGAGCAGAACAACTATGACTGCATCAGAAAAACCACAGTTGGGTTTGGAATGAGAAGGGAGGGACACTTCAGGAGAAAATCTGAAGGGACCAGGTACTTGCTCTCCTGCATGAGGAAAATCCCCACTTACCCTTTACAGCCACACATTGGAAATTACCAGCGAGTGACTCCTCCTCTTTATATTCACCTCGGCAATTAGTGCCGGTGAGAAGCCCCTCATTCTGGTGATCCCATGCCTGAGAAGACTTTTTTTTTCTGTTGTACCCAGCCCTTGCCTCCTGGCCTGGGCTGTGACTGCTAGTGAGCTGGAGTGTGATGGATTGGGGGTGAATTTGATGCAATGTCTCATTAGTAATCTTGCTACGATTGTTTTCACCTTGTGTGTCCAGCGCATCCTGCCCTAGTAGCAGCCTGAGCCCCTAAGGATCAAAGGACAAACGCTCACTGGTAATGTTATCTTCCCCGTCCTACCAGCAGAAGAGAAAAAATAGGAAGGGGGAGAGGCAGGCGACACAGTGCCGCCGTGATCCATGACTGCATCGACAGACCAGTGGAGGAAGTGCGGGGACAAGGGTACAGGTGCGGCTGGGTGATCTTGCTGTCCCGCAGAGCACTCCATGCCCCTGCACAGCAAAACCACTAACGTGGGTAGCCAAGCCCCTCGTAGGACTCCCTCACCCAGTGCCCCCGCTTCTTGACAGATGCTTTTGCCCTCCCTCAGGGTGCTGGTTGTTCTTCTGTTCGCAGCACCGTGACTAATCTGTGTCTCATTTCTCCTTTACCATGCTGCCTTGCCAATGCTCATTCATACGGTTCCTGTTTCCCAGGTCTTTTGCTGACACCCCTGCCTCCAGCAGCCCTGTAGACCTCACACAGAAGCTGTCTAGACAAATTCATGACGATTTGGGAAGCACTTGGATGCCACCACAAAAGGTTAGGCAGGAAAGTCAATCAGGAAATTGCCGTCCATTTCCTCCGCGGCACAGTTTGAATCACGGATTGTAAATAAGGTGTGAAACATGCTCTGAATAATGAGGAGAAATGACGAAAAGTATGAAATAGCTGATCATGAGATCACAATTTATTTTGGATGGTGAATATAGGAGAGGTTCCCAGGGAAAAATTAGTATGCAAGTATGTAGGTTCGAGATGAAAGATGGTATCATAATACACATGGAAATGGGAATCAAATGAATATTGCCCAGACAATCCTAAGTCTAACCATTCTTATATTCCAAGAGCTTAATTTTACCATTTTAAAATCCTCTTACATTCAGAGGATCAAGGCCTTATTTTGTTAATCGCTTATATGGAAATGCTTCCAACACGGAAAAGGAATTCAGTGACCAATAAAACAGCTTTTGATGGTTTTTTTCTTTTTATTGAAGTTTGACTTGTCTGTATATTGAAGTGTGGGGTTTCAGCCATTTCTTTACTTAAGAGAAAAAGAGCTTTGCTGAGCAAGAAAGAAAAAAAAAAAATCCCAGGAAAAAAACCTAGTCACATAAAAACTGTTCTTTACTTTTGGTGTATTCAGCACTTTACCTGAGTAAAGTTCATAGAACACTCACATGAATAAAGCATTTTTTTTTGTTGTTTAATTGGATTGAGCCTGGAGAGAGAGGAAACCAAATAAATCTTTAAGTAGGGGCAGGGAGGGATAGGGGAAAATACTTCAAGGTAAAGTGAGAAACAGGTAACACTCTCACAGATATTTCCTGAGGCAGAGTATTATTTAATGCCGGGTTATTTTCCTGGACTCAAAGATTTAAAGGCAGAAGGTGCCTGCTGTCATTCATAACACAGGTCATAGCATTTCACCCAGCTGGTCCTGCTTTGGGACCACGCCTGAGAGCGGTGAGCTGATCACAGGCAAGTTTTGCTCCAGTGGCCCAGAGCAGTGGGATGCGGAGAATCCTGGGGCAGGTGGCAGGATTTCCACAGGGCACATTTTCACATGGCATCCTGGGCTCTAAGCTACCATAATTTTATTGCTGGTCGTGTACAAATTAGCTGCGTTAAGACTAGCTCCACTCTACCTGTGATGGCTGCGATTACAGTCCAGTAGCTTGCGTAGCTTTGCAACGATCCCTTTTGCTCCTTTAGGTTAGGAACGAGAAGGAATAAATACCTGCTCTGAGTAGCCTTTCTCCATGCTATCTCGCAGCTCAACCTCATTCAAGTGCATTAAGGAGACCTGGAGAACGGCAGCCCAGTGTGTAGTTTATGGTATGGATGTTAAGCAGCCCCACACTCCCGCATTTCTTTTTGCCACTTCATTTCAGGGCTATTGACTTCTGTGGGGATTTAACTGCGGGGTCAGCACAAGAGCTGGTTGAAAGAAACATTCCTGTTGGTGTGCTCCTGCGCAGGGCTGGGAAAGGAGACAAGACGCTTTAGTGACAGCAAATATCATGACAGTGTTGGCAAACCCTGCCAGTCAGCAGGCAGCTTTTGGCCCCAAACGGAGCAGGGGGAGTGAGTGTGACTGCAACACTTGCTTGATTGCTCCTGCACCTTTTAGTTACCACCTGCAAATGAGCTGGTAGCTCTTGCAGACTGGTGTCCTCATTACAAGGATCAGAAGCTGCTGGTGTGCATACCATGTTGGTAATCCCGGGAGAGAAATCAGAAACCCAGCTGGAATGAAAGCTGCTCTCCTCCACAAGGGTGGATCCTCCAGAGCGGGGTGGAAATACACCGATGGCATGCTGTGATTTGACACAGCAGACACAACCACTGCCCAGGCTGGACATGAGCTGTGGTTGAAACGGAAGTCAGGATGCGCACTTGTTAATCCGGCATGTCTCAAAAGCACCATAAAAATAGACTGGGAGATAGTTCATTTACAAATGAGATGTTATTTTTAGCATTGGGGAAAAAGGAAGTGCAGAACACTGTCACACTGTTCTTCACACTTGTTCATTTACCCAGGCTTCCCCCAGAGAGACCAGCAGCCAACGCTGGCTAGTAGAGAAGGTTTGCAGTAGGAGATCCAGTTTGCACAATTTGCTTATGGAAAGAAGGCCTTTTGTGGCACGCAGTGCAGCACGAAACATGTTGTTCTTCAGTACGGGGTGAGCTATCTCAGGCAAATGCTACCTATTCAACAAGGAGATGAAGAGGACCAGATGGAAAGATGAATTTCCTTTTCTAGGATCCAAGAGAGTGGGCTGACGCTGTTGCAAGCGGAGATGAAGGCTGAGTTGGAGAGTAAGGATCTGGCTGCAGATCTAAAATTTGCTGGGTGGAGGGGGAGAGAAACACTGGGCCAAATGTTCATGGAGAAACAGTAGGATGAAGAAAACTAAAGGTACTTTTAGTGTAGCTCTGCCCTTCAGCACAGTGATACCTGCCTTCCATCTGCAGGTTTCGTAAGCCAAGATACTTGTGCCTTAAAAAAATGGGAACACCCCACCTCACATTATGGTGAGAGGATGGTATTTACTTATTGACCATGGCAGTCCAGCTGTCAGAAGAACATCTCCCTGCCAGCATCCAGGCCCATCCTCTCCAAACATATCTGTCCCTCAGGGGAGGAAAATCACAGCTTACAGCCACACCAGCCTTTTATTTGCCTGTGATGGCCCTTTCTCCCCATCCCTATCTCCTCCAATAAACCAGATCTTCCAACCCTGTCTGAAACCCTTGTCCCTCTCCACCAGTGACTGCTCCTTGCCTCTGCACCCTCCTGACATGAGTGCATCCTCGAAATCTTTCCTCACCAGCTCCTGTGTCCCACTGTGTCCCCACAGGGTCATTCCTATCACTCCTCCTCGACTGAGAAGCATTTCACTCCACTCTCCTACTGACAGGTAGTGTGTCCATGCTGCCCCACCGCTCAGCACCGACACAGGTTGGTCTGCTCCCTTCCCCCTCTCCTGAAATAGCTGGGTTTCAGAGGCAGCTGTATGTGTTTTTATAGATGGAACTTAATGTCACTTGATGGACCACAGTGCTATTTTTGTGCCAAGTTAACACAGGCTTAGTATTCTGCATGTGTGAGTGCTTCACCCAAGACTAGTTGCTGAAATATAAATACCACCCAACCAAAGTTATTTAGAACTTCAGTTGGATTGACCTGATTGAGCCAATTATTTTCCCCGACAGAATTAATTAAACTGCATATAAAGTGAGTGAGATGTGAAAGACAGGTCTGCAGAATTACTTATTCCATTAACAGTTGGTTTGGAAAAAAAAGAAGAGTCTCTGTCCTTGACTTGGCTTTGCCATGGCCTCGTCAAGAAGAAGGGAATCAGGGTTTTCACATGGGAAGCTGCTCTGCTGGCAACCACAGTTCACTTGATGTTAGTTTGCATCAACAAGCTCCCTGCTCTCTTACATTCATGATGATAAGGGCTGGCTGTTTAAACGCTGTCGCAGAATCCAGGCTCCCTTCCTGCTCAGAACAACTGTTGCTCAGAGCGCCTCTGCGGAGCAAATTTATTGCCAAAGAAAGCGAAATGTAAATAGTTTGCAGCAGGTACGTGAGCAGGCCTTTCTTTACCAAGAATTACTTGGAGAAGAGCCAGTTGCTGCCTGTACACAGAGCTGGGGGGAGCAGCTTTTCAAGCATGGGAGTAAGTAGGACTGGCTTCAAAAGCGATGATTATTTTATGGGAATAACTCCAGTAAGGTGGGGAGAGATTGAGAAACTCATTTTTTCAAGCTCAAAATTCATACTCTAGTTTCCTTGGGACTCCTTTCTCCTCCAGAGCTCAAAACAAAGTGAGAGCAGCTCTGCAGCTCCAGTCTATGTGAATACTTGATTCTGGGGTGGCGTACATCCCAGTATCTTAGGATAGACAAAGCCTATTTTTCTTTTAAACACAGACCATGAGGAAAAGGTGCAACTGAGACATGGGGCTGGGGTCAGCTTCCTGTCCTCTGCACGGGGAGAGGAGTTCATGCTGTCCCCCTGAGCCTCCCTGTGCCCATGTCATGGCTGCTCCAGTGCAGCACCTTTCACACAAGATGACAGGTCTGCTTGCATCCGGGTTTGTAGGGCCTGGGGAGCAATCCCCAGCCTCAAGAGCTAAAGTTTCCACCTCACAACCAATAAACACTGGCCCTCTGCGTTCACCATTCTCTCTGACAAAATCCACCTGGACCATCCCTGCACAAAACACCACTCCCGATGCTACAGTTGGACATGGGGATTGTCTCCAGCGGCAGATGAGTCACTTGCACCCTCTTCTTTTCCAAGACCAACTTCTTTCTGATCTCAGAGCCTAAGTGTCCAGCCTTGTGGGAAGGGAGGCTGGGAAGCCGGGGAAGTCATCACCTTGTCCCTGCAAACACCTTCACCTTTGACGCAGTTTCGTCCCAGCATGATTCTTCCTCCACTGGCTGTTTGGATGTAACTCCTCATGGGCAGGTTAAAATGAACAAAGCAGTGACCTACAGAGCATCTGATGGTTACAAAACATATTGCGCGTAACCCTGCAACACCCGCGTCCAGACTGCAGGGCAGACCCCGTCACAGCACAGGGCTGCCACTGCCACCTCTGCCGGGGACAGACAGAGCCTGGGACTTTGCTGTGGCACAGCAGAAATGGAAAGTATTACTTCCTGTTTTCTGGGGTTATTTTAAGCACCGTTATCTGGTTTCCTGAACCACAGTAATGCTTTGTAGCTAACCGTGCTTTGCGGAGGAAAAACAGACTATACTGTCTCCCAAAATCTCTCCCCAGTCCCACAGCCTGGCTTGAGGAGATCAGCTGGATACTGCGAGGTGTTTGACCCCATCCCCTACGCCCTCTCACCTGCTCTGGAAAGCTTTCGGTGAAGGTGATTCTGCAATATCCTTCACACACACCCCACCCTGCCCCAGGGTTTACAGCCTCTTACAGGATTTTTTTACACCCTATCTAAGGATACATTGCTGTATATTAAGGCAACTATTTCTCATCTTACCTATAGGAGAAGAAGAGGAAAGTAAAAACCAGTTCTCTCTATACTGAAGGTTTGTGATTCCCCTCAGTCATCTGCTTTCTAGACAAAAACAAAGTCCCACTTATCTCGTGCTTTCTGAAACTTTTCCTATTTTTGCTGCTTTGCCCAGATTGTCTCTGACATGATATCCAAATCTGGACACATTGCACCAGGTGGGATCTCAGCAGCACTGGGTGGAGTGGCATAAGTAGCTCTTATACTGTCTGCCTGCTAACACCTCCTACCCAAAGATTCACCTTTTTCAAAACACCAACATATTATTGGCTTGCTCAGTTTGCGGTACGCCAAAACCCCAGCTCCTGTTCTTCAGTACTGCTGTCTCAGCACTTATTGTGCAATCTGTTTTTATGCATTTGATTTCTATATGCAATACTTCCAACTTGTCTCAAAATAATTCCATCTCACTGGGTCCAGATCATTTCTCCAGCTCATCGAGATCGCTCTTTTTCTGATTATGTCCTCCAAACTCATTATAGCTCCTTCCCAGCTCGATGTCTGCCGCACATGAAGTCTTTTCCATCATGCACCCTGATAATGAAGACAGTGAACAGAAATAGTCCCAAGGAAAAAATTCCCCTGTAGAATCCAACTTGAAATGCCTTCTTATTTTGACAAGAGACCACTGCAAACCAGCCAGTACATTTTTTCAACTACGTGAATGCAACTTCATGACGACTTCTTTTCTAATGAAGATTCACCCAGAAAAATCATTGAATACTTCAAACACCTCTTCATCATGTTTATTTGTTCTCTGTGTCCATTAAGTACTGGAGTTGCAGCTCCCTTTGCTTTACTCCTGCTCCTCATGCATTCAGAAGAACTATTTATGTTGCCTTGTTGCCTTGTTTTTACTCTTTGCAAGACTCCTTTTTTGGATTTCAAGTAATGAAGTGCTCCTGGGGCAGCTATATAGAGTTTACTGTAAGCTCTGTTGCTTGTCTGCACTGAGACAAGTTGCTGATTTGCTTGTAATATAGCCACCAGCTCTCTGCCCTTCTTCACGTAGAATTTCTTCCCAAGAGACTCTGACTAATGACTTCCTGAATTTGCTGAAATCTGCTTTTTTTTTTTAAGTCCGGGTCTTCATTCTGGCACCCTTAGATCCTGAAATAGCCAGTGATTTGTTCCCCGTCCCCAGTTCGGCAGAAAATGAAGCAGGCACAGAGAATGTCCAATTCTCATTTCATAAATTGGCCTCCTCCGGGACTGAGATGGATGGGCAAGATAATCTGAAAACTGCTGCTCTCTTTGCTGTGCTTGATCTGTAGGTAAAGGACTTTGACTTTAAGAGTTGTAAATCTAGTGGCCTTAGGGAGCACAAGAACGAAAGGGGAAAAAAATCCTATCAATCAAGGGGGTGGGGAACAGAAAGGTATAAGGTCTTAGTAGACGTATGAGAGAGTTATGTTTTAATTTGTTCTTGGAGAGATGGACATGACTAGCAGCAATTTAGGTACACTGGCTAACTTGGGCAGCTGCCAGGATGGACAGAACATAATTTGGTACATCCAAATCAGCTATTAAAGGACAGGAAGTTGGAATTAATCTAGTGGGATGAGAAATCATCCAGAGACTTTAACATTAAATGAGAAACATTTATTCTAACGTAGCACTAAAATCAGGAATGAAAACTGCAAAGCAAGTCAGGAAATTCACTGACCAAGTCCCCTTCAGCTAACTTTTCAGATGAGTGACCTGAGAGGAGGAGGCACTTAGCTTTTGGTGCCTGATAACATATCACTGTCACTGCGACAGTGAGAGAAGCTATTTATTTGGGACTTCAGGGGAAAAAGGGAAATGTTGGGTTTTGCTTTTTCTTAACAAATAAGGGTTAAATACTGCAAAAAGAGGTTTAGAAATATTTCAAAACTAATTACAGTATTTTATCAACTTATAGAGGAAACATTACATATGTGACTTTCTCAGAAATGCTGGCAACGAGCCACATCACAAAAATACTTCTTTGCACGTATATCAAGAAGAGACCAAGTGCCTTTATGATACATATATTAATTCATCCTAGATACCACAGCCACTGCTTAAGTGAGGATCACAAACCTGACCCTGAAAGCTGTTGAGTACCTACCAATAACGTCAACAAACTTCAAGAAGAAATTCAGGTGGTCAGTGACTTAACTACGTTACCTGGGAATTTTTACAACCACTTAGGCACCTGGACACTTTTATAAATCTAGACCTCTTTCTCCATATCTCTAGCACTCAGCTTTGTTCAGATGAGGGTCTCAAACAGCCGATCAGAGAAGGGCTGTTGCAATTCAGGGAGGATTTCAGTGAGTGGAAATCCTCCAGGTTTGGCAATTGCTGCTTCAGTGATGACAGAGCACCTTTAGCAAACCTATCAGCTGAGCTACAAAAATGTTTCTCAGGTTTTTTCCAAGCAGCTGTACTAATTTGGAGTAAGGAGGAACCTGGCTTTGTGAAGTAATTGCTTTTCTGTTCTCTCTCCCTATCTCTTTTCCAGAGGCCAGGTTTGCAAGCAGCTTGGCCTGTTTCTCATTTTCATGCCAAATTGCTTCTTCAGGTCCATCCCCTCCCCCAGGCCAAGAGAGGAGTATGTGGAGGAGACCGTCAGGCTGATGTTTTCTGACAGCCCTACACAGCACAGGGCTGGGGACTTATTGACTGCTTTCGAAGGAAAACAAAGCCCAGCCAAGGCTGCCTTTCAACCAAAAGCCCTGCCTCAAGAGGCGGCCTGCCCAAAGGATGGGGTAGAGCAGAACCGGACCCAGCGTCAGCCTGCCACTTCCCTTGAATTCACACACTTAACCAGAGCAACACCAGAGGGAAGGAGCTGCAAAAGCTCAGGCCAGACCCAAACCATTCAATCTGGCTGGGGTTAGGTTGGGCAGCAAGACGTTCCTTCAGCCCAGCTCCTCAGGGCTGCCCAGAGCCAGGCAGCAAGTGGACAGGAGGACGCGCTGCTCAGGGCTGGATTGAGCGTGCTCTTGGCTATGCTTGCTGCTGGACCGTGCTGGGTCACCAGCCCTGCTAAACTGACTGCCAGCCACGCTCAGCCGCCATTTCATTTATAATATAGACAAGGCCACATATACCATCAATGCACACCATGAGCTACAGTTTTATATTTCGATGACATTCGCAGTGGGTTAGTCTGAGGGCACGGATCCCTGGAGAAGATCCCAACCCATAAGATCAGAAGTGATGTTACAGTCATGCGTGTGCTTTCAGACTCTGGCGAATGTGAGGTATTTACCTCACCTTCCTCTTGCCACAGAGTAATGACGTGAATGTGGATTATGACCATAAAGTAGCTGTCAGGCTTTAAATTGACTCTCCGGTTTATTCCCTGGTAGGTTGTTCATTTGCCCTTATCCTCTGGGTTCTTGATTTTGGTGCTTGCTCGTCTTGTAGAGTAATTCACATTTTGTTATACATTTTCAAGAGAGAATAATAGCTTTTTACATATATAAGTGACTGTAAAGTATACCAGGGAAGGGAGAATTAGACCCTTATCTTTTGAAAGAATATCAAAAAAACAGAGGAAACTTTGGACTTGAGCCAAAGGATATTTCCTCATTTTGAATATAAAATACTAAGAGAACCGTATTAAAAACCATAATTATGGAAGCAAAAAGCTTTAACTAAGGTTGTGTTGCTAAATATTCAAAATCACCTTCTGCACAAAATCTTACCCCTTCAAAAAATCCTCCAAAATTAGAGATAATATATTCATTACAGTACTCAAAAGATTTCCATTTCAATTTGTTGTCAAGATTGAGAGGTTCTGAATAGGACTCCTGGGGAAAGGGCAACTTTACTATTAAAAAGATAGCACTTTGCTGCCTGAAAGTGATTTCCAAACACTGACTAATTCAGCCACAGAATAACACAGTGGCACAGGATAGCTGTGATTCCCCTTGCAATTCCCATTTTGTAGCTGGGAAGCTGAGGCACAGGTTTTGAATACTTTCTTCAAAGCAACAGTCAGTGACAAGTCCTGTCCAAGGCTTGGACAGCATTCCTATACTCCAAGTATGAGCATGTTATGAAGACTCCACACAAGTTATCAGGAACTTTCCTAAATGCATCGCATGCAGTCAGAACAATCCTGCTGTCTTCTGGTAGTGAAAGGGTGACTAACTGTCACAGGGGGAGGAAGAATGGGTTCTTCATGACTCATATGGACCATTTGGACTCAAGTAGTTTTATTTATTTTTTCACATTAAGGAAAAAAAATAGTCACCCACACAAAAGCTGTAGATGCCCAAAGAATCTATTTGACTGGCTGCAGTATCCATTGCTTCCCCTCCACTCATGGAGAATACTCAGCCTAGCCCCTGAGCAGAGATTTCTGTGCAATAAACTGTGACTCCTCCTGGGTCTCTGAGCCTAAAAGTGCCAACTGAATGAAGACTGTGGCTCCAAAGGCAGTTCTGCGAGGAGAAAAGGTTGTGAAAAGCAGCTCTGGAAGCTCCTGGCTCAGTCCCTTGTGCATTGGACAAAGCGGAGGATGCAATGAAAGTCAGAGTTTGTCCAAGAATCACACAATTGCAGAGCTTTGAGAACAAAACCAACATACGGATAAGGAAAATGTGATTTCCTTCAAAACAAGGCCTACTATTTCAGGTCAAGACAAAGTTGTGAGACATGTATGAATGTGGTTTTGCCACGTAACCCTCTGGTTGAGGTCAGTCATCTATCTCAGTTCAACTATTACTACATCAAGCTGAGGAGGGGAAAAGCCCAAGAGATCCTGCACCAATCTTTAACAATAAAGGACACTTCTGCAAGTGACTGTCCCTAGGGAACAGACTCTATGGTAATGGGTTTTCTTCAGAAACAGGGAGGAGTTTTGAATAGAAACTTCTCATTCTTGATAGATCTGAACCCCAAACAGCAGAGGATGTTGATCTGAGCCAAGAGGATGTCTTATATAGTCTTAATTCTGGAGAGGAAGAAAGGGGTTTTCCATCAGCTCCTAGAGTTTAAGGCTGGGAGGGACTCTTCCAGCTGAACCACCTGCACATTGTGGCTATGGATTCTGGCCAGTTCCCCTCTGCTGAGCCTGACCATGTATGTCTGACAGGGTAGGCTGTGCCCAGGTAAGGCTTCAGTTGACTTTTAACACGAAGGAACTATCTAGACAGGTCAGATAAAAGGTGAATTTCCTTCTTTCCAGTTTTCTAGAGGTAAAATGTTGGGAGAAACTCCCACAGCCTAAATCAGCAGAGATTCACTAGCCTCTGAGATAAGTGTCTGCTAAGAAAATGACTATAAACCATCAGGACTGGAACACACCGAGTTGTGTTTCCACAGATATTATTGTTTAGTCAGATACAATCTGACTTTATGAGTCACCACCACTTCCATTGTGCAAACAAATGTCCAAGTAGAGCTCTTGTAGAAGTGGATGCAATTCCAATGGCTTCACTGAGGTGAAACCTACCTACCCCAGACTGGGATTTGACTAAGTGCACGAAACATTGATGAGTGTCCTACAAAGAAAACGCTCAGCAGCATTAAATTGTTCTGTCAGATCCATGATGAGCACTCGATCAAAGTTGTGCATGCTTAAAAAAATCCATTGAAAGAATGTTCCCTAACAGGTAGACAGTGCATTAATGAAAGCAAGCATTTTCCTCAAATTATGCCAAAGGAGAAATTAATTACTGGGGGAATGGGGGAAGAAAAGGATCTCCACCTTCTGCAATCTCAGAGTACTGTGCTATTTTTACCTCTTGAAATCTAATTTCCATGAAACATTTCTGCAGAGTGCATATTTTCTGCACATGAATTCCTTAGCAGCCTCGCTAATATAAACGCTGTAATTCCAGAATAAAGAGACAGCGCACTGCTCCAAAGGCCATTGATTGGGAAAGGTTGTATTTCAAAGGGAACCTACAGCTCATGCCACAGCATTGTAAGTAACCACTGCCCAAGTGGGAGTCAGACTGACAAGAGGGAGGCTTAAACTCCCCGAAGGTAGGTCGTGTGGAGGGTGTATATTATCTCCAGTGGTACAGGCTTAGTTCATACCCAGAATATAAATACAAATCCACTTTGATTTTAATGTCCCCTGCTGATTCATGCTCATGCCAGATTCTGTTGTAACATCGTGAACAGCATTTACTTGTATCTGGTTTCAGTTGGTGGAGTTTACAATAATAATGACGTAACTTGCAGTGTTCCTAGAAGTATGTGTATGCTCTGAGCAGTACTGCTTGAATCCTTCCTGCTTCTTCAGCTCCCCTTCAATATCCTTTTTATCCCATATGCACCACTCTCCCGAGCCCTGGACACCCAGCAGATATCAGAAAAACACTTGCACTTTTCCCAACCAGCCTCATGTTCAGAAGAACGAGTGTTTCAGATTGACACATGGAGAGAGGGTCAACCCCAGTGAAACGTCCGCCTGAATGCACTGTGAACACTACCCCTGTGTTCTGGGCTGGAGGTGAAATTTTGCCCCTGGGAAGTGGGACCCAGGCTCAGTGTCTCCCCCTGAGACCTCCACAACAGTGCCACCCCCAGCAGGAGCTCTGTGACTACTGGTATGGGAGACGCTGCCTCCCACCCCAGTGTATCTATGGAGTGGGCTTGCTCACAGACACCCTGCCTTTGCCCCAGGAGGATTGCTGCTAGCTATCTGCAGTGAAGAACAAAACTCCCAGGGATTTTATCACTGCCATCTGAAGATGGAGGGAGATGCATGGCAGAACGCTGTTTCTAGCACTTGTTTTGGGGGGATTTGAACTCGTGATCCTGTCCCACATCATCATCCTGTGGTGCCATCCTATGCCTTCTGCCTTAGGAACAAAGGGGAAGACAGCACAGGGGGACTGGTATGTGCTTGAGAAAACATCTGCTCATCACCCCATCATCCCTCACCATTTTAATGCAGCACTTAAGGCCAGATTGGATGGGGCTTTGAGCAACCTGGTCTAGTGGGAGGTGTCCCTGCCCATGAAAGGGGGGTTGGAACTGGATGATCTTTAAGGTTCCTTCCAACTCGAACCCTTCTGTGATTCTACATGAGGTTTCGGCCTGTCAGCATCAGCCCATCTTCTCCCCATGGGTAGAAGCCCTTCTGGCATGCACAGTATGGCAAGGGGTATGTCAGAGGTGCCAATTTCCACAGTGGAAAAGAGAGGCAGCCCTCATTCATGCCTCAGTCTCTGAAGAGCCATTGGCCAAAGGAGAAATGAAGGAAAGCCCTCTCCATTGCTACTGCAGGAGCAAGAAGAAAACAGAATTTGGTGGTGCTTGTCCTCTGTGGCTGATATTACTGCTGGCATGAGCAACAAGTCAAAACTAAGGGCCCTGCAGGTTGTTTCTGTTCTTAGGGGAAGCTGTCGCAGTCTTCTGTGTCTTTGATGGACCCCTGCTCGTCAACTAAGGCCACAGAAATGTCTGGTTTTCCTGGACACCATAAGACTCAAAAAAGAGACTGTCCTCTGCCTACAGCCTTGATTGAGAAAGTCCCTCGCCTCTGGCATTTCTTTTGGTGCCAGGCTCCCAGAACCTTTTCAAGCAACGCTGAAGACTTTCTTTGCTGCCTCCCCTCCTGGTTTCCATAGGCTTCTGCTCTCTTCTCCCAGGCACACAAACTCCTCTTGCTCACACTGTACCCTGAGTGTGCCCTCCATTCTGGGCAATGAATGACCACTGTTATTTCATCTCCTTGACTGTGAAGAGGCATTACCCTCTCCATCAAGCTCTTGGAAGGAACATCTTATGCTCCTTATGCCAGAAGAAACTGTGAAATATTACATACATTGAGTTAATACCTCAGAGGCTCGTTTACAGCCTTATTGTAACCGCATAGTGGTAACCTCCACGTACACAGCAGCACGACTGTCACCATGGGCTATACTGTGCTAAACTTTGCAAATGCAGCAGTTTTCTCACTCTCCTTGACGCATAAACCAACAGCCTCTGTGCAGAACAAACTCAGGGGTAGTGTGCATGGCCGTACCCCAGAGCGCTGCTTCTTTTCTCCCTTGGGGTCAGGGGAGGGAAGACATGCAATAAAGGGAATTACCCATCCAGATTCATCTGGCCAGTGTGCCACGTCCTCAGAAGCAGCCTCCCACTAGGCTGTGCCAGCAATGTCCTACCTGGTTCCACATCGCTTGTGACCAAGATGAGTCACCAGGCCCTTTGCAGGCACGTTTTCACCCTGTCAGCCAGCCATGGCTCCGGCTCTCCTTAGCACAGAACATTCCCAGGTTCGCAACCCTCAGCGTGCGACACCACTTCCTCCCTTTGGGAACAAATAATTTGGTGTGTAGGTTCAAAGTAGGACACTTGAAGGCTCTTCAGTGACTCCTCACATGGCAGGACTGAGCCTGGCAGCTCTAACTCACAAGCAGGACGGTGCAGTAGGTTTTGCGCTCAGATTTTTGCTTTGCTTCTCACTGGGAGGTCCCTGTCCCCACTGCAGATATCTCAGGTGGCCCTGAGGTGGGTCCTAGGCCACGGTAGCCCGCACACAAAAACATGAAGGAGAAACGAAATGGGCATCAGAGTGTCAATTGAGTAGGAACCTCCTTGGAGAGGACTGTGGTGGAAGGTGAGAGGGAACCAGATGTCCCGAGGACACTGTCCTCACTCACAGGTCAGGGCCCTGGCTGAGAGCAGAAGTGATAGCAAGGCCCCTGTGAAACACTCACAACATTTCTATAAGTCTTCAAATGTTACACTTTCACAGTTCAGTTTCTTGCAAACTACCTCATTTGGAGGCATGAATTGTAAAGCCCCAGAGGAAGGTTGTTGGAAAATAGGATTTTTGAATTTCAATGGACTTTCAAAGCAGACTTCCTGTTCAAGCCAAACTCACACCTTTTCTCCACTGAAAGTTAAATTAGAATGAAATCCTGTTGTCAGACAGGCAAGTTGGGGTGAAAATCCCCTCAAACACAGAAAGCCAGCCCTTAGCCTCAAAACTACCCACAAAAGTACTTTTATTTCTCCTTTCTTTGTTGTTTATCTCAGCTATTAACATTCTGCTGGTACCTCCAATTAGCATATGAACTGACCATGTCCCTTCTTTTAAATCTCTCTGGAGAAACAAAAGAGATACTCTTGCTCTTGGTAAATAGAGCAGTGCAGGTGCTCCTTGCAGATAAGGTAAAAAAGCAACTTCAAACATTAGTAACAACTTATGAAGGCCATGGCTGAATTTTTAGTGGCTGAGCACCAGAAAGTCCTGGGATATGAGTACATGTTTCATATTTCTCTTTATTTGAGCACAAAAATCCGGGTTCAGAGACAGGTTAAATGAAGGGATTTCTCTATTGTAAGAAAAGATGGTACTGAGGTTATGTTCAGGTCTATCGGATGTGAGCATTTGCTTTGTTTCGTGTTACAAGATCAAACAACATCAAAGGAGATGCCCATTTTGGGGCTAGCAGATGAATTCCAGCCATGGCAATAGGCCACCAGAGAACAATCTCATTTCTGAGAAGATATAAAAATTATTGCTCTGAATCACTCAACACCTTGACCGAGGCAACGAGCTGTGGCAAGGTACAGGGACGCCACAGCCATCAGCCAGATCACACACGCCCGGCGTGGAGGACCAGCACTAAAAACACCCTGCTCCCCCATCCCACCTCCTCCCCACCAGATAAGACCAACCCCAGTATCCGCAATCTCACCAGCAGCGCTTTGCCACGTGCCGTAAGCACTGCCAAGGCTCATTCCCACTCTGAGGGTGGGTGCTGCGAGGGAGGGAGCCAGACCCTGGCCCCTCATAGCCAAGCTCTTCCCGCAGCACCGGTGTGGGTCTCCACTTCCCAAATTGTTCAGCGTCCAAGTGTGGCAGGCCACACACAGAGCTGGCAGCTTGCGCAGTCTTAGCCCTCCAGGAAAACCCCGCAGTTTTTCAGAAATGATGCTGTTGTGGAAACCTGTCTCTCAAACCCAACATCCCTCTTTGCCACAGCTGGGGGAAGGTGAGGGGCAGAGAGGTTCGTTAGGGGATTTGGGGGGATACAGAAGTTTAGTGGGATACAGAAGTTTAGTGCAAAGACATCTGCTTTGAAATGTCTACCTCAGGGCGACCAGGAAAGCTACCCCATGAATGACTACAGCACTGCTTCCCAGTCCGGTCCCTAAAGGCATGTGACTGGGAATTTTTAAAACTAATTAGCTACGATTAAGTGTTTCACATTTGTGTCAGCCCCACACATTGAATTATAGTTTCCCAGATCTTTTACGTGTTGCAGTTGAATTTCTTTTTCAATATCAAAGACTGCATTCTTTCTCCTCGTAATATATTTTTAAGAGTGACGAGAGATCGATAAAAACATGTAATTTAGGGATCCATAAACCCCACATAATTTAGCTTCATATACCGTGTTTTAATAAAACAAGACATACCAGCCAGTTGGTTTGTGTGCAGGTATATACATCTATGTCCCTGGTTTGGTTTATGTTAGGCTTTGTGCTTTTAAGCTCTGACAGCTATTTAACACTTTATTAGGAAAACCAAAACACAATTAAAATATTGTAATGTGAGCCTCCTCTCCTCAGCTTAAATTAAAAATAACGGCCTGCCCCAGTTTTTCTCATGGGAAAGAAAGAAAAGGAAGTGTTCATCATTCCCCATCCTTTGCATTTTTTGATGGGCATTTGTTGCACTTAAACAAACGAGCAGTGTTTTTCTCTAGACTTTCCTCTATAGACCCAGATGACTATGACAGACAGTCAGCAATCAGCCTCAATTATAAACAACTTTTCATTACTTAATGTGACCCTGCCTGGAAAAGGGAAAGCTGTGAAGCAGGCAGCCCCCGTGCTCTCCACGGGGATCTCCTTCCCCACGTAAAGGACAGAGCCACCAGCTAGACAGAGAGCTCCGAGCTCGACAGCGACTCGGTGTGAAGAATCACCTGGCCACACGAATACATCCCTCGATCGCAGCCACAGTCACACCAGGCCAGCGGAAGAAGCCAGGAGAAAACTTTCCTTCTGTAAAAGTGAGTGGCAAGCTGCTGAATCACTCTGGCAGGCAGGAGTCAGCATGTCTAGGGGAAGGGAAAGTCAATGTCTCCTGGAGGGAATATTAATAATAAAAACCAAAGCAAGGACATTCAGGACTCAAAAGGATCTTTACATTTAGTAAAAAAACATTCCAAGAGTGGCTCCATGCACAAATTAATATTTCAGGAACCATAAAACAATATTCATTTTATATTTATGATACAACATCATTCATCCACCAGGGTTTCGAAGTATTTTACAGCCGCGCACTAAGAAAGCATCTCATTTGCTGTGAAATGCAGCCACCTTGTCACAGGAGCACAGCAGTTGACAGGACTGTCTAGGGCACAAGGGAAAAAATGCTCACATCACGGGAATTTGACAGAGCTCAGCACTGATGCTCCTCTTTTTTAAGTCTAGGATGGGCCTACGTATTTGCAGGAGCTGGGCTTAGGGAGACAAGACAAGTGGAAAAATTAGGTACAACAACCACAGTTGAATAGAGAAGTTTTAGACAAGTCCTTGGTGAAATCTGACTGGTCCAATGCAGGTAAATAAAGATGTCATAACTTACGCAAAACAAATTTTATTGTCCTTCCTCCCAGTCAGGTCATAGCAGAAACTAGCAAGGTTTGTCAGGAGCAACTCGTGTTTTGTAAGCCAGGGCAAATCCACAGGAGCCACCACCAGTGCAGCAAGCGAGCCTCCGGGGATCCCCTCCCTGCTGGGGCCCATCCTCTCCTCAAAAATTGGAGGGGTAGCCCTCCATTTCTTCTTCACTCCACCCCTGGCAGCCTTCCCCCAGCAGAGGAAAAGGGATGCAAAGTTAACCTTTTGTTTACGGGGGACATTCAGAATTCACCAGCCCGTATGTATATCCACCCATTCCATAGACTGAATTTATGTGAACAGTTGATCTAAAGAGTAACAACCAGTAATACCCTTCAGAAGGAAAAATGCAGAATGCAACACCTCTGCCACCAAGCTAAATAATCCTCTGTGCATAAATATTCTTGAAATATAGAATTTGTATCAGAAGCAACAGAAGCTGTGATATGGGATGTGTTTTGTTACAGTCTGGTGTAGATTAAAAGTCAAATAATGCACTCTCAGAGACAGACACAGCCTCAAATCTAATTTTCCTCTCAAAATAGAAGTACAATAAATAAAATAGGCAGCCAAACCCATCTACGTAACTCCAAGCAGTGCCATGTGCTCGGGTTTTTTTGTGTTTAGATACATATAAATGTACATACGCATGTACATATACACACAGTTAAAATATGAATTTATATTTACTCAGGGATGGCGTTTGCTTTTGGTCTCTCTATGAAGGTTGAGCATTTCTAAAATAGCCATGAGAAATCAAGAGAGAAGGGAAAGGGATAAAAGCCTTCAATTTTCATTTGGAAAATGCTTCTGTTTATTGATAGGGCTTCTCTTTGCTAAAAATTTGCTAAGAAAAAGAAAGAAAATGTTAGCTGCAGCTTACCTACTGAAAACGCAGTAGGTAATTTGATGGAAACGTATGTTAATGGGCACCGAGGACTGTTGATTCAGAGCATGGCAAAAAGCACAAAACCTCCTACAGCTCTCTGAAAAAATGACGACAACCAACATGAGCCACCGGAGGGTTTTCAACTGAGGTATGCAGTATTTTACACAAGTCTTTCTAGCTGCGTACGGTATCTCAGTCAGCACTTGTAGCTTCTCCAGACAGACCTCAGAGCCCCCTAGGACAGCAAGTCAGGTGCTAGGTGTTTTACAAGCTGGAGGAAGGAGGCTCCATGGAAGGACTTGCCTTGACAAAGCCTCTCAGCAGGACCCTGCCGGTGCTGGGGTCAGTAACCTGCTCTCCCAAATCCCTCCTCCTCCAGTCTAAGCATTGCCATGGGCTCGCTGCCCCTCTCACGCCTGAAACAGCTTGTAATTTTTTGCCACTGCTTCTTTCTTTAAACATACACTCAACACACACTTTCCGAAAATGTGTCCCCTTACACCTCCGTGTACACTGGAGTATCAATCATGCCAGCACTCTGCAAATGCTTGCAGAGCACAGTGGAGTATTTGGTGTAAAGATATTTAAGAGTCCAAAGGTGAGTTAGAAATATATCAGATGAGCAATCCAGGGGAAGAGGCTAATTCAACAGAGCTTAACTGGGACTGTGCAAGCATCAGAGAGAGATTCCAGTTGTATCTGAGCTCCCGGCAAGATTAACTACTTAGTCGTATCATATTGCCCCAGAAAATTTCCATTGACTACTCATGCCTCAGAACTTAATATTATTTCCAGCTTTATGGGAAAATAGTAACTTTGGTGGGTGACAATTAATATGTACAGTAAAACTTGTGTATATGAGAAAAAGGATCGGGAATGGTCTAGCCCATATTTTATTCCCAGTCCCAGAACCTCTGGTAAATAATAGGAACATGCATTTTCCAGCTTAATGCTGTGATACTCTGTTACCTGGATGCATATATTGTCATGACACACACATATCCAGGCACTTCTTGTAAGGTGGGTCTTTCAATTCAAACATGAAAATCTTTTAAAAGCAACCCACTTCCACTCTGTTATAATAATGTTCTCTGCTACTGAATCTAAGCCAGGGACTCTGGGGACAGTGAACACCTTAATGTTCTTGGAAAGTCATTTAACATCTGTCTTTTTCTATTTAAACCCTGCTGATCACTCCATGGACTTAATTTTCCCAGCCATAAAATGAGCCAACAAGATCTACTTACCTGGTCTGTGGATAGAGATGTTTGCAGTAAAGGACTTGAAGAGAGAAGTAATTAATGAAGGTGACCTTCCCGTCTGCCACAGGGTTCACCACCTGTGTAAGGACATGGTGTGAAGATCAAGTTGAGCAGCTGAGATATCCGATAGACTGATTTACACAGACAACTAAGTCAACCGCAGGCACAAGGCTGCTGTCGAAAGGCACTGCAAGTCAAGGGGACATCCCCGCACTGTGTGGGACAAAAGGATGAGGTGGATGGGATGCAGCACCAGCACTAGGGCTTGGGAGAAGGCTTGATTCAGGGCAAGGCCCCCGAAAGGGAAGTAGACCAGAAGTTAGTGTTGAAGGACAAATCATTCCCCTGTCTCAACACTGTTAAAGCTTACACCAACATGAAACATGCCTCCATCCCACACTCCCTGGTCAAGTTGCAACACAAGCACCATAATCCAACCACTAAGCATCTCTCTACTGCAGCTGCTCTTGGGGCAGGGATGTCTCTCTCCTGTGTCTCCCAGGGTAAGGGCAGGAGCAGGTCTGTGCTGCTCCCCTGACGATCACAGAGCCAATTAAGGACTGCCTTTCAGTGCCATAACTCACGCAAAAATCAAGAGGCCACACTTCACTCTAAGTATCTAATTGTCTTTTCCTTACATGGTGCTTAATCATCAGTAAATATAGGAATAAAACATTAGGAAGGACAGCTCTGGCTTACCCAAATAGCTCTCTGCTCTGGTGTCAGTACACCAGTCCCTTTGCCATTCCCTCTCCTTGTTCAAGCTGTCACCCCTTCTTTTAGGGCACAGAACCTCACACACCCTCATCCTCCACTGCCCAGAGCTGTTCCTGAGGCTGGTCCACACAGCCGCCAACACAGGCGACAGCCTGCATCATTGCTGGGCATTCTAAAATCTCCTCCTCAAGCACACGATGAGTGCAGCTCAGCTAACTCATGCCCCTGCAGAGGCACCTGGTGCCATCCATCGAGCATTTACACACTCTTCAGAGGAGGGAGAAGGCTGTGTAGGATGGGCCAGGTAGGTTTGGTGTGGGACTGGTCACAGGCAGGGCCAGATGGCACCACAGGACTCTTTGCAAACATAGATCCCCACACAGACTTTCTGGTTATCCAACAAATGATTACCATGTCCCTTTAGGACGTGTATAGCATGTGGCAGCCCAATTACAACACATGGAGGAGGAGGGGCCGGTGCCATAAAACAACAGCCAATAATGAAAACTAGCCTGGGGGGAGGCAGGGAGGGAGAGACTTTAACTCTTCCTTTTCTTTTTTCCTTTCCCTATCTTTAGTTCCTTTCACTTTCTCTCCCTCGGCTTCTTTTGTTGGTTTTTTTCCTTTCTTTTTTTTTCAATCATTGCACAATTTTTTCACAGTCAAATATTTTCAGTGTTTTCAGTTCTTGATGGGTGCAGGCTTCTCCTTCTGCCAGGAAGGGACGGAAAGGCTCGAGGGCAGAAGCACTCCCCCTTTCAAGCCAGTCACCCATGAAGGCAGCTCCAGATGACCCACAAGCTCTACAAAGCCAGCCCCATCCTGGAGCCTCATGCTCTTGTAAGGCTGCTTATGGTAATAAAAACCCAGCATTCACTATGAATAATCACAGATTTTATTTATAGTGACAAAATGAGAGGGCCTTTCATGCAATATTCACTCAGGTTACCCAGGTCAATAGCAGCCTAGTCATAGTGACTCATACTCTGGAATTAAATATTTTAAACATAGCACAGTTATAGTCTGAGCCTGGCTTGCCTTCAGTAACTGCCTTGATCTCATTTTCCTCCTTTCCTCCCCAAAACAGACTAGAGAATTCAAAGTATCCCATACAATACAGCACCTGGTTCTTCTTATCCTGTGTCAGACATGAGTCAGTGATCAAAGACACAGAAATGGGTGCTCACGCTGTCTCTTGGAAGAGTTTTGCCCAGTGATCTATAGGAAACAGGGGCACGTGTGTAGGATGGGGCACCTCAGAGGCTCCCAGCTTTGGTGCCAGGACACCATCCTTGCAGGGTCAGGTTGTTGCTGCTCTTACAGTAAGGTCACTTGAGGACCCAGGTAGCCAAGTGATACATGCAAGGTCATTGAGAAAACCAAATGAAAGAGCTGGGAATGGAGTTTTAAAGCTCCGAGTGTAAGGTCCCACCAGGAAATTGCCTGCAAGTTTTTACGATTCAGACGACTGAAGGGAGAGTGCTGCTTGCTGAAGCCTTTTGCCCTCCCTTGACACACAGTAAAGGACTTGTGCCTTTGGTCCAGGCACAGCTCCTGCTATCCCAGCATAGCTTCAAAGGAGATGTGCTAAAGCATCCCCCACTGGAGGTGCAAGTTGGTCCAAGGGCTACCCTAAAGCCAAGGCTGGAATAAAAGCGTCAGAGAAATAGCACCACTTGGGCTGGAGGGCTTTCCCCACCTCAGACCTGAGAGTTCTGCCATGAAAAGCTGAGGCCAGTCATCAGGGAGGGTTTGAGCTCTGTACGATCAAAACCCCTAAAAGCAACTTCAGTGAACTGCCGAGCACTGGTGTGTCCCCAGTCCCCGGAAGATGCACCCAGCCTTGCCCACTAGGTAGGAACAGAGAAGAACCACTGCCCAAATCCACCAGAAATGTCAGGAAAGAAGGCATGTAATGGGGGACACAATTATTTGTGATTATAAATTACCTTCTCTACAAGCTTTCATGCAAAGATAAACTCCTTATTTTTTATCTTATGGGGTGAACTTTGGCTCTCACCGAATACGTGGACGCAAACTACAGGCCAGAAACACCTTGTGAGTCAGGGTAAATTGGGAATGACTCTGCTGGAGGCCACAGCGCCGTGACTCGCTGGAAGGCAATGCAGACTCCGGTTGCCTCGCATCGCGTTGGGTTATTGACTGACCCCTGCGCTGCCAGCACACCAACCGCTCTCTGGCACAACAGGCACCTGGGCAGAAAGATCAGTGGCCACATCAGCCCCAGGAGGTGACGTGTGCTCTGCTACTGGTTTTTAAGTGTGCCATTCAGAAGGATTCCTGAGACCACGCAGCGCGCAAGGTGCTGCCATTTTTCACATGAATGTATTTTCGGGCTGTCTTTTATTTTTCCCCGCAATAAAACTGGCCAGAAGAGAAACTACGCTGAAACACTAAATCGCTTTGATTCAAGCCTTTCCCATTTGGACGGGGCATTATTGGAACAATGGATATAATAAAGTGATGCTTGTTTACATGACTTTTCCATTAGCAGAGGAGAATTTGTGGGAGGTGTAAACTTTTCCAGACATTCAATTTGAGCTGTTTAATGAAACATTTTAACTAGAGCATCAGGGTATAAAAGGGTGATTTACCACAGCTTATTGCTCAGTTAGAGTAGAGGAGAACATTTTAAGGAAATGTGAGTAAGAGATCGAGCCTACAGTCTCTTTATACACATCGCAGTCCTTAGCAGCACATGCGAACTTCTCTGTGTTAACACCCAGTTACAATCCCAGACCACAGTCACTATTTCCACTATGTCCACAGCAGTCCCATTAAGTCTGCTCAGGGAAGGAAAGGCTTCACTCAGCAGCATCTAGTTACAGGGCTGGGTCCTTCAAGGGCAGCAGCATCTGTGTTGGTGAAGGCACCATTGCTATTTGTCACGTAGCATCCTTGGCCTGAGCAATGGAACCTCTTTTACTAAAAAAAGCCCAAATGTTCAGCTAAAGACTGAGGTAATCCCTTCCCTCTCCAGCACAGCCACTTCACCAGCACGGAGGTGCAAAAGAACTACCTGTTTACTCTGCAACCAAGATGTTGTTTACCTCTGAAGAAGCAACAACTCCCTACGGTTGCCCTAAATGTGGCCAAAGGGGTGTAAAAACAAAACTTTGGTATAAGACTTGAACCACAACCTGTCACCCACCATCCAGGCACAGGGATTTATTGTGCCCTCTTCTGTCCAGCCAGACCTGTTTGGCTGCTGAGTAAAGAGCATATTTGGGGTGGATGTAATAGCAGGAAACAGCTCTCTCCTACAGCAACAGCAATCATCTTACCAGGCATGACTGCTCTCATTGTAGGGAAGGACGCAAAAAGCCAGAGGAAGTTGTGGTTCACCATCTGGATAAACCTGTTGACAAGCCAGCATGTTCTAGAGGAGCACAGTGCAAATGGAAAGGGATGTCGGAGCTGGTCAGGATGCTTCCCTAATGGTCTGAGTATCAGAAAGCACTGTGCTGCCATGCGGAAGCATCAATTGCTCTGCATTGGTTATTGATCTTTCGTATAGCCGCTTCTTGTGTAATTATGTCTCTAGACAGGATAGGGGAGAAAAATAACTTAGGAAACAAAAAGTATCAATAGCTGCAGCTGAGGTTCTGAAGAGTTTTATCGATTCTGGATTCTGGAACAAGGACCACAAGCTTCCCTAGTAGAGAAATGACATTCTTACACAAAAAAAAAAAAAAAAACCAAAAAACCAACCACCTTGGAGTCAGGTTATGGTAACTGCCACTTCAAATGGAGTTATGAAAGGGAGGAATTTGTACCCCAGAGTTTAGCCTTTGGACATATCTTTATAAATAACAAGCTCTGCTGGGGATATACTGGACACAGCAGCCCATGGCCGGCCCTGGTCTCCCAGGAAGGGCAAAGGTGCTCTGCTCTAGCACTAACAAATATTTTGGACTCTCTGAGCAAAAGTTCTAGGGCCTCTCTCAGTTTCCACTACTGTAATGCGCTTCTAATAATGAACTTGCACTACATCATCGCCAGGCTGAAAAAGTGTGCATTTCTGTCCTAAAAAACCCTGCTCTTCCACACCAGTAGGCCAGCAGCACTAATAGCTTGCATTAGCTAATAGCACCTGGAGCATCTTTATGGATCAGCTGTGAGTTTGTTCATGACATCCACACATGAGGAAGGAAGCTCCCTGTACATGAAATTGTTTTTAAAAAATGTGCAAAAGAAAACAATGCTGGAGAGAAGCCAAATACGAGAAATACAAGTGATTAAATGACACCAACATGGCCAATGCAGTACTCACAATTTTGAAGGACCTAGTGACCCCACAGTTCTTATATTTGGTGTTACAAAACAGAGAAACTCTGCCACAGGAAAAAATCTTAAATGCAGTAAGATGTCCTCGGAGTAAATGTATGAATAGCTTGATGCTTGATTTGTCTTGATGGATGGATAGACATTGTCACAGTTCACTTCATCTGACAGGACTAAGACTCATACTTGGTACAAATTGATTCAGAAAAGAGAAGAGTGACACGTGCTATTACTGTTACATTTGATCATAATAACTATGTACTATAAACAGATTTTGATGCATGGCTGCTCCAAGGGAAAAACTGAAGAGAAGGCCAGCGTATCTTGTACAAAGCAAGAATCAAAAACTCTCCTGAGCACACTCCCCTCGATAGAAGACTTTGGAGGGTGGGAAGAATCAAGTTCAATCCTGTCCTGCTTTCCCCCTTTTGTCCTCTCCATCCACCCCATCATCGCTTCACTTGATGCTCCTAAAGGATTTGCTAAAGGCAAGGGAAGGAAGGAACTCTATCTGCGCTGCGTGTGGCTTCCTGATGTTGAATCTAAGCACTCTTACAGCTGTTAATTCTTCTTCTCCTGCCCTGTTTACAGGAGAAACCCTGGTTTTGTTTATCCTGCTCTCACGCAAGACAAGCAGGACTTTAGGATTCCTGCACGCTCCAGCCACTTGTCACAGTTTCACTGCCTGGACATACAGAACGTCTGCGTCTCTGAGGAAGGGGAATTTAATTGAGAAGAGGTATCACTGAAGAGCTAATGTAATGCAGTTAACCCTTCTCTTGAATACAAAATTAAAAAAAAAAAAAAAAAAGAAAATAGACAGTGGTAATGCAGAGGCCTAGGTGGCATCCTCTGTTCCCTTACACACCGTGCAACACAACAGAGGCTGGACAAAACATTCCCCAAGTCCTGTAGCCAGTGACGCCAGCTCACTGCCGGGACATTCTCTGGCCAGATCAGGAGAAATGGCCATCCTGGCACGCAGAGCCCTGCCCTGTGTCCGAGGAGAGAGGACTCTGTCCCCTGCCCTGCCCAGCACTTGCAATGCAAGGTGATCCTGGTTGCATCAGTGCCTGTCCCTACGCCAGCAGGAGAGCAGCCTCCCATGAGGAAGGGGGGCAAAAAAGATGTATATGTTTATGTGTGATCAGTCACTGAATATATTTGCCTTTTTTTTTTTTTTTCCATGAATGGCTCTTATTTCTTCTTGGGTGCTTCCTGCCAACAAGAGGAAAAGGGAAAAAAGATTCAATCCGGGTGTTAGCAAAAGTCACCCTTTGCAAACAGAAAAGCACTAAACATCTTCCTTTTCTTTTTTTCTTCCTTTTCTTTTATAAAGCAAACAATCAAATGCAATCCGCCAGGGAGAGTGATTCATCATAAAATCTCTCTATCTAATCAGCCTGCCAAAGAAGATTTTTGCCTTCTTATAATTGCGAGGAGCACAGAAGTTTTCAGCAGCGCTCCTTCCCAGCGTAAATGAACCGGGCGAGAAATCCCTTGGAGTCCCACAGCCCCTTATCTGATGGGCAGCCTCACTCCCTGGTCACAAAGCAGAAGTTAAAATTGGTTTCATTACTGTCAAGGGCAACCAGTGTGATACCAGATTATCACACTTCTTCCCACCTCCTTCTCCTCTCCTCACCCCAGCACTGGTGGGCACAGGCACGTGCACGCTCGCACACACTTAGCCCGATTTCCTTACCCGCGTGGCATATCACCGGCGGATTTTGACAGCTATACAGGTAGAGGCTGTGAGCTGGGTATCTTTACCGAGAAAAAAATATTTAGCCGTAGCACGGCAAGCTAGAAGACGGGGGAATTGGAAGAACATAATGAAGAGAGAGGCAGCAAATGAAAAGATGGAGTGGATAAGTAAAGAAGAAAGAGCCTTTAACAAAAATGCACAACAAATAGAGGAATGCGAAAGATTGTTTCTATGGCAATGTAAGAAAGGCTGCAAAACTGCTGTCTGCAAGCAAATGTATTTAAAATGAAACATGAGGTAACTGAGGTAACAGAGTCTGTGCCACTAACGGCAAAGCAATTTCGCAGCATTGAGTCTCCAGCGTCCCCCACCCCCTTCACCATCCCTTGCAACGTGAGAGCACTGCCCCAGATTTTGGTGTCAGGGACATTCTTGGGGGGGGGTGGTGGGTGTAGTGTCCCCCTTCAGTGGCCACAGCCAGGGACCACCACTCAGGTGGCAGGGCTGTCACTCCCTGCCAACCCATGGCCACCCAACCAAGGAGGCCCTGGGAAGCAGAGCAGAGATCCTTGCCGAAAAAAGCCACCCTTGCCCAGCTCCCACTTCTTCCCAGCAGAGCCCTGGAGGTCCCCATGGCCTCCAGCTGCACAGGGGTACTGGGGGTGTCAACATAGCAGCTTCAGCCAGGCCTGTCTGCCCTCCTTCCCCACTGGCTCCATCCACCACACGGGACAGGGCCAGCCTGTCCCCCAGGAGGGACCCAGGCTCCTCTTAGGACTAACTGGTGGCCTCCTGGCTGATGACAGATTTTTTAGCAGGAAGGTGTGAATCTGGGGAGGGGATCTGGAAAGGGGTCAGCTGGACCAAGGAGAGGGAACGAGCTGCCATATCCCCCGTCAGAAGCCTTTTGAGGCACTGACCTTAAGAGGAGGCAGGGGACAGGACGGGGTTTGCCTGCGCCGAACCAGGGACGTAGTGGGGAGGCAGCGACGCTCATGGTGGGGTTTTTCAGGCAGAGGAGGCACTGAGGCGGCTGCAGGAACAGACAGGAGCGGGGCCTGGGCTCGGCTTGCTCAGGAGCACCCCGCTCCCGCAGGACCCGCAGCAGGTCCTGCGCACGTCCGGTAATGTCCATCTGCTCCGCCGACCACCTGCAGAGGCGGGCAAGGGAAACGAGTCTCCTCACACAGAAGCCAGGCTCATGGCTTGGTCCAGCTACACCACCCTGAATGCTCCCTTCCTGCACAGGTTTTGGGCAATCTTAAAAACTGAGCGTTTTAGACACACGCTGAGCTGTGTGATGGGGCTTGCTCCTCTGTTTCTCCTCATCCTGGTTTGAGCAACACAGGACTGATTTCTCTTCTAATGCTTGGGAAAACTGCACTTTTAGAAGACTCTACCATCTGAATTTGTGGAAATAGTTACTTTATAGTCAGCTATGGTACACAGGTTTCAAGGTCTCAGTGTTTTCGAGCTCACCAGGTGCGGGGATGAGGAGAAGCGAGACCCGGACACTTGACCTAAGCCAGCCAACAGGATTTTTTCATACCATGAACGTCAAGTTATATATAAATTATAAAGTTTGCTGAGGAGTTCTCTCTCTCCCTTGATGGCTGAGAACAACAACATGATCCTGAGAACTCCTTCCCCTGGTGCCAGAGCCCTGAGCCCTTCCCTTCCTCCCAAAGCCATAGTGCTCCCAACGTCTGACATTTGCTGTCCCCTGCTGGGAGCGCACAGCTTCCTGCTGATAGAGTGGGATGAGTATAATCCTGTATATTTTATGTTGGTATTGGGATCAATACTGGTTCTTTAGTGTTATTAATGTTAATTATTTAGTAGTATTCTATTAAATCTGTTGCATATTTCAACCCACGTTTCCATGCTTTTTCCCAGTTCCCCTTCCCAGGTGGAGAGGGGCCATCGGGTGATAGAATAATTGTCTAAATGACAATAAATTGTTGTGGGTTCCTCAAACCATAACAATCCTCCTGCCTCCTGTTTCAGCCAGACTGCTGCCTGCGCCCTACCCTCGAGGCCAGGGAGCCTTTTTGGAAAGCCAGCCCCATCACAGACACAAGATGCCTCCCCTGTCACGACACCAGTGCCATCAGCTCGCCCGCTCCCTGTTGGGCCCTCCCTTTAGCCTGCCTTAGGTCGGTGACAAGAGCTTGTTAAAGCTCTTGAAGCTGTATGCTTATAATATACCATAAAGCAAAACACGCTACTTTGTATATGGTAAATTAGAACTAATTTTTAGGTTAAATAGAGTGAAATGAAAGCTTAAAATAGAGGGGAAATGAACTCAAATACAGCTACCTGGCTGATGAGCCTGTTCCTAATCTGTTTGCCGCAGATTAGGCAAGATTATTAAAAGGCGAGATTATTAAAAAAGGAACCAGAGACCTTTCTCAGACACCTGGCTGCTCTCTCCTGGGGATGTACCAGACCTTCCTTTCCAAACCAGGACTCGAACGAGAAACTGTCCAGGCACCTACCACCATGTGGAGGCAGGTGGCCAGCTACCAGCAGCCCCAGCTCTCCCAGCCTGGGAGACCAGCCCCTGTGGCTCAGCCCCAGCAAGCCGCCTGTGTTATACCAACGTGAGAAGCAACAGGCCAAAGATGACAGGTACGCTTGTCTAAATTAAATGTTGCTGAGTGGTTCTCAAGCAAAGGGCTCGCGGCAAAACCTAAGATGTAAATTGATGTGCAAAGAGATTGCTTCAACATACGTTCTTATCAGCTTTGCTGCTAGATACCCCTCTTTCAGCTGTGTGGCATTTCAGTTCCCTAAACTCTATTATGCCCTATTTATTTCCATCTTCTGAACAGTAAAAGCTGTAACTTAGCACCTCAGGCGCTGGGCTGAGGCTTTGGAGAGTTGGGTCTGGCTTGTCACCGTGCATGCAGCCATGGCAATGCCTTTATTGAAAAAACAGGGATAATACATCCATGCTGCAACTAAATCCAGGCTATAAGAGACTCATACGAGGGCCTGTTGAGTGCTGAGAGTTTATGCTCCTACATGTATTGCCTTTGAATCAAACTAAGCTTTTTTTGCCAACGTAGAACAGAATATTTACTCTTAGTGCTCTTATTTGTACTATGGCACTGCCATTTATCAAAATGTAGTTGGTGGCAGCTATATTTCTGTGCTGTCAACCTGAGCAAAACAGCAGTGAATGAGGCCCTTTCCCTTTAATTAGCTACCTTTGTTCCTCCAAAAGCTGTATCCGGGTATGGTTGCCACTATATTAACCAAGTGGTACAGAACCTTCCCACTACAGCCCCTCTCTCCGAGACGTTGCATGGACACCACTAAGTCATTTAATTCTGGCTGTCCCCTTTCTGCTAGTTACGGGAGCGTGCCCATGACCAGCGGTGAGTTATGTATGCAAGGAAGGGAAGTCACGCTGCTTCCTGAAATGCTCTCAGGTCGTGATACCTGCTTTTATTTCTCAGTGATCCCAACTTCACTTCACCCGTACTCTTCCCTCCCACCTTAAAAGGCAAAGCTACCCTCAGCCTGCTGCTCAGATGGGCTGAAAGACACCTTTCCTGTTTACAACAAACACCCCAAAGTCCCTCTTTTCCTCTCCCCTTCAAGTTCAAGGTTTGTTTTGGTGGTTGGTTGGGTTGGGTTTTTTTTTTTTGTAAAAACGGTCCTTGTGGAAGCAGCCTGCCTTGACAGCCCTGCTGGCTAAAATCTGCTGTTTATCCACAGAGCGGGAACGGTTTGTGCCGCCGAAGCTTTCTTATTCTCATCACCTACATGCTGCTAGTCTGCTTTGAAGAAGCACCTCTAGGGGTGAAAGCATACTTCTGTCTCTAAGCTAAATTCAATCCCTGATCTCTTTGCAGAGACTAACAACAAGGGAGACATTTGGCATGATTGATGGCAGCCAAATGAATAATTCATGGCAGATCATTTATTTTGATGAATTTTAGCCTCTTTTTCTGTTTGCAAATTGTCTGCAAGTAGCTTATGAACATCTCAAATGTATATGGGATTTGAAATTAACTGCTGGATACTTTCCGCAAATAACTCCTAGCCTGTGTGTGGATTGCTCACGAACCATTCAGCGGAAGCACTTGAAATTCCAAATTCCAGCCACGTCGATTAGCTTTGATTGCTCTCATGAGCCAGAAGCTCATCTTACAACGCTGGTGTAAATGCAGAGGAACTCCACGGACGGTGCTGGGGTATGACTCCAGGTTGACTTTGGTGTTACCAGCCTCAGAATCTGCCCAGAATACATTTCTGTTCTCTGAGCAGGTAGGTAACATTTTAAATCAGGTGTCGTCAGTGACTGGGAGAGGAGAAAGTAAAACAAAATAATTTTATGCTTACATTTATTTTCCATGAATCATAACATTTTTTGTTTCAGTAACTCTCCCTGCCAGTAAACACCCATATCTTTAACGTGCCTGGCTATCCCTCAGAAACCTGACATTTCTTACCTGATGCATTCCCATCAGTTACCATGACATTCCTGTTTCTAGAAATCCATTAAATAAGTTTACTAAAGCAAATGCAGGACCAGACTCATCATCAGGCTGTCTCTGCTCCGTGACAGAGTTACTCCACTGAAGTCAGCAGTATAAAACTGGTGGGGTACAACAGAGGAAAGTAACTTTTGTTTTCGTATTTTAATGACACTCTTTTTAGTATAGCAGACCAAGAGAGGGCTTTAGGTGATGGGATGCTATTTTTGAGAAACAGAAGAAGGATGTCACCTCGGGCTGGATAAATCTGGATACACGGCCATTTAGTGAACGCTTAAGTGGTATTCGCCTGCGCCCAGTAGTCCTTGTGCTGAATTCCTGCTGGCTTTTTCGAGGGACCACCATGCCTAATTTACACAAGGCAACAAATGGCGAAGCAGCTGGTACAGCCTGTCACGCTCTTTGCGTGGAGTACATCTGAACAAATGCCCCAGCAGTGAAAGACCAAGTCACCTGCCCCTAGACCCGCAGTTGTCAGCTAAGCAGGCAGATAAGAGTCTGCCTTAACTAAAAGCCGAAAATCTGACTGAAAATCCTCTCCGATCAGGTTCCCTGGTGTCAGCAAGACCCCAGCTACTCAAAAGTCAAGACACACTATTGCAAATATTGAGACACAACTTGTCCGAGCTCTGAGTGACAGCAGGATATTGGTTTTCTCCAAACTACTCTGTCTGCAAACAACTGCAAAGCACAGTGAGGGAAACCGGGAACTCTTCATCAACGTGAACTAGCAGCTGATGTGGCTCCTTCTTTACCTTTCCACACCCCTGCCCCTGAAACCCCCAATATCTGACCTGCCCCCAGCCTTCCAGTGCTCTTTCCATTTGCTATGGCTGTGCTTCGCCAGGCCTGCTGCATTAAACTTGTTTTCTCACTCCAGTCCTATTGCATCAGAAACCCCGGGACGGAGGAGGAAGCAGGATGACAAACACGAGCATCCCTTGCTGCAGCGCCAACGGAGGCAGAGGAAAGTGCCGTGCCAGGTTTGAGGGGGGGTGGGGGGTGGCATTTCCTCGGGGCAGAGCGTAAATTGTGTGGCACACTCAGCCCACCCCACATTTGTGTCAGCCTTTTGCTTGAAATACTTGTAAGCCTGTCATTGTTGAAGTCTTTTTGGCAGCCGAGTCTTTAAATATAGACTCTAATCACAACTGCACATGTTGTACAATCAGCCTAAAAACTGATTAACTTTTATATAAGCTTATGTTCAAGGGGCAATTCAAGATGTGGGAGCTGGCACCAGCTCAGGGTCTGAGTCTGTGTCTCTTTGCCATGCATACCATAAAAACAGTGTATGGCATACTAAAAGAGAATTTCCAATTATATATAATTGGAAATTAAGAGGAAGAACCATGGAACAGCCTTCATAAATTAGGTGGACCATCAGGCTGTATTACAGATACGTATATATATAATCCAATGGAATGAACTGCTGTGAAAATGCTTATTCTACTGAAGAGTCTTCACATGTTTTATTATTCAGCAGTTTTATTTCATCAACAGGGGGTTTTTCATTTCACTTTGAGAAAAGTGCAGGAGGGAAGAAATAAACCACTCCAAATAAACCACATCATCTCTGTAGAAGGAGAGGGACGGTGTGGGAAAAGGAGGTGTTTGTCAGTGTACGTATCCAAACCCATCACCGAGGTACGCTGTGAGTTCAGTTCAAACACATTATGGTAGATGTCCATAACACAGCTAATGTCATTCGGGACAGCTGCCATACCTCAGGACATAAGCTGATCTACAGCAAGGTCTACCGCTGAGGTAAAATTTCAGAGGTGGAATTTTTTTTTTCTGAACTACAGAGAAGTCTACACCTTTGCTTGGAAGATTCAGCCCTCACCATGCTGGGAGGCACAGAGTTTGACTTGGTGGCCCTTTGATCTTTTCTGGTCCTTTAATTGCACACAGTGAGTTTCTGAGCAACTGGACATTATTTTCCATGCGACCTTCCCTACAAAAATAATCCCTTTATTGGTCCGTAGTCCCTACTGGTCATATTTCATATCCCATGTTCCCAGTGCTTCTCACTGACTCCTGGTGCACCAAAAGTGAACTGTAAAGCAGCTAGTGTTTGAACAGCTGCCAGGAAGCGCTCCTACTCGCAGGGCTACTGGCTTGCTTTCCCAGGCAGTGGGTGCTTCATCTTTAAAATCAATCTGATGCATTGGCACAAGCCCAGAGAGTGTTAGTCCATCTGCTGCCTAAGTCTCCCTGTTTGTTTGCAGGGGCTTGCCATCAGCTGTTCAAATCCCTCTTTTTTTTCCCCCCTCCAAGGAATTTCCTTTTTTTCCTCCCCTAGCCTCCACCAGGATCCCAATAATCCCCACTTTACTTTATCTATCTTAATCAGCCTCCAGAAAGCCATGGAAAGAAGCTTAGGAGCACACAGTGCAATTAACACTACTTCCCATTTAGCCAGCATGGCAAGCACTGTGCAATGGGGTAGGTGAGGCGGGAGGAACTCAGGTTTCCGAGACAGTGTTTGGCACAGCCAGTCCCCAAGCCGAACACCATTTCCCTGTAGGGCTAGAGAACAGGACTCTACTTTCCACCCTTTCCTCCCGCCTGTGGTGGTCAACAGCCGACTGCAAATCACTCCTGGCAAAAGACCAGTAGACAGACCCCACCAGTTATCTGCTGCCTGGTGGTGGTCTCAGCCAAACTCCCACTGCTTTGGTACTTGTGATCAGAAGTACGACTACTGCAGTCAGCAAGGAGGTTGGGGATTGTGGGGAAGATAACAGTGCTGGTGGCCACAGAAATTTGTTCTGTGGCTGGTAGCTGGCAGTCTGAGGGGACATGATTTTGGCAGCCCGGTGGGTGCATGGAGTCCCTTGGAGAGAGGCTTTCCAAGCCCCATCCCCCTGCAAAGGGTGTTAAGCTGAATGAAGGATTCAGTGCTAAGCCTGCCCCAACGAAGACTGGAGGGGGATCCCATCCACCATGTAACAGCTGCCTGAACTCAGGTGTCTGCTAGAGGAACAGGGCTCTGCACCACACTTCACACTCTGTCTCCATCTCCACCCTCCTCACCACCTTCTGAAGGCCTCATCTATGGAGGAGACCCTGTCCCGGCCAGGTAGGATTTAGGGCTGTTCATTCTCTTGCGTGGAGCCGCAGCTAGCAGCGGGGGCAGGGTGGCACCTTGTGCATGGCCTGGCTTGCTCCTGCCTGACCCCCCACGATAGTCCTCTGGGAAGAGCAGCAGCCAACCCACCCTCCTCTCCTCAGTGCAGAGCAGAGGTGAACGCCAGCACGACAGGCACTGATTGTAACCCCACGGGAGAGCCACTTGAGGATGGCACCATTTTCCCTTTAGGGCTTCCCAGGGTCACTGAATATCTCGCCCGGGACCGGAGGAGAGGCGGGGTAGGCTTTACCAGCACACAGTTTTTCTCTCTCCCCCTCCCCTCTCGTGCTTGTGGCCACGCTGTACGACACAGTGCTTTGGTCCTGACTTGCGGTACTCCGGCTGCTCCAGCCCCGAACAAAGACAGCCATTCAGCCTAGACTGTGCAGTGGTTTAGTGCTACAGATGAACATCTACCATTGTTGCCAGCACTGCAGCCCAGAGAAATTAAATGCAGATTGCCTTTGTTCCCGAGCACAGACCCCCATTTCTTCAGCCCCAGGAGCCAAACAAACCCCCTCTGTGCTCCCCATTTGTTCTCCGCGTATCACCTGCTTGTCAGCTAATACCCGGCGAGGCTGCGGGATTTAGCCTTGGGCGCAGCCTGCTCGTGTGCAACAGCATACAGATAATCTTTTAGGGCTGTAGCTACGCATATATCTTGTACAGTGGGATGTGTTTCCAAATAAAAACATCAAAGATCAGTCAGTGGGTCAGCAGGCAACACAGCTAAAACGCAGCGGGTTTCCCGCTCATAAGGGAAAGGCATCACTGCGTCGATGCCTGGCCATCCACAACTCCTCCACAGCTGGGGCCACAGCGATACCGTGCCTCCAAACCTTGATGCAAGAAATCCTGCTTCTCCTGCTATTGTCCCTTGTATTCAAGAATAAGAGGATAAAACTGAGCCAATGAAAGTCAGGCTTGAGATCAAAGAAGAACTTCCATGACATTAATCTTTAAAGGTAGGAAATAACTTCCCGAGGATACTGAGAAAGCTCCATTGTTTGGAGTGCTTAATCCTATGACAGAAGAAAATAAACAGCATGAAGAAAACTTCAACTTTTTGACAGTGCAGGTGACACACCATATAATTTAGTGAGCTTGGTTTGCCAAGACACTTCTAATGTAGTAGAGGCACCCATCCTGTGAGGCTTCTAAATATACAAATCCCTGGACCACCACCCCCCCAGCCCCCCCCAGAGCTCCACTATGATCAACTGGATTTCCTGCAAACACAGTCTGAACCCCTGACTACTGCAGCTTTGTCTCCTTCTTGTGGGTGGATCACAAGCACAACTGAGACAGTTCGGTCTCATGATAACAAAGATGGGCCCCTCAGCTCACAGTTCAGATACTTGATTAGTTGCCACAGCTCAAGAAGACACTGCTTATCTGCCGAGCTGCAGCGGCAGACTGCGTACACACTTAGCCTATCACAAAAGTGAGACAAAAAGGTATTTGCTTAAATCTTTTTCATTGTGGCTTGCGCAAATACGCTTTACCTCATGTTTGGTCACAGTGCACTTGCCTGCCTGAGCCTCCAGCTCATAGCAGGTTGTGCTTTTAGATCCACAAATCCCAGGTTCAAGCCATGATGATGATGATGCCGCCGCCTATGGCCACGATGTTATATCAACACAGAATAAAAGATTCTGCAGAGACCTGACGGCAAGACTAAGGTTTGTATTTTATATCAGGCTTATCACCATGGTATCCGATCAGCTCTATCCACTATCAGCCATCACTTACCTCTGTAAAGCAACAACATTCAGGTCACCAGCTTTGCTATTTGCGAGCAATGAGGCAGACGAATCTCCGATTTCAAATAGATGACCCTCTAATTGGCTGAGGCATAAAATGAGAAGCTTTATTTAAAATAACCAAATATGGGTTTTCCCCCCACATTTAGAAATCTGCATCATCTGCACATTAGCTCACTAGCTTCCTCAAACACACACAGATATTCGCTCTCCCAACACACTGAGGGAAAACTCTATTTCCACGAGTCAGTTCCTGGTAGAGAGCACAGAGAGCTGGATAGTCCTCTGCCAAGTGGAAATGATTAAAGCCACAAATCAGTCAGAACCATATGGCAACAAAACGTTGGGGTTCCCCTCCCTCCCCATAAGGGCAGGGCAATGTTCCTGCAGATGTTAAGAATCTTTCCTCGTCCCACAAAATGCAGATGAGCCCATCTGATCAATTCTTAGCTGTGGAAATACCCAACCCAAGACAGGAGGAGCAAAAGGATCCACACAGTAGCATGGCTTCACGCAGACAGCACGTAAAAGAAAAGCAGTAATCAGACTGACAAGTGGCAGCGCTTATGATTTTCATGCTGTTGCAGAAGACCCCTAGAAACTGTTGTCAGCAGAACTGGAGAAAAAGAAGGCATTTCAGAAGATGTGCATTGAAAATGAGAGTTGAAAAGAGTTGAAACATTTAGAGCAGGTGAAGCTGGTCAGTGGTCTGCTATAGAGGCTGGCTTCCCCTCGAGTGGTCTTACGCACCACAATCATTTCTCAGACCAGTTTAACATCTCAGAAGCCTGAGAATTATGGGCAGAGTTACCACATCTGACTGGAGGAATATTTCCCACTCAGTACTAAGCTGCAGCTTTGCTTTTCTTTAACAATCACAATAATAGCCTACATTTCTGGAACATAAGGAACGTTGTACAGCAGGCAAAAATTATTTCTGTAATCACTACGCAAAGAGATGAAGTGCATGAATGGGTGAAATACTGCAGATGCCAGGATACAGCACTTTAGCAAGGAGGATAAGCAGCTTGACAGAGGTAACCCTGCCCAGCACCAAGGATTAGAACTTGGGCAAGATGAAGGCTCATGACCCTAAGTCACAAGCTGAGCACAAAGCCACCTCAACCTTTGATCAGTCAAAGGGCAGTGGAAGACATTGCCTTATATAAAGGCTACAACACAAGGAGCCCACACTTAGCACATCCCAGCTCATGCTGCCGCTGCTAACAGGCCACGGTTGGGTAGGGCTCAAATCCAGTGCTAAACACCTTGACAGGGAAGAGTAACACATCCTGTAGGAATCCAAGGCAAGCAAGCCAACCAACCAACTTGTAACACCTACACATGTAGTCTTCAAGACCTGCTTTTTAAAGCTCTGGAAATCCACCGCTCCATCTAACATCTGTCAGCTGCAAGAAATTAGCCTCATTTGGCATTGCTCACTTGCAGTCTACATTGGCTCCAAAAGAAAAGGAAGAAGGGGCCACCATGGCTGTGCTTTTTTGTTTTAACCTGTCCCGTTGCACACTGCAATTCCCATCCCAGCTGTCTCTTGTAATAACAAAATAAACACATTCTTGAAGTACTATAAATAGAAACAGCAGGGCAGACCTTGTTTTGAACTGAGTTGCACTGGGGATTTCTACTTTGCTGTCTTCCTGCATGCTTTCCACTTGAATGTTTCCTACTAGCTTTGAAACAACACCCCGAAACAGACTTGCATCTGAGCTTGGGAATGTTTCATTTTAAGATTGTCCCAAAAGGATGGACCCCCAACCTTTTTGGTTCCCAAACAACTGGGTGTTGTCATTGCACCTGAAAGTAATGAAGCCTTAGGGACTCATCTTCTTCTCATTCACCGAGCCAGGTTGAAAGCTCCATTCTGACTACAGAGAGGAAACTGCATCACAAGCCCTGTGACCATAAACTTCACTCCAGTCCAGTTTCCCTCCCTCCTTTCTCTCTCTTGCTGCGGAGTCTGAATAACTCCCATGCTGCCATCAGAAAGAGAATCCATCCTTGTGCTGAAGCCCAAGACAATGTTTTAAAGCCAAGGCATGTCTGCTTCGCCATCAGAGATATGACTGAGGTGCTTCTGGCTGTGCTTTGGCCAGCAAGGTAGTTGTGACAGCAGTCACCTGTGGTGCCAGGGTAATAAGGGCTAAAGGGAAGAGGGCATCCCCACCCAAGGCCAGGTAGCCAGGACCGAAGCCTGACTTTTGAGCTTTGGCCCCTGTGGGAAACCAGCCAAGAGCTAGTTTGCTTGCTGGTGCTGTGAGCACCTTCATGTGCAGCACCGCCACACCACTGGGCAGGCTGGGAAGTTCAGGATGGGGCTGGGCTTCACCCTGAGTGTGCAGGACCAGCAGTGCCCTGGGACTTCAGGAGCTGCTCTGTTAGAATTAGTTGCTTCCCTTTCAGGTACTACCTTGAGCTTCACCAGCCATGTTTGTCCTGCCTGTGTGTCAAATACTGCTGCCCCACAGCAGGGAACAGAGAGAGCAGAAGTGTGTTAGCGTATGTTATTTTAAACCGTCTTCCCCAGGGTTTTGGGGTAATTGATCAGGCCGGGAGTTGCAGGATCCAGGGTGAGACCACAGCACTGCTCCACCGATGCTGCTGTGGGGAAAGTAACCTCCAACAGGGTGCAGGTAGGTTGGTAGGGCCCTGCACTTCTTCAGTTAAACCGCCTGAAGCTCCTCCATCTGAGGGCAGTGAGAAGTGACTGCCAGCGGTGGTGTTGGTCGCTGCTCCTATGGCAGCAAATAAACTCTGGTCACTTCTCAGGGCACATGTTTGTCTCCCCTGCTCTCTTTGCAGCCTGCAGGCAGTCCATGGCAAACTCTTACACAGCCAAAGGTGCCACGGGGAAAAGATGAGCTCCTCTGACAACCAGGCAGGTGGTTAAAAAAGATCCTTCCATTCCTATGACACTGTCCTGTCACAAATGCTTCTATTTTAAGTCAAGGTTTTCGTCCTTCAATATTTCAGTCTAGGTTAGCTTTTTCAGTAAAAGCGGATGCTGACAAACGTCTTCCTGGTCTGACAGAGCTCGAGCAAGGCTGTGGGAGTGTCAAATCCATGTTAGCTGAAAGAATTCTTACCAAAAAAAAAAAGTATTTGCTCCATTCAGCAAGCCACTTTTCATCAAAGTGTCACAAGCAGACTACTTGAACTTTAAATTGGGAATTAAGAGATATAAGAACAGGGCTGATTCTCCATGTTTAATAAAATCTACATTTCAGACTCATAGCATTTACCCTGTGTGCCACGAGCTGTAACATTTTCCTCCCTTCCTGCTGTATGGAGCTCAAGAACATAACTATTTGCAACTTACCACAAATCTGTGCTGCTGGAGAACAGCTCCTAGCTGTGTTGGGTCTTTTTTAAAGTTACAACCTCCTCCACTGCATTGAAGAGCCTTCCCGATACCTGTTCTGTTGTCCTGCAGAAGTATTTGCGTACCGGAATTGAAAAACCACCTCTCAATCTCCTTTCTGAAGGCTACAGTTCATATATAGTGGCTGGCTTCACAGTTTTAAAAAAAAAAAAAAAAAAAAAATCTTTGCAAGCTTAACCAATAAAATATTAATAGATTTCATTATAATTAACATTACTGGTATTACCCTTTTTGTTGCTTTTCTTGGTGTTGATGTCGGTTTAATAACACTGCTGAGAAGCTCTACTTAAAGCAGGGATAGAACATAACTCCTGCCCTGAAGAGCTTAATGTCAAAAATTTGGCTTTGTGGAAGATATGTTGCAACTACCCACAGGTTATTGGATTTGCTTCAGCAGTAACTATATCAAGCTCAATGGACTGTGATGTGATACGCAGGAGGTCTGGTCAGATGATCTAGTAGTCCCTCCTGGTCTTAAGCTTGTGAATCTAAATAAACAAGACAGGAAGAAGACAGAGGTGAAATCACTTAGCAAGTGGCAGAGCACTGCCTAAGATGCAAACCACTAAACTCACAGTGCAGCATCCCAGCCACTAAGTTACCGAGTCTCAGAGCTTTCTTGGGGGTGTGTCCTTATTCCGAGCAAATATTTTATGTCTTTCCACCAACATCTACTGTAAGAGCAGGAGCAAAACAGCATACATATGGCAACATCCATAGCCCGTGTTATCTGTGTGTGCTTTGAGGGCACAACAGACAATGCTTGAGGCGTAAAGATGGAGAAGGAAAGCAAGATTTCATTTGCTTTAGAATAAAGTTTTCAATGCCTTAAACCCCCTGACACAGCCTTTCATGACCTTCCTCCACCTCCTGGGTCCTGCAATTTCCTGCCTGTGAAATACTCTGCTAGATTATACTGGTTCTTATAAAAACTTCTAAGACATTGCAAGCATATGTAAAAGCCAAAATTTCATTATAGGCTTTCTTCACCTTGCAATTGCAAGCTATTCTCCTGTTCTCCTTTCCTGCAGGTTGCAGTCATCCACATCCTCCTTTTATTTTGCATTTGTGCGTGCCAGCATAAATGTTGCATAGATGTGCAATTACACGTAGCTTCGAGGAGACAGAAGTGACAAAGTCTGCACAGCTGCCAGCTGGGAGTTGCAGGGGTAGGTGGAGATACACCTAGAATGAAATTGCTCCCCTCCTTTCATAGTGCAGCTTTATTTACCTCAGTCTCCTGTTCTTCTCATCATTCCTGTTCCCTTTCATGTCTTTGCTATTAAAGTTATTAGGAAAATTATTCATTCAATTGCTTGTAGAAGCTGCCCAAAGACAAATACATTCAGCTTAATAAACCTTGTTAGCAGGAAGGAAGGGGAGAATGCCTAATTAATGTATTAATGATTATAATGCACTTTGAAGATGAAAAGTGCTGTGAGCTCTAAGGGCACGTTTCTGCCCTCCAAAGTCCCTAGGAATCATGTGCAGAATCTAATTCTAAACATTACTGCTACTACAGTGTGGCAGGGGAAAAGATGCACGTACCGCAACTACTCCTCAGTGCCCTGGATCTGCATGGAGAAGTTGATCCATCTTCCAGATACCGCCTGTGTTGAGGCAACACAGCTACACATTCTCCTGCAAAACCAGGAATGGAGGAGTGCCAGGAAGAACCACTTAATGCAGCTCGTCCATGCTCGGTGGATACGCTGCCCAGCTAAAATACCATTACGCTTACCTAGAAAGAACAAATTGAAACTTCACACCTTGGAAGTTAAACACTACCATTTCTCACCACTCACACTAATGGGTTTTCCCAACTCTTAGTATGCCAAGAGTCCCCTCTCACACAAGAGCTGCTGGGACAGTCCCCTTGCTAACAGTCGGGATGCAAGAGGTCTGGTGATGCTTTTAGAGAAACAGCAGCTTAGGGCAGAAGCGCAGGCAGAAATACCTTGACAGATGATAATCCCTAGCTACTGCAGTGAAAGGGCACGTGGGTCGAAGGAGATTTCCAGCTGGTGAAGTTTCCACGGCTCAGGAACAAAAGTATTTCTCCTCTCCAGGTTTCTCCTCATCCAGCACAGGCTGCTCTCTGAAGAACAGATTTGCCGCTTGCTGCAGTAAGAATTCTGCCTTTACAGCAAGGGAAAATAAGTTGCTTAGAAAGTCTCTTAGATGTTGCTGCATAAACAAAATATGAACTGCTAATAACAGGTTTCTCAGACACACATTTCCTTTGCATGTGGTACCAGGAGGCACATACTCTAGGCTCTCGTTATTATGGGCCTAGGTTATGAAAACTTTAATGAACGTATTTTAAAATGTCAGTCTGAAGAAATCAGGTACTAGTAGCTCACATTTGCATAGCTGTCTCCTGAAAACACTGAACAGTCTCAACAAATCCTAGAAAATAAGTAAAATAACACTAAAACAATGGCAAGTTTCACATACGTCTGGTGGGAGGACAAAAGGGGTGGAAATTATGCTGTCAGTCTACATATTTTCTGGTTATCAGTTGAGATATTGTGAATAAATTGTATCGCTCATCTCTGTAGCACTAAAAAAAAAAAAAAAATCTCAGTTCACGTAGGTACCGACAGAGCATTAAACATTCTGCAAACTTTGTGAATCCCCTATGGGGAAGACTCAAGTCTGTGTCAGAGGCCAAAGAAGGTAAGGCCTCAGCAATGTGAAGCACACAGGTGACCCGCAGCAGACGCATGCACAATGCCCCACCAAAGTCCCCAACGTCACTCCCAGCCGCGGGGGGGTTCGGAATCAACTGCGCCCCTGCAGCAGCACTTGCACTCGGACAGACCAGCAGTGCTTAAGTGGCAACGTTTTTTGCCGGGCTAAAATCAGCCTCTGTTTGTTCTAGCATCTCTTCTCAAGTGATAAGCACAGATGGCTACTTCCCCTTCAGGGGATTACGGGCCGACAATTGCTGACTGGATGAAGAGTAATAAATCAGCCTTCTCACCACGAGTTAATACATTGTCCAATAAAACTGAGGCTTTGTTTGCACAGGTCACTTAATTTACCAATGTCAGTAGTTGATCAAATTGTCTTTTTTTTTGGATTTATCTGTTTGTGCCCCAGCATGAAAATTTCATTTTTTTGGTAACATGGTCATTTACTCTTCCTTTCTTTTCCTGGGATATTAACAAAACCGAAACCCAACAATACTATTCTCTGAGGTTACTGAAGGTAACTCCCACACGCTGCTCTAAAACTGGCATGAAAAACTAACCACAAATCAATCACTTCTCCCCGCAATGTTGCTTCTTCTCCCACCCACCGTGTCTCACACCTGGCAGTGTCTTAGGACAGCGAGTGCCCGCTCACAGTTCACATTGCTGCACACATGGAGGGCCGAAAGAGGTTTCCAGGTGCTTGTAGTACACGAAATAGAGCAACGGATTTTTAAGGTGCACTGAAAACCAGGAACAGCCTGGTTTTCAAAGCTGCTCTGCTTTCAGCTACCAGGACCTTCTTTCCTTCTTGTAAGCTGCTGATTCCCACACATTAACCAAGTCATCTCATCACTGGCAATAGTCTGACTCTATCCCAGACCTCCATTCCTGCTCTTTTTCTTCTCTCCTTTCCTACAGCAGAAGCAGCCGATGGTCCGAACCCTTAGGACAGCAATGTTCAGCTTTGTGCGCATTCCTGAGAAGCCCCAGCACAGCTCTGTGAAAGCCTGCAGAACCAAGCCCTCAAGTGGAGGCCATAGAAATAAAAGCAGAGGTGCCTGAACCTAACAGAAAACCCTGCTCCTGAAAGAATTAACAGGGGACGTGTTCCCAGTTTCCCTCTCCTTTTATTCTTTGCTTGCTTTCCAAATCCTCCCCACCAGCTACCAGCAGAAAGACACCCATCCTCTGTTTGTGGGGAAGAGCTGAAAGGCATTATAATGACTTACCTCCTGGAAAAAGAGGGCCCAGGCTCTGTGGCAACCTCTGCAAGAAGATGTCTAGTTCGGAGCAGATCATCTGTGGAACTTCTCCCTTCAAGAAGCAATTCTGAATCCAACTTCCACAAAAAGTAATCAAATCAATGCCAATTGCTTTGGGGTAGCGGTTGGTCTCCACCAATCTTGAAAGTCCCAGAACTACATGTCAGAATAAGGCTCTTCTGACACAACTCTACCTAGAGAGGACTGAGCAGCCACCGCTGGAAAGTCATTGCAGGCTTGTACCTCTTGCCATGCTACGCTTGCATTAAAAGATGCCCAAAAAGACAAAATGGATTTTGCTATTTTAATTTGTTACAATCTTTAGAAATAGGTACAAAAAAGTCAGTGTCCTTCTTCAGGAGGAAAGGGATGGCAATACAGCTTAGGCACTTGGAGTGCCTTTATTTATTCTTCCCAAATTCTCTTGAAGAACTGTCAAGGGGTTTGCTAGAGGGCTCTCCTAGACTAAAAGCTCTGAGAAGGTCACAGGGACACGCTTACTTTCACAGATGTTCCAAGCTTCCAAGCTTTAAAGTCACCAAAAAAAAAACCAAAAACAAAACAAAAACAAAAACCCAAACCCTCAAACCTTTCATACTTTAAAAAAAAATATGTGAATACAAATCAGTAGTACTCCACAGCAAGACAGGTTTCACTTCCACTTGCCTGTGACATAAACCTTACAGGACAGATACTGTAACAGGAGCATCTTCCTTTTTGGACACTGAAACCATTTGCAGAATATTTCACTGATCGTACAGCAGCAAGTATCAGCACTGCCAACAATGATGCAATGGTACTTTTATATGTTTCTTATTGAAAAAATCAAGCAGTCATTTCGCTGAAAAAAAAAATATAAAAAATCCCATTTTTCCATGCTTGCAAACACTGCTTAGGACACAAATACAGTTCTCCACCTGAATGGCTGGAATCTGTTTCAATTAGAAAAGCAATTGTTGCACCTTGGGGCAAGTGTCTTTACAAGTCTGTCACACACAAAGATTACAGAATCCCAGTATAGGTATTATCATAGAATCATATTGTTGTTCCAACCAGGTTGGAAGGGATCTCGCGGATCATCTGGTCCAACCTTTCTTGGCAAAAGCACAGCCTAGACAAGACGTCCCAGCACCCTGTCCAGCCAAATCTTAAAAGTGTCCCATGTTGGGGAATCCACCTGGGGAGATTATTCCAATGGCTGATTGTTCTCCTTGTGAAAAATGCATCCAATCTTAATCTCCCCCGGAATAACTTATACCCATTACCCCTCATCTTTTCCATGTGACTCCTTGTAAAAATGGAGTCTCAGTCTTCTTTGTAGCCATCCTTTATAAATACTGGAACATGGTGATAAGGCCTCCCTTAAGCTTTCTTTTCTCAAGGCTGAACAAACCAAATTCTCTCAGCCTTTCCTCATACTGCAGGTTTCACAGTCCTTTGATCATCTTTGTGGCCCTCCTCTGGACCCTCTCCAGCCTGTCCACATCTTTTTGTGTAGTAGGGACCAAAACTGAACACAGTATTCCAGGTGTGGCCTGACAAGCGCTGAGTAGAGTGTGATAATGACTTCTTTATCTCTGGTAGTGATGCCCTTGTTCATGCAACCCAGCATCCTGTTGGCTTTCTTAGCCACTGCAGCACACTCTGTGCTCACATTGAGCTTGTCCACCAGGACCCCCAGGTCCCTTTCCACAGAGCTGCTCCCCAGCTGGGTAGATCCCAGCCTGTGCTGCATTCCTGGATTACGTTTTCCTTGTATTTGTCTTTGTTGAATTTCCTAAGGTTCTTGTCAGCCCACTGTTCCAGCCTATCCAGGTCTTCCTGCAGGGTGGTTCTGCCTTCCCAAGTGTCCACTTCCCTACTCAGTTTGATATAAGCGGCGAACTATTATCACTGTAGGCATTTAATGGTTCAGTAATAATGATATAGGAATCTCTCAAAGTACTCCTTTATTCACGCTGTTACGTTTTAACCCACAAAGGAAGCTTTGGAAGGAGCCTTCTGTTATCCAGCAGCACTGGGCCCACATCAAGAAGCAAACAAATAGGAAGTTACTCATCCATTTCAAACTCAAAGGAAAGTACTCAGTACATTGTCTCCTCCCAGCCCGTAAGACCAGGAAAAAGAACTTCTTGCTAAACTAGAAAAATAACTTCTACCATCTTACACCATCATCTTTTTTGGCATTTCTATCCACAACAACAAGATAAATCAAACATCAAGCCCCACCCCCAGTTAAGTAGAAAAATCAGCTGATTTTCACAGCAGCTACACAAAAACAAGGGATAAATAAAAGCAACCTGATCTTTGCTAGACATGACTGTTCCTCTTGACCATCCTGTCTCTTACTTTGTATTTGAGCTAGTTTTGGCACAGCAGACTTGGGCACTGCCCGGGCACGAATAACTACCCACCGCACCCAGAGTCACAGGCTGAGCCTACGGCGCAGCCAGCAGGACCCCGACATCCCAGCCTGCGAGCTCTGCCTACGGGAGGTATTTCTGCTAGTGCAGCAGCAGCAGCGAAAGGAGCCCTCGGAAGGGATGTGCTGCATCAACAGTTGGAAATCTGTCCCAGATTAACTGTTGCAGAAGCCTGCAAGGATTGTACTTTTAGGTTCACTCGCACTAAGCTAATGCTCAAGTGAAACAAAGGTTGCAATCCTGTCCTTTAGCCCTGAGATGGTGCTTCTTCCAAACCATTTACCTTCCTGCTGCTCAGAGCTCATAAACTAACCCAGCCTAGGAGAAAGGATTCCAGAACTCTGATTGCAGATGGTGCTTTTGTACCCTTGCAGGATGGCTCCATCGTGTGACAGAAGAGGAACACTGCACCCACATGGGAATGTACTCAATAAAACAAAGCCTGCTTTCTCAGCAGGTGGTCTGCTGCCAGTGACTTAATTTATTCTAGCTAAAAAAACCCAGAGCAGTTCTTGGACAAAGACCTAGGATTAGCAAGTGAAATACAGCCTTCTTTTTAACCCCTTTGTAACTTCTACACAGAAATGCTGCTTTGTGTTTCAGAACTCCGCTGCTTAGCCTGGAGAAGGCGGAGGGCTGTGGGTTAAGTGGCAGTTGCACAGCATATTTGAAATAAAGATTTAACTGTGGCAGGGTTTCAGTTTTTCATTCATTCAAGCACTGTGTCCTTTTTATAGTAGGAATTTGTTATCTCCCTCACCCCTGTCCATGTAAGTCAACTACACGTTTCCATTTCCAAGCCAAGAAGTTAAAATTGATAAAATGAAAAAAGTTATTATTAATGAAATGAAATTGTTATCAACTCAAGTAGTTTACCTCCTTAAAAGCGATGAGTAAGATGTTATTTACTTCGTGGTCTACACCCAGAAGCTTTTGAGCTAACGTGTGTGGCTTGCAAGCATATAGCTACATCGGGAGAACCTTCACACCTACACGCCAGAGATGCTACCTCACTTCTTCCTCTGCTCCAAACCTAGCTCTCTTTTTTTCACTGTTCTTTCCAGACCCTCTCCCAACACTTACAACCTTCCTTCATTTTACCAACGTATTGACTGTCTTCACCCTGGAGACCTCATCCTTTGGTGCCCATTTGGCTGCACCCAGCTCATACATGTTTCCTTTCTGGGACCTACCAGGCACTTGAGCGAAGCACAGCCCTGTGGAGCAGCAGTAATTGCCCTTCCCAATGCTGGGCCACATCAGCTTTTCACCTTTGTATACAGAAATGGCACAGTTGTGTACAGGTCCAGCTTGGATGGAGTTAACTGGCTTCATAGCAGCCCATATCGTGCTGTGCTTTGCATCTGTGGCTAGAAGAGTGTTGGTAACATACCACTGTTGTGGCTACTTCTGCACAGCGCTTGCACAGGATCAAAGCTTTCTCTCCAAGCTTCTTGTTCAGGACATGAGGAGGATCATCTCCAGTCCGAAGTTTAGCCAGCACAGGAGGCTCCACATGGCAAAGATGGAGAAGGTGAGCACGCATCAGCATGAGCTGCAGAGGTAGCAGCCCCAGGGCTGCCACATGTGGCACCACATCCTAGTCACCGTCCCAGTGGAGGTCTGTGATGTGCCAGAAGTGCCCTGCCAGGGCCACAGCCAGTGGGGCAGTGCAGGAGGAGCAGGAAGGCCTTTATGTCAGACAGCGGCTGCCATGCCATACCCCTGCCTACCTTGAGGTCCAGCTCCACCTGCCTTGACTCCCCCACAGCCCTGCTCACCTCTGTGGAGTTTCCTGCCCCAGCCAAACTTCATCCTTTGGGCCTTGCTACAAGGCAGATGGACCCACTAGAAGTGGTAAACCACATTCCAGTCTTCCTCTGCCCACCCCTTAGCTGTAGATTAAAGCAGATAATCACGTGAGAGTGTTGAGTTCTTACTATTAACTGCATGCACGTGTGAAGATTGTTTTACCACTTTTGTAGAAGTTTGGACCTTTAGTCTCCATCACTTTCAACAAAATAAACTTCTGTAGTTTGGCTAATGAAAGGAGCTATTTGATAAAGCTTCTTACAGGCTCAAATATGATTAATTTACCACAGCTTATTAAATTACTGTCAGCTGAGTTGCAATAAGTCCAGGGCTTGCTCTTAACCTAGAGTGAATGCAAAGCACCAAGGCTCAGCTTAGACCAAAGAGGTCTTGGATAGGTCTTGGTACTTAGCATTTGTCACAAGATAAAAATGTACACTGAGAGCCATCACAGCTCAGATGACTAAGTGTAATTGCTTAATGACAGTAAATCGACCAGAGCTCTAAGTAGTCAGAGTTTTTGATTATCATGAGATCACAGGATAATTCAGTTGGGAAGGAAATTCAATAGGTCAGACCAGGTTGCCCAGGGCTGGACTCAAGAGCAAAACCAACCATGCAAAGAGATACAAACTTTAATATTTTTTACTGTATTTCCACAGTTTTGCACAGTAGCCTACCACACAGCTGTGTAACAAATTTCTTCAGTAACAAAATGAAAAATAACAGGGTACAAAAATAAGCATTTTAACTGCTTTAGTTCTGCTTGCTATGTGAGCAAGAGTACGAGTTATAACCCTCACTGGGTTTTACACCAGACTATTGCTTCCACAGAAAAGCATGACGTGACAAAGCCTGAAGCCCAACATCTGCTGCCAGACTGCAGCGAGCTCCCCGGGGCTCCCAGCGAGTTCACTGGGGCCAGCACAGGTGCAGCAATTCTGCCATTTGTGGCACACAGCAGGAGCAGACCTCACAGCACATCCTCCCTTCCCGTTCCCCTTTTCCCCATTATGAAGGCTGGTTGTATAGAGATAGATGCAATCCGTGTTTAGAGGACCCTCTTCAGATTTGATCTTATTAGTCATCCCAAACCAAACGGCAACTGAGGATTTTCTGAGCACTGCAAGATCAATTCACCTGCAGGATTCATCATGCAGTATACTTTTCCTCCCCCTGTTTTTTTGCTTTGTGATAGTGGTTGTAATCATTATACAGATCCTTAAAGACCTCCCTTACACCTGCTGGTAGCAACGTATTTAAGAACTTGATGTCCCGTTCAATGCAAAGGTCAAGGATGTGATATATCCCTTCTGTGAGATGTTTCTTCACAGCCGGGTGCAAAGTGACCTACGAGAAGAACAAAATAGCATTAAACTTGAAGACAAAAAGACAAGAAAACACCATTTCCACAGTCAGCATACATTAAATGCTGACAACATATTATCCAGTGCATTAGACTACCCGGAACAGTCCATTACATAAAATCCAAGATTTTTATTTGTGCAGTATTTTCCTGATTTTTGTGAACGTGTTTTGCAGAACAAGCATGCCCCTTGCAATAAAATGCACAAGAGTGCTACTATACACATTGCTATGGAGGCAAAAACAATGATCATCTTGGCATTACATGAAAATCCCTCAGCAGAAAAACTGTAATTAAAAAACCCTAAAATACTTGCCCTGGATTACACATTTCAGTAGATTCTATATGTCTCACATTAGTTGTATACTAAGTCTCGTTTTCAAATGAGCACTTCCTTCAAGCTACTCTCTAATTTACATGGGGCAGTCAATCAATTTTAACTTACCACTTAACAACTTGATATTTACCTAACAATCTGTATCTGAGGACTTCAACGTATAAGCCTTAATAAAAGAAGCCTTCAAAAAGCTCAGGAGATGTGCATTTCCTTGATCTGTTTTAACATCATAAATCAGGCACCTTGCCTGAAGTCATGAAGGAAGCTGAAAGAATACAATGAATGACCCAGGACTCAGTGCCCTGCTCCTGCCATTATCCCTGCTCAACTCCACAACTGGCAGAAGCACCATTACAACCAGGAACATCAATCCTCTGGAGTCCTCAGGTGCTTCAGGCTAACTGGAATTTGTCCCGTGCTCACAATCACTTGCTAAATACTTCGTTCCCTGAGGGGGTGCTGGCCTCTGGCATAATCACATTATTTTTGCCGCAGAACCATGTCTTATCTTTGCTGAATCCCAAAATCAGCTTTATGCCTCCAGACCCAAGAATCTGCACTCCAGGCCTAATGAAAATTACATAAAAAGCTGTCATTAAAATTCAGACTTCTTTCTTCCTGAGGCAACTAATAAACTTTCCACTAATGAAGTGCACTCCTAATCACTGTGACAGGCTCTTGCTCTCTTGCTGCCCTAAATGTGAAACAGCTAATATATTTTATTAGACCTGCTAACATAGCTGGGAAAAACATAGAGCAGGCATTAATTAAGGCACATAAGCCTTTATTTGGAGCTGTGATCCTGATGAGTTTGCACATCCAAAAATTTGTCGGTTTTCCCCTCTATGTCAGTCGATCTATTGGCTGGTTTAAAATGTTATTTTAAACCATGTTTAAATGATGTTATTTCTCCCTACACCATGCACTACAGTGACAGAACAATTGAGCATCGCAATTCCCAGTGAATGCACTGGGCTGGCCTCTCCCTTCCTAGGGCAGAGAAATGACTTCAGAGAACGAGGACAGGAAAACCCACAGCTATTGATAAGATGGAGCAGATGCCTCACTTGGGATAAGCAGATACCTCAGAGCTGTAGTTAATGGACCATTCTTGCTTTGCAGTGCAGTTTCCTGTAAACACCCTCCATTAACACTATGGGAAGCAGAACCAAAGATTTAAACAGCTGCCACTACTGGTTGGCAGTTAATTACGCCTGTAAGTGTTTTATGGTCTATATAGTTAGCACAACCAATTTGTCAAGCATTACAGAGCTCTTGATGTGAGACATTAAATGTGTGAAGAGGTATTTCACTACTGCTGAATTAAGCAATGGCTCATAGACAACAAGGGAAAAGCACTGTCAACAGTATGAAAGAGGCTATAGATGCCACCCACTCCAGCAAGGAATCTTTCTAGATTAACACAAAATAATTCACAAGGATATTTTGTTTCCTGGTATGAAGAGGAAGCACCGAGGGAACTGTTACACAACTACTTTAGGAGTAAGTGACTGTTTAGACCAGTAGCTTTCATCAGTTCTAGTCTGCAGACCCTTGAAAGGGTTCCAGTAAGTGTGCAGATGCCCATATAAAGATTTAAATCTACCAACACGTTTTTCTCAGTTACCTTTGACAGACCCCCAGGGTCTTCAGATCACAGGCTGAAAGCCACTGATCTGGACTCAGAAGAGATGAATAGTTAAAGGAGTTTTTCTCTCCCTCTGCAGAGCAACATGAAAGATGTGTACGTGCCCCCTTAAGACAGGCATGCTGGGGCCTCCCCCTTGCTCCGATATCCATCAATTCTCACCAGCAAATGAGCACATAAATCATCACCTACTTGTGATCTATCTATTCTGTCAGACAGAAAACACCCCTTTGTCACAGCGTCTGGTGGCTCACTACACCAATTCCCCTTTCCACGCCCAAAGGTTCCATGCATACATTACTGATCTGTGGTTTCAGCTATCATCCATCACTTTCTATTTCCCAGTGATAAGTATTGCACAAAACTTTCCTAGAAGTCTCATGAGACTCTGTACACTGCTAATACTGAGTAAGTGTCCTTTTAACTTGGAAAAGTCATTTGACAATTCAAGTCAGGTTTTCTGAGTAAAGGCCCTACATTCAGCAATGAACAGATTTCAGAGATAGTTAAATAGAGCAGCAGTAGTCTTAACAGTAATTTGTCCCTAGTATTTGCTGAACTACTATGTTTACTGTATAAACAACAACCAGCTTACCGGGAACATTAAATAACATGGCTAAAAACTGACATATCCCATTGTTTTGCTCCCAAACCTCGGAAAAAAGCTGGGCAATAGAGAAAGACCTGAGTTTAAGCTACGTAACAACCTTCATGGTTGGTTACATTGGTTATGTCATAATCCTTCAGAAACAGCACTAGTTAGGATATTTTTGTGGTAAGAGTGCCTAAAATCAGAGACTAAAATTCCTTTTTGTATTTCAGCCCATGCCCAGGCCAGAGCCACAAATAATCAATTTGCAGGTACTTGCAACACAAGCTGCATTCAAACCCTGGTGAAATCTAACTCCATTAGGCTGAACAGAATGACAATTTTAACTTAGGTCTGGATGTGAGAAACTACTGACCTGGCTCTGGCATTCATAATAGTAGCAGTAGTTGTTTTCAGCAAGGATGGGAATGATAGTTTTGGTACAGAAGGAGAATTACTGAAAAGCTAATAATTCTCTGTCTTGGTAACATTTTCTTGATTCACTTAGTCATTTAGACCAGAATAAAATTCCATGGGAATTTTTCTCCATTACTTTGCCAGATGGGGCTCTAACTGCTATCAACCCTGGGCAACTGAGACTAGCTGTGAGAAGAACCTAACTACCACATGAAGAAAAAACAACACCCAACGTGACAGAAAAGCAAAGCAGTTCTGTAAACAGGTATTGCATTGTTTTGCCTTAAAAAAACCACAGCCCACACCTTTAGAAGGTTTTCAGGAGCTAGGTAAGAAAGATTCGCAGGAACTCTTTCTCAAAATAACAGAGAGTCTGGATCAAACTTCTATCCCCATGAGGCACAGCAGCTTTTATAACTTCGCAGATTTTACAAAACTTAACACAGCTGCCTTTGGCACAGGAACTCTCAAGACAGCACAATATCATGGCACTTTCAAGACGCTTGAGAACACATTACCTTCTGCAATTCAGTCACATACTGAGCAACAATGAAAGCAGAAAACACAGTGAAGGCCTCCATTTCTGCAGTGATATGAGTATACATCCGTTCCACTAAGTGTGCACACTTCAGTATAACTTCAAACTCATCCGTGTTGCCTGAAACAAAAAGTGAGATACAGTCTGGCATTTAAGGCTTAAAAACACTAGGAAAAAACCCAAAGAATCACCCAGTCTTCCATATGATTCTTGAACTACATGAAGCTAACACCAGCTTGCCTGTTTTATCTTCTTTTCTTACCAAGCCACAGCTGAGAGGCCCCCCAGATCCCCACAACACCATATGCCTCTCTTCCAAGGGTTATTTTATAAGAGCACACTGATTCCCAATCCACATGCACTGCAAGGCAAAAAGTATTGGTTATATACGCTGAAGTGCTAGAAGCAGCAGATATGGTCCCTTCCATGATTCAGTCTCAACTAGCACCATGAAGGAGAGAGCCAGGAGGCTGGAAAATTAAATTCTCTACCTACAGAAAGTCAGAAGAAATCTCTTACAAACAGCATAGTAAGAAAGCCTTATGATGAGATTTATGACGTGGAATACAGCAGCAGAAGCCACAGCATCGGAGATATTTAAAGTGAGACTGTAGAGATCAACCTGAGAATTTAACCTTTCAGTGGGCAGTGAATGAAGACAACTAACACGAGGGAAGGGAAATCTAAAAATTACTTTCATGTTATCTGTTATGAAAATGAAACAATCCTGCAAAGAGAACCAGCATGTTTTTAAACTTTAGGACACCATGTATGCATAAGTTTCCTGTGACCTTTGCCTTACGTAAACATATTACAGAAGCTAGTAAATTCGCAAAGTTTGGCACCAGTTTAACATACCTTTTCCACTAACATTGAGCTTTTGTTAGTATATTCCTCCATGATGCATACACACACCAACATTTGCCCACAGCTGTGCGCAACATACCAGCTGAGATAAATCCGAACATGGAATAAGCTGTAGGACATCAGTGGAAAGCTGGGAAGCAAGCCCATAAAGTCACCACTATCAGTGACAGGGTATTTGTGTCCTGACCAGCATAAAGCACACGAGGATTACCTGCACTGTGAACATCTTTGACTTGGCTACTTTGACAATGCAAATTCTTTAGTAACTTCCAGTAATACATCTTTTTTTTTTTCTTCCCTTCCTTTTGAGATACTTAACTACACTAATTCCAAATCCTTTACCATACAGAGACATGATCTAATCTCAAAGCTTTAGATATGTCTAATGTTCTGGCTTTATGCTTAGCACAGAATGATGACAATTCCAAGTCTGTAGTAAACATAGTTCCAATTTCAAGAAGCTCGATTTAGCAGGATCTATTTGGGTCTGTAACTCAGACATATTAGCATGTATCACCAGAGTTCATAGACACCACGCTTTCCGGCACAGAGGTTGATAGGACAAGCAGAAACTGGGCACAGCAAGCGTTACCAGTTCCTGTCTACTTGCCAGCCAGTCAGTGAAGGCTCTGTTCACCTAAAGCAGTGCAGTCTGGATGCAGGTCCACAGGAGCCCCAGTTACCTTCATAAGTCCACGACACTACAAAGCTCATCCTCAATTTTACATAAATGACAGATAGGGCTAATGGTTTCAATGCCACAGATAAATTTTGAGGACTTTGCTTCTGCTGTCAGACTGCCCTGTTCTGCATGTCCTCTTCCAGAATACACAAACACTACAGTGTGTACATATCATGCAAAAGTGGAAAAGATATGGTACCTTTGTCTCCTTTCTGACGTCCTTCATGCATGACAGAAACAACCAGACGATGGAAACTGTTCAGAAAAGATGGTGCTGCTTTCAACAGCACCTGCAAAGACATGAAATAAAACCATCTGAGATTACGTAGTAAAAGGAGTGGAGAGGGTAGAGGTACACCATCCCATAGTCTGAGGGAAATCAGTTCCTGTGGAGGAAACTATATAGCTTATACAGCTGTCAGGAGCAAAGACTATTTTTCATTCTGCATCCATACAGTATCTAGCACACGAGAATCGAGTCCTGGAGCAAGACTGCAGTCCTGGCCGTATTCAAATACAAATAACAAGTAAACATCATAATAGAGTTACTCCAACTCTCCATCCAAAGCAGCGTTTGATTTAGTACCCTAATATCTAGGGAATTTGTTCTTGCTGGTAGAGAACCTGTGTAGTCAGACAGATTCACAGAACGCAGGGTCCAGTAACACTACAGATTACTGTGTGAAAACAGCCTGGATTAGGCAGCTTTCTACCACAGGTTTTTGTAAGGGCATTTTACCAACGTGTACTGCCTTGCTTTTAGAATTTGCCGTCTCCCCATCTTTAACTTTCTTCACTCAGTCCTAATACAAATGCATGAGGCCTCTTTCCTTTTTTGTTCCACCTCTGCCTATGTACTCCATGTAGGAGTATCTCCAACCCTGTGCAAGTCCTGGCACATCTTCACTTTCCCCTGCCAGAAGGCTGACAAGAACACCAGGATGGTACAATGTTTGAAGGTCACCAACTTCTAATGCCTAAGCCCTGTTTTCAAAGGACTGCAGAATCTTGATCTCCAGTGAGAACGATGTCCTAGTGTCTGAGTCATTTGTTCTTCTAGAAACCAATTATAAAAAAGGGAAAGTTTTATTCTAATCTAGCATCAGATGTTGATAAGCAAGCTGCTGCCAAAAACCAACACTGCAGGCATAAAACAAAGCAGGAGAGCAACTGAAATGATGTGATTTTGAGATTCCCAGCCTTTTAAATGACAAGTGGTACAAAGCACTTTCATACTATCAGGACAAATTATTTCAAAACCACTATTAAAACAAAAATTTCTCATCACTGGCCTCTGTGTTGGTTCCTTCTACCTTTTTCCCCTCCTCCCACCCCCTCACAGATATACCTTCGGATGACATTGCACAATAGAGAAGAGCACTTCATGGATTCCCAGGAAGATACTGCGATAGTCTTCTGTCTTCAGATGATCCAGAGGAACTGTTAGGAGAATGCTGAAAGCCAATGCCACATGGTGTGGATTCAAGAGAACCCCTTCTCCTTGCCTTAACAGAGCTGCTACAGTCTCTAGAATAGGTACAACTATGGTGGAAATCAGTGACTGGTCCTGACAGGCCTCTTTGGTTTGCATCTACAAGAAGACAGGAAACAGATAAGGAAGAGTGCACTAGACACCTATCACTAGCATTCGCACACCAGAGAACCACAGTGCTCTGACTTGAGTCAATGGAACCAGACTGGTACAAGCTGGACTGGCAGGGAGACACTTCAGCCACTTTGGTGCAACTGCACCCTGGACAATATCATGCATTTCAAGCAAGCACTGCTGTGAATGTGGAATTGTAACTACTCCCCAGTCCCCTGACAACCAGCACCTCTTTGCACCTCCTCATATGAATGCATTGATGCAGTTCTCTCCTTTACAAGCATGCAGACATACCAAAAAAAAAAGGCAGAAATTGCATGCTCACAATTCCCAGACACTGCAGAGCCAACATGAGACAAATTCTGGTCTAGCGACACCATCACCGTAAGAGAAGAAAAACCTACAATACTAAGGTTTGTATGCTGTACAAACGAAGGACAGGAAACTTGAGTTTGGTTACTTTCAGTTAAGTTTCCCATTCATAATTCAGTGAATTTATATTATTATTTTTTCAATATGAGCACTTTTTTATTTTTGTTTTGCTGCTGTTAACTTCTACTGCAACATGTGGCTGACAGGACGAAGGGCAGGAGACTCAGACTCTCTTCTCTGCAGCCTAACAAGCTTCTCCCAAGCTCCAGAATACACGCTGCAGTCCCAGAAAATTACTGATATCAGAAATGGATGACCTACACACTGCACTCATGGAAGATTTACTCGAGGAAGGAGAAGAAAAAGGGTCTAGACAAAAAAGTGCAGGTGAATCTGGTATGGATTCATCTAGTATCCACAACTTTTTTGTTTCTGCATGCCTCTGTTAGATGTAACCACTACAGACTCCAACAAATAAAGGGGACAGATAATGAAGTTACAATAAAGAGATACTTACAGCTAAAGCTGTGATTATCTGTGGGCTGGCAAACCAGAAAGCTTTCTCTTTGTCTCCACGTAATGGGCATCTGAGCAACAATTTCATTAGTGTAACAGCCGACAATACTTCCTGCAGAAAGCAGATTGATGATCAGTCGCTGGTACAAGATGCACTGGCTCCTTTCAAGTACAGAAGAGCTCTTTCAAGGGCAGTGGCAGTGTTGAGCATTACCAGAGCCTTGACACATGAAAGTCCTCCCACCAACAGATCTCTCTGGAAATTGTGAAGTAAGCAGTAGCACAATAAAATTCAGCATGCTAAGCAGCACTGGCCCAAATGTCCTGCAAGCTACATTTATTTTAGAATCAAATTACTATACAAAAAGGCTTATGTGATTTTTAAGAAAGAAAAGTCTTCTCCTTCAACTGCCACTAGAAAACAGAGGGAAGTAGGGGGAATACAGGGACACCAGTACACTATAGGCTAAGAATGCTGGATTTGGCAGCAGGGGGTTTTTTTCACTTGCTGGCTGTTATGACAGACTGATTAAAGAAACATATTACAAGCTATACTCAGGTGGCAGGAATTATAAGCATAAAGACATATCAAGAATTGACACAGCATATCCATGTCTATTTCTGACAAATAAGACAGAGCCAGGTAAACCTCCAAGTTTCATTCTCAAGTTATTGAGCTTTCTATGGAGGGTACTGCTGGCTTTTTTGACGAAAGTGTTCCATATGCCACCACTGCTGCTTAAGCTGCTCTGAAGAAAGGCATGGTATTTAAAAAGCTACTGAGTAGTATCTGATTATTACAGAGTAAAACTCTTTATACTGACAAATACCAAAAGCACAAGTGCAGTTTTGCTTTTACTTAAAAATGCCACCATTTTTAAAAGTGCCTTTAACCCTGTTAAGAGGAGCCACAAACAGTGGTTAAGCTCACTGACTGCTAGTGTCTGCTGTGCAAGAGCTCTGATTGGCAAACAGAAAAAAAAATTTCAGCACAGTCTGTACCATCACAGCTGTGTGATTTCTGTTGACAGCACATGGCATTAAGACTGCTGAGTCTATGTCCCTAAACTGGACATAAATTTTTTTCCAGTAGGATTCCATGATCTTTCCACCTCTCTCAATTTATGTCCAGGACATATCTCAGCACAGTCACCAAGCCCTTAACCGTGTAAATTAATTTGACCCAACCATTGAACATAAAGCAGGGAGAGGAAAAAATACTTATCAGATGTCATTCAGCTAACCAATCTTTTTCAAGATACAGAAAATTGAAGGAAGAAGTTGGCAACAAACTAAGTTCCTTCCTTACTTTAGCCTTCTGTTGCCAAATGTTCTTCATTTCCAGTCCTTGCAGCACAAGCCTCATTATGGTATAAAACTCCTCAGCAGAGCAGTTTCCCAGCAGCTGGACAAGCACCTCTGTCAGCTCCATCTCCACACTTTGGATCACCTGGGTTGTGATTGCAGAACCTGCATATTCAAGAGACACAAGCATGTCTTAATCAATGCCCAAGACAGGGACTTCCACAGGTAAGGACAGGGCGAATCAAACCTTACAACAAACCTTACCTTTTTAACACTCAAATGCAAAGAGGGCCCCATGCTTTCCCTTTACCCACACCCAGTGCAATGAATTGCTGTTCTCAGGTATTTCCTACCCTAGGGTTCACAGAGCAGTCGTCATACAGTTTCATAGTTCCAAGCATGCACAGGATTTGCAGCAATGCTTAAAGTCTTCTTCAACAGAAATCCGTATTTCATCTTATTGAATACTTTACTTATTCATCACAAATTCTTAAACCTTTTAACAGTGATTAATTATGTCTCCAGGCTAAAGCACTTTACTAATCTTACACAACTAAAGCGAGGCACAGCATGAGAGACAGAAAACTTGGCAGAAAAATTACAGTAATTGTCACTTTCTCATGGTCCCTAGGTCTAGAGTGAAATCCCCGCCCTTACAGTGCCCTTACTGAACCCCACAACTGAAGGGCCAAAATGCAGGCCAGAGAAAAAACAGACTAAGCCTGTATCTATGCGTAAATTCTAGCTCAAACTCAAAATCAGATTTTCCATGCAGAACTGTGCTCTGTTCTTAACTACCTGTTGCCAATATAAACATTGAGATCATGACTGTAGTTTGCTTGAGCAGTAGTTTCCAAAGTGAGGTGTGCATGCCCCAGGCCGTCCACAAGACAATCCACTGGGGTACAAGAATTAAAAATAAAATACCTTTAATAAATAAAATAAAATGTAAAAATAGTGTTTATTTCATCTTTATCTCATGGTTTCTAAACTATCTTTGTGTATCCTTTGTAATGTACATAGCATACTAGTAGAGTAGCACATGCATATAATTTATAACTAAAAATATATTGGGAATGTTTGCTCAATTATTTTTTTTTTACTGATAGGCGTGTGCAATCAAAAATGTTTGGAGACCACTGCACTAGAGCATGTTAGTAGTAATTTCCACAAATTCCAACTGTTCAGAGAAGTCAAAGAGAACAGTTACGTCTATGCTGTGTTTACTTCACCTTGCTTTCTGAATGAGACAACATAAAAGAACCATTAGGTCACACAGCTGGCAAGAGGTTTTTCATGTCATTTCTAGCCCTGGCCTTTTGTTTGATGGAGATAAAGGGACTGATCTGCCAATCTCCCACAGAATTTATCAGAATTACAGGTGTTCAGCATCTTTAACATTTAGGTGACTTCCATTGTTTTATAACCTTGCCTATCAGATACAAAAATAGACAAGTATTTTACTGTAAAGTCCTCAGAGATCCTCAGATGAGACCTATCAGATCTGACCTGGTGCACATCAGCTGCTTCAGTGGTGCCTACTATACCAACTACATGAGTAGAAGGACACTGCACCTTCAGCCCTACATCCAGAAGTATCACCACGTTCCAGTTAGTGTCAAAACACTCTACAGTAACGAGTAACTGAGGACCTCAACTTTATTAAGATGTTTGCATCATCCAGAAGATCACTACCAAATTAGATGGTGGCTGTGGTCCAGGTACCACGACATTGCCTCCTTGAAAATTCTCCTGTTAAGCTTTATAAAAGGATAGCCTACTGCTTTAACGCAAGTAGGTAGATACAGCCTTTTCAAAAAGCTGTATGTTTTGCTAAATGGCTTTTAACTTGCCTCTGCGGTGCAAAATTAGCAAACGAAATGGAGAAATGAAGTTTTCATACCAGCAAGAAGCTTTTTTATAGCAAAAACAACCGTGACCGCAGTTTCTTCTCCAGGATACAGCTCTGGCACTGAGCAGAAGACTGTTAGGAACTGCAACGCAGATTGAAGGAACTGCAGATTATCTCCTGCGCAGGGCAGCTCTCTCAGTATCTGGGAGTAAAACTTTTGGTACAGTTTAATATGGGGTTGCTCCAAAAACCCACTGGGCTCCTTCTGCCAGCCCTTCTTGACAGCATGGCTCAGATCTGCTTTGAGAAGAGTAGTGACAGATGGTATGAATGTCACAGGCAAAGGCTGGTTTTGGGTGTTACTCTGAAGACCCTGTTCAACAGTTCTGACCATCTGCAGAACTACAGGCTCCAACAGAGCAGATAGTACATCCGTAGACTGCAGCTTCTTTTGTGGCAGCGGCTGAAGGTAGAGTGTGATGACATGACACAGTGTGGTGAATGCCATGAGCAGTAACTGCCTGGCTGCGGGATTCCAATTTTTCCAGCCTTTGCTTTTGGCTGCACCAACATCTGGCTCGCAGCTCACCAGGAAAGACATGAACTTTTCCAAGTTGAGCCTCACACTTTGCCTTCTTTCAACAATCATCTGAAGAAAGTTCTCCAAAAAGGCTTGGACTTCCTGGAGATACTGTGCCCAAACAGGAACAGTCAAAACATCAGTGAAGAATTTGCTAGCTGTAAGCTGGGATGTCACGACAGCCTCAAGAACATCGCTGGCATGAAACACCTTAAAAACAGAGTTGGCATTCCTGCCAGCTTGCAGGCACCTCAGGAGGTGGAAGCAGGTACTTAAAAACTTCAGCAATAAGGGTTTGCTGCAAGAGGCACTAGCCTTGGTATTGGCTAGCAGGGACAGCAGCACCAGAAAACACCGGGTACAGTCAGAGGGAAGAAGACTGTCTAGTTTCAGAAGGGAAGCAATTTCTAGCAAACCCAAGCAGCTTTCTAGCTGGCTTTCTTTCAGGATGAGAGGGCGGCCATTTTTTGCTAACAATATTATACATTGGGCAACTTTCTCCAGTGTTTTCCGAGACAAGCTGAGCTCATCCTTCAGCAGTTTGTTTTCTGATGGTGCTTCTAACGGGTCAACAGGTCTGCAAGAAGCCAGAATTTCTTCGTGCCAAGGGATATTACCTGCAGACAGCTGTTGAAGTGGCAGATCTACTGAATCCCTGGCAGCAGAGGGCAGCACCCTAGCAAACTGCTGAATAAGACTGGTCAGAAAAGTGCAATGCAGGACCATCATTTCTGGGAGAAAGGAGCTATGCATCAAACCAAGTGATATCTTTCCAATGCTGATGGAAGGCTCCTGGTCTGTGGCAGCTTCCTGAGCTTTGGCCAATACTAACGTCTCTAGAAGCACATTTGCAATATACTCTACATCTTTCAGGCAAAGATACGGCAACAGGATAGTCAGGTTGGAGATGACAAGGTGCCAGTGGGCTGTGGGGTAGGTAAGATCACTTATCGTGCTGATATCTCCATCCCATGGTTCAGATTCTCCCCTGCTCATGCTGGATCTCCCGGACTCCAGGATGAAAGCTGCAGCATGCTGCAAGGCCTGTAGGTCAGCTTCAGTCTGCATTAAGATCATCTTAATTTTCTGAAGTGTGAGCAGTTCTAAGCAATATTTACTAGTGGAGGCAAAACTATTTGCAAGTTCCACGACACTCTCCCAGCACTGCTCCTCCACACCAGAGAGGAAAGCTGGAATACCCCAGTGCCTTGCAGCAGATGCAGTAACAGCACCAGCAATTTCTGCTGCTGGAGACACATATTTATTGCAGCTAACACCAAACAAAGTGTCCACCTCAACCCAAGTGTAAACAAGGAGGAGAGCAGAGTCACTGGCCTTTCTTAGCCAAAGGTCTGACTTCTCCTCCTGTCTTCTAGGAGCCTGCAGCAGCTCCATCAGTGGCTGGATTATTCCCTTCTGCATCTTTGCCAGCAGACTCTGAGTGCGAAGAACCACAGGTGAAGGAGTGGTATCATCTAGGCTCCTCATGTTGAACAGAAAAGCATGCAGCACCGAGCTCAATGAGAGCAGCTTCAAGGCCATGTCAGCTGACCCTTCAACAGCAGGAATGATAAGGGTCTGGCATTTCTCCACACAGAGACACAAAATGTCCAGAATCTGGTTGGGTGGCAGTTCAAGGAGGCACTCGCGAAGCTTTCCTGTCAGGCCAGCAGAGAAGACAGGCAGCCTCAGTTCATCAGCAGCTGGCCGGCAAATGACTGTCAGCACCTCCTCAAAGAGCCGTGGGAACTGTCGCAGCTTGGAGTAAGTCTGAAACATGGTGCTGATGAGAGCCTCCTGGGGCTTCTTCGTACGTGGCTCGGAGACCTCAGCATCAATCCAAGCCGAGGCTACTAAGTCATACAAGTCTGGCTCTACTATAAGGTGGTTTAACGACATCAAGAGCTTGAGACACCTGAACCAAGCAGGGATGGAAGCTTGGGAGTGACTCACTAACATCTGTGCTAGCTTGCGGTAAAACCCAAACTGTACCTCCTTGTGCCGGATACGGTCACTGGCAACATTATAGATATCACTGCTAAGCACCAAGTTCAGAAGCTGTTCCAAAGCAAGTAGCTCTGTGCTCCAGTCCGCAGGGGAGAGTATTCCCTGCTGTAGGGCAGGGAACCTGAGACAGCTAAAAAGCCTGCTGAGCATATGGAAACACGCAAGGTGGTTTTCTGCCTTACAGTACGAGTCCAGAAAGAGCTTATATAGCAGGGACACCGAACCAGCCACAACAGCTCCATGGAGGGCAGGTTCACAATAGCCACTGCTCAGCTTGGTCTGCACTGTGTTGACTGGTAGCAAAAGACTTTTCAAAGCTCCTTTCTTCTTCACTTGGAGTTCCTGTTCTGGCAGCAGCTCCTCTTTGTAGGATGATAAAAGCTCAGGCTGGAATAACCCAGCCTGCAGCAAAGTTTCTACTTGGTTTCGTATTTCCCTGCTCAGGTGCTGACGCACGTGGCTGTCATCTGCTTGTGTCCAGTTCCTCACAGTCAGCAAGTGCCTCAGGAGCAGACATGGCTGGAGCAAGTGACTTGTCACTTGCCCAAACACACGATTTGGGTTGGTTTGCTGCCTCTGGATCAGGAGGTACTGAGCAAAGGTAAGTTGGAGGACACTGAACACCTGGGAGCCCACAGTGTCGTCAGAAGCCAGCTGCTGACATGCCAGCTTGGACAGCTTGCTGAGGAGATCAACCAAGAGCTCACACTTCGCTGTGTAAATGATGGAGAGTGAAGGAGTAGAAAGAATGCCACTGGAGCAACTCAGCACTGTGCCAATGTTTTGCTGTGTTTTTTGAGAACAGGCCTCCGATAATCTTTCATTTATGACCTGAAGAGTGAAAAAAAAAAAAAACAACAAACCCACAGTCAATTTTGCACGCAAAGACAAAGATTATCATGATGAACCAACAACACCTTCTGTGAGCTCTGTCTGCAAGAAGGAAGCAACAGGGACCCACCAACAGCTGCTGCTGGGCCTCTCATATTGTGAGTCTCAAACCAGAAGCTCCCCTGGCCAGAACAGTGTCCCTGCATTTCTTTGCACCACAGGATGAGTGAGGAAGCCCTCCTTCAGTATGTGTGCTACCAGCAACAGCAAAGGCCAAACATCCTAACAGTTGATCCTGCAGAAAGGGAGCAGGGGTAAATTCCCTCCCTTCTTGCAAGGTCCAACCAAACAACAACAAACCACACACAACATTTTTGTGTTGCCATTTTGACTGTCTTTGTAGCCATCCACTAATTCTGCTATTTCTGTAACCGTGAAGCTGAATAAGAAGTTAAACTTTCTGGTTCAGTTCTAAACCATAATTGGAGTCTCCTCCATCCACTTTCAGCTGAGGCTAAAATAATTATATGACTAAGATCAATAATGATTTGGTGCCGCCACCATTCAGAATCATCATAAGAAGCTGCAGGATCTGCTGAACCACACATCACACTGCACAAGTACTCAAGTCAAAGACACTGATGAGCCCCACAGTGAGGGAAAAATATCTCTCTCCCTAGACTCCCAGGCAAAATGGCAATATAAGCAGTAAATAATATAGAACAGCATCATATGGAACTGAGCCTTTACTTACCTACTAAAATACTTAAACCATTTCACTTTCTGATAGTCTCAAGAATTTAAAGGCAGAGAGGAAGATTAACTCTGAGGTTATTGTTAGAATGCTGTGCCATTTTCAGCCTTAGCGCTGCACAAATACAAATTGTATCACAGAACAGAAACAGAGAAGTTTTTATTAGAGGTCCTACAAGCCATCGGATTAATTATTATATATTTCACGTAACACCCTACACTGTGAGGAAGTCATGTACTGTAGAAGATATGCATTGCTATCTGGCATGTTACAAAATATCCAGTTTTAGTTACCTGTGCAATTGAAAAACTGAGACCAATTGTCTTCCCACTCTTTAAGAGATTCTGTAGTCTTCTACTATGGATAACGTTGTCTAAATATGCCCAGAGTTTCTCAACAACTTCCTCCTCCAGTTCAAATTTCTTATTGTAGTATGAAACCAACGCATGGCTTACCCAATCGAGTAATACCTGTTAACAAAAGGGAAAAGAAGTAATCTTTAATAACCCCCAAGTGAGAACGAGACAAAAGTAGAACCTTTTCACAATTACAGCACTTGTGCCTTGAGAACTGCTCTACATCTAAGCAGAACAGCCTCTGAATGAGCAGAGAAGTCCAACCTGGGAGGTTTTAACTAAGGTCTAAATTCCTAAGAGCTTTCATTCTAAATCCAGTGTTGGCCCTGTGCTGCCCTGTACCCTCCCCAAGACAGCTTGCAAGAGTCAACATCCTAAGACCCTTTCATCAAGGTGTAATTCTGACAGTAGATACTGAGTAACAAACATAGTCTTTTAAATCGAAACTTAAAGAATCAGATGGTTTTCACTTTATGACAATTGGTAATCCTTTCACATCCTCCTCCTGGTATGTTTAAATTTACTACCTAGAAATTCAGGCCTAGGAATTTAGACATGTACAAATTGGAAAAGGTTGAAACCTATTAATTCAAATTATTGATTTCAAAGTAAAATTATGATGTATGGTTACGTTTAATATTTGAAGTAAGTGAAATAACCGGAACTCAAAACATTGATCTCAGATGGTGCAAACACTAGATTCCACAATACTAGGCTGGAAGAGCAGCACAAGACACCCCTCATTCGGGAAACACTGAACAAACCTTCAGGAAAAAGGGTCAAACCAAAAGATTTGAGGGGAGGGTGGGTTCCAGGCATCTTCCAAGGAGATGCCTATGAATCCAGAGTGTGCTCTTTCCATGTGCACGAATTTAGAGCACTGGGAAACACGCATGTAGCTACAGTCAGTTCTCGCTCTATCACCACTATGTGATATATGTGATATACCACTATATCACACTATCACCAGAAGCATCAGACTTTAAAGCAACCTGTACAGGATATACTAGACAATGCTAACGACAGCTCTGCAGACAATGGTTTCTCATCTATCCGGGAGACCTGAACACACACACACTACCCTCCCTATATGAAAGACTCTTCCTACCCTTTCTGCTGAAGCTACCTGAAAGGTGATGTTATGAAACCATTTCATCCAACCACACAGAAATCAAGAGCCACCCACAATTCACCATCAGAGCTATATTTGCACCACTACCTAGGGTCAAAAGCTTAAGCAACTAGATCTGGATTTTATGAAAAAAGTTAATCCTCAACAGCAATTAATTATTGTGATTTATTTATGTTTTTTCTTTTGCTGTTTACCATTAAAAAGTACTTACTTGCTCTTTATTAGGCAGAACGCACTGGTGAGAAACCCAGGCAAAACGGGCTAGTTTGATTCTGTCTTCCCATGGAGTCTTGGCGCTTTTCAGCTTCAGGTAGATGCCGGAGTAGATCCCCGCCATGGGGAGACGGCACAGGGGGCCCCCACGGACCAAGCGGCGCGACTGAAAGGCACGCCGAAGAGAAGGCGGTGTGACGGGAAGGCGGTGGGAAGGCAAGGCGACTCCGCACCCCCGGCTCAGGGCCTAGCCGCGGCCTCCCTCCCCTCAGCGGGGCACAACAGGCCCGGCTCCCTCGCCTCCCCCTCAGCAGGGCACACCAGGCCCCGCTCCCCCGCCCGCGCGCCTCCCCCTCAGCGGGGCACACCAGGCCCCGCTCCCCCGCCCTCCACAGCGCCCCTCTCTTCCCCACCAGGCCCCCGACCCCCCAGCCCCCCTCGCAGGGATCTCATCCCACACGCACGCACCCGGTACCGGCCCGGCCCTCACTGTTCCGCCGAACCCACGCCGCCCTCCGGTCCCCACGAGGCAGCGCCAGCCGATCGCCGATCCGCGGCGGGAGCTCCGCGCCCATTGGCGGTCGCAGGGCGCCTGCGCGCTGGGCGGCCCCAGCCCCGCTCCCCCCTCTCCGACCGCCCGCCCGCCCGCCGCGGCGTGTGTCAGCCAGCCATGGAGCGGCCGCCGCCGCCAGCCGCTGCCGGACCCTGGGCAGCGCGGGCCGCGCCAGCGCCACCACCGGCACCGGCACCCAGGGGAGGCGGCAGCGGCGGTGCGCCCGCCGGCAGCGCCTGGCTCCGCTGGGCGCAGTGACAGCGCCCCCCCGGCCCCGCCGGCCCCCGCCTCCCGCCGCCGCCGCCTGCGATGCTCAGTGAGTGCCGGGGAGCGGCGCGGGGCTGCGGGAAGCCCGAGGCCCGCGGGGGTGGAGGGGTGCGCGGCGCCGGCCGGCGGCGGGCGCGGGCCCCGGGCATCCCGCCGGGACGCCTCGTGGCGGAGGCCCGCAGGCCTGGCCCGGCCCGGCCCGGCAGGCGGCTCCCGGGAGGCCGGCGGGCCCCGGTGGGGGGGGGCCTCGGGCACGGGCGCGGCCCGCGGGGGCAGCCCCGGGTGAGGGCAGGGCCGGGCGCCTTCCCTGCTCCCGGAGGTCGCGGGGTGGGCTCTCTTTATTATATAGATATATATTTATTCCCCCCCTTAAAAAGTGCGTGGGTTTGATTAGCTGCTTCTTACCGCACTATCTCTCTTTCCTTTTTCACCTCCTTTTTATTTTTAATTCTGATGGGGGAAGACTTTCACTCTCGCGTCCCCTCAGCGAACGCTCGCCCCTCAGCGCCCCCACCCGTGAGCGGTGCCCACCCGCGGCCGGGGCGGGCGAGGGGCTCCGGTGGGCCCCGGGCGGCTGTTGGCGGGGCCTAAAGGCGAGCGGGGGGCCGGGTCCGGGAGCCTCGCTGCGGGGAGGGCAGGAGGGCGGTAGGGCCGGGTGGGGGAGCCTGGGGGCAGAGGGAAGGGTGTCCGGCCCGGGGAGCCCGCAGGAGCCCAGCCGGGGGGAAGCCCGGCCTTTGGCTCTGTCCTCGGGGTGAAACCAACACAGGAATTGGCAAACCGTCACCCGTGGGCGCTAAGCCGAACCTAGGTGCTGTGGAAGTGGATGCAGGCTCTTCTAAAATCACAGCTGTTTCTTCTCTGCCTTCCTCACCTGATCGCCACCGCTGCTCGGGCAAAAGCCTTCTCCGTAGCTCCTGCTGTCCTATTTTGCACCACCACCCCACCACCACACCGAGTCTCCATGTCAACTTGCTGTGTTTGCTTGCCTGTTTTTCTGAATGGCAGCTGCTGGCGTGTGTGAAGTCCCTCCGCTCTAGGTTCTGATCTTTGTGTCAGTTTATCCTTATCTTGTTTATTCTGCAATTCTGTAAACCTTAGATCAACTTAATGTCACAAAATTAAAAAAATTCGGTGCTTTAGTGTTGTTGGTAGACTCCTCCTGTTGTTGTAGATTCCTCACCTGTAGGAATAATAGATAAAAAATGGTACTTTCCTTTCCACAACTGAGGCCTGAGACACAGTTCCCAGTAGAGCTATTCAATACTCAAGAGAGTATGCTTTTGTGGGTTGTTTTATTGTTGGGTGGTGGTTTTTTTTAAAGACTGCTTATTCTTGATTCTTCTCTGATGCTCGCAGGGCTTTCCTCAGCTTGTTGGAAGGAAGAGACTGCTGTCCCAGCGTCAGGACAGGAAGGCAGTCTTTAAAAGCAGCGTTTCCAGCGCTAGCTTTCAAGCTCTTTTTCGTGTGTCTGTGCTGGTAATATTTCAAGGCCATGGAATCTGCCTAAACCTGTACCTGAGATATAGCATAGGCAGGACATTAATTTCCTTGGCCCAATGCTTAGCACACAGCTAACTTCCAGCTTTTCTAGGAAAGAGGAACTTGTGTTTTGAATGATAGGCCTCTTCTCTGGATTTCTTCAGTGGTTTTGGTTCCTCAAAAAAATTAATCTAATATCTTTTTTTTGTGTATGTGTGCTGCAATTTGTGACACTGCAGAAGACGCTGCATTGTAGCTCTGCAGATTCCCAATGTGATTGATTTTTCTTTTCTCTTTCCTTATGTATTTTGCTTATCAGTAAAAACAGTTAATAGCATTAGTATTTATTGTTTTCTCTATCTGTTTGAGAAGAACGAGGCATCTGGGACTTCTGAACAATTCTTTCAATCTTTCTGCAGGCCTTTCTGCAGCCATGGACAGGAAATGTTATATATGTTCAGTTTGTTTCATATTTTGGAGATTCTTCAGCAGTGAGAGCCAGAGTCCTAAAAGTGTCTGGAGGTTAAAATGGCAGGCTTGTCCTTTTTTGCCTTTAAGTTTTGCATCATTGACCTGTTGTGAACTGGCTCAGCTTGAACCCAGTTAAAGGCATTTTGGCAGGCTGTCCTTATGTTTATTTTATGATATGCTCTAATTTTGAAGGCTTGATAAAGGATATTCATAGGAATGTTGGTTTTGCTCTTCTTGCACTTCCCATGAATGCTTTCCCTGCTCCTGTGACACTGCTCTTTGTAATGCTGACGTATAAACACAAAGTGAATGAAAAAACAAAGACCTGAAACGAAAGTAGGGGTGACAGTGTGTCTGATGCCAACGGGTGTTTCTTGGTGAAGGTGCATTTCCTGTAAGGTAGTTCCTGTTCTGTCACCTGGGAGTAGGGAAAGAGATCTCCTTGAGATACGGCTCGTAACACCCACTACTCTGACCGCCGGGAGGAGTATATAAGGTGTGCAAGGGGAGCAAGAAACTGTACAGGTTGCATAAAGCAGCTGCAAACACCACCTTGCTAATCTTGGCTAAAGAAACTGGGGCTTCCCTGTTATCCTCAAAGCTCTGAAAAAGCTTGGACTTGAATCAGCTGCTAGCGACTGACTGCTCCTTTCCCAGGCCCTTCTCTCTTCCTGCTAAAATGTCTGATCCTGTGTTAGAATTTGAGACTACTGGGTAACTTACTGCCTTTTTTTTTTTTTTTTTTTGCCTATTCTTTAACATTTACCATTTTCTCTGTTGGTCATCTGCTTGTTCAGCAGCTTAAAAAGGCTGGTGTCAGTGCTCCCTTGTTTGTCACTGTCATTTCAAAGGGTCCTCTGGAGTTCTGCATCTTTCGCGCACCAGTTTTCTGTTTCTCCGATCTATTATGAGTTTATGAGGAATTATCTGTGCATGCATGCTGTGCCATAATGAATAAGGGTTTTCTCCTCAAATCTAACCTAGCGCAAACGGATCCTGTAACTGAAGCAAAAAAGGATATTTCTAGATGCTCTCTCTTTGCAGTTGAACCACAGACCTGAGGCTGATTTGCACAGTTTTGACTGACTAAACCACTTCAGAAACATTTAGTTGAATCTGGTCCATGCTGTTTTGGGAGTGAGTTTCTTTTGGGTTATAAGCCAAGTACAACAATCAAATGCAAACTCTCCAAAATGGTTTCTAGGCCTGAAATAAGCATCTGTGAGAGCATCTCAAATATAATTAAGTTGCTACCCAAACCTAAGCTGTACAGCAGACTGCATGCAGAGGCAGTAGCGTGGATCTGGACAGGTCCCTTGTATGCGAGTCCATGCTGCTAGCCGAAATGCAGAATGTCAATGTAATACATTTGTGAAGCTTAGTTCAGGGTGTCTTTTAGGAGGGTGCCAAGATGCTGCTCCATCCTGGTGTCCACCCTTCTTCATGGTCTTCATTAGCATTCTATCCTCCCTACAATATTGTGCAGGAGGAAAAGTGTTATATTTGAGGTAGTGTAAGTCTCAAATATAATTTCGTTAATTGCAAGGAAGATGAAAAGGAAGTTTGCTTTTGGAATGGATAAAATTGTGATTGAAACCCATGATTTCAATGGGTCTGTCTGGTGCTTTGAAAGCTCCACAGCTGTTGATGCCTCTTCCCTGCCCTCAACAGTTATTTCACCTGTGAGAACAAATGGAAACTAAGGTTTTCCCCAGAACATATGGGCTTGCAATTCCCCATATCTGTTTAAAGTAACTTTTCCTGAAACCTTGCATCCCCGTCCACTTGGAACTCCACAGAGGGCTTATTGTTCTAACAAGTAGGGTAAGCACTAAAGTGTGCACGGGTATTAGAAAAGGCTCATTTATGATCATATTTTTAAAGCTGACATTTTGTTAGAAATATGGTTCTTACAAGGGAGAGGAATGGGCATCCTTGTCTGTCTCTGAAAATTTGTGTTTCGTTGGATTTAGCTACTCAAACCAGAAAGCATGTGCACTTGTAGAATGTATGCAGGCCTTGTGGCAGAGGGGCTGTAAGGTGTAGAACTATCTCGAAGCAGCCTGTACCTATTATTTTGACAGAATAAAATTGTTGCTTAGTTCGGCTTTATTTAAAGCCTTCTAGGTTATCTAAACATCTGTGTAAAATGGATGGCTATTGTGAAGGATTGGTGGCAGTCAGGGACTACTCAAATAGCAGGGGAGCTATTGCATTCATCTTGCTGAGGTTCTTTTATTACAAGCCAGAGGCTAAAATCCAGCATCAGGCTCCTTTTGGTGTTTGTGAGGATGGCTTTCAAAACCTATATAAAGGAAACTTCAAAGAAATTTTTTTTTTAAAAACTTTTGTAGGAGGGAGGTCTAGATATAAGGGAGCAGGCAAAAAAGGCAGAAGGCTCTGCTTTTGTTTTTAATCCCCCCCCCTCCCCCCCTTTCTTTTTCTGGGGACTTAGCTGACTGAAGGGCCAGAAGTGTGGCTCTAACCTTTAAGTTCAGGCGATAAGCTATTGCTTCTTGGACTCCCCAAATAGGTAAAAAAGTTGTGCTATTTAAAGCATTATGATTCTGAAATTTCCTTCTTGTATGTTAATTTCTCATTCCCTTGACTCTTTTGGTATCGTTGTGTTGGTTGGTCAAGCAGAGGAATCAGAAAATGACTGAAGAATACCCAAACTGTTGCTGTAAAAAATCTGTAAAATTTTTTGTGAGTTAATTTTTCACAAAATCAAATACTTCAGCTCACCACTGCAGCTTTAGTCTAGAATCCTCAAAAGTATTTTGGATTCCTCAGTGAAATTAGTAGAATTAGGCAGCAAAGTATTTTTGTGGATCTGATTTAAAGTGTGTAGCTACTGAGAGGCACATGCCTAAAGACTTTGTTTCATACTTCAGTAATGAAGTTGTTTGACTTCAGCAATGAGAATACTGAGCCGTTTGTTCTCTGTCAGCTTTAGCATATACAGCAAGAGCCCCCTCATCTCTTTCTTTTCTTTTGAGGTCATGAAACGCGTACGCACAGAACAGATTCAGATGGCAGTGTCCTGCTACCTCAAGCGCCGTCAGTATGTGGACTCAGAAGGTCCCCTAAAACAAGGGCTGAGGCTGTGTCAGACTGCTGAAGAGATGGCAGCTAATCTCACAGGTAATCCTATCGTATTTTCCATCCATGCTTCTTGGCAGAGTTGTGACAAGTGTAAGTATGTGTATTGGTAACTATGTGAATTTGTCTGCACGTACGGACAGCCCTTCTTTTGAAATAAAGAAATTTCCCAGTGTGAAGCTGTCATGAGTTACAAATTTCTGAAGAGTGAAAATGTGGATGAAAGTGTAAAAAGGTGAGATTCATGGTCTGTGAAATTAGCAGGCTGAAATACCAGGTTGTGGTAGTGGAAAATGCATATGTTGTATCCCAAAGAACATGAGGTCTGGTGAGTAGTGGTGCTTTGGGATGGAGGTGACAAGAACGTACATGAGGGATTAAGTAGAAGCAGGAAGTTTTGTTGTACCTTTGTACTCCAGGAGAGCTGTATCGTCTGAAATGGCTGGCCTTGTCAGCTTTCTAGTTGTGAAGGCTCTGCTCTGTCACTTGAAAAAAAAAAAAACAAAAAACCTTTAGTGGATGAGGCAGTTTATTTCCTTCCATGCCCTTTCTTCTCTTTCTTAAGGTCTTCTGAATACTGCTATGCTACCTGCTTTTAAAGTCCTGTCTGCATCAGTCTTCATTGTAATTATTATTTTTGTTATAACAAACTATGCTACTGCTTGAGCGCATACAGATATTGAAAGGATGCAAGTAACGTGGAGGTTATAAAGAATAAATTTACTTGTAAAAGTAATAGAAAATTCTGGGCTGACCTTTGAGTGAAAATGCAAGGAGGAAATGTTTTCTGGTAATGAAACTGCTTAGATTGTGACTAAGACAGGTGGAGATGTTAGTTACTTGTGATACAGCTTGATTTGACAAAATGTCAGTTGCTGTATAACTCTGTGCTTGTAGCTAGATAAGACTGGATGCCAAAATAGCTCTTTCCACCTCTAGAATATTTTGCCATAGTTAGAATCCAGAGATGAGTAACTTGTGGGTAAGTGTGCAGGCTGATGTTCTCAGGGACGTAGAGGAAATTGGGTAATATTTTGTTATCAGAAGTGACTTACATCTTCGTAGTACTTCTAGTTTTCTTGCTGTTTTCAGAGTAACTGTTGGAAGTTTGTTACAGATCCCTGAAATAATACTGGGGCAGATGGGGAAAGAATGAAACCAAAGTAAAATGCTGAGTTGTTTTTGATGGGAGACTTTACGGGAGAGGTCGGTAGAAAGGTCAGTGTTGAAACAGGATTAGAACTTGGGACCAATCCATACCAGGAGGACACAGGAGTATCTGAAGTAAGAGAGATGAATTGGATTGCAAGCCCTTGCATTCACATATGGCATCATGCAGGGAAAAAAAAAAGTTTCAGTAAAGAGTGTGAATGAGTGTGTGATTGCGTTTTGTCTTTTTACTAATCATCCACCAAATGTTATTACTAAATTCTTCTTATTGGTCTGTATCTTCTTGCCAGTGCAAGGGTTTTGTGGCTGGTGACTCAGAACTTAGTCATCAGTTTTCATTAGAACTGAAAATGGTCTGCTCTCATGTATTCAGCTGCTTACTAATTTTTCTTGTCAGACATGCTCGTAGTAAGCTGTTAGTGCGTATGCTGCAGTTCCATGAATGACTTTTGAAAAAGAAAAACCCAGCTTGTATTTATTTTGATGACAGAGGCTGAAAATACTTTCTGCTGCAGTCATCTTAGTTTTGCAAACTGAATAAAAACTGACCAGATTCTAAAGCCTGCATTTCCTTATTTCGGGGAAAGTGATCAAATATTTTTTTTCTGAAGATGTTTTGCTTGTTCCTTAATAGAACTCACTTTGCTTTTTCTGTTCAGCTCTTTTCTTTTGTTTGACTTTTAAATTAATCAGACTATATAAATGGGAGAGTTACTTCTGTTCTCAGTTCTGTGATTTCTTCTTTCACAGTGAAAAGTGTTCTCTGGTTTTGGTTTTAAACAGTTTTCTCAGTTTTAGCTCAGTATTTGTTTTTGTCGTCTTCCAGAGTCTCTTCAGTTCAACCCTTCTCCATTGCTTCATATACTTGCTGTATCTGCACAGGTCTGTTTTCACAGAATTTAGAGCAGCCCAGGTTGGAAGGGACCTCGAAAGATCATCTGGTCCAACCTTTCATGGGAAAGGGAGTCCAGATGAGATTATCTAGCAGCCTGTCTGATCACATCCGCAGTAAAATACAGCACAGAGCTTCCTCATGACTAAACCATATTTCTGTAGAAAACTAGAAGAATATTTGAGGACAGAATGAGTGACTAAGAACATGTTCTTCTAATACTGCCCATAGTATGCTATCAATACATAGGACTATCTGAAATAATGTAAAATTATATGTCGTCACACTCACGTAAAAGAGGAATCGGTTGCTGTTCAGCAGCGTTTACAGTTAGCCCCACATTTGTTAGCTGGAAGCAATGCTGCTCACAGCCAGTGCACAAACCAGGAGGGTACCGTCGATGTCCCTGGGTTAGGAGCGAGTTCCTTTGAATTTGGTATCAGGTCACATAGCCGGCTGCAATTACTGGAAGTGAAGTCAAGGAGCAGATGTTTCCAATAGGTGTTTTTATGACCACTGAGGAAGGTGGAAAAGAAGCTATGGTAGATTTATTAATGTATAAGAACGATATGGCCAGTGTTTTATTTCCACCAGGAGGAAAATATGCCTGAAACTTTACTCTTGTTTTGGAATCCATTGAGCTCTTGATCCTTTTTGCAGTTCTGGTTGGTGTAAAGTTTTGGGAAGGAAAAGAATGAGAATTTGAACTTGTTATTACTGTCTGGTATGTACGCTTCATTTACCACTTGCTTCATGGTATCGTTACTGAAAGAGTTAGGGCACAATGATTGTCTAGTCAGACTGTTCCAGGGTAGGTAGCCAAAGATGATGTTCCTCTTTTTGAAGCATGAAGAACATCTTTATTTTTGGAATTAAGTTGCTTATGCAGAGAAAGCTTTATAGATGGCACGGAGGGAGCACTTCCTAAAGCCAAGGACAGTAAGTTGTTTGCACGGCATGAGCAAGGTAGCAAGTCACCCCCATTCCTGCTGAAACGAGGCCCCCAGAACTCTGTGAAGAGCTGACCCTTGTACGTAACCTTGTGACGTAGCATAAAAGACAGGCCCTCATATTTCTGTTTTTCTCTGATTTTACAGTGAGTAGTATGAGTGACACTGAAAACTGTCACTAAGCATTCTTGAGTTAGTGCATGCATGCAGTTTACTTTCTCTTGCTGAATATCGATTATATTAAATTTTCAGTCCGAATAGCAGAGTTTTTTACGTTAGTTGTTAAGTAATACTGTTATGTGAGCCTGGAGTTCTTACCAGCTTTGAGTTTCTGAAGCAGCCAGGCTCTAGAAAGCACAGCGTATCTGTACCTTTCAACAGGTTGTATTTGTTTATTTCTAAACTGATTTGAGAGAAAATGGGGAATTGATGCTGGAATCTGTATTTATTTTTTTCTGGTGAGGGGATGATGAGCACAGCCCAGCTGTCTGTTTCCAAAGGTCAATTCAGGTTGCCCTGCAGAGTTGGTAAACATCCTTCCTGTATTTCCGTAAACTCCAGGAAGATAGACCTGTGTCTTACCAGAGAGAGAGAAGGGCGAGAGAATAGCGACAGGCTGCCTGCATGTACACCATGTGCTGATCTCTTTCTAATTAGAAGCATTGAGACAAGCTGGAGACTGGCCTATCTCTCTTTAGCATGTGAACATTTGATGATGTTGTTTATAGACTTCCAGAGCCGTCAGAGTTGTGCCTCTGTGCGTGAGCCAAATGCTGGAACAAAAAGTGATCAAACGGGAGTAGGAAGGCAAAGAGAGAGGATGGAAGGCGGTGGGGGGCAGGGGAGACTGAAAGAAGTCGAAGGAGTTGAAAGTGAGAGTAATGAAAATAGGTTTTGTGGAGGGGAAAACAGTTATGAATTGAAAAAAAAAAAAAATTAGGAAAGGAAAACTGAAATTCCTGGCCTTGCTTGCTCTTCTTAGAAGAGCAGATGAATAAACATGTTAGTTATAACTTTGTAGCTTGTGTTTCTAATCACTGGTATTTGTATATGCTTAGCATATGTTGGTGGGTGTCTGTAAACACGCACAAAATTCCCTGTTGGATTCTGAGAGGTTAGCAGAAGAGCAAATGTTTGGTGCCAGAGAAGAAGTAGCCAATTCCTTTTCTAAGTAGTTCAGAACCACTTTTATCAGAGTTGATACTGGTTCTGAAAATCAGTTAAACACCACCTCAGGAGACCATAACAACTGGGTTTGTGGTCAGATACCAGCTGCCCTTTAAACTGAAATCCTCAGGGAAGAGGACACATTTTGATTAAAAACTACTAACTGTTTGCTTAGAGATTCAGTGTGTTTTCACCACCACCTCTGGGAGTCTAGTAAATGATAATGATTATCATTTGTTGTGAATGATAATGATTACGACAAGGAATTTCAGACTCTGAGGTAGTGTCACTGCAGGCATTCTGTCGATGATGGTTGGTGGGTCCCGCTGAAAAAGAAACTTTGTTTTGGAGAAAGTTGTAAATTGCTTTCATCATCTTTTCTGAGTGCAAAGTAGTAAAACCACTGAGTATCTCGTAAAACTGTTAAGGGATCTGTGACAGTGTTACTCTGAATTTCTTGGGAACTTACGGTTGTGTTTGAAAACTTAAAAATGTATTCTGGGGGCAGCAGGTGAGTTGCTGACGTTTTTAGTTTGGTTTTTTTTAAGCTTTCAGTATATTTTGTCATTCATGATCCATGTAGGTTGTTTAATGCCATGTTTAGATGCTTGGGACTGTCATCCGTGGACAGTTTGAAAGATGAAATGTTGTCTTGGTGGCTGCATTACCTTGAATTTCATGAGATGCTTTGTTTCCAGACACACATGCAAAACTCCTTAAATCCCTATTTAATGTTTACTTGCTTTATTTCACAGTCCAATCTGAATCTGGTTGTGCCAACGTTGTGTCTGCAGCTCCCTGCCTGGCAGAGCCACAGCAATATGAAGTACAATTTGGACGATTACGCAATTTTCTCACAGGTAAATATCAGGAAGCAAGGAAGAGGAAAGTAGATGATTCTCTTTTTTTGACATTTCAACAAATAGAGGACAACTTAATAAAATTTAAAGTCATGTCTCTAACAATCTTTTGATTTCTAGTTTTGAGATTTCAGTTACTGCAATTAGAAATATTTTTTCTTTTTTTTAATTGTTGTTTTCTGCGTGCTGAGTACCTCTGGCTTTTGTAGATAGCTGACTGTTTGCCCGTTCTTGTTCAAGCATTTGGTGTTTGTAATCTAGACAACAACATACATATACAGGTCAAGAGGGAAGATGATAATGTTTTATGTGAAAGGCAGGTAACTTAGAAATGAGTGTAATTCTCTGCTGCCTCCTAGTTTAGGGCTTTTAATTTTATTCATAATTGGCTTATTTTTATGATGGTCTCGATTTTTAGGGGAGAATTTGTGCCCTTAAATTTATCTGTACTGGCTTTGAGACTGGAGCTCTGTGACTGAAAGAAAAAAAAATCTCATTCTGTAGTGTGATGCAGAAGAAAATAATGATTTTTTTATTATTATTATTATTTAGTAAATAAACTTTAAAGAAAAGGATATTCCTGGGAATGTCCTTATTTCTTCTATGAGTCCCAAATGTGGGAAAAAGAAAGCAGGTAGGTTTTTCCGATAATAGTACCAAGGAAGGTGAGGTTGCCACTCCTCCTGCCTTTGAGCACGTGTACATTTATCCAGTGTAGGGATTTGATCCCAGTGTGCATAGCACTAGGATTAATATTCCTGATAGTTGTTGAAGGGAAAGGGAAGGAGGCAGGTAGTAAGGCAGAAGCAGAAAATAGTGAAGTCTTAGCCTTGCCACCTAGAGCAGTTCAACACTATTGCACTTTAGTATTGGAGGTGAATCCATATGATTTAATAGATTTTTGAGAATTATGATTGCTCTGTTCAGTGGCTTAAATACCGCTTGAAGAAGGGCTAAGCATGTTTTTGGTGTTCAGGTCAACTGTTTTCATATTTTTTGTCCCTCTTGCTCAATTTTGATTTCTTACACACGTGAACTGCTTCTGTTTCTGCAAGGGAGTAACTTGCCAGCCAGCCACGAGGCACCGCAGGACACTTCCCATTTCTGTGATGCCTGGCCCCAGGGACACTGAGGGGTGGGCAGAGGACTAGGACCACTGAATGATTTAGGATTACTCTAGAGGTCTGTAGTTCAACTAGCTGCTCAAAGCAGGGAAAGATCAGAGTTTGATCAGGTGGCTCAGGGCCTTGTCCAGCCAGGTTTTGAAAAATCAGAAAGTGGAGAGATTGCCCTGCACCTCTGGGCTCAGCTGTAGGGCTGAGCGATTTGGTGAGAATTTCCATTGCAGCAGCTTGCCTCTTGTCCTTTCACTGAGCACATCAGAGAAGAGGCTGGCTCCTTTTCCTCCATAATGTCCCACTGGGTACTGAAGGCAGCAGTTGGATACCACCCTATTCTTCTCCGGGCTAGGCATACCCACCTTCTGTAACCTTTCTTCACATGTTCCTCAGGAATGTTTTCTTCGTTCCTGTTTCTGACAACTTCCCATCTCTTTCCTTTTTCCCCCACTGCAGAGTGAGGTCCTTCTTCCTCCTGTTGCATTTCTGGACTAGAGCACCTGCAGAGCAAAGAGCACCTGCTGGCTGCTTAGAGCTTTTACTACATACAGACCACTGGTTTTGCTAGCTTTGGCCCAGTTTCAGTGGGACAGAAAGGAGAATGATGCCTGAGTATGCAAATATACGCCCTGCACTCTCACTGTAGTTACTCCTGTAGAAATGGGAGAGAGGCAAAGTGTGGACCAGAGAAAGTCTGGGAGAGTGCTCAACAGAAGAGGAAAAGTAACCTAATGGAAAGGGGAAAAAAAGAATATGTGTTGGTGAGTGGCAAGAGGGAAGAACAAGTTGAAAAGAAGCAATGCCGTTTGAGGACCAGCAATGCCTATTTTGTTGCAGTGATTTTGTCCTCTGGTACCTCGCTGTTCTGTCCCTGTGTGCTGCCATAGCGTTCTGTGGCAGGGCTCCGCTCCTTACAGCTCCCTGCAGCTGCCTGAATGTGGGAGGGAAACAGCCCCAAGAAGCTGATGCAGCAGGGGTGGAGCTGTTGCACAGATTAATCTCTGCAAGGTACAGCACAGCCTAATCGGGAGTTTGTTACACTGTGTACTAGGAATTACTGCTGGGATTTGCCTTGGCAAAGAGAGGAGGGGGGAGAGAGAGCGAGCATGCACATGAGCAGGCACAAAAATAAAACAGGAGCACAGCGTACTGCAGTGCATCTTGGAAACTGTAGCTTCATTTCCCCTGAAGACAAATCATTTCCATCCAAATTATCACAGGCAAGTGTTATTGAAGCTGAAAGGAAAAAAAGCCACCAAAGTTCAGTCCTGCACAAGCTAGGTAAATAATTTTGACTTAAAACATGTTAAATAGTCCATTTATTGCAATAAGCAGAGGGCATAAATACATAGGGGAAGAATTCAGCTGTCATGTAGTTTGAGGTGGTAACTTAATAGCTGGCCCACACCTAAAAAGGGTTTTGAAATCTGCATTTTGTTTTGACAGCATACTTCACTGACTTGAAAATCTTTCTTTGGATCTGTAATAGGAACTCTGTATCCCTTTTAGGTGACTGAAGAGGTTCATGTAGATGTGCCAACAGAAGTCTCTTCTTGCTTGCTCTCTGATGCCACTGTCAAGGCTTTTTGCAGTAATTGTTCTTGTGCTGTTTTATTCCCAGTAGAATGTGGATTGAGAAATCATTCAAAGTTTTTCTGATTTTTTTTTTTTTTTTTTGTATAGATTCAGATTCTCAGCACAGCCATGAAGTGATGCCTCTTCTGTATCCCCTCTTCGTCTACCTCCATCTGAACATGGTCCAGAATGGCCTAAAAAGCACAGTGGACAGTTTTTACAGCCGCTTCCATGGCATGTTCTTGCAGAATGCCAGCCAGAAGGATATCATTGAGCAGTTGCAGACTACCATGACTATTCAAGATATCCTGTCCAACTTGAAGCTCCGGGCTTTTCTGGACAACAAGTATGTCATCCGCCTTCAAGAGGACAGCTACAACTACCTTCTTCGCTACCTCCAAAGTGACAACAACAACGCCCTGTGCAAAGTCCTGACCTTGCACATTCACCTGGATGTGCAGCCCGCCAAGAGGACTGACTACCAGCTCTATGCTGGTGGGAGCTCCTCGCGCAACGAGAGCAACGGCCTGGAACCCAGTGATGTGCCGGCTTCCATCCTGCAGAACGAGGCGGCGCTGGATTTACTTCAGGACAGCATTAAACGTGTCAAGGATGGGCCCCCTTCCTTAACGACCATCTGTTTCTATGCCTTCTATAACACGGAGCAGTTGCTGAACACTGCAGAGATTTCACCAAATAGCAAGCTGCTCGCTGCTGGGTTTGATAATTCATGTGTGAAGCTGTGGAGCCTGCGTTCCAGGAAGTTAAAATCTGAGCCCCACCTCGTTGATGTGTCCCGCATCCGCCTGGCTTGTGATATCCTGGATGAGGAGGTCTGGATACTTTTTTTTCTTTTTTTCTTTTTTTTTTTTTTTTACCCTACCCTTTCTGCTGAGGATTTTGGGCATGCATTGTGGAGTATCTAGTTATGTCTTAAAGGACTGTGAGACTGTTCCACAACTTTTCTGCCTTGACACACAAATTTTGTAGCCTGCTCTCGTCCTTGTTCTTTCCTGCAGTGGTTGTAAATGCTGCACTGAGGTGCAATGAGTTTGTGCTCGGATCATAGTTTGTTAGTCCTGGGTGCTGATGTCCTTTCTCCAGCTGTCCTTGAACAGATGACAGTACACAGGCAGCCCAGTAAGGACAGGTGACTAGAGAAGGCTCCCTTCCCTGAGGAGCCTTCTTGTGGATGGGAAGATGAAACAAGGAAATGTGAACAGTAAAAACACACTGTGGTGGATGAAAATTAAAAGAAAACTGGCTCAGAACAACTAATCAGAAGGGTGGAGAGAAGGGTAGAGAGGCAGGAAGAAGAAAATAAAAGACAAAGTAAGGAAAGAGACAAAGGAGGCTGGTCTGAGACCTCGGGAAGGAGGAGGGATGCCTAAGTGCAAAACTATATTTAAGGAGTCGCCTGACACAGAGGTGAAGAGTTATCATGGAAAAATTACGCAAAATGTCTCTGTTAAGGAATCTGTGGTGGAGAAACTTCAGAGGCTTCCCGCTCTGGAGTGCTGGAGACAAGGACAGGGATGTGTGTGCCTTCACATGCCAGGCTAGATAGCATCTTCTAGTTTACTTGCCTTCTAGTCACGCCCTTCCTCCCCTTTCGCCACAGCTGCCCACGTAGCATCTTGTATCTGGTTAGAGATCAGAATTTGTGACTCTTCCTTTGTTTAATCACTCCCCTCTTGAAGGAGGGGAAAAAAAAAAAAGCCTCTTTTGTTCTTGGATTGAGCATTTAGCAGGAGAAACATCCTTTTTTCCACTGTTTTTTCTTCTTCTCATAAAAAATACCTAGTGGCAGGGTTCTGTTTATTTTGGAAGGGTGCAGAGAGCTTGCTGGATGAAGTGATCTATGGTTAGGGATTGCTTTGTTAGTCAGCTTGAGAACTAGAGGCAGGCATCCAGGTGAGATAGCACAGTGGCATGCTCACCTCTTCCCAGGTTAACCCTTTCTGCAGAGTGAGCAGGTAAGTGGGTCAGACCAGGCCGACATGGAACTATGGACTTGTTTTCATTATAAGCTGCAAGAGTTGATAGCCCACATGACTGTGTGTGCTGCCTGTCATGGAACCAAATGTCAATAACCTGTGACAGAGGAGAATTTCTCTGGTGAATCAGCAGGTCACCTCCTTTGGCTCCGGACTATAGAAAAGTGAGATATTGCCAGGTTATCAAGAGTGTGTATTAGCTTTCTTTGGAATGTAGGCACATACTTGTATATCGTACATGTATTATGAAACAGCTGTGGAAGCTTGAGTACAAATGTCTCTCGTTGGCTATTTAATATTTCATGTATCCTGCAGTATTTATGCACAGGTCCAAAACCAAAAACTGGTCAAAGACCAGCACAGATCAAAGTCATTGCCCTGAATAACTTCCACCACTGACAAAACAAATAGTGACCTTATCAGGAGTTCAAAGTTAAGGGAGGATACCAGCATGAACACACTGCTGGTTATGTGTCCTGAATGCAAATGAAAGCCCATGGACTACAAAGGAAATAAATTCCAGTATCTGGAAGCCCTCAGTGAAAATACACAGGCACCCCCAGGGTCGCAGGTGGGAACAGACCAGCACCCGCTTGGGTGCCATGGGAGTAGAAGCCACAGATACAGAATAACTTGTGAGGATGTTAAACTTGGCTGGGTTTCTGTAAGATTTCTTCATATTGTTTGTTTTAATTGATTTCTCTATTGTGTAATTAGCTTTGGATACTGTATTTAGATAGTAGTGCCTGAAATAATCCTCAGATTGGTTTTTGATTTGCTGCAAGTAAATAGATCTGTCCATGAAGATATAGAGGTCTAAAAGTGAGAGTTGCAGTGGTGGCAGTTTCACGGTGGCATTACAACTAGAGTTTATTAACTCTTTTTGTATGTATATAACAATGAGGTTGAGACTTGGCTTAAGTGTTGGAGAATGATGCGTTTTCCTAGTCTATGTAAAGCTTTTGTGTCAATAAGGTCAAAGTTATCTACTGGGTGTAGTTTTAATTAACTTTGCTCAGTGTGATGCCCCAGTGCACTTCATGAGTGTTGTGTTGCTTCTTGGAAATAGGAGAGGCTTAATCTTTGGGGATAAAGTAATTCCGTTTTCTTTATAGTGGCATCTCACAAATGCCACTTTATAGTCTGTCTTACTTAAGGTCCGGTATAAAAATGCAGTTTTGCAGCTGGGCAAATGGATGTGGTGTTTGTCTCTTTGCAATTTTGCCATTCTTATCTCTGGTACTACATAAATCAACAACAGAAAATAATACTCTCAAGTACTGTGAGTGGCCACCTTTAAATTCTGTGAAGAGTAAGACTTGACCCCGTTCAGCTCTGCTTCTAAGATCTGATTTTGAGTGGCAGTGGTCCTTCAAGTGGTAGTGAGCAGGGATGATGCTGACACCTTGGTGAATGGCAGATGGGAGGGAATTCTGGAAGGAGCAGTAAGAAATCTCCTGTAAAGAGAGCCATGGTATCTAGTCCCTTATCTTTCCCTCTTAGGTCCCTACTGTAGGCAGGTAAGAGATCTTTCCTTTTGACATCTTAAGAGCACTGCAGGATGAGAGAGATGACGACACCCTGGGAAACCTGTTACTAGTTAGGAGAAAAAAAAAGGGGGGGGGCTGTGTGAAATGGTTTTTTTGTTTTGTTTTTTTAAAAGCTATCATTGTTACTTTTTGAGGCTCACTCATTCTCTTGAGATTTTTGCTGGGTGGAAGATCAAGATGATTTTTGTCAGCTAGATAGTGTTTGCTGCTCTCAAGGTTAAATGCATTAGCAATAAATTTTTCTGGGTCCAGATGACTGTCATGCAAAATCCACTACTGATTTAAGTAATAGCTTGAGGAATTGGTCAGTCTGTCCATAGATGTATCATTTGGAAGGTGTCCTGTGTAACAAAATGAGATAACATTTTTGTTCTTTTTAGTTTCTTAATAATACAATTTTTTGGAATCTTGTACTTGCTCAGGAAGATCTCCTGTTCGCTGTTGAAGAGTATTATTTTTTTTTTTGGCTCATTTTAGTGTGTTGGTAGGTTTTCCAGTTCCATCCTATTACTTAAAATCTGTTTTGATAGTTCTTCTTTTCAAAATGGAAATCTGGGTAGTGCCCAGTGGTATGTTATATCCAGGAAACATACTCAGTGAGTGAAACTGGAATCATAAAAAAATAAAAATATGAAGAGAGATTCCCTGCCACCCTGCTGATTTATAACACAGGTTGTAACCTTTCTATAGCTGCTGTAAAGGCTCACCTACATGGTAGTAGCTGTGGAATGCAAGGAAGTGTGTGCTTGATCTGACAAAGAAATGAAGCTTCATTCTGCAAGGTAGTAATTTAGTGGCTGAACTTCCAGCTGCTTTGTTAATCTGGTCAGCAGAATAACTTGGATAGGGAGGAAATGGAAAAATTTAGTGACTCAGAAGCATTATAGGTATACCGTCTTTGGTGAGCTGTAACAGCAGTGTGCAGTTGTTACGCTAAGTGGGTGTCAAACAGAAGTCAAAGATAAGATTTGCTACCTGTATAGGAGTGTGGTTTTGGATGCTGCAGAAGGCGTTGTCAAATAAGCTGCCACTGTAATACAAAAAAAGAAGAGTAGGTCCTTATAAGAAAGAAAGAGTATGTGCTTGCAGACAGCCCAAGAAGCCATGTATGAATTTGAAGGCATAAAATTAAGTACCTGCACTTGCAGAATTTACAGAAACTGTAGTACAATATAAGTAACTTGAATGGGCTTCCACTGGTAACTTGTCAGGAATCTTATGGTCATAATTAAATAGTATAAAATGCTGCAGCTATCAGCCTCTCTCCTTTCATGTGGTAACATAGCCTAGAGATGCTGTAGATTCCAGCAAGCAACGCTCTATCTGAGGTAGAAAAAGCAATCTGAATAAGAATGGGGCTGTGCATGCTAGATCCTGCAATTTCTCTCTGCCTCACCTCCATAGTAGAGATGAAGTTGGCTGCCAGCCACATCATAAAACTCCCATGGGCACTGAGTGCTCTGAAGAGAATTAGCATTGCTAAACACAGCTTGCTGCCTACCACTAAACGCACAGCTGAGATGGGAGAAAGGCGGCAAGCTAGCTAAGCCAGAGTTTGCTCGCCGACGTGAGATTTGAAACCACTAGAGGAGAAGGGCTTTCAGGACTACTGCGAAGTCTGAAGCAAAATTGTCTGTGGGTCCTGAGGTCGGAGGGGTGGGAGATGTGATGTCAGCCAAGAGAGCTGCTCGTGACAAACTGACTTCTGCTGGTCATCAGCAGTCCGGCAGCCCTGGGGAATTGGTTTCCTCTCGGGGCAGGAAGTGCTCCTTTGGCAGGAAACAGGCCAGTTTGTGATGATAAAAGTTAACGGGGCTGCTCACAAACAAAAGGGCGTTGTGTTGAATTTGATGCGCAGAGATTGTCTGCGGATGAGTGTTACTGATTCAGTACTGAGGAAAACTGCCTACCTGACAGCACTGAAGAAAGGTGGTCTCAAGCTTAAGGTCTCACACAGGTGCACCCCAAGCCATGGTTATCTCACACTCTGTCAGTGAGACCCCAGCATTTTGGGCAAAGACACATACTCTCTTGAGATTTGATGGAAATTGTGCAGTTTACAGCCTTTGACTGTTAAGAGATGCTACTTCAGTATACTTTCAGAGACTCTTACGCTCCATTGGGAGATTCCTTTAGCACAGCTCACTGAACCGTCTTTAAATGTGAAAGCCTTTACTTGTTGACTATGTCCTGGTACTTGAATTGGAGAATTAGAGGATGAAAAGGTTACCAGTGCCATCCTTTCTGTGATTATTCATCTTCTCCTACCCTAAAATAGATCCTTTCACCTAAATAAGCTGCATACATTTGCTGTTCTTGAAGGGTGAGGATGTGAAAGCATCCAGATGGAGCTTGTGTGGATATAGATGTTACGGCCTTATTGGGTTTCTGTTCACATGTGGGACTAAGAAGGAATGTCCGGCAGACAGCGTGTCAAATATGCTTTGTCTTTCCATCTCCTGTCTTTTGTTTAAGACATCTGTGTTTCTTTCTCTGCTGTGAGATTCACTTCCAATAATGACCACACCAAAAGAGCAGATGCCAAGATCTGTTTCAACATCTTAGCCGAAAGTTTAGTAGAGAGTGGATAGGGAATAAGCATATGTTTTAGCAAGTGGAAAAATGTCATAAAGTACTTCCCCCCCCCCCCATTTTGCGTACAATCCCAGGTTAAGGTGCCTTCTGGAGTGAGCACAGGGCTACCCACAATGAAGATAAAACCTTTACATAAAGTCTTATCTCCCCATCTCTTTCAGCATTAACTTGGATGTAGCAAACGCGCTCGCAATATTTGTGTCTTAGAGTTGCACAAAATGTGCCACATCTAAAATAACTTCTTCAGTATTAATACCTGCCTGTTTTCCTCATGGTGGTTCCTGTATTTGTGGAACAGATAAACATGCTTTCCTTTCTTGTTTCTTTTTCTCCTCCCCCAACCAGGAGGAAGAGGATGACAGTGCAGGCACAGAAATGAAGATCCTGAGAGGACATTGTGGACCTGTGTATAGCACGAGGTTCCTTTCAGACAGTTCAGGACTCTTATCTTGTTCTGAGGACATGTCCATCAGATATTGGGACCTCGGAAGTTTTACAAACACTGTGTTATACCAAGGACATGCCTATCCTGTCTGGGATTTGGATATTAGCCCCTGCAGCCTGTACTTCGCCAGTGGCTCCCATGATCGCACCGCAAGGCTCTGGTCATTTGATCGGACGTACCCACTGCGAATATACGCAGGCCATTTGGCAGACGTAGACTGTGTCAAGTTCCACCCCAATTCCAACTACTTAGCGACGGGCTCCACAGACAAAACTGTGCGCTTGTGGAGCACTCAGCAAGGCAACTCGGTGCGTCTTTTCACTGGGCACCGTGGCCCCGTGCTAGCGCTTGCCTTTTCTCCCAACGGTAAGTACCTGGCATCAGCAGGTGAAGACCAGCGGCTAAAGCTGTGGGACTTGGCCTCAGGAACTCTTTACAAAGAACTGAGGGGGCACACGGACAACATAACCAGCCTTACTTTTAGCCCCGACAGTAGTTTAATTGCTTCGGCGTCAATGGACAATTCAGTCCGGGTCTGGGACATTCGGAACACTTACTGCAATGCCCCTGCAGATGGGTCTTCCAGTGAACTGGTTGGTGTATATACCGGACAAATGAATAATGTACTGAGCGTACAGTTTATGGCCTGTAATCTTCTTCTAGTGACTGGAATTGCACAAGAAAATCAGGAACATTAATTATTATTTTTTTTCTTAGGGAAATGGGTGGGTGTATTGAACGCCAGAGTCCATCGCAAGCTGAGATTACTGACTGTGAAACACTTTTCTTCCTCTGCCCCCTTGAAAGGCATGTTCAGAGTGATGCAAATGCTTTAAAATGTCTGGCTCACAAAAAGGCTGTGCTGTTGAATGGAATAAGGAAAAAAGGAGGAGTGAGGAAAATACATATACATTCTAATCTTGTACTTGTAGGGATGGGGAAAAGGGGAGGAAATCCAGTAGCTTGGGGAAACCAAAAGCCTGGTCCAAACAAATGAAACTGCCAACCAGATAAGCTGCTGACCTGCACTTAAATATCCTGCATTGATTGATGGGCACATCTTACCTACTGTTAACTGAGGCTTGAGTGTGTGGAGAACTACTGGCCCAGTGTTTTTTTGTTTTGTTTTGCTTTTGTTTTCCTGGTATTGCAGAGGACCAGCATTTTAAGACCCTTATATTAAAAGAACATTACGTATTTTCTACAGTGCTAGTGGTCCTAAATATTACAGCTCCCTATAGCACTTCTGGAATATTTTGGACTAGCTAAGTAGAAAATACCATCTTTCTTTTTAGTAAGGGGATGGAAATCTGACCTCAGTTAGGGCCCATCTCTGCATTGTCATTTGGGTTTGCTTCCTGGTACTAGCTGTGATATTTGTATTTATGTTCCATTAATTAGGAATCTTTCTGAGTCTGGTTGCACTGTGTTTTCGAGGATGGGAGGACAGTGGGGGTAGAGCAGTGGCTTTAAGGGTAATAAACAACTTGCCTTGACTGCAGGGAGGGCACAATAGAATTGAAGTGGCTAAGTTTGGACTCCTAATGGAAACGGGGCATGTCAATCCACCACTGCACCTCACAGAAATATTTCCATAAATGGAAGTTGGCAGTCTAGGGAGAGGGGGACAGGGAAAGAGAGACACACAAAGTGACATGGGAAAAAATTAGTATTACTAAATTATTGTGCATACACGGAGGCAGCTCTGCCAGTGTTGGATTTTTCTCAAAATGTTGCAATATCAGTTTCATGAACACTTTGTGAGATAAATCATCAGCATTTACAACAAGGATCTATGGAAAAAGCACGTTCTAGTTTGTCATTTGGAGAGATTAAATATTTCTGCTTTCTGGAAAGAGTTATTTTGTATTTTGTTTTCTATTAAAAGCATTTAGTTTAAAAAAAAAATAAAAATGGTTTGGTCCCTTTCTGGGAAACTTGTTCTGACTTGCATGGGAAGGAGAGGGCAGGAGCGTGCCTCTCCAGAGCCCGCTTGGCACTTGGAGGCTGAATCTGGTGGTCTCGCTCACTTGCTGTGTTCTGTTTTGCTATGCCCCTACTTGCTTTCCACAGAGATGACTTGGCAGGTCATGGAGTAGGGTATTGACACAGCTTTGTAGGTCAGCTGAAATGCACATGGAGGATCTGGTACCCCTTGAGGTTGACACTGTGCACCAGAAAGTCTTGTTCTGTAGCACTATGTGACATTTACTCTGCAATTTGACGGTCTGAAATGCCTCTTCCGAGCTAAAGCACAATCCTAATGTTTTCTAGGTAGGCTGTCGATATTAAGTGATAATTCCCTTCAGTTTCCTTCAGACCTTCTGGACTCTTATGAGAGGATTCTCTTGAAAACATCGAAACAATCTAAGAGTTTAGATGACAGTTCACAATTGCCTTTTTTTTTTCTTCCTACTTAGGTTGATAAATAACCAAAACCTTCTATCAGAAAAGTGTTTGACCTTTCTGAGATTAGTAACAGTGTGTGCTGTGGCTCAGGTCTGAGAGTACCGGAATCCCCTCTGTACGCTTGGAGTTGAGTGGCACAGCTAATCTTCTGACGGCGGGTTATCAAAAGTGTGAAGCAGCTCAACAATCCCAGACCAGGATCAGGCATTTTGGAAAAAAAAAAAGGAAAAAAAAAAAAAAAAAAAAAAAAGGGAAAAAAAAAAAAAGGCAGCGTGGGAGATGGTGGTATTGCTGATGCTTTGTGCTATGCAGGTCTCTAGGGAGACCTCCTCCTTCAGATCTGAGTTGATACTGCTCACCAGTGTTCACTGGAACTCATTTTGCTGTTTGTTGCCATATGTCCTGAGCAGTGTTTAGATTTAGAGCAGCTGGGCTTTCAGTCCTGAAGTAGAGCAAACAGCAATCAAAAAGCGGGGGGGAGGGATGGAAATAAAGGTGACATGGGCAGAGAACAAAGTTTCCCTTTAAAATAGTGGAATTGAGTGGAATTGAGCTTTTTATTAGTTGAGCGATTCTGAAATATTTTGCATACAAAAGCAACAAGTAACGCAACTTAGGAAGCAAATTCTATTATACATATATAAGCTAAAAGATATAAAAGTGATTTCTGAGGTGCTGGAAAAATAGCGTCACTAGTTATGTGCTTCAAACCTACAAACTTTAGTGTATTGTGTGGACAGTTTTTGATGCTCATGGAATGTAAATGTTTGAAGGCAGGAAGCCAGGAAATAATCTGACTGAGAAATGTCTGCAATTGATTGACAGGCTGAATTTCAAGGCAGAATTGGGAGGACAGTATGAGTGGGAGGAAGGAATACCATTAATTCTACCAAAATTTGGACCATAATCTCTATTAACTGTATTTCAGAAACAAGTCTGCATTTGGACAGACCCCTTCCTCCTCCTATTCTAAATGTATATCATAAAAAACACAAAAGCATTTAAGTTGACATGGTTACGCACTCAAATATTAATAAGCGTCATAGCAGGGACTGTTGCTGCTTGTGAGTCTGTGCGTAAGGCAGTTCTCAGTCACGTAACTGGGTACTCCTTCCCCTGCAAAGTTCTGCTCACTTCACGCGCCTCCTGGGCGATGCGCAGTGCACCAGGCGCTGCATGGTATCAGGCGGTGGCTAACAGGAGATGCTCAGAGAAAGAGGGCATATAAATAAACGGTGGTACTTCCATGGTTTAGGCACTCCTGTCTTCTCACAGTTACTGTTTGTTGTTTTGGGGTTGGTTTTTTTTTAGTAGGCCTCCAGAGCTGCAGGCTATGTATCTGCAATAACTGCTGATGGATTTAGTTTCCATTAATCTTGTCTCATCCCTTTTATTAATGAGCTATATACTTGTAGCTTCTACAGTTTGCCGCAGCATGAAGTTCTAGACCTTGATTTTTGGGGGGGAAGGGGAGGAGGAAGTATTTCCTTGTTTTTGATGTCCCTAACCTCTTGAATTGATAAAGGCATTGAACAGCAGAGCACCCTTTCAAAAGGTGTCAGGTAGTCCAGGCCACAGTAAATAGATGCAAAGCTGAAGTACAAGTCCATGCTTAGTCACTGAATACTGATGAAAGGAAAGGGTATTTGCTCTAATAAACAAACTGCTCTGCCCGTTCACAGGTCTATGTTAAAGTTTCCCTTCCCACTTCTAACAGTGGCATCTCCTGAGCAGTGTGCTGCCACGCTGTTCAGTCTTCCCAAACGGTGAAGTTCATCCTGTTCCTCCCTGTTCTGGTTCCTTTGTGAAAAAGCTGTCTCTGACAAGTGTCTTAAATCTAAAAATATATTACAGAAATGATATTTCCATTAACAGATCCTTTGGGTTCGCCAAGAAAAATAAAAAGGACTTCAGGCCATTTTGCTAAGCTTGTTTCAACTGGGGCTGTTAGTCCTCCAGGCTCAGTGGGTTCTTCAACAAAGTCCTGAAATGGCCTTCCTTCTGCGTGGTGTCTAATTGCTTATGGTGAGACAGGCTCTAAAACTGTACCATTACAAGACACCGACGTGACAGTTAAATTAACTGCCTGGATGTCCCTCGCCAAAGACTATCCCGTCATGCTGCACATTAGCTATGGGGTTTTTTTTAAAAGTACTGGATAGGAGCCCAAACTGACTGAAATAACTCAACAATGCTCACCATGCGCAGTGTATTTCAAGTACAAAATACTGGTAAAATCTGTCTCTGGACTGGTAATCTTTTCTTTTAACAATTTTAAACATGCGTTTGGCTTTCTGTTTCCTGGACACTGCTATACAACAGCACTGAGCAGCAGTTACACAGAGAAGATGGTATATTCTCTTTCAGTGCCTAGTTTAAGTCAAGGCATTATCCACTGTCATCCTGCAGAAATGTTCTCTTGGAACAGTGAAATGCTTGAACAAGGCAGCTGTGGAAGCTATTTCTATAACTTGATATCATAGGTGTTAACTCTGTAACTAAAACACGCATACTCTTTTCAAACAGGAGAAGGGATCGGCTGCATTAAGCTGAGGATTAGACAAGGAAGAAGACTTCAGAGCTGCACTTGCTGTATCGGTAGCCCTGCTTTCCTACCTAGTCCAAATCTTTGCAGTTCTGTTTGGGATAAAATTGTCTTCTCTTTGAATAAGTTTGTGATCTTCAGCGAAGTCATGGTCTTCTGCTTACGACAAGCCTGATAACAAAAATATTTTAGCATATACAGCCAGGGGATCAGCCAAGAGCAGGACTTGATGGTGTTTTGGTGCTACATGAGCATATCAGTTATGACATGGACAGTGCTCTGCTGACGCTGCCTGAGAACAGGAGGAAGAAACTCTCTCTGAATACCTCTACCCCACCATCAAAGGGAGAGGCTGTACCAGTATCGCTACCCCAGTTCTGAAGAACAGGACGGGAAGTGGCAGAGAAGCTATGCGTGTCAGGGACGACGACTGTGATGGTACTTCTTTGCTACCACTTCTTCCCCCACCCACCCAGTAGCGGTGCTTCTGTTCACGCTGCTACGCATCATGCAACACCACCTACCCCAGCAGCTCTGGCAGAATAGCAGGGCTGGTCAGGCAGCTTGTTGAAATAGTCAAGCTGCCTTCCTTGCTCATAAATTGCCTGTAAATATTTCCTTAATCAAGCCTGTTTGGTTTTGCTGTTTTGTTTCGGCTTTCTTGATTTTGCTCCCCCCTCCCCCATGGCTTAAAATTGTTTAACAGAGGTAGGCTGCAGCATACTGAACTACCTGTTTCCATCTGAGAGAAGCCTTTGATCTTTGGATATTTGGGGAATATGCTGAACCCCCTGCCCCTAATTTGAAAGGTGCTAGATAAGACTCTACTCTCTTTTATACTCCAGTAAGTGTGGTACCTAGAGAGAAGCAGTGAGTGCGATGGCTCCGTTCAGTGGCACAGTAACGTTCCCACTGATGCATCCAAAAGCTGGGTTGCATGTGAGTCTCAGGAAGTTCCTAAAAGCTATGGATAGAGGAGAGGTAGGTGGGCGCTAAGGGGAATGAAGCTGCTGGATAACAACCCACTCTTGCCAGAAGCAGTTTCTTTGTCTCTGGACAGCAGCGACAGTATCTGTCCACTCTGATGTCTGCCTTAGGCCAGCCCTGGACCTGGCTTTGCAATAGCTAGTGATGCTTCATAGTTCATGGAGAGGGAAAGGACAGCGCAAATAAGGGCAGAAACTGCCATGTGCTTGCTGCAGTGGTAAACAGGGGTCACACTGTAAGACAATCCCAGGCAAACCAGTGCCGACCGCATCTGGAGGACAGCCATTTGTCTGGCATCCAGAAAAGCAGAGCAAAACTCATGTAATGACAATTTGCCCTTTAGAACTAGCACAGATCCTTCCAGAGCTGCATGTAGTTCAGCACCAGAAAGCAGCCAAGCCCAAACTATTAGCTCAGACATCCCAAGGTCTGGAGTTGTGAGCGCACACACGACTTCGTAGTATTTTAGGTTAACACATCACAACTTCAGCTCATTGCTGGAGTTGAAATGAGGCATGTTTGCACAGCTTTTGCTCATTTTTTTTTGTGTTGGCAAGCAGCTTAGCTGGAGACTTATGTGTTGGACTGCTGTTGCTTTTGCCGTTTTTGCTTAAGGCAATAGCAGAGCAATCTGCATGTGGTAAACAAACTGGAAAAGAATAGTCAGAATTTTGGAGCTCTCTTCCCTCCTGGCAATTCTACTCCACTAGTGCAAATATTTCATGACCACTTAGGATGACTTTATAACCATCTGTGAGTTTGGGGTTTGTGTTTTTTTTTTTTTTAATACTAGTTTTTTCCCCAGAAATAAAGCCTAAACCAAACTGGAATGTAAAACTGTGCTGCACCTAAACATCTCATCACCTTTGCCACTCAGATCTCCTTACCAGGGCAGAGGCAGGGGGTGCTTGGATTTCTCTTTTCTTTTTTTTATTTACTTATCTGTAAGTATTTAGTACTTCCAAAGTCTCTCAAGTGAAACTATCTTGTGTTCTCCTAGAGCTCTCATGCTGTAGCCAGCGCAGGAAATACAGGAGTGCAGAGAACCTGCCTTCTTGAACCACTGTTTGTTTCTGTACGGATTGTTTTATTTTGAGCACATGGTGCTTACCTGCAAAAACTTTATACAGCAACCACCTGGTGTGTCTCAGTGACATTGACACGCAGGGATGCCAGAGCCCCACCCTGCACGCCTTGCTGCTCCAGCTGCCTGTGCTCCTCCAGCTTGGGTGCACTGCGCACCTGGCAGTGGGAACTGCATGCTTCAGTCAGGTTTAATTTTGTGATGGAGATGTTTTGGTTGCCTTCAAATGGTACTGCCAAAGAACGTGCATTGTGGGATTTCGAAGCACTGTGTTGCTTTTGTACGGCTTGCTTCGCTTGATGCAAAGGCTTTTGTCCTGCAATGCCTGGTTGTTTCTCCTTGCAGATGCAGAACAGGCTAGAAAACTATTTCAGCATCAAGCAATAACTGAATATGAATCCAGCATTTGCAACCCCATCAGCTGTCACACACCCAATCCGATAACCTGGGGACAGTGCAGGCTGGGGAGGACAGCCTGCAGCAGCTGAAGCTCTTCTGTAAGACAAACCCACGCCTCCACAAACTTTCCTGAGCGTGCCCTTCTCACAGTGCTTGCACCTTGCTTCCCCTTTGCCTAAACCCTCCCCTGCATTCACTGGGTTTCCCCTTCACACCTTCCAGCAGACGAAGGGGGCCGAGTATGGCAGGCTTGGCAAGAGCCCCAGCCCTCGGTATCGCACCCAGGCTGGAGGTTTGCTCTCCCTACTGCCTCCCACACCCCAGTTGCTCCCCAGCCCCTGGAGACGTGGGGTGGACAGCCTGGGGCTGGTGTGTGGGACGTGGCATGTCCCAGTGGCCACAGGGAATGGTGCTGGCCCCCGGGGATCACCACAGCACGCAGCCTGCAGTGGTGTACGGCTCCTCACGGGCCGCAACAGGCTCAAATAACCATCCCTCCTATTAAAAAAAGTGTATTTTATTGGGTCTTTCCCTGTTTTACAGGCGCTCTCACATCGTTTTGCTCCAAAAAGCCCTTTTGTTCAGGGGACACGGGTTTGGCCGGCCCAAGGGCACGGACCGGGCCCTCTCCACACACGCAGGAGGCTGCAAGCGAATTAACCTTTTCAAACGGCGAGCGAATTAACCAGAAACACTGAAACCGCCCTAAAACCGAGGGCGGGGGGGTAGTTCAGGTCCACGTTCCCCTCCCGGGGCGGCTCCGCGCAGGGCCAGGCCGCGGCCGAGGCCTCTGTCCCTAAGGCCGCGCCGGGCCGGTACAGGACTGGCGGGCGGCCCGCTCGGCCTGGCCCGGCGCGGAGCGGAGTGGAGCGGAGGAGCTCCGCCCCGTCCCGCCCGCCTCGCTCCCCGCCCGAGGGATCGATTGGTCGCGCCTCCGTTTCGAGGGCAGCTCGGGAGAGCCGCCAGCGCCAGAAACGTCCCCCGGGCGGGTCTGGCCCCGGGGGGTAGCGGCGTGAAAAACCGCCTCACGCTCGGGCGGGCGGGCCGCCGCGGCGCCGGGCGCTGAAGGGAAGGGGGACGGGGAGCGAAGGGGCTACGAAAGGCGGGGCCTTGCTCGCCCGGAGCCGGTGAAGCCGCCCTCCGCGGGGCCCGTGGAGCCGGTAGGAGTGAGCTCCTACACGGGCACTGCTCCCAGAGGCCTTGGGCAGGCGCAGGGTCAGCAATGGCCTACCCGCCCACTGTCACGGTGTGATGGTTTGAGGAACCCACAACAATTTATTGTCGTTTAGAAAATTATTCTCTCAGCTGATGACCCCTCCCCACCCGGGAATGGGGATCGGGAAAAAAACAAGGAAACTCAAGGGTTGAAATATAAACAGGTTTAATAGAATAAGACCAAATAATTAACATTAATAACACTAAAGAACCAGTATTGATCCCAATGCCAATATAAAATATACAAGATTATACTCAGCCAGTTCTATCAGCAGGAAGCTGTGCACTCCCAGCAGGGGACAGCAAATGTTGGACACTGTGAGTGCTACGGCTCCAGGAGGAAGGGAAGGGCTCAGGGCTCCGGCACCAGGGCAAGAAGTTCTCAGGACTGCCGCCGTCATAGAAGAGAGAAACTCCTCAGCAAACTTTCTAATTTATATTGAATGTGGTGTTCATGGTATGGAATAGTCCTGTTGGCCAGCTTGGGTCAAGTGCGTGGGTCTGGCTTTTCCTCATCCTGCACCTGGGGAGGCTTGAAAACACCGAGACCTTGAAACCTGCACACCATAGCTCGCTATAAAGTAACTATTTCCACAAATTCAGACACTAGAGTCTTCTAAAAATGCAGTTTTCCCAAGCATTATAAGAGACCTTACCGAAAAGTAAAATTACTGAAAGAGAAATTAATCCTGCGTCGCCCAAACCAGGGCACAGGCGCAGGCCCGACAGTGGTCACCCCACGCCATGGTGCCGGCCGCAGCAGGGACAGGCGGCCTTGGCACCCTGCTGCCCCCGGCCTTTGTTCGCTTTGGCTCTGGGAGGCACCTCCTGCCCTGGCAAATGATCCCAGGATTTCACCAAAATACACAGTTGCTCCTTGCAGCCTCGAAAGGATGGCACCATAAAAGGCAGGGAGGCCAGATATGGAAAACCAAAGATCTTGGGGGAGGCGGCCGTGCTGCTGCCCCCGCAGTGTGGGTCTCGCCATGTTTCAGCTGCCACGGGAGGGCTGCGAGGAAAGTTTATGCTAATTTAGGCAAATACCGAGGGAAACAGCCCCAGCAAGGTGGTGATTTTCCCAGGATGAGGCTCCATCCCTCAGCACACTCTCCGGGCATGCTAACCCCTCAATTTCCCTAAATACTAGGAATTTGACTACAGATAGCGTTTGTGGTAGCAAAAGATTGTGTTCATGTTTTCTCCTGATCTTTTGATATGATTTTACTCATTTGCAGACTTTGAAGCCTGGTTCTTCAAACAGCACTCTTGCAAACCAAATCTCACGAGCTGACATTAACCAATTCACAAAGAAGCTTGACTCAAAATTTTAAAGGTCAAGCATAGGTATCCCTATACAGGATATATAAGGATATACCTTATAAGGATATACCTTACATATATATATATGTGTGTGTATATATATATATATGTGTATATATATGTGTATATATAAGGATATACCTTATATATAGGTATCCCTATACTGGGCTGGCCAGTGAGGAAATCAGGGTACTGGGGTCACTTCCCTGCTCTGGCTTCCAGGACCGTGCAGCCACAGGAAAGCTGCATCCCCGGGGACTCAGTTCCCTTTTCTTAAATCAGGGTTAGGGGGAGCAGATTCTTCGGAAGAAGGCCTGTACCCCAAGCAGTAATATGTGAAGAAAACAGTAGCAATGGAGGGCTGCTCATATGGATCCTGCAGCCTCCAGCCCGAGGATGGGTAGGTTCAGCCTGCTGGCATGGATCCCGCAGCCGCCAGCCTGAGCGTGGGGTCAGACGGTGTCTCCGGAGGGCTGGAACTCCCCTCCGGCTCTCCTCCTGCCCAGACCAAGACCAAGCCGATGGACAAGAGGCCACCAAGGCCCAGTGGCCAGCCAGAGATGGCCTCCCCTGGCACGACCTGCACTGGCTCTGAAAGGAGGAAGAGGGGGAAGGGCCCAAATCTCTCCCGAGGTCCGGTCCGGGCGAGCCGGGCAGAGTCCCCCTCTTCCTTCTACCGGGGTCGGCCGCCTCAACCCCCATCCCCCTCCGCAGTGAGACCCTGCCGCCACCGGGCAGGGCAGGCTCGGGCGCCATTTCGGCGGGCCCCGGCCCCATCCCCTCCCGGGGCCGGGCGGCGGCAGAGGGCGCTGGCCGGGTGCCGAGGCGCGGCCCGGTGAGCGGCAGGAGGCCGACAACCGCAGCCTTATCAGCGCTCCGCAGGCCGGCTCGAGCCCGGGCCGCCGCGGGTCCCCGCTTGCCGGCCCATGGGCGGCGGCGGCGGCTCGGAGGCGCCTCCTCCTGCCGCAGACCCGCGCGGCGGGGACCGGCTGCAGCAGCAGCACCGCCGTCGCCGCCGCCTGGGCTCCGCCGCGTCGGCCTCATGGCGGGCTACGCGCCGCGCCTGCCCTGGCTGCTGCCGCTGCTGCGGCGGGCGGCGCCGCCCCCCTGGGCTCGGGCCGCCGCCGGGGCCGCCGGCATCCGCGCCCCGCCGCGCCCGGCCAGCAGGTGCGGGACGCTCCCCCCTCGGTCGTCGCCGCCGCCGCTGCTGCTGCAGTCACCGGGCGCTCCGTGCTGCTGCCGCCGCCGCCGCCTCCTCCTCATCCCGCCCGCGGCGGGCAGCGCTCCGCGCTCCCTGAGCGCCGCCGCGGGCGCGGAGCCGCCGGCGCCGCCGCGGGGGGCTGGCGGCGCTCCGCCGCGCTTCGAGGCTCGGAGGCTGCTGGCCCTGGCCCACCCCGAGCGCTGGAGACTGACAGGTACCGGCCGCGGCCCTGGGCTGCCCCGCCGCCGCGGCGGGGGCCGCGCCGGGGGGCCGCCCTGGGACTTTGTCGGAGCGGGGAGGGACCGGAGGGTCTCCCCGGGCCGAGCGGCGCGGCGGGGCCGGTGCGCGGCCCGGGCGGGGGTCCTGCCCCGCCGCCGGCCCCCGATGCGGGGCGCGCTGCCCGGGGGTCACGGCCCGGAGCGGCGGCCCGCCGCCGGGCCGAAGGAGCAGGCCGTATTTCCCTCCCGACCCGGCGCGTCTGGTACTGTCAGAGCACAACGTGACGCTTTTACACCAGCATTTGATAGGGTGTACAAAGCTAAAAACATGCGTTCTACACCCCCCCACCCCCCCTTGGCATCTGTTAATTTGTCATTGTTTTGAAGGGAAGGCAAAAGTTTTGGAAGTTACAGAACTCTCTGTTCCTCTAGTCCCTCTCTGCATGTTCAGTGCTGGCTTCACAAGCAGCCTGCAATTAACTCGGGGCTGAGACTACATGGAATGAAGTAGAAATGGGAATCCTACGGCTTTTTTTTTTTTTTTTTTTAAATGTAGTAGACAAATTGGAGTTCTGTCTCCCAAGCATTTCTCGCCTGGAACTTTTGTAAGTTGTTTCGGGAACGAATTTATTTATTTATTTTTAGCATCTATACAGTGAAGTTAAACACCATGGTCGCATAAATTGCGCCCTTAACGGAGTGATATTATCTACAAAGTTTTCTTGACATTGCTTCTCATGGGGATAATGGGATAATAGCTGTTAGTAAGAAAACAATGTCATATTATTATGTGGTTTGGGTTTTGTTTTTTTTTATTGGCGGACAGCACGTGTGCTACCGTGGCAGTGTGAGGCCTGTAAGCCTCTGTGAAAACTGGGGTAATTCCCACGGAATGTGTAAATGGTGTTTGAGAGAAAAGAGATGAGGTAGGTAGACTTAATGTAAAATAGTGGGCTTGAGAAACATGAAGTACTTTGTACAAGATTTTATTCAGAGTGGATAGTTAGAGTTTCATCACGTATTGGCATTACAGAGCCAAAATAATTTGGATCCTAATTCATTTTTGTAAGAAATTAGAAGTATTTCTGTGCTGTGGACACCTGTTTTATGCAGCTGACACCACCATCTTGGTTGTGCAGAACAAAAGCAGGGGAAAATTGATGGGACAGGGCTGGATGGAGAGGAGGAAAGGTATAATGTTCAGTAAGGCTTCAGTCTTGCTCAAGATTCTTCTTCTTTATTGTCTCGTGGATGAAAAAGTAAAAAGCCCTTTGCCAGTAACTAATGTTTGGTCTGTTCAGATTTTGGTGAAGAAGTGAACATCTGATCAGACAGATTACCTGCTGATTTTACAATGAAGTTCTTTGGTTTTCCTATTGATATTGAAACAAATTGGTTATTTTAAGGATGCCTTTTAGGAACTTAAGGCTCCTAACTAACTGAGAATTTAATTTAGTTCCCTTTACTAGGCATTTGCTGTTGGCTTGTTTATCACAGGCAGGTTACAGTATACTTGTAATTGCATTTTGAAATAGGGCTAAGTATCCTTAATCTGTGCAGTCTGCTCATGGTTTTATCTAAGTAAATTGACTATCACAGTTACTAAAAATAAGCTACATGCAGTTTTGTCTTTTGAGATAACAAAATGTCCTGAATTAAAGTTTAAAAAAAAAAAAAAAACCAAACCCAAAACCAAACAAAACACAACGACTTGACAGTATGAAATCAGGATGGAAAAAATATGCAAATGTAATAACTGCTTTTCAGTATTCTGTTGGTCTTGGTTCTGGGAGAGGAGTAAATTTATGTAAAATTTTTCATCTTTATTGACATCTTTCATCTTTATTCCCTACTTAAGGGAAAACTTTTCTTGTTAAGTTGTAATTAAGTTGGGGGATGGAAAAGTAACAAGGAAAATACTTTGGGTCATTATAAAGTGCAGGAATAATAAATGTGGGCAAAATGCCTTGTAGGTGGGTTGTAGGGAAATCACATCAGCCCGCTGTATTTAAAATATGTTGTGTTTTATTCCTGTTGTATCTTTGTACTGAGAAACTAGTCCTTAAAAACTCAGTATCTCTGTTTTTCCTGCACTCAAAGGAAGAGGAAGGTTGATGGTTTCACTGTATTAAACAATGAACCTAGGGTAAAACATTTAATTTCCTCTTCAAGCCCATACAAATGGTAAGCAAATGCTGTGGGATCTCTTCAGAGGCTTTACAGGTGCAGTTTTGTTTTGCAAGAAAGTTGAGCTCCTCCAGATCTTTTACATTTTTATGTAACCAGTAGTTGGTAGCATAGGTGTATAGCATTACCACTGTGAAGTGAAATACGCCTTTTCTGTGATTCCACGTGGCACAGGTCATGATATTCTGCTCGTTGCAGCTGAGCATTGAAATTCACAGTCACAGAAGATGAAGTAGATGTAACGATGGCAGTGGAGGCCTGGGGAGCAGAGGAGGATGATTTGTGAGGGTGTTGAGCAAGACTAGAGTCACCCATCTTGGTGTGGTGGGGAAATGGTGACAGCTGAGGAGGTGCAGGTACTGAGGTGAAGGTGACCTGCTCCAGTGACTGGCACCAAAAGAGACAGTCGCATCTTGTTTTACGCGGGGCCTCTTTACCATCCGCTGGCTCAGGAAGAAGCGGGTGTGCTCTGTCCAGGAGTTCCAGAGCGCTGGCACGCAGCACCTCTTGCTATGCTCGCAGTAGGAGGTTTGGACCCTTCAGAGGCCCTTAGGAATGAAAATAAATGTACCAAATATCATGCTGTCCAAAGAAAACCAACAGGGGGATCAGTGTAATATGTCCCATGGGTAGAGCTGTGAATATATTTTAAACAGACATGTGTGTTAAATTTTATTGTTCTTATTAAAGGTGGTAAAAGGATGGCTAAATACCATGATGGGAATATACTCTCTTAGTGGCCACAGTTTTGTGTAGTGAAATTAGGAATCTGTAAATTCTGTAATACCTCAAAGGAGGGAAGTAATTTTAGGAATTTTTGGCTTGTCGTATGCAGTCAGGTCAGGTAAACCTGTGTCTTCGGTTAAATTCAATTCCCAGGGAAGAGGACAGGGCCATTGTTGAAATTATTAAATCCTGCTGTCTGTGCAAGGCCACAAAAATGCCTTTTCAAAATGATCCCTTTTATTTCCTCCTGTCTCCTTGTTTATCCCTGTGAGAAACTGTCTGTTGCACTTTATCCAAACCACACTTGAAGGAAACAATAGTCCTATTGAATTGTAAAGTAAGCACAAGGAACTCTGAAATTTTTAATCCAAGAGTGAAGTGTGCCCTTTCCCTAACTGTGCACTCAGTCAAAGTAAGGTTTGGTTTGTACACAGGTTTTCTCTAGAGATGTGCAAGAAATATTAATTTATAAGTTTTACTTTAGAATTTGGGGCGTAATTTGTAATAGCTGTTTTGCTAGAAATTAGAATTTGCTGTGAAATCAGAAGAGCACTGGCTTATTCATAATCTGACTTTTCTGTACTTTGAAGTTACACCAGGTGATGCACTTTCTTGTTCTTGAATGAGCAGTACTGGATTGTTGGAGATTTATCTGTTGTAGTTTCTAAGAAGGAATAAATCCCTATAAAAACAATTCTTAAAGAAAGGCAATAAAAAATAAGTTATACCTAAGACTATCTGAAATATTTAGGTATATTCTCTGTAATGTAGTTCAGAAACTATTTTAATAATTCCTTTGATTGGGGATGATTGAGGTAGTGAGCAACTTGATTATTTTATTTTTTTTTTTGTACAAGATGCAGTTAGACATGTAGAACACATCATCTGTGAGTATTGCTACTAGAAAGTCATGCTTTTGGTTATTTATACTTGTACAAGCTGACATTTCTCATGGTAAGTACTTGAGTAGGAGTATCTTTGAAAACTTCAGTTATTTTAGGAAATTAAATCAAGCAGATAATACGTGTTTAGTTTGTAGTAACATTTAAATGGTTTAATTTTGAAACTTCCACTCTTCTAAGCTTTGTAGCATGAGTTTGAACATCAACAGGCAACCCATGCACTGCTAAGGATATGCTTTTCCTCCCTCCATTTAAAAATTAATTAAAAGTCAGACAAGTGGCATCTCTCTGAAAAATGAGTTTTCAAACACCCATTCAAACCTTGACAGTGAGTCAAATTAGTTCTGTAGTGTGTGTAATGGGAAGAAAGCTAGCAGGAGCAGAGAGGCTTACAGGCACTAGAATACCCTACTCTTCAGAACATGGTTTAAACCCCAGTCCTGTAAATCTTGCTGTTTCTGTGCTGTCACCCAGTAGCTGGGACATTCCTGGCCAAAATTCTGGTTCACCTGTCAAGTTCATGTATGTGGCCATTGTTTTTTGTTACTGTATTTAGCTACTGTAAAGTGGTTCTGCTTATCTAATAGCAACTCAACAACCATACTTAACTTGAACTTTCTGAAGGCAATTCTCATAGTTTTAAAATCATAATTCCTATATGTATGGTATTTACAGGAGTAAATTACTGATTGTTTTCTCATGTGCAGTCTGCCTTTTGTAAAAATCAAATAGGCTATATGGGGTGGGTTTTTTTTGTTCTTTCCTCCTCTAGTTTTTCTTCTTCAGTGTTTGATATGAAACTTACATAAGGTCCAAGCAGCCTTGTAGCTTTATCACAAAAAGTTTGTTTTTCTGTGGCTAGTTGGTGACAGTTCCTTATTTCAAATTGTTGGTGAACTGTTAATGAAACTTTAGTTCAGACATTGCAGAAACAGTAGCTGCTGAACACTGTGATCAGTTAGGTGCTTATAACATAGTTTCTCTGGGGAATGTTTTTGCTGCACTATTTGTGTAAATTTTGAAAATAGGAGGAATAATAGCTAGATCGATCTGACATAAAGACTGTATTCTACACAAGATCAATATGAACTTAATGACACGGTAAAAAAGAAAGTTGTGCTCTTTCTTGGTTTTGGGTGTCTTAAAAAGACTAGCTTGTGGTACTGTTTGTATTGATAATAACAAATTGTAAAATAGAGATACCATCTTAATTAAGAGAAAGTGAAGGTATGTGCTTACAGTCAGAGTCAAGCCTCCATCTTTGCTTTCAGGCACAGGTTTTGCACAGCTCTGCATCTGCCTTCTGTCAGGCTGCATGCCTTGCTACTTCTTCCTCCTTCTCTCCCATGCAGAGTGGCAGTCTCACTCTTCCCTTTCGTGGGCTTCCTCAAATCACTGTGTTCTGCTCTGCCTGGAAGGACACGTCTCCTGTTAAATACCTTCTCTGAAAGCTCTTATGACAAACCCTCTATAGCCTATTCTGCAAAGGTTCCTCGATGTTTTGTTTGCTCCACAGCAAAGGACTCCTGGCAGGTCTGTCCTGCTTGATCATAAGATCCTCACTGAGGATGATTTCTGTCAATTCTGAACACTCATGACTCTAAAGAACAGACTTTCTTCAAGGTGATAGACTTCTTCCATAAGTTGCATCGTGTAAATGTTCCGAGCATGAGGGATGCCACCAGTCGATACTCTGTGGCTCACTCCTGTGCTGATATCTCGCTGTGTTCTCCGAACTCTGGACACTCATCTTGTTCTTCAGATATTATCTCAAAGGTATTGCCTGTCTCTCCTGTTTAATTCTGTCCCACAGCAATTTTCTGCAACTGTTAATTTCTCCAAACTGTTGTATAATCCCGGTCAGTCAGATGACCCACAGTATGCCTGCCTTTTCATGAGCTGTCTTGAAGATATTTTCAGGAAGTTGTGCAACTGTATTGTTGTTGTACCAAAGAAAAGAGCATTTGCCATTTGGAAACCCAGATTGCTCTTTCATGCTTAAAAAAATAACAACAATAACAAAAAAGAAACAACACCACAGATTCAATAACCACATCAAACTGTCTATAGAATACTCTTCCAAACATTTTCTAAAAACTGTGGCCATCACTGTAAATGGTGACTTGCAAGATTCAGTATATTGGCAATACCTGCAAATTAACACAACTCGACTCAAAAACCTAGCAGCTTTCCAAAATGCACCAGGAATGCAGTATACAGTGGTGCTGTCAGACATGCACGATATTTTTTTTTTTACGTGTGCAGTATTACAATTGTTCTTAGTAATGTAAGGAAGATAATTGTAAAACGTTCTTCTTGCATAATAATAGGTGCAGTTCAGATATCATATATGAATTTACTTTAATACGGAAAGAAACCCACACCAGTGAGACCTAACCTAGAGCTATGCAGAAGATCTTTAAGTGCTTACAGTGTACTCTGGAAGATTTTATCGTGAAATAAATATTTGCAGAACTGACTCTTCGCAGAGTTGGTAACAGTCCTTCAACCAGTCCAAAGCAAATTCCTTGTGGGTCAGGATTCACCAAATGGAAATGGACTTTGCCTAACCAACAAATGTAAAATTTATCAGTGCATCTTCCTACCATAAAAGAACGAGTGAAGAGCCCGATCCCTGCACGTGCGTATCATAGAATACAGTAGTCTTCATTTGTCACTCCAAATGCCCTTGTGGAAATTCAGTGTTAAGCTAAAAAAGTCACTGTGTGTTAGAATAAAACTGCACAGGTAACTTGGTAAAGGACAGACATTCTCTGTTGCTAGTAGAAGGGTACTTCTCACAAATCCAAAGCTTGCTTTCTGACCTGCTAGCCCTGATCTTCACATGAAACAAGTAAAATACTTAAAAGATTCTGGGAGGTAACATTCATAAGCTTACTGAGTAGTAAAAACTAGGTACTGTGACCTGTTGATCTGTTACCGTGCAGTGCCAAACATCACCATTACCTCATTTTTTTGTCCTTCATCCCTGATTGGCTTGAACAATCTTAATTCATCTGAGGTGAAATCTTTATGTATTTGTGTTTGAAATAGCTCTTCCCCCCCAACAGGCTTGCAAGCATTTTTTTTTTTTTTTTTTTTTTTTGGATTTGCACTTTTCCACATACTGTACGGGGTGAGAAGGATGCTCTGGTAAGAACCAGCAAAATTAGAAACTTTCGCTCTCTTGGTGTTCTTTTTTGCTTGCAGAAAATTGGTTTATGATGCTTGGGGGTCACTTAGTCCTTGTTCGGAAGAGAGGTTTCTGATAACTCTGCCTAGTTACTGCTTGTAAACATCCTGGTTTATCAGTTGGTGACCAATTCCTTGCCCCCAAATACATTTACTGTGAAATGAAATTGCAGATCTTCTGTCAAGAAGCAAGCCCACGTTAACCTTAACAGAGAGTGTGTTGATGGCAATAGTGATAAAGGCGTCACTTTGTGCAGCGATCTGGATTTCTGTCTGTGCAGCGATCTGGATTTCTGTGCAAGCTGACAAGCAAAATGTTTGCTTAACATTTCCAAGGGGACTGCTCAGCTGCTGCTGGAGCCAGCTTGCCTGGAGCGTCTTTGCTGCTGTTGCCACTTTGATGGAGCCCTGGTTTTATGAAAGTTCCATTGATCTGCCTCACGTTTTCTTTATTTTCATCTCAGAGCCTACTAAACAGATTTACTCTAAAAAATAAAGTTTCCGAAATGCACTCGTTTGACATAATTTTCTGGGTAGCAGAGTAAGCTATATGAAACTAATACTATAAAGTTTACTCTGACCTTTTTTCTGTCAGTAGCAACCTTCAGTGTCACTGAAGTGTCTTCGTATCTGGTTGCTGAACACCTCGTACTCCTCCCTGTACCCAGTTATCACAATGACAGCTCTTCTTTGAATGGGGAGATAGAATGAGTGTTTGCTGATTTCTATTTCTTCAATTAGTCAACAGTTTAAAACAAAAAAACAAAAAACAAACAAACAAAAAAAAAAGCAACAGAGCCTGGCATAGTTGTTCTACTGGTATAATCAAAATGAGAGTTTCAGTTAGGCAGCCTTATTTTGCATATGATTTGTGATTAAATTAGTATAGGCAGGTACGGTGCTTAAGGGGAAAATTAAAAGTGACATCTGGATTCTATGATTCTATGATTATATAAGCTTTCATCTTCAGGACTGCATTGTTCCAATGTATTACTGAAACTGTCTGATGTTTAAGTAGTTTAGTAGTCTTGCGTTTGGTTTATGTACTAGCATTTGCTTTTAGTTCAGTTAAGGCTGTTAGAAGTAATTATGGTGAAACCTGTGCTAGTTTGAATGAAGAAGAGCTGAAGGCAAATCGAGCCAGGGAGGCTGTACCTCTAGACAGAGACATACAGGATTTTTAGCTGTACAGTCCTCTTCCTTCAGTGGATATCTATATGTGCAGTTGTCCCGTTCCATCCATAAGTGAGAAGTTGTCTGGGCTAGTGGAGACTGAGCTGCCATGCAGGACTGTCCTTATAAGCAATGCTTTTGACCATCTCCAGCTGCCTTATTAGACCAGCTTTTCCTGACAGAACATGACCTAGCTTTTGTTGGATTTTTCCCGCTGCTTCACAGCTTGACTACACCAATGCAGCCAGCCTGTTAATAAGGTCACTCATTCTTAGGAAGTTTTAGCTAGTAAATAATATGCTTATGAGGTATGTTTATGAGTCTGCAGCAGAAAGTCTTTCCCTTTCTACTCTGGCTTCTTATAGTTTCTATAGCTTCAAGGTAAAGATGTGAGTCCTTTATCTTTAACATGCTTGCTGGCCTGAGCGTAACGCGATGGAAGGATCGCAAACAAATCTTGAATAAGAAGCACAGGCAGCAAGTTGGACACAAACAGCAAGGATAAAGCTTGTTCAGGCAGTGCGTGGAGCTCTCCCAGGACTGCTCTGGGGCACTGCAGTGAAGGTGCAGCGAAGCGTTTGCTTCATGTGGTGGCAGGCATGCATTTTTTTCTGTACTTTTGAATTCTTCATCATAAATGCACAGCTGTATTTATGCTCCAAGGTACAATCTGAAACAAAGCTTTCCATGTGTGTGTGGAGGTGGTAAGAAGCATCAAACCATCTGTGACAGATGTTAGAAATATTGCTTACAGCAGTGCGCTGCTGGGAGGCTCTCTGCTGTCTTCATCACAGAAGTGATACAAGAAGCTCAGTAGAATGTAAGTAAGGAAATTTCAGGATTTTTAGTGCAGTGTCTTTTTGCCTTTAAAGGCATTATCTGCTGGTAGTTTTGTAGCAATCCTATGAATGGTTCCTTTAACTGTGGGACTGTCTGTTGAAAAAATTATGCTGTATAAATGGTATTGTTTGTTGTGGTTCAGTGGTTTTCATATCAAGTTTGTTCAGTTTTCAATTAAGAGGGTTTTTTTTTCCTAGTTCTCAGCCTTCCGAATTTGGCTTGCCTTTTCAGAATCAAGCTCTATTCTTGGCTCAAGAAGTTTCTTTGCAGATTAAAGTTCAAAAGGCTGTCTTGGTCCAGTGCGATTTTTTTTTTCATACTCTGTGGTACAGCTTCAAACAGTTACACAGGTTGTTCCATGGGTGATCTTGCAACTGGAATTCAAGAGCTCTGCTCATCAGCAAACATACTTCTATTCCAACTTATACTGTTTTTCTTTTATACCAGCAATAGTTAAGAGTAAAACAATACAAATGTATGTAAATTTTGTCACTCAAGAGTAAATCAATTGGGGGTTTTGGTTGGTTGGGCTTTTTTTTTTTAAATAAAATTGTGTCTTGTAGACAGTTCTCAGATCAGATCTTCAGTCCATTGCTATCTCAGAAATAGACAGCTGGAAGCTTTATTATGGTAGCAAGCATGAATAATGGAAAACAAACCCAAGCAGGAGTGAAGAACTGTGTGAGAGAGATGGAAGACTTGCTGACTGTGAATGCTCTCTAAGGATGACATCTGTGAAGAGTTAACTTCGTCAGGTGGTCGTGAGGAAGGTTAGACAAGAGAAGCAATTCCAGGACTGTGATTGTATACAGAGGCTTTCAGGATCTTAAAATGTGCCTTACCTAAGTTAATTTATGCAGTGACTTAAAATGTCCCATTCAGAACTGGGCCTAAAAGAATGCTGACACTTGCAAGCTTAATAGAAATTTCAAGTGAAAAATTATTTCATACATGCTATTAATGATCTTGCAAATTGAGAAGATTTTTTCCTTTTTCGTGTTGATTTGCAGCTGCTGTTGGCTTTCTGACAGTTTCCAGTATCATTACCATGTCAGCCCCTTTCTTTCTGGGTAAAGTTATTGACGTTATTTATACAAATCCCAGTGAAGACTTCACTACCAGCCTGACCAGCCTGTGTGCCTTGCTGAGTGGAATCTTTTTATGTGGTGCTGCTGCTAATGCTACTCGTGTCTACCTCATGCAGACTGCAGGTAAAAACAGAAGCAAAAAGTGCTACTAAGAGTCATCTTTTTTCACAGAGCCAGGATACCTAATGATCTGAAATACATTCTTAGCACCGGCTTGGAATCAGTAGCTGTTTTTTACCAGATCAAAGATAAACTAATAGTGCAAAGATAAGTACGCTGGAATAATTGTTCATTTTTATTTACTGTTATGTGACATCTTAAAGCGCACTGCCTTTTGGTATATTAAAACTCTGTAATGTGACTTGTTCAGTGCTGCGTAATCCTGTGATTTTTATATTGTCGGTGTCTGCGTAGTCTTGTGTGCCATGCTTGACTGACTTCTCTTTCTGACAGGACAAAGAATTGTGAAACGTTTGAGAACAACCATGTTCTCCTCTATTCTGAAGCAAGAAACCGCCTTCTTTGACAAGACCAGAACAGGAGAGCTGATAAACCGCTTATCTTCAGATACAGCCCTCTTGGGCCGTTCAGTGACTGAAAACCTTTCAGACGGGCTCAGGGCAGGAGCACAGGCATCTGTGGGGGTTGGAATGATGGTACGGTGATCTCTTTCCAGCTTGTCACTTCTTGTAGTTCCAAGTTTGTTTCAGTTCTGTTAGGTAATGTGTGAATGTGATTCTGTCCAGAAACTGTTGTGTGTTCTTGGATACAAGCGTATTTTACTAGTTTTCCTTGTATTACATTGCAATAGATGATGTGCCTGTAGCCGCTTGGTGTTTACTCAGAAGCCAAAATACGGAGAACAAGGGTTTGAAATTAACTGCTGTTGCTGCCCGAATTTATCAAGCAAAGTATATTAGGCAAATAGCTTAGCTTTATTCTTACTGAAGATATTAAAATCAGTTATGATGTTCCCATGGTTGTAGGTAAAGTAGGGTGTGAAGGGCCTGATGTAAAAGTCACTGAAGTTGTTTAATTCTGGTTAAGTCCTAGGTGAGCAAAGGCAGCCCTGAATATCAAATTACTGCTAAGGATTTTTTCAACAAGTGTTAGTGTTTCTGCTTTAGTCTGTCAGTAAAGAATATATGTAGGTAGGAAGCGTGTTAATGAAGGCTTCAATGCAGTGCATCAGTTAATATTCCTTGGTGGTCAGTCGATTTATATAAAAATCTGACTTCCCTTGATGGTTTTTGTGGCATTAATTTTTGTATGCTTATCTGAAGAAAGGTTTTCAATCCAGAAAGCAAGATGAAATGAAAACACATTAGATCTTAGTTCAATAAATCTTATGAAAATAACTTATTTAGGAGCTTTGATGATGATTGTTACGAGCGATAAGGTTTTGCAACAGTAAATTAAATCCATTATTCCAGGTTATGAGCATTTGTGGATGCTAGGGAGCACTAGTGACTCCATCTGTTCCTTGGTTGCCCAGAAGTAGCATACAATATTTTTCTACTTAAACTTTCTGTGTTACTCCATCTATTTAAAAGTTGTGACAGTGCTTCAGAAACTATATAATAGCTTATGTCTTTCAGCATCCCCAAGAGATTTCCTGGTAGGCCTGTTTACTGGCAGGTTAAGATACTAGGCTAAGACCACACAGCAAACCAGTGAGAAAGCTAGAAATGAAATCCAGACCCCTTTGCTTGTAATCCTTTGTTTTAACCATGGGATACATTCCCCAAATGCTGTGGAGGAATGGATATTTTGCCTGGAAGTAATAAAACATGATAAATGAAAGCATGGCAGCACTAAATTACAATCCTACTAGTTTTAGAAAACTCTAGCGAGGGAAGTTACACTTCAGTACTCCAGTGGATTATTTTTAATCTGAATGCTAACCCCTCACACATACCTTTTTCTTCTAGTTTTTTGTGTCTCCTAGCCTTGCTGCATTTGTTCTGAGCGTTGTGCCACCTTTGGCTGTTCTGGCTGTGATTTATGGAAGATACTTGCGAAAACTTACTAAAATGACCCAAGATTCTCTTGCAGAAGCAACACAGGTAATCTTTTAACAAACACTTTCTAGTTAACTTCAAAGTTGCTTTAGTGTATTTAGGTTAATATCTCTGAAGTACAGATCTTCTGAAGATAATTGTACTGTTCATTGCCCGAAGCCACGCTGAGCCTGTTGTTTTGCACCTGAACAGTATGAAAGGTAAACTTCAGTAACACTCATAGATCTCAAAAACAGCCATGCTTTGTAAAGAGCTGTCCATAACAATAAAATGTGGAGGTACCAGGCCTTGAGAATTTGGAAATGTAGTAAAGCGTAAGGAGGTTAGGCTTTAGCTGTGTGAGAGCATAAAAAAATGAGCCTATGAAATCCTGTGTAACATGGTACGGAGGTTTGAAAAACACTTTTCTTGGGCTATGGTTATGAGTCTGAAGCCATCAGAAACATCCTAGATGGATCCATCTTTTAAGAAAACTTTGCTAGCCAGTCCTTCTCTGGAATGAATCCTTGATGTTTGACCTTATTGTCAGCTCTTTAGTGTTTATGAGGCTTGAAATTTTTTAAACTTTTCTGGGCATCTCAGCACATACTCAGATACTCGGGAGAAAAGTAGAGAAAGTTGTTGTTCTACTAAAGAGGCTGTTGCAGAGGGGTCTTCATTGTGTTTGCTGACTGCACTGAAATATTGCAAAGCACTGTCAGAGAAATAGTAGTGATAGTGGCCTTTTTCTCACAGGCTGAGGGTGGGGAAACATTATTAAAATGCATAGAAATATAATTAGGAAAGACCCAGTTAAAGTAGCCGCAGTTGTCAGCTGTTTTAAATTTTGTAGGACTTCTGCAAATTGGCTGTGCAGAAGGAATATTATCCCTCTTCTGTTTATCTTCCTCATCCTGTGTTGAAGGGAAGTTCATGCCTTTGTAAACCAGGTGTGGGACTTCAAATGAAAAAGCAATTTTAGTGTTCCATTCAAATTTTTAGGTTGAATGGGTGATGGAAGAAGGAGAATTACATGTTTACATCATACTTTTACTCACAAAAGGGGGCCTTCTTTTTTGTAAGACCATCACAGTGTTTATTAACAACTTAGTCTAATTGGTTGCAATTGAGGTAATTTGGGAATTAATACTTTGTTGTTTAGAAGTTAAAATAAAATATTGAGTTGAAATGGGACATTAGTATTTGAGCTAAATTAATTCCCAGTGTTGCTTTGATCAAATGAGTAGAATTGTTTCAGGAAATAACTGCAGGCGTTCTTGCATGATTTAATGTAGAATAGAATATTCTTTATTTTTCCCCTTTCGACATTGTTATTGCAAGTTATTGGCCAGTTATTGTGAATAGTAATTTTCTTAAGTGTGTTGTTCACATAAAATTAGGGTTTTTTTTAACCCTACTTTTATATTTTTCTTTCTCTGCTAACCCTTAAGGCAATCTTGAAGTTCTTTTTAAACTGCCTGGGCATGCAGTTTACTTTTAACTTAATAGAATTTAAAAAAAAAAAAAGGGTGGGGGGTGCGGGGAGGAGGGCATGAGAAATTTTCCAGTGGTATCCAAGGGAATGTATTTGGAGATTAGTGTAGTGATACTGGTTTAACTTTCAAATGTTCTGTAATATGAACGTTCCAAATTGTGTGTCTCTGTGTATTTGTTTTGTTTTTTGCTTTAATGTAGTTAGCTGAGGAGCGTATTGGAAACATAAGAACAGTTCGAGCTTTTGGGCAAGAAGTGGCTGAAATGGAGAAGTATACAAGTAAAGTTGATTATGTGCTACAGCTGGCTAAAAAAGAGGCACTAGCTCGGGCAGGCTTCTTTGGAGCAGTAAGTGTATTTTGATGAAAGTAAACCGACCATGTTATGCCAAGTGTCAATTATTTTAAAATTCATGAGGACACTTATAAATCTGCAAATAAATGATATGAGTGTAAACTGAACCTACATGAAACTGTGGGAAGACTGGACTGAAATCCGTCTAAATTGCTGTGAAACTGCACCTCAAGATATGGTGGAATGATAAAGCCAGTTTAAGTTTCTATTTCTGCCCCACACCCCATAGCTTGGTACTATTTTTCTGAGCCCATACCTCTTATTCACGGAACTCAACCAGTGGAAACCTTCCCCCATCCTTAGCGTTTTACAGGTTTGGCTTCCTGATGAGATAAGCATCAGTGCAAAGGAAGCAGGGGAGTGCACAGGTGAGGGAGGGAGAGTGGGATTGCAGTTTTCCGTGACAGCTTGCAGTGAGTTTGCTTAATAGTGTTCTAAAACTGCAGTGTAACTGCAGACTGTCAGCTCTTCTCCTTTAATGATGGTTGAGAATTGATTTTGTTCAAATTTAACTCAGTCCTCTAAAAATCTAGATACCTGTAGTGTGGGAATTCTCTTATTAAAAGGAAAACTCTGAAACACCAGTTTAGAAGATGAACTTTATGATGTATGTGACAAAATCTGCCCTTCTCTCTTTTTCTTTTTCCTTAGACTGGCCTTTCTGGAAACTTAATTGTCCTCTCAGTCTTATACAAAGGAGGATTACTAATGGGCAGTGCCTACATGACAGTTGGTGAACTCTCATCTTTCCTAATGTATGCTTTCTGGGTTGGAATAAGCATTGGAGGTATGAAATGAGAAATCCGGTTTTCTTCACTTCAAAGCTTTATACTCAGTATGGGGGCGGGAGGGAAGAAGCTCTTAAAAGATCTGGCATTCTGAAAAAGTCTCTTCCAAATTGTTTTCCCAGGAAATCATACTTTTTTTTTTTCTTAAGAGTTAATGAAAATAATAATTTATAACTTAATCTTAATATAAGCCTTCCGTTTTCCCAAAGAAATACAAAGGTTATTTTTTCAGTGTGTGTATGTGACAGATACATATTACTTTAATTTTCTTCGGGTCTAAATTAAGATACTTGGTATATTGTATAAAGAAATAATACCAGTATTATATTTTTTACAAAGTATGTGGGTCTGTGTTAAACATACTCTATTTAGAAAGGCATGTAGAATTTAGCTGTAATTCAGTATAGAGCGTCTTGAGCTGGAAGAGTGAACAAAGTGCCAGCAGAACACGACACTCTGGTGCTAACCTTTTGTTTTTCCTTACTGACTGACTCCTCCTTGAAGCTCAGACTCTGTAATCTACTGGCCCAGAAACAAACTGTTCATCTTTTTGACAGCAGTCTTCACTACTGCATACAGGCAAAACTGAAGATAAGGTACTTTGAAGTTTGACAACTGTTCGGAAGGGTTCATTTTTTTAAAATGAGCCTGTTAACTTCTGATAGACCAGCAGGGTAGTGCAGCTCATCTGTACTCTTCCTTTGTAAGACTAAGCCTGATATCTTGGGAAGCACAAAGATGTACTTGAGGGTAGAATTCACAAAACCTGCTTCCTTGGATATCAAAATTCCAGTGGCACCCATTCCAATTACCAAAACCCTTTCTTCTCTGCTTAAATCATTCAGACTTGGTCAACAGACAGATACCTGGCACTTTGAAAACATGGGACAAATTAATGTTAAATAAATGAAAAATAAGGTTAGAAACAGTGATAAAATGTCATTGAATTAACTTTTATTTGCGATGAAAACATCTCTTAAAATTCTACTTAAGATTATTGAAGAATATAGTTCTGCACAGAGCTCCTTCTCATGGGGACTCTGAAGTAAAGGTGTCTTACCATAAGAGGCCTGCCTGCCTTGATGCCTACAAAGCATACAAATCTTCAAAGTGCTAAGTCTGCTTGGCATATCTTGTCATCGATACATATAGGAACTCATGCAATGAATTGTGAAGTCCACTGCATAATTTGGGACTTTGCCTCATTTTGTTGTAAGCTTGCCGTGTCTTCGACCAAATACTGAAGATGGGTTATGGAAATAAGAAACATTTTCTAATTAGTATTTGCATTTGCTGTTCATACTATCTGATGTTTTTTTTATGAGTTGTTATGAATTTGCAAACCTCAGTGTCTCAGTTTCACTCGGTGAGGCTCATGCCTTCTCCCCCCATGCCCTGCTCTCTAGCTTGTAGATGCTTTGGCTCTTTTTTCCAAGCAGACAGCTTCTCACCATGGCTAGTGCCTTGTGTTGCAAGCTTTCAGGTAGTCCTCAGCGGCAGCATGATGAAATGCCCTGTCTACACTTACAGACTCATGACCTTGTGCTGGGCTTGATGCTCTGTGAGAATAAACCAGTAAACCTATTTTAATATACCTTGGGTTTTTTCCCCTCCTGAAATCACTTTTAACACTATACGCATTTTAAGGTGGAAGTAGTTTATTCTGTATGTTTATTCTGTTGGAATTCAGAGATTTTGAAATTGGTTACTCTATTTTGGAAGACACACACAAAAATGAAGAAATAAGACATTTTATATTTATGTCTTACTCTGTTTTTGGATCTACGTTGGTTTCTATGTTTATTTCAGCTGGAAAGCCCTTCAGCCATGCCAGCTCCAAGATGATTCACATAGCTGCTAAGAACTGGGACCCAGTACTGTATGCAAACCTTGTCCTTAGCTTTTGCTTTCTGCAGTAACGTTTGAAGCACGCTGACTTGGGATACATGTTTCTTTACATTGTCCATTGTCCACATAGCTTCTCAAGCATTAGTTCAGCCCTTAGGTTTCCTGCCCTCCCCCTCCTGTGGCTGACTCAGCCAGGCTCTCCTGTAGTAGTATAATGCTATCTGACAAAGAACAGCGTTCAGAGTGCTCCATTCTACTGAATGGTTTTGAAAATATAGCTGGCTGTATGCAAGGCTCTTTTTCTAAAGGTGGGTGCTGTTCTTCCTAACAGATGAAAAGAGTTGCTTTGCTTTTGAGTATATGCAACCTTATGTGTGTTAACTCTTTGTGTTTTTTTCTTCAGAATGATCTGTTTTACGGATATAAATAGGAATGGTCAATAATGATTACTGGTAGCTCTGAAGGGAGACTAGGCAGGGTTTAAATCAACGTGTCTGATAGTGTGTTGGAGTAAAAGATCCCCTACGCATCTGATGCTTCAATGCCAGTGGTGAAAAGTATAATGCAGATTTAATGTCTCCTATGTCTTCCATTCCATATGGATGCATAACACTGGTCTGCTTTTTGTTTAGGTCTAAGTTCCTTTTATTCTGAACTAATGAAAGGGCTAGGTGCCGGTGGACGTCTGTGGGAACTTATTGAAAGGAAGCCCCAACTTCCATTCAATGGTAGGTCCTTGGTTTGTTATTGCTCATAGGTTGATTTTTCTCTTATCGGTCACCAGTAATTAAGAAAGAGGTGTGTAGTATTTAAAGGTAGTACCACTCACATTCTTATGAAAGAAACCAGATACAGTGATAATTCTATGACTTTTCCTAACTTTGAAACAAATAATGATGATGATTTCCTTTAATCAGAAGTTTTAGAAGATGAAAATTTGCTGGGTTTTTTTTCCCCCTTTAATAAATTCAGAATATTTAATAATATTTAAATACAGTAAATAAGAATACCAGCAACACCTTATTTACAGCTTTATTGTTCGGCAGCTAGACAACACCCTCTATTTGCCTGCCTCCTTCGAAGTAGTTCAATGAGCTGCCTGTAGAAGACACTTTCTGTGTGAATTGCTGTTTTATTTAATGAGCTGCATCCCACTAAGCGACAATCATACATAAGTTTTCACCAGCTCTGTATGTTGTTAAGAAATGCAATATAGCAAAGCCCAGGTGAACTGTCAACACTGTAGTGTGCTTCTAAGTTTTGTATGGTCCTCTAATTTAGAAACTTTTAAAGGGCTGCTGTAAGAGGAGGAGTCAGAAAAGAACATCCAACAGAGCTAACAGATTTTTTTGAGTGAGCTCTGGCTTTAGGGAATAGAGTTTTATCTTTTGACTTGGTTGATACAGAGGGGTTCTTTGGAAATGCTGTGCTTCAAATTTCTGTTCTGCTTTTGTCACCCTGCACTGGAATTCCTCAAATTCTTAATCTGAGGGACACCAAGTCACAGTCTGTCTGATTTCTCTTCACAGTTGCAAGCCTGTCTGTAGGATGCTTTCCAGTGTGCTTAGACTTTACATAGACAGTGAAAAGTGACAATGTTGTCTCCAATGGATGGAAACAGACTTAGAATAGTAACCACCAACTGGCTAATGAAGGGATAGCTACGCACCCTTGTCTTTAGCAATGAAGCTGGCTTAAGCTTCCTGCCATGACTGACTATCCAGTGCCACACTGCAGTTTGCTGTGCCCTTCATAGACCTAGTGCAACTGTTAATTTCATCATCATTTGGATGTTGATTTTTTTTAATTTATTTCTTTTTAAATCTGGATTTTTTCAGTGGTCTTCATCTTTACGGTGGCCCCGGTGCAGAGTAAGCAGTAGTATAGGGGCAGAAGTTGTCTTTCCCATGGAAGGTATTGAATTGTTCAATTACACCGATGATACTGATATCCAGAAAACAATCTTTATTTTAAAGACCAAACATAAATTGGACAAATTTTCAGACATCCATATAGCATAGGTGTACAGAAAGCTTCTTTTAAGTTCCCTGTCAGTATAATCTAAGTACACAGGAAAGGATATAAAACTTTGTCTCAGAAAGCAATTATAGTTGATTTCTGGCTCATCAGACAATAAAACCAAGAGACTATTTCTCTAATGTCCAAATCCACCTGAAACATCTACTCTGGACTACTTAGGCTGTATATTCATGGAACTCTAGCTGTTGTTGGTGACAACAAATATCTCGGAAACAAATTATAATGTCTTTTTTTTTCCTGTATCTAGAATCCAAACAAGAAATGAGCACAATCCTGTGTATACCTTTTAGATATTTTTACAGTAATATATAGAGGAAGGACTTGTGGTACCAGACTTCCTGTATTGCAGTAGATTTCAGTGTTTCAGGCCATGGAATAGACTCTGCAATAACTCCAACTGAGAATAAAGATAAGTGATTACTTGTTGCTTTGACAATAGTAAGGATTACACTGCTAGCACAGGATTTAGCAAATAGATTTCTTTTCCCAAAGGAAGGTTTAGAGACCGTTTATCTAACAAACAAATTACTATGTGTATGTCCATGGATTAAAGTAAAGGAAGGAGTCTGGAATTGTATGCTCTTGCCTTTGCCATTTCTATGCTGCTACCATTAAACTGAAAGCCTGGAGAAGAGGAGGGAATCTGGGAGAAAGAAAAGTAAAATAAATTATTTGCTGTAGCAACAGCAGGACTAGTGAAATCTTGATTGCTACTGATGGATGCCTGTCTCCTGTCCACAGTTACTGTTTAACCAAGCATGGACCTGTGCTGCCATGTGTTGTGGCTAGTTGGGGGTTACTCATGTGCTGCATCTCAAAAGAATTAAAGGTTTTGAAAAGAATTAAAGGTTTTGGCATGAACAAGAACTACTCAGGTGTTGCTCTGGGGCTGCCAGTTTTCATAAAACTGGTAGGAACTTCATCAGTGAGACGCTGTCCTTCGGGAATGCAGCACCACTGTCCAGTGAGTTTGCTTTGTATGGATGTCTGTCACTGGGCTTTAACAGGGCTTGAAGAAATGGTGTTTTTTTGTTTTACCTATTTATAAGCTTTTTATAGTACTGGTAGTCTTTTAAGATAATTGCTTAAATCGAATGCTGTGCTCCGGAAGGAAGCTGGTTTTATTTCACTTTGGCAATTGTTCATTCATGATGGTTTGTTATAGTATTTCACAAACCGAAATTTTAGTTTCAGTGAGCTGTTATCTAAGAGTTATGCCTCTGATTTGAATACACTGTTGTCCTGAATTTATTAAATATACTTTCCACTTTAAAAAAAAAATCTAAAAAGTGGCCATTGATAAGACAAACATAGCAGCAGCTTTATTCCAGTGACAGCCTTTGCTTAAAAGCTACCCAGTTAATAGGTAGTGGAGAGGGGACTGCTCTTGTCCAAAGGGGGAAGTGTTTCATGTGACTTTTGTGGTTCGGTGAAAGGGCAGCAAATGATTTGCAATGTTTATCTTTTTGCATCTGTTCTACAGCAATGGGACTTTGGCCTTCAACAGTGCCATTTTATTTCATTGCTCCTAATTGACAAAACTTAACTTGTTTATAATATGTTTAAAAATTCAGATAATTATACTAGAAGTGAATATTGTTAGGTCTTAGCAAGAACCAAATTCTCCCCCTTGCTGTAGGTAACCTGCAGGTTCACTGCTGGTAAGCAACTTGAAATTGCGTTCAGGAACGAGTGGTGTACCACACTGATTCAGTCATGGCTGAAATATAACACCTGTGGTCCTGAATTGTGGCTTGCAGCTATCCCTAGATTTAACATGGAGATAGGTATTTATGTTGGGTGTCTGTAAATCAAGTTCTAGGAGATCTGAGATGATTTTTTTTTTTCTTCTGTATTTTATTCTTTGTCATATAGAGGGAATCACATTAGGCAAAGACACATTCAGAGGTGCTTTGGAATTCAAGGATGTTGAGTTTGCATATCCAACACGTCCAGAAACATCCATTTTCAAAGATTTTAGCCTTTCTATTCCAGCTGGCTCTGTTATGGCTCTGGTTGGCCCAAGTGGCACAGGGAAATCAACTATTGTGTCCCTTCTGCTGAGGCTGTATGATCCTATCTCAGGTATGTTTTGTGTGTTGCGCTCATTCGTGACAATTGATGCTTTGCATCTCAGATACACCTTATAAACAGTCAGGGTTCCTGTGCTTGAGGTTCTGGTGTGATTGATTGCTCCACTGATGCACCATGCTTCCCTCTGGGGTGTATGGTTACCTGGTGGTGGTGCCTGCGTAGCTTTGCATTTCTGATCCACCACTGCGTGATTCCTCAGGGGTTGTTGTTCTCAACTGTCCTTTCTGCCTCTTTTCAGTACTTGTCAAACGCGCTTGACTTTACCATTTCTTAATTTAAGGTACTATCACTGTTGATGGCTTTGACATCCGTCAGTTAAATCCACTGTGGTTCAGGACAAAGATCGGAACAGTGAGTCAGGTAAGGAAGAAAAAAAATTTCTAAGTGGATGAAATTACTGTGTGTAATCAACTAGCCGTGCCTCTCTTTTCATCTTTTTAAGTGTAACTGCTGTTGTGCTTTATTCTAAAACTAAGTATTCAGAGCTAGTCCTATTATTCTGTAGTCTGTTTTTACATAATCATAGAGATTCAAAGTGTTAGCTTGAAAGAAAAGTGTGCACGTGGAGACTGGAAAGTTCATTGTTGCAAATTGTATAGGTATGACCATCTTGATGTTTGCTATGATTTGTTGAAGAAAGTAACACAAAGCTTAAAGTTTAATCACGTTTTGTATTAAGGGAAGTTGCGCAATCGTATTTTACACAGCCATTTGAAAACTGACCTTCTGTGCTCTGTTTTGTTTCCAGGCAAACACAACTCCATTAGGAAAGCATAAAAATACTGCACTGTTGGTGATTACTCTTGTAGCACCCTATCCTTAGTAACCCCTAGACTCTGCAAGTACAAAGAGATGTTCAACGGTCTCTTTATTTAAAAGTAAACTGTTTGACTAATTAAACCATGTATGTTCCTTCCCTTGTCTCCCCAGATGCTTCACAGTGCAATTAACTGTTAGGTTGATATTCTGATTAAAAACATAAGGATAACTAGGTACATGTTGCATTTCAAAACATCTGCTTTATGTAATAATGGCACCAAAAGCTTTTGTGCAAAAATTACTTTCCTGTGGGCACATTAGCGTTTTTCTTCTGAATGTATGTATTTTACTTGAGTTTCCAGTAGGGGATTCATACTGGTATTCATACTATAGCATGCCTCTTCTTTATTTTATAAACAGAGCAGACTTACCTTGTTTCAGACATTTTCCCATTGTACATCATTTGTCTTATCTGCCAGTCCTCTGTTTTAAGATTTAATGTAAATTAAATGCACAAAATGCTGTGAAATCTGTCTGAACATTGCTAAGAGAAGAATCATCATTGTTGCAAATGATGATATGTAGTAAAGTACAAAGGGCAAGTTTTCTGATGTTTGGATGAATAGCTCTTTCTGAACTCTTTCTCGGATATTAGGAGTTGAGGGTTATGCCATGTTTTCTCAGTTGAAAAAACAACTTATATTTTAATCGGTTTTGACTGCCCATTTTGGTGTTGAGAGGTTTTTTTTATTTGTTTGGTTTTAATTCAATTAACTCTAGCTTACATGTTCTTTATATCTTTACAAGGGTATAAAAGAAATTAATGCTGGGTTTTGTAAGTGGCATTTATGTTATTTGAGGTATAGGTAATACATGCATGTAATTACAGAGCTACCATATTAGTTATGTTTTTGAATTTATCAGGAACCAATTCTGTTCTCCTGTTCTATCGCTGAAAATATTGCCTATGGTGCAGAGGATCCTTCGACTGTGACTGCAGAGGAGATTCAGAAAGTTGCCGAAATAGCTAATGCTGCTAGCTTTATCAGAGGTTTTCCAAAAGGGTTTGACACTGTAGTCGGAGAAAAAGGCATTCTGCTTTCAGGTACATCTTTATATTTCTTATTTTAAAAATCTTGATAATGTAGAGTGAAGTAAAAATTCTATTATTTTTTGTTACCAGTTTTTTCTCCAAGGTGTAGCCTGCCATAAGTATTAAAAAAAAATCCCCCCTTCATCTCCATTCCCTCCCCTAAAGTACGTGTGTCTAATTCTGCTCAGCCCAGGCATTCAGTTAAAATTACTTCACATCTGTTTCCCTATTTCAATTTACCGAGCTGTTTCCCCCCAGGTGGACAGAAGCAACGAATTGCAATTGCTCGAGCTCTGCTCAAGGTAAGCCAGCACCCAGATATCTATGTAATTACTTTGTGGGGACGCAGGAAGGGTTAAAAAGGAGGAGCTCGTTCAATGGGAGAGGTAGAAAAATATTTTTAAAAAGAAAATCATATTTTTTACATTAATGAGGAAGTTTCAAAGGGCTGAGTAGTTTAACTAAAGCCTTATTACATTTACTTATGTAAGTGCTTCTTCCTGTCTTTCGGTCGTGTTTTTCAATAGTTCTTGCCGAGACTCATGGTAAATCATTGTATAATGGTTCACTTTCATAAGACCAGGTCAAGGATGAAGGAAGACTTGGAGAATGTGGTGCTGTTAAACTCACGTATGACACTTTGGTCTCTGTGTTCAGATCTCTGTCACTCATGGGTTGATTTTTCTGGGTTGCTGCTTACCAGCACTATAGATGGCCTGTCTTGGCTTTGGGGGGAGCTGGTCTGAATTTGGCGTAAGATACTTTTTCAAGCACAATGTTGTATTGTCAGGTTTGGGTTTTTTTGTCTTCAAGGGTTGGCATGGGTCTAGCTTTAGGACAGGCTCTATGCTGCACAAATTTGAGGAGGATCAGAAGGATGAGGAATTTGGTTCAGGGACAGCCACGGTGCCTCACAGGGAGTCAGTTTGTGACTGATGCTCAGCTGGAAGTTTTGAGCTTTACTGAACCTAGCTTACATTCACATTAAGCCATATGGGTGTCTATAGCATCCTAGCAGGCCCAGTTCATCTAGATTGCTGGGAATTTTTCATTATATATCAGTTCTTTTTTACCACAAATGCTGAAAGCTGATTGCATTTCATGCCAAGTACAGTTGTAAAAAAAAAAAAAGTTTGTAAAAATAAATGAGTAGTTGATATATATGTGATTGGGGGTGCAGTGGAGTCCCTTCTCTTCCAGATGAAGTCTGAAGCTTTTACTGTCAACTTCATCAAGCAAGTTTGGATTCTGTGCTGTAATTGAGAAGAGGCTTCTTAGGGATTTGAGTGGTGGTGATCTTTGTTTTTTTTAATTATTTTTTATTTAATTGGGAAGAGTTCATAAGTACTGTGTATTTCATCTGTGGGTGAAATACTGTGTGGTAGGTTTTTGTATTTTTTGTTACTAGACAGTTATATATAGCAGACTGACTGCAAGCAGAGGGTAGCTCAGCCTCTGTGAAAGATCCACGTAAGAGCAGTAAATAGGAAATCGGGCTTTTGACCACAGTGCTGCCAAGTATGCATTAAAAATCATTTCCCACCTTTAGTTTGTATCTTTCAAATAGTGATCTGGTAATAGTGTTCTTTTACTTTAGTTTGCAAAATTTGAAGATGGAAGAGTGTTGTTTCTGTTCTGCCCTCCTAGTGTTTAGACTTCTTAAAAGAAATGCTTTGAATGTCACTCAGTTCATTTGATGAAATAAGTAAACTTAATTGGAATTTTAAGTTGTATGAATCCTATTCTGTATTGATACAAGTATTCAGGTCTTGTCTGATTATTATTATGACCAATCTTAACTTCTTTTTTTTCAGAACCCTAAAATTCTTCTGTTAGATGAAGCAACAAGGTAAGAAAGAAAATAAATAGAAACGTAGAAACTTTACCTATCTGTAAAACTCAGATATGTGAAGTGTTCTCTCTTCTTTCTTTCTCTGCATGCCTTTGGACAAATCAACTAGTCCCTTTATTTTTCGCCACCCATGAAAACAATGTGCTTTTTAGAATATGTGAATTGGTTAGGAGACCTGTGATAAAAGCTTTTTATGCAAAGTAGAAAGGATAACTGGTACGCTATGTTTAATTTTTCATGGAACTAAATTTGTAATATGTAACTTGATTTTGAAACATCTACTTAAAGCTTTTCTGTATCTTTAGTTTAAATGAATGTCTTCGAGATGATTATACTGCAGTATAATTTAATTTTTTTCACTGAATTAATTTAATGTTATTTCTACATGCATATTTTTTTTGCATATGAGAATATGTAATGCCTAAACTGGGATGTGTGCACTAAGCATATTCATGAAAACTTTCCTGCAATTCCATTGGTTCATCTTCACCAACAATAGCAAGGGTCTAAAGTTTTAGCAAAATAAGCGCAGTGCATACAAAACTAACCTGTCTTAAAATAACAAATATCCTCCTCTCTCCCCTCCCTGCTTCCCATTTCTTACTAGTGCTTTGGATGCTGAAAACGAGTATCTAGTGCAAGAAGCTCTGGACCGGCTGATGGAAGGGAGGACAGTCCTAATTATTGCTCATCGTCTGTCTACTATTCAAAATGCTGATTTTGTTGCAGTCCTTGGCCAGGGTAAAATTCTTGAATGTGGAAAACATGAGGAGCTACTTGCAAATCCAGATGGACTTTTCAGGAAACTAATGCAGAAACAAGCTTTTTTTCAGAATAGTGATAGTTTTGCATTAGACTTACAATCCAGAGAAAAGGATGTATTAAAAGAAAATGTATGAGAGAATGTATGAATAAAGGAAGCTTAAAAACTACAAAGAATATAACTTATGTTACAGTTCTGTAAAGTAAATGTTATATTTTTCCAAAATGTACAAAATATTCTTTTGAAACTTAAATGTGTTTAAACTTTTTATTGAAAGCTTTTTAATAATTATTGCAACTTTTTAAAATGTCTATCACATTGAGATAATGGCAGCGAATAGATTTTTCTGCTTTGTGTTATGCTGATTGAGACCTTTTAAGAATCTTGTTTGCTGTAATGCACTGTATGATGATGTGCTGCATTCTTAAGTAAATTCAGTATTTTAAGGGTAATTAAATGACAATCTTACCATTTTCATACCATTGCCTCTTCCCTTTTCAAGGAACTTTTGCTTTCTGGGCTTGTCAGTAGTCTTAAAATGCTGGAATTCAAAAGTGTGTGACACTAAGGGCCTCTAAAGTTCTGTCTGACTTCCACCGCACTGTCCTTTCAGTTGCCGTTTGTTCTGAAATGGGAAGGTTGATTATGATCCGCCATCTACAGTTACTGTAGAGAATTACATACGAGAACACATTTTGGGGAGTATGGAAGCATGAGTTGGAGGAAAGTTCTTTAAAAAAAAAAACAAACAAAAAAGCACCCAACAAAAAAAGCAACCAAACAAAAAACCTAACTGACTTTACATAAAGATAAAGGAAGTGTATTAGTATATTAAGACAGCATAGCAATATCTAAAATGTGCGTGCATTTCTTCCCTTCTCTATTTTCCAAGTTTTTAGTTTCACTTCCCTTCTAAGATGATGTCCAAAACAACACACTCTTACATGTGTAAGTTTTTGTCCTTTTTTTAAGTTGGTTTTTTTTTTTTTTTTGTTAGAAATGCCAGGTTTTGCCTACCTACCTTATTAGGGACAACTAGTAAACTACCTTCTCAAGGACAATTAGTAAAATAATAATAGTATTACGTTAATTTGTATAACTCCAGGAGGGTACATTTGGCAATAAAGAGTAGGCTTCGTGCTTCTAATTTAAGACTCTCTTCCAAGAGAATCTCTTTATAGACTTTCTGAAGATGCAAAACTCCACAAGACTATTTCAAAAAGCTGGAAACTTTCCAGGTCACATTAAAACTCATCTATCTAGGAAAACTTGTTGCTGGAAAACTATTGGAAATAGGTGAGATACCTAGTGCTGGGCAAGCTTAAAATGTTTATCTATTGTGCCATTAATGGCACTCTGTGAACGTAGTGAAAACACTAAAGAGCTCCCTGTACTAAGGAATGAAAATAAAATTACATCCAGATGTCAGTCTATCTGCTGATTATCGTTTTACTAGAAGCAGATACTGTATTAAAGATATGCCGAAAATACCACTGACCCAATGTTTAGTTTTAGTGTTGACTACCAGTTATTCTCTTTATAATGTATTTAGAGGGGCTTGAACTTTAATCTACTCATATAATCTCTCATGTGAGGTGCAATGAGCCCCTTTATTCACGTGTTTACAAAGGTTACAGGAATTACTTGCAGCCAAACTGAACAAATGTTTTATGTCTTCTGTTCATTAGTTGTTCTGGCCGGTGTTGCAGTCTACAGAAAAGTGTGAAAAGCAATAGAAGAGCTCTAGTCCACAGAAAGGTGAATGTCTGTCGTAACAGGTACATTGGATAACAGACTTCATTCGGGTTAGAAACACTCAAAATATTCCTTGGAACAAACCACAGACCTCAACAAGGTGAGAAAACAAAGTTAATTGGTAATTTGCAAGTAGAAATCTTTGCTGGACAACTTCAGTTTTGTGGTTTACACACCTGCGATGCATGTGATGTGTGGACGTGGCACGCTGTATACTTCCATAGCAGGGCTAGTCAGCACTGGGAATGCTTGCATTTGGAACTGTAGGAGTCCTAGTAGCTTAATGAAGGGGAAAAAAGGTACGAGAAAGAGAAAAATTAAAGTATTGCATTCTTTTTCTTAAAAGAGTTGAAGACCTTCCTGTCGAAGGTGGAAACTCAGTGTATCCCTAAGAATCCTGATAGGTGTCTTTAGCTAAGGACCACGATTTCATGCTGCTGCCTTGTGTAGCGTGGTCCAGAGGGCAAAAAGGGGGCCACGCAACGTAGAAAAGACTTAATGTGAGAGGGTCTGGCTGTGCATCAGGAAGAAGTACAAACTAAGCTTTCTTACACTCACTCGCTGTATTTTCCATCATTACCCCTTTGGTTTTTAGTAACACTGTTTTGTTTTGTTTAAGCTTCTGGTAGTGGAAGAGGTTCACTTCCATGAGGGATGGTATTAACAGCTCAAAACACAGCTGTGCCACTCCTGGCGTATTCCAAAGGCCAAAAGGTACTCAGAAATGTTTTTGATCATCGGTAAATACAATTTAAGTCAAATTAAACTTACCCCACATTTCCTGAAGGAAAGGCCAGACCTTATTCAGAGTTGGCAGAGGTTTCAAAGTGTCCTTGTAGCCCCGGTGCAGCACGCTATATAAGCCCATCTCTCTTTTATGCCGCACACACTGATGTTCAGCTTTGGTCTAAACGTATCTTCTCTGTGTATAAAAGTAGTAAAGATAATTTCCTAGACACTCAATAATAAATGTAATTAATTTTACATGCACCCACGTATCTCAAATATGCGATACAAACATTTTTCAGTTTCTGTCATGTGCTAGTTGCTGTATTTTAGTTGGTAGCTGTGGGCATAATTTTGAAGTCTCTTATTAATGCTGCCTTTTTCACCCTTGCCTCAGAGGCCAGAACTATGTCCTTCCTTAACTTTTACTACCCAGTCATGTCTTTTGGGGCTTAAATACTGTATCTGATTGCTTTCAAAACTACCTTGCTAAGTTGAATGTATTAGTTAGGGTTGAGTATTTGGAGACTTGATGATTAAGGTCAGCTCTCAATGTACGCTTAATCCCTTTACTGTCTTCCTAATTGTTTTCTGATTCTTGACAGCATGAATGTTTTCCTGAGAGAAGTAAGACACTGAAAATAAAGTGTCTTGAGTAACTTTATTACTTAAACTACTTATTAAACTATTTATTTTCATGTTAAATAGAGTACTGATCATGTCGTCATCACTGCAGTGAATGACTGGCATCTCTGAAAGAGCGAAATTTCTTTCAACTCAGGTTTCAAGGAGTTAACGCAATTTTTTGCTTTAATCTTCTGATACAGAGCACCTCTTTTCTGTACGTACTTTCATCTTTGAAAAGGGAGTGGATGCCAGTTCGGGGGGTAATAGAAGAGAATATCCTGCCTCTGTGATCTCTCCCAATTCTGTCTTCATGTTTCCACTGCTTAACTTCTTCAGCTGTCTTGAATGGGGAGAATTGTTTCCAGTTGCTTAAGGGGTCTTGAACTCACGATGCAATGATCCAAGCGATCAATATTCTGTCCTATTAGGGAACTCTGGATCCTGATGAGTAAGACACTACATTTCTTATGAAGAAGAAAATGGTACTGATCTTTTATACACACCTTTGTTTAAACAACTGCATAGTTCCATAAGGCAGATTCAGTTAACCAATTCATGAGAATTTTGTTCGCTCTGCAGGTGATGGAGTTTGCTGCTGTGCTTTCAGACTAATTTTTTTTCTAAATAGGTTGGCAGCTATTTGTGGCTATGCTACCCAAGCAGTATTTTCTACGCTGTTTTTCCATCCATCCATCAATAAATAAAAGCAGAAGTAAAAAGATTATCAATCCTATATATTTTGAAGTTGTAGCTCTAATGTAAGTCCACTGTTTCCACTGTTCAAGTCCCCACTAGGTCAGTATTGTCAAAATTGCCTGCTGGACATTCACCTTTTCATGTGAAAAACAATACCACAAGAGTTCCAGTTCAACAACTGGTGAAGTCTCTAACCAATATCAGCATAAACTATTTCTGGGTCAAAAATGAGATTTAAAGGTTGAGTTGCATCCTCTCTGCTGAAAACGGAGCTCTTAACAGAGGGCTGGGACAGCAAAAGGAAGCTGAGTAATTCCCTGAGGAAGCGTAGCAAAGTGTATGCAGGATTCAGAAGCAAAAGATGACTGCTCACACTGCATCACCTTAAAAATATTTTAGAAGCGAAATGTGAAGGGGAGCTTTCAGTTTTTAAATAATCTGAATGTCACCATTCATGGATGTTGGGAATTGTGGATGGCAGCTGGAATTTTACTCAGTTTTAGCCCATTTGCTTGTTTGTGTGTGCATTTTGTGGTTTGGTTTGTTTTTCTAGATGAAACAACAGTAACATGTTGATTTATCATCACTACATGGTGTATAATAGAGAAGGCTATCTAGAAGGATACTACATTAATTAACAGTATAGTGAAGCTTCACTAAATGTTTGTATTTTGCTTTTCACATAAAATCAAAGCAGAAGGAGACAAAGTGAAGTTAAAAGGCAAACCACTGAAACAGACAGGTGCCTCCTATTTCAGTACAGCCAGATGAAGCATCTCAAGTTTATCTCCTCTGCCTTTCAGGTTCAGCCATATTGGACCACAATCCACATAGAAAACTTAATAGCCCTAACACTTTTTAATCAAAGAACATATTTTTGGGAAATGATGGGAAATTTTTGAATATTCTATTTTTAGTTAATTTTAATTTAACTAATTAGCTTCATTGATAATGTATGTACAACTCAACTACTTCCCCAAGTAGATGGTACATATGTACCTTCTGAAAGCTCTTTTTCATTCAAATGCAGTTGAGTATTTTCTTTCCATGAGAAAATATAGTTCCCTGTTAAGACTAAAATCTATGTCTATACCATTGAATAGTTGTAGTGCATGATGGTTATTTACCATAGATGTGAAATGTACCACGATTTGCATGGAATTTTTATTTTATTAGAAATTTAGGGACAAACACAGGTTACAGCACGTGCTATTTCAAAGATTAGGCAACTCTATTGGTGGAAATCACATCCTTCCAAAAGAGTCAAACAGCTATTTGCAATGGTCTTTCAACAGCACTTTTTTGAGTGTAACCAGCCACCTTTCTGTGCTCGAGTTGGTTAGCGCCAGAAGTGCATGAATTCAGTGAAAAATGGTTCCCAAATCCAGCCTTGTGCATCCCTCTGGAAGAGTCCTGAAGGACCGAGTGCATCCAGCCTTCCTCAGGAAGACCTGGGTGAGGGGAGTCCTGTTTCTGTGGGACTACCCCACACCAATGGCCACCTGAGCTGCTGGGTGAGAAAAGCAGCACTCAGGCTGCTGTGCTGGGCAGGAGGGCATGGTAATACCACCATCCTCCCAACATCATGACACCCCCGTGAGCCTGAAGCCGTCTCCTTCTGCCTTCCCCCTGTGGAAAAATCATATAATGGTTTAGGTTGGAAGGGACCTTACAAGTTCCAACCCCCTGCCATGGGCAGGGACACCTCCCACTAGACCAGGCCGCTCAAAGCCCCATCCAGTCTGGCCTTGAACACTTCCAGGGGTGGAGCATCCACAGCTTCTTTGGGCAACATGTTCCAGTGCCTCACCACCCTCATAGTGAAAAACTTCTTCCAGATATCTAATCTAAATCTGCTCTCTTCCATCTTGAAGCCATTACCCCTATCACTACATGCCGTCTCAGCTTTCTTGTAGGCCCCTTTAGGTACTGGAAGGCTGCAATAAGCTCTCCCTGGAGCTTTCTCTTCTCCAGGCTGAACAGCCCCAACTCTCTCAGCCTGTCCTCATAGCACAGGTGCTCCAGCCCTCTCATCATCTTCATGGTCCTCCTCTGGACTTGCTCCAACAGGTCCATGTCCTAATGTTTGGGGCCCCAGAGCTGGATGCAGTACTCCAGGTGAGGGTCTCACTGGAGCAGAGGAGGAGAATCACCTCCCTCGACCTGCTGGCCACACTTCTTTTGATGCAGCCCAGGATGCAGTTGGCTTTCTGGGCTGCAAGTGCACATTGCTGGCTCATGTTGAACTTCTCATCAACCAAAGCCCCCCAGGTCCTTCTCCTCAGGGCTGCTCTCAATCCATTCTCCACTCAGCCTGTATTTGTGCTTGGGACTGCCCCAGCCCACATTCAGGACCTGGCACTTGGCCTGGCTGAAGTTCATGAGGTTCGCACGGGCCCACCTCTCAAGCCTGTCCAGGTCCCTCTGGATGGCATCCCTTCCCTCCAGCATGTTAATCACATGACACAGCTTGGTGTCACTGGCAAACTTGCTGAGGGTGCACTCAATCCCACCGTCCATGTCCCCGACAAAGATACTAAACACCGCCGGTCCCAGCACTGACCCCTGAGGAGCGCCACTCGTCACTGGTCTCCACTCAGACATCGAGCCGTTCATTGCAACCCTGAGGCGCCGCGGGAGCCCTGGGGCAGATAAGGTAGAAATGGGACGCTTGTGTGTTAGCGCCCGGGCCTGTAACCACGACGATGTGTGTATTTACGAAAGCAGTTTCCCGCCGCCTCTAAGGCGCCGACGCACTGCGAGGCCCAACCCCGCAGCGGGAGGCCGCAGCGGGAGGCTGCCGCGGGGTTTCCGCCGCTCCCCGGCAGGGGCTGCGCCGCGCCGCGCTCCGCAGTGACGCCATCAGGCGGCGCCCGGCGGGAGCCCCGTGCCGGCCCGCGCCTCCCGCCGCACTCCTCAGCCATGTTCCCTTCGGCCCCCGCCTCCCCCCGCACCCCCGGCGGGTCGGCCCGCAGGAACCTCGGCACCGCCGCCCCCAGCCCTCTCTCCCGCCCGGGCGGCAGGAAGAACCTGGCCGTCGTGGCGGCAGCCAGCTCGCCCGTGCTGTTCTCCCCGGTGGGGCGGAGGAGCGGCTCCCTCTCCGCCCGGTGAGTCCGTCGGCTGGGCCCGGGGCAGGGCCCAGGCAGCCTCCTTCTCCCGCTGGGCCGTTACCGAGCCCCCTCCCCCCCCCCCCCCCCCCGCCCGGGCCCTTCGGCCCGTCGGCCGGGCTGTCTCCCTGCCCCAGCCGGCAGAGGTGGCGTCGCCCCTGGCTGCAGGGGAGGGGAGGAGATGGACGGCAGCTGCTGGCACCTGCGGGAGTGCTGGAGTGCTTCTCTGCCTCTGGGGAAAGAGTCTGTCACGCACCGTGAGGCTGCTGTTGCCGAGGGTCCGAACAGACGGGGTCTTTGTTTGCTGAAGTAGCAGTAATTCCTAAGAGAGCTATTAGGAAGCTAAGCTAGTGATTTTTAAAAAAGTAGCAAAAAAAAGTATCATAATTAAAAAAAAAAACCCGAAAAGCAAAAAAGCCAAGTTTTCAAATTCTTGCCATCTGAATCTCTATTTTGAGTCTTAAACCCAGATGCAGACACAGGCCTTTAGTTAAATAAAATAATTTGACCGTACTGGAGGGGGGAAAAGTGTCATTTTGTCATGTGTAATAGTCAGCAATTAGATTATATTGGTCCTGTGCCTCAGTAAATGCATTAAGGCGTACTTCTAAATGAGCCTAATGAGAGGGCTCTGCCTGAAAGCTCTTGCTTTCAACTATCTGTACAAGAAGGTTTAACAAAATATTTCACCTCTCTTTGCAAACCCTGCCTCATTTTTACATGCTCAGGTCATTGTAAGTTACAACAGTGCTGTTTTACAAATGCTGTTTTACCATTTGTTTTTCTGTTGGAATGCATTGTAAGATATTCTGTATCTCTGATCATCCTTAAATCTCTTTTCAGTAGTTTTTCTACAATATCCTTTTGAGATGTGTGCATGCTAGATCATCCTAGTACTCAAGAAGCCATATGTGGAGTTGTCATGATGTTTTCTGTTTGCCTTTATTCTGTATTTAGTAACTCAGATATTCTGTTTGCTGTTTGACTGTCCTGAATAATATTGTACTGTCAAGACACCGTTATTCTGGTAGCTGGGGTTTTTTTTTATGACTCTGCTGAATATTTTAGATACCAGTACAGGTTTATAGAATGGAAACTTCCCTGTGGTGTATAAATTAGCCTTTCTTTCCTCTGTATTGTTTTTGCTTATTGCTTTCTTTTATACATGGTTTGGTTCTGTAGTAAAACTTTTCCTCATATCTCCCAGCTTGATTTCTTTAGGAATGTTTCATAAGGGTTCTTTTTGAAAGACTTGGGGAAATTTAAGTACACTAATATTGTCTGGATTGTATTCACTGACTTTTTTTCAGAAAATTCTGATAGAACTGTTAGGCATGACTTTTCTGTATGAAAAGGAAAAAAAAAACTATGAGAGTTACTAGTCTATGTTTATTCATTTTGCTCATTTACTTTCTCACAGGAGTAGTAAGACCTTATTAAGTCTGTGGTTTCTCAGGTGCTCTCAGATTCTTTGTAGGATATTGGATATACTCTTCTCATGGTAACAAATTCTGCCTGAAATGTTTTATAGTTGAACAGTTTTAAGGCTCTTTAAAAGTGGTATTGTACATTAAAACTATAAATACAAAATATCACGTTTTCACTGTTATAAATATCTCTTTTTAGCATTTGAATTCACAGTTTCCTCATATGTATCCCTAGTATAGGAAAAAAAAGAAAATAATAAGAACCTCTGTATTTAAAAAGAAGACAAAGCAGTCAGTTTAGGCTTTTCCCCCCTCAGCTTCCCCTTTTCTGCCTTCCATATGAATCAAGATTTAACAGGGATTCATAATCTCTTTTCTCAGAAGCAGCTATTTGTTGTTGAGGTAAGCAAGGTTTCCCGTTTTCATTTTTGGGGACCTTTTAGTTCAGGTCTGTTTAATATGGTATTTTTCCAAACTGGGTGTCAGGCTTGTCTTCTAGTTATGTATCACCATCTTTTGGCATTTCACGCTGGGAAGGTCTGTGACATCATTTTGCTTGTGAGGAGAAATAAAGAGGGCAGTATTTTCTAAAAGCAGAGAAATTTACCCACTTAATCATGTTCAAAAGACAAGACAGACCTCTGCTGTGCCAGAGAGAGAAGGTTGGGGAAGATGTAAAGCAGCTTTTATAAATTATATTGTGAAACAAATAATGTCTGGAACAGATAAGCACTGTAGTCTCCACAGTAAGACAAGGGCAGTAGAAGTGGTAACTGATCCAAGCTGCCGCAGGTTTCAAAGTGTTGCACAGGGCACACTGCCCACCAGTGTTAGAACTAGGGATGGAAGTAGGTCCTGTGGTCAGGGAATAGTTTCTACTGAGCTTCTGGCATTGTGGATTGCTTTATTCTATAAATAACCAGAATGTAGAGAAGTTGAAAAGTTATTTTGTTGCTGGGGGATGAATGCATATTCAAAATCAGTTCTTTACAAAATAAAATAATTTGATGACAGCTAACAGCTTGTAAGGAGGCCACCAGATTACTGCTGTAGATGGTGCTCCCAGAGGGCATAAACCTATTTTGTCACATCTATTTCAAACAGATACTAATGAAATAAATGTCTGTTGAAACTGATGAAAAAACAATGAAAAACTAACTATAACTTTTTTTTTTTAAGAGCAACTCCTACCAGAGTTATACAGCATCCCTCAGCAAGTGAGACTATTAACTATGATGTTAAGGCTTTTGGATCCTCTCTGCCTGTTAAGGTTATGGAAGCCCTGAAGAAGGCTGATGGTAAGAACTGATTTTATCTGTTTTTTTCCTCATGGAAATTGACAGGTGACAGAAGTATGAACATGTTGTTGATGTCATTTAAATGGCTGACTTTACAGTGGGAACTGAAATGTTTTTGCCTTTGTTTGAATCCAGCTTGGTTAACTATGTAACTATAATTGTAATAACACCCCTGTGGGTATGGATGCATGTAAAGTATCCTTCAGGTGCTATCTTAACCAATATATTGTAAATTCCAAGGTAATAAAGAAAACCAATAGATTTTTTAGTAACTTACTTATCGGTTCTTTCTCACCTTTTTCATTTGTTTCGATTCTGTTGTGTCCTAGAGTGGACGCTCTAATGTTTTTTAATTTATTTTTAATCCACATTTGTGGTCACTTCTAAAAGCCCCAGCGATCCAGACTTTTCCCTGAGTTCAAGAAATTGGTCTTCTAAGTAATTTTTCCCCGTGGATAAGTTTTCTTCTTATAGTACATGTAAGAGGAACCAAAAACGCGTATCTTAAAAATAACTTCAAAAATTGTTGAGCAGTTTACAAATCTGCTGTAAATTTACAATCTGCTGTAAATTGATGGAAATAACATCTAGTATTGTCTTGTTTCTCACTCTCAAAAGTTGAGTGTTTGTCAAATGGATTTCTAAACTATACGTAGTAATTTGGTATCTTAATCAAATACATGGAAATTCTAACGTGGAATTTAATAGAAAGTATATTTCTTATTTTCATGCAAGAATGAAAGTTTGTTGATTTTAAGGTTACTCTGCTATGCCTTAAATATCTGAATGCTTTAACAAAATTACTTTTTATGTAGCTGATGAGCAGCTGAGCGTTCAAGTGGATGAAAGTGGATGGGCCTGGCTAGTCCATAAAGAGAGGCTGATTATTTGGAAGATTGGTCAGTCTCCAGTAGCTAAGGTAACTGAAATATCAAGATGGAAAAGCTTCTAAGTTTTGTGCTAGTTGAACAAGTTATTCAGTTGTGGCTTTTTAAAGCAAGAGTTTTTTTATAGATTGATTTGTCTGTTTTCCCCCAAAAGCAGCGGGGTTGGTATGAAGTCATACTAACAACAGTAACTGAAACTCAAGCTTTTGAGGGAGCTTAACATTTTTATATTCCTCTCTTCATTTTTAATTGTCAACTTAAGTCATTAATTCTTTGCATTTTAATAGGTGTGTCTCTTATGTTAGATTGTCTGATAAATCTTATTTTAGTTGTTAAAAACTAGTTGATATGTTACGGTTTGGTTTAGATTATTCTCAGACTGATTTTCAATTTATCCAAAAATTGGTTAGTTTCAGCTGTGCTGAACACATGTTTCATCTAGGTTTCTTATATCAATAATTGTTTTTTTCCTTCTGGGCAGCATTTCTTTCAGCATCATTTCAGTGAATAGCAAGTATGGTCAGAGGAGAGGAAACCTGTAGTTACAAGATCAATATCTTTCAATTAGTGCAATGTATATTAATTATACAGAGTGCACTTACAGTGGATTGTCATGTATACGTGTTCTGGTACTTGTAGAGGTTTTTCAAGGGATTAAAATATTTTTCATTGTTTAACTTCATGGGGGGAGGGCGGAGCATTTCCCTTCTCCACTCTGTTACTACCTAGTGAGATTTCTCAGGCACTTCTAGTTTAATTTTGATCTGCTGCTTCGTTAGCATACTGTATTAAAGAATGGTCAAATAATTGCACCTCTGAAATAAATAATTCAATATTGTAGTGTTGTGAGAAAAACTCAGAAATAGCTAAAGGGAAACAATAACATTTTAAGATGTACAAGTAGATGTTTTTTAGCTGTTTGGTGGTTGTGACAACCTTGCTGAAAATGTCTTGGGACGTTCTTTTGGTTCCCTTACACAGTGTCTGGGCTAGTTGAAAATTAATTTTTAGCAGGGTCAAAAAGTCTAAAGACTTTGTAGCAGAGGAATAAATTCTTCCAATCTCATAGTTATTATGGCATCTCTTTCTTTCTTACAGTTATCTCTGTGCAAGGAACTGCAGTTGCCACCCAGTGACTTCCAGTGGAGTTCTAGTTTAGCAGCTATATCTTGTCTCGGTTCCTCAGCTGACGCACCTTCTCTGCAGGTGATTGACTTTTAAATTGTAGTGTTTAAAAATACTTTTAGAGTAACTTTGAATATATCCTATTTTATCTGGTACTTATTTGAAAACTGCATTTGGTGTTGTACTATTGGTTCAAAAGGTCAGGACTGATAGTTTGTAATAAATGTTTTGAAATAAACAAAATTCTGCTAGTCTTTTCAAGTTAGGATCAGATTAAATAATAGTTTTCCCGAAGATTACCTGGTGCGCTTTCATAACAAACGAAAATACAGTAAACTAAGAAGTATTGTGTTAACAAACACCAGGGCAACCAAATATTCAGTCTAAGCAAGTGCAATTTAAATGCATGCTGGCTGAAAAAGTTGTTCAGCAGTGGTTTAATTCTGAGTACACGTGGATGAGAAGCAAACACCAACACCTTCCCTTGGCTGGTCTTTGTAAGGAAGCTGGCACTGGGAGGAATATGATTTAATTTCTCTTCATTGATTACTTTCCTAAGTGCCTTTTCATAACATACTGTGCTAGAGAGTGAGGTTTGCAGATCAGTTAAGTTTTATGAAAGTACATTAATGTGTCTGTTAATATCATTCATGAAGAAAAGAGGTTCTCTTTTTCAGCTTGGGTGTAGTTTTAGGTTAATATATGTGGTCCCCTAATAAAACTGGATAAGCACTTGTCTTTGGAAGGAAGAAGCAGCACAGAATATGTAATAGGATCTTTTCGTTTGACTTGTTATTGTGTTACACTTCCAGATGATGAAAAGCATTCTTGATACCTTGTGATTAGCTCATAAAACTCTAAATGCTCTATGACTTACTCATACCCAAAGAAGTTTAAGAGAAAGTAATCCACCTAAACCAAGATATCTTTATTTTATTTCATCTTTCAGCAGTTTGTGAGCTGTGTGTGGATACTGTGGTTTTATAGAGTGAAGTAGAAACACTACTGGTAGACGATATTTCACTAAAATGAAAATTATTGAATAATGGGCAGGAATCACAAAGGACAGTACATTCTATGGTGGTCTTTTAATTGTTGTGATGTTCGTTAGCCAACTGCTTTCCTTTTGTAAAGACGTGTGTCTAGTCAAACATTAGTTAGAAAATTCCAAGGAGCTCAGTAACAGCTCTCAGCTACAGTTTTTCTATTTTTCTGTGATTTTTTTGTCAAGAACCAGTAGATTATGTATAATGCTTTCTGTCTAAATCTCTACTTGAACACAGTCTCTTCCTTCATGCTTTGAATTTGGTATCTGAGTGATTTCCTGAGGTAGAAGCGCTAATGTAGGCACACTGTGGGTTTATGTGTTTATGAAGAGAACAGCCACCATGTGATTTGATATTTCTCTTAATGACACTAGAGCAGTTTCTTTGTTAAATTATAGTCACGTTTCAAGTCTTCCGTAGTAGCTTGTAACTCTTGGCATCTGGAATTCTCCACAGGCTTTTTTCTGTCTTGCAACTGTAGGTTTTGTTTGCATTTCAGTAGTGAACGCTGAATTAATCAGGAACAAGAATCAGTAGAAAATATTGTTAGCAAAATAAGCGAGTATAACATTCCCTTCACAAATTAAGTTATCCTACAGAATCATTTTGCAATTCAGTTCTAGGTTTGTCAGTGTGCATCCATATATGTTTACTACTTTTTTGTGTGTTTGCCACCCACAATCTTGATATGTAAAATAACATGTTTTAGTTAAAGCTGCATTCTGATGATTATTATGATCGTACATGTTCTGTTAATTATTTTCTCACTTCAAGTCTCTGGCAATAATGGTTGCTACCAGCGAAGGTTCTGTGCGCTACTGGCCCAATCTTGCACACGAAGGTTCCTATACGGAGACTTTTACAGACTTTGGGGGCTCTCTGTGCAGTTTCCTAACAGCAGTAAAGGTACAGTACAGTATGATATATATTAAAATACTGCTTAAATTCCTAATTTAAAAATTGAAAAGCGTGCTTCATGTTATCAGTCCTAAATTTCCAACAAATGTTGCAAACTATTAAACATTCTGGGGAGTAATTTCAGAGATTGTTGATGAGCGTGATGATCTTAAGTAGCAGAGATGAGTAGCAGTCGAATAATAATGTTAAAGTTGGGGAAGTATGCAGGATTCAAACGCAAGCTTAACTGGACTGGTTTGGTACCTCAGCCTATGAGGAGTGTCAGTATTCTGTGATTACTTCCCGCTATCACAAAAACAGAGAACTACTTCATCTTTTCATAGTTTTTAAATACATGGTTTAAAATTAAAAAAAAGTATACTGTGAGCTGTACACTGCACTGATTCAAGCATAGAGAATAATGTGGAAAACTTGTTTAAACAGTCCTTTTATGTGATAAATGCTTTCTTTTTTTTATTTTCTTTGTGAGCTTTTAAGTACTATGTGGATGCCTGTGTCTTGTTCTTGTTTAGTGTTCGCCCTTATGAGCTGACGTAAAGAATTTTATCTCACATTAGAGTTGTTTCAGGAATGTGATTGTAATTTTTTTAAACATAGTTTTTTCTTTTTGTTAGGGAGGAAGCTTTATTTTATCATCTTCCAGAGGCCAGCTAGTCCGATTGATACCAGATAGTTCTGGCAAGATTCATCAGCATGCCCTGCCACAGGGTCAGGGCATGTTTTCTGGCATTGGTAGAAAGGTTTCTTCTCTTCTGGGTATATTGTCTCCTGGACATGATGCTGTGGTAAGCTTGAAAAACATTCATATAGTAATATGCTTTAATTTCTCTCTGTAATTTCCAGCCTCAGTGTTTAACAAAGAAAAAGAGTGTGTAAGGATACACAATGACCAAAAAAAGAGATAAGACTCAACTCTTTTATGTTACTTATATTTCTTTGAAATTTGAAAGAGAGAAACTGAATAAATTGGTGTGCTTTGTAAAGTAGAATGCTGACTTGCTCTTTAGATCTGAATAAAAGGAAACTTAAAAGTAGCAATACTTACTGCGGAATACGCAATAATTCAAAGTCTTGCCTCTTTCTAGTAATAGCCTCATTACTACTTGAAGAAACTAACGGTAACCTGTAATTTTACTTTTCTGATTTAGGGTTGCCAAGGATTGGTGATTGGGTTGAGCTTTGTCAGTGAATTCCACGGAAGTTGGAAGAAAGGATGAGAAACATACTTACTATAGATGTTCTTATATCCATAAAATAAGACTACTCTTGGAAATTATCATAATACTCTGATCTCGTAAAGTACCTTGTGTAGGTTGTCCAAGGCAGTGATTTTTTTTTTTTTTTGTGGACTGATAGTGGTGTAGATAGTTGTATCCAAATACTAAGGCTGTGCTTTAACCTTTTTAGCTTTTTCTTTTTTAAATGCAGATTTCTAGCATTCTTTGGGATAAAGAGAGATCAAGCTTTTATATGCTAACAAGTTCAAATCTATACAAATGGGAGATTGATGATTCATCAGAACGTTATATTCTTAGCTGGGATATCAACAGGATCCTGAAAGAACATATTACAGATGCAATTTGGGTAAGAGCCAGCTCACGTGGAAAGGGTTTGTGTGTTTGTTTAATTAATAGCCTATTTATGTATAGTTATAAGTCAGTTGTATTGTTTTTTAGGGTTCTGAAAGTAACTATGAAGATATTAAGGGAGGAGTAAATATACAATACATGGATTTGCAACAGAATCGGTAAGGAAGTACACTTGCACCTGGTAGGACTTACATTAGTGAGATAAATGTGTTCTGTTTTCTTGCAAAAACTTAATGTAAATAATTGCAATTTCATCTTACTTGAGTGCCACTGTTGATAAAACGAAACATCATATTAGATAACTAGATTATCCTTTACTTCATGCTATCATTATCTCTTTAGCATTACAGATTCATTACCTAAGAATAATTCGTTTCACTTTTTATAGTGTAGTTTTATCAGGTTTGGGTATTTGTTTTGTCTTGATGTTACAAAGACAGCAAATAAGCAATTGTAACTTGTTCCAGCAAATGTAGAGAATTCAGTATCTCTTGTATTTTATTTAATTACATAAAATTACAACTGCCTTGGTTCAGTTTTGTACTGCAGTATGAATACTATTAATAAAACACCTTGAAAGAACAAACAGTAGTCTTTCTTTCTAAAGAAAAATACAATATTGGAAAATAATTGTAATTTTACTTAAATATTTGGGGTTTTCAGTGGTAGAGTTTAAGCAGGTAAAATATGTAATAATTATCTCTCAATGGTGTGACATCTGTTGTTGAATAGTGATGGACTGGTGATACTTGCTGCAGCATGGCATCCTGGAGATCGTCCGTGTCTTGTCTACTACACTCTGATAACAGTAGAAGATAAAGGCTACCAGATGTCTGATGATGTTGTCGTGGAGGTCACACAGTATAATCCATCTTTTCAGGTATGCAAATGAAGGGTCTGAAACGGAGTTAAGAAATCACAGTGTTTCAGAATATTCCTATACTTAAATCGGCTATCCAATTTTTGTCCAAAGGAAAATCAAGTTCTCTGTCTTAAGGTTGTTCTTGGAATATGTATTCATCGTATTTTGAGGAAATTATGTACTAGCATCTTTCAATGTTTAATAGTATCTGTATGTAAAGTTACGACTTTGCATTTTAAAGTGTAAGGAAAAAAGCCTCAAAATTAGAAGTCTGAACATCTCATTATTACTGATTTATTTTAATTTTTGTCCTGTCTGTGAAAATTTCTACAGAGTAATTTTATGGTATACCTGTGCAGTCCGCTTAGAACAGATTTCAGACTCTGGTTGAGACTCTTGTGAGCAGGACAAGGAATTAAGAGACCTGTATTTTGGTCTTTGGTAGACAGCTGGCTTGCTGGGAGGGGAGGACGCATTGTCCTTAGTTGTACCTCATTTGTGCTATCTTTTCTGGAAGCTGTCATGGATTTGGCCGAATTGGCCAGTCAGAAGGACAGATGGCTCTCCAAAGAGAGGAGAGGAAGAGATAAGGAGATTTACAAGTTTAGAAAAAGAACTAAACTACTTCAATGAAAATAATAGTAAATAAGGAAATAGTAAATAATAATAGAATAATAAAAATAAAAAAAAGTATACAATATATACAAAACCATACCCAGCTCCTGGGATGACGATTGTGTCACCAACAGACACGGGGAAAGTCCCAGACTGGAGTCAGCGCTGGACAGGAGCTGAATTCCGGAACTAGTCAGGAGTGCTCGGATGGGGATGAAAGGCAGACGAACAGACAGGGTCCTCCTCAGACGTCGGCCATTGAAGAAAGAGAGCGAGCCCCTTGCCCCTTTGATCCCTTAGCTTTTATACGGAGCGTGATGCATATGGGATGGAATACCCTGTTGGTCAGTTTTGGGTCACTCATCCTGTCCGCTCCTCCCCGCAGGTGGGACCCCTCTACACTTCTCCGCTTCTGACCCTCTACCGGGGCAAATAGCGAAGTTAGCTGACCTTGGTTGTTATAGCAATAAGTATAAGCAAGAGCCTCTATGCGTACCATTCCTTGGTATAATCAGGTCTTATCACTCTGAGAGTGAACAGTTTCTGAACAATATGCTGTTAATTTCAGAGTTTAGTCAGTTAGAAGAGGCCCAGATAAAAAGTAAAATTACAAAAACAGAAAATTGGTTCTGTTTTACCCCAAAGCAGGACAGAAGCATAAGCTTGGGCATTAACTTTCTTTGGTAAACTTCTTCCACTCTTCCCCCTCTCCCCCCTGCCTGTAATGGCATCTTAAAATTGAATCTTACAATGGAAGGAGAATGTGAAAACTGTAGAATAATTGATGTATTCACTTATCTCTCCCTGTGAAATTAGCAATAATTTCATATGTATGGATGAAAAAAAATCCCAAGATCTTAAGTTTTAGGGCAAATTAAAAGTGGGTTTGTTTGGTTTTTTTAGGTTATAAGTTATGTCTATATCTTCTTGTTACAAAGTAAAACAAATGCAGGCAACTCAGATCAGCCTTTAAAATGTTAGATGTTTGTTTAAGGTTTTGATAACATACGTGATACTGTTCGCATGTAATGCTTTCAGTCAGAAGAGGAAGTGTTGTGCTGTCTGATAGTCCCAGATTACTTTAGCCATGCTGCTTACCTCTATAAGGAAGATGAAGTGTTTGCTTGCTCCACTGGAACTGGAAGAATTTCTTTACCACAGGAGAAAATCATATTTGGCGTACAAGGTAACATGCAGTGGGGGAAAAAAAATCGTTGGTACTTTCTAATTGGATGCTTCTACAGTATTTGGATATCTCAGAGAGCAGAATCATATTTACACTCCTTTTTCTCTTTATTAAACCTTTCAAGTTGGAAGTTTCTCATGAGTGTATGAAGAAAACACTGACATGACATCCAGTATTATTATTGCTTACTCTGCAGTGTTTTGGATGAAAATTAAGTAGATCCCCATTCTTGTTATGTGAAGGGGTGGGGGTTTTGTTTGTGGGTAGTGGGGTTTTTTGGTTGGTTGTTTTTTTTTTTCCCCAGCATTCACTGTGGATTTTTTTTTCTTTCTTGAAGCTAACTTTGTGTCAAGGCTTTGCCTAAAATTCAAACTAGGTGTCTGTGTCAGATGTTTCTAAGTATGGCATCCTTGACCTTCAGAGGTGTTTTCAAGTAGAACACGCACATTGGTCCTTAGGTAGAATTTGAACCATCTAAATCTTGATTATTTTTTTTCTTCTTTTTTTTTTTTTTTTTTTTTTTTAAACTTGCAGTATCTGGAAATCTGCATCTTGAGTAGCAAATAGTATCCACAGTTTCTGTAAGTCAGGTGCAGTTGTCAATTACTGTTGGTTCTTTCATGGCAAAATTTAATAATTGTCTATGAAACTGCTACATTTTGTTCTTAAGTGGCCTTTATATGCTTTCTTTTTCCCCCTCTCCTCTCATCCTAGGAGATAGCATTTTAGGAGCAGGCTCCTGTACTAGCCTCCCCATCTTCTTTACCAAAAAAAGTGGACTTATCACCATCTTGTCCAGGGAAAACATTTCTGTGCTTCCTGAAGACCTGGAGGAATCCCTGTCCTCTTCTGTTGCTGGACCAAGAAGTGAGGTAGTGGTTGGTTGTTCGTCTGGTTGAAAACTGAGGGTAGAAATAAAATGTTTTTCTGGCAGTTTTGAATTTTCACTGTGGAAACCCTAGCTTCTTTGAGTTTTAAAGTTGTTGGTTTTTTTTTTTAATAGAGACTCAAACACTTGTAATGAAGGCAGTTTTCAAAACTCAAGAAATTTTACAACATCTGCCAGTTTGAGTAACTTTTTTGTTTTCTTTTGTTTCAAGGTCGACATTTCTAGGAATTTTTTCTTTTTTTTTTCACATAGATGTATGTCATTATATGTCACTAGGCCTGATACAACACTACTGCAGAGACTCAAGGCTTTCTTCTCACTTTTTGATCAGGACGGTTTCTTCAGTCTTTTGTGTCTGTTCCTTTGTGTGTATAAGAGACACTTTTTTTCTTACCATGCTGCGAAAAGCTTGGAGGCTAAGTTGAGAATGGCTATATAGTGGCTGACTATTGCTTCTGCTCTGTTATCTATTTTTTTAGTATAGTCTCATAAAAATATGTTAAAAGTATTTTTATTGATATTTTGTGCAATGTACATTTATTAAGCTCTTATTTACACCAAACATGTTTTCTTTAAAGTGTGTGTGCCCTGGAGGTGTCCCTGGAGTGGGAGGGAAGAATAAAAAAGTTGTTACAATACAGATTAGAGAATATTTCTGTGGGGTAATAGTGATTTTCAATCCTTACTCCAATTAAATCACCTTTAAAATCAGTTATTAGTAACGAGTATTTTAGTGGAAGATCCTTGTGTTGATTGCTTAGGTAGAACTGTATTTTTCATATTGAACTAATCTCTAATTAGATTTGTCTGTGCTTAGATTTTTTTTTTTTGTGGCAGATAATACTCATGAATACCTTTTTAAATTCTGTCCAAATTGTTGGGTTTTGAATCTTAAGATATTCAAAAATACCATAAAAAGTTTGACTTGTGAAATAAGTTGGCATTAATTCCTTTTGCAGTTTATGTGAATTTTATTAAAATGCTTGAGGTCAAGCCCCTGTGGGACTTTGATTGCAGTGTATCTTGTGGGGTTATGTTTGGCTTAATAAACACAACTGCTTTTGGGTGGCATTTTTTTATAATTTATGTTGTTGCTACTTAGAAAGAATGTTTTCATTTCATAATGAAGATTGATATTTGTCTTTCAGCTGAAGTTTTTACTTTGCATTTTCAGAGTCCTGCGTTTGATGCAGCCAGTAGGCTAGAAATTATAGCCCAAGAAGATAAGACTAAATTACTGAAAGCTGCTTTTCTACAGTACTGCAGGTAGAAGTCTCACTTGATTTTTGAAGCTTTGTTTGTTTGCTATTCCTGAAGGCACTCTGATATTTGAGTAAGAGATTATTTTGGTAAAGATACTCTTGTGCTGTTTTAATTAAAAGGTGTTTTAATGGCACATGCACATCTTTATTAGGGAAGTGTGAGATGCATCTTGAGCCAGTGAAGAAGTGATACATATTAGAAAGGAGCAGACTTGTATAATCTCAATGATTCTTCACTTACTCTGCATAAATTCTGTGATGTTACATTACTGTCAGTGAAACAACTTTAAACTTTGACTTCTGTATTCTTTTAGTAAGTGGTGTTTTGTAGTTAAAAATATTCTTTTCTTCCTCATTTTTATTTGCATGGCTGTTTTCAGTAATACTTTCAAATATGTTTACTATTTATGTGGTCATGAAGAATAACTAGCATGGCAGATTCTGTGGCAAAATGATATCTTTTTTTTTTTTTAGATTGACTGGTATGGGGGGAGTGGAAGGAAATATGCTGTTTGTCAAACTATCCTGATTAAAGCAACCTGACTGTTGGGAGGCATGCAATGCCTCTGAAAGGTTTGATGTTGACAGGAGGCATGTGAACAAAGGAGGAAGAGGAGAGATAAGAAGATAAGCAGAGTTGTAGACTTAGATTAATTATATTTAGAGGGGATTGTTTTCAGTATATATTTATTTAAAAAAGAAACAACAAACCAAAACCAACCCACAGACCCTCTTACAACTAATCTCCTTAAAAAGTCTTAAAACTTTAAAAAAAACGATTTAAGATAAGAGGAAGTAGAAGTGCTTTTGACAGAACTGCATGCAAGGTAGGATATTATGAAGGTGAGTGATTAGGCACGTATAATAAAGGCTATCAAGACAAGATCTGTACACATGCACAGAATTTAGAAAGCAATGTCTACATGTATTCACAAGCGGACACGTCAGTAAGCAGGACTGCTGCTGAAGATGGCCCTAGTCCTGAGGTGACTGGGGTAGCTAAGGGCTGAGAGCACAGGTAACAAATATGAAAGTTGAGATCACTGAAGATGTGAGCAAGGGGGCTGGAAACAAGGTCAGAATAAAGTAAGAGGTAGTAAGGAAAACAATGTGAAACAGTATGAAAGTTTAATGTTATTTCGATTAAAATTGGGGTTATATTGATGAAACTAGAAAAAAAAATAATTTGATATGTATAGTATTGATTCAGATTTTTTTCCAGTAAAATAGTATGGTAAAATGAATGGAGAAATCTGCCACAGAACAGATGTAGCAATGGCCTGTCCAGATGGCTAAGCAGTTGATGCAGAGCAAGTAATGGAAGGTTGTTAATAATAGAAGATTAAGTATATTCCAGTTCTTAAAAGTATAGTTTGTTTTAGTAAACCTTTGTGCAATTTGCGGATGCAATTTTTTATTTACAGATATCTTGGTCATATGAACATTCAAACTGAAAGCCTCATGAAAAATATAAATATTTCCAAAATCAGATCATATGTTGGAATCACAGTATCCCTTCTCAGTCGAAATACTATAATTTTTAGTCACAAAATCATATCCCTGTGCTTCGTGAATATTGCATACTTCTTACATAGAGTTCTTCAGTACAACTTCATACATTGGAGATTTAAGCATTTGAATGCTTCTTACTCTTTTACTCAATGACCTAAGTAGAGAAGGATTGTCTGAAATTATAGGAAATAAGAATAGTGCATTATATTTGCTGAAGCATTTTCCTGAGAGCTTTTGCTCTATTGCCATTTGTGGGAGCGATTACATGTACTCTTGAGAGAATTTTAAAGCGATCAATAGAAATTTGGTGACCAGAGACATCCAGACTTCAGCCTGTGTGATGCATCTTTTCTTTCAATATTAATAATAGGGATAATAAAATAAAAAGTGACTGAAACACTTACTGGCTTGTGCTTTTTTGTTGTATAGATTGTACAGCCTACTTGTTTTCAAAGAATCGGAATACCTTTTATCCATAATTAATTTAAAGACAGCCCAAACAATGCTTGATGTTTATAATCTAAAGCACTTGACAAGAAGCATATCAGAAAATCCTACTAATTGAGTGGTTCTTGTTCCTGTAATTCTCTCTCTTGTTTTAATTTCACATACTTTGTATTTCTTTTATTTCAGGAAAGATATAGTCAATGCACAAAGCATGGTAGTTGAGCTCTTTCCAAGTAATGCAGATCTGGATTCTGATGCTGAACTGGATAGGGCAGTGACTCAGATCAGCGTGGATTTAATGGATGATTACCCTGCCTCTGATCCAAGATGGGCTGAATCTGTACCTGAAGGTAAATATAAGGGGGGGGGGGGGGGGATGGGTGGGTGTTGGTGGATGTTGAGGTTTTTGGTGTTGGTTGTGTTGGAGGTTTTTTTGGTGAAAAACTGTCTATAGTACTCTAGATAAAATTATAATTTAAGCTTTGCAAAAATGGCATAGGTGTCCCATGCCCTCTTCCACCACTAGATGTATTTCCAGAAAGGCTAAAAGACACATCCTCCGAGACTGCCAGATAAACTTGCAGTCTGTTGGGGTTAGTCCTTGACTTCATATGGTAAACACAAACAGCAAAGAAAACATTTCTGAGAAGGGTACTTTGAGGAGCAAGTGGTGTCACTTTTTTGTTTCCATGATTCCTTGGATAGATCTAAATTATTTTCCGTAAATAGGTATGTTGAGAGAAAGAGTTTATTTGTTCGTGCTTAGCCCTTTGTCAGTGTGGCTGCACAGCTTCTGGTAGGCTTGGATCCTGGGTAGAGTGAGCTCGTGTCCCTCTGCAGCGTTGGTATTTGTGTCTGCCTAAAAGAGGACTAGAGAAATTTATTTTGGAGTGTATGTTATACATAAAGGATTAAAGCAGACACATTTTCAGCAATAAACCTCTGTGTTCGTGCTTCCCTGTCTCTTACGAAGTGTTAATTTGGAGCTGTCCCCAGGACCTCGAGGCAGCAGTTGCCAGTTACTGAGCAGAGACTTAGTTTGAAAAGTTGGTGCAGTAAATAGTTACAGATGGATGATGCTTCCTGCTGTTGTTTCTGTGTGGCAGACAGTTAAAAATTGTCAGGCATCAGATCCTTAGTATTTTCTGAATCAACTTTATTTTTAATATGTCAGCTTGTCTGCATTTTTTCCTGGCTAAAGCAAGAAGTGAAAATTGATAGCTTCTTGGAAATAGCCTTGCTAATTTTGCTTATAGTGATAGTTCTTGAGATTTTTTGTATCTTGAAAGTCTTTTGGTTTAAAGCACGCTTAGAATGTACAAAAATTCTGAAATAGGAAAATAATTCGGGCTCTGGAGAACTCTGCTGAGGTGAGATACTTGTGAGGATACACATGAGGAAGCTTTCATCATCCTTACTGACTCCTTTAAGGACCTGATTGTCCGGACTGAAATGTTAGCTGTCTCTTCATGTGCAAGCTCATTTGAGGAGGAAGAAAAGTAGAGCAGTGTCGAGCAACCACTTGTGTTGGGCAGTGGAATTATGTAGGCAACACAGAGCCAATTAGGTCTGAATGGTTGTTAACACTTTATTTGTACTACCTGTGGTCTAGAGCATAATAAATGTAGCTATAGCTAGTCCACAATGAAGATAAAAATTGGAATCTGAATCTTACTAAAATTTGAATAAGCTGGTGAGCTGCTGTTTTAGCAGCATAATGAATTGAGTGCTTCAGAATAGTTGTACTGATCTAAAGATACTTGATTTCCTCCAAAGGCTTTACTTCAGCTATGACAGAGTTCAAAAACCTCATTAAAAATAATGCAGTAATCAATATATAAATACGTGTGCATATATTTTAAAAAGTACCTGTGTGGTCACCTCAGCAGCAAAAAAATAGTTATCCAAGAAATGAAGATATGAAGTGCTCTCATCTAAGATTTTTCTCTTTTTAGAAGCAGCTGGTTTCAGCAACACATCTCTAATTCTTCTTCATCAGCTGGAGGATAAGACAAAAGCACATTCCTTCTTCATTGAGTTTCTTCATCAGGTAGAATTCTACAGTTCTTTTGGTATCAGCACACACAGTAGAGTATGATTTTTGTCTTGAAGTAATTCTTCTAGAACACTGTTTAAAGTGCATGTGATGGTTGTTTGTTGGTATTTTTTGGTTTTTTTTTTTCAATAAAAGGTTGGTGTATTTGAACGTCTGGGCAGTTTTCCAGTACGAGGGATGCCGATGGCAACTCGGTTGTTGCTGTGTGAGCACGCAGAGAAGCTGGCAGCAGCTATTGTTCTCAAGAATCACCACTCCAGGCTGCCTGATCTAGTGAATGCTGCTATACTGATCGCATTAAACAAAAGAGAGTGTGACGTTCCGCCAAGTCTTACCCCTGCAGATGTGTTCTTTCGAGAGGTAAGAAACCCGTTATTTCTGAATAATTGTATAGTATCGCATGTAGTAAAAGTTGTAATGCATTAATATATACTTTGAAACTTTTCCTTTTAAAAAATCAATTCAACTTTACACAATTTCTCTGTAAATAGGGATGGTGGGGTAGTATTTTCCTCACTTTAGTGGACATACTTTTTTTTTTATGTCTGCAGCTGAAGCATGAATTCTGACAAATTTCATGTGGCAGAAGTAAAATTGTTATGATTGCCAGCTAACTTACATGGATGAGCAATGAAAAGACAAGTCAAATTCTCTGGCACATCAGAAAATGTGTGCTGAACTATCATTTTTAAGGGCTGAACCGAAGTGTCTGAAGCTTTCCAGATAGGAGAGCTGCTTTGATGAGCTGTCCTGGATGGAATTGTGTCAGTTCAGTCTCTCATAATTTTTTGTCCTCTCTAACATGAGTGAGTCTAAGCTAGTTCTCAGTTTATACCACATTCCAGTCCAGCGCCCAGTCTTTATTTCTTTCTTCCTCTTGAGAAGAACTGTACACAAAACATTTATTCTTGGAAAGTTTTTTTCTGTAGAGGACGGTAGTTGCTGATGGAGAAAAATAAATGTAAGAGAAAATAGAAATAATGGTCTGCTATTTTAAAGCAGGTATGTTGCTACTGCCAAATATTTCAGAAGAATATGGAGGAATAAGCTTATGAAAGTTTATGGAGTTGCCTTCAAAAAAGAGGATTTTTTTTTTCTTCCAGATTTAAGTCCAGAAATAAAGCAATTCTTGTATTCAAACTATTGTATGAAATATAAAGTGGTGATTTCATTATCTGTTTAGTAGTTGATACCTTCTAATGTTTTTGGTTATTGATGTGATTTCTACTAATATTTGTTTATTTTTCCATACAGCTCATAAGTTGGCTTTCAAGTATCAGCTGGTAATGGATGTTTGTGCTCAGGGCAATGTTTCTTTCTGTCTTTAAGGTGTCCCGGATAGATTCCATCTTTGAATGCTTACTAGAAGAAGAGGAACTAATCCTGAAAGATGTGCCAATAGAATCAATTGAGTGGGCCCAGATAGTTGTCAACGTGAACAACATCATTAAGGTATAGAACTGCATTCACTAAAATTTTTGTGGGAGGGGAAGTTAAATATTGAAGGGCACTCAACAAGTTGAGTGCGGTACATCGGAGTCACTGATACAAGAACAAAAGTGGATGCACTTTTCACCTGTGCAAATACATTATGAAGGAAAAGATGGTCTCGCACAGAATTAGGGACATTCCTTTTCCTCCTGAGGCACTGCTAAAGAGAATTTGAGAAGTTGCAGCATTGTTCAAAGTTGTGAAAGCGTGAGTACATAGCAGAGAGTGAAGAGCTTATGCTTGAGCACTGAGGTTTCTTGCTCAGTCAGTATGTGCTCTTCTGTACAACTGAGAAAGTGGAGTAGAAAGAAGGGGGATATTAAAAGAATATTTCAGAATTCAAAAAGGCAACATCTTTTATGGTCTGCTTGTATGCCAGTAGACTTTAAACTCCTTATGTCCTTGCCTTTAAATAGGACATGCTGCAAGCTGCCTGTCAGTATCGTCTATCTAGAGCCTCTTTATATAGAACAGGAGAGCTTCCAGAAAGAGAACCTGAATATATTCCATGGACAGGTGAGAAATTATTATTACTAGTTTATTAATTATTGATACTAAATAAAAATACTTTTCATGAGTTTCAGAACGCAAGAAATTCAATCCAAATGTTGAACTTACTGGTAAAAGCTGCCACAAGGTTGTTGGTAAGAATCATTTGGTGAATGAAATGGAATGAATCAATGAACGCTTATTTTGTCCAGTATTGATGGTAATTCTTTAAAACTTACATTGCAAATTTGACTACAAAAACAAAGTTTGAGAGACAAAGTTAATTTATTTTTTTTTTTTTACTTGTTAGTATGCGCTGGTTCTGGTTGGCAGACCTGTGGGATACATAACATTAGGATGAATCATAAAACGTGATCTATAACTGTTCTAAAAGGACTGATGATTCTCTACTTCCTTAAGTGTTTTGTTTGGACGGTTTAATAACATGAAAAACTATCAGAACAAATGTTTGCAGAAGCAGGCACTTCCCAGTTGGTGCTTAAACTTCACTGTGGCCTCTACATATAAACCACACTTGTTTAGTGCTCCCAAGATAAGTCTTTTGAAAAGGAGGACCTATGCAAGCTATTTTGGTGTGTTATGGCTTGATGGCTACATCCAAGTATTTAAGTCAGGTTAACAGAAGTTGCCTTTTCTTTGTGTGTGTTCTTTACTTTCCTTACCGATCGTGCAAGCTGGTATTGATAGATGACAATGTAGATCTGTGTAGTTCAGGGGGTGATTTTGTTTCTGTTCTCTTTTATTTACTACCTTTTGGCCGAACTTAATATGTAAAGTTAGTTTGTTTTGGAGCATTGTTTTGTTTTGTTTTCTTAGTATTGCTTTGATTTTTAAAATTAAAATGTTGATTAGCTTTTTTCTTTCTATTTTTTTTTTTAAATTGTATGTAGTAATGTTTTTGTTATATTTCAGCATAGAGTCCTGTGGGGATAGGATTATTGGTTTAATGTTTACTGTGTTGTTTTCCCAAGCATCTAGCAGCCTTCGTACAGCAATAATACGTCAGCATGGAATCATTCTGAAGATCGTGTATCCCCAGGTGGACAGTAACCTCCGTAGCATTGTGGCTGAGCAGTTGGTGGCACTACTGGATTGCTTTCTGGATGGCTATGTTTCTCAGCTGAAGTCTGTGGACCACCCTGCCGATCAAGAGAGATACAGCAATGTAGAAATGGAATATGTGCAGAAAAGATCAGAACTCTTGTCTCCTCTGCGTAAGTACTGTCTCTTTTCCTTAATGCAAGGATTAAGTGTTCCATTTGATGAGGAAATGATGCAAATCTGATGGAGTAAATGGCCTCTGTGTATGAATTACGTTAGTTCTACATGTTTGCCTTCGGAGTATAAATGACTGGTTTTATGATTTAATGGGATATTTACAAAAAACTAACAGGGTACAGAATTGCATCCAAGGCTGCACCCATGCCCATACTTCTAATAAGACACGTTGCTGCTTCCATTTGTTATATTTTTCTGGAAGGAATTTATTTTGTGCCAGCTGGCTGAAAATAGTGTATAAGTGGATTTCTAAATGTTTATATTTTTTGCTAGTTGACATAAACTTACATGCCTGAAAGTTTATGTAGTGTTTATCAAGAAAATGTTACTTCTTGAATCTTGATTATTTAATAATCAAACATGCTGTTTAACATGTCGGATGTGGCAAAGTCTTTACTGAGTAATTAAAAGCAAAGACCCCTTGTTAAATGGAAATAACTCTGAGCAAATACATTTTAGTAAGCTTATAACATTTAATTTTTTAGACTAAAAATGAGTGCTATAAATAGAACAGTCTAATAATCACTGCCTTTTAACATTCTTAAACCTTAAGAGAAGTCTCTTAAACTATCATTGTCAGTTTTACTGACATTCATGGGTTCTGTTAGCAAGTAAATAAATTTTTTTAACTTTGTGTTCAATCTAAAGTTATATGTCCTTAAAAACAAAATTGCATGTTCTGCTAACTCTTATGTACTTGAACAAAAATGAAAGATTTTAAATAATAGTATTTGTATTCAAAATATATTGTCTTTACTTTTCTATTTGTTATTAAAAGCCTTTGCCTGCTGCTTTATGTAATTAAGTGGATATTAATAGAGATATTAAGTCATGGGTTGATTATTTTTTTCCCCTCCCCCAAAAGCAGAAATAGCAGATGGTGCTAATTTTCAGAGAAAATAGGATGTATACTGGCAATTTAATATTCTAAACTTCTCTTCTTCCCTCTTGTGTTGGGGGACGGAGGTGGTAGGTATGTGAGCTCGTGTGTGCGCAGGGTATGGGTGCAGTAGGGTGAATGTTTCTTTGGGAATGTGTATGTATGTCGGTGGTGTAAACACTTGAAACTTGTTTCCAGTTTTCTGGTCTCTGCTGTCAGGTCATCCAACAGCCAAACATGAGCTGGTTTGATGTAAGTTCTTTTTCTTCTTGGTTACGTAGTTTCCCTGGGGCAGTATCAGATGGCAGCTGCTTTAGCAGAGAAGTACTGTGACTTTGATATCCTGGTGCAAATGTGTGAGCAGACAGACAACCAGGCCAGATTACAACGTTACATGAGTCAGTTTGCAGATCAGGTAACTTTTTTTTTTTCCCCCTCATTCCTTTTGATAGTGTTTTATAATATATTTGCATCTGAAATGTTGCAAAAGTTACAATTGAGGTAGGGGGGAAGGGTCTGGGTTTTTTTAATGTGTGTGTATTTCCATGCACATACAGGGGTAATGTGGAAAACTGGAGTCAAGATTCATTCTGCAGAACTCAGTGTCGTATTTTACCCTGAGACTGCAAAACAAGTCAGCAAAAATACAGGTGGTAGCTGTATGGGCGGGGCTTTTCATGGGACCTTTTTTGTACCTCACACACATTGTCTCACTCCTAACATCTTTTGGCATTTGGCGACTTGTTCACTGATGTGCTGTAGTCAGTGTTGTTTTATTAAAGTAATGTAATATAAACTTAAGGATAGTTTTGAAAAGAAAATAGGAGATTGTTAAATGTATAAATAGAAACGTAGTTAAGAAGAGTAGGAAGACAGAGATGTTGCTGTGGTCTCTTTTTTTTTTTTTTTTTTTTATTGTCCTGCTGGTATTCATTGGACAATTTCTCAATGTGTGTCAAAATGTGGTGTAAAAACCCCTAAATGTGCTGAAAAACTGGAAAGCTTAAGGAACAGGTAATAGAAACTACTTGAAGTGAAGGGGACTGGGACAAAAGTTTCCTAATTTGAGAGTTGATGAGGTCAATTTGTTTAGCTTTCCCACAACACCTATGGAAAGAAAAATGCTGCAGTCTACAGGTTTCCTAATAAAGAGAGTTACAGAAAGGTTGTTTAATAAGAACAAGCAAAAGTATTAGTAACAGACAGAAGTTATAGTAAATGTTTTTAAATACATGCACATACTGCCAAAGAAGGGGATACATTCTCTCTTTGTTCTCTTCAGATCCTTTTTTTTTTTTTCTTTTTTTTAAAGGAAAAAGTAACACTTTCTGAAAAGAAATTACTTTAGTGAAAAAAGAGCTGAACAGATCATGTCTAATGGATAGAATATCAGATGTGGCCTGTTCAGACTTTATTTTTTAAATTGTTAATGCAATTAAAATTTAGTGTTATTCTAAAATTACTCTGAAGAGACTTAAGTTAAATCTCAAGCATAAACCCTGATTAGTTATGTCACATTGAAGTTTTTGAGGATAAAATCGGTAGGTTTTTTTAAAAAACATTAACAGCGACTGAGAGAAGTAAGGTTGTATGTTCAGTTGGGGATAGGAGGGAATGTTTCAAAACAGAAGCAAACTTATATGAAAGGAAGTAATAACCACAGAGTTCTGGAGGGGGGGAAGGAACAGGTCAAAAAATAAGATTAGAATTGTGGGTGATGTGATACCCATTTCCATTTTTGTGGGTGAACATGAAGAATTTACATTTGACATTTCCTTCACTGCTCTTGAAGGATAAACCCTGCTGTGTGTATCAGCATCTCTTGCACTGTAGCTGATGAATCCTTTAAACACTATTTCTATCAGAAATAATAAGTTTTTTCATCAACAATATGTTATTTTTGCGTGTGTGTGTTTCTTGTTTTGTTAAGCAGGTTCTTACTATGTTCTTACCAATTATATTTTATTAAACATTTTGCCTTAGAAGACAAACAAGATATTTAAATGTAACTTTTAAAATCTACTCATATTCCTGTTACCTTCAGAATTTTTCAGATTTCCTGTTTCGCTGGTATTTAGAAAAAGGAAAGCGAGGGAAGCTGTTATCTCAGCCTATTGCTCAGCACGGACAGCTGGCCAGTTTCTTGCAAGCTCATGAGCATCTGAGCTGGTTACATGAGATCAATAGTCAGGATTTCCAAAAGGTAAAGTTTCTTAATACAACCAGACTGAAATATCATATGTTAAATGAGTCAAGTACATATTCAGGTAGGCAAATTACCTAGTTCTGACTTGTCATTATCAAAAGACGACGGCTTACCTAGGTGACTTAAGGGAGAGATGACATGGATCATTAATGGAGTACCAAAAGCCTCCCTCCAGGCACCATCTGGTATCTCTCATAAGCCACTGCACTGTGTAATGGAAATTAGGGATGCTTTTCATCTCTTGTTGGTGACTAATATTTTGTATGAAGGAAGCTTCATATGGCTACATGCTCACTGCTTTGGTGGAATTGGGAGTTTACAGTGAATATTAGTAGCATTATCAGATTATCCAGCGAGGGAAAAACTGAAAATTATATTTCAAAACTAACTATTTAAAGCAAAGGAATTCAGAGGTATCACAAAAGTAAAAAAAAAAAAAAGTATTGATTACTTTAATCACTTATATTCATAGTATAAAAGCAGTATTTTTTAATAAGTAATGTGCATGTGGATAGGTTAATGTGATGTCATTTTTAAACTTGATTCTTTGCTGCCTTGTAGGCTGCCCAGTTATTCTTTTCCTGCTTACTGTTGGTCAGTCTTCCCTTCTGCTAGATTTATGAATGTATTTCACTTTAGCAAATAAGCCAATTCTAAAGAAAAATGGCTTCTTTCAATCTATGTGCGCGTTTATTAAGCATGCAGAGCATGGAAATGTTTATCCTACTGCAAATTATAGTAAAGCATACTTTATGCCCTTTAAAAAACCCCACACAAAAACCAAAAACAAACTAACAAAAAACCCCACCCTGAGAGCCTTGTAATATTCCATTTGTGTCGACCGAGGTTTGTCTTTTATAGCAAAGCACTATGAAGAGGGGACAAGGATTCTAAAATACACAAAATATACAGAAATTTTCTATTCCTTTGTCCGACAGACAAATTCTTGCCTAAATGTTAGATTACTGCAGTGGTTATATGTCTAATTCTGGTTTTCAAATTCCTGAATTACCAAGCAAATCAGTCTGTATGCAAAGTTTTCCTGTCAAAGCATATTTGCCTGACTTTTTTGGTGAAGCCTTGAGTAAGATCCCAGAGGTATGATACCTGAAGTTGCAATTTACCCTTTGATCTTAAGATGGTTTTTCTTGATTAGTATTGAAAAGGGTTTTTGGCTATAGTTGAAGTAGAGATCTGTATCTCTTCCTGAAGAGTACAATGCAGAGTTTTAATGTGCAAGTTGTATGACTTTTAAAAATAAGGATTATAGTATTACAAACAATAAATAGCTGTGAGACTGCAGTTCAGAGTAAATCATTATCTGTTAACCTTCTGACATTAAATTCTAAAACTGATTTCTAACATCTTTTATTAATTTCAGGCTCACAGAACGTTGCAGACTTTAGCAAATACGGAGACCAGGTATTTTGCAAAGAAGAAAACACTTCTTGGCTTGAGCAAATTAGCTGCACTGGCATCTGACTTCTCAGAAGATATACTGCAAGAGAAAATAGAAGGTAAGAAATAAAACCAGAGCAAAGCAAAGCAGAGACTAATGAAACTATTGAAATGGAATCATGTTAATTTTGCGGATACTTCATTTATTAGGCTGAGGGCTCTAACTTAATGTGGTAAGGATAAATGGGCTGATGATTTTGCTCATTGCAGGAAGGATAAGGAAGACAGCATAAGGCAGTAACCTTAGTGTTTACCTTCACCTGTGAATTAGGACTATGAAAAAGGGAAATTTGTACCTTTTCACTTTTTCTAGTAACACACAAAATGTTGGTGTAAATAACAAGCTGCACAGTCTTTTTGAGAAATCATTAGACAGTTCTGAAGTAGATGAAGCTAAATCTTACATTTCAGATGCAAGGTAAAAATTACTTAATTTCTTAAAGCCTATGTATTGAATGGCTCTCAATTTTTAATTCTTCTCAAGTCCCGAGACTCTTAGGCTGTCCAAGGAAATTCTGTAACTATGTTGTATTGTAATAATGCATCCACAAATATATACATTTGTGATCAAGAAGTGCTTTTTCAGCATCCTGCTGTCTCTGTATCTAGAAAGGTTACAGTGAGTCTTTCATTATGCTGTATTATTTCTGTATGACACATGACATAGCTTTTAAAACATATGCTTTTTGTGTATCAGTTTTCTATTGATAAGGAATAATTATTTCTGCTGCATTCTGCTTGTCCATTTAAACACACAAAATGCTCCTTTCCACCATGCAGTGAAACTTGGAGCGGCAGCAGTTGGGTTCACGTGGTATGGGTGAAATTACTCTGTTTGGATTGTTTCCACCTATTAAATTTATAACCCTGGAGCAGATTATACTGGAATATAAAACAATAAAAAATGGAATAATTCATGAGATGGAGCAGGTCCATGGCACAAATCTTCAGCCAAAAGGGAGCTCCTAAAAATTGCAACCAACTTACTTTCCTGCATAGTGCAACAGCTTCCCTCCAATCCTAGGTATTCTTTTTATGGTTTTGAGAAAAAAGAAGAGTTATCACTCTGCATTACACTGGAAGCCTGAGTGGAAAGTAAGAACTAGGTCACCAGGATGACAATATTGAAGTATTTCTGTGCTTCAGGAACATAAATAAGCGTCCAAACAGAATGCATCATCACAAACACTTGTAGACCTGAATAATGTTGTGACTTGACGGTTATTACTGTTCCATAGAATTTATTATTAAATTTCAATAACATGAAATATTCATTTTCTTAAATGACTTCAAGAAATATCAGAACAGGAACGCTTTCTGTTACATCAGGAGACACTCCCTGAACAATTACTGGCAGAGAAACAGCTGAACCTCAATGACATGCCAGTGTTGTCTGCATCTCAGCTCATCGGTGTAAGTATCTCGTGTTTTCTTCATTACACAGGTAAAGTTCCAACATGTTTTCTGTCTCTGTGCAATAAAATAAATGCGAAGATCACAGCCGTCTTTATCCCTTACGTGACTTGCTAAGCACCTCAAGATCCGATATATGAATTTGTTTAGCTTTTCTTAGTTTCTACCAGCACCAAACTTCAGAATGCTGTTTTTAGTTCAAATTTCTTTTTGTTGAATGTGTGCTTTAGGGTGCTGCTAGGAGAAAAAGCAAATCAAATCAGTGCCAGAAGTTGATTTACTGGTCTAAGCCAGTTTTTGGATATGAGACAATTTTTACCTTCTATTACATTCTCAGTAGGGCAGGACTTGGAAGGCAGACGGAGCAAAGAATTCCACCTTAGTGGAGAAGGATGCTGCAATCTAGAAAAAGAAAGGGCTGGAAGCAGGAGAGACTTTTGGTCACCTGTTGCAGAGAGGCACCTGATGTCTTTCTACTTTTTTTTTTTCTTTTTTTTTCTTTCTTTTTTTTTTTTTTTGAAAACAAACCAGAAAACCCCCAACCCATACTGAAACAAAATCATGAACTGCTCTAGTGCTGGGATCACTAACAGCACTGACTCCCTTTCCACACCCCTTTCTGCTGGTAGCCAGCGACCAGTAGCCTTACTGTTTCTGCCCTGTCGGCAGCACGTTTTTACCATCCAGTGATGCACACAAAAAATTTTCATTGAGCAACAATGATACATGTAAAACAAATCAGGTCCTGTCTAGGTGTCTGTTTTGCAACTCTGTACTTTTCGTGTAATCTTGTGGAAAATCAAAGGCTGGCAGTGTGCTTGTTTACATTCTCCTTATTTTCTTAGAACAAGGCTAATAGCAGATTTTGAAGTCATTACCTGTATCTTTAAGTGAGATTATGTGTGGAATTAGGGGAGACCAGGAAGTGCCTTGGCAAGCGCTGGCACTATTACAGTTTTCCTTCTGAATTATCTCTATTGTCAAACCACTGTTCGTACTTACTGCTTGCAATGTGAGAATGAAACTCAGAAGGGGTAAATAAAAAGAGCTTTAATGTTAATTTTCCTTTAAAGTACTAATTTAGAATTTTGTTGGGGGGCGTGTGTGAGAAATATTGATAGCAAACTTGTCTGTTTTTAAAAGGCAGTACATGTGCTTAAGTACTGCTTTGAGCTTAATTACCGAAATAATTCTGGGAGCTTATTTGTGGAGATGAGCTCTGGCTACAATAGTCCAGGAATGTTACAGCCTTAAATGGCATTTAAATTTGAAACCTAGCAGCCTTACATCCAATATCATTTGTCCACAGACCATTGTCATGTAGGTGGAATGCTGCTTTAAACCTTAAGTATATTCCTTACTATAAAAATACTTGCAGTTGAATCAAGACATATTTTCATGAGGTCATGTAAGTGGAAAATACATGGTGGTCTTCCCACAATGAGTTGTCCATGATATCAGTTACATTAGTTTGTAAGCTAAAAATAATTCTCTGTGTTAACCTCTCATATCATAGATGTACATATGTGATGAGAACCGAAGGGCCAATGAGTATGACTTCAAGAAAGCACTTGATCTACTGGAATATATTGATGAGGTAGGAAAAGTTTTTGAAGGATTTCTAATCCAGAGGCTGTTTTTAAATTTATTGTTATTTAAGCTAGGATGGTGCATCTGTAGTTAGTTATCATATTAGCTTAGTGTACAGTAATTGAAAATAACCCCTGATGTGTTTTTTTAGCTTGTTTTTAAGTCACTAGAGACTTAATGCCAAATGTGGTTTAGATCATTTAAGAAAAATGACACTCCTCATCTTCACTTCCCGTTTATAGTCTATAGTTTCTTTTTTAGAGCCCTGCTTCCCTGCAGGCTTTCTCCAAACAGGACAAAGATCATCTGTTTTCAGTAGTTTAGTTCTTGCCTCTTCCCTATTGGCAGTTTTCTCTGATTATCATGAGATAATGTGGGATAGTCACCAGCTTTTTAACATGTAAATAGCATTGAATCACAGATTTGCTATCTGCTTTCTTGCTGCATCTCATTGTATGATCTAGTATCTTGTCAGGAGTAATTTTCCACTAAGCATGAATAAATCGGCTTCTGAGGAGCTTTAAACTGAATTAACAACAGTCTTTGCTAAAAAGCTGAAGTTGTATTATTTCAGCAAAAGTATTCCTTTCTAATTGAAAATGAGAGCTCTCTTCTGATTATTCCAGTTCCTGCAAGTCTGGGTAGGGCTCCAGGTTAAAATCCTCTCTGTAGTAGTGCTTTGTAAACACCATTGTGACATTTTGTTGGCCTTCAACACCTTTGGTTTGATAACTATGAATTTTCTTACAATTATTTTTTTAATTACATTGATTTTAAATTGTTTTTAATTGCATTTCTTTTAACAAATTTTCTTTTGAATAACATTGCTTTACTGTTATTAACTAGGTTTTTTTTGCTTTATGTATGAATATGTTAATTTGTCCAGTGTTTAGTACTATATTTTGTGTACTGAGTTACTCTGAGTTACTTCTCTTTAGTTTAAAAAGAAAAGTCAATGGATTTTGCGTTTTTTTTTTTCCTAAGTTCCCTCTTCATTTTTACAACATAAGTAGTCCAAAAAAATAATATTTTGCAGGAAAATACATTTGCATGAACTCATTTGGTTCTTTCTTTTAAATTAGCTTTCTTCTTAAATTTTGTCAACACAGTTCACGGACACCGAGACAACTATATTGGGGTTTTTAGATCTGAATAAAATAAATGTCACTCTAAAAACATGAGATTTTAAATGATTTTTTGCTCACATGTTTGAGTCTCTAACAACTTCGGTAGAACCACTCAGCACAAATCAGAGATGGTGGTTTAGACTGGAGCCTAAAAACTAGCTGTTCCCTGGTTTTCTGTGCTCTTCTCTTGCAAAAGCGTAGCATAAAGTCAAGCCCCATCCTCCTGCTTCCAGGCTTCTCGATTGAAGAGTTCGCAATTTCTCTTATGAGGGGAATTTAAAGTAGAGGTGATGCTTTGGGACATTGAGCAGTGGAAAAAAATATTTGGTCTTTTTTTCTGACGTTTTATTTTAAAAGGGGATCTGACACCAATTATCTCAAAGTTTCTGTGCAATGAAGGGATTGCCCTTTCCAAGACAAATGTGTATCTTTGAAGACATTTACTAAAATATTCATAAAACATACATCTTAATGTGGACACTAATGCATGCTAGTCAGCTTGGCCATGCTGAGAAAAGAGCCTTGACTTCAGTCACCGTTTAGCACACTTTAAAATAAAACTTGCCTAAAATACACTGCTTTACAAATTGGTATTTGTTCATGTGCTTTAAAATAGGTCCTTTTTCAGATTGAGGTCGTTAGTCTTCAGCAGTCATGTGGCGATGTAGAAAGTCTCAGATGTGTTTTCAAATGGAAATCAACAGTCTGGTGTTCCAACAGTCTGATCAGATCATCTGTTAAAATAGCACGTGTTTAAAAACAATGTTTGGTAATTGAAGAATCTCATTCGCTGGTATAATCTATGCAACAGAGTGATTATTTCTTAAAAAACCCAATAATCTTAATTTACCTGTCTTTTCTCCTTATAGGAATTGAAGGAAGAGGAAATGGACGTAAATGATCTTAAACTTAAAATTCTCTGTAAGGCTCTCCAAAGAGATGAGTAAGTCCAATATGAATATAAATTATGGGGAGTATTTGTGACATAGCTTTTCCAGAATTACGTGTTAGTATACTATTCTCTAGCTCACTGAAAAGATTGAAATTCGTAGTATAAGGTTAGTAAAGTATGGAGTATCTGATCTGGATGTGTCTTTTTATTTGTAAAGTGAAACCCCAGCAAAAAAAAAGTCTGTAGTACTTTTATTTGCTTAGCTCACTGGCAACTGCTATGCATTCTCAGCACCTGAGACAGAAATGTACCCAGGCAGCTTTCATTTTTGAACCCTTTGCTAGGGTAAAAGAATGACTGATGCTGAAACTTTTTTTTTTTTTTCCTTTGAAGTATCTCAAATAGAAGCTTTTTAAGAGCAACACGTGCAGAGATCACTTCTGCAAACTTTTATATCACTTATTTTTGGCCATTGAACCACATCGACAAGTTCATGACCTTTTTGAGTTAAAGCTCCATTCTTGACTGTAAGAAACTGAGGCCTTAATTACTGCTTAAAAGAGCCACTCCTTTGCATGTTCAGCACCAAATTCAGGCTGAATCCAGTTGGTCAGAAGAATCTTCTCATCAAGCAGTGCATTTCCTCCCTTACTAATTTTCAGAAGTTATCCAGCTTTTCCAGCTCCAATCCATGTTCCTACAGGACCTAACAAAGAAAAGGTCAGGAGAGAATACGTTCCAAATGCACTGTGCCATTTGTGATTAAAATGGAAATAAGCAGCATTTGGATTCACACTTACGCATAGGATAGATTCCAAAGGACAGTGGTCTGTAGAAAATAAATTCCCAGTTGCATGACTAGGTTATTGTCACATATGGCACAAATAATATGCAGAAACAGGTTCACGCTATTCCAAGTGTTTTCTTCCCTTCCTATTATTTTCGAGACAGAAGAATCCAGAACTCCTCTATGTCAACAGTCCAATAATTGGTTTATGTCCAGTATACGCCAGGCCAAGAACAGAGTTTTGGACATAATATTTAAACCATTTAAATCACATATTGCTGACAAGATTTTGCCCACTCTGTTAGCTAACCAGATGCAATTTGAGATCACTTTGCACTGAATAATGTTTAGAAAACTTGATGCCCCGTTTAGGATTCCAGTCCAGCAAGGCTCACAAAGGCTTACAAAGTGGTTGATTGCTATTTCAAAAGAGGGACTGTTAACTTTCATTTGTGTGCAAAAGTAAGTGTTTGACATGTTACAACACCTACTTTTAAGGATGGCATCTGTTTTCTAACGTAACAGCTACAAATGGTGGTAAGGTTCTTGGGTAGAATGGAGAGCCTTGCTGAGCGTACTCCTGACCTTCTGGTAGTCCTTGCTGTCCTCCACTGTGCCCAAGAGTGATTTGTTTCCTCAAATCCCCCTCCCCCTCCCCCTCCCTCACAGTAGAATTAAAGATGGGGTCCTAGAAGTCTGGGAGTTTAAGTGACATCCAGGGTAAAACCGTGGTTTCAGTGAAGGTACAGAGTCAGTAATAGCTTCTGGGAGCCGAGTCCAGATCTGTGGCAAGCATGTCCTACCAGCCCAGGGAGATTCAGGTTGGTTTAGGGAGTGATATGAGAACTGGTTTTGTCTGGCAGTTTTACATATGGAACAGAAAATTTTAACTGCTGAAAGGTGGGAACTACAGCCAAAGAAGTTAGGTTGGCATTGACTTAAAACTGCTTCACATAAAGCTCTGAAAATATGAAAGATTGTCATTTAAAATATTCTTTCTCTTGGAAAAATCTGTTTGGGATTTTTCTTATCACAGATGAGACTTGCATTCAGGAGTCTTCACTGTCACATTTAATCACAAGTGAGACAAACTGTATTTGTTTTGTGTCTGTGTGTGCCGTTACAGGCCTGCAACTTAGATTTTACACTTTTTTTCCTCCTCCTTCCTTTTCTTAGTGTTCGCTTTTTTGTTTTGGTTTGGTTTTTTTCCAAATACGTTAGCAAATTGCTGCTCTTGCTTTATTCTACCAAAAATAAATCTATACTTGCATCATCTCAATCATAAAGTGTAATTACTGAGAACAGGTAATTCTTATCTTGATGGATAATATTTTTTATTTTATCAAAGAAATAATGTTTTCTTTCACAGTTTAGAAGACAGGAAGCATTTCTGTTGTCCTCCTAACTAGGCTACATTATAGTAGTGCAATTTTATTGCAGTTTTACTCTTGGAATAAAGAAAAATCGAAACAGAACAAACCTCTTGCTTTGAGCTATAGCCAAGCACATAACACTTACACGTGAACATGTATTAATCACCTTTGATAATTTATCAAATTTCCTGCATACTTTTCTTGTTAATTTTCATTTCATTTCACCTGTGCAATTCTTTCCATAAATTATTCTTTGACTTGCAGATGGTCCAGTGCAGATGGTAAAGATGATCCAATTGAAGCCTCTAAAGATAGTATATTTGTGAAAGTATTACAGAAACTACTGAAAGAAGGTAAAGTGTACTTAACTGTAATTGGGCTTCTTGAAATTGTTTAGTTGTTTCAAAAGCTGCTTAAGATGAACACTAGTATGTAAGAAGTAGTGTTAATAAATCTCAGAGTAATAAAAACTTCCATATGCATTCCACTAGATAATTACAGTCACACGGAACTAATTCTATCTCTGTAAAATGTTGAAGGGATAAGAGATGAGCAGATTTCTTGATTATAATCTTAGGACCCTCGGATTATTTGCTCAATAGGGCAGCTATTGGATTTTTCGCAGTTTCTTACTGTACAGTAGAGCATGTCTTCTGGAGTTAAATACATATCTTCTGTAAGATAAGGGATTAATAACTATTTGTCTGTGTCATGGTTTGAGCAGTAAGTATAAGCGGGAGCCTCTCTGCATACCATTCCTTGGTATAATTATAAACATCAAGACTGTGCTAGAAGCCAACACGATCTGAAAAATACACCGTTGATTTCAGAGAGTGCAGTTAGTTAGAAGAGGCTTAACTGAAAAGTAAAATTACTGAACAGAAAATTGGTTCTATTTTACCTCAAGCCAGGACAATGTCACTCAGAAAAGCTTAATCTATTTTAGCTTAAATGTTTTTTTTTTTTGTTTTCCTGCCCCAAAAGCAAAAAAAACCCCAAAACTAAAATCAAAAACAACAAAAAAAAACCCACAACAAAAAACCCCCACCCTAACGACAACAAAAAACACCCCACCACCACCTCCCCCCCAGTTAAAGCTGACCATGGGAAGTTATGGCCATGGAAATTACAGCTGAAGGGGGGAGAGAGAGGCGACAAGTAACTACAAGTAACTTCAGAGTCAAAGTCCATTTTAAATATTTCTGCATATGAACTTTTTCCAGAACAGAGAAGTCTCCATGTCAAAAATACAAAAATAGGTTCTTGAGGACAGTTCTAGTTTTCTGTGTTCAGTCCTGTCAGTTTCTTTCCTTCTGTAAGATTCTCACAGGCCAGACTGAAATGTTGTGACTGATGATATAAATATTTATTATATGACTGATCTTCCTTTTCTTTTTTTATTTTGGTGAAGTGTTATGTAAATACTTGGATTCTAGGTTTAAGGATTTTAGATTTAATCATAAATTCACTGAGAAGCTATGTTGGGGTAGGAAATTTTTTTTTAAAACTCTGTTTTACAGGCTTTACTGTATTTCTTGACATGCATAATAGAATTAAATCTCCTCAATTCCAAGAGTAATTTAACTCTGAGGCAGGCACAGGTGTTTACTTAAAAATTGTCTGAACCGCTAGCGCAAAGTACTTTTATCAGTTCTGTAATAAAAGGTTTTGTGTTGTAGGAGTTCAGTTAAGTGAATATTTACCGGAGGTGAAGGCCTTGCTACAAGCGAACGAACTTGGCAACTTGAAACGTAGTGCTTACTTCGAATTTGTGTTAAAGGCAATCTATGAATTCTACGTTCATGGACAAGCATGATTCTCGCTGTTTTTTAAAAATATTTTTTCTAAAGAACTGTTACTCTTGTTACATTCTGTTCTTTTTTTGCTAAACCTTTGTAATAAAAATCTATATGAGTAATAGACTTGGTCTCAAATTTATAGATTTAGTCAAGGGAGGCAGAAGTGTGTTTTCAGGCAAAAGAAAAATGAAGTTTTCTTTTTCTGTGCCTTTCATAAACTTGCTGTTTCATTTTATGTCTTCATTGGTACGAGTGCTGCCTGGGCCTCCTATGCAGAGGGTGAAATGTGGGACGCACTGTAGAAGGTGGGAACTTTGCTCTGGCAAATCACTGAGGCTGTGATTTCAGTTCAGAGAGCGTACTGAAAACGTTAATGCTGGGTGACTGTGTAGCTTACTGAAGAAACAAATGATTATTCTATAAGATACCTCTGCTCTCTCTTCGTACAACAGTTTTCGCTGTAGAAACTAGGTAATTTCAATTTTGCCTTAAAGATTACTGGCACAAAAAGGGTAACTGGCTTGTCACTGGTCATTCAGCTTGTCTGTGACAGAAAGGAATAAAGCACGGTTCTCATTCAAAGTCCTCTGGTCCAGCAAATATTCTTACAGTTTATATCTGTAAGATTAAACTTTTTCAAAACATTTTAATATTTTTATCTATTTAACTTTCATTTAAGTTAGATGCAGATTTCTAGAATACATGTAAAAATGAGATGAAGAGCTCACCATGCAGTCATTCACAGCAACTGCTTGAACCTAGGCCTGGAAGAAACCTAGAAAGCAGTTAGGAAAGTGTGGGAGTCCAGCACGATCTTCCTTACTCGACGACTTGTTCTCTCTCCTGCTTGATGCTACTGACTTTCTTTTTTTTTTTTTAACCCCACTGCCCCAGTTAGTTATCTCTGCCATGGGCATAAAAAAAAAAAATCATTTAACTTTTTGATTTTAATTATTCTGAGTGGCAGCAGAGTTTAATCTTTAAATAAAAGTTACTTTAATCTGACGTGGTTTACCTTCCTATTGCAAGTAGCTCAACAGCCAGAGGGTGAATGCAGAGCAACTTGCATGCCCTTATGTTTTACTTGTCTGGCTCGATGCCGGCTGCAACAATTTGATCCAACAGCTGAGAAGGTCAGAAGTTAAATTGGTTGAAGAGAATCCAGTTTCTAGTTTTAAAAGCACAGCTCCCCTTCTGTGGCTTCCTCTCCTCCCTGTACTAATACAGTAAGCTGCGCTGAGAGTCTGAACATGTTTGGAAGAATAGATTTATCTAGAGAGGTTCTAACTAATATGGGAAAGAAATGCACTAGCAGTCACCTTCTAAGATTGTTCTAAAGCCAACTTTGCTCTTCCGCAGCCTTGCGTGGCCCAGAGAAAGAAGTGTGGGTATAACTCTCGGCTTCAAAGGAAGGGTTCATTTAAAGCTTTAAAGGAATTCCACTTGCTTGTTTAAATGTCACTTTAAAGGTGCTTTCACGTTATTGATAAACTTCACATTTTGGGCGAAAGGGAATAATCTAACCAATGATTGCCAGCCCGTGCTGAAATATGTTCTACCTGAACTTTTACTAGACTCTTTAAATTTTGCTCAAAGAGGAATCTCTTTAATTGACCATCCACAGTAAATCTCTTTGGGGATATCTCATCCCCTCCCAGGCTGCCCACTGCCTGTGTTCTGCCAGGAGGGGAGGGTATGCCCCAGAAAGCTTGTTCCAGAAGCGGGCGTTTCTGCTCATCCTTAGCTGTCCGTCTGTTCCAAAGAGCCTGGATTCTCTGCTGGGTGGGTTTATTCCGGTTGGTGTAAAAGCATTCTCCAGGTTCTCAGGAAACGACCAGCCGTGTAGGCTTCGCAACTAATGTTTTATTCTATTGCTGGTCTGGGATGCGTTTTGGCACTTGTACAACGGCTTTCCATCTGACTATTGCCAAAACAGAAGGTTACAGGCAATGAGTTTACTTACATAAAACCTCATTAAAATAACTTCCATGTCTAAACTGAAGTTTAATGTCCTTGTACTTAGGAGTGTCGAGCTGATTCACCGTTCTGTTGGGAAGCTTGAAGCGGCTGGGATTTGGGGCTCTTCCTCGGCTCTGTCCCCCGTTTCATTATGCAATAAGCTGTTCTGGTGCAGAATTCCCATCTCAGATTACTGCGTGGGGAGGATGCCTTCATTTACCACCGCGTATCAAAGGTCATGCCAGAGCTCTAAGGTTGTTTCCAAGTGTAACAAAAACAGAAATAAACTTGTGACAAAAAAATGCAGGTTTTGGTTAAAACAGCTTAAGGAGTACGGATAGCTTCTTTTGAATACAGAAGTATATGTTGCTTCTCAAATAGTTGTTTTCTCACTAACGGAAAATACATGCAGTACAGCATGTCCACACTTCCGTCCCCTGTTGTCACCAGAGTAGCAGGAAGGCTTATCAGTTGTCATTTGTGATCAATTTCAGAAGCTCTGTGTTATGGATAGTGATCTTTTTTGTGCCCAGCTCTGTTCCGGAAACTAACTTCAAACCCTTTCTGACATGGGACCAAAATCAAACTCATTTCATGAGTCCGGCTAAATATCAGATCTAAGTGCAGAAAATGATCTTTTATGCAGAACTAAAAGGATTTAACATTGCCATCGGGCATTTTGCTGTAAACTAGATTGGGGTAGAGAGAAAATTAAAAAAAAAAAACCCAACAGAAGGGATAGAGCGGGTTTATGCTTGCGTCGGGTTTCGTTGAAGGATTAAGGATGTTTATCTTTCAGGGACGTTAAGCTGTCTGTTACTTGATTTCTGATTCAACACAACTGACCGTATTTTGGAATTGACAGCGGAGCATTACAGTTCTGTAAATAGATTTGATGGCTGCGACGCCTTTAAGTGCTTTCAGGCTTCCGAATTTTGTACTGCCAGTTGTCGATGACAGAACTGAAAAATAATATGAGAAGCTGAAGAACAGTATGACAGAATAGGGTGTTTTATCCCCAGCGTATATTTAATACGATAGCTTGACAGGAAATTAAAATCTATAGCAGAATGAAATAGGGAGCAGCCAGAGGTAAAGAGGAACGCTGCCAAACTGGAGGGTGCAGAAATTAAGTAGAGGAGAAGGAAAGTTGTCTGCTTCTCTGTTGGCCCTGCTGCTCTGCTTTGCAGTGGAAGAAATCAGCTGCAGAAATGCCTTCAGTTGCAGGAGACTTGTCACAGCATGAATTCTTCTGGCTTACTATTTCTTCTTCCTCGTCTCCTGACTCCCTAAATTTTAAAAGGCTTTACCCCTGGCCAGTTGTGCCTGCAGAGAAGGTCTTGAAAGTCGATTGGCATCGACTCATTGGTAGGGCTGCAAATCTGCATTACTGCCTCTTCCTTCCATCAGTAACCGGAATTTCTGTATAAAATCTCCTGAGTGTCCCACACGGAATCCTTGCTTAAATATCCATAGCTGAAGGAGATGAACTGTTCCTCTTCGCTTGCGCGGTAGCTTCATCTTGCCAGAGATGACTTGCCTGTGAGACTGCGCTCTTTTCGGGAAGGGTGAGCCGCAGGAATAGCTGGAGGATTCCCATCTTGCCCGGCCCAGCTCAGCAGCCAGCAATGGGTACTCAGTAACGGCACCAGCATCCACGGCCAAGTCAGGCTTCTGGGACCAGACGGTCACTGGGATTAATGCTTCACCGGGCATCTCTTCAGGCGTTTGTCTAACGGATGTTATCCCCTGCATTTATTTTCTATTTTTAAATCACAGCAAAGAAAATAAATGTATGGCTTATGTCAGCATGTAAAGCTGTGGCTTCTGCACGGGCTGTCACCACCTACAATGGCATTACCTGCAAACCATGGCTCGGCCTCGTCCCTTCGCCTTCCCTCACAACCCCCTTCCTCCTCCTCGCCGGTCCCCGCCTGTTCTGAAAAAAGGCGAGATCCGCGGGGGCCGCATTTCCCTTTGCAGCCCCTGACTCAAAAAGGGGCACAGCCGAGGGCCCCTGACCTCCCCCGGCCCGCCCAGCCCCGGCAGGGCCGCGGCCCGCTCCGCCCTCACACCCCGGCGGGCCCAGGCCCGCTCCGGCCTCCCCCGCCGCAAGGCCCGGGCCTGCGCCCGCCGCGCCGGCCCCCACCTGCTTTGCCCTTAACGGGCCCGGCGGTGCCGGGGGATTATTTCGGCCCCGGCGGCGGGTGGTGGTTGGGGGTGGGGGAGTGGGTGCCCCCGGCAGACGCTCCTTATACGGCCGGGCCCGGCTCACCTGGGCCGCGGCCAGGAGCGCCTTCTTTGGGCAGCGCCGGGCCGGGGCCGCGCCGGGCCCCAGGCCCAAATATGGCGACGGCCGGGGCCGCATTCCTGGGGGCCGGCCGCCGCCGCGATAAAAGGCTCGGCGGCCGGCGGCGGCCCACGAGCTACCCGGCGAGGAGCGGGGAGGCCTCTCTGCTAGTGGCCCGAGGCGCGCAGCCCGCAGCCAGTCCAGGTAAGTTCCCCCCCCCCACACGCCCCGGCCCCGCCGCCCCCTCCCCGTGGCTGCCGGGCGGCCGTGAGGCTGAGCCCGCCGCCCCCTGTGCCCCCGCAGACAACCGACACCATGTGCGACGAGGACGAGACCACCGCGCTCGTGTGCGACAACGGCTCCGGCCTGGTGAAGGCCGGCTTCGCCGGGGATGACGCCCCCAGGGCCGTGTTCCCCTCCATCGTGGGCCGCCCCCGCCACCAGGTAGGGCGACGTCCCCCTCCGAGCATCCCCCCGCAAGCCCTGACACGGCCGTGGCTGCCAGTCCCTGCTGCCTCCCAGCCCTCTGCGTGGAGGGGGGACGCCTGGCCTGCCAGGGAGCCCCATGCTGCTGCCCGTGGAGAGGTTGCTGAGCCCCCCCTCTTTCCTCCCCTGCAGGGCGTCATGGTGGGTATGGGTCAGAAGGACTCCTACGTAGGAGATGAAGCCCAGAGCAAGAGAGGTATCCTGACCCTGAAGTACCCCATTGAACATGGCATCATCACAAACTGGGACGACATGGAGAAGATCTGGCACCATACCTTCTACAATGAGCTGCGTGTGGCCCCTGAGGAGCACCCCACCCTCCTCACTGAGGCCCCCCTTAACCCCAAAGCTAACCGGGAAAAGATGACCCAAATCATGTTTGAGACCTTCAACGTCCCTGCCATGTACGTGGCCATCCAGGCTGTGCTGTCCCTGTATGCCTCTGGCCGTACCACTGGTGAGTTGCAAGTGTCCTGCTGGCCCCTCGTCCCCAAGCAAGGACGCCCAGGACGGGTCCCCTACAGCTGACAAGTGCTCTGCCCTCCAGGGCAGGATCCTCCGGGGTTTGCGTCTCAGATGGCTGGTTTTTGTTTCCCCAGGTATCGTGCTGGACTCCGGTGATGGTGTGACACACAATGTCCCCATCTATGAAGGGTACGCCCTGCCCCATGCCATCATGCGCTTGGATCTGGCCGGCCGGGACCTCACTGACTACCTGATGAAGATCCTGACTGAGCGTGGCTATTCCTTTGTCACCACAGGTAAGCACTATTCCCTCCTCCAAAATGTCCCCAAATCGCTTCCAGCCCTTGCACCTCCAGGGATGCTGCAGCCTCTCGCCCCATTGCTGCAAGCCCTGTGAGCACTCCCCGCTGGGAGTTTGCGTGTTGTTGGGGTCTGGAGTCCCAGCAGACCTATGGAGGAGATGCAGGCGTTCCCTGTTTCTCCTTTGCAATCGCTGATGCCTTTTTTCCCCACTCACAGCTGAACGTGAGATTGTCCGTGACATCAAGGAGAAGCTGTGCTATGTGGCACTGGACTTTGAGAACGAGATGGCCACTGCTGCCTCTTCCTCCTCCCTCGAAAAGAGCTATGAGCTGCCTGATGGGCAGGTCATCACCATCGGCAACGAGCGTTTCCGCTGCCCAGAAACCCTCTTCCAGCCTTCCTTCATTGGTGTGTGCCCCCTTCCTTCTCTCCTCCCCCACCAGCTGTCCCCTTTCTCCTGCGTCCTCCCCTAGAGCTCTCACTTGGCTCTTACCTTGTGCCTGCTTTTCTCCCCTTCCCTGCCCCCAGGTATGGAGTCCGCAGGGATCCATGAGACCACCTACAACAGCATCATGAAGTGCGACATTGACATCAGGAAGGACCTGTACGCCAACAACGTCATGTCTGGGGGTACCACCATGTACCCAGGTATTGCTGACCGCATGCAAAAGGAGATCACAGCCCTGGCCCCCAGCACAATGAAGATCAAGGTAAGGCTGGAGCGTGAAGGACTCGGCCACCCTTTGCCCTCTGTGCCACCCCTGTGCCTGCCGTCCGCTGCCGGTGCTCGTTTACTGACCTCATCTCTCTTGGCTTTTTCTAGATCATTGCCCCACCTGAGCGTAAGTACTCTGTCTGGATCGGTGGCTCTATCCTGGCTTCCCTGTCCACCTTCCAGCAGATGTGGATCACAAAGCAGGAGTACGATGAAGCTGGCCCATCCATTGTCCACCGTAAATGCTTCTAAACGTGTTTACATGATCACTTTGCCAACCACGCTCAGGATGACAACCTTGTAGGTTGCAGGCTGCCGAGGACCTGCAACAGCCATGTAACTTTCTATTTTGTAACGATTTCTGGTTACTGTTGCTGCAAAGCTCCACGTGACACAGTGTATGTAAAGTGTACATAAATTAATTTATTTTACCTCGTTTATGTTCGTTTTTAAAACCAACGCCCTGTGGAAGGAAACAAAAAACTTCAAGAAGCATTAAATCATCAGTCATTCTGTCACACCCCTAATGCGGTTGTTTCTGTCATCATTTGCTTGGGTTCTTCCATCACCCGCTGACGTAGCGCGTCGTCTAGCGGGGAGGGCGGTGGGTGGTGGGGCTGGAGCTCCCCAGATGGGAGGAGGACGGGGGAGGAGACGGGACCCCAGCCTGAGGAGCCAGCCCCGCTTGGGTTGCGGAGAGCTCGGCGGTGCTGAGAGTGGCCCGGGGAGGGGTGCTGTGTCTTGCATCATGTCCCAGGGGGGAAAGGGTTACCCGGAGCCTTGGCTTGCAAAGGATTTTCTTTGGCTCAGCCTGCCAAAGAAGTAGCCCTGGCATGTTCCCGCGGCTCCGAGCCGTGATGCACGGAGGCAAGGCTGGGGCCAAGGGCAGGTGGCGGGTGCAGGTTAAATAAAGAGCTTTCCACTCCGCTTATGGGAAGCCTGCCTGCCATCGCCCTGTCCCTGGGGAGCCCGGGGGGCTGAGGGCAGCCGGGGCCACTTCCTCACCCAGCCTGACTCGCTTGCCCTTGCCAGTGGTCACGCCTGAGGGGCTGCCTGCAAAGGGCCCACCCCTCCTCTGCCCTCCTGGGACAGCCTCTCCCAGGGCCAGATCCTTCAGGCAGGGAGTCCCAGGGAGCCCAAAGGAAAACCCTGGGAGCTCCCCCCTGCCGCAGGCGTTTGCCTGCCCGTTTTCACTCTGAGGGAGCAGAGCAGGGTGGGAGGTGTGGAAGCTGCCCCTATTTCTCTTCTCTCTTGCTGGAGTGGGGGGCTCTGGGGCTCCCCCTGTGCTTCCACTGTCCCCCCACCACACCAGGTGCTCGGGTCCCTCGGGGAGCCACCCTAAAGCCCTGCCAGGCTTGGCACAGCTCCCTGGGTCAGGGCATGTGTGCAGGAGCAGGCAGCCTTTGGAGGAGAATTCCTCCTGGAGCAGAGGGGCTCTGGCAGAGAAGTAGTGCTTGAGTTTTGGGGTGTCCCTTTGCTGAAAGAGACAGCAGTTCCAGGAAAAAAATTATGATTTTCGTCTAAATTCCCAGCGCAGTAAGGTTTTTTGCTCTGCTGCGACTACACCAAGGGTCTACTTGTTTTGCATTTTGGCTGTTTTCACCTGCATTAAAGTGAGACCCGTAAGTGAGTACGCTCAAAGGAAAATCCTGTGGGAGGAGCTGGCCTGATGGATTCTTCTCCAGTGCCTGGGGGCAGGGAGGTCCCTGGGCAGCTCTAGGAGCTCCTGAGCTGAGATCCCTCTCTGGGGGACTGGGGTTGGACTGGAAAGCCGGAACACGGTTGCTTCTTAAAAACCAAACATGAGCTTTTACTTGCTGTGTGTGCAAGTCGTTGCGTAGTGGCACATATTTCGTCTACCAGCTCTGTGTTGGGATTTGGGGAGATGCTTAACTAACATTAAGTCCTCCGTACTTGACCCCTGATCTCAGGTTCAGTTGTGGCGTAAGCGGTGTTACGAGATGGATTTTCGGACCTGCTTCTGCTGTTTGATTAAAAGGCTGTTTTAGAAGCACAGATAAAAGTTAAGTTAGAAAAGCAGTCTCGTGGATCAGACAGCGCTCGCTGTGGGGTACCAGCAGACTCAGCTTTTCCACCTGCATGAATAAAATTAGGGTCCTAAATCCACAATTGAAGACGCTGATTTTTGGAGGGGGAGTGATGCCGAGTCAGCCACCCTCCCTCCAGCCTCATCAAAAATCAGTGGGAGCAGGGGATGCCTGTTCCCTCTGCATGAAGACCTAGATTTTTGCAGTGCCAAACTCGGGTTTTGGACCCAAGCTGATGAGCGCGATCCTCTGGCAGCCAGAGCATTGCAGAGGCACTGCCGTGCGTGGGGAGCCTGATGCTGCCGTCGGCATCTCATTGTCAGCTGTCTCCAACGGCAGCATTTCGTCTCGGACTCACCCACAGCATCAGGTATTCTCAATAGTCTTAGCGCCAATTTCATCCTGTTGAAGCTAAAAGTGCCAAAAAGGGCATTTCTACAGCTAAAAAAAAAAAAAAAAAAAAAAAAAAAAAAAAAAAAAAGACTGGTGTGCTGTTTTGGTTGCTGAATCAATGAATCAACGCAATGAATTTTTAAGCCTACCAAACCAAACCCACTCAGGTTTGCATTTCAAACCAAAAAAACACTCTTTATTCTGAAAACAGCCTTTTATTTGGGCTTGGGATTTTCAGCAATTGAAGAACACAGATTGCCTGGAAACGGATGAGTTGGATTTTTACACATGGCTCCCAAACCCAGCTGTTGGGAAGGTGCTTTGGGACATTTCGCTTGTGCACAGCAGTCCAGGTTTGGTCTTCGCTGTGCATTTCTGGAGAACTTAATTGCCCTCCCTGCGCCTATAACAGTGCTGGAGGCGGCGGGCGAAGGATCGCCAGGACTAACATCCTCTGTTTTGAGAGAGGAAAGGCATAAGTGTGACCACAGAGGAGCACAAGGGAATAGAAGGAAGGATGCGGGACACCGACGTGCCGTGGGAGGGAGGGTGATGGCAGGATGGCTCCTGCCTGCGGCAGCAGCATCCTCTGGGGCTGTAGCTCACTGCCTGCTCCGCAGCCTGCTCCGTCTGGGGCTGGAGCAGTGCAGGACAACCCTCCTTAGGTGGGCTCTGTGGTTGCACCCAGTGGACAACCCGAGAAGCTGCCCTGGCTGCAAATATCACCAGGGGTTGGAAAATCTGGAGAAGAGTCCTTGAGGGGATGAAAATTATGTGGGGCGGTTTAAATGAGCTCAGGAGGCAGCGTCATGGCTGGGGCTTGACGTAAGCTTCCCCAGCGTCTGCAGATGTCCGGGCTGTTAGCAAAATTACTAAAGCTAAGTGACAGGGAAACCTGGGTTCTGAGGGACAGGCTCGAGGGAGGCTCTGAGCAGCAGAACAACGGGAATCCTGGAGAAGATGAGGGCACTGAAGGTGCTTCCTAATCTCATTTTGACAGAGAATTTGCTAATGTGATAATCTGCATTGCGCAGAGAGCAGAGCGTGGCCACCTCCCACAAAATGTCACAGCTCTGTCCCCTGTTTGGGGGTCTTTCTTTTTCTTTCTTTCTTTTTCTTTCTTTCTTTCTTTCTTTCTTTCTTTCTTTCTTTCTTTCTTTCTTTCTTTCTTTCTTTCTTTCTTTCTTTCTTTCTCTCTTCTTTCTTTCTTTCTTTTCTCTCTTTCTCTCTTTCTCTCTCTTTCTTTCTCTCTTTCTTTTCTCTCTTTCTCTTTCTTTTCTCTTTCTTTCTCTCTTCTCTCTCCTCTCTTTCCCCTTTCTCTCTCTCTTCTCCTCTCTTTCTCTCTCTTTCTCTCCTTCTTTCTTTTCTTTCTCTTTCTCTCTTTTTCTTTCTCTTTTTCTTTCTCTTTCTTTTCTCTTTCTCTCTCTCTCTCTTTCTTTCTTTCTCTCTTTCTCTCTCTTCTCCTTTCTCTCTTCCGCCTCTCCTTTCTTTCCTCTTCTTTCTTTCTCTTTCTTTCTTTCTCTTTCTTTCTTCTCTTTCTTTCTCTTTCTTTCTTTCTTTCTTTCTTTCTTTCTTTCTCTTTCTTTCTCTCTCTTTCTTTCTCTCTCTTTCTCTCTTTCTTTCTCTTTCTCTCTTTCTCTTTCTCTCTCTTTTCTTTCTCTCGTCTTTCTTTTTTTTCTTTCTTTCTCTCTCTTTTCTTTCTTTCTCTCACTCTTTCGCTTTCTTTCTTTCTCTTTTTCTCTTTCTCTCTTTTCTTTCTTTCTCTCTTTTCTTTCTCTCTTTCACTCTTTCTTTCTTTCTTTCTCTTTTTCTCTTTCTCTCTTTTTCTATCTCTCTTTCTTTCTCTTTCTGTCTCTCTTTTTCTTTCTCTCTCTCTCTCTTTTTCTCGCTTTCTTTCTCTCTCTCTTTCCCTCTCACTCTCTTTTTCTGCCTTTCTTTCTTTCTTTCTTGAACTGAACGGGCTTTTTTTTTCTTTAAAAAGTCATTAAAAGAGCTATTCAGATGTATAGATTTCCATGGCGTATCTCCTGGGACCGGAAAAAGGAGCACAGGAGGGTGACTGTAACCTATTGATCAGCCGATGGGTAATGGCAGGCAGTGCTGGTGTGGAGGGCTCCCGCGTGGGACAGATGCCGGTCAGGGTGGGCAGCTTTAGCGACAGGGCCATTTGGAGCATCCCCCAGGCTTCACGCTCCCTCCTGGGAACTGCTGGCAGCTTTGGGGATCTTTTTCAGTCCCCCAGGGGCAGAACAGCCTTTGGGGTGACCAAAATGGTCTGGCTTTGTTGTAGCTGACACTGGAAAAGGCTCAATTTTTAATTTGTTCACAACCTGAAAAATAAATCAGCTTCTGATTGCTACACAGTGGGGACAGCCCGGAGTCTTGCTGGCTCCCACTGGGGATGTGTGCTGCCTGTGATGGGGATGAGAGAAACTTTTTATTGCCCAGAGGGTCTCCTTCTTCCCCCCAGGGCATCCCATCAACCTTGACCCTACACCTCCCGGTGCGGAGCCGGGGCCAGCAGCGTGTAAACCCCCAGCACTGGGGCGACCCTGGGCAGCTTATTCTCTTGCACTTGCAGGGACCACAGCCAAACCCCGTCTTGTCTCGGCTGCTCGAGGCCACGCTCTGAAACTAAAGTGCGCGACTCGGAGACAGCCCTGGCCACGGTTGTTCAGGGAGTGCCACAGGCAGCCCGGGAATGAGCCTCTCTGTAACCCCACCTCAGGGAGCTGCGTATATATAGATCCCTGGAAGCAGCTTTCTCCCTTGGCACATCTCTCCCACTTGGAATACCCCCTGTGCCCTTGCTGCTTGGCTTCCAGCAGCTTCTCTCCTTTCCAAGGAAAACAAGGCTTTGAAGCTGAGAAATCTGGAGGGAAAGCTGGAGGGAAAAGGGGGAGGACCACCTTGTAAAAGGGCCCTCACACGTGCTCAGAGATGAGCAGCCTAAAGCCAGCGGCAACAGGCGTCAGTGCCTGACCCTGGCTCATGGAGGCACATTTGTTTCATTGCAACGTGGCCGGGCTCTTCCACAAGGAGCGAAGCTGTATTTGTAAAGGAGGCCATGCCTCCTAGATCTTCTGGTTTGGTTGCCCTCTTTTACCAAAGCAGGAGCGCGCTCTGAGAGGGGGTTCAGGTACATGGGTGTAGGAGGACCTCTGTGTGGCTGCAGCTCTGCCCTTTTCCTAGGGGAAGAGCTGCCCTGGTGCCTGGCACATGCAGGAGGGGACAGAGGTCCTCCCACAGGCAGCACTGGGGTGGTGACAGGAGATAGAGACCCTTCGTCTCACACCTATTGGTCCCTCAGACACAGACATCACCTAGTCTATTTGAGTGCAAAATAAAATGAGTTTACATTGCCATTAACAGTGGCCAGTGCTAAGCTTACGTTGCTCATGTTGCGTTGGCTAGGACAGCACTGGGAAGGGGACATCCATAGAGCAGAGAAAGGGCTGGTCGCAAGTGCGGTGCAAGACTCACAGCACCTCCATCCCTGCTGGGGGAGCAGGTGACCACAGGACAGTCCTGCCCTTCCCAAACATCCCTGTGGCTGCAGGGAGCAGCCGCCTGCAGAGAGAGGGATAGGGACCATGAAAGTGGGAGGAGGTCCGAAGGACGGTCAACCCAAAAGAAGCCAACAAGGTTTCCTAGGGCAACTACATCTGCTTCTGTAACATTTTGAAGTCCCTTAGCAATGACAATCACAAAGAATGGTTGAAATAACAGGGGCGTGAGGGTCTAAAACAGCTTGAATTTGCTGGCAATGAACGATGCTGTCACTGGGCTATTCGTATCTGGAGTACAGCCGAAGGGCCCATCAGGGAGCTCTGCATGCTCTGTGCTACAGCCCATGCTGAAAATGGAGCGTGGTCCAGGTGCTGAGGACGTCCACTTTCTTGCCACCAGTTATTAGGGCACAAGTCTTATGAGGAGCGGCTGAGGGAGCTGGGATTGTTCAGCCTGGAGAAAAGGAGGCTGAGGGAGACTCTCTACAACTACCCGAAAGGAGGTTGTAGCGAGGTGGGGTTACTCCCAAGTAACAGGCAATAAGACAAGAGGAAATGGGCTCAAGTTGTGCCAGGGGAGGTTTAGATTGGATATTAAGAAAAATTTCTTCACCAAAAGGGTTGTCAAGCTTTGGAACAAGCTGCCCAGGGAAGTGGTCGAGTTGCCATTCCTGGAGATATTTAAGTGTAGATGTGGTGCTGAGGGACATGGTTTGGTGGTAACTTCACAGTTTACAGTTGGAGTCAATCATCTTAAAGGTCTTTTCCAACCTAAATGATTCTATGATTCAGAGAGCTTGTCCAGGGATCAAAGCACTTTTCAAAAGGCTGTAGAATAGGATATTTCCTCCATAAGGATTTTTTGTCCAGGAAACCCTTACCTCCCAAAAAACCAACTGAGAGCTCCCAGAACCCCCAACCCCAATCATTTTGAAGTAATGATGGTGTTGTTTCAACCTGATCCCAGCAGCACTGCCGCAGGTGACATGCTGTGCTTCTGTGACTGCAGGAACTGAGCAGTTTACACTGGGAGGTTGGTTTTCTCTCCCTTTTCTCCTTTCCCATCCCAAGCCCGTCACGGTTTTCCTCTGTGCCCACGAGCAAGTCAACATTCGCAGCTCTGTTTGTTACCAGCAAAGTGTGTTTTCTATTTTGTGTCTCAAAGGAAGATAATGAGGAATAGGTAATGTTCATGAAGGGGTTTGAGATGTTGTCATAGAAGGTGTTTGGGGAATGTGAAATACTTGTGATCCTAAATTTAGCTCTGAAAGTCATGCAGCCCAGTTTCCTGGCACAAATACCAGAGAAAGTCTTGAAATCTGAACGTTTTCCAAGCACGGCCACAAGCTCGAGGCTGCAGTAGCCACCAGTGGTGCCGGGGATCCCCAGCTGTGCCTCCGGAGAGTCCATTGCCTTGCTGAGGTCCCAGACCACCCTCTTCCTCCCAAGCTGTTCACACCAGGAACCCGAAACACCAGCGGTTTCTGTCCTTGCTCTGGGTGTGATGCCTCCGTATGTGGCCTGCAAGAGCCTTGTGGGTTAAGATTATTTTTCAAACCTAACAAAAGTGGCAAATTTAGGAGGGTTACAGTACTCAATTCAGTCAGTTCAGGGAGAATATGATAAATCTCCATCGGGATACGTGTTTTAGGAAAAGCACGGCAATTGGTTTTGGACCGACTGCTCTGAGATTTACTCCCTCTTCCCTTTCCTTTTGTTAGCCCGCTGAAGCCAGCCCATCCTGGCCGACACTGCATGGATGAGGGGTTATCATCCCCTGAGGGGTTAAATGCTAGGCAGATTGATATAAAAGATTGATCTGCTTAGGCAGAAAAATTTGGCATTAAGTGGAAGTTGGTGCTAAAATCCAAAGTCCAAGTGAAAAGCATGTAATTTAATCCTTGAGATGCTTAACCTCTGCTGACATCTTGCTTTATTTTTTTTCTTAGTGCCCGCTGCACACGTTCCTGTGTGGAGAAGCAACTTGACGTAACTCCTGTCACATCTTGACTGGGATGCAGAGACCAGGTGTAGCTCTGGTCGAACTGGAGGCACTTGGTTTCTTCATCGGCCGCAGCTTCCCCGGGGAAAGGCTGAAGCAGGACTGCGGGCAGCCCAGGGAGTGCACCTGCTGAATGTGCATCATTGTTTAAAAATAAAAAAGGGGAGAGCAAAGAATAACATGGAAAATATTGCAAGGTCAGCGGATGGCGTGGGGAGGGCTTGTGCCTGGGCAGGGGGGTCTGGGCAGGGACAGAACAAATACCGGGAGCTGTGGACGTGGAGGCCACGTAAGGAGAAGGGGTCTGGGGTAATATGTGCTGTGCAGGAAGGATGGAGACGGCTCCCAGAGGTCCTGTATTGACATTGCACTTAGTAGTAATTTTCATTATTTTGCCTATTACAGTGTTGCAGCAAAGTTTCGGCCCGTTTATTCAGTCTCAGATACCCTCTGCTGGGCAAGACAAACCCTCAGTGTAACGCTCTGCGAACATGCTGGAGTTGATTCATGCAAGTAATCCTCACTGAAGCCACTGGGAGGACAACGGATTTGGTTAATGTTTAAGTGCTTGCACGATTAGGTCCCAGATTAAGAAACAAAGCCAGAGCAATAAAAGCATGCGCATGAGGAAGCAGAAGGGAGAAAGAGGGAATAATTAATTTTATTGCTCTAAGTCCAGAACCTGGCACGGCTTGAGGCCATGAAATGATCAGCTGGAAGAAAAAGATTAAAAAAATATTATTTTCGTGACATGTGTAAGATGTATGTGTTTAATCTATTGCCTGTTCTGTAGGGGATTTATTGCTGATTTCATAATTCACATGTGTTTTTCTCCATTTTCTGTGGAAGAATCAGCCTGAATTAAGGAACGGTTGAGCAAATGAGGGTATAGAAGAAAACTGAACAGCGGTTAAGACCCAAGTCTGGACCACAGGTATTCTGTAAGAGTAGTAGCTTTGACAAACAAAAATACACGAGTGGTAAAAAAAGCATTTAAGGAGGTAATATTTTATGACATAACCGTCATCCCATTGGCTTTGCGCTGGGAAGGAGCGCTGAGTTGCAGAGCTGGAAGCAAGGGCAGGCTCAAGCTCCGAGGAGGTATTTTCGTTTTATCTCTGACCAGCCAGATGGTAAGTGACTTCTGAGTGGTTTTAGAGAAATTACCATAAATATATTGACTGCATATGGGAACGGTGCTTTTATATGGTAAGTGTAACCGTGAGCAGGGCTGGGTATTGCTAAATGAATATTTAAAGCAAATGTCTGATAAGTTCTTCAGTGGCAGTTTGACTTGTGAGTCACGTTGCACAGTCCCCAACCATGCCCCTCTCTATTTATAAATTCATGCCTTACTATATCTGACTCGCTAAATAAGCCTTCCAAATTGCGGAAGGGATTCTGGTGGCGTATTATGGGACGTGGGGAATCATTTAGAAGAGTAAGGGAAGTTAGAAAGGGCATGGCAAATCTCTGCACGCTCGTCGCCTTCTGAAGAGCAGCGCTGATGTGCCACTTGGCTTTTTCACGGTGAAAAAGTCTGGGAGGGGCATCCCATCAGCCACAGTCTGCCGGGCACAAGGTGGGGAATGAAGATGAGAGGGAGGGCTCATATGGTCCGAGCCCCTGGCTGTGTTTTAGGACATGCAGAGGCCCAGGGCGAGGTTATCCCAGGGAAGTGTGCCCACAAACACAATTGCGATTGAGCTGTCATTCCCTACACACGGTGCCTGGAGGGAGAGTGTGGAGATGCTGGAGCTCATCCCTGCTAATGGAGAGGAGTGGAGTCTCGGTGGGGGTCCCTGCCTGCATCTGCCCAGGACCCTGACACACTCGAGTGCTCTTTCCACTGACAGGACTCTATCCATTTGATAGGACGAGGGGTAATGGTTTTAAACTGAAAGAGGGTAGATTTAGATTAGACGTTAGGAAGAAATTCTTTCCTGTGAGGGTCGTGAGACACTGGAACAGGTTGCCCAGAGAAGCTGTGGATGCCCCATCCCTGGAAGTGTTCAAGACCAGGCTGGATGGGGCTTTGAGCAACCTGGTCTAGTGGGAAGTGTCCCTGCCCATGGCAGGGGGGTTGGAACTAGATGATCTTTAAGGTCTCTTCCACCCCAAAACATTCTATGAGTCTATGATTCCAGGTGGTTGCTGGCCATGGGGTGCCTCAGCTCTGGCAGGGCTTCAATGCACAGGAAGGCGAGCGGACACATCTCTGGAGCTGCATCCTCCTCCCCAGGGCTCCAGCTGGAGATGGGAGAAAGTGCGTGTTACCAAACGCTGGGCTGCAGAAGCCCTCCCAGACACTGCGTCAGTGCCCACCACTGGCACAGGGTTTGTGGCGTCTGTGTTGCTCCCTGAAGCAGGGAGAAAAAGGCAGGAAAAGGCTCCCCGTGCCCTGCCTGCCGCTGCCTGCAGAGACAGGACCCCCATCCCTGGCAGGGACCCAGCCAGAGCCCCCGTGCACAGCTGCTGGGTTGTGCTGGGTTGTCCCATTTGGTGTTCTCTTCAAATGCCCAAGCCCGTGACTCGTGCAGAGCGGTGCACACCTCCCACCAAGCCGGCGGAGGGCAGGGGCAGTGAGGCAAGTGTGCATCAGATGCGCAACAGAAATGGTACTGGGGAGCACAGTGGTGGTGCCACTAAGGTGGAAGGACGAGTCCTGACCTGTTCTGGCCATCTCCTCTCCATAGGCAAAGGGCAAAGAGGTTCAAAGACAGGCAAAGAGTTTTTAAAGGCTCGTTCGTATGAATGCATGATCTTCTTTTTCCCTGGCAGTCATTCTGCCATGGTGGTTGTCTTCAAATGCACTGAGCAAACGAGAGACCAGGACTCAATGTGGGACACGCGTATGTTCTCATCTTCGGAGCCACCTTGGGGCCTGAAGGTCGTGTCTGCCTTCGCAGAAGGAAGGGTGGTGCAGTCAGTGTAGGCTGTAGCAGCCTGTAGCCCCAAAGACCTTTAATAAAACAAAATTTGGTATCATACATGGACATACACAAAATTCCCTACACATAAATCAGTATTTAGATTCCATGAAAGCAATTTCTTTCCTGCCCGGCTTAGCAAGGCCATGCTGCTGTAGTGTTCATTCATCTTCGCTGAGCATCTCCCCCCGCAGAGGTCTCAGGGCAGGCAGTCGGTCTGAGCACCACAGCGACAGCAAACTGAAGCAGTCACGTAGGGCGGTTCAGACAGCGGTAAAACTACAAGTGAACTAGTATTTCACAGCGGGAGGAAGACGCTGTCTGCTTTTGTGCCGGTGGGGGAACGGGAGCGTGGGGACGGCAGGGATGCCCGCCTGGCTGTGGGAGTGCCAGGAGCACAACCCAGAGTCCCAAATTCCCAGACATGGAATAAAGCCATCTACCTTGTCAGCTGCTGCTAGCAAAATGCACAGCTCAAGTTTGCTTGCAGGTAACGCTCGCGTTTCTTCTGAGTGAGCACAGAGCTGGCACCAAGCTTCTCCGGTGAACTTGGCTCAGCGCAAATTTTTTAGTTCCATATCCCCCGAATTTCCCGGCATTGCCCATCAGCCCTGGCCCAGGGTGAGCAGAGGGTGCAGAAGGAGTAATTTCTTTCTTGCTAGTGTGGCAGGCGAGCATCGGTGCTGGGGCAGGAGCCGGCAAGCTGCGCAGCCAGCTCCTCTGCTGCTCCAAAAACAGTCCCCTGCAGTGCCCTTGGCCCCCTTGGAGGGGAAACCAGGACATAATTCTCCATGTGCAGCCTGGCTGACACTTACAGAGGTGTTTCTGGCCACTGATGGTTTGTTTTTCACGGGGCGGTGGGGACAAGGTGGGGTCCAGCTGCCTTCCCCCCCCCCCCCAACCCCCGGTGCCGCCATGGACTCAGGGCTCCATGGTGGGTGGTGCAGGGAGAGGTCTGGTTCAGGGGCGGCTGGGGCTAGATTCACACCAGCGAGCTGGGGAGATGAAAGTCAGCCTAACACCACTCTCCAGAGCCAACACGTTCCCTGCACTGAGTAGATAATTCATTATAAACAATATACACAGATGTCAGCACTCTCTAGGGGAGCCGCTCACAAGTGGTGGACAGGTTTTTTTCAAGGGCACTCATTTGTCAAAACAATTCTCAAGATAATTTCTGGTGCCTGGGGGGATGCAGCATTTCAAGCTGGGTCTTTTTTTTCCTGCTGGGCACGGGTTGTGCTTCGTCCCAGTCCCCTGAGAACCAAAAATCCCAGTGCCAAGCCATGTGATGGCAGATTTGAGGTATCCTTTTCCGTAAGGACCCTGCAGGGTCTGTAGCTGCCGTTGGAAAGCGACTGGCCTTTTCAGTGACTGTCCTTGCAGGGAGGCTGTTTTTCTGGAGTATTTTGGGATGGAGAGAACCAGCGGGGACAAACAGGTGTCTGGAGACAAATGTATTAAAATGTTAGTCTGGAGAGACCTGGGGAAATGGCTGTAGTGTTTGCTTTTCTGTATTTTAGATCGATACTGTCTTTTGCTGAAGGGCTGGGCTTTCTCCCAGGAGGCAATAAGGAAGCCCTTTAGACCGGATGGGAAATCTTCCACACAATGCTGGGTGGCGTGAAGGGCTGCAGAGACCCCCCCCCCACCTTCCCCCTACCAAGGCACGCCAGTGGTTTAATTACAGAAATGGAGGAGGCCCAGGTTGGAGGGTGCATCTCGCCTGCTGCCTGTGCAGAAGGGGCATCGGGGCTCAGGACAATGCCAGACCACAGGCCAGGATGGCTGGCATCCAGTCCCGATGGCTTCTGCTGTGGTGCTGACAGAAGGGCTGAGCCCCTGTGGCCCCACTGTCCTGCTGCCGGCGGCTACTGGTGGGTCCTAGCAGCACTGGTCCCTGCTGCCTCCCACAGACAAAGCCAGGCAGGATGCCGAGGTTAGAAACCCGGACCCAGCGTGGCCCTTTCCAAAAAGAAAACTGCAAAGCCAGTGTCCGTCCGGCAGCACTTAGCACGTATGCATGTGCTCAGGCTGGTAGCTGGGGTTCCTACCAAGCCAAAGGAAGGGACATGGTAAGACTTTAATCTCCCGCCTCGCTGGAGGCTAAATGAACCGTGACTACACTGGTGTTTCCCAGTTCGATGGCCAAATGGCTAATTGCGTGCCTCTTGCTAGCTGCGGAGACCTGCCCACCCGGGGTTTGCACATCTGCGGGGTCCCAAGGGTTAAAAATAGATCCCACCCTGCCGATGGCACATTCTATGTCCATTTAAAGGTGTGCCATGCTTTTTGTGTATTTCCATCCTAACGCTCCTCTCTGAGATCAGAGGAAAGGCCTTCCCCAGGGCTGACATCTTGTTCAAGGTCCCTTTTATTTTCAAAGCGCGGCTGCCCGGGCCAGCTCCCCTCCCAAGCACTATTCCAGCAGGGCTGCGCTTGCCACCGAGGTGCCTTGTGATCAACTGGGAACTACAGCAAGATTGCCAGCATGGCTGTGGTGCTCTCCGCTGCCGTGGTGGCCGCCCTGACATGTAGTCAGCAGCCAATGAGTTTGTATTTCTGAGCATGGCAGGGACCCGCTCTCTAAATGAGTAAAACATTTTTCCTTTGTTTTTCTTGGGATGCGGATGGGATGAGGTGGTCGGTGAGGCACACAAGCGGGCGCTTGGGCAGATTTAGGAGGAGGACAAACCAAGCAGAGCTGCTGCTAGTCCTGCCGTGGAAGGGGAGCGATGAGGAGGGGGCTGGCGTGGTGGCGGTGGCACTGCTCTGCACCCTTGGAGGCGTGTGCTGCTCCTGCCGCTGCGGTGGCCAGGAGTGGGGAGCCGGGAGCAAGGCAGGGTGTGCACGGCAGGGGGGTGCCGGCAGGTTTCTTCTGCGGAGCCAGGCTGGCAGGAGCTGCTTGAAAAGGGGCTTTCTCAGCTGGCATCCCCCAGGTCACGCACAGCCCAGGCCACCGCCTCGCACAGCGTGTGAAACCCAAGAAAGCCTGGATAATCTCCAAAGGGCAGATGAAATTCCCATATCAAGCAAGCTTCACTCTAGTTCTGCTGAAGCCCAGGGAGGTTTGCCTTCGTGGGAGGACCTGTGTGCTTTTATAAGGGGCTCCATTCCTCGCCCAGGAGCCCCAGCCAGTCAGCGTGGCTGAGACCATATTAGGGATGCCATTCCTGGAGTCCGGACTGCACACCCCCATCGCGTTCCCCATAGGAAGGCTCCCCGCGAGGTCCCCCCTGCCCTGACTTAAAGAGGCAGCGAAGGCGGCAGCTCCGCGGTGAGAGGCGGGGAGGACAGGGCCCCACTCCTCATCCTCCAAGCCAGCTCTTCCCAAACGGGTGGAAGTGAGGACAAGCCAAGATGCCAGCGGGGAGGGAAAGGGGAGTCGCCAGCCTGCCCCCAGCCTACTGCTCATGGTTCACAAGGCTGACTTTGCCTCCCCAGCTGTCTTCTCCCAGTTTCTTTCTGCTGGCCCTGTGTAATTTTGGAAGAAATCTAGGAGCTGAGCTCAGCAGCTGAGCCCCGCTCCTGTTTGGTAGGAAGGGAGCTGAGCCCTCCATGCGAGTGGCTTTATTTGGGACTGAACCTTGGCAGGGCACAGCAGTGCCCCATCAAGAGGCTGGGACTCCTGTGTGCCAGGTACCGCTGAGGGCAGGGAAACCCCTTCTCAGGGAGCTCCCTGCAAGCCTTCCTCCTGCCCCATCACAGCATCCTCCTCCACCCCTCGTCCTCAGCTGGAGCCATCATGTCCTTCAGGGCTGCTTCTCTAGGTGGGCTGGGGGAGAGCTGTCAATAAGCAGGCTTTCCTGAACGGGTGCTAGAGGTGCTTCAGAAAAAGGTGGATGGCTGTGGCCATTTTCACTGGACAATCTCAAAGCACGCAGTCGTGCCACTGAGGTCTGTAGATGGAGTTTATGTTGGGATGAGGTTTATTCTGTGTTGAACATCTGCCATCGCCAGGGGAGGAACAATGAGCTTAGGCTACACAGATTTCACAAACTGACAGTGAAATCAGCCAAGAGTCGACACTGAGCTGCCACTAATTTCTGGTGTTTAAAATCGGATTCAGGAACACACACTCGAGCTGGGCTTGTCCCTTAGCCATCTCACTGCAAACTCTGTGAAGCTTTTTCAAGCATTAAGCTATTTCCCACAATGCAGTTATTATTACCCATTAGTTTATTGCTTGGGAAACTGAGTCCCATCCCTGAGCAGGCTGGTGTTAGGTTCAGGATGGGCACCGAGCTCCATGATGGGCAGGTGCCAGGTTTCCACATGGGGAATGGTGAGACATGCGCGTTCCTACGGTGGGAAAAACAGCCTGAACCTCTAGGAATGGCTTCTGTCCCCATCACCTAGAGGTGACGCTAGCTCAGCGGTGACAGCCTGAAGCACTGACCCTTCAGAGCTGATCACTTCAGCAGCACTCCTTTACTGCTGTGAGATGGGGAGCAGGTTACAGCACAGGCCTCTCCATTTCTCCCCAAAAATTTGTGTTCTCCCAGTGGCAGATTGGCTCTCAGAGGTGGCCAGCCCATGCCAGAGATTTGTAATCCCTTGCTTGTGTCAAATGCCGTTCCAGCCTCTCGGGTGCCGTGCTGCGGTGCAGGGGCGAGCAGAGGAGCGGAAGACATGCCTGGGATTGAAGAAAGAACATGAACAGTGTCGACAGTAAAAGTAATCCTGACCAGCGGCCGGATTGCTGCCCCAGAGCTCCAGAGAGATGAGAGTACGAGAGGGGAACAGCTTTGTGCGGCATTATGAGCTTGAGACAAGGTTGGAGGGAAGCGTGTGGGCTCAGACACTTCTCCACCGCTTGCCTTCCCCTGAAGGGGTGCACAGAGGCTGCCTTGGCCCACGGAGGTGGCACCCTGTAGGTGAACCCGCTCTTCTGATCCTTCTCTCATGACAGTGTTACCCTGTGGGCAGCTGGTGCAGACCTAAAAGGGATAATAGTCCATGAAACCAAAGACCCCGCATCGGGAGGATTAACCAGGCTTCTATTAACAGCGCGATGGCTTGTTCCGTGAGGTGGCTGGGACAGCTACCCCTGCAATTTGGCAGAGCTTCACTAATCTAGGTGAAGGCAGAATTTCACAGGTCTAGGAAGCCTGTGTTTTTCTCCCTGCCTGGCAAAATATTCTTTCTGGTTTGGAATTTATGCTGTTCGGTACTTTAAAAATATGGTTCTCTATGAGAAACGGCTTCTTTCTTTTCCCTCTTCCCTCTCTCCCCCAGACTTTACCCAAGCAATAGCTCAGCAGCCCAATTTCAGATCACGACAGATCCTGTTTTGGCTGGAAGCCAGCCTGCCGATCTGAGAGCTGTGTTGACATGTAATTTTCCACTCTTACTACATACAAACTGTCTGCTGTCCCCCCCTTATTGCCTGGACCCACGGAGAGGTGCAACAGGAAAAGACTGCAAGTCAAAGCCGTGTGTAAACTACCCCATGCAATTACCCCGTGTCTTTCTGTGACCACGCTCTACAAAATAACATACATGCTCATTTTTCATTTCCTGCTACTTTTTGCATAAAAACCAAATTATTTCTCCGCTGTGGTTATTTCAGACAGAAATAAGACCGTTTCCCAGGCCAGGCTGCTCTCCTCCCTGGAGAGAAGGTCTGGCGCTCCCACTCAAATGGAGGTAGCGGAGGAAATCAGGACTCCTGGGGTTTGGCATTGATCAGTCACCTGCCACTGATCTGGTTTGAACCTCTCGACTTACCTGGCCACCTGGTGTGCTACCTGTAGGAGAGCAATAATAAGGATTAAGAAGCATAACTAGGATCCGCAGGGGGGAAGTGCTTTAAAAGGAAAAAGCATGTTTAGAATTTCAAGTGGGTCTTTATTTTGTTTTTAGTGAAGGAAAAAAAACAACAAAATATGTAAGGGAGGAAACGCTAGTGTTAGTGTCATAAATATTGTGGTTCCTCTTTCAGGACTCATTTGATAACTGGCTACTCTCAGCCCATGGAAGTCTCTGCCATGAAGTATTGAAGCCAAAACTCATTAGGATTAAAAAAGTAATAATGTTTATACAGCTACGCTGAGAACATCCAGAGCTGCTGTGCTGAGGACAGGGAATGATTCTCGTCTGGCACATACAGGGCCGCTTGGCTCTAGCTGGAGGGGTGAGGAAGGACTTGTCCTTCTCCCAGGACGGTCTCAGCATCCTCCCCCAGAGCTGCCAAATGTGCTCTGGAGATGTTTTGGGGTGGTGGCTGGCCTGAAGGGACATTGGGCCCTGTTGCCTGGTGGTTCCTACATAGTAAGCCCTAAGATTGATTGTGGCAGGCTGCGGGGAACATGCCCAACAGCCACCGCCGCGGCTTGCCATCAGCCCTAGGTAATGCGTGATTTTCAACGTCAGTGATGCTGGGTGTCTCTGCATGCTTCTGATACAGGTCTTTTTATACAAGTGGTCCCCAGTCCTTTCCCAAGCCTAGCTGCTGCCAGTCCGTTGGGTGGGACGGATGCGCTGAGGAGGAGAAACTGGAGCAGGATTGTGAAGGTGCGGCTTACCTCGTTGCACATGGGTGGCTGGGCACTCATTTTTATGCCAGCTAGGGATAGAGGCCCTAAACCCAGTATGGTACAACGGAGAGGATGGGTGGAGGCAGCTACTAACAGTACTATGTTATCCACAAAGCGCTGACATCTTTCAGGCTGATATGAAGAGTAGATGCCCGATCTGAAGAGTGCAGAGTTTAGGGAAAAAATGCAGAAAACGGGAACTGACAGACTGCGTGCCAGGATCTGGTGTTTCTGGTTCTGGCATTTCACGTGTGACAGCTGAGACACAGGTTAATGGCTGGGTGGCAAGTTTATGGGCACCCCAGAAGTTCCGCCCAGCAAAAGATGAACCTTTGTCAGGGAGGGAAGCCATCAGAGAGTATCCATGTACCTCTGATACAGCTGAGTCTTCCTAAACTGAGGACAGAATTTCTTTGGGAAGGAAAAGCCGTAAACAATTGTTGCTCTAAAATCATACCTGGGAACAACAGCAAGCCTTTTCATAACCACAACTGCCAAGGTAATGCTTTGCAGGTTGGCTCAAAATGACATTTTGTACAAAATAACATTTTCTAGATGGAAAGCAAATGCTGCAAACCCCAGACCTTGCCCATTTATATGAAACCCACTAATGTCATCTGCTCATATAGACTGAGCAGAATCTCGGAGTAAGAAACCACAGTCCCAATTAATTGGGGAGTAATCCGCTCTCCTCTCTAGCCAGCGCTGCTACGGCAGCATTCTCTAGTGCTGTCTTCAGTTACAAGTATTTTCATCCCAATTGTCCCTCATTATTTTCCAAGAAATACCCTCCGTTACAGCAGGTGGTGCTGAGGGCATGGCTGGAGCACAGTGGGACCACAGAGGTACCACTAAGGGCAACAGGAGAAGGCAGCGGGGACAACCCAGCTGCCGCTGGAGCCTTCAGTGGGGATAATGAATGAGCGAGGCAGGTCCCGAATGTAATCCTCAGGATAGCAGTGAGAGGAGGCAAACCGCTGCATCTGCCTGGTTTTCTTCCAGCGAAGCACGTAGGCAAAGGCTCCTGTAGGTCTGCCTTGGACAGGGCACCACGCGCAGCACAGCACGGCGAGAAGGTGCTCTCAGAAGGAATTCCTCACCCATTTTTGAAGCTGTTGCGTGATGGCTGATATGTTGGGGGTGCAATTTCTGTGCCTGTCTTCCCAGTAGGTATGCTGCCCAGGCTCCGCTCCCTCGTAGCTCCATTGCTGCCTACTCCCAGGAGCAGCCAGCAGAGCAGAAGGGAGCTGGAGAAGCTCTAACTGGTTTTAAAATGGAGCTTAATAGGTTTACGAATGCAGCTGTACAACGTGCCTGCCTGCGGAACCAGGCACGGCAGTGCAATTGGCCTCTCCTGATTGCATTTTCCTGAATCGCAGGGGGGACACCTTGCATTTCCCCAATACCCTGCTGTCATGGGGCTGTTCCAAAACTGCAAGGGCTGTGGGGGCTGGAGGGCAATATCCCAGTGCTTCTGAAAACGTCAAGCAACATCTGTGCCCCCCTCTCTCACCCCGGGGCACCACCGGCTTGCAAAGCCTCAACCGGTCCATGTGAAAACAGAGAGCTGTATTCTACTCGGTCTGAGCAGCGATTAAACTAAAGCAGTTTGGTTATATTAGCTGCATCGGGGACGGCATCAACCTGCTGCGCAGGCGGGGGGGTGCTGTGCGCATCCACCGCCCCCTCACATTAAAGCCACCAGCACTTTTGCTACACCCGGGGGTCTGGGCCAGCGTTTTCCATCCTGGGTACCCGTGTCAGCTTGCCTTTTTTCGTTTGTACCAGTTAGGGCAGGCCCAAGGCAAGCCAGGGCAAAAAAATACTGTTTGCCTGCTTATTTATAAAAAAAAAAAAAAAAAAAAAAAAAGGTAGTTTCCGACAACTGTCTCTGAAAATCCGTCAGTGCCCCCGTGTGTTGGAGCGGCGGCTGGAGGGGTGTTTGAAGAGCCACCGCGCAGAGCCCTGCTGCGTTTTGTCACCCAGAGGGTTGGGGCGGGACGAGGGGGACCCCGCTGTCCCCTCTCAGAGAGAGGGGCTGCTGCCAAGCCGTGGGGGCGTGCGGTGGCGATGGCAGCGCAGTGACCCTCCCCAGGACAAGCGCAACCCACAGGGGCCAGCATTGGGGTGCGATGCCTTAACTGCGGAGCTCGTGAGGGAGAAGGAAACAGCCAGAAGCCGCGTTCGGTGGAGGAGCGGTGCGCGGCCGGGCCCCGCTGCAGCCACACCGCAGGGGCCGCCGCCGGCTGCGCAGCCCGCCCCGCTTCCCGCATTCACCACCCGAGCGCTTCACTTCCCAAGCCACCGCGGCTGGGCGAGGCGAATCCTGTTCTGGCGCTCACAGCAAGGGGATTTTTAAGGCAGATTGATGCAAAACGGAGAGAGAGGGGACCCTGTCGTTGCAGGCGCCTTTGCCTCCCTCCCCCCCGCCCCCCCCGCACCCCCTCCCTCCGGCAGGCCCCTACCGCTCTACCCATCTTGCGGAAGCGGAGGTTAAATCAACGCTGCGGTGCAGCACAAAAAAGGAGTTGTTGTTGCGAATTCGTTAATTCCGAGGCGCTGCGCGTTGTAAGCACCGTTTTAAGCAGGCGCCGGGCTGAGCCCCGCTGTCCCCCTCGGCGGGGCGGCAGGAGGGGTTTCCGGCCGCGGCCGGTACCCGGGGGAGCACCCAGGCTTCCGCACCCTCCCTGTGCCCCCGGAGCGGGCGGCTGCCGGTGGGCGCCCGGTTTTGGGGGCCCCGTTCCGCGGCCCGCTCGGGGCTCGGCCTGGTGCCGGGGACACACACACACACACACACACGCGGCAGGCGGAGGGGGGGCTGCCGGGCAGGGGGTGTCCCCGGGTGCGCTCACCCCAACGTCCCCTCACCGTTCCATCCCCGCCCGGGGGCGGCGGAGCGACACCCCGCTCCCATCTCCTCTCCCCCGCCCGCGCGTGTCACGGGCCGCGCGCGCCGTGACGCCAGAAAGGTTGGGCGGCGCGTCGCTATTGGCTGCGGGCGGGCGGGGGCGGGTCCGGGCGCCGCTGTTTGGATTTAAACGTTGCAGCGGGAGGGGGCGGGCTCGGCCCCCAGCGGCGGCGGCGAAGGCGAACGCGAACCCGAACCCCAACCGCTGAGGCGGCTGATCCCGGCTCTCAGCCCCGCTATGGTGGTGCCGGCGCGCCGCGTGAAGACGGAGTACATGAAGCGCTTCAAGGAGCCCAAGTGGGAGTCGTGCGGCGCCTGCTACCTGGAGCTGCTGCGCTACCGCCTCAGCCGCCGCCTGCTGGAGCAGGCCCACCGGCCCTGGCTGTGGGACGGCTGGGAGCAGGACAGCGGCGGCAGCGGCAGCAGCAGCAGCACCGCCGGGTCACCTTCGCCGCCGGGCGCCGGCAGTCCCCCGGTGGCGCAGGAGGAGGAGGCGGCGGCAGCGCCGAGCGAGGCGGGACGGGCGAGCCCCGGTAGGGAGCGGGGGTGATGGCGGCGGGAGCGGCGGGGGGTGTCTCCGGGGAGCTGGGGGGCGCGGGCCGGCGATCCGAGCTCCGCCGGGGCCTGCCGCCTCCTCGGCGGGGGGTGTTAAAGATGGCTCCGTCTGGTCGGCCCCGGCGAGGAGCGGGCTGTCGACCCTCGTCGGCGCCCGGGCCCTGCGGGGCGTGCCCGGCTCCCCGCCTTGGCTCGCCTGTGCCGGTCGGTGGCCGAGGGAGGACGATGGTGTGGCGGGGCCGGCGCTGAGGGAAGCGGGGCGCCGGGGTTGGTGTCAGGCGGGTGGGGTGGTGGGTGCGCGGGGCTTCCCGCTGGGTGCCCGCCGAGGGTGGTGTGTTGGAGAGCCGGACCCCCGCGGGGGCCAGGCCTCCCCTCCGCCGCGGCCCCGGTGGCCTCCCGAGGCGCTCGCCCTCCCGGAGCCACGGCAGTGAAATGCCCTAAATCAGGCCCTGGCTGGGGCTGCGGAGAAGCCGTAGCTGCTGCATCGGAGGCGTCTGTTTAAAGAGCCGAGTGGTGGCAACTCTCGCCCTGACTCACGGGCCCTTATGTAAACGGTTGCCATGGCAGCGGAGCATCGCCGCCATTACATAAGCCCGTTCCCTGGCAAAAGCAGCGGCGAGCGGGGCCGTGTGTGCCTGACGCCATCGCACACCTCCTCTGCCTCAGCTGAGCGCCCGGAGCTGAGGTCTGCGCTTGTGTCTGAGCGCAAGCAACTCCGCGGGCTTACGCAGGTGCGGAGCTAGTGGTATTTGTCTCTCTTCCTGCATATCTTGCCTTTTGATGTCTCGGGGATTAACGATGCGGGGTGGGTAGGCAGGTAACAGCACTGTCAAGCTTCCGAAGTTGATATTTTTTTATCCCATGGGATATCGTCTCTTTTCTATAATGAAAGAAAACTTTTATCTGGTAGCCATTGATTGGTGTTTCGCAATGTGCTTTGAATCAGCTGTGTATCTGTTGCACAGCAGCAGGACAAATCCTTGAGAATTGTTCAGTTAAGCCTCGTGCTGCCTAGGGAATCGTTTTGGGGTTAGATGTGCTTGCTTGGAGTGGGGAGACGTTACTCTGTTTCAATGTCCATGGGGCCTAAGCTTACCAGAATGATCTGTATTCCAATATTCAAGGCTAAACTGCATTCATCATCCTTAAGAATACTGTGTTATACAAAAGCTTTAGCTATGCTGTCATCTATTCAAGAGGCCTGGTGTTTCAGAGCATGTTAGTGATGTGGGGTTTTGCAGTGAGCTGTAGACCTCACGGCTGGGTGGACTTATGGTAGCCAGCCCCTATATGGGGGTGCACACAGCTGCCGGGTGCTGGGGTAATGCACTCCACCTCCCCAGAGCTGTGCAGTGATGGAAGCACCCCAGCTAACCAGTATGTAACAAAGTATTAGTGGGTCTAATCTTCCTTTCCTCAAGCAGGCCTTGAGGAAGTGAGACTGGGGAGTATGTGTGGAAGCAGTAAGTAATGTAGCATCTCAGTGAGAAGAAGCACTAAGGAGTTGCAACAGAGGAGAGACTGGTTGCATGGCAAAAGGCAATGTGTTCTGATGGGCAGTCTAAAGGCTTGGCTTCTAGTGAGAGGGGGGTGGAAGGTGCTGAAGCTGCACTCAGAACTTGGCACTTCCACCTTTTCTGATGCAGTCTGAACGTGTGCCAATCTAAGGCAGTTTTGGTAGCAAACAAAATTTCTTCTGCTCATTGAACCAGTGGGGTGGAGCAGGTAGCCTTCTATATTCTAGATGGGACCGGCGGTTGCCAAGGCTAGAGGCTGCTGGCCAGGGCACTCTGGTCCTTGGCCTTCTCCCTGACTCCTCTTTGGGAAGAGAGCTGTCTGGAGTTACTTGGTAGCCTGATTCTGGTAGGGTCAGTTTTGGCAGTGGATAAAAGCTTGATAGCTGTGGATGTGCTGCTCATGCAGGCACTTTCTGTGGTCAGTGATGGCATGTGTGACTATCCGGTGCATGCATAATTGTGTCCTCACTTACTGTATCCCAGTAGCAACTGGGACTGTGGGGCAACGGTGGCCTGTCAATCTAAGGGGTTTTGGGCCATTGTGCCTGCAACTTTGCCACGGTTGCTGTAAGGGAATACCTAATGTTCTATTAGTTCCTTGCTATTTTACGCTTATAATGGGAGAAAAATCTCTACCTAACATGCATTTCTTTGCCAAGTGGCTTAGGATAAATGTTTTTCTAAGTTCTGCCAGTATTTAAGAGCTTTGCAAGTCCTTAGCAGCAGGACTGAAACATCTCTGCTTAGGCAGCTGGATTAAGTGGAAATTTATTGTATACTAGTGTGTACACTAATATGTAAGCAAGCAACTCATTCAGTATTGGACAACTGTAAGGATGTATTTTTATTTTGCTTAGCAGCTGGCTAATTAAAACATGCAGAGGAGATAACATAGAAACTGCCACTCTGTGAATCTTCCATTGTTCAGCTGCTTTTTTTCTGGAAGAACTTAATTACACTGAAGTGCTGTGGGGGTAGCTGAGTGTGCTCATGTTGATGACATCTTTTGTCTTCAGAATCTGACATCCACCCACATGCTGCACAATGCTGGCTGTTACCTGGCTACTGCTGCTTCCCTCTGTTCTGTGTGGGGAACCTCATTTCTGGATGAGCGGTATTGAGAGTGCTTGTGGCCAACTGTGTTTGGCAAGCACTAATATTGCCTAGTATCTGTGGTAAAGCCAATTTGTAATAGTGTTTGTGGCAACTGTTGCTTCTTTCCCTCATTAAGATGAGCCTCTGTGCTTGTAAAGCAGTTTGTACGTGCTTCTGGTGTGTGTAGAGAAAGCTGATGTATGTAGCTTGACTTTAAGGTTTAGTGGTGTTGGTCTAAAGTACTACCAATGTGAACACCTGAGATAACATCGGACAAACAAGGTTTGTCACTGTATGTCATGCTTAAGCTATAGCTGAGTGATACTAGGGTGTGCTTGGTGGCAACTTTGGGTTAATTCTTTCTGGCCCTTCACTTGCAGCAACTGTTGTGGGACTGTTCTGTAGAACGTGCCCAGGCACAGATGTGCTTTAAACATAATCCAACAAAATCTTGACCTAAATCAACTGGTCTAGTTGCCACATCCTCAAAACTGTCAACAGAACCCAGTGGGCTGGTAAGTGAAAGACAGGAACTCTTGGCAGCGGTGCTGCTGTCAGACCTGTTGCTTGTGAAATGATACTGCTGCACACACATGCAGGATGAAGGCATCTTTCAATCCTTATTGCCATTTCGCCTTCAGCATTTTTGTGCACAGCCCTTAAGTGACAGCAGTGACAAGCTGGTATCAAAGCAGGTGCCACACAGTAGCTGGGGAAGTGACTGATCTGGATTAGTGCAACTCAGCAGAAGATCCAATTTCAAACTTAGAATCATAGAATTGTTCAGGTTAGAAGGACCTTAAAGATCATCTAGTTCCAACCCCCCTGCCATGGGCAGGGACACCTCCCACTAGACCAGGCTGCTCAAAGCCCCATCCAGCCTGGTCTTGAACACTTCCAGGGATGGGGCATCCACAGCTTCTCTGGGCAACCTGTTCCAGTGCCTCACCACCCTCATAGTGAAAAGTTTCTTCCTGATATCTAATGTAAAATCTCCCCTCTTTTAGTTTAAAACTGTTACCCCTTGTCCTATTGCTACACTCTCTAATAAAGAGTCCCTCACCAGCTTTCCTGTAGGCCCCTGTTGTTCCGTGATCTTGTCTGCCATGATGTTGCAGGTATATTTGCTGGCCCAAGCACATTGGAAGGAGTATCTTGTGGTGGGGGAAGAAGGCAGTAGTGTCAGTTCATAGTACGGTGATTCAAAGCTGCTCTAATATTTTTGGTTGGAAAAAAGCTTTGCTATCAAGGCAAACCCATTGTTGCTTTCTGAACTCTACAGCAGATGAAGCTTGGGTGAATCTAATTGACTCTGAACTGCTGTGTTGCTGGTTGCTCCAATGCTGCCTCATACAAGATCTGTCTGGAAGCAATGATGTTGCAATCAGCTTCAGCTGCGTTAGCAACTTTCTACCCAGCTGTAGTCAGTTGATACCCACAATTGAGTATATGCTGCCTGCAAGAGGTCTTGGAGACTTGCCCTGTTTGGAGAGATGTTTGTACTAAAGCATGAAATCCTGAGTTCTTCCCATGGCAGTTTTAAGCACAAAGTGCTTCTCCTGAACCTGAGGTAGTGCTGTAAGGAGCAAACATCTTTATATAGAGATAATACTGTTGACCCCTAGGGCCTGATCAGAAGGTTGTTGGTACTTCTAGTAAGTCAGCAGAGCCTTTGAAATGGGAGTCGGGTCTGCCCTGTAGAGCATGCAGTATTGTGGGAGGGAGGGAAGCTCCACTTGAGCTTTTCCTGCTTGAGCCCTGGATGGGAGCTGTTATTTAAGCTGGGCAATGCAGTGTTAAGTGACCTCTTCTGGGCAGGAGTTTTCAACAGCCATATTGGGTGGGCCTGGCAGCCTTGTTCTCCCTGCTAAGCACTTAATCCCCTCCTGTCCAGTGTGCTCTGCTTAGCATCTATGATGCAGTTTTCAATGTTCCTAGCTTTTTGCCCCTCTCCTGTCTAATCCCTGTAATGCTGCAGCCAGTTGGTTCTGAGTTCTCTGTGTCTGCTGGAGCTGGCACACTACATGGGAAGGAGATGGGTAGGTGTTGCTGCTGGCTGGGCTCCCTGAGCAGCTGGGCCTAACTCCTTCCTTGCTATCAACTGCTGCTTTTCTACTTTCCTGTGGAAAGGGATACTGAAAAAAATGGCTTGGATATAAACTATAGTTTAACAGTTGCTCAAATCTTTTAAATAAAAGATATCTGCCTTGTGCCTTCAGCAACTGAGTTCTGTATAAATGCGCTGTAGGGGTGGATTCACTGAAATACCTGCTCTAATAGCAGGAGCCCATGGGGTGCTATAGTGAGCTCTGGTATACAGCATTTACTGTAAGATTGTGTGCAGGACTCTGTGTGCCATTTACCCATATGCTTTCATTGCTATTTTGGGACAAGCTGGCTCAATCATTTCTGCACCAGCTGGGACTATATCCTAGTGAGCAGCATCCCCAGGCATGGCTGTTACCTTGAAGTAGTATCTTAAAGCTAAAGTATCCATGCAATTTCGGAGTCCCCACTTCCCTGTATTTTAAAGTCTCTAAATGCTCTCTCTGCTGCTGATAAAATCCCTGTTGCTCCATTCTCCTTTATAGAGAGGGAAGGTGCCATTTTTCCCTTGAACAGAGGATGGAACAGCTTCCCAAAATAAAAGCACTCCAGTTTCAGGATTGACAGCAGTATGTGTCCCTTCAGGGTTTTATTTTCTCAGAACAGTGCTTCCTTCTGATAATGACCTCCCTTACACAGAAGGGGACCTAGCCAGTCCCTTCTTAGAGATATGTGTGAATAATACTGTGCAAGGGGATAGCTCTGTGCTGCCTGTTGCAGCTGTGATGAATGAGGTGCCTTGTTAGCTGTGAAGCTGTGTGTCCCAGAGCCCAGGACACTATGCAAAGCAGGTCTCTTACCACATTGAGGTCACTGGTGCTTGCTTTTTATCCAGCCTCGGCCATAATGACTGTGACTTTGTGCACCCAATATTTAGATATGTGAAATTTGGCCATTTTCTGTTTTCACTCTGTCACTCCTTCGGCCTTGACTGCTGCTCTTGCTTGTTTTGTGGGGACACTCAACTGAATTCTTAACAAATACAGCTCCAAATACTTTAACACTGCTGGCTACTCTTTACCGAATACTCAGCTGTACTGCAGTATCATCTGTAGCTGAGTGCTGCACCTGCATATCTTGGAAGATGTGTGTATAGGCTAGCCTGAACAGGGCCCAGCAACAGGGCATCTGTGCTGGTTGACAGCAAGTAGAAAACATGGTGGCAAGGCAAGACTAACAGCTAGCACGAGAGAGCATGAGGAGGCTTGTCTCCTGAGAATGCTGGGGCATGTGGCAAGCCTTTGTGTCTTTACCCTACAAGTGCAAAGTGAGTGCAAGAGTAAATGGATGCTCAACTGGATGCTTACCCAGTGTGCCAGGCAGGTAACTTCCATTTCATCAGAGCTGGATGGATGCAGAAGCAAAATTAAAGCTATGTCAGGTTGGGCATGTACTTGCTTGACTAGCTAAATCATAGCAATTAGCAGGAATGATTGCTATTGTGACAAGCCCTTTTGTTTTTAATAAAGATACCTAGGTAAAATTTGTCCTCGTTGTTTGTGATGAACCTCTCAATATGTAAGCAAGCCTTAAACTAGATGAGCTCCTATGCCAATGGAGGAATTCCTGACATATGTACCAAGGTATGCATGGAGACTTGGAACAGAGGTAGCCTGCAGCTGGTCCCTACCACAACCAGAAATAGATGGTGTGGCAGAAAACGTGCAAGTTCAGCATGTTTATGTCATCAGTTTGAATGTATCACTGTGTGGATCTAGCAGAAGGCAGCATCTAATGCTCAAAGGTGGACCCTTGAAAGGAATCCCTTCCTAGTAGACTTCTATGCTTGTTAGGTTAATAAAAGGCTTTAGTTGCCATGGTTGGCTTAAAAGTCACAGAGACTTCAGATCACAATGTCTGCTTGTGCCCACAACACTTGAGGATCATGTTCGATGTCTAGCAAACAACTCCAACTTGTCCACACTACTGTTAAAGCTTTGCAGGATGGAGAACTAAAACAGGGTTCTGTTGTATATACTTTTTTCCAGAGTCATATTTCACTAATGTACTGTGAGCAGTATATTTGATTAGAATTATAGGGTAATTTAGGTTGAAAAAGACCTTTAAGATAAATAAAGTCCAACTATAAATCTAGCACTGCCAAGTCTACCACTAAACCATGTCCATCAGCACCACATCTACCTGTCTTTTAAATACATCCTGGGATGGCGATGCAACTGCTTCCCTGAGCAGCCTGTTCCAATGCTTGATAACCCTTTCAAGTGAAGAAATTCTTCCTAATGTCCAATTCAAGTCTCCCCTGATGCAATGTGAGGCCGTTTCCTTTCATTCTATGGCTTGTTACTTGGGACAGGAGACTGACACCCATGTTGCTAGAACCTCTTTTCAGGTAGTTGTAGAGGGTGATAAGGTCTCCCCTCAGCCTCCTTTTCTCCAGGCTAAACAACCCCAACTCCCTCAGCTGCTCCTCATAAGACTTGTGCTCCAGACCCTTCACCAGCTTTGTTGCTCTTCTGTGGACATGCTCCAATACCTCAGTGTCTTTCCTGTAGTGAGGGGCCCAAAATTGGACACAGTACTCAAGGTGTGGCCTCACCAGTGCTGAGTACAGGGGTATGATCACTTCCCTAGTCCTGCTGGCCACACTGTTTCTGATATAAGCCAGGATGCTGTTGACCTTCTCGGCCACCTGGGCACACTGCTGGCTCATATTCAGCTGGCTGTTAATCAACACACCCAGGTCCTTTTCCACCAAGCAGTTTTCCAGCCGCTCTTCCCCAAGCCTGTAGTGTTGCATGGGGTTGTTGTGACCCAAGTGCAGGACCTGGCACTTGGCCTTGATGAACCTCATACCATTGGCCTTGGCCCATTGATCCAGCCTGTCCAGATTCCTCTGTGGAGCCTTCCTACCCTCAAGCAGATCAGCACTCCCGCCCAACTTGGTGTTGTTTGTAAGCTTACTGAGGGTGCACTTGATGAGCTTGTCCAGATCATTGATAAAGAAATTAGTTTAGATTAATTAGTGTTAACAGAATAGTTCAAGATCTCTTCTCACCAGTTTGTAACACCAAACATCTCAAAGGTGGGAAAAATCTTTGGACATTCTTTTCCAGTCAGTAATGGTTATCCATGGCCATAATGTTATAAAACAGATTTGTTTAAACAACTTACAGCCTTATCATAAGGTGTAACTTTCTTACCAGCCTTTCTCTTAGATTTATAAAGTATTGCAGTGCTATACCAGATACTGGCTTCTTTCATCTGAAGTCTAAGATCAAAATTGTTGTCTATAAGAAGTATTATGCAGGAAAGGTCAAGAACGGCTAGCATGAGGCACCACAAACAAGGGAAAAACAGTTCCTCCATAGCTCTATAATGCAAGAAGATTGTGTCTTATGGAACAGTTGTTTCCCTGTGTTGTTATTATTATTTAATGTCTTATATAATGCTGATTCAGACTTCAGTGTTGATCTGCAAATTAACAATGATACAGGCTTTAAATTCTCCCTCACAAAACCTATGCTACATACCCAATGCCTGGAGGAGAGATGCTGGACCAATGTTAGGGAAGGTTTAAAAAGGCCGGGGGGGGGAGGGGGGGCAAATGAGCCTGGGAGAGTATTGCCTGTAGAGTGTGGTACTTTAAATGTAAAACACACTTCACAGAACAGATAGTAAGGCTGATGTCTATCACTTTCTAAGTCTTTGCTTCATACTCCCCTCTCCTCCATTAGCAGAAAACCATAATCATGATGCATGTATAATCAGGGAGCTTAAAAATGAATCACTTTTTTCTTTCAGTGGAAGCTTATAATATGAGGAATTTAATATTGCGTGTCCTCTTATCTGACTTCATCTCTGACTGGCTGGCAGCATCTACACGGCATTCAGCATTCCATCTGTTTGCTGTCTGAAAGATGGAAGGATGAAATAGTGAAGACAGAAGATCACTGGAAACAGTCTTCAAAATACTGACTGGAGCTACTGGTTATCTGTAGCCACACTAGTGGAAGGCATGTTTAAGTACGTGAAAGCTGATGTAGAGAGGGATGGGCTTGGAAATATTGTAGTCACTAAAGAAAGAACGAAGGCATTTAAGCAAGGTATATATGGGTTGCTAAGGAAGTAATGACTTTTCCATTTCTAAAAAAAGCACAGCTTCAATGATGTGTTAAGAGAGGCTGTGCAAACCAGACATTAATATGTTGTCATTGGGAACTCAAAGCATAACTTTTTTTTCTTTAGAGAAAGAAAGAGAAGAGCAAGAAAAGCAGCAGAAGGAAGAGCAAGAAAAGCAGCCGAGGGAAGAGCAAGAAAAAACTGTGGAACACACTTCTGTAAAGGAAGCAGACAAAACCAGCCGTACAGGACGACGTCCGAGTCGAAGTGCCTTGTCCAGTCGTAATGATCAAAGATCAGCCAAAAGCCCTCAAAAGACAGATGCACCAAAAGAGAACAAACATCCTTTTGCTCTGTATGGATGGGGAGAAAGACAGACAGATACTGGAAGCCAGAAAACTCACAATGTCTGTGCTTCTGCTTCAGCAAATGAAGTAAGTAGAAGCTTCTGGTTTGTTAAAGGGCGGTAGCTACTTAGTGCATGGGTAAGACACATGTCTAATATCTAGGTGAAAACTTCTCAGGGATGCCTTTATTTGAGTCCATGGAGATTCTAGCAATAAATTAAAAAAAAAAAAAAATCTAGCAATAAACCTGAAGAGGTTTGACATGTCCAAATCAAATAGCTCTTAACTGTTTTGAAACTTCTCATGTTTGACTAATACTTTCAAATTCTGATTAAAACGTGGCTGTCTTGTTTCTGGCTGTTACAGTGCTACCAGCAAAACTGGCTGTTTATAAATGTATTTCTGCATTCTGAACTTTATGAAAGCAAGAGAAAAGCAGCAGGCAGTTAGCAGCAGCATCCCACAGCAGGCAGGTATATAAACGCTGGGGCAGAGCTTGTGCTGTGAAAGAGTGAGTTTTGCTGAGGCACTTCCTAGGAGCAGGAGCCTCACTGAAAAGGTAGGAATGCTTTGCTGCTAAAATGTCTGTCTAGCAGCCTCTTTCAGCGGGTTGCCAGCAGGGAACGTTTTGCTGACAGCAGAATGGTCTATCGGGTGGCTGATGGATTGCAGGGTTGATGTAAACATTAGCAAAACAGCACAAATAAAATTCATATGGTCATGGGCAGCACCAGGATTCTGCTGTGGTGGGGTCTGTTTCCTGGCTTAGCAAGAAACACTAAGGCTGGAGTATTATGACAGATACATTTCTTTCCTATAACTCTCCTAGGCTAGTACAACATAATCATTAATGTATCCCTCCCAGCATCTTGTCTTTATCTCACTACTAATGTAGAGTCTGAATCTATGACCCAAGATATCTGAGGATGAAGGTGGGTGGTGTTCTTGATGTGTAAGACAGAGCTGACTCCTGATGGGCTGTTTTGGAAGGGTTTGAAGCACAGTCTTTTCCTTCCTGGACAGCTCAACCCTTTGAGGGAAATGAGGAACTTGGGCCTTGCAGCTCTGGAAAGAAGCTGCCCTTCCTGATGATGGATACTGTTACTGGGTTGATAAGCTGTGGTCAGTGGTGGACACAGGTGGCTGCTGTTTTATGTTAGAGCCTAATAGGCTGATACTTGACTTGAGCAGAGATATCTATACTTTCTAAGACTTCTGACATTTCTTATGCTAGAAACAGTTACAGAACCCCTAAGATGAGGTCTTGAGTTTGGAGTGAGCGGGCAGGACACTTCTGAAATGCTTCCCATTATGCAGTGCTTTGTCACTAAGGGTGTTAATCTTTAAGCGGGAACTGATTACTTACTGTCTGGCTAGGTCACTTCTCTTGAATGTTTGAAAGATATTATTTTCCCCTAATTGAGATGGGAGGCAGTTTTAAATCTGGAGATGGAAGCAAGCAAACATAAAGCTGGCTCTTAAATTTGGAGAAAATATGATAATTTCTTAATATAAAAATATATGTATGTTTGCCTGCAGCATGTTGTCAAAATTAAGTTCTTCAGTCTCTAGGGATTGGTCTTACTACTATGGCTTAGGTTTTAAGGGATGCTTGGGCATGTTGAGGGATGTTTAAGAACTTAAAATGGTAGAAATAAGAGAACTGAGGTTTTTAGAATGTCAGAGTAAGATTGAGAAACACTCAAGATTTTTTGAATTGTTTAATAGTGTGAAGTGGGAAAGATGCAGAATGGAATGCGAGGCATTTTTTTTTTGTTAGGAAAAAAACATCTGTGCTTCTGTTAGTGGTACAAATTACAGACGAAAATGCAATCTTGTTAGCAAACCCTGTTTCTTCGGGATGGGGACTGGGACAAATACAAAGTGATCCTCCATTTTCCTGGAGGATGCTGGGGGCATTCCTAGGTTGTTTTCCTGTTGTAATACTAACTCTGGTCTTTTAGATTCATGAATCTGCTCTAAGAGCAAAGAACAGGAGGCAAGTGGAGAAAAGGAAGCTTTCTCAGAGGCGAGTGCGGTCAGCAGAAGCAGAGAAAGCTTGGCGAATAAAGCCCTCCCCGCCAGACAACCCTTGGATGACGGAGTATATGAGATGCTACTCAGCAAGAGCTCGGTGAATTCGGATTCCCTTAGGCATCTTGAAAAGAAGTTACGCGTATCAGGACACTGGTGCAAGGAACCAAACTACTTATGCAAGGTTTTTATAGGGAGTTTCCAGCTGTTAAAATATTTATTACAATATTTTTATCTTGGCTACCTACCTCACAGTGGGGTGTATTGTTGGAGCCATAACATTTGAAGAGGCTTTTAAATACAGCTACCCAAACTTTTAAACAATTCCCCTTTTGGGAATATTTCTAATGCTTCAGTTGACTTGTCGGGGTGGGGGTGGGGGTGGGGGGGGTGGGGTGAGGAGAGGGGGACGTTAGTATACAAGGAGTCAAAGCAAACACTTTTTTGATCTTGGTTACAAATAATCTGTTGTCCCTTGTTTTAAAAGTCCAAGTCATGGGGAGGTGGTGTTGGGAAATGACTTTAAAGGTGTGATGGAGGTGCCTTTGCATTTATAGTACTATTTGATTTAATACTTCTACCAAAATAAGTATATTAAGACAGGCATCAGGAAAGCCAGTGGGTCTGGTAAACCGCACTAATAAATGTAGATGCTTTAGGCAAACAAATACCAAGTGTTGTTTGTATATAGAAACTTTCAAAAAACCTTGTTTGATTAGTGAATCTGCTGACGCTAACTTTTATCGCTGTTTCTACAGTCATTAGAATAAACTACAAATTTTCAGGGCAAGAAACAGCTACAGGATTGGTTTGCTGTTGCTGTGCCTGTTGTACCAAATAACTGATGTAGACAATCATCTGAGGGCTGCTGCTCAATAAGCAGTTGCTTGTTCCACCAGTATCAAGTTGTACCACTGTGTTAAGCTTGTGGTCACACTCACGCTGTGCTTAATCATGTAAATGCCAGTTTGTTGAAGGAGAGGGCTGGCTCCTGTCTAGTGAAATCTATCTATTTTTAACACTTAATATCTGTTACATTTAGTGGGGGTCAGAGTGCAATATGCATTCCATTTGGTGGTATTGTACAAGTATACTATTAAAGTTTTTAAACTTGAAAAATCATGTTGATAGAAGCTGTAGATGAAGTCCTGAAATGCTTTCTGCCTCTCAAAATTGGTGCAGGACCCCTCCCTATAGGGGGGTGAGGGCTAGGGGAAGAAGGAGAGGTTGTACCCTTTAGTAAACAAGAGTATATAGTGGAGTTTGAACACTCTCACTTTGTAGGTCCTCCTTCTAAGACAGTCATTGTTTGCGAGATCCTCAGTGGGGTTGGTTTTGTTTTTTTTTTTTTTCCCCTTCAAGCTGCTGTAAATTATCTTTTTTTTCAGTTGGATAACTAAGCTTTAGGCAGATTTATTGCTGTAGCTGTGAGCTTCAAAGTTTTGTTCAGATGTGTTGTGTGTTAGTTACATACGTTGGTTATCTCAGTTAACTTGTTTTGAAGCTTGTGTTTTACAGACTGGACACCTTCTCACAGGAAGCACACTTGCACTTCTGCAGCAGGAACCTGCACTAGTCTTAGCTTCATTCCATAATCTCAGTGAGTCAGCAGGACTCTAGAATTACCACTGCAACACACAGAGTTACAGGCTTCGTGAAAAGTTTGTGTTATTGAAAGAAAGTAATCATGCAAAGGGACCGAGCACTGCTGCCTCCTAGTGTTAATTACATTACATCAGTAAAGGTTTCATTAATCTGTCAGTTTTAATCTTGCTAAAATGTCCTAGAATCTATGAAATTATAATCTGATTTTTACCTGTCTTTTAGGCAGAAAGCTATAAAAATACAGACATTCTTGTTCAGGCTACCTACTAGAGTTCTTACAGCTTTTATGTCTGGGAATGTATGTAAGGTATGATTTAAGTATGTTTTACACATAGCAAAATTATCATATTCCAACTTTTAAGTAAACCCAGGTTAGAAATTCCATTTAAAACTTCAGAACAGTGTCCAAAACTGAGTCAAACTATTCCAGAGGATGCCTTTATTCCATATGAGATTCCTTTAATTTCCTTTTATGCTATGTTTTCCTCTTTAAATAGCTGCTGTAAATACGTTTAAGTTGCTTCTGATGCTGTTTCAGTTCATAAATCCACTCTAGCTTTGAGCAACAGTATCAAAGCAGTAGCTCAGTAGTGTTTTTAACAGCCTTATTCAATACGAACTCTGCCTGTTCCTCATGCCCAGAATACCACGTACACCTCTGCCTTTGTAGGCTTCATGTAACTACAGCAGAGGGACTGTGCCCTCGGTGCATTTTGCCACATTAAACAGTCTCCTTGATGGTGTAGGGCAGGGCTCATCTCGCCAGGCTTTCAAAGGCAGCTCCTGCTGTTCTCTTCCCACTGAGAACGCAGGTGCCTGCCTTAAGTACCCATTTTGGATAAGATGAATCTCCCATTAGATGCTGGTGTTTCCAATAACTATAGGCGGCTTTAATGTTTTCTGCCTTGTATACTAGGTACCAAATTTAGAACATCTCAAACAGGCTTGTTGAGGTGATCTAGAGAGCATGAGAATCTTCAACAGCATCAAGGCTGCTGTGTACTGAGGAAATGATCTGGTTCTTATCCTTGTCTGGTCAAGAGCTGTTCCCTGCCAAAACAATTTGGTAGAAGACAGTAGTGACACTAATCGGGCAATGTCATGCTTTTTCAAATGGTCTGTAGCTAAAAATAATCCTGGCTGCTATGTTGGTACTATCTTGGTTTAAGTAATGAAATGCCTGAAGTGAGGGGTAAATTATTCTGCAAATCGGGTAGCCTTCCTGCATTTGCGCCTGATTTGACTAAAAAAAGGCAAGTAGGTTTGCTTAGACTATATGAAACAGTATAGTTCTGATAACTGTAAGCTGTATTTTGCCAAAATATTTGGCTTGTGCCAGGCTGAAGTCTGGAAACCTGTTATTTTTAGTGTTTTGATGTTAACAAATGAAGAGCCAATTGACTTGGAAGGCGAAACTTCTCAAGTCTAAAAGCTTTAACGATATTCCATAGATTCTTACAGGAGATGGCTGTTTTGCAGTAAATTGGACTCGCTGAAAATGGAAAACCTAGTGAATGTCACTCTATGAATTAAGGCAGTTCTGAACCTTGTCTTGCATGGTCTCTTGAATTTGGCCAAGTGATGAACACTTCTCACTCCTGTTTTAGAAGTAAAACTTTGTAAGAACACAGTAAATACTCAGTTGTCCAAAGTCTTCATTAAAATAACTGTTTATTCCTTTTTGTTTCTGAAAGTACTTAGCTAAGTGAAACAAGACTTTTACAATGTGTAATGCTGCAACTTAACTATAGTGTTGTGAAGACTAGTGTTTACAATGTAAAATGTTACAATGAAAACTGCATAAGGCTGTCCCTGTACAATACAGTAGCATGCCTGTTCAGTCACTGCTGTCACATCTCTGCAACTGTGAATTACAGACTCTTTCACTGGAAGCTGAGATAATCAAGGTGATATCTAAATGTACAGTCAAACTTCACAAAACTGAGGGACAGACCTGAATTTTTGGTAATAATTTTATCCAGGTAAAAATATACATTTTAAGCAAATTTTTAACATGTAGGGAAGTGTATTGTTTTCATTTTTTTATGGTATAATGCAGTGCCACTGAACTATAAAGGCCTTGCTGTCTTTTTTTTTTTTTTTTTTTTTTTTTTTTTAACTGTGATAGGGACCAAAAGCTAGCAATCTGAGGGCCTTATGTGTGGTAACCTGGATGTTCCAATTTATTTTCCAGCTCAGTTAGTGCAATCAGCAGCAAAGCCATATATGGAGCCTGATTCAACACCTTGACAGAAGGCCCTATAAAATTAGGGGTAGAAGTGAATGGGCAGCTGCCTCAGCTATTGTTAGCACTGAATTCACTTTAAAAACTATAGGGAAATACCATCTAAGCTTGAAGCAATATGTGTTTTTTAAAGTTTTTAAACAGTATTTGTTTTTAATGCTTCTGTATTGTCTATATTTAATAGTGTAGTGTCAACTTGTATATGTGAATAAAATGAGTGACACAAAGTGCCTTGACTGCTTGAACTGTGGCTTTTGGGGTCTCAGGTGTTCCATGAGAGGGTGCTTTAACCTCTGCATGCGCACTGTTGCTTCTGCTTGTCCCATAGGCTCTCTCCTGAAAGGTAAGTAACAGGCTTCTGGAATGACTAGGGGTGGGGAAAGGGTTGGGTTACAGTTACAGTTCTGGCTGAGAGCTGAGCTTGTCTCCTGTGTTCCTCCTATAACTCTCCCACGGATTCCCAATCTGGGTGGCTTATTCTACCACTAACAAGATAAAAATAGAGCCTAAAATATAATAGCTGGCTGAAGTGCTATGCATGCTGAAGCCTTTGGGAATCTTAATTTAGAACTTTGGAAAAAGAGCGTAACATGGGAAAAACCATCACTGAGAATGAATATAATCTTGCAAATAGGAAAGCCTAAGCTATTAAAGGATGGCTATACTGAAGTTCTCTGTGTTGCTGGGCCTACAGTAAATGAAGGAAACAAAGCTACCTGGTATTTGTACTCGCTGTGGACTTACAGTGTATTTCTTGAGATTTGTATAGTGTTTAATTCTTTTAGCATATAGAATATAATGCAAATGAGTTGCACTGAGTAATCGGGCTTTTTTTTATAGCATTCATTTTTTTAAGCCCTTGTGGGAACTGTTGACTTTTAAGCCACAGGATACCTAGTTGAATACAATGAATGGTCAAGAGCTGGGTCAACTGTGAAGTGCCTGATAGCCTGGAGAAGTTGAAAGTGCAAATACATTCTGTATTTTCCCCTTGTTTAGTGCTTTAAAAAAGCTAAACGTCTGAAGCCACGTTCTCCAAGATCTAGACAGATCCATCTCAGACTGACAGAAGGAAAGCACATGCACCTTTCCAGCCATAACCTCTGAAGGACATGCAAAGGGAAGTGATATATTGTTCCTCTCTAACAGGGTGTGGCAGCAACACTGCTGCAGGGTTGGGGCCCTCCCATGCCATGGGCAAAGCTGCTACCAGAGAGTGGAAGGAGGGCCCTTCTCTGGGGAAATACACTGAAGCACTTGAGCTCCTGGAGCAGCAGCTGCTCCTTCTTTCCTTACCCCATACTTCTACTAAATTCATTGCGAAGTCAGAATTTTTTCATGACCATCTAACACTTGTCATGTTATAGACTTCAGTTACCAGGCAAAACCTGTACAAGTAAATAGAATTTGCTGTGAGACACCTAGAAAATCAAGAAAGATTCTTTATTTGGTGCTGATACAAGCATTAAATGAAATAGTGTAGGCCAACAGACTGATTAAAAGGCAAGACATAGGCTTTAATAAGACATTTAAATCTTTTAAAGATCTGAACAGCTAAAGCTCCACATCCAATAAATTCTAGGATACAGGTACCCAGTATTATGTAAAACTCCAAGCCATCTTGCTTTGGTAAAGTAAGAATTTTACACTAAAAACATACATAACTTAAACTATTTACCACTTACTGTTTAGGTGAGCTAGGTGTGGTTTGCTGTATGAACTATAATGCTAAAGCTTAATCTACTCTAGGACTGTTATTGGCATGATGTTTATTTTCGGAAATAATAAATCCTCAGAGGAGAAATAGTAAACAATATAGCTTGCACTGGTGAGAGCTATTGCTTCCAACAGTATTTTCCTCGGGAGCTGCGCTTTTAGAAAGTTTCTTTTTAAAATGTCAGTAGATACGCATAAAAGGTTGCAATACTACAAAATGTGCACATTAACCTGGTTAATGTGTATACAGTAAGAGTATACATTAAAAAAAAAGGTCAAAACATGTCAAAACTCATTATAATGACGCTACTCTCTCCTTCCAGGTAGGAAGGGGACAGCTTAAGACAGTTGGTTACAGAAAGAATAAAACTGTGCTTACTGCTTCTTAACCACAGACACTTGACCACAATGATCATAAGAACCAAGTATACAAAAGAGGCCAGTCTTGTATGTAAAGGGAAAAGGATAGGAAGAAGTATAAGAAAATCCCTGCCAAACTCCTAGAATTTTTATTTAAAAGCAATGGAATTAAGTAACAGTCCCCTGCTCCTTTCAGCTGCTACTGTAATAATGGAAAGAAGTTTTGATCAGCAGCCAAGCCCACTTCAACCATCGTAACAGCGACAAGACAGAGACCTTTAGCTTTACTTGTGCTATGTCCTAGCTGATAGATAAGTGCTCAGCTTTCACTTTTGTGAGTGTACCAACAAACCTGATTAGGTTGTGGTAAGGGGGGGGGCAGGGTGCGGATGATGATGCAGACTTCCAAAAATACCATCTTTTCCCAGCATTCCAGAACTGGTTTGGGTTTTGAAACAAACACCCTCCCCTCCCCAACTCTGGCAGAAACACATCTCAGTTGTTAATATGCCATTTGGACTGGTTGTGGAGACAACTTCATCAAATGTCCACTTCCCAGGACTTGCTTTTGGTAATTACTTCCAGTCCTGAGTAGTGGAAGCCAAAATAAGTTGAGTGAGGATTAAGACAGGTAAGTTTCATTGGAGTTCTTTGATATTCTGCTAAATACACAGTTAAGCTGCTTCAAAAATACTTTATACTCTTACCAGGAAGCAAATACTCCTTGGGAACAATTGTTACAAATCCAATCCGAAATCTTAACAGGATATATAGGAGAGAACTATAACATCAAAGTCTTTAGAACCAACAGCCTTTTTAAAACAAAACCCAGGCTTTTTAAGTATGAAGCAAAATTAATTCCTTTTAATTCAGAGATCACCTAAAATGTCTAATTTTCAGATAAGCATCCATTTGAACCAAAAATGTCAGGATGAAGGTAATAGCTTTAAACACAAATTCCACAAAATATGGTACATCTCTGTGTAGCATTCTTGCTTTGCTCTTGTGCTTTAACTGCCCTCTAAATTACAGCACCAGTTCAGTTTTCTGGTTTAGTTTTTAAACATGCATTTGACAAGTGACCCTCAAATACAAAAGGTTCATATACAGAAAATAATAAAGCATGTTTGACCTTGGAATTTCAATATTAGGTTCTGATCAAATTAATTATTTTGTGTTGATTTGCACTTCCAAGGAGACATCCCATTTCTGGTTTTACAAGTAACTAAGTAAAAAATGTCACTAGCGATCTCCATCAGTGCGAGTGAAATCACCCCTCCTCAATTCAGCTACCTCCAGAAACACCAGCTTAATTCTGCGGCTCCTTATCTGGCAAAACAAAAGCCCCAGGTCTCTTACCTGATCAGTTGTCATGGCACCATAAAAATGATATGCAATACTTGTGGTTCAGTCCTCCCTCTTGGACCCTCTGCAAGTTTCTTCCTCTTCTGTCTCCCATTGAGAAATGAGGACAAGATTCCTAATCTCTTGCCCCGTGCCTCTTCCCCACAATAAAATGGGGGCAGGAAAGAAAGTCTGAATTGTGTGTTTTAACATAGAAAAAAAAAAAAAAAAAAAAATCAGTACCAAGGCTGAAATTCCCCTCGATGAGTTTCACAGGAAGAAAGAGCTACTGAAGTAGTACACTTGTTTTTTTTCCTTCCATCACACGAGTCTCCTGGGGGCAATGTGGACAGCATTACATACAGTGCACTCACATGAAGTTCAAAAGTAGAGCTCCAGCAAGCCAGACTGCAAGTTCCCAATTTTCAAATCTAATTTTAAAATTCAAGTTCTTAATTGTAATTTATGAATGTTTAAGAAAAATAAATGAGTATTTTAAATTTCATACATTCAGGATACTTTAGAACTCCTCATTTGGGTTCAGTCTGTACTATGCTTCAACAGAGATCATTTTTCCAGAGCTGACTGCTCCATTTGTGGTGAGAGGTTAAGAGAACTCCTGCCGTGACAATTCCCCATAAGCCCATGCCCCTGCCCTAGAATTAAAACACACACAGAAGATGCACAGTTCCGTTCACACATACATTCCACCTTCATGATGCTAGTGCTATACAAAACATCAGGACCAAGAAAACAGAAAATTCCAAAATCCCAGTCAGTCAACAGCCATTTGAGAGACTTAGAAGTATTTTTTCTAAACTTTTGAAATTTGATAAAAGCTTCAGAAGTTACTAAATAACTGTGATAAAACAGAATATGTGAACATCAATAGAAGCTACTTTTTAAACTTGACATATTAGTAAACATAAGTATGGGTCCTAAACATATGTTGAGAATCAATCATGTCAACAGCCTGTTAGAATGTGGCAAACTAAAGTAGGAGAAAAATAAAACAACCGCCCCTCACTGACAGTGCCAGTGGTTTTATAATTCAGGTCATAAATATAAACTATTGTGCAACAAACAAACATGACAAAGCCTACCTCAGTTAAATTTGTTTATATGATAAAAAAATAAAATATTAAACTGCTCATAGTGCAACATTCTATCAGCATACATAAGTATACCATGCTTTGTAAATTTACTATTACATTATTTACAGTATATAGCAATGCTTTAAACCAGAGGTGAAAGAACAAAAATAGGTAATGGTAAATGTTTACATTCAGCTACAAGTCTTAATATTGTCCACCAAACTATCAAGTTTGCTTTGCAGACTTTTGTGTCATGTGAACATTCCTGCCCCACATCACAGGGTACACCTTTCTGTCAGCAGTGGTCTGCTCTGTTTGTAGATAGCGGAAAGATGTTTTTAAAAACTGCATAGCCTTCAAGCTTCGTCTGTTTCTTCAAACGCCATTTGCAAGGACAGCTGGAAAATACACAAGAACTCCATTAATTATCTACATCTGATCAATCTGGAAACTCAACTCCTGAAATGAGATCAATAAATATTCACTCCTGTAGAGTCATACCAAAGCTAGACTAAATTAATGCCTTTTTCCAGCTGTCTCTTAGTTGAAGGATGATGTTTTATAGGAGGAAAATAAGGGAGGAAAGCAGTTCAAGGATTCCTATCCGTTATTTAAAAGTCTGAGCTTTAGGAGCTAAGCTCACAGAACAAAACATGAGAATGCTTTATTTAACGTCCTGTAAAGCTTCTGATGGTGTGCACTGCTCAAACTGATAAAAAATGAATACAGTAAAAATGATGCAGTAACTATGCCTGCAGGACTTGTTTAATTTGACATTGCTATCTTCGTATTAGAGAAATAAGGATTAATTATATAAGAATAATTAACACCACAACAATTCCTTAATTAACCTCATAGAGTGAGGGAGAAAGGACTGTCCTAACAGCCACTTACATACTGCAAGGTTTTAAGTAAAATCCATGAATATTGAGAGGTGTCTTGAGGACAACTGTTTATAAGAAAGACTAACCACTAAGCTGTTCTTGGAAGTAGGTCATGTCAGTTTTAGGTCTCTTCCCCTACCACTGCTAGAGGGAAAAATCCGTTCCTCACTTCCTCTGAAGAATGCCTTTGGAAGACTTTTAGAAGACTGCACACCCATTCCACAGGCCACAGCAGCCCTAGAAGAGCTACTTTAGATGACAACACTACTTAAGCAGCAAATACTACTATTCTCTTGTTGACATTTCTGCTCATAGCAGACAGGAGTTGGAATCACTTTGGGCTGGTTTTAGGCAGAAAAAAAAAAGTCAGTGGAAGTTTGATTTTCAAGTCTCAGTCTTTAAACTTTGTACTTTCAGAAAAGACAAGATACTGCACCATACATTTTGTGAATTCTCATTTCTAGTAATATTTGTCCATGATACAACAGAAATGATTAATCTTCTCTACAGTGCATTAGGTAACTATTACAGCTATAATGCATTTCATGAATACAGAATTTGAAAGTGTTTCCCCGCAGCATTACTCAGAGTAAGCAAATGTCTATAAATACTTAAATAGCACTAGTCTTGCTTTAGCAGGTAGATGGTAGAAGAAAAATCAAAGTATATTAAAAAAAAAAATCCATTCTACTGTGCATTATTTAACTATGTTCTATGCTACTTTACAGGCTAATTGAAAAAGCCAAGCACTTGACACAGCACATTGATGAAATATGGTAACATACCCAAAACCCTGAGATTATTGTAATCTTACCTTCTGTATCTAAAGTGAATACTTGAGAATTTGTGTTTTGTTTCTTTAACACCCACATTCTTGAGCACTTTGTGCTTGTGCTCTGCGTGGTGATCTCAGCTGTCTCAAGGCAGCATCTCCATACTGAATACCTGAGCCCATTCTTTCTGGATCCAATTCTCCTGATGAGAAACAAAATGGTCACAAGAAGATGGATCACTTGCAAACAATATATTCTAATTTAACTGACACCATTAGATAAAAAATGCATAATGATGTTCTGCTCTAGTTACGGAGAGATCTATTGCAATTCTGTTTACTTTTAGGCAATTCCAAACCTTTACCATTTTCTCCTGTAATTTCAAACGTGCCCTTAATCACAGTGACAAAGCAGTTTGTCTCTGAGTTAGGCTGCAACAAGAAATGCATTTGCACTAACTACTTCTAACAAAGGAAATATCCAAAATGTTTTCTGCCAACACTTAAAACACACCTGCTTTCAGAGACTAAAATGCAAAGAAAGTAGTACTGTAGATACCAAGCCAAACAAAAATGGATCAATCTGACAGCAGGATTCCATAAAGCATTGCCCTCAAATGAAATTATCTCAGCCTTCCCTATTTCTGGTATCCATTTCTGCCTACTCCATACCCTGTGCCTTCAGAAATATTCTTAGGGCTCTACAGTGGAGCAGCCGAGATTAGAAGCATTTAGTCTATAAAAAACAAACAAACAAACAAAAACCCAAACCAAAACAAACAATCCCTCTGAATAATTCAGATCACTTAGGTTCATTGCACATGTGAGCCCTTTGTAAGTTAGCAGATGACACCACATTGAAGGGACCAGTTGAGAACTCGAAGGTAGGGCTGTCATTCAGAAAAGACCTCGGCTGAACTAAAGGAACAGGCCAGCAGGAACCTGATGAAATTCAGCAACTACACCTGCAGAGCTCTGCACCTGTGATGGAATGACCCCAAGCACTGGTACAGCCTGGGGACCAACTAGGTAGATAGCAACAATTGGTTAGCACTGGGACACACTGTCCAGAGGGGCTGTGGAATTTCAGTTCCTGGAGCATCTCAAGATGTGCCTCAATGAGCCCTGGGCAACTTTCTCTCACTTTGAACCTGAATGTGAACAGGAAGCTGGACTAGAGACCTCCATAGGTTCTGGAAAGAAGTTTCAATTTTTCCATGACTCAATGCATGTGTGCTGGTACAAAGGAAACAGGAGCAGCTCACAGAAAACAGGATTGACTTCTGCTGTGGTAATGACTCTTTACATCAGTCATGGAACTGCAGTAGCATGCAAAACTAGCTATACTTTGCTTTTTGGTTTGTTTTTTTGTTTTGTTTGCTTAAAATGGAAACTGCTGTTTGGCATTGATTTGATGCAGTAATCAGGAAATTTCTATGAAAATACCATATTCTTTTAATGTAAAAATTTGTGTTTGGCATTCAAAATGTGTAATTAGAGTCTGAGACAGACTTTTCAATATGGCCAATATTTAAAATTTTGAAGACACCAAACAACTAGAAGAGAAGAGAAGAAAACTGGAATGCAAATTAGCTGTAATGACACCTAACACTTAGGAGCCTGTCTCCGATAGAAACCTGCCCACTTGAGCTGAGAAGCTTCTGGTATATTTCTAGATCTGCAAAAGTAAAAATAGTTTCAACCAAGAGGCAAGAAGGTCACTTCAGAGAAACACAGTTGCTAGGAAACATCCCTGAAATTTTCAGTATTATAGTCAAATTCTCTCGACTATATTTCCTTCTACATATGAGAAGCAGAATTAAAAGTTATGTCTTCCCTGACTCTAGCTTTTTATTCTACATTGCTAAAACTGTCTAATTTCAGGCTTGATGTTTATAAGGACATAAACTCACAGAATGCACAGCCGACACTTGGAGCTGACTGTTAAGGTAAACACTTTGTAAAAACAACTATAGTTCACATCACCCTGCCCTTTTAGATATACAGATCTAACTTAGAAGTCCATTCCTATTAAAACATATGGGAAGCAGCTATAAACCAAATGGGTTATTTTACCACAATGAAATTTTGGTTCTTTGAGTTAATTCTATTAGAGAACTTTGAATGGCAGTATCTCCACATGCACTTTTAGTTTTCTGGGAAAAAAAAACAACAAACACATTAAAAGAATATAAATCCCAATTTACCTGATTCAATTTTATTGAGTATTTTTCTTGCACACTGTACAAAGGCCTCTTCAACATTTTCCCCTGTTAGTGCACTTGTTTCCAAGAACATCAGCTCTGCATTTGACACCAGAAAAACATTCTCAAAACAAGTCTGGAATATCTGATATACTAATTCAAAGCATGAAAGGTAGGAACAATAACAATTTTCTTAAGGAGAACTATTGTCAAATAGTATGGTTTGGAAAAATTAGCTTTTGATGGCAAAACCACAGAAAACTTCCTCTGAAATACATTAACCCTAGAAAGTTGAATCCAAAGATAATAACCTGGGCTGTGCAGATGAAATAGTGCATGAAACCAAAGAACTTCATATAGTTTCCCATTAACAGAAAGTTACATGCAAAAGGACAGCCAGCAGCCACAGTAGGTAGAAATAAAATCTTTATAATTGATTTATAAATGATTTATAAATGCAAAACCAGTTTTTACTGATGGCAGGACTGCAGCAGAGAAGCTCAAACTGAGACTGGCTTTAGCTGCCACAGAAATGTGTCCTCAGACTGGACATGCTGAATACTACAGACCAGGTAATAGCCCTCTGGATCCATGCCATGCCCTGAACTCAGTTTCCCATGAGTAAAACTCACGGCTTCCAACTGCAGCAGACCCCATCCAACCTTATCTATGATCTATAGAATCTACAAGATGCTGAAAACTAGGAAATCATGCTCTTCATTTTCTCCTCAGCCCTTTGGAGGCAAGGCAATAGCTGAAGTTGTATTACATTCCCTAGGGAATATATCTCTACATAGAAGGTATTCTTTAAGTAGCAGCTGTGACTGGAAGAATCACTGGTAATGAGACTTAAATAGTACATGTAGTTCTCACTGCAGGCACTGTGCTCTCTCTATGCCTCAAGTACTGACAGAACTCTTTTCTGTAGACAAGTCACAGTCGGCAAAGTACTCCCTAACTGCAGGAAGAAAGAAAATATTTTAATTATTAAGCATCTTTGAATGCTACATGAAGACTTTTTACTACTTACCATTTTCTTGTGCAAACCGGGATGCTTCTAAAAAAGTAACTTCACGATCTGCATCAAGATCTTTTTTGTTTCCACACAGTATTATCACAATATTTTGACTTGCTAACATTCTTGCATCCGTCAACCAATTAGTAAGTGCATTGTAGGTTTCTCGGCTATGTAGAAAATGACATGCTTTATTAGAACACACTAATTTCTCATGAACAGATCACTGAACTAAAACTCAGAAGGAAAAATCGGTATTTCTAGCAAACAACAAATTGCTGCTAGTCAGGCAAGTCACCTACACATCTCAATATGCCAGCTATGAACTGGGAAGAGTATCAAGTTCTTTCATGAAATTACTTAAAAGCTTAAAGTTTTGAAAAAGCAAAATTAAATCAACCACAATATATAATTAAATACATACAATTATAAAATTATAAAATACCCTGTTAACGTGAAAAACTGCAATTTTAAGTACTAATCTAGTTTCAGCCTTTTGTGCTTGAAATTTTGGGATAACAGAATGAGTTATTGTTTAATATGGAATTCAACTGATACTTAATTTTCAGGGGGGATTGTAAGAATTTACTACATTTATGTAAAATTGTGTGCCTGAACTTTCATGTTTGTGTCAAGACCAATAATATCACAGGCAGTTGCCCTGCACACACCATTAGTCACTGTAGTGGTAGTTAGAGACAAAACCTCCAAGCAGTTAAGACTGACACATTAGTCCAACTGTGAGTCCAACTGACCTTAAGCACAAAACAGAGATTTCAAAGACTGCTCAGAGAACAGTCCACTCACAGGACAAAAAGCAAGAGATCTAGCAAATCATCGTTAACCAACACAAAACTTATCTGATGAATATCAGTCAATGGTGGCCAGGAAAAGATGTGGAAATGCGTAATGGTAAGGTATTCTATTGGCTGCCTACAATATTAAAATATTGAAAGACGCAGAGAGGAACAGAATTTTGGGCTACAGTTAAGGACCACGTAGGTAGAGGATCACCTGTAATACCAGCATACTAATAAGCACTTTCCACAAATAGGGGCATACCAACTTGATTAAAAGTGGCTAAGGTCTGCTCTTAGTTTCTGTTGCAAGGCTTTCTGATCCAGTGGTGGCATGTAGTCCACCATGATTAGACCAGCTACTGGTGGGCCAGTTCCCATGGTTTTTTTCTAACTCTTTGAGACTTTACATTTACAACATTCACAATATCTCATGTAAGCAAGTTCCAAAACTTAAATACGCACTAAAAGAGAAGTACTTCTTATACTTGGTTTTTTTCTTCCTGCCCATTCTCTGTTAGAGGACTAGGTACTTGGGGAGGAATCATTATGCATTAATTGTATCTGGTAGTCTATAAGCAAAAGAGTTGCTAGTCTTCTTACCTGGTTATATCGTAGACAAGCAAAGCACCTGCAGCTCCTCTATAGTAACTCCTTGTTACAGACCTGAAATAGAATCACAGATGTACATATCTGTAATATCTTCATTGTTTCAAATCTGGGTTAATATAATGCAACATATATTATGAAACAGAATTGTCACTTCCATATTTAAAATAAAATGTGTTTTTTAGACAACATTACCAGTTGTGCAGTAGCAGACTATTTACAACTTGACTTTTGACAAAGCACTTTCACTAAATATATCTGTACAAGCCTTCTCAAAGTCCATTATGACCTGCGTGCTGCTGAAGCTACACATATCATCATACTATATGGCCTGATACAGAAGGGGAGCTGACGGTGGTATCTGTGGCTTGAAAACAGCATAATTAACTTATGTTTGAACTCTCAGCAGTGAGGAGACAATAGCTATAATTGAACAAATTAAGACTCAAGTTGAACAGGAGGAGACAAGGAAAGCAAAGCAAAGCATCCTTCAAAAGCTAGAGGAAGAAGAAAACAATCTGCTAAATATGCAGAGGTGCGATCAGGCTTAAAAAGAAAAGAATAAGATTATAAAAAAGCAATAGGAAAAAAAGGACCTGCAATTCTGTGAGCACTTTGAACTTGAAAGGGCAGAATTTGCACAAGCCTCAAAGCACAGAGCTCCTCAGAATGCCAGGATAGCTGGCCCACACATTGAAGAGATCTCATTAATGGAGACTACATGGCACTGCCTAGCTTTACCTGGTCACAGATGTAGCCAAAGAAGTTGTCTAATAGAGGACATTTATCTGGATTGCTGCCTATTACTCAAGACTTCTACCACCATGCTCATCTTTGTCAACCATTGCCCCCACCCCCCAAACCACAGAAACCTCCCCCCAATTCCCCTCCCCTCCAAAATATAAAAAACCCGATGTCCTATTTGACAGTGAATGTACTCAGGAATATCTTAGATCTTTACTGAATTTGATCTATGCCTCAGATGGATGACACAGTTAAAATACCGCACTCAAAGTACATTGGGGGTTCTAAGCTGGCAAATACGTTGCTTTTTCTTTAAGAAACTTAAGATATCTCAGTCTCTCTAGAAATGTATTTAGCCAAATGAACTTGACAACTGATTCTTTTTCTCCCCTCCTCTAATAAAATAATGTTATACTATTAAGTTGTTCTCATGCGAATTTTGAAAAGCTTACATCTTCCTGGCATTTACTTACTCCAACCAACAGAAGGTCTTCTAAACACAGAGTTAAGCACACACAGTTATTTAAAAATCTAATCCGAGTTTGGCTGGTGAACAAGCTTTTAGCCACATATTCTACTCGTATACCTTAGCTATCACAGAAAATACTCAGTGAAAGGGCAGAACCTCAGATTCAGCAAGGCAGTGTTGCTTTACTGAAATCAATGGATCTATGTGGCTATATTCAAGTTGGACCACCTGGCCTAGTTAATAACATGAAAGCAGACAAACAATTCCACTGACCAAGAAAATAATACCCAACACCCACAGCAACAATTTAATAACAAACACTTAATAAAATGATTTAAAAGGTACCTGAATCTCTCTTGTCCTGCTGTATCCCATATCTGCAATTTTACATATTTACCACCAACATTTATGATCTTTGAACCAAATTCCACTCCTATAGTATGATTTGAGTCATCTTTGACTACAAAAAGGAAATAAAACCAGACTTATTTGGAGAATACAGTGAATAATTAGTTTTTACATAATCCAATTTAGGTATAATCAAACCTCCTCAGTGTTCAAATTACAAACTACTTCCTGAACAACCAAATTCAGTGCTACTCATAAGTGTGCTGCCACCATGTAGAAATGAACATTCTCACAACTTTTGAACAGCTTAATTCTATTCAAAATTGCTACTAGGAAGGCCTGCCTTAATCAAATAATTCCCAGTTCACATTAATAAAAGACAAGAAAACTTTTGTACAGTTTTTTTCCAACTGTGTTTTCTAATACTTTGATGCAATTTAAAATTAAAATTCATGGAAAAGCAGAACACAAAAATACACAGTCTTGCCCATGAATAAGCAAGAGCTACTTCTTAAAAACACAAAGTTAAGATACTCACTTTATGTACACTGTTGATATCACAGATTCTCAGCAATATACAACTGCCTTTACTAAATATCTAATATCTAGGGAAACTTATAGCTGCAAGATATATTTCTCACAAAAAGTCTGTATTTTTATCACCATCCTGTTATACTTATTTGAGAGTAATAGAGAATACTGCTCAATATCAGGCTTTTGATTAAAGCAATCAATAAAGATTTACAGCATGGTTCTGAATGTAATTCTCAGTCAAAATCCTCACCTATCTACATAAGAGAATCATGGGAACTTCAATACAAAGAATAGATACTCTTGTAGGCAGAGCCTTACGTGGTACAAAGCATTGGAGAACTCTTACTGTGTTCACATATACTTACATTTCTTTTCGATAAATTGGTGTAGTAAACAGGACTTTCCAGTTCCAGCATTTCCTATGACCAAGAACTTAAACAGGAAATCTGAAGATTGAAAGACAAAAAGATACTTTTAGTATGCACTCACATTTTTGCCACAAGACCAAGTACACAAGTCAGCTATTCTCTACTACCTATTATTTCAAAGATAAGGGAATAGATGACAAAATTAGCAAAATAACAATAAATCTGAAGAATAACCCAACGTATTTAATAGTGATGTTACAAAGTAGGAGCTAAGAATGCTATTTGTTTATGGAAATACAAGAATGACAAGAAGAGACGGAAATGGCTGAATTTGAATTCGGTTAAAATAGGCTGAATTACAGGTATATGGTTGGTTTGTATTCCAGCAACCTGTTTGAAGGGTATGTAAGTAAAAATGCCCTATATAATGACATTGTTTCTTCAAATCTGTATGCTTTTGTACTTTTAAAAATTTTTATATTATTTCATTCACATTAATTTGAACTTTTCTATATTAACTGCTTAATATTCATACTTCATTTTAATACCTTTAAAGCTGGGACAACTACAATATTTTTCTACAAAATTTGCAGACAAAAAGCAATTTTTATTCCAAGATGCCTGCTTTTATATTTCCTCCACATAGTAAATTAAGATAGAGGTATTTCTGATGCTTTACGTGTTTATGAGTTTATATCAGAGTTCATTAGTAATGCGTGTATTCAAGATTTACCGCCCATTTGTATTATTTTAACGGTTACATATAATGCTTCAATACTGCCTTCCCAGATCTGCTCTCAGTTTGGCTACAGGCTGAAGAAAGCTTCTTTGTCTTACCACTGTCAAACATATACACTGATAAGACATGATCAGAAAGTTTGCAATTGCTTCCCCTAATATATAGCCAGCAAGGCAACCTTTACAGTTCATGCAAGATTCACTATTTATTTTTCTACCAGCAGCAGCTTTTTTTTTTTTTTTTACAGTCATCTTTACAACTTTATTGCACAGTTTCTCTTACAAACATAGCAGGTCTCCAGAAGATGTCAGGTAAGCATGCAATGAAAAGGATTAAGTTTGCAATATCAACAAAAATAAAAACTTAACATTAATTTCACTAACAGTGTTCAAAGCTGTCAAATGGGTTACACGGATATTGGTCCAGGTGATGGCAGAGTAAAAAATAAATTAGACCATGCTAAGCAAGTCAAAGCACTGATACATTACTCTATCAGAACCTTGTTTGAGTCTTTAGTTTTACAAATTGAATTTAACATGCACAGGAATCTACATGCTCATTTCATTTCATGCAGGAATTGTTGTTTGTTATGGTACATCATAAACACCCCCTAGCAATGGTAAAAGTAACAAGCAAGTTTCTCATACAGTAAGAAAATTCCTACTGTTGAAAAGTCAATAGCAAAACAGATGGCTACAAGACCTGGGAACATCCACCATCCTTTGTCTTCACCTCTCTTCAAATTTTATTCATATTTAAAATGAGGTAGTATTTTACTAAAGATTTTAGGTTTTTTACATTTTACCTTTGCATGATTTTTCTTGTTTCAAGTGTTGTAAGTGTCTTGGTACAGATTCTGTATTCTACCCTTCTCAGAAAGAGATCGCTGTTTCTTGCTTACAAATATGACCATTTACACGCTCAAGACATTCTGTTCCAAACTCCTCTCATTCTTCACGCCCCCACCCAGCTGCTCATGCTTTCTAGATGAAAAAAAAAAAAAAAAGCTACAAAAAGGATTTTGCCTCAGGTTGTGAAAATTTTGTGTGTTATCTCCTGTAAAGAAGGTCCCTTCATGTCATCTCAACTGCAAAACACACTGGAGCCGAGAATGTTTCATTCTATCAAATCTTCACTGTTAGTATAAAATGTAGGTATCATAAATAGCCCCAAAGTGTTAGGTTAAGAAAAAATTCATCTCTGAAAGCCAAGTTTCTCTTTTTATGGACCAAATATCACTAGTTAGCTGCCTTGTGTACATTTTTGTATATTTAAACTCCTGTCACAATTAAAATAGTCTGTTTCTGCTCTCTGCAGTTTTTCCCAAAAATAAATCTGAAATCCAGTTAAAACTCATTCTCCTATGTATCTGGTTTGTCAGATTTTCTTAAAAACAACTACAAAATTCAAGTCTACCTTCCTTTTTTCCATGGAAGACTCCTATTATTGACAGTAACATAACAGCTACTGTCACACTAAACCAGGAAAAGAATAAACCCAAATCTCTATTCCTACACTAATTTGCTCTGTGATTGTAAGAATTGATTGGTAAATGTGGTTCACGAAGCCATACTTCTGCAACCCACAAACCCATGCTGAACAGCAAATTTAACACGCCTCCCCATTCTGCGCAGACAGGCTTCAGGCCAGTGAGAAATTGAGACAACAGTGTCGCTGTCAGGGACCAATCTGGAATAGCTTCAGAACAGCAGCGTATTTTTCCTGAGGTGTTTCAAGTTGAAGTGCTTTATATTTTGCTCTGAAAGCAAGAGTGATATTTGGGGATTTCATATTCATGTCTGAATTGATTCTAGCAGCACGTTATAATAGACTCCCAATTCCTGTCAAGATTCTATTGTGCCAGACAACTTTAAAAGGGAATCTCCTACAAATAAATCACTTAGATGCTGATTCAACACCTGTGTCGTGGTTTGGCCTCAGACGGCAACAAAAAACCACGTGCCGCTCGCTCGGGCCTTCCCAATACGGGAAGGATCAGAAGAAAAAGGCAAAACTCTTGGATTGAGACAAAGGCAGTTTAACAGAACAGCAGAGGGAACAAGAAAAACAGCAACAATAACACAGATAGAGGAATATACAGACACAATTACTGAACCGCCGCTCCCCGTTCCCCAACCGGACCCAGGATGCCCCAGCCCACTCCAAGCGGTGACTTCCTGCCCCCTCCCCCGGCAGCTCAGGGTGGGCATGGCTCACATGGCATGGAATACTTAACCCTATCCCCGCCGGAACCAGGACAACCTGCTTACTTAGGCAAAAAATAGATTTTCCTCTGGCAAAACAGCAAACAGGTTTTCTAAGGTAAAACTTGAAAAGGCAGTTACAATTCACTTGTTTACAGTATGAAAGTAAGAGAAATGTGATTTATTCTACCATAGAATGGAACTATCAAAATCTTATAATAAAAAAATCAAAACCTTCCTGCATCAAAGGAGGCAGCAATGTTTCCAAACACGTGTAGATTCATAGGGTAAATTACACTTTGAAGTTACATTCACAAATGTAATTGTACTTCCCACAGTTTAAACTCCAATTTTATGCAAATTGTTCAAAATAGCAGAAGACTTATCCACAGTTAACAGTTTATCCACAAGCACTGGATAACACGTTTTAGGAAATATGGAATACTTTGCACATTTAATCAACTGCAAAGAAGGACAAGAAAAGGGACTTGCCAATACCAAAAGTCACAAATATCCATACTTAACAAGTTTTTAAGTTCACAGCCTAGCACATTAATGAGTAAGGTAATACCAGATAAGAATAGGGAGAACATTTTTCATTTTGTTATTCTGGAACTTATTTCTTATAATGTCATTCTGTATGATAACAGGAACCACATAAGTTACAGTTTTATAACTTTTTTTTTAATTGCTTGATTTAGGACATGAAATAGCTTCTCTTTTCTTTGAACTCTACAGATGTATCTAAAAATTCAGAAACACAGAAACGGAATGAGATTGGACAGATGGCTTCTTTTAGCCCAACTGTAACATCACCGTGTACTTGCACTCGGGAAAAAATTTTTATATATTCGTTCTTTGCAATTTCACCAAATACTTTTTCTTCTTTGTGTCTTCTTCCCACTCTTCCCAGAGGAGTTAAGTAACTTCATTTCACAGCTCAGCTTTTTTTGCTTTTGTTTGCGATTGACAAAGCAGCTCTGAGCTCCAACATTCCAGTCAGCTGCCAAGGCTGTCACCCCAGAGAAGTTTTTCTTTTGAATTTTGTTGCTCCTCCTTCATGGAAAAGCAACATCATTCAGATGTTGCTTAGATGTTGCTACCATGCTGGCTACTGAAAAGGTCTAGAAAAGTTAAAGTACTTTGCCTGTGAATAAGATCATCATTATACAGAAAGAATTTAGGATGAAAACTGAACTCTGTGCCAAACGGAAAAAGGGTTACAAGACATGCACTAGAGAAAGCATAAAGAGATGAAAGATAGCATAGCATGGCTGTTTAAGGAAATAAGGTAATATAAAAAATCAACTTACTTCCCTCTGTGAGATACATGCATCATCTGATCCCAAAATGGGTAGGGGGTACAGGGAACAAAACTTATTTTCTAGCATAGATGAAAAGGCATAAAACTGTGGCATCCAAAGATGCACCAGCAACTAAATTACATAGGGGAAGGAGGGGGAGACCACACAACAATGAAACAATTGTGGGCTTTGACTCATGTACCAGCAAAACCAGATGGCTGATGTAGAAACCACCCCCAGACATCCAACCCCCTTTAAATGAAGTTTACTCCAGCAGAAGGAATAACTGAACAGCTTCTGAGCTACTGCAGTTTAGTCTTTAAGATGTAATGAGAATTAAATTGTTTTTTACATGCTTGCTAACACAGAAGGGGGGGGAGGGGGAAGAGACCAAATAATATCCTCAATCTCAGTTCAGTCTTCCAACTCCTTGATAAAGAGTAGAACTTACATTCACTAATGCTGACCCTTTGGCAACTCTCTCATTCACACCATGAAAAAGGTGTCTTTTAGTAGTTAGACATCATCTATTTTGCAGAAGTCTGCATAAGGAACAGTGCTCTGAAGCATTCCTACTAGCATATGCTGCCTCTATAATGAGAGAATAGAGGAGCTATTCTTCCTGCTTACTTCTTTCTCTAGCAATAAGAGTTAACAAGATAAACTGGTAGAACAGATAAACCCAGCTCTATTCCAATCTGCATATAGAATGCTTGAAAGAGGGAAGATCTCCTCCCTTATAAGCAAAAGAGCTATGCCCTCTAAGCAATAAAATCAGATTTTAAATAAACTGAAGGCCAGGGTGATAATGCAGAGACCATCAGATAAGTGGAGGGAGGTGGGATGGGGAGAAAAGAATGAATCAAACTGTCCAGACAAAAAAGGAATATTTTTAAATGGACAGAAAGACTATTCTGTCCCTACATTCTCTGACAATGACAGAGATTGATAAACTTACGTGGCCAGACTGAGAGTAGTAGATACTGGTGGAGAAAACACAGGGAAGAAGGGACTGAAGAGATTTGACTGGAATCTTACATATCATGTTTACTTAAAGGTAGTACAACCTTTCTTCTTCTACCATTTAAAATCCAAAGGTTGCTTTGCATTTATCTATTAAGTATAAGCTATTTTTATGTCAGTCTGTATTAACCATAACAGAAAACTGCATACATTTTGCACTGGTAAGCAGGAGAAAGCTTGCATGTGTTGTTACATGGTAACTATCTACAGAGAGGCCACTGCATCTCAGAAAACTCATTAAAATAATTTTCCTATGAATAACAGATTTGTTTCCAATGTTACAAGATAAACTTTTAAAAGAATGATCCTCCTCTCCCAAAAGTAGCAGTAAAGTGTTCTTTCTAAACTTAGTCTCAAAATTCATGGAGTTTTCTTGTATTCATGATTGTTTTGGTTTTGTATTGGCACTTTGTAAGGGAAATAAATTGATCATATTGAAAAGGGATAAACAGATTAGAGTGCTAAGAACAGAAGATATACACCTGATGATATAGATCTACAGGAGAGAAAATACAGATTGCGAACAAAGAATTTAGTACCAAGACAGTGAGAGACTACAGACCTTGGTTTGAAACGAGGAAAGAAACAAGAATCACAGTAAGGGACAAATAGCTGGGAAAACTGGGTGAACAGAAAAGCTTCAAAGCAGACAGAATTTGATAGAGAGAAAAGAGCTCAGGAAGGGAAAAAAAACTGGAAGAGACATGTAAATTAACTGAGGTGGATAATGAAGTATGATAGGCAGAAAGGACAGAACAGAGGAAAGGCTCTTTATTTCTCATAGATCGAGAATAATATTGAAAAAAAATACCCCCCTTTCAAAGGGAAGACATGTTGAAACCTCACAACAAAATTAAAGTAATAAAAAAGTCAGACAGCAAAGTGACATTAAAAAAAGTCAACAACCAAACACAAACCAGCAACCACTTTCCTGAGCCTATCTATATGGGATCAAAAGCTTGAAGTTACATAATTAGAACAGGTCATAACCTAGGTAGTAAGAAGAAAAATCCAATGCATGAATAAGAATCCACAAGGGCAGAAGCTCCATGGATTCCAGCACTGAGGTGATACAGCAATGACTGATCTCAGTCACCCAGAGGGAACTGCCCTAATACTTCTATTATCCTTGACAATCACTGTAACAGCTGGTCAGAAACAAAGCACCCCTTGTTAGGACAGTGAGCACATTAAGTCACAGAGAGTTCATCAACACAGAAGATCCATGATTTTATCACATCATACTGTTTACTTTGACCTGTCAATTGGGCCACTACATACGTGGACAGGACACTGCAAAATTAGATACCGATTAATGTTATGGTCAGAGATGGTATGACCATTGTTAGATTTTATGTTATAACTTATTTTTTATTCTAACTTATTTTTTATTCTTCTATCTACTCTAAACCTTGACACTCTCAAGTGCTCTAGCTCAGAGATTTTGTAGCTTGTGCATGAAAAGAATAAACATTGAAACTCAAAAGAGAAGCATACCAAACAAGAATTAAACAAACAGAAGAAACAACCTACAACTGCAAACCTTAAATTTTAAGATTTTGTTTTCTAGGTCACCAAAACAACCAGAAAGTTATCAACAGCTACAGTGAGTCTACAATCACTATTTTGCATCACTGGAACAATGCAAAAAACGTTGAAATGTACTCATTTAAGATACAATCATCTATTTAGTTTGCTTACTATTACAGCATCAATAGAGGAGCACCGCTGAAATTCTGTCCGTCATCTCTAGTTGTCTGCCAACCCATTTGCTTAGAGACTACCAACACAACTATAAGCACAGCCAAAGTGATCCGAGTTCTCGATCACAAGAGTTCAGAGCATGAAAAATTAGCTCAAACTCAACTCTAGATTTACGAAGCACACCTCTCTGGTTTCGACATATAAGTTTTACATGTTTCAAGATAGTATGGAAAAAGAAGCTGGGTCTTGATATCCTAACATTTGCACTTTAAGGGCTGCCCCACACTCTTGCTTTATTTTGTCCCTTAGTTCTGTGCATCTGTCGTACAGCGAAGCACTGTCCAGTGGGACAAAACATCTTAAGCACTGATGACTAGGGTATTGAAAATAAACTAAGTTACATAGCAGAAAGAATCAGGTGAGTTAGCCTACTAGTAAGAACTCCTGATGGCCATACCAGCCTCCCTCAAACTTAGAGTTGTTGTGTCCAATTTTGCTTTAATTATCCAAACAATTCCTTATTTTCAAGAATCTGCTCTAAAAGCAACCGGATGCAAGTCCAGCTCTAAAGTCTGAACGGCTACTGAAGATAAGATGTTGCAACAGACAGGAAACGAAAATTACAAGTGAAAGGGTTTATCACAGTATTCAATTTTGGTCTTACTCTCCAACAACCCATCACATGAGCTTTGAATACATTTACATGTATGACAGCATTTTTACACTGCAAAATACTACAGAACTGTATCTTATGGAAAGGGGAGAAAAAACAAATTGATGCAAGCAACAAAGTGATAAAGAAGAGAAATGAATACTATTCAGTTGCTTCTCGCCTCCTACACCTAGCCAGCAATACTAGCTCTGCTTACCTTTTCGACTCCTCGCTTCTCTTTGATGCTTCCCTGTAAGGCACTGACACACCCTGCCAGTGCCTGCGCCCCAACTTACTCCTTCAAGTGTTTTTCTACTAGGAGCAGTTAGACATCCACGCACACAGAGGGACGTTTGAACATATTCCCTGACCTTTTCCCCCTAACTCGCTCTCACAATCAGTTCTTTTTGATGCTTGCACATCTAAGACAACAGGACAGAAATCCTAACTTGGCCCTCAGAAGAACAGTCTCCAATTAAAGAAACGTGCAGCTTCTCCCACAGGACACGCGCTGCAACTTTCCTCCGGAATTCACTTAATCGTAACAAGTAGTGTCCGAGTCCCCTCGCCCAGATTTCACTTGTGTTTCGAGTCAGTACTTCCACGCCACGGAAGATAATTTTGCAGGCGCACTGCCGTGCCAGCCCGGGCAGCGGAGGGAGGGGCAGAGCTCCGCAGTGCACACACCTCACAAGAACGGGCAAAACACCACAAGCACACCGCCCGGGGGGAGACAAACCCGCCGGAGCCCGGAGAGTCGCCACCACCTGCAGCCGGGTTCCCCAGGAGGCGACTGCCCGGACCCGGGCCCGCTCCCCCAGAGGGGAGGAGGAGGAAGAGGAGGGTCCCCCCCCCACCCCACTCCGCCCCCCGGCTCCTACCGTAGGTCTCGGACATGGCAGTCTGCGACATTTCAGGAGCGGTGAGCCCTTCCCGGGGAGGATGCTGTCGGGCGGAGGCGGGCGGGCCGGCAGGTAAGCGGACAGGCCACCGGTGCCCCGGCCCGCCTCAGCCCCGCCACCAACGACCGACGCTGCGCACGCGCACCCAGGCCGCCTCGCCCTCCGCCGCCGCGGGGGGGGCGGTACCGCGCGGAGCCCCGCCTCCTCGCGCAGGCGTGGCGCGCTCGCGGCCGGCGACACCCCTTCCCCCTTCCCAACAGCCCGCAGCGGCCGTTACCAAAACAAGGCGCACGTGCGGGGCTGGAGCGCGGCGGCGTCGTTGGGGCGGCAGCGCGAGCGCGGCCTACGTGACAGAGCGCTCGCCCCTCCTCCCCGGGCCGAGGCGCGGCCGGGTTGTGGGGGGCGGTGGCAGCGGTGTCCGTGTTCGCAAAAGAGTCCCTCATGCAAAGGTGCCCCGTGCCGCTCCGGTGCCTGCGCTGGAAGCTGACGGTGTTTGTATGATTCAGGGGTTCCCCTCTGCCCCTCCTCGAAAATGGAGCCGCTGGGGAGGCTGCTGTGGGGAGCGCGGCAGGAATAGTCCCTAGGTTCTGACACGTTGTCTGGAATCTGAGCTGATTCCAGCTGACTTACAGAATCATAGAATGGTTTAGCTTGGAAGGTTCAATCCTTATTGCCATTACGCCTTCAGCATTTTTGTGCACGGCTCTTAAGTGACAGCAGTGACAAGCTGGTATCAAAGCAGGTGCCACACAGTAGCTGGGGAAGTGACTGATCTGGATTAGTGCAACTCAGCAGAAGATCCAATTTCAAACTTAGAATCATGGAATTGTTCGGGTTAGAACGACCTTAAAGATCATCTAGTTCCAACCCCCCTGCCATGGGCAGGGACACCTCCCACTAGACCAGGCTGCTCAAAGCCCCATCCAGCCTGGCCGTGAACACTTCCAGGGATGGGGCATCCACAACTTCTCTGGGCAACCTGTTCCAGTGTCTCACCATCCTCACAGGAAAGAATTTCTCCCTAATACCTAATCTAAATCTCCCCTCTTTCGGTTTAAAACCCTTACCCCTCATCCTATCATTACACTCCCTGATAAAGAGTCCCTCCCCATCTCTCCTGTAGGCCCCCTTAAGGTACTGGAAAGCTGCTATAAGGTCTCCTCGGAGCCTTCTCCAGACTGAACAACCCCAACTCTCTCAGACTGTCCTCATAGGAGAGGTGCTCCAGCCTTCTGATCATCTTCGTGGCCCGCCTTTGGATCTGTTCCAACAGGTCTGTGTCCTTGTGCTGAGGGCTCCAGAGCTGGACACAGTACTCCAGGCGAGGTCTCACCAGAGCAGTATAGAGGGGTAGAATAACCTCCCTCGACCCGCTGGCCACGCTTCTTTTGATGCAGCCCAGGATGCGGTTGGCTTTCTGGGCTGCAAGTGCACATTGCTGACTCCTGTTGAGTTTTTCGTCCACCAGCAACCCCAAGTCCTCGTCAGGGCTGCTCTCAATCCATTCTCCACCCAGCCTGTATTTGTGCTTAGGATTTCCGTGACCCAGGTGCAGGACCTTGCACTTGGCCTGGTTGAACTTCATGAGGTTCGCACAGGCCCACCTGTCAAGCCTGTCAAGGTCCCCCTGGATGGCATCCCTTCCCTCCAGCGTGTCGACTGCGCCACACAGCTTGGTGTCATTGGCAAACTTGCTGAGGGTGCACTCAGTCCCACTGTCCATGTCTCCGACAAAAATGTTAAACAGCACTGGCCCCAGTACTGACCCCTGAGGAATGCCACTTGTCACTGGTTTCCACTTGGACATTGAGCCGTTGACCGCAACCCTTTGAGTGTGGCCATCTAGCCAGTTCCTTGTCCACCAAATGGTCCATCCATCAAATCCATGCCTTTCCAATTTAGAAACCAGGATGTCATGCGGGACAGTGTCAAGCGCTTTGCATAAGTCCAGTTAGATGATGTCAGTTGCTCTCCCCTTAATTGCCAATGCTGTGGCAACATTGTAGAAGGCCACCAAATTTGTCAGGCAAAAAGTGAGCAAACAGTTTTTCCCTGGTGGAGAACGTTCCTGTGCCAATTCCTCCTGAAAACAGGATCCCGCTGTCCAGCTTCAGTCATAAAATGTCTACCCCAGGTTCTTTGAAATATCATCTGTGCCCCCGCCCTCCCAGTTGCCAGCATTTCGGCCAAAGTCTGAGCCTTTTGCTGATAAGCTCTTTGAGGGACATGGTAGATTAGATATTGGGAAGAAATTTTTCACTGAGGGTGGTGAGACACTGGAACAGATTGCCCAGGCAAGTTGTGGATGCCCCGTCCCTGGAAGTGTTCAAGGCCAGGCTGGATGGGGCTTTGAGCAGCCTGGTCTAGTGGGAGGTGTCCCTGCCCACTGCAGGGGGGTTGGAACTAGATGATCTTTAAGGTCCCTTCCAACCCAAACCATTCTATGATTCTATACATAAGCTAACAGACAGGGATTTGGGGTTTTTTTTGCAGAGCTCCTGACTTCATCATTGCTTTTCTTACCTCCAAGATAAACCCCAAGGAAAGTCAGATTGTTGAATAAACTTCCTGAGTGCAATAGCACCTTATTTAGATTATTCTTTATTTGATTAACACCCCTGTGATCCTGGTGAGTCTGGCAGCAGGGGACACTAAGACTCCACCACAACAGCCTGTCCGTCTTTTCCCTCTCCAAGCAAAACTTCCTGCGTGTCCTCCACGTTCTCCTTTCTTCCAGTGCTTTTAAAAATTCCTCCTTTGTTATTTCTGGCTTTTTAATCTCGTTGCTCACAACTTCCCATTCTTTCCACTTCTCCATCATCTCCCAGGCAATAGGAAAAACTGCCTCTGCCTGTCCCAGCCACCTCCTTACGGAGACTTTTGCTGCTCAAAGGTCAGCTTTTGAGTTCCTGTCTCTAATCAGTGAAACAATACATGTTGAGCCAGCACCAAGAACCCCTCAGAGAACCTGCTGATTATTCTTGATGTTGTGGATACATATAGACAAAGAAACTTGCTACAGTTTTCAAAGAACCAACTAGTCAGTGAGTTCATACTATTAACAGTAATTAGAGGTTATATACAGAGGTTCCCAAAGTTATCACAGCCCCGATGCACAGAGGAGATTGAGGTCTACAGTGTCACATGTGAGCATTTCCCTGGGGTATCTGCTCTCCAGGACGCTGGAGGAAGCTGAGTGGTCTTCATGTGAGTTGCATGGATCCCAGTTTGTCACAGATGAGAGCTTTGTGGCTGAAAGCTGTCCCCCAAAATGGTATGTTTTGAGGCTTAGGTTAGGCCTTAAAGAAGTTTAGCCTAATGTCACCCAATCCCTGGTAGGTGTTCGTTATTTTTGCTCAAAAAAAACCCCCCAAAACCCGAATCAAAAGTATTAACAAAAGGATACACAAAGATCGGTTAACAGAAAAGTAGAGAGATTTTACTAGATTACTAACAGTATGTCATGTTATATAAATAAGAGAGCACGGAGATTTAGACATCTTGCACTATATAAACAGTACTTTAGGCTAAGAGACAAATTAGTTGTGTCAGATGTTGTTTTTTATTATGTGTATCTTGCAAGATGAGCTTTCCTATGTGGAGGTTGTATTTGATAAATCAGTCATTGTGCTAATGCCACATTCCTCTGCCTGCAACCGCTGCCAATTAGTTTACATGCACATGCCAATAAAATACATTGAAACTGTAAAGCTTTCTATAAAAGCTATTCATAATACTGAAGAGGAAGATGGAGGTTGGACGAATGGCAAAGCAAAGACAGGAGAACAGGAGAGATTAATAGGATTCAGTGTTTCAGTATTTCTGCTTTAGAGAGGAAATTAGAACAAAGAGTAAAATTCAGAAATAAGTAAGATTGCACTAGGTTTGAAAATATATAGCTGGTACCTGAGTAATTTGAGAATATAGGATCCTGTATGTTAATAAAATCATTCTTTCTGAGTAATCAAAAAGTAAATGGTTAGAATTGACCCCATCAGTGCCCATCTTGAGTGTGAGGGTGAAAAAACCCAAAAGCCAAATGTTTAATTCATCTTCTGATTTATGGTTTCTGTTGTTTACATCTGCTAGAAACTTCTGGCTCATGTAAAAACAGATATATTATGTCAAATTGTATCTGCAGATCAGGCATTTAAATGCGATCATTTGTTCCTCAAATTAGTTTCACCACAATTATTGTGCCTGTAATTGGTTGTGGTTGTAAAATTGCTACTCAGAAGGTCATACTAAGGTTTCTCTAAAAACGCTAATCTCATTTTTTACTAGTTTTCACTAAGCAATGTACCATAATATTAGTGCCTGACACCTTAGGAATAAAAAAGGACCCACAAGATCTCCTCAGAGCCAGACTCAGGATGGGGTATTCTGTGAAAGCTCTTTCTTCCAAAATAAAATAACGTGACTTAGGACTTCGTAGATTTGGACGCAGCTTTTAATGACACAGTATTGCAAGTGGCCAGATCGTTCTGTTTTCCTTGCCTTCCTTTGTAGGGAAACAAAGTTCTGTCTGGATCTGAAGTTTGGCCGTGTTTTGGATTCACCTTCCCTGTGGGCTGAGTGCTTCTGGCTGGGGCTGGAGTGCAACTAGAGGTGGGCTATTACTTGAGAGAGTGGTAGGGCATGTCTTGGCTTGGCCTGAAGGTGGCACTACAAGGCCATATGTGAAAGGCACTACAGCAGTTTGACGCGACTGTGTTTTTTCTCTGTTAGTTTTGGCTGTGTGGCACGCAGTCCAATCTGAGACTCAGGTGAAATGGGGAATAATATATTCTGCCACACTTCCCTGTTCCTTGTGTGCTGAATATGGAAAGCAAGCCAGTGTATCTGGAAACTGCAGGCTTCAGCTCGATTTGAAGCAGCAATGAATTTGGCTCCAACAACCCAAATGAAATATGAAGACAGGTGATTGATGCTCTGAGAAACCTCTGAGATTTCCATGACCTCCTTGTACTCAGTGTCATTGGCCAGCTGACTTCAGCTGAAAACAACTGACATCATCTGAACACTGTCATCTCCAGCTTCCACAGAAGCTGCCCTCAACCTATGAACATGGTTGTCAATTAATGTAATTACAGTTATTCATGGAAATTCATGGGTTGGATAATTCTAAAATCATGGGCTTATCCCTCAGCTGTCAGCCCAGAGTGTTGGGAGCTGGTGAAGAATATGACTGCAAAGGTATATTGGTGCTGTAATCAAGCTCCTTTACCTTGTCCCATGGTGAACTTTTCCAAGAACAAATATGAAGCCCACAAGCTATGCTACTGTGCTGGCAGCTGGTGGTGGCTGGAGTTCGGCATGCTATATGCTAGCTACCTGCATTTTTCTTTTATCATGCTCTCTTCACCAGTAGTAGGGAGAAGGCAGCCACACTGTGCAACCTGGTGTTTGTGAAGAATCACCAGAAGCTGGGATAAGCTTGTTTCAAGATAGCTTTATGCTATAATGCAGAAGTCAAATTTGCCCTGATGTGGGATTGAGTACCATCTCTTTTTGTCTTGCAGAACCCTATATAATATTTTCAGGTATTTTGTCCAGGGAAACATATTAATGCACTTTCACTAGCCTAAATGTATATAGAAGCCCAATATTTCAAAAAGTGATGCACAGAATAGAAAAAAAAGGAAATCAGACTATACGCCATAACTTTCAAAAACAGTTAGTGATTTAATTTTGCAAGAATCATGTAAATAGAGTGAAGGGGCCTAAATACTTATTTCAGCATGTCAAGAGAGGCACAGGAAAATGAAGACAGAAATTTGGGTGACGTTATAAAAGTACATTACTCATTGACAGTGTTAAGAACACAGACAGGTTTGTGTCACACCTGTGTTCTATAAAGTTAGCCTCGTGGTGTCACCGATTAACTGCTCTGTTGGGTGAAATAGTGATAATGGGATGTAACTGTCTGCATTTGTTCACTTTTAACAACAGGGAATGGCTGACGGGTTTGATATTTTTAATACTACATTCTTGAACTAGAAGATTTGTTAATAGATTACCCAGGGACACTCAGGGACAACACATGAATATTCCCCCTTTCAAGCTCAAAGCAGTTCTCCCTGCTCAGGAGAACTCACATTTAATGAAAAGGTTGCTCATTTGGCTCCTGTTTCTCAAGTGAATATCCTCAAAGACGCAATATAGGAGTCTTGACTCAATTCTGCCTCTTCAGTTGCTTTGAATGCAGCACCAGGAAGCAATCAAGGCTGGCTTTGTACACGGGTGTGAACCTGCATGGTTCACCTGGGTGGCTCGGCAAGTCGTGCCTCTGGGTCAGTGTGTGAGCTGCATGCTTGAGGAGGAATTTGTCTCATCACGTCCCATGTTACAGATAACCAAGTGGTGGATGCATGATCTCATGCTCCCAAGCTCCTTGTCTCCCAGCCAGCTGAATCAGGGATCTGTCCAAAATGTACCATGATGCTGGTGCTTTGCTGTGGTGGGGGCTGCAAGTAGCAGTGCAGCTGGCCCCTGGCCCATGGAAGTATTCCCATGTCCCTTGCTCAGGTGTAGCCTAAACACACACTGGTTGTCTGGACATCACCTGTATCAGTGCAGAATGAGAGGCACCTCCAGAGAGGTCTTCAACCCACCAATCATCATCATCTGTATAAGGACAGAATGGATCACCTTCTCTCCATTGGCTCTCTTATAGAGGGAGATCAATGTAGGCTTTGAAAAACTAACTTATAAATAGCTAAAAATAGGAACTGTCAAACCCCACCCTGGGGGGTCTGGCTTTCTGCAGGCCTTGCTTGTGCAGATGGAGGAGGGACAGGGATGAGGCACCAGGCTGGTGGGGAAAACCACTGAATCCCCTGGGCCTGTGCCCTTTGGCTGTCCTCTGCCTTCCTGCCTCCCCAGTGACCATTGCTGCCAGCATACTCACAAGCAGGCTCTGCTTGCTGCTGCTTTTGGAAGCAGCCAGGAGGTGTGTGCAGATGGCTGATGGGATATTATTTTGCAGCTTCTAGGCCCGCTACTGGCAGTTCATCATGCCACTGGAATTATAACGGGCAACCTTTGTTCAGGTTTGGCGAGTAAAGCCGAATTTTAATACGCTTATCTTCCTCTCTGAACTGTTATATACCTTTAAACATGCAATCTGTAGTGACATGCTTGCCTCTGAAAGCCGCTTTCATTAAATAATCTGAACAGACTGTGAAGCTCCTGGAACATGTTTGTTTTGTTGTGTGCACAGATGTGATGATAAGGAGACCTGGTGGGACACAGGCTGGCAGTGCTAAGCTGTGCTCAGTGGAGGGACCTCCCTGACCTGCAAAAATGTCCTCCGGTCATGAGGTGCTGCGGTTTTCAGACGCAGTGCTGTTAAAATAAGATGTAACTGCATGTAACGCTTTCCCGATACTGCTCTTCCTCCTGAACGTGGTGATATTATGCAGCCATGAAAGCTGGGACGGGTCAGCTTTCATGTAAAGAGGCCAAAGAGGAGCACGTTGCATATCGGTCATGGCTGTAAGGCAAGCTCAGCAGCTGGAGGAGGCCTGGGAGAAGAGAAGGCAGCCAAGCATGGGGAGATGCCTGTAGGGCTAAAATCTTGCTATGGCTTTGCATGAGCCTGAAAATGTGATTTGTGCCAAGATGGTTTGAGAAGACCGGTCTACAGTGCAGCAGTAAGCCTTTCACCGCTGGATATGTGCTTAGTTACTCTGAAGCCACATATTTCTGTCTTAAAAGCTGCAAGATCGGCATTTTTCAGCTTGCCATCATATGCTCATGAAGCATTCCGCAAAAGAAAAACTCTTAGTAAGTGATCACCTATGAAGGGATCAGACTTTGGTTTATTTTTTTTTAGACACACATAAAATTCAGAACATCTAAGGTCTAAAGTAGCTTTTTCATACACAATATTTTTGGTATAAAAGCCAAGGGATTCACCTTACATTTGCTGGGACAGAGGTGACTGACTGAGCCGCCCCATGTGGAGGAGGTGTGCAAGCTCCCTTGTGCTGCAAAGAGGAGCACTAGACATGTTCCAGAGCATCTGAAGGAAGAATCTGTGCCTAAATATAACAATGTCTGTACAGCAAGTGAATCTCAGCTCCCAAAACGCAATTCTGTCTCTGGCCATGCACATCATTCTTCACGGCTGAGTTTCTGCCTGGTTCACCTTCACTCGGAGATAACCTTGTAGCTAGTTTCACCTAGCAGCTATTATTTTCAACAGTATTTTTTGGAAAATAAATGTTTGAAAATACTTGTGGTCTATGAAGAAGCTTCCTTCTTTTCTTCTTTTTTTTTTTTTTTAAATTACATCATCAAACTGACATGTTGATTGAAATGAATGGGCATGGATTTCCATCCAGCCTATGGTGTTAGTGACTGAATATTGTTATTGATGGCCTATCTAAAATGTGTTTGATGATCTTATCTAGCTTCTCAGCTGTTGCTGTCGCACAAAACCCACACAGATCTGTTATCACCAGTTAGAGGAGAGGTTGAAGGCAAATGAGGCAGATATATGTTTTTCAGCAGATGCTGCAGAATTTTTAAGCCTGCCAGAAGACTTGACCCTCACTGTGTTTCTCTTTCAATGCCAGCTCAATGTTTTTGTTCCTTTTAGTCTTTCAAGTGCATTGTACCTACAGCAATACCTACAATGGGGTACGTCAGAGGCACCAGCTCTTCACAATGCCTCTTGCTGCCCATTACAAGTTCCCTAGAACGGCAAATTCCCTTTCTCAGCCATGAGGGCAGGCACACTCAGCAGCACCTCCATCTGGTTAAAAGCATGTGTTTAAGCCTGATTCTCACATATTAAGGTCCCTTTGGATAACTCTGGCAATGTGAACATCCTTTAAGCAGGTATAGATGAGGGACTTAGAGTCCAGAATTCAGTTTATAGCTTTTCTGAAGCTGCGTACTGCCTGGGGTCAGGGACGGTGCCTCCCTTCAGTCATGGGCACAGGAATTCAAAGCAGATGCCCATTAAGGCATCCTAAAACAGGTACCCTATCTACATCTACTTGGATGCTTGCACACATGCCCATCTGTCAGGATGGCACTGTGCCCAGGCCGGTCAGGTCCTCTTCATAGGCGCTAGTGCTGTGCCAGGCATGGTATTTGGTACCTGACCTCCGTAACCTGGTAAATGACCTCCTAACGGCATGGTGGCCTCCTCAGACAGCTACCACATATGTATCTGAACAATGTTTTTTCACTCTTGACCACACCTGTTGACCTCCCCTTCAGCAAAGGAGGAAAGAGGGCTCAGGGGCTGTTTGCCAGGTACATGGGTTGTCTTGCAGTAGGCAGCTTGGAAGCTCTCACACCGCTTCTCCTTTTAAGGGACAGGGAGCATATCCAGCAAAGCTCTTGGGCTGTTCCATGGAAGGTCATGCCAATGTCAGTCCATGGCAGTAAGAAGAAAATGAGTTTTTAAAGAAAAAGGAGAAAATCCTGCTGAGCTCAAAGCATAAACTGAGTACTTTGCTTGCTGAGTGGATGAAGTGTTGCCTGATAACATAGGATGCTCTTCTGTATAAACAAAAGAACAGAAGAGGTTTTCTGTGCTGGAAAATAAAGTGAAAAAGAAATGGAACTAGCAAAATCCTAGTCACAGGTGAAAATATCAGATGCGATTGATTCTCTAGAGGAACAACTCATCATCCTTTAAAGCTATATAAATATATATTTGCAGGCTTCTGTCAATTAAGCCATGAAAACTCTGCTTGTGTGTTGATTTCAACATTGTCTAGGTAGACAAAGTTGATTAAAGCAGTTTAATGTAACAGAAGCAGGGTAGGTCAGCTTCTTCTGGGAGAGCAAAGAGGATAATTTTCTGACACCACTTAGCTGATGGGGTAATGCCCATACTCCGCAGATCACTGACTGTGCTCAAAGTTTTGGCTCAGAGTTAAATTTTACCACGGCTGAGACACACAATCCCTTTCTAAGTTACAGAAATCAGATTTAGGTCTGCATAAGGTCCTTAAATATAAAGCCAATGTAAACAGCACAGGACTTAATGGAAATCCTATAAAAGTATAAATCCAGTGGATTTACTTCCTGAAGCAGTAGTGAGACTTGTGCAGAAGCTACGATTGATCCAGCGTGCCTAACTCTATATTTTGTAATGCGTCTTTTACAGCAGTGTTTAAGCACCTTGTACATCAAGGAGATTCACACTGATTAAGACAGAAAAAGACTGATTTCACTCCCTCCTTTGGGGACTCATGCAAGTTTGTCTTGGGTGATCTTATGTGGTTTCTGCTGTATTGCATTCAAAAAGACAGTCTGCATCACGTTCTGAGGGTACAGAGTGCAAGCCCGCTCTTGTTGCTCATGGGAGAAAACTCCATAGCCTTACACTGGGTTCTTCTTTAAGCTTCCACACCCTGTGCATGTTTGGGTATGTTTCCTCTGCACAAGGGCTCAGAATATTTTTGTTAGTAGTAAATATTGTAAAAGGAGATTTTGGGAGATTGTCCTACAGCCTGTCAACACTAAAATTATCTTAAAAGATTTGTAACAAGATTTAAGCTCTTGGGCCTGGGCTTCCAGTTGTGATCTTCTAATAGGATAACTCAAATGGTGCTCATGGTCCATACTGATGGGAAAAGGCCCTGGGTCTGAATAAACAATTTGTAGATACTTAAAAAATTCCAGACACAAATCACTCAGAAGTCCGGAGGCAGGAGGTTGAAGCTTTCTCTGCTGGTGACATTAGCAAAGATAGCACCGGACTATCCTCAGATAAAAAACCACCTCTTGCTTTTGCTAGCTTCATTTCTGATCCATCATTTTAAAATTATTAGGGAAACCTCAGGGATTCATTAAAACAGAAATATAGAGGCAATTTTCTTTATTGCTAGCCGCAAAGCAGTTGTTTTCCTGGGCTACACCAGCACAGCCAGGCAGTGGTGTTGTGGTGGACAGTCTAGAAGTGTCATCCTCAGGAGGGTTTAAAAGAACCCTCCTCCTAAATATGCTGTTTAGGCCCTGCTGTCTCTATTTTACATTCTCCCTTGCTAATTAACTTCTAGTCAAGGCAATTAATATCTTCTTGCTCTACAAATGGCTTCCACAAAATATAAATCATCACTTTATTTTCATATTATCTTGTCTTCATGACTACCCAAAAGGAATCTTAGTAAACTTATAAAACCAGCACATTTTCATTTTCCTTCTTAACCAGGAAAAAGGATTCCTATAACCTTTCTGAGTAACATGCCTACGATGAAATTCACTGACATTAGGTGAACATCTCATCTCTAAATATTCCCAACCCGTATTTCTGCAAAATTAGAGTATTCCCTCAGGGCTGGGAGAGACCCTCCTGGCTGGCCTGATAACAAGATTACGCACTGATAGGCAGCCTTTATTTGGAAGGAAATTTTAATACATCTTCAGTGTTTAATTTTGTTGGCAACAACTTTGGTTCTGTAATAGTCATCGGATTTGCTAGTGTCATGTCATTATTAATTTCTGTTACTAAAAATATTTCTATTCAATCAATTCTTAATATTGCAGGTTAAATCATAACCTATGCAACCCCAATACAGTTAGGGCTTACTACAATGTTAAATGAAACATTGCAGTAGATGCTGAACCTTTCTGTTGGACTTCTTTGTATTTTAAACAATAAATACCCATATGCTAACTATACCTTTACTTGAGTGGTTTTCTTTGACAGTTTTTTGGGGGTACATCATACACAGTTGACCAGAATCTTTCTAATTAATTTTTCTGATCATTGTTTTTTCTCTTACAGATGCTGGTTTCAAAATGAGCAGAAATGCACGATTGGGCATAAATATCAGCGTCTCATGAAATCACACATGTACAAGTGAAAACTCCAGAGCAAGACAGACACAGTCTTCCTGTCCCAACAGCAAGAACCATGTTTGGATAAAGTGTGAGGGTTGCCAAAATGCAAATAGTTCTTAAGTTATGTGCTGCAACACCATGGCAGGTAATAAAACTGTGTTAGTATAATTATTTAAAAATTATTTAAATAAGTAATAAAATTAGAAAGCGATCTTTCCTTCTTAAGTCATAAAACTTTAGCATGTTATCTCAGCTATTATCAACTAAGTAAATGATTTATTTCCCTCTCCATTTATATTTGGCTGAATAATTATTCTAATCCCCTTTCATTAGTCCGATGATGTATTATAAACTGAATCCATTATAAATTTGTCTTTTGTGGATGATGCATTTTACACATAAAACTTTGCCTAATAGTTTTCATCTGCATTTTCAGGAAAGGTTCTTCTTAACCATAAATGTATACAATAGGCTCTGCTATCTAAAAAATCTTTAAAAATAAGCAAATCCTATAGCTCAAAACTGAGCTAAAATGAGAATTTTTTTCCAAGAGCACCCACTGGAGCACTGGTGGTTTTGCCTCAAACCTTTCATAGGGTTAAAAGGAAGCCTGCCCCTCATCACACCATCCTATAATGAGCATCTTTTCTTGTTTCAGGCTTTTTCAAGTATTTCCCAATTTATAGCCTCTTAATACACATTCTTCGTATTTGGCAAAACATAAGAACCCCTGCCCCAACTCATGCTGAAAAAGTACATTCCAGATTTGTAAACCTTATTTTTTCCCTTGGTGACTTCTTTCTTCATAGCAACTATTGAACCAGGGGGGTGGATTAGATGATCTTTAAAGGTCGCTTCCAACCCAAACTATTCTATGATTTTATTAAATTAATAAAGTTCGAGAGGCTACCCACTGCTTGCTTCAAGTAATCATCACAGAACTCCTTTGGGCTCCAACTTGCAAATCCTTACAACATTCTAAACCAACATCATTATTAAAAGAAAAATATTTCTTTATTTCATTCCTAACAAATTGTATAGAATTATAGCCTAATTTCACTGCTAAAGAATAAGCTTGCAGCAGCAATTCAGTCTTTAAAATTTCCACACCACCAGGCCAAGAGGCTATAAATCATAGCTGGTAGGGGCTGGTTGAGGCAGCTTCTGGGGAGGCATTCTCCAACTGATACTATTTCAATTAATTAACATTGGAAACATTATCCACAACATTCTTGCTTTTAATAGCCCTAATTGGATACACATAAGTCTCCTGTATTAACAGCTCAGTGAAATTCAATCATTTGTGGACAATTCAGGCTTAAAACTACATAAACGAGTAACGTTACAATATCCTTAGCTTTCCAAGCATTCTCCCACAAAAATGTGTCAAAATAAATATTTCTTTGGCTTCCCCAGTTTAGCAGGTGTGCCCAAGTCAGTTTATAGCAACTGCAATTAATTATCTAATTCTCCCTGGACCAATGCCCTGTGCTTGCAGTCATTGGTTTCCTTGCCGTTGTTTTAATCATATGATTAATTCGATCCATCCTTCCAAAAAATAAAGCTCATAGAAAACAGGTAATTTAAACTGGGCTTCCAGTAGTTTCAGACATCTGGCCATTATGGTTGGAATCAGGAATTGTCAGTGTCACCCCTAAAGGTAAGTTCCTCAAATACTCCTAAAAATGCTCCCAAACTTTGGTTCCAACGGTGGTCCGGCTGGGGCCAGAAGCTGCTTTTAAAGGCAAGGCTTGCTTCGTCTATGTATAAAACATATGGAACTCCCCATGTGGATGCACATAGTTATACATCTCTTCTAACCAGCGCTTCATTTTCAAAGCTGATTGTCAAATACATAAATAATAAATAGATCATCATGCAAATAAACCCTTATTAGCATCCTAGTAAACTGAAAAACTTCTAATAACATTACATTTATTAAGAGCAAAAATGCTTCTGCAGCTATCTCTTATTAAACACAAATGGCTTAAACAGAATGTCCTTCACAAATCTGCTGTGTCTTGCTTTCTGAAAATTTTGTAGAAGCTTAGCAAATGTAAAGATATTTTTTGATTGCACCCAATAAATAATTTCTTCATGTGCAAAGAGAGAAAAAGCTGGAAATGAAATATACCTCTTATTTCATGCAATTTTATTGATCAAGAGAAAGTTGTCAAATTCCTGGGAGCCATTTTTTCCAGCCTTTGTGAAAGCATATAAAGCATATATATCTGTCAAATTCACAAAGTGTTTGTATTTAGTCAACATTAGTAATTCCTCAGAAGTGAGGCTGTGGGAAAGCACGTGTAACCTGCTACTCCAGCATCCCCCTGCTCCCTGGCTGGCCAGCTGCCGAATGGTGGCCAGAAAGCAGACTCGGAGAAAGCAAAGAAGTAGCAGCTGCCACAGTGGAGGAGGAAAAAAACAACCCTACAAATAACTCAGCAATTGTCTTGGAGCGGCTAAATCAGGAAATGTTAATCGGTAAAACAAAAGGCTGTGATTTTTCTAGGGGGTTATTTTCTGCTCTGCTGTATGAGGAACCTGTTTCTGACAGCCCCCCGGCCTTCCGCTTTGGGGACTGAGTGATGCCTTGCTCTCACGTGTGCCTTCAAGAGGTATCACAGGGGAACAACGAGGCCAACTTTGGGATGCTGGTCACTCTTGCGCATTGTGATTTGAACAATCAAAGCAGCTAACTGGGGCAGGGGGCGGATCATTTACACCAAAGCTGAGGAAGAAGCGCTGTGGCTTTTGACAGATAATTCTTTCAAAATCTGGGTTTAGGCCAGACAGGCAGCAAGGACAAGCATCCCCTTTTGGAAAGCTGTTTTCTGGTGGAAGTAGTGTTTTCTTAACCACGGCACAGGTAAGAAACGTACCCTACCTCAAACAAGGACACCGCTAGAAGAACCCAGGACCTTAGTGCATCCGCAACACAGACATCACCTGACATCTGCATATCTTGCTGGCATGAGGCCACCAGCACCCCTCTGAATTGTGGATATTTCTGTAGCAGGACCTTTCACAAAATAAAGTAGCAAGTAGTGTCTCATCTTCTGTCTTAGAGGAGAAGAACATTGGTCCTTAGAAGACAGCATGTCTGGCAAATTTTGGTTCTTTGAACAACTACATGTGTTCAGCTGGTACCGTGTAACTGCTCTACCTTTTTTCAACCTAGCTGAAGTTATTGGTCTGTGATAACTTGCTACTGTGGATACATAATAATTTCTAATGAAGTTTCCCATCTGACTTTTCTGTTGTTGTTATTTTTATTTCTCATGCAAAGAAACAGGAATCATCATAGTAGCTTGCAGGAAAAGTAATTTGTCTGAGTAAAATCCACAACTAACATAAATGGCAGCTACGTGCTGGGGGAGGAGATGGATATGTTAGGAATGTCATAAATTGTCTGTTTCTTCTATCTTGACCCAGGATCTCCTGGGAGGTTTCAGTTATATCAGAGCATAAATTCTTGAGGGGCTTGAGCCACAGGTTTCAGCTTTCTCTCATTCACGGTAATGAGAGTCAAGATCCTTTCCTGCATTGTTTTTGATTCACTGCACCAGTCTTATGCCTGAATTATATGCCTGAGCATCTGGTTTTCCAAGGCTTGCAGTTCCTGAAGATGAGTGGAGGAGGCTTGGAAAACATTACTGTCCCAAGTGTCTTGACAACATATGAAGATAGACCCGGCCTTGTATTATCCCACCTTCTAGTGAGGTAATACAGGGCACAGAGCCAGCTGCAGGAGGAAATTCACTGCGTGAAGTCACAGAGGCATAAAGCAGCTACTTTTCTCTTTTGCTGAGGGCCTGGCAAGTCAGAGATGCTGAGCAGAGATGAAGCAAAGCCAGAAGATGGGCTCACGGATGCATCTCCTGGAGCAGAGCTCGTGCTGGAGTCCTGAGCCCACCCAAAGGCTCTCCCCTTGAGGCCAGGAAGCATGGGACTGCAGAGCATCCCCTGGGAGTGACTCTTCCTCTGGGGCAGAGAGCGATGCTGAAAGCCAGGAAGGGTCTTTTTTCCACATGGCATGATGCTTTGCATGGCAGAGCACCAGCCTCAGCTGGCACCTTCAGGGCACTATGGCAGTTGTGACATAAAAAGTAAGAATAATTTTTTCCATATCCTGTTCAACGTAGTGATTCCCTAGGAAGACTTAGCTGTGATGTGAGGAAGAAAAAGCCAATGTATCATAGGAGCCCAGGAGGACTCTCTCAGAGAGGTGTGAGCAATGCACTGGCATTTGTGTCCTGGCCAGTACAGAGCCAGTGGACCACATCCGCATGCAGGTTCACTAGTGCACACCCTGCGTTTAGACTTGTGTCCAAGGAAACAGGGTTTGACCTCTAACCACTCCAAAGGGATTTCCTCACATTCTCCCATGGCTCTTACTCATGTTTCTAGTATTTAGTATGGCCACACACTGAAAAAACAGCTCTTTCAGTCACACAAAACTCTTCCCTCCCGCTCCCTCTCTCCTCTTGGACTATGCTGGGCCACGTATTTGGGTAAACTATGACATTCTCTGACTACAAAACCATAGATTCATAAAATATGCTTTCTGAATATGTACACATGCTGCTGACTTGTTGTTTTGGCCAGCAGCCCTTTTCCCATGACAACGTTAGGGAACCTCTCCCTCTGTGCTGTGCCTCCTGACCTTTGTTCACTACGCTTTACATGTGAAAAGCAGGAATGTTCACTTCTGGGATGAAAGGAAGGAGCTAAAACACAAACCAAGGTAGCTACATTGAGCTAGAATCCACATGATGACACACTCTTGTGTAATTTCGGGATAGGGCAAATACTTCATTGACCTTTACTCTGATATCTGCTTATTTATCTGCACTAGATAAACAGCCAATGGCTATATCTCAGCCTCAGCAAACAGCAAGTCCTGTCAGCACAGCAGATACCATTTGTTGCTCTATTTTATGGGAAGGAAGGGAGGAAGGAAGGAAGATTACCTTTTTTATTACTGCTTTCAGGGATGCCTCACTGCGAGGCCTGCTTTCCTCTGCCCTGGGTATTTGAAGCTTTTATACCCTTGGCCAGATTTTGCCCTCTGGCAAAATTCTGCCCTGTACAAGTTCTTGAGCATGTTGCACATTTAACGAGACTGACAGCAGTTGGCTCTAGGCTTAAAGACAGAAATAGCAGATCCTTATTTGAACTTCTATGAAGTGGGTGGGGGGAAACACTTTGGTCCAGGTCATAGATGGAGCTTCCAACAAGTTCCAGCCTGGTTTCTTTAGGGCTGCCTTAGTCCTGGTATAAGAAGAGAGAAAGAGAGACCCTTCAACTACAGCTTTGAAAATTATACCTCCATTATAATCTAAAATGCTAGTATAGCTAGGCCTTTATTTTATCAGTTGCAGGGAGTATAAAGCAAGCTTGTCTTATGCAAGCAGCTTCTCATCCCACCAGCACCAGCCTGGCATGAGAAGGGTGTCTCCTTTTGATTTTCTTGGCTTAAGTTAACGTGGTTTATTTCACACTCAGAAGAGCTAGATACTAGAACTTAGCAAGGGAGAAATGTAATTTCAAGCTTGAACACAAAATTTGGGATCTGGTTCAGATTTTCAGTTTGCTTTAGCTTGTGCTCAGCACCTGTGACTAGATTACCAAAAGGACCCCTTCTCTCAGTACTCCCCTAATTTATACTTTGGATGAATGCGAGACAGAATCCCAAAACCAAATGTCTCCCAAATTTTGAGGTAATTTGGACCTGGCTCCAAAATTTTTAGAGTCTTTTTCTCTAGGAGTAAAAAACTTCCCTCCAACCTGCATTTTGGAGAAGTTCACACCCAGTTTAGCTTGATCTCTAAGCTGTCAACCTGCCCTTATAGGGTTTCATTTCTCTACCAAGTTCTGCACAGTCCTTTTTCTGATCAGTACTCTGTCTGCATTTTGTGTCTGAGCCAAAGACCACAAAAACCTTACAAGGATGTCTTCGTGGACTTCAGGGACAGCTACATTAAGCTATGACATGTGTTTCCATGTGCCTTCAATCATGGGTTTTGGCTAAGTTGTGAAGAGATTTGGTTCTCTCTTACTGAAAAGAAGAAATCCTGGATTTGATTTGAGTCACTCTTTGCTTCCTCCTTCCTGTGCTGAAATGTTCAGTAACTTATGGATGTCTTCCCAAGCAGTGTTAACATTTGATCCAGAAACCTTTGGTGACCTGCTGATTGATATACAGCCACAGGCTAAAAAACCCCCCACTTTTCCTGGACTCACTCCAATAGCTTTGATCTAGAAACTGAAGAAATTTGCAAATGTTTTGTAATAGGAAAGAGAAAGATATTTTCCAGAATGTTGAGGAGATACTGTCCAAAATGAACTGTTACACACTAAGGTGAAGATGACATATGAAATAGTAAATACACAGCAAGGCTGAATTATTCATGGAGAGAGGAAATTGGCTGCTTACCTTTGGGAATGGAAATCTGAATGAACCTAAGGTTTTAAAATGAAATAAGTCAGATGGTTTCAGCCCTCTCCCTGGGGTGTGATAATGTCAGCATCACGTCTTGATCTCTTTTGGAAATGCCCTTTCTTTCTCTCCTTTTCCTTCTCCCGCAGCATATTGTTGCAGTATTGTTGCTGTCAGCTTGTCATTCTGATGGTGTTTGCCACTTCTCCCAAACTTAAGGTGAGCAGAATTGCAATTGGGCAAGTGTATATGGAGCGCTCGTGTTTGGTATTCAGCAGCAAGGACAGTGGCTGGTGGGCAAAGATTTTCAATACCAGTGCAGGCTGCATAGATTTATTGTCACAGTCTGTTCTGTAATCCCTAGGTTTCTTGAGATGCTAAATGCAATTCTGAGCATTGTCCTGCCACGCTGTGTGCATGTCTGTGCTCGTTGTTTGCTTGTGCATGCATGTGTGTGTGCGTGCATGCATGTATGTGCATGCATGTGCATATCCTTGTGTTGGGGAGCCTCGGGGGTGCCAGGACTCATCTTGCCTTGAAGGGGGCATCATCACTTTTCTCCTGTCTTCAGGAAATAGGATGGCACTATGATAAATTGATAGAGAAGTCCTGGTCTGATGTGAGCTTTTTCAATCTCAAAACTGGTATGCAGATTCAAAGAGTACTTGAACTCATCTGTGTTTATTGTTCTTCCCTCTTTGCCAGGGCTTCTATTTTCCCTTCTTCCTGACAACCCAAACAAATAATGCTTCACTCTGTCTCCTCCCACATCAGCTTGCACAGTAACAGCCCTCTGGACCTAATTGCTAGCTTTGTTTCCTTCCTATCCTTGCCTGCTTCCTCTCCTCCCAGCTCATTTTCTGGCTTATTTAATCCACCTACTACCCGATGTTTCCATTGTGCAAAAGGAACTTCTAGGTATCTGCATGGGAGGCTCGTGTCTTTGCAGCAAGGTAGCCTGTTTGTTCAGGCAATGGCTGTTCAGGCTGTTCGATACAGCCATATGATTTCAAGCACAGATAACTGCAAACTACTCTTCTGGAATTTAGGCCTTCATTCTGGTGCTGCTTTCTCTGACAATCCACTGTCAAAAAGACAGCAGAGAATGACCGCATCAGGCAAGTTTATTTGTTGAAAGCTGTACAGAGTGCACAAGCAACCCTAGCACAGAGGGATGGGAAGCGCAGTTGCATCTGTTCCACCTGGAACTTCCACATCTAGCAGGGTAATCCAGATTTCTGGGTACTGGAGATGAACAGAATGGCCCAAAGCAGCTACAACATGTCAGGATCTGTCCCATAATAGAGGCTAAAGTCAAGAAGGATTAACCATTTAAGTAGATAATGACAACTGTTATATTTGATAGGGTAATGGGAAATATAAATCACTGTGCTACATGACCTAAGGCAGCTAACAGATTAGACTTTGGAAAAGACGTTCCCCATGGGCAGATGGGCAGATTATTCTCCCGTTTTCCATGGCGGAAATTCTCATGTCTAGCTCTGAAACATTCACTACTGGAGCATGTGGCTCCCTGACATTTTAAACTGGCATGAGACCGGGCTGCAACAGGCTCCCACCTTCAACCCTACCTACTCTTCCATGCAGGAGTCTCCATCAGACTAAGAATGAGGGAGTTTCATCCATGGGGACCCTCTGAAGGGCGAGTGGTGACTGGAAAACACAGCCTCCCAGGAGCCAATGCTGTCCCTGGCACCCCTTCTGGGAAGCGTGTGAGCATCTCCCTAATTTAAGGCAGATTTTAAACACCTCTCAGTTCAGCGTTGAGATGCTGCTTTGCCCTTAATCCACACCTCCAGACTGTTGACAAAACTTTCAAGCCTGTTTACATGTATTTTGAGCGTGGGCTTGTTGCCTGGCGGGGGCTGCTAGGTCTGGGCCGGAGCCTGGGTTTTGTTTAAATTTGATCCCTAATCTGCCCGCTCTGCTGTGTGCTGTGCAGTTCCCCAGTGCCATCTCATGGCTCCTCTGGGTTTTATTTGCCGACACTTGTTCTGCTTCACTTTGGATTCCCCTCCTGTGTCCTACAAGCCCCTTACCACTCACCTGCAGCTGGCTGGCGCGGGGGCACGGCTGCAGTCCCCATGGCCCCGGGAGCAAGCTGGCTGGGGCGACAGGAGTTGTCCCCACCGAGTGCTCAACAGGAGCCAGAGGAGCACTTCAAGGCTCGACGTGCTCCTTGTGCAACGTGTTTGCAGACTCTGTAGGTGCCGGACTGTCTCAGAGAGGCTGTAAGAGAGGATCAGGCAGGTGACTACTCAAGGTGAAGAGAGAATTATGCCTCCTAAAGTGAGCATAAACTGACGTTATGCCTGCTGTTAAGAGCACGAAGTTAAACACACACTTAGGTGTTTTTGCTGAACTGAGCACCTCACCACATTGAAATAGGGCCTGATTCTGCAACCCCTGTGTGTCTGAATAACACACATACATAATATAAGATGAGCAGATACAGACCAACTGGGAGGGTTGGCAGGAGAGGGTGCTGGGGGAACTCTAACGCTTTCCATGGGCCCACCTAGTTCAGCTCATGCATGCACAAGCACTGCAGCAGATAGTGCACAACTGTATAGCCTTCTCCATCCTCAGGGCAGGTCCTGGGGACAACATTGTAACTCTCGTGACCTGGCTCAGAAAGCTAAACAGGCTGAAAACTAGCTGTCTGAAAAGCAAGAAGTGGGGTTTTTTTTCAGGCAGGATGGTGTACGAAGAGGGCACCTCAGGCCAGCCCCCAGATCTTTCTGGGAGGGGAACCTCAGCACCGAGTTTGCTGGTAGGGCTGATGCTCCCGTTGCTGTAGCCTGGACGGACCCAGCTCCCAGGCCCACTGGATGCAGACCCCCAAGCTCTGCTCTTCCTAAGGAGTTTGGCTGCTTTGTGCTGAAGTTTTAGCCAGCAACAGAGGCACAAAGACTCTCAGTCCTGCTCTTCAGCCTGTAACGCAACCACTACTCAACATAGGTCAAGTACAAAAAAAAGTCCTTTTGCAGAAGAGTAGGATAAGTGCAGTATTATATACAGAAGCATTCTTACTGACTACAAAACCACAGCACTCGTTTTAGCCCTCTGCTCTATATTAAAACCAATAATCATGCCAGAAGTTGCTCGCCAGTTGTCTCCCTGATATGGAAGAGAGAAACTTCAGTTCTTGCTCAGAAGTAGCAGAAAATAGAGGGATAAAACGAGCCCCGCTGCAGGATGTGAAAATGGAGCCAGGCGCAGGGGGCAGCTCTCCTTTGGAGTCGTGGCCTCAGCACCCCGGGAGTGTCCATCCATGTCCAGCTTTCCCCTGAAGCCTTCTGCGGAGTCAGAAAGAAGGAGGAATGATCCTCTGGTGCCTCGCTGCTTCTCAAGAGATGCCAATGTATCCAATGCAACACAGGTACGAATGTGAAATAGCAAATACCAGTATCTGGCTTTGTAGCTCATGTTTTCTGGGTGCCTAACCTGCAGAGGGAGAGAGCGTACCAACTCCATGTTTATAAAGTGGTATGGACATTATTAATGATTTTCAATTAAAAAATAACAACAATAATGCAGACAACAGTGCCTCTGGGAGAGAGGCTGCTGTGCCATATGCTGCCGCGCAAACACCGGAGGAATCTCTAGGAAGGGCACTGGGAGGCTGGCCCGGATTGCTAAACTGACGTGAGGTGGCAGTGTTTCAAAATTCAACTGCAGCGCTAGCACTGCTTAAGCTTTCCACTGTCATCCTCCCACAGGGTAAAAATCATCAGTAATACTCTTCTGTAAAGGGCCATTTGCCTTCTGTGTGTTCTTAGGGTTTATTTAATAAACTTCTTCATGGGAACAGCCTCTAAAATTCACAGGAACTGTTTTTGAGTCTCTCTTTGAAGGGCTACTGTCTTGTCTGGAAGTAAGATACTGATGCGTGAATGTTTTTGGTATAATTTAAGGTGCAAGTTTATGCCAGTCTAGTAGTATAAGCTATTTTAATATGAAAAGGCCTATGCTGTTTTATCTATGTCAAATTTTGAGCTACTTACGCTAAGCCAAATAAAGCCACTCTTATGGTGTTACAATTGCTCAGTTGGAAGGCTCTAGTGCTATAAAGCATTGATATAATGGGCAACTTGTCTTATGATGACAATTTTCTCATATCTACACACAAGCACATTTGCAGAGAGATGCTGTAACACATTTGTCTCGAGCATCACCTTATGTGCTCTGTAAGATAGCACCGTATCAGGCATCACAGTGGGGGATACGTCAGACATCTCCGGTGCAAGGGGCCATGGCTCTTGGTGGCCCCTAAGGAGCGTGCTGGCTTGTAGGGTGATTTGCAGGACAGCCCTTGCAATTGCAAGGCAGCACCTCTGTCTCTTTCCCACTTTGTGACTATAGAGGAGGGAGATCAGGGTTGGCAGATCACATCAGCCCAGCTGGACATGCAAAGCCCTGCAGCAGGAGACAGGCTGTGTCGCAGGGGCTGTGAACGCATGGCATGAGCTGCGTCCCCAGCCTCAGGGAGGTGTGAGACTCATGGCAGGGACTTCAACTGTTGGAACTCAAATCTGTACTCAGGGCCCAAAATTAGCCACAATGTGTTACCAGCAGCATGCTAAAGCCCTACATATGACATAACATGAAATGAGCAGGAACCTTAGGTGCTGCAGAACTGCCCCACACCTGCATGTGATCCTTCATTTTCAAGACCCCAGCATCAGGCGTATTTTCCTGAGTAACTTCTGTTAAAGTAGAAATTGCCTAGTGAGAACGTCAGATTTGCTGAGTCTGGAGAAATTCTTTGCTGGGTAACTTTAAAAGAAGGAGTTATATAAAGTCAGGATACTTTAAGATGTCTTCTACAAAGGTCTAGGATTGCAAATTTGAATCAAGCCTTGCTGTCTGAGAAGGCTTCTTGGCTTGTAAATCAGTCTCTGTTTACAACTGCCGGTGACAGATCCCACGCTATTAAAGATGATGTCATTTCATAGTGAAGTAGCTGTTTTTCCCATGGTAAAGATGGATCTGCCACCCCCGATCAGGCTCTTGGCTCATCACATCTTGTTTTCTGCCTCCAGGGAAGGACAGTGGATGGTGCTGTGTAAAACAGAGGTTCTCTTCACTTGCTCCTTTAATATTCATGTATCCAGTGAAACGATGCTACCTGTTTGTTTCACCACCTGCACATGCTCAACTAATGCCCTGATGCATTAGACTTGACTACACTTTTAGTGTCTCGCACCATGTCAGATCTTGCTGACAGTACAAAACATGCTGCGTTTGCATTTATTCCCCCAGAGCTGTACCACCAAAGATGTAAGTGCCTGATTCCCTGTCTGTCTACAGTGCACATGCAGAGCTCCCCAGGAAACTGCAGCTAGGAGTTTTTGTTAGAAGCCTTTATAAAAATCACTTCTGGCCTGATCAGCAAGGGTTTTCTAATAAGCATTTTCAAGAATGGGTAAAAGAAAGAACAGCCGCACTTGATTTAGTCAATTGTTAATGAAAGTGTAATTCATTCACTCAAAGAAAGCAGGCTATTAATGCATCCACAACTGTGTGTCTGTCTGTCTGTCTATCTATCTGTCAGAAAATAGAACCAGGCACACATGAATAAAGTAAACATACGTATTTTGTCTGTCATGCTGCAGCCCTGCCTGTATGCTGTGAGCCCGTCGGCTCTATCCACCCAAGCAGTCTGAGGCTGGAAGTTTGTGTCAGGTCCGGCAGCGTGCCCGCAGCCCACACCCCACACCCCACACCTCCATGCCTGCTTTCCCCCCACTGCTGGGTAGGGTGATGTGTGGCCACTGGGGAGACTGCGGTTCCTGAAATCCTAGAGCGCTGCTAGATGTTAGGCCGCTACATTTTTTTTGCATAACAGAAGAAAAAAAAAAACAAACCCAGAGGATCAAAGGGAAAAGATATTTTTTACTTTTTGGCCTACAGACTTTAAGAGACGTTAGTGTTGCACCCACATACCATCACTGCAAATGGCTGCCTCTGAACAGGCAGTGAAATGCCTGGTTTGTGAAGCACCTCGACTGATATTATGAAGTGTCCAGGAATAAAAGCCACAGTGGGCCATGACCATAACTTCAGAGTCAGGCCAAACACATGAGAGTTGGGAGCTGATCCTTCAATGAAGGATTTCCAATGTTCTGCCACTGGAAATGATCCTTAAATATCTGTAGGCACTGTAAGGTCTCTTTCCACTGCCACACTGGTATAAAGAGGTTTTCATGTAAATGAGAGTTTGGCTCCTGGGAGTTCTGCCTGGGTATAATCATGTGGATTTGGCCATGTGTTGCTATAAATCTAGGCTTACTATTGTCCCTTCCTGTATTGAAAACTGATGTTCTAGCTGGTTCTAGCCCTAACTAGCCACTGCCCCAGTCACAAAAGGACTCGCACCTAGTGCTGTACATAAAAGACACATAGAATACTTTAGACAACTTTGAAAGAAATGCCTTTGCCTGAGCAAAGGAACTCGGGGATGGTATTCACAGCAGAGAAAACCCAGACCACAACAAATGGGAAAACAATATGCAAATAAAAGAACAGACAAAGTGGAGCAAAGGAAATGGAAGTGGCACTCCATTGCAAAATCCTTTCAACAAGACAGCTGAAATGAACGCTCAGTGTCTTCTGGATGTAGCCAGCTGATAAAAATATTTGCTGCTGAGAAATGTCATTACTCTGAAAAAGAAATAAAGATTAATACTCAGAAATGAGGAAAAGGCTGGAAGTCCCTCGTGACTGAAAGACGAAGAACAGCATCGTTTAGGCTTTGCTCGTTGTTGTTGCTAACTCTCCAGGGAGACCAGGGCTGTGCGTTTTGTAAGCTTTATTGGAACTGCATTGGCATTAATCATGAGCCTGAAGGCAGCGTGGCATGTTGTTTGGCAAACGATGCTATGCGACATAATGGGAAGGAAGCACTTTTTTTTTGCCTTTAATAATGGTCACTGCGTATAGACTTGATTCTGATCTCACACTGGTTTTATATAGCAAATTCACTGATTTATGCTGGCATGTAAAGGAAAGCAAGGCCAGAGGCTAGGGTGGATACATATCCAATCAGTCATTGTTCATCTGAAAACGTTCTGTGAATTGCATTTGGACAATACTAATGATTTTACTAATTGCAAAACTGAAAAATGGAGAAGAAAACAGAATGAAAAAAATCTTTTTTTTTTCCTAGATGCCTAGAGAAAAGAAACTTGCTTCTGCCAGAGGAGAACAGGTCTTTATTAATTATTTCCTGTGTTCATGCTTTATAGTATTGGTTTACACCATTACGAAAGGAGATTCGGATTCAAGCAGTCTGTTAAAAAAAAAAGGATAATCTAAGTGCTCATGTGAATAGTTTTCTTAGAGTTATGGATCTACCCAAGGTATGACTTAGGATATGAGTGGGGCAGATGTGGGCTGCGTTGGGCCCCTTGTCCTCAGTGCCTTGATCTATTTGTTTACTAATCTGGATACAGCCCCGGTGACCATAATTTAGGGAAATAGTGCTATGTAAATGGGAGTCATAGAGTTTCTTCTGGTGCTGCTCTATTGATGTCTTTGCAGAATAAGCTAAGCAGCCCGGGGATAATGCAGGACCAGACTATATTTCAGTGCTTTAGAGTCAGGATGCTGTGGTACAAGCCCAAAGATTGGGGCTGTCTTATTATCCTGAAAATTTAGATTATTTAAGGCTCATTGACAATAACTGAGCAATTCACTGGCATAATTTTTTTTCTGGATGACAGTCATTGGCATCAGCCAGCAGTTCAACAACTAGCTGCTAAAGGGTAAATGATATTACTACAACTCCTGCTCCCAAATTGTAGAGTCCAACAGCTGGAGTTGGACTGCACTGCTTTTTGCCATGGCTGTCCATGCAGCAGCAGCAGGTGATGTGTCTTGGCATACCTCATCCCAGGCAAGAGGCTAAGCCGTCCGTGGCTGCATTATGTGCAGGCTCCTGAATTCTACAGGTATTCCCGAATTGATTCTTTATCCCTTGGTAGTGGACGTATTTGTAGCTCACAAGACAAAGTTCTGCTAGTGCTGGGAAGGGAGAGAGCACAGTCCTCTGCCATAAGGTATGATGTCTAACAGCCTTAATCCATTGGAAACAACCTTCTTCCGAGGAGTGGGGTATGATGCATTGTGCCACTGAGGAAAGAAAATTAAAGGTTCTTGATGACTAGCCAGGGAAGCTGTCACTGAGCCCTGCCCAGAGCAGTGGGAGACAGGGCCAGGCTCATTCTCATTGTCCCCAAGGATAACATAATCCCCTGGACATGAAAGACCTAAATGGAGAGCAAGTTTTGTGCTAGGATGGTGCAGACCAGTGTGTCAGCATCCCCATTTTTTAGCATACCCAAACCTTCAGTGCACCATGCGCTGTGGTTACTGTGCACCAGAGCTGCTTTTGTTGTACTGAGCCTGCTCCCAGCATACAAAAACATCTTTTCATTCTATGTAGCAGCACTGTTGTGCTTCTTTCCAACACCTCTCTTCTACGCTAATGCTGCATGAAAGTAAGATAATAAAAATGTGAACTCAGTCCCACTGGTTCTGCAGAACAACCAAAGAAAACTTTGCTACTACACTTAGAGGGATGTCTGTGTCATGTCTGTGGGAGCCTTTAGGAAGTTAAAAGGCATGTAGTGGTGACATCTTTCATATCCCTCCATCAGATGCCTTGGTTACCAAGAGTTCAATAGTGCAAGACTTTTTAAAAGATGGCAATCAGAGCACTAGCGCTGGATGCCTGGCAGGAATTTGAGACCCTTGGCATTTTGTCCTTGCTTGTTGCTCTGCCAGGCTTGGCACTCCTCTTTCAGCCCTCTCTCTCTTGAGGAGGACCATCCTCGGATTCTACATGGCTGCCAGCACAGCCGGCTGGGAGACAGCAGCAGGAGCAATACCAGAGCAGAACTGGGGAGAACCAGGCTGTCACGGGCCAGCACCAGAGGAATCTCAGCAGGTTGGAGGGGAGGTGCAGGAGACAAAACCTCAAATTGTGCCTAGATGTTCAATGGGATGATGGGCTGAAGCAAAGGTTTGGAGTCAACTTTTCAAAAAATTCAAATAGTTTTGCTATTCTGAAACAGAGTGACTGTGATGTCCAGATTAGAGCTCTATCAGTTGCTTCACGCAGACAAAAAGGTGTGTGTGCATAGCTTCAGCCTTGCCAGATGAAGGTATTTGTTGGGTTTTACTTGATTTGCTGTGTGTGTTTGGTTGCTTTTCAGAGGGGTTTTTTTTTGAGATTTTGGGCCATGTTTTAAAGATTTCCCCCATAAAACATGAGAACTGCAAACTTCCTCCTTGCAAGAAATGAAAGCCCTGATTCTGATACACTCACAGGACTCCAAGTGAAAGGGCTTTAAGGGGAAAAAAATATTAGAAGATTCAGAATTAAATTATGAGTGCTGAAAACATTTGAACTGACATCTTTCTCTAGCTCAGTAAATAAGAAACCTCTGCTTGTCTCATCCAAGTGGTATCAGTAAATAGCTGGGAGTCATGAATGCTACAGCCCCCTCCTGTGAGTCAGAACACCTTCTGCTAGGCACTTGTCAGGAATATCTACCTTGTAAACTCTTTCCGTGAAAGCTATTAGCATTGATTTCAATGCACCTTTCAGTACACAGTGGTGATGCTTTTTCTCTAATAGAACTTTATTGTTTGCCTCTTTGCTCACACAGCTTTTCTGGTTATACACATCTGTCCTAATAGCAAGTTGCAGATGCAACAGAGGGCATCAGCCAGGAGTTACTTATATATTGCCTTCCCCTTTTTCAGCACTCTCTGGGTTTATACTAAGCTGAATGAAACATAATCTTAATAAATAAATCACACAGTGCAAGATACATGGGGAGCAGGAACAAAGGGAGAAAAAGTCCTGCCTGCATTTGGCTGACAAGCTTCAGAGCATGCTGGCCTAGCGTCTTTTGTTGTTGCAAAATCATATAGCAACTTTTCAACCCTTTATAAGCATGCAGGCTTGTCTTTGTGTTTGTAAAGAAAATCCTTTCAAGTGCAAACAGCATGTAAACTCCTCACTGCCTAACAATATCTCTCAGGGGGCAAGCTGTCTCTATGCTTACTGCCAGGATATTAGCCCTGAATCTTAGCACTGACACATAGCCAGAAGTATGGACATCTCTAATAAGTGCATGCGAGTTATACGTCGCGATTCTGGTCCCCAAGCTCTTTCCAAACAAAACCAAAGAAATTGTCCATAGTCCCTGGCTGAGAAAAAAAGGTGCATGTCTGTGTATGTACTTTCCCAGCTGTACATTTGTTTTTCAGAAGTGCTGAGCATCCACAGCTCAGGGAGGCTTCCTGCTGAGGTATAGCAGAGGGGGATTGCTCAGAAGGTTTTTGCTTCCACATGAGCACCGGCCGAGTGCAGCGTGTGCTGCAGGCCAGGAGACTGGGAGCAGCTGTGCCACAGCACGCTGCCCTGTCAATGATGTCAGTCGCTGGCCCGGAGCTTCTGTGACTGAGCTCCAGCAGGAGCAGCAGGTTCTCAGCATCCCCAAGCGTCCTGGCAGCTCAGTGGGCATGAGTGGCACTCGCTGTTGAAGTGCCGCATAGGCATCATTTCAGAACAGGGATTTCACAGAGCTGCTCTTGGCATTTCCACACTGTAGCTTTCACTATGGGCAGCGGTCAAGCCTGAGAGCATGATTTTGAGAAGAGGATCAATAAGGTGTAGAAGGTGAGAAAAACCCGTAGGATCATTGTTCTGCTGGTGTGCAGTTTCATCAGCCAGCAGCAGCAAAATACTGCTCTGTGTCAGGGCAGGCTTGGGGAAGGTTATGTTCTTACTGCCCCGAAGAAAGCAATAACAGTATTCCCGATTCTTTTCCTCCAAACAGACACTGTGTGAATCTGATCTAAAACTTGATGCATTGGGAATAGCTGCCTTTTGGGCTAGACTTAAATCTACATTCTGCCTTTTTGCATTGCTTAAACTCTCCTGCTGCTGGTTGTTGAAAATTAATGTGAGCCTGTTTTTTCTGGGGTTTTCTTGTGGGCTGTGCTCTCATGTCCTAGGTGCTTCTGTGTCCAGCCTTCCCATGCTGTTGTTTCAGTGGTGTCTACCTGCCCCTGGCAGGTTAAACAATCTTCTTTCTATCACCCCACTGAGTGTTTGGGATTTCTGATGAAAAAGGGAGCAGCAATGTCCGTTACTATTATTAGAGTGACATTTTTATGTTTACTGACATTTCCTTCACTTTACCAGTATCCCAGAGCCAAGTCAAACAACCCCACCTCCTCTTGCCATTCTTGCTGCTGACAGCTCTCCCCAGTTCACCTTGTGGTCACACATTTCCAGGCAGTGCTGTGCTTTAGCTTCGTGGGACAGCCATGCTCTAGGTCCCTGTTAGAGAAGCCAGCCAGGCAGCTCCTTCATCCCAAGCCCAGGCTGTGCAGCCTCAGTGTTCCTCTTTCTCATCGTGACTGTGTCTGGCTGTGGTTAGACTTTACCCCTGCAGCGAGAGGAGAAGCCAGAGGATGTTTGCACCCTCACAGCAAGCCTTCTCAAAACATGCCCCCCTTACCACTCAGCTGGAGGGCACAGGGTCCTCGGGTGGGACAGTACAGCAGAGCTGACCTGAGAGACCATCTAATGATGTTTGCTTCTCCTTCTCTGCAACATCTGAGACACCAAGCCTTTCTCCCATCACAGGGGTGGAAAACCAGCCAGGCTCCGCCAGTTGCATGTCAAAGTCTATGCAGCACAACCTGGCTATCTGCACCCTGTCTTCCAGTGACCCAGCTGGGTAAATCTGGTCTGACTGGAACATGCACTTCTGTTGGCACCCTGTGATGAAGTGGTTTCATATCCTCACCAAAATGTGTGTATTGCACAGAGGGAGAACTCCCAAATGCCCCAGCTCTGCAGCCTTCAGCTTCCTTCACCATCATCTGCTCTCATGTTTTTCTTTTCTTGCTATAAATGAGAATGTCGCCTTTGAAGCTGGATGTAAAAGAGTTATTTTCTATTGGATCCTATAGGACTTTTCTGTAGGAGGAACAATAAGGCACTGTACAAAATGTGTAAATAATTATATCACTCTGATTTATGTTGAAAACACATGTTTTAGTTATAGCTACAGGAACTATAAAAGACAGTCTGAAATACTCTCAAGGCTTCCTTTCTTTCATGAGAAGAAGTGTTTCACAACAAAAATAAAATACATATATTCACTTGTATTTCATTGTGCATTTTCTAGAGAAGGGAAGAAGGTAGCATTGTGCAAGAGAAAGCAAATGTTTGCAGATCTGGTTGTTGTCCAGAGTTGTATTTTGTGCCAAGTGAAAGGTTATTTTCTCCAGGGCAGTATTATTTTTTTTTTAATTAAAAATACTCTATTGTAAGAAACTGTAAAAAAATTACAGTCTATATTTACTTCATTAGCTTCTTTAACTTCTCCCTGTCCTTAAACTATTACTTGATTCGTCATAGAAAACTCCCACACAACTGTAGGAACCATTTGAAGTGACTAATGTTAATAGGTAATGCAGAGTGAGATGCATTTAATATCTTGTAAACCATGCTATCTTCTACTCTGTTGTAGAAAGGTGCATCTGCAACAAGCATTTAACCTCCACTGAAGCTCCCAGAAATGTCTGAGGACTGATGGTAGATTGCTGATCACGTCTCAGGAGACCTGTCCTTCCTCTAGGTCTTTTTCTCTAGGTTTTCACCAAGTCCTCATTGTCAGGCTTAAATTCAACTCAGCTGGACTATGGACAGGTTATCTGCAGAAGAAAACAAATCCTTCAGTAATGCTATTATACAGCCATTAGATGAGCAGGATAGATGGAGATGCTGGAGGAGCTGAGGTAAGGGCAGAGTGCAGAAATGGATGATGGATAAGGAGAATGTGAGGCAGCAAGGTAAAATGCAAGAGGGAAATGGGGAGTCCAGGAGAACAGGGCTGCTCTGGGTGCCTGAGTCTGTATTTGCCTGCAGAGGGAAACCAACTCCGTGCTGGTAATGTATTGCAGTGATTTGCTTGCAGAGCTAGTGACCCTGTCATGCCAGAAATGGTGCTGAGATAAGGCAGGGGTGATTGATAGTCTCTGTGAATACTGTGCCAGGACCAGGGATGGGTGCAGCAGCCAGAGTAGTTTGGGAAAGGGGGCTGCGCTGCTCTATGGCTGCCCCTGTAACAAGAGGTCCAGAGTGTGCATCATGTATAGGGCGGGATGAATGTGGGGCAGGGCAGAAAATACAGTCCCTGCAAAAACACACTGGAACATGCTGTGAAGAGAGGATCATACAGATCCATACAAACCTCATATATGTCAAGATGGAGGAGCTGGGCACCACCGAGCTTTGTACTGTGAGCAGTGAAATGCACCTTGCACCTTCCTGTATTCAGCAGGGAGGACCTCCAGTGTCGGGAGCTCTGGGGCAGGGCAAGGACACCTTGTCGTGGGCAGTCCTTCTCTGCCTTCATTTCTCCTTCCCTGAAAGAGACGTAAGAGAGAAAATAAACTGGTGAATATGAAGGAAGCTACTTAGCTAGCAGGAAAACTTGGCTATTTGGCAGAACAAAGATGGAGGTCAGCGTTACCAGAGCATCAACACACAGGCAAGTCATTACCAGACTTTGGCAATACAGTGGTGTGAGCTCCAAAGGGGGGTGAGGCAGCCCCATCGGCAAGCCAGGACAAGGACTTTTCCATGGAAACTTGCAGGAGGCAAGGCTACAGCTGCTGGGCCCAGGGGCACAGCGATAATCCAGACTCGAGGTGACAAAGGCCTGGAGGAAAATCTTGGAATGAGAGCAGAGAGGAAAGGTTAAATCCTTAAAATGATCTGGAAAACATTTGGGTGTGCTTGCACCAGGGCTGAGCCCCAGGCTGCGGGTCTGGTGGGCAGCAGAGGCTCTGCTGCTTGTTGGAGGGATGTGGAAGGACAGAGAGGGGAGTTGGTGAGGAGGAGGGGGTCCTGTGGTGGCCAGGCTGTGTGCCAGCTGATATCAGCAAGGAGATGTCAGATGTCATGGTGAAATTAAGCTGCTGGAGGGCCAAGTAAATTTACCTTTGGTTAAAATTTGGAGTGTCAGCTTTGCAGGTCCAGGAGTGCAACCAGAAAGCAGAGAGTCCAGGCAGCCCCTGGGCCAACGCCTGTTTCCTAGCCAAAGCCTCTGTCTTCACTGGCAATCAAGGGTTTTCTTGGATGAAGAAAGGCAGAAGTGCTGGTTGGGCCGGAGGAGTGTCTCTCGCCCTCCCTGCCGCTTTCCCCTCCTGTCCTGGCGTTGGAGCTGGAGCTGCTCCTGGCAGAGTCAATGCAAGGTGCTCGCTGGTATCAGGCGCTGGGAGTCACTGCTTGCGGCATGACTTCAGCCTGCGGGGAAGGAGGGGGGCAGCGGAGGAGCAAGAGCAAACACAGCTTGACTATTAAGTCAGAGCGATGAATGTGCATTTGCTCTTCGGCAAAAGCCACAAGCCCCAGAGCCCTTTCTAAGGCTTTCACTTGAGAAAACCACAAAAAAGGTGAGACAGAATTGTACGGCTGCAGTCTTACCTTAGGATTTGCCATCATTAGCTGAGCTGCAGCCGCTTAGTCCAGCTGCTGCAAATGGCCAGTGTTCGCCCCGCCAGAGGGCAGGCAGAGGATGTGGCCATGCCACGAGTGGCATTTGACAGGGCAGCCCAGCGTCTCTTCTCACCCACTTACAGGATCTAGTCACTAAACATCTGGCTTTTCTGCCCAAGTGGCAGAAAAGGCTTTGTGTGTCCATTACTCCTGTCTAAAAAGACAGTATTGCTTTTTCTATCTTTAATCTCAGGAAGAAAGGAAATAATTACATGGTCCAAAGTCTTAAATAATAGCCTGTAACTTAGATGGCCTTCTCAGTGATTGCAGCTAGTATCATGGCCCTCTAGAAATACCCTCAAACGCCTCTTATACACCACTAGTCCACTTAGATGACAATCAGGGCACCCATTTAATTTTTACATCTCTCTATGTAATATTATTTCTTGCACTTTTTAAATCAAAGAGTGCACACGAGTCTCAGCTGATTTCTTGAAAAGGCAACAACACAAACTAAAGGCCAGAAGAAACCCTTGCCAAGACGCCTCTGGTAACAGGAAAAGTTCACATCTGCCACAGCAACCCCTTTAAAGGCAAGAAGCAGGAGGGCACCCTTTGCTCTCGAGGGGCTGTAGCAGGGGTTAAAAAGAAGGCAATCAATGCACTGAGTTATATATGGGCTTAGTAGAGGAGCTGGCTGAGATCCCGCAGGTGAGGCAGCCGCCGTGCACTAGCCTGCTTGCTGAGGAGGGATCTGCTCTTTCACATGCAGACACTGTTCATGGGGCAGTGGAAGATATTTTTGCTCTGGAGAGCAGTGCCTGTTCTGTCCCTGGCACCCTGATTGCTTTCTGCAGTGATTGTATTAAAGCCCTTTGCACTTTTCTAAGCACTGTAATAATTTAGAGTCATAGTACCTTCGCCAGGATTTTTCCGAATTCCCATTGTATAAATCTTCAAGCCTCCATTTTGTTTTTTATACATACGACATCTTCAGTACAGAGGTGCGTGCATAAGGAGTACATATGTGTACATGTGCATCTCTGCCTTCAAACAACCAAGACTTGTATAACAACCATAAGCAATCACTTAATCTAATGTTGCAAGCTTTCTTTCTGTCTTTCTGTTTCTGTATTAGTGTTCTTTATGTATGCTACATTTTTGCTGTCAGCCCTTCAAAGCCAGGGAATTGTGTCTCCTCCTATCTGCAAAAAAGCACCTACCATGTTTCAGAACCCTGTGCCAATAAATAAATCAAATAACAGCTTGCACCAGAGATCTGGGACTCTCCACAATCATTTTTATCTTCAAGTGAATGATGTGGTGGAGAAAGCTGCTGAGCTTGCAGCTGCAAAGATTGAAGTCCTTTATTTACTCGCTGAACAGATAAAACAAGGGTGACAGCAGAGCAAACTTCCCCGCGTTGCCCCATGCGGACTGGGACGAACCCCTTCCAGCAACAATTCAGTCTCCCAGCTCCGTCTTTGGTGTCATGCCAGCTGTGACAATGGCTTTTTGTGACAGCACCTCCTTATCACCGAAAACTGGCCATGAAAGAGTCTCTCTCCCAAAGGTCAACAAACAGATGTGCATAAAAAGGAAAACCTTACAAATGTTTGAATAGTTCCTGATGTTTAATTGTACCCGAGGGTTGCACTGTTGGTGTCGAGCATGTGTTCCCTATCGTATAGCAGCACAAGAGGATTAACTATGCGGGGCCACGTGCAGCACCCTGACTGACTGAAACGGAGCAACATGATTAATGTCAGGCTGTACTTATTAAGCATGATGACCTGGATGCAACTGCCAGCTCAGTAAGTCCCGTGGTCACTGTGGCTGTAGTCTGGAAGGTGGAGACATCACCTGCGGAGACTGCTTGTGTCCTCAGTGTCTTCCCGAGGTGCCTGTGCCCGGCCAGGTCACGTCCAGGACATGGGGCTGGCCGTCCCTCTGGCCTGGCCCAGGGCTCCTCTGCCCTGCAGGGTACGAGCTGGTATGTCAAACCGTCTTCATAATCTGGAGGGCAGTCTTTACTCTGCGCTTAGTTCAGCTAGGAGATATCTCCTTTGCCTGTGATGCTTTTGGTGAAGTAACCTTGCTAAATCCAACAGATACCTGATCCAGCCCTCCGGGGTGTCCTTGTCAAACTCGGGCAGTGTTATCCCTTAATTCCTGGAAGTAAAGTATATGTTTGAGTTTTTCAGTGCACCGGGAGGGACTGCACAGGGTGTTCAGACCTCATTGCCAGCCAGCAGAGCAATAAAATCAAGGCCAGCAAACAGAAAGGGGGCTGAAAGAGGACATAATTTTATTGAACAAAAGCATTTTGCAGAGAAAACCTGAATGATTTCAGTAAATTAGATGAAAGGACACACACAAACAACCTAAAAAAAAGGAAATTGCTGGAGAGCATTTATTTCCACAGGGATGAAATTCTCCTTTTTTGCCCTTTGGTGATCAATGGCAAAGCCATAGTTTATTTCGGTGGGAACAGCAAAGCATGCCCGAAGACCTTCCCGAGAGAAAACAATAATCTTTAACAATTTGCACTGCTGCAGCAGAGAAGGTCACTCGTTCTCTGTGCAGGCTGAGGGTAATGTGAGGGTAGGTCAGGTACAGGTCACGGATTTCTGTTTAAACAGATCCAGGAGCCCTTGTACCCTGCAAAACCGGTGGTGAATAACAGCCAAAATGTCGTAGCTGTTTTTCCAGCTCATAGGTTCCAGTAAGTACGTGTATTATCTTGCTTCTCTGTCGGCTCTACGGTCTGTTCACCCCAAAGCCTGATTTTGTGGGTTCAGGAAATTTCCCACATTTGAGGTGTATTCCAAACTCACAAGTATCAATAGGATTTGGGGGTTGAATTCAGCTTTGAATTAATGAGCTTTCTATCACACGTTGCTTCTGGTTCTTCTCTTCCCTTCCTTTTAAAATGCCAGAGAAATCAATAACCAAAGCTAAGCTAACAAAAGGTTAAAATTTACTGTTCTTACTGGATTTGCAACCCTCCTGAGAAGATTCATTGCAATTGTGCTATATCTCCACTGCATAATAACCCATCTCACAGCTGCATATCGTGCTATCTGACTATGGGACCATATAATGGACTCCATCTTCTCAGGCTTAACAAATTTATTCACAGAAAAAGACAAATCATGTGCAGAATTGCCCCTTTCTGAAATAAAACTCCATAGAAAGAGGATTATACATTTCTGTAAAGCTTCTTTTTGGAATGATGCTTAATATTCATTTCTGGTAGCAAGCAAGGTAAATTTCACCAATTTGACTTCTGATGACAAATCTGATCTTGCAGCTTTCTACATCTTTAAAAGTGACAGCTTCTCTGTTAACCTAACTCAATTTTCTGCTGTGATTGAACCTTTTTTCATGTAGTTCAGTCACGGGGCTTTCTTAAACATTGCAGCCTGGCATGCCTTTTCTTTGTTTCAAATCCTGTAGGATAAATTGTGCTGCCTCTATGTCCTCATGCTCTTTGGACTCATATTCTTATCCTATATAGAGGCTGGCATTATTATTTTTCCTTCCACACATTTTTAATGCACATTTTTTATTCTGAAGTTTTTGTTGTGAAAATTAGGCATCTGTCTTTAAGTAAGAATGGATGGAGAGGGTGGGGGACATTCACACGAGTGCTCTCCTGCACTTTGGCAGCCTGGTGAGGCTAAACCCTGCCAAATCAATGGTCTCCACCCATGGCTCTGACCCACTGCCTGGGGGTGATCTAGCTGAGCCATTGCAATCAGCCTGGTGCTCCTCCATGCTGGTTACCAGGCCCACGCTCTGCTTATGGGGCAGCCCCAGACCTTCACACATTGAGGTTATTTGGGGAATCATCCCCATTTATATCTTCTTTAAAAAAAAAAAAAAAAAAAAAAGCAAAAGCTGAAATTAGAACCAAACCCTTTAAGATGTGCAGAACCTTTAATTTAGGAGAAGATTATTCTCAAGCAGTTATTCAATCCCAGAGATCTAAAATGCTATGGCTTACAACCTTGAAGCCATGGAAATTTCTATTTGGTTAGCAGCCTAGATCAAATAATTTTCTGGTGAACCCCTCCCACCTCCCAGATGAAGATAGTTTTGTTTCTAGTGAAGTAATTAAAGACTTCTCGATTTTAGTTTATAACCAATGGCATGGTAAAAAAAGGACTATGCCTGTGCTGGACACTTTTGGAGGACAGTGCTGAAAGGATGTGCAAGCTCCCCTGTGAAATGTTGGGCACTCAGTGTGAAGGAACAAGGTGTATTTGTGAGTGCAGCAGCCAGCACTTGGCTTTTTTGCAGCTTTTTTTACAAGAAGTTGCTCAGCATTGAGCAGGATTGCCTAGGAGACACAGAGCAGCAGAATTACTGGGCTGGCTCCGTGTTTCTGGGTGGGGGAGAGCAAAGGAACCAAACAAACTCAACAAAGAGTGCCTGGCAAGTTTGTTTTCAAGTCTAATGATGAATAAAGATCTCCAACTGCAAATCTTACGAGCCTCTGAACACGGGACAGAAGCAGGGAAGAATATAGCACTTTTTTGCACTTCAGGGACTAGCATAAAAATAAGAAATTTAAGGACTGGTAAAGTTAATGTGCATGTGTCTAGTATGTTCTTCTTTTCTCTGTCAGTCTACACGAAGGGACGTTTCAGGCCCCAAACTCTCTTTGGGCCCAATTAGGCAGCGGAAATTTACTTGCTGCCACTGCTGTCACTTTCATTTTGATGCTCTTGTAAATAAATTCCTTAAAAAAGGGCAGTGATTATTTATCCAAGCCTGAAATTTTTAGAGCTCTTGCTTTATGGCAAAATAATCAAACATCAAACTCTAACCTGACTCGGCACTCCACATAGTTACACACTAAAATACACGTGCACATATGTAGTATTAAAAACACTTATCAGAGAAGGGGTCCAGGCACCATGCTGGACCCTGGCAAGGTAAGGAAACACAACAGGAAACACAAAGTCTGGATACACGACAGTTCACAGCTGTGGGATGCTCATAACCTGCTTCCCTGTCCCCGTGGTTCTGGATACACAACAGCTGACAGCGATGGGATGCTCACCACCCAATTCTCTGTCCCCATGGCTGCCCGCACCACCATGCATCCTCTTTGATGTGAGATGCTCCAGCTGGCATCCCCCGGCTGCCCCGGCACTCACTTGCACACTCCTGCTGTGTTCACATGCCTGTGCGGCAAAGTTACCTGTGCTGGAGGGGGAGCAGAAGGCTCCTATGCCAACTCCTACGGAAGATGCCTGACTACGGTGTCCTCTTTCCACTCCTGAGTCCTGCCTCTGAACACTAATGTTCTCTGAAACTCAGGTTCTTAAACCCTACGTATGAAATGATGCGCTATCTATGCACCACAAACAGACAGGATGATTAAACAGTGGATGAACTGTGTTCATGATAACACATCATATATAAAGGGCAAAAAGAGAAACCTGTCAGATAAAAGGAAATACTTCCCAAGTGACTTTTATTAACTGAAAGTGTCAACAAGCTTTTAAACAGAGTGACCTCACTCTGATGCCTTTGTCGCAGCCTTTCATGCTGGCTGACATTGTCCTGGAGACATCCTCTAGGTGTCTAGTCATACCGTAGGGACACTGGAATTAGGTTATTCAGGATGTTCCCAATTATCTCCATTACTCTTTTTCTCTACCATTACAAAAATAGAACCAGGAAAAAAATAATTGGGAGCAAATTAACCACAGAAGATGCAGCTTTGTCCTCCAAGATGACCAATTAGAGATTTCTGTTTTATCATTGTGTTTTGATTTGCTTGCATATCTGCCCCATTTATCTTTTCCAGCTATCTAAATAAAAGATGCAGACAACAAACAGTGGAGGAAAGCTTTTTTCTTTGAGGTACACAATGCCTTCTAGTCTACTTCGGCTACTTTTCTTATTTAATACGTCTCGTTATTGGAGATGACCTTCTACTCCTTGTGCTGCAGGGGCTTTAAAATCTAGGCCTGAATGTGGGATCCCTCTCTATTAAAAATGCTCCTGGATATGCCACCATGTAAATTTTGTAAAATTTGGGAGTTTATGTAAGGTTTGTCTTTGCCTTTCTGGGATTGGGCAGTGCATATGGCTTATGTCAGCATTTGTAAGGTTATCGCAAAGGTTATCTTGGCTAAATTATAGCCCTTTGTTTATCCACGTGGTTGGGTATGGTGCAAACATCTGCACTGTCAGTAAAATCTTTCTGCTGCCCTCAACCCTGACCTGGAGGTACCAGACTCTGAGAGGTTACGTGTCTCCATATGAAAATAGCTTTGAAGGGGCCGTGAATTAAAGCTGACACTTTACCTGAAATACCTGGCCCCAAATTAGCTGTGAAAAATCAGGTAACCAACAGAAGATGCCAGTATGTCTTTGTCTAGCAGCTCACTGTGGTCAGCGAAGCTTCTCCTTGCCCTAGGAACTCATGCGCAACCTGTCCCAAAGATAAGAGAAACTGAAGTTGTAAGGGGATAACTGGAAGTACTCCAGGAGGACTTGGCAGGGGGGAGGGGGGGTGGGGAAGCCATTCTGCAGTGTATGAACATGATCTGGGCCTCTTGACAGCTAGGGACTGCGCTCTGCTCCAGCAGTCCTGAAATCACGCTGCAGCAGTCTTCTATTCTCTTGCCATAAAATACCTGCCATCCCTCCACATTGTTCTCCTTCTCTGTCCACACATGAGTGTGAAATAGGAAAGTCCATGCTGGCAACTTTTAACCATGTTTAACATCCTTTTTCTTCACATGCATTCTGTCAAAGATGGGGGACTCGTAATCCACCTGAGGCAGAATTTCTTTTTGTTCTTGTGTGTTCTCAAATTGTCCTAAAATCATCTGCTAGATTATCAGCTCCTCTTTTCCTGACCCAGTGCATATCACCCTGCATTCTGCAGGGAGAATTCGTTTTCAGATCCCAAATTTCTGATTCAGACTTGCTCTTTCACTCTCTTTATGAGGCTTTGTCTGTGCCAGTGTGCCTGAAGCATAAAATCACTGAGGTAAACTGGTGCTAATCTGCTGTGCAGCCCGAATCTGGCTCGCTGCAGAAGTGCGCATGTGCCTGGGCATACATACGCCTGAGCACATGCACCTATGTGTGTAATCTAGCTGAAAAGAGGTTCTAATTAGAGCTAACCAAATACTGGAAGCAATTTTTCTTTGAATAAATTATTCAATGCATTTTGTCTTTGTTCATCTCATAAATTATTCAACGGATAGTATTTGAATGGTGTGAGAGCTGGTAGGCTACTGCAGAAATGATTAGTCAAATAGCATATTCAGTAAAGAAGACCAACATTTGCTAAATAATGTATTTGGCAAATAATATTCATCCAGCCCTCGTTCTAATTGATCCAATGAGAAATGCAGACAGCACACGGCACTCCTGGATGGTTTGGCAAGTGCTTGGGGAGCTGATCCTTTCTGCTCTTCCTCCTTCTCCCCCGATACAAATAAACGTACAGTTTACTGTTGGCACCGATGTATGAGAACCAGTTGTGAACACACCTCGCATGCGTGGGTTGCTGGCACACCCCACATATGTGTGTACTTTCCCTTCCAAAGTCATGGGCAAGGGGACAGCCCCTGGGTGAGTATCCCACAGCTAGAGGCAGATATCCAGACCTCAGCACGCTGTGGTGGGCTACTGAAACCAGCCTGTTGGCTTGGAATCTTGCAGACTCCTTGCTCACTTTCTTCTTTCTTGCATGTAGCTAGTGTCAGGCGGGTGGGCAGAAGCTCTGCCAACACAGAAGGCTGGCACTTTTCCTGCTGCTTTGTCCTCAAATTATGTGGTGGCAAGGCCCATTGTCTTGAACTAGCATAAAAGGAAGAAAAAGCAAAAATAACCCACTCATTTACTAGACTGGAAAGTTACAGGCATGCAAATAATTTATTGGAAAAGAAGGAGAATCTTATTTGCTGCAGGAGCTGATTTCAGGGATGCAAATTAATAGTTTTTGTGGTAATTTTATGCCAGACATTATGGAGACATGCTACATCTTTGTTAAATTTTAAGTTTGATTTTTTTGTTTCCTTTTACCATCCTCACTTCTTCCTTTTTATGAAAATAAACCCCAAACAAATCCAAACTCCTCCTTTCAACATGACATTTCTTTCTGTGCAGCCTTTCATCAAAGAGAACTGTTTTTCTTGGAAATGTCGAGCTAAGCCTTTGAAAAAATGAGATGTCATTGGCTGTGTGAAATGTCTTCCTTCTTTTTCAAAGCCAAACCTCAAGGATATCTTGTTTAGAAACTTCACATCTGCTTTACTTAACACTATCCAGGGCCATACAATTCAAATTAGATTTTTATTGTATTTTGATGGTACTATTATTGATAGAAAAATATAAGTCATCTAAAAGATCAATGCAGAGTGCCAGACACTTTGCCTAGTAGCTTATTTCTGAAATAGGTCCATTGGCTCCATCAGTACCTTTATAGTCTCGGGTGCTAATCATCGTGTCTTCCATGTCAGGATTAATCCCATTCTTTCTCACCATTGCATACATATATACATGCATTTTGTACTCACTTATATGCACACGACAGCTCAGCAGCCTGCCAATGTTTGAAATTCTTTTGACTTTATTTATAAGGAAGGTTAAGAGTGGGAATTCTCAAGGCTAGGCCCTTTCTGTGTCTACCATTGTAGAAAAAGGGACATGAGCTGCAGGCAGATGCTTAAGCAGAGAAGTCATAGAATCAAAGAATCGTCTATGTTGGAACAGACCTTTAAGGTCATCAAGTCCAATCATTGACCTAACACTGCCAAAACCACCACTAAACCATGTCCCTAAGCACCATGTGTACCCATCTTTTAAATACCTCCAGGGATGGTGATCCCACCACTTCCCTGGGCAGCCTGTTCCAAAGCTTGACAACCCTTTCCGTGAAGAAATTTTTCCTAATATCCAATCTAAACCTCCCCTGGCATGACTTGAGGCCATTTCCTCTTGTCCTATTGCCTGTTACTTGGGAGAAGAGACCAACCCCTACCTTGCTACAACCTCCTTTCAGGTAGTTGTAGAGAGCGATAGGGTCTCCCCTCAGCCTCCTTTTCTCCAGGCCAAACAGCCCCAGCTCCCTCAGCCGCTCCTCATAAGTCTAAATAAAAATTGCACACTGGTTTCTCAGTTGCTTAAGAGGTTTTGCTGGATTTTTCTATCTCCATCTGCAGGCAAAGTGTAGTCGCCTGACAGTAACACCGATGTGGCTCGAGGCTCCTCGGCAGTGTGAGCCAGGCTGTGTTTTGCCATCCCTGATGGCGAGGGCTGTGGGACACTGGTGCCATCACTGCTATTCAACCGTAAGCCAAACTGCTTTTGGTCTGAAGTGACTGCAGTTACTCATGACGAAAGCAAGCAGAAATGTGGTTTTGCAGCTAAAATTAGGTTGTAATCAATTTTATGCAGCATTAATCACTCTTGTAAATAAGCCCCTCCAGCCACATTTAAATCAAGCCGTAAGACCTGAACCAGCACAACAAAAGACTCTGTAAAATCAGACTGAGTTATCCCCCCCCCATAGTGACTAATTACATTAATTAATTCAAAGCCTGATTAAACAAAATTATGCTGAAAGAGAATAATCTCTGTGAGTCTTCAGAAATGCTGCTTTTATACATAAGGAATGAATCGTTTACTGCTGTGGAAATTTGGGGGTTGTACACGCATCGTTTTTTTTAAATTTAATCTGAAATTTGTCTGCCACATTTCTTGCTCTCGTAACAAAGCCTTTGGCCTTGGGATTTGTCCTGCACGTGTGATGGTAATGGTTGGTTTATTCCTGAAATAGCACATAGCCACCCTGGCCTTTCCTCGGCGGAGTGACCCGACAGAAATGGCTTCAAATGGTGAGCACCAGAGATGACTCTGAGCAAAACCCTCAAGCCTGAAATTCCCCACGGTTTTGGAAAGCTTGGCGAAGGCATCTTGACCGTTGAGGCTTGGTCATCCAAGCTAAATATAAAACACCCTCATCTACCAGAGAGCTACGTAACCATTTTTAACTCACTCCCGTGGAAATTAAGAAACTTGTTGTTTGGCTGTTGTCAAGGAGGGATCTGCGATGCTCTCCCGACAGAGGCTAATGCAGCTCCACATTGCTTCCACCTGAAATTTAGAGAGGCCTCAGCGACATGGCCGGCATGAGGTGCTGGGGGCCACGCACACCCCTCAGATGGGGCTGGTTTCGGCAGCTGAAACTGGAGGGAACGGGGCAGCCTGACAGCAGGGACACTGCTGTTGGGCCCGACCTCCACTGCCGCCACCAGTTATAGCCCAGAAGAATAAAACTCATGCAGGTGTAGTGTGAAAAGGGAGCAGGCTTGCCATCAGGGCTGATAGGCACCAAGAGCTGCAGGGGGGGCCTGGCACAGCCCGCTGGCATGGCTGCCGGGGCCGGTGTGGCACCTGGCCATCCCGCCTGTGGGGAAGCAGCGTGCCTCCCGTGAGGGGTGCCATGCCATTAATTACTGTAATCAACAGTCGTTATAAAGAAATAAAATCATCTTCCAGGCAGGTTATGCGGACTCACTCTGCCCACAGCCCAGGAGCCCATGTCAGCCCCCCTGGGGCTGTCAGCCCCCTGCCCCAGCAATGCCGCAGCAGGGCCGGGCTCCAGCTCCCCACAGCCCTGCCCTGCTTGGCCATGGGTCTCAGCCCATCCCCATCCCCAGGGATGTGCCCAATGCCTGGGGCTGGGACTGTCCCGGTGCCCCCAGCTGCCTGCTCCTGGCTGCCAGGCCCTGCCCCGGTACCCGCCCATGGGGATCCTCCCCGGCCCCAGTGGGCCCTAACAGCCCTAGAGAGAAAACATGCCTCATTTGAGCATTGCCACACTGCACGGGTGAGCCATTAACAGCCTTATTTTGGTAAGTGAGCAGGGTTGGTTCCCTTCGACAAGGGTGGCTAAATTCATTCCGGCCCACGGGTAATTGGGCATTAGCAGGAGGTGTGACCAAAAAATGGCAGACCTGCATTTTGAGCTGGACTTAACTATTGTGGATACTCAAGGTATCGAGGATACTGCTGAGAGAAATGGAAATACTGAGCTGCAGTGTAAAATTATTCAACATTAAACTCTTATAGTAAGCAATATTGTAACTAAATAACAAAAATAATTGAGTATTAGTAATCAGTGACCGATGTGGTCTATGTCTTCTGTAGTTCTGTAAGTAGAATAAGTATTATTTTCAATCCTGACTCCCTCTGTCTGAATACAGTCACATCTTAAAACCCAGAAGATGCTAACGACCTCAAATGCTGGATCAGAGGCGTGGCAAAAGCAATACATAATTCTCTCTGGTGTATAACAAGTGGAAAAAAGGGAGAGAGACTGCAAGAAGTAGTAACCGAGAAGCATGAAGTGTAGGAAACTGCTCAGGGAAGCTAAAAATATCAGGAAAAAAAGAGGATTAAAACCAAACCAGTTTGCTTTTGGAGAAAGAAGAGAGCCTCTGGTGATGGGATATGTGATTAGGTGGGAATGAGGAAATTGTCAGTGATGGGGAAAGGTGGATACGTTGGATAAATTATTTCTGTTTTGCAGTTGGAAACAAATAGTTTATATCCTCATTTTAAATAAGGACAGAAAATACTTTCCATTAGTAAGCAGAGTCACTTCTGAATCACCTTTAAGAATGAGAAAAATATTTATAGCTGTACCTTCAGTGAAGACATGGGCCAGGGCTGTAAAGGACCCGGCTGTGGGAGCCCACCGGTAGTAATGCCAGGCAGTTCCTGGATGCTGGAAGTCCCCCAGGGAACAGGGCAAAGGCTAATTTTATGCCAGTAATTCCAAAAAGGGGAGTGGATGAGTTGGGTTTCTCTGTGCTGGTTAGCCTGACATTGGTCTGGAGTGAAATAATGGAAAAGCTGATACATGATTCAGCTGATAAGAACAGAGGAAGGAGGGGAGTGTTATTCATATCTCTCAACATGTGGGAAACCCAAGTGAAAAAGCCTATACTTTTAGTGTCCGTGCTTTAAAATTCACCTTGAAAAAATCGGACTGTGGAGAACACAGTTACAAAATGATTCACAGGCCAGAGGAAATGCCTTGCAGGGAGACACTCGGAGGTTAGCTTGTCAGAAAGGAGATGGAATGGTGCCTGAATTAAAATTTATAAGTAACTTCGCAGGGATAAAATGCAGACCCTAAAGGGTTACTTAGCCTGCCAAAGCAAGACAAAATGAGAAACAACGGTTGCGAATCAAAGCCAAATCAATGCACCTGACAGAAGGCTCACATTTTTAACAGAGAAAATGATTAATGAATGTGATGGATTCTCCATGTTTTGATGGCTCCAGATCAAGCCTGAACTGCCTTTTGAATATATAAGCTCTTGGGTTCAGTGCAGGGAGAAGTGGTTAAAATTAAATGACCTGTGATATGTATGCAAGGTGTCAGATCGAACGATCTGTCTGATAGTCCCTTCTGGCCCTAAACTGTAGGCAATGCAAACCTGAAAGATAAATCTGGTCCTGTATTGTTTTTATAGATAAGTCCTTGAATATTTTTCTTTTTTATTTCCTGTGAAAATGAAGATTGCAGGGGTGTGCATTGTTCCCCAGCTGGGTAGGTCACCCCTTGGGGGCAGGAAAGTGTGTGCTGGGGCACCTCACTGGCAGTGTGACCCATTGCACATGCCACCCGTGTGTAGGAGGGTCGATCTCTGCAGGCACAGGAGGCCTGACGCCACGTATTTTGCAGTGCTTATTATGCACACAGAGGGCCCTTGCCTAAGCTGCCCCCAGGGAGCAATTCATTGACAAAATACTGAATCCACCCCATAATCCCTGTGGGTCTCCTGGGAAGGAAAGGCAGCTAGGGACAGGTTTCAGTTCGATTAAGCAGGCCCCTTCGCCCCCAAGTAACTCCTTATCCATTGCAACCTCTTGTCTGAATAAGAAATGCTTTAAAGACACCCTAGAATTCGCACTGCGGTACAAGAATTTGCCCCTATATGAAGCCAAAAGCATCTCAGAGACCTTGATGCTTTGCTTTTGGCAGTAGAAAAAAGGAAGCAGAAGGAAAACTTTCCCCCACACATGCACCCTGTACCAGGCAGAGGGAGAGCAGATGATGGCAGAGGACAGCACAGCCCCAGTGGGCCAGATTCTGACTCGGGCATTTTGCGATCTGAAAGACCCTGTTGATTTAAGTGGAGCTGCAGCAGGCACAGAATGTAAGCGTGGCCCCCTGGATATCACAGTCGCTCAGGTGTGCAGGTAGAGTAACGCTCAGTATCCTGTTGTTCCAACAGATAGTGTGGTGTCACGGTTTGTCTGCCCCCACCTAAGAGACTAAAAAGAAATGCCTTAATGACTTTTTCAGATATTCTGCACTGCCAAAAAAAATGTTTCACTGTGAACTCATATGTTGTCTGTTGCACAGCTCCGTGAAATCCTTTGCATGGTAAAAAGTGCCTGAGAGGGAAGATTACGTGAAATGAGTATTTGAGCAGAAGTGACTAATCCCTTCAATTGACAGTTGATAGGAGTGGTTAACTGCAAAAAGGGTTGATGTATGTAAAGCAAAGTGTTCTGTCCTTTGCAGTTTGCTGTTGCTGCTGCAGTTAAAGTAGTAAATTTTTTTCCATTGTAGTCCTGTGCTCTGTTTTTTGCTCATGTGTGAGACATTTTCCTCAGCCTGAATTCTCTGCCTTTCTGAATCTAGTATCACTTTACAAATCACGTTCAGGGCTTCTTTTGGGTATGGTGTGACAAATATTATTTATTACTATTCTACTGTGCTAGGTACCGTACAAACATATATTGAACTAGTAGGAATATTGTTAACGACATTTTCTTAGTCATATTCCAGCTACAATGCTCAAGGCAAGAAGCAGATTTAATGGAGAGAAATAATCTTCTCACGGGCTGTTTTTCTTCCCCACAGCTCCATTCTATTTTGCACCTCTTGCAGCCATTTACACCTGACTGAAGACAGAGTGAAGTGTAACATGCCACCCACTTTGCACAGATGGGAATGACTGCATAACGGAGAAGATAGTGAAGGAGTCAGGCCACAGAGAGGGAGGTATCACCCATGTATAGTTAACCTAAAGAGCTGCACACCAAGATGTGCAGATGTGAAAGTGCTAGCGAAAGCTTCTGGAGGAACAGCTATTGAGACTGCAGGGCTCAATCTGTGCTCATGCAATTACGACCTGTCTCATTTCACCTCTGTGGTACTAGTTTTTACGAGTTTCATAAACTCTCAGCCTGGAAGGGACAACTGTGATTTTATTATCATTTAACAGTGACATTATTCTTTTTCCCAGCAATTTTGATTCTGAGCATGAAAATTATGTTTCGAGGTACACTTTCAGATTCCGTGTCCTGGAAAGTTCCTCAGTCTTGATCCAAAGATGCAAACAATCTTCTTTTACTTCACATTGTGATCTTTGCAGTTTCCCAGATTCCAGCAGTCAGATTTTGTTAGGTTTTTGTTGGCTTCATTTAAGAATTATCCCCACTGCAATCTGAGGCATTACTGTAGCCTAAACCTAGTGTAATTCAGTAGTAAATCATGCCTGTGGAGCAAGAAAGGATGTGTCTATCATGCTAGTATTGTTTTCCTCTGTCATTCACATGCCACTTAAATGTTCCCTTCACATGTTTAGATATCGCTATGTTTTTACAACATCATACTATTAATGCTAGCGGGAAGAATAAGATAGTTCACCCCTTTTATAACTTGTTTAATTCCTTGTTGAAGAGCTTGACATAATTGGGAATGACTGCAGATCTGTTGTTATAATTAGAATTTGGTCTTTAGCCCTAGGCTTTTCCCCTTCAGGGGGGTTGATTGGAGGCCTGGGAGGCCTCACATCTCAGCATGCTACTTCCTGAAGCCTCTTTCATCCCTGCTGCTAAGTGTATACTGAGTGACTTGGAGGGTAAAGAATGAAGCTGTACAGGCTCTGCAGAAGCAGAGCAAATAAGTGATTTGTGCTGAGGTAGAGACAGTCTAAACCATGCGTTCCACAGGCAGTGGAGCAGCCAGGTTTTTCTGTCACAAAGTGGCACCAGTATCTTCTGCTGAACACTGTGGTAAACCTCTGGTTAGGACCTACTGGACAAACATGATGAGGACAAGAGAGGGAGGCAAGGAAAGCAGAAAATATTACGAGGAAGACATAGCCTTCTGGTGTCTGAGGGGAGGAGAACTTTCTGTGCGTGCAAAGGATTTCTCAGACTCATTTTTCTAGGGTTGGCCAGAGCAAATCCATGTGGGCCGAAGTGCTGCCAGAATTACCACCGCCAGGATCAGCTGCACCTGGACTGTAGTAAGGAAGAGAGGGGAAGAAGGCTGTAGCATAGCCCTGCTACTGTCTCCTAGCCACACTAGCAGGAGCACTGCTGCTGCAAGCCACCCGGTTAGTGCACTCTTATATGAACAGGGCTTTTTGCACCACAACTGAACTTGAGAAACCGTCTTTTTATAGAGTCTTGGTTTGCGCTGGGACACACTGAGGCGAATTCTCAGCTGCTGTAAATTAGCACCGCTGCATGGTCTTCCGTTACACCAGCTGGGGGCTAGGCCCTTATCAGAGTTTATTTACAGAAATGGGCACGATCTTTCAGAGCAGTCACACTGCTGGAATAGGCTGGAAATATGTTATGGGCTCTCTTCTTTGCTGAAGTGATGCAGGTGTACATCAGTCATCTCTGAATCGTCCTCCCCACACTGTCATCAGAAACATACAGCTGCAAAACCCATTTGTCCCAGGGACTTCAGTGGGTCCAAATGCTATTATATGTGTGTGCAACAAGCTCCCCACAGTGTGACACGCATGCCTATGTGCTTGCAACACAGGTTTATGCACATGTGTGTCCAGTTTCATATACTCACCCAGTCTGGGTCTGCAAAGCCTCTCAGCTTCACAGAAGTATAGTTCCACTGAAACTAGAAAGCAGAAGCATTTACGATGGGCTCTCTGGGATGTCTTGATCCAGAACAAAACTTCTTCAGGCTCTTCAAAACATTTTCTGGCTGAATACGTCACCTCTTCTCTGCTCCTCTCCTTTCCCTCTTGCACAAACACATAACTTTTTGGTGACTTTGCTATAAAAATCCCGCCACCCCTCCCCAGGAAGACTAGGCTCTGCAGGGTTGGAATGTGCCTTATTGATCTGTCAAGCCATTATATCTGGCCATTAGATTCACACGTACTCTTCTGAGATTAGCTAAATCACTCTGCAAACTGTTAATAGGCAATTTCACAGACCCAGCTGTCCAAAGATAACAAGAAAAGTTCAGAAAACAAAGTTTAGGTAACTGATCTGTGACTGCGGAGGGCTTGTAAAGCTTTCAAAATGGGCTGTGAGTGAAGGCAATTGGTGAGGAGCAGAGGCAGCCCAGATCTCTCAGGATATAGTCCTTACACCTATTCTGTTGATTATGTGTCACTCACTGCAACAACCTGGTATTATTTGCTTGACCTTTGTTCTTTGGCCAAAGGCAGGGGGTAAGTCCAGCAGGAACTGCCCTGTACCTCCACGTGAAATTGCTGGATAAAGGTACATGAGGAGCTGCAGAGCTGAGCAAAATAACTTCACTTCCTGTGGTGAAGCCTGGAGGCTGAATTTCAGGGAATGACTGACATTTCCAGCAGCTCTCTGGGATCTCTCGGGATCCCTGGAAGCAAAAGTGTGCTGAGCCATATGCTTCTCCAGGAAGCAGCCCAGGTCATGGTCTGTTAAAGAGAGAAGCATTGTCCATTGTGATTACCTACACTCTCAGCTGCACTTCGGAAACCAGCAGGAGTGAAAATGTCAAACCTGAGTGCTGATGGGGAAACAGATGCCTCTCCCCATTTAAATATGAGTTCATGGTCCCTTTGGGAGAGCAATACGTGAATCTCTGAGCAACACATGCATCTAGAGATCCTGAACTAGGATCTTGCTCTCTGCAGAGAGCTCTGAGCAGGATCTCCTGAAGGTGGCAAGGAGCAGCAGAAACCCCAGCCTGCCTGGGTTAGGCACCCTGTGAATGCTGCCAGGCCAGGATGACTGTCGGGCCGTGTACAGAGTCAGCAAGCTGTGCCTGTGCTACAGTGCAAAGGTGTGCCCACAGCTCATGCAGACGCATGGAGTTTACGTATGAACTACCCGGTAGTCACAGCGATGTGGAGTACAGTGATAGCCAGGCACCTAACAGTTTCTGCATGGGTTTTGCAGCTGGCTTGAAGCAATGCTGCCAGGGACGGGAGTGCCTGAGCTACCTAATTTCACTCCAGCTGAGAATGCGTGTACGAAATACAGCAATGCCTTTCAGACATAGCCTATCGCATGCCTGGGTGCTGCGGTGCCCATGCTGCTAATTTCTCCTCTGGAGTCAAATGGGTAGCAAACACCCTTGCTTACAACACAGAGTCATAGATCTGAAGAATTTGCCAAGCCTAAACTGAAGTCCAGGGTCACATAGCTCCATCTACCCTTTTATTCTCCAAGGAAGTCTGTTTGCCTCTAACTGTCATTGCCTCTGGAGAGATGCCAAAACATATTCCTTGGCAAGGCTTGGATCTCCCCACCAAAAGGTCATTATCTTTTTGTAAGAATAAAGGGAGGAGCAAAACTCCCCAATTCCTTGGCAAATAAACCATCCACCCTCAGAGACTTATCCTAAGGCCAGAAAGGAAGGCAAAGAAAAAGCCATGAAATTTTTTTTTTTACCACAACTTATAGGACAATTTGGTACCCAGGTCTCCTTTCCTCATCAGCAGAAGCTCAGAAGAGTAGCTAAAGCTAAGGAGAAGGTTGTCTGGGTGGCACGACAGCCTCTGTGTTGTCCTGTCTTGTGTATCTTGCTAATGCTCCTGGGGTCAAGCTGACCTCTGCAATTGCCCCTTTAGGTCAAATGGGGAAGTACCACTGGATGTTGGGTTTTTCCCCGTTCCCTTTGTAATGTGAGGCCTGTCAAATTTCCAGAGCTCATCTGGGAGTCTTACAGCGGGGACTGAGGACACTGAGGGTGCCTGTGATTGCTACTGCTCTCTTCCTGTGGCACGCAAAAGCTGTGGCTTTTGTTCTTTGCTGTTGGTCTCGAGCTTGTTACGGAGCCCTGGGGAACATTTTGTGGCCACGGTCTGGGGGGTGGATGCTCTGGAGACCTGTCTGAACTAATCATCTCCCTGTGGTTGTGGTGGACTGAGCTTGTCCCGAGACCCTTCTGATTCCAGCTTTGCTGTCTGGTATGACTCGTGGTGTAATGCAGACCACTATTTCACCCAGTAGTTCCCACCAAAAGGGACTACTCTGCTTTAGCAATGATCATACAGAGCCCCAGCATAAAGACTGCAAGTGAGTGCTTCCTTGGACTAAGTATTTTTCCTCCTTCCTTTATTCATTGAGTGGATGAGAAGTGCAGGGTGATGGAAATCAGCCTCTCTCACACTGTCTGGAGGAAAGCAAGGTAGATGTGAAGCCCTTCTGGGGCAAAGGGAGAGGGCTAGCCTGTGCCAAGGGTTGCAGGGGACTGGTGGGACTCTTCAGTCCAGCTCACCCTAAGTATTGTATATGGGATCCCAGACAGGTTATTTACACCATCACTGCATGCAAGTCTTCTGGGAACTTGGTGGGCCAAGTGTTGAGGCCGTTTTTCCCACCTGCTGGGAGCTCTGCAGAGTCACCGACTTTTGCATGGGGCACAGGAGTCTGTAGTAGGTGGTGTAAATTTTGCTCCCACCAGTTCAGCTGTACTTCCTCCAGCCTTCTCATATCTAGCCTTCCCCAGGAAATGAGGGCTTAGAAACAGGGGCAGGTGAATCCCTGCCCAGCAGAGGTCCAGCGAGTGCTATTTAATGCCTCACTATACCCTCCCTAACCTCCCTTCATCCTCTGCCCTTCAGTTCCCGCTCCCTGTGAGGATGCAGAGGCTACACAGATTGCCCATCCCACACAGCTTGTCCCTGCATCCCTCTTGCATGTATTGGCAGGATCTGACAACCGACCTCCGGGGGCTTTCCTCTGTGGGCAGCAGAAGGGTAGAGGAGCAGTACGTGGTGGTGTTCGAACAGGAACTGGCAACAACAAAACGCAGGGGAATTCAGAATTAGGGGGCTGCAAGTCTGATCTTAACTCTTCCTAGCAGATGTCACTGCGTTAGCTGGAACCTGATATTTTTAGAGCTGCTTTTTCATTTCCTGTGTTGTTTGAGTTCCAGCTTAGCACTGCCACTAAGAAGTAAGACCACAGGCTGGGGCTGCTCCTGAAAATCAGGAATTGTTCTCAGAGCAGCCATGAACCATATCTTCAGCTAGCATCCGTCACTGACTTGTTGCAGTCACACCAGCTGAGAGTCTTGCCCAATAGCCTGGATCTGAACCCATGATATGGGGCTGGGGGTTAAGGGTTGCCCATTTCCTTGGAGACACAGCTGAAACTGCAGCCAGAACTTATTCCTGCATGCCCAGGCACTTGGGGCAAGGTGAAGGTAGTGAAAAGATGCCCTTGTTCCCAGCAAGCTCAGGTCCTGTTGCGGTCAGGAAACCATGCTCCTCATTCCCTCTGCAGACATCTGCATTGCCTCTTCTAGGGCCATTGGCTGGCAAAAGCCCTCCAGAAAATGGAGATGCCAAAATAGAGAGGCCTGTACCTTTGTGTTGCCAAAGTGCAAATAACATCCTAGTGCCACACCATAGTTTTGCTGATTTTCTTTCTTGAGTCATTGCAGATGCTGGAAAACAGAAAAATGCTTTCTTTGGGGAGCTGCCTACAGACATCCCACAAAGCAACCGTTGGGAAGTGGAGTGGGAGGCAGGATGCCATGCAATCAGCCCTTGATACTAGCCCACGGTGCACCTAGACGTAAACACTGGATGTGTCCTCTGGTTAATTCAACAAAAACGCTATTGTGTGCTCACATGTGATCCACATCAAATCCGGGAGAGCTGGCGGGGCACAGATCTGGAATTAATAATTGTGGATCCCCCACCTCGGAAGGCTGCATAATAGTGGTAGCTCAGAAACCCTGACAGCTTTGAGGAATTGTTGTGTGATGGCTGTGTTCTCAGTAACAGGATTAGCTATAATTAAATGACACCAGATTTATTAATTAAATGTCTCTGTTCATACGAACCTTTCACTGCTTTGGGGCAGGATTTTCAAAAGTGCTCAGCCTTGCCCTAACTCTGCTCTCACAAAAGGTAGTCTGGAGTTGCACTAGCATCTTCAAGCAGAGCAAAAGTCTCCGGAGAGCTTACCTTCAGTCTGAAACTCTTTAGCTGCTATGACAGGAAAATGCAATGGATCTTGGATCCCAATGTAACTCATGGGACACGTGCAGCTGTGCAGGGTCTATCTGTTCTCCCTACATGAAGCAAAGTCATCTTCGGGGCACAGCTAGGCAGAAGAAACAGCAGAGGTGTATGGAGGATGGAGGGTTCTGTAGCAGGGGTACTCCCCAGGGAGCCAGTGCTCCAGGAAGAGGGCATGGGAGGGAGGCAACAGCTTTAAGATGTGCTGTATGAAAAGTGTGCCAGAGTATGTATGGCATTAAAGATCTATTCATGCCTGCATCCTGTCCCTCTTCCAGTTTGCTTAATCCTGTCCTGCCTTTTTGAAATGTCACCTGCCGTCTCAGTCAATGCACAGTCTTCCTCACTTCCTATCGCAAATTGTTCCAGAGCTTTGCCTTTCCCCAGTAAAGTGACACTGCAGTTTGTCCCAAAGATGTGGAGGACCTTTCTTCCCTATCATTTCTTCCATGAGCAAAAGGTCAAAGCTATCACTTCTGTGCCTGGGTAGGAGGGACAGCTGTGAGTTGAGTCATCCCGCAGGCGCGTATGGTGCAGGGTGTCCTATAGATCCGCTATTGTCTCGGGAGGGCAGTGAAACCCAGCCCAGCAACCTCGGGCCTGATGCAGCTTTTCCAGTGCTGTTGATATTTAAGACAAGTGATTATTATTTCAGAAAAGAGGAGATGATTTCTACTCCCTCTGTCTATCAGGAAGGCTGACACTAAAAAGCCAGAGGTGACTGGTGATTGTTCCTGAAGTGGGAGCAGTCTTTCAAAATTATGACTGAATTATTCTCTGCCCTGCCTGCCATGTCATGGCACCCCATTGAATTCACTATTTTTCAGGGTCGAGTCTAGCCTAACAGCCTTCCCACAAAGCCTATGGAGAAAACAGACCTGCCCCTTTTTTTTAAGGCTCTCTCACAATATAGGATCTTGATGAAGTTAACAGCTGGCAAATGCAGAACGTGAAAAAGGAAATACTGCTTCAGGCAGCGCTGTCATTGTAACTCTTGGAATTCAGGGCTGCAGGAGGCTCTTGCAGCTAGCTGTTTTTTCAAGGACAGCAGCGCAACAAATGCGACAGTCAGTAACAAAAGCTCAGAGAGGAAAGCAAGAGCCAGCAGGGGACAGGGAGGAATTGCCTTCCAAGCATGGCACTGAGTGACTGATTTGGGAGGTTATCTTTTACTACAGTATTCAGGAATCCTCTGAGAATGGGAGGCAACACAGAATTGACAATTTATAGTTTTGTATTATGCATCTGGTCAAAACCCAGAGAGTTTTGCTTTCCGGAGCCAAAAAGAGAACACAGGCCAATTTCTGATACTTTTTATGTTCTGATATAGAGATTTCTATCACACATGCAACTAATCCTACAAGGTCACACCCTCTGACAATGTATGTCCTCATACTTTGGGTTATATCAGCTAAATATGCAGCTTTTTTATTTTTGCCTGCTTCCCTAATGAAGTAAAGCTTATGTGATGGCATTTCTCTGTATGCATTTATCTCTCAAACTTCCCCCCTTCCCACAAGAAACTTTGAGCCCGTTGACTAATGTAGCCAAATTTGACATAGGGGTAGAGATCAAAAAGGCGTTACAGTCCTATGAGTTTCATGGAAACTGGTGGTTATTCAGAAGGCTCTGATTATCCTACGGTTTACTTAAAATCGGTGCCTCTGGTGAAGAAAAAGCTGCAGCGTGATTTCAGTGTTATCTGTTCTGTTCTGCCTGCTGAGTGGATGTGCTCAGAGTCTGTCTGCTCAACATGCAGCGTTGAGATCGACCAAGGCACATGTAGGCCCATGGCCTCTCAGTGGTTGGGGTACACGTAAGATGCTGCAGAGGGATTTGGACTCAGATGTGTGAGTGTGGATGGGGAACGGAAGCATTCTGGAGGTGGGAAGGATCAAAGAGAACCCGACAGAGGGGTCCAGACATTACTGCAGTGAAAAAACTATGGTCACAAGGCATTAGTCTGTAAGGTATCAGTTCTGCTGCTCACAGAGCAACTTGCTTTGTTTTCTGGATAACACAGACCACAGAAAAATGTTCACTCCACAGAGTAGTTGGTTTGTTTCCTAACATGTACAGAGCTCTGGATACCAAAGGGACATTTATATGAGTACCATAATCATTGTCGTTTGCAGGGTTGTATTTAATCACAAAGACCTGATGTAAATGGCAGATGTGTGGAATGAATGGGACACCATTTTGGCACGTTGGTCATTTAAGCTGCTTTTGCTTCTGCCTGTTTGAGTGCCATTCTGATGTACAGTTTAATTCTGATTTCAAGTTTGCTTCCCATCTATGTGACGCATTGATTTCAGTGAAATTATCCCTGTATTACACAAGGAACTTGGGCTCAGTATTCAGACCTTTCACTTAAACTCTTCTCAGGAGAAAGCACGTATAAATTCAGCTGAGTCTGTGGGCTGTTGCCTTGGGTCGGTGGGTTGTTGCCTACACATAAAGTGGGCAAGGAGGCATTTGCTTTCTGAGTAGGGAGCATTTTCTGTTCTCCACAGGCAAATGCAAATAATAGGTCACGGCAGGGTGAGAGCAGAATCAGGTCTGATATCTTTAATTAATACAAGACTGCCATTTTACAGGAGGGATCACAAAGCATTATACCAAGAACAAGAAACATGCATTAAGCGTCCAACACCTCTTGAGAAAGGGGATGGTTAGGTATTTCCAGAAGTGCTTCAGGATCACTAATCTAGGTGTGTGACCAGCTTGAAGGTCTTGGAAGGCAGGTACTTTGTAGGTACGTGGGAAGCCACAGCTCATTTGGGCTGTGCTGAATCTCAGATAGTGCAGAAGAGGTTGAACTTGCAATCTTAAAGAAAGGACGTTTCAGTTATTGCTCTCACTGTAAAATCCACAGATACTTTGTATTTCTTAAAGGCGGCTATTTCTTGCCTAAAAATGGAAAACTGAGTTGAATTTTGGATGTGCCACTGTCATGTAACACAGTGGGGCACAGAGAGAGGCCAGGTAGTCCATGTACATGGCACAGCGCAGCACAGCAGTTGGAGTCCTGGGAGCAGTATGCTCCAGTGGCCTTACAGCTTGTTGTACCTTGCTTTGCAAGAGGATTATTTTGGTCCAAGTGCAGGTCTCCACTGACATAGCCATACCACTTGGTCAGGGACCTGGTGTGTCTTTCCTGAGAGCGTGAGAGAGAGGGAGGCAGGGGCGGAAGAAGGCAGCTCTTCCAGCCCTTAAACTGTCACTGTACACTGTGGATTGCACCACTTGTCTGAGAGACAACAAAAAGCACTTAACTGCCTGAAACATGGCTTGCATTGAGTGCTCTGCTGTGCATCCCAGCAACATGAGGGTTGCCAGGTAGCCTGTAATCATGTAAAATTTAGGTTTTTGTAGGAACCAGATAGAAATGGGTAATTACTCACAGAAGGTGGTCATAATTGCCTTTGCTAACAAGTAAGGGCAGAAACTGTTGCCTCTAGCCCCACTTTAAAAGGACAAAGCAAAGAGGAGTTCGCAGGAGGAAGAGGCGGAGTCTGCCAGAGGAATTTCCCATAAAGAAAAGGTGTTTGGTATTTGACAGGGTAATTGGATGTTTAGAGGAACAGGCTGACATGAAAATACATTTTCTTTTGTGTGGCTCAGGAGGGCCAATCTTTGAACACAGCAGAAGAGGCAGGATGGAGGACTGGCAGGAGCCGGCCCATTAGTATACTATGCTGGTATAGCCAGCATATGGTGTAGCCAAAGCTCTCATTTGGATTTTGGGTGTCATATCTTCCTGAGGGGCTGAGACGTACACCCGGATCTCCCTGATAAAGGTGTCCGGGGCTCAGGACAGGTGCCTTTTTAATATCTTGATTATAAAATAAAAAGAACATTGATGACCGTTTGTGTAAAGTTACCTCCCAGCCTGCCTTCATCATACCCCATCCAGTAATCTTTGTTTTGAGCTGTTTAGTGTCTTTGAATCCCGCAGTCCTGTTAAGCAATGAGATTTTCTGAGTCCTTTCCTTCACATGGTCTCCAAAGGGCCTTGCAATCCTGTGTGCAACCACCCTCATTGTTAATAGAGCACAGAATGAAAGAAGCGCGTGTGAGAGCAGAAGGGGAGTTTTGCACGCGGGAAGGACGTCGAGCTGGCAGAGGTGGCCTCCCTCAGGCCACCTGGGGAGTGGTGGAGGTGGCCTCCTTGGGACACCTCCCTTCAGGCAGGAAGGGAAGTTTTGCATTTGAAGCTCCCAATTACAGGATGGTTTTAAATCATGATCTTGCCCCACTTTCTCCTCCCCTCCTCTCTCAGTACCCCCTCATCTCATGTCTTGTGGATTAAGGGATATTGCTAAGTCCTCTTCCTGGCATTTAGATAAAATGCCCCAAATTTGTCTCTTTGCAGCAAGTCTTTCAAATATTCCATCACCTCATAGATCAGGCAGTGCAGGGTCTTTACGTAAAGGGCCCACTAGCCTTGGAGAGAGGTTATGTTTTGCCAGCCTGCTCTTGTTTTGAATTTTACATAGAGGGGGGACTGTATTGTCAACCCATTAATTGTCACAAAGTTAATGGCTTTGGATCTAGAGGCCATAGGCTTAAATTTCTGGGAATGAGATTTACTGCAGACTGTCACATGAGGATACTGTGACAATCTGGTTGAGGCATAGGAAGAGCAATCCTATTAGCTTGAATTGCCAATAGGGATCAAAGATCTCTTCCCTCTTACACAAATGCCTTGGAAGCAAACTGCTCACTGTCCAGGTCTATCAGACCATGAAACTAGATTAGCAAACTGGTGCCTCTGTGGCCAAACGACAGAGCAGCTGAGGGGCTGCTGTACATGTAGGAAGAGAGAGGCAGGGGAGGCTGTGTAAATATATGGCAAATAACTCACTTTACAGAATATAATTAGATAAGACTGAGGTGCGGCAGCACTACCAGCTGAATGCAAACTCTCTCTCCGCTGTACCAAAGGACATATTCAATGTTGTGGCCAGGAGAACCACCTCAGGGATGAACAGCGTCCGAAAATTTGTCTTCACAGCTACAGGCTTGTGTACAGTGCTGAGGCACCTTCTTTTAGTGTACAAGGAGCAGAATGTAAACCCTTTCCCGTCAGGTATGTGCCATATGCACTTTGAAACAGGTAGCTTTTACCTGGAGTTTAGGAAATAAACTGAGCTGGAGAAAGGAGAAAGAATTGTGATTCATGATTTATACGGGTTATATGGCTGGTGCTAGACACATCATTAATATGACTCTGTAGTGTCTCTGAATTATTGTTAGGGCTATGAGAGCAGGGCTTTCTGCTGCTAGGTGCTGTGCAAGAAAAACAAACCAAGGGCTCTGTGCCAACAAATGTTCTGGTTTAATTTCATATACCCTGAAGGATGCTTCAAGCCAATAGCTGACTGGTGGCTTATGTGGAAGAAATGATGACTTGCATCCCCTTGGAGGGGGACAGCTATCTAGCATTCAGCTCTCCTGCCCCTGAATTAACACTGATTTACAGAAAAGTCCAAGACAAAATTTAATTCTGTGGCATCTTAAATATATTGTAAGGAGCCAGAGTCCTGTATGTCCTCTCAGATGAAAAGGCTGGGGCAAACTGTCCTGCTGGCCCCCTGTCTACTGGGATTGCTGTAGGTCATAGGCTTAGTAAGGGGCAAGGACTGAAGAGATTCAAGAGTCAGCTAGCTCCACTTTGGTCCCTCTGTGGATCAGGCTAGGTCTAAAAACGTGGCCTAGTTAATGAAGTGATGTGTAGCCAAGTAATACGGTTGACATTTTTTGCTAACTCTCTGAGTTGACAGGTACTGTTTGGGTAGCTATGTATAATTAGCCAAGTAATATGAAATTAGTTTGTTGGATAGATGCTCTAAGGTTAAAATCGACCTTACACAGGTTGTACTGATAAGTAGGATACTTATCAAAAGAGAATAGCAGAGTATTCACAAGAAGGCCATACTTCACTCTGCAAGGCACAATTTTGCCCTTTGCTCCTTCTTATTCCTTCTTGCAAATTTACCATAGACCACAGATTTTGATTAAGATTTAAAGCTTGAGCTGTTCTTCTTATCCTTTCAAATGCACTGTCTTTGCATTGAAGTGTACAGAATGTACCTTAAGCTGGGTGAAAATTCTTCAATAGTTTTAGTCCCTTAAATCAGCCGAGCAGTATGATTGGCAGATCACAGGCATTTCTCCTTGGCAAGACAGTTTGCTTACTTGATAATTCACCGGAGCTGGAATTTCCTTCCCTTCCAGGTCTTGCCCACAGCCCAACCTTGCAGCCACAGCATGTGCCCTCAGCAAAAGGAACTTTGCTCCTCATTTTGCTTTTGCCTTTTGATGTCTCTTATTGTGAGCCAAGAATATGAACACTTCGGTACACACAGAAATGAGGGAGGTACTCAGAGAAAATGATACATAAAAGTTAGCGGCCAAGACAACCACGTGTAAAATTACAAGTCAATACTCTCTACAGAACCACAACCAACATAGTATTTATTGATTACATCTTATATGACAAGCTCCTAAGTAGTATTAGTAAGATTTTCCAGCACAGTAGTTATTAACCTGTCTTTCTTTCTCCTTTTTTTGTTTTGATTTGTTTCTAATCTAATCCTGACTTGAAGTAAGCCTATTCACAGCTCTGGCAGCAGTTCCTGCCCACAGGATTTGGTAAATTCACACTGTAATCTCAGTATGGATTTGCCATTGATGATTTTGCCTTAAAATGGATCTGAGTTAGAATCCAAAATTTGAACGCCACATTACTCTGGGTAAATACAGGTTCTGATTTTACTACTAATCCAAATCTGCATTTCAGGACTTGACAAGAAAAAACAGTAGTAGTAAATAGTATCTCAAACAGCAGGAACAATAATAACATCAATAAAAGCAATTAAAAAAAAAAATCATATCCATGCATTAGAGCTCCTATGCTCATGAAGAATGCATTTATAAGTGCTTTTAAAACTCTGCATACAGAGATCTTTCATCTACAATTGTAGCACATACACTGTTGGTGTGCAACACAGCAAGAGCAGGATTCCAGCACAACCTTTTGGGGGGAAAGCAAAAAATAACATCAAATAGCGTCACAATTGAAGCAGAGGGGAACATTCAGGCAACGTGTAATTAACCCAGCTGGAACTTGGTCAGGATGTCCAGGTTAACACCTCATCCAGTGAGTGGGCTCTGTAGTAAATTGTTGAATATTGTTGTTTAAAAGTCAAATAATTTACTGAGCTCTTTTCATGTGTGGAATATACAAGAAGGTCAACTGCCTTTTTAACATCTGGTAGCAGAACCCTGGTGATTTACCTGCACACTGGTGATTGTAGATAGCCAAGTGATGGATGACTTTGCTAGAAAGCTCTTTCCGTTAACTCATACAAGCCCACAAGGAGCCTGATAACTCTGCTTTGTGGAAACATTAAAGGCTTTATCTGCAGCTTGTGTAGATTGACAAAGCACCATAGATGTCAGTGGGACTCTGCTGATTTATACATGCTTTGGCTATATCTCTAAATCAGAAGGCCATTCATTATTCTTGCTTGGAAAAAAAAAAAAAGGGAAAATAAGAAAAATAGGAAGTCTTTTTACTACTTTTACTTACTTCTTAGAAAACATTTTACTCTGACTTTCAAATTACCTTTCAAATCAAATCACCTTTCAAATCAAATCTAGGATTTGTGCATAGCCCGGATGGGAAGAAGCCTGGATGGGACAATGCCACACTTACCCTAATTGCTTTGCTGCCTGACATTGGTGGCTGTAGGAGAGCCAACAGGAGAATTACAGAAACAGCAAGCAGAGTAAGTAGATGGTCCTAAGGAGGATCATAAAACTGATTAGGGGCTAAATCTTCCCTCAGCCTAACGAACCATGCACAGGGGAGACTGCCTGCATTTCCCTATCCCTTTCTGGCTCATGTCAGTTTAAGCACAGCCAAACCACACCAATTCTGCTGATCCTGTAGAGCTGACCTTCCTCTCTTATAGAGCATCTCTTTGATCAGCATATCTGTACTCTGAGAGACTCTGAGTGCTTTGCATTGACTGACAAAAACTAGTTTTCAGTCTTGCTGGCAGGAGGAAGCTAATATGGTTAGGGAAAACCAAGGTGAGTTCACTCTGTTTTCTGCCTTATCAGCAAAACTGTCAGTCTGCAGTCACAGCGTTGCAGCTGCTGGAAAATGAAGAGGCAGGAAGGCCATAGCACTGCTTAATTTCTTCCCTCTTCCCGGGTTGAATGTGTAGGGCTGGCAATTAGAAAATTCATCTTATGGCTTATGGCAATTAGAAAATCCATCCTATGGTTTGAAACTTTCGCTTCAGTTTCATCCCAGAGTTTAACAGGCAGAGTGCTCAGCTGGGCTTCTCCACTGGGACTGACTTGGAGGCAGTGTGGAGAAGGTGAACGTCAGATATGCCAAAGGCAGTAGTTCCATAGCACAGTCCCTCTCCAGATTGCTCTTGGTTTCCACAGATCTCCAGATCACCGGGGGATGCTCTACCTCCAGTGATTTACTGTCCTGGCAAATATAATGCGGAGCACGATCTATGCTGTATGTTGCAATGAGGCTAACAGCGGCTGAATGAGGGTAATGTTTGCAGTCAGGACTTTCCTTTACAAACACTGAATCATGCTGTTGTGAAACGAGGACAGAGTGATGAATGACTCACTGTTGGCAGCACACACTGCCCTATCAGTAGGCTCTGTTGAGGGGAAGGGGGGCTGGTGTTTGATATCATCTCTGCGCTCCCAGCTCCCAGCATGCTAATGAGTAACGCACACTGTGGCCTGTATTGATCTGTGATTTGCTTATTCACAAGGCTCTGCACAAAGACACCCGGATTGCTGGAAGTCCTGTTATTCACCAACACAAAGGTGTTGCTTTGGGGATGTTTAAAAACAGCTCTCTTGCTTGGCTACGATGCTTTCAGCTTGGATCAGTCTTTTTATTTTGGGTTGGGTTTTTTTTCAGGGTGAATGCTTTGCAGCAATAAAATGCAAAACTTCATTAGTAAGGGACAGAAGAAGCATGCCTAGAAGATTCAAAGAAATGATAGTAAGATATAAACCCTTGGGCCAGTGGCTCAAAGTCGGCCCCGGCTGCTTATGAGATAAGGGACACATCCCCTTTTTGGGTGCAGGTGATTATATCACATGATCCGATGCAGAAGCAGGAGCTGACCTGCCTGTTAGTACAGTGCTGAAATGGGTAAATTGCCAGGCTGTGGCTCAAGAAAGGGAGCGGGGAAAATGTTGTCCCCAGTGAAAGGGCATCAAGCTGCTTGCTCTGCAGACTGTTTCTAAGATATGGCACAGATTAGCTTCCCAAAGAATCCCTTCAGGATGTGGGGAAAGGGTCTGCATCCTGGGATACCCAGGGTTGAAAGCGATATTACAGGAGGTCTCCATACATGATAACTATCCCTACTGCCTAAACCAGCACACTGCAGCCACTTTTTACTGGGACTCTTAGTGCAAGAGCTGCAGTCCCAGAAAGTTTATAGATTGATCTGTCCCCTCAAGATGAAAGAAGGTGTTCACAGATCACCAGTGAGGCACAGGGAAGGCTGGCCTGCTCCTCCCAACTGCCTGTGATTTAACAGGAGACTTCAGTCACCAGTGGCTGCTGCTGGGTCTGTAAGCACCAGCTCCCAAGCTCGCTGCAAGACTCCCGCTAACTTAAGCAGGCTACAAATCAGGCTGTGAATAAGCACCATGTTCACTCAGAAAGACTGAGTGGAATTTAAAGGATGGGAGATGATAGCCGCTCTTCCCAGGACAGGGCAGGGGCAGGCAGCCTGGTTTCCCTCACAGACACATCCTGCACTAATAAGGGTTCAGTACTTGCACGAAGGATGGGCAAGGTGAACACACAGGAGTACCTTTATGCAATGACAGAGGTCGGAGCGCGGTTGCAGACCAAGCCCTAGGGACATGACAGTCCTGATGCTCCATTAAGTAGCTGCGAGTTAGCTTAAGAAGGACAAGCTCTGTTTTTCAACAAATAAGGTAGCTAAATTAATCCAGGAGAAGACATATGCATCCAAGCTCTGAAGCAGTTTTTTTCTGACAACAGTCCCCTCCCCGTGAATCTCTGCCATGTGGTCGTATGAGTATGGGCTAAACTACGGTTAAGGCTGAGTGAACAACATGATTTCAAAAGTAATTGGGAAAAGGAGCGTAGAAATCGAATGAAGCCCAGAAATATGTTCTGAATCCCCACCCCAATCACACCGCGGGAGGAACTCGACATTGCCGTAAATCAAAATGCACGTCTAAAACCTTTTTATAGTTTCTGCAGAGCATTCTCCCGGGGCCCAAGATGGCTGTTGATAGCCAAGAATGCATAACACTGAAGCATCACAGGTCCTGGAAAATCCTATCAAATTTTATGGAAAACGATAACATTCCTGCAGGCTTAATGAACCGTCATTTCAAGGTTCTTAGGCACTGTACACCCACTACTGAAATGTATGGATGGTGCATGCAGCCTTGCAGAAGAGATAAAACCCTGTAACAGTCCTGTGGTGTTAGCCAGGCTAAACTCCCTTTCATCTCCAACAACCATGCACCAATATTCACTCCTAACATGGTCCTGTAAATATTCTGAGCCTCTACAGAAACCTACTGGCTGCAGCCCCAGTCTGCTCTGTAGGGCTTTCCTGAAAGGCTTTATGGCTTTACTAATAAGGTAGACCCCAGATTAACCCCCATTCTCAGATTTTTCCTTTAAAAAGCCCCCGCAATCAGCTCAGGAAAGCAGGCAGCAAAATAATGACTTGTTCGAAACCTCCACCCTGCACAGAGGTCTCTGCCCAAACCACGGGCTCGTTTGTTTTCCTCAGGAGTGCACAGACTCTGGGAAGGGGAGCTTTGGCGCAGAGCTGTTTTGGGAAGAGGTGAGTGTGGGTGTGAAGCCATGCAGCTCAGGAGGAGAAGTGTGGAGCGGGCGCAGAACCAAAGGCAGACGTCTGAGCAAGCAAAGTGTGTGGCCCTGGGAAAAGCCCGGAGAGAAAGGGCTTTTGGGTGGGGGGCTTGGACAAAACAGCAAGGGAAGTTGGGAACAGAGAAATTGTCTCCTGTGGCTTGACTCCTGCTGTGTCACACAGGAGTTTGCCTCTCCTTTGTAAATAAACAAAGCTGCTTCCAAAAAACTACCTAAGCCCTGCACTGACTTTCCTTCCTGACTGGAGCGGCCTACAAGATTGTGAATTTTAGATAGCCCCATGGGTGGAAGAGGAACAGCAGGGGTTTTGTGCAGACAGACAACCTAGCAAGACACACAAAGACACATATTTAAAGGGATGCGCAGCAGAAGCGAGCGGAAGAGACAGATGGGAGAGGGGGTAATATTCAGTAGGATTCCGGAGATCGTCTCCCTTCTTGAAGAAATGGTGTCCGATGTAGATTAATTCACTTGAGACAATTCCCAGTTTCAATTCCTGACTGTAAGTACAGGCAAATTCTTACGCTGCCTCATTTTCTTCTGTGTGCGCACCAAGTTAATGGGGAAATGTTTGTGTTTCTTTAAGTTGTTAGGCAGTGGGTTACCACTAGCTTCCTTAATCCAGGTACCTTGTTATCTTAATTAAAAACCAAAATCAGCTTTGATCTCCTACAACTTCATTGCATAACCAGTTTCATTTACTATTGTTTAAGCTCAGTTAGCTTTCCATGATGAAAAGAATTTGTATTTCACACTGGGCAGGAAGTCCTACTTAAATGTTTCCTGGTTTTGATCTCCTTAAAGGGAATTAAATTATGTTCCTGCTTCAAAAAATGCATGGCAAACAGATTGCTGAGTCACTAGACTTGCCATACTGTGAGCCAACGGAGCAGCAGGCTGGGCACACAGAGGCTGAAGTGGCTCCATTCTCTTGCTTTAAATGCAAAAGGGGCTGTGAAGATGGTTCAAAGCTGGTTTTTGACCCCTTTTTGTTGCAGTCCTGGCTGGCTGTCCAGTCTGGCCCCTCGTGTCAACTAGAGGCAAGTTCAAGTGGACCTTTATCCCTTCTCACCCCGCTCCCTTGGGCTGGGAACACGAGCAGGGCTAGCAACAATGACTCTGGTCACAAGGGGAGGCCTGGGAGGTACTAACCAACCCTCCTTCTTCCTGACAAAATGAGTTTCAGGGGGCTCTTCTCACTGCTTTGTTTGCGGTAACACTGAAGATGTTGGGAACTACCAGGCTGGAGCAGCCCAAGGGCTGTTGTTGGTTTCTGCATCCCCTGCTCTTCTCCGAGGGCAGCTCTGGACTGTGCCCTACCTGCCCTCACCCTCCTCAGCGCCAGTGCACCCAGGAGCTGTGCCACAGAGCTCTGATCTGACCGGGAAGGGTTTCCCACCACCTTGCCATCCTTCTGCATGGGCAGAGCACCAGGCGCTGCTGGCTCCCATGCCTTGGTGGCACAACCGGGCTCCTGCCAAGAAAGGAACCAAAATCTGTGTTAAGTCAATCTGCTGCTTTCCCTAGGAGACTGAAAGGAGCTCCTGATGACCCAGGAAAAAGCTTTCTAGGTTGCTAAGTGGGATTTTGGATCATTTAAGTACAATTCCCTTTACCCTGCTCTCCAAACACACTTCAGACTGGATCCCAGAACTTATGTTTCATTTCGGATGGGATCTGGGGAGATTTACTTGTTGCCAGGTAGTCACAGTCACAGTTTGGCAAAGCACAGTAAAGCAAATAGGACTAACATATTTCCTCACTATGCGTACCATATAAACCCAAGGAACAGGCTGCCACATAAAGCACTCAGCTGCCTGTCTCAGACAGCAGAGGGGATTGAATTGCTTTATTTCTCTTCCCTCTTTGCCCTGAGGCAGGTAAAGACCAGTTTTTGTGACTCTGGGAGATGCCTCTGGTTTCCTGCGGCTGCCTAGCAAGAGCTTCTGGCATTTGTGGGGGCGACCCAGGCACCCCCGGTGCAGGGGGAAGGGAAGCTGAGCTCTCAGGGTCTGAAGTGTTCTTGCTTCTCATCTTACCACTCAAAGGAAGCAGGAAAGAAAATGGTGACACATTTTCCCCACCAGTTGCCCTACATAAAAACAGTTATCTGCTTAAATGGTTACAGAGCGGCTGAAGTTTGCAACGGGTTGTCTGCAAGTTAATCCCCTGTGTCTCCATCAATTGGTGTCATGGGAGTTTACGAGAAGCCAGAAAGAGACAATGGGTAAAATCTAGTCACTTAAAATGGCAGTCACATGTCTATTTTGAGTGTTATAATTCTGCAGGTTTTACTTCCTTTAAACCCTCCCATGCTTAGTGTGTGATAATCTTTGCCTGCTCTTCCTCTCCTCTTTCATCCCATCGGCAGCTTGGCCCTCACAGTTTTCCCCAAAAGGACTTTCCTTGGACACACAGATTTTATTCTCTCTTTCTTCCCTGCAAAACCTCCCATTTTCATGCTGTTTTACATGCGGTTAAGATAGCAGCACTCCTGAAGTAGCTCTGGCATGTCAGTGCCCCTGGAGATTCTCTGGGTTGCACAGGAAGCCTCCTGAGATGTATGAGTGCATGGCTGAGCTTTAATGGGTTAATGAAGACCAAGACCCATTTATGGAGAAAGTTCTTTCCTAAATCACTGCCTGATATTGCAGGCTGTTTGATGTCGGGGCAATTAATGGGGGGCAACAAGGGGCAAGCAGTGCCTCAGGTGACCCCAGGCAGCGTCCAAGCCATGGGCTAGTCCTGTCTTAGCCTTCATTTTGGCTGGTTTGGCCTGCTCCCTGCCTTACTCTAATGAGACCCTGCAAGTCCCAAGGCCCTGTGCAATTGCCCTGAGTGCTCATCCTTGAAGCCAGCCCTAAGCACAATTCGGAGTAGAGCTGGGCCCTTAAGGGCAAATATTTGGCTACTGTCTCCCTCCTGTGATGAATTCAGATGATGTGACTGCACGCTTTAATCCTATGAGAGCAGTACAGTCCAGCACGCCTGCAAGAGCGAACTTTTGGCTAAACAGGGCAGGAAAAGCCAGAGCATATACAGCAATTATGTCTGTCTATACAGCCTACGCAAATGCTGTGGGCCAGCTGGACAAGACTGCACGCAAAGAAGAAATGTACACAGTTATCTACCTGGCTCGCAGACTCAGACAAGTATCTGCACGTACGAGTTCATGTGCATGCAGCAGCCTGAGCCCAAGCCAAACACGAATTATTCCACTCAGTCCAATGGGACAAGATTTGTTTGTGCAGTTTCAGGGGCCGGTCTGAAAACTTGGAAAGAATATTTTCCAGGCATTTGACCAGTTTCTGGGTAATCTGAAAAATAGTATCTTTTACAGAGAATTATATAGCTATAGGCACACTCTTGCATACGTACATTTATGTATTTGATAGCTTTTTGCTTGCTTTTTTAGTCTTTTTACCCCAATTCTACTTTAATTTTAAATGTACCCTGGAATGTGAGGATTAAGGAAAGTTAACCTAAGTCTTTCAGAGAAGAGTTTTTGGGCCACAAAATGAGTAGGAGGGTTTTTTGGGGAAGGGAGGATGTATTTTGCTTCCTACATATAGTTAGTGTCAGCAGACTTTAGTTCTACTTAAATGTAAAGGAAATATGTTAGCAAGGAGGGAAGTGCCTTGCATTTTTTGAAGTCTATTATTAAAACATAACAAAAATCAGACAAAAGTTTGCTTTGCGATCCACTGAAAGATCCGTGTCTTTTGGACTGCAAAAGTAATTTGTCCCATATGGTTAGGGTAGCTCCATTGTGCTAGGGCTCCCGAAGCAGTGGCTTTCATTCTTTATGTTTGTTTTCTTGTGGGATGGCAAATTGCCCGGCACCTGAAGGCAGCTCCCTGCGGCACCATCACCTGTGGGCTGGAGTGTGTGGCTGTCACCAGTATCGATCCTGTTGCCACCTGAACAGTGGATTGAAAGAGCATTCAAGTTGCTGCTTGGAAGCTGCAAGGTGGGCATCCTCTCTTCCCACAAAGCTCCCGTGGCCTTGGGTTGGGAACGTGTGTGTGCTTGGGTGGGATGCCCTCTGTGTTGTGGGTGTTGGGATTTTTCTCCTCGCCCTAATCTGGCTAGCCGGTTCTCTTGGCTAATGGAAAACAGCAGAGGTCCTTTGAAGCAAGGCAGATTTTCATCAGCAAGGAAGCTGCCCTCCCAAGGTAATTTCGTATTATCCCAGCCATCGAAGGGTCCATGCACACACCTGGTTTACCTTTCTCACCTCACCTCCAGTTACCAACGAAAGCAGGATGTGGCAGTACCATGCACTCCTGTTGGAAATAGCAGAGTAAAATCAAGGCTTCTGGAGTCAGCTCCTCCAAAGGGAGATTTGAAAGAGCTTCTACACTCCCTTCCAAATGCTTTTATCTCTGACTCACCACGTGAAAATGCAAGATACCATCAGAAAGAATCCTTCCTTCTTTCCATGTGTTGTTTGCTTGTTTGTTTCTATGTAAATGGGGTTAGGTTAACGGGCTGGGTAACAGAGGGCATCCGTCCACTGTGCTCCACCATGTCCCCACCTCCTCTTGCCCAAGTGCACGGAAAGGGTAAATATAGCTCCTCACTCATCCTGCTATTATGCGTTAGAGCTAACGCAGTCATCTTGACTCGAAAGCTGAGATATTAAAAAATTGATTGTAGGAGGAAAGCACGGCTTAATGGATTGACCAGCGACTTACAGATCAGGGGTTGAACTCCAGCTGTGGTTACTCATGACTGACAGTTACCACCATCTGACATGGCTTTTGGGAGACGAAAAAGCTCTGCTGAGCATGGCAACACCTGGGGCCAGGGTGGCTCCTGGACCCGACGTTGAACACGGAGCAGTCTGCTGGCCTCAGCGCTGCTCCCCCAGGCGTATGAGCCACAGCCAGAGCCCAGCAAAGCTGAACGCCAGTGCACGTCGGTTGTTTGAGCTAAAGCAGCGAAAGTAGGAAGGGAGGAGGCTATGAGAAATAGCTTAAAAAACACGAGTAATACAGCTTACTGGCGTTTTAGTTAAGAAAAATCAGTAAATATAGTGGGTGAGTTCAAAACAATAAAAATGCTGGGGAGGGTGTTTTCCTTTCCCCCTCACTTTTTTGTTTATTTCCCTCTTTTTTCTTCCCTCAGCTCCATCTGCCAGAGTGGAAAAGTAGATGCGTGACACAAGGAGAAAAAGAAGGCACGAAATCAGAATTTTTTAAGGAGAGAAAGTACCTAAGAGCTGGGGAGAGGGAACTTACCCAGAAATTCTTTTTTTAAAATAAGCACCATTTGTTATGGAAAAAAAAAAAAAACCAAACAAAAAAAACCAACCCAAAAACATTTATAACAAATAGTTGCAGCCACTAAATGAGATAGCAGAGCTGTGGTTTGGCTTTGGTTAATGCCTTTTGCTCCCAGAAGCACATTCTTGGGGGTGACAAGGAGGAATGCTTGGCCCAGAGGTATTTGAAGCTACTTGAGAAAGTCAGAGCTGGTGGGTGGATAGTCACTGGATCAATGTGCAGTTGTGAACACTCAGTCTTTCGTTACCTGCACCGAGGGCTGTGGACCTGCACTCAGCAAGACTACAGGAACTCATGGGACACTGTTCTTGCCTCAGTGTCGTCATATAAGTACTGATTTTCAGGCAGCGTTTGCAGGTGAATGATGGGGTAGGTCTGTGACCCCTCTCCTGGGAGGTAACGCAAGTAGTGCTGTACGCCTGCATCCACTTGGAGGAGGGAGAGGATATGGTGACCTCCTCCGGGCAGAATGACAGATAACCTCCTTCCGCCAGGGGAGAGCCACCGCTAAGTCTCGCTGTCACAGCATGCCATCGAGCCATTGGCAGTCCATCCTGCTGATAGCAAAGCTACACAATAGACTGTTCATTACTGTAGCAAAAGCGTCCTAAAAAAGCCAGAGCAAAATAAATTAAAGCATTAAAGTCTCATTTTCTACAGCATTAGCGCTATGATGAATGTGAAATCTAATGCCTACTGGCATCACCAATACTAAAAAAGACAGTGCTATGTGTTAAGAGGATGTAGTCAGAGCCCCTCAAGAATTGTATGCAGTGATCAGAAAATCTTGTGTCTCTCTCCCCCTCCTCGCCAGCTGTCTCTGCTTACAGGTCACCTCATTTCCCATCACTGATGGACCAGAAGTACGATGTCAGGCATATACTGAAGAAGCAAGCAAAGATTTTTCTTGTGAATTATTTTGGGAATGAGCAGTTATTTGAAAGCAGAGTGAGAAGCTTGTGCTAGAATAGCTGCTTCCAGAACAGCCGTTCTGCTTGGATGGATTTATAATAGCCACTTTAACCTGTGCCAGGAAGACACTGAACTTCTAATGAATCATTTTTCCACAGCTGTGAATAGGTTAGGATGAACTTCAAGTATGCATTTATACTTTGTTTTTTGAGATCTAACAACCACAGCAAAGCCTTGAACCACTCCAGTTTTACCCACAGAGAGCGGCTATGCCCACCTTTCTTGGATGGATTTACTCGAAGCTTCTGCACAGGAAAGGGTAAGAGGTGTTATCTGGAAGAGCACAGGGTCTGGGTTTTCTGCCTCTGCACACCTCCACACCCAAATTCAACTCTGCTGTAAGGAAAAGCATTGCCACTGACAAGGGCACTGGACAGCTTCAAGCAGAAGTAACCTGCAGGACTGCATGTGCTGCTGAGGCTGACAGCCAAGCTTGCTGTCTATACTGAAGCCTTCTTGCAGTCCTTTTTTCTACCTATAGTACCTCCCATATATGTGTACCTGGGCTCTCTGTGGCTCCAGTCCTTCCCCTGTCTCTATGCCTTCCCCCACATGCTTCCTTCAGATGAAAGTTATCCTGTTCTTCATGTCAAGGAGAAACTTGTCCCAAGGTACACTGCAATTTCCTTTACCTCTTCCCTCTTTTGAGTCTTTCAAATTTTTATTTTTCTTTTCTCATTCTTCTTTTCTTTCTCCTTCAGGGAGACAAAGTTGCAGGCAACACTTGATTTGATGGGTATTGTCTGGGATGCATGGGCCACCATCACCTGATAACTGTGGAGGTTTCTCTGCCTGTTCACTCTTATGTCTCTGTTACATCCACAGGGCTTTGTTAATTCTCACCAAAACCGACGTGGACGGGTGGGTAGAACAGCCCCTGGAACTTTGGAAGTGTTGCGTCACAGTGTGTGTCGAAGCTGTGCTTTAATATCCAAACAGCACTGCCTAACTGAGAGCAATGTTTTGCAAACTCTGACAGATAGACCTTTAAGGTTGTAAAAATGGCACAGCTTTTGCTGAAGCTAGGAGCTCACTTTTCATGTCAGGCCTTCTTGCCATGCGCTTGAAGAAATGAGAACAGGCCAACTACTTAGCTAAAGCAAGAACCACTTTTAAACTGTGGCTGAAGCTTTATTGTGGCCCAAAGATGTTTTCCAATTAGCTTTGGAAAAGCTGCCGTTAAGTTTCATCGCTTTTTCTGGTTTCATACACCTGCGGCTTTGCTGTGCATCCTGAAGGATAAGGATCAAATTATCAGCAGCAGGGTGCTGCTTGTTATAGTTCAGGCCTGCCCCAGCACAGGTGGGCAGGAAACCTTTCCATAGAGACACTTTTTTGGTGTAGTACTTGTGCCTGTGGTTTAGCTTTTGGGCTTGGGGGTGACCCTCTGGGTGGAGCCCCCAGACTTTCTGGGGTCACTGGGGTGGTGCACACCAGGGACTGGAGACTAGGAAGTGCTAGGAAGCAAGGATAAACAGATAAAAATCCCTGCTTCTGCCATGGTTTGCCCATATTTCATGGCCTATCTCCTTCTGATCTATACATTCCTGCTAGCGTACCTCGCTGAAAAAGTATACCTTTGTTTGTTTTGTGCTGCACTTTTGAGGTGGATCCTCCTTACTCACCGAGAGTGGCGGCTGCAGCCTGGAAGAGTGGAGGCACACGCTGTGCTTTTCCTGCCACCCAGCTTGGGCCATTCCTGGGTTTCTGCCATCACCCTGAAGGAAAGGGCACGCTTGGCTCTGCCAGCGCAGGGGCCAGGCTGCTGGCAGCCAGAAGAGGAGGCGTCACACCGTCCCAGTGACTGTAAATACACCACGCATCTTTTTATTGTCGTGTCGTAATCACAATGTTCCTTTAATATAGTTTGTTTAACTGGATGACTTCGGTGCTAAAAATAAGTGGATCTTGCTGTTTCCAGGACAACCGCTATCCCAACGGCTTATCTCGGCGCCTCTCCTCTGTCAAAAGGATGTTCTAAACAAAGCTGGCCATGAATATTAAAAATGAAGCATGCACACAATAAAGCATTCCCTGGGAAGAGCCCCATGTTTTAATGCTATACGTTATGCTAATAGGACAGTTGCCTCTCAGAGAGGCGCTTAATTCAAAGGCTGCACAGTGTGGGATCAGATTGCAAGTAGCAGGAATGTAATGTGTGTTTCTTTCTTCTTCTTTTTTTTTTTTTTTTTTAATTCAATCTCTTTCTGGTGGTTGGAGTGGCTCACTAGGCAGCACTTTCTGCCTCTAGGCCAGAAATCCATAAATTGAAACCTTGCGCGTGTGTCCTCAGCCCACACAATGGGATGGCTGCAGGGGGACGGAGAGCTGCTGCCTGGCAGGTGGCACCCGGTGGCATGGGACAGCCTGGCTGGCTGCCTCTGTGAGCGCCGGAGTGCCGGTGCCTCTCGCACTGCGCCGGGGAAGAGACAGCTCGCCACAAACGATGCTGCGTTTTTCTGAAACCTTGGCCGAGTGAGATTCAGCCGCTCTTCCCGACCGGAGTAGAGATGGATTGCTCGTTTGGAGGAGTCAAGGAGATTTAAAAAACCCTCCTAGCAAGGAAATGGTTGCATGAATAGAATGTCTGCATTCCTCCAGCTTTTTATTCCCTTTTTTTTTTCCTCCTTCCCTCTCAAACAAACAAAAAAAAGCCTTTAAGAAAAAAATCAGAGGAAGCCTTAGGAGATCAAAGGGATATTTTTTAACCTCTGTCGCTGGACAAAAAGGAGGAGATAATTTATCCAGTAGGATTGATTTCCCAGTACAGATTGGGCAGAGGCTGACTGCTGAGCAGCGGTGCTATTCCAAGAGCTGGTGAGGCCCATGTCCAGCTTACATGTTTTGAGTGAAGCAATTAGTTCACTATTAATCAAACTATTTGATTCCATGATTACAAAGAAATGTTTACTGTTGCTGGTGCGGTATAGCAAGGTCTTGTACAAAGACAGCAACCTCACCAAAAGCAGCCTCTCTTCCTCTAATAGTATTTACTGAAAGAAAATATTAAACGAGTTTAAACATATTGCCCATTTATTTCTATCTCTGCAGCTATATTTTTAACAAAGCTTTTCTACTTAATTGAAGGCACATTTATGTAATAGTTGGCATGAGTGCAGTGAGCAAGACCCTCAGATGTTATAAGCTGGCTAGGTTTCATTGTCCAGAATTTAATTTTAATCAGATGAGGATCAGGCCCGTTGTTAGGAGACCTTCTGAAAGCCGTCGGTTGTTTATGAGAGCTGACAGCAAATGTAACTGTTCAACCCTTATGCACTGAACCTAGAAATTTTCAAGGTGACTAGCTTGGCTGCAGGACAGCTGCAGTTTTGTGAAGTTGGTACAGAAGGCTTCAGAAAAGAAGTGGATCCTGAGCTCCCACTGAGACTTATTGTCTACTTCTTAATATTTTGTTGTTCTTATTTTTTTTCTCTCAAAACTGATTCTGACTCCCTATGGACATTTAATTTTCTTTATGAAAATTATGGAGCAGAAGTACCTACACCACATTCATCTGAAAATTTGGACTGTGAGCCTCTTCTAAACAAAGAGACTGACTTTTCCTGATGTATTTCAGCACTTGCATTTTCTAGCCCGAACCAGAGCTCAAAAAGCCAAGATACATGAAAAATAATGTTACCTAGATGCTTTGAAATCTCAGAAATGGCTCTATTGTAGTGGTGTTTGGAGCATAAAATTCCAGGGAGGTACAAAGTCCTCTGGAGGTAATGCATATCTCACCTCACTGAAAATATCTTATCGTGGCAGGTTGTGTCATGTCAGAGTAAATAATGCTGAAATGCATTAAAGAATCTGGAGACTGGATCTGCCTTCAATATGGAAGATCTGTATCACATCACTATTCCCACTTATCTGCATCACTGCGTGAGAGGGTAATTCTTCCAAAAGCCTCAGAAACGCATGTCTGGGGACCCTAAAAGAGGCAGTTCAGGGGGGAGGGTCTCAAGGGGAGATCGTCCATACAGCCCAGGCTGAGAGGGAGCTCATCTCCGCTCTCCGAAATGCCATTCCAGGTGGTTTGGGGAGAGGGGGGATAAGGTATTGCCGTGTCATGGGTGATGGTAGTAGGAGGGTACAACTCTGTGGGCACAGAACTGTTTTTTAACACGCAGGCAAAAATTTCTGGTGCGATTTCCATTGCTTTCAGTGAACTTCTGTCACCTCAAAATAAGGGGGAGTTTGACCCTCTGGTTCTACTGCAGCAGCAGGATCACAGCAAAAAGAGGTATACGCACATGCATGCACACACACACACGTGTATACAAGTATATAAGGGAATATTTCTATACGCATACAGAGGGAGCCCCAGCAAGGCTTTGGGGGACAGTCAGCTTCATGAGGGACCAACCAAGTGAGAAAAAAGAAGAAGCCAGAGGAGCAGACAACGTTACAGCTCCTTCTGCCCCTTCCTGGGATTCAGACAGACTCAAGGCAGCCCACATTGCCCCCTCACTGAACGAACGCCCTGTTCCTTCAGCTGAGGTATTCATAAAGCCAACTTGCTTTTTCGTAATTAAGGAAAGAAAAGCAGATGTTGAGCCGAACTGACAGCCCTTCAGGAAGTCTTAAAATCCCCCAAAATTTTTTAAAGAGGAAACAAGGTTTGCAATTAGTGGACTACTGCAGGTTAAATGGTCCAATTGCTATTAAAGCAATTATAGTCAAGGTTGTGATAGCTCTGTGTCTTCTTAAAAACTCAGGCCTCCATTCCATTAAGCCATTCAGTGCTTTTTTAGTACTGCTTCTAGCATTTAGCAAAAGGAAAAGTAAATTGTGGATTGAAACCTGCAGCGATGGCCCATATACTCTGAAGTGTAAGAGTGCATGTGTCTGGGGTGGGACTAGAAGGTATTTGAGGAACCTTTTGGTATGTTCTGGAGAGTGGATAGCTTGGTGCAACAGAGCAGCAGTTTCAGCAAAGGCACTGTGGTGACTCTGCTGGGCAAATTAGTGCCTACACAGAGATGCTGGGTTTACTGCACCTGATGGGAGTAGTGTACAACAAGAATGTGAGGTTGCCTTAATACTAGCGTCTCCACTGCTCGCGCTGCAAGAAGGCACGTTGTCCCTCTGCACCTCCTGTGTGGCAGACACTTTAAAAATCCAGTGATTTAACAGGTTCCACTGTTTCCATCTAAAGTCCCCTTCTCAAGGTAAGGGGTGAACCTTTGAATCTTTTAGCTGCAAACAGCAAAGAGCAAATTGGTGTCCACCTCATGTTGCAGCCTTACCTCTACCCAAGCAGCATGTTGAGTCCTTTCCATCCGGCCACCTGTTTCCACAAAACCCATAGGATCTTAAGCTCTCTACAGCCGGGGTCAAGCTGGGCTCAAGGGAGGCCATGGGTTTGAAATTTACAGGCAGAAAGACTGATGGACAGAAAATGGTGAGCTTTTGCCATCAGTTGCAAGAACTATTGGCATACAACAGCCTTATTTCTCAGCCTTTTCTGGTAAGTATTATCGTGTTTTTCTTCTTGTGATGTTTAGGCAAGGACCACCACCCATTTCTTCTTCACACCCACTGTCCTTTACAGCAAAATAAGCTGAGAAAAGTACTTGCAATGGGTGGCTAATATTTGGGCCTAGGGCTCCAGTGCATTTGGGGTTTGGATCCTGGCTGTGTTGTTGACATGATTTATGGTGTTTGTTGTTCAGTCTGAAATGCCAAAGACATCCATCAAACTGTACAAAAAGGCCATTCCATCCTTTTCTCTCTCCAAAGCATGTCTGAAGAGGTATTTTTGGCTGCTAAGTGTACCAACCAACACTCTGCTTATCTAAAAAAACAGGGACTCCATACACGAAAAAGGGGATTGTTGAGATCATTGAGATCACAGCACGTACACCATAAATAATAAGTTGCTTTTCCTACAAAATGCAAAAGAAATGCCACATACACTTATTTTTTTTTTATTACTCTCAGTTGAATTTTGTAATGAAACTTATCCTGTAGGGAGTTCAATCCTTTTTTAATATCTTTACTTGTGCAACATTTTATCTTAGTGCAGTCAGTCAGATAGGTAGAAAGAATAATTGATTGATTTTTTTTTTTCTTTCTATTTTGGCTAGTAAGTAAAGGCATAAATGGACAAAATCATAACTGAAATAGAGATACAAACAATATTTCTCAAGCTAAGCACAAAGACAAGCCAGCACATCTGCATTTCAAGCACATCAGGGAAATTACTGTGGAAGGGCTGCTCTAATTCTCATTCCCGTGAAAGGGCAAAATGGAAATTGCTGTTTTGCTACTCACGCGCATCACCTAGCACAGCAGGATCTTGGTCCTCGCTTAGAGATTCTCAAAGGCTACCAAGCAAATAAATATTCTTTGCCATTTCTATTCATTTTCATGAAACACCTTTCATCCAAAGGCTTTTGAGGCTTACACCCAAACCGTGCAGCAGGGAGCATCCTACAGGGAGGGTGTTCCAGATGTCCAGTGCCTTGAACATCTGGACTGGGAGGTGGACAAAATGTGGAGCAGCTATCTAACTGGTGTGCTTCAGCTAGGTGCCAATGTGAGAGGTGGTCTGGCCGACCTCGCTGCTCCTGTTGTGGCTGTCTAGCTGGGAACGGCAGATGTAAGGAGTCTGCTTTCTGTGTGCTGCTGCAGGTCTGGTCACCGAGAAACGACCTGAGGTCATGACTCTGCTGCTTATACTTCTGACTTAAATTTGGTCTTGATTAGGCCCATTTTCAAATCCATAACAGCAACTCTGACAGGAAGATTTTCTAGGGACAAAATTCCTCAGGTTTGGTTATAACTTTGGTGTCCAGTATGGCATAAGTACATATAGACACCCCTGAACACCTCCAAATACAGCATAGTACCTGCTGTAAGATTAAAGTGGCAACTTGCTAACAATAGGTTGGCATCACATTGCTAACAGGAAGCAATTTTTTCTTTAAAAGTTGCAAAGCACAGAAACCAATTGCATAATGAAACCTGTGGGGCCGCCCATTTGAAATGCCAAGGTTTTTTGTCCCCTACACGGCAGCTACCTGGCCATTCTGCCTTAGAAACCAGCACCGTAAACCTCCCAGCTGAAGTCAAGTTATACCCAGCCAGGCAGGATAAGGTAGCCGCGATGGCATAGCTGTGCGACCACAACAACACTGAGTGACGAGAGGGAGCACTTGCTTTCCTCCTCCTCCCTGGGTCTGCGATGGTGGAGCGGGATGTGGCTGTGGGCACCTGATGCTCCCTCAGTCCCGGCAACTGTGTCTCGCTGGAGGAGGTCCATGGGCAAGTAGGAGCTGGGAGTCATGCTGAAGACATGCAGGCCCTTAATGGTGTGGTAGGGGAGCAGAGCCAGGAGCTGACAGTGTGTTAAAGACCTGGCATGCTCCTGGTATGCTTGGTCACGGAGCTGGGAAACCAGAGTGTGTGCTCAGGCTGTCGTCACAGCCTAAGGAGAAGTAGTGCAGTGAGGTAATGGGAACGTCAGGAAAAACCATCCTTAAGAAACGGCTTAAAAATATGATCAGATGAGAGTTCCTCAGCCTTGCCTGAAAGCCTGGGCTTCCCTTCTGAGGGACATTTATGGGTTCATATCCAGAGCTGTGGTGGTTATGCCCTGTTGCACCCGCTGTCTCTACGTTGAAAGGGAGATGTGAAGGTGAAGGTGAGTGGTGTGCTTTGTCATTCCAAGCGATGTGTGAGATTTCACTTACTCACAAGCAGCACAGATGAAAACAGAGGGTATAGACATGCCTGTGGTGTGTTCAGGCCTATTGGCAATCAATTTGGGAAAGTGCACATTTCCAGATGTCTGCAAGTTCTGGTATGTGTGCTGTAAAACAAAGGTACAAGAGTGGATGAGGTGTCTGCTCTTAATGCAAACATTTTTCCCACTTGTATCGTGCCAGGATGCTTTACTAGCTTTAATCACCACTAGGTAGAAAGCAGGTGATTAAAGTCTTGTCACTTTATTGGTTTGCCTGAAGTTGAAAGAAAAGAAAATGTAGCAGACCAAAACCATTTAATCTGAAATGAAGTTAAGGGGACAAGTTAGCAAAAGAGAAGCAGTTGTTTGAAGGTGTGAAATTGCTGAAGAGAGCCAAGTTACAAGGGGTTATCCATAGATGTGGCCAAGTTAAACAAGACAAGCTGGTGACTCAGCGAGGCCCCACCTCCAGTGTCATTCATAAACCCAGCCTGTCCCTGGACAGCCACAGCAGCTTTGATTGTGCCCTGTTTAACTTGGCCTTTGGATGACGAACTGTTCCGAAAGTTGGCTCTTTAGGTAGGTATCACACCTTAAAAATATCTGACCCTCTTTTATAGATGCAAAGTACTCTCTTATTTGATTTCTTCGTGCTGCCAGCCTGCATCATTGGGTTTGGGTTGGTCCTACAAGAGGCAAGCATGTATCTCGCTGTCAGAAGACAGTAGATCCAGCAGCATCTGCCAGACAGACTTGCAGAAAATAACCCAGAAGTCCCAAATCTCCTCCTTTGTAGCCTGAGGGCTTTAGCTGGAATTTGGAAGAGTGGCAGCAGATTACCAAAAAAACATAGGGGGGAGTCCAGTTGCAGAACTGGGATCCAGACACCAAGGCCTTGAAGCTCAAGTGTCAGCTGATGTCTTTGGGGAAGGTCGTTTTGCAAACTTTTGGTGGCTGTATAGAACAAGTAGTGTTGAATGTCATCAGCATCTAAGAAGTTGTTTTTCCCTACAAAATTATGTGATGAAATTGAAGACATTTCATTTTCTGTGAGATTTTCCATGAATTTTATGGGGAGAGATTATATTAAAAACAACCAAAAAGCACTTTCAGGAGCTCCATGCCAGCACAGTGCTACTCCCAGAGCTAGCAAAGAGTCCTGCTTTCAGCTTTCCCAATTTTTTAACCAAGCCGAGAAAAACAAGGATGAACTTTAGAGTAGCAAGCCTGAAACTTGCATCAGATGTTGCTGTTTGGGGAACAGTTTATCACCTCCCTAGGGTGGCTGCTCAGGCTCCTGGATGCCTCAGACTCAGCTGAGGGTGCTGAGCCACAGCTCTTGGCATTGGCAGTAGAGTGGACCATGTCACTCCACTGCCACTGAGAGCTTGGGGCACGGTTGACTGTGAGCTGGTTGCCACAGCTCAGTGGTATCTGTCAGGCGGGTACTCACTTAGCATGTAAGTTGTCTCAGCCCTCCACTACACGTCTTAATTTAAATTTCCATGGTGGTGAGAGGAATAACCTTTGATCCACCTGGGTCCTGGGTCTAGAAATGCCCATTGATTTGATTTATATCAGCATGGTGGCGGGGCCCAGGGGTGATTGGGGTGACCTCCAAGGCAGACCTACCTGCTGAAGACAAGTCCTGTGCAGGCTGCTGCTCCTTCCTCTGCCCTCACAGGGACAACTGTGGGCTGAAAGGTGACTTAGGATCTCCCCATACAAGACACTCCTTCCTTGGGGGGTCTGATGTAGCCTTCCTGGCCAGAGCTGGGTGCAAGCAAAGGTGTTCGCTTTGCTCTAGGACAAGGGGAACACAGGAGCTGTGAGCCACCACTGCAGAATTGTACCGGTGGGTGAATCACTGCCAGTCACCTCTCAACGCGCTTGTGGAGTGAGAAATAATGACAGCCCCTGTGCAGCCCCATTCTTCAACGGGGCTGGGACGTTGCTTGCACATAACGCTATCGTTTTGGGAGGGCCAGCCCCTATCATGCTAGTGGCAGGTGGTGTCCATCCTCGCTTGCAGCTAAAGCTGCGAAGGGTGACATCATGCAGGAGGCACTTTGAGGTGCATCCTGCCAGGAGCACGTGGGGTTAAGCTGATTACTGCAGCAAGATCAGCACAGGATCCCCTGGGGCTGAGTTGATAAGGCGAAGAATACATTCCCTTGTGATAAACGAAAAGCACTTGGCCACCTTTGGCTTGGAGCCCCATGCTGGAAGTGCCACAAGAGTGAGATCAAATACAGCCATCCCAAGGGCTCTGTCAGAGCGTGCAGAGCCTGGTCTGGAGGCTGCTGTCTCCCTGCCCTGGAGCAACCCGGTATTTATGCTAGGAGCAGACAGCCATAGAAAGCACGTGAAAATCCAGGACTGAGGTGCGGAGGAAACAGTTGCCCCAGGCTGAGACACCCTTGCTGTGGGGAAGGGGGCAAATGCCCCCTGTCCTGCCCTGAAGCCCAGCTTTCCTGCCCTGGTTCCTGGTTTGGGGTGTACTGGGCATGCAACTCCCCTCTTCCACCCTTCTCCCGGGATGATTTCCAGATCCCTCTTTCTACTGCTTATCGGCATAGGTGCCGCTCTCGACTGGGAGGTCCCACCTACTGCAGGGTGTTGCTGTGGCTGGAAAGCTTGAGGACAGTGTCTCCCTGCAGCCCTTCCCCTGTGTCACCTTCAGATCCCCCGGTCCATGTGATTTTCAGAGTCACAGTGCTCAAGAGCCCACTGAGGAGCAAGGAGGGCTGAGAGCTCAGCTGCTCGGAAAGCAAATCCCTGCATCGCCCATGCTGGTGGCCACCCTTCAGCAGAGGAGGGACCCATGCCACGCTGCAGGGGGGCCTGGCGAGAGCACGGGAATGAAAGGACAGCAATATCTCAGGCAGTCTGGGAGGCAGCAGTCCAAAATCCCAAGAATCAAACCAAAGGAAAACAAGCAAATAAAAAACCATTGCTTCAGCTTCAGCCAGGAACCCAGGACAGTAAACAGAGGAGGCTGGAAAGCCAATATAGTCTGCCCTGGGGGAATCAGCTTTGCTTGAGCCAAAGAGGGAAGAAATGCATATAAAATAAAGAGCAAAGATGAAAGCCGTATATCCCAAGCGCAAGCCGTCACGGACATGATTGGCAGTTTACATATTACATTTTATAACATTCCTCTTCCCCTCCCTCCATATTTTCTTTCTCCCCGTTTCTCCGCTGACAGCTCATACGCACGCCTTGCGCTGCACAAATAAGCGCTCCGCTCCTCCCTCGCATCCTGCTCAGACTTTGAGCCAGCCTTTCCCCGGTTTCGCACCCCAGCCCACCGCCCCGGCTGCATGCGGAGGAGACGGCAGGTCAAGGTCTGAGTTGTCACAAGTCCACCGAAAAGATTTCCTGTCATATGCAAAGGAAAAAAAAAAAAAACCAAACCAACCCACCCAGCCCCTCTCCTCTGGCTTATTTGCTTTTTATTGAATCCGGTCAAATCACGATTTCCCCCTCCTCTTTCTTTTCAATAAACAATCAGCCCCGTGTCGACTTGATTACGAGCTGCTGAGGCAGCATTGTTGAATCCAAGCCCTGAGTGTATGTTTTGGCAAAAACAGTGCTATTTTCAGCTAGGCGTACGAGGAGGTGGCTTGCCAAGAGGCTCAGCTTTCTCAGCGGACCCGAGGTGGGATGGAGGCAGGGCTCCCGCTGGCTGCCTGGGCAGCGGGACCAGGTCCCAGCTCTGCACGGCTCAGCACCACCCCCCCGGCAGAGCTCACAGCACCTTGGTGCTCCTCTTATTGCCTGCGCTCCAGCTTTGCTGTCCTCTCCCCAGGTAACGGACCCACCCGGCTGCAGAGGTGTCTAGAAAAAGCTGCCTTTCTTTGAGCAGTACCATGCCGAGAATCTGCTGAGGCTTCTTGGTCCTGATAGTTAAAATTGCCTTGTTTTTAAAAAAATACCGCTGGGGTTTTGCAACCTGTAAGTACCGACTGACAATGTTATGAATGCCCGTGTGTGTTGAGGTGCCTCTCCAAAGCAAGGGCTGTGGTCCTTCCACGTTAGGAGCTGAACCGACCCAGAGCAGGGTCTCAGCAGGATCAGATACAGCAAGTCGGGGGAGCGCAAGGAATCCACGTGCCGGTTCTGGCCGCTCTGAGGGCAACCGCTCAGCAAGTCGACTCCCAAAGAGGTTTGCTTTGACTCCCTGCAATGCATAGAGCCCTTTCGCCCCTGTGGCCAGCGTATGTTCCTGGTGCAGGAGCTCTGCAAGCCCTGTGCTTGTGGGGTAGCTGAGGGGCAGGGCTCCGCACCAGGGCAGGTGCCCTCCAGGTCAGCTTTTTTACACTCGGACAACACAGCCTTCATATCATCCCTCTGTTTAAGGGGTATTTCTTTCTTTCCAGAGCAGCAGTGTATCCCTATCCCCCATTCTCCTCTTGGGCTACTTGTGGATTTGGTGTCTATTTTTACTTTTGCTGTTTTATTTTGGATGCTCTGTTTCCCATGGATTCAGCAGGCATGGAGGCCAGGTGTGCGAAACACTATGGTGAAGGCACAGACACAAAAATTAAGTGGACCGCAATTTGGGCAAAGCAACTTCCCACTTCTCCAATGACAGCCCTCTGGCAGAAGTCTCTTTTCCCCAGATGGAATGAAAAACCTGCTCCCTAATAGGCAGATAACACGCGGGATTTGCAAACTGGCTGGGCTGCCTCTACCATTCTTTTTGCTTTCTAACCAAATCCCCTTGGTTTTGCCCAAGGCGATGCTATAGGGGCAGCACACCTCAGATGGTTTGCAGCAGGCAGGGGGGACAGCTGGAAGGTGTGGGCAATGGCAGACCCCGCTGGTGGAGGGCTGCTGCCCTCGGCGGAGCTGTGCAGGGGTGGCCGTGCACGCGTGTACCTGCACGCAAGTGCCTGGCTATGCCGGAGACCGCCTGTGCCTGTGCCTGTGCCGGCATCTCCTCTCACTGAATTCCGGAGGCGTTGCGTGTCCCCTGGAGAGGAGCAACTATTTATGCCACAGGCATAAATAAATCCACCGAGCATTTGCAATAACACAGATTGCTCGGGGACCTGAGCTCAATCCCGCTCCGGACAGGGACAAAATCTCCCGCTGCCTGTGGTGGGAGCTGGTTGGGGTCCCGGTGGGGCGATGCTGCAGGGAGGGACATGAGGGCGAGCTGAGGGGAGCACGGAGGATGCCGTGGGGCTGCTCCCTGTGTGCCCGGGGCAGGGCGGGCTTTGGGCAGCGCTGGGGACAGCCATGCTGGGTGCAGGGGGAGGCACGTGACGAAAAGTGGCAGCACAGACTACAACTCCTTGTGCTCGGCAGCAAACGTCCTCCTGCTCGCAGCACCCTCTTTCAGGGCTGGTTCACCCAGGAGAGAGACGTTACCTTCCCTGGCACACCCCTGTTTGAGGACAGATGGGCAGAGGTCAGTGTCCTGACACAAGCCTAATGGCGCTTGTTTTTTGGCCACTCTCCCCCTGTGTCTCGCCCATAGCTCAGAGCCCAGCAGGCCACCCGCCCCTGAGAGGTGCCAGCTGGGAGGAGGACCCCCATGCCCCATGGGGTGCTTCCAAACCTCCCTAGAGACCTCACACCTCTGTCCCGCTCATGGCACTGAGGACCGGCAGCCAGGCTGCCTTGCTCTGCTGGGCGCTACCCAGGGTGTCTTTGGTCATCCGTCAGCTCCTCGAGGACAAACGGCTTTTCCTACGTGGCAGCAGCACCATGACTTGCCTTCAGCGCGGATGTGGTGGCCAGCCTGCTGCCCCAGCTGCCACCCCCCAACAGGAGCTCGTTCTGACGCCCACCTCAGCCGCGCTTCGTGCAGTGTCCTGCCATTCATCATGCCGCAACAGTACTACGGAGACCCAGGTTTGAAGGCAGTTTCAACCGAGCTGTAGTTTTCCATCCTATGGATGCAGCACTTGATAACATGAGCTCACTTATTTCTGTGATTTGCTTTCTGATTTTAAGTATAGATCTGGGTATGATAGCTTGCAAGGCACACTTAATTCACTGAATGCTGTCTCTTTTCCTCTTGCAGGTTATTTTCAATAAATGTCTTTTATTATCCAGCAGTGAATGCTGTTTCCATGTGTTTCCCCCTGCCGCTTGACTATACATACCTGTGTTCCTCAGGTACACACAAGATATCTGTCATCTCCTTATGAAGTGGTAAGTTGTGATATTTGCTTGTGACTGCTGGCACAAGCCAGGGGGGTGTATTTCTCCTTCCTGATCCTACAAGAAGCTTAAGCCAGTGCACGTTTGTATCTGGCTGAGACAAACACACCGGCACCTCTTCTTGTGCGCAAGCTTGACTCAGTAGAAAGCAGTGGCTTATCAGTTCATGGGAGGCATGTGGAGCAATTATGATCACTACCAAAATGAATTTTTTAAAAATATAGTCACTACACATTAAAAAAATATACATTGTTTTCCCATATTTTAAAGGAAGGGTATGGCACCGCTGCTTTTGCAACGGGCCACAGGATGCCACCGAGGAGCACCTGCACAGAGCTGATGTGACTTGGTAGCTGGCGTCCTCCCTTAGAAGTACATCCCTGGTGCAATTTACTCATTGACCTTAAGATACAGGTAATGAAAGCATCTGATGGCTGAGCTACAGTCAGTGGAGAGAAACAGGCACTTCTGTGGCAGGTCACTGCGAATACCTGGAATACTAGGCAGGTGAATTGCGCTTTACTGGCGTCTCCTTCCCTCTCCTGACTCTGAAGGGACCCCTGAGGTCAAGCTCAGACATAACATTGCCAATCTGAAAATGCGAATGAAGTGTTTTTATTCCTGGTCTTTCCTGGAAGACTTTGATGACCACAAACCGGTAACATTCAAAACCTCCTTCCTTTTTCAAATCTGCCCTTTTTTTTCCCTTCTTTGCTGGCTGAGTGACACTCTCATGTTCTGGCTGATTCACCGCTCCCCTGGATATTTCCCAGCATGAAACTTCTCTTAGCGAGTGATGAATGAGCGCTCTGCCTTAACTCTGCCAGAGCAAAGGGCACGGCTACCATACGCACCACAACTTTCAGAGTATGATGGATATGAGCTTTTACAGAAATCTTTATTACCTCACCTTCTTCGCCCTTGGAACTGAACCTCTCACGAGCAGTTTTCAATTTAATTTACTTTCTTAAGGAGAAATGAAAGGTGGCAAATCAAGCGTGATTCTGTCACAGCAATTTTAAGTTGGTGTGAAACCCAGTGGTGGGGCACGATGGGCTGCTCAGCCAGCCAGAGTATCAGAGCATCCCTGGACAAGTAGGGAAGGTACCGGCGTTCCCATGCTTCTGGCAGCACTGGCCATCAGACTGCGTTAGGTACAGCCATAGGGCTGCTTCCATGGCAAAGGCTGTTTCGAAAACGAGCTGATTTTACAAGTGCTGTGAGCATTTGCTCTTCACTGGAACTTGGTATACAAAATCTGGCGTGTTTTTTCTTTTTAAATCAAAACAAAATTAAAAACAAAACAAAACAAAAAATAAACTAGTCATGTTTTTTTGTTGTTGTTGTGTCAACAACAGAACCCAGAAAAACAAAGGAAACCAAAGTCCCCCGGTGTTTAGTGACAACAGCTCCTGCCCAAACTGTGGGTGAGACTGTTGCCCTTCAAAGTTGGGAGGCAGGGCCAGGCTTGGAGGAAAGCAGGTTAAGAAGGCAGGTGCAGAGGAGAAGCATGACCAGGCCGAAGCTTTTGAAGCTCTTAGTCCGGTTCTTGGTTCAGCTGCCAATGTTGTGTGTGGCCATGATCCTCATCTGTAAAGGGGAGACAAATTTTTAAGTTCTTTAAGACAGCTGACCTGAAGTCAGAGACAGATCTGCGTGTATTTGCATGGAGGAAACCTGATCCTGGAGGAAGCTACTGTCATATAACTAGTAACTGCGGCTGAGGATGGGTGCCCAGGACTTAAGCTGTGACACTGACATCAGCAGAAAGCTGCTCATGTGCTCCAAAATGTATTTACAAAGGCATTGCATGGGACAGGTTTGAAAATACAGGCGCCTTTTCACCTTTTGTCCTCCAAAAATGAACTGCAAGGGCCAGTCATGTGTGGGAGGGGGTTTTGATAGCCACAAGAAGCTAAGATTTGGGTTTACTGCAGAAGTGTTGAAGAAGAGGAGGTTGGTGCAGGGGGGCAAGGAATGACTATGAAGCCGAAGGCAGGTAACATACTCACATGATAACATAATGATGTTAAGAGCACCCTGAAAACCCAGCCTTACCTTGTCGATACTCCTGGGCAGGCTGTGCTGTTGATGGTGCACTTGCTGCAGGACCCTTCGTGTAGGGATGTGGGGCCAAGGGAGCAACCCCAGCCCTGCGGGAGCCAGGAGCTGCCTGAGGACTGCCAACGTGAGCAGACAGCAGCACATGAGCCAACGCTGTGCCACTGCGGGGGGAAGTGTCTCTCCTGCAACAGCATGTCTGTGGACCCTCGGTAGAAATTTTGGGTCCAGCACTGGTAAGACAAAACCCCACCAGTGGGTGAAGTTGTCATGCTGAACATTTATTTTCATACACACAATGGCAATCTTGAACAAACCCCATCCTGTTTACGCTCAGGGATTATGCTCCTCGTTCTCTGCCTTAAAACTGAATAAACTGAGGAAGTCCCTGGCTTCCAGTTAGCTAAGAGCTGAGCTTCTGGACAATGTGGCAGGTGCTACCTTATCCTCAGCTGCACGGGTGGATTTGCCAAAGTACACATTCAGCAAAGAGTTCAAGAGTTCGCACCAGGGATGGGTAGCTTCCAGGAGTCTGGGCGAAGAGTTTGGGGGTGAAACCTCTCTGTACTCCAGGGCTGAAGCAGGGGGGTCAAGACAATACCTTCAGCCTTTATCCAGAGCTGTTCAAAGCTCTTGGTCATGGAATACGGCTCTTCATTACATGAAAGGACTTTCTGCTTGGATGTTCAGCGTTTACAATTTTCAAGAGTCTGGATATTCTGCACATAGAGTTTCTGTATGAGAATGACAGCTTTCAGCTCACAGTTGAGTATAAGTAACCAAAGTAAACTTGGTAAGTTAGGTGAGTTTAGGTGAGTCAATGCACTATTAATGCACTGCCAGGCCCAGCCACATTAATGTGAAGAGGTTCCTTGAAATATCTTTGAGTGCTTTGCTCTCTCCCTAACCAGTGGTGGGAACGATGAAGTACATCCCTCACGCTGAACGCCAGCCACCAGGGACGGAGTTGTGGACTGATTTTGTCAGCCTTGACCATCGGCTTCTTAAACAACTGCCTGCTCTCCCGGGATGGGCCTCTGGGGTTTGCTCGGGAAGGGGAGGGAGCAGAAGAGATCATCAATATCTTATGCCAGCCTTGCTACTCGTGCTAACTCAGGTCTTTTTGGTTTTAATTGGCGCTGAGCTGTGTGTAATCAATACCCTTGTTTAGACAAAGGCAGGGGAGGAAAAATTTGTAAAAAGCCCGGTTTAACAAAGAGCGTTGATGGACCAGCTAAGCAGCCTTCTCTTGAAAACAAGTCACCAAATGAGCAAACAAGGCGAGAGCAACAATCTGATTTTCATGCAAATTCTTTCCCTTCAAGAGGCCTGCCTGAGCACAAACAGAGATTAGTGGCTAATGTTCATTTGCATATCCTAGACCATCGCAAAGCACTTTTGAAACACTATTGCAAAGCATTTTGCTAACTGGGGCTTGTTCTTTCCACCCTTTCCAGTACAGGTAAGTGCTATTTGCCGGCAGAAAGGGAAATTGCAGATTACAGCCTCTATTGAATTAAGACTCATAGCCTCCAGAGGGGAGCATCAAACGCTCCGATTGCCACATGGCGCTTGACAGGAGCAAGGGAAGTAACGAATGACTCGCTAGAGATCGTACAGGGAAGCAGCAAAAAGCTTTGAAATAGTACCCGGTGTCCTGCGCTCCTTTCAAATGACCCTTAAAGCTGGCCTAAAGGCATCTCTTGAAGAACTCGGTATTTGCTTATTCTGAGATGAGAGGGTGGCAGAGCTTCACGGTTCCAGAGCTTCAGCATTTGGAGGTGAGATTTAGGATCTCTGCTGTGAAAAGTCCACCCATCTCCCCTGTGCGTGACTCCAGCTGTGCCTGACCTTCCTCTCCCCCACAGCCTGCAAGTTGTTTGCCGCCCTCCCAAAAGCAGCCAAGTCAGGGCGCAATTCTTGCTAGATTGGTGAAAATCTATAACAAACTCCGGATGAAGTTACTTGAGGAGGGTGTTGCTTTTCAGGACTCTCAAACTGGTTTCTGCACATCTCACTGGGAAACACGAAGAGGTATGCACATTGAAAAAAAGCTGAGTGAAATTGCTGACCTTTGCTAGGCATGCTAAACAGTAATAATGCCACATTTAAGTCTTATTGAGAAGAGCAGAAAGCCACTCCAAAGAGGTGTTTCCAAGTATCTGGTTAATCTGCTTGATTCCAAATAAAATTTTTGCTGCCCAAACACGTATTTTCCCATTGGGAGAAGAATTTTTACCATGTGCGTAAATAGAGATTTAATTTAGCAGTCACAGGAACAGAGAGACAAGTGATGATGGTTTGAGACAGTCCTGGATCTGACAGTCCCTCCATGCCTTGTGCCAGCAGAGGGGTAGGGAAAAAATTGCTCCCTAAAATGGGTTGGCTCATGGCACGGTGAGCTCACTGGGCAGTGTGGGGACAGCATGAAGATGTCATTCATGGGGTGCCGCAAGGGGTTTTGTCCTAGAGATCAGTATTAGGACTGTGGCACTGTCCCTGGGCAATCGTGGCAATGGCTTTGATCTGCTTGCCCGAGGTTTCAACTGGTGCAACCAGCGGATCAGGAATACCCCATTATATTGCAATGTGCAATGTGCCTCTGCAGGGTCCTCGTAGCTGAAACGAGCGTTTTTTTGGAAAAAAAGGCCCTCCTGGAAACAGAGGGCAACAATTCCTGCCCTTGTCTTCATCCCCAACCTCAGCTCAGGGGTTCTAAGAAAGCAAGGGTGGCATGCTGAAATCCCGGGTTTTGCTCTGGGCAGGATTTTTAATAGGTTTGCTGCTGATGCAGAGCCCTGTGCTTGAATGTTCCCTTCTTCTCCCGCAGATGAGATCATCTGCTGTCATGAAGGGGCTTTTCTGTCTTGGTGGCGGCGGCGACGGGCGCTGGCTGGATCCGATCCCAGGGGAAGCAGGTGGTTGCTCAGAGCCCCCCATCCCCGAGCCGGCGTGCCCTCATCCCGCAGCACCATGCTGCGCTTCCCTCTGAATCTCAACGAGCACCGTGGGATGTCAGGGGCAGGTGGGATATGCTGATTGCTTGGATCTTTCCTATTCGAGGGCATGACAAGCTGTTCATTTCCCCCCACCACCACCACTTCTCCTTTCATGTTCACACAATGCTTTACAGCGGTTTTCCCTGCGCAGGTTTATCTGCCGGGCAGGGTAATAGAGCGGCGCTGGGGGTGTCTCTGGGGCTTTTGCAGGGCCTTGATATTGCTGAGCTGTGAACGCAGCGAGAGGCAGCGTGTCGCTAATCCTGCCACACAATAACCAGTCCTTCACAGTGGATGTCGCATTTGCTAAATGTGCAATTGTTTATTGTTTGCCTGTGTAATGATGTGCATGGGGCTTAGGCCAGTTTGGAAATATTAATAAGCACGACAGCGTTTCAGTAATGCACCAGGCAAAATCCTCACATCGCTCCCAGGAACACTAGCATGTTACGTTCATAAATGGAATAAAAGGGAGTTTTCTTCCAAAATTAAAAAAAAGAGCTTTCTATTACCTAAGCCACATAGCAGAAGAGCTCATACGTTATTCTCACCAATACACTCCAACTGCAGGTGGATTCATAAGTAAGATCATAATCTCTCTGATGTAGCAAAATCAGATCAGTGTAAGGGACAAGAAAACAGACATTGCTGTGCACTGTCACTAAATGGACAGCTTTTTTGTGAGGAGGAATGGATGGGTGATTTACAGGCCCTTCAGCATAGAAAAAACTGAGCAGTCAGTTTTATCTCAGCCTTTTCTCCCCTATGGACCATGATCCTTTTGGCTGTGGCTCTTTTATTCCTCTTGGCCCACCATGCGATGGTACATCTGCGTTACCAGCACTGCAGAGGGAGATATTCAAAAGTAACCATGCATCGATGTTTATTTCCCAAAATCAGAATATTTGACCCACTCCAGGCAAGCTCCCTCCCTCCTTTTCAGCTTGCAGTCCACGACATCACAACTTTTTGGTAATGGCCTATTAATCACCTACTGCTTCATCTTGTGGATCCTGCCTGATTGCCTCCTGGATACTTCATCATCTGCAAGCAGGACTTGGACCGGGCAGCGATGCCTCCGTCCAAGCTCCTCCAGATGCCGGGGCTTCGAGCCTTGCCAGGGCTGCGTGATTTCCATGCGTGCCATTAGACTGGGACGATGCAAATCTTGGCTGGGAGCGCAGGGAATGCAAACCCTGGTGAAAACCTGGCTGACGGCCCCAGCAAGCGAGCATCCTCGCTGCCGTGCGGAGCTGCCATCTGGCAGGTCAGCCCCTGGTGTCCTCACCGCTCCAGCTTCTCAAACCAGTGGCTTTTTTTTTTTGTGTTTGTTTGATTTTAAATGAAAAACAAATGTTAACCTCGGCCTGTGGATGATGCAGCCTGTGGCTACCAGCAACACCTCTTCGCTTGGGGATTTCTGGCATGAAGGGGCTTAACTGAACATCACACGGTAACCAAAATTAGCTCCAGCAGATCAGCACAGAATCTTTTCAGTCACAAGGGTAAAACCCACCCTGCCTCAGGAAGCAGACAGGCTGCTGTGTGCGGTGCAAAGCACGTTACAAAGCGAGCCCTGTGTCGGTGGGTGCAGGGTGAGGCAGAGTCGGTCTGTGCTGGTGGCACTGCCTGCGCCATGCCGGGGAGCGGTCCCGGACCCCGCTGCTGCTTTTGGCAGGGAAAGGTGCTGCCATTCTCCCCGCTTCCCCACCTGCGAGACCTGCACTTGTGAGGACCTTCACGAGGCATACAGCAGACGCAACTTATTTCATGTTTTAGCTGGCTTCAGGGCGGAAAAAATACAAGGAGAATCCAGTTGTGTACAACTGGACAAAATTTGGATCGGATTTGTTTGATTTTAGTGACAATTTTTCCCCAGTGCTGTGTCGTCTGGCCTCATATGTTCCTCTTCCACCCCTTCCTTGCAAGCTGGACAAAGCTTGGACACAAGGCATGTGGCCAGGAGCAGCTCCCAGCCATGCCATAGGATGTTTACAGCAGAAAATATTTGAGCCTGCACCCAAATGGCTGGTAACAACAGTGATGTCCCCTTCTGGCTCCCCCAGTCTATTTCCCTTCAAGGTACATGAGCTGTCCTGGCTGGTAGAAGTGTGGAAAGATCACAGTTGTTGGTTTTGCATCTGAGCGGTGGAGAACCCAGGCAAAGCTCACGCCCGAGTTTTTGGAGGGATTATGGAGAAGCGAGGTGGTCCCGAGGGCTGGGGCTGTGCTGCACAGCCTGGGGGCTTCCTTGCAGCGCTGTGGTGGGGCTGAGTAACTTTACCCCCTGCAACTCCTCCTTGAGAAATGCTGGTGATTCAGGGGACACGACGGCTCCTTCCTTCTCACCTTGGCACTGATCAAGCTTCCAGGGAGGCACTTTCCAGGATGGAGACTGCCGTTTCCCTCCAGCAGTTTGCTGCAGGCGTTCATCAGCTTCCCGGTTGTCCTGACGCAACTGCATCTGCCCCTTCAGCACTCTCACCAAGGGCCCCATTAGTCCTTTTCTGGTATCATCGTTTCGGAGGATCACACTGCGCTGCTTTTCCATGAGGAAGGCAAAATTCAGCCTACAGGTCCGTAGACAGCAGGTACAGCTGTCTTCCTTGCTCCTTGCACAGATTGTTTTTCTAATTGCATTGAAGAGCATTTTGTCTGAATGACTTCAGCTTCCTCATCGTCTTCATGGCCTGGGATCGTCAAAACCCCTCAACACCCTGGCAGTCCCAGGGTCACCTGCAAATTCTGTCCCTTCTTCCAAATCACTGGAGGAAGACGCTGTGAAGTGTCAGGCCTGGAGGAGGTCTCCACGGAGCCCCACCAGAAGCGGTCCCACATGTGTCGCCTCCGTTAGTTCCTGTCAGCCAGCCGGCCCCTCAACCGTTTCACACGTTGTCTGGAGCTGTTGTAAAACGCTCATTCTCCCCCAAAAAGTGCTGTGTGGTGCCTAGTGATGCCTCACCCAGGCATTGCCTCCAGACAGCTACTGTTATCAGTAGTGTTTATAAACTCACCAGAAAATTAAATGAGGCCTGTTTTCCATGAAAATCTGTCAGCTGGCACTGATGGTCTCTCTTTTTTATTTTTGTCGTACTCGAATCCCATGTCGTCTTCTCCGTTGTCTGGTCTGGGATTGATGTCAGATATTTCCACCCTGCCTTTTTTTAAACACTGGCACACACTTAGGCCTTTTCCAGCCCACTGGAACTTTGCTGGCACCCCTGGGGTTATTAAAAATGAATGCCAACAGGCCAAACATCTCCCAGACAGCTCTTTAAGGACTTCAGGGTATAAGATATCTGGGCTTTGCAATTTAAAATTGTTTATCCCTAACAGCTGTTGTCTGTCATTCTTCTCAGCGATGCACTGGAGAGCACTTTGTGATCCTGATGTCATCTCAACATATCATCTTTTTCTTTTCAAGTACACAACAAAAATATTCATCTAACTCTTCTGCATTATCATTAGCTGCTTCTCCATCCACATCTAGAAATGAGCTAATACTGTTGTAAGGACTCATTTTTCATTTCTTAATGTGGATCTTTATGGTCCATACAGGGACTCATTGAATTTATTTATTGGCGTAACAGTTATCTGAATGTTTCCTGATGTTTGAATATGTGTAATCAGCATTGCCTTTTAGATACATCGTTCAGATACATAAATTGCAAAACACAAATTATTCAGGATGTTGCTCAATCGCACAAATGAAAGTCAGAGTTTTCTTGTCTGGGACATTCATGTCACCCTGATGAGGGCTTAGGCACAAGAGCCACTGCTCTTTTCCCTTTTTCTAAGTCCCAGTTAATTGAAATGGAAAATACCCATCCCCACACAACAACGCTGCCTAGACAGGGGATGGACCCTGGTCAGAGAGAGAAGGGATTATCCTTGGGTTTGGGAGACACAGATTTTGTTGCTGTCTCTTTTACTAAGTCACTCACTTGCCTGTGCCCCTGCTCTGCTGCCTAATAAGTGGGACACACCACTGCTCCACCTCCTCTAGGAAGTGTTCAGGGTCCGTGGAGGAGGACACCTTCCCAAAGCAAAGCCTTCTGCTATCCTGGGCTTTAGAAGAGTCTCAAATGTGTTTAGTGTTTATTTTGTTCTTCTTTGGGTGCCACCTTGCCATTCACACTTGGAGCATCTCATTTAATTGGGATTTGGTTTTAGCTTGAAATTTATTGAAAAGATGTCCAAGGCACAGCAAGGACTTTGGGGCAAGAAAACAGTATCATTGCTCGTTGATCTTTTTAATAAACTCCCTCCCCACGGAGTGAGGTTTAGACCTTCACAATTCCCACTCCGCCCCGAGAGGTAATGAGCAGAGTGAGCAGAGAGGAAAGCTGAAACCGAGAGGGGTCTGGATCCAGTATGTGACTTTTTCCTTGTGGAAAGACCAGCTTTGGTTCAGACCGCCCCAGCTGGTAAAACTTTCACTCTGTAAATTCAGTGTGAAACCAAATGTGTTTCTTGAAACAGATCCTTGGAGGACTTTCAAAGACACCGGTAGGTCAGATGTATCCAATTAGTAAGGGCCTGTGACAGCAGGCAAGGGCCCTCAGGGGCAGGGAGGGGAATCTTCCCAGAACATCTTGCCTGCACCAGGTTGCACTTCATTGAGGTCACCCTATGGGCTGGAGCGCGGGGAGTTCACAGTGGGGCTTTGGTGGAGAAGACGTCCTTTAGCAGGGCTCGCATAGGCAGTATGGGGAATAAGGGTGGCACAGACTATACTGTGGTCGTGGCAGCACACGGGGGCCCGTCTTGCTATTGCTCACACATGTGTGATGCCTGCTGTCACCCCCACCTATGCATCTAACTGCGCGGCTTTGCAAGTAGTTATGAAATGGAAAGGGAGGCACACATCTCTTCTTGGCTTTTTAAAGTTTCTGGGTTTGCTTGTTGCTGTTTTGTGAACATGTCTTCTCACCAAATTTTCAGCTTGACTTCTCCTTAGCTATGCTCTGTATCATCTGGGAAGGTTTCACCTTTCATAGCATATCCCACCTCTTTCAGGAGTGCCCCAAACCAGGCTTGTTCCTATTTAAAGTCCCTGCAGGATACTAGTCCAGGACACTGGCTTGGCTCTCAATGTTACTGGGGGAACAGCTGTGATACTTGATCCTAGATACAAAACTTTCTCTAAATCTTGGATCTTTGGGTCAGCTGTCATTACAATGTAAGGATAGTCCAAACATACTCTGCGATGTCACATCCAGGGGCTTGAAATGTGGCTTCCATTCACTACTTACAGCCTACTTACAGGCACCCAGTGGGTTAATTAATGAGAGGAAAGTTTCCCGCGGAGTGGTAGCACCCAGGGCCTTTTACTCAAGAGGGTCTTGCAACATTTCACAGCTCGGTGTATACACCAGCGCTGTGCAGAGGCACAGGGCAGCCCAAGGCAATGCACAGGAGAAGGGGATGCTGTTGCAGTTGGCATCTGGGCGTGACTCTCCCTGCTACGGGTCTGGTAGCAGCCACACAGAAGCAGAGATAGGCTTAGTTTGTAAAACCCCAAATAAGAACTAATGAGGGAGAAGGTGGCCTGGGGTTAGGGGGTGAGACGCATCTCTCAGGCAGCGTTGTTTTCCAATATTGCTATGGGTGATTCCTGGGGCGGTCATTTTCCAAGCTGGAAAAGGGGAAAAGTGACACACCTCTACTGACTGCTGAAGGACGCTGGGACGTGAGGTGTAGTATGAAAGGACCATGAAGATGATCCGAGGGCTGGAGTACCTCTCCTATGAGGACAGGCTGAGAGAGTTGGGGTTGTTCAGTCTGGAGAAGAGAAGGCTCCGAGGAGACCTTATAGCAGCATTCCAGTACCTAAAGGGGGCCTACAGGAAGGATGGGGAGGGACTCTTTATCAGGGAGTGTAGCGATAGGATGAGGGGTAACGGTTTCAAACTGAAGGAGGGCAGATTTAGATTAGATGTTAGGAAGAAATTCTTTACTGTGAGGGCAGTGAGGCACTGGAACAGGTTGCCCAGAGAAGTTGTGGATGCCCCATCCCTGGAAGTGTTCAAGGCCAGGCTGGATGGGGCTTTGAGCAACCTGGTCTGGTGGGAGGTGTCCCTGCCCGTGGCAGGGGGGTTGGAACTAGATGATCTCTAAGGTCCCTTCCAACCCAAACCATTCTATGATTCTATGATTCTCTCACCTAGCCTTCTGGAGTGTGGATCAGACTGGAAACTATGTTAGGAACAAAATGGCCCACATTTACCATCTATGTCCCAATTATCTGATCCTGATACTTGTCAAGTGCCAAATGTTCAATTGCAAAAACACTGGCCAGGCGGTTCCTTGTTCCCGTTCGCGAGCAGCGCTCAGATGGCAACGAGCAGAGATGTACCTGCGCTGTCAGTGGGACTTCTTTAACAGCGGTATTAATTTTGCAACGGCTGCCAATGACATAGGAAGTACTCCAGACGTCGGGTGTTTACTAGCTGATTTATGAACAAGAGGAGGATCACAGCAGCTACCTGTGGTACTGGTAAGTACACAGAGGGTAGCGTCTGCCTCCAGCTTCGGCCCCTGCAGATGCACCGCACTTCGCAGCCGTCTGTCAGCGGCGGGGAGGAGGAGGAATCAAAGTGCAGGAGCCCTTGAGGAAAGGATGAACAAGGCTTTGCATTTTAGATGGGCTTTAGGTTAAAAAAATAATAAAAGCCAAACATTTTAATAGAAAGATCAGCTCCAGCATTGGTAATCTAGCCAGACAGCAGTGGGATGAGGAGAGACATAGGGAATGTTTGATGTAAAATCAAGGTCGTGCCCTGAAAATCAGACACAGACGTGGAGAGAGGTATGTGAACCATTAAAATGAAAGGAAACCTGAGACGGCTGCTCCGCCAGCTGCCAGAGACACCGCGCTCTCTGTTTGTGCACGCTGGAGCCCACTCTCCGCCACGTTTGGCAGCGTGGCAGATGCCGCATTGTGGTACCATCAGAGGAGAGGAAACCCAGACGATAAACCAGAAGTGAGCTAGGGACATACTTAAAAAATTCCTTTAATGTGGGAGAGGGCATGCAAAGCTCTCAGTGGAGGGGAAAGTTTTGGCCCAGGGGCCTGAAACCCTTTGCTCGCTGCCTGAGCCGACACGGTGAGCGCAGCCTTCCTCTTCCTCCTCCTCCTTCTTCTCCTCCCCTGGCCAGGAGCACCGGTGAGCAAGAAGGTGCTGCTCCATCCTCAGGCATGACCAGGCAGCAGCTTCTCCACGGATGCCACCGAAATCCGCAGTGGTTCTTCCTGGGAGCGCCAAGGTGCTGCAGTGAGACTGGCAAACTCTCTACATGGGAGTTTGCACATCTCTGGAGGAGCCTGAAAGCTCTGCTTTTTCTCACTTATTTATGCCTAGGCTGAGACGGAGGGACCCCAAAGTCGATAGCCATTTTACTGCTGGTTTCACTGGGCGCTGTGGCTTATCCATCATCCTTGCAACAACGTCTGTTGCTGCAGCACCAGCCTCTGCTGAGCTTTCTTCTCTCAACTCCCAACATGGGAAACTGGCTCCTCTGGCTCAATGCCTCCACGCAGCCTTCCCACCCGCCCTCGCCCAGCACCCATCGCAGCCCTGGCAGGTGAGGGTGACAGGCTCCTGATGAGGACAAAGCAGATGCTCAGGAGGCTGCCCTGGTACCCACTGGACATGTTGATTTCTCCCACAGCTCAGGCATTTCGCGTGCAGGAGCACCGGCAGCATTTTCTGGTGAACCAGAGCTGCAAATCCTCTCTCCTTTCATTCCCTGAGGGCTTGCGTAAAAATCTTAGCTTTGCAGATAAACAGAGCCCTGCACAGCACACAATGCTTTTGTCACACCCTGACCTCAGCATGGTTCAAGTCAACGTTTTCTTTTGGATCAATATTTTCTGCTGCTTTTTTTTTTTTCTTTTTTTTTTCCCCCCAGGGAAGACAACAAAACAATCCCAAATCCCTACTGGAAAGCCCAGCAGAGCTGGTTTCAAGGCCCCCGAGGCAGGCGCAGGGCTGGAGGCCGCTTGCCAGCCATGTGAGCTAAGACGTAATGCCCTCACGAAGTGTGTTTGTCTTGGCTGTCACCCACCTGACACGGGCTTGCACCGGCTGGCAGCAACGTGGCAAGCGGCCGCGACTGGCACGGACCCCACCACCGCCAGGACAGCATGAGCCCAGCCACGCCGGGAGAGGGGCACAAGCTACCTGATAAGGGAAATCCCAAACTTGTTTGTGTTTACAGCTCTGCAGGGATGTTTGCCACCTCTACATCCCTCCTTGCTGCAGGGATCGCCCACTGCTGTCTCTAGATCCGAAGCTGCACGAGCAGCAGCAGGGCCGTGAGTCCGGATGCTGCCTGCGACTGCTGCCTCGTGCCACGGAGTGGTGTGACGGGTTGACAGGCTGTCAGCGCCTCCAAACAACTCGTGTGGCTACCACATCCTGAGCAGTGGGGGTGGAATAGGGTTTCCATGCCCGGCTTCCTGATCAGGAAAGCCAAAACCACGCGTGGACAGCTGGAGCGTGGGAGCGATGGCGTTCAGTCACCACAGTGGTGCTGGACACGGCCGAGGCACTCCTGAGATGCCGAGCAAGTCGCAGAGCTTCATAAGAGAAGCCCCACACCAGTTGGGACCATGCAGACATTGCCTTCGGCATGTTTTGGCTGGATCAGGCCCTTCGGTACCCAGGGCTGGGAGGTGGAGAAGTGGAGAAGGCATCAAACTGCCCTTGCACATCCACAACTTCACAGGTTCCCCATGTGCCCCTACACATCACCACATGCACCAAGGCCACCAGCTGCCTGCAGCCTCGGGCTGTCTCCGTCACCCACAGCCAGCTACAAGCACAGCCTGCAGCTGAGGGACCGGATTTTCCAAGGAGCACCAGTATAAGGTTTCTTCCTCTTTGTACTTGGTCATCAAAACAACGGCTCTGATTAAAACCAGGAGCTGTTGCAAGCTCAGCTGCGTGTGGAGATCAGCCCAGCTACTTGGTCAACAACATAAAAATTAAGATACTTAACTTTGAGCATCTGTTGGTTTTGGTGGTTTTTTTTCGCTTTGTTCTTTTTTTAATTTTGGACGAGTCCCTGTGAGATTGGACCGTTTTCCTGACAGGTCAGCACAACTAGATGCCTTAAAGTTTTCTAAAGATCGATTCTTTTATTAGATGATGGCCCAGAAAGCCGCTGGGGAGGTACAGTCAGCATCCGCCCTTTATGGGAAGAGGCGAGGGTAGAAGGGGAGAGGCTGCGGTCGTGATTTGCTTGGCTCGGCGCTCGGGCTCGCCAAGTTTTGCCGTACACTGAAGCCACGTGATGTGGGGAGCTGTGACACAAAATCATAAATCAATCCAGTTGGGCTAGGGAGGTTCACGAACCCTTACTGAACTTTTGGACGAACCTGGGTTGAGTTTCGGGCTCATAACGAAATCCGAAACCAGGCGGGCTTCTGAAGGATTTGCGTTTCATCGCAAACCTTTTGTAGAGCTTCACTAAAAAGGCGGTGATCTGGAAAACACCGGGTTTGGTTAAGAAAAAAAGTGTTGGCACAAGAGCACTTAAATGCACCAAGGCTGACTTTATAAAATAGTCATACTGAAGTTAGTGAAAAATGGTTATTCTTGAAAAATGCCTCTAGCACAGCACTGTCAGGAGTTAATTCCATTTCACAAAATTGTCCAGTACAGTTAAAACACCTGCTGGGAAGATCCTCCTTTCACATCAGATTTTGCAGATTTTCAGAGTGGTTTCAAACCCCTTAGTTTTAAACCTGTTAAATTCTGCTGATCTGTTTGAACATTCCTGCAATTTTTTTTAAACTCATTTTATAGGCACGGAAGTTTCTTAAAAAAATCTTAATGCGATGTTTGCGAAAGATTTCAAAGAGCATCTTCATTTTCGGGCAGCTCAAAAATCCTCTGTATTCTTCCCTTGAATCTGAATGCAGAAATGAATCTGGAAAGGGCTTTCTTGTAAGGTTCACCATTGCTTTTCTAGCTGAAGGGGGTCGGGCTCTTCTGCATCTCCTGAGATGGCAGACTTCTACAGAGGATTAGCTTGAGTCCAAATTTTGAATAAGCTTTTGCAGCGCTGCTTATTGCAAGTGAGTCGGGGCCAATAATCAGCAGATTTTAAGATGACAAGATTCCAGGTCCTTTTTATTTGTCCCCTTCTATTTGAACCCTCAGGTTTCATATTTGCAACCTTTCCCTCCCAACGCACAGGAGTCAGAAAGCTGAGATCCTCGAGGCTGTAGATCCACCTTCTTAGGAAAACAATAAAAAAGCCACGTCTCTTCCAGAAAAAGCACAAGATTTGGCATCTCTGTCTGCAGATGACCAAATGAGCCTCTGACTCCTCCAACCTTTGTTTTTCACCGATTCGCGGTAGAAATTAGGAGAAGCTGTACTTTCTCTGTTATACTTTACAATTGACATTTAAAATATACATATTGCATACTAAGAAACTGCTACAGCTATCCAGCCCAATGTTCTAATTGAATTTAGGATGCCTTTTGCCTTTAGATTAATCTGAACCTGGAGCTGCTCCCAAATTAACAAAAACAAGAGAAAAGCATGGGATTTCAGTTCATTTTAAAGAGCAGAGATACACAATAAATACTGAAGTTTATGCAACACGTTGTAGAGGGCTGTGTCTCTCGTAAAGCGAACTTTCATAAAGCTGATGGAAACAACTGACCTGTGTGGAAAAATACCAAAAAGCTCCAGTGTTCTCCTTATTGACAATGAGATTGTGATGATTTAGAGGAAAGGGCTAAAAAAAGGAGGACGGTGAAGTGCCTTGCTCAGGAAGGAATAATGCGATGCTCAGATTCTGAGCAGTGAATTGTATTTGGCCCGGGCAAAATTCAATTTGGAAGTTTAAGAGAATAATGAGCTGAAAATCTCTTAGCTATGTACAGCTGTCCCAACAAAACCAATGCTCGGGGCCAACTTCTGCTTCCAGGGAGAGGGATACACCTTGTGTAGGCTGCCGGGGGACTGGACCCCCAGGACTGAGAGCAGCATCTCGGGGTGCGCTGGACCTTGCTGGACTATATCTGCGTTCTTGAAAATCTTGCCTTCGACGAGTGAGTCCTGTGGGCCCCCACTTCTGACCTCTGCCTGGTGCACATAAGTCCTGAGTGTCCAAGGAAAATCACTCTGGGTTTATAGACTTACAGCTGAGTTTGGAAACTGATTTGTGGCTTTAAAATATGAGGTCTCAAATATGGGAACTATTTTCCTCTGTGTGTTGGGGCAGTGGATTCAAGTCTGTTTGCCAGAGGAGATCCCAGGAGTAAGGCTTGGAAAGAAGGCAGAGAAGGCAGAGGAACAGGAATGAACTTGATAGATAATACATGGCAGTAAGACACCATCACATCATGAAGAGTACAGGGAACATGAATTCTTAATGTCAGGAGGTGGGGGACCAAGGCGGCCTGGAGAAAAAACAGTAGACAGGGGATATTTCAGCTAGATATCAGGAAAACTTTTCTTACAGAGTCAAGCAAGTTGCAAGTTGCTAAGAGTGCCATGGAGTTGGAGTGGGCTCAGGAGTGGCATCTAACAGAGAGCCCCACTGGCATGGTATCACTGCTAATGGCACCTGATCCAGCTTGCTCTGGGTCCCAGCTTGCCATGACTGTGTACAGCACTCTCCTATGACCTACAGTCACAATGCCAACTCGAAAGGCCTATGCGCTGCATCAAAATATCTGCAAGCCGTTGAAGCACTGGTGATTTGCTGGAGTAGACATCGAGCTGTTCTGTCAACAAGGAAATTTTCCAAGGGCTCCCACAATACTGGTGGTATCACAGAATCTATCCCAGAAGGGCTGAGGTTGGAAGAGACCTCTGGAGGTCATCTTGCTCAACCCTCCTGCTCAAGCAGGCCACCTAGAGCCAGTTGCTTTGGACCATGTCCAGATGGCTTTTGGATGTCTCCAAGGACAGAGACTCCACAACCTCTCTGGGCAACCTGCAAATTAGTGATATAAAATCAGTTTCCTGCCTGCCATATTCCCTATGGTCACTTTGATCTTTGACAAGCTGTCCATGTGAGAGATCAGTGCTTGCTCCAAGCAGGGCAGAAGCGAGTAACTCATTGGATGCCTCTTTCATCCCAAAGCATCCATGCTGCAACGTGTTTCAGCACAGCAGCCTGGCTAGGAGCTGCCGCTGTAATTCACCATTTTCCAGACTTGAGGTCTTCCAAGTGGAGGCAATTATTTAATTTCCTTCTATGCATGAAGGAGTCAGAGCTGTGCTTTGAATATTTAGGTGAGCTTCTGGGCTACAGCAGCTGGATAAGGAGGACCATTTCAAAGGTGCTTCCACTGGGAAGAGTTTAACATGGAGTAAATTGCTCCCAGGAAGCTGGACGAGTGGGAACTGTGCCATGAGCAGCTGGGTGAAGAGTGATTCATTTGCTTGGGTAAAATCTTAGCGGAGAGTAAACACCCATTTGTGCGATAACTGATAGCAGCAGTAGCAGGAGCAGGAACAAGTTGAAGGTAAATCCTGCATTTCATAATCAGAGATTTTCTGCCCCTGAAAATTCAGAGTCCTGTGCACACAGGACTTTCTGAGTGTGTGCATGTGTGGTCCGCAGGTCTTTGTCATATACTGTGATTTTCCCACCCCTCTACAGAGATAAGTAGGTAGGAGGCAGCTGTTTTGATAAGTCGGCAGCAGGCGATAAGATTATAACAAAGCCATTGGACTGCAGTGGAAAGTTTCTACTCCACACGCAGGGCTTTTATCAGGGGTCTACAAATTGTCTTTGTTTCATTTCAAGGGCTTAACTTAGCTCATCCTCAAAGCAAAATGGCCTCATTCTTCCTGTCATCTTCCAAGACAGAGGAAGTGGTGAGATGCGTGTGTGTTCCCTGTCACTGGATATGACCTTACAGCAGAGCTTGGAAAGAGGTTTATTAATCAGCGTTTTGGGTTTCCTGTCCTTGTTTCCCCCTGGTTTTGGTTACTTTGGCAAAGGAGCCTCCATTTCCTCCTTTGCTCTGCCTAAACAAACCGGAGAATTCAGAGATGGCGTGAAACGAGTCTGCCTGTGCTAAACCAACCCCGCTGGGACCCCGGCACAGCCCTTCCCGTCCCCGTGCCCCCCCAGCACAGGCAGTGCCCATCTCCCCTGCCCCGACGCCGGGGAAATCACACACGTATACTCCGTGTATACCTTAAAAACCCTCCCGTTCGCTGTGCAGCTACTGAGTTGGTAACTCAGCCAAGGCTTGTGAACTGGATTGCAGCTAACTCAGTTCTCAAGCGCTGTAAAAGGGGAGAGGCTTTCGGCGCGGCTGTGTTAGCTCATCGGAGAAGGTGACTCAAGAGAAATAGTGTCAGAAAACTGATTGATGAAAGAAAATGCTTACCTGGGCCTTTCAAACGCTGGAGACGTGCATGAAGGGATTGGCTTGGTAAATTTGGGGAGTTTGCTGATCATCTTTCTGCAGCTGGTGCCTTCTTGTCAGATCTCTAGTGGCTTGCACCAGTGTGTCCTGCAGCAGAGGTGGGTGCAGGCAGGTCTGGACATCCCACACACTGCTACATGTGTGAAGAGTGCATCTGTCCTGCCACTGAGGAGATCATATGGCAATTAGCAATATATAAAGTGTAGCATTTCCTTAAAAAAATTGAAAGCAGTATCAAAACAAAGCAGGAGCTTCTTGGAGTTGCCCACTGCTCCTCTGGCCCTAGGGACCAACACGTGTTCGGAGTTCAAAGCCCCCTTGCAAGGCCAGTCCCTGCCCCAGAAGAACTGTGGTGTATACAGGCAAGACACACAAAGAATGGGAGAAAAAGGGATCATTATTATCCTGTTTATTGGCCAAGGGAACTGAAGAAGCAGAGAAACTTAGAGGTGTTCCTGATTTACTTTTCGCGTGTCCCTCTTTTTCATCAGTCAAAGGGCTTTCCAGCCATCTGCTTAGTCCAAGCTGGACACAGGCTCCTTGTCCGCCACCAGGACAGTCAGATATGAGGTCCTTCAGGAACGCTACTACATGTTAAATCCTCAGCTTGTCTTAGCCCACATGACGTTGCAAGCGTAGACAGGCTCTTTTAACCTGATTAACCAGGCCAAAGAGGAACTGTGTAGCAGAGCAACCCTGCTCCCTGCCCACCTAAATGATAGCCCAGTGTTTAACCACGGTGTGATCCCGCAAGTCCCATGCTCACAGCTCACTGAAAACCATCTGTTAAAAGAGCTATACCAAACAAAACCTACCCAACACTAAATGCAAAGTGTGAGCAAGAAGTAAACGAAAAAATCGAAAAACCTGGGGAAATGTCTAGAGCACTTAGATACATTTATGTATTTAAGAAAAAGTTGGCTTATGTGTTCGCTAACAATTCATCAACCTCAGAAGAAAATACTTTAAATCTTCTGCTTGATACGGTTTTTGGCTGGGAATGAAGAGATGAAACAAAGAAAGCATCTCATTAAAAACCCCAATCCCAAGCCCTGAACAGCCCAGTAATAGTCTACAGACCACTTTAAAATTTCTAAGAACCTTTCTGCCTGAGATTTACTCGTGCTTATTAGACACGTAATGAGAAAGATGATTTATAACACAATCCTTATACACACAACCTTTCTTGTAGAAAACAATACTCATTTGTGAAGTGGTGGGACATGCATCTGGGTCGTGAAGTGGTTTTAACTGCAGGGGAGCGAGAGGCTGACTTAGTTAAAAACATTTCGACATCATTATTTTACTTTCCTAGCAAAAGGTCACTAAAGACACACTGAACAAAGGCAGGAGAAGAGACTCCTTTTCCTGCTGTCGATGGCCTTCGAGCTCTTGAGTGGGTGTGTGCCAGTGGAGAGGAAAGGTGCTCCAGCTTGCCCAAGTGGAGGAAGGTGCCCTCACCGACACCAGGGCAAGTGGACTGCAGCCCCATGGAAGCCCCAAACCAGATTCACTGTCACACAAGGCTTTATCCTTGCATTTTGATGGAGAAAACGGTCATAATTCATCCTAACAAGCCAGAAGGGGACTATGTAGAACAACCTTCAGGGATCACTGAAGAGAGCTGGGAGTTCCAGCAGGGCATGGGAATATGAAAAAAGGCAGGGAGAGAGTGTTAGGACACTCGTGAGCTCCATGATCTTCTTGCTCCCTATCTCTGCCCCTCCGAGACGGCAAGTCTGGGCCAGCCCGGGGCCTCCCTGGACATACCTGCGGAGTCCTCACCCAGCGGCTGACTCATTTTAACCCGGAAAATTGCACTGTACAAATCCCCTGGGAGAAGGGAGCGCTGAGCATGGGCTGAGTTCTTGCTGTGGTCAAAATGACCCTACGTGGGAACTTCTGCAGAATATATATATATGTAGGTACACATGTATATATTAAAATAGATCTAAAGCTGCTTATAGATCAGATTAAGTGTCAAGACATGATTTCTGTGCCTAAAAGCAGTGTGCTGAGAGTGTGAGGAGGGCACGGGTTGGTTTTAAAATGAGGGAGATTCCTACCTTGCTTTTAGCTCAGTTTTTTTTTTTTACATTTGTGACTATCAGTTACTGTGAGTTGTAGCTTTTTCCTTTTGAGTGGGCTTTGGCCAAACAGCTCTGGGTGTAGATGTCAATATTTTTAATTGTGAAGCAGAGGGATCATGGTATTCACTTTCTTTAGCTCTCCTGTCACTGAGGTATAGCTATGGAGCCTCTACTAGATCCTGTTGAAATAAGCACATCACTACCATTAGTTTCAGTAAGGTCAAGGCTGGGTCCGTTGCAGACAGAGATCCATTAAGCCCTTTATGTGCAGGCCAGGCCTTCCAAAATTGGCCTGAATTTCTTGTTGATTCCTCGTGGCTGCTGTTAATCAATTAATATGTGAATTTGCAGACTCAAATGGAGACAGGATATCAATATAGACTGCGCACTCTTTCCCTACAGGAATTCATGTAAAAGCTGTCATTAACATAATGCATATACATGAGTCCAACAGAAAGCTATTAACTTATGTATTCATCCAAGCAGGCTCAGTAAGTACTTTACCATCAACAATCTTGCTGCACTTGAAATTAAATATGTGTGTCAAGGTTAGCGCTTCCTGGGCTGAGAAGCTGAACCAGAAGAATATTAACAGATGTTAGCAATATGTGTGTGTGGGAGGGGAAGATCACACCTGAATCTAGTCAGTACCAAGCAGTATTTGGAGCCTGGAGCTAATCATCGAGAAAAAAAAAAAACACTTTTAATGAGGGTAGACTGAGTTGGTGTTCTCCGCTTTCTTTCTCCTCTCGATACGCCCAGATAGACTTTCTGACACAGAGCAGCAGTTAAACACATCTTGGGCATCCAGGAACCAGCGTGGCCTCTTGCAGCAAGACAGAGCTATCTAAAGAAATGTCCCTGGCGGATACGGAATTACGTGTGGCCCCCAGTTCCCTGCAGCATCCTGTTGTCCCAGGGATGCAACAACAATTACTGCTCCCTGTCCCCCAGACAACCCTCTGGTTGGAGGTGGGAGTGTTGAAACAATGTTCAAGGAAGATGGTTTAAGTTGACTTTACTTTCTAAAAACATATCGATTTAAAAAAAAAAAATCCCAATCATTAACTATTTCACAAAATTATTAAAAGACAGGTAATTTGTCTCAGGGAAATACAGGGTTTAAACTCTGTTGGAGAAAAGACCCTGCTGAGGGCTGAGATCAGAATTCCAGGTGGAAAAGAGAAAGCTCTGACCAGAAGTCCTCCCAGGACTTACCAAGTGGCAGAAATCCACCGTGATCCCATATCGCACACCCCATGGTGTCTGAGGGAGTGTGCACAGGAACCGGGGCAGCAGTCATATTTGTAAAAGGTCCAAGGAGGGGGAAATGCTATGCGAGAAATGGGAATTGGCAATGACTATTGTTTAAGAAAATAAAATAAAATAACCTAATGAGACAATCTGGGAAGCAATACGGCCAGTGAGTTAGACATCTGTTCTGGGGAAAAGGCTTGGGAGCCATTTCAAGGGATGTGGTAAGAGAAGGGCGACCAAACCCCAGCTTGATTAGAGGAAGCCGGCATAGGCTGCGGCACAGGAGGATCATGTCATGCTTAACTACTCTTCAGGAATTCTTTGAAGATACCACTGCCACGACAGATAAGGGCAATTTAGTGGGTAGCAGAATATTTTGATTTTCCAGAAGCATTTGACAGTTTTCCATACAGGAGATTAATGGCTTTTGTGCAAAGACATTAAAGAGAAGATAAAATGGTGACTGGAATGGAAAAATAGCTTAAAAATAGGAGGCAAAGGTTGGCAAAGGATGGAAGGATGCATTTCTGACTGTTTCTAAAACTGACACCACTTCTATTTATAGTAGACATAGGGATATTTATTTTGAAGCCGGTGGTAGTTTGCCACTGAAATGAGCTTTGCAGGAAGACAATGAACATGGGTGGCATCCTGCTTTGATCTACGTACCTGCTCAAAACAGACGAAAAATGGGGTGGTAAATCACCTGACTGCACGAGTTGCAGGCAGACAGTGGTTGGAAGCGCTGCTGGCTTGACTTGGAGGGTCCGGCACAGGGACACCCCGGGATGAGTTCCCCACCGACCCATGTGGAGGGGGCTGGGGGGGGTCTCAGCGAGCAGGGCCGCCTGCAGCCGGGCAGCGAGTGCTCCCATCCAAACCCCTGCCTTACCCATGGGGCCGAAAGTATTTCTCTGGCAAGTGCTATGGGAAGACCTGAAGGCAGGGCTGAAACAACCTGTTTGAAGAAGGAAAGGGGTTTTCCACGACATGCCCAATGCTACGTAATGCGCCCATAATGCTGCAGGCTTGTACAGCAGCATCCTTAGTGTGTGCCTGCAGCAGGATTAGGTCTCCTCCCCCTGGGAGTGTTTTAGCCCTGGGTCCTGGTAGGCAAAGTGTCAGCGCTGGTGGGATCTGCACGAGGCCAGCCAGGTCAGAGGAAGATTAGGAGAGACCCTGGGGGTTGCAGGTCCCCAAAAGCCTTGCGCATGCATTTGTTCAGCAATGGCAACTTGCCAAATCAGTCACAGAATCATCACAGAATCACAGAATGGCAGGGGTTGGAAGGGACCTCTGGAGATCATCTAGTCCAACCCCCCTGCCAGAGCAGGGTCACTCAGAGCAGGTTGCACAGGAACGTGTCCAGGTGGGTTTTGAATATCTCCAGAGAAGGAGACTCCACCACCTCTCCGGGCAGCCTGTTCAGGTGCTCTGCTACCCTCAAAGTAAAGAAGTTTTCCTGCATGTTGTGATGGAATTTCTTGTGTTCCAGTTTGTGCCTGTTGCCCCTTGTCCAGTTGCCAGGCACCACTGAAAAGAATCTGGTCCCATCCTCTTGATATCTGCCCTCTAGATATTTATAAGCATTGATGAGGTTTATAAGCATCGACAAGGTAAGTTCTAGCTCTAAACTAGAAAGTTCTGGTTCTAAACTAGAATGGGGGCACAGCCTCCAGCCGCCTGTCATTAAACCATAGCATACTCATTACCAGGTAAACCAATGAGCAGCCCCGGGTCAAATCCTTTGGTAACCAGTGCACTGTAATGCCTAGAGGGAGCAAAGGATGAGGAGCAGGGGAAAGCTGAGGTCCTGGCTCCATCAGCCCCAAAACTCAGGGTGGTCTCAAAGGAAACAGGATCTATCTGAAGTGTCTGAACTCTTCCCTAGTCACTCCAGCCAACTCTTTGTACTTATCAATCACTGTCCCTGTGTCAAGCACTGGAGCTGTCCCGGCTGATGTGTCTTGGCATTCGGAATTAAAGAAGAGTTTCTGAGCAAGTACCTGATAACACAGACATGCCAGAGGAAACTTGAATCCAAATTAGCACCACATGAAGGTTTTGTCCTAGTCCTGCTGGGTGGATCAATCACAGTGCCTCTGAAATTGGCGAATGGGTCATTGAAGTGAAATCCCACAAGTTGAAAATTAGCACGTGTCTTCAGGGTGAGTAGAGTCATGTTGTCTGTTCACCAGAAGGGCGTACAGACGTATCCCGTTTTTCAAGTCTGGCTATGGACTCTGAAGTTGTGTGCCAACCCTCCTCTTGTGTAGAAGTGGCTTTCATGTAGCCTGATGCTATTCTGCTTTGACAAATATTTTCTCAGTCAGATCCATAGATCTAAGCCTATGAAAGAGACCTTGAAGGTGTTCAACTCATCTCCACGGAGTATCTCTATACTCGCACTCAAGTTATGTTAATTGTTGGACACAGGGCACATCAGACAGTAAATCACTAAACGAACTTTTTCCCATAAGCCTTCATTATCTCTCAGGCCTAAAGGAAGCAGTCTGCAAAACAGAAAAGCTTTCAGATGATTTTGCCTGAATACTCTTTCTATTGCTTTTCAGTTTTTTCTGTAGCACTTTAGCATGACTCTCAGACTAGGGGGAAAAAAAAATCAGGAAAAAATATATCATGTTTGAATGCCTGTGGGGAAAACAAACAGCATTTGAAACGTTGTTTTAAAATATAGCTTCCTACCTGTAGTCTTTGTTTTTTCTGGAAGTGGCTAGAATCCTTGATGGCACTTGAGTTCTTAAAAACTCCTTTAAAAACTTACTCAATGAAAGTAAATCAAGATAAGGAATACGTATGGTAACAATGCTGTCTCCTGCTCGGTTTCGACTTGTTCCAGCTGTTTGCACGATGGTGAGTTGCAGGGACGGGAACACCGTGTCCATAACCATGTTACGGGAACTGACAGACAGACCACTTGGGCAGCCCGCTACACCCTTGCGAGCAGGTAAGGGAACAGATAAGGCAGCAGTCACCTTGCGGCAATCAAGAGAGTTACTTTGGTATAACAGAGGAAAATCGAGCTCCTCTAACTCCTTGAGGCTGCCATAAGAAAAGGTCATGATCAGCAAACAAAAAGAAAGTAATATCTGGGTGTTCAAAGTCCATCCGAAGTTTAATTTCTCTGCCAGAAAACCCAGCACTAAAGTTTAAGATAACATTCGGAGGGAAACAGATGTACTTGGGTGGTTTATTTGAAGTAACTTCTCATATCTCGTAGCTTGACTCTTTAACATTTTTCTCTTATTTGAACATTTAATGTGATTACCCCTTACAGCAGAGCTATCTTTAGTGATGCACAGAGAAGCATCCCAAGGGAGATGCACTTTAGTTAAAAAAAGTTGTATACCTGAGTGTGCAAGTGTATGAACTTAAATACACTACATTGAATTCCTTATTCAGGGATAATGTTGAGCTCTTGCACAATGTTTTCTCTTGTTGCTGGGTCTCTACAAAATGTCGTATCTTATCGTTTAGTTCTTTCTTCACTGGCATCACAAGAAAGATGCTGATATAATTTGCCACATGTTACCTGCCGTAAAATGACAGGCTTGGGAACTGAACCCCGGCATCCTGTCACCCATCTCGGCACTTCTGACCAGCATCTCCTGTAGGCCACGTTGCCTCTCAGGCTGCGGGGGAGTTTGGGGTGGATCACATCATGCATGGCTTTGACCCATGTAATGTAATTATATCATGTAGTGTTCCTGTTTTCACCTATCCCTTTCTTTAATGATACTATACAAAACAGAAACATCACCTGCCGTGTAATGCATATAAATATAATGGCACCATAAGCAATAACCACAGCTTAAATAAATGGCCAAGGATAGGACTGTGCTCCTTCCTTCCCTGATTTCTCTGCAGGTCAGTCGTCAGGGCAGGAGAGGAGCGTGTGCGGCACTCAGATATACCGGGTGCTTTCATCGGCGGAGCAGAATGTTTGGCATCCAAGGTTATCACCTGCTGCATGTCTCTGTGGGATTGCTCAGGTATGAAAAACTATACTTAAACATACCTTTAAACACCCCAACCTACTGCCTCATACTTCCTATCTCAGAAGTCCTTCAGGCTGCCATAAGGTTAAAACCGGGGTTAACTCTGATTACCGAAATTAATTGTGAGTTTATCAGAAGCAAGGTCCAGGGTGGAGCAGTTTTTTGTTACAAGACCAGGAGTGAGCACGCAGCAAACATCACAGTCCACGAGGGAACGGCAGAGCAGGCAAGGGTTCGATGGGATCAGCTCCAAAAAGAGCCAGACGTCTGTATGCTGGCACCTACATTTCACACTGCTTCCCCTGCTCCTGCAAAGCGAGGAAATACCATTCCCAGAGCCCCTCTTCCCAGTACCCCCCTATTGTTGCAGCAGCCAAGGCCCTGATCTTTGCCGTCCGGCGCTGCTGCAATACCGAGGCTCTGTCGGATCCTCAGGATTTTTATTCCTATCTGGGCACAAGCGCTGCATTCACACTTAAATTATCACACTTGAAAAATACAATTAAAAAGTATTGCAAATGTTTAAAGCTGCCCTTGTAATCTTCCCGCAAATTTCTCAGGGTAGAAGAAATAAATATTAAAAATATGTTAATATTAAAACAACTCAGGAAGGCCATGATTTCTTATCTGCCACTGAGTATCAGGGGTTGTGGAGGAAGAACTTGCATCAATTAATATTCATCAAGAAGAGAAGAATTAAACACAATGAAATCCAGCTGCAAAAATACAATTTGGGCAAAGGATTATGAAGAGCTCTATTACCGTAGGAACAGGTGCTGCAGTGGAGCTGGCAATGAATGGAAACCTCAGTCTCCCCTTGGCTGGTGGCCTTCAGGAGCAGACTCACCTGTGGGGTCTGGGCACGCCGAACTGAACCTCGTCCCTGTGTGGTGGGGTGAGAGAGAGAGAGTCTACAGCGTTGGTGACACCAGGGGAATCGTTACACAAGATTCAGATGGCAAAACTGAGGTCAGATATCATTGCGCAGAGACATCTGTGCCCCTACCATGTTTTTAGGTTTTTTGATTAAAAATTTAGGGCAATGAAAAAAGGATTTTGGGAGGCTATAACCATGGATCCCAACCCTGGTCTGCTCTTCCACGTGCATAGCACGCAGTAGCTAATGGCTTCAACAGAGCTGGCCAACCCACTAAGCTAAACCTCTGATTCCAGGTAAGAATAACATTTGCCAGATCTGAGTAATAGAAAAAGCCACAGGGACAGGAAATAATGCTGCTTACTTCTGCTTTTAAGGGAAACTTGATGGGTCAATATGAGAGGCGGAGCACTCTGCATCCAGCTGGGCTTCCCGCCCGCAGTGTTAATGCTCACTAACGCAGTCTCAGCGTGGAGCTGTGGTGGCATCATCAGAGCAGCCCAATTAGAGGCATCACCAGAGAGGTCTGGAGCAGCTCTGCTGCAGCTGCAGAACAAGCCCCCGTGCGCTCTCTGTGCCCAAGCCCACACATCAGTGTAGAGTAACACGATCCTCAGCAAGGAGAGCAAAGATCTCCCAAACTATGACTATGAACACAATAAAGTCATGGCATAACACCTACACCTAGGTCCTATGGAAAACCAGCTTTTTTCCTCAGATTTTTATAGTAGAATTGTAAGAGATGGCAAAAATGTATGATCCTTCCTGATACGAGCTACTGCGGCTTGAGAGCATCACCTGGAGTAATCTCTGTCCTCACTGGGCAGCTGCTGCTTCTTAAACCCCACAACACCAACATACACAGATGTTCTCACGTCCTCTGAAGCAAAATTCCTTCCAGCCCGAGGAAGCTGGTCAAGAGCTGTGCGGAAGCAGCAGCTTTGAACAGTGCCGTGACCAAAGCAAAGTCTCCATCTTTTTCAAGGAAGGGGGTCTCTGAGCTGCCCAGCCAAGGGGACAGGCACTGGGTGGTGCACAGCAGCAGGCAGCCCTGCCCTCTTCCTCACACCCTGGTGATCATGTAGCCAGGGAGCAGTTGCCAGAGCTGCCTCATTATCTCTTTTCAAGAGCAAAATCTGATTAGATTTAAAAACCAATCAGTAAAATTGAAAACATTCAGATTTTCCACATGCCGGTGAGCAAACCCTTGGGTTCAAGAGTTGTCATACGAAGAACAACACAACTGCAGCCGGCTGGGCTTTGCCCAGTTGCATTTTCCCCCACCCAAGAGGACGGGAGCAGGCTATGGACCTTCCCTGGAGCTTGCCTGGGTACTACCACAGCAAGCCTGGATTTATGGACAGGTTTTGTCCGCAGCAACCATGAGGTGGCCAGTGACCCATTGCAACTAAGCCCCAGAAGGCTTCTGGCCATGTTCTAATGCTACTGAAGCCAGCAAGAAGAATCCCGCCGGTTCAAGCAGGATCAGGATTTGGAAGCAAGCAGAAAGGCTGAGACAACAACCTCTCTCAATATCTCAGAATAATCTCCCAGGTGACGGGCATAAAACAGTGTTTACAAAAAAAGCCAAGCCAATTTTACATAGTTCTCCTATGAGGCAGCCCTCTTTCTGTGGCTTGTCTTACAAAAGCAGAGGAGCCGGCGTTCGCAGCACTGCTAATATCTAATAAATCAACAGATTGAAGGCATCTTTCCAAATAGACAACTGTGTTTATTAGTACAAGACGCGAGTAAAAGCATTCTGTAATGAACATTTCCTCATTTCTTTGTTTTATGTTTATTATAGCCTCTCCTCTGTGCAACAAATAAAACTGACATGAGGGTTATGAGAGTCATAGGCACACTTGGATTATTTTTTTTTTTAATGTGCCTGGGGTAACCAACACAACACAGCAATGTCGCAGGAACTGCAAAGGGAGTAGACGTTGTTTCATGTTACAAGGCAGACCAACACAAATTTATGTGGGTAGTTTCCTGGGAACTGATCCAAAAAGGACCTTAGATGTCATCATCCCCAGCACTGCAATGCCGAAGCTTCAATGTCTGTTCCCAGGGTGTAATCTCCAGTCCCAAATTAGGCACTTAGCATGGACAGAAGCAGGATGCAAAATGGGATGCCACAACTCAATATTGAGCACTGCAAACGATCAGCTTGAATGGAAATGAACCCCCAAAAGTCTCCATTCCGACATCAAAGATGGAGACCACAGCATTAATGAACACATTAGATATATATGAATAAATATAAATATATGAATAAAGATACTCCGCATCTGGAGTATTGTGTCCAGTTCTGGGCTCCCCGGTTCAAGGAGGACAGGGAACTGCTGGAGAGGGTGCAGCAAAGGGCTAAGAAGATGATTAGGGGGTTGTAACACCTCTCTTATGAAGAAAGGCTGAGCGATGTGGGTCTCTTCAGTCTGGAAAAAAGACGACTGAGGGGGGATCTTATCAACACTTATAAATACTTAAAGGATGGGTGTCAGGAGGATGGGGCCAGGCTCTTTTCAGTGGTGCCCAGTGACAGGGCAAGAGGTAATGGGCACAAACTTGAACATAGGAAGTTCCATCTCAACATGAGGAGGAACTTCTTTACTTTGAGGGTGGCAGAGCACTGGAACAGGCTGCCCAGAGAGGTGGTGGAGTCTCTGTCTCTGGAGACATTCAAAACCCACCTGGACGCGTTCCTGTGTAACCTGCTCTGGGTGACCCTGCTCTGGCAGGGGGGTTGGACTAGATGATCTCCAGAGGTCCCTTCCAACCCCTGCCATTCTGTGTCATTCTGTGATTCTGTAAAAATTGTTTCCTTATCAAGCTAATCAACCTTGTACTTCTGGAAAAGTGATCGGGGGGATATGAGAAAGATATTCTGTGCAACTTTTTGACACCATTAAAGGGCTAAAGTATATAAGCCTTTTCTAGGGATTTAGCAATCAGCTCAGGTTAACAGCCTGAAGCAAAATAACTCATCTGGTTGTTATTCTATGGGAAATGCCCTGGGGCAGTATGTGTTCGTTTGTTAATAAGCAGTAGAAGTGCAGAATCAGAAGGCTGATTTTGAAAATTCCCCTTTCTGATTAATCAGGACATTTTGCTAATTACATGCTATGCAAAAATATGAGCTTGGATATAGGGAAAATAAAGACCTTCACAGCACGTATTTATCCTCTACAAGAAACAAAGTATGAAGAACTGCCAATACTGAGTCTCAGCCTTCTTTGCGTATTGCAGTGCTGCCAAAGGCAACAGTGTGAAAATTTGCAAGACCCAAATTCATCCCTTGGCGTTATTCACCTCAATCTGGTGGAGATACAGCCGGGGTAAGTTTGTCTTGACAGAGATAAACAAACCCAGGCATTAGGCAGAGCCGCCTGCCAAGAGCAGAGATCAGTGTGCTGCTCCTGGGAGAAGCGAGCAGATACCACCACCAGTGCTGGGCTTAACCCAGACGGTGGCACAGGAGTTAGTAACACGTGCTGTTTCTTCCATGTGAAAGCGCAAGCTCTTCCCCACAGCTGACTGATCCACGCGGATCCAAATCCAGCTGTGGGATGCTTTCCAGCCTTAACACCGGCTACATTTCTCCACCCACAAAACACGAATAAGGACTTAGGTGACGAACCAGGAGCCCAGAAAGAGTATGAGAACAGGGTAAAGTGTGGTGATACTTCCCCTGAATACACTCTCCCCTCCTCCCTGTGCCTTTGTGGTTCAGCTTCCTCAGATAAGACTTGTCTTTGCATTTAAAGGTCCTCAATGGATTTTTAAAGAAAAGCAGATTCTTCGTGAAAGCACATCACTTTCAGTCTCTCCTTGCACAGACTGTTATAGTTCCTGCCTGATGGTCCCAGCTCCCTAGCAACAGATGCGAGATGCCAGTTTTATCTTTTCTCCAGGTTTGGCGGAGATTTAAGCTCTTGATCCCACACATGCACGCGCATTCGGCTGCCGGACCTTTCTGCTGTGTCCTGACAGCCCTTGCCTGTTGACTCCATGGCAACAACGATGAACCACCTGGGACAAAGCCTCAGGGCCACAGTGCATCAATTCAACTTTACAGTTTCTTCAATGTTTGGGTAATTTAATCAGTGAACAGCTCAGTGATTTTATGCTGTGCAGACCTATGCTGGCAAACGCTTTCAGCCTTGAAGTCGCCCACCCCAGATTGCTACGAAAGCACAGCTAAATTGGTCTGTGCATATCTAATGTAGCTGTCATGCAACGTGGAGATCCCATGACATTTGTGTCAGCGAAAGACATCAAACCTTTCCAACGGGTCTATGCTGTGCTCTGCATTGGGATGAGCTAGCAAATGCCAGAGCTGGGACTAGGGCTGTTGTGGAGTTGCAAGCATGTGTTGCTTGTAATACTACATTTTGCAAGGTACCCAGGTAGTTAATTTGATCTGCTGACGTAGGAGTCCCTGGCGGAGTGGCAGTGGGAGCAAGAAGGCTTATCTGAAGGGAAGCTGGGTCTTACAGAGACCAATAGGCTGATATTAATTGTGATGGTCTTCATCAGAGTTTCTCAGAAACATTGAAATACATGTGGTGTTGTTCATCTGATTGCCATCTTCTTGTTTAAAAAAAAAAAAAAAAAAAAGAGAGAGCGAAAAAGACAGAAGTGTGTGGGAAAGAAAACAGGGTTGATTTCAGACATTTGGTATGAGAGCCAGCTCTGTACTTGACTAACTTCATCTGTGTGCCGCCGGGAGTTTGGTAAAGCTGACACGGAGTTGAATGAAGAAATTTGGACAAGGGGATGACATTAAGTGCAAGAGAAATATAGGGTGAATTTCAGGACCTAATGGTTAAGTGTGAGGGAATTTTTTAAACTAAAGAAGTCAAAAAGGACTAAAGGTCCTGTTATTTCCAGCATCTGCAGACAGAGTAAGGCAACCTACTAGGGAAGGTACTTCTTTTCCCTGCCCTGTTCATGTCCATAAGCATCCCCAGGGTCAAATCACAGGGAGCAGCGAGTCAGCAGCACAAGCACCGTGGATGCATACCGTCACACAACACGGACGGAGACAGATGGATGGGAAGGCTGGGGCTTCACTGGGTGAAGACTGGCCCAGCTCACCTGGAAGTGAGCAGATCCATGCCACCTTGCATTGGGACACAACCTCTGTGACCACTGCTTGCAGTGCTACGGGGACCCAGTCTGAGGAATTTAGGTCACCGCCACCCAGCAGGACGTTGCCTGAAGTGCTGCATCCTTTTCCTCCCTCGGGAGCTTGTCTCCTACAAGCGGCGTTGGGTCTCAAATCAAAGGTGGGTCTGAACGCAAGGAGGCAGGTGCCAGCTCTAGATGTCTGTGCCACTCAGGCAATTAACTGACAAATATAAACCAGATCTCCACATTTCAAAGCTCATTTGCATTGTTCCTGAGACAGTCTGTCGGAAAAGGATGCAATTAGGTTGAAGATTTATGTGGGGGAGGGGGAGGGGGTTGGAGAGAAAGAACAAAAAGTGAATCCGTCGAATACCCAGGCAAGTGGCAGTTCTGGCACGAGCATCCTTCGGAGGAGAGCAGTCAGCAGGGCTTCAGCAGCCGTGAGGGAGGCACAAGAGCTGCAGAGAGGGGATGCTCACAGCCGTGAGCACTGGCGTGTTGCTGGCAGCCTCGGCCGGAGGCTGCTGCTAGCAGTTGAGCTGCTACATCGCCAGCCCAAGCTGCCGTCCCCCCTTGGCAGCACGAGCCAGGCTGTGCGTGGCTCAGCCGATCCTCCGCCGCTTGCAGAGTTCAACTGCTGCCCTTCATGGGCCATGCCTGTGGGCACGAGGGTCCAGAAGGTGCAGCCCTCCATTCACCAGATATACTTTCCTGCTCTAAATAGGAGGGTTGTCATTCCAGGACCATGTGCAAGCTCAGCAGTCACCACAATAAACAGACCTGCAGATCAGGCAGCTGGGATGTACCTCTCACTTGGCTAGGTTATACGGGCAAGGTGCCAAAATCTGTATGACTGGCTTCCCTCAAAAGTAGGAAAACTACATAGGAATCGACTCAAAGTGGATGGCATACCTGCTATATAAGAGTAAAACCACCGGAGTAAAATCACCACAGTAAAATCACCTGTTTGGCATTCAACACTAAGAAGACTTGGAGTTATTTTCCACTTGTGAAACTAAAACTTGTGAAGAGAAAAAATAAAGCTTTGACTTGCAAAGTACTTTATTCTGCTCTGTGGTAAAACGATTGCAATAATTAAATGATTAAAGCATTTTAATGGTTGTTGGAGATTGTTCAACTGGCATGGAAAAACGCATTCCCTCCTTCCACTTTTTTCTTTTGGCTCCACTATGACAGGAGCTAATGGTGTCTGAGCAGGTCGCTTGTGAGTCTGGTCCTTTATTTGCCACTGGGCAGTCATTTCAGCAGGCTGCTAATAAAAAGCACTCCTGTTTCCATCCTCCAGGCAGGATGGAGAAGCTGCCCTGCTGCCACAGGCAAGCCCAAGGCTAGACCCTACAGCTGTATTTTAACCCAGATGGGTAAAATGTGTCAGAGTCCCCTTGAACAACTCAGTCTCGACAGCCAATATATTTGCATGTGAATTAGCAGCAGACAAAGAGAAGTGATCGGCTGTGTTGCCTTTGTCTCACTTGGCTCCACACAACAGTGGTTGCATGGCCCTAGGACTTGCAGCAGGAGAGACAGGGAGCTGCTGATTCCTAGCCATCTCCCCCATGACACTCACAACTTTCTAAATCTCTGTTATATCCTCTTAAATGCTACCTTTTTGAGGTTAAATAATTCAAACCAACTCAGTCATTCGTTGTATGAAGACCTTTCCTTGTGCTACTTACCTTTCTCCGAAGCTGTTTGCAGAGAGGGGCCCAGAGCTGCGCAGGGGTAAGCTGAGACCCCTGCCCTGGCAGCAGCTTTGGGGTTTCCATTTCATGCTCTCTTCATTTCCCGATAATTCTCAATATTTAGTTGGCTTTTGATAGCTGCTGTGGAAGGAGCTGATCTTTTCACGGACCTGTCTGCTGAAAGCCCATCACCAGACACACAAAATGGGGGTTTTCCCCCCCCCATACACACTGCTTCACACAGTGATGTAAACTGCTTGGTTCACAATATCGATCATTTATCTCCAAGAATTTGATTTGCTTTTTTATTGTCAGTCCGTCTCATTAGGTCCCCTTGCAGTTCCTAACAGTCTGCCTTCACTTCAATACTTTGAATAACTCTGTGTCACCAACAAATATTAACTCATGTCTCCCTTCCCTCTCCAGATCACTTATGAACATGTCGAACAATCCAGACATGGCACAGATCACTGGCACAGATTGCTAGCACAGACTAGAGACATGCACAACTCCCTTGGTGACTTCCCTCCACTGAGATAAATGACCATTTACTTCCAGCTGCAGTTTTCTATCGTTTAGCTAATTACTTGTGCGGATTACAACCTTAACTCTAGCCCCCTTGGTTACTTAGTTTCCATAAAAACTTTCCCGACAAGACAGTTGGAAAACCAAGGAGCCTGCATCACCAGCATCACATATTAGTTGACCAAAACGCCCCTAGAGGTTTGTTAGGCAGAACTTCCCTCTCAGAAGCCACGTTGATTCTTCATCACTTGCCTGTTTTTGTCCACATGTCCACTAACTCTATCCCGTATCACAGTCTGAGCTCATTTGCCTGGCACAGATGTCAGACTTGTCACTTCCTAGATTCCTCCCCAGTCCCCCTCCCTTTTACATGTGATTACAGTCACATTTGCCTCCCTCCAGTCTTCAGATGCCAGTCAATGAGTGTTAATTACTAGCTAATTTCTTAACTACAACTTGTATGTTAGATTTCGTTTAATATTAATTACATATAGAATTTCAGATGTCTGAATTATTCTACTGTTAAGATTTTTCAGGACAAAGAGGAGACTTATACTGAATCTCATGAAGGACTCGGTTTCATCCAGAAGCTTGAATTAATTACAAATTCACAAGGTAAGCATACATATGGCTTATTTGCCTAGCCACACAAGTTGTTAGGCATCCAATTTACATACAGCAGGACTTTGCTTGCACAGATGCTGCAGAGCATGAGCTAATGCATTCAATTACTGAAAAATCCACCCTGCTATATTTCATTGTTAGGTACATAGTGCTTTATGCACAGTTTATTTTGTACTTTCTTTTTATTTATATCTCTCATCCCCACTACTCTTTTCTTCAAAAAAACCTGTGTTTGCAACTGTTATGCCGATGATATGTTGAAGTCTTGAAAGTAAAATTGACTGGTCCCTGCTGAGATCAGTGGAATATTTGCCAGAGATTTCAACATGGTGCCAGTACTTCATCCAGATCTGTCCGTTCCTCCCGCTAGTAGTAAGAGCAGAGAAATACTTCGCCTTGCAACCATGCTCCACAGATAAGCGCTGCCAGTCCCAAAGAGCTTACTGGGGATCAGTGAGGGAGAGGTGAAACAAAAGGGAGGCAGACACCCTTGGCAAAAGAAACCAGTTCTTGAGAATTGTGTCTCAGATTTCACCTTCTGATATTAGAAAAGCCTACGCAGCCTGTTTCAAAAAGGCTATCTCAGAAGATATTAGCAGTGCATTTATGATGTGGCCATGAAACTGGACATAGAACAACATAAGCGATGGCCTACAATGGCCAGAAACTGATCTGCTGGAGGATATTTCCTCCAAAGGTAAGAAGGCATCTCTAGAGCTTTAGTGTGCCCTGTACACACCTACAGCAGAGTTTTAACAGGTGCCAGATCTGTGTTCTCGGTAATGGCTGTGTGGAAAGGGTCTCCAGACATAAGATCCCAAGAAGTACTACAAAATATCTGAGCAACCTGTAAAACACTGTCAGTAGTGTTGCAGACTAGGGACTAAAAACCTATTTTCTATCCTCTGCCCTTGTGCACCTGCCACCCACTATTTCTGCCAACAATTTTGTTTTTCGTGCGTGACCAGTACAGCAAGCCTTTGCTGGATGCAACTTACTGCACATCAGCCAGGATGTGCTCATGATTTCCACAGATCTCCAACAACTTAAACCGCCAATCGCTCAGACATACTTAACAGTGAAGTGGTGTTGAAGAAATCCAGCACTTCTTTAGTTAATGGTGTTCTTTTCCCTCTCCTTTAAGACAGGGAAGAATCATTTTTTGAAGCATAGGGAATGTACTTTTTCCACTTCAGTTTAGATGCTTAACCACTTAAGATTACCTTCAGATGGAAGTGACTTTTGTGCTAGACTTGATGAGGAAAAGTAAGTGTTTGAGAGCAGGAGGAAGGAAGAGAAGAGCCCATAACTATGTCCTTTCTGTAAGCTGAAGTACAGATCAGTTACCAAAAATGAACATGAAGCAATCAGAGCTAAATGCCCAGGTGCCAGCAAATTGTAGGAGGAATTGGGTGTCTACTTAAGTTCACCCATTAAAAACAAAGACCCAAGCTTCCTGAAACAGAAGATTTCCACCTCTGCTTTACACGCGTCCCAGACAACCAAATGAAGGGGAGTATACGGGATATTGTGAAATAACTCTGGAATTCTGCATGCAAGTGAGTTTATTTTTATTAGCTGTTCTCCATGTAAACTTTTTGCCTCTCAGGCACCTCACCTCAGACGTTCCTGGCATGCATGGCTCACAGCGCTTGCCTTTGCTTTATTCATGAAATCCAATTCGTGATAGCAGGAATACATTCCCTGGGGGACTGTCAGGGTTCTGGAGGCTGGCACAGAGTGCTCTGAAATGTCACCGGCGGCTTTCCGTCAGTGCTCAGCAGCGGGCTGCAGTCCAGTCACATTGTCCAAAGAGGAACTGCACGCACATTGTAACAGCCGAAGCAAATTTACCTGGGTTGTAACTCCGTAGCTGCCAATCGAGTTGATCCAAGCCAAAGTCTGGTCCCCTACTTCAATGAACGTGGCCAGTTAACGTTCATTTATCACAGTTTGATTAATTCTAAACTTTCTTTCCACAAGAGTTCGCGGTTAATTAGGTGGTGACGGGTCCTGCTGTGACCTCCCTCGGGAAGAGCCGGGTTCTGTGGGACGATGGAGAAGAGGCAGCTGTGATACTAAAAACCTACCTTGTACACAGCCAGTGTGAAGGCACACCCAGGACATTTAACGTCTTCAAATATTTTACTAGATTCACTCAGGAAAAAGGGGACATTTCTGTGAGATGCAGGCACTTATTTGGGCCCGCTTTGACCCAAACAGGTCAGCTGAAGGGAGGACATGACCACGAGCAGAGAGAACGTATTTGCTGACAGCGCCTTGTGCAAATGCCTCTGCCTCCCTTAAGAGCTCATTTAGCTGCCACAGGCTAACCATTTCTAATCAACCCCTCCCAGGCATAGCCACCTAATTAGTTTAATCGCAGAAAGATTTTGGAGCTTCAGAAGGTTCAGGGTCCATTTAGTTTCTTCCCGCTTACGTTTCACTTGCACACGTCCGCCTTCCAAAGCCCCAGCCGGGATCCCGAGCAGAGTGCCAGACCAGCATGTGCGTGCACGCGTAGAGGAGGTCGCGCTCAGAAACTTTTGATTAGCTAGACAGCTATTTCATTTACAGACAGCAGCTGAGCATCATCCAGGAAAATGAGTTAACTGAAACATAATTAACTACATGTCAGCAGAGCAAGTTGAATTAGCCTGTTGAGGAAATTAACAGGCACTCAGATACAATAGGGCTTCCAAAGAGCCTATAGAAATAGAATAAAGGGACACAGCAACCAACTCACATTTCTAATTAGAGAAGAAAGTATGAATGAAATACAAGTTTCCCCCACATCTTGCTCACCTTTCACACGCCCTTTCACGGAGGGATTTCTACCTGCGGGAACATTTCAGGCACATCTAGAACTTGTTTAATCCAAAAGTTAAACCGTGTTGGCAAGTTACTTCAAGTCACTTTAGGCAGAGGGAGGCCAGTTTCTGAGGCAGCCAGTCATGCACTGAAGTAATGCCGCGTGAGTTAGGAAATCAGCCATGCAGAAAAGCCAGCGAGCTCCGCACAGCAGCTCATCAAAGGATATTCAGTGGGAACACTCAGCAGTCAATCCTGATGCTGAAATCCAGGCTCAAGTTTCAGTTTCAAGTAAACTCAAAGTTCACAAGTGAGGATATTCTCTCACAGGTAGCTGTAAGCCTCTTTATTCCGCTTTCCTGCTCCCAGGTCAATTCTTTGCCTCAGATAATTAAACCCAGTGTGGTGCTAAGGGGCTGTACAATAGGGCATACCCTGGAAAACAGGCCAGGACCTCAGCATGGATGCTGGAGCCTCTCTTTCCCCCCAGCCTCCCACCTGCAAACAATTCAAAGCGCCAGAGCTGCAACCCTGCTTTGGGCATCTCTGCAGTCTGGGCTCTGCTGGCCCGGGACCCCTTTGCCTCCAGGGCTGCCAGCCCTCCTTCCATAAGGGGGGGGACACAGGGGAGCCCCAACCCTACAGCCCCCTCACCCAGGGTGAGCCCTGCCTGTGTTTTCCTAGGGACTGAATCCCTTTCCAGCTGCAAAGGTAAATACAGAAGTACTCTTTCCATCATGTCTGGTGGATGCAGGAGTTTTCTTCAGGGCCCTCAGACAAAAGCGCGTCATTCCCAATGTGTTCATAATGCTTCAAGCACCAGGACTTGGCCCTCCGCATGTCCCGGTCCCTGCTTTCCTATAGCCTATTCCAAACAAATACAAGCAAAGACCCCAAACCTACCAGCTGCTCACCCAGAGCCCTCCCTGTAAAACTCTGACTTCCCAGCAAGTGTGAATGGGTGGGTGAATTTAAGTTCCCCTCCTTGCTTTTATTCATAAAACCATGTTTGCTGTTACTCCTGATACAAAAAAAAAAAAAAAAAAACCAACCAAACAAACAAACCACCAAAAATAAACCCTTTCCAAACAGAAATGGAAAGCAGCGCTCTCTTTTTCTGACACGTTTTGCCACAGTCTCAGGTTTAAACCAGACCCAAATGGCCATGCTTATTATTCTCCTGTGGGCAATGAGGAAGCAGTTTCTCAAGCTAGAGATGTAAACTGGAGTGATTCATTGTGCTTTACATGCCTCGTGTGCTTTTCCTAGCCAATTTAGGTAAATACGGTATTGGAAATCGGGTTCTGTATGAACAATCACTAACAATTACTGCTAAGAGTCCCATCACTTTTTGCTTCATTTAATATTCTCTGTAATTATGCTAGTCATAAAGAAAGTCATTCGGTATTAATGTGGATGTCACACGCCCTTCCACGGAAACCTCAGCAATAATTAATGCTCCATTAACACCTTAAGTGTCTTGTTATTATTTATTCATTTAGCATTAAAATTGATGAGGCTGTTTTAGGGAGGAAAGAGTCAAGATATATTGTGCAAAATTAATTTTTTTTTTGCGTGTGTCCACACCGTCCCTGCAAGAGCCACGAGACATTGGTTTAGTGACGAATGCCAGTGCATCTGTAGCCTCAGCTATATCCTGCTCCCTGCCTGCTGCTGTACTATAAATAGCTCTAACTCAAACAGGGAGATACATCAATCACTCCAAGAGAACACCAGAGGAAAATCAGGAGATGATGTCTGGCAAGCCTTTTGGCGGAGAGACCTAAGACCCAGGAAAAATTCATGCTGTTCCCGTCTCCGTCATACTTCCAGATGTCTGTGACCAAGCCACGGAGAGTAAGTCCTCTCCCTGTCAGACTGTCAGGCTCTTGGTTCAAAAGAGGGCATGGGGTGCCTTTTGTTTTCTTGTTTTTTTATGGCCAGGGATGAAACATGAAATATTTTGTTCAAGCAAAATACCACTTTTTTTCACTTCTCTTGATCCACCAAGAGGAAAAAAAAAACCCAAACCAACCTTCTGGAATCAGTAGGATCTTCTCTGTGATTTGATTTTCACTTTGGCTGCTGGAAAAATTCAACCATTGTCCGGGCCGAAACTTCAGTACTGCCTTTTAATTAAGCATCTCAGCGTGTCCGCCAGACCCTGATGAATTACCCTTGCCAGGTGGGCAGGTGTGATCTGCCCGGGGTCGCAGAAAAGGAAATCCGTGGCTGCTGGCAGACAAGCTCCCACTGGGAACCTGTGGTACAGCTGGGACAGGGACTCAGGTCTCCCGCATCCCACCCCTGCGTTTCACCAGTGCGCTCATCCCTCCTGCCCTGCTGTCTTGAACCGGAGGGCTGCTTTCAGCATTGCATTTGGAGCAGTTTCTCTGTGTTTCCCTACCTCTATATTGGCGGTAATTGATTTTCCAGCTATTACCGTCATCAACAACCTTACTAACAAGAGACATCAAGGGAAAGAGCAAACCCCCTATGGCTGAGTTTAATAAGGGCTGGAGTTCCCCAGTCGGGTCTGGACTGAACGTAGCCTTCTCACACTACAACTTGGAAGAGTTTTTTCTTTCTTCCAAAAACAACAGGGAGCTCTTCTTGCCGCACAGCCCCCAGTCCTCAATTAAGCTATCCCACAGCTGTTACTGACTTCTAAAAGTGGATCAGTCCAAAGTGCGGCCTTTGTGTGGAGATTTACCACCAAAGAAAAGGAAAGAAAACCCCCCAGTGCCTGAAGAGACAGTTAGACTTTTGTTTGACACTCTCTCGCATCCCACACACATACATATGTACAGACACACAAGGTACCTTGAAAATAACGTCTTCTCACTCATTACAAAGCCTCAGTTATATTAGCCACAGCCATATGGTTTTTGCACACGCTGAAATGTCATATACTTACGCTGCTTTTATAGTTTTCCTTCCTTGCAGGAAGGCTTCATGTGGAACAGGATGTGCTGCCTCCTTTTTTCCCTACATTTTGCTTTCCTTCCCCTCCGTGCCATCTGCAACAGCTTCTCTAAAAGAAGCAGTTGAAATAAAAGGAGTGCTCCTCGCACTGCCACCACACGAGATAAGCTGCTCAGCCTTCGGCTGCAAGGGCGCTTCTAAAAGGGGCTGAGGGCTCACCTCACACGGTGCTCCATCACAAGTGGACATTACTGACACTCGTCCTATGCCCAAGCTACCTGACCATGGCACACGACTTCTGCGGCTTAGCAGGGGGTAGTTTGGCTGATAAGCCAGGCAGTTCATCATTTCCCACCATGGGGACCCTCTTTCCACGTGCTGCTTTTCCTCCCATCCTAGATATTGCACTGAGATTGCTGCTATAAAAAAAGCAAGTGCAGCAAGGTGCATACAAATTGCAAATAAAAAGTTAATGGTCGCATCCTCCAGCGCTCCATGGAGAGTAAAGGGCCATTAGCTTCATTAAAGGAAGGAAAAGCATTCTTTTGTGTTCCCATTTTCCTCTTTACTGCAGCGAATCTTCATGAGCACACACACATATCTGTGCCTTGGAAACCTTGCTTTGAATTATAGCTTCTCATTACAAGGAAAAGGCTTCAGCTTTCAGCTTTCCTTGCCAAGTATTTTGCTGCCTTTCCTCCACAAAAGTCCCCTTGATAATTTATCCTCAATCTATACAACCAGAGGTGGCGGTCCCAGGAACCTGGATCCAAACTCCTCACCTCTGGGTCTGACCCCCATGGTCACTACATGGGGTTGCAAAGACCTCTATAATTCTCTACTCACAGCCAGTAACTCCTTCTCCTCCATTTCCACTCCTGGGTTGCACCAAGCCAAGGCACAGTAAACCCACTTGTTTTGGCTTCCCCATCACAACATGAATTTCTGCAGAGGTGAGCGCTTACATTTTGTGGCTTCCTTCTTTCCTCCCAGGCCTGAGTCCCATCTTTACTAGACAGCTGTGGAGGAAAGAGGTAGCCCAGACATGGGGAGCTTAACTTTAAGAAGACCATGTTCTCATGTATCACTTAACCTCTGAAAATAGTAGGCTGGATTTTCTCCTCAGTCATTTACTTGTAGTAAAATCCAAGATATTTCACTAAATTGTGTGGACCCGGTTTTCACTGACTCCATGGGCTGGTTCCCAATCTATGTCAGCGTAATAGAGATTAAAAGCAGGCCTGGGTGGCCAGTGACTGTTGACACTCATGCTCCTGCATTGGGTCATGGTAGGGTCAGGACAGTCATTATCTCTCTGCTTTGATGTCAAGCTCTGAGGATACCCGAGTTACCCCAGTTTGAGTCTGGATTTAGATCTGAATCTGAATTTTCTGTCAGAAAGTTAGGATTCAGACCCAGGTGAGGTTCTACCATGACACACCAGTTGCAAGGAGGAAATTGTGAAATGTGGAGAAACTGGACACAAATCAAGTAGGAGGACCGAAGGTGGCATTCAGCCGAAGCAATTTTACATTTACATGGACTTCATGATGATGTAAGATTGCTGAACACCTGGCTGGTGAGTATTTCATTGACTGAGGACTCATAATCTTCCACATTTTTTTCATTTTTACAAAGCAGCAAAGAGGTTCTCTTTGCTTACCAGCCTCATAACGGATTTTGCAAACTGTCTGCCTTGTTTCAGCAACCATTTCAGCACATACTGGATTGAATTTTCTCAAGCAGAATCCAACTTTGCTCACATCTTGCCTGCACACACACGCACACACACACACACACACACGCACACACACACACACACACACACGCACACGGCCCAAAAAAAAAAAAAGAAAAAAGAGAAAAACTGAGAGATACCCAGCCTACTTGCAAGCCAGGAATAAATACAATTGTGTCATTCATCTGATTTCCCCCATTCCCTTCCTGAGGAATCGGCCCATCTGTAAAAGTCAGTGGATAATGGCTATGCACTTCTCAACAAAGCTTCCTACCTGTGAAAAACAGCTGCCAACAAAGACAGAGTTTGACTGTCAGGAGGCCAGCGCACAGATGCTTTGGGTAAGGAGTCATGACATGAAAGACGAAAGGATCACTGCTGAGGGCATCTGTTACTGATCTCAAAGAAAGGAAGAAGGAAACATTCCTGAACCATTTATACAGGAGCTCAGGATCTCAGGATACTGTGCTCATGGGGCCTTTAATTACCTAGACATCTGCTGGCTATGATATTCCTCAATCCTAAACCAAAATACATTTTTTTTTATTCCAGGTAGGATGACTTTATGACATGGAAAGGATAGATAATAAATCAAAAGAAGTGAAGCTATTCTAGATCGAATGATCCAGAGGGAGGAAAGAACTAAAGGTTTGAAGACAATAGGAGAGTTTGTAATATTGACTACAGCTTTCTAGAATTTGGCCTACCTAAACTAACAGCTGGTTCTGGGAGGACACAACCCCGCAAAGGGGTTGGAAAGTGAAAGTGCACATGGATGAGAGCTAACAGGCCAAGTGAGAAAAACATGTCATTCATTCCTAATGTTTATGCTTCCTTCATCTTATATCATAAACTGTCCTCAAACAGGTTGCAATCTTTTAAAAATCTATTTGCTACTGAAATAAACTGATATTCAAAGCAATGTCACTGGATACATAACTCAGATTGTGCATTGCTGTTCCTTGATCCAATGAGTGTAGTGCCACAGAAGCGGTGTTTAAACCCACATTAGCAGACACGTAACCTTTTTTTTACCCTGAAGATACTCCATAAGAGTTGCTTAAAATGCACTTTTTGGATCGTTTATTCCCTGCTATTAATAGGTTTACTTTAGCGTATTTACAGACGAGTGCCCCCAGTGAGCTGTAAACTTAGATCTACCTCTAAATATAGGCATAGCCTCAGTGCCACATGGGAAAGGAGAGAGCCACGAGCTCGGTCTTGTCCACAGCATCTTTCTAGGGAATTGCCAAGCACGGCATTGCGTGTGTCAATACAATAAGCAGGCAAGCTTGCTTAACTGCTCACTCAAACGCGTGCCTTCCCTCAGCTCTGCCGATGGCTGCAGTGCAAAGAGAAGGAGCAGCCGAATCCATCTGAGGAGAGTGTGTGTGTTCTTCCATTAGGACTTTAGTCAGGGAACACTAGACACCCTACTCAGGGAAAAGAGGGACTTAAAATCGATGTCAGGGTAAATCAGCAAATCAGACCAGAAATCCAAATTAAGCTGAGAGATTAAGCCAGCTAAATTAAGCTAGCCTCAAGCTGCGTGCTAAAATTGTTCGGAGGAGCAACTAAAGATATCAGGTACACTGTAGATGACAAAAGGATGGGTAGAGCAAAAAAAGATTGAAAAGGGTTAAGAAGAACAAGACCAGGCGTTACAGATACTGAGGAAACCAAAGTACTAGAGAAACAGGTGAAGGACAAAATTCTACGGGAACACAAACTGACTGAAACAATGAGCTGCTTCATTAAAGGGTCAGGAAGTACAACCACAGAGACTTTGTCAAGCCTGTGTCTGAGGAATTTCTCTCAGAGATGCTGAATTGCCTTTTGAACCCTTCCCAAAGGTTATATGTGTTTTCTTTGTGTTTCTGGTCCATTAGACTCCTACCGTGAAACCTTCAGTCTGTGGAGAACTCGGCTAATACTTCACCTTACCGAGGCAAGCAGAGCCAAAGGAGTCATGGAAGGAGAATTAGGCACATAACAATGCTTAACTTTGCTACAAAGATTATAGCTCAATTATTTCTGTTAATTAGATCTCCCTCTCCATGCATAACAAACCCTCCCTTGCGTGGAAAAGCGCTGAAGGCCGCGAGCTGACAGAGACCAGCAGGCGAGCGTGTCTGGCCAGCCGCCCTGCAAGCCACCCGGCAAATCGCTTGTGGAGATGTTGCTGAACTCGCACAGACATGAAAAGCACAAACGCGTGGCCGAGCGTCGAGCCTCAGCATCGCGTGTAGCTCATCTGCAACCTCAGGCGGGTGTTCAAGGGGCTAGTAAAAGTCTGCTGCTTCACAAAGTGCTCTTCTAACAAAACGGGGCAGGCTGTATTAGCACCTCTGGGCATATCTGGTGTAGCCTCCTCGGAGAAGGACACTGCAATGGGTGGTCTCGGGCATAGCTTTCCTTCTGCCTGACTCGCACGAAGCTTTTATATTTATTTGTAATGTTCTTTACGTATTTATTCAAAAGGCTAATGACATTTAAATGAAAAATCTCATGCTGATTAAAAGCAGGTAGGGGAATAGCTGGGAAAATGAAATGCGCCATACATAATCAGATCCAGATGACACGCAGCCCAGGGTTTTGAGGGAACGAAGCTAATGAATATAGTGAACCTCTGGTAATTAGATTTGAACAGCCATGGCAAAGGGAGAGGAGGGGAGGAAATGCAAACATGGTATAGATCTTAAAAGGGGGAATAAACATGGGGGGAAAAAGTGTTATCCTAACATAGGCTTATAAAAAGCCCACATCACTGACTGTAAGCCAGAGGGAAGGACTGCAGAGTGTTTCTCCAGCTTTCCCTTTCAAACTCATCCCATCGTCTTTTCACCCCCTGCTTCCACAGTTGTGCTCATTTTTGTTTCCTCTCCTCCCCTCTCTTCTGCATCCCACCCTCTGCTTTCACCCGCGTCCACCATTTCACTCTCTCTCCGATCTCTGGTGTTTTCCAGGCTGAAGAGCCCTTCCTGGACCGTTCTCGCTTCTCTTCCAAGGTACAACCTCTCCGTCCTGCCTGTGTAGTTATCAAAGCAGTAGAGCTCCACACTGCCCTTTTCCTTTTCAACGGCACCAGGCAAAACCCTTAATTCGGACTAAGTACATAAAGACATGCATTTCTTTAACATGTGAGCAGTCCCACTAAAACTGGTGGCGTAACTGGGGTGTTACGAACCATGGGTTTACGTGCTTGCCCAGAGGAGAAGCTCAAGCATTAACTCCTTTTCATTCCCAAGCTGACTTTACCCCTTTACCCATTGCTGTTGCGTTCAGGTCCATCTCCTCGCCTGCACACAAACCCAGGCTCCTCTCGTGCCTGTCCTAGCAAACACCCACCCGTGGAGAGTCAACCTCCCACCTCCACAAGTCCCCGTGCTGGCAAGGAGAAGCCCGGTTTTGCTTCATGCTCCTTCGGGCACCCAGGCTCCACATGACACCTGGGGTTGGGCTCCCCTAGGGTGGTGGGCAGAGGGCGTTCCTGGCTTTCGGCTGGTCTCCATCCCGAACTGACCATGTAAAGGGCTTTTGTGCAGCCCCGGTCGCCTGCCTGCACTGACAATAGCCCCCTTCGAGGTATTGCGCACCCCAAGGTTAGGAGCCACGACGGGGCTGCGTGACCAAGCAAACCCCTGCTCCGCCATGTCCCGGGCACCCACGCACGGCACAGACAGGGAACAAATGGGTTACAGTTTACTGAGAGATTTAGTGGCTTCAGGGGCCCGATGCCCTGGACATTGAGCCTCCGCCGGCCTTGCTGAGCAGGTCTTGGGACGAATTCCTCACATTGCATTGGAATTAGAGCAGAAACCCACCCAGGGCAAAATCCTGCCCCTCGCTATACCCGGGCAACCCCCCCGGACATTGCAGCATCCTGTATGTGGAGGCACTGAAGGAAAAGAACAGTGTTTTTCCTTTCTTTTGTGTGGATAATGAATTCTTTTCAACTAAACGAAGAATCAGCATCACTATTTGAATTGTACATTTTTACGTTGAGTACAAAGTCTTTAATGTCTTTCCAATGGAGGGTTATATAGAGTGTTAACAGAGCTGTCTGTTAGGCAACAGTTCCACTGGAAAAGCAGAAAGCGAGTTTAGACGGTGATAAAATGCAGTAATATTTTTTTATTTTTTTTTTTTTTTTTCTCTCTTGATGCCTTCACTAAAGAGTGGAAGCCTCTCTTGGGATCTATCATTTGGATTATAATCTGAACTACTTTCTGTCAGAGTACTGACTCTCTGGACCAGAGAGATCAGGCTAGCACTGAAAAAAATAAACTCCCTTGGGGAGATTTAACACAACCCCTTTTTCTCCCCTAAGCCAGAAAATCCTTTAAAATTATTTTAGTAACACTAGCAACCTAAAGCAGAGAAAAAGGCGAGAAGCCGTTCGCTTCGCCCAGATTTTGAACGAGAGCTCAACGTCTCCTTGCAGCACAGTTCATTACTGACGGGTTAAAATCATTTACTGGATCAGAAATATTCCCTCCCCGGGAGACGTTGATTGCGACAGTAGGCTTCCCATTTGCATATCGCACAGCGCAGCTCAGTTAGTTGGGTTTAAGGCAATCACATGTTAAAAGGCAATTTGGAGAAAATTACATATAACTTCAGATGTCATTCACAAAGGATGGGGTAGTGGCGTCTGTTTCTCATAACCTTTGAAACATTACACATGTTTCAGACCAGTACTGTTTCTTTAGAAGTAAACCATATAATCTCTGGATTTTTTTTTAAATTAAACATGGTAAGTTTAATTTTGGATATTGTTATTCTAAAGAAGACAATGCTAACCTTTTTCGACCTTCTCTGCTGTGTAAGTTATTGTTGGCAAAGTTGCTTTTGGTCTCTTTGTCTGATCCAGGAGTGTATTTCATGAATTGCCTTATAATTTTAAGTGGTGAGTAGACCTTTGTGTTCTAGATAAGGTCACAAAAACAATTTATCCAAGGCATTTGACAAAGAATGGAAAAATTGCCCACTTTTCCCATCAAACATAATTACCATTCACCACATCTAAATGAAGCACTTGTTGCATCTTTACTGGAGAACCAAAAGCCGCTATGAATCGCTTTATTTGTCCATTAGCAGAAATCTGGTGCAGGGAAAACAGAGGAAATGGGCTTTAACCCTCTTAGTGCTCTGACAGAAAATTGATAGAGCTGAAACTTACGCCGTGCGGCAGACTTTTTTTTTTTTTTTTTTTTTTAAGAATGACAGAAAGCCATAAGGCAAAGCCTCCTTCCCCTCTCGCTGGAGCACACAGGGTCTGGAAGTGGGCTGGGGAGATGACACGGGGGCAGGGGAACAGGCAAACCCAGAGCCGGGCTCCGCAAGTTTATTCAATTAGGTATTAAATGTTTGGAACAAGGTTTCATTTGCCAACAGCTGTATACAATCATTTGTGGTTTTGAGGCCAGGGTAATTGGCATGTTATGAGCTTTTGCCTCAGCTTTTGGCATCTGCCTGAAAACCACACGGGAAGAGGGAAGGCTCTGCGCGGGGCTCAGCCAGGAGCCGGCCCCGGGGAGCGTGAGCTCCGGAGGGCAGAGAGCTGTCAGCGACCAAACCTCACCCGGGTCTACTGCATACTGGGCAGCTGGTGCCCACCAGCAGTCCTAGCAAGCTCTGGTGAGCGGGAGAAGGAGTCCTCATTAGACTGCATCCAACCAGAGCCAAGATTGTTTCACGTGCATGGATTTATGCTTTTCACTAAACACGACTGTTTTCAGGAAATCGACTGAAGCTCCTTGCTAATTGGAAGCAGTCGGGGAATTTTATTTTCCATTGTGTGCTTCAGCCCTCAGCGATCGAGCAGTCACAGCTAAGTCCATACAGCTCGGAAGCTGCCACCAGCTTTTATGCAGCGGTGGCGTGACCTCCCTGGCCTCCCTTGGAGCAGCACGGGATGCTCTCTCCATGCCACATTTCCTTGCAGGCTATGCTTGGAACTGTGCACACCTACTCCTTGCATCCTCTCCCTCCATTCTGCTTTTCTTCCCCTTTCACCAATTGCAACAGCTCTTTGCTACGGGATGCTCTTTGGGGAAGCCATGGCCCTTTGCCGCACATTTGTACAAAGCCCAGCACAGCAAGACCTGCCCAGGTCAAGACTCTTTGGCGCTGTTGCAACATAACTGTCACATGCTAATAACATTGCGGTGGAGCCATGCTTCATCATACTACAACTATCACCAGATAGTATCACACAACTCCTTTTAGAATCACCTACAGCCATTTACTTACTGCTTCCTATTAAAGGGGAGTCAACCTTGAATGGTTTCTCTGGCTCACACTACTGCCATAACCAACATCAAGTCCTGGTTTCTTAATTGCTTATACCTTAAAGAGATATCCTGTGTCCTGTAGAAAAGCTCCCAACTGATGTCTAATCATTAACTAGAGAAGAGGAAAGCTGAGACACACAGAGCTACTCTGCATTGGTGTTCTTTAGTTATAATAATGGATTGCTTTTTCCCTGTGGCGATCACAGCTCTTTACAAAGAAAGAGGAACATTGTTATTGCCATTTAAGGGGTGAAAAAGCTGAAGTGCTATGAAGGAATGTGCCTTGCCCACAGTTACACAGCAGATCAGGGACAGTCACTGGGACTACATATAAACCCACCAAAAGCTGTGTCATACTCATGCCCCTAAGTGAGAAGTCAATGCAGTTACTTAATAATAACAGAAAGTATAATTTATCCCATATACGTCTGAGAATTGATGCCAGTTGTTTTGGCAGACACTCACGTGCTGTTTGATTCGGGTGATCCTGTTCTTAACACATACTTAACTGCTTATTAACGGGATGAAGAGATGCAAATGAAAGCCTCCAGGCTTCACAATAAGCAAACTTCGCCCCTTGATCACAGCACAGTGTGTCCTGCTCCTAACAGCTGAGGTTTTATGGTGGGTCAGGTGGACAACAGATGTTCACCTGCTTAACTACAGTAGCAGTAAAACTCTTAAAACAACCGATGAACAAAAAGGGCCCATCTACTCGAGCTGCTTTGCAATCAAGCAGGAGCCCTTCAGATGTCTTTGTCCATATGTCTCATCTAATTTCCTTTCAGAAAACTCAAGCAATGGAGCCTCTGCTCTTTTCTGGGGTAAATCATTTCTTCCTGCGGTAGGACCCTGCTCCTCTGATGCGGCTTTCCTCCCCCACCCCACATGGCTAATTTAACTTTTCCCTTCTTACCCATGCTCGTTGGCGTGGATGCAATATACGCGCCAAAATGTCATCATTCCCCCTCACAATCACACTGTTATGCTTGCTCATCTGGTGTCCATCTGTGGGGTGTTGGTAATGAACTCCTATTACACTGGAGTGTAGAAGGATCAAGGGCTGAGGAGCACGGGAATCGCAACTATTGCACCAAGATGGGTGATCAGACCCTGTTTACTGGGTGCAGTACTGGGGTGGCTGTGTGAAACTCCATACCCCATGGTATGCAAGAGGTCTTGCAGGATGACGCTATGCTCTCGTCTAGCAGAAACCCTACGCATCCTTTGTCTGCCTTTGGTGCGGTTTGTATCATAGTTGTTTAGTAGTTACGAAGCTCCAGGCATATTTGTAGATGTTTGAAGTCACAAGTGCCCTGGGTGTTCCAGTATTACAGTGATGGAAGATGCCATGTAAATACCTGTGAAGGGAGTATTAGGATGAAACCCTTGTCCTGTTGGTGCCAATGAAAAAACTCCCCTTAGCTTCCACAGACCTAGGTTTTCACTCTTTCTCTTCAAAGCTGAGTTTCACTTGGTTGTGCCCTGCACTGTACTGCAGAGCAGTGCTAGCAAATCCCAAATGCACTAAGCGCTGGAAAAAGCTCAGCAAATAACACAATGGCGAAGGATCTGAAGTCAGGAGGTGGTGAGAGGTTTTGCCAGCAGCACCAGAAACATTCAGCCAGAAGATAATTGCACAGAAAGACAATAAAAGCATCATGGCTAGGCTGGAGCTCTCTGGTGGCATGAGTCCAGGGGAAGGGTTGGGAATGATGAAGAATAGAGGGTAGCTTCCTAAAAAGCAGAGAGCATCAGAGCAATTGCATCCTCTTGCACCCCCAATGCTGCCTGTGCAAATACTATTAATGCTTTCCCTCCTGCTCCTCCCATCCCAGGAAAGTTTATTTAAGAGACACAGTATGTGCAATGGTTGGATCAGGGAGCTGTAGCATTTCAGCCTGTTTTCCTTTTCTGCCACTGATTGTTTTAGTGACTCTGGGTAAAACCTAAGTGACTTCGGAGCTTAGCTTCCAGAGTGCCTGTAGTGTGTTGAGAGTAAACAGGACCAAAGAAAACATCAGTATTGATCCGTGTGGGTTTTCTGTGCTTAGTGGTCTCTGAGCAGCTCAGGTAAGGGTGCTAAGCTAATAGGACCAATGATTTTCTCCAGAGCATTTACACTGCATCTGGGGCTGCTGCTGTCTACAACATCATGGAGCTGGTGCATGCTAAAGTCTAATTTTTAGTGAATTTGTATGAACAGAGACTGGCTTTTTTGCTCAAAGCTAGTGTTAGGCAGCACATGGAGATACGTGGGATGTGAGCTGGGATTTAGTGGTCACACTTTCTGCTGAAGCATCTGTCTGAAGCCCAGCATCAGGCTGGCTTCTGTGAGCCTGAGGGAGATATGCGGTCATGCTTGCCAAGCTTTCCCCAGCAGAGAGCTGCTGGCCATGGGTAAGACAGAAAGGGCCACAGCAGTCACTGTGTTCACATGGGGTAAAGTTACTGCTGTTCATAATGACATGAAACCCTTGCTGAGAAAAAAGTTAACAGGGAGTTTTTTCCTCTGTGTACCTCATACGTGCCTGAGTTTTCTGCTGCTAGAGAGAGAATGCCAAATACATTTCATATCCTCCCAAGGGGGAAATTTGACTAAAAAAATGAAAAGAGCTAGGCATATATCTCCTCTGAAAATCAATGGGATTTATGCATCCCGATCTCTTTCTCATTTTGAGACTCTCACCCCACACGTAGTCCTCAGCTATGCTTTATATGACCGGCTCCCCCCACTTGCAAAATCACTCCCTGCCTTTGATATTCATCAACAACGGGGATCAAAACTAGCCTACAAACCAGTGATGGCAGGTTTCGTGTTTGCCGCTTTCATTTTTCTTTAGCCCTCTGATAGAGCCCTGGGAAAAGACCAGCCTGCAGCCTCTGCTCAGGGCTGAATTAATAAGGTCACCATGCACCAGGGTGGAGGTACATTGTCATACGGTGACAGAGGGATGTCCAGCTAAGCTTGAGGGGGTTTGAAGAAAAGATGCAGCACTCAGCTGAGCTCACCGTCAGAGGCACTAATCTTGCATGTTTGCTCTTGCCTGGAGAAAGCAGCACTGTGACTCATGCCAAACAGTGGAAGCAGGCTCTTACCCGTGATGTTCCTGTGGAAATGCCTTTTCTTACATGCTGGGGAGGAGGAAGAAGAAGACAGGGGGTCATCTCAGCTCTTTAATAATTTATGTGGTGATTTCCTTGAGGATGAGCCACTTAAGGAGGAAAAGCAGATGAAAGAATAAGTGAGCAAGTGCCGCTGGCTTGGCAAAGCCATCCAAGAATCCAAGAGTTGATAATTCAAATAGGCTCTTTGTGAATTCCTTTGGTTTGCTTTTATTCATGTGCCACCACTATTCCCCTGTCATTAAGCAACCTCTGGAAAAGCATGATTAAAATCAAAACCAAACCCCATCAGACGAGCAGGGAGGCATTGCTAGAAATATGATCCTAGCAGCCATGGCTTTTATAATCTCATCTGCTTCCTTATAAAATCAATGGGATCTGCTCTTCCTGTTCCCTGCATTGAAAAGCTTGTGGAGTTGAGGATGTTTTTTATGCCTAACAGGACATGCTGGGTTTGGCCTGCATAGTCCCTTTTCCTCATCCCTCCTAATCCTCCTTGCTTTTCCTTGCATTAGGTTGCACTCCTCTAACTGCTTGTAAACCAGAACTCTGGCAGCAAGCGTATGAAATCTCAAATGGGTTATGAACTTCATGAGTGAAAATACAGAAGCCTCCTTGCAGACCTTAGGCCCACTGAGATGGCAGGATGAGTTATGAAGAGGTTCAACCTTTGGGCTGCAATTTTTTTTTAAAGTTGATAAATCTTTATACTGAATTATATGCTGGCATCATACCTGCTGTTAAAACCCAGCACACTGGAGTTCCCCAATTATTCACTGCTTCTCACAGTACAGGGATGAGGGTCTCCAAGGAAAGAATTGGGTACCAGGATCTGAGCTACAGGAGGTGCTTCTTTTCCACAACACTTAATTTAAACTGTGGAACTCACTGCCAGACAAAGCTGAAAAGGCAAATGTTTAAGCAGGCTCCGCAAAAGAACTAAGGATAGACTTGCTCATGAACAGTGATTAAAGAGGACAGTACAGATGGCTGAGAGAGTTGGGCTTTTTCAACCTGGAGAAGGGAATGCTCTAGGGAGAACTTATTGCAGCCTTTCAGTACTTAAAGGGGCTTATAAGAAGGATGGGGACAGGCATTTTAATGGGGTCTGTAGCAGTAGGACAAGGGGTAATGGTTTTAAACTAAAAGAGGGAAGTTTCAGGCTAGATATAAGGAAGAAATTTTCTACAATGAGGGTGGTTCACTGAAACACTGGAACATGTTGCCCATAGAGGTGGTAGATGCCCCATCCCTGGAAACATTCAAGGTCAGGTTGGACGGGGCTCTGAGCAACCTGATCTAGTGGAAGATGTCCCTGCTCATTGCAGGGGGGTTGGACTAGATGACCTTTTAAGGTCCCTTCCAACCCAACTATTCTATCATTCTATGATTCTAAGGAAGAATAAACATACAGAGACCTCCGAGCAGGCTGGAAGGTTGGGCCAACAAAGGTAGCATGAGGAAGTGGGCTCTCCTTTGCTAAAAACATTCATGACTGGATTTGACTGATCATGACCCTGCATAGTCCAATCCAGACCCTGCGATGCCCAGACGCAGGGACCCAACACAGACTTTCTGAGATGCTGTGGATTCAAGCTTGAAACCAGAAAGTCAGGCCAAGGGGAGGTTCCTTCTTCCTTTGTCTTGCTGCTTTTGTTTTTCTACGTACCTGCTACTGCCCATTGCAGAAATGGCATACTGGGCTGGGTATATCCAACCTGAAACTGTGCATCACTTTTTGTATTCTAAAGATCCCTTTGCTGTAAAACCCCATTTTCCTTTCCAAGGAGGGTGACTGTAAATTCAAACTTCACACCAGAGGTGGGGCAGCCTTTTGACATGGACATGCAGTCATTAGGATAAGCGATATTCTTCAGATGAGTTGCTAGCTGCTGCCCAGGAAAAAAGAAATTGACAGAAAGCAGCCAGCTGGGAATAAGAAGGAAGCAAGAGATGCATGTCCTGAACATCACTGCTTCTGTCGTTAAAGCTGTCTCCTGTACGTGTGCATGCCTGTATACCACGTATTGCTGAGATAGAGCTGAGTGCTTAGCAGATAGTGTTACTTGCAAAACCACTGCCCCCAAAGGACCATCTCCGATCAATCTAAAATGATTGTGGGTTCACTCAAGTGCCTCATGACTTACATCCGCCTGAGACAGCGGCTCTCTGTTTAATGGCAGTAACAGTGTGCGCGCAGGGAAAGGAGGCAGCCGAGCGGAAGGAAGGCTGGTGTGAGTGGATCGGCTCTGCGTACACCTCATGGAAAGAGCCCTTCACAGGGTGATCCTCAGACCATGGTATGAGGAGCCCTCAGCAGGCAGCACCGCCCTTGCTCCATTGATGTCAGGGGATCCGCACTGAGTTACGTGAGTTGCAGGTGCAGCCTTCTGTTACATTGCCTTTGTTAATGAAACAGCTGGTACAGTAGGTAGCATCCCAGGCCCTCAGTCCTCTTCGTTTCAAGGCCTTTGTCCTCACCGGGGCAGTGATCTGGAACAATGACTGGCTGGGTTTGTTTCTGGGCCAAATAAAAGCTCGCTCTGTGGCGCGCTTCAGGGGATGCCGCTGTGGCTCACAGGCTTTCATCTCACGACCTACCGTTCCGTCGGCTCTGCCTGCAAAGCCTGTGTAACTCATTGTGTTTGTTCTCAAAACAAACATGCCAATACACTCTTTTGTGGTTTGTTTTTTTTTTTTTTTTTTTCCATAGGAAAACCGGAGCAGAAGAAGCCTGTGCTAACAAGCCAGCGTGAGCACGCTTAGCTGAGAGAAGCCAACAACAACAGGGGCACCACTTTCAGACTTCCTCACAGCTCTGCAGCAAGCAGCCGTGAGCAAAACAGCAAACCCAATGTGGAAAGAGCCACAGGCAGGGTTTGCTTTATCAAAAAATGCTGCCCTTGTGTCCTGCAGGCACTGGTCGTGGTGAAGCCAGGGACCGGGCTGTGAGTTTTCCCTGGCTCTACCTTGGCCTCACTTCACTATGGTGTTGGGTGCAGGTGGATCTTGTGTGAGGCTCGGGGTGGAAGGACACCTGAGTTTCTGACCACCTTCCTTGCCTCCCTTGGGTTGCGTGGAAGCTACTGGAATGAAGGTATAGCCCTGCCTGTCCCAGCCACGCCGGGAGGCAGGTCCTGCCACAGGAGTGGGGACAGTCGAGCAGGGGCCCCGTGGCGGCTGTGTGAGGTCCTGCTCTGAGTGAGACAGCCTGAACTCAGCAGAGACAGTGGTCCGAGTCCTGGGTGCACAGCTGCTGGTGGCTGTACCCTGTGGTCTGCCTTATACATCCTATGCTTTGTGTTCTCGATTTGCCCTCTAACCTCTTCGAACTGTCTTCTCTAATGTCTAAACAGTGCTCAGACTGGGACTGTCAGGTTTACCATCCAAATTATAATTGTACCCAGACACGATATGAAGATTGAAAGTACTGGAAAGTTAGGAAACATGAGAATCATAGTATCATAGAAGAAAGATTAGAGGTACTGCTAACCATAGAATCATAGAATGGTTTGGGTTGGAAGGGATCTTAAAGATCATCTAGTTCCAACCCCCCTGCCGTGGGCAGGGACACCTCCCACTAGACCAGGCTGCTCAAAGCCCATCCAGCCTGGCCTTGAACACTTCCAGGGATGGGGCATCCACAGCTTCTCTGAGCAACCTGTTCCAGTGTCTCACCACCCTCACAGTAAAGAATTTCTTCATAATATCTAATCTAAATCTACCTTCCTTCAATTTAAAACCGTTACCCCATGTCCTATCACTATAATCCCAGACAAAGAGTCCCTCCCCATCCTTCCTGTAGGCCCCCTTTAGGTACTGGAAGACTGCTATAAGGTCTCCCTGGAGCCTTCTCTTCTCCAGGCTGAACCACCCAAACTCTCTCAGCCTGTCCTCATAGGAGAGGTGCTCCAGCCTTCTGATCATCTTTGTGGCCCTCCTCTGGGTTCACTCCAACAGAATTAGAATTAACATTGCCTCTGTACTTTAATACATGGAGAACACAGTCTTCCCTTGGCGGCTGCCGTGGTTTCTGTGCAGCCCTGTTTTGCTGTGAGGGGGAGAACCCAGTGACAGGTTTGCCCTCAGTAACACCCCACTGCTCCAACAGGGACTTAAACACAGGCTCCCACAGCAAAGCAGTCATGCAGGGATGGCTGAATGCGTTGGAGGTGTCAGCCGTTGTCATGGTTGTGCCCTCCTGCCTGTCCTGTGGCTGCGGGAGCACGACGCCAGATGGCCACCAGGCCAATGGGGTGGAGGAGCTGATGGATGGAAAATATCTCAGCTGGAGCTAGTGATTATTTCTACCCCAGATCACTTCCTGGCATGGCTGTGCCAAGCCTGGAGGGGAGGTAGAAGGGTGAGGATGAGAGCAAAGACTAGGGAAGAAGAAGGGCTTATGTTGGCTTTCCTCCAAACAAAACACTCTTCCAGCTTACGCAAGCAGCAATGCTTGCGTGACACTCTCCTGGAGCCTCTTTTAGCCTTTGCATCTCCTTTGCCAGTGGTTTTTTTTTTCCTGTGTTACTTAACACGTTAAGCAAGGACGAAGTCAGGAGGAGATCTAGTGAAGAGAAGAGAGGTCGTGGCGCTGAGTGGCTGAGTGCTGCCCTGGGTAACCACGTCCTTCCTGCTCAGCACCTCGGAGATGTTAAACACATCGCTCCAGCCAAGCATTTTGTAGTTGCTGCTTTGCTTCCTCATTTTTTGAGTGCTTTCAAGTCCTTGCTCCAAACCGCAAGAGCACTTGGACTTCTAGAAGAAAATGCCATCGTATTTTTGTCAACACAGCCATTAGTCTCCTCAGGTATGGCTAACCTGTTTCACCAAAAAATTCGGTCTGGGGCAACCCCCAGGAATGTAAACTTTCAGCCCACAAGATGAAGCGTTGGCAACACTGATAAATACCTCAAGTCAGGCTCCTGGAATGGGAAGCATTTGGCAAGCTTGTAAGAGGCGAAACCAACCCACAGCACTCGGGAATAGAGCTTGTCCCTATAAATAATAAAAAGGAGCAGCTGCTATCTAAAAAAGTCAGAGCATGATGCAAAAATGTCCCCAAGGGTATTTGTATTGCAGGAATTGGTGTACAGCTGGAGTGAGTGTACAAAATGCCTGTTCGAGTCTATTTAGACATTACTTGTGCTTTAACGTGAGGGTGGCTGGGCTTCCACGGGCAGTGTGGAAGGCTCTGTCCCTCCGGGACTCCTCCTTCCAGAAAAAGGGGTGCAGAAGTGCACTACCTGAGGCCCATTATCCCATTTTCAGAAGTGATTCAGGCATCTCTGTCCCCACTGCTTAGACTCAAAGTCTAGATGACTAGGCTTCTACACCACTGTGTTGGGGTCTGCTTCTTCTACTTCAGCTCTCAGCTGAAGCTATGAAAGTGATGTAAGTAAAAATGCTGAATCCGACTTTATTCCAAAACTTGGGGAAAATTTGGCTCTGGGTACCAGTGTGTGTTAAAGCTGATGTGCTTAGTACCCAGTACCTGCGAAAAACAGGCTGTTAATCTGTGTGCTTCACTGTTGGTTCCCGCAGCTGAGGATGTTTGCCCTGCACATCCCTTTCTGTGGCTGGCAGCAACAATGAAAAGGAATTACTCCTTCCTTTAAGCATGTGGGAGGGGGTTGAGGAGATGAGAAAAGACACGGATCACATCAGCTGTAACTGGTGAAATCCATTTTCCTTCCTCAGCCCTCCTGCCATCAGGGTTAGAAAACTTTGTGTTCAGGTGAGGCTCTTCTCCCACTTTGGTCATCCAGTCCGACAGAAGGACAGGCTTGCAGACAAATGGTGCTGGGGACCCATGGTAAGAGTCCCCCCTATTGCTGGTAGACTTCACATTTTAGGGTGCTGCTTTCCAGCAGCTTGGGGCTTGATTGAAGTTGATCTTGACTACATGAATAGCTCCTGCTATTGACTTTTATGCATGTCCTGGTTTCAGCTGGGATAGAGTTAATTTTCTTCCTAGTAGCTGCTGTGTTTTTGACTTAGTATGAGAAAAATGTTGATAATGCGTATTGGTTTAGTTGTTGCTAAGTAATGCTTATATTAAGTCAAGGACTTTCTCAGCTTCCCATAGAAGCTGAGAGGGAACACAGACAGGACAAGCGGGCCAAAGGAATATTCCATATCATATATGTCATGCTCAGTATATAAATGGATGTTGGCCAGGGGACAGGAATCCACCATCGTTGCTCGGGAAGGGCTGGGCAATCAATCATCAGGTGGTGAGCAATTGTATTGTGTCACTCATTTTGTATATTCCTTTATCATTATTGTTATGATTATCTTCTCTTCCATTACTGTTCTATTAAACCCTCTTTATCTCAACCCACGAGGTTTCCTTTTTTCCAATTCTCCTTTCTCCTCCCCTATCCCACTGGTGGGGGAAGTGAGTGAACGGCTGCGTGGTCCTGGTTGTCGCCTGGGGTTAAACCACGACAATGCCCTCTCTTTCTTTTTTTTATTGCCTGTGTTTTCTTCTTTTGTTTTTCTTCCGCATCAGAGTCACCACATCCTTGAAGTGGGAGCAGAGAAATCAAAAGAAAACATTTAATACCTCAAGTGTTTTTAAACCACCAGCAATCGGTAGGAGCCTGAAGAGGTCATCCCTGGAAAAAATCCAGCTGGTGAACTCCTTATGGATGTCACCTTTCCAAGGGCAGTGCCATTTCCTCATGGTGTGGGTGTACTTATTTATTATGTCATTAAAGCTGTTTTCTTTCAGGCAGCCTTTAAAGATCTTCCCTGGGGATTCACCAGGCTGGGCAGCAAGCCAAGTGGAACCCCCTAAAGTTAAGTGCTCAGCTCTGTTGGACATAAACCACTTAATATTTCAAAGACAACAAAAGTGGTACAGATCCAATTTGTTTCCAGCAGGAAAGAAATAACGGGCAAGTAACACACGGAGCCCATCACAACGGACAAGCAATGCCATGGGGACTCCCTCTTCTTCAGGCAAGAGTGATGTGGTGCTGTACCTTCATAACTAGAGGTGGTGATTACAGATCCTGCACTCTGCCCACCATGGCTCCAGAGCGGCCAAGAATATTGCCCCCAAATCCTGTGCTTTATCGTTCTGATGTGTTTTTACTGCTGCTAAGTCGCATCATCGCTGCAAACTTTCCCCTCGCCCTGCTCACAGTGCTCATATTTTGATGCTGTATTCCTTACATGCAGTTGTCCAGAGCTCATGGGGTAGTGCTGTTCATAGTTCACTGTCCCCAGACTAGGTGACAGCAGAGTCACATCTAGCACATGTTCTTCCTCTTCCAAGATGCTCAGCCTGCTTTCATAGCGGGTTGCCACCGTGGGTTTTGAAATTTGCTTTCCACAAACCTTCAGCTGGGTTAAACTCAGTTGCTGGCAGGTTAGCAGTGTGTGACATGCAGGGTCAGCTGCAAAGCCTCTCGAGGGACAGGAGGAGACTCCCTGGGTTTAAGCAGGCCATAGATCCAGCCAAAGGGAGGGAGGTCAGCAAATTGTGTACCCTGGCTTTCCCTGCAATGCGGTGAGGAATAACACTGAACACCAGGATGATGTGTTTTAACCCCAGCTGAAGCCAAGTGCTTCAGGATCTCACAGTTCCAAGCGCAAAGGATATTTCTCTCACCCTTCCTACAGGTTTGCTCTGCTCAGTCCTGGATTAGGTTTAATATCTGGCACAGGTTTTGGTGTAACCTGCTTTTGTCTCTTCAGTGAGCTACAGTCCTGAAGAGTTGCCAGCTTGCCAGGAACGTTATTACTGCAGGGCCACTCCGATAACAATGGAGTTACTCCAGATTTGAACTGGTAGAGGGCAAATCAGGATCTGACACCTCAAGACATCAGAAAAACTCCCATCGCCACCACCATCTCTCTTGGACAGGACATCTGGGGCCTGGTGCTCCCTCTCAGCAGGTTGGGACAATGAAAGATACCCCCCTCGCTTTGGCAACCCCAGTCGCCTGGCTGCTCTCCTCCCACGCTGGGACACGGCAGTGCAGAGGAGCTGGTGGAGAAAACCTGCAGCGGGGAAGGGAAGCTGCCCCACACACCGGCAGTCCCGGCCGGCATGGCAGATCCCAGCAAGAGCCACGGCTCGGAGAAACAGGGCAGGAGGCAGGCGAAGAGACAAGACCAGAAACATAATCGTCTGTGTTTTTGATGAATAAAACATGGCTGTCCTCACAGACAGAGGGCGAGGTAATAAGGACCTCTCTATCAAATATGTGTTTGCTCTCTGTTTCTTCTGGGCTTCAGGGGCTTGTTTTGCAAATGGGTGTTTGTATAGCTGGAGCTGCCGCGTTGTGGCTCGTGCTGCTCAGGCTAACATCCTGCTTTCCTCTCTGCCAGAAGCCTGGATTTTCAAGTGTTCATGACTCAGCTGTAAATACATGGTCCGAAGATGAGCTGAAGCAGCAAGGATCCTTCCCAGGGGCCAGGTCTTGCGCTGGCTGGCTGCAATGGGACTCACGTCTCCTTTCGGATCCAGCACCAAAGGGCTGGTGCCTGCCTGGCTGCACCTGCCTGGGGAGGACCAAGGGAAAACTTAGCCTCCAGCAAAAGTCCCATGGCCATCCCAGTAAAACTGGGCCACCAAGCGGGTGCTGGCAGACTGGCCACATCTGCATCCAGCCAGTTCTGCTGGTGTGCCTAGACCAGTAAAAAAAAGGTCCAAAGGGGTTGAGCTGGCTGGTCACAGCTTAGACCTCCACCCCAAACACTTTGTGAGTACAGAAATGCCAGCAGGCAGTCCTCAGACAGGCAAGGACAGCAATGGCAAGCAAGGGACAGCAGTGACACTGCTCTGCTGCAGGCGTGAGCTCTTCGGGCACCCCCACCAAGGTGCGTGATCTTGGTAAAGATGCAAGCTGTGACAAATGGGTATTTCTGCAATGAAAGCCTCCTCTCTCCCCCATTTTTGTCCAGTAACAGAAAAACAGAGATGGGGAGCAACAGCTGGAAAAGTCATCCTGATGGTGGTGGTAGAAAGTCCTCAGGGAAGGCAGGGAAGGGTGTCTGAGTGGGGCACCTGTGCCTGTGCCCTGCACCACCGTCCTGTCCAAGGGCACTTTGCAAACTGGGATGGATGAGCAGGGCCTTGGGCAAGGGATACCTAACAGCAGCCAGACGGCGTGCTTCTGCCATGCTGAGGCCTTCGGTGCAGATCAGCTGGTCTAGGCACACGAGGGAACCTCTGCATCAGTTTGAGTGGGATATAAAATAGAAATGTCCATCAGCCTTGCAGGCAGCTTCTTACAGCTTTTGAAGGACAGTTAAGCTTCAATATTATGTCACTCCAGCAAGAGCACTGAAATTACTCCTGATTTATAGTTAATCGTGGGGAGTAGAATGAAGCTTATTGCCAGATAGTTTCAGTGCCAAACTGCAGTTGGTTTGCACCTTAAGAAATCCTGATAATAGTAAACATGTGAGTATTAAAGCAAAACCAATGTTCTATCTGCCCATAACCCTCCAGTGTGATTGGTACTGGCAGGGTACTGCAATACCCGTCCTGCAACCCAGCTTCCCTGTCCTACAATCAAGACAGGTGCATGCACTCATTAAAAAAAAAAAAAAAAAAAAGCCTAAATGACTGATTGAAGCTAGGTATATAAAATAAATATTAGATTAGGAGGAAAAAGAACAGGATGTGAATTAAAACTTAAGGTATCACCAAAGGCAAAATAAAATTTATCCTGTGTTCATGGTAGAACTGAAGGGCAAGAAGGAGTGGGGTTTAAATTAGGAGCAAAAGGTAGTAACACAGTAGCGTAAGGCACTACTTATCAGTAACACTCCTGGAAGACAGGTGTGGTCAATAGCTTTCTCATGATACTAGGCATAGGGGGAAGGATGACTGTGAAATACTCCTTATGGCCCAGCAACAAGAAAATATTACCAAACATCTACTAAAAAACCAGTTATTTTTTAACCAGCAGGTAGGGATTGCTTGCATCCAAGAATCTATGGTGGCTACGCTATGTCCTATGGATCTTTATGGGGATGTTTCCAGAGGATTAGGAGAAAATTAGTATTCTATTAGACTTGCAGAGGGGTACACTAGGCAAGCCAGGCAATTGCAACATTTCAGCTTGTAACAATGGGTAGCAGGAGCTGGCTGGGGCAGGAAATGCTTAGCAATGAATTAAAGAGGAGTAGTGTTATGATTTAGTAGCAGCTCTGCTGAAAAGGACCTCAGGGTTGCGTTGGATGCGAGCCCGCTTAAGAGCCAACAGTGTGCTCTCGTTGCTCGGGGCTGCATTCGGAGGTGCACGGCCAGTCAACTGAGAGGGGTTACTATTCCCTTGTGTCCAGCACCGGGGAGGTCAGATCTTGAATACTGCATCCCGTTTGGGATCTCCTAATTCGACAGGGATGTGAAGAAACTGGGGCAAGTCCAGTGGAGGGGTAGAGTGATGGCTGGGGCTGAGGGAACATGCCCAGCAAGGAGATCCTGGGAGGGCAGGGCTTGCCCAGTGTGGTGTGGGGGCTAATCCAATAGCTGGCTATAGCTATCCAAAGGGTGGTTATAAAGGAAGTACTGCCAGATGACACAGCAAGGGGCAATGGACACAAAGTGTGGCTTGCGAGTGGCTAGGGTTGGACATTAGGAAAAATGTCTTCGCTGGAGGAGGGGTAGGGCAGCCCTGGAACAGGTGCCTGGGGAGGCTGCTGAATCACTGTCCTTGGAGGTCTTCTAGCCTTGTTGACAAAAGCACGCCTGACTGACCTGGTGTTGATGAGGTCTTTCTTCAAGCAGGAGGCTGGACTACATGACATCCTGCCAACATTTCCCTGTGATTTTTAAGAATTAAGGTAAAGAGGTTTGCTAAACGAATCAGATACCTTTTTTCCATGAGATTACTAGTGTGACTGGTAGAGGTGGCAGCCGCTTAATTTACTGCCATATACTTCAGCACCCGTGCAGCTTCCCAGTTGATGATATACAATATTTGGGTTAAGAAATGTGAGGAGTGAAGAAAATCAGTGTGACACCTACTGATTGACTTGGAAGCCGGCTAAATGAGAGATCTTGAAATGAAACGGTGGATGGGGAAGTGCAAGCGTGCACAGCGTTACAAAGTGGTGCGTTTCTGGCAAGTTTCCTTGCAAAGAGTGGCAGGGGGTTTATTTAATATTTCTATGAATGAGCTGGAAGAGCCACCACTGGTAAAGCCTGTGGATGATCAAAAGAAAGTGATAAGCATTAAATTAGGTGTGTTAGTCATCTGGAGTGATTAAGTTCCCCAGGAACACAACCCCAGCAAACAAGACATGGATTTTACAGTGCTCAGGTTGGGTTGGAGAGTGCATGCACACAGGGGGATCAAGTCCTTTCTGAAACGGCAGGAGGGAGGTCCAGCTGCATGGTTAGTGGAAAGGCAGATCCGAGTGTCACCCCATAGCCGGGGAGGTCAGCACTGCCCTGGGATGCAGACTGGGGAACCACCAAACAAGAGGGAATCACTGCCGCAGCCACTGCGGGAGCACCGTGCCCGCTCCTGGGGTCTGTGAATCAGGAAGGATGCTGAAAAATTGGGGAGGATTCAGCAAAAAGCCATGGGAATTACTGGACTGTTGCATTAAGCATCTGCTTTAGTGTTGGCAAGGCTAGAGCCCCAAAAAATAAAATGCAGAGTTAACAGCAAGAAAGACACAAGCAAGGGGGTATGAAAATCCTTTAACTTTAATAACTTAGAGCTGACAGGAAAAAAAAGCAAACCAAAACCTCCTCATTTCACCCCTCCCCCCAACATTTCTGCAGCTACCAATTGCTCTGCTTGAGCAAAACCCAAGTAAGACTTATTTTTCCAGTCATTTGTGATTATTTGTTGTTTTTTTATATAAACACAGAAATTCATTAGTTTATAGAGCAGGGAAATGCTTTCCAAAAACTGCAGCTTTTAAAAGAACATAAAACAAATATTAAAGACTAATTCATGTAGCATTTTCTGTGCCCATTTCTTTTGGGGGAAAAAAAAATGCCAAAGTATTTTATTTCAAAATAAAGAAATCAATACTTACAAACATACAGGCATTTACCACACCCCACCTTTCTACCCAGAAAGAGTATAAATGACTGAATACCACGTGCTTTCCACAAAAAAAAAAAAAAAAAAAAAAGAGCGAGAGATTTTAGTAGAACTATTCATAGACATTTAACTTTAACAAGTGCCACTGTAAACATTTCTTCAAAATTCACCGGGGAACCAGGATTTTATCACTTTAGGAGCGCTGCACGGCTCTGTCATACACTGTGATGCCGGACAATGATCTAATAGACTTCACTGACGACAAGCTGACACCCTGCCATGGCTATGCAAAATCCTCCCTAACGACTGGGAGCACGAGAAAACCTGCAAATGCTACCTCCTGGTTTCCCAGCTAATAGAACAGCACGGACTGATGTGGTTGCAGCAGTCTCGTACAAATAAGGCATGAGGTAAAGTGCCTAAGCCTGGACATTACCACTGACAGTTACTTTTTTTTTTTTTTTTTTTTTCATTTCAATCACCCAGAAATGTAATTGGGAAGTTGCTTCATTGTTCAGCCTTCAAAATGAATGAAGGTTCACTTAAAAAAAACCCAACATCATGTATTTTGAAATGGACTGTTTTAGTACTGCTTCTTGGTTGTCCTTTGATTATGAATATTTCCTATTTGTAAACATGCAAGCAAACATCTGAAAGAATGTTTTAGGTAGTAACAGGTTCTTTTTACTGTTTTGTTTTTTTTTTTTTAATAATGATTTCTGTGAAATTCTTCATGAAGAGGGGAGTTATTTTGTTACTTTTATTTTGAGACATTCTGTCTACCTCCTGAAAGTCTTCTCTACCACAGTAGATTAATAGAGGAAGAACACAATTAACTGATTTTGTCATCATTTTACCCTTGCGCTGAGGTCTGTAAGGCTCTGCAAGACTTGCTTGTCTTCAATTCCAGGGCTTTGCATGGAAATTTCCCTTACTTTGAAAGTGGGTCATATTGGTAGCAATGTTCTTCCTTGTCACTTGGAGTTTCAGATTCAAACCAAAACAACAAAGAAGAACTTTTGCTTGAAAATTCTCAAGAAAAAATAAGACCTAGCCTTACTCTGCTACAAAGCCACACTGCCAATTTTACAGGTTTTGGGTGCAAAACCACAGTTTTGCTGATTTTTTTCCTGGAAAATCAGTCTACTCTCACTCAAACCAGGTAATGTGGGCGTGCAAGAGGAGAGTAAGGAAGTGCTAAGTAGGTTTCGTTTCTGGGACCAATCTTTCCCAGGGTCTGGCATCAGGTTGGTAGTACTTTTAGATGATTTACCCACAGCTCCTTGCACATGTATCATAAGGGGACAACGGCTTGTGGAGTTCTTGTTTGGGCTAACCTCTTGATTTGGGGTAAGGCATAAATTTAACCAGGCATAAGTTAAAGAAATCCTTCTGTAGCATTTCTCACTTATGCTGTTCACAGCTAGACAGAGAGAATATCCTTTTCCATCCACCACTGAAAATGGTGTTGCACTTTGCAGGCAGTTGGGAAAGGCTGAAGCCCTCTACCGGGGCACCCACTGTGGCACCACTGGGCAGTTCCAATGGTCTTTCCCTTCCACCCCCACACACATTCCTGGTGCTTCATCAACTCAACCCAGAGGCAGAAATTTCCAATTTTCCAGCTGTGCACTAAAGCTTGAATTTCTTCGGAAGGAGCCATCCACATTCTCATGCTCTCCCAGGACAGCCACAATAACATCAAACTCTTTTTTGTAGTCAAGAGGAACAGCAGGAACCTGGCTCCAATCTTTCCAATCGTGCTAGTAAAAACCAAGCAAAATCATAGTCTGACCCATGAATTTAGACAGCCAGCTCTACAAACACAAAAAGAGAAGACACTTTCTGTTGAAAAAGGATCATTCTCATTGCTTACAGCAGAAATTTTTTGTATGGTTTGGATTTTTTTCCTAATGTTGCTAAAGATAGCATCACGTAAGGCTTCTTTCTAATAAGTTTATTTGTAATTAAATAAACTCAAAACAAAAAAAAAAAGCAAAGCAATAGAAAATGAAGCAGTAACCAATTAGAGACGCAGAAAGAATGAATGCACATAGAAGTATTTATCTGGGAGCTAAAAAAGGAGAAAATAATTGACCACCTTCATTTATTAAGAAGAAGAGATTGCTGATTATAAACCAAGAAATCTTTTAGTACAGATGCCATTTTCAAGGCTAGAAGCATCCTTTTGCTTTTTGGGTCACATTATTTGAGGATAAAATTTAACAAAATGGGTCAGAGTACTTCTCTGACCAGTGAGAAGACACTCACCAAGTGAGTTTTGCCAGTGACTCTGCCAGATGAGTTAAGCTCATAGGGGACAGACTCGCCCAAATCAGTCACCCAACCTCTCTGAGCTTGCCTTTTCCACTTGAAAGAATACAATAGCCCTTCCACTCTTTACGTCGCCCCACGGGGAGTCTTCAGCCACTCACCTACCTGGATTTATTTTTTTTTTAATAAGCAGTCATGTAAGGTTTCAATTAAATGTTTAAAAGCCCAGTTCAGTGACTGCTGTGTGCTATACTCACTTTACATAGTCCTTTAATGACAGTTCTCATTGGCAGAAGATAAGCACCAGAATATATATGACATAGCCCTGACTGATTAACAAACCCCCCATGTTAATCCTTAGGCAAGCCTGAGATTTTTATCACACAAGCTTAAGAAACTGATAGGAAGGTTTCTACAGCAACCTCCACCCACCTACCTACCCACCCACCCAGCACTTAAATTGTAATAGGTCCTTTCATGACAAGTGGTAATCTTCCTCTCCCCACGGCGTCTCAACGTTGCAGCACACAGACACTGATTTTGCATCCAAAAAAAAAAAAAAAAAAAAAAAGAATGGATTTCATTAAACTTTTTTCTGCACTTGAACCAGGCACATGAGATGTGTGTCTCAGAAGGCAACTGTCAGAGAAAAATCCACCTGGCAAGAGGAAATTTCCATTCCCCGTGACCACCGCAGCACTGGTGCAACCCTTCAGTGCAGAGAGGGGGGTGAGTGCAGCTTGTGTGAGTCGTGCAAGCCCCTGGGCTAAAAGCCTTGTGTTCACCCCATCCCTGTCACCGCCCGCATCGTTCCTGGGGGTATTCCGCCCAGGAATGGAGGAACTCACCCCAGTAGTGGTCCAAGCATCCCTATTGCCTCTAGCGCTCCATTATGGAGCTGCCTTTTCTGTGCCTCAGCTCGTAATGTCAGACAAAAAGTCCTGCTGGGAAAGAGCTACCTAAGAGCGGCCTTGAGGGAGGAGGTATCAGGCCTGGGGTTCGTTATGAAGACATCAAATGGCAACGTTTTAAAAATGTGAGTGTACTGTAGCTGCGGGTAAGCAACAGGAGCCCTGTGATCCCTCTAATGATTGCATTACGGGTGTTTCGCTGTGCTCTGTCATCTCACACGCAGTGTGCGAGTTCTGTGTGCTGCGGAGCATTTCCAGCTTACAGACGTGGGCAGCAGCTGCCGTGATACAGACGGCAAACAAACAAAAGCAAAAGAGAATGACAGTGATCTTTAATGAGATTTTTTGCCGTTAAATTTTTTGTGGTCTAACAAAATCTATAACCAAGGAGAATGAAGAATCAGAAGAGTCAGGTCGTCCCAGGGCATCTGATGCTACCACAAGCCTTTTGAGCTTTGCTTATATAATTTTACTGTCAAGCACAGCATAATGTTCGGCACGCACATGTGTAATACTGAAGCTCCCTGTTCCCAGGTTCTTTGCTCCATTAACCAGTGACATCAATTCACATGTTAAGGGAGAAAAAAAATATACTGAGGATTACTAAGGATTAGAGGTGGACGGAAGCAAAATTTCAGCTCAAACCCCATTTCAAGCCTGCAGTTCAAATCTCTCTCTCTCTCTCCCTGGTCAAGTCTGAGCGCCTTGGGTTTTGACAGCTGCCGTATCTGGCTGCAGACTGTAACTACTAAGTTTGGGAGGATCTGTGGTTATATGGGTGGTTCGTTCCTGTCTGAACTGAAATATCCATCCAGGTTTATAGTGGAGCCCCATTCCCCGATATAAAACCTTTTTATTTAAGACACCCAAGCGTGCTCATGTTCTTGAAAAGCATTGCTCAGCTGTCCCACGAGCAGGGAGGCAGGCTGTAATTTTAAGAAGCAGCTCATCAGAATCCCCGGCCGTCACCTACTAATTAATGCACTGCAGAGCTCTCGCTTGGAGTCTCACTTTCAGAAAAGGGCTGACAGTTTCTCTGCCTTTTTGTTATACCTCCCTGAGGAGCAATCTAATCTGACAAAGCATTTTTCAAACCCACCAACATAAGCTTCTTTGGTGAGGATATATGAACCAGTAAACTCAGCCGTATTCCCAAAATGGTTTTCCAAGTTAAAGGTTTGGGTAGTTTGATTGTGTTAGATCCCTATCCCTGGCTGCCTTCCTGTCCAGAAGGCAAGAACAAGCAGCCCTGTTTCTGTTCAGCCCTGGAGCCAAAACCAGGGACAACAAAACTCCCCCCAGATTTGTGCACAGCACGGTTGTCTGTAGGAAAGTAGCCAGGGAGTGCCAGAGCAATCCAGGACTCCATCACGAGAAGATGGAAGGGCTGCCAGAGGCACCATGGGTGAGCTTGGGGGAAAGGACGGTACTGTGGCAAGGAGCGGGAGTCATCCGAAGGGGCAGGAGGAGAAGCCCGTATTGCCCCTGCTGCAGGGGATGGTGGCAGGGAGAGCAGCAGGGTTGGCTGCGGGACCTCCTGGGGCTGATCCTCAGGGGAAAACCAGGAGCACCCCACCACTCCCCCATGCCAGCCACAATGCTGGGAAATCCTTCCAGCCCTGCCAGTGTGTGTGCTGCACCAACCTGGTCCCCTGCCCACTCCAAGGTGGCCTCCAACCTGAGACAGCACTGCCCCGTGGGCTTCCAGCCCTCCTCTGACCAGGATCCCCCAGGTCCCCTCTGCACTCCCATGATGAGCCCGCTGCCCTGCACAGCTGCAGCCCAGGGGGCTATCTACTGTCGCTGGGACCGGGGGGAAGCAGGCTAGTGGGCATCTTGCACACAGGGGAGTAGCCCTGTCATGAGTGGTTTGGGATTGGAATGCTCCCCGGTATCAGGACGCCTCCCTTTGTGTGGGTGCCCTGAAATCCTGCTGCAAACACAGCCTGGTGTCAGTGGGAGGGCTATTTACCCTCACTGCTCATTTACAATCAGAAAGATGTGTGCTCACCCGTGCCATGCTGAATGAAGCATGAGGACCCATCAGGGTCTGCATAAGCACTCCCTGCTTACTTTGCTGGCTTGGGGGGGTGCCAGGACCCATGTGCTGCTGGAAAGAATACAGAATAAGGCTCTGAGGAGCATGCAGAACAGGGAGCCGCTGAGTGGAGAGCTCATTTTTGGTCACTGGGGAATTTCATGCTCCATCAGTACCACAACTCCGCACAGAGATGAAATATTATGCGGAGCGAGAACCCCTTCATCATATAAATCAAGCCGAGGAAGCATGAACAAAGCCCTTTCTGTTCTCCTTCCCAACAGCCCCGCTGCTTCACAGAGTGTATGCCACAAACCAAACTTCACGACTGAAGCCTTTTGCTAAGAAAAGATGAATTTCATGCTTTTCGCAGGCTGGCTGCGGACTCATTCGTGGGGCTGTCAGAGAGCTAACCTTTCCCTGTTAACCTACCCTCCGTCTTAATAAGGGTACAACAAAGCGAAAGTACTCCTCGTCTTAAAAGCAAGAGCACACTAAACGGCAGAGTACAAACCACCTTTCTGCAGAGGGGGTGAGCAACCACCGTTGATAACGATATTGAAAGTGGGGATTAAGCAGCGGAGCGCTGAGGGAGCCAGCATATGGCAGCCTATTGACCTGTCCCATATGCAGTGGCTATTATTCCCTCCCCACTGTACCGCCACAGGCGCCTGCCCCCTTCCCTCCGCCCCTCGCCCTCCCGCTTCCTCGCTTTCCCCACACGCGAGGGCTGGGGCTGGGATCTGCTAAAACTCGACATTTCTGCATGAACTGTGCAATGGTGTGGCGCAGAGGGCCAGGGTGACCTGGGCCACCAAACAGCATCTTGGTAATCAGGCTCAGCAGAAAAAAAAGTCCAAAAGCAGCTATTGGAGAAGTTGCTCTGGGTGTGATGGTGGAGCAGGCTCTACAGCGGCAAATCCTGACTTCTCACTTTCTTGGGCAGGGATGGGTAGGGTAGGACCTGATTAAACTGCTGAAATGCTATTTTTTGGCGAGGTTGGCAGAGCTTGTAGAGAATGAATTTCCAGACCTGCAGACTTTTGCACTGAGCAGCAGCGAGAGAATGCAGAAATTGTCCCCCCTCAAAATAAGCAGAGCAGATGCTGGTATGGGCCTGTCCACAGATGGGGAGATCCTACCGGGGACCAGTCATGGGTGTTTCTTCAGCTCACACTTGAATGGCAGGAGGATCAATCCAAACTGTGGATCGTGTTCACGCAGGAGATGATGTTGGTTGTGAAACCTGAGCCAGATCTTCATGTGGGACCCACTGGCCTGGAGTGGCTGACGTAGAGCTGTCAGAGCTCACGCATTGCAAGGAGTCCCTTGGCTGAGTCCTGCCCCACCAACCCTTGCCGGGCCATTGCCGCAGTGCCACCTCATCCTGGGGTCCTGGGCTGGGCCTGACCATGGCATTCAGTCCAGTTCCTCTGCTGCCTTTCCAAAGCGTATGGCCCTCTCCCCTTGTCCTCAGAGCTCATATCCATCACAGATAACACTGCACAGAGAGGGTTGCAGCACGGGGAGTTGCACCACTCACCTGACAGTGTTGTGGGCTGCTCCAGGCATGGGGTAGACCTACAGCTGCCTCGGCTGCCCCCGCAAATGCATCACTGGGGCTCCCCAACAGCCACCCAATGGCAGGACTTGAGGTTACAGTGTCAGAGCAACAAAATCCAAACCCAGATGAAACCCACCTTTCCTTAGAGAGTTGTTTGCTCTTACTCAACTGACTGATATGAAGGGATCTCATGGGCAGAACTGGATCCCACATAATCCCCTCTGAAAAAGATATTCCTATGTCCTGCTGCTTGTAGCAGTTCCTGGCAGTTCTCACGATATAGGACCACCAAAGGATTCCCAAACTAATTAAAATGATACAGCTACTTTTAAATCCTAGAAGCCATTAATTCCAAACATGTTTCTTAACCAGAACTCTACACATTTATTTGATTTCTCTGTAAACCCATAAACTAAGCCTCATTCATTGATGAGATTTCAAACTTCTTGAGCCACGCTTGAGCTGCAAGGCCTTTTAAGAGCTTTTGGAGCATGGGGTTTTTTTCCCCACAGAGCCACCTTCGCCTGCATTTTTCAGGCAGCCCTGCATCACGGATTGAGAGCCCCACTTTCCCTTCTGTGCACACACAGCAGTTAAGCCGATATTGCCGCAAGTACAAGGGCACGCACATCAAGGAAAGAGAAGGTGCCCTGCCTGTCATAAGATGATATTAGTCATCATGACCTGAATTATTCTATGAGTCAATGGACAACAGGAAAAACTTCTTCACTATGCTGGTGGCCAAGCACAGGAGCAGGCTGCCAGGGTGGCTGGGCAATCTCCATCCTCGGTGATATTCAAAACCCAAATGGACATTGCCCTAGGCAACCTGGTCATGTTGGCCCTGCTTTGAGCAGTTTCATCACAGCTTTAGGCTGGCTCCCATGCTGGCAAAGGCTTCTTTCCCACTGGAAACAGAGAGCACAGGGGTGGTACTTGCTTGTGTGGAAAGGAGACAGCTTCGCGTGCACTGCACAAGCCCTGCTGAGGGGCAGCTTGTGCTGGCTTGGCCGAGCACCACGCTCACGGTGTCACACAGCGTAAGCCAGAGCTTGCGCATGTCCCTCCTGCACGTGAGTGCCCTCCTCATGCCCTCCGAGTGTTCTGGAGGTTTGCCTGCAGAGTACGGTGTGGATAGGATTTTCCTTGCTGGGGTCAGTCAATACCAGCAAGGAATGCAAAACAGGAACAGAAACAAGATGGGATTTTCTTAGTGCGTTCCTGATCAAGCTGGCTCAGAAAACTTTGGAGGGAGCAAGAAGTATTTAGCCACCACCCCCTGCTTTCTATTCTGTCTGCATCCAAACTATCCTCTCCCTCTGAGTCACACGCTGTGCCCTCTTAAACCATAATCCCACACTTTCACTGTCTGACCTAGATTTCCACCCCCTATCTTCCAAACAGAAATCACAACTGATTAAATCCAAATCAAGCCCCCAACCTCCAGCCCACATTGTAGGGTGAAGGGGCAGAGCGAGCCTGTCCCCAGTGCCCTCCCTGCTGCCCGCCATGCCGTAGGGTGCTGGCAGTGATGCTCGGGTACCACTGAAGTTCAGCAGCACCGATACCATGGGGAGGGAGGGGGTTGCACTGCCCAGGAGTAGGAGCTGCAACCATCAGGAGCCACACAGGAATGAGCGGAGGAGGAAAATGAGAACAAGGAAACCTGATAAAACCAGTAGGAAAGAGACTCAAGACTTCAAGGAAAGGCAGCTAGAAACTACAGCCAGTGAAACAACCTCCTTGAAAGCAGGGGGCTGAAAACATGGCAAAGGCTGCTCAGGCTGCCCCAGTGCTGTACTTCCCGGTGGTGGTGAGCGCAGGGAGCAAAGCCTCTGTGTGATTTATCCATTACACACTGAATTAAGCCGAAGGCCGGCACGTCCTGAGAGCACAGAGGACCTGCCGGCGGCTGAATGGGAGCATTGTGCGTCAGCTGCTGCTGCCAGAAACCGGGTCTGCAGTCTGCAGAAGCTCTTTTCTGGTGAGGAGCGCTTTAATTGCCCGCTCACTTGGTGGCATCAATGCAGACGCTTGTACCTTTGTGCTCCCCTTGCAGGGAGGGCTTTTCACCGGGATCTGTGCCCCAGGAGGCAGGGGAGGAGACAGCACTTCTTAATGGGAAAGAGGCAAGACCCCATCAGCAGAACAAGAAAGAGCAGGGCAGGGCAGCCTTGCCTGCGCTATGTGGCCTTAGAGAATGAATGTGAAAGCAAGAAAACCAAACTCATGTTACAAATCCCTGGCTTAGATGGACCCAGGCTTTTGGAGGGATCACACAAAGGTTTGGAAAACATCTGATCCCTTGCAAACTTTTTCTTTAGAAGCAGGTGAGCTGGAGTTGTCACATTTCTTTGAGTTTTGAATACTAGGAGAGAAGATGAACACGTTCCAGCCTCTAAATCAATATAGTGAAGGTGGGCTTGATGAGTAGAAACTCCATGATTTTGCCCTTCTTTCACCCCGAGTTTTACGTTATCTTAATTCAGTTGATCCATGTCAGGCCTGACTTGCACCACAAGGAGGATGAGAAGAATCAGGTCCTTGGGGACCTTTTGCCAGTGTTCTCTCTGTAGCTAACTGACTTGATGCAACAGTCTGCACTCAAAGGGAAGAGCCCTGTCTGGAAGAACAGATTAGTGGGGTGCCTTTATTCTGGCTGTAACTCCTCTGAAGTAGCAGGAGTCACACCACAGATTAATTTGGACCAGGGTTTTTACTTGACCACCATTAGAAAGGAAGGTTGCTCAGGTCTGAGACACTGCACTGAGACACAAAGACACTGCATCCTTTGTAATGCAAATTTGTTTTCTGCTTCAATAGGCTTCAGAGAATGATGGACAAAAAAACATTGTACAGAGATGTCTGTGTCTTCCCTCTTATTCTTCTGCGATCTGTAACTTCAAAAGAAGGCATTTTAATTTGACAGATGGACATTTAATCATAACTAATAATGGATACAGGTTCTTAAATCGCAAGCACACGGTGCCTCTGCACCTGTAGCCACTCTCCCTTACAAAGGAAGCCTTCTCTTTTCCAGATCGTGCATCCCATTTCTTTTTCCACATCCCCACAAAACCTGCCTGCCCCTCCAGGCAGATCCATCCAGCAAAGTCCAGCTCCTGCAAACACCCATCACTGCTTGCATGGCAGCCCGGAGGGTGGTGAGAGGGGGTCTTGTCAGCTTGGGGTCCACTTCAGCAGCTTCAAAACTGCCCTGAAAACCATGTGAACACGTCTTACCTCCTAATTGCTACAGATGGAGCAGGAGGTGTTACTTTGGGTGTTAGGTGGATCTGTCAGTGGCTGTCCAGACTGAAAAGGTTTGTCCTGGGTGGAAATACCATGACCTTCAAGGTATGGTTGTTTTTAGACTGTTTGCCTAATAAAACAAGGCCTATAGGATCAGGCTTTATGAGTTCATCTGCCACTATCTGCTGCCAATAACTTTAGAACTTACTGTCCAGTTTCAAACATTTTGACAGGATGGTGGAGGTCTAAAGGCTGTTAATTTTCTTCCAGGTTGTGAAAATAAGCTATGAAGCAATGGAAAAAATCCTGCCAATGTTCTCCCAGGTGAAGGGTTGATAAACTCAGCTGTAACAGACATCAGATAACTGTGCTAGGAAGGATTGAAAGGAGAGGATGAAAGAGGCTGTGAAGCAGACATCTGCACTGCGATTGCTCCCTGAACTGCTGGCTTGCCTCTGCCAGAAACGATTTGCAAAAAATTTCATCTATTCCCACCACAGGCCCAGAACTGGTGTGAAGGTTTTCAAAAGAACATCCATGTTGCCTAAAAAGTGGGTATCCCAGGAGCAGCATCCCAGGAGCTGCTGGATGACAGGCAGTCTGGAGGGTTCACCCCAAGAGGGAGTAGAGCTTCCCTGAAACTCTCTGGTTGGGCAGAGCGAAACAGCCTTGGAGGCTTGTCCCTGGCCAGCCAGAGTGCCCCACCAGGATCTTAAAGGTCCCTTCCAACCTAGACAATTCTATGATTCTATGTTCCTATCCACCCTGTTGGGATATAGGGTCTGTTGGAGAAGAAAGCAGTATGGGGACATTTTACAGGAACTGCAAGATTCGGCTTGTTCTGACGTCTCAGAGAGATATTTTTTGTCTTGTGGGACACTTGTGAGCTAGTTGCAGCCATCCCATGTGGAGAGCAGCGAAAGCCCCGCTCCTCCGCTCACCCCACAGCTCCAGTTGGCCAGGAAACCCTTCACCATATGGAGGAAAAACAAACCTGCAGCGAAGCCAAATGCAGGGAGCTGCGAACCGGTCATTTCCCACAGCTCTGCTAGTGCCTCAGCAAAGGAGGTAACTCAGTTTCCCTCCTCCTCGAAGCCTTTTTACCTTCTCGTGCCTCTGCCACCTTTACAGGACGCGTGGGTCAGCAGGTGTGTGGGCACCTTCTCCAGCGACAGCACTGGGACACTGGTGGGCATGAGGACACCTCGGCACTGGCTTTACGCGCCTGATGGAAATGGAACACAGAACTCCACTGTGCTCTGCCCCTCCTTTCCCTCATGCTCCCCACTGATTCCTGTCGCTAAAAACTAGAAGGCAGTGTATTTTTACCCACTGCTGTGAAAAGTTTGAACGGAGCATCACTACCAGACCACGGGCTGGAAAATGCCATGTCTAATGTGCAGGGACCACAAGCCAGTGTTTGCTCATGTCCACCTGCCTATGGCTGTCTGCTGCCTCTCGTCTTGCATTTGAATAACGAGGCTCCCTGGGGCAGAGACAACCTCCCTGGGCTGCGCTCCACACAATGGAGCCACGGGCAGGATTAGGTGTTATGACAATAATGAAGAACACAGTGACGCTAAATTCAGTTGACATGGACATGACAAACAGAAGAAAAATGGGACTAGAACATGGACTAGTGACTGTGTGGCAGCATTAGGAAAAAAGGAGGTTATTTTATATCAAGATCTGCCCAGACCTGTACACACGGGCTCTATCCTGCCCTTATCCTTCCCTGCAGAAGTTACTTAGCTTCACGAGAGTTTCCACAGATGGACAACATACACTTTATAAGGTTGAAGTTGTCAGGCAGCGAGGCAAATTTTTTTAGTGGCATCCAGAGAAATTCAGGCTGTGGAATGGGAATGATGTGTAAGGCTAGCTCCAGCAGAGAGCTGAGATTCATTTTGGAAGGCACTAAAACCCACATGATTTGTGCTTGCGAGAAGCGTTGTTTCTGGTTTTAAAGGATTTAATTCAAGTCTGGGTCATGTTTTCTAGGCAGCCTGGAGATATTCCAGGGGATTCAATTTGTGATATTAGCGCTCACTTAATAGTGGGGGTATGCGTCCAACAGACAGGAAGCACTCTGTAACATGTCGAGTCTGTGTTTAGAAACAGGCTGAGGAGATTTAGAAATTTTGTGGATTTGCCTGCCTTTGAAGTTGAATCAGCTTGAGCCAAAAAACTTTGAATGCAAGCTGGAAAGCCATTTCAGGGCTTTGTATTACTGTCATGGGCTTAAAGGAAGTCCAGAAACAGCTCCTCTTCAACGTGACAGGCTGCTTCAGGCAGGCTTTGGCTCAAAAAATGTCCTAACTGTGTGCTCACGCTTCTAGAACTGCAGGAGAAATTTGGATTTGCCTCCTGATGGAGAACCCATTCAACAGAGTCCGACAGTCCCTGTAAACTCTGTTCCTGGGCTGGGATCCAAAGCACTGCCTCTGCTCCCTCCCCTGCTGTAGCCTCAAGGGTGAAAAAAACCTTCTTACCCATTGCCCTCATAAATGTGGACAGCGCGTTGATAGCAGGAGTGGCAACTTGGTGACAAGGAGTACTCTGTGGAGCACCACACCTACATGCACGATGCTTCAGTTTGGACGTTTGTGCCGGTTACTGCCGACATGAACCTGCAAGCCCAGGCGCAGGGCTGGTGGGGACACACACCGTGGGGCTCTGTGGGAGGAGGAACAGTGGGGGCTTGCGAGAAAGGCAGCCCACATCAGTGGTTTTAATATATATTTGTGGTCCTCTGAGCTGAGCTCCTCCACAGAGAGAAAGGTCCCTACCACAGCCGGGATAGTCCTGGACCAGAGTGAAGGACCAAAAAGAGCTTGTATACGCAGTAGCCCAATGTCTTCCACCACACCATGACACCATCATCCTCCAGAACACCAGCAAAGACAAGGTCTCGCAGCAGTGGCCATTCACAGCCGGGCAATGCGCTCAAGGGCCACTTACACCCCTCCAGCCCCTCTGGTTTGGATGGAAAGAGGAGGCTCTTTTTTGTCTCCCTTTTTACAGAAGCGGTGCGTTTTGTGGCCCAGACCTCATATTATATTGCTCCAAATTCAGACTCTGGTCTTATGGGTGGTGGAGCAGAGCAGCAGGAATGACACAAGAGCGGGAGGGGAAGAGGCAGCCGCCAACAGCGCAGCACACAACGTGGTCCTTGTCACCCGGCTCCCTCTCATCTCCCTTTCTCCTTCTCTCCCTCACGCACGCACAAAGAGGTTAATATTTGGTTTAAAACAAAGCAGAGTAATTTAAAACACACACTTTGCAGGCAAACCAGTGTTCAGTGTAAACAAAGCATTAAACTGAAAAGATCCATATGCACTCGTTATCAGTTATTGCATTTTTTTTTTAAAGGAAATTTAATACATTTAAAATAAACCCATAGCATGAAACAAAATAAACTATGGTCTTGGTTAGTTTGGTTTGATATTTTTATTTAATGAGGAAAAGAGCTCTGTGATAAAGTAATCCTTTCAGAGGGAAAGGCCTGGGCAATGGTGAACAAGTCAGCCACACGTAAAGGGAAGATTAAAGTCTAACAAGAGCCTCTTTCCCACAGTTTTTGCAGCATTGCAATATTTCTGTGCTTAGGATAGCCCGGAGTATCCTTCTGGACAGGGGCCCCAGAGCCCCCGCAGCTCTTTGCAGAGAAGCCCTGTAAAGACCCACTGACAAGTCCATCATCTTCCAACATTTAGGAGTTGAGGGAATCTGGTACCAAGTGCCCTCACTAAGCCCCTAGAAGGGGATCCAGACTCTGTTTTTTTGATAAAATGAAGTTTTGCAGGGAGTTTTACAAAGGAGCTAATGACAGCTAACAGCATAACTCCCACGGGAGTGGGAGGAAGGCATTTACCTTTCAAAGTCTGACCGTTTCTCATCTAAAAAGTTCCTTAACGATGTGGCTGGTACCAGCATGTTACCCATATGCCTTTTATCCAGTGCCACAACCTGCTTAGGAGAGAAGAGAGTTAATTATACATGTAGATTAGTTATCAGCCCCAGATAAATTAGAAAATTTTCCGCTTTTTTTTTTTTTTTTTTTTTTTTTACGGCCTTGTCTTCTGTTCAGTGTTAGCTCAGGTATTTTATGTCCTGATATGAAGCCTCACGGTTTAGCCTGAGGAAGAGTAGCCCCACTGCAGGGTAACCCCGTGCCGGGCCAGGCTGCCTGCACCATCCGAGCCCCGGGCTCCTCATCCTCCGCTGCTGGAAATGCTCCCAGCGGGATGCTCAGCAGCACTCACTGGGCCAGGCTGCTGGCAGGTTGCATTTTGGCTCTATTTGTCAGAGCTTCCAACCTGGGGCACATGTTGGCTTTACAGCAGAAACCGACAGGGACACAAGGAGGGGAAGCTGTCCTGGCAGCGTGGGGTGTAACACACAGCACGGCTCTGGGCTCTTCACGACAGCGTACCCCTATCCCAGAGGTAATCTTCCGACGAGCGAAGAAACCACTTCTAGCCCACTGCTTTGTAGCCGATATCTATGTTGGGCAGCAGGGAGATAAAAGCCGGTTTAAACCCAGCAGCAATGGCCTGGCATCCAAAACCGACTCCTGATATTTGAATTATGGTTCTGAATTTAGCATGCACAATTACGTAAAGTCCAGGCTGAGAAATTTCCAGAGATACTAACTTCCTCTAATTAGCACTAATTTTTGTCCTCTGATGAGAGGCCAAGGACTAACAAGCGATAAAGTTCAGACCCAATTCTTGCCTGCCCTGAAGCTCAACTATATTTCTGCTTGGCTCAGACCCCCACCATAGGTGATGCAGAGGTCCAGCTCTTAGCTGAGTCGTACAGGGTGGAGGAGATGTCCTCTCTGCTTTGTGAATAACCAGGGAAGGCTGAGGGCACAGTCAAGTGCTGCTCTGACAGAATCATGGAATCATAGACTCATAGAACGGTTTGGGTTGGAAGGGGCCTTAAAGTTCATCTAGTTCCAAGCCCCCTGCCACGGGCAGGGACACCTCCCACTAGACCAGGCTGCTCAAAGCCCCATCCAGCCTGGCCTTGAACACTTTCAAGGATGAATGGGCCATTCCTGTCTGAGTATTTTTGTCTAGATGAATTTCAGGAAGCAACAGGCATATAGAGGATATAGATACAGATACAGATGATACAGATACAGAGGCAGTTCTGACGCAATAACAACCAACAAGGTGGAAAGTTTCTGAGAGTCGGGACGAGTTGGGATGGGACAGATTTTTAACCCAGATCGGCTACCCATACCATCACTTCACATGAGCCTTTAAATCTTCCTCTTTATTTTATGAGTATGCACTCGGAGACAGCTGTGACAACTGTGGCTGAGCCACACGGCTCCCTTTTGAACAAAAACCACTCTGTGCTTTGTGAAAAATGGGAGCAATGAGGAAGATTGAAAGCAAGGAAGTGGAAGGTTTCAATATTGTCACAGAGTTAAATGTTTTGATGTCTCAGGAAGAGCCTTTTAATGTGACTGCTTTTTAAGGGTTATTATCTCTACTGTAACATGTTATTAACTAAAAAGCCAAAATTGACACAAAATGCTTCAGTTAAACTAAAATCCTTTTTGCTGTCTTTCATAGAGAACTGTGGGGATTTTTTGGTTTTTTTTTTTGTTTTTTGGGTTTTTTTTTTTCCCCCTCTCATTCCTGTCTGGAACGAAAAGGAAATGCTGAAGTCCCGATCCCATGGGGAAGTGAAGCATCGCTCCCTTTTGTGACACTCTGCGACCGGGAAGTCTGCTTTGCTGCCATTTGTACTTTACGAGCTGTCTTACCTCACCTCCAGCCCTGCCCGCGGAGCTCTGCAAGTATCTGGAGCAAGGAAAGCAACTGGGAAGGTAACAGAGGATGTCCCAGTCTGATGGTTTGGTGGAGGTGAGTGGGAAGCAAAAGGGAATCCTCATCGGACTGAAAGCCAGGGCAAGGGAATCATGTTCCTGCCTTCACCGTGGGCATCTACCTGCCTCTCTATGCCTGCAGAGGCAGCAACGACGCTTTCTTTCCATGATTAAATGCTTCGGGAGGCACAGAGCTACAGAATAACCCAGTGGGGTAAGTTTTGTCATCACCTCCAGACATCAGTGCTGCAGCACTGCTGCAAAAAGCAGCAGAAAGAGTGGGAGCTTTTAGTTTAATATCTGGGGGTGGAGGTTTTCACCTGCCTTCAGCTCAGAAACTGCCCAGTTTTGTAGAGCAGAAGCCTGGTGCAAGTGGGCAAAGCTCCTGCTTTTGCTCCCTGCAAATCCTGTGTGTGAACACAAGGAGGGAGTGGAAACACAGACTCCCATCCCCTGTAATAAATAAGTGAGAGAAGAGGGTAATTTCCTCTCGCCCTGGTGAGCGGCAGGGCTGTCTGGCTCTGTGACATCTGCATGTCCTTACAGCTCAAGGAAGTGTATAATCCCATCCTGAAAGAAAGCGGTTTCTTATGGAAAACCTAAAGATCCCCACCCTGAGTTTTGCAGGCAGCTGAAATCCTCTTCCCAACAGATGCTAGCAATTAGCCATGGAAAGAAGGCCTGCCATGGGGGCTGAGGGCTGTGGGGCTGGCACTTTGGGGTACACAGATCATGGCGGGTGGCCACATCGCAGCTCCAGAGGGCACTGGGTTAGACCCAGAGCTGGCTGAGTGCTGGGCAGAGGGAACCTGCTCCTCTGATACCCCGGAGAGAAATCTGGATAAGGAGTGCCCAACCAAGACCCCCCAGTTCTCCTCCTCCCCTTCTGAGCCACGTGTTGCCCTCGGGGAAGGGGTAGTGACAGGGCCGCAGGGGGAGCAATGCATGGCTAGACACCCTGCATGCCCAGGGCACCAGCATCCCATGCTGCTGAGGGCTTCCCCTGTCAGGTGCCTGCACTGGTAGTGGCTGGGACATGGGAGTCCTGTAAGACCCAATTGTGGGGCTCTTCCCCAGCCTCCTGCCTTGTCTCCCTTTTTAGAGGGTGAAGGGGGAAAGAGGAGAGGCTGGGCCTCATGAATTCATGGTTTCAGGCTTTTCTGGGTGTTCCTCACGTCTTTTGATGACTCCAGAAATTGCGGCTTTTTGAAAATAATAAAAGCAAAGAAAGAGATCATTTGTTGAGCAGAGGGAGTATTTCCTGGCTCGCATCCCCTGTGCCATACGCAGGCCGGGGATGGCAGAGCTGGTCCCATGGGGGTCAGCCAGTGGCCACAAGCCAAACATGAAATAATGGTGGTCCCTGCCTTACCTCTGCCTGGCCACCTCTTTTCTACCCAGCTGGCAATTAAAAAAAGCCATTAAAAGAATAAAGATTAACACACACACCCCGGTCGATGGTTTCATGAACATCAGGAGGGGACTGAGAGACCCACGGTCAGGCTGTGGCAGGGTAATGTCACCAGGTCTCACCGTCCCTACGGGGAGGCAGCTCGCCCCATCCCAGGCAGAATGTGACTTGGAAAAGGCACAAATTACAGTCAGCCAATGAAGTTCACCAGGGACCTCATTATTGTTAATTACTTTAAACAGAAGATGTAGAATACTCCGTCGGTGGGGAAAAAGCACCAAGAGAGAGAGAAAGGGAAAGAAAACACAATAAGCCTTGAAATCTTCTGGGAGAGACGCTGATTTCCCAGCAGGGCTGTTTGAAGGGATCGCATCTGGAAACCCCCTTTCAGGCCCTGGGCTGGGGAAGGAGAGGGAAAGGCTGGGGGAGAGCTGAGCCCACCCACTCACAGGCTCACCCGCCTCCTGCCGGCTCTGGGCTCTGCCGTGCTGGTGCTGCGGGCAGCCCCGTGGGTCCTCAGTCCTGCTGGGGACAAACCCTGCTGCCTCCTCGCCTGCTCTTGCGGGCTGACTCTTGCCTGAGACAGAGATCACAACCCAGCTTTGTCACCCATCTTTGGTGCTTGACACTGCATCATGCGGAAAACTTGCTTTTCCTGACTTGGTTGCAAATTATGAACGAAGGAGGGCACTTTGGGAGGGAAGTGCTTCAGTGCTTCCCTCCTTACAGAAGGTATTCCAGAGAAGAGATAGCAAAAGGCCCATCTCCCCTGCCATTTGCGATTAGTCACACCAAGGCCCAGGAGAGGACTGTGCCTGAAGGTGTGCTGTGGGGGAGGGTGAAGGCACAGTGCCCCTAGAGCATCCTTCCCACTTCAGTGAATGGGAACCTGCCCTTTTTATGGACCCATTTGCAGATGCTAAGCATATTAGCATATCCCCGGCAAGACGTTTGTCATCTCCAGGAATACTAAACGTCTTAAGAGACTGCAGAAAACCAACAGGCACAAATAAGGTATTTGAAACATAATTTGCATGGATTCCACATAATTAATTAAGCTTCAGCTAAAGGATAAGTTAAAACTCTAAAGTTAAATGGAGTTAGTTCTATGTTCCATTCCCACCAAGAGTGCGAGAATCCCTGAAAACCACCTTGGAAAATGAGGGAGGAATATTCCTCCCCCACACCTGTACTTAACTTTGATATGCGTGTGTGGGCCTCCTAAATGAAAGGAGGGTGATATTGCAGCAGGGTTTGGAACTGGGAAACACAAGTTGCAAAATTCAGATGATGACAGTTCCCAAGGATCCAAACCGAAGAGATGCTCTTGATAGGCAGAGGTGACATGGGTTTAACTGAGGATCCTCCATGAAGCAAAGGCGCAGGTCTGCGTGACAAACCTTGCCCCTAAAGGCGGGGCAGAGGGGAGGCAATTTCAGCCTATTAACATTTATTTAATGAAAGATGGTAACCAGATAGGACCACTTTAAAAAGTAGTTCAGGGCACCTTCTGGTTCACACGCATTTTTCTGCAAATAAGATGCCAGAAAGGTGCTTTGCAGATCATAACTGGAGGTCTCACCTAGATTCCTAAAAGCCTACTCCCTGGAAAGGGACAACCGTGAGATGCAAACAAAAGTTCTGACATTGATACAATGCAATCTGATCTAAAAACCATTCAGACGGTGCTGAAACATTAACCAATTTGCAGACTATGAGAAGTTTTGCTATTATACAAAAAGAGGAGACCTATGAAGATCTAGGAGGCAGAAAAACATCGTTATTATAACCTTAGAAAAAACATGTACAACCTTATCTTCAGCTCTTTTGGAGGATTGTTTTTATCTAGAAAGAAGATGGTTGTTTCTGAAGGAAGTTTACTTCTGAAGGGTGTTGGAGTATCATAACTGAACTGGCTTGGCTGCTTGCGGGACCTCCTAGCACATGGGAATATGAGGCAGCTCTTAAAGACTGTAGCTCTGACAGCTGTAAAATGATTGCTTTTGAGAATAACCAGATAAAGTCAATGAGCCATCTACCTGTGCCATCTCTTTTCTGTGCTACCCACCTGTTTTCTTCCCTCTTGTTAAATGTTCCTGAAAAAGCAAGACCAAGAAATTCTCCTGGAAAGAGTGCATTGTAATAAAATGAAGCTTTTGCCCATTCTAGCACTTGGAAATTGTGTTTTGATTTATTATGTGTGGTTTGGCAAATCTGCTTTTGCAAGCTGCAGGCAATTGTCTGTAGAAACCATGCTTGCTCTGAACACTACGAGCACAGAGGCCTCTGATGGGCTCCTTGGAGATCACTGTGAATGGAGCCAATAAAACAGAAAGCCAAAGGAAACATTTGTGTTGCAGTCCAGGAGGAACCAGACCTTGGTTTTATCAGTCTCCTCACTCTTCCGTGATAGAAACTAAATGTGCTCGTCATTAAGTCAAGGTAAACACAGTCTGCGTCCCCAGTCCAGTAAATATGAACTGTACACTGGCATGGCTACACCACTGGAGTGTCAGCGTCCCTGGTACAAGGCTCACCCTCTTCTCCAGGGGAGAGGAAGGCGGATGTCAGGTGCGCAGTGGCTCATGTTGGCGGCACTGGAGCAGTGCCCAGGAGGGCAGCAACCTGGTGCCCCTCACATGAACATCGTGGGTGTCAGTACAGTCGGGCTCCGCGGGGCCTGAAAATCCTTTCTGAACTCTGCAAAATCAGTCTGTGGTCTCAGCCTGGTCATACACAGCAGGTGTTCATGGACCCTACAACCATCTTCGCTCCCGGCAGCATTTCTGCCTGCCCCTTCACAAAGGCATTTGCCCACTGAGGCTGGACCGGTGGAGGCAACAGCCCTGTCTGGGAGCTCAGGAAACACATGTGGTGCTTTTTGATCTGCTGCCTCTCTGGAAATTATTGGAGAGCTTACGTGCAGGGTGGCCCACGTGCACCAGCAAGCCAGGCGTGAGCAAACCCCACGCACCCACATTAGAAATGCTGTGGCTGGCTAGTTTTTCCCAAGCTCCAGCCAGCCCCAGAGAGCAGGACCTGCCAGGGCACAGCATATTTATGGAAGGGCAAAATTCCTCTCTCTGCAGGTCAAGGCCCATGCAACATTCAAATCCCACTGAAGTGTATCTTGATCAAAGACCCTGGGATGGCATTTCAGCTCACTGCCAGTAGATACACTGCAAAAAGCCACGCAGCAAATCTCATACCCAGATGCCCGTTGCTGCTGATGCTGATGCAGGAATCTGTCCTTGATCCTACTGGGCTCCAGGGCGATTATTCCTAGGGGTGCAGTTGCTCACGTGCATAAGTGCGTGTGGGAATGGGATCTTTGGCTGGTGCCGCTTAGCAGAGTTTTTCTCACAGCCTTGACTAGGATTTTACTCCTAAATCTCCTTAATGATCCGAAGACACTCCCACATTCATTCCCTGTTTAACAGGGCTGAGCAGAGCAATAATGAAGGGGCGAGGAAGCCACAAATGCAGGAGGCTCAGCAAGGCACTCCAAGGGCTGGACTGCAGTCCTAAGTAGCAGCAGTTACTTTTTCTGCTGGTATATTTGCTACTCTCACAGTTAAAGGTTATGGTTGTAATTTTTGGCTAAGAAATGCCTGGATTTTCTTTCTAACTCTGCTCTGTTATGTATTGCGTGTTTCCAGCACAGTGTTCAGCTGTTGGTCACCAGCCCCTTCACAGTGCAGCCACAGGGAACGTGATTTTTTTCCCCCTTGTCAGTATAAAAATGGGGTTCCTTGTTTGTAGGATCTTGATTTTTGAGGAAAACAAACCTCTTCACTCTTTCTCGGAGGAGGAAAAGGCTTCCCTGTACGCTTCAAGGGAAGGACTCTGCTTCTGGATGATTTGCTAGTGTTGGTGCTCTTGACTTGTGCCTGGATGCAAAATACAGTAAGAGTCCTCGATATCTAACCAGCCCGAGAACTCCTGGATCCTGTATGAAAGTTTTAGGGATTTACCGTGGTGGTCGTTTCCCAGCAGGGTTGCTACCTCATGGAGGAGCCACACAGCTGGTTGCTCTTCCAGAGTTGCCAGCATCACCATGCCTAAAAGCTTCTGTCCCAGGAATGACGTTCCTGCTGTGGTAAGTGCTCGACAGGCAGACATGTGCCTCCTGTCCTCGGCCAAGCCTGTGCAGACAGCAGTTCTCCATGCAGTACACAAGCAGAAAAAGGTGACCTTTCCTACGCAGCACTGCGGTGTTGACTCCCCCCATAAGGGTCCTTCCAGAAACCCAGCCACCCCTGTACCAAAGCACCTTACCATCTCTCCTCTGCCAGATCCAAATGACCCTGGGAGGTAAGGAAGCAACACGAGCATCTCACAGAACTCTGTGGTCCCCATCGACCACTGATGTCAGTCATTCAGCAGGACCTGCACTTCGGCAGCTTGCACAGGGTCTGTCACAGAAAGTCTGCACACAGACTGGCACGCATGCGCTGGGGCAGAGCCAGCAGCTGAATTTGAGTCTCAGCAGTCCCTTGTAAAGTGCTTTAAGTGCTAGGTCATCCTTAGCATTGTCATTCCTCGGCAGTGTCTGCATGCTCAATGTTACCAGTGGCACTCAACACGGAGCTGTGCCCTGCTACATGGGCAAAATTAAGAGCAGAGATCATGCTAAAAGTGTGCAGCAGTCTCCACTTGAATGCTACCCACATCACTGCCACAGCAGGTCACCAGGACCATTGCAAGCAAAAGATATTCGTGACAAGTCCAGAGAAAGGTCACTTTCAAGCAGGCTGATGAACCTCCTGAAAAGCCAGAAAAAGACCGCAAAAATGTTGTTTTGTGTGCCTGAAACACACAGGCACATCTGAACTCTCTTTAACAGAAAGTCCACGTGCATGCGAATAAATTTACCTGTAGAAGGGGAATTATTGCCAAGCAGACAGATGCTCAGGATGCAGCCCCCGGTGCAGCTATCTGATGTATGGATTGTGTGAGGGTGAAGGAGGAAACTGCTCGCACGCCCCCGGTAATCTGTCATCCCCCGGTTCAGGCTACAGTGAGCAAGTGCCATCACCACGCACCGTTTAATTAACCTTTCTACAAGTCGTAAGATGAGCCATCTCCGTTCGCCACAAGATTTATTTTCAGCCCTACATGATGGCAATAGAAAATAGATACTGCAATTTAACAGGAAAGGGAGCATAATAGGGACAATACAGTTCCATTAGGGAAATTGGTTTAGCACAATGTAGTGTTTGGATTTTTTTACGATCTCCTCTAGCAAATTCATCCTGTTTCTCATACGTCAAGGTTCACTGAAAAATACTCGTGTCATATTCGTTTCTCCTTAGCACGTGTGTGAAATGCACCCCGGGCCCGTGAAGCAGAACTGCAGCGTCAGAGATTCACAGATGTTTCTCCCGCACCATATGGCGCGTTAGGCCCCGTTCCCCGCAGAGCGGCTTTTGCGCTGAAAGTCAATGTTTTTCCCACACATGGGAAAACCAAATGGGGTGGCTATAAAAGGGAACGAGGAAGAACAAAACAACAGCCACCGAATCAAAGAAAACTGGTCTGAAAAACCAACCCAGAAAGGTAGCACGTAGACTTAGCTAGCTTCGTGCACACCGGTGTAAAAAGCTGGCTGCACGCTCTTCGGTGCATACTGTGAATTTAAAGCACTGTAGTACATTAGATTATATGCTAAGTTGTATCCTGGTCCCGTATACTGTAGGCAGTTTGTGCTCCAGCATGCAGGCAATTCACTACAGGGGGCTCTGGAGAAACGACTTTTTATAACTGTGCTTTGTCAGAGAGATAGAATATTGTAGCACAGCTTGCAAATATCATTACTGGAAAACGCAGAGTATTTCTACAGCGTCTTTCATTTAAATCCACCCAGTGCAGCGAGGATTAATTCATTTTAAATTGATGAAAAAATAAACAAGAAATAAATGGATCAAAGTAATATAAAACTTCCCAAGTCCTTAGCTTAGGTGACCTAACTCTGTCTGTCAATCATCAGACATGTTCAAAAAGATTTTCTACGGCCCTGATGTCAATAAGACACCTATGGTAAATCCTGTTTGACCTTTCTGGGGGTAATGTGCCTGGCTGTCAGCTACAATCCTCCCCAGGAGACGTATCCAGCCTCGCTCTGCCCATCGCTTTGGGACACGCTGTAACAGCTTTTCATAAATGTATTCCTGCTGCAGAAATAGCCCTTTAGGGCAGGACGCAAAGAGCATCGGCTCCAGTCAGAGCTACAAGCTGAGCATAAAAAGCAGTCCGCACCATTTCCTCCAGCCCCTCAGTTTTCCTCCGGGAACCTGCCATCTGAAAACTGATCCAATCATGAATTAGCCCAAACTTGCTCAAGTGGAGACATCTGGCCAGGAGCAAGAGACACAGCCCCATCCAAAAGCTGCAACTGTGCCATATGACATGGGATTAATGTGTAATTTTTTCAGGGGGTGGTAAAGCCCTTCAAACCCCAAGAAGCTTTAGATCTGTCAATGTCACAGGTGATTCACGCACCTCCTGCGAACATGTCAAAATAGCCAGGATTAAGGAAAACACTCCCAATTGAAAGCTGTACCTGTAGATAGTAAAAGATAAATATATATGGTTCTCCAGCCCATGCAAATAGGAAACCCATTGATTTTCGCTGTATATATAGACTCTGATCGCCAGATCCTTTTTCTGTGGGCAAATGTTTTTTACACAGGACGTCCCACGGGCTTCAGAGGGACAAGTCGTTCAGGTTGGACCTTCTCAGGTGGTGCCCCGTTGCTACTGGTGTGAACAAGTCAAAGGCAGCAAATAACAATTTCAAGCCATCTTTTGGAGATCCCAGGCTGAAGCGAATGCCTGAATAGTCTCACATTTTCACCCGTGCCAGCCTCCAGCCCTCACAGCAGAGCCAACAGGGTGACTCTGGTGCAAAAGCGGAGCAATGGCCGAGCCCCCAGGCCCCCCACGCACACGCTATCGGAGGGAACTGGTACCAAGCTCCGCTGTGTAAACAACCAGGGCAAAGGAGAAGGAGGTGGTGGTGGGGTTAAATATCTGCTTTCTTTTACGAGACCACCTACAAAATGTTGCAAAGACCCCGCAACAAAAATAATCTGCCGCGATTCCAGTGTTAGGCAAAATATAAACAAGTTAAGTGCTCTGTTAAAGAGAACATCTGGGAAGTTGCGGGCTGCACAGATGTTTTCACAAGTTGTTTTTTACAGAAAAGTAACCCTGCTAAGCTTCCTGCCTCTTCCATCTTCTCTCTCTTGACTGTGTTTATCAAGTCGAGATATAAACACATTAAAAAACCTTTAGCGGCCCGTCTCACATTGTATTATTAATTTGGGATTGACTGAAGGTTGACAGCTGGTTTTGCTCTGACCCCTGGCTCTTCTAGAGTCACTCCACAGGAATAATTAACCAGTTTTATGTTGATTGGATTTTACATACATACACATACATACACGCATGTATGCAGCAGTTTGCCAGAAACGACCATTAGATTCAGCACCCAGATCGCACCGGCTGCCCCAGGCCCTTGGGCAGCGGGGAGCCGAGGGTCACAGGTAGTTTCAGGAGCCCTGGGAAGGGAGGCAGGAGCTGGATGGATTGCCTGAAGAGCTACTAGGTAAGAAAGATCTATTGCCTGGGGAGGTACAAGGGTATGGTGGTTAAGGCAACTTTGATTTTAGCATCAGTCTCCTGCAGCATGGAAAAAAATTTAGAATTTTTAGATTAAAAAGAATTAAATTTTCAGAAAAGAGTTTATCTTTTCTTAATTCTGTAAAAGAAAATCTTGCAGCATTAAAATATAAAGAAGTAAATTAGGAAGGGTAATTGGAAAAGCAAATACTAAGATCACCATAAAATACAAACATAGGTATTCCTTGAAATACATGGGAAAATAAATTTGTCCACTGAGTCACTAGGAAGCAGAGCAATTAAACAAAGCTGTAATCTTATGCCAGAATAGGTATTTGATCCCTTTAAATGCAACTCTTTTCCGTAGAGGGTGCTGGAGAGGCTTAGTATACTCAGGTAATAAAAATAAGGCATCACAAGAACCTGAGGTGTTGAAAGAGGAGGTGCTGAAACAAATTAATAAATTAAGCACTGTGAGTCACTGGACCCAGATGGTAAATACTAACGAGACCTGAATAAAGTGTTGGAGACCTCAGTGACTGAACTAACAAAAATGTGCTCTCTCTCAGGAAAACTGGTCCATGTCTCAGAGGACTAGCCAGCCACGGAGGCTGGGCCCATGTCTTCAAGCCAGGCCCTGTCTGCAACAGGGGAAGGTCCAGGTCAGGGGGGTCTACCTCAGACCTGCTAGGCTGGTTGAAATCCAAATGGAAAATAAAATTTTGAGGCACCTGAATGGTGATGATGGGCACAGTGACATGCGGTGGGATGTGCTGATGGAAGACCGAGCGTCTCCGCTCTGTTCAGCGAGCCAGCCAGCAGCGCGGCACCTGGGGATGGTGGAAAAGATGATGACAGTCAGTGTAGGGTCTTGGCACCATGGTCTCACCAGCCCCACCATGCCCAGCAGCAGCTTTAGGGAAACCAGGGAGTTATTTTTGCCGAGCCAGAGGTGTAGCCACGACCTCAGTGTTGGTGACCACATTGGGTGTAGGTGTAATACCACTGGGAACATGGTCACCTCCATGGGGTGGTGGGACCCCAAGCAAATGTAAAACTGCCTGGCAGTGACACTGGCAAGACTGAGAGGTGGGAAAAGCAAGAGAAGATTAAAAAAAGCCAACAACTGTGAAAAGTATTTGAGATGCTTTATGGTATTCCACTATTGGTGATGTAAAAGTACTACTAGAAACACCATGAAGAGGTTCCTCTGTTTCATTTAATGCCTTTTTTTCCTTCTTTTTCTCTTTATAGTGTTTCTTCAAAAAACAGAGTGTGATCAGAGCATTGCTGTTGAGACTGGCAAAACCTAGGAGTTAGTGTGGAGGAAGAGCAAAAGGGCTGCATGATGATGAGATGATTAGTGGAACTTGGAAAATTGAACGATTAAACTCGTAATAAGCAAGACAGCAGCTAGCTTCACACCACAGTATTTGCTCTGCTCCTCCTTGGTCAAGAGCCTTCTAGGCTATCAGCTTGGTGAGGATTTTTGCCAGTCCCTGAGGAATGAGAAAGCCTTCGCTGTGTGGCTAACTTGTGGTACCTTGATTTTCTGCCTGTGCTGAACCCTGACTTCTTCTGGGATATAAGCTGGTTTCTCTGGAGAATGAAAGTATCAAAATAAATGAATGAACAAACAAATGTTCATATAAATATATGAACACGTTTTATACACACTGTATAAAAAAAATCTTTTTTCACAACTCCAGCCTGCCTTCCTCTGTGACCAGAAGGCACCCTCCGTGGCTCAGGCTCCGTTGCAGTCTTAAGGAAATAGCAACAGCCACCCAGACATTGACATGTGCCCCGTTATAAGCTGGGTCTTGAGGAATTCCCGGCTTGCCTGTGTGGCCGGGGCCACGGGGAAGCTCTCTCTGGAAAGCAGTGCTCCATCCCCAGTCAGCTCCTTACATTTCGGCAAACTGCTCCTAGTACCGCAGACTGCAGCGCTGCAAATTCACCATTTTCCTGTTGCTGGCAAGAGACAAGAGGAACGTGGAGGTGCAAAGCTCTCAGTCTCCCAAGGCCGTGTAGCTCACACCTCCCGGCTGAACACAGCCCCAGCCGCTGGTAATGAAGTGGCAGTGATTAGCCCGGGAGGACCTTGAGCAGATTGGGAAGGCAGCTGCCAGCACTTGTGGGAGGGGGCAATGCCTGTGCCTTAGTTCCCAGCCACCACCAGGAGGTGGCCCCCAGGTCGCTGGGCAGCCAGGCTGTGCCTGTTGCATGCCCACCATGAGTACCTGGAACCAGAAGATGTGGTGGGACACAGAAGTGAGGCTCCTTCGTAGCACCTTCCCAGGGTGAATTGTGTTTAAACACGTCCCTCAAAATAAACCCATGGCGGTTTCACGTCGCGGAGTGCACAGAGCCAGAGGATTGTACTCCTGTTTGCTGGGGATGAAGCCAATTAATAGGAGAAGACAAGGGAAACCCTGAAACTGTTTCACTGCTGTTTGATGAACTACTTGTCAGAGCAGCAAGGAACCTCTGAAACCCGTGTATTTCCCTCTTGATTTTTCTCTCCCATCTCAAAATTCTGGAGCAATCAAAGGAAGCTGGAGATTTTGGGGGTGATGGCCACTCATCAGCTCTGCATCGTGATCTGGTTACAAAGGGATTTGCCCATCTGTACCAGTCTCCTGACATTTTAAAAAGTCACTGCACTCCTTTTTTCCCAAAGGGACAAGCAAGAATGAATTCAATTTGCAATCTGAAAAGACAAATATCCTTTTCTCTCCAATCTAGGCATAGGAAGAAAATATTGAATTCTGCCTTGTTGATTACAGAAGGAAAACAAAGATTTTTCTCTCTCTCTTTCTTAATTTTATTCTGAGGTGGTTTAGGCAGTTTTGGATTTACCCTGGTGCAAAACAAAGTATGATCGGAGGCTGAAGCAGAAGATTTATTTATGCTTGTGAACATCATTTATCCCTGGAGATATTAACCAGCAGGACCTTTGGTTTGCAGAGGCACGTGGCACTCCTGGCTCTGTTTCAGACCACATGCCTCGCTGTCTCCCAAGTCCCATGTTTGAATAAAGCCCCAAAACTCCAAGACAAATCCAAACAAATCTGCACAGTTTGATCAGGTTTCGTCATGCATCTTGGAGTTGTGCTGTGGATGTTCAAGAAAACCACCAGCTGACATGGATCGCCTTGTTATCAGGGTCCCTTGCACATTTTATATAGCTGGCGCTGTTAGTATTTGTTCTTGTGCCCAGAGATCAGGTCTTGGCATCACTGGCCATGGACAGGTATTTTCCTTTTGCAAAATCTGGACGAGCTCAGCTCAGTCGAGTTCAGGGACAGAGATGGGGACTTTGCAGTAAACCCCACTCAACCGAGCTGTGAGCTCAGAGGGTTTGATCTGGAGACTGAGGGACGGATCTACCCCAGTGCAGCCAACGGAGCGATACCCTTTTTCACCCAAGGGATTGTGGTGTGCTTGGTCTGGCCCACATGCTATAGCAATGGCTGATGTCTGCTCCCTCTCTGACCCCCATCTCCCCAGCTGCAGCCAGCCTGTGAATTTCTGTGTCCCTGGCGCCTGTGGGAAAAAGCAGAGAAAAGCGTTTCGCTCTACAAATCGCAGCCATCTACAGAAAGGGACTGTGCAATTGTCTGTGCCGTGCCCGAGTACAAAAAGGGCCCAGAGCTGAGGGCTGGCGCTGGGGGCTGCTGCTGCTGCTGGAACAATAACCGGTGGCAGCAAACAATAGCTTTTGTCTGCTGACAACAGCTAGTGACAGGGATGGAGGCGAGCAGCTCGCACTTCTTGTCTCGCTCTCTGATTTTAGGGACACAGAGCAAAAGAGACCCTTTAGAGGAAAGCGGGCAGGACAAAGTAATTTGGGAAATAAAGTGTTTCAAGATTCTCTGTGTCACCCCTTCCTTCTGCTTTAATGGCATAAGTAAGCTGAGGGTAAAGACCCAGATTTTCACCAGAGCCCTCAGCTCCTTGCTTCCAGGCAGCTCTGTCCGCCACCTCCCAAAAAGTAGGTTCTTTTCCTAGTCTGGAGCATGTCCATGAGCCAGCTTGTAGCTTGACTCCACACAAATTTCTTGGTGAAGAAGTCAAGGTGGCTTCTTCAGGTGGCTTTGCCAGTGCACCAGGCTCCCCAGCCACCGGCGCTGGATGTGTTAGCATGTTCGTGGAAGGTGGCTGGAGCTTTAAAATCCATTTGTGCTCCTGAGTCTGTGAGAAATCACGGCTCTGACCTCTGGGAAGCTGCACGATGAGTGAGATGGGAGGCAGTAACTAGCAGAGGAGAAAGGTGACATTTGCACTAATACCCTACTGGTGCTATTTCAGGCAAAGCAGGAGCCTGCTGGTAGAAAAGCAACCTGATTTGCATAATAATCTGTGTGCCTCCACACTTCCACCAGAATCATTTATTGCTTAATTAGTTTTAGTAAAAATGGAGATATCAGCAGGTTGCATCGTTAGCCTTCCAGCCACTTACTCCCCGCGGCGCCAGCCACAGCCCTTGCTGGCCTGCAAGGAGAAAATGCCAATGTAAAAAGGTTACATGCAGGGGACAGCCCCAGCATGGCTTAATTTGAGCTCATCTTTGCCAGTTGGATCTGAACGCCAGAGATGAGCGTGAAAACCGTGCTGCTATTTCTCCCCCTTCGAGAAGCTGCTGAAAGGGGCAAGCCTGCCTGGAGGCCCCAAAGACTGAGAGAAAATACAAGGCTCCTCTCCCTGCAAAGCACAATCCAAACAACAGCTTATTCTACCTGGTTTTGGCTTAAAATCTCACAGCCCTGATATCTGATCGTTCAGAGTGACCAGGGTGCAGTGGAAGGGGGTTAACAAGAGCCACCCTGAACCTTTGCTCAAAACTCATCCCTGGTATCAGGCTGGATTCCGCCTTTCCTTTTCATGTAGCTTGTGCCTGCACTTTTGTTGTCTCACTCCTCTTGTGGGGCTGGGAAATATAAAAAAGCTTCTCTAAAGAGCTTCTTGACAGCTCTTCCCACTGTGTTTTCATGAGTACTGGGAGATAGATGGCTTTGCTCATGCTCAAACCTACTAAAGCTGGGAGTCAGTTCAAATCCTGGCTCTGCCCAGTACTTTCTCCGTGACCTTAGGACATCCTTTAAGCTAGCCAAGCCTATTTCTCCCATCTCTAAGGAAGCTGCAATATTTTGCCACATTCCCTTTAACAAAGAGCCACGAAATCTGCAAATGGAAGCTGATAGGGACGTATAATTCTGAGACTGGTTCATCCCTAGATTGCGGGAAAGCTTGCAATCTGTTTCTCCAAACGGAAAGTAATCCCTGCTATTGTTTTTTCGGATTCATCTTTCTTTTTAAAACACAGCCACAAAACTTGGTGCGAATTTGGACCTAATCCTCAAAAAGAAAGCATGTTTGCACAGCTGAGCAGAGACCCCACTGAAGATTAGTGGCGTGTTTCAAGCGGACTACAAGCACCGATCAGGGACTTGTCTCGTCCATGAAAAACACCTGCTTCTTTGAGGTTCCTCTGTCTGCTGCGAGAAGAGGGGTAGGCAGCAACTTCTGCCTAGAAAAGCACGACTCGGGAAAGCTTTTTCTGCTCCTGTAGCTGATTTTCACATGTGTTGTATATTAAAAAGGATATGAGTTTGATGCTTTCTCGTCCCTGATATAAAATGAAAATTTTATGTATTATTTTTATTGGACTCGGCGCATCCCCGGTTTTCAGCCAGGGTCCTGTTGCGTTAGGCACAGTACGAGCACCAGGGCTCAAGAGCTTATCACGACCGTAAGAGGAATGAACAAATGATACCACTTTGATTTCAGCGCGGGTTTTAATACACTGATAAAGGAGCACAGTTAAGATTCGTAGCTGGGAAAAACCGTAGATGTGAGGTTTAACCCAACAAAAAGGAGAGGCAGTCTGACGCAGTCCAGGAATTGTTTTCCACGGTGTTTTCAGAAGGTGGCATGTCAAAGAAAAGCAGTAACTTCAGGCAGTGCCTGGGAAGCAGTTCTGGGGCGAAGACAGGCTGAAAAAGCCCAGTGGGTTCAGTTAAATTCCTGAGGTGCCGGCATTTTTATCTCACACAAACCGTGCTCTTACTGCTGTAATTGCAGAGACCGTTCACCTGCTCTCACCAGCTCAGGCCTTTTGGATGCCCATTGCCCTGTGGGGGGCTTTGGGGTATGGGGGGCCGTGAGGGCTGTGCTGCCGGCACAGCGGGGTTTGCCCACAGGCACCCTGCGAAATAAAGTAGTGGGATAACCCCACCGTTAGGTCTATATGAGAGGTGGGCACACTTCCTAATGCCCAAATTTAAAAAAAAAAAAAAAAAAAAAAAAAAAAGAGAAAAATTTTCAGCTTGTACGTGCTCCTGGGTGTCAGGGGCGCAGAGGCAGCGAGGAGCAGCGTGGGCTGCTGAGGTTTTGGTGGTGCCGAGGGAGGGTGGGAAACCTTGAGGCAGAGCCTGGCGTGGGACGAGACTGGGACAGGGCTGGGGTCCCTGAGTGGGGCATTACTAGCCCCTTGAGTGTCATCCTGGGCCATCAGCTGGCTGGGCATCAAGGACACGTGGGTGAGGCCCATCCCCGCAGCACTTTTGGGGCAGGCAGTGTCCCAGGAACAAGAAGCGCTGCTGCCCCAGGGACAGCCTGAGCCTGGGCTGCACCCATGGCCGGGCTGCTGGCAATGTCACTGTCCCTGCCCTGAGCTTCTTGCGCCTTTTTTTGGCTTGAAGCACCAAAGGGGAGCGAGTCTGCCTGCCAGGCAGGTGGGGGCCCTGGAGGGTGCTGCACTGCAAATTCGCCCCCTGCAAACACCAGCAAGCCACAGGCAAGCTGGCCATGCTCCTGGAAGCAAATTATATGCATAAGGGAATTAATTTACCCCCTTCCTTGGGTTAGGGGACCCTTCCGCACCACCATACCCAGAGTCTCTACGCCCCTCCCTGACTCGAGTCCCCGGTGATCGGCACACTCTGCCAGAAAGTGGGGGACAGAGCACGGACTGCAGCAGAGCCTGCCACATCCCAGCCTGCTGGTGGCTGTCACCAGTCCTTGGGCATCACCCGGGCCAGGCAAATGCTCTGCTGTGAGGACAGGCTGCTTTAACAGAGTGCTTTAGCAACTTCTGGGGCCAGCATAGCTCCTCAAGGAGGAAACCTCTGGCCAACAAATCCCCAAAGCCCGCTCTTTCCACTGATAAGTACACGCTGTTTTCTTCAGCAGTTAATAGCAGTTAATGCCCGTGAGGTGGTTGGAAGGGCTGGTGACTGCCATGGCTGTCAAACAGGACCAGGGGTTTAGGAAACCTACTTGTAAGGTACCCTGTGTTTCATGTACCGTTTCTTGCTTTTATTTCAGGAGCTCAGAGAGTTTGGTCGCCGGCTGTTACTACTGCTGGATCTGTGATCAGCTGGTGCATCTCCAGTCTCCTGGGAAAGGATTTCTAATGAGGATGGAGGCCCTGGGGCTATAATGTGAAACAGAGACGGCTGCAGCACACGCAGAGTAGATAAGATCAATAGGAAATGCAGATTTGCAACACGTTAGAAATATGCCAGCTTCCACACACACCCTGGGGAAAGGATTTTTAAATCTTTTAAAGGAGTGGCAGAAAGACTACAACTCATTTATTTATATATATATATATATATTTATATATGTAGGTATGTGTATAGCAGTAAGAAGCAATCTGCCACCTCACCTCTAAAATATTTGCTGAGGACTGTGGAAATCTTTATCGGGTCGATCAGGTTACGAAAACAGCTTTGTTTTCCTGCAGGAGAACCTGAGCCATACTGACCCACACCAAAAGGAGCCCTGAGAGGGATTGGGAAGTGACTCCCAGCCCGTGCATCCCAGCAGAGCCCACCGCAGCCAACGTGGCAGCTCTCTGCCCAGCTGACTCCCACTTCGCTCCCCGGGAGCAGCGGCCGCTGCTGTGGCTCCTGATGGCTGCTGGAGTGGTCGGAGGTGAGCGTTTGGGTCCTCCCTGACGCTTTTAACTCCCCAGCAGGTTACAGAGCACTCGGCAAGCCAGAAGTTGTAATTTGAAATAGCGAAGTATGAACAAAGAGTGAGGTGCAAGTTTTTAACAGCCGGGATAAACGACTGCTGAAAGCATTCGCTGAAGGATGGTGTGAAGTTGCCACCACTTGGAGCCTGTATATTTCAAAACCAGGTCTTCTAAATCATCACTAAAATTCAGCCACACATTACTCAAGCTGGTGGAGTAAAAACTGAAGTGAAATTCCTGGGCTGTGTTACGCAGATGGACTGACTAGGTGGTCGTGATAGTCTCTCCTGGGCTTTAAAATCTTGAGTCTATTGCTGTAATGTACAAGAAACACCATGAGGAGTTATTCAGGTGTTGGCATCTTATCACCTGGTCTTTTGGCACCCCCCTTCCAGCTGCCTGCTCTGGTAAAGGTGGAAAAAATACCACAACCTACTTGAAACGTATTTAAAGTCTTGTTTGTGCGCTCTGTCACCCTTCTGCATGAGTTCGTTCCTGCCGGGAGGGAAGCTGCAATCTGCCCGCAGGCTGAGTGCAAGAAATAACCGCTACCCGTAAATGCCTCCTTGGAAAAGGTGTTCCCTTCTCACCACAGGAGGAGTTCCACCGGAGGAAGGCTTGGGATCTGACCTGACTGCAGCTCTAGCCCACTACCACATGCACAGGGAGAGGTGGTTATCCATTTGGAGATAATCCTCCAGAAAAACAGGTCCAGGAAAACTTGCTGTCATTCACACTGAAAAAAATCCTCATGCTCTGAGACCAAAGCATGCCCCCGCAGAAGTGCAGGTTTCGGTTCTGCAAGGGACAAGAGGGACGGAGCAAGTGGTTTTGCATCTTTCCCTGGTGTGAACTGCAGAAAACCTGGTACCTCCCAAGGCCAGCGGACACCTTCCCACTCCCTTGATCACCATGTTGCTGGGTGAATAGTCTGTGCTCTCCTCACTGTACCTGAGGTCACAGTGTTAGCCTGGACACCCTGTGGGAGGGAGACGGACTTTACCCCATCACGGTCACCTGTGTCTTCAAGGAAAGGCTGGGGCAGCCCAGCTCTGCAAGGAGCCCAACCCACTCCTCTCTTTGGTTTGGGGTTGGAAAGGTTCACTCTGTAATTAACAGCAGCTGATGCCATTTTCATGATTATGTCATTATCAGCAAAGGAACTAACGATTTGTCCTGTAACACACACATATCCAGCTCCTATGTGGGGACTAGAGCTGCCAACCCGCCTGGCACAGCTCTCCACTCCCGGAGCCGAGAGCAGCTTTCCTGACGATGCTGGGCTCCTTGTCGGCCCCCGGCCAGCCACCCAGTCACACTTAGCAAGCACCCTACACATGTCTGTCACTTTTCCTAGCAGGAGCCGCGGTGATGTGTCCTGCAGCCCTGTGAGCCGAATACTAAATGCATCAGACAGTGCATTTGCAGCTAAAAATATCACTGAGTGATTTGCCTGAGAAAGGAGCCTGTCCCCCCTGGTTGGCGGCCAGATGACTTTGCCTCCATCGCCGCAGCTAGAGCTGCCTTGTGCGATCCTTGTGTAAAACCATTTCAAATATTACAGCGTGATAACATTGGTGGCAGAGCCTAATCTCCCAGTGAATGGAAGCTGTGGGTGCTAAATCCTGGCACGGGGAAATGAGTCCAAAGTGCATTCCTTCAGTCAGACGATGAAAGTGTGACCACCAGCCCCCCAGCTTTACGCAGTTGTGTTGAAGTTTATGGTGTTAAGCAGGTTCTCATACCACATCCTCTGTTCATTGAGAATATTTATGACTAAGGGAATAGCAAGTGAAACCCCCATTCATTCATCAGATTACCGTATGGTCATCACTTGTCCCCTAAATAAGTAATAATTATAATAGATAGCACTTTGGCAGTATTTTTCATCCCAGAATTTCACCGACCATAAACTCAAACTCTCCCCACTCCTAGGAAGAGCAGCACAGATCTAACTCGCCCTGCAAAATAAGCAGCATGGAAATCACAAACTGCTAGTACCTCCAGGACCAGAAAGCCAATTAAAAGCAACCTCGTCGTATGATTTTCAAGCTAGTCTTGTGATTGTTTAGGAGCACGACTTATGTTTTTTTAAATACACGGCATTGGCAATCCAGGTTTCATTACCAAGATGAAGGCAGATTTAATGTACAAATTAACTCACAGATGCACTGAAACTATTTTTCTTTACCCTGACCCTCAGTCCCCAGCCAGATATAAATCTCCAGCTGTGAATCAATGGTACTTAATGTTCTCCTGTAATTGGGCTGGAGCTTATCTCCTTCTGCAAGAGCAGCAGCAGCATCCAGGGTGCAGTGGTTTGCATTTATCTCAAGAAAAATTACCAGTACGGGAAGCAGTGAGGCGAGGGACTGGGTAAGTGTGCTCTTGGTGGAGTGAGTTAATGTTTGAAAGACAGGTGATGGAGTAGGCTAATATTTGAACCTCTGGAGATTTAACTTCAAACACCCGCCGGGATTTGAGTCAGCTCTGATCTGTTATGGCCATTTGCCACGTCAAAGGACTTCTACACAACCCAGCAGGCTTCAGTCAGGCTGGCAGTCTCACTAGCCATCCCCACCTGGCTTGTAGAGGGTACCGTGTCCCCACTGACTTCACAGCCCTCTCCTGAAAAATGGCAGATTGTCCCAGGGATGCTGTGACAGAGAAAGTGCAAGTGAATTGACTCCAACATGTGGGAAAGGGGCAGATCCAGCAATGCTGGGAACGAGCTGGGGGATCCCAGAGGTCCTGCTTCAGTGCCCCTGTTTCTAAACAGTTGGTTTTCTCTGGTCGGAGGATGTGGTTTGAAATAACCGTTCAGATGCATCCCTCAAAGTAGGAATTAGCAGAGCTGCATAGGGAAGTCTGGAAAGTGCTAGGCAGTGTTGCTCAGAGCAGAAAGGACTTTGGGATGGCAGTATTATATTATTTGCTTTCCTCATGCTTTGTTTTTCGAGGAAAAAAGATATTTTTTAAAAAAGATTTCTAGGGTACAAGGTTTCTCCTTGCATTTGCATTTGTTTGATCTGTATTTCTTTGCTTCAGCACAAAGCCAGTGTAGGTTATTCCACGCTCTGCACCCCATCTCTCTACTTTGATGAACTTCAGTCAGAATTAGCAACCAAAGCTCCAGCTCACGGAGATCTGTTTACTCAGCCCAAATGATCACAAAACAGGGACATGCCTTCTGGGCTTTAGCCTCGTCTGGCCATTCTATACTAGGAGAACGTGCCATCTCACCGGCTCCTTACTCTGCTCTCGAAACCCTCTGTGCATGGAGAGACCCCCGGGATGCGCAGAGGATCAGTGGAGGGGCCACCTGAACAGTTCCCAACGTGGAACACTGCCGGAAAAGAGTCCAGAAACAAAGCTGGGATGTGGGGCGGTTTGCACTGGGGTGAAAGGGATGGGTTTGGGGTTTTACTGTTCCTACTGTGATGCTGCACTTAAATGTGGCTTGCTTAGAGAGCAGCATATGACGCATGTGTACCCTGTCACATCCAATAGATCTCTTGTGAAAAGCTGAAAGCTCTCAACAGCAGCTGGGCCCCAGGGACCGTCACAAGGCTGAGATGTGTGAATTAAATAACCAAGAGCAAAACCCACAACTTCTCTGACAGAGCCAGAACCCTGCCAAGAGTGCGGGGCTGCTCCAACCCTGCCCTTCTCCCTTGGCACCCATGGGACCAGACCTTCCCGATATGACTCTCGTCGCTCCAGTGACTCCAGAGAAACTACAATAGTTTAAATCAACACCGTGTCTGGCCCTTTGTCTTAAATCTCCCGCCCAGACTTGATTTTACAGATGCTCGGGGTCATAACAGAGTCCTCATCTATCACAGTCAGGTTGGTCCCCTCCTATCCTAAATCAAACAAGCCCAGCCGAGGGCAGCTCTTTTGTGGAAGGCTTTCTGGGCTGATTCCCCCCTCTTCCCTCCCTAATTGTTCATTAATGTATGTAAATGATTTAACCAAATAGAGGCTGGAGTTTCCCTCTCTAGGAGGAAGGGAACATTGTCAGAGGAGGGGATGATCGCACAGATGGATTCATCTGTATCTGATTCTGGGTAAATATTTATTCTCCTTTCCCTTTTCCACACCCTTCTCACCCACAGGAACAATGGCAGATCCTCCCCGGCCACAGGGCAGCAGGGAAATATTATTATCCCCATTTTACTGACACACAACTGGGGCAAAGGTGACTTAAGCTGGGGGAAGGCAGAGGTGCTTTTACCACTGAGTCTGAGGGACTTTGGACAGGAGCAGCCAGAGTTAACAGCCAGAGCCAGCCCCGGCTGCGGGCAGGAGCCGAGCTCCCTGGCTGCATCACCGGGCAACCCCGGGGAGTGCCACCGTCCTCCCTCGGAGGCTCGCCTGAGTCACGGTTCCTCTGCCCTAGGTCACGGTTCGGCTCCCCGACACGGCTCCTGCGGAGGCTGACTTCAGCCCCTCTGATTTACCATGGGGAGGTGCTGGGAAGTTTCATTAATTCGCTTTCGCAAAGCGGATTTGGAGGCGCTGCCTACAATGAATTCTTTGTGGCAAGAGCGACGGCACACAGCAAGACGCAGGGTGCAAAACACTCCCTCGCCTTCTTTTTTTTCTTTCCCTTTTTTTTTTTTTCTTTTTCAAAAGGGAAAAATTGATGATAGGCTTTTATTACAAAACAACAGACTACAGCCACCCTTTTTTCCCGGAATAATAATGATAATGCATTACGTCAGGTTAGTCAGTAGTTTTCACTAATCCGCAAGACATGCACTGCTGACCTCTGAGGTAATTTTGGATCACGCTCAAGCCAAATAAAGGCAGATTTGTGGCTGCAGGTGAGAGATCCTCTGAAAAACCATAAACGTAACCACAATGTCCTCTGGTTTGATCTGAACTCAGCCTGGCCTTCATCAGTTTTTCTGGCACTGGTCCAGCAGTAAGACAGATTAATGATTTAAAGGCATTACATTATGATATGATGTAACTCAGCACAGGGTGGTGCTTTTGTGAAGATAGTTAGCAGTAAGTTAGCAGTAAGTACCCAGGGCAGCAAACCGTGGGACACCCCTCCTGGATGGTACCTTCCTCCTCCTCGGATGTTATGGGCTTGACTGGAACCAGTCATGGCATGAATGTGTCCAGTGATCACAGTGGCATATGAACGTGCCCTTCTACAGGGCAGAAAATGCCCCTGTGAAATGCTACACCCCATTTTCTGCCTTCTGAAGGGACAGCAAAATGGTTTATGGCTTTGGTGGATGATGAACAAAGTCAAGAAAGAGAAGGAAAAGACTGTGAGGGTGGTGGCAGTGCCCATGCCCATGCCCAGGACATGACATGACATTCTGCATGCCCAGAGAGTGGCTTGCAGTTCCGGCAGCAGTGACCCTATGGCCTGGGCTCTGCATGGTATCTTCTGTCATCTCCCAGGCCACTGTTTTTTGGGTTCATTAGATATATCTACCAGGGCTCCACTTACCCATGCTGCAATCCCTTCTCTGAGTAAGGTCTGAATCCCTGTGTTAATCTTGAGCCTGTACAGAAAATATTCCCCAGCCTGTTATGACTACAGGTCTGTCTGAGTGCCAATAAATCAGTGTGGCTCCGGTGGAGTAACGCAGAGCTTGAGGGAGTGCTGGGTGGGGAAATGTATATAAAAGGCAGTCCCAATCTTCCTTTAGCAGCCATTAATTACAGCCGGTGATGGGAGTAGGAAACAGCAGTCATGCTGGGATACTGCTGCTTGCAACTCAGTCAGGGGAAGGCTGAAACCTGGAGATAGAGAGGATAGGCACTGTGCAGCGGAGTGAGGAGATATGTGAAGTTTAAAAACAAACTCCCCTTGCAGTTAATGCTTATTTAAGCATTTGGTCTAAGAGGTTACATCAGCAGGATAAGGCACAAGTCCCATCTTTGTATAGCAGAGGCACAGGGAGAGAAGAGTGGCACACATGGGAGCACATCAGTAAATGGTGCCAGCTCCAAGGGGCAGCGTATTGACACCAGCCAAGCAATATTGCATCTTCTCCTCTTGAAGAGGAATTTGTGTTGCCCAGCAGTCAGCAGGGACTTTGTTAAGGAAAGCAGGTTCCCTGTCCCGGCAGTCAGGAGGACCAGGGTGCTGAGTGGAGGCTGGTGTTGGGTCAGGGAGCCCGGAGGCAGTGAGGAGTTGGGCTGCTCTGCAGTTGGCTGTTCAAAACACTCAGGAAAGATTTTTTTTTTTTCTATTTATCAAACAGCACGCAAAAAAGCTTAGCCAGTGCCTCTAGAGTGATTTGACACCAGCGGCACTGTAATTATTAACAGGGAAGGAGAAATGAGCAGTGTGGCAGGTCTGAATAGTGCTCTAACAAAAGTGCATTGAAATCGGTGGTCAAATCACAGCTCCTGCTTCGTTTATGCGACAGCTGCTGGTGCGTTTCCTCCCTCACCGAATAACTTTCTTCTCGCCGAGTTCTAAGTCGAAGCACCTTCACCGCCCAGCTGGAACAAGCCAGGAGCACAGGTACAGCCTGTCCCGACGGCTCGGCGGCAGCTCCTCACTGTGCCACCATGACTTGTTTGCACGCCACCTGCCCCCCACCAGGGTCACCCTGCTCCCGCCAGTACCGAAACAAAGCTGTGCGACGGCAGAGGCAGACATCCAGCTCCAAAAACTGGAGTTATCCTGTGATTGCTTTTCCTGACATTCATTCAGGCCAGCCACGGAGGCTCATCTGGCCGCTTTCGTATTGCCGAATACGTTATCAATTCAAGGCAACTTGGTACATTCTCTGGCGTGGAGGATTTGGCTCTCCCACTCTGCTCAGTAAATTTCCACCTTGGCTTCATCTGGTGTGACTCCACTATGGCTGGAGTGGTCCCACTGCCTCTGGACCTCCTTCCTGAGTGCTTCTTCATTTTAGCATGAGAGCATTTGTGCAACATGCAATGCCAGAGCTGAGTCCACTTCCTTGGGAGATTTTGGAGCCGGAGCCTCGTGAGGTCTCTCAGCAAACTTATGCTTAAAATATCTCTGGGCTAAGAAGGTGTTAGGCTCTCTCAGAAGTGGTCTCTGTCCCATCTGCTTTTTCATGTAAAAGCTGGAGGTGCCAAAATCTGCTCAGAGGACTGTAGAAGAACGGCCAGGAAAGATGTCTGCAGTTGTCCCTCAGGCTTCTGCACAGACAGCGTTTCACAGATGTGAAGTCATGAGTACGGCCATAAACATTTTAAGACACACCTGCCAAATAGTTCTGGAGGTTTCTAGTGAGAACAAAACTTGCATAAATATCAAGGGGAAAAAAAATCAGGAAGATCCTCATTTTGTGGGTGGACCCAGTGAATTTGCTTTCTCTGTCTGTGATGAGCACAGATTGTCATCTTCACCCTCTCCTATAAACTCACTAAAATTTATTCAGCTATGTAAAGCACGAATTACGGGAATATAAAAAACTATGTTTCTGTCACACACAGGCTCTACCATTCTTTTTTTCAACATCCCTTCCTATCACACAAATGGGAGCTGAAACAGATGCACGCACAGACTTCCACGCTCTAATTCCCCCACTTCCAGGTCCCGTTATGGCACCCGCACACCCTCACCAAATGCAACCTTGCTTCGTGAGTTATGCTGGATTTGCCTTACACACACACACACACACACACGCACACATTCTTCATCCATTCCTACAAGGAGAAAGAGCAGCGAGGGAGCTGCCAGCAGGCTATGGGATGGCTCCCATCTCCTCGCAGTGCGGGTGACCCCATCCTGACAAAACTCCCGCACGCCCACCTCACATCTCCACCCTGCGGCAGGTAGTCTCTCTAATGGTCTTACCCTGGTGCCTCATTCCCCCGGAGCTCTTTATTTAATTATGGGAGTATTTGGGTCCTGAGACCTAGGGCTATAAGCAGATGTCCACCTTTAACATCCCAGCTTCTAGCATAGCTCCCCTTGCCTTAATATGATGGAGAGAAAGCTCTTTCCTGCTGTATAATCCCCAGTAGTTCTGTCCACCTGCAGTTTTAATCACAAACGAGTAACCACCACACTGATGGTGGCTGGGGGAAATAGAACTCCTTAATCTTCCTGGGATTCAGTTTGCTTTTCTGTGAAGCAGGGACAGTCCCTTCTGGGAGCATCCTGTTGGAGCCCTTCCGTTGGGCGAGCTCACACTGTGCTGAGAGCCAGCGCAGGGCTCAGGGTTGCGGAGAGCACATCTGTGGGGATTTAAGCATCACCGAGGCCTTCTGCTGACTAAATGTCTTTCATTATAACCTCGTCAAAAAAGCCCTGAGATGCCTTAACTGCATCTGAGGTGGTTCACAACCTGCTAGGCAGAGAAATGGGAAAATAAAAGGTAAGCTGCAGCAGGGGCAGTGCTAGCACTGTAATTAAAAGGTAGGTCAGTATAGCTACATCAGGTATGGGAATAAGAGAAAAACATATTACCCCCTAACCTACACATTGGCTACTATGTCTTGCTGCTGATACAGCCTATCCCCATCAAGGAACAAGTTCAGACTACACCAGCAGGACAATGTGGATTTTATTTGTCAGGATGGGACTGCATTTTCCCTGGCATAGCCCAGCAAGCCCTCTCCACCATAGACAAACCCTGGAGCTGCTGGCTCTCACCTTGTGATGGTGAATGGCCTTAATACGTCCCCTCCCTTCCTTGTGTGCGAGGCCATGCTGTGGGGAGGGGACAGGAAAGAAGGGGGCTATGAACCATTTCCAGCGTTGACTGCCCAGTCTGGAGTGAAAGACTCTTCTACAACTGAAGGTTAGGCTTTTTCACCCTCTTGTTGAGGCCTGGCCAGCTCTCATTGCTCCTTTCTCCAAGGGGTGTCCTTCAAGGAGGCTTGGAGATCATCCAGCCTTGGTGAGAAGCCTGAACTGCCGCAGCCCCACAGGCTGTGCCCATCCAGGCTGCAGCCCCCTTCCCAGAGGGACCTGGAGACCCAAGCAGCAGGTGCCCCCTTGTTCTGGGGGAGAGGGAACCGACCCAGGCTCTGCTGCCCAAGTGCCCCAGGTCGAGGTGGGCAACGTGCTTTGTGGAAATTCAGACGACCTGCCGCATGTGCAGAGAAGCAAGTCTGCACTCCTCCAGCCGGCATCCCCCTGCTCTGCCTCCCACCCATCCGACTGGTCTTGAGCAGAGGCTGGACCAGTTTCAGTCATTGCCTCCTGTCCCCATCCGTGGGTGAACATCAGCGTGATCCCGGTGCCATGGAGGTACCCACCTCCTGCTCCTCAGCCCCGCTCAAAGCCAGGCAGCCCCTGCAGCGGTCCTGCTCTGACAAGGAAGCAGTGTCTAGACACAGATTAGGCAAAAAGCTAAAGCACAAGACCAGAAACCGAAAAGGGAAAAAAAGAAAAAAAAAAAAAGAAAGAGCTCCCCAGCTCTGTCTGCCACTGATTCCTATGAGGTTTGGGGCAAGGAAGGGAACTTCTTTACGTCTTTGTCTTCCTTACCTGTGTGCCATGGGATAATATTTCCCTTTCTGGCAAGGCTATGGTCAGTTAATTAGCATTTGAAAAGTGCTTTGAAATGGAAGATGCATTTGGAAAACTGAAGTATTATTACTGGAGTTGAGTAAGTGGCTCGCAGGGTAGGGAAGCATTTCACTTCTTTTTCCCTGTGGGTGGAATAGGCTGGAGGATACTGGGATTTCTTCAGATTTATTCATTATCCAAGCATCTATTATGTATCAGGTAACTAAAACAGAACTCAGTTTGGATATTTATTCAATGAAATATTGGATTGCAGATACATGAAATCCAAGCTACGTTGTCCAGACAAATAAATCACATGACACTGGGGCTCTTCCCCTGCTGGCACGAACTCTTCTGGCGCGACTGCCCAAGGACGGGCATTTAAAATCTGTTTTTCATGACTTCTTGTGCAGGATTTTGAAACGTACTCCAGGTTTGCCAGTAAAACAAGCTCTTGCAAGAGTCTCCAGCAAGCAAAGCAAGAGCCCTGAAACAAGTACATGTAAAGAAAAAAATCAAGTGAATGTGCTTTGTTTGCTCAGGCCATGATTTTGCAGGATGTTTTGAAGTATTCATTTGTAGTCTCGTGATTAATCCTACTGAAGCAAGTGGAACTGTTTCTGGGCAGAATCAGGCAGACGCTTTAATACCCTGCTGAATACGGCTTCCAATTATTATTTCATCAGCCCAAGTGCTCTTGTACTTTATTTTAAAGACTTCCTGTGTATTGTTTCACTGTCTTCCCCTGTATGCTCTAATGCCAAACGCTGCTGAGCCTAGGTTGGAAACACACCACCTCTGTTACCCATGAAACACGCATTAGTCTATAAAAAATGTGTTTTCCATTCCAAGAAACCTACAGTAAATTAAAAAAAAAAAAAAAAAAAAGAAAAGAAAAGAAAAAAAGAAAAAGTTAAAGTTATGGGGCACATTTTCAAAGCCGTGCTTAGTTGCGGGGGCGGCGGTTCTTAGCTCCACGTCTCTCATTCACTGAAATTGCCTGTCTACCCATGCAGCTGTGGCACCACGCTCTGAAAATCCATTCTGAAAGAGGTGCCTTTTGGAAACGGAGTCATCAAGTCCCTGCATAGACACAGGGGCTGGGATTGATGCAGAGCTCGCACATCCCCAGCCTAGCTGGTTTCGATCCCGTGGAGGTGAGTGGTGCTACCCCTGAGTGACTCCTGCACGTACACAGGCAAATCACACATATTTTAAATTAATAAGGATGTGATGCAAGTATCTAGCAGATCCCACTTGGAGTGGAGAATTCAGGTTACATCAATTTATTAATCCAAACCCAGGGGTTACTTTCCTTTGGCTGAGCCGTGGACAATCAGTCACCGTGTCAATCTTCACTGGATCAACAGGCTCCACCTCAGCTAGGAGAGGTGCTGAACATGGGATAATCAGAAGGTATTTAGACTAACTGCAGTTCCCCTCCCTGCCTGGGTGTGTGTCTTTTTTGAGACTTGGGGCACCCAAGACCCCCACCATAACCAGAGATGGGTGAAGACCCACCATTTGCAGCCACCAGCCTGCAGCCGCAGCCTGGGCCCTGCGCTTGTGCGGTGCCACACAGGGAAGAGGCCAGGAGGAGGATGGTGGTCAGGGCTCTGGACTGGTTAGCATGGTGGTCTGCAGGGTCACTGCCCCAGATTTCGATCTCTGATGTACTGATTGCAAAGGGACCTTCAAAGGCAAGCCCAGAGGTATGGCTGCTCACTCGAGGGAAGCAGAAAGCCATGGGCACTGTGCCACAGCTACCTGTGGGAACTGCCTACCTTCATGGGTTACATCATAGCACAGGTAGATGGGAGGCTCCTTAGCTGGCTGAGATACTTGCCCCATCAGCAAGTGGGTGCCCATGGGCATTCACACAGAATAATGCACAACATGGCAAATCCAACTCAGAACACTCATGTTCTCAGCCCCTAAGCCTCTGCCTGTCTTTGTTTCCTTTCCCCACTATTTCTCTTCCGAAGGATTTCCATGGAGTTAGCACAGCTACCTGTTGAACTGTATCTAGGACTGACGGCAGGAGAGCCGCTGCTGGTCCTGTGCGAGCAGGGGCAAATGCTATCACCTGTCTGTGCCACAGCAATGCGGTCTGTAAGGCAAAGCAATGCTAGCTGCTGTGAATGGTAGCCTGGGAGGTGGTCAGGCTGGCGGTGGCCAGCTCCTGAACTGGCCCTGCTGCAGGAAGGCATCTGCACCAGCCCGCATCTGCTTGGAGCAACTAGCACAGCACAGGCATGACACATGGCTCCCATCACAAGTGTCATCAATGAAACCCATCTTTTCTATTTTGCTTTCTTCTGCCTGATGTTGGACCTGAGCCCCTGTGAAATGTCCTCTCTGCCAAAGTCTCTGCTTCCCCTAACGACGCTGCAGCGCTGAGCTAGACAGAAAGCAACACGAACACCGAAGCAAAGCAGCATGAACGACCGCATCTGAGTCAGCTCCATCCCTGTTTAACCCAGAGTCTCATCTTGAGGACACGTGCCTCCCACTTCAGCCTCAGAGGCAAAGATAGGTAGTCCCAGGTTAAACCCATTGCTCCTGTGTTCCTCTGACTCACGGTTTGGGTTGTACACGCCAGGCTGTGTTTTCTTCCCCCTCCTTACGAAGCTTGCTCCTGCTAGCAGTGACAGGAGTGCCAGCCTGTGTGATCCACAGGAGACCCAGCTGCTCGCTGTTAATGTTTAATGACAGCTCTGCAAGCTGGAGATATTCTCAGACTCTATTTCAGCCGGTCAGGTTTCATACAAACTGTTTTCAGCAAACATTGTAAATTTACAGAGCATTAAGTTCTTTAGTAACACCGGGCCAGCTTCAGAGGAGACTAAAGAAAACTTGGTGTGACTTACTCCTTCCGAAGGCCTTCCTACATCCACGCTTAATATTTTTCACGTATGCAAATCTCACCATCTATTGCTGTGGCGTTTGTGCGGTAACAAATGTGTATGCAACAGCCTGCACCAAAGGGTCAGGGCTGAGCGGGACATGGGTGCCCTCCCCGTCTCTCCCAGACGGGTTACTATTCTGTCAGCATCGTCCTGCACGAGAAGTGGTGTCAGATGGTTTCCTAGGGTAAATTACTGCAGCTCCATTATGTTAGGCCGACTGATATCAGCAGAGAACTCAGACAGCTAATTTTTAACCTTCTCCAATTTCCCTTTGGCTCATGAAACCATTTCCTGCCCCGGTCCCTCTGACAGTCCCCTGGTTCTCCTCCAAGCATCTGTCCAGTGGAGAGACAAAGCTAGACGTGGTGTGTAGGAAGCTCAGAGCTCAAGATCATGCAAATAGGATCTAAGAGACTCTAATGATCCTAAACTAGTATTACTTATATGCCCAGCCTTCCAGGAGAAATAGTAGGTCAGATCAGCTTGGCTAGGAATTTGAACCCTTAGACCAAATTCTGCCTTCATTTAAATCTCATCATAGATATAGAGGTATTATAGCTCAGGGAGGATGCGATGCCTCCAGTCTCCACCCCAGCCTTGACCAAGGACTAATCTGAGGCGCCTATATTTTCTGTGGATGTAATTGGCAGCTCACATCCAAGAAAGACAATTGTAACTGAGAGCAACTGTGTGGAAATTTCAAAGTGTGGGATTTGGCCTTGGCTGCCTTGGTGTTCTATGAAGACCTTGAAAGACCTTGAAAAGGTCATTTCTTCCACTTTGTGAGGAAGGTGAGCTTGTACAAAGATTTATGAGACTCGTTGTGGATGCAGCAGCGGGTTCATTGCAAGGGAAAGCTGGCTTTGCCAGCCATGAACATAGGCAACGCGAGGAGGCCAGTGCCTTTTGGGGGCAAGGACAAAATGGAGCAAAGGCTGTCTGAGCCATGAAGACAAATTTAAACAGGTTTCTCCCTCCTCAAAACCCTGGAGACTATTAAATGACTGCTGACACATATTCCATCCCTAACTGGGGAGGGGACTGAAGAGTGATGATCTGAATACCATGAGAGGAAGGGCAGTGAAAAAACCCACCCTGGCAGACTAGTCCGCAACCACAAGTACTCCTGGCCCATGTTGCTCGGAGAGTCAGGGCCTTCACTGTGCTCCTCATCGTCACTAACAGTGAGAGGGTGGTCCTCCCCACATCTCCCATGGAGCTGCTTCCAGTGATGGGAAGAGGTCCTCTGTGTGTGTTCCTCCGCTGGACGCTCACATGTGCCAAGCCACACTGCAATATCACAGGAACAAGTGGAGGTTGCTGGTCCTGCTTGCTCTGGCAGCAAGCTGTGAGGGCGGATTTCCACCTACCTGGAACTGAACTCTTCAAAGGCCTGGGGTTGTTTGGACACAGAGTTCATAGGTTCAAACCTGTGCCTGGTGCTGATTTTAGGTCACGGCAAGGGAGAGACGAGCAAGCACAGTGGAGAAGGCAGGAGCTGGCTGGGGTGGGCAGTGGCAGGCTGGTGCCATGGGGCAGCTTCTGTGGACGATGGTTTTAAGGCTTAATTTTGGCCCCCAGTGAAGGTGACAGTCTCTGCCGAGGATGCACTCAAAGTGTGCCGCTACTGCCAGTCTTCTTTTTCCTCCCCTCAATCCTGTTTAAAAGCATCCCTTTTAAAGGATGCTCTCTGTTAAACTAGGAGTGTTGTCAGTGGCCGCTGTAAGTAACCATAATAATCTCTAAGGCAATGTGCAGCTCTGATGTGCAAATGGGATTTAGGGAAACCTCGCTAACGGGATAACACAGACAGCGTTTAAGCTGAGTTTCAAACTGATCGTAACGCTTCACTTGACAAATGTCTGGTTTTGAACTTTTTTAAGCCTTCGGGGCTTTAAGCAGAGAATGTCAGTCTGCTGCAGAATAAACCCTTAATATTTTGGGCTTTCGTTTAGGAGGAGGAAAAAAACTCTTAGCAGAGAAGAGGCCAAAAAGAATATCTGATTTCATTGCTTTCATCATATACCACTACGTACCATTTATTTTCTCTCAGAAGCCAGGGGCATATCTTCTCTAAATATTTACCTACTTTCTTTCTAAGGGCATGTCTGCACTGCAGTCACCACACTGATTTGTGTTGTAGACATACCCGCCTTACTTTTGACCTAATACATCTAATACATCCAGGCTCTAATAGCAGCCTAGTAAAACCAAGGTCTCATAGTTACAGTGTGAGGTCAGGGTAGCCTGCAACATCTGCTGGGAATATCTTCCAGCCATTGCTCTGTGCCGAGCCAGCCACGCTGAAGCTGCACTGCAGGTCTTGCAGTGAAACTGGGGACAAGCGGGCTTTACCGGGCATGGAAGTTTGGCTACAGGAAATCCTTCATCCACATGGATCATTAATGTGTTTCTGAAATGGAGCCACATCTGCTGGGTCTCTCTCAGCCTCCATATTCACCCACCAGTCAACCCAGACAAGCTGAGGCTGCGCCATCTCCAACTCTGGAGGCTTTCAAGCCCTGACTGGATCAAGTCTGAGCAACCTGGCCTGACCTTAGAGCTGGCCTGGCTTTGCACAGAGGTTGGTCTAAAGGCTCCTGAGATCCCTCCCAGCCTGAATTATCCTGTGATCCCGTGATCCTTGCCCAGAGATGCCCTTCTTGACTTCTTGGAGGGCTTGGCCCCATCTCTGGCCCAGCAACAACTACAACTACTACTCCGAGCTTTTTCTATCTCAGTATCAGAAACTAAAGGTATGACTATATCAAAGATATTGGTTTTTTCCTCACCTCACTTTCCCACAGGCGGCCAGTATTGATCTTTCCATCCTAGAAAGGAAACTAAGGCACACTCGGTTGCCATAAGATGGCTCTGGTTGAGGAAGTAGAAAAAAATCAAACTTAATGGATCATTACAAGGAAAATAAGGATGGGTGACCAAAGGCTCACAATGACTCTGTCTAGTTTGCTCAGTACTGTGGGAGGCCTTTGGCATATCTTAACTGAAATAGAACAGAGATTCCTGTTCGAAAGGCCACTCTCAGACATTGTGACTGCAAACCCTGGTGCACTCCCCACTTGTCCTCAGGATTGCTGATGACCCCAGCAATCTTCCTGCTGCCCGGGACAAGCAATGTTTTTAAATGTTCCTTCCAATTTTTTGACCCTGTTGTCTTCCTCAAGTTGTATCTGTCTCGCTGTGCAGGATGCTGTGTAGCTCGTCTGAAAGCTTCAGTCTTCCAGCATACCTGGCACAACCTGCAGACCAAGTAGAGGATGAGGGCTTGGAAGCCATCACTCTGTTCCCAATATTGGCATTGCTTTTGCTTTGTGTGAGCTCACCTACACCAGTCCCTCTTTCTGCTTCCCTCTGTAGAAGGTGGAAACAAGCAGCAGCCCACAGTGCTGTGAGGATGTGAACATTTGCACGTCCTTAGCTGGAAGGTGCAAGAGAAGAGTGAAGTACTCCGGGCATTAAAACGACCCCATCTCCTTACCTCCTCTTCCCCAGAGAGGACAGATCCAGCATCACTAAACTCCCTGCCTAGTTATGTTTCCTCCATCCCCTGCAGCACTCTAGCTGTGCTCCGCTGGATTTTTTCCGCTTCAGTTGCCTCCTTTCTGTAGCAGCCAGAGCCGCGCACCTACTCCAAAGGCAGCCCCAGCCAGCCATTACGCCGAGCAGTCTTCTTCCCCCTGACCTACACGCAGGACTCCAGCTAGCCTCTTTTTTTTTTCCGCTAGGCACTCTTTCAGAAACTTTTGGGAATACTTAGCACTTAGCTGCCTAAACGTCCTGGCCTTTCTGCCTCAGGGAGCTCCATGGCAGCTGCCCAGCAGACAGGCTGGGGCTGCCCGGCAGCCGCCGCTTTCTAAAGTGCTCGTGCTCCTACCAGCGCTCCCCTTTCAGCTCAACTACCAACGCTTCACTTCCTGAAGGCAAGAGGGAGATGAAGCCTTCCATGAGCCTCTAGTTAACTTGGGGAAAGTTAACTTTCAGGAGCCTTAGGAGACTCATTTTCAGCGGTTTCCATGAAATTTAAGAACCTATTCGCTTAGCTCTCTATAAAATGGGGCTTGGGTGCTCTGGGGAAATTTGCCTGAGGTCTCTTCCCAGACTTTACAGTAGATTTGTCTGAAATGTCTTTACATCTGAGTGACATCTACACGTGAGCCAGACACCCTGGACTCAGTTAACAGAGATAAACAGGCATTCACAGGAAACAATTCATCTTCTCCTATGGTAGATACCTAAAATAGCCCAGAGCAATCACAAAATGACTGCTTTCCTCCATAAACTATAAATTTAATCTAGAAAAACAGCTCAGCTCTCAACACATATTGGAGGATTCAGTTGCCTGGTGTTTTTTGAGCTGCCCTACCTTATCTTAGACATTCACACGGGCAGGCAGGTATATACGTATATGTACAGGAGCCTGCAGGAGGCAAATGCCCTTCCAGCATGTCATCTGGACACCAGACAAAGGATCCTGGATTCACTGTCCTGTTACCGACAAGACGAGGGTTGCTACTTTTGAGGTAGCTGGAATAGTTTCCCTCCATTGCATCCCTGTATTTATATCCTGTATGTTAACATAAATGGTCTGTGCTGGTATAGCCGAAAACCAATAATTTGGCCCACAGTGCCCACAACAAAGCAATGATTAGTGAAATAATAGTTTATTTTATTAAAAAGAAAATAAATCAAGTGAGCTCCATGGCAACGGCCAGAGTAACGTGCAGGGGTACCATTCCGGTTCTGCAGATAACTACCCCAACCAGGAAATGCATGCAAGATGTCACGTTACAAGTGTTACATCATCAGGAAAAAATCTCAATGGTTGATCATCGCCTGAGGGGGATGTCAGTGTTCCCAGCTTCTGTGCAGAAAGAAGTCTTATAGGAGTTAACTCTTTCCTAGGTGGTGCACACCACTAGATTTTACCATTGTTTCTTCCACCTTGTTTGGCTAAAATGAATCATCCTTCTCTTACTTTCCATTTTTGTCTTTCACTCCAGCCATAAATGGCGTGACTTTGCAGTGACAGCTGTCTATCGCAGCTGCTGTGTGACTGAGGACTTTTTCTCCTCCACTTCACTAGTGGATTTCTGATGGATGCTGGGTGTCCACTACACACGCCATTCCCATAGAAGGCAATAAATGGTATCTGCTAAATGCACTCCAGGCAGCATCCCTGCTGTCTGGAAAGCAGCCCTCTGTCTTACATGAAGAAATACTGCCTGCGTGTTACCAAAATGACCCATCCTGTGGTAATACCCAGGGCAGTGTGAACGTATGTCTGTTTTCCCTGAAATATGTTCTGGGGGCTGCAACGATAAAATGGGGTTTTACCAAGTCAGAGATCACACACTACGGCTAGTTACCGCTGACGTTAAGGGACCAGTGCTGCAGGGATCAATGCGTTCCACAGCCCCATGCCCAGGCAGGGCAGACCCTTCCCAGTGAGGAAATCCCCCCTCGTCCGGAGGAGATGTAAGTGGCAGTGCCTATCCCGGAGTTTCCACAGACTCCAGGCAATCTCCAGTCCCATAAAAATGTCCTTTCTAAGTCAGGGGAACAATGGATAGAACATATTTCCTTCTCTTCCTTGACGTTTTGTACATAGAGACGATGTTGTCAGTCCAAGGCAGGTGCCAAGGCATCTGACCTGTTCTTTGTGCTGGATTGCTGTGGTTTGTGCCTGGAAACTGGAGTTCAAACAGTTCCTGCTATTAATGCAGGCTCCATCCTGTTGAAAGTTCACCTTTATGCCCTGGGCCAGGCTCACACAGGGCAGAAGGAGGTGGCCTGTGAGACAGAAATGCCTGTAACCTCTTCCCTCCCACCTGCATTTGTTCTCAGTTGTTTTGCATCCCTCTTGCTTTCTAGGTCAGGTAGGATGCAAATTCCTAAGTACATTGTTTCATTTTACCCCTTTTTTTCCTGATGCAGAACTATGCTGCTGCGTGTCGCGGTCTCTCCAGGCTCTCCAAGCTGCCTACTGCATGGGCAGCACAGTCCACCTCCCCACTTAAATACACTACTGAGTCTCTTCTTAAGTTATCTTAAACCTGTGGTCTGTGTCCAGAAACACACCACCACTTCCCAGCTACCCAGTCTGCCACTAGCATGGGTTTTGCCCTTTTATTTACACCAAGAGGCCCAGTAAACTTGTGCTTACTTCTTCTAGGGTTCTTCCTCACTTTTGTCCTCTTCATCACATCCCTTCCTGCACACCAGCTCCTGAAGACACCCCTTCCCTATCACCCTGCTTTTTCCTTCTTGGGCATTCAAACACTATTTCTCTCCTCAGCCCTCATGTGCCTTCCTCCTCTCAGCTCCTCAGCTGTTATCTCTTGCCAAGCCGTGCCATGCTGCAGAGTCGCTGAGCAAAATCTGGGGGGTTGATTTTCCTTCTTTGCTCATGGCCACCAAGGTAGATCTTGTGGGCACCTCCTGGACACCGAAGGCCATCAGTCCTGAGGCAGCAAGGACCCAGGGGATGGGTCTCCTCAGCACCTCAGCCCCCAGGACCCTCTGCAATACCTTGGCCCCTTCCTTCCTTCCTTCCTTCCTTCCTTCCTTCCTTCCTTCCTTCCTTCCTTCCTTCCTTCCTTCCTTCCTTCCTTCCTTCCTTCCTTCCCTCCTTCCTTCCCTCCTTCCTTCCCTCCTTCCCTCCTTCCTTCCTTCCTCCTTCCCTCCTTCCTTCCTTCCTTCCCTCCTTCCTTCCCTCCTTCCTTCCCTTCCTTCCCTCCTTCCTTCCTTCCCTCCTTCCTTCCTTCCCTCCTTCCTTCCTTCCTTCCTTCCCTCCTTCCTTCCCTCCTTCCCTCCTTCCTTCCTTCCGTCTCTCAAATTCAATTATTTTATTCTCTTTAATGCTGTGCAAGCTCTAAGTCTCCAAACAAGGGACTTACTTTCCTCCAGAGGAACTAAAGCCCCCCCAGCACAAAGTACATACTGCACTCCCCCCAGATGTCTCGATTCAGGAAGCTTTGAGCTCCCATTGTTTGCAGTTCACAGAGTTCACCTGCGTTTTAGTCTCCTCATCTATTAAAGAAAACAAAGTGGAGAGGAGGGAGAAGGAGAAATACGGCTGTAAAAGCAGCAGTCGGTCAGAGAGCCCTCAAGTTCCTGGTACCAGTTGTGGTCCAATCAATCAGTCTCAAACAGCCCACTGGAGAATAAGTGCCCAACTTACCCAAATTTATTTTCTTTAATAACAGAATCCTCCTGTGACCCTGTGGTTATTGCTGACACAAAGCAAGGCCTGCTCGAGCCTGATATCTGCTCCCTTGCTCCCTGCTGTGTGCTGAGCAGTGGAGCCATCGTCCTCTTGTTTTCTACAGACAGCAGCTTTAAATCACTGCCGGCCACTTCTGCCTGCGAGGCCGGGAGACACTTTCCTGCACAGGTCACTCACTTGCGTGCCTTTGCCTGGGCGTGCTTAGAGAGGCTTTAGCTTTTTCTGTTTTCTCCTTGCTGGGTAAAGTAATGGCCAAAATGCCTGGGGGCATCTGCTTATTGTTCGAGTACTTGGCTCTGTGAGGGCTGTTCAGGCTATGCAGGTGATGCAGGGACCGGACAATCACACAGATACCCAGCTGCAAATAGAAAAATATTGTAAAATCTCCAAACTCCTGTTCTGGCCAAGTGGCATTGCTAGCCAGGAGGCTGGTGTGCCCCAAGTCACCAGACACTGAGATTAAACAAAGGAAAATGCCGACTTCAGGGTTATAGGGCAGGCCCACATTGTGGGTAGAGTCTCAGGGCGCAGCATCCTAGGTAAATGCTTATTGCAATCTGTGATCCTTCTTTGAGGGGTGTTCAAAATCCTTGCAAGAATTGTGGAAGAATTTTTTTGGAAATCCTGGAAGGGGAATTCTGATCAGCCTTGGAAGTTCAACTATAAGGTAAGTCTTGACAAGGTAAAGGGAAGTTCTTTAAAGGGTAAATGAAGGTTTCTTAGAGCTGACATAAAAACCACATTTCTCTTTATGTTTAAAAAAAAAAAGTGTAGCATAGGAGGAATAAAAAACTCATAAAATGAAACCTGCCGTTTTCAAAGAAAGGTAGATTTTTTTCTCTATTTTTTTAGAAACTTGGAGGAGATGGTCCTACAGACTTTATCCCAGGTTTGAAGCCTGCAGTGCAACCTCAGCAGAGTCCAAGAGCTGGATTAAGCTATTGCAAAGATTTGGCCACCCTGGAGGAGTCTTTTTCTGCTGTCTGGAAGGCCCAAGGCACTCTAACAAAGCAGCACCCATGAGCTTTCCCTCGGGGAATCCCAAGCGCTGGGTACAGGGCATGCACACTGCCTCAGCCATCGCCATAGCAGGACACAGCTCCTGCGAAATGCATTTACTGAGAGCCTTGTGCTGCATGGACGTGCCAAGGAACTGTTTTCCTACCAAGGTATGAGAGTGAAGTTCAGGCACTTCATACCAAGGGCTTTCCCCAGATGCACAGCATCCCTTTCCCAGCAAGCAGCTGGGCGTGCTTGGGAGTATCGGCTCTCTTCAGCTCCACAGCTTGGAGTTGGATGGGGCCAGGCAGCCTGGTTGTCCCTGAGCCCTGCCAGCGTGCCACCCTCTGCTCAGAGACACCCTGCGATGGCTGCACTGTGGGGAAAACCCATCCCCAGGGCAGGGCTGTGGCAAGCTCCCGCCTGCCTGGGCACCCCTGGAAAGGCCAGGGCTCCCTCTGCAATGCTGCTTGGACACATGGCTTCCCTCACCGTCTGTCTCCCTGCCAAATGCCTTCTCCCTGTGGAAACCTAAGCCTGTGTTACCACCAACCACACGAGTGGTCTCAGCCAGATGAGTTGGGGTAGGGGCTGCCCCTGCAGTGGTGCTACCTGTCGCTGAAAGGGAAAATTCACGCGTTGCTCATAGGACTGGTCTTTCTGCTGGATGGCACTTCAAGGTTACAGCTCAGATGAAGCTTTGGTTTAAGCTCCCGTCTCTGAGAACAGGTCTGCTGCCCTGGAGAGACAGCGTTTCACCCACTGAAGGAAAGAGGTTTTTGACACTTAACTTGCCTCTTTTGGCGAGGTGGAAGGCCTGGGTTACATTTTCTAGGCATGTAGGTGTAGACCAAATCTCGTGTTATGGTCTGTTGGAACCAGGATTGGACCCTGCTGAGACAGTAAAACCAAAATGCAGGTCAGCTTGGATGCTTCGCTTCAGTGAGGGTTTTAAAATCCTTTCCCTTTAAAAAGCTGTATTTTTTCTAAAGCTCAAGGACTAATTACAAGAGGAAATATCTGCGCTGTGCCTGCACTGGAGAGCAGATTCTGGGAAAGGAAAATCCACTCCAAAACTGTAGGAATGGCCCCGCAAGGCAAAGTTTCAATCCAAAGCCAAACCCTTGCATGGTCCAGGAGAGGACGTGCTTTCCCTGGGAGGGGAGGACAGGGCCAAGCCCCTGCCCTGCCAAGGTTAGGCAAGACCAGAAGTGAGGAGGCAGAGGGATGAGAAGCTGGAGCGCAGGTAGGGAAGGTCATTGGGGGTGCTCGCTGAGCCTGTAGTGAGGGAGCACGTGCGGCCTACAAGTATTTCAGGTATTTCCAGGTGAGGCAATGCAGTCATCTCCTCCTGGGCTGCTTGGTGCAGGGTGTGTGCTGCAGCACGCCGCGGGGCTCCTGGGTCTCCTGGTGCTGTGGGGACGGGTGTAGCTGGGGCAGCACCCAGAGCGGGAGCTTGGGAGCTCATCCACATCCCCTGCGTAGCCCATAACCCAGGCAATTTAGGCTGGTCACATCCCACTGGCAGCTAAACATCCACAGCCCCTCCTGAACCGAGCAGGATGGGGGCGTTTTTTGCAGGAGCACCCAGGGCACGTGAGTGGGCAGGGCTGCTGCTGCTCACCCAGCGCCCTGCGAGCAGACACCCGTGGGGATGACCTATCACCCTGTGACACACGGAATAATTAATAGACTTCAAGCTAAAAAATTGGCACAGGCTGTGGAGGAATGAGGTTTTTTTCCAGTCATTATCATGTTTGCACTTGGATGCAATCCAAAGTGTATAAACCTTCCTAGGGACATTAATTGGCTTCTTATTGCCTGTCCCTCAATATGGCGGGGGGCTCGGAGCTGATGATGTTTGGCTTTTCATAGGTTTTCTCAGTCCCCTAATCTTATGTGAAAATTATCTGGCATGAGTTCTGCAAGTCAGAATGGTAAAAGTATAATTAATTCCCTGTGTGAAGTGAAAACGGCCAATTTTCCACAACGTCAGCTTGAACATCAACAAGTCATGGAAGTAATATGCAGAAAGCAGACAAAATTTGCACACAGGCAGCAGATATACTGAAGTTTTATGGGGCAGCAGTGCTTTATATGCCACTGGATAAAAATGTCAATACAGATCTGAAGTGCTCTTCATTCCCTGTACGTGTTCAGCTGAAAGTCCAGAGCAGCCTAGAAAGACAGCCTCCTTTTCCAATCAGTAAGTCTCTCAATATAAGGAATTTGTTGAGAATGCGTGCTCATGTGGTATTTTTTTCTAGACACTACCATTTTGAAGACAGGTCCCCCACAGATATCTCAGCATAGAATGGAAAGGATTTTTCTCTAACCAGGGGCAGGGACTGAAAAGTAAAACATTTCTGAAGCTCAAGCCCATCCCTTCCAGTACCTAAGGCTTTCTCTCCCCGTAGCAGACTCTGTGCGCTTATGGGCCGTGTTCCTTCCCACTGCATGTTCGTTCCCACCTTGCAGGTCAAGGGCTGGGCCCCTGGACCATTAGAAGTTCATTTGCACAATCTGTACCTGACTTAACAAACTCCAACAGCTCTAACAGAGGTCTTCATTCCTCTTTCATCCCCCAAAACACATAGTGATCACCACAGTCTGGCTGGCCTGGAGACCTGCTGACATGTCTGGAAGCCAGCTAAAAGGGTCTCTGTGGGCTAATCCCGACCCCCCGACCACTGGTTGCTCTGCATGGCTGATAGCTTGATTTGGAGAGGATGGGTCTCCAAAGGAAAACCTGATCTGTTGACGCACTGGGGAAGCCACGCCGCATTGCTCCTCATAATGAGTGGTGTTGAAAAGCACCGCTCAAGTCTCCATCACGCTGTTTCACTACAGGTGAGTTGCAAAGCAAAGAAGAAAAGCGAGTTATGCTCAGATAGCGTCAAATACAACTTGTTCCTATTAACTGGGCCCCGGTGAGCATCCAGAACAGACGTTACCGATACACGTCTCACCTCTCCGAAACCCTCTTGACACTTCCTGTTACATTCTGGGACGGTGGTGAAATTAAATATTAGCACCAATGTTACCAAAGCCAGCACGTGCAAACAGGGAACTGAGATGCCTCATCTTTTTTTTTTACCGCTATACTTAGGATAATGACTAGGTAGTGCAGGTGTAGGGTATGTGTTGGCAAACGTGAATTCTTGGGGGCAACCACCACACTCTGTATTACAGCGTCAGTTTGCAATGTCATTCTCTGTGACACTGCAAACCAACAATTTCAAATGCAAAGATCTAATAAAGAGGACGTATATTCACTATTTTCCTTTCCTCTACCTGCACATAACCTTATCAGTGTGAATAATAGAGGGAGAAATTGTCCTTCGCCCATTTCTACTTTACCCTTCACATATCCCAGAAGTTTCCTCACCATCACAGGGACCACTTCTTACACCTCTCCTTGCTGAACCACTCTTAGCAAAAAGGCCGCGATAGCTCTTTGTGTATGTAAAATGTAGTACAAATATTAAACCAAAGATCAAAGGCAGTTCTGTTGCTCAGATATTTTCCCTGACCCTTTAAACTGGCTAGGTGCAGAATGAATAATAAGGACCAGACTCTGCCATCAATTACGCAGGGTTAAATCCAGAGTGGGCTGTTGTAAATCAAGTTACTTTAGAGTTACACAGCGTAACCGGGAGCAGATTTGGGACCTGAGTCTGCAGGCCAAAGAACCGGACCGCAAGGGGAAAATCCCACCTCTCTCCCTCTGCCTTTCACCTGAACTCTCCGGCTCTTCACGTAAGCAGCCCCATCTGCCTGCTTAGAAAAGCAGACAAAGCTAAGGTCTTCCTAAGCTTCCCAGCCAGCGCAATCCCACCTTCAAGCACAGCCAAATGGATCACGGATAAATGAGGTTTTTATTTAACTAATGTGGCAACACGCAGCCCAGAAGGACCAAACAACATCTAATTTTTATCAGCAGCTCGTCTCTTTCTCTTCCCATTGCATGATGCTTCTCCCCTACACACAAGCCGAACACTTTAATCTAGCTAAATATTTGCAAATTGGCACCACATCGGATCGAGACAATAGAGGGGAATATGTAAAGCGATGCAAGCCATGATATACTTCTTATTACAGTGACAGCATTTCATGAGATTAAAGGGGATTTTCTAGGCAATGGAGGCAAATCCAGCACCAGCACCAGCTTTATTTAAACGTTTAAACGTTGCAGATGCTTCGCCCATTAACATGTGGTAGTGCAAACAAAGGAGATGATCTCTTTTTCCAAATGAGCACCATCGATGCTGCTATTCCATTTATTACACATTTTCCCACTCACATGTTCACTTTTGAAAGGCAACGTGTGTTGGCTGAGGGAATCCGGGTGAGCCAATGGAATCGTCTTTGAAGCAGAAGTCCCAGCCTGATCGCAGCACCCAGGGAAATTACCAGTCGGTGACACCGCTCTTGGGAGTAACACCGCCAACCAGGATGACAAAAGGAGAACAGGAAAAAAAAAAAAAAGCAACCCCAAGCCCTTCCCTCATGGGGATTTTATGGGCCATGTGTCCTGAGAACCTCCACTCTGGTCCATCCACTGAGACAAAGCTATGTGTAAACACCAGATTGTGCTGTCTTTTTGCCACCCTGATTGCTAATTAATCAGAAACAGAAGTGCCTAGGTGAGAAGTACAAAGTGTCAGGGGAAAATGAATGGGAACCTGGGCAGCAACTGCTGTCCCCGCTGTGGAAACACCCCTCTGAAGCCAGTAGACTGGACTACAAAGCAAATGGGGGCCTGCGTTAAAACGGGACCCCAGAATCTAGCACTCCTCATCCCCAAACACCTTTTTGTCCTGTTTATTACAGAAGTGACAACTGTCAGGACTGCAAAGAGCCCTAGCAGCCCCAGGGCACTGCTCGGTTGCAGCCCTGACCCTGCTGGCTGTCACTTCCATTTCCCTCCTGTGCCTCTCTCTCCTCCATGGTCTTCTGCGTCCAAAGCGCAGGTCAAAATTTCAAGCCTCGTAAATGTTAAGACTCTCAGCTGTACAGTAAAGTGACGCAAAGGACCCATAAGACAGCTGCTGTGACATGTTGATTCCCTTTGAACTGTTGCAGATGGATGAGGATCTGGGGCTGCTTCCTGGTCGGCCAGCCCTGGTTCATGCCAGAAAGCTTTACCAGCAAATGCAGCCTCCAGACAGAACAACCTGGTCCCAATTAGGACCAATCTGTGGCACTTTAAAGGGGTTTAGTGACTTGTTTTAACTGCCCCTCCAGTGAAGAACTCCAAAAATCTGGACTGGATCCCAAACAATAAAGGTGCTTATCAAGGCACCCTTCTGTCATCAGGCTTGCCAAGTGCCCCCTGTCTGTCTCTCATCATTATTTTGATGTTGCTGCTCCCAAAAGCACTGAATTAACAGTTGCTTCTCTGGATTCATAGGGGTAAAATGCCTGATCATGTCTACAGCCTGCACCTCACATCCTGACAGTAAGCTCCCAGTGTGACAAGGGAGAGTTTCACTTGTTAAAAAATTTGGTTAGAGTCCGACTTCCGTGCTTCTTTTGCATTTTCCTGCTACAGGTAGCAGTTATAATAATATCACACTCCCTTTTTTCTTAGCCTGGAGTAACGGTATACCAAGTGGCCCCATTGCCTAAAGTCAGGCAACAGCAGATGTATGTTGTTGAAAGCCTGAGATCACAACCTCCCAGAAAATTATGAATATTTTAAAATTACTAGGCCAAATCTGCTCTCTGTGACCCCTCTAGAAACATTACATTTGGACAAGTGCCTTCCACAACCAAATTTATCATGGGAACATTTTCAATGTCATTTTGATAAAATTTACTGAGTTTCCATTCTAACTGGGCAAATGATGCATTCCGCACAAGATATTTGTCCAGTGAGTCAAAATCAGTTTTAAGTTATAGTTGAAAGAAGGACATGGAGATCCCTTTCTCAAAGAACTTTGACAGGAGAATATTATTTTGCACTGCTGCTCTGCCTCCCTCCTCAGGCAGCTCAAGCTTTTTTGCCCTGCTAAGGTCAAATGTTTCAAATGCGACTGGGAATTTGCACAGTCAGACCCGGTACAATTATAAAGGGACCTGCTTTCCACTAGGTGGGTGATCAGCCAACCTGTTGAAGAATCCCCAATGAGCTACCCACCAAAGTGGCCAAAAACTTGTGTCATGTCTGAAAATCTTGGCCTAGTATGATGGAGCCTTATAGTACTCTGGTGCGATAGGAAATGTTCTCTATCCATGTCTTCCAGGTGGAGAGGATGATGGAGGAAGCTGTTGCTTGACTTTCGTCTTTGGTAAGATCACAGATACATAGAAAAATCTGGATCAGAGGAACCCCTGGGTAGTTTCTCCCTCCCAGTGCTGTACCACTCTCATACCATATGTTCATGTGGAGAGCAGATGCTACAATAAAGAGTAACTTAATGGACCACAGGGACAACACGGTCTGTTGGGAAAGTGCCAGCCTGGCTTCTCCAAGGGGAAATCCTTCTGGAAGCTACAGCAGATATAAGGGTTGAAGGTAAGCTTGGGGACAATGGGGGTCCAAGGGACATGATATGGCTGGATTCCCAGAAAGTATTTGACAAGGCTCAACACCAAAGCTTGTTGAAACACCACCAACAACATGCTGGGCATTACCAGGAAGAGTGCTGAAGAACAAAACACAGGGCACAGATTTTGCCCGTGGCTCTGCTCTCCATCCCTCAGAAGCAGGATGGTGGGGTTAGAGGAGACCCAGAGGGACGGCAACTGAAATAACTGAGGGGATGGAGCTATGAGGAGAGACTAAAAAAGGCTGAGATTCTCCAACTGGGGAGGAAAAAAGCAAATACGATGGTGGTTTACAAAACAGAGAAGGCAGTCGATCAAGTCTCACTGTCATTTACCTAGTCACCTGGCTGCTTGTTTACCTATAAACTGCTGCCCACCACCTCCTACATCACTGGAGCTAGGGGGTACGTGATGAAACGAACAGGAGCTCGGTTTAAAACAAAGAAAAACAAACACTACTTTACCCAGCGGGTGTGGGACCTCTGGGGCTGGCTGGCACCGGTAAGGAAGAAAGCAAATTCACGAATAACAACAGCTCCATGCAGATTCCAAAAGGATCAGGCAGGGATGCACCCACCAACGTCTGCCTCGTACAACTGCAGGCCTGAGTCAGATGTTATAAAAATTATTGATTTTAAACTTTAAAAACCCGAGGTTTCACATTACTCTGCGTTTTCTGCTTGAATCCCTGCATATCGTCTCGGGTGTCAGCGGCCCAGGTTTTGGCCTCCTTCTGGGTTACCCAGCCTAGATAAACATACGTGCTGCTGAAACTGTTTCCAGGAGCTCCTTCCTCTCCCTGCAACCTCTTATCTCCCGGAGGAGATTGTCAGAGGGCACTTCAAAGCCCTTTGAAAATGGCCAGGGCTCTGCCTGTGGCCCAGCAGATACAGGCGCCCTCGCCCCAAGAAGTCAACAGCCGCCCACTGCACAGGCGCTCGGTGCCGCCTTATCACCCCCGCAACAACGAGCAGCGGGACAGACTTTACCCCCTTGCTATCGCCGCCCCATCTTCAGTCTCTGCTCTGCCATACAGCGCCCGTCTTCTCCCCAGATTCACCCAGGTGGCTTGTGGCAGATTACAAAAATGAAGGGGAAGAAAAAGGAGTGGGTTTTGCTCAGCCCTGAGGAACAGGGAAGCCCGGAGCCTGCTGAGCTTGTAATTAAAATGTGGAAAGGCCATGACAGAGCTCAAAAGATGGAAGAATAGGATACAGGGAGCAGAAAAATGCTGAGTACCAGACTTCGGGCAACACGCCGTTTCGAATTAAAAATAAATGAGAAAATTGCCTATAGAGAGGGGAATGCTGGGGGGGGGCGAGGTGGCCGTGGAAAGAGGGGATGACTTGGGGAGCTATTGTTCCAGCGCTGCCCTCAGATAAATCTTGTTCGGCGTTCCTCCGCCAAAAGACTGCGAGGTGTAACGAGGCAGAGGAAAGCGGTGCAGCTGTTTCATGGTGTTATTACCCCCGCTGAACCATGGAAGACCAAGCGCCTGCCAGGACAAAAGGCAGAACCCTGTGCACGCAGTTCTCACTCCATCAGCAACTCGAAAATGGAAATGTGAAACATAAAAATCACGTTTCCACCTGGAATTTGTTTTCTGCTATCATTAGCAAGTAGCACCACTGCTGGGGCTGGCATCAGGGGCACAGATGAGGTGGCCACAGAGGGCCCACAGCACATACACACAGCCAGGGACATCCCGCAGTGACAGGAAAATTAGCAGCTGTCTTGACAAGGACCCTGCTTTATCCTGTATCATATTTATCCCATCCATATCATCCCCATTAGGCCACTGCCGCTAAAATTACCACCCCAGAAAAAAAGGATTTTTAAAAGATGTTTGGAGTTAATTGAATAAATTGTGAACCAGGAGCCATAAACATCAGATAGGTATATGAGGAGACTGGGAACAACAACACACTTTTTAGAAAGGGTGAGCAAAATAATTTGCAAGGGATGCTGGTTTGGGATTGCATTAGCCAAGTGATTAAGCTGGTCCTCTGATGAACAACACCAAAAGGACTTCTATGTGAGTCTGAGGCAGGCACTAAAACTACGTCTGTTGGGTAAATTAATGCTTATGCACAGAAATGGCAAGCTAAAACTTACAGGGGATGTGAAGTAGGCAGGCTGGACCCAGAAGATCACTAAAAGCAGCAAAACTCTGGAGTAGAAGAAGATCAATACTCACCCCTTCCAGTGAAGTTAGGGTGGAAGAGCTACATAGAGGTGGTATCATCATAAGCACACCTGCAACTCCAGAAGCTTAACAGGGATCCCTGCTTGAGTCTTTTTCACGCTACATAAAGCATTACAGGTCTGCATCTCTGCTGACTTTGGTGAAATGATTCCTCTCTTGCCTCCAAATAATAAGATCGGGATCTGACCTAAATGCACAGACCTAAACGACAGCAGACATCTGGGGACACTCTTGCACCCACCACTAGTGTTTGAATCGGTGTCTGCTGCAGGTCTCCTTGCTCTGCGCTGGAGAGCCAGCAGAGCTCCTCAGGAGATTGGTACAGGCCCCTGCAGATCAGCAGGGCAGCTCCTCACACTTCCTCCTCTAGACACATTTCCCTCGATGAATTAAAAAAAATGGGTCTGAATTAAAAAAGCTGGTCCGAGCTGGGGCTTTTTGCCTTTTTTCATACACATCACTGATTTATCCATCCTGTTAAAAGAGTGTGGGGAAATAAATCGGTAACACTGAAGAATACTTTGCCTCAGATGGTAAAATTAATTGAATTACACAACTGCTTGTTCCCCAGCTTATACCATAGAGGACTGCACTAAATGGGTAATGAACAACTCTCATCACATTACGTCTTCCCACTGCCTGCCAGTAATGTGGGAAGCTAAAGCTTCAGAAGGTCCTATTGCATCTTGGGGCCCTGCTGTTGGCTTGAAACCCATCCCATTCTTTCAAAAACATTAAATACCTTAAGACGGCTGTGCTGGTTGATGCCAAAAGTCCACCTCATCCCACATGCTGTCCTTAGCCAGCGCAGATGCCTGGGGAGAGACTCTAAGAAGTGAGCAAATGCAGTGATTTTTCCCTATAGCGTGCAGTGATATTTCCTCCCGGCTTCCAGCTATCTGCAGCTTTGAGACTTCCTAAGGAAAAGTCTGTGGTTTTGTACCTAACAGCCCTCCTTGGGGCTGTTCGTTTCCCCATGCATTTCTATAACTGGGCTTTTAATCTGCTTATGCCTAAAGTAGGTAAAAGTAGTTTCTATCACTCCCCATTGCCCAGGAGTCCCTTTGCCAGTTCTTCTGAGGTTTATAATGTCTCACTCTTTCCTGAGTAGTTGTTTTTCCCCTCTCCCCACCTTGCTGCATGCCAGGGAACGCTAAAGACAGAAGCTGACGGAGGTCTCTTCTGTACAAACCTTCTGTACAAACCGATTATCTACTAGAGCTCAGAAATGTTGCTCAATTGTAAGGGCACTTCAGCTAGGTTCAATGTTTAAGTATAATGCACATGACAATATTAGGTCAGCTGCATGCAGTCGTAAAAAAAAGGCCATCTCCTGCAGCAGTGTCTTCCTCTCTGTGGTTAGTAACTGATGTCTACGAAGAAAATAAAAAGCAAAGTATGAGTGTGGCGAAGTTTCCTTAGAGACTTCCTCTCCCAGAACTGACACATTTGTCAACGTCTCAGCTCTTGTCAACCCTCAATCATACCCTAGAGGTACGTCCAGTGCACAAAATACATGGGGGAAAATGGTAAAGGTGACATTTTTTTCCGCTAAAAAAAAATCAGTTTTTCTTAGAGCACTTTAATTTGATATGAAAGAAAACAAAATCCTCTCTTGGGAACCTCCATCCATCACAAAGCAGCAGTGATTTCAGCATCCCTGGAAAAACTTACGTACAGCAAGGCTTACTTCAGTGCATTCTTATCAGCATCAGCTGCCACCCCATCCAGTATCTCAAACAGGGCAGCTGAAGGAGCCTTTTGATCACAGCAGCACACACATGCACAGCGTTGCCCTGGCGTAAAGGATGACCTGAACTGCCTTAGCCCTGTCCAGATGTCGGGATGCGTAAGACAGCAGCCCGCCTCAGCAGGAGAGCATCGCCCCACAGGGAGCAGAGGGATCCTGGCACCAGGATTTGGCAGCACTGGGTTCTGGGCTCTCAGCTAGCGCAACCCCTTTTCCTGCAAAACCAGCATGCAAAGGTGGGGTGACTGGGTCTCCAGCGAGCACACCCCAACTTTGCGCCGCCCAGTGCACAAACCCAGTGGAAGTGATTCTTCAAAGGCACCAGCAGTGGTGATCCAACACCTGGTACTCACCAGAAACAGGCACTCGGGCAGGGTGGCTGGGCTGTAGGCATGGCCAGCTGAACAAGACTCCCGGCAGTCCCCGACATGTTGGGTAACAAAGCAGAAAAGCAGCCAAGACTTTGTGTCAAACAGTGAGGAACTAGCCATGGGGAAGATGAATGGTGCATCAGTCTCCTTCCTCTGCTTCGTGCAGGCTGCATACGTTTCGATTGTTGAAAATACATCAGTATTACAACCTGGGATACAGGCAGCACAGGAGGGCATCCTGGTATGCCACCCCGGCATGCCTGCTCCACTGACCTCCCGAAAAACAAACGCAATGGTGACAGTTTACAAACCTTGGTCCAGAGCAAAGCTCCTTCTCGGGAGCGATTCCATAGCAGGACCGCTGGCTCCATGGGGATGCCTGGGGGTCCAGCTGCCACTCCCCACCTGGCTAACACAGTCCCAGGACAGCCACCACGGTCAGCTGGGGGTGGGCACAAACAACCTCAAGCCTCACGTGCCTCAGCCCTAGCACAAGGGACAGGACCCAGGGAGGAGGGTGACAAGACCCTTGGTGCCACACGGGAACGGGCTCTGCTCTTCCAAAAATGCCCCCTGGCTCACCCAGGACACACATGGCCCAACCTGCAACAGGTGAAACACCACACCACTGGTCCCAGTGTCCCCCCAGCTGGGCCATGCTCCTCCTGCCACTTGCCCCACTTTCAGGAAGCGGGCACAAGAAGCCTTCCCGCGCCTTGTGGGGCCACAGCAAGAGGCTGCCGTGCCGCTGGGGATGCAGAAAGCCCACCGTCACACCTTCCCACCCAGCCCAGGCCCCTGGGCATGGGGCAGCTCAGGGGAAAAGTCGGTTTTTTAACCAGAGGCTTTTTGCCAGGGCACTGGGAGCACAGCCCTGGTGCATGGCCAGGGACTGCCCTCCAGCCTCCCCGAGCGGGCAGCAGAGGCAGACACATACACAGGTCAGAATTTATTTCCAAATACCTCATTTATATCATTCTCACATGAAATATTTCTTTCAGAATATAGCCTACACTTAGAAAACAGAAGAGAGGTCGGGTTTTTTTTTTTTTATAAGGCACATCAGATTATAGACTACATAGATACATCTCCCCCTCACTTGCGCTCGTAAAATACTGGTGATTTTAAAAGTAATATTTCTAAAACCTAGACCCTGTGTAGCCCCGTGTAGAGCAGTATTCATAAAGTTATTAGACCTCAGTTTACACACACCTAGTAAAGGGCTATAACAAGTTGTATATACATCACATTTTCAGAAACAGTCACAGCTGGCTACATTTAAAAGTAATGCTACTCCAGACGATGAAACAGGCTGCTTATAAAATATAACCTACTGCTTCCAGTACGGCATGATACAAAGAAGTGTGATCTTGCAGAAGAAATTTTGTTATCTTTGCAAATGGAAGCTGCTCAGATTCAAGCCTGTCTCCTCCCCAAACCCACATTTTTGAACGACTGAGACCATTTTACAGAGAAGCAAAGCACCCAAGAGAAATCTGGCTTTATGTTTTTCTCCAAGATGATGGTATGACTGCATATCTGAAGTCCTGTCAAAGCATTCGAGTAAGAAATATAAAGGCTCAGGTGTTAACTTCATGACCAGTAAACACTAAACCATTACCAACCAGATGCAACCAAGTTAAATGCATCCAGCTTCTGTGCTATGGAAACTGTTTTTCCAGGCCGTTCCAGTGCAGAAGCCAACACATTTTTATTGAATCAGGCCCTAGGTAAAGATTTCCATCCTATTTTCAAGTTTTCAGCGATGGAACATTACCCATTCTGCACTCATTTCGCTGTAGAGGAGGAAAAAATACTGCCTGTGGAGCCTATGCCAGTGCAGCCCAGAATCCATTTACATAGTGTCATTTTCTTTAATGGGCCAGGAGCTAAACTGTGGTCGGCTTTATCAACTCAAATGGCTTCCACAGTTCTTCTTTCTATCAGGCATTGATTCATTTCTGATGAAAAAAGGGTTCCGGCTTTCTGTCACTGTAGTTTAGTTTAAGACTAAGAAAAAGGTCACTTCAAGGCTATGGCCAAAGAAAAAAAAAAAAAATATAATCTGATCTTCAAGTATCTAGGGGGAAAAAAAAAAAAAGTAGTCATGGCCATAAAAAAGCAGACAGACAGCACAAACTAAATACCCTCTGCAGAATAAGTTAAAATACTGGTTCTTGCAGAGAGTCACGTTATGCCTCAGGTCTCTCAAACTCGCCGGCGCTGGAATTAAGCTTAGTTTAGCAGGAATCAGATTTAGTCAGAGAATAGGTCACACTCAACTTTGCACTACGTTGAGTTCACTCAGCTACATTTTAGGCACATTTCAGTTAATCTGTTGGACTGATCTGGGGGGAAAAAAAAAAATCAGTTAAATTTCCGGGGTGGCCTCAGCCAGTTTCACAATTATGAGTTTGGACAAGATTCAACAAGAAGTGACTGTTGCCTTTGGAAGGGAAATGTTAACTTGGTTGAAAACAGCATCGTGAAGAGGACATAGCAGCCTCAGTTTCTAGAGTCCGGTTTGTTATAAATCTTGATCTGCCCGATTTGTTATTTATTTAGCAGCCTTAAAAGGTGAGGGGCATCCTGAAATTCTTGGCTGTAGACTTAAAACCAGATGCGCTTTACATGGTGCTGCACCATTGTTTGTTACATCTCTTTACAAAAAAAAACCAAAAAAACAACAAAAAAAAAGCCAAAAAACCGCAACACAACAGCATTTACATTCCTTTCAGTTGAAATAGATGAACTGTCGTCATGTCTGCAAAAATACAGATGAAATCGCCACTGCTCAAGGTAGCGAGTTAAAGCTTGGTCATGTTCCTCAGGCTTCCACGCAGCTTCCTGGGAAGGGCAGGGGAAGGGGGACAGAAAGGACTTTCACAAAGTCAGGAGGTGACAAACGAGATGTCAGGTCCATTAGGGATTAGGTTCCCTCACCGCTGAAGGTATATTCATGACCTTTCCAACCGTGGCATTTGCGTATAGATTACACATCTCGCATACCCTTTTTAAAGTGATCCCTAAGAGCGTTGGCTTGGGAAGACAGGGAGAAGAGAGCAGGAGTGGGGTTTTAAAGCTACAAATGTCAGTTAGGAGGCACAGTGTTATTTTTCCCTTTGATCGTCCATGTGCAGAGCTCCATGTTTCTGCCGTTGCTTGCGCATTTCCTCCTGCGAAGCCCTGGCAGCAAAGGCCTCTGGTGTGTTCCTCCCCGTCATGTACACCTTACAACATAAGAAGCCGAATCCTTTGGACAAATCCTTCTACCCTTACAGACACATGATGCTCTTCTTCCTTAATGAAAGGTTTTTGTCACGACACTGGATGCCAGACCTGATTTATAGCAATTATTTAACTAAGAATCCTTCTGCCACCCTCAAAAGGGCAACCAAGATATCCAGTAGCAACATATACACATACATACAGATCTACACTATACACTCGGGACGACACAGAATGAGATTTCAGCTAATATAGCTTCTATTTGATTTCCTCAGAGCAGCACTCAGGTCCTCGCAACCCCTATACAAAACAGCAGTATTTTTTCCACCAGGATTTGGAGAGGTTTTTCATCTTGTCTGGAGTCCTACACTTGGATTTCTTTGGTTGCTGCTGGGTATCTGAGTACTGAATACCAGCCACTATGGCCGCATCAAAGACCTCCTTGAGGTTTTTCTGAGTCAAAGCAGAGCATTCGATGTAGGATGCGGCTTTTATTTCCTCAGCACAGAGCTTCGCAGCCTCCTCTGAGACCGGCTTTTCTTTGCACTTGTCCAGCTCGATGAGAACTTTGACATCCTCCCGGAGGTCCGACTGCGTCCCAACCAGGATAATGGGCGCCTTGGGACAGTGACATCGGATTTCAGGAACCCACTTCTCACTCACATTCTGGAAGGACGAGGGGCTCACCACGCTGAAGCACAGCAAGAAGATGTCCGTGTTGGTGTAGCACAGGGGCCTGAGCTTGTCGAATTCATCCTGCGTAGAGTGAAATAGGAGTTAACACCCAACCGAAAGAGCACATCAGCCCCGGAGGGCACCCCAATATGCTCCCTCGCTAATGTCTGGAGGAGCTAAGGACCACCTGCCACTGCAGTCTTGAGAGGCACCCTGCCAGCAGCACCCAGACCACCCAGCATTAGGAGCAGAAGTTGCCCGTACCCAGCCTGAGGTCTCACCCTGCACGGCTGCCTGCCAGCAGGCACCCTGCCAGTGCTGGGAACACAGGAGGAAGGTGGTGGCTTCCCCACGTAGCTGAGGTTTTCTGACTAATGTCGCAGCTTGTTTCGAGTGCTATTAATTTCCTTCACTCTTCGTACACCGGCCCTCTGCCCTATTGCACGGGAGCAATGCCGCAGGAAGCAGGTTACGGCACACGAGGAACGAAGCCAAAAATTGAAGCATGGGAGGGAGAAGGCACTTTCTACAGGTCCGCTTCGCAGAGGGGTGAGTCAGTGAGCCGCTCCGATGAGCTGCTGACACCCCGACCTCCAGATGCGGGCAAGAGCAGAGCAGACAAGTGGCAGCAAGCTACCTTTCCTGGAATCACCTTTTAAACCGGTGACTACTTAACAACATCCTACAGGATATGGGAATAATTTCCCCGCCATTGTGCCCAGAGATTTAAATCTGATGGCAGCACTAACGACTCACAATGTGCAGGCTTAACATGCCAATGGCATAGAGTAAGAGCTTTACCTTTCCCTCCCACCCATGCCACATCAAACAAACTGCAAACAGGCCTCCTAGCGCTACTTTTCTCCCCCCCCCCCCCCCCCCCTTTTAGTGCAAACAACTCCAGCAAAGCAGGTCCTTTTTCAGCTTCAGGAACTAGCCACAAGAAAGCCAAACACCTCACGGTAACAAAAGGCGTGCTGATCCTCTGCGATCAAGAATGCAGCAAGAAGCAAGGGTTAACTCCAGGCAGGCTGCTTTTATGCTGACAGCAGGATAAAAGCAGGGTAACACTAGCAGCCTCAACAGGTAGGATTTGCCTCAGCGGCAGTGACATTTTAATTAAAACGGACCGTGTTCTCAAAAGCTCTGAATTGAAAGTGCAAAGAACACACACAGCTGAAAACGTCTCTCTGGTACCAGCAGTTTACTGCTGAATTGCAAGTCCCATGTTAATTTTCGAGATGTGAAATTTTGCTTTAAAGTCTCTGGAGGCCCAGGATACGCAGTATAAAGCCCCCTGGAAGCCTCAGAAGTCTCGTTTCGCTTGAATGAATTTCTTCCAGCAGCTACTCCGAGAGAGACAGCGATTTATAAAACACGAGTCAAGAAAGCAAGCTTCATTAGCTCTCTTGATTCTCAGATTAAGCCTCAGAGGGAACCAAGCTTTCACCGCTTGGCTCGAGAGAGAGACCCCGCATTTACTGAGAGCTGCCGCTCTAAACCATGGAGCCGTTTACAGAAAGGCACCTCGCCATGTAATTGCCTCTTCTTGCTACCTGAGCAACCTCAAAAGGGCTCAATTCAATGTGTTTGAAAGCCAAACCCAGATCTTAAGGGTTTCTACCCAGATGAAATAGCGCCCTTTATATTCCAAGTGCACTCCTGCAGTTTCAATGGTAGGTACCTGACCTGCAGGGACTCTACACCTCTTCAAGCTGGTGATGCTGAAATACAATTTCCCTCTACCTGGAGTGGGGTTTTTTTTTGCTGCACATTTCAGTGACCATCTAACTGCAGCACTGTTTTACCAAAGTATCCAGCTAGGTATCTTTGATTCAGGACGACTCCTGTTGGTTTAGATAACCTCTTCATTTTTAAGGCAGTGACTCTACCCTTTCCAGCTGCACTTGGGCAGCCAGAGCAAATATCTTAACCATTAATGGCAGCGAAGGCAAGAGGTGACTGGGCCTGCCCATCCCTCCTGCCGCTTGCAGTGGTGTTTCCATGGGCGCTGCCTGTCCACAGGCTGTCACCCAGTGGCAATTTCACCTGCCACACTCTGTATATGAACACACACAGACACGGTTGTTGCGGTACCACCCTGTCTCTTCAGCAGGGCATGAAATCATGGGACAGTTCTGCTGTTCTACTTCATATCATTACCCGCAAAGGCTGCTTGTAGGATTTTAGCTTTGGTTTGTAGGGCACATGGGAGTCCTACACTGCTGTCTACAACTGCACAGCCCTTCAAACCCTTTTCCTAAGTAGGGCGCCCAGTTACAACTCATCTAAATAGGTTTGTATGTTAAGGCCACTGAGATTTTTCAGCGTGGTTTTGGTGAAGGCATAGACCCAGATCCACAAAGCTGCGCAGAAACCTAACTCCCACTGCCTTCAAACACATGCCAGGTAGCGAAATACTTTCATCTATCCAGACTCTAAGCCCTGGCAAGCAGTGTCGCCCCCTGCTCACGGTGGTACAAGCCAGGGACTTGCAGAAAATATTCTTTTTATGTATGAGGCAAACCAGGGGCTGAGAGGCACCAGCCACCCTCAAGCGTTCAGGACTTAGACTACAGCAAACCTCAGCTTTGGGGCGGCAGCACTTTTGAAAGGGGTGGGAATGGCAAATATGAAATCTCCACAGAAAACACCCAAGAGGACTTTTTGCTCCCTTAAGCTTCTTCCACTTCAAAAACACAGTCCCTATCTCTGGACACCTACAGCTGTGGATGCTTTGCACATGTACACCCCAAACACCATAATTCTTAAACCCACAGTTATTTAGCTACAATAAAGACAGTGACAACCTCTCAAAGAGAAACCCAGGTGGCCCTTGAATCCCCAATATGTTCAGCCTTTCTAGTCCAGCTAAGCAGAGCAGCAGCTTGAGCCAGCAGAGCAGCAGCCTGTGCCCAACCCCTGTATGGAGGCACAGTACGTCCCCCACCAGACACCAGGCAAAGCAGCAGGTTAAGCAGCAGTGAAAATGATAGCAGTTTAATAAGATGATCAAACACTGGGAATCCTTTCAAATCCATGAAGTCATTAGCCAGACTATTTTGCGCAACAACTTCTCCCCTCCCGCTGTCACTTAAATCAAATAAGTGGCTTCACTGACCTGACCAGCTGTGTCGCAGAGCTGAAGTCTCACTGGCTTGCCATCGACAGACACGACAGCTTTGGAGAGAAAGGAGGAGGGAGGGGGGAAAACTGTGGTGAGTCCAACTTTACATTTTCCATTAAGGAAAAAAAAAAAGGAAAAAAAAAAAAAAGATTTACCACCCCTCAGCTCTTTCAGTCTTCAATTAGTTTAGTTTTAACAACTTCCCAGCGCTGGAAGGCAGTCTATCCCTAACACTCCGGCACACACAAGCCCCTCAGGGCTTTCCGATTCATGTCGCTGCAGGAGCCGAGGCCGGCAGTACCCCCACTTACCGCAGCGGGGACAGCCAGCCAAGCGCCCCTCGTCCTCCTTCTGCTACGAAGGGTGTAGTTTATTACCCTCTTGCACATATAGTGCGAGGTGTCCCTGCCCATGGCAGAGGGGGTTGGAACTAGATGATCTTGAAGGTCCCTTCCAACCCAAACCATTCCTATGGCCACGTTCTTCTACACGCCCGGGACACGACAAGCCCCCGCTGAACCAGAGAGACAACCCAGAACTTTCCCTTTGCGATGGAGAGACGAGGCAAGTGTTTCAGCTTTCCTCCTCCTATCTCGCCCAGAGCTGGAAGTGTGAGACCGGAGAAGTTCACCACTGAAGCCCGGCTGTGGCCGCACGGCCGGCCGCGACACCAGCTGCCAGCCCGGCTCCGCTACACCGGAGATCAGCCGGTGCCGCTGGCCGCGGTGGCCGTCTAACGGGCTACGGTCCTGCCTGAGGAGGGTCCTGCCCCCGCATCAATAAATAAGGAAATAACCGAAGCCGGACACCCCCAGCCCACCCCGATCAGCCCCGCCGCAGCTCCGGGGGTGGCGCAGGCGGGACGCGCCGCGGCAGCCGCACCCCCCTCCCGCCGCCCCGATCCCCGCGGCCGGCCCCTGGCCCTTACCGGAGAAGTTGTCGAAGGCGGTGGGGATGTACTCGGTGGGGTACCCGTTGGTGGTGTAGCTCACCACCAGGCTGGTCTTCCCCACGGCGCCGTCCCCCACCAGCACGCACTTGATGCTGCGCCTCGGCTCGGCTCCGGCCCCGGCTCCGGCTCCGGCCCCCGCCGCGGCGCCGGTCCCGGTCCCCGCCGCCCGGCAGCGGCCGCCCAGCGCCGCCCCCAGCGCCGCCGCCGCCCGGCCGCTGCGCACCCTGCGCGGGGGCACCGGCGGCACCTCGCAGCCGCCGGGCACCGGTTTGCTGATGTAGCCCGCCTCGCCCTCCTGCTGCGGCGGCATCCGACCGGCCACGCCGAACCCCGCCGGCCGGGGGACGCCGCCGGCCGGGGGGCGGCGGGATGCGGCGGCGACGGCGGCGGGCGGGCGGTGCGGGGCCCCGGCGGGCCGGCAGGAGCGGCGCGACCGCCGCGAAGCCAGCCCCGGCGCCGCTGCGCGTTTCCCGGTGGCAAGCGGTGGCGGCGGGATCGCGGGTCGGACTGCGCTCGCCTCGCCCCGCGCTACCGAGTCCCAACCGCCGGCCCCGCGCCGCCGCGTGACATAGCGCCGCGCGGGGAGGAGGAGGAGCCGCCGCCGCCCGGCCCAGCCCGGCCCAGCCCGGCAGGCGGCGCCACCGCGCCCCGCGCCGCCCGCCCCGCTGCCGCCGCGCGGGCGCGCCCCTCATTGGCTCGCGAGCCCCCGCCGCGCCGCGCGGCGGCGGGCCCGCGCGTCGCCATTGGCTGGCGCGGCGGGGGCGCGCAGCCCGCCCCCTGTCCGCCCCCCCTTCCCCAGCGGGGACGCGCCCGACCCGCCGCCGCTGCTGCCGCCGTGCGGGAGCGGGGCCGCCGCCGGCCGGTCCCTGCGGTCGGTGAGAGCCCACCTGCCGGCCTGGGGAGGGAGGAACTGGGCCAGGCGCCGGGGGAGATGGGGGGAAGGGGGGAGGAACTACGTTTTTAGCAGCGCTGGAACCGGTTGGCCTTGGAAAGTTGAGGGCAGAAAGTGAAAACCTGCTAAAAAGTTAAGCTCTGCCCTAAATGGGGGGAATTATTAACACATTTCTTCTGGGGGCGTTAACAGCACTGTACAGACATGAGTGGTGCCAGCTGGGGGATCTGGGATGTTCGTATCCTCCTTTTGCAGCTGGCAAGAAGTGGTAGCTTAAGTGACTGGAACGTCAAGATTTCAGTTTGCCATTTTCATCACTGTTTTGCTCCTAGTGCGGCCTGGAGTGCCATTTCCCTATTTCCCTCGTGGATCCAGAAGCCCCCATGGTTCCGCAGCGCGTGCCCCAGCTGCCCATTGTGCCCCTGCTGCCCGTCCCACCCTCACTGGAGGAGCTAGGAACATCCCTATGGGGGGCTGCCCTCCTCCTGCTTCTGCAATCCCTGGAGCTGCGTGGTCCCACCACGGAACGCCCTGCCGAGGCTCCTGCCTGGTGGAAATAAGTGCTCGCTGCAGCTGATCTCGCTTTCCTGTGTGCCGTGGCCTCTTCCATGGGAACGGCCACCATGGCTCTCCGTGGGGTCGTGGTGCTCCTGCACTTAGATAGCATTATGGGCTCTCCAAAGCAGGGCCAGAGCCGAGGTCCTCCCTGGCCGAAGGCAGCTGGGAGGACCCCAGGTTGGACGCCCTGTGCATGCAGTTGGAGGGGTGGGGAGAAAACAGCTGGAGCCCTGCGCCCGCGGGCAGCCGCACCCACCTTGTCCCTGCAGGGAGCACAGCCGGGCAGGGACGGGGCACAGCAGCCAGTGGAGCACAGGGGCTCAGCGTGACCCCCACGCTCAAGAGCCATAGGAGCCACTGACCCACATGTGGGACTCCCCAGTCCTGCGGGATTACCTTCCCCTAAATGAACAAAGACGGTGCTGTCACGTCTGGGAGTTAGCGCCAGAGAGAGACATCACAGGGCACCCCACTACAGCCGAGAAGCTTTTCCCTGTCGGGTGCTTTCATATACTGATCCTGCTGTGATGAAGCCTGAGAAGAGGAGATCACCCAGGCAGCTGAGCTTTGCCAGGATCGACAGCCAGAAGGATCGGAGTGGGAGCCTGCCTGCGCTCAGGCATGTGCTAAAATAACAGAAACGGCTTAATTCGTACCTTTGGTTGGTTTGGTGCAAGTCCTCTTGGGGATGCCTAGGTTAGAACAAAAGCATTCTATTTTAATTTAGTGTAATTATAGCCTGCCTACCTACAAAAGCTGACTTGCTTTAACAATACTGTTGCAGCTAACTCCCCAGAGTCATGATGTAGTTGTGCCGGGATAAAGCTAATACGGCTTACTCTTGTCGGGAAAGGGAAAAACATTACGTGTGTAAGCGCAGGCTCACTTTGCAAATAGCTGCAGCTGTTTGAACGGTTACCACCACGGCAGCCTGTTGCCACACTGGTTCCCGGGGCTGCTTCCTCCACAGCAGAGCCCTAAAGCCTGCGTGCTCCATAGCCACCTGGCTGCAAAGTCACGGCATTTGTTTAATTCAGTATTAGGCAGCTTCAGGCCAGCAGACGTTTCACTGAAACGGGGGAGAAGGCCTTGCGTGGCTGCTCTGCTCCAACAGTTGAGGGGACTCGGAGCTACCTGTACTGTGGTACCATCTTGAGCACTGGTGCTGTTTCAACAGTGAACCGTGTAGCTTGGTGTGAGAGTGATACAGGTGACAAATCACATGCCTGATCAAAATCAGGTACCAATCCCAGTACCAAAAATTGTTACAGGTCCTTCTTTTCCTTCAACTGAGCCAGGAGGAAAATGGGTGAATTGCACAGAGACTTGTGTCCCTTGTTCCGAGTTAAATCGCTTCGGTGAGACTTTGAAGGCAGTTAGGATCTACCCAAGATGTGGAATAACATCTTCAGTCATTTCTGAAGAACTGCATGGAGCGTGGAGACGAGACGCTGTTACATCTGATGCATTTGCTCCCTCCTGCTCTGTGCAGGGGGCAGAGCCACATTTGCAGTCCAGTGTCTCATTTTTATTCTGCGTGGTTCAGCCACATCTCTACACAAGGCAAGGCAAGGCTAACAAAAGGCACTTACAGTGGGAGAAGGTAAGGCTTTTAAGACTCTAGTCCCCTGTGAGAGTTTAATCTTCAGGCTCCAAGCAGCACCCAAGAAAATTGTCTCCCACACGCTTGAGCTTTGATAGAAAGGCCCGTTGTGCCTGAGGAGCAGAACTGTCAAGAGAACTCTCCATCGCCATGCCCAGATGCTTGTTACCCTTTCCCTTCTCCTGCCAGAGCCCAGCAGTCTGTAGTTTTCCATCTCCAGAAGTCCGGAGGAACTTTCCACCTCGGGGAGCAAAAAATTGGAGAAAAGTCAATAGACCAGACTCGGTTCGTACCACATGTATGCAAGGAAAGAAATAAAAGGAGAACTATAATTACATTTTAGCTGTATTTTACTCTCAGCAGCATACCATAAATCATGTACCTTGTTAGTGTTGTGGAATGGCGTATGATGATGGAAGCCAGCATATGGTAAATAAGGTGATGCTAAATATGCTCCCGGTAAATGTGGTAAATACCATACACTGGTCAGCTTTGGCCATCATGCGCAGGGTGTCATGGCATGATGACGTCATGACAGCAGATGAATTTCTGTCCGTTTTGGACAGTCTGCCAGCTGAGGGTGAGCAGACGTACTGTGACCTCTGACGCCAGGATGGAATATGACCCAACTGAGGACACAAGGGTGCCTGAGCTATGTTACATCCTATCTGCAGTGACAAATGGCAAATCCGTGGCCCGTATCAGTGCTGCGATGAGAACTCATTAAGAGGAAAGATGCACAACCACAAGGAAAACTCCTGTAGGTGGGAGATGAGAGAGTGGGCATTATGCACTGAATGACAATCTGCTTGAACGGTGTGAAAAGATGATGTGAGAAAGCTCTTCATGCAAATGCCGCGAGCGAAAAATGCCACATGCACATTTTTAAACACCTTCAGTAGACAAATACAGTCAATGCATTGAGCTAAGTAGGCTCCAGCGAGATAGCTATAACGGTCTGCATTGTTTCTGTGCTCGGGGAGGGGGGCGTGAGTGGATTCAGTGCTGCATGGTTGCCCTATACTGTAATGTACCCTACCAAATACAGTGGCCCTTTGTGTAAGAGGATGAGCTAACCGGTTGTTTTGCAGAGGGGGGGACCAGTTTACACCACAGCAGCAAGTCAGAGCAGCTCCCGGGCAGCTGTGCTGGCGGTGGGCTGAGGGTGCATTGATGGAGGGATGCTGTAACAGATAGCCGCCCTCTCTGAAGCGTTCCGCCTCGGCCCTATCGCACGCACACATCTCACAGGTTTGAACCCAATTATTTTCAGAGGTCTGAGCTGGGGGATAAACAAGCTTAACTCCACGTAGGTCAACAGGGTGGCAGTTGTCTGTCTCCGGGCTGAATTTGGCGCATTATCAGCCCGTTCACAGAAAAGCTCTTGCTCTATCTTACATGCTTGTGTTAGTCAAATATTATTCTTTGAGAAAAATGACAGAGAGAGGAAATTATTTTATCAAGACGTGAAGTAGGTCATTGTTATATCCTGGCTTATAATTTTCCCTGCAATATAAAATATATGAACTGGGTGCTGGACTTGCAGAATGAAAGCTTTCTTTCTTTTTTTTTTTTTTTTTCCTTGCAGAAACTTGAAAAGCCTGACACGGAGAGAGGCGAGGGAGTGAGGCAGCGCGCTCCGAGCATGACGTGATGCACTGCTGCCTGTTCAAGGGAAGAGTACAACCTGCTCTGCAGGGCTGTCACCAAGATCTTGTTCTTTGTCGAGAAGAGCAACCCCAAGGTCTGGAAAAAAACCATGCACCCCTTCATTTTCCAAAGAGCAGGATCCAGTGACGCGGCCCAGCTGGCCAGTGGCAGGGGAGGTGGGGAGAAAAGAAAGGGGAAGTATGAGGGAGCAAAGAAAGGGCAACAACCTGGAAAAGAAAAGGCAGCGTGTATAAAGGATGACTCTGACCTGCTCTGACTCCAGAGAAGTGCTTTTGAGGCTGTTCTTTGAGAACAGGGAGGGAAAAGAGAAGGACAAGATATTGCTGCTTTTATTATATATTTGATTTTTAATTAAAAAAAAATATATATATTTGCAAGGGCTTTTTTTAAGCAACATTTTCATCACCCAAGATGTCGATTTCAGGGAAGTTTTCACTACCAGGGGAAAGGGGCACACATTGTTAACACAATAAACTCTCCCCACCCCTCCAGCTAAGTTCTGATTGAGAAGACGCTACCAAAAACTCACAGGCAAAAAGGATTGTTGAGATAAACCTGAAAAACAAAACAAAACAAAGCGCAATTGCTTCAAGCCTCCCAAATTCCTAGTTAATTCAGAAAACAAATTAACCCTAACCTCCTGTCTGTAGTGCCTCTGCAGGGGAACCACGGTGGGAGGTGATCCCTTTATCTCACTTTCAAAATCCTTTTCAGCTGATCCGGGGTCACAGCTGCTGAAAAAGTGCTGCATGTCGTGTGTTTTGTGTGACGGTCACCAATTTGCCTGCTTGTCCTGAAGCCCCTCACTGCCTTAGGGCTGTCGCACACCCCTCCGGGTGCACCAGAGGTGGGAGCTCTGCTGCAGCCTGGCCCCTCTTCCCAGGGCTCTGCCTGCTGGGTCTGAGCAGGGACGGAGCCCTGGCCCCAGCAGGTCGCCTGGGCACTGCTGGGGACAGGCTGGGGAAGATCTCGGTGGTGGCAGAGAAAAGTCTCGGTAAGAAAAATAGCAAAGAGACTAGTTTTGCCAAACATCTGAATGAAGGGGCTGCCCCTGCCCTGTGGTGTACTGCGTTTCATTACCCTCCTGCTCACTGGGGTTTATAACCTGCCATGCTATTTCTGCCCCAGGAGCCCCGGTTTACAGAGACGATGTGGAAAGAGGGAGGTAAATCCAAGGACTAAGCTGGAGGAGAAGAAAACGTGCTTGGGCAATGTGCTGCACATTGGCGGGGCTGGTGAGAGCGGCAGAGGGGAGAGCTGAGCAGAGAAACGACAGCTCAGTTTGGACGCACGTCTCTGAGGAGGCAGGGGCAGAGCAGCTAGCACTCAAAACAGGCTTGGTATCTGCAGCATGGATGCTCTTTGCCACACTGCACATCAACCCGTATGTGAATCCCTTTTATAACTGTCACAGCCCCACCAGTTCCCCAGGGGGACTCCCAAAACAGCTATCAAAATCCTAGTCCCAGCAGCTGGGAAAAGCTTTCCTCCCTACTATGCAACTCCCTCCCTGTCAGGACAGGCCAGTGGGTGTCTGTTCTGCCACGGCCTTCCCAAAATTTGCAGCAGGCCTGGGAAGAAACCCTACTGGCTACCTCTGCCGGTTCCTGCTCCAGCCCTGCTCTCATCCCTGCTGTGAGCACTCTCTTTGCCCTTCACCCATGTTTGAGCTGAGGTGACCAGCATTTATGGGCATCTTCATGTGACTCCACAGGTAGATCTCCGTGGCCCTCATGCCCATGCCTAGACTGCAATCCACCATCTCCCGTGTACGCTCCTACCCCAGTCTTCAGTGTCTCAGTCTGGGTTCCTGAAGTCGTCTGTATCTCAGGGGTGTTCTCTGTACAGCAGACATTTTCTTTTCTAGCCAAGCCAGAAGGCCTTTATCGGTTTTCCTCTCAGACATCTGGTTTGTTTTTATACTAATTAGACACCCAGAGTCTCTTTGAATGGGGATGAACCCCAGCAGTTTGTGTGCACCAAAATTCATCACCCCCCCTGTATGCACCTCACCTGCGTGCCATACCCAAGCCCCTCACCTTGCTGGAGTTTCAGGCCTCGGGGATGCTTCAAGAGGGAGTCAAGTTCCAGAGCAGCCTGACAGACCTGGGGTTTCCTCCCCAAAATGTCCACCTTGGTGGCATGACAGATGTAAGGAACCTGATCTCCCAGGGAGAGGTGGGAGGTGCTGGGAGGACTTCAGCTGCGCAATGGGAGATGCAGAGCTTGTGTCCGGACCAAGGAGTCCTCAGTGGCCAGACATAAACATGCTGACACTTTTACATATTGATAAAGGAAATGCAGGGATATCTCTTTGCATTTTGGATGTGGGGCTGTATTTAAGCATAAGGTCCCGGTTTGCAAATGAGTTTTGACAGAGGATAGTGTGATCAGAGCTGGCTGGAGGACCAGGAAGAGGCAGCCAGGGCCCAGGCTGATGGGGCAGGGCAGTGAGCAAAGAGGGAGACAGTTCAGCAATGAGGCAGGTGGAAGGACGCATGTTTGGCACATCTTAAACCCACATGCAAACATTGGGTTTGGAAGGGGAATGCAAGGGAGCGGACACTCCGTGTCTCCCCTAGGCATAGAGAACCTGGACACTGAACAGCCTCGTAATGCTGAGCGATGTCTTACAGTGCTTGTAAAATATGCCCAGATTGGGCTGAAATGATCACTAGCCAGGGTGAACAGAGACCAGCACTCCCCGGAGAACTCCACCACCTCCCCACCACTATGATGTGTCCCCAGGGCACCTCTCACTGGGCCATACACGTCCTTGCATGAGCTCACGGTTCATGGGGGGTAAAAGCAACTTTCTAATGGGGGACGAACTCCTGTCAATGGTGCTGGGAGGTGAGGGGGGCAGATGCTTGTCTGCTCTGCATGGACACCCCTGCACTCACTTCTGCACCCACCCTCCCCTGCAGAAGCTTGCCCCAGCCGACGGATCTGTGCTGATCTGCCTCCGTGGCCAGTTTGGCCCATGCATTTTCAGTTGGTTACTCTTAAAGTCTGAGAAACAGTGATTTGTCCTAGTGTTATCTCTTTTGGAAGCGGCTGCTTCCTCTTAGTTTCAAACTTGGAAGAATCTCATGGCCACTGCTGAAAAGCGTTTTCCTTTTCCACATGTAAAGATCTTTTCTGTAAGCAGTTGCTAGGATCTTCTTGGTGGGGACTAAGAGGCTTGGAACAAGGCAGCACAAAGTGTCAGTTTTATTGAAAGTGAGCAGGCTGTTCTTCCCTGATAGCTGCCCGACTTCAAGGGCCGGCATGACGGGGCAGCATCCACAGCTGGCTCCAGGGCAGCTTAGCAGAGGGCGGAAAGCCACAGCTTTTTGTGTGCCGCATGGTAAAACAAAGGCAGGAAAGCAAAGAGCATGATTCACTTGGTGCAGAGCAAACCCTGCCACCCAGATCTGCACAGTCCTGGCTCAGGTGTTTGTACGTGGAGGCTCCCAGGTGCCCCCCTGATCCCCAGCTCAGCGCCGGGTCCAGCCCACCTCCCTGGCGCTGGCAGCTGCATCTGGGGAGGAGCAGGTACCTCTCAGCACGCTGTGCTTCACCCCACCAGAAATCTGCTTTGGGAGAGGAACTGTAAGCAGATTTGGGATACTGGAAAGCAGTTAGCCAGGCATTATGTTTCCCTTTTTTTTCAGGGACAGGATGAAAACCTTCAATTCCCAGGTTTTCAGGCCAGAACTTTTCAGCCATAACAGGTATACATAATCAGACATAGAAGCCAGCCACAATATAAGTTATTTTTTCCCTTTCAAGCATCCCGTCTCTACCTGAGAGTCCGTCTCTAACTATTTCATTAGCAGCCAGAGTGTCGCCTGGCCAGCGTACAAGGCCAGGCTCAGGAAAATTGCCATTCTAGTCCCAGCTTTCCTGCTCACAAACCTCCCTCTGCCTGAGGATTTAGCTGGATTTAGAAAGAAAGAGTTGCCAGGACGGTACCACCAACACGGCTCTACGAGGCAAACCCTTCCAGGGTGGTTTATTTTCACGCAGCAGGGTTTTCACCAGCCTGGTTTAAAACAGTTTTCTGAACAGAGTAAGATTTCAAGGGCTCCTTTGCTGGATAACCTTGCCAGACTGGTGTCCTCTCTTAGCTGGGGAGCCAGCAGCCAGAATTCACGCACCTAAAACCATAGCTCTACAGGAAAACTTGTGTCGAGTGAAAACTGAGCCTGTTTATCAGTGTATGAGAAGATACTTCTTAGATGTCTTGAAGTCCTCAGATTGAAGACGTGAACAGGGGCAAAGCATTACTGGAAGATAATGTGATCCTGGCTTCGAACCTACTTCTTTACAGTTCTTCATACCTTTGGAAGAGAGTGCCAGAGCAAGAAGGATGAAAATGCTGAACCTCCCCCCGGCTCTAACCCTTCAGGAGAGGGGTTTTCATGGAGAGGGGTTTTCATGGAGAAGTGACCTAGGGGCTTTGAGCACTGAAGTAAAGGCATTGGGCGTAGGAGATTAATAGGTTGCCAGCTGTGTCGGCATGATAAGCCCAGCAAGGACCTGGACGCTTTCAGTCAAAAGTGGATTGAGACCTCAGCAGGGACACATGGCAAATCACCCAGAAGCCACACATGGAAAACTGAGCGAGGCAGCACAGGCAAACATTTCTTATCTTCGCTCTACGTCAATAGAAATGGCATTGTAAAAGAGGCAGCAAAGTATTTGCTGGAGAGGAGGAGGGAAAAGTCCACAAGCTTTTTTGGCTTGCACGTGTGGGTTTTTAAATGCTACTGTTTTCCTCGGACACTTGTCATTGAAAACAAACAGGCAAAAATCACCCAGCGAGTTCTTCTAGAAGGCTGGTTGGTTGCTTGTTTCGGTGGATTTAGCAGGGCTGTGCTGGCAGGAATGCTGCCTGCCGCTGCTGTTGTGCTCCAAAGGCAGACAGGAAAGTACAACCTCTTAAACCAGCCCAAAACACAGCTGCGATAATTACCCCATTTACTCTGATCTGCTGCGAAATGGGGCTCGGGGGAGAGGCAGACCTCAGAAATCTGGGGCTCTCTTCAAGGTGATCCTTCCCTCAGCCATCTCCCCATTTCCCACAGCTCCTGCTTCTCCAGCAGCCCTTCCCAATTACCTCCGACGGCTTTTGTTTTGCTTTGCTTTCTGGTTTTATTGTTTTCTTTAAGACTAATTAAGAAAAGAGTGGATGAGGCCCAGATTTCTTGCATGGATTTTTTTTTTTTTTTTGGTGGTGGTGTTAGCTTTCATTTTGCTGAGTTTTCTTTTTGCTTTTAAGCTGTTTTGATAATGCAAGAAAAAATATCTTTCCTAGCAGAGGCAGCACCGAGCAAGGAGAAGGCTCAGCAAGCAGAATAATAATTAGGGAAAGGCCACGAGCAGGTTTCACCTCCTTGGTGGGGTCCAAAGCTGCAGCCCCAGCCTGTGTAGGTGATGGGCCCTCGCTGCACCCCTGCTGCCAGCACCCTGGAGCTGGGAAAGGCGCAAATATTCCCACCACGCAGGAGGTGTGCAGGTGTCAGTGAGCAGTGAGCTGGGAAGAACAAAAGGCTGGGACAAATTACATCTGAAACCTCACAGCCTGGATCCATATGGCCCCTGGATCCGTCCCTGCCTGGCAGAGCCTTGGGATGGCCGCTGGCCAGAGCAAAGCTCGTTGCCGGGTTATGGCCAGGGGTGGGCTCGCTGCAGCTGGGTGGCCTGGGGCAAGACCCCCCACCACACTGGCCAGCAGGGAGCTGTGTGTCCCGACACCTCCCTCCTCCTGCCGCAAATCCTCACCCTGCATGTGCAGGGCTCTGCAGGGACCTTAGACCTGTGCCTGGGAGCTGGCCCCGCAAGCCTGAAGGTGCTCTGTCAAAAGGTCCAGTTGTGACTTTTCAGGTATCAAAATAATGATATTGCTCATTAAAAAAAATAAAAAAATCAAATAGGATTGTAAAAGTAAATCAGTGCATTTTCATATAATGCCTTAATTTATGAACACAGATTCTCTGGATTCACAGTCCTTGGCACCATGGTGATGGGCATGATCCAAGAACAGAGACCGATGACACAGTAGCTCAAAGACCAATCATCTCCCTGTTAACACAGGCATGGAGAAAACGAATATGGAAAATCCATGATGCTGAACTGCTTTTTGTTTTTCTCAGTAGAGGAACTTCAGGCAGTGTGGTTGTAAAGCGCTGAGCACCCTCTGCTCTTCCTGACCCCAGTAATTTCCTCTGCATAAACTACCTGTATGGATTTGACACGTGGTCTCAGAGAAGCCCTGGGGCCTCGTACATCCCAGTAAGGCAAAGTGTACAGGGTGGAGGAGCCAGGTCCCTGCCTAAGCTTCTGCAGGTCCCTAAGGGTCAACTTAAGTGCAAGCCTGACCCTGTTCTCGGGACCAGACTTGCCCGGCTCATGCTTTCAGCCTGCCAGCCTCACCAGGCTGGGTTTTGTCTCAGATGCAGGGCTCAGAGGAGGTGGCCCCGTCTCGCCCTGTGAGGTCCTAGGCAGCATCCCCACCCGACTTAGGGCACATCTTGGCTGGCAACGTCCTCACCATCCCAAGGGCCTTTGAGCCCTGGGGCTGGGACAGGAGGTTGGGAAACAAACAGGCCGCTGGGCCTGAAATGTTCTCTGGAGACACATCGCCCTTTCAGTGTCCCCACGGGTAGCTTTTTCCCCTCAGACCCAGGGGCAGAGGAGCACTTCCCCGCCCCACAGGGATGCTGGGATGAGTAAACCCATTAAATGCTGCGCAGTGCCAAGACGCCAAGGCTACATCAACACAAATTAGTAAGACAGGCCAGGGGATGTTTTCTGCCCCTAAGCCCCACTGGCATGCCCAGCCATTCCCAGAGGGACAAGGTCTCGTCCCCCCCAGAGCAGAAGAGCTGTGTCTAAACTGTGTGCTGGGAGCCCTTCCTGGCCCACCCCGGCTCCCAAAACATGCCTGGGCACCGGCTGTGGGAATATTTGCTTGGTCTGGGACAATCTCATGTGAGGACAATGCCAACCATTTAACTGCACGGGTAACCGCCTGGGCCTGTGCCCTGCCTCCGCTTTGTTTATTAGTTTGTTAGTACCTTGTTGCTGGCCAACGCTAGTATAGACAGAGAGCCTGCCATTAACAAGGGCAATAAAGTACCTACAAGGGAAAAGTCCGAAGTGTTTCATCTGGTTTTATAAGAAAAAGGTGCTTTCTCATCTAGAGTTCCATCTCTTTTGTCCTGTCCTGGTCACTTCGGAGCTGAGTACTGTGATTTTTTGTGTGGTGCCTAGCAGAGGGAGCCCTGGCTGCCGTGCATCGCTGCCATCCCAGCGGATGCTGCTGAGATTACACATAATAATACGGGCAGGTTTAAGACAGGCCTGCCTTGCAGGAATATAATGATCCCAGTGGCCAGCTTACCAAAGGGAACAAAGAAATTATTATAGGGTCAGGCAAAAAATAAGGAAAAAAAAACCTAAAAGAAAACAAAGAGCCATTGACAAGAGGCACAAATTAGTTAGGTCTCCAGTGTCATTCTCCATCTGATAAAACAAAAATGTCCAGAGCAACAATTAACAAGAGAATATGAGGGGTAAAATATCTCTGTTTAGTTCCAGGTACCGACTATGCACAGAGCTCTTTTTTTTTTTTTTTTCCTCTGGAACCGGTTGTGTGTGTGTGTGTGCGCATGTGCGTGTGTGTGTGTGTGTGTGTGTGTGTGTGTGGTACAGTCCCTGGGGGTTTGGGAGCTGCCTTTTGTGAAGGGCATCCTGAAGGGCTGAGGCACTTCACCTCCTGAAGGGAAGTGAAAGAGCAAAGCGGGTGCAGAGGAAACGGGAATGTGCTTTGGGTGATCCTGGGAAATACAGCTCAGGGACAGGAATGAGAGCTTGCAAAGGACTCAAAACTAGAGGCAAATCCAGCAAGTGGCAAAGGACGGGAAGACAGCACTGAATAAAACCAAAGGAACAGAAAAGGAAAGCTGCAGAGAGCACCATCCCCAGGCTGCTTTTCCACATGGAAGAGAAAGGGCATAATCTGTTCTCCACAGCACATGGAGGTAAATAAGGCAAGAAATAATGAGCTTAAAGTGCAGCAGGGAAAGCTCAATTCAGATGGTAGGACAAACTTTCTAATGGTAGGGAGAGCTGTATATTGCAGTTTCCTCCTGGGGATGAGGCATTTCCAGCAAGGTGAGACCCCCGTGGCTGTCAGGAATGGTGAGGGACAGCTGATTTTATTTCCAGGCAGCTGGGATGTGCCAGAGTTTCCTGACAGCTTCTCTTCCAACTAGACTTTTGGTAACCAACCCAGGGACTGTATCGTACAATGGCTCCATGATGATTTTCACCGACAACGCTACAGAAACCAGCCAAAGCCTGGGATACATCTTAGTGCTCTTACTCCCTCACCACGTGTGGAAGTAGATGTGCCTGTTCAATTCGCTTTTTCTCCATCCACTTCAGTGACCAGCTCCTCTTGCCCTGTGGATCACTGGTGTGCCCCTAAAGCGCAGCCTGAAAACCACAGGGTTGGGTGTCCTCCTAGGAGACCTTTTGGGTCCCTTCCCCACACAAGTGCGGCCAGCTGCCTGGCGCCAGGGGAATCCTCATCTCCGTGGGTGAGGAACACACAGGTGCTGGGTGCCGCATGCTGCCCAAGAAGCCTGCGAGAAGACATAGTCAAGAGCTGTCAGATGTACAGCTAGATCCCATGAAATGCTGTCTGTTCTGGATTTCAGATTGATCTCTCTCAGAGAAAGATCACAGAAACAAGAAATGACACTTGCCTCCTACAGTTTAGCGTTTGGAAGCAGCAGTTGTTCTTCCTTATATTGTATCATTTACCTATATCATACCATCTCTGTACAGTCTTGCCGGCAAAGTCCCCATTTGGTTTGCAGCAATTCCTCTTTCCTTCCCTGCTGGATCAACAGACTCAGCTGGTGCCTCAAAATTGGTCTGAATCCCTGCTACTTTTGCACAGCAGCTGGTGGCATCGTAGGTTATTCAGTCAAAGTTTGCCCAACAATCTTGTTGCTGTGGCACGAAGCAGAAGAGAGAAGCCCTATCTTCACCGCAATAGCTTTTGTAGTTCAAATAATTAACACTTATTTTGTCAGTAAACTGAAGAAGCATGAATTGAAGATGAACAAATAAAAAAATCTTTGTTTTTTCCCCGATGCAATAAGGACTGGATTCTGCAGACCCTCATGCAGCTTGCTTCCCTGCTAACCCAAGCGTAAATGTCCTTGCGTTCAAGGCCTGACTGGAGCTCTTCTGCATGGCTTGTCCTTCAAAAGCTAAATGACAATAATAAATTGTCCTACTGAAACAAGGGACCTATTTCACCAGTTCGCCACACTCATAGGAAAATGGCAATGCTAAATACACTTGAAGATCAAAGGCCTGGTATGCAAAACAGGTCCTGTGCACCAAACCGACACGCTTCTTAGGGGTTTGTTGCTATGGTGCTATTGCCTTGACAAGTTAAAATATCCCTTGTCAGCCCCCGTGAGAGCCTAGACAGAAAAGTAACCACCAAAAAATAACTGAATAATGTCTTTAACTACAGTCATTGAGCAGTTAATTTTTTTTTAAAAGCTTTAATCACCCTTAACTTCACGTTTGGCTATTAACCCACCAACTGATCATTAACTCTACGGACTGAATGACTGATTTCCAGATAATTGGTTCAAAGCTGGGTTGGTTTTTAATTTTTTTATCTGAAGGACTCTAATATCTCCCACCAGCACGCAGACAACCTATTGAATCCCCTGTAAGACTCCAGGGCCGAGCAGGGAGGTACTCGCAGGTTATCTGCCCAAAGACACACTGCTCAGAGCTGATAAACTCACTGAGGCTCTATCCTGCTTTCCAATTTAACTCAAGCCTCGCTAAGCGGCAGGAGTAACCTGACTGAATTGTTGTGGGTCACAGCTTGAGGTCTTTAATCAACATTCCCAGCTTAATCAACGGGAATTTAGCTAGCCTGAAACACAAATCAGGATATTTCTGGTATTCACCCTGGTGCTTGTCCTTTTCCTATCAGCACGACTGGTTATGGATAAATGTAATGTGGCTGCAGAAATGATCAAATGTCAATTGGACTGCTTTTTTTTTATTATTTCTTTTACCCCCTCCAGCTTCAAAATGCCTACAGCTGAAATTTTCTAGCGGCAACTTGCTTAGGCTGGTTAGAGACATCTGCTAATAAATGAAAGGAGAATTATTTATACTTTTTTTTTCATGAATAAACTCTTCTGACTCACAGTCCTTATCCTAAGCCACAAGACCATCCTTCCCTCCTGACTTAAGATCCGTAAGACCTAAAAAGCTGACTCTGACTCACCGGAGGAGGGCTGGGATTGGACTGTGCCTGCTACACGCATCTTTCTTCCGAAAACAACACAGCCAGAAATAGGATGGAAGAAAGCCTCTGGTACGCTGGCCCTGATTTGTCTCTGGGAATCGCTGGGGTTTTGATCGCTCCCTTTGGTATGAGAATGAATTAAGCTCAGATTTGTAACTAGCAGTCTAACCACCCCTGTGCTGACAGGCACAAACGTCAGGAAATATGTAGTTAGTTCCACCGGCGCTGCATCTTTGAACTCTAATTGTAAGCACCTCTGTCATACCAGGGGAAGCAGAACAACACATCTGGAACTAAAAGCTTCCTGCTAGACTTTTCGCACTAACTATTTCCAGCTTTTTTCCAGATACGAGTTTTCAGCAAAATATTTTCTAATTGAAAAATACTGATTCCTTAAAACTATTGTTTTTCTTGTGGGAGCTACAAAAGAAAACATGTCCAGTACATTTCTCAAACAAAAGTAATACAGAGAAAAATTATGAATATGAAAGCATCACGATTTTCCATTGTTGACATTTAGAACAGTATTTTTTCAATTCAAATGTCTTTTACAATTTAAATAATTTTACTTTTAAGTCATAAAAAAAATCAGCTTGAAAGTATCAAAATTAAATATTTCCATTGACTCAAACTGCATTTTTACTCTTTGCCTGCAAATATTTTCCACAGCTTGATTTTCTATCCCATTTTGTGACTTGAGGGACTTTTTCCATTTCTCTCCACAGAAAATGGTAACCAGATATTTTTTGCCTGAATGAAAAATAGGATAAAGTTCCAGCTAAGATAGCCCATATATGTCCTTGGAATATGTTCATAGAGGCGCAGCACACCTGTGCCATCACTTTGGGTATACAGCAAGGCTCTGCTGTAAGTCGGGCAGGAGAGGAGCACTCCATCAGATCAAACATGCTCCAGGCCTCCTGCAAGGAGTTGCCAGTGTGAGGCTCAGCAGGACAAGCAAGTGGTCAGGAATGGACAAAAAACTGGGGGAGAATCATTTTTCTGCATATATTTATTGAATTTTTGGATTGCAGAAATGCAGTCATGTCAGTTCACAGTCAGCAGGATGAATGTCCCAATGTAATAAAAGCACCAGGTTTCCAGTATTCTTGTCTAATGCTAAAATCCTGCAGAAAAATCTGTTACTGTGCACAGGGAAGGACTGTTCCTGATGGGGACAAAGCTCACAGTGAAGTACCAGGTTGTAGCTCTGGAGCCAAGAAGTTGCAGAGGCAGCTGCTGCCTTTTTTTTACCCATGTTGCCTGCCCGCCTCCAGCCCTGCGCAGCAGTGGGACCAGGAGTGCACCAGTAACTCTGGCTGCACCCTGCACGATTGTAAAGCTGACTCCTCAGGCTGCGGCAAGCCCCTGCTAGAAAGATTGTCCCAGCTCCCAGGAATGAAATAGCACCTCTGCCACTACAGTTTATAACAGGGCCTCAGGTAAAAAAGACCCAGTATAACTGCAGCCACCTCCACGGTCACAGCTGGCATTGTCCCTGAGGGCAGGAACCACAATAAGCCACGAGCAGCATCACTGTGCCAGCCACGCTTCCTGCATGCCCCAGGCTGGGATGCTGAGCTGCGGAGCTGCGGAGCTTTGGGGCTGCTGCAGCTTGCATGTTGGGCTGGATGCTTGGGCTGTGGGGATGCTGGGCTGCAGGGCTGTGGGAGTGCAGAACTCCTGGGCTGTAGAGCTGCAGGGATGCTGGGCTGTGGGGATGGTGGGATTCAGGGATCTAGGGGGGGGTGCTGGGCTGTGGGGTTGGTGGGATTCAGGGATCTGGGGGTGGATGCTGGGCTGTGGGGATGGTGGGATTCAGGGATCTAGGGGGGGGTGCTGGGCTGTGGGGATGGTGGGATTCAGGGATCTAGGGGGGGGTGCTGGGCTGTGGGGATGGTGGGATTCAGGGATCTGGGGGGGGTGCTGGGCTGTGGGGATGGTGGGATTCAGGGATCTGGGGGTGGATGCTGGGCTGTGGGGATGGTGGGATTCGGGGATTTGAGGGTGGATGCTGGGCTGTGGGGATGGTGGGATTCGGGGATTTGAGGGTGGATGCTGGGCTGTGGGGATGGTGGGATTCGGGGATTTGAGGGTGGATGCTGGGCTGTGGGGATGGTGGGATTCGGGGATTTGAGGGTGGATGCTAGGCTGTGGGCCTGCAAGGCTGCAGAACTGCATAGTTTCCAAACAGGTCTGCCAGTGTGTTTGGCTGTGGGACTGCTGGGACACTGACCAGGGGAATATGGGTCTGCTGGGTGGCAGACACATGGAAATGCTGGGCTGGACGGCTGTGGGCTGGGTCCAAGGCTGCAGGGGTGCCGGGCGGAGGGGCTGCGGGGCTGCGTGCAGGGCTGCGGGGCTGGATGCCGGGCTGTTAGGCTGCTGGGCTGAAGAGGGGGGATGAGGAGCTGCTGGGCTGGATGCGGGGCGGCGGAGATGCGGGGATGCGGGGCTGGAGGCGGGGCGGCGGAGATGCGGGTTGAGGCGGCGGCGGCCGCCCCCTGCTGTCGGTGCCGCCGCGGCGCCCGGTCGCGGCCGGGGGGCGGCCCGGGGGCGGGAGGGGGCGGTACCGGTGCCGGTGTCGGCGGGGTGCCAGCCCGGCCGCCGCGGGGAGCATCCCCCCCCGGGAGCTGCCCCGGTCCCGCTGCCTGTGCGCCCCGTTGCTTCGGGGCCCGGCGGGCTGCAGGGCTGCCTCCCTCCTCTGCCCCGGCCTCGGCCACTTGCCGGCACGCCTGTCCCCTGCTTTGGCCCTAGCAGCGGCCTGATTTTGCAAGATCCTGACATATCGTGGGGGGTCTGGTGGGTTTTTTTGTTGTTTTTTGGTGTTTTTTTGTTTTGTTTTGTTTTGTTTTGTTTTTCTTTTTTCCCTTTGTGCCTCGAACTGGCAACAAAGGAGCCTGCATTTTCCATGCGAGATGTCCTGTGGTGCCATCAGGTTACTGATTTATACCATTAGTCACACCTTAGAGACCACAACATCACACTCGGGGGCTATTTGTCCACTGGCTGGAGCCACTCACAGGACACCAAACCTTGGCATCATCCTCATTTTCAGCTTGCCGTGGCCACGTGCGTAGCAGAGCTGCGAGCAGGAGTGACACCCAGCACCCCTCTTTTCCAAACTGCAGGGCATCCACATTAAGCAGCACAACAGACTTGTGCTTACAGGTAGTTCCTTCCGCCCGGAATCCCCACAGGCTCCTCGGCCACCCATGGTGGGGTAACTTTTTTGTTCTCTTCTTGTATAAATTTGCTTCCTACCCTAAAAGACCTCCCTATCAGAAATGTCCTGGTGTAAGTACAAATAAGGCTGTGCTGCACTCATTTCTTAACCTGCCTTTGGATGAACTAAATAATTACTTACCTGGTTAACTACTTCTCGGCAAATATAGACAGTACCAGCCTCTAGGACACTGCATGCAGCACAGTGAGTTTCCCAGAGCTGTCCTGTACCACTCGTGCAGTGTTCGCAGCACAGACAGAGCTCAGGGGGCGAGATGCAGTACGGCGGGCTTCTCAGCCCTCCCATGCTCCGGGGACTGCTCCTGGAGTCTTTTCAAGTAGCACAAACCCGATGCTTGAACTGCTCACGAACAGCAGGAGGGAAACACATTGTTTTTTACCCAGTTTTAATTTGCAGACCCCAATATTTTCCAGCGGAGGTGCGGACCATCTGTCAAGAATTCAAGGCAACTGACAACAGGGTTGATTTTCTTAGCTCCCTTTCCCCTGCAGATAACACACAGATCCCCTCAGGGCCTGCAGACAATGGGTTGCAAACTGTTGGCGTTGATAGATGAGCTTCCTCCCCCTTCACACAGCCTGGAAAAGTGCTTGCTTGTCTCTTACTTAAACAAATTAAATATTCCAACCCCAAACAATGCTAGAGCTAATAATGGAAACAGGGACTGGTTTAGGATTCGAGTCTCCTACCTCCTGATCCTTTCCATCCACACCCCTCTGCTCCGGCACCTGCTTTGTAGATTTTCATGTAATAACAAAGCGCACAGATGTGTGGATGTGTGTGCATGCGGACTCACAATGTTAAGCAGAATGTCTAAGTGCGGCAAGGGACAAAAAAATAATTTGAAAGGTGTCTGTTTCAAACTGTGGCCTTCATGCAGGGTTTGAGCTGGCAAGGTGGGGAATTACAGTCTTTTTTACAACAAAATCACTTTCTGCCTTTTCTGCTCCTGAGAGGCTCTTCTGCCTCAGCCAACCGATATTCTCCTTATCAGCTTCCAGGGATGGGAGCCGGTCATAGGCAGAACGAAACAGGTAGCATAGCTGCAGCACCAGCATGAATACAGATATACAGAAGCAAGGACACGTTGAGTGCTGTAGACTCCTGGGGGCAAGCTTGGCTTGCGGCTCCCATACCCGTGTGCCAAGGTACCTGCATGCACTGCAGTACAGACGCGTTCAAACCCTTGCACCACAAAATACTGGAACTATTTTAAGGGTGGGAAAGCATCTGGCTGGCAAACAAGCTTTGTGTGTTTGGGCCTGGCTCGATTAAAAACCTTGTTTCTTCCAGAATATTGGAAGTAATGAAAGTGCCTGCAGTAAAATACCCGATAAGCCTCTCTTCCTCTATAGAGAGGGTAAATGCATGTCATTTTCTAATTAGCTCTTGCTCTGAGCAATTATGTTGATCAAATAATTGAATAAGTGACAGGAATGTGAATTCTGGAGACGGTTAATTTCATTCATCTGCCAGTTTATAGCTTGACTTGCGTGAACACATAAACGAGGCTAATGTGTTATTTATAACTTTGAAAATACAATTATAATAGTCAAACACGAAGAGTTTGTGTGTTGGGTGTGCAGAGAGGAAGGTTTCTGCTAGTAAATTGTAGTAATAGCATAACGAGAGAGTTTGTAATTTCTAGCCAGCATGTGGGACAGGAAGGATGTGAGGCTTGTGTTTAAAAAAGTGAACAAGGTTGGTGTCAGCATTAGGAGCAGGGAAATGGCCCTGACCTGAAAGTGGGGCAGGGAGGCAGCCAAAGCCTTACCCTCCTGTTTTGTGAGACACAGGGTATGTCCTGCCCCAGGGGCTGTCAATGAGGGCTGAATGTCCCCCCCGGCTCCCCCTGCCCGGGTACACATACACCCCTCGCAAAGCGAAGCTGAGCATCACTTTTGGGGGAGAACCAGGACTGTGATCCTTTGCGTGGGGGTGGGTGCAAAAGAGACAGACTAGGTGTTTCCTACTTGGGATTGGTTTTGGGTGAGCAGCAGGATGCTCTGGAAAAAGCCCCAGTCAAGCAAGTTCGACATTGAAGTACTGGAAGAACCCTTGCAAACCTAGTCCTGACTTCCATCAAAAGCATGAATTCTGCTTGCGAGTTTTCTTCAGAAATAATATTTTTTTTTAAAAAAAAAAAGAGCTCAGCAGGAAAACCATTTGTTTTTCTTCTTAAAGCTATCTTTAGATTGCCTTAACTGATTTTATCTGAACACCCTGTAGCAAGCTGGCCTACCATCCAACAGGAACTAATTAGCGGAGATATACAGTAATAAAAGTAGTGCACAAGCATGAGCCATCGCCTTGCAGGGAGTATTACCTGGATGAGCACTATGCTGACTGCAAGGAGGAAATTTGTGCAATTAATTGCTTCCTGATTAAAGGCATTTGCAGTCTGGCCCTTAAATCTTCGAGGCCTAAAAACACACGCTGAGTTAAATATGGAATTTGCCCACGGTAGTCAAAAACATTGCCCCAGACAGCAGGATTCGGTGCTGTAATTTTGGTTGGGAACAAACACTTTGCTGTCTAAGCGTGTTATACCCCAGGCCAAGTATGTAGAAAGTGCCCCAGTCAAAACCAAAGGGCCACAGGAGGTCTTGCGTGGGTTTAAAACAGTTTCTAAACCAGTTCAGTTGAACCCATACAATTGTCCTGTGTGGACACGATCTTAGGGGAATTAATTTCACAGATCATGAGGCAGCAGAGTCAGAAACACACACCCCACCCCCCCTGCCCAGGAGGTCTCAGGCTGGAAGGCTATTTAAATGGTAATAAACTTCAGGGGAAAACAGAAAATGGTGACGGATTAGAGGCACACCAGGAGAGGGGCTATTTGTTGTGAAGATGCCAGGTGGTGGCGGCACAGGGGCCTTCTGCCCACTGCACACATCACTTGTCACCAGGCAAACAAGATGGGGTTTAGTCCCACCAGGAGGGAGCAGACCTGCTTCAAGCTGGGTGGACGGCAGGAGGGAAGGGCTGGCTGTGGGAGGTGTTGGAGTTTGGGTAAAATGAGGGAGGATGGAGGCATGGGCAGGAGGCTGGGGCTGCTGCTCCTGGTGCCAGCCGGCACCGGTGTCGGGCTCAGGTGGAACCACATCCCAGAAGAGCAGCTGATCCAGCCTCGCTGCTCACCCTTCATTAAGCATCGTAGTTTTCCTGAGGGCATTTCCTCCACCCTAACGCAGTGCCACACTATCACACCCACTCAGATGAAACAACTTTACTTCAGCGTGTCCAACTCTATTCTGGCTGCCTTATGGAAAGTTGCAACACTGGTGATTTATGGAGCCTACTGCTCTCGCTGAAGAAGGAGAAGGCTTTGTTTGGGACCACAATTTGTCACACTAGAGTTGAGGTGTCACAGAAATGCACGCTTTGTTTGCTCATGTGCCGCTGTTGCTCTAGTATCGCCCCCCTATCGCTTCTTTGACAGTTGTTTTTGTGAAATTCAACAGAAGTGTACTGATGCTCCATGGATGAAAACCACTTTAACATCCAACTAACTGAGTACAGGAGTGGGGTCTCTCAAATTCAGGAGGACATATTATGCTCTTCAGTGTGTGTTTAAGCACCTTGCTGGATGGAAGTCGGAGGGACCAAGATACAGATCTTTCCTTACAACCCTCCCAGTCCCCCTTCTCCCCATGTACATTGTCATTAGCGAGAGCAGGCGGGAGGTATATGGCCTGAATTACGTTAAGACAGATGCACGGGCTGTAATTTAACATGCAGTTTGGCCTCCTTCCTCCACAAAGCCAATCTGGCACCTCTGCTGGAGAAGTTGCATTGTGGAGTGGGAAAACAATCGATCCTGCCAGTTGTTACTGAGGGGAAAAAAAGCAGAACAGGAGCTGCTTATCAGAGACCCACATTTTGAGAGGAAAATTCACTGAATCCTGAGGAAGGAAGGATTCTCTGCAGAGTTTCAAGTACTCTTCTGACAATCCCATCCTGCAGCAGCTGAGGCAGGGAGCTGGGCCCCTTCCTATTGTGAAAACTGGGTCCGGAGAACTGAAAATGAACACAGCAACAGGAGCCCCCAGGCTGCAGCAGTGCTGTAAAGCTGTAACTAAAAAAAAAAAAAACAAAACACATTAGTCTTGACAAATCTGACTGGCGTAGACAGTTGTCTACAAATTGTGTTGTTAGAAACAGTCGGAATGACTCAAAGCCCAGAGAACTTGAAGTCTGGAAGTGTTTGAGGCAAAGTTTTCCCTTGTCCCATAGCCAGGCTCAGGGGTGTCTGAAGTTCAGATCTCAATTTTGCCCAAGTTTGCAGGTGTTTAGGTTAGCATGCTTTGTATCGCAAAGGATTTGGCTAACCCTCTCTCACCTCCATGAGAATTTTGATTTTGACTGGATGAGCTTTCTGAGAAGACACAGAAAGAAATGTGTGTGTTGGTGCAACTAGCTGAAGAGCTGCATGATTTATTTTATTTAAATAACTTGAAATCATCATTAATCCAAGCATCTCCCCAGGACTTCCCAAGCAGCAGTGAAGTTAATACTACCTGCTTTTCTCCCTGGTTCACCTGCCCAGCATAGTACATTCAATAATCACATGCCGATGTATTAGCACATCTGAACAAAATTCCCACCAGCTGCAGGGCCAAATCATATTTTGGGTAATCTAAGCCAATGGCTCAGAGTCCAGCTCCTGACATGACATGAAGAGATTAATATCTCAGCTTTCATACCTGCTTTTAGCTCTTGTACTGGTCTATGAGAACAAACTGAATGCAATCGTATCTGCTTGCATATACAGTGGGTGCCTGCTTTCCCTGCGCCGGGGTGATGCTCATCAATGCAGAACTCTTGTGGGACCCCCACTGGTGACCATGTGCCATCACAGCTCTCTTCAAGTAACCTGAGGAACAGGTTCTTTCCATTCTCCCATATGATCTTCTGCCTGGATGAGAAGTGGGATGCTCAGGCCATGGAAAGGAATGCAGCCATGATCCAGCTACTGCATGGGGAGGGAGAGAGGATTAAATACCACAGGGTCACAGAAGGGTGGTCTAAAATTGCCTTAAAGCTGTTCTGATCAGCCGCATAAACTGCCGGGAAGGGGAACACTGCTCAGTGGTCAGCGCGGGCGAGGCCTCTTGCTAGTACTTGCTCCCTGCTGTGTCAAACAGAGCACATCTGTAACAGAGAATCTGGCTCAGCCTGTAACTCTGAAGCTGAGAACTGTATTACAGGGCACGTTTAAGCCACTGTAGTTGTATTAGTAAAGTTTCCTAAGTACTCAAGAGGAAATTACTCTGTCCGAGGTAGCTCAATCAAATTCTCATCAATTACTCTCATCTGTATCCCTTGTAACTATAAAGGGCATAAACTTACTTTCACAAAAACAGTATACTACATAAGATTGGGAAACATTCTTTCCACAGTTTGCGGCGTTCCTCTCTCCACTACCTTTCAGAGTTTGTAGGGTTTGAACGCCTATCACAGCTCCCGAACCTTTGAGGCAAAAGATGTGTCTACAGGCTATGCCCACAAAGCTCCTTGACAGATAAGCCCCATTCTGGCTTTGATTTTCTTCAGAGAAAACACACTGTGAGTTTGCAGAACTACTAATATTTTTAAGTAAAAGGTAACCCAATTAAAATGTAAGAGTTGTGCAGCAAAGGGAATGTAAAGAGTGTGTAAGTTGGGAAGATTGGTGGTGGGGACCTTCTGCATTATGGTGCTGGGGTGCAAATCTGCATTATGAGCATGAGCTCTCCTTGGAATTTCAGTCCAATATTGAAGTAAAATGACAAGAGGTCACACAAGCTTGACTTTGAGAAGTCATTAAGCTGAACATCTTACACGAAACAGCGGAATCTGGGACAAGCGACTTTTCACATCTCTGCAGGGGCTTGCAGTCTAGCAGAGCGTCTCTCGGGCAGAACAAAAGTCACGTCTTGGTACATACCTTTAGAAAAAGCAGAAAGCTGAGATCCTCTGCAGGATGCCTGCCGATGGTATAGAAACACAGCAGGAAAAGAAAACACGAAGAATTAAGAAATTAACAGTATAAAAATTAGAAAATGTATAAGAAAAGCATTACCAAGGAAGGAAAAAGAGTTGACCCTAACAGCTGAATGGTTCAGTGCAGCACCTTTGTTCCCCAACGTCCTACAAAAACACGCCAAGCCACGCTGCGAGGTAGCACAGATTTAATGCCTGCGCCTGCCCACGGCGTACTGAGGTTTCAACGGATAAAACTCCACCTAGTGAGGAGATGGCTTGTACTGCACATTCAGCATTCGAGTTAAGTACAAATAGACTCCGGTGACAAAATAATCTGGAAGGTAACAAACCCTATGGCGTTATGCTGCCCTGGTGTTGATAAGGCCTCCCATATCTACCCAGAGTCCCATTAGAGTGCAGTATACAACCTCTCCTCAATTTGAATCAGACACAATGTCGAGAAACATTTTCTTCCAACTTCTCCTTATTAAGCCACACACTGACTTTGTAAGAATGTAACTGAAGTGACATCACTTGGCTGCCTGGTAGATCTCCCTCACAAACGACTGACCTGAAGCTCTTCAACATCACTGGAAATTTATTAGTGGACTTGAACTTTGAACCAACAGCCTCCTTCTGATGATGATGTAATAAAAACAGAAATACACCACTAGTGTTGTGTGCCCAAAAGTTTTAATACGTGGTCCTCACTGTTCAGAAAAGTTATTGCATTAAATTCTAATACATAAATTCATCTGAATTAAAAAAAAAAAAAAAATCTACATTTTACACATCACAATTTTGTCACAGCAGCCAAAGGAAAACAGATTTTATACGAAAATGTCGCAATACAGAAAAATATGAATAGTTCTTCCCCAAATCAACAAAACTGCCATCATATTATTCAGTAGTTACTACAAATCCCAGCTTGAACACTATCCCCACAAGTGTACAGCTCAGGAAAAGAAAAGTGCCATTCCAAATTACCGTCTGCAAATCTGAAATTTATTAAACCATGACTCTCAGCATACGTTGACTTTTTCTGTTAACTGAGTTAACATACAAAGCGTGTTTAATTTAATTGCACATTGTTTTCCTTAAGTTATTGTTTTTCTTTTATTATGACTTGAATAGATTCACAAGTTACAAAATATTAATGCTACCTACAGCAGTTTATACAAATCCACACGTGTGTTTGAAATTGTGACAGGCACAGGAACATGCTATTTGATCACCCAAGGGAAAGGCCAGATTCCCTGATCCATTAAAACCAACATCCATGTAAACCCACTGCTACATGGATGACGGCCCTGTAGGCCATAAATAGATTGATGAAGGGAGCAGTGACAGACATAACGGAGCACGTGGCAGAATTACATTCTACAGTTCATCCTCTGATGAGGATAAGATGTGCTATACCAGGTTGCAATAGAAGCATGAATAGGACTCTCCTCTCTATTCAATCTTATGCCAGAGCCATAAGGCTCATCTGTATTTATTCTCCTTTCTTCTGCTGTAAAGAAAACAACAAAATATACCTGTCTTCAGAGAAAAAAAGCCCTCCCTTCTCCCTCACTTCTCCCTCTCCCCTCTGCCTGTCATCATGGAGAGCGCTCACTTTTAATCCACTTGAAAGTATTTCTCAGATTAAGTAGGGCCAGGTTGCTACCCTTGCCCACTTTAAACAGATGACAGAGAATACATTACTTTGACATACTCCACCAGGTTCTGGTATCAAAAATAGTTCAGTAGTGAAAGAACACCTCTGTGGCTCTCTCTTGGACATAACATGTTCACACAAGTTCTTATTCTCACTGTCCCTGTACCTTAAAATAAAACTATAGCTATTTCAGTGGTTTTCAATCAGTTTTAGCTAAGAGCAATGAGTTACCCTTTCAAACCATTTTGTATTGGTTTTTTTTCCTGTGATTTGCTAGCAAAAGGCCCAAACACTGGAGAGGAAGTGAGCAGAGACAGTAGGATGCTTTGCAAAATCTAACCATTCAAAAGGCATCCAAAGAGCATGAGAACGAAAACTAGCCACTAAAGTGAAAACTGCAAAAATGGGGAGAAATGAAGAAGTTCCAGTACGAGCAGTTATGCAGAATGTTTTACTAGTGATATCTTTTGTTTGTTCGGGCAGTCACAAGGCATTCATTACCATGATACAAACTGCAAAAGCTTTCATTTGAAAGTGCAAGAGGAGTAGGATACTCAATTATTCCAGTTAAAAACATTTATTGAGAGTCTAATACAAGGTTACTTAGCTGTAACATGATTTTCTCACAACTAAGAAAGTCTGCACTAAAGTGGACGAAGTTTACACAGCTTAGAAGATGATGCTGACAGCTTTCTAAAGCCAGCCTTTACACAAGACTTGGCTTATTTTATTTTCAGAGACACATACTGAACAAGATAGCCATCACCATTCAATCCAAACATACGAGCATTTGCACAAACTTCCTCCATTAGAGTTCACAACCAATACAGTCCTCCTGTTTTCTGCAAAAAAGATAGTTCTTCTTGGTTATTGCTGTATTACAGGAAGCGTCACTAATATTTGCAGGAAAGACAGAGTGTGTACTTTGAAGATCACATCATTTACAAAAAGCCTCACACCCAGTCTCTTCAACCTGTGCTGCTTCCGTACAGCAAAATTAGCACTCTGTTTCTTCCAAACAAAACAGTACCTTCAGGCCCTCACCCTGCTTTGCACATCTCGAGAGCATTTATGCCTCTTCACTACGGTTTCTACCAGTAGGTAATAGCCCATAATGCATTTATGACAGCACCTCAAGCATGAGAGCATATTTCACCAAATGGACTTGACCCCAATGAAGTCCATGAGAAAACAAGGAAGGGGAACACAAAGGGGAAGGGAACAAAGTTATTCTCGCTTCTTCTCCAAAGGGAACAAGTGTTTCTGACAGCAGAAGGTTTGTTTTCAGAGAGCTGTAATTTAAGCCAACAGGCCACCTTATTAAATACAAGCAGCCTCTTTACTCACACACAAAACATTTTTAATCTAGATCTGTCTCTGAAATGAATGAAGAGAATTTGAATGTTGGAGAACTGAAGAGTCTGCTTTGCTACCAAACCAATCTGACTGTGCAAATCCATGTTGTTTACCTTCAGTGCTGAGTCACAACTGGATGGTGGATGTGCCTCACCAAATACCACACCCTGGGAGCATTTCAGCACTTCCCCTCCTACCAGAACACTGCCTTGAAAAAGAATTCCTACAGTGACACGATGAAAAGTGATCTTTTCCTGCCATAGAGTGTACATATATTTATGACTTTCACAAACATTTGGCCAAAAATTGTATACTATAGTACTTCCCAAGTCACAAACACTACACAAGCCATTCCTACAGGATATGCTGTCCAAGGACATGTGACCTGGACCTTGCTTCTCGCTCCCCCACCCCCCCATCTGCCAAGAAAAGCATTGCATCCTTGCAGGCTTTGATTGTAAGTCTTCAGCTTCTGGAATACAGCAGTAAGACTTCTGCATTTTTCAGGGACTCAAAAAAACCCACACCATTTAGTTCATAAATTCAATGTACGACATTTTTCACACCCTGTTCATAAGAACAGTTAGGCCACTTCACACCACAGAGGTGGTACTTTCCGGATTTACACGCATCAATCTTGAAGCATTTCTCAGATCCTGTAGCTGCTTGGCTGGCTTTCCAACTCCTTCCTCAAATCTTTTTTCCACAACAGGAAGGACAGTTTCATACAGGAAGGATGCATTCTGCCTAATGAAGGCTTTCTTCTCAGGGTCCTGTTCACATCGTAAACTGTAATCAACATGCTGCACAGCCACCAGGATGATTTCCACAAGACTCTCTAAAAGAACCATATGCAGCTCTGGGAAGTAAAGCTTTAACGCTTCCTCCAAGAAGGCCATAGTCTGCTTAGTGAAAGCTACTACAGTATAGCTAAGGTTGACCCAGCAGTCATCACCCGTGTATTGGTCAAAATTACCCACCCCGCAGCTTCTCATCTCCTCCCTGAGTTTCCCCAGCGCCTCTGGAGTCATTAGGTTCATCCTTCTCCACATTTCCTCAGAGTTGCGGTGCTTGGTGGCCTCAATGATGATATCCTTGTAGCTCTGTAAAGCACCTTTGATATCCTTCACCAGAAGAGCATGAATGATGAAGGTGAGATCCAGTCCAATCTCGCTAAGCTGCTTGCAGTGCTCTTTAGCCACCTTGGGTATTAACAAAAAGCAAAGGGTGTTACTAGCGTGCAGGCCCCCCTTACATCTTACACATTTACCAAATTTATCATTCTCAGAAAACAGAGAAACGTCAGTCACACTTCTTTATTTCTCCTCCTTTAAGAAATTCCTTATTAATGAGAAATCAATAACTGAAAGATAAACCCTGACTGTCAAAAATACTCAGGACAATTACATTATAACTCATACACACACACACTTTTTTTTTTCCCCTATTAGCAGCTGAAAGAAAGCATAACCTGAGAAACTTACGTCTTGCAATATGGAAATGACGTCCAGGAAAGCCTTGGAAAACAAACAAAAAGTCTTAAAAATACTCATCATTCAGTTGTAGCTTATGTAAATTTTAGGACCTCCTACTGGCTAAAAGCAAATTAAGAATAAATACATATGGCATTTCTGATAAAGGCAGGATTTTTCTTGCTGTGTATTTTCATCTTGATGCTTTCCTCTGTAAAACTGCAAAAAAACCCCAAACGAACTCCAAATGAATATTAACCTTTCAATGCAGAAAACCCCTCTGGAGACACACTCAAGAACCAACAACTAACCTAGGGTTAGAAAAGAGGATTTCCAAGCTTCACAGCCTTTGTTTTAGCCATCATGTCACACCACCCTCTTTGGACCCTCTTACCTTGACGCACTCTGCTGCGGTCGACAAGCTCTCTTTACTGTCAAATACTTGCTTACTGAAGGCATCTACAAACATTCTCATGGAAGAGCGGGCCCAGACAACGAAAGCCGAGTAGCAGCCATTGTTACCAGCAAAGTCCGTCTCAAACTCTCTCGCCGTCTCTAGAAGGCTGGTGAAGAAGACATGGCAGAGCTTGTGGATGTAGAGCAGTGTGGCGCCCTCGATGCGTAGCTGTCGGATGGCTGTCTGCACTGCGGCCGCGCGGTTCTTCAGGAAGAGCTCACACGCCTTGGTGGACTGGCCCAAGCGAATGAGCTGGGATACGGCTCGGCGGGTGGCCCGAGGCCCTCCCCGCAGTGAGCGGTCTGGAGACAGCTCAAACACCAGCACGTCCGTAAGCTGCCGGACCCGCTCATCCACCTTGGCCCGCAGCTCCTTCACAGGCTGGCTCACGGGCTTGTCCCCCAGATACTCGTTGAGTTTATCCAAGAGGTCCACCGCCCCCTCGAAGTCCCGCTGAGCGATGCAGACATCCAGGTCCTCAGGCAGCTCCTGGATCCACTCAAGTGAGAGGTCGACCACCTCCTCCTCAGCAGAGGGCTCTTCCTCATCCTCATCCTCCTCGAAGGGGTTGGTGGATTCAGGGGGTGTCGGGGCAGGCCGGGGCAGGGCCTCCTGCTCCAGGCGTCGCTTCTCACTGAGGGCCCGGTTGCGCTTGGTCTCCTCCAGCACCTCCAGCCACTCCTTCTTGATCTTGGCGTTCTCGGCTTGGAAGATGCGGCTCTCGGGGAACATGAGCAGCTTGAACATGTCCTTCATGGGTGGGTTGTCCTTGACGTTGACCACAGCCAGCCCATCGAGGGGGTAGAGGGCATCGTAGCGGTAGGCACCACGGCGGTTGGGCAGGGCAGTGGCCACCAGCAGGCAGTCATTCATGAGGAAGGCGTGCACCCGCTGGATCTGCGCCATGTGGTCGGCATCATATTCCACCAGGTCCCCGTTGTAGACCAGATACTTGCCGGGGCTCTCAGGCAGGAGGTCACGGCAGCCCTCCACCTTCTCCAGGAGGGTGGTGAGGGTGCGCTGCCGCCCTTCCTCGCTGGCCGTGGCCTCCTTGGCCGAGAGCGGCAGGAAGGGGTCGGCAGCGGCGCGGCGGGCACCCAGGGCGGGGTCATCGCGGTCGGCCTGGAGGAGCAGGGCCTGGGTGACGGCCTCCATGATGCCCTTCTGCTCGGTCAGGATGTGGCTGAGCTGGTACATCTCGCTCTCCAGGTAGCTGATCTCCCGCGCCGTCTCGATGAACTGCCGGTAGTTCTGGTAGACGTTGCGCTTCAGGCTCTGGGCCGTCTCCTCGCTCAGCGCCTGGATGCGCTGCCGGTGCTCCTGCAGGTCCCGGTCCCCGTCCGACTGCTGCGACAGCTGCTTCACGTACTCCCCCGCCGCAAAGCCCCCCGACTCCAGCTGCCGACGCAGCCGGCTCCCGCCGCCTTCACCCAGCGACAGCGCCATGGCCGCCACCGCCGCCCCTCCGGCCACCCCTCCGACCGCCGCCGCCGCCGCCGCCGAAACCGCCGCCGCGCCTGCGCACCGCGTCACGTAGGCCGCCTGCGCCAGCGCTGCCGCGCCCGGTGCGCATGCGCAAGCGCCCCCAACGGACAGAGGGGCGGACGCTAGAAGGTGTTCTGCGCATGCGCAGTGGGAGCGCGGCGGCGGCGTTGGTGGCGCAGTGCGCATGGCTTCAGGCGCTGCCGGGGCGGCTCTAGCGCCCGGCCCGGGGGGCAGCGCCGCGGACGGGATGGCGGCGGTGGAGGAGGACTTTGTGCTGGCGCTGCAGCTCCAGGAGCTGTGGGAAGCGGAGGATAAGGCGGCGGCGACGGCAGCAGCAGCAGCAGCAGCGTGCCCTGAGGCCTCGCCGCCCCCCGGGGCCTGGCCGGTCTCCTCGCCGCTCCGCCCGCTGTCTGTGGTGGACGAGGCCTGGGAGCTGCTGGACCCCAGCCCCGACGTGCACGGCCTCTTCGTGCAGTTCAACGAGACGCTCTTCTGGGGGCGGCTGGCGGCTGTGGAGGTGTCGTGGAGCCCACGCATGACTCTGTACGCCGCCGTGGCGGGGGGTTGCGCTGGTTCGGGCCGGGGGGTAGCCCTGTGTGGGGAGGGGACCGGGGCTCCGGGGCCGGGCCTCCAGCCAGGCATCGCCCGTCCCGGGCGGGGAGCCGGCGTGCGGAGGGGGGCTCGCCAGCCAGCAGCGGGAAGGCGGCGGGGGAAGCCCGTCCTTCCCGAGCGGCGCCGCCGGATGGCGTTCCCCGGCCCCGGGTTTCAGAAGCTGCCTGTGAGCGGCCCCAGCAGCGTGCCAGTGCTGTGTCAGAGCTGTCGGAAGAGCCTGTGCCCCGTCTAGCTGTAGGCTTTAGGGAGGGGGAGGAAAAGCTGTTATTTAATGTCACTGTATGCTGCTCCTCCCTGTGGCTTTGTAGGTACGAGCTACTGGTGCCATAGCTTCTCTTCCGGGTGTTTGAATGCCCTGCTTTTCTGACCTGGCTTGTGGGTTGGTCACTGTCATTGTCTGTTTTGTTCTTCATTTGTCGTCCTTGGCTGCTATAAATGGCTTTTCCCGTGGTGCAGGCAAAACTGGAGAGATGTTAAAGTGGAATAAATAACTTGGTCTTAAGCTGTGTGTGTTGAACTTAAACTAACCCACTTCTCTTGCTGTCATTCTTCTTATTCTCAGGTTTTGTGGTAGTTTTACAGCATGGCAGAAAGGCAAATATGAAATGGTAATAGTATATTAACAAGACTTAAAATAGACTACTAGGAAGGGGAATATACAAGAAATCTGAGATTTAAAAAAAAAACCAGCCAACTTTGGAGTGCAGGGTGCAGTTCTGTAGCAGATCAGCTGATGCAATTGCTGGCTGCCGGAGTCCTGCCCCCTCTCGTCTTCTGCTGGTTGCAGTACTCTTTAGATGCTTGAAAATATTTGGATACTGAACTGGTAGAGGACTATCCTAATCACAAAAAAAAAAAAAAAAAGAAATTTTGAAAAGTTTCTGCTGGATTACTGTGCAGAAGTGATGATATGTAAAGGTTCAGTAAGCATCAAAAGTTCAGGGAGGGTGAGGGGTGAAATTGCAGCATCCAGCAGTTAAGTCAGTGTTGGCTGCTGTGAATTTCCGGCCTCTGTTTTATGTATTTCACTCCATCAGGAGTTCTAATGGAAACAGTCCTCTGCCTCCTAAACAGGTTAGCTTGGAACAGTCCATTGTGGTTATTTCCCCCCCCACTCAGGATTGATAGCTTTGAATTAAGTGATTGCAAGACATCTAATAAATTATAGTATCTCTTTTGCTGGCTCAGTCACAGTTTATTCTAAGAAACTTGTGGGCTTTTTTTTCTTGCTTAATGAAAAACTCAACAGAGTTTTTCAAGTACCTACTAAAAGTGGTTTTTCATGTTCTGAGTTACCTAGCGTGTGTTGGAAGGGGCCAGCATTCTAACTCCAATTCTCAATTTTTTTCATGTACTACAGGAACAAGTAGCTTTTCATACTTGCCTTCTGTGTCTCTTTCAGCTGTGCCGGAGTGTGTAGATATGAAGGAAAAAGTGGAATGTGTTCCATTCGTCTAAGTGAACCACTCCTAAAGTTAAGACCAAGGAAGGATCTTGTTGAGGTATTTGAAGGTTGCTCATGAATCTGCACGTAAAATGTAGGGTGTCTCCCCTCCCACCCTATACACACATTTTTCATTTCCTAGTGGAATTCTTATATACAGTGATTTGTAGATTGTAAAATAGCGGTGCCTTTGTTGCTGCATTTGTGTTGCTTGTGTTGCAATGTCATGGTAATCTTTCAGTTTTATGCTTCTAAACGGGGAACTCTGAGTAGGGCTTTAAAGTCACTTGTTTATTTTAATGACTTTATAAAGAAAAAAACATTTTTATTTTTTTTTACTCCTAAGTTATCCTCTAATGTTAAAAGCAAGCACGGACAAAAAGTACAATCAGAAAACAGCTGTAGTTCCATCTTTTAAGTCAAACAGCCAACAGCAGAAAATAAGGGTATAGAATATGACTGTGAACATAACTTTGTGTTGCTTCTTGTGCCTCTGTCAAGGCTGCTGCTTTGAGTTGGCTCAACATTAATTTTTCCATAACAAACAGAAATGCTGTAGAGTTTCAGCTTTCTCACAAGAGTCTCTCTTTTTCGGTTGTAGAGGGGATGAGCTCTTGAAAGATTTGACTTAAGTTTGAGCATTATTTCTCCTGTTTGGAATATCACTTATTGTAGTAATATTATCCAGCATGTTTTGGTGGTATGGGAACAGAGGTAATTTGATTTCACAGGTAGAATCATTATTATGTTTTTATGACCCAGACTGAACATGCGAATGCATGAAAATAAGATCCAAATACCAAGATAAACGTAGAGGAGTAAAATACTTCCAGCTTAATTTTGAAACTATATGTAATGCTTTTCAGTAAATAGTTAATGATTTGGATTGTTTCAGACACTGTTGCATGAAATGATCCATGCCCTGCTTTTTGTTACTAATAATGACAAAGATCGTGAATCTCATGGACCAGAGTTCTGCAAACACATGCGTCGCATTAATCGCTTGACTGGAGCCAATGTCACAGTAAGCATAATCCACTTAACCTAATTTAATAGAGGTTTCTTACTGATTTGGTTTTTTAGTAAGCCTGGTGTGGTATGAGTAATACACTTGTTAGACACTCCACAGTTGGTACCAATACAAATTTACATCCAATTGTATGCCAGGTCCATAGTTATTTTGTTGGAGATGGTGGTGGGAACAGGTTAAGGAAGATGTGGTGAGTTGTTAGTCACGTAACTTTCAAGTATACTCTCTGTAAGTATTTTTCTTTAAACTTTTGTTGTAAACTTGAAGCAACGTGGCGATACTAGGGACAGAATAGTATTTGGGGAAGAGCTCTCTGGTTTAGTTAAGATTTATATCAGTAGAGGCTAATGGGTTGATAATATTTAAAAATAATGCATCTGATAAGATTAATTAAGATAATAGCTGGGGGAAGAACACAGTACTGGTATTGTTCACAATGCATTCTAAATAATACATCATTTAGGGTGAAATTGTAGATAGATTTTTCAAATTGATTTTATTGCAGTTCAAACAAGATAGCTGGGACATATTCCTACACTTCCTGTCTCTTTTTTTTTTTTTTTTTAAGCTTTGTTCGAATGGTAGATAAATGTTGATCTAATTTTACCCAGGTTCAGCTCTTTTAACCAGTAATGTAAAAATCACAGCAGTAATGGAAGAAATTAAATGATAATATGTTTTTACAAAAATACTGTAGAGCTAGTGATACAAAATTAGAAACTTTCTGAATAACTACTTTGTTTTGTTTTTTTTTTTAAACCTAGATCTATCATACTTTTCATGATGAGGTGGATTTGTACCGCCAGCACTGGTGGCGATGCAATGGCCCTTGCCAAAATAGAAAGCCTTATTTTGGATATGTGAAACGTTCAATGAATAGAGCACCCTCTGCACGAGATTTTTGGTGGGCTGAGCATCAAGAGACTTGTGGAGGCACATTCACAAAAGTGAAGGAACCAGAGAACTTTTCTAAGAAATGTAAGGAGAAAGCCCAGCCAGCAAAACTTCCAGATTCTGGGTCAACTAACAAAGGTATTTAAATTTTTTTTTTTTTTTTCCCCCAAACAGTTTCTCAAACAAATACAGATCAACTACTACACAAGCTTTGGTTAGATATTACTGTTACGTAGCAAAGAACATGGCCCACTTCGTTTGTGCATTTCTAGGCTCGTTCTCAACTTAATTGTTTGCAAAAGGTTTACTTTGCTACACTCTTTTCAAGCAGCAGATTTTTCAGGTGAAGTACATGAAATACTAAGCCCGTGATTTATATACGAAAAAGTAACTAACTTTTCTTACGTTCTTCTCTTATTTTGCAGGCAAGACACAAACACATGATATGAAAGATTTGACACCTTTTAGTGGAAAGGGATATCGGCTTGGAGGAGGAGACAGTGGACTCTCAGAAAAAAGCATAAATTCCAGCAGCCATGTTAGAAACACTGAAACACCTGGTTCACAGCATCGTTCAGCAGTAAAGTCAATACCAATCCCTAAAAATGAGATAAAATTTGAAAAATCTCCCCGTAGTGGCATCTTCTTTCCACTCTATGCTGACGATGCCAGTGAGAAAATCAACTTGGCTTCAAAGCGTGAGTTTCCTAAACCCTCTATTGCTAATACAAAAGCTTACAAGAATGTTAGTGGATCACCTGTTAAAATTGCTCGTGTTATGGAAGAAAAATCAAACCAAGGTTCTGCAAACGGCAAGAGGGTTATGCCGTTTTATAACAGGCCACCAAAACAATTTTGTTTTGAGCAGACAACAACAGCTGAGGTTGCACCAGAGGAAAAAAGCTCAGAATTTATTAATACACTGCAGAAGTGGCCAAAAATGGAAGACAAAACTGCCTTTGAAAATTATTTCATTAAAAAAGGGAGTACTGATGTCACTTCAAGTATAAATACGCCCATGAAAACCAAAACTGAATCTACAGTGTCCTCTGCAAGTTCCAGCACTACTGTAAGGCAGGATAAAAAAGTCGGTTGTCCTGTTTGCCAGGCTGAGGTTTTGGAGTCTAAAATAAATGAGCACCTTGATTCTTGTCTTGCATAAAACCTTTCAGAAAGCTGTCTCAAAAAGATAAGCCAAGGCTGAAAACATTGCTTGAAAACTACTTCACTCAGGGTTTGCTTAGCTGTGGTTACTTCCCTGTGTGCCTGTTCTGAACTGGAATGTAAACTACTGTCAGCATGCTGAACAACAAGTTTGTGGAGTTGCACATCAGCGCTGACTAGGAAGTTTGCTGCTAGTTATGTTCCAAAGAATCGAACGTTCATGTTTTAGTAGGTGGATGTTTTTGCCAATGTTCTTGCTGCAGAACCTGAGTAATACAAGAGAAAGTGGATACCTGCAAACTGCGTGTTTTCAAGGCAGTTTTTAAAATTAAGACATTTTCAATCCTGCTATTTTTTAATTTGTTCTTAAGACCCCTTTGTGTTGTTTTTTTAAGTGTTTTGGGCCATTCTAAAAGTTAACCACCTGTAATAGATAAGAATCGTTCTGTTTAATGCAATGTAATTAAGTGGCAGGTATTTTTAGAGCAGTAAATATTTTACATAAGCCACAATTACACTCTCAGGTGGTCCTACTCACCTGCGACCTTTTTGAAAACATAGATGAGAGTGAGAATTTCAAATCTGCGCTTTTGCTAAAGATGGAAGAGGCGTAGGCATCAAAAACATAGCAAAGCATCCATTTGGATTTAATGGATGGGCTGTAGCAGGAAAAGAAAATCTAGAAGGGCAATGAAGGTGCGAGGAAATCAAGCACAAGATACTTAGAAGGCCCTGCGCTTAAGGGATCAATTTTAAAAAAAAAATTAAAATCATTTTGAGGAGTTTGTTTTCAAAAGGGATTTAAAAGTTAGCTATACTGTTAAAAGTCGGAGTGGTCCAATGCAACCTAATGAACGTCTCTCTTATGTGTCTTTTGGTCCAGGATCCCAGCTAGACTCTCTACCTGCTTTTTCTGATGGTTTGCACAAACCCTGTGTTGAAAGTTCACTAGTTTTTAGGATATAGGTATTACGTGCATGCATGACTGACTTCCATATGCTGATACTAATAAGTAGAAGTTGGTGAGGAATATTGGTAGCCATACTGGTAAAGACTGTTCCTGACTGTATCATAAAAACCTTCATGATTTTTCAGTTAAACTTCCAGTGCTTTACAGGCCAAAATGGCATTAAACTGACTTAGCTGACAGTCTTTGTTTTGCTGCTTCTGGAAGCCAGCCAGCTTGGTGGTTAAGTATCCAACAAGTCAGGCAGTTGAGTACTAAAACCATTGTGCTGTGGAAAGTTATGAATGCTGAGCAGATGTGTTTTCTATAGAAACTTTCTGACATGTTAACAGTTCTCTTGCTGCACTGAAAGTGTTTAACTGGTTACACAGTTAACAGCTTGACTCCTTACTTGTAAAACCAATTATAAATATTTTTGTTAAAAAAAAAAAAAGAAAAAATAATTGTGCTGTTTCATATATTGTTGCTACAACTTTAAATGGCTATATTAGCCTCGGATGCACGTATGTTTGCCTTTATATAACCAATTACTTGCTGCTCCCTTTTGAAATTGGGAAATAAACTGATGTGCAATGGAATTTGGCAAATGATGCCTTTAATCTTTTTAATCATTGGTGTATTTTTTTAAATACTGATGCTACAGATGTTTAATGTGAATTGGATTGTTCCTGTATATTCTGAATAAATTGGTGTTGAATTTTAACTTTTCATTAAGCCTGGGTTTCACATGGCAGTTGTGGCCATCTTGTGTTACTTAGCAGTGCGCTCACCTGTATAGCTAATAACAGCCTGGTTTAATAGATCCTTTCTGTATTAACACTTTCCCTTCACAGAGTCACAGAATGGTAGGGTTGGAAGGGACCTCTGGAGATCTTAAATTTCCCTGTAAAATCAGGTGTTGGTGAGTAGAAACTGCATCAGCCTCTGCCTTCTCCATCATATTTTTAGTACAGTTTCACTTTTGTTGCATTTCTGTGGAAAATTTTACAAATACTCATTCTAAAACTTGATCTGATGTGTTAATTTTCCATACTTCCTTCTTAAAACTGCAGTATCTGTTAGTATTCCCACTGCAACTTGACATTACAAGGGCAGTACTGCTCAGAAGTATTTGTACTATCATATGTCTTTTTAAGATGAGGTCTAGATTCACATCATGAATGGTCTGTCACATCATAAAGCATTTTTTTGAGAGGTGTTTCCCTTACTATTGTTCCCATCAGTTTCCTGGTTTGTCTTTCCCACTGCAACTGGTAAGAGTAAAGGATTGGTCCAGGAAGGGAGCATTGTGGGTATTGTTAAATACATTTTCATATTCAACTGAATTTTTTTTTTTTTCCTGATGTCGTCTTCTACATCAACAGCGTTAATGTGAACAACAAATAGAAACAAATGTGGGAATTGGCCTGTAGAATTCAGTGAATGGTGTTGCCTGCCGGGGAACTCGAGGGGGTGCTTAAGCTGTAGGCAAGTCCTGTTTCAAATATACAAGTGTCCTAAAATAGATCTGTTCTCAAAACAATTGAGCGGTTTTGGACCAGCTGTGGAAAAAACATCACCTCTGCCCACACGTGTTTTTACAGCAAAGTGTTATGATGCCAAGATCTCTTTTATACAGAGATAAAGGTGACAGCTGGGTGGACAGGCTTTGCAGTTGCTACCTATTGCAGGCTATTATTAACAGGTCGTGGCTTTGTTCTTTCGGGTATGTTGCTGTGAATGCTGTTTCTGTAAGATTTTGTTCTTGAATACAGTGTCCTTCCCACAATTATAACAATGACTACCAGTATGTTTTTAAAATACGCTGTTAAATTTGGGTCAAAGGCGAGAAGCTTCGCCTTCTGTATCAGTTGACTTTGTCCTGAGTGAGTTTAGATACTGTCTACAACAGCACAAACGAGTAACAAATCTTGAACAAACATGCTTCACTCAACTGCAAAATAAGTTGCCTGACTGGAATTGTGAGAAACAAGTTAATATACTTGATCTCTGAGACAAATCCGGTATGAGAGAGATCAACAAATGGTTCTGCAAACTAAAGGCAAAAGCAATCTCATTCCGTGGTCATCTACTGGAATTGCTCAGAACGATTCAGATAATGTTTCTAGAGGTCAAACTACCTAAATGGGGGTTACGTAGCTATTTTGTTATTATGAAAGAGGCTGCTCTTAAGTTGCCTTGAAACTGGTTAGCCAGCAAGAAACCTTGAAGGTCAAACGTTCTCAAGTGTTTTTTTACTGTTTAAGGAAATGTTTATCCAGGAAGTTTTCATAATACTTAATGAGTTCTGATGAAGGAATTGGAAGTAGCGTTTTTCTTCGGACTAATATGTGAGTATCATGCAAGAAGATATGTAACAGAAATAGTCTGCTTTATAACATGTTTTAAAAATGCCATTCCTCTATACTTTACCATCTTCCATAGTCCATCCGCTATTTGTATTCACTGGGGGTGCGTAGGTCACAGGGGAAGTGTATTCTTACAGCAAGTTCAACCCTAATTCCTGCAGGTAAGCTGCTGAGCAGACTCTGTATGGCCGGGTGGAAGTACGCTTCTCGGGCAGTGAAGCTGCTGCTGCTTGACCTGTGTAGGAGTTAGTTACCTGAGCCTCCTTTCCAGGAATGTTTTTTCAAGAGAACAACGAAATGTTAATTTGGAACAACCTACAGGAGGGCTTAGGCGATGTGGTGCTACCTGCCACTGTACCAGCCTTAGGAATAAAGGATACCAGGTAACATGTTACAAAATCAAAGGCTAGAGAGGGCTTAGTTGTAATGGGAAAAATAGTGAATAATTCCTGAAATTCAAAGTAGCTATTCAAACTTGAGGCTTCTCTTGCTGCAGCAGCAAGGTGTGCGGTACAGTAAATGGCTTGTAAGGACTTTTCTTCTTCCTTGAGCGTTCTTCTGGAGCCCCTCGGTTCTGTTGTATTTTCCATACACGCAGCATCCCTGTGCATCCTTACAGTAAAGCAAGTTGCACCATACTGAAGGTTAACAGGGAGAAAGAACAAACGGTGAGTTTCTGAGGAGAAAAAAAAAAAAAAAAAAAAAAAAAGATGGACATCTCTTCTGAATGGGTTGGAGCAGTTCATGAATGTTAAGCTGCCACCACAGCTGTCTGACTGGATCCAACAGTGATGAAGCACCCTTGAACGGGCTGTCCATGCAGCAGCTGTCTCATGTGGCCATCTTAAAATGAAAGGCCGATGAAAGGTTCAACTGGGTGATCTCCTGAAGGTTACATCTGACCTAAATTGCGTGATTGCTGCTGCCTGACACAGTAATGGTCTGCAGCAGCGGCTCCTTACCTGCCAGCCAGCATTCATGAATTCTACACTCCAAACTAAAACACTCAAGTTCTTACTTGCATCTGGACTATTACAGCTGTTTTGAAGTCTTGAGCTTAAAGAAACAATTGCTTGCATATGAATGTAAAGACTCTACATCATTAAATTACCCTTAAAGCGTAGTTGATGGGTAGACAGGCCCCGAAAGAGGTTAACATTTCAGTATGTGTGTGAAAGTACGCTGTGTGTGTTCTCATATACTCGTGTATATGGAGAAAAAAAAATAACAAGACACCAGGCTGTGTGGAGCTTTGGGATTCTTCGACGGGCCATTAGGTGGCACTCCTTGCACTTAAGGAATACTTATTTCTTTCTCTCCATACAGAAAGTGCAGAATTGGCGGCCTGGTGTTTCACCTACACCTGCGCTCCGGGCTGGAGATGGATCAGCAGGAACCCCGACTGCACAACAAACAAGCTAAAGGAGGAGGAATGGGGGCGAGGTCTGCAACTAGCTGAGAGATGAGAAGTAAATTTAGAATTACCTGGGTTTTCTGTGGGTGTTCCTTTCAGCTTTGCTGCAAGAGGGACTGGGAAGATGAGGCAGTAGCTCCTTCTTCTGGTTCAGGCTCAGTGAATAACCCAAAAGGCATCCTTTTGTGGTCTGCATACACCACACCACTTGCGTCCATTGCCGTGAAAAATCTAGTTTTCTGTCACCGTTTGGCATCAACCCAGCTCCTCCAGAGAGGCAGGACGGAGTTGTAAGAAGGCAGAGAGGTTTGTAAAACACAAAACTTAACTCCTGTGCCTCGGCTAAGCCTGGGAGCTGGAGGGGTGTGACAGGCCGATAGGCAGGGTGGTGTGTGTGCTGTAGGTGTGAAAGCTAAAAAAAGGGAGATGGTCACGGCCTTAATCCCGCTGTCCCCTTTTAGCTTCTGCCAGGCCAGGCTGCTTTAAGACTGGATTAAGTTTCTAAGAAGGTGCAGCAGCTTGGCCTGAATATCTCACCCTGTCTCTGTCCCATCCATCCCCTCTCCTTCGCAGCATTTCATCTGCTTTTGTGTTCTAATAAATCTTAGACCTGATATTTCATAAACTGCTTAACAAAGAATGTTTGAAGGAACAAAAATCAACAGGCTAATTATTTGGCTCACGCATTGCTTAATTTAGAAGCAGTAGATGCTTTTTTTTTTTTTTCTTTAAATGCCATCAATCTTTGGACAATGATTTGCGTGTTCATTGCAAGTACCTTCTCGTTAGAGATGTTCCTAATTGCACAAAGTCTGGGGTAAAAGGTGGACTAGAGGTCAGTGAAGTCCCAGTACAGTATCTTTCCTATACGGATATGATTTAGTTGGAGTTTTTAATTCTTCTAGTAGCTTCATTCAGTGACTTACTGGTGGGGGGGAACAGCCAAAGGGTCTCTCTGTTCTTATTCCACTTCCTCCACGCTGCTTCACTGCCCTGCCTTTGCCTTCCCACTGACCGCCCTGGTTTCTTCCCAAAAGCATCCCAGTAATTATCTGCTTTCTTCCCAGAAGCATCCATTGCGCGGGTGTGCTCGCCAGCCATTTGTAAGCGGGTTTCAATTCACCGGGAGGGTGCGGGTTGTGTTCTGAGAAAGGCACGAAGCAAAAAAAGCTGTGCAAATGGCTGGCTGGGAGGGTGCCCACCTGCAGAAGCCTCTGCGGCGCTTGCCTGCAGCGATGGGTGCAGGACGGGACGCATCCTCCCCACGGCACCCACACGTGGCTCGAGGAACCGCTACCCATTTCGTTCGGCTTAAGGGCAGGGTAGCACTTCTCAGAAGCACTCATTTGACCAGAGCACTTTTATTTTTTTATGCCCCTTCATTTTGAGTGCAGTGTACAAAGTCCAATGGTTTTGGCCTGTTTAATGTGTAACCCAGCACGCGCTTCCTATTTTACAGGCCTTACGCCCAAGACTCGCCAGGGCCGTGCTATTTATGGTGCAAAGCACATCTTACAACTAGCTGTTTTCCAACCAACAGCAAGACAAGCTCCCTGGTGCGTGATGGGACCACTCAACTTGGCACGGGCTGCTCCAGATAACGCAGCAGTGGAAGGATACGGTACAAAGTCTGGGCTGTTCTGGCAAATGGGAACATGTCCAAAGGGAAGAGTTGTCCTGAGGATAAAACACCCCAGGGGCTACAGAGAAGACGGCATCTCTACCAGGTGGGGTATGGAAGGCTGCGAGTAGGGGACTTCAGCCTCAAATCCTCTGTCTTCTGCAGGATATGTCACTAAGAATTATTTGTGTTAGCATTTAGCTTTGCATTTAGCAGTACCTATCCAGGAAATCTAATTTAAACATAAGAAACAACTTTATTATAGTGGTTGAACACAGGAACAGGTTGCCTGGCGAGGTTGTGGAGTCTCCATCCTTGAAGATACTCAAACCTTAACTGGACATGGTCCTGGGCAGGTGGCTCTGGGTGACCCTGCTCAGAGCAGGAGGGCTGGAGCAGACCGCCTCCAGGAGCACCTTCTACCCCCACAGCCCTGGGTTTCTGTGTAACAACCCCATGAGTGCTTCAGGACAGAGTGAAATTGCAGCTGAAGGCAGTTAGGATCCGTCTGCTTGCCCTTGCGCTGGCACAGCCCGGGGCTGCTCACACCACCTCTAACCATCAGCTTGTTTCCAGCTCCATGTTTCTTCCCCTCCTTGCAAGGTTTGGCAGGGGCAGTTCCCATCACTGCCACCACCCGGGCCATGTCCAGGAGGGACAAGTCCCCCATCCCATGCATCAGGGGGACTGGGGGATTTCAGGCAGGAGCCGGGCACGCGCCATGACACACAGGTAGGAGGAAGCTCTCCCCTGCCAAGCCGGGCGGAGAAGCAGGTAGCTGGGTCACCACTTCTCAGGGCCTGCCCTGGAAAGGCAGGTTTTAATTGCTGCTTCCTCCCCAAGCCATATGGCGGGGAGGGGGTCAGGATTATCAGCCCTGCAGATGCCGTGAATTAAAGCTCAGATGTAATTAACTTTGAAAGTACCTAGAAGAGATTTAGAAGGCAGGAAAAGTATCTGCTGACAGGAAATAGGAGGTATTTCAGGCGCTGCAAAACCCCAAAAGACTATTCAAGCTAGCTGGCAACATTTCCCAGGCAATTTGGCAGAGTTAAGAGGACACCACCCAAGAGGTTTTACCGCTAACATTTGGGCTGACTCTTGTGACTTGAAATGCAGTTTTGTCAAAGCAGACACACGTCCCGAGCATTAAGTGATGCCACGTCTTTGGAGCTTTTTGGACATGAGCATCCTCTGAAGGAATGAGGCCTGAAATCAGAGGAAAACACCTGAAGTTGTCCTAGTGCAGCATGGCTCTTAATACCTTTATAGGCTCCAGAGGGTTACCTTCTCTCAGGACTCTTCTGCAGTGGAGCGCTCCACACTAAATTAAGGCTTTGCACCCTCAGCAGGGCAGGCGCTGGGCCACACACAGGGTCATGGTCAGTCTGTGCCCACCCTGCAGCAGGTGCTGAGGGAAACGCCGCCTCCACTTCTCCAGGAAGAGAGATTGGGGGTATCTCTGCTGTTGGGCAAGCATCCTCACTCAGCTTTGGGTGGTTATATGACGGGTTGATCCCAGCCCCGAGTGTATTTTCACATCTGGCTGTGGATTTGTGTTGAAGTGACACCATTTTCAAGGAGACTGACAAGTAGATGTCTTGTTTGCGAATCCTGCACCAGTTTCCACTCTCCTTGTGTCTCTCTCTTTCCTTTCTTCAATAGGAAGACCACCCAAGATTGGCGTGAAACTGCTCCTGGGTGACGCCAGCATGGTTAGATAGGCAGAATTCAGTACCAGCAGAAGTCTATGCCTCATGAACTGCCGCGGTTCAGCTGTGCCATGGATAATCCCACCACCTCTGCCAAAAGAGGAGGAGCAGCTCCAAGACTAGTTTGCTTCCCCGAGATGGTCAGCAGCTTGCCACACTGAGCTTTTGTCAAGCAGCACCAACTCAGGGAAAGTAGCGGCAGCAGCCAGAGGCAGCGCTGCTGGCCATGACTTGGTAGCCACTCTTCTCTAGGTGTTTTGGTTTTTTTTTTTTTTTTTTTTTTTTTTTTGCAACTCTCAGCCCAGGGCTTAGGTAGCACCTGGAAGGGGAGGCGTCAGGCTGCTGCCAATCTTGCATCTTGGAGAATTAAAAACCCCAGATGTTTTCCTCAGCCAAGTATTTTATAATAATTTAATCCTCTGCCCACACATGGGGTGTAGCACAGAAGCCCGTGGCTTGGCTGACGTGGGACAACACTCGGGGAGCTAACGCAGCCTGGAAGGATGCAAAAGCCCTGCGTGAGCGAGGGGGCAGGAGAGGTGTCCGTCCCCGCCCCCCCCCCCATATGCGGGAGCAGAAATGGCAAGGGAAGGGGCCGTGGAGGTGGGAAGCAGAGCTGCTGTTCTCCCTGCACTCTCGCCTGAGGAAACTAGAGCAAATTTGCCAACCTGCTGTAAGCACTGGAGGTGTAACCAACCATCTCCCGCCTCCCTGCTCCTTCATCCCTGCCCCGGTGGATGTTTAGATAAAGCTGCTTCAGGAGTATCTGAACAAGAGCTTACAACATCGTAATCAACAACAACAACAACAAAAAACCTCCCAAGCAAAATACACATCCTTTGATTGCTACAAGTTAAAAACAACTTGTTTGTGCAGCACAATATCCTCCACCTAAAACAGAGGGACTTCTCCCTTTGTCGTCTCTGGGACGGCAAACCCATGTTTTTTCTGCTCTTAGGGAGAGGCCGTGTCCCGGGGAGGACACCAGGGGGACCCAGTCACTCGCTCTTATTTCCAGCTGTCCCTGGGAGCCGCTTCCCGAGGCGTTTGGCGTCCCCGCTCCCGGCGCCCCGCCAGCAGCCGCATCGCCCAAAAAACCCCTGCCTCATCTCTTCACCGTAAAATACGGTAAAATACGTAAAATACGCCCTGGTTGCGCCGTTGCATAACTTCTTGCATGGCTATGAAGTTGCAGCAACTCTTAACTACATACAGTTGTTTCCTACTTAGGCTATTTTAAACAAATAAATGTTCGCGTAATGCATGTGGGGAAAGATAAAAGCGCTCACAGAAGTTTAGCAATCGCTACCTACATCCCATTAAAGAGTTCTGCACGTAAGAAAAATGTAGGACTGAAGAGAGTTCATTTGACCAGTTTTTGCTTGTTCGTTAAAATATGACTGCGCAGAACATGTGCCCAGCACCACATTACTTACTATTATGTTGTGGCCAGGGAAGGGGAAGCGAAGGACAATAAATAATGGCCAATCTGACAGCTCAAACCTTGCTCTTCGCTATCAGGAACATCATCAATTGGACTCTAATCTCTGAAAACAGATTTGATTATTACCCACGGCCCCAATTCCCTTTGCCAAACGTCAGTGGTGTCTACAATCACATTTTCCTTGCAGAAATATTTCCTCCTTGATGTCCAAAGATGCTGCCAAGTGCTCAAATAAAAACAGTTCTTCTGAAACATCCTTCCGTTCTGGTAACCCAAGGTACCACACTCACCAACAGCTAAGATCGCACTTTTCGGGTTTAGAAGGGGTGGTTTAACAACAACTAATTAATTAACAGCATTAATTAACAGCAATTAATCAGGCTCCAAAATTCTAGTTTCCTTAGAGCTGCCACGACCATGCCTTCTACTATAATGCAGTCTCTAGTAATAGCTTTTTAAAGCTTGCTTACATATGGTAATGTAAGCAAGATACATTTACAACCTAAAAGTGACTTGCCTTAAGACAGTTCTGATCATTTTTTTTGCTTGGCTTTTTGTTTGACCCTTGCTTTCTTTAGGTAGCGAAGTACCAGCTCACAACCCAATACAATATTCAGGCTTTCTGTTTGTGAGGAGGAGTCAAATCTCTGCATTTTAGTTATTCTGGATTCATCTTTTATTTAAAAAGTAAAAATAAAACTGAACCACACCAGCCCCTGAAACGAGCCCAGGAGAGGAACTGGTTCCACCCTGACAAACCACGCTGACACACAGACAGGCCCACAAGGAGCACTGGATCCACACGGTGAATATTCAGAGATGAATTTTACTTCCCATCCCCGACAGCATTTGAAAAAGAATGGGTTTCCAGTTGAAACACTGCTCTGTTCACTGCCCTCCTAGCTCAAAGAAAAAGTTACAAACCTCCCGTCTTCACAAGTAAAAATACGCTATTTTGCAACACACATCCATGAAGAGAAAGGTGGAAGGGATACATCAACAGTTGTCTCTCCTGAGGGAAACACACTGCGTATTTTTTTCTCCTCACACTTCATGTTCCTCCCCAAAGCAGACACTTGTCACATACTTTTGCTTGGCACGTCTCATATTCCTCGTACCCACCCTCCACACGCGTTTTATCTTGGTCTCGTGCATCAGACTCTTCCAGTCCTGCTTTACCATTTCTATTCAATTCATTCCTTCCTCCCTGTCCTGCTACAGACTTCAGTCTATCCCCAATGGGCTGGTGATTTACATCTCATCTGCTCTTACACTTTCAGAGACAACTTTTAGTACCTTAGTCGATTTGGGAGCTACAGGCTCTTTTTTTTTTTTTTTTTTTTTCTCCTTACTTCAGGAAAGGGATAAACGTGCTGTATATTCACTCAACTTCAAAGCGATGGGGAAAACCTTGATGGAACTGAGCAAGTGGTAGCAAAAGTCAACAGAGCAGATTTTCTGGAACTGGTTTTGTCTGGTAGGCAGAGGACCTTGAACCTGCTTCTGTCCGCTGCTGTCCACCCCCACCAGGCAGGGTCAGGCAACTCAGATTCAGCAGACGCTGTGAAGGGAACACAGGCCTCGCAGCAGCGTAACAGCAGAAACAGGCTTCAACGCATTTACAGCAGTTATTTACATTCAAGCTTTACTTTACATCTGCAAAATAGCTAAGTATTTTACGTGAAAGCTGACTATTGGAGGTCCAGCTTTCTATGGATCCATACCTTCCCCTCCCCCAAGAAAAAAGCAGATGAGATCCAAATCCAATGAAGTCCCATGAATTTCTTCCAAGTCTTCACTGCCGAGTACTCATAAATTCCCACTATGTGTTTGCATGCGCATGCAGCTGTCTGCATCTCTGCATGCCTGCGGGCAAGATACACAGGCTAGGCATCCGGCACTTTGAGATTTTGAGTTTGCTGCTGTCACTTTGCAGTCTCCCCTCTTTTTCAAAGCATTCCGCAGGCAGAAGAATGGTACTTTCCAGTCGGATTATACTTATCACTGTGACTTAGGAGATGTGATCTTTCCACTCCTGACCTTAAAGTGGTCAGCACTCCCAGATGTTTTACGTAAGATACAGGCTGTCAGCTAGCTTCCTCTCAGATCTGCATCTTTCTTTCGAGAAACACCCAAGAGAAACTTCATCTTTCCCTGGTGCAGTGTTTTGACTTTACTATGCAAAACGATCTCCTTGCATATTGTGCTCAGCAATGTGATAATTAAAAAAAAAAAAAAAATTAATAAGTCAGGTCTACCCAGGATGGTTACAAGTGCTAGAAGGCTTCTTCCTTGTTTTACATTCAAAGATGGGGGAGAGGATATTTCAAGAGAACACGTAAGAAGTTACGCAGCGCTGAAGCATAGAAAAAGCCTCAAAGCGCTCTGGGGCCAGCTCAGTGCTGCTGCACTTCGGTTTCAGCCTAACACTGGAAAGAGCAGAACTGAGCACCACAGGTACCGAAGTGCCAATAAGGCTGACAGACTCACCTGGAGATCCAGGTAACTCTTCCTGAACCAGTACCAGACGGACGAGCACACAAGAGTTGGAGCAATGGCAGAAGCACAGCCAGACAGATGCTTCCTTGATTACCGTACAGTCAAGCTCATCAAAGCTTACAAAGCTCATCAAAAAGCTTAGGGAAACTGTGTGGCATCTCGTATGGGTTGGCATCTGTAGACTCTACCATTCTTCTGCCATCTTCAAAGGGCTCATAATTCACTGGGACTCATGTAAAACTGGAGCGCTCCCATGAAACCTTACAAATCCTGTTTGAAGAGGACTTTGCTTTTGCACCTCACGTCCCTGTCAGAAAGTGGTGAAAAAAACTAGAGCTGCCTCTAGCGTCCATCATCACCCTCCAGTCAGCCTAAACTCGGTGCTTTTTTTGAGGGAGAAAATCATGAGGAAAAATGATTATCATGCCCAGGTAACTGTAGGCAGGGTACAAAGCAGCAGACCCTTCTCCAGAGTAGAAACAGCTCTGACTTAAAAAACAAAACAAAACAAAACAAAACCAAAAAAACCCAAAACCAACAAAACCAAACACAACCAAAAACCAAAAAAAACCCCACCAAACAAAAAACCCAACAACAACAAACCAAACCAAACCAAGAAAACCCCAGAAACCCACCAAAAATCCACATGCCCCCTTTATCAGGGGGCATTTATAAATTAGTCCCTGTAGAGTAATTTTCAAAAGTTACACAGATTACAAATAACCACATAGTTTCAAGAACCTTTATACATCATCTTTTTTAATTAGATTAGCTTTACAAGCAACTTGAGAGCTCTTTCATAATGAACACTGCTTTTCAAATTACACAACTTTATAGGCAACCTGTAAATGAATCCTGAATTTCTTTGCCTGCTATAGATAAAGGTCTCGTATTTTACAGCCGGCTAACACCATGAATAAAAATAGCATTATGAAGCTTTATCTTTAACCAGGACTAGACACATACAGATCATAAGACAGTTTAAAAAATAGTTTTAAAACAACGACCTGCTTGGTGATGCTCAAGACTGAATATTCAACCGACATGAAATGAACAGTTTCTAAAGGACATGGAAGAAATGGCTGACCTGATCTGATGACCCTATTGTAATGACTTAGATGGAGTGAAAAATTAAGCACTTTTTAAACCTGTCTGGCAAGCACAAACCTACAGTGTGATTAGAATTTGATACGCCATGTAACTGCAGAAGTTTGAATTACAGAGGGACTGAAATGAGTTTAAAGGCTTATGCTTACATTTCTAAAACAAAACCAACCAAACCTCCGTTAAAGTAGTACTAAAGAAGATGAAGTGGAAGAGGTGGCTTTTTTGCTTGTTTCACTGGTAGCCTAAATGCACTGCAGACCAGACAGTAATGAAGATTTGCACTCCTTGGCCAGGTTGGCAGAGGCACTTACAGTAAAGGTATCCTGTCTGTTTTTCTGGGAAGAAAAGAGGAAAGAGGAAGAGAACTGTAAAGGGCAAGAACTTACTAAAAAAAGGAAAAGCGAAATCAAAACAAAACTGGGATTTCTGTTGGTTCTCCTAAATGATATACCGATACTGAATTTTTTCCCCTTTCTGTCAGTTTGTTACGAAACAATTAGCTTTTTCATGTTTTACATGAACAATAGTAATCTTTTTAATAAAAAATTACTGAGCTTTCCATAGAAAAGGTCTCTAATTGAATACAAACTATACAGATGCTAAAATTGTCACAAGTTGTAATATATACAGAAATATTTCTGTACACTCACATTGTTTTGGCTAAGTAAGGAAATAAGGGACAGATAGAAAACTGCAGTGGGTAAGTTGATCAACCCCCAAACTCCTGTAAATATGAATGCTGTCTTTTTAGGTTTGCTTTTGTTTTCTCAAGCTTTTAAAGCTCAGGAAAAAAAAAAAAAGAAAAAAAAAGGAAGAAGAAGAAAAAATTAAATCAGCGTCCAAACCATCCATTTCTTAAAAATAAGAATATCAAAATTTCTACACATCTCACTTTTATTCTGTGATGTCCCCTTTCCTTGATGAAATGAAAACAATGTCAAAGAAAATAAAAGTTTTCTTACTAAATATATACCTCAGTATTGATCAAAGGGCGGTGCCTTTTTGGGGAAATCCTTCAGCACAGTGAAAACCTAAAGATGTGTTGCACAAGGAGCCTACAGTGATGCACTTCAGCTTCAGTGTGCTGACCATCTCCTTGATACTATATAATAGATCAAGGTGTCAACTTGCAGACTGCACGGGACACCAACGTTTGAAAAGGAAATTAAAAAAAAAAAAGTGAATTTTAGATATTCTATTAACTTATATACAAAGGAAAGGGGGGTGGCAAGTATTCTTTAGAAAAGGGAGAAAGCTCAAAATTTTCTGTCAAGTACATAAGGAGGTTCTGGGTACCTCTAATAGCCTAGGAAAGCCCTTGTATATTCTTGTAACTTGATGGTATTTACCAGGTCCCCAAAGCCAATGACAGCAACCGATAGTGTCAAGTTCACTTAGTGCCAGTCACTTAAAAAAACAAACAAACCAAAAAAAAAAAAAACCAACCCCAAAAAACCAAACCAAAAAAAAAAAAACCAAACAAAGAATAGACGGGAACTTCCCCTCTGTGGATTCAACATACAAAACCACAAACTGAATGTTACTAATAGCGAGATACTGATTTGCTTCTGTTAATAAGGTTCAAGAGGACATAGTCAAAAAAACAATACAGCAGCAATCTTTAAAAGTTAAGATTAGTGTGAGATATGATATAAAACAATCAGGTTTTTAGCTGGTAATTAAAGTGCTCCTTTTCTGACTTAAGGTGTAAAGAAAATTAAAGTGATTATCAGTTACTGGCAACCCTTACATTAAATTAGGTCTTTCATGGCAGAGGAGAACAGTATGAACAGTTTTACAAAAATAGATCCATGTTATTTTGGAGAATACTGTAATTTTTTTTCTTTTTTTTCAGTTTTTCTTTTTTTTTTTTTTAAGACTCAATTTTGATAAACTGTACCTGGTCATACAAAAAATTACCCAAAATTCAAACTTTTACCATATAAAAAAAGGGAGAGATGAATTGGATTCAGCTGGATGACAGGTCTTGCAAAATATAAGGATGGACAAATTCTATGTAGGGCACTTATTTATGTCCAGATGCATATGCTGTTTCTTACTGATTGCTTATCTTCTTCACATAAGCAGTCACAGGCCTGGAGTCACAATCACATAGTACAATGCTTCAGCAGTCAAAGAATCTTCTATTTGATGCAACATTGAAACACTGTTTGCTTCTTTATTAAAATGTTGGTTTGTTGTTGATTTTCCTTTATCTTGTTATTCACATTCAAAAGTTAATAGATAGCATCAAGATTTATCAGGGAGAATAGCAAGGGGAGTTGCTAAATCAAAGGCTTATAAAACGTCTTTCCCAACTGAGTCAGAAGGTTTATTAAGTTCAACCCTCACACCTTTTTCACCTGTGGAAATAAGAAAAGGAAATCAGTATTATTTTTCAGCATTTATCGAATGATAATATATAAATAAATACAATATGTAATTTAAATTTATATAATACACATAATATAAAGTCTATAGAACTGCTACATCACTTTCCAATTACTTTTAAGAGAGTACTTTGAAGATTGTCTAGCACATATGATCTAGCAAGATACTTATTTTTGTATACGTGCTCTGTATCCTGTGCTCTGTGAAGTTAATGAGCCATGGTTACTCATAATCTCTGAAAGCGGGTGTTTATTTGGCTGCCCAAGTAGAAAACTGGACACTTCACATCACCTGTGCGGTCTTGAAATTCACCATTTCAGCCTTTACAAGCAAAGGTGAGCTTTAAGACTGACCAATTGAGAATCTGAGGACATTGTTCATTACACTGGATCAGACTATCCAGAGTTGCTGGGTATTCACCTATGTAAAGAAATTCTGAGGGATTTTTAAAATGCAATGCTCCATTTGACTTGCTGCTAAAAAATAAACAAAACAAACCCAAACCTACACCTCTTCTGCCCTTTTCTCTGAAAACTGACCTTTAGGTACCCCCAAAAAGCTTGACTCTCAAAATGTTAACAGACACAGTATCCCATATTCAAGAAACGTTCACACATATTCTGCATGGCTTTAGTTAAGACTTACATGATAAACCAAAAATGAAGATTTTTCTATTTTATGGCTTTTTATTCTATAATTTTATAGTATAGTACCAATGGAAAATAAAAAGCATTTGCACAATTCTTGCTGCAGGTACAGCGCAAAAGAACGCAATTCTAACTGGAAACAAAACTGGAATCACAACAATATGAAAATATAAATCAATTACAAGGCAAACCAATATAAAAATGTTAACCACCGCTCCAACCCAGCCTTTCTTCCTTAAGTGCCTGCAGTTTAGGGGGACCCTGGAAAGGGAGGGGGGCTGGGGGGGCAGCACCTCCTCTGCAGATACAAACCCACCCAAACCATTTCCCTACATTCCCTCTGGATGAGCAGCAGCCGAAGCTGCGCCGGGATGGCCAAAACAGCTCTGATCCGGCAGGGCTGGCTGCAGGAGCTGCGCCGTCACGCGCGTGTGACGCCAAGCCCGGCTTGCAGGCAGACAGACAGCCAGGCTTCCTGCAGAGACCAGGCGGGCGTCATCCGGCATTCCTGACCGCCTGGGAAGCCACCGAGCAGCGGGACAGCCTGCCCGGACAGAGCTGAGGGACTCCCTGCCTTTCTGTGCGAGCCAGGCAGGAGCTGCACTGCTCTTACCGCTCCCGAAAATTAACAAAGTCACCGGTTGCACCAAGAGGGACTGAACTAAACTGCAGCTTTGGCAGCCCCTACCTAGCCCTGGGGCTACTTCTGAGCTTCGGACGCCTACCAGCGACGAATGGAAATCTCATTTGGAAATGACTGACCCGCGTCTTCAGTATCATCGGCTTCAGAGCTCTTGGCAAAACAGTGGAGAAAATGGCCTAGTGCATGTGTGCACCTGTGGTATACCTGATTTTGGTTTATTTTTAAACTACCGTAACAAACACAAAATCACGATGGCAATTACAATCATGACAGAAGTCCTAGACCGTTTCTCCTTATAATGTTAATTTGAACAGGAAAATTAGATCAACTTCCTCTTGAGGGAGAAGCCAGAAAAGGAAAACAGATGCTAGATATGTGGAATTGGAAGTGGAGGAAGTAACTCCATGCTTTGATTCCAGATTTTAATTTTAGGCTTTTGTTTTTCTGAGAGAGAGATTCTAATCCAGTTAAGTTGTATTCACTTGTTGAATCACTATATTCGACCAAAACTATTTCCAGGGCTCTCGGTTCTGCAGCGGCTCACAGTCTCTGCTGTATTTACCCTCCACGCCTATTAGAGAGACAGGGCTAGAGAGACGTTGTACTCCCCATATAAAAATACTGAGTAGCCTCAGGTCTCAGAGGAAGCGTGAGCCGGACAAGGCACTGACCTGGATTTCCCAAGTCACTGCCTAGCAGCTCAACCACCGGATCACCTTCCCTGTAAAACCTGGCTCTCTGGGAGTTATGCCATTTTTCTCTCCCTTTTTGTGCATACGGTGGGCCAAGGAGGTGAGGTTGGGCTACTCGGCTATTCTTCCAGAAAAAAAAACAGAAGATATTAACAAGAGATTACCTGTTAGATATTTTACTTTAGCTCGTGCTCTTTCATCTGCATCAAAATACCACACTGTTATTGCGTACCTAGGGAAATAGATGGAAAAAGAACTCCTGAACTATGAAGAGAAAAAACAGCGAAGCACTTGACATAAAACACAACCTAAATGAGATGATACTTCTGCAGTCTGACAGAAAAAAACATTTCATAAAGCACAAAGCAAGCAGGTTTGGGGTTTGGTTTTTTTTTTTGTTAGTAGGTATTGTTGGAACAGTCATTGAAAGGGTGACACTGATGCTGTAAGTTTGCGCTTCTTTTTCCTGATGAGTGGCTATTACAATTCTTGTCCAGAACCTGTAATAGAGTCTCTGTCCGTATCACCTTGCCCTGTGACCTCATCTTTTACTCTACTCGGTCAAGTCCATCACTTGAAGAACCTCTTTTTTTGGACGTTTGCCACAAGGGAAAAATAACTACCCCTTCTTACACAGCTCCTCCGGTTTTCCACTGCCTGTTAAGGATTTAAATATGAAATGCCAGCTATTGAGAAAAGACTTTAAGTAGCTTTAGTAAATGGCATTTCACCCTCTGACTCTGCTTGGAGCACAAAGCGGGAGGGGAGAGCGGTACAGCCTCAAGGCTGCAAGAGGACACGCCGATGGCAGCTTCAAGTTACTTCTTGCAAAGGTACTTGTTATCTCACAGCTCCAGTCAATGTTCATTGCTCTGGACATCCAAACGTGTTGCGACACGGGCAACAGGAAGTCTGGATCAAGGGCTCCCAATGATTTACCTTCTGATGCTACCTGGAAATGCCACTCAAGGTGTGGGGGCAGCGCAGGTGGGTACCTTTAGCATCACCCACTGCCCTGCAGTGAGGGACAAAGGAGATATCAAGTTCCTTCTGTGACTCAGACTGGGAGCAACTCCTTTAATACTCCAGAGAAAGAGAAGATTTGTGTATCAACGGTCGTTTCTGCCCCACAGCCCTCTCTCAACTCCCAAATTAAACTAAGCCACCCCTAGAATAAAGAAGGGAGAGTGAACATGACTGTCTTCTAACAACTCCCTCTGCCTCAACAAAGAGAAGATAGAAGTGAAGTATCCAGTCGATCTTTCAGTAACACAGTAAGGTGCTAAGGACAAAGGGAAGGGAGCACAGCTTAAAGCCGTTACACAGAAATAATGAAGAGAACATCCCCTGGCTAAGGTGGGGTCTCTGCTTATGTCTCTGAGTGCTCCTACCCAATTCTGTCAAGTACGCTTCTGGTGTTTCCACTCCACCCCTCCTACCCACCCAAGAGGATGTTTTCTCCAAAATAAGAGATCAGACATCAGTACAAACTCAGCAGCGCAGCGGAAGCCTAATCAATCAGTAGGAAAAAAAAAACACACCTTCTCGTCATAGTGCAACTGGAACTGTACATGGAAACACCCAGGATCAGATCATAATTCAGAGTGTCAATCTTTTCTCATTAGGATTCGCTCATTTCTTGATAAAAGAGGCATCATGCAATATAGAGAGTCCGTTAGTCCTACCTTGTAGCAAATGCTGGCTGTACTTCATGAGGGTTGCGGCGATCAGACCAGAAGAATAGCAGTCTATCAAATTTGGGTTCAATATCAGCGAATTGGGCTTTACCTTCTGGAAATATTCGAAGGATGCCTCCACTTACCTACAAATTAAATATTTAAAACCAGTGCTTGAAAACAATGTCTCGTTGTATTTAAAAGTACTGAATATCACATTTGAAAATACTTCAAGCATTTGGAACTGAAATAAAATCCTTTATCAGATGCATTTCATTTAACAAAACGTTCTACACATTTTGTTATTTCAGAGTAATTTCAGAATGCTTGCAAATATTAAACCTCCATTCATGTTTAAGTAAAAAGCTGTGGGTTTAGATTCGTTGTTTTTTTAGCTGCATTACTTACTTGCAAAAAATGGGCAAGACTGATTTATAATACACAGGTGGCTAAAACCATGCCACTGCAGACGAGAGAAACATTTTGTATTTCACATCCCAATTTCACCCTTTCCCATTAGAGAGATTACTTCATTTAACAGCAGCACAAGTTTATGTCATGTTTCTGTAATTAAGATGAGGAACAACTAACTTCAAACTAAAGCCCGAATCTGTATTACTCCTGGTCAATGTAGGTCTCTTCTAGGGTTTTTTAAAAAAACAGTTGGACCTACCTATGTATGTCTAGAAAACAGCATAAGCAGGTGGGTTAATTATTTTTAAGTCATGTTAACTTCTTCCTACTGATGACATTGATGTTTTTAAATCTAACTATAGATAGCCACCATAGGCCTTCATGGGAAAGTCATAACAATGTAAGTAGTAACACGGTAAATTGGTATAAATGACTGTTTTAATTGTGATCTAAATCGGCAAACAAGGAGTGACAATTTACATCAGTTTGTTCTCTTAAAGAAAGTTTGAGCTTCTTTCTTTGCTAACCAGTATACTTGGTAATATATTAATTTGTAATTTAATATAGATTTTGCAGGAAATAAAGTATCTTTGTTCATAAATTAAATATCTAGCCAATAAATTTTTTTCAGCTATTGCGAAAATGCAGTTGGCCTTGACTTCTACACTCTAGTATGTATTCTTTTTCCAGGAGAGAAACAGTAAATCAACTACAAATGCCCAAAGCTGCATTTTAAGATGTTCAGTCCAACTAGTGCACTTACACGCGAGGATGCTATCATGGCAAAAGCCGTTAATAATTTATTTTCTAGTTGAAAGATCAAATTTTACATTCCGAAAAGCAAGTCAGAAAGGGAAAGCTTCAAGTGCATCCATTTCTGATTCAGCTTTCTGATCTACTAGTTTTACACGAGTATGTTATTGGTCTCATCCAGCTCTCACAAGAAACAGATAGCGCTCAAGAAAAAAAAAAAGAGAAAAAGAAAACCTCTCAGCTGCAACCTGTGCTATCCATGTCTGGTACATCCGACTCACAGAAACTGACTGCTTATGTGCTCTTCCACATGCTACTTCCTAAGTACGATAGAAGTATCAGTAGTTTTATTTTTTTTTTCATATACAATGAGAAGAAATTTCTCCATAACTAACTGCACAGTAATCGAGGAATAAACAAAGACATCTTTGCATTACTCTCTCATGCTTTCAATACAGCCAGTTAGCTACATCCGTTCTTCAAATCTACCTAATCCTTATTAAAGTTACTTTTTATCATAGTCACTACATCTATGGAGAGTTTCAAGTCATTGGTAGTAAATTCTTAAACCGCTCCAACTGTGTTGTAAATCCTTATCTATTCTACGCCCTATATCTGCAATGATACAAAGACTTGTGCTGCTTTGAACTATAGTGATATAGCAATAACCGTAACACTTGGCTTATTTGAAACTGCTCCCAAGCTACAGCACCTTTCTTTTTATAAGCATACTCAGTTAAGTAATCTAGTTGCACAAACAATAAACTCAAGATTCAACTTGAATATAAGGAAAAATAAACTAAAAACTATTATCTTCCAAATATTCTTTATTTGCTCTTTGTGTGTGTGTGTTTATCATACAAATGATGTACAATAAGTTGCATAATTAGATATTTATGAAACTTGGATACTAGCAGATACTTATATGTAAAATTAAGAAACATACATGAAAAACAGGCAACTTTCTTTCAATCTCACCGTCAAGGAGGTGCTGTTGGCACCATTTAAAACCTCGAAAAACAAATGTCCTGTTTCTATCTGCTCTCACTAACTGCAGAGTCAGCGGGGCAAAGGATAACCACAGTCAACACAACGTAAGAACAGAACTAAGGCACAGAAATAAGGACATGAACAAAGACCTGCAGCAAAGATGCACTAGCATGTGTATGTAAAAAAAGGGTATAGAAAGAAATTATTGCATACCTTGGCATCCCAGTCTTTATTAAGATAATATATACACGTAACACATCTTCCGTCTCCATTTGGATTATCAACATGGCGCACGTATCCTGTTCCATTGCCTGGATAACAAGCCACCATAGCCTAGAGTCAAAGAATCAAACAGGAGAATTAATTTGGTCTGTGTTGGGGGGAAAAGTCTACATTTTCTCTGTATTAATTCCTAAGTAATTCATACATAAGCAACAGAAAAAATACATTAGAAATAATGGGAAAAGAATTTTTTTATCTGTGTTTTCTTTCTAGTTGAAACCTGGTTTTGAACACAAACAGATGTCTACAACAATGGCATGAAACACATTGAGAGGAACACTGTTAATTAAGGTATGTAAGGTGGGGCTGCTCCCATGTTGTGACTAATCCTTCAGATTTCCCTCCCATGAATGAAATACAGGAGAGGAAAACGTCTTGTATATAATTAAGTAGCATGTGCTTCTCCTTGTGAGAAGAATATTGTTTTTTCCAGACTCAGGTTCACAGGCAGATGTCTTCCCCCCCCGTCCTGTGTTTCCAATGCAAAGAATTCCGCCTCAAAAAGTAGTGTCAAACTTTATTTTGAGGAGACTTTTTAGACAAGATCATTAGCCCATCTTCCTCAATCACTCCAAGTACATTCTTGGGCTTGCGTTTTGTCCTGTACATAGGAGGTCTTTGAACCTTTGTTGAAACAAGTCTGCATGTACAACAAAAATATCCTTTTTAGTCAAGAAGTGAGAAACAGAAAACATACACCGAACAGCAATCTGCAATAACCTTCTGACATCAAATGATTCCCAGTACAGTAATATATTTAACTTCTCATTCTGCACTTAGCTCAGCTGACTTGAAAGACCACTCGACAGGTGGTTTGGGTTTTGAGTCCTCAGACACGCAGACGTGCATGTGAAACAAACTGGCCATCTTGCTAGCGGATGGTCTGATTAGCTTGATTAGCTACCGGTTTGCATGGCTGGTTTGTTGTACAAGCACATCCCCCATATCTTCATGCATTTGCTGGAAATAGTAATGATTTCAGGTTTTTGTAAGAGATCAGAACAAAGTTTTCCAGGCCAAGCCATCCACTGCCACCACAGTACTCAGATGTCTGCAGTGACAATATACTTTCTGCAAAAAGTCATAACATGACTTTAAAAGAAAAGCAAAAAAGTGGGTTTCTACCAACTATCCAATACACTACTAACATCAATAAATGTCTGCTCTCTAAAAAAAAAAAAAAAAAAAAGAGACACACAACTTTTAAATGCAATCATTCCTGTCTAGATTTAGCCTGGTTAAGTTAGAATTTAAAGTCAGACCTCCAGATTTCAAACTCTTTCACCTCTCTTACGTAAAATAGTTTTCCAAATAACGTGTTAACGGTGAAAAAGTAGCCCATTTGATTAAGAGTATTTCAAATCAGCTGCTTCAGTGCTTTTTTTGTTGTATGGTGATAATTTTAACCTTCCCCCTACCTTTTCTAAATGTTAACAAATACAGCTTTCCACAGTTTGCCCTACTTGCAAGAAACTGTGCTTTTGAGCAGACTGAGAAATAGTTTAAAGTACTTGCAGTTCAATCAGTAAGGTATTTGTATATCCCACATAAGCAGAATGTATTTCATTATAGCAGCAAAAATTTTAAATCTTTATTTCCATATATACTCTACTAACAGAAGAAGCAATTTTTTGGCAGCTCCTTCTAGGCAGAAATGAGAATATAGTATTTGCCAAATAGCACAATAGCACTGTGGCTATAAAAACCTCTAAACATTAAGACAAGCTTCACTCACACGAGATGGAAGTGACGACACTGCATGAAAAGTACTCAAAACTACAAAGTTAAAATACATTTGTAATTTTGAGATTAGACACTTCAGCTTCTCAATCCCTTTACTGTAATCATAGTGTAGTCATCACTACAGGTCTCACGTTATGTAAACATATTACATGTATCAAGTTATGTGACCTAATATTTGGCAAAGCCATTACTTATCAGTTTTGCTGCAGGAAGATAAACCCACAAAAATCAAAACAGTGAGTTAAAGATACCAAATAATGTAATAAGGGTTCTGTAATTTCCTTTCTTACGGAGAAAAAAGGAAGAAAACAAAAGCGAAGTTGGGCTGGAAGAGGAAGATATTTGGTTTCCACTGAAAGCCAACCCTCTTGAAAAAAGGCCCATGTGCCACTTAAACCCTATCAAGCTCTCACGGACCATAAACAGCGCTGAGAGCAAATCCAGCTCCAATCCTCTATCATTCCTAAAAACAGGAAAATTATAATTTAATTCTAATTCTTGCTGAGAAGTGTCATGTAAGTTAAACCCCAAAGTTAGTTGTTGTTCAACATCTGCATGAAACAGCTACTAAAACTCATTCTGAATGAAGAAAACATTGAGACTGAGTAGCTAGAGCAATGTCAATTCTCACTGAAATAATTCAGGGTTAGGCTCAGATATGAAAAGGTCTTCATGCATGTAAATGACCTAAATATCTTTCACTGAGCCAAAAAACCTAGCGTTGAAAGTTTAGGACAGTTCCTAGGTCTCTCTGGCCAACACAGGGGTTTTTTTCAAGGGCACACTTGGTTGCCATCTGTTCCTCAAAAAGATAATTTTGCAGTTAGAGAAGCATAAATTTGCATCCTATTGCTATAGTTTCCTTTATAAGGTGCTGAAATGGGTACTTGTTCTCTTTGCTGAAGGGAAATCAAGAAAAGAATCTATAACATCAATGTTGCTGAATAAAAAGAGGACCAGCAGCACTTTTTGGAAAGTCTGGGGAAATGCCAGTTGTCATCAACTTAACATAAAAAGCAGCCGTATTCAAATTCAATGTTAGAAGCGTTTCATACAATCGGTTGAGTCTAAAATACTGACAATGTATAAAAAAAGCCCTTGTTTTTTTACTTTGGAGTCCGAAACTTCTGCTATCATTAACTGCAAGAGACGAGAAACAGTTTTGCTGCGATAACTTATCTAATACGTATTTGTTATAACAGTAAGAGTGACTCAGCCCTAAGCGGCAAATTGGAAAGCAAACAAATTCACCAATCAGCCCGCGTAGCATAATATACATTGCTTTTGTCAGTTAGTGTGACAATTCCTCCTCGCCAATTGAACTGTGATAAGGAAAGGCACAAAACATAACAATTTACAGGGCATGGGAAATAATATTGCTTTGTGATAGAATATGAAGCGAGTTCGTGTCAAACTGTCATGTACTGCAAGATTACTCACACGGAAAGGACAAAAAAGTGACCCACGTAAATAACGAAGTCACATAGTTTTGTTGTTTTACCATTTTACAGTATGCATAAGCTAGCAAATATATATATGTCAGGCAGAGAGAAAATTTTGGATTTGTGACTTTTTTAAAAAAAAAGAAACCAAAGAACAACACTGTTAAGGGCAGTCAAAAAAGCCAGGCATTTGAGACCAGAATTTCAAAATTCCTTACCATTTTAGACTATGAACAATAAAGTTGCTAGCTCTCCAAAATAGAGAGCTACTTGTCTCATCAGTTCTCTCATAAAAGCAATCGATGAATTAAACTCCAGGCATTACTTGCATTTTCTAAATAGAAAATGAGGTCTCCCCTTTTGTGTTTCTTGGGCATTACAACTTTTAAGGATTCAGTAATCTTAATTTCTGCAAAGAATATATTTAAATCACACACTGGATTTGTGCACCCACTGGATTCCTTTGCAAACACTTTTAATATTATCCTTCTTTAACCCAGGAGCATTCTCTTGCAGTCTGAGCACTCCTGGCCTAAGATACCCTCTGGAATTCATGAGTAATGGAGAAAGCATGAAAGCGTCCTCCCCACTCTGCAATCCGCCCAACTTGTGTCTATCAAACCCAACTACTCACACACTTAAAAAGCTGCTGATCGCTCATTCACACACAGATGTTCTACATAAAAATGTTTACCTCTGGAAAATTAACTTTAGAACGAGCACCATTAAGTTATTAACAGAAGAACTAATTGAAACCACAGGTTTTTTTTGCTAAGCATCCACATCCCTAGTGTATCAGCCCTTACTCTACTTTGCAATTAAATGCATGAAGGTAACATCAGAGGGAATAACCCATAGTTTTGTTCACGATGTAAAGAGCCATCAGCTAAGACACCCAACCCTATGAGGCACAGCACATCAGTGCAGCACAAAACTGTTGAGTTCAATTAGGAGCAGCCTCCATCCTCTTCACAGAGAAGTATGACGGCCTCACCCGTATGTAAAGAAGATAAATAGACTGAAGCTTTTTCCTCTGTCCTCTCCATTCCTCTCACAGCTGGATATCCGCAAGTTTAGGTATTGCTCCTTAAGAAAATGAAGCAATAATAGCAAACTCTTAGAAAAGAGGTGAAAATACCAGTTACATGACAAAGTAAAATTCCTCAAGGGAGGGGGAAAAAACAACCACAAACATAAAACGGAGAGAGGACGTGTGTTCTGTCATATGAGCTTATTAATGTGAAATAACTTTATTGTTTAGCTCAGATTAAAGAAGGCTGCATCAGTTAAGGAGATGTCACTTTTGCTGTTTGCTGAAGGAACTGCAAATCTCAGTGAGCAAAACAAGATGTCTAAATGCAAGACCAATGACTTCCTACCAGAATTTATCAGATGCTCTCACAAAGACTTCACTGGAAATCCTTGGCATGGGTCAAGCAAGAAAAAAAAAAAACAAACCAAAAAACCACCCCCAAACCACCACAGGAATGAAGAACCAAAGGAAAAAAAAAAAAAATCCGACCTGTCTCTGTTTGGTTCATCTGTGATCTATTTCTAGTTCAAGAATTTGTTCATCCCTGACAAACAATGATCCCGAGGAAATGCATTTCAGTTTAAGCACATGTCACTAAGATTTTTCACAAGGTGTACAAACCAACAATCAAACTGAAGGAAAAAAGAACTGTATTGGTTCTACCTTGAATGGGCATAGTCAAGATGACTGATTTAACAGGCTAACGTGGTACAACTTGGCTTGGATTCACAGTCTTCTCCCGCAGATTCTTCACAATCTGAGACAGAAACTTGCAACACAAAGAAAATATCTACTGGGGAGAAACTCCTGCCAGCCTTACACAACACAGAGGAAGCTGAAAGGGGCAAAATAAGCTCTTAGGGACACAGCTAATCCAAGCATTTCAACACTAACTTTCATCCGAGTAAAACTTTACGCTGATATCCTCCATGACCTAGTAGGCAAGGGCAGAGAACCAAATGTTCACAGAAGTCCCCAGTGAAACTAGAAAAGCTGGAGAGAAATACTAGCACCTGCAAAGATCCCTTCATTGAAAACCAGGCCTTTCAATCACTGTCAACTGGACAATCTGCAAGAGGAAAACAAACTACTGCTTATTGGCTTAAAAATTAAACAGCACAGTACTTCACACATCCCCAGGACAGAATGGGAATCTGTAAATTTGAGTTAGAAGCTAACATAAAGAAGAGGCGGACACATTGAAGCAGCTTTGAATCACTGATCTTTAAGCCCTCTCTCCTAACACTTAAGTTACCACTACAGCCATCCAATTTCTCTATTAGCAAATGAGTATTTTCTGTTGCATTTTAGCTGCAGGTTAAAATAAACCAACCCCAGCTACTTCAAATACCAGCTATCTGGGTTATCTTCTGGCAAGTACAGAGTAGAGCTGCTCTTCTAGGAAAAAAACAACTGCAGGCAAGGACAACAAGTGGGTGACCCCAGGCTGGGGTGACTGCTCTCCTGCGGCTGCTAAAGGTAGCAGCAGAAGTTCCAACAGGCTTGGAAAAGCTGCCGGCTCTCCAGCTGGCAAAGGGAAGGCAAACTGAACTGAGAACAGAGATGAAAAATGAACTCAAGATAGGAAGTGAGAGAGGAAAAACTGAGAGTTGACATAACTTCTTACACTATAAATAGAATCAACACATAGCTGTGTACGTGGTTTCTATCTTCTGTGAGCTTCTAAGTAGTCCAGAAACTAATGGTAACCCGACCTACCTCACTCCTTCCCAGGCCTTTCAATCCAATGGCCAATGCAAGGTTTCTACTTGTTTTGACAGAACCATATTTCATAAGCATACAAAATCAAGCAACATAACACACCAGCAAGAGTTCGGCACAGCAGATTAATACTTCTACTACGTCGCTCATTTCTAACTTGCCAATCAGGTGTTGATTTCTCAGACTGAAGTTCAGAGAAAGCTCTGCCAACCCAGCAGTTCAGTGGCATGCTCTTCAACTTCTCTTCAAATTAAGTCACTGCTTTACTCTTGTCTTTGATTTTAAGTGACATTTACCTGCTTACAACGTTAATTTCACATACTCTAATAAGCTGACACAAATCAGAAGGCAGAAACTGTCATGCTGGTTCTGCAGCTGTGTTCAGCCTGGCACCCTAGAGCCAGAAATCCACACAGAGTTTGAATTTAAGCCAAACACCTTGAATGTAACCAAGGTGCCACTTGGCAAACAAGCTCAGGCATTTTTTGCGGTAGCTGCATCAAGTTCAGTACTCCCCCTTTACCGTTCAATTCTAATGGCATTCAACAACAAGATGACACGAAGTTGACTTCCAAGTACCATTCCTTCCACTCCTGCCCGCGCACAGGCTCCAAGAAACGTTCATGAGCTTTTGCACTGCTGAAGAAACTTGTGTACAAATATGGATAATTCATCAGTTTTTCCGAATACCACAGAAAAACGCGTAACTGCAATTGCTTAAGTCTGATATTTGGGAAATGGCTGTGAATGTGGGATGTGCTCACATTTCAATTAATAAATCTAATAAATAAAAGCCTTGCACAGGAAAGAGAAGCTCCTGTGAAACTATCAACCAAAACCTGGGGGAGATGGTGGAGATTCTCACCGAGGGGACAGAACACATCTCAGAAGGTGAGCTGATGAAAGACTGAAACCAGAGTTATAGACAGACATAACAGGAAGACCTAAAATACACTTCGTAACTCCCAGCTGAAGTCCTGCAGCTCCCAATGAGCCCACTACTAAACCGAGATAACAACATTTAAACATTAACGAGGCTCTGCCTGCTCTCCTGTACCCGAGCTTGTAAAGTTGCAAGTCCCAAATCTCCAAATGGCAGAGATGGCTGGGTCAGCGTACAAGCTTCAGGGGGAAAAAAAAACCCCAAAAACAAAATCCAAAAAAATAAAACAAAACCAAACACAAACCAGATCGTATCTTTCTTAATAGTTAATGCACTGGCATTTTCCAGGCTGCTAGCCAAATTAGGTAGGACTTGCCTATTCTCACATTAGTGCCAGTTTAACCAAAAGGTGCTGTTTTAAAACTTAATCAGTGAAACCAATGCAAATACCCTTGCAGTACTTCAATCTTACGAAGGCCTAGGTTCCATGAACTTTATCTAACTGCTTATTAGGAAAATAAGCCCGGGTTCAAATCTAAAAAAGTATTACAGAGTTGTGCACTGGCATAAATGGAATATTAAAAAAAAGTTTATCTAAGTCATCTCTGAATATAAACAATGTCTTCAAGACTAAAACACCTGCAATCCCTTAAAAAAAAAAAAAAAAAGGAAAGATTTAATATGAGCCCATCCAACCTATGTTAGTACTTCAAAGCACTAATAATTCCCCTAAGGTTCAACATGATACATTCTGATAGTTTTACTACAAAAAAAACCAAACCAAACCAAAACAAAAACTTAAAAAAAAGTAGACAATTAGAATAAACATAAAAATCCCCCAGATATATCTAATCCAGGCTTCCCAAAGAAGGTAGATGAAAAAGAACCGTCAGCAGGGACAGAAAGTTCTCTCTTAAAAGCCTAGGAGCAAACACAACATTTGACTTTGCAGCCGAGAAGGGTTTAAAGTATACTTTGATTTGTGTCAACCTAAATCTGTCTACATTATGATTAAATAAGCTGTCCAATACACTTCAGATTCAAATAACTGTTGAATAATGTAAAATGTGTTTGTAGAGTTGGCTGGCCTCCATGGATAACTCCCCATTCCCTCCAAGGGGAATGGACTGGTGACTCAGTGTTTTGGCGCTGTACAAAAATTTTACAGAGAAATAAGTCAATCAACACAAATTTTAAGAGTCTGTTTTTAATTTAACATCATAAGTGCTTTGAAATGAAGAATACCATTTAGAAAATAAGTACTTTGAAACTTTTTTCCCCCCAAGATGGGTAAGAACGTTCTGCTCTTGTCTGCGACTAGTCAACTTACTAATTTCTTTGCTAACCATTCAGAAAAAGCTCAGAGAAGCAACATCTTTAAGACCTAAAAATAACACAACACTAAAACAAATTACAACAATGCACTAAAATAGTAAGAAGTTAAGCCTCATTCAGCTACATCACTTAAAATATATTCTGAGAGTAGTTTGTGCACACCAGATTTTCAGAGCCAACCACACGACATCAGCAGGCGTGCTGATGACGACACATGAAAAAGCATGGTTACCTATTTTAAGATTATTACATACGATCAGTGAATTTGTTTAGTTGTGAGAGATCTACTGGATAAACTGAACTTACATTACCCTAAAAACAATGCATGCACACTAGCTCAAACTTCAAAGCCCAAACTTAATACCAGGAGAGGCTGGGGAGGAAGAAACCCTAAGGATTAAGGGTGGGCAAGGGGTGGTTGTTTTTTGTCTTTATTTTTAAACAAAATCTCACTGTAATAGCTGTAAAAGTGAATGGTTGAAAGATTTGGCATTTAAGGAGTATCACTTATTATTACTACTCTTCTCTCCCCGAAACTATACATACTGAGACACCTGGAACTTCTTCCCTATAGAAGATAAGAAACCGTACATGTTAGTTTTGCTAAATACTAGGATCTCCCTCTCTAAAAAAAAAAAAAAAAAAAAAAAAAAAAAAAGGACTGATTTTAGTTATTTAATTTCTTACTTAAAAGTGGAATTTGAAGGAGCAAAATAACCACATAACTGAAATTTAACTTGCAGGAAAGATATCTTTATATAAATTTGAATGTTGTGCCACTGCACGGTAATAGCACTGCATGTTTAGTGCCATGGTTAGCCAGAAGGTACTTGTGTACTGTAAGCATCTTAAGTTTACTGCATCTACATGAACATTTACTAAAGTGTTCAAGTCAAGGTCTCAGCTACCACCTCTGGATTTTAACCACAGAGGATTTACTACCATAAACAGTATGTGGAGGAAAATGATTTTTAAAATAGTTTTTAATGATATTTGCAAGGACGTACAAGATTCAGCATGCCCACAGCATTCCAGACTTGACACCATACACTACAGAATTCACTCCTACTATTAGAGTCCAGACAATTCTTTGAAATTATTCATAAATTAAAAAAAAAAAAAAAAAACCAACAAATAACTATGCACTGAAATGCTAATAGACAAAGCACTACTTTAATTTATATTAACATTGCCCGAAAGCCTGATGGAGTTTTGAAGCCAAACAGCAACAAACAGCCTGTAATATGCTTTCAAATCACCTACAATTTAAATCCAAGAAATGCTGACTCTGCCCATACTGCTTTTTATGGGCTTTCACACGCAAACCGTCTCCATCCAAGCCCTTCTTTACAACCCCACCATCATACTGTAATAGGGCCTCTCTCCCAGCTGGTATAAACAAAACTTGGGGTTTTTTTGGTTTTAACCAGATCACCCAGCGTATCCAGTTCAAACATAAGCAGGCATTATACAAATCTACTGGTGTTCTAGCTGTGTCTGGCTCCCATCAGTGCTCACAGAAAGCCTTGAGGAACAGCTGTGGCCACACAGAGTTAAGGGCTGACCATAATCACCAGGAGCAGGACTGCTGACGCTGGCATGCGAGTCAGAGAAGTGACTCCAAAATCCACCCCTTCCATGTATGTCCCTGCAGAGCCAGCCACGTTATTTCAGGTCAAGGAGGCAGCAGGGAGGCTGTGCCGGCTTGGTGCAACTGCTGGAGGAGGGTGGCTCAGGCACACGATGTATTTGCTCTAGGAGTATGTGGCCATGTGGGCACCAGAAAGATCTGAATGTACCCAACACTGGCTCCAGGCAGCAAGAAACACCTGAGGAAACTGCCCATCCTCGCCGAGCTGACACAAAAGCTCCACCGTCTTCTTAAATGCCAATTCAGCCGACTCTACAGCAAATTTATGTTCATAGCAGCAACAAGATCAACGTTAGGTTAGGACCTCCTGCAGAGAGCAGAGCTCCCTGGTCCTGCTCCAACAGGCTTCTCCCCACTCTCCCCATCGGTCGCAATCACTTGTTCCCCAAGAGACCAGCATGATGGAAAAACACATCACCCTCACGCCTTGGGAAAAGTACAACGTGCTGCATTACCAATTATCAGTTGATTAAAAGGAACCCATCCGTTTTGTTCCAAGTCCATTTATACTTAGCATTAGCAAACTGCTACAAAAACAACCAATCCAAGCAAAAAAGTTACCTTCTTTCCTCCTTGACACTATTTCAATAACAAAAATATTATTTTATATACTCATTAAATTATTCACCCTTCCTAAAAGGCAAGTAGGCTTCTCCACAGATCGGCCCTTTTCTGTGAACAAAACTAAAATACCTGTTGATGCTATCTGTCAAGGCTCCTGTCAATCACCATTGCTGTGACTGTCTAACTTGACAAGTATTGTGGTTAGAAGTACGATGCTAACCTAAAACTCCACTCTAAGTACCAGAAGGTGGTGGAACCAAACTCCACACAAAGTGATGACATAAGAAGAAATGCTATTAAGTGTATGAAACCTGACGTTGAGGGAAACAAGACTTTTTTTTTCCAGCCATAGACCACGCTTTACAATGAAATTTCTGTATCATTACTGAAAACAAACAACGCATCTTCTGAAACATGCGTCTATTATTGCACACTAACAGTGGATAGTAGTTTCTGAATAGAAGACAGCATTTTAGGAAATTACTCATGGACAGCCAACCGATTCACTAACCTCTATTACATGTAGCACGTGGCCCTGTATCTTTACACTAAAGATACTACAGATGCCAGAACTCACTTTGTATCCTCTCCAAGTCTTCTCCTGACCTGAGATGAGCAACCGAAGAAGAGGAAAACCCATTTTGAAGCCAGAGAAAAGCTGAAGGGAAGAAGAGGGAGGAAGAGGAGAAGCGGGTAAGAGCCGGCAGAGGAGCCTACCAAACACACGCTGCTGCGGTAACGAAGGGAGCAAGTTCCACAGCATGGATTTGAATTGCTACTGCCCTGCTATTAACCCCGTGAAATCAAGCTGCAAGCACTAACGACTGAGATGCCCCATCAGGCCTCAGCTATAATTGCTTTTCTGTGTCCACCGGTCCCTTAATCAGCCGCACTACAACACATCTCGGCCATCAGAGGTTACTTGTCAGCACACAGATTTGCAACTGAAAATAAGGAAAATGCCACCGCTCCACACACAGCACAGAACTATCCACCCTGCTCACATCCACCCACTGCGCGCAGAAGGCTGCTCACATAATCTGTCTCCCAGATAAAACGCTCACACGGAGTGGCCTTGCAAAAAGCTGCTAGAAACAAAAAGGTGAATTCAAATTGCAGATGCAGTAACAACAGATAACTGCAGTGTTCCTACCAAAATTCGTCCATTAGTTCCAAATGGTATTGATTTATTTCGTGTTTTAAATAATTACCTAGTTTTTACTGGGAGGGGTTACACACTGAATTTTATACATGAAGATTTAGCTTATGTTTAATTATAAACTCTTGAGGGAAAGCACTGTTTCTGCACTGCTTATTCACATGAGCAAAATGGGTTTCAAGCCTATAGGCAGTAATACATAACGGTATTACCTGCTTGCTTAGAAACCGTTTAAAACTAAATTCACAAATAGGAAAACAACAGAGCTTAGGATGCAATCCAAAACCACCACAGCCCAGGATGCTCTACAGGATCCAGGAGCGTACCGTGGCAGCTGGGAAGGACAACAGCACCCCAGGCTGCACCACCAGGGGCAGAGCCTGTACACTGAGGGAGGCGACGGATGCCCCTTCACCCAGCACTTGTTTGTCCCCAGCCCCTACCACTGCACGGGGCTCTTGCAGGTGCGGGGCTTCGCATTTGCCCTTGCTGGTCTTCATAAAGCTGCTCTCCGCACGTGCCTCAAGTCTGCCTGTATCTCTCCGAACGGCAGCTCTGCCCTCAAACAGATCGACTGGTCACCCAGCTTGGCACACAAACCCTCAAGTGCCAGTAAAAAGACTGTATTTTATTCCCAAGATCAACACAAGCAATGCTATGCAGCTATCAGCAAGACTACAGACAACAAGAATTTTCTTCCTCTGTAAAGGCAACCTCAATTAAGGGTTCGAAAGCCAAGCCAAGATAACTCTTCCTTGCAAATGAAGGACAGATGACGAAAAAAAAAGAAGAGAAGCGTAAGGGTTTTTTCCACAGGGAGAAACCTCAAAGGGACTCCACCTTCCTACCACGGGCAAATTCTGTTCTCCACAGAGATCCTGAATAATTCCTTCACTCCCTCTGGAAAGCTCAGGGGGCAGGGGGAAGCGTTTTGGAATTTTCCCTCATTCTAAGGCAATTTTTCTCTGGGGTTTTACTATGGAGTTATTACCAGTGGAACTGTGAAAGCTAAAGCCTCAATAGTGAGGAAGGGTAATTTCTTAATAGCTTTGTCTTTCGTTGGATGTACCTTCGAAGTAGCAGGATGTATGTTTAGAAAGATTAAAAGACCCAGTAAAAAGTAAAAGTCAGAAGGAACACCTCTGCAACATCCATGTTGCTACATGAGAAGAGAAACTGAAAATAAAGATAGTCGATCTATGTTTCTTGTCCTGTAGAGGAATATTATTTTCCATGTTTGCAAGGCTCTTTATAAAGTTATAGGATTAAATAGGTAAAAATAATGTCTGTTTATCTTGTTAATACCTATATAGCCTACAATATCATTTCGGCGCAGCCTTTGGCTCATGAGAGAGACCACTCCTGTTTTCTATTTTCGCCGAGGAAAACGACAAAGTCAGGACTCCAGTCTAGGAACTCCTGTGTTGTTCTTGAGTCTGTGCCAGGTGTTAGGAGGCCTTTGGGAGTCACTACATGTCATTTTGTCCAAGCTACAATGGAGATGAAATAAAAATTTACTTGAGGCATTAATTTTAATGCAAAAATGAGACATTTTTACGTATAAAGCATTTTAAGCATGGATCTTACTCCCGAGGCATTCCAAAGTACTGGAACAGGCAAAGCAAATAGTAATAAAGTAGTAAATTGCAGTAGAAATTTCACTACAGCAACCTAACCTCCTTTCAGTGAAAAATGAGAGTTACCAGCAGGATCCCCACAGGAACCGTACTTTCCAGACGTGACCTGGGAAAAGGGGGTGAGCAGCAGAGTGGCAATGTTTACATGCAATATGGATATATGTTCTGGAATCCATCCTAGCCCTGAGTGCAGAAAGATGCACAGAAGAGTAAAATGATAACAAGTACTTTGACAGCAAAATGGCAGGTGAAATTCAGTAAAGAATAAGCGCAAAGGAACACTCTTGGGCAGTGGGAGAAAGTCTCTCTATACACAGTGATGTCTTCTAAACCGGACAGCATCACATCATAAAAAAATGTAGTAAATACAGGCAGTTCTCCTAAGAACACCATCTCAGTACAGCAGCAGTGTCGTAAATCACTAGACACAGGATACATCACTGCCAGCATACAAATTCATGATGTACTTACGTTAATACCGGCATTCTGGTTGCCTTAAAGAGCGATTAGCAGAACCGGAAAAGCAGAAGGGCAGCAGGAATGGGCAGAAATGTGGAAAAGTACTGATCTGAAGGAATACTAAAAAGACTACAATTCCTCAGTTTATGAGGGAAGGAGTGTCAGCTGAAAAATATATGGAAGAAAATCCCTGATTTTTCTAAAAGCGTAAAAAGTAAAACTACTGGGAAATGAGTTTTCACAATACAGAGTCTAGGAGACATTGAAATCACCAGGCAGCAGGTTTTGAACAAAAGGAAGTTCCTTTTCCATCTAATCAAACTGCGGGACTCGGTGTTACAGGATGTTGCAGAGGCCAAAAGTACAAATGGCTTTTAAAACAAGATTACATAAATTAATGGCAAATATGTCCATCCATCTGTACTTACTAAGAGCAGTCGTCCAGATGCAACCTTTAGCTCAGAGAGTTCCTGACTTGACAGAAGAGGGATGATAGATAAGAGCATCCGTTTGTATACATTTCAAAGCTTCATATACATACCAGTTTTTGATCACTAACAACAAATAAATAATAGTGTGAACATAGATGACAAATACTTGTGCGAAACAGACATCCGATAATGAAGAAGTCCCACCTAGCAAATATGAGAAGTCAACTTACTAGAAACCAAAACTAATTAGCCCGCATGTAAAAGCGGTTTATGTTTTGAGCAGAGTGGGTCATCAGCATTTTAGCAGTAACAATGGCTGGTTTCTCTCTGTTTCAATGCATTAATTTTTTTTTTTGGTAAGACTGGATACTCTTCAGAAACACATAGCTTTAACTTACAATTCAGGGATGGTCTAGCATCTAGTTCACACAGAAGGCCACTTCAGATGAGCACAACTCCATCTGGCTTCAATTTGTGACTAGATACAGGGCACAGATGGTCAAACTGGCACCTCCTGAGAGGCACGTGGCTCTTATCTTTCGAACACAGTCCTTGCAGAGGATAGCCCATCGCTGGGGTGCCTGCAACTGCTGAATACCTGGCAGAGAGAGGCAACTGAGGCAAGCCTAGTCCCCTGCACCCCTGCCAGGGACAGCCCATTTCTCAGCTCCTGCTCCTTGCATTCGATAGCAAAGGAGCCCACCGCTGTGGACCAAGGTCTCCAGGGGAGCACAGGCAGGAGCAGCAAGTATGTACGGGGAATACAGAGGAAAGAAAAATGGCTAGAAGCTAAACAGGGGCTTAGGATTGATTGTAACTTGAGAGCCGCAGGTTTTTGATTTATACAACAGCCTGACAAAATGTATGAGCCTGGCTCCTACCTGTTCAAAGGTTCCCTCCTCAGACTTCTCTGAAACTGTTTTTAATGTTAAGTGGGTGACATTTTTCTTAAGTAAAATAAAACTAAAACATACTGAAAATAATCTTGTCCAGATGTCTGTTACAAATTTGCTACATAAAATAAAAATATGGGAAATATTAAAGTAAAGCACTTCTTGGTAGTTTGTGGCTTTGAAATACCGTATTTCACTTCTCTGTCTGTCTATCGAAGTAAAGATAGTTATCCCCTGGTGCACTATGCCCTCTCATGATAGAGGAGGTACCAAAATCACATTTAACTTTGAAATAATTATGGAGAGCAAGTATGAGCTTCCCTATAAATAATTGAGTTTAATTTCTTAAAATTTTGCTTAAATCAGTCTTGTGAAGTGAACACATGCTTTAAATCGGCAAGCTATCCTAGGACAGGGCTGAGTAATAGTCATACGCACATATGAACCGTACAACAGGCAACATGGGAGAAAACAGTGAAGAGGCAGCAGCACAGGCTGTAGTACAAGTGAGCACCTCGATGACCAAAAGGGATCCAAGCCAGGAATATTTCAAACTGTTACATTATTTACATATGCAACCACAATTTTCCTTTAAGAAGCAAATGACCACTAGTAAGAAGACAGATTCCTGGTCACTTCACTCAGAGATGCAATAAGCAGGACTTACTACTGACTGTGCCATTGCTGGAAAAAAACTATATAACAGACCGCAAAATTTGGCTTGTTTTCTATCTCCTCCACTCTAAACAGCTTTTTTTTTTTTTTTTTTTTCCCTACAGGAAGGCTGAGGTTGGCAGGCACCTCTGGAGATCATCTGGTCCAGCCTCCTCCTCAGTGCTGGGTCACCCATAGCAGGTTGAGTGACCAGCAGTCGGGTTTCGAGTATCTCCAAGGATGGAGACTCCACAACCTCTCTGGCAACCTGCTTCTCCATTTGATCATCCTCACAGTGGAAAAAGCGTTTATTACATTTAAATGGAATTTCTTGCATTTCAGTGTGCCCACTGCCTCGTCACTTGGCACTGCTGAGAAGAGACCAGCTCCCTCTTCTTCACTTCTCCCATCAGGTATCTGTACACACTGGTACAATCCCCCCACACCTTCTCCTCTCCGGCATAAACAGCTCTAGCTCCCCCAGCCTCTCCCCATAAGTCCTGAAAAAGCAAATCCACTATTATGAAGACTGCTACTGACTGGCTGATGGTCTGTCACGGAGGAGCTAAAGGTGATACATCTAAGGTTTAGCCAAAGAGACATACGATTAGCCAACATCTATTTCACTGGGCATCATATAATATGCCAGCTGAAACCGAGTCAGTTCAAGATGCCCTTATCAACTGGCCACAGTTTCCTTTCTCACAGCAGTAAGGCTCCGTGCCAGCTGCCCGAACAACAATGCCGCAAACACTGGAACTGGAAGGGCGCGATGCCTTCGGCCGAGCACAGACCACACACTGCCCGAATACAGCAGAAGCTGTTGAGGGAGCTGGGCATCCACAGCGAGGGTTAGCTGCTTGAACAGATGCTTGAACAGGACAGACAGCAGCAACAAGAAAGAGATGTTATTAACCAACTATAAACAAAACCTCTCACGTGCTGCATCCCTGGACTTTTTCCACAGTGCAGAGAACTTAAAACATATGAGGATTTCTGCCTCAAAATTAGCATGGACCAAGTTTTTGATCTCTAGCAATTTAAATTCCACACTATCACAGTAGTCAGGTTAGTCTGTTATTGTAACTTCTTGGTTTAGTTTGCCTAGTAACTTCAGGACTGTTCTAACTACACAGCTGCAGCCTTCTGAACTACGCAAGCAGGAAGATAAGAGACCCTGGCACACCAGAAGGTCAGCAAGCCACAGCCAGGGCATGCCCAGCAGAGAAACCTACAGCCTCTGGCACTTCACCACGAATTTCGACCTATCAACAGAACAAAGTGATGTGAATTGACAATACAAGCTCCTCCTGTAAACAGATTTAAAATATCTGTATATAAAAAAAACCCAAAACCAATCCAAGCAACTACACATAAACCCTTCAAATCTCCAGCTGGTTTATTGCATTTTAAAACTTCTTACAGTCATCTGACAACCAACACAAGAGTTCCTCCACCCTGTCAGGACCAAAAGGGAGAACCGCTTCCTGAACTCCCTCACTGCTTTCACCTTTGTACAATTTTCAACATAATGCTTATTTTTGCTGAAACAAGGCAAGGCAGTCTCAAGCTCTGCTCCCACAGCAGCACGCTGGGGCCACACAGCAGCATCTCCTTCGAAGCTGTACATCATTTGTACAGTCCAGAATGCCTTCATGGTCAAATTACGTGCCCTGAGCTGGTCTCACCCTAAATTAATGCGTAAAATTGTTCCTTGGCTATAAAATAGTCTTTTTCATTAGACCCCATTAGTTACTCTACAGGTATGGCCTTCATCTCTTCATTAGAGCACTATGCACACAACATATACATAACCGCCCTACCCTCACGCACAACGACCATGTAGACATGCAGGCATGTACATTTCTACCCGATTCCTCTTTAAAACATTATACGCTAACAAAAATACTCTCGAGTAGTTCTAAGTCAAATACCATAGAACAAGAAAGTCTTCAAGCGTAAGCAGCTGTTACGTGCATAAAAGCATTGCTCTGGTTTTGATCGACACTGCTCTGGAACAGTGAGTGAATTCGCTTTCAGCCTGAAGTTTACAACTGCCACTTACCAACTACTTCTGGCACAAGCCTGCACTGAAAATATGCTTCATCAGCCATCATTAACCAACAATCTTCGGAAACTGGAAGTTTACAAGGATTTAAGGAGCAGCAAATGACTTTTTCCAAAAGGCCGCAAAGACCGGCGTTAGTCCTCCTTTTCAAGCGTCGAAGTAGTAAATCACAAATGTGGAACACAAAAAGGGTATCATAAATAACGAGTACTCCATTCAGTAGCAGCTGCATAGTCAAATAACTTTGTTGTTCTGTTCACTGAAAATACTGCTTTCAAAATATTATTTCCTTAGTGTAGTGTAAAATAACATGCCAATGATTAAAGATCTTGTATAGATATATTCCAAGTAGGTTTATTCCCAAAACACAGCATTGTGTCCTTGGATTATTCACAGTCACTCCCTTACTATAAAGTAACAAAATACAGCAGCGCAAGAGACGGGGAGCCCCACGAGCATCCCACTGAAGAATCAACTAACCAACCCACTCACAACAATCTCAAACTGAATTTTGACCTGAAAATTTGGTGTCTATGTATAAGAGCACTCCAAGGTGCCTAAAGAAAACCGACTTAGTTTTTGGAGGGTCAAGAAGAAACTTTTGCTCTCTACAAACTGTTTCCCTTTTATAAAACAAGTTTCGTTTTTGCTGCAGCAGAAAGCCTTCATTTAAGCTACAAGTATACTATGTACATACCTACAGGAATATACATACATACTGGCATTCAGTACAGGACAACATGGTAGCAACTAGAAAAACAGCATTTTGCAAAATTCCAATAGCAACCTAGCCTGTTCAACCCAAAAGCTGTCAGATATTAACCAGTTGTGTCTAAATACGACAACTGAATTACAAACATCGTGACCGCAGGTAAATATCACAAAAGAGAACAATATGCTGCCAATTTATTTGCAGGAAGGAGTTGGCAACCTATCCAGAAACTAAACATCATCTAGAAAAAGAGAAAAACATCTCTCAAATACCCAGTCAAGGTTACTGATACAACTAACCCAGAGATCTGAGGAGACTGCTGTTCAGACAGTCCTATGACTTGGCAGGACATCACTTCCAAGGAATTTCAGCCCAAGAGGCCACTGGCAAGGGAAGACAGCTCTTCCTCTCGAGCTCTACAGCTACGATGAGAAGTATCCTGCCTGATTTTTAGGTGGTATTGAACCGAGTCCATTCTGTGCACGAGAGACAGCATAGCACACCAAAGCAGCAACACAGTCAGAAAATCATTGATACCACTGACAGGAAAAAAAGGAAATTAATTGCCCACAGTGTACTGAAACCACTGATGTGCACAAACCACAACGCTACAGGCTCCTAACCTCCAGAACAGCAACAACTCAAAAACTAATTGCAGTTGCACAGTCAAAAAAGACCGGGAAAAAGCAAGCAACAAATCAATCCAGAATTTTGCAGAGCCAGCTATCCTAACGCACCAGGGAATGGGGAGGAAACAGGACAAGAGAAGTGAAACAGTACTGAAATTGTCTGTTTGAGACAGAGCCCCCGAAGCAGAACCAGTGCTGGTCCTGGCACAAGGGGATGTGGCTGAGCAGGGACCTTCCCTGCCAGCAGCAGCCAGCAGCAAACAGTAGCGAGCTGCATCACAGTGTTTGTTGCAGAGTCCGGCTCTGTCTTGAAACAGAGAAATCAAGAATGTCTTTGGTGCTAATAAAACTCTAGAATAATGGATAGGCACAGTCAACAAGTGTAAGAAATCTAGCTAGTAGGTTGGTTTCGAAATGGGAGGGGAGGGCAGGGAGGGGACAGAGATGAGGGGAAAAAAAAAAATAATCAGTTTTCATTTGGATGAAATACTTTTTTCCCTGTGCATGCTACATAGGATCACATGGCGGGCATACCAGCAAAGCTTCTGTATAAAACTGTCACAAGGAAGATCCTTGGAGGACAGAAGAATGCATTTCTGATGGCAAGAATGGAGTCTCACACTGAACATCAAAGAACAAAGAAAAAAAAAAGAAACAGATTTATTAAACTGTATTCAAATTTTCACAGGCAAATTTTGGGATCATCAGTCCCTAAGTGTTAAACTAAGGCTGTAGTTTGGCAAACACTTTAAGCTGGCATAAATTTGCATTGCTGCTGAAAGAAAGTCTCACCATCTGCCAGTCCCCTGTGCCAGCACAAACATCTGAACGCTGAACCAGGAGCACTTCTTTTGCCAGTTTATTTTTCAGATGGATCAGTTCCCCAAACCAGTTCACAGGATGGCCATGTAAATACTTGTGCTGGCCAAGACGAGTGACTACTTCTCCAGCAGCGCCAGCTGAAAGTGTCCATTGAACTACAGCCTAAGACACGGGGTACGGAGAAGTTCCTAGCAGTCACAGTTGGTGCTCCCCACCTTTAGACACACTATATTCATTACCACACTTCAAAGCTACAATCACCACACAGTTGCCCCTCAGAAACTCGTATATCTTTGTAATTTTCTCTAGTAGGAGAATCTGCCAGAATCTCTGCAATGTTCACATTTTCATTTTCACTGACCATAAACCAGTGTCTTTTCTGGTTGCTGTCTTTCTCAATCAAAAGATCATTTGCAGTAGAGAAAACAGACAGCCTTTTGATCATCTGTTCTGTTTGGGACCCAAAATACTTGTACATGAGGAACAACAAATGAAACCGTACTCATTGCATATCAGGGCTCTACCCCAACAGGGATATAGGAACCGTGGGCTGCTGCGTATCCATGAATCATGATAGAATCCTTTGCTGACCAGCACACTCGTCTAGAAGAAAACACCATTTCCAACAGAAACGTCACTGTTAGGAATAGAATCAGTAAGGATATATTCTATAGCAAGGTCAAGCAATTCAAGTGAGCATTGGGAGACAGAGAGATCTACACACACTTACCCACAACACAGCGACAAATTCAAACCCATACGGTCATCCATTAGGAACAAATTAGGTCATTAAGTTTTCTACCAAGAAATAAATTCAAGGGGTTATAGTGAAATAAATCCCCAGAGTGATACAGAAGGATCTCTGCAACCAGGCATGCCACAAGCAAACTGAGGGGAAGCTTCCCACTTTACAGATGTTCCTCAGCCCGGGTCCCCAGTTGCAGCTCTTGGGTTCTCTGATCAGAGCAGGACTCACCGGAGCTGCAGCAGAGCACTGCAGCCACCTCTCTGCTTGCTTTTCTTCCACCGACATTTTGCCACCATCATCGCTTTCTAGTACCTGCTTGGTTGCCAAGTCCTTTTTCTCTACCTCTTACTTTCATCTGTCTTCCTATTGCCACAAACGCTCACAGTTGTATTTTGCAGAACAAGATATAGCAGGGAAAAACATCCAGAAATTTTGCTCGGGTCTCCGGTATGCTATTTTGAACAGCATCTGCAAAACTCAGACTTAACCTGTCCTCCTTCCCGTGTTCCCTCTGCCCCCCCCCCCCCGCAGTGCTACACAGCTGCTGACAGCTTCAGCTCTATCAGCTGATTACTGCTCCTTAGTCACATTTCTCTTTGCTTGGTAACATAAATCCAACATGTTTGCCGGAAAGCTACAACAGAAATAAATGGCCAGAGCAGAGAGCCTCTTCTTTCCAATTTATAGAAAAGGTAACAGCAGGGTATGAGAAATCCACTCACTCTCAGAAGATTATTTTCTAAAGGAGCATTACTAACTTCGGAAAAAGCTAATTTAATAGGGACTAGTCTGAATCCAGAGCTCTCTAGGTCTTCAGAAAACTCCAGGATGCTCTTGTGCGCAACATCGTATTGAAAACTGATGAGCATCCAGGGAATTATAAGCAGCAAGTAAAGTACTTGCAATCAGGTCAGTTTATTTTGAGATTGGAGGCAGGGAGAGAGTAAGGGATGAGCAATTACATAATTCAACAATTTCAAGAAAAAGCAAAAAAGCAGGCTTGCACAACGTGTAACTAATAAAGCAAATTTTTAAGCCACTGGTGGCTGAGAAGCAGCGGATGCCACTGGTAGAGACAAGAGAGCATGAAAATGCAGCAATTTGACCTGTAGGTCTTCTGACAGGTTACAAGGAGTGGGAATGAAGCAAAAACTAAAGGGATGTAACAGGAACTGTAAAACTGTCTATTCAATCTCCTACCAATAAAAGGCATGGGGGAGGGTTAGGAGGTGGGTGGCGCTGGGTGCGATGGGAGCAGAAGCAGGAACAGCTAATAGATGAGATGTTCATTTATATGGTGATTATGAGGAACCTAGTCCATGATCGGGATGTCTCAATATTACTGCAATACCAGGAAAGGATGCAAACTCCAGATTTATATGAAGTTTTAGATGACGAGCAGAGTCCAGAAGAAGGAAAAGAGAAATCTAGCAAAAAGATCATAAAGCTGCCCCCTCCCTTAAAGCCTTTGCAGCCTCTGTGTGGGGAAGAAGGAAAAACCTTCTCACCTGGGTGAGATTCAGAAGGATTTCACTCCCTGACTTTGATAAGCACATTTATAACTCCACTGGCTATCTAACATAGAATAGGCAGGAAACAGAAATACATGCATGTGTAAGTGTGGTAACTGTTAAGAGAAAGGGAAAAAAAAGAGAATTAATATTTTGGGAAGAGATGGAAGAAGAAAAACCTAGAAAATATCAGGAGGTAGGAGAAAGACTCAGGAGACACAGCTCACGTATGCAAGCATGTGCCACCATCTGCTAGAGAAAAGAAGGAAGCAGAGCCTGGAAAGAAAAAGACTAAGAGAACAAACGCAAAGAATGCAGTAAGTCAGGACTTCTGAAATGAGTAAATAGATAGCCATTCCCCTATAACTGCTGCTGTACTGTCCACACACCTCAAAGGTAGTTGGCTAGTTTATACCTACTGCTATAGATACCTTTCAGGCTGGGGTGACCATCTACTGATGGTCAGGTCTAAGCAGAACCACATCAGTTTAAGTAGATCAGTTCTAGGTAGCCCAGTTAGTCTACAGAAACCCCCTAACAGAGACTTTCAAATCTCAGGTTTCTCACGCATTTACCATTTTAATTTATTTCACATACTTTACCTTAAGAGACCAGCCCTGGTGAACCTGAACCAGTTTGAAATAGATTCCATGAAAACAATGTAGCTTTTTCCCCTGACAGTTTTACAGGCTGAGTTACAGGGTATACATCTCAAGACCCATTTCTTTTCCCGTTTTCATGTACTGCTTCCAGACACTTAGTAGAAGTCATGGCAAGTTCAATGCGAACAGCAGCAATACGTATAAAAAGTAAGCCTTAATTAAATTTGAAGTGATAATCTAGATATCATCTCTTCCATTTTATCTACAGCTGTTTTTCCCCAACACCAAAAACAATTAGCCTTGATCAACAGCGTCATTAAGACCTTTGATCAATAATCCATTAATTTCTGTAAGAGTACCCATCTGCTAGTTAAAGCACAGAGAATAAAACTTCAGATTTTATAGGTATATTTAGTTAACAAAACATTTTTGAAGACTCAGTAATAGAAAGAGGGTAGGAATTTCAGCACACTGAGGAGCGGATTTATTTATGAATCATTCCCTCTAATAGGATATGCTTGTTTACAGAGCTTGAACTAGATCTGGTAAAGGTTAAAGATTCAATAAAAGCTCTTGTGACTCCTGTGACATAATGCCAACCCTTGCACAACATTCAAAAACAAAGCCAGTTTTCTAAGAAGACACTGCAGTGAACCCAACAACAATATTTTGAACAACTGGCTGCAAGAGGTTTGGGTTTTTTGCTTGTTTTTCATTCAAAGGTCTAATAAAAAAAAAAAATAAAGTCAGGCTTTAAAAAAAAAAAACCACCACAAAACCAAAACAACACACCTTTAGAACTGTTAATACAAAATCACTGTCTTCTCAAAGCTACACACCGCCCATCTGATTTCTCAATAAATTACTTTTTGAAGAAACACAAACTCCTAGACTTCACCACCCCACACCTCCTCAGCACAGCTACATCCCTGACATTGATGAGCACAGCCCAATTCTAGCAGGCACCCTGTTGCATGAGGTGCCGTACCAAGCTGCAATCATTTAACACCGTGCCAACCCATCACCTGGTGGAGCTAGCACTGGTAGTGTTTTAGAGAGGACAGAGGGATGCCCAAGGGCTGGAATTCTTTTGCTGGCTCAGATGCTGGAGAATCACAAATCTCACCAGTGACGCTGCAAATTGGTTTATTTAGCACCTTCAGAGTAAAATGGTACACTAAGTTCTCCACACACCAACTACGCAAACCACAGTATTGCAACACATGCACACAGGAGTAGTAAAATTATTCTGTAGGAGCTCAGTCAGTCAACGTGTGCTACATTTCCACGCATTTTGGTCCTATAATTTGAAATGAAACCAGTAAGAATAAATATCACACGTGAATGGTTCCTTTTAAAAAGTCTTTGCTGTGAATGCAAATGCACCATACCCATCAAGATTTGAGAGCAGACTGTATTTGACCAAATGAACTAAGCAGCTGCCACCACACAAAGCGCACTAACAGAAAAGCGCCAGAGTGACCCGTTGCAGCTATTACAGTATCTCCACTGCACACCCATCTCTACTGCCAAGAATAAAAAGTATACCGGGACTCTGGCAGCAACGTAATCAAACCTCGATTCAGAAAAAGCAGAGGCAAAAAGTGAAGAAAAATTACTTCAGATAACCAAGAGGTGTCTCTGTGTTTATTTTACGCCTTTCCTTTCCCCCCTCTGAACAGGGAGGATGTACAGAAGTTTCCACTGCTGGCCTGCTCCCCCCACCACAGCCCTTCGACTCAACTTACTATGGCATTCATGGCAGAGGAAAGGTGCAGTTCTTCGTCGATGCAAAAGAGAGAAGGTCAAAGTCACATCACTCCTATCCCTGCCGACTTGACAAATAAGCATTCCCAAACACTGACAAACCCCATGTTTTAACAGACCAAACTCTCCCAGGGACTTGTCAATCTCTCCTCACGAGTTGCTTCTGCTTATTCAACTCAGGGATGAATCTCAGAGCGACTGCCAGTTTTCGTTCCGTCATTTCATTTGCTCAAACTTTAGGTAACTGAGCTTTCCTGCAGCACTACAAGCACCGACTTCTGGGGAGATAAGCAAGGGAACGTAAGAAGACAGAAAGCAACGCATTTCCACACCACCAAGGAGTAAAAACCACTGCACCTTTACTGATGTGATCCCTGCACCTGTTCTGGTCCCCCAAATACAGCGGAATTTCAGCAGTGACTGAAAACTAAAAAAATCTTCATTACTTTGCTTGTAGCTACACAAAAGCATGCAACATGAAGAGATTTTTCTCTGTTTTTCACTATTAGCAAAAGTATCAGTTACTACCTAAAAACTAGTACACTAGTCCAGGAATTGCTCGTGTGATTCAGGATTACAATTCCAAAAGTCCTTTTCTACAGCCCTGGCACGTGTTATTTACAGAAGCATACCACTGCACATAACAACAGAAGTGGTATTCCTCTTTGCTGCTTAAAACTGAAACCCAGCAAAGCCACTGATATTTTTTGAGTGCAAGTTTGAAGCACTGAGACCTTGAAGAGATTTAGGACTGTCTGAAAGATAAATTGCCTTAGAAAAGTCCAAACTAACAGGGATCTAGGAAGAATCTAGACCATGTTCCTGTTAAAAAGTTTTAGCACTGCGCTGGTTCAACTAAAGGAACGCAAAGATCACATTTCAAAAAAAATGAAAAATTCCCACCCACTTTTCTTTATCACAGGAGTTTCCCGTGCCCCAAACAAATCCAAGGCTGTTTTTTGCCTTCCAGTTTCTCCCCTCCTCCCTCCGGCAGCTTCCTACCAGCTGAGATTCTGCAGCTGCAGCAACAACAGTCTGCCTGTGACACTGAAGCCACCACGGTGGGATGATCCCTACTAATTCACTAGCTTCCTTATGTTTTAATAGAGGTAGCAAATTGTCAAGGGGCTTCCCCCCTCACTCCCCTGTTTTGCTTTTTAAACTGAAAACATACTGATGAATATTCATTAGTAGTCCTTTTCCAATGGCATGAATTTTACTTAAAGGACTGGAAGGGAACTGCAAGTTAGGCTAATACAATGGGAGATTTTTGACTCAGTTCTCTGGTCTCTAAATACAGCTAAAGAGTAAGATTTTTTGCAGAACAGAGACTTGATGATAGTTTTAAAAAAAAATAAAACCTCTCCCACAAGCCAGGCTGCTCCTCACGGCTGTGACTCTGCTGCCCGCTGTAGCACCAGCTGCCAGAGGGCCGCACTGTAACTCACCGCCCTGCAGTGCCACCGGGGCACTCACACGCTGCTGCGGGTCCCCTATCCGCATTTTTAAGCCCATTTTCTAAGCCAGGACTTACCAAAACCTGACCCATTCACGCCAGCCTGCAAACGTTATGCACAGAGTTTTTTCACACTACTCAGCAAGCGCCACTCGGGCTGAGGGCTGCTCTTCCTCACAAGAAGGCACTGCAGTGCCCCATTTTCAGTATTTCACTCCTAGTTTTTTCGGGAGACCACGGGAGAACCCGCATTTCACTATTAATCACCTCGCAGATAAGCTTCGAGGTCAAGTTTTTAGCAAAAGGCAGGAGAGCTGGGGTTGTTCAGCCTGGAGAAGAGAAGGCTCTAGGGAGACCTTATAGCGGCCTTCCAGTGTCTGAAGGGGGCCGACAAGAAAGCTGGGGAGGGACTTTTACAAGGGCATGTAGTGATAGGATGATGTGTAATGGCTTGCAACTGGAAGAGGGCAGATCTAGATTAGATATCAGGAAGAAATTTTTCACTGCGAGGGCGGTGAGGCACTGGAACAGGTTGCCCAGGGAAGTTGTGGATGCCCCATCCCTGTAAGTGTTCAAGGCCAGGCTGGATGGGGCTTTGAGCAGCCTGGTCTAGTGGGAGGTGTCCCTGCCCATGGCAGGGGTTTGGAACTAGATGATCTTTAAGGTCCCTTCCAACTCTAACCATACTATAGTTATTCCCCCCCCCCCGCTCTGGAAAAGCGAAGAGATAACCAACCCTTCCACACCTTCCCGGTGGAGAGCAACCCCCGGGGCACTGACCGCGGACAACACCCCCCCAACCCGCCGCCAACCCGGCCCGGGCCCGCGGCTGGGAGGCGGCTGCGGGGAGCGGGGTGGCAGCGGGCACAGGCAGACGGACACCCAGACACACGCGCGGAGGGACACCCGGACGTGCGCACACGCACGCACACCCGCGGGCAGGCGCACACGTGCGCGCACGCCCGCCCCTGCCCGGGGAAGCGCCGGCTCCGCCGCCCCGCTCCCGCCCCAGCAGAGCCCCCCCCAACCCCGGCTGCGGGTGGTGGTGATGCACCGGGGGGGTGGGGTGGGGTGTGTGTGTCCCGGCTCCCCGCACTCACTTTCGTCCTGCCGTTGATTTTGTAGTTGCCCAGCTTGCCGTTGCAGTGTCGGATGAGATCGTCCATGCTGTTCATGAGGAGGCGGATGGTCTGGCAGCCCGGCTCCTTGCCCTCCACCCAGGTGATCTTGTCGCCGCGGATGTCCTTGGAGGAGTCGCTCTTCTGGCTGACGAGCTGCCCGTCGGTGAAGCGGCCGGTGTGGTGGAGGGCCCGCACCTCCTGGGCCACCAGCCCGCCCAGCTCCTTGCCGAGGAAGTCGTCCACCACGCAGATGCCGTGCTTGTTCATGCAGGGCACGATGTACTCCAGCGCCAGCCGCTGCGGCACCAGCCACTTCGTCTGCCCGTTGGGGCGCAGGGCGGCCCCGCCGGGTCCCGCCTGCACGCCGCCCGGGTACAGGTTCGACTTGTCCCGGTACAGCAGCACCGCCTCCCCGGAGGGCGAGGAGGACTGGGCCGCGGCCGGGGCCTCCGCCTCACCGCCGGCGGCTGCGGCGGCGGCGACATGGTTGTCGGTCAGCGGGGCGGCCTCGGCGGGGGGTTCCGGGGGCGGCGGGGCTGCGCCCTTCCCCGCCGCGGCCCCGGCTTCCCCCGCCGCCACCGCCCGGCTGCCGCCTCCCGCCGCGGCCCCGGCGCTGTGGGCGCGGGTCGGCGGGGGTTGCCCGCCGCGGGGCTCGGCAGCGCCCCCTGCTGCGGCCGCCGCCGCCCCCGTGCCTCCGCCGCGGCAGATGAGCTTGTGCTTCTTCCAGTCCTGGCGCTGGTGCTCCTTGCTGCAGTAGAAGGAGCTGCGGCAGCGCCCGCACCGCAGCAGGTTCTCCATCTTCCCGCAGAGCTCGCAGTACTGCCGGTCCCGCTCGCTGCTGCTGCTGCTGCTGTTGTTGTTGCTGGTGCCGCTGCTGCTCTCGCCGCCGCCCTGGCCGGCCCCGCCGCCGCCGCTGTCATTCGCCATGGCGCTGGTGGTGCCGCCGCAGCCCCGCTCCGCCGCCGAAGGGTTATGTAAGGAGGCGGGCGGGAGCGGCGCTAACGCGGGCCCCCGCCCGGCCGCGCGGGGAGGGAGCGCTCACTGCATCATGGCCGCCCGGCTGCGCCGCGGCCCCCGCCGCCTTCCGCCGGCCCGCGGCCTCCTTAGGGGCGGCCGGGCGCGGGGCTGCCGCGGGGGCCCGCGCCGCCCTCCCTTGCGCCGCTAACGCCGCTTAGCGCCGCCTCATCGCCGCCCCGCCGGCGGCGTGCGCGGCCGAGGGGGGGAGAGCGGCGGCGGGCAGCCGGCTGGCGCGGTGCGGTGGGGCTGCCTTCCGCTCCCCGCCGGCCTCTCTGCCCAGTCCGCGGGCCGGCGCGGCCGCCGCCTCTCCTCGCCGCGCCTCCGCCGCTGTGTCGGGGCGAGGAGGAGGCGCCACCCTCGCGGCCCGCTTTGCACGTACGCCACTTCCAGCCCGCCAGCGCCGCCGGCGCGTCAGGCGGGCGGGGCTGTGCCGCCAGGCGGGCGGGGCCGTGCCGGGACAGGCTGCGCCGAGCCGAGCCGAGCCGAGCCGAGCCGCTCCGTGCGGAGAGGCTGATGGGCACGGCCGCAGCTGCGGGGCCCAGCTCCGGCGGCGAGCGCAGGGACAGGCCTCGGGCCGGGGCCGGGGCCGGGCGGCGGGAGGGCGGGCGGAAGCGGCCTCCCGAGGAGCGCGGCGTCCCCGGCCGGCACCGACCCACGCCGCTGCCAGGGACGGGGGAAACTGTGGGAAGGGTGTCAGCGGTCTGGGCTGCCGGGAGCACCCCCGCAGTCGCTAATCCGTGGGTGCCCTTGTCCCTGCCCTCCCCGGGTTAGGCGGGGGGTGGGTGCGGGGCACCGAGGAGGAAGAGCGGCACCGGGCCGACGTGGAAGCCGGGCGCTGTGGCCTTGAGTGACAGGGAGGGTGGCGGCGGCAGCCGGCCCGCTGTGGAGGGCCAGGTTTTTGTCGCACCCGAAGGCCCCAAAATATCCCCGCCGGATAGCTGGCAGAGCGGGACGTGCGCTGGCTCCCTCATAAATAACCTGTGGCCTGTGTCCCACCTAAGTAGGTGGTGGGGAAGGACGTAGTCAGGCCGGTTAAAAAAAGCAAAAGCAAAAAGCAGGAAGAAGGAGCAGGTGATGAGGCCGCTGAAACGAGGAGAGGCCAGGAGTTGGGGCCCAGCGCTGTGATCAACATGGCAAAGGCCCTGACAGGAAAAAGGAAGCGGGTTTGGCAGAGCAGCGCCGGTGGAGGGACGGAGGTCCCGACAGTCTCGTCGGCTGTCAGAAACCACATGAGGACCTGGACTCCTCTGAGGTGATGTGTAAACTCCAATCGATCTGGCTTTACCGTGGTTTTGCTCGCTTGTGGTAGATATTAGGAAAGTGGAGCGTATTCTGCAATTTCCTGCCGTACAGCCCAACATGGTGGTCAGTGCTGCACAGCCTCGTGGCAAGTCAAAGCAAGGACTCCTCCTGGGCTAGGAGTTCTCCTGCCCACCCACTCGGAGAACCATTTGGTGAACAGACGGCAAGTGTTCACTCCATGGGCTGGGCTGGTGAGAGGCAGTGCCTGCAGTTCCTGTGCACTGCCTATAAGTTAAGCAAATCCATTCTAAAGTCCAAGAAGTGTCAAATGCGTGAGCTAAGGTACGGATCTGGAGGTAGAAAGGTGAAATGAATCCTCTTGTTGGTAACCCATAGGCTGCTGCTGGCTTTCCTGTGATTTTTGGATAAATCAGTTTTGCTTTGCCAGTGTAGAAGAGTGCTGTCACTCCTCACAGGCTGTTGTGAGGCTTAAGACTGTAATATACTTGTATTACAGTGAGATGGCTTTATGTGCGCAATTAAAATTGTTTGGTTCTTATCATCTCTCTGTAGAGAACTAGATTTAAAATTAACTGACATAGCATAGGACTTGGAGGAATGTTAGGCACTGTGTGTACTACGTGAAGGATGTAAGAGGAGAAACAAAGTGTGCCGAGGCTACAAATGCCTGTGGTACATACACAGAAAATGAAAAACAGGGTGAATTATTAGAAAGGCAAAAGGAGTAGTGAGAGGACAAGGTCATGAAAGCCCAAAGGATGAGATTTCAAGGTGGATGTGATCAGCAAGCTCCAAGGCTCAATTAAAAAAAAAAAAAGCTGAATGAACTGTAAAAGCTGGGAACTAAAATCAGAGTTGCAGATTAGTAATTTCTTTGTTCATTGCCCTTAAAGGGAGGAAAATACAGTGGTAGAGGCAGAAGGAAGGGGGTTAAAAACAAGTTTTAAGTCCAGAGCATAAAGTGATCAGATTTTTAATCTAGGTTTAATGAGAGTTGTTCTTTAACTACAGGTATATGAGGTATGTCAGAAATACTAGGCTAAGCACTCCTCTAGCTTGCTTTAAACTGTGATTAATGCAACTGAATTCCTTGGACTTGCAGCATTGTTAAACTGGGCTAAATGAGAAGAGAGTCAAGGCTGGTATTTTCAAAAACATGAGAAACGCAAACAATGACGTTCTGCCAGAAAGAAACTGAAGAGTTAAAGACCTTTTGCATTTGTTGCGTACTCCTTCAGCAAACATAATGGAGATGAAAGTCACAGTAGTCCAACTATGAAACAAATAAGAAAAGGACCAAGGTACAAATATGGTGCCTGGCTGAAACCTGATGATAGTTATTAATTCATGGGCTAATTTGGCTTCAAAAGTCTTTTGCTGTTTCCCTCTCTTTCCCACATGTCTTTTAGGGTGCAATTAAAGGTCTTGGTCTTAGTTCTTACATTTGCTGATGTGCTGAGCTACTTGAGGTTGTCTTAACATACTGTTCCCCAGCGTCGTCAACAGAAATACCAAGTTCAATAAAATCCATCTTCGGGTATGTGAAGCATTTGCCATATTTTATGATTACAGTACTTCACCAGCTGCACAAAACAATTCAATGAAGGTTGTTGTCCAGTGGCAAAGCTGCAGAAAAGAGTGGTGGTGGTAAGGAAACTCTGGAAGACAATGAGTATTTATATTGCAATGGTGTCTACAATATGCTAGAAATGTTTTCCAAGCATATAAAGACTCTATTCACTGCCAAAGAGCTTGTTCCTTAAAAGACAGCGTAAGGACAAAGCATGACGAAAAGCCACCTATGGTGTACAGAGCAAAATGACCAACACGATGGTTGCCAAAACCGAAGGGGAAGGGACTTCCTCCTCTTTCTTTTCTGCTGATTACTCTTCACTTGCTCCCTGATGTGGCATTTCCAAGATAGGAGTTTCTTGTATGTGTCAGTGAGTGCTGGGAAGGAACTTGAGTGGTGACTAGGTAGTGATGAGCCATACTGCTTTGCAGAGACTTCAGGTGAAAAGTCTTTAATACTAGTCATGGTGAGGATGTTGTGGGATAAACTCAATGCAAGGTCATAGTTTTTTGTCACCACTTAGATATGGATCTGATATATTTATTAGAAATGCAAAAAAAAAAGGGGGGGAGGGGTTGGTCAATTAATAACTTTTCTGTTTTAATTTAGTAGTAATAATAGCTGCATTTGTACCATGCTTTATATATTTGGAGTACTGCAGCAGTAAGGTTGTATAAGGAACCAAAAAAGAATCTTTGAAGCCCATGGACAGAGGGAAATGCAGAATAACAAGATTAGAGAAGTTTAATTCACAGAATAAAATCAGCTTAGAAATAAAGTTTAAATAAAAAGTAAACTCATCTTCAGATAGTTTTGCTGTCAAAAGGAAAAAAGTCCTTGGGACTCCAGGCTAAGTTTCTCACTGCTGCCAGAAGGCCACTTGGAAGCTACACATGCTCCTGGGATTGGGGGTAGTGTAAGGTGCCAGTCAGACAGATGCGTGTCCATGACACCATCGCAAGTGAAATTCAGAACTTGGGGGCTTGTAGCATTTGCTCTCTTCCCCCCAGACCACTGCACCGCGTTCTTCAGCCTGACTGCTCTTATTCCACTTAAACTGTTATTCACTGATCTCACCAGTGGCATTTTTCAAGCTTGCTTTTCATACTAGCAAGTGAACTGTAACAGGTTCGCAGCTTTTCCAAATAAAACTAGCGAACTGTTTGGCTGGGTTGGATTCTCTGTTAAAACTCACTTCCTTTCTAATCAGGACAAACTGTACAAAGTACATCCACAAGGCTATGCAAGTGCTCCTTTGTTGAATGCACGCTCTTTTCCTGAGGTACTCAAAGGGTTAGTGTGGCTTGTTCATCTCCCAAATACCGCCCCTGCCCCCTGTTTCTGCAAAGGGAGGAAAGGGTCCCCCGTTAGAGGTGATCAGGAAGGTGGTAGGGTTATTGACTGGCTCTGCTAGTGCTGACCATTACGGAGGAGCAGATGGACCGCAGGGTCAAGTCACCTTGTGGCCAGCACAAGCTAAGGGGTCTCAGCAATTCTCAAGATCCAGCCTTCAGCTCTCTGGTATGCCAAGAGCTTGATACTCTCCTGTCACCGTATGAAGTGGCACACAGCCCTTGGGGCAACGGAGAATCAGGCTCAGAGCCCTGAAAATAATCCACAGCAGCCTGGATCACCTCCCATCCCACTTTAGTGCTTGTTGATGCCATTGTAGAGTTTCCCTAAAAGTTTTTGCTGAAATGAAAGTAACAGAAATAATTTGGTTGTTTATCACTGAATATCATAATGGTGTAATGTTTAAAGGAAAAGCCTTTCATTATAATCTGAGATTATAAATGCCGGGCTAAATTATAAAGAGAACTATTCTCAATTACTTTGTGTAAACTTGTTTAATGCTGTCTTTAATATTGCGACATTCCTCCGGGCTCTGCAACTAAAATTCTTTTTGCTGTCCTTGAGTCTGTCCGAAATGATACGCCTTTGCTTCTCTGGGAATATAGCCTATTTTTATTACACCAAAAATATGTTTAGGGTTGATCCAGAGAGATTTATACATATTAAAATATTTGACTAATAATTTTATTAATATGTAAAGAAAAATTAATTATGCTAGTGAAGTACAAGACAATGTCTTTTTCTTTTTTTAACTGAAAATGCTGCTACCAGATGTCTGTATCTGCAAAGCCATGGAAATGCAGCAGAGCTTAGAAAATGCTCAAGATCGACTCATTCCAGTTTTGTACCATGGAAAGTTCAAAGCTTTTTCCACATTGTTTGTGAGGTTTCTCCAGAGGGAGTATTTCTGGCTTTGGTTAGAAAAGAACTCCTTGTCTTGCTAAAGATTGACAATTATGTACATTTTTGGCCTCTATCTTAAGCAAGCCGGCAGGCCCTCGGGGTGCTTGAAGTCCAGTTATGAACAGAAAGTTACTTTTAAAGAACATTTTTTAAACACTACTTGAAATCTACGCACTGATACAGCAATAAGCAGTTTTGGGGGGAAAAAAAAAAAGATTCCTGTTTTATCTGTATGTAGGTCAAATTTATCTGAACCACTCCAGAAGCTTTTCTCGATTTTGGTGCAAACAAGTCTACCGGCATGAGAACAAGGGACTCCAACGTAAAGAAAGTCTCTCCAGCGCTTCGTAGGGCCACAATCATAACGCGAACTTTTCACTTTGCATCTGATATGTGCTTCCTGCCCCTTGTGTCATCATGATTCAGCATTGTGACATGCTGAAAGATCATCAAGGTGGAAACAATGCCGAGCAGTGTTAGGATGATGTGGCCTGCCACGATTATTTTGCGCGTACCTGATTTATTGCACATCATATTTTCTCTTTCCTCGTCTTTCAGCTGCCAGGCACGTAGTTCTCTCTTCTGCCAGGGCCTGGCCTTGTGTTTGGAAAAGAGAACAGGGATGCCCGGGGTGTGGGCAAGCAGGACAATTTGCTCCGTGCCCCTTGCTTTGGAAAGCTTGAGAGCCCCTCAGCTCATGCATTACTATATATCCTGCTACTTAACAGGTTACAGTCTCTGCTTTTTTTCCCAATTCCCTAGAAACCATTACCCAGAGCTCAAGAGAGGAACTCAAGAACTGTTCCTGAAGCCATAAAGGTGTATTTGTTAAAAGACCGGACACTTTATCTTTGGGTGAAGGTGCAGTTTCTTTTCCCTTTCTCCAACTGGCTAGCACAATTTCTGATACCTCTAAATTCTTTTTCTTATTGAGGCAGTTGTACCAGTAAGAGAGATTCTAAGAAAACAGCGAACTTAAAACATTTGCTGCTATGAAGGGAGAAGCCTGTCTCAGTAATTTAAGAGAGGAAGGAAAAGATAATAGCAAGGGAGTTTTTGAGCTGATAAGACCGGCTAGGTGTTATTCCTCAATAAGACTTAGGGGTTTGATTTTTTTTTTTTTTTGAGGCAATTTCTTGAGAAGAATGGGGGCAGGCTTCAGCTTTGTTTGTTCTCCGAATGAACAATGGTGTCCTCCCCTTCTTCTTGAACAACGGGGATACAGTATTATAGCTCATGTTTTGTTTAACTATCGAGATAACACATCTGTCCTGAAGAGCTCACCTTTGCCAGGGCTGGCTACAGACACACACACACACAAGCATCGTGAACCTGAACCCTGAAGAGCCATGGCCATCTAGATGGGCTCAGTACAGCTCTGCACCGTGTTCTCCTGCACTCCCCGTTCCCCTTCCTGCCAGGACGGTGCCTCCGAGCTCCCGTGCATCCCTCTGATGCAGATCAGGATGCAATGTCCCGCTGCTCTCCTGCCATTGCCCCCCTCAGCGTCTTCCCCCATCCCAAGGGCTTTGTGATGCTTTTTCTTGTATTTCCATCCTTCCTGAAGACACAGGCTTTTACACCGTGCCCTTCTGGTTGCCTCCAGCGCTCCTCTTCTGCCTTTCTGCAACCCTTTCTTCAGTTGTGCTACATGTAAGTCAGGAGTGTTGAGTTGCTGCCCACCGACAGGGGTGGTTCTGCTCCCTCCAGCAGCATGCTCCTTAGCACCACACTTGTCAAGCCCTTTGGTGAGTCAGTTCAAGACAGTAGTTTTCTGTTGGATTAACAAGTTGGATCAGCTTTCCGAGTGGTTTGATGTGGTGCAAGAAAGGGTGTGGACCAGCAGGGCCAGGAGTCAGGGAGGGAAAAGCAGGACCACCCAAGTCAGAATGGTAAACTGACTCAGTCATGTCACGTAACTTCACCCTTATTTACTTCATATTATATAACTTGACCCATTTCTACTTTCTCCCAAACTGAGAGAGAAGCCTTTCCTTTTGAATCGGTATTGCGAGAATCAGCAGATCCAAAGTGCAGGATATACTATATCAAGAGAGATAATGTCTAGCATCAGCTGATTCTGCTACCTAAGGATGCAGGGAGAGGTGTTTTAGGCTACTGATTCTGTGAACAGCATGCCAGGGACTTAACGTTTTCCAATATTTCGTTTTTCTTCCAGGTTTTAGCAGTTGTAAGGTTCTGTCTGTTGATTAAAATAGTTGTTGAGATTTTAGAACTGAACAAATGTGGTATTAAAAATTGTGATATTGATGCACACTCATTATGATGGTGTTCTGTGTCTTCTTGTTTCCTGTGCTAACAAACACAACCCCCTGTGCAAATACTCTTAGTCTAATACCTAATAGTATAATAGTAAGATATGTCAGTGTGTTTTAAAGCACTTCCCAAGCAACTTATACCAAGGACAGATATTTACTGAAGTAAATGCTAGTAGTAGATATACAGTAATTAAAATTCCTGTATTAGTGTGAAAAATTGTTGTCTTCCCCCTGCATGATCTAAAAGGACACTATTAATTTTGTTTCTTTCAATAGACATTCAGATGGCACAGTGCTGTTAATGAATCCAGTAAAACGTAGTGCTGGAATTGTATGCTGGAGAGCTTTTACAAAGCAGTACCTAAATATTAGGTCACGGAAAATTAAACTTACCAGGAGTTCATGCAAGCACACAGCTGAATATGAATTATTAACATCTTTGGTTTGTTCTTGGAGTGATAGTACGTGCTACAGAGCTGTAATTAGGGCTGGGTTGCGTCTGAGTCTTGCTATCATGCTGCATCAGTTTGTCGCTGTTAGAATTGCTACCCCTGAACCTGTTCCTTGCTCACCCAGCCAGCTAATTAGTGACCTAGAGATAAGATGGCATTTATTGGTATTGGAAGAAATGGCCTTTCATTTTTACGCAGGAGCAAAAAAAAGGTCAGCAAGCAATTTACACATTCTTCATCCACCCTCAGTGCAATGGAAGATGATAATGCTTATCTTTTCAGGAGGCAGATTTCACTTTTTTCCTCACTGTTTTATTAGGCTTACATTTTCTCCCTGGCATTATTCTCTCTTGTTATGGTTGTTGTTGGTTGGAGTCTTTTTGTTGTTGTTTTTTGTGGAGGTTAAACCTCAGACTGTGTCTAATGCTAGGACCATGTTCAGGAGTTTTCATTAAAAAACAGATTCCTGAAAGGGTTCCTCGGATTACAGTTTCCTCCCTGTGTGATACAGACAGAATTTTGAACTGGAGAGGATAGGCAGAGAATAGATAGAGACTCTGTCCTCACCTATTTACCAAATGGTAAGCGTTGCTGAAATTTGGGTGGGAGGCAACGCTCCGCCCTTGTGCAAACATATCCTCCAATAAAAGCCATGTGCTGTGGGCAAAAGTAGTTAAGGGCTTGCTGCCTTTTCTTTTTTTTTTTCCTTTTTTTTTTTTTTAAATAGCAACTTATCAATGTGGGAGGCCAAACATGGCTAGCTCATATACACACGAAGGCTTGTGTGTTTGTGGATATGCTTATTCTGTGAACCCAGCCAGGCTCCTACCTCCTATTTTAGCTAGGGTGACCATTTCTCCCCTATTTCAAGAAATACTCAGTGTTTCATTTGACACATGAATAAAAGAAATGCTGACTCATATCTTTGTGGAGCAACACTCAGCAGTGCATTTGTTAATGGAACCTTATTTTTGATTTTAAAAATATCAGCCCCAAGAGACGGAATCTTCTAAGAGAAAACTACAGCATGAAGCGAAAAGCAGCTCTCCCTCTCTGTTATCTTAAGATAGCATTGAATCGCAGACCTAGGATAAAAATCAATGGAGAATGTGGGTTCATGCTAGAGAATCTGCCCCAAGCCTCTGATTTTGCATTTATAATTCAGATATGGACGAGGCATGTCAGGAAGAAAACTTCTTCAAAAGTTCATAAATGTCAATGTGTAACATCGAATGCTCGCCTGGTGCACGATATAATCTACTGCAAAGGTGCAGCGAATGCTAATAATGCAGGGCAAAGCGATGAAGCAAGGTAGCAAGCTTGTTTCCCTGCGTAAACCTTCGGAGCAGCTAGATGGGAGCCCTTCCAGAATGCTCTCTGGAAACTTTCATCTGGCCTCAGTGCTCTATAAATAGAGGAGGTCTTCATCCCCGAGGAGGTTTTGCAACGCCGCTCCGCAGAGCAGTGCTGGGCTCCGACAGAGGCAGCGGAAGGAGGGTTACGGAATGGCGTGGTAGGACCGGGAAGGGGAACAGGATCTCATTGAATGTAAGATGAGATCTGCGGCCAGGTTGAGAAAATAATTAAGATGGAAGGTTCTTCCCAAAAACATTTGTGCAGGGAGAAATTCCCGTAGATCCTACACAGAAATTACTGCTGGGAGAGTGCAAAATGCAGCCACAGTGACCGTCAGCTGCAAATGACAAAGAAAGATACCTGATAGTCCCAAAATCAGTCAAGAAACACTCCTGAAGAGAAAAACTTTCACTCTCCAGAGCAAATGGAGAAATGGTTTCACTGGCATCGTGAGAACAGCAAATATATAATGCTGTAAGAATTACTGTAGTTTACCATGTAGAAATTTTTTCATTGCTCTGATGGACTGTCACGAGTGAGATAATACACGACAGAGTAATTGCAAACATAACTCTGGAGTAAGTCCCAAGAGCAAAACACTTGGAACTTTGTTTCTAAAAAATATGTAAATATAGAAGGAAACCAGTTGACTGCTACAGCAGCTAGAAAAATCTGTCCTAACACTCCGCATTTTCATTAACGTAGGTCCCTTGATTGTGACAACAGATTAAAAAGCATTGTCTTCCAAAATTTAGTTACAGTGCATTTTCCAAGTTTTATCTACAGTTTAAATGTGGGGCAAAAATTTTGTTGGGGTCAAGCTTCATGTATTATTTTCAAAAGAAATAACTTTTAAAATGGGATTGAAAAACAAAAATTTCACTCTGACTTGTGATAGCTCGGCCTCATGGTAGTATCAAAGTCTCGGTTGCTATACGTTTGGAAGAGGAATACTCCATTACCTGTTTGATTATTTTGAGGAAAAAATATGAAAATATTAAAGAGGCTTAATTTTGACTGCGCACAGTAATTTGGAGCCAACAAAGCTAATTTGTGAGGCATTCTGTCTACAGAAGAATGAAAGCAAACCATTTTCCTGCTCACAGACTGCATATTGAACACATTGGGCTATAGGTAGGTTATTGCTTGGTCTCAAAGACCTTTGATATGCAATCTTTAAAAGTTTTTCTTCCTGCCAGCAGTTTCAGAATTGAGAGATCTTTATTTTGTGGATATAAAAATAATAAGAAAATGATAATATAGGAACAGTGAGCCATTGCCCTACAAGTTTATTATCCCTCTGCCTTCCTGAAAGTGTCATCCAGATACAATTTCCGTAAAGGTGACGTGCTTTCCACGCCAGAGCAGTACTTACTGCTTTCAGCGTGCTAAGGCTTTATGGTAGAGTTTTAAAATCAGAACAATCTGATATTAGATGAGCTGGAATGTATGATACAACGTGCTAATTATAAGGTAAATTACAAGGAAAAAAAACAACAAACAAAACCAACCCCAAACTAATGACAAATTACTTGGTCGTATGTATGGCTTTTAAGTACCCCATGACAAAACATGTACAAATGGGAAGGGATTTCAAACAGTAGCACCCAATAGTTTCCAAACACTTCACTTTGCTTTTTGATTCCAGTGAGCAAAATCATCCTAGACTGCTTCCACTGAATCCTCTACTGTAATCTCAAAGGCCAGAGTGGAAAGAGTTTTCTTCCTGTAAACAAACCTGTTTACGCACACAAAAGTAGTTGCTCCAGTGTTGGTGTAATGCCTCTGACCGGCTACAGAGAAACCTTAAGGCTGTGCTCTTGAAGTGGTGCATACCTAGCTCAGATGCGTACAGTGGTTTTCAGAATATTTTGTTAATATTTTGCTAAGTACTGAAATACATTGTTCATAAATTGGTCTGGCTCTCCTTGGTGTGAGAGTGCCTGAGAAGGAAGGGAGAGGCCAGAACTTGTTTCCAAGTGGTTTATTGACTATTAAACTCTTATAGCCAGATAAAAGCAGCAGCAAATAACCTGACCCATGTGTTACAACAGTGCACAGTCTCACCTTCTCCCTCCCTGCATTGTATTTCCTATCTAGGTCACTCTGCAGCGCGAGACTGTCGGTTCGCCAGATAATGTTTCCACACGTTGACCCAGACGCGGTGATGACGGGCACGTTTTCAGGCTGTTTATGCAAACCACCAGTGTCCCAAGCCTGCTGCTGGCACGTATTTTACCTTCCTCCTTGCTGGTTTGGTGCCTGGTATGGCTTGCCCAGCCTTACGGATGGAATTGGCTATACTGACATCTAAACAGCTTTGTAGATAAAGCCATCTCGCCGTCAGCCTGTCAAACAAATTCCATCACTGCCCTGCAACTGCTATGTAATTAAATGTTCTCCTGCTAGGCATACTCTGGTTTAACGAGTTTTATGAGTCATGGCAGCAAAGGGAAAGGAGAGTCCCCAAAAACAAGAATGGGCACAAACACCCCCTTGATAATCATCTTATTTAGAGAGAATAAGGCTCTCGCTTGTCCAGAGAAGTGAACACCAGGTCTCCTCGGATCCTGTGTCAGAGGATCTCACACTGATGCTCACTGAGGTACCTGGAGAAAGTGATTTTACAGTTCTGAATTAATAAAACTTCATAATACAGATGCTTGCAAGGAAGTGGTTTGTTTTGAGTGTGCGGCGTATTGGTCTGAGAGTGCTTGAGAAGGAAGGAAGAAGTGAGAACTTGCAAATTCTGTGCTCTCATAAGCTCAACCACAGGACATGTATTACGCGTATGAGGAGAGCATGTCTCTCTCCTTCACGTTGCCAGGGCCCAGCAGTCAAGATCCCAAGCGCTTAAAGCAGCACCGAAACAGTTTCCTCCCAGCTGCGAGTGACTAGGTGCATGAAAATCACAGGTGTGAGACGGCAGCTCAGCAGCACCGATCTCGTGCCCTGCCGAGGCAGAGAAGTGGACACTGCACGGTCAGGACCATCCGCACCCCTGTGCTTTCACACCTGGTTCCAGCAGGGAGGGACTGTGCCCCTGGCAGCGTGCACAGGGCGGTGGGGCTTTGCTTTCCCGCCAGGTGGACCTTTATGCTAGCTGGAGACAACTGCCAAGGCGGGGAAGAAGCAGTCAAAGAGCATGCGGGGATGAGAAAAGGTTGGGCATATCTGGAGTTCCTCTGATCAGACTTGCCCTCTCGGTGTGGCTCGCACCAAACAGGAGCCATGGAAAGCAAACGTCATCTGCCTTAGCTTCTGGGCGCATGGGGCAAATCCCCACAGAGGTAGATAAGCCAACCTTTAAACGCCAGGTCTGTCAGCTGAAGAGATTACCCCTCGCCCGGCACTCGGGCATACAGCCCCCCCGCCAGCTTTCCTTGACCTATTTATGAGCAATGAACTAGATTCAGGCAGAGCTTGCACTTCAGCTGCTTGAGCTTGCGTGGCTCGCTTCCACTCCAGAGGGCCGAGGGAAGCACGTACGAGCAGTTTTGCAGAGAAACCTGGGAGGGTAGTCATGGTCAGGAGGAGAACGGTGACCTGGCGGGGTGGGGTAGACTGGGACATTAACTCTTCGGCTACAGCTGGAAGAAGACTTGGGTCTCCAGCCTGGTTGTGGCCACACGGCTGCGTGCAGGCTGCGACTGCCCAAGCAGGGCTTTGAGAAGGGCCGTTCCCTCCCTTCCTCTCCCCATGCCACCCCAGGAGGTGCTGCAGCTGCCCCAGCAGCCTGCCTGCTCCTCCCGTGGCTGCCCTCTTCTCTCCCAGGTCTGAGCACTGTGTCCTCATACAAGGTCTGGCCAAACCTTGCCGAGACGGCTTGTGTCCGGTGCTTGCAGCAACTTGACACAGGAGGAACGACAGGGCTCCAAGCTGTCCCCCAGAAGGGACAAGGATCAGCCTCTGCTGCAGCCCCTCTGCTTACCTTCTCCTTTCACCTTAAGCTCTTCATTTATCTGGGTCCCGTTGCAAACGCCGAATTAAACCCTTAATACCCCTGAGCAAGGATGGAGGGTTAAATCAGATGAAAGATTAGCGTACCTGAGCAGGATATATGCCTAACTAAGGGTCCTGAGTCTAGAACTAAAGTCCCAAATGCCCCCAGGCAGCCGGCTACGCCTCTGGTGGTGGCAGGACTTGCCAGGCAGCTGCCCGTGTGAGCTGCCAGTCCCTGTTCATAGCCGGAGCTGCTGGCTGCCGCTCTCTGGGCAGCTTGGCACCTCCGTGTTCAAGATCAGGACACCAGGCTCATTTGGTGGGCAGGAGAAAGCAGCACGTGAAATACTTTGAAAAACCCCACCAGCCCGAAGCAGGTGTCTGGCCTGCAGAAAGCAGTGGGCTTCACACACCGCCTGCTCCTCCAGACACAGCCGGTTTCTTGCTTCTCCCCTTTTCAGCCCTCCAGGCAGTTTTTGAGGTAGCCACCAAAGCACATGCTTGAGGTGCTGGCAGACGAGCAAGGCCTGTGCGAGCAAGAAGCATGGTTTGTACACGAGAAGCACGGGAGGTCTGGCATACAGCACCTTCAGTTTGTACATACCAGGAAAAATGAAAAACCAGTAAATAAAACTGTCTGCTTGTCTTGGCTCAGGTGACTGGAGGCTGAGACTAGGTAGTGTGAGTTAGTATAATTTAATTTCCATTTCTTTGTCTTTTATGGGCTGCGAAGTTCATGCTGATTTTCTGTATCTCGTACGACTTTCTCAACCTCCACAGGCTTCAGTTCTAATCTGTTTTTAAACCTTGATATAACCATGCTATTTTCAGTCTCGCAGACTATTTTTGGATAATATCTACAAGATATGGTCTTTTTTAGCAAGCCTCACAGCCAAAACTGTGCCAGACTCTCCTTCTCTTATACCTTTATCGCCACAACAACCTTTCTCTGGTTGCGAGACGCACGCATGCTTGCCCTGCGGGTATTCATTCACAGAGCTGCCGCAAAAGTTGTTCTCTTTGCTTGCCGTTTTGTCACCCCTTCCCACCGGCACCCTTATCTCAGTAGGAGAAGCACTCAACCCAATATCTACAAGCCCATTTGTATCGTTGCTGATGATATTGCTCTATACGTGCAGATGGACTCATTTGGGCAGGTGCAGCGGGTGGAGGGATTTTGCTGCGCCCCAGGTTGCTGCAGGAAGGAGCGCAGCCGGTGGCGTCCCGCTGCTGCGACACCCCCGAGCACCCAACACCCCTCGGGACTGGCCACGAAGGAGCCGCAGGCCGTTGAATCGCTGTTTCTTTCCAGCACCACCTTTCCCGGTGTCCCAAGGCCCCATTGCTGTCGCATCAAGGATGTGCACCGCTCCCAGGATGGGCGAGAGAGCCCTGGGGAAAGGCGGCTGCAGGGTGCCAGAATAGCCCTGCCGCCCCCAGAGCAAATTCCTCCTGCCCCTGGCAGCCTAATTGCTGTGAGCTCCAAGCTGCCTCAGGAAAGAGATCATCAAGGGGAGGCTCTAGGCCAAAGGAACTGGTTTTCATTAGTATAATCCACAACGGGCCACTCAGAAGCAATCTGCACACTCAGGTGGCCCAGAGCCCCTTCTTCCCTGGTAGATATGGGTATATCTAGCCTGCTAGGATCCTACACAGACTTTCTCCTTTGCCACCTCTCCTGCTTCCGCTGAGATGTTGTGTGAGTCATCTGGGGCCTTATTTTAAGAAACAGTACGGCACTGATCTGTAGTTTTTCTGACCTGCATGTTATACCTATGAAAATACTACAAAGCTGCTCTCAACAAGCATGGTTTGAGTTTCCCCTAATTTTAAACCATCAAACACAGCTGCTTGTCTGTGCTTTCAAAGCTTTTGGAGCCTCTCTCCATTCTCTCTCTGACAAATACAAGGTGAAATCCCACCTTCCAGGAGATGGGGGTATCAACCCTTGCTCCATACTTAGATTATATCCCTGCCACTTCATGCTCTCTCTCACGCTGCCTTCCATTTTCAGGCAATGCTCCCAGGGAACGTCCGCTTTCCAAAGGCTCCTTAGACCTGTTTGCAGCTGAACTGGCAATGGCAAGGTGGCTGGTGTCCTAATTAATTTCTAAATGGATATGACACTAAGTCGTATCACATACAAAATGCCGCGCAATTTCTCTGCATGCTGCAAACAAGATGAACTTGGTTCTTTAAAACAGAAATATATAGGGTCTGGGTACATGCAGGTGGTTATACATGGAGCTTAGGAAATAAAGATTTTATCCCAAGCCTGATAAAAATAATGAAAGAAAATATTCTGGATTTTTTTGTGACTTCTGTTCTCTTACTGTCACACAGAACTTGCCTTGCAGGCTAATCTAGGGCATCATTCTATTTTTTTTAAGACAGTAGTTTCTTTCTTCCCCAAACCATGTTCTAGTGTTGGTATTTTACAAAATATAACACAAGTTTAAACATTTTAGCTTGTCTATGATAGAAAACGGTACAGTCATATCAATGCAGAAGTAATCATCCCCACCTATTGTGCAGACAGCATAGACATTTTATAATAGAATAACAATTCCCAAAAAAGAACTGAAAGAAATTTAACAGTGTAAGTCACCTCTCTATCATCCAAAGCAGGGCTTTTGCCAGTATAAACTAGTTTGGTTACAAAACATCGCAGTTCTTACTGCAATTATTATACTAGGAAAACTAGTAGATCCAGACTGCCTACAAAAACACGACTGCAGCAGCCACCAATATCCTGAGGACTTGTTACGCCAAAGTCAGTCCAGTTGTAACTCCTGATTTCATTGAAAGTTATTCCAAGAATGACTTTTTCCCACTGGACTGGATTCTCTCTCATAACAAGAGTGTAAAGTGCACTTCTAGTAAAACCACATATTCCAGGAAATAATGTAAAAAGTAAAATTTTTTTTTTTTTTCTTATGGTTGGGGGGAGGGACTGCAGGGTGAAAACGAGTCATTTCTGTGTTGCTGCCGCAATTCCGCCACTCCACTAACTATCCAACCTCCTACCAGCGTGCTGCCCTCCTTATTTTGCAAGCTGGTGAGATTTTTGCAGCTCCAAGTGGCCTCTTTTTCCCTCCTAGATAGCACAGCTCGGCCTCACGGTCAACACAACAGTTAACCAGAACTTTTTTTAGCTTGATAAATATATCTGCGTGAAGGCATTGCGTGGCGCATATGAATCCAAGCGGGGCCGAGGTGTGGGCCATGCAGCCGCGTGCCGGGCGGGAGGAACTCGCTCCCTCCCAGCACGTAAGCAGTGGAAACTTACAGCACGTAGGGCACAGCAGCGTTAATCCCTCTCAGCTACGCCACTGCCCAGCCCCATGCTTTGGTTTCCACCAGCGCTCAGGTGGCCTCGCATGGGGCATGCTAGGTTACCTGCGAATGGGGGCTTGGGGATGTGCTGGGCACCCAGCCCCACGCTCAACCTGGGCTCTTCCCCCTTTGTGGGGCTTATCTGAGCTCTCCTTCTATCTGCTCTGCCGTGTTGTGCCTTTTCTAAGCCCACCAGAGAAATAAAATCATCATCTTCCTTTCGTCAGGAGAAATGGAGCTGCTTCTGGGCACTGAGGCAGCAGGAGGCAGGGAATGCTAACATGAGTCAAGTTTGGCTCTCACCATTGGCAAAGTAAGCAGCTGGAATGGTGGTGGCTTTGCTACATATTTTAGCTACACCAGAGCTTGGGAAGCTGCAATGGGAGGGTACAAACTACTGTCCCTGCTCCCACCTCTGCTGTTTCCCCCTTCTCCAATGGCAGTAGGACAGCATACCCAACTATCCAAGGTCTTCTGCCAGCTCCCTGTTCCAGCTTGGCCATTTCCATCTTCCCCTGAGCGTCATGAGCCAGTCCCTGTCCTGGCCTTTTATCCTTGGAGTGGCAAAAGTCAGCTTTGCCGACTCAGCCAGGGAGCCCAGAGGAATGGCTTTGGCCAGACAGACCCAACCAGGTGCCCTCAAGTGCAGCGTTCCGTGGGTCTGCTCTAGCAAGCACCAGGCATGGGCTTGGCATGTTTTGGTACCTTCACTTAGGATTAACGCCAACTCGTTTTACTTCGTATTGCAGCAGCCTAAGAAAGTGCACACAGTCAGTGGCTGGACCTCAGCTAAGAGGACGATAACATTAAAACTCATTTAAATCACGCCTTTGCACTTGTCTATCAGATGTTTTGCACGCAGCCAAGCGGTGCTCAGGCAGCATGGGCAATATTGCTACCTATGCAGTTTCACGTGGCTCTAGCTTTGACCGTCATTGCTGTTTCATCTGAGGTTTGGGGCACTTTTTAGAGATGTTGCTCCATTGCCAGGGTGCGAGCAGCTCTGCAGGATCAATGGCGAGGACAGACCACTTCCACTTCACAGGCTGGCTTCTGGCAGGTGTTTCACACGTGGTCAGCTCGGACCTGACTTTGCACTGAACGTGAGTGAGAGTGTGTCCCTCACCACACTGGGCACTACGTGGGCACAGGCATCTGTGCAAAGCAGGCGCAAGCCATCGTGGAAATGACCCTGCTCAGGTATCAGGGGCTGTGTCACCTGGGGTGTTTCGCCTCCATGGAGAATCACGCCTTGGGCTTCTTTTCACTCCCCTGCTTGGGTGAGAGGGAGTTTGTTTTAGCATGTCAGGTTGAAAACTTCAGTGGGTTAGGAGTCGCTTCACATGCCGCTCAGCTGTCCCAGCTCAGCAGCAGCCTCCAGGGGAAGGAGAGAGCGGGCAGTGAAGCACAGAGAACCCACAGCTATAGGACTCTGCCTGTGTGGATGAGTTAACCTCCTTTGCCCGCCTTTGTAAAATACTGCAAGGTTTATGCGTTTCAGTATGTGCCCTGTGCACACATTACTCATTTGTTAAAAGCCTGACGGTTATTCCCCCTCATCTGTTGCACCCAACTGCTGTTTATCCTAATTCAGCATTTGGAAAAACCTTGTCACACAAATTACATTAGCAGAAGGTGAAAGTAAGCAAGGAGGAAACAAGGACAACTGCATATATTCCATGTGGGTAGATTACTTGTTCTTTTCCTGTGGAACAACTGTGAATGTTTTTCTTATTTAAAAAAAAAACAAACCCACAACAAAACAACAAACCACCCCCAACCCCCAAACCTCTGGCTAACTACCAGCTTCAGCTGCGCCGGCCGTACCCAGCTGTATGCACGTAGCTGAGTGATGCCCCCCCAGAGCCAGGCACAATCCAGTTACTTGGCTCCTTGGGATTAACTGTCCCTTTCATCAGGTTGGCTGGCCTGGACTACCGTTACTGTTGATCATGCAATGCAAATCTTCCCAAGAAAGACTCTTGGGCTATTGATTACAAAAGGTAGCCATTTCGGCAACCATGACATAACAAAATGCAAACCCTCGACGGCAGTTGTTGCCATAGATAGGAGCTGTTTATTGATCCCAGCCAGATATGAAAATATGCATCCTTTACACCAAGCAATGTTGAATATCTAGGGTAGCAAGGTGAAAGCCATCCTTTATGCCACGTGGGGGAAAGAGCTCTGCCAGAATGTGGGAGGACGTACGTTATCTCACATCCTACCTAACACATAGCGGCTGAGAGCAACAAGCAGGAGGAGAATTACAACGCTTCACGCGTGTGAAACATCGTGCCTGAGAAGCGGAAGGGTGTGGATTTACCCCCACCTCATCTTAGGTGTCTAAATGAAGCATTGGTGTCAAGAGCACAGTTTTTCCTGGACACTCCCTGAGAGAGAGACGCAGTTCAGATTTTAGGAGGGATAAATTGCTTTCTGCAGGCACCTTCCTCTCTCTGGACCACAGAAGACGTGCTACAGTCCTCACCTGGGAGGAGTCCAGCTGCAGTGAGGGAGCAGGGTGGCAGAAACACTGCCTGAAGGGAAGATACTGGTAGTTTTTTGGGGGCCGCTGTTAAGGAAGGGAAGGGGCAAATCCTAAATGATTGGCTCAGGATTCCTGTGGTGGGGGAGCCAGGCACAGCCAGCAGCAGGCAGCATGTACAGCAGATCCTCCAACCTGGAGGTGTGCTTGGGAGGAAGGTTGTGCTAGGACAGTCCCCATGAGATAAGAAACTCCTGTGACGCCAACCCTGAAGCTACGCTGGTTTACACTAGGATGAAAATAGCTCTCGGAGATTTTATACTAGTGAAAGGTCAGCCAGACTGGGACATCAGGGCCAACATATAAAGAAGCGGGCAAAATAGCAGCTTTCCTCCCTATGTGTTGGAGCTCTGCACTAAAGATAGGCTCCTGAACTATTTATTGGGACAATTGTGTGTCCACTCTGCCTAGGAACAGGTTTACCTCTAAAGGCTGTCACCATTAGAATACATATTGGATGGTTTTGAGGGGCCCTGGGCTCAGGCCAGGATTGTACTGTGCTAACAGAGAATTCAAAATATAGCACTGTCGCATATCCCCTGCCTTCCACGAGCTTGCTCACAGTGTGTTCCCTGTTAACACTTTCTATGAAAGCTGGCCAGATCCCCTTCTCAAAACCCACAGGACTCCTCGGTGCCAGCAGAGCTTACATGCACGTGGGCTGCACGGATGGACAAGTTCAGTGCACCTCCTTGATGCCAACATGTGCAAAGGAAAAGTCACTTTTTACTTTCCCAGCAGATGCTGCTGTCCTGGGGCGGCGGGGACGCCCTGCAGGTACCCATTCCTTCTTCTGGCCACAGAAAGCCGCTGCCAGCAAGGGGGAGGGAGAGCAGAGAGGGGGCAGCTTCAAGGAGGATTTGGAAGACTTTCAGTTCTTGCAAGGCCAGTACCACGCTGAAGAAAAAAAGGTGGGTGGTTCAGTAAACCTGGCGTGGCCAGCAGTGCCAAGGTGACAAAGGGCATTTTCCTGGTGGTCAGCCTTGAGCTTAGGGGAGTGGGGGGTGCAGCTGCATGTCAAAACAGTGGAAGTGAATGTGCGCATCGCTATGAACACATGTAGAAAGCCAGTCCCTGGGAGATAATCAATGGCTTTGGAGGTCTGAGGTGCTCCAGATGAGTTGAGCTCACAACTGACAGAGCTCACAGTCCCGTTGCCTGACCCACACTCTCCTCTGCCCCTTCTTACAAGAACTAGGCTTTGGAGTTCACAAATATGAAAGAGTGCTTCTGTGATGTGCGTTAGCACCTGGCCATCCACCATGGTCAACATACTGTTTTTAAAGTAGACAGGTCTGGAAAAGATCATGTTAAACTTTTCAAAATATGCCTGCCTTTCCCCCAGTGAGAAAGGTGGCTGGCCCACTATGGACATGGGGGCCCACAGGAAAGATGGGGAGAGACTCTTTATCAGGGAGTGGAGCAATAGGATGAGGGGTAACAATTTTAAACTGAAAAAGGGGAGATTTAGATTAGATATTAGGAAGAAATTCTTTACTGTGAGGGTGGAGAGGCACTGGAACAGAAGCTGTGGATGCCCCATCCCTGGAAATGTTCAAGACTAGACTGGAAGGGCCTTTGAGCAGCCTGGTCTAGTGGGAGGTGTCCCTGCCCATGGCAGGGGGTTGGAAGTAGGTGATCTTTAAGGTCCCTTCTAACCTGAACCATTCTATGATTCTGATTCTATAACACGGATAATGAACAGTAGCTGCATGCCTCCCCTTCCTCCTCCTCTCTCCATAAGCCTGTGTGCACCTTCCTGGAAACTGCGCTGATGTCTGTGTTTCGGCCAGACCTGGTAGGTCCCCACAGAGGCTTGTGCTGCCACAGCCAAGAGCGCGGCACGCTGCAGCCCTGGGGCAGGGGCAGAGAGCAGTGAATTGGCAGGGGCAGAAATGCCGCACGGGGGCTCAGCAGCCTGCTGCCACGGAGTCTGCATCTTCCCTGGTGCCTTGGCAGAGGAAGCACCTGGGCTGGAGAAATGAGCCGTTGAACTACTGCCTAAGATCAAAATGAAGAGCACCTTTGGAAAACTGGCAAGTATTAAGCAATGCCCGGGGCAGATGGAGAAATAGAAGAGGATTTTGTGTTTTGCACAGCACTGTGAGAAAAGGGAGCGACCTTCCTTGAGGGCTGGGAGACAGAGGTTCAAAGATTTGCCTCCCAGTCTATGCAGCGAGACACCTCCTTGTGTAAGACCAGGCTCCAGGAACGCCTTCCTGAGACACCACTGGCAGCTGCTCTGAGGACAGGAGTGGGAACAGAGATGGGAATTGATCTCTTGGAGCACTGAGCCTGGCCCAGGTTGCTGCAGGCAGACATGTCGTACAGGCTCTTTGGCAACTAAATACACCTCATACCAAAATTCAGCAACATTTGCTGCTGTCTTCCTCTGTGGGAAGCCTGTTGTTTATACCTCTGGTAACTAGGAACTTTCCTCTAGTTTCAGGCCTCGGTTTGTTGATGGCCAGTTTGTACTCAAATATTTTTGGGTCAGGTTGTCCTTCAAGTTGAATAGTTTGTCTTTTTCGCTCCTGTCCCCCCACGGTGTTTACGGAGAGAAATTGTAAGTTCTCTCATCCTTTGCTTTGGTGAAATTCTTCACATGCCTTACAGGACAGGCTGTCCGTTCCCCATAATTTTCCTGGACATCTCTTCACAGCACCTGTTCCAGTTTGAGGGCTTTCTGAAAATAGAGCTAACTGGAATTGTATACAGTATTCCAGATGAAGTTTCTCCAGTGCCTTTTTTACAATGCTGTTAGCATAATTTCCACCTCTTTTCCATCTGATTTTTACTACAGCGTTTGACTCTCTGTATAATTTCATCTCTCAAGGATCTCTGCCTGTGATATCCATAACTTCTTGAGTACTGGCAACACCCTCCAGCTTTCTGCTGTTGACAGATTTCATCATACATCAGTCATGTTTCACAACACTCCTGTTTTGTTTTTTTTTTAATATCTAAACTGTCAGTAAAAGAATTGAAAGCTCTAAGACTGGTCTTTGTGGAACCCCCTCATTCCAGCACGGCACCTTTCCAACACTACTTCTCTTCTTCCCTTCAGGCATTTACTCACCCCCTTACAATTTGCCTACTAATCTCCATCTTCACCAGTTTGCCTTGTAATCACCCAAGTAGTGGCACTGAATCAAATGCTTTACTGAAGTCCAACAGGTGAGACCTACCATGCTTCCTCTGCCAAACAGATTGAGTTATCACATCTAAGAAAGATAATTGCTTAGTTTGGCATGATCTGCTTTTGAAAGACCCATCTTGCATCTTATCCTGTTTCCCAGTTACTCATTACATGCAATTTGTAATTATTCATTCCTCTAAATTTGTTCCAAAGGTCTCAGTATGCATTTGGCAGATATCTGGTGAGGACACGTTCCATACACTTTCTCATAAATCAGATACGGGATTTTTGTGTGACAGATCTAAATAATACACTATACCTACTTGTGCTTTCATCAGCTTTTAACATGGTCTATTTTTAACTCTTAATTTATCATTCAGGTGAGTGCTTGCTCCTGAAGGTGTAGGCAGATTCACTGACCTTATTCAAGACCTTCCATACAGGCTTCTTGTGTTTTCATGTATTTTATACTCTGGTTCTCAGGTTGTGCACTGTGTGAATGCTTTATGCCTTCAGGCTCTGGGGAGAACAAGTTGTAAAATTTGCAAAGAGCTGCTTGGCTGACTGTAGAATATAAAATTAGCGCTTGAGAGGGGAGAGCAAAACAGCCAGGGTAAAGGCAGTGTTTCTCCTTGGAGTCACTCAGGTGCTTTGAGAGCCGCAGTGTTGCAGGAGCAACTCAATGTCAGGGGAACACAGGAGTTTGTTTTCCTCAGAGAGATGCTTTCCCTGCCAAGCTGGCAGCAGCTATAGGTGAAGCCTTAACAGCGAAGCACTTTCATAGTCCCTGTGCTAGGAGGGGAGTCCTCCACCAGCGGCTGAGTGCCAGAATAGTGACCTTTACCTTCTGATCCCTTTCCACCTCCTTTCTGCCGTCTTGTTTGTTTGTTTGTTTCTGTTTAGGGAGCTCTTGTCATTTCGTAACTAATGTTCTTCACAATGATCTTTACAAGCTCTCCAAACTTCTCTTCTTTAGTTACCAAGATGCTGGATGGCAGCGAACACATGTATGCCTGAGGATTTTTGCACATTGCAAGGGCAGCATTTACAAGGTGAGGAAAACACATATTGTGTAACACTCAGTTTTCCAGCACAGCAAAGATAAGGTTTCCTTCAATCCTCAAGCTGTTTCCCACAACCATTCTGAGGATTATCTCCACAGCCTGCTCTGAGTTACGGGAGATTCTGGAGGAAGTTCATTTCTAGCTTTCATCCTGCATTAAGCTTCTGTGGTTCATGGGCCTAACATCTAGCGAGCTCTCTACCAGTTAGCCGATCCACTGTGTTTCATCCGCCGTGGGGAGGGGGGAGAGAGATTCCCTGAGGTTAAGCATCTAACTTAACAACCCTAGTGGGGCACAGCCCAAGATAAGAATTAGAGGGGACGCTGATGACCAGCCTAGTGATAGTGTTTGCACTTTTGCAAGTGATCCTGGTGTGGGAGGGTGTGTTCCCCAGTCATGTGAGGAAACAGCAAAGAAAATATCTATTTGCAAAGGTGAAGGGGAGGTCAGCGAGATGAGCATTGCAATTATTTGCTAGTATGGGGCCCCCCAATATTCTCTCTACACAGGAGGACAGAGGCACTACTAAGCTGGGAAAAGATAGCCATGGCCCTGTGGATTTAGAAATACACCGTAACACTTCCTGCCTTTTAAATTCTATTACAAATTCCCTGCAAACAGGCTAAAATTTCACTGCCATGAGTATTTATGGGATAGTTAAGGCACAATAATTCATGTTTTGAAGGGTGCTGTCTACTTGTACTTGAGATACTGTTGTCATATATCCAGTCTAATCCACTTCTCACGCTGCCAGGTGCGTAAGGCAGATGTCTGTCATCACCAACTGGTTCTATCCCAGACCAGTCCCTTGAAGATGTTCAAGTTGATGACTTGCGATGTTGCTGCTTTAGTCATTATTGTGTTTCCTCACGTTCCTCAGGGTCACCGTCTCTTCTTTCCTCTTCATGTTGAAACAGGGCTTGTTGAAGGACCTGGTTATCTGGCACTCTCAAAACATGGCCAAGGTCAATCTGTTTTCTCCACTGTACTGTTTGTACAGCTGTGGGTAATCACGCAGGCTCTGAAATCTCAGCATTCCTTTTGCTCTCTGGCTGCTTTATGATCACTGTCCCCCCCAGGCATCCACACTGAAAGCACTTTGATTTCTGGGGAATAGACACGTCCTTCCAAGACTTCAACTTGTACAGGTGTATGTGTAATGTAATGTATTTTTAATAACAGTGGCTCAAAAGAGCTTACAGGGAAGCTTAATGTTGATACTGATGACTTCCATATGGGATGTATTCTTGTTATGGAAACAAAGAAAAGATTCCACCCATTTTGATATCATATTCTTAGACCAATGAGTAGAGATGTGCATGTCAGGTAGAGGTATCCTTAAAAGCCCTCTGCTCCAAGCTTACTCTATATTGTGTATTACACTTACATAGCCCTTGGTACAGTTAGAAAACATTGATAAAGGCGTTTAGCATTAAGAAGGCATTAGGATTAATGTTTCAGTTATTACAGTTTTCTGTATATTCAGTTTTCTAAACTAGTATTGATTGTCTGGGATTTGTTGATATAAATAGATTTTGCTGGAGGACAGGAAAATAAAAACTTCATGCTGACTTTTTAAAGATGAGGTTATAAATGCATATCAAACCTTTATTACTTTGCTCTCTGGGGCCTTTGCACTGTGACAGAACTATAAAATGTTTAGTCTGTAATGAGCACAGCTCATTATGATTTCAGTTTTCCAGGTCGGAGCTGATCACACAGCACAGCAGTCAGGGAGAGCAGGGCCAGAGTTTTGGATACACCTGGTAAAGTAACAGACTATGACCAGGTCACAGCATTGGCATGTGTACAGTAGATTCAGCGAAGAGCTCTTCAGTCTTACTGTCCTCAACATCTTCAAGGTTATCACTCATGATACAAAATTGTGTTCTTAGACTAATAACTCTTGGCAAAGTCTTCTCCAGCTCATTTTCAATAGACAAAGAAGCTGCATCAAAACCCTCCCTTGAGGCCCAACCTAAACCTTCTAGTTTCTGTGCCTGGACCTACACTTTATCTTTCTGCAGAGTATAAGAAGGCTCATGAGCCCCTTGTGGCACAGAGGCAGTGGATAACGTCTGTTAATGTGATGCCAAGACATTGTTCCTAGAGCACCTGGGTACAAAAAGGCAGAACTAACTCTGTATTAGTGTTTAAACAACAAGGCAAAACCTGGTCAGTACCAATCACCGTGACCCTGTGGAGCAGAAGAAACTTGGATGAAAGCAGCAGCTAGGTGTGGGAAGCTATAGAGCTATGTGGGAAGGTAGATGGAAGACCACCAACGCACTTTGAAGCAAGGGCTTCTTCAACACAAATCTGACCTCTCGTAATATGGCAAGCTTAACTAATGCTGTTTTATAAGGCAAATGGCCATTCTCTGTGACCAAGTTAGTCATGCATGTGCCCCCTTTCCCCTCCTCATCAGGCCTGGAAGGTCCTGCGCACCAGGCAGATTTCTTCATCCCCTCCCTACCAGCCTCAAGGTTCCTGGGCGTCGAGCTGACTACTCCCCTCCTTATCAGCCTTGAAGGTCCCCTTGACCCCATCACAGAACAGGGAAATGCACACAGAGCACTGTCTATAAAATCAAGCAGTTACAAGTCCTAAGCGGGACTTGGACCACAAATGCTGCTGGACAGCAAAACCTGGGATTCCCCAGAGGTCAGGGATGCCTACACCATCGTCTACTTCCTCCAAGGACTGAGTGAGCAACTCGTATTCTTTTACATGTTTCAAGTCTGTATTGTGACTGTTATAGTGATACTACAAGCCAAGGATTAAGATCTGACCCCATCTGCAGAGGGTACAGGTGATTAGGAATGCTAAGCTAACCTGTGCTACAAATTTTGTGCTATGCTCCTTATAAAATTGTGCTACACTGATTCTGATCATAAAAATCCTGTGCTATTCTGGTCATAAAATTGTATGCTATGCTGATCATAAAATTCTGTCAAAAAATTAAAGATTTGTTTGTAACTACAACTTAGTGCCATCATCATTCTGCCCAGGTTCCCCTTAGTCTTGGGTGACAGAACCCCTTTCACGTAAAATCTCTCTTGGCCTTGCTGGGAATAAATCATCTAGAAGTCCCATACAAATATCTGGTGCAGGTGTAGCTATTTTTGCAGCAAGGGAAACAGATTTATTCCAGTGGCAATATATCGAATAGCTCATTCTCCAGTCCAATAAAAAGCAACAGATGGCTCTTCGGCTCTGCATTGAAGGGGTCTACTAAGTGGAGTGGTCAGCCACAGAGAAAACAGAGTCTGACAAAGCCAAAGAAGGCCCGCAAGAGTGGTGGTACCAGCTGAGTGCACGCTCAGGGGGACACTTGTTAATCTCCATTTTTTTTCCCCAGGATCACCATAGCCTCCAGGCACGCACCAGCGGCTAATGTTAGTGTTGCAGGAGCCAAAGGGTTTTGCACTGAAGCGTGTAGGAGGGATGGGTATTTAGTTTGTTTCTTCATCCCGCAGAACAAGGGAAGCTTCTTGTTGGGGTTTGGAGTCTGTCACTGGGAGTGGTTAATACGAGGCGTGCATGATAGCTTATGGGAAGAAGGTTCCCTTAACCTGTCATTTCTTGCGTGGGTGTGTTTTGCCCTGGAGCAACCTTAACTGCTTTTTAACAGAACTTTTTGGTGGGAATTGTTAGGAAAGCATTTCTCTAACTACCTGAGCCTTGCTGTGTTTTTTTGGCCCTACCTATACCGCAGAATAAAATATTCTGTACATTGGGAATTCTCAAGACCTGATAGTCATCTCAATGGCACCCAATTTAAACAGAATTATTCCTGATTTACATGGGCACGAATGAGGGTTTTCCATATATAATGTAATATTTTGCCTCTCTCAGATGTATACACAAACACCGTTCTCAGCTGCCTTCTTAACAGAGGGTTAACTGCAGATGAATCAGATTAACTCCTTTGCTAAGAGCCATTACCTCCAAACTGCAGCATTGCAGAGGACCAGGAGGGCGAAGGAGAATACGTACCTGGCAATGCTTATCCAGGGGGTACTGAGGGACGTAGGTACCGAAGAGCATCTGAGACTCTTCAAGGTTGGCAGGGTTCAGATGAGAGACTTAGGTATGCATACAAAAAAAAATGCAAATTCTGCTGTTAGGGGATCGGATTTACCATTTCAGATGAGAACTGCACCTTCAGGCTCCCTCACTTTTGTGACTCCCCTAGCTGAAGGAAATGTTTTTGGTTTTGCTTTGTTTGCAGCTCTTACTCCATCAGCACCTTTTCCTAAACTACAACAAACTATAACTTTTAGCCCACACCTTTTCTTTGTCCTGCCACTATGGCAGAAAAGCCCAGCATTTCATCAAGCGGGCCAAACTGAAGCAGCTAGAAATATAAAGGATCATGTCACTTCAGTTATAATTCGCAAGTGGCTCAGGCACAGAGAGGGGCATGGGAGAGATGAGGGAGAAAGGTTAGTCTCTGCACTTTGCTTCTACTGCATTAAGGGTGTTGGTGTTGATGTAGATGCAAAATAAAGATATTCTCACCTTGAATTCCTCCAAAGCAATTCTTTCATGTGGTTGCCTCAGTAGAATGAAATATTTATGAAATAGCCAGCGCACCCACCCAGACATAAGCCAGGCACTAACTGTTCATGTTTAGAAACAAACTTTCCCCATGGGTATGTTATTCATAGCCGGTCACTTGCCAGTTTTCCCTTGGAAGATATAAACTAAACATTAGGAATAAAGGCAATGCACAGTTGGGCCTCTTTTTTTTTTTTTTTTTTTTTTTTTTTTACATCTGGATGTTGCAGCAAACCTGTAGGTTCTCCCTGTCCTTCTCTTTTCCACTCGCTCATTTACAAATCGGCTAAATCGGTGGTGCACTCCCAAAGTCTTCCTGCTGATCCACTCAAAGGCTGCACCATAGTGTATTAGCACTTGGGAAGATCCTGACACTTCCAAGAGAAATCTCAAATTCAACCGGCTGAAAAACATTTGCAGCTTTCAAATATTATTCCAGGAAAAGAGGAAATCATCCTCCCGATCCATCCTGCCAAAAGACTATGGGCATCTCTGTTGCCTGAGAAACATAACAGGTTGTTGTTATAACAGCTAGAGACTAGCTGACCTCCCGCTTCCTTTCGCCAACCAGCTGCAAAACTCCTCGGTCATGTAACAGTCTCAAATTGAACATCTGACCCCAGTTTATGCAATTCCCCTGTGACCGTTTCGTAAGCTTTTTGTCACTTCGCTTCACTCAATTGTTTGTTGAAAGCGTTCACAGTTATATTGGCTAATGTGAACATTTCAGTATGACAGATAGCCCCATCGTTAAGCCCTCGATCTCCAAGGCAACCTCACAACCTTGCTCTGAGAGTACGTCATGTCAAGAGACAAAACGAAACCCAAAAGGATACGTGGAGATAATTCCAGCTCTAACTATCCATAGTGCTATTGCGTTAACAGAGACTTTAGGAAACATTCCCAGGCTGGTTATTTAAACATGGGAGGGCATCGCAAAGATAGCATTTGTCTCTAAAGTTATACAAGCCATACGGGTCCATGAAGAGTACACTGTGAGCTCTGCCAGTAAACCCAGGGATCTTAAACAGTTTCCAAAGAGCTACACTGAAATGACTGAGGCATAAAGATATGGTGATTTCACGTGTCTGCCAAATCACTCATGCCCTACCTCTGTACAGCTCCCTTACTTGAAGCTGTAGGTGTTGAAGCAGCTTTACTAGTGTGGTCCTTGATTTGGACCTGCCACCACTCCTATGTCTGCCCTTCACAGCGTTCAGCTGAGTTGATATTAGACTCGGGCTTTTCCAGAGAAGGAAAGATTCATTCTCCACTCCATCATTTCACGGTGGTCTCTGCTGACGATGCTGCAGCAGAGCAAAAGCCTCACTGAAGAATATTGTGTAGGAGTGTTATTAAAGTAGGTCATTGCCCAAAGTGGCAGACTTAAGGGATAAAGCGAATGAAGTTCCTACCTCCTACAGTGGTTGTTTTCAGTTGGTTTCCCCACTCAGAAAGGCACAGATCGTATCTGGTCCACCTACTCATGCTCTGTCCTCACAACCATGACTCTTAAAAACCACTTTTTTTTTTCCCTATGAAAGCTGAGTTACCAACCTTGTCTTAGGATCTGGAGCACAATCCTATGCAACCCATATGCAACATCTCAATGTGACCTCAAGTCTCTGAGAAAACCTCATTGGTTTATAGTTAGTTTTGTTTGGGGTTTTTTTGCCCCACCCCAAATCCCTGCATCTCCTTTCTGTTATCATTTACTCCCTAAAAATGTTGCTATTCCTCCTTCACACTTGTGCAGGTGCTGGTGCCATTCTCTCTTCAGGCATAAAGAAAACTTAACTGGAAGGGGAGGGGGAAAGATATAATTATCAGATAGAAGAAAGGGAAAGATATTGAAAATGACCTGTTGCCAAAGAAGTTTAACACTGCCACATTTAAATGGATTGGCTCAGAAAAAAATAGCAGTTCTTATCCATGACAACATCTCAGAGATGTCAAGAAAGCTGTTGAGTATCTCTGGGCATGTGCAAAGTGTCACTGAGTCCAACAGAAATCAGAGGAAGATCAAACCTCCCTTCCCCCAGATTGGCTGAAAATTCTCCACTGCTGGGAAACATTTGAATGCCAGCACTCTTTCCACTATCCTGCGATATCGACGTAACCAAAACCACTCTGCTTTTTTCCAAATCGCTGCTGAGAACAGGGAAATAGAACAGTTAAAAGGAGAAAAAAAAAAAAAAGTAGTGTTTCCAAAAGCAGCTTAAGCGTGTGCAGCAATAACACCGATGCAAATCATTTCATGTTCTGATTTTGCTACATAGAAAGCAGAAAGCTCCTGTGCAGCTGGTAGGGCAGCAATCAAGCTGTTGCACAACTCAATATGTAGATCAGGCCCGAGGAAGTTCTGCTCGGATCTTCTTTGTACTCTGTTTTTCAAATGTGATTAACATCTGTTTTCTTAGATTAGGAAATTGCAGAGAGGTCTTATGTTACGCTTCTGAATAATTTTGAACACTGCACGACAGTGTCATGTGTTCTAGATATTTGGAGATACCAGGTTTTAGCAACTCATGCTTGGCTGCCCAGAGACTGTTTAAAGGTCATTGTCAAAGCTTTGCTCCTCTGTCTGACTCAGGTGATTTATTGTCCTCCTGAATCTGTTGACAGATTCACCTGGTATTCAAGTTTGCTAATAGCCATATTTGTTTATTTGTTAAACACAAAGGCCTGAGCCAGGGCTGGTGTCCCTGCTCTTTGAGAACTGCCAAAGGACTCTGAAGCATTCGCATCTCACAGCTGGGCTTATCTGGTTTCTAGTAAGGTGCAAGTTCCACCCAAAATTTTTTCCCTAGTCAGGATGTTTATAATCACTCCTGGAGGTTCTTTCCCTCTGTCAAATCAGATTGACCAATTGACCAACAGATTAAAAAATTATTAAGGGTGGGGAGGAAGGACAGACACACATGCACACCCACACACAAAAGCTGTGAGCACTCCGCCTTTGTGCTCACATGGGCTTTGTTTCCTCGGGAATCCAGCTACTAAAACAGGCAACAGCTGAAATCTAGCAGCAGAGCAATGAGACTGATGATTTGCAAGCCTTTTGGTTTTGGGATTTGCAACACTCATCCCTTTTTTAAACATGTTAGAGGAACACATCAGGATATGTGTGTAGGAAGGAAAAGCGTGAATAATCCAGCGGGGAAAGCTGACTTTTCATAGCTCACCACCGTAAGAACTGAAGCGTCATCAAGTGCCCTCTGTGCAGGGGGACATTTAGTGTGCATCCATCGCCCTTGCGCTCGATCCTGTGATGTCTCCTGTGAACGCTCACGCTAAATCGCTACCAGAGGAAACACCATTTTTACCAGGTCTGACAAAACACAGGATGCAAATAACCTGGGTTCAGGAATTAGTGGTCCCAAACCAGGTCAGACTGGCAATCCACAGTCCCCTCACGCCCCTCTCTCCCCGCCCACAGGCCGGAGACCTCTGTTCTCCTCCTGTGCCCACTGCCCGCCCTGTGGCAGCAGCTACATCTGCTGCTTCTCCCGTTTTTTTTTCTCCCAGATAACGGGTGGCTTCACTATGAGATCTTCTCGGTGTACAGCACAGCCAGTGCCTCCAGTTTCCAGGCCCTGTCTCGCTGTCACTGTCCCGTCCTCTCTGCCCTCCTCCACCGGCTACAGCTCCTCGCAGGGAGCGGCGGGCCCCTCTCCCTGCTGGGCACTGAGGGGAGCGCCGCGACCTGGGTGCCGGCCATGCCGGGCTGTTGATGTGCCCCCATTCCCCTGGCACGGTGAAGGAAAGCGCCGTGCTCCTGATACGCCAGGGGAGAAGAGGGCTGCAAGGAGACAGGGAGAGGGCCTGAGGGAGGGGGGTGAGGGGAAACGCGACACGACAGACACTTTCTGCGGGCCCAGACTGTGGAGAGTCGATGCCGCCGCCGCCACCCCGCCTCTCGCCTGCTTAGCCGGTCGGGCAGGGCGGTAGCGGAAGACCGGGACTGCCAGCGCGGGCGCCGGGCAGGGAACACCGAAGCCTCCCCGCCGGCCGCAGCGCCCCCGCCCAGACACTACATGTCCCGTCGTGCCGCGGGCGCGGGGAGGCCCCCTACGGCGGGGTCGCAGACTAGCTGCCAAGGAGTCGCCTGCTCGGAGGTACGGCCCAGACAGCGGCACTACCCCTACTTCGAGGGCAGCAAGGCTCGATATCACCCTCCGCACCCTCACAGCTCCGCCACGCCTCCCGCGCCGCAGGCGGTGGGCCGAAAGGCTCCGCTATGTGGCGTCCTTGCCGTCAGGCACCTGCGCGGGCGCCGTCGGGGCGGGGGCCGCGGCGGAGCGGAAGCGTGTTGCCGGGGGGACGCGGCCTGTCTCGGCGGCAGCAGCAGCAGGATGAGCGGCAAGGAAGGTGACGGCGGCGCGCGTACCTCTACCCCCCTCCCGCCACGGCCTGGCGGCAGTTGGAGCCGTCGGCTCCTCGATGCGCGGCGCGGCTCGGTACCGCCTCCCCACCGGAGCGGGGCCGCCCGCCGCCGCCTGGCGCGCAGGGGTATGGGCGGGCGCCTGTCCGGGCGTGCGGCCCATGCGCCGCCCGCCGCCGAGGGGCGGTCCAGCCGCAGGTGGCCCGGGCCGACGGCCGTGCGGGCCCTCGGGGGCCGGTTCAGCGCCCTGAGCCGGCAGGAGGCGGGGGCGTGAGGGGTTGGGACTGGCGGCGGCGGCAGAGGGAGACCCTGCGGCTGGGAGGGGGCGGAGGTGTGAGCCTCCTTCCTTCAGCTGTGCCACTGACCTCTGCCCTGACACCCAGAGAGGCACCGTTTCTTCAGAGGCCTTCTCGTTTGGGCCCTACGCCTGTGAACGTAGTTTTAGAAATTCTCGGCCTTGGTGGTAGAAAAAGCAGTTGCTGCAGCCAGAAGCCGAGTGTGTGTTAGGCCCGAAAAGCACTTGTAGCGGTAACTGGCTTCGGATAACGCAGCACTGGCTTTGTGGCCTGTGTGTTGGTTTAGCCCAGGCAGTCACAGACCTCCCTTCAGCCAGAAAGTGGGCTCTGCAGCAAGGAAGCTGGCTTTTTTTTTTTTTTTTTTTTTCCCCCCAAATTAAGGCTAAGCTACTGTTATTGCAGTCTGCGGTTTTCTGATATTCAAGTTACTGGTTATTCAGTGGAACCTCTTCTCTATCAGTTTCTCTCTTCCCCCCTACTTCAGGAGGGCCTGTTTTTTCCTGTAGGTCATTATGATGTTCCCAGCTTTTGGAATACTGCAGAGAATTTTAATTCTCTGCACTATTTCAGGGGCTGTGTTTGTAATGTTTTTAGCTGCTACAGGAAAAACAAAACCCTGAACTCATGTCCTAACAGAAAAGAAGGAAAAAATGATTTTCAGTTTCCTCTTTTAGAAAGTAACTACGCCCACTTCTGGTTTTGGTTTTGGATAATAAACAATTAAACGGAAACATTTTAAAATCCAGTGTTCGTCTGTAACTTTTAAGTAGCTTCCTTTTGTTCTTCTTTTAAGGAAATTGAGAGAACTCCACATATTCAAAAAGATATGCTTGTATGTAAGAGTCTGCCAAATTTTGGCCTCTGTTAGGAATACAAAGTGTACAGCTGTCACAAAAAGGAGGTAGCGAGAGGGAGGAATGGTTAAAACGTGAATGATATGAGTCAGTCCTAGCTGAAGGAAGGACAAAAGGAAGAAACAGCACAAAGTGTAAATCAGTAGTGAAACACAGTCCAAAAGAGATGAGTTCTGGGTGAGTTCTTTTTCTGATTACTGAAAACCCATCACATAAATAGTTTTAATGACTCCTGTCAAGCTGAATTTTTAAAATTAAAAAAACAGTAAAAAAAAAAAAAAGTCTAATCCTGTAGGCCCTTGCTTACACAAGGATTTCCACGCAGCCATTCCCTTACAGAAAGGAAACTGTAGGATCCTACCACACTCACCCATTGAAATTGGTAGGATTTTTTCTAATTTTCACTAGGAATGTGGAGGGAAAAGTAACATGCTAACATGATGACATCAGTTGGTAATAAGGTTCATCCAGTTACCTTATTCTATCCTGTAAATTATGGCTACAGTCAGCAATGCGCTGAAGACAGCATTCTGATGCTGCCTATGCTCTGGCAAAACTACTTTATTTTTAAATATATTTTTGTGTGTGTATCTTCTATTAATAGGATCGGGTGGGTTCAGAAAACGAAAGCATGACAATTTTCCACATGGTCAAAGAAGAGAGGAAAAAGAGAATGTTAATCCATCTTCAGCTCTGATGACATCTTTTAAATGTAAGCAAGCACTTGGAACGTCAGATTATGAAAACATGGTATAGAAATTGCTAGGAAATTACTAGTATTTAGTGATGGAATAAACCAGCTTTCTCTGGGGGAGAAACCTGAAACTAGTTGGACTCATGCTTCATACATTTAGAGCTTGGTGTTTTGCTTTGTGTGCATTCAAGTCCTGAGAGTGGGATTTCATATAGATCGAACTGACTCATGACTTGCTCCCTTTTTCATCCTACCTGCTGTTCCCCATCCCCAGATGGCAAACCTGATGCCAAACAAACTGCGTAACTGTTCAGCCAGACAAAAGGCGACTGGGTCCTTTGGTGGCAGAAAACTGTAAGATCTGTAGAGGTGTAATGCAAAATCTGAGCCGCAGGGACAAAAGGAGGAGATGTCTACCTTTGGGAAGACTGAGAAGGCTCTTAGCTGTTGACCTTAGCTTTGATGCATAGATGACTAAGCTACTTCAGTGTAAATCTGGATGCATTGATTTGCGAGTTGGTAGCTGCTTATACACACACTTTTTAAAAATAAGAGTTTAGCAAACTAATATACACCTGTATGTAGACACTTATTTCAGTTTGAGTGCCTCTTTAAAATTAGTGTATATTTCAGTTTCTTTAAATAAGCAAGTGTAAACTTCCCTCCAACCAAATTGTTTTCATAGGATTTTGCACACAACCAGATTTAAACTCTGGTAAATTTAGTTGAACTTTCTCATTAGGCAAGTCCTAACAAGATGAAGTTGAGTTTCAGAAATGAGAAGCCTTGACAGAAGGAGGAAAGAATGTGATATGGGGAACAGATTAATTCTTGGTGTAAAATTTTCTCCATGCCCCCTATGTTTTATGAAGCTAAGGAGGATGAAGTAGTAAGAGCTGGATGGCTGCTATAGATGGTCACTTCAACATCATATAATTTCCTTGCTTTCTTTAAAACAGATACTTCTTTTTTTCAGTGGAAGTCAGCTTGGCAGATGATTAAATTTGACCCCTGAACTTTTATACTGAATAACGTACGTACACTTGCACACTTGCACTTGAATTGAGTAGTGCAACTGTACTTTTAGCTTTAATTTTTCACCCTCAAGCATATCAGTTTTTCATAAGGTTGCCATTAATTCAAGCTCAAAGCAACACTTGTTTTCCTCCTTTCCCATGAGATCCTGTCAGCAGCATTTGGTTAATTTCAGAAAGGATGTAAGTGACATGGTTTATTCAGCTTTTCAAAGATCCATTCTTTATATTGCACTTTTGATTATAAGCCCCAGACAGAGAGATTTGTAGTCTTTAGCCTGACCATTTGTGGTCAGGCACAAGTGTTAAGAAAAGGTGTGCTCCAGATAGCTGATAATTGAGCAAGCTGTGTAAGGTGAACTGTAGTGGTGCACTGTTTCTATGTATGTTGCCTGAATGTAAACAACTTAATATGTAAAATTTAATGTTTGTACACATTTTGCTCTTTTTCATTTATTTGGAAAAATCTTGTACTTGAATTGACATAGTTATCTGTTGGCACCAAAGATTTCTAAAAAATTAATGAGAAATTGTCTTCTATAATAATTAATACAAAAAAGCAGTATTCAGTTATATCTTCTTTTTGCTTAATAAGTTTTAAATATAACAGCTGAGTGATAGAGAGAGTGGATAATATCTTATTTGTAAGGTTAAGATTTATTAAGTGTCATTTTTAATGGTCTGATTCTGCACCACCAAAATCAATAGAGTCTAAGTCTTTGCTTTCAGTGATAGATTAGACATTAAAGTGGAATATGTGGAGGAAAAGGCTGTGTAGTCTCGATGTGTTAGCCTGGAGAATCCCCCAAGTAGTAAGCCTCTGAAATTTTAGGCAACAGTACAGTAGGTTTTCTTGCATCCTTTTGGGCTAAAGATTGTCGTATTTGTCCATGTTTTACTTGAGGTCACAAAACGCTTCCTAGTAGTCCCTAACAGGTTTAAAATCTGACATAAAAGTCTAAAAGCCACAACTGTCCAGAAGAGATCGGGGGCATTGCTAATATTGTAGATCTTCAGAATAGTGAATTTCCTGGTAAATGAAATTGGCAAAGGGTCATTGGAATTGTCATGCATGGCATCGAACAAAGGAAAGTACCATTTACCCTCCTCAAGTTCCTGTCACTATGACTTGAGGGAAAATTTCTTCTTGATGGTAATTCAGTGGTGGACTTGACTCTCAGAATTTGGAAGAGACACAGCAATCAGACGTGTGAAAGACTTAAAAGATCAGAGGGAGCATTTGTGACTTAGAGTTTCAGAAGAAGCTTGGAGGGAACAGAACAAAATACGAGGAACCAGGTTTTTATTGAGGTGATGAGAAATACAATTTCTCATGAAGCTACTTCTGTAGCTTCATCTGAACTTTGCTTGCCAGCAAACTGCTGTGCTTTTCTAAAGGGTATTCACTTATCAGACCCTTTAAAAATGTGACCTCTTAGCTCATTTTCTCCATCCTCTCACATGGACACTTTAACACCGCAGGCGGTTACGCAGGAAATGTGTCAGATTTCTTGTAAGTATTTATTCATTGTTTATTTAGTGGAATAATGGTCTATAAAATGTTAATGGTATTTGTGAAACATTCATAATATTTGACTGTGTTAACCAGATACACATTCTCTCTTCTCTGGGTTCATTGTAGTTAGAGAGAATTTACATCAATAACTAGAAATCTTATTTTAAGTAATTGATCTCACTTTGCTTTAGGACTTCTAATTCTTAGGGATATTAAAATACTTTACTTTTGGCCAAGTCCAGTTGGAATGTGAAATACAACCTTTCTTTTTGCTAGCTGGTGCATTTTTAAAACTGTATGTGCCTTAGTCAAATCCCTTTTTGTTTGTTTTGCTTTAGAGACTGTTGAATCTTATTTTCTAATGATTGTAGGGTTTTACTTTTTAATTTATCTTGCTGAATTTGGGTGAAATTTTAAGTTAGTTTCCTGACAGCAGTATTGCAGAATAGATTTTACTAGTTAAAACAAGTATTTTACCTTTAAATTGTTTGGGCTGCCTTAAAGCATCATCAGAGTTGATGTGTATTTAAACCTGACTTATTATAAAAAAGTAGTATTAACGATGAATTTTGCAGCTCTGGCAAGTGGTAGGCAGTGGTGGCCTCCGCAGCCATGCACCATGCAGGAGCAGCTGCCCTGGCCACCTTGGGAAAAGGCACAGCAGGGAAAAGGCTGGTGGGGCTGGAGACTACAAGCAGTTTCTGTAGCGCAGGCTCTTTGCTCTTGCCCTGCGCTGTATCCATGTGATAACCATGCTTGTTACTGCAATGATTGACTCTGCAGCGTTTCAGCTGGAGCTTGACACCAGGCATGATAAGTATGAACGGCTTGTGAAGCTCAGTCGTGATATAACTATCGAAAGCAAAAGAACGATATTTCTGCTCCACAGGTTTACCAGGTGAGTCACCTTGAACACAAACCTGTTCACAGAAACCTAGAAGCTGCCTCGCAGTGTTCTTTGTATTTGTGATTAATAGCTGCAATGTTCTGTTGAGAGGAATTTAATTAGCTTCCCATAAACATCCTTTAGGGTGAGCTAATGAACGCACACTCCAGTTAGAGAATTGAAAGATGCGGGTTCAGGTTTCTCAGTTGATTTTATTGGCGTATTAAACAGGATCAGAATAGCAGAGTATAACAGCAGATGAGGGCTTTCCAGCTTCGAGCAAGCTGAGAGAAGAGCATGCACCCTTCCTTCAGGCTAGCTGCCTCTGCAGTTACTTCCCCATTTTGGTTTTTGCAGCCCCACCCTAATCATCAATGCGAAAAGGAGGTGACTTGGCTTCTGTTTACTTCATTACACACTGCAGTCTAAGAGGCTTTTGTGTGAAGTTTTGAGCTTCTACATGTTTTGTGTTCTCGTGAGCCTTCAAGCAGTCTTTGGAAGCCACAGGCAAACTAGAAGAATAACAGGAAAATTTGAAGCTTTGCATAGCCTGTTGTATAAATTATTTACTGTATGTGTCAAACATTGGTCTTACGTGTTACCCTTACAGCAGCTCTCCCTGTTCCTTTTCCCAAATTTATTTTTTTGTTAGCTATCAATGCATTTCTGCTGTAGTAGTAACTATTTATAGTAACCATAGTAGTAACAGTTATAAATAGGGATTATGAAATTGCCCTCTTTTTAACTTCATCTTCTTCTGCAAAGAGGCATTGTGATAATTCTAGTAACCGCTACAACCTTGACTGTAAATAGCTACTCCCACTGCAGAGGCTAGATATGCTGGGAACTGGTAGAGGAAAGAACAACAACAAAAAAACTCTTCTTTACTCCAAATTTTAGATTCCTCTTTTGTAAGATATTCTTGGTTTTGTGAGAGTGGAAGCCTTCCATGCTGTATTTTTATTTCCTTCTCCTTTGCTTTTTGCTGTTATTGTGGCTTTGCTTTCAGAAAACTGTTAGTATTTAAATGTTTTCTCAAGACCAGTCTATCAGTAGTTCCTTAAATAGACTGTAAACTAATATACCATATAGATTATTTGGAAGTGGGGAAAGTTTAAAGGAAATTAGATAAACTAAATTTTAAATGCCAAGCATATGTTGTGGTTGTGAATCAGATACTTCAGCTGTTCCCAAATAGCATAGTCCATAATTACTTCCTAAAAAAAAAAAATCACACGTAGAACTAAATCATGTATTGTATTTTGCAATACTGTAATGTATTGCAAAATATATTTTTTTAAAAGGTCGAAGGACTTCTGCAAACACTGCTAGTTTCCCAGAATACTTTTTTGAAGCCTTTGCATGTGTGTCTCATTGTTCTTACTTAAGCAATAATTAAAATTCTAGTCTGGAATAAACATCATGCTACCAGAACTGTTTGGCTTGTTGATTATATTCATGGTAAGAATCTACAGGATTTCAGAATCTGCAGTAGGTATCTCATTCCGATATTGGCTTTGCTTTTGCCACTTTTGGTCAGTAAAAGAAAACGTGTAATATTTTTAAACTGTTTGCTCATGTTCTGAAATCTGCTCTTTCAGTTTCTGTTTTATGATTGCAGTGCTCCCAATGGTGAAGAAATACTAAATGAATCTGAAGTCAAGCTAGATGCTGTCCGACGGAAGATTAAGCAGGTGGCACAAGAACTGATTGGAGAAGACATGTATCAGTTCCACAGAGCTATATCTCCAGGTAAACAGTTTTAAAATAGGGAAAGTATTTTAAAATGAATGCAATGTACTATTTTAAAATAGGGCAAGTATGATAAGGGCAAGTAAAAGGGCTCAGTTTCTCTTTATGTAGCAGTGGTTCCTCTTCATGCTACAGGTCTGAATTTGTCACATTTCTGTGGTTGTAAATCAGGACTCAGATTAATCTTTGTTGTTAGCAAAGTTAGCTCTGGTATTAGAGAGGCTATTGCCCTACAGTCTTCTTATTATTGCAGTTAAATGAAGACTTAAATGGGAGAATACAATTGGAAAAATGTGGACCCTAAACTGAAGTTGGGATTAGTTCTAATGAATGTACTGGCTGGTCCTCTCTGTCTGAGAGGAGTATTTGCAACACACTCATTTACCCCACCTGAAGGGCTTATACTTTCTGGGAGGAGAGTTGGAGTGACTATTTTGTGAAATGATCCCGTTTTGAGTTGATAAAGTTCATGAATTAAAATGTGTAATTAGTATTATTTTTCTTCTAGATGTGCTTCTGCCTCTGCGTTACAAGCATTAAGTCAGAGTTTATATTTGTTTCAATCGCATCTTTTTCTGCTCCTCTCTATAAGTAGCAGTCTTTACTAAAATCCTTGAGATACTAAGTCCCAGTGCTTTCATGACTCTTGCTGTCAAATCATATTTCTTTGCTAACAATCTGAATCTTACCTTGAACTGTTATGCCTTGTTTGTGGCAACATGAGTAAAACACCTAACTGCTTCTTTGACATCTCATTCATGGTAGAAATGTGTCTTGTGTTTATTAGTCTTGTTTTAAACATGTTGGAATTCTCTATATCTTTCCTTCTTCAGGCAAGACTCCTTCACTGAGGAGAGCTGAGAATTGCCCTGAATGATTTAATTGTTTAAACATGTCCATAGATAGGATTTATTTGATAAACTAGCAGCAAATACATGTATGTAATTTACAAGACAAACAGTGCACAGTTTAATTTGTACTTATGCCTTAAACAAATTTAAGTTTGTTAAGAGTGAGACAGCTCTTGAGTGAAAGCTCAGTTTGGCACTTATGAACCAGAAGGAGCTTGCCGTGCTAGTCTTCAATGGCTCTACTTCAGTTCCCCAGTCCTCTTACCTGTGGTGCATTGGGTTGTTCAAATTAAATCTAAGTAGTTATTCTTAGAAGAGCTACTTACAATCTGTGTGTGTCTTGCTGCCATTTATAGGTTAGTACTATAATGAGGCAATGAAAAGAAAGAGAGAATTCAAAATTCTGACACTACAGATGACCTCGAACTGGGAACAAAACTAGTCCAAGTATATTATGAGTACCTTGACAGGCTGAAAATGTGTTTGGATTTTCATTTTATGGACTGCTTATAAAAGCTGAAAATCCTTGCATTCAGTTTTATGAACAAAAAATTTTGAAAGCTTCATTGAGACTTGTAAACCTTGTTTGAATAACCCATGAAGTTTGTAGTCCTGTGTAACTCATGTAACACCATCTATAGAACAACAGCATTTGAGGTCTGATGCCTCCCCAATCTTTGTGAGACTTCATGATACAAGCTATCAGCCTTGCCCTTTCAGCAAAATTGTTACAGGGTAACCAGTTTACCCTGCATCAGCTGCTTCACCTGAATTGTCTTTATTTTCTTAGTATGTGGCTTTGCATGGGTAAATCCAAAGCGGCATACCTACCTCTATTTTTACTGAGGGGCAGCTTGCCTGGACTTAGCTTGCATTCATCTCAGATGTAATAAAGTACACCTACATAGCAGACATATGGAAACTTACAGCCTGGTAACTTCTGTATGGACCCATGTCTTACAAAACAAGTGAGCAAACCTGACGCCATGTTTCTACTTCCATGTTCTCTCCTCTGAGTGGAAAAAAAATACTTGTTTTGTTTTGTTTTCTTTTTTTCAAAATACGTATTTTTCAACCTGAAAAGTTAAGATTTTTATATGAAGGATATATAAACTTAAGCTAGTCACAGCAACCTGAAAATAAAGAAATTAATGAAAAAATTTCTGTTCATATTTGCTTTGTGTATTTGGTAAATACTCATGTACAGTCAGCTACACTGATTCTCCTGTATAATCAATTCCTAACTTGCATAAAGATATCTTTTAATATCAAAACGGAGCAGAATAAACTCTTTAGAAAACAACTGAAAATACACTATCAGAAACAATTCAGCATTTCTAAAACTTTTCCCCAGTGTTTTGAATCTCAGCCTCTTAAAATGACTAAGATGTATTTGTCCATCGTAGAGCGGGCCAAATTACTCTAGACCTCTAGCAGAGGAAGTTAGAGTCCTGCTGCATGTGTATGATGACTCAATGCCTCCACAGCTGCAAAGCTTTTATATATACAACAGCACATCCCTAACACTTGCACGGGACTTGTGGTGGAGTGAGGTTATCATAGAATCATAGACAACTTAAAAGAATGAATCTTACTGACCTCTCTAGGTAATAAGAAAGAAGGCAAAGAAGTATTAGTACACTAAATAATAAGGGGGAGGAGAAGTAGACTGCTGTCCATCTTTCTAGCAATAAGGTGTGCATTCTCTCAAAGAAATGGATGAACTTTGCAGTTTTGGGACAGAACTAAAGGATAGAAATATGCAGGCCTCCCTGTTGCATTTCTGGAGCCCTCGTAGGTTGCTCTGGATTGGAGTGGAATGTTTGGAGTTAGAACTGGGAATGGCTGTACTTTTACCTTTTTCCTCTCATTAGGTGACATGGGTTAGTGGCAATGCTGTGGAATCTCCTCAGTTGTAAAATGCTGCCTGGCCCTGAGATCTCCCCGTTGTTTCTGTAATTAAGTAGTTCTTGCCCCATTAAGATGACTGTTTACAAAATCCAACTGAAATAAGTTGCCTTCATTCCATTTCTGTAGGTCACCCACAGTGTCTACTTAAATTCTGTCTCTTCTACATGCTGCTCCTCTGTGAGGGGAGTTTGTTCTAGCCGGTGTCCATCGTGCATGTTTTATAAGGGTGCATGTTAGTATATACATGTGTGTCACTGAGAAGACAGGGAATGCTTTTAGGCATTGTTTAAATGAGCTCATGTGTATGACAAGTATGAAATGCAAACTTTTAGCCTGAGCTTTACTCTTACCTTGTTCATTAGGTCTTCTGCTTTCCAGTTAGTCATTGGGATGTCAAAAAAGGAATATGCAGGCTTAAAGACTTGTAGATCTTGATTGCACTGAATATAGGATCAAGGAGGTGACGGAGATGTAAAGATGCTTGCCAGCCGGATTATGAAGCTGAGGTAGAAAACCTAGAGACGTGAAGAATGGGGACAATTAGATAAAGAGCAACTGTGAGAGAGAATGCTTTATCCCACCGCCCCCCACTGTTTATGAAGAACTGTAACTGGTGAGGGAAAACCAGTGATAAGTGTAAAGATTGTTGGTTTTGGTTTTGTTTTTAAGTGTCACGTTCTTTAAATGTTGCTTTGTTTTTTTCAGAGTGGAAAAAAACTTGCATGCCTTTTTGAAAATAAGTGTAGCTAGGAAAAGTGCTAGATCTTTTGTCTTTATGTATTTCCTAGAGCTCTAAGTCTTGACCTTCCTTTCACCTAGTTTTCACTTCTGATTTTGTATTTTAAAGAAATTCTGGAGAACTAGTTAAAAAGCTTTTTCTGAACAAAAACATTGCCATTAAAGTGCTTATTTTCTTCAAAAAAGAATAAAGAAACGCCTATGTCCCATATCTCAAAAGCAACATGTCCAATTAACCTCAAACTTCCTAAAAATATTCTCCTTTGTCTTGAAACCAAACATGAAACATCCTCCTGTTCCCCACCCTACCTCTCTTAGAAGGAGTAAAAGGGATCAAAACTGGTCTTATAATGGAAACCATCGTAGCAGCCTTAACTGGGGAATCATGACTGCATAATAAAGCTGCCTAATACATATTTTATTCGGTATAATAACTGTTAGCCTATAAATAGAACAGTGCTATGAGTATAATGCTTGGGAATATTGTTTGCCACTTGTAATTGTTAAATGCTTTTTTTGGGGTTACTCCAAGCAGTTGTTCTTTTGACTTGAAGATAAAACAATTCTGGCAGAGCACTAAAGGAGTTTCATGCTTTCCCTCATTAAGAATAGTGCTAATGGCACGCAGGACGTTTCCCCAAAGGACACTTGCATGAGCTCAAACACTGAGTATAGCACTAATTGAACAACAACAAAAACTGATGACTGTTTTCTACACATTTCTTAACAGTACAGATTGTCCCAGGGGATGATTAAACAAGCAAACAAAGAGATACTGAAATAATGAAGTCTTTTTTTAATGTAGAGCTCTTCATTTGTTATTTTAGAATGTTCTGCTTTGTTGATATTTTTAAAGCTTTACTATTTGTAATATAGAATTCCTGCTCCTTTGCCCCACTTCGCAATGTATACCTTATATATCCTGTGAGGAAACGTGCACTGTTTCTTTAAAATTGTTGTGAGACACTGTGCAAGAAAAGGGCTGAAAAAGGTTGTATGAATCTATGAAGGGGAGGAAGAAATATTTCAAGATTTTATATATGTGTGTGTGTGTATGTGTTTGGGTATTTTTATATATATATATATATATTCAACTCTAAAATGCTAAGGAAAATATCAATAGTATACAGGAAAGACCTGTACGAGCCTTAAAGACAAGAAAGGCAGTGCTCTGCTACATGTTAGGATTTATGCAATTATTCTAAGCATGTTCTAAATCTACTCTGCATAAATGCAAAACTTGCATAATGCAGAGGGAAACTGAGAATTGCGTGATAGGTTGGCATTGTGTGGGACTGAATGGAGTACCTTTTTAATGTGATTTACTAAATTAAATTTCTAGCTATTTGAATACTTACTCAGTTTGTTTTCCCTTAACAATAAGGGCGTATGAGAGAACTGTAAGGCTTCTGAGAGGTTAAACTATTTTCTATAGGGCAGCTTGACTGAAAACCCTCTTGGAGTGATAGTTTTAGCTACGTGTTGATGTTTTTACAATGAGGTCATTAGATTCTGCTAGGAGCAAGTACAGGTGTGGCGTTAGCTTCACAGCTGATAGCTGTGCATAAGACAAAACACGGAACGAAGAACCCATAATTCTTCTGGGGCTTCTCCAGTAGGGTAGCGTGGAGTGATGATAGTAGATGCAACTAGAGCACTGTTGGCTGACCTTTCTGTTTGCTGTGTGCCTGTGCTAGCAGCAGTGGTGAGTGGAGTGGTGTGCACAGAGAAGCTCATTAGCTCTTTATCATGTCTGCACTTGCTCTCAATAGGATTAGATGACGAGGCTGTAAAGTGTCAGCACCTTGTCAAAACTATTGCTCTGTGACTGCTTCAGCTGATGGTGATGCGGGAAATTCTGTGTAAAAGTTCAGCATTGACGCAATCTAACACATAATTTATCTTGTGCAGGCACTATTTGTGTTCTGAGAGAGTGATATAATGGAGTTTATTTCTGTCTCCTGCCTTACGCCATTTAGAGTCACTTTAGGCGTATAATCATACTGCAACAAACCACATTGCTGGATTGGACAAAGTCAGTTTCTGTGTGGATGAAAGGGAAATACTTTAATTGTGCTAGAGTATGTAGGACCACTAGGCATGATGCTGTAAGAGATGCTATGGAGATGAGTGAGGTCTGTCCAAGCAGGCCAGGTTTGGATTACTGATTATTTAAGTAATATTGTTTCTTTTGGTATTGTATGAAGGACTCGCGTTAGAACACAAACTACAGGAACTATTCAGGTAATGATTTCTGTGTTACCTGTTTTTTTTTGGTTCTTAACTCTTTCATAATATGGGAAGAACATGTATTTGTAAACACCTATGTATTTCTGAAATAATATCAAGGTAAAGAACTATCTGCGCATCTCGAACAGTAGAAGTAGGACTTTTTTTTATTCTTAAGAAAGTTTAAAAATGTAATAAAAATAGGTGGGATATTAACCCGTAGGTTGGCGATACAAAGGAAAAGCTTTTTACTGCATGAGGAAGGTATCATTAATTGTAAACGTCTCACCCAGGAAAAAACTTGAATACACCTAAAACTTGAAAGGAAAGCTATCCATGAAGGAAGCAATCAGGTTTCTGCAAGATGGTGGGAAAACACAATAACACAGGAACAGGATGTAACTGAAGAATTAAAGTTCATCTCTGCTGTTGTGGGTGAGAGGTAAAATGCCAGAAATGGAAACCAAGTTTCCTGGTTATGCTGGAATATTAATGGAATTTGCAGTGAATAAGATAATATTTATCAGCCCTAATTTTGTTGATTTCTTTGTTTCTCTGTTTTGTTACTTTCACTCTTTCTCTGATGTTCTGTCATCACCAAATGTGCCAACAAACTTTGTCAAACTGATTTTTTTCTACTCTGCAAGTTGCTTATTTGAAACTCGATACCTTCATCTTGTTGCATTTTACTACCCTTTGATTATTTCTGGTTCATGCCTTCTTTCTGTGTTCTTCCAGGGAAAGTGAAAAATCAGCAACTGCAAAGCCTCTCACTTTTTACTTTGTGCTGCAGGGTTTGTATGTCCATATGTAAAAACTTCAAACACACCTAGGAAAATTAATGTTAATTCAGACATGACCAAACAGGGCATGTGCTATGTGAGCACTGGTTATCAGCTGATCCCTGAATGAGCTATTGAGTGCAGCATAAGCCATAAATTCAGCAGGAGGCATTGAGAGCAGCGTTAAGTCCGTAAGAGAAGCTATGTACCGTCTTTTAAAGACGCTTGCTATGGATCGGGCCAAAGATTGTCCTTTCCTAGTTCTAACTTAAGACCTAACTGTCCTAAAGTCCTGCAGTACTATTATGGAAAATACTGCAGTTGTTTACATGACAGTCTGAAACTGGTGAAGCTATTTGTCTTTTAATTCAGTTTCATAGTTTAATTCAGTTTCTCCTCCTCATCAAATGGAGGAGACCTTGTCCTCTGGCTTGGGAATTTTTTTTGACCCCGCAGCTGTTAACATCAGTCATTCACAGACCAGAGCTCTCCAGCCTTTACAGGAACCAAGTGCAGGTGGAACATGAGAGAAGACCAAGAAAAAGCTATGAACCCTTTTTGTTTGTTTGTTTAAAATCACAAAGGAGAATGTGTCATAGAGGAACTCCATTCCAGGAAACAACTAGTATAGCACATCGTGATTAGGTTTTGTTTTTCAGTCATGTGAGAAATAGGGGTTGGTGAGTGGTGACGTACCTTTTTTACCATCTCACCACATCTATATCTATGAGGATAAACGGACACCATTGGTACTTCTCATGTGCTAGTGAGTTGGGACTGTTGCATGGAAACAACATCATCTTGAGGAGAACTTTCACTGGGGTTTGAACTGAAGAAGCTATGCTGTGTTAGGTGCTTTTCCTTCTTTGATCGTTGAACATCCTGGCTGAATCAGAGCTTCCTTTCTTTGGTATCTTGAACACTTCTCCTGACGGCTCTTAGTAGTGTGAAATTTGCCATCTAACTGAATGACTTCTAAAACTCTGTATCAGTTATCAAGGCAATTAGAAGTAGTCAAAGAAATTAGGAAGACTGCTTGTCACAGGGATAGTTTGGTGGGGTTTTGTTTGTTTTTTAAGAACTCATGTAGAACATCGGGTGCTACAAAAACACCCACTCTTCAGAACAAAAAAATCGGTTACAAAAGTGGTACATCCCTCAGGTCAAGTAGGAGCAAAATGAAAGCTTGTGACTTTCTCATCCACAATGAGTCATCTGCAAAAAACCTAGCATTTGTCATATGTACACGTGTTTCTAATAACAATAAAAAAAAAAGGCTCGATTAAACTGGTCTCTGCATTGAGAAATTAAAATATTCTTGCAGTTCTCTGCAGGGTTTTTGTGCCTGTTTGGGGAAGCAATTTAACTCTCACAGGCACCTATGCCTATTAAATCGGGAGCCTATATTTGTTTCTGTAATTATTGGGAAAACAGACTAATCTTGGGATTCCCTTTTCCCTAAAGTTGGTGTGTATTCAACTTTAAACAAAGTGCAAGCAATATTAACACTTCAGTATCTGAAATACATCACTTCAACATATGCAGCTAGACGGGAACAGAACTTCTTGGTGGTCGTAGATATGTCAAGTAGCAATTGACTAATCAATAAAGCATTTGGGGCTTATTATGAGAAATTTACATCAGTTTAATTATTGATATGACAGTAAACCAGTTTAGACAAATCACTGCTAGATGTAATATACATTCTTTATTTATATTCTATTAGTAGTCAGTTCAAGTTTACTTAAAGTAAGTTTTTCTGACAAATATTCACATCTGTGTTTGTATTGATTACTCAAGTAATTCAAAACTGGATTGATAAAATGGAGCAGCTTGTTTATGTGGATGTGGACTTATCTGTGGGTTTTTTCTCACCAGTTCTCTTAAAAGTTCAAAAACTACTCATAGCCCTACCTGCCATACTCAGCTTTTGAAGTATTACTCAGTGAATAGAAAGAGATTCCCCCAGCTTCCTCCCTCCCCCCCCCGTCGCCTCCCCCCCAAATATGTAAGCTGTTATGGACATTTGTTCTAGTGCTTTTATTTGTATTTGCTAGTTAGTCCCATTTTATAAAATATAAATCATGCCTGAGTGGAATTATTCTTTTAAGCCATTTCACACCAGGATGTCCAGGGTACACCTGTCTCTGAGGATAGCTGGCTTTATGCTCTTTTGGTGTGCTGTTATAAAATTAACCTTTGACTTCATGCTCGCAATCAACAAAGTTGATTGTTTCACAGCCTCAGTTTTAATTACGTAAGTTTTTATCACTTGTGTGTGGAAAGAGACCTGTGAGTCAAAGGAACCATTGCCAAATCTGCAGAGAATTTAAATGGAAAAGGCTGAGGTGTGAATTGTCTGTTTCATCTTAATAGGATACTGACTCTGAAGCAAAATGATTTAATTTGTGTATTAATGCTTTTACATTTATTGCTTGTACTTGTTTCATTTGAGGTACCTGGTTAATTATTTGCTTATTTCAGCAGTTCTCCCCTTCATTGATCAATACGCTTGTAGAAGTGGGTTCTTTAACTCTACCATCCTTCCCATATTCTGCAGAGCTTAGTAATAAGGACTCTCCAGTTTAACTTCGATTTTTCTGTGTTTGAGATTTCCACAAGAATATGACTCCATTTTTTTTCTGGATTGTGTGAGTTTTTTCGGGTTTGTGTGTGGTTCTTTTTTAATAATGGGAGTGTAACTTGGCAGCCTAAATATGATAATAAGATAGAGCTATGGCTTTGCTGGTTTGATTTTGTAATGCATTTGCAAGAGGGTAGTTTCAAATGACTTGCCCTGTAAATAATGTGCCCCACCCTTCATATAGTGATCCTGGAAGAAACTTGCTGTGTCTGTTTTCCTACCATCCTTCTAGTGGCTGCTCTTGGCCTATGATTCCGGTTGCACAGTTTAGGGAGGGAGCTGGGTAAGAGAACACAGGCTGTCTGCTGCTTGTGTCCTACCCATCAGCACAGGCTGCTCTGTGACCAAAAACACACAGAGTAACGAAAGTGGACGAAGGGATAGAAGGAAAATGAGTTTGAGAAGAGACAGGGAGAGAAGCAGATGATTTAGGAAAATGGCAGGTAGCATTGGCATTGCTAAACTTAAGAACTGAGAGGCATGAAATCCTTTTTAACCCATTTTTTAACTGTTGAACAGGTATTTAAAGAAGGAAATGAAGTAAACAAAATTTTAGGAGGATACTTTCACCTCTTGTTCAATCTGTCATTCTGAGTTAAAACTTCCATGCATGCATGTATGTCTCAGGTGGAACTACCCTAACCTGACTCCTGCAATTAAGGAACTCCTGTTCTTTACTTGCTTTTTAAGTAGAAGTATCTTTTCCTACCCCTTACACATTCATTTGACTCTTGGATTGAGTGCTACAATTACTTGTTTTTTTGAAGAAACCTGATGAAGTTTCTTAGAAAAACTGCTTAGCAGTTCTTTCTGAGAGCTTGTATATGTAGATAAAGATAGATGCCTTGAATATCAGCTGATCAGCTGTCAAAAAAATGCAGAATCTTTCAGGCACAAAATCTCCTCCTTCATAGATAATATGTGCTCGGAAGATCCCTCAGTGTAACTTACCAGTTCTTATGTAGAAAATAAATCTTCAAAATATAGAAGGAAGCTGTTATACTGGGTTGCTGTAATTTGTCACTAGTACAAGCTATTTATATAGACTAATTGTAATAAAATACTAGAATACTTAAGCATTTTGTTACCTTACATCTGCAATTTTAAGAAGTGCCATTAGAAATAATACAGTGCTTTTAATTGGGATTTTCAGTCCATGTACTAGAAAAAAAAATTACGTAAAAGGCAGTCTTACAAACTGTTCCATTACTGGCAGCTCAATCCGTAAATAAGCCAGTTTTGGAATAAATCCAAAACAAGAGCATAAGGGGAAGGGTATTGTTGGATGGTGTAGTGAAATGGGATGGGGTTTTTCACCTTGGGGATTATTTGCTGAAAATAGCGGATGTCCTACCATTAAGCTAAAACATAACATGTTTAAACATCCTTCTACCTGCACATGGAAACACCTTATTTCAAGGCCTTGGGTCATTGAAGTGTCATGTTGTAGCTACTTCTGGAAGAAGGACTTTAAAAAGACCAAAAAAAAAAGGCAAATATGAATATTTTTTGCAAAGTATTTGTAACCAGGATTTGTTACCAGTCTATTTGTAATGGTAACAACTTTAAATGAGGTTTTCTAAGGCTTACTTGTAAATAGTGGGAGATAGATTCCCTAATTGTGAAAAGGTGACAGTAAATGACAAACCAGACTATGTGTGCAACATTCACATGGTGGTGTTAAACGGGAATGAGGAGAAGAGTGGAACCATGTCAGCTAGGGTGGGACAGCAGGAGAAATCAAAAATATGTGTATGTATACCTACATATAAATATGCATATATAAAAAAAAAAAAAAAAAAAGAAAACAAAAAATGAATAGAGGAGCCAAACACGCTGTAAAAGGACAAAATGCTTGTGGAGAAGTAGTAAAATGGAGTGAGGTGAAACTGGAAGTTACGATTGATCGAGAAAACAGTTTACCAAAAGGTTTGAGAGCTGAGCTGATCTCTCTGTGAACTTGGGAAAATGCCAAGTTGATTCTTTGTATGTGATAATCTTCTCCACAGGTAGCAGAGAGAGGTTCTCACAGATGTTGTCATATTGAGTGCTGCTGTATCTGGTAGCTTACAGCTTATCCTCAGAAAAAGCCAAAATTTCGTAATGAGTTACTGTCTGTGTTACATCAGAGGGTAAGTCAGGAAAAGAACAGGTGATGAGATCTGCCTCTCTGCAGTTTCTGAAGTTATTTATCGTAGAAGATACTGAGTAGCTTTTATCTAGTATTCTTCTATTAGTTGTGCCCAGAATGCTTTACCTGAATTCAGTTGATGAAATTATTGTATTTAATTGGCCTTATAGCTCCCTGAGTGCATTCTGATTTGTGAACAGCAGTGCTGAGCGTGGCTTTGGTTGCTGTAAGGGTTTGGTTGGTGGTTGCTGCTGCATAAAGGGTGCAGGCTGAATTGCCTTTCTGAATTGCCTCCACTCACCTTGCAAATACATATTTAAAAGGAAGAAATGCTGGTCTCTCATCATGCTTCTGTGATTGTAATGTGGAAAGCCTTCTACAACTGAATTTTCTTTTGAGGTTACCTCTAGATTTGCAAGGGTATTTCCACCCTCATCTGTTATTCAAATCTATGTTCTTTTCTTTTTGATTTAGACTTTTCCTTTGATCCAGATGAAGTCTAAATTTGCTGCTTCCTGCATATCTCCATAGGCTGAGGTTCTGGCCCTGTAGAGGTCAGTTGAGGATTTTAAGATTATTCTAATGAAACCAGGATTCTACTTCTGGGACCCTTTCTTACTTCCACGTTTTCTCACTTTACTCACTGGCAAAACTGTTGTCTAATCCTGGCCCTTTTGCAGTGTGATACAGCAGTGTCACCTCTTTACTTCTCTTGAAGTGAAACCAACTCTTTAAAATGGCTCAGAATGGCTCTGCTAGAGACATCTCTGTCATGTTACGGTCTGTTCCTTTAACATCCTCCTTTGGCACTTTCTCCACCCATAGGTTGAATATACATGTGCATTGATTTTTGTCTTCAAATCTTTTTTTACATTAGTCCTGCCGTGGCTGTTTGTCCCAGGTTTGTTTCTGCTTTTTTTCTACCAACACCTGCCAACTTCAGCTTTCTGCTTATGAACTTTTCCCACATCCTTGCCCCAAATCTGTTCTCTGCACATAAGGAAAAACTGACAGAACCCGTGAAATCGCTGTCGGAACAGTCAAACTCTTTTTTACGTCTCACCTTTGCTATAATGCATACAGAAAGTCACCATCTGCTAAGTAGGTAGCGAGAGGTAATTGTGGCAGGTGGCTGCAGATGGCATACAAATCTGGTAGAAGCTACATTTGTTATCCCATCTTTTATTTCCTTGCCAGCACACCAGCTCCTTTTGTCTTCCTGCATGCCTTGTTTTTAGAGTATAAATTCTTTTGGACAGAGCTGTTGTTCAGCGTATTCCTCTTGTTGGACATCACAGTTCTGTCTGGTTAATTTTTTATTTTTTATTTTTTCTGTCTGGAGTGATTTGTAACAACAGACGCTTTGTCCTGAACGTGAATTTCACCTAACCTGCATATTTTAAGGAGCCTGTTCACCAATTCCCACAAAATAGAGAAGTGGGAAATTCGGTTTTAAACGAGTATCTACTCTTGATAATAAGATGCAACAAAGGAAACTTCTTTTTCTTGATAGTTTTGGGTTTTTTTGGTGAACTGCCTTCCTTGCTTTTGATTTATGTGTGGTCTTTTTCTCTGCATTATGTCCTATGTCTTTGTGAACTTGTGAAATAGTAATCTGCACTCTCCCTAATACAAATGCTGTATTTTAAAAGCTCCATTATCATAGAATGGTTTGAGTTGGAAGGTCATCTAGTTCAACCCCCCTGCAATGAGCAGGGACATTCTCAACCAGGTCAGGTTTCTCAGAGCCCCGTGCAACCTGACCTTGAATGTTTCCAGGGATGGGGCATCTACCCTCTCTGGGCAACCCGGCCCAGTGTTTCACCACCCTCATCATAAAATATGTCTTCCTTATACCTAGTCCAAATCTACCTTCTTTTAGTTTAAAACCATTACCCCTTGTCCTGTTGCTACAGGTCCTACTAAAATGTTTGTTCCCATCTTTCTTATAAACCCCCTTTAAGTACTGGAAAGCTGCTATAAGGTCTCCCTGGAGCCTTCTATTTTCCAGGCTGAACAACCTCAACTTGCTCAGCCTGTCCTCATTGGAGAGGTACTCCAGCCCTCGGATCATTTTTGTGGCCCTCCTTTCGACCCACTCCAACAGGTCCATGTCTTTTCTGTGCTAAGGGCTCCAGAGCTGGACCAAGTACTCCAGGTGGGGTCTCAAGAGAGCAGGACAGAGGGGACCTGCTGGCCACACTTCTTTTGATGCAGCCCAGGATAAGGTTGACTTTCTGGGCTGCGAGTGCGCATTGTTGGCTCATGTCCAGCTTTTCATCCAGCAGTACCCGCAAGTCTTTCTCAGCAGGGCTGCTCTCAATCCCTTCTCCCCCAGCCTGTATTGATACTGGGGGTTGCCCTGACTCAGGTGCAGCACCCTGCCCTTGGTCTTGTTGAACCTCATGAGGTTTACATGGGCCCACCTCTCAAGCCTGTCCAGGTCCCTTTGGATGGCATCCCATCCCTCAGGTGTGTCAGCTACACCACTCGGATTGGTGTTATCTGCAAACTTGCTGAGGGTCCACTCAATCCCACTGTCTGTGGTGTTGATGAAGATGTTAAACAGTGCTGGTCCCAGCACAGAACCCTGAGGGACATTATGTGGAGCTGCTGTTCAGAATGTTTCTGAGAGTAATGTGATGCTTTATACTGATATTACAAAAGGTTCTAAATGAAAAATGCAGTTGGAGTCAAAACTTGAAAATGTTTATCTGCTGTGTTCTTGTTCTGTTTTTCACACTTGAGAAGCGTGCTCTGTTAAATTATGTTTCAGTGCTATTTCTAGATTATCTTAGTTTTCATTTTTTGCTAGTAACCTTAAAATAGTCTAACTTAAAAGGTTTTAAAAAATATAAATAATTGTGAGCATGGATCATTGCTGGAAAGTTTGGGTCATTAGCTTAATTATTCTGCTGTTTTTGCAGGACTACAAGAATATGTTGAGGCAGTCTCATTTCAGTATTTTATCAAAACACGATCTTTGATTAGTGTTGAAGAGATCAACAAACAACTAATATTTACTGTGGAAGACAGAGAAGAAACAACAAACACGGTAAAAGTTTTTCTTTTCTCATGTGACAAGCATCTTTCTGAGATGGAAATGGAATGAGTAGCCTTAGTCACGTTTTTGGCATCTGATTAAATAAGGCCAGTTAGTGGAGCAGTATTAGATCTACATGTGGGCTTTAACTCACTTGTTCAACACATGCTTTTTATTCTGACAAGTAGTAAACTAAATCCGTGGGATACAAGTTTATAAATTTCACATCCTTTTTATTCGGAGCAAACTGAACTCCTTCTGGTAGGGGGAAAGATCCAGGATAGAGAAATACTAGCAAACAACTGTAGAGGAGGGATTTTTAATGGCTGGGACAGCCTGTAAGTTCTACTGGTGTACAGTGATGTAGCAAAAGCTGGGTGAGACAAACAAATGAAAGGCAGGATGAGCGCCATGAATGAAACCTTACTGAACTAGTCCCAGGAGGCACTGTATTCAGCTTCTGTTAAAATGTACTGCGTATGTCTTAGCTTGGTCATTTGTTACTTTCCTGGAGTTGATCTTGATGCCTCCCCTCAGAGGACAAGCTTGTGTCCTGTCAGCCTTAGCCCTAGTACTATACCTACTGTTTCCAAACTTCCCATACTCCTGCCCTGCCCTAAATAGAACTTTTTGCATAGGGACAAACTACTGCCACCAACAGTAAAATGGTTACAGTTTGATTGTTTACAGGAGACAAAAGGCAATTGTGTAGTAATGTACAGAAATGTACATGCAGTGCACGTGCAACGTACATAAATCCACAGCACTACTGCTTTAGGTGAATTCCTGAGTCTGCCTCTGTTGAAGAGAATTCGTCTGTAAAGCACTTTTTATTCTTTCTTCATTCTCTTGGTAAGATATTTGCAAACAAGCCAAGTTTTTAGCTTAAGTTCATTTGTTCTTACCGGAGGCAAACCCATTGTGGCACACTTGTTTTAACAGATTGTGAAGTTGTTAACCCCTTGCACGCCTGTGGCCAGATTTGTGAATTTGGGTGGATACCGTGTTAAGGGAACAGTAAGAAACCTGTGTTGTCTCCCAAGTTACCGATATTTTGGCAATAAGAAATATTGGAAACTTGGATATTGGAGCAAACTTGTAACTTTGTGATGAGTTTTCTTCATTAAGTATTTTTTAGCTATTTTAATAAGCTCAGTTGCTATAAAATGGATCTGAGAACTATATCAGCTTCTTGTAGAAAATATGTTTTGAAATTCAAGATACTATTACAAAATGATATGATTTGTTTTCGTAATGCAAACTCTTTGATTCTCGATTGTTTTGGTAGCTTTGGACAGACCGTTTAGGGAAAATTTAAATCTATTAGACTGAGATCTGTCAGCCAAAAAAACCCCAACCCAACAGCAAATGAATGTTGGTGCAAAGATGTTATAATTATGTTTCAAATAGAGATCGTAGAAGCAGGCTATGTTTACTATGCTTGCTAGAATGGAAATCACATCTCAAGTGGAAATGATGCTTTCATACCTCCTGGTATGCTGGAAGGAAATTAGTAGTTCTGAAATCAGACTGTGTGGAAGTGCCATGCAATTTAATTTTCCAGACTGTTTTTCATTACCAGTTATGTTAGATAAGTTAGCGTGTATTTGAAGCATTATAGACTGCTTTTTCATAGTTGTCTGTACTAGACTTTGTTCTGTTCTGTCCTCAGACCTCCAATTCCAATGATAAACAACCACACACTTGGAGCCTGAAGGTAACACCTGTAGATTACCTGCTGGGAGTGGCTGATCTAACTGGAGAGCTGATGCGGCTGTGCATCAGCAGTGTTGGAAACGGTGACATAGACACGCCTTTTGAACTGAGCCAGTTCTTACGTCAGATTTACGATGGTTTTACTTTCATTGGCAACACTGGACCTTACGAAGTATCTAAGAAGCTGTATACCTTGAAACAGAGTCTGGCAAAAGTAGAGAATGCCTGCTACACTTTAAAAGTTCGGGGATCTGAAATCCCAAAGCACATGTTGGCTGATGTGTTCTCCACCAAAACGGAATTGATTGACCAAGAGGAGGGTCTTTCTTAAAATAAGGAGACTGTTGCAACTCAGAAGGGAAGAGGACTTAGAGAAAGCTTTTTAGTTACGGTTTATGGGATTTTGACCCTTCTCGAAGCTTTTTAGGTAGAGACATTTTTAGTTTTATCTATGAGAAGATTGTTTGCAGTGGTAATTTGTAACCAAAAATACTTTTTATGATGTGCAAGAGAACAAATGTTTGACTTTGTCCTCTCGGTATGGAATTTCCTGTATTGCTCCATTGTATCTTCTTTCAGAATGACCATCATTTCCACTGCGTTCTACAGCAGGGACTCTCAGTTGCGTGAGTCACCTCAAACTGTTGTGGTTGCTATTATCACTTTTCAGCAAGCACAGCAGTGGGGAAAAAAAAATGGTTGGGCGCTGTTATTTAGCGTTATCCATAGGTTTCTGCTGACCCCTGCTTTGTGAGTATTTGGGTTCTATACTCATGTCATACCTAAAACAATGCACCTGTGTATGTGTAAGTTCATCCCTTGACTTGAAACTGAGTTGGTCTCAAAGGTGCCGTGCAACTTAAGTTTTCTCTGATTGATGCTTTTGAGCATGAAACTAAAGCTGAGTCAACTTTTCACCAATTGATAATGAAGGTGATTGCACCAGGTAAATACTACTGTGCACTCATTATTTTGGGGTTCTGTTTAAATTGAGTTCTGTTCAAGTTAACACTGGTACTTCACAGTTTTGATATGAGCTAGAAAATCCACAAAAAAACCCCAACTGTGGAATGTTTTGGTTTACGTTTTTTGTAGTACAGTTTAATGCAGAATCTGACATCTTTCTGGTTGTAGGCAAAAGCAGAAGGCCTACCAAGTATATTTAACGTGAATAATTTGGTGTTAGGACAAGCACTTTTTGGCCAAAGTAAATGCCGTGTGGTGTTGGAAGTCTGTTCTCCATTGTTTGTGCTGCCCTGAGGACCTCCAGTGGGGTTGAACTGGTATAAGTGAAAAAGGGCTAGCCAAGCTTTAAATATCTGTTAGCAGGAACTGTATTATGTGCGTGTTCCTATGGAAAGGAAATTGCAAACAGAAATAAGGCAGACATTCTGACTTCCACATTTATCTTTGAGGTGGGTATGTCACCATTGGCAAAAAATCAGGGCTTTCTGCCGGTGTCTGAAGTTATGAAAGTCTGATAATGTACATTATGCTAAAGGAAAACAGATAAAACAACATGATCTTTAGACTCCAGGAAATAGGCCTCCCAACTGCAACTGAAAATTCTGCATGTTTTTTATTTCCACTTCCATATGCTGTGATACTGCCAATATTTTTCCCATGAGCATGTCCTGAGTAGCTGGGATTATCTGATATATGGATAGGAACGGGTAAATACATTTCTGTCACATTTTGCCATTGTTTCCACATAAAGCAATATGTGGTGGATTGAAAAAGGAGTGGCTTTTTTCCTATTGTTTAATACTGGTTTTTACAATAAATTCTGAAAAGCAGTCACTGCCTGTACGTTGGTCCTTTTGCCTGATGGTCCCAGCGGTAGATAACGGTGTGAGTTTCCCACTGTGCAGGACTTGACTGGGAAATTTCACTTTATTCCTATACTTATACTTTGAGGGGATGCACTTTCTAATTCTTAGTATCATAGAATCACAGAACGGTTCAGGTTGGAAGGGACCTTAAAGATCATCTAGTTCCAACCCCCCTGCCCTGGGCAGGGACACCTCCCGCTAGACCAGGCTGCTCAATCTTTTCTCCCTGACTTTATTCTGTGAAGTCTAAAAACTAATTAGGATAGAAGCTTCATGTGATCCTCTTGAATTAAAAAAAAATGCAAAGGATTCAGATGACAAAACAAGTTTATCACTGGACTAAATCTGCAACAGTACCCACTTTTTTACATCGCTCCTTGTTTTGTCTCTGCTTTTTTTTTTTTCTGATGGGAGGAGGGGGGAAAAGAAGGAGAAGGATACTTTATTAATAAGGAATGGTTTTGTGTTCTGGTTTTTTTGGTTTGTGTTTCCCCCACCCCTGAAATATATGCATCCAGTATTTCAGTTGATGCAGGTAAGAGTATAGTTCTGTGTCTTTTGGCACAGCTAAATTTACTGCAAGTAATTGCACGTTGAGTGCATGTGTGTGAAGCGAAAGCAGACAGCTACTAGAGGTATTGTGTGATGTTAAACAGAGGTCTGTCTCTTGTCTGTCCTAGCAGCTATCAGGTGGAGTTTAAAAATTTTCATGGCACAATTTGAAAAGGGATGAGATGAACTCCAGCACGTGGCAGTGCTTGGCCGAGTGACATTCTGCCTCTAGCCATGGAACGAGCACGCAGTGGCCGCCACTTTAGTCAAACAGCTACTGCTTTTGTGCAGTCATTCATTGTTTTAAAATTACAGATGTCCAAACCGAGTACTTTTTTCTAGCGATCTTCATACGTAGAGGTTCTTTCAAAAAATACGTATTGGTTCTAATGATTTTGAGATTTAAATTTTCAGTAAGGCAAGAGAAAACTTTTTAATGACAGACATGATTTCTAAACTTCAGGCTGCCTGCCCGTAATCAAAAGCTGTGAATAATTTCTAACAGGGAGCAAAGTGTATGTGTGGTGTATTAAAACACCAGCACAGATGGGAAATAGCTAATGGCCTGCAAACCTCCTGCTCAAGGAAATATTTTCCCCAAAAAACAATTACACTGTAGCTATTTGAAAAGTGACAGACATTTATCAGCAAAACAAGCTGCTAAACAAGCAATGGCATTTTTCCCATTTCTTATCCCATTACTCTGTGGAGCTATTGATATGCTTGGTCTACGGCCAGAACAGGGCTACGTCATAGCAGATGTTTCGCGAGGGCAGCTCTGCGTGCTAAAAATCATCTGCCTTTCTAGAATCTCGTTTCTCAGAAATGATTTTTCTTTATGGGTTCACTTTTGTCCTGACTATTAATTTGCAGCGAGGAAAATAAACCCAACCGCATTTAGCTTTCCAGAACTGCCGGAGAAGTTATGCAAGCGAAACTTCCTGTTGACAGGACGCGTATGTCTGTCTACTTAGAGTCCTGCTTACTTGGATTTTCAGAGAGTTTATTGAAAATCAAATGCAAAAAAAAAATTAAAATGGGACCTTTTATAGTATTTAATACTAGGTGCCTTATGGAATTCTATGGACTGGATTCTGGCACTGCCCTCAAAGAGTTCGCAACTTAAGAGTAGGCAAAAGAGTAGCCAAGACAAACAAAAGGAAGATGGTAGAAAGGGGGGGATGAAGTGACAGGGGGAGGACAGGACTTTTACCAGAAGACTGCATGTAGTAGTGGGTTGGTTTACCACTTCCCATTTCAGAAAAGAAACTTGTCAAAACTTCAGAAAGTCTGGAGTGTGACAGTAAAGGGTTAGTTGGGAAGGGCGAAGGCAGTGGAGAGGCAAAATGGAAGGAAGTGAGGTAGAGACAAAGGGGGGAAGAGTGGCAAGGAGTGGGACAGCGTGGAGGAAGAGCAGGCTGGGCTGCAGGACAGCGGGGGCACATGCGAGTGGGGTGGGACTGGGGAGGACGTGGGACAGGAAGACAGCACTGCAAGAAGTTGGAAACAACACTTCGAAACCAGGTGACTCAGCTATAAAAGAGGCTTGGAGTTGACCGTAAGAACTGAATTTAAAATGACCACAAGGTCCCCAAAGCATCTCTCTATCCTTGGGTCATAAAATAAGGGGAACTTGATTTTCTGAGCAGCTGAGAACCTGCGGGTCCCGGTCTGAGCAGGGTTTGCAGGCTTCCAGCCGTGCTGTCACAAGTCAACAACAAGCTCGTACTTCCCGCACCACCCAACTTCCATGCAAGTTCCCTTCTCTCCCGTATCGGTAGCCACAAACCTTGATGCGCGACCTGCCACCATTTGCAGCTGTTAGAGACACAGTTAGATATACTTTTTAACATAAAGGAATGCTTACGGTGACCACTGTTTTCGCCTTGTGTGGTGTTTACGTGTCCGTTTCACTGTCCTTGCCGCTTCAAACCCCTCTCTGTTTCTTCCCTTTCTTTAATTATCCTTTCTTAGGCTGTAAACAGTTCCTTTGAGCCATTGCCCGTGTCCATCCCATGGTTCGGTCCTTTCCATGCTGAGGTAAAATGTCTCCGTGCAGGAAGAGGAATCGGTAGGTTTCTTAGGTAGGTTTGTCAAATTTGCCTCAAATTTGGAAGCGGTGCTCTGGCTGTGAGGGGAGAGGTCTGCTACTCCTGCACTCGGGCCAGGCCTGGCGCACATGTCCTACGGCAGCCATGGTGCCCTGTGTCAGGATGGGTGGGTGGGCAGATCTCGTGTTGCTTTCGCAGGTGAGCAAACCTGAGTTATTCTGAGGTTTGCAATCATCACGAGCCAAGGTAAATTGCCTAGAAACATGAAAGAGGTTTCTTCTCCAGTTCTGAGGAAGGTTATCTTTCAAGAGTATTATTTCCCACCAACTCTACATCTTTTTACCTGACCCATTATCTCTTTGAAAGGCCTATTTTCAGAGTGTAGCAGAAGAGACTTGCCTATGACTTCTCCTGGAGCCAGTCGGTGCCTCCCTGAACACTGGCCAAAAGTGATGTGATGGGTCTTTTCTCAGCTCCTCCCACAGACCGGGCAGGCTGGCTCTGGTGTCCCTCCAGCCACCCGGGGGGGCTGCACTCTGAGCCTTCACTATTGGATTTTGCAGACCAGTGACATGTGGGTTCATCCTCTTTTTTTTTTTTTTTTTTTTTTTTTCTTATTAGTCGTGTTCTTTTCACGCCATGCAGATGTTTGCTCCTCACAAAGAAAGAAGCTGTTGTACGGGATCTGTTCCTCCACTGCCACAACAGGTCAGATGACTTCTTGAGCCCATCATAAACTGTGTTTTGGCTACTGGTGCAGTGCAGGTTTCATGGGACATCATCTGTCTTTGGGCACTTCTCCCACAGCCCTGTGCTCTCCTGCAGGCTTGCAGGTCCCTTTTAATCCAGAAGGGTCCTACCACTTCCATTTAATTCTTCGTCGAGGTCCCCTCCTCTGATGGATTCAGCAAGAAGAACTGACAGAACTGACGATGCTTAAGTGGATCTGGAAACAGCCCAGGTTTTGTTCAAATGAGCTTTTGCAGGCTTGGGGACAGGAACCAGATGGGTGAAGGATGGCCTTGAATGGACGGTCCTGGGTGTTCCAATGTCATGAGAATTGTTAGGCGCTGGCAGTCTCACCTCAGGAGGGAGAGGGGGTTGTTTCTCTCCTTGCAGCAGTTGGTAGGCATGTTTTGCTTTGCGTACCTCACACCTAAAAGGGGAGGCCATGGTCGGGGCCGTGAGGGAAAGTGAGTACGGTGAAGCGGTGCAAGGTGATACAGCGCATCAGTCAGACTCGGCTCTTCCGACTTCCAGCCCGGCTTCCCACCGCCGGGGCTCCTCCTGCTCGGGCCCGGCTGCCTGCTGACACCTCGTGGTGCAAAACGTTTCCTTTGCCTTCGTCACAAATCTTTTTTTTTCCCCAGCCTTTTCAGCTCAGCCTTTTCCCCCGGTGTCTCGCAGTTGCTAACGCTGTTGAAGAAATGTTGCTTCACAGGAGCAAAGCAATAATCAGCAAATAATTTAGATTCTTATTTCTCAATTTGAGCTACCTGTGCAGTGTCCTACCAACTTGCGGCTACACCGATGTCCCTAAATCAGTTGGGCTCATTTGAGATTCTTACCTCTCTATAAACACTTTTATCATCTATTAAGTGTTGGGGTAGAGTTTGCCTGGGTCCTACTTTAAAAAGGTATTGTGGGGGGAAAAGGGAGCCATGGGCATCTGTGGCAAGAGGCCTGAGTTTGTGACTAAATCTTAACGCTCATTGTAAAGAACATAAAAGGTTTAGGCCCAACCTTAACAGGGCCTGTGCTGTACAGGAACTGCCCGGGAAAAGCAGGGCAGCTATAAGCTTTCAATTTATTTTAGGTATATGCTATACTTTAAATTCTTTGGGCCTGCCTTCTTACTAAAAGGATATGTTGTCAATTATTAGAGAATGTATATTTGTTCTGCCATCTAGTGTCCAGCTCTAGAAATAAGCAAATCAAACTTTTGGGGGTTTTTGAGTTAGAAGTCATTTGTTGTTTTCTCTTTAAGTTCTTATAAACACAATTAGTGATGCGGTGTAAGCTTTATTTTTAGACTTAGATAGGCCTCTGATAGTAATAAATTATACTCAGCACCTTCTATTTGGAAATTTTGGGAATAGCAAGGAACAGCATTATGTTTATTTTATATCTCATCATGTGTGTGTAGAGTGTTTTGAAGACAAGTAAATAAAAAAACCATGAGAAACTTTGACTAGACGTGTTCTTGCAGAGTTGTGAATTATACAAATCCTCTTATTTGAACTATTACATTTAAGGAGTACTAGTGCTAATAAGAATTTGTAGACTTGAGCCCTAAATCCCTTAATTTATATTATAATCATGCTACCCATACAAGAAAATGCAAGCCGCTTGTAGCTGTTGAACTGCCGGTATAAAATCAAACGCCTCCGCATGTGTGAATGTGCCCGTGTACTTCCCCGCCGTGACTGGGGCTGCCACAGAAAACCCTCAGGTAGAAAGCACAAGGGCCTTCAAACCCACGAGACTTTGCGTCTGTAGCATAAAGGAAGCGGCTGTGCTGCGATCTGTGAACAGCGTGGGGCTGGGGCTGGTGTTTAAGGCCCGGGACGTTGCCCAGTTGATGCTAAAGGTGTGTCGGTCCCTCTGGTTGTCCCGTCCCCGGCAGCTCTCCCTTGCCCTGTGCTGCTCAGGGCTGCCCCGGGGTTGGGAGAGACCTGGCAGGCACCACAGCAGAGGGGTGGAGAAACACTACAGAGGACTTTTAAAGGGGATAACACGGCCTGAGCTGCTACTTGGATTGCCCCAGTGGAAAGGCACTGCTACCAGTCGCTTATAGAATTGCATCAATAGACTTTGAAATGGTGGCACTGTCACCGTGGAGGCTTATTTATTCTTCTAAAGGTCATTCAAGGGTGATTTAAGGGTCCTTCTCCTACAGGGCCCATTCATTACTGAGTACCTTCTAGAGGATACCTGCCCTGGGACTGGAAGCCATTGAACAGCCCAGATCTCCTGTTCCCACGCCCGCAGCTCCTGCTTGTCCTACACCCATCTCCAGAGTGGTGGGCAAGAAACGATGGGGCAAGGCTGGTGCATCTGGGCAGGTGGCTGCAGTCATCTATTGCTACCCAGGCACTCTGCAATACAGAATTAGCCCTGTTTTACGTTATATTGTTACGGTGATATCTGAGCATTTTTGGCTATTCGTAGCTTAGCTGGGGGCCAGATACCCCATTTGTGTAAACCGCTTTCTGGATTACAGCCACAGGAGGAAGGAGATGCTAGTTTGTTTTAGAGCAGTTCCTTTGCCTGTGGAAGATCACAGGTTTTGGAGGGATTTCCGTCTCTTTCCACCACAGATTAACAATGCCTGAGATTTCATATTAACCTCTGAATGTATACAACACAACTTGCATTCTGTATAAAGGAAGGAGAGAGTTGGAGTCCTCTCAGTCTCTTGGATAAACTCAGGTGAGAATCCAGGTGACGGCCTCAGTAAAACCACTTCGAAATCCCTACCTCTGGCAGGGAAGTTAATGGCATCCCTCATCTGCTGAAATGTCAGCTACATCCTGCAGCTCTGCCTCGGGTCAAAGCTCTCCCTGAAGTCATCAGGAGCTCTGAGCTGAACTCCATGCTCCCTCTGGGCAGCAGGAAAACCTGGAGACAGGCACCTACAAAGGTGTCTCTGCACCTCAGCAGCCCTTCCCTGGCCCATCTGTGGCCCTGCTTCTTTTTTTATTCTGGTCTCCTTTGCTTTTGGGAATCGCGTTTTGCTGTAGGGTGTTACCGCGGGGGTTTGCTGATGCAGCACCTGAAAAATGAATAACTGGTATTGGGTACATACTTGCATTTTTGCCCTATTTGCTGCGCACTCCCCTTCCCCCTGTCCTGTGCACGCACACGGAACATACCTGTAAGGACATGGAGAAGGAGGTGAGGTGAAAGAGTTCGCTCACGATGAGTAATCCACTGTAGTAACGACAACAGTTGACTGAAAAAGTACAGAAGAGCTTTACGAGACTGTAGAGTGACAGGATGGGGAAACAGGCTGCGTGTAGGTGGATGTGAAGTGATACACATAGGGAAAAATAATCTCTGTGTCCCCCGTCAAGAGCCAAATGTTGGGATTTCTACCATGAAAATATCAACTCAGTGCTTGTCAGCAAGCAAAAGAAGCCAGTCAAATGTTTGTAAGTATTAGGAAAGGACTAGGAAAAAGACAAGGATATGCTGTATAGATGTCACTATATGAATCCCTGAGTTACCTGCTTTTGAGTGTGTCATCCCTCATCTCAAAAAGGATAAAGCAGAACTGGAAAAGGTCCAGAAAGGGCAGAAAGGATGACCAGAGATAGGGAATAGTTTCTCTGTGAAAGCAAACTGTGGAAGTCCAGTAGGCTGGAATCCGTCAGCCTGGAAAAAACGGTGTTAGGGAGGGTATAATAGAGGTCTGCAGTTATATGTGCCGTAAAGAAGGTGGGTATGGAGCAACCGTTCACTGTCTCTGCCAAGAGAAGAATCAGATGCCATCAACTGCAGCTGGCCATAGCCAGGCTCAGAGCAAGCACCAGGAGCTGGTGCCTTGAGCAGCGGTGGAGACCTGGGGAACCCCTCGCCCAAAGGCCATGCACACCCAGGGGACAACAGCCTGCGCTCTGGGCCAGCTGCTGCTGCTGCTGGTGTTTGCCTCCTTCTCCCCAGGAGGGGGATGGAGGAGGTCTCCTGGGAGGCCCTGTTTGTGCGGAGGCAGCCATGGACATGGGGAGGGAGGGTGTTGGCATAAACTGTTGCAGCCAGACTTACGCTCTCATGTGTTTCAGCACAGGAGAATAGAATTTAAACAAGGTTTCCCAGGTCATCAAAGCCAAGCGCTTTCTACCAGAGCCAGCTACATCTTACACCTTTCACCTCAAGCTCCCTGAGCAAGCCCCTTGGGTTCCTCACGCAGGGCTTGGGGCTGGGAAGAGGACAGGGTGAGGGTGGCCACAGCTCCTTAAAGACAGCAGGGCACAGCCTCGAGAAGCGGTGGGGATCCAGACTATGCATGGAGAGACCACTGCACAGGAGAGACCACTTGGGCACCTCAACACAAAGCTACTGCTGTATGCGCTTCAGGGACAGCTCTACGGCACAAATAGGACCATCACAGCATGCCCAGGGCTTGACCTGAGCTCTCGCCTCGCCACAAAACTTGCACCCGCTTGAGCTAACACAGGTTTTGATGTTGATGTCCTTAAATTGTTTGTCTCTGTTTGTAACAGGCTTGTATTGATTTAGGTTAATTTGGTTACCCAAAAAAAAAAAAAGGGTCGTGCTGATTGCTCTAAATGGATTAAATAGTGATTTTAGTTAAACTGATGGCAGGGTTGTGTGTAGACAGGGCCTGGAGCTTTGTAAGCTAATGACTTGGCAGTAGTGCAATGAGTTTTTTTAGACAGCTGAGACCAAGCTGCTGTTTTAAATATAAGACCATAAGTGTTACTATTCTAGTAAATGGTTCGCAAACGTGATAATATTTCACTAACTTGGGCTCCTTCTGAATCCTGGCAAATCTCTTTGCTAACTCTCGCCTTTCTGATAAGAATTTGGCAAGTATTTTTACTCCAAATGGATTTTGGATGAAATCCAAGTGTAAAACATGGAAAATTTCAATTTTTTGGAAAGATTTTCTAATTTTTGTTCACTTCCCCAGCCTGCTAAATTTTCCACATTTTTGGCAATAGAAAAAAAGTTTGTCTTCATTTTTTATACAAATTCAGGTAGAAGAAAAATGTAAATGAGCCCAGCTCCTGCCAACAGGATTTTTCCCCACAAGTGTGACCTAAGAGGAGGACAGGTGCAGAAGCAGCCACTGTTTAATGTCTTCACTCAGAAAAGAGCAAGGATGAGATTAGATGAGATTAGATTAATTAGGTCATTAAATCTTTCATGCCCATATAATCTCAATGGGAAGAAACCACTGTATCTGCATAAAGTCTTTCCTGCCTGCCTCTGAACCAGCCAACTGAGTTTCTTCCAAGTGAATCTGCCTTCACAGGTCTTTTCTCTATCAAACTTTAAATCCCATTTTGAGTCATCTGTTTTCCCTGTTGATGTTTTTATCTCCAGGTTGGGAATGAAATTTGAAGAGACAAATGAGTCACTGAGCTTTGGTTATCTTTGATTTGCAAGGAAGTCTACTGAAATACTGAATAAGCCTGATCTCAGAAAACAACAGTCCGGTAGGTAAGCTGTGATCTGTTCCTGTCTTAGGCAGGTTTATGGAAACAGAAGCAGAAAGTTGGTGGCAAGAATGAGAGGAGACTAATGCCTCATAGGACAGAAAGAAAAGGAGGAAGAAAAAGCTCAGGGCTACCAACAGGACAGCAACTGGAGACCAAGAATCTGAATTACCTAGAGAAATGAGTACATGGTAACCCAGCATGCACTAAGATGAATTTTTGGCAAAGAGGTGTCTATACCACTACTGTATGTTGGATCCTGGACTTCCTGTATTCCTGGATCCTGGAAATTGGATCCCAATAACCTGGAGTACATGTAGAAGTGAAGCTGTGGGAGAGGGGCAAGACACAAATCAGGCAAATCAGGGGTTAGAGCATTTCTGGAGGAGCTGAGTTACCCAGAAGGAGTAACAAACCGATTCCCTGTCTAAAGCATAGGCCAAAGAAATCAAGGAAATAAGCACCATAAAAGCAAGTGGGTTGCGTGTGACTCAAATGCAGCAGCTTCCTGGGAGTGGTGGTCAGTAATGGGGAGGGAAGCACAGTCCCACAACCGTAAAGTTCGAGTCCGCTTGTAACCCTTTGGCAATAAGCACTGCATAAGCCATCCCCATCTTCACTAACCCCCTCACCGGAGTGAGCTGTCGGTGGAAGAATGCCCTTTCTCCCCTCCTTCTAACCCACAGCGTGTCCTCAGACACGCTGTGTGTCTGTGCAATTCCTGTGGCTGTGACTGCATTCATCCCTCTCGTGTACATCCTCAGGGCCCATAAGCCGGGTGTATCGGCATCACAGGAGCACCGACACATTGTCCTCATGCAAGGGAAAGGGAGCTGATGCTCCACTATGCACTTAGGATACGGATACAGGGGCAAAGCAGGGCCCTGGGTCCACATGCCTCCTAGAGCCCTGCTCATTCCCATTCATCACCCAGGGTGGAACATCCAGCACCCATAAAGCAAACCTCCAGAAGAAGCTGGGAGCTCTTCCCCATCTTGTATCCAGCTCTGCAGCCCCTAAGCAAGGCTCAGGGGCTGATCATTGAGATTTCTCACCACAGACCATGGAGTCCAGGGGCTTGGGGGCAGAGTTATTTGTCAAATAATAATTACAAGATCATCTTCTCACCTTGAACGCCTGAAATATGGGTGGATGAATCTTAACCAAACTGACCAAAACACAGAGCTGATGGGACAGCTAGACTGGGAATGAGGCCATTTATCCCCTCCTCCCTTTTGCCATCAGGTGGTGTCTAAGAGCTCCTTCTGGACAGCTTTAAAGCTATTCCAAGACTAACAGCAGAAAACTGTTGTCCATGAGGGATGCCCTGCCCTGGAACACAACCCTCCCTGGGCTATGAGTCGTAAAATAAACTCTCAGATCAGAACGGCTGGCTTTACTACAAAAGACTACAGAGATCACAATGAGTAAAAGATATCCTACAAAATCCTTCTTCAGACTTCCCTGAGCCTCTTCCATGAAACAATTAGTGGATGCTCTTGTTTTGAACTCTGTGACTCACTCCTGTAATGCAGTTGCGGCCTGTGATCACTGAGTCGCTTAATGCGACGCGGGGAAGTAGGCAATTGTGAGAATTTCCTCTCTCCCTCCCTCAGCCTCTCATTGTAGCCCTGCGGCACATTATGCTGCAGCACCCTGCGACCGCAGTCTGGATGCTCGCATCCCAGATGTGCTGGCTCACCCTTCAGGCAACGCTTCCTTGCACTCTTAAATGGTGATCAGGAAGGTTTCTCAAAGAGAAAATGCATCTCACTATGTTTTTCAGTACTTCGTAATCCAGCTGCAAGTGCAGTCCTTTTATCAATGGTCTTAATAGTTTCGTTGTGGCTTGGCTCTACTAGAGTTCTATTTCTAATTTGGTATCTTCTGTGTGTGTATTTGTAAAAGCTCCATTAAGGATAATAGACTCTATTAAAGCAATTACACTGGCTAATGTCTCCCATGTTCTTTTCTATTAACCATATTTAACTTCGCCAGTCAGCTGTATACTTACTGTTATGAACTAGTAAGTGATTTTTAATCACTGGAGTTGCGTAACATATGTGTAACTTTCCAAGTACATGGTAGGTACAAAAGAGTTTTAACAATTAAACCAAAAGTGTTTCCAGAGACTTCCAGCACCCACAGAATGTGTTTGGAGGCTTCTCTGTGCTCACCTTGCCTTGGTCATGCTGTGATAATTTTGGCAGCAGAGCAAGGAAAAAGCCCTCAATAATTTGCCAACTTTTTCACATCTAAAAGAGCACGAAAACAGAAAACTAAAAAATTCCTCCTGGTGGTACCATGCACCAGAAACCCTGCCCTGTGTCCATTAAACAGTGCAGTGTGTTTGTCATGAGGAAAAGACTATTTCATTCTCTGGCTGCTGCTGCCTCCCAAATGCTACATTTCTGCTGTTGACAGGATTGGCAGAAGGGGCTGTCGCGGGAGCGGCCCAGAGGGAGCAAGCTGCAGTGTCCTGCACACAGGGATCCCTCTGGCCCCCAGGGTGACTGAGCCAGTGACTCCCATGCCACAGGCAGCAGCCGCTCCTTTGTCAGCGTTTGGGGACAAGGGCTTCTCCATGTGATGCTCAGGCTTCTTGCTAGTCTGCTTTTGACTTCCCTCTGCTTTATCTCTTCTCTCAGACACTTTTCCCCCCTTAGTCTCTTTGTTATTTCTCTTCAGTGGTTGCTTTCCCTCTTACCACTTATCTTCATTTCTTTCCATTTCGCCCCCTTTTCCTCTTTTAGCTTCCCTATTTCTCTTGCTTTCGCTCTTGCTTTCTGTCGAACCACACTCACCACTTTCCCCCTTTCTGATCATTTTCACAAGGGATGAATCACAGCAGCTCTGTTTGTGTGGCCATTTGTATGGCCCAGAGTCATCTCCCACAGCTTGGGGTGCTCAGCTGAGGAAGGTGATCTTCCTTGGCTCCCTCTGCATTCACTGGGGAGAGACAGGAGCCTTCAGAAAGTGACCCAGATTTTAAGGGTGTTGAAAGACCTTTTGAAGACTGATCTCCTGCCACGGTTTGTCTGCAAGACAGACAAATATCCTAACTTATGAGCTTTGAATTGGGGGACAAAAGTTATTTAGTACAAATCCTGCTTTTGCATAGTCTTTCGGCACATGTCAGATGGATGGGGAGTGCAAATCAGAGCACATTCTCTCTAAGCAATGTTGCCCTCCCCGGTGCCAGACTTCTGCCCGCACCCTGATGGTCAGCACAAGTTGTGCCTGCAGCACGGCGGCAGCCTGGCTGGCAGAGCCCTGCAGCAACTTTCAGCCACCCCAAAGTCCCGTCTCTGTGCTACAGACAAAGCATTTGGTCCAACTTCAATAAGCCAAGTGAGCGTTTTTGCTCCTGTTCCGTTTTTTGCTCTAAATATAAATGTCATGTAAGGAACAAGGAAATAAAAGTGAAAAGGGAAGCAAGACTTTCATTCTCACGCCACCATTTAAAAGTAGGCGTCTGCACAGTTTCCACAGCTTTCGTTTTGCCGGGAGAACGTCTCCCAGGGGCTAACTTTAACATTTTGAATGGAACCATGTTTAGCCTTTTCAATAGCAAATCACACAGGAACTATAAACTGAAAATGCAGCCTTATCTCCATCCAGACATTTGTTCCCAAAGAGATTTTTCCAGTTCTCTGTGATCAGACCAAGAAAATACAGGCGACATTATAACAACCCTCCCAGAGTTCTCCATAGGTATGCTCTATTTATACTGAGATTGCTGACAAGCTGTTATATGGTGAAGGTCTATTTTCTATGTAGAGATCTGCTCCTACAATCTGCCTGTGAGATTTTGTCAATGGCTTTCCTAAGATTTCACCCCTAGCCTGGTGATCACAGCTTTTATTCCTTGCTGCTCCAGGAATGCAAAAATCTGTCAAAGTCGCAAGCCCCCTCCGTGGTCACAGGAGGGACGGATGCCCACTGTCCTGATGAAGGTCACTTGTCCCCCAGGCAGTGGAACACTGTTTCCCACACTTATCTCTTCTCTGCAGGTCACGGGCGGAGGGAAAACTGGGTCCACGTCCACATGTTCTTTGGCCCAGATGATAGCTCTTGGGAGTATTTTTGATTAATTTTTATTACTGACCACAGGACATGACGTAACAGAAAAGTGTAATTCCTTGGCCTTTTGTCTGACCAAGGTGGCTGCTGTGGCATTGGCTGCTACAGCTCACTCTCTGCCCCCCAACTGCCATTCTGTGTGCAGCTGACCTGGTGGCTTTGATAATCAAATTTTTATTAGCCTGTTAAGTAAAATGCTGGCATCGAGCCACTGGCAAGTTGTAAAGCTAGCCAAATAATTGGAATAATAATTCACTCATATTGAATGTTGTCCATTTAAAGGTGGTGCTTATTTCCTGAATGGAAATGAATCTCTTCTAAGGATTTGGTTTAGATTAGTTCACTGCATGGTTTACTTCAGCCCTATAATTTTACCACTGATACATAAAGTAGGTTCATAAATAGAGCAATAGAGCCTTGGCTGTGTTAGGAGATAGTGCTATGCACTAATGTAAATTATAAACGTAGAGTTAGAAAACCTAACAAGCCCAGCTGGCAAACTTCCATGTATTATCTCACAATAATTGCTTCCAGCCAGTAGACATTTTTTTGTACAGCAGAAGACAGGTTATTTATATTATATATTTAGCCTAAAACTGTAATAACATCCTCTGGCAAAGGTATTATCTGATGGTGTCTGAAATGGAACCAGTTTTCCTCTTTCCAGGCATTAACAAATGAAAATCTTTGTGTCATCTCATGGCATTTCCTGAATTGGAGAATAAAATGAGGAGGATTTTTTAATTCATATAGTTTATTTCTTAAAAAGTAAATCTATTTTTGACAACCAGGTTTCCCAGAATTGTTACGTGTGGTTTGTATCACCGACCAGAGAAATATTTCCTTTATGATTCTAATCAGGCAGAAACAACAGTAGCACTAGCAGGACTGGCTCTCGGCTTAGCACAGTCAGAAAAATACCTGTGACGAGCAAGGCGTGTGAAGGTCATGGAAGAGAGTATGTTTTTTCCTGTTGCCCCAGAAATGCCTGGATGCCTGCTACGTTGCCCATCTGCACATTCTCAGACAAGCACTACAGTAGTGAAGATGTGAAGTCAACGATTAGGAAGACTAATAAGGGTATGTTTTAGAAATCTTAAGCAGAGACAAATCTTAGTGACAGGAGAGGCTCTGTACTCAATGTAGCTGTTCCATCTGCTGGTGATGACAAAGTATGAGAAAGCAGGAGGATGGTACTTGGGATTTATGAAGATATCTCAGGTGCTTTCCAGTTCTTCAGTAATTTGTGAGCATGTCATGAATATTAAGAAACTGGTTGGCCTGAGTTGCCCACTCCCTCCCCAGTCACAGGTCTTGGCTGAGGAAGTCTCTGCCAGTGTTTGGATTAGGTGACTTTTGGGTCCTGGCACAACCCCAGAAAGTCAGGCTGTGCTAATGAGAGGCTCCATCTCAATGAGGGAGACTAGCCTCGGGGAACTCCAGGCAGCTTGGCTTAACCTCTGCCCTGGGCAAAGTCACTAAAAATAATTTAATTACTGGTAAAGGACCCAATCAGTTGTGAACTGAAGATGCTGGTGTAGTAAGTGTGGAAGGCATTAATGAAAGCAAGCCTTGTCAGGCCTGAGGCTCAGTATTCACTGTTGATGAGAGGACGAGTTTGTTGGATACGGACCATCATAAGTGTCAGAGTTTTCTGTCAGTTATTTGAACAAGTATCACTCAACAGCCTGATTAAAAAAAAACAAACACAAACAACAAAGCAAAAGGTAGAACTATCTAAGATCAAAATATTGAATGGTATGAGACCTGGTGGATTGAAAAGGTACAGTTGTCCAGGGAGAATTGTTAAGGAATGGGAGTTACTGTATGGAGCAGTATAAGACTTACTGCTGTTCAACATTTTTATCAAGATCTGAGAGTAAGCATAACATTTCTGCTAAGAAATTGGATAGTGCAAACACTGGCCAGGTTGCAAATAACGATGAAAAGAAGAGCCACCTAGTGTGGCCAGGATTGCTCAGTCGAGATCCCATCCAGGGTACTGATGTCTTAGTACAGTCCCAAGATATCTAGTTAAATTAGACATCTAAAAAGCAGGAATAGAGGCTGTACTTACAGGAGGTGAATTTCAGAGAGTAAGCAGCGACTGAAATACTTTGGAGAGGTCAGAACAGAGAAGTAACTCAGTAGGAGCTCGCAACATGATGGGAGAAAAGGTGTTGACTCTCTTTGGATACACAGTCGGTGAGAAGTGGGTAGGGATCAAAAGTCCCACATGAAACCATTGCTGGAATACGTATCCCGCTGAAATGTTCCCACTGAAAAAGAGCACTGAAGAATTTTCTGCCAGCACATCAGAGTGTCACAGAAATAAATCAAGAACTGGAAAAAAAAAAAAAAAAAGAAAGCCTTTCTTCAGTTGCTGTAGATTTCACTTTATTTAGTTTATTCAAAGGAAGAAGATACCAGCCTTCATCACCCAGGATATAAATACTTATACTGGGGTAAAACCCCAGGGTGAGATTCAATCGCCTAACCACGGTCACTTACAACATGTTAGATGCCAGATGCGTGACTCTTCCTTCCGGCAGAGGGAAGGATGAGATAAACTCCTAACTCCCTGCTCAATCCTGCATCCCAGAGTCTGCTGGATATGCCACAAGCTCAGAATTAAGCACAGTGTGCACTCCCTGCACTAAGCCCTTCAGTCTTCCCATGTCAGTGAGTTCCCCCAGCTGCTCTGCAAGCTCTGCAGGTAGCAGAAGGGTTGTTTTAACAAAGCAGCAAAAATCCTCTGCAATTACTGCTAACATAGCCACATGCAATCAGAGGATAACCTGCATTTCCTGGTGTAAATGCCAAGGACAGTCTCAGCACACATGTACATGGATCAAGTTGGATTTGAAGCCAAACCCCACCCTCCAGCTGAAGACCAAGTCCCCGGACTGCAGTCCTGTGCTAGCACCCCTTGGGTTCCTGGCATGCAGTTCCCTGTCTGGCAAGGAACACCCTTTACTTATTTGCGCTTTTAATATCTTGTATTTGTGCTTAATATGCCATTTAAATGCTGCTACACATATAAAGCATATTGGCATGAGAATGGGAAAAACAAATGCGGCAGTAGCTCGTTGCCAATGCTAACATGGTGGAATGCTCTGGGTGGCTGGGTACGTGAGCAGCTCTGAGGGGCCCCGTACAACCCAGGACGTGCACCGTGTTGACCAGCTGTGGGCAAGTCACAGGATCGTTCCTCAGCCAGCATTTTCCCTTGCATCACAGCACCAGCAGGCCATTTGATAGCACTGATGCAGTTAGCCAGGGACCGGCAGGAATGTGGCAAAGCCAGCAAGAGCAGCCATGTCCCAGTGCTGCAGGGTGGGACAAGCTGTTGCCACAGCTCCCTCAAGGTGTGAGGTATCTGTGAGGGACTCTGTGACTGCCCAGACCCCGGGCATGCCCTTCCATGTCATCCTCTCAATCCACACAGGAAAACGGATGTATACAATGGATATATACAATGATCACCCCGTGGGTAAGATAAGTTAAAGGGGTAAGGTCCATTAACATGAACACTACAGCCAAATAATAAGTTCAAATCCAAACACACGCGTGCTGTGAAAAGCAACATAATAATGATGGTTCAACAGAAAACAATTCCATATCCAGATGTAAAAAGATGAATGCCGGAATGCTTGTTTACTTAGTGGCTGTACTGTAATATTTAAATCCCAATTTCTGACAAGCTGTAGATACTGAAGACTGTGAGACAAACAAATTCGGGGCAACTGGGGATTTGGGGGGGTTAGTACAGTAAAAAGGATAGTTGCTGAGAAAAATATGTTTATTCTGCTTTTTAAACCACCAGTGCTCCTGCTTTCATTTCTCCCAATTTTGTTCCTAGTTGATCTACTGACTTAGAATTATGGCTGGTCCGTACTGCTATGAGTAAAGGTTCCTAAACCCCATTTTTAAAGCCTGGAGAACAGCAATATAAATCCTCAGCTTGTTTGCTAGTGACCACGTGTCTCTAGAGAAACTGATTTTCTTGGACTAATTTAAGTTTACAGGAAGGCATTCAGTCAAAATAAATATTCAAAGGCTTTTGATTTGTATATCCACTGGATTAGTACTTCAAAAATTTTTGAGTTATCTATAATATATGATTCTTAATCCCATAAATATTTTGAACTGAGTGGTAATGAGCTATCAGCTTTACTCTTGTTTTGAAGTAAACCCTGACACTTGTTGAGTCACTGTCTGTGGAACAGGATCAGCAAATAATGCCAGCAAAGTCAATCAGCTGCTCCGTTAACAGCTGTAGATGAAAAGCAAAAAAGATGATTCTGGAAAGTGAAATGTATTCACCTGTAACAACAATCACGTTAAAGTCTCATCAGTTTCTTTCAGATTTTCATGGGTTTGTTTTAAAAAGTTGTTTACATTTTTTAACAAAATCCTGGCTTAGCTGAAGTCTCTAGGAATTCTGTGGTTTAATAACTGGGACAGGGACTTTCACCTTTTGTATTAAGCACTCTGATTTATTTTGTTTACTTATCTATTACGAAGATTACCTTTATGCTAATCACATCATAAAGCACATTCCAGAGTTATTCTAAGTACCCACAGAGTTAACTAAAGCACAATCAAATTTAGAACATCTCATTTTGGAGAGGGCATGATCATATATCTAAGCTAAGCACTGATTAAAGCTGTGCAAAAAAATTTTGCTTCAATTCTGTGGATGAGCTAAATTAAGTGTACTTAAAAGTTCTTTGCAGATTAACCCAAAATGCCCTTATTTTTACTGTTTTTTGATGGAAAACGATCCTTTGGGAATGAACTTTATCACTGAAAGTGAAATGAGTTCTTCTAGTTCTGGACACTTAACGTGAAAATGAAGGAAAAGTGGAAGAAAGTGTTAGTTTTCCCTGCAAAAGATGTTACTGTGCAGAAAAAAAAGGTGGTGAGCTGAGCCATGAGGGTGTGCAGGTGAAAAGGAACCAGCTCGGGGGTTGTGGCTCCAGCAGGACCAGGCAATGGAAAAGTATTGGCCAGGTTCTGGCTTGTGCTGAGGGCAGCAATGTGGGGAGCAGGAGCCCACGGTCACAGCACACCACTGAGCTGAGCTGCCATCTCCCAGCCTCCCGGCCAGCTATGGTTATCGTCATCCCTTGTCCCGAGTCTTCTGGTGTGATACGGCAGCTTGGCTGGGTGCTCTGCCTCCCCGTGGGCACTGCCTCCATCTCACTCTGGCCTGCGCCAGCCCATGCTGCTGCTCTGCCCCAGCCACCCCTTCCTGGCCTCCCACCTCACTGCAGCTTCCCTAGCCCATGCTGAAGCCATGCTTCAAAAGGTGCCATGTAAATGGTTTTTAAAGTGAAGGAGAGATTATGTGAAAAAGAGAAAATCCGTATTAGAACATGAGGACATGAGCGTGATGGTTATCTACTCTTCTGCTCTGTGGTAGATGATGCAGTGACACACGTGAGCCCAGGTTAAAAAGATCAAGATGTCTTGATCCTGGTGAGATCAAAATAAATAAGTCTAACGTGTCTGGGCTTTCCTCATTTTTATGCTAGGCAAAACCTTTTTTTTTTTTCTTCTGAATTTGACTTGAATTTGCAAGTAGAGTTGGCTTCCCTTCAGCGGCATGTTTTGGTGAATACGGTATTTACTACTGAAATAGAAAAGGTCTCTGGTGCAGCAGTGATGGGGTAGGGAGTAAAGAACAAAGATGAATGCAAGAAGAAGAAAAGCAGAGTTTGCAGCTGAGCTATGAGACGAACCAGAGGTCATAAGGGACAGAGCTACAGGAAATCTGTTCATGGTGGCAGCAGGTGCAGGGGGGGATCTCTCATATACTGATGTCAATTGGAAGCGAAGGTACCATACAAAGAAGCAGCCATGTGTAGACAATGAGAAGCAGAGAGGCCAAGACGAGGAGTGGAAAACAGAGGGGGCAATTTTGAGCTGGCACAAGGGCTCAGGAAGTCATTTGAGAAGGAAAGAGGCAGCAGCACTGCCTTCAGTACACAGGAGGGATTGTTAAAATTTGGTGGGGTTTCTGACGCAGCATGTAATGCTGTAGTTTCACAGTCGCTTTCAACTGGAGAAAGACTTTTGGTGAAAAAAAAAAAAGGTTTAAATCCACATCTGTTCCCAGTTTACTGTAGAGCCAGAGAAACGCTCTTGCCAGCACAAAGCAGGCAGCAGCATGGGGGAAGGGAAGGAAGGCACAACTGGAGAAGAAGTAATGGAGGGAGCAGGCAGGACCACTTCTTTTGGCAGCTGTGCCTGTATACGCCATCATAATGAAAACTGGAAATTAAGAAGTAGCAAAACACTCCAGCTCCCTCCAGTCTAATCTAAGATAGAAGATAGCCATATTGTATCTGCTGTTAGGCATGCTCTTCTGTGTAATTTCTTACACCATTCATCTCACTCTGAACACCTAAGTACTGCCCAAAAGTGCATTTGGGCAAACTGTAGGTGGATAGGTTTCCCTGTAAGCTCTGGATGTCTCACCATGTCATTTCAATCAGACACACCAGAAGGGCACAATTCAAACAATACTATTCTCACCTAGTAGTATTTGCTTCAGAAGTCTATCTGCCTCCTGCACCCTTTTCTCCAGGTATGCTTAAAGTCCTCTGTAGAAACTATCTGCCATCTCCCTCCAACTCCTTTCCAATGCTATGGCAATTGAACAAGGGTGGTGGACCAAAAGCAGCTCCTCTCTTGATAAAGGAAGAGATTGCAATGTTCAATATAATTTTATATATATAGACACACACATACACATATTCACAGATACTGCTGATTATCTACCAAGGCAATGCATCACAGTCTGCTGAATGTTCTGTTGTGGTGGAACTTTTTTGTTAAATGCACACATTGATGTGAATACACATGAGGTAAGGCAAAGCCACCTAAAGCAGAAGGGTTGAAGTTTGGGATAAACTCTTGAAGTAGATTCAGAGCAAATGCAAAGAACCCATTAACAGGGCTTCTTTCTGAGTACGGATCGTGCCGTGCTTCTTTTGAATATTAGTTTAGAGAATGGTTACCTTTTGGTAGCTTTGGACTGATTAGTGTCTCTAGAACCTCTGTTGTTCAACATGTAAGCATTTGAAGCACGTCTGCTGATGTTGCTGAGTTATTTGAGGTAGCAAGAACAAGGGCTGGCTGCAAGGAGCTGCAGAAGGACCTTATGGGGCTCAATGAGTGGACAATCAAACAGCAGATGAAATATTCACTGTGTATAAATTGAATCAGCACCTATTGGTAAGAACAATCCTAGTCTCTCATATAAGATGAAAAGCTCTGAGACGATCACTGCCACTGAGAAGGAAACTACAGAATTAGTTACATATCAGAAAATATCAGCTAAGTGTGTAGCAGCAGTTTGAAAAAACAAATCAAATGTTACAGACTATTGGTAAAGAACACAACAGGAAACATGAAGATGTCACCGCTGCAGAAATCCATAGCCAACCTGCACCCTTACTTAGCCCCCGCATCCCAAAAAGCAGAAATAGAAAAGATTTAGAGAGGGGCAAAAAAGATAATCATAAGTTTGGAGCAGCTTTTGCACAAGGCCAGTCTAAGTAGCTTAGCACAGCGCAGTTTGGAAAAGGGATCACATCATGTGATAACACATACGGAAATCATCAGAGGCACGGACACATCGGGAAAAATCTCTGTTTCTTCAAGCATAAAAATCTGGCAGCTCTCAAAGGCAGCTGGCCATAGCCATGCTCGAAGCAACACCAGGAGCTGATGCCTCATGCAGTGGATGGAGATTTGTGGAACCCCTCACTCGTGGATACTGTGTGTGCCAAAAGCTGAAGTGGGCTCAAGGGGAGACTGGGCGTGCACTGGGAGAGCGTGAGATCCACTGCAGGTTACTGGCTCAACAAACCAAACTGAGCTGAGGAAGCCCCTTGGGCAGAGGGTGGGAGAGTCCAAAGGGGAAGTGGTGTGTGTGTGTGCTGCCTTGTTCCTACTCGTGCTGAGGCTTGAGTCGGAGGCAAGGCTGCACTAGATGGGCCCTTTGTCTGCACCACCACAGCTGCCCTTTGATAACAAATCTCTCTCTGACTGATGGGAGCTAGCACTGACATTGTCTGAATCAGACGCAGCACGGCAGGTCTGAAGGAAGAAGGAGAAGGATGCGTGGCTATTTTTGGCGCGCGAGGCACAGCTGCTCGCTATCTTCTCTCACAAGTCAGGAAGGGCGCAGACTGGAACACGAGGTCAAAACTCCCTTAGCATGTCCTGTACGTCTAAACAAATGGACTGAAACCTGGGAACATCAGTAAGCTGTCAGTTGTTAGATAAACCTGGGCTTTTTTTTAGGAAGTTTTCTGACTGTTATGAAAACTTCCCAGTGCACGGGATGGTATTTTTAGCTTATAATAGCATTTGCTGTACCTGAGAGGGCAAAAGCATTTTTGAAGACTAGGATGGACAGAGGTCATCTTGAAAAAAGCTGATTCCGTGTACATGGCTAATATAGTGGATATCATGATCCACAATTGAAGCTGGTACTACTTTAGCAAAGTCGATACAAAGCTGTAGTCAGTAGACAGTCAGTCATAAGCTTATATAAAGCTCCTAATTATAGGTATCAATAGAAATAAAACTATCTATAGAGAAATGCTAGGGATAGTGTGAAATACTAGGTAATGCTTGTGTGAACTAGGGAGGAGAAGATACAAGGGAAATAATGGGGGACTAGAATTATTTACAGCACAAAATAGGGGAAGGGATTTTAGCACAAATTCGTGTTGTTGCAATGATATGTAAGTTCAAGGCGACAGCCTCAGAAAAATCTTGGAAAAAGGACTTGAAATGATTTGCTGAAGGCAGCTAAGCCTCACACAGCCGCACAATCACTCCCCCCCGGGGGGATGGGGTAAAAATGAGAAAATTCGTGCATTGAGATAAATACAGTTTAACAGGGAAAGCAAAAGCTGAGTGGGCAAGCAAAGCAAAATAAGGAATTCATTCACTACTTCCCATCGGCAGGCAGATGTTTTGCCATTTACAGGAAAGCAGGGCTCCATCACACATAATGGTTACTTGGGAAGACAAACGCAGTAATTTTGAATGTCCCTCCTTTCTCCTTCTTTTCCCTGACCTTTTTTGCTGTGCACAATGTCATACGGTCTGGGATATCCCTTGGGTTGTTTGGGCTCAGATGTCCCAGCTGTGTACCCTCCCAAATTCTTCTGCACCCCCAGCCTACTCGCTGGGGCAGAAAAGGTGCTGACTCTGTGTGAGCACTGCGCAGCAGTAACTAAAACATTCCTGTGTTATCAACACTGTTTTGGCCACAAATCCAAAATGCAGCACCACATGAGCTGCTATGAAGAAAACTGCCTCCATCCCAGCCAAACCCCATACATATATATAAATGATAGCACCTTGCAACAAAATGAAAAAGCTCTGTGTTTCCCACCAAGACATATGAAGCCATACAAAAGTGATAAAAATACATACGGAGCAGAGATTGATTCCACATTTAAGCTACAGAAAGCCAATGAATACCACACTATCTAATTGTATGTGTGCCTTGCTGAATCCAGCAAGTATCTGACACATAAGGCAGTGCCAGAGAAGGGGCCATGAGCAGCCACCGTAACGGCTGTAAGACCCAAGCAAGGCACAGTATGGCTACTTTTGAAAACAAATCGTTTCCCAGCAGTGCTATTTGGTATGTATATTTGTCACGGATGTATCCCCATGATGCTGGGACCTCAGCTCCCCAGGACGCCTGGGAGGGAGGCCACAGGCCTCTGTATGTGTGGCAGAGGAGGCTTTTTCTGGTGCGCTGATCCCTTCAGGTTTGGGGTCCTCACTACAACAAAGACATTGAAGTGCTGGAGTGAGTCCAGAGAAGGGCAACGAAGCTGGTGAGGGGTCTGGAGCACAAGTCTTATAGGGAGCAGCTGAGGGAGCTTGGGTTGTTCAGCCTGGAGAAGAGGAGGCTGAGGGGAGACCTTGTCCCTCTCTACAGCTACCCGAAAGGAGGTTGTAGCGAGGTGGGGGTCGGTCTCTTCTCCCAAGTAACAAGCAATAGGAAAAGAGGAAATGGGCTCAAGTTGCACCAGGGGAGGTTGAGGTTGGGTATTAGAAAAAATTTCTTCACAGAAACGGCTGTCAAGCATTAGAACAGGCTGCCCAGGGAAGCGGTAGAATCGTCATCCCTGGAGGTATTTAAAAGATGGGTAGACGTGGAGCTTAGGGACATGGTTTAGTGGTGGTTTTGTCAGTGTTAGGTTGACGGTTGGACTCGATGATCTGAAAGGTCCCTTCCAAGCTAGACAATTCTGTGATTCTGTGATGCAGATGGGGAGCGGGCCGGTAGCCGCCTTGGAGCTGGCAGCTCCAAACTCCACGGCAACGCAGACCTGGGGAAACAGAAACCCGACAGCCTCGGACAACCGTACGGGCCTTGACATGGAGGACACCCCTCCTCCCGCCCCTCAACACCCTCCAAAGCCGGGCCCGCCCGCGGCCTTCTCCCTTCCCCGGGGCGGCGGAGCTGCCTGCGGACCGCCCCCGGCTGGGAGTGGTCGGCGCCACCGCCGCTTTCCGCTCCGGTGAGGAGCGGAGTGGAAGGGGCGGGGAGGGGGGGGACCGGGATGTGGCGGCCGCAGCCCCGGCCGGGCGGTACCGGGGGGGAGGCGGCGAGCTCAGGTGAGCAAGGGCGGCCTGAGGGGGAGGGCGGCCCGGCGGCGTGAGGCGGGGGGGAGAGGGAGGGGGGTAACGGCGGGTGAAACCCGCCGTTACCCCCCTCCCTCTCCCCCCCGCCTCACGCCGCCGGCCCGGCGGGGCAGGTGCCCCTCCGGAGGGCTGGAAGGGGTGCGAAGCGCCGAGTGAAGGCCGGGAACGAGTAGGGGGCGCGGGGATGCGAGGCAGAAGCCTCGCGGGGCCGGGGCCGGCAGCTCTTCTCCCGGCTGGAGGGGCCGGGCGGTTCGGCTGGACGCTGCCTTCGGGCGGGGAGGGACGGCAGCTCTTGAGGCGGTGGGAGGTGGTGGTGGGGCGTGTTGAATGCGGGGGGGAGTTGAGGGCTTTTAGGTTTAAAAAAAAAAACCCAAAACCAAACAAAAACCACGGGTCTTTTCGTTTCCCAGTCCGAGAGTTTTGGAGGCTTTAAGTTTCTTAAGTCCCTAGTGGTGTTACCATTATTTCACAGTACATGTAGCCTAGGAAACCGTGTAACAACGTTGTTATTATTTTTTTTTAAGCTCAAAAAATCCTCTGATTTCACCTCTGACAGCGTGGAAGCAGTTATATTGATAGAAAGATGTAATTTTTTTCCCCTCTCCTAAATAAGCAACTGCAAAGAGGGAAGTAACGGTACTCGTAGAAAAGTCACCCCTATAATACCTCTAAACTTAGTTTAAAGAAAAAAAAAAAAGGAAACTGCCATCTTAATGGAGAAGCTGTGTGTGTATACTTTTATGAATAACTGAGTTTTAAAAGACTGTGACCTCTCTTGTGGGTGAGCTGCCCTCCTTTTCCTCCCTCAGAGCAGCAACCATCAGCTGGCCCAAGCCAGGGCTGCCCGCGTTACCGGCACGGTGGCTGGAAAAAGGCTGAAGCCGTGGGGAAACTCTGGGGAAAAAAACCCACTTCACCTTTCCCAGGAAAGCTGGGGAAGGCAAGTGCGTTGCTCACCAGGTGCATCCACTGGCTTTTGGGTTGTTTGGGATATGAGGTTGTCCGAGCTCCATTAGTCCAGCAAGACTTTCTGCGAACACTTCAGTTGTCTTTGCCAATGTTTTAATAGAAAACAGCTCATTCCTGTTTTGGTAGGCCACTCTAATCTTTGTGTACAAGTGCTTGAGTAACTTTTTGCTATGCTTTTGAATAGTGATTTAAGAGCTCTGCAGTGAAGTGCTTTTATAATAAAGGCTTTTGCAAAATGTGCTGTGGAACATATACCAGCAAGCGCTACTGGTAATTAGAAGTAAATGAGAGCTTTCAAAGAAATGAACAAAGTACACTGGTATGCATTATCTCTGGTTTCGTTCTTTCGTATTTGTTCATTTACTTGCTAATTTGCAATTGGCCTTACAGCAACCTATGAAAATGGGAGAAGTTCTACTTTATTAAACTTTTCTTCTTTAAGTACTAAACCCCTTTAATTATGTTGCATGGGTATTTGCCCATCTCATTGCTGAAGTTAAAGTTGTCGTGGTTCCGTCTAGGAAGGCATTGCGAGTGGTTTTCCAGCAGAAGCTACAGTTGATTTTTGCTATTTGATAGGGTTTTTAGGCACTTATGAAACTGAAAAGTAGGGATGTTTAAAATAAATATTTGATTTAAAAAGAAAAAACGAAGTTTAGGGTTTTGTGATTACTTAAAATGTTGTGGTCATGGTGGGTCAAGGGAATGTAAACGAACCCCCAGCTGCTTATGAACAGTGTTTTGTATGCCTGAGATTAAGACCACGTCCAACTATGCCTTTTTTTTTTTGTGTACTTCCCAGTGTTTATACTATCAAAGTTATCAATATTCTGTATAGATCTTTGAGATTGGGCAGTGAAAATAACTTGTTCTCATACATGATACTGATGATTACAGCGCAGCAGCATAGACCTCTGAAGTGTGGTCAGAGGCAGGTATTGTATTGCTGCCGGCTTCCTCCGTCTTTAAATTTAGATAAATCAGCCTTTGTTCTCCTCAGTAAAATGAAGCCAAAAGTTTGAGCCTAAGCTGCTGCTGCTGGAATTGTAGTGGGGCCGTGTAAGCAAAGAGGATTTATTAGCACCAGGGTAAATTAATTGTGACGAACAGGAAGACAGAAAGCACTGCAAACAATGTTTTGTACACACAAAAGCGAAAACCCTAAAGGTTAATTCTGACTTTGTTCACAAATTAGGCACACTCGGTTAGGCTTTTTTTTTACTCTCCATAACTTGGGCCTCTGACAGCCACTGAACCACCTGACCTTTCAACTAAGATTTACTGGAGTGTGTAACACCTCCCGAATGCTCCTTGGGAGTTATGATATTTTTTTTTTTTTTTTTTTTTTTTCATTTTAGCATTGGGTTTCCTCAGGCAAACCTTCTTTCTAATTGAGCTGCAGACAGGCTGTGGCCTCTTCTGGTTTCAGCCATAATGCATATTAGCAACTCCTGTGGAAAGTGGTTTTCTTACCTCCTCTGGAGTATTGGCCTCAAAGGTGAACAGAAAGGAACCTGCAGAGTTGCCATAGCGATTTCCAAGTTCATCCTTAGCATCTTGTGTCTTTTTCCAGAGAGCAGCCCTTTCATGCTGTGTCACTTAGATTAGGATTGAGCCTGGGGTATGTTGTAATACTGTTCAATATTCTTGAAGGAAAACTGATGCAAAACCCTTATGTATTCGGGATGAATGTGCCCTTTGTAAATCAGCAGTCACACGAGGGAAAACTTGGCCCTCTGGCATGGAACAAAGGCTACCGTGCCTATGTTAAGCACGGTAGTATCCTTATTTGGAGGTGTTTACTTAATTCTGTGTAACATTAACTATGTAACACTCCATTGAATTCTATTTTTTCTTCTAGCATATAGGCACAGATTGCATTAACTGCTCACCTGAAAAATGCTTTCAGGGAGAAATATTTCTTTATCAAGTCTCCTAGCTACTGCTGCTGTGGAAGGTGAGGTCTGCTATGGACATACTTTGTTAAACATGGGTTTTCTGAATGGAAATTGAATTAGCTATTGACATGGAGTTACTTCCCTATTTACTGATGCTGAGAATGTAAAGTGGCTTAATGACTAATGTGAAGTCTGCAGGCAGAGGGGTGAGATCATGTGCTTCCCCCAAGTAGGGTTTCTTTGTTCAGTGCGATTCCTTTGGGGCATGCAGAATTTGGATTCTGCCTGCGCTTTGTACATACTGTACAATGCTGCTTTCTCTTTTTCAAACCCTCCTTCACCTTATAGCCACGCTTCCTTCCAGCACATCTCTTATTATCTCTGTGTGATAAATTACTAATTGGGACCCTGCTGTCTAATGAGCGTGATCAGTGGCACTTTCTATTCTTTCTCACCCCCTCCTCCCTTTCCTTCCTCTCTTGCTGCCTTACAAATAGGTGTGTTAGTTGTGTGACCCTATCAGAGTATATTGTCTCGTTACTCTGCTCTTTTTGCCTTCTGTCAATACATTTATTTGTAACAAGTGTAAAAAAAATTTAGATTCTCCTTGAAAAGTAAATATTGACTACATAAAGAGCTGTGTACTCAGAATTAGGGATGGAAACTGGAAAATGCATTTTCTTAATGGTGCTTAGCTAGCTCCTTTCATTTCAAAAGTGTACGCATTACCTGTATTTATGGATCGGATCAAACAGTATCTGAGTCAGAACTGCAAATGTACCAGTGATTTCCTAAACACGGTGTATGTATGCTCAGATGATAAAATCTCCTCGCAAAGAGCTGCGTGGGAAAAGTGTCTGCTTGAAACTAAGAGCAGAATGAATGTGATGTGTGTGAGCTTCCTCTCTTCTCTGCAATGGCAGAAGACTTGGTTGTTTGGAGGGGTTTAGTGGACTCTAGTCGAAAGGTTTCTTTTGCTGAGCTGAGAGGTCAGTGGGGCAGGAAACCCTTACAGAGGAAAATCTCTTAGTAGTGCGACTTTGAGGCAACCTGTGGAGTGAAAAGTCAAGAGGTTGATGGTATTGTAAAGCTGATTAAGAATGAAAGGGTTAGTATCTGTGGGAAAGCCAGGAACTGGGAGTTGATACCATTAGATGTTCTGAATTGTTTTGCAAGTCTCCAGATCTGTATAAGGTGAGCCATGTGGCATCGATGTAACTTTTCAAGACCTTGCTAAATTCTGCATAATAATAATGGAAAATTAGAATCAAATGATAGTGATGTTTTCAGTGTACCTGTAGATAATAAAGTGTGACAATGGCTTCATGACTTTACTGATTGATGGGGCGTGCATAGTAGTCCCTAGCTCAGCTCATCTATCTGGCAGCACTTTGAGTTTAAATGGTCAGACAGGCCTTTGGGTCTGAAAAGTATGTTTTGAGCATTGAAGGAAACCATTCCTAGGGTCTTTCTGTTTTGTTTTTGGAAAGCCATAAAGTCTCCAGAGAGCTTGGGAATTGGAAGGATGTTTTTTTTTTTCCTGCTAGTAAGCAGCTTTCTTGCTGTTTTACAGGGCTACTGAAAGTATTTTGTTTCCCATCTTTAATGATATGATGGTAAGCATCCTTTCCACTGACATATCATCTTAGCTTTATGGATTATCACTACTGCAGATATACAGGCACCTGGAATGGTGCTGGTGGAGACTACTTGCAAGGCCAAATGCTTATAGCTGCAGGCTTTTTTCTTATGTTATGGCTATCTAATTCTTGTGCTCTGATTGTTCTCCCTTCCCCCCACACAAATGGTTTACTTCAGGGAAACACCCTGAAGTTCCAAGGAAGGAGCATCACCAGCCCTGTCCAGCATGGCAAATCCAGGCAGCCTCAGCGCTGTAAAATATCTAACTTCTTGTTGCTCAGGCTAAGCTGATCATATCAGGAAGGCCTTGCTTTCCCCTATTGTTGGAGAGCATGGCTTTGGAGACAAGAGCTTTCCCTTCTCTGTTAGAATTTTGGCCAGGGATGGTTACTAAGGCAGGGACAAGGTTGAATTTCATGTGCTGGGCTAAGCTCCAGGTGCTTCCTATTGCTAATGGCCCGTGGAGACCCAGATGATAGGGGGAATGGGCAGCACAGCTGTTTGCTGGGGCTTGGCTGTTCCCGTTTATTGAGCAGTGCATTAACCTGTCAGTATTTGTACTAATAGCTCAGGCTGTGATCAGTGGGGGCTGAGCTGTGGACGAGCTGCGTCCCCAGCTCCGCTCTTCAAGAGCGATAAGGACACCAACCTTGGGAGAGTGGAACAGACAACCGCTGAGTTAGGTGGTGTTTTACATTGCTGTAGCAAGATTTTCTTAATTTTAACATCTTTGTGTTTGCTGTGTCCCCAGTGGGAGTGACAGGAAAGGGGTGCCGACATCTGCGTCAGCAGTGGTGTGGAGTCTCAGGGGCATGAGATGCTCTCAGACGCCCTGGATGGTCCCAGGTTATGCTGCCGCTGCAGTGAGGCAGCACTGTTTTGGCAGGGCACCATGGTGAAACTTCGCTCCCCTCCTGCCAGAGCCCTTGTTTAGGAGAGCAGTACACATTTATTTGCTTAGAGCAGTGAAAATCTTGAGAACCCCTGCTTGAAATTGTGTGAGAAAGGCCTGGTTGCCATTGCCTGGAGTGCAGCATCAGCACAGCGGATCCTCTGTGTGGTTTTGCTCCCAAACTAGTTAATAATCAACAGGTGTTGTGTTTCCCCTTTCCCTGGGAAACCTGAACGTGGTCATGGTGAGAGAGCTGCTCTACTGTTCTCATGCTTGGGGTCCGCCAGGGTCTTGCACAGACTTGGCCATGAGAAGGGCTGCTCAAGTTAATGGTTCCCTCTGAGCGGTGCATCAGTGCTGTCTGTCTGCTTCCTGTGGGAATGAAGACAGGGGAAAAATCCTGTTTTGTCGGGAGTCTTGGGTTGCTGTAATGTGGGAAAAGACCATCTCCTACTTCTTCCTTTGTATGTAGTAAGCACTAGTAGTAGGGTATTTGTTCTTTTATCGGATTGAGAATTTTCCTGCAACGGTGCCAGCTTTTGCCAATGACAGAATTTTCCATGGGATCATTTGCTCCAGGGTCAAGTTAGGAACCATTTCATGTTAGCCAAGGAGATGTTTTCTGCCTGCCTTGAGTATAGTTATGATGCTTTTCAGTTTTTCAGAAGTACATTTGTTATCGTCTTTTTCTGTATGAGAGTAGTAATAACCGGTGTTGCTGTTTTGGGAAGAGCAATCCATAGGACTTCCGATCACCCTTTGTGAAATCTGCTGGCTTGCCCTGTTCTTGTTCAGCACCTTCTGTTTATCCCTTAGAGCGCAGACAGTAAGGTTTCTTCATCTTTGCTGAGTTGAATAAGCTGTGTATATCGATGCCACTCACTTTCTGAATTAATTTTATATCATTTTAAAAATAATTTAACTTTGTTATAACTAGCGATAACCGTGTGTAACAACATTTTTGCTGTGTTTCTGGTGAGCTTGGTGTGACGCTGAATTTCTTGATGAAGGTCCAGACCTTTCTACTGGATCTGGACCCACACATTTCTTATGCTTTCTGCACTGCCAGGTCTTAGTGGAACTCTGTGTGCTTTGCCTAGGCATTAAGTTGGAAGCCTAGGCGTTAAGTGTGGCCATAGCAAGTTTAGAGTGGCTGTGGTTTTAATATTGAAAAGACAGTATGACTGTTCAGTGCAAGCTGTATGAAAAGTATGTGGCGTTGCTGTCTTTCTTCCAGGTCTTTTCTTAGGAGCAGTTGTTCTACAAGTTAGCTGTCTAAAAATGGTCTCTTGTGACTTGAAAATGATACGAGAGAAGTTTTTAAAAGAGGGATTACAATGCAGGGAGCTAAGTAGGGAATAATAGTAGTAGTAATAATAATAAAAACCCAAACAGACCAGGTAAAAACAGTGCAGGGGATAGCTTAAGGCTACTCTAAGGAGTTCTGTATAGCAGCCTGTGTACGTATTTTAAATACCAACATAGCAAAGTAGTGGAAGAAGGAAGAGACCAGCTCCATAAATCCCTGGAATTCTAAATAAAACCAAGAAAGAGAAGAGGAGATACAGAAATAACTGTATTTGTGCATCCAGTTATATAGAACATATGCATCTGTGGCATGGTTATGGCTGGCTGATACAGCTGTGTGGCATTGTATTCAGGTTTGCCTTTTTCTGTGCCCGCGTTATAATTAGACTTCATGGACTGGATAGGGTAGAGGTGGTATTCCCTGGGCAGAGGTGGTCTTCCTCCTTCCTTTGCCAGGCAATTTGTGTGAGAGGCAGGTTTTGTTGCAGCTGTTCAGAGGTGATGTTGGGGGTGTGTGTGTCTGTAATGCTCCTGGCACCATTTAAGGGATTATGTTTTTGAAAGGCAGGTGTCTTCAGACAGTTACAGTCTAGCAGATGTCTCTGTCTTGTCTTCCAATTGGCAAGCAGCCTAGGAAGAGGTATCAGAATAATTTTTAACATAGCAAACTGAATAATGCCTTGAGAGAAATGCTTTCCAGTGTTTGTGCAGCCAATAAAAAAGCCTTGGTAATAAACATTTTGTGAAATAACTGCAGTAGATCAAAGTGACATTTAAGTGATGCTCATGAGCATCATTTAATCACCAGCTAAATACTAAATGTCTGCTGCTGTGGAACAATAGGAGTTCCTATGTTGTTATGCCTTACTGTGTCTGCCTTGCTTAAGGCACTGACCATCATTGAAGCTTGTGATTTCTGTGTGTTTGTGGATGCTGGATGCTTAAATGCTGGCTTAGAACCTATTTATTTCAAGTACTGAACCTTATTCTTAATTTTGTCAAAAGAAAGTCAGCTGTTTCCAGCTTACAGGATGTGGTAAAACTATTGTTTACTAACTTCCTTGTGACTCCTGTGTAGAGTTAAATCGGATAAATTGCTTTCTTGCGAAGTTGGATGCATCTTTACAGATGAAACTCTTGAACCTTTGTTGTATGCATAGGTAACTAGTGGAATACTGCATATCCTAAGACTTATATTTAAAGCTTTGATGTGTGATAGGGTAGTTTGGGTTGGAGGACACCTCAGGAGGTCTCTGGACTGAGTCCCAGCTCAAAGCAGGGCTGACCCTCAGGTTGGACCACGTTGCTCAGGGTTTTATCCTGTTTGATCTTGAAAACCTCCAAGGACTGCACGTCCTGTCTGGGCAGCCTCGTCCACTGCTTGACTTGCCCTCAGGGTGAAATAGTTCTCTGTATCCAGTCTGAACGTCTCCTGTGTTATGTCCATCTCTTTCTTTTTTTTTTCTTTTTTTTTTCTTTTTTTTTTCTGTCTTGCACCTGTGCACTCCTGTGTATGGATTGCTGCTGTCCTCACTGTTGGTATGTTGTGGCTAGTAGAGGGTAATCAGATGCCATTTATAACATCTTTAAAAGTTTTATAGTAGCGCACTTGGCATTCTTTTGTTTACTTCTCTTCCTATAGCATAAAATAACGCTGTCTTTACTGAAATTTACTGTTGTTGCAAATATATCTTTACACCCAAAGAGGGCATTCTAACCTTAAAGATGTCCTTAGTTCTGTCTTCATGGCTTTCTCTGGTACAGAAGTTCTTGCTTATGACTCAGACTTTAAGGTAATTTAAGTTTAAGACATTTCATATGTTTTTGTTCAGTAAAGCACTATGACACTTACTATCCAGAAATGAAAATCCATGTGTCTTCTCAGTATCTCTCTGTTTTATTGGCACCTCTTTGTTTTTGTAAGGCTGTTCATCAGGATATTCCTGCTCGCTGGGGGCTGGAGGGAGAGGATGCTTTTTAGGTTGTGAAGCTTTTGCAAGTCCCTTCAAGATCCTGCGAGTTTCCTTTTCCTAGTCAGCAGAGAATTTAAAAGGCTTCCACCTTAAAGGCAGCACTTTTTTACTCAGGAATTAAAGGAGTTCGTCAATGAACTATCCCAGTGGACTTACAAGAAACTATATTTATAAAATACGTGTCAAGTATCAGATTTGCAGATTAGTATAGACTTGTTTAGACTTGGAGTACAAAAACGAAACAGGCTCAAGTCATATTATAGATAAGGAGTCATCTCAATATGATGTTTGCTTCAAAGTTAAACCTGAACCTTCCAATGAAACTTCACTGTATAGAGTCCCCGACAAAACAACGTTAATGGCAGAAGCTGTCTCAGGGGTACCCCTGACTCCAAGGTTTGGTAGTTTTGAGAATATTAAGATAAAGTTCTGTCTAAATGCTGCCTTTTAAATCCCCAGTCTTTTCAATGAAGACAGGAGTTCTAAAGGTACGAAGCTTTAGATGTATTCTTATAGTGAAAATGCTTTTTTTTTTTTTTCTTCCCTTCCTTAGCTGTCTTTCAGGAGTCCTGTGTAAGTCTTTAGTTCTGTCTGGGGCATTCTTTGTGACTTGGGTAAGTTGTGTAGCTTCTCATGTAGTCTGTTTTAACCACGAGCTAATGTGTCAGATTACTGCTGTACCTCAGGACTGATGAGATCAAATGTCTCTGAAAACACTTTGCTTTCCTTGAAAGGAAGCTGCTGCTACCTTTTAATAATAATACTTGTCAGGAGTACTGTGTGTAAACCTGAAAGAAGCAGGGGAAGAAATTCCCTGCTGCTATGACACTAATACTACCCAGAGGCCTGTCCCATATAACTGAAAGGGATAGGTAAATGCAAGTTACCTTGCAAAAGACGCTGCTAATCCTGGATTCTGAATTCAGGTTTTCTAAAGCAAGTAATAAATGTTTAAAAAAAAAAAAAAAAAGTGTTGGAAATAACGAGTTAATGATCTATATTTATTCTGGGAGACAATTTGAATGACCCTCAAAGTTTTCCTCTGCCAAGCTTTTTGTTACAGATGCAGATCTTTTCAGGTGTGCATGTTTAACGCCATATGGTACAATCACCACCTTTTTTTATTCATTTAAAATGCGAAGCTGAATACAGAGTATGTTGTCCTGAAAAACTGTTTCATTGGCTTATTCAAGACTATCTTATTTTTATATAGAAATATTTTTGAAAGGTCAGTCAGATTTTTCTGTTTACTTCTCGCTATTTTTTGACTTGGAAGTATTTTGCTTAAGACTTTGTTTCATTACAATACCACACAGTCCTTGGTGCACAAGAAACACCTGCAAGCTATCTCATGAAAGGGTACAATTTTTTTTGAAGACTAATAGTGTGCTGCAATTTACTTGGGTAAAAAGAGCAGACAGGTAAGGTTCAACAAAAGGTGGCAGATCCTGTGGCCTTGTACTTAGGTAGGGATACCTAAGTGAGTTACAAATAGCATGTGACAGAAATAAGTTTAAAAAACAAAACTGGCAAAAATCTGGGCTTTTGTTGAGCATTATAGGCATATGTTAATAAGCGTAACCTGTATTATTAGCTAATACATTTTAGCCCAGGGAGACTCTCAGAGTAAATCGTGGCAGGTAATTGTCTTGATTTCCTAGATGTGAATAGCAGTGATTTACAGTCATGGGGAAAAAAAACTCTTACAAGAGTGTGTTCACTGAGATGATCTCAAGGGGATGAATGGAGCCAGTGTGCCTTTAGAGTGGGGTTTGGTTTAGATGCTCATATAAACTGTGTGTGTGCTGTGAAAGAGGTAACGGGAGCCCTGAGAACTGTCTGAAGTCCTGGTAGCCGAAAGTCTGAGCACCTGGAGGCAAGCAATGAAATCAGTGGATACAGCTGAAGTGGCGCTGAGCTCCTTTTAAATGCACCTGGAGAAGCCCAGAAACTTCTGAGCCCTGCTGATGGGGAGTGTGAAGCAGGAAGGCTCCCCACCTGGGAAGGGATGGGTTGGTCTGAGTAGACTGGGAAGCTGGAGGACCTGGAAGCTCATGTGAGAAGGATTTTTGGAGGTAAGGTGAGATGTGCTGGTTTGCTCTTGTGAGGGGAGTGTTGTTAGGGGGTTGGGAGAGGCTTGTGCTTGTTGGGGTTGTGACAAAAAGGATAAACTGAAAAGGACCAAAGAGGTGGTATTGGGGCAGAGAGTATCTCTGTGTGGCTTTGAACGTTGTTTGGGAGCTTTGTGAGTGGTTATCACTCTGGACTGTGTAGCATTAAGTGTGATCCATGCAGAATTTGGTCAAAGGTCCAGAGCAGCAACTGGAAAGATTTCTGGTTCAACTGTCTTTTTTTTTTTCTCTTACTTGAAGAGAAATGAGCAATTGGTTTGTGAAAACTAATTGGGGTCCAAGAAAAGAAGTTGGTGGAAAAGGCGGCAGGGTTTGATGGGAGCAGTGGAAAGCATGTGCAACATTGTTAGCAGCAGAGTTGGGATGGAGACAACAATGAGTGAAATGACAATGAAAGTAGATTTGTAGGTGCTGATGATGCCCTTCCTTCCCATGGGGTCTGGCTGGCTGCTGCATGACTGTATCCCCTGCTCCTTGTCTGCCTCTAGTGGGCATGGCTTTTGAATCTGCGTGAAGACAGACAGGGCTTTGGTCCTGTTGAGTCTTTGGTCTCCAGCTGTGGTGCGAGGCACCTGGAACTTAGTGGGCAGTCATTCAGATCTTGTGTGAGTTGTCACTCTGGTAGTCTAGTTACAGAGGCAGTGATTCTGCAATACCTGGTGACGTGGGTAGGAAATGCCGTGTTTGGCCTCTAATGTCAGGGCTCTTATTTGGAGCAGTATAGTTCAGGATAAGAGATAACGGGCACAAACTTAAACATAGGAAATTCCATCTCAACATGAGGAGGAACTTCTTTACTTTGAGGGTGGCAGAGCACTGGAACAGGCTGCCCAGAAAGGTGGTGGAGTCTCTGTCTCTGGAGACATTCAAAACCAGCTTGGACGTGTTCCTGTGCAATCTGTTCTAGATGACCCTGCTCTGGCAGGGGAGCTGGACTAGATGATCTCCAGAGGTCCCTTCCAACCCCTACCATTCTGTGATTCCTAGCTGTCTAGCGCTGGTGGGTGCCGCCTTTGAGTTCTCTCCAGCCCTTTCTTGAGGTCTTCTCATCCTTCATAACGATTGCCATTGTCACTCTGTGCTGGCACATGTGCTAAATTCTGTAATTCAATGCAATTACCTTCTGAAGAGAAACTATATAAATATATTCTTTCCTGCCATGTTAATTTTTGTGTAGTTTTTTTTTTTAAGGTATCTAACTTGCTCTAGACGGAGTGACTTCTGTCCCATCTTATTTAGAAGGAGCTGTGATTTCTGCTAGAAGAGAGGTGTTTGTGCTTGTGATTAGTATTCTGCTGCAGTTTCAGCAATATCTGCTATAGTACTTCCTCCATAGCTTCTTCATAGGATAATCACCTGAACCATCTACTTTTCTTCTCCATGCTTGAGGAAAAGGATATAGGTGATGTTTTCACTTTTGTGTTCTTAGGCCCAATGAAGCAAACTTCTAACTTCTGTTTTGTCTGTCTACAGCCTTGGGTAAGGTTTGTAAAGGTCAAGCCATATTCTCATTGAAGATCTCAAAAGGGATATCAGGTGCATCTTTCCTGCTTACCAGTGTGGGTCTCTAAGGGAAGTGCACTTGGCTTGCTGGAGCACACAGGTTGACCCCTTGCAGGCTATGACAGCTACAGACTGATGATGCTGAGGAAATCTGCTGGCCTTTAGCGAGGACTTGTGTTAACTGAAGTTGTTGAGGACGGGGAGCATTGCTGCAGTCTGTGCCTCGTGGGTCCAGCTGAGAATGTTCATCTTGCCACTCAGAGTGGCGATTTGTTGTCAGCCAGCAGAAGTGCAATCCACAGAATCGCTGCTGCAGAGAATACCTGAGTGCAGAAATTCTGCGGGAGCATAAAGATTTGCAGGGGTTCATGCAAAGTCCTGAGATTTTCTTTTCAGGGGAGAGGGGTGAGGGACCAGCACTGCTCATTTGCCTGCCTCCTTGCTGCAGGTGGGCTCTGTGTCCCATGCATTGCTGTAACTGCAGGTTTTGTATATGCCTGCCTTTTGCAGTATCTTGTATTAAAGCTGCATCCCGAGTTGCTGTGCTTTCTGTGGGAAGCTATTGCTCGGCTTTCCTGATGTCTGGAGCTTGATTCCATCTCTATTGTTTTCTGGATAGCATTGATATCGCATCCTGACAGCCCAGCTGGGGCTGTAAGGTAAACTTCCTTCAGCAGGCAAAGGAGGAGCATTTGTCCTGGGACTTTGATATTAAATTGTAAAGCTAAAAGCATTCTGACTCCTCACCCCTGGCAATATAGGAACTGCCACGTTGTTTTATTTTCATTATATGTGATCACTACTGAGCTGTTAAGAGAAAATTACTTTCTATTTCAGTAAACTCAATTCTAGTTTCAGACTGACTGTGCATCAGATGCTTAATTTGGAATCCACTCTCTTGGTGAAATTAAAAATTCAAATCTCCAAGCTGGAGCACTCAAACTGTGCTTGAATTAGAAATTGACTGCTGTCAGTGTGCTCTCACACTTCACTCTTTCTATTTTTTTTTTAATTTTTTTTTTATTCCTCCCTCTCCCCTGATGAGTTTTATATTAAAGTCTTGCTGTAGATGATCTGACTGAGCAGAAGTAGTGGGAATCCACACTGTCACTCCGTAGACAGAGTGATGAAGGAGAAGTGTGGTGTGTTAAATAGACCATTCTTGATAAGGACTGCTGTGTACTAATTTCATAATTACATGCATGTTTTGTGAAATACTTTTATGGGATATGACTGCAAGCCCATTGTGGTGTTTGAAAATTAATTTAGGAACTAACCAAACTTCACAGTTTCTATGCAAAAGAGTCGCTCCCCTATTTTTGTGTAATGTTTAAAGCTGTTTTCAAATCTCGACTGTAAGAACCAGAGCTTTTTCTCCACTTGAGACATTTACATGGACTGCCTCTGCAGATTTTCATGCTGAAACTGAGAACAAGAGTGTTTTTCCCCAGGAAGAAAACCAGCAACAAACCTTAAAAAAAATCCCAAAGATCCTGAAATAAGCTTTGGTTCTCTGTTGTGAATGTTCTCTGTAGGCTTGCGACTGTGTCCTCCTGCCTCTTTGGAAAGTGGATCAATTATTTAACTATAAGTTAAAAAGAATTATACTGCTGGGTGTAAAACAAATTGGGGCTGGATATTTGTGGGGAAGTGTCTTCTGTTATTGATTGTGCTGAAGGCACACAGTGCTGGTATTGCCTTGTGTTCTCCCCAGCGTGCTTGGTTGTCTGTTGGTGGTAAACAAGATGGATTGCAGAGATGGGTATAGGGTAAGTGATGACTAGAGAGGCTGAAAAGCTAACATATGTTAGGTGGTTGATTATGTGCATTTGGCAGTTCCAGCTATCCAAGGCAGATAGCAGATGGGTTGGGTGAAATATATGAGTGAGCTGTATGAGGAGGTTTGGAGACTGCTTGGGCTGAGGTTTGTCAACCAGAGATGCATTTTGGATGTGAGATGTAGTAACAGCTGGAGAATGAGATGTGTTAGGAGTGTCTGTAACAGGAGTACGCTGAAGTTGCAAAGGTCTTGGGGCTTCCCTGGCCTTTTTCTTCCCACCCCCTTGGGACTTTTGTAACAGTAGCTGACTGCAGAAAAACAAAAATGAAAAGTGCTGAAATGACATTTTTTGACAGTATCGTGCTATCTAAGTGGTCCTGCTTTCCTGAGACAGCAAAGAGTCACTTGGCTATTCTAGAATGAGTCTGTCACTCGTGTTTCTGGCCAACAAAATGAGTTTCCTTGTAATGCTGTAGTGAAGAAGTTGGGTGGTGTAATTTTCATTCAGCTTGGAGAAATGCAATTTTGTACAACAGCCAAGCCTTGGGTCTTGGGTTGCCAGCCATAGGGTGTTGATTAGCTATAAAATAGGCCTTCACAGTGCAACTGCATGCTTTCAAAGGCTGGATAGTTATTGTATTTTTAAAAAGGTCAGAAAGGCGTATTTCTGTTCTTTTTGTCACATCAAGGTGCTTAGGCCCTGATTTAGCGAGGCACTTGCTTGAGAAAAAAGCCTTCTTGTGTGCATAGTCAATGCACTGCTGAATACTGATGGATGCAGACGTGTTTTAAAGTGTTAGCAGTATCCAACACAATTACAATATGCAATTAAGGAAAGGGGTGCTTCTCTTATTCACCCTGACTAAATAGGTGATTGTTAGTGATGTGGGAGATGTTTTTGATGTTTACCAACTTACTTTTTAATATATTTGTTTTTTTAGTGTTAAGGCAAAACCACATTTAAAATGTTATTTTTTTTTCTTGAGGGGAAAAAAGTTGATGGGTGTATTGAAACTGGTATTGGCTAATGTGATTCTTACTCTGGAGAGGGGTGGTGCAGTTTCATCAAATGACTTGAAATGAGTTGTTGCATTAAGGAGGTAAGTGGCTTAAATGTAATGACTTAATGACATGCACATTATGGGAGTGTGTCAATAAAAATACAATTATTTAAACACTGGCTAAGGAAGCACACTCTTGACTTCTAAAATGCACAAGTCTTAAGTGTTGTGCTTTTTTTTTTTTTTTTAAATGAAGAATAGAAACTAACATGCATTTAGTGACTTGAGAGAATATTTTGTACGTGACATCTTGGAAATTTAACAACTGAATAACTGAACCCAGCCTGCAGTATTAGAAATCACAGGAACCCTTGGTGAGGAAATAATTGATAAACAGTATCAAATATAATGTAGCTCAGCCATTGCTTGTCTTCTATAGATACACTTTATCAAATGCTAGATAAATCAAAGTAGTTAATATTCAGCAAGTAAGATGAAAAAGATGAATGAGACCTTTGCATTTTAAGACTTATGAAAACCTGTATTCAAAAGTAACTTTCTTTGAAAGCTTACTTACGTAAAGAGATGGTACTGGTTTGTTTTAACATAGGCTTCATTGAGACCAGTGCCATCTATTTTGAATATTTTGTGGTATCTTTGAAATTCAGCAAGCGAGTCAAAATGTAACTAATTAGGAACCTGCAACATTTTACGTATTTTTATGAGGTAGGAACCAAACGGTAATGGTTATTGTCATGTCAGATTGATTAATCCCTGAGAATGGTTCAGTTTCGTTACTGAAAGGTTAAACTTTTGCCTGTCTCTCTGTAAATAATAAATATTTTCATCTCACTTACTTTGTTTGCATACAGTTTAATGCAGGTGTTTAAGGCTTCCTTGACAGAAGCAGCACTGCAGAAATTGCTTGGAGCAGTGCTTTGATAGTTGGCTTTGAATGTGACCAAGTATCTTTTCCTCCACACCACAGTTACCACCCACGAATGCTCTGAAGGTGAATTCGTTATTCTAATAAAAATCAACTGTGTGTAATATAGGTATTTTCAGATAGTTGAGCTCTCTTTAAAATTGCATGTTAATTTCTCAGTTACTTTCAGGGAGAACTTAATGAGCTTGGAAGCATTCTGCATTGTGTGTTTAAAGCAGAGGCGGGGAGGTACTCACTTCAGAGCTTATGTACTGATTTATAAAATCCTAGTGGACTGTAGGAAAATGTGAGGTAGTACACTGGTCGGTCCACAGATGCTACTAGAGCATTTGATCAAAAAACTGAACTGCCATTTTTGTGGCTGAAAACAAAGACTGATTAGCTAAAATGAGTTTGAGGACTGTTCTGTTGTCCTTTGGCATCATGTTGGCCACATAGAATGTGGTCTTTCCATCAGTGGGAAATGCTCGCTGGCTTTACCTCTCCTTCTTTCATGTTATTGGTGCAATTAAGACATGTACAGCATTGCTGGTTATGCCTTGTTTTACAGAGCTAGACTTTTCTTGGGGGGGGATGACTTTTTTTGACTTGCTTCCCCCCCACCCCCGTGCTCTGGCTCTGAGCTGTTACCCTTTATGAAACATTGGCCATGAGGAAAGATTGTTATGGTGAAAAGAGATGTTATAATTAAGTTCTTTCTGAGCTTTCATAATTTGGATTTGAAGAAATTTGCACATAATCTGACACTAAAATATATGTTGCATCATCTTCTAGGATTGTAACGTATATTTTAAAAGTTGATTTGTAATATTACAATTGAAAAGACCCTTCTTCCATTTGTGATTTTTCTAAGTGTGTGTCTCATACAATGCGTGACACACTATAATGTAATTTTTTAAATTACCTTCGGTTGTTTCACAGTGTTCCAAAATACCATTTTGATAGTCTTGTAGTTAATTGCCACAGACTTATCAGTTATTTGACATGCTTGAAACTGAGGGAATTATAAGAAAAATATGAGGCCTGTCTTTTATTAACGTGCTAGCTGTATTGGTTCAGTGTAGTTTCTGTATCTGATGTGCAGACGAAGCAAGCTGTGGGTAGAAGGCTATGTGGAAAAAACAGTCTTTGTAACTAAATATCATATATGTGGTGATAAACAACTGAAATGATTCTAAACTTCAGAAAAGAGACATGATGGAAGGGTAAACTGTGCACGAACAGTGTACTCAAAGCCATAGTAATGTCCTGTCTGGAATTCGTGGTGGCTGAGGATGCTGAGACTGCTCTCTAGCTGGGGGACGGGGGTCTGGCTGCGGCTGCCTCTCCCCTTCCTTTCCTTTGGGGAAAGCATATGTGTTCATGCTGAGGCACTGGCCCCAGCTCTCTGTCGGTCCACTACTTCTCTGCCTTAAGCTCAAGTGCAGGTAATACTGGAACTAAGGACCTGCAGCCCTCTCCTGCTAGTGTCCTCCGAATGGCTTGTGGCTTGGACTCCAGTCTTGGGTATCGTTTGGGCCGTGGTGCCGCTCTGGTAGCCAGCTGAGGGACTTGTGCTGCTGGAGTTGCCAGGAGGCAGACCTGGAGGCCATAAAGGAGCTGGATGGTAAACCTTTCTACAGAGTTACCTGCAAACATGGGGAGGAGCGTGGAGGTGCATGGTTCTTGTGTGGACTAGTTCAGGATGCTGGAATTGTACTGCTTTGACACAAATAATTTTTAGAATTGTATCTAGTTTACTTGGTGCAAATACCTAACGCTTTGGAAAATTTAAACCTTACTTACATTAGCTTCGTTTAAATTTGGGGTTTAAAGAGCTCTAATTATCTGTCTGCTTTAGAAATTCATTGTGATTTACTGAGATCAATTTTAAACTGATTTTAATTAAACCAGAGAACCTTTTCCATTTTTACAGGCGAAGCCTGTAGCTAGCCTTTGTAAATGGTGACAAGGTATGTCCGGTCTTAGAATGACTTTTTTTCTGCATGACTGATTTCTTCTGCTGAAGGCAAATTTAGACTGTTATTTTGTATGTAAACTAAAAGAACTAAATTCTAAAGAACACTTTGTTCAATTTTTGTTCCTTTACTCTAAGAGCAGTTCCTATTTGTTAGGACTTCTATTACATTACTCCCAGTACAGCATTTCACTGTCTTTTTATAGTAGACAGGCTGATGGACTCCATGACCTTTTTTATTTCTGATTTCTGTGATGCTTTTTCCTCTGACAAAAGAAAACGTAAGAGACAGCTGGGGTATTCTAATTTATGGTGATAGGAAGCAGAATACGGAAGCTTAACTTCAGTCCCATGGTGAGATGTGCCACTATTCTAGTATGTGGAAAATGTATAAATTGCTTTTGTTGAAGGTTATTTGGAGAAAGTGTAGTGAATGTTGGGAAAAGTCTCCTGGGAAGTTTCACATCCTATACGGTTTTGTATAGGATGTCATTGTAGTGAGGTGTGTATGAGACCTGTGTTAGGAGTTGCTGAGGTGTTTAGATTATGTGCACATATCTCAATGTAAAACTTGATAAAGGGTTGTCATTAGAGATGGATATTAAATATATTGCATGCAAGGGATTTTTTTTTTTTTTCCCCCGAAACTTGTGTTTTTGAAAGAGCTCTGTGTGGATGATGAGAATATTCTCAAACACCCCAGATTCTGGCAATTGATTATGTTTCAGTAAGTAGAGGGCAGCTAATCGAGGGCATAATTCAGCTAGTCACTAGGGCCCTTAGAAGGGTGATGCTGACAAATAGGCCCAGTCAATATGTTTTTTTGTTACAAAATGGATGATGGTGCAGAGCTTGTATTCCCATTGATTGTGTGCAGGACAGAAGAACGGAATACCTTTTGACTAGTAGTAAATCCATAAGAAACTGAAAGTTGTCACCATGTAATCTTGTAAATCTACACATAATTTTTCTTTTTGTATAGAAATGTACAGAAAACAAAGACAAGATATCACATTCTGATCTCCTGCTTTTAATGTTTTTTGTGGTTTTTATCTTGGTTCTTTCTGTCCTGCTCTACAAGCAGGAAATTTATCTTTTCATCTATGAAAGTAAGGTATATAGGGGGAAATTGAACAGAGGGCCCTTTCTTAATGATGTTAATACTACAGTAATGCAAGCATATGGTGGTATTCTAGGACTGATGATCCTGCATGCAAAACTTTCCTTTAACTTCACGTTTTGGACAATAGGTAGCACAGTAAATCTAAATGAAAACATAAAATATCTCATTAGACTGACAGATAAGCAACCATGGAGTGTCAAGGGTCTTCCATCTGTTGTGTAAGCAGAATCTGAAAAGCTTGCTTGTGTTAATAAAGCAAGGATATGAACACAAGAAACTGGACATGAGCAACAACAGATTATGCACAAAATTTCTTTGTGGTTATGGTTCTCATCTTTTTGATGCAGATTCAGTCCAATCCTAGATGTGCTTGTAAGTCTGAAAATCACTCTGGATCAGAGAGACTGTGCTTTAGTGTGCTACTAAGTGAATTGAGAATGAGAGAGTGCAGAGCATTGCTATGCACAGGGAAGGTGATGTGGTTCATTTTACCCATGTTTGTGTACTGATGGATGTGATTATGTTAGAGAGTTCACTTAAGAGCAGGTGCAGACTCTTTAGAAAGTGGATGAATACACAGAGTGTTCTCTGGTAACAACTTTTCTCCTCTATCTGCAATATGGTCAGTGTCCTTGTTTTGTTGAAATGGAAACCGATGTGCTGTTTGACATTCCTGAAACAATTATTTTCAGATGCTACAATATGTTAAGCCTACAAAACTGCAGAAACACTTTAATGACTCTTTTTTTTTTTCCCCTCCCTGTTCCCTCAGATGGTCAGGAGCAGTTAATGCCTGCAGAGTCTCTTCGTAAAAAGAAACTGGCAAAAAGACCTGGATACATGAGGCCAGAAGCTCGGCAACAGATAGAGTTTCAGTCCCTGGGTGCCTGGAAGCCATTCAACCCAGAAGAGCTCAAACATGGCAGGCAGCGTTATGGAGACTTTGAGAACTGCTCTCTACACAGACAATACAAAAATAACTTTGAATTTTTATGCTGTAATTCAGGTGCAAATAGTGCTGTAGTTCCCACTAATGGGGTAACAACATTGGCCACTACTGGAAATATGCCAGGGAGCTGCAAAAATCTTTCATGTTACAAGAGTCCACAGTCAGAAAACACGGTTTACCCTGCTGCAGCAACAAACAAAGAAGATGTTTCTGCTGTATGCTCTTTGTGGCAGAAGAGCCATGGTGGTAAAGTGAGCGATCCCCAACACAGGTATGCTTTGGATCAGACAGAAGTGAATAACAACTGTGAATATCAAAACGGAGGTGTTGTTTCTCGATCTGTTAGTACACATGATAGCTTTAGTTCAAGTTTCAGTTTCATACAGCTCTCTCTGAACTCATTCTCTGGAGTAAGCGATGCTGAAGGCAAGTCGACCATCAAGGAAGCCGAGCATGTTTTGCATCCCAGCACTGCAGGAAATCTGCAGAAGCCAGAAGAGACGGTGCAGACTCGTGAGCACTCGCGAGCTTTGCGTTCCTTCTCCAGGCCCAGAGAGGATTTGGAGTATGAAAATGAGACCACAGCGAATGATAAACTACAGGACTGTGAGACTGTCTCTCTCTCAGATACAGATGCAACACTTTCATATTCTACAGATTCCTCAGATGCAGCATCTGCTGGCTCTTCTGTCACCTCAGGCTATGAGAGTAGCTTTACTGTTAGTGACCATAACTGGGATACTTTGATGAAAAAATATGAACCAGTGCTACAGGACTGCCTGCTTGGCAACCGCAGTACGTTAAAGGTTAGTATCTCACTTTGTTTTTATTTCCTCCTCCTGGCCCCCAAACCATTTGTGTTTATAGTGCCAAAGTCAAAGTTGATGTAGGAGTTGGGATATTAATGGCTTTTGTGACATTTGTTCACAGAGGTTTACAGTAGCAGTCTGCATGATAAAAGCGACAGAACCAGTTTCCTTTTCTATTTAGTTCTTCAAAAAAAAAAAAGGTGATGTTGTTGCAGTACCCGATTACTATGTTTTACTGAAACTGTGATCCTCTCATTTCTAATATGTCAAACATCAGTTTCTGAATTCAACAAATACCATTTTCTTTCACAGGTGGCTGTTTTGCCTGCAGTTTGGAGTATATGTATTACAAAATTTGGGGGTGGTAAGAACTCTTTCTGGGCTGTTGAGTCTGGAATTTTTCTTTTTGCCCACATATATACCTACCACATATACAGGCAGTCTCATTCACTGTGTTCTTTGTGGGAGAGGGGTAGGGAAGCCTTTAGAAGGATCAGTTATGTTTTGTTATACAGTTTTTGGGATGGGGGGGTGGGCATTGGAGGGAAACCATTCTGAGCTTACCTGTGATGAGGAGCCAAATATTGGCTTTATTGTGCATGCAGGAAGCAGTAATGCAGAGATTAGTCTGGACATGATGGATTTCACAAATTCATTCAAAATGCACTAAGTGGGCGCTGGGTATTTTTGGGGGGGTGTGTGGTTTTTTCGGTGGTCTGCTTTTTTTGGTTGTATTTTTTTGGTGTCTCACTAATGCCCTGACTTTCTGGGACACCTTTCAGAAATTCAGGTTCTTGTCACTTCTCAGCTCAGACATACCTGCTGAGATGCACTGTATTGTCTTTAGACCTAATGAAACAACCGGGTCTGGGGAGGCTCTGCACAACCCTGCTGTCTGTGTAAGACAGGAGATCGAGAAACTTTTATTCTTTCTTTACTCTCCATGACATCTGACCTGGGCTTATGGTGCTCTCTAATACTTCCTTTTCTTAGAGGATGCATGAAGGACTCAAACTAGGTTATCTTATTTACAGAATTCACACACATTGATATGGAGCAGTTTCTTTGGCTTCATGCCTGGAATGACAATGTGCCCATAGTCTGGGATGGTTTGGGAAATTAATTTGCTGCAAATTTGGGAATATGTAACATAATCAAAATAGGAAATTATTTTTCTGTCTTTTCAGTATACTTTGATAGACACAAAAGAAACATTGCTATCTTTAATTTCTGTATTCATTAATTCATTGAGTGGAGAATTGGGGATTTGTGCCCTCAGATGTCTTTGCCCTTGGTTAGCCAGTTGTGTATGTTTAATTTGAAGCACCTTCCTATTGTAATGATAATGAGCAAGTCTCAGACTTTTCAGAAAGGAACAAAGGCAACTGTAGTCAAGAAACAATATTGAAGTTGTTAAAATTCTGCTTTTTCTGTACTTATTAGCAAAAAAAAAAAAATGGTCATCACATGGTGCAGATACAGGATGTGCCATGCTGAAACAGCTCTTTGATTAGTTGAGCTCCAAACATCTTACCAGCCTGCAAATAGAAAGCGCTGTACTGTGACAGCATCAGTCAGTTTGCTGTGGGCATGCCTGGGCTGTGGTACCCAAGCAGACTTCAAATGACCTGCCACTGTGAGCGCGTGATGGGATAAACACTGCAAATGGCAGCAAAGCTGTACTCTCGGTACAGATGGTTGTTATACATCATGTATATGAAAAAAGTGTCATTTCAACCATTCCTACTGCAGGCTTCTTTAAAACTCTATCAAAAATATGTTGTAAAATACAGCTTCTCCCTTCAATATCTTACGCGTTCCTCACCAGCCTCAGAGAAAGAAGAATGGACTTTCAGGAATCGAAACCCAAAGTAAAATAAAGCCTCGAGAGAAAGGAAATATATACAATATTGGTTTTTTGTTTGCTTTTGTTTTTCCTCTGGGGCATCCTATAGCCTATTATTAATGAAGCATTTTTTTATTCTAGCTTTATTTTTTTATTCTAGCTTTATTTTTTTATTCTAGCTTTATTTTTTTATTCTAGCTTTATTTTTTTATAGTTCTTTTCTGACTAGTCCAATTTCACATACCATATTTAGAAGGGATACCATTAATTTAAACGTCTTGCCTAATTTGTGTGTTGATTGTGCAGTCACAATAACTGAGTGTTTCTATTAAGTTGTTGACTGGCTGTACCTATTTTTCTTTATGCAATTTAGAGTTTAAATATAGGGATTTAAATATGAAAGAGTTTCAGGGAGGAGCAAAATCTTTTGTAAATGCAGAATGTCTAAAGTATGGATTTTCTTGTGTTAGAAAATGCTTTCCCAAGCGCTTTCGGGCTATGAGAATAAATATATGCTGCTTCTTTTTCCAGGCTTACCTTTTTCAGTGCTGATAGTGTCTTGTCTGGTACAGGTTGTGTATAAATTTAATAAAAAGAAAACGCTTTTAAGTCTTTTAAGTGTAGCCACATTAGGCTGTGGCTGGCATGGCAATGAGGAGAGGAGTGCCTACCTTCTAACCAAATTCTCCTAACAGTAAAAACTTGTAATGGCCTTTGAATACACACCTGGCCTTCTGAATTTTTAATGAATTCAGAACTTTGGTCCAGACCCTTCATGTTAACAAAGAGAAGCAGTAACTTTTGAAATAAAACTTTATTTATGGTAAGAGGCTTTTTTGGGTGTGAAAGGGCACTCTCTATGTGGTATAGGTGTTTTTGGTGTTATGCTTTTTTTTCACCATCTAGCGTTTGCAATGTGAACACTTCTGAAAATGCAAATGCCAATGTTATGTAGATGAGCCTAAATTATATTTTAATGAAACTTCATTGGCTGCATGTGAACGCAGTTTTCTATGCCGCATCACGAGTATACTTGTTCCAAAATATTCATACTGTATTTCTTTTTTTACTTACAGAAGAAAATGTGGTTTGCAAATGGAAATTCTGGATTTGTTCTGTGCAAAACTCATAGGCAAAAAATTGTTACGATAGGCTCAAGAACACACTGTTGAGTACAATATGATCAAAAGTAGATGCCATGCTGACAGAACCCCCTAATAATCCTTACTTTGATTTATACAAAGGGTGAAAAATATCCTACGATCACATGATCTCTTTTGCTTTTCAAGAAATGTTGTTTGTTATTCTCTGTATGTGTTTGGACTAAAGCCATGCTTGGCTCAAGTAGCTGCAATTCAGCTGACTTCCAAATAGGTCTGTTCACTTACCAAATGTTGGGCTTAACTCTCAAAATTGGTCCAGTGCAGTAATCCATTAAATCTGTATTTTGTAGAGGTTAATAGTCTAAATATTTTTAAATGCTGCCGCCTTTGTAATGAACTTTTTTCTCTTTGCATAGATAAAATCCTTGATTTTACGGCTTCAGAGGCTTCAGGAAAAAGCAATAGAGGAAGATGACTATGATAGAGGTGAGAGTTGCTCCCCCCTACTCCCCTGTTGGATCATGCTGCCTTTTTTTTTTTTCCTTCTCCCTCTTTCCTCTATTAATTTTATTTTATATTTGCTACATAGCAATGGTTAGCTGTGGAAGTCTAGTTCAATGAACTGTATTGTTTATTCTGTTGTCTGGCAGGAAACAAATTAAAGAAAGAAGTAGGTCAGCAGCAGGTAGCAACAGTTTTTATCTTCTTGAGCCACATCACCATGTGGGAAGGTTGAAATCCAAATATCCACCATCTGGATCAGCTGTTTTGAAGCAGCATGACTTTAAAAATGCAGAAATGAATGAAAACTTTGAAAGGAAAAAGGACAGGCACTGGCTGCTGATGGATTGTGATTTGTTGCTTGCCACATTTAGTCATGACACTACAGCAGGGCTCAAACACAGAAATGAGGTCAGTAGCTATTATAAAAGTGAATGATACTGTCCTGTGGGATTAACTTGATGTCCACTGAGTTGAATCAAAACCAGCTAGAGGATATGATGGTGATATAGCTACTGGCAAATATCTGTATTTGAATAGTGCTTTTGCTTTCAAATACCTTGGCATTTCTGATAAGCTCTGTGTGTGCATGTTAATAATTGGAGAATCTATTAACGCATGTCTCGGGTTTCTTAGTGTTTCCTGGTATGGTAGTCTATGTTCAGGTACTCATACTTTGATAGTCTTGAGGTTCTAGATCAAATTCTTCCCACTAGATCTATCTTCCGTTGGGAAGCCCTACAAATGTTTCAGTAAAATCTGCATGGGTACTTCAGAGAATAAGGCTGGAAAAAGATAGTTCCTTTCCTGCCACTTTTTTTATTCTCAGCTTTTAGGAGTGGGGGAGTGGTCAGACTTGTGGTTTGCCTTTCAAAATTTACGTGTGAAGCTTTGCAGTTGTACCATGTCTCTGTTTCCCTGATCCCAAAGGTGTTCCCCAAGTCGATTAAAATGTGTTTTAATAGTATTTAGAGTGTAGGTGTGTTTTGCAAAGAGTGGTTCTGTTGGCCTTTTAAAGGCTTGCCTATGCATAGGAGTAAAGTCTGCCACTGTCACAAGTCATTCTTTTAGCGTTGCCTCTCCCAGTGGGGAAGACCTTTATGTATGCTAAATGCTGAGAACGTTGTAGATATTTGTGGGTTTAATCTCTGTCAAATAGACATTATTGATACGTGTGTTTTACATGTGTAACGCTCGTAACTCTTCAAGTGGCTGTGGGTTGAGTTCTCAGTTGGAGACTTCCTGACAGCTGTGTACTCAGTGTGCGTGGTTCCCACAGATTCCAGCTGGGATTCTCTGGGCAGTCAGCCACTCTGACAGCAGTATTTTAGTATATCAGGTATGACATCTGCATGTGATGCCTCGTAGTAATTGAGCACAGTGGAAAATGATGACTTGTCTAACCTTGCACAGAAAGCTCTTGTGTTGTTTTCCTGGGTACTAGTCTTGTATCTTCAAAACAGGACCGTCTTTCCGTTGACCATCATTTTATCAATTACCCTTTTTAGTTTCCACCCTAGTTACCAGGTAGATAGCACAGAGGGTGGTTTGCAGAGTCTTGTATTAATTCCCCTCGGGAAAATTGTCTGGCTGAAATGTGATTTCACCAGGTATTGTGGGCACAGCTCTCAGAGAGCAAAAGTGGCAACAGTATAAAGGTGGAGAGGTACATCCACAGGTGGGATTGCTATTTTCTGTGCTAAGCCTGGCATATATAGGCAGAAGGCATTTGTCCTGATAGGGGACTATTAAACAAATGTTTGAGACTCTTTGCCTTGGGTTCCTCCAACCCTTTGAAAACTGGAACTTTGTCTTCACACAAGAGTTCTCAGAAAATGCCACACTCCATGCATGCACATGACCATGCATCCTTAATTTTATCAATTCCTAATTTTTGAGTCCTTGGCCCACTTTCTGTCATTCCGGTCTTTGTTCCTCTTCTAATACAACTGTTGGATGGGTTTTTTTCTGTGACTGCTCTTCATTATTTTTGTGATGTCTGAATTGGCTTCCTTTAGTTTTTTGGAAAGACTAGCATGGAGAAGGTGCAGTGCTGCAAGAAGAATTAGAGCTGCGACCTTCCCTCCTCCTCATGTAGTGGCAAACTTTCCACCTTTGCTTTTAGAGCTATGTCACTGCTCCTGGTGGAGAACAAAGTCTTGCCTGGTGTGAAGTGAAGTTTGAAAGCTTATTAAAGAGCTTACAGATTGGCCCAGTACCAATTTCTGTTCAAGCGAAATCTTTAATTAGCCTTCTTTAAAGGGATCTTATTGCCAAATATTGCTAGCGGGGAATGGAATTGCTAAGTGCGCAGAGCTGTCATGTGGGGCACAAATGGAAATATATTATCAGGGAGTGGGAGAAACCAACATGGTGTATGCAGAGGGCTGAGGACATTTTAACTATAATGCTGAAAAGAAAATTACTGTTCCTGTAATTTAAGGGACTTCTGTGAGTATAGAGTGAGTCCCCTGTTAAGAGCAGAAGTGTTTTGAGCTGGAGATGGTGGTAGAATGGGTCTTCCTGATTTGGGAGTGCTGCAGGGGAGGGAGAGGTCTAGTATGATGCGAGTAGCTGCAGAATGCCCTGTATGTGGAAGAGGTGAGTAGAGGGGAAGGAGAGCAGGTGGAGGAGGGGTGTGGGTGGCTCTTCCCCCCAGTGGAAAACTAAATTGTCAGTAAATATGTTATCATGTGTAACTATGTTATCCCTTCAGTGGTAGAGGCTCTTCTCCAGCTTCAACCATAGACAAGAACTCAAGACGTTTTTCGGACTTCGGCTCTCTAAGAGCCACTCAGTCTTGCAGGAGAGGGCTCAGTTTTTAAGAGCAGTTCAGTGGGAGGGAGATGCCTTAGCACTTAAAACTCTTCAAAGTGCTCGGGACTGGTTTCTGCTGTCTGACACTGCAAACATAGCAACTTAAGGAAAGGCAAGCATCTACTGTCTGACATTGCTGCTTTCTTGCTCTCCAGAGCTTTCTGAAAGCTCCCACAGTTTATAGCAACTTTTGAAGCTGAAGTGTAAGTAAAGTGGTGCCCCTACAGAGAGGGGAAAGCAATGCACTGTGTTTTCCCTTGTGGCAAGGAGACTAGGAAATGGCACAGAAATAAAGGGAAGTTTTTCCTGCTACAGAGTCATGAACAGATACCTTGTTGCAAATAGGTCAGGAATAAGGATATATTTTTTCCCCTGTACAGAAACACAGAACAGATGCTTGCTGTTTGGGTCTGTTAGAGAACATGTGTATTTTCCAGGTGCATGTTAATGAATTAGCTTTTATTTCCTGAACAGGTGCTGGTTTGTTTTTTTTTTTTTTTAAGGGATATTTGGAACCACAACCCTCCATTGTTGTTTAGGAGAGAAGTGAGTGCCTGTTTAAATCTTCAGCTTGTTTCTTCCAAGCTTTTCCTTTGTTTAGATGAATCTATTTCTCTATCTTCCTCTTCCCCTTGAGCTTGGGCAGTGCCCAGCAGAAATGTCTTTTGCCATTGCTTGTTTACCTGTGGTGTGTCTTCTTAAAGACCTGCCTTGGCATGGTTAGGGTGTTCATGTAGAGGAGCTTTGATCAATCATTCATTCAAGCAACTATAGTTTCTTCCTATACTTTCTGGCAGTGCTGTGTGTGTGTGGGGGGGGTACGTTTGTTCTGAGAGTGTTGCGGGGCTGCTTGGGGCAGGGGCCATTCTCCTGTTCCATGTTGGTGCTCATCTGCTAGAGGTCACCGAGCACGCTGCTGTGAGACCTGCAGGGTGCTCTCTCTTCATACTGTAGCAACCATGGGTTGTTTCAAATGCAGGTGTTCCTTGGCTGCAAAATGTTTCTGAAATGCATATTCAGTGAGACAAATCTCTTCCTCAGTCCTGCTTTAATTTTAAATAGGATGTTACATGTTTTATTGCTCATTCTGTCTTCGTAGGTGATGAAATATCAGGAAGTAGCTTATTTTTTTTCTGTATTTACTTGTGGTCTCCTCTTGATGGCCACATTACTGTATATTTTCAAAGCAGGTACAATACCATGGGAATATAGTAACAGTGTTTTGCCTTGTGTAGCGTATAGTAAAAATTGGCCTGTTCTCTAAGGATCACTTGGAGTGTTGTCATGGCTCATTATTCATGATGGAGCTTGACAGCTCCAAGGTTAAACACACTGCTGAATACAGGAGGTAAAAAAAAAAAAAGCCAGCATATTTTTGTGTCGGTGGGAGTTGTGCTTGCAGTGGAAGTAAGTATATTTTGCTCAGTACAAATCTATTGCCCAAATGTTTAAAAACCCTTTTCCTGTTCTTTACTTCTTGAACGCCTCAATCTCTCCTGGTGCAAGAAGCAAATAGATTGGTAACTAAGTGTCAGAACTGAGTCTTGCTGCTGAACTCTGCTCCTGGTTCACATGCCCTCTTGTTACTTAAAAATAAGTTTCTGTAGGACTACTGACTCTTTTTTTAAATTTTCTTTGGTTTGTTTTAATTCTTGCATGCAGGAATGTGAGTGTATAGATTGGCTGCTTGCAACTGGTAGGCAATGGCAACTTCCCTATGCAATCAGATTATATTCAGAGTTAGGCTTCTCCAGTGAAGTTCATTGATTCGATCAGAGCAACTCCTCATCAGTCTAACATGGCAGCTAGAATATAGAAACATTTATGTTTGCCATGGCAAAATCTATCCTATCTTTGCAATGAAAGTTCATGCTGTAGATATATTTAGTGTTATGTGACCCTTCAGGTATTTTAGTTGAGATCTAAAAGCTTGAACTATGTGAACTGGTGAGCTGCCATGGGCTTGTGCACCATGTGCTCTGCAGAAAAATAGTGTTTGTACGTTGTTTTTGTTTTTATTTGTCTTTGCTCATGGGCTTTGGGACCTCCTCATACCAATTGTCCTTTCCATGTCTCAGGATCTGCAGGGCATCAAGGACAAAACCCTGCCCTGTGTAGGAGTTGAGGAATCTCATTTCACACATTTTCCATTGATCTCAAGTGTAGGAAGGGAAAGGAAAGACTTCATAGTGGTTAGCCTCCCTTACATTTACACTAGAACACGTGCTGTTGCTCACTTGAAGCAGCTATTTGTTTTAAGGCAAGTACAGAGAGAGAAAACAGTAGACTATAATGTTAAGTAATGTCTGTGTTGAAAATGTCATTTGTTAAATGGTATTCAGAGGGAGGTCTTGGCCACTTCTTATGATTGTACTTGGAAATGCTGAATTAGCAATAACCTCAAACTCCTGGTGAGATGTATAGTTGTTTGGTCTTTCCAAATTTCTTTTTGCAGTTTAAACTGGAAAAATATTTTATTTTAAAGTGCTGTTTCTAGTCATAGGTCTTAAACATTTGAACCATTGATCTTCAAGCAGGTGGGTTGTGTGTTTTGGGTTTTTTCTTTCTCTTTTTTTTTTCCTGGAAGAGCTATTTGTAGATGAGGGTTGGATTGAATCCCTGCCCTACTGTACTTCTATTATTTTGAACTAAAATGCATGCTTGACAAATGGCCTGTTATAACAGGACACAGAAATGAAGGCAAATTAGCTTCTTTCTGAGGAAGGACAGTGAATTTGAGAGAGAAGCTGTATCTGGAAGTAACTCTCAAAGAACATGTCACTTTGTAATGTACTTTTTTCATGATGGTGTGTACCTGCAGAAGTAAAATCCTTAAACCTAGCTGTATAGTGAGCGAAGTTCTGTATCTGAGGCTATTGATTAAATAAAAGGTGGTGGATGCTGGAGGGGTAGAGCTTCTGTGACATAGGAGACTTACTGGGAGGCTGTAACTTGTAGTTGCAGGCCATTGAGTTGGAAATGGGTTTGGGGAGGATGGGACAAATAGGGCTTTCTGTTGTGCTATACTGTCACAGCCTTGTTTGGTCATAAGCTTGTAGAAGCTTTCTGAAATCTGTGGGTAAGTCTTTTTTGGATTTTGTTTTTATAACTTTCCAGTAAAGCTATTAAGAGAAGGGCTTGTACAAATTCTCAAAACTGAATCTTCTTTCCATGGCTCTTGTTTATCCTGTCTTTCTCTGACAAACTCAAATAACCTCCACAAAAGGGTTTGGGTCGTTAAGGAAAGTACGTGCCTACATGAAATATAAATTAGACTTAATTTTTCTTGCAACAAAACAGAAGCAGCACAAGCCTTGCAACTTTTTCACCTTGCCTGGGTTTCACTCTAAGACACCAGTCTCAAATGAAAAGATAAAATTTTTTTTTGTCCATATCCATTTATTGTTTAGTGCTAGCTGAAACTGTGGACCAAGATGCTGTCATTCAAATGCTTGGTCTTGGCTTCTGTCTACTAGCAGCAGTAACGACATCACCGTTTCTTTTTATGCAGTCTGTATCAGACTTATCCAGTTGCTATTGAATTTTTTTTTTTACAGGAGTTGAGCCAGTCATAATTTAAAGGTCTGAAACTCCTTATCTTAACACCAGGTAGACAACTGGAAAACTGTCAGACTTTTTTTTTTTTAATAATAAAACAATATAGTAATGGCCAATGTTTAAGAGAGGGAGATCTGGTATACACTTTGACTTCTTGTGTTTATTAGATGTGTAGCACATACATCTTCAGCAACTTCTTGAAAAATTTTTGATGTGAGCCCTCATTTTGGCCTACTTGTTCAGTTTCAATCATGTCAGAGTGCATCTTTGAGGTCCATCAGGATCTTGCTGTTGGTCTGCTTATACCCACACATTGAAAATACAGTCATGTCTTTTCTATCTTTAATTCCTTAGCCAATATTGGAGAGGAAGCTGCTATAGTCATGCAGTATCTCACTTAGACTGTGCAGCCTAAATATTTTTAGGAAGCGGTAGTATTTTGTGGGATTCTACTATGCTCTCTTATTTTAATCTTGGCCAGCGTGTAGAGGTTCAGCTACATCTTGTGTTTCTGGAAGCTGCTTGACAAAAAGAAAATTGCTGAAGTTTTGGCATACCATGTGCTTGGAAGCTTTCTATACTCCCGGCCATCTGCTGTCTAAAACTGACACCATGGGCTACCCCTCCTATGATAGCTGGGCTCTATTTCTCAGTCCATGATGCAGCCAAGCTGTTCCCAGACAGCCTGGCTAGTCTTTTACAAACAAGCAATGAAAAAATCTGAACAAAATAAGCAATTATGGATAATTTAAGAGCCTAGTTGCTGAATTGCAGCTTGAAGCGTAGAGCTCTGATGGGTGTAACTCGGGAGAAGTGTTGATGTGCTATCTGGACAGTACCCACTGAGTGAGTGACACGGCTCTCCTGCTACCCAGCCCATCTGCTTACTTTGCACTTGCAAAATCATGCAGCCCAATTTTATATTCAGGACAGACTTATCTTTCCCTTGCTCTTTAGAAATATTAACTCCAGATAAGAAAATTGTCTTTCATTTGTAATGTGACCACTGGAGACGGTAAGACTATTAATTCAACCAACAAGTAGAAATTGATTTTGGTGTCCTTGTCTTACACTTAGGATATAAACATTTTAAGGGAGTGGAGGGACACCTGCTCTTTTTAATTATTGTCTGCTTAATAAAAGGCTGGACATGGACAGAAACTTCTAGATGGCATGGTAATGCGACTTCTGTGTAATTGGGGATTTAAAAGATGCTGAATGACTGTGACTACTATTTGAAAGCAAACGTGAAAGTCTTCCAGTGCGAGTTCTCTGTGGGGAGCTGATAATGCTCCTTGCTGATTGCTGGGTGGTATCTGGTCAAATTCCTTAATAGGATGCTTTTATTGGAGACCTCTGCGGACCTTCCATTGCTTGTCAAACTCCTCTGCGAAGTGGGATTGCCTCAAGTCAATTAACTTCTCCTTTCTCCTGAGGTTTCCCTCCTGTCCTACCTGCCCAGACCCAACTGCCCATGCTTGAGTATGTTCATAATACCGCAGGCATGTCTGCCTTCTCCAATGCTTCCCTGCACTGCCTTTGGCATATGCAAGCTTTTGTGCGTTCCTTTCTTATTGTTAGCCCACGCAAGGTAAAAGTAGTAAAAAGTGCTGTTTTGTGGACATCTTTAGATCTCTTAAGACAGTGACGGGGTTGTAGCAATGAGTGTTAATCAAAAAGGTGAAGAGGGTAAATTTAAAATTCCTAGCACTCTTACACATTAACGTGCTTTGGACAAAGAGTTACTGAGTCTGAAGGAAATGCTGACAGTGGGAGCATCCAAACTGATGCCGGGTAATGTGAGTTTTAAACTTCTGCTATTGATACCATCCTACCAGTCTAATACTAATCAGGATTCCTGGTAGGTGTTGATTTGAGGAGTGGGAAGCGATTGGGACATCTCCGTGTTTGCTGAGATTTTTAAAGCGTGGAAAAGTAAAAGAAGTTAATGAGTTGGACTGGCTTGATGTAAGGCAATGTTGAACAAAATGCGGAGTGGTGCTGTATATCAGAGGCATAATTCAGATATGATAGTGGGACCAAATACAAATAAAGTTGTACAGCCTCTTCAATTGCAGAATGTACTATTCATCTGACTTATTTGTGGGTGTTAATTCATACATGCCTCTGTCATTCCAGAGTGCCTCTTCTTATTTCCCTTCCAGTGACATTTCACTGAAGTAGCAGCATCTTGGAGAAAAGACTACAATGTCTGGGTTGCTAGAAGCTGCCCAGGATTTGTTCAACTTTTTAAGGAACTGTGTCAGTGCGGGTGAAGAGAAAAACTAGACTGGGTCTGTATGTGCTGTGGCACCATACAAAGCATTTGTTGCGTTGCACCAAAGTGTCAGGAATGGAGTTGTAGACTAGAGCACCTGGGATAATGGTCTCAACAAGAAGACCTGTTTATAAATGAGTGGGTCTCTATTGGATTTATTTCGTTTTATTATGTGCTGTACCTGAAATCTTTCTATGCTGTTGTAATGTCTGAGCCTAAACTTCAAATAGGTGCAGCTGACTTAAGATCTAGAATTACAATATCTAAATTTCAGACAATCTTGTTTTCAGTTTCTGCCTCTACCTGAACAGACTTTCAAAAGGCATGTTGCAAGGAGGCGCTAACTAATGCGTCCAGAAAAGCCAGTGTATGTGAGGCATGCTAGGTGAAATAACACAGGAGACAGAGGCTTGAATTTGATATGCATAACAATATACCTTTAGTACTTAGTAAGCACTCTTGAATAAATGTTTTTTTGTAACTTTATTTTTTTCTTTAGTTCTAGGATTTAAATTGTGCAAAAGATGATGTAGGAAATTTTTTCTTTGTTCTCTTCCTGTTGTGTTGTGAAGTAGTCAGGTAAAATTAGTCTAGTATTGTAGACACAGGTGTTGACTTTCTGGAGTTAAATACTCAGGATGGTATTTTGGAGGACCATTAGGATTTCCAGAAAAGGTTTGTCGCTAGGGGAAATATCTTTAGGAGTCTGACCATAATCAGCCAAGCTTTTGGACACACCAGCTTGAGGAAGGGCTTGTGTGCCTGGAAATTTGTCTTATTGTTCCAACTTAACTAGTTGCCCTAGCTGACCAGTTAGCAGGTCGAGCCTTGTGCTGCCTATTTCATGGTGTCGTGGTAAAATGTATTATAAGCAATGTTGTGTATGGTGTGCTATTGTGATGGGGGGTAGGTGGGGGACCTAACTTTGCTTTACAAAGTTCACTTTACTAAGTTCTAACTTCACTTTACAAAGTGGTAGGCTCAGTGCTTACCATTGAGACTTCATGGTGAAAATATGACAGTTGCTTCTCTAAAAATGTCAGCCTGGTGCTTTGCAGTAGTCATAAAAGCTAGTCATGTTAGGAGAGTAACAGGGGACAAAACTGAAGTCCTGTTGTGCCATTATTGTACTTTGCGAATACAGTTCTGGTCGCTTCATCTCAAAAAGGATATAGTCATCTGTAAAAGGTCCAAAAGAGGACAGCAAAAATGAGCCTAGTGCAGCTGGTTTTATGTTACTGCTTAAATGCAGCATGCAAGGTGAGGTGTAATTAATATATGTGTATACAATGTGTTCTTCAAATGAAACAAAAAAATATTTCTATAAGAGGTGAATCTGGAGTAGATAGTTAGGAAGGGGAAACAGTTCTGTCTGGCTTGGAATAGCAATTGATAATATGCAAGTTTTACCTGCTTCATTGTATCTGCATAACCAAGAGGATGTGTAGATAACTAAAATCTTCAACTAGAAAAGGTTTATTGTTATCATAAAGAAATTTTGATGATGTATTAGAAAACTGGAAATTCAGAATCAAGTAGTTTGGAATTTCCTGTTGTGCATACCAGTAGCAGTAAAAGGAATGCTGCTGGAATTAAAAAGTTTGGTTTTTTTTTTTTTTGAGACTTCTGGATGAATTATTATTATCATTAGAAAACTATTTGTTCTGAAGTCATACACGAAGTTCTCAGGTGTAGCAAGTACTGTGGAAGCTATTTCAGTTTTATTTTTGACTAGCAGGTGTCCTGGAAAATGTGGTGGGTTTGTTCTTTGTTTGTTGGTTTTTTTTTTTTTTAAGATAAAGTAATTCTGTGGAAATAAGACCATTTAACTTTGAAAAACTAAAAAACACCTGTAGATGAAAAGTATGTCATTTAGGCTGCTGGATTTCTTCTGAAGGCACAGATGGGAGAGGTGGTAGCATTCAGTGTGTGACTTTTTCATGTTTAGTTTTCCTTACAGAGGTGAAGATCAGCCATGCAGTCACACCAACTATCTGTCACTTCTAGAATTGTACCTATTTTGAAATGAGTGGTGGCATCAGAAAAAGGCATATGAGTAGGGGTGTGAATATCAGTCTTATTCTTGAATTTAATTCTGCTTTATCTGTTTTTGGGGTAATTCTTATTAGTCCTAAGAGATTTTATAGTTTTAAAGAAAAGCATATGGTTAAAACCCCCAAACAATACAAGCTGTAAGTGGATTTTTCTCATCCAGTGCGTATGAAATGTTGTCATAATTTTTATAATGGAAACATTACAGGTGGTTCACTGTTTTCATATTTTACCAATGAAACTTTTCTCTCTTCATGTGTGGTTCTCCTATATTTATGTTTTGAGATAAGAATTTCACTAATGTGTAATTATTCTTTTTTTTTCAGGAAAAATGCAAGACAGCCCTCTAAAATCTGTGCATATACTGTTCACTGAGGATGTGTTCCCAAACAGTATGTCATTTAGCAATGTGATGGATAGCAAAACTTTTTTTTTACCCTCATAAAAATTAATATAATTGGGGGCTTGTGAAATACAATATAAATTCACAGGGACAGTGTAGATGATATTGCAGATATAGATGCAGAAAGAGGGCTATCAGCTTCATCAGTTGGAGGAGATGCTTGCCTTCTGGAATGGATTGCTGTTCTGAGAGTTCTCTCCTGCTTCATCTGTGAGACTGCATGCCTCCCCATCCACTGCCCTTTTCGCTCCTTCACCCTTAATTGGCTTTATTCTGAATCATTTCAAAAAGGTCATGAAAATGTAACTGTTCAGAAGGAGGCAACAAGCAGACTTTGAATAGAAGACTTGTATAAGCCTTCAGTCTCAGGTGAAGCAGCTGAGAGCTTTAGAATGGTAATCTTTTCCAAAAAGCCAGCATTTCTTGAGCTGACCATACTGATGTTCCCACTGTGGGTCTCTCTCTTCCATATAATGTATACAGTCCCTGTGAACTTGAACTGTTTGTGTTTTAAGTCCCTGTGTGCATTTCCCCCCTCCATTACATCAGTTCTTAGGAAAAAAAATTGCTCTTTTGTCTGTTGACCACAGCCACCTCATTTGTGAGACTGATGGCAACTTGTGGAACAGGATCTGAAATGATTGCTGGAGGAGTGCTCTTAAATAATGGAAAGAAATGGCAGAGGCAGTAGGCTCCTGTGGTGCGACAGAAATCATGTTTGGTTTCTTCTGAATAACCATTGAAACCATTGGTCTGTCAATGCACAGTCTTCTCGGTCTGTACTTGTTGGCTATGGTACTGCATTGGGCAGTTTGATCGTGCTTTGGTTGGGCCTGGCATTGAGCAAATTTGGGGTAGATTTGAGCATCAAGGCCCTCAATAGAAAAGGGAGGAGAGGGAGTCTAGGTGAGAGCTGTAGGTCTGCAGGCTTGTGTGCACTGGAGGAGATGGCAGGATTTGAGCATCTCTTAGGGTTATGGGAGGAGAGGAAATTCTTTAGCCAGGAAACATGGTTTAACATTGAGTTTAAATCTATGGGTTGAGTGGAGTCTTATATGTAGCTCACCTCTGGATGGAGATGGCAACTTATCTCTTAAATGAGGTCTTAAATTATGAGGAGTTGTCGCAGCTAGGCTTCAGGAAGGGGAGGGATGAAGCTGAGTTGTAGGAAATCATCAGTACAGTTGGATTTTGTGGAGGCAACGAAGAGTTCACAAAGCTTTACGACTGCGATGAATCAGGCCCGCTTTAATGCAATGTATGTGACTTCCTCTTTGTTAGAGCTCAAATAGCTGAGGGTGTGGTTCTGCCCCCAAAGTTACATTCAAATGTTTTACCAAAGAAAGTTGGTTTTTTTGTCTTCTGTCTTTCATGTTTTGACGTTTACCTGCTCAGTCTCAAGCGTATGGCTGACTTGTAGTACTGGCAAATACTCTGGTGTTGTAATGGAATGACTTTTGGCTGCTGCTCTGTGCTGGACTGAAGCTGTGCTCTTTTCAGTATGAATCCTGAGCGACAGTGAGAACTTTCTCAGTGGGAGTCATCTGAAATTAAATGATTCTCTTAATGATGAGCATATATATAGAGAAAAGGTTCCTGCTGTATGCCATCATGTAGTGCAAAGCCTAGTAGTGCAGTTTACTGCTGAAAAATCCACATCTATCAAATATCATTCAAGGGGAACAACTTCTCAGTCCTTAATCTGAACAAGAGTCAAACTGGTGAACTGGAATCAGAAAGCTCAGTAGTGCATTAGTAATTCTACTGAAGTCTTGTGTTTACAGGTTTAAGAGAGTCGTTCCGGTGACTTAAGGGTGCTACACTGATCCTGACCTTCTCCAAATGTGAACAAGCGTTACCTGCTACTCTGTATTCATAGACCAAATGTCATGCTTTTTTGCCCAAGTTCATAGAGAATCTGTCCTTTCAAAGGATAAACAAAAAGAATAAATAAAGCTACGCACTTAAAAGAGCTGAGCAGTAATTAAAAACAAACCCAAATTCATATTGAAGTGCAGGGGGTGCTGGTTTGAAATACTTTAATTATGACCTTTCTTTGCTGGAGAAAACACTTGTGAGCCAGAGCCGAAATTGCCCCAGTTACAGGCAGGTTTCAACAGCTGGTTATTTTGCTGCCATCTAACTAATAACAAGAATGAAAATAGTGAGGAGTTCTGAACAAAGAGGCTCCAGTCATGCTGTGTCACCTGCCTCACCTCACAGGACCTAGGGCAAGAAGAGTCAAGATGTACGAGTGTGGGTTTTTGTGTGTTTTTTTTTTTTCTTTTAAATCTTAAATTTTTTCATAATGTTGTATAGAATGACAAGATCTTCCAGGGAAAGAAATGCTCAATATGCTGAGGAGGAGAAAGAATGAGAAATACTTGGAAAAAAACAAAAAAAACCTAAACCAAAGTAGAATTATTCTAGTATTAAAATTTAATTCTGTTTGAGCACTGCGCCTGCAGAAGCACTGCTACTGTAATAGCTTTCTGATATTAATTATTCTGCCATCACAAGTCTGTTCATGTCTGACTGCAGATAAGTCTCCTGAGTTTTGTGCAGTTTTATATTTCCTGTCTCAGGTGCATTTTTTTCTACCTGTAATTCCCAGGACTTGTAATGAGGAATACGCAGGATCCAGTAGGATGCTGTTTAAAGAGCCTTTAAATGGCTCTTACATTTCTTCTTTTGGACATTTTTGAAAACAGTCATGCAGCTCCAAGTAAGAAGGAGGAGAGAAATCTGGCAGAGGAACAAATAATCTTCATTCCCCATGCCATGCACTGTATTTGTGCTGTTATCAAACGTCTTAATTTTTTTCATTTATGTGCCACTTTGCTTGTTGGTCGAACCTGCCTGTTACTGTATACAAGAGGCATTTCTCTCTTCCCTCCTCCTGCTTTCAAAATATTTAGGCGCTGCTTACCTATAGGTATTGTATCGACTGACCCATTCAGCCTGACTATTTAGGGGCAGCCTTACATGCTCAGCAAAACTACTTCTCAGTGAGGGGGGAACGAAAAATGCTGTTTCCTTTTCTTTTAAATCCAGCAAGGAGAAGGCAAGGCTGCTTGTCTGTGTGTGGATGGCTAATGCCTTCTCAGTGCAAACAGATGGGAGTTACTCAGTGTGGGCAGCAAAGCAGCTGAGCTGTATTCAACTTACTTTCTTCTCTTGTGGCACGCTTATTTGTTGAATGCAGGAAAAAAATTCTTCATTGTGTCAAAAAAAGTGAAACAAAGCTTTTTAGGCTTGTTGAAGTGTCCTGAAAAATGCTGCTTTTGCTCAGATAAGGGAAAAAAAAATTAATTCAGTTCTTATCCAAGCTAGAGTTTAGTTATGTGATGGCTACAGGAGGCGTAGGCTGTGTAAGGGCTGGAGTCATTTAGGGGGATAACGCAGCAGGCCTGGTTCTGCTGGACAAGCATCCCCTGGGTTGTAGCTTTAAGGAAGCAAACTTGGATTTTGACTTCAACAAGCCTGTGGCAAGAGGTTTTCTTGTACCTCCAGGTATGCTCCTGTAGGGTCTGTGCTATTAGTGGTGCCAACCATGTTTCCTGGCCTCCCTGGTGTGCCAGCAACAGTCTCGTGTCTCCTGTTTTCTCTCTGGAGTTAGAGGCCAAGTCTGCCTCGTGTGCTGTGCCTGCTTTAATTTGTCTAGAAGCCATTTTTTCACTGCTTTAATTTTATAGAGTATAATTGCTTAATAGAGACTTCCTTGCGAAGTGCCTCTAATTGTCGTTCAGAGTGAATGCTGTTAAGAGCAACTAATAATGAACGGAATGGTTGCCTACAAAATCAATTTTTATTTCAGGAGTTAGGAGAGATGGAAAATTAGTTCTTCATAGAAGCTTACTCTCCTTGCTCCTAAAAGCTTCCTAAGAGGCAACCTTTCCTCTACTTCTGTTACAAAAGTGAACTTTTGTGCTCCCAATTCCTCGCTCCAGGGTTCAGCATGCTGCCTGGCTTTCTCTACTCTTACCCGTGTTGTTTCTTTCTATAACAGATGTGGGCAGGTCAGCATCCTCTGTACCTTCCCCACTGCTGGAGCAGGGATCCTAGAAGCTGGGGTGTATTTAGCCAAGATAGATGTGAGTTTTTTCATTTCTTTCATGTAAGGCAGATGCCCGTGGGGTTCAGATTTCTTTGTCTGTAAGAAGATCTAAAGAGTTGTTGTTTGGATGGTTTATTGTTCAGGTATGTGTAGTTGATGCGTATTTGTTCTAAGGAATGTCTTCTTTCTCATGCTGTTCTGTATGATCTTAATTTCTTTTCCCCCATCCATTACAAAGATAAATCTGCCTAAAATTACCAAAGTCCATTTTTAATATTCAGGATTTATCTGTCATGTAATGTAACACTACACGTTGTTCATAATACCTCCAATGCATACTTATAAGAAATACTGCTAAATGTTACCTGTGGTGCAAAATTTCTTGGAGTACCCTTGGGAAAGCAAAGAAAGTATTTATACAGCCCTGGCAGGCAACCAGAAAGGCTGCCTATACCAAAGTACACTGGATAACCTTTGGAAAAATCAAGAGAACAGTGTGAAATACCAGATATTTTTTTTTTTTTTCCAATTCTCATCTGCAGGCGAATTGACTCTTGACAGTTGGAGGTCTTTTTTTGAAGTGATGTATAGTGCACAAACCTATCATCTCAGCTTCCAAGCGAGTAGACAGAAGATCCTGAGGCCAGCTAAAGGTCACAAAAAATACCAATCGTCCCTTCTATGCAAAGGGGTTTAAAGCAACAGCCCAAACCAACTTGCAGAAGAGAGATACAGAGAGGCTGGATCTTCCTTGATGTTGATATTCTGCTCAGCTAAGATTAACTAGCTGCCACAGATTTCTTTTGAAGGTTAAGATGAAGCTGTGCCAATGCTTATTTCTAGTCAGAGAATGTTCTTGGGAGCTCAGGGTAAGGTCAGAAAGTTGAATGAGGATTCTATCACTGCCAGCTCTCACAAAATTCATGACTGTCCTGCTTCCTTCTATTAGTGAGGAGGCCAATTTGGCCTTGAATACCTGTTTGAGAAACAGCCTGTTGATTTGAGATATGTTTAGCAGTGTTGTGGTATGTTCAGTGCCATACTGCCTATGCAGTGCTTCACTGCAGGTGATGCTCTTGCTATGCTTGTTTTTAATCAATAGTTAAACTGCTTCTTCCTTCCTTACTGCTCGGCTGCTTCCAAGCATAGGTGGCTGCTTGCTACTGAAATCTGTGGGAATGACCATAATGAAAATGGGAGCGTTAATTGCCAGGGTAACCCCAGTGGGAGATATGGATCTGTCAGAACTGCTGTCCCCAGGTGGATTCTGTTACTCTGGGGTTTTGCACTTGTTCATTCAGAAATATGTTGCTTGGGGTTCCTTTCTGGCAAAAGGGCTAAAAAATGGCTGTTTCTTTACTGCTTTAACTTTGGCCATGAGGAGTTGCCAGGGCTCCTGCTGTACAAATTCAGACCCAGCAGATGATGTTTTAAAAATAAAGATTTCCAGTCTTTCAAACATGGGAATTGTGCACAAAGAGAGCATCCTGCATGCACAGGATGATATGAGGAACTTTAGTGACTGCGAGGCAAGCAGCCTACTTTCCCGTGTCTCCCACTCTGTTTCCTGTTCCCATGCCCTCATCTTACAACATTAGGATATCTCCTAGCAGTAGTTTTTCTTCCCTACACTTTGTGTTTTAGGAAGGTGCTTGGCAAGTGTCTTTTGTCTCCTCCCCTGCGTTACAGGTTCTTTCTCTACTGTGCTCTTATGTATTTATTTGTTCAGCAGACTTCATTAGCCTGTGCTGCGGCTGTTTCTCTTTGTCACCTGATGAACAGGCCTTGAATTTGCTCCTCACCTGCTAATTGGGGGTGGTGGTGGATGTTATCAGCCTGCTGCTTTGCTGTATTTCTGTGGTTGTAACCATCCTGTGTGCTCCAGGCTCTGAGCTGGTGCAAAATAGTTATTCTGATGCCTCCCTGTAATCTGAAGTCAAGATTAGGGGTGTGATGACAAGATGTATCTTCCTTGTCCCTTTCTCTCAATGAGTTAATTTTCACCAGACTGGAAAGCTATTGACCTTTTCTTAGCAGGTGATGTTTCCCTGCATTCCTTTATTTGCAGCAGCCCCCCAGGTGCGGAAGGAACATCAGTGCATGTATGAAAGGAGCTGGAGGTCAAGCCACTGTGCTCTTTAGTATGGGAGGGAGCCTCACACAGTATATCTACTTGCATCAAAATTAGATGCTGGTGGTTTGAATTTGTGACTTCTGGAAACTAGTAAAAATTTGCATGGTGGTGGTGTGTGCTTGTGTGTTGGTTTCTGTTTGAGTTTTTTTTTTTTCTGCTGGCTGTGAGTGGTTTGGGTCAGATTCTGCAAGGCCACGCTCGGCTCCTAATGACATTCCCTGTCCCTTCCTGAGGCTTCAGGCTTCTATGTGTGATCGCAGGAGAAGAATTCTGGGAAGAGGCTGGCTTAAACTTATCCTTTGCTGTCCTGGTCTGTTGGGAGTGAGAGAACAGGATTGTACTTCTGTCTTGCTCTTTGCCGATACCTTTTGTCTTTGGTCTTGTCAGAGCTTCCCATTTTGGAAGAACAGTGGGATTACTATTATTATTATTTTTTTAAAAAAGCAAATATTTTCATTGAATCCTATACTAAGAGATTAAATGTCTGGCCTCAAATACTCTACTTGTCTTCAGACTTTCTTGCTGCTTTCTGTTTTCCAGCCTAACCTCTCACCTCAAAGCGCATTCCTTGAAACCTCTCTGCCCACTGCCAGTAGTCGTCTTTTGTGTTTTATGCCATACTTTCTATTGCAGCTGGCGTTATTTGCACCTTCTTAATCATTTGCATCTCTGTTCCTTTCTTTCCTTCTTTCTCTGTTTCTATTAGTCCTGTGCAGTCACTCTTCCTGCCGCTGGTATCTCTAGGAGATTCCCAGGCTACTTTTAGTATTGGGAGTGGAACACCTGTACTGAGCTGTTGTGGGACATCTCCGTTAACCTTGCTCCTGAAGCTCACACACATTTTTGTTTCTTCCTTTTGAAGTTGCTGCCTAGAGCGAAAGCTGCTGGTGGTCTTGATTGCTTCCATAGTCCTGATGTGCCTGCAGGTGTGCTGGCAGCCTGCAGATCCTGGGGTTCAGCTGGAATTGCCCCTTTCTCTGACCACGCTGGGTGAGCTTCATGGTCTGCGCTGATGAGAGCCTTGTGGCCAGCCACCAACAAGATTTTAATCCCGTTCCAATCCTTTTTGACAGAATTTGAGGAAATTTGTTTCACAGCTAGGGCTCACTGTTAATGGATTTAGGTAAATAAGCCAAAGTGGTGTTTATATGTGAGGAAAATAAAGTCAAGCTAGGAAAGGAGAAGAGGCTGTAGTGCTAGGGGATATCTTAATATCTAAATATCTTAGTCCTTTACTTAGAAAGTAAGTAATTTTAAGAGTCAGGTTAAGTATAAGGACAAATAATAGTTTGTTTGGGTCACAAACGAAGATTTGTGAAACTGGATGGAGTGAGCAGGAATATTTGAATTGGACAAGAGATTTTTTTTCTACTTATAAAAGATTTCTAACTTTTTGTGAGTTCTATGTTAATTTTCTTGTCCAATAGCAGGGGAGGAAGAAGGTGAATATAAATTAAAATGATGACACTGCAAACTTCGCAGTGTCAGGGAGAACTTCTGTAGAATTTGTTTGAAGAAATAAAAAAGCTTTTGATCGTCACTGAAGTTCAGTAACAGAGATATGAAGTGGGAGGCAAGGTAGTTGTACAGAGGGAAATATTCTATAGGAATTTTCTGAAAGAATAACGCTCAGGCTTTTACTTTCTTTGAAACTTTATGCAAATACTTTGTTGCATTTTTATTATACTCTTTTATGTGTTTGACATGTTGCCTATTGTACGTGATTGCACCTTCTGCTTAAATCTGCTTAAAAAATATTTCTGGAAAAGGTTTTGGAAACATAGCACAGTGGGATTTTGTTTGAGGGTTTATTTCTTAATGTTCATCATAGCATAATTACATTAAGTATAAGGTAATTCCTGGAGCCTGCTGAAGAGATTCATAAGATTTCCTGGCACCAGAAGCACGTGCAGTGTTCCAGAGGCTGGCAGACTGCCCCTCTAGGCCTTTTTCTCCATCCTTTGAAATGTTGAAACATCCAGTTGTCATTGCTGCAGGCAGGATCCTGCGCTGGATGGACCTGAGTTTGATCTAGTCCAGCAATTCTTGTCACTTCAAGACTGTTTTTATTTCTTCTTCTGGTGTAATATGCCTGTGTTTTGTTGTATGTACTTTATGTACTGATGTGCTGCTTGGATTGTGCTTGGAAAGGTAAACTTTTCTTTCTAGTTATCTGTAAAAAAAAAAAAAAAAAAAAAAAAAAAAAAAACCCAAAACATTTTTCTTCTGCACCTTAGGCCTGTATAACCACTTCAGCCTGTAAATAGGCTGCACACCCAAGAATCACACTGACTTCAGTGGATATCAGATTCTTTATATTTAGATTATGGATTTTTGAGCTTTTGCCCCTTCAGGTAGGAGACAGCTGGCCAAGAGCAAATTTTGTTTACCCAGTAATGCATCTATTTGATAAAGTTTCCAAGTAAATATAAACAACATTCTCTAGAATGGGGGGATATATTGTATTGTGTTAATGCAGTCACAGTTAAAACTTCCACATCTCAAGGGGCCTTCATGAAACACAGTGCTTTGTTAACCTAGAAGACTTTAAAATGATATTTCCTGTCTGTTACTGAACAGCTAGAAAACAAGGATCTTTGCGACTGATTTTGTTTTCTTTTGGATGTGCTTTACTGCAGCTGCTTGCCAACCTAACATTGCAATGTTGCCATCGTTCATAGGGCTTGTCACTGAAGAAAAATGATTATGGCTTTCTAAGATCTTGATAGCGTTGTTATTGAGTATCTTTGAATAACTAGTTGAATTTGACACACTTAGGAAATGTGCCAGAGGGTAAACCAAACATTACTCCCATTCTTGCATGTGGCAGCTGAAGTGGCAGTGAAGAGGTCTGTGAAGAATGCCACCTCATCCCTTGGCTAGCTTCCAGCCTCCCCTTCCCTGAGGAAATGAAAATCTATGAAAGGAGTTATATGTTACTATGTTATGCCAGATCTTTTTTTTTTTTTTTTTATTAGAACAATAATGCTTTGGGAGAGAGGTATGTGGCTTCAGATACCTGTACTGTATCTCTTACAGTACTTACTGACAGGATAGCCAGATTCTGTTATTAATGTTGATGATGTTATAGTTTCCATTAGCCTCATTCTGGAGACATTCAGTTAGTTAATGTTTATTCTGTATCTTAGGGACAGAGTTGGAGCGGTCTCTGGTTAACTTTTTGTTTCTTTAACAAAAAGTTGTTTCTCCTTGATTTAATCTAAAGCTTGCTTAGGATGCACACAGTTTTTGGTTATATTCAGCTGGCATCAGAGAAATCTAGTAGGACCTAGGCAGCTTTGCAGCAAATCCAGAAGCCCAGTGCTTGCAATCAGATCACTGATTGCACACTATAGTGAGAGAGGTCCTTGGTTTGTGTGTGTTTTTTTTTTTTTGTTTTGTTTTTGTTTTGGAGTCCGAAGTGTAAAATATTTCTACTACTTTTCCCAGTAACTGCAAAATTTCTTCCAAACTTGTCTTGGTACAGGAACTGAATCTTATGTGCTAGTGTTTAGCTTTTAATCTTTTATTAATAATGAAAACAGAGTACACTGAGTTGTATATGAATTGCTTTTGGATTGAGGTAGTGAGACGAGGTGAAACTGAACGTCTTCCTTCCCCTTCTCTTCCATCATTGCACAACACAACCCAGGCTTCCTTGGGTGACGAGGGTCATGCGCCTGTGTAGGGTGGGTTGTTGCTCACTTAGCTGTAGGATTTCAGCTCCAGCATTAAAGTGGCCTAATGTTAACTTCTGTATTTGTATGCATTAATTTTACATTTTCCAACATGTGATATTCCAGATAATAGAGTGATATTTTTTGGAGAAGCAGAAAAATGTTTTGATGAGAGAGAATGAATTATTATATAGGAATTAGGAGATAAAATTAAAAAACACAAACCTCAACAGATTACCTTTTGTGGTTTTTGGGTTTTTTTGGGTGGTGCTGTTGGTTGGTTTTTTTTTTTTCTTGCTTTAGACTACACAATCATATTTACTTTTTGATATTTTAACTGTAGGCAAGGTACTTCAGTCTGCTTCAGATGAGCTGCTCATAAAATGGGTATATCATCGCTCGCCATACTACAGTCTTTGGAGTTTTGATTAAAGACTGTAAAGTCCATTGGAGCTCCAGTTATGACTGGAGCTCAGACTTGTAAGGTTTAACTATCAATAAATGCTGACATTTTAATTTTCATGTTTTTTATGGAAAAGTTGTCCTCATGTAACTTCACGTATTGTAATTGAGTACTTGTGAAAGCTATAGAGCCTGTAAGTTAGGCAGTTCTCATTAGAATGTATATGCCGCAAGAAAGCACAGCACTGTTAGTTTGTCATGTCTTATAAAAAAAAAAAAAAAAGCAGTTCAAGTCCTTCATTTTTTTTCCATCATGTAGATTACAACAAAGTTATTTCTTCTAGTAGCAATTATTGGATGGGGTGACCTTTAGTGATTTATGACATTGATGTAGTGGAAGGGACATTTTTCCACTTGACCTTTATGCAATGTGTTGGCTTGTCCTGTAGCACCAAATGAGTTGCAATTGACAGATTTGATGGAACACTAACTTGACAGGAGCTTATTGTTGGGAAGAAGATACGTGTTGAAAAGTGGAACCTCTAGTAAATGACATGATAAAAGTTATTTGCATATCTTCCATCACTAAGGAGCAACTTGTTTTGAAACAACCGCTGCCTAAATTGCGATTTGAATGCTGATTAACTGAGATCCTAGCAAAACAATTATCAAATAGTGTTATTTCAGAGTAAAATTTATTGCTTTAACTCTTTTTCCTTTCTTCATTGTTCTGTAACCTGTGTCTTAACACATCTGTCCATAAAAGGAAGAGGAATAAAAGTCAGATAAACAGCTTTCAGTATATGACAAGGAAGACATGCCTCCCAAGAGGATGGGAGGTTGTGTGCGTGTATGTATATGCATGTGTGAATTATAGATATTATAGAATACCAGGTTGGAAGGGACTTCAAGGATCATCTGTTCCACCCTTTCTTGGCAAAAGCACGGCCTAGACAAGATGGCCCAGCAAACTGTCCAAGTGAATCTTAAAAGTGTCCAATGTTGGGGAATCCACCGTATCCCTGGGGAGGCTATTCCAATGGCAGCTGCTGATTGTTCTCATTGTGAAAAATTTTCCTCTTGTGTCCAGTTGGAATCTCCCCTGGAGTAACTTGTCCCCATTACCCCTTGTCTTTTCCATTTGACTCCTTGTAAAAAGGGAGTCTTCGTCTTTTTTTGTAGCCAGCCTTTAAATAGTGGAACATGGTGATAAGGTTTCCCCTAAGCTTTCTTTTCTCAAGGCTGAACAAACCCAATTCTTGCAGGCTTCCCAGTCCTTTGATCATCTTTGTGGCCCTTCTCTGGACCCTCTCCAGCCTGTCCACATTGTTTTTGTGTAATGGGGGATGATATATATATAAGTAGCTTATTTGGTTATTTATTGTTATATTAAATAATGGTCAGGTATAATTCTGGGAAGAGAGAAGTTCTGATTGTGGGGAGGAACGGGGAGCTATAAGCACACTCTGGGGTGCTGGGGTGCAGGTGGATAGTGTAAAGAGAACCATAATGGAGGGCCAAACCATCCCTGCCCCACTGCTCCAGCCAGGAAGCACGGAGGTCAGCTGCTCTTCAGATTTGCTGAATAAAAGCAGAGAGGGAATTGTGCTTTTTGAGGAGAAATTTAAAAGCAAAGAACAAAAGTCGGTTATTTCAGGTGTCTTGTTACAATCCAGTACCTCTTTCTGCTCTGGTTGAAAAGGTTCTGATACTTCCTGTAAATAAAATAATTCCACTTAGAAAATGGACAAGGCAAAGTTGTAGTGGAACCCAGGATTTATCTGAGACTATTCAAGTAATGAATTATCCTGGCTTTTTATGTGGCTTTTTAAAACTATTGAGCAGCAGGATTGATAAAAGAGCAGCAAATACCATCTGTCTGATCTACATATTTTACCACAGTTCTTCTCAAGCTGTCCTGTTGAGGTAAAGTAAGAAGGAGCTGAATGGGTGTGGGAGGGGAAAGCAGCTCAGCTATCTTCTATTGCATTTGCAGGAGGTATTTGGAATGAAAAATAGAGGTTGCTGTTTAGACAACTTAATGTAGTCCTTATTTGTTATTTCAAAGACAAGCTGCTCAGTTTCAATAGAAGGGGATGCTGCTGGACATAGTCAAGGTGGAAGGCTGGATAGACATGTTTATTTTGCTATGGTGAAACAGGTGGCGTGGGGGTACTGGCATAGGGTGAAATTCCTAGCAAGATTCACTACTGTAGCAATTCTATTTAATTGTAACTCATGAAGAAAGTAGAGATTAGTTACTGTGAAGATGTATGTTAATAAAAACTTACTTCTTGCAGTGTTTTCATTTGTAGTTAGTGCGTACTACAGAAGATAGTAGGCTTTAACACATTTATTTTATGTGCTTGCAGCAGATGTGTAGAAAGCTCATCTGCAGCGCTGGAAGCAGAACCTGCACATGGTGAGCTGCAATTCTGGGGCCTACAACAGGTTCACACTTGAAAGACATCCTGTCTTTTGTATCCCTCGTCCTTTCTGGAGCACATTCTTTTCTGAACACCTTCTGGAGAGTGAATAGCCAAACCTCTCTCCCTGAGCTGTTTCTACCAGGTGCTCCTGCTCTTGCCTCTGCAGGCCAAGTTCCATCACAGTCCCATTCTGCTCCTCTTTCCCCTTCCCTCCTGGCTCTGATTCTCATCTGGCTCTCAGTCAACACAGATACTGGTCTGGCAGCTTTAATTTCGAGCCTGAGGAGGCTCTGAGCAGGTGGAGAAGCTGCTGGAGGCAGTGAAACTTCGTGGGCTCAGGCTGGAAGAATGCAGTGAGCCTGTATTTAGAATTTCCAAGTTTCATAGCTTGAAGCATGGAGTCCAGTGAAAGTGCCTGGGCACTGCTGCACTCCACTTGGGTTGAGCATGCGAGAGGCTCTTCTATGGATCTGCATGCTAGAGGAGCTTGGGCTTCTTTGCAGTGGCTGTTGTTTGGTGGGCTCCACTGTTCCTATATGAATGCAGTCCAGCCAGGCCTCTTGACTGCATCTGGTGGTCGATGGGATGTTGTCTCACTTGTAACTGCTTTGCTGAAGGGGGACCAAAGTAGAGTGAAAGGACTGTGGAACTTGCTTAGAGAGCCTTTTGGTCTTCTCCCCACTGACCTCTGCTGTCGTCCTCCTGTGCAGCTCTGCCCGCTGCCCTGTGTGCTTGAGGGGTGATTCTAACACCTGAAACACTTCTAGGAGCTCTGTGCTGGGACAGTGGGGACAGCTGCAGAGCCGGGATGAAAAGAATATCATCGATGTGAAAAAGTAAAGTGTGTGTGAAAGGGAGGAAGGTTGGGAAACAATAATTTAAAAAAAAAAAAAGACTCCAGGATCCCTTTTGTTCAAATAGGAAGGAGAGGCTGGGCTTTATCTGATTTTTGAAATTAGAAAATTAAGAGGTGATTCCAGGAGGTAATAGTCTTTTATAGGGAACAGAATCCTGTAAAAGAACAAAACGGCACTGACTGTTAAGAAGGGGTCGAATTATGAAAGGGGTAATACAAGGTTTCTTATGCAAGAAGCAGTTCAGATTCTGTAATTACAGCAATCCTTTTATCTGAAGATCTCACACAGGTGTTAATTAAGCGTAATGAGGCCCCTACGGAGTAATTGTTACTATCTACATTTTTACAGACAGAGGACCTCGAAGCTGAAAGAAATAGGACTATTCGTCTGAGATTCTGTATTGCAGCACTGTAGAGTCGGTACTCATGAGAGAATACGCAGGGTGTGACTTGAAGCCACCTGGCACGGCATGAAACCCTGCTGTATATCCCTACTGTTTGGTTTTTTTTTTGCCTGAAAATAAAGGTATGTGTAGATGCATAAAAAGAAATTGTGGACAAAGAAAAGTCACTCTTTCTAGATGGGCTGTCTTGATTATGCTTGTAACTACTCCTGTTTGGTTTTTTTTTAACTTTTTTCCTAATGTGATGTTTCAGATTTGCGGGTTCCTGTGATATTTTGGTTGGGGTTTGGTGTTTTGAGAGCCTTATGGGAACCAGCAATGAGGAAAATATATCTATGTGTTAATTCTTTTCATCTGTTAATGTCAGTCTTTCTAATGCAGAGCAGACAATTAGATTGTTTTGTGAGCTCCCTACAGGGAAATCAAACAGTTGTTAATTGTTGTTTTTCTTCCTATAATACTCTTGAGCTGTTGATAATTCCGCAAGAAATTCTGTGAAAGTACTAGTGAATGCATGAGGATGGGGAAACAGAGAATTTTGAGATACTCTATGATGCTTGGTTTGTAGGATGTTGGACTTTTGAGTGAGTCATCTAAGCTTTTTGTCTGTTTTTGACCATACCCCACATAGTGTGGGTGGTTGCCTGCCATGTATTTAGTTGTTTTATTCTTTTTCCCTGGTAGTGGAATTTGGGCAGCTCCAAGACTACGCTTGTCAAAATTGCCCCCTTTGTTTCTGGAAGCCTCCATAATGGGTTGAATGTGCTGGGTGCATTGACTCTACCACTACCATGATGTGCGTGTACAGATCTGTTCCAGAGAGGTGGAAATGGTGCCATTTTGGGAATGTCAGGAAATAGTATATATTTTGAAATTGGGGATCAAGTGGATGAAGTTTGCTTGAAATATGTTTTCCAGGGGGGAAAAAAAAAAGACGGGGATTTAAAGCTTCTACATTTGATATTCTGTATTTTTTTTTTTTTACTTTCTAGCATTTCAGGATCCAACTATTGCTGTTATTGCTCAAAATTATTGAAATTTTTTGTATTTACCCCAGTTATGCTTTGGTACCAAAAGTAGTCTCAGGAAAGCGATGTTGAAGATAGTAGTTAGGAAACAGCCAAATAAACTGTGGGTGTAGGTCAATTACTAAAAGCTTTATTTTGTCTGGTTTTGTGTCTCTGTGCACCACCAAAAATTAACATTATTCTAGCCTTTGATCACAGTCTGGAGTGTGGTGTAGTGGAGAAAAGGGAAGTCTGTGTAAATCTGGCAGTGTAATTCTAAGTCCAGCAGAAACCCAGGAGGAACCCAAATCACTTTCAGGAAAGAAAGGAGACTGAAGAAGCAGATGCAAGCCCACGGTGTGGAGGGTGTGGGAAGGGAAGAGGATGAAGGACCAGAAACAGAGTGGGGAAAAACTGGAGTGTAAGGGTGCCTGTGAGTTGCTGAGGAGAGGGAATTGGTTAGTGAGGCCAAGTTCAAAGGGAAGGACAGGAAATAAGCCACTAGATATTAACAGTCAGCAGTTATTCTGTGTTTAAATAATTTCCTTTGCCATTGAATTCAGATTCAATGAGCTGGTGGAAATTATTGTATCTGACTAGATGCTAAGGATAAAATTTTTTACAGTGAAGGTGGTGAAACACCAGAACAGGTTGTCCAGAGCGATAGTAGATGCTCCATCCCTGGAAACAATTGAGGTCAGGTTGGAGGAGGCTCTGAGCAACCTGATCTAGTTGAAGGTGACCCTGCTTATTGCAGGAAGGTTAGACTAGATGACCTTTAAAGGTCCCTTTCAACCCAAACCATTCTGTGCTTCTATGACATCTTAAAATTTGTTTGATTTTTGATTTAGGGCCTGCGAAGTAGTCTCAGAACAAATTACAAATATAAACCATTATCTCTTATTGCTTGCTTTCTTAGAATATGGCCTTTTCTGGATGAAGTAGAACAACGTAACTTCTGGGTGTTAGAACAGTGATGGATGGTGGAAACTGGAAAAGTGGCTAGGCTGAACTAAGCTAGCATCTTTAGTAGTTTTTAAACAGTTTTTGGTTTTGTATCTACTGATCCAGAGTGCTTGGGAAGGGCATCAGCTTAATTTGAGGGTAAAGTTTTAATTCTTGAAGAGCATTGGGTATAAGGAAGGAACAATGAACGAGGAAATTGGATGTATATATTTGAGATTATGTAGACTATTAAATGTGAGAGTGGAGACTTGGAATATGAGAAAACATTGAGCATTGTTGTGGGAACTCATGAAGGGGAATGCAGGTAGCAAGAGATGAAGAAAAAATATTTTCTTTAAACAAAAGCAAAATTCTGGCATCCAGGTACTCATCCATAATGAATAGATGTGCTGTTTTCAGCTCAGTTGCCATGAAGACTTCCTTTATCTTCTCTCTCCTCTTTTGTTTCTAGAGCAAAACTTTAAATCTCTTTGTAGAGTTCCCCACTGCGGTTTCCAGAGCAATTCATTTGCGTTGCGTGCATGTATTTGTAGTCTCTTTATAGTTCTGTGTGTAAAACCCATTCTATAAGAAAGAATATTTGATACTTTTTCATCAGTGTGCCTTGCCACAGAAGGAAGATAATGCTGTCGAATTGCATTTTGGTTTGGGTGGTGCTGCTCTGCAGCTGGTGGCTTAAGCAGAACTACAAGCTGATTTCTTCACACACTATAGTCCTTGGGGAACACTGCACAATTTAACATACACCACACTAAAATCTGTGCTACTTTCTTTCAAACTTAAAGCAACTCTATACCTACTCATTGGTGTTACATAGCCCAGTCTTTGTGCTGATTTGTTGTGTGTTTTTACAGCATGGCTTTTAAAAGTATGAAGATAAACCTTTTCAGAACACTTCTTATATTATCTGTACTAGTTTTGGACTTCTATCACAAAAAAAAATTTAATCTTTCAAATGGTGTGCTTTAGGATGGTATTCTCAATATATTCAGGTTAGGCAACAACAAAGGAGCCTTTTCTTTGTTTGACAGCTAAGAACAAAGCATGTTAGATTCACAATATGTGCTTAAATAGAGCCTGGTACAAAAAAATCCCAACATAATTGGACTGTGTCTCTAGTCATAAAATCCTTGATGTAAAAGCCCAGGCATAGTCCATCAGGTTTTTAAATTTCTTGTTAGAGTATTTAGAACTTGCTTTATAAAAATGACTGATACCTCACAATATAATGCAATCAGTTGTAGAGTATTGCATTGTTTCTCTGTTAATTGACTGGCCTGTCTTGTAATCAACCCATGGCGTTTATTCAGAGGCAGTGAAGAAAGGCAAATGTTGACTTAGAGATTCCTGGAGCAAGGAAAGGGACATAGTGAACTGGGATTGAATCGTCCACGGTTGACATTAATATATAGCTGACAGTTGTTCATGTATGTGAATCTGTGCTGATTGGAAACCTTTACTAAAGCTGCTCTTCTATAATCTCCAATAAAAGAAGGAGCTGTATTGCAAGCCGAGGAGCTTTGCATTGATTTCTGCTAGCTTCCTTGTCTTGAAGGATCTTTTTAAGAGTAGAATTTAATTCACAATAGGCATGGATGCCATTGTGCTGCATAGCCTTACTTTTTTTAAAATGCAGATTCAGCCTGGAATCAGTGGTACGTGTTTTTCTTTTTCTGTACTATTTCATATGTAGTGACAGTACTGTCAGCACTGCTTACAGAATAACGTTGGTATCAAGTAAAGTGCACCAGCAATCAGCTTGTGTTTTTCCTTTAATGTATCTTTCGATGTTACTGTAAATTATTTTTATTGTAAAGGCATATTGGAAATGTAGGCATCTCAGTGGTTTCATTGGAAACTTGATGTTTGTGAAAGACTTTGAAAAGCTAACAGTCAACAGGGCATTGTTTATTTTGTATTGTGAATTGACTAAACCAGAAATGGTGTCTTAAAAAAATGTCTACACATTAAAACTCCAGTGGTGTTTGAAGGAATTTGTAAATGCAGCAAATCTGAAGATAAGGACTATGTGAGATAGACGCTGTATGGAATTGTACCTTTATTTTAGTGCAATTACGAAGACGAGTAAAGAGTTGCCACTTACAGAAAACTGTCTGGTATTTCAGCAACTGTTATGCCTGTGAGGCACTTCAAAAAATGTAATTACTCCAGCATTTAGAAAATTATGGAAGTGGCTAGTTTATGCTGTAATGTCAAATATTTATGAAGCTCTTACTATTAAAAACTTTGCTATTAAATATACTATAAAAACTTCATGTTTTCCAGAAGTGTCAGATTAAGAGCAATGGAGATTAAGCTGCTTCTGGTATGCTGAAATTATTGTACATCATTTTACACATCTTGTATGTCTTATGCTTTGTCATCTCCATTTGTCTCTTCGGTTGTAATTTGTTTTGTTGATTGTAAATTATTGGAGTAGGATTTTTTTTTTTCTGTTGTTGGAGCCTGCTCTGTGAGATGGTAGTGGCAAATAGAAACTACTTTGCTTACAGGAAGTTGTAATGTAGGTTTATCCAGATAGTTCTAATGTGCCTTAAACTCAGCCCAGAAAGCACAGCTGTGGGGATGGTTCAGCCTACATCATTGCCAGGTGATAATGAGAAAGAAACATGGGAAAGCAAAATTTTTCTAATGCTGACCAAATAATTTAAGAGATTAATCACCCAAGTCAGGACTCTGATGCTTCCTGCTGGGCTCTCACCCTCCTCCTTTCCCAGAGGTCTGCTGTGCTGGAAGAACCCTTCTGGCTTTGTGGCTTCTTGCTAATCTTCCCGCTGATGTTGAAAGTAACTGTACCCACACCCTCACAAAACCCACCGAGTCCTACAGCTTGTGCCCATAAATCACTGCTCCATTTAACCATTGTTACAAAGAGACAGAGAATGTTACAGATCTGAGTGGCAATCTGTCAGCGATGTTGCCACTATGGATGGTCTACGAAATAGGCCACTGGTCAAAATTTATGCTGAAAGTCTATACTAGGCTTGTACCACTGTCCTCTGGGAAGAAGTTTCATACATAGTACAGATTTTCAGTATTAACGATGTAAACTGTAGGTGGGAAACTTGGTGTTGTGCTTTGGGGGAAGCATCAGTGAAACTTCTGAGAACTTAGCTTTTTGTTCAGAGCATGAATGAATGCTCTTAAATTCAATATGAATTAGAGAGGAAAAATCAGTATCTGCCAATGTGTTAAGCTTCTTTTTATAAGTATAACAGCTGAAGTGTGTTTGTTCTTGTATTTATTTTTTAAAGCTTTCAGATTTCCCAACTCTGCTGCAACACTGACATTCGGTACATTAAATTCTGAAATGTTATATATGTTTTAAGGACACAGTGATATCCTGGCTTTTAACTGGTATGGACTGATGGGGGAGGAAATACAGGGCTTGATGGGAGGCACAGTGCTCTGCTTGAGCGGTCCATGTAAGAAATCCTTCAGATACTGTTCTCTGTTGCTTCTTTCACAGGTGCTATTTGGAGTCCAAGGTTTTCATCTCTTTTGTCCCTGATCTGATTTATGTATACTGGTCTCTCATTGCTAGGAAAGAAAAAGGATTGGAGAGAGAGTAGACAGCTGATGTTGCCTGCAGCAGGGGAAGCTTGTGGCATTTAACATGACATCAGGTCATCACTGTGTGTTTTGGCTATTCTGGTGCCTTGAGTCTGGCTGGGAATGCAGGAGACCTCTCTTGTACTCTTCAGGTTACTAGTCTTTTAACTTTAAATAGGAGGCAAACATCGATCTGGCATCTCAGTAGGATAAAGCAGGAATTAGAAGGGTTTGTCACCTATACTAAGAGTGCCAAATAACTGAGGAATGCACACAAAACAAAGAATTATGGAGCTGCAGCACCCTGTACGGATTTTTGGCCCTCGTGCTTTGAGGTGATTTCTGTAGCAGTTGCTTCTGACTCCAAAGGATGTTCAGCAGCCAGGAGTTTGATTTGCTCAGCTGTTCCTCAAGGTCATCTTGATAGTTCAGGAGCACAGCTGGAGTGCTGAATTTCACAAAGGTGCCTTTTTGGTTGGAATGGAAAAAATTAAGTGGTGGGTAAGTGGGGTAATTTCATTTGGTTTTTGCTTTAGCAGCCATTATGCTCTAGCCTTTTATGAACTGAACATGAATGTTTTGCTGTCGTGCCCAGGGGCTTATAGCCTTTTCTGGAAAGCTTTAGCCTCTGCTTACTGGCCTTTCCAGGGGTTACTTTTTCCACTGCCTGCTGGAAGTATTCCAAGGGCCCTGGCCCAAATAGCTTTTTAATTCAGATTAGGTGTGCGAGCCTTTGAAGGGAATCTCCCAGTTTTCCTGTTTACTGTACTTTGCTTTGCATTGTGGGGCAGTCTTGGAGTGTATGGACTGGTTGACTCTGCACGGGGTTAATTTTGTTGGTTTCCATATGCAGGGCTGAATGGAAGGTAGAAAACATTTTGCTCTGTACCAGTGACCAGACAATATATATAGTAAGGGCTAGCTGTTCAACTGTCCAAATGTAATCTGAAACTCCCTTTTACGTGTATCTGGTGCGTTAGGACTTGCATTGAATATCTTCTACTGTGTGTCTATTTGGTACTGTTAAATGGTTAATTATTTTATTCTTAAATTAAGGGCGCATGCATTCTCCAGTTGCTTGTAATGCCTTAATTTCTGATCACGGCTTATGTCTTTGTGTGTCATATATGTTCTGCAAGTAATTTTGCTGGATACTAATGCTATCAATTGGGCTGTAGACACCTTGCTTACTAGTCTGTTCTCCAACTACATTTCAGTCATGTATTCAAGCTCTGCAACAGACTCCTCACTTCCTAGCCTTAGTAGCATTTCTTTAGCTAATGTAAGTCTCTCCGTTCTGGAAAATGAGTGGTGCAATTTGAACATGATGATGCCTAAATTACTAATGGACAGAGAAAGTGAAGAAGGAATGTTTTGCTTTATTTCTAGTAAAAAAAAGAAAGGAAAGGAAACACCTGGTAAGATCATCAGACTTTAGGTTTAAACTTACCAAATAGGATATGTGTTTATGTAATTCTTAATTCCATTTTCAAATTCTCTGTCACAGTATATTTTGGGGACTAAAAGCATAGATAGCCTGAGAAAAGAGAAGTTTCTGGTGGATAATGTCCACCTGTTGGTGACTTTTTTTTTTCTTTTTCCCTCAAAGCAGTGAAATAATCTAGTAGTATTGTCTTGCTCAGGAAGTCTTTCAGCTGACAAACATTAGAGGTTCAGAAGCAGTATCAAGATAAAGGGGAACTTGACACCCTGATTCTTAGTCTCCTCTCTAAAGGCACGCTACTGTGTGCGGTTGGAGACAGACTGCTAGTACAGTGGTCACTGGATCTGAACCTGGGACTTTAGTTCTTACAAAATAGATAACAGGATCTTTGCTGACCATGCAGAACCACTCAGTCATGTTGAAAGCTTTAAATTTTTAAGAAAGTGAATGCTGGGGAGATTACCTGGCTCCGGAAGTATCTAGAAGGTAAGAAAAAGATTTTAGGGCTGCAATGTGTGATTTACACATGTAAACCCTGCATAAATTTTGGTTTAGATCCTTCAGGTTTTTTGGGGTATGTGAGGGAGAGAGGGAGGAGGTTTTTTACAGGGTTGTGGGGCAGGATCAAATGGCCTTCTCTAGTTGAACTACCTGAAGAAACACTTTCTCAATGTCCAGCAATTTGTAGAACAGCACGATTGATTGTCTTCCCACCTATCAGCAAAGAACAGACATAAATATAAGCAGGATGTAGCAAATGAGGTTCTACCCTTACTGTCATGATTTTCTTAAATGTTTTTTAAATGATGATAAATAATTCTGATAAAGTGAGCCTTCTCTTCAAGGGAATAAAACCAATATCAAAATATGTAAAAAGTAGAGAGGTAGCCAGGTGTTCTCATATGGTCAATTAAAAATTACGGAAATTGCTTCCTTTGCTCAAAGCTATTACAAAACATGATCTTTGGAGACGACGCAGTTCTCAGACTGCTGTCTGTTTAATTGAGAACAGCAGATAGTCAGCATGTTCCAGGCCTGTACCCTGGGTTGGCTTTAAATTCAGTGGGATGTCTGAAGTGCACCAGGCAGTAATGTGTTGGGATGAAGGGTAATTTAAGGGTTGACTTTTGCTGTTTGCACTGAAGTAGAAGCTTCTTCTAGGGTATCTGTAGGACTGCTGCAAGTCAGAAAGCTAGCAACAGAATACAGTGAAATAAAAGGCTGGTAAAGAGAATTAAGCCTTATTCCAAATCATTGTCTGTAAAACAGTATGTATTGAATACATTACAGTTCTTTCATTTAAGAACTTCATCATATGGAGGGAGTGCTTTTTTGCATGTAAGCTGTGTGTTAAATGACTTATACTGAAGTATGGGACAGAGGAACGAAATATTAAGACTTTGTGCATGATGGAGGTATCTCTTTTGGTGTCTCAGTCTATCAGTGAGCTCTGGGATCCTGTGAAGGTCTTTTCTGTGTTGAAATAATGTGCTTAGAAAACTAAACTGAAGGTAAAAGAAAGTGGTGTCCTTGAGTCTGATAGCTTATGACTAGCATAGGCCTTCTGTTTCTGCTTCTTGGCTGGAAAATCCTGGAGAGTATTGTGGGAGGGAATCTCAGGAGAACACATTTGATCTTGCTGGCCTCGACCTTAAAAACTATGCCAGAGCTATTCCTGAGAGCCGTTTGTCTGACCTGGAAACCAACACTAGCGGAGAATTACTGGCTGTCCCAAGCAGTTAGTGCTTTACTATCTCTAATGTTTTTCCTCATTTCCTTTGCTGCAACTCAGGTTTGTTACTGAGGACTCAAGTTCTGAGGAGAGGTGAAAAGAATTGTGTTATTACTTTCTTTGCAGCTTCCTGGTTTGTAATAGTACTGGAAGTTACTCCCCTCAGTCTTTATCTCCACTAGATCGGGGTACCCTGCTTATTGCTGTTTTTTTCACATGTCCTATTTGCTAGACTTGTGATCACTTCCATTACTTCTGCTTGATCCAGATCTCTTGAGTTGCAGTGCCGAAAGCTGGACCGAGATAAGCGTTATGTGCATGGTTCCATGCTCCGCAGCTGGCACTGGGGTGCCTTGGTCTCTCCGTGCACTGAAAACATCAGCCAGGTCAAACTGACGGGTCTCCTTTTCAGGAGAGGAGCCTAAAAGCTGAGTGCTGCAGTGTTCAGCTCAGTGGTGGTGGAGTCTCCTGAGACGTGACCCCCTAACTGCAATGCTGAAAGGGTAAACCATCATTTAGTGCTGAGAGATAACGAGCAGATATGGCCAGCAATAGCACTTACAAAATGCCAGTGAAACAAATTATTTAGAAATGTCTGTTAGTAGAAACTAATTGAATTCTGTGTAGACTGGAATATATAAAGGAGGATGCAGCCAGGAATTAATGAGAGAGAGAGAATGAATTGGCATGTGGATCCCCTCATCTGTTTTCCGTCTCAAAATAGGCTGTTTCTAGGGCCAGGATGGGTAGGAGTAGAACGCTGGAACAACTGGATACACAAACACAGTTTGAGCATAATTATGTTGAAGAACAATTGTTGAATGGCTGTAGAGTGTTGCCACAACTCCCACTTGGTAACACATGAAGTCCATTGTTAAATGGTTTGAGTAAAAGGAGGTTTTCCCATGTGTTTTGTCATTCAGTGGTCATTGGTCACAATCCAACCCTTACTTTTCTGTTTGTAACTGTGATACTTTTGATGGCCGTATTTGAAATTCCAGGCGAAATGTGAATGCTGATATGTTGTCCTCGTCAAAGTATGGGCTCAGAAGTCTCATCTGGGCCCAAATTCCAGTTTCCTTGTGGTGACAGGGATAGAACAAATCTGTTTGGCTATTCTCAGGCCCCTGAGAAATACATGGCAGGTGTGGTTCACCTCCACTGCTGAAAAGGTGTTTCTGCTTTGCAGGAAGAGTATGCGCACATGTATGTGTGGTTGTTGGAGCAAGGCCTGGACTCTGCACTGACTTGGGTGGGTGATCACTTCAGCTAGAGCCGTGTGGTGGTGTTTTGCACCCTAATAACAACATGAGTTTAACTACCCTGGTGTGGTGTGCTGGCCTAGGGAGAAGATTTAGTCTCATTAGTGTGTTCTGTGCCTTTATGCTACCCCATCGGCACAGAACAGGAGGGAGATCACTACTAATGATAGATTATTGTAAAAAATGGATCATTTCACTAAACCAGCAAATGTAAACAACCCTTCTTTGTAAAACCCCTTTGAGGATAAAGAAAGAAAATAAGCAGTGAAAAGCATGCACAGATGGATGTTATTCTGATAGTAACATATTGTATTGAAAACGTTAGAAGGGAAGAAATGCTAATCATGCAAAATTGTAGACAGCGAGGTCACGAGAAGAGTACTGAACTGTAAAGGTTTTCCATTTGTGGGCTAGCTCAAAACTCTCTGATTTGACTAATGTATCATCAAAGACGTTTTGGCTTGGACCAGCCAGGCTTGTTATCTGTCATGTATGTAATTTTGCTAGTATACTGGCACTATAGAGAATATATGTACCAGAAATAATAATTTGTAATTGGAACTATGTTCCTTTGTTTTGTACACAGGGACAGAAAGCAAATAAAAACTAACTTATATAGAGAAGTGTTGACTTGAAGAAATTTATAGAGTTATGGTAGAGTCAAAGCAATCTCTTAAGGACCACTGTTATTTTTATTTAAAGTTGAAAGTAAATCTTTTTGTTGGATGATAAAATAAGCATAATTCATGGAGGGCCTGGAATGAGGTAATTGTTTAATTGCTCTAACTGAATGTGAATTTTCTTCTGGAATATATTGCTGAGATATCATAGGTGATTCTTCAGTTCTTGACCTGATAACAATGCAGTTTTTTTTAAAAGGTCAGACTTTAAATGTGTAACTTCCATCTAAGATTGTTTTAAAACTGGAACAGTGAAGAGTAGTTTTCTTAGAATGGCATTCAGAGCTGTTACTTTAGGAAAGGAGTGCAGATGATAACTTTGAGCTAATTCTTTGGAGCCCTACCAAATTAAAACTCTGTGAAAGTGCTGGGAAGCCTGCAGTTTTGTCCTTGTCATAGAAGAAAGTAGCTTAGCATCCTGGTTATCTGATGTTTTCCATTGTAGTCTTAGTAATTCATCCTTGAGCAAAATGGACTGATGTATTTTTATCAAAAGGGAAAGAACTGTCTGTGAGGTGAATTTTATTTTTTGTTGATCGACCTTTTTTCTTCTTCAGGCAAAATGGAACCTTTTTGTCACTATTAAGTAACTTTTTTTTTAAATTTAATTTCTAGCTGATAAATTTAGACGGAAACTGGAAGAGCTGGAGAAGGAGAAAAATTCCTTAAAATTTCAGCTTCCTTCAAGGCATCCTTCAGTCAGCAGTTTTTTGGATAGGTTCGTTACCCAAGTTCAAGCAGCATTGCGCTGGGCTGCGGATCATCGGTGAGTTTGTTTATTCCTTATTATGTAAAATGGCGCTTCTGTTTGTCTCAAAATGTGGAATACATTTTATGAATAATTTTAATAAAGAGCTTTATGGACCTTCTAACATATTAATATGGAGTTTGTTTATGACACCACCCCCCCCACCCCCTTTTTTCTTTCTATGATTCTTTCAGAATTGCCCTGAAAAACATTGATCACGACGAACTAGTGAATTAAATGGAACTTTTCTCACTGATGTTGAGTGGGAATGGGATTGAATCCTTGACATAGCAGCTTGAGCATACAACAGCAAGGCAGCTTGAGCAACGGTTCCCCGTGGAGTTAATTCTGATGTTCGTTTTTAGGCAATGAAAGCATATTTAAATATAAAGTAAAAACAGATTATTTTTTTGATATGAATAGATCTTTGGGAGTTTCCTTTTATGCATCACTTGTTAGGTGGCAGTAATGTGCTCAGAACTGTACAAAGTCACAAAAATAAATTCTCAGCATTCTCTTGAAGGGATAACAACTTCAAAGGTTGGGGGAATTTGAGATGCGTTGGATGACCCAAGGGAGGTAGTTAGCTTAGGAAGAAAAAATTGTCTCAGTTTCTAGGTCTGTCTTCAGCTATTCTACTCGTTACTGTTGTTAGTAAGATGGATTCTCCATAGGTATTGGAAGCTGTTCTCAAATGCAATAGCACAAATGAAAGGAGAAAAACCTTTGTTTTCTGGCAGCTTGTACATATAAAGGCTGTAGTGTGCAAGTCAGTACATTTGGGTGTAATTTTTGATAGACATGAAAATTGGATAAAATCAGTATAGATAATAGCATTTTATTGTGAAATTTGAGAACTGTAAGGGTATTTTTAGCCTCTGTTTATATTATTTATTAATGAGTCAGATTTAAAATAAACTTCACTCCCTCAGAGCTGTCATCTTCTACCTTCTGAGGCTCTAAGAAGCTGTTTTACCATTCCTTAAAAATTAGGATACAACATTCTGTATTTTGTCATTAAGGTGTGTTTGCTCTATGCATTAATTTGTAATAATGATTTTGGCTTTAGAGTTTTGTTGTCTTCGATGTCATAGAAATTGAGTCACTAAAGCATCCTTGAAATACATAGTCTGCTTATTTTTTTTCCTTTATAATGTGTATATATATATATTTATATATAAAATACATATCATATATATATATATATATATAAAAATATACTTTTATGAAAATGTTCCTGTTCCTTGGATGATTATATCTGTAACTCTTCTCTTTGCACAGGTCTGAGAGCAGTGCCACTCTTCAGGGTCAGATGAATATCCTCTTTGCTTTTGTCTTGTGCACACTCCTTTCTTTGAGCTTGAGTGTGACTGTTGTTGTGACACCCTTTCTTTTTCTTGCTTGATTCTTGTAGCCTTTCACACCGCTTTGTCTGTGATCTGATGCTTTTATTGATTTGGCAAGTGTACTCTTTATCTTCAATCGAGGTGTTTAAAATTTTTCTGTTCTGACAGTATTTTTAGATAGTACAGGGTGGAAAACATGACCACTTCTTCAAGGAAAATTTATAGGCTTCAGTTTTTATTTTCATTTTGAATTGGAAAAAAACCAACATACCCAAGATTTCTTTTTTCACCTGGAAGGTTGAAAAGATGGTCAGGCTAGCACCAGAGACCAGATCATTGCAATTTTACTGTAGTTCAGCCAGTCTCATCTTTTTTCAAATAAAGAACTTTTAAAATGAAAAGTGTGTATGGCAGGGTATGTGCTCAATACATGAGACTGAAATTCATGCCCTGGTTTTGTTTTACTTGATTAAATTATGGGATGAGTTTAGAGGTGAATGCATTCAGTGTTGACCCAGGATATTGGGGGGCAGGTGGTAGGAGCCAGGTTTGGTTATGTTTAGCCTGGGAACAATGCTGTATTTGTGCAATCACTCAGGTTTGGTGAGATCAGAGAGATCTGTTTCCTCAGCGTACGTGGGATTTCCAAGGAGGTTCTGATAATAACCTATGTTTATTGTGGAATGTTTCCTAAATTTTGACCAGCCAATCGTAAATTTCTATTGCGTACAGCTCTCGGAAAGATGTAGTTCTTACTAAAAGAAGGTGGCTTCAGAGCTGCTGGGAAGTGTGTTTGGTTGGAGCCACGGCAATCTGTAACGATTGTAAGGCACATACACAGTGATGGCCTAGCACCTCACAATATGGGTATTTCTTGGATCTGTTTTGTTATTACAGAAATACAGTTACACTGTAATTGTGTCTATTTTGTTTAAGTATTAATGCCATTTATTTTAGTGCCAGGGTTTTATTTTGCTTTTTCAGTACATTCTTCAGCCCATAGAGAAGGGAGTAAAGCACGCATATTTTCTGATGGTCCTGCAGAAGAGACAGGAACCTCTTGTTCTACGCACTTGTTAAACGGCTGTGCATGGAGATTGTAATTGTGTGTGATTAATTATGCTTAAACCAGACTTGTGATGCGTGTTTTGTATGTGGCATGGCTGTATTTGCTTTGTAAGATTACAGTGGGAAAACATGCTTCAAAAACATTCTTTGCTTGAGACAGTATTTTTTTTTTAAAGCAAAATATTGAAATGCATCTGTACCCTTTATGTGTAAATGTACGCACTTGAGTCTAGAGATGGGCATAGGAATGCAGTTGGCTTTGCAAGCACTCATGCCCTTATGCAGGAACATGCAAGACAACAGGTTTGCATTGTTTGCAGGTGCATTTTGAGAGGCCGATTGTAGACTTGACTCTTAATGTAATGCACTGATTACCTTGGAGTCCAATCATGCAAAGATTTACAGCTGAGGGCTGTACCGACCACTGTGAGGAATCCCACTGACTGCGATTTTGAAAGAACTCGCTGTGCAAGAGAGGAGTAAAACTTGGCATTGTGGAGCAAACACTCCAGATGATCTCTAATGTAGTCTCCAAAAGCTGACAGAAGCTGCAAAAATGGCTTTGGCAAGTTTCTAAACTTCTGTCTAAGAGAGTTTTCTCTGTATTGATAGAAATTACATGCCTTAGTTTTGTCTCTTTCAAGGCAGCGATGGATAAATTTCTGAAATATGAAAAAGCTGGGGGAAGCCTGAAGCTATACAAGTTTTCCTTTTTCCTCCTTCAACGTGTTGTAAAAACAGTGTAAATGTTTGAGATAATAAGGAAGATATGCCAAGGAAAAATCTCTTGTTCTCTAACTGTATGTGTTTAAGATATAATCATTCTGGTGATGGGATGTTATGACTTTGAAAGTAACATGTAGCATTCTGATCTACCTAATCTTTGAGATGGTGATACTCAGCTTAATTTTCAGTTTTTGTCATTTTTTTCAAAGGATTAGACATGAAGGAACCCAGCTTTGGCATGAAAATGAATATAAACTTTTGAGATCCACTTATGAGGAGAGGATGCGGGTTTCGGCCACAAGACGAAACCAACTTTTTCAAGAAAAGAAATGGTTACAGGTAACAGGACTGCAAAGTGGTCTGTAAGAATCAGTGCTGTGTGGGAAAAGCACGTAAGCTGTCACACAGAATTAAATAAATTTATTGTAATAGTGACTTTGCTTCTATGCAGCAATTAGAGCCTTGGCTGTAGTCCACTTGATAACCTAAGTGATGATTGGAGATGGCAGCCACAGGAGTTGTGTTAATCTCATTACAGAGAAGCAGAACTGGAAGGCTCGGTGGCTTGTGTGCGTGCTTTAACTTTACTCATTATCTTTTTAAGTGTGCTCTTTATATTCTAATTTTCCATTTTAATATTTCACTGATCTTCAGAAGTTTTTATTCAAAGACAAAAAGTTTTGGTTTCATCCATTTCTGGTTAGAATTGACTATAAATACATGATTTACTAGCTTTTGTTCATGAAAGATGATTGATGCATTTCATAAGGATGAAGGAATCGTCACAGAGCAGTTGGCATTTGCCAACTTTGCACTAACACGTGATGTCACAATGTGGTAATTTGGCAAATGGAATGTTTTTAAGATGGCTTCTATCCAATTTTAAATCTACAAGCCTTTTAAGCAAAATTTAGCTCTTTCTTTTCACTGGTCTTCAAAAATCTTAGTTTACTGTCTAGTACAAGTCTTTAATCCATCTCCTTTTAAACCTTGGTGATCATACTCGGCAATGTGACATCTTAGCTAATAAGTCTAGTTTTCTTTTTTCTGTTTTCTTGTTTTGAAATCTCATTATTTTTGATACTTTTCTTCCTTTGGTGGATCTTATAGTGTAATCCTCTGAGTGTATACACATAACAAAAAATATGTATATATAGAAACCAGAAAGAAACGGAGAAAACCATCTTGGATGACCATTGCAAAATTTTACTTCAATGAAGAAGTGTTGTTTTCATCCTAGTCATCACCTCTTGTATTCTTTGGGTTTATTTCATCAACATATAAGAGGAGACATAGTCTAGTTTGACATTATCAGAAAACTATTTTTGGTAATCTAGACATTCAGCCAGCCACCCCAAGATATTCAGCTGAAAACTGCTGTACTGAAGACTCCATGCTAGCTAATGTTTTTATACTTGTTCCAGGTTAATCTTTATTCCTATGGAGTTATACTAGGGACAGATTAGCCACATCATCATAAAGGCATGCTATTTACGAGTATTTGATCAAAATCATCATGAATTCCAGGTTCTGGAGAAGGCTGACCTGTGATGTATGGTGGCTCCCAGCATCCCTTAAGGATTGCTTCTGCCCAAAATCTGACATGATCTGAAATGATCATTATTATTTCTTCTTTTTCCTCAGCCCTACTTTACTTTCCTTTTCCCTCTGCCCTCTCTCCTGTTGGTTCTGCATTTGTCTTCAGGGTATTGAGAGCCTGTGATAGTACCTAAAATTTACATATTAATGTTTCTACTGCAATCTGTACTTCATGGAGAACACCAGCCCATAAGTGAAGCTGGAGGTTTACAGTCAGTACTGATTAGCTGTCGTGTTAGAAATTTCAGTTTAAATTCAAATCCACAAAGTAAAACTCCAGCTTATGTTTAGTGAGCTGAACGTCATCTGCTGCTCCATGCTGAGACTTTAAGTCCTTTTTATCTGTCCCTGGAGGCTGACCAAGAGCACATTAAAGGCTTCTTAGCATTTCTGGAAAAGAACACAGGAGAATTCCAGTTTACTGACTAAAATTTCCATTCTCCCAAGAATGCCTGTGAACTATTCCTGAGCAGAACGGCTTTCTCTCTGTGAATGCAGATTTTGTGCTTCTGGTATCTATTTACGTTGTAAAAATATTTCAGTACTAAAAGTGTGTTTGTAAAACCAAATTCTGTTCATCTGCCTTTCTGCTCCTATGTAGGTTGCTTATTGCAGTGATTGCAATTACTATGTTTTCACGGAATACGAAGGTCTTTGTATTAAGTAGGGCCTATTAAGATTTTGGCAGCATTCCCAAACCAGTAACACAGAGACAGAATTGTCCTTTGTGCGCACTAAAAGCTTGATTTGAGACTGAAAGAAACAAAACCGATGTTTTTGGCATGCTGACCTTTCTGTCCTTGACAAATGCCTGTGGGCTGAAACATGGGCCACTCTGTTCTCTTGTCGCTAAATCTTAAACTGAAAACGGAGGAAAATAATTGATGAATCTAGTGTGCAGCACTAATAAGTTGAAATTTTTGAGCCAGTCAACCTTTTAACATGCAAGGACTGTTTCTTCTTGTTTAAAGTGATACTCAGGGAGCTTGTTGTAGTGCAGCAAACCTGAAAGTATGTTTGTGGACAAAATGAGCATTAGTGAACTAAACTTCACTTAGATTGCATTAAAAACATTAAAAGAATGTTAAGGCTTCAAAGTGAAGAACTCAAAAGGAAAGAAATGCTAAAGTCAGTTACCTCTGCATAGTATGTCTGTTTTATGAGAGTCTTTAATTATATAAGCATGCCTTTTTTTTCCTGGATCCCTGCCTCATACATTGCTGAAGTGCTTGTTCAGATACTCAGAATGGTATTTCATCTTCATTACTCGGTATTCGGCCCCAGAACGTTTTTACCATATGCCACTCTTTTGGATGCAGGTTTATTAATTCATGAATGGGCTCATTTTACAGCATTAATCAACGTGGCATCTGAGTGATTCAAAACCACTTAGTTTTATCTCCATAACATCACTTTGGGTAAAGAGATGTTCTTATTGCCATTTTACACGTAGAGAACAAAGAAGTGAATTGCCATAAAAAGCTATATGGTTGTTTCTAATGTCAGTTTGTAATGCCTAGTTTTTTACCTGAAAAAGGTGTTTGGGTGGTTTTTTTTTTTTTTTCCATTTTTCTTCTTAGCTGGATTGAATATGGTCAGAGCGTGGAATTACAAGCTTTGATTCCTGTTGAGAGTCTATAGATAGCACTTCAGAGACCTCTCTTGGTTGTATGGAAAATGGTGAACATTCAATCTGTGGCTGTGTATTGAGATAATAGTTTAAGTGGCTTGGAAAGTTTCCTCTAAGAAATGTAGGAATAGAATAAAATTCTCCAGTATGGCATTCAACTACTTTGATAGCAAGTAGTCCTCCTTTGATTTTTTTTTTTACTCTTTTTTTCTCTTTTTAAACTCACTTTTCAAATTCTGGGACAAATGAGCCAAGGACCCTATATTAAATAACTTTATAAACTCAGCAACCCAGACTCCTCCATGAAGTGCTCCTTCCTTGGGTGCAAGATAACTGTTAGGTTTTCAAGGAAAAATTAGAAAGCGCTCTTGCAAGAAACATCAGTATCATAATGCACAGGATTTGAACTTCTGTCAGGATGAGTGCAACTGAGATTTAAGATATGGTAATTTTAAGTGAAGGGAGAGATTTTGTGCTTTTAATTAAAATTAAATATTAATAACAAAAAGTATGGGTCAGACAGTGATTCACTACTTGCATCCTGTGTCTGATGTTGGATTGGAAGCCTGGAGGAGCCATTGCAGGGATATTCTGCAGGACAGATACGTGGTTGATCACTTTAACTGCCAGTCTGTAGCAAGATTCTGTTGTCATGATTGAACTGAGATTTTGAGGGTTTTTTGGGGAAGTTTTAAACTTGGGAAATACCCGTGTATTTTAAAAGTAAAAGGTGACTGGCAGTTGGTTTTGGAAGAGGAACCTGGAATTTGGTGTTGAAAAGGAGGTGGGGAGTTTCAGGTTATAGAAGCGCTAGAGTTTCTAGATAAAACAGACATAAGATTTTTTTTTTTTCTGTCAACAAAAGACTGTCTTCTCACTTAATGTTGGGCTAAATTGGACAACCTTAATTCATGCTACTTCTGAGACTTGTATTGCATTTTTCTAGGGGCAGAGGGGTTTCTTTTACAGGGTTCATACTAAACTCAGGTTTCTGTTCTGTGCAGAAAGAAATTGAAGATCTTCGAGCAAGACTGGCCTTATTAGAAGCAAAAGATCAACAGCTAAGAAGAGAAATTGAAGAACATGATAGGCTTATTCAGTCACAAGACTGTGAACTGACTGTTTTACTTGGCTGTGTTTCTTTGAAAGAACTACAGGAAATAAGCAAGGCTGTGGATGACACTTTAGCATCCTCCTATCAAATTGCATTCAGTCTGGATCTTCCAGGGACAATGAAGAGGTATTTAAATTTCAGTGTGTTGCCAGTGATGTAGAGTCCTGTATCTTCCCAATGTACTCTTGAATTGGCTGTCAGTTGTTTTCTTCATAATTGTGCCAGATAGTTAGCCGGATTCAGACACTTTAAAATTTTTCTAAGAACAGACGTTGAAGTTCTAATATGAATATATTTCCTCAGGAAGGAAGACTTTGCAGTTATTTGAAGGTCTTGCACGTATGTTTTTATGGTAAAGAGCCACCTACAGAAAGCATACGTATCCATCAGCTGATGATACCTGTCATCAGTTTAAACTATTTCTTGTTAACCAGTGGAATTTTTCCCCAGCTTGGTAACGCAGTAATTACAACATATTTCTCACATCCTGGAAGTGTGTACTAGGCACTATCCAAATAAGTATTAGAGATGCTTCAGTGAACTTCCAATCATAATAAAGTCTGATGTTACCAGTGTTAGGCTCAGACAGTGGACTTGAGGTGGTGGGCGAAGGGATGCAGCATGAAGACTTCCAGGACACCTACAGTTAAATCCACAGCGCATGGTTCTTCTAAATGGAAAAGTAGCTACTCTTGGTAATCTTTTGGAAACCTCATCTTTATTTACAAAAGCAATAGAAGCACTTCAGGGCCTAAACTGCACTGGCAGTCAATGGGATGGTGGTGATGGAAAGTGTTACTGCTGCTGTGTCGCCAGGACAAAATAAAGTTCCTGTTTATCCTAACTTGCATTTCTTCCAGATAAGCAATAACTATGTTGCTTGCATTTTTTTTTTTTGCTCCCTTCATGTTTATTTGATTTAGTTTGGTTATATTAACATTCATGAGAAATTGCTGCTTGTGTGTGCCAATTTATACATATTTTTTTTTTAAAGTCAGCAGAACATTTCATAGAGGACATATTCCTCTCTTTTGAGGTTTGTTTAAAATTTTAAATTAGGTTATGGAAAATAGTTTCTTGCATTAATTTTAATTTGTTTTAATAGTATCTTAGACCTGTGTTTCTGAGACAGAGGGATAAAAGGTCTGAAGCAGTCTGTCTGAGAACCCGTGCTTTGATTTGAGTTTTCTCTTAGTTTTGGATTTGCTTGCGAAAGAATATTCAGATTTTTTTGTCTCACACTGCTGATGCAGTATTTGAGTTGCACTTAACTCTTTGGGAAATTATTTAAAGATGAGTTAAACTAGTACTGGCTCAGGAGGAACTTGTTCCAAGTTCTTCACTCACCAGCACCATGAATAGCACAATCACTTGATACATTATTCATTATTTGAAGTGGGTTCAGAACTTTAATGAAGAGTTATAATTAATTTCTTTCCTTTCTCTTCTTTTAAAAAAGATGGAAGTTTTCTCTTTAGTTTTGTTTGTTGATAAACTTTGTGTCACTAGGGCCAATGATCAGGTGCTTCTGCTCTCTTTATGGTAGCTGGAGTTGCCCTATTGCAGGTGGGGACAGATAAATGCTAGTTTGGGCTGCACAAGTAAGCACACTTAGGCGGGCGTCTGTGACAGCCTTCGGGAGCAGTTTAAGTCTCCCATGTCATGTTATAGCTGTGTGCTCTTGTCAAACCCCAAAGCCTTTTCTGACCAGAATTAATAGCAATGATGTAGATGCCTGCCTATGGCATGGTCACACGGAGGCTAGAGTCCTTGGTTCAGGATATGGAAGCTCTGTATTTAGGTCCTCTGCAGCCTGCCTGGATCTGAACCTACAGCCTCAGAGCAAGCTCTTACCTGCCAAGGATTTCAGTGTCCTGGCAGGGAGCGTGCTCCATCGCAGTTCTTAAGCTGGGCCTTACTGTATCCGGGAGTGCAAAAGCAGAAATCTGGCAGAAGGCAAACAGGCAAGAGGAGGTCTGACTCTGGGAGACTGAAAGTGGAGAGGATTAATGGTTATAGCACTCAGCTGAGATGAGAGAGAGACCTGGTGGTCCTAGTTGTTGAGGGAGTTGGCAACTGTCCATTGATGAAGTGCTAGATTGTTTTTTTTTTTTTTTTATTTTTCTTCCCAACTTAAAAGCAAAGTGAGCTGGTAGGAACATGCGACAACCTGCCTGATGCAGCCTTTCAAAGCAGCAAGGTAGTACTCACTGCCTATCCAGTGGCTTCTCTCCTCTCTGCAGGAGGTGGTGGTTCTCTCTGAATTAAAAACACCTTGTAGTTGTTTTCTCTATGTGATGTGACTTCTTGGTCTGGTAAATTCCACTCAAAATCCACCTAAGTGTTGTATATGCTGTGCCTGCTGCTCTGTTGAAAAAAGCATAAACTGCCTTGGGAGCACAGACTGAAATTTCCAGTCCACCAATGCTGATTCAACTGCTTGACTTTGTGTGGCCCCTTCCTTGCCTTTGGTTCTAAAATCTCTTGCCTCAAACCACTTGCTACTTTAGGTGGCTGAAGGCATCCCAGAACTGCGTTTGCATAATGGTCAGCAGGCTTGTTTCCAGCATGGGTTCTCTGACACTTCTTGCTTTCAGGGCAGGCTATATATATCCAGAAGGGCTAGGGGGAAGAATGTGCTCCTACAAGGGTTGTGGTTAATTAACAGTGAGAGTTAGGCTCACTTTTAAACTGAACAAAGTGATGGGTATCTGCCATTTGAAGCTGTGCAGTCTGTCATACCGCAAGCACGGTGATCTTATGCCTGCATACCGTCATGTTCTGTTCTCTCTTTCTGTAAGATGCAAAAGCAGCAAGCAGGTAGTAAGACATCTGGTGTGGATATACTTCCTCTGTGCCTATGGGCACCCCCTACACTATCATACAATTATAGAATAACTTAGGAGGTCATGTTGTCAAACCTCTGCTCAAAGCAGGGCCACAGTTTCCAAGAGAGATCAGGTTGCCCCATCTGAGTTTTTCATATCTCCAAGGATGGAGATTTTGCGGCCTTGCTAGGCATCCTGCATTTCACCACCATTGCTGGGAACTTGTTTGTCTCCTACCTAGCCAGAGTTTCCCTCACTGCAATGTGTGTTGGCTTACCCTAAATCTGTACCCCTTGTGAAAGGCAATTGTATATTTGGTAACAAGTTAAAATACTTGACAAAACCAATTCAGCATATTAGTTTTAAATTCCAAAGTCTTGGGATATTTAATGTGAAAGACTTTTCTGGAAATGTATGCTTCATTTTATGAATCATTGCAGAGGAAAAAAAAAAAAAATTAAAGTCTTATAAACTTAGGGCTATCTGTGTGAGAAATAAAGCTATTATTCATGCACCTATACTAAGGATCAGTGCTTATGTAGAAAGTCGTTCAGTATGGATGGGCTGTAAATGACAAGCTCCTGGGTATTGGTTTGCAAGATACTATGTATTTATTCTAAATGCATTGTGCCCGTCAGTAAAGTACTGCTACAATGTGCTTTTGCATAATTATTTGAGTACATGAATTCCATTGCGCACTGCAATAATACAGGGCTGATGTGAAGCATCTCTTAAGACAATCTGTGCTATAATAAATCATATTGAGTGGCTTGCAGCTCACTATAAAATACAAATTATTTTGATTTTCCTGGTCTAAATGGTATTAAATAGCAACTTATTAAAGCAAACTTGAGGGAATGCAAGAGAACATCTTAAATGAAGAATAATTGCCCAGATAGAAGTGTACAGAAGCAAGAGAGCAAGTCAATGTAACTTTGGGCTGAGCATTGTTTCTAAGCGTATTTTTCTTGTCAAACATTGTTATATTCAGGAAGATTAATAATGCTTTGCTTTGTCTTGTTTATCTTCAGTACCTGGTGGACTTTTTGAAAACAAAAAGCCTTTGTCAGCATGCTTTTCAGCCTGAAGAACTGAGAAATGTTAGACACGTTACCCTGGACCCTTTCTTGAGGGCTGTTAGAAGCCAAGGTTAAAACCTGGCTGGTTAATGTGCAAACAAATACGCTAGCTTGTGTTTTGACAAGGATTCTTGTGGAGGCTGAGACCATAGAATGTGGTTGTTTTGCTCATCCAGACAGGCCTAATTGCCCTTGGTAAACTAAAGGGTGTAATCATTATTACAAAACAAGGAAATTGCGGTGCAAAAGCTCAGTTTGGTTGTGTGGAGCTGTGTGGTGGGAGCAGCTAGTGTTGTGTGCACCACGACACATGTCTGTGTTTTAACTAAAGACGACATACTGGAAATCAGAGGAAAATAGGTCTGAGTGTTTCAGTGTGAAGTACTTTCTTGTGGAGACTGCAAAAGGTAGCATAATATATAATTTCCGTGTCCTCTGCTGAAGAGGACAGCATTTTGGAAATATATATATTTTAAGTAGTGTAACATGAATTTAATTATAAAGTAAGATCATGTTAATTATTTGACTTACTCTTTTCAGTACCTGTTGTTTCCTTTTTTTGTTTCTTTTCATTTCACGATGAAAACTGAGGAAGTCTGTTGTACTTCTGTTCATATTTATCTTCACTTAGCACTTTCTCTTTTGGTTTTATCCATATCTACAGATGCATGTGACTGTACAGCATGTCATCCTTAAAATAAATTGCACAGTTCCATCTGGACTATTGTCTGTGCACTGAATGCTGGTTAAAAGAAATTCAATTAAATATCTTTCAAAATATTTGAATACTCCACCTCTTCTTCCACCCTTCCCATGGAACTATTTTTAATTAGTAGGAATTTGCTCCCCAGTGGGTGTGGAGAAGATAGGGAAATTCTCTATTCTGTATATTAGTTATTATAGTACTGTCATGGCCAGTGGCGCAAGGAACTGAACTTGAAGTTTTATGCAACCAGTTCACTCTGCTTTAGTGATGCCCGGAGCTTGTCTGACAAAGATTAATTCAAAGTGAAATACAAATGCTCAGGGGGTTGAAAACCTTATTAGTTGGAATATACTCAAAGCATTCAGCAACTTCAGTTGAGGCCAAAGCCTGATAAAGCCAAAAAAGGTGGGTTTTTAAGAGAAGTTGGTTTACTTGAGAAAAGTTGGAGTAAAAGACTTATACACAGTTTCTCATATTAATTTAGCTAAAGTGCCATTCAGAATGGGCTGTCAAGGACTGTTGTTAGGAGAGACGGCTTTGTACATGTTTATTGTTCTTCAAAGTGTGTGTCTACATGACATTTCTAGTCAAATTAGAGGTTAGCAAACTACATGAAATTACTGGAAAAGTCTGAATGCAGCCATGTTTATTCACATCAGCCTTTCAACGAAAATCTTAGCTTTAAAGAATTGTATTTAGAAGAAGCAAAACAAATTGCACCCTATGCTTTCAAAAAGATATCTGTTGTTTGCTAGATAACATGCAGACCCACCAGGAAAGTCCTTTTTAAATATGTGGTTTGAGGTTTTCTTTGGCTATTTCTGTGAAAATGCATACATATTAAAAATGTCCCCTGGGAATAGAAGGGTGGCACAAATACAAAGAGCAGAGGGATGAAATGGCTTTATGGCATCAAAAAGTTTCTACAACAGTGCACAGGCTGGTGATGTTCCTGACTGTTTGCTTGGCCTGCGTGCAGGACAGCAGAGAACTAAATTGTGCTTTTAATGCCAGATACTGTCAGAGTCTTTACTTCTGGGTTTGCTGACTGGGTTTTTGGGTTGTTTGTAGCTTTCTTGTTGTCTGCACTTTTTCCTGATTTCACAACCTTACTAGGGTTTAATTACAAGTGGAAAGTGATGCTGGTAGGTAAGTTGGAGGCAAAATAATCTAAACTTTTTTTAAAAAAAAATCTTCCTGAATATTTTTCAGGAGAGACTCCTGTGCTGTGTTAGGAGTGGGACCATGAAGACCCTGAAAGTTTAGCAGACCTCTAAGCACATTGCATCGTTTATGTAACAGCTTCTGGCCTAATTTGGTGCTGGGGAGGTTTTAGCTGCTCCTGGGACTGGGCATACATGGAGCCGTTTTCAGCAAGTCACTGTTGCTTTCACCTTCTCATGCAACTTAGTTTACTTTTGGATCTTTCACTTGGTGGGTGATGTTCACATGCTGCATCATCGTGTCTCTGCCGTGGGAGGATGTTTGTGAACCTGTGGTGCTCCCTTGGCAGAAAGGCTTTCCCCCTCCTGCTGTCATTTGTCACTACCTGATAGCCGCTTGCCTTCCCAGGTAGTTATATTTCACCGATGATGGTGTAAGCCTGTGTATTTGTATGCGTATATGTCTGATCTGTGTAAGATTCTTGCTCCTGTGCTGTGTAAGAGGATAAAGCTTCTGGGCTCCTTCCTCTGTACTGTTCCCTGCTTTTTATGGCAATCTTTCTTAAAAATCTTCTTCTTAAAAATGTTGTGCTCTCTCTCACGCCCATACCACCCTATCTGCCCACATGGTATTGCTGTAAAATATCAAAAATCCAGGGAAAGGATGTTATTAAAAAGGAATGCAAATAAGTAAAATAGATAAGTGAGAGAAGAGAGCCTTTTCCCTTTGGTTTCGCTCTTATAAATATGCATGATGAAATAAGCTTCTCGAGCTGTCAGATGAGCAGACAAAATAGGCTAATTGTGTAGTGGCCACCACATCTAGGGCTTCGTCATGGAATAATAGGAGTGAAGAAGAGAGAGCTCTCAGGCACCTCACTAGTTCTGTTATTTTAGCTTTGCGGGTCTGTAGGAATTGAAAAAACAGTGTTTGCGTATGAAATACACCACATGGAGAAGTGCTGCACAGCCCCAGAAACTGCTCTCCCTGTTGTTCACTTCTGTCCCAGTCATAAGCTCTGGGCATGGGAATCTTTAAGGCTTCTGACAGCTGCTTTTCCCCGCCAGGCCTGTTTGTGTTGACTTAATTTCGGTGATGAATCATCTTCCATGACATGAGGATGATGCACAGGTCACTTTGAGTATTTGCCTTACTCCCTTGACTTAGGGCCCTTTCATGCTGCTCTGATTTTATTTTTTTAAAGCTTAACACAGAATTTTAAAACTCTGCTCTGTGGTAGGAAACATGTCTCTGTCTATGCTACATGAGATGAACCAAAATGCAATTATGGGGTTCTCAAAATATAACCAATACCACTGTTGCTACTATAGCAACGTATAAAGAAGATGGTATGGTGCCCTGTTTTTTTAATTGTAGTTCTTTTGTTTAATGATCTATTGATCCATTTTATTCTGCACACTACAGCTTCACAAAACCTGCAGCAGTGGGCTTGCAGCAGAGGAGCAAAGCCAGAGAGGACGTTCCTCAGCACCTGGGGAGGACTCGGCCCTGGAAATTCCCCAGATCTCCTGCCCTTGGAGCAACTGGCTGCACAGCCATCTTCCTCTGCCACGAGGGACTTTTTGACGGAAACGGCAAATTTTGTGTCAAATGTCATAACCCAGCCCAAGCTTTGATAATAGGATTTTCTCACTTTCAGCTAGTCCCACGGCTGGGTTTTTGTTCTTAGGCGGACATCATCTTGACTTTCTCAAAGAAGCTGGCTGCAGACTTTTGTGAGACAAGGTTAAGACAAGTCACCAGTGAAAGAAGAGGTCTGCCTCTTCCTTTGTGATCTGACTGATTAGGAGGCTCAGCATTCTTTTTGTAGATAGATAGGTGTGTTTTCCTCTCCATTTTTGTCTACCTAGGATTAATTTCATTCCTTTGTTCTCTGTCCAGGGTTGAAGGATGGACTCCTTGGGGAAGTGGCTGGGTTTTTTTTGTCTCACTCATTGGAGCAACTCTAGAAGAAGCTCTGTGCTGAAAGCCCAGTGTGCCATACAATCTCTGTGCTTCAGCTTGCACCTTGCTTTCTGCAAAGGTGCAAACAAAAGTCACCGGACAAGAGCTGCCAGAGTTCAAAATTGTGTCAGAGGACTTCTTGATAGAGTTGGCTCAGGGTCAGAGTGCCTGAGCAGAGTCCCTTGTTCTGTGGCTCAGCAGTTCATAGTGACTATTGATCCCACCAGGGTCGGGGGGGGACCACTGTTGCAGGGAGGAAAAAGGGCTTCTGCAAAGTCTGCTCCCACCGTAGGCGCTGGCTGTCCTTGGGAAGAACAGGAGGAGGTGGAAACATAGCAAAGAAAGGAGAAAGAAAGTCTTCCAACTTGGAGGAGAGAGCCACTGCTAGCAACGTGAAGTATTTTTGAGCAATCTTAGAACTAGTTTTTTGTCCTTCCAAGCAGCATTATAGAAGGAAAAAGTGCCAGCAGAAAGATGAGTACCCCACCCGCTTGAGTACCCACATGTGCAGTGTAATGAGGAATCTGTTTTTTCCTGCTGAGCATCTGGTTCCCCCTGCTTGCCTGAACAGCATCCAGTGGGATGTGGCAGCCTATAAAGTCCAGGCCACATATGTGCTGATTCCTCTGGGTATGTATATGATGAGATTTATTGCTCTCTAGGGAAAAATGACCGGCTGTCCAGATCAATACTGAATTCGTTTGTATATAATACAGAGAAATTGCTAACAACAATATCCAGGGACAGACCCTTTCAGTCAGTGCAGTACAATGGATGTTAAGAGAATAATTGCAGCTGCCGTGGGCAAGCTCTAGTTTTTGTGCACTCCAGACAGATGTAGCAGAAGAATGGGGATCCCTTGACACATCAGAAAATCTGAGGAAAGTGTTTGGATGTGATGAACTGCTGCTGCAGATAGCTGTTTGATTGTGCCTTTGTTTTCAGTCTGATGCTCCTGTTTTGGGTAGCAGCTGGAGCAAGAACTCCTATGGCCGCTCTGCGGCAGCAGCTGGCAGAAGAGTGGTGGAAAATACAGCACCATGTGAATGGTTGGTTGAAACAGCCAGCCAGTTCAGCTGTCTGAATGGTGTGTTGTAGGACTAGAAGATTTCTCAATGCATGTCAATGAAAATTCAGCTTGGAATCATTATTAAAGATGCCATCAGTGTCTTCAAGTGACTGTGAACAAGTTGTTTCCATTGGAGTGATTTTATCTAAAAAAACTAGCTACCGCTTTATGCAGACTGAGGTGCTGCTTCAGTCCTCCTATTGCAGGCAATGATAATAAAAAATCTTATTAATAATTCTTACAGAGAATTGTGAAGTCTCATCTAATGCCCTGATTTTTCTGCAAGCCTCCTGCTAGCCCCAATTTGGGGCTAGTGCCTGGTAACACCGCAGGAAATAACGGTTGTCTTGGTTTAGAGTTCTTGTGTATGTAAGAGCTTCTGGGCAGGTTGATGAGTTATTATAGTCCGCTTCATATAGGTATTACTCTCCAAGAGTGGCAAAGACAAGTGCAGTCACCCAGCAACCCATGAGTCAATGGGAAACCTTATTGATAAGCTGAGGTTATACAAAGCCATTGGGAAAGTGTACTTCTGGTTCTGCCTCTGATAAATTTTGAGTGGGGGAGCACGTGTATTGAAGCAATCCTCGATGTAAAGCAACATTGAAGAAATACTGCTCTGCAAATGATAGCTAGAAAAAGAGCAAATTGCTGGAGCAAAATCACCTCTCTGGTGGTTCAGAACTAGGGGCGTAATTTTGGGTTCGCATTCATATTCCTTGGAGACCTCTGTAGATTGAAACGTGCAGAAGGTTCAATGCTCCTATACCTTAAAGTACATCTCTTGATAATTTTTGGCTCAGATCAGATTAATTTTTGAGGTTGGAAGCCTTCCAAGGTGACACTTTGCATTTTACTTCTAATTCAGGTGACTACTCCTTGCAACTGCCACAAATTTCATTTTCAGTATGAATTAAACACAACTTTTTTCTCCTTCTATTTAGTGTCAAAGTCCATGCCTCAAGAGCGCTGACAGGTTTAGATAGAGAAATTAGATTTTCACCACATCAGCAGAATTTTTGTCTTTTTATCATTGTTTAACCAGCTCTGTCATATTATATAAGTTTTCTGTGGGCTGTATTATCTAGGGAAAAATCAGAGTTTGTTTAGAAAACCCTGAATTAAGTTTAAAGCATGATTTTGCTTCCCAACACAGAGATACACTACTGTGAAAATCTCATTGTTTAAAGTCCTATGGATCATTGCACGATGATGAAAAGGAACTTACGTGCTTGACTGAAAAGTTACTTTCCTGGTGTGGTAATACCCAGATATGTAGCCCAGCCAGGCTTGTGAACAGATCATGTAAAATGAAAATCTTGTTATCCAGTGACTTCCTTGATTAGGTAGAATCGAACTTTGTGGCGGAGGGTTTAAAAAGAAAACAAAAAGTGCTGTTTCACTTTAGTGCACTTAATGCAATGTTCTTAATTGAGCAGAAGTGTAGGACCAGCAACACCCTTGTAGGTCTTCTGCTGGTAAAAAACTGCACATGGTATCTGTAATAATGAATCTGTTGATTTTACTCAAGAAAACTTTGGGTATGTTTTCTTATTTTTCTTTTAGTCCTAGCTGTACATGTCTAGCTTAAAGCTGTCTCTTGTTACATTAAGTCATGTTCAAAAGCTTTTTTTTCTGACTTGTCTTCAAAGCTTTCTGAGATACGCACTTCAAAAGAACCGTAAAAGTACAAGAAAGTTATTGATTGTTTGATTTGATTTCCTATTGTGGATTTCTTCCTTAAAGGCCCAGTGAGGTCCCTAGACTTAAGATTTTTTGGTGGATTTTTGTTGGATTCTTCCCTTGATGTAGATTGTAGCAGATGTTTACACCAAATGTTCCCTGAGTAGCACTTCTGATTTCTTTTGCAAAGGACTGGACAAAGGCTTTTTTGGAAGGTCAGCTTCTGTTCGCTGTTAAAAGCAAGATTACAAGTGTAGGACTTGGTTTATATATTTTCATCTTCTAAGAGAGTACAGCCTCTTGTGACTTCAGAATCAGAGAAGGAATCATGTTAGAAGACTTAAAGTTGGAAAAGTCGTGCTCTCTGCAGGCTGTGACCATTAGAATGGGGTTATCCTTTGCAGGCAGTCTCATTACTCTGGGCCAAACTCAGACATACTGTAAACTGTTTAAATTTGCTGATAGTTAAGAAAATACTTATGGTGAGTTGATCCTGGCTGGATGCCAGGTGCCCCACCAAATCTGCTCTATCACTCCCCCTTCTCAACTGGAAAGGGAAGAGAAAATACAACGGAAGGCTTATGAGTTGAGATAAGGTGGGGTGGGGGGGGGAATCACTCACCAGTTACTGTCATGGGCAAACCAGACTCAACTTGGGGAAATTAGTTTAATTTATTACCAATCAAATCAGAGTAGGTTAATGAATAATAAAACCAAATCTTAAAAATTATTTCCCCCCACCCCTCCCTTCTTCCCAGGCTCAATTTAACTTCTGAATTCTCTACCTCTTCCCCCTGAGCAGCACAGCGGAATGGGGAATGGAGGTTGTGGTCAGTTCATCACACATTTCCTGTGCTGCTCCTTCTTCCTCAGGGGGAATGTTCCTCACACTCTTCCCCTGCTCCAGTGTGGGATCCCTCCCATGGCAGACAGCTCTCCACAAACTTCTCCAATGTGAATCCTTCCCACGGGCTGCAGTTCTTTGTGAACCGCTCCAGCGTGGGTCTGTTTCATGGAGTGCAGTTGAACAGACTACTCCAGCATGGGTCCCCTGCGGTGTCGTAAGTCCTGCCAGCAAACCTGCTCCGGTGTGGGCTCCTCTCTCCATGGGTCCACTGCCAGGAGCCTGCTTCATCGCAGGCTTCCCACAGGGTCATAGCCTCCTTTGGGAGGCTTCTCCTACCTGCGGTGGTGTGGGGTCCCCCATGGGCTGCAGGTGGATATCTGCTCCACAATTAACCTCTATGGGCTGCAGGGGGACAGCCTGCCTCACCATGGTCTTCACCAGGGCCTTCAGGGGAATGTCTGCTTCATTGCCTGGAGCACTTCCCCCCCTTCCTTCTTCGCTGATTTTGGTGTCTGCAGAGTTATTGCTCTCACATGTTCTCACTCCTCTCTGGCTGCAGTTGTGCAGGGTTTTTTTTCCTCCTTCTTAAATATGTTCTTATGGAGGAGCTGTCACTGTTGCTGGCTGGGTCGGCCTTGGCCAGTGACAGGTCCATCTTGGAGCTGGCTAGTGTTGTCTCTGTCAGCCATAGGCAGAGCTTCTAGCAGCTTCTCATAGAAGCCACCCTTGTAGCTCCCCGCTACCAAAACCTTGCTATGCAAAGTCAATATGATACCCTTTAATAATCATTTTATCTAGGAGGGAGTGCATATTCATATGAATTGAGGGTTCAGCCCATCTTGCTTTCTGATATGCATACAATTTGAGCGTAGGTTTCTAAGCTGTTGCTCTTGAATTAGAAATTCAAGTATGAGTAATTTTAAATTATTCTGACTTGTGCTTAGTTTTAGAGAAATGTAAGTGCTTTTTGCTTAAGCAAAATTGTGTGTGTTATTGTGGTGTGGAGATAGGGAGTGAAGTAACAGTATCTAGAAGAACCTTTTAGATGATAGTAATGTAAGGAAGAGTATTTGCTGTTAAAGGGCACCCTCTTGTCTTTCAGTCTCTTCAGGCAAAGATCAGAGATGGCTGCTTAGTTTCTGTATGAAAATAAGAATTTCCAGTACAGAATTTATTTATTTTGCTCTGGTGCCACGTGCGTGGTATGTTCTGTTGTGCAGTTATGGAAACTGCATTCCGACTACATTTTTTAGGTACATATATTTTGTCGTTAATACAGAAACTGTTTCTGTTTATGCAGTATGTATATTTATATATCTTGAATGTAGAGAACAGCATGACTTGCCTTTTGCCTGTTTTCATTCTTTGAATATTTTCTTAGGAAGCAAAACAAAATACACAATAGCCTGGTATGCAAAGGGAAGTATACTAGCAAAGTGGAAGGAAAGACGTTAAGAAACGTGCCTTCCTTTAGTAGAAAGCCATTCTTCCCAGTATTGTGCTACTCAGCCTTCCTCTGAACAAAGCCACTTCCATAGTATCTGCAATTCCTGCATGTAAATCATAACTTCTCAGAATATTCTTTAAAATGCTTTTTGAACATTATTTGTTATATCATGACATTTAATGTCCTCTGTAGTCGTGTGGGAAGCCTGTGATAGAGCAAGGAATGTGCGAACCAGACCAGTTGATTCACGGTCTTCCTTCTGTCCCCTGTTGTGTTGAATTGGCTTGCTTTATTTTGCCGGTGTACCGTTCCTGATTATGAACATTGTTGTCTCAGTAGGCTCCAACTGTGTTATTACATTTCAACATACTCAATACCTGTATTTCTTTAAGGTCACTAAAATGAGATAACTTAAAAGGCACTGGCTTGCTTGAAGTTTTTGGATCTTAAAATTTTTCCCATAGTTTGTTACTACATGCCAAGTCAGTCTCAGCTCCTGAATATGCAGCATTCCCATATCCTCCTGCAGTTCTCCATCTGAAGTCCGTGTTTTGCGAAAGTATTGTTTCATTCGTCATCCAGAAAGGGTAATTCTTCAGCTCCTGCTTTCCTGTTCTGGTCTAGAGTGTATACAATGAGGCGTTAGGATGTAGTAAGTCTCCATTCCATTTCTTTTCTTCTCTCCTCATTATGAATCCTCACGTGTGTAAATCCAGTGCAACCCATTTAAATGATAGGCCTACATGGCCATCTGCATGAATGAAGAAATTACACATAATGTATAGGTTGCTGTCAGTTCTGCAAGTGTTAAAAATCTTTCTTTTCCTGCATTTAGTCAGTTAAATTTACGTTAATTGAATTCCTGTCTTATTCTAGTCCTACCATCAGCTAGGTCAAGAACTTTGTTTTCTCGGTGATGGAGTTAGCTTATATTGAATTTGAGAAGTAACTTCTAAATGGTCCTTAAAATAGATTGCAGAGACTGTGAGGACAAGCAGTCAAATTCTTGATTAGCTGTTCTGCCAGAGAAGAATAGCAATGAGTCAAAACTATGGATGTCTTCCCAGGTAAGAATTTAGTATTATTCCAAGGAGCTCTTTATAAAGCCATTTTCTCTGGTAGTAATAAGTAAGGCAAGTTTTAAGCAGACAGAATACCTCTCTTAAAATGAAATATGGTGCTCCAGGGTGGTGGTAAAAGAAAATAATATTTATGGTTCAAGTCACATGTAACAGATCACGGCTGTTAAAGCCCTTTGTCGGTAGAATGAATTGGTATTGACTGCCTGGTTTCTCTTGTGAGTCGTTAGCTTGTCAGTTAATTGAAAACCTTGTGAGTGGATTCTCCATGACAGTGTTTTGTGGTAGAAGAAAATGACCCAGGAATAAACTTAGTTAAAAGCTGTTCGTAGTTGGTAACTATGGCTGGTTTGTACATGGTTTTGATTGCTGTGTGTGTGAATTGTACGATGGGCTGTTCTCTAAAAGGGATAAGGGACTCCTATGGTATTGCTCTGAAGGCTAACAAGGATTCAAAACAGGATACTACTGTGAAATTCATACCATAAATAATACAAATACACTTGTAAGAGTCTGCATGAATGCTGTAACTATAACAAAAGGATTCTTTAGGTTCAGGTCTATGGTTAATGTGTCTATTACTAGTTTGAGTCAAAATGATGATTTACTAATGATATTATTTATTGATATGCCTTGGATTAATATAATATTCTCCTAAAACTGTAGTTCTGCTGTCATTGAAATGTCAGTCTACGATTCTTTGTTTATTTTTCAGTGACTTGATAGATGCTCATGAAAAAGAAATGTGGATAAGAGGGTGTTTTTTCCCGCTCAGCATCTGGACCTGAAAGCCTGCGTGGGCTTGTGCATCCTTGTTAGCAGTATGGACTCTACAACTGGGTCTTAGTTTGTAATGCTGTTTTGGATGTACAGTTTAAAAAGAAATTAAAAATCGACCTCTCTTCCTGTTAGCTGTGTGAGTTCTGCAGAGGAGTGCAATGTTGTATAAACCTGGGGGGGCTTTCTGTGAATAAAGTAAACAGGTAAGAGGAGAGGCATATGGAAAAGATTTGTTAAATAGAGGTGCCATCTTTATTCTGTTGTTCTTCTGGCTATAACTGCACTTTAGATTTTATTATGGCCTGTGTCTTTTAGAAGTTGAATTTTTTAAGGCAGTTTCAGAACAATTGGGCCAGTCACCCATTATTCATTCAGTTACACACCGCAGCCTTGCTGCTCCCCATTGACATCTGTGTACACAAAGCCCAGCTCTTTTTTACATAACCGGAGCAGCTCAGACACTGCTTGTGAGAGATGCTGAAAGTCCTTGGGAGCTCCAGAGCCTGAGAAAAGAAATGGATAAATAGTTCGTTCCCTCTGACATACCCAGAGGCAGGCAGGAAGCTCATAATGTCATTATTGCACATGTAATATTGCGTGTTGTGCCCATATATTGCTGTAGAAAAGGGAGAAATTGGAGACTGCCGTGTGGGAAATTTTGTTAAACCACTTTTATGTAGCTAGCCAGCTGTATTTCTGTTGTTACCTTACACAGTGTTGACTTAAACTGTCGTGAGCTATTTCTGAGGGGACTGCCTTGTCTGGAGCTGGAGGCACCCCCATGTGCTGTGATGGTAATGAGGTGACTGGCCTTGCTGGGCTGCAGATTGAAAAGGCATGGGCTCCATGAAGCAGAGTGTTAGGGAAAGCAATGCAAATAGCTGTCTCGTTAACGTGATTAAATGATATGCTGGGCAGCTGAATTCTGCCTCTGAGGCCATCTCACTCCTGCGTGCAGCCAGGTGAGATGGTCCATCCAGCCTTTCTGTAGGTGGTCAGTAACTGACTGCAAGTCCGACTTCACTTGCTTTGGGGTTCAGACGTACATGAACTCTGACTCTTGAAACAGGACTCAGTAAGCGCTGTGCTTGGAAAATACAAAGGAGCAAGTTCTCAAAAGAAAACTGAAATGCATAGAGGTAGGCAGCAGGGACTTTGTGCATGTCAAAACAGGCACTCAGTCTTAATGTGCTTTCTGAATAACAGTGACTTGCGTTTCTTCCACCTGTAAAATGAATACAATGCTGCCTTATCTTGTGAGAGTATCATTGAAATAAATCCAGTGATGTTTCAGAAATGTTTAGATACTTCAGTGCTGAATGCTAAAGAAAAGCTCAGAAATAAATTAATAGTTCTTTATTTGGGAAGAACATCAGTGGTTGGTTGTGAAAGAAGTACAATTTTTACAATGCAGCTAAAAGGAAGAATGGAGATGCTGCTGATGGGGAGTGCTGACTGTCAGGTACACAGTGACAAAGTAATTGAATACTGTATAAAAGCGTACGCCTGTGAAGTAGGAGAGAGGGAAGTATTAATGTTGCAAAAATAATCTCTGTACTAACTACTAATTTGACTTGGATTTTTGAACTTTATGTTAAAAATGTAACTTGTGAATTTCTTTATAAGTACTGAAGGCACAGGTTTACATTAGGTTCGGTAATACCAAAGTAGTAAAGCTACCTGTTTTCATATGTGGAAGAAAACCTTGAATTTGTTCATATAAGCATGGATGATGCCTCAATTTCAGCCCCACTGTTGAATCAATTTGGTGCAAATATTTTGTAGGCTTTTATGAAACTAAGCAGAATGAGTACTGATATTTCATACAAAATTCCATGAGAACAAGTGACTGCAGTTGAACTTTTCCTGGCAGAGTTGGAAACTGGGTTGTAAGAAATGCCTTTGTGTTAGGTGTTTGGATGATAGCCTAGCAAAGCACCAGTCCTGGACACTGCTGGGAACTTCTAAGATGTTTGTGTACAAATAATCGTAATTGTGTTTCAGATGGTAAGTAAAATACATATAAACTCATTAATTAAGAACTGTAAAGCTAGCATACGAACCATTTTGCAAACAAACAGGATTAAGTGGGTAGAAATTGGGTGGAAAAAATGTTGGTTAGTCACTAGCACCACTGAAACCAAATATACAGATTTTTATCTTTGGTATTGGCTCTTTTTGTGTTAGTATGAGTCATCTTAAAGCCTATGTGCTTCCATATGAAAATGTGTCTTGTGTAGCAGACCGTAATGAGCAGAGAAGGTCAACTTTATTTTATTTTATTTTAATCCCTTCCAGCCTTCAGGAAAAAGAGCAATTGTTCAGCATGTCCATTAAAGAAACTACTGCCAAAGTAAGTACATATCAGTTTTCAGTTCTTCAGAACATTTAAGGAAGCAGATAATAAATTGTCTGTGTTCTAGGAATTTGATTTTGTGTTGTTTCTTCTAAACAGGTTTTGCATGTAAATGTTTTTAAACACATACTCCAAAACCGCCCCCCCACTTTTACATTTGGACAGGCCACAGAGATTATGCTTAAGGAAGCAGATGGAGTAATCTGTTGGTTTATGTTTACTAGTGATCGGTCTTCTTGCTGGTCTCCATTTAGGAACAGACTCCTCAGCTTCATGTAGTGAAAGTAAACTCTGGTCACAGCTGAATGTTTTCACTCTTAATGCAGTCTCTTCTAGCTGATTAGTTCTGTTGGTGTGAAGGAAGAGCATGAATGACGTACATCTTTTTCCCACGCTTTCACTAACAATAAACTAGCAATCTAATTCTCACCTCCCTTTAAAAGTACAAAGAAAAGTGATGTGGCATATTTAGCATACCTTAACCAGAGATGTTAATACTTTTCCTTTACTTTTCTTATTTCTCCTTGTCTCCTTCCAAGAAAGGGAATACTAAAGTTTTTATTTCAGAATGGCTCAGTGAGCCACAGAGCATCTTTGCTCCAGGAGTGCTCTAGGAAAAAAGGTCCATTTATTGTAGCTAATTCGTATATGTCTATATAGAACAGGGACTGGAAAATAGTTCTGGGTTTGAATCAGTGATGAATTTATACTCTGAAATAATTTTATTTTTCATATTTTTTCTCTAATAGCACTCACCAAGTTTAGTGAAAGTTTTATCCTTTATAATCTATTCTTCCTAATCTTCTTGGACAACACTTTTAGCATGCACTATTAAAAAGACTACTTAAAGATTACATCTCAATACCCCTTCCTCCTTCTTTCCTACTTTATTTTGAGCTCATTCTTCTCTATTCCTTGCTTATGCACACATCTTGGGAAAAATTAATATAGACCATTATAACATGATGCTCTCGGCTATATTTTTTTAAATGACTATGAAAAAAGTATCAAGGAAGAGTGTGTAATTGACCTACAGCTCATCTATAAAATGAATATGTTCAGTACCTCAGAGTGATGTGTTATTTTAAGGTATCTGCAAGCTAAAACATAAGTTACAGATTTTGCCTTCTCCCCTGAAAATGTGTGCCTCTTAGAGTTTTATTTTACCACTGTAGTATCCAGAGACTTTTTCAATAAGAGCTGAAACATTGGGTCAAAATTGAGAAGTCTGCAACGTAGAATTCCACAGCCTGTTTCTTTAAATATTCAATAGATAAAATACTATTTTAATTTCATTCCATTCCTATGTGATGTCCTTTATTTATTAGAGAAGATAAATAGGAAGCATGTAATGAGACTCCTCCAAATCATTTGTTATTTTATTTATTCAGATCGTCTCAGTCTATTATTTTCTTCTCAGACTGAATAGAGCCGGTCTTTTAAACCTTTTCGTTCTGTGGGGAAAACACTACTTTGTCAAAGATCTTTTCTTTCCTCCTGTACCACTAATGTTTTTACAGCCTTTTCTGCCTCATCTGTTTTTTCAGCTGAGGCTGCAAAAGCTAAGACTCGCCTGCTAATGAAGGGAACAATCTCCCTTATCCACCACCTTCCTTCAGAAATTAATACCTGGTTTTGCTAATGGCAAGATTGTGCTGTATGGGAGATCCAGGTGGACTGTCCTTTTCTTCAAGCAGTGTAAAGAGAACTTCTCTATCTCTTCCAAGGTGCAGTTGTAAAGAAATGTGAAGGTTACTCAAAACTTATTTTTTCTTGAGATGGGTGGAGGAAGAGTAAATTACAGTGCTTTAGTCAGTGTCCTTGTCCCTCTTTCTGCCGCTTTAGATTAACATCATATGCTGGAAAGATGGAAGAGGAAGACAATGGGCAAACTTGCTTTTGGTATTTTACTGCTTTCGTCTGTATTCAGCATATCTTTGCTAACCAGCATCCTACTGGTTTCAGACTGCTTTTTTGAGTAGCGTTTATGTGTCTGAACATAGCTTTGTATGGTGCATTCCTAAACAAGAGCCTTTTTTTTTTTATTGAAAGTCTACTTTAAAAAAACCACAAGCCACTGAAGAGAATTATTAAATAGATACGGTAATATCTGGCTATGAAGAACTTCCCTGAAACTGAAAGGGAGGTTTTTTTTTAGACTTGGAGCTTGCTGTTGCGTGGGCTGCAGCAGGGCTGGTCACCGAGAACAGGGAAAGGGTGTTGCTGGGGCCACAGGCGCTTGCGATCAGACTGGTTGGGGGAGAATGGTGCGTTTCCCCAGGAGCAAAGAAGGATACTGGCTTTGTGAACGTTCGTCATCTTTGTTAGCTAAGAAGTAACTTTTCCTCAGAGGCTGAATAAGCTACCCTAATGAATAACGGTAGCTGTTATTAAGATAAAATAATTAGAAAAAATGAAAAGAATTGGAGCTTGTAGGGTAGAACTGATGTAGTGTAGAAGTACTGCTATTAGTTTAGAGGATGTTATATTATTTTGCCTCTCCGGTTGCTCATTTAGTTTTGTCGAACTGTGCCATATGATAGCTCTGAAGATTAATGTTGTTCATTTATCTACAGAATACAGATGACATAGATACAAGTAGAGGCTTGGTAACGTACTTATCTCATGTTCCAGAAGAATCATCTCTGTGAGCTAGAGGAACTTCCTTTTCAGCCTCTGGTCCCTGCATTTGGTCCCTTAGTGAAGAGTGCCAGCGAGCTTCGTTCTGACAGTAGTGCTTACAAAGTGGACAGTGTTTACTATGAACTGATTAAACCTCCCGGCTTATTTTGCATAATTGCCAAACAGCTGTCTGTTGGTAATGACTTTAAGTTACTACCAGCATGGGATATATTCATGCAGTTTTCCTGGAGCTGAAAGATTCCCCATCTAATTGCAATTCACTGAGCCATTCAGTACCCCTAAAGAGAGAGTGCTGCTTAGAAAGAAGTCATTAAAAACTTTCAGATTTATTTTGGATGTGTGAGACAGAAATGGCCTTTGGGTTCTTCGGTCACGTTTATTCACCTCTGTTGGGTTTCGGTTTTTTAAAACATTTTAAGTGAATTAATAAGCAAGTCACTTAGAAGGGGGTACTGAAACAAAGTGAAATATCTGGGAATTGAAAAATTAAAGTAGGTGCAGAAATGATGACATATATGTGTTTTTAAATTAATAGGAAGACTCTGAAGTCTTTAGATAGTAACAGTTACTGCTTGGAGGATAGTTCTGTTGACTCAAGAAAAAATATGACCCATTTATGTTTAACAGATGCTCTCAGCTAAAGCAAGAGGGTATTATCCATTTAAAGGGATTTACTGTTAGTATCATATCTGAATTATTATACTTTAATTGTACAAACAGATAAGCCATTAGAGCTGTAAGGCTTTTGCTCTTAAAAGTGAAGTGATAGCTGTGCTTCTGCTAATAAGCGTGGTGTATACACTTGCTTTTAACGAGGGCAGTCAAGGAGGGTAGGGAAACTTTCCTCTGGAGATTATATTTCACATGTCATCTCTTCACAACTGGCCTGTGCCTTTCTTGACTATTGCTTTACCCTTGGTTCCAATGAATGCAATGTTTTCTCAAGTGTCAGCTACAATTTTAAGCGAGTGTTTGATGCCTGCCTTCAGACAAGAGATTTGCCCTTGATGGGAGATTTTTCTGTTTGTTCATTTTGCTTCCTTCACAAATGATGCAATGTGGGGTAAGAATCAACATTTTGAATATGTGGGAGTTGTATAAATTGCATATGCTATATAAGATCCTTCTGAGGTGGTAATGTAACACTTAAATGTAAAGTACAGAAACAGTTGAACTTCCTTCCCCACCCCCTCCCCATCTCTCTCCATGTTTTTAATACCAGTCCTGATTTGTTGCTGAAGGAACTTCCAGTTAAAAAGATAAAAAAGAGAGACAGGAAAAGTCAGAAGCCTAAACCCCAGTCAGCTGTGTCTCTTGATTGTGAAACAAAGTACAGTATTGCGCTGGTATAGCCTTATTTATTGCCTGTGTGGAGAATTAATGATGGCTGCTCTGCCTTTTTTTCAGTTAAGATGTGTGGCATGGTGTATTTTGTATAAAAATCACTGTATATTTAGTGTTATGACATCGTAAACTCCAAACATTGGCTTACCTACACTCTACATATCACTGTTAATGCTGCAATCATACGGAGTTCATAAGGTGGCCTTTCTTCTGTGTGCAGCCTCAGTATCTAATAGTGAAACATGTTATCTGTCCTGCAGGTAGCTAATGCTAATACCATTCCCTATTTTTATAGTAGAATGTGTGGCAAAGACTGGAAATTTTGATTCCGGTTGGATATTTCTGTAAAAACATCACTTCTTATTAAACTTCTTCACCTTGCTGTAGGATGTTATGTCATGTCTGTAAACCAACAACATTTGAAGCTCCATTTAAATTGCCTTATACTTTTACATGAATGAATTATATATCATGGCTGTCTGCCTCAATCTAGGTTTGTACGAGTCAGAAACTCTGCAGTACTTTGAGGAGGAAAGTGAGTGATATTGAGACTCAACTACCAGCCCTACTTGAAGCCAAAATGCTGGCTGTTTCAGGTAAGTTTTAAGTGATGAGAGGACTAAGGTTGAGTGGTGTGTTAGAGCAGTTGTTGACTTTCTCGTAGCTGAGACTTCTGAGGAAGTCATTGATGTATGCTGGTCTAGATCCCTTGAAGTCACAGCAAGTCCGGCAGAACTGGCCTGTGTCATGTCTTGTGTAAAGCACTTCAGGTTCCTCTCCACAGTTGGGAACTACTGGTAGGCAGTAAACATGCAAAGAACAGGATATTTTTCCGTAGGTGAAATTGATAAATAATTATCAACACCCATTCCTGGACCTTACAAGTTATATGCCTAGATCTCTCTAGCTAAGAGCATAAATTTACAACAAAAGGTATAGTAATTACAAATGTGGCTTTAAATGACACTTTAAAATGGAATACAATAATTGGTAGCTTCTGCTCTTCAGATCATTAAACAACTAATCTTGGTAGCAAAAGAGCAATTTGGTCCTTGGAGTACTCGTGCATATTATTTACAACCAGTAAAACATTGAAATGTGATTACAGAGTCTGATACATAACAGCTTTACATGCCACTTACTTGGGATTGCTGCACTTTTCACTAAGGAAAAAAGGCAAAGCACAGTTCTGTCACTTAAGTTTGAAGAGGTGGGTTTTGTAATTCAGCAAATTGTTTGCAGATGTGTAAGTAAGTATCTCTTTGCTAGACACCTGCCTCAGAGAGGAAGATGAATACAAGGGAATATAGACTTGGGTACAAGGAATTTTCCAGTGTTACACCAAGTAAAGAAAGGCTAGAGGGTTTTTAATACGTGTCAAGGCAACATGTTGTAACTATCTGTTGGTGATTTACTTTCACAATTAGGTACAAGAATCTAGTTCCAGCACACATGAATTAGTGTAAAATGAAACCTTGTGCAGCGTCACGTGGTTTGTTCACCAGAAATGGATAACGTCAGGCTTGTACGAAATCATAAGGGAAATTAAGGACCAGGTCTTACGTTGGTGCTGAGCACGCTCAGTTTCCTTGCTTCTTGTAGCACTCTTTCAGAATGGAAACCCTCTCTATTTCTCTGTGTCCACCTGCGAGAGGTAAGCTGAGCAATCACCCTTCTCTGCCCGTGGGCTGTTTTGAATGTAGGTAATTTTCTCGCCTTCAGAAATGGGGTCAAAGTTTTCCCCAGCCATTTTATGATGTCCTTGAGAACAAAATAGCCCATAAACTGAATGTGCAATTGCTTTGTGCTGCCAGCAGGAAGCAGTTGGCCAGAAAAGATGTACCTCAGTCTGACACTTTGAGAGAGTAAATGACAGCTTGAGGACTATTTCCAAAACATTCATAGCAATATTTTAGCTCTTAACAGAGGTTGCATGTTTCAGGAACAAATTAAAAAGACAATTCAATGCTGATGTTTCTATAAACTATTTCCACGGTACTGCGACTATGATTGCCTTTCTATGCTTTTTAAGAAGTATCGGTGCTGTTTCTTAGTACTGATAAAAAGCATTGTTTCTTTTTTTCATTCTTACTCTGAAAAACTCTTACTTCAGGGAATTTTAATGACTGGGAATGGTACAATCCTAAGTTGTTACTAAGGCAAAATTCTGGAGGGAACTGGTTGCAAATCAAGGATGAAAGGTAATTTGGTGACAGTGGATACTGTAATTTCTTTACCCCATTGTAAATGGATACATTTAGTTGATGTGGTGGGATTTGTTTATGTTAAATGCAGAGCAGTATGCAGAGGATACAGGGGAAATATAGGAATAAGAAGAAAAATAGTACTCTCAACACCTGAAAGTAAAAAAAAAAAAAAAAAAAAAAAATCTGAAAAAATTAGAAGTATTTTAGTCTTAGAGCATGAAGTAATAAAATCAGAAAAGCCAAGATGCAGAAGGAATTGCAGCTATCAGAGAAACAAGTCAGGAAGAAAAGATTTGGTAAATGTGGAAGAGGAAAGAGGAAGGAGGAGCTAAAAATAGGTGTGGTTTTTTGTTTGTTTTTTCTTACTTAACAAGGCAAAAACAGTGAGCAGTGGATAATTTAGAGAATGCTGAAATATTCAGTTCTGTGTATTCTTGTTCTAAAACAACCGTAAATGAATGACATCTCTTAAATAAGACATAGTTAAGAAGTAGGTCTTAACCTTTTAAATACTGGTTAAGATTTAAGCAAGATACTGTATGTATGTATTCCCTGAACTGTGTCAGGCAGCTACCAAAATGTTAATCAACAGCCTGGATATATTAAATTGCTAGGAGGTGGGAAAATCTTCAATTTGGTAACATGCTATTATTTAAGGACAGCCTTGGAACAGCATGAAATTCAGAGGAAATTATAGTATATCTAAATCTACAGTAAGAGTAAAGTTTAGTGGTCACAGTTAGAGGTTTTCATTTAGTCTGGAAGCATCAGGCAGGGATAAATATCTGTTACTTCTGCTTTTTTACCATAGCAGTTAGATCATTTTTTCAAACAATTTCCTCAAACATCAGTACTAGTGTATACTGAGAACAACTGTTTTTCTCTAAACAGATGTTGCATCATTTTTGTTTAACGTAACATTTTCCTTCAGGAAGCAGAGTTAAGTGATTTTTGGAACAGTGTCAAAGCAAAAATGTAACTGAATGCAGTTGCATACATCTGGATTCATGTATCCCAGAAGTTAAGTTAAATGAGTTTAAGAATATAGTTATTAAGTGATGCATTAGTTTCAGAGCTTACCTGTGTGATGACTTAATGATGTGATGACTTGGAAAGCATGATGCATACCTCAACCTTTAATGGCTACCTTGATAGCTTCAGACAACATTCAGCTTCTACGCTTCTATTCCGAACACGCTGATTTACAGTATTTGCACCAGAAAATGTAAGAATATAGCTGATCTTGTTTTGAGATGCAAGTACCGCAATAAATACAACATAAGCATAACAATTTTATTAGTTCTGTCAATACAATACCTTGGATTTTAAGACTATCAAATAAATGATACTGTAAAGATATAAGAGATAATGTTACGTATTTGAATGTCTCTCCTCCCTATTATTTCTTCCTTGAAAGAAGTGTAAAATTAAAATTGGAGGAGAAAAAAAGAAGGTTTGGGAATCTTTGTATGACTGAAGGTGGTAGAATAAATACAGTAGACTAATTAAATCCCAGTGACATTTCATTTGAAAAAAAAAACCCAACAACCCCGTACTTAAATGTTCAAGAGGTATTTCTATCTACAGTTACAATTCAGGTCCTTTATATCAACAACTCCCTTACCTTCTGATTGGCATTTGCCTGTTGTGATAAATAACTTGCAGTTAATACTCCTGAGATGCTAGTCCAGAATTTTTCTCCAAACATAATTAGTGGAATCTTATTACATTGTTCATGGTTTTTAAGTCAGTAACTTTAGCTAATTATAGCTAACAAGTACTCCTGATTGCATGTGATGTTACTGTTGACATACACATTTGTAAATACTTATCGATGAAATCTTATGGTGTAGCACCTAGTGGGCTTATTTTTTAAAAAAAAAGAACAAAACATCTTAATGTCAGTGCTTAGAAACCTACGTGTGATTATTGTAACAGTTGCTTCTTACAGTACCTCTTAACATGCTTATAACAATTTTGTCATCAGTTATGGGAAGAACATGGCAGTACGTGATACTCTGTTCTTTCTCTTGGCATTGAGTGTCTATTTAGCATGAATTCTTCGGGAGAAATAAATTGCAGATCAAATAATCCTAAGCCAGTAAGAAAATTCAAATAGGACAATATGTAAGCAAGTGTGAATGTAACTGTAGAAATATTATTAAGATTCATTTTACTACTTGAGGCTGTTTTGCAGAAGAGCAAATCATATGTGAGAAATGGTGTGTTTCTCATTTTTCCTTAGTGAGAAAATAATTTGGGAATAGCAGGGAGGATGTAAACTAAAAAGAATTTTTAGTCGTCGTGTTGTCTGTTTCCTATATTTGAATAAAAGAGGTTGTTTGATATATTTTACAGTGTCTTTGTATACTCTATGTGAATTTTTTTTCTCTTGAGAATGCATAATAGTGTGGGACTAGATAGCCAAAAAGTGACTAGCAGGGAGCTAAACAAATGTGAATGAAAAACTGAATTCATTATGTAGTTATCTATGAGATGCACGCCATTAACTTTCCTTATGTCTCTACAAATACAAATTATATCCACAGAAGTTAGAATAAGGTGACTTGTAAGTATTTAAAACAAAGTATAAAATTCTGTTCTTAAAACTGTCTAACACCAGTAAGAGACCTTGTGTTATAGTCCTGTGATTCGCACTGTCTCTATTTAATGAAATACCTGCAAGTGGGATCTGACTGGAAATACCATTGTGGGATGATTGCCAGCAGTATAACGAAAAGGATTTTTTTCCTTATGTCAGTGTAGAAGTGTTGTTTATAAATAGCAGGACAAAAATATTAGCATAGCATATTTTCACAAAACTTAATGCTGGGACTGTTGCCTCTTTGCCTGCTCTTTGATGTTCATTTAGGGCAAGTTCTGCGGGCTCAGAAAGCAACCATAACAAAAAAGCCCCCAGCCTTCCAGCTTTGGTGCTAAGCATTCCGGTTGGGAATGAGTATGTTAGGGAGGGGACAGAGCAGTCAGCAGCATCAGGGAGGATGCCAGTGCAGGCTGAAGGACGTTTTCAACCATGCGTATGTGTGTGTTGGTAACGTGGATGTCTTGTTTTCATGCCTGTGCTGTATTCTGTCACTTCATGCAGAAATATGTATTGGCATAAGGTTCTTGACGTGACGTTGAGATCTTCCCTAGACATTGTAAATACAGCTCATAATTTGCCTTTCATTGGAAGGTGATAGTGCTCCTGTGTGGGGTTGGTGTTTTTTTTTTTAACCTTTTCTGTATCCGAGAGCTGTTGTTTGGTATCAGTTGGAGAACCCGGCTAGTCTTAGAAGCAAAAATACCAATGCCTCTTCTCATGAAGGCTTATTTTTTTGATAAATTGGAAGTTTGATAGACCTGTGTCTTGTCAGATGACATAGCTGCTTCCCCATTTACAGATTCTTGCTGCCAGCAGTGGTCTGGGTTGATGGCTCAAAGGCATATTGAGATTAATTCTTCTTCATGCCTGTATCTCAATGTCTGGCTCCAGCATACAAGGCTGTATATTGGGGTGTCTTCCCACAATGGTCATTTTATGTTCTGTGAAGTAAAATTTACTACTGTGGATTGCTGCAAGTGATGTACTTTTTGGCAAGCCTGTTAACTCATTTGCAAAATAAAGCCAGGGACCCCCCTAATCCAACTCCCAAACAGTCGTGCAGACTGCAGACAGCTATACTATTTGTCTTTTAATTTCATTTCCAAATGAGACTGATGGATGTTACTGGCTTCAGTGAACTTCAAGGATAATTTGTTGTAGCTGAAGTTCCAGCATGATATGTGACCAGACAGCAGAAAATCATTGCTTCTGTTGCAGAAGTCATTCAGTCACATAACAACTTACTCTTTTTCTCCCCTGTTACCTAAGCTGCTGTCCCTGAAGGGGGAGAGAGGGTTGAGTAAGTTCTTTGGCAGTTCCTTTTCTGGGGTTATGTGCTCAAAGGAGGAATGTTAGATGGGGAGAGCTGTGAAGGGAAGGTGCTCTTGCCCCATGGAAAGGCTGTGCTGTGGTCTGGATGTGATGAGAAAACCCCTGTGCAGTCTGTGGACGGGGGCGGTGATGCACCTCTTGCCACTGACTGTCCAGGGAACCAAGGTGACAAACTTCTGAACCTCAGTGCATTCACTTTTGGTGCCTCAACCTACCTGGCTTGAGTATTTCTCTCCCCAATCCTTGTCTGGTTAGTAAAAAGGAGGGTGATGATTTCATGCAGTCCTCAAGATCATGGAGATCAGGTCTGGGCTATTTCCCTACTCTCAGCATGTCCCTTCCTCTCCACTGGTAGCAGTAATGAGTGGAGGCAAAGGCAGGAGAGAGGGGAGATGTAAAAGAACCAGAGATTGAAAGGCATAAGGTGAGTGGGAACTACGAGGCAGGCGGAAGTAGGGAAGCTTGTGTGCACATGTCTGTGCTATTGGGTGACCCTTGAGCTTTGGAGCCACTTTCGGTTGGGCATCCTTTACCATGTTGAAAGAGAATTATACATGATTTGCAACAACCCTTTATTGGCTAACACACATAGTAAACTGCTGGGACTAATGTGCTGCTGGGCTATATTTGTCACTTCCAGTGCAGGCACTTGAGAGTATCTGGTTGGCCCAGCATTCACCAGTAGCTGTTGCTCCTTGGAACCAGTGGTGTCTCAGTATTGCTGAACTGCCATCTTCCAAACCTCTGCCTTTTTCTTCAGGGTTTTTGTGCCTTTTCTCATTGATCGTTTTCACTTGAGCCTTTGAGTTGTTATTACTGATTTAAAATGTTATTGTTGTTGCACCCCTCCCCCTTTTTTTTTTTTTTTTAATTCCTGGTTTGCTCAGTGGTAACTGATTGAGGCTGGGTACCCTCCTCCAAATATATATCTGTGGAATCTCTTGCCTGCTTCTAGACCGATTTTCTTACTTTACCTTTCAGGATCACATCAATCATTCAGTTGCATTATGCTTCATAAAAGTATTGGTATGTGTTATTGCTTAAAAACAGTAATTGTGATTCACATAAGCTGGAATTCTGTAAAATGTTTCAGGAGATGGTAGACTGTCCCCCATTTGCTATTTGGTTTTTTTCAGAGGTGCAAGCACACTGGCAGTGCTTCAAAAATCTTATATTTCTGTCATGTGTTTAGCTTTTTCTCTTTTCTTTGTGCACAGCTGAATGATATTTATTTTCTTCAATTTCTTTTCTGGTGTTGGAATCAGTTTGTATTCTCATTAATCACAGGGTGGAGGATTTTCAGCCTTGAATTCCAGTGCCATTGATAAATACCATGGTGGCAAATGCCTTAAGCTGAATTGTAAATTTTCTCTTTCTTATGTATTATTAAAAGTAGTGGTAGTCTGTGAAGAACTAGCTTATACATAATGATAAATAATGACCAGTCTATTCTTTCTTACATTCAAGGCAATGTCCGGTATGTATGCTTTACTGTTATGCAAAAATTGCTTGTTACCACATTGACTGTAGTTTCAGTAGGGATGGGGCGTGCCTCACTGCTTCATGTATGAATAATGGAAACTATGAGTGTATGTAATTTCTGGCATAAATATGAGAAAAAGTGGGAGTAAAAAAAGTTGTGGGCCATTAACTTTGTCTTGTATTTTGAAGGGGAAATATTTAACAAAGCTTAAATAATAACACATTTGTTGGTTTTTACAAAATGGCGTGGATTTCAAACCGTATTTTTAGTCAATTTGTTGCTGGCAAATGGTATCAAAATAATAGTATGACAATTTGAGGCTACTAAATGGGCAACAGTCTGCCCAATGTAGTAAAATCTGACAATGAGCTGTTATAATGGACATGAGTTTGTGGCATGTAACTATGTATAGAGAAAATGTAGAGGAAAAAATACTTAATATGCAGAGCACTATTTAGCTGAATTATGTAGTCATATAAGTGAAAGTGGAAAATAAGGTAAATATACTATTTATGTTTACAGTGAGTAAAAGCAATTATATAACTACGTTGTGCCTGGGGATAGTTTTAGTTTAGTTTAGTTTTCCAGTTGGGGTGGTTTTGCTTGACTTGGATGGTATTTTTGGCCTTCACATCAAGCCGTTGGAGCTTACCTGATGTCACTGTCTGTAGACAGTGGGGCATGAAGGATGTGTATGAGGAGAGAGCCCCAGAGGGCAAGATTAAGGAGGAAGTTTAAACTGGGTTTTTTTTGTTGCTGTCTTTTGAGATGACGGTAAGATTCAGCCCCTCAAAGTGAAGTGTACATACACAGCTCCTTATTACAGTGTAATGCAAGCATGTTATTCAACATATTCGGAGCACTGGATACTTCGAATTCGCTGGAAAGTGAAAACACGACTTTCCAGTGTTGTACTTGTAGAGGTATAATCAGTTCAGCCAAGTTCATGTGAAATGATTTCAGATTTTATTATAATCCCACTTCATTTCAGGTGATTATTCCTCCCCTTCCCCTCCCCCCCATCATTTTATCCAAGCACTGTTGATTCCCTCAATTTATTCAAGTTGAAATGGAATAGATTTAAGATTCTGATAGAGCAACAGACTTTCTAGCCTGGACGTTTTCTGAATTTGTGGATTTTCCCGTTTGGTGTACCAGTTTGCACCCAGTGTGTTTATATGAACACGTATGTAGTGGCTAAAACTGCACATTGCTAGTAAGTATCACTGCGAGACAGGAGGAAAGATGGGAAAAGCGGCATTTTGCCCTTCAGTCCTCTCCATAGTATCCCTGTCTCATGTCTTGGTTCAGACCAGAAGCTCAGCTTTGGTGTTAAACTATTAATTCCTCAGTTTTGTTGTCTCTGTACAGATTTTCTGAGTGAGCAGCCCTATTAACTTCAGTGGTTTTTGAGTTTCCTGGGAAGAGTTAGGACTGACTTTATTTATCTTATGTCACCCAACTAGAACTCTATCGGTGGTATGGCTATATAAAACACAGCTCTGAGTGGTTGTCAAAGTAACAGTTATTGTGTTCACTCAGGCAAAATAATTATCATTAAAAAAGGAACTTCAATATTTTCAGGATATTAGCGGAATAAAATATTTTGACATGTCTTCAGAATGTTTCTGCAGCATCCAATGTGACTTTGTCTCTTAACAAACAAAAAAACCCAGGAGGACATGTTTTTTAATGCTGGCAGCTAGGGATTGTACATTAATTTTTAAATCAACCTTCTTACAGTGTTTAGAAAGCAGTTATTTTGGTTGCTGTGATTGAGGTCACTGATGGCACTTGTGGTGCATGAGTTTGTATAAGCTCTTCTGACTTTTCACGGCAGACTTCCAGACATTTCTGCTGTCAGGGAAAGCTGCATCAGACAGTTTTGGCTTTGGGATATATATATATCTGATGCCTTTTCCTCATAGCCTCAGTTTTGATATAAACTTCCCCTCTGGGAATTAAGATCCATTCAGTATGTATAAAACTTTCATATGTAATATCATACCTTTTTCCTTGCTGTCTTCTGAAATGTAAGAGCAGGCTCTAGATTCTAATGAAGAATCTCTTGCCTTCATGTTTTATTAAGGTTCTGCATTGATGCTTCGGGTGAGTTCAGGTGAAGTAAAGGAGCACTGTTTAATTTTGTCTTATTGCCTTAGAAGCATCTGAATATCTGCTGTTTTTCCAGCAATTTTTGTCTTGCTTATCTTGCTGCCATGTTTGACAGATTAAGATAATAAAATTTGTGCTGCGGTTTCCCAATAAGATGCTAGTATTTGTAAAGCATATTTATAGTTATTTAATTGTATAGTTCTTTGTAAGTCAGAACTGGCAAATGGGGTTTTAGCTGAGAATTAGAAATAGGAGAGTTTTGAACTCTTAAAAAGAAACAAAAAAGAGTCATCTTTAAGCAAAGAAAAGGGGTTGACTGAAACTACCATAGCCTCAAAATTAAATTTAAAAAAAATCCCCCACCAAACAAAGCTACCATACTTAACAATGTTCAGTCTTTAAACCTGATTTATTTTATACAATCTCTTCCAAATATTTTGAAGTGTGGTCTCCTTTTGGCACACCTGTCCTCATACGGCCACTCGAGTTTGCAGCATCATCTTTCCTCCAGGAGGATGGTTGTAATTATTTGCTGGAAGTGCTTACGTTCACTCTTGCGCTCTGGAGGAATGGATCTGCTCCCAGCAGCTGTCAAATGGTGGTTTGCCATCTTCTGACCAGTGTAAATATTTGTGTCCCATTCTTGTTCCCCTGTCCTGAAGGAAATGAACAGCACCCAAACCATTCCTGTGTCAGACTGTGACTAACGCTTTTGAGACACCAGGTAAAAAGGATGTAATGCCACAATTTAGGATACTCTGATGTGGATTTAATGTTTTGGATTATATCTTGATTTCCAAAAATAGTTTTTTAATTTATTTGTTGTGTATAAGCAATAGTTTATTGTATTCCTAAAAAAAAAAGCCAAAGGACACCTTTATATCTGAATAATGCTGGTAGTATTATAAAGTTATTTCAGGAGTCTGCAGTCATTGCACATACTTCAGAAGCTGATGAGACATCTTATACGTGTGACAGGATGTGCTTTAGATTAATATTTGCTTCAAGGCTAAATTTTCTAAGTGCATTTACTTACTAGATGCCTTTACTTATTAGATCATACCACCAAATTTTTGCGAAGTTAGGATGATGCTAGAGTTTAGATCTTGTGCTAGAGATCTTCTGTGTTGTATTGGACAAGTCTAGATGGAAATTATTTTTGTCAAGTATTCTTTAGATTACAGTGATTTGTTTTGCAGGCTTTTGCGTGTGTGTGGTTTTTTTTTTTTTCCAGACCAGTAGCTGAATCATTGAAAAGATGCAGGTACAGCTGTATAAATGTAGCATTATAGTAGTTACTCTACTGCTATTTAAAAATCATTTAATAGCTGAGCATCTCACTGTCATCCTGCATTTATACTTAAGACTTCTCTGTGAAGTAAGGAAATATTCCTCTCCAGGTTCTTATACAAATGGTTGTAAGAAAGGTTAAGTGAGCAAATATTACTAAGCTACACCGTAAACCAGTTGGGAACTGAGCTTTTGACTCTGGATCCCTGTCCAAAGGAGCCAAACACTTTTAACTCCAGAGCAGTGCGAGCTGGTGATACTGAGATATTCTGCCCGTCTCTGAGGTTTTGTGCTTCAGGGAGAGCCAGAAGTGTGGAGAGTCTTGACTTTTAAATATGTTCTCTCAGAAGAGCATCTCCTGATGGTCTTTGCATGGGGTTATTTCTGTGTGTATAAGATTAAATGTGTTACAATTATGATTCTTGTTGTAGTATGCAAATGAAATGGATGCTTGCAAAGCAGTTTCTTTTCTCCGCCCGCCCCCCCCCCCCAATTTGGTCTTTCAGTTGCTGTTGGGAAGTACAGTTGCTTAATTTCCCTTGTTTGCTGTGTAACCTACTGATGTTGCAAGTCTCTCCATCATTGTCTCTTTCCTCCCTCTTCCTTCCCCCTGCCCCCCACAAAACATGCAGGAAGTAATTTTGGTACTGCGAAGGATCTGACAGAAGAAATAAGATCGTTAATATCTGAGAAGGAGGGGCTGGAAGGACTTCTCAATGAACTGCTGGTTCTGAGTGCCAGAAATGTCCGAAAATTAGAGAGAATTAAAGATGACTACACCAGACTGAAACAAGAACTTGAACAAGGAGAGGCTGCCTTTGGTAAGTAGTTCTTGGGCTGTTAAAGCTTTTGCTCAGTCATAAGTGCATAGAAGTCTACTGGGTTTGATGAACCATCCTGTTTCAGGAAACATACTGATTTTTCTGAGGAAAGTTTGGCCAGGACCTAGATAAGCAATATGCTGAATAGCTCTCAGCTGTTTCCACTGGAAGTGGGGGAGATTGAGGGGGAGAAGGGATATCCCAGCAATATGCGGCTTTTGGAGAGCTATCTTAGCCCAGTTCTCAAAAACTTCCTTTCCTAAGCCTGTTTTTGTAATAATGATGGTGATACTGCGCATTTATTCACATACAGAGAAACATATGTAGTCTTGTATGTAGAAGCAGTAGATGCAGTTGGCTGTGACAATAGAACCATATGTAGTATATATAACTAAATATTTAGTATATATAACATATTTGGTGATGAGTCTGAACGTGTGAGGTGCAAGGGATTCCTGGTTGTGAAGGCGAGAGTTCTCTTCGTAAATTTATGCTTGAGGGGGGAGTTAAACAGCTTGCCAAACACAGCTCACACATAACTCCAAGCGGTGTGCTTGGGTTGCAGTATCAAGGTGGAACTGGGGAAGTTCTATGCGATTACTGGGAAAGCTACTGACAGCAAAACAGCAAAGTCATTCTTAGACTGGGCTTATCCTCGTCTGGTGTACCCTCTCCTGAAGCTAAGCAGATAAAGTGGTGTTGCTGCTTGATTAGATGAAAGGCTGAATAACACTTAATTGACTACCAATACATAGTTACTATAGTTACCTCTAAACAGCTAAGTATAAATCCGAGTGCTACTTTAAAGCTCTAGGGGTTTGAAATGTCTTTCCTTTTTCAGGATCTTATAAGCAGTAGGTTGGTTGAAGAGAGGAAAGTGCCTCTGTTCTAAAAAGTATATGAAGTTGCTTCACAGGCAAGTGGGTAGGCAAGAGCTATTTTAGAAACAAAAAGTCTTGTAGGCAATGGAATACGTCTAAGACAATATTTTATATATGCATAGAGGAATATACACACACACACTCTACTAGATGAGAACTTTCTTGGAAACTAGACAGTTAAAAATTTAAAAAATTATTCCTCAAAGCAGTGCATTGTTACCTAAGCCGAGTGATTCAAACCCACATCAGGCAATACTTCCTCATCGCTTGGATTTGCAAGTGAGTGGAAGGGGGTTCTGACCTTGCAATCTGTCCATTTTTTTTCTCCTTTGTTTCTAGGACAATTAAACTTCCTATAATACACATGTACTTCTCATTTGTATTTTTCTTCAGCAGGGTTTTAGACAAAACCTGTGCAGACTGTTGCTGAAGCAACAGAATTGGTTGCAGTTTATAGATTCTTTTTTTTCCTCTTTGCATTTATGTAGCTGTAATGAGGTGTTGTCTTGGTCTGACCTCTCCTGTCCTGCAATTTATGACAATAAATTGCAAAACACTGGGTTTTTACTGTGTGGATTGTTTTTTTTAATTCATTGTGATTCTGTAGGCATAAGGAGAAATTTATCCCTCTGTACAATAAAACTCTATCAAGCACATACTAGTCAGAGATACACAAATTGAAGTCTGAGATCTTCCCTTTTCCTTGTCCCTGCCCCCTTGCACGTAATCTACACCATTTTCTCCTTTAACAAATGGAAACTCACTTAGGTTTGAGAACACCAGTGTAAGTTTGATACCAATACGTTTAATTGAATAAAAGCCTTATGATAGTCTCTGGACAGCAGTGAACAGATTGTATCTTATAGATGGCATCCACTTTTACAAACTAGTTGTTATTTTGTACAGTACTTTCATGTTTGGGGAAAAAAGCATAAACAATTGGAATACAATTTTGTTACCCTTTGGTTTTGCTGTTGTTCAAAAGAACTGGAGATAGTCGTGTTGGCTTTCTTTGCGCTGTGAAAGGTGCGATTTGCATGGGAGTAGCCGAGCTGACTGTGCAGCCCCAGGCTTTGTGCTTCATTTAAACCAGTAAAATCCATGTTGCTGCTGAGACGAGCGGTTTTGCCTTTTCCTCCTGTTCCTGCCCCGTCCCATACACCAGCTCAGTGCTGACCAGAAACCTGATGTGAGCAGGGCATTAGCACACCCGTGAGACCTGCCAGCATGTGGTGGGGGTGCTGGCATTGGCATAAGGGATGCAGCAGGGGCTTGGGGCTTTTGATGGGGAATGTGTTGCTTTTGGTGACACTGTGGTTTTGGGATAGTGTAGGCTGGCAGGAAAGTGGCTCCTGAAATGCTTCTGTGGCTTGAGCTCGTAGTGCAGTGTGGGCTCAGCTGCTCCGTGCTGTGGGTTAAATGAGTGTGAGTGCTTGGTGCCATTGCTTGGTGCAGTCCATTCCTGGTTAGTTTGACTTTTCCCTCTATAGCTATGAGCCAGGAAGATAAATCCTTTCTCCATCTAACTCTACTAACTGAGGGTGTTACCGTCCTCCAGCTTTTTTACTATCTGTCTGCCCAGGGTTCATTAGGGAGCCATTCAGGCCAAATTAGCCATGCTAACTTAAACAGCAAAAATGATCTGGGTTGGGCTGGCTGATCCATGTCCAGGCATGCAGCAGGGATGTACCTGGGATTCCTCCTTGTTGGCACAGTTGTGCTACACTTTGGCTCAACTCTTTATGAAATAGGTGTCCATCCATAAACTAAACGTAGGTTACTGAAAGTAACGGAGAGATAGAGGTCCCTCAGTCTTCTTGTGTTTGAATGTTTTTGCTAGTTTAAATAATTTATGCCTTTCAGTGTAGAAAGGTGATGCTTCATTTTTCTCCAGGAAGGGTAATCAAATTGACTGTAGCTGTTGTCTCCTCTCATTCTTGCTTTTGTGTTGTTTCCAGGGAATAATCTTCTTTGTCTGCATCGGGAGCCCTCCCTCTTTTTTTTTTCTTTTTTTAACATAGCACCTTTAAACCTTCTGCACGGGTATTCTCACACGTAGCTATTTCTACATCATCTGGCACTTGAACTGTTATCTTTTGTGCCTGTGAACTTCCTGAAAACTTATTTTGAAATAGTTTGGTTTGGGTTTTTTTTTTTTACTGAAGATAATACCATTTTGTCTAGAAAACATTAAACAAAGAAATTGAAATGCTAAAATATGTGTGTATGTTTGTCTTTCTCTTGTGTGTAAATTGATCACCTATTTTTTTACTTCATTAATAACTGTTGATTTCTCACAGTAATGCAGATATAAGGAAGCAGACGTCAAGGGAAGAGACTTAATCACACAATAATCAGAGCTGGAATTTTAAATAGGACACATCATTAGCATGTTAATGAATTTTCTCACTTTGTGCCAGCTGCCCAAGTATAAAAGATATTGCAGATGTAGTGCAAAAATCGGGCTTGGCTTACTGTGCTGAGAGTTGTCAGTGCTCCCTATAAAGGAGATTTGACAAAAATCCTTTCATATTTTTAGAGATGCTCAAGAATGTTTTTCCCATTCGATAATAGAAGCATTGACAAGTAATGCTTTTTGTTAGCATTTTAGGATGAATAGCACTGATTTGCCCTTTAGACTTTAACTTTCTTCTGAGAGCATTGGAACACTTCTGTAAGGGAACGACTGTTATTGCCATAGGAAAGCCAGGGATACAGAGGTCACATAATTTTACATGAAATAGTGGTGAAACAGAGTTTCCTGATTTGGTCTAGCATCAATCATGATTGAATGAATCAATTCCAATAAACAGATTTGAAATCAAGTGTTTCTCTGTGTGAGCTTTACATTCTTCTAAGCTGAAGGTATTTCTGTAGTCTAAGACATAAGGGTTCTGGGAAAGTCGCTGAAAGTCTTGTGCTTTACTGCTGAGCAGATCTGCCTTGTAAAGTCAGAAGGTTCTCTTATGGTAAGGAAGAGAACTGCTTTGCAGCCCAAAACAACCAAACCTGTGTTCCAGACAAGCGAAGCTTAATTACTTGCCTGTCTGCCAAACTGCTGGATTGTGCTTATAAATCCTGGCTTGGGTTGATTGGCATTTGTGACCCAGGGCTGGAAATGAAACCTACCCTCTTGTCTCTGTTTCCTCATTACCAGTATTGATGGGCAGGTTTTCCTGCCTTATTTGCTGAATTCCTTTTCTGGCTGCACTCAGCCATTTTCTGCCCCTATTACACTTTTGGGAAAGCATCTCCTGGTAAATAATGTATGTATGCACAAAACTAGGGGGGGCTGTATTTTCATGATCTAATTGGTAGGTTGTGCTTGCCAAGTGATCTTAAGTAGAATTTCTATACTGAATTAATTTCTAAAGAAAATATAAAATAAAGGCTATCATGCACATCAAAGTAGCTTTTTAACCCCTTTTTTTTTAAAAAAAAAAACCACCACAAAACCCTGTTGTTTGGAGGCTGATATTTCAGTCTCCTACTGCTCAACTGTAATTGACATAATTGAATTTATTGTCTTAGAAATTGCTCTGGTAAGTCCTAAAACTCTTACCAGCCTGCTTGTAGAGTGAAGCTTTCTGGAATTTGAACAGATATATTTATTAAATAATGAATTAGATGTTACAGAGGGATTTCTTAGGAAGCTGGAATTTTCCTTCACACTCAGCTTTTCTTTCTCTTGCTCAATGCACATACTCTGCATGCTTGCGCAGAATATCTCATAGCTTTTTGTCCTGTAACAGAAGAGAAACCAATCCATTTTTTTAATTTGCTTTTTAAAAAAAATGTGTGTTTTGGCTTAGCTGCTTAAGAATAAAATGTGTTCAGAATGTATTTCGAAGAATAACAAAAATTCTCCTAGTCTTTTTACGGTCATCTTTCAAAAAGCTGCATCTTTGGCTGTTATGGAGGATGCAATTAATTAGTCTAAAGCTTAGTATCATGTTGGACAGAAAGCACTAGTTGTGCTGCTTAAGGTAATACTGGCTTTGCATCCTGAAATATTTATCAAAAGCAGGTTCTATGCTTTATATACAATTGTATAGGATGTGATTTACCGAACTGTTAATGACCATTTACTGCAAAGCATTTTTATTCTCTTTCAAAGACACATTTTTATTCTGACAGATTCAACACTGAAAGTCTTACAATAGAAGCACATGCAACGTGCTTCCCACTGGGAAACATTTCTCTTTTTTTAGTTTTAAATATTTGTTTTTAATAATAGCTGTTCTATAGAAACTTCTTTATTTCTCTTTGTGACTGACTTTTGTAATGCTTTTTGAAAATATCTAGGTATTATTAAAAACTTTATATTGCTTTTAATTTATTTCAAAAAATACCAACTCAGTATCTGCCTATGACAAAACAGATTCCATGTTTTGCTTTACTTTTTTTTCAGGTGGTGTTTTTCATTTTTTTCCTCAGTGCTGTTTTTTTGTGCAACAAATAGGCTTTCCTTATTGTTTCCACAGCTCATCCTGTGTTTGAGTGATTATCTTCTTCTAAACTGAAAAGCTGAACCTTTTGATAGGTTCTGTTTAAATAAATCATTAGAGGAGAAACACATAGTGTGGAACAGATGGGCTTCCATGAGGAAGAAGCTGTTCTGAGCCTCATTGTGTGTCCACTTCTAATTTGTGCAAGGTCATTATGTTCTGCATGTCATACCTATATGAAATGCTCGTTGTCATTCAAGTGAGTGGTGAAATGGAACGACTTATTGCATATGTCTGTGGCCATCTCTATTTAAACAGTGATCTTGTCAGATTTAGCCGGCGTTCATTCTTTTTAGCTTTCACAGAAAGTATAAAACCCTCAGTGGTGATGCAGGAATGGGACTGGCACTGTGGCTGGTAGCATCCTTTATTCCGAGCTGACATTCAACTGATGCTCCGAAGTAGCGCTCTGCAGCCTTCTGTCAGGCATGTAAAAGCCAGGTCAACATAAGAAAATAAAAGGAAAAAAACAACGATAAAAGCCCCAAGAAGCTCAACCTCGCAGAGCTCCTTTTGTGTTGTCATTCCCAAATACAGCATGAGTAATTGCACTTGGCTCATCAGTATTCTCTCTGCTGTTTCATTTGAAAAATTGGTATTTCTGCATTTGCTTGGACTTGTACTGTTATGCATATTGCATGCTTGTCTGCATTTCATGGGTTGTGAGCATGATTCTCATTTTCTTGGGTCATTTTTAAAACACTTGGGATCTTTCAGATTAAGTATGCCCACATACATCTTTCGGTCTTATAATTCTATAATGGTAGACACTGCATTTTGAATTGTTATCAAGCTTTGAGGATCTAATTCAGACTGATGGTTTTCATTCCGTGTCATGGTTCCACTAAATCTATGTAAAATAAGTAAAACCTTTTTTTTTTTCAGTAACACCTCTGTTAAATAATAATTAATTGTAAGTACTTGAAGGGGTTTTGTTGTGTAATTGCCTTTTTTGATAAAAAGTATCTGTAGAATTTAGTAACATATAAAGAGTAATTTCTGCTAAGAATTTCCTATAACTAAAATGTGTAATACATTTTTATTTTAGACATCAATTTTTGTCAGGATTGAAAAGATTGGAAATTGGCCTGTTCTAGCATAGTTAAGTCTGCCATATGTCTTGAATCACTTGTAATTGTGTTTCTTATAATGGTGATTATAAAGGTCATCTTGTCTGATGTTGTTCATTTAAATATGTAAAATACTTTATGATTTTTCACTTTGAGGATAGAGGTTTAGTTTATATAAATGCAGTGGAGGTATTAAACTTAATCTGGCCATTCTGTATAATTAGATGCAAATATCTGTAATGCAGGAAATATGAAATATGTGTTCAGGCAACTTGAACTGGCACAGCAGCTTGGTTCAAAGCCCACTGATATCTGTGAGGGTCTTTTGATCAGGCCATTTCTCAGCTGATGCTCAAAGGTAAGCTTCTCTTCTATCTCTTTCTTCTGAGATCTGATGGTATGAACTTTACTGAAATATTTCATATACCTATGTAATAGTCTTTCTTTGTAGACAGCAGCGTGACCTAATTACACACAGAATGATAACTCCTGAAATGACCTGGTACTTGTTTTGCAGTCGTAGAGCTGGTTATGTACGAGGTGCAAGAGATGGAGCTTGGTCTGAAGATTTATGCTGCCTTTCTTCAGGGAAAATGATGATCTCGTCTTTAACTAGGATAAGCAGTAAAGATGACAGGGTTTCCTAAGTTGTGGTGCAACCGAAATGCAGAGTGGCTGTGTTGGAATCATGGAAGTGTAGTCCGACGGTGAAAACTGTTCCTGACCAGCCTTCTGCTGCAGTGAGAGATGGGCAACCTCAACCCTGTCATGCAACACATGTACTTTAACGTGCTGGTGTACATACAAACAAGCAAGCAAGTGGGAAGTTCTGGTAGTATGCCAGGCAACTTCTTCGTTTACATCTGAAATGCTATTGCCAGCTATATACGCAGTGCATTAAACTTTTGGGGGGGTTGTAATATGAAATTATTCCTGGTTTGCCATCTCTGCTCTGCATTTCTGCGTTACGCAACTTTTTAGCTCAGCTGCTTCAACTGATTGAGTTGCAACAGGATAAATATGAAGCAACACAGATGAGTGAATTTGGAATAAATCTGGAAGCATATACCACCAATTTTAATCATTCTTCATTAGATTTTGATTCTGCAGCTGCATCTTCTGAGATACTGGGCTTAGATTGAACTTTCACAATTTTTTTTTTTTTTAATGACTATAGCTAGTTTCAGAAGGAATGAGATGCTAAGATGCCAGAAAGCTAGGATTAAAAAAAAAAAAAGAAAGTGTCTTCTGCTCATCAGACAGATGTAACATGTTCCCATATGCAATTCCAACTACTTCAGCACAACGCTAGCCCTGGTAACAACCAACAAACACTCCTTAACGTTTGCCACTACTGGAGCTTGAGCAGATAGTACTGTCATACTACTGTACTTTCTGTTTTATTTCATTGTGATGCTCTTTTTTTTTTTTTTTCTGATGGTGTGCAGCTGCCATTTCTAGATCTTACGTTAAGAGAATTCCGGTTTTGTAAGAAAGATAAAGTTGTACGTGTCTGGAACTGCTCAGAGGCAGGCAAAAAGGTGAAACCTTTCTGAGGGTCGTGGGGTGCTCAGGAGAGGACCAAGAAAGTTGCCGATGTATGAGTTACACTTAACAGATAGGATCAAATTACTTTTCAAAGAAAGATAAATTTTGCTTTCCTTGTCTCACAGATGAGGTAACTGAGACACTCAGGTAATCGGTTTTGTGGTTCTGTTTGTTTTGCCATTTCTTATAGGTACTGCCTGTATGCATTTGGTCAGGACCCGTTGATCCTGAAACATTAACAAGTTGGAAGTATGAAAACAGTGTTTAGCCTCTGAAAAAGCTGGAGCTTTATTGGAAAAGTCAGTAAACATTTGGCCTAGCATTCACAGGTTTCTTTATTTTAAGTTATATTAATTTCAGTTTTGATTCTCAGTGTCATACAGCAAGGTTTTGCTTTGTTTTCTTGTTTTTTTTTGACATTGTTCAAGTTATGTTAACATGGCATGGTATTTTCAGGTCTCAAAAACATGCAAAGGACTCTTTGGGATGCTTTGCCTCATTTACTTTCTTTTGAAGATGCATATAGAGATGGCTAGGATATTTAAGGAATAGTGTCAGTTTGTTTTCAAGTAGCACTTCAGTGAAACCAATCAGGCAGTTGTCCTTCCAAAGATTCAGGCTTTCTGCAGATTGAAGATAAAAATAGTACAGCATTTTACATTCAGTTAATGTTTTGGATTTTATTTAATTTTTTTAGCTGTAAGCAAGAAAATGTTGGTTTAGGTCATCTGGGATCACTGATGTGAAATCAATATCCTAGAACAGGATTATACTGCGGCAGAACCAGAGAGTGAAGATATTGTTTAACTTCTTAGTTACAGACATTTTTTCAGACTTAACGTATTTTGATTCAAAGTCTTAGCACATTAATACATTTCCACGCAAAAGTTTTAATTCAGGAGTTTTGGCAGTGTTCTCGGGATACAGTGTATGAGTCTAATTCTATGCTTGCATAAATCCATGCAATTTGTAAAGAATTATACCTCCTCACATTTATGGTAAATTCACTTCAGTGACAATGAAAAGTCCGATAATTTCCTGAGACATTACCTTTCATCTTTGCTTTGATATCGACTGGCAATATTCAGACACAGCATTTAGGGGTATGAACGTCTAAGCAAAAGAAACCCCTGGGATACCATTCCATTTAGAATACAAGACATCCCTCATGAAATACAGGGTTTTTTTTCCAGTTTTTGTTCCTGTTGATTGTCAGATGCAGAGTAGTTAAATCTCTCTGCCTTGTTCTTTCTTGTTGCTGGTTTAAGGTTTTCTTTGAGGGTAATTGTAACTACAGTAGTAAAGATACAAGCTAAATTAAATTTTTTGTAATTAAAATACTGTAAAATAGGGATGTTATCATCCTAAATGGACTTTTCACTTTATAATTATAAACTTAACATGAATGAAATTACTATCTTCTGTGTAGTTTGTTACTTGAATCACCACAGGGTTCCAAGCATGCTGCAGACTTTATACCCGCAGATATGCACAAGTATAACCAAATTTGGAGTAATGGAAAATATTTATCAAAAGATGGGGTAAGTATAATATCTGATGATAAAAACACAATAAAAACACTGAAATTGTAAGGCTCTGTAGAACAACTGTTTTTTGTCACCAAAATTATTTTAGTGCTGCATGCATTATCCTAAAGAAGGCTTTACAATAGAAAACCTCTTCCAGTTCACACCTTTTACCAAGATACAAAAGTGGAAATACAGAGAATTTAAATGGAAGAATGAGAGATTATTTGTTCTGACTATGATTCCTCAGAGAAAACGTATTTACAGTTCTTGGGTTTTTTCTCTAAGCTTTTTGTCTTTTTCTGTACTTCCATTAAATCCTAACTGATTACTCTGAGGCAATGGAAATCTTATTATTTAGAGCAGACTTAAGTACCTTGGATCTCCTGTTCAGCAATTGAAAGTTTTCATCCAAGAATTTTCTTCCTCCTTCTGTCCTTGGAGACACAAACTGGAGTAAAAGGCAGAAAACCAAGGAATTGCTAATGCCTGGGGTCAGGAGCTGGAACTCTCTATCCTTCAGTTCGATATCTCTTCTCACTGGAGCAGCAACAGAGAGAGTTTGCTTGTGTTTCAGTTGATTTGTGTCACAGTTACCTCCACCAGAGTGGAAGTAATGACTGCTTCTGTTAAATGATGTTGTGAGGTTTGCGGTCCGCAGGCCCAGTACTTAAGGAGAGGAGAAGGTAGTAGCGGGCTCTAGTATAAGACCAGGGATTTTGTCACCTGTAATTGCACAGAATCTGTGGTCCATGTGCAGTAAGTGCTAGTGATTAGTATTATTTCTGATTACCTACCAGATTTCAACTGATAGGGCTGAGATCACGTAAGAAATACATCAAACTGGATATTTGAAAGACTATTTTGTTGTTGTGTTTGAACCCTAGTTTACTTCTTTATACGAATTATAGTAGAACATAATTAAAACTTTGAATCATGCTAACTGAAATGAAGATTCAGTCATATTTGCAAAAGATACATTTTGATTTGGTGTGCATGTTGAAGGCTTGGGTAAAGATAAACAGGCAGTGTTTGCCAAGCTGCATAAGATTAAACAGTTCATTACCTGTTGGAATTATCAGCTGGAAGACACATTGCGTGATTTGGACTACAACCTTTATATGCTTTTGGCTGGATTATACCTCTTATCTGGTGAGGTGCATTGAAATATAATTAACAATGTGAGCTGGAAATGACAGACTGAAACTATGCATATTTTTGTGCAGATAAAAAATCCTCTATCTAGATCAGAAGTCATAGTAACATTTTCCCTACTGATTTTTTTTCCCAGTTTCTGTATTCTAAAACATTGTACAGAGAAAAATTATCTGTGCTCCATGCCAGAGAAAAACAAATGCCATGTCGCCTGTTGGCTTGACTTTAAGAACCTTTGGAAAATGTTAAATCCTGCAGAAAAGAGGGGGTATTGCAGATCTCTTGTATTCTTGATCTTTTTGAATGTTTTGTTTGAGAGAAAATTTTGAAAATACACATTAGGTAGTAATTCTGATCCATTGGTATCAGTAAGAGGTTTGCCTCTGGTTTCAGTGGAGTTCAGGGTTTTACCTCTGGCATTCTGTTATACTGAAACCGCAGCATCCGTTTCTGATCTGAGCTGCTTGGATGCAGGTCCTCTTACCTTGATGGAAGTGCTATCCATATAAGAAAGAGCAGAAGTTCTTTTAGCTAGAAAATCCTTCAATTTTATCATGAAGTGATACGTTTTGCAGTTGGTAGACCTCTCCTGTTAAAGAAGAAACAGATATTTTGTAGTTTTTAAGCTAAAAGCTCATTACTTTGAATTTAGTTTGGTGAATTTAGAGCCCTTTGACTTCTGCAATGAATTTTTTATTTTAGGACAGTGTTACTCTGTAGTAGGAGAAAAGTAATCTTCTTTACAAGTCAGAGCATTTGCAATGTGGCATTTCCAACCTATAGCATTCATTCTTGTTACTGCAGTGTAAAAGAATGACCTGAATAAAATGTGTTGCTCCTGTATTTTCAGGTTTCCAGTATACAATCTTATGGTTATGTAAATGTTCTTCCTAATTCTCATCTAGTGATCCAAATAAAAATTTGCACATCCCAGCAGAAAAATGTGATACCCTGGTATGAAGTTTATTCCTTCTATTCAGTAAAAGAGCTGTGTAACTACCGGTGTGATGTACCATCATTCATCGGCTCATGAAGTGGTCAGCCACATTCTCAGATGGCAGGATATTATTGCAGGGGAGAGATGTTATTTAAATAAGCCTTAGACACAGGCTGAACTATCCGATGTTGCATTGTCCTTTTTAGAACCTTAGATGGAATTACAAAGGCATAGGTGTGAAAATTTGTAAGCTTAGCTCTTTTTTTTCCTCTGTGTGCTTTCTGTTTACATACCTAAATACTGATAGCTTCAGGAAAACTTAAGAATAACAAAACTCTACAGAGGGACACAACTGTTCCTGCAACTTTCTACTGCTGAACATACCTTTCAATGGTTTCTGCAAGTACTTGGCTTAGTCTTTCACCAGCCCAAAAAAGCATGGATGGTGTGTTAGTAAAGCCTGAAGATGCTTCGTGAGAAATTGGCCAATACTCAAAAAGATTTTGCCTACCACAGTAGGCAGTATGGGTTATAGACCAGAGGAAATGGTAAAATAAAGCAATGTACCTGAATAGTTTTTGCCAATGAGGCTGGGTATAACCAGTTGCAGGTATAAGCCCTCTTTGCTCTGCCATCACAGGCAGCCTGAGACAGTACTGTACCTTTGTTCAGGTAGTTAAGAGCATTCTCTGTTGCCTGGAGTTTATCTTGAGTGATGCATGAGCGTATTTGCACTGATCACAAATTGGTTTGTACAGCAGTTAAAAGAAAAAAAGCAATTTTTAAGTTGCTGTTTGAACTAGTCTTTCTCATTTTTTTAATCAAAAAAACCCTTTTTTGCATTGTGAGTAGCTCTTTCCGTAATGTTGACAAAAGATAGAACTTGTAATTTTTTTAATATTTCTGTTTCATATGTTTCGAAATGTCATAGATGACACTCAGTGATGGAATGAAGTCCATACTTTCAAAGCTTGAAGACAATTTGTAGAGCAGTCGTGGGCGGTTAAAGGATTGGGAGACAGGCCTAGTCATGGAAGGCGAAGGTGCTTAGTGCATCTGAATAGAAGTCTGAGATCATTTGATGGCTGTCTGCAACTGTCTGCTCAGAGACCAGAACTTCGTAGTGGAAAGATCATTATGGTGATAGACAAAAGCAGACGTGATCACTTCTGATGGCTAACCATTGAAGTTTGACAACTTCAGATTAAAAGATGAGTCATTCACCTTTTAACTGTCAGGACAATTAGCTTTTGCCAGAGTTCAGCAAAGATTATTGTAAATTCCAAGTAACTTGCTTGTTTTTTTCATATCTAGTTCCAGCTGGAATGAATTCTGGGAAATCTTACTACCTGTGTTTTGCAGATGATCAGGATGAGTGAATGCAATCAGTCTCTGCTAGACTTGCGATCTGAAACTGTTTTTTTTATCCATATAATGATAAATAGAGAAGCTATTCCTATTTTGGTGTATTTTTTAGATGAGCGAAGCCCAGTACAGAATGTTGCTAATATTTACTGTTAGTTTTACAATTCACTGGGTTCTGCAGTAACTCCTGGTTCTCTTCCTTCTCCCTCTTTTCTTTCATTTTTAATTTACTAGCTCCCGATACTTTTTTTTTCTTTTCTCCCAATCTCTGCTTGTTTTATTTTCTTATCCATCTTATACTATATGAAACAGTTCTGTTTATCTGAGCTCCTAATCAAGTGGCGCACAATTTCACACCTTTTCCAGGGCAGTGCAGAATTCACCAAGACCACTCTCTCTACCCGATTTACTTATCCTTAAGAGAAGCTGCCACGTCCAAGTCTTCTCTGACTTGTTTAATTCCTCAAAGGCACAGTATGTAGGTGTTATCTCATTCTTATGCTGCTTGTGTTTTGCCTCTCATGGTGACCCCTGCTGAGGTTACTTATGTAGCATATGAGTGGATTGGTTAGGGAAATGGAGACTGCAGGAAAACACAGAACGCTCTAAAAGCATGGAGCATTTTACAAGCTGTCTGCCTGACCTTGAAAACCAATATTCGCTGGTCTAAATGGAAAATGTATTCACAGTTTTGCAGGATGAAGTACCAGGGCACCAGGATCTTTTCCTCTGTTAGAATACTTTGTCACAGCTCTAAAATGCTGAACTGCAGCTGAGAAGCATCAGGGTATGCATTTATTAGTTAGTTCCGCTTCTGTAGCGTCCCCCTAGGTAGGGTACCAGGCATCCTTTTATGCCTTTCAAAGAAATAGAAAGAAGTAAGAAAATCTGTATCTTTTAAAATTCTTTTGGGTTTTGGGAATTGTTTTAAAAGTTCTGGACCCCCAGAGTCTGTCATCTTTGGCATTCCTACGTTTCTTTTATACCCTCTTTCTAGCATTAGGCATCCTGTGAAGCATGTGCTTTAATACTTTTCCATCTCTGATAAATGCCATACATCTCTATAGCAGATAAAAGGTTTTAACCTGTAAAATCTGGGCATTAAGTTGTTGGCAGCTTTTCCTTTTTTTTTCTTAATTGTTCTTCCTATTTTTGTTGTATGTTTGCTTTCATTGTAAGCCTTCGTCTTCCTATGTCTAGTCGACAGGTATTTTTCCTTTATTTATCTTTTAGCTTTCCTCATTGCTGTTCAAACCTTTTCAGTAGTCTTTTTATTTGTATCTGTGTATGTGCAAAATAATTTCATTTCATTTATTATGCTGTTCTCTCATATCTAATAGTTTTTTCTGGTGTGAATGGTTCTTGAAGTAAGCTGCATGGGCAGACATTGCTGCTAATTTCTATTCTGTAAATTATTTTTATCATCTTTATTTTTTCCCCAGTTTAACCAAGTTTTCCACATTTGATGCTTAACATTACTTCTTTTTAAAAAGCATGGCAGGCTGGTTCCTTGTTTCAATTCACATGTAGCAACAGAAAGACTCTTCATTCTACTTGAATGATTTGTGGACTTGGTAGTTAGGTGGTTCCTCTAAAAGTTGCCAGTACTTGCTGGCAAGTATTTTTCCAGCCTACACGTTTCGTGGAAGAGAATAACTCAAATGAGAAGCTATTTCTGCTTTTCTCTCCTGTGTTGTGCATACCTTCTTTGTGCTATCCCAAGAAACTTCTTTAGGCTGTGCTTTACTATTTGTGCAGTGTAAACCAGCAGGGACTAACTGACTGTATTTCACTCCTCCCTCTCAGCAGCAACATATCTGAAATTCTCAAAGGAGAAGGAGACTCATCTCTGTTAAATATTGCCAGGTCCTTTTCACATCCCAGAACAGGTGGATGCTGTGATGAAGTGCCTTCGCTCAAAATGCTGCTCCCCCTTGCTATTAGGTGGTCGGTTCTTGTTAATGATAACCAGGTTAGAGACAACACTGCGCAGCTCTCAGATGGACATATGCTGTTGTACAGTTTCCGTACCATAAAACTGCTATTTTTCTTACCCTACCCATTATCCCTGTTCAATGTGGTGCTTAAAGGGTTAGAGGACGGGTAACCCTGGTTTAGTTGTGCCATCGCATGTCACAAATGTGTGTTTCCTTCAGCAGTGCTTTCCAGGTTCCCATCTGTTCTTTCAGTTCCCTGTTAGAAAAAGAACCATGCTGAGCTGTGATGAAGTACTAAGCTCTCAAGGAAGAGTGTGATGATCCCACAGAGCAGTATTTCTCCTGTGTTAGGCATCAGGGAGCTCAAGATGACTTGGCTTTGGTATTATTATTTCTTTCTTTATTTCCTCCGTGGTGTTTTGCTACTGAACACTAGAACTGGTGATAAACTTGTATACCCAAGATATTTCTGGAAATTAAATTAGCTGTAAAGTTTAGAAAGGCAAAAAGATTCGTTTCTGGAAAAAACCTACCTAAAATGATTGTTTAGTGAAGAATTCTGCTTCAGTACATAGAGTATTCTTCAAGGAATAGCTTGAGTCTTGAGTATTGTGAGCTTTTAATGTTATAAAATAAGTAAAAAACAGTAACAGAGTTGCTGTCCAAGAATAACTCTGTAATAAGAGGGTAGGAAAAGTTATCTGACTGTCTAACAGTCAAAGGTCACTAGCACTGGCAAAACTCATTTAGCTTTTGTTCCCCATTCCCACTATAACTGGCTGCTTTCTTCACACATTATTTTGTTATTTTGGCACACTATGTGTGAGTGATGGCAAGCTCTTTAACTCTTCTCATCTTCAGCAACCACCCCCAGCCTCTGTGAAATGACAGTCTCTGTAGGTTTTGATAAGGCATTCTTTAAAAGAGAGCTTAATCTGCCATCATTTAGTTTGTTAGATTGAAATATGTTTTTGCTGCCCCCTTCGCTGAGAGTTACTGCTTCAACAATCACAGGCAAATCTGATTTACTGTAAACAGTTATAGCAGCAGAGTAGATATGTGGGCCGTAAATTGGTTGGAAAACGGGAGCAATTTGCTAGCAGAGAGAAAGCAACATTAAGTTAAACTGCTGTACCATTCACTGGAGTCTTGTATCATCAGCTGTGCCATCTTAAGTAAGCATTACGAGAAGCCTTATGCCAGTCCTTGTTTTGCCACTTTGTGCCTGCATTATCGAAGAGCATGGAGAGGGCACTTCCCTGCCTGGCAGGGTATGGTACTGGCTCAGCTCAGTTGTGAGTGGTAGTAAATCGACTGCAATGAAGAAGAAAAAGGCAAGGGGCGCTTCTTCCGTTGTCCTGAGGGGGCAGCTGTGATTTGGGTACTGCAAATAATTTATTTTTCGTTTTGTCTAATGAACTGGAAAATGGGAGGCGGGGGGGGGAGCTTCAATGGAAGAATTTAAGCGGGGGCAGGGAGGAGGCATGAAAACTGAGGCTACATTTGAAGAGAAGGTACTGTAGATTGGAGGAAGCTCTTGATTTAGTAATGCATGAAATAATTCCTTCAGCCAAAAGCAAAGCTTAAGTCTCCTCCCCTTGCAAACCTCCAGAATCAGATGAATTCAATTATTTTTCGCCCCCTTGAAGAATAGGTAAGAGATCAGTGGCTCAGTTGTTAGGGCTATCATAGTGTACAGTATCTGGATTCAGTTTCTTCTGTGTCTAGGATGTGAATCCATCTCTCTGGCTCCCCTGACCTGCAGGACAGGGGCAAGGCTGGAGAAGGGGGGTGGTGGACGCCTAGTAATTAAATGTGCTCTGGAGGAGGAACTGTGCTATTGCCTCTGTGTGCTGACTACCGTACTAGAGCTTTCTCCTTTCAGGGGTTATAAAACTCATCCTGCTTTAATATTAGTTGCTTTTCCTAGTACAAACTGTCTCTGGAGCCATGGAAAGTTGTAATTATGCAATTTATATGACTTATTGCTTGCACTCAACAGCCACTCTGCACTGCTGTTTCCATTACTTCTGAATTGGATCCTTGTAAAAGTTTGATGTTCTTACAAATATCCCATAAATATAATTACAGGTAGCATAACGTTATTGGCCAGTCTCATTTCGGAAAGGATTAATTTCAATAGAAAGTATTTTCAAGAATGATTTAATTTCGCGAAAAGCCTTATGCTCGCTGAGTTTTGTTTGGTGCATGGGTTAAAGGGTCACTATTTTCATATATGAGAGATGCCTTACTGCGGGGTTTGGCACTGTGAGAGGCAAGCTCTGTACTCATTAAGGCAGCAAATGTCAAATTTTACATTAAAAAAAAAAAAAAAGAAGCTTTTTAACATTATGCATTTATCCACATAATACCCTTTATGCTGCCTCCCGAGTGTTCCTTTTGACCTTGGTGAAAGGCTGTAATTAATCTGCAATTAAAGTAATGATAGCCTTCCCGAGGCTGCCAGCCCCCTCCGCCGCCCCGGCAGCCGCGAGGGGGCGGTGCTGCCGCGGGAGAGGCGCCGCGGTCGCCAGTGGGCTGCGGGGGGGGGGGGGGTGTGGGGTGTGGTGGTGGAGACCCCCCTTCTCCCACCGGAGACCCTTCCACAGCGGTGTCCCGCCGAATCCCGCCATCGGTTTCGCATCACCGGCCTCCCGCCCCGCAAAAGCCAGGCTGGAATAAGATAAATCGGCAGGGCCGTGGTATTTCTTGATAGCTGGGCATCCTCTTAAAACCTGATTTAAGATTGCTGTTCTTGGGTTCGAATTGCATTTTGCTCTGTCTGGGTTCTTCTTGAACGCACACCTTGCTGTAATATTCCAGATGGCTGTCATCTCAACAATAGATAAGAATTAAGAATGGTAATTGGGGATATTTTATTTAAATCCACTTCTTTATCTTTCCTTACTTATTCACATTCTATTATACCCTGGTGCTGTATTTAAAACACTTGAGGATTTAACAAGGGGAAAAATAACCATTTAAAATTAGGGTATTATGTCAGCACCTTTCTTGATGGTAAATTTTTAAAGCAACAGTGCAGTACGGAAGAGCTGGATCTGTTTCACATGGCGGAGGATGGCTCACAAACTCAAAATTTTGCTCAAGTTGCACTTAGAGGCAAAGAGTTAATTCTGAAAGAGGAAAAGACCAACTTATGTAATTGGGTGGGAGCGTGTCAGAAACAGGTATGCTCACAGACCTCGTCTGTGCTGCTAAACAGATAGGACTGAGCTGAACCTTAATCATGCCAATAATAGACTCTCTTAAAATTATCGTAGGAGCACAGAGGGAGGGTGCCACACGTATTTCATGCTGCTTCTGCTGCTGCATAATGGAATAGTGGTAATTCTGCATTTCCTATATACCTATTCAAAAACAGAGTACTGAGAAGTGTGAGGCATTCTTTTTCTTCCAGATACTGAATGGAAAAGCGCGTGGTACAGGCAGTGTAATAGGTAGAACTGCTGAGAAGACTTTTTTGTAAAAACTTTGCTAAGTTTTTTCATTTGTGGGAGCATCACAGAATGTTTTGCTGAGACTTCTGACTAAAACTTCCTCAAGCAGAAGATGAAAAACAGATGGTAAATATAGTGGATGGGAAATAGGATGTCCATGTACAGGTCCATATGTGGCTTGATTCAGATCGATCTTGGATAATGATTTCTTCACAGAATGAGGTGGTGGAGGAGTAGAGAAGTCATGCTGAGCCTGTAGTCCTCCTTGTCTCTGCACCAGATTTCCTGGGGTGGATGGATCCAGCTTCTCACTTATAAACAGACACTTTGAGAGAATTAATATTTCTTGAGATAGTGACCATATAAGTCTGGATGTTGTCTGACCTAACCTCAAAATACAAGAATGCTGCTTTGTAACCGAATTATTATCCCTAGTCAGTGATGGTGAAGCTGCAACATGTAATGAAGTAAAACTTTACAATGTCTGTCTAGTAACGAGTGATTGAGCTGCATAAAGTGTTTTTTCATAGAGGACGAATCTCCTCAAATGACAGTACAGGGAAGAAATAAGCAGGTGCGTTGACACTGCTGTAGATTTGTTTCTGTGTAGCCACCGTGTGCATAAAATTAGCCTTCTGTCCATGATAATTTTTACTGACAGAGGTGGAAGCACCATTTTCCTTTGTTGCTTCTGGGATCTGAGCTTGCTAAGAAAGCTTATTTGGATTGTAACAACCGTGCTTACTTTCAGAAGGACAGCTGAATGTGCTTCAAGTAATTGCTAATGAAAAGTAGGCCCTTCTATGTCTTGATTTGCATCTTCAGGGTGGACCCACTCATGGCAGATCTCAGAGTTGTTGGTAGTCTAGATAAAATGAGTTGGTTGCTGACCACTTTCCTACAGCTACAGGTCAACCTGTCCTGGTATTTTATCCCTTGATGGGAATTGCACATGAGAACCAGCACTGCGTAAAAGCATGGTACTTGAATTCTCTCCTAGGCTTGTTCCCTGAAGGTCAGAATTTAGGTTCATTGGAGTAGTGAAATGGAATCAGGGGGATGATGTAACTGTGACTCCTAATGCTCCTGTTGTGGTGTGTATGTACACTGACTTTAGAGTGTCAGATTTAATATCTTTGTGATCCGTTAAGATGACATATGTTGTTAATGATTTTAATAGCCCTCAAGTGTCTGCCTGTTGACTACTTGCCATAATACAAACTTTTGATTTTAGAATCTGTGTTATAAATGCAATTCCAGTTTTCATGAATGTTATTGCTTATCTGTTTCTTGATATGCACATGCAACATACCATGCTGATATAGTGTCAGAATGACTCTGTCGGTAAGAGTTAATGTATTATCCATCAGTCTGAACTAGAACTCAGTGACAGTGTGCTAGGATGAAAAAATATCTGGATCTGTATCAACAGAGAACTGAAAAATATCAGTAATTTGCCAAACGTATAAAAGGTGTGTTGGGAAAAACCTTCCTTTTCGATACAGTTATTCTCTTGTAGAAGACATAAGCAGCTGATTGTTGCTGATAATTTCTAGTGTAGCATGTTCTTAGGAAGGTAGTGGATACACAGAAGGAAACATCCCATGACAAAAATACAGATTCTTTTTACTTAGCATGAACTACCTGCATGTTTTTGGAGCTCAACTAAATTGCAGGATGCGCATGTGTAGCTAAAAGCCTCATCAGACTGATCGAAACATTTATAAAACACTCCTGATCAATGGAGCGAAGACAATGTGAAATACATTTTAGGGGGAGATATTATCTGTGAGAATTAATACAAATGTTGCAGGTGAGTTACTGTTTCAGAATATTATTTGTTATGTTGAATTATGCAGCCATTTCAGTGCTAGCGTTTAGTCATTTGTTTGGCAATAAGAGGAAAATATGAGCTTCATAGTCAATCTTACTGAGATGCTGGTTTTTTTCTCCTTTTATTTTACTTTTTTTATGAGTTCACTATACTAATTCTATTGTATGGAAGATGGGAAAACCTGCCATTGGAGTTGAAGTTGAATTGCAATGCCATCTGGACTTGTCTCTTGTTTTTCTTTGGAGAAGAACACCTGGTATAAGATGAAACATGGACAGTTCTAATGAAGGCAGGTTTCTGAACTCCTTTCATGCACAATTAAAATGACAACTAAGGAAAGAATGAGAATAGCTCCTTAAAGTTAAGTCATCATCACCCAACTATCCTGGAAATATTGTGTAAGAGAATTTCAAAATGGTGGGCAGGATCTAGAGCCTCTGTGTTTTTTGAACTCAAAGCCTTGCGGTCAGCAATTTCTCTTTCTTGGGTATTTAAGTCTCTTCTTTATAAAGAACTTCTCATCAAACCTTTTTTTTTCTCTTTGGTTTTTAGTATGGCCCTTTGTCTTCCATCCATAAGGTTATCTAGGTGGAAAGAAATTAATTTAGATGATTGCCCTTAAAAGGGTGCTGTAAGTGTACAGATTTGATGTGTGTGCATGCATACAGTTAATCTAGCGTGTCCAGAATGCCTACCCTGCCATGTCCTAGTGTCTCCAGTTCATGCTAGGATGGACAAGGGTAGGAATATCAAGCCAAATCTGTGTTGTTATGTGTGGCTACTGGAAAAACATACATCCACATCCCTGCCTGTATCCATGCAAGTAGTTTTGTCTGTTCAGGGTGCAATTATTGATGCAGCAATAACGTGCTGGGTTTTTTTCAGAACCTAATTCTATGGATTTGGCTACAGAAACAGATTAGACTGTTTCTAACTTGCCTTTCCCAAGGGAAACAGGGACTTCAGCAGGAGGTTCTGTAGTGTGCTTATGGACCTGCGATATACAGCAAGATTTCTACCCAGATCATAAACCCCAGCATTTGTCCTTCTGTATCTCAATTTTGGATGTTGTGCTATGAGCACAACTGAGAACAAAGTGTGAGGATCAGTTTAGGAAAAAAATCAACCCTCAATTACAGTGTGACCACCTGAAACATTTGGCTATGGATTTTTTTGGAGATGATGGGAACTTCTAGCGTCAGGGTGAAATGAAGGAGCTGGGTGCGAATGGGATAGAAACGTTAGAGGGGGATAGAAAAAGATGTAGTCTCTTGTGAAAACCCTTAGAAAGCAGGTCACTGTGTTACAGTCCTGGTTTCAGCTGGGTTTGATTTCTCAGGACCATGATGCAAAGCAAAGTTCCCATGGAAGCTGCTGTGAAGACAACGCGCTTTCATAGTTTGCCCAAGTGGTTAGTTTTGTGTAAAGATTTATAAAAGTCATTACGAGAGTTCTGTTACTGCTTTTGCTGTCAGATATGGATGAGATTAAAGCTGTGAAACTATTTACAGAGATCTCTGGAATTCAGAATGTAATTAAACTTCTCCTCTTGAAAGATTTTATGACAAAAATGCTTTTGGGGAGGAGTTTATGGAGTGTCCAGACCTTATGCCTGATAACTAATGTGTCTTATAAACTGTCTTAGCATGTAATGTAATACGTGCCTACAGGACATTAAATTGTAAAGTTATAGTCAAGCTAAAAACCGATTGTTTGATCTTCATGATAAGTGTGAAGGGCTGCAAACTCTTGTGGAAAATGCTTATTAGTATTCATTGGTTTTGCCCAGAGGACTCTGTTGAAACATTAAGTAATTTTTTGCTTTTTGTCACTTGAATCATGAAGGTGGTGTGATAGCTCAGAACTTGGAAGGGATGAATTTTGTGCGGAGGGTCTCTGGGGCTGTCAGAACAGTAGTGTTAGTGGGGGTTTTGCAGGCACCGCCTGGGGCTCATTCCTTTTGTCTCTGAATTGTCTTCTAGTTTTTGCAAGAACGTGTATATACTAACAGCAGAACAGACAGCACATCTTTCTTCCATGCTGCTATTCACTGCATCCTTTTACCACAAGTAGGTTTTGGTTTAGATTCCCTCCTGAATAAAACTGAGTTCATGTTAAATGCAGCTATTGCATGTTGGTTTTCAGATGGTTCCAGTGTGGTGGGAGCAGGGCTCTCCTTTCAGCTCCAAACCAGAGAGCCCCGAACAATGTTCAGTTTCCTTGTTTAATTCTAAAGGGTTATGAATTGAAAGCAACAAAATAATACTGGCCTTTAAATGGAGAACTTTTCAGTTGTATGTTGTCTGTAGTATCTAATACCTTACACGATTGCTGCCACTTCTTTTTCTTCACCCATCTTCCCTCCCTGCATTTTTTTTTTGTCCCTTCTTTCCCCTGATAATCAAATTCATTCAGACACCGATGATCCTCTTTGGGTCTTTATCTGATTTCTAAAGAAAGAAATAAAAAATTGCATTGGGCATCTTGCAAGGATAGGCTTTCCAGTGCAATCCCAGTCTTGGATTTGTTTGATGGGATTTGTTGCAGTTATGCTTTGACTTGTCGCTGTGGTAGCAGTATGCTAGAAGTTTTTTGTTTCAGTGCAATTGGCATATATTCGAGGCACCCTGAAAAAGTATTTTAAAAAGCTAGGAAAAGAAATCCTGCCCCCTCTCCCCTCCCCAAACCTCCCGAAAAATAACAGCAGTGTAGGTAAACATTTAAAATAATACTGGAAGTGTGGCTTTAAATTTCCTTGTTAGTTTAAATTATTTAGAAGATCAGCTACTCTGTAGCTTTCTGAGTGGTTGTTACCACAAATGTCTAAGTCAGTTGCAGGACAACATGAACGGTTCAATTAGGTTTGACAAAACTGAACGTAAGGTTAGAAGTTGTTCATCTTCCGCTGGGTTTCTAATTTTTCTGGCAGCCAAATAACCACTGTAGATGAAATTTCTAGTTGATATAGGACAAATACTATTAAAAATCTTAAAGTCACTTGAGATGACAAAAATTCTCCTATCCTTCTTTATTTAGAGCTTGTTTCTCACCAGTATTACAAAATCTGTCTGTCATTGTGGTTGGTTTTGCCCCTGACTTTTAGGATTGTATGTCTGCCTACAAGTGCTACTTGTCAGCTGCGGTGGTGTCAGCTGGCAGCAAGCTAGCTGGGGATACTGCCGTGTGTCTTGAGAGTCTCCCTTCGCTTGGCTTGTCCAATAGAGTGTATTATCCCAACTGCTGAAGTCCCATTGACTTGGACTAGAATTTAGGCTGTTTAATGACATAAGTGATTACGAAAATACGATTTACATCTTATTTTCTATATATTGCTTCCAATATCTTTTCAGGCTTTTTTTTTTTTAAACTTGGATCATTAATTGTTTAATGAAAAGTGAGTAAAAAATGTATTTTTCCATCTCAGTAAAGGCTTGCAAAATTTTATTTTAAAGGTGTAGTTCTCATACTAAATGAAAATTTGACAGGAAAAATAAATTTCTATGAACAGAAACATTCCCAGGTTTTCTTTCAAAACCTGGGATTTGTTTGAGTGTTAAGGATTACGAAGAGCCAGAGAAATGCAATTTTCTGAATATGTATTTTAAATTCTTCTAGCTAATATTATCCTTGGAAAGAGAAGCTACAGTGCAAATGTTTCTGAAGGTAGCAACTCTGTAAATGCACACAGCGTTTAAAGGCTGTGGCAAATGAGGTAGGAGTGTTCATCTCCCTCACTGTACTACTTTAACGTGTATTACTTTTCTGAATATCCATTTTGTGTACAGGGAGCAGTACACAACAGATGCTTCATACACTTAACTAGGATAATTTAAAAAACAAAGAGTCTCCGCAAAACCTGTCCCTTCCTTGGCCATCGGTATTACATTTGTCACTGGCATTGCTTCTCAGAAGAAAGTTCATCTAAAAGCAGCACAGGCAGCATCTCTGCCCAAAAACAAATGTTCAGGATGACAGAGAGTAGAGTTGTTAGTGGTACATGATTCCAAGCTGGAGTTTATAACCATGAGGAGTCTGTAATATATTAATATGTGAATGAAATATTAAATTTTAAAAGGAGGAGCTTGTCTGAGGAGTATCCAGGTGTGCCATGCAGGCTGCCAGCAATAACTTGCTGCCACTGATCTTATAAATAGTCTGTGGCCTGTTATGTTTTAATTCAGAACACCTTAAAGGGCAACATAACAATATATAACTATGTATGTCCCTATATGCTCTTTCAAAAATTATCTTTGGCAGATACTGAAATGGAGAGCAGACTTCTTGTCTCCTCAGGCAGGACTTGCTTCTACAAGCGTTTCGTGTGAGCCAAAGTAGTGTCAATAAATAGCGTGAGCTCTGGATGAAACATTTGCTTAGGAAATAGAGAAGTACACTGATACGGTTTGTTTTAAATGTACCCCCAGTGATGACTTGTTGTTATTTGAGAAGTGATGCCTGACTGTGCTTTTAAAGATGGTATCACAATGCCTACAAATTGTATGTTTCTTTGAGGAGAGTCCTTCCTCACAAGTGCTAAATTTTAGTCTCAATATTTAATTTATTTTCTTTCTTTTCTAAATAATTTGTATCCACTTTGTCACTGCTTCCCGCGAATTTCCATACCTATGCAAATGCTAGATTTTTTTGAGTGTTCTGATGCATTTTCTGTGTTTGTAAAGTTCTTCCTGAGAGAAGTAGGAGTTATTCTTCTACTGGAATGTATGTGAAGCCTCCCAGCTCCATTACTAATGTAAGCGTTCATCCCTTGAAAAAAACATTGCACAGTGTGTGCTAGCACAGACTTCTTCCCTCCCTTGGAACTGGCTATTATTTGTTGAGTGCTGTCAACACACTCGGCGCTGTGTAATATAAAGAAAGAGGAGGATGGGATTTCTGCCCCAAAGGGTTTGCAGTCTGTTAGATGCACAAAACAGATTAGATAATGCTAAATATGGCAGCGGTCAGATGCACAGATTAGTTTGAAAATGCCACAGATCTTTTTAATATAACTTCCTCCTTTGATGGATGTAGTCTATGTTTTAATGAAAGTACAAAAATACTCTTGGCTTCCCCGAAGACTTTACAAAAAGCTACATCTGAATAACTGACAGGTAGGATCTATCATGCCAAGCTTAAGCTTATTGCTAAGCCAAAATATCTGATAAAGATGGTTTGCCTACTGGCAAAGAATTAATTGGATTTCATACTTTGAGTCCTTTTTTTCGCTCCATCATTATTATCATGGAGTTACAGGAGGTAGAAATACAAAAGACCTATTAAGTCATCCAGGCAATAGACTTCTCAAAGCCTGCCTTCTATTACCCTTCTTTTTTTCTTGAGAGTCAGACCTTTCTTAATTTCATCTTGTTATTCCTAATTGTATCTAGTTTTTGCCAACCTAAATAATTCATTTTCCTTATTGGCATACGTATTCTTCAAATATTTACAGGCTGTTACTGTATCCCCCAGAAAGTTGTTCCTTAGCCAACCTTTATGCAGTTAACTTTTAATGTCTTGATGTAATCAATCTCTTCAATCTCCACTTATCATTTTTCTTGCTTCTCTAATAACTCTCTCTAATGTTGTTATCTTTCTGGTAATGAGGTGTCCAGCGCTGAATGCGATATTTCATATGTGCCTGTGCCAGAGCTCTGCGGACGGGGGGGCTTTCAGCCCTCTGCTCCGGGAACTGATGCATCTGTGAATGTGGACAAAACCCCTTGAGCTTTATTGTGCTATATTGTGTAGCAAACAGGAGACCAATTGATTCAGATGGCAATGGCTTTGTATCATTTCAGGTGATAAAGCGATATTATGTATGTTTTTCCATGCAAGTGTGAGTGGAATCTGTCTAGATTTTTATCTCTGCAGGAGTGAGCTATATTCACAGAAAAGATTTGTTTCTTTTATCCCCTCTTTATAACGCAGACAGTTTAAAAGCCGAACAGGCAAGTGAGGTTGAAATAACGCGGAGGTGATTGGCAGTGCCCTGCTGCTGATCTCTCCTTTGAACATCTGCTGGCGCCCTCGGGGGGGCGGTGGTTGGGATAGGAGTGCTTTCTGCTGACTCATTATGGTTTATTAACACCAAATTGAATATATTGGCAGTGGAGATGTCCCTGGGGAAGCGGCAGCTAGAAGAACTGGTGCTCTGTAGGTGTGCCTTATTTGCTTGTGATTAAAAATAAATAAATCCTCATGCTGGAAAGGGTGGGGGTGGGTTGCAATCAGGATGTAAGGCCTTGGGAAGGATAAAGGAAGAGTGCTCTTGCAGTAAGCCCTCATTATTTTGAGGTGCCTTGAGGGAATTGCAGCTGTGGTTCATATCCTCCACGTAGCAGAAGACACAGGGCGATGGGGAGGGAGAAGAGGCCGGGGAGGTGCAGCCTGTCCTGGCAGCCTGCTCCTGGCTGGTGGCCCCTGCAGCCAGCCCCACGCCCCCAGCAAATAAATCAGGGTGGATTTAGAACCGAGGGTGAAAACAAATGGTCTGAAATTGGGTTTGATATTATTATGAAGCAGTGAAGAACTTGCTACGACATGTTAAATACACTCTTCATATTTAGCTTCTCGTGCACAGAAGTTAAAATTTTACCACGAAAGTGCAACTGGTGCTGATCTAAAAGGGAGTTTGGACCCCAAGCAGCTGGGATCCCGGTTTGTTTGAAACAGTGAACTTTTGACAGCACCTTATCTTTCTTACCTGTCCTGCAGGAGTTGGGAGATCATTTTCTCATTCAGTTTCTTTGACTGATTCAGTTTAGCGGATGGTTTATTGAACACCAAGGAACTGACTGAGTTAAACTAGTTAACAAACTTGTTTTTCTTCTTCCAATTTGGAAATAAAAGCTATGTGTGGACACACAGGGCTGCAATCCTGGAAAGATTTGGGGCCCAGAACTGGCTGTGTCTACTCCCTAATTTGAGGCAATGCTTCCTTCTCATCAATTTTAAATACAATTTTGGATTTCATGTGTACACAAGTCATTGAAAGTAATTTATTTAGTGAATTAATACGATTTTGCAGTGTCCTTTTATGCCTTTTAAAAAGGACTCACTTTTCATTCAAGCTGAGTTTGGTATAAATACGTTAAAATCACTGTGGAAACTTAGCTTATTATTTTCTAATAAAATTAATATGAAGTTAAGAAATATAAAGATACGGCTCTGGTAGGTTATAACTGTTTAAATAGTGTTTATGTTGTGTGCTGTTGGAACATACAGTATATATTCTGACATAAAGCATGACTTAGTTGTGGATGAAAATGCTTTAATGATTGCTGTCCGAAGAGAATCAGGTCTTTTGAAGACTAGCTAAAAAGTAGAAGCGTGGATTTAAAGCCAGGTTTTGTTCTGTTTATAATCCAAGATTAACACTGTCCCAGAGAACAACGTGATGGTTTTGCTTACTCTCCAGTTGCGTATTTGATGCAGTGGGATTTGTAACTTTGGTCACTGGGTTCCTGCGCAAGGCCTGTTGTCTTGGGTGACTGGCAGGATAAATTGTTCTTGTACCACTCGCTTCAGCGCATCAGTGTTGGTAGAGAGTGTCTGACCAGTCCCCTCACTGGTAAACCATGGTCCTTGCTAGCACTGCTTTGGGGTAGTTTGTTCCCAGGGCCTGGGTTAGTATCCCGGTATCTGGGATAGTTGTTCTTCAGTGTTTAGTACTCTCCCTGGAGTACCTAGTTGGAGGCAGACCCTCGTTTTGAGCAGGAGGCATGGTAGAAGGCTCCCAGTGTTTTATTTCCCCTAATTTGGAGCAAACCTGGATCTCCTGATAATACAAAAGGAAATTAAGCCTCCCAGCTGTACCTAGGGTTTTTTTTTGTTGTAGGTGATCATAATCTGACACAGATGAGTGGGCATGTATTGTTCCAAACCTTCTGGCGTGTTGAGGACAACAAAGAGGAACAAAGGGCAAAACCACTTGCCTCATTACAGTCTAAAGTTTTGATTTATTTCTTAGCTTTTCAGTCAGCCTAGCATATACAGAATATAAAAACAATGTATTGAAACAATATATGCAATCATCAGTCTTGAACTGCAAAGCATAGTCTATTTCTGTGCTTTATTCAGTGTATCTTACTGGGGGATACACTGATATATGCGAAGGGAAAAGGAGTCTGAATTAAATTAACCGAAGAAGAATGAATGCTTTGCAAGCAGAACAGCATCATTCTTCCAAGTTTCTGAAGGAATTTTTTAAAGCATAAATTAATTAGTCTCTCAGCCCCTCTGAGAAAAAGATCCTTTTACACAGGGCTGAGGCCAGGAGAGACTGTTACATCGTTTAGTCTCACTTTCCCCTTAGTGTGTGCCAGGCAAATGCTCTCTTAATATCTCTTACAGACAACCTAACATGGCTTTTCCTACTGGTCTTTAAGTTATCGAGGACTCGATCTGAAAGAACCGGATGCTGCAGGGCAGATCGTTGGTTTCTAGATGCTAGACCTTCCAGTGTGTGGTGCAGCACACTGCCATGCCTATGGGCATCCCGGGCAGTGTTTGGGAAGGATTACTGCCTCGGATGGGGATCTGCAGCAACTGCTTGGAGCTAGCTAGTAAGAAAGGCTAAGGAGAGAGATGAGTCCTCACCCTCGTGTCTCCAGAGCTTAGGTATGTAGTCCAGACCTTCAGGGAAATGTTACTTGCCATTTGAGTTTGTCTGCATCCCTCTCCTGAAGACAGGACAAAAGTGATTATTTTTTTTAATTTTCCCCCAAAATCCCAAGCAAAGCTGGTTGTCCTTTAAAGTATAGGCAGTATTTCATTTCTCTTATCATCTGGAGGGATAGAGATTGACAGATGTCACTTTGTTGGAGAATACCTGGACTGCCAGGGAAGGAAAGGCAGCCTAGGTTTACTGCCAGTCCTCTTTGTCTCTAATCAAGAGGATAGACAGTAATATTTCCTGGTTATCTCTTTTTCCTCTCTAATGAGCAGTGGAACATTTTGAGTAGGCTGATACATGATGTTGAGCATTGTGCCAAAACAGGGATACTAAACCCCCGAGTAAACTCAGAGGTATGTTGAGTGGTTTAGACTGTCAACAAATTACCAGGGTGATATATTCTGTGTCCGCAGAGAGCTTGTGGAGTAGGTTACATTTTAGTAGAGATGAAAATGTTTGAAATGAGTCCTTTACGTTTTGCTATGGACTGGCTCCTCTTGGTTAGAAAGACTTAACAGCATATTGTGTCAAATCACTTCCATAGAGGGCTTTCTCCAAGGTTTCGATGTTCCAGGTTTCCAAAGTCCTTAGTTACTTCCAGTTTAACAGTTATGTGTTTTTAAAACATCAAAGAAATACTGGAAACAAAAAGTATATAACACAGGGAATGCATTTGCAAAAAATTAGTTTCCTCTAGACTTCTTAATGAAAATATTTTTCAAGTTTGTTTTTAAAGCAAAACCTTTGCCCATTAATCTCTACTGAAACATCATCAAAACTTACAGTACAAAGGACTGGTAAATTACTTTTGAATCTATTCCATTCTTGCCAACTATGAGTCAGCGCTGTCTATCATTTTTGCTAAGATAGCCTTGTATTTTTTATGTGACTACTGTAATGTCCTATCTACAAATTACTGCAGAAATTATGGAATAAATTAAAATTATAATGTAGAAAAAACATCCCTTGTAAAGAGGACACTTTTAATATAAGACACAGGACTTTGATATCAGGATATACTGCACAAGGCTTGTGTGTATTTCTCTTGGGAATTAATAATTCTTAATAAAACCGGGAATTCTTAATAAAACCAGTTAAACTGCATGGCAAAAAATATAGCTGTATTGTTGGAGGTAGAGAGAGAAAGGGGGAGAGGTGGAGGTTTGTCTTAACCACAGCCACATCTCCTGTCCTGAGAAGAGTTTTGTCCTGGTTAGGGGTGTCTTACAAAAGCAGGTTCTAGTGACTGAGCAAAAAAGTCATGTCTTTCAAAAGGTCCAGTATGTTTTGGATGCTGAAGTCATATACACTGAACAATTTTTGGCACTTCTGAGTACCTCTTTGGATGTTAGTGGAGGTTAGACTTCCCAGTACCTGTGTCACTTAAAATGAGAATGAGGCATCCTGTGGAAAATCTGAACCTCGGTTTTCATTCCCTTAATTGCTGCGTTTCGCTCCTGTCCCTCTGAATAACTTTCTTAAACACTGTTGGTTGGAATGACTTTGAGGCTCCCTTCCAGTACCGGTCCCTTCTCTCCCTGCTTTCCCGTTTGTTCCTTTGGGCAAGCAAGCAGTTCTTATAATTAAGATGTGGGGACTTTGGGGATAATTACAACATCGCTTTTCGGGATGATGACAGCTGATATTTCAGAAACTCTGCAAGTCTGAAAAGGTTCTTAGTGTTGTATCAAAAAATCAGAATCTAATTTTTTTTTTTCCTTTCTCCTTTATTATTTTACCATTTGAATTGTCACATAATGATTTTGTAGTGTTCCAGAAGAGACAAACTGTGTAATTTTGTTTTTATTTTTGATAACTTAAATGAGATTTGTGGCAAAATCGATCTTATGGGTCTGTTGAAGTTTGCTGATCCCTACTGCTTATTCCCTTGCTAAATTCTAGTCCATGATACTGAAAAGTGAAGGATTGTGACTTTGGAAGGTGAATGACTAATTGCAGTTATTTAATTCCATAAGAAATTAAAAATCAGGACTTGCAAAACGATCTCTTAAAAGAGTAGCTGCCATGCTCTGTAGGAGACTGTTTCTGAACAGATCAAGCTTCCTGTTAAACACTGCAGTCTAACATTAGATTTTATGGAAGAGAGATTCATACTTGAGTTTTTCCCCCCACTTTTTTTCACCCAACTATAACTGGAAGACTTGTGCTACTAGTTTCAACTACTGAATATGTGGCTTAGGGAAGCGTGTTCAGATCAATCACTTCTGAAGAGAAATCAACGTCAGGGATATCTCAGCGAAATGTTTTTTTCATATCTGATAGGTCTTTTACTGTTGCAGTAGTCGGGCAATCAAGCGACTTCTGGTGACTGTTTTGCTATCACTTCAAAATGGATGTATCAATTTTCTTCTTGTGGTTTACATTTAATGGTCAGATCAGCCTCTGCGCTGCAATTTTAGTTTGTTTTTAGCATACCCTTTTTAGTCGTCGTTCTAGATGGTGTATTTCAGATGAAGTTGCTTTATTGAATCTCTTTGGGGAAATTAGAGGAGGAGGAGATTAGAATTGAACTGTTAATGCAAAAACATGCTTCTCTAAGTTACTAAGAGAACTGCTTTTGGGATGCTTATTGCTGCAGCATGTATGAATGTATTGATCATGCACCAAGCAATTTTTTGCAGACACTCCTTCCTTTTTTTCCACAAAAGAAAAAAAGAAGAATATCTATTTGTATGTATGAATATCTTGTTTTTCCTTTGGAATGCTTTATTTTCATTCTGAATTCTGTCACTCTGAGACAGTGGTGGTAAGGTGTTTTTTTTTCCTTTCAGTCTCTTGTTGCACAGCTTGGCGTAGATGGGTTGTGAGTTCTCCTTCAGTGAACATTTACAGGCCACTTCTTTCACACAAAAAGTGCTGAATGAATCATCCTGCTTTCCTCCCTCTTCCTTTTTTCCCCAGTCTTCAGCATATTTGTATTGCCTGAAAAACAGCCTTGCTGTGAAGTTTTGGAGAAGTTCATTATATAAACTCCAAGCTTGGGTTGCTGTCAGCATTCTGTAGTGAACTTGCCGTGGTTGCTTTTATTCTTCTCCAGTTTGCTGTGATAAAGGTTTTCGGTACCTTTTGTGATATCTTCTTCATTTATCTGGAACAACAAAAGGGATTGTAACAGATGAAGGTGTTGTAGGGGTTTAAACTATGTGGTAGGTGAAGCTTGTCACCATATCATCGTATTTGCCTGCCCTGGTGACAGTGAAGTAAAGTAACACGTGCTTTTTTTTTTTTTTTTTTTTTTTTTTTTTTTTAAACCCTTTGGTGATTCCCTTATGTTAAGGGGAAATTTCCCTGCTCCTCTCCTGGGAAATTGCTGTGTGCAGCTCCAGGGTGGAGACTTTTTATGCATTTGATTACATTGATTAATTAAGCAGAATTCATGTCCACAGCAGGAATCTGTTTTTCGTCTTTGTTGTTCATCACTGTCAATTTTGCCTAATAAAAATCCGCTCCACTTTTAAAGACTGTATCAAGTCACCAATTTTGCTATGAACATTTATTTAGATGACCCACTCCTTATTTACCTTTAAGATTTAACTATTGGTGCATGCGATAATGTTCACAGTCAGTAATAACCTAAAAAATAATGAAACTTGGAGCTTCTCCAGATTTAAACAGCATCAAAGCACCTGAATTGTAACTTTTTATTCTTTTGAGATGTCTTTGCAGTTTACTTCTGTGCTTAAATATCTTGGAGGTACTTCCTGTTTGTTTAGGCTAGTACGTAATTCTTACCGCTGTAAATCGAGGCACGGTGTTCTAATATTGCGTTTCATCCTGTCAGTCCTGCATCCTGGTTGCTTTCCTCACCTCAGCATCTGTGCCCCTGAGAGAACTAACTACAGCAGTTGCTGATGTTGACCCCTTCCAAGCTGTCTACCCTCTTGCCCTAACCCTCAGTCGCCTGAACTTTTCCACATCCCATTAAAAAAATATGTAAAAATAGTAGTCTGACACTCTAGTGTCTGCAGAGTAATTCATTTTTACGTGTGTCTCTTAATATATTTGGTAAAATGTGTGAGCAGAGCAGGAATTACTTGGAAGATGATGCAGGCTGTTTTTTCAAATAAGGAATTTTTGCAGTGTTTTTCAAAAACCCACAACAGTGGCTATAATCTAAAGCATGATTAATAACAAATTAAGCATGAAAGAATCCTGTGCACCAGCACAAAAGCTTTTTGATGAATATAATGTTCATATTGCAGCATTATCCCCTAGTTCATGGTAATTATTAAATTTCAAAGTATCTGAAAGAGAAGATGGAGCAACTGTGTTTCTAATGAATCTGTAATGAGTTCTAAGGCTGGGTAACCATGCGGAGTTGAGGGATTTACATAATAATTATTATAACTGGACTAAAACTATAGAGCTATAGAGATCTTTTCCAGAAGAAATGAGAATTGTCTTAGAATTTAGTGAAAATTCAGCTTTTGTAGCTTGGCTAGTGATACAACTGTAACTAAGGAAAAAGAACTATAAGGAAGATGAAGTGATGGCACTTCACCATGCATGTGTAAAAGTGTGCCTGAAAGCAATGGACTTTATGGGCTGTATAACTACAAATAAATAAATTTTAATTTTATACTAATTGGGTCTCCTTTAGCCAATATTAGGATTCAGAAGAACTGAGTGTAGAGCGTTAGGTAAAAAATAAGCTGAGACATTTTTTTTTTTTTTTATTTTTTTTTTTTTAGAATGAGGATCACCAATAAAGGAGAGAGACTGTTTAATTTCAGTTGCAGGAGGAAGGTCTTTGCTTAGCTCTGAGGTGTTGCATGCTAACTTTGGGTTTCTTTGTTTTGTTTGGTTTTAATTTCCACTTAGATTCTTATACAGGGAATGGTCCAAAACTGGATTTATTGGTTTTCTGTAACATACAAAGAACTTACAATTTGTATCTTGACTAGGACTAGATGATTTTGAGGGCTCTAAAACAGTGAACTGGAAATTCTGATTTTCCTATGATAGTCATACAGTTTTCCTGGCAGCCAGCGTTTTACAACAAAATGACTTCATCTATATGCTGCCTGTCTTGGTTTCTTCCATCTTTTTTCTGTTGGGACCCATTTTTTAGATTGTAAAAGTGCAGCATTTTCTTGCTGATGTTAAAGGCAGCATTAAAATGAACCATGTTTCATTGCCATATGTTATGATTGAAGAACACCTGGTACGCAGTATTATGCTTGCGACTGAAAGCGCTGTGCTGGCCTAATAATTTGCCATCACAACTGTGACCGCAAAAATAAAGTTCTTGTTATTCTTTTTTGATTTTCTTTCTCCTTCTGCTCCATCAGGTGGACAGTTCTTGCTGCTTGGCCTCATCTCACAGCTGGGTTGGTTCTCTTTCTGTCAGGATACTTTCTACTCTGGTTTTCCCCTAACACTTGCTACTGATAAACTCAGAAACTTCTATGACTTCACTGATCTGATTACATTGCTCCAGAAAATGCTCCCTAGAGCATTTTCTGCTGCTCTCTACCTCCTGCTGTTGCACCATTTGCATGTGTCTGCTTTTTTCTGGTCTGATCCTGGGTGACTTTACTGGATGTGAGGTGCTCCAATGGTATACAGTCAGTTCCTGGGAAAAGTTGGTAGACAGTGAGGGAAAGTTGCTGAGGTTCACCCCCACCCCAAAAATCCCCCTTGATCTGTAGGGATGGATAGGACTCTCTCTACAGCTCAATTGTAGGCCCCTCTTGCAGAGTGAGCCCCTTGTTGAAGGGGTGGTTGGACAAATAGTAGGAGTAGGTCAGTTATTACCTGTATGTCCCAGAAAGTGTTCTTTTGTCTCGGCTTTGTTCTAACCTTGGGGAAGAGTGGCTGTAAAGCTGCTCATCAGAAAAGGACCTGGGGGTGTTGGTCAACAGCCAGCTGAATATGAGCCGGCAGTGTGCCCGGGTGGCCAAGAAGGCCAACAGCATCCTGGCTTGTATCAGAAACAGTGTGGCCAGCAGGACTAGGGAAGTGATCATCCCCCTGTACTCAGCACTGGTGAGGCCCCGCCTTGAATACTGCGTTCAGTTTTGGGCCCCTCACCACAAGACAGACATTGAGGTGCTGAAGTACGTACAGTGAAGCTGTTGAAGGGTCTAGAGCACAAGTCTTCTGAGGAGCAGCTGAGGGAACTGGGGTTGTTCAGCCTGGAGAAAAGGAGGCTGAGGGGAGACCTTATCGCTCTCTACAACTACCTGAAAGGAGGCTGTAGTGAGGTGGGGGGGTTGGTCTCTTCTCCCAAGTAACAAGCGATGGGACAAGAGGAAACAGCCTCAAGTTGCGCCAGGGAGGTTTAGATTGGATATTAGGAAAAATTTCTTCACTGAAAGCGTTATCAAGCATTGGAACAGGCTGCCACAGGAAGTGGTTGAATCACTGTCCCTGGAGGTATTTAAAAGACGGGTGAATGTGGTGCTTAGGGACATGGTTTAGTGGTGAACTTGACAGTGTTAGGTTGATGGTTGGACTTGATGATCTTAAAGGTCTTTTCCAAACTAAATGATTCTAATATCAGTGTTGGCTTAAAAAAAAAAAAAAAAGAGAGAGAGAGAGATCCAACTGTGGGATGCTGGACATTGTCCAGCAGTGCAGGGGCAATCACTGACATGTTATAAAAGCCCTTGTGAAGATAGGCGATTCCTCACTAGGTGTAGCAGGTATTTTCACATTTCATTCCCTTTCTTTTGCCTTCCGGAGGTACATAAGCCAGGCCTCTCCTTTTCTTTTTCCTGTTCCCTAGATGTGAATGTACCATGGTGATCCATTAGTCTTGTGCTGGTGAAGATTGAGGACAGCAGCTACAGAAGAGTGCTCAGAGCAGTTTATGTGTCTGAGGTCAGCAAACCCAACCAGCTCACCTCAGCCTCTGGTCGCAGGGTAATGAAATAGTTCATCTCAATGAGAGGTGTATGCTCTCCTTCACGCTGCCTTGCTGTTATGCTCAGTCTGTTACAAAGATGCAAATGCCATTTTCTGACCCCCCCCTTCCCCCCCCCCGCCATCTCCAGCCAGAAATCTTGAGGTCAAACAGGGTTAGTGTTGCATATGGAGTCAGAAAGCACATGGGTTACCTCTGCACTTGTCCCTGTCTCATGGCTCTAGGACTACATAGAAGGAGTTGCCATTTCCTTAAAACCTGAAATCCCTAAAGTGATGTCTGGATTTATGAAGTTTCTTTTTTGGAAGTTTTTTCTGTGTTCTGAGTCTGGAGCAGCCTGAGTCCAGACAAGGTGATTTGAACTCATAAAAATATTTAGTTTGGATTGATGTACCTTTACTAGTGAGCTAAAATGATCTGTTAATAGTGTCCAGAACAGTGAAAGACTTGATTAGGAAGACAAAATCTGATTTACAAACTTCTTATCTTCTTGAAGAATAATCTGGCTGCTTTGAAGTAGCCTTGCTTTTGAATCCTCACCGTGATGATATTTGTGTGTATGTCTCTGTACTCCAGAACTGTTTTTTTTTCCTCTTTAAAATGTGGTATCTAACACACTTTATCAAATACTCCTTGCCTAAGTGCAACTCTAGGAATATTTTGAGATGGAGCTGGATATGTTTTCTATGAGTAAATGGTAGTGTTTTTAAGCTGCGCATCAGTTTTTAGTTTATCTCAATTGAAAACAATCAAGAGATTAGCAAGCAATGATTTTTTTGTCCCTAATTCCCATATCAAAGACGTTTGTGTTAACTAGATAAAAAGCATGCTGAAGCAATATGTGCAAAGGCGTGTTTATTAGCGAGAAGGGATAAAGTTATCCTCACTTGACCTGAATTTTTTTGTTTTGTGCTTTTTCCAGGTGCTTCTAAAGCATTTAAATGGAATAATATTTTATACTTGAACTGCACTAGCATAATCTTCATGTTCTGTGTTGTATTGCTTAATTTATAACAAAACTGTAAGAAGTAAAGGTACTATTAATAAAATAGTGCTGTTCTTTCAAAAAAACAAATTAATGCTACTGTGAATCATACATTTTTAAGTTTCATCTGAGAACAGTGTTATTCAGTAAAGAAAATTGTGACTTCCTACTTCTTAAAATTATTATAAACATAAATCCATCTGTGCTTACTTGTGCTAGTGTAGTGTTAACAATATTACACAAGGAAACTATTGCTATAGCTCTGCTATCTCATTTGAGTCCATTCTGTGTATTCCAGTTGAGCCCCAGAACCACTACATTCTGTATTTGACTTCCCCTTCCATACAGGTTGTCATTAAGAGGAGCTCAACCTCCTGATCCCTTGCTCTGTCCTTGTCATATTTCCTGCCAGTTACCTACTGTGAACCATGAATGCTCATCAGGAATTGAAGCAGTAGGCTTCCAGACTCTGTCTTGGAGTTTTATGCAGGTGGACAAAGGAGCTGTGATTGAGGCAAAGAGATTTCTGCTTCTTTTTTTCCAGTGGCAGTACTGTGAGCACTGTCTATTTGAACTCTTTGATTCAATCTGCAATGCCTCACCCCATCAGTAATTTGTTCTGACGTTCTCTATGTCAAATCTGATACAATCTTCACGGAAAAGATCAGGGAATCCTTTTAAATCCTGAAATGAAAAGACTGTGTTTCTTTAGAAATTCAGTTTTGCTCCTTGTTCCTCACAACAATTTAAAGAGGATGCTGCCTTTAATTGCCATTATTTTTTATGCAGTATGCTGATGTTTTGGGGCTATTTCAAAGCAGAACTTTAGTGACATCACTCAATACTATGGTAAGTTTTTGAACTCAAAATCCATTATTACTGGAGAAAAGGCTTAATTGCTTAGGAAAAGCAATCTTTTGCTTTTCCTAAGCAAAAGAAGAGATCTTTGAGCTGTAGTTTTGCTTTGCAAGAGATGGAAGTGCTGAGAGGAGTGATCTCAGCAGATGACCAGGAAAAAGGATTCAAAGCAGAAAACCATCAGTGTCAGAATTAGTAACTAAACTGACTAAAAATTAATGTCAGAGTGAGTAGTGGAATAGGTGCATTTTTTCTTTCTTTACTTTTCCAAGTGTGCACATGCCTCCTCTGGAAGGAGGGGGCTTTCTGTCTCTTATGAGGAATATGACACACATATAACCTAGAAGTGCTTGAAATTTTTATCTTGAACTTGTTTTGTGTTTGGTTTTTTTTGAAAGATTTTTGGTGTTTTTAATATAAGTCATTTGTGATGACACCTGCTTCTGCTAAGGTGGGTCCCCCCTCCTCTTTGGGTTTTGTATTGCATTGATTCTTGAGGACGTTCTGTTTCTCTTTTTACCTCTTCGTTCCACTGATAAATCAATAAATATTTCAACTTAGCTAAAGCCAATCAGAACAGAAATAAGTTTTTCAAGGGTTTTTTTGAGGGATCTCTTTTAATTTTTTTTTTAATAGTTCTACTAGAAAGTCTGAAAACATTGTGCTTGGGGAGGGGGGGAGGAAGAATTTCCATTGAAATTATAAAGGGAAATGTGAGAAGTGATAACAATAGGAAGAAATCTAAACAACAGCAATGGATTGAAAAGTCATGTGGCTTCTGCTTGGATTGAGTGTTCCCTGTCACGTCCTATGGAAAATGACTGTGATGAGTTGTGCTGATGCAGCATTACAAACAGCTGCTCACACTGACATCAGCCTTTGTATGTGTTGGCTGTTTAAATACGTGAGGGGATAGTAGTGTAGAGCTGGAAGCATATTAAGGAATGCAGCTAGAACAGGATTTTGCTGAAGTTATTTTAAATCAGCTATTCTTTCAAAGGCGCAGAGACCTTAATGTCCATGCAGAACAAATGGGGAAGTCTGTTTCGTTGCCAGGGGATCTTCCCATTTCTGTTTTGCTGTCTTCCCCCTTTTCTTCCAACAGTGATCTATCAGATTCAGAGTGAAGCACCCTCGTACCACCTAACCCCTCTCTCTGCGGCAGTTTCTGTGCTATGCTATGCCTTGACATGCCTCCTTCCCCAAAGGCTGCCTTCCCTACCAGCCCACCTTAGCTGCAAGTGTTCTGTATGTAGTTTCTGGGTTAAGGTGAATGCTGACACTAACGCTATAGGAATGTAGACGGTTCATGCAGATACTTAACGCTGTGACTACAGATAGGTGAGCCGCCGTTGTTAACAGTCTTTTGAAGAAGGATGAATGGAAGCGGAAAAAAAAAAAAAGAGGAAAAAAGCAGGTTAGAAGCAGAGCCCTGCTGAGAGGATGAGAGGAGTGAGAGTTTGTTTCTGTGGTATGTACCAGCTGATTAACTTTCTGCTTTGACCTCTGCAAGTTACCCACTCCCTTTGAGGAGAGTTTGAGGACCCCCTTGGTAGGCATTGTCAATCAGAATTGGTTGGCAGATCTGCCACCTAGGGTGCCCTGCCCTCCATGAACTGTTGGCATGTGTCAGGTCTCCTCTGGGGAGTGGTGGCATATCCCTGTGCCAGGAGGCTGGAAAGCAATCTCCCTGAACACTATTTCTGGTATCGAGGATATCCCCACTGAACTTCCGAATCATTTGGTCCTTCAGGTGACATGATGATCCGGCATGTCAACTGTGGTGAAATGTGCGTTGTGAGGATGCAGCGTATTCCCTTTTACACCTGAGGGTGGGATTTGACTTCAGCTCAGTAATGCTTCTAGAAATGAAACTCCAGAAATAGCCTTAATTTTGGTTATGTGTTTAATAGACTTAGGCTGTGGGTCTGTTAAAGCAGTGTGTGTTTTGGAGCAACAAACTGAGCAGTTGAATGCTTGGATTCAGCTCCTGTCTGTGCCTCATATTGTCTTGGCTGATGCTGACACAGTACCCATCATGTCTTTCTGGGTCTGTTGATGTAATTGTGAAATTCTGAAAGTTGCCCTCTCCGTGAAGAACATCACTTAGATTTTAGGCTCCAGCAGCGAATGGCGCTCGTTTAAAGGCAGGATGCTGAGCAGTTCCTTGCCACAGGACCTTCCCCATGGAGGAGGTAACATGCAGCCATCATCTGGAGGCTGCTGGGTAGGGATCGTCTGAAACTGAGCAGAAGTTGTCGGAGTAACCTGAGAGCTGCTCTCTTTTTTCCAGGAGATAATTCCTAAAGGAGTTAACTATTAACTATCCTGACCAGTCCAGAAGACATTTCATCCTCTCACTGTTTTAGGCAAAAAGGAGAATGCTCCCTTTGTTTCAGCAGTCACAGTGGACAAAGCATGCTTACAAGAGGCTGAGATTTGCCCTTAAATACAGTGAGACATACAAGCTGTCACTTTACTCTGAAGCTCCTTGATCTGAAATAGTTGTGGTTCCCATCAGCTAGAATTCCCATCGCAGTAGCCAAAGTACATTGCTGCCTCCGTGCTTTTTGTAAGAAGTTTTTTCCTGAAATAGACGTTTTTGAAAAGTGAAGGATTTTTTTTTCTCTGATGTCCATCTGGTCTTTTCCTCTGCATTTGGAATGCCATGACTACTCAATCCACAGCACCACAGATAATTTAAGAGTCTTAAAAAAACAGCAGAAGTTTGTGATAAAGATTTATAGCCTATTAGGGTGCCTGTATATTTTTCCTCTGTCCAAAGCATCTTTGCATTATTGTGTTGTTTCTAAGGATGAAATTGCCCTTAGGGAGAACTGAAGTCCATCTTAAAAATGTACTTGAGAGTAGCATTCCTTTCCTAGAAATCAGTGTAAATAAAAGATGCGGTATAGGTAAACACTGAAACTGAAATCTGTTTCTTGGACAGTTAAGGTCCAAACAACAAATATTCTTCACAAAACTGACAAGGTAGAATAAGGACTTTTATTTTTGTTATGGATGGAATGAGTTATATCTATATTGTATTTCCCATGCCCCAGTAGAAAGCAGATTACATTAACGCCTTTCAGAACTGATGAAGTCTTAAAACAGTACAAAACAAACACAAGAAATCCAATGTCATTTAATGCCTTTGTTGCTAATTTCTTAGCTAAGAAGGTCAGGAGATAAAAGGTTAATGAAAGATGACTCTTTCTAGGCTACAGGGTGATTTTTATGGCAGGGTGACAGAAGCTGTTATGCAAGGGTTTCTTTCTGTTCACCTTTGGATTTTTTGCCCTCTCTGCTCCTCCTTGCACCCTGCAAGCTGGGCAGGCCTGTCCTGCCATCTGAATCTGGGTAAGTCATTACATGCCTGACTGACTGCAGGAGAAGGCTGGCATGCCCCAGGAGCTCAGGGCAGTGGGTCAGAAGGTGGCACTGTTCACTCTCTGCAGGGCTTGAGTCCTGCCAGGATGCTCTGAGCTGGAGACCATCCCTGGGGTGTCTGCTGCATGCTGTGCTCCTGGTCCTGGACCTTCAGGAACGAGAAATTCCTGTTTTCCAAGTACAAAATGGATGACTGCAGTAGTAACTGAAGGCGAGGTGGGAAAAGTTCTGAGGTCAGCTCCTTAAAACAGAGAGAGTGGATTTTAAGAAATAGTTAAAAGCACAGGAAGAAGAGGTGCTAACTTCAGGCAGTAGCATTGTCAGAGTCTGCAATGACCGTACCTGGCCCCTTGTTGTCTATTTGACCAGTTCAGCTGGCCAAGAACTCTTACAGATTATCCGATTTGGTGGGAGAACAAGCGTTCAAAGCGCTTTTAAAAAAAATTATGAAAACGTCAATGCTTTCCATAGAATCATAGCTGTCCAAATGTCGCATAACTTCCCACAAGAATGTATTTTGAGCAAAGATGCAATCCCAGAAATCAAAGTTAGGCAGCTGTATTTTCCTTTGCTGATGTGTTACACTTTCAGTTTTAGTGAAGCAGTGCTCGCTTCCTGCTGCTGATTGTTGTGTTAGTACCTTGTTTAAACATCTTTTGGGGAAGAACAAGGAGAATGAAGCTAATATAAAGTAAAAAAGGAGATTCTCTGGGATCATTTGAAATGAATCACTATTAAGCAATTCTACCTCACAACTTTTTAGAAAGTGAATATTTAATTGCTACTACTCAAATACATTTTCTTAGGGAACGGTTCCCCTCTGGACATCTCCTTTCTTTTTGGGTAATTTACTTTTAAAAATGCAGAATTCGGAATAATAGTTACACTCGTTAGGGAAGCAATAGCAGACTGACAGTCTCATGTGAAACACAGAGATAGCAGAGAGAAGCTTTTTTCCCCTCAGTGCTTGCCCTGACTCTGAGTGGATGCATCTTGAAGAAAAGTCTGACACAAATTCCCATATGTTTGTGCGTCTGTATATGTTAAAGAGAAACTTCTAATTGATGTTTCTGTGGGGATATAGGAATGCAGAATGACAGAAAATCTGCCCTTCCCCCCGAATAAAATATTTACTAGTCTGTCTGCCTCTGTAATGGATATAAAATGTGATGGGAGAAACATTAGCCACCAAGAAACCGATGGAAAAGAACAGCAAATTGAAATGAACAGACGTAATTGAAATAAGGAAAGAAAATAATTCATGAGTTGATTTTACAGAATTTGGAGAATTCCAATTCAGCTGAATAGTCCTTTAGAGACAGAATTTTCTTCACAGTAGATCCTATTGAATCTTGCAGTAATATGGTGCTTCCCTGCCTCTGCAAATTCATTTGTGCTTTTAATCTAATCCTTCTAAGGCTAATCTAAGCCTTCCTGTGCTACTAAATAGGTAGATATAATAACCAGTCTGTTGATTTGTGTTACTCTACCTGCTTTCAGACGCACTTGTTATACCAAATAGCTTTTACTTTGCTGGGCACTGTAGCTCATCTGTTTTTGCTGCTGAGTTTTCATGCAATAGTAAGCATTTTATAGTGCTTTCTTTCTGAAATATGCCTTTTATTTGTTTGTATTCTGACAATATATTCATTTTCTTTCAATTTACGTATGGTTTCTGATTTTTCATGTGTTACTGTCTTCCATATAAAGCATTTTTCGCCCAGCTGAGTGTTCATAAATCCTTGCCAGCTGTTTATAATTCACTAAAAGCCTATTTTCTGTTTCACACATCAGTTTGCATTGCAGGTAGGGTGGAATCTATTATGTATTTGTCTGCTGCTTTCTCCCAAAAAGCATGCCCAGTGTCTCATGTAGGTAAATCCTTTCATTCTCACCACTTCAGCCACCAGGAGGTTACAGCTGTATAGCTGGTCATGTTCATTGACCTGGAAGAATTCCGCAGAGGTACTTGACTCAAACATCCAAATTAATTTTCCAGTATTTCTTTTTTTTTTTTTTATACCTTTTTACATGGTTCTGTATATATCACAGTCATTTCTTCCAGGGCTTTGTCAGAAGCTTTAGTGAGTTCAGCCGCTATGGATCCATTAGGCAGTTGCCAAACAGGGTCTGTATGTGGTACAGAGAAAGGAATTATAAATATTAATGATTAAATCCTCTGTGTCACAGCTATATCCATCTCAGTGTATAAGGAATGACCATTCTTATGCAGTTTACTATGAAACCTGTCCATTTAATGATTTCTTTTGTATAATCTGAAATCCCATCATTTGGTTTAAGATTACATAATTTTTGAAGTCCCCTAGCCTTACTTCAAGTATGTTTCTGCAGAGAATAATAACGTATTTCTGGGTTAGCATTTACAGAATAAGCAGCTTTATAAGGCCATTGTTTAGCTAAAATTTCAGAAGTTAACCGCAAAATGATCCAAGGAATGAATTTTAAGATCATTTTTGGCTGGGCAGAGGTATAACCCGTGTACTGTGCTGACTTGATGGCTTCGTAAGACTAACCTTGAATTGACTAGAGGGTTTAGACCAATCGACTGACTTGACCAAACAATATCCTTTGGCCTTTTCTTTTATTTCTAATGTGACATCCTCTGGCTTCATCAGAGTTGTAGTCCCGAGGTAGAATTTCACTAGGATACCCCTTCTTCTGTTTGTCTGTATCCTTCTGTTCCAGCAGCTTGATTCAAAGATGCTGTGTGTGGTCTCTGAAATTCATTAAGTTCACTAAATACTTCCATAGTTGTGTATGTGTGTGCATATATATAGTGTGTGTATGTATATATATATGTATGCCGTTTGCCCAAAAGGTAAGTAGTCCTACAGTACTTGTTACTGGGAACTCCCTGCCTTAATTTATGGGCCTCCTGTCATCATTATTAAACTGCTTTTCTGTGTTAGTTACATTTTCATGTAAGTAATATATTCTGTGTTAAATTCCCAGATCCTCCAAGTCTTCTTCATACTCACCTGTTCTTTTAATTTGGATGGGGAATAAAGTGTCTCTGTGGGATTCTGAGGATTTCCACACCTGCAAGTTAATTTTGCCTCCTTTTTAGAACAGGCTGATGTTGCTTATCAGGCATCAGGGTCACTGGTGTTAGACTACACTGCTGAGCACTGAAGCCTTCTGGTCTCTCCCAGAAACAAAGCCAGACTTCCCTTTGAGAGGCACTTAGCCCAAGAAGGGAGAGGATTTCCTTGAATTTTAATCATACCCCTTATGTTTTCACCCAAACTAATGTGCTTTAGAGCTGTGCTAATTGACCTGATGTTCTGGTTTTAGATTTGTGGTAGTAACCCTCAGAGCTAATTTACACAACGTGCTTTGAGCTGAACTTGGTAATGCAAATATAATGTCCTATTAGCAAACTATGAATGGTTCCTACTGGGATTTGTACAATGATTCTGAGCTCATTATTACTGTCATTCAATACTGTGGATGAGTAGAGGAAAAATAATTAAACAAAATAGTACTTTAAATCCCAAAAGGAATGTAAAATCAACAAAGTTGAAAACCCAGAAGTCTTAACTTGTGTTTAATATGTACACTCTGTGGAAAGAGAGGAGGAAGCATGGGTATGTGTTAAACACTCAGCATAGCTGCCCAGCCTAATTGGATGGAAAAATTGATACCCAGTGAATCATGTACTTCCCCCAAATGATTCCGTATTTCTCCAAATTTAAGACTGATAATGTTATATGGAAAATGGTGTAAGAAGTATTTTCTTCTAATCCTCCTTTAAATAAGTCATCTTCCAAAAGTGTTGCTTGGGGATTTAGCTGTGTGACTCCTACTGATATCACTGGAAGTTTCACGGTTAAAAGCCACAAACAGCACTTTGAAAAAGGCTCTTGCAATCCAACACTGTGGAAGCGTTGCTGTGTGAGCATTTCTCACTTCTACAATTTGACCTGGTGTAAGCAGCAAAATTTATGGGAGACCTTAAAGTTCAGAAAACTGTTGCACGTTCCTTAACTTTGCATAAACATACAGGCTGGTACAAGTCCACTTCTATTAGATTGTGGGTATTTTGGCCCAACCTTTAAAATTCAACTAGGGGGGCAGGGGTGGAGAGACAGGCAGTCCACTCTATTCAACTGACATGTCAGTCAGTCAAGTAAAGAGCAGCAGATCGGCTGAAAAACTGTTGTGCAGTCTAGTGCTCTGTAGCACTTGGCTCTACTCAGACCTGTACAGAGTGCCCTAGAAAGTGGGCTGTGATGTGGTCGTCAGCTGCAGACCAGCTCAGGCCCAACAGAGTTCCTCCTGGGCTCAGTTCTTCCAGCAATGGCTTTCCAATCTGCTCTTGTTATGATTTTTTTTTTTGGTACTATTTGATTCCATCCACTTTTTTTTCTGGCACTACTCCAGTCTGTTCCTGGGCAGACTGTCTCATTACACTGTTAACTGCCCAATAATTAAACCAGATACCTGAGCAGGAAACCCAAGTCATCTTCTCTGTGTTCAGGCTGTGGGATTGGTGGAAAATTTCTTTCCCTAGGCATCACAGCCCAAATTTGGTGTAGTCCAACTGGTGGCCTGCACACGATTCCATCTACCTGACCACCTTTTCCATGAAGGGGTGATGAGAAATGGGTGTTGTCTGAAGAGCTGATTACTTTCTCCTAAGAGAAGACTGAGAGAGGAGGCATAAAATCCTAATTTTGTACATTTTGGAGCAGCCTCATAATACCGCTGTTGCTATGGGTTTTGGGATGTCTGAAGATTTGGACCTTGACTTTTACCAGAGTTGGACTTCTAGCTCATGTCTTCAAAACGTAAGAAATTAAAACTTTCCAGCTGTCTCTGGAAAAATGATTTGCGTCATGAAGGTTACGTCAACTAAGCATGTGAATTCATACCTAAAGAACATTTGGTATTAGAAAATGTTAAATTAAGCTACTGTAGGAAGAGTCTAAATCAACCATTGGGAAGTTATTTCAACATCACCAGAATGACCAGTAAAGCATCCACAAACTACTGACTTGGGAGTCCTTATTAGATAGTGCTAAAAGTTTTCTTTTCTGGCAGTTAACTTAAGCACTGTAAGTTTGGTGTGGAGAGCAAAAGCAGAAGTAAAATTCCTTCTGGTAATGAATGATTTACAGCTTTAGGGAAAAAGCAAAGCTGACAAGAACTGAAAAAAAAGGAATTTGAAAGGCAGAGGAGTGGAAAGAAAAAAGAATGGAGAAAATGAGATGCAAGCAGTGTAGACTTTGGAGTCAGGGAGGGAGGCACTTAAGGTAATATGGCAGACAATATGTAAAAAAAAAAAAAAAAAACATAGTCAAAAGTCAAGAAAAAGTGTCACCAGAAACAGTTATCTTCAGTGATGAAAAAAAAAAGTCACTGCATTACACTGCTTTGAAGATTGAATCCACTCATTCTACTTACAATATAGCGATGCTGAGACTCCATGTGAAGGGCAAGGTCTTTAATTCCCTTCTTTTATGGGCATTACTCAAACAGAGGTCTTAGAGTTTAATTCAAATAAAAGATTTTCTATTGATGCTGAAACTGTCTGCTTCAATCTCGAAAGAGATTTTGAACCAGTAATAAGGCTGCTTTTTTGATCATCTCTCTAAGCAAAGTATGAATGAAGTCTTTTTTTTGCCAAAAGAAAAATGTTACAGGGACCTCAAATATTTCATAGTTTATCTAGATAAGGGGAATATGCAGATTTATGTTTGGCTCTGGTGACAGAAGAGGGTATCAAGGAAAAAAAGTATGAAATAAAGAGTAGCATAGGTGAAAATTACATGGTCATCTGAAGTGTAGTAGGTTTTGTCTTCCATTGGAATATCGTTGGAATCCCTTGTTTATTGTGCAGCTGGAAGTGGTGTGTGCAACTAATTTTTAAAATGTACTTTATCATCTTATGGGAAATCTTACGGCTTCATTTGGGACCACCTTAATTTACTGATGTTAAAGCTGTTGCTTTCAAGAGCTCTAGTGTAGTAGTTTTGCACTAGAAAGTTACTAAGAAAGCTAACAAAAATTTTATAGTGTAAGCAATATTTTTAAGTCAGCCAAATAAATTAATCATCCTGTCTTGAAAGCAGTTCAAAAAAAGTCTGCCCACTCAACAGTGCAGACTTGTGTCTGTGACTCTGCCCTTTTGGGTGCTCAGGATTAGTATGAGCACTTAGTGCACATACATTCTTGTTGCTACATCTGTTTTGCTCAGCTGCTGTGATTTCCCCAATTACATTTTGTAAATCTCTGCTCCAGCTTTGCATGTTAGTAGCAGAGAGCCTTTTAAGGCATCACTGCATGTTCATGGTCAAAAGCAAGGTGTTTATGTTGATACATCAAGTATAGCCAAGTATTATTGATGGGCTTAATGAAACTCATAAGCAGTTGTGTGCAGGCTGCATAATCATGGAATTATAGGATACTTTGGGTTGGAAGGGACCTTTAAAGGTCATCTAGTCCAACCCCTCTGCAATGAGCAGGGACATCTTCCACTAGATCAGGTTGCTCAGAGTCCTGTCCAACCTGACCTTGAATGTTTCCAGGGATGGGGCATCTCTCTGGGCAACCTGTTCCAGCATTCCCCCACCCTCATTGTAAAAAATTTCTTCCTTATATTTAGCCTGAATCTACCCTCTTTCACTTTATAATCATTACCCCTTGTCCTACTGCAACAGGTCCTGATAAAAAGTTTGTCCACATCTTTCTTGGAAGCCCCCTTTAAGTTCCGAAAAGGCAGTAATAAGGTCTTGCTGGAGCCTTTTCTTCTCCAGGCTGAACAATGGCAATTCTCTCAGCCTGTCCTCATAGGAGAGGTGCTCCAGCCCTCTGATCATTTTTGTGGCCCTCCTCTGGACCGGTTCCAATATGTCCATGTCTTTCCTGTACTGAGGGCTCCAGAGCTGAATGCAGTACTCCAGGTCGGGTTTCACCAGAGCGGAGTAGAGAGGCAGAATCACCTCCCTAGACCTGCTGGCCACTCTTCTTTTGATGCAGCCCAGCATATGGTTGGCTTTCTGGGCTATAAGCGCACATTGCCTGTTCGCGTCCAGCTCTTCATCCAACAGTACCCCCAGGTCCTTCTCGGCAGGGCTGCTCTCAATCGCTTGTCCCCAGGTTACTGATTCTGTGGGTTGCCCTGATTCAGTTGCAGGACCCTGCCCTTGGTCTTGTTGAACCTCATGAGGTTCTCAAGGGCTCACTTCTTGAGCCTATCCAGGATAATGCCAGGAGGAGGCCAGGGCAGAGATTATTAGGGATTAAGGAAAGCAATCTGTTATGGCTGTCTACTCCTTGTACCTGACATGGCCACAGAACAAACTCTGCTCAAGCTCTCTGCTGGGCAGCTTCACATTTTTTCTTGTTTAGAAGCCCTGTAATTGCATTGCAGAAAAGATGCCTGGCATACCCAACAGCAGTCAAGTAGTTTACAAAGGGTTTCTGAAAACTGCAGTGTATCGGACTATGTGGGACACTTTGCTTCTCTGTATCACTGTTCATTGTCAGCTATTTTTCAAAAAAGAAATTGCTGCTTCTCTGTAGTTTGAAGACCTGTTCCAGATCCTTGGAGAGAACAGCAGTGCAAAAACGCAAGTTAGTGCTATTTGCAGTTATCATTTGTAAGTGTTGGTACAGGAAGCCACTGCTTTATTTGATGTCATTTCAAGGTTGTTAAAAAATAGCTTGCAATGCTGAATATTCCTTTCTCGTTGCTCTTGCAATTTGTATTACTTCTAACCTTCAGTATATACCTTTGAGCTCTGCTTTGCTTTCTTTAAAATATTCTTAAGAACTGATGTATTAGCAGCCATTTGTTTTACTGGAGTGAAGATACGTTTGTCATTTTGCTTTGCCAGTGTCCTTTTTTTAACACCTTTTTTTTCCCTTTTTGTTGCTTTTCAAAGCTTTTGTGCTTGTACTTGGCTCTCCCTTTCATCTCTTTTAGTAGCCAGATTCTATGGCCACATTTGGGAGGAAATTCCAATTATTTTTTTTTTTTTTGGCTGTGCTGCAGTGCTGCGTTTTTGTTCCGTAAAGAAGTGTTGAGCATAAACATCTTCTGCATTAAATAATTGGATTTCTTGAAGTACAAAATGTATTTTATCCTCTGGCTGAGGGCGCTCTCTCTGTAGGTGCCTGGGTTCTTGCTAATTTGTATAGCTTGACTAGCCAACATGTTGAGCTGGAGAAAAGAGAATTAGAAATGTTAAGACTAGCGTGAAACCTTGCAGAGTCCTTTTTGAAAAAAATGTCTGGAGGGGTTAGAGTGATTCAAAGAAATCTTTGACCATCTTTCCTTTGTGACCTTAAATTAAAAAGCCAAAGTGGGTTATTAATTTAATATAATTCAGGTACTAAAACATTAGATGTAATACCGAATACTTGAAAGTTCAGCAAAACAGCCACTGTGGGAGAACTTAAAACAGCTACTGTGAATTTTAGAAGCCCCGATGTTGTTGAATGGCTGTGACATAAGTCCGATGGTCTATGGATCTATTAGCCATAAGGTATCCAGTTAAGCCAAAAATTGTCTTATAGTTTGTCTCCTCAGAGAAAAGAAGTTTGAACTGTTGCTCCTTTTCATAATATAGGCATTAGCTGTTGTCAGTTATTGTCACGGAGCTTAGCTCCTGCTGAAAGCCTAATTGTTCTCTGTTGTTTCTCTTGGATAGATGTAGAAATGGCTCATTCTGGGTCTTCTTGTTTTGTCTAAGAGTGTTAAATTAAATCTTACTTTCAGGAAAAACTTGAGGCAATTCGAGTCACAAGTTTGAACTCTTTTGGTGCCTATGCACATGTCGAGTATGGTTGCCTTGTTAGCTTGTGTAATGGTTTCCAGATGATCTCTTTTGACTGCTGACAATCCACAGAGGCCAAGCTGGACACATGGCTCGCCTTGATGTTCAGGCTTTGCTTTGTGAAGAGAAATGAGAAAAAAGAAAATTTCTTTTTTTTTGGGGGGGGAGGGAGGTGGTGTCTGAACAGATGGTCAGCAGAGAACGGAAGTAATAGGTTGCAAACATACAGAGAGGAAAACCAGGTAAGAGAAAACGTGAGGAGAATGTCGGCAGATTTCTCTCTCTCCCCCTACCCTCCCCTTCGTTTCTTCCCAATTGCTTAGTGAAGAATAGAAGAAAAATAAGAATGGAAAATGAAAGGAAAACTTCCTTGTGTTTTTTTTTTTTTTTTGACAGAATATGATACTTTTGATGCTAAGGTGCATCGATAAATGATTGTATAATGTTCTAGGTAAACAGTGACGTGGGTGGCTGCAGAGAAGGTAGCAAAACTGTTAAGAGGGTCCTATCTGTGTGATGGGATGGGAGAGTGAACTCAACCATCACCTTGCCTGTAGGAGAATTCAGGAGCCTCCTGCCCTGAGGATGTTCTCAGTGTGGATAGAATAGAATAGTTCAGCTGGATCTCCAGCATCACTCCAGAAATGGTGCTGTGCAGTCACGCTGGAGCTAAAAAATTTACATAGCTTCATCTCTCAGTTCATTTTGAATAAAGTAAAGCCTGTCTGCAATGAAGAAAACCTTTCTGGGGGAAGCTGGCTTCTTTGTCAGCAGTGCAAAGCAGAGAGATAGTTTGCTTCTGGGGTTTCCCACCAATGAGAACGTTGCCATCCAGTGCCAAGCGTGTGAAGAGGCAGGAGTGGTTTTCTCCAGATCTGCAGCCAGTTTAAGGCACCATTTGGTGCCCCCCAAACACAGCACTCATAGCTTTCAAGTCATCTGTGTAAAAGCAACCAAACCTGTGACGGGGTTCTGCGCCTGGCCAGTGGTGACTGCAGAGGTGGTACATGCAGGAGAGAAGGTTAAGTTGGAAGGCCTGGAGGCTACTCCAGACCCGTGGCTGGACAGGTGGGTAGTCTTGCACTAATCTCTTTAGAACCCCTCCCTCCACTTTGTGTAGCCTCTTAAAATATCAAGGCAGGTCTGTTGTCATGTAACTCCAGTGCTCTAGTCACTGCTAGACCAACATTTCACCTGCAGCCCCTTTAATTTAGAAGCAATATACTTGCTTTGATACTGCATAATAAAACAATTCATAAAATTTCACTGGATTTTTTTTTTTAAAGGTAGACTATTTACTGAAAGCGCTTAGAAAGTAAATTGCCTCCTTTCCCACCCCCCCAGCCCCGCCACTGTCTCCCACATGTAGCACAGGAGGAACGGCTTTGTGTCTGGTTCACCAGATTTTACAGAAATCTGAAAGAAGCTTAGAAAACCTGTGATGGTATGGTAATTCCCTTCAATTTAGGTAATTAATCATCACAGAACTTGAACTGTCACTTTAGATGAAAAGTGCCACGTACAGTGAAGAAGGTTCAGGAGGTAAATTCTGGGAACGTCTTTTTTTCAAATATGCGTTTTTATGCAGGGTGGTTTCCCTCCACCCTTTTTCTGCCTTGCAGACCTTTTGTGCCATGCCCAGGGAGACAGAATTGTAAGTTGTTATAGGCAGAGCTGCTGACACCTGTCATTTCTCTTTATAAGGTCTAGTTTTCTGGGTTTTATTTCTTTGTCAAACTTCTGTTCACACTGAGTTTTTCTATACCTTATATGTGCCCTGACATCTAACTTGAGGGCAGGATGTGGCTTCTGTTAAAATCAGTAGTTTCTATGTACTATATGTTTAGCTGTAACTTTTTTACATCAAAGGCAAGGTATCGCTTGACTTGTTGCAGGCTCAAATTCATCGTTGCACCAAGGCTTACAAATTAAGCTGGCTGTAAATATGTTGAGGCCTTGTATGCAGAGAGACAAGCAGATGGAGCATGTTCATTGCCTGCTTCTGCTATGTGTTAAAACCACTGTCATCTCTCAAAATGAGCTGGTACTTGGCCTTTCTGGGGTCTTCTAAAGAGAGAAAGCTTGTTGTCATGGGTATTGTGGTGTCCACCCACTCCCATCATTTCTAGAGGTTAGACTGTACTCTTCCTTTTGTTCAGGATGTACCCATGTGTTTGAGAGAAGGTTAACAGTAGACCTTCTGTATCAACAACCCCAAAGGGAACTTCCTGAGGAAGATGAATTGTTCACTCTGTACTTTTCCTCTTTTCCTGGTTCAGTGCAGCGTAGGTGGGAAAATGCTATGCTGTCCTGTGTTCTGCCAATGTTGTATTTCTTTATTACTCTTCATATATTTTCATTACTTTTCAGATTTTTATAAAGATTGAGGGTATGAAGTGGCAGCATACTATAAGATTTTAAATGTACGAGTGAGCAAAATATTTTAAGACAGTGATGTTCAAGCTAGAACCTTTAATTTTTTGTTTCTATATATCAGAAAAGTTGCCCTATGGTATCGGAGCAGTTGACCATCTAGTGCTGCAGAATCAAGTGAAAGTGGTGGTGGAAATCTTCATGTGGACAAGATGCAAGATACTGCATCCCTCTGAGAGCTGTGAGAGTAGTGGTGTGGCATTTGACATTAGATCCCTGAAAGCCCCCTGTCCTCTTGTGGGATGGGATTATGATAAGATCAACGTTACCAAATCACCCAGCAGTTGCTGCAGACTCTCTTCCATCCAGAGGGGCTGAGGCTGTCTGGGAGCCCCGTACACTGCATTCACGCAACTTGGACCCAGCAGAACTGCTGTGCTTGAACTACCCACTGGCATGTCACTACCCACTGCATGCCAAAGCACAGCTTTGCATTTGTGTGGCAGGGCAGTATCCTGGTCTCTAGGCCAGCTGTTTTCAGGAGGAAAAAACCTTGTGGTTGAGTTATGGAATCCTCTCCAATTAGGCAGATAGTATCTTCAACTCCATCAAGTAAGACTAGGTTATGTCTTTAAATGTGTGGCTTTAATTTCCTAGATGTTCGGTACTAATTTTTGTATTTCCAGTTCACCTTTTTGTAGTCTTCCTATTCACAGAATAGCCAGTCCATTGGACTCCCCCTAAATTTTGGCCACCAAATTACTCCCACTCTGGTGGGAGTAATTTCCCCAGGCTAATCTTGTGCTCTTCTGCAGTGATATTTAGAGGATTAGCGCATTCCTTAGAACAAAGCATGATTGCTGGAAGAGACAGGTCGTAACTATGTATCTCAGTATTTACTTCATTACTGGAAGACAGTCAGTGAAGCAGAATAGAATTTGGTTGATTGACTTGACCCAGAATGTTAGCTTTTTTGGAGTACGCCTTTATTGAGCCACCTGTTTTCTTCTCTTTAATCCTGGCCTTTTCTATTCTTTTTACTTGAGTTCCGTGGGAATAATTCAGTGGAGAGAGGCAGTTGTCCTTCACGCAGAGCTTGTTCTTTGGGTTTTTCCACTGTCTGTCTGCAAGATGCAAAATGCCTTACCATTCTGTAATCCAAAATCTTGTTACTGGGGCTTGATAAATCATCTTGGCATGTAGTTGAGCAGCTGAGATGTCTTCTCTGAAATTTGACTGGCTTTTCAAGTTAACCTTTCAATATATTGAAGCTTTTCCGCAGTTTTTCAGACCACAACTTTGCACATTAATGCAGCACATCTTCCACATTTAACAAATAAAATAGTGACAGGACAAGCAATCTGTCAACCTTGTTTACACACAATTCTAACCTTAGAGTTTACCCCAGGTGGATCAAAGCATGTCCATGCAGTTACTTCTATTTTTAGATCACTCTTAAGAACCAAATCTCATCCTAGATCCTTAAGTCAGCCAAAAATCTCATTGAAGCCAGTGGGAGTTTTGCTTTACCTGACTAATATAGTATTTGAGAAGGAACGTAGCGCTTGTGGATCGGAGAGGCTAATTGTATAGGCTTCAGGTTTTTTGTGCAGGCAGGTAATGTCTGGCAGTTCTTTTCATGCTGTGTCTAGATCTGCTAGCAGCCATTGAGGCCATTCCAGTCTTTAATTTTGTGTCAAAATGTGTGTCACTATGCACCCCACAAAAAAAGAAAAAAGGGGAAAAAAGGGGGCTGGGAAGGTGTGTGTATGTGTAGATTAAAAAAAAAAAAAAAAGTCTTTTAAAATGAAAGGCAAAAAATTAACCTTGGGCTTTGTATCTCTGGGATTTAAGGTGCGGATCACTAGTCTGCTAGAGAACTATAGACCTGTAGACTAGCACTTAAAAACTGCTGTGATACTGGCTGCCAATTTTTTGAGGCACCCAGTGCAATTTTTATTCTTCTGAGATGCTAAGCATCCACATCCAGAGCTTCCATATGGACACTTGGTTCAAGGTGTCTCCAGTCAGATACCCACTTTTAGAAAGCTTTTGAAAATATTGATCATAGAATCCAAAGCATGTGTCAGGGTCCATAGGTGTTTGTAAGCTAAATTTGTGAGGGCTGAGACCGAAGGATAAAAATGATGATACACCTTCATGTGCAGGCTCAAATAATATTTGTAAGGAAGAGAAATAGCATGACCCCAGTGGGTGTGCTTTCAGATGAGAAACAAATGTGATGTTATTTTAGAAGAACTCTATGTAGGTTAATTATTGAAAGAGACTTATTCAGCTTCTAAAATGGCAGCCTTACGCTCTGTAACAACTGTAAGGCCACCACAGGAGCTCAGTGTTGCCCCTCAGCTCTGTCTGAGCGGGACTGATTCCAAGACTAGACTTTGTTGCTGTAAGCAGGAAGAAAAATATATGATAAAATAAAAGCAAGAAATGCTGAATCACTTTTCTTCAATTAAGGCTTCACAAGAAGAGTCTATTTTTAATCTTAGCAAAAACCCTGGTGTCTGTTATTCCATGAGTATTTATACTTTTTTATTTTAATAACTCCCCTCAAGGGCAATATGAGCTAAGCATGTAAATCCCCAGAGAGCTGATGAAAAAAGCAGTCCCATTCACTTAAATGTAAAAATAAACCATTTGGCATGTTTATGCAGAAAAGAATCTCATAAATTATTATTACTTCTTCTTCTGTCATTTAGTACTTTCTTAGCTAGATTGAAGTCACGCACAGCTTCCTGTTTGCGTTTTTTGCTTTGAAGTGATGGTGAATAGATTCATTAAATTAGAACAAAAACCCCTGCTAATTTGTTGCTTGTCTTCTGTTTCAAATGGATGATCTAAAAGACTGAAGGTATCTGTGTATTTGCTGTGGTGCTGCTTGCAGTTTGTTACGAGGGAAGTAAGCTCCATCAGATTTTTAGGCAGTATTTTCCTTCCAGCAAAATCTCCAGGTCACAGCTCTTCCAATTACATGCAGAAGGCGGCAGGGAGACAAAGCTAGTCTGGATAGCTTTCTCTTTCAGCAGCAAAGTTTGCATTTCTTTTAATGTAGTTAAAACATTTGACAGGAGAGAGTGGGGTTTAGCGATGTGAGGTGATTTCCAAATGAGTGTTACCTTTTTACTGACCTACTTTTGACTAGTGGTGTATTCTTGTCCGTTACTTTTTGTCGTTGAATAATGCTGATATATTAAACTGTGTGCTTCAAGGGCATTGTAAAATTGCATGTAGGGGCAGGACGGAACTGTGAAAGTGTGAATTACTCTATCAGATCATACCCAATTAAAAAGTGACAAGCACAGCAGGAGAAATTGAAAGCAAGGTTTATCTTTCATGTAACATAAGAAGTCACTATATCAGTTAGAAACAAAGTGAGTGTGAAACAGATTCTCCACCTCTTCTCATCCCTCTACAAAAATTAATAATATCTGCTGACTTCATTATTCAAAAGAATAAGCCCCTGAGTTGTAATAGCTCGTGTTGAATGATATTACGACAATGGCAAGAGAAGGGGAAGTACGGCAGCCATCCACCTTTAAGCTCTCTGCTATCAAAGCATGCACTGGACCTCAGGTCAGCGCATTGGGGATTGACGGATAGGGAGGTTGGAAAAAGTGGTGGTAGTCTATATAAAACTGTAGTGTGTCATTAAAGGAAGACTTGCAGTCTTAGAGGCTCTCCGCAGTTCCACAGGAAGCGTAGGAATAAAAGCATGGCAAGGAAGCCAGGAACTTCTACTGAGTCCTGGAGTTGTTATAAAACTCCTACAAGCTAAGGAAACTTATTTAACTCCAGTGCCATTGCAAAAATCCTTATATAACCTTTTCAATAGCACGCACCAGTACTCTTCTAATGGTGAGATGTGTCTGTGAATGTATAAACGAATGCATGGCACTTAAGGACATGGTTTAGTGGTGGACTTGGCAGTGCTAGGTTAATAGTTGGCCTCAATGCTCTTATAGGTCTTTTCCAACCTCAACAATTCTATAATTCTATGTACAATATAATCTTCCAGAATGAATCCTCCTGGCTCAAGATGTTGTGTTGCAGAACCTGTTCTGATGGTGAACCTGGATTAAAGATGTTATGAACAAAACTGTGGTTCTTTCCAGAGTACTAGGCTTGTGGTGGTTTTGGATTTGGGGTTTTTTGGTTGGTTTTTTGTTTGTTTGTTTTTGGGTTTGGGTTTTTTGTTTTGGTTTTGCTTTTTGGGTCCCTTGTCCCTTTTTTTTTTTCCCCCTATGTGTGGGGTTTTTGTTGGCTTTTGTTTTGTTGTTGGGGGTTTTTGTGGGTGGGGTTGCTAATCTAATACACTATCTCATAAAATAAACAAAAAAAACCTGAAAAAGTAAATCAGCTTTGCAAAATGTGTCCTATATTTGCTATTGGAAGGCAGACCGCTTCGGTGGTGTGTGACTGCTGTGTGACCAGATGAACACCACCACCTGCAGACAGTCAATGTTACGTTGACCCTGATGCTTGCTGCTAATGGGTATTACCCAAGTGGCTTCAGATGGTGAACGCCTGTGTGTGTGTGTGAACACAACTTTAGCACAGCTCATTAGGTTAACGCTGAGTTTTCAGATTAGGCCTTAGTGTATGATGTTCTACGTTGTGAAATAAATAAAAAAATACAGAAAATACAAGGGGAAAGTAAGAAATATGAAGCACTTGATATGTTTAAGCTGTGCTTGGAGACATTGTATTGTAGGACAAGATACGGGGAGGTGGATGGGTAAATTCACAGGGTACCTGATCCATGTAGCAAGCTTTGCCCATAAAAACAGTGAAGCTCTGTAGAATGCATCTTCGTATAGGTTATGTATTTAATTGATGTACAACGAGTTAAGAGTTTAAAAGGGAACAACTGATTAACATTCCTGCCAGACTTGGAGTTGGCAAGCAGCTGTTAGGGAGGGGAAAAAAAGCTATCATAATGTGAAAATTATGAAAAGCTATCATAGCATGAAAATTATCCTCCTCTAAAAGCCCCCATTCGTACTCATGATGGAATGCAAAGGGTCATCTAAAAGAATGGTATTATTATTGTGTATTATGGTGAATAGGTAGTTTAATGGAGTTTCTTCTGAGTGAAGAAGTTGTAGGGACTCATACACAGGCAATATCTAGGTCCCAAGTTTAAAAAAAACAAACAAGCAAACAAAAAAACCCCAAAACACCAAACCACCAAAACCACCCCTAAATCTCCTAACAATCTTGAGTGCTAATTTGTTCCATTCCATAGTGGTTTGGTTTTATCAGAAGTTTGATGCAAGATTCATAACATTTTAAAGGACTCTTGTGCATGGACTGACAAATTAGTTAGGCTTGCCTGCTTCTCCTGAAGGTAAAGGGGAGGACCTAACTTGGGGGGGTTCTTTCTTTTTTTTTTTTTGTGTGTAGTTTTTGGTTTTGTTTGGTTTTGGGTTGGTTTTGGTTTTTTTTTTTTTTGGTCGGGAGGAAACTTCTGTAAACTATGCTTTTGTTAGTCTTAGCGTTTTTCTGGCACAACCAAGCAGTCAATGCATTAATTACTGGATTTATTAATGTAATACGGATACAATAGACTTTCAAGGAAAAAAAAAAGGAGAAAACACCCACACTGTAATTTGAATGGGGAAGAGATTAATGGAATTCTTATTTCTGATACATGTCAAATTTGTGGGCAAGAGATGAGTTCATTTAAAAAACAAAACCAAAACTGTACAGTTATGCCATTACTTAACTTTGAGTTTTATTTTGCAGTGACGACTGTAAAAGAAAATGCTGAAAAATACATGGAGGTGCTGGAGGATAAACTACATAGGTAAGGATGAAGGATGATATAATGGAAACCTTTGAAAGCTTAAAAATGCTTGTTAACGCAGCATTGACATGCATGATAGCATTAGGGAACGTTTTGGAACTTGCTTTAGAATAATGCCAAAAATAGTTCAAAGTTGGAAATCCTGTGTATGTTATTTGTTAAGACCTCTGTTCATGGCTATGTTCAGCAGCTTTGCCAGCGGTCTGCCAATGGATGCAGGTAAAAGAAAGAAATCACAGTGTTCTGTAGTGCATAGGACTGCTCTGGAGCAGTGCTGGTACGGCCAGAGAAAAGGGAACATGCGTGTGGTTGGTGTGCGTTGCTCCAGCTCTGCCTGCAGGTGCTGTAATCCATGGTGTGAGCTCCTGAACACCCACCAGCCCTGAAGTATTGGGGATGTGACAGCTGGCTGAAAAATTCCCCCTCTGTTCCTATTGAAAACCCAACTCTGACCTGAGCCAAGGGATCCCTTACCAGAATTCTGGGCATCTTTAACAAGTAATGACTCTTATATAACGAGTTCTGAAAGAATGCCATTTGGGGGGATTGTGGAAAGCAAATAGAAACCAAGACAACAATGGAGATATTTTAAGAACTGAATCCTAATGCAGAATTTATTTATTTTTAGGCCTTTTTTTTTTTTCCCTAAACAAATGCTGGCATTTATTTTTCATTTCCTTACTGTGTGAAGGGCACTCTAGATCACCCTCAAGTTTTAGGGTGTTTCTTGAAATATGGTTAGTAAATGTTGCTCTGCTGTTGCAATGGAATCTTCTGTTATAGTGGACTTTGCCTTGCAGAGGTATATTTATATTGGAAAAAGATTTCATAGGAAGTAATTGGAGTTTGTGTCTTGATAAAATGCAACCCACCAAATTACCGTCGCTTCCTTTTCTATTACTGAGCATGTATAATTAATAAACTTGTTGCCCTTGTTATTTTTTGTTGTATTGATAAAGAACGGATTCTAGATCTTTAGATCTGCTCCCTCATACTTTTGAATACAGAAGTATTTATTTTGCATAACTCTTAAATTTAAAATTAATTTAGAGCACTAAGTGAAAAATGATTGAAACAGACCTCAAAAATCAAGCTGTGTGTCTGTGTCCTCCCTAATCCCACCATAGTAACACTTCTATTCCAAATACTCCAATCCATTAGTGTAAAATGAGTCTTAAGAACTTTCTGTGCGTTGTCTTTTTGAAAAACGTACTCTTTATTAAAAAAAAAATATATAACGTATAACAACATGTATTGATGCTTCTAGGCTGTCTGGATTTAACTGACATATCAGGCTTCCAGAAACAAGTAAATTTCGCTTTAACAATTAAATACTTGGAGAATCTGTATAGACTTCTTTCTCTTTCCGAGAACTTATGAGATAGAATTTGCAGTTGTGGCTTGTTTTAATTTATTTATGCCTTTTCGTATAATTTTTCAGGTTGTCTACCTGGACTTCTCTGCATCAGTATTGTAAATTGCAACACATTTTTATGTGTCTTGATAGGTGCTGTTAATGAGCTTGCAGCATGCTTTTTTCCCTTTTCCTGCTATTTCTGGGAGAAATTTCCATGCTGAACTGCCAATATTCATCCTGCTTCTATGGGGAGTATCATTTCAGGGGAGGGATTAAAAGTTAAGCCTTCTTTTTGGCACTGCTTTATATTTTGGAAGCTTTTTTTTTTTTTTTTATGAACAGTAGTTAACCATTTCAAACTTCCCTTAGCAGATTTAAAGAGTTGTCGAATATTGTAATATCATTTGTTGCTTTTGTATGCAAGGATTTCCTTCCTCAGTACTATATAAACGTGGGCCTGTTTCGGCTATAGGCTTCAAAGTTTTGCTGTTGAGACAAGTGTTCTTCCCAGCCTTTGCTGAGGAGGCGAATGTAGGAAGTCCGAGTACATTGCTGCAGCTGTACTGGTACATTTAACATGCACTTTGGAGTTTGCCATCAACTTCTCTGCCTCTAACAGACTGTTGTGGTGTTCCCAAGCTTCTAAAATTTCCCTTCCTGCCCTTAAGGAGAAAAAAAAAAACAAACCCAACCCAAAAAAAAACATCATCAAGAAACCCCCCTAAAACCCACCAAATAAACCCAACAAAAAAACTCCCCAAAAACCCACCAAGTGCTGGCCAAGTCCCCAGATGGCAAAGACTCAGTCTCCTGAACCAGTGACAATTTTTCAATATGTACAAATGGTATTATTCTAAAAATAGTTTATACCAAGTAATTAAGGGCTAAGAATTTCTTTTAATGTTGGTGGGAAGAGAAAATCTCTATAATGTTTATACCAGAAAGAAGTGTCTAAGATACTGCATCTTTACTTTTTTTTTTTATATTTATGCTAATAAATTGGTTATAGATACTTGTTTTTTAGAGGTTCTTTGGGCTTTAAGTAATTACCTACACCTGCTTCACAGCTTATGTAATTAAAAAAAATAAGCAAGAGTCCAAGAGGTGGCTTTACACTCCCCCACCCCCATAGAGAAGTAACTTGAGAGACTGTTTCTCTTTTTTTGGTCTTCATATAGATGCTCAGATTACTCCTTTATATATATCATAACCTAAAGAAAGACTCTTTAAGGAAAATTGAAAGAGTAAGTTTTAAGTTTACATTGTAGACAGAGGTAGAATTTGCATCACGCTCATGGTTGCGCTTTTTTAGTTGCCTTTGAAACCAATAGAGGATCAAGTCTGTGCAGCATGAATTGAAATAAGCTTCTAGAACTTTTCTCTGGATCAAACAGACCATTTTGCTAGCTAATGTTTCAAATAGAAACAACCTAGATTCAAAACTCTTCAATGTAAGATACAGCTTTGAAATAAGGTTAGAAATTTATTTTTTGTCCACTTACAGAAAAAAAATAATGGAGCAAACAAACCCAGACCAAAACGGTTTTAATGACTATTAAAAAGTATCTGTTTTATCAATTAAAATGTTTTTCCTCCCTTCCTTCTTTTCTCTTTTGTTTATTTTCTTAAATAAAGTGTGGAATATATTCCTCTTGTGATTTTTTGGGGTTTTGTTTGTTTGGTTTTGGGGTTTTTTTTTGTTTTTTTTTGGGGGGTGGGAGTGGGGGAGAACCTAGCTTATTCACTGAGGTGCCTTTTTTTTCTTTTTTAAAGAAATGCAGTACTTTTGACTGCACCCTACAGAATACATCTGTTCTCAAGTAGCTTAGTAGAACATTACTCTGATTAAGAGCGGTACTCTTAATAGTTTTGCACCTACACAAAAGGGGAAATATGCGTTGACAAAAAAGGAAATATGTTTAGTATCTAATAATCTCACCCTAAAGAAGGCTAACCACCCATTAAATATGCAGATCGCTTGACATTGTTTTTTCCTTTAAAAATACAGTTTGTATTCTGAGCAGTGGAGTGACAGTTGTAGAGGACAGTATCCTTCAAGAAAAGAATAAATAAATAGCATGTTTCATAATCCTGCAGGCTGTCTCTTTTCCAGTCACCAATATACATCAAGCCACTCCTAGAGTTTATACATTAAATCACTGTCTGCTCTTTTGAGAATGTAAATACCATTGCCATCACTTCCACGGCAGACCTTGCAAATTGCTTACCTTTCGTTAGTAAAGAAGAAATGTGCAAAAGTGGTCAGAGTTAGGATAATGAAACTGTGTTCAGTGAGGGCATCTGTCTGTATGAATATTTGAAGTGCAAGAAGTTTTGTTTAGACAACTGCAACTCATCACTTGAGCTGTTTAAGAGGGATCGTACGGGAAAAGTTTACTGTAGCTGTCCCTTACTACAAGTTTACTGTAGCTGACCCTTGGTCTTCCACCGAAAGTGTATTTCTTCATCTCACTTCTTTCCACTCCAAGTGAAGGCTCTGCTGGAGCTTTATATCATTACCATAACTGAAGTGTGCTTCAGCAGTCCAACTCTTTCAAGAGCCACCAAGTTCTGCCATAAGTCATGTAAACAGTTGAGGGTCGTGAATTGAGCCCAGGAAAGAGTGCTATAAAGCCATAAGAGCAGAAGATTTGGGTTGGGATTTCGTTCTTAAATGCTGTCTCCTAAATCAATACAGATTTTGCAAATGTGTGGGGTACCAATAAACACCTTTGAAATCAATGGACAGAAAGTACGAAGTTACATTTGTTTAGATACTTAGATGTGGGAATCCAAGTCTAGACTTGGGGTTTGTAAATATTCACTCGTTTTTGAAGATACCAAAAAAATCGCCTGCCTTTTAAATGGGTAAGAAACCTTTGAAATTTATTTCTGCATGAAAAGTCATAATCTTCTGAGTTATTTGCTAGCTTTTACATATCTCAATGAAAATCATGTGACATGAGCAATTGTGTATCATTTTACATGCGCTGTGTATCTCATTAAATCTCTGTCCTAGCTTCAGTCTATTTCCCTTCCAGCACAGAGGGCGTTGTGAGAATGTGTGTGCATAAAAAGATTGATCTGTGTGAGGACTGTAGTTGATAGCTGGAGAAACGAAAACAAATGTGCAGAACAAGGTAAAATTTAAAAAAATAAATTTATCTTCCGGGCCATTGGCCTTGTAGTAAATGTTCCACAGCAAATACGGTTATCTTATAAAGTGCTGTGCAAAACCAGGAATGCAGTTACATCACTGAAACACGCAGTATAAGGCTGTGCTTCTTTCAGCTCAGTCTTACTTTTGGAGACACTACTGTGTTATGCTTGCAGTAGTAGAGGGAAACAAGCCATTTAAAAAAAAAAAACCAACAAACCAACTTTTTTTTTTTATACTTTCTATACTTTTTTAATAGTTCTTTATAACAAAGAAAGCTAAGATTAAATTAATGGTGCAAATCAGCTTCATGAGATTTAGGATGAAATAACAATGCTTTTATTTTTCAAGCATCCATTTGCTAGATATCCATAGAAACGTATTTGGAATACATTGCCCTTGTGAAACTTATTAGAAACTGATAATCTGTGCAAGTTTGTACTCTTAAGCAGATGGAGTAGATGTGGTGGAATTGTTATAAAAGGGTGTCATCTGAAGATTTATTTTTTTGTATGCTGTGAATGATTTAACATTTGCCCTAAGAACTGGGGTTTTTGACATACCAAATATTTCCTGAGTGGCATTGCGTGTTAATATGAAAGTTGTGCCTGAACCGTAGCCTGAGCAATTAATGATAGATATGATGTACAATGAAGGAGCATCTCACAAGCGAAAGTACATTTTGAGGGGGGAGGAGGCAGAGAGCAAATAAAATGTCAGGAGAAACCAAAGATCTTGGGACCATCATTCATCTTTCTGCGTGCACTCAGAATGCAAGAGCCAGACCTATCATGGAGCATTGAACCCTGAGGCAGCAGAAACCCCAGAAGGAGCTGCCTTCGTAGCTAATTAAACAATTAGGCATTTAAACATTTCTTAAAACTGTCATGGGTTGAGGTGAGATCCCTGCATCCAACTTGAGCTTTTTAGCCTCCTGCACCCACCCAGAGCCCTGTTTGAAGTCTGATGCTGCTTTTGAAGTGCAGCCTGTGGTGTCCAAGCCTACCACTACAAGCTTGCAAATGTCAAGCATTTTCATGACAAAGCCCCTCTGTGGCTGTCTACAGACTCTTATCTTCTGTAAGGGTAAGGTTTCATCTTGGGCTGTTAGTGTCCCGTATGTCATTGTGTAGAAAGCCTGGTGTCTGCCAGAGGAGAACTGCAGTGCTAAGGCTGCTGAGTAAGGCTTTCCAAAAGCTTTTCCCTCTTGTATAGGCAGTGGCGCAGGCACGCTTGGGAATGCCAGATGGCCTGCGGTAATTCTGTGTAACCTGTGACCTGCCTCAGTCACACTGATGCTGTTTCAGCTGCTGGGAGGATCCAAGTGCATGGATAAGACTGAGAATGCCATCCTTGCCTGCCTCCCTCCAAGACTCTGTGTTTTCCACTGTGCTTCCAAGACAGCCCACAGCCTCCTCCCTTGCCGGATAATGATCCGATCTTATTTTGCTTACCAACAGTTCTGCTGCAGGAGCGTTAAATGCAGGTTAGACAAAATACAAGATCCTTCTAGTGACTCATTTAGTTCCTTTCTTCTTCCCAGCTGGTCTAAGTCATACACAGCTGTGAGAACATTAGCTCCGAAATTGTGAGCAGCAGACACTTTATATGCGGTGATGCATTCCTTTATATCTCATGGCCCACATGGTGATGGCTTCTAAATCCCTTATCATAACTGCCTCAGGCTGGAAACAATTTTTTTGTACCAACCGATATAAAGATGACATTTCTTGAGCTGAGGGAATTTAATGTGATTGTACTGTTCTCCAGGCCTCAAAAAGATTATGCTGTGACTTCCATTCATCACAAAAACAGGGCTTTTTAGTTGCTTTTTCTAATTCCCGGATAGGAATCGTGAAATTATTTTGGGGGAATAACGTTGTTCAAGAATGACTGGTGACAATTACGCAAAGGTGTTTTATTGAGCTATTTTCCGTGCTATTCTGCAAGAACGGGGAAATGAGTAAATATGCCTGCTAGTAAGATATAATATTGCAACGACTGTGCTTTGCCATTGTTGGCTGCTGAATGATACAGCACCTGGTAACCTTGCAAATGTATGCAAAACCTCTCTTCTTTAATTGATTCTTTCTTGCTGTTTTTCTTGGTTCATTTTCTGTTCAGCAGTGTTTATTTTCATGTTAATGGTGGCTTTTTTTCAATTCATGGCGGCACGGTGCGGGAAATGTAGTGGAGTCTTACCCTCATCCAAGGTGTGCTCATCTGCATGGCTCCTTGTTCGCTGAGGTGTGAAGGGGATTGTGTTTAGGACAGCTTGCATTTACTGAAGAAGCAGAAGTCGAGCCCAAGGTGTGTTTTACCTGATCTCATACATCTGTGACTTTTTTTTTTTTTTTTTTAAAGGTTTCAATCAAACATCACTTGACTAGTTCAGAATAAATGTAGCTGCAACCCGATTGCTCAGGCTGCTAGTGTATGCCTGCATTCTGCATCAGAAATTTGTGGTTTTCGTTTGCAGGCAGTATTTTTAATGTGTCATCTTCACTGAGGTCTATCCCTTCAGACAAAATGTCCAATGTCCTGAGGGTTCCATGCCAGAAGAGGACAAGTCAGGATTAATTGCCACCGCATCACATTCTAGTTTGCTTGAAAATGAACAGTCTTAAAACAGTTATTCTCTTCCCTTATTATGCATCCTGTTAGTTCCCATACCAAGTGTCTTGGGTTGTCTTGGCTGTCCTTTATAACATACTAAGTTTCAGAAACGCTTTTGGGAGCAGAGCTGGGTATGAATGCTCTGAATAGCAGAGCACACCGAAGGGACAGCGTTTTATGCTGCTGATGGTCTTAAAACTAGTCTAAGATGGTCTTAGAATGCATCAAAAGGGCTGAGTGTCTTTGTGGATGCATACATAGCTCTCTTTCTTAGCTGCTTATGTTGTCTCTACTGTTCCCCTCTATATGGGATATTTATTTTTTTTAATATAACATTGCTTATACAGGGGTAGTTTCCTAAAATGTTGTTTGCCTGTGACTTCAATCTGCTGTTCGTGAGTTATCTTTATCTCCCTGGAAAAAGTGTCCTTGGATGTCGGTGTAATTGTTCGTGTTGCCTGCCCCATGAAACAAAGGGCTGCAGGACTAGGCCTGGTGTGATTGTCTTAAATACTGAAAATTTGAAACGTGGTTACAGGTTGATGTCGCTGAAAGTGAATATGGTAAATAACTTAGCAGATTCACAAAACTGTAAAAATTTTTTGTACAATTCTATGACATCCGAAGGCATTCTGCCTCAACTGTAATTTGCTGTTCTTTAGAGTAAAACAGTCTCTTTTTTGAACATATTTTGTAGTTTTACCATACTGATGGGTTCCCAAAAAGCTTTCAGCCACTACCACCACCACCAAAAAAACTTACCTGGGTTCAGTAATGTTGAAAAAGCAGTGCAGTGTCACCAAACCCATACGGGGATGATCAAAGACTTTACTTTGGAGAATCAGTTCTCCTTGTTCTGAACAACGCATTCGTTTTGTTGCAGTTACCTTATCCCTCAGTCTACATGAGAGACACTGTCACAAAAACAGTATTGTTTCTTAAAGACTCGTGTTTTCCTGATACTCTTTTCCAGCCTGAAAACAGCAACTTATGTTATAGCACTTCGCTGTGGAAAGGTTCTGATATCAGGCATTGAAGGATTATCGCTTCAACTGTGTAACTGGTAGCAAGAACATGGGAACTTGTGAACAAAAATAGTATTTTAAATAGATTTCTATAGGGGAGGGAAAAATTGTCAAAATGGCATGTATGTGCACAGTTGCTCCCACTCAATATTCAGAAACGGTATTCAAGCTTTTTTACTATCCAACTGACTGTTTTGGTGCTAATGTAGTGAGGGGAAGTTCACTTGCCCAAAATATTAATGAATAAAAGGAGCATGAATAATGAAAAGCAAAGTGTTAAGTGTGCTACTTAATAAATTACAGGTGATTTTCTTGGTTGAGGTATTGGCCCAGCCTTATTTGGGAAATACGTACACTTTTTTTAATAGTTTTGGAAACTTAATTTTCACAATGGTGAATCCAATTAACAGAGAAAGAAAACTTAAGTATCCTTTTTTACTCTATTTCTTTTTTTCCCCTCTGTTTTAAATGTTTGCGTGCTTTCTTGTATGCTGTTCTTTAATTGCTCTTAGCAAGTTAGCATTCTTAGAGAGGGGGCTTCTGATTCTTCTCCTGGTCTTTCCTTTATTGTGGCTTCTCTGTCTCCCTTCCTTCCATTTGTCTTATTTCCACTTTGTAGATTTTATTCTTACCTTCTTTGTTTCCAACTTTATTCCTTAGCACAGCTATTTTTGTGTATCTCCTCTCTGTATATCATGGGGGTGGGGGAAGTTGGGCAGTAGGAATATAAGAAAGCACTTGATTCACAGAAAACCTATTCTCACCTTTAAAACACAGCAGATTATTTTTCAAGATATTTTAGACTGCGGGACCACGGTTCAGGTTCTCATTACATGTTCTTATTATCTTCACAATCACTTGCAATATATTTGAAAACGTCTGCAATGTCCTGACAGAGTATAGTATCTTGGAAGCTCCTAGTAAATTTAAGTAATCTCACAAGAAATGTGATGGTATTGCTTCATGGAAATGGATTAGCCTAGATTAACTGGGTCTGGGGGAGAGGAGAGAATCTTTGCTGTTCCTTTTGTTTCTGGATGTGAAAGTGTAGCTAATACCCACAGGGGGTGGAAACTGAAATCATCTTTCTGGAAGTGCAGCAGATAAAGTTTGTAATCATGTCTCTGCGGCATAATGTGCATTTCATCTTCAAGGTGATCTGGTGCCATGTGCTAGCAGAGATCCTCTGATAGACAAACACACGTCTCATGCCAGGATGCAACTCTTGGTTCCTGACCTGTAACTTGTGTCTCTCAGCACTGACAGAACTAATATTTATACTCATCTATAGATAAAATGCATATTGCACAAGCGGTAAAAACGGAGGAGGGCTTCTTCCACTAAGTGAGAAACTATTGAAAAACAGAACCTAAAACCATGGTTGCTTCTGTCCATGGCCTCCACAAGATAGGAGAAAATTGCATTGATGGAACCCCCCATGTCTTTTGTGGCAGTAATAAGGATCTTCTGGGTCTGCAGTGATAAAATGAATGCTGGTTGCAAGGGGAGGAGGACTTTGTTTTCATTCCTGAGGAATTAAAACCGCTGGCTGAAGGTGTGGAGGGAGATTTTTGCAGAAAGCGAGGGATGTGTTGGGGAGGCTTTTGAGTCCAGCAGTTGTCTGGGGGAAGGGAACGTTACAGAAAATTTACTTTTCCACTTTAAGTCCTAGTAGGGAGTTAGTATTGCACCCTTGTATATTTGGTATATATTGTGCCCTGAACATCTTTTAATGACTGTTTGGCTTCTGTATGGGGCGGTAAGAAGTGAAGAAGGACACAAGTATCACAAGCTTAGCAATTGTTGCTGTCTTTTCTTCCTTTTTTTTTTTTTTTTGGCATTTTGCCTGTTCATGGATTCTGGGTCATAAATATTGATTCGTTTTTTCCATTTTTAATTGGGAGGTGGAGGAACTGTGGCACATGATTCTACTGTTTTACATCAAGTTGAGGAAAGCTCTGTTGTCTTTAAATTTAATCTGAGCATTGAAAATAGATCTTTTTGTTAAAAAAAAAGGAGGTCAGATTTGGGGCCAGTTTCCAGTGTCTCTTAAAGCTTTAGAAAAAGCAAAGCACATGGTCACACAGCCTTTACTAACTCTCCGTCCAAATTAATTCAGGTTTCATCCAGGCTAGGGCTTTTTCAAAGTTACTGAATTAACTGCAGTAGTTAGTGTGCAGCATTGGCAAAGAGAAGGTGACAGGGGATTTTGCTGCTTATTCATGGAAAAGCTTGCCCGCTTCCCCCCTCTTTCTTCCAGGCTTTTTGTCTTCCATTCATTTTATATTTACCATAGCAAAAATCATCAGAGGACAAGGCTGGGTCTCCCCTTCTAAAAACAGAAAGTATTGCCCTTGCTGAAAAAGAAAATGTGCTGAAAGTTTACAGCCTCTCTAGCTGTTTTGTAATTGTGTATTTTGCTATGTTCTTTTCTTATTTTGTGTGCCTTTTTTTTATCTTTTTTTTTTTACACGCTGCATGGTTCTAGTGCTGGTCAGTCGTGCCCACAAAACTAGAGTTCAACACTGCTGAAACTCGTTAATGTCACAGTAGTCTACTCCGCTGCAAACTCTTGCCTCATCAATAATAAGTAATTCTACATCATTTTGCTGCTTTGGTGTACTGAGATTTCCCTATTTTGGAGCAGAATGTTTCCTTTTTATTTGTTTTTTTAATCACTTGTGCTCTTCCCTGTTTTCTCATCTCTTTCTATTTGATTGAATTATCATAGAATCATAGAATAGTCTGGGTTGGAAGGGACTTTTCAAGGTCATCTAGACCAACCCCTCTGAAATGAGCAGGGACATCTTCGACTAGATCGGGTTGCTCAGAGCCCCATCCAACTTGACCTTGAATGTTTTCAGGGATAAATTACATTAATTTTATTAAGAGTTTGAAATTCATATTAATCAATTTTTTTGTTTGTTAATCAGTTATACTTGTGAATGTGGAGAGGACCGCATTTTGTGAATGGTGAATGTCTAACATGACTGACATCAGTTACACCGGCTTTCTCTCCCCTGAGAGTAGGCTGCATGGCTTTTTGGCCTGGAAGCCTATACAATTTTTCTTATCGATATCTATGCTAACGTGTATTTGCATTAATGAAGGGAAGGTTGATACAATGAGCGTTGATGATTTGCTTTTAATAGTTTTCCATTTCCTATGCAAAAATGGTCTGGCTGTGAGATATTTCTATCTCACAGATCCATTACACTTCAGAAACAGTATCCTAGGATTTTCAGATAAGGTCCAAGACCATCAACATGAGGATGCATTTGCAGGTGCTATAGCTGATGAGGAGTTACCTCCGGATACTCTGTCAAGCTAAAGGATACTGGTGTCATCATCCCATCCAGATAATGGAGAAAATGTGCACCAGCAGGTGCTAGCATTATTTACAGATGTTTAGTAGGAGCATACATAGTGTCAGGTGAGAGGCACTGTAGAAACGAGGGACCGAGCTTGAAAACTTGATAAAAAGACATCTGCTTAAGCAGAAACTGGTTCCCGTAATTTCGTGGGACTTTTCCCAGTCTTTTATTTTTACTGAGAAAAAGGTGAGTGCATCATGGCTATAAACTTTTCAAAGTGCTTCTCTTTACCCGTCAGCGTCACCTGTGCCTTGCCCAGCACTGCCCTGCTGTTGTCTTCTCTGTGAGCTAATTTCATGGAAACCTCAACCTGTCTGAGTTGTGGAGATATGACTATGTGAGGAGAGGAATGTGCAAAGCTGTTTGTCACCTCTGTCCATGGCATTAAGCTTTTGCTGTCTTCTCAGGTCCCTGGGGTGGTTGCATGTAGGTTAATATACATAGTAAGAAAGACCTCCTGAACTTGGCAGGAAAACTGTTCAAAGGTGAACATGTATTTTCCTACTGCTACTGTTTCTGAGTGCATCCCTGAAGACGACACTTGAAATCAGTTTGTGCGTTTCTCAGAAACTTTGTCTTGAGCAGGATTGCCATCAACAGTGGTAGTGGGTGTAGAGCAATCAAGGAAGGTGAAGATGGATGTTTGACGTCATCTGCCTGCTGTCCAGCTGTGCTGCTAAAGCCTTCTGTCCTGTGTTTGGACAATACATTGCTCAAAGTCCTGACCAGCCAATTATATACAAGCATCATGATAATTAAACAAGTAGAAAATAAATAAAATATCACCACCTGCATGGCATGAGTATGAAGATGTAGGATAGGTCTATCTTATTTGCAACTGAGACAGTCTTTCCCACTAGCATTTGGAAGTATTCATTACTTAATGTACTTACTGCTGGGGATGTACTCTGCCAGTTTGGAAAGACACGCAGGTCCCAGCAATTTGAAGTGTGCTGTCAGCAGCAGCACCGGTTTTGTTGTAGCTAACAGGGTCCAACCGGGGAGGATCTGTAGACCCTGCCTTTTCTCTCCTGCTCTGTTTGAACCAGAACAGGATTTGGCTCCTGACCTTATTTGACCCTGCAGCTACAGTGGGTCATATTGTGCCCTTGGGTGTTTCAGAGGAACTCCATAAGCACGTGGCTATTGACATCAGTATTTGGCCAACACTCGCATTTTTCCAGGTGTGTCTTCCTGGTTACAAAGGTTGAATTTCAAGGTACATTCCCACATGATGACAGTATATCATCTCTCCCAATTGTAGCTTTTCTAAAAAGGCATTTCTTTGTCCTGTTGTTTTTAATTGTTATATATACTCAATTCCTGCTCAGTCAGTAGTATGCAGAATGACTCACATTCCCAAATTCACTTGACGCTGAAACTCTAAATCTGTTACCCTTTCAGAGAGGGGAATATATTATAAACTGTTGAATTTTATACCAGAGAACAGAGGTGAATAAAAATGATGGGAGAATTATAAATTCCTTCTATATGCTTCCTAACGCTTGTGGTCAGAGGCTGTAATAATAAGAGATCAGGCTCATTATTCTAATTGCTTTGCGATAAGAACGTATTCTTCTCGGTATAAATAGCCATTGTTGCTATTGCAGCAGTGCGGATTTGTGGCAGCTGAGAATGTGACCTCAATGCAAACGCTGTGCTTTGTTCCTGCGGCATACTTTTGGAAACAAGCGTATTTTCTTGGATTATAACTGGTCGTGACTTTGAAAGCCACTGAATTGCTTCAGTTTCAGGGGAAGCCACTAGAAGTTGATTCCGTTGTGGGGTTCATGCTGATGACAGTATCTAGGTTTGTGAGCAGGTCAACTGTTTGAACAGAGCTTAGATGAGTACATAGATCCTGAGATGCATGCTTTCCAAAGTCAGGGCCTAATTCTTGCCTCTTCTTTAAATCTGATTTGGGATCAAATATTAAATAGTGCAGAAAAAAATATCTAATTCCAGCAGTTCTCATTCAGTCACACTCCCCCCCCCCCCCCCCCGCCCCTCCCCTAGCCAAACTGTTTAAGGACATTGTGGGGCTTTGCTGTTATTGCAGGAGCCAAAGGCAAGCAGGATGCAGACTGAGTTATCAGAGTTAGTACCAAACTTGAAGGTGCTTTATCAGATTACGAATGAGGTAAATGACAAACTAGGGTTGAGAAGCTGGCTTTATGTGGACTGCTTAATAAGAAGAATTCCCTGGTAGCTTACTCCTCATCTATCAAAGTTAAGTTTTTTACTCTTAGAACAGGTTATTTGTAATAGATGTTTCAGTGGAGGTAGGGGCAGAGGACCATTACTCTATTCTATTTTTTAAAGAGAAATAAATAGCCCTGAAAGCAGGTAGTAAATTTTTCCATTATAGATTAGATAATTTAGTAAAAATAAACTGTACAGTAAATGTAGGGACAAAATTGAGTAGTAAATTCTTACTACAAGGTGCCTTCCTTCTTCCCTTGTAAATTACTTAATTTCCTGCATCCGCCATGTCGGTCCTGTTCCTGCATCCGCCTTGCATTAAGAATCAAAGTGAAAACCATCAGCTGCAGCAGTCTATCATTTTGTGTTTCCAGTGGAGATAATTTAAGTATAACACAGTGACATTGAATATTGATAGAAAGATGACAGGCCGTGATTAAAGTTTTGTGCTGGGTAAAATAAATGACTGGAGGATTGAAGAGAAAATGACAAAAATATTGTTCGGTATTGTGTGATATCTTGTTTTTTGATAACACTAATCAAATGTCCATTATTGGTTTTAAGCACTGGAAAAATTGTTCTTCCTTGTTGTTTTGAACAGGCCTTTCAGAAAAGAAAAAGCTGATGTAAAATATGTACATTTCACATAAAATACAAGGTGGTATTTCTGTCCATAAGATGCTGATATCAGGGTTTTTTTCTATGGTCAAGGGAAAGATGTCATGATTCTTAGCAGATTGGTTTTGAATTTCAGTTTAGATTCTAATCCTTCAGTATCCTGGATGCAGTAGGTAATGTTTTACAGAGTGGAAGAATTTGGGGATAATGAGCATAACTGATAGGCTTAATTTTATTTTTTTTTTAAACATTTGGCAGAAAGCACTATCAGATACTTATGTGTTTCTGTTTACTGAGATCACTGTGAGGGGCCATGTATTTTTACATGAATATTATTTCTTATTTGTTATTATTAGCCTCTTTCTATGAAAAATTCTGAATGTCTTAATGGGAAGGAATTTTTTAAGAAATGCATTACATATAGTTTAGATTTTCTTTGTGGGGGGGGGAAGAGTGGAATTTATGAGAGGGGGTGCAACTTATGTCTGGTTCATCACCTTGTTTGCATACAGTTATTGCTGTAAAACATAATGCTTCATTAACTCAAAATCTATGGAACTAGAGAGAAAAATGGAATTCTGGAAGGAGATCAGATACACTGGTCCCACTTGCAGTTGGTCCAGAGCAGTGGTTTGCTTCCTCCTAATGCGTGGTTTGTCTTGCCTTCTGCAGTAAAGGCTGTATTCTCATTAATGTTTCTCAGCTGCTGATAGAAATCATTCAGCTACAAATCCGAAGTAGGAAACTGCCTCCACTCACAGCTCCCCTTTGTTTACCCTGCTTTGACAATTTGATACGCACATTGGAAACCTCTATTGTAGCACTGTGAAATATATAGTAGTTACGTGGTATGTTGATTTTCCTTCAAAGTCACCACCATTATGTTAAAAGGAAAATGTTTATACAAGTTAAAAAGGCTTATTTCCTTCATATATGTGCATCTTCGCGTACATACATCCACCTACACATACTACGAAGTCCTTCACATGAGGATAAAACAACACAATTGAAAGTGTTTGCAAATAGAGTGTGTTATAGACATAACATGTAATTTAGGTGTTCTCAGCTAGTTAATTCTATAGCGCAGCATATGCTTGTTCTGTGCACGATCTTTCACAGGATCTCCATCCAAAGATACAACCGTGAGCTATCACAAATAATAAAATGGCAGTGTTACCTGCTAGATAACAGCACGGGGCAGGGGGAGGATAGAAGCAGGGAAGGAAAGAGTTCCATTTCAACTACAAAGGAGTATAAAGACCTGTGGAGGTTGTCCCTGCGGCCAGACCTGCAGAAATACACTGTCGCTGGAGTAAAAGTTCTGACAGGGTCAAGGAGAGAAGTGAAAGCAGCAAGGTCTGTGCAGCGGGCAACAGCAGTCTGAAGGAGGTTGCGCAGCATTTGAGTGGTGGTGTTCTAGCGTGGCATTTTTCCTTCCAAAGTGGTTTTGTTACACTTCAGTTCCATTCTGTGTTTATTTTACTGGGCCTAGGGTGTCTACAGTATTAAATATCTCAGATGAGCAGGTGTCTGCTTGTATTTTGGTTTCTCCACTAGGACTCATCTGAAATTTGGCAGAAGTGGGCAAGGAGGGAATTGAACCATTGCTCTTCTTTTTGCTCACAAAACCAAGAAAAATGATAGCTCCTAATCCCATAATAACTTGAAAGACTGTGGTGGGTGTTTTCTGGTAATATTGTAGAGGTTAGATCACTCAACAAAGATACAGCAGACCTGGCTCCAGTTAGCCTGCCTGCTGCACCTCCAGGTATACTCTGCCCTGCTACATCCCTGAGTAGAGGAGAGGAGGATGCCACAGCCACCACATTGAGGACTGGTTTCCTCAAATCTGTCCCTTTCTGCACATTTGTCTCTGCTCCTGAGACGCTGTAGAAAGCAGAGCCCCTGCTATCACCTGTTCTTCTAGCTGCGTGAAAGTAGTTTCCACATCTCTGTGCTGCATTGTAATGTCTTGTCTGGGTGTGCTGGATGTCTTTTGGATAGGGCTGTTGTGCAGAGGACTTGTCTGTGGCTTTATAGATATTATAAAAGTCAGCCCAGAGCAAAAATATTAGGTGTCAAAAACGCAGGAGTCTAGAAGTTAGATGGGGATTGTGAGGATTGCTTTCTTGGGCTCTTGTGGTTCTGTTTTCTCCAGTGGGTCAAACATCACATTTAAAGAGGGTCAGCTACTTGTTGTTTTCTAGATATGTTTTATAAGGGAGAAGGCAAGGTCAGGAAAACAAATTGTGCCAGAGAAAAGTATTACAAGCTTCAGACTTCGCCTAGGAGTCCTAGCTAGTCCCCAAGGTAGGTGTTAGAGCAGGCTGTCATCTGACAGGGGAGTGTGGAATCCTTCTAGGAGTGAGTCTTGTTTTTACATGAAGAAGAGCAATAATAGTGCTGAACAGCAAACAAGTGTTGTCAGCAAGCTTTAAAATAAGAGAGTAGAAAGAATGTCTCACGCACTGGGGGACAACCACATGATCGGAACAATATGAAGTTAATTCATGAGATTTTTGCCTCCTGAGGAGACTGGAGAGAAGAGACACAATGCAAAGAATTGAGTTGTGAAATTGAGGTTGTAGGAAGGGGTTTATAGGATTAGGGAGACTTACAAGAAGAAAAAAACAAAAGGTTTTGATTTCAGATGTTTAGCAAAGGTGACTTTTTAGTGTGCAGGTCAAGGAAAAAAAAGTTTTGCTGCTTGAGCAGAGTCCAGGTTTTCTTTGGCCCTTTTCCCACACCTTGTTTCTTCTACGTTCGTCAACTGAGAGCTGTGATCTGATGAGCCTTAGCTATACCTTTTCCCTTATCAGTCTGCCATTGCACACCAGCCGGATGGGGAAAACAGGGTTGTGTGCCTCCCTTTCCTTAGAGCCTCATTTGATCCACTGATAGGAACATTGTAGTCCTTGGTTTGTTCGATAGACTGGTTGTAGGCATCTTAAAATGTAACAGCTAAGGTTAAAGATCAAGAACAGATCAGGCTGGAAACCTTTTTTTATGAAGGACAGAAGCAAAACACATTCTGAAGTAGTAAAAACTGTTAAATACAAGAAAGGCTATTAATGCATGACTGTGAGTTAATATGATACACCAAAACAGAGGGGTGGATTTCTGCTAACAGTATAACAGTGTGGTTGCCTGCCTTCCTCTAAGAATTGTTACTCTATGCTTTCTTAGGCTTGCCTCCTTTGTTCACTGCATGGCTGTTGCCTTAAGAAAAGGCAACAAAGACATAACTAAATGTAGAGTAGGAAGAGCTAGTTCCTTCCCTGCGGTGCAAAATATAAATAGAAGTAAGTGACCAAAATCTAGAGGAACTTTCCCTAGTTTGTACAATAGATCAACAAAGAATGGGGATATAAAGCAGTCTTTTGATTCGTGTTGCCATTTTCTGCAAACCTCAAAACTTTCCAATCATTTTAATCGTTGTAATGAAAATCCCTGTTGTTTCTGCCAGACTATTTTTGTTGCTTTTTGTTTGCTTTCTTGACATAGAAAACTGCCTTTAGGGCCAATGAATGCAGTGTTAACACGTGTGCCAGGTACTGGGAAGAGGTAAGCGCGTGCTTTCCTGAATCTGCACCTTAGTGTGGCTCACCTATTAGAAGGAAGTTGTCCAGAGTATTCCTTCTTCGTGATGGTTCGTCTCCCCTTATAAGTTATCTTTTGTTTATGCAGTTTCTAAATAGATGTCTTACTATGTAGCCTTTTAGCTTCAGTCTCACTCCCTTGGCTTTCAGGACGTGGCTTCTTTCAGGGATGTCCTTTAAAATAAGCAACATCTATCAACACACGGTGTTGACCTCAGGGTATTATAAACCACTTCTAACAATTCACTCACCAAGGGGCATTCCTAAAAACTAGAGACGATGAGATTTGCAAGTAGTGACATCTCCCCGTGTTGATTCCAGTTTTCTTTTGAGGAGATTTTGGGGGACTTTGTTTTGTTTAAGTAGGGTTTAATATAAAATCTTTTGGCTATTTTTACACAGGCATGTTTTCATTTAGGGTATAGTGTTCAGGAACTGAATGTGCCTTTTGTATGTCTGCAGAGCCCTCAGTAGGAAAGCGGTGTTCTCGTAGTTCCAGTTAGCACTATAAATAGCTTTAGAATAATGTTGTGCTGAGAAACCACATAGACAGTCCCCATTGATATCTCTGGGAATCTTGTGAAAAGGCGGAGAAGCAATGTTCTTTGGACTTCAAGGAGGAGAGAGAGAATCCTTGCTGGATATGACTCTCAACATGAATTTCACCCAACATTACACGTAGATTGAAGATATCCTCCTCTAGTTTCCTTATACCCTCTAGTCTCCAGTGTGTTTGGTAGAAAACTACTTGAGGCTTGGTAAAGGAATCTGCAATTACAATTTCAATTGCCACTTTATGAAGAGAACTCAAGGATAAACCTCCCTGTTCTACACTCATTTCCTCTTGTCCATTAATAGCTCTGTTTCTCTGACAGCTCTTTCATCATCATCAACTTGACCTAATCCAGAATTCTCCCTGTGTCCTTTTGTGTTGCTGTGGATGTCTCAGCCATTCTTCAAGTCAAGTAAGGCCTGCTCTTATGGATTCTTTCTGCATAGTATCCTCGAGATAAGACCTGTCCCAGCTATCCATCCAGCTAAAAAATTACTCGGGCTGAGTCTCACGTCTCACTTACTTCAACATCCATTTGCCTGGCCATGACTTGACAAAAGCAGTCTTGCCCTGCTCTCCTCCATTCAAAGTGCTGTTGCCACTGCAATGACTGTTCTTTCTCTTTATTTTTGTTTTCCTTCTTTTATTTCTTTTTTTTTTTTTCTTTTTTTAATTTTAATTCTGTGTTTCTGATCATTTCATTTTGTTTCATTTTTCTCCGCTGGTTCCCTCTGTCCTGTCACATCAAACATAAGTATTAACCTTCAATGTCAAGGCTGCTCACAATCTTTTACCACCTACTCAGTCTTTTTTTTGTTAATATCAAAAGACTGACTTCCATCTGCAGCTGTTAAACCACATTGGTATCAATCACTTGCCCATTATGTTTTTATAGTAGCATCTTTTACCTTTCTGTCGTGATTCCTTTGTGGACAGATGGAGATCTTAGATATCCACTGACCTATTTCATTGGCCGCCTGCAATTCCTTAAAATTCTCATTCACTGTGGTACCTCAGTGTGCTTGACAGTGATTAGACTAATTACTGATGTAACTAATTAAACTGTTGTACTGTAACTAACATGCCATGTTCAGCCCACTGTTGTCTCAGTGTTTCTTTGAACATCCTTATCTATATCCTAGCTCTTGCTGCTTGTTTTAAACTTGGTCATCGTAATCTGGTGTTTGTACAAAGCTTGGCAATTTGGACTCATGAGCACCCTGGCACTTGGAAGTTCACAATCGCAGGTGATTAAGGTGTGCTTTGTTGTTGCAGGGTCTATCTAAATGGTTGATGGGTTGGGATTTGTAGTGGGTTCCAGCAAATTGTTCCTGGCACCTCCATTGAACTTTCCACATATAGCAATTTGATAGTAACATACAGACAGGTGTATAACACCTAGAGGTTGATTCATCATAAAATATTTATAAGTATAGGAATGTTATAAGATCTGACCCAATCTTGGTTCATTGTTTTGAAAAGTTGCATACCTGAAAAAACTCACTGTGTTCAGTACAGGCATCCACACACTTTTGGCTTTGTGGAGACTGCAAATGTATTTTTAGTGTGGGTTGAACATGAATAAACCAAACTCTGAAATTCAATTGAGCTTGATTCTACACCTGATGTGAAAGCTAAAGATTTTTGCATGCTAGGGACAACATAATTTTTAATAATTATTTGGTATATGTTTCTGTGTCAGCTATTTGCAGCTTTCAAATAATTTTCATTAAAAAAGTGTGTTTGAAAAATACTTTTAAGCACTGAATTTCAAAATGCAGAATAAGAGATGCGGACTCCTTGGGCTTAGGTATGTTCGGAATATGCAAGTATATTGTGCGTTCGCGGATTTCAGTTGAAAAGTTCAGCAGAACATCTTAGTATCTTAGTTCAAGTTTTACAGATACAATGATAAAACAAAGATGTCCTTAAAATAAAAGCAAGCTATTAGTGGTATGTTCAGTAATTGCTGACCGATGAGCTGAATAACAGCAGCCCAGGCACTGTTATGCTGTACTTTTATATATGCTATTCATCTTCTCCACTGTGAATACTACATACATCACTATCTCTGCCCCGGTTTTGTCAATAGAGCTGTTCATTAAATTGAATAGCCAAAACAAGCTATACACTGGAAATTATGATTTAGGTCTCTAGTGTATTTTCTGAGCGTTCAATAATAAGCCATATATAGCTGCAAACAAACTTTTTAAAAAAGCAAGTAAATGGGCTTATGTATGTCTGCAGGGAAATGTTTTGACTGTGTAACCATGATGATGTGACTGACAAGTAGAGAAACAGTGGGGGTTATTCTATATTTCTGGCTAGGTAAGTGAAATGCTACCTGGATGGAACACAGAAGTGTAATCCAGTGGAGATTTTTTCCCTTTCTAATTAGTGATACTCTGAGTTCTTTGCGGGAGACCAATTTGTGGACCTCATGCTGCATACTGCCTTCACTGAACGTATATACTGCCTCTAAGCACAGATCAAGTAGTTCAGCTTCTGGAGCTTAATTTTGCTCTCAAAATATTGCTGTGTGAATTTTACAGCTTGGTATCTTGTGGAGTTCGTAGAGTTAGAAACATGCCTTTGTTAGATTAATGAATTTGTTGTAAGCAGTGCAGCTTCTTTATCCTTCGTTTAGAATAAAAGATAAGCTGGTATTTAATTTAGTCAGAAAAGTTAAATAGTTATTTTCCTTCTTTTAGTCACTTATAATTGCTTACTATTATACAGCAAATGATATAATTTGAAGAGCACTGTGAAAAAAAATATTGCGGTTATTAGATATTAGCATTCAAATCTGTCTGGAAGTGTGTATTGCCGTGGGAATTGATGCTTCTGAGTCCCATCCCAGGCTCTGCTACTGATCTACTGTATTTTAGCAGGCAACCTAATCTTCTTGTTCCTTAGAGACAACATGTATTAAATGGAGGTGTGACCACATCTCTTATGAGCAGTGTGATGTTAGTATTCAGTATCGTGTTCTGAAAAACTGTCTATGCCTAAAATTCCCATTTTACTTCCCATGTACTTCAGGTGAAAATATCTATTGGATGCATCTATGTAACTATTGGATGCAGTATTTGTAACGTGCGCGGACATCTCTGAGAGGTATCAATGGGTTAAAAGTATGAAGTTTGGTATTTCAAATTTCCTGGTACTTTTTTCTTTGGTGGGATAACAAAGTAGAAAAAACCCAAAGCACATTAGTGAGAGATAAGGACAACACTCAAAAGCATAAGACTGAAGGAAAGGAAGCGTGTTATAGTTTAATCTAATTTGATTCACCAGAGTTGAAGCAAGTACATTTCAGTCTAACGAGAAATTCAGTGTACCTATTTTCCAAAAATTAGAGCTGATTTAATGCAGTAAATAGTGTGATTGTTCACACACGATCTTCAGGAAAGCCACATGACTGCTTTTAGGATGGAAGGCCTCTATATCCAATAGCGTGAAGGAAGCTCTGATTGTGATCGCAAGACCCCTGGACCTGTGTCCTATCAGGAGAAGGTCATGTGCACCTAGTGTACGCTGCACAGTTGGAAGCAACATCTTAGCACAAAGGCTTTTTATGGCATCAGCTTTGTAATAGGGCCATAATTTTACTACTTTTGAGTTTGAAATAGCTTGTGTTATCTCTGTGGAAGTATTTGAGCTGCCGTTCATTTTTCATTGTTTTTATTTTCTATCCAATAATAAGCGGTCACCCCCAAAGTTACTTGAAATAGCAACTATTCTCCCTGAACTGTGGTTTTATTTTCTCTTGGCTTTTATTTCAGCTGCAGGAGCCAGCTGCTCCAAAGAGTGTGGGAAGCTGACTTGGAGGCCTGTCAGCTGTTGATCCGAGGGTTTCAACTGAAAGAAACCAGTTGCTGCCTTTTTGAGGAAGAGGAGAACCAAATGGAAGAGACGGAGATGACTGCTGATGGCCCGTCTGATTCTGAGAAAAGAAAAGAAGGTCACTTTCCAAAGGGCACAGAGTGGGGCACTTTTCCCTGCCTCAAACACAGTGAGCTAAAAGAGGTATCGGAAATATTCTGCAGCTGCATTTCAAGCAATAGTGCTGGTTTTCCTTTTGAGAGGAGGAGTTGAATCTGGGTGACGGGTCAGCAGGGCAGGTTAAGTATGAACTTAGCATCTGGCCTCCAATCTGGGACATGAATAAAATAGCTTATTAGCTTCTCAGAAGCCCTTCAACCCTTTATCCTTTCACCATCAGTCTTTTTAAAATGTGGAAATTATTCAGGCAATGAAAACAGAATGTACATCATGATTTAAAGGAAAAATGATTAAGTATTTAATGCAAATTATCAGCTGTTCCTCATCTCACTGATGAGTTTCACTCTGAGCTAGTTCTGCTAACTTGTTAGCCTGGATCTATGTTAGCTGAAATGGGGAGAGAGTAAGTTTTCCTCCTCTAGTGAAATGGCCAAACGCTTCCTAGCTCAGATGCTAGTAGCCTTCCAGCATCCAACAAATATTAAAAAGAGGAAAAAATCATGAGGCTTAAGGGGTCTGATAGATTTCTTTTAAGTTTTTGTGTTCTGCTCTGTTCTTGCTTAAAAGTATACAGCTACCTAATAATATTGTAGCTGCACTGCCACAGTAAACAAGTTGTTAAAAAGCTTCATCACCCAACTGCACCACTGTGACAAAAAAACCCAATCCTCTAACAGGGGTTGTCAGTTTTATTACCTTGGAATTTGGTTGACAGAAATTAAAAATGCTCTTAATCGCACCTGATGATAAGAGCCATTGAGCTGTGCCTTACATTGAAAGCTGATGCCTAATTTTGCATTTATACTGGCTGAGACTTAGTGGAAAGCAGGCCCTTGCCTTACTGTAAAATATCCTCTTATTAATAAAATTCTGGTTTTAAATTGGGCTTCAATAGTACTTGCAGCCTTTTCCTAGGGAAAATGGTTTATGGATTGACTCCACAGAGAGAGTATTTGGAAATGGTCAGCTGTGGCTTTTGATTTTTTTTTTTTCCCTTTCACCCCCTCCCATCATATTCCTGATGAGTCTGCTGAAGTAACATGAGCAATTCTGTTGGTTATGGATAGCTGTGCTCCCCTCTCAAAAGTGCAGCTTCTCAGTGCAGCTGAGGATCTCTTGGAGGATTTGGAGTTTTGTGATTGTTTCTGTAGCACTCTCGAGATTTGTGCTGTTGATGATCGCCTATTTCACCCCTGTAAATCCAGATGGTTTCCCTGGAAATCAGCAATCCTATCCTAGAATGACATCTAGGCAACACAAGTGTGGTGACTTCTGGTTCTGGAGAGAGGTGCAGGACTCAGAGGATCAGGTTGCCCATATGTTTAATGGAAGAGGAAAGCATATTTGCAGTGCTTTCATTAAGCTCCTCGTTTTGAACTTGCTTTTTGATAATTTCCTCTCTGTCTCAGTCAACCACAGGGGGAACTTAGGGAGGCTATCCCCCTAACTTCAGTTCTTCATCTAGGTGCTTAAACTTTGTGTTATAAATAAATGCCTTTGCTGTGGATCTGGCCTATCCTGGTACCCTGAAAAAACTCCTATTTTGAGAATGTGCCAAAATCCATTCAGAAGCTGACGTGCAAATAGAAACATGAAAATGCCTGTCAGTGAGGGACCTGTGGAGGTATTCCTGCATCTATTCCAACAGCGCTCCTAGACTGACAAACCTGAAAGAAAAAAAAAGAACTAGTTTTGTTAATATAAGAATGTTAATTTGTTTTCCAGCCCCTATGAGTTGAGCAGCACAGCTGTGTTTCATCACAGCTTACTCAGCTAGCCTTCCTCTGTTTCAGTGCTGGCTCCATTGAGGCAAAGTTATACATCAGTGATGATTACAGCCATAAAAAAACCCCAACATACAGACTGTGTTCTAGGTTTTGGAACTAGGGTTGGTCTGCTTGCTTTTATACTTTCAAGAGCTGGGATGTTTTCCTTGTTGTGGGGTATAGAAGTTTTACCCAAACAAGTACGCTTTAGGTAGTAAAGCTGGTAGGAACTCAGTAGGAGTGACAGGCCATATCTAAACTTTTAGAGAAGAGCTACAGCATAACATTCCCTAACATCTCCTAGTAATTAATAACAAGGCAGAATATAAAAAACAAATTAAAACCCTTGCACATTACTTTAAAATGATGCTAGCTTCAATTTTTTAACATGTTGAAGTACAAGAGAGAATATGCTTTGATTTGTAAATGGACTGAGTTGAAAGGCAAACCAATTCTGTCGCATTTAAGTGCTCTGTTATATGGTATTGTATTTTTTTATTTAAAAATAATTTCATGCTTGTGCCAAAAAATTAAATGAAATAGCGGTATGGCTTTTAGTCTCAACATTTAGCCATTCATGTGACTTTCATGGGAAAACTTACTGTTGTCCATTAGTAGGGAACCTTTTTGTAGCCATTTATCACCAAGTGGAGATACCTAATAGAAAAGCATCTATTTGTCAAAATACTTGGCTTGATATTATTTAACGAGGCTGTGGTGTCCCTGTAAAAGGAGTAGCTTGATGTGGCTGCCATGTTTCTAGAAAGACTGTTCTCTTCAACTGTGTCATCTCTGTTCCCCAGGGGGGAATTTCTAGAGAGCGCTGTTGGTCACTGAAGCGAAAGGAAAGTGGTGTTCTTTGTATTGAGAGGTTACTAAATTACTTGCTTCAAAACAGTATAGCAAAGGATAATAATGGCCTATGTGCATATATGCTGTGGAAGGTACCTTTCATTCCCAGGTGATTGATTTACTTTACGATGAAATGCTATAAATGAAGCTCTCCAGTTATTTATCGTGTCGTATCAGGCTAAGTATTACTGTGGATGTTGGTTTTGCTGATATATAATATACTGTTTTCTTGCATATAACTGTGTCTTACTGTATAGGTTTCATTAGAAAACAAAGAAACAAATAAGAAACATAACAATAATAAGAAAAGCAAAATAGATGAATGGAAAAAACCCCTTCACTTAGATCCTCAGATACTGCTTTGCAGAGGGGCCATTTTTCATTTTTAGTTAAATATCCCCACTAGATCATAAAATATGATATGTTCTGGTATAAAATATGTAAGGTATAAATTCTTTGAAAATTCAGATATTTTACTGTCATGTGTGAGCAGAGGTTTATTAACTGTCAACTGTTACTTTATAGTCTTCATAACTGTGTTTTCTAAGACAGTATAGATTTTTTTTTCCTCAGTTTGTTTATGTGGTAGACCGTGGCATTCCAAAATAATCTGGTAAATTAGGTTTCCTTTATACCGCTGACAACCAGGGAAGACAATCACATGCTTTGGCAGCTCAGCTTGTTGAAACGTCATTACTAATTTTTTGGTCCAAACTAAATAAAGAGAGGCCAGCAAAAATCATCTTGTGGAACACTCTGAGTTACTTAAAACTTAAGATGTACTCCTCTCATTTGCAGATAATTCATTAGATTATAGTATTTTTAAAAAAATGCTGAAGAAAAGTTATAGACAATATTACTAGCTTCAGTCATGTTAAAGTCAGCTTGTTGTCCAATGCATTTGTGTCCTTAAACCAGGACAATTTGAGATAATTCTTGAATTTTCATATAAGCGTGTACTTTCGAGTTGGTAGCTATCTTGATGAAATTAAGGTGCCCTATCATTGCAGTTCTAGTTTGTCTTTTCATGACAAATTGGGTTTGATTGTCTCCTAAGTCTCTGAGGCATTAAAGATGGGCTCTAGTTTTCATTCCAGATATGTTCCATACTTCTAAACTGACAGCAAATTATTTTGCCCAGGTGACAGGTGAGTGAGGTGGAAGTCGCTACGATCATTATTGCATAGTTAGATACATATCTGGGTGATTTCTAAAAAATACAGTAACATTTCATTTCTCTTCAGACATTAACGCCTGCTTGTTCCACTCCTTATGATAATCTTGCTTTATTTTTTGCTTGTTGATAATGTATGTGTAAGCAAAACCTTTTTATAACACTGTAAACACTGATGACAACTAATAGAGAGATGTGCTTGTGCTGGGACCTCCCTAACACCAAGTATCTTGATGAACATGAGTACGTGTGCACCTGCAGGCTTGAGTTCCTGACCTATCCTTTTTTCTTCTTCTTCTGCTATCTGGCATGCTGTGCAGTGCTCCCTCTTAATCACTATGAAGGAAAGAAACACCTACTAGATTTCAAGAAAATTGAGGGGATTAAAGTTACAAGGTAAAAAACCAAAATTCAGTAGTGTTACATTTTGTAAGTCAGCATTTTTTGGTAGTTATCCCGTCAGAATTCTTTGTAGCTCATTTCTTGCTTTTTCCACCAGAAATAGGCAGAGAGCGGGGGTAAGAGTAAGGGATGCTGTCTTTTCCTCACCTCTGCATACTTCAGTTTTGCTGTCTGGGATGATGTTTCAGGGTCTTTTGTAGAGCACTCTGCTGTTGGGAAGATGTTCTGTAATTGCAAAGCCTTCATTTGATCCACTTTTTTAAAGATACTGAATGTTCGAAGTGATACTAAGTGGACAGTCATGAAAAAGTAATAATTAATATTTAATGTGGTGTCTGTCATTAAAAAGAAGTCATCACAGGATGTGACACACCGGTTTTCAGAATTTAGCAATAGCAAGCACCAACAAAGCTTCTGTCAGCAGGCTGTAAAGTCATTACCGTGCATTGAGATAGCCTGTGGTTCAGGAGGCAAACGCGCAATGTGTAAAGGACAAAGCCTTTAGAAAGCTAAATAAACTGTGCATTTGCCTGAGTTCTAATTAAATGTTGTATTTGTAGAGCTTCAAGAATAATTTGGAAACTTTAAATTTAATCTTCGTTTTAAATGTCAGCATTAAGCGTCAGTGAAAGTCAGCATTTGAGTGTTTTTTGTATTAATCCAAGCTGGAAAGCATTTCTGCAGCAACAGGCTCGTACACAGTGGTCAAATCATTGTTGTTGTGCAGTAAGATGCCCCTTAACTGCCTGTGATACTGTTGTGTAGTATCTACTGGTAAAAATGCTAGCTCTTTAGTTAGAGATCGTAGCATCTCAGTAAGCTTAATGCTTACGTGTATTTTGCAGTAAAAATATAATCAGAAAATTAATATTACAGGCAAAAGAAATCTAATTGCTAAATTGCTCTTCTCAGATTACTGAAAATAGTACCCAGTAATAATAATGACCTAATGGCAGAGTAATGATTTTGCACTTTATTATATATATACATACATACCTGTGATACTAAGTATTGCCCAACTAAAGCAATATCCCCATCTCAGCTTATTTAAAGATTATCAATACTGTTACGTGTGATAAGTATTAATGAGTTTCCAATAATGTTAACATCAAATTTCTTTGCTCCTCAACCAATCGATGAAATGTTGGCTAATTTCTTATAGACTTTACAGATGAAGCAAGTTTTTAAAGAGGAACTGGCTGTAGTTAGCACATGTTACCAATACAAAACATCAGTGGGGTCTCTTGTTTCTCCTGCCCAAAATCACTTACCGGGTTTGTGCCAAAAAAAAATTTCTGTAGACTCTTGAATGGTTTATAAATCCGTAAGAGCTTGATAGAAAAGTTTGTTTCAGTCTATAGTTAGTCCTTCAATTTTATAGGCAGTATTCCTCGTGGGTTTTAATTGGGAAGCCAAAGGCAGGCTTTAATAAAATGTATTCAAATTTAGCTTTAAATATTGGGTGGCTGCCACTGCTCCGTTATAAATGCAATTGAAATGTTTCATGCATGTGAAGCAAAATGATGCAGTTGTTCAGCTTATATAACTTTTTAATGTGCTATATGGTTTTTATAAGTTCCATTGAAATCTTACTGTTTATATAGCATGTATCTACCTATATGCTTAATAATTTATCTCTAACAGGTTATGGAAGACATTTCATTTGGAGCAGAGGGTCATTTATCTGAGGTAAGTGTTTTCTAGGCAGTGTAAAGCGGTGATATTGCACAGACTTCCCTGGGTCTCAATTAGAACTAATGACACTTGTTTTTATAGTATTACCTGTGGGTAAAAATTGCTAGAGAGCGTGCGAGCACTTACAAAAGCAGCAAAGCAGCACAGCACAACTAGAGTGGGCCTGTTCTTTTTTTTTTTTTTCTTTTCTATTGAAGATAATGGCAAAATTGCTCTGTATTTCAGGGAGTTTATAGTTAAATCCTGTGCTAGTGCTTTTAATACATACCAACAGCAGGATGAATATGTCGGGGAAAAGTAGGACCAATAATATTTAGCCATCCTCACTGTAGCACTATAATGATGCTTAGGAATGGAACAAAATCATGATGTTGTACTTGTTTCCTTGTGTACCACTAAAAATACCTTTGAATTTACTTTTGAAGTATATAAACATACTGCAGCAGAATACAGGGCAATAGGAATTTCATTTGAATAAAAACACTGGGTGTTTGTCATTTTACACATTTTCCTAAATAAAAAGATGTCAGATCCTAGTCTATATATTTGAGAAAGTCTAGGATAATTGACTAACATGAGATATATTTCCTATGAGAGTAAGTGATGAGAAAAATCTGCTTACATACAAAAATCTGTCTATGTACAAACTAAGGGTTTAGGTAATATATGCGTAAGGAGAGTTACACTGATTCTAAGAGCTGTACTTGATTCAGTTTAGTCCATTTTTATATCGGTATACCTTGAGTTGCAACTTACATATTAAAGAAATTTAGTATCCAAGCATTGTGTCCAGCCAGCAAATTAATTACACCTTCCATAAGCATGGCATACATGCCACCTGTCAAGTATGAGTGACAAGTGTTCAGCCAAGCAAATATTAAATAAATAAATAAAATAAATTGCAGTTTGGGATAGCTGTTCAGATGAGGCATTTCTTTGGATTCCCACCAATGAATCCAAAGATTGTGTAGCAGCTGGATTGCTCCAGGAAAGATTATCTAACTGCAAGACCAAACTCAGATTGCTGACCCTGTGTACAAGGAGGCTGTGACAGGAGAGCATGCCTAGGCTGGACTGCTCGGCTGTGTGTGAGTTCAGCATAAATAAAAACAGGGAGCCCTGAGAGCAAAGGTGAACTTTGCAGAAAATGCAAATAGTCTTTCTTACCAGTGAACTTTGTGAGGTAAAGCAAAACTGTACAGGTGCTCACATCCACAGATGACATGAAATAGCGGCAGATAGTCCCATGGGATAAAGGTAGCAAAAAGACTTACTGCCAGCAGGACAAAATATACTGAGGGCACGTTGGTAGTGATGGCTGCCAAGACAGCAGAATATTTGGTGTAAACTAAAAATTGTGTATGGTCTGGACCAGAGTGAATGAGAGTACAACTGCATGCTTGTGTCCAGCAGTGACCTGAGCTGAAAGCTGTAGTACAGCCCAGCCCTCGACTGAAGAAGTTGTTCTTTTGCTTAATAGGAGATGTGCCCGGAGTATGAGTGTGATGTGTTTTATGATGTGATGGTGCTTTGCAAATGCACCAGAACTCATAGGCATAGAGGGCTGCAGCTGTAGAAGTATTCACTAAGCGCTTAATATCTTAAGAGTCCTCACAAACAGAGGAACTTTGCCCTTTTGAAGTTTTGAGGGGAAGAAGAAAGCATAAAGAGAACAGAGAGCAATGATACAAATAAAGGAAGCGGAAATTTGCTAGAAACCCAGGCTCTACCACACTGCCACAGCTGGATTGATGTTCACTTGTAGACAGCTCTATAAAAGCTCTGTGAAACTGTCAGCACCCTGTACCCTGTCAGGGCTTTGCCTAAATGTTCCTTTGGCGCTCTGGTCCCCTAATCCACTCCTGTCAGTCTCCCCACTGCCTGCAGGAGAGCACCCTGTTAGTCACTCCAGATTTTTGCATCTTAGTGACTTGGGAGGAGAGATGGGAGTGAACAATACTAGGAACCACCTATAAACGGTACCCAGCTATGCTGACTCCTAGCACAGCAGGGTGTGGACACTAGAAAACAGTTTGATGCTTTTGTTTCTTTTCCAAGTCCTGGACCACTGTGAATTTTTATTGGTAAGTCAGTAAATAGCCTCATCCTCCCACAGCAGGAACTGGAATTGTCCGGGGTTTATTAAATGAGCCAGTGAAGTAGTCTGCACTGATTTTAGGAAGTCTGCACTTAGAGGAGATCTTCAGTTTACTAGACATGAGAATGAGAAGACTGCTGTCACCCAGACCTCAGAGGATGCTGGAAGGCAGTGGAAAGCTCTGTTCCTGTGTAGATGCTTTTCCAAGGGCCCTCCTTCGTAACTCTAATGGAAGGTACATGAAGGGAGGAATTGCCAACATCAGGCTGTAATTTTGATGAGTCATTTAACACTCCCACGTGGTGGTGTATCCCTGTGGAGGAGGGATGGGGATCAGTGCAAGCAAAGGCAATGTGGGAAAACATGTGATGATGGGGAGGAGGTAGGTCACAGTTGCAAAACAGCTGTCTGGAAAGCTTTGTGCCTGAATTGTTGCATATGAGAAACTGAGGAGTGTGTTGTGCTGCTGCAGTTTCCTAAATATACATAAACAGGCTGATGGAACAAACTAGCAGTCTGTTAGTGGAAGGTGATGAGGGCTAAAGTAATTGGGAAACAACCTTGATCCCTCTTCTGAGAAACTGGCAGACAACCACTCACCTAAACAAAATCAAGGAAGCAACAGGTTTTTGTGGGACAAACTCTGTAGGATTCATCATCAGCAGATGATCTTTGGTACCCTCCAGAAGACATCATGTGTATAGTACAGCACCATCTTCTTGTGGTGCAGAACAGAGCAAACACAGTAACAGAATACATGCCTATGTCAACAACTCTTCAGTGGCCCAAAAGAATTTTGAAAAGGAGAGGACAAAATTGTTCCTAAGGATGAGCCTGGAAGGGTACTGCAAAGTGTAAAAGTGAGCCGGCAAGACCACTGAATACACTAAGGTACTGTAAGCAAAAGACATGCCGAGTGGCAAGAGAGTTCAGGGATAAGCTATGTGTAAGGGATAGGTGAGAGAAAGCATGTGTGTCGTCTAATAAGGAAAATAATGAAATGAGAGCAGAGGGCAGAAATATTTTTTTTTCCTTATTTTCTTTGCCTTTGGTCTTTCTAAAAATGATAAATTATGTCCGTATATGTAGTGCTCTTAGTATTCACTACAAGGTAGCAAGAGACGAACACAGTAAAGGGTCCTAAGGCAAGTGAGATGTACTCAAGTCAGGCTAGACTGATGAAATTTCTTCTGAGTGCACAGGAGCCAAGAAAAACAATCTCCAAACCATTAACAAGCTTCTTTGAAAACTCCTAGAGGAAGCTTGAAGTCCCAGCGGATCAGTAAGAGGCGGACTTGGTATTTGCCTTTAAAAAGGAGGTAGGCCAGGAGTTTATGTGCCAGTCAACATAATTTCAATTAGGATTAGAATTCCAAATGCCCTTGATAGATTGAAAGAATAGCCTGAAATCAATAAGATGGGATACGTTAAAAGACAGGTGCAAATTACATTTGAGGAAGTACAAAGGTTGGATTTATGTATACAGATAGTAAAGAGCAGCTAAGATAATACTGCAGAAGCAGAATCTAGGGTTATCGTGGACTACAAATAGAGTGGGATTCATTACCTTCATCCTGTTGCAAGAAAGGGCAAATGTCATTTGCAGTCTCATTAATGGGAATGTCAGTTGTAAGACAGAAAGAATTACTGTGCTTAGCTGAGAACGTCAAAGCCTCCAGAGGACTATGGCACTGGTCTGGGCATCTCAGTCTGTAGAATATAGGGACACACTGAAGAAAAGAAGGAAAGGAAAAGAAAGAAAAGGTTTAGAAGTCCTGGTCTGGGTGAAAGTCAAAGTATTCAGTCCCATTGGAAATAATGATAAAGAGGACAATGATTAGTTACCATTGTGTGCTGTGTAAGGGTAAAATGTCACTGTCTTGGTATGTAGCAAGGGAAGTTTGCATTAGGAAAACTTGCTCACTGCAAGGACAGTTTAGCCCTGAAGTAGGCTCTACTCTGCAACCCGAGTCACAAAATCCCTGTTAGCCACTAAGAGCTGTGTAGACAAACACCAGCTGGCAACAGTCACGGTGGGCTTGATCTCACTGCAAGTCACAGAGTGGGCTTTGGTGGTCCCTGGTTACTTCCTGGTCAGCCTTGCCATGATGCTGGGATGGTGTTGGTCATGAGAAACATGCATTATTTTCAGAGTCTGAGATTAGGCCTGTTCTCAGTGGCCACTTTGCCCTCCTCATCTACAACACCTGCCCAGGGTAGTGCAACACGGGGCAGGAAATCTGGGACGCACAGCAGGGACAAAGCTTTCTCCATCTGCACTTCGGACACTTTGTGGCTGCGTAGCTCATTATCTGAGGGCATGTGCGCTTAGCCTGCGTGTGACTGAAGCATCTGCTCAAGCAGGACAAACATATGGATGGTTGCCTTTTGTTTCTAGAAATTATTTAAGAGATGTCCTGGCCTGACCTTGTGTAGTTGCAAGTGCTCACAATTTCTGTTAGCTTCTGCAAGGGGCGAGAAGTGCATGCAGCACTTCTGCCAACAATAAGTCACTGTTCTAAGCGTTTTGCTATAACATGAAGTGTCTGTCTGCAAGGGCAACTTTTCATAGTTGTTATTCATGTTATGGGCAACTTTACAGTTGTTATTCGTGTTATGGGCAACTTTTCATAGTTGTTATTCGTGTTATTTTGAATGATCTTAAATATTACAGGAGAGAGAGGATTTAGTACAGGTGAAAGAAATCTGCCTTTCATGTTCTGGAGAAGGTTCTCTAAGGCTTTTATTTTACATATCTTATTGGGGTTATGATATTGCTACTTTGAAGAAAGACAGCTGTAGGAAGAACAAATTTTAAGGATAGAATAGACTAGACTAGACTATTTCACTTGGAAGGGACCTACAACGATCATCTAGTCCAACTGCCTGACCAATTCAGGGCTGACCAAGTTAAAGCATGTTGTTAAGGGCATTGTCCAAATGCCTCTTAAACGCTGACTGGCCTGGGTCATTGACCACCTCTCTAAGAAGCCTGTTCCAGTGTTTGACCACCCTCTCAGTAAAAAAATGCTTCCTAATATCTGGTCTAAACATCCCCTGGTGCAGCTTTGAACCACTCCCATGCGTTCCTATCACTGGATACCAGGGAGAAGAGATTAGCACCTCAATATATATATATATATATATATACACACCTGTCTGGGAATCCTATTTCTCAGCATGACCACCAAAGACTCTAATAGAGACTCTAATCCCTAATAGTTAGATTAATCTAGCTACTAGAATACCAATTCTTCTATATAAAATTGCTGATCCAGACCCACGTGAGTATTGAAGGGGTTTGCACCAGAAAAGCTCATCAAACATTTTCCTTAAGTAATGCTGTCAAGGAGCTGGTGCTCATAGATGACTAAAATGTCTTGTAAAAGAGTAAATTGAAATGCAGAAGACTAAAGTGGAAACCATTCCCTCTGCTCTTAATTCAGTGTGCTGATGCTCCAGCTGTGCATCAGCTGGAACATTGGCTGTTCTGCGAGCAGACTTCCACATGTCTGGGAGAGGATGAGAATTTCTTCTTTGTGTGAGAAGGCAGAAGAATTTCTTCAGTTACCACCTTAAGAAATAACAAAACACACCCGCATTTGTGCTGTTTTCACCTGCTTAAGGATTTAGGGGAAAAAAATAAAAAACCCAACCAGCTACATCTGCTGTTCACAGAAAAATCCATGAAGCAATATTGCATCTCAGCTCTTTCCTGACTCCTGCAATCTCTCCTAGCTGCTTCCTAAAAGTGCTGTTATTGCAAAAATAACCAAAGAGCTCTGAAGACTTACAGTAGCTTGTAGCATTGACATAACCTACAAGCTTGGATGAGTTGTATTTTATTAATATGTTGAGCTGGAGGCAGAGTCCACTCTCCTCTCAGAGATATTGTTGATCAGTGTAAAGTGCCACTTTCCAACTGGGAGCTGTTCTGAATAGTTTGTGTGTCACTGGCAGCGGTTTCCCTGCCTACATAGACAAATGTCAAATAAAAATGTTACCAATGACGTTACTAGGCATGAAAGGCACTGAGAGAAATCTTTCCTATCTACTTGTCTGGGTTATCGAACTTCTTTTCAAACGAGGCCCTGGAGGCAGAAGCTGTGGAATTGGTTGACTATTTAGAATTATTATTGTATATTTTTGAGAGCAGTATATTTTTTTTTTCCCATTTCATTTATAACTCTTCTTGATGTTAAACTAAAGTTAGAGTTCTCTGCGTGACCACATCTTCCCAATCCAAAATAAGAAAGGGCATATATGCATCTTCTGGATAATCATAATTTACATGATTTTTCACATGATGCCTGCAAGTAAGTTCCTGAGAGATGATGCTTGTGTGAACTATGGAGGAACTTTTCATTTCAACTAAAAATGCAGCTGTGTCATGTAGGTGCAAAAATAGTTTATCCATACACTATTAATGCTGTATTAAAGAGGAATTAAGCTGCAAAATAGCTATTGGGAGTTTAAGATACATAGAATATAGCCCCTATCTTATGGAGCTATTTTAGTTACACTGCAGTGCAGCCATAGCCATACAGTTATGATTAAGTGGGTTTCAAGTGTTTAAAGACCTAAACCAGTTTGATCTGATTTTTACTTACTCACGTTTCCTTGCATTGCTGTACTGTTGTAACAATTCTGGACTGAGCACATTTTCCTAGTACTCATTGTTCACTTATCTTAATTTCCAAAGTAAACAGCGTTTCTGTTACATTTTTAGATAATTCATTATGTACTCAAAATGTGATCATTTGGGAAGAATACGCTATATTTTTTCACATGAGATAGAATGGATGTTTTACTTTAAGTGGGAATCTAAGTGTTCAGTTGACAAAGGTATTAAAACCGGTGAGTTAAAAACAATAGTCTCTTATTTCTAAGCACATAAAAATCATAGTCTCTTATTTCTAAGCACAGTTTTTGTGAGACCGCTGCACCAATAAAGTCCATGCCTGGAATTTCAGCAGGGTAGAAACTGCTAGCTGAAGCTTAGAACCCCCAAACACAGGTTAGTACTGATGCAAAGCACTGTGAGATGTCTTTCCTACAGAACGAGTGTTCCCCTGGAGTCCTAGAGTCTTGGGGGCTTGGTCGTTGCGTCCCTTCCTTCCGTCCTTCCTGGGACGTTTCTTTACATGGCTTTAAAGTTTTATTTAAAAAGGAAAAGAAGATGTCAAACACGAGATCATATTAGGTAACAGTACACCCATAAGCATAGTCATCTAGCTGTGCTGCGATTGTAGATTTCAGGCTGTGGTTTTGTTTTATCTCAGGTTTCCAGGTTATGTGCACACGAGAACTAGGCCACGCTTGCACCTTGGAGCCTGTTTTGCCAACCAGGTATCTAAAGGCTGTCTCCTGTTGCCAGCATCTTTCAGCCCACCTGAAGTTCAGTGAGGGAGTGGGTCTAAAAGGCCCGTTTTGCCCTGAACGTTCACTGACATGGTGAACAGGGGAAAAACTTTCAATTGTGGATCTTCACAGCAGGGCTAGGCATATCCAGCCAGTGTGCTTATCGTTTAGATTAGCTGCTCAGTGAACTCCTTGTATTTGCACATATCAGACAGGAACCGTGAGGGCAGTTCTAAAGTGGAGGAAATTTTCTCTTACAGCAACTAATGATAGTGCTAATTGGGTCACCAACTAGTGTATAAATGTTTCCCACATCAACAGTACCCTAAAAAAGAAAGGGATACCCTACTGTAATGCGTATCTTTATAATGCTTTTTATATTTAAATATACTTAATGGTGTAGGTATTCAGGAGTGTACTGTAACATGTACTCTATTTTTTAATTTGCTGTGTGGTAACTGATGATTTCAAATCAGGACTAGAAGTGCCATCCTTGACAGAGTGAATGTGATCCAAAATCTCATAGAGTGAATAGTTCTTGATAAAAGCAGTGACTGAATCAGACTAAAGTATTCAGTATAGTGATGTTATAAGAGCAAGAATCTCCATTTTATGTGTCACTGTAAAAGACCTGTTCTTCAGGATCTGCACAGGGCTAATTCATTTTGTTGAAGCACAGAGTCTGTAGGAAGAGTCTGGTTTGAAAACTTAACTTAAGGCTTTTGTCTGTTGGAGCAATACTTAGGAGTTTGTGCATTAATTAAAAGCTGTTCTTCCTAAATTAACTATTCAGTGATGGTATAGTACTGAGTGTTTTTTATCTTGTTTTTCTTGTTCATCATCTTGAGATGATGGTTAGGTGAAGACCTGATTTTCTTATGTGTAATTAACTGTTAGAGAAAAATCAGTGTTCAGAGGTGGAGCTTTCTCTATAGATAGTCATCATTTTAGATGTCCTTTCAGAGTACTGGGTTTTTGCAATTTATTGACTCTTGTAGCCTGAGACCTAAGTTCTTTTAGACAACTGTCATCTGTTCTTGCATGCGTGTCACAGAATGATTCCCAAAAGCTTTCTAATGATATAAATTGCCTGGGTTATCCCACTTCCTAAAAGCATATGGAGTCCTGCTGCTGTACTGAATGATGATTTATCAGCTGCATGGAAGACTTGTTCCTCATCTTCAGTCCCTGGTCATGGGACAAGGATATTCCTAGTTGCTGTAGGGACAAATGTGTACTTTCTCCTCCCCTGTGCTCATTTGAAAAACAACGGTTCGTTTTTACACCTATAAATTCTGCGGAGTGCTGCTCTAGATTCTGAGGTTTGGTAATAAGGCTGAAGATGGCTGCCCAGGTCTCGTGCACAGAGCCAGGGACTCAGACAGCTGGTTCTCACATTGTGCCTCTCTGTGTCTGAGCTGCGGGTGTTTGCAACGTAACCTCTCTTAACCAGCTCGCTCGTCCAGGGTTCGAGCTGTGGCTGGTTGCGCACCCGTGCGATCTGCTGGATAGCCCTGCCTGGCAGGAGACCGAGGAAAGCAGAAAGGTCAAAGCTCTGCACTGTAACAGGGGATGTGCCGGCAAGCAGAGCTCTTCTGACATTTGACTCTGTGTATGCACTGTGGGACGCAAAGTAAGGATAGCACAGAGCTGAGGTCTGGTAAATGTGTCTACCAAAAATCAGATTGTTTCACAATGGGCAGCGTTCCAACAAGTATTAGCACGGTTTCTTTGGCAGGTCTTTGATTGAAGGCTTGATTTCTCTTAAACAGCCACTGATGGCTGCTATTATAGCAACAGATCAGTGCAAAGGACTCCAAGTACTTTGTGAAAGGAGAAGAACTTTCTGAAGATTGTTTATGGCCACATGTGCAGCTGGCTTTATGGATGAATGCGTAGACTAGGTCTAGAGAAAATCCAGTTTTCTGGATTACAGCTGATGAATGACTCCAGTTTTTTTTTTCAAGATGGGTCCAGCAGAACTTCATCTTGGCACCGTAATCTTTTCCTTACAGATAACCCCCGTCATTCACTGTAGACAGCACTGTGATGCCCTGGGAGGGAGAGGAGAGGCTTGTCTCAGTGCTGCACAAATTGGTTGATTTTTGGGTCGTTTCTCAAAAGAAGTACTCAATAAGAAATAGAAAAGATATAAATTAACCCCTGTGCAGTGTATCTGAAAGCAGACTTATGGGAAGGACTTTGCAACTGGTTTAAAATACTCAGTTTAAAAAAGAAAAAATGTTTGTCTATATAAGTTCTAAGTAGAGAAGCATTATTTTTGAATATTTAGTCTTGTTTCGTGATAACATGGTAAAAAAGGTGTACTTTTATCTTGTAATCTCTAAGAATTTGATGCATTTTCTCTGATCAGTTGAGCAAAGTCCCTAAGTATTCCAGCCAGATTTTTCCTCAAAAAAGTAAGTGCATTTTGTGTTTATAAGAGATACCAAAAGTGCTGGTGCTTGAAATATTTAAATGGCCTAAAAGCGTAAATCATATTTACATGAAAAACTTGAAACTTGGGAACCTAAATGGTATAGTCAGCATGAGATTTCCCTCCCCTGCTGTGGTGAGACAACAGGGAAGAGGGAGAGCAGTTCAGTCTTCACACCCCTTTAATCCTCTGCTGAAAGTGAGATCATGACTTTTTTCTGCTGGGAAATAGACTGAGACCACAAGCTCATTCCATTTCATATAAATCACTAAATTAATATATAGTAACAACTTTTTGTCTCTCTAATGGGAATTTGCTTTCAGGCAACGTCTTAGCACTGCAAAGTATCATATCTCCTTACTAATATTTTATTTTCCCCTTAATTTGATGCAAATTTGATGTAAAAACAGTGTCATCAGCAAACATGCTTTCTTTTCTTTGTCAACTTCCTGTAGGAGTTCTTCATATTTTCTGCAGAGTTGGGAGAAAAATGTGAAGCAATAAGTGAGAAATTGGTGCATCTGGAAGATCAACTGCAGACTTCCTCCTGCAGAGTTGATGAAGGAGTTCTTCATATCCTTTTTGATACGGCTATAGATATATATCAATCTATGTAAGTATGTATGTGAAATACTTGCCTTTCAGATTCACATGGAGTACTAGTTTTTAATGTAGATTAAATACATTAAGAAGGGGAGAATTGATTGTCTTGCTGAAGTGAGCGTTTTTCTTGTAGCAGGTTTTCCTGCGATGCATTTTCACTGTGCTCTGATCCAGCCTTAATTGATTTAAACAGAAGTTAGTTCTTTGTAAATTGAAATTAGGCACCAAAAAACCTTTATTCCACTGTTAAAATCCTTTTGTTTGTAATGCTTGTATAAGTAAATACCTAGTGCACCAAAAGCTGCACGGATGCTTGCATCCACGCCACCTGCATTTCCCAACATGATTTAGCTAAATTAAATGCTACATCTTTGACACAGACTGAGTGTATTGTCACATGTAGTTTGGCTTTTTTTCCTTTTAAAAAAAATGGTCAGCAGATGCATCATGTGGCATGTTATGCAATTTAATCCGCCTCTAACACTCCAGCATAAGTAACCAGATGAGATTTTGTCTTTTAAAGTCCCCTTATCTCTTTCTGTGCTTCATCTGTCAGTCGGTGTCTGATTGAAGATTGCTTAACCTTTATGAGGCATTTGTTGGGCCCACATCTGTGGACATTTTTCAAAATTTAAGAGCACAGAGTATTGTTTCATTGGTAACTTTCTTAGGAAAACTTATCACAAAAGAGATCTTGTTCTTCTAAGAAAGAGGAAAGAGAATAAGAACCAGTGAGGCTCAGGAAGATGAGAATACTTAGCTGGTTGGGGTTTAGTGGAGAAGAGGTGGCAGGCAATGGCATAATGAAGAAAAATGAATACATTCAGGTTGGAGAGATTAGCAGAGGAGCCCTTACAGACACCTGAAGGTGAGTTGAGATGATGATGGTGCTAGGAAGGATTCAGTTCCTCCTAAGCTGAGGCAGGTAGTCCTGCAGGAGAGAGTTTAGAGAGAGGATAATAAATAGAGCGTGTGGAAATACCACTGTGTTTTAGGTAATTGGGCACCTATTGCCAGCTCAATGCAAAATTCCTATTCTAGAAACTTGGTTTCTTTAAAGGTGTCAGAGTATGATAAACTCTTAAGGGGAGGCGGCGGGGGAGAGGGGTGCGTGTGTTGAGGTGGTGGCGCTGGGGGGCTTTGCATCAGAGGGGAGAAACCTAGTCTCTAATTTGTTAATACTTCAAATCTTTCTTTTTTAAGTGTTTCAATGTGCAGAAAGATTATTTTCTTGTGTTTAGGCCAGTTTGTAAGATTCTTTTAATTATATTTACAGTGTGCATGCTCGGCTGCAGTTGTGTTTCCTCACTGCTGTTTGTGAGCATTCTTTTCAGAGCGGTATGGATGTGTGTGCCTTGTGTGTGTGCAGAGCATCCGCTTCCTTCCTCCCTTACCTGTATTTGCACTCAAATGAGAGCTTTTCTCATGGACCCTAATAGAAGAACACTGAGGGTTGGAGTTAAGGGTTCTTTGCAGTGGACTTAAGTTCATATTCAAACCAAACAGTCAGGTCTGATCATAGTTACGGTTTACTAGGTAAAGTGAAATAAGCTGAAAAACCACTTTTTTGATTCCTGACAAAAATACACTACCAGTGTGTAAAATAGTAGTATTTGTATTTTCTATGGACCATGCATATTTCTTTGTAGCTGTTAAACTGCAAGAGTTAGTTGAAAAAATAAAATCTAACCATTGAAAGTTTGAGAAGAGTTGTAGATTAGTTTCGTTCTAAGCCACGGTTGTCTGATATAGATCTGATTTCCTCTGTCAGTGAAATTCAGCTCACGCTACCTAAATACAGAAGTGCACACTATACAATGTCCTGGTCCTCCTAGCAAGACCATCAGTCACAAAAAAATAAATGATGTTTAAAACATAGGGACATACAGAGAAGCAGTTCAGCAGCTCAACTACCCCTCATTAACATTCAGTTGCTATTTCGAGGTAGTCCAGATCAATGTGCATAAAATGTTACCATCTGGTACATGTAATCGCTGTGCTATACTGCAAAAAGGAATGAGAAAAATAGCTACCACAGTGCTACAGACCTGTAGATTGTTGGGTTTTTTTAAATAAAAACTGCTCAGTGCCTATAAACTAAATTAAAATAAAAAAAAAAAAACCTACAAAAAAAAACCCTCATTGATAACTTGCCTATATTGCAGGAACTAGCACTGAGATTAGTACTAATTATTAGCCTCAGTAGAAGAATTTATGATTAATAAATGGATCTATTGGTTGCACGGTAGTTTATTTGGTTTTAAATAAAACAATTTCTTATTCCAAATATTGGAAAATTATGCAGTCTTCATTAAAAATCTGTAGAACTCTGAAAGCAGGAGCTTAAAGATCTGGAATTGTAATGAAAGCAGCGTAAGTTTTTGAAACTCTTGTTCACTGGTTATTTTCGCCCTTCCCCTCATCCCCCGACAAACTGCCTTACACATGAATGTTACAAACTGTATTAGGTCAAAAATCTGACTGGGGGCTGCACAGATGTAAACTAGTCCTGTTGTATGATTATTAAAAGACTTCTAAAGACTCCACTGAGAAAAATAAATTCCTGATGCTCTCAAGCCATTTGCCAATGTTTAGTGTGTGTCATAGCTTTGATTAATAATTAAGTTTGTATTAGAAAAATCCCAGATGTCATTGTTTTTCATTCTACGTTTTGATGGCATGGAACTCTTAAATCAACCGTGCTGCTCGTAGTTGCCAGCACAACCTGAACAAAAGAGAAATCCAGTGATACTCCTTGGTCCTTAGTATAGGCACAGACCGGCTTGGGATTCTCATTTATTATTGAAGCCTTTCACAGCAAACATTAAACTGTACTTTTGTATAAAAAGCATCAAAGAATGGGAGGGGAGGGGGGAGGAGAGCTCCTCTGTAGCATGGTGACATATTTGCTAAATTCTATGTAGTATAACCAAATAAACCCACAAAACATTCAATTACGGTTAATCATTGGCAAGTGTATGAAAACAGTCTGTATCATTAATTGGAAAAACCAAAGGACGAGAGGTGACTCATTCTGGTGTCTACTGAGCTGATGAGAGGTGTTACTTTTCCTGACAGTAAGGGCCTGGAATTCCCAGTAAAATTAAATGGAGCCTATATTGCAATTTCACAGTCGTTTTTGTTCTTAATTAGCAGTTACATTTTGATAGACAATTTGAATGCGTGTTAATAGTTCCTCCTGGTGAAAATGCTTTTGTTGGAAGAAAACCTGGCTGGACTATTATTATAAAACCAATCTTCATTCCTCGCCTTAAAATGGGCATTTTAAAAAGTTATTTTGAAAATAGAATTTCATGCCTGAACGTTCATTAGGTGCGGCAGGTCACTTGGCTAACCCTTCACCTTTATCATATGGCAGGCTCTCGTACAAGTCTTGCTTTACACCAGCGTAGGTTTTTGAAGTAGAATTTAGTCCCTGAAGGTACCTTACCAAGAAATCTCACCGTGGGTAAACCTGTAAGAAATTTTGGGATCCCCCAAGAGTGAGAGGTGGCAATGATGCCCTCTTTGATTATATTTTGGATGACAGGAGAGTGAGCCCTTCCCAATGTGCATCACATTAAGAGAAAGTGGTTCCACTCGTATTGTTTGTGCTGTGATGGAGGTAAGTTAGTGTATTTCCACCCATGTGCTGCAGTTTTTTTGCCTTCCATTTTCTGCTGGAACAAGTGATTTGGAGGCAGCTGATATCCATACCACTGAAGTGATCCACTGTTCAAAATGCTGCAGTCATTTTGTTGGGGTTTTTTTTGTTTAGCAGTTTTTGGGAGAAGTGTTTTGGTTTTTATGTGGGAGGAATATTATATTATTTTGTAGAAACACATTTGTGGATGTGAAGGAGGGAGACAGCAATGCAGGGGGGAAATGAGAAATTTCTAATCTGGTTTCAGTACCACAAGCACCCATGTATTTTGTAAGGAGAAGTAAATGACAGACTTCCAAAGGCCATTGTGCTCTCTTGCTGTGAGAATACACAGGCCTTCTATAGGATCAGCAGGGACTTGCTTCGTGTCTTTCCTTTATTCCCAAGAGTGCACCCATTAGGGCCCAAAGGCCAAATAAACATTGAATTGTCTTGCCTCTCCACTGGTCCTTTGGCATGTTGCACACACAATCACAGATTCATTTAGTTAGAGGTGACCTCCTGAGATAATCTGGTCCAACCCCCTGCTCAAGTAGGGTCACCTAGAGCAAGTTGCCTGGAATCATGTCCAGCCATATTTTGAGTATCTCCAAGGATGGAGACTCCACAGTCTCACTGTGCAGCACAAGCCAGTGTTTGACCACCCTCACAGTAAAAAAACCTGTTTTCTTGTATTCAGATTCAATTTCCTATTTTAGAATTTTTGCCTGTTGCATCTTGTAGGCACTAGTGAGAAGAGTCTGGCTCCCGCTTGTTCATTCCCACCCTTCAGCCATTGGTACACATTGTTAAGATCCCCCTGAGGCTTCTCTTCTCCGTGTTCAACAGTCTTGGCTCTCTCGGCATCTCTTCGTGTGACGGGTTATCCAGTCCATTAAACTAGTCCTGTGCTGGACTTGCCTGTCTTTCCTGTACTGTGGAGCCCAGAACTAGACCCTGCACTCCAGATGGGACCTCACCGGTGCCAAGCAGAGTGGAAAGATCAGCTCCCACCACCTGCTGGCAATGCCTTTCATAATCCAACCCACCTTTACCGCTGGCTCATGTTCAGCTTGCTCTCCACCATGACCTCAGGGTCCTTTTCTGCAGGGCTACATTCCGCTGGCTGGCCCCCCAATGCGTACTGGTGCCAGGGAAGATATGTGCAGTTATGTAGTGGAACATCTAGCTGAGCTTCTGTCTCCATCCACTGCAATGTTCAGAATAGTTAAACAGGTTAAAAAAAAAAAACCACCTCTTTCTGATTATTTCTGTTCTTCAGGTCTTAATTTCTCCTTCAGATGTCCAAAATTGCTGTTTTTCTCCAAAATCCCATAGGCCCTTACCTCAGCTCTGTGGTAGTCCTTGACTGTCCTTCCAAGGCCTTTTGTCTTAAAATATACTCTTGTTTTAAATCGTTCCTGCAGGAAGGCAACCGATTTGTAATATCTACATTTTGTCTCTCTTTTTCCCATAAACATCTGTGCTGAGAGAACAGAAGATACATTGATGAGCCATTTTTTTCAAAAAATTAAGTAAGTCTACAGTAATTAGTTCTGCTTTTTATCTTGTAAGTTATGGATTCTGTCATGATGCTCAAGTTTTTTAAAGAGAGCAAGTGAAATAGGTGAAAACCTTCAACTGAGACAACGTCAGAGCTGCAGCATTGTTGCAGAATACAGATTGTGTTTTTGTGAAGCTGTTCCTAAGTACTTTAGTTTACTGCTTATGAGACCATGGAGAGATTTTTGACAGTTATTCACAGGAAGACAGCAGGACCAGAAAATGTTCCTAGTTGAAATTTGTTTTGGTGTCTGCTTTTGATACTGGCTTGATATTTGCAGCGCTGGGTAGAGAATTTAAGCATGAAGGACACATTTGCCTGTGGACCCCTGCAAAACCAAGGTTTTGCATTTTTAAAGTGGGTAAAGCTGTTTATGCAGACACAACCTCTGCATATGGATAGCGATTCCGTGCTCAGCCCTGTACCGTATTGTGCCAAACCATAAAGTCTCGTTTGACAGTTACTGGTCTACAGCTGGTTTTGGTACTATTTGTGAGGTTATTGAGACTTGCTGTAGGTAGACTATGCAGTCATCTTTCTTGTTGCTCCATCTTTCTGTTGGTTAAGAGTTTCTTTCCCCATCTCCTTCGTTTTCCTGTATCCTTCAAGATTACTGATCTGCTGGCAGCGAAACTTTTCGATTTTGCTTTTTCTCTCCATCTGAAAAGAACTTTGTAATCACTTGGGATATTACAAATAACAGCATGTAGTCAGAGACTGCGCATCAGAAGTAATTAAATTTCAGAGGCTTCATGGTGTTCATAAACTGAAGAATTTCTCTTTTACCAGTTAGGTTTTCAGCAGAGCATCATGATTAAATCGCAGAGTGGTGGACAGTCCAGGACTGCTTATAAGAGGATAATAATGTTTCTTACTTCAGAGAAGATGCAAAGCATAATTAATTTGTCCTTGTACAGTGCTTTGAGATCCTAGGATAGAAGAGGTTTTGCGTGTGCTGCCATTATTTGTAATCAGGGACAGAATCCCTTTAGATTACTAGAGCTGTCCAGAAATTAGAAGTATGTGTGAACACTCCTGGTGAATGTATTAAGAGTAAAACATCATAGTGAATGGATGTAAATATGCAAAGATGAAATTTTGAGGAACTGATAACAGAACGAAAAGCAGCCAAAAAGCTTTTCAAAGGCATAACTGTAGCTGCCTGAAATAGCAGTGAATTGTAGAGCTTTCCCATGGTTCTCTCTAGTCTCAATTTTTCAAAAGTAGTAGCTCACTTTTTACAGTCACATAACCTGAGGGTGCCTTTTTTTTCTTGACATTGCATTGACATCGGGGTTGAGAAGAACAACATTTCATAATGGATGAGTTCTGTAAAGGATGAAGCCTGTCCTCGTGCGTTATCCTTCCTGTGCCTTGTATTTTTGAAATTGAGTGTTTTCAGTGTCAGGCTGCTTCCATTTCCCTTGAAGTGAGTTTCTGGGTCTTTCAGACATCTTTTGGCCACTTACTGCTAGAGATGAACTTATTTCTCTCTCCCTTGACCTGCTTGGGTTAGCCTTTTGAGGTCCTTGCCCTCCAGCTGTATCTGTACAGGAAGCCTCAGTGTGAATAGGGTGGGCCCTAGGGCTTGTTCACATAGACTTGGGTTGGTTTAGAGCTTCAGCAGCCTCTGACTTGGCCCACCCTTGCTTTGCTCTCAGTGCGGTGTAAGCTGTGGAAGAGAAGATAAGGTTGGTTATCTCATTGAACTACAGCCAGTCCTTGCACTTGATTCAGCAGTGGATAGTCTCACCGATAGAAGATTATCAGCAGAAAGGCCGATGTATTGATGGTACAAACTGTGCTTATTTCCAGGAGAGACTAGTCATCAGAACATAAAGTTCCACTGCCTAGGAAGCCCAGACACTTAATAACTTGTACATGTCTCAGCAGTTAAGGCTATCTCCATGCATGTCCTACCTTCGTCTGCCAGTCTCCTCACTGTTGCACCCCTCATCTTCTTCTTGCCACCTTCCCACTGTTATTTTGGAGCTGGGGAGAGAGAGTAGTGGAAGGTCTTTTAAAAGGTCATTAGCCATCATTTTCTTCTTCAGTGCCTTGCAGGAAACCTGAGCTAGACAATGGCAAATAAAGCGTGGAAAATTCTCCTCTCTTAATGAAGTATTTTTACTGAATTATCATGTGCTTTTCAGGTAGCCTTTTTCCTTTTAACACACAACAGTGTGACCTTGCTACTGCCAATTTCTTTGCTTTTCAACTTGTTCAAAGCATTCACTGTGCAGCCTCGTCTCGCTTTATATTTGTGTTTTCTGCGCTATAATTACACTGATAATTCAGCTAAGATGAAAGCCTTCTGGAGGTAAGTAGAGCAGAAGCACTTTCTCTACTGTAAGCTAATTTTGCCAGTTACCCAGCTTCCCACCCCGCCTTGCATAGCACATGTTGCCGAGCTTGCTAATGCCACACAAGCTGTGGTCACTTGGGTTATGTCTCAGACGGCTCCCGCTGCCCTGTTGCCTTCACCAGGGGTCTGATCCACCCAGGTCTGCCTCTCTGGCTTAAAACTCCACCCTCCATCCAGCGGGGGACTCATGGCTAGTGCTGCTGCCTCCGTGGTGCAATTTCTTCATCTCCTTCCTTCCTGGGAGAACAGTATCCAAGCAGTTTCCCCCATCCCCTCCCTTTTTTAAAGTGCTAAATAATGCTACTTGAGAACTTCAGTTTGCCGGGATTTTTTTTTTTTTTTCTTAAAAAGCAAGTGTGAGAAATATATTAATATTTAATCCAAACAATTTGGAAGAACTTGAAACGACAGTTAGATAGCCACGGCCATCTGTCGTGAGCTGCAGAACAAGAATTTGTTTAATAACTTGGAAAGAGAAAAGGGAACTGCCAATCACCTATAGATTTATTCCTTAATAAAGCTTGCACAGTCTCTGCAGAGGGAGATCCAGGTGGTGAAGGAGACACTCCAGACCGTGCTGGTGCAACTTCAGCCAGCCAGGGAGGCAGGAGAAGAAAAGGCTGGAGACTTCCTCTGTGACAGCTGGTGTCCAGGACAACAAGACTTGAAGGAATAATGAGCAGAAAGAGCTGGTAGGATGACATTAATTCAGAAAGGGCTGCTTTTAGTAACTGAATACTGTTTTACCAAGCCTCAGGGATCTCTTCTCTCCCTGCATAACTAATAACTAAATCAATTATGGAGAAACAGAGCCTGGAGGTCTATCATCAGAAGTATTCCACACAGCCTCACAGGTTTTGGCACAGATTGGGAAACAGCTTTCAGAGCAGAGCATCCCCTGTAAATGTGTAGATTACAAATTGATACATTTCAAGTGAGTCTGCAAAGTTGCCTTTAATGCCAGTGAAATGTTCTCCTTGAAGACTCGTAAACAGTATCTGTCTTCCTTACTCACGCATTTTTTCCCTCTGATTTAAAAATGTAGCGTTAAAGCTGTAACATCTAGTATTTCTTGAAAAATAGCTGTAAGAATAATAAGTTTGGTTTTTTTCCTTTGGCTTAAACAGCTTTCTTACACTGAATGTATTTTCACATTCTTGCTAATAATTAAATCAATAGGATGAAATTCAAGCTAACCGCGTTCTTTCAACTGAAATTTGGACCTCGTTTACTCAGTGGTATTGAGTACAGTGGAGGTAACTAACAGCAGCCCCTATAGCAGCAGTCTAACTCTTTTCATTTAGGTATTAATATTAACTTGCTTTAGGATTACAGGGGCTGTAAAGCACAAAAAATTTGCTATGTTGGTGATTTGTGTTCCTTATATTTAAATATTGTATGAACAATAAGTCATTTAAATCTCCTTGTGAAGTTTATTGCTACTATTATATTACTTCGATCTTCCTTATAAACTTCAGAAGAAATGCAGATTTTTTTCTTGCGATAGACACGTGTGTGTGTGTATATATACACACACACTTAAACATGTATTTTTATAGGAAATAAAAGCAATGTTCAACTGAAGCCAACTAATATAAATGACCTGTATTTAGATCATTGTTCAAAACAGTTAATGCCTTTAGGAATTCATGGTATACTCTTACTTGGATACCAAAATATCTCTGATGTCACAAAAAATTTTGTTTCTGCCATGTGTTGCAGAGGGAGAATTTTAAAAAAATCTGATTCTTTTTTCTAAGCCAGTAGATGAAGCAACTCAGTACTGTATTTTTAAATACTGTTTTTCTGACATTTTTAGAATTACTTTGTTTCTGCTATTTCAATAACTCATTTTAAAGCCACAGTGTGAACGTTTTTGCAAATTTTGAAGGTCATTTGACTACTAGCCCACTAAGAATGTGTTTATTTTCTTTGTGTGTTTTAATACTAGTTGAAACTTCTACCTCAATGTTAAGTACATAGAGAGAGGACAAAAAAAAAACCAACAAAAAAAAAAACCAAAAAAAAACCCCAACCAGGCATCTGAGATATAAAACAGGATTATAATTGCATCCAGGAGCATACAGTTGTCAAACCAGGGGAGCAGAGCTGAGGTGGTTTCTGTAGTCATGAGATCCTCCGGGTGGAATTACAACCCTCTAATTTAGAACATGGTTGACTTTTCTTATTGTATGATATATGGGTCAGCATCCACGTTGTGGTAAAGGCTCTTGGATCTTTACCTTGCATGCTACTCTGTTCCCATCCCCGGACTCAAAGGGAGATCTCTTGCTGCTCTGTTTGACAAGTTTCTTTCTGCAGGCTTTGCTGGACAGTCCCTTTTCAATACTTACCTCCCCCATAGTAGACTTGGCACTTTCTAAAACTCCCCTGGACAGGTGGTCAAGGCATTCTGTCCCAGCTCCAGGCAGCCCCACAAGCACAGGCAGCAGCCTGTGGCACTGACATTCAGCCCATGCGCAGGACCGGCTCCCTGGGAGGGCCTGGCTGGGCACAGGTCGCCTGGCTGCCTGGGCATCACTGTCAGCCAGAAAACACTCGTGGAAGCCCACCTGAGTTCAGGTGAATGGAAAAGAAAGCAGACTGACACCATAGATCTCTCTTACAGCTGTTTCCTTAAGACCAGCAGAAGCTGTTCGTGGGTTAAAACCACCCAGTTTCCGACATATAGGATGAGGAGGACACCGCAGAGATGATGGCTGCTGCACTAAGGTTGCATGACCCCCCTTCCACGCACCGAGGGGTGTGTGGAGTTCTGTCCTTTGACTGTAGTGCCTGTAATGTAAGTAGTTGGTGGGCACTGTGTGTGCCTTAGAGCCCGCATCAGCCACAGCTGAAGCGTGGAGATTTCCTCCGTGCAGCAGCAAGGGCTGAACAACAGGGACAGTAACCAACCACCACAGGGGCAGGAGAACAGCACCCTCGTTCTCATCAGCAAGATTTCTTGAAGACATTCCCATTCAATTAAAAAACCTGCATGCCTTTTTTGTGTTTCACAGCTTCAGAACGCTGCTGCATTTTAATAAAAACTCAATTTATGCAACCACTCTAATAAAGACACTGAACTCCTGAGGAGAAGGGAAACTGAATCAGTCATAATTCATGTCATATTTGTATCTGTTAACATATTTTATACATAATGTGGACTACTACTACTTTAATTTATTATTCCATTAACTTCACTGTTTGTTGTGGGAACTTAGAGCCAGTAATCATTCCTTTTCTCAGACATGCTGAATAATAAGCATACTGGAAAAAAAAAAAAAAAAAAGGTATACTATGCAATGTATCAGCTGCCTTTTATCTGTGGATAGAAAACTTTCAAATAAAGAGAAGTATGTTTTTAACTAGCCCGATGTCTGTTTGCATTCTGTGCAGCGTACAAGATTTTATAAATTTCATCCTGGGGCAGGGGGACGGATGGGGAGGGGAGGAGAAGGAAGAAGAAACCATGTGTGCGACTTATTACTGTGCTCTCGACAGCAGTGATTCCTCCGCTTGGAAAATTCTGCGATGCCTTCTGGAAACAGTCTAAAGACGCATTCAAGACCAGAGTCTCACAGCAAAATACAGCTATTTTCAGTGTGAATGGGAGAGAAATATCACGCAGTGAGCTATACAGGCAGGTAAAACCTGCGCTTGAGTCCCGGCTTGACCCAGCCAGCCTTGCTGTGCAACTGCATCCTTCATGCCTGCCCTCCCTCAGTTCCTCACCCACGGAGAGGGGTCAACAGAAGGCAAGTATGACTGTGCACTGGCTACAGCAATATCTGAGGTCAAACCCATGCTCTCAGACACCCTCATTGCCACAATGAGAGGTAGGAGAAGGGCTGTAATGTTCCAAAAAAACCTGTTTCACACATGCTTGCTAGGACCCTGTCACCTCCAGGTGGACTGGTCTCCCACCACCTGCAAACAATGGATCTCACCAGGAATAAGCTCCTTTCCTGCGTGAGACCTGTGCTCTCCCTATCTATCTAAGGCCCCAACCCTCAAGCATTTGAAGTGTACATAGAGGCATACAGGCTTTGTGTGCAGAAACTTCTGCCACAGCAATGAAATTATAGAATGATTTAGGTTGGAAAAGACCTTTAAAATCATTGAGTCCAATCGCTAACCTAGCACTGCCAAGTCCACCACTAAACCATGTCCCTAAGCACCACATTCACCCATCTTTTAAATACCTCCAGGGACAGTAATTCAACCACTTTCCTGGGCAGCGTGTTCCAATGCTTGATAACCCTTTTGGTGAAGAAATTTCTCCTGATTCCCAATTTAAACCTCCCCTGGCACAACTTGAGGCCATTTCCTCTTGTTCTATTGCCTGTTACTCAGGAGAAGAGACTGACCCCCACCTCACTACAGCCTCCTTTCAGGTAGTTGTAGAGAGCGATAAGGTCTCCCCTCAGCCTCCTTTTCTCCAGGCTGAACAACCTCAGCTCCTCCAGCTGCTCCTCACAAGACTTGTGATCCAAACCACTCACCATCTTTGTTGCTCTTCCAAAGCACATGTGATGGGCTACTGGAGGAGAGCTGCAAGATGAAGAAGCAGCTCACCCTCAAGCAGTCCATTGCATGTGCTTCAGGAGAGGAGTAGTTGGTCGTTTAATACACACATAGACACCCCAGTGTACAAACATATTCTCAAGGGACTAAAGAAGAAAGCGAGCAGGAAACAACACCCCAAAGGGTGCTCAGCTCCAGCCTCATATTTATTTTTGCAATCAATTAGCTAATCCGCTCTTTCTAAAGTGTGACAGCTCAGGCTTTTGCTTTTGCTATCGTTACTTGTTACATCAAGATAAGCACATCTTTTCTAGAGGACTGGAGAAGGCAGTTCAATAATAGGTCCCAGATAGGCAGCAGTGCTGGAGAGAGCTCCAGGGCGAGATTAGAATAATCCTCATGTATCCTCTTAGTTTGCTATCCTATTAAAAATGAGACTGAGACCAAGAGATTTTTTTTTTAGTCTCAGAGATTAGCATGCTACAAAGGAGCTCTAAAATACTATGCACGTGTGGATATTTTTCTGCACTGTTAAGGAAGATAATACAAGTTTCTAGAGAGATATTAAAAGAGAAAAAGAAAAAAGGACCTGTGAATACTGGAGATTCTTTTTGAACCTGAAAAGCAGCTATGCCAGCAACCGCAGTAAAGCATTTCTCTCAAATTTCTAATGAAGGCTCGATATGAGGCCTGGGAAAAGAACATCTGGGGTTGAGCGAGTAAGGAAATGTCCGAATTCTTCACATGCATGGTATCCAGTCACTCTCTCCTTGTTTTCTTGTCTGGAAGAGCAGTGTCTTCAGGAAGGAGGTGTTGGGGCATTGTCAGAGACACACACAAAGTCAATGCTTCACTAAGCTATTTGTTCTTATAATCGCCTGTGAAGTTGAACAAATAATAGTTTATAAGCAGCTGTACAGGAATACTAAGTAGAGAAAGAGAGATGAAATAATCAGAGTCACAGCCAGGAGACACACCTCACTGGAGAAGTGGAAAATTAAGAGACCTTTCCACAGTGACAATCCGGCTTACGGGGGAAAGAAAGCAACCTCAAATTTATTACTTTTCTGAGAATGAGACTATGAAACACCAAAGAAAGCCCCTCTAGGTTTTCCTACCAAGGAGGCACAAGATTTTAAGTGTATCTGCTCAATCCCAAAACCTAGAGCTTTGTGCCCACTCTCAGCTTCCTTGTAGGATCAGGCCCAGTGCCAGACGCAGGAGCAGCAGCCTGGAGCCAGGCAGCATCTGCACACAGGAGCTCCTCCAGGACTGTGCTGGCAGTCCGTGTCACAGCGATTGGGTTAGAAATACCAGGGACAACCTGTTCCCCTCCTTGGGGGCTGAGGTGGTGATATGGACACATCCATCTTACTATTTCTGTGCTCCTTCAGAAACACAAAAATTTTATTTGCCTGTTCTTTTTGCTTCAAAGTACATTTTCAGGAAGTTCCTCATGCATCCTCCACAACCTGAAATTTAAAAGCACCAGGATTGCTCGATTTCTCCTGGCTCAAGTACAGTAACGTCAAGCAACAAGACCTATTTGTTCTCAGCTATTGTCTGATGAGTTTGGATCACGGCCTACATTTTTACTTTCAATAACATGAGGTCCTGGAGCAGCAGCTGACTGGTTGACCAGGCTATTTCCCCCACTTAGGTGGGCAACATTGAAGGCACTGCCATCCACACACTGCACGGACAAGACTTTATGAGCGCTGCCAACTCTGCTGCCCCCACAAAGTAAAAATGGACAAGGTTTCCAGAAAAGAGATACAAGAGTGGTTAGAGATTAGCAAGAACTGAAGTCCTCACAATAGAAGACCAGCAAAGATAATTTATCCAACTGAAGGCCAAAAAGTGACCCGCTCATGTCCTTTAGTATTTACATGGAGAAAGATTTCCAATGCCTACTGACTGGTTTGTCTAGCAGAATCCTCCACAGCAGAAATATAAGACTCTGCCTTATAGCAGGGAGAGTAATTAACCATTGGAACAAGAAACTCTGTCTCTCAAAGTTAAAGCAAGCTTGGGATTTTTTTTTTTTTTTTTTTTTTTTAGCAATTGTGAAGAAAGCCCTCCTGTACCCCAGATGCGATGCACTTGATTCAGAAAACACCACAATGCAGGTTCGTACAACCTGCGTGATACATACGGCACTAAGGAATAGTCACAGTGCTTTACCTTAAATATAGGCATTTCCCTTAATGGTTTAAAAAAAAAAAAAAAACAAACCCAAAAAACAAACCCAAAACCAAAAGGCATAGGAAGAAGAAATGCTTTGATAAACTGTTGTTTAGCTGCAGAGGTAGAGTTGGAGGACAGGGCAGCTGGGTGTCTGCAAGTTGGAAAAGCCTATTCACCTGCTCTCTGATCTTGACCTTAGCTCAAAAGGGCAAGTGAAAACAAACGTTAAGGAAGGGCTTATTGTAAATCTTTCCTGGGATGACAAGACTGACGCTATTACAAAATGGCTCAGAGCCTGACTAGGCAGGAGCCTAGAGTTTTGAGATAGATTCCCTTCATCCCAGGGGCAGGCAGGTTAAAGAGGGCTGGAGGCACGCTTCACAGTGGAGCACCAGGAGGACGGGGTGATGGCACCGGACGCGGTGGCCGGGAGCCGAGGCAGGGCACTCACACTGTGCTCCAGCCTGAGACAGCACGGCCGCTCGCACCACGGTGCAGCATCCCCTGCGAAAGAGGAAAACCCAGAGAAACCCAACCAGCACCGCAGCCATCAGGCACTGCTTGTCTCGGCTCACGGTGCTGGCATTTGATCAGCCTATTGCCACTTGTTTTCATTAAATGAGAAGGGAAAAGGTGAAAAGAGCACCCTGCCTCTCACAGCCATACGTCATTTGTCATTGCTAATTTTCTATAATGAGCTGTAGAAAGTGAAGCCAGTCTCTCTCCATTAATCCTGATGGGAAACATTTCTTCTTTGTCTTCCCATCAAGTGCCCCAAATTCTTTGAATGAATACGTGCTACAGCTGTACCAAACCCCCAATTCTCCTTGAAACTTCTCCCTAGCATCATGGACAGAAGGCAGCAACACACAGCAGCTCTTCCAGCGCAGCAGTGCTCCCTGGTTAGGACATGGGAACAGTAAGGTATCACCAGCTTTATTTCCTTCTTTTGACTGTGTGTGTTTTTTATTATCCCAAATTGGAAATGTAATATTGATTGGGTCTGCTTAAATGTCAATGCTTAGTAATTCTATTAAAGTAAAGATGATCTTCTGTAGTGGGGAAAAAAAAAAAAAAAAAAAGCAGCAGCAATATTGTCTCCTGAAAGATAAATAAATCACCAGGCCTGGTTAACGTCTCCTCTTTTGCTGCCTTAGTTCTCGGGCTTTAGAAAGTTCTTCCCAGAAGATATATTGCGGCCAGGAGGACAATCATTCAGGGATTTCTTTATTCACTTGCCCCATAAATTGGTAACAAAGCCTGCTTATCTTTCACAAAAGATATTGGTAAGTTTTGCCTCTAAACTGTTAATGGTTACTGCACCATTTATTATGGGAGGTGATATTTAGCTCTAGCGTTTGAATCAGTAGGAGAAAATAATTCCAAGACCTGTGTACAGGCAATCCTCTACAGTGACCTAAGCAAAGTCAGCCAATGTCTCATGCCCAGGAGCTCCCAGGGTGCTTATCCTTCCCTCCAGTCAGTCCACCCCCGGGGCAAAGGCTCAGGCAGACACGTGCTCCACATTCACCCCTTTACCACCTTTAACATATGGCCTATGTGCATCCTAAGCTGTGCACGGATTTGGAAGAAAGGAGCAAAATTCATACTGAAATTCCAAGATTTTTTTTTTTTTCCACCCACTGCTAGACACCTTTTCATTTCAGCTCTCCTCTTTGATCTCTCTGCACAGCATCCTGCCTCTGCCATGGGCCGGCACCTCAGCTCCGAGACACGGGTGGTCGTGGCAGTCCCCACCCCTGCACATGTGCTCGGGCACCCACGTGCCTCCTTACACACAGGTTTGGTCCAAGGGAATAAACAGCCTGACTGCTTTGGGTGGAAAGCTGCTGAGCCCCCAATGCTCAGGGGAGGCAGGCATGCCCGTTGGGGATTAAGGATCCCTGGGGGTCAGCTCAGAGAAAGCTGTTTTCAGCTGAGTCTCCCACACATCTGCCTCTCCAGAGGCTGAGGCCAGCCAGGCAGCGAGCACAGCCGTTTGTCTCTAACCACACACCCAAAGCATCTATAAATCTCCCTATCACTGCAAAAAACACTGACAAAACACCACCAGAGAGGCAAGAAAGGTTAGTTCCACTGGTTGAAGCGGGAGGCAGAAGGTATGTCTGGGCAGGCAGAGGCTCGCCCTGGTGGTTCCCCCTGAGGAGGAAGAGCTGTGAGATCCTGTCGGCACCGCACACACCTGAGCTACCGAGCTCAGGCTCTCATGGGGCCTTACCAGCTGCAGTAATACATTGACACACACCACCTTTTCCATCTTTGCAAGGCCGAAGCAAACTCATCTGCCTGGAGATACAACAAATGCAAGAGTCAAGGACAGTCTGGTTCTCCATCTGGCCCTACCAAAGCTCGGCTGTGTGATCACAGGCTTTCCGCACCTCTCTCTGTATCAGGCTCACATAGAGTTAATGTACCAGTCCCATGTGGTTGCCGTGTAGCTCAGTTATCAGTTGTGAAGGACTTTAGAGAAACAGGAGAGGGGAACCTCTCATACTTGATAGGCAACTTCAACCTATCTCAAATATTTAGCAGCGCTGCTCAGCACCATCCTCACTAAAGGGAGCTGAAAGGGCAGAGGTCCCCGTCCTTCAAGGTTTTTAAGCACGTCAGTGATTTTGAGGATGCAAACCCAAGTCCCTAGTAAATCTTACCAATGTCCTTACTATAAAAACATTGCATGCTGGGTGGTAAGGCTGTCCATGCTGAGCTTTCTAGTCAGTCTTGCTTTGCTAATGCCAGGATAAAATCCGTGTGCCTCTTTATTCTTGGCAATCATGTCTCCTGGCCAGTCTCTGGGAAGCCCCTCTGCAAGGGGGCTTGCCCAGCAACAGGACAAGAGGCAATGGGCACAAACTTGAGCATAGGAAGTTCCACCTAAACATGAGGAGGAACTTCTTTACCCTGAAGGTGGCAGAGCACTGGAACAGGCTGCCCGGAGAGGTGGTGGAGTCTGTCTCTGGAGACATTCAAAACCCACCTGGATGCGTTCCTGTGCAACCTGCTCTAAGGTGACCCTGGTCTGGCAGGGAGGTTGATCTAGATGGTCTCCAGAGGTCCCTTCCAACCCTATGATTCTATGATTCTAAGGCTGCACTGTGCACAGGCTGTACATCAGGCCCTTTTTGGGGGTCAACATCTCTTCTGACTCAGGGCACCAGTTCGATTTTGAAAATGCCTACAGCACTTCAAGGAGGTTCGACATAAAAGTATCACGATCATCTATAGTTAGGCAGGGATTTGTGTAACCCCTGCTGAAGAGGGGGGAAGAAGAATGATGAAGAGGAATGTTGCTCGTAAGTCATCCTCCATGAAGCACGTGCTACAGGAACAAAACAGACTGTGTGAACCCACAAACTGCAAAATTCAGCACCTGTTAGAGGTCAAGTTTCCTTATGACTTGGGGACAAGATTTCAACCATATGCTCTTGTAAATCTCTCTCAGTGTGTCATTGAATGCAGCTAAATTCTCACCCAGAGTGAACAAATTGCCCTAGCAGAAGCCTCAAATACAACATCAAATGCCAGTATTTCTACCCCCAGCCGTTGGCCAAGAGGTTATGATGCTAGCATCGTCTCACCAAGAGGTGAAACAACTTCTCCCATGCTATTTTTAGGTAAAAGAAGGACTCAGCAAGTTTTACTACAGCTCAAGTGGAAGAACAACATCGCTCTGAAGTGGATCTCAAGCTGGAAGGAACCTGGATTGAGGTTCAGCAGGCACCACTCACATGGGTGAGTCCAGCAAGCAGCTCCATCCCCCACAGCCTCCGCTGCCCCCTAAGAGCCTGACGCTGATTTTCAGCTCTCCTTTCCACGTGCTGATGCCCTCTGGAGACCCTGCCTCCTTCTTCAGAGTTTGTCCTTGCAGAAATCCATCCTCTTTAGCAGGGGACATGGTATAAGGGTTTATATCAATGGCTGTTGAAGGGAAAGCTTTGCCCACACCTCAGTACACACGTTCCCACCCCACCCTCTCCCACTCTAAATGTTGAGTCTTGAATCAAAACCCACCTGCCCTCCCAGGCCTGGTAGGCAATCTGACAGCTTTCAAACATAAATAAGAGGCAAAAAAAGAAAAGCCCAGAAAGCAAATCGTACTGCTTTGTTGAGAGTCTCAGGTCTGCCAAGTATTCCCTGCCACTTTTAATCACAAGTCAAAGTAATCCTTTAAGAGGTTTTGCTGGAGGGAACATTACAACGTGCAGGATCATGTAGAATTCTCCAAGGAGAGTCACAAAGTGATACCAGGAGGAAAACTGAGGCAAGAGGCATGCCACTGACATGGCTCCCAAATTCTGCTCTCAAGATGTTAGAGAAAAATGAGATTAGACAGATATTCACACAGGACGCTTGTAATGGCAGCCAGTAAGTGCGTTTCATTCCTGAATTGCATCTTTACAAGCAGCAATGACCCAAACGTAAGACTTGGGCACAAGGAACAATTTACTGCCCCTTTTGGAGTAACAGCTGAGCTGCTTAAGGAAAGCTTGACCTACGGTGCCAACAAGATAAAGAGCTCTGACATCTGCAACCACATCCCTACAGCATCTGAACTCTGCTAGGGCTCCTTTGAAACGGGTACAAGACAGTCCTCTCAGTTCATCTGTTTCTTGCTCATAAAATAACAGGAATGACGACATTTGTCACTGAAACTTTGCACCAGAAGGTAGGCATTGCAGAAGTAAAGTACAAGCCTGGCTCCTCCAGCTCAGAGACAGATGTGAAGCTTTGAGAGGGCGACAGGAACTTGCTCTTCTTGCAACAAACAGAAAACAGACCCAGGCCAGACACTACAGAATTTCTACAAATTACCCATGAGTCTGACATTTTTCATCCAGACCCCGCAATTCGCTCTTTGGAGGGCACAATACCCCCAGTTAATCTGCAGGGTTGTTTCCTCCCTCCCCACCTCTCAGCCCTTTGGTACTACTCATTCCTATCTGCACATACAAGACCCTGCTTTCATCATGATATGAGCTAATTAACCAATTCTGACCCAGTAATTAGCAGGTAAAAGTAGGTCTACATTTTCTTATTTAACACGTAAATGCTGTGGTTCTCGCGCCAGGGAAGCTGCAGACGGTGGCTGGGCACATGTTGGATGGCCGTGCCACCTGCTGCACTGCAGCTCACCCCATTGGCACTGCTTCAGGATGCTGAAGAGCTGCTGTGCGCATGGTGACAGGGTGCTCTGTGTCAGGAGAGAAAAGGGGACACGGCAGGACAAGGGGAAAATCCATATCTGCCTCAGCAATCCCTCCGCTGCTGCGTACCACATATCCTATTGAGCCAGATCCCACTTTAACACATCAGACGTGCTTTGCGTGAGAGCTCTGGCACATCCATATCTGTGTCAGGTGATGTTTAACCAGTTTAAAAGTAGCTCTGTGAGAGCCACAGAGCCTACGAGCCTGTTTTGACTCCGTAGCCATGTCACGGGTGGTGGTGCCAAGTAGTCTGTAGACAGGGAGTAACAGCTCTATCGAGCCCCACTGAACCAGGGAACAGGATGTGCATCCCCAGGAGTGCTGGCAAAGCAACATTTCGCATGCCATTTTGAACCAGAGATATCAGCTTACTCTGCAAATGCTACCGAGCTTCAAATATCAAATGCTCTGCACGAACATGGTATTTCTCCTCGCTTTCCCCCTGCTCCCCACCCTCAGGGCCATATTGCCCCCCTCCCTATTTCCAGCTTTCCAGACTTCTTAGTGAAGTTTCAGTACTTCTCTTAACTCTCTGGTCAGCAGTAGAGAGATAATCTTGAGAAACAGACACTATTTTCTGCCCAGTGCAAACGCAACATGTGACTTAAACTGAGGGCATGTTTTATTTTGGGAAGGTGCTTCTAAACTTTGTCAGGATAGAGAATATTGACTATTTTGGAGCAAGCCCAGACCAGAAGACTGGTATCCACTCTAACACCCACCAGTCCACGTACTCTGAATTCGGAAGAGTGGCTGTTAGGAGCCATTAAGTACCAGACAGGTCCAGCCGCAGTTCTGCTAAGCCAGGCAGGGCAGGGCTGTCTGCCTGCACCCCTGTGCTGGGTGTCTGCCATGTGAGCCACTGTGGGTACATCTGTCTCTCCCCACCTCCCATATCCCCCACCAGAGGTATTGCATCCCAGTGCCACTGAAATTAATGGCAAATTACGACAGCTGGTATCTAGGACAAAGGCTGGCTGGCCATGCTCTGGATCGGCTCCTGCCTTTTGGACTGACAAAGGACCTTTGGCGAGTCCGGGGAGGGTACCGAGGGCTCATCCACGTTTCCAGAGGAACACATGAAGCTTGCTGAGAGAAATCCCGCTACTAGCCACCACTGAAGATACCTCCATCTCATAGCACATGGCAGCATCACCTGCTGAAGCATTTTTTAAAGTGCTTAATATGCCAGGAAGCAGTCACATCGGGTTAGCAGTTCACAAGCACACTGGAGTTCAGAAATTCATTTACTGCTGTTCCAACACTTCCCAAAAGGCACTTGCAAGACCTGCTGCCCCTCCATGACTATGTTGCTATTTCCCTGCCCCCAGCAGCTGGAAGATGCATTTTTATGTGTTTTCTCCCCCAACATGGATGCCTACCAACACATAACTTTTCAGAAAGACTCCACAGGGTGAGTTACTCCACAGCTCATCTGCCTCGTCTGGTTTTGTACATCTTTAAAGAAAACACATCAAATAGATCCAGGGTCCAAAAAGTTATGGTTGCAGAACCCACAGGAATGTGGCCTCCACAGGCTGGCTTTGGTCCACATTAGTAATGCAGACTCCGTAACACAAAGCATAGTCCAGACAAATATTGAGCTGATGTTATCTCACTGCTGTTCCCCAGTTGAGCCTGAAACGTTCAATATTGCAGGTGTTAGGTGTTCACATCACAAGCCCCTCCAGCATCTTCAGTTTCAGGAGGTATGGAGGATGCTCAACAGCTTAGTGGAAGGGTCAGTTACTTTAACCCATGGCCTGATCCCTCGAGGTTGATGATTTTTAAATTTATCTTTCAGTCCCATTTAATAACGTGTAAGGTGATCCAACTTGGCCACAACCTCCTTTGAGAACAGGTTGCAGGTGAATATTTAAGTAGCCACATTCCTCAGTGGTCTCTGTATCTTTTAAAGGCTTGGATGGGCACATGAAATAGTGTTCCCTCTGTCCCAGCAGAGCCATTAGCAAATTATGTCAGATAAAAACATTTGTAAAAGGGTACTGTCAGGGACATCCGAGCGATTGCCAAAGCTAAGGGGGAGAGCTAAGATTCAAACTGTGAAACATCAGGGAGCAGCCTGAGCTGAGCCATCCCCCGCGGGGACTGGGACCCTGAAATTGCAGCATTAAGCCAGAGAATGAGAAACGTTAGAAGTCAAATAGATGAAGCTGAGGTGAGTTTATTCTCAAAGGTGAGCAATGTAAACCGCGATCTGCGATTTTAAGATGGCTTGCATTTGCAAAACTAACACCACAGTAAGAAAATAAGAACATGTAAGTAAATTCCTGAATTATATTTAAATAAACCCCTGATTATGCTGTCCCTTAAGGCAAGGTGAGGTTTTCCTGCCTCCTAAATGTACAATTGAGGCTATGCTCCTAAAAAGACAGAGAAAAAATTTCACTATTAACCAGAACCCAAACTGTTGGAGGGCAGCAGCACCTTACTAGAAAGGTCCTACTGGGGTTAAGGAAAATAGCCACAAGACATGTACTAGCACATCACAAAGCAGCGTCTGATAATTCTGTGTTTCTCTAGCCCAACATGTCCGGGTCCCATGGGTTACAAATTCATGGATTAGTATAATCCATACAAATGTAATTACAGATCTTTATGGCTCTTAGCAAGCTCTGCATACTGGCTATATGCAGAACTACAAGTACTTCTCTAATCTCATTTTCTAATTTTTTTCTTCTCCCCCAAAGCGCATCTCCAATTCCTTTATCTAGACTGACGTTTGATGCTTTTGATCTGTCAGGATTGAAGACTATATGCTGCTGCCCAGCACAGAAGCTTATTTTTCTTATCTCTTCCTCCACACCCCCTTTAGCCTGCATGGCCACAAGAAAACATTCAGGGCAGACGTCAGGCAATGAGGTCTGCAACACCAGTCAGATTTTAGCTACAGGCCTGTCTCAGACTTAGGACAGACACTGTGCTTCTCTCAGGCTAAGTGCCATGGCAAGACCTGGACATTGGGACTGCTGCCTTAATAGAAGTGGTTGTAGCTGGCCCATGCCAGCAGGCTGTACAGGGCAAGGACTGTCCCTCTGCCCTGCTCTCCCATCTCAAATGCCTTGTGCAAGGGGTGGCTCAAGGCAATGCAACCATGAGAGCACAGGCACAAAAGAACAAACATCCCCCTCCTCTTCTACAGTCAGGGAGGAAGGTGACTGCTTTTCCAGAAGGAATGGATCTCCCTGGAGGGCACCATCATCTGAAACACCTTCCAGTGGCCAGTCCAAGACCCAGACAAGCCTGTGCTACACCTTCCTCTGGCCCTACATGCTTCTAGTTTAGGTAGCTAAAACTTCAGTGCGGTTTTCAGGTGCCACAGCTAACCCAGGATCTCCCTTGTAGGACCTGCAACTTTCTCCTAGGACAAGCACATGGGACTCCACTATCCTTGTATTTTCACAGAATCGCAGAATTGTAGGGGTTGGAAGGGACCTCTGGAGTTCATCTAGTCCAACCCCCCTGCCAGAGCAGGGTCACCTAGAGCGGGTCCTAGAGCAGGAACGCATCCAGGTGGGTTTTGAATGTCTCCAGAGACAGAGACTCCACCACCTCTCTGGGCAGCCTGTTCCAATGCTCTGCCACCTTCAGGGTAAAGAAGTTCCTCCTCATGTTTAGGTGGAGCTTCCTATGTTCAAGTTTGTGCCTGTTACCTCTTGTCCTGTCCCCGGGCACCACTGAAAAGAGCCTGGCCCCGTCCTCCTGACACCCACCCTTTAAGTATTTATAAGCATTGATAAGATCCCCCTCAGTCATCTTTTTTTCCAGATTAAAAAGACCCAAATCCCTCAGCCTTTCTTCGTAAGGGAGATGTTCCAGTCCCCTAATCATCCTTGTAGCCCTTTGCTGTACCCTCTCCAGCAGTTCCCTGTCCTTCTTGAACTGGGGACCCCAGAACTGGACACAATACTCCAGATGCTGCCTCACCGAGGCAGAGTAGAGGGGGAGGATTTTCTCCACCAAATCAATTTCTAGTCCCTCCACTTGAGCCCTGGACTGAAATTTGGGTATTCCCAGTGCCGGAGAGAAAGACGAGACTTCAGTGCTCTCTGTCACGCCACTGCTGGAGGGAGCGCGCTGTTCAAATTGGCAGCTCTCCCTAGCTCCTGTGCCTAGTTACTCTGGGAAGGCAAAGGGGAAAGGCAAGCTGCAAAGGCAATTCAGCAACTCTTTTACCCACCGGCTCTGCAGAAAGCCTACAGAGGCCACTCAGGTAACAAGCTATGGAGCACCAGTTCACCCCAGAGGCTGCTTCAGGAACAGGCAATTAAAGACCAGCAGTCAGGAAAATCTTCCAGCCTGTCACCCACGTCACTCTCCCAGACGCGTGCATGTGGGCTTAAATGCAGGCGAAGGATGCCCTTCCTGACAGCCCCAGCTCTCGGCAGCTCCCAGAGCAGACGGGGAGCTAGTCCAGCTCCCTCTCGCAGAGCCAACGCGCTCCATCCCCATGCTGCGGGGATAGCTTTGAGGGGGACGGGCAGAGCTCGCTTTCTCTGACCTATTATGTTAATGGCCCCTATGATGGAGGCAGACAAGAACTATGCCAGTTAATAGCAATTATAATGAGGGAGAGAAACAATCCTTTTTCCAGTTGAGGTCGATAACAAGGCTCCCATGGGTACCTATGGGAAGTGGATTAGGACTGTTACAGGAAATTAAGATGTACGCAGAAGAGTGTCGGAGGAGCCCTGGAGAGGAGTTTTGAAACTCTTTGTAGCCTGATGAGAAATGATTCACTTATTTTCCCAGATGGTTTTTAGGAGAAGAGGCAGAGTTGCAAGTCCAGAAGAAATGCCATGCATTCACTGGAAATAGGTAAGCCACAAATGTTATTTGCTTGGTTCTAAAGCTCTTCTCCATACTCCAATAGGTGTAATTGCAGATAGTGTTCCCACCTTCCCCTCCAGCGAATAAACACCTCACTTCCAGTGAGCTTCACCTGAAATAACAGTACGGACCCAGGAATGACTGGCCTTATTCCCTACCAGTTTATCCGGTGCAGTGTTCTGTTAGCACAGACTTACTTTTTTCTGAAAACAACAGCATTTTCTGCAGGCAGAAACATCTTTGTTTCAACAAGCTATGACATGCTCCCCCAGCAGGGGAGAGTTTACCCCTTCCCAGTCTCTACTGGCCTCCCCAGTCTGGAGTCAGGGCTTCACTTCTCACTTGATAAATCATATCTCCAGCAAGCCTCAGTGGCTATTAAAGCAAATTCAGTGCCAGCCTGACTTCTCCACTGCTTTCAGTCCAGTCGGCAGCACAGGCAGTGTCCCCAGCTGGGGGCCATCCTCTCCCAGCCCGTGTGCTCAGGGCCTGCTTGCCCTCCCTTTGCACAAAGATGGCCAGCTGCCGTGCCAATTAGCACGAGTTCTGATTTTGCTTCCTGATGCGAACACGTGCATTTGGGACAGGAACCAAGCAGCCTGCCATACTTCACTGAGCAGCCAGATCCCAAGCAGCTGACGCTGCATTATCAGCGAGGACCACATCTGAGCGCTGGCTCATTAGTTACCAGTCCTTCGAGCCATTCGGCACAAACCAAACAGAAAACACTTCTGGTCTCTGAAGAGCTGGTCCTTTTCCAGTTCAGGACTTGCCTCCATTCACTGTCTTCCAACACCTGCAACATCTTTGCTTTTCCCTTTGAGGCAGGGCTTTGCTCTTTTGAAAAGAAGTGCCGGATGCCAGTTTTCCAGGTAGCTAGGTCAGGACAGCCATATAGCTCTGTTTAAGCCAGAATAGTGTAGTTTTTCCCATGACGATGAGTTCAACACATCTGCCCAACAGCACATTGAAACAGGTAGCATTTATAGACTCAGAAGCACCAGAGATTGCACTGATACTCTGGGCTGCTACCACCTCCCAAATTCTGCATGAACAACAACAGAAAACCACAGTCCAAAACTCACTCAGACAGTCATATTTCAAGTGAAAAAGCAGGATCTCTTTTGTCCTGCATGGTAGTTCCTTACCTTCTGCATCTCAGGCTGCCAAACATAACAGCATGACCAGGGGGCTGGAGTAAAGGCTCTGCTTATTTTTTTATTCATGGAAGCGGGATGGCACAGACAAAATAGAATAGAGTAGGAAAGACACTTCCACCCTCCAAAAACAGTAAAAACCTGTGATAAGATTTTTCCAGCTTCACCTCACTAGCGTCTGAGATCCTACCCCTTAAAGGGACAATAGCTGTGTTTCTCCTGTATTGTCTCCTCCTGTTTGGCTTCAAGGAGCCAAAGAGGCTGTGCCAGTTTTCCTAGGAGAGGAGTGCTCAGGCTTCCCACCAGTTTCTGTGGGAGCTGGAGGTGCTATGGCCTGTGAAGATCAGGATCCTTCAGGTCAGGTGCTCACATACATACTTTGAGTCAAGTTTGTTCAATTTACCAAAAGCCTGGATCAGGGTTCAGGAGGGGAACAAAACCGCTGTAGGGCAGAAAAAGGCTTGGCAGTCCCAGGAGGAGCCATCCCCCAGAAAGGCTGGGGAAGAGTCAAGTGGAGCACAAGCTGCTATTTTTGACCGTTCAATGTCACCCTGAAAACACCTCCATTTTTAAGAACTATTTCATAGAGGATACTCAATAAATTAGCGATGGCAAAACCCTACAAGTGCCTGCAACCTTTTAATCTGACTTCGAGTCCCTTCAGATTGAATTTCCAGGTATTGTTGCACTTGCATGTGGCACCTGGAAAAGAACTTCAATTACAGTCTTTTGTTCCGTCTCAAAAGTCATCTCCTATATTTTCTCTTTTATTGTAGTTACAGTGAAAAGGGATCCTTTGGAGCCTTTTTGAAATGCTGACATCAAAGGCCATCTAAGATTAGCAAAGTACATGCTCGCTATACAGCTTTAAGGACTCCAGCAAGCTTCTCCCTTATTTAGCTGCTATATTCAGCTCTAAAACATTGAGTAGTCTGTCCTGCTCCTATAGATATCGGGGGCAGACAGAGAGGAGAGAGCAGAAAGGACGCAGGGGATGCCTTATTCTTTACCACACAGAATAGTAGTAGGTTTCAAATGAGAGCTCCCATCCATCCCAACTGTAAACAGCAAATGCAGCTGGTGAGGGGGGAAAAATTAAAAAAAGTGCATTTGTGGCACGCAGGTCAGAGGCAATATGGCCCTCTCCCCCTTCCTCCATTGGCTCAGTCACAGATAGAGCATCTGCAACAAATTAATTTCCCTTGGTGCGTTGCAGCCCCCTTGGCCGCACGCAGACCGCGAGCTCAGCATCTGCTGCCTTCGTGGCATGCTTTCAGCCCGTCGCCACAGCGCCTACAACTGCAGACTTTCAAAGGCTTTTACAACTGGATACAAGATGGATCTTCAAACCCAAAGTCAAGACAAGACCAGTATGTTAATTTTCATACACTGTCCAGATGAGAAATTGAACCTGGCTCTTTTTACAAGAAAAGCTAGGTACAAAACTTCAAAGGACCCACGTCCCTTCAGAAGCCATAGCATTATACCTTCCTAAGGAGGCTGGATAGTTAAGCCCCTACAGTGGAACACTGTTTTATTGAACATAATTCTCTCTGCCATTTCAAATCCAAGGTTGGATGTAAACAATGTCAACGTACTACATGTTTTTGCTGCTGTAGAGCAGCAGCTATGAGTAACAACGGTTTTGAAATTGCACACCAGGAAACAACTGAAAGCACTGTTGTCTAAAGGTTGGATTCCCCCCGTAAAACAAAACAAAAAAAAAAAAAAGGAGCTTAAAGCACAAATTTCAGAGAGGGCATCAACCTTTGAAGATCCTTTCACATGCAAGATACAAAGCTCAGATGAACTTAATGTAAACAGGGAGAGGGGAGCAAGATCTATAAACACAGAACTGCCAGAGGTTGACATGAGTTACAAGTCAACCAGAGATGACTTTTCATCCCTTAAATCCCTACTTTTTAATGCTTCCTGCTGCAGACAGGCCCTTCCTCTTTTGTTAGCACCTCCTGTTTGGTTTCCTTTGTCACCAGCTCAGAGGAACACCCAAGGACACACTGCAAACATGCTCTAGCTAGGAATTAACTCATCCAGCACTACGTGCCAGAGGGATGAGGTTTCCCTTTCCAGGAGGGGGAACGCTGTTCTGCACATCCTTGTGCCATCGTTACTGGGAGGTGGCTGAGGAGTCATGAAGGCAGGAAAGGAGCTAGTGAAGGACAGGGGAAGAGGAGCAAAAACTAAAACCAGAGCGCTTACTTGCTGGAAGGCCATGGTGGCATGTAGCAGCCTTCTGGAGACCAGGGCTGTGAACTCAAACCCATGGGCAGGAAAAGCTGCCTCTAATACCCGGCCTCACACAAAACCAACTGGTGCTCTTGGGCATTATACAAACTGGCCTTGATAAACCCACCTGTTAAGACACCCTTGTTCTGGTCCTGTCCTCCAAGCTGGGTGTGGGCAGAGAGCTTGGCGCACTACCCCCAGACAGCTGGGGAAGGCTGTGGGACATGCCCTTCCCTCTGCTTCTGTCCACAGGTTCACTTTTCACCATTAGGAACTGCTGTTCTGGAGCACCACAGAGCTGCCCTTCCTGGCTGTTTCTCCAGCACAGCCTTACATAACTTGGAACTTCCCTCTTGCCCAGTACTTCACAGTGCAGCATAGATGGAAAACTTTGCTAGACAAGGAGGAGAGAGGCTTCATCCTCCTTTGCCAAGGCCAGCAGGCCAAGAGGTAACCCTGTGCAGGTGTTCATGCTCTTACCACTGCAGAGAAGCACATGGTGAACAAACAAACAACAACCAAAAAACAAGACCAAAAGGTACACCACCAGTTGTATCACTATTTACAAGGTACATGCATGTGACAATTTACACAGGATGAGAGAGGCAGCAGGTAACATTTTGAGTTTCACTGGTAATACAGATGTAAATTGGCCTAGCTTTAATGGCTTTCATTTGTCATCTAATACTTCAACTTACATCAGCAAAAGCTCCAACTTCTCTTTTTAATGAGGTTTATTGTGTTCCATATTCATCGTTGCTGTACACTAGGAATTGCTATCTGGGGGAAAGCTAGCAGGGCTAAGCTCCAAATGGGGGGAAAAAAAAAATAAATTCAGCAACAAAAACTTACTTCCCTGGGGTAATGCTGTGAGCAACGGGACTTTCTATTAAGGAGGATTTCCCCAGCTAAGCCCTGAGGCACAGGATTTGTTTGCAGGTTTATAGGATGCCAACACCTTCTCGAACCAACCTGCACACATGAACATCTACAAAGATGTTTCCTACCTGGCTGGAGCAATCCAGCAGGGACCAGAGGACACCCTGTCCTGCAGTAGGCTGACCCCACAGTGGCGCAGGAGCACCAAGCAGCAAACCAGCATATTGAGAAGCTACAGAGAAGGCTGGGACAGAGGCAACAACACGCTTCAAGTGCCAAGTCATCCTAACTCCTCCCCGTTACTCATTGCCCTTCTAGAGAGCTTTCTGATTTGCTGGTAACTTGCTACTCTCACCCAGAGACAGGAGCCAAGTTCCTATCATCTTTGAGGGAGTTGATGTCTTTCTCTTCTCCACTGAGAAGAGCACCTAGGTATGGGCTCCTATAAATCGCTTTGATGAACCTGGAAGAGGGAATTGGTGTTGACAGAATAAGAGCCATTGGCCAAAACAAAGTGCAGCTCAGACTGAGGCTGAGCCACCTTTCAGGCCTGGTTAACCACAAATACGAACGACAAGGCCTTCCCTTCCTGTGCTGCGCACCTTCTGCCTCCCTCCGGGTCCTGCGAGAACAGGGGGTGGACATAGATGACAGACCATTGTTGACTAGTTCTAGAGTTGAGCAGGAGCCAGAAAATACTGGAAACAGACGTTTTTAAGTGGAAATATTTTCTTCCTTGAAGTTTCCCAACTGCCCAGAGACACTGCTTACCTGAAATACTGTCTGAACTAATGGAATATTGCTATTAGAGCTGGGCAGGAAATATTTGTCCTGTCCTATGAAATGAAACCTTCCTTTTGTATCCCTCCTGTGGAAATCATGCTTTGTTATTCTTCTTACTTAAGGAAAGGAAAGCAAAGCAAAACAAAACAATGCAAAACACCCAGCAATTAAGAAACCACCTGTGCTTCCCACCATAGCTAGCAGACCAGCAATTGTGAACTGCCTTGAAGTATAGGAGAATCAGGCTTAAATTCTTGATCTCCCCAAATCAGAGAGACTTTAGTCTTGTGCTTTCTACATCCCTGATAATCACATGGGTCTCTAGGCTTTTGATACTTCACTGACAACACTTTTCAGGAGTTTTGGACAACCTGAAATACCCCGCAGGATGGCAACCCTCCTGCAGCCTGACACACACTATTGAGTTGGGAGGCGGAAGTTCACAGAGCACCTCTTGCAACTAACTCAGAGCCATGGAAATGCCAAAACAAAACCCAAAAAGCCTTCTGTGGTGCTGACAAGACAATTCCAGACTGCTTGTAAACCATGTCCTGAGTAACAAAGGGTGAGAGATTACCAGACTTATGCAAAATACCTTGCATCTCATCAGGAAATAACTTATCATAGACAAGTAAGAAAGTGCCCCAGCCTGTTATTCCCACTGTATTTCAGTCCAAATGTATTCATCTTGCTTATGAAACTCAAGAGGGAGTTTCACACCACACAAATTCAGATATTCTTCCAGCTCACACCTGGCTTTGTAAGCCGAAATAAGTACACTCTGCAGGCAGGACAAAACCAGTTTGGCAGCTTTGCATAAGGAAACAGTTGTATCGATAGGCAGGAGCTTTTGAAACAGCAGAGGATGACAATCAAGGTGTACAGCTACTATTATAACCAAGGTGTTTTGGAAAGACTTCTGAAACTGCTGACCTAGAAGAAGAGCGCTGGAAATTATTTGTCATGTTGCTTTGCAGTTGTACAGGAAATCTGATAAGGCAGAACTTAACTTCCCTGTATGCTTTTTTCCACCCTCCTTTACTCACACGAGGCGAATGCCAGGAATATCCCGGAGCAAGGACTTCCATAAGTGGTCCCATATAGCATTTGAGCAATTGCCCCTTTTTACCTTAGACCTTTGCCTGATGTTTTTCACCTTATATCTTGAAGAACAGCACTGAGGACAACAGTGCATACTTCAGAGCATACAATACTCCAGTACAAACAGGTTAACACCTACGGGTAGAGGAAGAAATGCCTTAGTGTTATGGATAGCCAGATCCCAAGAACAGGTTGAAGTTCTTGGTTTAAGAAAGAAAAAATATCTATTCTCAGTGTCTTTAGCCAGCCTGTGAAGCATAAAGGCCTTTTACACAGAAGTTGTCATACAGACAATTATAAATGGCAATAGATTTGACCTACAGATCAGAAACAGGAGATTCATTTGTCCTGATCTAGACTGGACAAGATTAGTGCCAACACTCCACAGCAAGAGCTCAAACTAGAGGCTGTCCTTTCCATCAGAAAACTGAAATAAACTCCCTCATGCACACACGGAAAGGTTATTTTGTACAACTTAGATCCAACTAAGACTGCATCAGCAATGAACCCAAATATTAGTTCATCCATATATTTGACAATGAGCGTATAAATTAAGTTGTCACAGATATCTATTATCCCTACTTAAAAAAAAAAAGTGACATTGTATGATTTTCAGTAGGGGATATCTAGCTACAGACCTTAACCTCATTTTTGACTTGCAATGCTAATGTGACTGTAGAGTAGTTAAAGGCCTTTCTGGGTAAAACTAGAATAACTCTTCATAAAATCTGCAAAATCCTAATTTGCATATGCTCAGCTGAGAAAAAACATTTTCAAATGGGCAAGTTGAGGGTTGTCTTTTCTGCCATCATGAAAGAGGTTGGAAAAACAGATTGTATTTTTGTTATCTGTTCACAGGGCGATTTACTAGAGCTCATTAAAGTGTGGGGGCCCATGATAGCATGACTGAGCCTTGACTTCTTTCCCTCTGCCAATTTGTGCAGGGAGGAAAAAAAAAATGAAAATCAATCCATGGGTTTAATAAAGAAAAAAAGAAATAAATCATTGACCCACAGACTAAGAGTGAAAGTTTCCAGATGTTCTAAAACCTGACAAATTTGATTTAGTCACAGACACTTAACCTCCCTGAAAAGCTAGCATCTTAAAGAGAATACCTAGAAGATAAGCTGGTTTTGTAAACCCATGTCAGATATCCCCTGACCAGCCTTCACATTGACCATTTTCATGGCTGTGACAGTCTGAAAATAGAAAGTTTAGTATGTGAGCCCCTTGAGACTCAGCCTTCATCACCAAAAGCTCACCTATTGCCTGTCATCATTACTGGAAGCCAGGAGAACCAACACCCTTTCCTGCCCATCCCAACCTACCATGCCTGTAGCACAAGTTTCCTTCACAAGCCAACCGGTAACAAGAGTCTCTTGAGTGGTTTTTTATTTTTAAGATTGGTCTATCTTTTTTCCCTTACCCCCTCCCTTGGTAGGCTAATTCTTTTGTTCAAGGCTTGTAGAGCATGGTCGTGTTAAAAGCTGCAGCAGATGGTGAAGATGTGTTATGGGAATGACAGCAGGATGTGTACAAGATCAACACGAAGGAGCACTGAATAGTGACGATACTGAACTGTGGCATCATTTATCATTGTAGAAGGCAAGATGTAAGGTTATCTTGAGGGATTAATTGTTTGAAATCCCACTAGGTCCTTCCAAACATTGCCCTGCAGTTTCAGCTATTGAGCAACTCCATTCCCTGTCCTGCAATCTGGCTGGTTTGGTACTGGGGAGGGGGAGGCATTTCATTACCCATGTAGTTCTTTATACAGTGAAATGAGCAGTCTTAACACAGCACTAAGAGATGAGGAAGTAAGTGCTCTTAAAATTAGGAAAAAATGGCAGGAAGCAAAATTCTACGTAAAGCCACAGGGTAAAAGTCAGGGGCAAAGCAGGAATGAGGAATTACCCTGGCCCTCAAGCACTGCTAATTCCTGGGGACAATGCTTACCCCTACTTGCAGAAAGACCGAACAAAAGCAGTTTTCCTTTGAATGCCAATCAGCTCCTTTACCAGATACTCTTAAGTCTAACTTTATTCCCTGATTGCTGCAATTCTGCCACATTAAAGCGATTCTCTGAAGTAACTCTGATTTATTCACAATACTGCTATTTAGCAGTCAGAGCATCAGAGCAATACGGTTATGTTTTGATTTCAATTCAATTACCAACAGAGTAGAAGCCACAGCACAAAGCCGAGATATGCACAGCACAGCTGTGGCAGCGGTCACACACCAGCACTTCCATGCCTCCCCTTCCCCAGATTAAAGTCTTTCCGGAAATAACCCTCCGCCCCATGGACCCCAGCCAACATGGAGAAGCCCACATGATTTACATGGGCAGACCCCCAGGTACAAGGGGACAGTTTTGCTTTCTGAGAAACAATTTGAGACCCCTCCTCACTAACAGGGACAAAGCTGGATTCTGGAAGCAGGACCAGCTGGAGAGACCATAGGGTTTGAGGAAAGGGAAATACCACGTCCCAGGAGGATGCAAGCTTTTCACATGGAACAGATCTAAAAACTGAGATTAAAAAACAGTTCAAAAGGAGCAATTCTCTTTTCAGAGGAGAAAGAAGTCACCTCAGGCCAAAGCAAGAACAGCTCTTCCCGCAGACCCATTTCAGAACAGCTGGGATCCCCTCTGAACAAAGGGGATGGGTGCCCAGAACCCAGCAGGGTCAAGAAAAGCCTGACCACAGAAGACAATTCTCAGATTTAACTCTACTGCAAACTCCAAACATCAGAGCACCAAAGCTGCAGCATGCAAAGGTACAACTACATCCTCTGAAAGCAACATTTTTCAAAGGACCCCACCAATCAGGCAGCTAAAGGGATACTCAGATATAACAATAAAGCACGCAGACACTTTCTACAGCCAACTTATCCCGTGTTCTGTTCTGCTAATTGTAGCCAAACTGTTGCTCAGAGGCTTAAGAGGCGTAAATCAACACTCACCAGTAATTTTTAGCAGACATCTATGAAGCTCAGTCCACAAAACTATTCAGTTGCTCCTAGCACCTACCATAGGCACAGCTTCACAACACTTCACCATCAGACACCCAAAGGCAACCAGGATCCACCTCACTGCTCAGCAGGACTGACCTCCTTCCTCTAGGCTGTGTGGCCAAAGGGCCCTTGCAGAGGCACCTTGTCATTAGCCACAGCTGATGAGCAGCCACCACAAGCTCCAGTGCTTGCAAGTCACGAGATTAATTACAGCTTTGGCTACCACACTGGCAAATTCAATTACCTCCCTCAGGTGGCCTGAATGAGCAGAAATGCCCTCACCCCCATGCACAGGGAAAAAAAAATAAAAAAAAAAATTACAAACTTTCTAGAAAGAGGACAACAGTAGGAGCCCAGGTTAATAACTCAGTTTACCACTCTAACAAAAGTCTTGGCGCTTGTCTTATTCCTGTTTTTTTTTCAATGCCTCTGAGTAACCAAGGAGTTAATTCTGCATGTCCTAGATACTGTTTTTTACACAGAGTTGGAGGAGGTCTCTGTTTTGGGAAGGTCTGTGTTTTACCTGGAGAGCTGAGCTGCTTTTAAGTAAAGCCTGCTAATGTGACAAAGCTGCAGCACCAAGGACTTCACCAGTGCTCCTTGGGGAAGTGGCTGCATTTCTTTACAGCCTCCCTGGAAGCTGTGTCAGCTCTAATGGCTGCTCCAGAGCCACCTCTGCATTGCCAGGAGGCTGCTGTGGGCTCCAGAGAGCCACCCCCTCGCTTCTCCTTTTCTCCCTTGTGCCCAGGAAAGGCCTTTTTACTGTAATGCTGGAGACTGCAGCTCTAGCTAGGGTGGTACCTCGGGTTTTACCACCCTCAATTCAAAAGTAACACTACTGAAATAAAAATATCCTGCCCTGCCACCCCTTGGAGACAGAAATGAGGCCAAAGCCATTAATTAATTCCTCTTCTGGGGTCTCTGGGAGTTCTTGGTGGCTCAGCATCCTGCTCTCAGAGGCCATCCCCAGCCGGCTCCCTGCTGGTTTGCAGTTTATGATTTACAGGAGCAGTTGAAATCTCTGAGAGTAAAGACAATTGTTTTATTTTGCATCTAGGTTTCCCTGTGTCTCATGCTCTGTGTAACAGAATGCTGCGGTTTTTAATGGGCTGAAGGGTGTTTTCTCAGAGCTGCACTTTATAAACCAGCTGATTATTTAAAGTAAATTCAACTATGGAGCCACAGAAATTCCCATTACTAAATTTTTGGAGCTCTGAATTGCCATCTGGAGGAGTCACTCAGCTGGGGGGAGACCAAGGGATCAAATTCAGGTTGGAGGCCTCACTTGAGAAGACTAAAGTTAGGTGAGAGGAATCCCAACCAAGACGCTGCAACAGCTGCTGAGAGTATTTGTGGAGTAGCCACCAAATGAAATATAACACGAGGTTTTTAACGGAGTACACTGCTGGTTTTAGAAACTAAGCTTTCCAGTCCTGTCCTATTTTGGAATTCATTTAACTGCTGGAGATGCAGGATGTACTAGGGTTCATCACCTCAAAGGAAAATGAGTGCCTAAATCCCAGTGATTTCAGTAGGAGCCGAGATCTTCCAAGTCTGGGGCTTTGTAACCCATTTAATTTCTCTCTCCAGTGACCGGTTACTCGTTACACGTAACTAAATGTGAGATTTAAATCTTTACCTAAGGGACAAATTGGTAGACTCCATGATTTTTTTCAAGCAGGATTCACTGAAATTTGGAAAAAAAATTAATCCTCTCCTATGAGGCGTGGACCTGCTGGTGGACGCATTGAGACCCCTGGTTGAGCGGACTGGTCCGGGCGGTGGGAAGGAGAAGGAGCAGAGGCTGGGTGCTGGGCAGCCCTCCTCTGGCACCCTGCAGCTAACCTGGCTGTGGCCAGCTCTGCTGGGTCTTTTGTCGGCTGGTACCGCCAAACTTAGTGGAAAATTTGTAGATTTTTTTTTTTCCTGTTGTGTCCTTTTCCATCCAACCATGCTTAGCACTATTTCTGGATAGCAGCCATAAGTGAAGTAACAGATTATGCTATCCGTGAGCCCTGAAATTAGCTACCATTAGCCGTCATCCCACACGTCCTGTTAATGCGTTGATACCTAAGTGGTTTGTATTCTGAATTATTTTTTTTTTCTGTTTTATTCCCCCTTACGCATGCGGCCAAACAGGGCAATAGCAGTTAATTGACGTACCAGTTTTCTGCAAACTATCTCCGTGTTGAGTGAAAATGGGCTGTGCGCAGCCCCTAATCACTAGATTGGTTGCTGACACTGCTATAGTCATATCAGGGAGGTACCTGAGCTATCGTGGCTACATTTGCTTACTCTGAACACTGTAATGTTCACATGAGAGCCATGCTATAAAGAATTGTCATTCCCTAGACAGCATTTCTTGTAATGTGACAGTTTACTTCTACATTTGATACCCATTGGGGTACGGTGGAGGGTTTTTAATTATTATTTAGAAATTAAGAAGAGGAAAAAAGAGATCATTTAAACTATCCTTGAAAGGTTCTTAACCTTTCCTAGGCAGTTATTTTGGTTGAACTTTCTTATTTCAAGTGGCAAGAGAAACAAAACAAATGACAAAATATGGAAAAAAAGATTAGGCATGTCACATTTGTGCCAGTAGGTTAAGAGAGATCCTTTTAACTTGCAAAATCAGACAATGTTGATCTGTGAGTTAAAAAAAAAAAAATCTCAAAAATGGTAGTTCCCGGAAATGTTACCATTATTCATTAATGGCATGAAACCGATGAATAAATTAAGGGTAGGAAGCAGTGGTTAGACAGTAACTTATCTTGGTAGACCATCAAGTGTTTGCCAGGTATTTCGGTAAACCAGCCATCTATCAGGCATGGTGTCATACAGCTGCTGGATGCAGCTCTGCACAGACCGCTGCAATGTTCTGCTTGTAACGTAACGTAACGTAACGTAACGTAACGTAACGTAACGTAACGTAACGTATGTAACGTAACGTAACATAACATCTTTATGTTTTTCCAGCATTACACCAGACCGAGCATGACACGGTGGTAGCCCTCATTTCCCAGCACTTCCCACCAGGAGACGATGGGGGCAGAGGGTGGCAGAAGCTCAGAGTCAGCTATAAACATGAATGGTAAAACAACAGCTACAGAAAGAGACGCTGTGTTGTAAACCACGACGAGTTGCACTCAGAAAGGAGCCCAGCTGGAGTTCAAATAAGACATGACTGCAGATTTGAAAAGACCTTTTTGCTGGAAAACAGCTTGATCTTGCCTGAAAATGCGTATCAGACTACAGAAATTTCTATAAACAAAAGGATGAATCCGGCTGTGAACGAAGTGTTTAAACGACAGCTTTAAGGTTCAGTGACAAATGTCTCAGTGGCATCTGAAGGCATTTGAGGGGCCTGATACTCCTTGTTTTACAGAGTGCCAAGGAGAGAAGAAATCCCTTTAAAAAAAGCAATGGAGATCCACTGTGTATGAGAGCAAAACTGGGCTCGTTCTGATGCTTTGGGAAAAATCCTTATGCTCTTGCTCACTCTCAGCCATGACTTTGCTTCCAAGGGAAGGTCCTATTTTAAACTCCTTGAAGTGGTTTAACAGCTACGCAGCCCTGTGTGCCAGATCACGCTGGAGGCTGCAGTGCCACGCACAGTGGCAAGACAGGCTGGAGACCCAGCTGACCCCTCTCCAGCCACCAAACCTATGGTCTTCAGGCTCATCTCATTAATTTTTGAGGATTCTGTGAGTTCTGTGGAAATTTTCTGGCCTCCAGCTGCTGGAGCAGGGAGCAGTGGTAGGAGCAGGAGGGTAGACAATGGAACAGGTAGAAAAGAAATTATTTATTTCCCTCTAAAATAAAGAACTGCTTGATTTTGGCTAAACTGAAAACACACACACATGCACTCACATATGGTTGTCACTGACACAAGACAAAATATATGAAAAAATATCTCAAAAGTAGATTAGCTTTTGTAAGTAGCTAAATTAAGGGAGTTGGACTAGAACTTGATTTTAAAGTGGATACTAGACAGGCCTGGTATAATATAATATGGTATAATTTTAAAGTGGATACTAGACAGGCCTTTGATACTTAAAAATTGTTACAATCTTTCTAAGCCATGAATTCCTCCAAAAAATGTCCTGCCCTACTTGAGCATTAACATTGTGAGGCTGGATTCTCCTGGTGCATCCCTCCAGATAAGGGCAGCGTCTGGGGGCTGAGAGTCCGGCTGAGCCTTTCCAAGTGCAGGGAGGACTTCAACGAACCAGCCAAACCATCTCCCTCTGGGCATCACAACTCAATAAGGCTCAATCAACATAAAGGCCTGTAGGGCCCAAGGTTGGTGGGTGTGACTTAGGACACGCCTTATATTGTTCTGGGGGATGAGAAATAGAAAAACTGGTTCCTCAGTATTCATCCTGAAAAGCCAGTGATGGAGCTGTGAGTCACTGCGATGATAGGAAGAGTTGCTGACATTGGCTTCTAGGGACAGAGGAGACTTGTCCTCTCTGCGACGACTGGTTTCACGGAATTGGCAGGAGGAAAAGGAGATTTCTGTCTGTCCCTTAGAAGCCTCAGCTGATGGGGCAGGCAGGGCATCACTCAGCCTTCAGCGCAGGCTGCAAAGTAGTCCAGCTGTCTGCTCGGGATTTGGTGGCCACAGCACATTTTGAAGTACTGAAAAATGCACCTTTAGAGTAAGCTCTGCTTTGAAAACCCCATCCTAAATTCTCCCTGGACAGATCTACCCCTTTGGTTTTCAGTGGAGCGGAGCTGATGGTGGTGGCTCGATGGTGGCAGGACGGAGGTCTGAGCTTGGGCTGCCCGCCGTGCCCAAGACAGACCACATTTGGGATGAAGTGTCTGTGAGGTTGCTTCTTCCCTGGGGCTTTGGCAGAAGGGGAGTATCAAGGATTGGCCAAAGTTGTAAGCCCCTTTTACAAACAGTGTGAAATGCTTTTATTTGCTACTTTTAGCGATGACACTTGTTTGGGTGTGTTTAAAATTTAAACTTCCCAGCCCAGGCACGTTCCTGTTGCCCTCTGGATGGAGCTTGGCACCGTGGGTTTCCATCCAGGGCCGTGGCCGCAGGCACTGCAGCCGTGCAGACTGGAACACCTCTAAGACTTGCCGGCGTGATGAGAGTCTGCTCATTTACACAACGCACCTTTGTACCTCGATGATGTTGACTCAAATCCTCGATACACTCAAAGGGTGACTGGGATATCCCTGTTTATAGTTGCTTAGTTGTTTTGCATGGCTTAGAACCGCAACTACAACAAGCACAAACAAGCAAACCATGACAAGGGATGCTTCCTACCAGCTCCAGGCAGCGACTATGATCTTTCCACAGTATGCGTTTGTTTTGAGGGGGAAAAGAAGCATCTAGGTCAGGGTATGCTTTTAACAGGCAGGACTAGTACAGGGAAACCTTGTAATATGCGGCTAGTGACATGCTAGGCAGAAATGACAGTAAGCTCATGGAAATTCAACATCCCGCCTCTCCGTCCCCCTCCACTCCCACCCTCTGGTATGCATGACTTTGAATCTGCTTTCGAGAGCCCCCGTGCAGCAGGGGCTGTCCATCCATCTGGCAAGGTTACAAACACATTTCAGCGCTGTCTACAACATGCCTGATGTAACCTCCTTTCTATAGCCTCTGCTCTCCTCCTCGCTATCTTTGTTTGACGCGGAGGAATGAAGCCCTGCAACGCAAAACCAATGAACCGTGAAGAATCGCAGGGCCCAAACTGCCAGATCCCAAGAGGGGAGAAGGGGCGGGGAGGGGGGGCGGGAAGCACAAAAGGAAGAAAGGGGAAAGGAGGTGGAAGAAAGAGCTAAAAAATACAAAGACGATCTTACAAAGGAGGGGTGGGGGAGAGAGGATAAGGAGAATGCCAGCAGAGATGGGCTGCGCCCTCGCTACGGGGGTTTAACACTCGGTTATTACTTGCTTTGCAGCTATGTTACATCTGTCAAAATCTCAGATTCTGCCTGTCGAGGTATGTACATTATGCTCCCTTACGACAGCAGTGAGCCCATTGCCAGCTTCCTCTCTCCTCTCTGAGGCTTTTAAGGAGGGAGAAAGCCTTTGTTTATTTGTCAATTGTGATTTTTTTCTCTACCGGGAGACTTTCCCTAGCCAGGTCACGGAGTGGGCCCCCGCTATAGAAACTAGGCACAACGATATTGCAGGTGTTAGTGGTTGTTACGGCAGTTGGGACGAGACGTTGAATTTCCCGTGTTAAACAAGAATCGCGTTTCACAGAGTTTCCCCAGAGTTTCCCCAGCAGTTTACTAGGGGGCGGTGGGACACTGGGACGACACTGGCGAAGGGCTGATCTCCAGAAGGCCAGCTTCTGCTCCTGGGTGCGACTTGCAGGCACTGTCCAAAGGCAAGTGCCAGTCTAGGCGGTCATACATCTGTAGCAGGGGAAACAAATGTGTTAGCAGCTAATACAGAAGCACCTTTCCACTTTCCCATCTCAGTTTTTTTCAAGAGCAAGTCACACTCTGACTCAGCCTCACCAAAAACATGCCCTTCAAAAATAAAGTATTCCCCTGTGCCCCAGCTTCCTGGTTGATGGTGCTTCCTGACATGAGACTTCACATGGGCCACCAGCAGCTTTCTACTGACTTTTAAAAATAAATTCATTTCTTTGACCTTCACTATTCCTATGTTGCACTGCTTGTACTAAAAATGGAGTATGTAAAAAGGCAGGGAGAAGGGCTGTATGGCTACCGCTTTTTCTTTTATTTCGAGCTTCAAAGGCAGTTTGAAAAGAAAGGCATGGGCTGCAAAACTCCCAGCCAGGTCTGCAACCTTGAGAGTTCAGCTGGAGCCAGTGGAGCCATCTCTCTCGGTAACAGCTCAGGATCCGGCCCCAGGCTTCTGCCTTTCAAAGGGAGCTGATATGGAAAACATTCCACGTTGGTTTTGCAGGGTTTTTGCTCCTTTCTAACAGGAACTGAAGATGAGTTTTGGTTATTCTCTGCTGAAGCACATGAGTTACTGCAAAGTCAAAACCTGCTTACATAACTGTAGAGGAAGATCATGTACCTGCTTGCAGCCTTTCATATCTATTAAACTTAATCAAGTTTGCCAGGCAACAAATAAGAGACGGGATCACTCGTGTGCTGTATTACTCCACTTAAAGCCCTTTTAACAATTTGCTATTGTTTGAAAAAAATTGCATGTCATCTGTATTAGTCACACTCTTCCTCCCAGGAACATAACCTTAATTACTGTTACTAGGTTTGTGTGCCTAATGTATTTGGTCCCACCTATTTTGCTTGTGAACCTGTTATTTTCAATCACTGCCTTAAAAAAGAAGTACTTCATTATTACGACTGTCTTGCTTCTTCACTAAATGCCATGATATTTATTTTCCTCTAGGCTAGAAGGACGAGCAGAGTGTTTTGACTCCTTTGTTTGTCATGGTAGCATCCCTGGTTTTCTCTGTTACTCACAAATTATAAATATAAATGCTTCAAAATTAAAAAAATAAAGAAAGTGATGCTGGATCGTGCTCATTTTATGGTTGGCTGAAACTGAAACTCTCACTCTTGGGATGGGGGCTTGGGACGGAGCACGCTGGCACATGCCCAACTGCAGCAGCTACCTGCTCCAGTGAGGCACTCAGAAATAACCCCACTCACCTGCAAATCTGGGGGCTTCTCATACGTGCCTTGCCACGCTTCCTCTTGGCTCCTGGGAAGCTACTTGATAAAGAGGTGGCACTGTGATTCCTGCTGCAGGATGTACGGTGAGAGACTGTTTTTCTCTCCCTGTCTGCACCATACCATGCTCACGACGACCAGCTTCTTTACCTCACTGCTGGGCTTCGTTTTGTTTACTTTCTGATTGTAATATCATCACTTTAGTACGTGGCTTGAGCACACAGGACAATCTTTTCCCCTGACTTGACTTTTTTTATGACAGGTTTCCAGCTTTTGTTGATTTTGTTTATAATGAGTATTTTGAAAAGCATTCATGTAGCTGCCACGTTGGCTGGGTCTTCACTTTTCCTTTTTCTGCATTTAATAGGAACTGTGTATACAGGTGTCACAAAGACTGGTTAGCTGGCCATCCTATGCTGTACAGAGACAAAATGACTGGAGATCACAAATTCTCTGACCCAGCTACTTTTTTTCTGAAATTATCCTGATTTACAGTGTTCCAATTAGAATTTGTTACCTTAGTTGCGTAGCAGAGGTTTCCCACCTACCGATCCATTTCTTTCTCCCTACTGTGAGACAGATGCGAGTTTCAGAAGAAATTTCATGTCTAATGCCAAATACCACAGGCTACAGGAGAAAAGGATCTGGAGAGAAATGTTTGCTTTTCCATAAGACAATGCTTCGGATTGGTTTTTGCTTTGTCCCCAGAGATGTCAGCTTTGGACTCCATTATCCATCAGCACCCACTGCAGCTTAAAGCTCATTACAATGTCATTAATAAGAAAAATTTCTTCAGGAGATTAGATCATTTAACATAGAATTCAGCAATAATGGTACTTTTAACCTCGCTCCAACCCAAAAGTGATAAATGCCTAACTGTACTAAACACAAGCGTTGTTTGTCTGAAGCATCACTCTTTTCAGGTGAGTCCTGCTGAGCGAGGCTGAATATATTCTGCTTTTGTCCTAGTCAGGTGCTGAAAATTTCCAAAATACTAGTCATTACAAGGAAAAGCAGCACTGAAAAGAGTTATTAAGGTTGCCAAATTGCATGCTCAAAAAATCAGTTAATTAGGAATGCGTCATGTCTGAAATCACCTTGCCCACATCTCTTTTCTTATCGTAGAGCCCGTTGCAGCGACTCTGCATGGTGGATTGTGCTCCCTTGATGGGCAGATATTCAATATTTTCTGTTTCAAAGGCAGCCTTCTGCAAATGAAACCTACTTTTCCATATATAAACTATACCAACCCTTCTCAGAAAACTGGGTGTTTCCTCATCTGGCTGTCTGCCAGTTGAGCACTACAGTCCTTGAACCCATCTCAAACGCTGACCCAATTCCCAAGCTGCTTTTCCCAGTACAGCCTTCCTGCCGAGCCCCGTAACACCCCTCTTCCTTCCCACCATGGCCAAGACAGTGCAGCATCCTCTGCCATGCTGCTTCCAGCTCTGCAGCCGGGCTCCTGGCTTTGCGGTGTGTCCCATGGGCCACCCACCCACCCCCCTCCCAGCTGATTCACCCTGCTGAATTTGTACGTGACTTTGCACCACAGCACCCACTATGAAAGGTGGAGGCTGCCTGATCCCGTTTCACGGCTGAGGTATAATAAGGGTAAGGTCAAAAGGTAGCCTTGATTTCAGCACCTCGTTTGAAACGATGAGGGTGTGATGATGATTTGGGCATATTTGGCAATGTACGTCATGAAACACACCTACTAGCATTGTCCATTGTCAGCCTCCGCAGCTGGGAGAGCTCCAGCATCTCAAGTCAGGCACCAGAAAATAGAAAAAGAAACACAGTATCAGTGATTAGCGATGCCAGATTTGTTTCAAGTGGAGGGTCAAGCATGACACAGGATCTCTTTGATGATTGTAAGGACAGAATTGTATTTCTCAGAGCAGCGATCAGTTGCTTCAACCTTGAGATAAGTCGTTAGTTCCCCGTACTTCAATGCCTAATTCGCCCTGTACCTCCTGATTTCTGCAGCAGATGAGGCTTCTTTCTCTTCCCCAGTCTTCCGCTCTCCATCAAATCAACTTTCCCTCCCAACCACTGATTTCAGAGTACGGACTATTTTGCTGGTGGTACCAGCCACTGATCCCTTGCTGCACCAGGACTGCAGGACTCTGACCAAGGCATCCTGGTGGATAGCCCTGAGCCAGCTGAGACTTTGGCAGGCCCTGATGCATGCTGTTGCCAAGACAGCTGCCTTCCTTCTGATGTTCAAAACTCGGAGATGCTTTACTGAAGGCTGGCTTATGCTAAGAAAGACGGCATGAACTGAGATACTGTAAAGGCAGGCATTCTCTTCTGCTGAAGGAGCTATCTCCGATACAGGGTCATTAATCAAATGTTGGGGAACTGTAAGGAGTTAAGCCACTATAACTGTTTACTGTATGAAGAATAATCAGTGCCCTGAGTCATTACAAAGCCTGTTGAAATACTTTGAATATGCAAAGCATGCAGTGAATAACTGATATAGGGCTAAACCAGACCCTACTGTGTCCTCTGAAAGAAGCTGTGTCTGGCCTAAGAGGCCAGGAAATGACCAGAGATGAAGATGCATGCATTGCTTCTTGGGTACCCCTCCTATGGTTACACCTGGTTGGGGATAGAACAAAGCTCCTCAAGTCTTGGTGCTCCTTTCCCAGCACAGGACTTGGGGCAGTAACAGTGAGAACACCACCACTGCTTTGGCAACTCTGAAGTTATACCTCTTGTCCACAGGAACACAGTGTGATTAATAACATGCCCTCATCTCTTTGGTCCTTAACACCAAAGGCAGGAGGGTTTTTAGATATTTGTGAAGATTAGAGCTGCAGTGCTACAAACTTTGGTCACAGGTGCATTCAGGATAGTGAAAGCAAGTCAGTTAATGGTGCAAAGTCAATATGGACAAGTTAAAGTGCATTAAACTCCTATGCAGATGCCCTCATCTGGGAATAAATTAATCCTCTAAAGTGGATTATACTGCAGTGAAAATATAATACCCATCTGAATGAGTCTACTCACCTGAGAATTTAACACACCCTATACCCTGTAATTTAGGCACATTAACACAACACATTGAGTTCAATTACTCTGTAGTCATTGACTGTGTCTATTGTTTACATGGTCGTGGTGTGCTCAGTGTGTACCTGTGTGCTCTGTCCCTTCCTCCACTTATGTCTCTTTTGAAGGGAGATCTTTGGAGTGAGTGTCAGAACCCTCTTTCATCATGTGTGTCTACACTGCCTACCACTCACTCTATATAGCCCCATGACACTACAGAAGTAGAGCCAATACATGTGGTGACCCTATTTCATATTAGTAATTTTGGGAAACAGATCAGAAAGTGTTTCATATGGTATTCAGCACACATTTTGTATATAGCACTTCCAAGCATAAGGACTGGAGTTAAGGCCAAGTTTGGTGCGTGTGAGATGGCATGAGTGCTGCATAATGGCAGGTAGAGCACAGACACCCAACCACACTAGCTCCAAAACCAGGAGCCCTATTGTCATGTCACTATGCTATCACTATAGCTGATTAGTTCTGCTGACAGGCAAGACTAATTACCTTAGGTGCAGCGCTGTTATCTTCCAGCTATTTATCCTTAGGGATTCAAACTAACATTTGTTATTGCTAATAACCCGTGGCCAGTGTCATAAGGTGGCCTGAGACCTGTCAAGGGCAGCCTGGGATTCCTGGCACTGTACTCGTGTGGAACAGAGGTAACCCCAAGGTGCCCCCCAAGCATTCCCTAGTGGTCAGCAGCAACGCTTTCTCTTCATGAGAGTCTGGGTGCCATCTTTTGTAACATTCACAGTGACATAATTTCAACCTACTGGACAAAACCAAGTCTCGTATGTGACTTTTTTTTCTGGCAGTTCCCTTAGACATGGTCAGTAGTTTGGTTTTTTTCCTGATGATCTATTGATCTAATGTAGTGCAGTTTCATTGATATTCCCATGTTAATTCCACTCTTGTCTGGCGTCACAGAAACTTATTCTTGCTCATGCAGTGTAAATTATCTTCAGCTCAATTAACCTCTTGACATATGTTGTTTTTTCCAATTTCTCTTCAGACCCGCTAGTTTTCCTTCGGACCGTCAGCACTCAGCTCCTTTGGCGAATGCTTCTCTGCGTTGCAGTACTGTGCTGTTTCAGCAGTGGCTACTACGATACAAGGGCACAAAGCCACTTTACAGCACAGTTTTCTGAGGAAGGCAGCTGGCTGCTGGTCCATGAAAGCTCCTGGCTTCTTGGTCCAGAAACTCTGCATTAGCTCAGTGAAAACAGAAATTAGAGAATAGAAGAGCACAAGAGCTAGCGCCCTGAAATGAAGCTTGTGAAGTTGCATTTCCATTTAATGCCTATGCCTATGTAAGAAGAATTTGACCCAGCACTCTCAGGGTTAGGTGTGTACGGTATTCAGTATACTGAAGCAGTTTACCCCATTCATCTTCATTAGCTTCTTTACTTTAAATTCCTCCTAATTCAACAAGGGAAGCTCTACTCATTATGGTCAAGAAGGGTATTACTGCATGTGAAGAACACACAGATTTCTAATGGTGAGCTCCTATTTAATTGAATTCAGTGAATGACAACACCATGACATTGCTAAGATTAATGACTCAATAATTTTTGAGACAAGGCAAAACGTGAAGTAAATTGATTGCATTAATTTTATTTTTTTTTTTCCCTTGGAAACAGTACTGCATACCAGCTCAGCAGTGTCCTGGAGAGGACACTTTGGAAAAGTGAGGCCCAGCTACCACTTCTCTGTTCAACTCTTGCACTCTGACATCATTTTGGAGTAACTCTTAATATAATTTCCTAGTTGCAGACATGCAGGCTGACAATAATTGAGCTGAGATCTCGGCAGACCAAATGATTAATGCAGAGGGTTTTTTGGAGTGGAAACTTCAGTCATTATTAGATTATTCAAGAGAAGGAGAGAAGGTGTCAGAGCATGGAATGGAGGACTGCAGTGACTGCACATCTCTCTTGAAAAAGTATGAATAGATTTTAATTTCTGTCGTCTTGTTAGTAACTCTTAGTAAATGCCTAAATGCAATGTCAGATGTAACATCTTGTTTAAAAATCCATTTGTAGACAATGAGATAGCTTCTTCTTTCCTACATGTGGTGTAATTTGAGATGGCTTTTCACACAGTATCTCTGACAGTGTCTGTCAAAAGTGTCTTTGTGAAGTGTAGAGTAATGTTTGGTCTGTAGTGGATGTAGTGGATACTACATCATCTGTAGTATCGCAGGTGTTGAGAAGAAAGTTTTCTCAAGTAAGCTATGTGAAAACTGGGGTGTTTGAGCTTTGGATGGCATGGAAAAGCAGTCTTAGCTTTTGCCCTCTACCCTTCCCTCCCTTGGCTCAATGGGGAGTGACAGGGGAGAGAGTAGGGGCGACTGCCATCTCTGGCAAAGAAGCTTCATCTTATGTAAATAAAGGGAGATTCTGCTGCCTAACATAAGATAAAAGAAAAACATAAAATGGCTGAGATCCACAAAGGATCTTTACCAGTAAGTATAATCATAACAGTGGCATTTTTATTAATTTATCTTTTTGTATCCTATTGCATTATTGCAAATACTTTTCTCTTCAATTTTGTCTAATCGTTAAACTTACCCAGAGTTAAGTGACTCATGACAACATGTTCCTCAGCCAAAGTTTGGTGACCTGTGGAGCAAGGGTCCTGGTATGGGTGCCCTGCTTCCCAACACAGCCCTTTCAGGAAGAGAAGGCAGCTCAGGATCACAGAAGCTGTGCTGGCTCCACCTGGATCTGCTTCCTCACGGCTTACCAGGGAAGAAGGACCTCTTGGAAAACAGGCATAAATTAAAACCTCCAGGCATGTCAAAAGCGGAGCACTGCTGAACCCCGCGAGTCCCAGGGAAGGTGATAACAATGCCATCTCTTGCCATTTCACAATTCATTCTCTGGGCTTCTCTGTTTTCAATCCTACAACAGATCCAAATGCTGTGCAATGGTTACAGAACAGACACTGTTGAACCGGAGCCTGAGAAGATCAGAGCTGACCCCCACAACAGAGCTCACAGTTTCTGTGGCAAAAATTGGAGAGGCTCAACAGCACTGCTCCCGTGACAACTGCAGAAGAGCCGTTACCTCTGAGAAACTAGGTTCTTGGAGACGGTTGTCCTCTTGCAAAAGGGCTCTAGGTGTAGGCATTTGGGTGGTACCTCAGGAGGAATAATAACACTGGAAAAAGATCTGAATTCAGGCCTACTGCAGTGTGACAGACCTTTGAAATTTAATGCAAGCCAGTTGTTCATTCAACTAATATTTGGGGGCACTTGCAGCCTAAGATTTCATCTTTCTTCTTTGCTGTCTGACTGAAGGGAATTTCATCACTGGAGACATTTATATGAATTGCAATTATGGTTCTGCCCCAGTGTGGCTTGTTTTGTAGTGGCCAATAGTGGAGGAAAAAAAAAAAGTATTTTCAGTCTGAAAACAGGTCATTTTCTACCTCAATGGCTAAGTGTGATCTCCTTGTTTTAGTGCTGTATCATTTACCTTGCTGTCCAACTGCAAGCCACCTCACCCAGACCTAAGCGCACAAGAGATGACATGAACAAGGAAAGCTGCTTCTTTCAATAATATTGCAGGAGCAGAGAGTTTGTGACCCTGGAAAGATAAAGTTTTACAGTCACAGAATACTAAATCATTACAAGTTCTGAAGGAAACAGGGCAAGGACAAGTTTTCCCTGAACAATAAAAAAACTTACAAGGTTCAAATAATTTTGGTATGAGCTGATGATCAGCACTCAGTGTCTGAGACTCCACTGCAGAGGCAGAACATGTGCATTCAAGGATTTCTGCAGCATTGTTGTCACATGCCTAGACAAAGGTTCATTGCACACTTAAAGTCGCATTGCCACGAATGCCTACTCCTTCCTTTGAGGTACCGACGGCTGTGCCCTCCCAATTTCAGGCACAATGGGCTGCCTACAAGTAGTGCTGGAGGTTCAAAGTCTGCAAGATGTTTACAAGAACTGAAGTTAAAGATTGTCCCTGCAAATCAAAGCACGGGTGCCACAAGCCAGGCATTCAGAGGCAACCAAAAACATTTTGGGACTGAGCTTGCCAGTAAGAAAACAAAGTAAGTTTCAAGATGGTTTTGTAAAGATTTTTGGCATCAACTTTCTTCTTGACAGTGTCTGCAAGACTCAGACTCATGAAGACCGTTTACACAGCCACAATAAATTCTATTTTTGTTTGAGATAATTTGCATTAATTTTTCCAAGTTCCTTAAACAATAGGCACAATATAATTGGCCTGCAAGGAGCCTCTGGATACATTACAGCTAACAAATGATGGGGACATTGGTGCTATATGGTGTCTTTCATCTGAAAAAAGACAATGTTCTCAAAACTTTGGGCAAGTCCAATACAATTGTACATAGTTATGAATTGCCTAGCTACAGAAATACAGTCTGTCCCACAACCCATGAGGAAACATGGAGGGAAAGGTAGGAGGAGATGTGTCCCAGAGCAGTGGATCTGGGCTGTGCCTGGCAGAGTTATGAACACACCCAGCAGACCAGGGAGCAATGGCTCATGCCAAAAAACGTCTTCCAGCTTTGAAGTAAATGGCAAAGGACCAGCTCAGGATACGAGATCTGAGGCACGCACTGGAGTGGGTATTCCTCTCCTTGTCTCTGTTCAGTGAGACTGTAGATGAGGAGTGATGTCTGTTTGTGTGTGATGCGTGCATGGGTACAGCTCACTCAACCATCACTAAACCACAATCTGCTCTGAAGTGGCAGACAGATGCCTCTAAACTGGATGCACCTCTACACAAACGGTTTGTGATCAGTACTTCATACAAGTAAATTATAAGGAAACTGAGACATGTAAACTGTAATAACGTAACTGGAACTCACCCAGGACACTCAAGGCCACAACCTTTCATCACTGCTGTGAAGATTGACATGGGAGCTGGAAGAACTCTACAAATGGCTAGATGTTTATACCTTGTTCAAAAGACTGCACCTCTGACAGCCAGCTGTCCCCTGGTACTATTTTATTGCACTGAGTGAGAAGGCAAAAAAAAAAAGGCCAATCACTGAGCTACTTCTCATGGCACCTATATTTGCTGTGTGCCATTCCAGGGACTGAAAAAGTCTCAAACTCGCCTCATATTGGTATTTAGCTGTGCTTCAATGCTAAGCTGTGGAAGAGAAAGTGCACAACTATAAAATAATTATGCGCTACAAATAAAATCAAATAACTGAGGCTAGAGAATAACGGTAAATGGCCAGGTAGCACAGAAATAATCGTTTTACTACTTTGAATTACAGCTTATCAAGGGAATTGTCATTTAGTCCAGTTTTATTAATGCAATACATAACTGATTCAGAGGAGACAAAATGCAAAATCCCTCCTGAATGAGTTTAACCAGTGTGAATTTGTGGGTAGACCAGGCCTCAGTCGGAACAAAAGAGAAAATAATCCCCTTGTAATGCAGCATTTAACACCTAGCAGGCAGGTGATAATTGCTTCAGTCCAAGGGGATTAGCACATTGTAACTTCATTATAATGTAAAATGTAACTTCCCTATATGGGGTTGTCTACATGGAAAACTTATAGTGGCATAAACAAAGGTATGAATTCAAACTGATATAGTTTTACTGGAATAATTCCTAGTGTGAGTTTATTTCTTTGGAGAGAAGGATTTGTTTTGTTTGTGGTGCTTGGGGTTTTTTCCCCTTCTTTTTTCTCCTGCAGTTTAGTCAATAACGTTTTAGAATTAATTCACAATAAATCAAACCCGACCACTATTAGTTCTGAACAAGAATGTTCAAGCAAAAAGTCCAGTCTGATGTAAACTATATTATTTTACTCTACGTTTTTTACCAATGTAACTAATAAAATCTTCCTGCATAAACAGGCTTTAGGCAAAATCAAACTTTGCTTCAAACAGATGGTGCAGTTTCATGATAGGCTTAAACAGCCCTAGATTCATCTTGCCACTGTCCTTAGTGATGGCAGTAGCATTTGGGGGGAGGGGGGGCTGTATATCCAGACAGACCAGGTACTTTTAAAACAATCTTACAAGTAAAGTTTAAAGGGAAGAAAAGGGGGAAAAAAGAGGAAGGTTTCCTCTTCTCCATTTTGGGGAAGGATCAGTCAGGGTAGGGAGCGAGAGATGGCAGGTTGCCTCCATCTAGCAGGGGTTTAGACTGGTGTCAGCTGACTGTGAAACCACACAGTATGTTTCTTATATCCTCAGTATGCTAACCTAAGCTGTCTGAAAACCAGACACCCTGGTCTGATTTAGGGTTTCATTTTTTTTTCTGCTGTCAATGGAGAGACACAGGCCTCTTGACCTGCCTGAGGCTCTTAACTTAGTGGATCCTGTGTCTTTTAATTATTTAATGCTAGATGAGATGAACCCCACCCTGAACGTCCCATGAAATATGCTGAAGCAGTTCAGTCAACTTCACTTCAAATAGTGTGTTTTTTTAAGAGTTCACCCCAAAGGAGAGACGCTGGATGCCAGCCAAGTCCCCCACCACTTAATGACACCAAAGCATTCGTAGACTAAAGAAGTATATGGTTTGGGGCAGTCAGTTTTTATTAACTATGAAGCATGCTTAATTGTATGGAGCCCTCACTACAAGAAAGACACTGAGGTTCTGGAGTGTGTCCAGAGAAAGGCAACAAAGCTGGTGAGGGGTCTGGAGAACAAGTCTTATGAGGAGCAGCTGAGGGAACTGAGATTGTCTAGTCTAGGGAAAAGGAGGCTCAGGGGAGACCTTATTGCTTTCTACTGCCTGAAAGAGGCCATAGTGAGGTGGGGGTCGGTCTCTTCTCCCAAGTAACAAGTGATAGGATGAGAGGAAATGTCCTCAAGTTGCACCAGGGGAGGTTTAGATTGGATATTAGGAAAAATTTCTTCACCAAAAGGGTTATCAAGCATTGGAACAGGCTGCCCCAGGAAGTGGTTGAACCACCATCCCAGGAGGTATTTAAGAGATGTGTGGATGTGGTGCTGAGGGACATGGTTTAATGGTGGTTTTGGCAGTGTTAAGTTAATGTTTGGACCTGATGATCTTAAAGATCCCTTCCAACCTAGACCATTCTATGATTCTAAGTAATAATGCTTTTAAGGAATACTCATACACAGAAACAGTAGACAAACACGCACTCTTGCTAAAGCAAAATTATTTCTGATCTTAGTGAGAATTTTGGTTAAATTGCTGGTGCAGAATCAGATGCATGGAATACTTGCAACATGAAAATGTATGAAAAAAAAAGCAATTACCAGTGGTTCAGTGCAGAGTGAAGTCCCACCACTAGAGTTGGTGCCTGAGCCGGCTGCCAGGGCCCTCTTCGCTAGCCTGAGTTACCCAGAGCATGGCTGGAGCTGGCAGAGGGGTGAAATTCTCCAAAAGAGAGGTATGGTGCCAAGAGCCTCAGTAAAAGCTGCTGTTGGAGAATAGGTATAGTAACAATTTCATACCAGCCCAGCCACCCTTGTGCTCCGGGCCTGCTCTGCTTTGTCTGCTGGTGCAATAAAATGCTAATGCTTTTTTGTAGACAAGTCCTGAGGAGTTTCCAGATTATAGCTTACACTTGAATATATTTCTGTTGTTTATTGCATCAAGCCACTTCAGTAGCAAACAACAAAAAACTCATTTTATCAAGGACCCTGAACCAACGCTAATTAAGGTTCAAGTCCACTCCAAAATTGTGCAGTGTTATGCTGATTTTATAAGTGATCTAAGAGAGGAAAAGGGTTACGAGAGCTCTGGCCAGCAGCCATGACACGCAGGAGCTGGGGAGTGGTGGTTGGGAGGGTTCTTCTCCCAGATAATGGCAGAATCAAGAGTTTTATCACACACTTCTTTCCATTTCTCCCTGAGGAGCAAGCTCCGATGAGGTCTCACCTGGCTGTCATTTTATGTGTAGCCAAGGTCACAACAAAGAGTAAAATATAAAAATCTAATCTGCTTTGCTAATGCAAAATAACTTCTTTCTGTATGTAACCTCACACAGAGTTCAGCCACTTAGCTATAAGAGACTAAAGATTGCTTTCAAAGGCTTAATTCAATTTCAGCAAGCTCGCTGTGAACTCCCAGAGAACAACGCGGGTGCCTCCCTGCCTTCCCTGAAAGGGATACGTCGCAAAGCTCTCCGGGATGAGCTCTTTGATTTCAGATGCACTCTTACACACATCAGTCGGCTCAGATGCTTCCTTCAGATTTGAATCACCTGGGGATTTGGATGCCTTATAAACAATGCATGTTGCCACTTTGCGTACCAGTCTAAGGAAAACTATTGCTCCGTGTGCTGTAAGCTTTCTCTTAGCAAGTAGGAGTATACACAAGGGCACATGTTTTTCTAAATAGGATTTCTATTATATATAAAATGGTACGCAATAGCCCAGATGTGTTTTGCTCTAAACAAGTACTCTAGGGTTCTTTGGCCCTTTTTGTACATGGGTGATCAAAAGCATTTGTTAATTTTTCCGTTAACTTCTCACCACTTGCTGCAGTCAACGGAGTTAAGCACCAAGGAGGGTTTGAAAATCCAAGCTAGAGGCCCATCTCTTCTGGCACTCTGAAGTGTTTCAAACACCCAGTGTATAGTTCTTTGCAGCTTCTTCTCAAGAACGTGTCATTGCTAGTGCAGAATACTGGCTACATAGATTGTTTTTATCGTATTTTCCCCGCCTGTATATACTACTGATGCCAATGGAAGTTTGTCAGTTTGGGATACATGGGATCGTTCATGGGATCAGTATTAAGGCCTGCATTACTTTTTGGGAAGCCAGGGTGACAAGGCCGAAATGACTCTAAAGATAGAAAAGTGGTGGCATAAATTGATCAAAGTAAACTTTTTCACATTGGGAGTATAGTTGTGAATGCCTCCTGATCCTCCTGTTCAAGATCTTACCAGGTGGCTTTATAGACAAATTCCTTCTTTTCTAGTGGCACTACTTTCAAGTACTTAGGACTGACAACTCTTTTCATATAAATTGTTATCATCAGTATCGAGCAAGAAAGCATCTGTAAAAAAACCCCATGTTGTTCGATTTAATTGGAAGTATCTAATGGATGGGGCTATCTAGAAAAAGGTCTTTTGCTGGAAACAAACACTTATCTCCTACGGCAAGTGCAGTTAACGGTTTGCTAATTCTTTATAAGAGGCATTAATCTTTTTGTGCTTGTTCCCCAAAACAACTGGAAGAAATTAAGTTTCTTTTTAATTACTCTGCAGCATCTTTCCTACGTTATTCAATTCAGCTTTAACAATAATAATACTTAGCACATGTGTAGCATTTTATATCTTCGTAGTGGCCTACAGCATTAATTGATGCATCTCAAAACACCCTGCACTTGAATTAAATAAGTATACTACTGCAGGTAAGTAGCTATTTCCTTTGCAGCTTTTATAGTGTAATTTAAGATTACACAAACATAGCAGAAATCACATTCCTGTTATATGTCTAGGACCAGACCCAGGTCTTTCTTCCTATTCTGTTTACCTTCAGCTGTTGTTTGATGTAACTTTCCCATCACATTCTCCTGTCGAGGAAAAGAGCTCTTTTAGGATAAAGTATGTGCAGGACTCTTTTAGGAAACTATAAACTGGAGGCAGTTCTCCAGCCTGGGAAAGGAGATAGAGGGTTATTTTTACCCTTAAATTCCTTTGGGGGAGACGCACTCAGATACGAGTGTGACGAGAGCCGTACAAGTACATAGAGAGAGAGAGAGTGAGAGAAGGAAAGAAGCGATTAATGCAGCTCCACTACACTACTAGCTAGAAGATAAAACTCAACCAGCAAACGCAGCATTTTCACAGAAAGATTTCTTTCCAACTATGGTCACTTTCAAGTTAAAGATAGCAGTGGCGCTGTTAACCCTCGTTTCAAACATCTCCGTCAACAGCAATCACCACCAGTTAGAAATGACTCTTCTTCCTCAAGCACATGACTAGAGATAACCAGTCCCAATTGCTCTTCCCAAGCTGCCTGGTATGCTCAAATCACTCCCAGGCTCCTCTCAGGTCTTGCTGGAAGTGGCCTGTCTCCAGGGAAGCCTGCCAGAAATCGGCTGAGTGGCAATGCCTCGCTCATGTACCAACTGGGAAAGAGCTGGTTGTCGATGAAGAGTGGTACAGGAGTCCCTGCACTGTGCCACAGCCAGGACCCCAGGGGGCTGCATCTTCTTTCCTCTTGCTCTGCAGAGCTGCTAAGAGAAAAGCTGCCAAGCCAAGCCCCTGCACGGTCCTGGACAACAACACATGTAGCTCTTCCACCAGCGCCAACAGCACTGGAAACTCTGCAGGACAAACAGGCAAATGCAAGTTCAGCCGGGGAAAGGTCATTTCTTCTTGGCTCTTGATCTGACTCCAGAGCAGATGCACTGGCCACCACCGGCCCTCATGATGTAGACCAAACAACTCTGAAATTAGTAGCAGAAGAGTGGGCATGAAGAGAGAGTCTCATAGCTGATTTTGCTTTTGGTTATTTAAAGAAGACAGAGATGTCTAGAAAATTCAGGCAGCAAAGTCAGCTGTGTTTCTAGGAAGGCTATGTACTTTTATGCTTTGCTTTTTTGGGGGGTATCTGCGGGACTGCAAATATAATTAATAGATGTACCAAACCGCGGCGTAAAAAACCCTGAAAGATTTTCCACAGTGTGGACGTTTCTCCTCAGGAGCTGTTTGTGACTCACTGTTCCTGTCAAGCAGGTTAATGTGGCTCTAAATTTCACCTGACAGAAAATGTATCACGGTGTCAGCTGCATTAGGGAATGACGAACACAACCCGACAGTGGTACTGTCGAGCACCTCGAGGTTGCTCTCAGCAAGCACAGGTGGAGGGACTAACCTGTCTCGGTTCCAACAAAATAAAAGGACGTGGCCAGCTCGAGAACACACCAAGACAAATTCAGCAACTTGTGAAAGCACTCATTAATCTCTCTAAAATGAGCCTCCCAGGCTCTTGGAGGGAGGGCATGTTAAGGTGGAATTTGTGCGACCTGCTTATGAGGAGAAAATCGACTTTGAAACAGTGTTTGGCCTCTGAACAGCATCTGCCATTTTGAAATCACCTTCCACCAGCCCATGGCCCGCAGCAGACGCAGCCTGTGCAGCCACAGGGAGCTTGTTGGCTCCATGAGTGGCTGGGATGTGCTGAAACAGGGCATCCTCTGTAGCACTGGTGGCCAGCAAAGGGGCTCATATTGCTGTTGACCAGGGGAGTTCCTGACAGCTTATCCTGCACTGGGGACCCAGCCTTGTAGCTGTCTGCATCAGACATGTGCCAACATGCATGGGATTAGCTGGAGATAAACCCAGTGTGTCCATAGACTGTTACTGTCTCCAAGAGAGAAGACAAATGCCTCTAGGTTTGGCCATACTGACTTCAGCTTTTGTATTGAGACACTCAAGTTCACTCCCTGTACATACTAAATGGAATTAGGATCATATGCACCCTGTCCAGAAATTGTGTTTATCTTTCTAGTACTGGGTTTTCCAAGTCTGTCCTCATTTCAGCTGAGACAGTTAATTTTCTCTCTAGTGGTTGCTGTGTTTTCAGATTTGGTATGAAAGGAATGTCAGTAAAGCATATTGGTTTAGTTGTTGCTAAGTGATGTTTATACAAGTCAAGGAGGTTTTTCAGCTTCCCATAGAAGCTGAGAAGGAGTATAGACAGAACAATGGAATGGCCAATGGAATATTCCATTGGCCACCACAGATGTCATGCTTGGTATATAAATGGGGGTTGACTGGGGGGTGGGAATCCGTGATTGCTGCTTGGGTCGGGCTGGGCAACCAATTTACCAGGTGGTGAGAGTGACTTGTGTTTTATATATTCTTTTACCATTATTATTATTATTTTCCTTTTCCATTATTGTTCTATTAAACTGTCTTTATGACCACCCACAAGGGTTCCCCCCCCCCCCTTTCTCCTCCTTTTCTCCCTCTTCTCCCTTCCCTTCTGGGGGGAAAGGGGGAGTGAGAGAAAGGCTGTGTGGTCCTAGTTGCTGGCTGGGGTTAAACCACAACAAAGCGGTTTTATGCTTCAGGTTCTTGGCTGTTACAACAAGGACCAGGTACTGAATGATGCCACCTCCTGTACTGACGGTCCCAGCGGCACACCACGTCAGTGACTGAGGAGCTGGAGTCATGGATCTGGAATGAACCCGGGTGTAAAGAGTGGTGTATTACAGCTCTTTTCTTCTCTGGCTGCTCTGGGAGTTGTTACAGTGTATTTTGACTGTGCTAAGACTGGTGCTGCTAGCTTCCACTGCAAGATTTCAGTTCCCCTGAAGAGCTGGATTTACTTTCCTTGGTTTTTAAAATCCTTTTTTAAAAAGTCTGAAGAGTGAAAAAAATATACCAAAGCAATTGCAATCAGCTCTCATTTGTCTATCTATGTATCTTTACTTATTCAGTGATGTCTTTTTTTGCATAGATCTCAAAGAAATGGATGGTGGATGTAGGGTAGTGAGTGAGCGCCTCCAGCCAGACTCTAAAAAGGATTAGAGGTAAAAAAAAAAAAAAAAAAAAGACATATAAGCAAACCGACTTTGATCTAATGGCAAAAGTCTCAATCAAACAGAGCAGACAGTCTGGGCTACCTGTCTGCACTGTGCTTGTTCTTCTTCATCTCTCCTGATGCAACACAGATGTCCGGCAGCTCAGCAGCACAAACCTCCGCCTGTGGTGCACCTCCACAGATGAGCCGCTGTGGGAGCTATGGTGGGTAACACACCGGCTTCAGTCAGATTTTTGGTGAGTCTGTTCCATGAGTAATCTGCAAAGTCTTTGAAATCGCTGGCTTTCTGGATTCCTTCAGAGTCCCTTCCTTCACTCTATAAACAAAGACAAGCACTGTAAAAAAGATTTACTGGAACAATGGTATCCATCTGCTGCTACATCTCCACAAACCCACATTTGATAGGTTGAGATTAAGCAGTTGTCCAGACAAGATAGCCAATGCATCAACAAACATAGCTGTAGCATAAATAAAACCAGTGGGCAAAGACAGTTAATGAGAAATAAGCTTGTTTCTCAAAATCCCTGAAGTTCTCCCCAGAAGCCTGAGGCATCTTTTACTCTAGCTGCATTCCCCTGACCCTGACCCTACAACTGCCTTGGCACCCAGCCTTTTCTCCCCCCCAGACAATCAGACCAGCTTAAAAACCCACAAAACAAAACAAAAGGTTGCATTCTTCTCAATATCAAGTTGGTTTTGTTTTTTTTTTGTTTGTTTGTTTGTTTGTTTTTTACTGTGAATATCAGAAATGTGCTTGTTGAAAAAAGAGATGAAAAAATAGCCCTCAACTGTTCAGGTAACCATTTGTTTCCACAGCTATGCTCTCATTAAATCATCAGCTATCACAAGACTATGGGTGAAAGATAAGAGTTGACAATGTCGAGATGTCACATTAAATCACAGCCATCACAGCCAGCAGAGGAAAGCTGGACAGGAGGGCTGCAGGCGAGTCCTTCAAGGGTCCCCACCCCGGAATGGGCCTGCTCACCATTCAGGGTGCTGCATTACATGCTGGGGATCGACAGCATCACAGAAATGAGGGGAAGGAACTGCTGCAACCTCTGTCAGATCCTGTGGCTCAAACCCCTTTCTCACTGATCTCAGCCAGGATGCTGCAGAGCAAGAGGAGAAATCGTCTCTTCTCGCAGACCACGTGCGGCGCCTTTCGTCAAAGCTGCCTTGGCCCTGCACACATGGTAAATCTGAAACGGGTTGAGAGACATGCTCATCTGTCCAGAAAGGATGGGGAGGATGGAGCAGGCAAGCCTGCTTATCTGTCAGCCACGATGTTTCTGTCCCGTTGCCAAAGGACTACACTTCTTCTTATGCAGCGTTACATGACAATAAACAAACGTGTAAAGCCTTGGGGAAAAAAAATAAATGCACTGCTGCTGGGAGCAGGTTTTAGTCCACTGCTAGTGACCCCCTAAGGAAAAGATGCTTATTTTTATATCTTCTATCTCAGGCAGGAGGCCAAGCCACCGCCTCAAGGCAAGGATGACACCAAGACCACTACCTTCCCATCTGCACATGGCGTGCTCCACCCCACATACAGCCATGGTGCCACCTACTATGTCTAACAGTGGGTTTGTCCTCCGTGTGGTGGGGTAGTTGTGTGTGGCCACCGAGCACTGCTCATCACAACCAGTTTAAAACCCACATTTGCATGAGGCTTTCAATCTACCCACAGAACAGAAAGAGTGGTGAGCTATGAAGGAGTCAAAGATAAGTCACTTTGCACCATCTTTGATGGCTGCTGACTCAGATGGACTTACATTACTGTATATCATTGCCTCTTTAAAACCCCTAGCTCACAGTTTCTCACTTTGTTGTTTCTCTGGACATCAGTTTAACCCCCATTGGCATCACACTGCCCTCCACTTTTACTACAGAGTCATGGGATGGAGTCTTCCATAGCAAGCTTTGCCTTCAGGCCACCAAAGTGTTAAACCTCTAATGTGCTCACAGACTGGATGTGCCTTTCCATCCCTGAGGGCAGGTTTGTATTAAGGTCCAGCACCCACTCCCTTGGGCCACTCCAAAGGCCATTAAAGTTAGTGGAAAATCATGTTATAGGCAGTGACAGGATCAGGTGGAGAACAGCTGCATAATTGAAAGGACTTAAAAAATTCACGATCAGTTCTCCAGAGGTGGCAACTCATTAGCAGGCAACTGATTTTTGAGATGCTACCAGCCCAACCTTCAGAAAGCATCCCTAATTCCCAGGACAGAGGTGTGTTTGGCACTCCTGAAATCAGTCCCAGGAGCATCGTAACGGTCAGCACTCAAAAGCAGTTCAAATTTGGAGTTTGTGGAAATCAGAGGTTGAACTCATCCCCAAACTTTGTCTCCAAAACATTGGTGGAAACGCTTTACTACATATAAGTCAAATCTTTTTGCTGGGAGTTCTTGTGGTTACCCCTGCTGCTTTACTGAGCACATTTGTTACTATTTTTGAGAAACAGCGTCTCACTAAGTTCTTCCCCTAGTCTAAGAATAGGTGGGTTTTTTTGAGAAATGGCTTTCTTGCAGAGTGGCCTTGATGCAAAAATGTAACTGTCCCTGCTCAAGACAGAGTGTGTCCAAGATTGTTAAAAAATACAGGCTTTTGACAATTTTAGTGTAACTTATTGTGAGTGTGAAATAAAATAATAGGGGGATTTTTGTGGTTTGACTTGCATTTATGCACTTATATATGGTAATTAAATATAAAAAAATGCCAATTAGAAACAAACTTTGGCAAGAGATTAGTCAAAATATGTGCACTTGAATTTTTTAGGGGCTTGAGGGGGCATTCCTTTGACATTTGCTTTTTTAAAAAATGCCTTAAAATATGACACTTCAAAAGCAGCTGCTTTGTGTGTTCACAAAGCAGTTTCCATATGCAGAGTTCATGTCAGATGTACAAAAGCGTATGCGCCCAAGTAACCATAACCATTGGTAATAGGTTAAATAATTTTTTGCATAGTGCCTTCTCAAGACTGGTGGATCTCTGTTAATGCTCAGTTTATAAGGAACATTTAAGGAATAAATGTCCCTATCCAGTAGAGCGTGCCAGGGAATGAACTAGTGTGTACACCATGAAAAAAGAACAAGTGATCTTATGCAGCTCTCTGGATTTTCTGGCCTAGCTTACCTATTTCTGTGGATGTGATTGGGTCTTGACCTGTTCATGTAACTTTTCTGTATCTCATCTTCCTAATTTGCAGAATGGGGATAATCGTCTTTCTAAGTGCTGTCCAATATAACAAAGCAAAGTGTGCAGGAGTGCAGAAAATCATTACAGGAAAGGGTTGTTCATCATCATACATAAAAATTGCCTGATTAGCTAGCACTGTTGTGAAAGATAGGAAGGCAAAGTGCTCAGACGGAGTGAGAACTAATCAAGGTTTTGTTTTGGGTTTTTTTTTTTTTTTTGGTTATTGCAAAATATTGTTTAAAATTAGCTGAAGGTTCAGATGTGCTGTTGCAGGAATGGGTTGTGCCCAGCCTGCTGTGCTTCGTTTCTGTCCTGTGGGCCTTTGCTCCCTCAGTAGGCAGCAGCCCCAGCTATGATCTGTCCCCGCTCCTGCCAGAAGGCTCTTTCCAGAGACAGTCCCGCACCTGCCTTGGGGACCACTCAGCTGCTGGGCCGTAACAGTTCCTCCTGCTACAAAAAGACTCAGCCTCTGAGAGCAAAACCATCTGCTCTGAGAAAACCCCTGCAGGAAAGCCAGGCAAGCGTGAGGTCTCACGGGGACTGGGAGCGTTAGTGCAATATACAGTCATCACTCCAGACAATTAAGAAATCTGCTCAAGAGGAGGAGCGACGGTAAACACAGTATTGTGAGCTACCCAGTGTTTATCATAGAGATTTTGAATTTAAAAGATAAATAAACATGCAGGCTGTGAGCAGCAGTCAGGAAGTGGGTACAGAGCTGTGTCCGACCAGAACAGAGGTCTGGTTTCACCAGGGACAAGGAGACCTGCCTTGCTTGTGCCGGTGAGGTGATGGTGTCTGGGCGCAGCTGTGAGCTGCTGTGCAGGGTGCAGGGTCCGGGGTGCCCCAGGGGTTCACGGCTGGTGCAGGGTGAGCTGGATCTCCTTTCCAAAAACTGAGCAGGTAACCAGCCAATCTTCCCTCTGGTGACTTGGGAAATTGTGACTGCGGAGAGGGTTTGCCTCTCTCCGCTGGGCATGGGCAGACGTGTAACTCTGTGTCCCCCTCCCAGTCCTAGATCTGCATGACCCAAAATTGGTAAATATAATCCCTCCAGCAGGCCCCAAATTCCTGAGTCACATGCGTGTTGTGATGATGTTTCTCCCAAGTCGGCAGAGGCCATGCCAGCACTGGGAGGTGACAGGCAGGTAGATGTGTTCTCCACCCCAGCTTCCCCATCATGTTTAGGAAGGGCTCGGGTCTGGCAGCACAGGCACAGCCCCGGTGAGCCAGCAGCAGCTGTTGGGGAAATACCTACACCTTCCCACTGAGCCCTGCCACCAAGGTGTTCCCCACCTGGTCTGGTCTGCGATTGATGGCAAAGGAATCAACAAGATCGGAGCATTTCAGGGAAAACCTGACAAATATTTAGACTTTTGCATTAACAGAATCAGGCCTAGCGGTCCGATAAAATATCAATATAAAAATGAAACATCAAATACAACCAGCACTGTAGAATCTTCCAGTCACTATCTGCAGATCAGTGACCCCAGGCACCTCCAGAAATTAGGGTGAAAAGAGGAGGATAGGGGGAGGAAGAAGGAAAAAAACATTCTATCTAAAATAAGATGCAGACATCCCACTAACTAAAACAGGTATACAACCTGAATATCCAATTGCAGACATTAACACCCAGATGAATACAGTTATAAAGAAGATAATAAACAAATAAAGATGTAATTGCCCTCAAGCATTTTTGGCACATGTCTTCATTGTGTTAAAGCCCAGAGGATGTGATGGGGAATTTTTGTGGCAGTGCTTGTGAGGAATGTGTGGCAGTGCTGGAGGGAGGATTTTTCCATTCAGTTCTCTGCCACTCCAGTGGTGAGCACCAAAGGGCCACATTTTTTCCTAAACATGTTTTTGGTTTGTTGGTTTTGGTGATGGCAGCACTGCAGGAGCAGCACCTTTTCCAGGTGGCATTCTGGATGCTGCCTCTCCCCTGGCTGAGCCACCAAAGGTCTCTCAGGAGACAGGAACTGTCCTAACGAACTGTAGGGAGGGTCCGTCTTGCCCAGGTCCCCATATCCGGCAGTCCTCTCCATGGACTGCTTAGGAGGGATACAGCAGTAATTCCATGGAAGGCCCTGCTCCATGTTTCTTCTTCATCTCGCTTTGAAAATTGACGTGGAAGAATGTTTCCCACCTGCTTCAGAATTCCCTGATTCTTTATAACATTTACTTTCATCTTTTGGCAAAGAGTTTCACAGGCTACAAACCCATTCTTTGGGAAAGCACTCTTTGTGCTAGTCAGTTCATCACTCATGTGGGACCAGATGCTGAACTAGGAGAAAGCAGTTTAAAGCTGGTCCAAACTAAAACCTTCTTTTAAAACTCACCCTTTCAGGTCTTGTCAGCAGCTCCAGGCATCACCAGAGCATACTGAAAAGCAATTTGTGACATCTGCGTTCAGCAATTTAAGGCTGGGTCTCTCCACAAACAGCTTAAACTGGAAGAGCATTAAAAGGTTAAAAGGACAAAGCTGCACAGAGCAAGTTCTCCCCAGGGATCCGATATTAGTTGGTCGCGTGATCCTGGAGGTAGAGGGAGGTTAAGGAGCAATTGCAGACATACCACTGAGCGTGGCTGAGCAAGTCACTCTCCCGCTGTGATCCTAACTGGGCAAGAAGGAAGCTGAATCTTGAGAAAGACCAGCACTTCGTCTTAGCTGAGCATCCTCACCTTTCCTGAGAAACTTAGTTGACTTTCCTTGTAAATGAGTGCATGATGAGGACAGTGCAAGCACATGGCAGGGGAAACTGATATCTAAGCCCAGTGGGCCAAGCTCCCATCCCAGCTCTGTGAAAAACGCTACTGCCGTTCAGGATTTGGGCCCAAATAGCCATACAGAAAATAAGAAGCAGGAGGCACAGCACCTGCACAGTGGTGGGGAGGAGCCCGCTCCCCTTGCCCCATCCTTCCTCACACACCAGGGGGGCTTCCCTCAAGCCCCACATGCAGCCCTCTGGGTGAGGGGCCAGGGCTACACCCGCTGCCCACCAGCCTTGTCCTCCCGAGTGATACATGCTGCATGGAGCTCCTGCACATGTCCTCCATCCACCCTGTCCACTCGGACCCCGACAGCCTGCAGTCTCAGCAGTGCTCCCTGCAGTGGAGTGGGGCACAGGGGGCAAGGCAGGGACCCCTTCCCTGGCCGGCTGAGCCTGGAGCGGGGAAGGAAATGTTGCCTGATAATAGGGCGGTGATGGGAAATTTCATGACTGTGGTTCCCTGCACAGAGGGGCAAGGGAAATCAGACACAGTTCTTTTTATTCTATTCCTCTTTCCCATCTTACTGCCACTGCTGAGCAGTTTAAATAGTTTAAGTGGTTTTTAAAGTGGATTTTACAGACTAGGCTATGATCTTAATGTATAACATTTAACAAAACTGTGTCAGTTAAAATTCTGTTGCTATAATCCCAAACTTTAATGTTCTTCTACATAGTTTGAAATCAAAGCCAGCTCTTTTCTCTGGCATACAGGAACTAGGAAAAACGAAATGTTCAGTAAGCAGGAAAGAAAACAACTCTCTCTTTACTGTCGAAGCTAAAAAAAGCCCACCCAACACTCATAAAATAAAAGAAAGAAACATCAGCAATCAGAGGAAAAGAGATCTGATCTTAAAAGCTTGTCTATGTCATTTGTAATATGGGTAGATAATTTACTTAAATATATGAGTTTAGGTCATGTTATTTCCACCCATACAACTGAAAGCAGTTTGATCCCTACTATGTTACATGTAACTGTGTTACATACACAGGTTGCATATAACCACATGGCAACAAACAGAAAACAAAATAAAGGAAACTTGGCATGGGCTCAGTGTTTTCCTTCTGAGAGATGAATTTTTATTCCCCCTGCAAAACCTGATTTCATGCCCTGCGGGCTAAAATCATCACTTGCTTCCTAGCAGGTACAGTTGTGAGATACAAAGAAAGACCACAGGGTAATATCAAGAAAAGAAAAGTGCTTTTCCACCAACTGCCTGCATAGACCAGGGAGAAGATCTCTGGACAAGAGACAGCAGGGCGTGCAGAACTACTTCAGATTTCTTCTCTTTCCAGATATAATTTACTCCACATGCTGTTTACCCACTGATTCTTCCAAACCACGTCTTGGCTAGAAGGCAGGTGATGACAGGTCATGGGAGAAGCAGAAGAATTTTGCAGCTTGTCTTGGCTGTACCGAATATGCCCTCATGCTTGGAACAAATCAAATGCTTCATGCCATTAACAAACTGGCAAGTCCAGTGAGCCTTTCCATCCTGGCAGGGACTGGAAAGAGGCACCAGTGCTATAAACAACGGAGAGTTGCAGGATGAGTTCAGTGCATTGACACACAGTGGAGAAAACAAGGTACGGGTTGGTTTTCTAAGGACAGATATGCAAATATACTTTACTCTGGGTGGGTGGCAGGGTACAGGGAGAGATCGTTCTCCACGACCAGTATGTGTCACGCACCTTCCTTTACTGCCTGCTTGGGAGCTGCCCTTGAAGCCACAACAGTGCCCTCATATTTCTCCAGTTTTCAAAATCATCCACAAACTTCTCCAGCAAATTCCTCATCCTATAAGCCACTGAGGTGTCACTTCCTAAGACACACTCTGGGAAGTAGCTTGCGCAGTTGACAAGTATGGCAGGGTTTACCTATTTCATTGTGGAAATTTCACAACTGTGCTAGGTATCAAAGCTTCGCAGTCAGTAACATCTAACTAACACCACCATGAAAATGCATAAATTGTAGCCCACACTGCACAAACCTAATCTTTAATAAATAGACATGAGGAAAACTCCCTCTTTTGCAAGTTGCCCTTACTCTGGAACGTGCAAAGGGAAGGAACAATACACTTCTGTCTCCATTGGCTCCCTCGGAGAGCAGAAGAGCTATGTGCTTCCTTGGTAGCATCTTTTCTGCTTCTCTGGGCACCACTGAGGGAAAGCCCAAGAGTTCACATGTCCAGGGTGTGAGCAGTGGAGGTGAAAGGCTAAGAAAGAAGGGCGAGAAACATGAGAGCTGTAGGCAGCATGGCTCCAGTGCTCATGCCTGTCCCTGCGTGCACACAGAGCATCCAGGAAGGGCAGTAGAAGCAATGGGACTGAGCCTGAGCCTGGACTCAACAGCAGCTGAATAAATGCGCACGGATTTGCGTCAGTGTGTTATTTTTGCTGTTGGACCCCGTTGAATTTATTTGACCTGGAAGTCACCGATCATCTCCCCAGCTGGGAACAGAACAGCAGCGCATGGTGTGATCTGTATAAAAATCTAAGCTACAATGGCCGAGAGAAAGAGAGGAATTTGGTGAGGTATATTTATGTGTCTGTGTCAAAAGATCAAGTCTACAAAATCACTGGATTGTTATACCAGTATGATATGTCTCTGTAGCTAAAGATGAACAGACAGAGACAAAAAATGCCTGTTGTGTCATGCAGTTAATCTAATTCATCTCCGTGACAATGTATGTCCATTTTCTGCAGTTCATTTCCTAGTTTTTGACTAGTTTTTTAATGTCCCGGGAAATGAAACTTCCCCCCTTCCCATGAAAAGTTACTTCACAGACCACGTTGCCTGGACTTGTGGGGTTTAGGGGTTTTTTTTTTGGAAGTTCAGTCAAAATGTTAAACTTCCTAATTTCATCTCAGTGCTAATAAACACATCATTCTTAATCTCACTTAACGCCTGAATCTTTCAAAAATCTGCAGATAATTATCCCTTTACCAATATGTTTCTTTTAATTAGTCTTTTCAGTGACAGAATTATTTTTTCCTGCCTGAATTCTACCAGTTTTCGCCTGGCAATGCAACGCAGCAGTTCCTTAAACTCCAGCCACCAGCTACTCTGCGGGTTTGTTTCCCACAGCAAGCCACTCCCTGTCATTGCCTGTTGGCTGGCTGAAGAGTCTAGAATACCTTAAATTTCATTGGAGCTCATCAGGATCTACTTTTAGGGAAAACTAAAATAATCCAGTACTTCAAAGCTGTTGTAATCCGGCCATTTATTGATATGAATATTCTACACAGCTACCCCCCCCTTGCCTAGCTATTTGTCACGCACATTTCCCTTCCTGACTCAAAAGCTGTCAGTACTTTAGGGGTTGTCCAAAGCAGTGAGCTAACTCAATGCCATATGCCCACGTTACCTGAATTTAGCACAGCCCTAACTCCCAGTCTTCGTCTTTCAATTTCCTTCACCAGTAGGACTTACCAATGCACTGACATCCAGACGCAGTCATCTAGAATCCAGCCGTGCCACTTCTGGCAATAATTCATACAAAAATGTTTTTAGCCTAAAACCCGGTAAAATTCCTGCCTTCTCCAAGATTGTCCCCTCATCAGGTTGCAATCAGCAGTTTGGAGTCGGCGTATCAGTATTTCCTTGCATGTGCCAGCATCAAAGCGAAAGTACATGCTCCTGCCTCCAAATAAGAGGCATTTTCCCTATATGCGCTCTCCACTCTGTCCTGCCTAATGACTATACAGTAAGATATGATGCGGGAAAGGTTGCAACATTTTGTAGCATATGTCTGCGCAAGCGAGAAGCATGTCTCACACCTGCTTCTTGGCTTTGGGACATTATTCCTCGTAACTGTCTTGCAGCCCGGCTGGCTTGCGGCGCTGCAGGCTTCGCGTGGCAAAGCAGGGCAGCAAAGCAAACCTTTCCTTGCTTGGGGTGGCAAGCGATATGCGAAAGCCTGCGGTCCCTTCCCCGGTCTCGTGCTCATGGGGATGGGGTGCTCTGTGAGAGGTAACGGCCAGCCCCTTTCAAAACTACGCTGCCAAACTAATTCCAAAGGAGGCTTACCGTTATTCACATGGAAAAACGCTTATGACTTGTTTTCTCATTCAAAATTCAGAGAGCTGGTCTGAAATAGAGACTGTTTTCCTTTAAATAATGTAAGCAGCGCTGGAGCAGGATTACATCTGTCACAGATAAAAATGCTCTATTTATGCCTTATTGTAATCCATTCACTGGTTTATGGTCCTCGCGTCCTTCAGGGAGTGTTGGAAACCCACACCGCGTTCCCGAGTGCTACATTTTGCATTCGGATCTCCGATTCTGTTGACAGATGTGTACAATCACATGCAGCAGTCAGACAACTCCCTCTTGACTCTGTATCAGAGGAAGAGTGAGAGGGCAAATTATTTCAGCTGAGGTCAGCATTAACTTAAGCTCAAAATAACTCCCTCCAGATCCACCTGTTGCAGACAGAAGCATGCGAATAAGCAGTGGTCTTCAGTGAATTCTAGCCACTTCCTTATTTCACATCCCATTTTGTGGCTCTGCCATCACAGATGTAGACAACACACATGTACTCAATTAAACAAAAGAAGGCTGCAATCAGCCTGATAAATGAAAAAAAAAATAAAATACTCTCACTCTGCAAGTGTAATGTAATGGGTTAGTAAACACGTATATACAAGCATGTTCCTGAGTGCTTTGGGGAAAATATTATCAAATTGTTGAGAATGGTCCATTGAAAAAAAAAAAGGGGGGACTGATGACTGCATTCATGTTCAATTAAACAAAAGTTTTTGAGAGGATACCCTTTAAATGAGAAAGTTTCCAGTTTCTCTTACAGTTTCAATTGCTGAGAGTATCATCTTCCTTCTTCCCTCTCTTTCTATAGCAAAAATAGCTTTTTTCATTCCTTATAATGGGCCATTCCTAATAAAGCTGAGTGATTTCTCCTGGGAAGGGACTTCTTTTCTTTGACCACCTTCCACTCAGCCTCAGGTCAGAGTGCTCCTGTCCTCACTGGACCCTGCTGAAGAAGTCAGGGAACACCTGGAAAGAGAATCCTGTTCCTGTCTGTCCTAATTATTGATACTGGTGTGTACTGGCTAGTGTCTTCCAAGCTCTTCAGAGCTGCCTCTCAGATAAAGTCGCCTGGATTTTAAGCAGAGGTTCTCAGAAGGTCCTGGGAAGCAAAACCAGGGCCCTGCTCTTCAAACTGTCATCATTCTTGAAATAACTCTTAGTAGTGTACATCTGTTCTCCTTTGTATCCACATAAACCAAAGTTTAAACTCTCAAGAACCAGGAGATTTTCCCTGAGTAACCACAAAGCTTCTTATAGCTGGAGGCCAAAGCTGAGGGAGGTACCATCATGTTAACCTCAGGCAGCTTTGGTATTTTTGTTGGCTGTGTCCTCAGAAAATAATGGTATTAGCAGCTCTGACTAAAATACAGAGAGCTGCAGCTCCCTCACAGCAGGTAAACAATCTGTGCAATTGGGCAAGAATGCTGATAACAAGGCCTCCTTCCAATTAGGAAGGAACAAAACAAGCTGCATCAGCAAAAATTCCTGCGAGGATATTCCTTAAGGCTTCTTTGTGCTCTTGACAAAACACAAACATTTTCACCATGCAATACCCCCAAATTCATCATCTGCCTGCAGGAATACTTAAGCACTGCTTCTGTGCGAAACTGCACAGAAAAGATTGCCTGGTGCTGTTGCAGCTAAACCAGAGGGGTCAGAGCCAGAGGGACACATTTATACAGGAGAGGCACAGACGGACACGCGCAGACACAGAACTGCAGCCTATCTGTGCGAGGGGAGTTCGCTAGGATAAGCTGAAACCTCTGTGTAGACATTTTAATTTTCAGAAAGCTGCTTGAATGGAACGTACTTGAAAAACAGATGTGCTTTGAGAGCAGTCACAACAAATATCAAATGTGGGTGACACATGGGTGTGAGATTGAACCATCAGAAACATCCTATCCTTGGTCCTCTTCTGTCAGAACATGGAGGGCTGGCTTCTAATGCTGCAAAAAGACAGGAACGCTCCTAGAGATACGCAAGTTCTGCAGATCATTTTTTCATCATTATCTACACAGTCCCCTAGCACAGACAATTACATTGGCTGGCTGTCTCAACCATTTATTACACTGTCAGAGCTGCTTGGCCCACATGTAAGCCTCCCTGGTGATGGTGCATCCTGTGGATCCATGATCTCCATCTTCTCCCTGGTCCACTTCACAGTCACTGGCAGCACGTCTGTGCAGTGCACATGCAAAGCAATTGGATTTCAGCCTTGCACTGGAGTGGTGAGGAAGGAATTAAGGGAACCAAGGAGGAACTAAGACCATTCATTATTTGACTCATGATGAAACAGTCAGTGACTGTATTTGAGGCATTTTGCTAACCTTTGGAAGGTCACCCGTGAATGACATTGATGAGTCTTGGATGAAGTACCGAGGAACAATTTCTTGAGGTAAGACAGGTTCAGGGAATAAAACACATTATCAAACGCATAAAAAAAAGACCGAAGAAGAGTTTGTAAGATGGCACATTACTTGATGGCAGAATTGGTAACACTGGAAAATATAGTTTTTTTAAAATGTGCAAGCATGGCCACTTTTTTCATATTGCCTGAAGAGGTGTTCCCACTGCTCACCTGGATGCAAAGGGCACTGCCAGAAGAAGATAAGCTTTTTCTGGGGCCAGGGGCACCCGGAGGGGCTGGGTGGGAGCAGGACAGGGGCCATGATGCAAAGACCTGGAGAAATGATCTCCCATTCCCTTGGTGCAGTCGACCTAGAGACTTCCAGGCCAGAGATTTAAAGGTGGGCTAGGAAGAAGCAGTTTTCCCAGCAAAGGGTAGCAGCACTGCCTCTGGGAGGGTGGAGTTCAGTGGCAGGGAATGGAGTTTGCCAAAAGCGGTTTTTAACAACCAGTTTGGCTGTGATCTTGACAGCCATTTCTATCAAACCGGGCTGAATCATCTCCAGCACAGCTCTGTCTAGGCGAGAGACTTAAGATTTATAACAGCCTCTTGGAGTTGTTTTGTAAGTGCTTTGTAAATGGCTCCTTTGATTTGCACATAACCTTCTTCAGTAGAGCTACTGAGTATCATTCAAGTGATGTAGCTGTCTGTGAACTGGGTAAATATGAGCTAATCTGCCTTTTGGTGGCAAAGGCCTTTACTGCAGCTCACAGTAGGAACAGTCCCTTCAATTACATTAATGATTTATGATTATGTTAAAAGTGGATAGCTCAGTGTGCCTGTGTCTATGCCAAAAGCTTGCATGGGATGTGTGGACAGTAGCCCAGGTAGGGGAAGGAAAACTATGGTTGGTCTGACTAAGACACCCAGCTGAGTCTCCAGAATTAGTTGCAACCCAGATGGCACAGTAAGGTAGTTCAGGATGAATACTCGTGTTTAGATATGGGTATGAGGCTTAGACACCTCTGCCATGTTCGAAAGACTGAGGAGTTCAGCCCTGAGGAGAAGGACTTGGGGGTGTTGGTGGATGAGAAGCTCAACATGAGCCAGCAATTTGGGCTTGCAGCCCAGAAAGCCAATTGAATCCTGGGCTGCATCAAAAGAAGAGTGGCCAGGAGGTCCAGGAAGGTGATTCTCCCCCTCCACTCTGCTCTCGCGAGAGCCCACCTGGAGTACCGTGTCCATCTCTGGAGTCCTCGGCACAATAAGGAAATGGACCTGTTAGAGCGAGTTCAGAGGAGGGCCATGAAGATGATCAGAGGGCTGGAAGACCTCTCCTATAAAGACAGGATGAGAGAATTGGGGTTTGTCAGTCTGGAGAAGAGAAGGCTCCGGGGAGACCTTATAGCAACCTTCCAGTACCTCGATGTGGCCTACAAGACAAATGAGGAGGGACTCTTTATCAGGGAGTGGAGTGATAGGATGAGGGGTAACAGTTTTAAAGTGAAAGAGTTTATTTAGATTAGATATTAGGAAGAAATTCTTTACTGTGAGGGTGGAGATCACTGGAAGAGCTTGCCAAGAGAATTTGTGGATGCCCCATCCCTGGAAGTGTTCAAGGCCAGGCTGGATGGGGCTTTGAGCAGCCTGGTCTAGTGGGAGGTGTCCCTGCCCATGGCAGGGGGATTGGACTAGATGATCTTTAAGGTCCCTTCCAGCTGAAATGATTCTATGTTTCTATGACTGTCTCATAGTACTAAAGAGGGCTGGATTGAGTGGGAACCATTCTGTATCAGCAAGATCTCCCCTTAGACAAACAATGTGGCCATGTTTCCTTTCCAGCAGCAGGTTCATAAACTTTAACAGTGAAGCAGCAAGCAGAAAGAGAGCTCATATGTATTTTCTGCAGGGAGTTTGCCCTCCTGAAGGAAGAGATGCTTGTGAGTGTGAAGTTATTAAATGTTCAAGATTTTTCAGGGATGGGGTTAAAGTTCCTTTTAAACATAAGGTTTATCACCAAGATCACCTGATAATCCACCCTGTGCATATTCTGGACCTTCAGTGGTTGAAGCTTGGGTTTTCCCACATATAAACAGGGTATAGGGTATGGTAATAGCTGCAAATTATCTCAAGGCCAGTGTTTATGGGGTGCAATGCTAACATAGCGGCTTTCAAAAACATTACACAACTAGTAAGAATGATTTTAATGGTCCTTCTCCTGGGGAGTTCCTAAAGCTAATGAAAAGGTAATAATATGAAAACAGCGAAGGAAATAAGTGGTGTCAAGTGATGGACGGCTGAGAAGTGTTTTGTTAAAGAGAAGGTGGAAGGCAGTGAGATATACGTCTGAGGTGTGAGGTGTGACTGCTGAAAACCCCACTGGTCTTTGCAGGTTTTATGAAAGTGGGCTGTTGTATAAAGTGGAATATTAGAGGCATTTCTAAGGGCACAAACAGAGACAAGGGCAAAGTTAAGAAAAAAACCCGAGGCTGCCTGATCTTCACCAAAGGTGCAGAGACCCAGAGCAATCCCTGGATGGAAGGATGCAGGACAGCAACAGCACATGGGAAGACAAGGAAACAAAGGGGTGCACGTCCAAAGCCTACAGCAAGAAGCACTAGCCTGCTGCAAGAAAGAAAATAATCCAAATCTGTGAAAGGCTTTACTGAATAGATGAAACAGATGCACCATCAGGAGTTAATAATAAAGGATTGTTGCAAACACATTTCATACTGTCAAGGATCTCCACAATTTTCTTTGATTAAAAAAGAGGTCTTTGGTGGAGCAGTCCAGAATATTTCTGTTGAAAAATACTCAGTCATAAAAATATTATTTTAACAAAAGTATTTAGATTTGTGTGCGTGCACGTGCATGTGCATGCCTGGGTGTACTTAGACCGACATGGATGAAATTCTCCAGGAGACAAATCATAGGTTTTGAACTGATCTGCTTTTCAACACTAGTGCTCATTTTACAGACTTCTATTGCTTTTCAGGGATTCTTCTTGTACAAGCAGATTAGTTGTAACAGTTCTGCAGTTTTAGAGAGGTGTGTTCTCATACGCTATAAGGATTGTTTAAATCGTATTGAAGATTTTTTGTGATGCTTTTTTGCTTTTATTGAGAAAATTAAAAGAAAAGCACGCAAGAGTCAAAAACTGACTGTTTTGATTTTCACACAGATCTTTGTGCCTGGAAGCTGCCAGAGACACATTTGTTATGAAAGAAAAGAGGAAGCACCTTGTGTATTGCCCTTGGAAGTTTCCACTGATACATACGCAGCTATTTGTGATTGCACATGCTACAGACATGCAGTGGAAACGTGAGTCCTCTCTTTCTTTTTCACCAGAATAATGGTAAGTGGATGGCGTGACTGAAAAATGCCAGTGAGAGCCTTGCTATAGCCATGGCAGTAGAAGGCCATGGGTAAGACAAGGCGCTTGTTTAGAGCTGCCTTCACAAATAAGCACTCCTGTTTTGTGCTCATGTGCTCCCCTGATCTTTTTTCTGAGAGCCACCCTGCCGCAGTGAAGGGGCATTTAGGAGCAATGGGAGCTGGGTGCCTCGCTGCTCTTTGTAGCTCTGCGACTTTCCCCCACAGGCTGTCTTTTATTAGACTAAATGGCATGGCTGGAAAAGATTAGACAAGGTTTCTAGCACATAGCACCTTTGCTAGGTCTGAGATGCAGAAGCTGACTTCAGAGCTAAAAGCAAACCAAAACCAGTTGCTCAGAATTTGGTCTCTCTGTGTACGTTGCTCCCCTACCATAACATTGCTTTCAGTCACTTCTTCTAGCTGAAGTCAGCCAGTATGATACTGAAGCTTGAAATATTTGCCTGAAAGAGTCTGATCAAGGGTAGCATCTGGGAGAGCAATAAGCAGGCCAAAATCACTGCCCTGGGAAGCAGGCAAAACTTAATTGGTGCCGACAGTGCGCTCAGCTATGGGCGCAACATTGGGAAGGAATGAGCAAAAACCGAAGTGTGTCAGTACTTCGGCAGGCATTATACATCATTCACTCTATTTATATATGTTTTGAAGGGGACACCCCTGCAGCAAGTGAAATGGTGCTACGGTGTCCGCTACTATGGGGCTGTTTTCTCAGGGTGCTTACCTTGATTAACAACAGGGCCAGGATGGCTCAGCAGCCCACTGCTTTGCCGTTCTGAAAGCAAACCCTAAAACCCTCTCAGCACCCTCAAGCCAACCCTCTCGGCATCCTCAGGCCTTCCTCTTTCTTAACAGCTTCCTGGCCTTTTAGCTTTCCACACACTTCCCCAATTAAAATGTTCCGGCCCTGGACGTGGGAAGCCGTGCACAGCTGCACGCCTGGCTTTCCAGTCCACTGCTGTGACGGCTGGAGCTGCTGGCCAAAACCTTGGAAACAGATTTTTAATTTAATTTTTGGCCAAGCTGTGGCCTATTTTAAGCCTTTAAAAACACTCTGCAGATCTCCATTGCCTTGAAGTAAACTGTCGGGAGCAGCACAACCGAGATTCCCAGCGGCAGTCCTGGTAGAAGCAGGGGGAGAGGGGACCAGGATCCTGCCCGTCCCGTTGTTCTACTGTTTGCACAGAGGATAGGGTAGATTCAAGTTTTATCCCAGACTCTCAGCAGAGGCAGCCCCTCTGCCGTTTTGTCAGCTTAATGGGAATTTAATGTATCTTTTTCTTCTCTCCAGATGTGTTAACAGATACATAGTTCTGCAGCTTTACAGCCAGATCCCTGAATGAATGTGCAAAGAACATAAAGGCGCAAAGAGCTTTCCCTTGTCCTCTCCAGAACATGTCACAGTCTGTCCCAACCCCCAGGGTGTCCCTGCTACCTACCCTGTTGTCTTGCAGGACCTCATGGCTGGGCTGGGGAGGGAGCGCCTGGCTGCCCCCACGCACCAGCTGAGTCCTAGCAAAGGGGCAGGCTCCCTTTTCCATATGACTGTGAGCCGACCTGTTGTAGGGCATCACGGCACCATTATCAGCCCTCTCCCAGCAATACTTGGCATTTTGCACAAAGTAAGGTTTCCCTAACCCAGTGCGTCTGCATCTGGCAGGGTAAGAGGAGGCAGCGAGCAGGGGAACCACATCAGCCTGGCTGTTGCCTGCTGGTCAAGATGAGTATTTCCCAGTCAGGAATATATTTGGTAGGGAAACAAGAAGGTTTTTATGAAATCAGAGCAGTGAAATACTGTGGTGGACTTTTAAAAACAGGAAGGCCAAAGATTGAGCTGGTTTAAAAAGTGGTTTTGGAGGTGACTGGGCTTACATGGTGTTGTGACCTGTGAGGAGGAGGACATGGGTAGCTGGGCTGCTGCAGCCCTTGGCCGCCCCATGCCCGAGTGAGCCAGCCGCTCTAGGGCAGAAGGTGCAGCTGTCTCATCCTTCACCAGGGACGGGCATAGGCCAGGTCACACTGCCATGGCGTAAGAGGGCTCTTCTGACAGAAGCAGTCTCTTCACAGCAGGAAAAGCACTTTGCCTCATCTTTTGCACAGGGCAAGCAAAGAGGTCAAACATTAACTTTTCTCCATTGCCAGTGAGTGGGGTCAGAGTTTAGATCAGAGACCCAAGGAAGATGGTCTGAACATGAACTCTTCTCATCTCACCAGCTTTAGAGCTGAAATTTGCCTCAGCTCAAACAAATTCTTGGTATTTATTTGCTCTGTGACTTAGTTGTCTACAAATGAAATCCCACGATGATGGCAGTGTTGAAGGCCTGAGACAGGTATAAAGCATTGCTCCTTTGCTCTGGATGGCACTATTAATCGAGCTCATTTATGCAGAAAATATACTGTTTTTTTTAACCATCTGCAGTTGGGCTGAGATCTTTGGCGCCAGGCAGATTAAAATGCATGCAGCATTGCTCATTTTCAGTTATTATTCCTCTCCTTTGCTGTTAGAAAAGGGAGCATATATCTACAGTTCAAATACAAAGGCGCCCGGTGACTAATACGTAGCACTGGCCTGCAGACTGGATTATTCTCTGCCATCAGGCACGGCTGTGGAGGCTGAGGCATTGCTATGCTCAGTGATATTCTTTTCTCTGTGTGCAATGATTGATTGAAGATCGTGAATGAATTTGCTGCAGCAGTTTTATAAATCCCTCCTCAAATCTAACACTTACTAAGATTGTGTACTGCTCAGTTGGACTTTCTTACAGTTGTGTCTTGATGTTAGTATGTTATGTCACCCATCACTACAGGGAAAATGACAACAGCCAATTTATGTACGTTGGAATGAGATAGGCTAGTTATAAGGTGTCCACTGTGATTCAGAATTTGCTGAACTGTTAACACATTTCGTTTCAGCTGACAGTGCTGACTGCAACTGGAATTCTAATTGGAATAAGAGACTTGCACAAGTCTGCTGTCCTATAAAATTTGATTTTGAAATCAATGTGCAATATAGTCAGCTCCACTGATGTTCTGATTTCTTTTTTCATCAATGTTTGTCTTTTAAATAGTGTTTTGGTTTATGTGTAATCAAAATTCATACAGAAAAAAAAAATAATTCAGGGGACGTGAGTGAGACAATACAGCTGCACAGCAGCCTGGAAAGCTCTGCAGATCTAGGCAAGTAAAGCAGATGTCTCATGATCCCCTGACCTAGCAGCTCTCCCGGTAATGAAGAAATGTGTAGCAAAAGCTTTTGAGAGGAGTCAAGATTTGTGTGCTGCAGACAGCCTTGGTCAGGATCATATTTTAATACAAATTTTCATGTAGCTTGTCCTCCCCAGACTGTAGCACTGCCTGACCATGCAGGGTAAGATTTCTGCTCAGTGACAGCCACTTGCCCACTCCATCCTTGTGGGGTGGCCTGTGGCCTCTCTCCTGTGGAGCTGCTTCTGATCTGTTTTGGGATTTGGTTGGAAGAGTGAAAATGTTGGGGCCTCAGGGTGGACATTCGGGAAAGGGACAGAGGGTGATTGAAATGGACCAGAAATTAGAAGGCGATGGTCCTGGAGAAGGAAGAAGAAAGGCAGTGGTACAGGCTTGGACATCAGAGGTGAAGTCATCACGGGATATACAACACGAACTGATAGCTAGCAATAAATGCAGAAGCCCAAAAAATATGGTGATTTTTAGCCAATAATTTTCAATGAAAATAAATATGGTACCCTTAAACAAAACCAGCTATAAGTGGGGAAGAAGGAATTTTACAAACAAATATGAACAGAGATGGTCTCTTCAGGCTAGGAGAACTGAGCAGCGTGGTTGCTTTCAACCTTGAGATAACCTTGGGGCAAGGTCCAGACTGGGAGGGAAACAGTGGAAGTCAACGATGTGATTTGGCACTGGCCATCGCCAAGGGAATGTGATATGTCAGACTCATTTCTAAAAAGCCTGTCTCTGTCTGTCTCAATTACCAAGGCCTGAAGTGCAGGCAGTTCTCGTGCAGACTGCGCAGGATGGGGCATGGGCGCACAGTGGCTTCCCAAACCTGTTCTTTGGCCAAGGTCCATCCCCTCAAGTAAGGACCGCTTGTCCCTTCTTTCCTCCAAGGCATAAATCTCTTCAGAAAGAGATGGGAAATAGGCCAAGGTACAGTTGGTCTTAATCTTTTCCCTTCTGCCTCCACCTTATGATCCAGGCCTCAGGAAGGGATGTAGCCCCAGTCTCCATCATACAGCCACAGCCAGGTGATGCAGCAGACAGTGCAGATACTGCACAGACACTGGTCAGTAGCAGTGGTGGGGTTAAACTCCTACAGCACCCCGGAATATCTATATCTGGTCTTTAATTAAACAGTCATTTACCGTTTGATCTTCATTCAGAGCGTAGGCTGGGTGATAAAGGATTGACACAAAAGTTTATTGGTACAAGACTATACATGTAGCCCCTCTGAAACAGCAGTTACTTCCTTCTTGTGTGCAAGTTAGCTGCTGGTTTGCATACAAAAGGGGCAGACCACTTGTGTAAGGACATTAAGATCTAAACTCAAAAGAAGATTTACTGTGGAGTTATAGGATTGATAGGCTTTGCCACTTTGCATTTGTCAGTTTAAAAATCAAAGCAAAGACTGCTTGCTTGCTTTCTGGTTTATGAGAAATGCAGTTTAAGAAATAAAAGTGTAAAAATGTATTGCATCTGCAAAACAACCCATATTAAATAATATCTATTCATACCCTCTGTAAATTCATGCCCTAGGTACACAAACACTAGTTAAGAAACTTGCTGGCAGGAGCTGCAATAGACAAATATACAGGCTATTGGCAGAAAAAGCACTTCCATTATTCATTTGTCACTGGTACCCAGGACTGTGATGCTATTCAAGGTAATGTACTGTCTCAAAATAAATCTTTTATCACTATTCACTTGAGCAACTGGAGCTGGTGATACATACAAGCACAGTCAGATACAAGGCCAAAAGGCAGCCATCTCTTGCTGGAACTGCTCTATTGCAGCATAGTTTTATTTAAATATTATGCACTGTTCTTTTGGAGGGTTTTATCAAGTTAATGGACAGATGTGTCTGCTGATGTGTACAGTGCCTTACGTGCACAACAACTAATAAGGCACTTTTACAGTAAAGACCAGAATCTGTAGGAGATTGTGCAGAAAAGTAGTAATGGTGAGTGACTGACACCATGGGAAAAGGTGAAGGGATTTTGTGCTTCCCTGTAGTCTGGACCACAAGAGTTATAATAGGACCCAGAGGAGAGAAACAGCAAGATAGTTTTTTAAAAAAAAATCTTCAGTAGACCGGACTGATGCTAAGGTAAATGAAATCTCCTTTCGTCCCTGAAGGGATGAAGCCAGCTATGGTGTTAATAATCTTGATCCCAGCTCCAGTCAATCTTATTTGAATCAAATCAGGATTTTCATCAATTTATATGCTAGAATAGACATGAAAATTGACAAAAAGAAGAGCAAAATTTTTCTGATGAAGTTTTGCATAACAACAGGAAATATATATGCACAATCACATTTAACTACAATTCCATATAGCAAAAAACAGAACAGCAATTTTATCTGTGCTCAAGAGAGTATTTAAGTCTAGAACTTAGCATTCAGAGCCCTTTCTTCTGTCTAAAACATGGTGGAGGGGAACTGGTGTGTGGAGTCGTTTAGATGTGGTGTTAGAGGATATGGTGCAGGGGAGAACTTTGTAGAGTGGGGTTGATGGTTGGACTCGATGATCCCAAGGGTCTTTTCCAACCTAAATGATTCTATGATTCTATGAATCTGAAGCATATCAAGGGTGTAGAAACTCAAGGAGATAGGAGGAACAAGGCAGAGAAAAATGGCTTCCACAGAGATTGATTCATGTTTTTTCTAGTTAATTGGTGCTAAAGATCTTTGTTCCAGGCTAAAATACTAAAATGGGAAGTACTAAATGCTTCCTAAATAATTTTAGAGGAGATTGCATGCAATGATGGAAAATGAAGAGGGCATTTCTTGTACGTTTTGGGTCCAGCTCAAAACGTGGCACAGACTTTCAAATGCAGTTGTATTCCTCTGCTGCCTCCTCCTCTAAACACAGAATAAGTGAATAAATAGTAACAAAGAGAATAAAGAAAGACTTTTGGAGAAAAAAAAAATCTGGTTTTGAGGAGGAAAAGAACGTTTGTGGAGCATGAGGCACACAGGAGGAGCTGCTGCTCCTATAGTCATCATGGGAGAGGAGGACCCTCCAAAGTAGAGCTTGGCTCAAGTAGATACATTTAGTGGCTGGTGGTGGCAGGACATGGAGCTGTGCTTTGAGGAGGTGAAAGCAAGGCTGGCTGAAGGAGAGCCAGCAGCAAACACAGGTTAGGGCATAAGCATGCTCTGGCTCTCCGGTAAAATGCAGGGTTCTGTGCAAACAGCGTTAAGGCGGGCATGAGTGGGACCGCGGTGGCAGAGCACCTATAGCATTGAGCATCTGGAAAGGAGGGGTTAGGACAGCTAAACTTTAGCTGTGTGGTGCTGCTCATGGCTATCGGAATTGCCTCCAGTGTATGGCAGGCTGTTGCCCCAGCATCGGGATCCCCCATACCCCAATGGCTCAGAGCAGGACCGCTGCCCCAGAGGAAGACCAGGCCCTGTGAGGACTCTTCAGGGGCTTTTGCCTTCTTCCCTGCTGCTCCCCAAAGCACTGCCGGGCACTGCGGGTGCTGGGCCACAGCTCTGCCTGTTCCTTCCCCATGCCACCAACTTGCACCAGTGCCTGCATACATCACAGCGAGCCTGCGGCTCCACAGCTGCTCTGCATGAGCCCTCAAGGGGCTCCAGGATGGTGACCAGAGAGAGGGATAATGGCACAGACCGCCATCTGCAAAATGAAATTCCTTCTGCGAGCCACGCGGTTTACAGGCCAGCCTCACTGCTGCCTCCCCTCCACCACCAGCACCCACGCCAGCAGCCGTTCTCATATGGATGGGCTGAGAGACATAAATTTAACAGCACTCCTCTTCTCCTGCTTCTGCCTGGCCAGGCCTGTTTTTATACAAGAGGGACAGAAAATGGCATTTATATAGTCAAATGAGTTGACTGGGGACTAGGATATGCAGCCTAGCATGCTTAAGATAATTGTCTATGTGGTTCTTGGAAACTCACTCCTCCAGGATTTGATTAACAAGAAACTCCTTGCTTCTCAAAAAGCTGATGAGGGAAGTCGACAGAGATAGTGCAGCTTCAATCCAGACAGGGGAAATATTGCCTTTTAAATTAGTTTCACAGTTCCCATCATTTGCTGCAAAGACAGCAGCAACAGTTAGAGTCCATTTAGTAACAGTAAACCCCTTGTTTTTCTTGCCCAACGCTTCTTTCAATATATAGATGTTTGTCCTTCAAAATCCTTTGAACACTATCCAGGTCTCCGTGTCAGTTGAAATCACTGTATTTATTGATTCTCTACATTTTAATTCACTGTTCACTAGTGTATGTAGACACCACGATTCAATAGCCTAAGGAAGAATCAGTGTCATGGGATAAATTTCTGGTCCATCTTCTGCTGAGTGACAAAAGATTGCCCACTTTGGCTGGAGAGGTATTGGTCCTGCCTGTTGGGCTGCATGCCTGAATAAGCTAAAGACATCTGCTTTTCATGCAGTATGGCTGTCTGAAGGTGCACCCAACTGGTCTCACTCCACCTGTGGGAGCCATTCACCAGGTGGCCCCCAGACTGCTTAAGAACTGTCTGAAAACCAAACAACTGACAAAAAGACAACATCAAAAATGACAACATTTTTAGAGCCATTTTCCACACAAGCAGTAATAAATAAATTAATTGCATCACTTCTGGTGATGGTTCACAAGTGGTTTGAGTTCCCAGAAAATGTCCTGGTAGTCCTGTTAAATGCATCTTAGCTCAGCATGCGGTTTGTACCAGGAAGGTTTCTTCCACCTTCTAGCAGTGACTAGGCCATGAGCAAAAGGTAAGGCAGCTGCTTCACATTTGACCATCACTGCTAAGTTTTTTAGCACAGGCTGTAGAAACACTGTCTGTGTGGTGGGATTTTTTAGTGGTTTAGATCTCAGACACTATCAATAGGAGTCAGGTGAAACCTGGAATAATTGTTCAGAGGAAAATTCCTGCATTTCAGCACTAGTATTCTGAAATGGGACATCAAATTCCTGTGGGGAGATACAGTCCCAACAAGTTGTACAACATTGTCAGGAGCTTAACTTTCACTGGTCTAGTACTGGTTGTTTGTTGTAGGTGTGGGATGAGCTGAAAGGATGGTTGCAGAAAACCAGAAGCAAACAACCAAATTTACATGCAAGTGGGGAAGCCTCAAATCAGACAGTGCAGCGACCAGAGATCCCACACTGAGGTTTTAAGGTGTTTGCTAGCATCTGTACAGACCAATGAACAAAATTACTCATTAGGGAGATCCACTGGGCTTCCTCAAATCTTATGCATCGTGTAGACTTGGGTCTGGGAGCTTCCCAGGAACAGGAGCAGGTGTAAGCACATGCCTCCATGCCTCATGGTAATCAGAGCAGCTAAGCAAATCAGGCAGGGCCCGGCAGGTGGAAAATTAATTATTCTTTTCTCCTGACCTAGGAAAAAGTGCTGGCATGGAGGTGGAGCTGGTGTCTTCTGCTTAGGGGAGAGAGGATCCAGCTGTGGGTTCAGTTGGCAGCTAAGACATGAGGAAGAGCTGGAGGGCCACTACTTCTGAGATTGCCTCTCTCTCCCCCGTGTATCCTCAATGATTACCCAGTTTCTGGGGGTTTTTGTTTTGGTTTGGTTTGGTTTGGTTTTTTTCTCTCCTGCACTGTCCTTTCTCTTTCTTTCTTTCTCTCCCCCACCCCCTCTTACCTCACTGATTGCCTCCTCTCCAGCCGCCTCTGCACTAGGAAGTTTTGACAAAAGAAACTTTATTTTACTCATAAGGTGGCTGTGGGTCACTAACACTCAAGGCCTGTTTTGGCTGAGCACCACCGTCTTCCACAATGGCACAAGCCCTCATGCACCCTCTGGCTAGCAACAGAAAGCCAAAGAGGGCACAGCTTTGCTCCTGCCCCACGGCACGTCGGTGTCTGCTCTGGCCTCGTCTGTGAGCTTCAGTGTGCAAGGTCGAGCTGACTGAAACTCAGACTGACACTTCACATCTCTCTCCGTTTTGAAAGCACCCTTCTCACTGCTTGTCCGTGCTTGTGAGCAGCCAGGCTGTGGCGTACCTGCGCTACTGCCCATGAGGGGCTATAACTGTTACCTATCCTCTGCCCATACAGTACCTCCTGCTGGCTTGTTTTGGCTCATTCCTGATGTCCTTTGCCTTTTCTGGTGGTTGCAATGACCACAGTCATGCCCTCTGAGCACCACAGTATGCATCACCATACACAACACCATAAGGAACTATCCTACGCATACAAAACTTTTGTAGCTAGATCTGCATCATAATATGACCTCGGCATTTGATGGCCTCAGAAAGTCAGAAGCCGTCAGGTTCAAATAACTGCCACACATTTGTGAGCCTAAAGGCTACTGACCATTTGCTACGGCATCCATTCCTGCTCCTTTGTTGCCCTGGCTTTAAACCAGCATTCCTTGTTCATGCTTATACCATCCAAGGAGAGCAAATACAAACAAGCAGTTCTGTGCTGTGTTTGTAAGAAGGACGTAAATACACTGGGAACATCTTCAATGAGGAGAGAAAATGTGGGAGAGTATGGGCTTTCGTGTGGCATCACACTAATTAAGGGATAAATGGATGCAGAGAAAATGGTATTGTGGGAAGCTGAGCACTGAGCTTATGCAAATCTCTGGGCTCATCAGCAGCTTTCTGTAACACATCATTGCTATGTTACGTGGTCAGGAGGTGTTACAGGGAGCACTGAGATGTTTAGTTGGGCAGTACTGATGGCTGTTAATCTGACAAAATTGTCTTGGGTGGGAAGAGTTTGCATTCTGCAGCGCAGGGAAGGTAGGCAGTCTGTGTGAAGCAGGGAGATCATGGAGAGAGAGAGAGAGACCTGCATCTGGTCCCTGTGTATGGACTGAAGGGTTGGCACTTGTGTAAAGCTGGATGTGTGACGGCTCTCTCACCCTAATTGCTGAAAGAGTATTTCACCTTAAATACTCATCTTCAGATCAAATGCCTCATTCCCTTCCCCACCTCCATGCTGTCTCAGGATGCATCTTTGGGGTGCATTCACACAGCACATTACTGCCCTTGCAGCCAGTTGTTTTGCTAAAGCTAATATAGTTTACTAACGTGTCTGGATTTTCCCAGGGCTTAAGCTCGTTTGATCAGAGCTACCTCTGCATGATGCATCCCTGTGCTATGTCCATAAATAACAAAAGCCTGGGAGGCACCTCTACAAGCAAATTTCCACCTCTCCACAGACTTAATTTCTGAGGCATTTTTTGGCCTTTGTTTTATGAATCTGAGTCCTTGGTTCTCACTTTGATGACTGTTTAATCAGACAGTTTAGCCTAAAATAAAAAAACTCAAAATGGCTCCAGAGGCAGCTCACAATTAATTGTAATCCATCCATCTAAAACTTCTTCATGGTAAGAAATTACCCTGCTCTGTTTATGATATTATGAAGTCTTAAATAAGAAACCACAGATGTTAGTTTTAAATGGGAAGAGAAAGTCTAATGAATAGCTGCTAATCCAACCAATCCCCTTACTTAATTTGGTGTTTAGGTTAGATGTACACATCAGTAACCTGATGGGTAATATCTTATATCAGAAAGACATTTGGTATCCAGGATATTCAGAATTTAGATTGAATTAAAAAGAAAAAGAACAACACCAAATAACACATCAGAAAACATGCGGAAACTCCCAGCTCTTTCACAGAAAAAGGATGTGGAAAATTCCAGAAATACGGAAATACCTTGACCTATTCAGAACAAGAAGTGTAGCTGGTTCTGCCCCAAATGAAAATTCTTTGTAGTAAACTGCAGAGCAGCAGCATCCAGTAATACTTTATTTCTAGCTGTATGTACTGTGCTGAGAAATATGTTGTTGCTAAATAGTTCCAGATTTTCTCATATACAGGAGTCTTGCATAATTACATACATCCATTAATTTTGGCAAATGCTTTTCTTTCCTTTAAAGAGGTGAATAAAAGCCTGTCCTTTTGTTCATATTCTGTACTCACAGTACATATAGGTTAATGGATTTTGCACTTGGCTTGCTGAGTTTTCAGAGCAGCTTATCAGTACGAAAGGAGTTAAAAAATCACAATACATTAATTGCTCATGAACTCCAAAAGTGGTGTTGGTGCTGATGTAAGGGAAATGTGCATACAACCTCTCTCTTGTATTTGTAACTGATAAACCTGAAAAAAAACACAGACATACACACATGCACACACACACAAATCTCTGCTGCTGCAAATTCAAACAAAAACTGCTTGTGTGTGCAATTTCACTTTTCTGTGCAGCTGGGAGGATGAGGTCTAAGGATCACTGGGGGCTGTCAGTCACTGAAACCTATCCCCCAGGGACTATAATTACCCAAACCCAACTGTTCGGTAAAGGGTACTAAAAGCAAAGGCTTCTGAATAATGCCATCTTCCTAATTACCTAAGGGTTTCTATCTTCAAGAGACTGACTGATCAATTCTCTTCTCAGAAACTCTAAAGATAAAGTTCATGCCGTGCTAAGGGAACAGCTTGATGAATCTGATCTTGTTTGCTTTCCTCGAATATCTGCAGTGGCAAAAGCTGTTCCTCATCCTAGTGGTTCTGCCGGAGAAAAGCAAAGCCCCAGCTGGAGGGTGCTATATATACATAAGCATCCAAACATCAGATGTTCTTTCAAAACACATCTATAAAGCACCTCACCCTCTTTTGTCTGCAAATTTAAATTAAAATCTCATGATAGTAAGCTTTTCTGCAAAATTTCTGAAATGTCTGCTCCTTAACAAGTCAGAAGTTCCCCATGAACCACCTTGACTGCTGTGCAAAAGTCTAGCCCCTGTTTGAATCCTGCGGTAGCCCTGACCTTTGGGAGCTCCTGCAGCAGCCCATCCACAGGTTTCATTAAGCTGTGGCTAGAAATGGATACCTTCTTCAGGAATATATGACCTGTTATTTCCAGATCCTGTCCCCTTTTCTTTTTGGCTATAAAAAGAAAGAACAGAAGGCCCTGAAATACTTTCTCAGTACCAGTGGTTTGTAATATTTTTAGTTCACGTTCCCCTTTCTTTTCTGTATGCATTCATCCCTTCCTCCGCTCCTTACATCTGCTGTCTGCTCTGGCCTGTCCTCATGCTCTGTACCCCAACCTCTAGCCTCCCCCTCCAGATCCAACATGTAGCCCATCTTCTACCCTGCACAGAAAACCTGTGATCCCCACTCTGCAGCAAAGGGAGCCCCACTCCCCTCTCCCCAGCCCAGCCAAGCTGCCATAGCCCCCTGCCTGGCAAGCTCCCACCTCTTCCCCCTGCCCCTGCCCGCCCAGCCCCGCTCTCTCCAGCTGAGGCCACCAGCCCTGCTGACTCCTGCCGTCACGGGTCCAGACGAAATGTCTGTCTTCACTGAAGTGCAGCTCTCCATGGCTTGTGTACCCAGCCCTGCCTGCGCGATGGATGCAGACCCTGCAGAGCATCCTCTTGGCAGGTGCTGCTGAGGGAGAGGTGAGGAGGCACGACCGTACCTGCACCCACAGGCAGTGCCACGACCACAAGGCAGCCTCTGAGCCCGTGGTCACTCCATCCACCACTCCATCCACCTCTGTCTGTCCGCCCTCACCCCCCAGACCACGAGCCTGTGGCTCAAGGCAAATACCTCACTCTTCGTCCTGCTACCTGGGGAGTAAAAGCACCTGGGGCATGGGGACATGGGAGACGCAATGGCTAGCAGAAGCTCCAGGGCCCCCATTCCTCCCTCCCCAGCACCGAGAGCTGCCTTCAGCTTCAGTGCTTCACCTCTCCCCTTCATGCAAACCATTCCCAGTGGCTGGGTAATTCCTAAACTGCTCGTCAGAACTGCATCCCTACCTGTGTGCCATTATTTATTTGTTATTCAAAGCATGTCGGCTTTGAATTTTTTATTCAAAGCATTCTCGCAGTTTGCCCGGGCAAGTGAAGCCACAGAAGCAGGCTCCAACACATCAGTCTCAATGCTGAGACAGTTGTACTCTTTTAAGGAAGCTTATGCAGTGATAGATCTCCAGAAGGAAACACTACCTCATAATTAACATTCATTAGATGTATTTATGTCAGCGTGTAGCCCCAGACATATAGGTTGACGTTCAGTGAATGCATGTGACTGTGCGCGTACTAAACAGATGTTCAGTCACTTCAACTCTTGATGAGCTAAAGCCAACTTTAATGGCAGTCTGCATTTGCAGGTTGGCCTGGCTCATGAGTCACACGCAATTTTTCAGCTGAAGGGATGGGATTTGATTCTGTTTCAGTGGAAAGCTAGCAAAGCTCTCATTGCCTTCCTTCAAGCTGGATACAAAGAAGAAAGGAAAAAAGAATAAGGAGATTTGCCATTATTTGTTTCTGATAAGCTTCATAATTTTCACAAAACTAAAAAATAGGTGCATGAGTTTGATTCAAACTTTTGTATCATGTTGTCTTCGGCTTAAAGGAAAACACCGTTTCAATTGAAAAGAAGAAATTTCAGGCTTTTACAGGCAGAAGAAATGAGAGTTTTAGAATGGAAGTCCCAGAGCAAGCTCCGCTAATGTTTTCTGTACCACGGCATGATAGAAAGAGGAAAAGCCTGGGTTCCACATACAGTAAAAGCACATTTTTAACAAGCTGTTCTTTATTGTACTGAATCACACTGTTTATATGTTTTTCCCCCTACAAACAATTTTGTGTGCTTTAGACAGAGAAGGGAGGAACAAAGAAATGAAAAAAAAATAATGTCAAAACAAAGCAACTTATAAATGAACTCAGATTCATTCAACTGAGATAATCAACACATGCTGTAGTTCAAAACTGTTGGAAAGGACAACAGAATGACTCCATTAGACAGGCTGTTCTATAAAAAACAGACCAACTGAGGCAAAATACCTTGTGAAACCATAGAAAATATGTATCAGCCATTAGAGGTGGAGTTTCTTCCCTGTAGTACATCCTGTCCGGAATGGACAAAATGTGACATTTGGGTTGGAACCACTAAATGCTGGCAGAGAGGTAGTCCATTTCATCTTGCATCCTTCTCAACAGCCCTTTTCCCAACTGCATTCCCTCCTCCTTTTCACTACACTGCTTAATAGGCATTTTTGACTCAGCACTGCAGAAAACTCTAACGGTTTTCTCAAGACAATCCCTGTTTTGGGCCTTAGGGAGCCCATGAGAAAGGCAAAGCACATTAAATCCCACAGATTTCATCCTGAACCACTGCTGCCATGTATTTTCCTCAGCAAAAAGGAAATTTCCCCCTGGCAAAGAAACCTATTGAACCCAATGATCTGCAAAGAGCAGAGATGACAGGCAACGTGGGTGCTTCTGCCTGGTGTTCCTGCTCTCCTTTGGTTTTTCCTCATTTGCCAGGCCTTTCTGGAGGCACGGTTGCCTCTGTGATTGTCCACCAGCCACTAATTACAAAGATGCAGAACCACAGGGTGTTTTTAATGTTCATCTGACCAGCTTTATTTACCTAGCAGAACTCACTCACAAGAAGGGGGATTTTTTTCTTATAGTAAGCAAGCTTGTTGCACATGTGCATTGCGGTCAAACAAAAACCAAGGAGCTTATGGGCAAGAATGCAGTGAAGCATGAGATGGACTCCATCTCCACATGGTTCGCTTGCCTACGCTGGCACAAAGCGGGAAGAAACACCTGGGTCTCACTGCTTTAATAAACAACAGCTTGCAAGTGCTGTGGCAATGGGATCCATACAAGAATTTGGAAAATACAAAGCAATAATGAGCAAGAGCCATATGTTTTCCTGTGCGACAAGTGAAAAGGTGTGGAAGGAGCCATGACCTGCAGAAAACTGATTAATACAATGAGCCGTGCAAATTTTTATGTGGAGCCCAGGGATACAGCCCTGCTAGTCTGCCACAGAGGGGAACTGCTGTTCAGACCTGCTATCAGGTGCCAAATCTTACCAGGAAAACTGCTTGATTTTTATACAATTTTAATACATGTTACTTTAGCTAGACTGGTATCTTTAAGGTAGCCCTGTACTTTAAAAGAAACTGCGTTACACTGAGTATGGGAAGGAAAACCTACTACATGGATAAAAGGTGTCATTTAGCTGAAGCCTTGCTAGAAGCTGCGTGCAAGTCTGCTACACTGCTGTACTGATCCAGTGTGGAAATCAGCTCACAGCTGGTTTAATAAGAGAATGTCAGAGTCTGCCTGTGAGGGCAGGGAACACAGGAGCTGGATGTGTGGAGCTGGTCATGCACAGAGTTACGAGGGTGGAAACAAAAGCTGGGGGTTCTTGAAAGATTTTGGCCGGCACGTCTGACAGCCTTTTGGCTCTGGGCAACCTTTTCCGGAGCGTGAGGGCCAGGGACATGCAGGGAGCACAGGGTGCCCCTTGGTCAGCACTCTGTGCTGGGGATGCTCCATCCTTGCCACAGTCAGCTATTGCAGTCCCTAATCGTAAACCAGGACTTGGCCTCCACAAACTGCATAGTTCAGCTGCACACCAGGTTCATTGAACTGGTTTCCATACCAGGGCACACTGGGAAAAAGTTACAGGTATACTTTGTGTCAGTGATCACCCAGCACAGGGTAGGGCCTGGCTGTCCAGCAACATATGTTCAAAGACAGGCTTTCCTTTATATATATATTTAATCTTCCGTACATTGCATTATGTGTTCTCCTTGGTCAGCATCTTCTATCACACACCTACTTTACATTGTTTTAATTGGCTAAATCTGCAGATGCGTATTTATGCCCCAGATGTGAGAGAAGAGAACTTGGAAATACCCCAACAGTTCCTAGACGTGACGGTAGGAGACCTGTTTTGGAGGCAGCATTAAGAGTAGAATTATAAAAAGGTCCAAATGGGGGTTGCCATCTTGTCTGTGAAGTATTGACTTTTAGAAGTATTGACGTCAAACCTCTCCCTGACATTTGGGTACTCTCCCATTTTCCGTCCGCAGAAAATGCCAGTACATACATTTCAGTCGCTGGTAGGCAATGCAAGTGTGCACCAGCCCCTTGTCAGCCTGCCCTCAGGACTGAGTCTGCTGCGTGTGTCAGGCAGGCTAAGCATAACAGATGGGACTGGCGGATGGGTACTTGCCAGTAACAGAAATCAAACTAGGAGCTGTGTTCCTGTGGCTGGATGAAAGACATGAACAGGCAGAACAACTTATAAACCTGCATGGCTGACAGACAACCTGCACCTCTCACGCAATCAGTTCCTTAAGCCCTCCCCAGGTGGATAGGGCTGTGACTGCACAACGTGTGTGCAAACATGTGGATTGGATTCTAGACCTGGCGAAAACATAGTTTCTGCGTCAAAGAGAAATTCAGTTTTTCAAAATGTGTATTTTGTCGCTCTTGTCTCATCTACTCTCTCTCATCTACCCTGCATTCACTTTTCCATTTGTCTTACCTGTGCTTATTTAACCTACACACACAGAGACAGAAATAAAATAAAGCACTCTGAGATCAATATGATGCATGAATGTTTCTGCTTGCGTGTCTTAGATGCTTTTCGCAACCCTTTCTCTGTCTATTGAACTGTAACTTCCATGGGTCAGGGACTGTCAGCTAATCTTGTACAACAAGGATCCATCCATGGCTGGTCTTAAGATACTAGCACAATAAACATGAATCATGGTAATGATGATACATCCTGCACAGTGTCACACAATTAGCTTCTCTTTGACCTATAGCAAATCAGTGAATCAAATTTGTGTCCTGGCCACTTACTCTAGAGAGTCCTTGGGCTCTGCACCTTCAGGAAGCAAATTTTGTTCCCTGAGCATCTCTGGGGCACCTCAGAACTGTCTCCACCAGGACATTAAAAGCATGATTTCATCCCTAGGAAACAGTGGGGATGGAAAATAAAATAAGATTTAAATATGCTTTGGCAAGTTTTACTTTTTTTTTTTTTTTTTTTTCAGTGTGGTGTAAAGTGCATTTTAGTTAGGTGTTTCATGCTTTCTTCAAAGACTAAGAAACAAATCTGTTCCTGACAATCCTTTGTAATGCTATGCCAAGTTTCCTGTGCTGCGACTCAGGGGAATGAGAATACAAAACATTTTGTGAGAAGAAATACAAACAGTATCCTGTGGCGTAACATTTATGTGGTACTGCAACTTCCCGGGGTCCCGTGGCAACAAGTCACAGCAGGGCATGGTTGGAAGTGTGTGAAGTGGGGTGGCTCTGTTTGTCTTTTCTGCCAGTTGCTACCTGCTCTGCTATGGAACTGGTGACTGTCCCAAAGGAGGTGGAAATCACTGCCTGCAAAGCAGAACATTTTCAAAAAGAAAATGCTTTCAGACGGGCCAAACCTCCCCTCCTTCCTAGCATGAGGAAGGGCAGTGCATGCCCTCTGATCCCTATGGTCCCAGACTGTGGTGGAGGGGAGGTGGTGAGGGGGTCCTTGGGTGACCCACGATGTGCAGAGGGGTGGCAGTGCTGAGCTCCCCCAGACAGAGACTTGCCCATGGGCTGGGTAGCTGTTTCTGCCTGGGGGTTTCTTGCCCACAACCAAGAGCAGCAGAGATTCCTGCAGCTGGGAGAAAGGAAGCAAGAGAGTCCCACGGGCCTTGCCATCATTGGGACATCAGAAGAGAGGTCACCCTCAGTCACCCCGGCATTGTACTTCACTGCTGTACGTAACATTTGGGAGCCTGAATGCATGTGTGAGGCAGGGGCACCCTCAGAGACTGCGGAGGATGGATAGCTCAAAGCTATTAAAAGGTGGGTTTTGAGATGGGCTCGCATGTTTCCCTGTAGGGCAAGGCTGTTGTTGATAAGTGAAAATTAAATGTCTTTTGCTAATCCCCTCAGGGAGACGATACCTGTCAGGTGTATCCATAACTTGCACTCAAATCTCTCTCACTTCCTCCCACTCTTGAAAGCAATAGTTATCTTCAGCACCTCTGGGCTTGTATATTGTCATTGAGCTGGAAGGGACCTGAAGATGCCATCTACTCCTGCAAGATAGGAGGCAGGAAAGGAAAGAAAAAATAAAATGAAGGAAAGCAGAGGAGCAGGGACCCCACGTAAAGTTTGTTTGTTGGTAAACTTTCCAAGATGTGCACTGCATGGCCTCGAGGGGAAAGTTGTTTTACAGTGTCAGTATTCCCAGTCCTGTAAAGCTTTTTCTGCTATCTAATCTGCATCTCCCTTAAACCTATTACTTCTTGCCCTACTCCTGATGGATTTCTAGATTCATTATCCCATCCCATCTTGCAGCATGCTTCTACACAGCTGACAACTCTTAACTACTTTCTCATTCTGAGATCTAAATCTGCCCTCCAGTATACCTTGCTGAATGACCATGCTGTAATCTGTTGTTCAGGGCATTAACAAAAGCACAAATTGCACCAACGACAAGAAAGATTCTATCCCCCTTGGTTTTTCCTTCCATTTCTGGCCTAATGGAAACTTTCCTACTCTTTTTTCACCCCTCCTATATCATGTTTTCCCAATTTCCTTATGAGAATCTATGTGATATAGTGCAAAAGCCTTTCTAAGCTGAGCTGTAAAACAACAGTGCCTCTCCTTTATCTGCAAAGGCCCAAACCCTGTTGCAGCAGGAAATTAGATCAGTTTAACACAATTTCCCCCCTTGACAAATCTACACCAGTTCTTACACTTTTTTTCCTTTTTTTTTTTTTTCTTTTTCTTTTCTTGCAAGAATGGACAGATTATCTTGCTGACAGGTTGCTGCTGTATTCTTCTAACAACTGACCTGTCTGTAATCCCTGAGATTGTCCTGTCCCTACCCCTTTCAAAAGAGATACACTGTTTACCTTTCAACCATCTTCTGGTACCTCTCCAATTCTTCACAAGCTCCTCAAGAGTGAAAATGACTCAGATTTCATTAGACAGGACTTTAAAGGACCCAGAATGAAATACATTGGACCCCACAAGTGTGGAAATATCATTCTTCTCAGTGCATTGTAATTTAGCCTCAGCAAAACACATCAAATTTCTGCCTTGCATTACCTCCGGTCTCACTTTATGCAAACTTGGATTTTCCCTGTCTTCAGCTGAGGTTCATAGCATTAAGGTTCCAATCTACTCAGAGAAACAGGGACAAAGAAGAGAGACTGCCCGACTTGAAGAGTATTTTAGATTTTCACTCTTTTGCTGAAGATTTGGAGAATCATAGAATGGTTTGGATTGGAAAGGACCTTAAAGATCATCTTGTTCCAACCCCCCTGCCATTGGCAGAGACACCTCCCACTAGACCAGGTTGCTCAAAGCCCCATCCAGCCTGGTCTTCAACATTTCCAGGGATGGGGCATCCACAGCTTCTCTGGGCAACCTATTCCAGTGCCTCACCACCCTCACAGTAAAGAATTTCTTCCTAATATCTAATCTAAATCTCCTCTCTTTCAGTTTAAAACTGTTACCCTTTGTCCTATCACTCCACTCCCTGATAAAGAGTCTCTCCCCATCTCTCCTGTAGGCCCCCTTTAGGTACTGGAAGGCTGCTATAAGGTCTCCCCGGAGCCTTCTCTTCTCCAGGCTGAACAGCCCCAACTCTCTCAGCCTGTCCTCACAGGAGAGGTGCTCCAGCCCTTGGATCATCTTCATGGCCCTCCTCTGGCCCCTTTCCAACAAGTCCATGTCCTTTTTATGCTGAGGACTCCAGAGCTGGATGCAGTGCTCCAGGTGAGGTCTCACCAGAGCAGAGTAGAGGGGTAGAATCACCTCCCTCGACCTGCTGGCCAGCCAAAGAAGGCTGCTGAGCAGAGGGCTCTGGTGTTTCCCCAGCCCCTTGTACTGCCAGAGAGCTGCCACAGTGTGGGAGCACAATGCCCCATGGGACCTTAGGGACAGCTGGTCACGGCAATGCAAAGAGAGACATACTTTGCACTCAGGGGGTTTTATCCATGGACACCAAACAGATAATAAGGTAAAGTACCCAAAAAAGGAAGGTCAAAGCTTTAATCTGTGTCAGCAAAACTGAATCTCCAAAAAGAGAGAGAAAATGCCCTTCCCTTACTGACATCAGATTCATTCACAGGTAATTTGTTGAGGTCACTGGCATCGCTTCTGGTGTAGCTGCTCCTAGGACAAAGTTCCTGTGCAGATTTTCTTACACAGCATTTTGGGAAAGCAGAAAATGGAGGCTAGTGCTTAGGGCAAACAACTGTCCTTTCCTGTATTTTCTTGTCTTAAAGATGTGCCTGAAGCACAGACATAGCACAGAGAAAAATCTATAAATGAAGAATTTATGAAATAAGGGGTCAGTGGGGTTTCTTGATCTAGAGCTAAGAATAATCAAGCGGCATCCAAGGTGCCTAGAGATATGGGTGGCTGTAATTAGTTTCATGCTGGGTTTAAAAGATAACGTATTAGATGTAATCATCAACAGCTCATGAGACAACAGAGGACAGGTTCAAATAACTGGTACATAGAGAAGGAAGGTATATCAGGTTAGCACTGTGTAAAATAATCAGTTTTCCTTTTGCCTGGTACTTATTAGTGAAATATGTACAAAAATATGCCAAAATTTGATGGAAAATTTGTTTTACCTATTGTGCATGGAACATAAGCTTTCATGGTGGGAGCAGCAAACACTGCCAGTGCAAGGTTTAAGTTTCAGGCTTGGCATGGTTCACTTGCCCCAGACTTTTTAAAAAAGTCTTGTTTTATAAAGATCCACGTTGCCCACTTCTCTGTTGAGAGAGGATCTTCAGCCTAGGAGGTGCCCATCTGTTTCTAGGATTGTAGGTAGGTGGTTATGAATGATCTGAAGACCCATCTCCTGCTTCACCCATGCCTCCACTCTGCTCCCCAGAGTAATGTGTGATACGGCAGTGCCAGAGCTGTTCACACCAGTGCCAGAGCTGTTCACACCAGTTCTGGGATGGCAAAGGACACTGCCATCTTGGGGCAACTGCAGTAGGAAAGAAGAATTTGGAGGAGGAAGGAAGGAAATAGGATCTTGTTTCCCCTTACCACCAGAGTAAGGCAGAAATGACGGAGAAGGCGGCATAGCAGGTCCTATGCTTCTGAATGACTGTTGTCTGCAGAACAGGAGGCGGCAATCTCAGGCTGTGTATTCTGTGGGACATTGGACTCCTGTCTTCCAGCCCTGCTCCTGGGAAAGCTCTGCCCAAGGCATGGCAGAGTGAGGAGGAAGGCAGCTCAGTACCAGCCAGGAATTGAAACTATTCGCACGAGGTGTTCAGGAACCAGAAAGTGAAAGCCTGTTGGTGCAAGCAGGAGAAAGAGCCTAAAATAGGCAGACAGTGTCAGTTACACAAGCTGGCATTGTAAGGCTGCTTCTTTTCTGAGTGAATATCAAGTACCTTGATTGTGGGTTTTGGTGTAGTAAGGTAGTAGTTTATTCAGGTACACGTTATTCTGCTCTTCTCACAGATGACTTTGCAACCTTAATTATTCAGCAGCATGAAAGAAACACTGATGCTTGAAGAGATGCTATGTGAACCGTAGGCACTTGAGGAGGCTTATGAAATGTGCACAATGTGCACCTTTTTTATCAGTAAATGGAAGAAGCCTTTCTGTTTCCAGCAGAAACCAGGCAGAAAGTTTTCCGTTTGTGCAGAAAAGGTCTTTTACTTTATGCTCTATGCAGGTAAGAAAGAGTTTCAAAGGCGATAGCTACCTGATGTGAAACTTATAGCAGGTATCAGCTCTGCACCATGTGTGGGAAGGGCTACCTGTCCCAGAAGGGGATTCCCAATAGCTGGTAGACTGGACAAGGGCTGCCTTCAGGAACCTCTGAGTTTCAGGCATGGCTGGCTGGCTGACTGCTATGCAGAACTAGTTAGCTGAGATGTCTTTAACTAGAAGTAACCCCACAAGCTTTAAGAAATGGACTTCAATTAATAGACAAACTAAGTTCCTGGGACCGTAGGAGTTATCTTAATGTTTCTTCGATGTGCTCATTACCTTATGCAGTAAAGAGGAAGCCAAAGGTCACTGAAAGGAAAGGAAGTTTCAGTCTGAAACAGTTTGTTTTGTCACTCTGAAATTAAGGTATTTTCTCCTTACTGGAGGATAAAGCTTTCTGGATTTTCAAATCAAAATATCTGTTATATTTCATTGATGCTTAGCTTACCTATTATTTTAGATTTTGCTATTTGTAAGTGTGCTTATTGGGATATAATTGCATTATAGAATAGCAGATAGCAGAATGAGACTGTTTCCTTATCCAAGAACTTTGGAAGCCTTCCAGCTGCTTTGGGATCATACAGTAAGGCTGTTAAGTGCACTTGGTCAGAGGCACAGATGAAAAACTGTTATCCATCATAGACCCATTTTTCAAATTGTTTTCTTCAATCGTAAACATGTGATGCATACAATTTTATATAATACAAAATGTGTGAATGAATGACATTTTGTCTGGTTCCATAGGTTTTTTTTGGGACGACACTTTCCTTTTTCAGCTGAATGTTCCCAAAGTCTTTCAATAGTTTCCTAAATTACCCTTACACTATTATTAGCAAAAATATCTCTACAGAAAACAAGAAAGAGCACAATATTGAGAAAGAAAATACAAAACATATGGGAAGAACAACAAGGAAAACAGTCATGACCTTTTTATTTATACAGGCAAACTTTATGATATATGTTATATGTATACTCTATTTTATCAGTGCCTCTGGGACAACTGCCAGTATACTAGCTTAGTCAATTAATGGGGAAAGCAAAGACTACTCCTTGAACATCATCATGATAGCAAATTTTCCATTTAGCAAAACATACAGACGATGGGAAACCCCAGACAGTCGGATTTAGACAGAATAACTGGCAAATCAAGGGCTTGATTCATCTCTGCATTGCTTTCATTTCACATTGGAATAGCTCTGTCAAACTTACCAGATTTCTACAAGCACAAAACCCAGAGAAAGATGTTGGTGAGTCAAGTGACCGAGACTGATACAATCAATACTTTTTTGTTAGTGGTTTTTTTCTTAGTTCATATAAAGTCTTTTCAGATTGTTTTTCTGCCTCAAGGAAATAGTCATTTAGGACTTGATCCTTCCCAGAATATGTGTGGCTTCCACAAGTACATGTTACGATAAAAGCAAAACAAGGAGCCATGTATTAAATATAGCAAGCATGTACTAAATAGATGCATAGCAATCAAGTCACCCTGCCTGGTAGTGGGCATGAAGACCAAGGAGGAAATGTAAAATTAGTGCCTGGCCCAAACCCCACAGAAATCAGTAAGTCAGGGAGCACAGAGGGACTCAATTTCTCTGCTGAGTTTTGAGGCTGATGCCTCACAAACAACATGATCGCGTTCACATGTAGAGCCTCAGCTCTGCACCCTCTGCTGTGCACCACACAAAGACTTGGGAGACAAATGCTGCCAATCAACACAGGAGGGTGCTGGCCTGTTTCAGTCTAAGACAATCATCATTTAATAGTTGTGGCCAGCATCAAATGAAAGGGACAGCCACAATTTCAGAAAGAAATGAAAGTAGCGAATATAGTATATGGATAAAAAGACAGCCTGCAAGACTCATTGCATTTTGCTACCAACAGCAGACCTTGCCTGGTTATCTGTTGACAGTGCCCTTGACTTCCTCAGACAGCACCGTCCAGCTTCTCCCACAATGGTCTCTGAAACCCAAGCCACCAGAGACTAACTGGAGACTTGCTTCGACACAGATCCCGGGGACTGAGCAATGCTTAGGCATCTAAACATTTAGGGAGTGATTCCAGTGCTGAAACACAGATTTCTAGTGCCCTTTGAAATGTCCTGGGACACCTGAGACACCCTTCTTGACCAGACAGACTTGACACAGAAAAGTCCCTGTGAGACCTGCACTCTCTGTGGCAGTGCTGGAGGCCTGGCAGGGTGCCCGAGGCATTTCTAATGTCACCGAGTACACGTTTGATGACACCACTCTGTCTAAACTATGCTGGGGAGCCAGGCCTCCCCTGTGGTACATGGACGGTGGTCATCCTGCTGCCTCAGGTTTCAGAGAGACTGGGTCAGCTCAGGAGGTTCCCATCCCTTTCAGTTGAGTAGGGAGTAGTTTAGAGCCGTAATTCAAGTTGAATATATGAGACTCCAATCCTTTATACTGTAAAGGAGAACCTCACTCGTGAAACAACTGGATCAACTTAAAGGACAACTTTTATGGTGGATAATCTAGGAAAGACAATCTCAGTAATCTCTGCAGTTTTCCAACTCTGAATTAAATGGTTTAATTCAGATGAATTGAAATGGACAATAGGGGATGGGGCTTATTTTAATTTTATAGTTCTCTGGAGACAAGTGGTTCAGCCAGCATATAAATTACCAAGCATACCGCTAACTAAGCATTTAAGTGAACCCTATTGTGGTATTAGAAAATCTCCAAGGAATGGTGAGACAAATGCCATAGGCAAACAGAAATATACCGTAAAAAAGAAAGCACCTCTAGAATACTTGACATGGAAAAGGTTTTGAAGAACAGATGAGAGAAACACCTAGCAGAGAGCACAGGGAAATAATTGATCCCACTATGAACATGGAAGTTCATTCAATGGCATGTTATAGACTTTGTTACTTGATTAATTCCCACAAGACCCCTCAATATACCATGACTTTCTTCGTAACCCTGCAATTTCTTTGTCCTATTGCTTCTACACAAGCTGTTATGTTCACCTTTCTTTACTTCTTCCAATGGTTTTCTTCTCCTTTTAAAGTGCCAGGCAGTAATTTCTGTAGGTTCTGTAGGTAACATAAAGAAATGTAGCTCAGATCAAGCCATCGAGTGATTAAAGCTTGCTTTTTTTTTTTTTTTTTTTAATAAATCCAGAGTGGAAAATTAAATAATATGCTCTGGATGGTAACTAACGTTTTTATTTAGTCAGGTGAACAAGCACAAAGGAACATACATTCAACATATCTCGTGATTTAAGATATGTAGGATTAAAATCCACAAAACATCCAAGTTATTTCATTCTACAGTATGCTACAGTGTTCCTCAACCCTTGTCTTTGTGGTGTTGAGACCTGCACAGAGTGTGAACTGCCTCTGGCTCCGATTCTAATCTCACTTGTGCTAATGTAAATCCAAAATAGCTACTCTGAAGTCAGTTTAAAATACTGTAATTGAAAGCAGGATTAAATCTCTAAGGCCATTTTTTACATAGGGATTTAGGTACCTGGTCTCTCAAAAATCAATTTAAATCAGATTAAAATTTGACTCTAAGGAATTTATCCTACTGTCAGTTACATGTCATGGTGACCTCAATGGCGTTCAGTGGGAATTAGGTGCCTGGGTATTTCAGAGGTATAACCCTCACTATCTCAATAAAATAGTAAAAGCCCAGTTTCTCGTCATACAATTTCTGACCTGCTGATGCAAATATTTACAAAACAGGTTTGCCCCCTTGCCTGACATCAGAAATGTATGTTAATTTTTGGTTAAGCCTCTTAAACTTTGAAGTCCTAATCAACACACATAATTGTATTTTCCCCCTTACTGATACTGGATATGTACTAACACAAGACATCTTTGAATATTCCTTTCATGGGTCAATCTGCTTTGTGTGATTAACCAATTTTTCACAGCTGGTGGAGGTGACTGACTGTGGCTGCCAAGGGGCCTGGGCTGACTGTCCCAAGGGACCAAAGTGATGGGGGTGCAGCAGATGCCTCAGCTGACATGGGGAAACATGGGACAGACCCCTCAGGTCAGTGGTGTCACAGTACTAACCAGCCTGATCTCAGAGCTGCAGGTCACCCATCTGCCTTCCGTGTTACAAAACCTGGTCTGTTTTCTCCCTGCCTGGCAGACATGGAAAGTCACCCGGATGCACACGTCCACTCTTAAAATACAGATGGACCACATGAAGCTCCTGCTTTTCCTAACTGGTTTGTTGGCTGTTGGCTGATGCCTTGTGTTTGACAAAACTATGGCCCCATCTGTGCACGAGGTGCCCCTTTGGCTCTATTACATGTGGCTGACTTCCTTTAGAAACAGTCATTTTCATGCTGTTGAGATTTTTCCGTTTTTTTAATGATGTAAGTTTGGACAAGAGCCTTTTTTAGTATCACTTAAGGAATAAATCAAAATTGATAAGAGAGAAGGAGATAAAAAGTGAGGCAAAGCTTCTGGGCTGTCAAAATTACTTCAGTTCATCTAAAATCTCTGGAGTTTTTGAGTCACCCACCTGCTGTGGGCAAAAATAAATGCTTTCAACTCAGGGAATTTCAATCAATTAAATATATCATCAATTAACATAAAATTCCAATCACTGATTCCAGTATTGAGAAAAAAAACCCAAACAAATAAATAAACAAACACTTATGGCAAACACTTCAGCTTCCCTCCAACACCTCTCCCCATCTTTCTGGTCTCAAATGCCCTCGCTGCATGTTGCATGGTCCCCTCAGTGAAGTGACAGTGGTGCAAGGAGATGGGGTTTCCTACTCAGTTTCTCACCTCCGAGCAAGACTCAGGTTGGGTTGGAGACAGATACATCTCAGTGACTACATGCTCTCAGGTGTCCTAGATCCCGCTGGAGTTAGCAGAGAGCTATGGCAGAGTTGCAGAGAGCTAAACAAGCGCATTGGAGTGACTGAAGGGCATCACAGACCTCCCCATATGGGACACGAACTACAGACTTCCTTGCAAAGGTGAGTTAAACTGGAACACCTAAAATGGCACAGGATGTGCAAGTGTGGGCAGATGAGCCCTAGTCCTTACACGCCAAAAAGTGATTGAGCTGAACAGCCACTAAAGACCCAATTCAGCTGATTAGATATAGGCATCCATCCCCTGGTGCACAAGACATTGGAGTTGACGTGGCAACCCATGGGGAACATGCACCCTTCTGGGATAGCCTCTGGATGCTACATTGGGTACCACAGAGCATGTAAAATTATGCTGGATGTCTGTACTGAGTCAATTGAACAGATATTTAGATGGCTATTTTAGGGTGAACTGAATAATTTCCTAGGCTCTGCTGTTTGTTTTGACTTAATTACCACTGCTATAACAGGAACTTGCAACAATAGACCATATGCAGGTTCCTGCTTGTGAACATAGTTGTGAAATCCCACCCTTATTGTCTATACATGCCTATGTGGACATTGAATGAGAAAACTCTGCCTAGTTAACATGCCTAGTTAAATTGAAAACTAATTGGAGATCAGTGTGACCTGCGGGCAGAAATCAGAAGGGGTGGAGGAGAGAGAACCTGAGAAATGCAGCACCTAGGAGAACTGGATATATGTGACTGGGGAATCTTTGTCAAAAGAAATAAGAAGTCTGTAGCCTAAATTAATCTAGAGGACAGAACTGCTGGGCAGAACAGGCAGGAACCACTCCAGGAGCTAACAAAGGCTTGAAAGCATAGGATATGAAACTAGGTAGTGTTAAGATAACAGTAATATGTCCCACTTGTCATCCAAATTGTAACACTAATATTGAAAACTATGCACTGCTGAGGAACAGCAGAAATGAAGACAAATGTCATGGAGGAGTACTGTAATAATGCAAGAAATACGACTGAAAGAAATATGAAGAGAACATATGGGGAAAAAAGGATCTGTTTAAGTCAAACTCAGTTCAGAGAAGGACAGCTGAAGAGGTTTTAGCAGAATGGTGCTACGGGTCTCTGGTGAATTCTTACAGTTAGAAATGAACAGAGATTGTAGTATTATTGGAGACAAATACTGTCAGATAGTTTGGTGCTATAGTATAGCATAACACGATGACTGCTTTTTTTCTGTTTGTCCTTAGAGTCACGTGGCCTGCATGTGACCCATAATCCTACATTGTTCCCAGATAATACTAATATTATTGTTACATTAGTCTGTAATGTTGCTCATAATTTGATTACCTTTAATCAGTCTCTGTAAGTGGATAAGTTAAAAAAAGCCTCCAACGTACCTTTCTAAATACATTACTATTATTATTTCAAAATGGCAAACTTTGATAAATTAAGGGAAGTAAATGGTGAAGTGGATTGGATTTGCATCGGATTGGTGGGCAGCCCAAGGTCCCAAGTGTCAGGGAAGCATAGAATTTCCTCAATCAACAGAACAAAATCTATTTGGACCTTGAACCTCCAGTGATGGAAAGAAACCTGCATATAAGGGCTTCTTATGAAGAGTTGCAGGGTACAAGGAAAAGGAGAGAGATGACAAAACAGGCTTCAAAAAGTCAGGACTAAGAAGCATTTTTTTTATGCTTTAATAAAATATTTTTCTTATACTACATTCTTGTCAGTTTTTAATTTCTTTGTTACCACTCTGCATGGCTTTAATTGATTGAAAAAGAAAGAATAGAAGAATGAAGGGAGGCCATTTGTGAGAAGTGTTCTTGAGAGAGCTCTTAAGCCGTGTTTTCCTTTTGTCACGCTGTGTATCGGGAAGTAAATGTGAATGAATGACACCAGCAAGCATCTGAGGAACCCTGCGAAGTGGAAATGACATTTTCCCAAAGTGCTACCCAGCTGCCAGTGTAAGCCTTTTCGTGTGTCTCCCTGGACCCATCATGTGGTATAAAAGGCTCAGGCAGATGAGGGATGGAAGTGAGGAATATCTGCTCCCTGGAACTCATTCCCACAGTGGAAGGATGATGAGAGCTGGTGGTGAAAACAGTTTGACTTTCTGATGTGTTTTCTCACGGTTCATGGAGATCTTCACAGAAACAGGTTTGCAAGGAGAACCCCAGACATGTGAGATGAGCTTGGGGGATACCAAAATGCCCAAGTCCATAATATGTCTACCTGGGGATCCACTGGCCTGAGATTGCTGCACTGCCCTGTGCCAGGCCAGGCATTGTAGCCCATGATGCACAGATCCTCCCTGGTCACCAGCTCGGTCTGAATGTTCACCAGGGTTTTTTAATGAGGGAAAGGGAGGAAAGGTAAAACCTCTAGAGGTGGAAGCTGAAAAATTCGTATTATCACTTGCAGCCTCCTCTGTGTTTTGAGATATCAGGTTGTTTAGGAAGCCTGAAGGGGCAGATGCTCTCTCCTGTTTTGTATTTGCGCAACACTTAGCGGTGAGGATGAGCAGGTCCTTTTTGGGACATTTGGGAATAAGACAATACAAATGAGACTATTAACTCTTCCTCAGACAAATGCGTCATCCCTTTAGTGGTTACTGGAGTCTGAAGTGTACTTCAAATGAAAATAAAAAAACCCAAAATACTCCTCACAAAAAGGCAAGAAACTGCTTTTGCTTTAAAAAAGCTCAAGGGTAATTTGTTTCCTTTGCCTGAAGGAAATCTCTTGGCTGTATGTAATTTCTTGTCTTATTATGTGCTTTCCCCTCTAATTATTACTATTCCTGCTCAGGTTGGACTTTAATTATAAAATATCAATTACAATTTCTGCATGTTTATTGGCTGGAATGGCTACTGGATCCAACAATTATCTGGAGTACTATGCTGAATTCAAGCTCAAAGCTCTGTCTTTTGAAAAGGAAAAAAAACCTGCCAATCCCCCTGACTGACCACAGGAGATAATTTCTTCATACCAGCTTTCATAATAAACTATGAAAATTGACTTCTGAATATCAATTAAGGTGTTTTCCAAAGCAATTCTCCTGTTTTGCTAATTTTTTTTAATGGTTATTTTTATTGAAAGTATGGGAAACTATTAAAAAAGATAATTGCATAGCTTTCAGCATGGGAAAAAGACAAGATGGGACATTTTTATGACGCAGATTTGAATACGTTCGATTTGGCTGTTTCATTGCTTCATCAAATGCAGCTTCTGGGGCCCAGCTACTGCCGCTGGGTTACACTGTCCAGGAAATGTCCAGATTCATATTCTAGGGATGAACAGCTAAAAGAGCTCCAGGGCAAGTCTGTATTTTAAACAGCAGTTTGGCTTCATTACATGAAACCACAGAGGTATCGCACCATTCACTTGAGAGGAGTGGTTTTGCATTTGCATTAGCAAAGAATATCATCCTTGTTGGCCAGTTTTTGCAGCAGCTGGCATAAGTGTTGTACCTTAGGACTCCAATGGGACCACTCTTGCAGTAAAACATGATTCAGCATGAATAGGGGTGGCAGGAGCTAGTCCTAAATTGAATGGATGGAGGGTTGGAGTCCTCCATACAAACCTCAGAGCATTGCCTCTCCTCACTGAGTCTGTGCATTTTATGCCACGACACTATTAAGTGCGTTCTATTCTAATTCATTTACCCGTGCTGGTTTTGGTACAGTGTGGCTGATGATACCATTAGAAATCTGTCCAGAGTTAAAAGAAAAATACAGGCGCTGTCAAAGCCCTGCTGGCCTGTGGATAGGTGCAGATGGGTGGTGAAGTATCCCACCCTTGGTAGATTTTCCTGTGGCGATGCCTGGATGTGCCTTTCTCTTCCGTCTTCTTGATCTCACACAATTCATATTCATATGTGCTTTGCATCCAGCCTTTCTTCTCCAGAGTGCTTGTGCCCTGTGCCTCCAGTGAGAACTTGCCCTCATGTCATTCCTGCAGTTCCTGCCTTCCTACTCTGAAGGGCACCTTCCTGCCCAGCCCCTTTCCTCTGTCATTGCGCTTTTGCTGGCTCACCAGTGAAGCTCCAGGTCTATAACCAGTCATGCTGGGGAGAGCTGTGACGAAGTGAGCTAGGTTCTACAGCCGTGACACTCTACCCTAATGAAGCCTTTGATGCCATGCCATGATCCTTTCCGTCCTTCATCTTCCTCTTCCCCCTTCCTCGGCTAAGTACTTACTGTCTCATGACTTCTGACAAATGGCCAGGAGTGCCTTTTCTCAGGCTCCCTGTTTACCCCTGCAGGCGGGAACGCAGCTGTGGCTCCTTGCCCCTCCTCTTGGGGCTGGGTCCTCCTCTGAGGTCTGGAAACACCACCTATGCTCCTGTGTCCTGCCTTGGGATTTGCCTTCCTTCCTGCAGAAGTCTCTAAACTCTGCTGGTCTATGAGGAGGGAGGTGCCAAGAGAAAAGGGAGGAAAGACAGGACCCTCTGGATGATGAGGAAGAATAAAGAATCAAGTGGAAGTTTGGGGTCAGGAAATGAGAAGCTGGACTGAGAGCTGCAGAATGGGCAGGTTGGGAGGCTTGTAGCATGGATGCAATTTTGGCACCATACTGCTCAACTCCTTCAACACACTCTGAGACTTCCACCCCTTCTCAGGAGTATCGAATAATATCAGAATAATAAGAGAAACCACTTGTAGGGTTTGTTCTGCAAAATATTTGCAGCTGATGCTTCAGCCAAGTATCAATTTTAATACATAATGTCATAAGCAAACATTCGTACAAACCAAACATGGTAGTCTGGAGCTACACCTGATCTCCTTCTATGACAAGATGACCCAATTATTGGATGAGGGAAAGGCTGTGGATATTATCTACCCAGACTTTCAAAAAGCATTTGACACTGTTCCCCATAGAATTCTCATGGAAAAACTGTCTGCTCATGGCCTGGATGAGCATACGATCTGCTGGATCAAGCACTGGTTGGATGGAAGGTCCCAAAGAGTGGTAGTCAATGGAGTTAAATCCAGCTGGCAGCAGGTCACAAGTGGTGTTCCTCAGGGCTCAGTGTTGGGACCATTTCTCTTTAACATCTTTATCGATGATCTTGATAAGGACATAGAATGTATCATCAGCAAGTTTGCAGATGACACGAAGCTAAGTGGGAGTGTTGATCTGCATGAGGACAGGGAGGCTCTACAGAGAGACTTGGATAGATTGGACCGATGGGCCAACGCTAATGGAATGAGTTTCAACAAGGCCAAGTGCCAGGTCCTGCACTTGGGCCACAACAGCCCCATGCATCACTACAGGCTTGGGGAAGTGTGGCTGGAGAGCTGCCTGGCAGAAAAGGACCTGGGGGTTCTAATTGACAAGTGGCTGAATATGAGCCAGCAGTGTGCCCAGGTGGCCATTTGGGCACCTCAGTACGAGAAAGATATCAAGGTGCTGGAGCGAGTGCAGAGGAGGGCAATGAAGCTGGTGAAGGGCCTGGAGAATAAATCTTATGAGGAGTGATTGAAGGAGCTGGGACTGTTTAGTTTGAGGAAGAGGAGGCTGAGGGGAGACCTCATCACTCTCTACAACTACTTGAAAGGACATTGTAGAGAGGTTGGTGCTGGTCTCTTCTCACAGGTAATTAGCTATAGAACAAGAGGGAATGGCTTCAAGCTGCAACAGGGTAGGTTTAGACTGGACATTAGGAAAAAATTCTTCACAGAAAGAGTGGTCAGAAACTGGAATAGGCTGCCCAGGGAGGTGGCGGAGTCACCATCCCTGAATGTGTTTAAGAGTCATTTAGATGTGGTGTTAGGGGATATGGTGTAGGGGAGAACTTTGTAGAGTGGGGTTGATGGTTGGACTCGATGATCCCAAGGGTCTTTTCCAACCTAAATGATTCTATGATTCGGTGATTCTACACAGGGTCGGCAGAGAGCAGTGCTTATGTGAGAGAGGTTGGCTGAATATTTTCTGTAACAGTGCAAGCACTTGGGCGTTGCAAAGCTGATGGTCACGTTGCCTAGCAGACTGTGGAAGTGGCAAATGGATTGCTCAGCAAATGGCTATATATGGACAGTGACATTTCACCAAGCAGTTAGATGAGAAATAGTTGTGGACAGGAGCCACCTTTTTCACTCTGTGTTTGTACATCTCCTCGCACAGTGAAATCCTGAGCTTTTTGTGGGTGGCAAAGTGTTGCTGTGCTACAAAAAAAACAACACAAAGCACAGTAGAAGGAACTGATTGTAGGCTTTCCCATTAACTGTATGAACACCAATAGATGACAACGTACATCATGATTGTACCACAGCTTCTTGGGTGTCTTTAGCATGGTTGCCAATTAATCCTTTTCAATGCCTGTGTTCGTCTTTAGGTGTCACGTTGTGATGGAGGCAGCATGGCTCTGTTTGCCACCAGTCAGTCCATACCACGCCAGTGTGAGCCATCCCGGGGCTTGGCATGCTGCTGCTGTATTAGCCCTGACCAGATGAATGGGACCACAGCAAATGCTTCCACGATGTGAAACCCATAAATACCGAGCTGTATGTAGCACACAGCTGGAATCCGGTACTGTTATTGCTGCGCCCGACTCAAGTGACAGACGTGAGAAATGTCTGTGCCTTGGCAAGTAACTGGCATTCTTATGATTGTTTGCAACACACTGTTGATGATGAATAAATGAGCGCGGGTGCAAACATGCTTCTGAGTTCGTGACTGGACTGCACCCTTTGCAGACATGTTTCTGCCTGAATTGAGACACAGCAGTGACTGCAGCATCTCCCCGTTGTTCCTGTCTATCACATTCACTGGCTCAGTGTTTACGGGTTATGGGAATAGCTGGATGAATTACTGTGCTCACTGGACGCAGAGTGCTCCAGTCTGTATATTGTGGTTTGCCATCACTAGTCACCTCACAGCTCTGTCCAGAGACAACAGTGATTTCTAATAGCCTTCTACCAGCACTTCTACCCTTGACATTTCTTTCCTTTCCACCCCTCGTGCTGCTTCTCTTTGTTCTAGTCACACCAAATTCTATCTCTTTGCCCTCATCTACACAGACATCTCGGCAGCCACAGACCCCAGTGTCTGAGTGTGATTGTGCTTTGCCTTCTATTCTTGGGAATAGTATGAATGGTATCCAAATCCTCTGCTCCCCTGCAGTCTGACTTGTCTGACATCAGCTACCCTTTCAAACCACAGCCACAGAAATCACTGAGTTGTAAAAAATAGAGCTGGGAGGGCCTCCAGACTTCCCTAGGCTATTCCTCGTTCCTTAAATAACCCTTTCAAACACAGGCTTGCGTCTGTTTTCCTGTGCAGGGACCTCATTGTCCTCAAAAATCTCTCTTACCTTGCATATAACAGTGTCTACCTGTGATTTAGTTCATGTTCCCCTCTAACTTCATTGCTTGTTTGCCAGTACATTTTGGGGACTCCTGGCTCTCATTCTGATGATGAACCCAGGTCCTTGACTGGGTTCTCCTGCTGAAGTGTGGCAAGTAGTTTAGAAAAGCTGCAGAGTATGATGCACCCGACCCAGGGAATCTGACATCAGACTTCATGGTACTGCTCCACAAACATGACTGCGAAACTAATTTTGAGGATTCACTTTTATGCATAAGAAAGCAATTAAGGACACAAAAGAAATTAAGAAACGCTGAGGAGGGTCAGAGCAACGGACCCTCTTGCTCAGCATGCTGTTTATGACAGTGGCACTGGGAGATGTTAATCTGTAAGATCATGTGAAGCTGGCCACTTTCTGTGGTCCATTCCCCTCATACTCCACCAGTATTAAGCCTCTAAGTACTTGGCTGCGAGGCCATTTCCTCTAGGCAAAACACTGGGATCTGGGATTCATCTGCTTTATAGAAGGTGAGAAGTGCTCATCCGTGACTACTTCCAAATTAAGGGTGAGAGTGATTTCCAACTAATCATACCTGCTCCACTGGGAGCACTGCAGCATGTGCTAGAGACAGACACATCACAGACTCTCCCTCAGAAATAGATGTAACCCTGTCTTAAAACTACTTAGGATTTTTCATTCCTATAAGGCTGCTCCACTGCCTGTAGTTGTCATCAGCTTCTCTCTTATTTCCTTCACAAATTTATGACCAGCAGCAGGTGTTGACCTATTTCTTTGTTGTATGGCCTTCCCTTGCTGGTGTTTCCCAGCCCAGCATAGGCAGCAGTCTTCCCCTTTCAGCTTTCACTTTGCTGGGCTAACCAAGGCAGGCTCTATGAAATCTTTGTCTTATTCTCTGGATAATACGAATTACCTTTCCTCCAGTAAAGGTTTATTCTCGTCTGGAATGTTTTCCAAACTAGACTGAACTCAGTTATGCCAGACTTAAGGGCTGGATGAAGATGACAAACTCATTTCACACAGACTGTATCAAAAAAGACTCCAGAGAAACAGTTTTCAGTTGCTAGATTTGAATTATCAAGCTGTTTGTCTCTAGTAAACAGCATCAGTCAGATTTTTAGGTCACATCAAAATGGGCGTGTCAGGAATTCATGGTTAAAAGAAAAAAGTATCCAACAACAGAAAACCCAGACAGTCTCATGAGGATTCCCTCACCTTGGGTGGAAGTCTTGTGCAAACCACTGGGGCTTTCTGATGTGTTTTTCTTAAGCTGCAGCTGCATCCAGCTCTGCACAGAAAAACAACATGACCTACTCCCCAAGGCCTGTCCCTTTGCAAGCCTCACCCTCTCCACCACTTCTGGATCCAACAGGGGACCAAAGGCATGGGGGTGGGTTCAGTTTTACGTGGTCATAATCAGACTATGGAAAAAAATTTTGAAAAGTTTTCAGCTCCAAGGATCAGATTTTGGATAGTGTTCATTAATAACCATCGACCTAGAAATCTAAGCTCACGTTTTGGGGATAATTCAAGATCTTGTCTAGAGAGAGCAGGAGAGGCAGTGCAGATCTTGGGGATTTTTTCACCATTTTTCTGTGGAATATTTTAGTGCTGCAGAGTCTGGAGCTGCACTACTAGGCACTGTGGGAACCTCACTTCAGCAAGGCTGCAAGGGGATGACTACAGAGAGAGAAAAAAAACCCCAAACCAGGAGTGGTATTTTCTGAGGTAGTAAAGTACCTCTTCTGAAAAATATTCTGCGCAAAGATCAGAAAGCTCAGTCTTCATAAAATAAAGCTTTTTTGTTTCCAATAAGTGCATGTTTACAGAAGGGTGCACAGCTACACAAAAGCATACCACAGCTGGCTGATACACTGATAATCAGTGTATGATAATACAACATGAAAGCAAAGAATAAAAGGTAAATTTTTTTAAACACAAGGTATCTGCTCCAGGAAGGTATCTGTCAACACTTTCCTAAGCCCCTATTTCCAAAGGAGCAAGAAAGTTCATTGGTCAAAAAGACTTAACACTGCTTTCAAAGGCAGTCTCTTGCCTGAAGTCTCTTTTTTTTTTTTTTTTTTTTTTTTTTTTTTTGTATGGAGATGCAAGTATGGTCTGGACAACAAGGTTATGCTAAGAAAATCTTTTTGTCAACATTCAGCTCACAATCTCTTTTCTGCCTCAATTCTCCACTATGACACACCTCACACAACAGAGCCATGAGTTAATCGTCGACTTTTTGCTTGAACAACAGTTGTTAGTTTTATTTTATGGAAATTCACTCACCTGAGAGTTTTCCAAGACCAATATAATCAGTCATCTGGGTATAACATTTCAAAATTAAGGCACACCTGCATTTATCGATTTCATCTGAAGAAAGCTAACTAGCTATTAACACTCCACCCGCTTTCATTTGGAGCATATTTATTCCCATTCTCATTTTCTTGTGCAGTTTAACCAAGCCTTAGGGTATTGGGTTGGTCTTTGGTCCTTACATGTAGGAAAAGTTGGTCGCTCTTCAAGAGTTATAGTACAAATTTAGAGTCTTTCAGAAATTGTAGGCTCAGATGCTTTTAATGCCTGACCTGGAGGAATTAGCTGGAAGGTGGAAGTGTGATCTCTGCCAGTTACTGTCCATGACAGTGGAGCAGCTAAGAGTGAGCAGGGAACACAACACAAATGGTCTGCCCTTAGGAGCCTAGCAGCTTCCCTGAGAGCCCTGGTTACACACAGATACACAGATACAGATGTATGTATAGGTGTGTATATATATATATATTTATCTAAGAGACAGAGAGGGAGAGAAAGAGCTTTTGGTGCAGGAGAGGAAGGGGAACTTCACCCTTCCAAAAGAGTCATGCTCTCTGACAGTCCTACATAAAGAACCTCCTGGGGTTTGTAGCCCCAATTCTGAGCTCTTCATGCATTGGGAAGATTAAAAAGAAAAACCCCCAAACACACTGATACTTGATCTCTGTTAAAGGAGGTAATTATCAGATGAGTGTCTACATAAGGGATACATTATTGCTTAATAGTAATGATGTGGCAATTCTAATTACTTCTGTAGATCTTACACCACTTACTATTTTTGAACAGAACAATTAGTTTAATTACACATTGTTTCCAAAGTGGCTGAGCGCTCGTCTGGCTCTAAACGCGCACAAAGGTTAAAGCGTCTCAGCTGTTGTCTCCCAAGGAACAGGAACACCATACCCAACGGGGGCCAGCGCAGCCCCAATGAGCTCATCAGCTGCTCCACCCAAAAACTGGCTGCAAAGCCCGAAAGCAGCCCGCTGCTCCTGAGCACTCTGCGTAAAACTCGGCTGGAGTGTGAGGGAGAGGGAAAGGAAAGGCTGTGTGGGAGCGGATGAGCTCAGTCCAGGGGCAGAGCATCTCTCAGTTCTGGTGATGATGGATTTGACTGCTCTTGGAAACGCAGTGGAAAAAGTGATGCCTCATAGATGGCAGGGAAGCCCTTATGCACAAGCATAGGGAGAAAAGAAATCAAAATTACTCTGGGCGGCTTTTTTGGTAACGGATTCGTAACTGGGAACAGGCAGAGATTTGTTGTTGTGCTTTTGTAAGGCAGTGGTAGGCCTACCAAAGCTGAGGAAGGGTAAAGTGTAGGGCAAGGATAGATGCCACTCTGAGGTTTTGTTTCCTAAAGACAGAGATGACCAAAAGGGAGCTACATGAGGGGAGAAGAAAGCCCTTTTGGGCTATGCTTTTGCAGCAAACATGAAGGATGGAATAAAGGAATGGAATAATTAAGTCCCTCAGAAGGACACTTCCTCATTGTGGTGGATTGACCCTGGCTGGGCTCCAAGTGCTCACCAAAGCCGCTCTATCACTCCCCCTCCTCAACCAAACAGGGGGAGAGAAAATGTTGTGAAAGGCTCATGGGTTGAGGTAAGGACAGGGAGAGATCACTCACCAATTACTGTCACGGGCAAAACAGACTTGACTTGGGTAAAATTAATTTAATTCATTACCAATCCAATCAGAGTAGGGTAATAAGAAATAAAAATTAAATCCCAAAACATCTTCCACTGACCCCTCCCTTCTTCCCAGTCTCAACTTCACTCTACCTCCTGCCCTGAGCAGTGCAAGGAGACGGGGAATGGTAGTGGTGGTCAGTTCATCGCACGTTGTCTCTGCCGCTCCTTCCTCCTCAGAGTGAGGACTCCTCGCACTCTTCGCCTGCTCCAGCGTGGGATCCCTCCCACAGGAGACAGTCCTCCATGAACTTCTCCAATGTGAGTCCTTCCCACAGACTGTGATTCTTCATGAACTGCTCCATTGAGGGTCCCTTCCACGGGTGCAGTCCTTCAGGAACAGACCATTCCGGTGTGGGTCCCCCATGGGGTCATAAGTCCTGCCAGCAAACCTGCTCCAGCGTGGGCTCTTCTCTCTACTGGTCCACAGGTCCTGCCAGGAGCCTGCTCCAGTGCAGGCTCTCCAAGGGATCACAGTCTCCTTCGGGCATCCACCTGCTCCAGCATGAGGTCCTCCAGGGGATGCAAGTGGATATATGCTCCACTGAGGTAGTAGAAAGCCCTGGGAGGGAGGTAAGGGATGTGTAGCTGGATGATGGCTTCAAGATCGAAGCTGGTCTGTTGTTGGCACCACACAAGCTTTCCCACAAGTTCTCCCATAAGCTTCACAGATCAACCAAGGAAGGGGGAGTATTTTCTACTCGCTCTCTGCTGCTCATGTTTTACAGTCAGTGTCCATAACTTTGCAGCTTGCAGGACTTAATCAAAGATTTTAATTCCCATCCTCCTTGTCAGTGGGTAAGAGTACAGTTTTTTGAGAGACTGTGGTTTATTTTGCCAGGTCTATGGCAAACGTTGAGCATGTGACAGAGTAATGGAATTGTGTAATTAGTCCTGAGTACTGCAATCACCTCAGACTCCAGTTTATAAATTATTACACCCTATTGCCTGGCACTGGGGGAGAAAGGAGTTTGTGCATTGACCTTCCATGCTGCTTCTGCAGTTGCTCAGCTTCATTGATCTCTCTGGACATTGCAAGGGACTTGCTGGAAAAATCCAACTACTGCAGACACAGGCAAAGAGGCTGGAGATCAGGTGTAAAGACCTGCACATCTTGCATTCAGTGTGAATGAATACCATTAATGGATGCCTACAGACTTTCCCACAAGCCTTCATTAAGCTTGTATGAGTGTATCTTATCGGAAGATCTCAGAAAGAAACGGGGCATGTCCATTCATTCATACCAGTGGCAACCACAATAATGAAGTAATCAAACACGATGTGCAGTATGCAACAGTGCCCGTTTGCAGGTGCACTGTTAGATGTGAGCATACAGGGTGTGCTGCAGCCACCCAGGACTCTGTTGTGCAAAGCTGTCGCTTCACAGCACGTTGTTCCAAGGAAAGTAGCCTGGAGAAAAAACCCAGCCTTTCCACACTGGTGCATTTGCAGGTCCTGTGGGTGGGTTTCCACATGAAGACCCTGTCACTGCTTCCATTACCAAAGCTCTGCTTTCTAATAGCAGCGTGAAATGAGTCTTCTACACTGTGCACATCCCTTCCTCTGTTCTGTGCTGAAGTTACCCACATCTCTACACGTACCTTTGCTCTGAGCTAGGGCTCCTACTCCCTTTCTGCATGCCGTTTCTGAGCCAGCCTTTTTCACACTGCTGGTTTATTTTTTCTGTCAAAACAGCTGGTTATTTCTGAATAACAAGGAATGAATGTCAGCGTAAGGACAGATAACCTTGATGGAGCTTTGCTTCTCTGGGGAGTCCCTATGTGTAGTCCTTCTGCTTCAGCCAGGCAGGCATCAGCAGCTTCCTAATCAGCATGGCAAAGGGATCTCTGTGATTCAACTGGGCAGGAGCAAATGAGGAAGAAGAGGTGTCCCCTTCCTCCTGTGCTCTGCAACACATCCCTGAACGCACTAGCTTTCTACTGTGTTGGGACACTGTCAGCCCTCAACATCTCCTCCCAGCTGAAGAAAGGATCTGTGAACCCCATCTCCCATCTCATCCTTTCACCCCCCACGGCCTCAGTCCTGCTGTTCAGGGCTGAACTGGGTGAGAGGGAGAGTAGCTGGATGGTAGTTCACTGCAAAGGGTCATCTGCAAGCTTTTGGAGAGGGCACAAATCTTTCATGCTGAATCACTGTATTCACACATGGCAGAGGCCAGAACATACCCCCAAAAGAGACCAGAGGGGGAATGGTGATCCTGTCACCCCCGTTCATGGTCTCATGGGGCTGATGATCTTCTGCTGCCCCTCCTGTACCCTCTGCAATGAAGAAGTCACACACCAATCCAAATGTTTCATCAACTGAAGCAACTCCCTTATTTACTGAGCCACTTGCTTGTTTTGTGGGTTGCAGTAGCAGAGCAGTGACGAGAACTCACTGTAGGCATCGGAGAGAGACTGAGTGAAGCCAAAAGCTCACAGACCCTCAGGGAGCTGTCTGAAGCTAGGTGGAGCACCCGACTCCCTTGTGGGCTATCGGCAACAAAAATTGCTGAGGTGCACAAGCTTTGCTCCTTCCTGAGGCCCCACAGCTTGGAACACAGCTTTTTACTTGCTTTGCAGTCAGTTGCTTCTGTTAGCAAACCTGCTGCAAGAGAAACCCACTATGAGGGGTTTTTTTTTATAACAAGGCTGCATTCCTACCTTCTGTGTTATTTATACATCAGTAAAGATTACTTGTAATATTTTTCACTTCTGTAACGTGTTCTATCTGGGGAATCTCAGAACATTTTGCAAACATTAATTAATTAGACTTGCAGCACCACTATTTACTAGCTAATTGTTGGCCTTGTTTTTAAAGAAGATTAGTTTCCATCAGCTCTAGATGCTCCATCTCCCACATGCAGAAGAACCTATGTCAGGACATGTGCAGCAGATGGACATGGTATTAAAATGCGCAGGCTGCCCAAATCCCTTGTCTGTACTGTGGCATCAGATTACGTGCTTTAGAAAAACAATCTAGTTCTAGAACTGAGATGCTTGAATAATCAGGGGACGAGATGTGTTGTAACAGCTGGCTTAAAAAACAACACGTGAATGACTTGATGGCTAAATTCAGATGAGGGTTGTGCTGGATGGAAAGGGGTTTCACTTTTTTGGAATTTATAAACCTTTTTTCCATGGGCTTGTGTTGCCTAAATTTAAACTATTTTTTTTTTGCTTCACTTGACCTGCTAGTATTGGGATTTTTGACCTGTTTTTAGCAAGGAATACGAATTGAAAAGGCTGTATTCATTCCTATCTGTTAGCTATGTTTCTCTATAGGCATCTTGGTTTTTTCAGACATCTCCACTCCTCTCCTTTGTATTTGCAGACCGTGTGTTTGCATACTTCTTATATAGACATTGTGATTTCTCTGACACAATTACAAAGAACAGTCTGGATTCTTTTATTTCTCAGTATGTTCTTATATTAGTGTTCACCCTCCAAATTCAACACCAAAATGTTTTCTCAGGAAAAACATGAAAACTGCCAGAATTATTATATTTGGTTCTTGACTGCTCAAACTTTAAAGTGATACCTTAAAGGCAATTCCTTTTGTGGTCCTGGATTTTATTTTCTTCCCAATTCCTTTTGTGCATTTCTACGTTTCTGTGCTGAATCAATATAATGCCAGACAATATGAAAAAAATAGAAAACAATCTATGGAATGATAAATAAATCTGTCACACATAATCTGAGTCTAGGCTTTAAAAAAAAGCATTACCAGCATCTGACACAGAGGGAGAAAAGCATATTGCTGCTGTTGCTATTTGCTGTTGAAACCATTTCTTGCTGTTTCTACTTACTTTAACTTGAGTTTATTTAGGTTTTGCCGATGCCCCACTCCAGACAATTTCTGTGAGTGAAAAGAAACCGACCAGTTTTTATGTCCCCCCACTGTTTCCCAGCAAAATATCAAATCTCTTCCCCTCTTTTCTCCCACTCAAGACCCACTGTTTCTGAACAGCAAGTATTGCTGAAATTGATTTGCTTTAAATGAGAAAGTCCTACTATAGGAGGAGCCTACATGCCACAGAAGGGCCACAAAGTTGAACTGTATTGAAATTCTGATTACTTTTCCTTTTTTACATCCTTAACAACAGTTGGGGCAGTAGCAAGAGAGTCGGTCCTCTTACCCAAGCTCAGCAATACAATATCCCACAACAGCAGTAGGGTAATAGAAGTGCTGTGATGAATTGATGGGTTCATTAGTCTACAATCAATGGATAAGACTTCATAATAGAATAGACCTCACAGGAGCCAAATACCAGTGCTTTAATTGCAGCAGGTGCTCAGTGCCAGGGCATGTATTAAAAAGAAAAATTAAATGTTTCACTGGAACAAAAAAATCCCTAGAATCAAGTAGACTACAAGAACAAAGAACAAGTTGCCAAAAGAGAAAAGAAAGAAAAGGGAACAAATTAACTACCCTGCTCATTTCCAGCTTTGCAAACTGGAGCTGTATAACTGAAAGCTGAGTTTGTTGTCTGTTATCTGGCCCCCATTGCAGTAATATCTGCGTTTATGCAATCTGAGATGTGCTTGTCCCCACAGCACCTCTGTGAGACCAGGGAAGCTCTCTTACTGCCTTTGACAGCAGAGAAGTGACAACTCAGAGGCACAAGCATATCCAAGCACTTCATCTCTGCTGGGATGAGCAGAGAGCCAGCGTGCAAGGGCTTGGGTGGGAAGGAATGGGAAGGGACGGGATAGGGCTCCATCCTGCTGGCCCCCTCCTGCCCCCCAGCACAACACACTGCCCATTTGCAGGCACCGCCCATTCTGGAAGCAGAACATGAAAATGAGCTTTCATGCTTCCTCTGCTGCTGCTGTTCTCCTTTATGACCTGTTCATGGCAGACAGAGAATTAGACTGAGATCTGAGTGACCTGCACCCTCTTCCAGCCTCTGCAGCTGGGCTTCTGTCCCCATCTCCAGGAATCACTTTGCATCACGGCTGCCTTTGCGTCAGGTACGTGCACAGCAGCACCCTCACCTCAGCAGGCTGCAGATGTAACACAGACTCCGGGCAACTCTAACAGTAAAATATACACCTTTTTCTCACTTGGTGCAGGTGAAGGATGTGTGTCCTGGAGGTGTTCAGCCCCAGACCCCCGCTGGTGTGGTGGAACGATATAAACCAAGTGGGAGAAGGGGGCACCATGTGGGTGGTAGAGCACCAAGCTACAAGAAAAGGAGAAATAAGTACTAACAGGTCAGGAGTTTGTGGGTTTGTGGTCTACAAAACACGCTAATTATGATTAGAGAGAGGATCATTCTAGCATTCGGGACAAATTCTGTACTCAGTTACTCAATTTTGCCGCAACTGAGGTTCTGGGATGCCCAAATGCTGGTGTGCTTGGACCCAAATGGACAAACCTAGCCCTGTTTTTAATCAGTCCCCACATCACTTACTTCAACAGAGGTTATGTAGGTTATACAAGAGTGGATTATTTCCTCTTGCACACAGTCAAGTTCCCAAAGAAATGTACATTGAAACCAAACCTAGAAAAGTTAAAGGGAACAGGCTAACAGCAAGTGTCTGTGACAATGTCTCTTGCCAACAAAAATGTGGCTGAGTACAGTGCCTTAAATATAAATGCAAGAGAAGATATTTATATAAATACGAGAAAACCCATTTAAAAAGTATATGATAAATATGCATATCTGTTAGGGTATCTACACACATATGTTTTTGTACTTGTCTATACACACATGTGGGGAAACTAGCAAGTTTATATATAGAGAGATATATGACTGTATATGTATATATGAACAATATTACAGTGTATATGTGTGGGTTTCTTTCAGTGTATTTGTATATATCTGTATATAAACACAGACACACACTGTGTGAGACTTATGAAGATGCCTGTTCCTGTGGTCATGATAATCTCTGTAGTGGAACTGCACACTGAGAATATTTTTGTAAGGTTTAAGTTTTTCATATTTCAAGACTTCAGTGATCAGCATCTGTTCAATTTACCACAAGGTGGAAATTTACCATAATAAAAGTGGAAATGAGCTGCTTACAGCTGATCTCTGTCTCCTCATGCGGTATGTCTACATGTCACACTCTTGTACTTCTTAGATCTGCCAGTTGTCCATGCCATCTACTTATTTGTGGGCACTCTGGCTCTGCTCAGGGACAGGCGGTTCGTCTCTCTTAGCAAGGAGGCTCCAGTGGATGCACATCTGCTGTCACCACGAGTAAAACAGGCATCCTGGACATAGCTGAGGTTACGAGCTTCCTGATGAAGCATCTGAAGAGCCTGGCTCACCTGGTTTTGTAGCCTTTACTAGTGTTAGCAGATGTATTTTCATCCTTGGTTTCGTATGACTAAAGAACTGGAGAGCTGGACTTTTTTACTGCTGTGGGAAGAAAAATAGGAGAACAAAGGTGATGATGAAGGAGGCAGAGAGGACTTGCTCTTTTCTCTGCCACAGGCTCTCCTTTTCATCTTCAGAGAGTCACTCACACCAGCATTTTCAAAATGCGGCTACTGGTTCCTGGTACTGAATGTAGGACAACTCATTTCGGTACTTGGGTTTCAACATCTATCTTTGGCAGCCTGGTCTGAATAGTTTATCCTTAACACTAAGTGCTGCTTATAATGTTAAGAAGGCTTTATGTACACCATCAAAGATGGGAAACAGTTTCAGTAAGAGATGTTCTTCATGCACAGAGAAACTGCTATCAGCGACTACTGTATTACTCTGTATGCGCTGTGCATACACTGAATATTATCCACTGCAAATTCCATTTTAGTGAGACTGCTGTGGGCCATTGTTCCTTTGTGCAAGGTGTCCTGGGAGAGCACAGCTATTGTCTCTTTCTTCCATTGTCACCGGAGTTCATTTTGTACTTTCTTGGGCTGATAGCTCTGTGCCACTATTGGTCCAATACAGATAGGGCAGACAGGAAAAAAGATGTGGGATCAGCTCGACTTTTTGTAGCATCCTACTGCATTTTATCAGTTCGTTGTTAACAATAGCTGAAGGCAAGGCCTAATGATATGCTGTTGTTAGGAAGCATGAGTCTGAACGTGTGAGGGAGAATATCATAAAGCAGAAATAAAAATAGGGGCAATAATATGAATGTTTTATCTGCTATGAGTCTGTTGAAAGATAATGGGTTGTTATTGAACAGCCTAATGAGAATGAATGAAATATGTATGTCATATAAATAAAGGGAATAACTGCAAGATGTGTTAACAGGGGCTGGGGGCCTGAAATGGAGCAGGAAGTAGCTTCTGTTTGACTTTATAAGAAAATGCTGCTCCGTGACTTCCTTTCTGCATGGCTGACAGGAATTCTTTTCAGGAGCCCAGTATTACCAGAAAAGCCTCTGCCGGCAGCTGGACGTGGGTCAAAGGTAACAAGGATTTGTAGGACTGTGGCTGGGGAGCTCACAGGCTATTTAGCATTCAGGAATAGAAATGAAGGGAAGCCCTGTGTACCGACAGCTAGAATGGGAAACTGGGAAAATCTTGATCTTTCTTTTTTTGGGGACAGAAGTGGTAAAATTTTCATTAGAGCACTACAAAACAAATTATATTTTACCAGCAGGACAGTGCTTTAGTACTCTCAAGGTGGATGATAATAGGAGAACGAGCCCTAGAGACATAAGAAAAGCTTCCTACAGGAAATTAAACCCAAGCTTTGCAAATAAGAACAATAGCCTACGATCCAGGTAAAACTACAGACACAAATGAATGAATACAAAATGAACATTAACAGAGCCTGAAGCAGCGACACCTCAAAATACAAAAGAGAGGAGAGTGGCTTCACAGCACCTACTGAAACGAATTTATAACAATATGCATACTAATGAACCTGAAACACCACTTAGTTTTTGCATCCATTATTCATTGTTCAGCTTTATAGGAAACGAAGCCGTACAATGGAACGATTACAGGGAGCATCACTGGGAGTGGGCTGATAACAGGGAGGAAACAGGAGCAGCATCTGTTCCTTCACCCCCGTCCCCTTGCATGAAAATTACCATAGCATTGGAAAAGGAAAAGCTGCAAGAAGAGAAGCCAGATGAGAGGTGCAAGATGTCTTAGAGCTTTTTTATTTTCCTCCTGAAATCTATGGGGCTGCTGCCCCTGAAGGAGCAGGAGGAGCGAGGAGATGAAAAGAAACACCCTACAAGGGCCTATGCTCTCCCTTGGCTGTCTGGGCATGTTTTCAGGGGCTGATATATTCTTCTGAGAGCAGAAACTGTCTGTTGATGATTAAAGGGCCTTATGTAAGAGAAACAGTATAGATAATGAGCAGAGCCGGTTCAGACAGCAATCTATGAAAGCTCCTGAGCACAGGGAAGCTGAAGGAAGGTGTTCAGAGAGAAACAGACGGAGACAGAAGTGATAGCCCAGGTATCCCAAGTTCTTCTGTGGTTCCTGTCCCTTTATGTCCGTGCAGGCAAAGGCTTTCCCGAATCAGATTTCTCAGCCACCTGCAGGACACATTGAGTCTGACCTGCTGGTGAGTTTACACCACTAGCCAAGACAGTCAGATAATGCATCCTTTCTAAGGAACGAACTGGGTCTTTTTTAGTCCAAGGCAAATTTGGTGAAGATTTTTTTATATATATGATACGTATTTCAAAGTTTCTAATGCTTCTCCTAGACTATGTACCTTTCACATTTTATTTTCCAGTTATCCAGGGCCACAATAAAAGCACATGGTCCCACTCAGACCTGCTGGGATAGCAGATACTTTTTCTGCATTCCACTGCCTTTATTTGCGCCCCTTTGAGCAGACTGCAACAGGCTTGTTTTACTGCAAGCTGGAGCATCACCAATGGGACTAAGTTTAATATCCTGAGAGCTTCTTTTGCATAAATAAACTGGAAACAGAATGGCTGAGGTTGGAAGAGACCTCTGTAGGTCATCTGGTCCACCCTTCCACAAAAGATGGGACACAAGCTTCTTCACCTGCAAGGACCACAATGTTCCAGACACAGTGTTCATGTTTCCAAATAAATACACAGAACACTCTGCACATTTACAACTTTTTGATGTAGATTCTGTGGCTAGATTACAAAGTTTAACAGGGAATATATGGGTTTTACCTATCAAATTACAGAGAAAGGGGATAGGGCAAACAGACTCATTGAAATCATGAAGTTTTGCTCACTTTTGCATTTAGCATATCTTACTACCTGAGAAAGCATATTTTTGAGAGCTACACCTTCTGCAGGCACACTCAGAAGGTTCATGGAAATTGTAGCATCCACTAGTATAGACATCAGTTAATAATCTACTGGAGCTTTGTAGCTGGAAGTGTTGGGCAATCAGATGTTATATTCACTGGAGTTCAAAGCTGTGCTGAAATCTCTGGAAGAGTTTTAAATTTTCATGATATGGAAAAAAATTTTCACACACCTGGCTCACACTAGAGTGGCTTATGTATATTTCTCCAGGAGAACTGGTTCTACACCTAGCCTTGATATTGTAAGTTCTTACTGAAAATAAATTAAGGTAGCTGTTTTTTACAGTTTCACATTTTAGAAAGCCAATACATTGGGGAGAAGGATCTTTTGGCTTTGTTGGGATTTTTTACCCCAAACCCAACTGGGTTTCCAGTTTTTCATTGTCGGAAAATCCATATTATTATTTTTTTTTCACTACAAAAGGAGTGAAGGTAATTGTAACTAAAACTTGATGTGAAAATTATGATGTCCAACAACTGTTTATCATCACAGCTTTCTGTGAGAAGGTTTTGAGCCGTTGTACTGCCGAATTTTATTCCTATGTGCTAAGCCATTGTCATGCAGAGGTGTTTGCAAAACTATGGCTTCAGCCACTTATGATGAATGAAGTCCTGTTTTGTCTGATTTTCTCAGCAGCAAGGAAAAACAAAGCAGCTGTATAATTCATGTCAAAAAAGGTGTTTTCTTAACTTGAAGATATAGTCTGTCTGTCTGCCTCTCCGTGTGATAGTATGCTTGCTCTCATGATGTCTGTGTATTTATTTTAAATAAAAGACTAACTTAAAAAAACTCCTGACATCCCAAATACAGTAAACTAGGAACACAGCAGAAGGTTTGTCCTCAGGGGTTTTGTCTCTGCTTTGTCAATAAAAACCTTCAATGAAACCTGGATTCACAGCATGCAGATGTGCTCTTCATTATCTCTTTATGTATATAATGAATAAATCATAGAGTCCAAATAAAAGTATAAATATTTATATTCATGTACACATGCGGATGGGGTTGCAGTAAATCAGTATTGTCTGCCCTGCCTTCTGCTATCTTTTCATTATTATTAACTGTGTAGGAGCTGAGGAACTATGTATTTTCCTTCCCGTCCCATTGCTACATTATGTTCAGAATTCCTGACACCTGCAACTTACCGAGTCTGCATTCATGTTGGGGCAAAAAAAAGAAAAAAAAGAAAACTCCGCTACTTCATTGGCAGAATCAAGTCAGACCTAGATAGATGGGGTGGTAAAACATCTTTCAAAAACCCCATCAGTTTGAATTATAGCTATACTCAGAAAATGCCTGGGGACGTGCTGCACCAGTGAGGCTCTGCCGTCTCTCCGTGGACCGTGGCTGCTCTCGGGGAAGACAGGCAGCCTGACGCCTGCGCTCAGGCACTGTGGCGTGAGCCCCAGCTCTGCTGCAGGCTCTGCTGGGGCCACTTCATCTCCCTTCCCCGCCACCACAGTGGTGGTATTAGCTTGTGTACGTTGAATTTCCAGCATGTTTATGTGTTCGGTTCCTAAAACATGGGGCTTTGGTTTTAACTGGATCCCCTAGATCCTATGGTAATAACAAACAGTAGCACCAACTGGGTGCAAGCTTATTGGTGGGCGTAATCTCTTGCCAGCCCTGAACAGCAGGGCATATAGTTCTGCGTCAGGGAAGGTGGTCAGAGATGGCTAAGGCTGAGTCTTCAGCGTTGACTCTCTTTTTTGCCAAGCATATACATTTCTAGAAAGCTTTCAGGAAATTCTGGTTCTTCTGAAGCCAGTGACAAAACTCCCCAGGAATCGGTGGGTTCCAGATCCCTATTTTAATTTGCAGAGCTACCAGTGATGAGTAAAATTGGTTTTTGGCTTGGCATTGGGTTTCATCTGAAAATCAGGGAGGGTGAGTGCAGCAGTATGGAGCACCATAGTGGCATTTTTCTACAGACAGTTTTTATCTCTGTCTGCCTTTTGATATAACTAATGTCACACGCAGCAAGTCATACTGCGTGTATTTATCACCCCAATAATGCCATTTCAAGACCTGGCCTGATTAGTCTGTAGCCTCTCTGTATATTGCCTTTGTGGGACATTGTCACTTGTCTAGCCATGTATGAAGGTGGAAACAAAAACTGTAAGTGCTCCATCCTCACTTTGCTGTTCATGCCTATACAACTTCTTGATTAGAAATAAAAGTAGGCTGCTACCAATAACAGATACTTCTTACAGGAGACAGTGATGCTTATATAATGACCAGATTCCTTTTAGGAGATAACTCAATCATGCCCAGTGATGGATAGCAAAGCAGACTTCCACTAAAAGGAAATTCACATTATGCAGAAGACCACAGTGTGACTGAGAACAAACATTAAGAAGGTCGTTCTGATGTGATTTGTCAAGTTCATGCTGTTATTCTGGCTTTCTTGAAGCAGAAATCCGAATATTCTGATGGATGGTGGTTTAGGAACCTCCTCGAGCACAAACTTGTAAGAAAATATTCTGGACAAATTGTAGTTTTGGGTTACAATATCACACACTGCCCATGATTTAATTCCTCTTCCATATTCATGTGCAGAACTCAAAAGATGATGATGTCTGTTCATCTGCTTCAATAACTACTTTTTCAGCTCTTGCTTGTTCGCAGCGTTGTGAATACACAGATGAAAAAAGACATGCTGTTCCATTTATAACCAGCAATTCCTTTGCTCCCATCCTAAATAGTTTGCAGGAAACATTTTCTCCGGTTTCGTGACTGAGCCTGGAGCAAAAGTAAAGGTGGAGGATATAATGATGGAGAATGACAAACTTTTTTGTTGTTCTCATGTTCTCCTCTCAGTGCAGTCACATAGGCTGCTGCTTATGTCTAATGGAGACTCCATCTCAGGGTCTCCAAGACAGTTGGACAACTCTGCTATGAGATTACAGACTTATGATGCAAAGGAGATGGTTATAAATATTGTTCTGACATAAGTTCCACAGTACACGCAAAACTTTCCCTCCTCCAGCTTACCTCCTTTATGCTTAAGTCTTTTTGATCGAATTACCCATTTCCAGTCACCTCCCCAAAACATTCCGCCTTCACATTATCTCTTTTGAATACCACATCCCACTGCCTTACTACCCTCTCTTCCTACTCAACCTACCATTCTCCCTAAGCACTCCCAAACCCTGCTCCAGCTGCTCTGAAACACACCATTTTCCACAGCTGTTTTCCTCCCCCAGCCACCACCCGGTCTTCCTCAGCTGCCTTTCTCCCCAGGCTCCTCCTCCCTCCCTTCTCAGCACCCAGTCTTGCCTATTCCATTCTAGTTTATTCTGTGGTTGTTATACCACACTAAGCAGCGTAATGCTTCACGGCAGTTCATTAAGCAATACAACCAACATCTGCTGTGTGCTTGCTCTCTCATCTTCCCCCCATAGGAAGATGTGTGCACAGCATAGTGTTCACTTTTGAGATTTTTTAACTCTACAAATGTATATATGTAGATATATCATATGTGTGCATGTGCGTGCATACTTCTATATGTAAATGTGTATTACACACACACTTTGCCTTGCATTTATACGAAAGAAGGCAACAACACAGAAATGTGCCTTGCCTGTAAGCACAGCAGGGAGTGAGGGCTGGGAATGTCTTTATTTTCCAGGGAAGCTTCTTATGCTGTTTTGGGCTAACCTTTGAGAAAGCTGTGTCTTCCACAGTTTTACCTTGCTTGCAGCAAGTTCCACTGGGCTGGAGGAGCAGACTGTAAATCACTGCCTTTGTCCCAGAGTTTTAGGCAGTCTTTCAGAGACTCACATCATTTAGGGCAACAAAGATGATTGAGGGATTGGAGCATCTCCCTTATGAGGAAAAGCTGAGAGAGCTGGGACTCTTTAGCCTGGAGAAGAAAAGGCTGAGGGGAGACCTTATTAACGTTTACAAGTATCTAAAGGGTGGGTTTAAGGAGGATGGAGCCAGACTCTTTTCAGTGTTTCCCAGTAACAGAACGAGGGGTAACGGGCACAAGCTGGAACATAGGAAGTTCCAATCAAATATGAGAAAAAACTTCTTTACAGTGAGGGTGACAGAGCACTGGAAGAGGCTGCCCAGGGAGGTTGTGGAGTCCCCTTCTCTGGAGACTTTCAAGACCCGCCTGGATGCATACTTGAGTAATGTGATCTGGGCAATCCTGCTTTGGCAGGGGAGTTGGACTAGATGATCTCTAGAGGTCCCTTCCAACTCTGAAAAATTCCGTGATTCCGTGATTTCCCTAAAATCTGAAAAATTAAGGGCGTCTGAAAACTTCGGTCTGTATTAGATGGGGTGCAAACGTATGGAGCAGGACTCACTCCACAATAGCTATATATGCTGTTCTGTGCATTTGCCATTGTTTCTTTGAATGATATTTCCACCTAGATATTTTCAGGACCATGTATGGGATCAAAGAGCACAAGCACACTGATTTGGAAGCCTTTGGAGAACAGCTGCCTTTGCAAAAGCAAGTGCAGTATTTTTTACTATGCAGTTCACCAATTGCACACTTATTAGAGTGGAATAATTTAAGACATCCTGGCTTTTACTATTTCCTCTGCTATTTCTGCCATTTTATTATGCCCCACCCAAAGACATCTTCTCAGCTCCTTGCAATATGGATCTGTGCAAGTCAGACACCTCAGATGATGCCTTGTGTACTTTAGGGCACTGTCAACAACTAAATTAGGCTGGGTGCGTGCATTTGCAGCCAGCTGCGTGCAGGGAGGAGCGTGTAGCTCTGCACTGGTACACGGCCTTCCTCTCATCTAAGGGTTGGTATTTGCAACTGATCCCCATGTGTCTTTGCAAAGGCCAAAACCCAGGAGCGGGGAATGAGCCCACCCACCTTTCCTCTGCAGACTCTGTGCCTTCCCAGATGGCAGGGGAAGGGTCTGCACGACCACGGTCCCTGCTTTTCTTCTAGCGCGTGGGGAGGTTGCATGGGCTCCCTGGCACCCCTATGACCCTGACACCTGGTGCCCAGGGCAGTGTTTGTCCATGGAATAATAAAAGTGGTGGAAGTTTGGGGCAAGCTGCAGGGTGAAGTTTGGGGCAAGTTTTCAGTGTGTGACTGAGGAGCTGGGTAGGAGAAAGATTGTTTTACACAGTTACAGCCCCGGGTATAAGCTTCTGTTTCACATTAACTATGCTTCTTATGGTCATATACAAAATACCTCACTGTATAAGGATATTAAACATATTGTTATCATCAAGAATAAAATGGATCCGTTTTAGTGAGACTGTATTAAACATACTGACTCTTCTCCCTTCCATACCCTTTACTGCATATTGGATGATGACATGCTTATCTCTTAAAAATACCATAAGCTTGGACAGGACATATGAAATTTTCCGAAGTAGAAATAGGATAGGGAGAAAAAAAGGATTATCTTAAAAGTACATTTTTGCACACAGGTCTGCTGTTATACAGTATCAAATGAAGCTAATCCTTCATTTCACGTATATTCACTTGGCTTCATTTCTTAGGGCTATATTCTTCCATCAGATTTACAGGGTGGATCTTAGATAAGTTAGAGAAATGAAGAATGTTCTCAGGCTGCAAAGTTCATTTGCTGCATGCTCCTAGACTCCAAATATTCCTTTCCTCTGGGTGCTTTACCATTGCTGCTGTGGGGTAAACAGATCGCAGGGAGGGGCTACAGTTTCACAGAAACAAGGTATTTTTAGTTCAACACCAGCTGAAATTTTGGCAGTTTCAAGTGCAAAATGCCTGAGGTGAAGTAATTGCCGTGCAGCAGTCTCCTCAGATGTGGTGCCAAGAGCCACATCAATGGCTACACTGGACTGAGCTGCATTGCTGCAGCCTCCTTGAAGTCACGACCACAGCCGTGCCACCCACCGTGGCTGGACCCTCGTGGAAGGCATTCTTCCAGGAGCAGCAGCCCTGGCCCCTGGGAGCTGCTGCCCTGGGAACCCCAGGAAGACCCTGGCTGGGTCAGCTACGCTTCCTCGTGTCCCCTCCGGAAACACCTCCTTGAAGCCACAATCCAATGCTGCTTAATGAAACTTGCATGTGCAGGAGGTGGTTTTGGACTCCCATAGCATTAGCAAAGGCCCATGGGCTTCCTCTGTCCCTTTCAACTTCTCAGGCAAACAGGGTTTTATCAAAGAAACCAATTTAGGAGGGACCTTTTCCTTGTAAATGCAATTTAGTTTAGAGACCCTAAGCCAAACCAGCCCAGGCTGCCCTCGAGGCCTGCCAGTCTGGGGTGGAGGAGGAAGCACTCTTCCCTCACACAGATTCAAACTGAAAATCGTGGGCACATCAATCAGTGATGGCTGGGGCCAAACATTTCAAGCTTGATTGGAATTGTTTTTACTTGCAGATTTCATAGAGAGCAAAAGCTAGTTTTGAAGAGAGTGGAGTTCAGCATTTTTAAAGTTGCAGTCAGTTGAACCAAGCATTAGATAGAAGCACATCTGAGCATCTCTGTGCCTTTGTAAACAAATTTTAAGAGATGCGTTTTTTTAAAAAGTTCTGTAGGTGAACATACCCCTTTCCATTGATAAAATACGGAGGCTCCACATCTTGAATAACTTTGAATCAAGACATAAGCATGCCTTTGATGACAACTTGGTATAAAAGGCATGCAAAGTGAGTAAAACACTATGTGACTTAAGAATTGCTGCTACAACTGGGAGCACTTACTGGGGAAAATTGCAAGCTTTGTTCCAGAGAAGCAGCAGACTGCGGCTTCCTCCAAGGACCTGGTGGAGATGAGCCCTCTTTATTGCAGGATGTGTGGGCTAAGAGCCTTCTCCCCTCCCAAAACTCGTGACAGGCTGTGCCTCAGCTCCTGGCTGGAAGCAACATGCAGGAATCTCCAGAGGTTCCCCTGCCTTCCTGAGCCCTTTCCATGGGCTTCCAAGTGGCAGGGTGTGGGTTGACACAGGGGTCACAAACAGGATTACAGACATGAGTTTAGTTAGCAGCAGGTAAACATCCCCATCCTCCCTGTACAGATGTTTGATGGGATTCCCAGCCCGCCTCCGGCAGCATCATGGCTATAGCAATCAACCGCATCCACTTCCTCAGCAAGGAGGTGACTCTCCTGGGAATCAAAGCACAGGGTCTGGCTAAGTAAAAGCTCACCCAGAGCCAGATTTCAAGAAAATAAACGATAGCTAGAGCTGCTTCGGACAGGCCAGTGCAGTGCCTCCACACTCCTGTCTTAGATTGGGTCTCCTCATCACTCCCCCTCACTGTGGTTCACTTGGCGCGTCCAAGTGCACAAGCTGGGGGCCTTTGTGATGAAACAAAACTAGAAGACGCCTCTGGGTTGCTAAGGGGAACCCAGCCTGCTCCAGAGTCTCTCACCACTGCAGAGAGGACATTGGCTTCTGGACACCAGCTCTGCCACTCTGGCGTCTGTCCCTGCTGCCCCATGCCAGCTGGTGGGGCTCAGCACTGGAGGCACCACCCCTGTGGTCAGCTCTCCTCTTTAGCTGAACCCTTCCTTATTCACTTTTTCTGAGGAAAACAAAGCACAGAAAAATGCGTGCCAGAAGGACAGCACGGCAGAACTGGGAACAGAGCCCAAGCCATCTTCACCTAGGATCAGACATCACTCAGTCTCCTTCCCTTGTATTTGTTCCAGACATGAAACTCCATGAACCCTAGCTTTTACCAGGGACAGACCCCATCAGGCAGAGACACAGAGGCAGCTCCCCAGGCGTGCCAGACCCGGCCGGTGCCTGCCATTCTGCTCCACCCAGCAAGGGCCAAGAAGGAGCAGGGCAGTTACTGGGTACATTTCTGACAGGGAAAACAAAAGGAAAGAGAAAGACTGAGAAAAAAAAGAGTCATCTGAACTCTTTCATGAATGCTTCAGCCTATTGTCCTAAAGACAAGTTTTGGACAGATCAGTAAAGGTTTACAAATATAGGTAGAAGGATGGTCTTTTTCCACTTGCTCTTACAAAATAAGTTTGTGGGAAAAAACCCTATACTTTTCTTGACCCCAAAGGCACTATCTTTCATTTTAGCTATGTGGCAGGTTTGCAGATTTCATCAGTGGGACAGCTAGTCTGCAGTTAATTAGCTGTGTTCTTACTAACAGGCATAAAAGTCAAACAAAGGGAAAAATGAGCAAGCCTTTGCACACTTTTCAAGAACAGTCCCTGTCTCTAAAATCTGAATTTTTTGACAGCAGACCTTTAAGAGTGTGCACATATGTATGTGTGGTTTCTAGCCACACAGCACTTACTGCTGCAGCTGTCTGTAAGAAGCGCAAGACACGAAATACCCGTTTTGAAACCCTTCACAATAAACAGCAGCTTCGGTGTGCTGCTTTTCTTCACAAGGTCATTACTCTAGCAAATGCCCTCTGCTTTGATTTTCGGCTAGTACAACAATACAGATTAACAATTGCAAATAAACTGCCTGCTCAAAATGAACAAACAGTGCACTGATAACCAGCTTTGGATGATATCTCTGTTCGGTGTTTCTCAGAGTCAGAGGATAAAAGGAACACAGAATATGCACCTCAGCTTCCTCTTGCCCACCTCTTCCACCCCAAACTCTCAAAGGAGATTCTCCAGTTTAACATTTTTGAGGCTCCTGATAGAGGTCCATGGGAAGAGAGGAGCCATTGTAGTGACAGCTATCTGCTCTGCATCATACATCACTGTCTCGAGCTATTCTTAGTGATGCTTGGAAAGCAGTCAGAGCAATCTGCGAAACTAGCCAGTGATGCTGACAGCTTCTTACCACAATTAAGATGATGTACACAGTGCTAGATAATAAGGCTGGGGAAAAAAATACCGAAACAAAAGAACATACTCTGTTTTTCAATTTTTTCAGAGGCGTCGGCATGAAGGATTTCAGGGAAGGAAGGGAGGGAGGGAGTTAGGACTGAGGAAGGACACTGAAAAGGACACCAAAAAAATATCCAAAATAGAAAACCTCTCTTCAAGCTCCCTTCTTGTTCATTATAGATTAATTTGATTGTCAATAATTCTGACTCGAAGAAATGAGAATTACTGGGCTGGATTTAAGAAAGCTTAAAATTCAGTGTGGCTTCAGAAACAAGGAGAAAAATTTAACCTTGTTACCGAGGGGACTGAAGTTCTCAGGGAGGTATCCTTTGCTGATGTACATGAGTGCAAACTTCATGCTTGGCAATGAAACCATGCTGATTTACGCCAGTCGAGGCTTTGGCCTGAGTAGAGGAACCTGCTGTTGCATTCCTTCCACTGCAAAGGTTTTCAGAGCTCCAGATCTCTCATGATGCCCATTATAAACAGTTATTGACAAACGATTATACTAAAACCTAGGCACAGAAAAACAAGTAAGCGACTGGCATGAGAAGAATGCAGGGGAGACATCAGTGAAAACATAGTAATGATGAGATCTATTAAATTGTTGAATGCTTGCTCAGGGAGCTGCAAAAGCAACATTACTTGAGTCTTTGGTCTTTGTGGGGCCAAATGCATATATTACAGGGAGGAATAATCCTGCCCCTATGTCATGAAGAGGAGGACAGCCAATTTTTTGCACTGCTGACTTCTGCTGTGTGTGGAACAAGGCAGCTGGGAGGAGGATCCGTCAGCATGAGTGCTCAGTGAGCCTGATGCCCTTGCGCTGTCGGAGGTGGTAACAATGCGAGCAAGGCACAAGGCTATTTTCCATCCATGGTGGTAAGACCTGAGTTCTGTTTAAAATGTAGGATTTTCCAAGTGGTTTGTAGTTGCCTTGGGAGCAAAGGGGCTGCCCAGCAGAAGTTCACTCTTCCTGCAGGAGACTCCATCAGCAGTGCTGCAGAGGGACTGAAAGCACAGTGCTCTCGCTAAAGCTTTAAAGCTTACCTTTGCATCAGACTCACCGCAAAAGCTTTCTGTCCTACTGCTGCCCCATGTTCAGAGCGAGCATATCCTACACTCTTGTCTACAGTCTACAGTGAGAGCCAAGCACCTCCACAGGAGCTGATAAAATACTGGTAGCAAGCATTTCCCCACTTCAGACCATTATTGTTTCCTGAAAAACAAACAAGAGCTAAACAGAGAGCTTCAGTTTGTGGGAATACAGTAGAGCACTGACCCCGTATGTCTGGAGGGACTGGCTCAGCCCAGGCCCCGCACATAGACTCTGCGGGATCTAACTGGCACAGCACGCATTGATTAAGCATTGCTAGAAACCCTGATACACAGCTTCTTTTCCAGGCACCCTTGGAAGAGACAATCAACAGCAGTCAACTGGTCCAAGAGACCTCTCTGACTCCATCATAGGCACTGGGATTGGGATTCAGGGACCCAAAGAGGGACTTCAGTGATCTAAAAGTAAAGTGTTTAATACAATCAGATCAGCCAGACTCCCTTCACAGTCCACAGAGGGAGACAAGCACATCCAGAGGACGTGTCCATGAGCCTTGGATGTCTGCTGTGGTATTCATCTAAACCACTCTCCAGAGGTGGCTTTCCACTGATGACTGCAGGGCCTGAATGACTGATTCAGAAGAGGTGCCTTGTCTTACTTTTAAATAGCTAACATCAGATGAAATTAACTCTCTTCCCCTCTCATGTTCCAGTTCCCCAAAAGGGAATGCAAATATCATTGAAACAGGGCTAATTCCCATGGCTTCTGAATCAAGCCCAACATGGGGGGAAATAGCCAATGTTAGAAGCAAAGAAACTTCAGCAAAGGGCACAAGTTGTTCTGAGCGATATTCATCTTCCTAGCCATAGATTTCTTCAAGCCTTAGGGGCAGCAGCAATGAAAAGCATACAAACATTGGTATTGCAGCAAAAGGCAGGGCCATTTGGTATAAGAAGTTAATTTATTGTTATCAAGCACCATAGGTCCACAGCACAGTTAGGAGCCCTTCTACTAGGAGCCCTTCTACTAGACAAGGCCAGAAAACAAACCTTTCCTGGCTGACCTGGAAATCACATTTAGCTTAGCTTTAAAGATTCTAGCTCCCAAAGGACTGCAAAATCAGTAAAAAGTTAAAGAGAAACGGTAGTCAAATGCTTGTAATGATCCAAATGGCAACACTTAAACTCTGAGCAATGGCCTTGCTGCTGCTTATTGCACTAGTTCATCCATCTCAGATATCTAAGTCTTGTGTTATATACCTGCTTCCCTGGGCATAAGTAAGAGGAGCAGAAGAACACAACCCACCAACTCAGTGTGAGTTTTTCTGCCCCAGGCAAAGGGGGCAGATGTGACAGATCCTGAAGATGTGACAGTTGCACAGGAGTGCCCAGTTGCTTAGCAAACACCACATGCCTCAATACAAAAAATGTGAAGTTTCATTCCATTTTACTGCGGAGGCGGTTCCAAACCAGCTGCTCTGTTGGAAGGGAAATGGGGATGTGCCTTCCCATTTGCATGACGACAGTATTTAAAAATGCTGCCCTTGGCCCCCGTTGTGCCAGCTACTGCACCAACAGAACAAAAGACAGCCCCAACAGGCAAACTAACTGCCAGGCAAGAAGCAACAGCTGCGCCTGTCCCACGAGGAAAGGCTGCAGCACTGCGCGTCAGCCTGCCGGGTGGGCTGCCGGGCTCGCCCCAGGCCCCGCTGCTCTTGCAGCCGGGGAGGGGCGTGAGGGCGGATTGGAAAGAGGAGAAATGAGTTAACCTTGCAAGTGTGTACAGGGAGTTTCTCCAGTGGTAGGGGAAGCATGGGAGAAAACCCAACCCCTCCCGCCGCTCACCAAACGGGACCTGAAGATGACGTTACCAGAGCTGGTTCATTCCCACAGGCGTGCTGCGGCTCTCCAGTGCTCTGCACAGCGCAGCCCCAAGGCAGGAAGATGTGGGTGAGGCGCAGGGTGCTGTGCCTTAACATGCAGTTTCCCAGCCTTTGTGTTGGGTTTAAACCTGTGCTGCTAGCTTTTATGTTGCGTATGTTAAGGTTTTTTTAGTCTAATGAGTTTTCAGCGTGCCTTTGTTCCTTGCCAGCTCTATACACACACACACACACACACTCATCCTCCAACCAGAAAACCTATTCAAATATTTCTTGGAAAGATTGGGAATAGAAACAGGAGATAAAGCACTAAAAGCAGAAAGCACATGGGTCACTACAGCCCAATACTGTGGCCAAGTGGAGAGTGAAGCCTTGAGCGGTTAAACCAGCACGTGTTATTGAATTAATGGCCAGTCCTGGTAGGCTTCCCTCTCCATGCTCTACACTCTCCTTCTCTTGGTGGCTACTAGTAGAGGTGCAGCCAAGAAAAAGTCATTGACAGAAATACTCAGGGTCTATTGTGACCAGTGGGCAACACTGGGAAAAGGAGAGTTTGATTTCTAGAGAAACTCTTGCAGTTCATTACTGGTAAAGGGCAAGAAAACAAAGGAAGTATCAGGCACCACTCTATGGAGATAAGCCAGTGATGTTCCTCATTAACGCTCTGTCTTGTTTTAGAGTTCAAGAGATAGTGCAGCTTAACTTGCTTCCCTTGACTGGAATTCATCACTGCTAATAGAGCAGAGCCACAGGGTGAGCTGTTAGACATGCATGGGCACGAGCGAACTGTTAGTGCATGAAAATCAGCCCATATTCATGTCCTTGAAGAACCAAAGTCTGGGTGGAAGGTGCACTTCCCTGCTATGCCCAGGGGGGTTTCTATTTACTAACTGTCTAGAGGGTCAACAGTTCCATTTTTCTTGACTTTCCAGTGTTAGAGTTTGCCTTTACTGCCCTCTGTTCAGCTGCGCCCACAGAAGAATAATGTAAAGGAGAAGTCACAACACCTGAACCTTCAAAATCCCCGGACAGGGCATGTTGTATGAGTTTGCGTGTGCATCCTTAGAAGGATTGTAACACATTTGAAGGAAGCATTTCTTCCCCTCAAAGAACAGAACAGTTGCAAAGTGATTTTTGCAAGCTTTATTTTTTTGACACATCTAATTAGATGCAGCGCTATGCCTGCAATCAGACATATACCAGGTGAGAAGGCTTTCCAGTAATTCAGAGATGAGTTGTAGCTTCAAACTGTGATGCCTTTTGTTTCCAGTGCACTTGCATGGCTATGTTGCCGAGATCGCCACCGTGCCACACACAGATCACCTGCTTTGTCCTTGGAGCTGCTGAAGCCTTTGTGCAGTGGAGACTCTCATAGAAACCTAACTTTTCTTCTTTCCACTTCTTTTCTTTCTTCCAAGTTAAGTCACAAATCAGTAAATAAGGCTGCTTGCTTGTTTATAGGAACTTTCCCTCCATAAATCACTGCGTCCCACAGAAGTCAGCCATCAGTGTTACAGGCAGCGGGGCTGAGCATTTCGGTGCGGTTGGGGCCCAGGAACTGAGTGCTCATGCTTGTTTACGTACAGTAACTTCCCTTCCTCCCCTGCACAAAGTCCCCTGTGGCTTTCAAAGCAAGATTGAGTGTTCTGCCAGGATTCTCCCTCTCCAGGAACTGAAACACCCTCAGAATATCTGATTACGTGTTATTTTATCCCAATTGCATGGCTTCTTTATACATTAAAAAAGTATTATTAAAAACATCAACACAAATACCAAGCATGCAAGCACTCCTTGAAAACCAGCCTCAAGCTGTAAACTTATTTTCCACAGTTTGATGCTGCAGTATGGACTCTGAATGCGGATATGCTTAAAGTGAAGAAAAGTAAACTGTGAAACCAAAGGATACATGCATAGAAACCTGATTTGCACATTTGTGATTGACTACAAACTCTTTTACTGTCCTGAAAACATAGTAACATGTTCACTTTCAAAGAGCACCTAAACAGTGTATCTAAAACAGTTTATATGCTGTGATTGGTTATCAGGCTTTTTCTCTTGCAAACACCGCATGTTATACGTAAACACACACATCATCCCCACCCTCACCGTCTTTTTTTTTTTTGTTTTAAAGAAATTAAGTAATTATTTTATCTTAACATGATTTATTATTTTCAGGCCTAGCTGCTAAGCTGAATCTGGAACTGCCAACACTGTGGCTGATGATGTGTTTGTTCAGTATACAGCTTCAAGTAAGGAAAAGCAGCATGCAACTACACTAGGAAAAATCATTAATCCCCCCAGAATCTGCCACAGAAGTGACATCACAAGAGATAATTAAACCCAAGGCTTAAAGATCTTAATCCTTGCTTTTTCAAATTGTAAGACTTCTGTGGATACATTTTCAACTCTTCCTACTAAGAAGACCGGGAGGTGAAGTACAGTGTTTTAAAGCTCCACCAACATGAGTTGTCCTGTGCTGGTAGCACTATGCATGACTGAACAAGAGTTTTCTGAATTGCCTAGGGAAGAAAAAAAGCACAAATCAGTGACATTTCCATGGGCCCATATACCTCAGTCTCTCAGACATTACCGCAAATCACAGTCCTTCTTTCCATGTGTATTAAATTCAACCTCCAGCTCAGGGGACGATGAGACTGAAGGACAAGCACAAGATTCTCAGTAACACAAGAGACAGTTTTCCCCTGGCTGGGTGGAAAACATCAAAAAAAGAGAAAAGACCTGAAGACAGAAAGAAAACGCAGGAAAGGATTGGTGTCGCTAAGGAATTCAAACTCCAATTATCCCTTCCACCAAGGGATACGAGCTTGTTTTCTTTTTGTCACGCTACAATATGCAAATCAATCTAACTAGCTAAAAAAACCGCATTTCTATTGGATAGAAAAGATTTCCATTTATAAAATTAAAAAGTAATATTTAGAGAAAAACTCACAAAGATAGCAGATTGTTTTTCCGTCTCATTTAAGTTGTGATTTGCCATTCATTTACAGATACGAATAATGGCTTTTTATGAATATTTTGGTAAGAAATAATTAATAATATGATCTGAAACAAGAAAATATGTTAAAATGCACATTATTTTTCAATTCCCAGGAGATTCAGAACATTTTTTGCAATGGAAAGTCTAACTATTTTTTTTTTAATGATTTATTTGCATGCTCTTCAAGTTCTTCTGCATTTGTTAACATCTATCCACCGCTGATTATAAGCAGAGTTTTGTTGCTTTGTTCAACCCACTTTAAAACCTTTTTCAAAAAAAACCCAACCTCACTGCAGTCTTTTTTCTGATGACCATTTGGAAATTGGTGAAATGATCTCCAAGTCAGGGCATGTCTGTATATGTGTCAGGGTGACAACACAGACTTTCTACAGTGTCACATACACAGTGATTTTTGGAATGATGACCTAGAGATGCTGTTCATGCTTGCTTCAAATTGAGAAAGAAGGATTGTGACCTAATGTTACTTTTTAGCCACGTAAATCGTTATCAGCTCTGCTGAAATTATCCGACTACATTCAAATGAAGGATGGAAAACTGAGATTAGAGTTTATGTTTATAATTAAGTTTGACAAACAAATTTTAATGATGCCAATTGCAATATGCCCAGTTCTGTCATCTTCACTGTGCATATATCACCTATTCAGTGGCTCCAGATGTACTTTGAGATTTACATTCTCTGTCTAGATATTCCCATCAATTACAGCACACATCACTCTTCAGTGAGGTTTATTATCTTATGGTATCACTGGGGCTTGGATACTGAAGAATTATAATCTTACAAGCTATTATGAAATGATTTCCACTCGTTGGGGCAAGTTGTTTGCAGGAAGAGCAATTATTTCTTGTGGGTTTTCAGTGGCATTCCAACCTTAGCCAGAGGTTGGCCTCATGCTTGTGTGGGTACAGCTCAGCCCTAGAATCAGAGGGAGGTATGCAGGATGGGTGCTCAACTGCAGCACTAAGATCATTTCATCTGTGCTGAGAACTGTTTTAGAACAGTTCTTCTCATCTGGGCCTCTCTCTCCATTGTCAGAAGAGCAGCAGAATAAAAGGGCCTATATACTCAAAGAGGTCTTGAAGCTTCGGAGTCTTTAGAGGCAAACTTGCAAGCTTAGTGGTTTGTAGATATCTTTTTGGGCAAACACATGTTGCATATTGTCAGAATAGAGCTGCTCAAGAGAGAGAAAAAATTGACTAAGCATTTTTATTGCTGGAAACACCAGCTGACAAGGTCAGAATGCTCCATAAATGGCTACTTTTAGGAAAAGCTCTGGCAGAGCGCAGGCCTGGCTGAACCTCCAGCTGTTTTCCTCCAGCTCCTCTGCCCACGGGGCTCTGCTCCCCCCTAAGACAAACGTCATCCTCAGGGGTTTCATTCCAAATCCAGACAAAACCTGCTTTGGAAATACTGAAATCTCCTGACAATGGGATTAACCTGTCAGCTCAGCTTCCACTGTTTGATCTATGCTAGCAAAGAGTGCTTAGGTAAAAGCTTTAAATTACAATTCACATCCGAGCTCCACTTAGCTCAGTGCCTGGGCTTAGGGGAGTGCTTTCTGCTCCCCATCGTCAATGGACTGAGGAAGGAAACACACTGCCTTGAGTCACGTGGGTGGACATGGTAGGGGCACCCCAGGATGTCCCTGAGCCTTGTGTTCCTGCTGGGTGGCTCTAGGCAGAGCCCTGCCAAGGCACAGATCTTTTGTGTTGTCTTACTGGGACATCTCATTCTCTCAGCCAGCTACCATGGGAGGCCCTGACAGGGACTGGGCCTTACAATTTAGGTATTCCTGTGTCTAAGATGGATGCTCCTAAGCAGGCATTCTGCACCCCACCCAGGGCTCAAGACACCTTTGACAAAGGAGGCTGGAGCACCTATGTGGGTTTCATTCCCTCCTCTCACCCATCATCTCCGGGAGCAGTAATGCACTGGTGGCTCTTTTGACACCTTTTCATCCATAATGTTTGTACGGGAATTTGGCATCATTGGCCTCATTGCAAGGTTAAGGGTAAACAGGGTTTGAGAGCTTGCGAAGAAAAGTAAGTTTTTCCCCAAGGTCACCCACGAGCCAGTGGCAGAGGCAGAAGAGCTCCCTGATCCCTGAATCTCAGGACGGTGCTCTGGGCAGGAGAGGATGTCTCCCACCAAAACCAATTCGGTGCAGACATCCAAGCCCTGCTCCATCTGTCTGGGCTGCAACGGGCAGAAGACAAACAGGGGATCTGCAAATTCCTGCTTTCCATCATGTCTCTCTGAGGTGTGACTTGTGCCTGCGTCAGCTTTCTTAAAGGGATTGCAATCTAATAGAAAGGAGCGAAAAAGCTGATCTGACTGCTGCTGAAAGATGATAATCCAGAAACAATTAGGTATCTACCCTTCTTTGTTACAAGCTTGAATAGCACATGTGGGGAACATACCCTCAGATGGCTGGAAAATGGGTTTGTCTGTTTTTACTGATTTTTTATTTAAATCTTGCAAGTAGTAAGAATGCAATTTTAATAAAAAAGAAAGCTATGCATAGGAGAATTGCTGCTTTTCATCTGAGAAGTGGCAAAGTGGAGAGTTTTCTTTATTTTTACTAATTTTCGATTTGATGCAGATGTGATTCCAATGCTAATTATGCCCCCCACTGTCTCTATGCTCCAGTGAAATGTGACTCCCTGATGTTTCTCATTGTCTTTTGTTTACAATTATAAGAAGTTGATGGAAATCATCTGGGTTTTGCTTCTGTACTGCTGTGGGATTTGTACAGCAGGAACCTGTCAAACTCATGACCTCTAGCATGAGAAACTGTGGCCAATTGACACTGCAGTCACAGCTGAAATCTTAGGATTGGACTGTTTCTCTCTCACTCCCTGCATATCTGTGATGAAACTGTTCCTGAATCATGGAAGGATGATCCCAGAGTTAAGGGTAAGCAGTAGGATCTTCACAAGTGAATTTTGGTGCCCAATTTTGCTAAATCTTGTCTCAGGGCTCCTTTTTCTTGTACCTCGGTTTTCTCCTGAAAAAAAAATAAGAGAGACAATAATGCAGATGTGCTGCGAGCATGATTTCATCAATGTTTCCAATGCTTTGGGACTCACTAGAGACTGGAGGACTCTCTCAGCACCTGCACACTGTCTCCAGAACCAGGATCCATTAAATGAAAATGCCCGTTGTATAATTTGCTGATGACCTGCTCCTGACATTGCCCAGTCTCGACCGTCTGTGAATGTATTGTCATTTGCTGGAACTGTATGGATATAGGAGGCATCTGTGGATCAACCATATATCTCAGGGACAAGCAAAGCTTACATTTTAGGAAGATAAATAATTGAGTTTACATTTAATTATATGTAACGTACCTGGGCATCTTTACATACACATGCAAATGCAATCTCTGTACTGGCGATGAAAGCATTCCCAAGAAAAGCCATCTGGATTTCAGTGCTATATAGAAACCATTAGAGAAATATAAGTCGCTATCTAACAGACTAATTCTATTCATTCTATTACTTTGAAGTGAAATATGTGGCAAAATTAACAACCGTCAGATTGCTTTCTGCACAGAGGAACAAGAGAAGGCTTTTTCCCTAGTTCCTAGAGATTTTTGTCCTACTTTTCCTTAAATGACACCCCTTTCCTATATTCCCTAGTTCCTCCACTATTCCAAGTGTTTCCCTCCTCACAGCTAGGGCTCTTGGCTGGGTGAAGGCCAGCACACAGTGGTGGCAATGCTGTTGATGCCATCACTGCAGGGCCAACACATGTGCTGCTGGGCCAGGTGACGGCTGCTTCTCTGGAGGGATGGGAGCTCCAGTTACAGCTGTGTGATGCTGGTGGGCCTGTATTATCTTTGCTCTTGCACTGTCCCACTGATTTTCACAATTCAGTTGGGAATTTAATGTCTCAGAGCCATCTCTAATGCTTCATCAAATGCAGCTGAGAAAAATCTAAGGGGTTAAAAGTTTTTTTGGAGGGTAAATAACAGGCAGCTGTACAGATGGACAGACAGGTGAACAGATATGTGGATGAAAGCTGCAAACTCATTTATCTTTTTTCTAAGGAAACCAAGCTAATGCTGAGACAAAGCCAGTCGTAAACATTACTCAAACATGCACATGTCAGCAAACTAATATTTACTCCTGAGTGGGAGCACCAAAACCTTCACTGTGAAGCTGAACTCTGCACAGGCTGGCATAGACCCATGATGGATGTGGTGACAACAAACTTGTGGCTTGTCACAGGAGGTGGAGGGCAGTGTTGTACCGAGATATGCTGCCATATCTGCATGGCAGATGCAGGGAGATATTAGGTGAGCCGCAAATTCTTGTGGTTTTCCCTGAGTTAGCTCCCTCGAATTCTCCATTAACATATCAGCAGTTGCCACAGATAATTGTCACAGATACGTGCCTGTGTTGCCAGCTCAGGCTGTGAACGTAGAGGGGACAGAAGGAAGCTTAGATAATTCTCTCATTGGTCTGCAGTGTGGAAATGCTGCTTCCCACATTGGGAGCACCTGCAGCCCATGCCACACAAGGTCCAGGGCACAGGTCCTGTGTCCAGGAGCAGGCTCGTGGCCCATGTGAGGGCAGAGACTGACATGGACACCAAGGCAAAGGTGGCAACACCATCAGCCGTGGAAATCAGCCCCCAAAAGCAAAGCTGAAGCATAGGCATGTTGCTCCACGGAAAGTGTATCCTGCCGTTTAGTCTGCCGGATGTACATCTTGTGAGACAAACCTATTCATATGAAGTCCAGCAAGGGGCAAAAAAATGGAGGGTTGGGCACTGGGATTCCCTAGTGGAAATTTGTCTCGGCTCAGAGTCTTTGGTCACCCCTGACTGGTCACAGCTACTTCACGGAAAATATGAATATTAATCACATCCAATAATAACAATGTTGAAGTTACTAGCTGCATTTCATAGGTTCAGTTGCAAGCACAGATAGACAACTTGGGTATCGAAGTCAGAACTAGATAAAGCTTGCTTGGGTTCCAACTTACTGGAAAAATGTGGCAGTCAGTGTTTGAAAGTAGAGACGTTCACATGACCCTCTGTTTTGGCATGTTATTCCTTCAGAAGAAACCAGGGACTGAACCAACATGATGAATGAATCACTTCAAATCACTAGAGGGTAAATCTGAAAAGATTGCAACTTCATGTTTCAACTTGCAATCATCTACACTTTTCCACTGCTAACCCCCCTGAGACCGGAGGCACAAACCTTACATTCACTACAGTTTCACTCCAGTGATATAAGTTTAATGGCTATTTGAGATTTAAGCTACTGTAAATAAGAGGAGAAAGTCAGACACAGGCCATCTTAAGCATACTAATGCACAAACATTTTATGTCAATTTTTCCATGAAACACTTCACATGTGACAGGCATTTTTTCTTAACCTGAAGTTTATGGCTGTGCATTTCTGACAAAACTACGTTTCCATGCTGCTCTCCAGCCATTACTATCAGTTAGTAGTGAATGACCAATTTGCTCCAACCACTAATCAGGTAGCATCCTCCTTGCAAGCACCACGGATGTTAATGATCCTTGTATCCCAGCTGGTTCTTCTTCTCACTTTAAAGTTGCCAGAAATGACAGGATGTGTAAGAATCTTTGTACATACTGCACCCCAGTCAATGGTTTGTACCTCAGAAGCTCTGTCCCGCTTGCCTCTATAGCCTCCTTCACCAGGAACCATGCTCAGCAGAGCTAAATGTTTTGTGCCCTACAAATGTGGATTTGAAGTGTCTTCCGTCTCAGAAAGAGCACAGCAAAACTGGGTCTCTTCAGCTGTACCCTCTGCAGTCTGCAGAGAGGGAGATGAAATCAAGAGGCAACTAGAGAAATCAGTTCTGTTAAAACAGGCACCATGCTGCTGGTAACAATACTAAATATGTGACATTTGAGGGAAAAGTGAGTTCCAGTAGCTTAAGCATTATCAATTCCACTGTTGTATCCACCTGCTACTGCCCTCCTTCAGGCCTTTTCACCTGCTGGTGGCTTGATGCTTTCCCCTGTGATCCCCGGCACCTGCAGACATCCTGATGTAACCCTCTCCTGCCATGTCTGCCTTTCCTTTTAAAAAACATACCCCTTTTCTGTCGGGAAGCAACCACTTAGGAGTTGCTCACATCAGGCAGGCAACTCCAATTCCAGCTGTGACTTCCTATCAACATCTTCAGGTTGAACCTCTCTGGTTTTCAGGGTCTCTCGCGTTGCCTGACACGAGCATCCAGCCACCCAGGCAGAGCCCTCTGCTGCAGCGTGGGCAAGGCTCACAAAGTCAACTAAATTGCAACCTAATTCCTTTTACAAACACACATAAAGCAGTGGGGCAGAGGCACCCTCTTCCTCCGGCGAGCGGGCATGTGGACCCAGGCCATGCCTCCACATGGGCAGCCGAGCACCAGGAGTGTTCCAGATGCCTGCGCAGGGTGTGCAGCCTGCTCCCAACCAACACAAAGTAATAAAGATGAGGTAGAATGAATGTTCTTTTAATTCATGGAAAAACGAATTTTTAGTGAAGTTACTGAGCATCTGGGGACCCCTATTGCAGCAACTGACAATGTCTTATTTTGCGATTTCGGGCAGCACTTCTCTGTGTCTCTATTAGTTCATTTGCAAGCACACAGTGCTCAAATGGGACATTTGTAATCCATGTAACACAGAATGTTTTACAAAGGATCGTGGTTACTAAACACCATGGTTCTCACTTGGCCAGTGGGCAAAAAGAGACCCAGAGACTTTAAACCAATTGCCCAAGGTCAAACAGCAGCCCAGTGGCACATCTGGTATGCCAGATCTCCAAAGTCATGTAATAATCCTTTATTCACTAGGTAGTATTGCCTCCCTAAAGCCAATATAATGATATTCACTAATGAGGTTGTTAGGCTTAATTAAAGCTGGTAGAGTACATTACATAGCAGGAATGAAATTATTGTTTCATTATTGTATATTATAATAATTACAGAATAGCTAGACTTCTGCATTCACCACAAAAAGAGACTACCCAAATTCTGTGTCCTATAAATGTTTAGACCCATCGCATAGGAATTGCAATGGACAAAAGAACTGATGTACTCAGCATCATGCTGAAGTACTTGTTTGAAATCGTCTGCCTTATTAATCACTGTATTTTTTAATACTGGTTTAAAATAAATTTAGTTAAGAATGAAATACTATTCACTGAAAAGGTTGATTCCTCGAATCCCCAACTTGTTACTGAGGGTCTGTTGTGCTATTATCTACTGGCACGATAAAATATTTGGGGGGTGGGGACGCTTCAAAATACTGGAATGTGAGATATGGCACTGTTTCATTTTTAAATAAAAGATTTTGCTTTTATCCAGTTCAAACTGACTCCTACCTCAGAAAATGTAAACAGAATTTAAAGAAAAGCTGAAGATAAAATGGCTAAAATTGGAATAGAAGTTTTTTAAATTACTCTATTTGGGTCTGTTTAGGCCTCCATTATAACTTTACAATTGCATTACTACAGGGTGACATGTGTTCTTTGACCAGACGGATTTTCCCGAGGACGAGATTTTGATCCTGTATGTGCACCCTCAGAGAAGATAAAGGTAATTTGCATAGGAAGAGCTGCAGTCTTGGCTCATACTGAGAAGCACCTTATTGCACAGAAATCCTCCCTGAGACTTCTTGTGCTGCTTAATGCAGGGAAGGGTGTCAGAATCAAATCCATAACTTACTAACTTAATAATTCCCTCATACTTTATCCCTAAAACTCTATCCATCAGACAGCAACAGCAAGCATACATTTGTTCACATACTTTCTCCCTCTCCAAGACAATCAGGGTGATGACCATGACCTGGGGGATAAGAAACCATCCCAGGGGTCATGCTTGGGTGTAGCCACAGTGGCAAAACAGAGTAGTGCTGCTTGAACCACCTTCAAATTCAGTGGAAATGGCATGGAAGGAAACAGCCAAGCTAGTTTATAGCCAGCAGACTGAGAAGTATATAAATAGCACCAGGTTTTTTGGTTTCCCGACACTTGCATATACAAGAAAACCAAGAACAAGTACAACAGTCATAAGGAGCATGCAGAATAATATTGCACAAGTCTCGTTTTTCTTATAGTAGCTAACAGCACAGGCAATTAGAAATTGCAAAGAAGACTTCCGCCCTGTGCAGGGTCAATGTTCACATACTTCAACCCCCTGCAATAAGGTGACATCCTTAAAGCCTAAAAATACTTTCCATGTTCACTACCCTTTTTGTTCATCTCCTTTCCTCCTGTCTATATTGCAAATGGGGCAAGACTTCCTATTTCTGTATGACTACTCAGACTGTTCTTGGTTCACAGCTGAGCCCCAGACATTTGTGGCTTGTCCTAAGCCCTCTCTTTTTAGCAGATCCTTTTATTCTCCCAACACATTGGACTGTTTCAGTCTTACACTGACTATGGTCGAACACCATGCAGTCAGAGGCATTCACAGGCATGTGAATAAAGTTCATATTCCTGGGTATGCAGAATAACTGCCTGCTCATGACAGATAAGGATGTGTGCAGGTGTGTGTCTAATTGCTGGGTTTTCTTCTGCAGGCACATCTTCAGGCGTGTAACTCCCTACTAGCTCTCTTGAAAGGCCAGATCACAAACCCAAGAATCACAGCAGCAAAATCTCCACTGATTCTCGATAGCTTTGAGTCAGGCACAGAACTTACAAAGGTATCTCTTTTAATAAGCCTTTTCAGAAGCACTTAACTTTTTGGCTTAAGAATATGTTGTAGTCTCCATTTTCTGCAGTGAGGTGTAAATTCAGTGTCAGGTCAATGTGCAGGACAGAAATACTCCATAAATACCAAACATCTCAAAGCATTTCACAGAAAGTGTGAAAAGCCAGGGAATGTCCTTCCAGCCCCTGAAAGGAGGCAGAAAGCAAGGCAGGGCTTCTGTCTCCAACAAAAAGGATTATGTGATGGTGCAACATTCAGGTGTGCTTTTGCAGTGGTTGAGCCTTGGCTCCCAAGCGGGATGCAGGTGTCTCACTGATGCTTCCAGAATCTGCATCCCAAAGCCTGAGTCTCAAAACCTGCCTGATGTCTCAGTCCTGGCTGTATTTGCAAGCTAATATCCCGTCCCAATTTTTTCAGCGCAGACTAGTGAACACACCCTCAAGAGGCCAAAGTCCTCATGGAGTAATGAGAAGTCCCTATTACATGGCCCACCCTCTTTGGCTACGTGAAAGCTTGGACACTTTGTCCACTTGGCTTTGGACAAGTGCATCGTCACTTCCAGAGCAGTGCATGGCCACAGGTCTGCGTGGCTTCCCAAGTTACACGGCACTGAAGTCTCCATGGTAGCACTGCCACTTTCCCCGTGCATCTCATCAGGGGATCCACCAGGGACATGGGAGGGTCAGTGCCTGGTCCCATGGGTGTATGAAACCCGGTGTAGACTAGTACAACTTCAAGGAGACATCCTGAAAACATTCCACCCTTGTGAGCGGTGAGGTCAAACGAGGATTACCTGGGAAAAGTGAGACTCATGGTGCTGGGGGGTTTGGAAGCACATATTCGTTCCTGGAGAGAGTGCTTCACAGGGAGACAAACACCACAGCTTTCTGCAAGAAAGGGCTGATCTAGATCAGGAGCTGAGCTCATGAATAAGTTTCATGCCAGATCCACCCCCTTTCCTCAGTGTTTTGTTTCCTACCATCTATTTTAGGCAATGACTGATTGGCATGCCGGCTTTCGCAAATCCCATTCGCAGGTGCCCACCTCACCCCACGAGCTCAGACCTCTCACCGAGCTTCTTTCCCAGGGGGAGAGGCCGTGCCGTGGGCACAGGGCAGGAGCCAGGCCACAGCACTGTGCTGCAGACGGGGTGAGATGTAACCCCAGATAGAGCTGCGAGGGTGGATGAGGAGGCAAGCTGACGAGCGGGACTCGTGCTCTGCGCCCGATCCTTGCCAGGTCTGTGCATCCCAGGGGTGAATTCCAGCAGGGCACCTGAGGTTACAGCACCTGAGGTTACAACACCGAGTACAACCGCCCGCCAGCCCAAACTAAACCTTCCTTTCTGCTGAGATCGCTATCGACCAACGCTCAGCCCATCTGATGGATCCGTGCATTTAATCCTACTACCTAAACACAAGGAATTGAGCAGTCTGTCACACGGAGCCAGGAAACGGGGAACTTTAGCAATTTGTGTTCATGCAGGAAATGTTTCTGTGCCGGTGGCAAAGCCACATCAACCCACAACCAAAGACAAGCTTCCAAGAATTATGAAGATAGTATCTTGTTAGCAGCAAATACAGAGACTTAATTTAATTAATTTATAATATAAGCAGCTTTTCAAAATGTCTGAGAAACCTTGCTGGAAATGCAATACAATAGAAAGGATAGGAAAAGTAAATCTGTAGATATAAAGCAGGGGAAATTTCCGGTATCCACTCTTCCGATTCTAACTCTGTTCACGCTTCCCCTTACTTGCTCTTACTTTCGTCTTCTCCTGAGACTGAGAGCATCATTACTGAGATGAAAGGGAGGAGAGAGGGAAAATGTTGAAGAAGAGATAGATCACGCATAACTCTATACTACTGGGGCAAGGTCTGCTTAGCTTCATACTAAGCTTGGTCTTGGCAAAAGTGTTGATCTGTGACCCAGAGGAAAGCCTAGAAGGAAAACAGGCTAAAACAGGCAAAGAACCAGTAAAACAGTTTAATTGCGCGTGTGTGAGGAGTGGATGGATCTCAGATTGCTCAGACATTTGTCTCAGTTTCTGATGATTTATCTAGCCAGGTTATGGATGGAAAGCTGATGTAAACAGATGCTCTTCTATGTTTTTCAAGGCTTCCTGGTTTCAGTCAGACAGGAGATTTGCAGAAAATAATCTTCTTACAGTATTACCAGATCATTTTCATAGCTGGCGTGATTTTCACAAGCAAGCAACCATATGTAAAGACCCATGTATATATGTGGCCATTTTCTAAGCTCAAAAATATTTTGAACTTCATTCCAGCTCTAGGTAAACATCCATACCAGTTATTATGTTTTCTGAGGGGTTCACCATTCTGCATTTGTTTCTGGTTCCATCCTAAGACTGAGAAGAAAACTCTCCTGTCAGATTTATACCTCAAGTATTCAATATCTTGTTCTTCAGTGCTTGATACTTATAAAAGGAGAAAAATGTTGCAGTGAAGATACGCTGTGTGGTAAAGATCCAAGAGGGAATTTAAATTCATGACAGCTGTGGTACAAGAAATGTATTTTGCTTTTATAGCTGGATTCTTTTTTCTCCTGAAAGCAAAAATAAAGCAGAATAAAATACAGACAAAAACGTTTTGCTAGAACTGGGCCACCAGTAGTCATTTCTTCCAAGCTAAGCCTTTGCCTACAGACACTATTCGATCAACACACAGAAAAAACCTTTTCTTACGTTGCACAATACCTCCAATAGACCAATTTCTTGCAAGTGGGTGACTTTGCATATAAGACAAAAGTCTTAATTCCACACGGTAAATTCTGATTTGGATATTCTGCTCTTGTTGTCTATGCTGTGGAGCCAAATGATGGCAATAACGAAGCAGAACATGAAAATATTATGGCTGTAACTTTGGATGGCACTTGTTTTTGCGACGTTAACCACATGAGCTGTTTTCAGACCAGCTTCGGGTAGACGGCTACATACATATGAAATGTCACCCGACTAATGCTATCGGTACTAATTGGCCAAATAATGAACGATTGCGGAGCCTGTACTCTCAGCGTGCCTGGAGGGCGACTCTTCCAAAGCAGAGCTAAGACACATTGCCAGGGCACCAGCTGCATAGGAAAAAGCCTACTAGGCTGTGCCGACTCAGTATCTAAAGGGAAGAGCACAAACACCCAGGGCAATTCAGCACAGCCTTTCTCAGAAGATGTACATTTATCTAAATAAATATCTTACGGGGCTCCATCACTGAGCTGCCACCTCTAGGTGTAATTCAGTGAGGTTTACAATCAGATGCAAGTTTCTCCCCATCCTTATTATTTTACATTTTCGTACAAGGCTTCATGATTATTGGTTTGGAACATTAAAATGCAAATGATAGAGGAAGTAATACATATTTAAATGTACAGTGTCAGCTTGGTATAAAAGCTCTTCTGGAACAGAATGACACTATTTTCTTCAGTAACTTCTAAAAGTGGCAAAATAAAAATGAAAGAGGAAAAAAACTTCAGGTCTATTTGCATTCATGCTTTATTGGTTATGCTGAAAGAAAAAGCTCAGTAAGCTTGGGGGGGGGGGGGGGGCGGGGAGGGGCAGGGGGAGAAAAACAGTCATTAGTGTAAATGCAACTTGCAGCTGACTCCGTGACTTCCCAGGCAGCAGGAAGAGGAGAAGAGTGCACCAGGAGCATTGGATTAGAAACAAGGGTAATCTCCTCCCTACAGAAAAACAAAGAGCAGCTTTGACTTATCTTGTCTTTGTCACTTCTGGAATCAATATCCTCTTCACGTAAACACAAAGGAGAAAGGGTGAAGAAAGGATGAAACCAGGGCAGAATGCAGAATGCCTCTTTGCCTCCTACCCCATCCTTGCAGGATGCCCTGTTATTTTCCAAATTTAACTTCTGGCTAAGGAGTGACAGAAGGTCACTTATTCTCACGATGCTTTTTTCAAAGCTTGCATTGTTACCAGGGCAATGCAGAATGTTTCCCATTTTACTTTTTTGATACCACTTTCCCACTGCCATATTCAGTGTTTCCTGAAGAGATAAACCAAAATCTAGGAAGTGTGGAAGATATTTTTTGTAGTCTAAAGCTGTAGCTCACAGCTACAGCTGTGAGCCTGTGCCTGTGCATTCCCCATTTTCAATCCAGACTCAACATTAGGACCTCAGCATTTAATGTTATATGTTAATGGCTAAAGAAGGCAGGAGGCTGAGCTGTCACTACAAGCCTTTTCTGCCCCCTTCACTCATGCTGCCATAAAATATCCATACTAGCTCCACCTGCCTCCTTGGACACAGCTCTGCTTCCCACACAGGGACTGAAGAATTGGTTTCTGTTTTAGCAATAGCAGGTATGAATATGGATTACAGACAGTCCCAAAAGATAGGTCTGTATTTAGTCTCTAAACTCCATGAAGGTGAAGAGCATCTGGACGCAGGCCTGGACCAGCTCTGTGTTATGGAACGGCACGACTTGATGAGCTGACAAAGTTAGCAGAAAACCTAATTCAGGCCCCCCTCCTGCATGCACACACACACAGAGGTACACACCCCACAGACGTACACACACACACAGAGGTACAAACCGTCCTTTTCAGGTAGAGTTAAATCAGTTCCTAGAACTTAGTATTAACATGTTAAAAAAGTTTTCGCTGGAGGAGTTGTGTCTGAATTAGCTTTTGGCAGGAGAGTGAGGAGAGATGGGAGAGTAACACCCCTGGCTAATGGAGCTAATGAGTTGGCAAAACTGTTGTGTGTACCAGCCTCTAATGGGGGCAGAATTAGGAGCTTTGAAACTTGTAGCCTTTGCAAATATTCACATTTCAATTACCATAGGGTTGGAATCCAGAAGATTACAGAAAAAAAAAAATAAAAAAAAAGGAAAAAAACCCTCTTTTTAGAAAGCCTGAAATTGATACAGGTTAAGTTAAAATTTTGGCAAATTCCTAAAGGGAACATACACTACTCATACCGGTCAGATCGTCTTGAAATGGGACTGTATTACATTCACAATTTCTAAATTGCACTTGTAATTATGGATATCAAGCCAGAATGTGAATTATCTTGTTAGAGTCCACCGCTTGCGTTTCCCTTTATTACCAGTTAATCCGTCCTGTGCTCGCTCCAAGGATGCGATCACTACGCCAGGGCTGCAGCCAGCAGCGGTGGGTGGGTGCCTGGGAGGGGACCCTCATTCTTTTCTCTGCTGTTCTTTTCCCTTTGATGCATGGAAAGCCTCTGAGCCCTAAGTACGCTTTATGTCTCTTACCCTTCAAAAAGTCATGTTCCGTTACACCAAGTTCTCCTTTTAAATAGAAATTCATTCCAAATAGTGTCACCCACTCCTCCGGCCCGTCCCCACGCTGGCATTACACGAGTGAAAGGCTGCCTGTTTCCCGCTGTCTGGGCTTCAGTCTCTTCACCCCCGTCTTGAGAGAGGCAAAACTTTCTGCTCTGATATTCCAGCTTCCTGCGCCAGCACATGAATCACACTGGAAATTATTATGAGTGTGTATTAAAATAGCCCATGAAAACATATTAAAAAGCTCTTCTTCATCAGCTGAATGTCAGCAAGAGGGTAATGGTCACCAAAGGGAATCCGATGCTACACTCCAAATGATCCAGTCGGTTAGCTAACGCCTTTCTGGAGGAGACACTGTCCCAAAGGCAAGTCAGTTACTTATTTGTGTTCCACTCAGTAAGGGTCAAACTGGGTAGACACCATAACTGTTTCGTTGTAAACTAATAACCCCATTCCAAAACAGGCTTTGGTTTGGCCTGTTCTGGATATCTTTATAGTTTCTTATTAATTGTTGGTAATAAATTTCTTTCTGAGACCTAATTACATACCTAGGCACTGCTTAGAGTGAGTTTTGACACCAACAGAGGAGGTTGCTCCTGTTTTCTTCATCCTAGAGCATTCTCACAGACCAGGGAGTATGACGGTATTACCTTTCATTTCTACTTAAACCTTTTTTCTTTATAAGCCGAGCTTCTTATCTATCTGCGTATAAAGTCCATATATCAGCTCAGCTTTTCCCTGGATGTTCCTTAGTTTGCAGGGTTTTCATGCATCCGCTCATCTGGGTGTTTTCTGCAGCATTTGCCTTCCAATGATCTAATCCCGACCCTTGGATTCACATCTCTTGACCTCTGCAATCTTCTTTGACTTCTCCATTATTTCCTCTACACCTTTTGAAGATCTATTTTATTTTCTGTTCCTTACCTGCTGCTATTCTCTTCACTCAGTAACTTGCTTCCAATCCAGAGTGATGGAAATGGGAAAAAAGTCTACCTTGTATTTGTCTAAGCAGTCTCCAGAGGTGCAGCGAGCAGCTGCATTAGTAAAATGAAGCAAACTACTGCTGACTTGAACCACTCTGTAATCCCATGTTACCCCATTTTAACAGGAATGGAGAAGACAATGAGTTTCATAGACAGACAGAATGTACAACTGAGGCACACATTCCCACACAGAGGATCACAGAGAGTTTGGTACCACTTCTGTTACACCTACTTGCTCCAGAAGAGTACGTGTTTTCATAAATATCCCATTGCAGTTTCTCAATGAGTGGTAAAATGTGGGTAAACTGTGGTAAATCTCATCCTCAGGGTACAGATTTGGTAGAAATACAATCTAGGTAATAATTAAGGATAACCAGAAGGCAAACTGGGCGTCTCTTTCTAGCTTTCCAGGATATAGGATGAATGGGGCACCTGAAGCTGCTGAACAAAGCATTAGGTTTGCAGTATGCATAATAAGCTGATAGAGATCTAGTCACACGATGCCACTGAGGCCTCTGAAAGAGTTAAAAAAAAAAAAAAAGAGTCTAGATTTGTATATGGACAATAAACCCACTCACAGTTACATTAGATAAGTTTGGAGCTTTTTAAGCAGGCATACACAGCTTCATGCTTCTGGTGTAAGGCAATGATGAGCACAACTAGGTTGAACTACTTCTAGTATGAGTAGCTACCGTTCAATCACAGAGCACAAGCACTGACCCCATTGTGCTTGTAACCAAGAGGGTAAGTGTGACCCTGTCCTTCACCATTGAGGACCTCCAGGCTTTGATGTTTTGGGGACTGTTTGCCTGTATTAACCAGCAATGTTGTATTTCTCCACCTGCAGCCTGATGCTGCTCCTACTCCCATGAAGCTTATGCTTCCTCTGGGAAACACTCTTTAGCACACTTTGCTTTTCATTTCAGGATCCAGCTCTGTTTCCCAGACATGTAGGGAATTGGCCCAGTGTGTCACAAGGGTACACGTCACCCTACGCATTAGGTGGCCAAATGGGCTGGCTCAGCTCCCTCTACTTCTTCTTAAGTCAGAGGAGACACCCAGGCTCACTGACACCAGGGAGGCTCCTGTGAGCCGGGGGTAGTCTGGCCCCTCAGCCAGCACACAAAGGGCTTCACATCTCCCAAATGTACCTAGCCAGAAGCAAGGTCTCTCATCCAAGCCAGTGTCTACACCACCTCTGTAGCCAGTGGCAGTGGAGGGAGGCAGCTCTGGCTGATTCATCCCCTCTTAAGCCAGGTATACAGTAGGTGGGATGAATCACTGTCTGGCACTGCCTCCATTGACTGCAGAAGGAATTAGGCAACTAACTTAGGTCAGATGCTTCATTTCTAAGTGAGTAAAATTAGGGTAAATTAATCCCTCCTTGTGATGCACTGCAATGGGGAAGGCTAATGACTGTACATTATTTGAAGAGAGAGACTGTTCCTCACCTCAGTAAAATAAAATCACTTTATTATTTGCTTTCCAGCTGTGCTATTTTTTCTGATGGGTGGATCACTGCTGTCTAATACAGCAAGTAAAATGAGAGGAGACAACTAAATCACTGCTGCAATATTGCCAATTGTTTGTGTCTTATTGCTGGTCTCTCACAATATGTTCTGTTTCTTGAAGCCCTGGGCATTGGAAAAAAAATGAGAATACCACCTTCCTTTTTTAATATAAACCAGAAGTTTATGCTTCTAGTCATCTGGAAAACAAGCGTGAAAAACCATGATCTGAGTGTGCTATACAAGAAAAAGAAGTCAAACGCAAATAAAAAGTACCCAGGATATACTAAAAAAGAACAACTCTCCTTCATTTTAACCTGATTTTCAAGTCTGATCCAAGATATTTTTCCTTTTACTTTCAGTAGTTTTGCAGAATTAACCCTAAGATTTCTTGCAGACCGATAGTTAATAAAAAATGGTCTTGAGCTGTAGTAGGCATTATGGCATGGTCAATGAATGCCATCAAAAACATTAGCTTTGTCATCTGTTCCTTCATGAGTTGGGCCCTCCAGGAATTTCCTTCTACTTTCTTTCACACACAGGGGCCACATGCAAAGCTCAGAGACTGTCTCTGGCTGTTGCTTCGTAATTGGGCTGTTGTGTGAAAATAGAAGAGAGTTCAGGAAGGTTCCTTAGCCTGTTGTGTTTCCCTGCACTGCAACAGACACAACCAAGGTTACATGGGTCCCCAGTCACGTGGAAGAGTCACACAGCAGTGGGCCAGACGAAATAGTCCCACTTTGATTCGTTACTTCATTAGGTAGGCCACATTCCTTCAGGCCACAAGGCTCTTGTAATCAACTGCAGGTCAAAGACTTTTTAGCCCCCAAAACAAGAAAATCTTCTGTTGTATTTCAGCGTGTGACTTAGCGTTGTGTTCAAGTCTTGAGGGAGACAGTAGAAGGCTTTAATAATGAGAACTAATGAAACAGTGTACCTTAAATATTGAAGGATGATTCAAGAAGGCACAACCACCCCACCAGCTTTCTTCATTCAGGGACTTGGCAGAGGGAAAGCATATAGAAGTGCAATTCACAGTGTGGAAGCAAAGCTTCATAAGCATAAGAATGATGGAGTAGGAGTCAAAAAGGTTTCTCTTACTATTTTGCTGACTTGTAAGTAGGGTTGCTGGTACATATCAACTCTTAAAATGAAATGAGGAGGACACTCGATGCAGAGGGAATATGAATATCACCCAGCAGTCAGAGATTCAGGACTCCTGCCTTGATAGTTTAGTTGACTTCTGTCTTATTTAGGCAAGTCGCTGCTCTCGCTGCCTTCATTAAGTAGCTGCTCTTGAAATGGACCTATTCCACTCGGTCTTTCACGGATAGTGCATATTTTAAATCATCTTTGAAACACTCTGAAATTCTGCAAGGCAAGGAATTATACGCAGCGCAAAGTATGACTAATGTTTGTGTGAGTCATCAACTGTGTTACCAAAGATAGTTTTAGAGAAACGAATATGCACAAGGTAAGGCTGATCCTGCAAAACCCGAAGATCTCCTGCTATGTGTGCCATGGATGCGAGCACACCAAAAGGTGTGCTGGGATTTTCCCAAGCGCCCCGTGATAGCCTGCTTCATCCGGCTTCTGCTGCCCTGGGAGGGAAAACACCGACTGCTGGGCCAAAGCTGAGTGCTTTGGATGTCCCGCCATGCCCCCCCGTGACCCATGGAAAAACAAGAAAGCAAGAGGAAAAAGGCATCTCATCCAAAAGCAGAGGTGATTTTGGGAATACCGACCCAGGATGCCCCACCTGGCCACGCTGGGCACAGAAGCGCAGCGTGATGGAGAGCTGACCCCGACGAGCCGGCCATCTGGTACACGCAGCGTGCTGCAGCGGGAAGAAAGGGGTCTTGTTTTCCAGAAGTACTGTGGCCAAACAACCAGCAGCAGTGGCAGCCAGGGAAGTGGCCTTATTCTTTTGGCAAAAGCCTCTCCATCTATACACATGTCTGTTCCCTCACCCACCCCCTCTCTGAATGAGAAATCAGGGCCTTCTTGACATGAGGCAGTACACGCCAGATGCTGAGCAGCCAACAAGACAGATGCTGCCAGGGGGACAAAAGCGGTAATCATATAAAAGCTCCTTTTAATCAAAACGTTCAGTGTCCTTTTTAAAAAGAAGGTACTTTTTAATAGCTATTTAATTCCTTTTGAAGGCAAGGAAGGGGCGGAGGAAATATTTCTTTACAAGGATGAGACTTTTTTTTTTTTTCCACCACAAATATAATAACTTAGTCGAAACTTTCTTCCTTTTCTTTTCACACTGCTTTTTCCCCACAGGAGCTTATAAGGAAAGCAGTCTTGGGGCTACTTCTTGTGCATATATTCATTTTACGAACAGTATGAATGGTGTGTGTCTGAGGAAGAGTAGTCCCCTGCCCTGATGGGCCAACACAGCCCTGGTGGGAGCTCATCCCCCACAGTGCCCCAGCCTTCTGCAGCACCCAGAAATCTGCCAGTTGCATTAGCCCCATGGAAATCTGCCTGACAGTCTCCACTGTCCATTTTGCTGTTTATTTCTATATTTCTTTCTAATACCTCCGTTGACTCCTAGTCCAGCTTGTAAGGGCATATCAAAGGTGAGCCTTTCCCCCATATAAAGTGAACGTGAAGGGGAAATGCCTGCCCCACCAAGCAGTGCCCAGACCATCATCAGGAAGCTCTGTCAGTGCTGCCCCCGCTCCTACAGCCCAGTGCTCACTGGTGCAGGGCTCTTCACTCTCCTGTAGCCAAGCATCACTACAGCCGCTGCCTGGGCTGCCAGGACAAAGGCTTTAGCAAATGAGAAAGCGGCTACAACTCCCAGGCTTGATGCTTGATCCATGGAGCGTCTTCTTCCTGCTCTGAGGATGGCACAGCAGCAGCTGTCTAATTTTAATTTTAAAGTCCAGCTGCCTCTGCAGTCTTTTGGAATGGCAGCAGTGGTTTTGCCCTTTTCAGCTGTGTGGAGGAAAGGCAAAGAGGGATCCAGCAGAACGTGGCATCCCAAGTCAAAAGCATTCGCATGCTTTCTCATAGCCTCTCCGTTCCCCTCCCCTCTCCCCGTGAGGATGCTGGCACCGATCACGAGCTCGCTGCAGTCCCGGGGGATGACACCATCTGCAGTGAGGCTGATGAATTAGATACTGCACGCCAATGGCAGGCAGCACAGACAACACCCTGCCTACTCGGCTGATGCAGAGGTAATGATGGGGGAAGAAACCTTGTTTTGTCATTGTGTCTCTTCCTGAACACATTCCAGCCAAATGTTTCCCTACCTCTTCTCATTTGTGAAGGCAGCCCCCACGACAACTCCCACAGCAAATTCACCACTAGCGATGCCAGCTTCCATGCAGTGGTTCTTCTATGAATCTTGTCTTTAGGATCCTACAAAGCCTAATTGGGGTCTGCTAAAGCGACTTACTTGGGGTACGTAAATAACATAAGACCAGAGGCAAGTCTTTTTTCTCTCAATCTGTCTCACTTATGAGTTAAGCACCTCTTTGGCACAAGCAATTCAACAAGGTGTAGTTTGGTTAACAGTCACGGTCATGTCCAAGGGAGTTGCTCTTACTCAGGTTTTACTTTGCCTTTCACTGGAAAGTGATGCCAGACTTTTATCTGATGATGGATTTTGTCAAACCTGAGGAAAGCTTTGCAATGTGACCCCAGATGATTACTCAAGAGCATGTCCCAGATGTGTCGCATCTCCATGACTGATGGCTGCCAGATGGTGGCTCTGGAGAGGGCAGAAACAGGTACCATTTCAACGTGTTTTTGTTTAATGTGACCCTTTGATCCTTAGAAGGCAGACACATGGTATGCAAGAGGTGGTGTCCCTGGAGATTCTGGATTAAATACAGAACCTCAGCAACATCTAATTTGAAGTTGCACCATCGGCATTTTCTAAGCTCTGTCCCAGGATCATGAAAGCTAGTCGTCTACATACTCAAAAGCAGAAAAGCAGGGAGAAGAGGGAAGCCAGGTTCTTCCCATCCTGATGGGAGCTGAGTCTTTGCAGCACACAAACCCTGACAAAACCCTTTACAGGAATCACAGTGAGAACCACTTCTGGGGCGGACGCAGCCCCTGGGGGCTGAATCGCTCCTCAGCGGTCAAGGGATGTTCAGGTGGTGTTGCAAGGGCACTGCCAGCTCATGGGGGTGCCGCCATGCAAGAGGGACATGACCCAGCTACTTGTTCAGGCTGGCCTGAGGGGCTTCAGCCGCCGCAGTTCAGGTTTCTTCATAGCATTCCTCTATGTATAGGAAATGTCATTCACAACACATTCACAGAGCAGGAAGATATTAGGAGAACACCAGCTGATAAGAATAATTAACATATTTAACAATTGCTGCTTGATTTCATGCATGACACCCTCTCTTTTGAGGTCCTGCCCCTCCCAAATTGCTTAAAATCTACATGGAGAAAAAAATGCAGAAAATTTGCCAAAAAAAATATTTGATTTCTATTCAGACCAAGGACTAGGTGGTGATACTGCCAGCTAACATCACCAATAATGAAAAGCAGTTTGTCTTTCTGCGTAAACCTCACTACCAGGAGCTTGGGTGAAGAGACCAACTCCTTTCATTAGAGACACCATGAAACAACGAGGGGCAAACCTTCCTGTGGCAGGCCTTTCCTGTGGCAGGTAACTCCTGTGCCTGCTTAGCTAAGTACACAAAGAAACCTTTTACCTTCAATGAACAGCCTTGGTAAGAAAGAGCTGTAAGGTGGCTGTTAATAGCAGAGAATCCTAGTGTATGTAAGCAGACAGCGGCTCCCACAAAACCTTTCAGAGGGGTGGTCCTTCTACCCAGCCTAGCCCATGCCTATCTCTTTGTGCCAGGGGGAGGAAAGAGAGCACACCCCCTTTTTGACTCCAGACGCAGCCTGTGGGTTAAGGTCCCTCGGTAGTTTCCTGCAGGGTCAGAATTCATTCCCTCGAACCCAAGTGCTCAGGATTAGAGCGCCTTGAATTATTTACTGTTACTAATTTATATAATGAATGCAACTTTTTGTTCCTATTCATGAAGCCTCTGCAAAGAGGAAATGCCTTTTACAAGCATATTCTTTCTTTACAAGAGTTTGCATGAATTCATGGCTTGTTTTAGAGCTAATAGCTCTGAGCATCAGCAGTTGTTTGCTGAACAACCTGTGACCAAAGCTGCCAAATTTCTTCTTTCGTTGGGACAATCAAAGAATTACAACCAGGACTAGCATTTTCTCCCATGTGTTAGTAATTAACAAGAAATTGCAATTGCTTAGTAAATCTAAGGTGATTTTTTGGAGTTTTTAAAAATAGATCAAGGAGTGCTATGCGGGCACAGCTTTTTTGTCTGCTAGTATTTATGATGTTTTTGTTTCTAGAGGTAATTCTGCAAGTCAGAACCCATTCATGCCTTTAAAAGGCAATAAAAGGGACTAGAGGCACCAGCACTGTGAGTCAGCAGCTTTTATTTTTACAGGCATTTGTGAATACTCATTTGTTGTATTAACCAAAGGGTCTCTCTTGCCAACTAAACGAAAGGTAGCAAGTTGTAAAGTAGAGGAAAAGCTATCAAAGAGGCTGTAAAAAGCTTGTCCAAGCAGATGGCCAAGTTAGCAGTGTACTCAGAATCTTATATGGTAGCTTTAGATAGCATTGCAAAGTGAGCGTCCCTCTGGCTTTTCTGTCGACTACCTGAGGAATGAATGGATCAGCAGAGGGGACCCAAACTTCATTGCTTCACCTTCCTAGTGCTCTTGATGAATGGGCACACATCCCTCATGCATGCACCCAAGCGTGGAGGAGACAGTTGCATACTTAATCAGTCCAACTGGTAAAATGGAATTCGACATGGATGATCCACACTTCTTAATTCTCCAAACAGCACCACAGAAATACCACTGACTCTTTTAGTGGCCCGACAAGGACCTCACAAACTCTCCATTAAAGTCCCGTTGAATTCAGTGGGAGCTGGATTTTTCCCTGTTACCAGCAGCCTTTCATAGTTTTGAAATGCATCTCTTAAGGCCTGTTTTCAGGTGCTGACATTCAAGCCAGAGCAAAAACAAAGACGGTGGAATCCGTGTGTCTGCAGTAGCACATAAGATATTCAGCTGTTCCTTGCAGTAGGAGCCAGCTGATTCATGCCTCATTAACCTGCACAGAATTTGCAGTCTTCCCTCTATCCCTAAGCAATAATTAACAGCTGAGTGCTGTAATGACTTTATGTTTTACTAAGACTTCATTTTTTACTAAATATAAAACAGCACATTTACTACCGCATTAAGGAGTATTACCATCAATAATTAAAAACTGAACTACAACTGTCCAAATAAATGAAAAGAGTATGTTTTATAATGCATTATTCTTGCTCTTATATTGCATTTAGTCACTTCCTAATTTGCAACATCTAGTGATTCACTGCAAATTAATGCTATTCTAATGCACGTATGTTTTACGAATGAATCTCTAAACATCTGTTCTTCTTCTCTCTCTGTGAAAGGTACCTGTGAGTGCAACTGGGAGAGAAAGTGATCAGCCAGCAGAAAAGAATGACAGGTAAAGAGACACGCAAAAACCCCACAAAACACACAGGAAAAGTGTGTCTTTTCACCTCCTGTCTTGTCTTTTAACCACCAGAATTCACCAGAAGATATTCTGCTTCACGGGATTATGGAGATACTTCAGGAGCACCCAAAAGACTGACTAAGCTTCATCAACGCTGTGCTAGTAAACCAGAGTATGGTTGAGTGAGGACCCCTTGTGAGGTTCAGGGGGGTGGTGTAGAGCAACATCTGCAAAGGGTGGGTGCGTCTGCAAGGCTTGTTCATCAGCTGGAGTCGTGACATTGCCACACACCCGGCAGGATGCGGTGCAGGGCCATGGGGCTGCCCACTCACACAGACGGACATCAGCTGCAGGGACTTGGAGCCAGCGTGCAGAAATAAAGGGTTAGAGAGGAACGGGGCCTGCCTTTACTTCCATCTTTATGCCCTGCTTCCCACGGCATGGCTGAGACGCCCCGCAGCCTGGGCAAAACATTCAAAGGAGCACCCATCCAGCCCCTGTTCAAAAGTGAGTTGGGCCCTACGGATCCTTAGCCTCATGGAAAATCACAGCAGCTTCCTCAGGACAGGGTCTGACTTAGCTCAATTATTTAGAGAGCAACATACAGATTAACACACGGACTTGAGAGAGAGAGAATGAAACAGAAAAGAAGATTGATAATCATAATTAAAAGTCTATGAGACACTCATATACGATGCTTTGTTACCAGGGTAGGTTGTATTGTCTCCGTGCCAGTGGAATTTAATAGCAAGTCATTAACCATCAAATCACTAATACTGATTTTAAATCAAATAACGTCTCTTTGAGATTTACATGCAAGAGCTTGGGTGTCTGAAAAATAATGTGCTACTTAATCATTAGACCAATTAGGGGCTGCAGGTTAAATATGTCATGTAAAGGAGAGACATTGTTTTTTGCAAGACAATAAGCCTGGTTCTGATTTCAGCCCTCACTCAGTAAAATATTTGAAGGCAGATCCGTGAGATCAGAGTTTGGCCTAGGCTTTCAGATTTTTATCTTTTTTTCACCCGGTGATTAAAGACAAGACCTCATTACATGTGATCAGCTGCTGTGGCATACTATTTTAAATGTAAGTCTTTCAAGGTGTGAGAAAGTGAGAAAAACAAAGTGGATTAAATAAAAATCACGTACCTTTCTTTTTTTGCCTTCTGGTATAATTTATATATACTCACCTTCCTGTTTATATTGTAAAGATAGTCAAAACTAATGAAAATAAAATCACTTCCTAGCTAGCACACTGAAAGGAAGCTTGAGCCTGGAGGAAATTTCACAGCTGAGCTGTAGGCTCCTGGGGAGAAGGAGGCTTTATAACAGAAGTGACACAACCTTCAGTGCAGTGATGCTGGCAGTTCTTACAATGTGTGCAAGGTCTTTTAGTCCGAGATGTGCTAAAAAAAAAATTGAAGGCATTTTGTTTTCAAAGGCATCGCTTCCCATCTTATCATGGCCAGGTTACAGTTAGGGGAATGTATGTTTGCAGTCCATGTGCTCTCCGACCAAGCCCTCTTTAGCTCTTTTTTTTCCAGACAAAATTTCTTTTGAAGCAAGTGAGAAGCTCTGAATGGGATATAGTTATGTATATTTATACAGCAAAGCCCAAATTATTGAAGAGGAGGGGGAGGACCATAAAAGCTGCAGATTCCTGCATGAAGGAGGAGAGAGGAGGGATAGATGAAGCAGCTCCTCTGTTTCCAGCATGGTACAGATTTTCCTATATGCTACATCCCTACTCAGCACAGTACGGTAATGCAGCCAGCTGGTCTCTTGTTCATTTGGGCTGTACAGTCCCTATGCATCATGTTGCCTGACAGGTTATTATAGCAGACACTGGAGGAAGTCCTGGCTCCTCTTTCTTTGGTCAGTGGTAAAATTCCAACTAAGGATTTCATCCCAAAGGCCAAACCCAGGGAGAAACACAAGAGTGAATGAGGACATGAATTTACAGAGTTTCATACTCAGCGTTAGGGCAGGATGGTTCAGGTTGGGACAAAAAAGGCACCTTTTGGTGCCTTCAAAGATACCAAAATAGCAGCAGTTGGCACTTCTCATGCTCCTTTTTTGGAAGTACCTCTAAATGGTTGAATGTCACCCCAGTGACAATCTGCAGCAGTCCTCCAAGACGCATTTGTCTAAGTTCCTATCTACAGCTCTCGAGGAAGGGAGAGGGGCAGGAAAGTGAGATGGGTGACAGGGGTACAGAAGCAATCTTACATGATTTTGTAGTGAGATCTTTGGAGAGTCCAATTGGGTCTCCATGACAAAGGATTACACTGCTGCAAGGTCTGCCAGGGTATCACTAATGACTGCTCCCACACCACTGCTCTCAGCTCCACTGACAAACAGCAACACCAGCCACACAGGGATCCCTACTGCCCGCTGGGCTTATTGGTTTATTACTTCAGCATGAATCATCATGATCATTTTCCACCAGTACCTGCTTGTTTGTGAAGCGCCCTCAAGAAAAGAGTAATGAAGGAAATGCACCTGACCCACAGCAGTGCATGGCACATGGTATTAAATGTGTTCCCTTTACTGCCACACAAGGGACTTTTGTCTGAATGACTTGTCATACATCAGCCAGGGGCATCGTTCCAGGCCTTATTCTTGTAGGAAATCTTTGGGTCTGAATAGAGAGTTGAGCTTTCTTAAATTATAACTATCCACTGCCAAACCCACACTATTTTCCATGATGTGGGCTGTGGGCCTCTTATTCTGCTGTTTGTAATCTAGAAAGTAGAAATTAAGCATCCTCCTTACCTGCCACTTAGCCTCCAGTTTCAAAAAACACTAGCTTTTGTTTTCTTCACTGTTAACTGTTTCCTTGCTATTTATCCATTACAGCATTTTTGCTCTGGGGAAGCTAGTTTTGCACTAGCATTTCACAGAAACCAAAGCCTTGAGGGTATGTCTGGGACACGGGCGATGTCTGCAGTGTCAGTTGGTTTCATATCTCTGGAAAGCCATGAAGCGGTGAAAGCCCGAATGGAAGTGCCCTTCCCTGTGCCTAGGGGTTATAACCCCATCTGCTGGGCAAGCCGTTGACCTCCAACTCCATGCCAGGCACCACCAGTGCTGGGGGAGGATGGGCAGGCAGGTCTGCCAGAGCTGGTGCCCCGAGGACTTGACTGCAGATGGTCCATGGGAGCCATCCTGCCTCTTTCCCATCTTGGCTCCATCCCTTCAGGGAGGAATCACAGACCTCAAGCTGCAAGAAGATTCAAGGACGTGGTTTGTCCTTACCTTAACTGGGAAATGCTGGAAAGACCCATTCAGCCATCTGGCTTCTCCATCAGGTTGCTAGCACTGTTTCACAGAGGAGTCAGGAAGCAACCCTGGATCACTGGTGTGGAAAGGAAGGAGTTACTGGCCAAATGTGTCTGATTTCAGCTTCTTGTGACCCCAAGAATATCACAAATCTTTGCTGAGGGTTAAAAATCAGCCCATCAGAGAGAAAACTTTTATCCAGAGACCTAGGTTACTTTAAAGATCTGGACTTCGGAAAGGCATGAAGCAAAAGTGCATTCATACTGCAGATTCCCGTTCAGTATTTATGCCTGTCCACAAGAAGCCTGGGAGTTAGTAAATCTGTCAGAGATGTTTTAATAACTCTCAGCTAAAGTCTAATTCACTAATCTGTCAATACATAGAGGTTTTATTGCTGTGGAAAAGTAGACCCACTCAGTGCAATCGTGTTTTTCTAAATGTGGGAGGATTATGGACACAGATAATCTCCTACTTTTGCTGCTGGTTTATATTGTTTATTAACTACCGTCTATTCTAAAAGCTCAGCTCTTGCTGCTTACCGGCTTTTAGGTGGAATTTGTAGAATATGTGTAATTAGAGAGGCAGCTACACAGACAGAGCTGCACATATGTGTGTATCTACCTACGTATACAGTTTTCTACATTGCAGAAAATGCTGTACAGGCATTTTCATTTGAAAAAACAAAGTCATATTCATTGCTGAAAACCTTCTTAGTCATTGAACACTCTGGCTAAATTGTGGCAGATCTGAGCAAGTTGCTCCCTCTCTCTGCTTCAGCTCTGTGGCTGGAAAAATGGGGAAAACAGACCCACACATACAGCTGTAAGGTTTCTCAGGTCCTGGAAGGAGAAAGACGGAAACCCCCAAGATAAAAATAGAGGACATGACTTGAGGCATGTTCAAGGTTGCATAGGAAGTTCCTGATGACTGATATGGGCATTTCATGAGGCTCTGCGTGAGACACCGGACTATGCATTTTCTGATAAGGCCAGAAACAAAACCAGAACAGGTACACTGTTCACCGCACGGCTGCACTGTGTCCATCCTTCCATGGGAAGAGGTAAAGGTCCTGACAAAACAATTATGGGAGGGTGCAGTGAAAGAAGTCTGTGTTGTAATGAGGGGTACACACACACACACACACACACACACACACACACACACGGTTACTGGTGTGAAAACTCCAAGGGCAACTTTATCACCGTCATTTCCCTGCAGCATCTGGCTTCGCAGCCCTGAAAACCTAAATGTTCTTCTAATATTGGACTTCTGGTATGGTGTTTTATGACTTCATTTGTCATATAGTTTTATCTTAGGTACTGCCTTTATTTGTGCTTTAAACCAGAGGATATGCGGAGAAAGGGCAATAACTTGCCTATAATAGGGGGCAGAAAGAACAATTTCCTTGCCTATTTTTGCACAAAACAGAGGCAAAATATTCAGTGTAAGAGAGTTTTGATGATACCTTATCTTTCAAGTCTTTCTCATATTTTCCAGTAATGGTGCTATTATGTATCTTTGATTCTTTTTATGATTACAGCCTGTGACATCCTAGTGCAGTGCATGAATTTATCTGTTTGCAATGATATGGAAGCTTTCATTTCCACTTCACTGCTTCCCTTATCTACCAGCTGCCCATCATTCTCTGTCTCTTTGGCATCTTCTCTTTTTCCTTACTCCTCACCCCCCTTCCCCCTAAAAAGAAGAAATCAACTTTCATTTGAAAAATAACCTTAGTATGATAACTTTCTGACCCCGGGTGGAAATACTTGTTACAAATGGGACCCATTTGCCCCACGTTGCTGAAGGGGGAAGTACGTTAAAGACAGCACCTAAAATGGAGAGTGTATAGGAATCCAGCAGATGTGCACCAGGACTACCCCATGCAGGGCTGGCAAGGCTGGCAGAAGTATGTGCCTTTGCTCATGTAGATGCTTTAATCACAGTGGCCAAAACAAGAATGATTTTCTTTACAGCCTGGTAAGGACACAGGTGTCCTGGAAAGACTATTACTTTGGTGCTAAGATACACAGGAATAACAATGATTAATAGATCAGAGAGCTCTGATGTGTCCTACCTAAACCTAAATCCCTAAAGTCCCGAAGACTGCTCTGCATGCAAGAAGAAAGAAGGGGAAGGGAAGGGAAGGGAAGGGAAGGGAAGGGAAGGGAAGGGAAGGGAAGGGAAGGGAAGGGAAGGGAAGGGAAGGGAAGGGAAGGGAAGGGAAGGGAAGGGAAGGGAAGGGAAGGGAAGAACCTTTTCAGGAAAATGCAGTAAGTGCCATGAATGTGGCCCATGGACATGGCGTGGTGCTGGGAGCTGACCTACTGCAAAGTGATCACACCCTCTAACTGCAGCTAGTGAGAGTGCTCTGAATTTCAGTCCTCTTGCCATTGACCATAGACAAGTTTCTAGCTTCGCCTCAGAAATTAAAGCACTGTGAATGTTTACTGGTCCTCCCTGTTCCTTCTCTTCCACAGAATGTCTTTTTTAGACAAATGGGTTTTTTCATAATCTGGTCATTTTAAAGAACATGGATAAAAAAGACTGAGGGAAGAGTTTCGCACTGTTGACTTCATCCCATTAAAGCCACTGAGAACTTTAACCCCCAGAGGCCTGCAGGCTTGAACCTCAGTCCTACAATGTGCCTGCCGTGAGTTGCAGAGGACTGGTGATGATGGCGGGGTCTGTGGCTAAGGGGCAGATGTCAGGGTTGGACAACCTGTGCTCTGCCACTGCTCCCCTGTGTCACCTTGGCCAAGTCACTAAAACTCCCACGGCACCTCTCCTTACTGCTGTTTCATGGAACCCAGTCTGCTCACAGTTGAAGGGGAGGAAGGTGCCAGCCACAGAGAACAGGCTGACTGCCACGTTTCTCTGGTTCCCACCTAGTACAGTGTCAAGGTAAAAGGAACCGCAATACCCTGGCAATGGAGCTCCTCTGCTTCACCACTTGCACATAGCTGTATGATTCACTTAGCAGCCTGCAGACCACAGCCTCTCCTGCCATAAAAGGCTGCTTCATTGATTTCAGTAAGCACTTCAATCCTCTCCCTAGATGATTTAACCACAGGTGTATTTTATCTCCACATACTTTCCTGGAGTTAAACATGACCTTCCCAGAAGCAAATTTGGTCCATTGGGTTTTACCCTTCGATATATCCCCTTATGCAAAATACAGCTTAGAAGATGTATATTTATCATTTTCTGAGTAAAAGTAAAGAGAAAAAGCCACAATTTCTTCTGAAAAAAAAAGCTGATCAATCTTCAAAATTTTTTCAGTGAAAATTAAACAATCAGCTTAAGTTCTATTTCCTCTTCCCTTCCCCAGAATAATATTAGTTTCTGCTTCCACAAAGCACATAGATCATCCTCAGCAGGAAGCCAGGTAGAGCACATTAAAGAAGAAATTATATAGTGGATTGGGGTTTATGAAGAGAAGAGGCAGTGCCTGGTTGGTCTAACCATGAAGCATTGTCTGGCTCAGGTACGTTTAATCTTCTGCTACACAGACACCCTCTAAGCAACTTATCTTCTTATGGGATATTTTTAATAGCCTTTTTGGAAGCAATGAATAATACCTTTCTCAGTGTCATGCAGTGATCCAGTATACCACAAATCCTTCTAGCTACTAGAGGTGCATAGAACTCGTGAATTTCACATTTTAAATAAATATTTGCTCACTGAGACTTGGTTAGAATTAACCATAAGGCATGGTACTGCCCCAAAACAGCACTTGATTAATGCAAGTCCCATTTAAATAGATTAAAGAAAAGGAGACAAAGTTTGGGTTCCCATCCAGATCAAAAGCACACCAAGTTTAAGCAGCATTTGGTTGCTGCTTAAGGGCCTTTTTAAAAACACACAGAAGTTATAAACTATAGCTCAAATATAATTTAAAACAGCTGGTAGTCAAACAGGAGATGTTTATGTCTAACTCAGGCATAGTATTGAGTTTGGCTATGTTTCCAATGAAAGATATATCTATATCCTGGTAAGAATTGTGGGGGGGAGAACAAAACAACAACCAAAAAGTTTGTCAAGTAAGAAGTGTGGCCCTGGGTTCTGTCTCTGCTTTCCCTCCCTGTTTACCTCCTCCAACATAGATTTGTGGACTTCAGCCCAAGAAGAAATCTGTGATAACAACCCCTTTGATATCACAGCACAGAAGCTGACGAAGGTACTGGGGCGCTCTTGCACGTCTTCCTCCAGCTTGTGCTCCCGCATGATTCAGGGAGCGATCTTGTGCCGGTGCTGAGGGTACATGAGCAAGCATTACAACACACAGCTGGGAGAGCTAGAAGTTACGGGGGTGGATGGATCACAGATGCATCTGGGCCAGCAGCTCCCACCTGGCTGGTAAGCTGGTTTGACCCAAGGAGAAGATCTATTGAATTACAGACACCAATTGCCCTTGGTCATTTCATACACAGCTGTCATTAGCCGGCCAGGCCTGGAAGAGCATCTTTTCTAATCAAAACTCAAAGCGGCATTTAGGAGCTCAGCTTTTCTCATCTTGCTGATGTTTTGGGGCATGATCCAAAATCAGCCAAAAAATGGCTGGAGTTGGGTTCATCTGAGTTAGTTGCCCTCGGCTCGCTTTATGCCCTGAGGAGAGAAAGAGTCATGTTAGGTTAGCCAGGTTTCCTCTGCTCCTGCTTGTTGACACCTTTGAAACAAACCGTTGGTGACAGTCTACTGCTTTAATTGCCACCTTCAAAATGGGATAACAGTGTTGCCTGTCTCCACCTCCCAAAGGTTATGCAAGATTTAATTCATCCATTCATCTGCTCACTCCTCTTGTAAATGGCTTTGCGATTCCTGAAGGGGAGGAAATTAGTGGGTTAGCTCACCCACCCTTTGTTATGATGCAGCTCTGTGTGAGCATCTTTCAGAGGAAATCTTGTGCTAAAACTGGTGCTGAACTCAGCAGGAGTGAAAAATCTTACATCGCCTAAAAAATAATATTTCTCTTTTGGCATACTCTAATATTCTCATTCCTCATAGGCGTTTGTGTTGTTAGTTCTGCTTGCCTTGAGATCTCAGCCATAAGTAAAAACATTGCACGAAGGAAAACAAAAGACCTTTCTGGACTGATCTGTCATTTGCATTTTCGGTAGTGCAGTCTGTGCGTGTTGGGGCTTAGAGGTTTTCCTTGAAAGCTGATTTGCTCTGGGGAGTATCTTTTTTTTTCCTGCTATGTCTTCATCTTTACAGCTTGTTGTGCTCCCCCACTGCCAGTCCAGGGACTGCTTGAGTGCCAGCAGCACCTCAGTGGTCCTTTCACTCTAAGATCCTCCCGAGGGCCGGGTGCTGTCAGCAGGTTGGCACCCATAGGACACCTCCAGCAACGCCCTGGAGGAAGTGTTAATGTCAGGAAGCATTTGCAAATGTTTCTTTTTTTGGCTGCAGCTGGTGGTACGGACACAGTCACACTGGCGACCAGTGAAGCTGGACACCCGCTTCAGTCACTCCGGCTCATACACCTTTCCCCACCTGCCAGTCCAGGTGTTTATCCTGGCAATGTGGGAAATGGGGCTTCAGCTGCTGCGCAGGGAGCCGGGGGTGCCAGTGGCTGCCCACCTTCCCGGCCGCCCTGCAGCTGCTGGTGGGGATGCAGTGAACCCGAACCCATGCATCTGCTCAGCCCTGAGGTCTCCCAAGGGGGCCAAGGCATGGGGACAACATGTGCCTTATGCGAGATGTCAGGGCCCCTGCTCCCCAAGGGCAGGCGAGTGCTGCTGTGCCCTGGCACAGACCCTTCATAGGGTCTCTTTGGACCTTTGGGCACGGTGGAGCTCCTTCTTCCTCTCCTGGCACTTAAAAAGAAGGAAAAGAGCAGCATCATGTTTTTAACCAAGGCAATTCTGCGTCAGTGACAAGTTTTATTGTCATCCCTGTTGTTAGCTTCTTGTGATAGAGGCACCAAGCTGGATCCTTCACAGCTTGCGCACAGAGTCCCTGCTGGCTTCACCAGGGCCCTGGCCGGCGCACTGGGTATGGGTGCTACCAGAAACATGGCAAGGATGGGGTCACAAGCCTTTACTTTTTTGTAACTTCAGGACAAGAAAAGTTTATATCCACTATTTGAAAATGCAATAATAACATTATGCTACTTCTGAGGGTTTTGTTAGGCTTTTCTGCCAGTAGGTCCCACACAATGTATTTAAACTGACTGCAGTGAGAGCAGGAAGCAGATACAGGGTCACAAAATATGGCTAGGACCGGGCTCAGATAGACTGTGTGTCTCTTGGCTTCCCGCGTATGCGAGCGATGGTGCCCGTCTGACAGAGTCCGCTTCTCTGTGAGAGGAGGGATGTACTGCTTGGGCACAACTCATCGTTTATAGGGGTGGGCTCTGGCTCTTGGCAGAGGTCCTAGAGTTTGGCTTGCTCCTGCATAGCAAGCTCAGAGAATGCTGCTAATGCCCTGAGTTTTCTCAGGGAAAAAAAATCTTTGCAGCCAAATTAGCATTAGGAAACTTCCTCTGCCAGGCAATATAGGTTTATACGTGTTTAAGGTACCACTGAAAGGAAATATACTGACATGAGGAAAATGTCCAAGGAAATTATGATGCACGCTAACAATGTTCCAATTAATTAATAGCAAGTGACACGGGAAGGAAGCGTTTGATGTGGGACCATCTGCTCGGAGCTGTGGCAGTTCTGCAGCGTGGGGCGAGTCAGAGCGCAGGAGCCGTGAGTAAGCGAGGGCTCCCTGCTGCACTTTGACGCAGGTGGCTCTGTAGCTGTGAAAGGAGATTTTTGAAGGACATGGGAGTTTACTAATTAAAAAGATAAATCTCCTGAATTGCACTCCTATAATTACATTGTCATTACAGCAAACGCAGCTAAATTAACTTACAGGAGCACGGCTTTTGCCTTGCCCCACTATGTTTACATACAAATCCCTTCATGTAGCAGCCCCTTGACTGCTTTGCTGTCTTGTTTAGTACCATATGTTTTGTCCTGTACACTCCAATGGGCAAATCCGGTCATCTTAATAATCTCAATAACTGCATCATGAAGTCTAGAACATCGATTTTTGGTCATATGGTGCTCTGTCTCCCGAGTGACCAGGGAGTCTGACTCACTGCCTGAGCTCAAATCACCTGTCAGAACCCATCTTTTCTCCTTAAATCATTGCATTTGGTATTCTTCTGCCACAGCAATCCACTCAGACCTGTATGTCTTGCAAAGCTCAGCCCTGCCTCCCCACAACTCAGCATTGTGCCTTGGGATTGCTGTGCACGGCTCTTTGTGACTGTGATTTAAGAGAGGCTGGTTTGTGCCATGGGAAGCAATGCTCGTTTCTACTGAAGCTGGGAAGGGAGGAAAATGTTCAAACCGGGAGCAAGCAGAGGAAAGGAACAGTAATCCCAAAGCCCCAGGCTTTGCAGAGAGAAACACAAGTAGAGTTAATAATAGCTCAGTTCCTCCTCCTGTGCCATTTGGGTGATGTTGTCTTTGCTGCTGTCAGCCTGTGAGCTGGCAGGAAGGCGAAGGGACTGTGCTGCAAAGAGCACCCTGTGGGACAGAGAAAGGGAACACCTTGTTAAATGTGTGTAATAGCAAATGCCAAAAAAAACCCCAGCATCTGACTTCCACTGAAAAATATACACGAGACAAATAACAGTACATTTCTAGTCCTCTTCCCCACAAAGATAACTTTGAAAAGCTTGATAGATTCAAACAAGTATTTAGCACTGCAAAAAAGGTGCTAAAATGGACTTGACCAAGATTGTCCTGCAAAGCAAGGTTTGCCAGAGGATGCCAAACCCATGTAACCTATGGAAGAGCTGGGTTAGCTCTGGGCTGACAGCTCAGAGCTAGTTTAGAGAGCTAGTTTCAAGAGGTTGTGCCGACTGGAGCTGAGCTGGGAGAGAGGCAAGCGATGTCCCGACAGAGCCAAGCTCTACCTCCCCGGCAGCCCCGAGGGCAGCGGCCCCAGAATGTGTGAGGCTTGGGACTGAATCCTGCCTCCTTATCTCCCCTGAGCAGCCTTCTGATGGAGCAGAGAGGGGAGCTGCTATTTAAAAGCCTTATTAAACTATCCGAGGTCACAGTCTGTAACAACATGAGGGGTTAAAAGTCACATAGATTTCCAGTCCCAAGGCTTTTAAAGGCCTGGCACTAGGGAGGAGCCCTTCATTTCATGTCACTTCACAGAATAAAATGTCAGTACAACAACGGCTCCAAGCTCTTTGTATGTCTTTGCAATTCTTTCTTTTCTGAAATGAAGCAAAACAAAAGGAAGGTGACTCTCACTGTTTGGCTGGCTCGACACCCAGCTGCACCTCAGAAATATCCATAGGTCAGCCAAGTCACACTCGTATGGTAGGAGACACCCTCACTGGCTGTGCTCTTTCATAGGCACAGGATCGTGATCCCAGAAGGCAGGATTTTACCCCTTGCATAACATGCTGTTAGTAGTCAGCAAAGTCAAATGTTCCACCAGGATGGGGCTGTGGGTTAATCATGACCTTTGGCAGCCACGTTTCAAGAGGAGTGACACCGCTCTGCGCCCTTCATGTTGCCCTGCAGGAAATGTGGGTGGGAGGAGAGGAGAGAACAAAAAGGAGGAGGACAAGGAAGGCATCGAGGGGTCACAGTTAGGAAAGGATCTGCACCTGACACACCTTTTTCAGCATTTAGCCAGCTCCGAAATAGACTATGGTCATGTTTGATATTGTCATTCATCACTTTTCTCTTCAGAGGGTCTTTCTGCTGAAAACCACCTCAGGGGCCTTCTTCAGATGGTTTAATTCTGACTTCAGGACAAGAAACAAAAGCTGAGTGTTCAGCTCCACCACTGATGGCTGCAATGGCATTTTGTCTTGGGTGACTTTCATCTGGCCCACTCTCTGCTACAGCTTCTCTTTGTGTTCAGTGGTGGCAACTGCTAACATCTTCTTCCTTCTAGTTTTTTCCTAAGGGACTTAGGGAGCAGGATCATCATAAAGAAGAGCAGTGGGATCACCACCTTTCCTTTTAACTCATGGAAAATTCTGTACATTGCACACTTCAGTGCCCTTCAGTGCCCATGATGGAAGCAGATATATGAAGCTTTGCAGCACTGAAGGTGCACAGGTACCATAAACTGAGTACTCGTGAACACAAATTTCAGTTCCCCTGTTTTCAGGAACCACACACAGAAATCAGACAAACGGCAGCTGTGCCAGCCGCTCGCTTCATATTTCTCTTCAATAAGTGCATCCGAACAGGTTAACAACACAGCCCAGCACAAGCTTTTCAGCACCACCTGTAAATAATCTGGAAATACCAAATTGTCCTGCTGTAGTGGTTCCCACTTGGCAGAGCAGAGACTTTTGCAGTTCCTCACGCTGCCGCTATGATATACTTGTGTGCGGTTATTGTATCTCCGCATTGCCCGTCAGCTCTCCTCATGAATCCCACATTGTTAGCACCATATGGATACAAAATAAAAGATGATCTGGCATACAGATGGAAGTAAAAGAGGCAATCACAGGTGAAAAGTCTGCTGTATGGATATAATAGAAGTAGGAAGCTGAGCTGCAGTCACTGAAGGCATCATTCTTCTTCATTCCTCCTTCCTGCTGCAAGGCACGAGCAATGTTCCTGATTCCCCCCAGGCTGTGGGGCAAATAAGGTGCTATTCAGCATGAGAAAGTGCCCCAGGGCACAGTCTGCTCCCTAGTTGCCTCTGAGGACCCACTCTGCAGCTGTCCTTGACCAGGTGGTGACAGCTTTCCCCTCTGCTCAGCCCTGCTACCAAGCCCAGCTGCCAAGCCCAGCACTGCTGACTGCTGTAGGCAGTGTCAACACATCAGTCAAGACATCCCCGCCCTCTCCTCGACCCACCTGTGTGGCAGGCTCAGGAGCCAGGAATCAGAAAGGCAGGCATCTCCAGCAAAGTCACCCTCCAGGGCTTGCTTTCTTCTCCCTCGCTGCAGGGTAAAGGCTTATGCCCCGGTCCCATCACATGAGAGAGCTGCAGAAGTAGCCACGGTGCCTGGCAGTCTGCAGGGTGGCCAAAACCGTATCCACCCCTGTCACAGACTAAGGTGGGGGAGCTCTTTTCTAAGGGAAGTGTCTGTGTATGTGTGTGCGTGCTTCTATGAACACTCAGGCAATGCTGTTACTGTCAGCCACAAAGACTTTAAAAAAGGGGGGGGAGGGAACAAAGCCAAGCCTTTCCATGCCCAGCACCGTCCAGTGAAGCAAACCATGCATTTAAATATGGCTTCAGGCCTGGGTATTCTCAGATCAGTTTTTTTTTACTTAGAGCATTTCTTCCCCATTTTTACTCCACGTATTCTCTGCACAGTAACCCTGTCAATGGAAGAAATGATGAGTTCATGTGCCTGTCATGCTATCTTGAGCTGTTTCGGGGGCCTTATGGAGAGAACGCCTTACTGTAAACGTTTGCTTTTTATCATATTGTACTTCTGCTTTTTTTTTCCTGAAATGTATTTATAGGTTACTCCTAAAGTAAGAGCGTATCTGCATTGCTGTCATGCAACAGACTTCCCTATGGGCTGATTTGGCCAGCCCCAAGCTCTCCACAACTGCAGCTACAAAATTACCACTGCTAAAGCCAATTAAATTCATCCTGGGTCAGGAATTTGCACGCCAAACTGTAGCCATATATATATGTATATAAAAAAATACATATATAAATACAAGCTGAAGGTGCTGCCTGCCCCAGCCAGGTATTGCAAGAGTGCAGAGCTTGGTGGAACAGGGAACACCCCCACACCAGGTATTTGGACTCCTGAGATCAAGGGTGAGAGCGGGGTTATCTCCAGGAGATTTGGCCATGGCAGCAGGGGAAAAGCGCAGTCACTTTCCCCGCTCCCTGGGGAGAGGAAAGAGATTGCGCTCTGACTTTCAGGCGAACGGAGGAGGTGCCTCATCTTGCAGAGGATTTCCACCTCTCTGTCCTCCAGCACATCCATGAGCTGCCCCTGGTGTGGAGACGGCACAGCGCTGCCGGAGCTCCTCAGCACGTCGTGGTGGTCTTTGCAAAGCCACAGGAAAGGGTTTCAAGTATGAACACAGCTCTGCCTGGAGTGTTGTCCGTAGCTGCTCTTTGCCAAATCATGCTAAGAGTCTGGCTCTTCTCAGATGTATTCAGCTCTAGTTTTTTGCCTGTATGGTCACAGCTCACGAGCATCTTGATAAGCTGTTGTGCCCCTTCTCATGAAGTTTATTTAAAGACAGAGTACAAAAGAGTCTGGAATGTGTTGGAGACCTATGCCATAACTGGCATCTTGGGAAGCAAAAGGCTGGAGACAGACCTGTTAAAGTTTCACTGTTATGAGTTTGTAAAGGAAAAACCACACAGAGCTGCCCTGCCTTCATTTCACTTAGCAAGCAGCAGCGTGATGGAAAACTTTTCTTTTAATATATTTGCTGCAGGTGTGCAGAGCTCGATAATTAAGAACAATGCCATATTCGAGACACATCTAACAAACCTTGATTACTATAGATGCTTCCCCTCAATTTAAATTCAGTTGAATCTATATTTAACAGCATTTTGTGTTATTGCTATTGTCATACAAAAGTTCTTGGCAGCTGCAGGGACCAGAGAGAGCTGACTGACTGAAAAGCAAGAAGGCACATAGTTCTTCTTTCACATCCTTTTCTCCTAATTTTTGCTTCCTCTTCTGCCAGAGGCACATATACTTCTCTCAGGGGTGAAGTACATTAGTACTGTAGAAACTCAATCTATATGAGGCTTTATAAAATATATTTTAGACATATTTTAAGCTGAACTGGTAGTGTCACTTATTGTCGAGACCACCTCATGCTTCATGGTATAATCCCTTTTTGTCTGCCGATTATAATTTCGACAAATGCTTTGAGGCTTTATGTCCCGAAATTTTCCATGCCCCTGTGTCCTTTCCACAGTGAAGGAGAGCTTCAGCCAACAAATCTTATCTGGTTTTGGAAAAGAAAACCCAGAAGAGCATAGCCAAGCTAAAATATTCCGCTAAAAAATTACCTTTTTTTGGTTTGGTTTAAAAAACCCACAGCAGCATAGTTTGAAGTCAAAGCCTGAAACCTGCAGCTGCCTTTTGTCAGGGACAATTTTCATTTTATCATTCCCATAAAAAGCTGCCTCAATTCGACCATAATTTCAGTTTGACGAAGCTCATTAAAGACTGCTAGCTGCTTGGTTAGCTGTGGGCAGAGTCCAGCCCAGGGAGAGCACCCGCCGGGGTGGGTCTGTGCTCACAGCAGCTTTGGCAAGCAGCGACGAGCCCTGTCCTCCCCCACAACATCTGGCTGCCTTACGCCAGCATCGTGCCCCAGGCTCAGTCCCCTGTCCCATTCCGTGTGGCCCCACTGGGGCACAGCTCCTGCGCAGCAGGTTTTGGTGCAGAGCCTCTGCACCTCCAAGGCTCTGGAAGACCTTGTGAGACCCTGGGGTGCCTCACAGACCACAACACGTCCTTAGTGCTGCGAGGGGAAACAGGGGGCTGGGCTGTGGCTGGTGACCCTCACCCTCTACAAGTCCTATCCTCCCACTTACCTCTCCAGTAGCATCCTTCTTTGGGTCATTGTCGCTAGAAATGAGAAGTTTGACTCACCTGGCCTCTCCAGCTGCCTTTATGGCAGTGTAAGGAACATGGAAAAATTTTTACACTGAAAGGGTTATTAAGCATTGGAACAGGCTACCCAGGGAAGTGGCTGAGTCACCATCCCTGGAGGTATTTAAAAGACGGGTAGACACAGTGCTCAGAGATACGGTTTAGTGATGGTTTTTGTCAGAGTTACGTTGATGGTTGGACTAGATGATCTGAAAGCTCCCTTACAACCTAGGCAATTCTATGATTCTATAAGGCCAGGGTGTGGGCTCAAATACCAGCTTTTGATGATCTGCGCACAAATATTTTGTATACTCCTTGGCATGGTGTTGGTCCACGGCCAACAGTACCTGAGCACAATTCAGTGGCACGTGCCAGGGATGGCTCCCCACAGGTAAAGCCTACCCAGGGGCAGTAGAAAGCTTTGGTGGGCAATGCAATCTGTACTGTATCTTCACCTCAGGAGCAGGGAGATGTTCCCAGGTTGCATAGCCAAAACTTCACTGGTGTCACTGCTGGCTGCAGGAAATGCAAGGCTGGGAGTGTGCTGCCCAACTCTAAGCAAAATGGACAAGAAGAGTTGTTTGGGAGAAGGAGCTGGGAAGGCAGAAAAACCCTGCTCTGCCGTACATGTTCCCCAACACATGTTCCCCACATACATCTCTCAGTACAGATAAAGGGATTCGAAACATAAATTCCAGGTATTCAAAGTCTAGAAGGTGACTATGTGAACCCAGTTTTTCCTTTTTCTCTGGTCATTAATTGCATAGAGTCTTTAGAACCATTTATTCAGTCCCAGTAGCACGCAGTTTATGGACATCTTGTGGATGCCATCATGGTTGGGTAGAGAGGGAGAAGAAGCTGTGTAGTGAATGAGTGAGGGAAGGGACTCTGGGAGGAGGAGCAATTTCATGGGTGTTAACTGATCTGAATACTGCCCAGGAGCACTAGATGTTAGTCCAGCCTTTGCCACAAGATTTCCATGCAAAGCTGGGTGAGTCAACCCAAAGGTCATCACAGTTCCTTGTTTTCTGTGTACCCAACTTGAAATTTGGGCTTGGTTTGCAGCAAAGATGAGTCTCAGAGCCACTAAGCTTTTTCCTCTTGTTTCCCCTTCCTCAGCCTCACAGGGTTGTTCTGGAAAGAATTTAATTGATGTCTGAAGTCCTCCCATGTCATAGTGATGAGTCCCATAGAAAGCCTGGAGGAAATGAATAGCTTCTGCTTGGCAACAGCACTTACATGGCAAACTGCAAATAAGGCAGGAGGCCGCATACTGAACACAATACCAGCCAGTTTTTCTGAAGCCACTTCTGTCTTTTCTGTGCACTCAAGCAGGCAGGGGTGTGTAAAAGCAATTTAAAACTCCTCTTCCTTGCAATGCCTGTAGGAAATTTGACAACGTTAAGGTACTCTAGGCCCCTGGCTTGCCGTTTTGATGGGTGCTTTTTTCCTTTACTCCCTCGTGTATCCATGTACGTATCCATCATTTGCCTCCTCTACCACTTTGGAGCAGGGACCGGGCAGGGGATGGCTTGTGTTGATACAGGTCTGAGCACAACAGGAGCCCCAGCTGAAATCAAGTTTCAGAGGCTACTTCAGTGTGTATCCTAAATGACTGGGACAACATAAACATATACACAAACCTCGTGTCAGTCTTCTCGCTCTCTCTTGTGTAGCTTCTTCTTCACCTCCTGCTTTCCGTCTTTGTTTTAATGAGGCTGCAGCTCTGCAATGTTGTAACTCGGATCATCTCAGTGCTCTGGTTTACGACCAGCCGGGGAAAGAGTTGTGATGGGAAAGCTGGCAGGGCACAGGGCTGCAGCAGGGGGGTGGGCATGGGAACGGGGGGGGCAACTCCTTGCGCTGCTTCCAAGTGGCATGCAGTAAACCCCCTGGTGTGAGATTTGTGCCTGACAGCTCAGGGAAGACTAGGTGTGGGCCTCAGATTTTGGCCCAGTAAAACTTAACATCTCTTTTTATCTTCAAAGCACTTCATAAATGTCAACGATTTCACCCTCATAATACCACCCCAAGCTGGGTGGGGAAGTTCAGCTCTGATCAGTAGGAGCAGAGCTGAAGGAGACGGGCACTTCTAATTCAGGCTGGAGTTTCTAAAGAATTTAGTTCCCCCTGAAATGCCTCAGCACGAGTCAGATTTTCAGATGGGCGCTGAACCTTCCAGACCTGCAATGAGGCTTTGGCGTTGCCTCCTTCTGTCTGCTGGAAAATGACTTCTGGGGCTATGCTATCTCCAGCTCAGATTTGCACAAGGAGGCAGCAATGCCACCTCTCACAGGGGCTGCTTGTCCCTTCTCAGGGACAACTCCTAAGGCTTTTTTTTCCTGTAGTCTTCCCTGGTTCTCAAACTGGGAACCCCTTGCCTCCCTGCTGAGAGGCGCTGACCCCAGCAGCCAAGCACTGCCCTGTGCTGAGCTTTATTGTGCAAGTGCAGTGCTGACACGAAAAAGCCCATGCAGCATGAAAAACGTGCCCTCTGGCCTGTGGCTCACCCTGCCCTTGTCAATGAAGCATTTCCTCTCCATCACTCGTCAAGCTGTTATACCAGTAAAGCAGAACCTCATTGTTCCTCCCGGTTTCCTGCAGCCTGTCTGCCTCCATGCACAAAATTGATTGTCACACGCAGCATCCAGGTACACAAAAGGGACTGTGTTCTTTACGGGGGCTGCATTCCCACCTCCATCCCCTTGGTCAGCCAACGGGATACTGGCAACAGGAAAACACTCACGCCAGAAACATCCAAGTCAGGGCAACAAGTGCTTTGCAACCCCTCTCCAGCTTGCTGGCACCGAGAGGAGAGGAGAGGAGGGGACAGGAGAGGAGAGGAGGGGACAGGAGAGGAGAGGAGAGGAGAGGAGAGGAGAGGAGAGGAGAGGAGAGGAGAGGAGAGGAGAGGAGAGGAGAGGAGAGGAGAGGAGAGGAGAGGAGAGGAGAGGAGAGGAGAGGAGAGGAGAGGAGAGGAGAGGAGAGGAGAGAGGAGCGGAGCTTTGGATTTTTCTGTCCTGTGGTGCTTGCTGTTTGCTGAGTCGACTCCTGTCTCTTTCAACAATCTAATTTTTTCCCCACCATGTCTCCCTGCCGCCTGCGTGAGTGTGTTTCTACAAGCCCATTTCTCTTCCCAGGCTTCAGGGCTTCCTTTCTCCCCGCAGGCAGGCTGCCCTCCTGCCCGCTCCTGCCAAGTGCTGGCGAGTGCTCCCCCAGCCTGACCATCACCAGCGCCCTTCTGGGAGCGCCGCAGGTGGCACAGGGCTTAACTTGCTTTGCTGAACAAGATGCCGTGTAGCAGAGTCATCCCCTGACACACGCTCCCCGGGATGCTCGCTCGGGCAGCGTGGGATGTCACACTCTGTTCGCTTTGCACCGAGCAGTTTATGGAAGGGAGAGCTGTGTCTTCCCCTGCCCACGCACACCGCACAGGGCAGCACATTCAGGATAAGCGTCTCCGCTCTCAAGTAGCTCACAGGGAAACTTTGCCTTCCCTTAGCAAGAAGAGCAGGATATGTCTCACAGCAGCTTTGCGCTTCAGACCAGGGAAAAGCTCGTGGCTGAGGGACAGCAGAGGCAATTCGTCCCTTTGCAGAAAGTGGCTTGAGACCCCCTGGCCTGGATGTGCTCTCAGAGGCCCATGCTTGGATAACAGTGCTGTAACCTGAATCAGTGCTTCCCCTTCCAGGATGTAAAAATCTTGCCGGCAGTGCTTAAATAGGGCACCTGTTTTTCTCCCTCATCCCCAGGCTGACCTAACGGTGGTGAAGCAATTTCTCTTCCACTCAGTAGCAAGACTTCTTCCCCTCAGTGCACAGCTTGGCAACTGCTCACCGGTGCCGAGTCCAGGATTTTGGCCTTTGGGAATGCTAATAATTTCCAAATTATTTTCCATTTTGTGGCGTGCATCCTGAGTGCAGAGCCTGGCTCAGGGCTCCTCATGTAACACCTGGGGCCATTATTTCCTCCCATGCTCCCTGACATCCCAAGAGTCTCCTCCGAACAAAACCCCAGACAAACAGCCAGGGAGGCTTTTCAAGAGCCTGCGCGTGCTCTGAAGTGGAAACTACATTTCGCTGCAATTCCCAGAGGGTCGGGGCGTGAGAGCTTTTGCACTAAAGAGCAGAGTGAGCTGGGGCACATAAGGGGCTGCTCACCCTTCCCAGAAAAGAAAGGAAGGGAAGACATCACCAGGAGCTATGCCTCAGTGGGACATAGCGGGTGGGATGGGTTTTAGGTATATTGCAGTATGAGCACAGGTACGAAGTAGGAGGGCAGAGAGACTGCCAAGCGTGTCAGCTTCGGTAGCAATGCATGGATCCAGCAACCGGAGAGGCTCCCATATATTTTGGGTGGCGTACAGTGACCATGCTGCAGGTTTGGGAGGGGTGAGCCTGACAGGCAGAGAGACATGCCTTTCCTCCACGGCGAGACCAGGAAAACAGCAGCTAGAGGAAGGGTCCCCCCTCCCCTTGCAGGGATCTCCATGCTGCTCTCAAGCAACCACCTACAGACAGCGGTGCTTGCTCTGCTAAGGCACCAGCTTAACTGGTGAACTGGTTGTTTATCTTTAAAAATATGCAGCTGCCCTTCCTGTCCAGCCTCATGTCAAGGAACGCAACTGCTCTGATCTGACCCAAAGCACTTTTCCCCTTCCAGATTATCAATAAAAGCCTTCCCCTCGCAGTTTCTCGCTCTCTGCCTGCCTTGGTGTGGTGCTTCATCCTGGCAAGTCAAAGCAAAGTCAGCTGTGCAACTCCATGATTTTACTGCCGTGCCTCATGTGGCTGCACCCAGGCACCACTGAGAGCTCTGCCAACGCCTGCCATGACAGCTCTGCTTTCATTCAGCCCACAATTTAGAGATGGATTTTCAGAAATACGTAAAGGTTGCGATTTACAGATAAGAAGTGCAGGTTTTCTTGAAAATCCCCTAGGCACCTACCTGCTCTAAGCCCTTAGGTTTCTAAATGCGTTTGAAAGTATTGGCCCAGAGACGTTTAAACAACAGCAGCCACCTCCGCCCTGCCCCCCCCACCCCTCAACTAGCTTCCAGGCGTTTCTGAAATTGACCCTTGGCAGCTCCCAAATGGACTGAAATTCATGTCCCAGGCTCAGATTTTTAAGGAAACAAAACAGCAGCTGAGAACATCAGTCACAGCAAAGACTGTTTTGGCAACACAGAGAAACTCTGGGTTAGGTCACGTGCAAATGGCACATGTGCAATTATTCCTTTAGTTACAGGCTGAAATTTATGTTTCTCACACAAAAACTACTTTTTTTCCACCTCCCAACTAAGTATTTTAAGAGCTTTTAAGTGAAAAGGGGAGAAGGGGACCTGATGTGAAGGGGCTGTCATCATGAAGTAGCGGTCCTGTCGCCTGTCACATGTCTCACGTGAGAGGGTGGGGAGGAGAAGGGGAACATGGCAAAAAAAGTCTCCGACAGGAGATTGTGTCCCCAAACAGCCAGGCAAATGCGCATGTGCATGTGTACACATGCCTGAGCATGAAACACAGGATCCAGCTGTGCTTACCATTCCTCCCAGAGGTACTATTACAGCCGCGCTTCTAACCAGGAAAACCCTATGGCTTTGAGCCAAGAGAGGGACAGGCGGTAGTGGAAGTCAGACAAGGGGAGCGGGATCCCTTAACACCAGAGCGAAGGCAGAAAAGGGAGTTTTGCTTTCCTCTGTCTTTGCAGAAATGTTGTCCTTGCACAACACATTGTGATGAGGTGCACAACGCACCTCTTTTTCTTTTTCTTTTCAGTTTTGCTAGGGCAATGGCAGGATCCAGACAACATTGTGTTTACGGGAATATCTATTACATAGCCCTGCATGCAAGCAGGGTGTCCAGTGAAAATGCTGATCCGTCACTTCTCGTGTGTGAGGCTGGTGCCTCTGCGCCGCCATCAACGTTTTCACGGACAGCCAGGCCACTGCAAGGAGCTGGACTATGCTGGGAGTTCACAGAAACAACAGCGCATCTCTGCTTCTTAAATGGAGCTATGGGCTTGGCACATTGTGAGACTAATGATAAAGACACCGGGAAAAATATCCAGGCCACAGTGCCCTTGAGAGTCCTGCTGCAGCCCCTCTGCCCCCAGGTCCCAACGTTGCCCTACTCACTGAGCTCGACAGTGCTGTTTTGCCTGGTTCTTGCCCCACTCAGCTTGACAGTGGCACGGAGGGGTGGGCAGGCTCATCCCCCCACCTCCCTCAAGGTGTTCGTTTCTGGGAGGCTGCAGCTGTAGTCAGCCTCATGAGCTGGCCCCTGGCCAACACCACGGCCTCAGTGAGATCACTGCCTCAGTGGGTCAAAATAAAGTGGCTGGCGGAGAAGCACAGAAAACCGTAAGATTTGCTTCCAAGAATAATCTCCTTTTATTCCTTTCCCCCCCCTCCTTTTTAACAGAAGTATATTAAGGGCAAATACCTATTAAACTATTTTAGCAGACAGGAGCCAAATATACATCAGAAATCTGCGTCACAAGACTATTCCTAGCAAATGCAACTTCTGTCTCGCCGTTCTTTAAAGATACACATCAACATTTCTGCATTGTCTTGCTGCTACTCAGGTGGGGACCCTGTCTTTCACCCCCAGAGCACCCAGATGCACAGCATGCCACAGGATCAGGCCCGTGAAAGCACTGAGAGGCAGGGAGGGAGCAGGGAAACAGGGTATATTTCCAAACCCCATGGGAGCTGCTGCATGGAAAATGCATCTCTTCCAGTCCTGGCAGGGTAAGGACAAAGGAACTGAATCGTTACATAGAAGAGTGTAAGAGAAAAAAATCTAAGTACAATCAGTGCTCTGTCACGGCACCTCCTTAGGATGAGCTTTCCATTTCATTTTTTAGTTATTTATTTTTCACTATCCAGGTTTCATTTGTGTTTTACAGCCACTGTATGGCCCCAGCAGTGCCACTGCCCTTCCTGCTGCAGGGATCTGGCTTCCAGCACCCACAGACCTATAGCCTTGCCCACCCTGGGAGCCACCCGCCTCCATGGCCCCATGCATGCACAGGGCTCCTGGCAAGCACCACTAGCCACCGAGAACCCCATGGGGCCACAAAGTCCCCCCCAGGGAGTGTGGGAATTGATTTGAGGAAGGACGCAGGACAAGTCCAGGGCCAAGTGTCTAAAAGGCAAAATAGTGTCTCAGCAAGTCTCTGATGAGCATAACTCAATAAATGGGAGGTAAATCTGCTATTTAGATAATGGCAGCTCGTCTTTATGGTCTCAGACAAAACACCACTGAAAGCTCACAGAATCAAATTACTGTCTAGTTTTTCTAGTGCCCAGCTACAAAAAGATCCAAGATTGCTGAAGGCTGGAAGGACATGGTACTCCAGCCCATAACTCCTTGAACTGGGAGTTTTAAGTGTTTAGCAAGGATTTCTGCCAGGAAAACAGGCTCTTTGGGCTGAAAGGTTTCCAAGCATCAGGCTAGGCTACAGCTCCCCTGAGGTTATATATTCAGTAATACAACAAAGGGAGGAGCGGTAGGGTCACCAAGTGGGGACAAAAGGATGAGAGATGGGGAAAGCACCAGTCCCCCACCAGGTCTGCCTTTTTCTGTATTTCCCACCATGCTTTGGAAGTAGCACAGCCACCTCTCCTTGGGCCAGGAGTAACACTCAGGTTTGAGCACCCAAGGTTGGAATTCACCTCTCTCCTTTTAGGGGTCTAAGGTTTAGTCTTAGCTAGTCTCCATGGGCACCCTTAACAGTCTCAGGAGAACGACAGACATTGGCTTCTAGAAGTCAATATATGCCACCCATTGTGACAACCTATTTTATGAAGATGACCCTGCGTGTCCTTGTCAGAGAACAAGTTTCAGAAAATAAGTCCAAGAAGCTAAGAGGGCCTCCGTAGGTAAAAGAAGATCAAATATGGGCTGTATCTCTGAGATCTCCACTCAGTTTGTCACTGTCCACCAGCGGTGTCATGGGAATGTGTGTATACAGTGACAAAATCTCTCTATATTGGACTTTCTTCTTCGCCTCCTCTAAATTAAGGAAGAACAATTAAATGGCTGCAAAGTCAAATAAATAACAAGGAAAAGAGAAGAGGTTTCCATTTGTTCTGCTTGCTAGAAACCCTGGGGATATCTGCTGGGTTGGTGATGGACCAAAACGCTTTCTATTTTCCTTGCGAAAATGGCATCACACAGTAGACACACTTAAGAGAGCAACCTGTGTGGGCTTAGCATTGCCACTGCAGTCACACTGGCGTGCACAGGAGAAGAAAGTCATCAGAAGTCTACTTAAGGGGAGAAAGGCAAAATCCAGGCCAATTAGCTTCTGAGCTAGCTCACAAAACCTGGCAACTGCACAAGGAAAGTGAAAAATCAAGAGAAACACCAGACTGTGAGGGATCAGCTGCGAGAAACACAAGCCAGTGTGAAAAAATCTTCTCAATCCTTCTCTAAATAAGACCTTGGGAACAGAGTTAATCTGTATAATATTGATCTAATGTAATAATATTGCTGTTCCTCAGTCCATAGCCAGAGATGGCTGTGCATGGGACCAGAAAAGAGCCGTCGTGAGTCCACAGCTGTCACAAGGCAGAGCATGGACCAGCTCCTGGTCCACACACCACCGACATGCTCCTGGGAAGAGTTGGCTCAGGAACTGGGGATGGGAAAAGCAAGACTTTGAGTACACAGATGGAGTCATTTCTTGTCACCTGGGGGTGGCAAGACAACAAAACTGGCTCCTTGATGTTCCTCCCTGACTTTGGACTCCTAATACTCACAATATTGGCTACATCAAGTTTTGCTCTCACTGAACTGCTGCTGAGTGTAGACACCTAAGCAGAACAGGCCACCTGCCTGTCTTGGTGGTGATGTGGTCTTCTCTCCTCTTTGCTGTACTTCTTTCACAGGGAGCTTCCCTCTTCTGAACCCTCCCAAGGGTCGGTGGGGTAGGATACTTGGGCTTTCACTCCAACAGGAGGAGCAGCAGGTACTGTGTCTCACCACCCTCTGTGGGGCTGCACTCAAGGTCCTGGACACTTCCCCTTCAAACCCCTCCATGAGAGGCCAAGTGCAACACAGTTATAGGGTGTCTTTGCAGAGAACAAATAAGCTTTTGACTAAGAAACACGAGTTGAAACAAGGGAAACCAAGGAAGGAAAAGCTGATGGGTGGACAAAACCAGTGAAATAGAGAAGAGCAAGAAAAGTTCACGGTGCAGTCAGAGAACACCTGGCTTGTGCACCCTTGATCCCATGCTGCTCAGACAAAGACCATGCCCTGGCATTAGTCACAGCTACCTAAAGGCTGCTATAATTTGTTGTGGGCTGACAATACTCCCATGAAGCAGCTCCAGCATCTAACACTGCAAAAGAAAAGGACACCCTGTGAGTGATGTCCCCACTGTCAGGCAGAAAGGGCACAGTGGGAGACCAGTGCCTGCGCTGTGGCATTTTGGGAACCACGGTGGCATTTCACCATGACTGCAGTGCTAACGACGAGCTGTTGCCTGCATCTCAGTGTTAAAAATACTGGATAGCTTCAGCTCCCAGGCTGTTGTATCACTTCGAAGGCTCTCACGCTTGCGGGATGCTGGGCTGCAGCATCTAGCCAGAGACAGGTACTTCACACCACTTGCCCCAGCATGTCAGCACAAGTGGCGTAAGGAGATATGACTCAGACTGAAATTGAGGTGTTTACCTTAGGGGAAACTGCAAGGAAAAAAAACAGATTTAGAAAGCTTTTAACACCATAAATGAAAGGCGAGCTCACCACAACAGAGCTCAAGGTTAAGCGCTGGCTGTGGGAATTTCCCCGGAGGGGAGGACGGCAGGGCAAAGGCAGCATTTGGAAGAGCAGGTGGAGTGTTTCCCCACCAGCCCCACAGCAGGAAGACACAGGCAGGCTGCAGCTGTGAGCAGACAGCCCCTGACTCCCAGCGGGCATCCCCTGTCCCAGGGACAAGCCGGGCAAACTGCACAAACAGCTTCTTGGGTGGAGTAGTCAGTTACTGATGATTTCAAAGAAAGTAACTGGGGAAAGTTTTACCTTTTTTCTGCTGTTCCCAGGATATCAAGGATTGCAGAGCCAGTCTTACTTGCCATGATGGTGTTAACTCTGCCCCAGGAGCTGGCCTGCATCTCCGGCTCCGGATAATGGCAGCTCCTTCAAATGATGGAGGGATCCCCTGCAGAACCCCCCACTGAGGCTCACCTGCTCCTCACCACCAGAGCAGAGGTTCAAGGCAGAGAGCCTGCCCGTGTCCCTGAACTCTGCTGAATTAGTGTTCTGCATCTTCCCTTTCCTGAGGACTTTCTTTGCTGCCATTAGAAGTGCTGTTTCCTTATGAGCATAAATGATGGCTGTGCTTTCCTGGGGAGAGCGACAAGCCGTGCCTGGCAGGTCTCGGGGGACAGGATTCTTGTTTCACAGAGGAGAGGCAGGCAAGAAAGCGAAGGTATGAGTGACAGCCCAGCCATCAGGCCCAAGGAGGAGAGGTCCCTCTAGACCTCGCTTCAAAGAAATAGCTAATAAAACACCAGAGGAGAGCAGGAGCAGTGACCTTGAAGGTGCCCAGCTGCAGAGGAAACATTGGTAGGAAGGAGAGGGAAGGATGGCTTGGGAAGAGCAGAAAGTTTTTCACACTGTTTTTAAATGGTACTTGGTGCCTCTGTAGCGCTGCATTTGAAATGTTCAAGTCTCTGCAAGCTGTTAATGAGCTTCACACCACTCGTTATTGCAGCCTTCGTCTACAGCTGAATAAACACCATTGCAAGTGGATTGCGTGCAGCTCCCAAGGCAGATGGTGAGCGGAGCCACGCTGGCTTCCTGGGGTGGGTTGAGCCTGAGGAGATGGCAGGACCTGTGTGGTGACACCATGCCATAGCAGCATTGCAAATTTCAGGCCTGCCATCCCTGACCCGCCAACATCGGTACCTCTCTTTTTTGGGAGAGACTCGAGGCTCACTCAGGGGAGGCCTGGGATGAACTTCACACTGCTGTAAATGCCATCACTTTCTTCCCTGCAGACCAGCAGTTTCGCAACCCTGCTGAGGCTCAAAGCTGCCCAGCAGCTGGGGTAGCAGGCTATGGAAGGCTGGCTGATGATATTACCCTGTCTGTGCATGCTTTTATGAGTATATTTGTGTGCATCTTCATCCCAAAGTGGTAACATTGAGGTGCCTTTGGCAACTGAGAGGGGGTGGGGGTTCATACAGATGCTGAGAGAGAAGGAACCACAATTAGACTGACGAAGGACAGGCAATAGCAATTTTGAAGAAAAACAATAACAATTTTAGCAGTAGATGACATCCTGTTTGGAAAGACAGCAGAAACATTTGTTATCTTTTCTGCCAGAATGGCCAGGTCCCGGTTTATTGATGTTATCTTGAAGATGACAGAAAAGCGTATTAATCTACCTGAAATGAGAATCTGGGCTTCAAGAACAGCAGCTGACACCTTCTGAGGGACAGAGTGATTGAAATCAATCATATTTTATAACTTTCAGCAGTTTCTGTAAGCAACTCGAAGGTCCAACTGCCCCACTACTGACAGCTTTCCCTGAATGGCTGCAATCCGGCCGTCAGAAGCAGCTCCTCAGCTCAAGTTGTCCTTGCAGTAATGGTGGCAAATTAACAAAACCGTATGACCCCTCCACAGAAATGTCTGACTAGATGTGCAGTAGTGTGAAGAGGCAGAGGTGACTGAAGACCAAACTGCATTTTTTCATCCCAAGGCCAAGGCATACAAGCCAAGGTACTCCTGACACACAAAGGGTGAGCTAGAGGAAGGAGAAGAGAAAGGACTGAGATATGTGTGCTGCAAGTGGAACGGGAAGTGACACTCTGAACAACACAGCCATGGAGTAATTTTGCCTGGAAGGAACCTCTGGAGTTTACCTATTCCAACCCACCTTTCACAGCAGGCCCAACTTGAAAGTGAGAGCAGGTTGCTTAGGGCCTTGACAAGTTGGCCTCTGAGTACCTCCTCCAGAGACGGAGGTCCGGCCACCTCCAGGGGCAATATTTCCCAGTGATGAACCATTCTCACTGGAGGCTTTTTTTTCCTAATGCCAAACCCCCACGTCCCTTGTTGCGTCTTGTGATGGTTGCATTTTGTCCTTTCTCTCTGTGCCTTAGAGAAGAGTCTGTCTCTCCCTTCTCTATAACCCCCATCAGCTAGTGGGATCCTGCAATTATTTTCCCCCTTAACCTGCTCTTCTCCAGGCTGCATGAGCCCACCTCTTTCAGCCTCACCTCACCTGCTATATGCTCCAGGCCCCTAATTGTCTCGCTAGTTGTCTGCTGGCCTTGTCCCACTCTACCCAAAACTGAACACTACTCCTTATGTGGCCTCACAAGTGCCAAAGAGGCTTAATGTCTTCTCCTGACCGTTTGCTATGCTCTTGCTAGTGCAGCCCAGAGTGTGGTTAGCCTTCGCCTTTGCAGGGGGTTCTGCTGGCTGCTGTGCAGCCTCTTGCTTGCCAGGGTCCTTCTTTTCCACAGAGCTGCTCCTGAGGCAGTTGGTCCCCAGCCTGTGCTGTTGGATGAGCTTGTTCTGCTCTAGATACAGGTCTTTGTTGGTCTTCAGTTTTTATAAGTTAATTTTTCTAAGATTGTTGAAGTCCCTCTGAACAGCAGCCCTAACATCCAATGTGGTGACCACTGCCCACCACCACAATTTGGTTCTGTCCACAGATTTGTTGAGAGTGCGCTCCATCAAAAGCTCCATCATCAGCTCCATCCTGGCTGTTGATGATGATGTTAAATAGTATCAGCCCCAGTATCAACCTTTGAAGACAACTGCTCTTAACAAGTTGCCAGTTAGACTTTGAGCTGTTCATCACTACTCTTTCACTCTGATGTTCCAATCAGAAGAATGATGCCCTTCTCTCCTCTCTTCCAATTTTTATTTCCCTCCATGTGTAGTCTTTTACCTGGTTTGTATTGCATGTGAAGGTGCAGAAAATGACCGACAGAGTGTGCAAATGTATCCCAACATCACATGTTTTTCCTTTAAAGTAACATCTCCATTCGTATATCTGGCAGCACTGTCTGTGCAATTCCCTCCTGGTTTATTAATACTATTGGCAGGAGACATCAAAAATTCCTAAGAAATACAAAAAACCATGACAGTTGTCTCAGCAGGTACCAACCTCACATGCAATGCACATACTGTCCTCTATTGCTAAAGCCAAAGAGGGGTTGATTATTACTTGTTAGCAACTTATTTGCATAGATAAATGCAGAGATCCCACTCAAGAGACTCAAAGAATGACATTGTTGTTTATCAATGGTCCAAAGGCAGCAGAAAACCCCCTCCAGCATGCCTCAACTCTGACACCCAGGGCCTGTCTAAAGCATTCAGCTCCACACCACACAGGGTCCTGCACTTCCACTGGGGTCATTAATCAGTGCTTCACTATCAAGGTGATGTGGGGCAGAGCCAAGGAGAGAGAATGCAAGTGCAAAGGTGCCAATTAGTGCCAGATGGGATGTGAGCTCCTGCCCACCATGACAGGGACTGGGGATCCATTCCTACTTGTCTGTTTAAAACATTCCTACTTGTCTGTTTAAAACGTTGACTTGTGCTACCCGTTCGTACAACGCCTGTTTGCCGGGTGCACCGATGGAGCTGATGGCAATTCGGGATGCCCGCTGTCAGATGTACAGCTGCATCCTGAGCTGATGTCTCTGATACTGTACCTCTGACTCCTTCTCTCAGCAAAAAGTGACAAGGCAGAATCATGGTAAATCCAGAAGTTTAACAAACAGAAAAAAAAAACCACTGTGGTCTGATGTATTTGTGTATGGCAGCTCTTTACCATATACAGTTACTGTGCTTGTGCTTATGAAGCGCAAAGCACACAGGCATTAAGCACAAGTATTTTATTTTTTCCACAAACTTCTCCTCAACAAAGATATGCCTGTTACATACCAGGCTGAAATCAGAGGCCTGGGGGAACTCATTTTCAGTCCATACTGGGCTCCGAACCAGTTTTGAACTAGCAAAGTCCCCTTATCCCAGCATACAAGGAGGAATGCAGGAGTACAGGGATGAAAGCCTCTCCATGCCTGGGCTGGTGAGTGCTCTGCAGCCAGTGGGGTCACACACAACCGTCTCCTCAACTGTGTCAACTTGGCGTGGCTTTGAGGCAGCACACTGGAATGTCAAACTACTTGGATCAGGAGAGGGGATGTGAGGAAAGTAACGCAGGCACCAGCACGCTGCTGCGGTTGCCATAGCTCAAACCTCAGCCAGCACAGCACACGCCAGCCAGCTCACATCCTCATCCTGAGAGCTCCTCTCAGAGAGAGGCATGTAATTAATGAATTAGTCAATAAAACCATACAGTTGGTTATTGGTTTTTGGTCACTAGTCATCATACAGAGCTGTATTTACCCAACACCACTAGAAAGATATCACCAGAAAGACCTGACCCCATCCTGTGCTGCTTGCCATTGGGTTGACTGCCAACCTCAGCAGAGATGGCATCAGGCTTAGGGACTGCTGCATAGCTGCACAGCCAGCTGCTTTGTCTTTTGGGAATGGCTGAACCAGTCCAGACCTTTGCTTTGGGGAGGTACTTCAATTAGACATAGATTTGTTTTTCTCAGGCTGGCTGGAGGCCTTGAAAAACTTCTGGATCACAAAGTAGTGCCCAGCCCTTTCTTTCGCTTGCCACCGTTGGCAGAGGGATGCCGGATCTCCATCTCTTTCCATCAGCAGGAATTTAGCAAAGTGCAGTCGATCACTCCTCAGTCCAACTCTTCCTTTCCCACCAGCACAGGAGAATCAGCTCCGCAACTGATGACCCTGGCAGCTTCTTAGGAGGTAGAAAAAAACCTTGTCAATTCTGCGTCCTGATGCCTCACAACTGAGGCTGCAGTAACTAAATATTTTAATCCTTCCCGTTATCTTTGCCTTGAAGACTGTTGTAACATTCCTTAATAAGTTTTAATTTAGATAGGAACAACATGCTGCTGAATGCAATTCTTCTCATGCTCTAACGCACTCACTAAACTGTAATATTCAGGGAACTGAGTAATATCAGCAACGTATACCCCTCATTCAAACTATTTAGCAGAAGGGGCATCTAAATTGAGTTTCTGAACCTGCCCTTCATTAAATGCAGCTAGGACTAAAAAGAAGTTGCTGGCTCACTGCAAAACAGCCAGCCTAGAATGGCCCTAAGAGTTTTGAGTTCTCCTTATCAAACCCCTGAGTGCACAGGAATTTGTTGGCTCTTTCCAGAGCAACAATGGTTATCATCTGTGCTCAGTGTTTACTGATGAGTTTATTATACAGACAGTAGCATTTTTAATATTATATGGCTTGATTTTTTTCATGACTTTGTTTCTGCCTCGTCAAATGGAGTTGATTATGTTATTTATGGTTCAAATCCAGCCAGAGTCTTCAGAGTATGTTACATGGACTTGGTACACATGATTTCCCCAGTAATTAACTAATTGCCATACAGTAATACCACACATCAGAAATTGAAGATGCCTGTACAAATTTGGAAAAAAGATAGCAAGCTGCCGTATCATCTCAGGCTGTAAAGACAGCAGCGGCTTAAATTGACAACAAGTCATCAGGCCTGAGGCAAGAGAAACTCTTTGGCCCTGTTTGACACTGGAGGTCAGGCATGGCAGCTCCTATGCTCCATTTGGGTCTGATCATTTATGAATCAACTATCCTACTCTAAGAAGAGGCAGACCTGGTCAGTCTGTAGAGGGAGAACCTTTATGGAACAACATGAGTGACTCGTGGGGGATGACTCTCCTGCTAAGAATGCAGACGCCCTGATGGAGACATCCTGGTGGAGACTTGGGCAGCGCTGTACTGAGGAGAGCCGTAAGTCCACCAGAGTTTGTTGTATGGTCGCTCCTAAGGAGAAACGTCACACCTTACAGTCTATCTATAGCTAGTGTCTTCTGCCTCTCTAATCCACAGTAGAACTGAGTCAGAGCCCAAGCCTAGTGCAGCTGATCTTGGTACTTGTTTATGTTGGCATCACCACTCCTATTCCAAAACTAAAACAAGGTTTACTTTTTCCCACATGCCCATTTTTGTGTGTCCATTAAACCAGGTGGCAAAGGAGTGTGGCAAGCAGTGCCCTGCAAACAGTCTCTTTCTTTTTGTTTTGGGGTGTTTCAGGTTTTAAGCTGGTGGTTGTAAGTTCTCTAAGTCTACATACCTACTAACACCACTCTGACCCCTGTTTCAAATATCACCACGAATCCTGCTCTCTGCTCTTCCCTCTCTTACAAGGGGATGACTGAGAAGATCCTATACAAGCTAAAACAGATGAAGTTTCCTGAGGGAGTTTTCCTGGCACGGCAAGAGAACTAGTCCCTGGGACTTGGCCAGCCTGAGAAGCAGCACAGTGTACAAGGGTGAATAAGTCCACATAGATGAAGAAAATAACATTCTAAATCAGTGAAAGACCAAAAAGAAGGTCTTTAAATTTATTAAGGTGAATGATAAATTGTACTTGTAAGGGATTTGCAGTGATTATAGCTATTATCTCACAGGTATCACTTCAGGTATTGCATAAGAAGCTACGTGATTGGGAAGAGAGATGATTATTTTTTGAGGTTATTCTGTTTGTTTCATCCACTTCACCACACTGCGTGCTGTTAAGCCATGTTGAAGGCAATTGTTAATGTTGTACTACAGAGTCAGTAAAAGTTAAAACAAAATACAGATCCTGTCCGTAGCTGTGTTATTTCTGCACTTCTAACTGGCCAGTCACTACACTGTGGGAACCAAAAGTCCTGGGACAAAACCATGTGTGACCAGACCGCAATGCACCCACACCTCCAATAGGGCAGAAGCGACCAAAACTGGCCAGTCCTTTCTTCTGGGAACCCTGTTAGCTTAAACATGCAGTTGTTTACATTTTTAAGCAGAAGAAGGTTCAAATGATTTATTCCATTAGACAGCAGTGAGCCTCCCCTCCCATGCCCCCCATCTGCCTCTGTGGGACTGGGCATCTGCGTTTGGAGGCAGAGTCATAGAATCATAGAGCTGTCTAGGTTGGAAGGGAGCTTTCAGGTCATTGAGTCCAACCATCAACCTAACTCTGACAACCATCACTAAACCATATCACTAAGCACTATGTCTACCCGTCTTTTAAATATCTCCAGGGATGAAGATTCCATCACTTGCCTGGGCAGCCTGTTACAATGCTTGGGAACTTTTTCAGTGCAAAATTTTTTTTAATATCTAATCTAAACGCCCCCTGGCAAAACTTGAGGCCATTTCCTCTTGTCCTATTGCCTGTTACTTGAGAGAAGAGACCAACCCCCACCTCTCTACAACCTCCTTTCAGGTAGTTGTAGAGACCAATAAGGTCTCCCCTCAGCCTCGTCTTCTCCAGGCTAAACAATCCCAGTTCCCTCAGCCGCTCTTCATAGGACTTGTTCTCCAAACCCCTCACCAGCTTCACTGCCCTTCTCTGGACATGCTCCAACACCTCAAAGAGCCTCTGGAGAGCACCAGAGTGGTGGTCCCCAGACCAGCATGCTGACAGCAATGCCCCACCGCAGCAAAGGCTGCTACTTCTGAAAGGCAACCGGTGCTCAAGCCACGACCCAGCTGCCTGGAAGGTTTGAGAGGTGCGGTCAGGCTTAGCTCTTTCTCCATCCTTCACCACCCCTTGTACCTGCAGGTGCTGAAACCTACACCTCGCGATGGCCATGTTCACTTATTATTTTGGAATGCTGCCAACTTTGGAGAAGGTTAATGAAGGAAAATAACATCTGTAGCAGTTTGTAAGTGAGCTAATTTTAAAACATTTTTTTTGTGGGTGAAAACAAAGTATATCTGTAGATCGACATCTCTCCAGATGCCAAATTCTAACCATCTGCTATCATCAATGACAGAAAAAAACCCAATCTCTTGTACAGGAAAGCATGCAGCAGCCCAACTATATAGGTAGATATCAGCAACCCCCAGGCTGTACTATTTAAAACAAAACTTAGGAAACTGAGGGGGAAAGCACCTCACAAAGCTCTTGCTTTATACTAGTTTCTGTTTCCAGTACCAGGCAGAAGAATGATATGAAAACCTGCCAATGAAAAGTTACTTGGATACTTATTTTTAAAGAAATGCAAGTCAAGCTTGTGAATGTGTTGTCTTTGCTGGAATACAAACATCATGGGGATTTGAATCTTTTTATGGCAGCCCACTGGCTCTTTTCAATAGCCTTCTTTTGAGTCACCTCCATAGCTATGCACCAAGTGCCAGGCAGCTATGTCACACAAATCCCAAATAGGCAGTACTCCCACATGAGTGGTGGCAAAACCCTCCCATGGTCTACAGGGCTTTCGCTGCTGCAGAGACGTCTGAGGACAGAGTCCACGATGCTGAACTACAAAACCAGAGAGGAGCTCTTCAGGCTGGTGGTGAAGAAGACCAAAAAAAAGAAAAAAGAAAAAAAAAAAAAGAAAAAAAAAACCCTTCTAAACTGTACATCACCAAGCATTTAACAGTGTTTTTAGCAAGGATTCCTATGACATTTGTGTCAGATACACCTTTCCGCATATCTCCCCCCATATATACATGCACACGCTTTATGATACTCAAGAGCATGCTGTGTTTTTCTGTTGTTGTCAGATTACATTGAAGATTATGGCAAGTAACTTTTCTAATGTATTTTTACTGCCATTATTCAAGCCATTCCTTCTTGAGAAGTTATGAAATACGAATCATTAATAGAATCAGAATAAGCACATATTTCTTTTCTTATGTTAATGGCCTGGCTGAAGTCCACCGAAACAGGCTTGTGTGTGCAGCTGATTATTTTGTTTCAAACCTCTGAATACTTTATACATACAGGCTAGAAAGAGGGCACTCATCACAGATCTGTTTGTTTGATGCTACCTCAGCCAGCACAACAGTCCTGTTTGAGAACTCTTTTTAATCAAGACTTTCTTACACTAATGAAAATAATTTCATAATTGACACTTGGAGAAAAATTCTGCTAGCCATAGGCAACGTGAGAAGTGTCTTTAGACTCCTCCTATAAAATAGTGTATTTGCTATGTTTATCAGAGCCTAATTCAGTGACAAGAAAATATTCAGCTAAGTTATTCTAATAAGCTCTAGTTTCTGTGATGTAAAAACTTGCCCAGACAATGAAAATGCAGCTAAAGCACAAGCTAAAGAGATGGGAAAAATTTCTAAAGGTTGGCCACTAACTTCTCTCAAGACATGCCCACCACCTTGGCTTAGGAAAACTGCTGGAAATAGAATTTCCTCCAAGATTCACAGCATTTTTGGTCTGATTTGAATAACACAGCCGTAAGAATATTCTCAGTTCTTCCACCTCCCATTTTGGTGTCCAAAATTTTAGCCCATCACCTGATCATCATCCACAAATGCAATCGTATTTTCTCAGACCCCCAAGCTCTTAGGAACCTGGCAAAAGACCATCATGAACAACTTCTCCCCAACAAGGAGCTGGCCAGATCATACAGATGAGTCTCAAGAGATGCTCAAACACCTGGAAATGAAGGACATGTAAGGTGGCCAAAATAATATAACTGCCCTTCAGTTTTGAAAATTTCCAGGAGGAAATGATATAGTTTCCTGAAGTGTTCAAATGGCAAGGCCTTTTCATCCACAGCGTGTTCCTATGAACCCCGAACATCAGCTGTAGCCCTGGCAATTTGATTTGGAAGAACTTCTCATGAGCTGATTGCATCCAGCTGGATTAATAAGAGATGCTACCCCAGATAATCTCTCTCGACACATGTGATGGTCACCTCTTTACATGCACTTCAGTGAACCACCGTAAACATCTCATTGGAGACTCTGGTTCCGAGTGCTATGGGAATTTAAGCTGGTAAAGACACCAGCAGCCTTCATTTTTGTTTTGTTTTACTGACATGGCTTTGGAGCTTCTGAAAACCTCCCCATTGCCAACCCTGACACAGCAGCACCATGCACAGTCACACAGGACATGTGGAGCTTGAGCAGCCAGAGTACAAGTTCCTTCACTCCGTGTCATGATCACATTTCATGTCTGAACTGGACAAAGCACATTTGGGTTGAGTCTCCTGTCTGTAACTCAGCCTTTTGCCTCTCTTTCAAGACTGACAACAAAAGTGCACGCTAGCATCAGTTGTGACATTAATACCTTTTAGAGACATTTCTAAGTACCTAATTGGAGTATGACAGCATACTGCCTCACCACATCTAGGCTACCAAAACCTGCTGCTTTCTTCACTCCCTGGAGCTCAGGGAGGAGTGTAGGGAGTGGGGCAGGGAGGAGGAGGGAGGACTGCTGCTCTAAGCGTGTAAGGTACAACCAAACCCCTGAATCCTCATCCTTCCCTGTCCTTTACTTTATTCTTAAGCCAGAAGCAGTTACTGTCTTTCTGAGCACAATGTTAAGTCATCAAAGGTGTTGTGCCTGCCAAATTGCTCACTGAGGATGGAGTTCCTTTGAGCGGTGCTCCTCTGGAGCCATTGCCTCCTCAAAGAACAATGCTGATGCCACACCAGGTAGCCAAACAGGAGAACTAGTTCCCAAGGATTTGCAAGCTGTGGGATCCGGCATCTGACTCTGCTTTTATACCCCTGTGTAAATCATTGGTAATGCCTGATGTCTCTCGAATGGAGACATTCCTCCTCAGCTTCTACAAGGAGCAGGTGCAAGCCCTTCAGTTATGAAAGTGCAAACTGTTTGATGAATTCTCCCATACAAAGTTTTCAGAACACGGAAATACAGACCTGAGATTTCACTTTGGGGCTGGCCAGAACCCATGTGTTCAAGGGAGGCCCCTGGAAGTGACAAGAGAAAGGAGGCATAAACCCACGTTAGACCTTTCACCCAAAGCAAATGCTGCCTCATGTGCCGAGACTGCTGCTTCACCTGCCACATCCTGCCTGCCCTTTTCTTCTTGCAATATCCCAGGCTGGAGCTGGCAGAGGCAAGCAAAACTCCGTCTGGGCCATACTGTGGGTGAGAAGCTTTCTTCAAGGGAGTTATCCTACTCAGGGAGTCTGGCAGTCCGTAAATCACTAGCCTAATGTTCATTGTAAGGTAAGGCAGAACCAGCCAGGCAGAAAACTCCAGTGGATGAACATTTCATGCGTTATAAATAGGAGTAGTTGCCTTTACAACATGAAATAACCAAGAAACAACAGGACATCTCTTACATTGTGGCTACAGAGACTCCTTCCATGCACCTGGAGGAAGCACTCACTGTAATAATATCATATATTTTATGATCAATGCTTAGGCTTCAAAGACAAATTCAACTCCTTTTTCTTGGCTGCTCTCGGGTGAAATTGAGTTTGTTGTTCACTTCCTGCACTAGAGAGGGAGCAAAGCTTTGTGCATTGCTCTTTCTTTTATCAGTGTGGAAGAGAAACAGATTTCAATATAACATTACCCTGGCTCCAATTCTTACCAAAATGCCATTGAGCCTGCTAACAGATTAATACTTAATGACATACTTAGACCAATGGAATCACCCAAACCTGACTCAAGGCCTCTCCAGGGTCAAGAGAGAGCCCTATGGACCGGGCTTGGAGCAGGCTGTCAGCAGAATATATGGCAGGGATGGCAGTGACTCTGGCTTCCAGGAGGGTTTCCCCGTCTTCTGTGCAATTTAACCCAATCCGCTCTCCCAGCCCTGGCTGTCCAGAGCTCTGGCACAAGCAGAGAAAACTCTGAGACAACACTCATTTTAACACCATTGCTCCCTGCCTCCTACCCCAGCTGTCTGCAGCTTGGAGCAGCAGAAATCAACTGCTGAGAAGAGAGGTGTATCTATCTCTGGACTCTGGAAACAAGTCAGATGTCTGACATTAATGAGTTGTGTCACTGGTTTTTCATTCTTAAAACAGAAATTGGTACTCCTTCATGAACAGTGATGGTGCTTGAGTCATATCTGGCCATGCTAATCTGCATGTTGGGCACTCCTGGGATGTGTAACAGCCAGCTCCACCTGGGATGGGAAGCCACATGGGACAACCAGCAGATGTAAAAGCACATCAGCCCAGAGCTCCAGGAGGAATAACTGAACAGTGCCTGTCACTCCCATGCTCTCCACTTCTTCCCTGTTGCTGTAGCTGCACTCACATCCTCCTAGCCCTCACCTTCTATTTTTTAAAAAGCTCTAGACATTCACAGCCAACTGCCTTTGAAGCTCCCCTGATCTTCCCATGCATGCACAGCTCTTGCTGTTGTCTGAAATGACAAAGTCAGTGGTCTGCAGTGTGAGCAGTCAGGTCAGGAGTCTTCACTGCAGCAGTTCTACTTAAGTGGTAGGAAAATGTCATTCCTGCCAGGAAAATATCATTCCCCCTTATACTCCATGGGGACATCACAGTCTCACCGTGTTTCTAGGTATTCTTCATATTTTTTCCTAACTTTTCTTCTCTTTATGTCCCAGATATCCGATCTTTGCTCATTCATGAACAGCACTGAGCAGAAGCATGTTCAAAGTAATGAATATCATGCTTTCCTCTCCCTATTTGCTTCAGTCTGTAAATTTCTAATTTCCCTTGGATGACGGCAACATCAGAGGGTCTCATGTAGTTTTCAGCCATGGATGGGGTAACCCACATTCCCTGTGAACCACCAGGTTCTTCACAAACTACCCTTTAGTGTCTTTAATCCATGACCTAGGATCAGAGTTCACCACAAGTCATTAGCAAGCGTGACAACAGCTCAGCAAAAAACTTGAGCACCCTACAGACAGGCAAAGCCGAGGCAGAGTGTTTGCATTGCAGAACATCCAGAGGATATGTAACCATGACTCTGTGCTGAGGAATTTGCTATCGTTGCCCATCAGTGGCTCTACTGGTTTACATCAGTTGCCAGCTTGACCCCATATCTCAAGAATTGATGTGGTGTATGAAGGATCTGAAAGTAACAGCAAGCAGGGAGGTACCCAACTCCACTACGCTCAGTAGGGGTTAGACAAAAAGGACCACAGAGTTTAAATGCTCCTGCTGTAACATATGCTACATGACTTCACATGACTCCTCAGGATCAGCACAAGGACTCCTCAGATCTGGTAGCTCACAGATGTGGTGAAGTTACTCGCCTGGAGCCTTTCAGGCTGCCTGGCTGCAACTACCACATGGGAAATGCATGGGACTCTGCACCCTCCCACAAGACATTAATGGGAGAGGCGGACATTACAGTAAATCTGTCTGATCATTTGCAGATTCATAGCATGGGGTTTTTTTCAATTTGCACTCTCTGTCTTCAGTGTGTCCCTTTTCCCTCAGCAGTGGTGCCGCTTACTCCAAGACTATCGATGAGCATTTTTTAAGGCCTCAGGAGATGAAGTCACTGTATGAAATCCTGCACTTTTTAAATCTAAAAGGACATTTGGTATATGGTCAGAGATTGTTATAAAACATACATGTTTGGTTCCAAATCCAGTCTTGGAAAACTCTTATGTTCCTTCCCTAAAGGATAAGAACCAGATACAGATTGGAAGTTGGGGCCAGCATGGTTTCCCATTCTGAAAACAGGTCTCCTCTGCCATGAGACTGGCAGTGTGTATTCATACTTAACAACAAAATCTATTTTGACAAAAACATTGGGAACTCAAAATATAGCATTCAGGCTTTGGCTGGTTTGGCTTTCTTCCACAGCAGTGCCTGAAACAGCCTTCTGACAAAGGGAAATGGACATTTTCTCAGCAATAATCAAAGAAACTCATGACTTCACAGAGGCACTGTGACTTTGACTGTCATCTGTGTATAATGAGGTGAGCAATAGAAACAGCATGTTTTCTGCTATTACGCATTCAGTGTGTCAACATATTCACCTATATATACCTAACACCATCCTCTGTATATTGGCTGAAACACAATTACTTAGAAAAATCTATGGAAAAAGTGCCTGACCAAAAAATGAAATGTGGTGTAATCCTAATAACTCCTTGGTAAACTTACATAGTTCTTATCACAAACTCCCCACTCATTTCATTTTGCTACTACATCCCTCATGCTTTCTCAGGCTACTTATCCTTGCAGGCTGGAGGTCAGGTTGCACCCAGAGTGGCAGATTTTTCGCTGATAGCATGTCGAATATGAGGGAGATTCCCTGTCTTCAGCAAGTTTTTAAAATGAGATTATTGATTTCACTTTGCAAGTGATTCAAAGTAGATCACCTGACCGAAAGCGCTGGGATTTCATTTGAGGGGTAAGGACAAAAGGTGAATGTTTTTCTGTGGAGTGATGAACAGAACAAGCAAAGAAAGTCTCCTCTAGTTCTGCAACTCCCAGCTCTGCCTTGGACATTATAGGAGAAAACAGAGCAACAGAAGCCCCAGTTCTTTTTGAAGCTCATTGAGTTGTGGTCGCTTAAATACATAAGATTTAAAACATTCACCTCGTACGAGATTGCCTTCTCTACATTGATTATCTGATCTAGGCCTTGAGACCTTTAAGTGCAAAAGGATCTTCATCTCTGTGTCTGTGGTGTACACGGAAGGAAGGCCAAGTGATCTGAAATACAGGACAGCCCCAAAAGGAGATCCTCCTGTGAGATTTGACATCTAAACTGTTACACTACTTCATAACATCACTGTTTCTGAAACTTACCCCGGGTAAGCTACCAGAGAAATACATGTAAAAGAAGGAATACTTATGGGCTAAGGGTAGTTTTGCAAAAAACTACTCGTTTTGGAGAAACAAATATGGTCTCTTCATAGAGACCATGTTTCCATAATCACTGTCGGATTACGGGTCATTTGTATCCCTCAAGCCAGTGCCCGGCACCAGTACATTCACTTCTGGTCAGCAAAAACAAAGGTGCTCTGCCCTCTGGTTTCTGGAGGGACTGACAGAACTCCAGGCTCCACAGAGCTGGGCTACGGCACCAGTTTACATCAAAGGCACGGCTGCAGCAAGGGAGCCCAGAGCATGAAGAGGGAGAGGCAAGCAGAACTGTTGCTCTTACAGCTCCTCTGGCTCTAGAGATCCTGGCTCTGTGCCCCAGCGTAATTTCCATTACCTTGAAGAACGATCCAAACAACCCCAGTAGCGTGATCAAAAGAGTATGAGAGTATGAAAAAGATTCAGGGGTGATTCAGTATGTTGGTGCCACAGAGGCATAAATGTACTGACGTATCTCAGTTGTTCCCGTTCTCCCCTTCCTCCCAGGCAGCCAGTGGTGCCGCTGGAGGGGCTCTGAGCACCAGCTCCCCTTCAGTAACACAGAAACCACAACTCCCCTTAATGTATTTTCTACAATTGCTGTATTTGGCCACTTTGGCCCCCTTTGGAGAGGGCAAATGCAGAAACATTTCACTGTTTCACATTGCTGTGTGTTAGAAATAACATCCTCTAGAACCACAGGAGTTAATTTCCACGCACAGTTATTGGCTTTTGTATATTTTTGCTCTTCAGAAATTTTCATCTGTGGAGTGTAAGGCAAAGGCATAGGAAAAAATCCCTGTCATTTGCCTTCTTTTTTGTTTGATGGTGCTTTTGCTTTGCTGCTAATGTCATTCACAAACTGATCATACTAATGAATTCATTTACTGGTTACTTGAATCACGTAGCATATTGAGTTTCATTACAAGCATCCAGAAAACATTTCTATTCAGATAATCCTTCATGGCCTTAATGTTCGAGGGTCAATTTGTCTCACAAGATGAAACAGAGGTCAGAAATTCAATGCAATGTGGCAACACTCCGTTATTCCACTTATTATTATGGCAACATGCACTGGTACCACAAGTGTTAAGACTTGCATAAACATTCCAGTTTTAAATCTTATTTTTAGAGATCTGCAGCTCAGTCATAGAGATTTGCTGTAGGCAGAACTTGTCATACAAATATTCAGCCTAGAACTAATTTTCTTTAACATGTTTTAACATCTTCCAAAACAAACAAGCAAAGACTTCAGCACTTTTAAAAACACAGTTCTCTGTAACTTGGTCAGAACACAGGACCTGATTCAACAACAAGCAGCTCTAGTTTGAAGCTAATGTAAAGTATAATAACATTAGGTGAATTGAGTTACTCTAGAAGTAAACTAGAACAACACACTGGTAGATCAGGCTCAAAGTCTCTTTGTTTATTAGATACTCTATTAGAGCCTCTACTAGATTCTACTTTAACACCAGCTTGAAGCCACCTGAACTCTGCTCCTCATAATAACCTGTCTGAAAAGGATATAAATTCTGCGTTATAAGAATATGTTTCCAAATGATCATATATCATTCACTGAGGCATCCAACAACCCTTCAAACTTGTCTCAGCCAAGATAAGTTAGGTGAGTGCATCTGACATCTCCTGTTCTCATTTATTCAAAATGAAAAATCACCTTTGATGGATAACACCTTGTGTAGAACACAAACCAGGACTGACTTCAAATAATCTGAACACTGATCTTGTTTTCTAGCTAAAGCAGGTCAAGGTGTTTCTTATTTTGTTCAAGATGCTCATAAGCATTCATTTAAACATTAAAGGCAACAAAAGCAACGAACAAGGAAAACTCTGGAAAACAGACTATACTGCAGAACTCCACACCTGAGCTCCTTTTTTTGGTGCTCCTCTCACATTGAAGAGAGAGAAAGAGGGCCTGTCAGTGGGTGACTCACCTCAGAGAAGCTCCGTGATATTGTTCAGCTGAACCACCCTCTGCAAACTCTTGTTTTCCTTTTTCAGCTATTAGGAAAATGTACACGATGAGTTCAGATGTAGGAGGCTTCATCCGGAGAGATCTTACTTGGGAATCTGTAGCAGGAAGACAAGTGAGGGATTGCTACCCAGCACCCTTCTTGGATTTGCAGTAAATAGCAACAGGGTGTTTGAAAACAGTCTTAAACTAAAGAAGGTTATTTTCCGTTCAGTAACCACACTCCTCTGGGGAGTTTCAGCTAACGTGGATCTCACAGAAGGTGTACGTATGTGTTTTTTACTTCAACTTCTGCCCAACACCAACACTTTTGACTGTGTTCAGGACCATGTGTGCATCTGTGGATGTCTTCACGCTTGTCGCCATCTCCACAGATGACACAAACAGCAAAGCATCTCCTGCCCTCAAACCACAGCCAGACAAAATCCCAGATGTAACAAAAAAGAAAAAAAAACCCCGCCACATTGTTGCATCTCCTTAGAACATTTGGGTTGGTGGGAAAAGGAAGTAAAGGGGCGTAAACTACAGACATACTGCATGCCCCTGGATGTATGAGGTAATTAACTGTACTGGTAAGGCTTCAACTGGAATATTGTGTTCAGTTTTGGACTCCCTGTACAAGATGGATAGTAATAAACTGGAGAGAGAGCAGCAGAGCTCTGCTGAAATGGTCAGGGACCTCAAGCATAGGGGCAGCTGAGACAATTGGGCTGGTTTAATCTTGTTTAACCTGATAAAGAAGAGATGAAGGGACGATTTAATAGTAATCTACAACTATTTGTAGGGTATTTACACACACAAAAGGGCCAAAATCTTGGTATTGCCAGATACAAGGGGCAACAACCACAGATTATAGCTTGGGTGGACATTAGGAAGAAAACCCAACACTCTACTGGGGATAATACAGGGTACCCAGGGAGGCTGTGGAATCACCATCCCTGGAGGTTATAAGGCTTGGCTAGTCAAAGCCACACCTAACCTGGTACAGTGGCTGTGCTAGTTCAGGAGGTTGGACAGGATGACCTCCAGACATTCCTTCCAGCCAACATTTCTGTCACAAACTGTAAGTCCTGTTAATTGACAGTAACTGAAACAGCTTCAAAAGGAAATGTGGTGGCTCACAGGGGAGGAAAAAATGTCTATGCCTGTATGAAAAATGGACTCTGGACCCTGCAAATCCGTACAGGCCAAATGAAGAAAATGCACTTACAGATGAAAGAGACCGCTCACTTTTCTGGCAATGTTGCCTTAGTAAGTTTACGGTCATCAGATAATTTGTAGAGAACAAAAAGCAGCCTCACTAAAAATTGAAGTTCTCCATATTTCCTGCTCAGAGGTGGAATATAAAGCCCCAAACATACAAGGGTCATAGAGGAGGGCTTTTTTAGGCAACACAATACCTTATACATATTGGGGGTTAAATATACTTTCAAAGGGATAGCTCTTCAGCTCTACAGTTGACTGCTTGGTATGCCAGAAAAGATACTTCATGCACATTGAACATAATTCCTATGGTTACTTCCAAAATAACCTAGAAACTCTGAACCTATTTGTTTGCCACTAGGTGAAGTTCTACAATCAGGTTTTGAATAGTCTCAGGGCTTCTGTGATAGTTTGTTAAAAAGTAAAACCACATTTAAAAAAAAAGAAAAAAGAACCCTATTTAGCCAGTGAAGACCAGCTGGCTGAGGAATATAGTTTTTCCTCAAAATATCTGGTTTCTTGCGCTGCTTTTCCCTGTAGATGACTCTAATGAGACTAAGCTGTTTACATTTTTTCAAACCCACTTTATTTCCTGCATTTCCAGCTGCAATCCACAGTTTATGCTCAGTACTAGTACCACCAGATTTTCCAGAGTTATTATATGACCACAAGCAAATATTTCAAAAGCACTTAGGTAAGTGGGAAGGATAGCTAGTATCCCTTGTATTTGTTTGTTCACTGTTTACTGCAGGCATGTTGTGTGTTATGGACTGTTTAAAAGGCTACAGGAGGACAGCAGAAAGGCAAGCTGCTTTACTCTGGCATGCAAGAAAGCAGCTTGCTGTGGCACATGGGGCAGGTGAAAGCCACCGGAGGAAGCGGGGCATAGAAAGCAGGGAGCCTGCAGGCTGGCTGGAGACTCCACAAAAGTCTGGGACTCCCACCAGCCTGCGCTGTTGGAGTTTGCAGTCCTGAGGGTTATGGGTCAGGTGAAGAGTAAAGAATTTTAGGATAGCAAACTTACAGCTTATCAAGGAGTTAATCAATAGTACCTCCTGGGAAACTGCCCTCATGGGCAAAGGAGCAGGACAGAGCTGGCAGATCTTTAAGGATGCTTTCCATAGGGCGCAAGAGCTCTCACTCCCCAGGTGTAAGAAATCAGGAAAGGAAGGCAAGAGAGCAGCATGGCTGGGTCAAGACCTGCTGGTCAAACCAAAGGGCAAGAAAGAGATGCACAGGCAGTGGAAGCAGGGACAGGATTCCTGGCAAGAGTACAGGGAAGCTGTCCGGTTGTGTAGGGATGGGGGTCAGGAAGGCCAAGGCGCATCTGGAGCTGAACTTGGCAAGGGATGCAAAGAATAATAAGGGCTTCTACAGGTATGTCAGCCACAAAAAGAAGGTCAAAGAAAGCATCCCCTGTGCCCCAATGAGCCAGACTGGCAAACTGGTAACAAGGGATGAGGAGAAGGCTGAGGTTCTCAACAACTTTTTTTCCTCAGTCTTCACTGGCAACCTCTCTTCCCACACCTCTGGAGTGGATGGACCCCAAGGCAGTGACTGGGAGAGAAAAGTCCCTCCCATTGCTAGAGAAGATCAGGTTTGTGACCACCTGAGGAACCCGAACATACAGAAGTCTTTGGGACCTCATGAGATGCATCCCAGAGTGCTGAAGGAATTGGCTGATGTAGTTGCCAAGCCACTTTCCATGATATTTGAAATGTCATGGCAGTCAGGTGAAGTCCCTGGTGACTGGAAAAAGGGAAACATTGCATCCATTTTTAAAAAAGGTAGAAAGGATCCTGGGAACTACCGACCTGTCAGCCTCACCTCTGTGCCTGGGAACATCATGGAACAGATCCTCCTAGAAGCTATGCTAAGGCACATGGAGGATAGGGAGGTGGTCTGAGACAGCCACCACAGCTTCGCCAAGGGCAAGTCCTGCCTGACCAACCTTGTGACCTTCTATGATGGAGTGACTACATCAGTGGTCAAGGGAAGGGCTACAGATGTCATCTATCTGGATTTCTGTAAGGCCTTTGACACAGTTCCCCACAACATCCTTCTCTCTAAACTGGGAATTATATGGATTTGATGGGTGGACTGTTTGGTGCATGAGGAATTGGTTGGATGACCACATCCAGAGGGTAGTAGTCAATGGCTTAATGTCCAGATGGAGCTTGGTGACAAGTGGTATCCATCAGGGATCTGATTGGGACAGGTATTGCTCAATATCTTCATCAAAGACATAGACAGCGGGATTGAGCGCACCCTCAGCAAGTTTGCCGACAACATGTGCCTGAGGGATGGGATGCCATCCAGAAGGACCTGGACAAGCTCGAGAAGTGGGCCGATGTGAACCTCATGAGGTTCAACAAGGCCAAGTGCAGGGTCCCGCGCCTGAGTCGAGGCATCCCCTGGTATCAATACAGGCTGGGGGAGAAGGGATTGAGAGAAGCCCTGCTGAGAAGGACTTGGGGGTACTGCTGGACGAAAAGCTGGACATGACCCAGCAATGTGCATTTGCAGCCCAGAAAGCCAACTGTATCCTGGGCTGCATCAAAAGCAGCGTGGCCAGCAATATGAGGGAGGTGATTCTGCCCCTCTACTCTGCTCTGGTGAGACCCCACCTGGAGTACTGCGTCTCAGCCTTCAGCACAGGAAAGACATGGACCTGTTGGAGTGGGTCCAGAGGAGGGACACAAAAACAACCAAAGGGCTGGAGCATCTCTCCTATGAGGGCAGGCTGAGAGGGTTGGGGTTGCTCAGCCTGGAGAAAAGAAGGCTCCAGGGAGACCTTATAGCAGCCTTCCAGTACTTAAAGGGGGCTTACAGGATAGATGGGGACAAAATTTTAGCAGGGCCTGTTGCAATAGGACAAGGGGTAATGATTTTAAACTAAAAGAGGGTAGATTTAGACTAGATATAGGGAAGAATTTTTTCAATGAGGGTGGTGAAACACTGGACGAGGTTGCCCTGAGAGGGGGTAGATGCACCATCCCTGGAAACGTTCAAGGTCAGGTTGGACGGGGCTCTGAGCAACGTGATCTAGTTGAAGATGTCCCTATTCATGGCAGGGGAGGTTGTACTAGATGACCTTTAAAGGTCCCTTCCAACCCAAACTATTCTATTATTCTATAAAAGGAGTAGGAGATTTACCTGTAATAAAAAGACTCACAAATAACCTGCAAGCTGCCAGGGAAAATTGCACTTTCCTCAGGTGTCAAATGAGACCATGCAATCTGTGAAGCTGCTGAGAGCTCCAAAGGACAAGCAAGAGGAAAAAGCCAGCCCTCACGGGCAGGGGGCAAAGATTTGGTTGTGAACACTAGGAAAAAAAAATCTGTCTCTATCAGAAGATCAGAGTATCTCTGTCACCAGTTACGTTGCTCTCATCTGTATTCTCACCAAGTCAAGCACTGGAGACAGGAAGCCCTTTTGATATTTCAGGCATAGTCCCTTCAAGGAAATGTGCTGGTATGTCTGCGCCTCTGAGCATCTCCGTTTCTCGTCAGCACAGCTTAGCAATCTCTCCCTCATTCACAACACTGACTAACGGGGTTCATGCCATTAACAATAAGTGAGCATTTCCACTTTAACAAATGCAGCTTGGGTATTTCTGAGAACTTCGCTAGAGATGAAAAAATAGCGATTTTTTTTGGAGAGAATTTGTAACATTTCATGTAAAATGTGTGGACAAGTCATTATTACCATATTGTTAGCCATTCACTGCAGCGTGGGTTGCTGTCTGCATGGCTTGACAGCGAACCTGTGGTGCATCCAGGAATTACACACGGGCCTGTTAAATATGCAAGCCTCGTTATTTCTCTCTTTTTCTATCTAAGAGGATTATTAAAGCATTTCTATGACATTATAAAAGCATTTCAAAAGGATGCTCATCTGTGCTAGTCTCAAGATTGATTTCACTTTCTCTCCTTAGGTTTCTTTCAGAGTCTCTTCTATTTTATATGTGGTTTATAGAAAAAAAATACAAATCAGCAGCTGAACAACTCTGGGTTGCTCTGCGATAACAAACTAGGACAGGCTGGAAAGGAAGGTACTGACACACAGTCTTAGCAAGAATTCACATTTCAAGAATCCAAGAGGATTTTATGCATGAACCTTAATAAGGCTATTTACAGATGATAAGACTCTCCTGTCAGCATCCCTCTAAAGTTTCTCTGTATAAATATCAACAATCTTGCCGGACAATTGGCAAGACATTAGGAGGCTTACTGCATGCTGTGCTATGAAGCTATCTAGTTTTAAAGAGCAAATGACTCATTTAATAGATATGGTTCTGTTGAAAGAACATTCTTCAGAGCTTAGTAAGAGGTTTAAACCACATTAACATTAGAAATCAATGAGCCAAAAAAACTGTGGACTACTGAGGTCATGGTTAATAAAGACAGACTTCAATTTTATTTTCATATCCTGTTTTCAGCCTAATCACTTGACCTAATTTTTAAACATGATCTGGATGTAATTCACCATTCCACACAAAAAGAGTGGTTCTTTTTCCCAGTTTTACTCTCTTCAGTAAATTCAAGGATATTAAACCTCATTTACACCGGCGGAATTGAATACATTTGCTGATATTTTCAAAGTAGTCAAACACGCAGCCCACAAAGCACAGCCCAATTTAATGGTGCCATTTGGAGCTTTTCTGGCTAAATGATACACAGCTTCTGTTGGCTACGTAACACTAAAACACATTGGAATGAGCCCATCGCTTGCTTTCTCCTTTGAACGGCAGATTACTCATCCCTCATTGTCCAAGCCAACATGGATTGGAATCAATGGAACGGCATTTCCCTCAGTGGAAATGAGTGTGTATGCAGACTGAAAGCATGTTGAACAAACTTTTATATTAATTAGCGCTTACATTTAAGATCCCCTACTCAAACACATGCATTTCAGCAAACAGGCTTTGGATTGTTCAAGCGCTGAGCCACCCTGAAGTTCCTTTTTAAACTTCCTGACAGGAGAAGGCACAGAAAAGAACAAGACACAATATTTTTACCTTTCAACTGCATTTCCTACAAAATGAAGACATTGCAAGTCTGAAGGAGCTTTTTGTTTTGTGCTAATTTTTACTGAAACCCCTACTGAGAAACTCAGCTCTTAGCAAAGGAAGGGAAGACCAAGAATGTGGGAGCTGCATGGCAGAGGACAGTCAACCTTGAGCACAAACAGCTTAAAAGTTGCACTACTGGTAGAATATTATTCCCAAAGCACTGTTCTTACACACAAGAGCAACACTTCTTTTTGAAAAGAAACACTGTGTTTTGAGTTTGTGAAAGGAACATCCATCATCTTGACTAGAATGTCTGTGTAGAGGGAGAAACACGGCATTGATGAGAACACAGATATCTCAGGTTTCCACAAAAAATTCTTCAGAAAATATTATCTATATCAAAGTTATGCCTGAGCTGAAAGCAAGACTATAGTGTTAGTGATAAAGAGAACCTCAGGCGGCTAGACTCGTATTTACTACAGGACAGTCCTAGGGCCAGTTATTGATTCTATTGGTAACAGCTTTGGTCACTTAAATAGTCACACACTTTCATCGTTTTCAAAACCAAAAGAAACAAAGGTGAAAAGGAGTGAGATTCTAACACTTTAAATTTGGTTTCAGTATAACCAAGCCCCACCACTTAGATATGAAGTCATAACTACCCAAGTACTGCAGTCCTCCTCCCACATTTCTGCTCAGGGTTAACTCATGACAAGTTTTCCCCAAGATATTCTCACAATTGCTTCCTGGGCTCCAAACAGTGAACTTACAAAAGATAAACAACTTACATGAAAATTTCCTATTTTATTAAAGGTCTAGTCTCCAGACATAGAGTCACCTGTCATCAACAAACGCACAACTCGTATATTGCCCATGATCACTACTGGTGCACTTCACATGTCCCACTTCTGACATGGCATGTTTTTGGCTCCTTACTCTCCATCGTCTGTCCTTAGATTTATTTTAAACACCTCCAGCTGATGTCTGGACACAAGGACACCGAAGTGATATCAACAGCATATTCAATAATATTTTTTTTTTTATTATGACATTAGTCGAAGAATGCCCATCTGCTGTTTTTCAGCTTTTGAGACTTAATGATTTGCTATTGTATAGCAGGAATAACAAAAACAAAAAAGATTTATAGCCTTTCTGCAAAACTAACACATTTGTGTTATTCACCTATCAGCCCCAGTTTGTTCCACTGAGAACAAGGTCAATATGACTATTACTAGATTAATTTTGTGATGCTATACAGCAAAGAAGCCTTTAAATATTGATGCTTGGTGAAGGAAAAAGGCTCACGTGCAAAAAATGGAACAATAGACATAAGATTATTTCCTTCGAGAAGTCAATGAAATAAATCAGATTCCAATATCGATATGTTTGAAACCTTCCAGTGATTTGTAACATGGAAGGTTATGAGCAATTTGGCCTGTTCATTCCATTCTCTGGTCCTGCTATGTCCCCATAAGTTGGTGCAACAGCCAATGTTGGTCGTCTGTCTAAAAGGAGAATCAAAGTAAAACCTAAGAAAATGTCCTCTCTGTCCCCCACCCATTTTTTCTTCTTCCCCCCCCCCCCCCTTTTTTTTTTTAATTGCTTCCCTGGTGAAGGTTTTCAAAATCTGCTAGATACAGTCTTTTTGGAAATACACATTCTTGCCTGGCTACTTCACCCATGACTCAAAAACTGATTCAGAAAGCTAGTACTTTGGTAAGACAGTGAGTAACTTCAGAATCTGCAAAGATTTACATTTGCAAGGCTGGATGGAATTGTACCTGCCATCTCTTTCTGTTCTGCAGCCGCTGTGGAGAACAACGTAGGAGCAAAGACTGCACAGTGTTTAAGCCCTGTCTCTCTACAGCTTTGTCTAAACCCACACAGAGCTGTCCCTGGCTGTCCAGACCAGGGATCTGGATCTATTGCAGGAATTTTCCTTCTGACTCATGTGCCATTGAATTCTTCTTGAGAGTAAAGCAAGGGAATGTAGTGCGGGAGTGAAATAAAGGAAGTATGAGGAATCGAACGAAAAATACAGCCTGCGTGCACAGAGAAAAGAGCTGAGATTAAGGTTTATATTCTTGGCAAATTTATTTCCAGGATTGCTGAATTATACCTTTCCCTCTCAGTTTGCATAATCTGCTCCCAAACACACAGAAGCAAGATTTTCTTTGCTTTTGAGCTGAAAGATAATCTTTTTCTTCCGGTCTTTGCTGTGGGAGAGGCTGGCGTAAAGAATAACTTGTTTTGGCAATAATTAATGGTTCTGATGATTTCAAATCATCCAACACCAATTCCTAAGTTTCACTGAATTTCTTAGATATTAGAACCAGTCAGCACAGAGAGCTCAAGAAATGCTGCAACAACAACATAATGCATATGGCAACTCTCTTCTTTTCCAGACTAAAAATTCTTTTTCTAAGCAACTGCCCAACAATAAGCTAGTTTATACTACATATATTTGAAACATTTTTCCCACGTAAGTGGATTTGGGGGCACCAAAAAAGATAGGCTAATTTTAGAATTTATATTAAATAATATGCAGATGATGTACAAAGTTTCTGTATAAAGCTATCACGTACCTAAACCACAGTATTACTACACTCTCAGGAACAGAAAAAAATACCAAAAATTATCCCTTATGTTTATAATACTGGTCTCAGAAAAAAACTATACATAATAAAATACAGTCTACATTGTGGGAAATGTCTTAGTAAGGATCCCTTCAATAAAGATCTACATATAAATTAGGGTACCACTTTTAAGCCAGAAGCAGAGCATTTTGTAATTTTGCCATGATTTGTATTTGTCCCTTTTACAGAAGTAAACACCCGCGTTAGCTCTCATGTTTGGTTTCTGCATCTCAGTACTTCACAGCATGGCCTGCTGGGCCGGGAAGACTTTGTTGACATTTAAAACACTTCCATATTACTGTCTTAATTCAGATCACGAACACATCTTTGAAGTTAATTTCTCAGTCATCCCCACTCACTCTGCTTTGGTTCATATGGATTGGTTTTAAAGCACAGAGCTTCCAGACGAAGCTAAGCCAGAGCCCACCTAACGTATGATTTTAGGCACTAAGAGGTGTCTGGTCATGGGCCTGAGAGGTCTCCTCCCACTCCCAAAACCTGGGTTAGCAACACTCTAAACTTTCCCAATGCTCGACCCTAGTTTCTTATGGAGACTTAGCCTTTGCCTCCACGTCTAAACCAGGCATTTTTGTTAGAAAAATATATCTTAAAAACCAGTTAATTAAAATGTCCAATTAAATGGCCCTTACCTATGCCGAAACTGTATTATGGCCTCTGACAAATAGTGCATTCATGTGTCATTAAAACAGTAACAGCCAGACTAGAAACTTTTTCCCATGGCGAAAGTTACTTAAGGAAGAACCTCGTGCCTCTGACACAACTGCTTTTGTCAGCAAAAGGAATGCGAGATTTGTAAATAAAGTTTTCTGTCAATTTTGGAAATAAAATGTTTTCAATTGGACAGGAAAAGAAGATAACTACTGAAAAATCTTTTTCATGCAGCTAGGTATTTGTTTCCAGTAACGGAGAGATAAAGATCTAAAATGAATATTGCACTATAAACTCTTACACAAACCTAACAGCATCCCTTCAGAACAAGCTTATTCTCAAGTTCATTTGAGTTAGCAGGGTTTTTCAAAGCGGATAAACCAATCCTCACAGAAACATGTTCACAGACAAATTGCCCGAGTTGTTCCGCACTGTTATTTGGCAAGGTCTCCAGCCAGATGGCTTTGCTAATGACTCCTGTAAGGTGTGTAAATCAGAATCTAGTGTAACACATGACTGCCATGTTTAATTACTCTAAGTTAATACAGCTTAATGGATATTGTTTGGTATGTAAGAGCCAGAGTTTTTGATGAAAAATACAAAGACAAAATAGTCTTTTTCATTTGAATGTAAGGATAGCAAAGCCTTGATTCTCTGCCTATGTATAACCTTTCCTACCAGCAGTCATTCAGAACAATTACCATAGCAGGGACAGACATTCATTCAACTTACAAAACATTTCTTAGCTGATATGCACTAACAATGGATACAGAATTTTACTTGCATCAGCAGAATATATTTTTTAAGTATTCAACAATTTTCTGCAGGTGTGCCCGAATGCATTCAGCTGCTGAAAGGAAACTGGGATACAACCATGATCTTGATTTTTTTTTTCTTCTCCCAGAAGGGTAACATCAAACGTGCTCCCTGGCTTCATTTCATTTTGCAAAACTACTCTTTTGGAGTAGACTTTAGGCTGAGTACTATACATAAAACAACTCACATACGCTAACACTACAATCAAACCCTCGATTGCTGGCACAAGAAGGTGGCAACCTAATTGCTGCTACAATTACTGTAAAATAATATGAGAAAACTAGCACACAAGCCCCCTTTTGAAAACTTTCTTTAGGACGTATTTTTGGGTAAGGCAGTTTTTCTCCTAGGTCACTAATCAATGCCTGTGAACAGTCAAAACGGCTTCTGTTCCTCGATCCGTGAAGCCACCTCCTCAGTTATAGGATAGGACACACCAAAGAGATCAACTTTGATAATGCTGACAGTCCCTCGACGGTAACAAGGAATCGTGAGAGCTCTGGGGGGGCTGGACTGTCTCCAGACTGAGAACCTAGAGAGTGGGCTGAAGAAAACCCTGGGGACAGCAGTTATACAAGATATATGAGAGAAATTAATTCAGGTTTAGATTTTTAACATTTATTAAAAAAGCAGGATGTATGTTCATTTCAAATTAAACAGTTAAAAATGTTAAAGCATACAAACAAATCAATCGTGTACTAGCAGCATCCAATTGTTAGAATTTTCTAGAACTCCTCAGTACAGTCTTGGCAAGCTAAAAATATTACAACTTGCGACCAACTGACCTCACCATAGTGCAGATAAAACAAACTTTATAAAAACAACGATTTAGGTTAAATAAGCTTAAATAAAGGTGTTAAATACAAGACACTTGATCAAAGCTTCTGTACAAAGATAAACAAATTTGGCATTGTACAATTGATTGGCTGGCTCACAGCATACATGATTTCAATAGTTAAGCAGTGTAACTGTTTAGCTGGACATCAACTATACAAAAGTAACTGAAGTTGGGAGTGGGCTAACCCCAGTGAGCCATTTACAAGGCATGTGTAATTTTAGAAAATCAGAACACTGTTTATATTCAGGCACCATTTGTTCCTGCAAATAAATAATCTCTAATGTATCTGCATCCAAACTAGTGTTAAACACATCAGTGCTAACATTTTATAAACACAGCTTTGTGACTATTCACTATACCTCCATTGTTATTGCTATGACAATGTGGACTGTGGAAATAAAACTACTGTACATACAAAAAAATAGAGCACCTTTTAAACATTAAAGTATATGTCTGGTTATTCTTTTTATCTTACAATACTGAAGCCCAAGCTAATGTAAATTGCTTTAACATCTTCACCAGCGCACCTGAAATGCAGGAACTAAAACCCCAAATATTCCTCTTCAGGCAAGCCCCAGCCAGAGCATCTTCTAAAAATGTCTAAAATGACACTAAGGATTTTTTACATTCATCTGCACACAAACAAATATCTGCTGTTCTCTGCTTTCTTCATATGAATTTAAAGACGGATTGCCACAGTTCCCTCCCTTTTTCAAATGAATAAAGCTGGATAGAGAATGTAGCAGAAACACCTAAAATGGATTGTGAACACAGTGAAATTATTACCCCGCTAATTCAAAAAAATACAGCTGTTACATTGTTCAAATAAGTATTTTCCAGGGGCTCAGTCATTAGGATTTTTTGTCTATCGTATTGAAAAACCACTCTGTAAATTTCCTCAGTTGAGCAGCTGCTGTTTGAGACTCCTCCTGAAGTCTCATGTTGTCTTGTCTCAGATGCTGTACCTCTGCCTGGAGAACTGCCTTGTCCTGTTTTTCCTGGTAAACAAAGATACAAGTTGAGCAAAGTGAGCAGTCGTGATGACAGCATTTTTGGTTTTAATATTTCTGGGCAAGTCATACAGCTATGTTTTGTTGAGCTCCCTAATCCATTCTGGTAACTACTGTTATGTTAATTCCTCAAATATGCTCCAACTACCTCATTCATTCTGAGAAAAAATTGCAATCTAAAAAGAAAGCTAGATGCTGGTTCAATACAAGTTATAGGACTTCACTCCATTTAACAAAAAAATTCAACCACTAAAAGGATAAGAAGCTTTTAGGTATTACAAACCATATGTGAGAGCCAAAGTCATACGGAATTGATTTCAAGCATTCATTAAGGAAGAAAAATATCTAATTTCAAAGTTTTCCCTTACGTGATCATTTTCTTACCAAAAGCAGTCTCATTTCTACCAGTCCTGGCATTGTCTCCAGCTCAGAAATTAGACGGCAAATGAGACACAAAACAAGTTATTGTTACATGATCAAGATACCACAAGGCAACAAGGATGACAAATCTGGAGTGTTAACTACTTAGCAATAGCACCCGTGTCCATATCCCTATCCTTTGTTAAATCCAAGGTAGCATAAATGGAGATAAAGTGCCTCATTCTTTCTGGGGTATGACTATATGTAGGATGGTTATTCTGGAGTAAAGACCCATAAACTAGTTAGCCTTGGGGCAGCTTGTTCACACAACCATTCCCACCGGACCTTCTGCGCCTCAGAGCTCTGATCAACCACGGGGCTCTACCATTCATGAACTACACTCTCTAGTTTAACAGATGTGCTTTTTTCAAGCCCTTGATGAACTCTACATAGAAATTAACTATTAAAACTGGAGAGTAATAATATGTAATGGTCTCTTACCTTTCTCAGGTCAGTTTGCAGTTGCCGGAGGATGACTTCTAGCTGGTTTACTTTTCCAGTTAGAGTACTTGGAGCATGTTCCCTGTAAAGTAAACCACTACCTTCACTCTGGGTTAGTGAAAAACATTTTCTCCCCCGGGTTTTAGAATAACGCTTTTAGTGATAGCAAAGGAAACAAATCAGTTCAGGCACAGTCAGGAAAACACAGACAAAAACCAGCATCAGCAAAAGACCACTACTGGAGCATAAACCCATTGCTGCAATATCTGAAATGTGACCCTGCCTCTCATGCAAATCAGGCAGAAAATACAATGATTTTAAGAAGGAATCTTTTAGCAATTATTTGCACATACCCTTACAGCGCAAGTCAAACTTGCTGCTAAATGGTGTGCCGAGCACATTTGTTAACAAGCTGCTTTCTGATAAGGACAGTACTAATCTGAAGCAAGCTGCAGCAGCAATTATTGTAAACCAAGAGAGCTGCTAAGAGTTCTTTTGTCTGGTTTGCAGTTGTGCGTGTCATTTCCAGTAAAGGCTAAACCTATGGCTTTATGGAGACAAATATTTTGTTTAAAGGTCAAAACATATGAAATATTGCCACAGGTTAATCAAATGCATGACTGAAGGACAATACTGAGAATAGCTTCTCTTCCCTGTATGGCAATGAGCAGTGGGACACAGTTTCATACACGTTATAGATGAAATTAGCCCTAATGTGAACAATTTTGTCTAGAAGAGAGAAGCTTTATGTACAAAGCTGAATCAGCTGCTTCATGCAAGTGCACAAATCTGACAGATTTGCTAATGCTAAAAGTGGAACATCTTTAACAGTCTTTTGCAATCCTTACCGATCACTAGGTTGGGGAAAGATGTGGACTTAAAAGTCATTACAATAAATGCGCTTTACCATGTAAGTTGATTTGTGTAAAATTGGTTCAAATTAAAATATGATAGTCTAACAAGCAAGAAGACTTTTCCCTTCATTTCCTGTTCTCCCATTCCTGCAGCTGAAGAGCAAAAATAATCAAAGGTGTGTTTTTCTTTTTAAGTGTGCTAGTGGACAGATTATACTGCTGTAGCTGTGTTTTTAACAAGCATACTCCTCACAGCAGGGAAGATGGGGAGAAAGAAAATAAAAGAGAATAATCTCTCCCAGAGCGCTAGGAAGAATTTGAAGAATTGGGCAGTTTGGCATAGAAACTTCCTGCAGTCCTCAGTTACAGGTTCTCTTGATTAATTTACCTCTGTATAAATGAACAATTATGGATTTGCGAGTAGCAAACAGTTGCAAGAGATAGGTCCGAACACCTGTTCTAAGGTCTGAGACATTTGCTGCAGATAATGTTATTGCATACTACAGAGCTGAGCTCCATTATCGTTTGCATTCAAATGAAAATAGAAATAAGTGAAACAAATTACTATTTTATAGGAGGAATACAGTGAAAAATTTGATTAGCTGAAACTCTGCATCTAACCGTACTCTGCATTAGAGGCCTATTTCAGTGAGAGCGCTTTATCTGACTAGAAACAACGTTTTTCAAAATTAAAGATGTGATCAGTCAAGGTAACAGGTCTGCCACCAAATAGCAGTGAAACATGCATACAGGCAATTTGATATGCAACATTAAGAGAAAATCTTTTCTTAAAAAATTTTTGTAAGAAATAAGCTTTAATTCTGACATACCCAGTAGCCTCAAGGAAATCTTTTCCATCTGTGGGACTCTCATCCAAAGGTAACTCTTGTGTTCCTTCCAAGCCCTGAGCTTGCTGCATATCATTCAAGGTGCAAAAAGATGCTACTCTCTGATCTGTAAGAAAGTAACGTAAGGATACGTTTAAAGCTGGACACTTATACAAAATAAAAGGCTGTATTACAGCCATTATCCTGGTTCAGTTAGAGAAAGAGATGTAGGTTTCTACATCACAGCTTTGAAGATAATCAGCAGATGTAAAGTATATTCCAACTAGTTGGCTTCCCCACATCTGCATCCAAAGGCAACCCCAAAGCAATTTTTTGTGTCCATCAGCAGAATAAGACAGATTTGTTTGGACTAGTTGACACTGATATGAACAGTAAAATTGGTCTTGATGAAATCTGCAGAAAGCCATTTGAGAATTCAGGGCCATGACCAATGACAATAGTATTTCAGTGAAAAGGTTTGCATTTTCCATGGACATAAAAGCCATCAGATTCCTCAGAAATCTGCACTGTTCATTTTGTACTGTTTTACTCTCTCAAGCATTTGCAGAACTTAATGGTAATCTGCATACTTGAAAAACAATAAATTCACACTATTCTTATCAATTGAGTTTTTGTGATATATATTACTGAGGCATGCTATTATCTACATGGGATTCCACTGGAACGCAATCTAACAAGCAGAGATGTAATTACCTATGGATATACAGTGTGGTTGCCAAAATACATCAGTCACCACATAATAGAAGTATGCCATGCAGATCATCATTGCACAGAACAGGACTAAATGATGCATCCATTAGGATTTAATTTGTCTTCTTTTAAAAAAAAAATATTAATCCGTATTCTGTGGAGATCGATTTAACTTATTTCTGTCAAACAAAATCCATGTCTGTAGGCTTGTATAAATTCTGGCGACAACATGCCTGCCTTGCCCTCTCTCCCCTTGCTCTACCACCCCGCAGGCCCGAAGCTTGCATTACCATGCAAACGTGCAAACATAGGAAATATTAAAGAAAGTTTACAAAAGGCAAAAGCCATCAATCCCAGATCATCACCTAGAAACGGCGTGTGATGACAGAACGGCCCAAATTCTTCATCTGAGTCAAAACCTGGAATAAGATTTAGAATGTTCCTATAAACAAGACAGTCCATCCCCACCGGAGCAGCTGTGGCCCTCACGTACAGCGCACGCAGTGGGAGATCCCCGTGCAGCTCATGCTGCTTCTCACCCTCAGCCTTCCAACGCCATTTTTACACAACACCCACATTACAGTAAACTGTGAGGTGCCATGCCCCCCGTGTCTCTCATAGTAAAATCCAGGATCGCGACACAGTGTGACAACTTGGCATGACACATAAAAAGACAACCCTCCAAACTCTACGGACCCAAGCAGTGAATACAGGCCAGACCATTTTAAGTACAAAGGAAATTTTGGTTTAAACGTTCTACCAAACAAAATCAGGAAATCACTAAAAAGGTCTTTAAAGGGATTTTTTTTAAATGAGTAGTTTTAAGGAACAGCAAAGATTGACAATTCTTTCTATAATATTATGAAGTACAGTTGCATGGCACTTGTCCAATTTTAAAGCCCACAGCTTGTTTCCCCTGCTTTTATCCTTATTCCTGACTAGTGATGGATCTCAGCAAAGAGGAACGTGACTTTTTCATATATGCTGACAATCAAGACAAGAATATAATTTTGAACACATAATCAATGTCATCATTTACAGGTTTTTACAGATTGAAAGCTATTAAGTTGAATAGATTTAATTAGTACAGATAAACTAAAACTAGTTTCCCAGATCAAACGAAGTATGTAGGCCAGAAACAAGACTGTGTAAACAGTCCGCTTGAAGTACCTATCTAATTATTGATTTCACCTTCATATTGTTCACATTTTCATTATCATTTGACAGAAAAAAAACAAAGCCAGCAACAAATGTTAGGCTGTTGCCTATTTTTCCTATGGTCAACAATATGTGACATGTGACATTGTGTCTCAGAGGCAATTCTACTGCAATACAAAAAATCTGCATTTTTCTCCCTCTGCTGAGTAAGCTTAATTAAAGAGAATGGCCACTTGTGTGGTTTATTTTCTCAGCTGAGAAAATGTTTTGTCAGTTTGATCTCCCCAGCAGTATTTGAAAGCATCTTTTTCTTGATGGGTAAAAGCAGGTGCAAAAAACAGGTACATGCAGCTGTCAATGAAGTCATGTGATGTCATTTTAAAACACAATATTTTAAAATATTTTCATATCATTTCAACACACAACAAAAATTTAAAAACATGAGTGCTGGCAATGAAGTATAATGTATGGATTAACTTTTTCTTCCTTTTGTAATCCCTGATGAATTTCAACTCTACGTAATTAAAAAATAACACTTACAGTGGGAAATGAATTTTTAAACCTTTTCTAGTTTCCCTGTATACATTAAACATATTTTTCCAAAATTCATATCTTCATAAAATACGAAACCGTATTCTCACATTCATCAGGTGAGGAACAAATTCACTGCATGGCCGCTAATAACCAGAAGTCTCCAATCATAAGACACGTTACGTAAATTGCCGTGTTGCACTTCAAACAGTAGTTCCTTAATTTTCAAAAGCCAGGTTAGTGTCAAAATCATTCTCTGAACAAGGCAGTAACACAATAAATCTCTGTAATAACTAGTACAGCAACAAGATCCTGGACTAGTGAAATATTTTGCCTTTGAATACTTTTCAAATACTTTTCAAGACACACTTTTATTTTCAGTAACTATATCAAATCTCACTGATGTCCCTATAAGTATTCATGCTTAGCAATAGTTTCACTAATTTACTATTTAAATTAGAACTGTTTTTAAACCTGAAGTGTGGTGAAGGTTGAACTTGAGCTTCAAAGAGCAAAGTCTTTCTGTTTTATTTGTTCTTAACAGAATTGGCTTGACTCTATATTCATGAAAATGAAATCAAAGCTACCTTTACCAGTGGTTAATTATTCCAAAGAAAAATCAAGTGTATTTCTGACTATGATGTTGTAGGCATAAGTTCTGCTTTGTCCAAACTACAGGGACACCTCCTATTAAATTCAAGTGATATGTCCATACTAACCAGAACAAAATACATGTAAATTTCAGAGCTTTTATTTTTATCTGGGACATCTTTGCAAAACCCCACATAGGACCCATGCATAGAAAACTTTTTTCAAAAATATAAAGGTGTTTATAACAAAAGTTTAAGCAACAGTTGACTTAAGACCAAAGATGAGACAAAATTCATGTCTCGCTTTAAAGTAATAGAATTGTACAGTTGTAATCACTAAGTATTTGAATCCGGATTTTCATTGTTGCAGACCACTAACAAAGACCAGAAAAAACTCCAGACAATTTTGATATATTGGAGAGCGGAAAAGGCAAAAATGAATGTAGTGCATGAAGCTGCTCTCTCATTATTAAGGCAAAGTCTGCCACAAACATCCACTGACATATACACTGAAGCACAAAGAGTTACACATGCATGCATTAGAAATGGCCAAATGTTAACTAAATATTTTTATTTTTTCTTTTTCTAGCAGTTTAACATACTAATTTGATTAAAATAATTATCTCTCATGCTGAATGCTTCACTTCTTTCTCATTATGTTATGTGTAGCATTTCTTGCATTAAGCTATAAAGATTTTAAACGGAAGTATTACAATAATATTAATTATAGTAGCACAGATGTTTCTGCTAAGATAAATTGGCATTAAGAAACACTGTATTCTGATTGGCATTGGTAGACGTTCCAAAAAATAACCTGAAGAAAAATCCGAAGTTGAAACCACCTATTTTAATGAACTAAATCAGAGACGTCAGAGGAACTTTCTTAGGCTGTTAATTCTCACAATATGATTTACCAAACACTAAACAACTTTTTTTTTATGCACAATAAACCCTGTTTAAAGTAGCACAAATATTACAAAGTTCTATTCATAATAATAAAAAATATTTATGTTTGTGTCAATTCTGTTCTACTACTGTCTACAATGACAGTAACAGATATGGATGTTCAGAAAGGCTTCTCCTTTTGTTCCCCCAAACATTGAAAAGATACAAAATTATCATCAGCAACATAATACATATATTGAAAGCCAGTCCTTCTTCCCTAACTGGGAGATCTATTGGAAGGATAATACAAAAAGAGAATTAAAAATGACATTCTCTCCTTTTCCCTTATTCTTTTCTGAGATTTCTTTGTTCTCCTGTTTCTAATCTGGCTTTCCAGTTTATTCTGTAAATCCCCTTGCTTTCTTTTTTTTTTTTTCTGCTTTAACTTCTCCTTTTTCACCGCAACTGCCCTCCCTGAAACCTCCCTCTTTTGCTGTACTGTCACATCCAGTTCTATCTCTATTTTTTATTATTTGCTTCAGGGACGAATATAAAAAAATATGACAACAGTGTGCTTCTAGGATGTCAACTGGTCCCTGGCTACTCTCTCTCTGCAGCTCCCACCGAAATAAGAGAAGGGAACTGGAAGTAGCCTTTCCGTGTATGAAAGAAATGGAAGGATACCCCTTTGCTCCTGACTGCATGCACGCTAAAGATGATCTCCGGAAAAATATCAATCAAAACTATGTCCTGCAAAGGAAAGCAGTGCAAAGACTTAAAATAACATGCTCCAGCTTATGGACACTGACCCTCAACAGACACAGCTCAAGCAAAACCCCCTACTGATGCAGCTTCTGGAGCCAGTGCAGTTAACACCTGCACAGCTCTCCATTGTGCTGTGAAGACCTGTCCTAGGAATAACAGAGGATTTTCAGGAAAAGTTTGAAGTAAATATTCAGCTTCCCTACATAGGACCAAAACTTCAGTTGGATAAAAGCTAATATTAATTAATAAACAACCTAGTCAACTCTTCATTTGGGGGGAGCTAAATTTGAGACTGCTGTTCTTACATCCATGAGTAAACTCATGGTACAGATGACGGTAGCAAAAATCCTGCTACTACATTTAATTCTTAATCCAATTAATGACAACATTATAAGCACCTAAAAAGGCTATAATTAATATTAATTAAGATACCATTGCATTTTAAGACAGACAGATGCAGCATTGCGAGGCCCACATTATGGATGTTGAACTGATCAAAATACGTAACTTGTCAACATATGATCTGGAGAGATCACAGGGGAAAACCCCTGACCTCGAAATCAGATTGGTAATTCTAATAAACTGATATTAAGAAAAGATCTTGTACAAAAAAAAAAACAACCCTAAAATTAATTCTTGTATCTAGGTTCTGGAACAGAACGCAACTTTGAAATACCAGGTTGGGAGAGCCAAACCAGTGAACAACTCTAACATTAATTTCTTAAATCAGTATTATACAAGTCTTATGCATTTTGTGATCTTTTCCATTGAAGTTTAGGGGGGAGGTGGAGTAGAGGGGTGTTTGTTTTGGATTTTTTTTGAGACAATCCTATACAAAATGCAATCACATTTCCATCCCGTTTAATAAAAAGATCAAAGTACTTTTATATTCAGAAGTGGACAAACTTTAGAATCATCCACTCTCTTTTTCACATTGATAGAATGCAGAACGGTAGTTCCAAACTATTTCAAAATAGTAAGTTGAAGCAACTCCTAAGTCAACAGCATTAAAATACATAAGGAAACTGAATCTGCTAATTCATATCCAACATATTTTCTCCCAGTGACTTTTTTTTTATGACATGCCTATCAGTTATTCTTTTTAAAATTACATTCAAATTGCAATACTTAGGATAGAGAAAGGACTTAAAAATCCCATTCTTTGTAAAAATTTCAAATTGTAGTAATATGAATTTAGTCAAAACATTTTATATTTATCATCTAACATATACACAGATGACTATTTGCAGAGTCCTAAACAGAAAATTACATTCCTTTATACAAAACTAGATTATTATTTACTACTCAAATTCTTAAAATAATAAAAAAAAACCAATAAAAATTTTCTATCTTGTGACTCAGACCATCATTCCTTCAGTGTTATCTGCAGATATAGCTAAGACTTTTGCAATTAAAGCCCAACAATTAAATACTCCTTCCTAGGACAGGGCACTGTGTATAGCTATGTTGTTCTACCTCTCTCTCTCAATTAATTACACTCACATAACACTTACCAAAGTGAAATTATTTTCATTGTGATATCAAGTAGTAAAAATAATGAAAATCCATTAAAGTTTTCAAAGAAAGTTAAAAATACAGCGCAACTGGTACAGCTTGTAGTCAGCTGAACTCAACATTTTTATTAGCTTTTAGAAAACGTTCTTCAAGTACAAAGTTAGTAGTTTACTGATCCGAATCTATTTTCAGTTGTTTAAGATGTCAATAACAAATAGCAGGATGTTCCCTGAGCAATCAAACACAGAAATGCACGGGAACAGTTGTCTGATCCGCAGCTTCACAGTAGTTCCTGCCAGCTACAACAGACGCGTTTGAGTAGTACTAAATAGTAATGAATGCACATACAGATAATCAAGTTAAGAAATAATAGAGTACTTTAGATTGCTAATCATCACTGTAGGACTGGGTTTCTGACAATGCTGCTTAAATTAGTATTGTAAGTAGTTCTGAAGAGCTTTTGACCAAATTGGAACGTAATCGCTTCATACTTAGAGAAGGAATCAGGTACGAGAAAACTGATTCCCATGGTTGCTTCTAGTGAAAAAAAACATCCAGAAGAACATCTCATCACTAACTTCACAACCAGTTCTCATAAAGTTAAAACCTGCATCTTATATAATGACAACTGTGGTAATGTCACCCTTAGTGACAGATACCTCTGACTTCTCAGTTAAGAAATGACGGAAATTTTAGCACAGCATGTTGACCTAACCAAAACACCCCTCAGAAACAACAAAAGACAAACATTCACTGTATACATTCATATATACACTCAAACCAACATCCACCTTTCTGCGTTTATACATTATGTGTAGGTTTAGGTCTCAGAGAGGCAAATGAGTTTTTTTTAAGTTAATCTCGTCTTAAAATTTAATAATGCAAACCTGGTCTATATCCTGCATCTCAAGTTCTGTTACTAGAAAATATAGAGTACACTTTTGCTGTTTTTTAAGGGCTTTTTATGTAAACTGAGAGGAACTTCATCATCACTTGGACTACACATACAAGTTTATAAACACAACACAATAAACTCGGGGAAGCGTTACTCCCAGTTTAATTTTAAACATCTAACTTAAATGCTTTGAATCTCTCCTTCAAAACACCTGATTTTTCCAACTGATTACAGAAGGAACTTAGGCCCCTAAGTGGATGAATTATGTTATATCTAAGATAGATACTGAAAGTATCATGAATACCCCAAATCTTCAGTGACAATCTTCTGCCCTGAGAAATGATACTGCCAAAAGAACTAAAGGGCTACAAAGGCAAACACTGGATTTTTGTAATTCAAAATGTGGCTATACAATATATATATTTTTAAAAAAAACTTCGTGTACTGAACATCGATCTTTATTCAAATTTTCCTGTTACCTTCAAACGCTCGTGCAGCATCTACCAGGTGGGACCAGTCTAGCCCTGTGGCAGTGTCTGGCAGGGGCATCAGGCCAGGATCATTGAATTTGGCTTTATCAGATAAGGACCCATCTGAGAACCAGAATTCATCTAAACAATAAACACAGTAATTAGTCTTCCTATAACAATGACGTAGAATTCATTTTAAAGCTATTATAATGAACTGTAAAAAAAAGTATAAGCAAAGAGTGCTTATCTTCATTTCTGCAGTTTCTGTCTTTTCCTGTTCAATACTCAGTATGGGTGGAACAATTTTTAAACTTTGGCAGAATAAGATGGGAAGGGTTTCTAAAGGGTTTTTTGTGCCACTTTGCACATGATGTGTTCTTTGCATTTTCATGTGAATGCTGTGTGGCTAGGCAGCATCCATTCTTAAAGCATAACATATTAAACCTGAACACTGAGCAGAAAAATTGCTAGACAGACAAAGTTGTATTCTTTAAGACAGCTGTGAAACAACATACAAGATATTTACATGCAGAATTTTATTCTGAAACTTAAATATTTCAGTTCCAGAAGCAATTTTAAAAATATCACATGCTTTGCTTTTAATACATTTGTAGTGTCTAGCCTATATCCAAAACTCACTTTCACACTGAAAATACTACCATATTAGTTTAACATTTTTAACTGTATATGCAAAGAGCTGTATACTCCCATGACACATTGTATACTGTAGATAGATTGTATATTAATTGAAATGCATACAGTATAAAGTTAGTTCCAAACAGCTTTCAGTTATGCAGTCTTTTCTTTTAGAAAGGTATCACAAACATACACCTTAGGAGAGGAGAATGCTGATTTTCGTAATTATCTTAAATAGTTTTACATTTTCTTTATCTATCCATAGCAATCTTCACTCTGATCAATATGAACACATTAAAATTAATACTGCTGAACTGGCACGCAGAGGTTCTTAAAACCAAACATAAACCAAATACATCATCTATAATCACATTTCATCTTAACCATAAAGCTAGTGATATAAAACTTTACTTTTATTACATAGCATAGTCAAGAAAAAATAAATTTTGCTTCAGACGTATCTACTTCTATTAAATAAGAAGGTCAAAATAGTAATTTTTCCTCAAATATTTCAAAAGGAAATTTCCATCTAGTTATTCCAGTGATTTAGACTCTAATATTTATGAGGAATATTTTTTCCAGGAAAATACCAAACACAAAAATCAATGAAGGAAAAATATGCACACGTACAAGTGGAAGACAGATTATAATTTAAGAAAATAGCATGTTGTCATTGTCCTGATAACAATGAAAAACAATACCAAAGTCCATTTGAATTAAACATTCCCGACCTAAAAATCCGAAAGCAGTAGCCTGTTACACAGCATTCTACTACACGAAGCAATTATTAGAGCATATCGTATTCTTTGCAGAAAGCTTGTTTTTTAAAAAAAAAAATAAAAATCAGGAAAAGCAAAGTGAAGGAGGTTTGCAATCCTCTGTCAAAAATGTTAGGAGTCCCACAAAGCAAAAACAATGCAGAGGCGGCAGAATTCCTGTTAACTTATGTGGCAGATATAGTATTTATGTTACAATTGGAAGTGGCTTGACAAACCTCTGTAGAAATATCTTTCTCAATATCCACTCTTAGTATGCAAAAATGCATGTTATATGAAATGGAAATTGTGATATACAAATATATTCTACCTGTACATGTGTACTAAGATTTTATTTTCAGTTCCTTATAAACATACATAAAATCTTACCTAAGGTTACTTTGGGGTGCAAATACATTGGAAGCTCAACATCAGAGCAGACTCTGAACTTTTGTATACGACATGGGAATTTTAAGGACCTTATTTATGCAAGTACAATTGTTTTATACATCCCTGTTGTGGAAAACAGACAGAATGCCTTATTTGAAAAGCTGGCAAGCCAGCTTTTGGTTCTAGATCAGCAGGCAGGCCCTAAGGGACAGCCCTTGCCTTTGTGTGATCAGCCTACAGAGGCTGATTGTGAAACCTGTCAGGAAGATGCCTGCTCCCAGTGCGATTCTGCCGGCTTTCCAAATTAGAGCGTAGGAGTGGTACATCCACCAGTAGTCATCCTTCATTATGCATTGTCTTTGTGAGAACCTCAGTTCACCTTAGGGTGGATCCTATTCAGTCCTGCATAAGACCCGACAGAGCAATTCAACTGCAGAAAGCCTGCCAGAGGAGAGATTTGGATATTGATAGCCCTGAAAACGCAAGTGCTCATGCTGATGGCTGAAATTGTAAGTGGAATAACTGAACAGGCATGAGTATGCCACCACAGAATAATTCATTTTCAAGGTATAAATTATGTGTTCTCATGCAATGGGGGTAGGGGGAAGAGGAAAATGGGGAAAAAAAAGGAGCTCTAATGATATAGGCCTCTCTGCGCATTTGAATTTCAGAGAATATTGTTTGTATTTCAGGAATGCCCTGGATGAGCTGCATTACTTCTAGCCTCCTCTATTTGCATTTCCTCCCTGCTCCTCTTACCTTGCTGTTAGCTCCACTGTTTCTCTGTATGACTGCTGCATTAGCAGCTGCAGGCTGCCTGTTGTCTTCCTTTTTGATCTGTGAAAAGGTGGCAAGTTATGCTTGAGCATGCCCACCTTTGCATGTCCAGAAGGATATGCCTCATCTCATAGGCTGCTATCTTCATTGCCCACAAGACTGGTTTTGAATGAACACAGACTTACCCCTTACTTCCCTTGAGGAAACAACGTAACCGTTATCTTTCAGTTTTAAAGACTATTTTATTTGCCATACTCCTTTTGACACAAAATCATTGATCTTATGGTTTTTGGTCACTTCAGTTATGTCACTCTCTTCCTACACTTCAGAATTGTCTTTATTTTTATTATTGATACATAAAAGTATAAAGCATTTTGTAGAGTCCTTATTTTCACCAAAATTATACGGTCAGTTCAGTTTCCAACAGAGCTGCTCAAATTGACTGCCATCAGTCCCACATATCTCTGTAGTCAAAGAGTAACTAGTTATACAGAAAGAAGAAAGATTCACCTGACTTAACCTTTTCTACTTCCAAGACACGTATCCTGCTTCAGTTGGAATTGTGACTTTTACGTAGAGACTACAGATCAGGAAATAAATACCTAAGTACTCCTGTGCTCAAACTAGACATGTCATTTAACAAGCAGATTATCTCAAAAGATGCTGCAGCTGAAGGAACATAACAAGTCATACGTAGTCATAAATCCGACTGTCTGCTTCCTGTTGTTCTTTCCTGCAATCATCAATTATATTTCTATGGTCCTCTTAAACAACAGTTTCTGCCTGCTGAACCCTTCCCTTCTTCAGTATTACCTAGGGTTGTCCAAAGTCTGCCTTCAAAGATGCCAGCCTGCCAGCAGACTCTCTCATGGACATATGCTCACATTACTGATAGAATAGTGCACATGTGCTCCCAATAACAAAAGGGAAGGCAAAAGTAGTAATTGAAAACAGTCTCATGTTTTGGTACAGTGGATTATTCACTGTGTGAGAGTCTGTAACAGACAAACATATATACTCCTTTGGTTGTGTGCATTATTCAATCAACAGACTTTATTTGCGTATGGAAAAACTGATTTCCAAATTGTTCACGTCGTACACCAGTACCCAGTGATGTTCTTCCATTTTAATACTGCTTCTTATCAACGGGGTTAGTTTTGGATTGAAGCTAGCACTGGTACTAAGCCAGTTTTAAGATAGACTTTCATCTGATAACGTTGTTGCGGATAGATCAGCTGCACTTCTGGCAGCCTTTTCCCTGTGGCATGTACAATCTGAGAAGTTTCAGAATTTTTTAGGGTATCGTTGCAAAATATTCCCTTCCTTATGACCCTCTGCACTGCAAGTATCCTGCACCTTGCTCCTTTCACAGGAATGTCATGCCAGTGTATCACTTAGAGCGTTTTTCTTTCCCCATTCCTTTTGTGTTTCATAATTGGAGTGGACCACGGTGCTGGCAACGTCAGTTAGACTGCCTCCATGTGTCTTCCTGGGTTTCTGACTTGTGTTAGTACACTAGTTCTGTATCAGTGGTTCTCATTGCCTTCATTCTTTCCCTGCTAGTTCAGCTGCAATGAATTTGCAAGACGGGGATAGATTTGTACCTGCCACCATGTATGGCATGCTAGAATCACTCAACATGAACAGCACTGTCTCAGTTAGGGAATCTTTAATGTCCCTAAGGTAAAATTCCAGAATTCTCAGATATGCAAGTTCTGCTTTCTGGTTTAAGTTAAAAATAAGATAAAATGAAATAAATCTTTCTACATTTGTGTACTGTGTGGAAACAACAGCACTCAACTGTCAGAGCTTGATTTCAGGCTTTGCTGAAAGCAACTCTTCTTTCACTTCACTTCCCCCAGCGATAAAATAATAATAAAAAAAAATCCTACAGCTTCATTTTCTCATCTCCTTCCCACAGTCAACATCGCACACAGTTGAAGCTTCTGCTTCCATATTTGCGTGGTCGTTCTGTCTGATAATTCCGATTTCCCAGCAAACTGAAACCCTTCAGGTTGCCTATTATGCTTTGGTTTTGGTGCTGCCTTGCTTACCTATTAATCACACTCCTTTCCTTGCTAAAGGGATCTCACGAGACTTGGTGCTGCCACTATTTCACATACCACATGCTGGGTAATAACATGCAAGAACGTATCTTTCTAAACTGAATTCCAGCCAAACCCACGCTATTTCCACTGATTTCTCTAAACATTAAACATCAGTGAAATTGACATGTTTTAAGATCACAAACATATGTATTTTACAAAAGACATTACTGTGACGGCTAAGAATCCTGATACCTGAAACTACAACCTCAAGCTAAGATTATAAATGAAAAAGAAACCTCTCGTATCACCACTGCTACAGAATGTAAATACCTGCTATGCACCAATTACAAAAACCTTCTTAACAAGAGCCAAAGTTAGTTTCTTACATGGAGATACTGACTGACCTTATTTTGAAAGCAAAGGTGGGCAAGTCATGATGTGTTTGTTTTCAGAGTGTAATTACATATAACCAATTAAATCTTCCTTGAACCAGCCATCATAAATGATCCTATATTGCTGGTATTAAAAGGCACTTTTATAATACAAAACCAGAAGCAGAAAATAGAGGTTGTATATAAAAATAGCATGAACTACCTTGGATATCAACATTCAGCTTCATTTTGACTGAGAGGATACTAGTTTCATGGTTTTTGCCAGCTATGCATATAAATAACTTTCTGCATCTAAGAAGCAGCACGAATGGAAAATAAGGCGTTTAAGAACTAATACACAAAACACTAACATTTCACTGCTGGAAGAGCAGTGTATGGCTTGAGCATACACCATTAGTTGCCTTGTGTTGATCTCCAGAATAAGAGCACTCTAAAGGTTTGATCCCATTGCATGTTTGCCTTTACAAGAAATGGCTCTAAAAACACAGGCCTAACATAGTAAAAGAAAGAAATACCATCAGGATGCCTGATTATATACATAGCTCCTTCACAGACAACAAAATCTACTGAATTAGTCTCAAATGAAACAAAATGCATCTTTGTTCTCTGCCAGTAAAAGCAAAGGATCTTTTCATATTAAATTTATAGTAAAGAGTTCCATTCTGATAGAAGAATATTTTTATGATGGCAAAAGGTACACCAAGCATGCATTCCCATCTGAAGCAGGAATTTAACAACTGTTCGCGATACCAGTTTAAAATTAACCAGTGCTTAGTGACTAAAATTCAGTCTCATAGCTGAGGCCTCTATAACTAGAGAAGTGTTTTGTAAATACAGCTTACTTCCAAAAATTAGCTAGTGACTGCTAGCTCCTGAAGGACACGAGGAATGACAGAGCCCTTTTTATTATTATTTCTTTTAAGTCATCTGTCTGCATTCTCTCTGGACATGCGCTTACGAAAGTCCTTAATGCTTTGAAGACATTCTCCCACAGCTTCTTAACTATGGACTAGAGAGTCCACAATTGATCTACTATTTTTTTTTAAATTGTGCTCAGCTGTGATGCAATATTAAAGTAGATAACTAAAAGTGCCTTTTTTTTTTTTCCTAGATTGTTTTGTTCTTTCTAGATTGGGTGTCCCCTATAGCTCAGCCTAAAATAATTGAGAAATGATTTAGCATTTATTAAAAAACTATTCACTCAGTAAATGTATAAATACGGGTATGTAGCCTAAATACATATATCTGGCTGTGTTGGGCTATGGCACGTAAGCATACATATTTTTTTCACCATTTCCTTTTTTTGGCAATTCTCATAATTTTTGTTCCATTTCTTCCACAAAATTGCTACAAACTTTATAGTTCATCACTCCATATAGGAATTATTACAAGATAAGCATACAATAAAGACCTTGCTTATGAAGACATCACAAGTAAAGAGATACCTTAATAAAATATTTTCTGCCATTAAAAGTGAAGCGTTATTTGCAATGGTTTTACTAAAGTGTTAAAAAAAAAGTATCAGCAAATTCAGTTTTGAAATCAGAGATGACAACAATAACTATTGCACGTTTCCTTTTAAGATGTTACCAAAAGGATAATCTAAATAGAAGCTGTCCCAGGTAGCTATTATTTTGAATATATTTGTGAATATTTCAGTAATTTGAATGCACACAAAAAATAATAAAATACAAAATTAAAAAAATATTGGCTTAATTAGGTCACCACTGGAAAATAAAATGATAACAAGAAATGCATTCAGACAAATGTTTGTTGCCTATTACTGGTCCCATGAAAATTTTTTGGGAAGTGAATGCTATCTCCAAATATGATAAATCTGAATTAATCACTAAGGCAAGCATAAGCATATACTGCTGACCAAATATGCTTTTGCTAGGATATCTAGAACACTGATTTGACATTTCATAATTTCACCTTAAAAGTAAAATCTAACTTAATATTTGGTGATTTACTTGAGCTTATTACAAATATTCCAAACTCAGCAATAACAGCAACAATCACTTACTTCTGAGATTCCCCATTCCAGGAGTCAGGCTCATTCTGGGAGGCAATGTGCTGTGGTACGGTGGAGTAGTGCTGAATAAGATATCATTTGGCAAGGCCTGGTCTAGCATTGAACTTCGAGAGCTAGCGTATGAAGATCCTCTTCGATTGCTACATATACTCTCATCAGATAGGGTACGGTAAAGTGTCCTCCGTGGAGAAAGGTTTCCATAAAATGAAAACTAAACATCAAAAAATGAAGATATAAGAACACTTAACTACCGGTTAAAATAATTCACACAATCATATCCCATCATCAGTTCTTGGGAGTACTTTTCGGGGCAGGCACTCTGGAATTCTTGAGCTAATACAAAGATCAGAGATTTGTTCCACCATATCAGATCTACTGGGGCCTCAAAAGAGTTACTGAATAGGATTTTCATACTTCCTCTTGATATGTTGGAACACATTGCCAAGAATTTATCAGATACTGCATAGTTTTATTAATTCTGAAATGTTAAATGAAACCTCCATAGCCTTATGACAGCAATGTTTTTTAGAAAGATATCAAAGGTTACCAACTCTGGCAACATTTATTCAAGACTATACATAGAACTGTTTGATTTTTATTTGAAACGGCTACGCTTTTATGTTAAACATTCTGAACTGATATATGGTGCAATATAATTCATTGGACGATAAAAGTGACTTGAGACTTTGCATCTCTCCAGATATCACAAAATAGGCTTAGAAAAGAGGGTAACAGAGTTCAGTGAAAACTGTTTATGCATTTCATAAAGTTACTTAAACCACAATCCAAATATCTACACTAAAACAAGATGTTACTGTATTGTAAAACTGGGCCATTCCACTTCCTAAATCTTTCTTTTGCACTGCAAATCCAGTTATTGTTCACATCTATAAATGTCAGTTATTGCCTTAATTATTTTAACTGATTTGTCCTGCATATAACAATTTAATGCCCTGTCCTGTTTTCTTTGTAATTAATTATGAGTTGCACACTTCCTATGCAGATTGTATGCTTAAGAGCAGTAGCTTTTTAAAACAGCGAACATAGCACAGAACTAAAGATATCTACATTGTTACATTTCTGATAAAACTTGCTCACTGATGAATACTTCTAAAAGGAATACACCAAAACACTCAATCATGCCACAAGACACAGTCTTTACAAAATACACTTCATAGTGCTAGTTCATGAAAGCGTCTATCTTGATGACAAAGCTCAATTGTTAGAATGCTTAACTGTGTCCCAGAGAAAACTGAGGGAGATATTCATATTCTAATCTAGGAAAACATAAAAACACTAAATCAGTTCTAGAGATTTGCCTGAAACAGATATGGGCCATGGGAATATACATCATCCAAAACTCTGTTTTAACACGTATGTAAAATGATCACAATAGACATCAGCAGCATCCCTAAATGAATGGATAGAGAACATACACAGCATCCTTAAATGAATGGATATATGGTATCCTATAAGAAGTGGTTAAAGAATATCAAAAGACCCTGAGCCTAATTAGGGACCACATTAGGCAAAGGGTTAAAAGCCTGAATTGAAGGGTCTCTGATCCTCTTTCACAGAGGGGTTGGAAGGGACCTCTGGAGATCGTCTAGTCCAACCCCCCTGCCAGAGCAGGGTCACCCAGAGCAGGTTGCACAGGAATGCGTTCAGGCGGGTTTTGAATGTGTCCAGAAACAGAGACTCCACCACTCTCTGGGCAGCCTGTTCCAGTGCTCTGCCACCCTCAAAGTAAAGAAGTTCCTTCTCATGTTGAGATGGAACTTCCTGTGTTCAAGTTTGTGCCCGTTACATCTTGTCCTGTCGCTGGGCACCACCGAAAAGAGCCTGGCCCCATCCTCCTGACACCCACCCTTTCCTGCACTCAAGATTCCCAGCAAGCATCCTGCTGCAATCCTTGGCTGTTACTCAAGTCTCCTCAACCTTATGCTGCATCTTCTATCTACAAAGATTGTTCACTAGCTATCCAAACATGATGAATGTTAAAGGAACGTTAATTCCTTTCAAGGTGTGACAAAAATTGAACATTACCTAGAGGGCTCATTATTCCCTGATCTATGAAGAAGGTAAAACCAAACCAAAAATATGTTCAGAAAATTGTATGCTAGCTTCTCTGTCAAAGACAGCTAACTCACCTACACCAAGACTACTACCCTCCATGAAGGCATAATTGGACACTGCCGAGTCCTACGTCTGGGGATCCCCTGCAGGTCTGTGCCTAAAGTCTCTCACTTAGTGAGCTTTTGTTTGGGTGTCTTGGGAGGGGAAGGACAGCAGTCATTTATCTCAAGATGGCCACATCTCCTCACTCCTTGTTGTTTCTTATTTAGGTAGCCAGAAACATTGGCAGCTCTTGAAATCATCACAGAAAACCAATTATTGTATCAATCATAAATCATAAAAGCCTCTAGGACATTATTCATGAGAATTCAAACACATAACGCATACTTAACATACTGCACGTTAAAAAATATATATGATTTGAATTTTAAATTCAACTCTGCACTTAGAGGATTCCCATGTGTTACTTTTGTTCAGACATGATGATTATGCTAATTAGCACATTGTATAAACACAGTGGGTTAAAAGAGCATTGAATTAACATTGAAGTATGACGATTATCTCAAGAAATTTAACTGCTTTGTGTTTTACTCCACATTAAACACAGAATTCAGAATCGTGTATGCTTTGAGGAGTAGTGGATTTTAAGTTCTCTATCCACTTTCTGTGAACTCTTAAGTATTACCCATTGTCTTCATACTATAAGATGAGATGTATGCTCTCCACTAGCACTGGCAATTAATTATGCCTTTTGAGCAGTTGCCACTGATACCTACATGAAATTGTGACTCAGACTTCAAAAGCACAATTGTTGGTACTGAGTATCACAGGGCAGGGGAAAGCAGGCTACTTTTATCCATGTGCCTTAATATCATATGAGGTGTATAAATTTAGGCATCCAACCTTGAAAATGTTATTTTTAATCTTTGAAATGATAATTAAGTTGCTCAACCTGCACCTGTCTCTGCTCAAGCTAAGCAAAGACATACTTAAAAGAATACTGTATTTCATACATAATCATCACACTGGATATTGCTTTCATATTGTAGGAAATGATATTTTGGGACTTATGGTCAGTATTTTTAACATCCTCATGGAATATCCTTGGCTTGTACAAAATGATATTGCCTTCTCTACAGCAATTTTGGGAATACTGGAAATTAATTTCTAAGATAACTGTGTCCAAGATACACAGAGCCAAAGAAAGCAGCTAACCTTTCTTCTCCCCTCCTCCATAGGAAGGCTGTCTGGCAGCATCAACTTCAGAAAATCTTCTTTGGACAAGGCTTGCTGGCTTTCAACAATGGCATTCCTCACAGAAGTTTGGAGTGGACTCGATGCCGACACAGCATCAATATCATCATACACTCTGTTGAGACAATTGGTGTTTTTAGCAAGAGACGCAATAGTGCTCTTTGATTTGAAAGACTACATGCATTTGCTGTCACAAAGTAAAAATTGTTAGAATTATCTCCTGACACAGCACACTCTTATTTAGAACATTTTTTTTTACTATTTTATATTTATGAAACTGTTTGTAGGTCCAAAATGAAATTCTTAAACTACTGAAAAATCAATTTTAGGAATTCTAAGGAACAATTTAAAAAAGCATAATGCTTATTTCTCCTAGCTTGCCTTTTTTACACACCACACTTCTCTATTGTTAAAGCTGTACTTATACATTTCCAATAGTTCATCACAAAATATTTTAACTCTTATTCCTTAGCAAATAAGAAAATCGATACTTTATAGTGTGATATTGTATCCAGCTTAACAATCTGGCAAAATCACTATGTTCACCAATGGCAATGTTTGAAGTGTATTGGTAATTGATTGTGCCATAATGCCAAGTGTGTTTTATTATCACCAATTTCATAAAGCTCTTTAGATAAATAAAACAGCTGTCTCCCTTAATTATCAGCATATAAAAATGTATTTACAGTCAACAAAAGACTGTCAAAGTGAATTATTATCTTTCAGCTTCCTTCCAGTGAGAAAGGAGAGAAAGAATTTTAACAGGTTTACTCTGGAAATGCAATTGAAGGAACTAGAGATTCCCAATCACACAGAACATACATTTGAAGCCATTACTTACTGCCAAGTGCAGCATAATTAGTGACTCTGTCTTCAGCAGACAGCAAACAAGCTTTGCTACGGTGAAGTGTAATTCTCAGTGAATTATATCCTATAGTGGCACAACATTCAGCAATTGACCTCATTTTCATCATCATTGCTAATTAGAGATGTTATTTTATTTCAACATAATCATCCTCAGAGAGGTATTTCCTCTCTGTGATGTATAGAAAGCTTTCCTAGAAAGAAAGAGGTGAAGCAGTGCTGTATGCCATGGAAAAATCTGAAAATATTTTCTGATACATGAAGTGCTGCCATGTTCAACTAGTATTTCTTAACTAGAACTAGCTCTTGAATATACCTTTCTAAATTGCTGTGGTTTCAGTCTAAATACCATGATTCATTATACAATTTTGTTTTTAAGGGTTCCATTCAAAATAAAGAGAAATTGTTTCAGGAGTTCATCAACTTCAAAATGCAGGATAGGAAGATAGTAACATCTTCTGCTTTTGAAAATTAGGAATTTAAGAGCTTAACTTCAGACTCATATTACATAGCCTGTGTATTCTAGCTTATATTTTAAATATGAAACTTGCCATAAGTATGCACATATATGCAATATGAGATATTAGATGCAAATAACCCACTCCTATTAAACAAAGAGTAATCCCATATTAAACATTTGAAAAATCAGGTACTGCATTTCACCTTGTGAATTTATCGAGATGGATAGGGCTGACTATGATTTATTGAGAGATAGAAATGAATAGCTTATGCGCAAAAAGAAAGCAAGGAGGTTATTTGAAAAGATGATACTGAAGATAACAGGAATTTAAACGTTAGTTTTAAACAGAAGATTCAAACGTTACTTATTACTGTCGCAGCACTGAGAAAGTATAATCTCTATCTGTATTTGAGATACTGCATCTTTTCCTTGGAGTGTAAGCCTTTTTCCTCCACCTAAGAACACACTTCCCATGAGCTATTCCTGTGTTAAGCTGTACATATAGCTGTTCATTAGAACTGCTCTGAATATTTTTGTCTAAATGTCACTTGCTAGAAAAATATGTAGTTTTACTGAAGCCTGAACATCTTGTAGAGTCTCATGAAGCGAGGGTCAGATACACCCACACTTAATCTTTTTCTTGTGGGGTCCTAACCACCAGCTCATATCTGTTCATTAAAAACAAAGTCAGAAATACTAAAGAACCACTAAAATACCCACAACTGGCACTACTTTGTGTTTAAATTACCCACCATAGTTCACCGATACCTTTACAGTTATCTCTCTCACCTGTAACGTATTAGCTGATGTAATAGGCAACAAGGTAGTAAGGTTTAATACAGAAACTTCAGGAAGTAAGCTTTTTTTCAACTAAGTTGCTGAACATTTGTAGAAACAGTCTTTAAGACCTTAATTAAATTGTACCTTCCCAATTGTTTCCTAGAGATTCAAATGGAAATTCAGAATGTCCGACACAGTCATATGGTTTTGCCTACACAGTTTGAGAAATTTCTGTCAGCTTGCTTTATTTGACACAAGGGAAAAAGATGCAGCTGGATAGAACAGAGGAGAAAACAGTATCCTGTGCAGTTATTGTCTTTTTTTGGATGTACAGAAAAAAACACAATCATTTAAAAGCGAAACGGAATTTGTAATTTTTCATTTTTCTATCCTATTTTAAAATTTACCCTTCTTTCCCCAACAAAGTTAAACAGAGTTCTTACTCATGGCATTCAGAAACTTCAGATTCTTCAGGTGTAGGACTTCCTTCCGATTTTTTCCATCCAATGACATATTTACTCACTGCTCCTTGTCTGTGGTATGGTTTTGAAACTGACCCAGAGATCTGTTGACTACTATTCTGCGACACTATATAGACTTTGGAGGTATCTAGGGAGCCGCTCTTTTTAGAGCAATGTGTTGATGGGCTTCCAGAATGATGTGACCCACTGAAAAAGTAAAAAAAAACACACACAAAAAAAAGGAAAACTGCTATAGAACAACAAGTCAGAAATGCTTTGCCTGGTACGCAGCTATAATTCTCAAGGTTAAAATCCATGTAGTGATATTGCTACAGTAATTTTCCGCATACCAGCAGCGTATACATTAAAGTTCCCTGAGAATAGAATTGTGATGAGTTTCTAAAACAAGTAATGTATATCATTCAACTTGCTGAAATGCCATTGCAAACTGATATGAATTAAAATTAAAAGACTAAGTTCAAGATATACATATAGAATTTGTGCAATTTTAAGTAAACATGTACACACACATTATTAATGGTATAATTCCATTTACATCAAGAACTACATAGGGAATTACCCCAAATATCTCTCTAATTATAAAACTCATGTGCTTCTCCACTTCATGTTAATTTTGCCAGTTCATGCCAGTTTAAACTGTGCCCTTCATTCCATAATGTTGAGAATTTAATATTAACAGAAGTAAATTTCAGTTCAACAAAAACAGTTCTCTAGATAATTTTAATAGCCTCTTTTATTATGCATAATAGCACCAGTAGGCACTAATGTAACCTTTTACTGAAGACTCTCAAAATTATTTTAAATGAACTAAAGCAAATACTTCCTTGAAGAATAAATTTCTTCTTGTCATCTTGAAGGTGAAGTAAGCAAAGCATTCAGAAACCAAATCCCTGGCCTAAAATCAGAGGCTGGAACCTGAAGCAGCAGCTCCTAACTTTCGTTCGTTATTGGTTTATGAATAGCAAACACAGTGCTATCTTTTAATCTAATCCTAAGAGCACTGGTTTAATTCAAAGAGGACCAGAAGGTATTGCTGAAAGCCTAACAGACATGGCTACTTTGCTGTCCATGCAGAGTCAAATACAAGCAATGTACAAGCAATGCACATGTATAGATGTCATTAGACCAAATTAAAACATCTACTGTGGAAGAAAGCTGAATCATTAAGCAATGGATTAATAATTTTGATCACAGTTAGTATATGCATTTAATCTTAAAACCAATTTGTTTTTCCCTTCTCCATCTTCCTCCTCAAAAAGTAGAAAGAAGATTATGAAGTTTTGAGGGAAGAAAATAATTTGGGTGATGTTCAAAGCTTTTTTTGCTTGCTATCCTTGCAAATATGCAAAGAAATTATGTAAAGATGTGGTGAAGAGAATAGTTCAGTTACGAAAAATTGAAATCTAAAGATGAAACAAACATTGAAGCACAATGTAAAATACATTTCAGATTGACAGTAAGGACATTATCCAGAGGATTTTAGACTTCTATTTGTAACTAAATTTAAGAGAAACTGAGCATTAAGCCTCATTCTGTAGGTTTTAAATAAGGGAATATTTTTGAAGTGAAGCAATAAATGCCTATAAAAGCCTGGTTTTAGATCATGAGTTCAGTGCAATGGTTGGAACAAGCAGCATATAGTTTTCGGACCCAATAGATATTCTGTGTAAGAAACAAAGCAAAACTAAAGGCAAGCTCTTTCAGCTACAGTAACATGAAGGTATTTGATTATTCATGTGCATAATTAATATAAAATAGGAGAGATAAAACTATTAATAACGAGAGCTGTGAGACATAATACTGTGCATAGCTCAAGTCAGTCTTGTAGTTTGAGATACCGTTTCCCACAGCAGGTTTAATTCCATAAATCTTACTCAGACACTATAGTATTAGTTTTTTCAGGAGGTTCTTTATCTGATGATGTTAGACACTCAGGCCAGTATCTTTCAACCAACATCTTTCCTATGCATTGTGGTTTATCTATTCAGGTAAACAGAATACAATTTTAATAAAGAGATGTTGCATTTATAGATCAATGATATTCCACCTATCTGTGGGCTTGTTTCTTGAAGTTTTACACTGTTTCACTACTGCAGAAGTTTACTATTTAACATTCATAAAATAATTGTGAATGAATGCCTCAATAGTTTTAGAACTTCATTGTTACAGATTACAAAGAAATACAAACTCAGTGTCTGACCAGGTTGAAAATATATATAGGATTCAGCAGTAGATATCACACGCTTGTATGTTAACTCAACTTTCTTTTGTCTATTTTAACACATCAGTATTGCAGCATCACAGCTATAAAATGAGATATTTTTTAAATAATTATGCCTGTGGGTGCTGTATAGGTGATGCCAGCTTTCAAACCCTACTGCAAAATTGTTTATCACTCCAACATAATTTGAAGGATGTGTAAGTAAAGTTTAAACAGAACAGCTGGGTCACGTAAGTGTGATGTTTTCCTATAGCAAAAGGATTTGGCACACAAATTAAAAGGCGATCATTTGAAAACATTGCTATTGCCAAAGTGGAATTGGGCAATCCTAATGTAAGTCATCATCTCAACAATAACTACTACTAGGTAAACTCACTTAAAATCTGTATGATTTTTTTTTTTAATTTTAATTAATCCATAAAATATTTATTCCATAGAAGTGAGCAGCAGATTACTTAATGGTTGTCTGGCACTTCAAATATGACAGTTGCCACACAAATGCTGATAATAAATATTCTAGCCACTAGAAATCTATTTCAGCTCATTATGATGAAGTCCTAGAAACACAAAGCTTATTTCTAGCACTGCAGAAGTTTCAATATATAAAATTAAATCTCAACACACACAAAGTAGAGTAAATCTGGAGCTTCTGCATTATCACAGGGGTAGTGAAAGCTTAATGTGAATGCATTTACCTAGTTTTCACACTAGTCTATTCAATAGTCTATACTATCTTCTATAACTTGTGAAGAAAAATCTGGAAGTCAGAGTAAGTATACCAGACTAATTCACTCATGTCAAGCATATAAAGAAGTGAGGATACAAGATATTATTTGGTTATTTTCCTGTACTTATTGACATTGAAAACAGGCAAATCAGAGGGAAAGAAGAACAAAATTTCCTTCCATCCTTTACAGAGCAAAAATCCTTAACATAGACCAAAGCTTCAACTTCAAAGTCACCATAAAATGGGAACCGGGAGAAAAAAACAACCAGCGTACATTCAAAGTTTGCTTTACAACAGATGTACCATACACACATTCCATTGGTAACAAAAAGAGCAGCTGAAAATCAATCAGAAACTCAGTTCAGCAAACAAAATTGTAAAGCATACATCACAATAATATAAAGTATGGGGGATGGCATGCAGTGTAGTTTCACTCTATGTAAAAATTGTCCATCAATATATGTAAAATTTGTCTGTTGCAATTTTTATGATTTCCCTCAGCATTAACTCCTAGTTGCACTGTACTAGAAAAAAAAAAAAACCCTGAAAACATATGTGAAGTAAGTCCTTGGTGCAAACTTCACTTTTACTCAGGGATGTTTCCCAACTTTAAAAACCTAAGAAATGTGCACAAAGTCACATATAAAGTCGATCAGATCTGGGAGTAGGGCTATAGCTGTGTTTTTTAGGCGAACTCATCAAAAATTGCCTGAAAATCGCTCATATAGGCATTTTAATACAACAAAATCAAAATCAGTTAAGTTTACTTTCAAAGAAAGGTAAACAATAACAACAAAATTAAAGAGTTCTCTGTACATTAATTTCTAATCCATAATCCCTAATTTGTAAGAAACACATACCTGGAATGAGAGGAGATTTCACTTAGGTCTCCCATACTGCCTTCAGCTGTATGACTGGTAGAAATAGCAGAGGCATAGCTATGAACAGCGTACATTTTAGCTGGATCATCATCTGGCCCAGGAGTTTCGGAAGCCTCGGTCCACTGCTCAGTACGACAATGTACTCCAGACCTGCTGCCAGCAAGGTGCAAAGGGGCCAGAAGAGGAGCAGGCATGCAGGGAGCTGTATCAATCCCACTGTCAGTAGAAGCCCCCTTTATATATGTTAATCCAAGCAGTTCAGGATCCATCAGATCTCCGGAACCAAAGTGTTTTTCGTCGCTGTTGCTGGATGTATTACTGGATAGGGTGTTGCTGCTTGAGTGGCTTGAACAGCTTTTGTCTCCAATCTTAACAAACAAACAAAAAATGACCCTCCTCAAGTTAAATAGTAAAATATTTATTTTCATATAAATTACCCAATTTGTGCCATTCAAAGACCATTTTATTACTTTTTTACAGTATTCTATAATATAGTTGCAACGTATGAAAGGAGCTAATTACACTACCAGTTTCTATGAAATGAATTGTACAACTGGCTAGACACATTAAAGGTTGATGTCACTGCAAATAAAAAGGCTCTAGTTCCGTCTTCTATGGCAAATCTTAAGATCACACTCGAATTTTCCGATTATAGGGCCTGCTTAACATCCATAAAATTGCATTTCTGAGCAGTTAAAATAAGCAGTTGTTAAAGCTAGAAGTATTGGTAATTATTTGTTTAAGCAAGTTCTACTGCAAATCCGAAAAACACCGAAGACTGAATTATCCTTGGCTTTTTCTCAGTGTGGGTGAAATACGCAGCTTATTGGATCAAATCCAACTGGATGTGTGGTGAGTTAAATTGAAGCCAATTGCGACGTATGTGTACCAGATGAAAGTAACTTAAGCCACAGGGCCCTAAGCTAAGCATGGCTATTGAAGTGGAATAATTATGGCAGGCATTTGTGTCAATAAAGTTGGGGGGCTTTGTTGTTTTTTTCAAACGAGATTTTATAGAGTTGGATTAACTTATCTATGTGACAGAGTAGCCAGAATAAGGGCAGATGGACTTCTATTAGGGCACATGGACTTCTATTAGGTTGAATATAAGTGGGGAGGGTGACTAACTTTTTTATGAGATCCCCCTCCTAGCAGATGCCTATAAACATAGCTGTTGCTCATACATTAAAGCAGCTATTCAAGGCAGCCTTTCCAGAAATGATAGTTCTATTCCATATGGAAATTGACATGCCACAAAATTTGCGAAAATTATTTTAGAAAAAAAAAAGAGGGGTTACACCTGCATTCATTCTAATCTTTACAAGATGTCTGTCACTTTAAAAACAATGGAACAATTGATAAAAATACAATAAGCAGTTTTTTCCAAGGAGAGGGACTTGGAGAAAGGTGTCTGGAGAAAAGGCGCGTCACTTCTTACTGTAAATGTAAAATGGAACCAAACTGGAAAGAAACTATGTTGGGGAGGGAGCTCAAAGGCATAAAATTAGCCTCAGAAGACATATTGTATGTATGAACCTTCCCCAAAATTTCCTGTGCGTTGCTGAACGTAACATGCTTAGGTACCCTTCCAACCATGAAGCAGCAGAGAATCTGGACAACAGCTATTAATACAGACATCTTGAACTGCCCAAAGTTCAATATGGCCATAGCTTCGGATAATTTTACGCATTTCCCTGTGCCAACAGAAATTACTGTTTGAAAGCTCAGCATGGCCCTAATTGCTACATGTTGTTAACGACTGTGTCGTGAAGCAAGACTTTTAAAACAAACAAAACCAAAAACTGCAGGAATATGATATTTATTCCAGGAAAACAAAGAGAGCTTGAAGATAGTCATTGAAATTCCTCCTAGCCTCCTTCCCCCAAGTTAAAACTGATAAAAAGACAGCATAGACCTTTTTTATTAGAAAAAATTAGAAAATATTTTACAGAGTTTTTGTACATTTGCTGTAGCCCTCGCTGTGAATTCCACTGGCTGGCAGAGGTATATGGCACATTGAACTGAACAAAAAGGGGATGCACAGGAGAACGTTACAAAGTCCTTTACAAGGTGATGACTATTTTTTTCCTGTTTTACAACATGTAACAATAAAATAGCCTCATTTGATTAGTATTATCTTTATAATAATGCTGGTTCTTACTTTGCAAAATATAGGTATTTTACACCTGCACAACACATATGCACGCACAGGCAAACACAAACATAAGCCCATTATGAAATTTTCTGTTCAGATACCCACCATCCTAAAAGCATGAGAGCTGCCATTAGCCTAAAGCTCTGATTGCAGTTAAGCAAAGTCATTTCACTTTGGTATCAGCGCTCTGTTTAATACTGATTGCTACATATACTGGTTCTAGCTTCCTGTTAACTTTGGCTTAAAGTAAATGAAAGTATTTTTGTCTTCATGAGTATAATTATACAGCATGATTCTGTTTATGATAGTACTTTTTTTGAGAAGTATCAAGCTAGATTCTCATAAGGTATGTATGTACATGAGATGAGAAACTGGCCTCATATTCTTACCAATGTAAGTCTACGAGTAGTATATAGATTCGTATTACGTATAGCAAGTTTTCCGATATAACAAACACCAAAAAAATAGAAAAAGACCATGCATATCATTAGTGTACTTTCGGTCACTAAGTTATTGAAGATTTTGCCATTACTGAAGACAGGACACTAAACTAGGTAGATCAGAAGTCTGTTCAGCATTCCCAACGTACAAACTACATTTTTATTGTCCTTATTGATAATGATACTACATGGGTATTTCACACAATATGACAAGTGGTATGGTGAATATAATTTATTTTTTTTTAAAGGATATGAAATACTTTGCAGATTAAGCAAGCCAGTATAAATGAAGCTGTAAATACACAGCTGAGTGTAGATTATACTAGTTTTACCTCCTCAATGCCCCAGATCCAAGCCCTTTTTGGAGTTCTTAGTTTACAAACACAGATTAAGCACAATCAATTCACCCCACATCTAGGTGTGCATACTCTTTCCCTCCCTCCCACCAAATGGTGGTCTTCATAAATTACTGAAATGTATTTTTAAGATGTATTTCCTTTTTTTGTTTGTTTGGTTTTTTTTTTTAGAGTTTTAATGACATTCAAGTAAAAGACTTACATGCGAAAGTTTGTTTGGTGACTCCTTGCCACTGCCTTCTTTCTGTAAAGCCCGGTCTTTGTAGGAGCTCAGGACTTTGGTCGATGGTGCATGCCACTTGGTTTCTGCCATAAATAATTGTGTTTTAATTTCTGAATGCTAAAAAGATGAGCATACTGCACAAAGAAAAAAGGCACATGGCTTAGCATCAGGTTTCAAGCCTGCACACTCTTTGGAATCAGAGACACGTGTCTTTGCAGAATTTCTTAAGATCTAGATTTTCAATGATAATTAAACGAAGTTCAACATTCATGAGGCTTTCTGAAGTTCAGGAGTAGTTTGTTCCAAGTATTATCTAAATATCCCACACCATATTCTGTTAGACTGTTGTAACAGTCTCTGCTGAATATTACATGTTCTTTGTGTATTAAACCTCCGCACTGCATTGTAAAGAACATTTGCTTTTAAGATACAGTGGTTTTTATTACCAGAATGTCTAGTTCCTTCCAAAGTTTCCTCTCGTTCTCTGCCTCCTTCACACTCCAGTGAGCCTGAACCTTGGTGGTGTTCATGGAGCAAAGGGGACTGGCACCTTTTAACATAAGCAGAAAATTAACCTGTTTGGGTTTTTTCCTAGAAAACCAGTTACATGATGAACAACACCACTTTTTACTCTTCAAAGTAAATATTTTGTAAGTGATTTATCTAAACAATAATCATCGCCCCCCACCAAGCAAGTATGGTAACAATTTCCAAACACTGCATGGAAATACATGCCATTTTTTCAACAGCAAACTACTATATCTTAACTGTGAACAGGCCAAGAAGACACTGAACTTGAAACGCATTCTTGGGGCTATGTATCCAAAGTTTTTTGCCATGGAGGACTGTGGTAATGTATGCTTAACTGCTTTATGAACTAAGCCCCACAGAAAGTAACTCTGTAGTTTTGCAGGTTTTCACGCTCAGCTAGTACCAGATTCAACCCTTTTATTGTACTGCAAAAGTTAGAATTATTTCACAAACCACCACACTAAAATCAAGGCTGCTATTAGAAATAACTGTGCTGGAAAAATGACACAAGATGCATTTTCATGTGTTCACTGTCTAAAAAATTACTGTAGTTTTATTTGAATAATTAGCATCTATTTAGCTCACAGATTTCAGTGAGTATTCTGAAATTCCTTGAGAAGTCTCTAAGATATTGCATATATACATGCTACATGGAATATCTTATCCACAAACAGTCATGCTAAAGCAATATCAAACTTACAGACAAGGAGTCAAGCTGATGTTTTCAATATTTAGATTTTTTCTGAAAAGTAGATTCTGAAAGCCAAGTGGCAAGTCTGAAATGCTTTTTATATTATGCTATGTAGATACTGCCATACCTTAACGTTTTATAACAGGAGTGTTTTCGGCAGCTATATTTATACAACAAAGTGATAAATTTAAAGTAATTTAGAACAGATGTCTCACACAATATTCTTATAACATGGACAGTATACTGGGGTGGTGTTTTATACGCAGATAACTAACTGCTAGAACTTCAGCACTGAGGGATTAACAAGGATGTGAAAGAACCACCTGTATATCACAACAGCCTTTTAGGGAGAACACACATCTGAAAGAGTGCTATTTTTTTTGAGGAGAGATGCTAGGGAATGGATGCCACTGGAACAAGCACCGTAGGAAATAAAACCTTTGAAGACCATAAAGACAGTTTTTTAATCAAATACCCTCCCACTGAAGCAAAATGAGGGGAAATTATTATTTTATTCCAGTTCTGAGTTACTAGCTGATTCCTGGCTTGTTTCTGGGAAAGTAAACCTAAGAACTGTTTGTTATTTACCTGAATCGTAAAATAACGACTTTTTTCTTAAGAGTTAAAGCAGTATGGTGTTAAAATTGTATTAGCATACATGTTACATTGAAGATCAGTAAACACGTACCTCTTAAAATAAACTAACAGATTTTGCAAACAAGTCTATGATACAGAACATCCACATAAATTTTGCCTCAGAAAGAAGATGCATGGGAGCTATAGCAAGATTTTAAAAATAAATAAAGAAAGAAAGAAAGAAAATCACCAATACCCATCATATCCCACTTGCTGTCTCCACTGGCTGCTCCCGCTGGGCCCTGGATCACTGGAGGAGGACTGGTTGCTTGGAGAACTTCTGTAATGTTAACTAGAGTCATTAACAGCGCACTGACGCATTTGTGGGGGGTTAGATTTGAACTGGGCTGTGCTCATTTTATAAAATACATTCATTTTTACAAATAATGTAGATGCAGTATGAGCACTTAAATATATTCATTTTGGGAATTTACAAGTCTATCTTAGTTTCACAAAACTTAAAAAAGTATTTTTAAAATATATTATTTATTTCATCACTAATAAAATATTTCCTAGTGAATATATAAAAAAGGCACAAAAAGAGAAAGACTTAAGTGCCAAATCCTAATTTTCTTACATCTAGCTTTACTTCTGAACAAGTGGGATTACTCAGGAGTCAGAGCAGCCGCGTTAGGTCTCTAAATTCACATATAGGAAGCTCTCATGATGGATCACAAATGATTGTTAGTTGCTTTGCATGTATTCCAATTTTCAACACAGTAATTTAGAAGAGGTAATACCAATACTTTTCTATTTTATTATTTCTTTGACATAGAAAAGCTGTAAGAAAACATTTTCATGCATAGTGTTATTTTGTACTTATTATTAAACTTTTGAGCCTCATGTCCTAGCAATGTCTCTAATTACTCGTCTTGGATTCACAGACAGTTAAAACGCAGCGTTCAAATTTGGTTTTGATCACCCTCCTCTCCTTCACTTCTGTGCATATCAGTCCATAACTACAATACAACTTCCCTCTGTGACATTACCTTGAAGTCCCTGTGTTTCCCTTCTTTTTTCATATCATGGGTTTTGAGGTTTTTTTAAAGGCTATATGTAGAAATGAATGTATGTACTCAGGGAAGAGGTGAAAAGAGGTAGTTTTGGATTTATGCACAATACTTTCCCAAGGACATGACATTCAATAAGCAACTTTACTGTTCAGCTTGAAAATTTTAAAGACATTAGCTATTATATTTTGTCTAGCAGACAAACATACATACAATAAGTAGATTTTATGGTGCCTAATTTTTCAGCATGTCTCTCTGATAAGTATTGTCAGGAATGAGCCTCTCTCAATCAAGTGAAACAGTCTACAGGCTACAGTTGAATCCAGTTGCATGTTCTTGCTTCTTACCACCAAGAACTCTGCATTTCTTGCACAGCTTAAGTGATCTGGCATTAAGGAATGGGTAACTTATGATCCCATGTGTTTCCAGCCTCCAGAGTGATGTTTAGGACATTGTCCTCAAAACTGGGACACTGGTTTATACTGTCCCAGGCTGAAGAATGTCTAGATCCCAAGCCTCCCATTTGCTGCACAAGTGCCTAGCCATTAGCCTACTAAACAAACAGTGGCTACAAAAGAACTACAGAAATCCAGTCAGTGAATGCCTCACAGAGTTCCTTTACAGAAGAGTTGCAGCTGCCTGCTCTCAGGAATGGATTCCAGATTCCAAGTGAAAGGACACACTCGCCTACAAGTGTAACTCAAGGACTAAAGTAGATGGAGACTTCTTGGTGTGAAAATCCAGAGGAGTCTGACTGAAGCTTCACTCTTAGGCACTCTCTGTAAGCAGCTGTCACAGAATTAGGCATTTTGTAGAAAGAGGAGTAGAGCTGGTATTTCTTAGTGACTAATGCGATTCACACAAAAACATTTGGATTGCCTTCTCAAAGCACTTAACTCTCCTCTGGAACTATACTAGGAGCATAGATGTTCAGGTTCCAGTTTTAATTTGATTCCAGGGACTGGGCACCTAGCTGGTACATGACACAGTAGCTGAATTGTTGCTGCTTAAGTCTTTTACTATATTCTAGCCCCCATTTCTGTTTCTTCTTCCTCTTTTTATCTCTAAAACCAACCATTTTATCACTGACTTCATTGTTAGTTCATTTTCAGATCAGTTGCTCTAACTTCCCCATTTTATCAACCTGCTTCTTCCTGACTGCACTCTTCAACTTGTCTAAATCGATATTGGGTCTCTGACTCTCTAAAATCTCATCATCATTTTCCTAGCCTGAGTATACATGTTCACCCTTGCAAGACTACTTGTAAGTACTAATCAACCTTATTTCAAACTCTTTTCTTTTAACCCCATTTCTCTGCCAAGCCATCAACGATGCCTCTTCCCATGTGGAAAGACCTTGCCAATTAGGTACCTTTCTTTTCATGTTTCAAGACCCACTTGTCACAGTTCATCTTTTTCCCCTCTTTGCATTATTTATACTCTGTACTATGTCTTCCCCAGAATAGCACTTCTGCATTGTTCTTGTTTTGTTTAAGTGATACAGGAATTTTTTCACGACAAGAGCCTCTGTCTTAGAATTTTTTCCACATGCTTCACTGAGTGTTAGGAGAAGCACAATTTATGATTGTGAAGATTTCTGGAAGTGAGTAGTATGTCAGAAAGCTTTCATTTTTTTTCCTCTGTATAGGCATACAGCATGCTTAATAAAGCTCTATACATCCTGAAGTATTTCTAGACATTTGGTACATTGTCTTCTTATGCTAGATTTTACCAAGAATTTCAGTAACAAGACATTAGGAAAAGTTTTAAGTCCCATAGCGGCATACGCATGCTCACAGAAATGTGCTTCTCCTTTTTGCAGGGGGTGAGGATGCAGGTAGGGGAGAAGGAGAATACAAATGGTCATAACTGGGAGTCTGCCTTTCCCAGACCATGAAATAGACATATTTTCAAATATGTATTCCTATTACCTGTATATATTTCAAACAATGTAAAAAGTCACTAATTCTTTTCTACTAAATAAGATAGCATAGCAATAGTAGTACTTCATGATATAATCCAGAATTTTTTAAAGCTATTTAAGACTAGTATTTTAGATTTTCATATCAACTAGGTATTTTCAATGTGCAGTATTTTTTCCTTGGAAATTAGAACTACATTGCAAACAAAGAACAGAGTGTTCTGCTCAAGACCTACACTTTTCCTAAATAATTCAAAGGTCTAATTTATTTACAAATTTTTAAATTTAAAAGTAATTTTTTATCTTACGAAGAATTATGATTAAAATAGAACAGAGCTAACATTTAAGGATACCATTCCATCATCTAAGAGGTGTTACATATTCAAATCACAAGCTCTACTTTGTTTAATTAAAAGCAAAGCAAAGCATAAGGACTGGTAATGAGTTACAGAACCCTTTGAAACTACGCCAATAGCTTGGTAATGAGATTAAATAATTCATTTTTAAAGGACGAGTTCATTTTATTTACTCTCATTATTTGTTTAAAGAGGATCCCAAAAGGTGGGAGACAGAACATTGTTAAGATCAAAAAGTCACAAGGCAGTTTCCCACTTCAGTGATTTGGGACTAGAGGGAAAGTTAGTTGTCCTCAACTGCAGGATCCCCAGTACAGTCCATTTTCATCACAAACAACAAAAGTCACTTGTTTCAAGTAGAGAGAACTGGTCTCAGTGAACGCTCTTTAATACAACCTCAGAATTAAAATTATCAGCAAAACTCAAGAAAATAAGGTTTAAAAAAATAAGTATGCTGAAGTTCTAGAAAGCAGAGATATCTAAAGGAAGGCACATTAGGAAAATGACGGGCATTAAAGGGAGAGTATATTACCTTGCACCATCTGGCAGTTTTCTATCAAAGGAAGTGCTGCGAGGAATGGCTGTCTGAGCCTGCTGGAGAAGCTGCTGGCACTGCAGTCTGTCAGATGTTCCTAGGATTGGAGAGGCACGAGAGAGGGGCTGCCCAGCGGGAGTCGGCACCCGATGCCAAGTGGTATTCCTTCTGAAAGGGGTTTTATACTCACATGGGGTGCCTTCACTGTCAAGTTTGTATTCCACCATGGGTATACGACAAAGTTCTGAACAACCCCTGAGGGACAAATAGAAATGCTGATCAGTCTTACTGGAGGGAACAGAAAAAGAAATCTTGCATTCTATAGTCAGAAATATATGCATATTTTTCTTCCAGGTGCCCAAAGGTGTTCACATAGCACTGTACAGCCCTTCCAATGCTTCAAAACTATCATGCCAACCAGGTAGGAAACATTTCAAACTAAAGGATTTGCTCTCATGTGCTCAGAGGTTTTTGAGCTCCCTCCTTGTCCTTCAAAAAGGAAAAATATTTAGCTTTTATAAATTAATCTGCAGCTTGAATTTTACATAATAAAAACTAGCAGAAGCAAAGCTTTCAGAAGTCGGCAAACATCAAGTTCTTCTGTAACAGCTTTAGTTTGTTTAAATTCCATAAATATGAATAATTTCTTAATGTAAAAATTAACATATTCCAAAACTACAAAACACGTTTGCTGCTTTGCAGCAAACTAAACCTTTCTTAGTGGTATTGAGAACTTTCCTTTAGAATCCCACCTTGTCCCCACCCAATGACAGAGCAATATACACTGCGATGCAAACGATTAAGTGGCTTCTAAATATTTTTCTATTTATTTTCAAACTGTACTTTCTAATGTCTCTCTTCCTGAAGGTCTCTATGCCTGGAAGAAAAATGGGGAAAAGGAAGGAAGAGACAAATCAGAAACAGCCTGGCTCACAACCTCTGCTTGAAGCTTACAGTTTGGTTAAATTCTAACAGCGTTCCCAGAAAGTGTAAACTCAGGTAAAAGTAGTGACAGTATTCCCCAAAAGATCGTTCTGCAAGTGGCAGAATTGCTGTAGACTCAGGCTGGACTTGAATTAAGGGGTACTGTTTCAGAAATTAGTTAATAAAAGCTTCACACCCACTTTAAGCCAGCACTGATTATCACTGCAGATATTTTATATTCTCACATACCATCTCCATTATTTGTTTGATAGGCAGCACGTATTAAATTAATGTCTCTAAAGAAAACATCCTAAATAGTTCTAAAGCAAGCAGTGCATAAAGTTTAAGTAAGAAATAGTGAAAACTTGCTTCTCTGCCTCAACTACAATTCTGTTCTATCCCTTGAGCTGAATTTTGATCAAGCTTTGCTTCTGTCAAAAACTCAACATTCACCATTTCCAACTAAATTAAAATCACCCAGAGAAAATGTAGTAATGTGTGTAAAGTGTTTACAGTCTTAGTATAGGAAATGTTTTGGCACAAATGACTAAGCACAAATGGGTGGTTCAAATAAATTGCACAGATTCTCATACATTAAATTACTGGGCCCCAAAGTTTCTGAACCAAATAACAAAATAACATTTTCATTGTGAGTGCTACCGTAAGCAGTCAAAAAAACCCCATATTATAAAAAAGCTAACTATGTTATTCCAGGTTGTTGAAAAGAAGATGAGTGTGCAACTGTAGCAATTACATAGTAGCAACTCTGTACATGCCCACTCCGAGCCACCCAAATGCCCCAGACCGATGAATTTTGTGGTACTGAACAGCCACACTGTTCATCCTGCAGCATTAAATCTCAGGTTCTGCTTGCACTCAAACACATGAAAAAGGTAAAAAAAGAGCTATACAATACAGAGGATAAAGCATTGAGAGTGGAGATTAGTCGCTAACGTAGGGTAGAAGACGCTGTGATGATGATGATGACAAGCTGAAAAGGGGTCACTAGAATACTCCAAAACAGAACTCCGAATTCCTGTTTTTTTCAAGGCTATTCTGTGATCAGAACTATCAGTATTAAGCTCACCAGTAAAATGTGACATGAGCAAACTCTGCTGACAAAGCATAGTTGGACATGCTGGAATTTCTTATATTTGTTTATTTTTACATATACATATACATCTTTAAATCCAAAGGATTGTGCTAAAACTGTACATCAAAAGAACACTAATGTTGCAAACTTAAGAACTCTTAAGGTAAGAAATTTCAAAATTATTTTTGTTGCACATGTAACTTTAATCAGTCCTTTTTCTGTCAGTGGAGTAAAACCATATACTTTCTCTTTTGCTTTTAGCAAAGAACTCTACCTCATTCCATCCATATAAAAGACAGCATTGATTGAAGAGATACTACTCAATATATAACTATCATAATGGTTTAATGTGTGTCAGATCTTCAGATGCATTTTTCTGCACTGATTTGTGGTAAGAAATTATTTGATGGCTGCATACTTTCACTGGTTATAACTCATTTCTTTCCAGCTCCTCTTATCTTACAGCATCAGAGAATTTCACAAGAATGATTTTCTGGCTGTAGCTTCCCTGTGAAGGTAAGAAGACCCTAATAGTCTCCTCCCACAGACAAGGAATGGAACGACAGAGAAACCAATCTATAGCCTTTCCTCTGCCCTGAAAATGCCACATTTATTCAGACCACCACTTCAAGCCACTTCATTTATTTTTAAAAATTTTTTCACACTTCTGAAAACCACAAAACACATGTTGGGCTCTTAGAATGATGAACACTGTGGAAAGGCTGAGTTAAGCACATTGCATAGAATCGCACAAACATTTCTACTGCAGAAGTATACACAGAATATATTTCTCCTCCAGTGCAATACTCAACTGCTTACATTCCAGGACCATTCTTCTCTTCATAAAGTACCCTGCCTCAATTACTGCCTGCAAGAAATGACACCACGGTGAAAGAGACAATAGCCTCTATCAACGTCACCTTGATTCATTTCCAGAGCAGGTTCCTGTCATATGAACGTAGAAAGTTCTTAAAGGAAAAAATAGCCTAAGACTGATTATTCAATTAAAGACTTTCATAAAGCTTTATATACAAAATAAACAGAACAAAGAAAGCCCAGATGACACAGCAAGGTTAATATCAGTTTAGTGCACTGCATAACTTTTCATGTGGCCATATATGCAGTTTGTCATTATTTGAACAATGACATAGGTTACAATTTCAATCATCCTTCTGCTGATTTCTTAGTATCATTTCAGCCCCTTCTTCATTCCTATAGACCTTAAGTGTTAGAAACAATCCACCCCCTCCCCAATTTTAATTATTAGGATTTCAATTTCATAGTTTGCCTTGGTAACTGAGAAAGTTATAGCATGTAACTGCCATTGTACCCCTTATTAGATACCCCCATAAAGTACTTTAAGTGTGGAAAAATAGCCACGGGTTTTGAAGGCAAAAGGGATAGTTACTACTTAGTTTGAATCGGCTTGCTAACTCGATAACTAAAGCATGATATGAAAATAGCAAACAACAAGCTTTCCCACAAAGAATCAGAGTTTAAAATTTTGTAAAATTTTGTGTTTATGTCATGAAAACATATTCCTCTGATAAATGAAAAAAAATAAAATTCAGGACAGTGTTCCTGAAAAAAAAAAGGCTTACAGAACAACCCTATTTCAAATCACTATCCAAATCTAATAATGTTACTTTTAAATTCAAAATAGAGGCCCAACATGACTGAGGTAGCTGCTCCCCCAGAATTTCCATGGTTAAAATGGAACTATTTTATATGGCTTCCTTTGTCACATAGACTTTTTAATTTTAACTTAAAAGTGCCAAACCAATCAGTTCAACATTTATATGAAAAATTATGCTTCATTGCTTCACAAGCACTGCCTAAAGAACAAATACTGCAGTATACTGAGATATGTAAAGTCATAATTGTAGCTACCTCCTATATCAGAAACAAAGAGAATCAATTACTTCATGCCTGCAATCCAGTGAGAATCTCCACCCCCACTGTGGATCAAACTTGCATGAAAACCCCCACAAAATTAAATGCAATTTCCTATTAAATATTTAATTTGACCATTATCAAACTTCTATTTATAATAGTGATACTTATTCCACTGGATGAAGAATATACACTGGCACTGGTATTGAATGATAGCTTTTAATTAACTTTTTAATTTAAATTTTTTAATTTTTTTTTAAAATTCACTTCAAAGAATATGTAAAGACAAATCTACATTTTATGGTCTTAAAAAGATATCTGAATTTATGTTAAACAAGTATAGGACATCAAACATCTTTCCCAATTATATTCAATATAACACTTTGAAAAACAGACTCGTGTTATTTATCAAGTAAGTGTGACCAAGTCTTAACCACACATCAGAAATTATAACACTTCCTGTCCCTTCACTACAGTGTGATATTAATTAAATCAATCCTTCAACACAGAGCACAGGCTCCTAGTAGTATCTGTGGTTCAAGAGCCATATTATCCTATAAAAAAATTTGGTTAATAAAACGTACTCTGCAATTACACAGAGCATGACTCTATGATACAGTTAGCAGGTCATGACTGCATATTAAAATTTAAGAGTCCACTATAAAAATCTGCAATATTAAAATGTTACTGCGAGGAGCATTATGTTCTGAAACGATTATCAAGCAGTCCATTAAATTTTTCAAGCTATGTTAACCAAACCTTTCAATATTAATTTAAGATTACATATAAAGGTTCTGTAAAAGCCTCTGTGAAGGGCCTACATTAGGCAAGGATGATAGTTGAAAAAGGTCAATGTTCATCTCCACAGAAACGTTGGAAGCTTTCGCATGCTATGGTCAGCAGTTTGCCACCTTGATAACTACACAAAAGCTTTCTTTCCAGCTACATCCCACCGCTATCAGCTACTAGGTATGACTTCGGTATTTGGATCCCAACTCTCTACAGATTTCATGGATCATGAACGATTTGTTAGAGTAATAACAAAACTAGAATAACTGGTTACGATTTAACTTTAGTTTAATGTAGCGCAGATGTGAACCACTAAGGGTTCACAATCTATTAAACCCACATAATAAAACATAGATTAATTTCAAATAATTGTGGAGACTTAACTGAAAAGCAGAATTTAGTAACTTAGTTTTGCTTAGACTCACCATGTAGTTAACTAAGACATACATGCATTTCCCCTTCTCTGACCCTCTGAAGTGCCTCCTGGAGGTAACCCCAAGCTCCCACTGGCTCCCTACATCAACTCCAGTGCAAGCACAAGGCATTGGATAAGATTCAGATGGCCTAAGAGAACTCTGGTCAAAACGTCAAGACAAAAATTCCAAGTTCTAACATCTCAGAAACCTACTAACAGTAGTCACACTGCATCAAAAAAGAAAGATGTCATTTGAAAAATAGTGAACCATTTTTACTTTAAAATAATTTCATAGTACAAGAGATGTATGTGATTGCTTATGGCAACATCGGATAAGGCTGCTGCCCACTTTACCACTCCTGGCTTAAGGCAAGTGATAACTCTCTGGCAGTCCCTTCACAGAGCTGAAGAGTTGAAGCTGACAATCCCTCCTTTACGAAGGACTCATTGTCCTTCTGATCTGTGTTACTATTCAGTTTTGAACAGAATCTTTGTGTTGGTGAGCTGACAAACAATTTAGAGGCCTCCTAAGAGCCTCTACGCCTGAATTGTTGCATGAAAAAGACAAGAGAAATACAGACAGGAGGTTGGGTGAAAGGAGCTAGTTAGGAAATAAAAGAGGAGAAACCCCCCCAAAAAACCCAAGGTGTTTGGCTTACTCATATGATCCGTAAGGCAGTAACAACCCCTGCAATCTCTGCTGATGGAAACTAGGACACAAGCAGAGCAAGTCACATTTCCAAATCCCAGAGAGTAGGAAAACAGCTACATCAAAAGACAACAATTACAGGAAATAAAGGCTTGAAAAGCTATTGGCAAGAAGAAAGAATCAGTGGGAAAACAGATAAACAGGAAAGATTTTTCTGACCTTAATGAGAAAAGCCTTCAAAATTCACCATAAGACTGTAAAATGAAGAAGAGCTGGAAAACCAACAGCTGGGATGTAAAAGTTATATTATGCTCCAACTTAAGAAATGGAAATGACGAGTAACAGAGAGAACAAATGAAGCAGGGGAACAGTAACAAACGGAGATCTAAGTCTTTGAGGTCTGAACGGACCGAGTTCAGAATGAATCCTGATTCTGAAGTGTCTTTAGGATACTTGAGAGACAAGATTAGGAATAAGACCACATATGAGGAGATACAGGAATCAGTCATGAGGAAGTAGTAAGTAAAGATATTTTACATGATACAATCAGTTGAATCTAAAATAAAATGGCAAATATAAAGCTTGGCTCCATAGATATGCCATTTAATGACTCACAAATATATCTTCTTTCATGAATAGAAAAAAAAATATCTAATTTGATTCAACAAAAAAGTTAAATAAATACAACACTTGCAGCACTAAAATATCTTTCTAGTTAAGAAATAGCACCTTTGGAACCTGAAAAGGCTTAGAAAAGGGAAGAAAGAATAGGAGATTTAACTAACTACTGCAAAACATGTCCACAGATTGATTATTTATCCCTCCACCAGTCAGATTCAGCGGGCAGCTGATATTTTCAAACTTCAGATTTCCAGGTTATCAAGAGCCCTTTGAAACATTTCGTTCTTTACTTCAGTCGGAGGAACTACAATATTCTTCACAGCAACTGCCCATAGCAGCAAAAAGACATTTAAATTAATATCTCCTGCCTTCTTTATTTAAGACAGCATAAAAAAAATCAAGCTACAGATGACTATGAAGACATCATCAAATTTCAGCAGTTGCACACAGCGTAGCAATCACCTAGACTGATAATATACCAATCTTAAAATCAATTCAGTGAAATGCATTTCCACAGGTGCACTTTAAATCTTGCTGTGTGGAACTTCCATCCAATTCTCTTTTGCAAAAGAAAATGACAGATTGACCATGCTTCTGATAAAGAAAGATAAAAATTCCTCAAGCATACTTTAAGTGGTTACATCTATATTTTATGTCAATTGATAGACCAAATGAACAATTTGAAGTCCAGGAGCTTCTGAGACCTGAGATTTAGTATCCAAATTGTAATAACAAATAGCTAAACCCAATTGACAGTCTCTGTACAGCTCTTGTAAGCCATATTCCATTGATATGAACATGCCAAACATGCTCCAAGGTTTACACCTGCAATGCCTGTCAGCAACAGCACCTATTAGGTTGACTCATCAATGCAGGTAAATGAGGTGAATGGCACAAAAGTTGTCTTTTCTCTGCAGAGCACTACTGTAGGTGCCAAATTAAAAGATGTTTTAAATGCCTTTTTCCACTTCAGCAGGACATGTGCATGCTGCACAGTCAAAACCTTCCAGAGTTCTTGAAACTGCCACAATGTTTACTCACAGGAGTCAGTAGGGCAATTTTAGTACCACTATGAGGATGAGGCACATCTTCAAATGGAACAGGGAAAAGATTTCAAAGAATGCTGAAGTTATCTTGTGTACTGAACTTATTTCACTGATCTACACTACACCTTTATGTCAGCTACAGATGAAAGAATTAAAAAGAAAAAAGAATCACTTATCTGTTTCTTGAGAATGGTAACGCTGCATGGAGCACAGCAACGCTGTAGAGTCCACACAGCAATAAAAAAACACGATAACTAGAAGTTGCTCCAAATTGGCAAATGATGTGCAAATAGAGATAAAATTCCCTGCTTGATACAGCTAGACACTGTGATATTATTTCCAAATGATAACAAAATGAGGAAGAATTGAGGGAAAAACGCTTAGTTTATCTTACCAAATACCCAGTAAAGTTGCCCAATACAGAATACCTTACTGTATAGTATACTATCCTAATATTGTATAGAATAATATACGTACATACACACAGAAAGTGACATTCTTTTTCTATTCCTTTCTGTTAAAAGGAGAAAATTAAAAGTATATTTAATATTTTTTTTTCTTCAGAAAACACATATTACCCTCAATGAAAACCAAGCAGAATATGTTTCCCAGAGAGAGGTTATGCAGTCTCCATCCCTGGAGCTTTTGAATCCCTGACTGGATAAAGCTCTGAATAACCTGGGTTGACCTCGTAGCTGACTCTGTTTTGAGTAGGAGGTTGAAGCAGATAATCCCCTGCAGTCCCTTCCAACCTGAGTTATCCTATGATTTCATGAACCCAAAAAGTTTTCAATGAGATAAAGATCAAATCACTAGCTATTTCCACAGAGATGTTGCACATTCCAACCCAGACATAATAAAATGGATCCTAAAAAGTGTTTTATATAATAGCAGGTATATGTACTCCATTATTTATAACAAAAAAACTTTTGCTGACCCAGAATTGAGTAGGCAATATATTGAGCTTCAAAATGACAAAAACATGTGATTCTCTTGAGTTTTTTCAATCATGTTGAATAATAGAGATTAAAAAAAAAAAAAAAAAGACTCTGGAACTCCTATTTACCTCTCTCCATAGAGACAATCAGCTTTGCCTGGCACTTTTGTTTTTTTCTACTTGACTGTAACTATACCCATAATAAACTTCAGCAATTATAACTAAGTCCTGCTATGAGTTCACTCATAACTAAATGTAAGAAAAACTCAAAGACTTTTTACTTGGATGAAAAGTACGGTAGGCATCAGAGAATTGTTTTCAACTTTATATCTTTTTAGTTTATAGTTCTTTTGTTAGACTACTTCTGGGTGGAGACCATATGTTACATACATTGCCTAGGTGTTCCTTTGTTTTGATGCAAACCAAAATAGAAAAAGATGCTTATACAATAAAGTTTCAGCTTCCCAAGGATTATAGTATCACTGCATACTTAGCCTTACTCTCTTAAGTATGATGAATTTAAGGAAAAATGTTAAAATGCAAATAGTATATACTGGCAAAGCCAAGTTTACACATCCTTTTCTTTGCAAACTATATTGGGAAGAATAAAGCTCAAAAGAATTTATAGAAAGTGACAGAAAACATTTTTTTATTTTTTTAAACAATAAAATAATTTTTGTAAACTATGTCCTTCTTTTATGCAGAAGAAAACCATAATGCTTTGGTTATTTAGAGAAGAGATTGAGCACGTGGTGCATGACATACTAAAGATGGGGAAGAGGGCAGCCCATACCTTATGCCTAAGCTCTGTTGTTTGCTGGTGCTGCCACCGTTCCAAAGGCAGGAGCAGTGGCAGAGACTTCACAATGAGAGGGAGAGCCAAAAGGTCTTACTGGGACATTCACCTTCTATTACGACTTGCATTTAAAAACTACCAGCCTAGCTTAGAATTTCTGGTGTTTATCAGAGTTGTGACAGAGCTCGTTTTTGCCCAGAGTTTCCATCAGGCTACATCACAATGCATATGTCTCATTCCCTGAATCTAATAATGTTATAAGTAGTATAGTAATTCTGATAGTAGAGGAAGTTAAGCATTTTCTAACATTTTAATTTTTGTTGGGTACAGAGGATTAACTTTTGCAAGTGATATGGCTTCCAATTCATAACAGTATATCTTTTTAGTGCTAGTTCTTTCAGTTACCTCTAAAAAACCACCATAATCTAGCGTTTTCAGATATTTGCAGCCTTCTTAGGTTAGTAGCAGGGGTGGTAATTAAAAGCTTCGGTAAATCCAAATTCTGCTTTTACAGTCAAAAGTTCAGTTTCAGGTTTTTCTGCTTTAATCCGCCTCAAGTGTTGTTAGTCTGGCAGCCTCCTGCCAACGATTCTGGACCTGACTTCATTCTAGCTCAGAAGGCTTAATTAAAAAAAAAAAAAAACAAAACATAAAAGAATAAAAAAAAAAATCTGAAGGCCCTATGAACTATCGCACCAGTTTATGACAAACACTCTTCGGAGAAGATTTTAACTCCTCCACAAAGTAAACCCTTCCACTTCCTAAAAACATTCTTTCCAAACATTCTATACTCTGCTGGTTATCTGTCACTTAAAAAAAAAAGCCCTAGAAACACAATTGTCTAATAAGATCACAATCATTAGGAGGAGTATGCATCAGGACTGGAAAATACAGGTAGTCATTACACCTATTTCATTTGTAAGGAAGAGTTTGCAAACTTCAAGAGAATAAAACAACCTCAAAAGAAATTCAGTAGTACTTAATAGCAGCCCACAGGCAGTTTCAGTCGTAGTCACCAAAATATTTCCATTTTCAAAATTACCTACAATGGCAGGAAAAAAGTCTGTTACTTGTTCAGACCAACAGGCGGAAACTACCACTGCTACATCTCTTACATGGTTGTACTTGAGCTTTTGTTTCTCTCCCATCCCTTGAAATTTTGCTTAAAGTTTTGTTTGATTTCTAAACTTTCTAGAAATTGTTTCTTAAGCACTTCTTAAGCAGTTTCTTTTTATATATAATGGTAGTTGAACTAAGACAGACACTTAGGTTTCAATGTAGTCAGCAAGATTAGAGCAGAGTCTACAGTTTAAAAGGGATTTAGAAATACCTCAATTCCTTTACTGGATTTGACTGATTTAGGATATAGTGTCATTGAGCATTACTGTGACACCACCAGTGAAAGCAAATTAGAATGAACATCAGTATTCTGCTGCTAAAATGTGTATAGTTCTAGCTACTGCACTGCAGTACTAGGTAATATTGACAACAGATGAACAAATCAAGAATTCTGAAGGGAAAGACAAAACATAGAAAATACTATGACACAAGGATACTAATTCAGGTTGCTATTGCTTTTGCATATACTGCTATCAAGACTATGGGTAGAAGGGTATATATCAAGTAATGGAACACATTTATTGAGCAGAATTTTCCTCTGTAATTTCCTAATCACTCTGTAACATTCCTTTGTAAGCACCTTCAACATTACAAATAATTTATTTTTATGCTGAAATAAGTTAATACAAGAGAGTTTGCAGCAAAAAATAAATTCATCGTTAATTAATAGTTCATTGCTAATATTCTCAGCGTATGCACACTCACACTTTGTTGGTTTTCTTTTAAAATATAAATGGCTGATGGACTGAGGATCATTTGTGGGTAAGGTAACAGAAAAAAATCAATTTAAGAACTTGATTAAAGATCTCCACTTCAGCTGATATTTTTCCAAAGGACTGAGACTGCTTTGGAAACACCCTTGTACACTTGAAACTCATTTTCATTTGAAGGGTATAATTCCCAAGACACTCCACGGCACTCCAATCTGTGTAAACTCACTTCAGAATTTGATCCCAGCAAGGAACCAGTGCTAATAAGCTACCTAAAGAGAAAGTCTTCATTGTGTCATATTCCTAAAACCCAGCAGACAGAGCTAAGCAGAAACTACTCTTTCAAGCAGTGGAAATTGGCTGATTATCTCAGTAAATGAAAGACAAGCATTAATAAAATGACACATGGTGACTTTTCATGAAACTATGACTTTTTTGGGGGGTCTGAAATTATATTTATATTCTTGTAAATGTATGTCAAGTTTTAATCAACAGATTTTTGTAGAAACAAAGATGAGTGTATTTTTATATCTACGCACTGCAGACAAAAACCTAGTGGGTGAACTTGAAATCCCAGATTATGGCATTTAAAGCAGAATTTTTTTTATAAACTACCAGTATCTACCCTGAGAAGTAAGCCTGAAATACAGAGGAAAAAAACCCAACCAACTGCCAGAAGATTATATGCTCTGTAGAATGAGTCAAACTTTCAAGGTACTTATTTCAGCCACCAAATCTATTGTTTTACATGTGTCAGACAGACTGAACTATCATTTCTTAGAAGAAAATCTCTAAAAACAACTGTGAACGAAAGCAATAATTATTGGAGCACACACGTGAAGCTTTCTCCTGCTTTTGAACCATCATTCTTCTAGATATGCACAGTGTGCAGACCAAGGACTGAGGGACCCCCAACTCTGTAGGAAATATCTGTATGTCTGGTTTGAGTGTTATTTGATGATTATTAGAGCTACTTGACAATAAAAAAGTTCTCTCCTGATGAGCTGGCGCACCTGCCTTAACTGTTGCTCACAGATAGGTGTTGGAAACCACTCACAGAGACCTGATTCTATCTTATATAGCCACACATGGATTCTCCAAGGACAGTGACATTTCTTGTCAAATGAAGGTGAAATGGATTCTAGTTCTCCACATACTCCTGTTTTACATCCAGAACTACTGCCTGCAAATTTCCGGGTAAACCTGAATACAAGAGAGTACCAGAGTACAAGAGAGACAATAATATACTGGAGCAAGTCCAGCAAAGGGCTACAAAGATGATTAAGGCATCAGAGCATCTGAAACACAAGGACAGGCTGAGAGCACTGGGATTGTTCCACCCAGGAAAAAGGTGGCTCAGAAGGGATCTCATCAATGTGTAGAAATACCTGATGGGGTGGATGGGGAGAAAAAAATGAGAGTAAGATTCTTCAGAGTTGTATCCAGTGAAAGCACAGAAGGCAAGATGCACAAATTGAAATACAAGAAATTCCATTTAAGTGTAAGTAAAATATTTGTTACCGTAAGGGTGATCGAACACTAGAACCAAAGTTGTGAGTCTCCACCTTTGGAGAATTCAAAACCCAGTGAACATGTCCCTGAGCAATCTGCTCTACTTGACCTTGTTTTGAGCAATGTGGTTGGACTCAACAGTCTTCAGAGGTCCCTTCCAACCTCAACTATTTTGTGTTTCTATGATTTTGCACAGTAAGACATTGCAGATGGCTAAGACAAGCAATTGAGTAGGAGACAGGGAGATGGATTTGCACAAGTTTTAACTAGTAAGTATCTGTGATAGATTATCTCCTTTCTCCAAACCTCTGGTAAATTTATGCCTTTCTGCCTTCTCCTCATTCACCCACTCATTAATATATTTTACAAACAATGTCATAGGTCACATTTGTCAACTGAAACTCTCAGTCTTGTCACCTGATATCTATATTGCTTTCTCTCTGCTCTTTTTAGATGATAAACATTGAGAAAAGGCAAGCTCAAGATCCTTTTCAATTTCAGCAAGCAAAATCACTTATGTTTTGAGGCTATAATGAGGAAAATGAAGAGCTTTCTGTTTCAGTGAGAAGTTGATATTTGAGAGAAAGAGGCATTAACAAAGATTTCTTTCTTATACTAGAGAGATGAGGCTGAAAAGAACTTAAACATATATGCTTTGGTGTTTTTCCTATTTTAGAATAGAAACATAGTTTTAAAAAAATAATTTTCCTTAGTAATTAGTCACATAGTTTTAAAACTCAAAAAAATTTATAAACAAGAACAGCTTTTGCAGATTTTTCCCAGTTTAGTGGCACTTAGTTAAAACTCCTCCTACACATAGACTGAGTGCCATGTATCACACTGATCTGGGATTTTAACATTTTATTTCTAAAAAATGTTTCAAAGAAGATATAAACAATTCATAAAATATGTATTTTTCTATCAGAGCCCATAAAACACACATTTTTACCTTCAATATAAAAGGATCAGCTCATTAGGCTCATATTCTGTAAACAGCTTGGAAATGTATACCAAACAAGGCAGTAAAAATTCATACCCAGAAGCAGATGGTGAGAATAGCAAAGCTAAGCAAAGAGAGGCTTAATTGCAAATTGTATCCAACTAAGCAAAACGGTGGCATTCTACATTCACAGCCATTTTCTTCTGAAAGGAACCCAACGCATCGACATGCAGGTTGAGGCAGGGGAGGGCATTTCTGTGTCATTCATCAGGCCAATGACTACTTGGAGAATTGCCACCAATTAAACAGTATTCGTGTACAGTTGGCACCAACTTCATAGCGCTGCATGCTACGTAAAATTTTATGGCTTGTTGTCTTGCCAAAAGCAACACTTCTAATGTTTTTTTCTGTTAAATTAAAAATCAACAAGAGATTTAAAGTTGGTCTTCTACAAGAAGACAAGTAATTCAATTTACTCTAGTACAGTTCTCATTTAGAATGAGCCAAATTAACAGTGCTTAGGCAAGGTATGTGAGAAATAAAGTCACATTATTATAAAGTTTAATTTTTTCCCTACTTCTCTACCTCAAAATATTCAAAAAAGGAGAGAAGAGCAAAAATCTTTTTGTCACCAAAAAGAAACACTGATGAAAGAAAATTGCATTTCATCCCTGAAAACAATGGTACAGTCACTATAGTAATCTTTATTACAGTCTTTTCCTGACTGTGTGAGCATTTATTTCATGTTGCAGCAAGATCTCTTTAACTGATGATTTCATTGATGTAATTCACTATTCAATATGACTAAATTAGATAACTGTAGCAAGTGAGGAGGACTCTAAGACTTGGTACCGTCTAGGTCCAGAACCCAGTATTTCACTACTTTTGTTAGAATTTCAACATAAGAAAAAATAATTTTTTTTTCAATAGTCAGAGAAATGTCAAAGACAGACAAGGTACAGTTTTCAGAGAAGGATTCCTAATTTTCAAATTTAGTGTTAAAATATAAAATTTTTCTGTGGAAGAAAAGAAGTCACATCAGCTTTCATAACAGCTCAGTCACTATGCACTAAAGTTTACTTCTTACTCTTTCAAAGCCAAATAAAAATAAATTTCCCACTAAATTTCTTACAGGATCCCATTTTATCTTCCATTACAAGCCAATAGGGGTTTTGCAGAAAAGATTGCTTTAAGAGCCTCAATAACATTATCACCAAACATGAGAGACAATATCCTTTTCCTGAGAGCCTCCAATAAAAGAGCCATCTTTAAGCAGTAGCAGAGAAAAAAAAAAAAAAACAAACAGATACAAATGTCACACTGAGAACTGTTGCTCGTTACCTTCTAGGTGCTCCATCCTCATGCGGTTGAATAATCACCACTTTTACTGTCACCGATGTACGTAAAAGGTCAATCATTTGTTCATGAGTCAAAGTTGCCACAGCCACTTTACAGATCTCAACCAGGCGGCTGCCTTGCCGTAGGCCTGCCTTCCATGCAAAACCAAAGGGCTCCACATCTGCCACTATCCCTTCAAAGTTCACGTGGAATCCAAGTTGGCCCAGCCCATTCCTCCGAAGAGTCATTTCCGTGGTTTCACATCCTCTGGTCACTATCTAAAGAAGTTTCAGATTGTTACATTATTGTCAGGACACTCACTTCATTGGACACACAAACAGATCTGTTTTCAAACACTATAAAGCCATGTATGGCTTGACATTAAGTATTTTTAGTATAATAATATTCACAATTATTTTAACATTTATGGTTGAATGAAGGTTTCTACATTAAAAAAAAAAATAGAACAAAACATTTCACAATGCTAAAAATCTTACGTCCCCAGAGCAAGCAGCTGACCCATGTCAAGTTCTTTTCCCCTTGACCAACATTAACACAATACCCTTTATATCTTACCGAAAACTTAACAGCTGCTTTAGTTTCAAAACACAAGGCAAGCAAAATGCTGTCCTGTCAGTTACTTTATTCTCGTTGGCTGACTAATTGCAGGTGTGCAGGCATTTTTTTCTTCAGTATTAAACAGTATTAAACTTGAGATATAACATGAGCCAAATTGAGCAAAATGCTTCAGTTCTAGCAGCTTTTTTTCCTCAAGAACTTAGCAATGAAGATAATTTTGATTTATTTTGCCTTGTAGTCAGATTACTAACTATTACTGTCTCCAGATGTGGACGTCACAAAAAGGGGATAAGAGTTTTCATGTCACTCAGAAATTTAGAAATAAAAAAATTACTTTCTTCATATTCAACGAAAAGTAATTGTCATCATATAGAGTAGCCAAAATCCTTCAAATTCAGACTTTGCTAAGCAGGCTTATTTCTGTATACTATGTAACAAGTCCTTAACAGTTTTGCCCAGCAAAAAATAATCATACAATAGTGCGCATGCTGCTGGGACACTGCACCAGACTCAGAAAACCAAATTCTAGTCCACATTACAAGGTAAAGTTGTGAGTCACCCTAACATTCCCTTCTACCAGTGACACAAAACCAGTATGTATTTTAGCTCCATTAGTACAACTAGAAGAAAAACTTAACCACAGTGAAACAACATTATCAAAAATCTTTGTTTATAATGCATATCATTCAAAGATCTCATGGTGCTTTATAATATTCCAGCAAGGCAAATAACTGCCCTGTAAAGATGCATATGTTATGATACAGATCAAGGGATCTTCACGAGGTCACACTGCATTAAGAGCAGTTCCACAAAGGTGTTCATGCTGTTTATGATTGCTTTTAGCGTGCATTACAAAGATACACACGTTACTCACAGAATCATAGAATCCTTTTTTTTGGAAGAGACCTTTAAGATCATCAGGTCCAACCATCAACCTAACACTGACAAAACCACCACTAAACCATGTCCCTAAGCTCCACATCCACCCGTCTTTTAAATACCTCCAGGGATGGTGACTCAACCACTTCCCGGGGCAACCTGTTCCAATGTCTGATAACCCTTTCGGTGAATAAATTTTTCCTAATATCCAGTCTAAACCTCCCCTGGCACAACTTGAGGCCATTTCCTCTTGTCTTATCACCTATTACTCGGGAGAAGAGACCGACCCCCACCTCACTACAATCTTCTTGCAGGTAGTTGTAGAGAGTGATAAGGCCTCCCCTCAGCTTCCTTTTCTCCAGGCTGAACAACCCCAGTTCCCTCAGCCGCTCCCCAGCAAACTTGTTCTCCACCAGCTTTGTTGCCCTTCTCTGGACACACCCCAGTACCTCAATGTTCCTCCTGTAGTGAGGGGCCCAAAACTGAATTCAGTACTCTAAAGGCCGCCTCACCAGTGCTGAGTACAGAGGTACAATCACTTCCCTAGTCCTGCTGGCCACGCTATTTCTGACACAAGCCAGGAAAAATAAAACTCAACTTTAGACATCTCATTTAAGGTGCTTAACTTAAGAGGCTAGCATTCTGTACAGTCAGTTGTACAGGATATGTCTTTGCAAAGGTTGTTTTATAGCTTGAGCTTAATTCAGGAGGCTTAATTAATTCTCAGTTTGGAAGAGTTGTTCTCCCTCTCCATTATGTACTTGAGCCAGAATCTGGGCAGCCTAGCTCACTAGTTTATTGTGTGCTTCCCGCAGAAGCATGACCCGACCTAATTCAGGGCTGCATGGCGAGGCAGTGGGACTGTGCAACTAGGGAGATGCTGGCATTGTGACTGGGCAAAGAGGTCAGAAAACCACTCCATTCACTACTCAAGTCAAAGGCGGTTGACTAGGTGCAGTTTCATGGGAGGTTTAAACTGATTTAAGACCCTATTACCACTACGCTGTCCTTTGTATCGCATTAGCACTTGTGCAGACATGCAGACAAATCGGAGATATGACTGAGCTGAAAAACAGGGTGCTTTTTAAAATAGTGTTCCAAAGGGGTGGCAGGCAGGGAATGGATGGGACTGTCTCCTTCACTGGCAACTATTATTAAAGTACATCTCCATCATCAACAAAGGACCTTAACACATAGCAAATATTAAGCTGTAAGTTGCTTTCGTAGCTGCCTTTTTACACTTCCTGTTCAGACAAATCTTTTGCCCAAGTATGTTATAGAATGAGGGATGAGAGGCCCAACTTCTACTCCCTTCCCAATCCAATAGCTGACTGGAAAGACTTTGGAGTGTTTGTGTACCTTATGCCTGCAACTTGGTTACTGACTAAAAGTCATAGGCTTTGGTACTTCAGTAAGTTTTAAAGCACTACTGCCTTTATAGAATATTCCTATAGGGATACCTGCCACTGAGCAGGAAAAATCAGAACTTGCACACATGAGAACAAAGTGACACAAAAACATGAGTTATTCTAAGTTTGCTGATCTGAGGGAGCTGGTCCATGCTCATGCTTTTAACTTGCAATAACCTCAAGGTAATGAAATACAGTAAGGCCTCATTCATTAAGGGCTGAGCTTCATTGAGCTGTGAAACATTGCAGAAAGATCTTGCAAGGATCCGAGATTCTGAGAATCATTGCCTGGCAAATTTAGGCTACTTAAACTTTGACTTCATAAACCTTCCAGTTATTTCTGAAGATGTAGGCTTCAAAGTTAAAATGTGAAAGTCACTCTTGAGGTGTCCAAAATGTACTCTGGAGGTTTTGTTTACAAAATCATGTTCTGAGTCTTTCTATCAAAAAAAGCAGCCTTTTCCTTTGTCCTTATTCAGCTCTGAGTTTTTGGTATCTTTCAGAAGCTTTCCATGTTAAACAGAACTTGCTGTTGTGTTTATAACTGTGCATATAGTATTAGAGCTATATGGCATGCTGAAAGCACTAAGCTTTAACCCTTTTTTATCCAGCTCTGAGGTTCATCTTCAGTCACAACTAATTTTCAATAAGACTTTCATAATTTATGAACTAGATTAGTGAAAATGAAATTTTCCGCTCTTCATTATTTTCCCTACACTTCTGTCACAAGTTTCTAAAGTTTATACAATATTTAGTCATGCAGTGACAAGAACAACATGCTATTAGAGTCAGGAGCCCAGCTGAGGGATGGAATTTTATTCTTATGAAAATATACAATATTCTTGGGTGGGGGGAGAATGGGGAAGGACACAGGGGGACGGGACATGACACCTCTTTGTCATAATGTCACAATTATAGAATACTGCAGAAAGAATGCACCAGCAGAACCATATGGATTTACCCAACTCAGAGCACTCAAGATCTCTTCAAGTTAGTTAAATATTCAGAGGTTAAAAGAGAAGGAAAATAAACATTCCTGCCAAAGATTCACCTATTGTCCACAGAAAGGATTCCAGGAGATCAAGTCCTCCACAAGTATATTCCCTAGAAGCTGACACTGCGTGTTACAAGGTAACGTCACAAAACACAGTGCTGCTCTACTTCAAAATAGGTCGTTCTGTTTACTTGGTTGCCATTTCACTGAACACGTGGCTGTACACGAACTAAGAGCTGGCTTCTCTGAATACACTTAATACAGATGAAATTAAAAGACAGAGATCTTTTAAGTCCTATGAAGAAGGTGAGTTTTTTAAGTACACAGGCTTCTAAGGAAATTGTCTACTCAGATTCTTGTTTAAAGATCTATTCAGGGTTTTCATTTAATCTTACATCACTCCGCCTTGCTTGGTTATCCTGAAGCCCAGAACCTCTGCTTTTTCTGCCTTCAAACACAGCCCACCAAGTTAATCTATAGTTCGCTTTTCTGCTCTTTCTACTTTATAGCACTGGATATTCTCCTCCACATATACAGATCTGACTCTAGATTGACAAATCCCAGCTCTTTTTTTAGTCCCAAACTGATTTGTTTGGTTAAAACCAAAATTACAGTCTCAGCTTTTCACATCTTTGCTTTATCTGAATATTCAGATAGGTTTCCTATTTGTCTGCATGATTTAAACCCAGGCACTAAAATGTAGTTAGTTCTTTTGACAATCTCATCTAGTAACTGCAACATTATACTCACTCATTTTAAAAAAATGCTTTTACTAGTGACTGAAAAGGGTTAATCATCTGGTCACTGAAGTTTGATATTACATCACAGTTTGAGCTTTCATCTTTAGCATCTGCTGGCACATGTGGTTGTTGACCTTAGCTGTGTTCGGAGTCACTTAAAAGGCTTTTAAACGATGCATATGAAGCGTAGAATCAGAGTTTGAAATACTTTTTAGTGGTTGCAATGGTCACCTCTGAGCTTTTACATCAAAATGTATATAAGGACTGTTTAGAAAGCATTCAACATCATAAACCAACTACAGAGTAACATTAACACAGAGCTTTCAAAAGAGAGGATGAAGCAGAGAAAAAGGAGAAAAATATGAGGTAAGAAACTGGGATGAAAAGTTTTAAAACAAGTAATGACAGCTAATTCTTTTAAGCAATGTGAAAGCTGGATAGGTGGCAGTGAAAGAGAGAAGGTGGCCAGAGGTCATTGGAATAGATAATTGAAGCTAATACTTGGGCTAACTTGGCAGTAACAGATGCTAAGTTTTTGAGGCTTAAAGCCAATTTGTCATTATTTAACCCAAAATCTGACCACAGAAAAGAGGAAGTATTCAAATAAATATAGAAAAGCATATCATTTTGTGTTTTTAATTACGTAATTTTAAAGATCTGCCCTCAACAACTGGGATATTTCCATGTTTTATAAAACTGAAGAAGTGAAAAACAGCAAAAGAAGTTGTCATCACTGATGACAGCAGAGGTTTTCACTAGAACTTTGAATCTCATTTTCCATCTGTGTTAAGCAGTTCATACTGCTCATGTAGCAATACTTACTAGGAGTGAACTATGTGTACACTATTTTTCAGAAGGGAAATATCTGTTTAAGGAAAGTGAAACTGAAGACCTCAATGAAAAGGATAATTTAACAGTAGCAAGAAGAGTTTAAAGACATTCATCAGTTTAATTGTGCTTTGGAAGAAGAAGGTTATTATATAGAGCGTGGTATCGAGTGATGCTAAACATGACTGCAGAACTACAGAGGCCCTAAGACTTCAGCTGCAATCCAACTGTTCCAGTGTGAAAATCGTAAGCATAATGATTTCTTTTCAGTACCAGGATTTCTAATATAAACAGAACTGAGACCATCTGGATCACTTAAATTACTATCAAAGGGCAAAGTGTAACCACATGAAGTAGATGCATCAGCACTTTTACCTTGGCGTTCCTTTCAGTTCATTTGTACTGACAGGAATAGTTATAGGACAGTTGTGCTAACAGGGTCATAAAGCGTCTGAAAAACTATCCAGTCAGCTGTAAAAACTGGCATTAATTGGTTTAGCTAAGTTTACTTCAAGCAGTTGCTCACTATAGAGGAGCAGAATCACTTACACAAATTTTTCTGATAATATTCACATGGGTTATTGTAAAAGTCCAAGTGAGTATATTTTACACATTAAGAATTTTTTATATTTTTAAATTAAGGTATATTTCTACCTACAAAGGTGCAATCTGAGAACAGGCTACAGCAAGAGAAGACAAAAACTTAGATTTTCAATCCTGATTTCAACACTGAAACCATCCATGGCCTTGGGCAAGTCTAGCAGATTATCGGTATCTGATTCCTCATCCCTGAAAATGGGTTGATAACGCCTATCTCATACGCCATTGTAAGGAACATTGTTTGTAATGCTCCCTGAAACAGAGAGCATTAGAAAGACTGAAAACACTCGAGGTATAAACACAGGACATTTTTAATAATATCTCAAAGGAGACGTAGACAAGTAACTCTTCATAAAAAATTTGGAATTCCAGTTTAGAAACTGTACTTACTTCAAGTCTTTGAACAATTTCTCTGATGTCTTCAGTACAATTATCTGCTGCAGACAGAAGAATACATTCTCCTCTTTCATAAAATATTTTGATGCTCATTAATCCAGACGTCCATCCAATAACATCTCTGCAGGAGCAGTTAAACACAACATTTTTTGATTCCTTTTCAATCAACATGATAAACTCATTGGAGATTCCAAGGAGACATTCAATGTCAGCAGACTGGCCAAAATCTCGTGCAATCACATTCCACATAATTGCTCCAACACTGAATAGATGTGCATCTTTCCTTGGTTTCACTTTTTCCTTTTTTTTTGCCCCTAAAGTAATAAAGCTAAACTTTGCTGAAGTATCCACTGTAGCTGTGGTAACAAAATTTTCTGCCAGATCTTTCAAGTATTCTTGACGTGTCCTTGTGGCCATGGCTCGAAATTTCTCTGACTTATGTGCCGCATTTTCAGCATTAATAACTTTAGCTAAAAGGAAGTCCCTAAAGACTGCTGATTTGGGGAAAGTTACTCCTTTGGGAATGGGTGGACCGAATGGAGGTACGTCTTTTGATCGCGAAACACCAACACTGGAAATAGAAAGAAAAAAAATACAACGGTTAATTCCTAAAATAAAAGATCAAATTATAAGCAGAACTGTGATCTGTGCAGTCCATTTACACAGCTGGGTTTAGCTTTTACATGTCAATTTCCAGACATTTTAGACACATCAAAGAAAACTGATTGGGTTGTCTATTTTAGAACGGCTTTTTTCTTTTAAATATATAAAAGACATTATGGATTTATCTTACTAATACAAAAAATATCAAGGATGACTTCTTAGGGTGCCACTGCCTCCTTTTTTTAATGGAATAAATATTAAAAAAAGCTTTGTTAGATATAAATGAGAGGATTTTTGAAAATTATTTTTTATGTAAGTCTATCATTTTCAGCTGTCACTCAGTTGCATGATCTTAAAACTAAGAAATATATAAATAGAATTTCTTTTAATCCTCAGACATTTTGGTACAATGAAGTGTGAAGACAAAGTAAAAGTATCAGTGTCAAACGTGTCTATAATGGGAGCATTCTGCACCTGTTTAAGTTCCCTACTCTATGTTCATAACATTTAAAAATACCTGCAATTCTTGGTATGGACAGTTCACAGCAATATGTAAAAGAAACAGGAATATTTTCGCATTGATACAATTACACCTACAATTGATATCCAAATAATATATTTCAACTGAAAAAGGATTTCAAAATACTGTGCAAACTACCTACAACTACTACTAGTTCAACTGAAATGCAGTCACATTTGCGATGACAGACAGACATCATTTAGTAATAAGAAAAATGTAACTTATGAAACGTCATGTATTATTAAACACAAAAGAGATGCTGAAACAAAATCAAATTCTAAAAGATAGCTTAAAAAATGTAGCTTAAGTTCTAAAAGACAGCTCAAAGACAGTAATATGGCCTGACTTCATGATGTACATTAATTTAATTCTAAGCAATGAATAATAACATTTATACATGCTAAATCTGCACCATTATGCTTCAAGTCCTTATCATTGTTTGCACGATTCCCCATCAGTTCAGAACTATGTTTCCAACCTGGTTATGTTGTTAGAACTCACAATGCAGTAACTTAAATATGAGAGTTAAGGTCATCTGAAATTTGAATGTTTATATACTCCCCAAAAGTCCTCAATTCGTGTGCTTAAAGGCTGTGACTCATTCCAGGGTCATACTGACATAGTCACAAATTTCATAGAATCACAGAATGGTTTAGGTTGGAAGGAACCTTAAAGATCATCTAGTTCCAACCCCCCTGCCATGAGCAGGGACACCTCCCACTAGACCAGGCTGCTCAAAGCCCCATCCAGCCTGGCCTTGAACACTTCCAGGGATGGGGCATCCACAGCTTCTCTGGGCAACCTGTTCCAGTGCCTCACCACCCTCACAGGAAATAATTTCTTCCTGATACCTGATCTAAATCTACCCTCCTTCAGTCTAAAAACATTACCTCTCATCATATCGCTATTAGCCTATTTATATAGGCTAATAATCTTCTAAAGTACTTTATTTTAAATCACTTCCTTTGAAAAAGGAAATGTGCAATACAAATTTTAAATTTATTTCTATCACTGTATCTGCAAATTTTATTTTCACTAACTTGTTATATCCCCATTTTGTGCCCATAAATCAGCAACACAGAATTCTGCATATACCCATTTAAGCTTACAAACTGTGCCCCATAACTCTAGATGTGTGCAAGGGAGACTTTGGGGTTTCAAAGTCACAGAAAATGTAGCAGAAATTTTAAAACTGTATACACAATATCTCTACGAAACACAAAACCGTTAAAAGAGGTAGTTCCATTGTAGTCTTAATAACAAACTTAAATAGTTATAAGGCTCTTAAACTTAAATAGTTATAAAGCTCTACTCACCTATAGCACACATTTTCAGTGCAAGGATTATGCACTTTGACTATGACAAATACATGTTGAAAGTGGGAACGAATATTTTTTGGAGTAAAAGGAAGTGCTCCTGGCTCTTGGAAGACAATGGTAACTATGTCATTTCCTATATGCCTTTTCCTTAGCAGCTAGATAAGAAACATGCATTGAAGAATTAGTTAAAAAAAATAATCACAATTTCTTCATTTTATCAAAAAAATATAACTTAAGCTTAATTTTTCAGAAATAACTTTTAAGTAATCATATCCTGGATAGCTATAGATAAAGGATATTGGACTGAACTGCAAAAAGTTAGGGAAAGAAAATTGGGCTAAGTTCACAAAAATTCTAGTGAGTTCTCTCACATCCCCACACTAGTTCTGCATACTTTTTGTTCACTTCTCTTTCATTCTATGAGGAAAATATATTTCTCTTACTTTAGTGCATCACTTTAGTAATAAAAAAAGATGTTACATCACTTGACATTTCTCACTTTCCAGAGAACTGTACATCAGTTTCCCCTTTACAGTGTAATATTTGCTTCTATATGAAAAATATAATATTGTTTTCCTTTCTCAATAAACCTTCCTCTTCCATGTTGCATTTTTATTAAACATTGTCCTTAATATTATGATCTTAATTTTTTTTAATAGATTATAATGAATACTCATCACAGATTTTAACAACTGTATACTTGAGGAACAGAGCTCAGACACAGAATACTCGTGGAGAAACAATAGCTACTAGAAACCCATTCATTAAAAACTTATTCTGGTAATTGGTAGCTTTTATCATCAAAATATATTTAAGGAATACTTAAAAGTACTAAATCATTGTTACAGGCTAAAACTTAATAAAAAACTACAAAACATGACCAGCAATAAGAGACTACCTCTCTCTCTCAAAAAAGAACCCAAAACACCAAAAAAAAACCCCACCCAAAAAAACCCAGCCAACAAAACAACATAGTAAAATGATGTTCACTTTCCACACAAAAGTATATTGTACTTCTCAAACTTTTTTACACTTTTTTCTTAATACCTTTGCTTATAAAACATCCATGTATATTACCAGACTGAAAAAAAGTAGTCCAGCATGTGCTACATTTTAAATATCCATCCAAAGTCTGCCAAAGAGCTTGCACTGGTAACTAATAGCACACAGACACTTAAAGCTTTACCTTAGCTCACGGGTAACTAAAAAGGATACAAGAATAAATTTATTTGAAAACTTTATAACAGAACAAGTAAAAATTTCTCTGTCGAGCTGATTTTACAGAACATAATCTTTCTAATAAAAGAGTATTTGCTTGTACTTTCTGAGTGCCACTGAAAGTTAGTATTTCACCTACCACAAAAAAAAAAAAAAAAGACAAGTTGCATATGCTAAAGCCTAATACCCGTAAGTATGTTTCATTACATCACCTAAAATAAGACAAATGATGGTATTCTAAAGGTAGAAAGAAGGGCCAAAGCCAAATTTTAAAACACTCAGTATATCTATGTTATTTTAAATATCAAAAATCAAAATTGCAAATGCAGATTAAAGAAATAAGACTTCTGATGAAAATTTAAAACAGATATAAGAACAGAAATAATATTTGGTATAAGTCGTGGCTCAGTCAAGTTTTTAGGTTTCTAAGACTAAAAATCAAAATAAGTAGCTATTTGAGCAATTTAAGATACACATCCTTTTGCACACCAATGACAGAAGTACACTACGTGGAACTGATAAGAAGTGTGTCAGGTATACTTTACTTTGCTGAGCTAGTGAACCATACAATTAGATCATAGTAGTGAAGCACAAGTTCATGTTTAGAGGTTATTATTATCTCACAGGTTGGAATGTACACCGCAGTTAAATTTGTAAGAAACATTCCAATTATGAGGTACAAGGTGATTCATTTCTGCCTTTGTTGTATACCTAACTGCCCAATTACTCTTTCTCGCTGTAGTGGTTCATGCCTATACGTTTCCACAGACAAAATTTAAAAGTTTAGAAAGCAACATCCTGTTATATTATAAGTTATATTTATTTTTTAAGACAATCATTGTTTCCAAGAATACTTTCTACTTTTGTAGACCTCTTTAGGAGGTTCTGCTTGCCATCATAGGTTGTTTAAGCAAGAACAGCAGTCACTTAAGAGGTAAATTTTAGAAATGTTTGAAATTTTATAGTATTTTCAAAATTACGGCAGTTCCCTAAACTATTTTTCAAGAGCTTAAACCTCTAAGAAGCACAGCAATAGGAAACAGGAAGTCAGGTCAACATTTTTAAGAACCTTACCAAGATTGCAGAGATCTTAGTGACATCTTCAACATTTTAAAATAAAATCAGTGTAACACTTATAAATAACTGTCATGCATAAGTGGTCAGTGAACTTCAACACAATGCAAGGGCAAAGCACAGACGTGGCTGTGCACAGGGTATCATAATGCAAAGAGTTTGGAAAGGGGAGAGAAGTTAACTTGGGTGATCTGGAAGATGGAAAGAAGTGTTCTGGATAGGATAAAGGAATAGGAAAAGAATAAAGTATTGAATGGAGAAGAAGGAGGGAACACATACTTCCCTGGGAAATGTGAGATAAGGACAGCATACTGAAAATGAAAAAGGAATTGAAGGAAACTGGAACTAAGCAAAAAGATTTATTTATAAGAAAAGCTTTTTTAGTTTCCATTCTATAACCTAGGTTTTCCTCCCAACTTTTACCTCTTAGGGTTGTTTTTTTTCAGGCTTTCAGTTTCCCCTTCCTCTTCCATTTTGAGGTCTGCTCAGGTTTAGGGTTTTGGGGGGTTGTTGTATTTTATTTTATTTTTAATCTGCCTTTCTAACATACTCTAAAGAGTCTCATGCCAATGCAGAGCACAACAGAAACTCTCAACAGGGTGCACAGATTACAGAGGATTACTTACAGTAAGGAGACATCAAACACACTTTGACATCATTCTAGTATCAGTCCAAATTGGCACGGTAGAATTTGAAAATGAACACAATCAAGTATGATAGGCAGCCAAAAGGAACTCAGTGAAGTTTTACGTAAGAATACAAGACACGCAAAGGGGAGTTCAGTAAGGAAAATATGTTAGAAAAGCAGAATCCATTAGATTAGAATTATTTGTACCATATAATAGTTACTATATTAGTTCTGAGATTTTTAACTACTCAATTTTCAGATATGCATCTCTGATGAAAAGAACTCTCTTAAAATATAGCATATTTACAGGTTATGCCCAACCATAAAAATCTACCCACTTCTGTGGAATTTTAATCACCTAGTCAAACTGCGAAACAACAAGGAATTCTTGTTGAAATAGCAGTGAAATACATTCTTCATTCAATGAAGTGATGAATTGTTAAGAGTCAAATTTTAGTACACTTCCAAAATAAGTGGTTTCAAAAGTTTTATTTTCAATTTGTGTTCTTAACCAGTACCAAAACCAAACAGGAAAAAATATTTCATCAGATCTGGTTAAACCGAGTTTGGTATAATCACAGGGCTTGTTATCCCAACCATTTTAACAGTAGTTTAAATTCAACAAGTTTATTTCATTACTGCATATCTGTTTCATTTTTAAGTTTTCATTAAACCAGGTGAAAACTGATTATTTAAACTGATTTGGATTACTCAGGTCTGACCATGTGCACACAAGCAGACTGCAAATGTGTGAACGGGAAACTTGCAAGGGAATGATTTGGAAAGGGATGTTGCAAAGGTAAAGTTTAAAGGGGAAAGCCTTGAACTACAATTTGAAGAAAAGGCCAGTAAAGGAAAAGAAACTGGCCACACCAGGGCTGGTAGTCTCTTCTGTCCTACGGAAGGAGCAGCTGACTTGAAAGTTCCCAGCCTATGTTGCAGCCAAAGTGAAAATTACCTTGCTCTTTGGATCTCCTGCTGGCTCTAAAACTAGAGGGATGTCCTGATCAGGGACCAAGCAGGGCGTAGTTATGTCCTGGAAGAAGCAACAAATAATTCTGGTGTGGCCTATTTTTGGCTCACAGGTATTTGGAATCTAAGCAATGCTCAGTGCTTGCTCATTGAAGGTCGTAGTCCTAGATGATGAAGAGTGTCTCAATGAAGAGTGCCCAGTCATTAGCAAACAAGGGATATAGGGACAGGATGCATCAACCTCACTGCCAGTACATACACAATATGCTAGCAAAAAATAACCATTGAATGGGGGTCTTCATTGCTAACATAACCTAAAAGGAAAATCACTGTGGTCCCTAACTTCCCTTTACTTGAGTATGTAGAGTTAGGGAGACAAACCCTGAAGAGACAAACAACATTCACATTCCACAGCACCCGTAAGTCTCTCTCTGTCTTGAGCGCTACTGATGCAACTGTGTCTGTGGTCTTCAGCATTGAAAATGTCTCAAGGAAAAAGACCTAACTGAATTTATCCTAGCTTGTGAGAAATCTGAATTAATCCTAGCTTGAGAAAACTCAATTAATCCTAGCTTGTGAGAAATAACACTGTTGCTACATTTCCCACTTTAGTATGTATTTTGGAACTAAATAGTAATAGAAGAAAATTAAACAATGATTATAGATCCCTTTTGCACATTAAGGCTGGCTAAATCCTGGTCATTTGGGTGCGCCTGTCACATTTCATTAATACGGTGTCCATGCTGTGCAAATACTCTAGATCCCAGCACCTAAAAAAATAATGTGGTGGGTCTTCAGAAAGGTACACTACTTGAACTTGGAAAACCGTCACATTATTTTGATCCCAAGAAAGCCATGAATAACAACATGGTGCTTCTACTAAATATTGAACCTGTTAAAGTGACAATGATGAGAGCTTACTAAAACACTGTGGAAAGGAGTGCTTGTTGCTGGGGAAAACCATGGAGTTAAAACTGGAAGATCTTGTTATACACAAGAATCGGCACCTGACTATAAAGAAAGACACATAAGGAAATAATGAGAATGAAAGGAAGGCACAGGAAGAAGTGAAAGGACAGTGATGGGGGGTGGCTGAGCAACACGGCAGTGAAGGTGACAAACAGCAATTATGAAAATTAGTGAATTGTGGCAAGAGGATATCCTGTTCTCACGAACAAGGGAAAGTCATGAAAGACAACAAAAGTAATGAACTCCAACTAAGGCCATTTTTACTGTCAGTGCCTGTGATTAGCTATCAAAATATTTTTTTTTTCCTTTTAAGGCAAGCTCATTCAGTGTATTATATCTTCTTAACAGTGTACAGTTTTCCCTACTTACATGTGCTTTCCAGTCAAAGATTGTTATGACCAATTGCTCCATTTCTCTAAACTTTCATTTACACCTTATTACAATACAGGATTAATTTAGTAAACACAGTAGGAGTTGTTCTGTCTGCAATCTCAAATCAGCGATGATGATCCAATACCTTGATTACTAGCTATTGGCACACTTGAGTATGTGATCTAGCTGAACATTCTGTCTTCTGAAAGCCACACATTTTAAGATTTGAGTCATCTAAACATTCATGTTATTCATCCCATGGTGAAGGTTTTCTGTCTTTTGATTCCTAGTTTAGTTTCTTTAAACCACACCTATATCCTAAGTGTAACGGAGGAAAATTTGCAGTTAACTGTTCACTCGAAACAGTTCTTCAAGCAGTTCATAACATTATGCACTGGCTATTTAAAATACATAAATACATTATGTACTTTCTTCCATTTCGATTTTCATTTATCCTTTCTCAAGAATTTTAATTTTTTTCTTTTATCTTTTTCTTGATGCCTTGACACATCTCTCTTTCTTCCCACAAGACCTACTGATAGGGTAGACATGAAAGATACAACTCACACATGGTTTAACAATCAGTAACCATCTTTTATTTGCTGTTCAAAAAGAAAGTGAGATAGCATCTTTATTTCATGACAACTCTCCAAAATGACTGAAATCTTTGTATCTTGCATGGAAATGAGAGAATATTTTAAAACTAACTAAATAAATCCAACACTTCTTTCTGCAGACCTAGGAAAATGCAGACTAGTAGTGCAGAAAGTTATGAATCATTATCAGTCTGACCTTTGAGCAATTCTACTGACTTTTTTTCTTTTTCAGTGTTAATTTTGATATATTATACCAAATGTGCTTGCATTTTTTCAATTCAGTCACAAGAAATATCCAAGACAGGCAAGACAGAGTAATACCTCACTGGTGCACTGCACACTTTGGATGCTGTGCTGTTTTTTAGCCATCCTTAATGCTAAAGATATTCTGAATTATTATATAAGCAAAGGGAATTCTCCATAAATAAAATAAGTACACTGCAGTTTTCTGTCTTCACAAGCAGACACCTCGAAGGATATAGTTAAGCATTCATTACTGAACTAACACATTAATAAACATTTCAAGATCTGTAATATAAGGATTAAGTAGAATCATTTTAAAAATCTTATTACATGCATATTTTAACCATAAGACTATTTTCAAGCTTCATTCCATTCGATGTTTAAAGCATACATAAGATGTAAATCCAGTTCAAACTGAAAACAACTCATTCACTGCAGGCAACATTACCTTTTAATAATATCAAGAAATGAGGGAGACAGGATTTTTATAGCATCTAATTCAGGAACTTATCCTTTGACATTTCTAATGCCTTACAATATTTCAAGAAAAAAAAAAAAAAAACAACCAACAATTGAGTCATACTTCATATAAAACAATTTTTTAAATCAGCATTACTTTAAAAAAAACCCTCAGTGTGAACCATTTATAACATAAAATTACAATGAAAAGTTAAAAAACATACCTGTTGCCTGTTACTGGGCATATATGGAAGCATTGTTGATACATGAAACATTAACTCATAATCTTTATAGGTAGTATAGAGAGAATGAGTTCCTGTTGAATCAGCTGAAAATGAATTTAATCGCAAGAAGGTCAGTAAAATAGAACAGTCATACTGCTCTTTAGGACACCACTCTTTGCATGCTATGATTTAAACCTATTAATGCAATTTTAAAGTTTTCAGTAGAACAAAACCATTTTTCATCAGCTAAAGATCTGTTCTTTGTTTTCATATTATGACAAAAAGATCCTGCAAGAAATTGCTCAAAGAGTTTTCCATCTGAGGCCTAAATTATCTAATTTTGAATATATTGGCATTTCATGAAAAAAACCACAAACACTTAGATACTTGAGTACAGTTTTATATGATATATATTTTCATTACTTAAACCATTAATAAGAACAATGGACTAATCCCATACTTTACCAAAAATAAACTGACAATGCCACTTCAAATCTGGCATTAAAACACATAATGCAGCTCAGACATTTTAAACACATAAAATATGTATGTAATACATTGTAGTACAATGTCAAATAATTTTATTGGGAATTTTCAGATCTTTAAAAATTATTAAAGTATTTCATATATAATATGACTTAATATTTTTATTTCTTGTATTTCAAAAATGTATTTAATAGATTTAGCATTTCAGAATGTTTACAGGTAATTAGAGCGGTTTTACTCTGTAGTCATAAATTAATCCTTTTTATTCCCCCTCTTTAATATGCACGGATTATTTAAGTAAGTACAATTAACTTTAAAGCATCCTATTGAGTCAAGACAATTACCAATTCTTCTTCTCTTTTTCCATGTTGACTCATTTTTTTAATATAATTTTGTGTTATCTACACCAATAAACACTGTCCAGCACTTTCTTCCATACACTGTTCAAGGTTTTGGGGTTTGGTTTTGTTTTAAATAGTAACTGTATTCCAAAAAGAAATTGATTGGCCATGTTCGGTCTCTGGTTAAAAGTCTATAAACACTTTACATTTAAGTGTAAAATTCAATGGTAACCATACTGTATCTGAAGCCCTAAATCTGAAAATATTTATATGTGTGTATAATTTTGAACACATTCATATTACAACTGGCTTCATCAGTTATGTTTGTACAATAATAAAATTAACTTCATTTATTAATATTGATGTAATATAAATTACAGTTACATGCGAAATAGGGAGCATAATTTCCTCTGAAGTTTCTTTCTTAAATGTTGCTAAAAAAGCTCAAACATTATTGCACTCCTCTATTTTAAAATCTTTGTTGAAATTGAATTCCATTATAACCATTCCATGGCATTTTAGAAAGACAGAGTTTTGAAGAGATAGAAGGTGGAAGTAAATTATACTGTGAAATACATAGATCTGCCTAAACTACACTGACCTCAGCAACCCTGTTTCCTCACTCCTTTTGCAATTACTTATTAAATAAAGTCACATGATCTTGAACAGACATAGCACAAAACAGTCCCTTTAAATACTTATTGCAGACAGGCAGATTCCTTACCCTTAAATCAAGGCTTTCCCAATACAACATCCTACTTTTAGTTAAATACTTTTGATTTAGCACCTTGATTTTGGAAATGAGCTAGCAAGTTTTTCTTTTGGAATTTAGGCCCTTACACTAAGCAAGCTGAAATCTTCCAACTCAACAGATGCTTTACTGAACACCTACTAAGGCCCACAGTGATTAAATTTACATAACGGTTGCTACTAAAAACATTACTCTGCTGACAATTTTAGTGAAAAAAATTTATATCTGGGATAACGTTTTTGCACCTCATTCCTCTGAACATTAGTTTTATTTCACAAAGTTTGAGAAAAATTGGCTAAACTTTTTTTCAGTTATGAAACACTTCTGCTTTTTTGCAGAAAAGCACCTTTTACCAAGTGAAAGCGAAACAGCACTATCCCTCTGTAGATATAAAATTGCAATATTTCCTCAATTTCTTTCACCTTCGTTTCTCTCTTTACAGGTAGTAAGGAAACTAAATGCAAACTTAATCCATTATATCTATAGTATAATCCATAATTAAAATCTGAACATTAAAAATGAGGATATTAATGTTCCAATAATATCTTAATTCCTCATTTCGAGTAGATTGATATGTTTTAAAAGACATATTGAACAAATTATATACTGTTGAATTAGTAAAGTTTCCTCTAATTTTCTTATTTCTTGATCTTGGGATCAAGAATTGCATGCCATTAAAAATGCACTTAAAAAGGGCAGAAAAGAGTTTGTAGTTAATATATTCCACATGTTCTTCACATTTGCACTGGGTCTGACTTGGATGGAGTTAATTTTCTTCATAGCAGCCCATATGGTGCTGTGTTCTCTGTATGCGATCAAAACAGTGTTGGTAACACACCAATGTTTTAGCTATTGCTGAAGAGTGCTTGCACAGCATCAGAGCTTTCTCTGTTTCTTACATTGCCCCCCCATCCCGGGAAGTATGCAAGGGATGGGCAAGAGTTTGGGAGGGGACACACCCAGGACAGCTGACTTGATTGACCAAAGGGATATTCCGTACCATACAACATCATGCTCTACAGTGAAACTGGAGCAGGGGGAGTTTTTCCACGGCAGCCGATAGGAGGTGGCAAGTGACTGCCTTTGCATCACTTGCTTTTGTGGAGTTGGTTGGTTGGTTGCTGTGGTGTTGGGTTGGTATTTTGGTGGGTTTGGGGTTTTTTTTGGGTGGGGGGAAGGGTGGGGGTTTGGTTTTTTTCTTCCTTTCCTTCACTTATTGAACTCTCTTATCTCAACTCACAAGTTTTTCTTGCTTTTGCCCTTCTGATTTTCTCCCACATTCTAGTGGGGACGGGGGGGTGAGCAAGCAAAGCAAGTGGGTGGGGGCTTACCTGCCAGACAGGTCAACCTGTTAACCCACCCCAACATTCTACATTCTATATTCCATAAGAAATGAACCAATTAATTACTTATTAAAATATTAAATAAACCAAATTTTTAAAAAATGAACTTTTAAAAGAAAAAACCCCCAGCTAGTCAAACATTTGAGAACAGAAGAACTTAATAAACGTGAACCCTACAAAAACTGAGCAAGAAATATTACTGAAACATTACGCCTACCAAAAATGTAGCTACTAGAGCTGAAATTACTACACTATTCTGAACCTGCAGTCAGTCAGATCAATGTATTATCCAATTATACATACAACATGCAGTAATACTTGTTGTGTCATTATATTAAAAAATCAAGTATAACACAAAAAAGATGACAAGCCAGTATTTTCCACTTAATATAAAACTGAAGGCTGTATCTTTGTGAACTCTCTTAATTCCATTCTGTTTGTTGCAAACTATAACTTATGACAGGCCAGTAACGTTATAGGTACGCAGCATTAATAAAATATTAAAATTATGTTACTAAATGATACATAGACAATGCCAATCAGCAATGTACATTCATACTGAAGCACAGCAAATATAGAAACTGAATTCGTTTGACAGACCAGTGTATATTTTCATATGTAAAAATTACTAGGTGATATTTGGTCACGCTCTGAGTGGGGAAAAAAAAGCAAAATTGAAACACCCCTTACTCCTTTGAATTTTTCATCCCTATTTATCAATTCATCCCAGAAGTCTGACATCTACAGTGTGTTAATAAATATTTCTACACTTTAATTTGAAAAATGAGTTCTTATTCTGTCCTGAAATAGGATGCAATAGTCTCTATCAAGTCTGAATTATTAAAGTGAAACAAGCATGGATTTAAGCAAAGAGGCAATAATGTTAATATAAATAAATGTGGTGCTTACGCAGGTTGACAGGGCTATGGAATTGCAGCTTTCCCACCTTGTAAGTCATAAATTAGAATCTGTCATAAGATTCAGCTCACTTTTCACCATTTCCCTCCGCTACTAGAGATGGAGAATGTGAAAGATTTCTTGAGTTGCAAAGCTGGTCTCCGTTCATTGCAAAAGCATGAGGTTTTATCACCAACTTCACATATCTCATTTCCCACTGGGGATTGACCTATGGTCAGTTTATCTGCACTGGGTACCAACCACAATGTACATGCACTAGACATTTCCAAAAATTTATAAGACAAATTATTAAGTCTCTCTCCTTATGCTGTACAGGAGATGACAGTCCATCAGGGCACTACCAGTTCATTTTAAGAGAAATTCTTTTATGACTCTAATACATCAGTGTTCAAATGTACCATTTAAAAAAAAATTAAAAATCCAGTTGTATTACAGTTAAATGAAGACTGATGTTGAAGTAGCAAAAACACACAAGAGATCAGGTGGATAAGTAGAAGGAGGAACAGAGAAGCAAATAAGAGGGCTTAGATCTCTGTGACTACCTGAAAGGCAAAATACCCCTTGTAAGAAAAGAAGATCTTCCGTTAATTTCCTTTAAGTACATCTTTCTAAGCTTCCTTCTTGGCAGCTTATTCCTCAGCTCAGGGAACTTTCCCATTTGATTAGAAGAATAAGTAGAATACACACACAAGTAGTAGGATTTAGTAGTTTAAAAGTATGTACTTTGCTAACAAAAATAAGCCTTTTTCTGTTGTACACAGGCCATATACACTATACAAAGAAAAAATTCTATTTTCAGGATGTAGTATGCAAGCTACCGCAAAAATAAGGATACAAATCAAATCATAGAACCATAGAACGTGTTGGGTTGGAAGGGACCTTTAAAGGTCATCTAGTCCAACCCCCCTGCAATGAGCAAGGACATCTTTAGCTAGATCAGGTTGCTCAGAGCCCCATCCAACCTGACCTTGAATTTTTCCAGGAATGGGTCATCTAACACTTCTCTGGGCAACCTGTTCCAGTGTTTCACCACCCCCATAGTAAAAAAATTCTTCCTTATATCTAATCTTTATATCCATAAAAATAGTATGTTACAATAAAGTAGATGAATACCTAGATATCCTTCGATAGCAGCTCATAGTGATCGGTCATCAAAATTCTATTAAAACTACATTAAACTAAGAATGAGTTAAGTTAAATTTAAGGGCAGTGAAAAGCTGTCCTAATAAAGAAGTGTGCTAACATATCATTGACTCATCTAACAGCAATACTTCAGTTCCTATTTTTGCCACAAAACCCAACAAATTTGTACAATGAAATTATTATACTATTGCACCTAGGGAAACTGAAAGACCAGAGGAAATGGCAGTAATAATGCAGTGGTTAGGCAGATCAATGTTTATCACCTGACAAACGATAACATGCTTACTGTGCATGTGTGAAAAACTAGAAAACTGAGAAAACTTGATTGCTGCTTAAATATGAACATCAATATGTATGTTGATTAAACAGAAGCACAAAAGTTTATTTGAAATAAGGAAAATGGTCCCTTGTCATGACTCCATATTTTGAAATACAATTTTTTTTTGTGTGTTTGGTTTTTTTTTTTTTTCCTTTTTAAGGATAAGATGTTAAGAGTGTAGTTGGGAAATTTTGAAATATAGAAAAAAATATCACTCACATAGTATGATTTCAACTAAGTGCAAACAAATGAACTAAATTGCTTTGATTTTCAGTTCCACTGATGCCACAGAAAAAGCAAATAACCTTTCAGACAAGGTGTGATACATGCTCTTAATATATGCTTCATCTTCCTCATTAACCATATAATCTTACTAATCAAAACCCAAAGTTAAAAGCATGAAAAGACAAAACAGGATTTGCAGAAGATCAACTGGATAATTATAGTTTCTACCATAGGTCGGAAACATGACTTACTTTTATTATCTAGCTGAGCCCTGTATTTACTAAATCCTTTGAGCCGTACTCTCTGGCCCAGCAGGTCAAGGAACTCTTCAAAAGCTGGTCCTGCCATCTCATTGTTATACATTTCTTCCTCTGTGCTTTGGCCTGCTTTGCAATAGAGGATACCAATCTTATGTTGAAAACTCAGCTGAAATAAAAAAAAAAAAAAAAAAAAAAACAACAAAGGAAAGGAAAAATTACAGATGCATAGGAAAGTCAATACTAGAACAAGTATTAATAATTAAAATATTAACACTGTTACAACCCCTGGCAGAAGTTATCTGAAGTGGAAAGATAGATTCTCCCTCACCACAGAAAGAGGGGAAAAAAACCCCAACAACCCAAAACCAAAAAATCCAACAACTATCTTCAAAGAAAACAGGATTGTCACTATCCAAACACAAATAAAAGCAGTACACAAAGACTTCTGACGTAGTTATCTATAAAGCACACTCTATTGCATGTTACAGTACAAGAATTTTCAGAAGTATACTTCAAACTAGAAATCAGATTGCAGTTAAATAGTTTTGTTAAACAAACTAGAGTATCAATTCTAGAACATTAAAAAGAGACAAATTACTTCTATAAAAAAATAGGTATAAAAACCATAAAAAGTTAAGTATAAAAAGAGATGATTACTTCTTGAGCAGAGTACTGTCTTGTTTTCTTAGCTTTTATGCATACTTAAGATGACAAACAGGAAACTCCATGTGAATGGATTAGTTCTATTATTCTTAACTGACAACTTTCAGAGGTTCAAACTGACACAGACCATCAGTCACACCAGATGCCCTTAAGACATTTATCTATATTCACAACCCAAATCAACTCTCCAGCGGTAGACTTCTCTTGATCAAACTTCACGATTAGTGTCTAAAAGGTGTGTTACGCAAAGACTGTATATATTCCTATTAGAGCAAAATGAGAACAGTCTGCTTCACCTTAGCGATATGTAACACATGGTCTGCCACGTTAAGTGTATTGTAAAACTCAAATCCATAGACATACTACTGCACCAATGTTTTAGACATGCTACTGCACCAATGTTTCACCACAGCAATGTTGAGGAAAGGCTACAAGATGAGAATACTAAAAAGTCGATTCAAGAAAACATACATACACGAAAGAAGAAAGTGTCAAAAATATAATTTCAGACTTCAAATAATCCTTAACCTCCCCTCTTCATAAGTGCTGCATTTCTCCATTGTAAGTGGAGAGCCGTATATAAGGCAGTTGCCAACAATCAATTAAAAAAAAAAAAAAAAAAGCCCCCACTACCCAAATCCTCATCACCCCTGGAGAAATAAAAGCTTTCACTATGCTTTTACTAACCTAGTCTTCTGCGTTTTCATGATGTTACTGCTTTTTGAAGCTAGTATTCTTTCTTTGTCTCCCATGCAATTCAAGATTTAACTTGACAGCATTCTTCGATTAACTATTTACTTTCATGCACAACTAACACACAAAAAATCCCCAAGATGTCCAAGTTAATAAAGATTTTTAAAGGCCATAGATAGAATCATTGACATAAATAATCTCATGCCCAAAAGGTAAAAATGTATTAAAATGAAGTAACAGGGAAATGCTAGACTATTAAAGTCAATAGCAAAACACTTCATAACTTCAATTAGACCTGGAGTTCTTTTCTCACTATGAAATTAAGTCTATCAGTGGGACAATTTCTTTTCTTTTTAACTAGTACATATAGGCCTAACTCCTTGATTTCAGCAGATCTATGTTCATGGCAATGCACACTACAGAATTTGGTCGACTGGTGTAGAAAACCTGCAGCACAGCAGGAATGAGTAATGTATGATGGCAGCCTGCCCGCCTCTCTGGTGAGCCCAAATCCATCCTCTCCCTTTGGTAACTGCTGTTAGGTAGGGGTGAGCCCTTGTGGAACATACTCGGGCAGGAGGCCACCAATGAGGGAGCAGTTAGGAACAAAGAACAGGCTTGGTAAGGACAGGAATGAGGAATGGTGCTGCAGTAAGGTTTCACCTGGGCAGCACAGAACACAGAAGAACTAGGAGCTGTGCCAAAGTTTGATGTGGAATGGGAGGGATGACCATTTGAAATAAAAGGAGATTCTGGGTTATGGATGCACCGTAGGAGCTGCCTGAGTCAGACTGGTGAACTCTGGAGCAGGGCAGGGTTAAGGTACCAGGTTGCTCTTGTCATTTCCTTTTGACTGACATTAGATGCTATCCATCCAGAGCGCTTCCTTGTTTGAGCCCTATTTTGAAACACTGCTTGGAGAGAGTTAGGCGTTTAACAAAAGGTTCCAGATTGCACATTGGCGACTATTTTATTCAGTAGAAAGCTAGCATGAACACTGCATGGAGGAAACTGGAAGAGAACTGGTCATATAAATGTTAGATTACAGGAAGCACTGCTGTTACTTGACACTTCCCAGCAGAGACTTAAAATGACTGTGAGCACACTGCCACCTCTATCCCAGCCCTGTGACAAATAGTTTAGCTTAAGCCACAGGAAATTTAAGTTCATTTCCTTGACTTCACACTAGAATTGAGGAGCGGAGAAGTTAAATGCTAACTGAGCCACCAACAATAGGGGCAGCAACTAACAGTAAAGAAGCACCTGGGCAAAATATTCAGTCTAGAAATACGCAGTCATGCTACTTCATTCTTTCTGAGGAAACCAGTCATTCCTCAGTTTGTTCATTAATATCAGTATAATTCCAAACAGGAGTCAAGTGTACCTCTATCTTCCAAAACAACCTACCATCTCATGATTTAAACATTGTCCTAGGAGACATTGAAGATGAGGATCTGAAACTCCCCAGCCCAAGGAAGGAATTAATCCTGGGGTTTCACTTCATGGACAAGCACTGTAAACAGTAGGCAATTATATACAAATTTGATTCTACTAATACCACTATTACTAAACATGGCAGCAGCTGCCAGCTCATTTGCAGTAATCTGAACCTCCTACCCGTGTGCTATGTGCATTCACGATTATGAAAATAGAAGACTTAAGAAAAAGAACTCTCATGCCAAGATCATGGGGACTGTGCAGAAGCAGAAATTGAGGTACCTTTAGAACATCAATGCCTAAGAAAGAAGTAACTAAATAAGCTTTAGCAGGATCTTCTTATGTGGTACATTTAACTGGCACAAAAAACTATCAGAATATTTAAAACTGATAAAGTTTGCCAGTTTTGAAATAGTACCGCATGCTTATTCAAGTCTTTTAAAGTAAATAATTGTAGATATGGTTCTGATTTCATGATTTCTAAATTAGAAATTTTTCATTTTACATGTAACCCTATGTGACATTAGAAAACAATTTCTAAACCTGTTTAGCTACTTGGGTATATGATACGTATTCAACATGCATAGCAGTCCTTCTTGACTCAGAATGACTATGTTCTAGTCAGAATCACTCACTAAAGAATTTCGGCATCTTGTTGTCTTCTTGTACAGTATAGATTCTTTATCATGTAGCAACAACCCGTTGACTTTCATCATGTGAAGATTTTAGAGTTTTTCTGGCAAGGAACCTCAAGATATTATACACTCAACAGCCACTAAATATCACTGCAAGCAAAGCTCCCAATTTCTTTGGGCTTTTTGTAAACTTCAGGCTTTGGCCTAGAGAGAAGTTAATATTCCCAGAAGATGTGAGGGGAACCAAAAAGCAAATACACAATAAAAAAACATTAACAGAAATGGGGAGCAGGAACCAGGGGGTAATTAGAGAGGGGTAAAAAAACTAAAATCTTGTTCAGGTTATAGATAAATAGTTGACTTTTCTTGTAAATTTACAGCCAGACGTAATGCTGATCATCACATGCCAGAATAAGTTGGGAAAATGCAGATTCTTTATTTATATATTCAAATTACGTCATCAATCCAATTTGCATCTACTTTCTACTGTGATTTTAGAGAGGAAGTTTTAGCTGCAAATATCCTCCATAATCCAATACTAGACTTCACTGAAAAGCATGAAACAGGTAGAAAATGAAATCAAAACACCGAAACATAGTTCTTCAGTTTGCTGAGGAACTATGCAAACATTTAATACACCGTTACGCAAAATGAATACTATCCTGGTGACAGTATTAATCCTCTAGATCATGATTCATATTTCTAAATTCATGACACTTCAGCCAGCCATCACCTTCGGTTGCCAAGCATAACTCTTTTTATATTTGCTTGATTAATAAACTGAAAGCATCAAGTACATAAGAAGATTAATGGATCTCATGCCAGTTCTAAGCACAGCTTTCTGTCTATGTTCAAGTAATTATCTCATAATAAGCAGGACATAAGATACATTACTATTACACTTTGCCTGGTGACAGCACATTTCACAACAGGACCGAATTTTCAGAACTGATCACCCAAAACAAAAAGTAGTGCTATGTGCTGCTGTTTCTCAAAATTAGGAGTTGATGGCTAAAGAATTACTTTGGCCAGTTCAGTGGACAATCTCCGTTTCCCGTTTGTGGGAAATACTTACAGCGAGTTTGGGAAATATTCAGATCAGGTCAAATAAAGTAGTAGTCTGCACTGCCTAGAACATACTGCCCCTCTGAGCAGTGAATATTATTTATTAGATTAACCTAAACTCACTCTGGAGCTCAAACAAGAAAGACAGAGAGCAATAATACATCAGGAACTTCTAGATTCAGAACTGAGTGCTTCTGATTTCCCTTTACTGTTTTACCAGAAGAACTGACAGAGGAAAAAATAAGGACATTAGGCAAAATAAATTTTAAATTAAAAGTCCTCCTCAAAGACTACAGTGAACAAAAGTAGTAAAATATACATACAAAAAGAGCTTAACAATCTACCCAAAAAACCCAGTCTTCTTCCTCTGTCTACATTTACTTGGTTTAGAGCAATTGTTACACCCACAAGAGAAGGCAGAAGAATTCTGGTAGACACCACCAATGTCAGATGTAATCACTAGACCCAAAACAGAATTAGCATTAAAAAAATAATTATACCATCATCATAATCAACTGGATCCATCAGCTGATTCAACTTGAACAGACAGATACTGAGTTTTACATAGAAAGTGCAATCTCCACTTTAAATGAACATGTTTTAAAAACATGGGTTTAAAAATTGATTTAAAAGCCATCATAAGCCTGTCCTTCACAGACTCTTCAGAAGCTACAAATTTAATCACTAGCTTTGAACGAAGCAGATTCACTTTATTGAACCCAATAAGTCTCACCATTTCCTCTCCAAATTTAAGCTGTATGAATATTTCATTGCCATGCAGTTAATTCATTAGTCTCAAGCACCATTTCAGTTGTCTGAACCCAGAAGCATTCCATTCTAGTAAGACTACTGCAAACCAATCAGAAAATATGATTGTAAAAAACAACCCAAAAGTTCAGATGCAGAGACTTAATGTTATATCCTTTTGCCTCCTTACCTATACACAATATTAATAAAATGTTAGATGTACTTGCACGTGCATTCAACATTTGTACACATTAAAGTGCAAATATAGATTGTGAAAATCACTTCTTACCATTGTTAAAAGTTTAGATATAATCTTTCTCTCAGTCATCTAAAGAGAATCTCCATAGACCAATATTTTTTTCTAAGATACAATGTATTTTAAAAATAATTTGCTTAGAAAAGCAAACCTCATTTTGTCAATAAAAATATATAAGTAGCTCCAAAACCAAGAGAGTGAATGGTTTGCATTACAGATCAATGTTTATTAACGGTGCCTGTAAAATATTTAAGAATTTATTTTATTTTAATGAATAGTCTTTAAAGAAAAAAATCATGTGCTACATACCCCTTGTTCATCCAATTTAAGCAGCTGTTCAGGTACTTTGGGTGAGTTGGAAGCCTGCCGCAGGCACTGAATGCTCAGCTCTGGTATTACATACTCTAGTACCTCTTTGAGAGGCAGACCTCTTGCTGTGCCATGCCGAGCAGTGGATGGTATAGCATCTTCTAAAATTGCTCCTCTAAGTGTAGTAAGCTGCAGTGACGGTAAAACACACAAAACATTTTTAGTTCTAATAATAGAAACACTTTTAAAGATATAAACTTCAGGTTTTGGCAAAACCATGGAAGAAAGAATGGGAAGAATAAGATACCTATTTTTAATTTTTTTAACCAGTGAAAAGATTACTAAATAACTTTTAAAGAGGAAACAGGCTCTTACTGTCTCAGTGACAAATACATTTTTTGTTTAAAGAAATGCACTGATGATCTTATTAACAGGAAAACTAAAAATTGTTAATTTTAATGCCATACTACCCTAGCAGACACAGTAGTTGAATGCGAGGCAAGACACAGCTAATGGCACCTTCATTTAACCCATCCACCTACTTTTTAAACCGTGCAGCTTTATCTTCATTAGCTTTGGCAAAAAGAGAGTCATTTCTTAGAAGTGAGTCAGCTGAATCACCTCTCCACACATAAATACAGAGACACCCCTTTTTGGCAACAAAAGAAAAACCTGGCCTACAAAAAATTTCATATAGATCTGTTTCTGTATCTGTTTGTACAAGCACATGAGCTCAGAGATATCAGGAGGTCTAGCTAACACTTCTCTATGTCCTAAGCACAATAAAAAGAAACAGTCCTACAGATTATGAAAATTTATAGTCGCTTGCTACAATAATAAAATAGTGTCTTTTCATACAAATGAAAGCTTGTTGCTGTGATAAAGAAGGAATTAGTTTGCAAGAGATACTAACTATCTTGAAATAGAAGTTGAGACTTGTCCTTCCACAAGGATCACAAGTGAGCTGTTCTTTCAAATAATACAATTATTTTTATCAACATATTAATATTCCTTCCACAAATCATGTATGTAGAAGTATATAAAAACATCTCTCAGAAAAAAAGCCTCGAAGAAAGTATTTTGAAACAAAACACAAACAATACAAATAAGTCGTAGTACTAGCTTTCATATTTTCCCCCTCACTTTTCCCCTGTATTTCTTAGTCTTTTATTTCTATCATTAGAAATTTAACATCAAGCAGCTTGACCCAAATCTGTCTTCTGCTTTCTTCTTATCATCTGTTCCTTTGCTTGCCCCTTGCAGTTCCCTTCAGCCAACTTACCTCCTCTGGGGTGCCCGCTCAAAAAGAGAAAAATGTTATGCAGTACGGAAAAGGAAAACTTTGTTCCAGGAGCAACTACATTTACTAATGCTACAAGAAACATCCCTTTCCCATTAACAGATTTACTTTCAAAGTTAGCAACATATCCACACACAAACAACTAGTATCCTAAACTCTATGTTAACTTTTCCATTCCTTTGCAGAAATACTGAAAGACCATTACCTCACTTGTCCTGAAAACTATGCGATAGTTGAACTGAGATCCCTCTTTCTCCTTAGCATCTTCAACCTTCTCCCTCCGGATGCTGACTGCTACAGGCCCAAGATTTTCATCTATTCCAAAGTAGTTCTGATGCTCTTTTGAACAAGAGTGAATGAAGAGAGAAGAGAATAATGAATTACGAGTCTCCTAGAAAACATTCATCAAATCTCATTAAAAATTTCTGCAGCAAGAAAAAAAACATTATTTTTATTTAAGCTACGAGATCTGTAAATACACTGATCTTCTGAACTGCACAGTAAGTACCTAAATCACAAAATGCAGATGAGCAGCATGGTCACTCGTATCACATAACTCAAATTACTGCAACTGCTGGTACTGTGAAATAATAATTTGTTGCATTTTTTGTTACTATGAAATTAATAATTTTTCTTGATACTGTAAGAAACTATCTACATAAAGTCTTCAACAAAAGCTAACAGCCTTCAAATGAATAAAGTGCTATGTAGCTTCCTTCATTTCATTCAATTTATTCTTATTTTAAGCTTTACATTCAAAGCAGAAACTCAGTTTTAAGAAGCGAAAACTGAGGCTAGTAACTCTTCAGTCTGTGATGAATAGTTAAATTCATCCTTAAGCCACCTGGCCCAGTTTGGGAGAGTAAAGCACTATTGACAGAAGAGCAAAATGAAGTTAGAGACTATTTTAGCAGACTAGACACATTCAAATTTATGGGACCAATCAGGGTACATGTTGAGGGAACTACTGTAAGGCCAGTCTTTATCACCTCTGAAAGGTCATAGTGAGGGGTTACACCCACCTTTGAAAAGGGCAAGAAAAAGGGGCGGGGAAGCTATAAACTAGTCACCATAAACTTAGTTCCCAGGGAGATTAAGGAACAAATTCTCATGGAAGACATTTCCAGGCATATGAAGGACAAAAAGATGCTTAGAAACAGCCTGCATAGATTTACCAAATGCAAATCATGCATGACCAAGCCAGTTGCTTTCTACAATGAGATGACTGGCTTTATGGATGAGGAAGGAGCAATGAACGTCAACTACTTGTACTTTAGCAATGCGTTTTACACAGTCTCCATTCCTGTAGCTAAACTGAAAAGACATGGTTTGGACAGGCAAATTACAAGGTGGACATAAACTATGTGGACAGCTGACCTCAAAGGACTGTGATTAGTAATACAAATTCCAATTTGTGGCCAGTTACTAAAAGGTTTATCAAAAGTTTATCGTGGACCTGCTACTGTTTAATATTTTTTTAAATTCTAAATGATGGAATGGAATGCAACCTCAGCAAATTAATGTACATGACCAAGCTCAAGTAGAACAGTTCATGTATCGGAGGTCAGGGCTGTAGTTGGGTGCAACAGATGAGGGGGAATAACCGTCAGGCTTTTAACAAATGAGTAATGTGTGCACAGGGCACATACTGAAACGCATAAACCTTGCAGTATTTTACAAAGGCGGGCAAAGGAGGTTAACTCATCCACACAGGCAGAGTCCTATAGCTGTGGGTTCTCTGTGCTTCACTGCCCGCTCTCTCCTTCCCCTGGAGGCTGCTGCTGAGCTGGGACAGCTGAGCGGCATGTGAAGCACTCCTAACCCACTGAAGTTTTCAACCTGACATGCTAAAACAAACTCTCCCCTTGACAATCTGAAAAAACGGACTGACAAAAACCTGTATCTGGAGCAGAACCAGCTCATCCAAGAGCATAGGCTGGCGACCAGCTGCCTTGGGAGCAGCTCTGTGGAAAAGGATTGGGGACCCTGGTGAGCAAAAGGCTGCACAGCAACCAGCAGAACCCCCTGCAAAGGCGAAGGCTAACCACACTCTGGGCTGCACTAGCAAGAGCATAGCAACAGGTCAGGAGAAGACATTAGGCCTCTTTGGCACTTGTGAAGCTACATAAGGAGCAGTGTCCAGCTTTGGACAGAGTGGGACAAGGCCAGCAGACAACTAGCAAGACAATTAGGGGCCTGGAGCCTGGATTTTACAGACCTGGCATAGCAGCTGAGGAGAGACTGAAGGAGATGGGCTTTTGCAACCTGGAGAAGAGCAGGTTAAGGGGTGAAATAACTGCAGGATCCCACTAGCTGATGAAGGGGTTATAGAGGAGAGCCAGACTCTTCTCTAAGGCACAGAGAGAAAGGACAAAATGCAACCATCACAAGATGCAGCCCCTCATTGAGGGGAATCAAACACAGGAACAAGTTGCCAGGAGAATTTGTGAAATCTCCATCGTTAGAGATGGTCAAAAGCTAAAGGGACAGCTAAAAGGGAATAGGTTCTGAGCAACCTATTCAGAACCTACCATTAAAGGCAGCTTTAAACAGGGAATTAAACTGGATGACCTCCAGAAATGTCTTCCAATCCAATTTACGCTATAATTCTATATTTTAAAAAGCAATGAAGTAATAGACTAATTTCTCCTTTTAAGATTGTCTGGATTAAAACCACTTTGCTAGCATTTTTGAGCTAGTTTGATACTTTTTTTTTTTTTAAACAATGTATTTACGGAACTGCGTAAGGAAGTTTTGGCAAAATGTCTTTCACTGAGAAGTCATCCATACTTTCAGAATAGATACAAAAAGATAAAGTTATCTCTACATAAATGGCAGTCTTATTTGTCAAATCAATTTTAAATTAACTTTCCAGTAGCCTTTAAAAAATCTACCTATAAAATATGTTGGTGGTTACAGTTTGTCTCCCAGTGGAGAGAAAATGAGATGAGTAGCAGCACATTACAACTAGCACCCTTTTTTTGGAAGGGAACACCTGGGATCAAAGGGGCACAGACATTCAGTTATTCTCTCATGCTCACCAACTATACTCCTTCCCCAGCCAGAGTATTCTACCTGCATGGATAAATTATACCTCATGGATTTTCCAGTATTAAATTAAAACTTTGAGCCTTAATGGGCAAATTTATCAAATGGAACAGGATTTTACAGACCAGAAAGAGAGAATCAGAGGCCACACACTTTCAACAACATAAAAACTCCCCCCAGCTGCATATTCAGGCCGTGACAAAAGGTAAACTTCTCAGTTAGGGCTTCCATAGCCTTCAATTTTGATGTTAATCTCAAAAAGGGTATTACATATTTACTAGATTTTTTGGCTGCAGTATTACTGCAAGCTTGGCAGATATCTACTTATTTCTTGTAGAATATGAAAGATACAAACCCAAAGACATTATTTATGTACATTAAAAATAAAATAGATAAAACAGTTTCAAGAATGGGAATTAAATAAGCTGAAGTAAATGAAAGAATAGCGTGGCTACTGATATTCTGGGATTTGGGGAAAACATTTTTAATTCAAGGCGCTTTTTAAAAAAAAAAATCTCATAAAGTACAAACTCATTAAGTTCATTTAAATGTATTTATGTTGATTTAAAAGTATCGACTGGAGAGAAGAGAAGAAAATAAGTGCTATTTTCTAGCTGTTTAAAGAGAGATGGTAAAATATTCCTCATTTTTCACTTTTTCATTTTGAGGAATCATTGTCAATTCTTCTTCTAATACAAAAGTCTTGTACAAAACTGAGTTAATACCAAAAGCTTCCTAAGTCTGTACGTTTCTTCTAAGACATTTTTTCAGTTTCATATCAGCAGTTGATACAATAGCATATTAAGAAATGGTTGCAAGCGTCTCTCAAACAAAAAGCACGGTAGTAATAGTCAAGCCTTAAGGTATTATGAGAATAATTGCACAAGGGGAAGAGAACAAGTCAATGATAATAAAAGCATATTTTAATTATCCTCTTTAAAAATCAACATAGCTTTTTTTCCCTTCTTATCCCTTTTTATCCCACAAAAATATATTTCCCTAAAGGACACCATTAATAAATCGAAACCATGAAATAAAATAAAATATTCTAGCTTTTACAAACCTTAACTGAAAGCTGAGAAGATATTTTCCATAAACATTAACATATTTTACATCAGTCGTGTTGGACTTGATTTTAACAATAGTTACAAAGCTTATAAATATGCAGTATAAAACTACAGCTCATTTAAGACGACACTGAATTCCAAATCTCTCATTTCTTGAAAGGGAATGGAATAATTAGTGCTACATGTGCCAGGGTGTTTCTTCCATGCATCTTAAAACAGAAATAAAACTTGTATGCTGACAAGTGCCAATTATAAAACTGTGAATTAAATCAAATATTCAGAAAGTTATTTCTTTTTCATAGATATCTTGTTAAAGGCAAAGAAAATCGGTGGCATTACATATGTCTCTATATACAAGTGACTATTGTTTACTAAATTTTTATTTCATCCTTCCACAATTATTTTGCTAAATTCAACTGTGCTATTAAATCTACAATTCAATGAACAATCAGCTAGGAGAGCTCACTCTCATGGAAGAGCACCAAGTAAGACTCAGTATGCATATAAATGTCACTTTTTCTTATATGGGAGATCAGCACCGCAGCAAGACATTTTGGTGCCTAAGGCAAAATGCCTTTTTTATTTTCTCTATCCACAATAAACTTTGCTTAGGTAAAAACTGTGTTCAGCTGTATGTAATCTGAAGATTCCTTATATGCTTCATCCCTTGAGATAATAGGTATTGAAAATTAAGTTTTTAGTTCCACCAATGTTTGCTCTGACTCATAAGAGCCATCCAATACAGATTTCTCTCATGTAGCTTCTGTTATAGCTCTATAGAAAGATAATGTGGAACAGGGCATTGCTTATACATCTCACTTATACATCATTGTAAAGGTGAGAGAGTAATAATCTATTCCTGGATATTAAATGCATCACATCATATTTACTTCTGAAGAACTCTACCTACAGAGCAATTAGTAACAAGGACAATAACAACGCAAGTTTCCTAGTACCAAAAACTATGTGGGACAAAACTCTCAGATACTATTTCTTAACTTTTAAATATTATATTAATATAAACATGCTTTACACTTAATCAAGAGATCACATATACATAATACCAGAACAGAAGTTAATTAAAACTAACTACATTTGTATCAACTTTCCAGAAAGGTCATTAGGTTTGTTCATAGTATATTATTTAAGTGGGTTTGAGTACTCTTTATATTGTCTTTTTTTAATCTCTCTGACAAGATTTGCCTTCACAAAAAATGTTCAGCCCTTCAGAACTTGTAACTCATCCACGATAAAAGCATTACACAAACAAGTCCTCTTTCATTTGGCTTAATCCTTGTCTTTTTTCTTTTCCTATCCTGCCATCACCTTTGTCCATTAACAATCTTCCTTTCATTTCTGCCTATGCCAATCTTTTCTTCTCTCTGCCCCTCCGAAAGCAGGCCACCCTTTTGTTACAAGTTTCCCTTCATTCTCTTCCAGTCTGACTCCCTCAACACTTCTTGATCCTTTACAACCTGCCTAGCTTAACAGACATTTTGAACCTCTGAATTTACTGCCCATTCCTTGCTTAGCTCTGGGTCTTTTTCTTCCTCTTCCATGATAGATCCAGATTCTTTTCTTCCTTGCCTTTTAAATACAGTGTTTTTACAGCCAATATGTTCTAGGCGTCTACTGTGTTGTGAAAACAAGCGCTGTACTGCATCCTCTTTCGACTCCCTTGGAAAGGGTCACAGGAGGAAGGAATATAGCACAGTGCTTATTTCCTGCTGTTCAAACATAGTTAGAAAGCAGAGGAAGTATGATTTCAGGAAGAGTCGGGCAGCAACCGACACTCTTTTAAGGACAGAAGCAGATATTTTTTTTCTTTTCTTTTAATAACAGCAAAAAGTCTGAGCTGTAATACCTAATACAGAAAGGACAGAGACAGGTATTTTGGGGTTCTCCCCACAAAAACAGATTTCAGACACACTGCCCAATTCAGTGCTGCACACAGACAGCCAAAGTAGATCACAAAGTCGAAACAGTTTATCTTAATAACGATTCAGGCCAAGATAAATTACTCCGCCAAGAAGAGTACCCTGGCTTAGTGTAGCGTGAACATATCCTAAAAGAACAAGGTAAAAGTCTAGGAGAAAGGCATAAAACAACCTTCTTTAAGCTGAAAAACTCAATGTCATCAGAAGCGCTCTGTTTAAGGAGTATGTATATAAGCATACAGTATGAAAGGCCCCAAGAGATACTTGAAGACAGCAGAATCTAGAAGGGAGTTAGAAGCCTCACTAATAAAACCTCCTCCTTTGGAGACACTTTTTATGAAATAATGATTCCCACTCTGGGCATTAGTATTTCCCATGCATTTACTGGATATAAATGTCTTCTTTTCCTCCTGCCCACCAAGAAAGTTTGGTTCAGAGAAGTTAATTTACGTACTAGTTTCAATGACCACATACTTAGTGAACTTACACAACACTTACACAAGTATTGCATAACTTTATAATAAATAACCCACTGGTTGCTGAATAACCCTCTGAGAGAGCAAGAAAAACAGGCTTAAATTTAGTAAGGAGTTTCAGGGTCCTCTGTAATACTGAGGTCTCTCTATAGAGAAGAAGGAGGGAAAAAAAATAATCTTTACTAAGCAACTTAAACGTAATGCATGAACATCTCAGAACAGTTGCATTAGAAAAAATTTACCTTTTCCATAGAAGAACTTGCGGTAATAATATGCTCCAAGATCAATGTGTTCTATGATGTAACGCTTCACTTTCTCTCTGTGAATGGACTGGTTTTCTCTTGGTACTTCCAGCACTGAAACACCAGCATTTGTGCAATGGGAACTCAGAGAGGACTCAAAAGAACAACTTTCACCTGAAGAAAAAGATGCTGAATTTGCCCTAGAAAGTGCAATCCGTCTATCTCCTTCCCCACCAGTTTCGTTCCTGAAGTAAGGGCAACTCAATACTAAATCATTGCTTTTCCCATCACCCTCATCAGCATCTAAATTCTCTTTTGAATTGAGGTCCTCTTTGCTTCCCAAAGGAGATTCACAGTTTCCCGTTTGGCCTGCTGGCATCTGAGTTTGTGACGCAGCTGAAGCCCCAGTGGTTATATTTTTTCTTTTTCCTACATTTACTCTGGTAGCCATTGCTTCATTTATGTTAAACAAAACGCTCTGAACATCATAATGTGCAAAACATTTCTGACAGTTCCAAGAACGAACATTTCTATCAAGTCTATCATCCAGATCAGACGAAAACTTAAAAGTTTCATGCTCGCTTTTAACTGTTCGCAATTTTCTAAACAGAGATGTTTCTACCGCTTCTGATTTTAGTCTCCTCTTGAAAGATTTCTCCCTGTCTCGACCAATAAGTAGGGCACTATCCATATAATCCAAGCCAGAAATCCTGACAAATTCTCCTCTGGAAATCTGCGCAGCAGCATGTAGACTTGGAGAAACTGTCGGGTCACAGTGGAAAAACTCAGAAAATCCAAATGGAGCAAGGGGTTTATGTTCAAAATTTTCCACTCTGTATCCTCTCAGCATTGCAAAAAAGTTTTCTCCAGACAAGCCTTGTCTATCAATTGAAGAGGTACTGCCATATTCTCTATGAAGAGCTGCTCCAGTATTTGGGTTAACAGCATTCTGGTCTAACACATCTTCAGCATCAATATCGCTTATTGTCACATCACTGTTGCTTCTTTGCCTTATGGGATGAAGACCCCTTTGAGGGGAATGAACAAAAAGATCTCCAATCGAATATTTTCCCTCCGTAAATTCCAGATCTAACTCTTCTTGCTGTCCATCACTTTGGTCATTTTGTCCATTTGGAAGTACTGAGCCAACACCTTCGTAACTGGTTGGAGGTCTGTTTTCCCAAGCAGCTTTACTCAGCTCTTTAGAGCAATCCTTTTTAGGAGGCCATTCAGATACCCTTGCTCGAACACCCATTTTAGGCACAGCTGGTGTACCATTTGCTTGATTATTTTCAGTTTTGCTAGATGCATTTGAAGAAACAGGAGGACCCATGCTACCATTCAAAGCTTTAAGTTTTCTAGCAAAATAATCATCAGATTGCATGCTTCTTGAAGACTCCCTGAATTTTGAGGAAGTTCTGCTAACTTTGTGCTTATCTTCTTGCAAAGACCTTTGATCACTCATGTCCAGTCTGTGGGAGGGGAATCACTACTATTGCATAAATTTACTGTTACTTTTGCTATTACATTGTCTTTTATGGGCCAATAAACTGCAATATAAAAATACAGTTACAGTCTTCCCAGAAGTACAAGCAGAAACCTCAGTGTACCATTCTTGTACAACTTCCGTCAGGAGAGCAATCTTAAAACATTTCCTTCAGTTCAGACGCATTCAGTTCACTATTAGCCCAGGCAAATTTCTTTTATCTGTTCATAAAAAAAAAAAAGAGAAAGTGTATTAAAATGTTTATAGTCAATAACAGTAAGCTTCCAAAGTTGCTTGGATATACACAACACCACATGGAACTGGAACTAATGAGACTTGCTTTTTATGGTTTTCCTATCCTTCATCTCCTAAAACCCAACAAACGCAATTATCCCAATTTCCCATATGATGCCCACAGGATGCAAGCAGTTTGAACCTGCATATCTCATGGGCTAACCAGCACGCACACACTGAATAGCAGACTAGGTTCTGCCAAGCAGAATAGCCACATACAATTCTCTCTGCGTTTCCTTCAATGCTGACAACAACTTCGATGCCTATTCTCTGTCTAATCACTGCAAGTTTTTTACATAACACGAATGAACATTGCCACCTAAGACACCTTTTTAACTTTGCTTGAAACTGGCTAATACACACAGGAGTCTCTGGGGCAAGACTGGTAGCAAATGTAAGCAAAATACATGAAACAGACACGACCTTAACAAAGAAAAGTGTTTTGTCGCATTTAAGACAACATTTTAAAGGTAAGTAATCTCTCCATTATGATTAATTCAGTGAATAAACGCATTTCGCTTACCCTCCCCCGGCCTCTCCCTAAAGGGAAATTTACTTACATTCCCTTATTTGAAGTGTCAACTATTATTTAGCTGTGTAAAAGAGTTACAGTTTTCTCTATCACATTATATTCCTCTGGTTGGGAACCTAGACTGTTAACTCAGTTACTCTGCTAAAGAACGTCTGCTGTCTTCCGCAAAAAAGAAAAGATAGTAGCCCTATTGGTAAGTGTTAATTTGCTTACAGAATAGGAATTGTTACGACATAAAAGTATTCTTTAATGGCTTTAATAGTCTTAAGAATGACCATGACTCATGCTGTGAAGATCCATTTGCAGGCAGAGCCCATCCTTTAACCCATTGCATAAAACTGGAGTAGAATAAGAGACAAGACAGCATGTTATATACTTCCTTTTCAGCTTTTGTTCCTTGAACAAAACCACCAACAACATGATGTTTTAACATGCTGCACATAAGCATAATACACATTTTTCAGAGTTTAAAAAAAAAGGTCAGAGGTAAGAGGAGCTCAGAAGATAAGTGTTTTTTCGCCCTACATAAAAATTCTTAATAAAGTAAAAATAGACGAGTGTGAGGCAGAGGGGCAAAAGAATAATATACATTAAAACTTGACAGATTATTTTTTCTGCTTGTCAGAAATCAACACAAAGTTGTGTTTGATACAGCAAACTTCAGAATTCTTCTACTGAAATGGTTTAATAAACACAAGTTAGAGTTACATTATCATCATGATTGACATGGTTTCTATGTGACTGTTACAAGGAATGGGTGACAATGACAATATAACATTGCAGCTTGCTTTCCCTCCATATGAATTCCTCAGTTCTCCTGTTTGATGGCCAATGATGTCAAATAAAACAAAGGTTTTGGTTCCTTACAGGAGTCCAAAAGATGATTTAAAAAACTGACATGTTCAGAGAAAACAGTATTTCAAAAGTAGCACACTACCACCTCAATTATTTTCAATCCACATCCACAATGTGTTTTACCATTTGGCCTCACAAATAGCTGTATTAGTGGAAAACACAAGAGAGCCTGAAGGCCACAGGAAAGCAAGATGGGGGGGGGGGGGGGCGGTGTACACTGCAAAAGGTAGTATTTAAAGAAAGAATTATTTTTCTTTACACTGTATAAACTGGTGTGACAGAAGACCAAAGAAATGTCTGTTTTGGAACTGCATATTGACATTTTTTTGGAAATATTAATATTCGAAGATGTGACGCAGTACATTTAAGGTATACTAGTAAATACTTATTTTTTAAGTCTGAAGTTGACCTAATTCAAAAAAATCTGCCTGTTTTTAATATAAATGTGTATGTTTTGTTACTGACTGTTGCATAGAAAGAGGCAAAGCAGTTTTGGCAGAAGATAAACCCCCTTGCGTTCTAACACTCCTCACCGAGGTGGGAGGCTAGGTACAGCTGGGTTTAAACTCTGAGCAATGCCCAATTCAGTACTATCAGTCCAATCGCGTTTAATATGTATTAAACTATTACGATTTGGACACACTAATAGTGGACTGCACCTTCAGTCCAGTCGTGCTCATGAACTAGCACGGCCACTCTCGAATCTTTGGTCGCGTTCAATGAGGAACCGAAACGACAAGCTACTTGAACAGTGCAGTTTATTTAAACAACAGATAGATAGGTTCTTAGGATTGCCGGTGATAAATACACTGTCTGCAAAGCACGTGCAAATGAAAGTATTATTACATATATCAAACGCGCGACAAAGTTATAAACGATACAGCCTGGCTATAAATGTAGGAAAGAAATTCTCTAGAAAAATTTCTAAGTTTCCCGAGAAAGCACTCGGTATAATCTAAGTCTTACCCAAAGGCGTCCCTATGGGGGGGAAGAAAGGCTCAGCCCGTCGACTGATCCCGGAAGTCAGTGATGGAGTTCTTCGCAATGGTGTCTTCCCTGGGTATCCCCCCTCTCTCGGGCTATTTTTATACTATTTGTTATCTTCAAGGTGGAGTTTGAGTGACTTTAGTCATAAATACTTTAATTATGATTGGTATAAAATTCTCTCGCTTCACATTTAAAGGTATAGTTTATGAAAAATTCAGGGCACAGACTCAAGAAGAAGTGGTCGCACCTTGGAGGTGGGTAGCCTTTGGGATGGAGGTGTGCTTTGGTATTATAATGACATTATAATGAGCAAAGTTCGCACAAAGGACAGCATTTCATCAAAATTTGACAAAATGTTGGCTCCGAGTATCGAGCAGGCAGCTAATTGGCAGCTTATCTGTTTCATGGCATCGTCCCGTTCCCGTATCTGCTATACATCGTAAGGTAAAGCTGCGGAATAATTGCATCCTGCCCCATACCTCATGTAGCTTCACAAGCATCCTTATCAGGGAACCACAGATGTTGTATTCTTCATGCCAGCTGCAGCTGTTTTCTACCTCAGAAGCCTTTTGATTTTATACTTTTCCTTAATGTGTGAACAATGCTGTACTTTTGTATTTTTAGCCAATTTAGTAATTATTCCACACTGACCATTCCTGTAAATTCCTGTAACTCAGTACAACAGCATGTTTTGGTTGAAAGCTGACCTATGCTGATGGATAGCACTATATTCTCTTGTACTTGCTGCTCTTTAAGGTTTTTCTCTCTTTCGTAGTAAGAATTTAACAACTCACAAACTCTTCCCTATAGACGTTGATATTGTTTGTTACAAACCACTTTTGCTTGCTGAATGTAATAAACTATCACTTCGCCACGGAATGCTGTCAATATGATCATAAGCACCCTTCTCTTCAGACCCATGCAGTCCTTTTGGTCAAGTTCTTCACTTCTCTCTCTTCTCGTCTCATCCCAGCATTTCAGAAAGGACTCCCTGACAGATATGGTCAGAAAAGAAGAAAAGCTGTTGTGCTATCCTGCTGTTGTGCTCCTGCCAATCCTTCCCACTAAGGCTGCTGGATGTTATGCAAATAACTTCAGTTCCTTCCACACAGCTACAAAGACTTCCTTCTGAGCTCAATACAGCAGCTGGTTTGTTAGCCACAGTTACAGTTCTTTAACATGGACTGATTCCAAGTTTCCTGGGGACCTGGATACGTGCCCACAAATGTTCCTGTGCCAGTAGCAGAGCAATGAATAAGAACTGTACTATTGGACTACCCTGTCAAAAGGAGGCTGTTTGGTAACGCTGCCTCATGTCAGCCTTGATAGATGGAAATGAATTATTTAAGAAGTCTTTCTGTGATCATTTTGTTGATCAAGACTTTGGAAATCTGCCCCTGTTATTATGTAATGTTATCATCCTAAAAAGAATGCATAATTTGGATGAAAGCGTTAATCTCTACTATTTATCAAGATGACAATTCTATAAACCTTGACTCTCAAGCTCTACTAATCTTAAAAAATGGGAAGTGCAATTTGATAAAATAGGAGCATAGTCAGGAATGATATGCCAAAAGCTGAAGATCAGACATTTCATTTGCATTCAATTGATTCTACACAGCATTTTCAGTGTGCTCAGAATCTGGTTAGTTTCCACTCTTCAAAGAAACACTTAGTGGGGCAGTAGTGTTATGTATTTTGCCAGTATAGCAGAGTAGCAGTTACACAATGGCTACTTTATGGGAATCCAAAGTTTGCAAGAAAATTCTGCCTTCAGGCCCGTGCTTTTAAGTGCAACGAAAAAGAACAGTGCAAAGGAGAAATGAACATGGTTCACGAGCTGCCTGTATTTTCACAAGTTCTGAACCAGACAACCCACTGAACAAGCCTGTCACAAGGTATCATTTCCTAAAACAAAGGAAACTATGAAAAAAATAAGTAATTTTTGAAAAAGAAGAGAATCATACAAAAGTTTTTTTAATGGAAGTTCAAACTTGTTTCAGCTTGCTTATTTTTAAAAACAGACTACATCAGCAAATGTTTTTAGATTTACATATTTTCAGTACATCTATTAACAGCATTTATTTCTTAATGATTCCTAAATCAGAACTATCCAGTTCCCAGAAGCGAAATGAGGGCTATGCCTGGTTATCAAGTCATGCTACTTATTTGTGTCTCCAAGCCAGAAAATTCTGGTCACAGTGAACTATGATACCATATCATATGACAGCTGATTATGATGTCATGCGGGAGAGGTATTACTGCAGATAGGAGTATGGAAGAGGAAAATGAGTTCTTCATGCATTTGTTTTCATGCAAATGTCTTTAGAAAACCATGATATTTAAGCATAATTGTCTTTAAATAGAATATTTCTTTCAAAGTTTTCCACGAGGCACAGTGAATATTAAAGGATAACACTAACTATAATTGAGCCACTTATTCAGATTGCAGCTGTGGAAAATGGATTGGAAATAATACAATGAACAAATTATGAGCACAGCTCATGAAAAAAATGCTTCAAATTATTATATAGCTTTAATTGTAAATTTGATGTAACTATTACAGTATAAATGGTTACTTCTCATATGCATATTTCAGATACTTGATAAATATGCAGACATAGACAAGAGATAGAAGAAAGATGGGAAGCCCCTCATTTGACTAATGGAAATACATATGAGCTTCTGTGTAGTGTATATTTATTGCACACTTCCTTAGCTGTGCTGTATTTCTTCACATTTACAGTCTTCACTTACAAGAGAAATGCAAGAATAGAAAATGGAAAGAATCCTTTGTTGAAATTACATAGTTACATAAATGTATCTACAGAATAATCCACCAACAATCATACCAAAGCTTAGCTGATTTGGGGGTTGGCAGGAAGGAGGTATAACTAAGAGTGACAACAGTCTACATGATTCTCAGTGCTGGTGTAAGACCATCGCATTTCTTATAAAAACAGTGAAAATGCACTAGTTTGGAACTGATGCAAGATTGGGGGTTAATAAAAAAAAATAATTAAAACCCCATACTCTGTTCTTCTAATACAGTTCCCTTTAACAAAGAAAATGGCAGATAACGTAAATATTGAGACAGAGATGCAACGTGCAATGTTGCAGCAATGGATCTTTAAAATAGAACTTTGAATTCCACAGCTGTTGGGTACTGTTCAATGAAAGGTGTTTTATTTTTAAGAAAGAGAGATCTCCAATGATAACTGCTCTCCCTCATTCACAGGCTGAGAAAAATATCATTTACAGGAATAACTGTATAAGATTAACAGTAAAAAACAGACCCCCTCAAAAATATTAGACTTGTGGTCAAGATCCCCCACCTGTCATCTTGGCCTTTCCAGAGAAAATAATTTAATAAAGCACATCTTCCAATTACTAAAGTACTAAATTCACCACTATTAGTTGGTTGGGGTTTTGGGGGGTTTTTTTCAGTTGGTTTTTTTCTTTTTTTTTTTTTTTCTGTGGGTTTTCTCTTTTTCTTTTTTTTTAAGATACTACAGTCATTTGTTAAAAAGAATTAAAAAAGCAGTTACAAAATATATACTTTCTTTGGTGTTACTAATTATACCAAAGAATATCTATCACAAAGTTCCAGCAGCCTCTCTTTAGTGTACCTTCTATTACCTTCCCTGAATATTCACTCCTACACATTGTATCTCAATCCATGCTTTGTTTCATTAAAAACCGCTGTTTAGGTTTTTCATCAAGCAACCTCGATTCTCTCTCAGTGAATATCAATGTTTTATATAAAAGCCATCACTGACTACAGCATTACTGTCACCAATTTTAAACTTTCTGTTAGAAATCACCTTCTGTTACTGAAAAATACATTTAGATAAATTTGTGACTGAGTGTTTTAGCACGGTATTTTCTTAGAATATTAATACCAATACCCTATTGTTCCATTAGCACAAGTTTTGACACCAAGACGCATTAAGGCTATTCGATTTCCAGAACAAACTGGATATCCTCCTATTCTTACAGCTCTATTATAAACAGTTCAATCACGCAGCCTATGCAGAGTTTAACTGCAAAACTGGAATCGAAGTTATACCTTGTTCAGGTTGAACCATGTAAAGCAGCAGAGTGAAATCACAATTATGTTGAAATCGGTAGCAAAACTACCACTGACACAAAACACGGAGAATCTTTCTTTTGTATTCTCCCAATTCAGTTAATTTATTTTTAACTGAAATTATGGAACATAACAAAATACAGTAAAGCCTACAACATAATGCAATTAATGAGGTTAAAAGGAAACACCTTCACATGAAATTCTTAGACCAAGGAATTTTTCCAGGGAAGAGTTGAAAAAACATCTGCAAGCACTGAACACTTATTATCCCATGGGGAGGGGCTGGGGGAAAGGCACCAAACTCCTTAGAGATTATTATTAACCAATACAATTTTTGGGCAGTCTTTACTAATTGCAAATAGAAGCTATATACCTGTCAGTCAAGTTCTTGTATCAGTGAAAATTTAAAATAAACAGAATGCAAACTGTCTTTGTTTCCTCTCATTCTTTCCATCCATGAATCTAGGTGTCAAAGGGCAGGATAACAAAAAAGAACCCTACTCATTGAACTTTAAATAATCTGTTTTCTATGGGAAGACTAAAATGACATCCAGAACATAATTTACATGCATGCCCATTATCTCTTCAGGACAGAAAAAAAGTACAGCAGACTGGATGACTCTAAGACATTTCCCTACCTTAAAGTATTTAGATGTACTTATCTCTGTGCCTCCAACATTTCATGGTAATTGTAATTTCCTTGTAGCTATATTTATCCTCAAAATATTGATAATACAGAATTTTAATTCCAGTTTCATCTTTGAGAATGAAGAGTCTTGAACACATAACTATATAGGTATGTCATAAAAAAAAAAGATTCTTAACAAAGAAATACCAGTCAGCAGATAAACAGAAGTACATTTTGTATAACACTTTATGTATTCAGAGTGGTTTGACAGCTTACAAAGTAGAGAGTAAAAACATGTTTGCATGACATGTACTTTTCCTCAGCTAGTAGAACCTATGCGGTGAGTTCAGATTAGACAGAGCATGAATTATTCTGGAAGAGTAAAGATGATTCACTTTCAGTAACAATACTGAAACATTGTATTGAAGCAAGTTCCACTCAAAAACAACAGAAAAGTAACTTTCAGTGGTCTTCTCAAGCAAGTTGGGCAACCTCTGAATCCTCAGTAGAAACAGTACTGCCCACATGCTCAGAAACTGTCAGATGTCCACTGATTCTTGAATTGCCCCTTCCTGGTTGATGCATGTATTCTCATTTAAATTGTATAATCCCCAAGGCAGGGACTATTTCTTTGTCCTGTTCCAACAGGATCCTCATACGATGACCCCACTGTAGGGGATGCTAAATACTATGATAATCCAGTTGGTAAACAACAAGTGGACCAAGTTATCTTTCTAAGCTTTGCCTCTGAAAGTAAAGACAGGACTCGTGCACCACATTCACATCGTTCAAACACAAGGAAAAGGACTACCATGTACTGACTCTAAGCAATCATTTGCATAATCCAAAAGGAAAGTCAGTAGTTGCTGAATAATCTGTCGCATGAAAATGACCTTTTGACAGCCAATTGTATGCATTGGAATAACACTCAAAAGAGAAATCCAGCATCTGTAAAGCAGCTAGCAGAAGATTATACAGAAAGGAGAATATTTGTAGTGTATATTGAGGGAGGAACAAACTACATGTGTTTCATTTCAAAACAAATGTTTTACCTTCAAGTAGTTAATATACATTAACAAATACTAAGAATGCTAAATTTCTTATGTAGCTCTTATAAGACACTGGCAGAAACAAAAAGCCACTCAGCAATTTAGAAGAAATAATGGAAGTGTATTTCATTATTTTAAAACAATGAAAAGAACATATTCTACCTTCTCCCAGAATCAGTCACATCAGAAATTATCTTTTTTGTTATAATTCTAGCTCAGCACACAAAATGGTTATTGAACTTCCAATGGAAAAGCACTCTCCTCAAGAGCAGGCATAGATAAAACCAGAGGGGGGAAAAAAAAACCCACAACCCACAAAATATTAAGAAATGCCTTGTCCGTTTCATTAAAAGTAACACTGTAAGAATTTTTGCCCTCACAATACGTAACAAATTGCTGCAGATGGAATGTTGTGATAGAAAAATTAGAAGCGCTTAAATAACATCATTATCTATACTTATAAATCTACAAAAATTTAAAACTTCAGGAAGAGAAGGTTATTTATAATAGGCAAATATGTTTAGATAAATTTCTGGATGAAGGTGTTAGCACTGTATTTCCTAGAGAAATTCTCTCAAGCCTTTTTTGGGATATGTGTGTAAGGCTGTTTTCACATACTGCATACAATTGCTTTTGATTATTCTGAAAAAAATTAGGAATATTGGAGTTGGTGCCTCCTGGGGTACCTGAAGAAGTGTTTTTTTAATTAAAGGTGAATAAGAAAGGAGAGATGTACTAACATTTTAACTTATTTCACATTCAAAGGTAGAAATTTGGAAGCAGGTTCAGAGGCTGCACTGAAGCTGAATAAGGAGTCAAGTACCAGAATAGGAGGAATTATTCAGTAAAAGAGAACAAGACTGCAAGCTTTGACTTTTCGAAGTCTATATGCCACAAGAATTCATAAAAGGCAATTCCATTTTTTTATAAGTCTACTACAGTGAGGCCCCAAATAAAGCTCTTTTATCCACTCAGTGAAAAGATAAAACAATAAATCTATTAAACAGCTGAGACTGCCTATTCCATGAAGCAGGTTTCAGATTCTGACACAGTATTCAACAGAGCTTTTGAAATGTACAAAGTCATTTTTAGCCAGAACTAGAAAGTTCTTTTATTGTCTCTATTATAACTGTGTTTCATAGTAAAATGCTGCTTCAGGCAAGAGCAGGGATTATGCTTGTGATGTTCACATTGGAGAGGTCAGACTATTTGCGTTGTCCTAAGCATGTACTTGGATTCCATGGTATGAGCTCACAAATCCATACATTGGATATGATCTCCAGAGAGCACCAAATTCTTCTAAACAGAAAAGCACTTAGCACTAGAACGATACTAATGCTACTTCCACCAGAAATACCCTCTCCAATGCATCATGAGACATACTGCATATGACTTTTAAGGGCACCTGATTTTTTGAAATAGAAAAAGCCTCCTTAAAAGACAAACTCAGTACATCCATTGGTGAAAGAGATAACCAAATAGGGTGTATAGATTTTAATCATGGGGACATAACAGCTTGAGTTTGAGAAATAAGCTCCATATCCTGTTCCAAAAATCTTCTGTTTTGACAAATTACCATCAATAAGACCATTAACGCCCAATGGAAACAGATATTCCAAAGTGGATTCAATGATATAAACTATAAGGACTGTAAGTGATAAATGAGAAAAGGCTGAACTTTTGTTCTGCTTACGTTCATGAGAAATGGGTATGTGATCCTACAGGTCCCCATATATTTCCTTGCAGCAGACCTTGCTGGCTCAAAATAGTCAGATTTTTTGCATTTAAGGCACATGTACAAGAATATATTTTTAGATAACCTCTTCAAAGGTCCATCAACTGTATAAGACTTTGGGTACCACAAAACATCCGGATATGAAACTAATACTCGGTGCTTACAGAAGTACACTATTTTGTTACACATACTATTTTATCTCATTTCCTGTTGTACATAGATACTTGGGAGAAAACTGCAATGATTAAAATAAGATTTGAGAAACTTTGCTAAACATAGATTTTGTTTAGATTTCTCCTCATATCAAATGAGGATTTCCCCCCCAAGATCAAATACATATTCATGTTCTTTGTGAGTTTTCCTGTAATAACACTATCTGATGATACTCAAGTTGGTCAAACCACAGGACTCCAATTTCTGTATCTATTATAAAGACTCCCACAAAGTTAATTGTTACAGCTTCTTTTGGGAAAAAAATGTTATTCCAGAAAAGCACTATTCTGGTGATGCTCTAGAGAATTCCTATAGACAGGCCTTACAACTGTAGGTCTGTGACAGCAGAGGGTCATCCTCCAGCTCCTACCCTTCATGTGACTAGGCAAATTGCAAATGCACTACACAGCCTCTCTGCATATATGAAGCGTCATCCAGTGATTCCTCAAACACTCTACAGTTCCCCAATTAAATGCACAAAGGAGGTGTGCTGATTCCCTTCCCTTCTTCTGCTAGACCTACTGCATTCACCTGACATTTCCAAACACCACCTGGTACTGAACAATAGTTTGGTCAAAAAGCACTTCTAAGATAGCCAGCCTAGAAGCCAGTTGTTCTACAGCTTCATACAGCTATTACCTAGTCCTTAGCAAGTGAGTCTTTACAAAAACAGTGTTTCTCAAAATTTTTCAGAGTGTGGCTCCTGTCAAAAGACCTGTCTTTTGCCATTCTGACCAGCCGCCTTCCCCCAGGATGGATGAAAATAGTCTGTAATTACTAAATGCAACCTGTAGAAATTCACTTACACACTCTTTAGGAAGTGAGCTGCCGCAGCTAACACCACTTTTTCTAACACCTCTTGGCAAAGAGGGCATCACAAAGTGGCTAAATGAAGGTTTAGAAGTTGAAGTTAATTCATTTCTAGGGGAAAATAAAAAAAGAGCTTAAGTTCACTTCACTGTTAAAGCAAAGGACAATTTGAGCAATCTCACCCATCATAAAAGTTCACAACAATGAAAAAAAAACTAAAAGAACATGCTCTCCCACTAATTAATAAAGAAACATTTAACACTGCCTATGACAACTGATGGAGTATTCAAAAACTCAAAACATTCTAGTGTAGTAGAGATCTAAACTATTCAGTAGGAAGACAGCAGAAAGGCACATTTTATGGAAAAACACAGAAATAGTAGCTTTGCTTGTATTTATTTTGTTTTCAAGAAAGTAAAACAAAAGATAAGTTTTATGCTACATCATTTGTCAGTAGAATGGCTCTGATGTCATAGTTATGAATTATTTTTAATAGTAATGAAGGAAGTGGTTGATTAAAGTAAAATAAGTTTTAAAGAAAATAAGTTTTGAAGGAAATAATAGCCTTTATCTTTATGGTTTTCTCATGGAAACTGTTTTAGTTTGACCTTGGTTCTTTATTAACTGGCATGAACTGTGAGGTAGCATAAACTGATATTACTGGTCAGTTATCTGAACCTTTCAAACTGCCTGGGGTTCTGCAGTTTCAGATGTCAGCAAGTAACTTCTCATGTAGTTCCGCATCGCTTTAGAGCTCTGAGGTATTACTTCATGTCACTGCACATCAAGATCTTTTAAAGAAAGTATTTTTTGAGAACAGAGATTTAACTTTTTTTCTATCCTTTCTCTCTGAATCAAAAAAGCAGAGATTCCACGTAGAAAGAAAATACATTGAAATCTATGGTCACCATAATACACTGAATTGATATAATCTTACTACATAAAACCAATTTTGTTCTCAGTTTTACAACGTAAATTTGTAAAAGAGATTTCATAATATTAACAAAATACATTAAATATCTTGGTAGTTACCAAGGAACTTGGTGACTTGAGTCCACATGACATTTCTAAGCACGTGCAATTGAGCCTGGACCAGCTGGCACTGAGCAATCCAGCTTGTGCAAACAAGCGCCTCTCTGAGACAGCCAACCTATAGGCCAGTTGTTCTGCAGCTTTGTAGAGTCACAGTTCTTTTCTCCATGAATAAAACCTTTTCACATAATTCTAGACACAAACAGAAGAACATTAGCTGGAGTGAGAGAGTTGACAGCAGAATATTATTCTTCATTTTTCAGCAGTCCACTCAAATTCAGCACAACTTGATAGCAATAAAAAGTCATTGCCATCTGTTCAATGATCATTTGATATCTTCTCTAGAATCAAAGTGCTGTCAAGCTAAAAAACTTGTTATCAATGATACTTAAAAGGGTCATAATGGAAAATAATCTTGGTAAAAGTTTTATGTAAACTTTATGGAACACTTCCTTCCGCTCCCCCCTCAAAAAAAAATCCAAACAAATCAAAAACAAACAAAAACCCCACAAACCAATAAGACAACTTAATCATTGCTCTACAGTTATACCTTTAGTTTGTTAAGTTAAAGTACGTCAGAGAACTTTCTGGAATAGTCCTGCTGAGAAAATATACTATATATTCATTCAGAAAATAACTGTCTTCAAAATTATAGTGTGGAAATACATTTCAAAAATTCTGAGACAGATCAGCAAGACTTCATTTTCCTAAATTGAAAAGATGACTTCTCATCATATATATGAATTTTCCATACAAAGTCATCATCATGACTGGGGCTAAGGAACACAGATTCAGTGTTGTATCCCTTCCTGTTAGAGAGACACTAAAACAAACATCTTGATTCTTAGTATGACAACAATGGAGTAAACTAGCCTTTAAAAAGCTACAACCCCAAAAATAAGTTTTTAGTAATTCAGGATTCTTTCTTCTTTGTCCCCCTATTCTCAGTCTTTTCTCTTTCTTTGGATTCTGAAAAAAGTCTTGTATGGGGCGACACATGAGATGATAGCTACAAGCTGTCATAAATGTGCTACCATCTTCCTAACTTTATGATACAGGGCCTAAATGTAAAAGTTTTGGAAAGAAAAGTCTTGCATTAAGATGACTTACTGAAATACTCAGTAATTTAGTAATCAGTAATTTACCTTTAAATAGCTCTCTGAATGCATGAATAAGAAATAATACTATGAGGAAGCATGAAAAATGTAATCGTGGTCCACTGTTGGTAAGCATGGGGAATGTTAATTATAAATTCATAGTCATCTGGAATGGTTTGCTTTTATAGGGCCAATTTTTTTTTAACTTTTGTTTTTAAAATTCTGATTACATAACACCCCGTCCAATAACTCAGACACTGAATTTTATATTTGATTTATCAAGTTCTGCTCCTTATGTAAACGAAAACGTTCAAATAGGAGGGTATAATTAACTGATCCAAACTGTTCACACACAGGCAGAGTAATGCAGTGTAGGCATAGTAAAAAATCTGTCTCTGAATTTCATTATTGGCCTTGATTTAGCAGAAAGTTTCTGGTCAGCCAACAAACTGTATATCATTCACACAGACTGCACATTTCTGGAACTGTGTTTTTACTTGGTGTCAGTGCATATCTCCCTCTTTTTTGCAGCATATTTGCATTATGGAAACTACAGATTTATTTCAAAACTCAAATTTAGAAAAGAACAATTTCTAAGTTTCTGACTCTTAGAAAGCTCATATTGGATCATAAGAGAAACTACATATTTGGCACATAACCTCAGTAAATTACATTCCTTCTCCTTCCCAATGCATACTCACCTACTTTATCAGTAAAATCCACAGATTATTTTTCCCCCAAATTCAGGATGTTATCAAATAAACCCCTATTTTCTTTACAACCTAGAGAAATGTCTTCTGCTAAAATGAACTCTGACTGCATATTTGTCAACAAATTATAAATTGCTTACAAAAGGTCTCAGCTATTTGTGTCAACATTATGTACGACCCTTTAAGAAAAGTATCCTTATCTAGGGCAATTCATAATGTGATTTTAAAGGATTTTCCATAGATTCGGCTCAGCTCGCTTTTCTGCATTTTTAAACAAATAAATATATATGAGACTAAAAAAAACCACCCCAAACCACCAAGGCAATTAAAGATGCACTAAAATATCCATACAATAAGTTAATGTGAATTTTTACTGGCTTGAATAAAGTATGATCAGTAGTAATCTTTTGTAATGCAAAAGGCAATGAAATAGAAAGTCAGGGATTTACTAACCATCAATCACGATTTTTTTTTAAGTGAAAAATAATTTAACAAAAAACCCAACCCCACAGTTATCCAGAATATTAATACTTTATTTTTTATGCAAGTGTATAGCTCAATTGTTTGAATTTCTTCCAGTTGAACTATATGGGAGCAAATTTTTGTGCATGTTCACGGCTGCATTCCTCAATATGGACACTCACGCTACAGTGTGTGTAAAGTACGCAAAAATATTTTTGTGTATAAATGCATACATACTCTTATTAGTCCACAATAACAACGATTTTGCAAAAAGATATATGTAAATTTTTGTACCATCTTTAAAGTTAAATATAATAAAAAAATATTGAGAAAAAAAACAGTGCCAAAGTTTCATGAATTGCTGTTTCAGTATGTAGCAGCCTTTCATCACATCATTAACTAGGTTGTCCACATTTCACTGGGAAGATTTCATTATGCAGATTTATATTTACAAAACAAATAGCATATATATGGTTTTCCTTCCATTCTAAGGATTTTTTCACTTTCTGTAAAAGTGATGGTGTGCATCTTCATGCCACGTTTGCTGCACACACCAGGAATTCTTTGCCTGTCACAATGTAGCTCACATCCATATTTATGCCAATGTTTTCCTTCTAATGCAGAAGTCTTTCAGTCTCCCATTTTTATCTCACCTTGAGGATGCCGTGCTCTTATTCACTTCCACTTTTCTCTATTTCCATGTACTAGGAACCATGTATTCACCAAATCATATCTAATTCTTGCAACATTTTCTTTCTCAATCCATACTTATATCATCCTCCTTTCAAGGAGCACAAGCCAGATAGCTTACGTGTGTTAGGACCATGACACCCTTGGGTCTGGAATGAGAGCATTCACAGATAGCAGTTATTCAGGCATAGCTATTCAGAATGTAAATGGGCCAATAAGGTAAATTAAGATGTCAGGCAAAGTTAGGATGGTAATGGTTGTCAACCACCATTTGTTTAATTTGCAGGCAATTACGAGATGGCAAAAGCTAACAGCTTTGCTAATCACCAGCCAAAAGCTCCCACACATCCACACTATCTTCTTTCTGTTTTCCACCCAAATCAATTGGTTTCTACTCACTGATGACTAAAACCATCCTGGAAAATTCAGAAATAACCCAATCCCTTGTTCAAAATCATCTATTATCAAGAAATGATCTACCTGATCCTGGCAAGTTCAGCCTCCTATAACATCTTGAAATCAAAAGAAAAAACCTTATCATTGTCTCCCCCTAAGCCCATTTCTTCCTCTTCTATAAATATCCTTTTCTTTGTCCTTTCCAAGGTCTACTACCCTGACAAAAATCCAGCTTTCCAACATAGCATTTAAGTTCAGCCAACTTTAAAAACATGTTCCTTTGGTTTAGCCTTCTTAGCTAGAAATATTCACTTCAGGGTCTACTTCATTCTGCCATTTCACTATTAATTTCCTCACCAAATGCTTTGTCCTCTTTGATGTCATTACTGTTCCTCTACTGCCACTTCCTTTATCTCAGTATTTTTTCCTTCTTATTAATATCTTCCTAAAGTATCATTCATCAGTCCCTTCTATTGTACCAAGATGTCTCTTTGTGGTATTCAAGACAGTCAGATGAGACACTGTACAACATTACTAGCATCAGTTACCTTACTTTCCTTTATCCTTCTTTCCAGGACAGTAAAGAAGCTATGGGACTTTTAAAAATGTCCACTATGCTGATTAGCTAAATGTTGTTTCTTTTCCTTTGAATAAGAAGGGTTTGTACCTACACTCAACAGTTAATACCATGCATTACACTCAGGTGCTAATCCATCCACCCCCTGTCAAAACCAAGGCAAAACAAAAATGTACTTCAATGTGTCCCTAAAGTCAGCAAACGATCTACTTCGAACAATAGCCTAGAGAGAATTCCAAGGAACAAAGTGCCTCAGAGAACACTGTCAGCAACCCTCCTTCAATTAAAAAAACCTGACAGGCCTAGTGAGAAAATGAGTAAACACAAATAAGACCTTAAAGATCACAAATTACACATTTTTAGTCTAGATAAACTAAAATGAGACATTAATATGGAAAACAATGTAGAGTAGCTCTGTGGTACTATATCCTATATTTTTTAAACTAGATTTTTTTTTTAATTTTATTTCACTTTTCAGCTTTTTTTTAGAGGAGATCTAATAGAAATATTTAGACTTTGCTTTTTAAAAAACAATAATTAAATACTTCAGCAACTGATTAAAGCTACTTGTAAGTGTTCAGTTAATTCTTGAGTTTAAACAGAGAGATGACTATGTAAAATTCTCAAAGACCCATATCAGAGCCACAAAATAATTTGAAGAAATGGAAAACATATGAAGAAAAAAAAAATTATAACACCTGTATCAAGAGAACTGAAATAACTGTTCTTGACCAAAGTACTTTACGAATGCAAGAAAGTATCTTGAAGATTAAATGGGAATGTCATACTATTTTGCCACACCTTCCTGGAAACCTGCAATTCATAAGAGGAGTAATGTGTTAACTGGAATTAGTTTTTTCTTGCTAAGACACTTCAAAAATACATTTTAATAATAAAGACTAGACTGTGTTCCAGTCAAAACAATTCTGCTGGTTGAACGGAAGTGGGGCTGTCTCTACGCTTACTAATAAAATTCTTCATGAAACAAATAAAGGTCTATCAACTCATGAGTCAATGAGTTCTTCCATTCTAATAATCAATGTGGAAGTCATAAAATATTTGAAACTAAGCCAAATATTATTCCTTGACAACAAACGCCAGTTAGATAGAACTAACAGAATTAGTCATAGCAAGAGGTAGCAGACCAGTTTGTTAAGTCTTTGCAGCAAATTAAAAGCAAATCTGTAGTCACATTTCTCAGGTAAAACACCGACCCTTCCCCATTTGCCTAGTTTTACTGCCCCCCTCTCTCCCCAGTTTCAGATGAAAGTCTCTCTCCTATTTGAATGGACTCAGTCTAGTACCAACCGCACATAAGTGGTGACCTTGTTGTATGCAGGAACCACTCAAGAGAGAATTTTAGAAGGGAATAGTTCTTTACTGCTGTGTTTTCTCCAGGAACACAATTTCCTCACAAGTCTGTACAAGCAGCTAACATTATGGCTGACGTAAGGCCACGCACTTTGTCAAACATATCTGTCAACTCATTTGGAGGTAAAGTAATGAGTCCATCTAACCCCCTCCCAACTACCTAAGAAGCTAAAATAAGTTAGTCAACTTCTTAAAAATACAGTGGTAGTTTAATACTGTCTTAAAGCATTACTAGAATCAACTTTCTAGTTAGAAGAAAGCAATTAAAAGCTGCAAAAAAATAAATGTAATGCAACTGTTTTTTTCATATTTGGTGCTCAAACAAGGTATAACTTGAATGAGTATTTGTTGAATCTCTTAATTTTTAATAAATGTAAATAAACCTAGTTCTTAAAGCAAGCATCAGCAACAACATTTGTAACTAAGTTCAAAAAATGCACATTATTAAACAAACACACAAAAATTGAATGCAATTTACTGATATATGATTATTTGTTCCCATACACACAATGAGTCTACATTAGAATGAGACAGAATTCAATACACCATGCAAACTGCTTTGCACACTAAAAAAGTTGGGTAAAACTACTATAGTAGCATATTGTGCTTAAGCTAAACAAGACGGGCATTATTTCCATTGAACTCTACAGAACCCCAGTGACAGTGTAAAGTGACTGGGGGAAAGAGGACACATTAACATAAAAATTCTGAGTCTACTGGAGAAAAGCAGCTTTGTGGAAAACCATAGAACTGAAGTACAAATACAGAAAGAATTATTCAGAGCAGCTACCCAGTACAACACAGTAAACATCTTAACCTGAACTACTCTGAGAAGGAATTGCATTAGAGTTTGGGTTTTGTTACTGGTGTTTGTGTTGGGTTTGGTTGTTTGGGTTTTTTATTTTTGTTTGTTGGGTTTTTTGGGGGTGGTTGGGGTGTTGTTTTTTGAAAAAGTTATTTTATTAATTAAAACAAATGAGTACAGTCTGTCCAATATACTACTTGCTTTCTAAGCAACATTTATGACTACGTATTCCTGCTGTGTTGCAATATCACTCGGATTCCAGTAAGAAATAAGTTCTGACTTCTCTGTTTAATACAGGGAAGTAAATTAAATCTTACTGCAACAAGACTACAAAACAGAACCTTAGCAATCAACGCCCCAGTGAAATACCAAAACTACTGAGCAACTGGCTACTCTGAAGTGGCGAGGCATTTAGAGGAATGTCTGTAGATCTCCACTTCATCCTCACCAAATACAGAAACACTTAGAAACCAAAATATTCATGTAACAGAAAGAGAATAAAATTCTTCCCGGTTCTAGCTATCATCAACATCTAGTAACTGCAGACAAGACAAGAGAAGTAGATCCTGAGCCTGAGTAATGGACATGTAGGCAGTACTTTTGTGGAGATGTTTGATTCCAGAGAAGAAATGAATACCACTTGACAGACCACGTATGTAGCCAATGGAAAGATTTTTTTAAACACGAATCAGTATGAAAAACAGATGTCTTCTGATTCAACTAATAAGGAGATTTCATAACTACTGAATAAAGAAGGTAGCATGTACGTTACAGAATAAATTAAGTGTGAATGATACACTGCAAAGATTCAACCACGGAATGCATACAGACACTTCTATCCTGCCTTTGTAGGGGCATTTTTCGTAAGGGAGCACAAGAACTAAAAGTGCTCAAACAAAAACAACCACCCACCCCCAATCCATCACACAGATAGTCTTTATAGGAGGTATGGGATACCAGTAAGGCCTCCTTCCATGCTATGAAACAAGGTCATTTTACAACATTCTGTAACTTAAACATAGAGAAACATTTGTTTACACTGTGCTTAGTTCTAATTCTGTTAGCTAGAGAGGAAAACACAAGTAAAAAACTCTTTTAGTAAAATCTTCACTGAGCAGTATGCCCAAGAGTTGGGCAGTTGCCAGGCGAATACTTAAGGGAAACGTACCATGTAAAAAGGACAGAGCATCAAGGTGGTGACACTTGATCAAATCAAACTAATGGGGGTTGCTGTCTGTATGCAAATCAGCATGGTTATTGGGAGTTGAAAGGAGACAGTAAGTATATTCTAGTCAAAGCTGACACTTAGAAGTCAGTAAGAGCAATCAAAAAAAACCAACCAAAAAACAATAATCTGTCAGTTAGAAAACTTAAGTTATATGTTAACAGTCCAGGCATGGAGAAGGAGCAAAAATGAGGAAGAAGAAATAAATTCACTATAAAGAAAACTGCAAGAGAAAATATTTTTAATAGGACTAGACAATTAAATTAAACACTACCAATTCATTCTAACTAAAATTACCATTTCCTTACCAGTGTTTCTCTCTACCTCTAAGTCTAGAAAACATCCAATATAAATCAGTTTTGCAGATTGTCTTCTACCCATGGCCTGAGCAAGATTGGACTGCTTGATCCCTCAGGTTAGGAAGCATATGAACACATATGCCTAAAATACAAACCAGATATAAATGTTTGCACCAGCAGGTCCAGGAGGTTTGCATGTGCCAGCTGAGCTCAGTTCTCTTCTCTTTCACAATTATGTGGATCATGTGCACATAACCTTGTGGCTTAACTGAAGCAAAAGGAAAGAAGCTGTTGTACAATTATTTTAGGGAAGGGATAAAAGACAGGGGACAGTATTGCCTTAGCAGATGAAACAAAGAGAAGGAAAAAGTATGAGAAAGCTCCAGACAATGGAGCATGTAGGCGATGAGGGGCACGCAGTAGAATGCACTCTATCACCAGCCCCTCATCACCCAACCACTGAGCTTATGGCGAACACTGGGGAGGATAGTACGAGAGACTGATTTTTCTGGCAAAAGTAGTAAAAAAATTCAGCTTAGTTAAGATTTATTCATATTTCACTCAGCACCAAAGTAATAGATTTGAAAATAAACTAATTTTAAATCAACCAGATGAGTGAAGCACTAATACTACACCATGGGCTTCAGCTGGATATTCACAAAGAAGAGACGCAAGATATTATGGAGGTTTTACCAGGATGGAACTTTCATTTTATCCCAATACACCAGGATACCATTATTTCTGATAGTGCTCTACACAAAGGTTTATACTTCACGTGACCCTGAACAAAATACCTTATGTCCATACTGAATATTTGATTATGTTTCTACAAGATCCTTCTAAAATAGTTACCTTTATTCACACTCATTTTAAAACTAAATTTTAAAGTTTTAATCTCCTTGAACTAAAGGGAAGATTGTAAATTTTCTGGATGAAGACTTTAAAAGTTTAGAAACTAACAAACTGTATCTCTGCAGAAGGTTATTAAATAATACCCCACATCACAGCAGCACCAAACTGCTCTCTAAGTTTTCAATTTTTCCTTCAGAAATACAGTCACAGGTATAACTTCTCTAGGTCCTGTACTTTCTGTAGGCTTGCAGCTGTTCCACTGGCAACTGTCACGTTGTTCCTCTGTCATGAATGTATCTGGTTTCAAATTGTGCTTTCATTCACTTTTGCCAAACCAGGAAACCTGAAGCTTCCAACAATGAAATAATTACTTCAGTATATAGTTAGAAGCCGCGCACACAACACCTCATAGTAAGCCACACACACCTAACACAATGGAGAATTCTATTTTAGTTTCCTGTGTGAGCTTAATAGCAAAAAAATACAAGGGCAACAGGAATGTAAACATGGAGGTTCAAGACAAAAATAATCTTATTTCATAAAACCTACTTGTCAACTTCAACATAATTTCAGTATGCAGTTTGTCAATTCTTGTATTTTGACAGTTACTTCTTTAAAGAGACACTCTGCTAACCCCCAAAAAAGAAAAGAAAGAAAGCCTGAATTAAAAAATGGCCTTCGTTTTCACTTTTTAGCTACAGCACTTCATTACCTTGATACAAAATGTCAATCCCAACAACTCATTATAGTGGTAAGAATCCTATGACAGAACAAGTTTCCTTTCTGCCTTATCCAGTAACACCAAACTAAAAAATCTATCATGGTTTCATACACTAACCTGTTCAAGAAAAACAAAGTACTTCAAACGCTTATTTCTATTGTGTAGTTTAAGAACACTGTTTCAAAGTCAAACTATACTGTTACATATACCAAACGCAAAGTGAGACCCAAGATTACCTTGCTAAATCTAGAAGTACCGTAAATGCTGGCTGCTGCTCTGGAGACCAAGTTAGCTGAAATGCATACAGCTGTCATATAATCCACACTCTTCCTCCTCCTCAGACAAAGCTACCAACTGCCAAATGTCATCTAATAGTTAGCGTATGTAAAGCGAAAGGGCTAGACTATGACATCAGTTTATCTACTCCTTAGAAAATAGTTTTGAAGTAAATCTGCAGCCACTCTGACCTTCAAAATTCTAAAAAAAAAAAAAAAAAAAAAAAAAAAAAAAAAAAAAAAAAAAAAAGCTTGCCAAAGAGAACAAAACAGGAAAAAATAAATCTATTATTTATTTACAGGTGTATTCTACATTTTAAAATGAGGGGGAAGTTATTTCTAAATGTTCTCTTCTTTAAAAAAAAAAAAAAAAACAAACACCAAAATCCTACATTAGGAGAAGATGAAAACAACCAGAGTCAAACATCAAAATCACATTCTTTGTATCTGGCTTCTAAACACAATACGAGAGGAACATTCATCACTAAGTAAGAGAAATTAAGTAAATATCTGTGAATGGTGCTTTGGAGCCAACTGAAAAATCAAGAAAGGCAAAGCAGAAATAGACAGTGTATCTAATCTGTCAGTCACCCAAACATAATTAGCTGTTATCATCATTAACAATAATGAAGATCACTTTTCTACAATCTCCAAGAGACAAATGACAAAAGGAAGGATGTCACATACAGAAATGTCTGAATTCCTCCTTTCTTCTAAGGAGACAGTCAGCATATATGCTTAACAAAAAGTGCATGAAATGGAAGCATGTGTTCCTGCCCCTCTTGAAAATAGCCACTTCAAAAAATGTTTACAAATTTAGTTTATATTTTTGAGAAAACTTTGTTGCTGCAGTGGACTTTGATCCTCAGCATTTGCTGGCATCTAGTCCTGCCCTTCCTGAAGCTCTCCACAGCAGTTAATTTCACCAGTCTTAAAGATGACAGAGAAATCTCAAGAAATTTCAAGAAGAAAATTTTATTGTTTTGGTTTTTTTTCTTTTTTTTTCTTTTTTTTTTTTTTTTAAGTACGATTCCTTTCCATCCATATGGCTTTCTCCCATTTGCAATAAGACCACAGAATGAAGATGAAACAAACAACTGTATACAAGCAGACACTAGACGAAGTGGAGGATCTGGAAAAAGTTTGTAATTCCTCCTTCACCCCCTCCTCACCCCCCCTAGGCTGCCATGCACGACAGAGTACACACTCCATTCATAAGGAATTTGACGAGGCAGCAGATCAGGTTATTAGGCTAAATGACAAGAGTGAGATGGCAAGACAAAGAATAAAACTGCAAAATGTCTAGCAGGTAAGAACTACGAAGTATTGTTCATAGCAAATTAATAATTTTTTAGAGGACTTAGGAGATTTCTAGTACTTGTACTAGTACAAAGTACTTGTGAGATTTCTATTTTTGAAACTAGATGCTTCCTCGTCTCCTGCCTCCTCTTCTTCCGCCCCCTTCTTTGCTAACAGACAGGGCTCAGAGTGTGCTGGGTTAATAACCAGACCAGGTCAGCCTGCAAGAGATTATTTTAAGCTGTCTGCATTTTTTAGATAGGAGTGGATGTGACAGGCTACCCAAGAGAAGACCAAATATAACAAGAGGTCATCTGTATCATATTGTCGATATTTTAAGCCTGAAATTTACTGAAAACAAGAACTTAGACATTCCATAGACAGGGTAAAAATATTACAGCATAAGCCAGTTTCACAAAATTCAAAGCACTGACAGTTCTTTTGGACAATCCATTTTGACCCTGAAAAATGCTTCCAAAACCTCATTAAATCTTTCTGCTCTATGAACTGAGCCTGAAAAAAGTTCTGATGTCTATTATTCCTTCATTAGTGAGCTTAGGTAGAGGGTAAACAACCTGAGCATTTTTCCCACAACTTGATTAAGAAAGAGCTGCAAGTGACCTCGCCTTAATCTTTTTAATTCATGGAATTAATTTATCATTTAATTTATCAATATTTATCAATTAATTTATCAATGTTCTAGCTTTTTTTCTGCTTGGAAAATACACATCAATTTCTCTCCTTTTCCTATAAATTTTCTCAGAATCACTGAATAGTTGAGGTTGGAAATGACTACTGGAGATTAGCTAGCCCAACACCCCTGCTGAAGCTGTGTCAGATAGATTGGCTGCTCATGGCCATGTTCGGTCAGGTTTTAAATATCTTCAAGGATGGAGAATCCACAACCTCTCCTGGAAGCCTGTTCCAGCGCCCGACCACCCTCACAGTAGAAGTCTTCTCTTATGTTCAGATTGAAGTTCATGTATTTCAATTTATGACCATTATCTCTTGTTCTGTCACTGGACATCCCTAAAAAGAGCCTGGTTCCATCCTCTTTACATCCTCCTTTCAAGTATTTACATGTTGATGAGATCCCCCTGAGTCAACCAAAAACAAGCTCATAGGATATGGTTTTGACCCATTCTTCAGTTTATCTTCAAAAGTATTTGCATTAATTCCTAGTTATTTCATTAGAGACCTTTTTCTGCATGAGCCAGAAACAAAGAATTTTATGATAATTTATTGTAATCCTTCACTTTAAGGCCTGTATATCTTTCACTGTATAAGAGAACAATATACTTTACTGAAATAAATTAGATTATATGAATTAAGAGATCAGATGGTCTGCATCCTTCCCCCCCCCCCCCCCCCCCCCCCCAATAACTTTCTCTCAATTATTTTTATTTGGTTATTAGGGCATTTGTTGTTTTTTCTTACATCTTTTTAGTATGTACCAGTGGTGCATCAGCCTCTTCCTCAAAGAGAAAAATACATACTGCATTTGCTGAGGGCTAGGGAAAGAAAGTTTTACAGTAGGTTCACCAAATTTTTGGAAAGCAGCTGTCTCTCCCTTCTAAGAGTCATCACTCTCTAGCTCTTGATCCTAGCTCTCCTTTCCGTATACCCAACCTGCCAACACTCCTTTTTTCCCCCCATGCCCTCTCCAAAACAGCTAGCACAAACCACAAATAAGTAAAGTCTTCTGTTTTATTAACTTGCATCTTAACCCACCTTGATATCCATTTTTGGTGAACCTCGCTAATAATGCATGCCTTCTCAAGTGGTCAACTAGTGCTTCTTACTGTTATCTCTCTATTATTTAGAGTGAGAGCATTTGAATAGGTGAGAGAGCCCTACTACTTTCCAAGCTTCAGTAAGCTGAATGGACATATCCAACCAACCCAATAAATCTTGCCAGAGCCACAGACTTTGTGAAGCACAGTGCAGAGAAACCTAACATAGCACAGGTATTTTTTTTTTTGGCTCGCTGCCTTTAGGAACCAAAATAGCCCTCTGCCTGAACTGGTAAATCCTGCCATATTTATGACAGTCAGAAGGGGACCGGATTGGGAAGATGAACTCTGCAGATTGATATGATTTTGCAAAAACAAACAAACAACCCGTAGCATAAATAGTATTTTGTAGTATGTGATCTAATAACTTTTTCACAAAATATTGGATCACTTATCCATGACCTTTACACCCAAGTGACAGATGAAAGAACTATTATGACTATGCACTGCTCCAAAACTCCATCGCACACCATGCCTTGAAAAATAAAGCAGCTTGATCTTTTATTTGTACCTGACTAAGTGTATTTTAATTCTTCTCAAAGAGGAAATAAAGGATAACGATTTGGAGATTGAAAAGGCATATTTGAGACATCAGATATCATACAGAATTACTGAATATATTACATTGCTATTGACAAAAATAGTATGTGCCTATCTACATTTCTAGCTAGTTATTTTTCACTTACTGATTAGAACCATCATCGTTCCCTCATCACATCTGGAGTACTGTGCTCTGGGTTTCCCACTACAAGACAGACATGGAATTACTGGAGCAAATCCAGCAAAGGGCCACTAAAATGATTAAGGGATTGGAGCATCTTTCATACAAGGAAAGACTGAGAGAGCTGGGACTGTTTGGCCTGGAGAAGAGAAGGCTCAGGGGATATCTTTCCATTGCCTGCTCTTCTCATTGGTGTTCACTGACAGGACAAGCGGCAATAGACACCAACTGGAACACGTGAAACTCCATCTAAACATAAGAAAACACTTTTTTACTGAGAGGGTCAGACAACAGAACAGGTTGCGCAGAGAGGTTATGGAGTCTCTACCCTTGCAGATATTTAAAACCTGACTGGACTTGGCCCCCAGCAACCTGCTCTAGCCAACCATCCTTAAGCAGGAGGTTAGACTACATGAAGAGGTGCCTGCCCGCCTCACCAATTCCGTGATTTCTCTAATACAGTTCAGCTTCTGAAAACAATTTTCTTTGCACCAAGTGCATGCCATGTTTTCCATGAAAAAGTTATATCCCACTATAGTCTACATATATTACTGGATCATATTTACTGCTATACATTTTTTCTTTGCATTAGTTTCTGAAAACATGGTATGTTTATGCACAAACTACATCTTTCTATCTATGCCTGTGTCATAACTATAACACCATATAAAAACTATCAATAGTTTAGGTTTTCATTAATTCATGTAAATACATAAGCCATTAGAAGCAGGTTCTTTCCCAAGCCACAAATATACTAACAAAATACTAAAATTCCAGATCAGATAAGTTACCTGATGTACGTGTCTCCCTATACAATAACCATCAGAAATATGAAAGGAATAGTGTTTTGGTATCTAGTGATTCAGTTTATCAGCAGCTACAGGTGAATGTATTTATTTATTTTTTATTACTAAAAGGAAATATGCCACAGGATACAAAACTAAGACAAAATTCTGCATTTAGGTTGACTGATTATATATTCACTTCATAAATTTGGAAACATGCTCCCAATCAAAAGGTCACTCAGGAAGCAGATGATGACTTAGGCAAACATGGATAAGTTATCACCACTTAAATGTGACACATATTCTATGTGGATGTACAGTCTCTAATTTTATTATGTGTTCTTCTGCCTTAACAGTACATCTACAGACATAATGCAGGCCTGTGCAGTTGCAAGAGATAAACAATCTAAGTAATTTAGATTCCTATTTAAGTAGTTGAAATTGTAAACCTTTCTCAAACATTTAGTTTTGTGTGACCATTGTTTAATAAATGGTTAACTATTTTACTTTCTTCAGATACAAAACCACTATCAGTTTTCTACAATGAGAATAATTTCCTTTCTATCTTCTTAAGCCTGCACTTATGATAGAAAAAGAGTGAATAAGTTCTCATGGTCTACAAAATACATATTTCAAAAACAAGATTTCCAAAACTGCTAATCAGTATCAGCGCTACCATAATCGTAAGCTATACCCAGAGAATTATTTTGACATAAGCGTTTTAGCAGAATATATGGAAAAAAACAAACAAAAAATAAAAATCAATGTGTATTTAGTTCACGTGAGCAAACCACAAGTTTCTTCTCCCAGGTGTAAAGAGCAATATTTCTTTTGTTACATACCTTGCAAATCATGAAAGAAAAACAGTGCACCTCATTAATACATCAGTACATGCAAGATTAGACATCTGTAATCCTCATTCTTTTTGCAGCATCATTATATTAGAACTACTATTACTTTGAACCATAGAAAGAGAGGAAAAGAGAATTACAAATTATATTCTTCAGTTTCTTCCAGTTTTTTTTAACCAGCTACTATGCCTTGGCTAACCATACAGCCAAAAGATAAAGCAGTTGCAATACTATAAGTGGTTATTATACAATTCTAGACTAGATTTACCGGTGTTAAGTTCTCATTTACTACTTAATTAGCATTATTCAAATGCAGATATTCTGAATACATAATACAAAATATGTACAATATTATCCTCTCAGTCTGACTATTTCTGAAGCAAAACACACTGCTTATATGAAAAGGAGTAGGTAAGATTTTCAGAGGTATGTTCTACACTGCCATTAATACAGCAGAGCTTCATCAGGCTCAGTAACATAGAAGTCTGGTGATCTTATTTTGTATTACAGAACAGACCATTTATTGAAAAATGGAGTCTTAGATGAAAAGGGGAAAGAAACTATTAAGCTGATGTGAGCAAAGGAAGCCACTTAAAACCTGATAAATGACAACATGTAGCTATTGAGCATCCACCTAGTTTAATCGCTGCAGCACACAGAGGGCCAGAGAGGCTCAGGTGGCTGGACAGAAAGTTCAATTTTGTTTCTTGCGTCAAAGCATAAGCCAACCATGCCAAACCACGGGCAAGGAAGGTCAGTTATTCAGACTCTCCTAAATCTAGGATTCTTTGAATAGATTGACCAACCAGTACAGAATTCAAAAGCACTTACCTTACTTCATACAAATCTCTGAATGCATAATAAATTTTAAATAAAATTAAAAATAATTTTAATTAATTTTTTTTTAAAAATAAAATAAATATAAACTCCTTCCATAACTTTTTCTCTCTTGGAAACAATATGTAGTTGGAAAAGAAAGCTTATAGTTTTACTAGTGTCATTAATATGATACAGACTGAAAACTACTACTCCAGGAAAAAAAAAAATAGAAGTACAAACTGCAATTGTACGTAGGGTATTATACTGCAGAAATTATGTTCTAGCCTGCATTAGGAACACCTGGAACTGTCTGGAAGGACAGTCTGGTCCTGCATCTTCAGCAGGCGTGGGTACTTCACTGTGAGTTGTTGTTAGAAATTCTGCCCTCTCTCTGCTCTGCCTCCCATGTTTGGCTGGCCTCCCTAGTCAGGTATCTCATCTATGCTGCAGATGTCTGCCATGGGAACTGTGTGACTATACCTGGCTCAGTCAGAAAGAAAACTATTGCCTCACACCAGATGCAACGTAGTCAGAAAAGCTGGCCACCAGCATGGACATTAGAATTGCAGAATGGTCAGATTTGGAAGGGACCTTAAAGATCATCTAGTTCCAACCCCCCTGCCATTGGCAGAGACACCTCCCACTAGACCAGGCTGCTCAAAGCCCCATCCAGCCTGGCCTTGAACACTTCCAGGGATGGGGCACCCACAGCTTCTCTGGGCAACCTGTTCCAGTGCCTCACCACCCTCACAGTAAAGAATTTCTTCCTAATATCTAATCTAAAGCTACCCTCTTCCAGTTTAAAACTGTTACCCCTTGTCCTGTCACTACACTCTCTCGTAGAGTCCCTCCCCACCTCTCCTATAGGTCCCCTTTAGGTACTGGAAGGCCGCTATAAGATCTACCTGGAGCCTTCTCTTCTCCAGGCTGAACAACCCCAACTCTCTCAGCCTGTCCTCACAGGAGAGGTGCTCCAGCCCTCGGATCATCTTCATGGTCCTCCTCTGGACCCGTTCCAACTGGTCCATGTCCATTAGATGCTTGAACATCAGGTTTTTACAAGCTTAGTTTGCCTCCTAGGCAAACATAGCTTAGTGTTGAACTTAGGAACAATAGAACATTTTGGGACAGTACCACTTAAAGAAAATTCTGGTTTTATTTTCCTGCCCCAAAATAGGAATATTTTAGGAAAAAAAATGAATTATGCAAAGGAAGCTCTTGTCAGAAAACAGAAGTTTCTAACCAGCTTCAGTAATGATCTTTCACATTATTCCTGTGTAAAAGAACATAGAGTGGTGGAGCACTGCAGAATTATGGTGCTTGAAAAGACTGGAAATGAGACTAGAATGAATAAAATAAGAATATGAAGCATAACTTATATAATTTATAGTTTGTTCATATAAAATTTATCTACTCTTACAAAACCCAACATTTCAGTTATAAAAATAATCAGGAAAAAAGCTAAAATTAGGCTAGTTTCTCTGAACACTTACTTATATACCTTTATACCTAGGAAAATAAATGGGTTTTTTGTGCTTTGCGTGAAAGAGAAAAAGACAAAAGAGGAAAGAGTGACTACTACAAAAATTAGCAGCCTAGCTTACAAGTTTACCTAAAACAACTGTGTCTGCTTTTAACCTGATTTGATTTCACATTGATCACATCCTCATAATATTAATCTAGAAAGCAGGGAGGTAGAAGGGATTCAACTTCACTCCCCCCCCGCCCCAATCTGCCCATGACACAGAAAGAAGGAACACGAGTACAGCACTTCTTCCTATGATAACCATTGAAGGGTAACTTCAGTGCGAACATGAAAGCAGGAAAATTTTGAAAGCTTCTCTTAAACAAAAGTTTTCAGCATTTTATTTTCCTACTTCCTCCTACAGCTGCCGTAAAATTGTGAAATTCTGGGTTATAATTTAGTATAGCTTTAAATCTACAAATGTTTATCACCTCTTACCTTTAATTTTTGGTACACACCTCTGATACATGTTTGGCACTAGACTGCCTCAGGATTGTTGAATGAGCCACAACACATATTGTGGCCCTGTACTATTCCATTTCTTCTCTACAGAAGAAATCTCCCACAACTACTTCTCCTTCTCGCTACTATTTCCCTCACCTTGTAACATGAGAAATCCATATTGCTAGTTTTGCATGTATATCATTGCTTTTACATTAGGGTTTTTGTTTTGTTTTTTTGTGTTTTTTTTTTTTTTTTTGAAACAGTTTGTGAAAGACTAAAAGTGTTTAATCTGGACCACAAGCAACTAAGCATAATTCTGAAACTCTTACACAATTATACACAGTTTATTTTCCACTGTTTATCATATTCAATATGATACTCCATTCTTCAAACAAAAGCAGTTACAGTACATATTTACTATGTCTGACAGTGACCAGATTACTAGATATATTAACTGAAGACTTTTTTATGTGGCAGATTTCTCTCTAGATTATAGTATTCTTGGTGAACCCATGGAGTGAAAATAGAATTAATGAATTTGACCAAGTTTTTCAAGTTTGTATTGAAATACTTCCCAAATGCTTGCATGCTGTTGAATGTAAACAATTTATCTATAAATCCCCAAAGGCAGATTTTATTCAGGAGTAAACATGCATGCACACATGGACAGGAAGGTGTCCATCCCCCATGAAGTTATTCATTTCTTTACTGTGCTGCAGGGAGCATGTCTTCGTTAGATGACAGATTGTGTTCAGCCAACATGAAGTATTTCTAAACCTGAGCCACACACTAGAACTATAAAGCTATCCAGTTGGACTAGATCAAGGAATCTGCAGAATTAGGGGCTATAGGAGGATGACTGCAGCTCTTAACTCCTGTTGCAGAAAATATCAAGATGTCATCATTTTTGGCAACTGTAGGCTCAGGATTTTCTACAAGCAGCCTAATTAGCCCTTACAAAGGACACTCTTCCAGCGTATTATGCTAGTGTCTATTTCTGGTCATATTAGCTCTTTTCCAGAGGAAGACCAAGCTAAGAATTTCCAAATCACCAAAATTATTTTATTTTTGGCTTATCCAATGCATTAAGGAATGCAATCATCCTTCTGAATAATAACAGCTGTATAATAAGTGTTGCCTCAATGTGATTGTACCATACGCTTCAATATTAATGAGAGGCAGTCTGCCAAGTAACAAATTTCAAAAAAGACTGAACTTCACTTGTATGCTGAGCCATATAAATAATTCTCTTATGGGTTTGTTAAGATGCTTTAGATATCCCAAATGAATTCAGTTTGTGAGATGTCAAACATCAAGACTAACAGTAGCACAGCTGCCATTTTATTCAGAAGGCAGGGTAATACTACAAATATCCTAAAAATATATTTGTCACTGGTTAGAAATTATTCTTACCTTTGGCTAGAAGGTTTCCCAAAGGATGCCAACTTGAGTCACTTTTTTTCTGATATCAGTAGAATGGAGATACCTGCAAGATAAATGAGAAAGGCTTGGGTCTTTTTATTTTTAGAGGAACATGTGCATTTATGATAAGGCACTAAGGCATAAGTAAAAACAATAATATTAAATGAACACTTGTGTAACATGAGAATCTACTAATTTATACATAAAAATAAAATATAAAGAACAACTCACTGGCTTTAAAATTCAGCCTAGTGTAACATACCATATGTATGTGTTGCAACAGAGAATTTACAGCCATTATCTGCGTAAATTCCTGGCAATAGCTGGAAAAAAAAAAAATCTTTGCCAGAAGAAGAGGTCATGAACCAGTAGCTGCTGAACAATCAGACTGTTTCATGATGGCTCTGCGTCAAAGGTCATGATAAAGGGTCCACAGCTATTCCTAGAACCCAAGTAGCTTAATAATGTTTTCAATTACAAGTCTGAGAAGAAACCATGAAGTTCCATAAAATGTTTTGAGGGAAGACAGTAGTCAGTTCATCCAAAAGGCTGAGAGACATTCTATGAAAATCTGTGGCATGGCAGTATCTAACACTGCAAACTTTACATTTCATAGACGATAAAAAAGCCCAAAAAATCCAAAACCACAAAGTTGTCGAAACATTAACAAAGGTGACTAAACTGCAGAAAACTCAGTCTCATAAACAGGGAAATATTATTACTCTGAATGAAGTAAAATAAAAGTATATGTAAAGTGAAAATATTTTAGATAGGTCTGATCAACGTACAAAGATATAGAACATAAAACTATCATGTACCAATAAGGTGATTTGGCTTTCTATTTTATATCTGCACTAACACAGTTTCAAAGGGAGTTCATTTTAACATGACCTCAGATAGAAAAATCTGGCTTGAAAATACACAATGTTACATTCATACTGAAAGAAAGGAAAAAGAAAACACACACAGCAGGAACAGATGTTATTTCCTGTACTAAATCACCACCACAGGGATAAAAATAATTCTAGTAAGTATTTTACAGAATAGTGCATACAATGGAAAAGAACACAAAGACTCAACTGCAAATCTAGGTATTATAGACACCAGTAACATAAACAAAAAGCCATACAGATGGAATGCAGGACAGTTTACTATTATCCTCATCTTAGGCCTAGGCAAAACTAGGCAGCCGCTTAAGTCTGCCTTTACCAGGATGCTCACAGTAGTAAAAACCTACCTGGCTTGAGCAAGCACTTCTGCCAGCGCAAATTTTATGGGAGAGCTAAACCAAAACTAAACTCTACCAGTAGCGGTTGTTGACCAACATCATTCAATAACTAATCTGTTTGACGACAGAAGGTAGACTTTAAAAAAACCCAGGATATTAAAAGAAAAATCGCATTCCCAACCTAAAAATTACATCTGATGAAGACAAATTTCAACATAAACCTCACTGAAGTAAAAGCTGAAACTAAAGCCATAGACAAACATGTTAACCTTTTTATTTACCAATCTGGAAAAAAGAACTTGAGAACACAGTGACAATATCTAAAACACATAAGAAATAAGAGTATCTAAATTCTAAACAATACCTGCATATAGTAAAACCAACAGCTGAAGAATGAAAGGAAGTCCAGCAGGACAGATTTGTTTTCTCACCTAGGTTATTCCTGGGAGCAAAACTGTATATCCTTACACAAATTGTAGACTGGCATGTATTTTCGTCTAATCTGACAAACTGAAGACAACAATTTAATGCAAGAATTATCATAATTTACAAGTGATACACAGACCTCTATATAAGTACAAGTCCCTACTGTAGTCTTATAGTGTCACTATAAGATAGACATCTGTTCCAATGTAAAACTGAAATTAAATCATAAACTAAATCAAATATATATATATATATATATATATATATAAAAACACAGAAAAATATTCAATAAGCCTCTCCGGACAGATAAGAATAACTGAAACCCATCCTTATTTTCCACTAGGAGCCTCTGAATTCGTACGTTGCATTATCAGGATAAGAGGAATATCAGCCATTAGCGAGCACAGCTGGAGAACCAGAAAAGTAAATACATGAGACGAAAATAATTGCAAAAATGGAAAATAATTTTTTTAGAATGACTATGGAATCTGGTTAGTTTTCCAAAAGAAACTGGTATCAATTTTCTATAAATAACTTTATGAAAATATTGTCATTAGCTTTGTCTTTCATACAAAAAAAAAAAAAAAATAGATGTCTTCATACGTTGCAGATCACTAGAAGAGCAAGCTTCAAAATATCTGTCTCAAAGACAATTTCCAGATTACCTATTTATGGGAATAGAAAGTGGAATCAATTGATCCCACAGAGTAAAGTAGGATTTAGAAGATTATGCAGCTCTTTTGTGAGGCAGCCAAATGGGAAAACACTAGACTTTGTCCACATTTTTTTTTTTAATCCCAAATTCTTATACAGAACACCGCATCAGGGGAAAAAATATTTAAGAATTTAAAAGAAAAATAATTGAATCTATTTTAAAAAAAAAAATACTTCATTGTTTCACCAGCTTTCCAAGAGTTTTCTTCATAACACCTTGCCTTTACATTCATTAAGATCTACAAATGGAAAAACAAAACCCTCAAAACTTAAAGTAATGTATGTTCCTTTAAACTCATATAAAGTAACAAATTCTAAATCAGAAATCAGGAGAAACTGCCTCTTTTCTTAAATGTACTTTAAAACTTATTTCTAGCATTAGATGTCGTAAGACTCCTGTGCGTAAGGTGATTATCATACATCTGGTTTTCCTTGTCATCTCATCTTTTACTGTTCCCAGAGTCCCACCTGTGTTGTTTCATTCTCCAGGAAGTAAATGCATTTCATTTGCTGGTTTGTTAGTCTTTTCTTTTTCTAAATGTCCTCTGGAATTGAAGACTAGAGACTTGCTTCTACAGGCAATGTCACTGAGGAAGCCTGCTTGGCCAATGACAAGGCAAAGAAGATTTCACCTAAGAAGATATCTGAAATGCCGGTAGAAGTAATTCCTAAGTAGATTAGGAAGGCCAATCCTTATTAGTACTTCTGTCTGGCATAAGGTCAGACATTCATAGCTGTTGCCTGCCATACACTGCACCTTTTTTTCAACTACGAAAACATGATTTTTCTGCCTGAATCTTTGGTATTACTGATGTCCAATCTTTTAATATTTTCTATTCCTATTTTTTTTATCATAGGAAAAGCAGAAAGAGATTAATATCAGGACCAGACATCTGCTTTTCTCCAGGCAAGTATTCTTTCTCTACCCAAAAATATGTTGGCTGTGCAGAAGAAACTGATTTCAGAAAAAATGGCGTAGATTGCATCGTCCTAGTCAGGAGAGACCAGTTCCAAGCAAGCTTCCTAATGCTCTGAAACACTGTACAGATGGTCACTTCAGAAATAAGCTCCACAGCAAATTCAGTATGTCCAGAATATCAACTTGACACAGCCAATCCACACAGTAAGTCTGATGTACCCTGGACATGCTCGACTCATAATGTAGGAGCCATGTTTCTGCTGGGATATGTGAGGGAAAATAGAAGAACTTTCATGGGAAGGAAGAAGCAGCAGTAAATCTCTGTAAAATAAGCCTAGCAAATCTGCTAAAAAGAAGCTGATTTATTACATTTGCAAGATGCATAAGAAAACCATTTCTTACATGTGAAATGTAAATCTAATAGTTTCCTCATTAAAGAATATTCAGGACAAGAATGTAATTACATCTGAGATCCCATTCACTTTGAAAAAAATATTAAGTTCAAAATTATACATAGTCCAGCAAAATAAATTTCACATGGCCACAAAGACTAGCTAATGCTTTGTTGAGTCATTTGGTCTAGGTTGTAGGATACTCTTGGCATTCATTTCTCCAAGACTCCAAGCTTTTAAGAAGAAGCTTTATGCTTCCCTCTACACCTAGGCAAAATCTCATTCATGACTGCAGTAGCTCTTTCTGCAACGGTCCAACTAGAATGAAGAAAGAATTAAAAAATACAGAGAGAAAGGCAACAAGCAGACAGATACTTCTGGCCTAGAAGAACACAAAACCAAATACAGGCAGCAAAAGTATCATTCTGTTTCTTCTATAAGGACAAACACAAGGCACATACTCCGTTCACCAAGACATGCCAGAAGACAGACCACTCTCAGTTGCAATGTACATACACACGCTCCAGTCTTATTTGCCAAATTAGACTGAAAAACCCAGACATTAGGATTTCCGTGTGATGAACTGGATCCTGTGTGAATCAATCATGCAGGGCGAGAAAAAAAAAAAAATTAAAATCATGTCTGTAACAGGGAACGCTGCTGCTGAGGCTTTTTGGATTTGAATACCCATTACAAAACCAAAAGTGGAGTTCAGTATCTATTAAGCAAGCAAGATTTCCATGCTTACAATTGCCTTTTCTCGGTATTCAAATATTAACTACTTTTAACATATGGAGCAAAAGAAATGATAAAAACTACTACAATAAATTTCCATTTTCAAGTGTGACGACAGTAAAAGAACTGCATATAAAATACATACAGCTAATAACAAGTAATATTGTATACATATTTTTCTCTACCTTTCTCAGTTTTATTGGCAAAGCTATTGTCTCTCCTATCAGCTTATATATAACCAGAGGTTTCAAGAAAGCCAGATTATTCTATAATGCTTAAGCAGAATTTAGAATTAAATGCCTAATCCACAATTCTCACTGGTGGTAAAGGTTCTTGCTGGTGCTACAGAAGATAAATGAAAAATCAAATCGCTATTTGCAGAAATTAATTTTGTAACACAGGCCAGAATAAGATATCCTGATTCACACCAGAATTCTAGTTAAAGTTTTCACAGGTGAAGCAGAACTTTGAGAATATGTACACTCTACACATACATTTGAAACCATTACTTTCAAGAAAAATCCAATTATGACATTTCTGTAGCAAAGACAACTGTCTTTCAAAGACAGTCAGCTGGAAGACAGATGTGCAAAAGTATCTTGAACCAGCAATTAGAAGTACACATACCAAAAGTGCTTGCTTTTAAATAAAAGCCACATTCCATAAACGGTTAGCTTCTATTTTGAAGTGTGGCCTATATCTGACCAAGTTCTTACAATGACCACAAGTTACACAGGGTACTGGGGACCAAACCAAAACACTCCATGTCCTAACTCCTGCTTTGATTTCAGCGACTAATGGGGGCATCTAGCACTTCTCAGGGTCAAGACTGAAGTGATTACATGTATTTTGCTGTTTATTTCCCCTCCAAACACTAAACTCAATTTAAATCCATATAACTTCCAATATTCCCAACACAATAGGCTGATCTCTGTAAAGGCACTTTTCCTTCCTTTCATACAGAAAATATCCTGTAAACAGCCTATTTCCCACTCTCTAAGTGACTCCTTTTGTTTACAGGAAGGAAAGGCAACAGAAATCGTGCCATAAAACAGTGAGAGCTAAAAAGTTCTGCTTCACTTCCTACTGCGCAGGTGTTTCATACGTGAAATCTATTGTAAGTCTTCATTTCATAGAGAAAACATGCTGCTGCTTTTTGAAATTCAGACTGAGCAATAGAAAACAATAAGGTTAAGGAAGTAGAAGCATGCTTTACTGTGAAACAAAACAAAGATATACAATAAACAAGCCATAAACAAGATAAACAATGTATTTTTCCCCCCTCAGCTCTGTATAATGAGACACAGAAGAACAAAAGGCACCAAGATTTAGAAAGTGAAATGTAACGAAGCACAGACTCAAGAAAACAAACTCCACTTTCTGTCTTTCCTTTCTCTGTGTAGTTCCTGCTATAACATGCTCAAACCATTTTTTCAAGGCCCTAAATGTAAGCTATACAAGGCAATATCTTTGCTTTAGAGCTTGTAAAAGCCCTGGCTTTGGACACCACAATTCTTTTACGCATTGACTTGTGAACTGGGTTTTCCTTCTAAATCCATAATCTCTTTCTTAATTTTACGCTGCCCAAATAAACACATACAAATCAATGTTCAATCACCTCTGACCGCAAAAAAATGACAAATAACTTGTGTTGGTTCAGGATGCCTGGCACCTCAGCTTGCACGCTTGTTTGTGAGTTTCAAAAATACCAACATCCATCATAGTAAGAATTACATTCATCACTCCAAGATCTAGAATCCTCTGATGGCCAGTGGTGTGTGGAAAATTCGAATTCTAAAAAAAGTCAAGCAGATGAGCACACTAATCATGTAGCAGGCTACACATACCACTCAGTTTAAAAGAAAGTTGAGAACGTTATCACTATCACATACTGTCACAGCACATCTATCACAAGTACTGTCACAATATGACAGTATATGAAATATAAAAATACTATCACAAAGTTAAATTTGCCTCTCTGTGGAAGGGATACCTTATTTGACACAGGCTGGCCTAACCTCACCAGCTACAGTCAGTTTGTAAATATTTCACCACAACAGTAAACATTGTTCCTAGTTCTACATAACCAGCCTCCGTGCATGCAGCAGACGAGGGATGCCTCCCCAGTGGATGCATTTCTAAACTCTGAGCATCCAACTGAGTGTAGCGGAGGGAACAGCATTCAATCACCAGAGAGCACACTGCCCAAACACCCATCTCCTACCTTAAAGCAACAGCAAGCCTGCTGGAAGGACCAAATGGGCCCAAGACAATTTGACTGTGATGGGCTAGATCACCATTGTTTCAATCAAAACACTTTCAATGAAACATGCAGTTAGTTGGGGTTTCTTAAAAACAGCTTTCCATACCAAGCTCAACTGTCCTGTTATGTGATCAGTTACCTGGGAAAACAAGTTACGTCACTGCAGTCTGAATACTTAAAGAAAGATTTGCTAATTACAGGCAATTAATTACACAGCAGTACTAATTTGAAAAGCAATGTCCATTCAGCTTTTGTCTGCTTAAGTCTCAGATTGAGCATTGAGAAGAATTGTTTATAGAACCTGCTAAGCAACCTGTAACTTCGGACGATCCTTTCTCTGAGATGGATAACAAACAGCACTTGCTAAGAAACATGTAGGGTGGACAGTGCAATATACTCTACTGGCTCACTCTCTACTATAGGTCGCAGTGCGACTAGGTCTATCCTTAGGCCACCATAATTTTCTTATATACACTTGAAAGTAACTATACCTTTATCTATACCTGAATATGAAAAATCTAACTATACCTGAATATGTAAAATCAACTAGCCCTGCTCTGACTTGGAAGAGTGCTATCACATTTTGAATATCACCTCAAGTAAAGAACGTTCTTCATTATGAAGACAGGAAATGTAAGCTACAGCTCTACCTTTTGAACTCCCTTTTCAATTGGGAAAGGGTTTGTGCATCACACTAAAATGATTTTGTCAGAAATGAACAGAACACCACACATTGCCCATCATTTCACTGTCTTTTTAGCTACAATACATTGGCAATTAATATGGAATGTAATTATTTTTAATAAAAGGTAGTAAGGGAGAGCTAAATCTTTATCATTTATATTTTCAACATGCCACGTAACATATTGCCATTCATGTACATAATATGAACACCATCTTCATTCCCACCTTTTTTTTATTTTTCTTCTGTGAAATAGGCATTTTTTTTCTCCGTTTGCAACACCTATTTTGACCACACAGCAAAAGCATGTAATAATCAAGACCACAAAGAGAGCACGAAACAGTATCAATTCTGGCACTGCAAAATACCACGCTTGGACCGCAAATTATAGAAAATACAGTAGATATTATAGACTAGATAGCATAGCCACTTTCAGATCTCTTCTGTCTTTGCTGCTTTTCTCTTCTTTGCCAGGAATACCTCAACATTTAGTCCTTACATTCATTTTTTTTTTTCCTTAAAAAAAAAAAAAAAAAAAAAAACTTTGTACTATGCCAGACTTCATCACAGAAAGAGGTAAACAGCTTAGATGTCAGTGGCTTAGTATAACCGCAGCTAAGGCAAGTACCACACCCCATGATGAAAGAGAAGGGGTTCATAACTTCCCTGTGTTTTCAGAGTACAGCAATAAAACATTTGCAGTGCTTTTGATACCCCTTAACCACACAAAAAAGGAAAACTCATGAAAGTGTAAATGCTGAAAATATTAATGATAAAGATGAGTTACCAGCCTGGAACTGAAGTTACTAAACAAGACAGAAATCCTTGATAGTATCCACTAAAAAGCAGATTAAAAAAAAAAATATATAAATCAGCTAGAGAATGAAGTAGTACCTGACAACTTGCAATTAAATACAACAGGAATGTGGCAACTGACTTAGGGCAACTGCTTAAAAGCAGCAAAGATACAAATATTCGCAGGTCATAAAACAGGTGTGAAAAACTTAACTAAATTATAGTGCTGCAAACACTATTAACAGAAATAATAAGATGATTTTTTAATATATATTGTTACCATAGGTCTGCTTAATATTTTATTTGTCATTAATTTTTGTCTGGGGTGAAAAAATACTTTGTTATTTTTTAGAGTGGAAAGCAAGATTTTAAGTACTATGGAAAAATCCAAAACATTTCTTTATCAGCTCTGTTTTCTTCAAGAGTGAAAAGTACTATGGTTTTCAAATGCTATCAGTGGAGGGAAATTTTTCCGGTATTATTATTTTATCTCAAAAACAAGAGCAGATTTTTGTGACTATCATTTGCGGCTGCCTTACTGTGTGTAGGATATGCCTTTTGACAACGTTGTTTGCTTTTTCAAATAAACATATGAGCCACAGTCACTTTAGAATGGGGTAATAAAAGAAAGGGCATAGAGGATGAACAAAAAAACTAATCAGTATAAGCTTTGGAGTGGCTGAGAGGGACTTCTGGAAGTCATGCAGTCCAACCTTCTGCTCAGCGCAGGACTGTCATCAACACTAGAAAAGGTCGGGCATGGGTTTTTGTCTGGCTGAGTCTTCATGACCTCCAAAGATGGAAAATTCAACAGCTTCTCCAGGCAACTTGTTCCAGGGCTGTACTAGCCTCCCAGTAGTGTTCTTCCTCATGTCTAACCAGAACATACCACATCACAATTTGTGGCCAATCTGGTGCCACTGAGAAAAATTCAGCTCTATCATTTTTCTAACTACCCTTCAAGCAGCTATGGGACACTCTTAGGTGACCCAACAGCTGATTCTTTGTCAGAGTAAACAAGCCTAGCTCCGTCAGCCTCTCCTGGCAGATCATTTGCTCTAGCAGTATGCCTTCTTCCCATCCTATTGCTGCTCCCCAGTTCCTCAACATCCTTCCTGAACTGCAGGGAACAAAATTGGGTATTTTGACATAAATCAAGATCTTTAATGTACCATCCAGCTCTCCTACTGAAATATCCAGTAATTTAAAGAAACTGGTTTGCCAAATTTAGAAATTAATTTGATCATTTCTTCATTCAACACAATTATAACCTCATAGTGCTTTTCATACACACTGAACTTACGCATGTGATTGAAAATTCTATTCAAAAGTCTGTACAGTCCTCTTTCAACCTTAACTCTGATACAGCATTGAAAAAGCTGACAATGCCCAGAATTTAATTTGAACATCTCCCATTTCCCTTCGAATATCAGAGACAAAAATAGCATAATTGGTCATCAAATTCATTCCAAGAATATGATCCTCATAATTTACTACCATTGCTTTTTATAGACAACACTTAATTACATGGTGTAATAGTAGAGTAGAATCAGCCAGATTAAACACACACAATGCAAAACTAAAATGAGTATATAAGGTAAACGCACAAAAGAAAATAAAGAATTGATGGTGATCCTTTTGAGGAGTAGAGAGATCTAAACTATCTGCTGAGCTGATACGTACATTATAACTTAGTGTAACAATATGTATCCCTCTTTCAGGTCCAGAAGGACTAACTTGAAACCAACCCAAAACTGTCAGCATCCCAAATACCATTAATCCATATCCATAGATCAACAAGATTTGGTGACAGATTCTGGATACATAGAATCATATAATCGTCTAGGTTGGGAAAGACCTTTAAGATCATCAAGTCCAACCATCAACCTAACACTGCCAAGTCCACCACTAAACCATGTCCCTAAGCACCACACCCACCCATCTTTTAAATACCTCCAGGGATGGTGACTCAACCACTTCCCTGGGCAGCCTGTTCCAGTGCTTGATAACCCTTTTGGTGAAGAAATTTTTCCTAATATCCAATCTAAACCTCCCCTGGTACAACTTGAGGCCATTTCCTCTTGTCCTGTCACTTGTTACTTGGGAAAAGAGACCGACCCCCACCTCTCTATAAGCTCCTTGCAGGTAGTTGTAGGGAACGATAAGGTCTCCCCTCAGCCTCCTTTTCTCCAGGCTCCCTCAGCCACTCCCCATAGGACTTGTGCTCTAGACCCCTCACCAGCTTCAGTGCCCTTTCTTGTAGTGAAGGCCCCAAAACTGAACACACATTGATTATAGTTTCACTGAAGTCAAAGAAAGTTTGTCATAGACAAAAATCACAATGATTTCACCCATTAAGTGAACCAGGGGAAATAATACCTTTTATGAAGGTTGTAACACTGGATGTTTTAGGATATGGTAGCTGTCTTATACTAAGAAATTTGAAACCCATGGTAGTGTAAGTTCCACATAACAATTTTTATTTGAATAAACATTTTTTGGAGGTTGGAATGAGATAACAGATCTTTACATACTTCACAAAATTATAAACGAATTCTTCAATGAGTTTGACTAAGGAAACATTTTTACTACATTTTGGATTCCCATTGCAAATAGAGCATAATATTTATATACTTACACTATAGTCTAGGCTGTATTCTGTTTGCCTAACCAAAAAAAAAAAAATTTGCTCACCACTCTTTCACTCAGACAGTGTTTCTGTGAACTGTCGCTAAATAAATAATTGATATTACGTGTTGGGGGACAGGGGAAGTTGTTGGATTTGTTTAGTTTGGTTTTTGTTCCTCTCCACATCCCCAACCCCCATCTCCCTGATATAGCTGCAGAGAAGACTCATTCACAAGCATTTTTAATATGGGCAATTACAATTACCACCTCTACTGCTGTTTCACAGCCCTTTGTTCTTTACTGAATGGTAAAACAGCAGAACAGTCATTGAAGAAACTTGAAACTAAAACTTGGTTTCTGGTCAGGATTGCTTCACTTTGATTCCTTTTCCATTTATGTTTGACAGATACATTTTTTTCCTCTTCTATTTTTAAAAAACAGTGCATTTTGATTGTACAAAATTTCCAGTTCAAATTCTTAAATCCATTATTCTTGCAGATGAAGATTCAATAACTTACTTCAAACATGGCATAGTTTGTGTGGTTCTGAGTGAAAAACACACGTTCTGTATTTCAGACATGCCTAAATATGCCAGCCTGCCAATCAAACTAGAAGCATCCCAAAGGCACTATTGAACAAGAAGAGAGATGAGGAAAGGCAGAGATAATAGCCTGCCTCCTATAACACAAAAAATTACTAAGACCAAGGTTTATTTGTTGTACCAGAACTATTTGAAAGCAGTATTTGTCATGGACTTTTATAGACTTTACTGTCCGAGGAAAAAAAAAAATAGAACACATCTAAATTACTGAATAATTAGCAGTGATAACAGTTTCACTTTGCCATGTGCCATATACTGTAATTTTCTTTCCATCTTCAGTAAGATATTCCCTGGGTTTGTGCATTTAAAGAGGCCATCTGCTGCAGAACTTAAGTGTCCTTAACTGCAGAGCAGCTACTGCTAGTCAGTATTTGTGAAACAGGAGTAATAGCCACCTATAAGACGTAAAAAAAAAAAAAAAAAAAAGTTGGCTAAGAGACAAATCCACTCCCCATATTTTTGCACACAGTTTAGAAGTCAGCACACATCACAGAAATATAAACACTGTTAAAAAAGGCATTTACAATCTCAATTTAAAATGCTACCAGTTAACATGTAACAGATTTCAACATGATTCAGACATGACCTAACCTACTCCTAAATAAAACAATAGTAAGTAGGTTTTGGACATATTTAAGAGCTTAAAAAAAAATGTAAATGTAAAATAGGAGACTACATTAGGATAATATATTTCAATATATTCAAATAAGTCTTCTGTGAAACAAAATGCAAATGACTACATCTTTAGAAAGATAACTCATTCTCTCAATGTGTGTTTTCTAAATCATGAGTTGTACTTTTTTTTCCCCTAAATCTTAGTTATAATAGGTCTAATTTAAGGTTCGTGCTCCTAGTCCATGCATAGGAAAGAATGCAAAGTAATGAGTATTGTGTACCTTAACTGGGACTTAGAAGGACATCAAGTTTCTTGCCATCTTTTATATGCAAACACTTTATAGCTAATCGTCTTTGAGAAAGACAGCAAGGCACCTTTGTGCATTCTGCTAGCTAGTGCAGGTTGAGCAGAGCTCAATGGCTTTGTCACCATGCCATGCCATGCCATATCTTTTGCCTTAAAAGTAAGTCTCCCTCACTCATTCAGTACCTTGAGCTACAGTGTTGTTGTGAACGCAGCCTTTCAGTCTTGTTAAAAGTATTCAGTGACTAAGAGGAATTTAACCTGACCTGAAACAAACTTTCAAGGTTGCCAAAGTTCTAGAAACACATCCTTTATCTCAACCATTGAATCAAACCTAAACCAAGACAAACCCTTCTATTATAAAGCTTCAGCTGCTACTAAGAAGAAGGCTGGAGTAAGATACCTACTGATTTACAAGGCATTTTGAAACTGTGTGTGCCACCATACAGTTTTATCTCAATAATGCACTTGTATAACAATTCATACCCATTAAGAATGCTACCTACAGTATATTCCATTCTAAAAACTGCAATAGGATAAAAGAGTAATGAAAACTAGCAGTCAAGTAATGTAGCATTTCCACCAGGGATAGATATTTGGCAATCAAAAAAAAATATTTCTAAATCATAAACATCACAGTCCAAGGATAAACTGTCTCTTTCTGCTGACTTATAAAACCAAGATCACCAAAAGAACAAAAAAGAACCAGTGATCTGTTTCAGATCTGAGAATGTTTTGCTTCTTTAGTAGGTGTGGAACAGACAATGAAACTGTCACTCACAGTTATGTTTTATTTCTTTTTCTACATTTCAGATATGTGCACAAGCATGCACACATACGCACCCCATTCACTCACCCCTCTCCTATCTGGCAAAGATTTCCTCACTCCCCAACCCAAGAGCATTACTGTTGTTTTATTTCATTTCTTTTTAGTAGAAGGCTCTATGTCATGACTAATATGTCAAGACTGGCTTGACAACAAAACAGCAAATCAAGACTGAGCAGTAATGAAAAAAATTCTTGAGAAAACTGTACAATTGCAATATACACACTTTGCAGCTATTACAAATATCCTAAACATAGAATCATAATGGTTGGAAGATCATCAAGTCCAACCCTTAACCTACCACTGCCAAGTTACTGCTAAGCCACGTCCCTAAGCACCACACCTACCTGTCTTTTAAATACCTCCAGGGATGGCGACTCAATCACTTCCCAGGGCAGCCTTGATAATCCTTTCAGTGAAGAAATTTGTCCTAATATCGAATTTAACCTCCCCGGTACAACTTGAGGCTGTTTCCTCTTGTCCTATCGCTTGTTACTTGGGAGAAGAGACCGACCCCCACCTCGCTACAACCTCCTTGCAGGTAGTTGTAGAGAGTGATAAGGTCTCCCCTCAGCCTCCTTCTCTCCAGGCTGAACAACCCCAGCTCCCTCAGCTGCTCCTCATGAGACTTGTGGTCTAGACCCATCACCTCAATGTCTGTCTTGCAGTGAGGGGCCCAAAACTGAACACAGTATTCAAGGTGGGGCCTCACCAGTGCCGAGTGCAGAGGTACAATCACTTCCCTAGTCCTGCTGGGGACAGTTTTTGATACAAGCCAGGATGTTATTTGCCTTCTTGGCCATCTGGGCACACTGCTGGCTTATATTCAGAACATACCACCCAGCCCTTCTTTCCCCTTCCCACAAAGGGATTAGTATTTTTTTTTTTCAGTCACGATTATCAGTAGCATTTTTAAGCAGCTCGTACTTTTAAGAACAAAATAGGTACACAGATGCTTTTTTCTGAAAACAGAAGTATTTTCAAGTTAACATACTTTTAAGATATATGGACAAAAGGAAAACAAAAAGAACATAAAAGACATCTAATATACTTTGGAGTATGAAGAGAACAGAATATTTGTGTTTCACAACTTTTTTATCCCCCACAACAGGATAAAAAATGGTATCTCATGTTGATTACTGAAACAAAAGATACTTTAAAGCAATGAAGTTACAAAACACAGAAAAGTCAGGATTCTAGACTTTCGCACTCTGATGGGACAAATGGTCGATAACCTTGCAGGCATCAGACTTGGCTTTAGATAAAAATCAGACTAGGATTGCAGGAGTAAGTCCAAGCGCAGGCTTTGTCTCTTTCGTACTAAAAGTGACAGCTGAAAAGAGTCTGTATCAGCTACACAGAGCAGTGACAGTTCTGTACACAAAGAGGCTCACTTTGCAAGTTTTTCATTTTTCTCATATATCACTCAATCACAAAAGATAGCATTAAGTTTCAGACAGATCTGTTTCGTTCTGTTAAGGCCATAAGGTTAGGGAATTCAGACTGGTTACTCATTTGTGAAGTCCTATACAAATAGGTCATCATTTTGTCATAAACTGCTCCCAATATAATAATGGAAAAGTAGTCTTGAAAAAAAAAAAATAATTATGGAAGAACATACAAAGTAAGCTTGAGGTTTGCTTAATACAGGGTCCAAATGCTCAAATATTCTACTCAAAATATCAATAATCACAAAACATAGATCTGCACTCCCATCTGTACTAGGTCAAAGAACAGCCAGGGCTGAAGGGGACTCTTGATATAATAAAAAACCCCGCTACCTAAATTCATCCAATATAGTCCTTAATATCTAAAAATGAAACTTGAAACGGTTCGTTTGTTTTTTTTTCAGATGAACAATTCTTTTAATCTAACAGGAAAACTGAGAGCATTTTGTATATACAGAGGGTATTCTTAATAAATATTTTCATATTCCACGTGTATTTCCATTTACTTTGTCTTCTTACTGTCCCTCCATTTAAGAGTGTCTTGAAGGCAACAAATATCCACTTTTTATACAATGTATGTAAATATGGAGAGCTAAACAAATGAGAACCTATTCTACAGTCTATCAGTTTGTGGAGAGATAGTGCTGTTAACATATTAACTTCCCATAAAACAATCTTACAGCTTGTTACCTCTTAAACATGAATATTATCAACTCTTCTAATAAGATAATGGCATCTTTACTAACTTACCTTCTCCATGTGCTAGTCAGTTTGTAAGTTTTACAAATCCTCATCTTTGATTATAAAAGCATTATTAAAACATACAGTAGCTATGATAGTCACATAGGAGAGAGGAAAAGTGAAGGAACAAGGTATCTCTGTCAAGGATACCAGCTTTATCATTAAACTTACCAATAACCTTTAGAGTATGGAGACATACTAACTGTATGTACCAGGCAAGATGTTAAAACAAGAAAAAGAAAGACAAAAAAAACCCTGATTCTACAGGAGACAAAACCTTTCAGTCAAATTATTCAAAACGTTGATGATGTACAGAACTCAAGAGGCTTCCATCACCGTCATACCTGACTGTCAGACTACGTATTTAATATTCTATCCATGTGATAAAGGGTGCTAATTCTATGAGTATCAAATAGGAAAAAAAAAAAAAAAGAAAAAAAGAAAAAAAAGAAGGAAAAAAGGCCAAGCTTTGTATCCTGAAAAGTGTTTAGGCATTTAAAATCCATTGAATAAACAACCAAAAATCCTCATCATCTTCGTGAACTATATATGGACTTTCTGATCTTTGGAACCCCTTACAATGTTTTTATTTCCTCTAACTGTTGAGACAGAAAATCATTTAAAGTCTAACTAGCTTGAAAGAACAGAACATTCTCCGCAAATTTATCAAAAACATAATACCACCTATTCCTTCATTGAAAGGACATGCTATCACAAGAAAAAGAATTTTAAAACAAAACAGCAGAAAAACCTCACTCTACTCTTACGTTAAGATCTCTTACGTTACATGCTGTACAAGTCCCATAAAACACATAGCTGGAAAAGGAATTTCACTAATTTACCGGTGGTCAAGGGGCAACCTGTGCTGTTGGCCTACTCAGGAGCTGAAAGCGTGTCCTCTTGGCAGCAGTAAATGTGCAACCTTATCGGCAGGAAGCAAACCTGAGCGTGCGCTTCCCATCCAGAAGGTCCACATGAGCTGACAGTCAGCTGTCTTTCACCAGGAGGTATCCGCTGCCTCCAGCCTCTGTAGAGACAAACAGCACACTGTGCCCCTCTGGGAGCAGTCAAACACCCTGGGCTTAAGTGAGTTATGCTGTTGTACCACCGGCCTACACTTTTTAAACAAAGAAGAGAAGTGTTTTTTTTTTCGTTCCACAAGTGGGTAATGGCAGTAGAGGGGTGTGGGAGACAGAATAGAGCATGACTGAAGGGCATGAAAAGTTTTACTGTAGAATGAAAGATTGTATGTGGGAGGAGGAAAGTATTAGAGTAGAAATTATCTTATTACAGTTTAAGAAAAAAATGCATTCTAAACAGATTTTTTTTTTTTTTTTATTATTTCCAAAAAAGTTGAAGGCCATAAACGTTTTATTAGAAGCTCAGGTTTTAGATTTCATAACATCTCATAACTGCAAGGTTTTACTGTGGTCAGCTCAATTATGAGAATTTTTATATTATTGCTATAAATCAGCTGGGCTACTGGCAATTAGTTACAATGTTGTTATAGTGTATCCATGACTCCCTAAATCCTCTCTCCAAAAGGCTCAGAACTGTAGTTTCTATCAGTTTATTCCCAAGTAACCCCATTAGGATTTGAATTGACTTTGAATTAGCAGTTTTTCGGGATGAGAGGAGAAGCAAACCAAAAGCCAGAGGATTACAGTTAAATAAAGCAATCTGAAAGCAAAATAAAGCATGTGGGTGCCAAAAGTCACACTTCAAAGAAGAGGTGAAGAAAAGAGCTTCTTGGGGAATGAATGGAAAGTATAGCTCTGACTGACAGTTGTTTCCTTAAAAGTCATCAATAGTTGAACAGAAGGGCACACTTCAACCCCATACCTTGTACTCAAGTGTTCTCCACCTTTCCTCATTCTTTGCCTACTGTCTCAGCCTCTCTCTACCTCCTCCAGCAGTCTATGAGCTAAGGAAAAAATAAATCACTTCTACTTGAAGATTTTGTTAATGATTACCATAACAGTTAATATTAGCAGCAGTTAGTGAGGATAGTCTTCCACTGTTGCACCCTTCTGCTCTGTAAATTTTAAAATACCTAAAGAAATTGTCTGAACAGCCTTCCCTTTAGTCATCTTGCCATTTGTGCTCTTCTGTTATTCAGTAGCATAAGGAGGACATGGACCTGTTGTAGCAGGTCCAGAGGAGGGCCACGAAGATGATCCGAGGGCTGGAGCACCTCTCCTACGAAGACAGGCTGAGAGAGTTGGGGTTGTTCAGCCTGGAGAAGAGGAAGCTCCAGGGAGACCTTATAGCAGCCTTCCAGTACCTGAAGGGGGCCTACAGGAAAGCTGGGGAGGGGCTGTTTGCAAGGGCATGTAGCCATAGGACGAGGGACAATGGTTTTAAACTAGAGCAGAGTAGGTTTAGACTAGACATTAGGAAGAAGTTCTTTACAATGAGGGTGGTGAGACACTGGAGCAGGTTGCCCAGAGAGGTGGTGGAGGCCCCATCCCTGGAGACATTCAAGGCCAGGCTTGATGAGGCTCTGAGCAACCTGGTCTAGTTGAAGATGTCCCTGCTTACTGCAGGGGGCTTGGACTAGATGACCTTTAAAGGTCCCCTCCAACCCAACACATCCCATGATTCTATGAAGTAAAGAAGAAAATTATGTAAAGAAAAATGAGTTCAACTGAAGTGATTCTTGCTGTTCTTAAATAAAATCAAGATTTATACATTTACTTCATTACTCCCAAATTACTCCCAAGTTTCAAAGTATTGAGGAAACAGTACTTTGAAAATAGAATTTTATCACAGTGTATAAACTGTTTGATGATTATTTTGTCTTCTCGTTGTTCACTTACATTGAAAAAAAACCAAACCCACAAACCAGCCCTAAACATAAAACTTTTCACTAAACTATCACTATTTCTTTTTTCACAGATATTTTTTTCCAAAATGCTTAATGTACCCTGATCTCCTTTCACAAGTAAAACAACTCAGACACAGGCAAAAAAAGCCAGCAACACAAGATGACACTGTTGGAAGTAACAGCAATTAATGGCTAAAGCAAAATATGCTTTATGTGAGAAAATTAGATTACAAACATGCTAACAGTTACAAGGTTGCTGGTACTGCACCAGGGATTTTGAGTATACTATTTTTTTTTCCTATATATGACACATCTTAACAGTCAGTTCAATTTAAAAACGAACGTGTAAGATATTCTGTTTTATTTGGCTTTAAGTTGTCACAGGCTTTTTATGTTAAGAAATCAAAATTTATGTTAAAATTTTATTTAACATTGAAATGATATCTTTACTTTTACACACACATTTTTCCTGCTGCATTACAAATACAGGATTTCCTACACCAGACCATTAGCCCACAAAGCTCATCACTTACTTTGTCGGAATGCCTCCCAGCCAAGGCGTTGGGGTGTCACAAACCACACCCTTAACTCAGCATTGAATGTCTTGCTGTATCAAGAACTGGGACACGAGCTCTTTTCTCACCCCAGCAGAAGTTTCAGAGCATGAACTAAAAAGCAGATCTGAATCACATTATTATCCATGACTACATAACTATGTCGATGGGCATGAAAATACACCATTTTCAGTCAATCTTAAGTATTTGACTTTGATCCTCCTGCAGCAACAAGTTTAGGTGACTGACCATCACCAACATCAAGGCTTCTACTGCCACTTTAGTCATTAGTCCTTGGGCAACATGGTGACATCCTACTCAAGTTCCAATAACAGAACGTGAATTGCTTTGAGATAATGAACAAATCGCATGAAAGCCTCTCTTGGCTTGACCTGTATTTCCAAAGGGCTCAACTCTTTGGCTTCTCTGTTTGAATCTACAATTTAATTTTTACCCTCAATGTTTAAATAAACACAGATAAGATTGTCTGATTGATTTTTTTTTTCTTCACGTAAACAACAGATGAATGAAGACAACATAACACCTCCCTGATGCAGTAGTAAAGAATACAAATTCAGATGAATCTCGTGCAGAGCATCCACCAAAAGAGAAAATTGACCCTCATGGCTAGAGATGGATTTATATCAGACAACAGGGGTTTTTTAATCATGAATATGGAGCGAAAAAAAAAAAGTTATGGGTGAAGACTAGGATAACCAATACAAGAAAACAGAATAGTTCATCACTACATAGCTTATTCAGATGTTAACAGGAAACATTAATGGATTAATATCTTTGTCACGTTGCAGGCTGTACAGTAGTTAGGAAATCATAGAGCCCCAAACGATACCTCCTAACAGCCTCTACATGAATTTGTCTTTATATTATCAGTGAAGTCCCTACATAAAGCATTTTTATAATACTTAACAGAATTTTTCCCTTAAGGCTCTGTCCTTTTCCACAGCAGCAAACACAGATACCTCCAGACTATTAGTTTATGGACATGTTACAAAGGATTATTTACATTGTACCTTTCACTGTCCCTCGGGCCAGTTTAAAGAGATGCTCACAATAACAGCCAAGTTAGCTGAGAGTGCAAAACCTTAAAACTATGCAATTTAAAAAAAAAAAAAAGAAGAAAAAACCACCAAACATGTAATTCTTATTTGAGCCTTTATGTGTTTGCAACTGCATTTGAAATAGTTATCTTTGCAATTTCGAATCATGACCTAATTTTTTAGGTAAATAATATTTAATTAAAATTTTGCTCTATACCATTCAAGTCAATTTCATATGCTGTATAATTTCAGGGGAGCCAAACATGAAATCTAGTTTAAATGAACAAAAAACCCCCAAAAGCAGTGAAGAGATAAAAAATTACTAAGCAAATATAGGAAGCTGTGTGTTTATTTTGGTGTACATAACCAAGACACTGGTATCAGATCTGTGAATCAAACTACTACAGCAAGCAAAAGCTATAAAAGTGAAACACTGAAAAAAGTAACCACTACGAGATAGTAATCTGTGATCTTTCCATTAAGAATTTAAATGACAGACATACTGCCTTCATGAGGAGGAAAGGGAAGATAGATGGGGAGACAGTCCAAGGGATACATATTTTTTTCCACCTCAAACTGAACCTTAAAAAAAATAAAAAACAACCAAAAAAATGAAGAGCAAAATAGGTGCTGCTGACGGAATGCTTTTAAATCTCAACAGTTCTCAACCACGTTTCCTTAGTAGTGTGGGGGTTTTTTATGGGTTTTGTTTGTTTTAAGTACCCTTCCCATCGAGTAACCGTATCTCAGATTACTCAAGTCAGTTTTAGCGAGCTGGTCAAAATGAAGGCACAATACTTCTAATAATTCTGTTCAAGTCATAACAAGTTAGAGAAAAAAATGACTTCCTGAATACTTAGAACAAGTGTTTACTCTGTAGACTTTGTTTCCTTTTGCTGTTTGCTTTCTTCTCACATACTCATCTTAAATTTTTGTAAAGCATGGCACCTTCAGCCATGTTGTTTTGAACTTCCATTTCTCAATTACTTAGTCACACTGTATAGCATTCAGAATTAGAAATATAGTCTATGCTAAGGTCAACATTTTATTTGGGTTAGTTTCATTACAAAGGAATATAATTGACATTCTCTGAAACTACTCCATCACACAAACAAAATATTGGTAAGTGGGAAGATCAGGAGATTAATTTCAAAAGCTTAGTTCTGCTCTGAAAATAAAATGCCAATGTACAGACTTTTTAAACCCACTAATGAATGGAAATCATGAGTAACTGATTTAAGAATCGGAGTCAAAAGCCTTAAAAGAAAAATAAAACTCATTGTTCCCTGTAATATAATTTTCAGCATAATTTACTGGTTTTCAGACGTCCAGAGTTTTATTGATTTTTTGGACTTATTAGTTCTGAAATTTTTATAAGACACACTTACTTACTAAAAGCAGCAACTCTGTCTCATTTGTGAGCTGGGCAGCTGCAGAACTCGGTTTGACATTAAATTCCAAGAAGGTTTGCTTTGTCCTGTATATTGCCAGCCTTGATAAAATCAAAAGATTAGTTGGACTGCATGAAAGAACACAATTTAGAGGAAGGAAGCTCACATTTCACAGCTAAGAAAATTCTCAGGTTAAATTTTCAGGTGAAACACTCTCAAGGACTAAACCTACCACCATTCAAAAACTAGGCAGATTAAGTGGAAACCCACAGTTTACCTTCTGGCTTTCCAGTTTGAAAGCATTGCTTTCTATCCTTTACCAAGTACCAGTTACTGTGTTCCATATTCCAATGTATATTCACATGTGGCAAAGCAGATCATTACAAAGTGAGCAAGTACTTGTAGAGCTTTCAAGCCTTTAAGCTTTTTTTTTTTTTTTTTAGGTTTTTTTTTTTTTAGTTTTTAGGCTAAGGTCTGAGAGTACACATCAGATGGAGACAGTTACTGATTCTGATACCAGCAGCTAGGATTAGGTTCAGCAAAGATTAAGCCAAGTGATTAGTTTGTAAAACACATGATAAGAAATCAATAAGAAATCAGGATTCAATACTGCCATTTTCTGATAGTTCAATGACAGATGATGTAAATATACTGAGACCTACGCAATACTGGATTCTACTCTGCATACAAAAACCTCATTCTTGCACTAACCAAGGACACACATTAGGATACCATTTTGCACTTAGGGTACTATTCCACATCAAAATCATGCTAGCAGGGCATTAATTTGGAACACATCTATATTCACGTCAAAGCCTGAGGAATGTTTTAAATAAGCAATAACTGGTCAAATAAAATCTTTTCAAAGACACAACAACTGCACATTGATTTTGGAAGCCTGCTTTTCGTGGATTACTTTCTACAGCTATTTTTGAGAAGAGGCAGCCATACTGCTACCACTGTATTTTAAGCTACTATACTGTCACTGCTTACTACGTAAGCCACACTCAATCTATTTAAGAACTCAGCAAGAGCTACTGCTTCAGCTGGGTTCCCACAAGCATCAAGGAGAGGCTGGCTGAGGAACTGCAGCTCTACACAGTAGAGATTCCCTAGACCAGCTCATCAATGGTATACAAAAAATTGCCATTGGTACAATTTGGAATTAGGAAAGTATCTTATATAGTACTGTACTGAAAACGGAACAAGTGAAGAGACAATAGACTCTCCTGAAAATAAACTAAAACAGTTTATTAGATGAAACCTAAGATCAATCTTAGAATCAGTCTTACCTCATATTTTCAATAATCATCTTGACACAAAGTGGAAAATTACTAATGAAATCTGATACAACACAAAGTTGAGAAGCACTGGCACTGCAAAGGAAGGTAGAAATATGACTAAGAAAAGACAAAGTAAGTTTTGAGGAATAATTTCATTACACTTTTATTTTCTGTTTGGAGTCACTCCCTCAAGAACTACAGGACAAAATTTTGATCGGTCTAGTAGCTCATCAGCAGAAAGCAGCAGGAAGAGAATAACCATGATGTACTCAATGTGAAGACACATCTGCACAACATTTCCAGTAGAGACAAAGCTTTAATGTCATTTTATCTGCCACAGACAAGACTGTGTAGAATGCTGCTTAAATTCTTATTAGCCATAACAAAACCACACAAACAGAACAAGTGCAGGGAAGGGCCTTCTGTTCCCCAGTCACCATACTGTACAAGAGGAAGCTAAGTCTTTGTCTTGTTTAAGGACTGGTGACAAGTTGGCTAGATTACCCTCAGAAAAATGAGGTCTGACAGAGCAAGTTGCCTGTAAGTATCAGGAAGAAAAAGTACTTAGGTTAAACAAGAATATTTGTAAAATCAAACAAACGGGCTGCAATCTCAGCATGTGTTACACATACAGGTTAGCAGAAAATCCTAGTCCTCAGTAAAGCGAGTCCTTGGAACATCCTTCCACTAAAAGCAAGAGATGGGAGAAAACAAAACAAAAAAATCCAAAACAACAGCAACCCATCAGTAAATTGAAACTGAGTGCAACTGATTTATGAAAAAGATCAATAGTGTAGTTTTCTATAGCAACTGGATTAGAAAGGAAAGGAGTAGTTCAGTTCAGGGCAAAGAAGGTTTCAGGCAAGGGCTGCTGATCCATCTGTACCTATCATCAGCCTTAATTCAACAATTTTGGAGATCCATCAGTTTAATAAAATCAAAGTTTTAACTCCTTTTCTTGAAAATATGACTCAAAAGGATGTCGGACTGAGTTTCTCCATGTCCTCTCACCTTTAAGCAAAAAATCTTCAGAACCTAAGCCATAACCTTCTCTGCCAGTTGACAAGGTATATCAGGGATATATATATCTCTCTCAGGGTTAATTCAACTTTAAGGAATTTTACCCTAAAGGAAATTCTTTCCATTCCCTTTCCTGTTTGTTATGCTTAACTCAGCATGCATTTACAACCTCTTTCATACCAAATCTGAATGTTATACAAACCCCTGAATTTTTAAACATTTAATAAGATGGATTATAAAAACCAAAACAGGGATCTGAAGGTTCATGCTTTGGTAAACATAGAAATAACTTAGAAGTGTAATTACTGTGAAGTTGGATGAGTAAGAACACGAATCATCTCAATCTTCTGAGGTTCTGCTGGCTCTTGTTTATAGCTAGTGAAGCTAAGAGGTTAAGACAACATAAGAAGGTGCAAAGAGCAGCTGTTTTCAGAGCTGAATCACTTTAATTTGGATTTTTAAATAATCTGACAAATCACAACATATTTTTTTCCAGCCACACGGATAACTCTAGCATAGATTATCAAAAGTTTCACAGTACTAAAATTAGTAGTCAGAACAAAAAAACTAAATACAAATGTATGTTTGACTGGCTGAAAGCCAATTTCAAACTCACATGTCCTGCTCTTTAACAGTAAAACAATCTTTTGGAAGAGATCCAGCAGAATCGCTCCATGGAAGTTCACACATTCAAATGCTAGTATTGCTAATCATGTTTTAGAATTCAGTGACAAGGTGAGCAAAGTATATCTGAAGCCAAATCTGAAAGGATGCTATTTTCTTTAAGTGCTTGTTCTTTTGTTAGGTACTATAGTTATAAAATATTTAACTGCCAGTAATTTATTTGGGAATTCTTGTCAACTGGTTTAAACAAAGAATATGAGTACATAATACTCTATTTCTTAATCTTGCGAAAAAATCTTCACAACATCATGATAGAGAAATATTCTGTACAATAATAAAGCGGAATCACAGTACACTGGAATATCAACTAAAATTCTCAATTATCAGATTGACTACCATGAAAAAGCTGTGATATTTCATATAATTCACACTGGAAGGCACCACAGAACATCATCTAACCCAAATTCCTGCTCAAAGCATTGAATTCAGATCAACTTGTCTAGGGCTTTGGCCAGTCTGGTCTTAAAAACTGGAAAGGATGTAGATTTTACAACCTGCCTGCATTACCTGTTCCAGTTCCTCAGTGTTCTCACTGTGATTTTCGTTTCCCAGTGCCAAATCAGAACCTCACCTATTTTACATTATGATCACTGTGTTTTCCTCCTGCCCCATGTACCTCTGGAAAGGGCCTGGCTCTGTCTTCTTAATAACCTCTTAGGTATCACCTTATGATGCAGCTGTTAAGTATCACCTGAGCTTTCTGTTGCCCAGGCTATGCAAAGCCAGTTCTCTCAGCCCCTGCTTATGTGCTCCAAGCCCCTCATTTCGCTGGCTCTCCACTGAACTAGCTTCAGTTTAATCAATGTTTCTCATGTATTTGGGGAGCCAAAACTGGACAGGGTATATCCAGTGTGGTGGTCTAAGGAATGCTGAATACCAGCAACGCACTGGCTATGCTCCTGTGCATAAGGTCTAGTATCCTCTTAGCATTTTTCACTGGCAGAGTGAAGACTGACATGCTGACCCATGTCTGTCAGAACATGCAGGTCCCTTTCAGCAGAGGTGCTTCCCAGGCAGTCAGTCCCCACCCTGGGTGGCGTAAGAATATGTATTTATCCTCATTGAATGTCACAAGGTTCATCACGGTCCATTCCGCCAGCCTCTCTAAATTGCAGAGCACTGTCCTCAAACGCGCCAACTACTCCCGCAATGTGATGTCACATGCAAATTTGATGAGGATACACTTCATCTCCTCCTCCAGATCATTGATCAAGGTACTAAACAGGATAGGTCCCAGTACAGTACTCCATTTGTAACTGGTCTCCAGGTGGAACATGAACCATTAACTGCTACATTTTCAGTCTGATAATCTAGCCAGTCCTGACATCCAAACCATAACATTGTGATTTGGTTAAACAGATGCTGTGAAAACCACGCTAAAAGCCTGGATAAACTCATGGCAATTTGCCCATCACCTACCTTTAAGCAATATTAAATCTAATCTAATGGCATTTACCACTGCAGCAGTATGCAGAAAGGTCCCAGGACTATCAATAAGCATATACAAGATACTCAGGAACTTCACACAAGGCTATATTAATTACTGCTTATGAAAAAAAAAAAAGCAAGCACACACTAGATTTCTTCCTACTGGGAAAGAAAACATAAGACTAAAGAAAAATGCTTATGCATAAAACAGAAAGGTTTCAAGTTTCAGAATCTGTAAATATAGTCCATGAAAACAAAAACTAACTTCACCACTCAACTGGGGAGACCCAAAGTCATTATCCCTCTTATACATGAATGATGAAATCGGAAAGACTACATGCTATAACAAAACAATACAAAGAATTACATAAAAGAAAATTAAACTTATTTATCAATTTATTTGACTTGTATTTCATATGCAGCTGCAACAGATATGTTGATGTTTACTTAGGGGATTTCTAGTTGAGTAAATTTTCACGCAGTGACCCCCAAGTGACTAGGAGTCTGGACAGCACTTGCTGAGAGGCCAAAAGGAACCTTACAACCTGTTGTTAAGTCACAGAGAGGACTATCTAACATATTTTAGGTGTCTCTTACTACTTTTCCCCACAGCGATTCCTGTAGCTGCCACTAAGAATTCATAAAACTGTACTGAGAGATGTGGTTGAGACAGCTGGTATGGAAAAAAGTGGTTCACGAGAAACTCTTACTTGCAACTTCAAACACCTCTGACCTACACATATGCTGGATGTTGTAAAATCAGTGAACAGCAACATTGACAGTCTACATAAGAGAAACGCATTATCATTAAGCATCTATTTTCCCAGGACAAGTGATTGTTACTATGCATATATGTAAATATTCTATTTTAACACTCGGCCACAATATTTTCATATGCACAAAGCAAGGCAGATATTCAATTAACTGTTTGTGAACACAAAGACAGTTTGTACGCACATTACCAGGCACAAAGGTATACTATACATTGATAGTATTAATATAATCTCATATATTTAACAGTACTTTAAAAAATGCAGCATTAAAATGCAAAGTATAAACAAAACACTTTACAAAGTAAAGCAGTATCCATTTGATAAAGATGAGTATGATGGAAAGAATGGTCAGCTATTTTTAAGAGTTATGTTCTAAGGAAACAAGCGTTATGCAATGACACTGTGCAACACCTCCCTCTGCCTCAAGATTTTTTGAGCCTGTTTGACTCAGCAAAATTTGATAGAAAAGATAAAGTTTCAAGAGTAATTATGCTCATGGGAACTTTAATTATGCTCATAGAAACTTCATTTTAAAAGTTACACAACCACAGAGAAAATGCAGAAAGCACCCCAAGTGTGAGAGAAACGCTGACATTAGCAAAATTATCAAATCTGAGAATCTCACAGATTCATGAAGAACTGCTTGCCCCTTCCTTAGAGATCTCCAAAAACTATGATTTTCAGAAGCCAACAAAAGCTCAGAATCCCGGAAAACCCCTCTGCTCTGACAGTAGAAACCTCATCTTGTATAGAAAACATTGTTGGAGCTCAATTTATATTTGATAGCCTGGGGTTTTTCAGTGTAGCACTCTGAACAACCACCTGTACAGCTCTTGACCAATTCAGATAATCTCATCTTCCCTGTTTCCTTCTTGCAGCAAACCAGTCAAGTTCTACATTTGAAGCGAAGTGGAAATAAGCAAACCTGTTTTCACATTATTACGGATTACACCCATCACTATATTTACCCCACCACCTTTAAAAATAATCATTTGAAATGGTTTCCTACGCAAACCAGGCTATGTGATTCGAAGGTTATCTATCAAAATACTAAGAAAGTTGTTGGGGGAGGAGGTGGCAAGTAGCAGAGAATCTGAGAGAGGGAAGACAACCACCTCTGAAATACCTGCCTGATGTAAAAAGAACTGTCACCCAGATAAAGCAGAAAATATTTTGAGCATTGACAGGTTTATCCCAATAGCTTCTAATTCTGTCAACCAGCTTCCACAACTGAATGCAGATGCCTATGTATCTCTGCCAAATTGTGAATGGATCATTGTTTCAGTTGTCTGAAAAGGAATTTTGAAATGGAAAGTTACTGTTTTGATAAAGGATTTTATCTACCTGGACACCACTTAATTGACTTAATTTGATCTGAGCCCAGATCAAAGGATTTGAAGATCAAACTAAGGGATATCTTTATGTAAGCAACATAAAGGATGCTATGAAAGTGCCAAAACAAGTCCCATGCATTAATGTATTTATGAAATAAAAAGAAAATTCCTCAAAGTTATTTGAAAGCTTTCTTCATATAACTCTCGCTGATGAACATCTCAGCAAGTTTCCCACCCCTGAACATGCCAACAATCTAAAAGTTATTTCAGTAGAAATTATTGCACCTCTTGCACACAGTGGACCACATGCAGAGAAGCACCTTTTTTAGTCATTTAGGTTGCTATATGTAACAACAGGCATTCTTTTTCTCATTTACCATGAAACAAGAATAGTACCTCTTCAAAATGACAACACTAAAACAATTACTGTATGGCTTATCATTGAATATCAACTTCATACGATGTTTTTGTCAAAGACATGACAAACTAAACCTCACAGAAATCCCCTGTGGTTTCACTTGTTAGCTCTAGTGTCAGATTGGAGCACACTGACATAAGATAGCCTTAAGTTAATTCCTACCTTGTCTCAACTCATATCATAGTTCCACACTGTCAAACATAAAACATTTTTTTCTGAGCCTCAGATGGAAGGGAACAGAGGAGTAATGACAATACTGCTGAGAAAATAGGCCATGGGTTTGTAAATACAATGGGTTGTTTTGTATTAGTCCAATGAACAAAATTATTCTCACACTGGGTTTGCATTCATCATCAATTAGAATTTTTACATGACAAACCCAGAGCATCCTGGTGCACCCAAATCACAGCTGGCAATCCTGCAGCCCCATGTGGCAAGGCAGCCACTCTCTTTGAAACAGCTCCCTCCATTGCTATAGAGAAAAACCACTAGGAACAATAATAAGCTGTTGTCCTGACAACCTTACAAAGCAAAACCAAGGCTTACTTTACACTACAGCACAACAGCAAGGGTAACCTGATCACCATAAACTGTTCCTAATTCTTCAAGAGCAGCTGGCCACTGCAATAAGCAAGATCAGCACAGCAAAATATGTATGCTTGCTTACACACTATAGATGATACGCACATTATGCATGAGTGAATGCATATACATAGCCACACTTTTCCATCACCACCCCCCGCCCCCCCAGGCACTTTTTTCCCCACTTTGTATCACACTAATATTATAATGAGATTTCATGCTAAAACACGTCAGGTATTCGTTTTCAGTGCTAAGAGGCTAGAAAAATAATTAGGAGTGCTTTTTTCCTTGCATGTACTTAAGGTATCTAGAAGTAGGAAATAGTTTTGAACAGAAAGCCACAAATGAAAACAACTAGAGAAGAAAATTGATTAAATAACTTCTCAGATAAAAAAAAACCCTAAACAAATGGGAAAAAACAAAACCAGAAAAATACAGACTGAAATTTCACATCTTTCACAAATTCTTTCTCCATAAAATATAGGAGAGAGAACTCCTTTTGCAGTGACAGTTTCGCTAACTATGCATTAATTGCAGGATTCCTTTCTACTCCCCCACATAAAAGGAAAAAAAACAGCAAAAGTATTTTAACAGCATGTGCATTTATAACACCTATGGAAAACTTTATTCTATCCTTACTCACCTTAATTGCCATTTTGTTCCCATATCATTTCACAATTTATCCAATTAGACTGAAGTGAACGTAAAAATCCAACATGAAATACAAGGTGTCCCAGAATCTCCTTTCTGGGACAAACATATGGAACAAACAAGTCTCAAAAAAAACCCCAAAAATAAAAACAAGTTGTATGGGAGTTTTGTATCTCTATTATGCGTCCTCTAACATAAATGCCATCAAATCATTTTCATATAACTTAAGTCTGAAAAGTCATGTTGTGAAATACCTACAATTCCAAAGCCTACCTAAAAGATGAGGTAGCAGGCATTCTCACAATCCACAGCCACTGTGTCAGTGAGAATCTGAGGGGAGTGAAAGGAGATGGGGAGGAAGGAAAGAATGGCAAATAATATAGGAGGATTATACAAACAGCTGCAGAGCTGGATATGTCACTTTGCAGGATTCAGGACAACAAATAAAGACATTATATAAGAAAAGATTCAAAGTCAATGGCAAAACTCCAAGTCCTGTGCTCATAATTTCATTTGAGCTGCTGAGGGGGAGGGGGAGTGGGAGTCATGACAACTTCAGCTACTGCCATCTTCCAGCCTCCTAGCTACTACAGGACAATTTGCTACCTTTCCTCCAGCCTCCTTCTATGTTCCCTTACTTCCAAACCAGGTCATTTTCCTAAGGAACACAGAATTCCCAGTTAACAGCAACTAAAACAAATGCCTACTTTATTTCAAACATCTACTGTTCTTAGAATGTTTTACAAGCATCAGATCAAATAAAGCTGTTTGCTTGTACATCCAAAAAGATGGGACAGCAGCTGCTTACATTTATTACACGTTCAGATTATCTCCATGAGGATTCAAGACATTTTTTAAACAAAACCTTTAATTATGTATGAACTGATCACTGTTTAAGAAATTCAAGAAAATCAGGAGCCACTTATAAATCATGAGTAGCTAACTCCTGATGTAATTACACTTTCATGATCCAAACAAGAGTCTACGTATCTTCTAGCAAGAACTATGGGGCAAAATAATCACAATGACATTTCTGCTTACTCCTGTCCTGACTCTAGCTAAAAACAAGAAGAGTATCACCAACTATAATAATCCTTCTCAATCTTCAGTTCATTCAATTATGCCTGAAAGTATCTTTAAATCTGGGGTCAATGCTTTACTACAAAGGAAGGCAGGGTCTCCCTCATTTACTTCTGTCAGGATAAATCAGATGTTTAACATTAACTTTGCTCTTGCACAGTAGATTAAAAAAAGTAAGACAACTATTCATGTGAAGTCATAGCAATTCTTAAAAATCTAACCAGTCATATGGCATCATCACTGAATGTCATGAGGAATTAATGTTATTCTTTATGCAATCTACGTGGGAAAAAATGGTATTTTTTAAATAAAAAAAAAGAAAAGCATGAAACAGTTTTCAATCTACTAAATACAAATTATATAGTCAGAACTATACATCATAACAGTCCTCATGAATTCTTCTTATTGGATTCTCAGATTTAGTAGACAGTCCCCACAGTATTTCCCCAAAATAATTCATGTAGAAAAAACAGGGTAGAAAAAGGCTGAGGGGCATTCCTACCCTAAACTTCCTGAACTGTTCAGATTTATAAGAGGATAAAAATTCCCTTAAAAATACAGAGATAAACTGAAGTTTGTCTTAACTCTGCAAGAGGTGGTATTTTAAAGAATCGGATATAAATTATGCTACCTATCAAAAATTTCCACTATGAGTACAATATTTACAATACATAAACAGCCATCTCCTCTTTACTTCATTGATTCACAACCCAGCTTGTCCCACATTTTTAAAAAAATCACAAAGCATTTTAAATTGCAAAGGAAAAACTGCATGGAAAGAGAAGAGAGCATTTGTCAAACCATGATTTCTTTTCAAGCTGCCAATACAGCTACAGTTGGTAATCTTGGATGACTAACATGAGAAACTAGATAACCCAGCGCCCCACCCTCTTGCCATAATCTGTAATTTATCATATATTTTCATAGTAACATAGCATTTCTCACTCAATATTATCAAACTAGACCACTCATCGGTAAAAAGAATGAAGCTACGGAAAATATTTTAACATCCAACCATCTAAATATAATCTTAATTCCAGCCAAGATGAGGAGAAAATATTTACTCTCTCCTGCAGTTTGAACTGCTGATCTGCACATAAAAAGCTTAGGTGCAATGTCTGACTGCTATGTTCAATATGATGCCGAAAGTGAAAAAAGAACTGCCTCGGTTCACTTGTAAAGGTCAAACAGCAAAAGAAAGGAATGGTTTTGCCTGTTTGACCACCACTTTGCTTAGTTCCTCATTTGACTCTTCATTTGCAAGAGTATTTCACAATGCACTTGAGTAATGGTATGTCAGTAAATGTCTACCAAAAAGATCATCATATTATCTTTCTTTCAGGAAAACATAACAGAAACCTTTAAAAATACCTCGATTTGCACAGTAAGCAAATACCAGCTACAAAGAATTGAGGTTTTATTTAGTTCTAGGTTTCACATTATACCCTTGGCATACGTGAATGACACGATCTTTAATTGATCTAATACGATTTGTGAAACACCCTGGCATCCTTACAAGTAACTATTCCTTCTTGTTCCATCTAAGTGCTGCATGACCTGGTAAGGTAACCACCGGGCATGCAAAACCAAGACAATATATAAAGCTAGATTTCAGAGAGGTCTCTGAATGTGAATGCTATATAAATTATACATCAGCTGTTGCGGAGCCTAAGTGATGTTTAAATATCCATAATGCATTATAGCTCTTGATGATTTAAACATGTTTGTATTAATAATAAAAGATATTTCAAAGAGCAAATTTAAGACTGAAGTATTTCAGAGCTACTACCAAAGAAGCAAAGAGGGGGCAAATAACGCATTCCACTGACAACATGCACAGTTTTGGAAAAACACAAGAAATAGATTAATCAAGGCATCGGCTTAGGCATTCCTATACTCAGCAGGCTGCTATGCACTACTTTTCCGAATCCAACTCTAAAATACTTCAGTCTAAGATAGGTACAGAATCTGGGAAAAGAATAGCTGAACAAACAATATTAATGCACTACAGTCCTTTTTAAAATCAGTCCATCAAACCAAGTAACAACTGAGACTGAATTACTGGTTTTTTCCCCATTTCCAAACATCCCTCCTTATCCAGCTGCCTTTCTTTAAAGCAACCTAAATATTTTGCAGGGCTACCTTCCAACTAAACAAACTTCCTTTTGATATTGGTAGTTCGTATACAAAATAATGTCTGTAAGCAGCAAGATGAGCTCATCAAAACAATGAATTATGTCAGCTAGTAAGCAAACTTCAAATTCCACTGTGGTCTAATCAGTGCAGAACGGATCTAGAAGGCAGTTTACTATTCACACGAAGGAAAAAAATAGACAAATACAGAAATAGTAGGCTGCAGACAGGGATTACATGCTTTCCTTCTCTGTTGGATATCTGATATAAGAAAGCCATCTAGTGTTAACTTTTAGAAGTGAAAATTGCGCACAAAAGAGCTCGGGAGAATTTCCGTGGGCAATTGTCTTTAACTTTGCATTTCTTCTGCATCCTAAAAAAATAAAACTCGTTTCCTCCAGAAAAGCCAGGCTGAAAGAAAACATTCAAACTGCTAATGTGTTAAAATAAGCCAGCGTCGAGTACTAAGCCAGCTTACTGACCTACTTCGCGAACGTTAATAGGCATATCTGAAATTTGTCAACTTCAGAGTTGTCTTTGTCAAGACGGCGTAAGGCCACTTCCACTCTCGCTCGGACATACCCCACCTCGGCGAAACGCAGCGCAGCGCCACAGAAGAGGTACGGGGCCAGGAAAATAAAACCTAAAGCAAAAGTTGGTCTCAACTGACTATCATCTAAGGAATCAAATCCCGAGCTCGGAGAACGGGGCCACTGAACACGTATCAGAGTATGACAAGATAACAAAGAGCGCAAGGGGATACAGGTTGCGCCTCGTCTACAACGACTAAATAAATTGCATTAAAATCAGTTGAGGAAACTGCACGGACTAGAGAATCTTTCCCTCTGCTACCGCAAACGCCTGGCGGTCCCCGCTGCACCGGCTCCGCTCTGCAAGCCAGCTATACCCCAGAGACGGCCCATCTTAACCAAACTTACTCCGTAATTGCCATTATTCTTTAAGCGGGCTTCAGAGAGGGACGCAAGGCGACCGGGCGCGGAGCTCTTACAGCCAGTGGCAGAACGGCCCCGCAGGTGACCGCGACCCCCACTGACACCCCTGCCGCCCCCACGGCCGCCCCCGGCGTTATTCCCCCAGCAGATCACAACGCGGTTTATAAAGGCGACGTGCGGGAGCCAGTCGCTCCGCTCCGGCACGGCGGGGACGGTGTGGCGGCCAGGGCGAGGACGGCGTGCCGGTGGGGAAGGGGGACCGGCGGCTCCTCGCCGCTTCTCCCCGCCGTAGCCCTCCGTCCTCCCCCGTGGGAGCAAGGGGGGGGCTCACGATGGCACCTGAGGAGAAGAGACGGGTCCCTCCCCACTCCCCCCCTAGACCGAGCCCTTCCCATGAGGGAAAGCACTCCTCCCGCCCCGACGCGGGGCACGGCGCTGTGGCAGACGCCGCTCCTTACCCGATGCCGCCGCTGCTGCTGCTGCTGGTGCCCGCGCTCCGGCTGCTCCCGCCGCGGGACCCCCATGGCCCCCCCTCCCGAGACACACAGGCTCCGCTCCGCTCCCCCCCCGTCCCGCGAGACACACGCCGCCCGCCGCGGGGCGCCGGAGCCGTTAACGGAACCGGGCGAGGGGGGGCGGGGAGAGGAGGGAGCGCGTCCGCCGGGATCTCGCGGGCGGGCGGCGGGCGCGCGCTGCTGCTGCTGCTGCTGCTGCTGCTGCTGCTGCTGCTGCTGCTGCTGCTGCCGCCGCCGCCTACTCCTCCTCCCCCGCCGCCTCACGCTCTGCCCGGCGCCGGGTCCGGAGTGCGGCTGAGCTGCCGGACGGGGAAGGGAGGCGGGGGGGAGGGAGGGGCGGGCACGGCGCCGACACACACGCCCTCAAGCCCCACCCCTTTCTCGCCGGCCCCGCCTCCCATTGGCTTCGCCGCCTCGGCCCCGGGGGAACGCGAACTCCCCATTGGCCACTCGCGCTGTCGCGCAACCTAAACACCAGTCCCCGCCCCGGGGCGTGCCGGCCGCCTACTCCCCGTCCCTCAGCGCGGCGGGGGTCGCGGGAGGGGATCGCCGGGGCGGCCCGGGGCCAGGCTGCGGGGCTCTGAAAGCAACCCAGCAACAGGTGGGGTGGGCAGAGCACAGGGCCCCGGGAAGGGCCCTACCCCGCAACGAGCCGGTGAGGGCGGGCTGCTGCCCCGGTCCCGCAGCCGGATCGGCATCCCCCCCGCAGCCGCTGCCGTGCCCAGCCAAGCCCCAGCGCAGCGCCGAGGCAGAGCGGCGCGGGTATAGCGCGGCAGCACGGCCCCTGTCCCTGCCCCGCACCGCCCTTCGTACCCGCTTTCAAGACCCTGGACAACGCCGCCCGCCCCGGCCCGCCCCCCCCCCCTGCCCCCCCGCCGCCCTTACCGCGAACCGCCGCTGGCACCTCCCGCCCTCGGGCTCCTTCCCTGGGGAGCCCCGGGGTGGCAAGCAGCGGGGGGACCGGGCCTCTGCGCCACCCTACGGGTCCCTGCATCGACTCGGCGACAGACCGGCAGTGACCCGCCGGGCCTGCAGTGGGCAGCGACCCCTTTGGCTTTGTGCCCATCCCGCGGCGCCTGATGGTCTTACCTATAGCTTCAAACCAGAGATACCTACAGCGAAGAAACACAGGGCAGAGGAGTCCTCGGCATCGCCCTGCGTGCTCTGCCTCCCGCTCTTAAACTGTAGGTGGTCAGGAGCAGCGGTGCTTTCCCTCTGCGTCGGACAGCCCTGAACACGTTTAGTTTGCCTGCCAAATAAGCCATGGCGAGGTACCTGCATTTCCTCCCCCTCCTCCACGCGTTCTGGTAAGCAAACCAAAGTCTGGTTTCGGAATTTGAATTTCCCTATTTCTACTCTGCGGGCCAGTTCTGCAAGGGGCCATATCTGCTATCATAGGCCCCACTTCTACATAGAGGTTGCAAAATAGAAGATGTTATCAGGACTGATGTGGCTGCTCCCATCTGCTACCCCAAATTACGAGGCCTGCAACATCATTGGAATAAAGTCTACTCCTACAGAACCCTACAGAAACAACACGGGATTTTTTTTTTTTTTTTTTTTTTCCAATCCTCTCTCGCTTGCTTTCCCCTCCACCCGCGCCCACCTCTCATGGGTATGTAACTTTCTGGTTGTACCAGTTCGCTCACCTCTGGCGAGCAGAGGCTGCATGTTGACGTTTACAAGTATTCCGCTGCCTTGTAAACTTCTCCTCGCTGCCTACCCTTTGCTGGAAAAAGAGCAGAAGGCTTTAGTGGAAAGGAACAGCCACGTGTATGCCAAAGATCCAAAACACCCAGGGCAGGCCAAATTTTAGTTTTTTGCGCTTAACTGTTCCTTTAGTATACATTTTTTAAAGTAAGAAATACAGTCCACAATCATAAATTTAAGCATAGGTTCATGCAGGCTTATTAGAACAAACTTTAGGGTGTCAACATTTACTCTAAAAGCTCTGGCAAACATTACATTACATTAGTTTGGATGCCTTCTTGAGTGTTATTGTTGTTTTGGTTAAAATGGTATTTTTGAATGTTATGATTTCTACACAAAATCACTAGTCCGCTTAGGCAGCAGTCTGTCTCTATGCTGAAGCACAACCACAGGAATAATATTATTATTGTCTTGACAAGGAGCCTCATTGCAAGTGAAAGAACAGTGTATTTTCCCACTTTAATCATGTTATAGATAGTGTCCTTCCTGGAAGGCTCATTCCTTTAAAAACTAGCCCAGGAAACATCAATGGAAATCAGGAGAGGTTTAAGTGCACACAGAGTACGGTAGGCAGTACCTGTCTCTGATTTCTGTGCAGGCCAAGTTCTTACTACTGGAGTGCTCTGGCTGCTGATTTCAATGAGTCCCTTTCACTCCGAGGACGAGCTGCCTTTCTGGAGTTCAGACACTTTGCAGCAACTGCTGAATTTTCTCTCCTTGCTATCGTTCTTGTTGTACGCTGCATCTCTTGCTCTGTAGGAAAACTGGATGACCAGAACAGTTATTCTCCAGACTCTCCCAGGATCTTCTTTAGCAAGAGTCCTCCCCAGTCCTTCCTGATTTCTCTTCTCTTTTTTGATCCTCTCAGCTAACCCTCGCGCTTTCTACATCGTGACGTGTATTTTGGTCCTTCTGCGGTTTGACAGCACCTCTCCGCACCCTGTCATTAATATCCCTCCCCTCAGCAGCCCGCATTAATATCCAGCGATGCAAAACGCGCTTGGGTAAAACGCTGTTTTCGGCAGCGCCCGTTCGAGCCTGGACGCCCGAGCAGAACTTGACCAGACGCCTGTTTTCTGCCAGCCCTGCCAGACCTCGCTGCCGAGCTCTCCCCAGGCGGGGCACGGCGCAGGGCGGGCTCCGCTGGCCACCCCGCGGCCCGGCCCGGCTTCCCTCCGCAGCGGAGGAGGGAAGGCGAATGGCAAGCCCGAGTCGGTGGGCGCAGCGGGGCCAGCCCCTCCGGCGAGGCGCTCGCCCGCCCCCCGCCGCTAGGTGTCCTCGGGCAATTGCGCGGGGGCTCCGCTGCTCCGAACTCGCCGGTGGGAAACGACTGAGCCACCTCCGCCGCGGCGGGTTTTCCGCTGCCTGTATCGCCAGCGAAGCTAAATTCTTCATCTATGAGCTTGGCTGCGTTTCACGTGGAAACTTAGGAAGCTGGTAGTGTACAATACTAATAGGTAACAGAGCTGTAATATTTTGGATGCTAAGAACAATATTTGCATTTACTTACTGGGTTTTCTTTTAAAGACTGGTTTTATAAAGCACTTTAGATGCAAATCAGCTTTCTCTGAGAATATTTTGGTGTTTCACCTACTATCCTAAAGAACACTATGCTTAAAAAAACCTGAAGTTACCTGTAAGTCATGGCATTTCCTTATCCTCTGAAAAAAAATGCTAGTCAATCCCTACCAGCTTGCAGTGGTGAGATTAACTCCTTCCTGCACACCGGGTGAATTCACCCCTCTGCATACTGTGCCCACAGCCTGTGTGAGAGGGCTTAATTTGGACATGAGAAATTAGGCATTCCTCTGTGTGGTGCCTCTGAGGCTGATGTCCACCATTAAAGAACAGACTAACTATGGCACTGCCCGTGAATAAAAAAAAAGCGTTTCTCAGGTGACAGAACGTACTTCATGACGGAATTGTGTTACCTTGCTTAACAGGTCTAAACATTTACAGCCAACAAGCTAAATGTTGTTTAGGTTGCACTTCCAAAATTATACATTACCTGCACCTTGACAAGATCCAGCACACTTATGTGTATTAGGGTTTTGCTGTTAGGAGAGTCTGGAGGCTTGCTGTGATCACTGCTTTTTTTTCCTTTCTTACGTTTTTCCTCTTTTACTTTTTTTTCCCCTCTCACTCCTCCAGTACCATTCCTTTCAGCTTCCAGGTTACCATCTGTGAACCCTCAGGGAGTCAACAAGAGAAGAAGGAGGGCCAGAAACCAGAACTCAGGTGAAAAGAGGTAAACAGGAGCTGCTTGCAATAATAAAGGGCTGTTAAAGCTTCAAGAGCACACGGAGTAAGAGGAATCCTTTGCCCAAACTAAAAACTGATAAACATAAAAATGTAATTGAAAAGGGTGGGGGAAAGGAGGAGACTGATTTTCTCTTCAGCTTCCAGGATGCATGTATTTTATGTGAATTACCTAGTGAAGGACAAACACTTGCCACAGATTTGGGATAAGTCACTTACAGAAGGACAGTCCAGCCTTTGCCAACATGGACCCAGAAGGTATGGTAACAGTTTAGCTATGAGCCAGACAACATACAAGCAGAAGCCAGACAGAAGACATGCCACAGGCCACAGTGTGGACAGCTCTGCTTAAGAGGGGTGCCAACTTTTCCCTGCAGTATCTTTTCTTCACTTCTCCCCTTCATATTTAATTTCAAAGGCCCCAGCTCAGCCACATTTGAAGCCAGTCTTCAGACACTATTAATACACAGGGAGTTGTTCCAACATCTCCTACAGACTGTTTGTTTCCAGTGATGTAAAGACAACTCTAACAACAAAAGTGGACTTTTCCATTCGTTGTTGGGGAAGTAGGTTAAAGTGGGATCCTTGGAAGTGGTGCAGAATGTGGAGAAAACATCCGGTAGCCACATGATGAGGCACGTTTTGCTGACACAAGGCACTCATGAATAGGCAAGCTGAAGAAAGTTTAGGTTTGTTTCCTCAGCCTTGGGCACAAGCCTAGAATCCAGGTGAAGTAAGTAAGCGCTGAGCACAAGATCTCACCAATGCATAAAGATATCATCTCGCTCACAAATCTTTTTGCTGACGTTGCTCAGTATTTCCTGATGCAGTTAATGAGGTGAGGTGCTCTACAAAGGAATTCTGGCTAGGTCTTTGGAGCAACCTCAGTTCCCTCTGGTCACACCAGAGGAAAGCTGTTGAGCAGGGAGGCAGCCGCTGGCTTCGCACACTCCCTGTGAATCACCATGCCATCCGCGGGCTGCTGCGAAGGTCGTCACTGCAGGCAAATCCCCAGACTTCATGCTTCTGTAGATCCAGCAGCCCTGGAGCCACACACGCATAGCCTGGGGACACAAGAGCTCTTATTCCAGTAACCACTACTGTTTGGCAGTTTCTTGTATCTCAGAGTAGGCAGAGGGTGGATTTTGCTCTTCTAACCCCAAGCTGCCCTTTTATTTGGACATTATGTGGGTGAAACCATTTATTCACAATCTGCAAAGCGCCTATTTCACATGTTGCTCTTAAAGCACAAGCACAGTTTACCGCAATACTAATATTCCATCCCAGTGGCTTCTCTAAACTATGAGCAATTCAGTGAAACAAAACATCCTCTGTATCCTCTGAATCTGGTTTTGAAAGCCTAGATGGAGGAAAATACTCTTGGTTTTAATTAGCAATATCCTTCACATGAATCCCCTATTAACCAAAGGAGCATACTATATTTCATCTCACTTCCTCTAGTTTACTTACTACTGCCTCTCTTCTCTGTGGTTTACCAGCAGGAAACCACTGGAGGGGACATAGCCAGATAAGATTAAACAACATAATATTATCATCTTTACTATAACCAGGCTGACGGTTTTTCTGCTAAATGCTGAAATGAGATTCACGGCCGTTCCGGCTTCCATTCACTGAGGAAAGAAGCCATTCTTTTAATTCCACACTATTTCATTAATTGTCCATCTACTTCAAAGGCTGGTTTGTTTATTTATTTATTTTCGCTGAAATGCACTTAGACAATAAACTAGATTCACCCTAGTCAAATGTAATAGGAAGCAGAACCTGGGTGTCCTGGCAGTGCACGTATCTCCAAGGGTAAGACTATGGTAAAGCAAGGCAGCTATGCCTGTCTTGATACATTTCTGCCACAGGTTCCAGCTGAAGGCCTTTTAATGGACACAAAGGCTTAAGAGCACAGACGTGAAAGAAAACAGGCAGACAGAAGCAGGAAAAAGGTGAATTTGCACCGTGCTGATCAAATTGTACCATGGCTATTCCCAGTCCGAATTCTCTATGCATTGTCATGCTGGGTAACACGCAACCGCCCTGCAGCAGTGTGGGTTGACTTGCATAAAGCCTGTGAAATTTGCATCCATCACATACATCACTTTTTACTGGGGCTGAGGCAATAACAGCCAATATCTAACATGGGTGTTCCGTTTCTACTTGCAAAAAAATCTCCCATAGTCTTTTATGGGATCGGTACTTTTCCGCACTTCTGGCAGAGTGCTGCTGTGGTCTTTATCAGAAACCTTCAGTGTCTGGAAAAGACATCTCTAATCCCTTAGCTGTTTCACAGATACTGAGACTGCATTCATTCCTGAGGAATTTCTCCTGCCAGGTAACAGAAAGTTCACCCAGTAAGGGAATCTCCTCTCCATAAATAGGTTGCAACATCTGACTCTGCTGGGGAGGGAGGGGAAAGGACTGGAGTAAATTGGCATGATGAGGCATGTGAATGAAGTCAGCCAGAAAAGACAGCCCAGACATCAAGAGACAGGCTGCTTCAGCACAACTCCCGGGCAACTTCTGCTGGCAGGTCTCTTAATGTCTGCATCTTAGGTTAGGCAAACTGATAATATGCACCAAAATTCCATTATAATTATCACTGAGTTCAGTTTTTAATATGACCACTCCTCTTTTTTTTTGGTTGCTATTAATTTGACGAGCATGTTTTCTGAGACTAACATTTTCCAGACTTGGTTTTAGCACAATGGCAAGTTCGGGGTATTTGAAAGATGAAAGAAAATCAGCAGAGCTATTAAAGCGTGTAAAGATTATTTCCCATGGTCCAACCAGAACTTTTGCACTTGACTAACTCAGAAAAATCTGAAATTAGAAACTGTAAACAAAATTATTTTGTAAAAATACTTAGCTCTTGATAGAAAAATGTTCAGAGCTAATTTTTTAAGAAGTTTTAAAGTTTGGGCATTTCTTAGTTGGCAGTTTTACTGTGTTCATTAAAACTTTCATTTTAAGATGCTTTAATGAGATATAATTGGATGGATTGTTTCTCAAGTGGAATAAAAGACTGTATATATTCAGACTACATCGTTCTTTCAGTAGCTGAGGCAGGCTGAAAAAGAGAAGACACTAGGAAATCACTATTGATCTCACTACACTAATCTAATTTATTTGGGAAAGACTTAAGACGGTGATGGAAAGTATGGAAAATCCATTGACAGACAGAGAGATTCCTCTTTGTTAAGGACATTCTACTGGAAGAAAATTTGTTAATATCTTCTCAATCTCCCGTAAGTTCTTAGACTTTAAAGCTCTAAAGGCCTATTTGTGGTAATCTAGTCTGACCTCCTGTGTATGACATGCCATTGAACTTCCATGAATTAATTTTTGTTTCAACTAAGTGTCTTCTAGAAGAATTTCCAGTCATTCTGTATGTATTTTCATTGATGGAAAATTCACTGAAGTCCTCGGTAAATTGTTTCAATTACTTTCACTGTTAAAAATGTGTGCCTTATTCCTAGTTTGAACTGTCTGCCTTTCAGTTAATGCATCTTGTTATACTTTTGTCCACTATACTGAAATGTTCATTCATGCTGTGTGCTCAGTGCTGGTACATAAAGACCGTAACTGCGTTACTCCTCAATCAGTTCTATTATAAAGGAAATAGGAAGCACGCTTAGCGTTTTTCTCTATGATCTGTTTTTCATTTCCCATAATAATTCTCATGGCTTTTCTCTGAATTGTTTTCCCTCTGAGCTTGTTCTAAATTCCTTCCCGAAATATGGGAGAATGTAGATGCCATACTTTCAAGAACCCCAGGGAGGTATCTTCCTCAAGCACGGATCTTTGTTAAGTTGCTATTGAACTGTTCAGTTACTTTTCAGATTGTGCCAATAGAATCTAAGCTCCCATTCTACTTCACATCTCCCAATTCTCGTTTTTAAGGCATTCAGTTTGAAACAGCAGAATGTCAGGAAGCAATCACAGCTTATTCTGTAGGCCTATCAGCAGAGCATTGCTCTGCTGACCAACATTTGGAGTTGAAACACAGAACATTGTAATTCACAGGAGGATTCATAAATCTTACAGAAGTCATTTGTTTTAGTTCACCAAACTATATCTAATGTAATCAAAATGCAAATTCATCTACTTTTGATGGTTCACACATGGCCCAGAGCTGTATTTAACTCTCTTGTCTTTGGGGTTATGTGGTAGATGATGAAGTCTTACTTGGATCACATACACATGAAATGAATTTCACCGGTAAATCTGGCTCACATGAGAGAGGCAAAGGTGAATAATCTTGAACCTGGGCCTCATAATAACCTCTGAACTTCTGCACTTGTTCCATGCTGTGACATCCCACTGATAGCACTGTTTTCTACACTTTCCTAAGAGAAAAGTCTTTTCCCCCCTGGTATTCACAAAGGATGGAAACTGAGGACCACTAGAGCCTAAATGTTTGCCTTTCATTTGGCGCCAGACGTGCCATATCTGATGTATCTACTAGTGGTCTTTGGAGAAGGCACCTGCTTCTGCACACGGAAAACCATTGGAAAGAACGATAACTTGGATTTTAATTGCTCAAATGCTTGAAGAACCCGGACACACCCTTTGCCCACATAGTGTGTCTCCTGGTATTTTGTAATTGCTGTATCTTGTCTTTCATCTACCCCACAAGCTGTGGGCATTTTTCACGAATTATCTCTTCTTTGTCATCCACAGCTCCATTTTCTCGTTTTGCAGCCTGCTAAATTGGTAGCAGTGTAGCAGGAAACAAAGAGTTTCTGACTCATTTATCATGAGACATCTAACAGTTCAGTGAGGTTTGTTTTTCTGCTATGACTCTTCACCTGGCACTTGGGGTAGTTAACATTACCTTTAAGTTTCTTCTGACGCTGCATTAAAACTCATGAATTCACTGAGTACTCTGCTTCAGAAATGAGCAGGCCACAGAAGAAACACTGCAAGTACCCTCAGGCGTCTATGTGCTTAAGCTATAAGTGATTCAGACCAAATTTTGGAGTTCTTTGACCTGATTTTGCTCCGCACCAGTGCGTTATTTGCATGACTTTGTCATCAAGGCTTGGCACCCCAGGAGAGCCAGGGCAACAGCAGCTTTGCTCAGCTGCGTGCCCGCTCTGGGCAGACTTTCTGCACAGGGGAAACAACAGGTCTGAGCTGTAAAAGTTTGGGGTAGTCAACCCCAGAGGGAACATTATAGCGGCGGCTTTGTTGCTCAGACAGCTGGTGTCAATTTGAGCAGCTCTGCTACCCACAGCTACTTAGGTGGCCAGTTTGCAAAATGATCCAGTCGCTAGGAGACACGTTCGCCCTGCCAGGCCTGGAAAGGAGGGACATTTCAGGTCCTCTGGGCTGGCTGATCACACTGGTGGGGCACCAGGGGAGAGTTATGACAGCCACATGGCATTAGCTGAGCCCTGCTATTTTCAGTTGCAGCTATTTGATCTTTAACTACTTATGTATTTGAGAAACTTAAGAACGCATCAGCTGTTGGTATTTTTTTTTTTTCTTTTTCCTCTCAGTTTTATCATTTCCATTTGTTGCTGTTGCTTTTTCCATTTTATGCTGGAAGGTTATTTTACGTGAATTACTGGATTTGACAGCCTGCCCCTGTGGACATAGGAGAATCAGAGCAGACAGGTAACCACACAACCTTGCTCTTTTGGCCTGCTTGAAAGCTTATTGATGTTGTAGGAATCTTTTCATTCTCTTCATTGGGTTTTTTATCAGATTCTTATGGCAAGAATCAGGCACACAGAAAAGGAGAGACAGGTAAGGTACACAGCTTTCAAATGCCGAACACCATTGGTCTTTTCCCTCACTTCTCCTCCCTGGATGAAAAATGTCACACTGGTTCAGAGCTTGGGTACATTTACGAATCACCGTGGAGTTGGCCTAAACTTGGAGAGGCTGCCCTAGAGGCAGAGCAGGAGGTGTGCCAGCCAGGCACTACCCAAAATAGCAAGCCCTGCTGAGGGGTAGCTCTGTGGAGTCTGGTAGCGTAACCGTGACAGGGCTGCACTGCTTTCAGGACACATAGGTCCACACAGTGCTAAATTTAGTCACATGCATTTATCCCTGCAAACTTGGTGAGAAGCGTGTCTTTGCATGGTGCCCCACAGAACAATGCAAACATCCCCATCCCCTTTTTTCATGGTTTTATTGCTGTTTTATTCTATTTTGACTTCTCTCCTTTACAATTCCGATGCAGGTGAAATGAAAAGATCATTCATCCGTTAAATAGATCAGTGGAACAGTAGCACGCACCACAGGTTTTTGCCTGTTTTACTGGTTGGTTGATAATGTAATTACTCTTTGCATAATAGCCAAAAATGAGCAGGCATGTGGATCAAGTTTCCAGAGAGTTTTCCACAGATTCAGTGAATGAGGTAGTGACACTCAGGTAATCTCCTAATTCTTGTTGCTTTTGAAAGGCTGGTATTTCTGTAGATACTATCTTCTAAGTTTTGTTGAGCAAGCACGATTGTACTAAGAGAGAATTGTTTCTTTCTCTGGCCTACTTTCCTTTTTCACACACATCACAAAGGGAGATTCTGGTTACTCAGAAATAATCTCTCTCATTGCAATGAGATATACTGCCTCTCACCTGTCAAAACAATGTCACTCCATTGTGAGTTACAGAAGAGCTGTAAATTGGCTTTTGTTTTTGCACCGTGCCTTTCACCTTTCCTCAAACAGGAACTCCCACCTCATTTTGCATATGCTCTTACTGGGGATGGAGCCAAGCCCAGATACTCACTCTAGAAGTGATCACAAGCTCTTTATTTCAAGTTATTTCAAACTTAAGAAGGGTTGGGCAAACAGTTGTGAAGGACCATGTAACTCCACTCAGTAAAGGAACAAAGACAACTCTAAATAAAGGAAAGGAAAATGCATTTGGTCTGGTTATTTGTTTTGGCAGTTGAAAGTTAATTTTAATTATGCCTAATGCCTCACAAAGTGCTGTCTTACAGCCAGTTGAAACAGGCCACTGTTGAAATAATGAAGACATCGTAACATGAGAAATGCTGCTGTGCATACCCCTAAATCTGTCCTGAGCAGTGAGGAAGATCCATCTTTCCTCACACAAACTGTGGCTCACTCTGGTTAAGTACTAAATATAGCAATGCAGCTTTAGCTGTGCCATCTCTGTCTAGCTCCTGGAGCGTGGCTGCTTTCACTGCATGCAATGTGGCAACCTGGGTGCTGACCTGCTTTGCACAGTGGGGAAGAAAAGGTGGGAGCCAGCACCTTTTTCTGCACGGGCCACTCCTAAGGAAGTCAAACACAGCCTTGCTCACAAGTATGACACAAAGCGTCCCACTTGGGGCAGGGCAGTGCAGTCCAAGGACCTTGTAAGCAGAGAGAGTCTTCCCAGGACTGGCCTATGGGTGTCTTGTCCTATCTGTGCTGAGAAGCTTCTTGGAAACAGTCTAATACTGGGTTCATGAGCAACCAAGCAAGTGTCATGTTTAAGGCATGGAGCACCTTCCCCCTTATTCCTCAGCAAGCTGCCTCACCTCCGCCACCGCCTCTTGGCAGCCCTGTAATGCAAGAACAAAGCAGCAGCCGCATTGCAGCAGGGCTGCAAGGCACTACGTACTGGAAGCAGTGCTGCTGCAAGCAGGATGGGTACTGAAGAACAGTGGTGATCATGGGGGAGTAAAGAAAGGAGCCCAGCACAGACAGTGGCCCTGAGGCAGGTTTCCAGGGGACTAGCAGCAATCCTTTGGGAAGGAGTGTAGAGGAAGACAAAAGCACCCCTAGGGGAATAGGGAATGAAGCCTTCTTGTAGAATGGCTTAGCAAACCCCAGCATAGGACACTGATTAATTTCTGCAGTCTGCCCCTAGATGTGTGGACTAGTCAGAGTCTTCTGTCTGGATGCTGGAAGATCAACCAGCACTGAGGAACCTCAAGGTGATGTAAAACCAACATTTGTTGCTTCTCTAACAGTTCCTACATGCTACACCTGACTGACAACAGGTTTCATTACTATAAGATCCCACCTGAAATGATTTGGGAAGTCAAAGAGCAGTAACAGAAAGTAGTTCTAGAGAACCGGATCTGCTGTTGAAACAACTTACAAAACTATAAGAAAATCAAAGGGGGAAGAGAGGGATAAGAATGGGGAAAGAACAGAATAAATTGTACTGGGTGAGCCTGAAACAAGTTTACGTAAGGCTCGATGGTGATACTCTTATTCATGCTTAATGGTATGTTAGCGCATGTGGGGTAAATTATTACTGACTTAAGGGCATCAAAATCAGATCCATCAGGCTCTAGAAGTAAAAGAGCTACTCTCTGAAACATCCTCTAAAATTAACAAGTCAGTGAAACTGTTTTAGCATGGGGAAACAGGTCAATCTACTTTGAATTTGTTAAGCAGATGCTTGGAAATGGCCACGGCTCATGATTTTAAGAGTGATTCACAGATAAGCTTTAGCACCAATGCGTGAATTGAGAAAGAAAAGGGACTGCACACTAAATGTATTCCAAAAGAGAAAGCACACCCAAATTTAGCTTCAGCTTTTCTTTTTCAGTCATCTGGCAGCAATGGGAAGCTATGGTGGGTACAATCATCTCATGTAGCTTAAGCTGTCCAAAAAAGAAAAAGAAAAGCTGAGAAAAAAGCTACGCACTGTATTTTGTCTCTAAAATATTCTGAGGCAAGGCAGCTGATGACACTGATATATGGACATCTGCTATGTTGCACCTAATGGTTCCTGCAGGTAAAAAAAATATACTTCAGTGAAATCTGAAAAAAGTTGAATCAAGGCCTTCAGCAACTCCAATTATCCACCTTTGAATTTTCTGAGACAAACACTGACTCTTTTGCCAGGAGGCTGCAAGGAGTGGAGAAGAAGGTGGATATGTTACATTTTCCTAAATAAACCATACAACTGGCACTGTGGAAAGAGGAAGACATATTTAAAAAAAAAAAAAAAAAAACTGTGGATGCAAGCTTATCTAAACTTGTCGGTTCAGCAGCCCTCAGCATGAAGGAATGTGTTTTCCTGCAAAAAAGATTTATACTAGGACTACTAATTTACCCTCTTTTTATGCTACCTTACGTAGGTTCATAAACTGCAGTCTACCCAGGATCCTTTTTAAAAATTTATTAATAGCAATGAATAAGCATAGATGTGTTTGTATGTGTTGTCAACTGTTTGATTTGAAAATTTCAGGAGGAGAGATCAACTAATTAATACAGAAACCATTTTCAAACTAGTGAAATTAGAGTTCAAAAAGACAACTCAGATGAGAGGACATTAAGAGGACTTTCGCTGGCATGTCCATCACGGCAAAGGAGTGAGCACAAGGTCTCCTCTCCCAAATCACTGTTAAGGCATCGTCTATCTGTTCTCCCTGACTACACACAGGGGAGGCTGCCAGGCCAGCGAGCAGCACTGGCAGCCCTCTGCTCCTCAAACAAAGCCACAAAAGTGATGTTGAGACCAATGGTTGGCATCAGGAGAAAATCAAATAACTCCAGCCTGCCAGACAAGATAACAACACATGGGGAAGATGTGGAAAGCATTGTTAAAATGGTTGGGAATGCTCAAAGTGAAGAAACAGGATAATTATCGACATAAGACTTGATTGTCCTGTCATGCTGGTTTTATGATAGCATAACTCTGCTGACTATGAAAGAGTTGCTTCTGATTCAGACTGAACTAAGCACTTCGTGAGCATCGTGATGAGCATCATGAGAAGGTCTGAGCTTGCTGTTGGTTCTAGTACACCTCTGTGTTCCTGAGTCATGAACTGGCATGAGAGTCAGGACTTCAGAATCCTTGAATCTTCCTCACACACTCTTCTGACTAGACAAACCAAGCCTGTCCTCAAGTTGCTCTCTACAGAGGACTGGTTAAGGTATTTCTGAGAACACTTGTGACTGAAGCACACTTTTTTCTCTGCAATGCAGAACCGAGGCCATGGGAGATCCTTCATCTGACTCCTCGCTCTTAGTGCCTCCCTTCTACCAACACCAGTGTTGAGCAAGAACACGCAAGTGACACAGCAGATCATACCTCAGATGAGGTACTTTTCAGCTCCATCTGTTCTCCGATCTGATTCATCACGAATCATATAAATATTCACATCACCAAAAAAGAGGCAGCAGTAGGCACAGGTAAGGGTTAGGAGAGGGAATACAACCCCACGGCAGCACAAATGGCAGCACAAGTTTATGTCAGATTAAAGTAACGTGCTTAGTAGAATGCAAACTTTTTTTTCTTTCATCAGCTTTTGAGAGAAGTTTTACAGTTTTACTAGTGTCCTAGGGTCACTGACAAATTCTGCCCTGTTTGGAAGTCTCACAGTAAGGGCATTTTTTCTGCTTGCCTCCAGGACAGCTGCTTGCATTGAGCAGCAATAATATCTACTCTTAAGTGTAGCCATGCCATTTTAGTGGTGAAAATGCCAATGAATGTCATTACAGTCTTTCAACTTCTCCCACCTGGTTCTGGTTGATGGACCATAAATTCAAAGGGCTAGTCAGCCAGAAAGCGCCATTGCCAAATTCTATACCAACTGCAACAATCTGAACCAATTCGCGTATTTGAAAGAGGAATTTCCTCCAGGAAATCCCTATGAACTATTCTGTGTCTCTCTACCAACACCATCACATTAAATAACACCTACAACAAATGCAGCTTCATCTGAAAATTAGCACACATTGAATGTGTCACATACAAAGACAACTAAGATTTTCATTTCAGCTTAAAAAAGCCAGAAATTCTATGGTTTGTTTATTTTTGCATTGCAGGCACATCCTGAGGCAAATAACTCGACCAAAGGATTTCCAAGAGCCAGCTCCTACCTAGAGGACATGAAATGGAAGTGTTAATAGCACCAATACATAGGTGTCAGTGTCACTGCAATAATTGCACTACAAGTCAGAGGCTGACACCTTCATAAAAGAAAGTGTCAAAACAGTAGAAATCAAGGCTATGAGATTTTCTTCAGTTACGAAAACGGGCCTCGAACAAGTATTCAAATGTGCAACTGAAATTTGCTACTATATTTAAGATGACAATTAAAGCTGACCTCTTTTCACCAAAAAAATGCACGGAATTGTCATGCCAGCATCATCAGGATAGAAATAAAGGGGGTAAGTGCAGTAGGCTTCTCTACCCCAGGTGACAGGCACTCCTGGTCTGTGTGCCACCTGTTCCCACAGAGGCAAGGCTCTTTCTCACTATGGAACAAAGACACTTCCAGTGTTTCAGGTGAAGTTAGCTGGAGATCAGTGGTTTTCGTAAAAAAAAAAAAAAAAAAAAGGATCATCAGTTGCAAAAGCAGAAACATTCACAAATCTATGTGAAACACAATCTTATCAAGATGGGATTTGTAACTCTAAAGAGGGGTTCTTTGGTTGTTTTCATTTTTTCCTTTTTTAATCTGTGCTGTTCTTATTTCCTCTGACAAAAATTGACCAGAAGGCTTTGGACTTCAGGGACACTCACCTGAACATCTGAAAATAAGTGAATACAAATAAAAGAAAAACAAAACCAAAAATTTCTTTGAAATGTTTTGATTTTGATAAAGGAGCATAAGTCAACAGATTTAGGACTAATATGCTTCTATCTGCCTTCAGTAAGTCTTTCACTAAGAAGTTTTAGTTTATTGTATTTCACAACAAAGAAATTAATTACCCTCAACCTAGAATAAGTCGGTAGAAATTAGTATCTTAGCCCAGCCTGAAGTCAAAGGACTATTGTTAGCAACTTGACTAAGTACGTGTGATTTTCTGATCTTGTCAAAGCAAGATATGATGGACCGAGACAGATTATTTGTCTGATCATTTCCCCTGACCTTTGATGCAAGCATTGATTTCTGTATGGAAGTCCTTTGCATTCAGCTCTTTGGTCTCTGCAAATTGGAATTCATAAACAATGGTAATTTCCTCCAGTGTAGGGAAATAAATCATGGGGCAGATGGGATGATCAGACATGATCAAGAGATAAAAGTAGAAAAAACCTGGACATGTTTTTACTCTCTGCAAACACAGCTGCTGAGAGTAGAGAAGGGAGCATCTTGTAGCTCCCTGCTTAATTCTACTCACTGGGGTGGCAAGCTGCAATGGCATCACAACAATAGCCATGGGCATGGAGTAGAAACCCAGGGAGCACTTTGTAAGGCCAAGTTTTGTGTCTGTGCTCTGGTAACTGTATAATTCCCGCTGAGTTGCCGGTAGATGCCATCCGGAGGCAAGCAGCTTTGTTAGCAGTTGGCAGAGGGAGGAAGAAGGGGAGGTGAGCAACTTGTGAGAATAACTAAAAAGAGGGAGGGAAAAAGAGGGAAATAAGGGAGGAAGGTGGGAGGGAAAGGTTGAATGGACACCTATTTGCTGCTCAGCACAGTGGAGCATAATGAAATCAGGGAGTCCTGGGCATCACTTCCAACATCCACATGGGCATGTCCCTGGCCTGTCTTCTTTGGTACCTCGCTGCTGGCTGCCGGGCGAACAACAGGCCCTTTTTTCATTGCCTTTTATTTCACTCTTGGTTCCTTCAGTTATGAAGGCTGAAGACAGATAACAGTTATAAACCCAAGTCCATCCTTAGTGTAAAAACACTGACTTGAGGTATGCTAGCATGAAGCTGTTCTTGCCTTCAGAGCATTTTTCAAAAGCTCTTTGCAGCCAGGCATCCACCTGCAGAATCTGTTCACACTACAAAAACTCCAGTGCATTTGCAGAGCCCCTGAGTTCAGCCACTGATGCAAGTCATTAGCGTGCTAGTCTATGTACGCCAACACCCAGAAACATCGGCACAAGTATAAATTAAGTGTGTGAGGGGGCTTGCTTTCCTGCTCAGGTGACGACTTTTTGTCATTATGTCCCTGCAGACATCCCTCACCCCATCACTGTGGGGTGTACTTCAAGTACTTCTGTACTTGAAGAGCGCTCGTGAAAAAATGACTCTTTCATTTAGGATCATAGAATCACAGAATGGTTTGGGTTAGAAGGGACCTTAAAGATCACCTAGCTCCAAGCCCCCTGCCATGGGCAGGGACACCTCCCACTAGACCAGGCTGCTCAAAGCCCCATCCAGCCTGGCCCTGAACACTTCCAGGGATGGGGCATCCACAGCTTCTCTGGGCAACCTGTTCCAGTGCCTCACCACCCTCACAGTGAAGAGTTTCTTCCTAATATCTAATCTAAATCTACACTCTTTCGCTTTAAAACCATTACCCTGTGTCCTAGCATAACACTCCCTGATAAAGAGTCCCTCCCCATCTCTCCTGTAGGCCCCCTTTATGTACTGGAAGGCTGCTATAAGGTCTCCTCAGAGCCTCCTCTTCTCCAGGCTGAACAACCCCAACTCTCTCAGCCTGTCCTCCTGGGAGAGGTGCTCCAGCCCTCTGAAGGGTTAGGGTTAAGAGTCTAAAGGACATTGAGCTCTTTCAAAAACCGAGGGAATCCTGTTGTAGGCTAATTCAGTCAGATTGGAACCCACGAGATGTCAATTTTCATTCAGATCTCACCTGTGCAATTAAAGAAATCAGTGCCAAGAACTTTGCTGAACGTTGAAATGGGGGAACAGCAGAAGTGTGGCATGTTTTACAGGTAGCAAAAGTCATTCTGGCCTCTGCAGTGTGGAACAGATTTATGCTTTGTGTGAAGGTGACACCTTCAAAAGCAGCAAATGGAGAGCTGCAAGTGTAACTCCTCACTCTCCAGATCCAGCTCTGTTCCTGCACCGGTGAAGCAAGATTTACTTCTGGATGTATTTCTAAAATGAGAAGTTACTCTTGCATTTGAATATATATTAGAAAAGAAAGCTGTGAATGGAAAAAAACTCCCTAATGTGCCCCCACACTGTAAATGGCCATTACATTAGCTTCCACGGATGCAATTAAGTTTCAGCCCAGTCTGTCTTATAGCCAAAAATTCAATCCTGAGCTTTATTTGAATTTAACCTTTTTTCCCAGCTCTGAACTTGCGCTGTGTAATTCTGCAGATAAAAAAAAAAAAAAAAAGCACTAGGATCAGTTTCGAAAAAATAACTGGCAAAGATTTTCATAGAAGTGCAAGGGGATATTCTGTTAGTCTGTGTATTTATATTTGGGATTTTCTATGGCTTTCACATATCTCAGCACCTCATAAGGATTAATCAATTTATCTTTACAAAACCAAGTGATGCAGCATAGTTGCTTTGGGCCTGTGTGTTCAGCCTATCCCTTATAGTAACTTCTGCCTGCCTTCTTATTTGTTGCCTTCTGCACCTCACCCAATGCACAATTTTAGCAGGATCTATTTGCTTCAAACAAATTAACGCTCTGTCAAAACTCCTGTAAGACAGAGCAGAGCTTTTACTCCCAGCAGTCACAGAGACACTGAACAACAACTCCAAAATCAGAAGGAACATCTGTGGCCGAGGCAAGAGTTATCTTGCCTCTCCTGGATCTCAGGCCAGTGTTTTAACCACAAGACTTTGTTACTCCAGTAAATAATCAGTGAGGCAGCAAAGTAAAGAGGGAGGACAATGTAAGTCAGCCTCCCAGGTGCTGACTGTACCGGTACCTCTCGGTCAAAAGAGTACAGTATGGATGACTGTATGGGCTACGGGTTCTTTTATCTGGTGTCACAGCTCCAGAACAATAAACTCTATGTATTTTTCACTGCTGCATGCCTATATAAGCTCTGTCCTAAATAAACTGGTAGCATCAATCCAATACAAAGCAGATCAAGTGGTCAAGATGCAGAAGCTACCATCGCAACTGGTGCTTGCTGGCACTTTTGAATGATAGCTAAAGAGTTCAGGGTTGTGTGGATAATGCAAAGTGGTAATCAATCACAAACAACGTGCCAGGATGGAGTGTGGAAGCCTGCACCTATGTGGTCAGTGTCACAGCTTTCTATGCATAAGTAAAAGATTACAGTATCATGGACCGGGAAGCATGAGCACAAAGTTGACCCCACCAGAAAAAGGTAAATTGAAGAGTTAAAAGAAACAAACCAAACAAGGCAAATCAAAGTGAGTGACAAAGCTAGTGAACTTCCCAGAAGAACTGCATGCAAGGATAATTAAGCACTAGCAACGCAAAAAAGCATTCATTTCTTGAAAATCATTTGAAAACACACAAATGTTCTTTGGCCCATAGAGTGCTACTGCCAAGATCTCTGTATACAAAATATCCAATTGATTTGCACAAAGGTGAAGTCACCATTTTGTCTTCCTCTAATTAGACCATCCCAAACCTGGGGACAAATCTCGAGTCCTCCAGCTTCAACATCTTTTCCCTCTGAGATGCACGCTTTGCTTCTCTGCCCCTCCTTCCTTTTAAGCTTTGGTCTTTTTCAAATCATGTAGAAGAGGCACCATCTATAGTAGAAAAATCCTTTGCTGTCTCATTCATTCCAAACCACTACTATCCGAATGGATAGTAATAGTTAAATCACTATGAGATCCATTGACCTCAAAAGAGTTATGACTCTCATACCAGTTGAAACACAGTCCTATGTTTTGAGACAGTATCAAATACAATTTCCAAATCAACATGGCATTTAACATTTCCTACCTTGGTTCAAATACTTGACTTACTCTGTTGTGTCTGGAAGGGTTGCAGAAGTTCAACATTTATTGTGATTTTAAAGTCGCAATGCCCAAAGGCCTCTACTAGAATCGGGATCCTGTTCTCTTGTGCTTTTAAATGTACAAGAAAAGGAAATGGGTTGGGAAAAGCTTACAATCAAATGAGCAGGCAACACCATCAGGCTTGTTCTAATGAGGGAACTGGGAAGCGTACCAACAGTTCATGTTAAGTTTGAAACACCATTACAGTTGGGAAAACGGAAAGGAATAGGAAAATCTGCCAGCTCTTTTAAGAAATCGTATGTGCTTACCCAAAAAGCAGAACTTCACACTCCAACTCAACTTACTGAGTAGAAAACTCCTGTGTGAGAAAGATAAATTAAAATCTTCCCTCTCTCCAGAATTGTCTATTCAGCTTCTTATGAAGAATGCCATAGGAAAATAATTGTAGCTGCAAATAGAAAAGTCTTACTGATGTAAAGTATGAGGACCTTTAAAAAGACAAGTATTTAGATGGGAAAGACACACAGAGGTGAAGGAGCTTCGCCTAAGATCTGTCAGCTGCCCCTGGCATGGCCAAGGTACCCACTGATCTGCAGGCCAACACAACAGCAAGATCCCATTCTCCCTCTTTTAAAAGATGTAGACCAGAAGGTGCAGACAGTATCAAGAAAATTTTGCACACAAAGGCAATCCTTTTTCAGGTACTTTCCCCTGGATGCTAGGAGCATCAAATACCTCTGTAGCCCATCCTCATCAGGCAATAAAGCAAGCAGCTGATTTTCCTATGCTTAATTTTGCATGTCAGTGTAGCGTGATTTATATACAGGGAAAACAACGAGACCATTAAGGATGAAAACAATTGAACACAAGGGCAACGAGGAGGAATGATGTAAACTCACTTGATTGATAGAGTGATTTTTCTCTCCTTACAATCCTTACCTCTTGCATGAGATTTATGATCTTGAGGAAATCATAAAACTAAGGGTGCAGAGACAGGCTATTGGAAAGAAGAGGAAGACAACTTAGATCTTTATTTTAGCCTTTGCACCCAAAGGGCACAGAAACAATGATCCTATATGTTATTATTCATTTTCAAAAGGATTTGCATTATTACCTAATTCATCGTCATTACCACCCTCAGAGAAAATAATAATGTTGTAATGTGGTTACAATAAAGGCTTTGGACAATTGGTTACAACAGTTTCTCCATAAGAGTAGATAAAACCACCATCTACTTATTGCCTGTAACAATTTAAAATCACTCTACCTATGATGCAGTATTTTGCACGTGTGAGTGTTTGATAGGTTTGGGGTCTGAGCACTTTGTCCTACAGCCTGCTTAAAGGTCAGTAAGTCATGTCTAAATCAATGAGATGTAAGTTCATCAGGTAATTTAAGCATATGCCTAGCTTCAAGTCATGCACGTCATTCAAACTCTTGAAAGCATTTTTCCATGTCATCAGGAGGCTAGAGAAAATTCAGCAGAAGGATTAGGAAAATTGTAGGAAAGTATTCCATAGCAGATGAACATTGCTACCTGACTCAGTTGCAGGGACAGAGAGAGGTCCTGGAACAGGAGGTGCAGAGGTAACATTCACCTCCCTTAACTGTAAATGATTGCAGTGTAGAGATGTGCACCTCAACTATCCTTCAGGGTCTCTGTAGTCAATGGAGAAACAGGCTTTTGTAAGTGCAGCTGTGATCAATCCCATCCTAAGACAGATGGTAGGGCGGGAAAAATCAATTGTGACCTTTAGGCACCTCTTTCTCTCCACTTCTTACGAAGGAGGTTATCTGAAAGGTGGGCACCTACACTGCAGTTGTCTAACATTAGGTCAGATTAGATCCCCTTCTCCCCAGGAGGAAACTCTTATGCAAAGGTCTGGATTTACATTTGTATTTTCATTGAAAAAGATTCAGATCCTACTTTTCCCTCTAGTCATCCATCCTACATAGGATCCATCCTCCTGATGCTATACCATTAAAGATCCCCAAATGTGAGGCTGACATTGGCAATGTGTACTTGCCCACTCTTTCTTTTGTGACAGTGGCACAACTAACGGCAGCAGCCGGAGAACAGATGTGTCCTCGGTGTTCAGCCAGGAACTGTGTGGCTGCAAGAAAACTCAGTAAAATATTTAGAAGCAAAATGACTGTCATAGACAATAAAATGCAGCTTCACTTGTATAGATCTATACTCTTCAGTGCCAAAAATACAATTCTGCCAATAAATAAATGAACAAATAAATGGCCAGTTGATTCCTATGTGTGACTTATTCCTACTTAAATTCAAAGCATATATAGAAGTGTTTATTGTATCTTGAGTACATTTTATCCGGGGAATTCAAATTGCTCAATTCAGTCAAACAGCACACCTTCCTTCTGAGATAGGATTCATTTCCCAGGTGAAGGAACACTTAGTCTAGAGCTGAATGGAAACTTGAACTCAGCCTTTGGGGGATTTAGTGCTGTATTTAAAGTACACGTTTCTCAACCCGGAATCTAAAACTCCATCTGTTCAAAGACTTCTGCAGGTTCTTAACTGTATGCTGGGCATCTGCCACCAGAGATGTCAATAGGATTGTGCACAGTGCGTGCTGAAAATTTTGGGTATGGATCTTGTCACATTGGGTCTTAGATACCCAATCCTGCAAGGTTGAGGGCATTCTGTCCCCAATCTATCAATCAGAAGAATTATTCATGTCATCTACTCTTTTCATTGAAGTAATAAAGATCCAGTAAGTACCAAAAAAATCTCTGATTCAAGCTATAGTATGATTTTCTGTGTAGTCAAATGGTATCTTAGAGCCCATCCTTTGTACGGTAAGATTTTCCTTCTGCAGAACTAAAACTGAACTGTATGAAACTCAGGTGAATAAATGAGATGTGTTGCTAGCAAAATGAACCATGTACGACAATGTTTATTTCCCAGAAGAATGTACTCAGCAAGGGAATTGCATCAAGAGTGCGTATTTCAAAAAACACACTCTGGTATTCTTTCTGTATTCACTGAAATGACTGTTTTATTCAGTATTCTGATGAGTGTTTTGTGCCATAGCTAAACCAAGTTTGTTAAAGTGAAGGGATGTATTTTACAGACAACTTAATTTTTCACCTGCCTTGGCAGGTACATCAACTTGCATCGTGCCAATTTTAACATAACTCAGCAGCTTCATCATGTGCAAAGTACATGATAATACACAGGTGCACAACTATATGGATGCCAATTGTGTTTTAAAATACAGGAAAGTCAAATGCGGTCATGGGAATTTCCTTTAAACCTATATAAGGCATCAGCCATATGCAGTCTTCTGTGACAATTTTATGCTATATCAGATTTTTTCCCATGTCTAAAAAAGCTCACGGAGAACAGGAAACATCGTGTTCTTTTTGTGCGGGTGTGATGTTACTACCAATTCGCTGAATTAAGGCTGATTTGTCAGTTGTGTCTAATTTGAACAGCTATTCTCTTGTTCTAAATCTGGGGTTGGCATTTCCTGCAAACTGTAAGTATCCTTATCTCCCCTTTGCATCCTTAGAACTATCAAGAGTGGGATTCACCAGACCTTAAGGCATCTGTCAACATACATTTACAACTGAGCTAAGCTAAGCTGGGTCCTCTTCATAAGCTTTGGAGAGAAATCAATAGTTTTAGGGAATGAGTCATCTAATCAGTTTTGGTACATGAAAGGAAAACACTTCTTTGAAATTAAGGAGAAGTTAAGGTTACTAACTTAGAGACACCTATAGACAGTATCTCTTTCCTCACATTATTTATGAACTACCTCTATCACTTTCTCGTGTCCCAGCACAAGCTGAGATTTATTCTCTGGAAGATGGAGTTTACTTTCCCATAGACACATGAAGAGTGACTTAGATGATTGAAAGACAAGGAGCATCTAATTTATATGGCCAATGGCAAGCAAGGCTATATTCAGCCAAAGTAACTAAAAACAGGTTAAAAAAGAAGGTCACAAAAACCTTTCATTTTACCACCTACTGTTTCTCCCTCTCCTATTTTCAAGATCACTCAACAGGACTTTCAGGCCCTGCATCTTTACCTTCTGAGAAAGCTGAAGGTTGCATAAGGTTCAAATGTGCATTTGCCAAATAATCCTCAGCCTCAGCAAGAAACGTCAGTCAGAAAATGGCTCTGAGCTTGAAGAGCACAGAAATGTTCAGGTGACACCAGAGATCAAAGGGAGCACAGGAAAGTGATGGTGTGTCTGCCTCCATTGCTAAGAGCAAGGCAAAATTATCTCCCCATGTGCATCACTAACCTGCATTTAACAGCTATGCTCCTGAATGAAAGTGAGTTTCCAAACTGAGTGTTCTTCTAGGCTTTTGTCAGTAGTATTTCATTTTTTAATTTCTCTTTTTTAACAAGGAGAATCTCAGAAATTTTATGCATAAGAACATTCTGGAAGAAATACCCAAAGGCAAGAACAGGTTTACTCTAGGATCCCAGTGTTGGTTGTGGAACTAATGAAACAAACGTTGATTCTTTATATAAATATCCAATGATGCAACTGTCCCACTAGGTCAAGTACCATTCAGAATCAATGCCAAAGGCAATCAGGCCAAATACACTGTAAACGTATTTCACAGAAACAAAAAGAAAAAGAAGAGGTAAGTCTTGAAAATAGTTAACCAAACAGCCCGACTGCTGTGTGATGCAGACTGACCTCAGAAAATACCTGCTTCTCAAGCCAAGGGGAGATCTGACAGGTAATGAGAAAAACGAGGACTATCAGGCAATAAAAGAGCTACTGCACATTTGATATTTCCTCTAAAATATCTTCCAGCAATGACCTCTTTCCCCTTTCAATGAAGAAACCCTTGGATACATCAATAGAATACTGGCCCCAAAAAGCCAGCTGCTGTGCAAAAGAACTCAGTTTCCTCTAGCCAAAGATGTGGACGCATTTCCCACTTGCATTTGAATTCATTTCCCTGGGTATTCACAGATGAAACACCAGGCACAGCAACTATTTTTGCAGTTTTTGTTTCCTAAGGTCATTCTTTAAAAGCCATCTTTCTTTTCCTCCACATTTATCATCGTTTGCCTACGGGGAATCTGAGAGCTAGGCATGTACTTCTGTATATACTGGAAGTGTGGGTAGCCCTTTTCCTGTAGCGAGTGAGCAATAAGAAAAAGAAAATAAATAATAAAAATAGCCTGAAAAAAATCCAACTTCTCGAGTCAGCAAGGACTTTCAGACAGGGACAAACACACTTCTTGTTTGCACAAATCCGTACCTGAAGGAGTCCTGCCAGTGTATTGTGGCTTTATTCCAGGCTTACATCACACTAAAACGAGGGTGAATTCTGGTGCCCAAAAAAAGTTGAACAGAAGTGAAGCAAGCCTGAGGCTCATGTAATGTGCTGAACTGACAGAGTACTGCACTTCAGAGGCATTGTACCAAAGCGTACCAATAATAATCAGCCATCACCAGGGAATATTCATCAACTTAAAGCTTTTAAGGCCTTGAGCTGGATGGCTCATTGGTGTACGTTGACACAGCTCTATTTAGTTCAGTGAAATTGCACTGACTTTTGCCACCTTACAAATCTAGCCTCTTCTCTTTAATTGCTTTTATTCTCTTTTATTAAAACAAGGTAGTGAAATCTATTGCTGATTCTTAAATCAAGGTAGTGAAATCAGCCAAATTACTAAGGGCAAGCAGGGTCCATATTCATCACTGGTTTCACAACAGTGACTAAACAGAATACAACAAGAAAGGCAGGCAAGCACCTTTCTTGTCTCGGTTTAGCTCAATCCACAGCCTTCCCAAGTACAAAAGGTATCTGAAAATTAACAACAACCAAAGCTCTTGTCATTGAAAGTCAGGAGAAACTAAAGATCTAAAAATATCCCTCAGTATACGCTAAAGCAGACATTACTGCTACAGGATTACTCAAGGAACAAATTCCCTACCCCACACCAAATTCTGCCTTGCAAGCTACTAGAAGACAGTGAAGCTTTTGAATGAAGTCCAGAAATAGGTTTTTGAGTTGTGCCTATCATTGAGAGAATCGGACGACTGATGATGAGCCTGCAGGTGACTCTTTCAGGGTTGTATCAGGGCCCAGTAGAGGCCCCAGGGGATGGCGAGGGATATCTAGGGGTGAGAACAGCAAGCTGCTTCCAGGGACGTCCCATCGCTTGGACTGGCACCTTCAGGGCAACACCTGTTTATGTGACCAGATGTAAAAGTACAGCTTTCCAGATCAATTTTGTAGTATGTCTCTCAGGTTGCCATTTCACCCATGAGGTGGCTCTGCATGAACACAGCTTTGGAAGCCCCCACCCTGGAATTATTTTCACTAGGATAATGTGTTAGAATAGTTATCAGAGTCCATTGGAGTCACACAGGTTCTGCTTTGACATCAGCAGCCTGGTATTTTCATCATAAGTGAAAACGTCAGGCAAGCTAAGGCAGCCTAGTGACAGAGTCGTACCAACGCTGACTCAAGAGAACCTTGGGATTCCTGTTTCTGAGTCAGTGGTGACTGGAGACATTGCACTAGTAATGGGCCTCTTACTTGAGGATGAACTGCCATGTATTTCAGCAGCCGGGTGACTCATCCCGAGAATATCTGCACTACTATTTGTCTAGCAGGGAATGCTGATTGTGAGTGGGGGGAAAATGGCCTTGTTCCAAAGGAGTGAAGTAATGGTATGATAGTAATAATAATTTACTTCTGCAAAGTGCCTCTTATTGTGAAGAATCACTCAACAGATTATATATGTGTGTACGTAGGGATCGATCAGTCCCCTCTGCAGGGGACGTGGCAACCATTCTGCATCAGCAATGCTGCACAAAAACATTTTAGAGGAGAAGTGAAGAACAGCTTCTCCAAATGAGCACACAGAAAGAGGATATTGTGCAGGGAAAAACACCCAAGACATATTTACAAATATCTGTCTCTTCAAACAGGAGGCTCTCTTGTCTTCTGCTTTCCTAATGCCAGGGCAGCGCCAGGGCAAGGCTCTGTGTGAGCTTTAAAAAACACCCAGGCCAGGAGAAAAATCCAAGGCACAAAGGAAAACAAGAAATACATGCACATTAGAGAGGTGGAAGCCCAGCAGCCTGCCTGCACTGTTACATTCAGTCTCACCCCCATGGACCCCCCTATTCTCTGCACCCACAGACCCCACCACAAAAGCCTTGCCTTGACAAAGCATGAAGGCACTACAGTTTGTCCCCTGCTCAATGGACCCTCCACTTTGCAGCAGATGAGCGAATCCACAACCCTGGGTCCAGTTCTTACTCACACCTGAGGCACCTGTGGGGATACCATAAGTGGGTGCAAGTCACCACTAGATAGTGATAGAGTGCCTCAAAGGAGGGTTATTTCATATCTTCATGGCAAACTTCTATTATCTTTCTTCTTTTCACAATAATCTTACAGGAAAGCACAGTAAGGTTCAAATAACTGTGCCAACTAACTCTGCGCGAGGTGTTACATGAACACTCTGCAGTGCTAGCTGTGTTTGGAACCACAGTAGGGCCAGGAAACAAGTCACATACAATTTAAAAGAAAGTTGGCCTATTCCCGTACATTACAAGTAGGCTTTCGTATAAGAATTACTGCAGTTAGTGTATGTAAGCAACCCAGAACAAAGGAAAAAAAGCCAGTAGGTTTTTCAAGACAGTGCCAGCCAAGCAAACAACAGACATACACAGTGTGGGAATTCAAAGACAACCAACAGTGACCTAATTGTTCTCCCATCAAAGTGTATGGGGATTTTGTTATTGATTCCCAATATAGCTACTGTTTGCATAGGCTGGAATTTAACAGCGGGGAAAAGACGTCTCCTCCACCTTCAGTTTTACAGACTGCCTCTACCTGTTCATAACTGCGGAGTCCTTTTTTCATGTCAGTGCTAGAACTTGTTACATAGAAAAGCCACAAATATTCAACCCTATTGAATTTTCTCTTGGTGCAGTTTGGAAGCTGGAAGCGAGGCAGGAAAACCAGTATCACAGATTCAGAAAAAAATCATCAGACGTTGCGGAGTCCCTCCAGAGCAAACCACATCTCCTGTCTGATACATACTTTTTACAGAGCGTAGCAAGAAATTTGAATCCGGGAAGGTATGAGGTGAATTCAAGGAGTATCATCTGAATTGTTGGGCAGAAAGAGTAGGTAAGAGCCTAGACTGTGATGCTATTATAATCCAGGAACCATTGAGATCAAAATCCTGTCAGATTACTGGTGTAATTTTATTAAATGCTCAGACATATACATATTCATATTTATGCATATGGGGTGTCACACCCCCAAACCTCCCGTGAAAGCATATTAGGCACTCATATTGCGTTAATAGGTATTCATATTGCAATTCGTATTGCAACACTGTTGGCAGCGGTATTTTTTAATTTGTTCCCTGCCATTAGGAACACCGTGCTGGATGGCATGTGAAACAATCCCCCCACTACAACTTAGGGCAAGGACAAGACACCTTAGAAGGACAAGACGAGCAAATGAACAACACGTGGGTATTGTATTTTGCCACCCCTTTGTTGGCACAGTACGGCTCATCACCCGCCCAGCAGATGTTTTTCATATGTTAGTTATTTAGAGTATGTCAACAAATGCATTCTTACGTATAAATGCTAATTGTGCCAATGTAAAGGGAACCAAGATGGTATTAATGATCCTCTCTGCACTCCGCTTTGATTTTGTTTTCATTTGATTCATTGAGTTGGCCTCAGAGTGAGTTGCAGGGTGGCTGAGCTTTAAAGGTGCACGTGATGGATCTCTCAGGCTGAACTACCCAGCAGCCTTTGTAGCGAAGGTCACATCTTAAACCATTCCCTTGCTCGTAATCATGTCAGAGTCAATAAACATTTATACCTGAATACCAAATGTAGCAGTGCTGGTGGTTTAGATTAAGGAGGAAGGAACACGGGTCAGGCAAAGAGACCGCTCTATTGGTTTTCTCTGTCACAATACCTTTGATCAATACAACTAGCATCTCTCACCACCTGTCCCACCACCTGAGAATATCCTACCTACCTACCTCCAGAGAACAGCCTGCTTGGAGTCTCTTATAAAAAATACGATTACTCTCTCGGTATTTTTACAGAACCTCAAAATGTGATCTGTTCTGGTCTTTCTTCAAGGTGAGACCTGATCTTTTCAGCCATGAATTTGCAAAGCTAACAAAACAATTCAGACAAGTTCATGAGGGTGTTTCCAATGTCACCAGGACAGATCATAAATTTTGCCGCTTCTGCCAAAAGCAGGAGATAAGCTCTAGGCTAAATTGCAAACTCAGCTTAGTCAGCTCAAGGCTGAGCCCGAATGCTTCTGACACCCCCGCACATATGCTGAAGTACTTGTAGTTAGCCTCTGGCTTTCAAAATTGGCATTTAAGTAGGTAGAGTTTGTGCTCCTCTGGGTCTCAAATATATTTTACTGAGTGCAAAATAAAGTATGTAAATTATTAGTCCCAAGATTTGGGTAATTAGAGGGTTAGTCAATTTATATCAACAACTGCAACAACAAACAGAATGCTACAGTATGCATTCTGCATCTTGCAGGACCATTTGGCACTTAATGACAGTGAAATTCAAGGTATGCTGCCGACAAGCCATCCCTCCCAAGTGACAGCTGGAGCTTGTGAACTGCCTTCTGTGATTTTGCTGCCAATGCTGTGTGCAGGTTGCTTGAAATCTCACCTTTGTGGGAAACTGGGGAAAATGAGGGACTCATGACTGACTGAGCATTTGCAGACTAAATTTTGTCTGAAGCAATGGTTGTTTTTAAGTGGCTTCAAATCATCCATTGAGAGCAATCACTGAGGGGATGGGTTCACTGTGGCAAAACAATAATGGTTTAGGAAACATTTTCAGTAATTTCAATAAATTTAGAATACCCCTTTGTGTGCCTTTCCTTTGAGCAACTGGTGGTCTGGACAGTTTTAGAAGACAAAAGTAGAGAAAAAAGAATAATCTGAGTTTCCGGGGAGACCTTACAGTGGCCTTCCAGTACCTGAAGGGGGCCTACAAGAAAGCTGGGGAGGGGCTGTTTGCAAGGGCATGTAGCGATAGGATGAGGGACAATGGTTTTAAACTAGAGCAGGGTAGGTTTAGATTAGACATTAGGAAGAAGTTCTTTACAATGAGGGTGGTGAGACACTGGAACAGGTTGCCCAGAGAGGGGGTGGAGGCCCCATCCCTGGAGACATTCAAGGCCAGGCTTGATGAGTCTCTGAGCAACCTGATCTAGTTAAAGATGTCCCTGCTTACTGCAGGGGGCTTGGACTAGATGGCCTTTAAACGTCCCTTCCAACCCAACACATTCTATGATTCTATGATTCTGAGTTTAGAATCCCAACATGATGCAGCATCTGAGTGCGATCTGGGTGCACCAGACCTAAAGCAAATGCTGTGGTGGTGCAGCCAAATTCTTCACTGTCATGGAACTCAGCGAGATATTCATGCCAATGAAAACTTGTAAAAGTTACTCTCCGATTTTGCACCATCATACACGACCCTTTCTGTGCTGGTAAAAATGCCCACATAAAATGCAGAACAGTAGCAATCCAGGCCAGTAGCAGTGATGGACATTTACCTAAACTCCAAACATAGCTCACTTTGACCACACACATCTCTGCTATTAATTCCTATTTATTGACATGAGAATCTCTTCACCATAAACCTTGGGAAGCCCTGAGAAGAACACGGACCAGTGCTTGCACTCCCACACTGGCAAAGACACCTACCAGCTGAAGGTAGGTCTGCAGTTGCCTTGAGATTTCACACCTCCTGACGATTTGCACCCATCCCCTCCCGTTACCGATGGGTTTTTATTTGTTATGCTCTTCAGAAAGTTTTACCCACCAGCACCATGCAGTTTGGTAAAGCAATTCTACCCCATGAAGCAGATAATTTGAATGCTACAGAAGGTTGACGTTTCCTGACACGTTAATCAGTAAACAGTTATATTTATGGGAAAAAGAGAAAGAGGAATAGAGGAAAAGAGAGAAATTAGAACTCCCTAATTGATTCACAAACCAAAAGGATCAAGAACACTTTGGATTATTTATTCACAGTTAACAATTTATCCAGCCCTAATTACAGCCGCTAGAACATTTTCTTAGCTGCAATATTAATTATACTTCTTTCATGGCTGCTATTTATATGAGCAGAAGATGAAATATGCAATTAGGTGATCAGATGCTACAGCAGTATCACTGGTAATTTTTTTCACAATAGGTATCATTATCCTCTTAAAATGGTGCTAAAGGTTAGGCATAATTGCTGCCAGTCGTTTAGCATGGAGTACAGAGAGTTCCGCTCTTACTGAAGGTGAGAGCGGGTCCAAGGCATTCCCTGCCCCACAAGCAAGCCCAGATCACCTAAAACAGAGGCACAAGTGTGCAGAAAGGTTCCTCTATTTGCAAAGGCTTGAGTATCAACTACAAGCACAAAAAGAAACGGAGAAGCTAAGGGAGAAGGCTGCCAAGAAACACCAGATCAGAGTCAGGACAACACTAGGCACACAGTCCTGAGAAAAACTAAAACAAAGGGAATTCTGCACCTACGTGCTGAGTGGAAAGGGGCTCAATGCCACAGGCAAGGACACCAACCAGCTGGAATCCCCGTGCCATCATAAAAACAAGACTTTGGCTCAGACAAGAAGAAGAAATTCAAAGAAACCTTTTATTCCATCACCATTTTCTCCAGCTATGGAAACGATCTATCACGACACTTTATATTTAGCTGAACGCTTGCGTCAAGAAGGATCAAAACAGGAAGAGCACTAATATCTTGGTCTTTTATACTGCTCTTTGTATACTGCTTTTAATAAGAGGTAGCACGTTATTTCCATTTTGCAGGTAGTAAAGCTGAAGCAAAGAGAGACTAAAAATATGCTAAAGCGTTACTGTACAACGCAACAGAAAAAATAATATTTCCATTACAGAAGCACCTATAAAATCTATTAAAGCAATAAGTTCTTAAAATTACTTTTTATGGCATGTTAAAAAAGAAAAAAATAAAAGGAAAAGGGCAGATATAGCATATTTCATGCCATAGACTCCTGGAGTAAATTATCCATATGAAAAGATCCATATTAAAATCTGACAGAACATATACTGGCTTTATCTCTGCTTATTGTACATCTTGCATCCTTTGTTCCCATCAAGATCTTCTTCTCTGCAAAAGAACAGAGGAGCCCTATCCTAAGGCTTCAGTTTCCCTACTCTCAAGTTTGAGAAGGAGGGGTTTGCAAATTATCTTTTTCCCCATTCTTTCAGCAAAAGTCTGTTTTGGTCAGTTTTGTGAGCCTGGCTTCTAAGGTTAGTTGACTGTTTGTCCTTTCTGTGTGGAAAATGACAGCACTACCACAGATTCAAGGATTTCCTTTCAGAAAGAGAAGTATAAATATGAGAGGATTATCCCATTTACTATTTAAAGTCCCAGCAATCTGCAGGATTTATTTTTATGAGTCTTGTTAATTGTCACAGTTATAGGAAACGGTAAACTTTAACTAACAGAAAGGAAACTGGGATGCTTGTGTTTTGCCCTAACACAGAGAACAAAGCCGAGCCAGACTTTTAGTTATTGCAAGTGTGTGCAAATTTGAAGGCCCGAAAAGATGACGTATGTTTGCAGAAAGTAAAACAATTTGGCCTGTGATTTACTGCTCTGGAGGGGCAGCTGTGAGGCTGAATCTCAAACCGGTGAGAGGATGCCTAACACTTGCCCATTTGTGAGAAACGCTTTCACTGCATAATTGGGAGCAGCCAGATTGCTGGTAGGAACGCCCCGACCCTAGTGCGCTCTGGCAGGGCACAGTTATTACCCAAGTGTTGGTTAAAAAATATTTGGTGGGCAAAGGTTTCTTTAAAGCTTCTCCAGAAGTGAAAATTTTTAAGGGAATGTGTCAACCTGGGTCAAGTTGCACATAAGTGAAAGCTTAAATAAATAATTTCCACAGCTTTGCGTTTACATCAGCTGTTCCATTCTGTTAATGTCAGATTGTTTTTGTGAGGCAAAACTGTTTACTTTTAAGCTGATTATTTTGACTTCTATTTAAAATACTAAGGCATTATGTTTAATAATTGATATTAAACTATTGCAGTGTGACCAGAATGAAAAAATTAAATGTTTTCAAATTAATTTTAAGCAGGAATTTCCTTTTCAATACTTTAAAAACTTTGATTCCTATTCAGAATACCAATTTTCAAATACTTGAATTTCCATTTTCTAACCAGTTTTTGCTGGTTAAATTGCCTTATGGTTTCATAGTTCGACCTAATTTTCACTGTTTCTTTGTCCATTTAATAAATAATATCTCTTCCTACAGTTCATTTGGAGCTCACTGCTGGAAGTATATTTCTGTAGGGAGTTCTTTTTTTATGGCCATGACACATTTCCTTCCAAAATTTAACTTATTGAATTCCTTTGGTTTCCTTAGCTGACCTGGGCTTGCCAGGGAGAAATATGTCGCTTAATATATTTGAGGCAATAAGAGCCCTCATGCAGCTGATGAAGCAGCAGCACTGGCTAAGGTTAATGGGGAGAAACAATCCCCTTAGAACATGCTCAGTGTGGTACCATGGAAATCCGAATGATTTCGCTGAGTGAAGAAGACATTTTTCTTTGAATACTGCCTCCTTCAAAGCAAACTCAGCTCCAGCCTTGCTCCTCAGAACTGTGCACTACTTTCTAAGGCTGAGACACATGATGGATGGCCCACATTGTTTGAAGACAAAGCTGTTTATAAATATCTCAGCCTATGACAAAGGGCCTGATCTCACTTATACCAATTTTAGCCCAGCTTTACATTAACTCATGTGAAAGAAGATCCGTAACATATAAACTCTGGAGAGTAAAGTTTCTTCCAGAAATGTGATCTGCTTCCTGTATTTAAAAGATATTTATGCTCCCTCTGTAGCAGGCTGGAGTCTGCAGGGATATTTTTTTTCCTGAGGAAAGATTGATTTATGATGCTCTATTCATGCTGCTGTGTAGTCAGTCCCCTCTGCATTTAGAAGGTCTTTACCTTTCTACCTTCACCAGCAGGACTTCTCAGCAAATGCATGCAGAAAAAGGGGATCACGAGGATGAGGCTGTCACCTGATGACACCTGGGCAGACATGATGTCAGGCAAATTTCTGTATCTCACAACAAAGACTCTGAACACAATCGCTTAGAAAACCAGATAAAATACCTCCTGTCCCCATTTTAATGAACATAAGTAATTAAGATATCTTCCCAACTCCTCCTTCCATAATCTTGCAGCCATTGCCTGCTTGCCCTCCTTTCCAGGCTTGCTGAGAAATATCCGTAGATCCTCAAACACGTACCACTCAAGCCGATGGACTCATATGTCTGAAAATCAGTGATGAAGGCGAGCTGGAAGATTAGAGAAATGCCGCAGTAGGTCATCCAGAAGAATCAGCTCTGGAGGGGAAAGCAGAGTCCATTAATAACAGACTTGTTTCTTTCCACTTCAGGGCTCCCAAGGTGCAAAGCTTCAGATGTGCAAGACTTGACAGGCCTGTAGCACTTACAATTAGGGTGCGCAGACAGGGGCATTTGGCACCAATGAGACGGTTTGTGGGGAAAATGTACCATTTCAGTCATCTGAAAATGGGAACGTTAGACACTTGTCACAGGCAGAAATTGGAGAGGGACGGCAGCCGAACAGGAGACAGAACACTTGTAGCCAGCCCAGAGTTTAGGCAGTGGGAGAGGAGTGCCTCAGTGATCAAATATCCAGAGAAGAAATGGAGCTGTAAGAAACATTCCAGGGGAGCAGCAGTGCAGTTGGAAGAGGGGTCAGTATTACTGAGCCGAAATAAAAGACTCCTCAGGACCCAGAGAGACTCAGTGAAGCCAAAGCTGAAAACCAGCAAGTTCCACCGCACCCACATTTACAAAAGTACGGAAATCTGTTGAGTTTCAAACCAAATCAAGGGCTCAGCTCCTCCATAGGTGAGTCTCTGAGCGGCTGCCTATGGGATGTGAACGGCCCGTACCCAGCTCAGCTGCTGCACCCACTCCCAAGGAAGCAGCTCCGGGGCTCCGTGAGAGGCAAACGAGCAGGGGCGATGTCTGATTAGCATGGGACTGATGTTTCTGGTTTCTCCAGTCTGAAACTCCAGTCTCTTAGCAAGTTAGTGTTTAACATTCACTGATTAAAAAAAAAAAAAAAAAAAAAAAAAAGAGGCAGAAAATTCCCACCTCAAACATAAGCAATGTAGTATTAATCAGCTTCCCATCTGAAATACATGATGCTTAGGAAAAACTCACCAATACAATCTCCATAATTAAAACGAAATGAGACCACTCATTCAAAACACACAAGCTCTTTGAAACTGAAATTGCTTTCTTAATTACAAATTATTTTCCCCTTCAGCTCATGTTCCTTTGGATTCCTTATTTCAGTGTGAAAAGAACTTGAATTTTTGGTTGTTTTTTTTAACCTTTATAATATCACCAGGGCTAGATTTTGATATCACCTTCCACACTAAGCTCCTGTTGGCTTTGTTGGTCTACAAGACGTAGTAAAGTTTACTTTATAAGGGAAATCTAGCTTGATTCTCATCTTTCCTTCATTAATATTATCAAAAGATGGCTTCATCTAAGTCAGCTGTCTAAAACCAGTGAAACAGAGCAGGGGGAAATAAAACCTCGGTATTTCCACCACTGTTTGTTCTATAAACCCTGGAGAGACTGAATAGCTATTCTGTTGATCATTTCTACTTTAGCAAAAAGTTCCTAGCCACCCTCCTAAAGCCTAGCATTATGTCTGCTTTTTTTTATAAACTACACCATATCAAGGATTAAAACCCACCTCTTGAATCAGTTTGGACCATAGACTTGACTTGTTGTATCTGCTCAAGAATGCTTACTTTAACACATCTTGGACATGCTGGTAGAAATACATCCCGTGTCAGGGAAAGCAAACCTCAAGAGACTAGCTGCTGCTTTTATCCATGCGATGAGTTACCATAACATGCACAGTAACTGTATATACAAAAGGACTTCCTACAGAAATGTGGATTTATTCTACTACAGGAAGAAAGTAAGTGAGCATATTAGAGCAGTCCATGTGAGGAACACAGATTAACAGTGTGCTTGGCACTAAAGTCACACTGGTGTAAAGCTGATTCACTTCTGATTTACATTAGTGCAAATTCAAACTGGCTGTGACTTTTTGGTTAACGTGACAGTAAAGCTCACTAGTCACTGATCTGAGATGTTTCCCTCAGGGCAACTGTGAGAGAGTGATGACTTCAAGAAGGCTGTTATCATTATGGCCGTGTCACTTACTGTCCATAGAACAAAACAAGCTTCAGAAACCTGAAGTATTCATTAAACCAGTGCAACATGGAACTGGAAAAATATAATGCTGTATGAAGAAAATAACACAGAATAAATATACAACTCTTTGCAGCAAATGATGCAGGTGTAAGACAGTATAAAATCATACCTCTCCATTAGTCTATGTAAATGACAGTTTTCTAAATTGTCTTTGTATTTGTGTCTCACTTGGTGAATCACTTCCTGTGTTCTTGCTACATACTCTTCAGTAATGATGACATAAACTACTGTTGTAAATGACAGAAGAAAAAATATTTCTCTCCTTTCGACAGAGAAGTTGAAGTCTTCATGGAAAAGGAAGAGCACTGACTGTTCAGCACCCGCAGCTATAGCAACCTGCCAGCATGGTCATCTAACAAAGTACAGAACAGTGATAAACCTCTGCTGCATTCTTCCCAAATCAAATATAGATTTTCAGCATAGAACAACACGTACCTAAAACTCTGCAAAGCGAGGTGAGATTGCAGTGACGAGCAAACTCAGAGCAATATGTCACAAGCAATCATATGCCCTGGCCAGTCTTCCAGAAAACAAGCAGACATTTTATCTCTCAAGAGGGCAAAAGTAATGAAAGGGCTTAATGCATTCGTTCTGTTCTCAAAAGCAGGGTCCAATTCTAGCATAATATCACAAGAAACATCTGTTTCATGTTGGCAATCAGTCATTCATCAGCATTTAAGCCACTGTAAATTCATCAACCTGGAACGCACCTGAGGGAAATCCCAGGACTGGAAGAGCAGGAATGTTGCTGGTCCAGATGAAGACACAGTGACAGCTCTAGGTAGGGAAGGTCCCAAGCCCCAGTGACAGGCCCCCTCCTTTTAAACGCGTACTACCAGACCTCATCCAAATCACACAGGCACTAAAGCCACACACATGCATACATTGCAAAAACCTCAGACCTCTTTCCTAACCCCTATATCCAAGGAGAAAATTACCTCCTCAGGGCCTGTCCAACCTCAATGACTCTATGACCGCGTGGTGTCAGTTTTTGCCACTTCCCAGTGGTATCTATTGCACTGGGTTAAGCAAACCTGAGAACAAGGTGCAGCCCACTGCCCATGCACGAGGCATCTCTAGCTGGGCGAGTGTCTGTGGCTGCCTGCCCATTCCCCAGAGGTCTCTAACCAGAGCAGCCGGCCCTGCCCTCCGTGCCAGGCTGGGGAAGGTTGGCATAACTTTAGCCTTTACTTCTGCTGATAGGAGGAAGATGTCCGTACACTGGAGATGAACAGCCGCAAAGACACCGGCATTGCAGCACTTGCTGTCTTTAATAAGCACTGAGGAAGGCAGGATGGCTGGACTGTTGCTGCCTCTGCACAAAATAGGTTTTAATGTCAGATACTTAAAGTGGCCTAAATATTACCTTACTGGGGGTAACATCAGGTACCACCATCTGACACTGCTGGCCTTAACTCACAGCGATCAGACCCCTTTATTCCGGAATGTGCCACCACACCTGCTCCTATATATGTCCTACAACGCCTCCCTTTACAGTGACAGTTCCCATGAATGCTTTGCTAAAATCAAACGGTATGTGTGTATATCAACAACCAAGGAAGCAGTGATTTAAATTCATTAAAAATACTTTGGATGCCCAAATTTCTAATTTCTTACAAATGTTTTCCACATAGCTGACAGTAAGCGCATCCATTAAGTGCACCCTAGATGACTCCAGTCGCAAACTGAGCTGGAAGGCGGCTAGGAGTGACTGTCACCTTCCTCTGCCTCACTTTCCCCATCTGGCAAGCAAGAGAGCAGCCTGGCCCACAAGCACCACCAGAGTGCACTTCAGGGTCCAGCACGGTGCTGAACTGGAAGTCTCTCCCAGCAGCTTATTGCATCAATGCACCCTGAGTGCTTGTAGAGACACTTACTTATCATCTCCACTCCTCACAGTTAATTTTTACAAACGCAGGCCAAATACAAAATGTTACAGAACAAAAGTCTCAAAAGGTTTTGTTTTAGTACAGGGGTTTGCCTGCCCTCTTCCTCTGGCCCAGAAAACCTAATGTTTCCTTGTCATTCTCAGGCAAAGACTGCACATTTGGTGCACTCAGAATATTTGATTTAGAATTCACATGTATAAAAATTCACTGAAATCCCATTTGCATTTAGTGTTTTTTAACACAGGAAAAAATTACAGATATTATGCAAGATGGCAAATGCTTAAAAGGAGCATCCCATGGGTGCTATACTGCTGTTTGTTGAGCTCAAGCAGTGAGCTTTGGATTTTTTTGGGGGGGATGAGATGTAAAGTATATTCAACACACCTAGTACCATTTAGGATCTCCTAGGATATCCAAGCCACATCTGACACAGGACTTCTGGGAGGCCATTGCCTGCTGGAGAGGGAGGTAGGAGGCTAAGTAGAATACTTTTAGAGCATCTCAAATGATGCTAGATGCTTGCAAATTGCTAAATTGTTTCCCAAATCTTGTTTCTTCCAGTGAAGAAAAGAAGGCAGTTTACTAGCTTAAAAAAAGTCTCTGCCAACTGTCCCAGGAGACTCCATATCCAACCCCTCTCTCCTTCTGCTTCATTTTAAAGTCAATTATCTGCCAGGGACAGAAGAACATTTCCTTAGTTGCTAAGTTCATTTGTGTGTTCAAAAACCTGGAAACCCCTCAGTCCATATAACTTAGCCCTGAGCAGCTATTGAGGGCTTCACCTTCAGAAGAAAATTAGAAATCATAACAACCTCAGATAGATAACTCATTATAATTGTACCTTCTCAGATTATGGATACATGTGCAAGAGCTCTGATAGGTCTTGGATGCCTCTCTGTAAAACAGGCCAGCCCGCTTAAAAAACAGACATTTGCCAAAGCTAGTTATGGGTGCCCCAGTGTATTGGGTGGTAGCCTCATATATCCAGCTAGTCTTACTATAAAAAGCAAAGCTCTGTTGAAGCTGAAGGCAAATGTTTTACTTTCATAAGGTGATGGTTCCTGGATCTGAGACTCACTTATTCACAGTTATTAACATTTTTCAGGCTAAGGGTATGTCATCAGGAGTATAACAATGTCAATGTAACAACGCATAACAAGTAACAAGCCAATTTCAGTGAAGCAGTTATAGTGATGGATTGTTACCAATTTTAAAATACTTGACATACTTCCTTATGTCTGGAGTTAGGAGATATCTTCACAGGCTCTTTGACAGATTTAACAAAACACAGACCTTTACCCCTGCGATAGCTGCCTTGAGTCTCTGCACAGACAAGGGAGCAGACAGACACTTGTGGGACACGATGCTCGTGTCCCAGTATGGGTGCCTGGAAAGGGCAAATGAACCGAGCCATAAAAGGGTCTATTTCTTCCCATAATGATAACAGGCGTGCAGGGTGATCAGCTCAGCTCACAGAGACTGGAGAGTTTCATGTTCAGCGAGAAGGGTCCCACAGGAGGCGCCTGTCGTCTTCATTTTGGTAATGGCCCCAGGCACTACGACAGATTGAAGGGGAAGATAGGCAAGCAGAAGGCCAAGGGCTTGGCCTAGATTATCTGAGACGTTAAAGAATCACATTCCACTCTTCACATACATTTTCTTCTTTTTGAAAAGCAAAAAGTGAGTATTATTATTTTTTAAGGTGAGTCCTTTCCCATAACCCTCAACCAGGCTAAGAAGGACAGCTGAGGGCAAGCAGTTAACACCGAAATACAGGAGGACATGCTCTGCTTTTTCTATCCAGTAGGCAAGGCTGGGATGTTTGTAAACAGGAAAACAACTTTGATTTATGCTGTTCAGGAAAAATGTCTTTGTCTCTATAACTGGAAATGCAGCTCTTCGTGAAGTCAAAATTTCTGTGGGTAAAAGTAATTTTTCACTTTTTCATTAGAACACAGAAATGAAATGCCTTTGAATCATGTCAGCCTGAACAGAAATGTGTCAGATGGATTCGTGGTGTGTCAGTTCAGCACTAAGCTGCGTCCACTTTAACTGCTGCAGTGCTACACGCGAGGCTTCAGCATAACATAAGCTTTCCCAAGAGGACAGTTTCTCAGGCTGCCCCTTCAGCTGAAACATTACACTTAGATGGGCAGCGCGTGACGGCGGTGTGGCCAAATGGGTTCAGTCCATTCAAGACACTCAACCTGGAGAGAAAAATCAAAAAGCAGGGAAGCTGGAAGTAAATGTCCTACAGGACTCAGATTCTCAGTCTTCTGGACACATTAAAGATAAAAAGAAAAAAAAATAATAAAAGAAGCACGTCATTTCGGTTAAGGAAGCATTATGAGTAAATGTGAGACAGGAAAGTTCGGGTCATTCCCAAACTGTCTCAACTTTTCATTCAAAGCCATCAGGAAGAAAAATTAGAAGTATCAGAATTTTCCACAGGATGGAAATCCTGGTCTTATTGTCCACCTACAAGAATGACCTCAGGTTTTCTGCATTTAAGATGGATGTGGACAGGAAGTGCAAAAATGAGATTTTTCTTTCTCAACATTAGTATTTCAATTTATCAATGATGCAGGAAGAAGAGAGTCTACTGAAATACCTTTAGAGGCAGCTTTTTCAAAATAAAAATAGCCAGCTTTTTTTTTTTTAGATGAAAAGTTATATTTAGCAGAAAATAAAAGACAGAAATCCTACAGTATGTATTTCTAGGAGCTATAATTATAGTTCACCTCTTTTCAAGACAGATTAAATCCATGATTAACAACGCTTTTGCTAAGCACCAAAATGATATTTGGGGCATATTCTATGCCCCAAACCTTTTTCTTATCTTGTCACATTTCTAAAGATGAGATACTTTCACATGTGAAAGATTCCCTGAAGGACAGGTGTTTATAATGGAAGTGACAATAAGTTGATGATTTTCATCTTAATTTAACCAAGAATGTGAAATCATTGAACAGTATCTCTCTTTAATTATAAAACAAGAACGTATTTTTCTTATGATTTTGAAACAGCACAAGTAGAGCTGTTGCTTTAAATTGATGCTTCAGGTAATCTCACACATTCCCTGATCACCTTAACATTTTATACACGGGTGGCATGCACATTTATTTGCAATACATGCCCAAGGGTCAAAGTATGGTGTAGGCTACCCAATTAGAGTTATAAAATATTTATGCAGACGTATAACTCTGCTGGATATGCTTTAAGTGCTCCAATGCAAGAAACAAAATATGCATGTGGAGGAAAAAAATCTGCACAATACAAAGGCTATCAATGTGCAATAGGTGCTGCAAAATTTGTTCAAATAATATTACCCAGCTTCTGCTTTTTTTATCCCAGGCTGTCCAAAAAAATGGTATTACTGAAAAAAATGAAAGTAGCAGATCTTAGATTTCTGCCTCACTTAATTCACTCCTTTCTAAACATCTGTATTCTTAAGTGTAATGGCAATACTTTTTTTCTACTTGCTACTGTTGTAACTTGATACAGGGGTTGCACATACAGAGATAAAGTATTTAAGAATGTGCTGCCTTGATCATAGTTAACTTCATATGTCTTGCCAAAAGGCAATAGGTTTCCCCCTCCGGGAAGCAGAGTCAGCCATAGCTATTTCCAGTTAATTTACGAAACAATTTTATAGTCTCAGGATCCCAAATTAAGGTGTAATGAGGTGGAGGAGATCTATGTGCTATCACAGCATCTTGTGATAAGTAACCTTCAAAGGAGTGTTAGATAAAATGGTCAGATGTGTACTTCACATGCATCGTTTCTGGGACCTATCCCCAACTCTGCATGTCTGGAAAAAAGCAATTAGCAAATTACTTGTGAAAATGAGGGAGCCCCTTGGTTACTAAGGTCTCCAGCCACCCCTGGGAGCATGGAGCTGTTTATTCGATGGCAGGAATTAATGCCAGGCTAAGGGACTTTCAAGAGGCACCTCATCATGTAGTGGCTTTCAGCCAGGGATTTGCAGACCTGTGGCATGCAAAGTGTCTTCCTAAGGTGACCACGAGGAAAGGTTAAGGAAGACAAAAATATTAAAGTAAGAGGCTTAAATACCTCAGTACCTCTTCTGGAGAATGTGTCTGGCCCATCGAATAAAAACAAAAAGCCCTCAGCCTGCTCTAAGTCAGTGTATAGAACAGCTCCGTCTTAGACAAAAAAGTAAAAGGATTGCCTCCAACAGAGTTAGAAAAAAATGACATTTAATGACAGTTGTTTCTAACATGTTCTCTGCAATCTCATCGTTTAGATTGCATACCATTTTTTGTCCTGTCATCTTGCTGCTGTTTTCATTTCAGAATTAACTGTGCAAACTAACTCTTTGTCACCAGAAGTGATGGACGTTTCATTTTGGTGTCTAGCTGTGAGAGTCCCAGATCCTTCTGACTTCGCACAGATCAGTTTGTGATCAGTAGGCAGATCTCTTCATGGCTACTGTGTCTGCCATAATCTTGAATATTATGCATACCCACTCTATTTTGTAAAATGCACAGTGACTAAACAATGGACTGTCTTTGAAAAAAACCCAGTCCCTCATGAACTGAATAGCTTTTTCTGGGCTCTTTGTATACATGATTGAGTTCTGTGTACCAACCATACTCCCCTTGAGTTTTCACTGACTTGCTTTCAGGGTCAATGCCCACCTAGCTGTCTGCAAGCAAAATGGATGTGCCAGGAAGGACAAACAAAAGTCTAAGGACACAGTCACTCTGGCGATTACCACTCCTGAGGAGCTGTGCTTGAGGGGGCCCTTTGTATGCCCCAGAGCAGGGTAGTGGTTGTGACCAGGTCAGAGGGGCAAAGCTCTGCTTGGGACTTCCCACAGCCACAGCTGGATGGAGCCAGGGACTGGTAAGGGATAGAAACCGTCTTCCACATCACATCTCTTTCCCTTCTCTCCCACAGACAGCAGAATGGGACTTATTATCTCTGATAATTAACAAACCCAAGGGACCACCGCTGAACAAGTACCATGACCAGCTCTGGCATAACCCGATTGGAATCGTTTCTGCTTGGGCTTGCGCTGAATTGGCTTTCATGTATCTCTATGGGACCAGTGCCTGGGAGGCAGAACTGAAAGTGCTACACCTGTCTTCTGTAAGAATCAACACTTGACAAAGTATCCTGAAATGTGTTGCTCTGCCAGAAGTTATACAGCACCAGGTTGAAGCAAAAATTCCTTGTTGCTATGGTTGCCACTCGCTCTCAATCTCTTTACTACTCCTTGTTGAACAGCAGCAAAGGAGAATAAAAACATATACAATGCTTGTAATTGCCTGGTGCATATTTTAACATTTCTCTTTGGTGGCTGCTTTAAATTATGCAGTAATATTGCTGGCATGCTTCTCCAGTCCCTCCTCCCTAAGAGGATACATTTTACAGTGCTGAAATTGGACACTGGGTGTAAGAATCACACATTTGAATATTTTTTTCAGTAGCAGATGTGTCACATGCAATGTATTACAACTCAAGCTGTAAAAATTAAGTGCCATTTGCATTCATTAAGCATACATGAAATCTAATTCCATTAGGTCCAGCAGCATTAAGGTCTGTCTGTTGCTGCTGATGTTACAGCTTAAGAACATTATATCTTCTGGCTAGATTCTGTTTCATAACCTAATAAAGCCAGGAATTACATCCTGGCGTGATGCCTTTGCAAATCCAGCTCAGCAAACATACAACAGGAAAATTGGAGATGTAAATTATTTATATTCATCATTGTCCAAAATATCAATTTACAAACAAAGGTTTAAGAGATTAAGCAAACTACAGGCACCATTCCCACAGCAGAACTAATTTAAAAGACAACAATATGATTTGCTGAAGCCAAACCTCACTTCTAATCTTCCCGCTTTGTTACCAATATGATACAGAAGAACTTTTAGCATTTCATCAAGGCTATTTAAAGAATAAAAACCTTACAGTTACATTTCAGTCAACTTCCCAGAAATGTTGATCTGCACAATCCCCCAGGAAATTCAGGGATGCTTTACTTTTTAGATTTTGATGTTTTTAGCTGACATAGAAATTCAGTAAAGAAAAGGAAGGCAAAATGTGAAACAATTTGAATTGCAGCTTTTATAATTTATTCTGCTGAAAGGATATAAAATAAACCAACATGGACAAATCACTTTGGTCTGCATGTAGTTTCACAGAAGACATCATAACCAAGAACACAAGTCTTCCTTCCCTTACTACTCTGAATCTATCAATTAAAAAGCATGAACTGAATTTTTACTGGCACTTTCTGTGAGATGAATAGAGGTGCCGGTGTAAATTTTCATCCACAGTCCTTAATTTCCAACTATCAAATTAACAAGGGTTCATGAAGTAAAAGTGCTTACCTTCCAAAGTCTTTGATTTCTTCTCTGATTCTTAGTGGCATTGCCAGGCTAATCCTCCTGTTGGAAGTACCAGCAAAATTTTTATTTCTAATGAGATTAACAACAGATCTATTTCCATGGAGATGCAAGAAACAGAAAAGGTTTACTTAATTATGTACAAATGATGCCTCATTTTCCTATAAGTAACTTCCCAGTGGTCTGAAATGTTATTTTTCAGAAATCAAAGTTCTCGGCTGTTTCTACAACATAATTTCAATGGCATAAACGTCCACCACAGGCAAGAGATGATTATTTTTGCCTTTTCAAGGATTCCTTATGGACAACTTTATCTTTGTTTCACTTTAAAATGTGCTAAGTGTATATCTTTTATTTATATGTATAAATGAAAATATAAAATTAAACTAAACTCATGGCAGCTTTATTTCCGTTTCCAAATCATTCCGTCATCTCTTGCAAAAATCCCTCAAACTACTAAGATGGCCTTTGAAATTCTTCAGATCTACTCTAAGTCACCCATATCTTTCTCCATAGTCAACAGGAGATAAGAACCCTCAGAAAACAATTAATCTCATCTTAAAATAGGTGGCTTAGATACAAGACCTGAGCCGTTTTGGAGGTCACCGTTTCCCTCTAGGAAAGCATGCATTGGCCAGCTTGGATCACTGACTCTTACAAAGCTCAACTTAACTGAGATCTCACCTGGTTATCTACTATAGCTGAAATCCACTTTGAGAGCACACTATCAGCAGTATGTTTCCTATTAAATTATTGCAACACTGGGGAAAGAAGCTAAGAAGCTGTACATCTCTTTATTTATGAGTCAACATAAATCATTTCATCTATAAGAAAAAAGCACCCGGGGGTGACTTAGCAACAAGTGGTCCAGGCTGCCTTGTGTCCAGCTTAGAGAAAAAGCCATAAGGTAAAGTCCCAGTCATACTTAGGAAGAAATTAAATAAATGTTTTTTTATGAAGTTGGAAAAAGGTGGCATCTCATTTTTTGTTCTCTATTTGTCATGTTTTCACGTTGGTGTCTGTCTGGAACTTGACAGACCACAAAATATGAACCTATTTCTATGACACTTGAAGCTGGAGCAATGCAGAAGGCTGTGATCAGAGTCCCCGGCTGCTTTGCACTGCAGAAGTGATACAAAACATGCAGAAAAGGCCCTTCAGGGGAAGCTGAGTTTAATTCTGTCTACAGGTTCTCTGCAGTTCATCAGCTGATCCTGGCCTTTCCACCACAATACTCTGTGCCAAACGTACGTAAAAACATTCAACTCAATGCAGTATGGACTCTGAGCTGGGAAACATTTTGGGCAAGGGTGGTGGTGTAGAGGAAGCAGATTTTTCATGGATGCTCATGGCCCAACATAGGAAACTGCCCTTCGTTTACAGAGTGCACTTACCTTCCTTCTCCTTCTCTCTCTGGCCCAGCACAGAGCTCCTGTCAGTAACAACAGAAACACGTTTTATGTAAATCACTTCCCAATGGAGTCACTGATTATTAATGCAGACAGCTCTAAAGGGAGAAACCCATGGCATTTAGCAGCAAGAACTGTTAATGAAAATGTCATTAAAGAAGTCAATCTGCAAGCTATGAAATGGCCTCTCTACCTTTTCCTTTTTTTTCCTGTCTTACACACCTCTCCATCTCTGGGTACATTTCCCTCAAGTCAATCTTTTTTTGGCACCAAGTCACAGCTTCACCTGGACGAGGGCATCAGTTTCTGGCAACCTCATATTTGAGAGGAGGCGCTATTTAACATTGTGGAAATGTGTCAGAAATGCATCAGATAGGTATGGGACTAAATGGTAAGGCTGAGGAAGTGGAGACTCCAATGACTGGCTGTAGGTTAGGCAATTTCCAGCAGCACTGACCTGGAAGTTGCCATGTAGCCCTTTCCTACATATTCAGTGGAATTGATGACTGAGCACCTTGTTTGCTTAGATCTTCCAAGTTCTTCATGCTTGTAACTCATAATGTTCACTAGAGTATCTTTCTGGCACATGTGTGTTGTGGGGAATCTACTTAGCTAATTCAAAAAGCCTAATCCAATATTTCTGCTGAAAAATTCCCTACTCCTTCAGACCATTTATATCTCAGCATAACAGACTATATTAACTGGAAGCAACTGTCTGATAAACTGACTCAAACTGGGAAGGAACATCCCTTTTTTCTCTGTTTCCTTGGGACTTTCTATTTCCATACCTGAATGTTGAGGGCTTTTCTTTGAAAAAAAGAAGGTATTGGTATCAGGGAGAGGTCACCCTGGTCTGGGTGCACATGTGCTGGTCATGGCTCATGTTCCTAAGTTATAAGGGAATTAGATACCTTTATCGTTAAATCTGAGGGCTTTCAGGATCTGTATTTTATGTATGTGTTTATATTAAGCCCCCCAAAATTTGTTGATAAAGCCAATATACTTTATTAAAACAGCTACCATATTTATAATTATAACCAAGATTTTAGGCACACAGAAGGTGATGAAAGTACGTGTCCAAAAGTCTGTCCATTTTTTTTTCTAACAACTTTATCAGTCAATTAAAAACAACACAACTCCACTCACAAACCTTATCTCCCTTATGACCTGACAGAATTATGGCTGTAACAGCCTACATTCCATAATCGCAGGATCACAGAAGGGTTAGGGTTGGAAGGGACCTCTGGAGGTCACCTCGTCCAACCCCCCTGATGAAGTCACCTAGAGCCAGTTACCCAGGACCACGTTCAGATGGCTTTTGACTATCTCCAAGGATGGAGACTCCACAGCCTCCCTGGGCAACCTGTGTCAGAGCTCAGTCACCCTCACAGTAAAAAAGTCCTGATGTTCAGACAGAACCTCCTCTTTAAATATACTGTTTAAACTGTATATCGACCTTTATTTGTGCTGAGTACACACCATCCTACCTTGTCAGTACATTCTTTTTCCCATCAGCTTGGAAACGGGTTCAGGCTTTTACACTGCCGTATTACAACCCACTGGTGGCAAAAGGGAAAATTACGATGAGTCTATTTTTTTCCCAGCAGAGTGGAAATTCAACACGATGTGGCAGAAGATGGCAAAAATAAAAAAGAAAAAAGGAAGCATCATTTCCCCATTCTGCAAAGAAGCAGAGGCACTGAGAGACTGCCACCAGCATAAGTCTGTTTCCCCTTCCCCTGTTACTGTCCTTGGCAAGAGGAAGGAGAGAGTACTGAAAATGTTCACACCAGGCAGTAATAGACAGCCAGCGATGGGCGGGGAAAAGCAAAGCAAAGCTGTTTCTCGCTGAAGTGTTAAGAAATAAATGGAAGTCCACCAGACAGACAAAACGTAACCAGCATTTCAGAAACCGCTCTTTTTGCCTTTGAAACTTGCACCCTGGTTTGGCAGCTGGCACTGAGGGAGGCCACTAGCCTGTCCTGGCTGCCGCAGGATGCCAGTGGGACAGCCGGCAGCACTGTGCGACAGCCCGCAGTGATGTGCTGTGGATCGCCCCTGTATCCGACTGCGATTTATTGTGCAGGACACATATAACGTTATGCCTCAGTGGATGTACTTCACTGTCATGCCTAATCAAAAGTGTTGCCTGGGAGCGATCTTAGCTTGAGAGAACCCCAAGCAGTTTTATAAGTAAGAAGTCACCCCAAGGTGACACTTGAGAGGAGCAACATTAAAGTGTACTCATCTCTTTTGTGTCCGTGGCTACTTCAGAAGCTCACAAACAAAGCCTAGCTCTGCTAGCTGGTACTCAGAGTAAAAGGACCCTTATGCCCTTGTTCATATTTTATCAGTGCTTCCCAAGTAGAAAACTAACTAAAAATGCTGACTCTAGTCATGAACACTGGAGTTTTACTTTTAAGTAAAGATGGTTAAGTAAAAGATTTATTTTAAGGATATTTAAGCAATGATAAAAATATGTAAGCTAGTGAGATCACTCTTTCTCAAACCCAGGGAGAGACCAATGGCACAGAAATGACACTTCAGGCCTGATCTCAAGGCACAGAACAGATGGGTTACACACAGAACAGTCATATACCCATGCACACATGCAGGCAATCCCCCTGAGCAATGCAAGCTGCAGTCCGCCAAGGATTTTCCTTCGACTCCAAGGAAATACCTCCATTGTGCATGGAGGTGTGGAGCAGCAACGCCTGAGCTAGCTCCAGAGCCAGCAAAAGCTCAACACCACGGGGCAGCACAGCATCTGTGCTAAAACTCCTGGCTGAGACATGCCAAGTGCAGGTTTTCCATATGCAGGGCTGAGGCACCATGCCATCTCTGCACCACATGGCGACTGTTCAGCACAGAGACGGGCTTAGTGCGGGGAGAAGGAAACACTCTCCCCTTGAATCCACTGCATGCAGAGAGCAGACAGTCCTTTTGAAACATGCTTCTGGTCAGCACTTCCAGTATTACTGCCAAGACCACACTTTCTTGCTCTTTAATTCAGTCTGCATATAGCATCCTTACTATTCTGTCTAAATTGATTTTCTCCCCATTGGTACAGTAGCCACAAGCAGACAAACAGGATTTTCTTTACGCTTTTGTCATCTTCTTCCTAGCCTTATTCATAAAAGTAAGGTTCAAGTGTTGTCTTGTAGCCCTCCGTCAGCTCTGTGCCCATCTGCTGAGGTCAGGAACAGAAATCTCAGATGATGGGCTGCAGCCAGCAGCCACGAATGGGTTAAGTGAGTCTCCTGGGCAAAATAAAAAATGCTGCTTCTCTGTTAGTAGCTGAGATAGGACTTGCCTTGGGTAAAAGCACTTGGGATGGGACTGCCAGTGTTATTTATCTCCTCAGCCTGACAAACAGTTGAAGGGAAGGATTTGTTAAAGATTCATCAATCTTTCTCATTTGTTTAAGAGCTGAGAAATTCCACCCAGGAGCCCTCTGAGCAGACCTCTTCTGAAGGCGAGGGGAAAGTCGCAGGTGAGAAAACAAGCAGGGCAGCTTGCTTAGGAGCAAGAAGAGCTATACTTTTCAGATGGTAGCCATCAGAAAGAAGCAGAGCAGGCCACCTTCTCCTTTCCCAACTAGGTCAGCGGGGGAATCCCGGTTCTGTGCTATGCTGGAGGTCACTGCAGACACTAGAACAGCCTCTCTGCTTTTACAGTTAATGCAATTTTTAATCTGCCCACGTGGAATCCAGTAAAGCCACCAAAATTATCCTCTGTCATCAACTAGCCCCAAACCTTCCTGTGGCATCAAGTACTCTAACAGATTTTTCTTAATTTGCTCTACTAAAAATGAGGGAAAATAGCTATTTCCTCTCATTTCTTCATACACATGGTAGTGTAAGGTTTTCATGCATCTTTCTTTTTACTACACAGTGCACCAGGGTCTTGTGTCCCAAAGTCCTCTGAAGAGCTAAGATATCAAAGATGCATATCAGATACTACCAAGCTATGTAAAATGGACCGCCCTGAAAAAAAAAGTATTTGTAAACCTACCTTCTTTAGAAACCCACCTTCTTCGGAAAGAAGACTTTGCAATTGAAAATACAGTAAAAATAATTTAATTTTTCTGAGCTCTTTGAAAGATCCAATGCCGCCAAACACTTAGAGATAGTTCCTGAAGTTCTTCAATGAAACGTTTTCTTTTTTATCAGAAAGTAGCAAGTGGCTGAAACAAGTGTTTTGCAGTGAAACATAGCAGCATTGCCAGAACTTTTGTCAGGAAAGATTTTTCATCTCTAAGGTGTGATTTATGGTCAAAACCCAAGAGAGGCTTAGGATTGACAATAGCCTAAAGTCCTGGGCTCTCACAGACCTGAACTTAAGACCCCTGTGTACTAGGCAGGTACTATAAATCACCAAGCTATTAACTACCTACCAAAGTCAGCCTCTCACTTTCAGGGGTTGGCATTGCTCCATTATGCATTAAAAAAATTGAAGATTGTGCAGGAGATTCCTGATATTTCTGTGGTCAGAGCACTCTTCTGGAATGCGGGAGGCCAGTAATGCTGAATCTTTTTCACCTGATGTGAGTTGATTAATGAAGTGTTGGCTATGCTAAGTGAGGATCTTTCTTCCTTTCTGCAATTTTTTTCCCATAAAAATAGAAGGAACTTGGTTTCAGCCCTATATGGAACAGAAAAGTGTTCGTTTGGGGTTTTTTTTAACCCTCAAAGTTGTGTACAACTAGAAAAACATCTCTCACCCAGCTGTTAGAGACGACTCATCCCTGTAAGGTGGCTGTAATTTTCTTTTGGGACACTCAATAGCTTCCAGGTGAGCAGCAGTACAGCACATAATGGGCACGTCCTGAACTGCAGGGGCTTCTAAAGCAACCCTAGATTAAATGAGGCTCCTTGGAGTTTAGGAGCAGAGATTCAGATTTAAAGTGGATTTAGAGGGAGAGAGCTGCAGCAGCTGAGAAGTTGCAGAGTTTATACTTTGCCTGTCTCTTTACCAGGGCTTTACTGCTTTATGTCCAGGGGGAATCAGGATTCAGGAACAAGTTTTTTTTTTTAAGCAGTCTGCTTTAGATATGGGCAATGAAATGAAACATTCGTTGTAGAGGGACCCCACAGTTTCACAGTGTGGGTGGATCTAGGTCCCATTGTAGCCGTAAATCAACTTTGGGATATAACAGTTCATTCTAGTCTAGTGCCCCTGCTTTCACCTTACCACAGGTTAACCGGCGGCCATCATACAGCCAGTTATTGTTTCATGTAACCAGCAATAAAACTAGTTATCTGGATCACTGCACACTTATATATCAACAATAGGACATGATTTAGGAGTCCTTCGCCCTGCCATTTTGGATGTGAAACCACAATGAAGTGTAGCCACCATGTCAAAAGCCACTCTTGGGGCCAGGGTTTGGGCAAAGTGGAGTGTACCCAGGAGATTTCACTTATGCAAAACAGCTGTTTCTAAGTTATGCCATTACAAATACAGCCTGCATATGTACATACATGCACATCCCAGCTAAGTGAGGCAGGAACAACTACCGGCAGCCTGGAATTTTTACTTTTGAGCATCCCAGGATGGCTCAAAGGATGGGCTAAAGAAGCAGGCTGCCTCCTGCAGCCCGTGGGCAACAAGGTATCTGGACAGTCGGGTTTGTGGTGTGTTCCCACGTGAGCAGAGCTGGAGGACTGTGCAGCATTAAACTTCTCACAGCTCTTCTCAGAAATCTCCTCCTTCTCCTCAAGCCCAGGCAAACCTTCCTCCCCAGGCCCTGAGCAAGGTGCCTCTGAAATGGTCAGGTCTCAGGTCCCACCAGCTCCAGGAGACAAATATGGCACTTCTCTTGCAGCCACTCAGCAAGCGTAAGAGCCTATCACACCTGGATGTATATTGTCACTCTTGTCCCTTCACTCTTTCACCCCTATTTCTTCAAGCAGTCACAGAAACGAGAAAAAGAAAAAGAAACCAGTAACTTTATTAAAACTACCTGCTTCACCTGTAGCAGTAGTATATTCTACTGAGAAAGTATTCCCTTTGCAGATTAAAAGCCAGCTGCACCCCTCCAAGCCAAAATGTACCTGGGTGTCTAGGGATCTCCTGAAAATCTCCAGCTCATCAAAGCACTGAAATAGGTAGAGAGCTGGGAGAAAACACGATGAAAGCAGAAGCTGATCTCCCTTTTCCAGTCAGCCCCCACCTGCGTCAGCCCCAAGGAAGAGGGTATAGCTACCCTAGCATTCCTGCAGCAATTACTTATCCTTTTCTTGAAGACTTCAGATGGCTGAAGGCCCACTGTCCCTTTGAAAAGCCAGTGAGAGTTGTTCTTCCCCTTTCACTCCTCCAAAATAAGTTTTAGACTGGCTCTTACAAACATGAAATACCTTTCTTCTGAAAACACGCAATAACTCTTAAGAGCTGGGTGTTGGGCAGAAATCCTCTGGGATGTAAAAGGCGCTGCCTTCATTTCAGGTGTGCTGGCTGACAGCTGACACATATTGACAGTAAACATGGAATGACACAATTATGTTTATCTGCACATACTGTTTAGCTTGTGGCCATCATCACAGTAGATAAAGCTCTCGTGTCCCATTTGAAGAGACAGGTAAACAGGTTTAGCTTAAAATAAGAATATCAAGCACCTATAGTATTTCCTGTGTGACAGACACTATGTGTTTGTGCATATGTGTATGACAGACAGTGCTGGAATATTTTAAACACTAAACTGCCGCATGCAGAGATTGGTAAATTAAATAATCATTCATTAGTTACCATAGCGATGCAGATGCAATCACAGCGAACAAAGAAGGAATGGGGCAGGGGGGTATGACAGAACAAATGCTGACAGGAGCAAGGCCCTGCATTGATTTTTGTTAATACATTTTTACTTATTAAAGTCCCCAGACTGCAAGATCTTGTTCCATATTCATTAGTGTTTCACCTGCCTGCAAAGGGAAACAGCAGATACTCTGATACAGGCTGAAAGATCCAAATCCTGAGCTGGAGCAAATTGGTATAGCTCTATTGACTTTGGCAGAGTGCAGCCAGTTTACGGCAGCTGGGGATCTGGCAAAAAAAGAGCATCTAATTCCCTTTAGCTTCTGCAGCAACTGAATACTACTGCATCCTCTGCTACTTTATAACTTCTTACAGCAGTGCTCTCCAGTAAACAAGCACAGACAGGAAGAAGCCGCCTTTCCCAAAGCCAGCGGGCGGGTTTAGCCGTATAATTGTCATTAATTTCAATGGCAGCTACATAGCTCAGTCTTCTAGTCAGCCTTCAGAATCTCATCAATAATGCCTTTGCCGCTGATAAGAGAAACAGCATGGGGTTAAGAGTAGCGCTCATCAGGCAGAGTTTAAGTAGAGGGGGATGCCCGGCCCCGTCGGTCCTCCTGCTCGCAGGTAGCGCTGCACCCAGCTGCGTCACCCGGACCCCTGCAGCACCCAGACACGACAGCAGCAGCATCCATCTGTAGGAGGCTAAATGAGAGAGAGAAAAAGAGGACTCTGCCCTCCTTTGGGTCACTGGCAAACATGCCCATGGTCAACTGCCTGATGATAATGCTAAGTGACTGACCTGCTGAAAGGCCAATTAAAACTTCTTAATTTATTTCTGCATGGGTATTCAGATAGAGTGTGCTGATAGATGGAAAGTGTGCTGAGACTAATGCCGAGGTCTGGGCTAGAGGACAGGGTCTTCCCCAAACCAGGGCAAACTGCCTCAGCCCTGTGTTCTGCCATATGTCACCCTGCCCCAGCCAGTGGCAGTGGGCAGATGAGCGCCTGGCCTGCTGCCCTGCATGGTAAACCAGCAGCAAAGGGCAGTTTGCACTGAAACACCAACACTAGCACCTGACATGGTTACAGGTCTCTTTTTTCACTCCACTACCACTTATTTGCTGGTGATAAATTATGACAAAGGAATGGGGTGGACAACTGGGACAGTAACAGCTCAGATGCAGCAAACACAAGAGAAACACCAGAGCACGTGTCAGACATGGAGTGGCCTTAGAACAAATCTCCACCACAGCCTGAGTTTCTTGCTCTTTGGGCTTCTGATGCTTGTCCTAAAGCCAGTGTAAATCTCCCAAAAGCTGTGACTAGAGTCATCTTTTGGCTAATGATTCTCAAGAAAGTCCATGTAGAATAGGTGACCTATTGCAACCCTTTTTAAGAAGTATATCTGCCACGTATTAGAAATATTACATAGATGCTCCAAGAAAAATCATCAACATCTTAGAGGCAGAGGTGAAAGTAGGAAACTGGGTAGCATTGTGCCCAGAGGTCTGACTGCAGTCCATCCTCACAGTACGCGAATGTTTCTGTCCAAAATGACCACCAGTTATCACTGACCATTAGGGCCAACATAGCACATCATGTGAATGAAGCTGGGCATCCTCATCTGAGCTGCATTCTCCAGACACCCATTGTGAGATCAGACACTGTCTACAATGTAGGAAGCAGAAAGCCAGGCTGAGAACCCTTCTCCCAGCTCTAGATTGGTGCTGTAGGAAAGAAAGGACACAGAGGCATAAAGAAAGCCCCGAAATATCCAGTGGCTACCCCTACTGCAAATGATATAAGATGCAGATGCAGGTACCCCCATCATCCCCCAACAGGCACTTGCAGACAAGCCCCAAGCTGGAGGTGCAATGCCAGACTGCGCAGTTCAACAGAGGCTGCCAGCACGCAACTGATGAAAGAACACTATTTTCTGCAGCATGAGCTAGACACTGGGAGCAAAGCAGCCTTGCTGCACTTTGGATAGCAATTCAGCCCCTTTTCTTACACCACTAGCCAAAGACATCTGCTCAGTAATGTCTTAAATCCTTCAGCATCCTGTAGCTTTCATTTGAAGGGCGAGTGTTCTTCAGCCCTTTACGTATTATTAATAATACCTAGTAGGTATTATTAAATCTAGTTAGACATCTTGAGTATAGTAAATAATAACCGTCTTTATATAGAAATCTTCTTGATGATAATGCCACTGGAAATGACCAAACTTTTTTATCTGAAAGTAAGAGAACCGGTGTTAAGCTTTTTTCTACTTCAGTGAAAAAAAAAATACCCACTTCATTGCTATACAGTGAGCTGTGAGAGGAAAAAAAGCTTATGTTTACAAGTCATATTTTGTGTTACATTTTAGCTGATTGTAAAGACTCTCTATATACAGCCTGAGTCCTCTAAGCAGACCTCTGTGCAGAAGAGAACAGTCTGAGGTTGCTGGTCTGCATTTTTTTATTTCCATTATATGTGTAAGTGGCTAATAGCCTCAAAAAAACCTCTTTGCAATCACACCACTCTGAAAAGCACAAACCCTTGAAAACATGGTTCGTCTCCTCCCTCACTTCCACAGGTACCAACTAGGAGTAATGCTGCTGAATACAAGAGGAAAGAAGCATCTCTCACCTGCTCCTATGGCTGCTCTGCCCCTGCCGCCCTGCGGACATCACCCCTCCCCAGGGATGCGGCCTTTTACCAGGACTCACACCTGCGACAGAAAATCCTCCTCCCCACGCAGCAATCAGGCGGCAGCAGCAAATTAAATGGCTCCCCATTTCCCTTTGCAGTGAAGGAAGCGCCTCTCGGCAGCCAGGCTCCATCCGTAGCACTTGCTGTTCTCCTCAGGCATCAGTAAATCTTGGGCTGGGAATGCTCTTCCCCGTATGAGATGTGTCCCACGCTCTTACTCTGCGAAGTCGTATAATGGAACCGCATACGCGGAGCACATTGACATTGTTAAGGTTAATGATATAAACAACAGAAAGCGCATTTACAGGCAAACGGATTATAATAATTGCTCGAGCAAACAATACAAGCAACATATTGCAAATTGGCCTTCGGTGTGCTTTAGCAGTGTTGTCGTCATCATCCCATTTTCACAACGGGTAGTACACTATCTGTGATCCTGGGGGATGTGATACTTTCCGCAGAGACTCTCTGTACATAGCTATTGACCACACATAAGACAAACATGCACCCTAGAGCTTACTGTATACCCTAAGGCACCATTGGGTGCCCCTCCTGCAGCTTTGCAGCATTCAGAGAAGGGGGTGATGCGGTTTCAGCATCACATGTGTCTTGCCTTTGACTTCCCAGCCAAATGATCAGCTACTGATTGCAGGTGTTTGGCAGCAAGAAGCCCTCAGCACGAACCCAGTGAGGCATTAACTGCTTTAGCACCATGCACTGAGGGGGCGCAGAAAATAAAAAGCAACTAAATCAAGAGATTCTCCCCCCCAGCCCAAACCCAAGGGGAGCTGCTTCTTGATTTCTTTACTTGTTAGTCCTTTTTGGGGATGTTTTCAGTAGCGGTCATGACTTTTTAATGGTTTTGAGTGATGAAAGCCTTTGACAAGAGCATGTGTCACAGAAAGCACAGTGGTGAGCCATGGCTTTCATATATATGTTAACCAGCCTTTATAGCATTACGGGGCCTGGGCGACACAAGAGTAATTCAGTTAAGCTGCAGCGAAGTACACGGTTTCCGTGCTATACATCAGAAGATGGAGGAGCGTGGGACTGAAGGGCGAACAGCCAGAGAGCTGGGGGAGCTCCATGGCGTCCCACAGCACACGGTTGATATGGAAATGCCGCTGTGCGAAACACGTGGGACACACTCTGCTGGGGACAGGGCCGCTGGGACCGCTGCATTGGGAAAGCAGGCTGTGAATAAAAGCCTTTCCAGCCAGACAAGTGTTTACGCACAACTTGATGCTGAAATGAGAATTCGGGACAGCTTGAAGCGCTGAAGAATATCACGTTTCTGCTGCAGATAGATAGCCAGATTTGCCCACAAGCAAAATTCACTCAGAGACATATACAAAGTGAGTTTGCTTTTCCCTCTGATAATGTGTGTCCTCCCCCACCTCATATAAGAGGGATCTCTGTCTGGTGTATATCTGCCTTTGAATGAAACTCATTACTCTAAACTCCTTCGGAGCTTTTTTGAAAATCTTACTTAAAAAGTCCTGGTTTCCACCAAGATAACAGTTGTCTTGTTTAGAAAATGACAATAGTCTCAGTATCTGTCCAAATTTGCAGTCTTTAAGGAGAGCTCCTGAAAAAATGCAAGTATTCTGCTTTGTTGTTTTTTTTCAATTTAGTATTTTCTACAGAGGCTTAAAAAGTATCATCTACTATAACACAGAATCTTGAGATGAACAGAATAGAATAATATGAAATCAAACATTTCTGAGGTTAACTTAGAGCCATTTATTGGATTTCTATTTCTAGGCTTCAATTAGAGTAACATAATTTGTAAAAAGCTGAACAGGTAATCAAATTGCAATCAGCAAATCTTCTTAAAAAAAAGAGACACAGAGAGAAAAGATTTAAACAACAAGCTTTACAGATAGAAGAATAAAAGTAAATTCACTTCTACAGCCCCATGGGAAAATCTAGATGAAATCAATTCAGGGTAAAATTTAATTAAAAGACAGAGCAGTGGGATGGGGGACAAAATTCAGGTATATAGGAAATCTTTGAGAAATATTCCTGTGAGAACACAGTAAGATCATTGTTATTCTGCTCATACAGTTGAATCATATCAGTAAGCAATCCGTATACATGCATCATCCGACTTATGGGTAAAAAAATAGACTCATTTTCTCCCCCTACCCAGATAATTCCCAGCTTAGAGGGGCTAAAAGACCATAACAACTGCTTGACAGCATTCCAAATATTTCTGAGCCTATCCCCAAAATAGTAACTGATTTATCAGTTCTGCTTTATCTAAGTCTTAACTCCTCACTGGCCTGCCACAGAATTTTGGTTGAAAATGACCCAGAAATTAAGCATAATAATAATTACAAAAGGGAGGGAGAAAGAAAAGGGATAATCAGGGTTATCTTTAACTAAAACTGCCAGTGTTGAGCTCCCTGAGACACAAAACCGATTCAGTAAGGCACATAATTCATTATTAAAGACAAACTTGTAACTCATAAGGAACATTAAGTTAACGTACACTACAAATAGCAAATTATGTAAAACTGCATAAACTATTATATACTTATTATAATCAAAAGATTATACAGCTCCCTTAGAAAACACCTGGGAAATGCTAGCCATTGAAAGTCGGTGTGAGGACAAGACGCGGAACATAACAAAAATGGAAAAGAGTCTGATGTAACTCAGAAAGTGTTACATTTGATTTGAAAAGCATGAAAAAATGAAGCATAAAACACCAAGACATAAATTAATTAAATCCTCCATTGCAAAGTGCAGATTATATACTGCATTTCATTTATTGGGCTTTTTTCCGCCAGGACACTGCAGCGCATAATGGGCCAGATCCTCAGCCAGTTGTTACCAACCCGTGAGTCAGCTCAGCTACCAGCACTGCCCACGGGAACGCTGAGAGTGGACCAAACAACAACACGTAAACAGCTCAACACCAAGGGCATGCAAACAGAAATAAAAAGCACCTGGCAGGTGGGTCAGAAACCTCCAGCGATCTGGAAACAGCACACACCACCTTTGCGGCCATGCTACAAGTCCAGACGAAGGCCAAGCAAAAAAAAAAAAAGTCACGTTTCAAACGTCCACCTCAGCACAGAACATTTTGTCAGGATAGTTAATATGCATTTCGGCACTCATAGTAGTGAGAATATGCAGGAAGATTTTCCCAAGGCTGGTCAGTTCTGCCAACTGCGTGAGGCCACTCACGGTGTGCTGCTCCCTGGGGACTCTTCCAGTGCAGAAACAAGTACAGGCAGTGGTCCCAGACCACTCCACCGTGGACTTTTGTGGTCACTGCCCAAAATATAAATAGCTCCTATCCATCACTACCACTCCCTGCGGGCTACTTTCTCCTCAGTATACTACTTTCTTGCTCCTTCCCCGGTATATCTGTGCCTTTACGGAGGCCTCTGAGTCACGCTGTAGCATGCAGCTGCAGAAGAAGGGAATTTATGGATGAGAACTACCCCCGTCCACATCAGACTATTTTCCAGATAAATATAGGGTTGTCTAAAGAGTAACCACCAAGATTTTCATATAAACTAAAAACCAAACCAAAAACCCAACCCTAATTTCAAAACAGCTTTAGTGCTGTACACCTGTGACTCCTGCACATGTACTGCAGTTCTGCACCTGTATGTATAAAACTGGTCTGTGCCCTCATTGTACAAGGACAGGGAGCTCAGTGACGGGCTGTAGGGAAACCTCGAGGCTAGGTAGTGAGAAAAACGCTGTCAGAAGGAGGGAGTGAAACACAAAGAGAAATATATCTCCCTAAACTCTCAGTAAGTTTCATGCTGTCCTCGTAACACTAGGAGGTAAAACATTTCAGGCAGAAATGTAGTTGTCTAAGTTGACAGCATTCCTTCAAAACTCTGTGCTATGATGATAACTAAGAGTCTCCTGATTGTGCTTTCTTGGGAGAGGTTTCCAACTTTCAAAAGGAAAATGAGAGAGTTTGCAGAAGAGAGATTAAAAAGTCTCTCATTGACAGATGCAAGGAAAACGTTGTTCTGTTTTGTTTAAATGGCCTTTATAAAATGTTCATTGCCTGTCAACTGAGGTATTAATTATTGATAGGGGAAAACCAGCAGGCAGCGCTGCACTCAGTTTGACTGAGAATGGGGAAATGTGCTGGCTTGTACCACCAAATACAGAAAGTGCCTGATCCAGCGGAAGCTGTCCCAAATGCAAAATCATTTTTAGAGGGAAATTTCCACATGAGAGGATGACACTGGTAAGAATAAGTCCTGTCCCTCTCTCAGTCCCACTTTCTCTGAGTAAATGGGTATGCTAAGGGGCTTTTACTTAGCTGATAGGGTGTACCACATTAACATGCTTTCTTAAACTTGTATTCTAACTGCTAGGAAAACAAAAGTGAAAAATAAGTTAAAAGCACTCAAAACCAAATGAACAGCAAAACCTCTAGCAGCCAACAAGGGTTCTATACAAAGTAGAAGAAATACATATATAAAGTAGATGTCTACAATATTTTCTGGAAGCTATCTGGAATTATGGATGTGCTGGAAGAGCCACTGTCAGATTTTGCTTAAAATCAGATCACAGTTCAGTGTGTTAGGAGTTAAATTGTGTATCAAAGAAACCTCCTGGGATTTTAGGCCTAAATAGAAAAAACTCATGACACCGACTATTTGTAAGAAATGTTGCCAGCATGGCAAAAAGTTCAGCTGAATAAAAAGTCGAGGTGTATGCTGTGTGCATGCTGGATAAGCAGTGAGTATTGCCCAAACCGAGATGTGTTTTCAAAGTTCACTCCCAAAGACAACACTGGGGATGGTGTTTTTTCCAACCTAAAAAAATCCTTCTATTGATTTTCTTCCCTTTAAAGAAATCACATGCCTACCACATTTCAAAGGAAACCGTCCATCCTGCAAAAGCTCTTGTTTTTCTGCTGTTGCTTTTCCCTGGGTCTCAGTAGGGGTGCAGCTACACGCTTGAAATGTGTATACAGCCGGCTAGCACATTGCTCTCCCAGTGTATACTCAAAATCCCTGCAGGCAGGCAGGCAGGCTGGCCTTACTGCTAACACCAATTGCAGAATAAGAGATTCAGAAGTGCTAATGAAAGCCCTGCTGAAGAAACTGAAGAATTTTTCAGACACTGTAAGAAAGCAATCTGTAATCAGGTGTACAATTACACAACCTGGTTCACACACGAAGTCCTACCTAAACTTCTGGCTTTCCTCTCCTTCTCTTCACACTAAAATCTTCCTTTTTCTTTTTTTGCTTTCTCTCTTTTCTTCTTCTTCTACATAAACTGTGCTCTTGGCCCTTTGAGTAGATTTACAAGATCTACTCCTGACCTACTTTTCTATTGTTACTCCTGCAGCTCTCATCAAGAAACTTGGCAGAACCAAAAGGCTTAGTAGCAAGGCAGTGAAGTCCTCTAATGAGCTACATCAGCGAGCAAACCTTCCCCAGCCTCACCCTGCCCTTGTTTCAGTTTCTTTGTCATTCAGGTCAGGAGCAAGCTCTCAAAGGAAGAAGCCTGATCTCCCTCATGGAGCAAAGACTCCGGAACCAAGCTCTTGAATTTAACCAGAAGAGCAGCCCATGGAGGACCCTAAGAGCAAGCAAGGACATTTTGAACTTTAAGGCAAGAAACCAAACTCACTTGTCCTACTTGGAAACTTACAGCTTTGAGCAGAAACATCTGATTTGGCATACCACTCTTGGAAGCTGATAACATGACAAAACCTAACAATAAATGCAAAGATACAGGCAAGGGCAAGAAAAAAGGGCAATGTAGTTAACTTGGATATTGCACTTGTCCAAAGAAGTAACAAAGAAAGTGCCAGTGAAAACTAATAGTTTTGGGTTTCCTTCTGCTCATTTACTTTTTGCATCTGGCAAAACTTTGTTGCTTTTCACTCTTTTATCTCTCAGCCGTTCTCCATTCCTGCAAGACAACCCATACAACAGGTGCCCACGTGTGCATACAGCTCCCGCGGGGCTCTGACAGGCCTGTAGACCAGCATAGAGAGGCACCCCATCAGCCACCAGGCAGGATTTGCAGCGTGATTTAATATGTTTCACCCTTGCTGAAAAGGTCCTTTACAAAGCTCCACCAACCTCTACCATTCCTAACTAATAAAGGGAAAAAAAACACCTTAAGAAACTGAAAGGAATTTTAACAAGAGAAGTCAGTGCATGCTCTTTTTTTACAGGGTGTTATATTAGAAATGGAAATCTTTTGCGACTTAAAAAGCAGCTAGACATGGAGCATAACCAGGACCCACACTTCTCCCACTGGGGAAGCTTCAATTCCAGCTCTGGAGCTTTACATTATCTCTAGCCTTCACACATCCCGTTACAGCATCAGGGCTCCAGAAGGTGCAACCGCTGGCACAATATAAAGGAAAGGTTTTGGTTGTCTGGGCAAAGTTGATGTTTTCAGCTTCCCTAGTATTCTTGCTAGCTTACAACTATAAGTAGTGTTCAAGAAGAGAAGCCTTTATTATGTACAGTACAGCACAGTTTATTTTCTTCAAGCAAGCACAGAATACGTGAAAGTAGCCAGAATTACTGCTGTAGAAGCCAAAGTACATTTTTTTCCACAGTATGAGTAGACTCACTGACACCATGAGCCACATTTGGTCCCTGAATTATACTAATATGTATCTCGACTCTGGGAGTACCTCTCAGTGACGCAGAGATTTTTTTGGCCAGAAGAGTCTATTATGATAATTTAGCTTGGTCTCCTGAACAGCACTGGCAATGTCCATTCGTTTAGTAGCTCCTTTCAAGAATACCAGCAGAGGAACCAATTAATTTTGCTTGTGATGGCAATCGTCGTTTGCAGAATGACACCTCTTGCCTACTGACGATTTCAGCATGGCAGCTCCCCTTCTCTGAGGCCAAGAACAGCCTTTGGATACCAGCGATGGAGTGACAGAGCCACAGGCAAACCTCTGAACAACAGCTGAAACTCTCTGTACATAGTTACTGGTTCCCAGTGTGATCCAATATGTTAGTGCCAGAAAATCACAATCATCGTGTTTTCTCTTAGCTGGCTTTAAGTACCTGCAAACTGTGATTTCCTATTCTGGAAAAAGCATGTATTCATGGATCTGTTAAGCTGATAGCCTCACTTATTGAAGCTAATACTGTTTCCTTTTTGCCTGTGTGATTTCAGAGGAGTATCCAACACGCTTCACCACATCTATGCAAATATCCTGCCACAAATTATATTGATGATATATCCTCCAGCTTGCAGATCAGATGATAGGATCATAGGACACTGTTTAAAGATCTGCCTTTTATACAGTCAGAGACTGTGCCAAGCAGCAGTACATTACAAAGCACAGGCTTTGTTTATAAAAGAAAAAAATACCCCCCCACTGAAGATCTTGTTGTTGTGCATATGGGAAATTATAGGAGTAAAATTAGACCAGTATAGTTTAATAATAAAGGCTACACTCCCAGGGCTGACATTTTTCTTGAACAATATGCTTTTTCCTGACCCCCCTTTTTCACAGGGATTTGAGATAGAGTGTTTTACTTCATGTTGGGTAAGTTAAGGGTGTAAACATGGTCACTGAGAGCCGCAAGGTTCATCAGTGGCCCTCGAGGTGTCAACATCAGCATCCATCAGCTGTCTGTGCTTGTTCACATGCTCAGTGTTGAGCTAATCACCAGATTTGGAACAGGGAAGCTATCCACTTCCAGATTAGCTCATCAGAGACCGCTGGTTTTTGTTTGTCTTCCTCTGCAGCACAGTGCACGGTCTGGAAGCATCTGCAAATGTCACCCAGCAAACCTCCTGCTAGCTGGGAGGACTTAGAAATGCCCTTGGTGTCTCCTGTTCTCCTCCTGTGGCACGATAATAATGGGGCGCTTGGTCTTCTAGCACAGACTTGGAGCCTGTTGTGAGAAGCCTGGAAATGTACAGCATCCCAGGGTGAGATGAGCTACAGCGCACAGGACTGCGCATCTGCAGCATGCCTTTCTGCAAGTTGAGAGGCACTGACTGAGAGGATGACTCAGGTGCTGCCCTTCAGTCCTGTATCTTTAGTTCACTTGTGTGGCAGATCCTTTGCTCTGGAATGACTGCCACAGAGGGAGCTCTGCAGGTATTGTGGATGCAATTTACGTTCATATCTCTAGATGTATATGGCTACCCCTGAGCTATTGGCTCTAGGTTCACTTATAGTGTGAGGAGTGAAAGAGAGTCTTTCGGGGTTCATTTCTATTTATGTCTATGTTCAGTCTGCATTTGGTCAGACAAGTTCCACCTGCAATAACAGTGCCATTTCAGGCTCCCGCTTTAACTCCCAGTGTTGATGTAAGCAATGTGCTGGGCTTTGCTTTACACTCTGGTTGTGAAAAAGACTCTTAAAATTTAGCGTAAGAAAAATAAAGCAATTAACTGCTCCAATTGCCTGCCAACCTTACCAAAGACTGAAGTGTAGAGACCAAGATCACCCCACTCAATTGTAGACATTTAACCAACAGCTAAACAAGTCTTGGTTCCTGTACAATCAACAGACAACAAGAGGCTCCTCAGAGGGGGAGCTGGTTAACCTGAAGATCTGACATCTCTGAAGAACCCCCTTTCCTCCTTGCAGCAGAGGACAAATGTGACTAGGTTGCCTCTGCTAAGCAGGATGAACGCAGGCCTTACAGATGAACAAACTGGGAAGACATATGAATAAGAGTAGAGAGTGAAATGAAAGCTGCTGCATATTTGGCACCTGTTTTGTGCAGTGTCTTTCTTGCACACAGATTCGAGGTGCAGGGGTTGCACTTTGCTCACCCCTTGCTGAGAACCGCGCGCAGCCACCCCCTCTCACATGGGCTGTCCCACCACAGCCAAATACTCCCGTTCCAGGCTGCAGCACCACGTTCTCAGTGCCCTCAGGAGAATGAGCCTTTTTCCTGCCTAAGATCAGCCTACAAAAGCACAGCTGAGTTTTCAGAAAGTATTTTACCCCCTGCCTGCTCGCAATGATACAGATAGCTTTCAACAGAAGTGAGAAAGTATTGGGGGGAAGGAATCCTCCTCGGAGAATTTCCAGTGTTAAGGCCTTCATGAAAGATGTCATTATAAAGAAATGAATGAATGCATTTGTCAGCCTCTGGGAGGTTTCAGAGTGGCTTCTATTTTTATCTCTTTTTATCTCTTGAAGGAACTGAGAACTAATATTTGCGATGCTTGACTGAGGATATTAATGTTTTCAAAAAGCTGCCATTCCTTCCAGGGCAGGAAAGAGGGTAACCCGTTTGGGTTTTTTTGCTAGTTTGTCTCTTGAAATGAAATTTCTGTGACTGTGTTTCCAGTAAGATGCGCCTGCAGGACCACCCAAACCTTCTATTCCTGTCTAGCTGGTATAAAACCCTAACAAACCTGAATGATGCATGACCAGCTAATACATCTCCAAAATATACTTCTTTTTCTTTTCTTGCAGTATTTTTGCTATGCTATGTGCTGTTGTTTAGTTCAGGACTTACAGACAGGCCGGAGACCACAGGTTCATGTAAAATCACAATATGTGTTTACTGAAGATAAAATGCTGAGAGGAGAAAAAAAAAAAAAAGAATGAAAAGGACGTTTTCAGAACAGAATAATCTCACGGTTAACTGTTACATCGGTACCAAACTCTCTGAGGGTAATGATTTGCCTGCCTGGAGCGGAAAGGCTTCTATTTATCATTAACAGAGTGGTAAATCATTAGTCCAGTTACCGGTACATTCATGCCTCATACAAGCTTCCATAAATATGAGAAGGCTTTTTGAAAAATCATCACCCGCTACTGCAAGACTAGATGAGACTTGTCTAAAAGACCGTTGATGTTGCATTTGATGAAGCAGATGGGTCACTGCTGAGCACACACTATTACCTTGCCCAGAGGCTAGGTCTATTGTCAGAGCAACACTTCTGGCCTCCATTGGCCCAAACAGCAAACCATCAGCAGCAGAAATTGAGACTGGAGATCCCATCAAAAGGAGATGGCAAAAGAGCTCACTGCGTAAGGTTGTATTAAGGACCCTTCCTTTATGGAGCAGAGGTTTCATATATATTTTCATTCATTACGTTTCAAATCTCACTCTTCACAACGTAAAACCATTACCAGCCTAGTCACGTGCTCACTGTCTCAGGACTTAGCGTGGGGAAGAGGATGAGACACTGCAACCTCTGAGTGCCCTGCCACAGAAACAGGGCAGGCTTGCATTTTTCAGAACTTTTTCTTCTTGATTTCCTCTCCAAAATTAAAATAAGCAATTTAAAGGCAAATTTGAATTAGCATATTGAAGACAGTTTATTATTTATGAGATGGAAATCAGGATCTTGGATGACTGAACTCATTAAAGACCATTTGGAATAGTTCCCATCTATTTCTTCCACGGTACCCACACAACAAATAATTCACACAGTAATTAATGCCACGTCTTCCCAAACAATACATGCTTCCGACAGGAACTGTTCAAATAGGAAATGCACGAAACTGCATTGAAATAGCAATAAGCTTAAAATACATACCAGCAAACCCAGGAAACTTTTTGTTAGGGCAATCAAAGCTGCTTTAGCTGAACTTACTGGGCCAAAGACATCCCTGAATTAGCTCAGAGAAGGTCAGTGGAATTAGACAAGGGGGGAATTTGGCCTCTGCAGTGGCACAGCTCTTGTCTGACCTTGTGTCAGGGGTTTACAACAGGCAGTGCTCTGTCCTTCTGCCCATGCAGACTACACAATGTAGCACAAGCCTGTTTTCCTCCCTAGCTGTAGCCCACAGGGCTATTTGCATAGCAGTGAATTAAATACTTATCCAGCATTGCAAGTACCTGTGAAAAGTTCCTACAGGCATAGCTATGCTCTGCAACGCAGCACAGCCCTGGGATCCCCCAGACAGGGCCAGCCGAGGAACCGGGAGCAGGACAGCTATGTCAGCACAGTGTCGTGCCCGGACTAGCCCTCTCAAGAGCTGGCGAGATAATTAGCTCAGGCAGGCTGCCACATTTTTAGCGCCTGAGAGCCCTGCATGGCAACACGGAGCACTACGCAGATGCATAGGCCTCTCAGAGCATCTCCCCTAGTGCTGCAGTGCTCGCTCCTGAAATGCAGGAAGGAGGTGGTCAGGTCTTGCAATAAGGAATTGCTCGCTTCCAGCTGCTCTTCACTGCTTGTGAAGGGCTGGTGGCCTCACCACTGGGCTGTGGTACTGCATTTCAGAAGCAATCAGAACAATCCTGATGATAGCCACTTGCCATCACTCCCCAGGGCAGGGGCCTGTGGGGCTGGCAGGGATGCTGTGTGCTCCGTGCATCCCAGAGATTTGTTCCCTTCCAGGGGGTACTTACCCACTCAGCATCTCTGTGAAACACTGGTCATGTCTTATGAGAGGAACTCAGGCACAGAGAAATTAGATCTTCCCAAGAAAACATACGGCAAAGGAGAGCTGAAGCTGGATCTCCAGATTCCCACATTTATCATCCTAAAACACAGTTTATTCTTTCCTTCTAATCAATAAAGCAATGTAACAGGCCATGATTTTGCCCTGTCCATACATTTAAGTTTCACACTGTAGCCATAACCATGTTAAGTAAGAGTCAGCAAGTTACATGCATTAGCAGGACACCAGTGGGAAGTTCTCCACACTTGCCACATGGCAGAGTAAGAGTAACGAGAGAAGCTTGAAGGGATGAATTGTGCGGGAGGGGCATCACTGTTGAGATCCCTGGAACAAAGGTGTCAGCCAAGAAAAGGACCTCATCTTTAGAGTGTAAATCCCACTGCCAGGCAAGCCAGGGACAAATGTTCATTAGAGAGCCACCTCTCTCACAGTCCACCTTACTGAACCATGGGATTGCCACCATGCCTCCTTGGAAAACAAGAAAAGACATGAAAAATACAGCGCCAATTGGTTCCTCTTTTTGTGACCTCCACAAGCATTTTCATACCTCCTGTTCACTAAGTGGTGTGGAATATTTCTGCCCCCTTCCTACCAGGCACAGGCACTCCTCGGGTATCACTGAACCTCATGCACAAGCAGTGAGGAGGATCTGGTCCAGCTCTGCAGCTCTGCATAACAACATCCCTGGCTCTTTTTGTTTTGCACTCTCTAAAGAAGAGCTCTCAAAGCAGTCAAATTGATTTTAATTTGTTTTTAAAGGGAAAAAGAGAAACAGCTTAGAGGTTGAAAATGTGTAGTAAAAACAGCTGTACTGTAAACCTCTGAAAAAACATATGTTGCAATGCTAATTATGACAGATTAAACGAGTGTCATCAGTGTGATGGTACAATGCACACAATACTGTTTCCTACTCAAATATTTGCAGACATCTCCATTTTTTTTATTTTAATGAAATCTCATCTAACTATTGAATTGACTTTAAGAACCATCCTGAGGCTCACAAGAGCTTTCACTGTCAGAAGCTCTGTCAGATATTTGAACTGCAATTTGCCCCCAGTGGTTCCCAGCTTGAGCTAGAGAAATGCTGTAAATGTAGCTTTTTAGGGGGTGGCGAGTCTGAAAAATCACTGCCTACAGAAAGAACACTAAACCCTGAGCGGGACTGAGGACCTATCCTGCTCTACAGTTACAACAGGACTTGTAGAAGGATCCCCCCCCCGACCTTGAAGAAAACTTTTGTTGCAGATTTTGTCTGCTTCTCAAACATATGCACGCAACTGTGCTGCTGTGTGACTAAGCTGCCCTCTTCGGATGGCTAAGCACTTGGAACCCTTTCATCATTCAGCACCTATGTGCATGACAAGTATGGGCCGCAACCACGAGGCCAAAGAAAATAAATTGACCCCTCTGAGAAATTTCTGAGAGCTTCCCAGGTATTGGATGGGGAGTAACAGAATTTAAACAATGATACATTAATTAATGCTAAATGACAGCATCAAACCCATGGGGTTTCCATTAATACCAAAGGAGTTGATGATGGTTTATATAAAATAAAAGGAAAGACTGATGGTAAAGCCTCCATATGCTAATAACACCTAGTTATTTAAGGAAATCAGCTTTGCATGTTACTGGGCATTATGCAGGGAATATTAATGGTCTGAATCCTGAGGTTGACCTTTCTCTATTGTTTTGTTTTAAGCAAAGTCGTCTATTTTCTTTAATAAGGACTTTTTTAAAATAAAGGAAATCGCCTCAGATGTGGCCCTTATGGATATGTCTCCTTGTCACGTTCAATATAGTTGTCTAAGCTCCTGTATTTGTGACATCCTGCTTCCTGTTGGCTCTCACAGTGTCATTCTCTCTTGAGTATTGGCCAGATTTTCCCATGTTTCCTTTAAGTGTCTGCTTGGACTGAGTTCCCTCAGATCCAAGAGAGATGATGAGGACTGCTCCATACAGAAGGAGAAGCTGTGTTTTGCCGCAGTCCCATTAATCCTTGAAGAAATTTGGAGTCAGAAGGCAAGCTGGCAAGGATTTTATTTCCAAGCTGGCTGTGAAAGCCACAGATTCACACATATCTTGAAGTCCAACCATTTTTCCCCCCCTTGAGGTAATGAGAAAACAATCCTGTGTGCCACCCCTGCTGACTTTGCAGAAGTAACTCTGCCATAAGCCTTAACTCTCACGACTCTGAGAAAGTAAAATACTAAGGACAGCAATGAAATCATTAAAAAGACAGGGAACTGACTGTTGTTTGCCAAATGGAGAAGGGCCACACAACTAGGTGAATAATGTTTATTTTAACACTCCCAAAGTCTGCTAAAGATAGTACAGAATGAAAATAAATGTGAGAGCTACCATACTGAAACAACAGGAGTTAACAAGCATCTTTAAGGTAGCAACACAAGGGAATTGTCTGAATAGGTTCTGTACCAGCTGTTCCAACCACCCAACTGATGGGGCACTTTGTGGACAGGAGGGTACACCCTGAGAAGTGGGGAGAAACCACGGTATCCTTCATTTTGATGGATATCAAAATGCCTGTGCCAATAATGCCATCGCAACTGTTCCTAGACTGCTCTATACATCACTAGATCTGGGTCAGCATGAAATTAAAGATCATGAAGTAGAATTTGGACACAGAAAACAGCTAAAGCTCCCTGCAAAACTCTGCACAATATAGAAAAACATAGGCAAACAGTAATTTCTGAATAGATTTAACATTCTTATTTTACTTTATTCCTTTTCAAAACTTTTCCTACACTCTTCAAGAGAGAAACCTAAATATATTGGAAAAACCTCACATGCTTTGCTCATGTATTTTATAATTTTTCATTTTTTCTGAACTGAAGAAGAGAGTTTATGAAAACTGAGAGAGTTATCAAAGGCTGACATCCTTATTCCTGAATTTCTTCCTGTTTATTGCCCTTTTGCAAGTGGCTGACTCAACAGACAACTGCGAAAAGACTAAATAAGTCTTCTCTGGGTGGCATTTTAAGCTGGAGTATTTTAAGAACTGCTATTATGTTGCAGCTGAATATTCCAGCAGACTGTCTGACCCCCTTCTGAATCAAGAGTGCCACCAGGCTAAATATTTGCACAAATTCCAAGCATTGCCCTGCAGATTCTGTGCTGAGAAGAGTAATTTTATATCCAGGTGAACAATGGCTCTTTAATCCAGCATTTGATCTGTAAAAAACGCAATCTTTAGAATGACACCAGAATAAGTAGATTTATTTGTAGATCTAGCAAAAGCCATGTTTTCTCAAGATCTTTATTTTTTTTCATAGTCATATTTCTCCATTCTTAAACAGCTATACAACTGTATAGAGAGCTCTCTCTGTATAGAGATCAATAAATCTGAAATTTTACAGAAATTAAGGGCAAAAGAAGGCATTTCAAAAGATAGATTTGAACCAAAGTTGCTGAGTTGCTGCTAATGATACCAGTTGTCTGGGTTGGAATTTTTTGAGATGAAATGTTAGTACTTCACACATACAAATAAGGTCAGTGAAAGACTTCACTGAATCAGCAAAATTCCTCAGTCTTCCAGTCTTAGAAAAAAAACAGAAGAATTGAAGTCTAGTTCTAAGAAAGGAGGACTGAAGAGATTGCACTGAGAAGAACCAGAGCTATTTTAAAAAGATTACTAAATGTAACTAATGTAGATTCTAATACGTACCTGCTGTCTTTAGCGCAGTAGCAGGTAATGAAACTTGGCTCCATAACCCTGCCTCTCTGAGGCACACCTGTTTTCTAAACCACTCTTTTGTGACATACAATCTAAAGAAGTGTTATCACAAGTCCCTTAAAATGGTGGTTAGTAGAAACTAGGACTATTGGAAAGAAAAAGGTCTTTTTTTTTCTAACTTGCAACTCAACAACAAAATGCTGTTTTCTGTTTATTTTGAAGAGAAATATGCTCTTGTGACCAGAGGATTGTCTTAATAAAACACACCAACAAGAACAAACTTAAAAATCAATACCCCTTTCTATTTGAATAATTGTTTTGTCACTAACTCACTGTTCTTACACAGCTTATTAACACCTACAGTTTTCACAAGTATTCAGTAATTTTTATTTATATTGTCTGTGCAGAATGAAATACAGGAATAGGGACATGAAACTGAAAATTTCAGTTTCACATGAAACTGTTGGGAGTGCAGAGGCTCAGCATCTTAAAACAAGGCCTTGGTTTCTCCATAATTTAGCCCCTAACTTCAGTCACAGTTGCCACATACAAAGATGGGTCTCTTGGTTCCACAAGTTGCAAGTTTCAAAACTAGGAGTTTAGAAATCTTGGACTAATTATCATAGTCACAGTATGCCCATCTGTAAAATGGGCAAAATGCCTATCCATCGTCTTCTGGGGGATCTCACAAGCAACTATTTGACCACTGTTAAATGCATCTGTCATTTCAGTGTATCAGAGGGTCTTTCGTTATTCTTCCTTTATAGAGAATGACAACTAAACTGTTAGGCCCTCCTGGGATGGGAATGGGCTGGAGGAAAAGGAAACACAAGGAAAGCAGATGACTGATGGCAGGAGATGAATGTGGCAGCAAAATGCACTGGCCATTTGTTTCATCTGCCACAATGACAATACAATGGCAACAACCGAACACTAACAGCCTTGATGGCAGAGGATTTGTAGCTCTTAGACATGCGCTTAGAACAGAGGCAGTGGAGGAACTGAGAAGAACTTAATTATTTACTTCTTAAGCCCAGGTCACAATTCAGAGATCAAACTCCTTAACTCTCTTCCCTGACATAACAGCTAATGAAAGGTGTCCTTTAAATAATAATGATCAAGGCACCTGACCAATAGTGAAGGGTTGGATTCTTTAACCATTTCCCGCTGGTTTCCACTTTTCTAAAAAGCGATTGTGATTTGTCAGGGGAAGGAAAGGGGAAAACAGGAAGGAATTAAAAGAACAAAAGGAGAGGGGACTGGTCTTTCTTTTAGTTACTTCCCTAGTGGTAAATCATGAGGATGTACTGTAACTCTAACTGAACTCCATCAGTTTAGGATACATGGTTTAGGGTCAACTTACTAATGAACAAAACAGTTTTCTTCCCAGCTTGGCGTGTATTTGCTGTGCATGTGGCAAGGAGAGAGGGAAAGGCAGTCTCTTTGCCAGGTGGGAGGCAAGGAGTGAAATTCTCCACAAAGATGTCCACCACAACTCCCAGTTTACATGCAGACAGGAGATAAAACAGGACTTCATCAATGCATGTCCAAGGCACTCAGGCATTACAGAGGTGGAGACATTAAATACGAAGAGGTAACATTTACAGCCAATTAGAATAATCTAAATAACGTAGAACCACAGTTTTTAAAATCTCAGATATGTACAGGCCCTCAACTGTGGAAAGACTCCAGCACACAGGCCTTGGCACAGACTCCAATGTTTCTCTTGGGGTGAGAAGGGGCCACAGGAAAGCAGAAAACAGTTTAACGCCACTCCCTGCCTCCACAAGCACTCCTGCTGACTGATGGAGCACAGCGGGCCATCCCACCCCTGCTCCCCTGGCTGTTACTGGTTGTGAACCATGATGGGGAAAACACGACTAGGGCCTCAGCCGCTGCCTTCAGAACCGAAGAGGAGGGGTGCGGCACCGGCTGCCACATTACGAAGGCCACCTGCGAGCAGACACCAAGGAGCACCTGGTTTTAACCTGCCATCTCTGCTGCCCCTCACCCGGCCTGCCCACTGCAGCCTCTGCCAAGGGCAGGCCACAACATGGCTGCTGTGAGCCCTCCACTGGGGCCACACAGGAGGCCACGGAGGCCCCTCAAAGTCCCTGCGCTGCAGGAGGTGGCGGGCAGTAGCTCCCAGCCCTGTCCCGGGACACCGACGCCCCCCCCCCCGGCCCGGACTACAACTCCCAGAGCGCTTTGCGAAGGGGCGTTATGGGGAAGGCCTCCCCGCGGCGTTCCTCTCGCGAGAGAGCCGGCGGCCTCCCCTAACACCCCTCGCACAGGCACACAGAGCTCTCGCGAGAGCTGAGCCCGGGGGCCGCCATGGCGGCGGCGGCGGGGGGCACGGAGGGTCTGTTCGCGCTGGAGGTGCTGGTGGAGGCGGTGCGGGTGGCGGCGCCGGGCCCCGCGCTGCGCCCGGCCGTGGCGCTACGCCTGCTGGGCTTCCCTACCCTCCTGCTGCGCCCCGCCGCCGGGCCGCCCCTGCGGCCGGGGCGGGCCTTCCCCTTCGGCCGCGGCAAGCGCTGCCTCTTTCGCTGGCCCCGGGGCTCGCTCTGCGCCGCGCTTTGTCGGCGGCCGCTCCGCGCCCTGCTCCTGGCGCTGCCCGCCGGGCTCGCCCCGGGGCCCCCCCGCCTCCTCGGTAGCTGCGGCGTCTCCCTAGCCCCCGCCGCCGCCGAGCTGCTGCAGCGGCCCGGGGCGCCTGTCTCCTGCGGCCGCCGCGGCCGCTTCCCACTGCTGGACGCCGCGGGCCGCCCCGTCGGGGAGATGGTCCTGGGCTACCGCCTCACCAGCCTGGAGGCCGGTGAGGAGCCGACACCGCCCAGCCCCGCTAGCCCCCGTGCTGCCACGCTGCCTGCCACCTCCCCTGAGCCGGGGGGTGAGGAGGAAGAGGAGGGGGAGGAGGAGGAGGAGGAGGGGGAGGAGCTGGAGGGCAACATCTTTTGCCCCCCTGTGCTCTACTACAGCCACGAGCCTGCTGAGCCTCATCTGCTGCCAGCAGCAGCAGCCATGGGGAAAGGGGAGCATGTCGAGGCCTGGAGACCGCAGCAGAAAGACGAGGGCCAGAGCCCCCCACGTCCCAGTGCTGGGCCCTCGCTGTTGCACCCTGCCAGCCCTCAACAGCTCCACAACGCCCTGGGGCAGCTGCCGCTGCTCAGCGCCTTGCTGGCAGAGCTGTCATTGCTCACCCGCAACACTACGCCTGCTGCTGTCCACCCCCATCTGGCCCAGCTCTACCAGGCCCCGGGGAGTGGTGGCACGGCTGCACGGCCCCCCAGCCCCAGCCGCTCCTCTGGCCTTAAGCCTGCAGGGGCAGTTGAGGGCCCTGGTGGGACCAATGGAGCTGCCAGCCCTCGATTCAAGCAAGGCCGGCAAGAGGCCACCCAACCAAGGTCTTCTCGGGCTGGGAGAGGACCTAAGAAAGCTGTACCCCAGGGAGACACAGGCTCTGAAAGGAACTGCAAAACTAAGGAAAACAGACCTCCCAGAAGAAAACTCTTGTATGGGCTGACAAATACACTGAGACTACGGCTGCAGCAAACCAACCCTGATAAGCTGATAATTCATGAAAGGAGAGAGCAGTACAGAAAAAAGCAAATGGAGATGCTGAAGGGGAGAAGCCCTTTATCCAAAAGAAAACTGCTCAGAAATGCTGGAGAACAGCATGTGGTTTCTTACAGGCATTGTATCAAGGGAGACAGTTCAAAGCAGAATAATCAGTTTGATAAAACTGTTGGGACTTCATTACAAAACAGTGCTCTCACAGAGTATGTTTCTGTGATGGGAGATGTGTCCCCTGACCTGCAGGAACAGGCTATTTCAAGTCTATTGAAGAATGATGAAATTGCAAGCAAGGAACGTTCATGCAAAGTAAATACAGACCCCTTGGTGGATGAACCTGTATGTAAATCTGCTCACAAGGAAAAGCATGTGAAAGCCCAACTCCCAGCAGCTTTCCCATCAGATGCTAATTTAAAGGGAAGTAATGAGGAAGCAATACACTTAATCCATCGTAAAACCACGGAGCATGATGATGCATCTGTTGTCAGTGATCATAAACCAAGCCCCAGCAGGAGTGTTGAAAACAACTCTGAATTCATATACTCAGATGACTTTGTTGCTAGTCCTGAGAACACAGTTTATTCAGAAGATTTCACCAGTGCTGAGTGTACGGGCAGGGACTCAGCAGCGCTTGACAGCAGTCCTGAACCTCTGTGGCTTGAAAGCCCAAAGCAAGGTTGGTCAGATACAGAGCCGGAATCCAGCAGGTCCAGAATTTCAAAGACAAGTCAAAGAGCTGAAAGTACTTCAGACCTTCTGCCGGTTCCTTCAGCTTCATCTCCAGTCCAGTCTTTGAAGAGAAAAAGTGACTTAAAAACCAGCAAGAGAACTAGTTGTGAATCTGTTGATTCACTTAACCTTGCTCAAATGGAGGCATCATTATTAGATGAAGAACAGGAAGCTCAACAGATCAGTAAGGAAGAGAACACGGTTGATCAGCATATTAAGCAAGTATCTACACTGAGAAGCAAAGAAGTTAGCTCTGATATTGATCTGAGTATAGGGAAGGGGCAGACCTCTGCAGGAAAAAGCCAGCGAATAACTCAGGTTAGCTCTTACTTGCCGTCTAACATGTCTGATCTTCAACTTAGTGTCCTGGAAAACAGTATGTCAGACAAAGAGGATGATTTTCTGGGAAAACTGTGTGTTCCTAATCAATACAAAGACATCAGTGAACTTGTAATAAACAAGCTTCCGGGATACACAATGTAATTACAAGTTGCCACTGCCTGGATTAAGATACAATACGTAAACTTCATAAGGCCTGTTACGTTTAGCTGCAATATATACAAGTTAATTTAAGACTTTATCATGCACGTTTAATATATTGGTGAATTTACTTAAGAGGTCTTTTAAATAAATGACTGTTTGAATCTCTAACAAATGGCTCTTAAGTGGTACCTACAGCATGACTTCAGTGTCAGTATCTTAATACAAAAGTAATCCAAACAGCACAAGAAGCATAACTTACTGTCAAAAGCAGAAACAAAGACAGAAGCACCAAATGCAGTCAGTACCCACAAAACTTGTCCAGGGTAGAAGTAACAACGTACTACAGGAACAGCCAAGTACAAAATACATTCCTAACTGAACATTTAAGTTTTTATTCCTTATGAAAATAGCTCCATGCTTTGTTTTCATTACAAATAGTTACTTAAAACACAGTCACAGCCAGTAACAGCACAGACTTATCAGCTAATCTGTATAATGTATGCAATTCACTGTTCTATCACTAAATACGGTGACCAGAAATAGATGAGCCCTTATAGAGTTTCTTAGGTTGAAGTTTCTCATTTAAGTTAGATTTCCACTATTTATTATAAAATACTTTAAGAATTATCGGTGACAGTAAATCTATATAATCTGGGAGAGCTTTGAGAGGTTGATGGAAGTTACTTGACCTTGAAGACTAAGGGTGTGCAAAGAGTAGGGAAGAGTGCAGTAAATTTTCAATGCTTCACAACTCCCTGATTGCATTCTCTGACACTGGGGAAAGGCGGGAGTCAGCACCCACAGTCCAGAAACTTGCAACAAACGAGCATATTACATCATGATTTAAGGATTCAAGATAATGAAGAATTTGCCATGTCCTCTTTTCTGTTCCATTGAACTACTACCCACCACATCCCCTTTTCTGTTACAATGGCTGAACTACCATCTGATGGTTTTGATTTCTGGTTTGGTTTTTATGACTTTCAGTTTGATCACTGAACTTAATGTCTTTGCTTAACTGCTGAAATTTTTTAGAGTCCATCTCCCTGTTAGAAATGTCAGTGATGTTTTTTGACTTGAATCTGAAGAGAGCTCAGAATTCCTGCCTTAGTTTTTACATCTCTCTTGTCGTCCCCTCCCCCACTTTCCACTCTTTTGAGTAGTTTGTCTTCTTTGCCAGCTTTACATTCCTATCTCGTCATTCAGGGCATTTATCCTCAGGGTTAAATGAGAGACTTACCAGCTCCTTCTTTCCTTATAATTTACAATCTGACTTCTTTCCCGACTTTTCATTTCTCACTGTAGTTCTCCATGTACTTACCGCAAGAGCCTGTGTTTACACTTTAACATCTTGGAGGGATTTTTTAATTTCCATCCTACTATGTGTTTATTTTGTAGGAATGAGAGTACCTCTTCTATTTAAAGTGCTAACATCTGTGAGGATTATTCAAGTATCTGGTGTTGACTTCCGAGAACATCAGCTCCAATTCCAGATCAAAATGTTTTTATTCTTTTTTCTTCTAATGCCATGGACTTCTTTGGTACACAAGGATTCAGATTGTCATTTATACATGGCAGTAATTCTGATTTTATTGATGGAATAAGATCTTGTAGTGCTCATGGGCAAAACTGTCATTAAAATACGATACTGCTCAACTGTTTTTACTGTGCAGCTATTTAAATGAGTTGCTAACACTAAGAGTCTATGATTTGAAGACTTAAGAAAAGTTTATTTTAAAAATAAAGTTAGTTTTCAACCCCAAATGGGTTGAAACTCAAGGGTGAATTCTCAGTCCTTTTTCTATCCCCTATCCCATCTTCACTTTTCAATTTCCAGATGCAAATATGGTAGGAACAATATTTCTTTTGTTAAAATAATGAAACTAATCTCTTTTCAGCTAATTTTATTTGCGATAACATTTCTAATGTTTGTTGTGTAATAGTGTTTCTAATTTTATCAGGAGAATGACAAAAATGACAGAAAACGCACACTAGGAAGACAATAGGAGACATTACACAAGAACAGAACATCAGCATCATGCTTACATGTTTTAGTCTGGTTTTGTCTTCTCAAATATGGACTCAAGGTAGTTGTTATTGCATGGAGAAGTTAACAGATAGTTTCTACTATCTGGGATAATATACTTTCAGATATTGTCTACATTGTTGTGAGAGTAAATGAAATTTTACTTAATATTCAAACAGCATCTCTCTGTCAACAAAAATGGAAAAGAACTTTGTGTCACTGATTTATCATTGAAAACACAAAACATTGAAAACACATATGAAAACACATACTGGCAAGAAATACCTGCTTATAACAAGAAGATTCTATATATCAACCCAACAGAGCAAAACAGAGATACTTACTATGAGTATAAAATATGGAAAAAAAATAGCAGCAACAAACTCCCTTTTGTACAAATCCTGTAATAATCTACACTCAACTACATTATACTAGCTAGCCCATTTTGTCATTATAACTTGCATCCTGTACCCCTGTGATCAAGTTGTTAACGTCAAAGGTTTAATAAAGAGATTTCTCTAATGGAAGTATTACAGCAATTTTTCATAAAGATGTCATTTCTAAATTGTAAGGGGCTACATTGCATGGATTATGTTTGTGCAGGAGACATGGCAATATGCTGGGAGAAGCAAATAATAGAAGTATATCCCCCACAGTTCTTGCACTGCCTTTCCCAATGTAGGATAGACACTTAAGAATACAGGCCTGTTTCTAAGATACCCCATAAGCATCCTGAGAAGTAGAACCATAGTGGTAGAGCTGGCGTGTCCAAGTGAAGTAGCAGGAGAAGTGTTGCTTTCTCTGGTAGCTCTGCACTACCTTTCTGATTCAGTCCTAAGAAAGCCAATGCAGGAAAACTACTTTCCTAGAAACATCTCAACTAAACCTGTTCCCTAAGGACTGCTTCACAGACTAGAAAAAGAGAAGATAGATGGAAGAATCACATCTTGTCCCACTACACACGAAAGCCCTGATTTGAAAACTCAGTTAATAGATACAGCTCAGAATAACATATTTTCCCACATGCATTCAATCCATGGTTCTTTGTCAGAGTTCCTGGAAAGCTTATTAATTAGTACTCATTACGGTGTGGGCCCATATCTGCTGTGAGACTGATGTAAAACCAAAATGGTTTCTTGCGGTCCCCCAGCCAACTGCTTGTATGAGCTTTCAGTTGTGACTGGAGGTGGAGCAATCCTCAAACATGCAGTCTCTGTTACAGATTTGTTATGTGCTTGACAGAGCCAATGGCTAGTCACAATGCAAAGTGCTACAAAACCAAAATATTTACTAAAATCTCCCTATTTCCTAATTTCCATAGCCCTTGAGATTTCATATATAATTGTATTTTGACTGAATTTGCTGTAGTTTTTGTTTTGGTCTCATTGACTCATTAACTCTAATTTCCTCGCTCCACACTATTAAGAAGTAAACTATAGTTACTTCAAGTTTTACATTGTTGTTAGTTGCACTTTAAACTTTACTACAGTGAAATTAAAATGTGAGAAGTAATTACCTCAGTTTATTATAGATCCTCACTAAACAAAGCCATCTAGCTTCCTACTTTCGACTTGTTACTTTAGCAACTGATCTTTGCTTTAAATCTGTATGATATTCTAGAAATAAAGTAGATGGGTGTTCAAAACCATAGTTTTATTGCTTAAGATAAGGGTGGTTAAATCAGCTCAAATAAAATTGAACTTAATGTTTCACCACCAGTCCCAAACCAAGAAATAAACTCTTAGATGTACACATTAATTCTTTTCAAAATTTATGACCCTACAAGTTTGCTATGACTGTATCTTAAACAGTTATTTCAGCATACTATTTATTAAAATAAATTTAGATAGCCGGTACTATGTAACTGCTGGTGTGGTGGGAAGAGCAGGATAACAAATATTGACAGTTTGGGTCACTTTACCTCTTCTACTGTAACCATTTCCTGCTGTTACGTAGGTCTGATCAGTCTTACTACTCAGTCAGTGGCTAGGAATATTTTTAAGAAGTCCCAGTCAGGCGTATTTCCTCCACTTAATTTTGCGCTTTCGACACTGATTAGATGACAGTTTCTTTTCTGTTTGTTATTTCTCTGATGATAGTTCCTACCACCTATTTTACAATTTGTAATCCTGTCATCATTTTGGTGTCTCATTGAGAGTTGGGGTTGTTCAGCCTGGAGAAGGCAGGCTCCGGAGAGACCTTATAGCGGCCTTCCAGTATCTGAAGGGGGCCTACAGGAAAGCTGGGGAGGGGCTGTTTGCAAGGGCATGTAGCCATAGGACGAGGGACAATGCTTTTAAACTAGAGCAGGGTAGGTTTAGATTAGACATTAGGAAGAAGTTCTTTACAATGAGGGTGGTGAGACACTGGAACAGGTTGCCCAGAGAGGTGGTGGAGGCCCCATCCCTGGAGACATTCAAGGCCAGGCTTGATGAGTCTCTGAGCAACCTGATCTAGTTGAAGATGTCCCTGCTTACTGCAGGGGAGTTGGACTAGATGACCTTTAAAGGTCCCTTCCAACCCAATACATTCTATGGTTCTGTGACAATTTTCCTCAGTTTTCTGAAATTACATCCAGCCCTGGTAACTGTGCAATTGAATTTTTTGACTGAGTTACTCCTTCTTACTGCTTTCATTTTTCTAGGTCCCAGTATTTTATGATGCCTGCTATTATAATAATTTTGTTTCTCTTTCTGCTCAGAATTAAATTCTAGTCATTATTTGGAAATCTTTGGGACTTTTCTTTTCTCTGCATTTGTCACAGCATCTACTTTACTGCTTGCTCAGCTTTGATTGTCTAGAAAGAAGTCAAATCATTGAATCTTACATTCACATCCTTAAAAGGATCTTCACTAGCTCCTGTGAAATGTAACACCGCCCATTCAGAGCTGCAGAATGACCATCCAGGACTGTGAACATTGGCCCGCGGTTATCAGACATCAGGTTTCTCTACCTCTCCCAAACTCTGCCTTTAATCCTTTTCTAAAGCTTTGATTTCCAAACTAACCTTTCTTTTAAGATGACTGAGGCCATCTCTGTGAGAACAGATGCTGGCTTTAATTTAACATGCATTTAGAGCTAATGGCAATCACATCTGCTATAGCTAATGTTTGCTAGCAGCTAGCTGCTTGCATTTTCCATCCTCCCTTTTAGTCAGTATACTTTTTTTATTTTAATTTCAGTTTTGTTCACATTCAGATTCTTCCCTCATTTTAAATTCCTTGTATATATGCAGTTGTGCTGAAGTCACCCAGATGAGCTACAGCTTCACTGCCGCCTTCTTGTTTGGCATTGACGTTCACCTGTATTAAACCATTTTTGTTTTGTTTTGGCTTTTATGATTTCACTTGTCTGAATTTTATATGACAATTGTAATGTAAAACTCCCCTGACTTTATAGAATTGCTTGCATTTTCCCAGAAGGGCAGTCAGCATTCTCTATTGGTTTCTAGAAGATGACTTTGAATGTCTTATGCTGGAGAAAACAGTATTAATCTTAAGTTCTGCAGAGACCTCTGCAAGTGATTCATTTACCAATTGTTTAAAATAACATGGCTTGATAGAGGTAATGTTTAAATAACATCAGAGATACACATTACTCCTAACTAAATTAACATTTAAAGGTTGATTCAGGTACAGTTGTTAAAAAAACCAAACCCAAACTTAAAATGCTAAGTAAAAAATCTTCAGATGTCTATTATATATATGTATTCTAATCATAGACATTTCTCAAGTATTTTGAGTGATGGCCTAGTAGATTTCCGTCATACATTGCAGTTATCTAAGCTAAATCAGCTAAGAATTTGGTTCTTTACGTATCCATTAGCAGAAGGTAGCAGGTTTTCAAAAGGAAGTACAGGTATTTACATGGTCAAATCCCCTGAAATTCCACAGGAATTAGTCACCTCAATAAAAGGTTGCAGAATGGAAACCCATGCAGAGGGCTCTAACAGTATTATCTCTTGGAATGCAAAAATGTTTTTGAAAGAAGATAAGTCATGCTTCAACAAATATTTTCAGAGCCATTTGCAAAGTTTAGTGCTATCATGATTGAAAGAAACTCCCTTGGTGTCAAGGAAATTCCATCTCTTTTTCTCTTGTCTTTAACTGTTGGCAGATGCAGTATTTTTCCTGTCCCTTATGCTTAAGTACTAAGAGTACATAACCTTTGACTGTCCCCTAAATTTCAGTATCACCACGCAGTCATGCCTGTTATTCCTCAGAGTATCTCCAGAGCTTTATTTGAGGGACATCTCCCCTCCACCCCCAAATCTCTGTTGTGCCTTTCACCTTGATGCTTTGCCTGTTCCAGCTTCTCCTCATCACATATTTCATGCCATCTCCACAGCTCAGCTTGCCCTACTTACCATTCGAAAAAAACCTCCAGACACTTCTCAGACACCTTCACTGGCTTGTTCTCAACTTTGGTATCAAACTGAAGCTCCGCCCATTGTCTGCTGGGGTCTGCATCGTTTATACCCTTCCTGCTTCCACGCACCTTAGTTGCCTATTCTGTGCCCATTTCTATGTAACTCTAACTTCTTCCATTCTCAAAAAAAAATATTAAAAAATATGGAACTTGGTGTACATCTGTGTTTCCTTCCTTCATCTCAGTCCTGCTCTTTCTGCCTGCGGGTAGCTGCATTGCTTAGAGTTCTTGTCCACAGGAACATGCCAGACATAGAATTTCAGAGAGAAACCACCCGATCATGGTCTGACCTTCTCTACATTGAAGTCCTTAACATTTCATCTGCTTAGTCCTGACTGCTGGTGTCACCACTGGGATACAACTATGCTAATGATAATGCTGATCAAAAATTAACGGCATATGTAGTGAAGGAAACTCTTCAGGAAACGTGGTAAAACTTTCTAGCCTAGAACACAGTATAAGGGAAGCTCTGATATAACATGGGATGCCGTTTTAATTTTCTTATCCGTAACACTAACAAAACTCAGCAATAGGATTATTGTATGTAAGAAAATGTGGTTTCTCATTCATAGGCATAATTCATAGCCATTGCTGTACTCTTCTGAAACACAGATAACAGTCTTTTGATTGTTGCAGGTCTCTCATCTCCTACTGCTCCTGTAATGCTACTTTACTGCCCTCCAAACATTGTGCAGTTTTATTTCTGAAGTGGAATAGATGCATACGATTTCTTCAAAACAAGCATCTAACCAGTTGTTCAGGGTCCTTCAACAGAAAGGCAAGAACCTGAAAGCAAGGTACTTCAGTACATTTCCTCCATACCCATTTTTAATAACAAAATATTGGAGCAGATTCACCATTACCAAAACCTTTTATCAACAGGAACTTTCATTCATTTTCAATAAGAGCAGCAGATTCACTAACCCACTGCTTCCTTGGTTTTCATCACTGTTACACCACCGCCTTTTAATTGCATCCTTTTTCCAAATTTTTAGTTGTTGATTAAATTTGGTCAAATTACACAGATGCTGTGTGAATTTAGTTTGGGTTGATACAGTCAAGGACTGTATCGAGGAAAGCAGTAATTGCAACAGAGTCATAACTGAAATTTGCTTTCCATTTTTCTGAAACATAGCAGTACAGGAGTCAGCCAAAGAAACATCCCTTGTCTGCTGCTGGCATCACATTTATATGTCCAGAACAATGAGTCATGGGAAAACTTAGAGAAGTTTGGTGTCAAGCTGGGGGCTAAGTTCCAGATGTTCCTCTGAAACTTTATTTGCTTCTTTTGAAGTCTTACAATGGAACTGACATTTTGTTTCCCCAGCCTCTATGAGATTTCTAACAAACCGAAGGGAAGACAAAAACTAATTTTCTAGAAAGCACCCCTGTCTTTTTAAACACACACCAACCTAGGCAGAGGAAAGCTATTCAAGGAATGTTTACAGAAACAATTTGAGAAATATTTCTAAGCACTTTCCCATTCCACTTAACATCCCAAATAATTTGAGAACAGCCTCCTTCACTGTATTTATTACTTCTACTTCTGATCTCAATAGGATGAACTGTGAAGATATGCATTTTGTTTTGGTTTGAGTTTAGCAATAGTGTAGATCCCAGCAGTCCTGCTTTTACTGGAGCCATCTCACACAGGCCTGCCAACAGTTCCGCAACTGGAGTAAATACTAAAGTTATGGATCAGATGTACAGCATAAAGCAGAGTAAAGCTGTACTGATGCAATACTAACAACAGGAGTTGGCTCCCTGCACTCCAGGTCAAAGAAAGTATGTCTTTCTGGAACAGCCCCACAGGCCTGCACCTGCAGGACATCAAAATGAAGACAGACAAGAACAGGAAGGAAGGAGTAAGTTTTAGGGATGAGTCCCTCTTGGAGGGACCCTAGTTTCATTTGCTTCTACCCTGGCAAACTTAAGCATCTCAACTGGTCTATCAGTTACCTTCCTGATTGCACGAGGAAGAGTTTGTCTTTTAAGACAAACATCTGCATAAAAATTACTTATATGTCAGAAATGACATCTTGGGTTGGACTCTTAAAACGGGTAATAGCCCATCCCTGCACAAAACACCACAACTTGCTGATCTTTACTCTTTTTTCAGTTTGGAAGTTGTTCTGGACAAACAGTTAAAAACAAGCAGTACACATAGAAACACACGCGCCACCAAACACCCTTTGCCACCCCAATTAAAGACGACAGAATAAAGCAAGAACAACGGAAGAAGCAAAGAGGAAAGCCCTGACACTTGAAGTTTAGAAATTGCTATAAAGCCACCAATGGTGACAGGGATTACTTGTACTCTCTGTTTGCATCATCTTCCTGACAGCTGTTGGGGGAACATCAACAAGACTTTTAGGCACATCTGGAGGGTGAGTGCGTGCAAACACATCTCTTGATTGCAAATGAGTTGCTCAAATGCATCGTCTGGGAAACCTCCCATCCCCAGTCCTGCAAGTGGTCAGGAAATCTGTCGGGCACCATATGATCTATTATTGCACTCTATTTTCCGAAAGCTGCCTTTATGATTGTCCTCAGTTCCTACGTCTAGAGTCGGCAGCTGGTTCTGTCATTCAGTATCATGCTTGTTACTCGTGAAGAGACCTAAATAGTTATGTCCATTTCTGCCTGAAAGCTCCCTCTCGCCATTTACTCAGAGCAGGCCAGATTCCAGCTTTTACAATAATCCTCTGCAAAAAACTTTACCTCCTACTGCTTCATTATCCCACACACAGTCACAGACCCAGCTACAAGGAAAAGGCCAAGCCACCACTTCTTCGTGTACATGACCAAAAGGGAAAAGACCTCCAAGGACACATGCAGGCAGGGAAGCAGGGTCCAACCCATGCCTGCAACTTTAATGGGCTTGAGTGATCCTCCTCCCTTTCTGCCCTGCGTAGGCCTGTCCTGCTGCAATGAGCAAGCTCCTGACACACATTATTTCTAAGCCCAGCACAAGCGAGTGTATTTCTCGGCCCAAAAGGTCCTGAGCAAGAGTTTGAGAAGTATGAAGTGTGTTGATGAACATCCTCCCAGCATGTATCCTTTCTTACCTTTCGTAAACCTGCGATGGTCGGCAGAGTTTTGCCATTTGTTTGTCCTGTTAACATCTCCTACTCTAACTTCCTAATTTGGGCATCCCATCCCACATCCTGGAAAGCATTTGCCTCAGGATAAGTGTTACTTACATTGCACATACTGATATGATGAGACAGTGTGACTTAAACTACCTCCCTGGTTGGATCACAGCTTTTACAATCACAGCAATTCTGATTTTTTAAAAAGGAACCCCTAGTTTATTGCGGTTAAAAAGCTGTTAGGGTCTTATTGATGGTTTAGGAAACAAAACAACAGCAAAAAATCCCAACTTCAAGAGTTCCCTATGGATATTAATTACTTCACACTGTTTAATAAATGCTGAAGCGATTCTTTTTACATTATTTAAACAATAAGATATGTATATTAAAAATTTGCACGGTACGTATAGCAATTGTCCCAATAACATTAACACAAACAACGTCTGCTGCAATTCAGCACAGAATATGTGGACATAACAATTAGGAACCATCTGGTGACCTGACACTTACCAGTACAAGAATGAAATTTCAATTAAACTTTATTATCAGAAAGTGTAAGTGGCAGCTCCCACTTGAAACCCCAGAGCCAATAAACTGTCCAAACAAAGAGAAGGATGTCACTCAGTTAATGGTTTGGATCACGCCACTTGATTACATACTTTGTAAGTAATGCGCTCCCTTCCCATGTTCTTGAGCACAAATTGCTCATAGAGTTGGATTTTTAAGAAGAACTGGCCATATGGCAGGTAAATTGGGAATCCCATTGTAATTTACTGAGAACTGGGCAATACAATAGATGAGTCAATCATTTCTCAGGTTTGACAAGCCAGGATTGAATCTTGTGCAAGGTAAAAGCCCAACTGAAAAACTTTATTCTAACAGTAAGGCTATGCTAGCTCACACTGAAACTGTATTTGGGTTTCCCTGGAGCTATGAAACAAAACTCAGAAGCGTGAGAAAACTTCTCTCCTACCTCAACGCTCACCTTACTATCAGAGAGTGATTCCAGTGATGGTCTTGAGGGTCCCAGAAGAAAACTAGCCCATCAGCACTAGATGAACAAGCCCTAGATTTCCTGTCCTCTCTTGGCCATTGATAACTACTTTTGCTAGGATTTATTTTCTTTAGTATTTAGTATATTATATAACACTAACGGTATGTCAAAAAAATATCAGTCACCTCATCCAAAAACGCTTCATCTTTTCTACATTACAGTTGAGTTATAGTTCCAGTTCTATTAAAGAAATTGACTCTGCAGCTACTGACCCATGAAATTTACTACATATCTCAATTTTGTAGTCAAGAAACCAATTTGTGATACAATCACAGCACCTGGAGGAGGCTTGTTCAGCTTCAACCGACCTGCAGTTGTCTAAACCAGAATCAGAATTTACAATAAGAAAATTAAATCCAGATTGTGACCCACCGCACTTTGAGTTCACTCAAGAACAATTCCACAAACCCACACTGCAGAAGAGAGTTACAGCCTCAGTCTCTGGAGAATTGCTCCAGTGCACATTCACAAATATGTGGACATACTTGACTTTGCAACATTAACCATTAACCTTAAAGTATCCATCAGCTTAAGAAGGAAAGTAGAGGATATCTATATAGATTAATTTTAAAGTTTTCCTCTTTTAGCGAAGGTGACTGTGCAGACAGAAATCACTACCATCCTCCACACAACCAAACCATCGCAGCCTTTAGATTAAGCTTCATTGCACAAGTATAATATTGTTTATTGTTTATATTTGTGCTTTTGGGGCACTTTGTATTAAGTGATGTATTTTTCACTCATAAAATTATTTCTCACAGGCCCTACATTTAGTAAGGCAGCAAGCTTTGTACAAACAGAAACTATTCTCAATGTTGAAAAACCCTAACATAAATTGACTCTACTCCAGAATTCAAGCAAACATCAGTAGCATAATCCTGTTCTCCGAGTAAGCTCTGCTTGGAAACTAAATGGCCAAAGTGCTCCCAAGGGCAGCAATTAGTATTTTAGCCAGTGGAATCATTTGGGGAGGCTCTTGTAAATTTAATGAATTCCCCAGTAGCCAATTCATCATAGTCACTAATATCCTGGCAATACTGCTACTGATAATGTTGCCAATACATTATAAGCCATCATTTATTGCCTTAAATTTTAATTCAATGAATTCTGCATATGAACTCTTCTCAGATGGTGATACTTTGTGCTAATGCAATCATAGATGGGCCGTTTGGGAGCATAACACGACTGAACTCGGTACGCTTCACAGGACGTCACTGGGAAGGCAAGACATTTCTCACCCAAGCTTCTGTTCTTTATCTGTTACTTCCCTAATACTTGTGCCTCTAAACTAGAACATAATTAGATCTACCCCTTCTGGGCTTCATTTTATGGATTAGAGAAAAGCACAGGGGAGAGGTCTGAGTGAAAACTCAGGCTCCCTATATATTCAGCCAGCTTTTAGACATGAATATGGAAGTGCTGAATTCAGCAGTGACATACAGAACTACAGACAACAACGCTTGGAGGAGTCAAGACTTCATCTCACCCATCCTGTTTCCCTTAGGCAAAAATCAACTTGTAACTGTATCAGTCCTGACAGATTTTTGTCTAGTTCATTTTTTAAAAAACCCACTAAGAGAGATTATCCATCTTCCCCAGGCAACATGTTCCAGTGCTTAAAACCTGAATGTTAAAAGTTTTTCACAGTGCCAAATCTTGGTGTCCCCTGATACAATTTAAGTCCATTATTTCCCATCTTATACACTACAGATAAAGAGAACAAATTATTCTCTTCCTCTTTGGGGGAGCTTTCTGCATACTTAAGACTTACTTTTCCTCTTGGTATTTCTCTGGACTAAGCAACCACAGGTCTTTCAGCCTTCCCTCACAGGCCACTGGTCATTCTTATTGCTTTCCAATTGCAGTCATACCACATCTTCTGTGACATACAGTACCCTGAGCTACACACAGTCACTCCAGTGGAAGTTTCCCTAGGACCTAGTAGATAGGAAGAACTACCTCACACACCTTTCAGTGAGTACACACACTGAATGAGTGTAATACACATCCTTCCTCTTCTATCAATTAGCTGCTAATGAAAATAGTGAGCATGCCCAGTGTCATAACAGACCCTTATAATGCCTCACTACTACTTATTTCCATTTGGGCAGTGACCCATGGAGAACTATGCACTGAGAATACAAAACCAGCCACATGAGAAATTTCCCATCCAAAGCATGTTCCCCAGCTTATCTGCAGGAATGTCAGAGCATCCTAATGTCAGGACTGGTGACATCTATTGATTCTCCCCTATCCAAACAGCCTGTTACACAGTCAAAGGAAAAAAAAGATTAGTCTGATATAATTTGTTCTTTGCAAATCCATGCTGGCTATTACTCATTTCCTTGTTAACTTCCAAGCACTTACAGGATGTTTATATGATTATTTGTTACAGCATTTTTCCTCTCGGATTTCAAAAGGAAAATAGTCAGGCAACGTGCAGGTAATCAGGAGTAAGGACAGTCTTTCCAGAAAAACAAATGATGAGTAAGGGAACACAACATACCTCAGTGGCTTATGTCTATAAGCAACCAAAACTCTAATAGATCAAAGTGCAGTTGAATAGCCAAAAAAAAAAAAAAAAGGGCTTTAAAGTGAGACTAAAGAAATCCTTTATGTTCCTTACTCATCTTTACTCACTGCTAAGGCAGACCCACAAGAACACACAGAAATGTAATAATGATAGCATTAAGCCATAGCAGTACGATCAGACTCATTCAAATTCCTGAACAACTTTGCTTTAACAGGATAACTTAACTGTTACAAAACTACACTAAAAAGACAAGCAGTTCAAGATGGTCTAAAGAGAGGTAAGTATTTACATGAGTCAGAATAGAAGTTGCATTTCCACTAAGTAGAAATTGCATTTCCATGTAGGTTGGAAATGACTTACAGTACAGATTTCTCACCATCAGTGCTTAGGAAGAACGTTCCAGGTGTAATCAGGAAGAGGGTTATCATCATCTGCAAAGCATCAGGCACTGGTTCTTGCTGGTGACAGAAGAACCCAAATAAGAAAGAAATTCAAATGTTTATGGGGACGTAGTACTTGGGCTACATCAAAAATAATAAAGTAAGCAGGGCCAGAGCATAGACCTATGTCTGATAAATGAACAACCACGCTGTGTAACAGCCTGCACCAACTAAAGCTGGGCTTTTGTTGCACCCATCAGCCCTATCCCACATGTGCAAGCTTGGTTTGGGGGACGGCATGAGCTGGGGCCAGTTCCCAGGAAACAGACCAGATAAGACCATCCCTGTACAGAAGAAAAAGAATGTGATGATATTGAAATTATTACAATTCTGCTACTAGATGATGGGCTGGAAGATAGATCTCGGCCTGCTGTATTTACTATTATACATGTAGCCTTGGAGACCAGCCTGGAAACAGAAAAGGTTTCCCAAAGAGGCATAAAGAACCTTACTGAGAATCTGTGATAAGCTGAGAACATCTCACCCGGTCCCTCACTGCCATCTCGATGTTGTATTTTTGGCTTAACCTGGCAAGCAGCTTGCTCTCTGGCTCACTACATCAAGAGGCCAGCCTAGGCATCCAATGGTTCATATGGAGAGGGCAGATAAAAGGTTCCAAATCCCTACAAGCCTTGCCCCTGGATCCTAGTGCATGCCTGGGTAGGGAAGCACAGATGCCTTTTTTCCCCCTCCAAGAACAGCATATCCCTCTTCATCTTATGGCAAATCCCAGTGCAATCCAGGAGAGACAGGTGTAAGCCTCTTTTCCTTAAGGAACAGCATAATGTCAAAGTGATCTTTTTCCATGAATGACAGGGCCCCTCCAAATCCCAGCTTTCATGATAAAGAGTCTTGAATGTAGTTGAAAGGGCAGAGATATTGCAGGTCTTCAAATAAACTTCAAAAATAAAGCAGAAGGTGAAGCCAAAATCTGCTGTCATGCCTCCAAGTCCCACTGTCTCCAATCTTTATCTCCTTCCTTGGACCTGAGACCACCGGAACTCAAGCCAGTAGAACCAATTTACTTAATCATTGCTTTAAACCTCCCTCCACCGTTTCCTTCCACTCCTGTATCCCTTGATTACATTTCAGCTTCCGACCAACAGTTAAGCCTTCTCTTTTCAAATTTGTACAAGCTCTTTCTGAATTTTCACAGCTGGACTCAGATTATATTTCCCTCAAATAAAAGGCTGCAGCATCCTTGCCTCCCTACAGTTTCAATACTGGTTGGATTCAAGCCTACACCGAGTCACACACTTCATGCAAAGGACAGAGCTTTGCAAAATTTTTGAGTTTTCCTTTCATTCATTTTGACCATCCAGTCAGCACTTTCATACCTAGAAAATATTTTTTAAAGAAAAAATATTTTCAGTTTATTGTTATCTGACAAACTACTGTGTATTGAGCACCAGAATGACTAAAGCTGAATGACAGACACCTTGATGAAAGGTAAAAGTTAATCTTCATGTCTCAGCAAACACTAGTGGAGTCTATAAAATCTAAAAGAAGATTCTTTGGAGCACAAGAAGAGAGTATTTCAAGAAATGTTTTTTTTTAAATAATCCCAAATTTAAACAGTAATATTGTTAAGAAAAGCATATGGCACATCACAGATGAACCAACATTTGCATGAGATAGATCCATAAAGGAAGAGAGAAACATAACTGGAGAATAGCTTTAAAAATTATGAACATTAAAAGCAGCAGCAGAATTTGCAAAGCCACAACAGAGCTACAGCATGCCTTCCTTCATTGCTTATGCATGACTCCCGCTTTAGTGTGCTTAATAAATCATTCTGAACCTTGTATTCATACTGGATTTTTAAAAAGATATATCAAACAGATAGTTCTTTAACTTCTGTATTTATAATTAATTTCGCTTTAACCAACCAAAATACACCAAAATACAACCTTTAAATACACACTTCAACATGTAACTATCAGAGTAGGAACTGCTATTTTTAATTTTAAATTTGCCCCATAACCATATTAATCAATTCCTATTTCACAAGGGAAAAAGACAGTACCGCCCATAAATGTACTTTGCATTTTCTGATTCAGTTTGATTTCACTGTTCATAGATAAGCATTAGATGTGATGCAAAAGCTTAACATGGTTTTTCTTAACAGTTTCCCTATAGAAAGCTATTCCACAGCTACTGGGGTCACATAGAATATGTTTGTGTTACGCTCTTTCTCAGATGGTCCATGATAAGAAATTAATTTTTGACTCTAAACTTGGTTTCTGTTCTCCAAAGGATAAAGTACAAAGCACCAAATCTGAAGTGGATTTGCTTGGGTAGTTTGGGATTTCAGTAACAATTGCTTTAAGCATGGATATGAGGCTTTTAATACAGTTCCTGTTACATTATTCAGGCTTGAATCTATTATCAAAAAAGTGAATTTGTAACTTGTAAACAAAAGAGAAAAAATTTATTTACTGAGTCAGATTTCCCATGACCTTGGACTGGAGGCTTATTGGCAACAGCAAGAGCTTTGCCTTCTGTGTTAGTCTCCCTTTGGCAAAAGAGATGAGTTGTGTGCTTTTACAGTATGGAGATATATTAATTTGATGTCGATTTTTAGCTGTAACCTACCGGATTTAACAACAGAGGCAACTTTGAATTCCAGGAGTAAATCCTTACTTAGTGCAACCAAGGAGGGAAGGAGGAGCAGATCTCAGCATTACAGACTGGCAACAACGTGGAGAATCTGTCATCTTACTAAATACATTTAACACGCATATTTTTGAGTCAGCTATTCTTAGATAAATTTTTTTTTGGATGCACCACATTTAAAGGTGTTAGCCCTCAGAGCATAAAAATTCAAGAGTAAGACATTGTAAATTGTGAAAGAGATCTCCCTTCAATAGAGGGCAAACAGGAGAATTTATCACAGAGCCAGAGCGCAATAAAGCCTGGACTTTCAAAGATAAGCTGAAAAGGCCTTTCCATCGGGAACTAACCATGTAGTTAAATAATGACATGCCAAGTTTTAAAAGCTGTTTTATCTGGGGCTTTACAGAGTGGTTGTACTAAAGGTCCAGTAAAAAGTATAAGAAAGGGGCACATGTACAGTGGCTGTCCCTCATTCTACTCCCAGCCTTTGCTGGATGCATTGTCCCAGCGATGCATCCTTGACAACATGCTGATGATCCCTGCAGTGCTAAAGTAATCATTTCAGCCAGCTGCATCCCAGACACCCTTGCTCCATCCTTTTATCCTGTGGGAAAGCACACATGGGGCTTTCTCAGATCCTTCTGACTTCCATTATTTTCCAAGGGCCTGTGTGGAAACAGCCATTTTTCCAGAGGAGCGATGGAAAAAGCAAAGGATATTTCACGACACACACCTTAGTTACAATTTTAGAAAACAAATCTAATCAGGCTAACATGATTTGTAACACTGGAGATACTTTTAGGCTGACCTGATGGTCAAGATATCCCAGATCAACTTAGAAGGATTATAAATTTAAATTAGGTTCTTTTAAATGATAGTTATTGTTCTCAGCAAGCTACGCGTACCTTTAGGCAGTCTTTATTTCCAGTGCAACTTCGGAGCTTGAGACCACCATATGGATAAATGCTGGATGAACACAAAGATAGATTAAGGGCCTGTAAGTAGCATCTTCTCTTTCTGCACTCTTGGCTGATCAAGATAGGCACCCTGTCCATCTCTGGGGTGCCAGAAGCACTGGACACAGCGTTATTGTTATTTTTCTAAAAGACTGATTCTTTTCTTAGGTCCCTACACTGGCACTGGCAATGATGTACAAGGCAAAAAGGTCAGTTTCTTCTCCACAAGCTCCACTGAACATGCTCTCTTGAAAGGAAGAAGAGCTCATTTCTATGGATGAGCCAAGCAAACAAAAGATCTGGAGTTACTGACAGCGTGCTGGAAGAGTTCTGGTTTTAGAATGGCTGCTGGTAACAGGAAGGCTCAGTGATCAGGTATCTCCATCCCTAGATTCCCACAATGCCCCAACATACTGTGAAGTTATGAAAGGGTGTGAAACATTGCAAGCCTAACTGAAGGGGAAAAGAGATCACTAGGCCTTTAAAAAGTCTTCACTTTCATCTGTCATTTAGAACTGGTTGTACAAAGAGGTAGAATATATAGTTTTACCAGGCTCTTTTAGCCCCCTGAGAGTCCCTGAGGCATAAAAAGGAAGATATTTATTTTTCCCTTAGATACCTCAGAGTTCAGAAACAATACAGGTTATTCATCAGTGTCAAGTATTGAGCTTCTTCCTTTTCAAAATAGGTTTTCAAATAATAAATATTCATTTATTGACCTAGAAAATCTGACTTTTTGCAGGCTTTCTCACTCATAGCATCAAAATTAAATACTGCATTTTCATCTGGATATTCTGCACCCCCAAATACCCATCCTTCTTTAAAAATGCTATGGGTAACAATAGTAATAATACAAAAGTGGTCCTCAAAATAATCCAAATCCTTGTGTAACCTGCAACAAATTAAGGCAGAAGGGTTATTGTGGGAAAGGAATTAGACCATGAGGGACCAAGAACAGGGTGATGGGATAAACTTTCCGTGGGCAAATGCCCCACATGATTACTGAGTCACACGGGTTTCATACTTATTCATAAAATATATCTGGAAAAAACAGAGCTTCATAAAGAATGTAGTCATCCAGGTAGGAAGAGTAGATAGAAACCAGACAGTTCAATAATTTCTTTTCAAAACCAACCCAGACGAGTAGTAGTGAGAGATCAGCTCCAGCCTAACTCCCTTAAGTCTCCCCCACTTCCCTCAGAATGTGGAAATAAATAGCCTAAGACCTACAAAAACATCCACTAACCCTCCACTCCAGTGGCCCATTTCTCTGCCATCCCACAAAGCAGTGACTTGTTCCCTGGGAACTGTCACCACAGGAACAAGCCAGGACATGGGCCAGCTCAACAGAGCCATAGAGAGCTGGAGACCAGCACTGCTGCAACATCACTAGAGCAGGGACTGATGGCCCCAAGGGTTGAAATGGGGCCCCAGGCCCCAGGCTGGGTGGTCCCAGGTAAGGCTTATCAGGGCCACTGAGGCCTGGGGGTGCCTCCAGGGCCATGATGCTCTTCCCAATACCTTTAGCTAGTACAACATAGATCTTGCCACTGCAGATGCAGCTGGTGCCAAATTCAGAGCCAGACTTTGGTATAGGTCTTCCAAAGACCCACTGCCTTTCAAGATGAGATTGCCTAAGGGGTCTCAGAGCTGTATCCCTATCCAGACAGCTCTCCCCAGCAAGAGATGCCCTCAGCCATGTGATGGGGAGCAGCTGCAGATCCTTCTTCCCCATCCAACCCACCTGTGGCTGCATTCACTCCTGGCCTTTCCTTTCCCAGTCTGGAAAATGGAGCCAGCACACAAATCCCCCTTCACTCCTCCCTGGTAGCCTGGGCTGGGGTTTGACGTGGCACACCAACAACAGGCACTGCTCAAAGACACGTAGATGTAAAAAAGTGCTGACCCTTGTAATACCTGTCTGCAGATTAACCCTCTCTGCTTCATCACCACAGCATTTGGCACACTATATTAAGCACTTATTTTTTCCATAGCTTCCCACAAACCCAAGCAGGGGAATGGCAGTGACAGTAACCATTTGCCATCTAATAGCACAGGGGGGTTTCCTGCAACTACAGTTTACCTAAATGCCATATGCTCTCCCACACAGTCAGGAATGCTTTTCTTCTGTAAGGAGTTCTCCTGGACCTAGTTTATGCAACCCTCTGAGGCACGTTAAGCCCAAAGCCTAATTGTTTTCGAGATGAAGACATATTGTTTAGACAATCAGGGTCTAAAATTACGTGTTCTGAAATCTAGTTGTGGTTAATTACTGAAAAAGGAGTAAGAAAAAAAATTCTTTTATTTTCTCCTGCCTTTGCCTCTGTCTGAACTCCCCCAGTTTGTTTTTGTTAGCTGTCTTGTTTATAGCCAATGTGGGTCTCACACTGGGTTGTCCCAAGATGCATTAATAATTTCAAAGCACTCTGTTCTTCTGTGTATTCCTCACCCTTGCTAGAAGAGCATTATTAATCACCTAACCATCCCATATGTCTCCAAACTGAGGAGCCTATTGCTTCCTCCAGAAGCATCTTCCCAAAGCCTCGTGGGTGAGCCTGCTAATTCTCCCTATGCCTTCCTCCGCTGACCTGAGTGTGTACAAATTGTGCTGACTTTTTAAAAAAAGAAATGACTGCAGGTGCCTAGCTCTTTGTTTATTCTGGCAAGGCTGAAAATAGCAGCTGATAACAAATATTTTGCCCTTCACAAGGCTTCTCACAGAGATGCAGCTGTTATCTCATCTAGTAAAAGTGCCAGCCCTAAGGGGAAAACAGACACTTAATTAGGTTAGGATAAGCTTCAAAAAGGTGACTATCTAAAATTAATACCCATAATGCTGTGTGGGCTCAGATCCTTAAACCGAATCCTCACTTGTGTAGTAGGGAACAATTATTTCAAGCTTTTTGTTTCCCATACTTGTCTCTCATGAATTGATGGCTCTGTTGAGGTGGACAGACCCCTGGCAAATAGCGTTAAGCTTCTGGGGAATATATCACCCTCTGGATTCCTGAATTTACAAACCTGCCAAGGCGAAGTGCATTCACAGAGAGTCCACTGCAGGTTTTACAGTGAGGCCAACACGTTATGCAGAACTTTGGGATTTTTGTCTGCACCCTGTGAAAATCCACACAACAAATGGTGGAACCTGTGACACCTTTTCCCCAGTAAACTTTAGCACCCTGATAGAAGAAGCTTCCTGTAGTTAGGGACAGAGTAGTTAGTGCCAAATTTGAAAGGAACAAGTCCAGGTCAGATTCAATTACTAATACACATTCCAAAAATATATTGGGCTTTGGACAAATAGCCTCCAAAGTGAGATAAGAAATTTTATATTCTGAACCTCTACCATCCATACCAAAAAGAAAAAGTTGTTCAAGTACATTGCCATTTTCATGAAATAGCAATTAAAATAACACTAATACAGAACAGAATTAGTTTTGGAAATTGAGCCACGTATGAGAGCCTCACTGAGGAATTTCTATCTCATGGTCCACTGCAACAGTGTCTATAGGAAAAGCTCCAACAGAGAGACTAAGCAAAAGGTCATACCAGAACATTTATAATGGCTTAGTCTGAAGGATCACAAAGCTCCAGGTACAACCCATTAATCCATTTTTGCAACATCCCATCATCTCTTTTTATAGATATCCAAGAAGAGAGACATAAATCATGGGCTTTCTGACTTCATTTTTACATTATGTCTGCAATGAAGGCTTGAAAGCTTGCCCCAAAAGTTTATGAGGGCAACCAGGGCGGTCTGTCAAGACTATGTTTCCCTGCTCACATATATGAAACTATTTTTAAAATTACGGGGTTCTACAGTCTGGTTAAGAGGCAAAAGGGATTAAGCCTGATTTAAAACACTTGAGGCTAAACAATGTTTCGTATTTAAACAGAAATACCTTCCTGGGACTTCACAGGGGGCATGTCAGTTATATCTGTAGTTTCACATAAGCACATAGACACACACTCAGTAACTTACTGCAATTAAAAATAAATACACCAAGTCCTTGCATCAGTCCTTGAAAAAGCAGATATAAAGGAGACTACAACCAAGTTCTGGGTTGTTAAGATGTTATTTTTAACAGTTTTGACTATTAATGCATAGATAGAGACTAGAAAGCCAAGAACCTGCATCATAAGAAAAGACACCTCAACGTTCAGCTCCCAGTTTTGACTGTCATTCTGTTTTTCTTCAAACTTGCAGACTTCTGTGCCCCACTGTTCTGCAGGCAAATGCTTATTGTAATAAAGATGGAAATATTCCCTTGCCACTGCCCCACACAGTCTAAGGAAATAAAAGAAATTGCTTTCTTTTCTCTGGATAGATTCCAGCCTCTGTACATTTTGATAGTTAAAACAACAATAAACATTCAGATCAATCAATAAAATGAATCATTAAAATCCCATAGTTTCTCCTCTCTCACTAGAGGAAGAAAATCAGTCGAAAAGAGGCATTGTTATGGAAGATCCCAGCGTAAGTATAGCAGCTTCTTATCCAGAGAAATTTTTGTATATGCCTTGGGCCATGGCTCTGCTTTTTCCATGAAAAGCATGGAATAGAAAATATGTGGACAAGCAGTCAGGATGTAGGGACACATATTACAGAAGGGTAATGTGCATCACAACTGTCCCTTTTGTAACACTACAGCTCATTCATCAACAAGGAGGGCTGGAAGAAGCTGTGGCTCAGAGCTCCCTCAGGCCAAAAACAACACCCGTGGGTTGCTCTACAAACTTAGCTTATGGTGGATGATAGCTCATGGACAGGAGCTGCCTAGCCCAGTTTCTATTGCTGTTGCAGATAGCAACCCACAAGCGTTTCATTGGCTCCAGCTTATTCTCTTTACTTCACTTCACAATGCTGTGATTCACGACTGGATGGCATCCAGAGTTCCCACTTGTGAGGCAGTACAAAATAACGAGCAAGGGCTGTTTCAGGGGTCCTGACATGACTGACCGCCAGGCACATTGAGCCTACCCTAACAGTTCTGTTTAAGAGCAACAACAAAGCTCCAAGTATGGTCCATGCTGAGCATGCAAGGGGAAATAACCCCACTGCTTCATGAAACTCATACAGCTGCAAAGGCTTCTGTCCCCAAGGACAGATGGGTCCTGATGTTGTAACTCCTCAGAGACCTAGGCAGGACACATCTGTTTCAAGGATATACCTTGAAGAAGTCACCCTGTCACAAAATTTGAGAAATTCAATATCAAATAGTAAGTCAAAAGCACTTATATTTACTTCTGCCGAGGGGAGGGAAGGCAGGAAATAAGTAAAGGGAGAGCCTTAAAATGTTATGCAAAAAATTAATCACTGCTAGATCTTGTCTGTAAAATAGACATTGCTGGTATCAACTGACAACCTCAGTCACAAACCTTACTCAGCCTTTTCCCAAAACAGTATCAAGCTTCAGATTTCACAGTGAGACCAGCTGAACTTTGCCTGATTCCTAGTTTTTGGCACAACTATTGGAAAGCTTTAGTTATCAGATGCCAAAAAATTATGCTTTCAAGATAAAAGGTGACATGGATCATAATCAGTCATGTTGCAAAAGTACAGAAGTGGCTGGAGTTACACTGGGGAGTAGTCTGACCTACCGTCTTCCAGCCTTAAATGAATTACATGAGGAAATTTACCATTTTTATATTTTACTTTTACAGGTCATTAAATACCAGTGTAATTGCTGTGCTGTTTCATTTCTAGAACATGAATTCTAATTAATAGCATTGCAGTAAGTTAATTTAATATGGTAATAGCTTCAGAATAGCTTAATTGTTGTCATTATAGAGCACCTGCAGATGTTCACCCAATCAGCTCATTCATTATCTGACCATTCTCATGTATCCATATGTAGAGAAAACTTTGCCTGCAGGAAGGGTTATGAAATGTTTCCAGTGTTACTACTGGAAAAAGCTTTGCCTTTTCTAAGGGTGAGAGGTCTAAGGGGAAAGGGGTGGTTGTAGCTACATAGGAGAATTTTTTTTGACATCACTGACATTTTAGGAAATGGAACCATCTCTCAATGTCTGTAACCGGAACATGCTGTCCTATACTGCCTTCGACCTGCACAGCTATTATACCATGCCCACAAGCTCTGTATAAGTCAACACTGGGCCATTTCTGCATCATTTCAAGCAAATTCTCATGAGGACATGACTGGGAATAACCAGATGGCACTATTCTTGCTCCACTTAATGGTGCTTATCTAGATGAAAAAAACATGTTCTTTCTGGAGACCTAGAAGCAAGGAAATTGACAAATATACTTTGTAATTTCAAACCCTCTCATCAAGAAACCTTTTTTTTTTTTTTAAGGTGTTACAGCAGCGTCAGAATATTTGAACAACTGGCCTGCAATTTTTTCAGTCTTTGCCTTCCTAAAGACTGGCATTTTCTTTATGACTTGTACACCTCCAAGTGCACCCTTGGAACTAAAAAAGACAATAAAAATGAAGGACATAAGTTTAATGGAAGTAAAATACTACATCCAATATGAAGGTAAGAAAACAGAAGAAAACAGAGTGAAGTGACTTTCCACAGTCACTTAAGTTAAGAAATAACAAATGGACCAACCTGGAATCAAAGAAAAATTGACGTGGGTCTGGAGCTTGCCTCGTCCAATTCCCCACTCCCTGCAGGTACACCTTCAAAGTGATAGCAGGTTGCTTAGGGCTTTGTCCAGTCAAACTTTGTATACCTCCCTCTCCACCTTCCCTGGGCAATGTGTCTCTGCGCTGCATCCTTCTGTCTGTGACATTTTTGTCCCTGTACCAAGCTGGTGTTTGTCTCATTGCAGCGTGTGACTGATGCCACAGCATGCCTATCACTGTGCACCTCTGGAAAGAGCCTGGGTCCATCTCCTCAGCCCTCCTAGCTGGAGGCAGCAATCAGACCTCCCTGAGTTTCTTCCAGGCTGAACAGACCAAGTTCATCCATCTCACCATTGCGCTGAAACTGTTTCCATTCAGAAGCGAGTGTGCTTTTATTCTTGGCTACAGCTATACAGATTTGCTTGTCCTTGTTTCCATGTCAGGGTTGGTAGCTTTTCAGGACTGGCATGCAAGACTGTACTTTGCTTTCCTAAATTAGAGACTCTGTGTGCTGGTAGGAAGCCAGCAGGAGATGCTTCCTCTTTGGCGGGTAAGACGGTGCCAATCAGCCTACAAGTAGTACCAGGCCTCTGTGTGAACAAGTAGCTCCTGGCAAGTGTAGGTCCTGGGGCTCCTCTCATTCCCAAATGCTATCTTTCCCAAAGTGCTGCAGGCCCCAACTCTTTGCTTGGAAATCTGCCTGCTGTTAGTGCTGCCTGAGCTGCCTCGGTCATAATGACTCAAATAGATGTAACCTTGTTTCCAAAGCGTGCTGCAGTTATGTAAAGCATGAAAGGACTGTTCATCTCTTTATGAAAGGCAATGGGTGTTCTTTACAATTTATTCAGGTTCTTACTCTGCAAGTTAAAACTTACAATGTTAATAGAGGCTCTATGCTGACAGCCTTTAAAAAAGAAGGACATATGACCTGCGCTGTAAGTTTCTGTAGCACAAGAAACATTATAGCATCATTTTTAGGAGAAAGACAAATTTCTGGCAAAGGAGCAAGACTGGGTAAAAGAAGCTGAATTTGCCTTGCAACCTTCTCTCCTCAGTAGCAGAGATCTGATTTTGCTCTTAGATTTGTTCAAATACAGTAAAGTAACAGCAGAATTCAGCAAAGGACAGACCCTTAATTCACAGCTAGGTAAATGTGCCCTTCATCCTTATCTATATATTTGACATTCAGGTTCACTAAGTCCAGGGACCATTGTGCAGCAGAACTATAAAAGAACATTCATTCTGATTTAGTTTTGTAATTAATCTGAGGTCCTTGGATCTAATTCAAGGCCATCTCAGTCTCTCAGATTTTAGAACAGTTGTTCCTATTTTATACCAGCATGTGTTAAAGAAAATATTGGCCTCTTTTCCTGGAGCTGGACTTGTGCAATGCTTACATGTAAAAATAATCCCACTGAGACCCCCATAGCTGCTTTGATTGCAAAAAGCTAAATGTTCCTATCTACTGTGACGCGAGGAAAGGAGCAAAGGGCTCTGGAAACTGGAAGAAAGGACAAGATAAAAACATCGATGAGATGGGAGAGAGCTTTGCCCCATATTCCTGGTGACTTTGCAGAATCTCTTCCACATTAACATTGCAAAGTTTGGTATCTGCAAGGTTCAGAGGAGCCAGTGAGCAGTCCCTGGAAAGAGCATAACCCTTAACGACCAGCACGTTTTTTAGTCAATGCTGCTTCCAGCAATGTTAGCAGCACCTCAATGCAGTTGCAATTGCCCATTGCAGCACAGAGCAGCAGAAAAGCAGCTCTGGCAGGAGGGGTTTTTAAGGACTGGGCTACCACTTCTTGGGATAGTGAGCAACAGCAAAACAGTGCCGCTGCCACAATGGAAATACTGCCCTACTGAGTCTAGCTGGAACAGCCTCTGCCAGGCTACATGACTGTGGGGAGGTGAAGGTGATGTCTCCTGAGCAATAGTCCACCCAGCCTTTCATTTCTTGCTGCAGGGAAGTCTCAGATTTGCAGCGTGCACAGGCTATTTGTGGAAGGCTCTCCGTATCTCTCATGCTATCACAAACCTCTTTCCTCTTCAGGTTTATGTCAGTTTGCAGAGCATTTCAGAGAATTTCTCCTTTCTACCAAAGGAGAAAGGTAGAAGGCATTTCACCAAGATGAGCAGGAGCTAGCACAGAAGAAGAGAAACCACTCCTCAATTTCACGGGTGCTGAAGTCTGACCAGCTTTTGCCTGACAACTAGGAAAAAAATGAGAGGTGTGCTTTCTTTGCCTCCTTTGCTCTCAGGAAAGTTCTTGAAAGATCTAACTTCAATGAGACTGGGAAATTGAAGAAAAGAGACAAGGGAGGTAGAAGAAAGATGACCCCAAACTGACTGTTCACTCTGTCCTCTATGATTCATTCCAACTCACCCACCTAACCTGCAGACAACCCCTTCCAAGAGAGGGGTGGTGGTGGGGGAAATCACTGTAAGGGACATTTTTCTCTGAATTGAGAATGCTCAGTCATCTGCAGTTTCCTCCCTCACTCTGAGAGAGATTGCAGTCCAGAATGGAATCAGGAGGCCTGTCATGGCAGGGATGGTGAATAGGGTAAGTTATCTGCTAATGAAACAAATGGTGTCTCAAAATGAAGAAAAAAAAAGAAACACACAAAAAAAAAAAACCAACCAAAAGAGAGATTCTGCCAGATCAGACATGAACACAAGAGTCATTACTTCTCTGAGAAAAGTTACCTGTGTTCTGTCTGCTATCTCAGGAATGTCTGAACTATCTCAAAGGGAAAGAAGGAGTGTTAGCATACAAACAAGAAAAGCAGTAAGAACAAAATGATGAAGCTTTGCACGAGAGATATCGGAAACTCAGAGACTTTCATGCCAACACACAGTAGTGACAGTCTGTTGCAACTGCTCTGTTTGATATCAGTCCCAAGGTGTGGTCCGCCCTCTGTACATTCACCACTAGCTGGCTGGCCATGAAAGGTGTCAGGCTGACAGCCAGACAGACAAACCTCCACTATAGTGGCCTTTGGGGAGGTGGCTGGAGATGGAAGGAAATGCATGGAAGTGGAACTGCTTTTCCTTTTATTTCATTAAAAAACTGAAGCAGGAGGTGTTTCCCTTCCTCTCCCTTTCCTGAATCTGGGAGGAGAGAAAGGTAAAATAAAATCTGGTTCAAAAGGATAACAAATTTTCAGCTCCAGTGAATTATCACTATCATAAATGTCATTATTTTTACTTAATGATGCATCTCAAAGAAACTGTCTGCACATTACTTTCTGTTAGTGCACATTAGTGCATGTTAGAAAGCAGAGAACAATCTTACTGGTCTTCCTTTAATTTAGAAGTTTTATATTTAGAAAACCCTGCAATACTCTGAGCTTATACATGCAAGCTATAATACTTATTGTACCATACTGTATTTTGATCCATCTTAACACAGTTCTGCAACAGTCAGCAAAGAGTCTATTCAGAGATCTTCCCAGTTACAAATTTTCCAAAGGAAATTTGTTTTCCAGGGCAATTTAAAAAATATATTATATTCCAAGCTGTTAGAGGACTTTTTTTTCTTTGAACTGATTTCACTCTTTGTTCTCTAGCAGGCAGCCCACTTGCAGAGTATTTCCAAGACTCGTTATTCACATGCGAGATCCCAGCAACACTGCAGAATCCACCACTGAAGATGTGTGATACTGAATCAGTTCCCCAGCAGACTGACCTAACCTCCATAAACGTGTCGTTAAAAGCTAACTACTTCCATCCCCCATATGCACATAGAGGGAACATTAATCTTGAAAGCTCTCCATTTTATTCTCTGGGAATATTTGAGCAATTCCAATTTGCAGCAACACTTAAGTGACTACGGAAAGATGTGATCATAGCTTAAGTAATCGCCCAAGTGCTAAGACTATTTTCTTCTCATTCTGCAGCCAATTCTCAGACACCTTTAGCCGATGAAAATACAGTTGTCCCTTGAGATTTGGAATTATACTACATGCCGCAGATTCAGCTAAAAATGTTTTAGCTGCTGGACTACAATGTCATACAAAGCACATGTCGATTCCCTGAACCACTGCTCAATCCTTAGACAGTCATTTCTTTTTCTAACCATGATAACTGACTGTGGGTAGTGAGTGATTCAAGTGGAGAGTAGCAAACGTTGTGTCATGGCAGCGAGAAAAGCTAAATTTGTTCATCCCACTGTTCACCCCACGACTGCGTTTGTCCCTTTCTGCCATCAGCCAAGGGTGACAGATGAAACATTGTGTTAACCTGATGTAATTAAAAGATAGACCTGGGGGGAGACAGTACAAGCGACAGCTGTCAAAACATAGTTCAGGCACAATATTTAAGCGTCTCTTATCAGTGTTTATTCATTCAAAGGTTGTACTAATAGAGAAGAGCTTGCGTAGAGCTGCACATGCATGTCTGTACTTGGGAAGACAAGCAGCCCTTGCAGGCTTCTCACAGAGCTGTGCAATACTTTGGTGCTGGTTGTTAACACACCAGCTCAGTACTTTGTATCTAACCCTACCTCTAGATAGTGTTTTACTTTTGCAGTGTTATGCATCACAGAAGTGGAGGCCAGAGATTCCTTGCTCGGCAGTCCTGTTTCTCCATCCCAGTGATACCCAATGGGCTTAATTCAGCAGAAATTGTCCCTTTGGATACCTTCAGCTTAGGCGATTTCTAGCTTGACAGTGCCTCATCTGTAGTTAAATACAAGTACTGCAAATGAAGAATGTTTGGCTAGATTTTACTCTCTGTAGCAGGGATGGGCAGGGAAAACACTGCCCTGTCTTACAACAGTAGCTTGGCTAATTCCTTGTCAGCCTTCAATTGTCAGGATTCATCCCAGTTTCTTGAAGCATAGTTTCTTAAGGAGTGCCCCAGGGTTTGATCCAAATTGAAAGCAAGTCTTCCACACTTCAGTCCGAAGAGACAAATTCTAGTGTCTGAGCCATTTGTCTGGCTCTAGTCACAGGGAATGCTTCCAGGTACCCTATACAGGCTGATACCTGGAAGCTAGACGTGATCCACTTGCAAACTGCATGTGGCTCAGCAATCACAGGTTTGCCATTCCTGTTACAGTACTACTCTGTCACAAAAAAGCCAAAGGTTATCCTTAGATGGATGAAGCTAAATGTCATACTAAGCTATATAAATAGATTAAAAGAAATTTAAAAAACTTTGCTCTGTGAACTGCTGGTAAGGCATGGTCTGGATTACTGTATCTAATTTTGGTCACCCACTTCAAGGAAGAGATCTAGAGAAAGTGTGCAGCAGGGTATGATCAAAGGAATGGGAGAGATTTAATCTGGAAAAGAGAAGGCAGAGGGGAAACTGTAAGCTTCATGTACACAAAATGCTACTGCAAAGCAGGGAAATGACTCTTCCCGATGCCTGTTGCAATAGGACAGAATTAATGGCTTCGATTGCACAAGGGAGATGCAAATTTGACATTAGGAAAGCTTTCTAGTGGGAAGGTTAGTTTAGCACTCTGGGTTAAGACTGTCTGGGGAGGTTGTGGAGTCTCCATCAGTGGAGGTTTTTAAGAAGAGATTAGACAATCATTTGGTCAGAACAGGGGGAGTGGATTCAAGAAGCTCTCCTAGTCTCTTCTAATCCTGTTTTCACAGTCCTAGAAAAGACTTTTTTGGTTTGGTTTGGTTTGGCTTAGCTGCAACTGTCTGTTTCAGACTCTTGCTGGCAGGGATGACATTCGAGAAGAGTGATGGGTAAAACACCTCAAAATGGATGTTTCTACATTTGCTTTGCATACTACTGTAATCACTGAAACTCCCCAAACTTTAATGTGTTAATCCACCAAAACAGTGCTTTTTTCTTCCAAAATCTGTGAGTCTGTACTGGAAGAAGGGATGGATGTTAGGCATAATGAAACCTTAATCCTAGAAGTTTCTGAGTGGTTTCCCTTTGATTTTATGATCACAATAAGGTTTAGACACACACACACATATACACACAAGTATGATACAGAAGGAATTAATGATATGCTTTTATAGCATGAAAAGTTCATTTGAGCTCACAGCATTCAAAGTTTTCCTCACAAAGATCTCAGTTCCATAAACCTCACTCATGCACGTAAATCCCCTTAAAACCAAAGGTACAGAACCCATGAAGGAAACGGGACAGCTCACCAGAACAGAGTCAGGACTGAGTTTTGCATGGCCAAGGCACCAGTTCATTGCAGTACGCTACTACTATTGCATGACATCCTTGTAACTACTGGCAGCTGGAAAAAGGAAGATGTTATCTGGAATGAAAATCAGAGATTAGGCAAAATTTATTTTCCTGCTGCCAATGAAAACACCAACACAGGAGGCCAGATTTTAAAAAAGAACATGTGTCAATATGCGGATATGCATGTGTTACCTTTTAACACTGGGTGTTCCCCGCTGCTGTATGTAATTTAAAGATCTGTTGCCATCAAAAACTTATGTATCCAGTCTTGCTTGTGCTCCATTGTTACATCTTACTGTTCCTATTTTCAAGGACAATTTAACATTTTGGTACGTATTTTTTTAAGGGAAGCCCCTGCTGTACTTTTCCTCTAGTGTTTTATTTTCTTTTGAACCTTTGACCTAACTATAAACAGATTTTAGGTTACCATATATAGTGCGTGTGTCAAGGCAAAGTCTGATCTGAACCTTCCTCATCATCCCTTTCCCACACTTCTTCCCCTAGGCTTCACATTAGATTTCAGGATTTAAATTTTTGTAGATGACAATACGAAGTGAGTCACTCTTTGGAAACTCTTCCTGGAGTGGTATGGGAGTTTTAGTGGTAATGTGATGTGCCTTCACAAAGCACGGACCAGGGGGATCTCTGTTCTGTGATTCCCGTTTGCCCATGCAGCACATACTTCAGTACACATTGCATGCTGAGCAAGGGATCCTCTGGTCTTAAAGTATAATTCCCACTTATAGCTGTGAGCATTAAATAAAATTAGCAGGTGGCAAGCAGTTCAAAGCAAACAAGAGATTCTTGATACAATATGTGGTTAAACTGCAAAACATCTGAGCACAGGAATACATGTAAAAATGTACGTATGTTCAAAATAGGGCAAATCCACAATCAAAAAATCTGTTATGGACTCTTGAATACTAACATACTGCCCCTGTCTTAGGCATTCCCTGAGCCAAAAATCACTGGATCTTGGGAGAATATTCTGGGGAGGGATGGCTACAGGCTTGCTCCATTTTTACACTCCTCTCCAGTCCTCCCCATTTGGTTATCACTGGCAAAAGGATAGTGATTAGGTGGTCCTTTCTTCTGACCCTGGGAAGTTCTTTGCATTTTCTTATATAGAATTGTCTGTAGGTGATATGGAATGGACTCTGCTCCATGCTTTCCAGTTTCACACTGGCAGATGACTCTCAGCTACAAATCTGACAATACAATGCAGACCCCAGCAAATCTCAGGTACTGAGCACAGGACTTACTCTTTGCTGAGAGCGCAGCCTCTCGTGCTTGCAGCACAAAGACACATCTTGCTCAGAGACCCCCGTAGCACAACCAGCCATCTTCAAGGGCAATGGCTGTGCTGGGCGGCTCCCTCTGGCATGAGGGGTCCCGGAGTGACAGGGAAACCAGGATGCTGCATCGCAGGATGGGAAGTATCTTGGCAGGGGACACTGCTAAGGAAAGGCACACTTTCAAAGACACATGTCATTTCAAAGACACATGTCAAAGGCATGCTTCCAGCTGCAGCCTAGCACATGTTCCCACCTTATCATGTAAGCCAGTGTGACCATTCTGGGACCCCTGAGGTCCAGAATCTGTGCCTCAGTTTCTCCTGAAAGTAATATAGACACAAATACTTAGTGATAACACCTCTGCAGCTTGATATACTTTCAAAAACACTCAGGAAACAAACAAAAACCCCTTGTTATAGCAACTACCCTGTTGCTAACCCAAAGCTTAGGCTGTTGAAATCTGTGCTCCTGGGTGTTTTTCACTGGTTCTAGAAATGCTGTGATTCCTACTGATACTAACCACATCACTTCACTCAACATCACACACAGACTAAGCATGGTGGACAGAAAGAAACAGAGAAGAAAGTCTCCACTAAGAAAAGCAGCAAACTATTCCTTCAGCAAGCTGCAATGGGCCTGCCTCATACAGTGTAACTGCAGACAGACAGACGGGTCTCTCCAGATCTGTTTAAAACACAGTGATGGGAAAATTTTAGTCCTCCCAATTAGACAGCTGCCTACCCTGCTGGTGCCTTCTTTTCTCTCCTGCCTTCTCCTCTCTTACACAATGAGCACTGTGGAACAAAAAGTGGAGCCAAAGCAAACATCAGCTTAGACCAAGAGTTTGACAAATTCACAAGCAAACACCTACCAGATTTTCAAAAGGAATGACTGCTGCCTCAGCCTATGAACAAGGAACAATCACACACACTGTCAGAGTTACAAGCCCAGCCCTGAGATGAGGAACCTGGTCCCCATTGCTGGGGCTACACTGCATCACTTCCTCAGGAGATCAACAGTGGGCACCCACCTCATGAGCATCTGGCGGCTCATAACAGACCCAGATATACAGAAAGCATATATGAATCCCAAATTGTTAACTCCAGAGATGAAAGTCAGTGAGAGCAGTAAATGTAAGCCTCTGTTCCAAAGTCCATGACATAAGTTGCCTTTATTATGTTATTCATTAGTCATATTATTCTGGGGATACTGTGTCAGATTTTGTTCAGCCTCAGAGCCCCGAGCCCTAGTCAAAGTATGCTATTTGGGAAAGACAATTTCAAACCATTTCCTAAAGAACAAACTCCTATTTGTGCATATTTGCCCAAACAGACTTAAAATGAATTCCCAAGTCTTTGCAGACTTCACACAATTCATCAGTTTCTCATGATCAGCCTGGGGAGGCGCAGAGGAAGGCTCATGGTACTTTCATGTTTTCTCATTAAAAAACACCCATTGTTACATTAATAAGACAAGAGCATCTCAGCAGGACATACAGCTATGTGACATTTCAAGGCTTTTGAAGAAAATGCACAGAAAGGAAGTGAACCTCAGCAGCTACAGCTAGCAAGAAAACAAGTAAATGAGCTTTTGGTGCAGAGAACAAAGAGGTAGGAAGACAGGAATGGATAAAGAAAGTGGAGATATGACAGAAAAGGGGAGATCACTCTGCCTGGGAGCCTCATTAGTATCAACAGACCTGAAAGAATGAAAGACTTCAGAGGTCAAACTGTTCTGATGTGTTCACCTCACTTAGGCTAGGATACAAGACACCAAAACCCCACCATCCCACTCCTTCCAGTGTATCACGCCCTGTACTGAACCCCATTCTGAAAAGGCTAAACAAACTCTCTGCATTTATTGAGTGTATGCATTGCACCCTGTTTATTTTTTAAGTTTTTCCTGCAGAGTAGCCTGCGGACTAGGACAAATATGCAGGATACCATGCCGTATGATAGGACTCCAGGAACCAGTTCTCCCAGATTTAGTCACAGTAAAGCAAACATATCTCTTTTTTTTTTTTTTGCAGGCGTGCCTCTCTATTTGGGCCCATTCATCTTCATGTGATTATCCTTCCCTTCTTTCAAACACGCTTCACCTGAGACCACGCAAGCCATGCCTTCATGGCTATCAGCAGTAAATCCCCCCCTCTTTGATGCTGCTGCCATGTTGATCAGCAGTTCTCCACTGGGAGCAGCCATTAAGTGCCATCAGACTGAGGGAGTGCAAAGCATCTGCAAATACTGGCTGCAGGTCTAAACACTGACTCCCCTGCTCTGGAGAATGAGCAGCTACTGGCAGCAAAAGCAAATAAATGTGTTCTTTCCAGAAATACTTACTAGTAGCGAAAAACTGCTTTTAAAAAGTATATGCAACTGTTCAAGATTGCCTTTGCATGAGCCTCATAGTTTGAAAAATACAAGTTTAGTGTGTACCTGGCCTAGTGCGTTCCTCACCACACGGAACCTGCTCCACCTCTATTAGAAAGGTGTCTCCCTTTAGCAAGGGGAAAGCATAAGCCTTTTATGTACTCACTTCAATCGTTTTCACTTATTCCTGTGTGCTTGACAGCCATCCTTCCAAGGAGCCTCCATGCTTTGTTAATATACTGAGTATATTAATCCCATTTTACAGTTTGCTGAACTCTCTCTCTAACCCTTCACTTTGACCAAGCAATTCAACTTTTATAGTCAAAGGTAGAGAAATATCTTAACATCTTACATTTTTCATCATATATCCTCAGGCCTTTTAGATATATTTGCATATTTTCTGGCATATAACTTTCTGGGGGAGTTCCCATAAACCACATCATATTCTTGCTTTTTTAAAAAACTTGGGGGAGTGGGGGGGGTGTCACAATGTAGGAATAAAATACTCTCACAGAGATTCCACATAGCATAAATAAATCTTCCTGTTTCTTGTACTGCTTTGGAAATCTGCAGTCAGCAAATCAGACAGGATCTGTTTTAGCTGTCTTAGAACTACTGACGTTTATACGTTTCCAAAACATTTTCCTCCTGGTCTAAAAATATCCACATTTAGACTCTGACAAAGGACAGGGTCTTTTTACTTGCACAATTGGGTCAAATTGCCTTCAGTTTTTAAAAAATGTTGAAAAAAATTCATGCTTCAGTGTTATAATCTTATAAAACATACCTCAACAAACAAACTTCAAGATAGGTAGGTACATTTTTTTCATATGGAGGAAATCAGAAACTGAAATTTCTTGAACCCACCATGAAAACAAAAAAAAAAAATCAAAGAAACTACATTAGTAAAAGGTAAAAATACAGAACTTTTAATTAAAAGATCTGGTTTTCCCCTTAAAGAAAATCCCTAAATAGTTTTGGGACTTGTGACCTTTTAAGGTTGTTTGATTTTCATAAAAATCGAGCATTTTCAGTTATCAAAATCTTTTCATGAGGAAAATAAGCAATTCCCTGACCAGTACTTTGAAGCATCTTGGATTATCTATCCATATTTGTCACGTACAAGAAAAGAATAAAAAATATCCCACAGGTGGCTTCTTCCAAACTGACTCTAATATTAGTAGGCAGATGCAAATAATTAATTTATGAGCTGATATTTATTGTCATTTCAAGGTGATTAGGAATGCGTGTGTGAAGTAATGGAACTTACTGGCCTTAAGGAACTGTTCAGCACACTCAGCCCAAAGCTGAGTAAGTAAGCTTATTTCCAGCACAATTATAATCTGTAAAAAGAATTGTTTAGGTAATATCTAAGCTTGTTTTCCTCAGATGCACAACCAGAAAATACTATTTCCTGAGTCAGCTCTTAGAGAAAAAGTATTCACATTTTTCTTCCTCAAAGTTATGCTAAGAAATTATTAATAAGGTTCTTCTAATGAGATTCTGATTTCCGGGATTTTCAACAGAAATTGTCTATAGATACCAAACATGCCACTGGTTTTGATGAGTAATCAAACTAAAAAGTTCACTGTATTATTTTCTTTCTGTGGAGATAGAGAGTAGCTGGCATTGGCTTACAGGACTGCTCAAAGGATGGGGAATCACAGGCTGGGTTGCGTCCCTTTTAAAGATAGGCGTAATGATTTTGATCGTGGTATTTGTTGTGTTGTTAATTGTTCCTTGTCTGTTCTATTGTTTGCAAAGAGGCTTGGAGCGCATGGTAAGAAAAATATGGTTTAATCAAGTAATGCTTGCAACTGAAGAGTCTTGGAGTGTTCAAAAACAAAAAGGGGGATTTGTGGAAGGATTTCTAATACAACGAGGTCACCCTATGAGCACTGAGGAGTTGGTAGCAGCTGTGTAGGCCTGCCTTGACATAAGTTTAAGAAAGGTTACTGTTGGACATGAGATAAGGAGGTGCTGACCAGAAAGAAGCGTAACAAAGGAATTGAAAACATCATACGTCAAGAAAGGTCAACCAATGACAAGAAAGAATTAAGCGCGTGGACAGCTCGTGAGGATAACATGCATCCAATTAGTAGGAGTTAGAGCGCATGAACAGAAATCATAAGACTATAAATGTAACACTTAGGTTGAATAAAGTTGGCATTAACCTGATCACATTGGTCTGCGTGTTATTGCTCGAGCCTTCCGCGTCAAAATCTTTCCATTAAAAAGAAGTTAATTTCATGACAGTTTAAGGAAGCTGACAATCCCTTCTTAGTCAACAGATACAATATGAACAGCCTCCACACCTCTGGTTAATGGTGATAACCCTGGCAAGAGCTTCTATTCCTAAGCAGAGAGACTGAACGAAGAAATTGTCTATGAGGGCATGAGGCTGTGGAGCAACTTTTGGTCGTTTGGACATTTGAGCTAACACTTCCAAATTGTTTCCCACCTAGCACTAAAATAGCACTATTTGGATAATAAATTAGAATCCAAAGCACACCTATTGTCCTTCCAGTGGTTTGAGCTTTTCTTCTGTCCCCCTTCAGATACTGAAAGCGGCCATCACTTCCTGCAAGAAGCCACACCAAATACCCATTATTCAAATAGCCTTGATTTATCCTTGTGGCAATTTGAAACAGCTGCAGCAGAAGTCCAGAGTAGAGATATAATGAAGTTTGTTAAAAACAAGGAAGGCGAACACTGCACAATACCACACAACCTGCTCTAGAGAGCAGCACCTCTGGGAGGAGCTCCATTATGTCGATGCTACGAGCTGAAATAAGAGTATGGTGCTGTCCCAGACAGATAACACATCAAACAACGACAAGAAAAACTGGGCAAAAACATACACTGGTCTCAACAGCTGTGTGCTGAGAGTACTGCCTACCACTAAACCACACTGTTCTGAAGAAATGTTTTATGGTTATTTCCCTATCTTTGTTGTTTGTTTTATTTTTTAACTGTTGACACAAGGGAAGTTTGCGCTATCCGCTGCCAGTTTCAAAAATCATCTAGTTTACATTTTGAATCAGGCTTTCTATGTGTATCTGTCTGTCCTCCGTATATCTTTTCAATGCCTTGGAAAATTTAAACAAAATTTGACAGAGATGCTGATAAACAAAACAAAATAGGCCACTGGGCAGGGGAAGAAGACCACCAAGAGTGTGATGTCTGAGGGAAAGGAGGTCAGGCAATCTCACATGTTAATCGTCACCAAGGAAGGCACATGGGAAAGTGAGACATTCCTAGTGCTCCAACCATGGGAAAGTCTTAACTGCTGCAATTGCAGTTCAATCACAAAAGACAAATCCAAGGGGCTCCTTTTGGAACCAGACCTCAGTTTATGGTCGCTGGATCATTACTGTGCCACTGAGGACACAGAGCAGGGGCTTCCACATAAACACTCTTGCTGGGTCTCCTGATCTCTGCTTGAAGCCTGGAGACAACCTGCCAGTAGGACCAGCAAAAAGGGAGCGCGCAAGGTTATGCTATTATCCCAGCCTCCCCTCTTCTGTGTTCCCCCCCTCCCTCCTCCTTTTGCTATTCCCTGGGAGTCTTTGGGAAAGGTCTGTGCTACCCAAGTTTTAAACCGTACAAAGTTCCTTCTTCTACCAGGTGTGTCGTTCCACAGTTGCACTACTGCTTTAGGTAAATGGACGTACAATATTTTTAAAGTAAATATTCATATTAATATTAAATACTAAATAGTGAATATCTGGTCAGTCAGACTCCTTGCAGGCAAAGATTTTAGTACATAGTATTGGGTGTTGCTTCACAGTTCTCTGCTGTCCTATTGAGCTCACCAGTCTGTCAAGCTGGCAAATCCCTGTTAATGAGGGCACCCAGAATGGAAAATTGGATGATCCCATCAGAGCACAGGAACAGAGAAGCACCTCCACATCCTCTGAGTATGTGAGATGAAAAACCAAAACATCAGATGTGTCCTGTAGCCCCCAAATGAACAGAAATGCTTTTCCTCATTCTCAGAACCTCCATTAAAGGAAATTACTGCAACTGTCTCAATATAAACAAGCAGTTCCATGGGCAGCAAAGCTAATCAAGACTATTTTACTATGAGCTGTGCTTTGTGGTTGGATTTGCTGATAATTAATAGGATGGTAGAGCTGCTTATATAATCTTCTGCCATTAGGGCCTTACACTGTTTTTCTCCTGTGTGTACTCTCTGGTATCTAAAACGGTACAGATCTGTCTTGTGGAGACACTAGTAAGGGCTCTCTCCCCCCTCCTCCTTGGCTTCCTCCTGAAGCTTGTAGGATTATTAATACCTCTGAGATCAATCCCCTCCTGCCAATCTGCCTGAACCTGTTGGTTGTTCAGGGTGCAGGCAGGCACAATCCCAAAAACCTTCTTGACTTAAAAAAATGCTGCAAGGAGACAAGACAGCTGTGTTCATTTTTGCAGCTTCATTGAGGGGTAGAAGATGCTCTCGTACCCCTTCGCACTGCACTGAGAGAGATGTAAAAAAATCCTACAGAGTTCCCTTCACTGAACTTCCTCCTGAATGAAGAGGAAAGGGAGGCAGTATACGATAAAGGTATGCAGCACCAGAAACATTTTCAAAATTCATTCGAGAAAACAGCATGACGCAGAATACGTGTTTCCAGATGAGAAAACTCACTGTAGCTTTTTCTACAGCCACACTGTCAGTGCGATTTGTGGTTGTGTTTTGTGGCTGCTGAGATAGCAAGGCGCCAGAACTGGCAAACCAGCTCACAGACTCAAAAAACAAAACACATCACCACCACCCCTGAAACCACTAGACCTTTACAGCAGCATTGAATTGTTAATTCTCAATTAACCGAACAGGACTTGAAATTTCTGTTGTTTGTCTGACTTTTTCCTTGCTACCTACAGGCACCCATCTTTTCTTTTACTTAAACAGTTCCTTCCCTGGCTGAAGGGGCAGGAAAAATTTCTTTGTAGTCTACCTCACCCTGTTCTTCAAAAGCTTGCTAGTGTAATAAAAATTGAACACTAAATAGCCAGTATTTAAGGGATTGGCAGGCCTGTATAGTACAATACAATAAATCAATATTTACTATGTGACAGTGTGACAGATGCCCCAGAATTGTGGAAAACTCAAAAAGTATTGTATGAACTTTCTGACAGCTGTATGTATAGCCAAGGACTTTTTGTCTACAGAGCTAGAAAAGCAAGATAAAAATCCACTTCCTTCACAGACTTAAGACAGTGAGAACCAGTTAATGTAAATCCTCTAACCAAAATAAGGAAGATAACAAGTCTTTTGAAGTTTCACATCCTCACCTCATAAGAACAAGTGTGAAATATTTTTACTAGATTCATAGGCCTCTGTCGGTAACACCTACTGGTTTGAGGACAGTCAGTCTCTATTAACAGGAATGAACTCACAACCAAGCAGAGCTGGCTGTTCGCAGTGCTCTGTGGTGTCAGCCTTTGAAGAGCCCTGGTGAACGGCAGGGGACTAACTGTTAAGCTATGGGTGCTTAAAAGAACGGGGAGTTACTCCTAAATGTTTTTGTTCTGATTTATAAGTCCTGACAGGTCATGAGCAATACTGTTGCTTTAACTTGTGGTTTCTATGACAAAATCAGACCTCTCGAGGTAGTCAGGGCACACAGCGTCCACAATGCATGCTGGGAGCAGAGGGCACAGATGCTGGAGAGAGAGCAGAGACCTCACAAACTCTGTATCTGATGCAGTGCAAGCACGTCAACACTGCACTGCAAAATACCTTTCTGCAACTTAGAGCCTTATTGCAGAAACAGAGATTGTGCTGTTTCTCCCTTCTAGTGCTATAATCTGCACATGGACAAGAATAGAGTAAATAATACCAACTCAGGTCACTTATAGCTTTGGCATCTCCATGCCCATACTCCATTGCAATTGCAGAGATGCACCCTCTGAGAACTACAGAGAAGCTCAGCCAGGGGTTGCACAGTGGAGAGAGAACAGCAGGGCTATCCAGCCAGGGAGACACCCTCCTTAGGTTGCAGCCAGGACCACTGGGAACTCAGAGATGCAGGTAACTTAGAAACTACAATATGTATCACTATACCCATGAAGGTGAATGGATGATTTGCTCCTCTCCTGCATGATTGCTTCAGTCCTGAAACATGATTAAAATGTGAACTGAGCACAACACTGAACAGGACTGAACTAAAAAGAAAGGCAAAAGTCTCTTTGAGACCCTTTCTCTGAACGCACTTATTCAAAATGTTCAAAGGGAAAAGGTGACCTTTTTTTTTTTTCTTTTCTTTTTAACTGCACCACTCGTGTGATTCTGGGCAGCCTGGGGAAGCTTTGAGAGCTAATGCCATTTCTCTGTGTTGGGGACTTTACCACAAACAATTTCCTGCAAACCAAACTGACTGGAAAAAATACCAGTTTTATAACACCCAAACAAACAAAAACCTTGCTGTGATGAACCACCAGCAAGTTAGTCCAGAAACCACAATATTAAAAGATTTCTGCTATTATAATCACTCATAAAAGTAGTAGAGATAACTCTGACAAGGAGTAAAGCGATCCAGTGAGGACATGGGTAAACTGGATGCACTCAAAAAACTAGTGCTGCCTGAGAGAAAAACCACAGTGACAGAGAGCGTTTCCATTCCTACCAACACAGATTCCAGTGATCTGCAATTATAAAGGTGGTTTATACTTTCAGGAAAATTGAACCTTGGAACTTTATGCAGACCAGGACTGTACATCAACTACAAGTTTAAAACAGAAAACACTCATCTAGCCAGAGCAGACACCCTCACCAACAATTCCCAAGTCACTTTAATAAGCTGCAGTCAAAACTAATTGTAGGGAGAAGTGTACAATCAGATTTAAGGTCTTGGAAGTGATGGAAAATCCATCATGAGTGCTATGTCCCAGGAGCTAATTACCATCCCATTAGAAAATTTGGCACTCTATTTTCAATATGAGTTGGTCCAATTCCCCTATTAGAGCTCATTAAAACTGCCCTACAAATCTTCCTGCGTGTATTGAGAGTGATTAAGTCACCTCTAGTCACCTGAATGGGTGAATTTGAGAGCTTACCTTTTATTCTGGGAGACTTAATGAGTTTTCTACACCACCTTTCTCTCTTCTCTCCTTTCCTAAGTGTATTAACATCAGCATAGGACAAGGAAGCCCAGTAACAGGCACACTAATGCTGCATAATGGCAGAACATGCTTCTCCATCCCTGCTCTGGATTGCCCCTGCTACACGGCCAAGGACTGTGCTAGCTACTCAGCCTCAGCGTAAAACCAGGAGTACCTGTTCAACCAATTACCCTTCAACCCCTGGCCCTTCCCCGTCCTTTCTGCAGCTTTCTTTCTCAAGACACAGCTGCCACTGTGTAAGTGGGATCTACACCTTTTTGCTTCCAAAACATGCAGCCTTTCATTTGTCATGCACAAATGCACCCAGTTTATAATGTAATACCAGCTGCTCTTCTTAAATGACCTACCTTGCTCATATTTTTCATTCCACTCATTTTTCTCATTCCACTCATTTTCCTCATCTGCAAACTTCCATGCAATGGCCTTGTATTTTCTTCATGCTACAGACAAAAACTAATCCTCGAGATGAGGCATGAGTATTTTCTTAGCCTCAAAAAACTGCAAGCAAGATTTGTACCTTTCCTGAACAAAACGTGGCCAGCAGCATAAAGGAAATCAGTGTTTCTATTGACACAGACGTGCCACAGTTCCACTAAGATACCAAACACAATACAAAAGCCTGTTCCTCCGTTCACCTCTCATAGCTCGTTTGAATTTATTTTTTTTAAAGAAACAACTCTAGCCTCACAGTTCTTCCTTTGATTGAGGACACTGCCAAAAGTGATGTCTGGTGGCTACAACTTGCATTAGCATACAAAATTCACAGCTGATTTTAATTATAAAGAGCTAATGTTTTGGAGCTATGCATTCTCTGGTATTTACTAGGACCATAAGATATCTAGGAAAGAGGAGAGGAGAAAAATTACTATCATCTTTATTATGGAATATGTCCTGAAATAGTTTTTCTATAAGTACAGACTTTTCAAAATCACATGAGCTTATAAAAAAGAGGATTGTTACTATTTCTGTTGTGGTTTTGTTGTTGGATTTTGTTTGTTTGTTTGCTTTAAGGTACACTTAGCAAATCCTTTTAGCAGAAAGTTCCACAGGAAAGTCGAAGTTGGTCTTCTACAATCTGTCTGTAGATAGGAAAATACAAACAGGTGTACAGAATTTACTGTCTGTCTGCCATTATTTTAATCTTGACACCAGTTCTCTTTTTCAAACTATGTTCTGTGATGCATGAAGACAACTGGAGGAGTAGATTGAAATAGACTGATTATCCTTAACAAAAAGTGTCACTGATTTGCATTCCCCTCGGTTTGAATGTTTCAAGAGGAAAAGGACTTGGGGGTACTCGTGGATGAAAAGCTGGACATAAGCCAACAATGTGTCCTTGCAGCCCAGAAGGCCAATCGTATCCTGGGCTGCATCAAAAGAACCGTGGCCAGCAGATCCAGAGAGGTGATTCTCCCCCTCTACTCTGCTCTCGTGAGACCCCTCCTGGAGTACTGTGTCCAGCTCTGGAGTCCTCAGCACAAGAAGGACATGGACCTGTTGGAGCGGGTCGAGAGGAGGGCCACAAAGATGATCTGAGGGCTGAAGCACCTCTCCTATGAAGACAGGCTGAGAGAGTTGGGGTTGTTCAGCCTGGAGAAGAGAAGGCTCCAGGGAGACCTTATAGCAGCCTTCCAGTACCTAAAGGGGCCTACAAGAAAGCTGGGGAGGGGCTGTTTGCAAGGGCATGTAGCGATAGGACGAGGGACAATGGTTTTAAACTAGAGCAGGGTAGGTTTAGACTAGACATTAGGAAGAAGTTCTTTACAATGAGGGTGGTGAGACACTGGAACACGTTGCCCAGAGAGGTGGTGGAGGCCCCATCCCTGGAGACATTCAAGGCCAGGCTTGATGAGGCTCTGAGCAACCTGATCTAGTTGAAGATGTCCCTGCTTACTGCAGGGGAGTTGGACTAGATGACCTTTAAAGGTCCCTTCCAACCCAACAGATTCTGTGATTATTTTTCTAAAGTCTGGTTTTCTCCAGATAATTATTTCCCTTACCTGCCTCTTAAATAATTCTTCTCCAGTATCAAGGACAATAATCTCTTTTCTAGGCAGTTCTAGACATTTTGTTAGCAATTCAGCCACTCTGTTCTCAGGTTCCTTCAGAATCAGACCAACGCTGTAGCTCCTGGTGACTCATTGCTTTCCAATTTTCCTGTGCACTCCAGTATTCATTTACTGATGCAGCTTCAGTGTAGAGCAGGAGGCAGCACAACAGTTCAGATGTCTGCTACTGCATGACCCTAAGTGCCCATTGTATCAGATTGGTAATAGCAAGGAGAGACAGAATTTGGGATACAGTCTTGTAGGTCCTCTGTCTGCCTAAATCTGTCCCTCTGTCTCACAGGACAAAATATACAGAAGAGAGTTTCTTCCAATTCTACATGAATAAAAGTCAGGGAATAGACGAGGATGTTCTGCCGTCCTGTCAGAACACAGTGAGCCAAACTTTCTGCTCAGTTTCACTCCAGAGGCCACATTCTGCCTCTTATTTTTGGCTTTATTGAGGCTGTAAAGTACATAGGCTATTACCAGGCATAAGAGAAGGAAGCAATTTTTAATCCGACTCTGTGTGAAAGGAAGAAAACTTACACGAACAGAAGTGTTTAAGTATTTTTATAGACCAGATCCCCTGAAGACCTACTCCAGTGGAAGATTAAGGAACAGAAACAAGGCTGAAAGGGAAAACTGACACCAAAAATAGTTTGCATGGTTTTTTTCATTTCAGAGTGCATCACTGCAAAGACAGAAAGAAGTCAAAGAAACTAACTTTTCACACACCACAATTCTTCCGGGATTCCACATACATCCCAGGGCACCATAAACTGAATTGTGGAATAAGTGATAATTCATGGCTTTGTTCATTTCTAAGCACAGGAAGTTCTCTCCACTTGTACCCTCTCCCTTGCCTTTCTCTTGCTGTTGACTGGGAGAAGCAGTAGAGAAGCAATCAAACACAAGAAGCATCAAAGGAATAAGAAGTCAGAGTTCAGTGGCTCCTACAAGATAATCAGTGCATCACACTTGATAGAGACTAAGATCAGAGGATTAAAAAAACCCAAACCCATAGTTTTGAAGTGGTAAATAGTTCAGGAAAGCTACTTTGTGGAAACTGAAACCCATTTGGGAAAACTTCCTCCCATGGGTTTTATTGCATGTGCCTGGGTTCAACATCTTACTGAGAATCCTTTATGATGAGAAGTCAATACCTACAACAAACAGTAAGACAAACAGTACCTACAGCAAATTTCAGCCACAAAATTAAAGATTGCACTGTCCAGTAAGGAAAATACAGCAATCCAGTAACTTTTTACAGTGCAAGGGGTGAAAGACTGTTTACATTAACTGGCTTTGAGCTTGTGCACTATTTTTAACCTCTTTAGTTGTTTAAGTATGTGCAATACTTAGGGATTATGCTAACAAAACAGCAAAAGCCTCAATACCATCTAAAGATTTCTTTTTAATTCTTCTTGATGCCCATAAATCTAAACTGAATAACGAGCACTGTTCACCACTCTGTGGTCTGTGCTGTATTCTCTCCAATTTATACATCATCATGAATTACTGACACACTGTAATACTAATTTTCTGTGTATGATAAAGATAAAAGACAACATGTAATCTGCTGACATTCTCAAAAATCAATTAATCTTCTTAAATGCTGTCTGCTTTGGAAAAAAAGTGATGGAGGAAAAAGAATATACATCATGATGAAGTTATTCTAAGTCAAAATGTATTGTCTAACGCACACATCTGCATGAAAGTGTACATGCAGCTATGAAACTTGACAGGCTACAGACACTGTCACAAGGTTAAAAAATTCTATAAATTCAGGGAAATCATCTAGAATCTACATTGCTGGCTCAGTCCTGACCTGCAAACCACAGAGTCAGTACGCCGAATGTCTCGGCTGAAAAAAAAAACCTCTCCATTAGAAAAGGAACTTTCCTAACACTGACCTCAATAACCAAAAAAGGTTTAAAGAACTTGTTATCCCAAGAGGAAGAAGGAACTGAATTTAATGCCTCTTCAGTGAGGAGAGAAAAATGGAAGAGTTTGTTCATCGTTTTGAGAGGCGCCTACATTTTAACACTAGGAAGTGTGATAGATGTAAGAGGATGCAAGATTTCAGGCTGAGACTTGCTAAGAATATGATGTATGGAGAGTACTAAAGTCATTTCCATTTTATTTCACTTGATTGTATGATATGACTATTTGTGTTCTTTCCTTTAAACATTCATTTTCCACCTCAGCAAAACTCTACAGCATTCTGAACTGTAATACTCCTAGGCAGATGATTATATTCAGCAAATTATGAGAGTTTTCTCCTACTGACAAGATAATCTTCATCAAATCAAACTGTCCTTATGGATTCCACGAGCCAACTTAGATGTCACATTTAAATCAGACTTCTTAAGGGGAACAGAAGCCAATCTACCAACACTTCCATCATACATCATCATAGCAAAGCAATTTCAGTTGGAGCCACACACTGCAAGCAAAAGTTAAATTAGGAACTAACTTAAAATGGTAAAGAATGTTTTTTTAACTGTAAACAGACATCTGTTTTGATACTGACAACCATTCATTAGCCCTGGTGTTTGCCAACATAGTGCAGCAGATGTTATTTTCTTGTTGTGTATTTTCATAAGATGCGGTCATTGTTTAAGCTACATTCTAACAAGGACTCAGAATTAAATGGAACTAGTTAAATTTAAAATGGAGCGTTATTCTCCAATGTGAGACACATTGAAGTGAGAAGAAATAATTCATAATCTGCAAATGGCTGCAAAACGGTTGTAATGCTAACATTTGGCTGATCTTTATGCACAAGTGGAAATAAGTATACTGGAAATGTCTGTTATTGTGTCTCTGAGCATTCTTTTATAACATAGATGTGTATGTAAATAATGTATATCTGACAGAAGCACTATATACATGCATATATAAACACAGTCAGGTATTTAAATCATAGATTTTTGTCCAAGCCAATGAATTTAGTGGAAAAAGACAAATTAACTTCAATAAACACGATATCTCTATCTTTTCTCAGTCTCTCTAAACTGAAATGCAGCCCAGTATGTTAAAGAAACCTCCCAGAGTTCAGACAGTTTACTCCCCATTTCTCTTCTGATACAAAAAATGGTGAGATATAATGAAGAAAGTTGCCCTCACACTATTTCAGTTTAACAGCAAAGGATGGTAAACCTATGTAAGATATCTCCCTAGATTTGAGTGGTTCATATATGTATCTGATAACAATATCTGAAGTGTTGGATGCTCATTTGGACTGAATCTTAAATCTCTGAAGGTTCATCCATTATCACCAGCTTACAGTCTGCAGGAACAAGAACGCCATTTACTTTATATTTTGTTTTTCTTATCTTTCCTATTTTTCCAACTTTACTACTGCGTAAGGTCCAAAATTACTGTAACTGGAGATGAAACTGGATAAAAAGATGTTCTCTTTATCACCAGAAAAACTGCCCTACCTTGGCATTTCAACAAAACTTAAGTCTGAAACTTAAAACCAGCTGCCAGATTCTGACTACTATCATGTCTTTCGTTGTGCATTTAATAAAAACTTTATAGCCTGGTTTCAAACTCCCTATTCAGCATTCAGGGAACACAGAATAAGTAAAGAATTCTACAGTCTACAAAACAAAGCTTGTAGGTCAATGTAACTTCTTTTATTAGACCAACAAGTATAGCTTTTTGAAAAACTTGAATAAGCTTTTGGACATGCAATCCTTTTTTGGGGTATGAAATACATAATAGAAGCTGCCTACTTAAGAACCATATAACCACAGAGAAAACTGAGAACTGTGACAATTACAACAAAACACCACAAGACCATTGAAAACCATTGAAATTTTGCTTTTTGAAACTGAGTACACAAGATAAAGGCAAGAGACAAGTTAAGCATGACATCTCTTTCCTAAGAGATCATAGAGTCACTGCTATTAGCCCTACAGTTAAAAGCACGACTAAAAGTCAGTACGTGTCCCAGGCTGTGCGACTATCTTACTATCTGCAAAACTGTAGTATCAACTTTCTACCTGTTCCACTAGAGCAGGCTCACACCAATTACATTAATCTGTGTAAATTGCATATAGGACTTTGAAGGAAAGACATTTAAAGTACAAAGGATTTTATAATAAATAACACTTAAAAGAAAAGCCGAAACAACATGCAATGTTAAGGCCCAATTATCCACAATTATCCGACCATCAGGTTTTGCCTCCAGCTGGAGTTCTGAAGAAAACTTTGGAAGAAAATCATGGACGCAGAAATCATGGATGACATAATAGGACCTGAAGACCATTTCATTTATTGAGATCAGTGGGTCTTTCTGAAACTACAAGATCTGAACCAGTGCAAGTGAGAAGGGGAGAAAGCACACTTCTGCCCTAAAGAGCACCTTCCCTTCCAAGGCCAGCAGCATATCAGGCTATTTGGAGGACACAGGGGCTCAGACTTGCAAGGACAGGGGCTGCAGCAAGCCTGCTGTCTCTCACACTGATAGGATGTAATTGCAATCACCCAGAGGTTCCAGCCCTTGAAGCAGGCAGTGTGAATCTGAGGTGAAGTCCAGCTTTTGTTTTGATTCCGTTTGCCAGGAAGGAATGAGTTTCCAGCAGCTTTAGTTATGAGGCCGGAAGCAACAAAAAAAACAGCAATAAAAATTATAGAGGGCAAATAGGAGTCAAGAGACAACATAGCAAGTTAGTAGCAAGACAACATGCAGGATGTATGTGTATGCGTGTGCCTGTGCAATACTAGCGCTTCCCATAAGACTTAGCTATATGACAGAACTTGGCTTACTGTTGATCATCATAATTTGAGACATCGGTGACTGGTATTCTCAGAGGACATTTAGTATCATTGTTCACTAGGCATGATGTCTAAATATCATTCCATCCCTTGAGGAATTATATGCCAGACTTAAGAAGTAAAGTACTTTAAATAGAGATATATTCTTTGCATGCGGCTTTGATTGATGCAGGTTATATAAGAGCTAATAGCACCTACTGGAAAGGCTCTGGGACCAGTTTGTGCTGAATAATGGTTAGCTGTGGGAGCCAGAATTCTCAGCCTATTCTCTTTAAGTAAAACCCCAAAACATTAGGATTAAAGAAGAGCAGGAACAGCACTGAAGAACTAGCACTAGCAGCAAGGAAAGAGTGTCAGAAGTGTATTTAAGACTCTCCAAGCAGCATTCAGGTTTGTATAACAGTCTTGATAATGATCTTAAACTTACAGAGCATCTTTCATCCAGAAGGATTCATTTATGGGCTGTACGCGTACCATGGGAATAACTGTCCTCCCTTCTGCCAACTTACACAGTGAAATGCTGTTTACACCTCTGGAGGAAAATGTTGTGCTATGCGAATTGCTACATCACAACCAAAATGGATCAGGACAGGCAGTGCCAAGTGCTACAACAGTCAAATACAAAACATAGTAGGGAATTGGAAAGAAACAGAATATAAATAAGCAAAACCACATTCTGGTCAGGACACTGAGATTAACAGAGACACTTCCAAAATGTATCATGGTCTTAGTCATCGAACTTTTGCTTTTAAATCTCCATTGGACTTTCTGGCTGTCACATAGATTCTCTCAATGTATACTCATACAGGCTGCTCTCTAAAACATTAGCAACGAGCCAGCTGAGCCTGACAGCTGTTTCCAAAACTTTAAATAGTTATGTTAGATATAATATATGGTAATTACTGGCTTTTTAACTGTACCCAATGTAAAACAAGAAGGTTTTTAAATCAAATAACATGAAGAAAAGCATTTATAGAATAACATTTATATTTTAAATGCATTAGGATAATTCTCACTAGGGCCAACTACCCTCTTTAATTCAATTTCTTTCTGGCTTAGTCCCATCATCTTTACTTACGTAAGTTGTTTTTTTACCATAAATGTGGAAAAGAACATGACTGCCCATCCGAGATAACAGGAACAAACTCAAGACTCCTGCAACATAAGAAGGAGAACATGAAAATGGTATTGACTGCAACATTGTAATAAAGGCTGGCATAAATTTGCACTTACCAGGGTGCAGTGATGCTTTGTGGGAATGGATATGAGCTGAGGCCAGGGTCCTGACAGTGCATAAAGTAGAGACTAAACTCCTCACTTTGTCACAGGGCAACCAACTTCATGGTAGAATAAGGATGAGCCAAAAAGCCCAAAGCCAACCTAAGCTCCTTTAACTCAGTTCCAAGAGGGGAAAGTGTTCCACTTGCACCCAAAAAGGGGGAAGCCAAGCCACAGCCAAGCTACCCAGAGCTATATCCTTCCATCCAACCAACCAGCCAACCAGCCAACCTACCTATCTACCTATAAATGCCCTATCCTCAGGTCAGGAACTCAGGGCAAGAGCACAGACAGAACCGTTCTTGCTATTCTTTCAGCACAGCACTAGTCTACTGCACAACCCAGGTAAATAATATAACCATTAAGAGTGTGGGTCAGGAGACTTATGATTGAGGGAAAAGAGAGCATCTTCCTGAGCCTTAACTCTTCCCCCCCAGCCCCACGTTTTTTTCCCTTTCATGGTTTCCCTAATTAAAAAAAGGAGTTTTGTCACATTATCTCCCGTTAGCTTAACAAGTCAGAGCAGTCAGCTCTCCTTTTGACACCAGACTGCTCAGGTAATCTTTAGATGTTACTTTCCAGAATGTACTTTCCAACAACTAAACTTAATTCCAGATTAACACAGATTTAGATTTTTCCGCTATGGAATAGGAATAATACTAAATGGGGAAAAGTTTCCCAGTGTGGAAGCAGGTATTTCCAATGAAATTGGAAGGAAGGAGCCTTCCACCACCCCTAGGAACAGGCCGTGATATTGCTGGTCCAAGGACCTATTACGACAACTAACAGTGGCAAGACTGAATATAAACCTAAGTGCTTGCAGGATGATGGCCAATCTGTGACACAAGGTCATAAGGCAGGGACCCATCCTTTATTAAATTTTAAATGTTAAATATATTGCCTTGCTATGATATTTCTACGCACTTGGTGTTGATCCACTTGCTTCACTCATGAAGGACTTTTACTTGAAAAACACCTAAACTACAAATGGATCCAAGTATCCATCATGCAGACAAAGCACGTTTTACGAACAAGTAAATAACAAGTTTTTCTTCTGGGAAGAAAACAAATCCTCAATTCCTGGCAAGGAGGCAAACCACTGTTCCTAGCAACCAAGACTTCACAACAACAATCTAAACTCATGAATCAGAATTTCTAATGACAGAAACAGAATTATACACAGCCCTCTACAAGGGTTTATAGGAGAAATTAAACATAACTACATTACCAGTAACATGACAAATGCAGCTAAGCTAGAAAACATGATAAAAAATAGTAACTAAAGCAAACGGTAACTATGAAGATGGTTTTATCATTTAAAAAAATGTATTTCATCTGTCTGATTGCTCAAATTACTTTTTTTTCCCCCAGTAATATTGAACTGAATTGGCTATTCAGCAGTTTCAATACCATTAACTGCTAATGCTGAAATAGGGTTTTGTTTTCCACATCAGGCAAGAAATGATTGACGGCCATGCCAGAGTTTGTATAGATTTTAGCACAGGAGAGACTGTTTGTTTACTCTCTGTGAATTTCCTCATTGTGGCTGGGCAAAACCACAGGTGGCACTAAGAGGAATTTATTTAGCAAGCAGAATTTCTTTCCTTTGTTCTTTTCTTGGTAGAAAAAGAAGGAATAGAAAAGTAACTACCAGTGACTGAATTTTCTTGGGAAAACATGTTTGTTCTTATAACAAGAGCAGAGGTATAGGATCTGCCTTAAACTAACAACTAGGGTGAGGGGGAAGATGTAACAAGAGAAACGGACAGGCATTTCTTTGATATTGACACAAAGGTAAGCACACATTCTGTCAGATTAGTAGAACAGCATCCAGTTTCTTTAATCAAACAGACAAAGACATAACAAGAATCACTGGCTGAAAAAGAAAGCTAGAAAAATCTGAACAGGAAGAAAAATGCAGATTTTAAATTAAGGTAATTAACTACTGGAATATTTTACTGAAATGTGCTGGTAGATTCCTCAGCATCCCACTTGGATTGCTTTCTAAAAGATAAACCCTTAAACAAACATAACGTATTAGGCTTCACAGAGAACAAGTGGGTAATATTTCATGGCATTTATTAAAACACAGATACGAGTAGATGTGCATAATGGTCTCTGCTGACCCTGAGTGATCAAAAGCTTTAACCCAAACTGAATATACAAAAGAACAAGAAAACAATTTATGGATCCTTCTGCCAACTTCATTTATGCTGATTAGTACCTTACTGGATAATAAAATCTAACTGAAATAATTTCAAGGTATCACTAGTGTGAGTAAGGCTGGCAAAATCGCAAACTTCCTGTTTTATGGAAATTAGATTTTGTAGTTGTGTTGTCTCTCCCATTTCTTCAGACTTAATAACTTTTGAAACTAATAACTAATTTAAAAAACAAATGGGACACTAAGTGTCTAAGAAATTAAATTCTTGAAGCTGAGGGGCCAGGTGTATAATTTGCTTTTCCTCATCACCAGCAAGAATCAACCTATTGACGTGCCCATATCTGGAGACTTACTACAAGAATGTGGTGTCTGGTCTTGGCAAGAAACCAGTCATGTTTCACACATCTCCTGGATTTTGTTGGGGCACATGGACATAAATAATCCGAACGACAAAGGCCATTTGGGGTTTCCAAAAGGCCTTTGAAAAGGCCACTCGCCTAAGGTTTTTGGAGAGCCAAACTGCCATGGAATAATCTTATTATGGGTAAATAATTGCTTAAAATACAAGAAAGAAAATGTAGGGGCAAATGGACATTTTTCACAATGATTAAGTTCATCACCAGATGTCCAATTGTACAGAGAAGAGAGGACAGTAAAGTGACAAGGCTTGCTGCTGATGTGAAATTATTCAGGATAGAAGAAAACAAAAGCTGAATGGCAAGAGCTACAGAAGTACTTCACGATACAGAATGGCTAGCAATAAAATTACAGATGTGGGGGACAGACAATGCAATTCATTGTAAATATACAGAGTCACAGCAAACCAGGCTTGGTTTAGGCAGTGAAGAATTGTACTATCTGCAGATCCAGCTAGTGGGGTAGAACATTAGATTCTTTTGCTCACTTATGAAAGATTCAAGTAATTTTACCCAGCAAGAGGAGGGATAGACTGTATCGCCTCCTGAAATGCTTTGTGAGGGCAGGAAAAAAGCTTGTCTGCTCATCTCATCTGTTCAGTTTTGATTAAAGGCTTGTCTCCGCACACACAAAGGAACACTGAGGCATGGTGGCAGGTAGGGGAACCCCAATAATCTCATCAGAGATACTTGTCTCAGGTTCTCCAGAGCCGTCACAGGAGGGGGATCAGCCCACAGCCAGTGTGTGGAACCCCTCAAGATGAGTCAATGGAAAACCTCTCCAGAACACCTTACCAGACTTACAGGATGTTCAGGGGATGAACCAAAGGTGGGGAAAAGGAGGGATGAAGGTGGTTTGGGGAGGAAGCATGGAAGAATAGAGGGATAGAAGGGATCAGTTTTATGTAAACAGGTTGCTGGTCGTCACTCTTACCTGTCCATGCTCTGCACCCGATCAGTGTAGCCCGTCCTGTCTTCTTACTAAGCTCCATTTTAAAGTATTTTCTTAGGTGAGGGGACCCTCTATTCTGTGTGCCATTGTGTGTCTAAGGTCTAAGTGCCAGCAACTGGAGTCAGATCACAGGTCATAGGAGCAACTGGGGAGACTGGAGGGAGTGAGGGGTCTAAGTGCCAGCAACTGCAGGGGGTACCATGAGACATAAGGACCACCGTGTCTAGGGAGCAAGCAATAGGAGAGGTCAGAGCATATAGAGGTTTAATTGCCAGCAATTGAAGTAAGGAGCACAGGTCATAGTGACCTGTGCGTCTGGGGCACCAGCAACCTCAGAGACCAGAGTGTGTGCATATTTTGTAGGTGCACATGTCAGTGTATGACCATTAACTGAAGCTGGATTACCATGCAAGTAAGATAAAGGGGCTTGGGAACTGGGTATCAAAGCAGCCACAAGTCTGGGCCAGATACTAGAAACACCAAAGGGGCTGAAAGTGGGCTACTGGAAGGATCCGGTGGTCCAAGCCAGCTGCTGGAGAGACTGTGAAATCTGGGTGTCAACTGAGACACTTCTTTGCATGTATCTATATATCTGTGCACAATGCAACTGGAGACAAGAGGATCTGGGGCCAGCTACTGGATAGACTGAATGTCTATGGCCAGTTCCTGGAGGATCCATAATGTGTCTGTCTGTGCATGCATGAGTATGTGTGCATACACAAGAGAGTCTGAGTAACACCAAGCCTCAGGGGCTTGTACAAGCAGATGCCAGCAGCTGGGAAGAGCAGGAAATCCAGGAGACAGCTATTGATAGACTGAGGGTCTAAGGCCAGCTCCTGGATGGCTCCATATTGTATGTATGTGTGTATAGACATATAGGTATCTATATATTTTCTATTAAAGGGCTTTCACTCTGATCAGCCAGAGAGGGGAACAGGATGAATCCATTGCTACTGTTTATGCTGTGTTTTCTGTTGGTGTTGATCTGCATGGCAAATCATTTTGTATGTACATATGTACACTGTGTGTGGGTGTGTGTCTACTGGGACATGTGCTCAGTCTCACTATTAGTTGAATGGGGGAACAAGGAGCAGGAGCAGCCTTTCCTCTCTGAAGCTACCAGATTCAGCAATGCCAAACAACCTGCGTGATCACTCCATATTTGCCCTCTTCTGTGTGGATGCCAAAGAAACATAAGGGCCTTCCTCGAGCATCTTTACACTTGTCCACCACTATACTGCAGGGCTTACCATTGCATCCTTTATGCATAAAAGCTGTTAATCAAAAAAGGAGCATCTCTGAGGAAAATAAATCTGAAAACTATATTCTTCTAAATACATATATATCTACAGCTTGTCAGACTGACTTAGCTTTTCTTTGTATTCTCTTAACTATTCACACCTGATAACTTTGGATATTTTTTTTTAACTGCATTTAAGGAGATTAGGCCCCAGTGGGAGCTAATTTGCTTCACTTCCCTGGGATTTTTGTATTCAGTTCATCCTATGGTTTCTCTGATTGAACTGTCTTACAGGAATTACTGCTCGATGCACTTGTTCCAGTACAGCAGCTTGCACCAAGCACTCTGCCAACTGTCACTCAAAGTAATATAGAAATTCACTTACGTTCCTGCCTATGTAAACCAACAATCATAAGAATGACATTTTCTTCATAAAATTGTTACAACTTAAAAAACAGCAATTGAAAAATTTAGCAATCCCATCATATTTATTCTCTATTGCAATGAAGTTCTTCCTCAATTACACGTTATTCCATTGACATCTAGCACACAGCAGAATTCAGTTGAAATTTGAAATTTGCAGATGAGTATCTACGTCAAAATAACAGATTAACATAGTAAATTTATTTTTATCATCCCATAACAAACCAAGCTGGATTTTTTTTCAGAGTGAATGCTTCTTGCTATTTCTACTAAAAATATAAGAATACCATATAAAATGTCATGCAGTTTCAAGGACACTATTTTCTTTTTGAATAAGTAGGAGGGGGAAGATTACCGAAAAGAGCAAACAAGCAAGCTGTTTCATCAGCAATAGGAACACTGAAACATGGTTTCCTATGGGTTTATGCTATGCGTTGAGCTCTATGTGGCTTCTCTCCTGCCTAATAAGGATTCTGTTTATGCTGCATAATTCCCCTCAGACCATTAAAAGGTTTTTCCTCATATATCCAAACGTGTGTTTGAAAAAAATGTATAGCAATTTATTAGATTTTTTCCTTTTTCTTCTCTGCCAAACTGGCTGCAATCAATTGTGCAGGAGGTTCAGCATGCTATGCTGGTAGAGTCAGAGGACTGCATTCTTTGAAGGCTGATTGGTCGCTGTCTACAATAGTAAATTCAATTTCACAAATATTCTCCAACTTCCATAGAGAGAATATTTATAACATTTGATATCATTTATTTCTTATGTCTGTTTTCAGGAAATACTTTCAGGAATTTCATCTCTTCTGGGGAACACAACCATTGATGGAACATAAAGGATTCCTACTGCATGAACCACAGACAGAAGATCCATAGATAAATCACTGATAGAGGGAGTACCGCAGTTTTCATGCAGAGGAGGCCCTGCATGTAGCTAATGGTTTATCTCTCTGGAAAGTTTAAGATCAAAGACTTTAAAGGCAGGCTGTAAATGCTCAATGGTTATTCTCACACACCTTCTGACACCATGATAACTCCACAGGCAAAACAAAGTCAAGCCAGAAATACCATCACTAATATCATTAGATGGCCAGTGGGATACAGTTAGGCCCACTCTGTGTGAGCAGGAGCATTCTCTGCAAGTGAGAACAAGGACAAAATAAGGACCTCTCTAAAATTAAATCTCTTAAAAAACAAAGTGTACTTCCCTACCCTGACTTAAGCAAAATGCTGTACAAATTTGAGGTATTATGAATCAAAAAGACAAGTTCTGTTGGATAGCAAGAAAAGGGTTTGAAACTAACCATTCTCTCTCCCATCAGGGGAAAAAAAACCCCATACCTAACACCAGATAAACCAAGGGCTAAAACTGTAACAATGTGTGGAGCCTTCCTTGAGGCAGAGTGCTGAAATGTAAACTACTGCCCAATTGAGGCTGCAGGTCAGAAATGGTAGATTACACTCTCATTCCTTCCAGCTTCTACTCTAGGGAATACCATAAATATCATAAATGACCTCTTTTCTTAGCCACTGGTCTGGAAACTTGCAGTTAATTAATTTTACCCCATTCAACATAAAGGTCTAGGACTCTAGCCAAGTGTTTTTTAGTGAACATCCAGCAATAAATGCAGGCTTCCCTAGGCTTAGCTAACAGTTTGCAACAATGACTGGCAGCACCTTCCAAGGTCACTCAGAATCACAGCCTGCCCCGGTACTCCAGAGGGGGTCTTTTCCAGGCACCAGACTTCTGTAAATACTTCTTTCTTTGCCTTGCCCAACCATACAGTTCAATTCAATATGAGCTGAATTTAACTGACCCTCACCTGGCAAAAACAGAGTCTAGATAGTTGGACAGGAAAATATTTTTAGTTGGCAAACTTTTAGGAATAAATAACTACTAATTACGCTAACCACATTGGAAGAGGAAAAGCCGGGTTTTTCTCTCCTCATCCTAAAAGGAGTAAATCCCATGTTGTCTATTTTCTTTTAGAGCTACCTACACTGCTAGGGTATGGGCTGTTTCTGTTAATTTCAGCTAACCACTTCGAGCCAAGAATGCAAAAAATCCAGCAAGCAGGCTGACTCCAAAGACTATTGGTTACAGCATACAGCTACAGAGAAGACAACTTACACGCTGCAGCTCATGCTTCTTAAACAACCTGCCTGTTCTATGCAGTCACCAGATTATAGAATAAAAAAAAAAGGAACAAAGCTAAATAGCGAATCTTTGAGGAAATATACATAAGACTTCCAATTCACTTAGCAAATACTACGTTGTCTTAACAGTAAAACTCTACAAAAGCATAACTAGCATAACTAATTCCTGGTTTTGATGCATTTAAAGGACTTTAACCTAGACAGAACATCCAGAAGGAAAGAACATTTAATGGTACAAATTACAATGGAAATCAAAGTGGAATGCTAACTAATTTAAACCCTGATGCTGCAATTGCTTTACTAATACAGTAGTTTGCAAGACCAAGGTCTTGGCCACACAGTGAAATAACTGTCAGAGTCTTGTATCTGAAAACAGGATGAAATGGATCTTAGACTATGGTACCAGAAATCAAGGGTTCTGTCAAACAATAGCAATAGCTCTAAAATTCTCCCATGCACTTCTGAAAATGAAAGGTTGATTTTTAAAACCTAGTAAAACTCTTACGTTGAACAAAGCAACATTGTCTGGGTCTCTTCATGTGGCCTGCCTGGGCGACCAGCCAATAGACTGAAATAGTTTAATATTATATAGAAAACCTACCTGTAAAATCAATCCCAGTAAGCTCTGCACAGGAAGCTCAGGGCAATGGTGAAGTAGCCAGTTATAACACATTGTTCTTGTGTTAATAGTCTAGTAAATATGCAGTTCTTCTTTGTGGTTCTTTCCTTAGATTAAAGATGCCTGACAAATACCCACAGGAAACCATAAGTTAACATCACAACTTCATTGCTCCTGGAAAAAACACAAACCAAAGCACTGGAATGTAAACTCTGAAAATGCAGTTTTCATTTTAGATGACATTGGAAGCTGTCTTTGTTACCTCTCTACTCTCCTACCCCCCAAGAGGCATGCCAGAGTTGTCAAGTTTTTTTAATTAAGTATTTAAGCATGAAACATGTTCCACACTACTTATGTGGAATAAGGAATAAAAGTCATTATGTTTAAGAGAAAGATAAATTAACTAAATGTGGTCATCGGTGAAAGCTGAGAATAGGCAAATAAGAATTCGGAGTTATGATCTCCTCTCTGAAATGACCTCTGGCCAGATCCAGTGAAGTAATTAAGCCAAAGAAAGGTACAGATGTTCTAAACTATGATACAAACAGTCCCTGATCTGCTCATAAGCAACACTTAAATTTTGCTTTGGATGACTCCCCAAATTTTACATAAAACAGAAGTGTACTGATCATATGTAGTATACCCAGTGAATTGACCATGTGTAATACGTCCAGTGACTGCACAATGCTGTCGAGGGCAGAAACTAGACCTTTCCTCCTCTACATTAACATCTTAACTGTGCTCCGTCGGGCCCAATCAGGTTGAATTTGTGGCTGTGCTATGTCTCAGCCTTAATAGGAACACCCTGGGAATCTGGTTATAAGGATACTCTCCTGTCAAATGGACAATATGGATTTCAACTCCCTTAACTTGAGGCTGTAGTTGAAGAAGGTATGTTTCCTACTACCTGACTAAATGGTAGCCTATTACATAAAGCAGAAGTGCTTCACCTGCAATTATAGAGCAGCTGTAAAACGTTCCGATTTACAAATCCCAGCTAAAAAGAAATACTCCTCTACCATCCTGAAACATTGTACCAGATTTAGAGGTAGGGAGTGTTTCTAAGCATCCTCCTCCCTGTTTCCTACTGGGAAGATGTACCAGTTCCAATCACCTCTGCAAGACACCTTCCTTTCCCTCTGTACTGTCTTGGGATCCTAGGCATCAGCTCTGGTTCTGCATGCCACTTGAGGGACCAAATGCATAATTTATTAACCCCAGCTCTTAACATCTCTTTGTTGCAATTCCTTCTCCTGAAAGGGATTATAATTTCTACCTCACAAGAGTGCTGACCCTTAACTGGAGCGTAACTGGAAATTGAAAGAGACTCTTGCCTTCCTCAGAAGCCAGAAGCGCAGTGGTACAAGGTCCTCTTGTTATGCAGTGTAATAGCTGATTGCATCCATCACACTTTTAGATGATCCACTGTTCTACACAGACCCTGCTCCTAGCTGACCTGAAAGTACTGTATATTTAAAGATGCAGAATCAGTAAATAGAGGGTTGCTCTTCATCTTGCTAAGAATATGAAACAATACAAGGAAGAGTGGCCACATGGGATGTATGAATGAAAAATACTTTGTTTAATTTATGGAAATCTGTTTATTGTGATGTACGCTCTACCTGCTGATCTACACATTTCATCTGGCTGAAAAGGATACTAATTATCTTTGTGAAAACAATAAAAAACCTTTTAATCCCCAGGAAATTACTGAAAATGAAAGCCAGACAAAAATGTGCTGAACCCATGGAGAACCATTCTAGCTGAAGCAAGCAACAACCAGGATGTATTCCTGGCATAGCTCAGTATTTCTGGGCAACCATTTCGGAGTTTACAGCCAGGCAGGGATCAAGATGCCTCGGTGGCAGGGGCTTGCCTCACCCGGACTCCTGCCTGTGCACCACACAAAAATCCCTTTCCCTGCTCTCTTACAGCTCTCCATCGCCCAAGCCTAAACAAATAAGGAGGCCGCACGCGTAAGGCATGTTGGGATGCAGACAGATGTCTGTCAGTGTCTTTGCTAAACCTGCCAAACCTTTCCATTTGTGACCCAATTCACTCAGATTTGTAACAACCCCACAGTTATATATTAAGCCCCTAGTTATATTTGCTGTGTGCAGCGAGGTATCAGACAACCTGTTTGTCTTATGACCGGCTGGCTGCATCCTGGAGCACACTGTTTACCGAAAACAGGCTCTAGGGACAGCTTTCTTAGCATATTCAGAAATTAAAACAGGTCAAGCTGACTGGATAAAGAAAATGCTGACCCACACTTAGGAAACTGGTTTTCTTCCCTCTCCCCTAACCTTAAATAAAGTCCATCTTCTGGGAAATACCACGGCCTCGGCCCATTCCGGGCCGGTCACAGGTCGTGAAGGCCCCGTCCACCGGCGGCCACGGCCCGAGGCCTCTGGCCGCAGGGGCGGGAAGACCCCGGCCCGCCGCCCGACACCGCCTGCCAAAGGCGGCTTTGGAGTCATCCCCGCCCGGGGGTTTCTACGGGGGAGGCCGGGCTCCCCTCAGCTGCCACCACCCGCCACGCTTTCGGGACCGGCCGATTCCAATGGCGCGTCGGTCGCCGCGGTGCGAGACTGCGACAAGCCGCCATGTCAGGCACCGCCGGGGCAAGGCCTCGGGGCGGGCACCTCCCGAGGCGCCGCTATGAGGGTGGAAGCAGCGGCGGCGGCAACAGAGCTCCACGCTCCCTCGCGGGCAGGAGGCGGGGGCAGCGCGGGGCCGGGCCGCCGGGGCAGGGGCGGAGCGAGTGGGGGCGCAGCGCGGCGCTCCCGCCAGCCGGGCCGCGTCCGTTTGGGGGAGAGGGCAGGAGCGCGGATCCCCGCCATGTCCAAGCACGTTTTCCTCACGGGACCCCCAGGTAATGGGGGCAGGAGGAGCCTGGGGAGCGGGGCGAGGGGAGGCGCCGCCGCCGCCGGGGCCTGGCGCAGGCCGGCCCAGCCTAGCCGAGCCCGGGCTGGCCTAGCCAGCCGCCCTGCGCGGGGCCGGGGGTGCTGTAAAGTGCTTTGGGCCAGGGGAAGGCAGCTGGTGGCGGTCCCCAGCACCGGCCCAGGGCTTGAGGGAGCCCCGGGAGCGCCTCCTGCTGCAGCCGGGCCCGGCAGTTGCCTGCGAGGAGGCCCCGGCTGCCGGCGTGCAGGCCTCTAGCTGCTCCCCTCCCCGGGCATCGCCTGTTGAGGTCAGAGCTGCTGCCTTCATTAACCAGTTCCTAATAAAGGTCCATTTTAACTCTCTGTGCAGTCCCCTGTCATGTCCTTTTCCGGGTGCTACTGCTTTGTCCTTGTCACCTGCCCTGAAGCTCAATATTGTGAGGGGGGGAAAAAAACCTCCTGGGCAACTAATCCTGCTTCAGTTAAACTGCAACCATTAGTAATTTCTGAGCGCTCATCTTTTCTGTAACTTAATTGTAGTGATTTAGCACTTCCAACCGAGGTAATGTTCAGTTATAGGTAATAATTGGTATCCCAGATGGGCAGGCCTCGATTGAAGTGATGGAGTAGTTTATCATGGTAGGGGAATCTGATTATTGTGGAGGTAAAGTGGTGTAGAGTATGAGGGTCGAACTACAAGGTTGATAAAGAAATAAACCAGTTATGATTGCAAAGCTTTCTTTCAGAGTCTGGAAGTAAAGCAGTGGGCCTAACTCTCCTTTTGGGGAACCTTTTGCAGATACCTGTCTTGTCTGGAGTTAATTTAAAACGCTACTCTAGGCTGAGATAGCAATACCTTCCACCCACTTCATTCTGGTTTTCCATCCACTGAATAAAGGCCGCCCTCCAGAAGGCGCAGAGCTTCAGCCTGCTTAGGCCTTGTCTCTGTTCATTTAGCTGAAATTGAGTGTGCTGTTTTGATTAGCTAAATGTATAAGTTTAAGCTTTCTTAAACTTAGTTTGAGTTTGACTTAGCTTTCTTTGGCAGTTTACTGAATGAAGGTAACCAAATTAGAGATAGCAAATCTACTTAGCCAAATTAGTATAAATTAGCTTATAGAGACAAGGCCCGGGAAAGATGGTAGATACTGATGGTGCCACATTTGACATTTCATTGTTCAAATGCCAGGAATCCCTTTGGCTTCAATTTTGAAAAGCTTTCTTAATAGTTTGACTAGATGCCCTTGAAGCCACAGAATATTTTGCCATTGATATTGACTTTATGAAAGTAATTCCTAAATCTACTTAAAATCTAAGGGAGGAATTTGTTATGTGCATGTTGAAGTTATTTCTGTTGACATCTTTAGGCACCTCACATTTGGTCTATATTCCTTGTCTCCAGGAATTTAAGGGTTTATTCTGCAGGAGATTTTCTGTCTTCTGATTTTTTTTGACAATGATTAAAAATGAAGTGATAACACTAAATTTTGTGAGAGACAATAAAGTTGAGTTTAAAAGGAGGTTGTCAAGGGACGTACTTGTACAATGGCAAAGGAGAAGAAATAGCTCCTTTGTGGGAACTGAGAGGATGTCTGAAACATGGCCAGTGTTCACCTTGTAGAAACTACATCAGACTGTGCTAGGAGACATCAGGTGGTGAGGGTTTTAAGGATCTGTCTTAGGGTAAGAAAATGGATTATAGAAACACAGGATAATTCATGTGAGAAGCGACTTCAGGGGGTGTAAAGGAGGGTCAGCTGTGAGGCCAGACCAGGTTGCTCAAGGATTTATCCAATCAGATCTTGAAAACCTCAAAGGATGTGAAGACTGTACAGCTTCTCCAGGCAACCTGTTCCAGGGCTTGATTGTCCTCACAAGACAAAAGCTTTTCCCTGTATCTAGTCAAAACCTCTCTTGCTTCAATTACCATAAGAAGCGTGTTTCTGTTGTTGGAAATACTTTTTGCCATGTAGGATCTGATATCTCGAGGGCACTGAGTGCTTCCGATTTCTAGGACATCAATAGATGTAGTATGTCCTTTGTGCCAGTTAGGCTTCTGGTAATAGCAGTCAATTTTGACCTTATGATCTAACAGGGGGATGAACTCGGCTCCGTTCTTGAAAAGTAGCGAATAGCAGCAGCAGAAAGGGAGATTCATCAGTCAGTCTTCCAGCTAGCTTGGCTATCAGTTGTGTAACAGTATGGCTCTGCTGTATTTACCTGCCTTGGGGCAAGCTTTGTGGCCTGCCCATGCAGTAAGCTAACAGGTTTTGTGGTAGCCTGGGATATTTTTACCATTCTGTTGTGACTCCACTGTAGGCATACTTCTTAAAGGCTGATAAAACATTACAGTGTCAGTACAAGATGAACTTTAGAAGGTGTTTTTGCTCTTTCCTTTCCTAGCAATTACCAAAAAAAAACCAATTTGCAAACGTAAAAAGTAATCAATGTTCCTGCTAAACTGAATCATTAGTGTCGTGTTTAAAAATGGGATCATAGTGGAGAAGATGATTAATCCTGTGTGCTTTTTGTTTCCTCTTTATTTTTAGGGGTTGGAAAGACAACTTTAATCCAGAAAGTCACTCAAGCTCTAAAATCCTCAGGCATTCCCATTGATGGATTTTACACAGAGGAAGTTAGAGAAGGTGGCAGGAGAACAGGATTTGATGTTGTCACTTTGTCTGGAAAACGAGGACCTTTATCTAGAGTCAGGTACTGAGGTTTTAATAGCTGTAAGTGGCTTATTGTTTTATACTTCTGCTCCAGTCTGTCAGCATGTTAAGTGCTCCTCCAAAAGGTGATTTCCAGCACGCGTATGGCTTTCATGGTCAGGTTCTTTGAGAATGACACTGTGTGACCTGGCTGATAGGATATGTAGACAGTGTCTCTATTGCATAGTGAAATATTGAAAATGGGTTAGAGAAGGGTTATTCTACACCAGATAGCGAGGAAGCACTGCTGAGCCTTTTATTGTGAGGCTGAGTCTCTTTGGGATACAGTCAGTAGCTTACTGTAGGCAGGTAGAAAGTTGGTTTTGTTTCCACCAGCTAATTTATGGGGACAGAAGTAGAAAATAAGAGGGAAATTGCATATAACATTGTTTTAAAGAGCCACTGACTGGCCCACAAAACCTGCATGTGAATTTTAAGAAAAAGAGGGTTTCAGAGCCCCGCTAAGCAGGGGTGGGGGGGGGGGGGCGGGGGCTCTGAAGTGCAGAGAGGCTCACGGTCTCTCCTGATTCACTAGACAGCTTTTCGCACTTTGTGCAAACCTTAGTCTAGATCCAGGTGTGATGTTAGCACCTCATTCAGACTAAATAATTTGCATACTGCTAATAAAGGAGGTTCACCTAAGATAGTGTGATGCAGCACATGCAAACTGAGTGTTTTTCTAAGATTCTTTAAGGGTTTTGCATCCCATACTGAGATTTGGGCTACTGCTGTGGTGCTGTCTGTAGTATCACATTACCAAATTCAAAGATCTGAACTGCAGGCATGTAATTTGATTTCAGTGTAAATATACCTGCTGGCTTTTGGATACCATTACCCTTCCATACAGTGCTCAAATTGAGCTCACATAGTTGTTAAGGTAGCTTCTGGTATATTTATTATCTTAAAGTATGCTATCTGCAATATGACTTAAAGCATGGTTTACGGTTTCTTTCATTTTGTTAGAGGAATTAAGGCGATTTGACTTATTAGGATAACTTCTCATAAATCCACTTGAAATGACTGCAGTGAATTCGCACTAAACTCATTACTTTGAAGGAATTGTGCATTTAAAATATCTCTTTTTCAAATTCAGTTCTGATTCTTCTACTTCAAGACGTGAATATCGAGTTGGACAGTATGTTGTAGACCTTGCTTCATTTGAGCAGTTGGTTCTACCTATGCTGAGAAATGTGAGTATTCGATGAAAGTTGCTGAAAAATGGATGCTTTCTGATAATTAGTGTTATTGGAAGGCCGTGCTAGAGCACTGGGTTTTGACATTAATAAATGGCCTGTTTCTTGGGTTTTGCTGATTCTGATTGACTTTAAGATCGGGAAGCTGGAGGGGCAAATCTGGCTTGTTCTCTGACTTACTGTGGTGTTTGAGAGATCGCAGTCCCCTCTCCTTCTTGATCTGACATTGTCCTATGAGCAGGTCCTCCTTGACCTGAGAGACAGTCGACAGGAAGTTTCTTCCTATGCCACCGTCTTGTATATTGAAAAGCAAACAGAATGTAAGAGTGGCTTACCACACAGAACTGGATGGGGTCAGTGGATCCAAGAAAAAAGCTTTTGCTGCTGCTCCTCTTGCTTACAGCCTTTTATTCCCTCTTGCTCTGATTCCCATCTTCTTCCAGTAGAAGCATTTGTTTCTTGAATGCAGTGGTTATTTTTGGTTACCATTCTATAAGTACCTGGAGACTGGTAGGTTTTAAATGATAATAGCAGTCTAATAATTTGGGATTTAGCCTGCTGCACAGGGAATGGTCTGGCGTGACAACACTTTCCTCACAGTCTTTTTCCTATCCTTCTCCTAATATTCTGTTACAACGGTGCAAGCAATATGACGATTATCTCCCTTTTTCCTTCTCCTTCCTCTCTCTCACTCCAACCTTTCCCCTCTCCAAAATTAAACAAGAACAGATCTGATTTTGGCAATAACATATGACAAACAGTGTGGAGCAGCTGCTGAGCTGTACTACTAAAAAAAAAATCCTATTGTGATTTTTCTACACTGCCAAAGCTCAAGGGGCCAAGGAAGAAGGGACTTCTTAATGAACGTCGAAAGAACAAAAAACCAAGGAGGTACAAGGAGCAAAAACAAGATTGAGGATCTGATTCTTGTTTTTGTCAAAGAACAATAAAGTCTGAGTAGGGAAGCAAAGAACGGGGGCAAGGGAGAAAGGAAATATGAATAAAACAGGACAATTTTTTTATGATTAATTGCATTTTAAGTTGATTTACTACGTTAGTAAATAGAAGGATTGTTTAATAAAAAAGACTTCTTTAAGCCAGCACTGTACTCAGAATCCTTTTACTGCTGCATTAACGTGAAGTCCATGAGAGATCGTGCTAGAGGGGTGTTAGCAGTGTTGAATTTTTCTGGCTATTTCTGCAAGAAAAGGAGGGTGAAGAGAAGAAAAGGGGCCAGCAGGGTTGGACAGTGCATGATCCTGTTCTCATTGAAAGCCCTGCTAATCAGTTTTGTGGAAATGTGGTCTTGCATGTAGGCGGCACAAAATGGGAGAGGAGGAGAGTGAGGAATATCATAGAACTGAAACAGGAGAGTCATAGGTATAGTCTGGTTTAATCAGGGAGCAGCACAGAGGGGGCATGTGCCCATGTAGTCTTGAGGACAGCTTCAGCTCTTAAGGCTTGAGTCTCGTTGACTCCAGCGAGAACAGGGGTAGATCCTACAATGGATGATCTCTCTGGTTCTGGAAACTTTGCCAGGCAGGACTGAGGATTTTTTTCAAAGCAAAATGCTCTGTTTCTCAGTGTGTGACCTAGTGACTAGTATTGGCTTTTTAGCTCACTGATCTATGAAAGGATTTTAGATAAAACAGTTACTCAGCAGGGACTTAGCTTGAAAAGGTTTTAGGATGCATGTTATACAGTTCTTCCACTTTCCCAGAAGCAAATACTTTGCCTTCACAAGGGAAAACATTTCAATTTTTTTTCTTTTTTTTTTTTAGGTTCTGTATAATGTGGCTGGTATTGGTATATATTCATGGATCTACAGTGATGTTTTGACTTGAATTGATTGTCTCCTTACTTCTGTAAATAATGGAGTGCAGTTCTCTGTTACTTTTACCAAGAGAGAATAGGCAGTGCACTTCCTTTTCCGTTTAATACTTTCACTGCTTTCTGAGTTGCTTATCTCTCTTGTTATCTCCTAGACTTCCCTGCTGCTCACACCAATCTGCAGCATAGCACTGTTTGGCACAGTAAGCAAACCTCAAATGTGGTTGATCTTTATTATGGTGCCTGTCCTGCAATCCAGGGGGACTATAGAATAAGCTATATCTCGACAAAGAAATGGAAGATGACTGTTGTTATGTGAGAGAGCCTTCGAAACGGCTTGGTTGTTATCCAGATAGCTTTGAAGAAAGCTAGTTGTTCAGAGAGAAATGCTAGTTTTGACCCTCCCTTGACCCAGCTACAAGAGGACAAACTTCCAAATATAGATTTAGTGCAAGTCTTTTTTTTTTTTAAATACTTGTCTTGTGTGGATATTGATCTATTCTGAATGTACAATTTGATGGGAAGGGTGAAGTTTTGAAAAATTGGTGTCCCTCAGGTTGATTCAGAGCTGCTAGTAAGCTAAGTGCAGTTCTTAATTGTCAAAGAGCTCATATGGGACCATTGTGAGAATTCTGCTTTGAAGGAAAACTGATATTATGAATATTTCCTATTGTAGTTGGTATTTATGCTGTACATATGTTCTCATCTTTCCAAAACTCCATGCTGGAATAGAAATGATAGAATGATAGATTTGTAAGTCTGTCAGTTACTAGCAGCAGCTTTGACTCTTCCACTTTCCCCAGTATTACAATTGAATTGATTTCTTTTGGAGATGTTTCTTTTATTACCGTAAAAATTATTTCTGTTGCTTGGTCTAAGTTCTGTGTTGTTTACAGTCTCTTGATGCACTTTTCCACAGGTAAACCATGGCAGTGATGCAGAGAAAAAGATTTGCGTCATAGATGAGATTGGTAAAATGGAACTCTTCAGCCAGGCTTTTATTCAAGCTGTTCGTCAGACGCTGACTGGCTCAGGGACCATGGTACTTGGAACCATTCCTATACCTAAGGGAAAGCCACTGGATCTTGTTGAAGAAATAAGAAGTAGGAAAGATATTAAAGTGTTCAATGTGAGTAACATTAAATATCCTTAAAGAGCCTTCTGTTCTAGGTTGCTGGTTTGTATTTGGCGCTGTTTAAGAACTAATTGTTACTACCAGTTGATAACTGTGGGTAGCTTGTATGAAATAAGTTTTTTAGTTTCCATTTTATTCTTAATGGGCAGGTGTTCACCTTATTAAAAAAAAAAAATGACAGTTGGCAGTTACTGTAGCAGTCACACAGCTGGCTTTGCTTGTGAGGGGCTGTAGAAGTAATGATACAGTTGTTTTAAAAGGTTTTCTTGCTGTAGTATTATTGCCGTATAAGTATTCATTATTCCTAAGAGTTAAATGTTTTATAGTACAGTCAGGTTTAAATTATTTTTTTTCAGACTGGCTTGCAGAAATATTACCAGTAATCGTATTCAAGAAAAAAAGGCAGCAGTGGAGTTTGCAGAAATGATTTCTAGAAGAAAGACACTTGTAAGTGGAGTGTGCTTTCTCTGGAGTCAGTGAACCAATTTTGGAATTCATTATGTTATTTTTACAGACATAATTCTCAGAATATTAGAGCCTCAAAGTGCATTTCTGATCAGTTACAGGGAGGTTCTCAAAAACTTACCACATCAAAACATAGCCTGTTCACAGGAATATGCGCGTGACGTTTCCTTAACATCTGTAAGTGTCCTGGAGGCTTCACAGAAACAAGCTAAACGCAGCCCCTGATCCTTTGATTTATTTTTCTGCTCAGTGTGTACTATTTGTAGTAAAGAATAAAGCTGTATATCCAAAACTGAACTGTGCATCTCTAGAAATTATGAATTCAGTAAGTGAGACTTACACATCCTGGCTTCCTAAGAGGGGTAATACGCTGTAGAGCAGTATACTGTTGCAGCCTGTTCTTTATCAGATGCACGTCTGATGCATTCTCATGCAGTGAGAATGCTTACTTTGTTTTCATCCAAGTGAACGAGGAAGGAAAAAGCACTGTCTTTAGACTGAATGATCTTAATTACTGCAGAGAAAGCAAACCCTCCATCTTCTTTTTTCCTCTTCAAAGTGGGATTAATAAAAATGCAGTGCTCCAAAAAGTTCCTCAGATTCTTTTACTTGGTAGTCCCATCATCATCTTCAATTTCTGTTTTTTAAATCAAATGCCTATTTAATTAAGTGCTAAAGCAATCCTAGGAGGAAAGACAAGAGAAGATTCCTTTCCTCATATAAGCATTCAACTCCTATCGCTCCTTTCAGAGATAAAACCCCAGGTTTCCCACTGTCAAGTTGATGTGAGTTAGTTGTGAGGCTACTAAAGAGGGATGCATGTGAATGTGAATTTTATATGACCTGCTTTACAGTGGTACGGCAGGGGAAGAGGGAATGGAGAATGCCTCGCTGAAAGTCATGGTCATTCGGTGCTTAGGCTGCAGTCATGGCAAGGCAATAGTGTGTGTTTGGTCCTCTCGGGAGCAAACGGAGTGCTAGGAAACAGCGTTTGGCTTTTCAAGGAAGCTTTTGAGGCTTCTGCTGTCTCTTTTTATCAGGTGATGTTCTGAGGGCATGTACGAGTCAGCCCTGCATTGTTAGCTGTATCAGTCTGCCCATACATCTTTCTCTTAAGTACTGAGTAGACTACAGCCAGCAAAAGTCTTCCTGTAAATTTCAGTGGAGCAATGTTTCTCCAGCTAAAAAGAAATTCACTAAAAAAATGAGCCATCCTATTTATGCTGCTGAGATTAGGATGTGCAGGTTTCTTTGTTTAAACACAGAGTTCTCTGGTGAATCCGTTAGCCAAAAGCACGCGTGTGAAATGTGTGATGGACTGCAATAGTTCCCAGGTGGCAGAGACCTGCTATGCTGAAGTGTTGGGCAGGAGAGCATCTGTCTCACTTGCTCCAGTGACACACTACATGCTCTTTCCCAGCTAGTTAAAACGTGTGCATGAGTAAGAACAGAACCTGCCCATGGGGAGTCAGAGGTGTTCCTGGCTGAAGTAAATACTGGATCCTCAGCTATGTTCTCCGAGGGCTGTGGCATGAAGAGAACCTGGAGTGCCCAAATTGCTCATGATCAGTGATTTCTTAATAACTTTTATGGTGCCTGGAAGTGTGCAGAAGTAGGTGGCTACCTTCCAAAAAAGTTCTGCCTGCTTTGTCACTTAATACGGAGTTAGGCTGCATTCACATCACTCAGCAGAGTTTTCTCAGCCTTCTCATAGTGTCACAAGGGCAGTTCTGATGTTGGACACTAAGTGCATAGAAACAGCTGTTGGGGGTTTTACAGTCCCTTCTGTCTTGAAAGCATATTCAGTGTGTGGAAATGGGCCCAGATGCCCTAAAAGCAGTTGAAGATTTGGTCCCAAATGTTTAATTTATTATGTTTAGAGCACTTCACGATAGGAGCTCTGATATTTAACACATTTCTTTCCATTCTTGCCCAGTTCCATTTTGCTGAGAACAAAACTTTACAGTGAAACTACAGAGGCTCTTTTTGCACTGCCTGGATCTGTGTAGTTTTGCAGACAGTGTCATAAATAGGATCAGATTATCCTTAGCAGCTGGCACATACTCATTTTCTCCCTTTTTCCCATTTATTAACTTCGCTTTCATGAAAGCCATTAGTGAAGTTTGGTTGCATATGCCTTTTAAGAAAGAAAATAAATAGTTAAATGGATCAGAAGAAGAAACGGTTCCATTTGAACAAACTGTACAAGAGTGATTTCCTTGACAGTATGTTAACAGTTAGGGGAAGAAAGCTTTTGTCCTCTACTGTTGCCTGCTTGGACTCTAGGTGGTAGTTTCCTCCGAATTACCTAAATGCTTAGTATAAGAAGCATCTACAGTTGTTTTCAACTCCCTGTTTAAAAATCTACCCATCTGTTTGTGCATTCAGTACACATACTGGGGTATTTGTTCTCTCCGGGAAAGCTGCCTGCACAGAATGTCTCCAGATCTTAAGAGGAGACTTGTATCTATCAACCAGCCTTTGTAAAACAGTTGTGAAAATTTCCCAGCGCTTGGCACTTTCTCTGTGCAGCTCTCACTGGACTTCTGGCATGTAGGTATGGAAAAGGCATAGATAAAATGTAGTATTGTTTTTGTTGGCTGTGAGACGGTGGGAAGAGCTATTAAATGTTCAGAAGGTCCTTTGAAAGTCAGGATATCAGGACACTTGCTGTGAGATTTAGAGTTTGGCTGATCTATGCTCTGTGCCTTGTTTACCTTGGGGTCTTTCAATAGCCTTACTGAAGAGCAATTCTATTCTTTGTTGTCTTGCCCTCTTTGTTATTGTGGGGTTTTCTGTTTATCTTATAATAGGCTTGGAATGATACTCTATAAACAGCACCATTTTCAGGCAGATCTTCCCTTTCACTCCCTTTTTTTAATGTCACTTTTTCATCAGTCCCATGTTGATCTGCTGTCTTGAATTCAAGTGGTGTAGGTGAGACCACCATCTCTAGGTTTTACAGTGTTGGTTTCCAGTATTTGCATAGGATGTCTGTGACTAAACAGCAGTAGGCTCCTAGGGCCAGATTCTTCAGGTAGGACTGTCACCTATTTAATAATAATAATAATAATAATAATAATAATAATAATAATAATAATAATAACAACTTTCTCCTGTCCGGTATTGACTGTAGTACTGGAAGGGATACAAACCGTTGCGCTCAGATCTTAAATGCAGCTACAGGGAATGCAGTGACACCTTGCTGATAGAGAGTTTTATGCGGTGCATAGCGTGTCCTTGTCAAACAGTATTTCTCAAACTTTGTTAAAAATATGAACACCCTTACTTTCTTTTGGCTCATCTGTCTCTGTCTGATTTCTTCCTGCCCTCTCTGCAGGGATCTGAACAGTGGGGAAAGTTTCTTAGCCTGTTTAAAATGAGGCTTTTGCTGACACTTCACAATTGCTTGTTAACCCTTTCACCACCCCAGCCATCTCCCTGGATTTTGGTTGAGTTAGTAATGCATGGCACTGTGGGTCAGTGGGCTCTCTATCAGGACCCAGTCTATCAAGAAGGAGTAATTTACACCCCCCCTTCCTTCCCCCCACACCCCCCTCTGAGCCAGGTCTATGCTCTGTCTTTGCTGCACCTGGGGAACGCAGCTGACTAGCAAGTGCTGGCGTTTGCTCGGCAGTTTACAGTAATCTCTACATGCTGCAACGCAGATGGGCCCAGCAAAAGATGGGACGCTGGGCTACATGGATTTTCACATGTACTGATCTTAAAACCCAACGTTTCCATGGACTGGTCAACCAAAGGCATACCTCAGTGTACTATAAAAGCTCCCCAGCTTCCGCAAGTAGTCTTCCCCTCCCCCCGCCCCCCGCAAGGTGTTTCTATCCTGCAATGCTAAGGTTTCTCAGAATACAGAGTTGTGCTGCTAAGCCTGTTTTAATATTTTTCATTGCAGATGTTTTTTGACTAGGTCTGTCATCCTAATAAATACAACCCTTTGAAGTACTGAAGATTATATTTGGTAATTGAAAAGGATTTCTAGTAATGACAAAAGCACATACTGGTTCTTCGAGTGATTCTTGTTAGTTATTCAAGCCCTGAATAATGCTGCAAAATACCATGGGTAATTAGATCAAAAAGATCACTGAATATTCAATTACATATGCAGGTTTGTGGGTTTAGCTTATTGTGTTCTCAGTAGCAGAAGGCGGCAGGTGTTTGACACTCAACATTCTTCCACTGAGAAAGACATGCATTTGAATTTCTGCTTTGTTTGGTTTTGAAGTAAACACTGATATAGAGGTTATTCATCAAATGACATCAGTTTTAATTTCTCTTTCTCTAGGTTAGTAAGGAAAACAGAAACAGCATTTTGCAAGACGTCTTGGCAGCTGTGGAATCTTGCAGAAAATGAAGATCTTCTATTGCCTGTAAACACTAAAGCTTTTATTTTAACAAAACATTACAACATTTTGCGAATGTTTTTGAGTCTGTGCTTCCTGCTTTAGCTCCTGGAGGCTTTCCTGGAGCCTTCAGGGTAAGCAAAGTAAAGCTGGTAATACTCTAATGTGAAAATGAGGTAGCAGGATTCTTATATTCAGTTCACAAGCTGATCCATTCAAGAAAATGAACAGATGCATAGTTAACATCCAGTTCTAATCTGGGTATTTGAAAGTTAGGTGGTCTACTCTGATCCTAGTTACACCACGTAAAAGCAATTAACTGTCAAATCTGTTTGAGATCTTCGTCTTTCAGAGTATGGTGTGGACTGTTCTGCCTAGAAAGCAATTCAGTATCTGGAACTTAGCCCTGCTGTAACAGAGCAGAACCCTGCCCACAATGTCTGTGATGTGCTCTGCCTGGTTTGTGTAGAAATACCTTTGCTGTTGGTGACCCAGCTTAGGTGTGCCCACGTGTGTTTCAGCGTGGGTGGTGACCATTCATGAGGTAGAAGGAATAAGCAGATGCTCTATCCCTACCCCCAGACACCCTTCTCTCCAGTTGCAGTACAAGAAGGGGTTATCTAGAATTTCAAGGAAATTTCCTGTAGTCTCAAGTGACGTTTACAGAATTCCACTTCAGGAATAAAAATAACCAACTCTAATCTCTCCTAAGTGGCCCAGACATGTTGATAAGAGGGCTGCATTTTGGGTTTATTTCCAAGTTTCTGATGGCAATCCTGCCTCGCACCCCCTTAAAAAATTATATATATAAATCTTCAAGTCCATGAAGTTCAGTCAAATCTTGACTTGTGTTTTTCATGCAGGGTTATTAAGTCAGGATCGACTTAATACTGCATTTGTCTGTATGGGTTTTACAGTCTGTTTAGTGATACTTTTTGTTTGGTTGGGTTTTTTTTTCTTACTCAATTCTTTACATGGTTAATGGTGAAATAAGAAGTGTTTGAGAGCGTTAGACAATGTGTTTCCCTGTGAGGTGTGCAAATGTGTTCAGGAGAAGTGCTACCACTTAATCAGTTTTGCATGTTGTGAAAACAGAATTCCTTCCCAGGTGCACGCTTGTTCATTGTGCGATTTATAGTCATCTCTGGCTGTAAAAAGTTGTTAAGAATTCAGTTGTTTCTTAACTTTTTTCTGTTCAGTTCAACAACTGTTAATATGAGCAAACTATTTAAAAGCATTTTCAAATATCTATTGTATTTATTGTTATCTATTTCTGTAAAATGGACACGCAAAGCTGTAGGGGGCTGGATGGGGAGAGGCATTTTTCCAGGTGCCTTGGAAACAGCAGGCAGTTACAGGATGCCATGGCCTTGTACCCTGACTGCCCATTACACTACCATTCTGCAGTTGAGTCTTAAATGAGCACTGACCTTTAAAGCTAAATAAAATTGAGATATTTGACACTTCTGTAGAGTCTGGGGTGGGGAGTTACTTTGGGAGTGATGGCAGAGTTCAGTTTTCCAAATTCCAAATTCAGCCAGTGTTGTTGGGAGTTTCATCCCTTTAAGTGGTGGTTGTTCTTCACAAGAGTAGATATATTGCCCTGCATATAATGCCATGATACCTGCTGTAGTCCCATCATTTAATAGACTGTAAAAAAAGAATCATAACAACAAGTTTGCGAAACTTTTGCCAGTGTGCTTATAGTACTTTGAAGCCATTGCCTCATGGTGCAAGGAAGACCTTTTGTAGTGAGGGTAGTTAGTCCCTGGAAAAAGTTCCAAAATGGAGGTGCATTTTTCCTTCACTGGAACTGCGAGTGAAGTATCAGCCCTTTTAAATCAAAGGGTATTTTTGCCACTGACATCAGTGGCTCTTGCTTTCTGCTACCTATCTCAAGATTGGTGAGAGTCTTTAATTTGTTGTTGTTCTTTTTTTAAGCCCATCTTCTCTCTGAGCTACGGAGTGCTTTCCAAGAGAAATAAAGAGAAATTTTGTGATCTGTGTTCAGCAGAAGATCCTAGATGACCTTAACAGGCATGTCTGGCCTTTAAATATGAGACAGTCCTGCAGAAGTGATTCGCCTGTTTGAAATATACATCGAGTGAGTTAGAAAGTAGTATTTCCACCTGAACTTAGTTTTTATGGCACCCTGTGCTTACTTTAGAGGTAAAAATTTATTTTCTGTTCTTGCACTAGTAAAATATTTGGAAGGCCTTGAGAGCACTGTAACAACAAACAGAGCATTCACAAATCCCCTGATGGGTCGATTTTACTAATAGCACACATTTGGTGAAAATAACCTGATGTACCAGCAAGATTCCAGATGACAACATTAGTGCACCTGCAGGTTTTAATTGGTGCAAAAAAGGGGAGAATATGAGGTACCAATTACTCTCTCAAAGCCTGAGAATTGAGGATGTTTTTAGCAAGGAGGCTTGTAATTCCAACATAAAATTGCGCACAGCATGGAATAAACAGGGCCTGCATTATTTATCATGCATTAGACAATTTTTGACTTGTAAAACTCTGAGAAGGCTGAGAGAGGTGAATCTTTAACACAGGACCTACTGCAAAGTTAATTATAAGTAATATGTCTGTCTTGCAGATTTAAGGATGTAGAAGCACCAGTGAAACTTTGTAATTAAATACCAGCTCCCAATCCAGGGAGTAATCTAAATATGGCAATAATTGGGTAGTTGTTAAATAAGCATTGATGAGGAGATGATTATTACATGCTGGAGAATTTCACTGGTAATTCTAATCTTCTAAAATGAGCTGCACAAAATTCAGCTAATCTTTAACTTAAATTCCCCAGCAAGAGCAGAGCGGTCACTTTGTAGGTTGGAGCCAAACGCAGATGATGTTTCTTGCTTTATTCTAATGAATAGCTTTTAAAAAAAGCTGTGAATGACATCGCAGAGACTCCTAAGAACTTAATAGTTTCAGAATGTCATTCACAGATATTGAGAATATCTGGCCATCTTGTTGAGGGGAAAAAGACTCACGCTGCTAAGTCCTTTTTGTTAACATTTGTCTTAAATGCAGTGAATGCCAAGATTTTCTGTCTCTGGGAATGAGGTGAGACTTTTCAATGAGAACTCCGGTTCCTTGCAATAGAAGAAGTTTGTATCACACTTCAAAATGGAGAGAACAGCAGGACCTCCAGCATTTATATTTTGGGATGAACGGAAACAACCTTTGTACGTGGCACCCATCACTGTTTCCTACTCACTTGCCGTGGTGGGAAGCAGCCAGGCTGAGGACCAGACAGGGGGCTTGCCAGCGTACCTGGAGGATGTGAGCAGTTCAGCAGCCTGTGAGTGGCTTCGGTAAAATGTTACTTTTTACCAGATTTCTGGACCATGTTTCACCTTTAGGAGTGTAGCACCTGGCTTTTACTGCATGATGTAAACAAAAGCCTATTAGTGAAAGGAAAGTTTAGGAAAACAAAATGGGAGGGGGTGTAAGTATCCCACATTTAATGCAAGGGCTGAAGTACTGTGTTTGTGCTTGTTTTACCATATACTCATTATGCTCCTTCCTGTAGCCGGCTGTACTGTATGTGTTCCTCTCTGGTTGTGAGAGCCCCGCTGAACCAGTGTGGATAAAATCACTCCTGATGTTTCTTTTCAGCAATGGTGATTATTATCTGGGGTTAAGCTAGGGGAGCAGATCCCTTCATCCCTTCTGACATCTGTGTGAAAGAATCTCATGTACCAAATGCTCTTGTGGATTGAGTGCTTGAGTTCCTCAAAGGATGCGTTCAGCCTGCTAGCGAGACGGGAATGTCACTGCTCTCAGGTTGTAGAAGCAAGAAGGTTCTGGGCTGGCTGAACGAGCATCAGGCAGGCTTCTGCGTTCAGCTCCTGCTGAGGAAGTGGCCTCTGCAGCTCTGGAAAAATTGAAGCACAGCACCTGAATCTTCAAAACTGACACCAAATGGAACTGCATATAAAAGGTACGTATGTGTTGGTGGTGGCCATCCTTCCTGCATCATGGCTGTGGTAAGAGATCAGACGTGTAATGGAGGCAAACTGTTCAGCCTGAGCAACTTCAGGGCCAAGTTTTAACAGGGGCATTATGCACTGTGAAACCTATCATCAGTGCCACAGCTGACTTAAAAGCAGTGAAAGTTGGGTCTGCTTTTCATTCAGAGCCCAGCTAGTGGGGTTCCCGAGGTGTCACAGATAGATACCTCCATCTTGCATCTCTGAAGCACCTCATATGTAAGGTTAAGTATCGAGCTGCTTAGGTCTTTCAGGAAAAAAAGTATGGCTAAAGCCTTTGTGTATCTGTAGGCACTGGTGCTGAGAGTAATATTCCTATGGACTTGAGTGCCTTTGGTGATGCGCAGAGCTGTTCTGAGCAGCTTACTGCTGAAATTAGGCCTTGTGTAAAGGTTAGGTACCTGTTCGTTAGCTTTGTGTGCATCAGAGCCTTAAATGTGTCTTCCGTCATGTACGGAGTAATTGGGTCTACCTCATGCAAACACGGGGGAGAGGTCTAAGATGTATTTAATCAATACAACCTCATATCTAGTTCCAGGTTTCATTTCTAACCATCATGTCTGATTATTCTGTAGGATTGGCCCATATTTAAAAACGCTGCACATAGCAGTAGTCTTATTAATAACAGCAGCCTATCTGCAAAATTATGGAGAAATGTAACATGGGAGAGTTTGTGCTGTCACCTACGATTTATTTTTTTTGTTGTTATAAATGTGAATGGTCACTCGGGTTTTTTCAGCCCACTATGCCGCAGTAACAACTTTAAGGCAAAATAAAAACCGTGTAAGACGTGGCTACGAAAAAGAACTAATTTTTGAATTGTACCTTGACTCCTGCTGTGGAGTGTGTGCCCTGTCCCTCAACAAAGGAGGTAAGACATGCCTTTTCTGGCAGACACCCTGTGCAGCAAAAGGCTGGCCTTCATGGCTTGCTGCTGTCCCCAGAGTTATGCTCTGGGGGCTGGTGGCTTGAACTAAGCCAAGAACTGTGAGGCAGCTGCACTATCTCAGGGTGTGGTACCAGACGCCATGGAGATGGTACAGTCTCTTCAAGCAGATGGGTGCTGGAGGAAGGTGGTGTTGCTGGGCCTTGGTCCACGCTAAGCAGATACAGAAGCCTGCCACTGGAAGGATTTGCGCAGCTGTTTCCCAATCTGGTTTAATGCACTTGAGTTGGATACATAGAATAATTTAGGTTGATTTGGACTACTGGAGTTACTTATTTTTGATGGAAATTAATTCAAACGTAAGTTAAAGATGTGAAAATTGGAGGCCTAAGTGAGGCTAACTGAAAGTCTTTAGTGCTTTCCACAGCCGCCTGTTTGCCCTGCTTCCACACAAAGCAGGGCTTAGGAAGACAAAGTAGTGATGGTTTATCTTAGTAGCCTGCCATGCCAAAGCCCCCAAGGCAGAAATGGGGCTCGTGGCTGTTAGTAAGAGCCCTCTACCTACCTGTATGACCTCCATCCTTCATTTGTGAAGAAACACTTTGTGAGCGGGGTGGTGGGAGGAGAGGTACAATCTGCTGGGAATGGTCAGAAGGGAGCAGCTGATTCAGTTTCCTCTTCCATATCACACCCGGATGCTGAAGGAGGCATTAGTAGGGCCTAAACTGCACTGATGACTATGTGTCTCGGGGGCTGTACGTGAATACTCTGCTTTGGCTGTTGTGAATGTGAGCAGAATTTTGCCTAGGTGGTGCCGAGCTTTACAAGTAATCAACTCGTCAAGATCTGAAGTAAAAGACAAACAATAGATTTCTCAATTTCATAAGGCAGAAAACAAGTGAAACCAACTCAAAAAAAGAAAACCCAAAAACTGCTGCCACACAAAACATACTGGGATCATTTTATTTTCACTAGGTGTTATTTAGTTCTACTACTTATAGTCTTAAGTGTGGCACAGTAGGAAGCTCAGAATGCAACTGTGTATCACCTAACAGTAATGAGACTTAGCTACAGCATCTCTTGCTAAATCTTCCTTGTTAATTGGGACAAGACAGCCTGGCTGCACATCATTGTGTTGAGAATTAGAAACAATCTATGGTAGTTACAGTAAAGAGGAACAGCAAGACACTGATAGCTGCAATTTTTTTAATTAAAAAAAAAAAAGAGAATGAGGAGAGCACGCAGGTGTGTGTTTAGACGCTATAGTAGAGGATTTGTTGTAGCCTTTGGCTTCCAAAGTAGTCATGCATTCCTGTAAATCGGTGTTTCTCAAACTTGTGAAAGCGTGGCCTCCCTTTTTGCATAATCTGTCTTTACGCCACTATTAAATTGTCAGCAGCTCAGTTTCTCTAGGGGAGGGAAATCAGAAAGCTCTGTAATTACTGACTACAAGTCTTTATGGACACTAAGCTGTGTCCAGCAATTAAAGGCATTTAGCTGTTCCCTTCCTAATACAAACACTTCCAGACAATAATTACAGCCTGCTTTGCACTTCCTTGTCCTTGAGGGGGATTCCCCTGGGCCCTTTTGCAACTCCCAAGGGGGCTCTTGGCTGGAGTTTGAGAAACACTGCTGTAAACCACACAGGAGCACAAGATGATACCTAAGAGCAGCTGTTTACGCAAAGTTGCTTTCTTTGCAAATAAGGTGCACCATATGCTTTGAAGGCTTTCCATGCACTGGATACTTTCTTTTCTCACGCTTGACTTTTGTTAATCTGTGTAGCATGGCTCATTCGCACAGTATTTCAATATGGCTGCATGCAGTATATCAATCTGTGATGCTGTGTTGTTATTCAGAATTGCCACCTGCATAACATGTTAAAGAATAATAAAAAAGAGATCTGCTGTTGGAAAAAAAAAAAATCAGATTTAGCTCTAATGTTACAGTACATGTTGTACTGTCCTTTTATGTATTCACTGCTTCTGTTCAAAGCTGCCTTTTGCTGTGTGTTATATGTCAAACGCCAATTAGTTTGCATGCAATCAGCTGTTTAGTTGTGGCAGGAAAGAAATGTCTCGTGTGCTTTTCACTGAGTTGTATTAATATTTCCCACTGTATTCATTCATGATTCCAACTGTTCTAGGGGAAGGAACATTAAACAACATTAAGGTTGTGTTTGTTGTTACAGGATTTACAAGAACCTGAGATGAGGTGGCACTGTGTGTTTTTTAGGACATCTTCTGACCCTACCCATGCCAAGGCGTTTAGCTGAAGAACATCTGCCCCAGAGTGTTCTTGTGTAGAAGTTAGAAAAATAAACATTTGAAGGCTGCTTGTTTTACATTTGAAAGAACCTAAACACCTAAACCCATGTGCAGCTCCCTGACCTAACTCTGCCTTTATGTCATTCTAAGAAGTGTGTGGCCCTTGCACTAGGCATACTCTTTACTGCTCCTCAGACAGGCTTTGCTGAGAAGCGGTGTCTTCCAGGGCCATGTCTTCTTGGCTGGCCCTTCTGCACTCCAGGTTCTGACTCATGAATATGGCATGGGCCGGACCTGCCTCTCGCCGCCGTCTAGGTTCTGTAGCATCGGTTGCTTCACAGGTCTCAGTGAGTTGCTGGAAAGAAAGAAAGAAAAAATTAACTAGTTTTTGGGAAATTTCTAAAAGTAACGCTTCAGCTATTTTTTGAAGTGGCAGGTGAAAAAAGTTAAAAATTGATTTAGGAATATCATTCTGTGAAACTGCATGTGATTCTTAACATGCATTATTCATAAGGAACTTCTGAAGAGGTACTTGTCACACTTTGTCTAACGCATAAATTTGGAAAGAAAAACAGACCAGGAGCTAGAGGTTTAGTACCACAGATGTACATGTATAGAGAGCTGTAAAATAATTTGGATTGAAAAGGACTTCTGGAGGTCATCCAGCCCAAACCACTGCTCCAAGCAGGGCTGACTTCTAAGAAGTTAATTGGGGTTGCTCTGGGGCTTGCTTTATACACCAAATTTTAAATCTAACTTACAAAGAAACCTTTTCATCAAAACTGGAATGCAATTATCAGTCTGAAAGCGTTATGCGCAGTGTCACCCCACTGTAGGGAGTCCATTAGTATAAAAGCTGTGCTGTGTTAACGTTTAAACACTTCCTCCTTACCACTTTCAAATAGGCACCTGGACTCCGAGCAGTTACTTTGGCCGGGACTCGCTTCATCTAAATTTAAGCATGTAGTCTTAGTGTATTGTCTAGGCTGTCAATGGTTGGCAGAGAGATATGAGTATCCCAGGGGAAGATTTCCTCCTGACAGCTGTAAGGATGAAGTGAATTGTCCTCTCCACTGAAGACAGAGGCCACAGCAATAATCTACTGAGACTTCATGCCCAAATTTTACATGGCTTAAAGTTAGACAAGGTGAATCCTACCATTAGTGCTCAGTATTGCAGACTGGCTGAGTTCTTGCAAATTAGGCTATAAACTCTTCAGAGCTGGAATTATGCCTTGTCATCTGATACGTTCAGCTGTACACGTAGTAATATACTTAATGCTCATTAGAGTAATAAAGCAGGATTGGACCCTGCTTCCAGGGTAACGTTCAGTCAACTTCTGCCGAAGTTCATGGCAAAACTCCAGGGAACTGTACCATACATGGTATTTTTGGGTTGAGAGCAAAATACACACAGGCTAAGGAGCTTTTTTGACTTGGGGTTTGGAGAATTCTTTGAAGATTAGGGAAGTTATACACAGGTCAGAATGAGAGTAGCAGGAAAGTGGTTTGGACTTTCATATCCACAATTTTCCCATTGCCAATTTGGTTTCCATTTTGATAGGCCAAATGTGAAAGTCAGTCTTAATTATGCTGTCACTCAACCTTGAGTTGCAGTCGCCCTTTATCTCCAATCCATCTTCTCACATTACTGCTCTGTAGTGCTGAGGTGAAAGTTTCAAAATTCAGGAAAGCAACTGATGGCAACCAAAGTTAAATAAATATACTTCAGTAGATAATAAAACAGTAACACTACTATGTGCATTGAATTTTCCAGGAAAGATGGAAATAGAACTGGGGCCCTACTGGGAAGAGGGCTGAAAGTTCTTTGTGTGTACTGTTTTTGCTGTTAGAAGATGCTGAATCACAGGGCATGCAGGTTTCCTTTGGGAAATACTTCCTACAAATTTCCTTTAACTAACCCTTTCAAGCAACAAGGTTTTCAGTTCCTGGATTGAATGCCTGGTCAGAGAGAGGGACAGAATAAGTGCACCGTTCGGTGGAAACCATTCCTCTTTGTACAAATAATTTAGTCCTGCATAAGCAAGCAAGGAAGGGGCTATTTAGTCTGCTTGTGATGGTACTCATCACCTGGGCTGCAGAAAACGGAGACCTAAGCCCGTGCTCTGAGTGAAAGGAAGTGGGACTTTGCCCCAGTTTGCAATTTCAGGTGTGTGCTTAACAGCCAAACGGTCTATTACTTACAAAAACATCACTCTCATATACACACTAATATTAAACAGTCTCATTTTCATTGTGATGCAGCAAAATTCAAAATGAATACCAGAAAATAGAAGACTATTTTCTGACCAGTGAGAAGGAAGAAACCAAACAGTGGTGAGGACCGTTCAAGAAGCTGATGGGAGAGTCATACAGCAGCTCACGCTCAGTGGTGCCGTTCTGGCTTCAGCCTTACCCGAGCTGCTTGACTTGCTGCTCTCGCAGACGGGCCCATGGCAATATTCATACTGCTGGATGACTGGGTGTCACTGGTGTTACCTCCGTCTGCAGCCGAGAGCCCAGAAATCACCAAAGCACTTGAAAAACTTCTCTTGCCGAAGAGCAGGCTGAGAGTTGAGCTGGTGGAAGAGGCCAGACTCGACCTAAGCATGGCTGCAGCTCGGTCCTGCACAGTCAGCTGGCCAGCACCAGGAACAGCAGGGGACTGGGAAAACACAGATGTTGCCGAGTTGTGGAATGACAGCTGACTACTAGAAAGCCTTTGGGCTATTTCGTGGGCAGATGTAGATGTTTGGATGAAAGGCTGGCGGCTTTCTACAATTGGTCCCGAGTGACTTGAAGCAGGGGGCCTTTGGTTTAAAGCAGTGTGTGCCTGGATGGACTGACTCCTGGGTTTTCTCCTGCCTTTAAAAGAAAGATTAATATACTTAAGTAAGTGGCATCCTGATGAACTCCATGCTATTGACAGTGTCCTGTGTGTACATATTACTATTGGCATATTACTACTGGTTTTATCAGCGTAAGAATCCCAAGAATAACAGAAATAACAGATTGCTAAACCCGTGAACCTTTTTGTGCTTTCCGCTACAAGGCTTCTGGCTTTTGGTCAGAATAGCTGCAGTGGTTCTGCACCAAGCCAAAAGAGAGGAAAATGAGAAGACACCCCAAGGAAAGTACTCTAATCACAGGCTCACACCTATTCTGCCACGCACATTTTAACCCACCCAGTGAATGGTTGAACGTAGTGTTGTTGTACCTTCGGCTCCCCTTGGACAACCACACTAAAGTAGGGGATGTTGAATATCCAACTTAAATGGCTTGGAATACTTCAATGCAAAAATAAAACCAAAAAACTGTGAGCTAAACCAATGGCACATTAAAAAGAATTATTCCTGCGTATGGGGAAAGAGAATTTGAGAATTCAACCAAGTGGAAGACTACAGTGTTCAAGCCACAAGACAGTTTTTAAGACTAATATTAAACTATATCTGAGTTCTGAGAGTGATGTTTACAGTATATCACAGGCTGGAAAGATGTGAACACCACTAGTTAGGGTAGTCTGTTGGAGGTCTGAACAAGATCCACATAAGGCCCTTGCCCCAATCTGTGAAACATCTCGATGCAGCCACTGTTGGATACGGAGAATAGATTAGATAAGCTATTCTGACATGCCTAGACAATTTATATCTTCCCGTACATACACCCCCCCATTTTTAACATTTATATCAATGCCTTATTCAAACAAATAATTTCTGTATTTCTTAATGTTTGCATATTTAAATAGGCATAGAATGAAAAATAAATGAACTTATTGGCCAGTGAACCCACCAGATACCTGCTTGCACCCGGGCACCCTGCAAATGGCATGCAGCGAGCTGGCATGAGCCACAGGCCCCAGGTGAGTTTTGTGTTTCTGCAGACAGCCTCTAACCCAGGCTTACGCAGCAAATACCCAGTCGCAAAAGTGCCTGCTTGGCTTTTTTGCTTTCCAGGAAACTCCAAACATTAACCCAAGCCGGCATTTTGGTTTCCTAGCTATAGCTGTAGGGTAGAGAGTTGATGGCAGGAAATCAACGCCATCAACACAGAAACAAGTTTTGCTGGCAGGCACTTCCAGGTTGTTGGTAATTTGTTTTTTCTTTGGTTTTTCCCAATACCTGAACTATGGAGGAGAGGGAAGCACTGAAACTCCTCCAGATACTGAAATTTTGCAGGCATAAAGGAATACATCTCACGCTGTCATCTAGAAACGTGATTTTTCTGAATTCAGGGGAGTTCCAGTAATGCAAAATTTTGTAACTATTGACGTTATATAGCCGAAACACACTGTTTTATATCTGCAGACCCGCTTTCCAGAGGCTGGTATCATTAGCCCCATTTTTTCAGATGCTGAAAGCAAAGAGAATTTAGGTAGCTTGGCACAGAGTCAGAAGACAGAGCTGGGCCACAACCTAACTGGAGCTCTTTAGCTGGTTTGGCAAGCACTGGACACTTTCGCATCCCATTTACAACGTATCTTTACAATACTACTACATTTACGTTATTTTTTACAATAAGATAAAAATAATTTTCCTAAGATGGCATGCAAAGCAGCATTGTCTGCAATAAGAGCCCCAAGATCTCTGCTTGAGCAATGGGACACATGCACGTGGCTCCTGTGTGCCACGTTGCCAGTGTCCTCTGCCCTGCAGCCGTGATCAATAGGGAGGGCACGTGCTGTGATGGGGGTCAGGCCTGGCTGCCACACGTCTGGCCTCCGCAGGGATTCAGGTTCTTCAGACTCCAGGGTTTTGTTTAAGTGCTTTGGTTTCCCCATCTGATGGTTGTTTTAATAATGTTACCCTTTTTAAATAAAAAGAACGGTCTGGAATTAAGAACAGAGGGGCTGTGGTGTGTTAGTTTGCACAGGGGCTAATCTGGCCAAACATCTGTTTGTGATTTAAACTGCCAAGCTGACCCCTGTCCAAAAGTATTCCATATTCATCCCAAAGGCAGTGGTTAGAGCATTGGACAGAAGACCACCCGCGTCTACACATAAATAACTCTGTCCCTGAAAACACTTAGGAAACAAAGGCTGTTCTATAAACTGCATCATGAAATAAGGACACTTTGGGGGAGAACCCCACACATTTCCAATGGTCCCGATTTTGGTCACACTTTTATATAGCGCTTTCATTGCATTTTGCAGACTCAGTGGCACCAGGCTGCAAAATGAAATATGAAATATGAAAACATTAAATGCACTTGATTCATAGATTATAAGGCTAGAAGGGATTGCTGTGATCATCTAGTCTGCTGTGCTAAATAGCATGGGCCATAGAACTTCCTGGAATTAATTCCTGTGTGGTATTATTAATTACTATGATTATTTTCAAGAAACGCATCCAGTATCTCCAGTCACGGAGAATCCATCTTAACTCTTAGTCACTTGTTTCACTGTTTATTTACTCTCACCGTTCAAAATGTGCACTTGATTTCAAATCTGAATTTGTTTAGCTTTGTTATAGCCACGTCTGCTCGAATCAACTGTCTTTGGTCACCTTTTGTTGCCCAGGTAAGTACTTACAGACTATGATCAAAGCATCTTTTACAATACAGATTGTTTGAAAGCTCTTACTCTTTCACTACAGGATGTATTTCCCAGATCTTTGATCATTTTTTGGCTCTTCTTTGAACTCCTTCCAAATTAAAAATGTCCTTCTTAAATGAGGACACTAGGACTGCGCGCGGTTGACCAACAGTGTCCTGAACCAAAGTCAGATTGACGGACATGCGTTACCCAGGTCACCCTCTTCATTCTGCTTTTTTAACAACAGGCATAGCATAAGTTCTTTCCCGGTCCTCTGGCATTGCCTCAGTGTCCCGGTACTTACTTAAGATCAAACAGAGCTTGCTTTTTAACCAGCTCTCTTAAAAACCTTCTTGAATGAAAGTCATTTGGATTTGCTCAATTAAGCATATAGCTTTGATAGCCACTCTTTCATGTTCTTTGTAGCTGTTAGGATGGAAGGAACTACTTCATGATCAGATCATAGAAACAGATCATCTGCATTTTTCTCAATACAAACCAGACATTTCTTTTCTCATTTCTACATTATTGGCAACTCTCCTTTTCTATATAGCATCGGATTGAAACCGCTGTTAGGATTTCTTTTGCTTCTAGTACTCTTTAAAAATAAACAGCCACAAACCCACTTTCGTCTTTTTGTCCCTAACGACGGTAGCCAGAAATTTCTCCTTGTTTCATTCTCTTTCTCTTATCAGCGGTCTCTCAGGACTGCATACTGATTTGCATTTGCTGTTTTCCACTTCCTTGCATTTGTTGCGCATGTCTTCATTTTACCTCAAAGCCAGGTTGCTTTTCTTAACCAAGTGTGACCTTCTCTCTTGATTGTGGTTTTCTGGGCACCCAATACATTCTTTTAAACAACTCACAATTAACTTTCATTCTTGTATGGCATGCTCAGGATCATTATCTTACAATTAAGTTTGCCATTCTGATTACTGCAGTGTCAAGTTATGAGTACGCACATGGGGATTCTTCTAACGCTAGACTCAATTAAAAGCAGCAGTTATTTTATTCTTACAACATGATTTATATTCAGGGCAAGATTTTCTTCAGTCCTGTCCATTATCGGTAATGATAGGTCAAAATGATCTAACGGGAAACAAACAAGTTTCATACCCCTCTAGTTCTCGCCGTTAATTTATACAGTAATACCACAGCTTGTTGAAAGGTTGAGTTAATTGTCTTTGCATTGCAAGTCCTGATCCCACAGTGATAGGTCTCACAGTGACCCACCACCAAACTTCCAATGTGAAGGCCAGTAGTTCTACCTTGTGAATATGTCTTGAAGTACTTTTGAATCCATAATTTAATATGAGAAGGGCTCAGCTATTATCTGACAGAATGATTGGCAACATTTAATTTTCTCCTGGTAACTGCTGTATAGACATAAGAAGTTCTTTCCTATTTGTTCTCCACATGCGCTGATGAACAGCCAAACCAATTCCTCAAATAAATTGTCACGGTCCTTCCAAGATAATTAAGATTTTTGCATAGCTTCACTCCTGCTGTTCCCAGACAACAATAAGCACAGGTTTAATAAGTACGAGCTCCCCGCATTGCACACGTAGACTCCCTCCCATCTGCATTTCTCATTCTGGCATTGTTAGTGGCACTTCCTAATCTAAAAGTTGCACATAAAGGAGTTTGAGAGTGAAACCTTTGGTGAATCACGTTTGTCTTTTACCCTCCTAGTAAATACCTGGAACAGTATCAGGAAGCTGTCTCCCACATGTGCTTGGTCATTAGGAAAGACAAAGCTTTCTAAAATTAGTTTTCCACTGGACATGAGCATGCCCCAAAAGCATCTGCCTATGCAGCCCCTCAGGAGAAGACTACAGAAAAGCCACATAAATTGTGCAAATACCTGTACGCTGGTGGACCTCTTGAGATGAAGCTTGCAACTGAGGGGTTCCATCTCTGGTGGGCTGCGAGCTACTGCACTGGCTTGAATTGCCCGTAGAATTGCTGTTAGACGAAGACCCCCCTCCACTCTCCGCCTCTTCACCGTTACCTCTCTCGTGGTGAGCTGCATGGCAGTCCTTCCGCATTCTGTTTGCAGGAACACACACATGGTCAGCCATTTATTAGGCACAAAAATCTGTGCCACCAACGTTAGGTGCCTTCAAAATGTGTAATTGTAGTCCCTCATACCTCCCTAGGTCTTTTGACATTTTATGAGATGACAAAGATGATGAAGTGGTAAGCGTACTTGGAACAAAATTGTATACAACAAAAACCAAGTCTTTCCTTGTCTGTGTTAAGTGGCTTTGGAGCCCTGCAAGACCTTAGGACTCTACCTAATGTTACAGTGATCTCTAAAGATAAACTTTTGCATGAGGTAACCAAGTAGCGAAGAAGGGGAATGGGCTGGAGGAAGCTTAGTGGGAATGAGCTGCATGGTGGGAAACTAGCATATTAAGCCTCAAGATTTAATCTTGGCATTTTAGCATAGGTCTGAACATGCAAGCTGGCTCTTCATGGTCCCCTGCCTCTCCTCAGCCACAGTGGCGATAGGGCAGGTGGAGGGAATGAGACAAGAGTGAGTTACTGCTGCATGAAAAGCGTGTGTAGGAATGAGAGATGGAATGTGTCAGAAACTGATCATGTATACCTAGGGGAAGTCCGGCGGTTTTGGTGGATAGTAAGTATGTTTCTAGATGTGTTTTGGTCAAGAACAATGACTTGGGGATGATCATCTCTACTGCCAAAGCTTTGGAGCATAACCCACCATAACCCACCAACACATTTACTCGTGTTTTGACATGTCATGGAGTTACAGAAAAGATACCGTTATTTACAAAGCATAAACAGTAAAATTCCCTAGAATAAGGCAAACATCTGTAGTGCTAAGTGATTTGGTAATGAATCTTATTAAACGTGTAGAAAGCTTTACTTAAAAGCCTTCAATGAGTTAACAAATTTGCTTTCTGCTGTATCTGTAAGGTTATTTTGCTATATTCTGAGTTATTTGCAATTAATTTTTTACTCATAGATAAGAGTATGGAATTACTCTCTTTTAATAGAAAATACAGTGGAACCGAGACTGTGGGGTCTCTATCTGCATAGCCAAAATTTAACACCTACCTTAACCATTTGGATCTGAACCACTTTTTAATGTTGTCCAAACTGACAGGTCCCCCCCAAATGTTCCTCAGTTGGCTGTGTGTCCCAAGGTACGAGGTGGTTAAAGGGGAAACGTACATTGGATATCCCAGTGGCTGATCACATGAAGAATTAATTAAGTTCCGCAAGACCTGTTTATTGTTCTGGATGCTTCCTCTCTCCGGGTTACGATTGCGTAAGAAAATCAGTTCCTGCTGCTGCCCAGCCCAAAGCCCTCTGACGCACTCCTTGTTGACCTACAGGTAGGTTAAAAACGTGTGGGTCGTGTGAAAACGTTTGCTACTAAAGATGCAGAACTACACTATCAAGGTACAATGGCAGTAGCTGTGTGTGCGAGCACCTTATGTCTTTGCATCAACAGGTTTTATGAACTTTTGCAGCTACTCCCTAGTAAAGCCTGGAATGTTATTTCAGATACAGAAACATATGGGTCCAATATGGAAGTCAACTGAAGAGAGCTCTTTTAACCTCCAATCCCTACTCCGATAACTAACCTCTCCTTTTGTCCAGATTACTCAGAAATAATACTAGTTATCACAGCCCTAAATTACTGCAATATTAGAAAGATGGTATATATGTACCTTGATAACCTTGAAGCTCAAGTAGCTTTTGTGGAGCATGATAACTTTATATTCATCTGCTCCTTCATCTACCACGTGTCTCAGGGTTAGCAGCTCCTCTCTGTTGGAGAGCACAGCGCTGCGCCAGGCTGGGTCCCCTTCGTGACAAATCACAACCTTTTCTTCAAAAGACTGGATCGCTTCGTACAAAACTGCTGGGTCCTCGTATTCATCTGGGCAGGTGAACTGGTCCTGGTAGTACAGGGAAAAGTATTGAAAAGGTCAGGTACCTTTGTGAAAACACAAAAACTATTAACAATAAACAAAATCCTTTTTTTCGAACAGTTACCGGCTGGCCCCCCAAGTGACTTGCCATTTGATACAGTGTGTCTTTGGGGAAGCAGAACAATTAATTTAACGGTAATACAGAAAGGTACGATTTTTGTTTTATTGTAACCTATTCTGATCCCATGTCTCCACTGAACAAAGACACTCAGAGAATGCCAGCTTATCCACTTTCTTTTTCTACAGTGGGAAACCATGGAAGGTGGAGCTTTTGGGTAAGCTGGAGGGAGATCAGAATCACCTGGGGGCATTCCACAGTTCTTGTGGAAATCCTTATTTTTATTCAGCAAATCCCACCAACAAAGGCACAGACTGGGAATGCATCAGCAGATATCACCATATTGTGTTACTACTTTAGCTGTCACGCAGCAACACGGCCAGTGATAACATTCATAAAATTACTGTGTCAAATTCTCAGATACTAATTCACAACAGTTCCACTTCAGTTGTTACATTCAGAGCAATTATAAATATCACGCATGATAAAAGCTTATGATACTAAATCATAATGTGCCAAAGCAAAAACAAAATCAAGTCCAAGCTATACAGGGCTTGACCTGAAGAAATTGGACCAACTTCAATGGAGGTGTGCCAGATTTTTACAACCGAAAACAAAACGGGGTCAGAAACAGCCTGACATAATCAAACAAACAGCCGTGACACTAACCCTTCAAACCACTCTGTGTCTTTTAACGTATGTGTATTGCTATTTGTGAAAGGACTGATAAATTAACAATGAAATTAGTCTAATCAACGTATTTCCTTTCAACCTAGAAGCCGTCTTTCCAGCATCCACGCAAGTACAACATGACATGACTGTCAGTTTTGTTTTGATGAAAAATGCAGGGTCAAGCTCTGCAATATGAATGGTTTCAAAAGGGCAGCTAGAGAGTACAGGAAAGATCAAGCGAATGCAAAATAAATGCCAAGCTTTTCCATTCTGCTTAAGGAAGTTCCTCAGAATAAGGCAACAAGTACTCCATTTCCCCTCTCTTTTTTTCTTTTTTTTTTCTTTTTTTTTTTTTTCCTTTTGGGCAGTTTCTAAGGTTTCCTATGTTTCCCTAAGAAAACAGATGCAGTAGTAAAAGACAAAAATAAAAATTAAAAAAAGACCCTACCTGGTGTAGCTTCAGAGACATTCGGATTGCCGGGGCAACAACCTTATGCAAGAGATCCATGTCTGCAAAGACCCACTCATCTTTTGCTGCTATCCGAAAGTCTCCTTTGAACAGTGCGTGCAGCCCATAAAGAAAAGAGTCCAAGCTGTAAGAGAAAGGCAGCAGTCACTCCTAGAAGTCATTCCCGTCTCAGCAAGCCGGACCCCTGCCAGCCGCCAGCCACGTGCCGAGGTGCGCGGTGACCGGTGGCCCTCTGGTGCAGGGTGAGCTCCTGCGGTGGGCATAAAGCAGGGCTCGCATCCCGTATTTCTGATGAGAAACCATTCTTTGGGGTAGGTGGTTTTCCTTCTGCTTGCGCCGTGAACAACTGGCCACGGATGTCCTAAGGATGGGTGGATGGGTCACGGGGTGCCTCGGGGCGCCGCTTCTCTGTGGCTGCACCAAAGAGACCAGGCCAGAGGGTGGCAGCTGCTCTGCAATCCCTGTGCGGGCAGCAGAACCTGCTGGAAAGTTAATTGATTGGCCTTGTTATTCATAGCAGTTCTCTTCGCAAGGTCAAAATTTTAAAAAAAAAAAAAAAAAAAAAAAAAGCTGTAAAAATATTTTCAGCAAATCTGAGAGTTTTGTCGTGAAACTCAAACCCAGACATGAACGTTAAACCAGATGTACTAAGAAGAATACTAAGTTTCAAGAAGCGTTCAGCAAACCAGGTGAGAGCGTGAATCAAACGGCAGGCACTTCACATTGAAACAATGAGCCCTACGGCAAATACACACCAGGTTTCTTTTTTCTAACGTAAGAAACTAGACATAACCAGTTCTGCCTGACCTCGGACGACGATTTGCCTGGACCTGAGATTTAAGCAAGAGGTAAAAGGTACAAAATCGAGCAGCTGTTAGAAAATGGTTGCACGAGGGCTTTGCGAAGGGAAATGACCGGCCTTCAGCTCCAGCCCGCACCCCAAATCACCGGCTTCCCACGACGACACCACAGCCACTTGTATAACGCTGATGCAGCAGGACTGCCGTCCTAACGCTGCTCTGAAGAAGTGAGCGCGAAATTGAGGAAAACAGAACCATCTGTTAAAAACCAGCATCTCTTGCAAACCCACAGGACAAGGTTTCATCTACCTGCCAAGGTTTTACTCACTCTTACAACAGTTGATTTTTTTTTCAGATTGTAAAGGCTCTGAGGAGAAGCTGCATTAAGATGTTAGCAGTTTTCATTACCGCCCAGGCTTTCTCCAGGGAATGCATAATCTTTCCACATAATCGAGCTTTCTTAATTATTTTAGGAAAAGAAAAAAAAAATCTTTTAAACTTTTTCTCATCTCTGAGAGGGGGAGAAGAGAGTCTGGGAGACTGCTTGGCCTGTCTTCAGCTCAGACACGTTCTAATTTTGCCCTTGGTGGGTAGCATGTTTTAGAAATTAAAATGGAAAGATATATATGTTGTTACCAGAAGAACAGCTGGATACTGATTTTCTCCGCGAAAGCACCGTGTAATACAAATCAACTAATCAGTGGGACGACCAAGGCCAGTCAGGGAGGCAGGGCTGCTGTCACTGCTGGGAACATGAAGAGTACAGGGAAGCTCTTGTGAATTGTTAACTGATTTGCATTTATTAGTACTAAGTTACATATTAAAACACACCTGTGTGAGACGGGCACTTACACTCAGACCTACGAAACATTCAAGAACTGATTTCAGTGGGAGTTATGTGTCTTCAGGGAGCGGGTCCTGATCCCCACTGACTTTCAATCGATCATCTCCACAGTTTAGAAAATGATAATATACCCAAATCCTGCTAAATAGCTAGGAAAGCCCTAGAATAAACCACTTTGGGGGGGTGGGGGGGGTGGAATGGGGGGTGCAGCCAGTGTGGTGAAATCTGTGACTATCATCTCCTTTGAAAAGGCTAGGAAACAAGGCTCTTTTCACTCGCCCACCCACTAGACAACATCCAGCATACACAGCTGAATCCTTGCCTGGAAAAAACACTTCTGTATCTAAGTATTCTTCCCAGGATGAAACTGAAAAAACTACCCCGAACTCTGCACCTAATGATGATCTGTAGTATAGTTTTTCCCCACGTAGCACCCCCTGTATTTGCTCTGAAAAGCTGGCCGGGATGAAGGGAGGAGCAGACAGGAGAGAGAACTGGTTTTTAAATCATTAGAGGCTCTTGGAGCCAAATCTGAAGGCCAGAGCAGACAAAGAGTTTGCATTCACATCAAGGTGTCTTACAGGCATCAGCACAGGCTAAACAGGCTGCTGCCAACAGCAGTATCTGCTGAAAGCAAGGCCAGGAGTAGGACAGCTGTGCAAACCGCTGCTGAGCATCAGCAGAGGGAAGCACGTACAGCTTTCACTGCGCTTAGTTAGGGAAGACTCCTCCATTTCTCATCCCTCGGCATAATAAGTTCTCTAACCAGCGTTTTTAAGAACAGACACAACTGCCACAAGGAGCAAAGCAGTGGTGGCAGTAGTTGTGAGAGGCTGAGAGTCAATTATTTTATATAACATATTTTCCACCAGAGCGGCGTGGAGGAGATTGCTGTATTCACAAAACCACGGACAACTTTTATTCTCCTGCCAATCATAATAAGGCTTTGGGGTACATTCTGCCTGTAATGTGACACTATCTCAAGCCATTACTTCTGTAACACGCAGCCCTTAATCCACATAAGATACAGCTGATGTTATTCTTCCCATTGTTATGCTCTCTCCTGAAGACTCTAATGAGATTATAAGGAAGCTGTAAAGCCAACAGCTTTGATCTCAGGCCTGACTCAAGGTTGTTGCTGCTTTCTTGGCCCAGTTTTAACCTACTTCAATTAGTAATCTGCTGTAGTTACAGGTTCATTCAAAATATTTTAAAAACTAGTGAAGGTAAATTCACATGCCGAAGGAGTGGCATTAATTGGGACGAGGCATAACTACTACTTCTGGCAACATTTCTAACCCTCTGAGCTAAGAACCCGAAAAGCTGCTGTCACAACTGCGAGCTATTTTAGAACAAGACTAGCAGGTGTGTGGGAACCATCGGCCCCTTGAACGTGCAGAAAGGAGGGGATTAAGTCGCGCCACAAATGCCAGAGGGAGGGCGACACAGCCAAAGCAAATACTCCCTCCTACTGCACTCCTTACGGCGCTCCAACAGCTGAAACTAAAAGCACTTGATGCAAGCCTGAAAACAGTAGGGATGAAGACTAATGAGCTCGTGAATATATCTGTGGGTATTCTGCGTGCCAAACCCCATCTGCTGTCTGCAGACATCTTCTGTCTGCAGACATCTCTCCCAATGTTAACAGTAGGTTTATTTAAGGAATAAAGAAACATGCATGCCTGTGAGCTGGTAATGACCTGAATATCATAGCTCACCTGAATGAAATATTTTCAATGGTAGCCCTCTTGAATTTTAGCTATTAGACCGTAGTGGTTGTGAGCTAAGGGTCAAACTTTTCTCCCCTGCTTCTGCTCTGCTCAGCTCTGGCAGACATAACGCTGCACTGTCTGCTTGATCTCCCACTAGCAATGCAGCATCACCATCAGCATTGCGGCGCCGTGTCCTGTGCCCTCCTCCTCTGTCCCCCCAGATGCTGGGCAGGGCAATGTGGTGCCCAGGAGGGAAGGGGCAAGTGGGGCCAGCTCTTCCCTGGGCCTCAGCGTGAGCAGCGGTTCCTCCAGGCAGAGCCATTCCTTGGAGCGACCCTCTGTCCACGCTGAGTGACGACGCCCGGAGGGAGGTGAGGGGACCTGTGAGCATCCAGGCTTGGTAGTGTTGGAAGTATCTGTTGAGAGATGCTTTATTAAGAGATTTTTATATTTTTCCAAATTTGAAATGTATATTAAACATTTATTTATTAGTCGGTCTAGTGGATGAATAGGATTATTAAGTAATTTTTTACAAATGCGCACCTAAACATATTTGAATAAATGAATGGTAATGTCATGTCATTCTTCAAATTGCATTTTGTGCAGGATGCCTCCTAATGACAGTTTAAAAGAGCAAGTGATTTGCATAGCAATGTTCTGCCTTCTTAATGAATGCATTTATTGTGTAATCTAGTGTCAATGTTGGGTTGCTACTGACATTTACATGAACAGGTACACTGAATAATTATTTACATACATTATATAAGAGTATTTAAAATCTTGGTGACATTTACTGATTAATAGATTAGACAAAATCATGTGTAAATGACTGCAAATTGATAGTTTACATACACAATGTAAACTCGAATCTCAATTCTGTAGTGCACAGCTCAGTGTAACACTACCTTTGCATTACTTATTTCTGCGCAGCAGTTGGGTGACTGTCACTCCTCAAGACACAGCAAGGGCTAGACTTAGTCCAGAGAAAGCTTCCTTCTACCTGCACAGTTACCCCCGAGACCAAACCATGGACCACAGAGCGCAGATTCTTGGCTAGTTTGCTCATGTCGGACATATCTGAAACTCTTCATAGAAATAAGCGTGAGGAGGAGAAGACTACAATGCCTATCTGGCCATTACAGCCCAAACTCATCACGAAGCCTCTACACAAGATGCTTCGCAGCCAGAATTAATAGAAGGTCCTGAGATGAAGTGCAAGGTCATTTCTCAGTGCCTACCAGAGTAATCTAATCTAAGTTTTTGTAGTCCAGTACTTGAGTGTGACAGAGCATGTGTTAGGAGCCCTGATCTCTTACAAAGTGAGCTGGCTCCCAACAACTGTACATGCAGTACATCCCCCTCATGCACACAGCTGGCTGTGGAATCACCTGTTCTGACACCATCTCTGCCGAAAACTGAAACCCTCTTTAGCACCAGTAGGCTCCAAAAGGTCCCCAAAATATCACAACAGCTTTTCAAGGAAATGGACTGTGAAGCATCACCTAAGGAACGATTCCTGCAGCTTCTGAGGACCTTCAGTACTTCTTCCCCATCTGACTGACTGCAGACCTGCAACAGCCTGAGAGCTGGGGGTGAGGACCATCAATAATGATCTAAATCACCCTCTGTAAGAGCTGCTGTATCTCCATCAAACACAGAGAGAGGGGAGGGAGACCTGCCTTCAGCACCTAAAGTTGCTTGGGAACATCTCCTTCTGGCCTCAGGAGCATAGTCTGCGTGTTGGACACATTCTTCCCCTGGCATGCCATATAATTGTATTCCTATCAAAGTCTCACTGACTTACTGCTTCTTTGTCTTTAAATAAGTTGTGAAGATTCGTGTGAAGCAGTAAACACAGCTGAATCATAGAATTGCCTAGGTTGGAAGGGATCTTTCAGATCATTGAGTCCAACCATCAACCTAACTGACAAAAACCACCACTAAACCATATCACTAAGCACTGCCCGTCTTTTAAATACCTCCAGGGATGGTGATTCCACCACTTCCCTGGGCAGCCTGTTCCAATGCTTAATAACCCTTTCAGTGTAAAAATTTTTCCTAATATCCAATCATCTAAACCTCCCCTGGTGCAACTTGAGCCCATTTCCTCTTGTCCTATCGCTTGTTACTCGGGAGAAGAGACCGACCCCCAACTCACTACAGCCTCCTTTCAGGTAGTTGTAGAGAGCGATAAGGTCTCCCCTCAGCCTTCTTTTCTCCAGGCTGAACAACCCCAGCTCCTCCAGCTGCTCCTCGTAAGACTTGTGCTCCAGACCCCTCACCAGCTTCGTTGCCCTTCTCTGGACCCGCTCCAGCACCTCAATGTCTGTCTTGTGGTGGGAGGCCCAAAACCGGACACAGCACTCGAGGTGGGGCCTCAGTAAGTACAGTAAGATCTGCCCTCTGTGCTGAAGTGAATGTATTTGGGAGAGTTTTGTTGATAAAGGTCTCGATGTCAGGGGGTAGCATACCCACCTTGCTCCTTAGTTAATCATGTCTACTAAATTGTTTTTGTCAATTAAAATAAATATATCAATTCTTTAAGACAAGAATAAACGTTTTTCACCAAGATAAAGTCATTTTTTGTAGCTGCAGCAATTTATAACTTGGATTGTGCTACTCAGATTCTTTTTTTTTTTTTCCCCAAAAATCTTTCTGACAGTTGAAATATATTAAAGGTATTTACCCAGGTGCGTAAGTGACACAGTTTTTCACAGCGAAACTTTTCTAGGGAAAGCTTCTGTGAAGTAGCACTGAAAAAGACACTGTCAGAAGCTTCCACTTAATCCCTCTTATGTCACAAAATAAATTTAAAAAAATACAATGATTCAATACTGCCCTGGAGCACTTTCTTAATAAAAAGAAAATCAGGACTTAAAGATACAGGATTTTACAGAAAGGATTCAGAAGAACAGGGCAGAGATGTGCAGTGCATATGACTACTGCACTTTTTCCCCTTCTACAGACTTTTTCTCCCCGAGAAAAGCATTTTTGAGTATGGAGCATCCACTCACCAGAAGAGAGAAATTAATCTGGTTCATTGGTAATTTTCCAGATTTTAAAATTACATGGTATAGCTGACTCCTGCAATTATTATTAAAATCTTTACAGAAGACTTTGTGAATAATTATTCTCAGCATTCATACTTTCCATGTTAAGCTTTGGAAAGCTCTCTGATAATATTATCTCTTTCCATTAGCTACTGATCATGTAAGCCAATAAAAATAGGTGACATTGTTATTGTATCTGTACTAGTGCCAAAACATTTTAATGAAGACTTTAAGATCCTATGGAAAGTACATGCAATGTGATGACATTTTTAGGAAGCTTTTGTGATATTTTTAGATGCATTTCTAATATCGCTGTGACATACCTATCAAATTCGCTTTAATCTTTTCTCAAAAAAAACCCCAAAATCACAAATGCACATCACCTTTTCTACTATCACGCCGCCAAACTAAATTTGGATCATAAAAAAATAGGGCAATTTTAGAAATATCGATGACTTACTAAACATCACACTAATTGGAGTGCATAGAAATGAAGGGAGAGGAAACTCAACCCAGAAGAAAACTACTCCAGGAAGGGAATGTGCAAAGACCAGTAGGAAAGAGGTGACAAAAGCCACTTTAGAGAGCAGGAAGAAGCAGCACACCAAGAAATAAGGTGTGCGGGCCACGAACGTTTTGTGTGACTGACTGAAAAAGGAAGACATAAAAGCAGATTTTACAAACGACTCAACAGATAACAAAGCTGGAATGAATATTTAAAGGACTGTTTTATCTTATAACAGACAATACATTCAAAATTGCACATGCTGTCTTTGTTTGCTTGTTAGTAAGACAAATCCTCTCTAAGGACCGTGTTGAGAGAGGGCTTTATTCACAGTTTCGTGCCAATGCAGCAAGGTCACTTAGAGACTGTGTATTTACTTATCTTCTCCACTGTAGTTAAACGCTTGTGAACGCAGGGAGTTCGAATACATCTAATAAATATCTAAAGTTAGGAGAAAAGTTAGTCTTTAATAAAGTAAAGATTATTTCACTAATAAAATGCCTTATCTATAAAATTAATTACTCAGGCTGAACGCTTAGTACAGCATAAATGGTACTTTATAAAACCCAAACAAGTCAGAACTCCCAGTGAAAATGGAAGAATCCCTAAGGAAAATGTAAGGTGAACAGCACATCCAGAAATAAACTTAAACCAAGCATATTTTAGTTAATGAGACTTTCTAGGAAGAAGTGGTTAGAATGAATAAACGAATGAGTAAGGCTGACCGAGAACAGCTGCGGTCTCTAGAGATGCGAGGTTCTCCCTTCCTTGGTCACCAGAATGAAATACAGCCCTGAGGAATAGAGGACCCTTATGGATTTATTATTGTTTAGTTCACTAGATATCAGAGTACTTAGCAGTTTCTTCCCCTTCTGGAGGAAGCCAGCACTACAGTAGCCAGGCCGGGCGTGAGTGAGCACAAGCAATAACCATCCATACCTACTCCTTTCATGCAAAATTCTGCTTTGCCCCATGAAATAAAGACTGATATTGGTTATTAAGCAGACTGGCAAAGAAAAAGATGTCCATGAACGGCAGAAAACAAATTGTTTTATGGAGGAAAGAGACTTCACCTTGATCTAATCCTATGCTAAGATTCCACATTAAGTGAGAAAAGACAAACAGGTCTTTGCTTTAAAATGAGGGAAAAGGATTCCTAAAAATTACCTGATGGCCATATTGTGAGCTGCAGTTCCCAAAGCTCTTCGACCCAGTATACACAAGGCAAAGGAAAGCGTCACTAGAGGAGAATCCTCATCACTGTCCAGGTGCTACAAGGTTTTAAGAATAGCATGTTATTCCAAGTGCAAATATCATCTTTAAAAGCACTGCAATACTATAAATCGTAACATGAATAAAATTTGCTTGTAGCTGGACCTGCACACAAAAACATTCTTTGCAATTAAACAGAACAAGAAGGAAGATCATTGCCATCAGAAACTTTCTGCAAAGTGCAAGCCTGTTTTGCCCGCTGGCTAGAAACAGAGCATTTCAGTCTTGGGTGGCGAGATCCCAAGGGAAGGGAGCTTTGGTGGTGGCAGAGGTTTTTGTGGGGTTATGTTTGTTTGTTTGTTTGTTTTTCCAGATCTGACATTCTAAACCAGAGCAGATTCTAAACCAGAAACCGCGACTGGAGGCAGCCAAACCCCTTTTCATGGGACACAATGCATACGAAACTCCCTCACAGATTCCAAAAGAACAATCTATTTGGAAAAATTTGGGGGAACACATTTTTAGTGAATAACAATATATACCTAAATTGTATACCATTGATGACCCTGACCTCACATTTTAACAAGCAGTCAAGACATTTAATAGACATTTACTAGCTCAGGAGAGTTTCTTTACTAAATTTTTTGAAAGAAAACCTTGCTATCAAGCAGGAGGAAAAAATGAAACAACCCCTCATGAATGTGAATCTTTAGGAGGATCCACACTATTATTTCTGCCCACGCAATGGGTGGTTTCTTACAGCTTTCTTTGACTCTAAAACTGAAGTCAATTATAACGGAGTATGTAGCTCCTTCTATAAAATACACTGATTTTCAGGGCTATGTGTACAGCAAAGCTTTTTTTCACATCTCATCTCCTACATGAACTTTACCTCTATATAGTTAGTGAATTACAAGAGCAGAAGTAAAAGACATAAAAAAATATATCAATATGTGTGTGTACGCATTAGCGCAGGCATTCATTTGCCCTTCTAAGTCTAACTCTGGTAAGTTTCAAGTCCACTGGGCATCCCTAAATCTATTGTTCTATTTGAAAGTCTCAGCCACATAACAAGGGAAAAAGCATCATTTAAGAGCGGCTCTCCCTGCACTGTGCAATTCTTCGTGTGTCAGAACTTGGGAGCTGAGACATGAAAACGAGAAAGAAAAGAGATTAAACATTCCCAGTAGGAGGAGATGGTGGGGAAGGCTCAGAGGGCAATGCAATGAAAACAGTATCAATGTAATGATATGCAGAGGAACTGGTGGAATGGTGTTCAGTGTGACAGACATGAGAAGGAAACAAAGCGGAGAAGAAACATGAAGATTCAGCGATGTTACACCAGCTAAGGTCAGCAGTAGCAAATGGGATGTGCACTCAGTGATCCTGAATGAGAAATGCAGAAGTTACAGTGCATGGTGGCCAGGAAAGATACGCTTCTCATTTTTTGCCATTATCAGCAATAATCAGAAAATCAAATCAAGGGAATCTGCTTGTTTGAAACTGTATTCTCCCTCTGGGCTATTTTGAGTATTCCACGGAAATAGAGTAATGCATTTCTGACAAATGATTGCTGACCATCAGTAATCTTAGTGGCTGAAAGCATGTGAATGCGCAGCTGTAAACCTGCCCTTGACCTTCCAGAGCTGTGAGGTAACTTCACGCTGGTTTGTGGCATGGTTCACATTTGAATTAGGAGCTCTCAGAAGTGACCTATACCAGCAGCGAGTCTGTTATGTACTTCCCTACCATTTGAAGACTGTACCCAAACACAGGTAAATGTTTGGAAAGGGTACAAAGACATCAGCACTGTTTGGCAAACGTACCCAAACGCTGGCAACACTGGAGCAATGATGACATTCCCTGAGCAGAGCCTGCTCCAGCATTACTTCAGCAAACACTTACTATATCCACACTTTTTAGAGATGATGAAATTAACAATGTTGGAAGTGTGTACAATAAGGAACTGGTTCTGTATTCAAAGACTGACCCTCCTTAAAATTCAGGTGTTGCACAAGGGTAGTCTCCAAAATATGTTTTTTCTGTTCCACAAAACATATATTTTCCTTTTATGTTAAATCTGACGGCTTAAATGATACAAATTTTATTGTATTAATCCTGAGCAAGCAAAAGAGTACCCATGCATCATTTAACTCCTACCCCAAGAGTTAAAACTACTACTACTAAAAAAAATAAAAGCAAGCTTACCTCCACCCTTTTTCTAGCACAGAACTGAATCCAGTCCAGGTAAACACTACAGAAACTAGCTCTTGTTATTCCTTGGAGACACGGAACATAATCTTCGTCTATGTTAATGTTAAACATTGCAAGGTCACGTTCAATATAATGCCACTTCGCATAAGGCTGCAATATCTTTTGCATGGATTCATCTTTTATCCAGTCAAGGATTTTGGGAGAACTGGCTGTAAAGTATATTATACTCTGTTGACAAAAAGTGCAAATGTTAGTCACTCTATCTCTGATTAAAGCAGATATATTTTACACAGAAGAAAATAAATCAAATAGGACCACAGTAACTACCTATAATGGTACATATTTTTTCTATTTTTTACTGCTCGGCATCATTGCTTCACAAAACTGCTCGAGTTAATTATCGTCTTTCTAAGTAGCTGACAAAAGAAAAAGAAGTCCTATTTTTATTACCCTTCTGCTGTATAGGAAAATTAACACAAACAATAGACTATGGTAAGAATACAGAGTTCCAACATTCAAACATGTTAATTACTGAATATTAGTGGGCTTCTAGAGTGTATCATCAAGAAGATGATTATCAATAAAAGTTCAGGTATATTTGGAAAAAACAGTAGTAGATGGTCCCATGCTCAAAATAGGACTCTTCTTTCATCCGTGGACATCCTGTTCTCCGGGGGGATGAAGCCTTCATAATTCTTTAACAAACACTTCCACCACTATTTAACCACAAAGGTGAGATTTGAGAGATGTGCACAACACAAGTCTGAAAACCTCTGTGCTAATTGCCGTTCTCTCTCTGCATTTAGTGGCATCGCTCTTTTTGTTATTTGTCAATAAGGCCAGTAAAGAATAATGGATTATTTCTTATATGCTGGGTTAAGAAGCTGGTAAGTGATGTTACTGAGTTTGCTTTTAAAGCACTGAAGGAGGAGCAGCATTCAGCAGCAGCTCTTCTGCCAAATGCAGAAATATTAGAAAGCAGCAAGACTCGTATCTCATATCTGTGCCTGGGTTTCTAAGTTTAAGTTGTTCTAACTGCTGTGTCTGGTGCCATTAAAATAATAATAAATGAAACGAAACAAAACAAAACAATCTATCCCAACCAAATTTAAAGCACATTTTCCAAAGAATATGAACCTTAAGGAGAAGCTCCAGTGCTGCAAAGGAAAGTGGCATCAGCTGGGAAGTCCCATTATAATGTTTTACGATTATAACTTTTGTTTTAATAAAAGATATTAATTTAGAATTGGATTCGAAAGCAAACGAGGGGCGAGTGAACCTAACTGAAGATGATGTAGTTCTACTTTATCCATGTAATGGAAATATTATTAAGCAAATAAATGTATAAAATGAAAATACGATGGATTAAAAAGGAGAGAAGCACTACCAGCCCTTTTAAAAATCACACATGCCCTTCACAGTTTATCTTTCAAATTGTACAAAAATACACAAGCAAGAGGAAAATTAAGCTCCAGAGGAAAAAGACATGTCAGACAGATACAGACTAAGGAAGGACCCTTAATTCCTTGGCATGTGGAGAACAATACTCTTTAAAAAAAGATTAATGCAGAAACAATAGAGCTGAAAACACAGCACTCAGCGAATGCAGGCTTCCTGAATACTAAAAGACATTTAAATAAGAATATATTGAGAGGAGACAGAGGAGGCACAAGGGAAAAATATCACAGTAGTTGGGCAGGAAATGATTTCAAAATATATGCAGAAGGGCTACCGGAGCTGACCCACTTTATTTGTGGAGAATAAAAATCCTTTTATAAAAAGAAATATGGGCCTTTCTAGACTGTCAATGAAACTGCAAATTAAAATAAATACATTAGGAATAAGGCACTCAGTGCAACTCATTGTTTAAGAGACCAATATGGTAATTATTCTTGAAGGACAGGAGAACTGAAACAAAGCATACGTTTTCTCCGTTGATCTTCAAAATACAGTTTGCTTTTTTTATTATTCTCACCTGTGTTTACAAAGAAGAGGATTCAGTTGGGGAAAAAAAAAGAATCAGACTCGCAATCAGACATAGAAACAGCAAAAACTTCTGCCACCTAATTAAATTCTGCCCTTAGTATCTCCTCCTAGATATGTTTTGTGCACAAGTACATCCTCAGCTATATGGCAATTCAGAAATAACATGGTAAATATTTACCATACTGTAAACTACAAAGACTAAACTAGAAGCGCTCCAAATGCTCAGTGCAATGGAAATACCATTGCTGCCAAAACTCCAGTATAAGTGTTTTCCGAGTTTGTGATTTATGTGACCTGAATACTGCATTAACCGGAGTTCTTCCTACAGTTACTTTCCTACGCCGTTAAAAAGAAAGTGTCAGGGCTTTAAAGTGTTCACAGTGAAATTGCGCGGGTCATTACAGCTCAAGCTTCCCCATAAGAAAGAGCTGGGGAAGGAATGAATTCTCACCTCTGTTTCTGATGTTGTTTATCTGGAGGCAAGTACTAAACAAACGGGACAATAGCTGATCTGATACATCACACAGTCTTCTCACCTTCCGAGGCTCCACTAAGGATTTTACCAAATCTTATCAAAGCTCCTGTTTATGGAAGAAACTAATAACTTGAAGAATAGGAGAAGAAAATCTCCATATAGCTTTCTTTTGGGAAGTGTCATTCTAAAGAAGGAATCTCCTGAGCATGCTCTGCCTTTGCTGAAGGGAGCCCCAGGCCAGGGTAAGGTCGAAGCTGCCAACAGGTTATTATCATCTTCTGTTCACCCTTCCCCAAAAAGGGAAGTAGATTAAAGGACTGACACCTTTCTAAGAATGAAGATCTGTAAATGCAGTGTTACAGTACTGGCGCAACTAAATCCAACAAAAAGAGATTTCATTTTCACCCCTTCAAAGCCATAGGTGGAGGACATAACAAAATCTGCATGCAGTGGAGATGGAGCCACAGCATTCCTCAGTAGCGTGGAGATCATTTAACCCACCTCGCTTTTACTCAGAACAGGATCAATTAACCACACCTGTATCATATGGGACAAAAGCTTGTCTAAGCCATCTTACCTATGTCAGCTGCTTCTCAGGTATGTCCAGAACCAGAAACTCTAAACTACCTTTCAGTTAAGTTTTACTTCCAACGTGATGAACCTGACGCTTTCCACAAGTCCTCCACATCTTAAAGTTGACTTGAAGGCACTAGAAAAGTTCCAGTTTACAAAGCCAAGTTCTTCACTGCTTTTAACTAATAAGCTACTGATCTGATTGCAATTTAGACTGAGATTTTTTTCAGTCTCATTCGCCATCAAAAGCTGAGAACAGCTTGAAGCAGTTTATGTTCATGTTATTCGGGTTACCTTTTAAAGTAAAGCCAAGCAATTGTAGCAACATATTCATTTCAGTTTAAAGAAGGGTTGGGGTTCTTTTAGTTTAGATACATTGCTCAAAACCAATTTCATTTATAGCCACAAACCCCACTTCTAAAATTAAAAGATTATGCTCACGTGCAGTTTTGTTTCTAATTAGTTAATTAAACAAAGCAGGTTGGTTACCAGGCCCTACTGCCTGTAAAATTATTTATGAAATCCCAGTCTGCATCTTACAAAGTAATCAACTGAATAAGCAAAGCCGCTTTGTGAGGCAATGATCTCGGTTTTAGTGCCTTGGCTTACTTGTGAAAAAAGGGGATTAATTTTTTCACAACAGGTATCTCTCTCTAAGGCTGACAGGATTGTTACAATTGCAGGGATGTAAGCAGGAAGGAGATGCCAGGGATTGTTGGGGGCTTTAGTGAGTGGCCTTGTGGCAGTACCAATGGCACAGGAGGCAGCATTTTGTTCTTGTTGCTTCAGTAGAAGACAATAAAGCTCAGCGATTTCTTCATTTGCTGCACTGAAAAGGCTTTGGCAGAGGATGAAGAGAGCTTGCTAGACTACAACATTCAATTATTTTGACAAATTAATATCTGTGTGGTCATTGTGATCTTAATAACAGTGCAAATATATGTGATGTAAATGAAATGCTGCTTAATCAATGGAATAAAACAATTTCAAATGTGTTGTAGCGCGTATGTAAAACAGCAGGTAAGAAGGGGGTTTGCACTACTAAAAACGTGTATTTGAGAAACAGCTCTTCAGAGATTTCCCAAGAACTTTATGCTTGTTGATCTCTTTTTAGACAGAAAAAAACAGTGTAAAGGCCAAGTCAAGAAGAAATAACAAACTGTCAGTGAAGTTTTGCTTTGTAAGAATGTTTCCAGGAGCAAACTACACTGACAAAGAGGAAGGCAGGAAAGAATGCTAGGAGACCTGCATGGATGAACAGGGAGCTCCTGGGCACACTGTCACACAAAAAGAAACTTTATAAGGAGTGGAAGAAAGGAGAGCTAGAATGGGGGGCATATAAGGAAGCTGTCCGAACAGCAAGAGACCTGCTGAGAAAAGCTAAAGCTCAGTTAGAATTAAATTTAGCCAAGGAGATCAAGGGAAACAGCAAAAATTTCTATAGGTACGTTAATGGTAAGAAGACGACTACGGAGGGTGTGGCCCACTCAGAAAGGAAACGGGGGAGCTGGTGACAAGTGATATGGAGAAGGCCGAGGTTCTCAATGACTTCTTTTCCTCAGTCTTCACTGGCAAGGGCTCCATCCACACTCTCAGAGTCACATAAGACAATGGCAGGGGTTGGACAGAACTGCCCATCCTCAGTGAAGATCAGGTTCATGACCATCTGATGAACCTAAAAGTGAACAAGTCCATGGGACCTGATGGGATACACCCATGGGTACTGAAGGAACTGGCGGATGAGGTTACTAAACTGCTCTCTATTATATTCCAAAAGTCATGGCAGTCTGGTGAAGTCCCCACTGACTGGAAAAGGGGAAACATAATCCTCATTTTCAAAAAGGGAAAGGCGGAACCATGGAACTATAGGCCAGTCAGTCTCACCTCTGTGCCTGGTAAGATTATGGAGGAGATCCTCCTGGAGGCACTGCTGAGGCCGAAGAATAACGAAGAGGTGATTGGGTACAATCAACACAGCTTCACCAAGGGCAAATCGTGCCTGACAAACCTGGTGGCCTTCTATGAGAAGGTCACAACATCAATAGACAAGGGGAGAGCAACTGACGTCATTTACCTGGACCTGAGCAAAGCCTTTGACACTGTCCCGCGTGACATCCTGGTCTCCAAGCTGATAAAATATGGATTTGATGGACTGACAATTCAGTGGATAAAGAACTGGCTTGATGGCCACACCCAAAGAGTGGCTGCCAATGGGTCCATGTCCAAGTGGAGGCCAGTGACAAGTGGAGTCCCTCAAGGATCAGTACTGGCACTGGTCTTGTTTAACATCTTTGTCAGCGACATGGACAGTGGCATAGAGTGCACCCTCAGCAAGTTTGCTGACGACACCAAGCTGTATGGGGCAGCTGACATGCTGGAGGGAAGGGATGCCATCCAGAGGGACCTTGACAGGCTGGAGAGGTGGGCCCATGCCAATCTCATGAAGTTCAGCAAGACCAAGTGCAAGGTCCTCCATCTGGGTCAGGGCAATCCCAAGCACCGATATAGGCTGGGCAGTGACTGGCTTGAAAGCAGCCCTGAAGAAAAGGACTTGGGGGTGCTGGTAGACGAGAGGCTCAACATGAGCCGTTGTGTGCACTAGCAGCCCAGAAAGCCAATCGTATCCTGGGCTGCATCAGGAGAAGCGTGGCCAGCAGGTCGAGGGAGGTGATTCTCCCCCTCTACTCCGCTCTCGTGAGACCCCACCTGGAGTACTGCGTCCAATTCTGGAGCCCCTACTATAAGAGAGATATGGACATGCTGGAACGTGTCCATAGAAAGGCCACGAGGATGATCAGAGGGCTGGAGCACCTCTCCTATGAGGATAGACTGAGAGAGTTGGGGTTGTTCAGTCTGGAGAAAAGAAGGCTCCGAGGAGACCTTACAGTGGCCTACCAGTATCTTAAGGGGGCCTACAAGAAAGCTGGTGAGGAACTTTTTAGGATATCGGGTAATGGTAGGACTAGAGGGAATGGATTAAAACTAGAGATGGGACAATTCAGACTGGACGTTAGGAAGAAGTTCTTCACCATGAGGGCGGTGAGACACTGGAACAGGTTGCCCAGAGAAGCTGTGGAAGCCCCATGCCTGGAAGTGTTCAAGGCCAGGCTGGACGGGGCTCTGAGCAATGTGGTCTAGTGGGAGGTGTCCCTGCCCATGGCAGGGGGGTTGGAACTAGATGACCTTTAAGGTCCCTTCCAACCCTAACAATTCTATGATTCCTCTGACTTTATCGCTAGAGGATGTTAACTCACCTTCTTGATTTCTTCTTAAGTGTGCCAGCGATTTTCTGTGCTAGTTGTTAAGTGGTCAGAATCAAATGTACCAAAGAGAGATATGAATTAATTACCCCTATCTAACATCAAGTCAGCCTGACTGCCAGTAGTGCAAACGAATAAAGACAAAGCCAAAAACTTCAAACGTTATTTCTAATGCACAGCCAGCATTCAGTCTTTTTGACAAGCCTGCCTAGGAATATAGTCCGCTTTACCAAAGAGTTTACCTTTATATAGTATCTGATAAGTATTCTCCGCAGATCGAACACTTGCAGCATCGTTGCAGCGTTGTTATCAATGATGCTATATCCTTCCAGGATGTACTGGGTTCGTGTTATTTCCCATGTCAGCCATCGGAGGTTAAAGGCTGCGTTACAGGATAAGAAGTGAGGCAAGTGCCCGGGCTTACAACAGCAGCAGCCTTCATTGTCTTCATCTCCTTCTGTTATAGCTTCCACTTCTCTCTGCTGGCAGTATGTCCCTTGGCAGTGAGAAAAAGAGAGTATGCTGCCAGTTACTGGGGGAGGAGGAAACGAAGGACTTCTTCCAAGCTGAAAAAGTACGATTGAAGGCTCTACACACTTAGCAAAGATCTAATAGAAAGAGCTACGGCAACAAATTAGATGTGCCAATTGATCCATGCGCAGTAGCAAATAAAGAGCTGTACATTATTTATTTACTATCACCTATAAAAGCCAAAAGGGCCTGATCTAACGTTCTAGGCATTCGGTTCTGAGCTGAGCTAAACTACAGACCAGAGCTTCTGTCTTAATAAAAGCTCACCAGGAAGCAACACTAAAGAGTCTCGCTCCATCAGGCACATTAAGCAAATTGATCCAAGTCTCAGTCTGCTGCTTCAAATAACATACAGGATACAAACAAAGATTTTACAGTGTGTCAGAGCACTTATAAAATCTGGGTTTTAGCAAGCTATCTTGGAAAGCAGGTTCCAAAAATAACATCCAACGAGTTGTTCTCTCTCCCACTGGCATAAAAGCTACTCCAGATCAAACACCTCTAATGAATAGCACTAGAGGCAGTATATCATGAGGAAAGAACAGCTCTGTAATTCACCTATTACACAGGCTTTAGATCAAAATAGAGAAAATCTTCCTGAAAAAAGTGATGTTAACTCAAAAAGACGTCATGAGGCAGATGCAGGAACAATAATGTATCTGCTCTGCAGAGTCTGCATTTCTGGCCTGTGCTGTGCATGCTAGAAGGTCAAGCTGAGCCCTTCGGGATTTGCAATCTATGAAAACATGGTTTCTACACCATGTAAGGCACTAAAAATCAAAACCAAGGTGGACACCCATGTGGTCCCCCCACTGTTCTCAAAATATATGTTATATGTTCTCGATGCATGGATCTTTTTAAAATGTACTCTCTGTGGGCTGTTGCTGAACTTACTCTCCACTGAATTTGTACATAAACCGTCTTTCAAGGCCACCTCCTATGATGCAAGTTACACATATGTCTCGCATGGGCCTTCCGCCAATGGTTCACTATCACTCCACGAGAGAGCTGGCTCTGTCAGCTTCCAAACAGCCTCGATAGTAGAGGAAGGTGCTAGACACTGCGCTGCAGTTCAACAGCTATGAAACCCCCTGCCAGGACCAACAGACCTGTTCCATTGTGTCACTGTAAATGGGAGAAGAAGCTGGCTATGTTCACCATCTGAATGTTGGACTGGGAAAGAATACAGTGTCCGCTCCAATCCCCCGCAGTTTGCCAGCACCCCAAAAAAGAGCCTGGAGCAAGGCAGCATCCCAAAGGCCTTTCTGTGGATCATTGTGACAGTCGTTTTGCCCTCGACTGACTATCCTGGTCCCATCGCAACTATCTGGTCAACAACCTGAGGACCTTTAGTTTGTACCGATAGAAGTACCACCCAGAATATTCCTCTCTCCACACCAAGAAAAGCCTTTCAAAATATAACAAAATACGTTAAAGTATTGGTTATCACCTTCCGGTTTTTGCCTGTACGCCTTCTACAATGTATACAGCCAGCAAAAACATACCAGAAAAAAGATGGAACAGAAAGATCCAGAGGAAACATGTGAGAAAAAATGAGATTGCAGGTCTAAGAGACAAGGTGAAAAAAGATCCAGCATATTCCAGTGTTCTCCGTTCAGTCTTCCGAAAGTGAAAGCTTACAATGTGTTGTTCACACACTGATAGGTATTCTGTCTTGGACTTCAGGGATATACAATATGACAAATTATTAAATGTTTTCAAGTAACCCAAATGTAAACATCTTTCCTTTCAAGACTGCCACAAAGTCCAAAACGTGACCTATCAAGCAAACATTTCCAGCTGGACTGGACATGAACTGGACTGCTTCTGCTTCATATTTCACAGATTTCTACATGATTTAACACTTATTGCTCAACAGCAAAAAAGCAGCAACTGCTCTGGGTCAGTGGATGCTTTTCCGAAGTCAAGTCAAAAGACATTGTACTCAAACTGAAGTAGGGAAAGGCATATTCCTTTGTACATAGCTTGAAAAGAGAAAAGTAACTACTCCATGCTGGTGCTGTTACTATGACTGTTATGTTTATTTTTTAGAGTTTCAAGGTCTGTCAGCATTAAACTGAATTTAACAGAAGATACATCTTCACACCAGGTGCTAAATTAAGTATTGCCAAATTTTTATAAGTGATGAAAAACACAAGTCTAATGAACAACTGCCACTGATGCCCTTAACAACTAAGGGAATTAAAGATGGCTTTGCTCAGTCTGTGTAACTCTATTCTTAAATATTTTTTTTTTTTCTTTTTGGTATGGAAATATCCCATTTCATTCCTATGGAATGCTGGCTGCTTCTATGTGCTTTCTGTATTATCTCTATTAATAAATACAAAATATTATTGCTGGAGACTCTTTAATTACTAGTTTTCTTAAGCTATATATTTTGTAAAATAAAGACACTAAAGAGGCTGGCAAGGCAAATAAGAGGTGAATTCAAGAGACCCTCAAGTTTGAGGGAAGCTGTCATCGCATGCATAACAAACAGAAGAAGCAGCCAGAAAAATTATTTGCATTCTCATCTAATTTGACAGGTGAAAATGTCTCTAAGTCATCTTTGCTAGGTAATTTTAATCAACTAAAGTTAAAATTATACTGCAGTGGACGCAATCAACATTGAACTTGGAGAGCGAGAGACATGCCAATTAGTATCATGTTATTACAAAAGCTCCGGTAACCAACCAAAGGAGCTCATGAGGTCATTTTGTACATTTATTCCAAAGAATGTAATCAAGGCTGTGTTCTGTCACCATCTGGCAAACACGCACTTGCGTAACAAAAGCTGTTTGACGGACTTGGGTACTATCACCTTGGGGATTTGATGTCTTGACTGCTTGCAGAGCCTCTGGGGTATCCCTGTTAAATTTAAAGGTGTAATCCGAGCCATGGCGAAGTGTTCTGACAAAACCCCAAACCCCTATTCCTATCATCATGCTGCTGATTAGTATTTCCAAACGACATCTAGCACAAGGATTCAGGTCTGCACAGACAAAATGTGGGCTTGATGCTCAAGTATATGTTGGTTCCTCCCCAGTTCTTGCAATCGGTTCTAGAATGACTGCCAGTAATTTTCTCCCATCTTTAATTGAGCCTTACTTTAATCCATAATGCACTGGCTGGACTTCAATGCCACAGATTTGCATGTTACTGAGAAATTTAATTTTACCAGCGCCTACATCAATCCTTTTTGGTTCATTACTCTAGACACTGGTACTGCAAAGACTAAGACCGTGTGCTCAGCTTTATCCACTGAGCCAAAAGGGACAAGTCACAGTAAGTGAAGTTAAGCATTTGTGTGTGTCTTTTACAGCAGGGCAACCCTAAACCGTTTTGCATGTGTTATACACTGATGATTAAAATGACAATTTTTATATTGCTTCTCAAAAAATTATCAAGTTCAAGCAACTCAGAGAATTATTCATGAAACCAAAGAGCAGGGAGCAGAGCGTGCACTTCAGTTCTGCAATATAATTAAGTGTAGTACCATTAAATATTAAAATACAGGAAAATGTTTTCACTGGTAATTAGTCATTTTAAAATCTGAGGGAAAACTTTTTTTTTTACATTTCTTTCTGCAGTAGACAGCAAATAAGCTTTTCCTCTTCTCTCAAGCTTAGTCATTGCCTGTGACCCTTGCTAGTACAGATGAGACTGATTCATTTGTAAGATATCTAACACTGGATGGTTGCCAAAAATCCATCAATGCAAAAACGTGTACCAGCTGAACAAAGCAAGGTCAACCTATGTGAGCTCAGGAGAAAACCAGGGTGAGAACTTGGAGCTCTTTCTATTTTCCTGACGCATCAGGATTTGAGGACTGACTTGTGCTCTGCCAAAGTGATCTGACCTAAATGGAAATAAGAAAATTGAAACTGAAGACTGTAATCTCACTTCAAGAGGACACATAAAATACACCTAAATTAATGACCACCCAACTCTTCTAAAATTTAAGGCTGAAATCAAAGTGTGCTTTTGAATTTAATTTTGAAAACTCAGCGAGTGAAAAGAAAAGCGTTTTTCGGTTCCGAAGGGCCAGAAAAGCAATCCTGTAACAAAATCACATACTTGTAGAAGCAGTTTTAATATCCATAAAACACTGCAGTTTAACAACACATCCAGAATGGGGACTAGTTATTGTGGCTGAAGGTAGCGATAGCTTAAGCACTAAGGATTGCTGACATACAATAAGCAACTAGGGCGCAAATGTACATAGAAAGGGCTCATAGGGCTCATGCACTAACCCCACCCCACAGGCGTTAAGAACATCATAAATTACTCCCCTCCACTAGGCACTTCAAGCTTTCAACTCCGTGATGCCGACAACCAGTTTTGGATGAGGGGATTTAACTAGGTGTTAAGTCTGAAAGACGGAGCTTGATATGGAGACAGGAGCCATGAAGCCCAGGGTAACTCCTTTCGTAGGCCGTGCAGAGGTCTCTTCACCGACGGCTCCACAGAAATGTCTGATTGCTCACCATTTGTTTGGCAAAATAATGCATATCAGTATTTTACAAATAAAGGCTTTACAGTGGAAATATCTGAATCAGCTCCACCAAGCTCGGTTGCAAATCTCAGCATTCCCAAATTCTGATGGATATGGCTCATTCTCACCCTACACATTTCTTTTCTCCTCAGAATAGCAGCTTAATAAGCAGCAAGTTATCACAAAGAGCATAATTACAGCCACTGAAAGGCCATCCTCTGCTGAAACAAGCATGAGATATAGTTCTGGAAACACGGAAAAACAAACACCTCAAAAAGGAGCAAACTGAGCTCCCAAATGGAAACTCACGAACCCCAGAACTGAACACATTCTGGAAACCAGGAACCGTCTTGGCTCCTTCCTGCCCTTTTCCTTGTGGAATTGTGGATTAAGAAGAGTAATTTACAGGCTCTGATAGTCTCAGGTTGTTTCAAAGAAAAATCTCAGGACCTGAAAACCAGTATCAATTCCTCAAACATCAAAGCTGTTAGTTATAAAACTGTGGTTTGGTTTTCAGCTGCTTCAGGTGCTTGTATGCCTGAAAAACAGTCTGGTTTTCAAACCAGATCAGTTGCTTTAATAACAGGCATCCCCTCTCCTCAGAAACCTTTCCTTTTCTTGGCCCACAGAGACACGTTATGGAAGCCCAGGTGGAAGAAAGCATTCTCTAAGGATGGTGGTTGTTAAACTTGCAGCCACCAAATACCACAAAACCCTCCCATGCCACCCCTTTTGGAGAGCAATGCAAGACATGACATTTTATTTCTGGCAAAGACATTTTCTCAATAAAAAGGCCGCAGTGCACCTAACAGCATTTTCCTTCCTTCCAGAAATCTTCTCCAGTGCACCCATATATACATATAAAATTGTGGAAGGAAGGAAAGGGAAAAAAGACATGAACTATTTATTCTAGTTTGCATTACAGAAACTATTCTAAGCCTATTTGAAATTCATAGATGGCTTCCACTGTTGGAGCATCACTGTACACCTAGAAAGGCTTGTACATCACACATTTAATGCATTCCACAAAGTATCCTCTTCCCTGTTTCATGCCATTCTTCCCAATTAAATCACCAAGATTAAAGAAACCCTTTCACATCCTTTCTGTTCATGCCTCTAATATTTCTGAGCATTGTGTCTCTCAGCCTTTGTTCTTTCCCACAAACAATGTACTTCTGGTTTTTAACCTTCTCTCCAAATAAATGTGTTAAAAATGGCTGCTTTTCTCTGAACTTCTTGTAATTTGTCAATACCTTTTGATGGCCTGGTGCATACACTGAACGTACCTCAAGTGTGGTCTCAGACAAGACATGAAGGTGGGCACTTTTATTTCCCAACAGCAAGAGGTGATTTGTAAAAGCAAAAAGTGAAAGTTGCAACCACTTTTTAAATAAAGAATGATTCTTGCTAGTGCTACAGAGCCTTCAGACACAGAAATCAGACACCAATAAATACTCCTTACACTGGTAATGTACTTGCTACGGTGATAAAACTATACAGCATACACATACACTGCAGAAATGGGTAACTGTCCTTATTTCTTAGACATCATTACTGTGCCTAAAGCTTATACCCTAAACTGGCTGTATTCATACACCATTTTGCAAGGGAAATAAGCTAGCTAAAACAGAGAAAGCCCCATGGGCAATCCCATCCTGCTGTCACAGCTGCCTTCCACTTCATACAATTACATGTGTGTCAGTTCTGTGCTTCTTTTCTTGATTCATCTAATGAAGTTCCAAGTGAAGTATGAATATTGCACGTGCAACATACAGGAACAAAAAAAATCGCAGCAGAGATTTAGAAGTTAATTACATGACTGAAGAATACCGGGCATGAGTTAGAAAACAGCTCCTCAGGATTTCAGCATCTCCATCCATAAGTAATTTCTGCACATCTAACACCTAACTGGATATTCTCCAAAAGACATTTTGTAGAGGCATAGACTAAACAGGAAAATATTTTAAGTCTTCCTTGTTCTACAGGGAACTCGCAGGAGCTAGATATTTTGACATTCTTTCTGCTTGTTCCCTGATTGTGGGTTTTCCCCTGTCTCTTCCTTTCAAATTAAATGATACATTACGTATTTCTTCTGGCAGGCTGCTTTTGGCATACCGCTGTGGTCTAACACGGACAGTCGAGTTAAGTTACCGAAGGGCTTGATTCCCCACAAAAACGTGCAGCTACCTGAAAGTTCTCACCTGGCCTGAGCTCATTACTACCCTCTTTTCACTTTTCGTAAAGGAGGAGTTGGGCATCTCCTCTCAATGCCTGGAGGTACTGAGGCTCCCTCTGCTTTCTACAGAGGATGAATGACACGATGGAGGCACATCCCCTCTCTGTCCCTACAAAGGGAGAGTGAAGAACTAATTCATACAAGGTGCTTAATTTGAACCGGGCTAAAGATGGAACAGAGGAGTCACAGCTTTGCTTACTCTCTTCTTTCAGTCTACTCAGTCTGTATCTTCTTACCCTGCCTGCAGGGGTTTGGTTGGTTGGGTTTTTTTTTTTTCATTTAAAAGCTGAGCCAAATGCTATTACATGTAGTTAGAAAGGCATCTGGATCAGCCACGTATAATGCCAACTCTCAATGAGGCTGCAAACAGGGGAGGCAGTACCTCCTGCCCACAGTACACTTGAATTCAGAAGACACTACGATCTCTTCTTTGAGCGCTGCTGTGGCAGTATTGCCAGCACAGCTTTTCAGCTACCACAATGAGAAACACCCGTAGGTGTTGCTCCACAATGCAAATATCGCTTTTTGTTTACTTATAAACAGAAAACAGTCACAGACACAGAGAACACTGTTGTGCTTCACTCACTTCCAAAGCAAACATAGACTTCCTATTTAAGGAACAGCAGATTTTTAGGGCCCTCAATTAAAATTACTTGTTTGAAATTGAAGTCAAGCAGCCAAAGTTCAGCAATTACAGATTTCAAGTTCCTCCTCTAGCCCTTTTTCTCCTCCTTGTGGGAAACCATTCTGTATGATGAAAGAAATCAGGGTCCTATGTGAAAAACAGTCCATGACCAGACAACTAAAAATACGAATGTAAGATGCCCAAAGCGGAGGAAATTAGCCTAGTGCTTAACAACTGCCTCTTGACTTCGTAAACCATCAGGTTCTTTCGGGGCAGTTGCATACGCTCTTCCCACTTATGTAGGAAAAAAAATCCTATCATATTCAGTTGTACTCCACACCTGCTTTTTTCAAAATTTGAAGTGGGGAAGAACGTCTCCCATCCACACAGGAGATGGCTCTTGGTGCTGCTTGGGGGCAGCCTGCTCCATCTTCCTGCCCCTGCCCGCAGCAATCCATCTCAAAGGAAGGAGCAAAGAAAACCTTCCATGGAAGAGTTTAATTTCAGCTTCAGCTGTCACAAAGCTTCCCTGGGACAGCCCTTGGCCCATCCTCTTACACAGCTTCTGCTTTCCAGCTCCTTTTACTCAGATTCAGTGCCCCAGTGTCTGGGCACCCTTGTGTAACCCCTACGGGCCCACCACAGAAGTCCAGCTCCTTGTTCACCCAAGGATGAAACCTGTTACAGGAAGGGCACGGTACTGCAGCATAGTTCATCTAAAGCACACAGCCCTCATGGGTTACCTGGAGACACAAGCAACCCTCTTGTGTCAGCACACCATCTCCGCAAGTCTACACCGGGCACACAGCAGACTATCTGCCCGCACTTTGGAGTCCATGAAGCTTTTGTTATAGCCTGCATCAGGCAGATCCATCTTACCCGGCTCATGCCTGGTTCCCCTCTGGGCTCCTCTGTTCCTTCTACATCATTAAGCAGGCTTGTAATTCATGTAGTTTCTCTGGCACCCATTCTGCACAGTCCAGTGGGGTTCAACTCTCACATGGCATGTCAAATGCTACAGTGTTTGAGCTGCTCTTTCCTCAGGTATGTTCCTTTATTCAATCCTACATGGCTTCTCTGTTCTAGGACAAACAATGCTCACACACTCCTAGTTTCTCTTCCCATAACACCTCCTCTACCCAGAGAAAATATTCCGAAAGCTGGAGAAATCTTCCTTACATACCATGTCTGTGAGGACACAAAGTAACAACACATTTTCTCTTATTCTTGGAATAGCATCATCCAGCGGGTTCAGAGAGGAGAACAGGGGGAGTCCCTTTCCGTCCCATTTCCATCCTTTTCTTCTAGTATTGCAGAGTCTCCTCCCCCAGTGATACTTTGAGGGTGAGGAGTAATAGGGGGCTGGATTTGTACTGAAGATGAGGTAATCTAGGTGAGATTCTCAAACCCATCTTCCCACTACTCTCTTCCTCCTCCAGTAACTTGCTTGTGCTTTCCCAGTTGACTCTCGGACCTCTCGGTCCAGGTCTTTTGCACACTGGGGTAAGGGTGCTGCTTTGCAGGATGCCAGCCTCCTCCCGAGGAGCGTGAGAGAGACTGGGAACGGGGACATTCCTGATGAGAACACAGACGGCTCTAAATGGCAACCCATGAAACACATGAGAGGCTGCGGGGCTCAGCTGAATTTAAAGACCTGTTGCAGCCAGCAGACATGTTGGATCTATTCGCAAAGTTGAATGAGCTACAGTACTAACGCTGCACAATGTTAGGCAATCTGCATGGAAAGGTCAATTTTCAGACGCATTTAGTTACTTAAACTGTGATTTTAGGGAACACAGAGATGCCTTGACAGGTGGCACACTCCAATTTTTGAGCTTTGCTCTCAGATGCAAAACGGCACTTGTCTGGTCATAAACCGTCCTGGCCCAAAGTCAAACAAAGTCTTCCCAAACCACTTTGCCACAAAACTATCCAGTTGTTCACTATTCAACTTCCAGTTCATTAAGCCCGTCTGCTAGGCCCCTGATCTTCTTATCCAGCTAGCACATGGTCTGAGGATCCTCTCTTATTTTTGCCATCTCTGTTTGCAACTTTTCTTTTCTTGAACTGTCTGGGAATGGTGATGCTACAGAAAGACCCAGCAGTAGGTGGCAACCGCATAAAGGGGAAGAAAAAAAAAACCACTCACAGAATTCATGTAATTTAAGCATGAAAATGAGATTTCTTTCTTCTGTTTGTTTCAAATCCTACAGTGAACTATTTTAACACAAAAGGATGATCAGCAAAGATAATTTTCTGAAATTAGAATGCAAGGTAATGGAAATGGACATGGTCCTGCTTACTCAAAATCCCAACAAATCTGAACAAAATGCCAATATTGTCCAAGATATGTCTCTTCTTTAACACATGTAAATCCCTCCTGGAGGTCACTTTTCTTTTCAGATCTGCATAAATGAACAAACTATTTTTTTGACTCCACAGAGTTTCCATAAAGAATTATAACTATGAGCAACCTAAGAGGAACCAAAAATGACAGGCTGACTGAAACTGTGCTTAAAAAAAAAAAAAAAAGGTATTATCTCAGAGATTTACTAGCCAGTGAAACCAGTGGTACTGTAAAGAAGAGATTTGAACTGCCACAGTATGCAATTGTTCTTGCAGAACAACATAAAACTGCATTTGTCTGGCCTGGATTTGAAAGAAGTAATAGCAAATTCCAAATCTACCCAAAAAAGAAGCCTTCCACCTGTGGACTCTATAGTGTACTTAGCCTCAGTACCTATCTCTGACACAGCAGCACCACTGCTTACCTTGAGGGCACACCAAGAGAAGACAATACTTGCACAGATGACTTCGAAGTTGAAGAAAGCCACAAAGCCACACATACAACACCGTAATCATCATGAACAATGGTAAATTATAAGGCTGATAAACAAATTCTTTCTCTTCCTTTCCACTTGCTTTTTCTTACAATTTGCCTTTGTGCTGAAGCAGTATCTCTTCAGGTACCACAATACCAACCTTTTCAGGTACTACATAACTTTCTTAAGACACAGGAGCGTTATCTTCGTCCCCACCATATAGGAATGAAAGTGAACATCAAGCGTTCAACATCCTACAGGGAGTCTGCCACAGAGTCAAGGCTTGAACCCACACATATTATTTCCTAGTCTAATCCTCCCACACCTAAGTGCATTCAAAGAGCCAGTCTGACTCCTATTTTCCTCATATTCAACCTTGTTGAAAAGTCGCCTGGAATATACACTCCTCTACAGATTGCACATTAGATGCTCAGCCCTGGAGTCTGGGAAGCTGTTTATTCAGGGATTTCAAAACTCCAATCACCTGCAATTACAAAGTGGTATCTTTGAAAAGTTACCAACCCAAGCAACAAACACGGGCAGCCAAAAACAAGCAAAATTTAAAAACTATTTAAAAGTTTTGTGGTTTTACTTTCCTTTTTCTTCCTACTTCAGGGACAGCAACAGACAAAAGGACAGGAGTGTGACACTATGAGAAACTGGCCTCACAAAAGCCACACCACCTAGGAAGGGGATGCAATTACTATCCTTAAAGAGGAATGTCCTGACAGGGGAATATGCCGAATAGGAAAAAAGTGAGGTCCCTCCCTCAACTGAAGTCTGCACTTCCTAAGTAAGAGAAATATGAAGTCCTGATCCACTTGCTTCTCCTCTCCTATTCTGCTGTGACAGAGACCGTCTCAGCACTGGCATCTTGCATGATCCAACACAGGATATTTTCCATGGGGGAAGCCTTATGATATTTGGCATTTTTTCAGAGACCAGTTTTGGGGGTTGAACAATTTTAAGAACAACTTTGGTTTTCACAGTTATAGAGGGAAAGAAATAATATGAAAATGTAACTAAGCGTAACGTAAAAGATCTGTGAACCAAGCAAATAATTCAGTATGCCTTCCTTCTGAAAGTTTTATGATACTGCAGAACATGACTCCAAATTTCTTAACATCTAAGTTGCAAACCATTGTCATTCAAATAATGATACAAAGTAGTACAGAGCCTTTAGACACACAAATACCTGTTAAAAGCGAGAGAAAAGTTCTTAAATTCTATATGCTACTATAGAGTTGTGATAGATTAAGAAAGCCAGACAGGTTTTGTTGCTGGTTTTGTTGTTATTTAAGTTATGAGGGATCCTTACCTCGAAATTCCAGCCCTCTGAGCTGAAAGGTGACAAGGCCATTTCCAATTTCGATCAAGTGCACAAAGGCATTTAAATAATCCGATGCCAGAATAAAACAGTCTCCTGTGTTGTAGTTTCCCCAGCGTCCCAGAATCAAATCTCCACAAAGAGACTCCTGCAGAGATCTTGTCAAATGCTCATAAAAAATGGAGTTGAGATTATTGTCATCATTTCCTACAACCAGAGCAGCACACATTTGTAAAAAATAAAATTTATAATACACTAAGCGATTCTGTGTATAATCCTATGTTCTTTTTTCATTCCTGCATAAAGCCTCTTCCTCTAGCTGGATAGTAACTTCTTGATACTCTATACAAACTGCATTTCCTAGGTGGTTTTTAGCTCTTGAGAGAATCAGGTCTGAAACTCTTGTTTAATATGAACAATACTGTAAATAGAGCATCACATTAATGATAACATATGTTTCAGATTGAACCAAATCACCTCCTTTGTGTTTTATAACAGCAAGAATTTTTTGCCTCCGCTGCAAGTTTCTGCTATGCTGAGTTAATGTTTACATACTGTTCTTAATTATAAGAAACCAGAAATCATTATTATTTCAGTACATAAACTTAAATCTGAATATTATTGCTGACATTTTTTAAAAATTTGGTCACATAGCTTCCAGTAACTTTACTTCTTTCAGTCCTCCAGGAACTTTTCAAGGTTTTGTCCATGAAGTATCAGTGGGTACTTAATATGAGGATAGATATTTTAAAAGAACACACTTACTTTTGAGAAAGAATGAAATGAGGTTCATTCACCACTAGAACTGCTATCACTTCTCTAAACATAGTATCAGCTGTCCAGTTACACATCACTCGGACCAACTGTCCAGGTGAGTAACACCTCATTACAGTCTAAAGGTCTCAGCCCATAAAGGTCTATGGCATTTAACTGGATTAAAATCAGCACTTAATGATGGTGATCCGTGAAAGGGAGTGAATCTTTCATAAATGCTAACACAGTGCCACATAATTCAACGTGGTGTTGCCTTATGCTTGTACTCTTTTACATAATACATATGCTTCACATGAGAACTGTTTTTATTTTCACATTGCATCAGTGTTGCACCCTTAATACTTTTTAAATGCTGGTGCATGACTAGATATACGTGTACAAGCCAACGTCTTGTATGTGTATTTGTATACATGAGAGCGTACGTGGATGCGTATGTACAGGTATACATGCATATTTATGTATGTGCATATTTGTGAGCAGATCTAACATGGAGAAAAAACCCAGAGGATGACAAGCTATAGTTTCCCCTACGAATTGCTCCTCAGTACAAGAACAGGAGCGGGTGTGTTACTGCACAGCTTTTCATTACCATGGCCATTAAGCAGCCAGCCCTAGAATGGATGGACATGCAGGTGCATATGCACATACAGACATACTCAACTATACACCTTCTGCAGTACATTCAGTCAACATCTAAATGAGTCATAAAAGGAATCTTTTAAGCACACACACAACAGGAATGTTTTGCTTGAGCTATGGGTTTTAAAACATAATTAACTTATTAGCATATATAATAATGCTAAAGGTTATCGCTATCAGATGACAGAATGGCCTTGGGAAACATCTGAACTCCCTGCCCTGAAACGATAAATAATGAAAGAGCACTATATATGCCTCAAACTGCTAATACCTCTCTTGCTTTCTTGGACACTCTGAATTACACTCATTTCTGCCTGAAGATGCGTATTTGTTCATGCTACTGATGTAATGGATAAGAATAAAAAGGTGGGGAGACAAAAATATAACAGCAATAATTACAATGTAAGCTTATACCTCCACAATACAAGCCCCTAACACCTCAGTGGTAAAATAAAAGCAACTGCAGAACACTAAAGCAGAAGAAACCCATGTATGAAACCCTGTCTTCTCAATGGGACCGGGATTTGGCACGACACACTGGTATCAGTTTCCCCTGGAAAGGGCTCTGTCCTGCCAGGTGCTGAAGAGCATCAGCTGAGGTACCACATGCTCTCCATGTCCACTGACTTGCCAAAAAATATCTCGCTTCTCACTCTGACAGAAACTGGCCGGTGCAGCCCAGGAAGGCACTTTAACATTGCTATGGATGGGAGCTCATTTAATGGACCAATACGCGGAGAAGCAGCACACCATCTTTCCTATGTCTTTCTTTTACCCCCTCCTACAAATTTTCCAATTTCCCTTTCTCCCCTCTCCAAAAAGGTTTCTCTCCAGGGAAGGGGAGATATCCGTCAGCCCAAACTGCTCAGTGGCAGGGGCACTGTTACTCTGCTGCTTTTTTGCAAAACCTTTTCCTCACAGCTGACCTTCAAGTCTGGCTAGGATGTCTGCTGCATACTCCGCACAAGATTAACCAAGCAATTCACAGCCCAGCAGCTCCCTGATCAGCTACATGTAAATGAAGAATGAATTTACTTATCAAGTCACATAACTTAAACTGATGCTCTACTACACTTCAAAACCCTCTGGTTTGTTCACACATTTAAAACCTTTGCATCTCGTCAGCTTCCCAGGCAAAGCCTTGACCGTGTAAATATATCACATTTTGCAAATCAAATGAAACACCCCAGCTCCCAGGCCATACCTGCATCCTTTTCGATCTGAGTTGCCAGTCTGGTGTTGGAATGGTCCGATCTTTTGGTGCTGGAAACAAAGACATGGTACAGACAATTCTTTTTTTAAAAATAAGTCTCCCTAAAAAACATTTTTATTTTATTTTTAATGTATCTTCAAATTCTGTGTTTATATCATTATGCAGTTCACACTCTAACCCAGTCATCGGTTTACTCCAAGTAAGCATATTTATAGTTATTTCAGTTAGTATTGATGTTGGTATTGTAGCTTATCAGCACACCCAAAAAAAGTGTCTGTGTTCCCTCCTTCTTTTCCTCAAACTCTTCCTTCCCCATTTTCCTTCTTGTGGGGCAGAGTCCATCCAAAATTCAGCATTTGATAATATACAACACTACATACTTAAATAACGGAACCGGCTCCAGAAGCGCATCAGCCAGGTGCCACCAAAACAGTGAATAGAAAATACTAAATCAGTCTTTTTCCCCTTATAAGCCTTAAGGGAAACAGCTGGACTCAAGGGGCTTTCTTTACGTGAAAATATTTCTGCGGGTGTATAACATCTATAGAAAAACAACAAAAAAAATCACTTAGTTTCATATTTAGCTAGGCAGCAATGAGAGAGTCTCCGGTCATTCTTATAACTGGAAAAAGAGTAAATTACACGGTCTTATTCCATACAGACAGTAACTCCGTGTCCATTATGAATTATATATTCCCTACTCAGTATTTTCATTGTAGCAGTGGAATATAAATACCATGGGAAAAATGGTCACAGAACTGAAAGCAACTACAAAGTAGATTGGACTGAGCTTTTATTCCTACCTGTAACAAAAGACATTAGCAAAGCCTGAAAATAAAGAATGAGTAAATCACTGTGGGCAAGCATGTGTCCAACAGAAGGGAGTGTGTGTTGTGGTGACTAGGGATGTTCCAACACCAGAAGTCCAAACCATCTCCCAAGCCTTCAGGGTACAAGTGAAAGCCTGGCCAACAGAAATGCTATAGTAAATATAAATTTCCCTGAAATATTGGCTCTGGCAGTGGTGATTTAGGATTTCAGCACACTTCATGTCGTCTCAAAAGTTTTGCCCTCAATTACAAGCCTTAGCAGAAGGCCTATCAATCAGATACATAAATATTATTCCTTGTAAAATGGGGTTAAAACAGAAAACAGGGAAAGACAGAGCTGTTTGCCCTAAACCACAGACAGCATAAGGTTACATGTGATAGTGGCAAGAGTCTCACCTGTAAACCAGCCTGCCAACACAGGGGAAAAGTGCCAAGGCACCATCTCTCCTGGCACGGGAACCAAGGGGGACACTCAGGCATGGTCCCCATCGTCTCCTTTGTCAAACTGTGATGAGGGCAGCATGACCAGGTGGGACTGGCTGGGGTCTGGCTCATAAGGGTGGAGCACAGATCATAGTGGAGATTTTGAAGGGCTGCTGGTTGGCCAGTCGACTTAGAAAGCCCGAATTTAGCTACTCACTACGAGAACTTAGACATGCCCCGAGGAAGACTGCAGCAAAGAGTGTGTTTGTTATGTGGGAGGCATTAAAACAGCTTAAGTAACACTGTGAACCCAGGGTAACGTTGTCTTTGAAGCACAGCAGAGACTCTTTGGGAGTCTATGTCCTCATCGCAGTATTGGCTTCCAGGATTTCCCGCGTCAATATACAAGTTATTTAAAAGGTTGGAAGTTTCTGAGCTAAAGCTACAAGCTCATGCTGAAGCCAACTGGGAGAAGGATGCCACTGATGTCCCTAATGTTAGAAGCCTTTTCATCCACCCACTACAGCCTCCCTCAAAGAGCTGTGAAAAACAGACCAACAGAAAAATTGCACACAGGCTTCCATGTAGTAGACAGAAGAGGAACAGAACTGCTTTACTTCTACAACCTACCAGCAACTGATTTTTGCTTTAAAAAGGCACATTCTTTACTTTGCAAGAAATACAGTTGGAGAAAATATGAGTCTTAATTAGAATTATTTGTAATTAATATTAGTACATTATCTACATAGATTAGCATTTTATTTGATGTATTATTTATCTTCCTGCCTCTGGTTGGCTCAGCTTATTGTAACTGCAATTTTCATTTCCTATGCAACAGAAAATGGCAACGAGGGGGAGGGCCTTCTAAGCAGTTCAGAATATAAAGAATGATTTTACTTTAAAAACGTTGTCAGAATTCTTCTACCCTGATATACATCCACCTGCAATTGCAACATATGCAAGAGTAAGCATAAAGATTAGGTTATAGAACTCAATCAATTTTCTATTCTCAGCAGAGAAACACTGCTGATTTCCAAATGCGTATGTTCTAAGATTATGAGACTCCTTATTAACTTTCAGTCCCTCCGAAATCAGTGTGGCAGAATGAGGTACAAGTCAATACTATTCTTTACCCCAATTTTTTACCAACCTATAAAGCATTTCTGTTCTTGAGGCATATTGAGACCCATACAAATCAAGCAATACTTCAGAAAATTCTAATCTCTAATGAGTAGGAATCCTTTTGCCCAGCATGCAACTCTGACTCCATTTCTTTCCTTTTTTTTTTCCCCTCTGAGTGAAAGATATATGAAACAATCAGGGAAAATCACGAGTGCTTCAGGACACTCCGAGACAGATAATGCTGCCTAACTGGGAAGAAGGGAAGGAAACAGAACAGCGCTCTCAAAACCAGGCTTCGTTATGGCTTTATCCTCCATTCCAAGCACACTAATGATTGCTTAAGCAGCTAAAACATGAGCCTCAGGACACGAAACAAGAAAGGATTTACGTTTTCAGACACTACCAGAAAAACTCAAATCTTTATACAGATATTTTGAAGCTTTTTTTTTTTTTTTTTTTTTTTTTTTTTTTAAAGGCTAAGTGTAATATAGACAGTTTGTGAAGAAAATGTCTGTCCTGAAATTCAGCTTAATTGAATAAATTCAGTCAGGTAATTCATTTTGGACTTTAAAAATCTTCCACAATTATTAGTAACCAAAGCTATGTTTGTACTTTCTTGGAGGCAATGGGAATCTGCAGAGCATTAAACTATAATACACTGCGCCTAACAATCAAACCAGCAATGCCTTTACTCCTGGGCTTTTCTCTGTGAACTAGGACCTCTCAAAGTGAAATTTTGGGACTAGTGGGTGATTTGGGCTTTCCTCCAGTGGCCTCTTGCTTTAAATTTAGTTGTTACCACTCATCCAAGGTGATAATTAGCTGAGTAATTGGATTTCTTCCTGAATTGCATTATTCTATGCAAACTGAGTGCAGGTCCTTCAGGCACTTGCCCTAGAGACCAAGTGATTGTATTTGAATGTCTTCAGATAAGTCGTCAGCATCCTGCTTAGATCCTCAAATATCTATCTCATGCTCTTTTAATCCAGCATTTACATGGGCACCGAGATAATCCACTGGTTTGCATAGCACTGTTCATGCCATTATAACTATCGCTTCCCTTTGCAAGACGATGAAGTCACTTCGTATATTTCCCTTGTCCAAAAATACTGCCTCGTTTTTCAACCTGGAAAGACTTTCTTCTGCCACTTTACTCTCCCAATTTCCTTAGAAAGGTAGAAAAAAGGCTGAGGGGTATTCAGGCAGCCTGGGGAACATACAGCAGATGGTGAGAATCGGGCAAATTGAGAAGGAAAAAAAAAAATTGAAAAAAAAAGATCATTGCTGTGCTTATTTCCAGAAGATGAAAATAAAATTGCAGCTGTTCTATCTGCCTTGCTGTTCCGGGGGTTTGCCCCAAAACACAAATTCAAGATTTCCAGGATTCCTGCTGTGAAGGAGGGGGTCTCTACTTTGAAAGAGAATAAAACAAAGAAAAGCAGTTCCCCTCTGGGGGATGCAAGAGAGGCCTTTCTAGGGTAGATCCGAAGTTTTTCTTTGTCTGTGTCCAATGAATTTTAATCCGTCTTTCCATGACATCTAACAGTCAAATCTAAGAGAGAGAAACTTTGCTATGCTGCAGCCCTATGATTATTCATGGGAGTCTGGAAAAAAAAATCCTCAACATTTCCATGTGAATGTTTTACACTGCTGGCACTATAAACGGAAGGCTTAGCATTAAAAACACAGTAGTAGTAGTAGCAGGCTATGACAGTGAGGCAGGAGGGGGAATGAGGAGATGGCAGAACAAGCAGGCATCCATGAATATTTGAAGGACACCAGAGGCAAAAACGATGGTACTAATTGGAAGCGTGAGGATGCCCAAGTAGTTTAAAATCCATTTCATCTAACATGCAGAATGATTTCAGTGCGATTATAACAGCAAAGGCTGACAGCCCCTTCGTGCATAACCATGCCCAGGTTTTCTGGGCAGCCGCAAGGAAGACATGCCTTAGGTTTAATTCATGTTAATGAAGAGGGATCTCTTCAAAAATGAACGCAACTTCTCCTTCCTGCTGACTCGCTCTGATTTTTATTTTTCCTGCTTTCTTCCTCCCCTCCTTCCCTGACTGCTCCAGTGTTTCATCTAACAATAATAAAAAGTGGCTTTGATTGCACGCTAGGAAACTGGGGGAGAGCTAAGGTATAAAAAGTTGCAGTTGTTAAAGACAGCACGATTGAAGGATCCTTTTAAAACATAGGAAGATCTTATTATAGATAACGTTTCCTGTTCTTAGAGCTTCTTTACTTTCTTGAAAAGGTTTTTATAAATCACTCAGAGAGCTTCTTCGTTTGGTTTTGGGGATCTTTTTTGTGTTGACTGGTGGTTGGGTTTTTCTTTTTTTTTTTTAAGTAGGTGTAAAAATCAGAATTGCAGTCATTTGCTGAGACACTACTGAGCATGTTTATTTGGCATATTCTGAAGCCTTTCCTGAAGATGAGATTTCTATGCTCCTGCAGCAATAGGGATACAAATGAAAGGTGTGAATTTGAGATGGAAAGCCAGTGCCCAAACATAGATTAAACAGCCCACTTAAGTGCTCTGACATTCAAAGGTTTACCTGGGGGATTCACCTCTTATTTGTAAGCATGGTTATTTAAGCATCTGTGTACTTTAAAATATTCACTGATGCTTTACCAAAATGTCATCAATATCACCATTTTTGTCTTATTTGTCTGCTTTGCTGCTTCTTTCCCCTTGTCTCAGTATGATTTTTCTTTCAAAAGGCATTTAGCCACTATCTTCAGCTACTTTATACTAAGTAATACAAGAAGCTTTATAAGCGGAAGGATTATGCCGACTGCACAGAGATGTTTGTGCTCACTCTTGTGTCAGTGAAAAAGGGCTGGGACCCTGACACTCCTGTGAGGATGGGGCTTGGCACAGGACCCTGCATCAGAGCTATACCTCACTGTCCATAATTCATAGAGGTACTTTTAATTTAAAAGCAGAATATGCTAATTACACAAAATCATGCATCTGAAATAGTGCAGGTGGAGTGTTATTTTTCTGGTTTTCCCTTTGTGAGCCACTGCAAACATTATAGGAAAGGTACTATGCTGTGCCCAGCTATGGGTAAGGAGCTCTGCAGGAGCAGTTCACTTGGGCTCTGCACTCTCAGATGGGCCCCTGAGTGAAGCGGCAAAAGCCTGAGAAACTGTAAGGACCTGGAGAGTAGAAAGGAGGTGATGAGAAATGTCCTGGTGAAGTTTTCACCAGAAAAAGAGAGCGAGATCAGATGGGAAAAAAAAAAAAAAAAAAAAAAAAAAATTACCACAATGCTGGGAGCTGCTTCAGCAAATGATGTTCACCTCCTTTACTTCACAGAGAGATGCACATATTTGTTAAACATCATAAAAGGAGGAAAGGACAGCAAGGCATTTCAGAATTCATTCTTAATATTCTTTATTGCTGATAAAAAAGTGCTCTTATGCTTTTTCAGTGTGCAATATTAAAATAGCATATACTTAAGATATTTTAATTGTCACTTTTAGACTTAAGGTGACTGCTTAAAAATAAAACTAGGAGGTAGAGATGGCAAGAAAGTATGAGAAAATACAAGAATAAGACAGAGACTGGTGAATGATATCTTATAAAGGAAGCCTACTTCAGAAATACTAGTTTAGTTCGCTACAGGGTTTTCCGTATACATATTTCTCACCAGAAGATGAAGGGAGGCAAAAAGGAAGCTAACCAAACCATTCCAGTACCGTAAGCCTGCAAGTGCAGCATCAGGGATACCACACTGAAGAACAAGAAAAAGCTTGCTGATACTCTGCAGTTGTACAAAATCCAGCCTAAAACAGGGATAACTTTTAATACCTCTGTTTTTTTCGTTGCAAGGACTGTTGAGAATGTTAATCATTTACAGCAGTTGTTATGGTAGTCTCTACAGTACTCTTCAGACTGAAAAAATCTCCGGTATTTTGAGAGCAAACACTGCTAGTCAAAGGATTTAAAAAAAAAATAAAAATCCCTCTAGCATTCATCCAGTATTTACCTAGTCCCAACTAGCACAAAGCTTCAGAAGCCATTCTCAGGGGCAATGGTCACATAATTCTGCATTTTGCATTATCTCAGGAAGAAGAGAGAGACATTGTACGTTTTGCTCTTATAAGCCCTGAGGTAATCTGGGTCCAGTACATACCCTCGTACATAAGGAGACAACCAGGACTTGAGCAAGCTGTAGCATGAATTATTCCCTGCTGCTATTTGTACACAACCTACGTATCACCTCAGAACGGTTACACTTGCTGAACATCTCCTCTGTGATCTCAGCTTTTCCCCTGTCTTCACATCTTGACAAAAGTTGCTTGAGTAAGCATCTTCTTGAAGGGAAGGTTTGAATTTAGCGCTCCAAACCTCGGCTTGCCCGTAAATGTTTGATTTGGTTAAATCTAAAACAAGAAGTGATCTACGTTGTCCAACTGAATGGGATGAACGCTTGCTGAGAACACCTATTCTTATGGAAATCCAGTCAATTCATTTCAACAGGTTTCCAATACTCGACATGACAGAGATTTCATGAGTTTACATGATCTCATTAGATTTACATAATTTGGAAGGTAAGGATTAGACAAACAGTTTATAAAATTTTAGTGCCACTGTGTATCCACACAAGCCTTAAAATATCACATGCTTCCTATGTCTGATTTATGAGTCTATTCTCATCTTTCTCTTATGTCCTGTTGCTGCCTTCCTTTCCAAATATCTTTAAAAGTCTATTCTATCACGCTCATGATTTCTTTTCCTCTATAGGTCTGCGCTCCTGCTTATCAATGTCTGTTGCATTATTCTCTCAGATTTTTCACTGCATGGCTTTTCCTTTTTTGCCCATCCCCTTTCCCTTTTCATTTATCCTGCTGGTGGTTTTGATCTCTCCTTGTGTTCCTGCCTGGCCTCAGCATGCATTCCCTCTCTGATGCCTCCCTTCTGTCTTTATTCCGTTCTCTTATAAAGATTCAGTGAATTGGAGCTGTGAATGCATCTTTAACTCGGCAGGGAACTACAGAGCACTGAATCAGAATGCACTCCCAATTAATTATCACACATATGGCTCCTATTCAATTAGCCTCAATTTGTTTTATTGACTGCCAGGGGCAAAATTTGAGAAGAGGAGATGTTACCAGTTAAAGAGATACTGGCAAACAGTTAAAATACAATTTTGAATTTTGTATAGCTTCCCTTCAGTGTGAAACTCTTGGCAACTCGGAAAACACTTATTTTAATACCAGAGCTATGTGATTAAAGGTGCTTGGTTTTCCTCGCCCATTCTTTCCCAGACAGTCCTCACATTTTCCCAGTTAAGTGTGACTACACACACAGAGTCAAGCGATGAGGTGAGGGCTGGGTTGGAGAGGAGATGTATGTACCTCTGTGCTACCGCAGGTGGCCAATGGCGCACACGTACACAGGGTCACTTACTCCAGGGGAAGATCACAATTCAAGATGCTGAGGGGAATGTAATTTCTAGTAGGGCTTCTTTTAGCCTGGGGCTTTACCTGAAGCAGCACCTCCCACACCTGAATGCTGTGGCTTTGTCACAGAGCCCTACACCTGCTGAAAGGGATTAAAGAGTCCCAAACCAGGCAAGTGTTGCAGGTACAAGTCCACAGGCAGTACTGGTGGTGTGCAACATGAAGACTTACAGCAGATAGGAACTGCAGCAGGGAAGAGACAGGGAAGGTTCCTGAGAAAACAGTTAGATGAGTGAGTCTAATGAATAACATGTAATTTCAAAGGCTCATGAAAAACTAAGGCTGAAATACAGACAAAGATGTTCCTTGTTCTTCAAATGTTTTGGTTTTCTCTGCTCTCTCCCTCAATGGCAGAACCATGGCCACACATGCACCTGGAGAATAGGGCACCAACTTCCCAAGGACCAGTTTATACTCATTGTTTCAACAGAGAAGAATTTTGTTCCCCCAAAAAATCACCTTTATTGGGAAATCTGCCAGTTACAAGAGAAGAGTAATGAAGGAAAAATATCAGCAACTTGCTAACATTTCAGCTTTTGCGTTACTGCCAGCCAGGGAGTGCCACTACGGTCAGGAGGAATGCTGTACCCAAGGGCACCCAAGCCAGGCCCAAGCATCTCTCAGTAGCAGCCTAGGCTGGATGCTCAAGGATCGAAATCCCTTTAAAGTCTGCAGAAAGACCCTCATCAAATTCCACGTGCTTTGTGAACAGGATCAGGCAAGCTCTTCTGATTTGAAGACAACACACCAAAAATTCAGACTAAAACCCCTTCATTCGTTGGTCCTCTTTGTCTTGACTTGTAAGTCCTAGGCACTAATAAGCACCCATTATGGTTTTATCTATAGGCTCATACTTATCTATACTATTTTGCTGAGTTCTAAATTAACTTAACAATAAAAGCCTGGAGGAGCCCTGAGGCCAACTCAGTGAAGACCTCTCTTGAAAGAGCTATGGTCATCAAAGGGGATAGCATTCATAAAACTGAGTAATAGCTAATAACAAAGGAACCAGAACCTCAGTACACTCCAAAGTCACGTAACTGGAATACAGTGCTTCTTTCTGATCAGTTCATAAAAAACAGTACAGAAATACAAGCAGCAAGAAAGAAACACAGAAATTAGCAGAGAAAGAGAAACAGTTCAGAGGAAACTAAACCGATTGCAATGAACAGTAGAACTCATGGCTGCAATGTGCCTTTCATGCCAGGTGGCTGGAAGTACTCAGAAAAGTTTGAACCCTAATTAAGGAGAACAGGCAGTGACAGTAGTCAGAACATAACATTTCTGAAGTGATATTTGAGGAAATAAGGCAAATACTAACTCCTGTTGATTAGGGCAAAAAAGATTCTCCTATGCTTAGGTTATGCTATAATTGTTGACTTCAGAGGTTAATCTACCTTGCTTTAAAGTATTCATTGTAAATCCATGTCCAAGACATTACCGAATTATAAACATCTGCTGCAGTTGTTCCTCTGTAAACATCACCACTATGGAGGTCTAAGAACATGTGAAAAATCAAACAACATAGTAAGAAAAGACTAAAAAAAGGAATCCAGCCCTAAAAAGGAGAACCTGAAAGGTCTGAACATGCAGCTCCCAAACAAGGCCCATGGACAGTTACGGCTGAATGATGTTTTGTGTTCGGAGCAGGGGGTTTAGCAGCTGTAACAGATGAGCAGGCCCACAGGGAAACCAGATGCACTAGGGTGTGTTAAAAAATAAGCATTTGGAAGTGGAAGGCCTGTTATTTTATGGGAAAAAGGGAGGGAGCAGACGGGTACATTTCACAACTCCTTTTCCCACAAACGTGCATAATGCAGGGTCAAACCTAATTAGGTCTACAATGGGAAAGCTTTTCCCATTCCACCTGCAGGTTGTCCATGATGGGCGGGTTAAGTGAGCTGGTAGGAAAAAAGAAAATGCCAGCTGCACTAGATCCGAGGCAGGGCAGGTTTTCCTCACCCTCCATTCCCAGCTATATTGACCTTACAGGTGCCTATTTTCCAAACCACGATTGGAACAATAACATAGTGATACACTTTTTTTAAAACATGGAGAAAAGAAAGGCTTGCTCACATATTCTCAAACACAGAGAGGCATCTGGTAATGCCATTCTGAGATAACTGGCAATTAAGTCACAGCCTCTTCAGAGACATCTAATTCAGTTGCACCACATAGTATTCACTTGAGACCCTTCAAAGCAAATGCAAGCTGTGCCTTACCCAAAAATAGGTGCTGAACCAGATGACCAAGAAAGAATAGAAACAAGGAGCAGGAGAGAGATGAGTGGCTTGCAGGCAGTGAAATCTCCATGTTCCTGGTGTCAGTAGGCTGTTTGTGGGGACAAGTCACAGCTGCAGCAGAGAACAGACTGCTTGATGCGATCCAGCGGTTAGACCCACTGGGGTAGGAAAGTAAACTTCCTACTCTGTTCTGTCCATTGCCTCATCCAAGATACAAAGCAAGATAAGAGGAAGGGAGGAGGGGGACAGCATCAGGCTGCAGCGTGACAAAGTATTTCAGAAAAAAAGCACAGCAGAGAAATGGAACAACAGCGTTTGAACAAACACTTATGCTTTAAAGTGCCTATACATAAAACAAGATTTACTGCTATTTCCTTTTCTCTCTCTGACATCTACAGCCTAATCATTCCAACAGCTGTAAAAATAAAGACTAAAACAGGACTCTTCAAACTGGGAAGCAGGACTCAGGCTAATGGCAGGAAAAAGCCAGTGTTGCACCAAACTTTTATTTTTCTTTTAAAAAGAGAAAATTTCTCATAGTTGGACTCCCATGAGACACCTAGCTCATGAGCAGCAGACCAGCTTTCTAATTTTACACACCTCTCAACAACTATGGCAGCAAAAGCTCTAAGAAAGTGGTTGCATGAGAAGTCGTTCTTTCTTAATGGCCTGCCTTATTGCCTTATTTTGTCTTCTTTTTCTTAGCGTCACCCTTCCCTTTCTCCCCAGAAGATCCATGACCTCAGTGATGCATTGGTGTACTAGACTCTGCACACACTGAGTACCAAAGAGCACGCTATAAACAAACAGCATCTGCGCACACACCGCAAGAGCACAAACAGGCACAGTATGATTCCTGAATTTTGAAGAGCTTGCTAGGAATTTCACAGTTTGCTTACTGTCAAAATGAATCTATGAATTCTTTTATTTTTTTTTTACCCGCTTGAGTTCCTCCATCTCCTTGAAAAAACAAACAAGCCATCATCTTAATTCTTTCAGACTTTCAGCTCCAGCTCACATCATCTAGAGTGGCAGATGCCCAGCCAGAAACCTGAGGAATCAAACTCCTCTTTAGCCAGCAGAGAAAGTGGGACTAAAAGAAACACTGGAAACGCAAGACGTGTATGTATGTATGCACTCAGAAAACACCAGGTAGAGACAATCAAATCAACACTTTAAGGAACAGATGGAGCAGTTGCTCACCACTCAGTCTACTAGCCTAATAGCCCAGCTCTTGTAATAAACATGGTACTCTCTACTCACTAATGTCCAAAGCTTCAACTTTGGATTCGCTTTACAGAAAATTAACCAGATGGTTTTCCTCTTCTAATTTCACACTGTTGGCCCAAATGAGATGCAAAAATAAGTTTTCCTTAAGTGAAACAAAGAAAAAATGAAGTTTGCTTGACAGCAGTGAAGTGTGCATATACTGATGAACAGAAATCACGCTCTAAGAAAGCAATCTAATTTATGACTTGGAACAAAAACAAAACCATGATATTTTGATATCTAGACTGCTTGTCAAAATTGTTTTCAGTTAGTCCAATTAAGAGGTTAAATTACAAAAAATATAACCATGGAATTGACTACCTCTAACTTCATATAAACGTAAATGAGTTTTTGTGTAGCTAATATAAATGTGATAATTTAATGCAGTCATCAATAGAGGAAGGAGGTGTTTGAAAATGAGTATGCAAAGCAGACAAAACAAAAAAGCGATATAAAGCACAGCGCAGGTAGTTTTTCCCTGGGCAAAAGTTCCTGTCAACAGGCAATAAATATGGAAATAGCAGAAAAATCTGCCAGAGCTTCTGCTTCTTATAAGCATGTCTCAGACTGCACCGCAGTGAACTTGTGACTTTCCACGAACACCGAGCTGAACTTGGCAAAACTGTCAATGTACTCCAAAAAGGAAATCTATGCACCAGCTTCCCCATCTGTTTGTTCTGATTTGTCTTACAGCACCTGAAAGCTCAGTGCACATCTGGCCGCAGGGCACTGCAGCCCCGAGACAGGTCAGTGCAGGAGCCAGAACAACTTCCCATCCAGCTCAAGTCCCCCATCCTATTTAATTCCACAGCTCTGAAAGAAAGCAATTATGCCATCCCTTTCACTTTTTAGATGTTGAAGGGATAAGATTTAAAGCAGTAAGGCAAGGCCCATCTCACTTCTTTCAATGATTTTGAAATATTTTGTAGAAGATTTCCCTATTCTTAATACAAAATTATTCCCTTGCCTTGCCTTTTTCTGTCTTTTCACTGTGACCCTTTAATGACCGAGGAGTTTTTCAGTCCAGTGCTCACTTGCTCTTGTCAGTTCTTCATGTGAGCAATAAAACACTGAAATGGAAGTGAGGCAAAGGAGAATCAGAAGTGCCAGAGACAAAACGCATACAAATTTAGGAGGAGTCATTAGATGTGCATATTGCGGGATGCCACAGGTTCAGGCAAACATTTATTTCACTGTGATGACTATCTAAATCTTCTACAAGGCTGTTTTCTACTTCTGAAAGGTTTTTGAGGGGCAAGGTTGTGGTGTTTGTGTTTTAAGTGAGAAAATCATAAAAGATACACTAGAATTTCTAACAACAAAGCACATTTTTTTCACAAAGAGTCTGTCTTCAACATGTATGCTTAAGTTGTGGTTACTGCTTATTTTGAAAGGACAAGTAGCGGTGGTTTAAAGTATTAAAAGGGGTAGGTTTTTTGCACTTGGGGTTTTACAGTTTCATGGGTAAAATAATTAGCTTTGCTTTCAAAAATTATTAGGATCAACTTTTCTTCACTTCCCTTACTGAGAGTCACAGATGGTCAGTACTGATGAAAACAAGATACACGCACCCCCCATTTAAGTACCAAACATCAAGTACCATTTCTGTTCATCTCTTCTCAAAAGTCTTAAACAAACCAAAAGCAAATTAAAATGGTCCCATCTGTTTCCACCTACAATAACCTACAGATTCAACACTAACCTAGCTATATGAAAGTGACGTGCCTACAACAGAGTTTGAGTCTCTAACTGGTACCTAGAAAAGCAGCCACATGCCTTTAAAACGGTCTGGTTGAAGTAAAATGTAGCAGATGTTAAAATCTCCACTTCCTACTTAATATCGTTCAAAGATTCTGTCCAAAATTGTAAAGCTGGCTGTGGGATTTGTGGTAGCTTCCTGCCTTTCCATGACTCTCCTCAACTTCACTCCTACAAAATAATGAATGTGCTGACCCAAAAAAAGATGTATGAGGCAGAATTTTGTTAAGATCTGGCCTCAGTGTACAAAACTCACCTCCCCTCAAAAGATTTCCATAAATCTCATCACATTCAGAAGCAAATACAAAGCCTCTTTATATGACTTAGCTTTGTCTAAGTAATCTCTTTATAGATAAGTACATGTTCACTCACTGACACAAGTCAAAATCAAACAAAAATAAAACTCTTTAAACTAAACAGACCCCTTCCCCTAAAAGATGGAAAAAAATCTGTCACTGTAATTTCTATTTTTGAATTCTCTTGAGGTGCTCAGGTACATCAGTGGCACTGACACAAGGAGTGTGGTAAGCGTATAGCACTTCACACTGATCCGGCCAACTCCTGATTTGGCCCAATATAAGTTTCACTTTGTGCCTCAAACCGCCGTTCTGCAGCTGCAGGAAGTTACTCCAAGCCTGGCTATGTGTCAGTAGGTGGTGAAGAGCTCACGCTCTGCCCAGAGCACAGGACTCAAAGGACTCCCTTTAGCCATTGAATCCAGCCCCTAACATTGTAGACCGCTACTCATCCCTTGCAAAAATTACGTCCATCTGGAAAGATAAGTGTTTCCCTGTCTCCAGAGCTCTTGCTGAGAGCCCATTAGATCCCAGTCAGTTACCAAGAGCTTTCAAATCCCACTGGGCAGAAGGAGCAGAAGAGCTCTGTATTCAACCTTTTCAATATCCTACGTTTACATCCTTGTCAAGCTGAATGAATGGCAGCTAAAATCTGACAAAACCAACCAACTCATAAGTCAAACTCCAAGATCAGATGTAGCAAGTAATGACAATGCACACCCATCATCACTTCACTATGAGAGTTACCTGCCACATCCCAAACAGTAACATTTAATCAAGCTGGTATAAAAAATATTAATGCAGCTTGACTTCTAGTGCCAAAGGCTTCACAGATTTAGTTGCTAACACTAGCAAGACAAAAAAGGCTGACAACTGGGAGTTTTACTGATCTTTTTTCACAGCTTTGTTACTGTACGGCTGTACAGCAAATGCAACATGACACCTCATCTGTAACCTACCGACAATTGTTTAAATACATTTTCAGAAATAACCAAGTAACCATGAAATAGTACAACACCAGAATCAAGATTCAAAGATTAACCTCTCGTGCTCTACAACAATTTAAGGATTATGTTCAGAAAGAAAAATACCTCCAGAAATGAAACTAATGACAGCAAAACCTTTACAAATAACAAGCGTAGAAAATTTTTGAATAGTCTTACTTGTAGTTTTTCTCCCAGAACTTGATCGGTCTTGCGTATGATGCGATAAAGATGACACTACCAAGAAATGGACTCAGTGGCGTAGAAAAGACTGAAGTGGCCAGAGTTTGAAAAAAAAGCATAGCAGAGTCTGAAAATTGCAAGTTAAGGTAACACAAATGATTTCTTCATACTTTTAAACCATTGTTGAGGCAGCTCTTTGAACTATTTATTTTTGCCTTTTTGTTGTTATTTATTTTACCAAAGAGGTGGTAAGGAAAGGAAAGGAAGGCAGGCAGTGCCAAATTGCCAATTACCAGCATGGAGTCTGTGGCTCTTCAATGCTACACAGTTGTAATGGAGGTGACATGTTTGAACGGAGCATGTTATTAGCAGGGTGACCCTATCTAATCTCTGCCCGAGGACAGATCCTGAGCGTAGGCAGAGCAGTAAGTGCCCTTTTCCAGCTACCTTAGTGTACCTTCTACAACACAAAGTGCCCTTCCAGAGTCTGACATACAGAAGTTTGAAACACAAAAACCTCATTTTCTTGGAAATTCTCAGTTGTCTGCACTGGAGTCTTGCTCCCAATGCGTCTAGTATTTCATTCTGTGATTCTGCTTACTTTGGAATGACCTAGTATGTAGAGCTACACAACCTGCTGGCTTAAAATCGTGCTTTCGTGTCAATTTTTACTGACAATTTAATATTCCACGCTGACTCAAAGGGTAAAAAAATGTTCAATATTTCATACTTTTTAAGATATATATGAAAGTAGAAGGTGAGGACAGGGGATTAGTAAATACCACACATAAACATCATAATGAATGCCTGAATCCATAGCTCAATTTAAATGTAAATTCATATTCCAGATTGCTGGAAAGCAAGTTAGAAGACGAACAAAGACACTGAAAAACATGCAAGTTGAAAGGAACATGAATAAAAAACCCAAGCAAGTTAAACATTGGGCTTTAATTCTTCATTAATTCATACCACACCCATGACATCTCAGGAAAACTGTTTCCAAGTTGGCATAAGAGAATAGTTGTCCCTCCTTACATCTCTTGGGAGGAAGGTGCCAAATAAAGAAGTCATGGAGTAAGGAGCGACTATCAAAGTACAACACTCAAGTGCATCTCAAACAAACTAAAATTCAGGTCAAATCACACAATAGCCACAGTCTTTTAGCTTGCCCTCTTACAATAATATCCTGTATGTGTGTCCCACAGACTTTGAGACTTCAAAAAAACCATTTTAACACATGTATCATGATTTGTGGTACAGTATTTCCATAAAAAAGGCTAGCTAGCCATGCTTTCAAAGCAATTTGCAAAATCTAAAACCAAGTATTTGCCAAAAGATATCTCTCAAATCCCTCAAACTTATTAAAAGAGAGTGGTCTGGAACGGTGTCTTTGTGCATTAGCGAGCTTGCAAAATGAGCTGCCCTCAAGAGTCTAAAGTTCAAAAAGGAACAGAGAGCACAGAGCAGGAAGCAAGTGCATCAAAAAAAGTTAAACTGTCACATTACACTGTAGTCATAACCAGCATTGGCTGTGAAAGATGAACGAGTATTTACAAGTGTCAGCTAAGGGAAGGAGGCGTGGGAGCTGAAGAGACAAAAAGAGAACAAGAAGGACAGATAAGGACAGCAAATCAAGTTTTCTAAAAGGAGTTCTAATGTCATGACTGATTTTAAAATTGCCACCATCATGAGTTAAGACATTTAGGACTTCAGTGTGAACGGTTTGTGTCTAAGACATAATCAGTAGCAACAGTTTTATTTTTGCTAAAAGACATAATGCTCTACTACATGTACGTTGGAAGACATTTACTATTTGACTTGCGAAGAGCTATTTTAATAAAGTGTTTCATAAATGTAAGCACGTCATGAGAGCAAGTAACAGCACCCAGCTCCCTTACATAGCAGTTGATGTGTACAGTGGGCAATTATCTGTCATCAGGGGTTTTTTATTTGATGGTACCCAATTTCCTTTTATTTTTTTTTTTATACCAATGCTTTAATTATGTTTAAATAGAAGATAAAAAAGAAGTGCCAAAAACTTATAGGCATGCTTTTTTATTCTATGTCCCAAGCCAGTTTTCCTGTGTACCATCTTTATTAGGTTATACAGTGTAGAAGCGGAACTTGTTTCTTGGCAAATAATGGACTGATTTATTTTTTTTAATATGGCCAAAATTAAATTTGGAGAAGAAGAAATGACTAAACCCCCTTCGATGTGAAACAAAACGTTCTATTTTGAAGATTAATTCTTGTAATTCAAAAATCTGTTTAAATTCCAATGTTTCAAAACAAGTACCTGAAAGACCGACACTTTCAAAGTCTTCCATCCCCTTTTTTTAACAAAAAACTATGCAGTAAGGCCAGTGCAAATCCTGTTTCCCCAAACCCACATTTCTAATTGCAGCTTCTATGGGCCAAAAATGTTTTGTCACTTCCAAGCAGAAGATCACTTAGAAGATGGGAGAACTGAGCCATCACAGGGCTTCCTTTTCTGATGTTGGAGCTGTAACTGAAACAGCCAAAGCAGAAGCTCTCAAACAGGGTAATCTGAATCCTTTCTTTCCAAATCTCATCATTGATTTATTATGTAAAATCCTCCTTTGACTGCAAACTACACTGACTTTCTCAGTGCACTGATAATTATAAACACATAACCTCTTCTTACTCATTTAAGCACTGGGAACTGAAGTTGCAGGTGTCTCCTCAAGCCAGAAGCCCATTCCCGTTCCTTGTCTTTCAGGATTAGGAAGGACTTTGAGGGGTCACCTAGTCCATCTAGCAGAGACAAAGAAGGAGCAGCTAAACATGTATGTGTCCTGACAGATGTTCATCTAAATTCCTGAAGACGGCTAATAGTGGAGGCTCCACAACCTCCACCAGGCAAAGCTCCACGCGCGTTGCCCTTCGTGCTCTGTGCACCGGAATCAAGCGCATTAAAGTACGCAGAACTTCTCGTATCGCTGAGCTCTATGGCTAAAGCTCCCAGGGGCACTTCAAAATTTAAAAATTTATGTCCCGTTTGCAGAAGTGATTTAGGCAATTACGAACCCCAAATAATTAAACTCTTCAAAGAAATGGCAGGCTTAGTGCCTCTGCAAGCTGCAACATGCATTCATTAGTACTGTTTGCAGGGTTACGGTAACAACAAACAAAGATACCATGCAAAAAGGCAAAGTTATTGTTGTTGTGGGAATAGTAACTTGGGCGTTTAACCAGTACCTTAATTGTAACATTGCCTTAAAAGACAGATTTGCATTTCCAAAGGATATTATCAATATAAATAATAGAAAGCTAGTCTGGACCACTTCAGTAATAACTGTGTAAATAAACTAAATCCTGCTTAGTTAACTGCTTTCCATTTTGCAAAGCTTAATTGTTACTTTTACCAAGAGTAAAGTTATCACTGCACAAAATATTTGTGACCAAAGGGAAACTCGTTGACATACAATCTTAGTTCTTACATGTTTTGCTAAATAACCTTACATAGACTTCTCCTGCAATTCATACTTACAACAGAGATGGAAATATTTTTTTGGTGTGGAATTCTGTAATAATTTGCTACAAATCACTCAAAGTGCTTGAACAGATCGCTATTTTTATAACGCTTTCCTTTTGTAAATAGGCAATCTAAAGCTTTCTCTCAGGGAGTTGTTCTGTCTGCAATTACCTCTATCCAAGGCTCTCATTTGTACTTCCTATCTCGAAACATAAGCAGAGTTAACCAAGGCTGCATACCATTCAATATATCCCAGCAAAGAGCAGAGGGAAGAATTCACTCCAGGGGGCAAAAATACCAGTGTGGGATGAAAGGGACAAAGACTTAAGCGTGTATATCTAACAAACAGTAGAAAGTAAACTCTTCACTCCGAACTAAAACCACTTTGTCAAATTTTCTTCCACAACTTTGATTGGGAGGGAAGGAAGAAACGAACAGTTAGTCTCCAAGAATGCTTTAGATGTCAATAAAGTTAAATTTGTTCAGTTAAAGTGTTTCATTGAATGTTTTTATCATCTTTCTGTATTAAACCAAGTTTCTAACTGAATTGGGCTTTAAGATGAAAAATTTTTGTTCCAAAAATTCAATATATATTTTTTAACCTACAGACACTTGGGGGTCATTGAACTCTGTGTTTTACTCTCCATATCCACAAAACCAACGTTCACAGCCCTGAAAAAGGCACTGAAACAAACTGTTTCCAAAGGACTGCTTTGGTGTTGATGAACATATAATGTTACTCATAAAACAGAGTGGAAATGTTAAAAAGGAGAACGCAACAGATTGAAAAAATGTACATTAAAATGTTAAAACCCAGCTTTTTCTGAAATGGAAAAAAAAAAAAAAAAAAAGCTGGACAGTTCCAACAGAAATTGGCTCACTAAAATGAATTTATATCCCAGATACCAACTAGAAGCAACTGAGAAAGTAACCAATATTGAAGAGCTCAGTCAGCCGTATGCCCGGCACTTCACAAAACTAGCTTCTGCACACATAAAGGTCCACTCAAGTCGGAGCAAATATGTCACTCACAGTGTTTCTTTCTGGATGCATCGCAAGTCAGTGCTGAGGATTGTGGAAGTAAGTGATCTGCAGAACGTGGCTCAGTGGGAAGGGAGCAGGCATAAACAGATCAGTTTGAGTCAGTTTCCCAGTTTCAGATCCCATGCAGCCAAGAAAGAGAGAAAACTATATGTCTCAGAAGATGCTCCAAGCATTTTCAGATTCTGAAATAAGTTACCTAGGGATTTCCCACCTTGTTCAAACACTGTAAATAAATTACATACATGAAGAGGAATTTCAGAATAAAGAAAACCAAATTTATAAAGGATATGAGGTATTGCAAAGAGTTGAGCAAAAACATGGAACGATGATCCCCAGGCAATCTGCCAGGGAGCAATGTACGTCATGATGAACTGCAACTTCTGCAGTAGGTCCCACAGCTGAAAAAAAAAAAAAAAAAAAAGGGAAAAAGAAAAAACATGGTGACTTTTTAGGCACTGATATAATTTCAATACTAATATCGGCAAGTGACACTTCGATCTGTGAGCTGGAATAAATGTGAGATAAATTATATTGCATTATTGGTTTTCATGAGCATTAAGGCTTTACTTTAGTAAGGCACACAAGTATATTCTTCATTTAAAATTCAAACTGCAATAAGCAACTTCTTTTACCACCATACTGAGGTAGCTCCCAGATTACCTTTCCCCAAAAGTATGTCTGCTTTAAGTAGAAAGTAGGAAAACAGGTTCTGATATTTGCTGCATATATCATAGCACCAGTCAGATAGTTACAGGAGAAGAGATTCCAGAAGAAAGTGGATATAGCGAACAGATGAAGCTCAATGAGCAACATGTGTGGATCTGTACATGGAAGTCAGACTTATTTCTCAAGAATACAACATTTTCATTTGTTGAATGAATGGGAGAAACCATCACTATGTAAGCATATGCTGGGCATTAACCATGAATTGTAGCTGCGTTTTCAAGATCAAACCATCCTACCATATAAACTTTGCGTTAATATGAATTTTTCTTGTTGTGCGGTACAAGTTGAAAAACACACTGAATTTACTTTTGCTTCCTGTAAAATATGCTCAGTGCTGCAACTAGCAGTTTCTGATTCAAGAATGATGTGTACTTATTCCCTAGAACACATTTTTCTTCTGCCAGTTCTCTTGGCATCAGGCCAAAACAGATCTTATGTCTCATCTGCATTGAGCCATCAGATCCGTATTGCAGAGTAGGTTCCTGACAAACTGTCAGGAAAGATTTGGCCATCAATAGACATTAGTGCTCAACACACGCAGAAGTTGACAGTGAAACAGGAGTATATGCAATATTTCAAGCTTATACAGCAAATATATGTTGCATTTCCTAGAGTAAATTTTTTAATTGAATTAATAAGAAACAAGACATTGCCAACATCCTGGAAGACACTGAGGCTACATCAATACTTGTGTATGAAATGCTTCTAGGGAATGTTCCCAGGCACTGGTATTGTGTATGTTGTCAAATTGTTAGAAACGTCCCTAGAAAGGTTTTGGTCTGGCCAAGCTTGCACTCTTCCAAGCAATCCCCAGGCATCCTTTTGAATGAAAACCCTTCGTGGTCCATTTCCAGGTGGCAGTTCCATACCTCAACCTTGCATACAGGCTGGGAGAGTTTATTAGCATGGACACAAGCTTCCCCATGACAGCTGGCCTCAGGGACAGAGCATGGTCCTAGGCACTCTTCATTTACTAGTATGTTGACAGTCAGAGAGGATGCACTTTCACTGGCTACCTCATTTCATCTATCCTTAAGCTGCAACCTCCAAAGAACACTGAGCCACCTGTAGCCATATCAGCAACACACTTACAAGATGTTTGATTGAGCTCCTCTATGAATTGTTGTAAGTAATTGCAAATGAATTGGGAGGGAGGTAAGAATGACTGATAGCATTAATGGGATTTGGTCTTTGTGCTACCAAAGGATCACAGAAGCAGCCGCTGTGTCATGCTAATTCCAGTTCTAACTGATAAACCTTCCAGTTGAGATGCCAAGCAGTGCTTCACATGCTTTCTGTGCTTTGGCATGACTCAAATTGGGAGCAATATGCAAAACACAGATTATGTTAACTTCGCACAGGCACACTATTTAAAAACAGCAAAACCCTGATAAAAACAAGCTGTTATGATGTCTTCAAGGCACAGCCTGGTTACCCCTACTTAGTTTTAACTATGAGAAATTCAAATCTTGTCATCTTTGTTTTCTCTCAAAAATACTATATGTGACTTGAAAAATATAACTTCACATAAAGTAGGCAAGTAAAACTGAACTGAAACTAGAACTGACTTTTATTGACTTGAACCCTGTTTAGCAGGCTGTGGGGTTGCTTTGTTTTGCTTAATTTTTATTTATCTGAAATGTCTGAATGAAAATCTGGGAGAAAAATTGTATCTGCTGAAAGATTTAAGCGAAGGGCTGAAAAAGCTAATGACTCACATCTGAAACCTCAAAAATTCAGAACTGCAGCACAACCCAGCAAAGTTCTGCATGTTACAGATTGAAATCACAAAGCCATAAACTACCCCAGCTGTGGTCAAAGCTCAGGGTTCATCAAAAGGTTTTCAAACCTCAAATAAAATTCAGGTTTTGCATTTGCTAGGAAACCAAATCCAGGAGGAGACTCTTCTGACTTCTTGTTCCATTACATCGTTTTAATCATTCTTTAATATTTACACGTTCTTGCAAAACAGGCCATGGAGCCCAAGTTCCCTGTTGCTTTTAACAAATCTGACTACTTCTACATTCACCACTGCTCGAACTCGGTGTTGCTTCTTTCAACACCTGCCTCTTGGCTAATCTTTCCACAAGACAGGCAATGGAGCTCATTTCCATTTGCAAAAACATGAACCTAAGAAGAGCACTCTTCTGAACCTCTCTTGGTTTCTGAGAGCCTTATGACACTGCACCTAAAGGCCTGGAAACGTGTGATTTCCAAAGTGCTGCTTTCATTAAGAATTGTCAAGTGTCTCTATTACCCCTTAAATTATGGCTTACAGGGCACATTCTGCAAAACACCTTAAGGGTAATGTGTCATTAGCATTTTACATATCTAACTATGCTTTTTAAAGATGATGTCACCTAGCAACTACAATATAGAGATTTATGAAGGCAGGACTCGGCTTTATATTTTCACTGAAAAAAAAAATATTGTTCCTTATCAGTTTTACCCAATTTACTACATACTTTCTCCTATATCTGACATAGGAACTCCAAAGATTCACAAAGCTCTATTGCTTTTCTCACAGAAAGAAATTGAAGCTGCTAAAAATTGCCTTTGTAAATAGGAGGAAGCTGATCCTCAGAAACAGTCATTCTCTTATTTCAGCTACAACTAACTGCATTTCCGTCTTCAATAATCATAAGACACTAGCTTAGGAGGAAAACCTTCAACATCTTTTTTAAATTGTCAGAAAGAATTAGGATTAGAAAGAGTTAGGAAAGGCAAAGCACATCTGGAGTTGAATCTGGCGAGGAAAGTGAAAGGCAATAGGAAAGACTTCTACAGGTATCTCGGCAGCAAAAGACAGACTGGGGAAAACATGGACCCACTGCTGAATGGGGCAGGGGACCTGGTGACAAAGGACATGGAGAAGGTGAAGGTACTCAGTGACTTCTTTGCCTTGGTTTTTACTGGTAAGACTTCAGGAACTGCAGGCCCCTGAGACCTGTGGAAAGCATGGAGAAATGGAGACACCCTAAGCACTGAAGGATCAATTAAGGGTACATTTAAACAAACTAGACAAAAACACTTCCATGGGACCCGATGGGACATCTCAGCCCTTCTGTGAAATACGCAATTTATCCTCAGTAAAGTTTTGTCGGAATAAAGATAATAACTTGCTTCTGAGAGTGTGAGATGTATTTTTAAGAAACAGTGCTAGATACAAAGGGGGAACCTTCCCATCTAAAGTGAAAGAGTGTGTGTGGGGGGGGGGGGAAATGAAAAAAATCTGTGCTGAGTTTTAACCCTCTCTTTACAATGATTTCCTTAAACATGTATATATAAAGATTAGTTTTTCATTAAGACTTCTCCCTCCCAGTTTAGGATGATTTATACAAGAATACTTTTATTAAGCTGTCTTAGATCTTCAATGTTTTCTACAGTTCAGTAAGCAGAAAAATGATATATTATTTAGGGGACATAAAGTTCCAATATTCTTAGATATCGTTACTCATGTGACAGTTTCGCAAGTAGACATTTTTTAAGTCTTCGATAAAGAGTTTAAATTATTAGTATATTCAGTGAATTTAAGCCAGCACGTTCCCACTACTGTCAAGTGAAAGTGCAGAACACGCATCTTTCATTCATATTTATTTTATGTGGACACACACATTTTATCATCTTAATCATCCTTAAGTCCTCTATGAGTTCTGAAGCCTCTACAGACCTCTGGCACATTCTATATATCTATAAACAAAGCAAAGGCAAAGACTTACCTTTTCAGGATTTCTTTTAAATCTGGTTATTCTTACTTAACCAAATTTAAGTAGGCTCACAAACTAGAAGTTAACGGAAATTAGTTAAGATGTATTAAAGAGATTTGGGGAGTCTGAAACATCACTAAAATACAATTTCCTTTTCTCAGTTTGGTAGATTTCAATAAACTAGGCAGAGATTAACACCTGAATTTAAATGACACTGAATGTGAGATGGAGAGGACGCAATGCTTTCAGCTTTTGGCAGCCTTTTTATCTGTTTAGCATCTGTCGGGATTCTGTGCAGGCAGATTCCTTGGCAATACTGGGACTAAATAATGCATAAACATTAACATTTTTTTGCTAAGCTTGAATTTTGCTGTGCTTTAGAAAAAGTATATGTACAAATTGGTTTTAAACAAAAATAACTGTCTACATGCAACACAGAATTGATGGAGATTAAAAGTTAAATGCAGAAAGCAATTACTTCCCACTTTGAACAGGTATTTCTTTATATTCCTGTTTAGATCCTAATAACTTGAGACAGATTTGAAGTCAGATTCTCAGATGCTAGGTGGGTATTTAGTTTTTCATGTTAAGCTAGTTCTGGTCAATCGGTGTCTCCAATCCTTGGAAATAAATTCTAATATCTACTGGTAATATTTTTTTTGCTATGTCAATAAAAATTAAGATACATTAAGAGGGAAAAGTTGTAAGCACGTATGAGTTTAGGGATATGAAATTAAATTTAAAAGTGGAATAATTTTATTCTAGTTCATGCCTTTGCTTTGCAAATCATTGACTTACTTCCTGGATTTTATTTAATGCCACTTAAAACAAACTTCACCTACAAAAACCTACAAAACAAGACTTACTGGAAATATTAAAGCTTTTTAATGCTTATGTCTTAAGTCATTGTGACATTATGAACAGCACTATGTTTGAGTCTACAACAAATACTTTCCAGGCTGCCTTTATTTGCAGCTGCTTACAGACATTTGAAGCCTTTATATCGTGGGATTTCAAGATCATTGTCTAATGCAACACATATAAGAGGATCAAAATACAATCAGTCCACGGCTCTGATACCAAACCTCGGAGGGATACATTCCTGAAACACAGTGTTCCAACACTTAACATCGACAGAGTACAAGACAGGAATGTTTTAAACAGTTTGAGTAACAAGGCTCAGAAGCCTTACATTTGAAGTCAAACGTTAGCCATCAGGCAGAAGTAAGTACGATGAGGATTATGACAATAAGATGATGATAAAACCTAACAGCCCTGGATCTGCTCATGGCAGAGGCTGCTTATTCCAACACTGTTGGCTGACAGCAAGAGCCCAGGGAAGGAGCCTGTGGTACTGTAAGAAATAGTCTCCTGTATTTCCCGAGGTGGGCAAAAAGGACAAGATCAGAGCTAATCGGCTTCATTTGCAGAGGGCCAGACAAGCGAAATACATCAGCTGGGAGCTGCACTGATACAGCCTCTTCAGTGAAGTCTTCATAGGCATGGCTCCTTCCAAGACTGCATCTTCCTAGAAGTTTTCTTTACTAGAAGTGGGCATAAAAAATGCAGAGAATAAGTTCTGTGCTGAAGCACCAGATACTAAAGATCTCTCTTTCAGTACCTGCATCTACAGATACAGAACACATCTCTATCAGCATGAAAGTACATGAATACAGTCCTCAGTGTGTAGTGAGCCAGACTGAACCCAGGGAGCAGGTGCATATCTCCCTGCACCCCTGACTGCATTTGTCTCATCCTAAAGGAAAGAAAAACACCAAAAAAAAAGAGAGAAAATGCAATTTGGGAATAGTGTCAGGAATGAAGTCTTAATGAAAAAAAATCAATTAAACCATTTCTCCAATATTAAAATGAAACATGAACTGTACAGTGCTCAAGAGAGTTAAGGAGTCTATGGAAAATACCACTGGGATTATCCTGTCAAATATCAGATGTAGCCTTGGGTATTTTGCTCAGCAGAAAGTGTCTTAACAGGGTTTATATGCCAGATATCAAAAGTTGAGGAAACAGCTGTGAGCCAAGAGGGTGCAGCTGATTAAGACATTGGATTTCAGTATGCACGAATTGCAAGAAATGGATTAAAATATGAATTAATGACTTAGTGCCAGAAGCTTTGAAGTGAAACATCAGATTTAGAGAAGGATGAAAAATCAAAAGGGGACAGGAAGAAGACTGTGGCTTTTGACTTATAAGTAGCACCTAAATCAATCAATAGGACATGCCAACTAACCAAGAGTTTTATTGCCACAAAGGCAATAAAAAGATCCACTAGGTTAATTACTTGACTTTCACAAAGCACCAAGAAGGTCAATGCACTTGGTAGCACTTTCTCGTAAAATGAAGGAAAATAAGATGACACGCATAATTTCTTTCCTGTCCAAGCAATTGCGTTGTGGATGTTGAAAGTTAAGCCTGATCAGCACAGGTCTGGCAGGTTGTTACAAACTGGCTGTCTTAGCTGGAGTTACTTTGACATAAAGATCATCTTTCATAAATGTGTGCCATTGGATACTATGGCAGAAAGAAGTATAGAGAAAGAGAAAAACTCTTATAAAAAATAAAAAATGCAGATTCCTTATTAGCTGGAAAATGTATTCTGGGAAAGAAGAAAAAATATCAGACAGGGAAATTGTATTCTTAAGTGAGCTCAGCAGGGGTAAGAGTACTTAGGCAAATGAATTCAGTGTTAATGAAGGCAAATTTAACAAGCTCTGGTTCTTTGATTATTTTGCCTTATGCATGAAGACAAATTCAGAACCCTCAGAGGACTTGACTATAAGAAAATATAAGGTGATTTCATATTTTAGTATTGCTAATTAGTTCATACACACACACAAATTAAGAGGCCATTAAACTGCCTGCCAGTAACATACAAGACACTGTAAAAGACAAGAAGTTGTAGTCCTATACATTAGAGGGTTAACAAGACTGGGTCTTATCATTCCCATCAGGATCTACGTTGTAGATGAGTGTGTAAGCTAGGGGTGTCTGGCTCTTTAGGGCTTAGAGGAAGCTACATAGCTTTGGCAAATATTCCAAAGTCAGGTATCACTCCTCAGTTGAAAGAGTTACTGGTGAAAGAACCGGTTTACACAGTTTGGCATACAGGAACCTCCAACATGCTGTTGGTCGCTCCCAGTAGTGAACAGACTGACAAAAAAAAAAAAAAAAAAAATCATTTTTTTTGTAGTAGCCAAGAGCATACTACAGACAGAAGCTTCCACATTCACACTACCAAGCTGTTGGGTTTTTTTTGTTGTGGTTTTTTTTTGTTTGTTTTTGCTGTCTTTGCTCCTTCAGCTCAATATCAGCACCACTTGTACCAAAAGCAGTTCAGGCAGACACTATGAGCCCTCTCCACCAGCAAGACTTAGAGGATGCCCATAGCACCGGATGAAATTAAAAGCCACATCTTTAAGAGAACACAGAAAAAGAGCTGGGGACAAGCCTTGCCCCGAGTGTCGTTGTTAACAGCCGGTTCCAAACTGATATCCTCACTGTTTGAATTATTTGCATTAGTTTCTACTTCACACTTAACAATACATGTTCATTCTTGAATTGAACAGTTGTTACTCTAGACATCCTTTAAAAGCAGCTCGCACATGTGCCAAGAAGGGCAGTGGTGGGCACATTCCCCCTTTTCTTTTTCTTTTTTTTCTTTTTTAATTGCACTGAAGAAAGATGGACTAGATGAGCTATGACATATGCTCTCCCTCGCATGTATGTGCTGCATACCTTGGGTTTACCTCAGTTAAGTATTGTCAGTAGACAACAGAAGGGTGGAAGAAAGGCCCATCTTTTCATCATTCCCAAATAGTTTATTCTTTCCATGCCCCCAAACTGGTTAATATTCCTACATTTTTTACCCTATTACAGAAAAAGTCTTAGAGTTTTTCCTACTGTTACAAGTCTAGGAAGAAATCTCTTAAGTCCTGTTATATATTCGATCTGTGCTGTGCCTCTGAAGAATATACTCTCAGTTATTCGTGGGTTTCCATTTTCAATGAATATGAACATTCTTATTAACCTTTTCACTGACACCATCTCCTAAAAAGCCCAGGGAGAACAACTGACTTATTTGAAAAGTTTACACAGAGTCATGTAGACCAGGAAGACTGTCTTGATTATCCAGTTTGACTTCCTGTAAAGCATTACACCCACAGTTTTTGAATGAGCAATCACAGAATTTTAAAAGGCCACTCAGCTCTGATTTAAAGAATATAGACAACGAGAGTTTTGGACAGAAGAATCCCAGGCTGTAGCCAAGGAGACAAACTAAGCTGGCTACACGGAAAGTCTCAGCATAAGAAAGATGGAGAAGTTCTGTTCCACTTGAATTGAAAGCTGCAATCATTCTTAAAAATAAATAAGAAAGTCTTTCCTAAATGTTTATCTTGCTCCCTTCCCATGGCAATTTGAAAGACAAAACAGCACACTCTGCATACGCCTAATCAACTTTTAGCATTAAGCTTTCACATTCCGCAACTTGTCAAAATGTAAACAGCTAATGATTTTTAAAAAGAAGTGAATTAACCGTGTCACATTAATATGTCCTGTGATGTTAAAAAGACCAAGAAATCCAGGCTGATTAAAAAAGTCCTCAGGAATGGAATTGAATAGACTTTCTTGTTCTCTGTGTTACCCCAGCGTGGGTGGCTTGGCTATTTGCAAACAGAGATAAAAATCTGTGAGCAGCAATTCGGACTTCCAAGCCTCAACTTGTTCAGGGAGCAACATGCTCATTTGGAGCTTCTGATTTGACTAAATTACATTAAATCAATAGCACAATGGGGAAAATGAGGGAAGCACAATCAATGAGATATTCAGAAATATTCTACCCAACATTATTAGCAAAGTTTTATTCAACATAATCTGCTTCAAGAGTCACTAGTGCAGTTGTGAACGTCTGTTGAATTTAGATGCCTTCTTTCCCAGCGCCTGGCAGAAGAAAATAAATGCTTACTACCGCAGTGCTTTGAGAGCATGCAAATATTTTTCTGTGGGGTAACCATGCTTAAAAATTACCATCACTATGACTAAGGCACAGTGCTTCTAGAGTTCCCTAATTCAGAGGGTGCTAAGTTGACACTTTCACTGAGTAAGCAGGAATCAGCCATGACTGTGTAATAAGTTCTGCATAGCCAAAGGTGAAGGTAATAGAAACTATTTCAGTTTTTTTCTTTTTATGTTTGCAAATATTTTTTAAAATGACCGAACTACAGACAGACAGAATCTGTGAAGACCCATAAAGCTTTGAGGAACAGAAACGGATGCAGCTTGCTTAGGGCCTATAGTATGGAATAAGCACACATCATCTTTATCCTCAAGTGACCATATCCTTTACTGAAGTTCCACAATATTGAGCTAATAAAACCTCAGACCTTAATTAGGGTAAAGAAAACTTATGCCCTTTATGATTTGAAATTAATAGGGCTTTAATTGCTATCATCTGCAATGCTGTTTTTTCAGATTGGCTTTAATGATCATTGTGTAACTGTGCATGTACTTTTGTAATATAAATAATTCAACCATTTAATTTCATTTTTTTAAAATGGAACAAGGACAAGTCCAGTTGATGAACTAATGACCTGCAAAATTTCAGATATTATCAGATGAAGAAGATGGCAGATCAATGTTAAAACTACATTTTCAAAACACATTTGAAGTACAAGCTTTCAGCCTAGTAGAGCAGTAGTTATTCTAGCAAACATCTCTGCATAATTTGGTATGCATCCTTCATTAGCTCATTTGTATTGCTATCACTAGGCTTTCTACTGTCAACAGCAGCTTCAAACCACTCAACCACCTCCCAAAAGCAACGTTGAAAAGCCTTTACATCTCTCTCCCAAAAACATGTGATAACCCACAACAGTATTTTGTGATATGCTCACAAGATAAACATTTTCTAAAGAATTAAACGAATAGTGAGATTTTTCAGTTCTGGGGTGCTAATTTTTTGATCCTGTACAGAGGCATTTGGAGAATGAGTTTTAGGACTAAATAAGCCATTATCCAGGCACGGGAGTTCCACTGATGCACATCACCGACAATCTTCTCTGGAGATAGAAATGCACCCCTCACTCTAGGGAACACAGTAATGCAACAAATATCGAAAACCACAATGCTACCAACCTCCATATCACTTCCATGGCTCATCTTTCACTCCAAGCTTAAGAAATTCCTCTAACCCTATTTTAGGATGACAGAGCATGGGGCAGGGGTTCTTTTTAAAGCAGGGCTTTGTATCTCTTCTGCTCCTTTTCTTCTGCCCTCCCTCCCCAACCGTTGCCTCCTCACCCCAGCAGAGAGAAAGCAGAACAAGTCTGAGGGTTGAAGGCTTGAAGCAGGTGAACCTCCTGCTGGAGGGTGGTCCAAGAGTTCAGATAAAAGAAAGAGCCCAAGGTCCCTCACTGAGTTATTATTATTCCTCCCTTCCCCTCTTCCCTTCCTCCTTACAGCAGCACAGAAATAAACCAGGAAAAGCATTTAATCTCTGCTTCACTCTTTGCCTGAACCACAGAATCATAGAATGGTTTGGGTTGGAAGGGACCTTAAAGACTATATAGTTCCAACCCCCCTGCCGTGGGCAGGGACACCTCCCACTAGACCTGGGAACTCCCAACATAATGCCAACGAACTGGGCCTTTCCTTAGGAAGCCTGAAACTTCCATTTCTTTCTCCTCTCAGAAGTGAAGCGGTGCTAGCTGGGTCATACTCACACATATAGGAGGAATATTTTAGAAAAAGCAGCCAAACAAACAAGTCTGGAAAAAAAAAAAACAACTACAAAAACATACACCTCAGAGTTACCCCTGGACAAACTGCATCATATGTTATGGCAATAAGGGACCAACAAGTTTAAAAACAAACCAAAATACAGAAGAACTGGTAAAATCTTTAGGCAAGTTTTCAGTACTTCCTCATGTTTCGTCAAGGTATCAGTTAAACCTGCTTCTTTCAGTGAAACAGCATAGATCGGATCCTGTCTTGATTTCCTATCTGACTGATACAGAAAGGTTTGGGTTTTTTTATTTTTAAAGTAAATTCAAGTAGCGCACACTCCAAGAGCTAATGATGTAAAAGGGAGGAAGGAGCTCTGAGGTTAAGGTTAAGGGCAGCATCACAAGGATAACAGACTGGAAATAGGAAAACAAAAATGTTAAGGCTGACATTAGGAAAACATTTATTATCATGAGGATGATTAGATAACGGAATAATTTCCCAAAGGAAGTTGTTGAGTCAAACACTAGAGGCATTCAAAGGAAACCTAGATAAAAACACCAGGCGATTGATCTGGAGGGCAGCCCTGCACTAATGACCCAAGAGGCTCTTTTCAACTCATTGAGGATTCTCCTCTTGAGAACAACAATTCTGAACTTTCTATAGCAATATGTGAACAAAAAGTAAATGCAAAACATTGCACAAAACCAGAGAAGGAATTTAACTGGAACTTCACTTTCAGCTTACAGATTTTTCCCTCTATAGTATCAATAATCTATGTCTATATATGCATTAATTTCTTCCAGAAAATCCTACCATATATTGATCAACAGAGTGACACTGAAAGCATAAATAAAGCTATGAAATGTATTTTCCAAAGAAATGACAGGGGCTATAAAACTTGCCTTATGAAACACGATGGACATCATGAAGAAATCCAGCAAGAAATTTTCTGAAATGTCTCTGTAGTCAAATCGGAAGAAGATTACAGTAAAGCTCAAAGTAACAAACTGATTAATAGGATTACAGAATGAAGAGCGGAGGAGTTTCATCCCAGCAACTGTTATCAGGATAATATCACAGCTGTAAGAAAGGCAAAAAGAAAAACCTAATCAAGTCAAAGTCATAAAGCATTAAATTACGAAGCTCTTAAATACAAATAGCTGTACCGGATGTATTTTAGATTGATATCTAAATGTACATATCTTATTGATTTCTGATATAAATCCTATGTTCTTTTAATAATCACATTTATCTGACCCATGTGCAACTTCATATTTTTCCCTTATCATTATCACACACCTGTAATTTGTAGTAACAAAAGAACTCTGCACTAAAAACAGTACAGGCCATTAAAAACCAAAAGTCTAGAAAGGATATTTTTATGTAGGTCTCAAAATAAAATTTCAGTTTCAGAAACATCTTGGCATATCCATAAATATATTACTGTGATTTGAAAGAAATGTCTTGAACCCACTCCAGTCTTTTTATTCATAGAAATTTCACTTGATGACAGAGTTTATAATTATTCTCCTAATTTCAATATACACAATACCAAAATTCTGGACAGAAACACCCATAGATAAGAAATGCTTGACATTCTTACCATTGTTCTTGATCAGAAGGCCACCTATTCTATATAGTAATTAATTCATCAATTGTGTGTTGCATCTGTGTGTTGTAAAATGCATGCAGTCTGCATTTTACTCTCCTTTGTTATATTCCAGAGAGTGAAATTAAGATGCGAACTCTAAATAGTAAGTGACAGCACAGAAAACCAAGAAGTCCGATCTTTAAAAATTAACGTGCTTGCTGCTATATCTCCAAGAAGATAACATTCCTCTTTTAACTCTCCAGAAAACTACACAGTTTTCTATGTAAGAAAAGAAAATACAATTATATGAGAAGGAAAGATGGAGGTAATGTATTAGGATCCCTTGAATTTTAAAAAAAAAAACAAAACAAAAAACACTCCAGTCTCTAGATATATATCTGAACTTAGAGACTTTAGGGTGTTCACATTTTGTGTTTTGTTTTTAAGATGTTTCACAGAATTAGAAAGATGGTCTTGCTTGGACAGCAATTTTGACCTCTTGATAACACAGACTGTTCTGGGGGTTAGATCCTAGAAAGGTCTCAGGCACATTAATTATTAGATCACTTTGGCAGATGGGCATTTCCCCTGAGATGAGACACTACTGGGCTCCAGACCATGAACGCTTGCAGGGTTCTGCATTTTATCCAACAATCACTTAAAAACACAGGAACAGAGTGAGGAGCAGGAATTGGAACACATGATTCCCCACTCCTATAAGAACGTCCCTACCACCAAAGCAGGAGGACTCAAAAGCAAACCTCCCATAGCCTGTACTTTCCTGGCAAGTGCTTAACAGTTGGTCTCTTTTCAGTGAAATGGGCAGCACCACCTTCTCCGTCATGGTTTTTAAAAGGAAGGAAATCAAAGCAGTACTTTGCGAACTCAATCCTGATCACATACTGGGGATGCCGGAGAAACAGTTCTCAGCTCAAAACCTTTGGGTTTCTGAGTTCTAGCAGGACAAGATAGGAGACAAGCAATTTATTCCGAAAATCCTGGGCATGTTCAGAAGTGTATCTCAAGCCTCTTAATGAACCATCAAGTTAAGTAAATTAAGCACGCTCACTTTTTGAGAGATGCATTGTTTTTTTGGTGCTGGTGAAAATAGATGGGGACTTCAATGCATAATGAGTGACTCAAAGTAGGCCAGGTATTTGCAAAATGCATGGAAGGTTGTCCTCCATCCTGCTGTGAACCAGGAGAATACCTGCTGCCATGACTGACACTTGACAGGCCAGAAAGCTCTAAACAGGTTTTCAACATTCTAGCAAGGCTCATAAGTCTGTGCATTTCCAGGCTGATTTTATTTTATGTGGCATTTATTTATTATTGTGTATCTTCCGTAATGCAGATATAACTTTATTTCAGGGCAGGTCATTCCAAAGGACCACCAGGACATCACTGTTGGAACAAAATGCCAAGCTGACCTTATTTCTCACCTTGTCAAAGCTGTTCTTTTCAATTTGCCTCAGATTTCTGAATGGAAAGCCTATCAACTAAGCTAAATAATAGATTCTGAAAACGACAAGAAGCCATCCCAGTGCGTCCTGTATGAACTGGTTGGATCTCACGTTCTTCAGAAAGAAGAAAATTCTTGCAACATGGAGGAATTTTCAGAGGGAAAACTTACAGATCATAGAGCAAAAGGAAGACTTTTTCCTCACTGGATCTGTTAACATGCAGAAAATTTCACCAACAAAAATGACATTTTATAAAGTAATGCTTTCAGAGGTAACAGAAAATAATTTGCGCATTATCCCTCTCCTATAAAGATATTGCCACACAAGATGCTTTTTCTGAGTCCTTAACTCCCAGCAGAGAGAAAGGAAGAGAGAGAAGGGGGGCTTATTTCTGAAGCCTCTGTGGCAGGTAACACGGGCAGGCTTTTCAGCTTGTCAGCATGGGTCCCATTAATAACCAGCACATCAGGGGCTGGAAAGCTCAAGCAAGCTCCTGACTGTGAAGGAGCCGTTCTGCCTCCTCAAGAAGCAAACCGCTTCAGTCCTTTAAATCACAAAGCAACATGAAGCTTCTTTAAAAAATACCTTCCAATTGAGAAAAAACTCCAAAAATGAAATCATGCAAAGCGTACCACCTCAGACACTTTCAGACACAGAACGGGAGAGTGACACCTTCCCTTCTCTAAGGTATAACGTGGTCTGATCCATGGGCAGTAAATAACTATGGAATGTTCCAACAACAGAAAATGGGTATTTATGTAGTGAAGCAGAGAAAGTACAACCCTCAGTAGCACTGTATATGCGAGGAGGAAGGAGAATGCAGGATCCCTCACGGGCTTAAAGAGTTGAGGAGAAAGAGGTAGGATCTGAGGATGAATGCTTTCGCGTGTGGCATTTCCACAGTAGCTGTAGGGGAAGCATATTAAAGAGGGGTGCCAGAGAAGAAGGGATACTGGGAGTGTTGTGGGTAGACCTCAGTTACAAGAAAAAGGAGAAAACACAGGTTTTAAATCCAAGGTGATCACACAGACACAAGGGGGATGGAGAAGGAAAGGATTGTCACGGCATTCCCCTACAGGCCAAACAATCAGAGGCAGACAAATGTAATTACTTTCTTTAATCTCAAGATTTCTGGGGGACTGACTCACTACTTCTGAACACTTGAGGGAGGTGATACTTTGAAGTGCAATCTAGCTTGGAGGAATGACTATGTAAAAATAGCACCTTCCCAACCCTACAGATTTGCTCCATGCATGTATTCAGTCACATCTGCTAAGTAGTGACAAATGACATTTTGATTACTTTTTAGTTCTCCCAGCCTTGCAGAACCAAATACAGGGATGAGTGAGGAGTCAGTTTCACCCTGGACAATACACCTAAACTCCCGAACCACCTTAGCCTTAGCATCTCCCAAGTGCTTGGGGGAAAAATGTCATTGGGGAACTACACAGGCTATCTCTGAGGGACTGGTGAGGGTTCTCTCGGGAAAAGTAGTTGTCTGGGAGGAATATGCAGAAAATTTGACTAATGTTGTAGTCCTGGTTTCAGTCTCTAAAAGGAGGGACCACCTTTTCCTTAGAGTTGTGTAGTCCCTAAAGCTATGTCGCTCTTCAAAAGAGAAGAATAATTAAAACAACATGCAATTTTTACATCTAAGTTCTATTATCTAATAGTTAAAGTTAAGAATCTAAATTATTATTAATACTGAGGAACACCTCCACCACCCACCCACCACCCCCGCAGTTTTTCCTGCTACTGGAACCTTCCTTCCTGAACACAGGCTGTTTCTTTGTTTCTATCATCTGCATCACTGTCATTCTGATAAAAAGGCTGCAGAAACTCTGCTCGCTGGGGATACTGCAGTCACTAAGCCTGCTGAATATCTGCAGTAGGCAAGTCACTGACCAAAATATTTACCATAAAAGGCTGCCTGCAAGGATCATACTGAGAGACCATGGATCAGCATCGCCGGTTCTGCTGAATACCAGAGACATCAGACTTTGGAAAAACTTGTATCCCTGCCTTTCTCAAACCACGCGTAATGTAGGACTACCCGCCATTCTACACTGTTGAATATTTTATTCAGTCTTGCCTTAAAAGACTTGTGCGGTGAAGCTTCTGATAACTCCTTTGGGAGACTACGCCATAGTCTTAAAAATCCTCAGTTAGGAAATATTTCCGGATATCCAACCTAGATTTCTCATTTTCATCTGATTAATTCTAGTTACCCCACTGTGTTTATGCCCATCAAACACCTGCAGCCTGGCATAGCATGTCTTGCTTTTAATTGACATTTAGACATTCCATATATATCTATATATAGCTCTTTAATATTTTAATTTCTCTCTCTCTCACTGCAGTCATGTCTTAGCATGTGCTAAGGTAGTTTTGCTTTTTTTTTTCAGCAAAGCTAATGATTATTGTATACTGAACTAATAATCCATGAAAGCAAACTATGACAAGCAAATGGAGTTATTTAAGAAACAAATTTTATTTCTCAGCCTTTAGTCTGAAACCAAATATTCTACTCATCATGTGCTTTGAGTTATAATCTACTTACTGTGTACCAAGTTTCTTGTATTTACTAATTGAGAAAGCATCAATGGTGAGGGCATTCAGTATTATAGCTGGATACAAAATGTATTTCTCAAAGCACTGAAGCCACACATAGAGCCTTTCAAACCACATCAAATGAGCAGCATCTGAAACAGAAATTCAGATAAGAGATCATTTCATCAAATTATCAGCATTTTTTGCACTGCAATATTGTAGAAGAAATGAGTTAGCTCCCATTAATAAATATGTCAACCAACTAATTAACAAAACAATGGAATTCATAACCCTTTTGCAATAGAGAAATAATTTTGTTCTCTGAATTTAGAGAGTATCTGTTCTGCTGCTTATAACTGCACTCATGAGAAACACTCAAACAATAAGAGATGGTACATGCTAGATGGTAGTTTCTACATAATCCAATTGCTAGTCACTATATTAAATAGCACTTTTAGTGATGTAATGACTCCGGAGAGGCCCTCTCCAGCTCTGGCATTGACCTGGTGGATGACCTAGAGAACCTCGTTTCAACTCTCTGGCTCTCCTTCCCCATCTTATAGTGGCAAAACACTGTTCATTAGACTGCAAAGTATCATTAGCCTCATTGATAAATGAAATACCCTTTTAGATCTGAAGATTGCAGAATTAATAGAAGCTAGAAACTGTCACAGATGTTTCTCAAAACACTAGAACAGCCACTGTAAAAAGTACCTGCCAGGGTCACACCACTCACCAGTAAAGAATATGGGGTTTTGCAGTAGACTTTTCTAATGAACATCACAGTGCTTAATATGAGTATTAAACAAGAACTGAATGTTCTGTGCAATTCAACTGCTGTAAGAACTTAGGTGAACTGAGTGCAGAAACACGTGTATGGACAAAAATTTCTTTATTCTCAACTGAGCTCAGCTAGATAAGGTTATTGGGAAAACAGTGAACGCAAAAAGGCAGAACTTGGTATTGACTCCGAAATAACAATGCCAGCTACTCAATCTCCAATACTCTTCCCTGTAGAAATTAAAATAATTATGTATACACGTCCCACCCTCCCACACACACCTTTTCAATGACAGGCAAAGACAGCATGCTGAATCGACAGATTTGTATGTTCTACAGGCACAATTATATATTATATAGGCTCAAAGAGAAAGATCTAAGAGCAATCCTTCCAAATTAGCTTTAAGCCACGCTTTGCCACTATCTGAAACTAAGGCAATGCTCTTGCCAAAATCTGCCTTGAGAAAATATGATCAACTTCTGTTTCTTGTTATAACATAAAAATATTTTCCTCCTCTTCCTAAAGGCCACGTCCTAGAAGTTCATACATGCAGCAAAATGTCCGTTTTGGAACCTAGCTGTTATTCTCCATTCCTCTCTCCTCCTCACAAACTAAAAATTGCTCTCAGAGCTTGTCGTGGTTTTACCCCAGATGGCAGCTAGAACCATGCAGTTGCTCGTGCAGTTCTCCCCCTGCCCCCAGAAGGGAGAAAAGAAGGGGAAAGGTAAAAAAACCCAAACCTCATGGGTTGAGATAAAGACAGTTTAATAGAACAATAACAGAAAAAGGAAAATAACAACAACAATAATGGTAAAAGATTATACAAGATAAAGTAATACCACACAAGTCACTCTCACCACCCAGTGAATTGGTTGCCCAGCCCGACCTGAGCAGCAATTGTGGATTACCACCGCCCAGCCAAACCCCATTTATATACTGAGCATGACATCTGTGGTACGGAATATTCCATTGTTCTGTCTATAGCATAAACACCACCTAGCAACAACTAAATCAATATGCATTATTGACATTCCTATCATACCAAATCTGATACACGGCAACCACTAGAAAGGAAATTAACTCTGTCTCAGCTGAAACCAGCACAGAGCTCCACTCAAGAACTTCATCCAGCTGCCCAAATCTGAGCTCTGTATAAGAACTCAAGCTTGAATAGAGAGATGTGCATATCGAGTAGACCAAAAAGAAGGTAGCTGCAGGAGCAGAGACATGTGAGTGCAGACAATGCAGACAGAAAAAAAGAGCTCACTGTCAGAGGGGACCCAAGGAAAGATGTGGGTGATTTGAAAATGGCTTACCTGAATCTGTGGGGTATAAAAGCAGTGGTGGTGAGGAAGGAGGAGAAAAAATAGTGTCTAGTGTTTCAGGGTTTCTTTCTCACTCAGTCCTGCACTACATTCTACACATCTATTATACCACAAGCTCACATATTTTGACCTCAGCCTTTCTTCTCGCAGTCAGGCAAAACAATGACAAGTAATAAATGAGTTATCTCATACGGGCATCATAAGAACTGGTCTGATAATTGCTATTCTGTGGAAGGTCTGAAAGTTTGAACAGCTCATCCGGAGTCTATGAAACTAAGCCAGGAATAACTTGTGGAATTGTCATTACCAGCTGCTCATCGAATTGCAAGCAATCATTCGCCTCCCCATAGCACTACACTTGTCAAAAATTAGGAAGCTGAAAATGAAATTCTATGCAGTAAAAGCTCCTCACAGACATCTTGTTTTGTGTACTTGTCCTTTCATTGTCCATGCCTGACAACTACAGGATACTGTCCTTTTCCAAGCTTCTCTTTCTATACAAACAGGGAACCTTTAAGTTCAGCTCCTACGTTTTTCTTACAGGGTAAAAGAAAGAAGACAGTCTGTCAGACGTATCTATCAAAGGGATTATACAACCTCTTCCTCAGCCTGTCTCATCTCAGAACATGATAAAAAGCCTTTGCAGCAGCCTAAGGGATTGAAATACATACTTTATTTCTTTTACCATTGTTTTCTAACACAACACCAGATACATTGCAATAACACTTAAGCCCCGAAGTGTGGAAACGAACCACATATATAAAATGAGGACTGCAAAAGAAGTAAAAAAGCCTGCTGCCCACAGCAGGTAGCATGGGAAATGCAGCTGATTGTGAAGCAGAAGGAAACCCATCTGTGGAGATCAGTCTGGCAGATCTCTACCCTCAACCTTTTCAGAAGCTGAGTCATTGCATTTACGAAAACAATGTTTTCTGACAAATGAAGACAGACTTAATCAGGACCAGCAAAAGAAATCCTACAGTAGTCTTTTATGACTAAGTGATGGAAAAACAATAAAACTTGGGTAATTCATCAGAATTATCAAGGAGAGGAAGCCCTGAACAGTATTTTCAGTTGGGCATGATCCTTAATCAGATTTATATTTCTACTACACTTTCCTTGGCGTATTGCAGGAAAAGTTAAAAGGCAACCTTCAATCAAGTCTCTTGGGTACTTTTTTCATACCCAAGCTGTGTTTGGAAAGTAATCGTTTTGAAAGACGTGATTTTTTTTTTTTTTTTTTTTTTTTTTTTAAGACTTAAATCCTTAATGCATGGTTTTGCAGAATGATCTGAACTCTTTTGTTGTCTAGTTGAAGAACAGACTAAAGTCCCTCAGCAGACTGCGTTCTGACAATGCTGTCTTCAAACACCTCAGGAACATATATTGAGAATGATTAAGGCATAGGATCCATCAAGAAGTGACAAGCAAGCTTTTGGCTGGTAGCAAAGGCAAGATGAGAGCTGGGGGGAAAAAAAAAAAAAAAAAAAAGAAGCTGTGCCTCTCAAAGTACACTGTCTGCTTGCCGACATAAGTATATCAGAACAGGAAATCAGATCTTGACATACTAAAATATTTACCAATACACGCATGTATCAGGGCACTACCTGCTGAAGCCAGCAGACATTAAAAAGAACAAATCTCCAAGAACATTTCATAGTTCCTTTCAATTTTAATGTTTCTCTAAAAGCGTTATGATGGAAATTAGAAATCTAAGTTGCACTACCCATGCTGTTCAAATGATATACATCAGAAAGTAGAAAAAAATTCTGCCTCAATTTCATCAATCATTGAAGTTTTTAAATTATATAAAATGCCAATGTATTAAGCATGAACTGTAACACATCAAGCAACACAGCAAGTAATGGTACTGTAATGTAAAAGCAAAAGGCACATCAGAAGATGGTTTGTGAAAGGCCACTTAAGGCCAGTAAGATGATTAAGGGACAGGAGCATTTGACATAGGAGAGCCTGAGAGAGCTGGGATCACTTTAGCCTTGAGAAGAAAAGGCTTGGGGGCGTCATATTAATGCCTGATTGGGGGCATTTTTGGGCCATAAATACCTTATGGGGAGCATAAAGTTGACAGAGCCAGACTGTTCTCAGCAGTGCCCAGTGACAGGACAAAAGGAAATGCGCACGAACTGAAATTCCATTTCAACATAAGGAAAGAAAAAACCCAAAAACCAAAACAACCTTTCTTACTGTAAGGATGATCAAACGCTAGAACGGGTTGTCCAGAAAGGTTATGGAGTCTCCATGCTTGAAGATATTCAAAACCGGACACAGCCCCAAACAACTTCCTCTAGCTGCCCCTGCCCTGAGCTGGGGCGGTGGACAATCTCCAGAGGTGCCTGCCCGGCCTCAGCCCTTCTGTGCAGTGGTCTCAGAAGACGACTTCTACAGACTCACAGATTTGCTGCTGATTAGGGGGGTGGGGGTGGGTGTGGGGGGGGGTGTGTGTGTAAATGGGCTATGCATGCTATTCTAAAGAGGGAAATGTAAAGCATAATTTATTCTCCCTGTTCTGTTCCTTCTGGATTGTTTTTTTTTAAAAACCAAGACAAGCTGCAAGTCATTGCATCCATTGTTTAGAAAAGATTTTACTACAAACCTCTCACTTCCCGTTGCTGGTGCTCTTTGCTTTTAAGTATGGGGTGGGAGATCCACAGCCAGGGGTGATGCTTGCGAAGCTGAGGAAGTACGTAATGTGTTACAAATCCCACAGTCCATGCTAAAGCAAACAGGACAATGCTGAGAAAGGGCTGGTCCAAAAGAGAAAAAATGAAACGTGGTTATAATTTTCAAATAACATTTTATATAAAGCTTTTTTTAACAGTTTTTAACAGTTCCTATAATTGTGGTTTTGTGCAATTAATTTTTATTCCCATGTTCAAACGCTCTGACTCCACAGGCGGATATGGATTTTGAAATACGTATTTTGCACACACAATTAACCAAATTTTTCCTCCCTAATTAGAGGAAAAAAGGCAAGTGATCGGTCTTAATCATTGTGTCCCCCAGGTTCCACATCATAAGAGTACTGTAGATACGCAGAGGTGTAAGGAAAGAGATGTCAAATAAGTAACACTAAAATTAATATAAATATCCATAACCTAAGTGCCTTGCACATAAAAAAAAAGTTATAATGACCAGTAAACACTAATCATTAACAATCTCTGTTCTTTCCAGTTAAAACACCTGAGCTTTAACTTTTGCATAAAATAGAGAATACCTGGGAGGGGGGAAGGGGGAGGAAGGACAGATACACACCCTTAATGACAGAAATACAGTACTGGCACTGACAGCAAATGACAGAACAGCAGCCGCTGTGCAGACAATGAGATCCGATTTCAAGATTTCTTTCTGTGAAAATAATTATTTTACACAAAATTAGCGAGCCAATACTATTCTAACCAAAATAAACAACTCTGTTCTCAGTTACCTGCAGTCTGCATTGTGATAAGGCTAATCAGCACTCCCTAATACAAAAGTATTTTCTCCACTCTGCTTTGGGAAATTATTTCTTCACACTGTAGGTTTGTCAAAGTAACCACATTCAAATTCACCCTGGCTAATTTTAAATATATTTTTAAATAACGTAGTTTTAAGATTGAAGAAATGAAAGCAATACATTTTCATACTGAGTCTGATTCTGTTTAAGGAATAAAACTCTCTTACATTATGACTTTTTTATTTTTGGGAATCAAAATTCTGGTTCCGTTTCTTATTTGCAAGCATTAAGATTTCTTCAGATTCACTTTCTCTCACATTACTCAAATGACTCATGCTTTTCTGTAATGTCTTCAGAGACACGAAGTTAATCCATTTATTATGTTCTAAAGTGACATGTCCCATTCTCTCATTTTCTGTATTGGAAGCCAAATTTCGGCAAGATTTTATGGATTTCAGACAAGGCCTTTTTCTAGTGTCACTGAATGATAATGAAAGGACACGTCTGCCTTTACATAAAGATCTATAACTAGGGTAGGAGTAATTTTGTTTCTAAAGATTGGAAAATATCACTGTCTTTCCAGCCCGTTTTTCTTGTGATTAAAATGTCAGTCTCAGTAAACAAATAAACAAGATAGCTTGCGAGCTGTGCAATCTTTGAATTGTACTTCGGAGGTCACCCAAACATCTTTCTGAATAAATGAAAATCTTGTCTTCGATTTATGAGATGGGCATTTAAGTTCAGCACTCAATACTACTGCTAAGTTATCAAATGAGTAACTATTTGTAGCACTTTGTTTAGAAACTGACTTATGCTTTAATTCAAAGACATGTAGAAACAACATGTGAAATGCAACACTTTTGTTAAAATTAGAAGATCATCCAATTTCCTGGTGCTGCAAACTAGATAATCTTCACGTACCTCATCAGAGAAAAAGAAAGAAAACTAAAACAATGATGGGATAGCAAACCTACGAATAAGGCAGATAAAAAGAAAGCAAGCAGAACAATTGAACAACAGAAGGGTTGCGAATTACAGGGGAAGCTGGTAGCAACCGCTATATTTAGGCTGCCTATCACTCCCTGTTATGAAAGATGCTTCTTTGTAAAAGGTCACAAGCATCGGCACTTCCACTTACTGGAGCAGGCCTTTGAAATTCAGCAGGACTAAAAAGCCTTCAGGCTCAAGAAGCACTTTTGCTTTGTCCCAGGAAACTCCAATCTGGTTTAGCTGAATTCTTTAGGTGAATTCACCACCGTCCTTCCCTTTCCCAGGCTGCTCAGGAACAGGCACCTCCAAAAGAACCATGCTCCCTCCCCTCCGAGAGCTGTGCCCTCTCCAGACAGCCCCGTAACTCCACACGGACTATAGGTGGGAAGGTGCAGGGGCAGGGTTAGGTCTTCCTAACTCTTCCCAACCGTCTTTTCAAAACATAGCCCTGCTGGCTGTGCTCCTTGCTTTTTGGCCATCATATGCAACAGGAGAACCACAACATGAGGGACCTTCACAGGAAAGGCCTTCTCTTCCCTGAACAACCTTTGATTCCTGCCTGTCCTCACAAGTCCTCTCCGTTTGATTCACACCTTCTCTCACGACCAAGTTGTGTTTTCCATCTCTAACTTAAGTGGGTTTAGTATGTGGAGCAGTACTGAAAAATCACAATCAAAACCCTGATGAAGATGGATTAGGGAATTACTACTAATACATGTAATGGAAATCATAATATTTTTTTAACCTTTCCAATTTTTTTTAGAGATGTTGCATAATAAAATCGATGTAAAGCAGCAGTATTTAGCTTGTAAAATTCAGTATCCGAGAAAGTTAAGCAGTGCCAGATTTATATGGCACTATTTCAGCCCTTTTGTGAATACATATTATCAAGTCTTGATCAAGTATCACTTTCTGCACAGCTGAATCCAACTCCTCAATAATCTAAAACAAGCTTATAAAAACAAAAACACCCTCCAATCATATTTTCAAGCCCTTCTGTACACCAGAAAATGGTTATTATTATTATTATTAAAATGACTTATTTCTCTCACAATCAGGTGAATAAAGAAGTGCTATTTTAAGAACTACACCAAATATTAAGAATTTAGCTGTAAAATCAGCAAGAGGTGATAACAATGGACATTCTGGGGAAAGGCAGCATCCTAACTTTCCATTCTGTGCCAGGTCACTAAAGAGAATCTTTTTAAAAGATTGTGTTCAAAAGAGAATGTATTACTCAGATTATATTGCACAGGACTGCTATTTCCCACCTTTCCCCATCTTTGAGTTTGCAAGTGTTCTTTTTAGGGTGCTCTCACTACTTTTGACACGTTAACAATCCCATACAGGAAAAGGCCTACGTTTTTAAAGCAATGATTATTATTCAGGTATTTAAACCCAAATTTGATAATTGCATTCCAACTCTGGCAACACCTGAAGTGTTTAAAGCATCATATATGCCCAGGATTGCCCTTCTGCCCTTGCACAGAACTACTTCAAGATGTAAATGTACTGCTCAGCTGCTGACTTGCACAACAGTCCCCACAGGAACGTCTTCTTGATGTGGCAGACACATTCAAACTTCTCACAAAATTCAGGGGTTTTTTTTTGTTCTAAAACAAAGCTGAGCAGTAGTTGCTTTTGTTTCATGTCATGGCCTAGTGGTCAGGGCCCCCAGGAAACGGCTGACCCTGGGAAATTATCTCTCTGGCTGAGGGGCATTCAGAGCCACCTTCCAGGAAAAAACCTTGGGCATCCACCTACAGGCTGCTATGGGTGGATCCGTGGCTTCCACCCTTCCTGCTGAAGGCAGCTAGCTCCTGCAAAGCACCTGGGACACAACTCTGTTCCCCATCCTGCATTTAGACGCAACTGTCTATGGCAGGATTTTGGATTCCATTCGCAAGGCCAGGCACTTACAAACTGAATGTTGAATAGCCCTATGATGTGATATGCCCGAGTCCTTCATCGCCATTGGTCCAATGTGGAAAAGTTAAGCTCTAATCAAAGTTAAAATCTCTGTAGTGAGAGATAATCACTGATATAGTTTGGGCTGAAAGCAGATGTTCTTTCTTTCTTCTCTATTTTACACTTGAGGGAAAAAAAGAAACCCCAAACCAACATCACTACATTTGATGCCTCAGAGATTTTACAAGCAGAATATGCTATAGTGGCCCTTTTTTTTTTTTATTATTATTATTTTCAATTATGCGTTTGGAGCTTTGTACAAATCCTTTTACTGGCTATCTAAATTTTTGTATTAAAGGCCAGGAAGGAAGCTGAGTTTGAATGTAACACATTAGCACCCTCAGGCCACTGGTTAATCTAGTAATCAGCCATGTGGATGCCTGTAGAAATTAATTATAATGGTAGGAAGCTCCATTCTCAAAGTTGAATGGTCAATTATCCATCACAGCTGCTTTATAATTCAGGCTTCCAAAGCTGGCAATTCTTACACAGCTATTCAAGCAAAGGAAAACAGTAAAGGTCATGTAACTAAACATTAGAGATGCTGTATTTATTATTCCTAACATCAATGCAAAGCCACTACAGAATATAACACATTAATTTTCAGTATTAACCTTGTTTGCGTTCAGCTCCTTAAGGAGGCAATTCGGTTCTGTATACCTCAAGATTTTGGCTTAAAACAGGTCTTATTTAAATGGCATGTTATGTAGACCATACTTCTGTATATAGACCAGGGCAAGGCTGGCTGTTGTGTTGTATCCTGTCGTCTCTTGCCACTGGCAGGCGGTTAGGAATACTCTCCTCACAGAAGAGCACTCCAAGAGGAAAAAAACGAACTACCACCACGAAGTCTCCTTCAAATACTAACATATTGTTTCACCCAGTTGCTGAACTGTTTGACGATCCCCTTGCACAAGTTCCGGAAGCTATTTAACATTGGCTTTTCAGAGTCAACTGAGTCTGACATCCTAAACATGACTGCTGTTGCTGAAGGAAGTCAGCAGAGACTGTGCCTTGATTGCGCTCCTCAAACCTGAGGCACATGCACTTTCTCCTGCCTCAGTTCTTCCCTACTTGCTCTGTTAGCACTGCACTGCGAGAGAGCAGTGGGAGTCTCCTGGCAAACTGGTTAGTGTTTAATTGAGACAGAGGTACCAGATAACACAGGGGTTAGACAAAGCCTGCATTAATCGAAAATTGCCCTCACTTTCTTCAAGAGCTCTCCCAGTGTGGAAGAATTAGCACTGTTAATTGACATCGTAAGCAAACACATTTGCTTACAGTTTTAATACAGACTGAGGGAAGCCCAGACAGAGAAAAAAAAAAAAAAATAAGAAAGGGAAAGAACTAGGAAGCTCCAGCAACACTGAAGGAAAGTAGCCTCTGCCCAAAACAGCAGCACAGAGTATCAAACGTACAGAGTAGAAAAGCACCAACCCCAAAATCAGGTACATCCTGGAAAGCAAAAGGTACCAGGAATCCCACTCAATTAAATGCAAAAAAACACTGGAAAAACATGACAAGAATGAGAGATGGTGAAGAGAAGAACTGAAGTCCTACGTCTGGCCAGTCACACCACAGTCCTCCCTGCGCTTCTGCATCTTCCTCCCCCGTGGCTCAAGGACCCAAGTGCAGTTGAACCACGTGGTAACTGTGTTAGTATAAGCCATCAGATCCCTGTCCACATTACTGACACAAAAACAGGCCAAGACTCTGCAGCATGACTCTGTTTTGAAAATACAGCCAGGATCTTAGACGCTAATTTCTTCTTTTTTTTTTTGTTCATTTGTTTTCAATATATTGAAGCCTTGCTCAGGGTTTCCCTCTGCACTGTGAAATGAAACCAGTTAAATGGACAGCCGCAGCAACTGCTTCAGTCCCCCGCCAAGGCTCCATCTGCAGAACAGATGAGATCAGACTCTGTACTGCTCCAAGAAGGGCACTATCAACAAAAGATACAAGTGGGATACGAATACAGGGGAACAAGAAGCTTTCCATTACATCTGCCATACAGTACCCATGTATAACAATGGTCTGATAATGAACTGTGGCAATAATCCACACACCAGAAACACCACAGACTATAGCAAGACTTCAACGTAAATTATTTTTTACTCTGTTACTAGCTGGACATTCATATTGCAGTGTGACCCTGTTGCAAATAGTTTAGTTTGCAAGAAACTGTAGCTCAATGCAAGCAACCAGAAACAGACATATCATTTAATCTTATGCAGGCCTTATTAGAGTAAGCAGTTTAAAATAATGTTATACATGTTAGAAAATAACAATCTAATCAGCAGCTTAGCAAAGAAAAGTAAAGAAGTGTGGGATCAACTCATACGCTGAATGTAGGCTGTGTAAAACCTTATAAAATAACCAACAAATACGATACAAGATCTACAGGAGAGATGCATCCGTTTGAAGGGACATGTGGAGGCCAGGCCAGCTACCACACTAGCAACCTGTACCACTAGACACTAAGGATTCTGAGGGCATGCCTAGGGGTCAAAAAAAGGCAGTCTGTCTTCCAGGCACCCTCTGAATGCTCCTTGGTTCTGCAGGCATTCAGGAATTCAGGAATAATTGACAATCTTCCCACATGAACTCTATAGAAATCAACCTCCCCTGGGTAACAGTGAGGTTTTTTTAATATAAAAAGACACAAAAAGGAAGATGGGTCACTTTGGACATGTATGTTGAAGTGGAAAATAAGCTGATGCAAACTTAGAGCTATGTGCCAGACAGTAGGAAATAAACAGCCTGCCAAGCAAAAAAGAGAGAATGAGACAGCAACACTGGGTACCGGGCGTGTACCCTCTCACACTAGTCAACTTTCACATGATTCTTCCATCTCCAGGTGCCAAGCCTGGTCTGTGCTCCACCTGGCTTGTCTGGGATGGAGGCATAGAGTCAAGAGTAGTTCCTGGTGCAGAAAAAGGCATTCCTGAAAACCAGGTCAACTCCCAGCCCTAGAAAAAGAACGAATAAGGGCTGCTTAAACACACTTAACTCTGTGGGCCAAACCCTGTCCCCCTCCAACGTAAACAGGGAGTTTGTCAGGACTGCTGACCTTTTTGAACGCTTGTTTAACAACCCAGCCTACCTTGTTCACACCAGGTTACCAGGCTGCAACTCTATGCACAGAACCTGCATTAACTCTCTGAGTACCAGGATGAGATGCCTCATTCCCCAAGCTCTAAGATTGCATTTCCCATCAACTATATTAAGTAATCAACGTTGCCAAATCCTTCAAAGGAACCTTTCAGAAAGGAAACTTGCAATATCCCCCTTCTGCCCTACAGCCTAACTGGAAAGAAGATCTAGAAGAACTTCTCTCAGTTCAGTTTCCATCTGTGGATTTAATGGAATAGGATAGAGATCCTCCCATTTTCTGTGCTTTTAGTAATGTAAATATTTAAATTACAAAATAAGAATATTTAAGAGGTTCCTCGGTAGGGAAAATGGATGGGAGAGAGCTTTGAACAGAAAGTAATGAAAGAAAAGGTCTTACCACTGATTCTCTCATCTTTTCTGGGAGCGGATCTGCTGATGAATCTTCAAACTGTTGACGTAGAAAATGAGGAACATATTTGCATTGAATAAGGGACCTGTTAAAAAACAAATCCTTGTTAGGATACTTCTGAACACGTCTAATATATGACTATTCCTGCGCAGCAGAGGAGGAGGAACAAACAGCCTCAGATTTCCTTCCTCATGCATGCAGTAGCTATCTTATCTCTGTATAGCTGGAGATTGAATCAGATCAGCTCTATTTGTGATCAGTATAGAACTTCATCATTAAAATGTTAAGGAGTCTCAGCAGTCCAATCAATGTGACTCAGTCATTTAGAAGAATGATCAGAGAGGGTACTGTTCCATTCATGCCCTTTACTAATGTTTCAGCTAAGCTGAAACCAATATAGGAGCTATTTAGACCCACATTGGAAAGGCCAAAGAAGCTATTTCTGTATAAATTATATATTAATCGTCAGTTCAAGATTTATGTGGTACCTCCTCCTCCATCTTGAAGTTTATGCCACAGGCCATCCCTTAAATACTGTTTCCAATCTCCTTAACGTCCTTTAATTAAGTTCAGAGTTGTTTAAAAGAAAATCTTAAACCTCTTTTTTTAAGGTTTATACATTTTTATCATGATTGCACAATAAACATTTGATGTTCTTGTATACATATTCTGAATCTTAAGGTATTTAACAACCATTTCAGCTGCTGAAGATTTGATTAGGGATGTTATGAAATCAGTAGCTAGATTTAAAAGTTAAAATGGATGTAATGGTTTAATATTACCTCCTTAAAACAAAAGTTTTAAGGAAAGACAAGTTTCTGTTTTATTGAAGAAGTTAATGAACTGGTGTGTCCTTCCTAGGGAGTGGGAGAGAATACATTTAAATTACTTCAAAATTGAAAGAGCTCACGCTTCCATGCTGATTTGCAGTTTACCTGTGCAGATTTTACTCCAAGGCTAAAGAAGGCTAATACAGCACACAGCTTCACTTCCTTCAATACCCACGTTCCATACTGAAACGGTAGGTGAACTACACACTAGCTACACAAAACTTGATCCAGGTCTGACATCAGTGCAAGACACAGCAAGCTTTGGATAAAGTTAACGGCAATAGATACAAGCAGTTCTTGTTGCTTGGTCACATCAGAACCTAGTAATGTGTAAGTATCAGATTCCCTGAATCTTCTGGATGACAAAGAAGGAACTTCTCAGCTCTTCTGTAAGATTTGCTTTCCTTCCTCATTAGAATTCTTCTCCTTTTCCCAAGTTTCTCTCCTCAAATATAATCTTGAATGGCCTAAAACGCCCTCCGCTTCACCCAGCTCTCTCCTTATTACAGAACCGTGCATCCGACCACCCTGACTTACCACGTGCCTACTACAATCTTCATACACTAAAGAGCCTCACCTCAAGACACGCACAACACACCTCATGAATCAAAGGAGAGAACCCAGGGGTTTGTTCATGGGCCCTCTGCACTGCTCTAGGACAGGACTGAGCTGTCTGTGAAACAGAATCCCAGATAGCATGGTGATACCAGCTGCACAAAACCTGCCTGCTTAATCCCACAGCCATATACATAGGTGCCCAGCTGCTTGTGGGCCACCAACAGCCCCCATGACAGCCACATAGCATAGTTCGCACACATAAAAACTCATGTCTGTCGCCCCTGAGCTACGTGCCTCTTCCACGCCACCTCAACCTACAGATCACAATGCTGGGGCCTTCTCTCCTGGATCTCCCTTTTTCTTAACAGCAGCTCTTAATACACACTACCTTTCCTCAGCTACCTTTAGCAGACTATGTCAGAGCAGAAAAGGAAAGAGTTAATCCCAAACAGAGAGGCACAGCCTACTGACAGTGACCCTCAGCAAGAGCTGGAGTTGAGCCATCTTCACAGCACATCAAATGCCCTTTCTCCTTGCCACGGTGCTACCCAATGCACATTCTGCAACTCCAGTAGCCCGAGAGGCCCCTCAACTAAATTGCTACCCTCCAACATGGCAAGCGCACAATTTCCCAGAGGGTGAAATCTGCTTCAGAGAATTTGGATAGTGTTGTTTAAAGAGCACGAGCCCTACTACAGCACTTCATTTATTTACAGGACTGATACCAACCAGGCAGACATGGCGAGGAACTTCCACCTCACCGCAGTACTTCTGTGAGACAGTCCATGTGGTTCTGAAACCCAGGCATCACTCTGGTTGTGTGCTGTATGTACAGAGTAATCAATAAACAACATTTGCAGGCAACTTACATCAGTACAGATGGGTCACTGCTTTGTCTGCTGAGGTGATAAGAAAGCGCAACTAGCAGACCGCAGAAAGCAGAGAACAGTGCTGGAATGTGTTGTGCATCCCAGGGTTCCTGAATAGGAGGACAGAAAGCAGAGTATTTGTAAGTTAGGAATGCTTAATTTTCTTCTTTTTATCTTTTTTTTTTTTTTTTTTTACAGTAGGCTAAGCCATACATGTAGTGTTAAATACACAGCATCTAGATTTGTACACCATCTACCAATGACTGAAAATTCTTTTGCATATCAAAGTCTATTATTGTGAAAAAGACTGAGATTAGAGGCATGTTTTGTGATCATATTATGCAATTCCTCTACAATCAGCAATTAGCTAGGAAACCACATGAAAGGCAGGTTTTCTTTCCTCTTTAATGAAACACTAGAGGCTAATTCTCATTAAAATGAGGTGCAAGTGAAATGAACTGCACTGAATTTGTCTAAACTCTAAATTGAATGTAGTTACTTGACCTGTGGCCAGACTGCACACAACAAATGCCAATGTCACCTAAATCAGGCAGTAGGATACAGTTGTGGCACCTCACTCTGAAATCTTTCTGCTGCTTCACACGTTACATCCACACACAACACAGTGGACAAGGAGAGCTCTCACCACCGTACATGACATCCCCAAGTAGGGAAACAAGGGAATTCACGGACTCGTCAGCACATTCTGGGCATAACCAAGATGAGGAACTGTCTCTGTGTGACTTCAACAGCTAAAACTGGCTATAAATAATAAGATAAAGAATATGACGCTTAAGGAAGTTGTGGATGCCCCATCCCTTGAAGCGTTAAAGGCCATGTTGGATGGGGCTTTAAGCAACCTGGGCTAGTAGGTGTCCTGGCCCACAGCAGGGGGGTTGGAACTAGATGATCTTTAAGGTCTCTTCCAACTTTAACCATTCTATGATTCTATGGAACACTTATCGAGATCAGCGTCACCTGTGGAGTCCTCAGGTACACACTAAGGATCCTAAGACACACTTGCGAGTCCTGTCTGTAAAAGGACACAATTTTTTTCTGTGAAGGACAGAGAAACTGAGTGGATCAGACCCATAGCCATTCCTCTTATTAGGCTTGTTCAACGCCTCCACACAACTTTTACCCGATCAAGTGAATGTGAGGTTAGCAGACCCTGACATCAGAGTACTTTCTGGGTAGGTTTTGAGAGACAATGCTTGTAGGACCTGTGCAACTTTAATCCTTGCTCAGCTCATACAAACAAGGCATCTTCTGCAGTATGTCTTTAGCTTGAAAAACTTCACAACTTGTACAGGATCAGTATTTTCACAGAATGAGGTGGTTTCATTCATCTTATTTTGCCCAGTGATATGCATGATTTCTTAGCAAAGCTGATTCATATTAAGAAAGATTTCATTTTTTTCAGGGGCAATGAATATCTGGGTAAGACAAACAAATTTGCTGTTAAGGGACAAACTACCTGCTGCAATGTGAGGTTTCTTTGAAATTTAACAGTGAAATTACCATTATACTAAGAACTGGTATCACAGAACTGAAATTTTAATTCCAAGAATTACCTTCCCCTCATCCTACTACTGAACACCACAGTGTCTAGTTCTATCAAAAAATCCTACTTAAAACAGTCATTACAAACAAAAGCGAGAGTTACACAGTATTACTGAAAGAATCCAGCACCAAAAGTTTGACAAGTTAAACTTTGCCATCCAATTCCGCTTTTCATTTCATTGTTCCCAGTTTTGGGGCCAAATACATTTTGGGTTAACTTTTCCCATGCTTAGTCTTAGGTAAGAAATTAACGTTCTTCAAAACACTGAAGAAACTAACTGAAGTCAAATTGTTCTAAAAATAGCTGAACCACAGCCCATCCAAATATCCGCTGCATTTCTGGGGTAATACAACTATGTACAGACCCTCCCCCCAGCAGCTTCTAGCGCACGGCTGCCCCTACGCCCTGCAACTTATTTCAAAAGCAAAATACTATAAAGAGCCCAGCAACATTGCCGGGTATGAAAATGTATCAGTAGCTAGTTTGACAAATCATTTCACCCTGTTTCCACTCTAAAACTGCACACGGCTGATTCCTCATATTGATGTCTCAGGAACTCTTTACTTCCGTATTTTCTGTATATTACACGCATCTTTTGCATTTGGCTGGCCTGTGCTCCAGTTCCAAAGTGTCATTGTCCACTCAAAGGTCAGCTGTCAGGGCGCCAGGAAGGCAGGCAGGACAAGCTGCCTTCCAATATTTGCTACATGCCTAGAGAGCAGGATTTTCCACAATAACGCTATACAAGGTTGTACAGGAGATGAGAATGAACAAAGGTGTCATTTCTCCAGCATCAGTGTGATGTATCCTGCTCCATTTTGTCATTTTCCTCCCCCACTAATGATGCCTGGTAGAGCTTTAAATTAAAAAGATGAAAAAAACAATATACCTGATAATTGGACAATTATTCTTCTCAGTGGGAAAACAGGAATGACAGGTTTTAGTCTTGGAAGCTGGTATTATCTGTCATACTAGACAGGGAGTTTGACTTCCTACTTTACCTCATTTGGTTGAGGTAACGTAGTGCTTTCATATACAGTTTTGACTTTTTGATGCAGACACTCACGTAGTCATTTTTAAAACAAGCGAAATGGACTTACAGGGTTAAGTATGAAAGTGGTGAGTTAACACAGACCCAGCAGTCGGGGTGGTGGTATTCCATTTCAACCACAGAATCTCCTAATGCCAAAACAACCCACTAGAAAGGAAGATAAAGGTGTCTTTGAACTTACAAGCCTTTTACCACTGGTAAAGGTGGGGAGGCAAAGGTATTTTTAAAGAGTGGTGATAGTAGTTTTCTGTCTTACATTATTTATCCTTTTTGTTTCTTTCTTCCTCTAAAAAAAAAAAAAAGCATGTAGCAAACACTTATCTCTCAAAGATATGCTAAAATAAATCACATGTCCTACTGCAAAGAAAAAGTGCTCTGAACACAGCAGAACCATTGCAGTAAGTAGAAATTCTTGCTATCTCTCTTTTTTCTCCCCCCACCCCCCCCCCCCCCCCCCCCCCCCCCCCCCCCCCCCCCCCCCCCCCAGAACATTCCTCTCAACTCGAAGACTTTGCAGATTGCTGCAGCATTAGCACCATTGAAGGTGTTTGCACACTGACTGGCTTCTTAAGCATGGAGACAAACTCCAGTTGCTCTTCACAAAGAATAGATATCATCTAATTGTCCACTCTGTCATGATTTCATCATTATTCAACCAATTTTTGTTAGGTGAGGGTCTTTCTCCTTACTTCCAATCCCTAGCTTCATCATGGATCTATGCTATTGTTCCTATCAAACAATACGCAGGACAGCTGTTGACAGTCAGCCATTCCACGTGTGATGCTAAACTGAAAGAAATACTATCATCCTATTTCCAAACATATAAAAACTTTCCAAATGAGACTATAAAAGGGAATCCTGCCCCCTTGTCCCCAAAGGTATGAGAAAATGGTAACAACAACTTGTTCTCTACAAGGTTAACTATAAGCCTAACTATATTACCATGGATACTCGTTTTCAGTGAACACTAACAACCAGGAAACGTGAATTATTCATGGACCTCATGTTACACTGGTTAGAGACAAATTCCAGGGGGAGATGCCCACCAGCTTTATCTTCCCATCGTCCATGGAAAACAAAATATTACTTTCCCAGAAGAGCTCCAAAAACCCGGCAAGTGATAAGCTACCAGAATACAGATATCACTACCCATTCTGAGCAATGCTGTCTCTGCACTCCCAACTCTTATCTGTGACCGGATTTTCATTGCTGAAATTTAAAATCCACAAAGATGGAACTGATACAGGGGTATGCACATGTGTGCGCACACCACCTTACGCAACAGGGTCACGGTCTGTGACTAGGATTCCTTGACTTGAGAGTAAGATGAGCAACAACTTCAGGCAGGGGGCATGGATACACATAATGTTTCACATAATGGTAAGTTTATCCTAAACAAGAATTGCAGATTTCTACATTTCTATACAGTGACATACTCCTACAAGAGCAACCCTGGGCCATATCAGATTCTGCAGACATAATTTACTTTTTCTGTTATATCTAGACAATAAGTTCATATTACACATCCAGGAAACTAAGAGCATGACTATTGAAGTTATGACTAAAGTGGAAGCCTGACTATGGCTGCAAACATCGCTCACTGAAGCACACGATATCTGACAATTCTCAGATGTCTCTTAATTGGAAAGTACATAAAATTGATGAGCCTTGTCTTCAAAACCTCCAACAAGGCTGGAAGTATTTTATGCTGTAGAAACAAAGCTGTCTAATAATCCTATATGTCTGGTTTTGGTCACTTACACATTCGGGAATTCTGTCTATATGCACAGGCCCATTCAGTGCTGTTCAGAAATTTATTTGTGCAGTCTTAGCAGATTGAGGGAGATGTATGTTTGCAATTCTTTCCCATTATAAAACCCTAAGACAAATATTTCAAAATTATTAGTACACAGATGAAATCTGTGCCACTGAAAACAGGAATCAAGAAGCATTGTTATTCTGATTAATGAGTTTAAAGCTCATTAAACAAACCAAACTACATCAATGTGAGCTGAGAATGGTTTAAAATACGCACAGGATTTTTAGTAACTACCCATTGAAGCAATAAGCAAGTCACCAGAAAACACTTTCTTCAGGTAAAAGGTAACGGAAACTATACAACTTTCATTTTTAAACAATATGCACTTACACAGAGCTGGAGGAGGCCAGCTGTGCCACATACGAACACATTCACATCAGTTTTATTTTTCTGACCCAAGTCCAAAATCTGAAATTTTTCCAGGCTGATTAAGATAAACCGCAAGTTCCTTAAGTTCCTTAAGCAGTTTAAGGAAAAAAAAAAAGCTGGATGACAAAGAATTAACTGTCTCTGAGTAAGTTTCAAATCCAAACCAGTTGACTGGAACAGAAGGCAGAAGAGGAGGACTGACTGATTCCAGAAACCTTTGAGGATGTGCTCTTCTGCCCCACAGCAAAATACTGATGCACTGGAATGCTAAAGACTGATATCAAGATGGCTAAATTCCAGACTGAATATTTGTGGGAAAAGTACTTTTTTTTTTAATATCTGTAAAATATTTGTGCACGGACCACAAACCAGATAGAGCAGGAGAAAAAAATAAGGACATCAGGCAATTTTAGTCAAGTGAAAAAGACGGCACAGAAGTTCCTGTCTCTCCAATCTGATGGATGTAATATCTGAAAAACACCTCCTCCAGGAAAAAGAGATAACCCTTTCATACATCAAAGGTAAGGTAGCTATTAGAGCTGCCAATTTCTGTTCAAGATTACAGGACTGAAGCTGAGACCAGAAATAAAGCCAGGCTGAAGCGAACACAGATAATTTTAAACTAAACTCAGTTACCCAATAGCTTCAAAAAAAGTAGCGAGCTGAAAAATTGCTGCTATTAGATGTAACAATCCAAGGAATGACCAAAAGAGGTGATAAGACCTTGTTTAGGATTTAGAGCTTTTTATTAAACAAAAGTAAATAAAAGTTCATAGAGGGCCTGGAAAAAAATGGAATAAGGAGTGATGATATTATTAAACTGAGGCCTGGGAGAGAAAAAATATCTCAAAGCAAGCAGGAGAAACTCAGGTCTTTGCACTTCAGAAGCTGAGACATCTGTCTTGTCTCTGGTCTGAAATCAAGTTCACAGTATGTAAGGCCAGATAAGCAGCTGGTGTCATATCACTCATGACAGCGATGTGTCATGGGATAAGATATATGAAGAGATGCTTTACAGCATCTGAAACCTGTAGCCAAACCACCTTTGCATCATCAGTGGGATAACATGATTGTAAAACAAAAATCTATCCAGGTGACTTTATATCATCATCAGATGGAACAACAACTTTTTACCAGCTGTGTCAGACAGTGACTTGAAAACCTGCTCCACTCACAACATGCTCCTTTGCCTGACAACAGTGATGAACAGTGTCCTGTCCATCAGTTCTCAAGGCCTCAAACACACAGATGGAGGCCTGGAATTCCAGCTATTTTGTGTTTTGGGGTTTTCTGGAGAAATTATCTGTTATAATTTTAGATGCAATACCCTGTACTTCCTACTGTGAACAATTTGGGGTTTTCTTTTTTACTTTGACTACTTTAAAGAAAAAGAAAACTGATCAGTCCAGAAGTAGCACCACCAGAGGAGGTCCTGACAAACTGCAGACCCACAGTTCCTCCACACAAACAGCAAGCAAGGGCAAAGCTTCTAAGGAGCACTCTGAGGAGGGGAGTCGATCGCTTGGCCACAGCAAATGGGACTCCTTTTCTTCTCAGCCACCTCCAAACAACGTGTCCCTGTTCCTCCTCCAAGTGTCCGAGTCACACAACTCAAACACAGGTCTCCCCATCATGCAATGTTTGGTCACATAACACCCCGTGTCCTCCAGGTGAGCCGTATGCAGCAACCCAACAAAACACACCGTATGTTTCTGATCAACTCCTGTGACGGGACATGTAAGCAGCCTGCCACAGGATCCAACCTGCACATTCACTGTTATCACAAGACTAGAGATCTATCCATCCCCTTTTAGGCAATATGTGCATTTTAGCCATGAGAGAGAAACATTTCTGGTCATGCGATGGCAAAGGTGCTGCAAGGTCACTCAGAAAGAGTGGCAGGGACAGATGAACTGATTAGGCACATCAAATTTTGTCTGTAGCTCATAGGATGAACTCTCAATTGAGAATACTGTATAATAATTTTCCTCAGGCAACTTACCTCAACAAAAATCAATGACAATTAAGTAAAATTAATGATACATCTATTCTGCAGCTGCTTTTTCATAGAGACTCTCAGTTCGTTTTCTACAACATAATTCAAGAGGAAAATCAGTCTGGACAAGGCACGGGATTTCAGCACAGGCCTATTTATCTCAGCTCTCAGAGCCTATATTCACATGTTGAAAGTTAACTTGAGTACTTAACACTGTTTTGTGGACATGCCCCGAAACAATTGCTCAATCCTTACTTTTTAATTTTTCTAAAATTTGAGTTCTAGAGCAAAGGATTAATCACCGTGAATTTGCTATAGTAAAATCACTTCAAAATTTGACTGCAACTAAATCAAACTATTGTGCATACATATATATGGTTTCTGTTCTAAAAATGAACAGGAAAAACTTGCTTAAGAACACAGATCAAGTACCATTGTTTATTTGTTTTAATAAAAAAGAAAATAATGTGGTAAATTAAATATTCTTCTAATGAACTTCTTCAGGAATAATTTCTTTTCTTTTGGAATAATTAACGTACACAGAGAAATGAGGCTAGACTATTTCACCCTGAGGTATAATAATTACAACACAAGAACCACTTCAGGAAGGAGAGGCTCAAGCCCGATACCACTGGAATGGGTCTTCAGCCTGGGCATTCCATGTGAGCAATTGTTCACCAGTAAAAAGCACACAAGCACTTACAGATCCATTCGCCTCTGCAATTTATTTCAGGAAATAGAACTCTGCTAGTTACACCTGCTGAGCTATAAAATGTTCTGCCAATAAACAGAGTTTGCATTTGAGGATGCTACATTTCAGCCAAGAAACAAGCTTTGCAACCCAGAAATCCTGTGCCAGAGAGTCTATCGTGTTTCCCTGCCCTCAATCTTTTTGATTGTGATGATTTTTTGACCTCCATAAATAGTGAAAATTTTGCTCTGTTGGTTTTGCCAAACCAACTAGAAAAGAGTAAAAGAAAAATGAAAAATAAAGAAAAGCTGTAAAGTGCAAGCGTGGAAGAGATGCCATTTCTATCTTAAAGAAAACCATGTACTTATCACCATTGTGCAAACGCCTCAATGAAACAGTTTTGAGTTGAACTCTGCAACTTCTAGTGCACAAAAAACCCAAACCTTCATTTGATTAGGATCAGAAGTTGTTGCTCACTACATATCAGAACAGTTCTTCGGGGAGTATTAGACCACCTTTCACAGTGGTCCCTATTCAGGAACAGATTCTTCTCTTACGTTTAAGCGAATTCCTATTCCTCCTCCTCCTCCAAAGAATAAGTCTGACAGAATCATTCTGTTGCAGTGTTATAGACAACAGTCCAAAAGGAAAAAAAGTCTCTGGACCCGACTGAAGAACAAGGAGGGTTAACACAAGTGCTTATTTCATAACTTCTAGAAGAAAAAATGTTTGAAATTTCAAGCACCTCAGTAGACTGAGATTATGAGCTGAAGCAAGTGGAATATCTTCACATGCTTTAAATTAACCTCCTCAGAAGTACCTTCACAAGAACTGTGCCATAAAAATTCAAACTAACTGTAATTTCTGTGTGAACAGAAAGTCTGCACTTAATACTGGTAATTTACAACAGATATCTTGTAAATCTTTCACAGCACTCTACAACTTCAGGGTAGCATTAAAAGCATATTTCTAAGCAGTTTGAAGTCTAATCCATGAGGAGATTGCTTATCTACAAAGCCACCTGCATGCTGCAATTTAAAGTATTATGCTGAGAAAGGAGTCTGTAGAATATTTTAAGAGGCTTTTCTTTAATACTGTTTACAAAACTATTTTTAAAGTATCCATCACACAACTTCCCTAGCCTCAACTATTGATTCGTCTTCTGCTAACCTTAGGGGAAAAAAATTACCATTTCCACGGATATTTGCCTGTTGAACAGCGGTTTAACTCAATTCCCCCCTTTCATATAGCTCTTTCCATTTTTCTCTTTGCTTCTTCCCCCAGCCATAGATTTTTCTCACTCCGTTCATGCTTACAGAGAGCACCTTCTCCATCCCAGGTTCCAGTTCCCAAATCATCAATATAGCCAGAAAACGGTAACGGGAATACTAGCAATACTAGCTGCTTTAGGAAACAGCGTAAGAAGCAGTTAAGCTGTCTGGCATCACACAGCTGGGCCAGGCCAAACCACTAAAACTGATGTACTGGGTAAGCCTGGCGACAGGAGATTCCCTGGGAGTACAACACATATCCAAAGACACGTAATTTAAAGTGTCTTAATGTAGCATTGCTCAGCAGCTGAGTTGCCATCATTTATTGTGTATGGACTGAAGTCACCCAGGGGCAAGATAAAACGGTGGCTTAACACATTTTACCTTACTATTGGGAGTGGTTAAGAACACATGCACAGCCAGCTCTGATCATCTGTGAGAGATCATTAAGGCGTTATAATTGACCTTTTTTGATTTAAGGCTCCTAATTCAAAATTTTAAGTGGAAAACTGTTAAAAGCCATTATAGAAATGCTTATGTTCCATAAAGAATTCCCTTAAAGAAACATCTGATCGCCCCTCTCATCCGTGTAAATAGTCAGCGTGGGTGTTGACACAATACGTCCTTGGCTGTTGTAGAACCTCATGTTGGGATCTGTGTGTGTGCTAGGCATGCGTAGCACCACAAAGCATCCTCTCACGTATGCCTGCAAGATGTCAAGAGCAGCTTGTAAATCGCTGCACATCCTGGTGCACCCCTGCCTGGGCACTGACAGCATCTAGCCTGTAATGAAACGCTGTCAAAAGACTGTCCCTTAACGGACACGTTTTGTCACAAGTCTAAAATGAAATTCTGGTCTTGCTGTGGGCACTGGGAATTTTACAGCAGACCTGAAGGCAGCCAAAATGTCATTGCTATTTTTTAAATTAACCAAAAAAAAATGCAGAGGACATATACATTAAATGCAAAAAAATAAATTTTTTAGATTGAATATGGCTCAAAATGCAGCATCTGCCAAAGAAAACCAACACCGGGCATCACTGTGAAGGGTACTGAGAACAAGGCAGCCAGTCGTTTTGCCAGCATATAGAGCCCCAGCTGACCCACATCCTGAGCACTATACACAACTTACTCTCCACATCTGAAGGTCACAACAGACTAAGAGAAGGCAGAGGAGTAGGGTGACTAATTTAGATACTTCTGAGAGAGCAGCTGCTTTACAAGGAGCCACTAGAATGTCTGGGACTCTTCAGTTTAAAGAGATGATGGCTGGGGGAGATATGACTGATGCCTATGAAACTGTGAAGGCAGCAGATACAGTGAATGCAGAACAGTTCTTTCACAAACCCTGCAATACTAGGCATAGGGAAAACTTGGTGAAATTAGCAGATCAGTTTAAAACCAATGAAGGATAGCACTGCTTTGCACAGAGCACAGGGAACGTGGAATTTGTTGGCACAAAGTTGTAGAGACAGACAGGATTAGCACATTCAGGAAGGGACTCGGCAAATCCATAGACAAGTCCACAAATACCAAATGAAATAAGCAGAGACACACTCTCCAACATCCTTATTCCAACAATTGTGGATACTGATATAATATTAGGGAAAAAAAGTGGTAAACAGTCATCTGGCTTACATTATTGCATTATTGCATTTCCCTGTGGCTGCAGATACATTATGGGTTAAATGGTCCACTGGTCTGCCCAAGCTGGATATTTAAGTTCTTAGGCGTACTGTTATGAAGCAACACCAACAAAATCTTTTTTTTTTTTTTTTTTTTTTTTTTAACCTTTGGAAATACAGACCTTACTAGGAATTTTGACCAAATTCAGCCTGGCTTATACAAGTCAATAAGAGCTCCAGTCTTTTAAGCCAAGACTGCTGTTAGTCTTTGCAGGGAAAATTCAATGGATCATTTCAGGCTGATACAAGCAAGAGACAAACAGTCACGGGTATTAGTATCACGTTTACTCCAGTATTTCTGCTACAGTTTCAATATATTTCAGTGTAGTTAATAGGCAGAACGTGAAGCAAGCATGGCTTGTAAAGCTTATCTTAATAAACAACAATGACAACATAGCACCAAACAGTGATGGTTTCCCTAGATTATATGAATCTTGAGCTTGAAATTTTGAATTTTTGCCGTGTTGTTTTTCTGGCTTACCTTCACTGCACTGAAGCAGAAAGCATACAGGACAATCAGAACCACAAAGCTTCGGGAAATGCTGTATAGTGCAGATACGAGCCCAGCAGCAGCTGAAATTCAGACACTACATGTTAGTTAATTTCTTCCTAAATTAAAACATGCAATCAAAAGAAAAAAATGAAACAGCTCTTGCATCACAAGAGGTATAGAGATTAAAATCAGATATCACAAAGCTGGTTGTTGAGAAAACACCTTCAATGCCCCAGATAAGCTCACAGAACTGTTTACAGCTAAGATTGAAACCGCATACCACTGTACTTCATGTGTTTTCCACTGACTTGAGGTCCCACACTACTGCTTTTTGTACTGAATGTTGTTTTGCCAAAATATCAGTATGCCTTTTCATGTTGCTACCAAGGAAGAATTAAGTGATCTACAAAACTGGCAATTTCCCAGTCAAATTCCATGTGGAATTTTCCTCCTTCCCTTTGCACCTTAGACACGGGCTCTAGTATCATCCAAAAGCATCCTGACTTGCTTGGTCAACCATGATTTGCACCATATAAGATACATGGACGAACTTAAAGGGAGAGAGAAGGATGCCAGACCATCTCTTGCTATAACCTCCTTTGAGAGCTTCAAGAACCAGGGTAGGAAAAACTGTCAGACAGAATTAGGAGTTCAGCAGTCTCAGCAATGCAGACACAGGGGCTGCAAAACCATGCCCTAATTAGGGCTCAACATACACTGGAATCCTCATTATTGATAGGATGAGGACTTTATCCAACACATTATTTCCTCCAGGTCTGCTATGGTATTCATGAGACAAAAAGCAAAGAACACCCGTATCATCTGTACCAGTTTTAACCACTTGCCAAAGGCTATGTCTAGAGTAGCAAGCAGAATGATGCAGTAAGCGTGGGTCTGTGGAATGAGAAGTGCTGAGGATATCCTTGATATACATGTTTGAGATGCCTTACTGCAGACTGGCAGTCTGGTCCCACAGACCGTACGCTCATTAGTGTTTGGAGTGCAATAGGTGCACCCTTACACTACACTTTTCTTTTAAGCTTCATCCAAATGGAATCCAGTTTGCATACTCTGACATCATTCCACGGCGCAAAACAGCATGTGGTAAGAGGGGACAAGGAGGAAGTTTGTTTCTGATCCAAACTAAGATGACAGTGTAGATGCATCCCAATCTTCTCTGTTAGTTAAGCGATAATGAAAAACAAAACCCACCACTACCAACAAAAAAAAATTCCCCAAAACATGCATTCTCTCTCATGGGCCTTGTTTAATCTCTGACTGAAGTAACACACACACACAAAAAAAAAAATCACATGTTCAATATCCCATGAGCATGCCTTACTATGGAACAATGCAACATTTTTTTCTTTTTGTTTTTCAAATAGAGTTTTAACAGAAAACTTTTTAAAGAAGTTTTTCTTTTTTATAACTACTATAGTTATAAGAGTTTAAAGAGTCACAGAAGATATGCCAGGAAACAGCTCTTTGATGTCAACCACATTCTGCAGCCTATAGCACAACTTGTATACAACTTTTCAAATGAAAAAAGAAATCTAGTCAAGGGGGTCTTATTAGTATTCCCCCCACTGTTATATGAATACCATTAGCTTTTTCATGCAATAATATACTCTAATCTAAGGTTATAAACCCAGAAAGGCATAGCTCAGGTTGCATCTGGCTACTTACCAGAACCGCCAAAAAGCAACATGTCTATTTGCTCCAAAAGATATATACAGAAGGTGTTGATTTGAGGGAAAAGACCAAGAAGAGAAATTGCAGGAAAGCAATATAAAAACACTAAAGAAAAAAAGATGTATGTTAGAACACAGTCATACATCACAGTGTATGGAGAACAGAGAAACATGCATCGTACCAGAATAAGAAATTGTTGCAATAAATTCTGAAGATTACTTAAGTGAGCATAACTTAACCTTAGCAGAAACAACTCCACTTTCCTTCTCATGTATTCAAGAGAAATTATGCTATTTTACATGTAAGAAATTAAAGCTCAGAGGTTAACTTTAAGATTTATTTCGGATAAAAGCAGCAGCAGAAAAAAATAGCATTGTGTAGCCTCCTTCCTGCTTCTCAAATACTTTCAAAGTTACATATGTTCTATTTAAAGTACAGAAACTTTAATTTGCAGACTGTGGAGCTTCCTCTTTGAATCTGAGATAGTTCAAGTACAGGTATAAAAATTCAATATAAACAAACAAAAAATATTTTAATGGCTAAGATCCTAAGTATCTTGGCTGTCATAGTATCCTGCCTCTGCCAGCAACCAACAACAGACACTTAAAGCAGTATGTAAAAATGGGACAAACTTATAGTGAAACTTCCCCAGAATATTTCCCCAGCTTCCAGCAGGATGGACCTTGACTTTGCAGTAGTGAAAGAACATTAAAAACAGAAAAGAAACTCCGGGGTAAAACCCAGTCTAACATCTTTACATAGTCTCTTTCTAAAAAGAAATGCTAAGAAAAAGCAGGAGTCATAATTCAGGCAATTGCCCTGTTGGTGTCGTCCTTCCTGGCCATTTACTCTTAGCTCCACCCTAGAAAATGCCAAGCACAGTTGTCTAGCAAAGCCTCTAAACACACACTTGACCTAAGTCTCCAATACAGTAAACTTTCAAGGACACATGCACATGTTTAATCATATTCTTACTGCTTTGTTGTACTAGTACCAGAATGTTCTGCACGGTGAAGGACAGAGATGTGTGTCAGCCACTATTCCTCGTAAACAAGTATGTATTTGTTAGTTTACATGCTAGGAAGACTGCAGTTTCCTCCTATTCATTCTCATAGAAAGCAAATTAAACAAATCACTAGTACAACTTATTACCCTTCCCATCCCAGTCAAATTTTAAGAAGGTAACAATAGGATTTGTGTTCTTTGTTGAATGCTAATTTTACATTTTACTCCCAGCTCCTCTTACTAATGCATCTTGTGCTAAAATAAAACAATACACCCAGTTTAATCTGACAGCTTTTATCTTCATCCTGTTATACATTACTGCTATCTAATATTGTAAATCTTGCTGAGGAAGTCAAACAGAGGAGGAAAAATGACATACTCAAGTGTTAAACACAGACAGGGCTCATTTAAGTATACTTGCATTCACAATGCGCCCTTCATCACGACTTCCTGCCTCTGGCACAAGCTATACATAAGTAAGAACATGAGGAAACACTGTCTTCTCGATCTTTTACAGGCAAATAACATTAATAATCTCCTCTTCCTTTCCTATTCTGCCCTTCTTTCAGATTTTCCACTAAGCCGTACCAAGCCAAGCAAGGATCACTTGAAAACAAACAATGGCATGACAGCAAACTGCCCAGCAGGCCATGTGGACTCATCATGGGATCAACTATCCGAAAAACTCACTGCTGAAACTCACAGCATATCTTGCTCCTCAAGCAAAGGACTTGCAGAACTGCCAGAACTCATCTTAGACTACTGACTTAGAGTCCAAGCAACTGCCTTTGTTGTAGCAACCTCAGAAAAAGCTGAACAAGACCAGGGGAAGGAAGGACAAGACCAGAGACATTATACTGTCAGTACACAAAAATACACAGGGGTGAACGTAAACAAGGAGGGAAAAGTTGTTTGACTACTGCAATGTCCTCAGTTAACCCTCTCTCTATTAATACCTTGAATAATCCTACGAACTTCTTTAGCTAAGGTAGCTTTGTTTATCTCATCCTGCACAAAGGAGTATACCAGAGAGGAAAATAAACTGTTGTCACTTACAAAAGGATTGAATTTAGGAGCAGCAGTTTCCCTTGTGGGAAGCAGACAATAAAAGTAACTGACTAATCAGCTAGAATTGCATTATGAATTCCAGAGACAATTTAAGCATCACACATTTCCATATAGAACACCACCTTTAATATTTGGACCACTAAGAGATGCTTATGTGAGCTGCTGGCATTTAACACTGCAGTTTGAAGGCTTCCTCTAAACAAGTAGCTACCAGATAAGCGTAGGAAGGAAACACAAATTTTGACTTTGGAAACTTTGGGTCTTTTGAGAAATGTAGAATGGTAACTCAGTGGCAATGCCACTGTAAACATTTTAGAAGTTTAGAAAATTATTTTTTTTTTAAAATTATATATCTGAGTACTGGTCCATTTGCTATGTAATAATACATGCTTTTTCACAGGAAAAAGAAATAATGCATTATTTCAGTGAGAAAGTCTTTTTGTTCTACCCCTCCTGAACATAGCAGAGGATAACATTCATGACAACAGCTCAGTCATTACTGGAAGCAGCAGAGGACTTCCTATCACAGTTTTGCCACCACCTGATACTCACTCTGCTGAGATATCTGCCAAATTATTTCACTTACCTGTCTAATGCTTAAATGGTTTCATCACAAAAACTATGATACATCAAATGCATAACTACTTTAGTCAACTAACCACACCGGTGGCACCTAGGACTGAGGCTGGCTCTGTGCCCTTACTTGTACTACATAGCCTAATCTAGCAAAAAGGTCAACTGAAATACGAAATTCAAGATGAAAACCATAATTAGAATGAATTAAAGCCATGATCCCCCAACTAATATAAATCGATAGCAGAACCACCGCCAATTTAAAATAAAACAGAATCAGATCCTAAACACGTTGCTTGCAAAGAAATGGATCTGTTAAAAGCCACATTTCTTCAGTAATTAGGTTACATATCCAACAATTTTCCACTGATTTCCTTTTATAGCCTTGTTTCAAGAGTTTTATCACAGCATGCTATGCAGCATCACACTAGTTCCTTGGCAAGTCCTTTCCATGATTTCCATCACTTTAGCTTCTTACCGTAGTAAACATCTGAAATAGAAAACTTCCTTTCCTTGATATTTTTAGTGTATGGTCAAAACCCCCTTGATTTCCCAACATATCAACTCTGAATACTACAATAAATAATGAGTAAAATAGAAGTTAAAAAGTCACCACATGATGACAAACCAATAAAAAGATGTCAAAAATACTTAGCAAATGGGCAAAATTACAAAACAATAGCAACACTTCATTGGTAGCCAGTGGGGCCAACTTCCCTCTCAAAACAAATACTGCCCAAAACAATTCTGTACCTTCAGTGCCTAAGGGAATCTGTACTCAAAGCGCAGCAAGATGCTGGAGGATGCTGACTGCCATGGCTTAGGGAAGGAGCTGCGCTGTGAACGCTTGCAAGGATTGATGGCAGCCAGAAGCTGGGACTCTCATAGAAACAAAGCAAGGAATTGGCAGAGCGTGGCACCAAACATCACCTAACAAACACACCCACAGATGTGCCAGCTCCCACAACTGGCAAAATAAGAACAGGAGACAAGCAAAGGGAAATGGTTTCTTCTCCCTCTCTCATTAAACAGACGCTAACTGGGGAGATGAGCCTGTATTTCCTCTCGTCCCCACCCCCTCCAGGCTGTTTCAAGAACCTGCTCCACTATCTCTTTTGAGGCCAGCCAAAATTAGCACATTTATAACCACGCTTTTTTTCCTTATACTGGTTGCTATAGTTTTTCATTTATCTCTATCCCAAGAGTCATTTAAGATTCTTGTTGAATTATTTATCAGCATTTTTACTGTTCACCTTTGACAGGCAGAGAAAATAAGATGTAAGAAGAAACTTTAATGAGACCATAGGAAAGTAATGAAAGAAGCTAATGAAAATAAGTGAGATGCAGGTCTTCATTATTCCCCTGTTTCTGGTGAGAAGGATTGTGAGTCAATGAACCCATATAAAGGACCAGAAGGCTTTCCTAAAAATAGTATGCCTTTCAGGCAGTAATAGCCCGACTTAAGCATAGCAAAACCCAAGTACAACAGCCACAGGTGAACAAAGACCTCAAAGGTCATACACTCTATACCACAAAGTTTTTTCCTATACTACAGTAGGTTTTCCTGGTTCTAAATTCACAAGTCAGTGGGTCCATATTTGGTATGCCACATTCTTGGGAATTTTCACAACTTTTGCAGTAAACTTTAACTTTTGTACTTCATACCTAACAGTGCTGCACTACGTGACCCGAGTCCAGCTCAGCACCTGTATCTGTGACACAGCGAGGGCCAGCACAACAGTTACAGATTGCAAGTGTGTAACAGGAAGAAGCGTCCTGACAGAATGGGGTATTTCCAGCTCTGGTCACTCCAAATTAGTGACCAAGAATCATGAACCCTGTTTTGGGGTAATACCTGAACATCCTCAGCCACCTCTGGGTATGATTCCAGAAGGAAACAGGTTAGAAAAGCTACTATAGAGGGGCCGCTCCACATTAACTCATCACGTGGACAGCAAGATTAACCTAAACTAAAGCAAGAAAATGCGTGTTCTTCATGAGTGGAACAATGTCCATCTGAGCACTTGGCACAGATTAGCTCCCGGACATTAAATTTAAAACTTAGCTTATTCTGCAGTAACCGCTCTGCACAGACAAACCCTTACAAAGATTAACTGCATTTCACAGGTGATGTCTTTTGCTAATAATATCAGTGACTGTTAGTTTTCTACAGAGACTTTTCTATGAGCCTCATTTCATTAAGAACTCCTTTTAAGTGAGGGAAGGTTGCCAGCTGTCCCCCGCTCCCCCCCGCCCCCGTCTTAAGTCATTTGAAATGTTTCTATCAATTTGACTTCAAGTTGTGCCTCCATAACATGCATTTAATTGCCAACATGGGAAAACATAGACTTCCCCAGCCAACGCTTAATTCATTTTTACAGTCCTAGGAAAAATATTGACTCACCTATTACATGGTCTCTGGCTAACTGGAGAGATCTAGGTGAAAAGAGCTTCAGGCCATACATTGTATAAACTGGAGGATTTGTGTCTTTAGATCCAGCATCTAGCAGCAAAATAAGGCCACATAATACACAAAAATACACAGGTCTGCTGTAGGTTATGATTTTATTGTGCCCCTGGAAAAAAAGAAAAAAAGCATTTGAATTTTGTATTCACTCTCCTACTGCATGCACAGCATCAAACTGGAGAGGGGGTCAGGAGTCAAGAGAAAATATTTTAATGACTTACACATACTAATTAATAATAAAAAAAAAATGTTACAAGGTATTTTATCTTCTCCAGAGGAGACTTTCAAAAGGCACAAAAAGCAGTTAAGACTAACTCCAACAATCATTTATGCTTTTGAAAATCTAACCTTCTAGACCTTTCAAAACACACTAATTGCAGAAGTAGTAATTTTCTGTGGGAACAAAAAAATCTCAATCTGTCTGAACCTTTCTTTTCAATAGAAAAAGAATTTTTGTCCACATTACTTTTATTTTAATGAATGTCTGCTTCAGGTAGCTTGGCTTTTTTTTTTTTTTTTTTTTTTTTTACTTTATGAAATATAAAGTTTTTAATTGCATCTGGGGAAGTAAAAAAAACAGTATAACACCTCCTAGGTACAGTGTGAAGTATGGAGTTTGATTTTTTGCACCAACACAATTCACATTTTTTTTTGGTAGATTTGAACCACTTGACAGTAAAGTTGTGTCCCTCCTGGAGGGGGTGACACTCATCAGCAGTTTCTGGTCTCTCTCTCATGCAGCACTTCGAAATGATGATCCAAAGGAATTAATATGTGGAAGGATCCTTATCTTACATCTTTCATACACATCTCTCACACGAATTGATTCACACTAATCCCACAAAACACTGCGGTGGGGTTGTCGGCCAGGGAGAATAACAGATGCTTAAGAAAAATCTTAATAGTTCTCCTGGTAGTAAGCTTAAGTGTAAATAAGACATTTTAAACACTGGTGATTCAAAAGACTCTTTGAGTGTGAAAAGCCAGGAGCAAAGTGACAAGGATTCAAGTTTGCCTTGCATAAAGCTGCCATGAATCTGTTCGTATTTGTAAAATGTAATTTAACTGAGCATAATAAAAGAACATTTCTTTTTTGAGTCTACTTACTGATTTGAAACAGCAGCTGTATTTGTTTGGCTGCCAGCCAAGCTCATATGTTAGCATTGCTATTAACTGATCTGTACTCTCTTTCGGGATCATCAGTTAACAAGGTGGCAGATTGCAGGGAACTAGTGGGCTTATATTGCACCTCACATCCATGGAATATGAATCAAGTCAGACTGACAAATCCTAGATGTTTAATCAGAGTTTCAATTTTACTAATGCTTTTTTTTTTCCTTAAGTAGGACATATGTCCATGAAAAAAATCAAAGGATAATTAGAAAGATAAAAGTCTGACTTAAAAAAAAATCATTTAAAATATTGCTTTCTGGCTGTTTTTAAACTTCAGTTTATTTATCTTAAATACAAGCTGTGCCTTAGGAAAAGAAACCAGTAAATATTGCATCTGAACAATTGCTTAATGATTTTATAGCCTGATGTGCACTCCAGACCAAAGTCCATTTTATCGTGATGTTACATTCTTGTCTTATCTCTTGAATTACAGAACCCAGGTTTTATAGTAATTATTTGAAGGTACTTGGGTAAGAGTTGATGACTAGAAGTCCAGGGGTTTAGCTCCATGCACCTTTCAGTTCCAGGCAGAGCACCAACATACTCAATTCGTGTTATAGCATATATTTCACTCTTATAAATAAATCACTCTTACCATGCTAACAATAATGCTTGTTAGAATTGTGCAAGCACCTTTGAGAGGCTATCTGAACAGCCTGCAAAATGTGAGCAAATACTACCTTCCCTATTTTTCAGTTGTGGTGGGAAACGAGGCAAAATCCTGAAAAGGAAATCTTGCCTGCTATCAGCTCAACAGGAGCAAAGCAAGAGCAGCGATGCCCTCGGAAGGAGGCTGGCTGCACAGCTCTCGCACTGCTTGGGATGCTGAATGAGACTCCAGTCCCCACATCTGGGGAACAGGCAACACAAGAAAGAGGAACTGCTGTGAGTGTTAGTGCTGTATTGCACTGTCATTTACATCCTTTGTGTGAGGGGGATTATTCGGGACAGGACTGGTTTGAGGCCAAGAGCAGACACCTTCAAGTCGAGGGAAGAACACTGGGACGGTGCATCACCTCCTGAAAGCCCCAGCCAGGAGATGGACAGTATGTTTCCTCTTTTTAAGGCTTCAAAAACCAAAAGAAGCGTGAAGCCCTGTTGTGCCTGCCGCTGACAGGCCAAGCTAGGCAGCCCTTCACCAAAACAGGCACTGTGGCAGTGCAACTTATTGCCAAGGTATTTTAGATGTTAAGGGCTCATTTTGTTGTAACAGACAAACCCATCAAATTTTGACATACAAAACCAATTTCATCTTGGTGAAACTACTCCGCTCCCCATCCTCCTTCAGAATAATTTAAATCACGAAGCAGGATTCCTATTATATTTTACATCTCGTTTGTTTAATAATCATTTTTTCCTCCACCGATAAAAGGTTCAGCGAAAACTCTGCCAAAAAACATCACTGAATTTTCAGGCTGTTTCTCATGAATGTGTTTCAGAAACATATTCACATCCTACAAACATAGCATTGGTGCCAACTCATAATTTCATAAAAACATGAAGATTTTCAAAGCCAGAATGATTTCACAAATGCTTCCATTTAGTAAAATAGCACTTTTGACTGCAAAGCACTTTGATGGGGAAATTTCACAAAGATCTCATGATCTTTTTTGTTTATGCATGCAGACATGCAGTAGGAAAAAGACAGAAGGCTTAATATAAAAGAAAAGTGCACGTGCTCGGTTCTACAGAACAACTTACAGTGACAAATTAAAAATACTTTTTAAGTGCCTTACGGGATTTATGAAACCGCCTATGGTAGCTACCCAACTGAGTTAGCTATCTGCTTTGGCAGGTAACAGGACCGAGACAACTCAGTTACGCAAGCAATTCTGTAAATCTTATGAGCATAACTGCAATCTTTCAGAGCTCAAATGCCTTTGTAAACCTGAGCTACATCCTGAGCCATGCAGGTGTCTTATGAGGGACTTACACACAAGCTCTCAAGATCCTTCTATATAGCCATTTACTACAGACACAGCCTTTATTTCCCAGTCTGCTGCTGCCTCTAACCAACATCACGAAACTCTCCAGGCAAAGCTACTTGTCTAAAACTTTGAAATGCACATGACAAGGATCTCTCGGATCTCTGAATTTAGTATCCTGCTATCATTGGCACCTATGTTCTGCTGTTAGTAAACTGATACAACTCACACTTGGGATGGACTTTATTTTCTTCAGTGAGGAGGCTGTTCCCGAATTTCACCATCCCAGAACCATGTACCCCTGTGTGAACAGCAACTAAAGGCCACCAGCTCCCAGCAAACCAGAACTGGAAAGGCTAAAGCACAGGCCAATAGCAAAATAAGGCTCTCATCTTGTAGCAGGCAACAGTACTAAACCTGCAGAAAGCAGCCAACACTAGCTGTGGAACCCAGGAAGTTCCCACTTAAACACCAAAGCTGATAAAAATGGAACTATTATCACAATTCAATAAAATGAGTATAAATGAATATGAAATTCAAAACACTAGCTGAGTTAGGTTCTTCCCTATATACTGAAACTCATCCCTTACAACAATGGCAGTATACAGATAATACAGTGTTCAACTCAGAGACCCCAGCTGTTACAGCATGGCATGTGGCAAGAAATAAACTTATCTCCAATAAAATTGTACCTGACTTTATAGGGTTTAGTTAGCAAGCTCTTCCTCAACACCAGAAACTGAATACACTGGCACTCGGAAGCAGTTCAGAACAAAAGCTTTGTGCATGCCTCGACACTGCTTTCTGAATTCTCTGGATGGTCTTTTTAAAGCAGAGTCTTTCAAAATGGTATAGGCTGGAGACGACAAAGTCACATCAAACAGTAAAAAAGCCTGCACGTGGGAGATAGCAAAGAAGTTTGGAACATCCTTGGCAGGCATGAATAACATAAGATATTAGCAGCTACTCACAGATCCATGAATAGAAGTTAATTCAGTGTGCAAATCTGTGGCTTGCGATGGTTTGTTTCACGCTGAAAAAAAATCTCATCTGCGTTTTCATTCATGGACATGGTACTGATCATTCTTTAATTCCTCTGCTGTTCTGCATGCTTACATTAACATCACGAGATGTCATTGTCTTTAATTTTAATGTAGTCACATGAATTATGAAACAGTACATGGAGTATCTTTTCTTGCCTTCTTGTCTCGTTTTTCATGGTGCTTACTAGCTCAAGCACACCTTTACAAATACCAATTTTGTTAAAAAGATATAACGTAGAAATAGCTAATCTTCTATTTTTAACTTGATCTATAATGCCTCTCACCTTTAAAACCCTCTGTGGAAAACCTCTCTAAATTTTATTTCCACTGGAGTCTGTACAGTGCTCAAAAAAGTTTGCAAGAAGATGTTCTTGGTAAGCTAAATTCTAGGAAAGCATATGGAAGATGGGAATACACCTATTGTTACTTTGCTACACTGCTGCATGACACACAGAATACAATATGGTGAATAATACTTGTAACAATATTGTGGCAATCTGAAACGCAAACCTGGATTCTGCACAAAAAATGTTCTGGTTAAACTTCATTAGCTACGTTGTCTTTAATATTATTAAAAAATACAGCCTATACAGGTTTATACTGAAGTTTTGATTAAAATGCTTGCCACCCACTTTAAACAAATGCACACAGTACTAATGTCTGAATAAGTGCAAACTATTTGATTACAGTTCACATTATTACGTCTAGACACGTGCTAGTTGAACTGACAAATAATATTATTTTAGTCACCAAAAAAACCTGCTTTTTACTGAGGTAGGAACATTTCTTTAATGTATTGAAAATATTACCCTACAATGCGTAAGATGCTGTTTACTAGCCTTCCCTACTCTGTATGCAGACAGGTATTTCCTGTGAATGCATTATAACCAACAATACCATAAGTTCAGCCCATAGTAACTGGCATGGAAAAGAAACTAAGAATCTTCTGAAATCTATCTCAGTGAAGTGTGTAGCATACACTTGTAAATAACCTCAATTTCAAGTTCAGCCTGTATTTCTAGCCTCTAAACTGACAAAAGTAATTGCTCCCTGCCCAAAGGGAAATAATCCAGCAGACCTGCAGTTTTCAACATGCTGGTTTTGAACACTGAGGGAAGAGAGGGGTCCTCAAAAACATTTGAAGACCTAACGAAGAAATGTGAGCAACTAAGCAGCCAGTGTAAAAGCAAGCAAGGGACCTCTTAAGTACTGAAATGTCTTCCAAGATCCACAAATCAAAAGGGCTGAGACACTGTGACAGGTGGAGTGGTCAGGCTGCAGCTGTAGGATGATGCTCCTAAACCAATCCTATAACGAGGACAGACTTGGGTAAGGAGCGGATTCCTTGCAAGGTGGTTGTCACTGTCAGAGTTCAGTTTCTCAGATATACTCAACAGACAAAGAGCAACCAGCAAATATCCCCACAGCCTGCATTCACCCACCGACGTGGTCATTTCTTCACCACAAAAGCACAGAAATTGTGACCAAATTATAACAAAGGGAAAACACCTGTGACCTAATTTGATGAGCTAATAATACTACTGAGAAATACATCTGCAATATCAGGTTTTTAAAAACAAAAAAAACTAAAAATCAATCCTCAACCTCAAAAAAAAAAAAAAAAAGATATTTAAAGCCCCAACTGACCAATAACTGAGGTGCTAATCTGGACCTTCTGCTATTTGCAGACATTGTTTCTAAAGGAAAGCAAAGAAAAAGCTTGTCTGATGCCACAGGATTAAAATTCAGTAAACTAGTCCTCATGCATTTCTTTTTACTGCATATACGGCTCAAAGAAAAAGCACTTTTCTAACAGCAGTGATAAATTCAAATAGCTTAAAATTAATTAAATGTAGTACAAAGTCTCAAAATCACGGACAACATCTTGCTTATTTTCATAAATCACCTCGAACAGCAAACTACTTATACCTGTGTTTCACTGAACAGCCAACTATTTCATAGTACACAAGTGATAATAAAGGAGAAAGACTTGTTCTACTGGCCAAGACTTACATGTATTGGTGAAGCAGGATCAGGCTGAACGCTCTAAAAACAGAACAGAAAAAAAAAAGTTTGCTTACAGGATTTTTGCCTTCGTAGATGTTAGAGAATTCAGCAATTGGATATGAACTTGTGTCCCACCTTTAGGAGAGAATATTGGCAGCTGGCCATCACAAGACAGAACAACAGAACCCAAATGTCTTTACAGAAGCCTTGATTCAGAGTTAGGAATCCAAGAAGTGAAACAAGAACTACTAGAAGGACAGCAAATACATTCTCCTTTACATCTTCTGTCCTGCATGAATAAAAATGTTAAGAGAAATACAAGTATTTATATATTCGTTAGAGCAAGGCAAGTCCATTTGCAGCTGGTATGAACTGTCAGTGCTGGAGCTATGAGAAGTTACAGAATCTAACGTTTTGCTCCCAAAACTATGTTTCCACGTTTAACAGTACTTCACCCACATTCCAAAGACCTTATCCACTCTGACAGCTAAAATGTATAGAAAAAAGGCATATGCAGTGATGTCCAGTACCCTCCAATCTCACTTCCCAAATAGAATTCCACACTGGAGATGATCTGAATATAGGCAAGTGTATGTTTATTAAACAAAACCAAAACAAAACCCAAAGCAAACAAACAAAAATTTCACAAAACAAACCTCAAATACTTTTAAATGAGGAAATAAGACATTCATTTAATGAAAAATATAGGTCTGACAACAAAGAATTAGATGAAAGACCAAATTTGTCATATGATGTTTTATTTGTTTTCTCTCTTCCACTAGAACATAGAAGCTGAGATAAAAAACACTGATAATATTCAGGCTATAACAAAAGAGTTTATGAGCAGATGCTTTCTATGCAATTGAAACACAGAGATAAGACACCACAGATAAGTAAGCACCTGCTCTGGATCTAAGCTCCCTAACTATATAGCCTGATTTCTGCAGTATGCAAAACTGTCATCTGAAATTTCTGCTGTGGAACCCACATTAAACATATATGGCATAGCCAAAAAATCTCCTCCTGAATATCACTCTAATTTATTTTTTTAAAAAGACTGGAGTACTTGGTTTACAATAGGCCAGGACCCTTCCACTTCTGTATTTTTGCACAAAAGCCTGATTTTCTCATCAGAAAGCTCAGAACTGTTGGATCCAACAGCCAAGAGTCAACTTAAAGACTATTCTACAGGCCTGGTGCTCACATGAATCAAAGTCTCTGCTTGAAGACAAAGGGTAGCAAGAACCACCAAACCCAACTCTGAAGAAAACCTTTTTTTTTTTTTCAACATAAAGCAAACGAAAGCATCTATCTACTCAGCCTAAATATAAGACGCTAATACGATGGTCACGTTTTTCTTCTCTAGTGGTCTGCACTGCTCTGTGGACCTGTGGAGCCATCCACTGCAACACTAGAGCTGCATTAAAAAAAAGCTTACCTGTCCAACAATGCCAACAAGGTAAGACGATCATACCAGACTTTAATCCATTTGCCAGGGAATATAATAAATCTGTAAAACTGCCTGTTTAGTTTCCGCTGTGCTGAAGAACATGAAGAATCCTCAGGGTCCTGGCTGGGTTGCTTTAAAAACAAACAAACCAGAAATACACAAAACACTCTTTCACATTGACATATGGCTGCAGCAAAACAGGTGTTTAAAAGGCCAAATTTACATGAAGTTGCAGATACTTTTTTTTTAAAGGAGATGGTGGGAGCATACTTTTCTTCATTTTAAATTAGAAACAAAAATATCACACCAGCTTAATTACTGCAGATGGACGGAAGCTATATCAATTGTGGAGCTCAACAGTGATAATGTTTTATACATAAATACTAAATATTCACTTAAAAAATAATTACATTTCAGTCCCAATCCACTGCTTGCCGAAAGTTTCTTTTTGAAGACTTTTTCCATGCATCAGGGTAATTTCAGCACAACACAAAACCACACATAAGACAAATCCTTGTTTTTAACCAAAAAATCAAGTAGGCTTTAAGGCCTAGAGGCATGACTTATCAACTCTCCTACCAGAACACAGTTTTGTTTATCTTCCCTGAGATGCTTCTAATACCACATCAGGTGTGGTATTAAAACAAGCAAGAACAGCAAGAGAAGGCGGAAAAAAAAAAAAAAAATTGCAAACAAGCACAAACAGCGTAACCATCACTGGTTTAAGAGTCTCTAATCTTACCATCACAACCATAAATCCATCCTTTTGAACATTGCTTTTGTCAGATTCTAAGGCCTTTTCTTCATGTCTGTTTGAACTACAGCATTTCAGATCTCCTCCAACTCTACACCTGCACTCCTTCACCAACACTTGTGGGGAGGGAGGCTTGTCTACAGACCATCAACCAAGCCTGCAAAGCTAGACAACAGAACAAAAAACCCTCCACAAAGTAGTGACTGCTTTCCAAGGCATGCTAGTAATTGGTTTTGGCGGGGGGGGGGGGGGGGGGGGGGGGGGTGGGGTGGAGAGAGAAGGGAAACCACTTATTTTTCTTTCAAGAATTTGAGATTTCTAATCACTGTAAAGTCTAGTGGTTTTCAGCCTCCTTCTAGCCCCCCCATTGTTAAAGATAATTAATCAACATTATATGTTAAATATATCTATTATGGAACTCCAGGCAATGTTTACATTAGCATTATTTCTGTTAGATTAACTTTCCCAGTTAGAGAAAGGAATTTCTATGTGCGAAGTAATTTATCATCTTCTTTAATTGTAACTGTTAGCAAAACACAGTTTTTTTAAACAACCTGTCCACCTGCACAAAGGAACTGTTAAATTTTCTGTCAGATTATTGGAATAATTTCTAATCTTCACTTTCCAGGAAGAGGAATTTTACACATAATTTACATGTGACAATGTATTGCTGCGTATCAGCTGGGAACCAGCTCACTGATATCCTCGGTCTGCTGGCAAACATTAGGTAAAACAGGCTAGCTTAAGCTTCAGAGAAAGAAATTCAAGTTTATGCATTTTATCTCATGCCTCCAATTGACTAGAAGCCCACAGCCACGCAGTGCCGGGTAGCTCAGCTGCTATCAGCACAGGACAGTAACTCACTCATGTTTCTGAGCATTCCGACATGCAAGGAGATGGCGGGCTGTTTGGCGTTCTTTCATTTATTAACAATTCCAGGTAATTTAATAGCCATGAGACTGATTGCAATCCTTTCACCACACTGATTTTAAAATCTAAAAGTAGTTTAGGTACTCCAAATTTTAATATTTCTACAACCACTTTTAAAAGTCACTTAATCATGGAGTGGGAGCATTTTTAAAGAAAAAATATATTTTAAAATATTACAGTTGCTAATGCTGCCACAGTTTTGTTTCTCTTGAGCCCTATTTTCCAACACAAAGTAATGTGAAACTCAATCATCTGCAATCATTAACTTCACTCATCTAACCCAGATTGCTCCCTAAAACTAAATAAAAAAAATAAAATCAAAATGGTGGCAAAGAGTCCATTAAAAACACCAGAGGATCTGATTGTTTGGTCCTCAGAACGACTTAACATGTATTTAACTGAGTACGTAACCGAACATTTTGGTTCCTGAGGAACTGTAACATTTGGATGAAGTTCATTGCATGAGGCTTGCAATACTTGGGCTGAAGTCAGATTTTTGAGCTGTGATTAGGAAACTCTCTGACCAGCCCTAAGCAAGTCACTAAGTCTAACTGTGCCTCCTATCAAAAAAAGGGTTTATAAAAATTCACTTCATAAATTTATATGGTGTCAGAGACAGCCTGAAACCCTAGCTTCATTGAAATCAATGACAAAACTTTTCCTGACTTACATAGGCTCAGAATTTCACGTTTAATAAAAAAAATTCAGAAACCAGGAAGTTCTGAAATTACTGCCTGACCTTGTTACAAACTTGCTATGTGATCTTGAGCAATAGGCCTTACTTCTTAATGGTGTGATTCTCCCAGAAGGGAGGGGGAGGGGGGGGACGGCGAGGAGAACGCATGATAATTGTACTCTAATTTAGAGGCAGTTTACAAGTTTATAAATATCTGCAAAACATCTGAGCCATTAGATAGAAGCCTCTGTCCACATCTGAAATACACAATTCAGGTCAAATTCCTGATTTTTAATTTAAAATAGTTCCTTCATACAAGTTGCTTCTAGCTTGAAGTTCCTGTGCAAAATCTAAGATGAAAGATAATTAACTGGCATTTTAAGGTTATTCATAAATATCAAACTAGAATTTGCCATGGAAGAAAAGAGAAGGTTAGAGTTATTATAAAAGGAACCGTAAAAACAGATTACAGCCTTAAGCCATTGGTCACAGACCCCAAACACTGTAAAGTTCAAGTATGTCCACATATTACCATATAAACAGAACTCCGAGGGCCTTTTTCTTTTACCAACTGCATTGAGGAGATGGCTCTGACATTCCACAACAGACATCCAGAAGTCTGGTTGCCCGATTCAGAGAAGTGAAACCAAGTCATGAGGTTTTACGATACTAATGAATCTGGAATAAATGCTTCATACTATTAAAATCTGGTGGTGTGTCTAAAATCCTAACAGCTGTGTCCTCTTTCTTTCAAGTGAAATAAGACCGAAGATAGAAGATCAACTTTTTAGGTGACGGAGTCTTTAAGTACTCCCCTAGGACACTACTCAGTGTCAGTAGAAAGCAGCTGAATTACATCCATCAACATAAAATACATCTTCTCCCACACAAGCAATACCAGGCAAAGTAGTACAGAAAATCAACAGAACTGTCTCAGGAACAAGCCTGCAGCATTTGTTTATAAAGCAGTTTATCAAAATGCTAGAAACTGAGATATTACAATGTACCCGTGGGCTTTCTGAAAGGGTCCTTCGTGCCACCATCAGTAGGAGCTGCTGCTGAAGAGCGCTCGCTGCTTGATCTCCAGAAGATGGTTCTTGGCTCTCTGAAGTGGTCGTACTAGAGGAGCTGAACTGTATTTCACTGTGTGCAGAGAGGAGAAAGGAAAGAGACTGTTTTAAGAAGAAGTATTTTCCTAGTACTTCTGAAACTTTACTGGAAGAAGCCTGTAATTACAGTACTGATTGGCTCCCAGGACATGGAGCCTTCCACCTCCATACCTGAAATCTAGCTCAGGACCACAAAGCAGTTAACAACCAAAATTTAGATACACATGGTCTACTACATCCACCACAGAGAAACAGATACTTCTGTATCATAATTTTTCTCATCCTGAAATGAGCAGCTACAATGAATCACACTTCAGAAGTGCCTTTTTCTGACCACTGACGATAATTCAGGTCAAGAGCTGCCTAACCACAGGGTAGCTACTGCAGAGATCCTGGATTACCTTTCAAACAAGCTCACTTAGGTACCAAGCCAGTCTGGCCTCACCTGCACTGAATTTGGTGAGTACTACTTTACCCTACTGAGAATTCAGGCCACAAGAACTTCCTTACACCCTAGCAACATGACAGCAACACATGAGCTAATTCACATAAGGCTAGCTCAGATATTCCTCATACTAAGCATAAACTCACCCTTGGAGGGCCCCAAGCAAGATGCTGTTTATTTTTTTGTGTGTGTGTGTTTACTGCTTTATGTTGTAGATACAGCACTTAAAGAGTTTACCTGAGGAAGTCTTCTGCGCTTACAGCAGCAATACCTGTTGGTGCACTACGCTACCATGATATGACTGACTGAGTCTCAGCAAGAACTATACTGAAATGAAATAGCTGTTACTTGAGGAAAGAAATCTATTTTTAATAGTTCTTGCTTATTCTCTTCCAAATGGGGTTTATACATCAGGCACCAGGCTCTGAGCTCATTACCCCCCTGCCTCTGGATGCCTGCCTTGGGCTTTTACTACTTTCATATCTGCATGAGGTAAAAGCACCTCGATCCTCACGCAAGGTAGTCAATACCAGTTGTTCTTATTTTCCATAAAGGAAAGACACGCAGGAGGAAACTAGAGCGATCCACCTATAGTCAGCGGTAGGGCAGCGAATAAAACTCTCATCTTGCATACCCTGCGCTTGCCCCCAAGCCACCTTATTAATTTTAGTGAACTCAACCTTCCTTGCCTTTGGGCACCAATTCCCAAAGCCTGTCATGTAACCCTTGTTAGTGGCTGTCCTGCACAAAACTGGCTGCTAAGCTGCAGCATCTAGCGCTGAGCTGAGGCAAGGTTCAATGCCTTGACTACTTCGAAGCAGGGCTGAAGAGCCACATCAACAGCTTGAAACGCACCCACTCTTTCTCCTTCTCCCCTCCAAAACTTGCTAGGTCTGCCTGGACCAACAGGAACACCAGCAGCCCCAGGATGTCACCAGAGGAGCCACCCTGCCTCTGGTGTCTGAGCCAGGTAGTTCAGTTTTTTTAAAGGCCTTGATTGCTATCAGGCTTGGATCCCAGATCTGATATTCACCATCTGCCACTCCAGCAGAGCTATCAGTTGAGTAGAAATGAGAGCTCCCACATTCCTGACACTAATGGCTTCCCCTGCACTCTCCACTCTTCCTGCTACAGGCAGGAGGATTATTTGCTCCACAGAGTCAGGACAGCTGTCATGTTCCCTTTGGACAGTACTAGGAAATGAGGACTTGGTCCAACGCAACCCATTTGATGCCCTAGCCACAAGGCAGCCTGCCATAAGAAAGTATCTCCTTTGTGGGTCTTGTTCAGCACCTTGTCAACAGTCAATAACAAAAGAGTACCGAACAGATGGGAACAGATCCAAGATCCTGGATCTCAATCAACAGATTTAGGCAGGCAGAAAGGGGAGGAGGTCTAGACACATGCCTCCCAAGAGGAAGATTCCCACATATAAGGACTACAGAGGACAGCCATGCCTTGTGCATATTCTGAAGATCCCTACTCAAGGGCAACCTTGTCCAGCTTGAACAAAGGCAATGGATTTGTTTGTTTGTTTCCTCAGGATGAACTGTCCTGTTACTTGTCAATGTGGGTGCAACCCTGGGACTCCCCGTTCACAGCAGGAAAAGAGACAAGCGTAGCCCAAGATATGCAGGAACACTACCCTGGGAATCCCTGCCCAAACCGCGACCCAACAAAACAGCACAGGAACAGAACAGTGGCTGCTCATGTCTTCCTAAATGAAGTGTTAATCTCCAATAACTTTCTGCATCTTTAGCTGTCTTTCTACAAAAGCCAAGTGGAGTCAAGAGTATTTCTAGATTGGACCATGTCTTTTATCCCACGTTTACCAAGAAATGGAAATGGCAGAAGGACAGCTAGATAGGCCAAGATATTCCCCTGGTACTCTGCTCTATCAGTTCTCGGAAGTCAAAATTCTTTTACACATAAGATTTCTTCCAAGAATAAACTTAAGAGATCAAATCATCTCCCACCAGACTTGAAGATAACCAAAAAGCCAAGAAAGTCCATAATCTGTTTTCTGTTTACAAAAAAAAAAAAAAAAAAAAAAAAAAAAAAAAAAAAAAAAAACGTAGCTCCACCTATCAGCAACCAGCAGAAGAGTCTGCAAGCAGCTGGAACACTGACTGTGGGAAAAAGTCAAAAACTTCATAGGCCTGAAAAGGCAACTAGGGAAAAGAAATTGGGAAGGCAGAGCTAGCAAAGCATCAATTTCAAATTCAGAAGTGGTTATCTGGCCTTCATCTGCCTCCTTTGCCTTTTATTCAGCCTCGTCTCTCTATATCTCTCCTTACTCTTTCCTCATTTTCTGTTTCCCTCAGTTTGTTTTTGCTGGTTTTTTCCTCCTTATCCCTATTTTCCACACAACCTCCTTCTGACATTCACTTGCTACCCCCCTGATGTGGAATCGCTTGCACAGCTACTTAGAAGCTGCGCATTTTGTCTGATGGCATCATTATCACACTGACAGCAAATACCAATAAGAAATGTGATGGTGGTGTTTGTGTTTTTGTAAGCCTATAAACTAGATTCCACAAATTTATTACCACATATAAATAGGAGCAAACACTCTCTAATCATAAAATCATTACAACAGAGCTGATCGCAGTATAACATGGAATCTTGCTAAATAGAAAATCTGTTCATTTGCAGAATCAAATTAATGTTATCAAGATCTACTACAGTAAACTGCACTGCTAATGTAAGCAAAGGTATAATTGAACTAAATTTTGAATAATAAATTAACAACTAAAAATATCTTTGATAAACACATAACCTGTGCAGATCAAATGCAAAAGATACATAGCACCCTCTACTGATAACTGGTTATATAGTCAGGAATTTTTTTCTGGCTCACAATTCAGTTTTGTAAGAACACTGAGTAAACATAAGCTAGTTGAGCAATCATACAACACTGAAAATGTTTTAGTATAACCACACAGCACTGGAAAAATCTTCCTTCTCCCTCTCTAATTATTTTGTCACAGTTGCCTTATACAGCTGACAATTTGGCCCAAGCCATTCAAATACAACCCAGTCAAAGTCATCCCCTTTGTTAAGGATTAACCAGCCTTGAGTCTGAGCACTTCTCAAGGTAAGCTCATTATACAGGCACACCACACAATTACTAAGAATTCCCAGTTAATAAAGTTTTACAGGGCTGGGCTAAATTTTATTTTAACCTGCATATAGGAGAAAGGACTAGGAACCAACATCACAACAGCCACACTAACAAAGCATCTTCCTCTTGATCCTCATGTGCCCAAAACCACTAGACAGCTTTCGGCAGCTGTTTGGGTTACTACAAAGCTTAACAATTTGTAACAAATATCCACAGTGATAATAATATAGCTGAAAGCTATTTGTAATACTCACTAAAACACCACTCTTAAGTCAAAGCATCTATGGCTGTGACGTGTGAAGAAGAGCCAGAGGGAAGTTCAGAGTTGGGAAGGTCCCCTTCTGTGCATCCAACGGGCAATCACTTCCAAGTTATTGGTCTGTGGTGCATTCAAAGTACTTGCTGAACCGAGACCTGAATAATCTCATTGTACAAGAGCCAGCTGGTGCTAACAACATAGCAGGAACTCCAAATGCCCTTTTCCGCCCTTTCAAAATGGTCAGTTTGTGACACAAAGTGTTGAAAATATTGGATGAACAGCAGCCCATAACTCCCTGATGGTGCCTCTGTTACTCGATGCCATTGCTGATGTCTTCTTACCACCACCTCAGTACCTTTGATCCTTCTCACCTAAAATGGTCTCCCTGTCCTTTCACGCCCCAATCACTTTTACACCTCATCACACAGGCCTCTTGCTATGTCTCTACTCATTGCTCATTAGGTCTCTACTACAAAGCTGCCAGCATTAATCTGACCACGGTATTGCACAATTCAGGACTGAGATTAAATCCACTACTTGTGAATATTGCCTTTTAAAGCAGCAGAGGATTTACAGTTCCCAACTGTACTACTAAATAGCAAGACTTGAGAAACTAAAAGGCATAAGCAAATTGAAATTTGTAAAAGTGAGAGCCGCATTAATACTGGATAATTACCTGACAAACACGATCATAACAAACATGGAAAAAACACGAAGAGGAGGCAACCTTCACTTTTTTGGTGAGAAATTAGTAGTTTCATGAAGAACACAATTAATTCAGAATGCATATTTTAACTTTTCTTAGTGGCTACTGCTGAGGGGAACTCAAGCTAAAAGAAGAAATCTCTCTTAAATCTTGTTCACGTTTTGCTGCTCATGTAAATGGGATTTGGGGAGGATTTTTGGCATTTGTTTTAAACTTGCAATGACAACACCCCTAAATAATATGGCAGAATACCCCAATTTACAGAATGGGAAAAATGGATGTACTGATTTACTGGCATAACAGACAGAGAAGGATATAAGATCACTGTTAAAAGTTTTGCAACGGACTACAAAACGAACAGTGGCTCATTAAATTTATCAAGTCAGATACTACTTATGGACAGAAAAGCCTTGCAGAACATGTTACCAGTAGTGTCGCAGGCAGTATGAAGGCAGAAAGTTGTGCACGCCTTCTTACTTAGGCATTGTAAGAATGGGCTCCACTCAGTACACCCTTACTTCTCTGTATTCTTTTTTTTTTTCATTTGATAACAAGCACGTAAATGGATAATTCGTAAGCTTATTAAATTTCAGAGCAAAGATAAAGGTATTAACTTTAAAAACAAACAGCATATACTACCTAATAAACTAGAGGATGCATTTTGAGAAGATGCAGCTTTACTGGAATTAGCGCATTAACAGCGCCCACGGTTCCATTCTCTCCAGAGCCTTTTAAGACATCCGTTTTACCTCTCCTTACGAGGGAAGAGAAGACAGTCCCAAAAGCTAAGGGACTACCGAAGCTCCTAGTTCTGAGCAGGATTTTGCTGCCATCATGTGGCAGCATGGCCCCCTCTAATCTCATTCTGTTGGCAACACTGACTTCCCGGCTCTGCGCTCACAGACTGAAAGAGGGGCTAAAAAGCCCTACAAATACAGGAAAGGATTTTAACTGGCCAAGCCAACACGAGGGTTTCAACCTGTCCCTAGCAAGCTAGGAAGGCAGAAAGGAAAATGCTACCGAGTTTTGTAAAGAGTACTTTTCAGAAAAACCAACAGCTTTATTATTCAAACGTTACCATTTTCAGCAAGCACGCACATGCACACACCATGCTTGTTTATGTGTTCAAGCAGCACTACACTCAGGTGACCAGCTCAACAGAAATCACTGAATCCCAAAAGGAACTATATTGGTCACATCCATTTCAAAATATGCTCAGCTGCACAACCTGACAAGCAGCTTTAAGAAATCTTTAAGTCAGCAGCCTACCTTACCGAGAAATACAGAGATGTTTTAGTGATACAGTATTTTGCCACTCTAAAATAGCATTTTGAAACACTAAAAATAAATTTAAAAAAAAAAATCTACTTGTAAGTCTACTTTTTCCTATGAGGAATAAGCCTCAAAAGTTCAGGGAGTTTTCCAGCAGTGAACATACTAAAGTATTAATGGATTTATACAGGAGACATACAGTATCGCTAAGGCATTCAGATAAATACTTTCATATAGTATAATTCACTCAAACAGCTTATTCAGGCATGTGAATGCAAATCAAATAAGTTAACTCATTGATTTTTAAGTTCTCTCTCTTGCCCAGGGCCAGAAACACTAGCACTCCACAGCTATACTGGCAAGTTACTGAAATTATTTTCTTAGTACTTATTAGTCACTATTTTGCTGCAACTACTTTTTTAACATATTGGCCCTGCTGTTGTCCCATCCCATCGTCCCCCCAAAAAATATTCTCAGAACAAGAAAGTTTAAGCAGGAAAGTTTTTTTCTTAATGGAGTTCTCTACTTGTACTGCGAAGCATTTTAGACTTCAATATAACTTCTTAGAAGCATGGTTTTAGTGTCAGAGCCTCATCTAAAAAAGCGAGGAGTCTAGAGGATCAATTGCTCAGACAGAACGTGCAAATGCAATATGAATGCACAAATTGTACTGGTATGGATGAACCATGTGTAATAATAAAACATACATAAATACAATTATATACATGCGTAAAATTATATTTTTAATAATAATTATATGCGTAAATTTAAAAAGATACATTACCAAGAAAGCAGGAGAAGGCTCAAACTAGAATAATTATTGTTTTCAAAGGTATACAGCAAGTTAGGTGTGTATACATACAATTGATTTCAAGTGAAAGCCAGTGTCACTTAGGCAGGAAGGAGAATCTACAGCTAAGATAAAAAGATTTTTTTTTTCCTCAGGGCTGGGCAATCATTCTTTCTGCTCCAGTTCTCAAATATTTCAGCTGCGTGCCATACATCCATTTCTGTGGCCTATCTTACATATTTATTTTAAACTCCAGCTTCTATTACACATATGCAGCACAGCAGCCTCCTGATGCAATTTATGGCTACTGCTGACTGTTGCCAGGCACATGAAGTGATAAACTGCAACAAGCTGTCCAGCACTTAAACCTAAATATGCATTTAAATTAATCAAATGCTTTTGCATCACAAAGTTGAATCACTGTTGGTAAAAACTTGGATTGTTCTGAGCAGACACCAACTCTATCCCTTTAAAATCATTGCATGTGTATAACGTGCATCCTGCACTGAATTGGGAGTTTCCATATGTTTTTCTTCTCAGGAGTTTAACACAGGAGAGAAGGAAAAGGGATCAAGAATACAAGCAGCATTCTTATAAATTGCATTCTCCAAACCCCAGAGAATTTCTTGATAGATAGATAAATGGCCAAATGCTTCCACAGCCTGTGTGGGCACAACCCCAGTTGGCTTTAGAAGATCTAATACTTGATTTGAGAGACAGAATTGGCCTATCCTCAAGAAGTAGCCTTTAGCTTTTTTTCTACCGAAGAACAAAACCTCCACAAAAAAAAAAAAAAAAAAAAAAACAAAAACAAAAAAACCACACACACCAAAAAACCCCAAAACAGAACAAAAAAAAAACCCAAACAAACAAACAAAAAAACCCACACACACAACCTTTTTTTCTTGGAGCTACATACATCTCAGTTTTTCAGCTAGCACAGAGAACATTCTCGGGTTGGCGTGGATATATTCACATCAGAATTTTGTGTGTGGACCACCTTCTGTATTTTTGAAGTGTAGCTAACCATTGCACATATGTGTCTGCACACACACCAAAGAAAGCTCTGTGCTTTAAATGGAAACAAATGCAAGGATACAGAGGAAACTGCTCAAACACCCATAAATACTATTGAGTATCTAGCATGACCCTACCTTGGCATGCTCTTCTGGGACGTTTGATGACCTGTTCTCATCTCCGATCTGAATACTCATGAACATGTCAGAGACTGATTGCAATATGCCCGAGCAAAACAGCATGAGAAAAATGCAAACCATTTTTCGGAAATAAACCCAGCCCTTCTTGAAACTAAATTTGTTCGCATTAGCTGGCAAAATGTTATGCTGAAATAAAAATCATAGAATGGTTTGGGTTGGAAGGGACCTTAAAGATCATCTAGTTCCAACTCCCTGCCATGGGCAGGGACACCTCCCACTAGACCAAGTTGTTCAAAGCCCCATCCAGCCTGGCCTTGAACGCTTCCAGGGATGGGGCATGGTGATAGATCATGAGTAAAATTTAGGGAGCAAAACATTCTAAGTTTCACAGTGCCATCATGCCTGGGAACTGCTTCAGGCAGTACCATGAAAGTCTTGATTAGTTCATTCCTGATTGGGAATATTTGCAAAATTATTTGAAGCAGCAAAAAAGAACAAACAAATAACCTGAATGCGTACTCATTAGAGCATTTCAAGGATTATCATGTGAACATAGCCAGTTATTTAACAACTTTATAGCTAAGCGTTACACTTTGATATTGGATGTTGTATTCAAGGTTACTCCAAACGCTATTCCTTTTCATTACTAACAACAAAATTTTACACACAGTAAAAATTTGGAATACATTTTTGGTAGGAGCAAAACTGCATTGAAACTATCAAAATAGTGAAGTGTGTTTTATTAGTGCCCTCAAGGTTATTGTAAGCTTACTTTTTCTGTCTTTTGCAACACAAGTGAAAGAAGAAGATAAGGAGGGAGTTCTGAGCTCTACTGCTGAATTACAAAGTGACTGCCTCTCTTACTCATCATCGAAAAGAGTGATCAAATATTCAAATTTTGTACGCTATACATTCAGGCAGCATATTATTTTAATACTTGATACTCAGGAAAAGAATCCACAACAGTTTACATTAGTTGAACAGATTTTTTCATAGATGTGAAACCAGGAAGGATAACATGCCTATAGATCCAGTCATTTAGAAAGTCACTCAAGTCATTTAGAAAGACAGGGAAGTATTTCAAACACATATTGAGGAAAGCTACATTACCAAAAGGTATCAAATACTGACACGTTTTTCTTCAATACGTTTGTACACACATGCTAAGGTTGCTCAACCTTCTAAACAAGAACCCCAGTATGAAAAGAAAGCACATTTAGAAAAGTAGTTAAAAGTTTAAAAATTTATTAGCCTGGTACAGCAACTATGCAAAGAATATGATTGTTGTTAAGTTTTTTTTATTGGCATTGATCTATAACTATTAGCCCTACTAGCCTCTCTACTACGGACGAATCACGCAGATCATGCAAAAATAATTAATCCTATTATTACCTTTACTGTAATTTTAGGGGTTTAAGGCTTTCACCGATATTTATGAGCCACTTTACATCAAATGCCTGGATCACATGATAGCTCACATTTATCTTTTTGACTGCTTATCAAAACTAACTCAGTTATTAAATTAGAAGAGACATTCAAGGTAATTAAAGGCATTCCTGAGAAACATCTGCTTTCTGTCAGTGACAGACACAAAAGGTGTGTCAGTGACACCTCCTTATTTGTAAGACATTTATTAACTCCAACTTGTTTCTCCTGATGCCAGAAAACAGCTATGTACTTCTAACAATGCTTTATCTTGTACTTTCTTATACCTCGTATTTTTAAGGATGTGTTATTGTTAATGATTGTAGGATTTACTTTGCATTGCCAATCTAATGGGGAGAATATTAACTTGAAATTGTAACTATTTTATATAGGTAAGATGTTAAACCTAGTGAACATTAGGTGAAAAGTCAAACTAACCGTGCAAAAAGGCAGTTCAAGCTTGTATAAAGCACCTGTTTTCCACAAATGTGAACTCTCATCCTTATCTGCCTTCCCAGAAGCCAAGCACATACCCAAACCGCGTGGCATAGAAACATTAAGGATTCACTGTAAGAGAGACAGAGGTTGGTAAAGAACTTGATGCAATGGGGCAGAAGAATGGGGTTCAGGATGAGAAAGCTATTTCCAATTTCTCACTCCAAAACAGATTCAAATGGTCCTTCTGTAACTAGTGTCTGAAGTAATCCATGAGCTGAGAATACAGTTTATACTTTTTCTTGTCAAAGTCTGTCACAAAGAAATTTATAGCTAGAGGTGAAGTTGGCAAGGTAATGGGAACATCAAATTTGAAGGCAATTAGCTCAGCAGGGAACCCATTCCACAGGGACTGCTGGCAAGAGGTGTTGCTGGAAAGATAACAGACAGAAGTGGGGTCAGGGTAATTACATGGACAACAATTCAGGAATTGATTAGCTACCTGCCGATGTTTAAGTAACTTACCAAACTCAGTAACAAGAATCACCTGGGAAAGTGAGGGTTAAGATGGAAAAGGAATTGATTTTTTTTTTTGGTGATCATAACAACATAAAAACCTCCTTTAAATTTAACTTTGCTAACTTAAGTTTTTAAGTATTTTAAAAGCTGGACTGCTGGACCAGTGAGAGACAATTTGGTGAGATATAAATATGGAGAGAATTAGAAACAATTCTTATTCTCAGTAACCTTTGGCAGAACTAAACAATAATTTTAAAAATTATTAATAAGAGACTGTTTATGCTACATTTAAGAAGCTCTGAAAATTTCCAGTACAAGGATTGCAGTTGGAGGTAATATCTGTCATTAGGCCAACTACTACAGTTGAAAATACAAACAATAGAACTCAAAAACAAAAAAAAGAAGAAAAATTAGAATCTGGTGGAATATATATTAACATCGATAAACGGGAGAATACTCCAAAGATCCTCTCACAACATTGCAGAGCCAAAAAGAGATGATGACTGCCGATATTTGAATTCAGTCAATTCCCTCAAACAGTATTGCTTCCAATGTCAAAGAGCCTCTGAAGGAAGAAAGCACAGACTCCTTCAAACTTGGACATCTGCTTTCTCTGGCACATTCTAGTCCATTTTTATTTCTCTCAGGTTGTCCACCTGTCCCGTTACAATCAAAGGAAGAGCAGGAAGGATGCAAAAGTGACAAACAAAAAAACGTATTACAGCATCACTTCTGTGACAGAGCAGCATTGTTAAAACTTTGCATTATTTGTGAGAAATGGATTTCAGAAGCCATGCCAAGAAGATAAGATGTTTACAGGCCAAAGAAATACTACATTAATTTCAGTTCCTAATAAACTGTTGTGAAATGACAGACCAGTTAAGACTTTACCACTGGAGCAGACAACAGTAGGACTCAATAGACAGAAAGAGCAAGTTATAATTTGAATTTAAGATCCTTAAACATTAGTTAATCTGCCTCAAGGCTTTCTTTAAATGGCTTCTTTTGAGTAACACTTAAATAAGATCTCCAGTTTTGCATAATTTAGTTAAAAGGTATTTACCTATGGCCAATTCTTAAGACATTATTCTTGACAAGCCAGACAGAATTCATACCCTCCCCAGTCAAAATTCCTTCCCCCTTCACTAGCTGCAGTGTTACCCAGAAGTGCCACAGCTCCAAGCATGCCAGCACCTTGGTGCTTCTCCCAAAGCACCCCCAGAGCAAGAAGCCTCTTGCCATCACCAGGCCTGAGCCAATTCTCCTCCTTGCAGAGGAGCACATCAGGTCATGATCCACGTACATCCACATAGTTACTCCACTGGCTCAATTCAGTTTGACATTTTCCCTTTAGAAGTAGCTTAATCTTAATTCTATAAAGCAAGCATGATTGGTGGAAAGTGTTTTAAGAGCTTATATACATTTACTGCAGACCTATCAATTGTTCTTCATAAGCTTATTCTAGATTCTGAAATTTGGGCTCCCCAAGATCAAAACTCTATTCCTCCTTTTCAAGGAGGATGCCACCTCTTATGTCCAGGCATTAACTTTCTCCTGCATCCTTTGACCTCATAAAATCTAATTTGTATGGCTTATTAATGGATTCAGATACCAAGCCTAAAGCTATTGTTTCTGTACCACGTCAGCTACTCATGAAGAAATACTGTCAGAGACATTGTCTTCGCCTTAGTTACATTTCTGATAGGCTGGGAGATACGTTAAGGACATCTCGGAGGTGCTTTTCATGTCTCTCTTCTAATATCCTTTCATAACAGCAGCATCTCCTGTTGGTATACTAGTCTCACAATGAATATCTCCACCAGAGGAGGGCCATCCTCAAGGGAATAATTTCTGTCAAGAACCCTCCACAGACAGGAGAGACTGTAACTGAAGCAATCATTGATTATGCCTTGTGCTTTATTTTATTCTATTTGCCTTTTTCTTCAGTAATAAAAAGACCATTAGTTAATAACTGTGATTATTTAGCTTATCTTTAACCATGGATAAGAAACTAACCTGACATAAGTGATGTGCATGCCTGTAGGTGGGGACAGAGCAAAGGGGGAAGGAAACATGTCTCATTCCTAAACTGCCTTTAAAGAAGATTTGCCCCTCTATTTTCTATAGGCGGTTAAGTGTTCTGTATTGTCTAAATAAAAAATTACTTGAGGGTGAACACCTGAAGAAAAAACAAAAACCCTTTCCTTCCCGTAACACCCTTCAATCTATGCACAGATGGTAGGAACTGCCCATTGAACAAACAGCTCTCACTAATCTCTCTGGCCTAATCATATTACAAACTGCCCTTGCAAAAACCAACTTGGGCACGCTTCATGCTTCCTTGTCATCCTTCCTTGTTTTTCATGTGAACTTCTGCTTTATACTTTCCTTCACGCTGCTCTGTTCTTGGAAGAGCTCTTGTGTTCTGTCTTCCCATTGACTCCCATACAGAAACAGTTCTGGGAACCCACTCATCTTTGCTGCCTTGTTCTGTTCCCCAGTCTGAACTGTCAGTGTACTCTGACATTTCCAGCAAAGGTGCTGGTCTTTAGAAATTAAACACATGTAAATGGCTGCAAAGACTATCTGAGCTTGCTTTTGTTAATAATGTTTAGCAGACTCCTTAAAAATAACTCACATCCCTAGAGGTCTGCAAACCACAAACTAAAAAACAGTACTTAACATAGTACAGAGACATCACATAAGCATCTAGCAAACTAGCAAAGACAGATTCAGAAGGATTTCTTATATGAGAAGGAAGATTGTTCTTCTTTTGATAAGAACAGATCAACTGATAAATGTCAGGGGACAGTAAACTATTTCTGAATTTAGGACAGATTCAAGTTCATAGTTATATGATGGAGGAGGAGGGGAGTATCCCGTGCAAAGCAAAATGAAGAGAGTTGCAAGAGTTAAATAGTCCCAAAATAAAATGTTTGATTTTAAGGTCAAAACTGAACTCTTAGCAGGTTGTTTGGGGTTTTTTTTTTGGCCAAAGACAAACTCAAATTATTTTTTAATCTTTGCCCACTGACTATTAAAAGCATTAAGCTCATGTCTCTCATAATAGCATTCTATTCAAAATGCTAACACTGTTCTTAACATGGTCCCAAGCTTTTCAAAAGTCTCCACTGAAAGCCAAACACCTGAAGAACAATATTTACCTATTAATAGTGACCCTTTTTACCCCTCACTCAACTTTTCCAAATGCTGTAAAACAGTATGAAAAACACAAAATTATTTAATAAAAATATTTATGAATAACTAAAATTCTTTTTACAGGTATGCAAACAACAGATCAAATAGCAGAGTGTGGAAACCACAGTAATGAATATGGTGTTTATGTGGATCATGCCAAAAAGACCTTTGAAAAAAGAAAATAGTTCAGATACCTTTTCAGAGCAGCAAACTATCATTAGATATTTTATGCACGGTGAAAGGCTCTGCTGTTAGAATCCACAGGAAGCAGTGTCACTGGTTGATACTGACACAAAACTAAAAATCTACAAAGGACCCAAGAGGCATGGGAAGTGAGCAAGACAAGGTTGACAGAACAGCTGGTAACTCTTACTGGTCCCACTTACTTTATTTTATTTACAATCTTATTTATAATCACCACACTTGACTTTGGCTATTCCCAGAAAGCAATGAAAGCACACTGCATAGTTCTGGTTTTCTTTTTCACTTTTCCTTATCAATATTCTTACAAAGCAACCACTGTTTTAGTACAGAACAAAAAACGCATGCTTTGACATCTCTAGAATAGGTTAGCATATTTATTATCCAATACTTCTCTTCATATGCATCTTTCACAGCTACAATTAGTTGCATAGCTTCTAGCAATGAAAACTTTTAACATTTCTAAAAATAAGGGCTTACTTACTGAGCATTTGAAACACAATCACAATTTGATAGCTGATGTCGAAAATTTCCTTCCTTCTGACAGCCAGCCTTTAAATAACAGGATCGAATTTCCCCTTTAGAAAATACAGAGGAAAAAAAATCAGTTCAGTGATATGATCATTTACTTTTTTTTTTTTATAAACTTTGTAAAACACTTCAGATCAGACACTTATAAGTATAGTTTTCAGCCTGTGCACTAGGCTTACTTCAGAAAGCAAACTAACATTTGAAACCTGAGACAAATCAAAACACAGAAGTTAGAGTGAAAATTTAAAAGGTATGTAAAGTAAATGCAAAGCCTATCTATCAATATAAGTTCATTGTAAAGTGTGAAATCATTGGATTTTTTTCCTTTCAGTTCACAAAGGTGAGGTCGGAAGGTACAACGCAGGGAAAAATTCTGCAAAAAGCGTAGCCACTGCTACTCCCTCCTTGCATAAGCAGCAGAAAGTGAAGGGTCACTGCATATTGACCCAGGTGATGCCATCTGCCTGACTGGCAGCTGCTGCTCTCAGCCCCACATCACACCAGCAGCTGCAAGCCACACCAGGAGGAACTGGCAGAAAACCGAAGCATCTCTGGGGTCACAGACCCAGCTATCACGAGAACTCATTCCACGCTGGTTTTGAAGGCAGCTTTAAGGGGAACACAGCTTTTAGGACAGCTGCCTTTCAGAAGTATGGGCCAGCACCTCCCAGGGCACTGCTCGGAGTTCAAACAATCCGCCACCAAGTATATTACAGTTTCAGCCTCCAGGAATAGCTGCAGAGCAGCAGCATACCAAGCACAGGCACAGGGCAAGACTAGGTCACTCTTTAATTCCTTGAAAGGGGTAGCAGGCCACAACTCCAAACAAGAGCAACCACCATGTTATCAGAGAGAGTTCAGTCTCAGTCAGATGAAGAACAAAACAGTAAAAAGGAGCAACATTTTGCCCAGGCAGGCCAGTGCAAAACTCCTCAACCAGGCAGAAAGTGCCAGGGGTTCTTCTGCAAAGACAGATGTAGTCTTCTGGCCTAGGCAGCATATTTTGAGGATGATGTTTAAAAGATAAACTTCATGCAGCGTGTAAGCCTCAGGCCTGTGATGGTCGCTGGTGGATTTTGAAAACTCTAGTTATTGCTGACCTGACTTTAAACTACTAAACTCTTCTTTAATGCATATGGAAAAAACATCTAATCAGTAACAGACAAGAGAAATATCCTTCCAGAGCATCTAAAGTTTCTTTAGAAATTTCCTCACACATTGTAATTATTTCAACTACAGAAACTCACCATTTTCATCTATGAACACATGCATTGCATCCACGGAGAGCTCATCTTGCACAGACGCCTCAGGTCCGCTTATTACTTGCAAGACAGAACTGTCTTGCTGAGAAGTTACCCGGTAGATTATCTGCCTTTGCCGGTTGCCCTGGTAACTTGACACAAAAATGTTTCAAAACTACTATGAGGAACTTTTTTCTTGTTCTCAATAAAACAAAAAGAAAGAGAGGTTAATTAAAAGTTTATGTCATTTCTACTCAGTGAAACAAAACAGCTTACATCATATCTTTGAAGTACAAAATTGTAAAGTAAACTGGCCTTACAGTGCTGCAAATTTGGCAGACTCTGGTAGCACCGGACTAGTACTAGCACGATCTTGGCTTTGTACATCTGATCTTTCCTGTTTAGGAAGTTGCTCACAGTGCTTTTCTGTTCCCACCATTTCTTCTTTTCTCTCCGTCATCTGGCTATCTGGAAAACAGGGCAGTGAAGTGGAGCCACTCTCCGCAGATGACTGTCAAGAGTTTCGTTCATTAACCACTGAACAAGAGCATATAAAAGAGAAAAGCTAAAACACTGCAGTAATTACTAGTTTTATGGAAAACATTAAAATTACTTAATACAATCACAGAAATCTGCATGAGGAGGTACTCTGACTCGAGGGTACGTGAATGGGCTATTTCAAGAACAGGCTGCATGAAGCAAAGGACAAATGAGACAGAATTTCTGCTTTGCTTCTCCCATTGTTTCAGAGGGAAGCAATCTGTCCCTAACCTAGAATGGTAAAAGGCTGCTTCCCTGGGGGCCGTAATTTGTTCCCAAGCTGTGTATACTAGCAGCAGAAAAGCAGAAGCACTGGCCCATTTCCTTTTTACAAAAGGCAAAGCAGCACCTTCAAAGGAAACAGAGCTCTCAGATGGGAAAGCAGGTAGCTGCCTAATCCCCCTTTCCCATTGGCCACACACCTGATGCAGGACAAAGGACAAACTGGCTAAACAATTCCACAGTAGATTTTCCTACGCTTGGGAAATACAGAACCATAAATTTTAAAATATACTTGACAGACTTGTCCAATTTCTACCACTTCAAATACCTATTATATTTATATTACCTCTCTACACATGTATGTGATTTACTTATATATATATACGCATACAACTTTCAACCAACAGTCTCTTTTAGTTACTAAGATTCAGGTTGAATAGTGAATCATTTTGCAGCTGTGCTTTGACTGTAAACTAAAAAAATTATCTGTTAGGATTTTAAAGTGCAACTAAGACAGTGATTTTATCACCACTATGTGCAGTCACACAATTAAATGCTTTAAATAAAAAAAAAAATAAATGTTTTTTGTGGTGCTTGTTGGAGATGCCTCAGTGAGTCAAGGTGTATTGAAACGTACTTACCCAGACTTCTTGCAATACCTGCTGTTTAAATGCCTTAGAAATTTAATCATCAAGAAAAACACACAGAAATTCCCCCCACAAAAATTCCCATTTGTTAAAACATATTTCCTACCAGTACAATTACCATCTTAAAATGCAAGAGTTGCCAGTCAAGAAATAGTGGTGTCATAGCTAAGATGGCCTAAGGATAAAACAGATTCAAGGCTTGGAGAGATGTAGTATCTTTTATTAGGTCAAGTGAAATAATTGAAAAAAGCAAACAAGCTTTTGGATATGCAGACCTTCCAGATCATCTGTCTTGTTTTCCTCCAACTATATCAGCTGATCTAATAACACGTTACCTCTAGAAACAAACCTACCTTCAGGAGTTAAGACATCTCTACACCAGTTTCAATTCACAGGACACACCCCTCTAATACCCTAAAGCATCAGACACTTGCACATAACCACTTTTCACTGCAGAAACTTCACACTTACTTTGGGGAGGGGGAAATCTGCAAAAGTAAGAACAACTTTAATTGTACCACCACATCTTGTCCCAGCAGATCTCAGCCCTTAATGTGAAACCCAACACCAAGCCTGATGAGTCTCACTGAGGTCCCAGAGGTTCACCAGGCAGGATACCATAAGCAAGAGGGAATAGACAGTAAACATAAAGACGCTGCGTTACTCCTGCTTGGAACAGCAGCATTTCTTCAGCTTCCATGAGGAGGGAAAAGAAAGGAGGAAAAAAAAAAAAAAAAAAAAGGATCTCACTACAACACTGCCAGTGTTCCGAGTCTCCTGCTCTCTTTTTGTAGCACATGTCGACCAAGGATTCTGACTTCTTGTTTGATAAATACAATGAGCATAAGTTTGGTTTAGGGAAATCTTTTGTATCTGTTGTGCATGGGGATAAAATTCAATAGGTCTTCCAGACCTATTTTCTTCTATATGGGGGGGGTGCGCAGAGTGAGGAAGACAGCAGGGAGAGGAGCAGACAACACTATTATTATTTTTCCTCTCTTAATTAAAGATTTAAACTCCATTTTAAGAAGAAACTGTACCTCATTTAACTGTAGCATTATTGAAGCATCCCCTTAATGATGTAACTGTACCTGAGGGAGGTGACAGAGCCTCAGACACCTAATCCAAATCACCTTCCTAAAGGCTTGGGCTGCTCAAGCTGTAAGAATAATTGATAGAGATCAGAAACTGTGGTTTTAACAATCTAATTGGTCCCATATTGCCCAAAACTAGCTCTAGGGCTGGAACAATTAAAAAGATTTTTTAATTTGATTATCTAGTGGTTTCAGAAAATGCCTCTCTCTTTTCCATTCCAAACCACAAGCCTTGCAGACTTCTTTTCCCTGCAGTGGTAAAGAATCATAATAATAAAAACATAAATGTACTGCTTCTTACAGGCTTTATACGCCAATCAAACAACAGCATGGTAATGAGTACTTGGAGCACTGGAAAGGTGGGCTGCAATGGGTTTGTGACTGGTTTTCATGATTATTACTCATTTTCTTCTGAGTGACTTACACCTTCAGTATTTAAATGGAGATAGAGGTGTCTAGACTAGGAGTGTTCTGCCACAGTATGTAATTGGCTCTACGTCACCAAATGCTCCTTGCATCCAAATTGTGCTGGCAAAGCTCAATTTACAAGGAAAAACCCTCTCCAAGAGCAAGAGAAGAGTAAAAAGCACAACACATCAGTGTACCTACACCTTCCTTGTAGACTCCTACCACAGCCATTTACCCCACGCCACCGTTCCACGTGTCTCTGGCATACACACAGCTGGGCTCGCAGAAGCCCCAAACTCAGACCTAGGCTCTGTAAGTAACTTCATTATTTATCTGGAAGTTATATGCCACATGACTCATATGTGAGGCGTAACTATCAAGATTCGTGGCTAAGTCAGGCTTGGGGAAGGGTGATTCAGAAGAATCCTGCACAAACAACCAAGTTTTGGTCTGTACACCATTTTCATATTTTTGTTGAGCACAAGATACATCCTTTACTTATCCTAGTAAAGTCCTTACCGAGATAAACATTTCTTATATACCCTAGAGGGGTATAAGATACATCCTGTGAACACTTTTATTTGCACTAAAGAGTCGTAACAGCATAGCAACATCACTTAAAAATATAACTTCCCAATACTGACGAGTGAGTTCCTAAGTTAAATGCATTTACACTACCAAAATTTCCTTTGCCACCTAACTTCTTCCATTTGTGGAACAGATTTTAGCTAACCCAAATCATCTTTGTAGAAAGCCTTTGGTCCACACTGGGAGGAAGCTGAAAAGTTTTACAGTTGAAATGGAGCAGCCTTTGTACATACAGTAATCACAACAACCAACTGTCAATGCATCTCAACTTTAAAGTTGCCTTATTATTAGGTAAGTAGAATGAAATGTTATTGCTCTGTAACTTTTCTCCAAAATATTTTTACTATTTTGTGCCCTCTCTCCAGAGTCTCCCAGAGGTTTTTCCTCATCTTTTACTTGTATATCCCTACCCCAATCTCCACAACTCACTCCTCTAAATTAAAATGCCACTGTTGTCATAATTTCAAATGCCATCTGGTTTGAAATCTGGTCAAGCAGAATTAAGCTAATTAAGCCTGAGTCTTTTCTGTTCATTAATTGCTCTGCTACAGAATCTACTTCCTTCCACAACACTACATTCCAAAATAGAAAGTTTCACTTTAAGATATATTTGTCGTCCATTCGGCTGCAGAGGTAATGGATTTCAAATCACTCTATGCTCATGTTTGTACCAGCATGAAACAAAAGCTTTACAAGTTGCGAAGTGTCCCATTCATATCTCTGGAGAATATATCCTAAGGACATTCCCAACCCTTTCTTCATTGACTGCTTTAGCAGAAAAATCTAGCTTATGTACTTTATTCTCAATCCAAATTTCCCTATTTTGCCACAAATACATTAAAAGAAATATCTGATATTAAAGCTGGTCACCCACCAAACAATGGGAGCACCCAGGGAACCTGACACAGTCCAAGAATTGCTATAAAAGTTCAACATGGTCACTGAAGAAGCCCATGGGATTATCCATTAATCAGGATTTCCACATTAATCCTGAAATGAAAGGAAAAACTAGCAGTACCTACTGTACCTATTACAGGACAGGGAGACATAAGAACAGAAGTAAATTGTTTAAAAAAAAATCTCCTAGGCCAGTAGCAGAACTGGGAATAAAATCAAGGTTTTTGAAGTCTCAGGTAAGTAGTCTAATCATTATACCTACCAATTATGCTAGAATACAAACCTCTGAAATAAGCTCAGAGTTTGTTTACAAGCATCAGCCTTATCAAATGTACTATTACCTCTTTGATTTAAATACTGAAATTTTTAAATCTCAACCTGTCAAGCCTCACACATCAAATATCAGATTTAGAGAACTGAGTTCTGCACCCCATTTGCTCCCCATCCAAAGAGAGGCATCAAATGCCACATGGTCCCTCTCTGGCATAAGAATCAGGGATGGCACACAGCTGCTCCAAGAGAAGAGCCAGCACCTGGCAGGGCTTTGTGTCCCAGGTGCTACCTGCCTGCCAGCAAACTCCCCTGTCACCTCCCACCATGGCTGTCATTTGGGCTGGTGGTTCAATGCACAAGATCCCTCTTCCCCATAATTATGTGGCAGGTGATAGCCCTCTTTCTCACAGACGGGAAAAAAAATGAGGAGTCTAAAAATATCCACATGAGTGTGCTTTAGGTTTTTTATAGGAGAAGGGTAATTGCTTGGGATCCAGAAGAACTCACTCGAGGTTGTGGTTTGTGCACTGCCCAGAATGATGAGTACCTTTTCTAAAAAGAGCCTGCAAAACATCCAAATTCAGGCCATGCAGTCCTGGTTTATGTCCTCCCGAGCCGGTCCCCACCACTCCCAAGGCAGGCTTTGCTCCCTGGGTGATAACATTATCTGTCCTAGATTACAAGTCAGCTGTGCCAAAGGAGACATACATGAGCCTTTGCCCTGCATAAGTCTGATAGAGAGCTGCTCCTACTCAGCTCCAGGCATGGCAGAGTAACCCAACACAGACCAATAAACCCAGCTTTCCCTACACATCTCAAAGACTGAAGAAAATTTGCAGTTGCTCTTCCACACGCTTTCATTACGTGGGTGGTGCAAGTTTGATTCAAGACTGAAAGGACACTGGCCTGGAATTCATTTTTAGCAACAGCATCAGTGGTACTTTCTCACCATCTAGAGATGGGGTGGCAACAGAACAGCCCTTAAGAGACAATTTTTTTTACGTCCTGTATTTTTACACATTAAATCTGGCATCTTTAGTAGTGTTAAGCAAGGCTTTAACTTTCTTCTATTGCATTTTACTGAGCTATTTACTGGCAAGACGATGTATCTTCTGTTTCCACACAATTCAGAAGCGTGTGGAGGGAGCACTTATAACGGAGACCCACCCATGACACACTCACTTGCAAGACTGTTCTGATAAGCACATTTCTCCGCATTCTCCAAATCATGCAAAATGTCAGCTTTCTTACAGCTCTGAATATGCAGCTTTCCAGGAATTTGCCAAGTTTCTCACGTTGCCTAATAAACACCTTTGTGCGGTGCACTTCATGCTCATTTGGACCAGGCATCTATTATTAGTTTTTGCCAATTAGGCGGTTTGCAAGGTTAAAAGAACAAAACACAAACACAATCAACCTCCTCCCTCAAAGCAACTGGTGCATTGCTTGACTTGCTCTGTATTCCCTATACTAACACTTTTTTTTTTTTTTAACAACCACTTTAATGTGGGAATAATGTTTATTCAGATTTGTTCTAAAGATGCTATTTTGTTAAAGCATATTTGTAATTGTAAGGCTGTAAACAAATTAGAGCCTTTCTCATTCCCTACTGTGGGGAAGCCGCCAGTAATGACAGCAATTTATTTTCGCAAACAGCACGTTCTGACTGGGCTAGAAAATAAAGCCTACTCGCTCTTAAAAATAACTGCCTTTGAACTACCTCTCCCTAGCTTAAAGAGTTCAGATTGAATCTCCTTTTTCCCACAGCGTGGGCCTGAGGTGCAGGAGGCACCTCGCAGTGACAGGAGCCACAGCTGGCGTTCCCACTCCAGCAGGGCGTCCCCCTTCCTGGCCCGCTCCTTTCCCAGGGTGGCACTTGCTGGGCCAACACCAAAAGTGAGCAGGGACACTTCATCATGCATGTATGCAGCTCAACTTCACCCTCTCACAAACATACAGACTTGAGAAAATAGGAAAGTTGGAAATTCAGGTCAGGTTGCTTTAAGTAGCAGCTTGGTTTGAGGGGAGTGCAGAATCCTCCTGTTTCCTCAGGATCCTTGATTCCAACAAGAATCTAATTTACCAGATCTACAGCACAATAACCACACACACATTAATAAAGTTTTGGCCTGTTGGGGTTTTTTGACACTGTGGAATCTACGAGTCTGATTTATTGTGATCACCCATTTGCTTTCTTTTATGCAGCACTTCCCCATTCATATTATGTCTGAAAGCCCTTTGCAGATTAGCTGCACTTTTTCTTTTTTTTAAAAAAAAAAAAAAAAAAAAAAACAAAACAAAACTAAAAACCCTTACCCCTGAAATTTTTATCTTTTCTCTTTTCCAGCTGAATCACATCACACAGAAGTCAAATTCTTACGTAAACACTCCTTTTTATGTTTGAGGAGCAGCAAAGATCCCGATCCGCTTGCCGCGACCCTCATTCTGTTGCACATGGATGTCACCCCAGACCCGAGCCCCTGCACCCCGGGGACCTGGAGGGGCTTTCTGAGCTTAGGAGGGCATCGGCTGAGCAGGCTGGGGTGGAGAGCAGGGCTTGCTCAGCACACATCTTAGGAAACCAGGGAGTTTAGACTGGAGCCAGCCAGGCAGGCTGATAAACTCCATAGAGCAGGACAGAAACTGCTCCGCAGAACAAACAGCCTGAGAAGGTGGGAGAGATGAGTAAGAGAGACCAGAACACAGGCACCAGGCCTAGGAGCGGCAAGATTTGACTTGGGAATGGAGAGGAGGGTAAAGCACAAGAGAAGTGAATGCAAACCATGGGGAGGTAACAGCTTTAGGGTCAAAAAAGTGGAAAAGTCTAGAAAAGTGTGGCTAGGAAGAAGAGAAAGATGAGAGAGAGGTAGTAAAGAGGAATGAAAATACAGAGGTCACACAGGAGGGAGGGACGTAGGGGAAGAGAAGGCACAGGATTAGAAATATAAAGTGGAAGGAAAAAAGGACACAAGTGAAAGATGGAATGAGGTATAGGTCTAACGTAATTACTAGGAAAGGTAAGAGGAAAGAGTTAGGAAAGGCAAAGTGAAAAGTAAAGAGAATCTACAGGTAGATGACACATCAAGAAAAAAGGTAATGAGAATCTACAGGCAGATGACACATCTATAAAATAAAACTACCTACCTAATTTTTTTTTTTTTTTTAAACAAGATTAAAAAAAAATGAATTTCACATTTGTCTTTTAAAAAGCTGACAAACTTTGAAACCAGCTGTATGTTTTTCATGTAATGGAAGGTTCTTGCGGGAACGAGCTCAGGGAGCAGAGACTCCCTAGGGCCTGTCAAAGGACAGGGATACCATTGTAAAACAGGAGCGCCAAGCTGTTCTGCTGAGCGCAATTAAGTTTCTTACCTTCCATGCAAAATAGGTACTGAGACTGCACCCTCTTAAGCTGTCTTAGCTTATTATCGGATCTAAGGTAAACCAAACATTTTGGAGAAGGGGAAGATACAGGGTGTCTTATTTCACTTTGGCCCAGATCTTCTAAAGCAACTGTACCAATCACTTGGCAAGCAACCTGAGATTGCACCCACCTTCACTGCATTGTGTCTCACATCCTCACAAAACAGTCCTGCTAGTTTTGCATAGAGAGCTGCTAAAGACACTACAAACAATATTCCTTCCTAACAGAAAACAGTCACAGTTAGGTGACAGTAATGAGAATACTGACTAAAACCAGATATTTCTATATAAGAACTATAAATCGGATTGCATACAGGTTTTATAATTAGTCAATTGAGATTTTTTTTGTTATTAAAAAAGCCCTTTTGATTAAATGGGAACTTGAATGGGAAGATACCATTTTTCATTAAAAAATTGGGGGCTTTCATTGAAAACAACCACCAAACTTTCCTCTTTAAAACTCAAATTTTTTAGTTTTCAGCAACTAAAAATCAAAGCTCTTACCTATTTGAGAACGAAGACATGATTTTTTTCATTTTATTTTAATTATAAACCAACCCCCAACTCTGCAGGAAGTTTAGGAATTTGTGTGTGTGCACACACGTTAGCTAAAAGTTAAACCATCAGCAGTGACAATTCAAGTTTTCTACGTACTTACAGGCACACACAGACAACTCTTCAACATGCACCTGGTAAGATGAGCAAGGGCAGGTATAATGCTATAGCTACACACATTTTTGTAAGATATTTTTGGTATTCCAACAATCTAGGCCTGCCACATTCACACTATTCTAGTACAGAATACTAGATACATACTGGACACCTACTGAAGTTAGCGTTGCATTTTTCCAAAGGAAAATCTTTAAGAAAATAAAAATATTCAAAGAACTGCAGCTGACGCTATAACACTTCCACTAAATCACCTTGTCCCACCAAGCCCAGCCCTTCCCTGGTCCTATTAGCAAACTCAGTTCTCCTCTAGGTATTTGCCCTACTGCAGATCTCAGGCTAAGCTGCTATAAATAATTCAACTAGTCAAAACTTCTTTATGCCAAGAGTGTTGTAAACCATGCATCATACCTCCAACAAGCCCGTTTTCCTTTGTTGTCTCCACTTTGACAGTGGATTGATTAGATGCCTTCATCTTTGAGGTATTAATGGATTCCAGGAGGGAGACAAACTCTAGAAAGTTAGATTCATTGGGCACTTGTCCTTCTTTAGCCTCTAGATCAGATTTAGAAGTTGGTAAGGTCTTTTCTTTGTCAGATACCTCCATGAAATTCTTACTTAAAAGCACATCTGTCCCACTGTCTACACTCAGCACCCGCATGTGCCTCTTTTCATGAGCAGTTCTACAGGACTGTGGGTCTAGGTTCTGCAGGTCCTTCTTGGAAGTTAAATCCACAGTCTGCACATTTTCAGAAGCATTCTCCTGATTTGGATCTGAACAAGTGTTAGTTTCTAAAGGAGCATTTGCTGGGTTGCTCTGTTCCTTCATTGCATCACCCGATTCATAGCCAGAGCATTGGTTGGACGACAGCTCTGCCTTTAAAATTTCTGGAGTTCTTTCGCTTTCACTAACTTCTGGGCAAGCCTTACCTTTACTGTCATCAGACAAGTCAAAAGTGATAACGGGGATTCTGAGCTGTTCATTAGTTTGCTGACTTGGCCAACCTCCTGTAACTATACCAGACTCGAGGCCTGAGCTTGTTCTCTCAGTTCCCAGAGCCTTTAGGTGGACAGAGCCCGCTAGGTCACTGAGGGTGGTGTTTGGTGTAGTACTCATTGTGATGACAATTTTAATGGGCTCACACAGCTGGTCTCCAGGAAGAGAGTTGTCCACAACTGCAACAGCAGTCTCACTGTCCGAGCAATCCAGGTCCTCACGGGTATTACTGGCATTGCAGGAACTTCCCATGTGCTCAGGATCTTTGGTTGCAATGGCATTGCACTGTGGGCAATTACTGGTAAAGCCTGTCTGTGGTGATGCATCTGGCAATTTCTCTCTTTTGTAGCTTTTAGGATTACTTAAATGGTCTGAAGTAACTGAATTTTCGCTGTCCCATGGCTCTGAAGAAACTCCAGTCCTTAAAATATCACCTTGTGATGAAGAAATATTGGAGAAGTTTTTAGCTACATCTCTGTCCACAAGAATATCTTGGGATCCATGCTGTCCATATGGCTGACCGTTCCCTCCTTTTTCATTTATTCCATTACCAGAACGTGTTTCCATAGCAGCTGGTTTTATCACTATTGCTGATGTGGTGGCACCTGAAGCAGAGGCTGTAGAAACAGGTAATATATCTGCTTTAACACAGGGTGAGGTAGATGAAACTGGTGTTGTAGCCTGGTCTTCTAATACCGTAACACCTATAAAAAAAACATACGGGAGTTAGGTCTCACAAATACGAACACTGTGCATTGTTGAAGTATGATCTTCAGCTAGCAAAATCTAATCCAGAGCAAAGGAGGCACAGATTATGTAGCTGATTAAACCAGTTCCTAAGCAGGGATCTTTTTTGTTAGCTACATGGGAGATACTAGAAAAGCAAGCTGAAATCCTTCCAAAGTCAAGACAGGCGTAATAATACGTCTATTTAATTTAAATAGTCAAAATAGCTCAAGAAACAGCTAATATCAAAACTGAAGTGTTTTACAGAATTATCCCCACTTAGGCAGAGATGAAAGAAAGAATAAGCCAGTGCGGCCGAAGTTTGCTACATCACTTTGTGCAATTCTTAAATGGTCCCACAGGATACGGCAATCAACCTTACAAAAAGGAGATAAAATGAAATATATTGAGACATCTCAAGCACTGGAACTGCAGCCAAAGCAAGGCATGATGGAGTATACACTATGAGCTAGATTTCAATAAACACAATAGGAGTCTACAGTCAGAAGATATTTAAGGGCTTTAAGATGCAATCTGAGCACTGGCTTCCTGGTTTAATGCTTTCCAGAGGCACAGAGCTTCCCAAGAACATGGGGGGAAGGCTCTTTAATCTTCCTGTGTCAAAATGGGAGAGCTATTTGATTCTCACCAAAAGGCAGCATCCTAAACAGCTTGGTGGACAGCTAAGAAAGCTTAGTCTGTTCCCCTTGAGATTTTGTTCAAGTTTTTACATTCAGCTCCTAACAGGAGGCACAACAGAACCTGACATGGGATCCTCTGTGCCACTTTTATTTTGTGTCAAGCAGTGATTAAAGGTTTAAAGGGATTTATAAAGCCTTTCAGATACCTCTGAGATCTTCAATAGTTTCCCGTGTTGGCAGGTCCTAAAAATAAAAAGAAACACACAAAATTAGCATGGACATTTTTTAAAATCTGTTGGAAAAAACATCTATCAATGCAATATCTATCTAATCAAGGGTTAATTACAGCATTGGTAAGTTGCTTAACATCACTGAAATTTGGACACATACCTTGCACAAATGCAAGGGGTGGGTGAGGAAGATGGTTATAGAACAGTCATGCTCCAAATTGCATCATTGCAATTGCGTGTGATGTTTGGGGAGGGGGAAGAAAAAAATCTAAGCTTTTTTTTTTTTTTTTTTTAATATTTTGCAGTGCCCAATACAGATTATTATTATTTTCATCATTACGGAATCGAATGCGTTCATCTGTTCTACTTTTCCAGCTATGTGTTTCCAAAGTACTAAAATTAAAAGTTTGGTCTCCAGTACTTGACAACAATTTCTCAATGGAAAACTAGAGGACAGAGCCATTAAATTATCACAGAATCTTTTAGATTGCAAGGAAGCTGTGGAGGTCATTTAGTTCAAATCCCCTCTGCCATACACACACACTTAAAGCAGCTACAGCTAGAGCAGGTTGCTCAGGACCATCTCCAGCAGAGCTTTGAATATCTCCAAAGATGGAGATTTTACCACCTCTCTGCACAACCTCTTCCAGTATTTGGCCACTCTCTCAGTAGGGGAAAATAAAATAAAATTAAAAAAAAACAAACAAAAAATCCCACAAAACCAAACCAAACCAACCACACAAAAAGCCCTTTAAATCTAATTGATCTAATCATAGTTTTCCATGGCTGCAAGTTGCAGCCACTGCCTCTTATCCTGGCATTGGACACCTCTGAGAAGAGTGTGCTCAATCTTCTATGTCTTTCCATGGGAAGCTGAAGACAGTCGTAAGCTCCTCTTCTAGTCTTACAAAGAATTTTAGCCTTACGAAGGCTAAAACATCCCATCTGCCTGTCCTCATACATCATGTACCTCATTTCTCAGTCTTCTTGGTGGCTTCTGATGGATTCTTATCAGAAGGTCAATATCTGTGGGAACTCAAGACTAAACACAATACTCCAGAGGAATACTTCAAGAGTCTAAATTCAACAGCCTAAGTGCATAACTAGAAAAAAAAGTTACTGGGAAAAATTAGTGTGGCTCTCTTCCGGCTGATAGGTACCAAAACAAAGAGGAAATAATTATTATCTCCTAAAATTTCTTGGTGGTATCCTGGCAGCAATAACAGGAGACTAGGTTTGACAAGACCCAACCTACATATTTGGAAGTGGGAGACTTGGACAAGATCCCAAGAAGAAATGGGTTTCAGAATGGACAAATACCAGAATACTGGGGACTACGACAGAAACAAGGTGAAAAATATTTTACCTCATAAGAGAACTATTAATGTCTGTGAATCATACAGATGCTACAACAAGGTAAAAACACTCCAGGAAATGAGGAAATAGTTCAGATTCAGACCAGGCTTTGAACAGTTTGCAGTAAATAGGGACACAGGGTGGGGGTGGAGTGATATGAAGACAGAATGAAGTATCAAATAGCTACTTATTTAGAGATCACTAACCATCCTCTGCACTGACTGAGGCAGGAGTCCTGTAGAAAAAATAGCATGGGATCACATAATTAAAGATTTTATCACGGCATACATGGGGAGTAGCTTAAGATTACACAGACAGCATTCATTCTGTTTCTTAATTTTTGGATACTTAACTCTTCAACCTTCTCATGGTTATTTCCTATTTTTTCTTTAACAACGTCTACCTACATCCCCTGCATCACTTCATACACTATTGATTTAGAAAGCATGGCCAATGGCATGGAATGAACATGCATCTATTTTTAACCTCATGCAGGCATCTCCTAGATTTAAATAATGGTTTTTATGCTTTGTTTAAATACTCAAGAGATGCGTTGGGTTCATTTTATAAGCATAAGTCTAGTTACACAAAACCAAATTATTAATGCTCCAGGAGCAGATCCCTTTCGATGCAATGAGAGGTTGCTCAGACTGCATTAGCCTCTCCCTTCTCTCAAAGCAGCCATGAAAACTAGTTGCTCTTGGCAAGATTTACAAAGGCCATTTGGTACCTATAGAGCATACAGACACCTCCTAAGAAGTGCAGAATTTTTTATACCAACTTCAGCTTTGCAAACCCAAACCTTTAGGACAAGGCTGACCAACAGCAGTGGTATACCTAACAGATCCACAGAATGACCCTTCCTCCTCAGGGAAGACCTACACTTCACGTGATCGGTACCTGGCAATGCAAAACTCCATGAAGTGAAGAGACTATGACAGAAAACCACATACTAACCATTACTCCAGGTGAATTCTGCGAGTGCAGAGCCTGTGCCCTTGAACTGTCGTGAATCGTTTGGGTAGAGTCATTTTGGTTGGTCTCACCGACGACACTGTTATCCCCGGTGTTACTGCTGAAAAGGAAGCAAACGAAAAATAGAGCAGTGCTTCTTACCACAGAGGATCACAGTGAGTTTTGGGAAGAAGCTGAGGAATAATAACAGAATAGGAGGAAGTAGCACAGCACAATGAAGTGACAGCACGTTTTTCCCCTCCAATGCTAAAAGCACAGGACTGAAAAATACTGACACCCTTTTTGCACCTCCTTACTCTCCAAGACAACTTGTTAAACATAAATAAATAAAAATCCTTCAATATAAAATTATTCCGGTGCCTTAGGATGTAGAGCATTGCTATGAGAAATACAATGGCATCTCTTCACGCTTCCTATGTGTATGTAATGTCATTTAGCTTGCCTGACATGCACACAGATTTATCAGCACAGAAGGCTGTTTGGGGCTTCTCAGCAGACATGTAACAGTCAAACGCTACTCCTTTCACAATTTTTGCTTTTTATGTCCTTTGACTGTACTCTTGTGTACATATTGTTTATCTAATAGCCTGTTTATTTACAAACCTCCCATCAAACAACTATTTGAAACGCAGCACATAATGTGCATTAGTACAATCATTAGACCACAATATAAAGTTGTTCCTCTGATTTTAGTCAAAGCAAACATATATCCTTACTAATTTTATATGTTATAGGCAACTTGCTGGTCACTATGGATGCATTCAACTATCCACTAACTCTTTTTACACATATTTTCTACTAGCTTTTCCATGGATATAAGCAAGTATTTTTGGACAAGGTTTACTAATGAGAACGAACACATGTTCCCTTTCTTGGGTACAATACGACAAAAATTCAGTTGGGGTGGGGGAATCAACACTACAGTGAAATGTCAGAAAATGTGGGTTTGGGCTTTTTTGTTTGTTTGTGAGGTTGTTTTTTTTCCCAAAAATCTTATTTTTAAAACCCTACAGCTGTATATAAGCTATAAATGGGGGATCTCAGTCACCTTTCCACAATTTTTTTTGTAGCTAGCTGGCTTCAGAAACTTGTTCAACCAACCTACCACAGACTGTTTAAAAACTTCTGTCATCCATCTAGTCAAAATACTAAGTTCTTTAGTTTCTGATCTAGTACTACATAATGCACTGTTGTGCCTAGGACCTCCTAGGAGGAATAGTTACATGATTTAACACTCAATTTTTAAGCAATTCTACTCCTTAGCCAAAATAAAAGGCAGGATAATGAAAGTTAATTAACCAGTGAACAGGAAAACGCTGAGGTTCTGTTTAAATTTCATCCAGCCTAGAACAACTGATGAGCCTCTTAAATTACTGTATCAGGCATCTGTAAAATAGGAAATAGCTTTGTGGGCTGGTGAGAACTAAAGAGGAATAGAGCCTGAAAAGCATCACCCAATCTAAAATAAAAACCTTGTATGGTTAGTGACACATGTAAGCATTTCTCAGAAGAGTCTTGATGCAGGCAGACCTTGGCACCCCCAGCAATATCACTGCCAGGAGTGCAGCACAGACGTGCAAGTGTAAAGACACAGAAGAGCAGCAGCACAGAGTTACAGAAACAATCGTGATACTACTTATCTTGCACAGAGCTAGAAGTAGTGACTGCAAATGCACCAAAAAATACCTAAAGTAAGTTCTTTTATACAGAGCTCTCTGCTGAAGCTTGACCCATAGGTATAACAAACCTACTGGGTTTAAGTTTTGTTTTGACATTTCTATGCTGCTGTCACTATTAGATGTACCTTGTTTCATCATTTTTCACATCTGTCATAACGCTTGGGAACACTGGAAGCCACTTGCCAGCTTCATTTGTTTGTATGACTCAAGCTTGAAAAACCAGCAAGAGAGGTCTCCATTTATTCTGAGAATTTCACAGTGGAATATTCTGCACATACACAAATCTGCAAAAAGTCAGTACTAGTCTTCAGCCAAATACTATTTTTACCTTTAATACCATTTCAACCTGGAAGCAGCCTTACCGACTTTTGACAGTTTATGGGCAAAGTCCTAATATTGGGCTTATCAGTAGAGAGGCTGCGAATACCTACAAAATGCCCCTAAGAAATGAAAGTGGTTCTAGCTTTCCTCGTGAACAGGACCACAGAAGCATTGTAAGCAGTCACAATAAAACGTAAGGGGAAAAGCAACTTACGCATCTAGGTTTGATCTGAGAGGGAAGTTACTGTAAGCACAGAAAGGCAACATGATCTCAGGCTTTCAGAGTTGTGATATTGAAGCATTTTCTTCACCAACAGGTGCCTGCCATTTCCTCTCCTCTTCCCAGCAGGTAAGCACAGCAGGAAGAGGAAAGAGCAAGCATTTAACCCTTCCCCAGAAAACTTCTCCCAGGTTTTCTCCAGGATCTTTTAGCACCTCCCAGACAGGTCTCTTCCTACTGCCTTCATCATGCTCAGCTGCTGCCCCCCCCCAAACCCTGAATCAGGTGCAGCTCTGCCTGCTTCACCACAAGCATGCTGCAGCCACTGCAAATAAAAGCACCAAGCAGGTTTTTCCAAGTGCCATTCCTCACACAACTGTAAGGGGTTTTCCTACAGCCAGCAGGCATTTCTGCTATGCAGGACCGTGGTGCAAACTCATCTGTTTTACAGAACATACCAGCAATGTGCAATGAAAACCTTACCTATGATTTGAGGGCTGAACTGTACTTCCTTTTGGGACCTCTGTATCATTGCATTGCCTTCCATTTTTTCTTGAGATCTTTTGTTGAATTACTTCGCCTTTGTCAAACATAAGGTGGAGACGGTAACTGATCACCTTTATTACTGTGAAGAACACTGTCACTGAGCTACAGTACACAAAAACTGTAACTGCATTTGCTGGAAAAGCCTACAAAAAGAAATAATAAAGACATAATCATAACAGTTCATCTTGAGAAGATGCTACTAAAGATTTTTAAGTCATTTTTAAGCTCTCTATTCCTCATTGTCTATTATTTGTACCTCTACTCTACTGATTTTTGCAACCACAAGAAGTAGTGCATCTTCATACAGTATACTTAAGCTTTGCTCAAAAAAGGTCTAAGGATCTGCTCAAATTTCAAATCATTTTACACGATTTATTCTTCTTTTGGTTAGTTGTGGATATTATTTATTTCTTAACAAAATTAGTAAAACCTCACAATTGACAAACATTGTAAATCCTCTTAAAATACTGCATTCCCAGGATAACGCAGCTGCGGCCTTTCCTAAACTATGAACCTATAAAAACACACACACAAAATGAAACATTAGTTATCTACAAACAGGAAGCCCCTTTTGAAAAGTTCTGTCATCTTACCCTGCTTCTCAGTTATGATTTAACAGCAAAATGATGTAGTTTGGTCTCCTTTTTCTAACACTGCACAACACATTCCCAAATCTCTTTACCACTGAAGAATTTTAAATAATTAATCGTGGCTAGTCAAGACAAATGAATAAAATGCGTTTGGAGAGGCAGCTTCTTTGAATGCTTTTTCTAAAGTTCATAATTGTTAGTTTGCAGCTGTCTGTGATCTGTTTGCTGATTTGCGATGAGCAACATATTTCTTGGTCATTAAAATTAATTACAGTTCTACTACAGTCTGTAAAGTTCTTTCACAGACATGACATACTACCAACATCTTTATATGTAAATACTTTCTTACAGTAAAGGGAAATTAAAGCAATGGACATTTGCCACTATAATTGAAGGGCCAAAGCCTTTATCGTTATAGCCATGGAACACTCTTACGTATTGTTGTCACACAGTTGCAGTCTCACAATGCATTTATTCTCTTCTCAGGTTTTTGTTTTTTAAACAGAGCATTACTATATCCCTGCACAATTTGTAGCCGGGGGGGGGGGGAGGGGGGGGGGGAGGGGAAGGAAGACTTTCAGTGCTCAGGATTTGCTAAAAGCCTGCTGAACTTAATTTTTAAAAATGGTCTTTTCTTTGGGCCTAAATCTATCATTTTAAGTATCAGCACTGCAGGTCAAGGAGCATTTGAATGTAAGAGACTAGAAATCTTTACAGATTCTTAAGTAAACCACACTGACCACACAGGTGAAGGGAACAAGACACACTTACTTAATCTCTAAACAAGTCACTGCATTTATCTTGATGTTGAAATGAGTATGTTGAATCATTTCTGTGTTATTACAAGCAAGTGGGTTGCTATTCTGCTACTGCTTTCGGCTTAGTGAAACTTCATACCTACAAGATGTACATGTGGAAATTTGCAGGCAAATCCTTATGACTGTTGTGATTCATGTACAAAGAATCCATTGCACAAAAGCGGAGAAGCTATTTAGTATGTAGGTACTACTAACGATCCCTCGTAAGAGAGACATTACTTTCTACAAGTTGAGGCTTAGTCTATTAAGAGTACTTTGTGGTACTATGTATATAATGAAACTAAGCATACCCTTCAGTTATTTAGCAAACCTGAGCCAGAAAGCGGATCAGTTTGCATGGCCGTGCTCTCAGGGTATACGATTTGGAGGATAAGGTTGAAGAATTTGTGATTTATGACTAACGTATTTGCAAAACACAACTTAAAAATTGCTTGGCTTCACAAAGAATGATAGCCAATTATCTGTAATGATTTGTTTAAAAGAGAGATTTGCTCACTTTCCAAAGAATCTCTTCAACTATATACTAAAAAGCACAGACTGACCGCTCATTATAAAGTAACAGCTCAGAACGAGCCACTGGAAAAGAAGTGCTCTACAGGTGATGTTTATAAAGCTTAATAAATATTATATGAATAACATCAAGAGGACACAATAAAAATAGACTTCCAGTAATGCAGTCTATAAGTGCATACAGCACACTACAAGACAAAATCAAAGGAAGCTCCTAGATTTCTGCATGGAAAAGAGGGACGGTTTTAGCAAATGTCGACTTAAGGCATGTCCTCATCCCTGCCTTGTGACCAGACCTACCAGAGGTGTGCCTGTGGTCTCCCTGCCCATCTGCCCAAGACATACAGTGCTTCCCTCCCATGTATGTGCTGTGCATGCTCACAATCCCAAGCCTGATGATGTAAAGTAAGGCCAGCACATCCTTAATATTCTGAATCTTGGGGCAAGCTAAGTAGTACAAGCCCGCAGGTCGCTCCCTGCCCACATGAGGAATTAGCAGAAAGACGAAGCTGAGAATGGAAAGCCCTCAATTTTCTGAATCAGGCCTCTTGCATAGGGGTGCAAGTGTCATATGACTACAGTTGGTGTTCCCAGGTACAAATAGGTGAAAGCAATCAAATCTGCTTAAACTAAGGACAAATTAAGTTATAGACCACTAAGGAATTATATGATAGATTCACTTTCGATGCACTATAGTTATAATTAGCCTGGTTTCCTATGGAAACGAGGTTTTATAATCACACCATGTGTCTGTGTATTCATCATCTCTTTCCGTACCCTCTGCTGAATAACATATTAATCCTTTGGCTACTTTCAACTAACTTTGAGAGAACGCACCCCACTGGGACAAAGTCACAGCATCACACCTCCTGTGTTAACGAGATAGACCCACACAGCTCTCTGACCTTTTGAATGCCACCCCAGCGACAAGACAAGCTTCAGTTGAGCTGACATCTTATTAGAAGCTAGGAAAGAAAAAAGCCATCCACAAATTCATTAGGAAGCAGGCTTCATCACATCCCGCAGGTTTCTCTGGAAGCTGTAGCTCTAGCTTTCTTTGCTCTTGCCCAATTAAAAACTCCACTATAATGTACTTTTTGTTTTCCAGTAGCTTCCATTGTTATACCTCGCACCAGAACAGTGTGGGGTCCCAGGCAGAAATGCAGGCTGGCGTGTTCCAAGTGTGGCTTGACTTACTACTGCAAAGGCAACAGAGTAGACCTGCCCATGCAGGGAGGACCTTTGCTTGGGGCTTCTGCCTGCCCAGAGAATGCTCCCAGAGGAATGGCCAAATTCTTCTTCACGTGTCTTCTAACATTATTTGAGTAGCACAAAGGCAGAGGTCACTGAGGTATATATTTCCTAATATATAAAGGCGTGTAACCTTTGAACAAAATACCACACCCTGTATATTGGACTAAATGATTAAAGTTGATTAGACCCAGATGTATCCCACCTGATGCTCGAGCACCTGAGGCATCTAAAGAAGACAGTGCTGCACCACTGCAGCCTCACTGTTTTGGTGTGCTACAGAACACAAATGAGGGAACTACCAAATAAGCAGGCCATCAGCCACTACCACCAGGCTTGCAGAGGTACGAGTGGAAGATATAATACTTGAGCCAAAGGTAAATATTTTGATGTTAATTTAGCTGAATTGATAACTAAAAGATGTCCATCACACAGTATAAAACATGGGAAAAAGAGCAGCAAATAAAATTCCAGGGGTGTACACTCAGTTGCAAGCATGCATCCTACCATACAATAAATACAGTAAGTACAGTGTAGCTTACCTCTCTTTTGTGGAGGTATATGTATCCTTACTTTTACAGGGAGAGAAAGTGGGGTAAAGTGTGGCCAAATGGTACTTGCTGACACACTGCAAGTTTTATTACAGTTCACCTCTGAGTAATTTATGTGCCCACACCCTTATACTGCCATGTTGTACTTCTCCTATCACAGCGTGATTTGGAGATCTAATGCATAAGACGTAACAACCCCGTAAGTTCGAGAGCTTCCTGTCCAACAAAAGGCCGAAGAAACACCCGCTAAGCCATTCTGGGGACTCACCAAAACACGGATGTGCATTGTCTTGTGGCTTGTAAAATAAGCTACAGTACAAGCATTACCAAAGTTGCATCTCTGCATCACTGGTATTTCACTGGGGTTGAATTCAGCCTAGTGGCTTCATATAACAATTACCACTATTTTCATGGACAAAACACCTGGGAACTCACTGCCCTGGAATAAAATAACTCTAATTCTTAATCCATTATGAGAGTTGACAGGGCCAAAGTTAGAAGAGATCTCATTACAATTTTGAAAGTTGATTTTAACAGCAATGATGCTTCAAATAATTTCCAATGCACATTTTTAATTTTATATTTACTACTACAATGGATAAATGAGAAGAAAAGGAAGAGATGGAAACACAGATCTGCATTTTCAGGGGTGGGGAAGCTAATAACGGAACTGTTGGTACCAAAGTAAGCTATGCTGACAAAGCTAGAGAACGAAATCCTCGTTCCACACGACAGAAACCACTTGATACTATAAGCTTCCCAACACTACTGTCAGCACATCTCTGCTGAGACAGTATGAAAAATCTAACAACAGCTGGATAAGTCTTGCCATTTCATTGAAATCAAACTGTTTCAGAGAGTCTTTCTGACTTTGACAAAACTGTTATTAAGACTATCCCAATCAAAGGAAAATTTTAAAGAGTAGTACTCTGATTTGTTTTGACTTTGACATTTCAGGAAATGTCAGTGACTGCTTTAGCTGAATCCAAAACTATTGGTGTCAAGTGCGTAACATAAATATTACCCCAAATGTTACTGAATATAATATTATAAGTAAAATTCCCCAAAGAAAACCTTTAGTTAAAAAGCAGGTTCAAGTTTCCAAGTGGCAAGAATATGTCTCGCATAATGTTTACAAAGCCCAACCACTTAAAAGTAAGAAAACAAATACTTGAGGACATCATTACTCTCAAGCAGCCAGCATAATAAATGCATTATTCTTATCAAGGATAAGGAATTCCCATAGCAATACATTAGCTCAAGAACACAAGTCCTGCATTTAACCAGATGATTCATCAGAAAGTCAGCCAGTCTGCAGAAAAAGCAAGTCCATCTAGATAGGCAAAGATGTAGCCCAAGAGAGAGTTCAGTAGATAAGTTTTCTCCCATTCGCTTTAAATAATGTCTTTTTTTTTTTTTTTTACCTTAACTCTAACCTACAATCTTTGTATCCAGTGTTCGTTGGTACAACTCTGCATGTCTTCTTCCATGCTATAAGTTCAGAAGTTTCCCACAAGGAAATACATATTCTTTCAGATACATACTTTCATCAACTGGAAAAAAGTTAACCTTTACTTTTTTTTTTTTCTTATTAATCACACATACCACTTTGACAAGCAATTCTACAATGTAAAGCTCTTGCTGGTTTGCATAGGAAATAGACCAATCAGTAGAAAGCAATCAATCAGAAGAAAGCATATCATTATCTTGGTTCATTAACTCCATGAGCCATGCTTACAGGAATTCACTGCAATCCATCCCACAAAATACAGTATACCAATTGATTTTTAAAAATACAAGATTTGCTTTTCACTGGGATTGCAGAGGGATTCATGAATGCTTTTTACTTTGAAACTCGGGGCAATATCCGACGACCTAGGGTGAAGAAACCTATTTAGAAATTTTGTCCAACAAAAAAAAAAAAATTTCTACAGAACTTATTTAAGAATTTAGTTGAGTCACTGTGAGAACCAAAGCGAGGGAAATTGTTTCCAGTGGAAGCAATATTAAGCTACAATCACTGAGGAACATACCAACAAAAAGATGCAATGATCCAGCAAACCGTACTTTTAACCTTTTCCTCACGCAGTAGGAAAACAGAAAAAACAGAGAAAAAGTTTCAATTTTTCAAGCAAAATAGCTTTAAAGTTCAGCAAACAAATTCTAGCTATTAAAATTATTCATTTGCAATGTCTAAATTTCAGCACAAAGGGAGCTGCATGTCACAAAAAGCCATGTGACTCACCAGTGACATTCAGCAAGGCACATGAATTACGTGATATTTGGATTTGTCCATTTATTTACCCTTCTCAGCAGGTAAGGCTAGAGCAGACTTGGGGAGGAAATACAAAAAAAAGTCTCTAAGAGAGATTTTTTCTTTGAACAAACGTGCCCCCAGTCACTCAGCATTTGCAGAGGCCAGCCTTACACCCCTCCCTAAGCGACCCTACCCAGCAGGGCTGAGGGCCGACCCCAGACTAATGCTCCCGGCGTACTCACCCCCTTAACCTTTAGACACAAAATCCTCACGTAAAACACAATTTGCCTCTTTTTTAACCTACGCACACAGCGGAGGTCAGCGTATTCTCCCTCTCACGCCCTTGCCGCCGCTAGGCTGGGGTCGGCGGCTGCCCCCCCTCCCCCCGTCCCCGCCGCCCCCCTCCGCGCCCCGGTGCGGTTCTCACCAGGTGCAGGGCCATGGGCAGCGTCAGCAGGAAGAGCCACAGATAGAGGTGACAGCTGTTGGTGAAGGCGCCCTGCTCCGGGTCGTGGTACCAACCCCCGGTCAGCGCCGCCCACACGCCCTGCCCCACCAGCCGCGCCGCCGGCGACACCATGGCCGCCCCCCCGCCGCCGCCCCCCACCGCCTCCCCTCAGCCGCCCGCCGCCGCCGCCGCCATGCCGGGCGCCCGCGGATTCTCCCATGGTGCCCCGCGACGCCGAGCATCCCGCCCGCCCCACCCCGAGCGCCGCCGCCGCGGGCCGCCCGCCCCCCGGTTACGGCGTCCCGCTCGCCCCCACCGCGGTGCGGTGCGGGGGGCGCTGCCCCACTGCCGGGTCCGAGGGGGGGGGGGGGGGGGCCGCACTCAGCTGCCGGTAGCGAGCGGCGGCGCAGGGAGGCCGCAGGGCGGAGAGGGGCCGGGCCACTGCGGGGGTGCGGGGGGCAGTTCTGGCGCGGAGGCGTCCGTCAGCGCGGCGGCCCGCCCCGGGCGGGCGAAGGGGTGGCTCACAGGTGCGAAAAACGCGCGGCAGAGGGGCGGCAGCGGCGTCAGCCCACAGGGCTGCTCCCCTCATTCGGTCACATCACACCCCCCCCACCGCCTTGACTTCATTGCCGGTTATTAATTCGCCTGTTACATCACGAGTTTCTGAGCTTTGGGCTCTGCTCAGCTTTGGTGTTGACTTTTTTGTGTTGTTTTGGGATGTATTTGGGGCAGACAGGTGGGGGAATTCTGTAAAAAAAAAAAAAAAACATTTAGCTTCTTTCAAGAATGGGTTTAGGGTAAAACATAATCTGCCTCACATTAAAGAATTTCATGGCAGCTAACCTCAAATTAGCGGAGTCAAAAGGTACCTGAGGGGTGGGAAGCCCAGGTGTACAAAGCAGGGGGGAATGGAGTCAAGATGGAGGCCAAAGGCAGCAAAGGATGGGGCATAAGGTTACGGGGCATATCCCCATGGGATACCCCTGAAGGAAGGGGTGGAAGGCTGGGCTGTGACCACCAGAGCTGATGGTGCAGAGCACTCCCTCCTGCTCACCCTCTGCCATCAGAAAACAGCTGTGAACTTCAATAGTATCTCTCTCATCAACCCCTTCTGGGGACTTCTCCGCACACATAGACTTTTACTGAAGTGAGTTTTGTGAAGGGTGCACGTATGAAATGGAGGCAGCCAAGCAGCTTCCACATTTCTTGACCAAATTTACCTTACTTTCATTGTTCCCAACTCTGGCTTGTTTCGTGGACTATACACGCAGTTCCGGTGTGCTCCGTATGGATGTTTTACACAAAGAGAGACCAAAGATGCTATTAAACAAGCCTATTTGTGAGCTAATGAACCACATCTCCGCTCTCTTCCTGATGATGCAGGCGATGTGGCCATGCTGGATGTTTGCATCGGCATGATGGGAGAGCTGATACAGCAGCACGAAGCCACAGGCTGAGCACAAGGGAGGAATGGCCCTTTACTTCAGCGGTGCTGGCACCTTCAGATGGTGGTGGACCTGTAGCCATGGGGCGTTTGAGTACTTGCTTGGTGTGTCCTTGGTAAACGGCGAAGCCTCTTGGTCCATATGAAGGAGGAGGCACAGCCCCAGCAGTGCCTCCTGTGCTACTCCATCTTATCTAAACCTAACCTTGTTGCGTGGAATTTTTTTTATTTTAACCTTTGCAGATTCTTTTCAAAGATGATGGAGTTTGTTAACACAAATGTAACGATTGAAGCAAGCACAATAGCTGTCTATGAATAACACTTTTGATGTGTGATAATTAATAATGTTATTTTTTCAGAAACTACTAAAGTTTTTTTTCCATATGCATACTGGCAATTAAAAACATTGACATGCACAGCTCCAAAAAAGAGAGGTGGAAATGAAAAGCTTCTTCAAATTCTGTTTTTGAGACCTCTACCTCCTATAGGTTATTACTTGGAGGCCCTGGGTGGTGAAGGCTTCATTGGAGTTCATACAACATTGGGTCTTACTAGGGTGACTTGTCTGCTTACTGCTCAAATCTTTCAACTCTTCCTTATCTTTGGATAATGTTGATGCTAAACATTTTTTGGTATGAAGGTACTTGCAGGAATGAAGGGTTCCTGTAATTTCCAGCTCAGGGTATGTGTTCTGGACACAACGTAGACACAGTTCTACACTTACAGCTGCAAGAGTGACAAAGACAAAAAACGGGGCCACTGTTCTCTCCAGAGATGCCAGACTGAGCCCAAAGCTTTGCCTTCTGTCTGCTGCTCCTCTCAGCGGTAACTCCACCAGGTGGTGCCATCAGAAAAGTTACAGCCGCTTCACGGTGTTCTCTGCAACGTTATTTACGTTGTTAGAACTCCTAGAACAGCAATTATATACCGAGATCCTAGAACGCTCGGTGCTGCAGAAACACTGAACAAAGAATAACCCGAGTGGAGCAATTGCTAGTGGATAATGGTACTTCAGAGAGCAAATTTTGGAATAATAGCTCTAAATAAATATTTAAACTTTTTACCATACTGCAACCAATACCTTGTCTGACCCAAAACATTCCACACTTAATTAGTTCCTGCAGATTCCTTTAGATAACAGAAAAAGTTCAAGGTGGAATTTGTGTGGCAGAACGCTTGTATTACAACATACTTATGGCTTTTATAATAAGGCAAATATGCAGATAAGAAAAGGCTTGTAATTATCTCTCTGAATAGCTGCAAGGCATTCTCTTATATTAAAGGAAATGGGAAAAGACTCGATAGACATGCTGGTTCTGCATTCTTTCTTTCTTTCTGGTTAACACAGTTCAGTAGTCACTTTCTGTGTAATTTTATTTTTGCTTTGCGTGTACAATTATAGACACAGACTGTGGGATAGACAAGAATTTATAATTTTTGGATACTGCGATTTTAATTTTTTTTTTTTTTAATTTCTGTCTTTATGTTGGAACCTTAGTCCTGTGATAACCCACTTGCAAACATTGTGTTTACGTAGGGGCGCACACCGCTCTGGATGCGGGGTTTTTGTGGGAGAAGCTGAGCAGCATTCGTCACGCCAGGTTACTCTACCTGGCAGCGCGGTTTGACACCTTCCCCAAGCCTCTTCTCTCCACCTCAAGGCTCCTGCTGGCAGCAGCCGCCTCCAGAACCGCAGGTGCCGCAGCAGAGTGATCAGCTCCGAGGATGAAAACGCCATCTCCTTCCTCTTTGAACCGCGCTTCCCACAGCGCTGAGGAGAGCACGTCCCCAGCCCACACACTTCCCTCCAACTTCCAACGAAACGACTACTGTAGTTTAGAAAGTGATACGATTTTTCCAGCTAAAACCAGGAAAAATCTTTACCCAGAAATAGCATGTGACCAGCGTTTGCTATTTCCAGGCAACCTCTTCAGGAAAAGATTGTGTGATCGCGCCACGCAGAGCCGGGGCTCTCTCAGCCCGGGAGCGGACCGGGCAAAGAGCCGACGAGCGGCGGAGGCGGGTGGAAGAGGAAACACGAACTGTGAGGAAGCTTGGTTTCTTCAGAAACTGCTGGGGTTTTATTCTGCTGAAGTCCCGACGCCGCACAACGAAGAAGGGGAAGCTGCCGCCGGAGGCACGAACCCCTCCACCCGCTCCGCCGCCCCCGAGGGACAAACCAGGCCGGGGCGGGGGCGCGCGGGCGGCCTCCACCGAGCGTCCGCGGCCCGTCTGGAGGACGGTGATCTCTCCCCGGTTCGGTTCGGTTCGGCTCGGCTCGGCTCGGCTCGCGCCCGGCGGTGCCCTCACACCGCCCGCTCCCCCGCCCGGACGGGACCACCGTAAGCCCCTCAGCCGCGCGCCCGTCGACACCCCGCCCCCCCACTCCCCCCGCAGCGGACGGAGCCTGCCAGTCTGCGCGCGTGGGAGGGCAGGCGCGGGCACCTACCTGCCTGCCCGCCCGCTCCCCCCCGCCACCCCACGTGACGGCCGGCGGCCAATGGCCGCGGGGCAGGGCGGCGGAGGCGGGAGGCAGGGCGCGGGGCACCGCCACTCTCCTCCCCGCCTTCCCCCCGCGCGCGCTTGCGCCCTACCTGCCGGAGCCCGCCGGCGGCGGCGGCGACCGGACGGGCCCCGCCCCTTCCCCCTGCCCGGCCCCTTCCCCCTGCCCGGCGCCCCCGCCCCTCCCGCGGCTCCCGCTCGGCGGCCGCAGGTGAGGATGCGCCTGGGCGGGCGCCCCCGCGTCGGCGGGGCTGGCGGCCGCCGGGGCTGAGGTCGCTGCCATGGCTTTGCCGGGCGCCGGGGCGGCGGCCGCCGGCGCCGGGGGTCCGTGCCCGCTGTGGACGGCGCTGTACGACTATGAGGCGAGCGGTGAGGACGAGCTGAGCCTGCGGCGGGGGGACGTGGTGGAGGTGCTGTCGCAGGACGCGGCTGTGTCCGGCGACGACGGCTGGTGGGCGGGGAAGATCCGCCACCGCCTCGGTATCTTCCCCGCCAACTACGTGACCCGCCAGCCCCGCGGCGGGGCGGCGGTGGCGGGCGGCGGCAGCGGGCAGGGGGACCCGGCGGGGAGCCTGACGGAGATCGACTTCCAGCACCTGGAGCTGCAGGAGATCATCGGCGTGGGGGGCTTCGGGAAGGTGTACCGGGCCACCTGGCGGGGCCGTGAGGTGGCCGTGAAGGCGGCGCGGCAGGACCCCGACGAGGACATCACGGCCACGGCGGAGAGCGTGCGGCAGGAGGCCAAGCTCTTCTCCATGCTGAGGCACCCCAACATCATCGCCCTGCACGGGGTCTGCCTGCGGGAGCCCAACCTCTGCCTGGTCATGGAGTTCGCCCGCGGCGGCTCCCTTAACAGGGCCCTGGCCGCTGCCGCCGCTCCTGGGGCCGGCGCCGCCCGCGGGGTCCGCCGCATCCCCCCGCACATCCTGGTGAACTGGGCGGTGCAGATCGCCCGCGGCATGCTCTACCTGCACGACGAGGCCATCGTCCCCATCCTGCACCGGGACCTCAAGTCGAGCAACAGTGAGTTCCGTCCGGGGGATGGGGGGTGGGGAGGTGAGGAGGGGCCTGCGGGCCGTGAGGCGGCAGCCAAGGGGTCCCCGGGCCCTCTGCCTGCTGCGGCCGGGCTGGAGCGCGGCGCAGGGCCCTCCTCGCCTAAGGCGGCCCCGGCGTGGCGGCGCTGGCCGTTGCCGTGGCCGCGGTGCGGGGGCGGCCCGCTCAGGAAACGGGCGGCCGGGCCCGGTCCGGGAGTCCCTGTGTTCACCGGGAGGTGGGTGTCGCAACTTGGGCATCCTCTTGCCAGAAGGTTGGGCTGGCGGCGGGTTAGTTGCCGTGGGGGTGAGCTGGTTACCGACCCGTGGTGGAAAGGTGGGGAGAAGAGGGTTCCCCCCTGCAAGGCACACAGAGCAAAGTCCTGTCCTCTCTGACCAGAGCTCGCTTAAAAGCGAAGTGGGATAAAATCCTGTGCATGACCCCAGTTGCAAGTCCACGGAACTTTTTTTACTTGGATGTGTCCTGTAGTCCTAACTTTTAAAAGTTACAGTAAAACAAGTGTCTTGGAAAGGTATAATACAGGTATCGCTTCTGTTTCACTGCCTAACAATCATATGCGTTTCTATGTTTTGTGGCATGGATTTGGCATTGCTGGAATTCACTCACTTAGCAAACATTGAGACAGAAACGTCAGTAGCCAGTAGAAACTTTTATGCGTTTGCCAGATTTATTTTCAGCTGTTGGGACATACAAAAGCACCTGAAAGAGTGAGGGAGTTGCTCAGTTCACGTCTGATGGATCCTTGGTCCATCTGTCAATACAAGAGCATCTAAGATTTTGGCAGCTGTGGTGTTGGAAGGCTGGTTTACTAGAATAGGGGTGTTTATGACTTGCCATTATAGTTGTGTTTCGAATTGGTGACCTGAAAGTGGAAGTCTGTGTGCTTCCATAAACGTCTGAAGCCATCTCTGCACTTTCCTTTCTGTTCTGAATGGGCCAAATGTGCAGCAAGATGTTACTCCATTTTTTCCCCCCAGTTAAGAGTCCTTAAGTAGTCCAGCAGAAATAAAAAAGCTTCATTCAAGTTTGAAGCACTGTTTAAAAGGCCTTTGCAGCACGTCTTGAAGGTCATCATGCATGGGTTGTTAAGACAAGGCTCAGTCATGGGACTGTTCCTGAGAATACTTTCACTATTTCTTTCATAAAGAAAGGACCTAGCTCAGCTACATTTGTGGTTCTGTTTGTAGCACAAGATGATGAACTCTTGGAATGTACCTTTAGGGTCATGGCCAACACTGTGATTTCTAGCAATTTGTCTGTACACAGCTCGTGCCCTCCTAGTCTGCAGCTCTGTTCAGAGTGAGCTACTGTAGCTTGAGTATTTTATGGCTTTCCTTAGACACAGTGGGTTGCTGCATGCTAGCCTCCTAAGGTGACAATGTCAAAGTCTGTATCTGAAATGAATTCATAACCCTGGAGTGGGTTAGTGTAGTGGCTAGAGCTGAGTTGGTGATTGCTGTGCGCTGATTACCATTATCACCTCTGTGTATGTGGATAATGACAGAGCATTTTAAAAATATGCTTTTGATTATAATCTCAATGTATGTGCCTGTTCACTGCTTTTGTTACAAACTCCTCTTGCACATGCACTTTTTAGCTACTTAGTTTTCTGACATGTATTTCTTAATCTTAGTGAAGCTTGAAGACAGTATTGAATATGCTAAATAGAATCATGTCTCAATCATCCAACTAAATGATAACCTTGGAAGACAATGGTACGCTAGTGGTACAATATACTATAGTAATTCAGTTCAACAACATGAATTTAAAATGACTGCAACTTGTGACAGTATCCCTTATTCTGGTAACTCATCCGTTTGTGGAAAATTTCACTTCGTTCTTTTACTATAGTCTTTTTCCAGTCTTACACAGCGGGAGTGGAAAGCTGCCAGGGTTGACTGATCGATAGTAGCAGTTCAGCAGTGGCAATAGCTGCAGACAGGGATCTGGCAACACCCATTCCTCAACTTCTCATTGCTGCTTTCCATGCACTGCTAGCGGTGGTGGTTCAGTGCTCTCCATTAAGCAGCTCTAGGTAGTATACTAATGTATCGGTTTTGTGCTACCTTAGCTATTTTCCTTAAGAAGGAATTTTTCTTCCTTGGACAACAAATTGGAAGAATGTCTGCCCTTAACATGGCATGGTAAGGAATGCTTACCAAATTATTTCCTTAGCAAATAGGCAGGAACTAATTTTTCTAGTGAGGGGAAGGGAGCCCCTTCCACCACTATATTTGATCAAGAAAGGATGTAAGTCTGGGCTTGCGGTTTGCAGGCGATAGGGAAGGCAAGCATCTCGAAGGCAGGTGTGTTATTTCTCTCCAAGCAATATTATGGAGTCGGTATCTATAGGACAGTGTATCTAGTGTGGTTTTGCTGATGCCAAATTGACACGACTGGAGAGAAGGTGCCACAAACAGAAGAGCCATGAGAGCAGTGGAGCTTTGTTGAGAGGAATGACCATCTAGGTTTGCACGCACAAGTTTCCTTGGGCTCCCTTGTGGGAGGTGGGAAAAGGTTTTTGCTTCTGCCAAAGCAAGAAAATGGAAATAAATAGATATGCAAATGTTTTCTATACTGAGAAGACAAACTAACAAACTTGGTTATGAGGGATGAACAAGGAAGTAAGGGGTAACTCTCTTGAGTTTTGTTGGTGGCAGAGTTTCTTCAATTCTGGAGTCCATGTAAAATAAACTTGATATTTAAAGGTTATTCAGAAGTAGACAAGGCAAAGGTATAAAGAATACTTTTAGCCTTAGATATGTGTGATAGAATGAAATGTAGTAATTTTTCCCTCTAATGTTGATTTGCAAACTGTGGGTACTTTGTAAAGCCTTGTGCAGGTGACATGGTGAGAAGTTTCTCTGAAAAAGAACATGGTCTATTTTGAGAATGTCTTCCTGATAAGCAGTTCTTAGATTTACTTTATAGATTAAGGAGATAATCTAAAATTAAGGGTTAAGAGGTGGCCTTTACCTATCTAGACTCTGAAGAAAAAATTTGAAATAAAATTTGATGTTTTTTAAACCTTTGTGGATAGTCAAGGAATTCTGAACTAAATGATACTTTGACTGAGAAGCAGGTATCTTTAAAATTGTCAAAATACTTGAACATTCTTAACTGTACCTCCTGGGTACAAACTTAGTCTTGATTAAGCGTGCCAGCTGATTATGAAAAAGTTAAGTTTTACTGAAAACAAAAAAATGAATTCATCTACATGTTACATGTGTCTTTTAGCACATCTCAGCTGTATTGCTGACTCTTTGAAAGGGCAATTTTTTTTCTCTGATGGAATCAATTGCTTTCTTCTGGGCAAGGACACCCCATTAGTTAGGAGACCTGCGGTTGGTTAGGGGCTCTGTGAAGCCTTTCCTGATTCTTTTTTAGTATTCTGAAGAAAGCTAGTAATATATTCAGATAGAGCATGCAAAGTTTTTACTTTCTGAAGTCTAGTGTAAAGAAAGCAGAGGTTCATGTTTCTGGGATTGATTTTGGACCGTGCAGTACTTCTGCCTTAAAAAAAAAAAGTGCACCTTATCTCTAGTGCAGCAGCTTTGCGTACTTGTAGGAAACATTTCAATAAGTTCAGAATATCTTTCTTACAGCATAGACCTATCCGTGAATACAAAGTAAAGCATAAAGTTGTTTTTATGCAGATTATGTGTACTAACACAATACTGATAGAGTACTCTGTACTCATTTGTTGTAGATGGATATGTGAGCATGATTCAGTTTGCTATGGCTTTCACCAGCTCCTCCAACATCCCAGGATCCTTTGCAGCCCTCAGCTCTCTGAAGTGTGTTGAGTTTATATTACTTTTTGAAATTGTCAATTGTTGAATAAGGCCATGGATGTGACAATGCTAATGAGAGCAATACTTGAAATCTGAAGGAATCAAACATACAAGAGAACAGTGAAACTGCAATTGGGCAATCCACTTTAATGTGACATTCTTCAAACTAGTCCCATGAAAGACAGTCAGAAAATAGAAATCATTTGGGTTTAAAACCTCAAAAGGAAGTGTGATGTGGTTTAACAGAACTGTTGAATCAGTTGCTTTTGGTGAGGGAAGGTGTCCTGGAGCTTGAGAAAAGCAAGAACAAATTATCTCTGGTTCTTTGCTCTTACAGGTTATTTGCAGCAGAATTGCTCAACTTGTGCTGTTAAACATCTTTACAATAAGATGGATAGGTTTTCAAGAACTCATGAAAACTACTTTCCCTCTTACTGTTCCATCTAACAACTTTAGGCTAGCTGTTAGGGTAGAGGAGGAGAAAGAAACCAGGGTTATGCCTATGTGCCATCTTCTGAACTGATTTATTCTGAAATCACTGATGTGCATAATTTGTCTCTTGGCTCTGTTTTGAAGAGGGGAGACTTGCTCACATCACAAGTAGAGCTGTAAGGATTGCTTAGTAGTTACTAAATGCTTGAAAATTCAGTATTTTCTAATGTACAGTTATCGAGAAAGTTAAAAATTAAATTATATCACAATTGTCCTTGGTAGTTTTGAGGCAGAAGAGAGACAGCTTTTCAGCAGATTTGAGCTTCAACCTAACTTTCTTTGTCTGCAAAATAAAGTTCCAAGGTGTCCTTTAATGGCAGTGAAACTTGGAATTGTCTTTGTCAATAGCACTGTGCCAAATACTGCTCACCTGTTATATTGTAATAAAAGTCAAAAAACTGATTTTCTGCCCATATGTGTTCTGCACCTCTCTCTCATTCATGGAACTTCTGCTCTTCCATTCCCTTTCTCATCCCCAGCGTCCCTGCTGGGCCAAGCCTGGCTGTCCCAGGGTGCCCACCTCCAGTACTGGGGTCACTCCTGCCACCTCCTGTAGCAGGCTGCATATGCTGTAACTGGCTTGAAACTGCTTATATAGCTTGGCTAGCTGCTAAGCACCTACTGGCTGGCCTCTCTGAGGTCTGGAGAGGAACGAACACTTTTTTTCTGGCAGAACTAACTAAAGTTCCTCTTCGTAAGGCAGCTGACTTTCATGAAACCCAAAGGAACCATATCTCTGAGAACATGGTATCACTTTGACTAATGTCAGTCAGATAAAATAGTGGGGCCAGAAGTTATTTAGCAGTTTAAAATTCTTGTGCTGTAGTTTTCCATGCTGTATTTGTATAAGAAGTCATGACACTTAAATGCTTTGCACTGTTCTTAATTATTTAAATTGCATAAAGCTAGAAACTGTTCCATGTACATCAGCTTCCTATCCCATCTCTATGAGTGGCAGTAGCCCTGCCTTGTGCTTTGCTGTAAAGACTACGCTGCTGCATTACAACATAATAACTGGTCATACATCCTGAAGCATCTGGAACCGTATAGTAGGAAGGAGCTCTAGTTCTAATAACCTTGTCTCCTTAGTATTATTTAAAAAAAAACAAAACAAAACCCAAACAAACAAAAAAAAACACCAAACAAAAAAAACCCCACCAAACCACCAAAATCACACCACCCTCATGCAAACCATGGTAGGACTGCAGGATCCCATCAATTTGGGAAACAGCATCTTTTTTGTAGATTCTGGTCTATTAAAAGTTAGTATGGCATTGAACTCTATTAAGTTTTTCATTTGAATATAGTTATGTCACTTTACAATGTTCTACTTTGTTTCATGAAACATTGCTCCCAGGAATTTGTTTCATTATTTGATGTGTGCTCTGACTATGTAGATAGGGATTTTGATTTTTTTAGAGACCCTGGGTTCTGTGGGAGCAGCAAATGCTTAGCAGCCTTGAGCTATAGTGTATCTTTTTCCATTTCATCAAAGGAAATGTTTTGTGTTATGCCTGTTTTATATTTATATAAATATTTTATATTTCTATTTCATGTTCAGAAAGAGATGCTGGAATTCAAGAAAGAATGATTTTGAGTAACTGATTGCTGCGGTTGTCTCAATCTGCAGTAGAAATAACTAGCACTAAAATGTTGCAGAGGCTAACTTCCAGTTGAAGGATGCGTTTCTGCATTTAAAATCAATATTCAGTAATTTAATGATTTTAATAGCTGTTAAATGGAATTTTGTGAACTACTACTCTGTAGCATAATCTTTGTTTGTACAGTCTGTAAGCTTCCAGAGGAGGAGTAACATTCAGCAGTTGTTTTATTTGTAGATGAAGACTTAACTGCAATAACCATTTATTTGATGTTTTTCTGTATCTGAAGTCTGGACATTAACAGGTGGAAAAAAATAGTCATTAAGTTAGAACAAATTCCATAAAAGTTAACAAGGCTCAAGTATATTTATATATAGTCCTTAATGCTGAAAACAAGGTTCTAGGCTGAAACACTAGCTACTTGTGATATAATTAATTTAAAACCCACTAACTTTTAATACACCTAATTATAAGTAATTTTTAATTCAAACTTTCATTTTAATGTTTCCCCAACCATGTCCATCTAACAACTGTAGAGTTACTCCTTATTTGGTGTCGAAACTCTGCATCTTTAATAGGCAGGATTATTAATTCAAGAATAATGTTACTTCGATCTTTTCCTGGGTCTCACTTGGTTCTTCATGTGTCTGCTCTCCCTGCCTTTGTTCTCTATCTCACTGTAAGACACCAAATGATCTGGTTTACAGCTGTTGGAAGTTTTTTCTTTTTTCCTGCTTTGTTGGACTCTTTCCTAGCAGATTTCTGCAAGAGACTTCTTTGTACCAAGGTTTCTGATGACCTCTTCATGTCCAACATGGGGAGTCACGTTTCTAGTCTGTATGTCACATTTTCTGACTGTCCTTACTGAAAAAGAGTTCTGTTTTGGGGTAGCATTATAAATTGAACTGTAGGATTTTGGATTAGAGTGATTGCAATATTTGTGTATCAAAGAAGACTTCAAGCATTACTTGGTTCCTTTTTTTTTTTTTTTTTTTAAAGCTGGTGCCCTAAGGATATGGTCACATACTTACCTGCCTCTGAAAATCGCAGGGAGCAACTGACCCATTTCCATAAAAGTCAACGGAAAAATAGGCAGCTAAAGACCTCCCATTAGCTGTTAAAATACTTACACAATTTTGTTAATTCCCCTAAACAGTGAGAAATAAGTAACTGCTGACTGTAACACTTGTGAAATGAGGTATTGTGCTTAAATAAATAGAATGCAAAATGGGGTTGGAATTTGGGCATCGATAGTGTTAGCCTAGCATTAGGAAAAATTGAGATATAACTGAGTGTTCAGTTACAGATTATTCCCCACCCCCCCGAGGACTGCAAGCACAGTGCATGCCTTTGGACCCTCTTAGCAAATATTAAAAGTTCCATTACAATGTTATGTTCTGCAACTTCAAAAGAATAGAGAGGTAACACATCATTGAACTGTATTTCTATGTTGGCTGCTGTTTTGTGGTTTCTTTGACCTTAGAAGAGAATGGCTTTTTGTTTGCAATCTGTAAGTTTTCTTATCACTAAGTATAAACTTTCTTCTAAACGCTCTTCAGTGTTTCAAGTTCTGAAACATGATGGCCTTGTACACTGAACATTTGCAAGGAGTGTTTGTGGCATGGGTGATTTATGTCCTTGAATTTTTATTTCTGATGATCTCTTAAAATTTAAAGCATTGAAATTCATCCCAACGACCTTCAGTAATAGGTCTAATAGCTACTAAAAAGTGCAGTGATTTTTTTTTTTTTTGTTTGAGCTTTGGTTTTTTGAAGTTTTTGTTAGGGGCAAAATTATGGCATTGAAATCAACAAGAATATGGATAATATATATATAGATAAAAATAAAATACATTAAATACCAAATATCTTGTCTGTCTATAGTAGCAGTACCAAAATAATAACTGCTGTCATAAATGTACATTCCTGGATTGACAGTTTAAAACTAATTTCACCATTTTTACCTTGCTTTACCATGTTACTGAGGGCTTATCTCAGATCAGCAACTGAAAGTAAGTGGATGTTTAAATTTTGACCCACTTACTGCATCTTAAAGTCACAGGTTATATATGGTAATATGGAAAAGTTACGTATTTGTATAATGTCACCACAGAAGTATTCTTCCTTCTTGGAGCTTCCTGCCAAGTTTAACCTTTTTTTTTTGTGTGGGGTCATAGCTCCAGTTAAATCAGTCCTAGACATGCCAGTGTTGGCTATATAATCATGCTTTGTTCTCTTCATAGCGACTAAAATCTGTGTTTTGGCAGGTGTGCTATTAACTTGGAGCTGATAAGCCAGCCCTCCCTCTTGAAAATGCTGGAGTAACTGCTTCATTGCTGTGGCTCATTATGGGACAAATTAACCCTTAGAACTGCTTAGATTTTAGTACTAAATGTTTGAGCAGTTTTGTGATTTTCCTTTCCATTAGGATTAGATGCCACTGTTCTTCCTGAAACTAATTGCATGTATTTCCTCGTGTGTTATGTAAAAAGGAAAAAGAAAAATATGTGCTTTTTAACTCATTACTGACTGTTAATGCTAATTATTGATTCAAAAGAGCAAGTTTTCCCATCCTTTTTCTCCTCCCAAGAGAAAGAGAGCGCTGCCAAGTTTGCAGAGTTCTCATTTCAAAATAAGTGTTTTGCCTTTGCTAGTAAAGAAGATTAGAGTTCTTAGAAATGCAGTCCTGAGGGGCTATTCCTCAGCTACTGAAGAAACTGCAAGGGTGGAACACAGGAATCCTTCTACCCCACAGAATATATTTTGATTCTTTTTTTTCCTCCCAAGTTTTGTATTTAATAAGAAAAAAAGTGGGCTCAGAAATTGAGTCTGGGTTTTGGTTTTTTTTCTCCTTTGTTTTGAAATAGGTTGTTTGGCAAAAAATTGTGTTAAAGGATTAAGACTCTTTGAAATATTCTGTATAAAAGAAATTGACAACCTAAGTCAGAATTCTTTATGGAGCGTAACCTATTAAAATTCCTCATAGAAATTATATTAAAGGAGTTTCATGTTAACTGATAAGGTTTTAAGGGAACTCAATGTCTAAACTTGACTAAGCACCTACAACCAGAGTTTGTTCAGTTTCATAGCAGTAGGCATCTTGAAAGGGAAGGAGAATATTCTTTTGTCTTCAGTTTATTCAACTGGTTCTTTTCAATAGTAGATTTCATCAAAGATGATTTTATAATGGAAAAAAGCAGCAAAGCTGGATTCTGTCTTTATATTCCTGATTAAAACTAGATGAAAAGGATTAGATCTATTAATTCTTAAATGTTGCTTGACTTCTCACTTATTACAGCAGGTGATGTGTGGCTTCATTTAGCAGCTGGCTGTGCGAGGAGGCTTCCCCACCCATCTCCAGGTACAGGTTCTCCCCACTCCCATGTGTCAGTGGAATCTACTCATCTCTGCCTGCAGTCAGTAGGTCTGGGTTAAATCATCTGAGGGATCCAGCAGAAAACTACTCTAAGCTGTTTTATTTGCAGACTTCATTTTCAGCTGAGCTAGTTGAGTCTCCCAAGACTACCAGTTGCTAGATTCAGTGTGAGGAGAAAAAAGCTGTTGAGGATGGGGGACTATAACTGGAGAGGAGATTAAAGTAAGTATTTTAGTGATAGCAAGGTCTTGGTTGTGACATGGACCTACACCCTTATCCTTCAGTTTGGTTAGTAAGTCCTTTAAAGGTAGAATGCATTTTTAATTTTTCATGTATCTATACATTTATATTAAGCTTTTCTAAACTTTCTTTAATTTTGAACTGGTATTTTTCTGCATTAAATATTCTAATTTCAACACATCAAATGCACCTTGATGTAGATCAGAAAAAAAATAAAGCAACAAGGAAGTACGTAATTGCCGAGTGTAATATGTTACGATTAGGAAAAGTATGCCAGCTATGTAACTACTTGTGTGTATTCAGAAGCCATGTATTCTCATGATTAGCTTGAAATATCAAATTGCATCAAATCATGTTTTGTTTACTTAAAAAAAATTATATAAATCCAAAACAAATTTGAATGAAACATCTTGTTTTTTTAAAATTAAATATTGAAAAAGCTATTTAACTAATGATAGATAAGTTAACTTCTTATTTCTGAAGGAAGGTAACCTCTGTCAGCTCTTGCACCTGGATGCCATTTTTGAGATTATAAACTGCAGCTACATTGCTCTGGTGAATTCTGTATGTTGCATGGCATATATTGATTTGCTTTGTTTTGAAGGGAATGGCCAGGTCTTGAATTTGGGGTAAGGGAGGTGATTAATATGTTTTCTGAAAGTTTCTGATGGAGGAAACTGTACCTGATGCATTATACATTGGCTAAGACTCCCTTTGCAGTTTGAATATAATAGCTTTAGTTTGCCTTGCCTTTTTTTTTTTCCAAGGAATAGAAAGAAGTTCCTTAAAAAAAAAAAAAAATCACTATTTCATAACAAAGGTGGTGTTCTTTAAGGAACAGATACACAGCCACTATGTTCTGTAGAGTTTGAAACTAGAAGAATATCTTAGTCGGGAATGACCAATTTACCACGTAACTGTTATTACAGAACAACTGTTAGTTGTTCTTAGCATTTCTTTCTAATCTACTTGCATTTTGCTCGCTGTTTTGATTGCATAGCTGCCTTTTAGAAACTAATAACAAGCAAAGAAGAAAGACCATACAAGAACGTAATTGCTGTTTCAAATAAGTGTGGAAGTTCCTGGTAGGTACTGCATAACTGAGTGTTGTGAGGCTTAAAGCTAAGTTTCAGTGTTGACTAATTTTCATGTCATTGTAAAATTAATGGAGGAATTGCTATAATGAGGTAACTTTTCTTAAATGTAGTATTTAAATAGGAGAACTAAGCTTAATATTTTATTAAACAGAAAACTTGAGAATGTTTAGTATATGGTCTGCTTTCTGCTGATACAATACACAATTTTCAGAATTTACTGTTTAAATGATGATTACTTGAATGTCTAATTATAAATGTGTGTTACCTCTGGTACTACTTCTTATGGCACAATAGAAATTCCTGTTTTGCATTACAGAGCTATCTGAACAGCAAGTGAAGCGCAAATGGCAGGCAGCAAAGTAACTCGCAGCATCTGTAACCTGTGCCAATAACTTGTTAAAACTGCTTTCTTTCTCTCAAGTTTCCATTTGCCCAAAGTTGCTTTAATAATGGTTATTAAAGAAGTGAAAGGGGAGCAAAAAAATGGTGATGCAAGGTGTGTTGAAGCTGTTGAAATCTCTGATCCCTCTTTCTCTCTTCTTTTCCCTTCATTTTCTCTAGATAGCCAGCTGACTCCCCGTCATTCTCATGCTTTGATGGTTTTCTGGTGCCACGTGTCCCACTATGGGATGTGCTTTTCTTACGGGTTTAGTGTGTATTTGTCAATTCATGCTGTCAAGGACTTTTTGTTTCAAGTCTTGTCTTGTTTTGGCTTTCCAATTGGGAACACTCTGTTCAGGATTTTTTTAAATATATGTTGGCTCCTGTGAGATAGGATTTTTTTTTTTTTTTTTAAGCTAGATGTTTTTAGACAAATACATTTGAGAACAAACTGTTGTTGAGTTGCTTTCAATTTAGTGTGAAAATTAAGAAATGGATATATGCCTGCTGTAAAGAGATAATAGAGGAGCACAGTATCGCTATAACAAAAAGTAGAGAAATACCTCCTGCATATGTAATCAGTGTTTGAAGGATGAAATTCCTTTGCTGATGGTGAGCTCTAAACTTAATCTATTGAGATAACTGCAATCTGACAGAAGCAAAGATGAGGATAACTGTTGTTATCCTGAGAACCTGTAGGAGAAACGGAAGGTATTAAAGAAGCAGTGCTTTATAGGCAAATGTATCTTTTGTATGTATTGAAGATGTCCTATCAGTTAATGTTTTCACTGTGATAGTTAAACGCTTGATGTTTTCACAGTGATAGTTAATTTGCAGTTTAAAAACTGGGCATGGCTTCTATAAGCAGTGTTGAAATTTTAATTTTTAATTACAGTTAGAATCAAACAACAGCTCCAAATAATGGAGGTAGGCCTTTTAATATTGACAAGATGTTGCATTTTGTTATCTGGATATACAATGTTTAATAAGTGGGGGTTTTTTCTGCCTGGTAGTTAGCAGGTAAAGATACAAGGTTGCCCTGCTGGTTTTGTTGCGTGTTGATTTAGTGAATTAACAGGATCCAGATTCACTTGCAAACAGTTGGAGAGGGAACTGACTGGGTGCGGGGGGACGTACTACAGTAGCAGCATTGTCTGGACAATCTCTGTTTGCAAGTAGAACTATACAGTGTAACATCGTTCTTTTCTTTGTGATATTCTCTAAGAATGACTTCGTCAGTGGTGATTAATGTAGGGGGCGTGTAGGCAGTCTTACCTATAGTCATAGTAACTTAAATAGCTATGCTATTAAATAGTTTATATCTGTAAAAAAACATGATAATCAGCTATTTAGCAAACTGTAGATAAGGTAGGAAGAAGCAGTTGGTGGCAAATAATTAACTTGAGAAAATATGGTTGCTTAACATTTTATTTTTAGTAGCAACAAAATAGAGAATATAAAGATGGTATAATAGAAGGTATAAAGAGAATATAAAAAGGAAAGGAGGGATAGAAAGGACTTGAGTATTTCAGGATGTTTTGTTTTGTTTTTAAATTTAAGCATTAAAAGATAGTTGGAATCCAGTACATCTAAACTATTAAAAAGGTGTCCAAGTCAATCCTTTGACTTGGCTTGTCTGGGAATACCTTGTTTATTCAACTGGTTTAAATCACTAATAATTGAAAGCGGTCACCTGAAAGTGCTGGAATGCATTATAAAATAAAAGTGATTTTAACTTCATAAAGTATTTGGATTTCAAAAAACTTGTCAAATGAATTATTATTTTAAATTATATAATTATTATATTAAATGGGGACTTTGAGATAGAGAAGGTTGGAGGAATATAATCTATAATTTTTAGTAACTAAAAGAAAAGTAGGACTGTAAGAAATAAACTGCATTAAAAGAGTAGCATTGAGGAGCTTAGTACTAGGTGGAGGTTTCCTGAGTATAATGCCAAGAACAAGGTCTGTCCAGGCTTCCCTCAGGCTTGCTGTAAATACTGTTTTTTAAGCTACGTGAGTTTTAAGAAATAAAAAGGAGAGAAGCTGAGGCAAGAATGTGAGCCTTTTATTTAAAATTATGCTTTAAACAAAATGCTTGCAATTTAAACAAATTCTTTCAGTTCCTCTCTAGACTTTCAGCTTAGTCCTGAAAGCACTGGGGGTATAGTTCTGGACCTGTGTGAATTTGGTAGAGCAGACATACACCCCATGAATCTGATTTGTCTAAATGTGCTCTGTTCTGTTATTTCTTGACCAGTTACAGCCGGTCTGTCCATATCCTGCTTCTCACCCCTTCCCCCCCACCAATAAAATTTAACTCAAGTTCACAAGAAAAAAGAATGGAACAGAGAAGGCAACTCTTCTCCAAATCTGGCCAGACCTGGAATGCCACTTTATGCATCTTTAACCTGAGCTGCTGCAGTTCATCTCTTACCTTTTGCTCTCAGTAGCCCAAAGCAAACGTTACTGCTAGAGGGGAAGAGTCTTCGGATGGAGTGGTGGAAAGGAAATGGCACAGGAAAAAGCAGGGGGCACTGGGAGCATTTGAGTGGGATTTTACTGGGACTTCTGCCTCCTTTCAAGCCCAAATTCAGTGCCTTTCCTGACTGAGAATAGCTTGTATGGGAACAGTAGTGGTTTGGCAGAGAGATGTTGCCAGTTCTGTTTTAATAGAGGAACATGGATTTGGGAAGTACTGGCTGGCTCAGCAGGTTCAGTTCAGTTGTAGTCTTGGGCAACCGCGTGATAGATTTTAGTTTCTAAAAGTGCAGAACATCTTATCTGCATACTGTTACACCGTAAAATACTTGCCATGTGCTGTAAGATTAGTAGAAAAAGACTCCAGCTGTAACAATGATAATGCAGAAAGAAAGCAGGAAAGATTAATGGCATTGCTATTTCAGGAACCATTAGGTTTGATAGGATTGTATGTTGGATCTTGTGACTTTGTTTTGAGGAGTAAACTGTGCTTTACACTGCAGAGGAGGGCCGAAAGGGGAGTGGGAGAAAAGAAGCAATATTTTGCAATCTGCTATGACTTTCTCCCCACCCTAGTAGCTCCAGATCTAGAACTGAGTTTAATCATGAGCATACCAGTAAGATGGATCAACCAGGGCACCTAGGAGAATATTTCATTGATAAGAGCACCAGTGCTATAGGTCTGCATCCTGTTTCTAGATATGGCTAACTTCTGAACTTCTGTTCTCATAACTGTTCTCAATATTTGTTTAGCCTAGCAAAAAGGAAAAGCTCTTCTGATTTATCTAAATAAAAGACAATATAGGTTCCTAACTATTCCATTTCTATTTTCTGCATCTGCTCCAGTTTAAGTTCCTGTTGTTGAGCACATATGTGCAGTTCTAGTCATCCAGTATTTCATTTAAGGTCTTATGCTTTGTACAATTCTACTGATACTTCCCTATTTCTGCTAAAAAAAAAAAAAAAGCCTTTTTGTTGTGCCTTTTAGAATTGCATGAGCAGGTTGTGCATGTGTAGCTGCTATTTTTGTTTTCTTTCAGTTAGCCAGAATAGCCAGCCTTCTTCCTTCACCTCTGCTTTAAAGCTGTAGGTTTTGTGGTTGGTTCCTTCCAACTTTGCATGTTTTCTAGTATGATGATCTGGTTATCTTCAGAGTGAGCAGTTATCTTCTGACTTTGGTGTCAGTTCTTGAAACACTCCTTGTCTTTTTACTATGATCGCAAATCTGCATGTGAAGCAGGCATGTTTCCTAGTGATGATTCCTTTTTATTCTGATAACTTGTCTCTTAAGATTTTCCTTCATGCAACTCCTGTGCGGAATTCTTTGATTAATCTTTATTCTATCTGTACGATTAAACTTCCTAAAATGTATTCACATCTGCCCAAGTCTGCTACCTTATCCCTTTCTAAGAAACCGTCTATCAGGACAAAATGTGATTACTATGACATGAGCTATTTGTAATGTAACTCTGTTATAATTTTGCTGCTTTTTCTATGCCTAATTACTGTCCCTAATGACTATCCTTAATTAGTTTGCTTCAAAAACCATTCTAAGATGACATTTCAGTTAAATTAATGTCCGTAGTTGAGTGAATACAATACAGTTGTTTTGAATATAGATAATGTTTACTTTTATTCTGGCATAGTGCCATAACTTTACAGAGTTATAAAAATATTTCATAGTAGATTTACACTTTTTACAACAGTAGTCCTACTCTGAGTCATGGGGGTTTGACATTGAGGTCTGTTCCAACCTAAATTATTTCATAATTCTATGAGCTACTTCATTCAGTGACCTAGAACGAGCAATACTGGATTTCCACGTTCTTTTTAGCTACATTAGATAACTTAAGTGTGTAACGTTTCTTTCATCTGAATGGTTAAATAGCAGTATCATTGTTAGGGATGCTGTTAGAATCCTCGTCTATGCTTGCTGCACTGTCAAAAGTTTCTTTAATCTTTAGGACACGCGCAAAGTCATATCCACCAATTTCAATACCACTTTACCTCATAGCACTTGTATTTGTTAATTTTTCTCTCTGATTTAAGGATTTTTTTGGCTTTTATCTTCAACCTATTGATCTATATTTCATTGAATTATTGAAAATAACATGCAATAAGTTCTCTTTGTTCCCCAGCTGTAAATGGTTCTGGGCATTGCTGTCTCTTATATTCAAAGAGTGCCCTGTACGTGGCACCCTAACCTCTGCTGCTATGTTAATAAAGTTCCCTTCCCATTGATCTCATTGCAGAAATGTAGAGTCACAAAGGGAGATGTGTTAAACTCAGAATTGAGTTGAAAATGGTGTAACTGGTAGGAAACATATGCAACCTTAAAATATTTAGTCAAATGTTTATTTCTGGTTGTAGCATGTGGAATGTTTGAGTAACAGTCCAAGATTTATTTTTAGGCTAGTTGGCATAAAGTAGTCTTCTCATATCCGACTTAATCGTCTTCTCTTAGGTTTTGATTCATTCTGAAATAGTCATAGTCTCTGGTTTTGCTTTTGTCAAAATAAATGATGTGGACATATGATTTTCCTGTATTTCTGCATTCTTAAACTAATGCTGGTTTTTTGGTAGGTTTGAATTTATTTTCAAATGGGCTTTGTACTTTTAAATATTTTAGTCTGTGTTTGTCAGAATGATAGCACTAATGTAAGTATCAACTTTCTTCTTTGTGGAAAATAAAAAGTTTAAAAAATGTTAAAGTAAACCAGAAAGTGGCTCTTGATATTGCAGGTGTATTAATGGCAATTTAAGGGATTCGAAAAGGCAATTTAAGGGATCTGAAAAAGAAACAAGAGGGGGGCTGAGTGAATGGGGTAAGCACAGGATTGTAAAAGTGACTTCTCACAGGTTAGCAGCCAGCAAGGCTCGGGAAGCTGTGGAAAAGGCGGAAGGATGCTATAGTGAAGGTTGCTAGGCTACTGCAGGGGAAGCACTTACAGAGCACTACTCAGCTATGCCGAGCATTTTTACTACCCAGCTGCTAAGTAATCTGTGTATAGTATTGCTGTTTTCCTGGCTACTGGCCGGAAATGGAAGTTTGAACTGCTAAGAAACGTTGTCCGTTTGTAGGATGAAACTTGGCCACATGCCAGTTATTACCTTTTGCAAGACTGACTGTTTTTGGTTTCGGTCACATTGACTGACAAGGAATGTCAGGAATTCTGCTGAACATGTTTGAAATGGCATAGCAAACAATAGGTCTTTGATTCAAGTATAAAAGTATAAAAACTCTTGCATTAATTTAACTTGCTCTGGTGGTGCTGACTGGTGAGGTCTTGGTTTGTCTATACCATTTTTGCCTTCATTTCTCTCACTCTGTGTTAAGACACTTACTGAAAATGGAATGAGGTTCTCTTTTTTCATCTGGATTTGATGTCATTTTTGACATATTTTTACTGGTACAGATTACACTCTTACAAATGATTTCTTGCAATTCCAAATGCAAGGTCATAGGTTTTTACTCTGTAAGGGAAGGTGATTCTTCATCTGCTTTTTTATTAATGGGTTCCCTGTATTGTGTTTTGCCATCCATGTAGTTGGAAAACACATGCATTTATGATTCTTCTTATTTGTAATTTAACCTTTGATCTTGGTCCCAGGAGATCACTTTAACAGAAAGTTAAAGCTAACAGTTACTGCAATAGACAGTGACAGAGAAACTGAATATGGAATTAAAATCATGGTGTGTTAATACCGATCCCTTTGAATTTGTTGTCTTTCTACTTGTGAGCTCTAACACAATAAACTAGCTCTCTTGTCTTTTAATACTATTTTGTGCAGGTGTATTACAACTCTGACAATACTGTTGTGTTGTGAACAAGTCAGACACTGAATACAATGCAAGAGCAAAAAAAGATAATTTACTCTTAAACATCCATGAAGGTGCAGTGGATATAGCATAACGTGGATTTAATCGGAGTCCAGTGTCAGGTTGCCACTTGAGGACTCCCAAGCCAAGCTGACTCCCCTGGTATATAGCCTCCTAACTTGTGCTGATTTGCAGCCTGAGGATTTCTTGAATGTAAACCCACTTTTTTGATATAAATGCTCTTTATGGAGTTGTATTCTGTGAATTTGTGTAGATGCTTTTTAAATCTATGTAAAATAATAGTATCTGCATACTACGCCAAGAATTCCAAAGTTCACCTACCTGTGTGTTGTGTGAACAACTGCCACGTGTTTGATTCTTATCTGCTAATTTTGCTCGATGATGTCCATTTCTTGTGTTGAGAAACCATGAACAGTTGTTACCTGTAGCTTTCTTTGTTCCATAGGTGTTCATACAGATCATTTCATGTTCTCAACTGTTTCTTTTCTTGGGGGAAGACACCTTCTCTATTAACCATTCCTTGTAACTCTGAACATGCGGTTTTGAGCATCCTGGTTGTGTCCTTCTCTGTGCTGCTTTCAGTTCTGTTATATACTTTCTGAAATGAGTAGGAACCAGGATTGGGTGCAGTATTAAGGATGAGTTTTATACATTGACATAATGTGTCCTGCTTTGTTTTCTAAGTCTTTTATAAGAATTCTTAACATTTGTTTTTGTTTGATGACTACTGCTATTTTTATTACTTCAGAATCTCATTCCAAAGGGAATACCTTTTTCACAGCTGGTCATCATCTGTGGGATGATAGAATTCTGGGCTTTCTTAAATTTATGTGCTTTACTTTACATGTCTTTACAGTGGATTTCTTATGCTAGTTTAATATCTACTCACACAGTTGCATAAAGAACTCATGACACTGTAGATATTTCTTGCTTTTATAGCTTAGAATTATCAAAAACCTTTTTCGTGTTTATAAATATTGCAATAACGTTTTCACAATTAGGACTGGATATTTTGTTTTGATTCCCGCTGCATTAATTTGCAAACTCAATCTTTTGCAGTTTTGTTGCTAGAGAAGATGGAACATGATGACATTTGTAATAAAACTCTGAAGATTACAGACTTTGGTCTGGCTAGAGAGTGGCACAGAACAACCAAAATGAGTGCAGCAGGGACTTACGCATGGATGGCTCCAGAAGTTATCAAGTCCTCCATGTTTTCTAAAGGAAGTGATATTTGGAGGTAAGAAGTTTGTCTGCTGAAGGACCATGTTCAATAGAACTATACTGAGGTTTTTGAATGAATTTTTATTTGGATTTTTTTGGTGGTTTCCTAGGTTATTGCCTCAGCATATGGCAAGTATAGCTGTTCTAAGAAACATATTCATTTCTCAGCATCTACTTCATTTGACCTACCTTTAGTTATTAATGACTTGCAAATTGGCAGACGGAAAATTACAGAAAAACTTCTCTCTTTTTTTTTTTTTTTTTTTTTGAGAAAGCAAGATCTCGTTAAGAGGAGCCTTTAAAATATCTATTGGTTAAGATACCTAAGCATTTTATCTGGAGTCTTAATATAAACAGCCATATACTCTTGATACATTAACATATGATCGATCTTGTATTGGTATGTTTACTTTATATCACATGTCTGAAAAGTCTCATTCTACATAAAGAAATGTGACCAGCCAGTTATTACCTTTTATGTCTGATAAATAAAAACAAGCTGCAAACCAGAACTTTGGCAAATGTTACCTTAAATTAGTGCTGTTTTTTAGGAATCTAGAATGTGATCGTGTGTAAAAGCGAACATCAGATCTAAGCTTTTATGTTCTATAAAGATATAGAAAGATTTTGCTCCCAGTAACTGGAGCGAGAAGAGTGTGTTCAGCACAAAATTGTTCTAACTTGCTCTCTAATTTTAAAGGTGAGGAACTCCCTGTGTAAAACTTGTGAATTTCTCATTAAAGACATTATTGTGGATCATATAAATAATATGTCTCTCAATACTGATGCGTTTTTGTGTTGTGTACTGTGGGATACAGTATTGTACAAAGGTAATTTAAACTTTAGTTTTAATTTGGTTCTGTTTTGTGAATGGGGAAAAGCAGTGATTGCACAATAGGCTCTAAAAGCTGCTGTGCCTCACCCTGAAAAGTCTACATTTCCTTTCTTTTTGAAATGTTTTCTCTCCCAAGGAGGAGAAGAATCTAAGGTAGCTATTTGGGGAAGGAGGGGAGGACTTTAATCTGTTTTCTCATGCCTTCTTATGCATGTTCTGTGCTGTATAATTCTTAAATAGGGTCCTATTTTGCTTAGATGCCTGATATTCTACAGCATGAAGTAATACTTCTGGTATTCTCAGGATGATTTTATATCTGCACTACTGTTTTATGACATCCATTTTTCTTGTGTCTGGAACTGATTTTCAGCATTTTGTTTACATCAGTCTGAGTTGATGCCCAGTTGAGAAACATCCTTGGCTTCATTCTTTTTTTCCATTCTTTCATCCTTTTTTCTTTTTTTTTTTTTTTTTTTTTTTGCGGGGTGGAGGTTGGGTGTAGGCGTTTCCCTAATCAGCTGTATTCCATGCTTAATTACAGGTCCTGTCCAGTCTTGTTGCTGTGATTTTAGGTATCTGAGGGGGTATGCTTTGGTGCAATTATTTTATATTCTGCTGCAACATTAGTTTACATTTTTGGAACCTACAGTATTTCTCTTCTTCGCCTTCTCTCCTGCACGCCTCTCTTGTAAAAATGTAAGTATTTAGCTCAATGATGGACATCTAACAGGAGAGGTTTTTAAGTAGAAAGGCTGTGTTGTACAGTATATAGTTTAGACCACCTTGGCTTCTAAAGATTTTCTGCTTACTGCACCTTGATCTATTCTGTTGCTTATCTTTACTCTTTCCTTAAAACAAAAGCAAATAAAGAATACCCTGGTTATGGGAGTCGTTTTTGTTTTAAAAAGCATTTAGTTTACAAATTTAAGTATGGGTCTCTAAGACAAGAACATAGTATATTGCAGGAAAGTTCTAAATTTTAATTACACATACAGAGTGCTGAGTCTCCAAAAGAAGTCTGCAGATATCTTTAAAAAAAAAAAAAAAAAAACCAAAAAACCAAAGGCAGTCGGGGCTGCTCAAGTATACTCACACTTGCAACTAGTCTTCCAGAATCATCCACTGCTCAAAAATGTTGTGGGAGTATTTTCGTGCAGAGCCTTCCAGGTTGCATGTTCTCAGGTGTCATCCTAGATAGCAGAACTGGTGCTTTCCAGGCCCTGCATGTGTATCCTTCTGCTTCCCAAACCAGAGTTATAACTACGGCATTTAGTACTCTTTGGCACGTGCTTCCAAATTCCCAAACAAGAATTCTGCTCTTTCAGCCCTACACTTCCATCGATCATCACACATTTCTTAGTGGTATGTCAGTCTTGGTTTTGTGCATGGAGCCTGAAAGTGCAAATATGCCTACGGATTTCCAAGTGCTGATGGTGTGCTTCAGCAGTGGTCTTTACAGTAATGCGCACCTCCAGTGTACAAGCTCTTGACAGGGCTAGGAAGCACTTTCTGTAGAGCAGAATTAGCACCTGCTTTTGCCTGGCACATCCATATAATTTTGAAGTGATTCATGCAGCCATGCTTAGTAACCTCTGCTTTAGAAGATGGATTGTAGAGTAAAATAAACTTTGAGAACTTTACCTTCATTTTGATCAGCTTTTAAAATATGTAAAAACAGCAAGTTATTACTGGAATGAAGTATAGTAAGGCTTAAATCACATTTGATGGCAGAATAATTTTTAATAATGAAAATACTTAAAATGATATATTCCTGAAAGTGTATTCATTTTCGTGGTTTAAAAATGTATAAATCAAGCATTTTATGCCTGTATTGTTTGCCTTTTGATAAAGATGGAGAAGAAGGTAGCTTTTGCTCTTTTAAAAAAAGCTATTTCTTAGAAGCTCCAGCTGTATACGTAGGACAACTGTAGGTGGGTTGGTGAAATTTAATGCACAAAGTAGCTACTCCTGTAGTTGAGAGAGTTAATAAGTAGTTGTTGTCCTAGATAATGACAGATTACTATCTCCCAAAACTCCAGCATGGCAGGACTAGAATTATAATTAGAATGTCTTTAGGGTTCGTCCCCACGGTTTCCCCCCAACAGCGCTGGCTCTTGATATTAAGACTGCTTTCATTAAATGAGATGCTTTCAGGCTGTTACTGTGTTGGTCTGTTTAAAAATTTTACAACCACCTTCTTGGCACTGTTGAAAGCTACTTAGATTTAAGGACTTGAATTGTAGATATAACTAAAGCTAATAGTCGTATACAACTCTTGTGAAAGATGACTTCTTTTTAGTTAAATTTATTGTTCTGCTTAACTTAGGAGTTCATGCTAAAATATGCTTACAATAGTCTGAACGAGGGAATTCCTTGAATTAAGAATGGTCTATGCCTGCTGAGGGAGCATGACGTTATTTTTACACTTCCTCTAAGCACACAGATGAGATGTAGTTCAGTAGGATTCCTCCATCACACACAAAACGTGTATGTGCTGCAGGAAGTGTTGTACTCATTGTCAGAAGTACCACTGATTCAAAACAAAATTGGAATTCATTATTTTATCCTTCTTTGAGTATACAAGTAAGTGCAGATATTATACTGGAAAAAAATGGGGAGGAAATTATTAAGAAGCCCAAAACGTTTCCTTTTTATTCTATTTTCTGTTTTTTAGGAATAGACCATATTCCTCAGCTTTTGATTAACTGTTAGCACAGGAAATCCATTAGCTTTCTAAGATTTTATGGCAGGCAAAACTTCTTAGATAGATAACATAGACAGAACATAGATAAACAAAACACTACTGATACTCATGCTCATATTGCGTAGTTTGCTGTCTTATTATTTATTAAAGTGATGTTGTAAGGTCTTGTATAATGCTGAAAGACGTTTTCTCATTAAGGAGAGAGTGATAGAAGAACTTTAATAGTTTGTATTGTTCTCATTGTCACATCTGCTGTAGTTGAGGTCGTGTTTCTATTAGTAACGGGTGCATAATAAGGGAAGGGGTACATAGCCCTTACCTCCCCAGTGCTGTATGCATTTCCCCTCATGTAGGGCAGTTCAGTCCAGTTCTGCAAAACTTGCAGGCAGTTTCTTCGCACACCTGGAGAGAAAGGGCAAGAGTAATACATTGTATTCTGTTTATTTCCCTGCTCACTTAACTATTCAAAAGCAGCAATAGGTTGTCCTTTTTATCCTTGTTCTATGGATAGTGGTTCCCTGGCAGGAAGAGATGGTGGCGGGAATTGAACACAGTCATGAAGTCCACTTTAAGCTTATATTCTAAAATTCTTGCTTCCACAAAAATGACTGTGAAAACTATCCATTTTGGTGGTGGTGGAATAGGAGCCCTAGACTAACAGCAATGATTGTGTTGTCTCAGCCTTTTTAAGGGCTTGGATCATTTGAGCAAGCCAAGCATTGGGCATACAGACCCAAAGAAGGTAAAAGCAACACCCAGCTATTCTTCTAGACTGGAGAGCATAGCAGAAATTCTTATGATTAATGCTGCTGCAATAGGAATTCCTATGATTCCCTATTTCTGTACCTGACCCTGGGAAAAGATCTCTTCGTGCCACCACCTTTCACTGGAGACAGTGTTGTTTTGTTTGATGTTTTGTGTTTTGTTTTTCTAGTATGGAGAAATTAGTTGTATGTGTGTAATCGTTTCTCAATCTTGTTGCATCTTCTATGGGAAGTGAAAAGTTACCAGACCTTTATATAACACACAAGGGATTAGAAATGCAAACTTCCAAATAAAGCTGAGGCTTTTCTGGTATTTTTTATTACTATTATTTAAAAAAAACCCAGCATGTACATCTAGGTAAATTGTTGTGAAATGTTTGGAAAGGGCCTGAATGCTCTGCTGAGGTTTTCTTTTTTTTTTTTTTTTTGGTGGGAAGAAGGTTGCTTGATTTCCTGTCATTCTTCTGATTTTAAGTGAGATTTACGTGATACTAGCATTTCTATAAAAGTGACTTCAGGCTACATTTTGAATAGGAGTGCGAGCCAGTCTTAGAGTTGCATCCAGTTTGGTTAATCGCTATTAGTGGAAAGGTGCAAGATGACTGAAGTAGAGCTGCTTGTTAAAGACATTCACCTTTGACACAGGAAATCCACATGAATTTCAGTACATGGTTGGACAGATACTTGTTTGTTCTTGAGTAAACAGTGTGTCAGTATTCAGAAAATAACTGTTAAAAAAATTACCTTTTGTAGTTATGGAGTGTTGCTGTGGGAACTGCTTACAGGAGAGGTTCCTTACCGTGGCATTGATGGCCTTGCAGTTGCCTATGGAGTTGCTGTCAATAAGCTTACTTTGCCCATTCCATCCACCTGCCCAGAACCATTTGCAAAACTAATGAAAGGTATCTATTTTGTTTCTTCCTGTGTATTTAAATAATTATGTTTTGTGGGTATGTATCCTTGCCTGTAATAGTCATAGGGTTGCAAAATAAACACCTCATTTGATAATGTGCTGTGTTTTGTTTTTCTTTACACAGCAATCTGGTATTACAGACAGTCAAATGTGTTTCTGAGGAAGTCATACAGTATATTGTGTACTGCATAAGTTCTTCAGTAGTGACAGAGTACGTTTTTTGCTCTGGTTTTAGTGATTTCCTTTTACACTCCAATTGCGTTAACTTTCATAAACCCCAGGATATATTATAGATCACTAAAAGATCGAGGTTAAAATCCCAAGGGGAAGAACTGCAAATGCCATTTTTCCTTCATTGTTTCTTCCTGAGTGTCAAAAACGTTTTGGAAATACTTAAAAGAGAAATAAACATTGCTTCCAAATGGCTATTTCCTTGTGTTTAATGAACTTCTTTACCTTTTATATGTGTCCCTTCTGTGCAGTACTGCTAGTTTTGCTATTTCAGATCCTAAAGATAGAGATGAAAAAAAACGAATATTAATATAAAACAGACCTCTGAGTAAAGGTATGTAGATGTCTCTTCTGTAAATGGAAAAGGAACTAGGGAAGCCTTGCAAGTAAAGGGAACACATTAGAACTTGAAGTAAGGTAGCAAGTAACTTGAAATTCATGTAGTTCTTCAAAATGTTTTATGTACTATTATAAACTGATGGGATTTTGATAAATTCTAGAATGCTGGGAGCAGGACCCTCATATCCGACCATCGTTTGCCTTAATTCTTGAACAGCTTACTGCCATTGAAGGGGCAGTTATGACTGAAATGCCTCAAGAGTCTTTCCATTCCATGCAAGATGACTGGAAATTGGAAATTCAGCAGATATTCAATGAATTGAGGACCAAGGAAAAAGTAAGTTGATTTTTCCAATTGCATGGCAGTGAAGGAAGGGTACGTGTGCATGTGCGTTTGTATGATACAGCAGTTTTGAACTTTTGAATTGTGGCGTACCGATATAATACTAGAAACCTGATTTAGTAGTGGAAATACACTTGAGGTGATAAACTACTTGAAAAAAAGGACTTACCCTCTCATTAAAACATTATCAATTTAATTTGCCTATTCTTGTTGGTGGATGTACTATTCTTAAATTCCATTAATACATTTCTGGACAGTATTTTAAGATGAACCTCTAACTGTCTTGCAGCAGACTTACTTTAGAAAAAAGGTTTGAATACTGGTTTTCTCAAATTTCAAATAATATTGCTTTTCCCCTTTCTTCCTTAACAAAAACAATACACAGTTCTGTATGCTGAAACTATAACTAGAGGTATTTCATTTGAAGGGAAAAGTTAAGTTTGACAGGAAGTGTAATTTTATTGTAGTTAAGTGAGGGTTATCATATAAATGGCTCATTCAAGAAGTACAGGTGGTGGAAAAGGAATATATGCACCATACCTGTGTCCCCAGAGAAAACAGGTTGTAGATCTGTAAACTTGGCACGTAGGCTCTTTTTAAAATGTGTTATTTTTTTCTTGGATATTTGAATATATCACTGAACAAACAAACCAGAGTTTATTTACCCTTTAGCTAAACTTTATAACCACTGCAAATTTTCAGCTGCTGCTGAACTTTCTCCTGAGCTGTGTGAATGAAAAGCTTTTCATCCTGTTCTATGACTGTATCACATGGCTTCTTTTCCAAAAATGGAATAGTGCTTTTATCTAGCTTCTTCCTGAACAGGCTGATAATATTGATCTCTTTCAGTATTGCAGGTTTGGAAATCTTCTTGCCAAATACTAATAAGATTGATTAGGTCAAAGTTGTACTCATGAATCAGCAAATCCAGTTTCTCTTGTTTATTATCCAGATTGCTGTCACTGATCATCTTTCCATATTCTTATATCATGATATGTTTGTGCTAAATGAGTGCTCACTGTTATTTTTTCACACTCTTTTTTAGTTACTTCAACTAGGTTTTGATCATTCTGAGGTTTATATTTTCTATTATACAACTTGATAAAGGTCATGTGTCCTCTTGAGTCCCTGTTAAAAAATGCTTCTAGTAGAAACAGATTCCTTCTTTGCAGGTCTGTCTTATAGTATAACTATTGCCCAGTATATAGTTGTTGTTATTTTTTTATGAAGTGGTAATAGATGAGGAAGAAGAGAATGGAGATGCACCGATTTGTGAAGAAATCTTTATAAAAGTCATAGTCGCTTAACTTTGACAAAATCAAAAACTAACCTCTTGTCTTGCAAGTCACTGCCAGTAGCCTTTGTCCTTTACTCCTTCTCATCGAGTGTCACAAATGGCTGTTTGTGGACTATTGACTGGTGGTTGGTGTGACATTACAGATCTACTGTGATAACAGCATATGTGGTATCAGAATTTAGAGATCACCACTAAGATTGCAGTATCGCCAATAATAATCTTATGTACTTCCTATCTGCCTTTTCTTCCACCATCTGCTTTTTCCTCTTCCATTTTTGTTCATGAAACCGGGTAAGTGTTGTCTGTGTAATCTCTGCCCTGCCTGCAGTGGGCATACAGATTGCTGGAGCTGGGCTGTTTGCCTCTGTAGCTGTCAGATCTCTTCCTTTCCAGATGGGTTATAGTCCCTCTACAGAGAGTAGAGACTCTCCTTTTTACTTGTTGTAGGATCACCAGCCACTGCATTTACTTGCCACAGCATGACATTGGGCATAACTCTCTTTTCTGCCCCTCCAGCAACTGCTCAACCAACCATTTTCCCTTTTTTACTCTGGGAGCAGTTGTAACAGGCATTTCCATTCAGGTTTGTTTTGGGTTTTGTTTTTTTTTTTTTTTTTCGGAAGCATTAGACCAGTGTAATATTTCCTATTGAAGAAAAATCTAACTAAATCAAGTTTAGGATTAAATAAATCAGCGCAAAACTGTGGGAGAAGAGTTATATTTGTGGTGTAAAACTGAGTTAAGCTTAATTAGGGAGGGGAAAGATAAAATGAAATTTACTTCTCATATGCCAAAGTAAACACATCTCCAAAGGCATCTGCCCTAATTGGGTAAACTTGTTTAAGAATGAAAGCATGTAACTTTGACTTAGACAAGGTTTTCATACGTACGGGCTTATTTAATTTGGCACATCAGATATTTTACTGTCAGGTACTAGGGAGAAAGTAGTGTCTATGAAGTATTTATGTAATAATAATAATAATAAACATAATAATAAACAAAACCCCCCCGCATGAAGTCTCATGCCCTGTAAAAGAGGAATGTAGCTGGAGGAATTTCCTCAAGGGCTTGCTGTAAATGAGTGATGGTGACGCCCACTCCAAGAGTAGATCACAATCTTCTTTTGACAAATGTTCTTGAGCACCTTACAGAATTCTTGCCTAGCTTCCTTACAATGGGTGTTTTAATTGTAGAGTGGTGTAGAAACATTGCATAACTAATTGCAGTAAGTCTGTTTTTAATTAGTTTATTTGGAAAAGAGTAAATACTTAATCTCTCAGTGAGGAAACACTATTACTTTTTCTAGACTGTCTAGCTTTTCAATACAGGCCCGCAACTTTTGCCTTGTTACTGAGCTTTATGGAACCTGGATTTGAGGACAATGAGAGATGGATGATCAACAGTGTCTCCTAATACATCTTTACGACTGTATTAATACAGTAATAAAGATCTTTTCTATTTAAACTCTAAAGTACCTTTATTCTAAATTTGAATTCATGCAGCTTCTGCTTCCAACGCTTGTTTTAGGTTGTCCAGTTTTGACTGGATGGGAGGAGAGGAGGAAAGTGAGAATTTGCAGCAATCTTTAAATTAAGTGATTAAATTTCTTTAAAGAAACACAAACAAAATCCCCATGAAAACAAAAAAACGAACCCCAAAACCATACTTGCTGGTGTGAAGACAGGCTCCTTTGGATTTCCAAGAGGCAGAACTGCCTTTTGTAAAACTGTGTATGTTAAGCAGAGTGGATTTAAAAAAATAATAATAATAATTTTTTTTTTTCCCAAATACTGTGTTGAAACAAGCTTACTCAGAATGAGCAAACCATATGAACTTGTCAATCATTTCAACGATAAGCAGTGTGTGTGTGTGCTATAGTTTTAAAGAAAAAGCAAGTATCTTTCTGAGGAACAGATACTTCTCACTGAACCAGTTTAGTTCAGTGTTAACCTGTCTTGTTGGCAAGAACAGAGAGGGGTTTTTTTTCACCTCTTTTGAAAACACCAAAATAGTACAGTTCAGGAACTGTATGCAATAGGGAATTGTGCTGGCATACAACATTGATGGATACTGATAAGCAGAAGCAGGCAGTCTACTCTGAAAAAAAACCCAAAACAAACACCACCACCACAATTATAAGACTGTACAGTGACAAAATGAATGAATTTTAAATAAGAATAGATTCTTATGTATCCAGAACTCTTATCGTAGCTTAATTTTAAATGCTGATTTTCTATTTTGAACTGAATTTCAATTTCTGTCTTGTGTAGAATTTACACAATCATATGTAAAAATGGGAAAAAAAAATAGTGAGAAACATGCAGTATCAGTCACACTGTAGCTTCTCATTTTCCTGTAGTCTCTTTTATTAGCAGTACTGACTACAACAATTCTGGGAAAGTCTGTTTCATGTGTAATATGCCCTATAGTATGAAGGGAGGTCTACTTAAATTTCAGATATATTGTAACAGATTTTGGAAGGTAAAGATTAAGATAATTTTAAGATGGTAAGTTTACAACTGTTTAGCCTTGGGGATTCATTTACCCTTAAAAGTTAACTAGCTTCCTTACTAAAACTTTTCTTTCTCCAAAATAAAAAAGACTAAAGGGAGAAGAAGAGCTATTCTATGGGATTGATGGTTGCAGAGTCTGTGGTGCAATTCAGTGTTAGTAAGTGTTTGATGTTGTACAGATACCTGCTAGATTTTAATTAAGAAACATCTGTCTTCTGTCTTATGACTTGGTTTATGCTATTACACTAATCCTCATTTGGTGTAATACTGATTGCTTTTCTAGATAGAAAAGTGCTATTTAATATATGGCTGAAAAACAGGAAAGGTTAGAAAATTTAAGATAAAGGCGTTCATTTGTGTATTCGTCAGGTCATTGACTTCATGGTAGTGCATAGGAGCTATCTAAGAGCAACCCTCATGCTCTGAAAAAGTCTCTGATGTGAAGTACTTGGAGCATGTTTTCTGCCAGGCTGTAAGCTGATAATCCTTGATTGGATGTATTGTCCCCATTGCCAGTGCTTATCTACCTTAAGTAAAGTGGCTCAAGTTAAATGGCTAAAAGGAAATCTGTAAAATGCTCACTTGCATCCGGATACAGAATCTTGGCTCATGCAGAATGAAGGACTGTCAGAGGGTCATATGTGCATATTACATGTATATAGTGCATCATGAAAATAGATCAGGAAGTACAACCTACAGTGCACTTCATATATTCTTCAATACAACCTTCGCATTATTACTTAATTTCCCTTGTGTGAATTTTATCTTCAGGAGCTTCGGTCACGAGAGGAGGAGTTGACAAGGGCAGCTCTTCAGCAAAAATCTCAAGAAGAATTACTTAAGCGCCGTGAGCAACAGTTAGCAGAGCGCGAGATCGATGTACTGGAGCGTGAGCTGAATATCATGATATTCCAGTTAAATCAAGAGAAACCCAATGTAAAGAAGAGGAAGGGCAAATTTAAAAGAAGCCGGTTAAAACTTAAAGATGGACACAGGATTAGTTTGCCTTCAGGTTTGCAATTTTTTTTAAAGTTCACAATATATGTAATGATTAAATTTGCAGCCTTCAGTTCCATGGTTAATGTTTTCAGTATTGGCTTCTATTTCAACTCATTGCAAGGTCCTTCTACCCTAATAGTGCAAAAAGGTATGCTAAGAATGGTAAGAATTGTATAGCCCCTGCCCCCCCCACCTCTTTTTTTGTTTCATAAGGGAACAATTTCCATGTATCTTTTTCTTGTGGAGTAGTCCTCATTTCAGCTGGAAGAATCTTCAGTTCAAAGTCCATTGTATCTGGAGGGAAGGGTTACTAACATGGGAGCCACATGATTTAAGACTGGTTCGAAGTTCAGATTTTTGCTGTCATTCTTTTTCTGCAGATAGAAAAGTACCTTTTTATCTCATTCCAAAACCTTCTAACGTGATCAAATATTCGTGCTGTTTGCCCTAAACTTGCTAATACCTAGCAGAAAAACAGTACTTCGTAAAGGCTGGAGGTACAAATGTAGTAGATCCAAATTGCATGCTTGTGCAGTCGCAAATACAACACAGCAGTTCTGATCTTCAGTGCCTTACTTCTTCCAAGAAAACACTGTAATAGCAACAGAAGATATTATTTCAGGATACAAATATGGTATAATTTGAATGTTAGAGCATTTAATTACACCCATGAATGCATTAAAATGCTCTCTTTGCAAAGGAGGTGTGTCTGTAGAGAGTTGGAGGTTTTTTAGTGTTAGGGACTGGTTTAGTGGTGCCTTTTTAATGTTACCACGAGATGGCACTATGGAAATTCAGGGTTAGGCCAATGGTTGGAAAATCTTCAGTAGTGATACCCAGCATCCTGGTGCCAATGGGCTTCCTTTCAGTGGCTTTCAGGTCAAGTCTGTCAGTTTGTTACTAATGCAGTAAGAACTTAATGCCATGCTAACACAGGTCTGACCAAGTGATAGCTGTCTGGTAGTAGGAAGGAGACAAAGAGAGCAGTAATAGAGTACTCTTTCAGCACTAGTGAAATACTCTTATTTTTCCTTACTTTAAAAATAATAACAGTAAATAAAATAAAAATCACACTACAGCCTCCCAGACAAGAATGTTAGATTGTTTTATGCTGTTATTTTGTTTCCAATTCTGCTCATATTTAACTTGAGAAAGTGATAAAGAGTTTTATTCAGAATACCGCTTAGCTCTTTGTTGTCAAGAATCATCCAGATGAACTTGTCCTCGAGACTGTTCTGTTGTAAGAATAGCATACAATCTAACTGCACTGATGATGGGGATTAGAGAGGGGCATATCATCAAATTTTATTTCATAGAGTTTTTCCTACTTGCCAGTATGTGTCGTTGTCCTTTTTTTACTACATTGCTATAAATACTTGTAATTCTGTAGTTTGATGTCTTGTTTGCCTGACATGTTGATAGATGTGACTTCTTTGTTAATGCTACTTTTTATGTTGTATGTGAATTACATGTTAAAAAAAAAAATAAGGGAAATCCGATTGCCATGAATATTTGATTGATTTGAGATGAAATACTGAGATTTTTTTCTTTCCCTCTGTGACAACCAACAAGATTGAATAACAGCTTGTGATGTGGATGTGTCTCAGTTTGGGTCCACTTGGACCTACCTGCTTTTATTGATGTTACTGCAAACCTATCGTATGGTGTCTGTGAAGATGTGAAATCCTGTCTGCTTAACTCTTAATGTAACAATTTAGGTACTGAGTTTTTTCAGTGTTTTTAACGTGAACATCTCTCTGTCAAGTCTAATTCATTATATAGTTTTGTTTCAGGAAGTACAGCAATATAATCTCCTGAAGAGTTTTGAATGAGAACATTAAAACTGATTTGTTTTACTCTCATATAGATTTCCAGCACAAAATAACAGTGCAGGCCTCCCCCAATCTGGATAAGAGGAGGAGTTTAAACAGTAACAGCTCTAGTCCATCAAGTAGCCCCACAATAATTCCTCGTCTTCGAGCTATACAGTGTAAGTCTCCACCATTTCTATTTGTTCATTTGGTCAATAGAGACTGTTTGTTCCATATACTCACTGAAACGCTCTTGGTAGTATCAGATTCCAGGCAGATTTCTGTCAGATTTCTAGGTCTCTTAACTTGTTCTAACATTTGCAACTTGTTCTTTGATGGGAGGGCTAATCTTGCTAAAATGAAAAATAATTTTCAGTAATTCAACATGATTGTGAATGCTTTAAATCATATCTATCCTTAATAACTTCAGGAACTCATTTGTAAACCAACTGGGATAAAACAACGAAGAATCAAAATTTATAATGGTAAAAGGCAAAGCGTCACGTCTAGAACCCATGTAAGATGGAAAACAAGGTTTTATTTTGGTATTGGAGTTGATAAGGGAAATCAGTTATAGACTATCAAAAAAAATATTCAGAGAATAAGGGAGTCATGTAATATGGAAAGGTCAAAGAATCAGCCAGCAACTCAACTTGCTTACAACAAAAGAGAAGCAAGCTTTAAGCAAACGCAAAACCAGGAGAAAATAAAGAAGCTTGCTTTAGTTTTTTGGAAACAAGAGAAAGAAACAAAATTGTGGATAAGCTTGTAGGTCTACATTATTCCATGTGTACTGATGACAGAAGGGAATGTGTGTTCATGCTTATGTGGTGGAGGTACCATGAATATGGAAGAAAACTGATCATACTGTTACAGTGAATCCCACATTTATATTTGGAAATGACATATGTAGAGATAGAAAACAGTTCCTACAGAATTCACTGTTTGCATTTGGACTGTCTGATCTATTGTGCAAAGTAGATTGTCCAATGATCCGTATTCAGCGTGGAATGCCTTAAGCTTCTCTCTCTGTGTGAAATCAGTGGAACCTGTTCCAGCTGGTTGCTTATGGACAGTGACTATCTTTTCTTGCGAGGGTAGTCAACTCTGAAGGAAGTTACTTCACAATTTGGCTTTATCAGATGTAAATATGGAGGAGGGGAAATCAAAATGCATGGGGATTTTTTTTTTCTGCATACTGTTCTGTAGCTAGATTATTTTCTATTTTTTTTTAAACCAGACTGAAACTTTATTTAAAGTTTGGATAGAAACCAGATCTCTCATCTCCTTTGGAATACCTCTTCCTTATGAAATCCGTGTCGTTATTAATGTCTAAAGGAGAAATGCTGTCTTTTCTGGCAAAACATTATTTGTTTGAACTGTAACTGATACAGTTCTCTGGGTGAAGACCATTACTACCCATGTCTTATGGATAAAGGAGAGAGGTGGACAAACCCTGCCTTGCTTTTCTTAATGAAGATTTGAGATGGAAGGGAGATTATGTAGTCTTTTTCAGAGGTTACCTGATATAGTATCTGTGATAATGGTTTTCTGACCTCAAACCATGTGGTGGGTTTTTATGGTTGGTTGGGGTTTTTTTACTGCAGAAAGGTAAGAAAGGTTTTTCTTAGTAGAATGTCATAATTACATATAAAATGGGACAGTCTTGTTTATCTGTGATTCTCCTTGCTCTATATGGAAATGCTTGGAAATGAAGGAAGTGTCAGGTATTGGCATGATTCTGAAAACTTGAGGGTTTGGTGGTTTTGTTTTCTTTAATACATAGCCTTACATAAGCTAGAGCAGTGCCACTCCTTGTATGTGTGCTAAGTGCTGCTAGGGATTTTTCTTTTTTTTTTATTTTATTTGAGCAGGTGTTTGTATTTTTAGGAGGAGAACATGCAAGACAGCATAAAGGCTCTCCTTTAGAAGTAGTACTCTTCTGTTACTGAGTTTGGATCCCTAGGCCTAACCTAAAAGCTTATCAGATATCTCAGGAGTATCTAGCTGAAACAATTTAGCTTCCACACCCATCTGCACCTGTGCAAAATAAATTCTCTTTCCCACAATAATGTTTTATCTTGATTTAACTTCAAAGTGCCTTTGTTTCAAGAAGACTTGCTCAAATACTGGTGATTTGAACAGGCGTATCTAACAATTGGTTACTTGATTGCTTTGTCATGAGTGAGTCTAGCTTCCAAATCTAAAAATTTTTTAAGTTAAAACAAAAATCTAGTTATTTGTAAATCTTGTTTTTAAAACAAATTCAGCTGATTTTAAAAGGTGTTTTAAAGGGAGGAGGAAAACCAGTAAGATATATATTCCATAGGTCCTGGAATGTGGTTGAAAATGGGAGTGTAAAGAAGGCAGAGTGCCGTACTACAGAGGAAGCTGTGCTGGGGAGAAGGTGTATGGTGAGGCAGGAGGAGAGTGCTGTGCAGTACATGAGCAGAAGAACCGTGGGCATGAAAATGCCACCTCATTTATCATGCTCTTATAACTAGCAAAGTTGTTTTTCTTTTAGGTCTCTCCATCATGGCTGTAAGCATGCTACATTGATAGCAAGCTACTTTTCCAGTTAGTTATATACGAAAACCTACTTGCCTGGGTCTGGTCATAGAAAAAGGATCCTCTAAACCATACAGTAAAAACCCGCTATCAAAAGATGTTTAGTGCCTTTATAGATTTGGGCTTTATGACCCAAAGATAAACATACAAGTAGGGAAACAGTTCTGTTTATGAAATTAACTTGACTAAGAATCTCTACTACATTCTCTTAATTTTTCCTCAGTGATTCCCAAAACAGATACACACACAACTAATGGCCGAAGAAACAGTATATATGTGTACCAGCAAGATGTAGATATCACAAGTGAATATGAACTTCCCAGTGGGGTTATGAAAAAAGGCAAGATTTCATTATGTTTCAAAGGTGCTGGTTCTGTTTAACGTTAACAGTTGAGACAGTGACAGACTAAGCATTTAATGAAGGTTAGGTGCTTTAAAAGTATAATTTGTTTTGGTGTAGTGAGAAAGAAAATATTAATCATTGTCAGAATTGCAATATTCTGTTTTATTTGATACCAATTGTTTCACAGCATATATTTTCTTCATTGGAATTTAAGTGCTCAGTCTAACTCACTTGTCTTAATTACCAAAATATAAGGTTCTCAGTTTTAGGAAGCATGGAAAATATAATTTTTTAAATTTTTTTCTGCTTTATCTTTAATTTGGGTCTCTTGTCAGCTTATAAATTATTTGTCTTGCTTGCTCATCTTTTTGGATTGTGGTGGTTTTTGTAAAAAAAAAAAAAAAAAATATTTTGTCTACTCCTTGTTGTGTTTCTGTGTCAAAATGGTTTTGCAGTGAAGAAAATATTCTGTTCTGTCAAAATATTTTGGGTTTAGAAAAACTATTTATGTGTGGGGTTTCTTTGTTTGTGTTTTCAAATCCAATCTCTAGTAACTTCAGATGAAAGCAATAGAACTTGGGGAAGGAGCACAGCTTATCACCAAGAAGAGTTTGAAGATGTGAAGAGAAGTTTTAAAAAGAGAGGTTGTACGTGGGGACCAAGTTCAGTTCAAACAAAGGATCGTGCAGATTGTAAGGATAGGTATGTCTGCTACATTTTGTTTTTTTGATAATACTGAGTGTTCTTGGTAACCAAATCACTAACGTAGGTGGTGAGCGAGAGGAGTTCTGCAGTCTCGAGTTAAAGCTTAAACTCATTCCTACCTTTTAATTAATTTAGGAATTACATTAATAATGAGTAGCTCCCCCACATAGACTGGAGAGTAAAACACTTACTTATCTTAAAGTTTTAGTGGCTTTTATCTATTACCCTTTTTCTCTGGTTTTTGAGACTTGGAACATACTGGGATGCTGAGCAACAAATGCATACCAGACATTCATGGCCTGTCTGCCTTTCTTGCCCTTCCTCACCTTGACTCGAGGAACTACAAGCATGGCCCCTAGTAGGCGCTGACTTTGTGTATGTGAAGCACAATTCACTGCAGCAACATCATTTACGCTGACCAACTCAGAGTGAAAAAGTTCTGAAAATCAGCTGGACACCTGTGCTTTCAGATTGCTCGAAACTGGAGATTAGCAGTTTTTCTGAAACAAGAAATCCTTTTCCTTGTTTCTTCCAGTACATATAATTATTTATAGCACCTTTTCTTTTTTTTCTTGATAGAGACATACACTCATTTACCTGTGGCAGCAGCTGTTTCCAGACCGTCTCCTGAAACTGGCTTTATGATATTTTTGTTTGTTTTAAAGTCACTACGTTTAATACATTTCCAATATTCACATCATTTCTTTGACGTAGTGAAACTGTTATCCAGGTTTTCACCAACTTTTGTTTTTAATAGGTAGTCAAGGCCCATTTTTAATTAGCTTCCTTTTTAGGCCTGAAACTTTCATCTAAGGAATACCTAATATAGGGCACGTATCAATTTATAATCATATGACTCTGTACTATTATATACAATTTTTTTTTACCTTTAGAAAGTTTTACTGTTTTCAGGTTATGTACTACATGTTTATAGTTTAAAAAGAAAGGTGTTTTAGTAATTTTCCGTCAAAGTGTATATAGGCATGGAATGCTCTGTAATATCAAAATAACTATTGTTATTTCAGAATAAGACCCCTTTCAGATGGCAGCAACCCTTGGTCAACCCTTTTAATGAAAAATCAGAAGGGTGTTCCCTTAGCTTCACTATTTGTGGACCAAGGTAAGAGCTATTTGTGAAAAAGTGAAAGTTGCCATATAATGGCATTAAGTCTACTTCCAGCTTCCAGTGTTATAAATTGTGTTGCTTTAATTCCTCAAGGATTATACAGCTTATTAGAAGAGTAGTCATGTTAGAAATAATTTTCTGGTGCAAAAAAAACTATCTATAAAAAACTATAAGTGTTAACATCTTTACGTTTCCAGCATTAGCAGCTAAGAAATACACATGGTGTGTGAGCAGTACCACAAAGATTCTTATTTTTTTTACACATTACAGGCTGATCTTCATATGAGGTCAGCAGTCACCACTTTTTAGCCTCTTCTAAAAAGAAATATCTAAATCAGTAATTGTCTTGATAATTAAATGATAATTAATGACTTTTATTGTTAGTGGGCTCTGCATAGTTGTTTAAAAAATGCATAGTCATTTAAAAACTTGTAAGCCCTCATGTATTCCCAGATATTAGTTCCCTGGTTTTTTTAATGAGACTTATTCTCTAAATTTTCAAGAAAAAAATCTGTATATTTCAAATTTTTGTTTAGGCAACATTTATTTACAGATAAATCACAAGGAAAAACATACTTAATCCTTTTAGGATCAGGAACATTATAGTAATACACATAAGAAGAAACACAGAGCTATTATGTACTGTGGCTATACAATATTCTTAATCATTTTCAAATTTGCAAACAGTTCCTATACTACAGATTCTCTTATCTGAAAAAATTAAGTTACCACTGTCAGGAAAAAAACTGTGATATAACTTGGTGTCCATACCAGTGGCTAGTTTTGTGCCAGCTGGAAGAGGAAATGGTAAGGTGATTGGGCACTGCTTTTTTTATTTTTCTCCCTAGGAAAAAGGCATTTTCATCTTCATATATACTGGTAGGGGTATAAATCAAGGCCTCACAAATAGTTGTTTTATAGATTTATTAGCTTACTACTAAACCCCAACATACAGAGAAGACTATACAAGTTTACATATTTGCATTTCAAATATTTCTGTGTTTATTCTGTAGCATTCAGTAGTTTATAGTGGAACAACACATGTAAATCAAATTATACCTTCCATTTTATTTGTTATTAGGTGTGAGATGTCAAACTTACTTTTTACTCCAGACCACTGTGGCCTAATGTATTAATTGGGAAAATGTCTAGTAACTCACTGGATTTTGAAACAGACTTAATTGAAAGTGTCGTAAAGAATCGGTTCCAGATCTTATCTGGCAGTTTGTATAGTACATTACTCCGCTGTTATCCATACACAGAAATACTTTCCATATTATTTGAAAAGCACTACCAAAGTGTTGCAAATCCTCAAATACCACAGAAAATGCAAAGACAATAACTGCTCTTCAACTGTGTCGAGTGCATAAAGGTTGGGAGGTACATTTTGTGTCTCTGAAAATAAAAGTATGTCTTTCAGATGTGGAAAACATAATTTATTTACAGTTAACTTGAATATTTAGGAAGATTGATCTGCAAGTTGCTTCTAATAGAATTTGCTTTCGAGTTGCTAAAAGGATGAAATTGTAGCAAAATAGTACTTCTGTTATTTTAAAGATTGTCAAGAGAACATGAAGAGGTTTAGAGTTAGGATGTGTTTCTGAATCTTACAGTGTGTCTCTGAGCCTCTGACTGCATCTAAAGGGGGAGGACAGTATACCTCAAGATTAATACTTGTGCAAGTGAAAGGAAATAATGGTGTACATATGCAGACATGCAGTAGCAAAATAGATGAATTGCAATCTTAAAGTATACTGTAATGTTTTATAGGTGTCTGTACTGATAAGAAACTTCTCCCTGAAGGTTTGGACAGTAAAAGACCAAAGCCAATTAAGTTGCCAAATCAGGCCTATATTAATCTACCTCTTTGGAAAGACGATCAGGGAGAGAATACAGTAGAACATGAGAGCTTTGAAGAAGGAACCTCTGCTAGTTCTACAAATAGTACTCCTCAAATGACACCTACAAACAGTCTGAGCAGGACACCGCAGAAAAAGAAGACTGATTCAGTGCTGTATGGGTGTGCTGTCCTCCTTGCATCTGTTGCCCTGGGCTTAGATATCAGAAGGCTGAACAAATCACAGGGTCCAGATGAACTCTTGCCTAAAGATGAGAAGAAGAAGCGTGATGGAATATTTCAGCGTGCTTCAAAATTTCGCAGGAGTGCCAGCCCTACAAGACTGCAGTCCAAGAAAGAGGAAACAAGTATTCCTTCCCTAAATCCAGCTGCAAATACTGTGAATCTTCTTTCTATGCCCTCCATTTCCACAAAATGCCTACTTCAGTCTGATAGTGAAGATGCGTTTGTAAGCGCTGTGCTTGGTGATTGTGGTCCATGTAGTTCCACTGATGACTTTTCATCTGAAACTTTTGATAGTAAGAGAGAACAGAGGATACAGCTGGCTCCTAACACAGTTTCTACACGATTAAAAAATCAGCCTTTTAATCATGGTCTGAAACAAGAATCTCAAAACGTGCCAAACAATTCCTCGACGAAGTTAAGTGTGTTGGGTCACAGACGAACCTTATCAGATGGGAACAATTTTCAGACCACAGGTGGGTGATCAAGAACTTAAAATGTAGGAAATTTTTAAGTATAGAGACAGAAAATGTAGGGAAACTAACCATTCACTAATGAGTTGCTAAGATTTTTGTTACACTGTAATGTGTTAGCTGAGCCACCATAACTACATGTGGGTAAGCCCTCTGTGTCTGAACCCTGAATAAACTACCACAGTTTGGGATAATACCCTGTTAGGAATGTGGGTATGGAGATTTAAGGAGGAAGAGATGGTTTATTTTAAGGCAATATCTATTTTTCTCAGGTATTGCAAAAATAGTCTTCCCTGGTCCTTTAATGTTATCAAGAACCTGCTTTTTGTGAAATGTACATTGTTAGCATCATGGCTGAAATAAAACTGAGACCATGTCAGGTGCATGCATTACGCAGTTGTGGACTTTGTGAGACTGAGAGTACACTTATTTAGTTTCACAGTCTGCATAGGTGAGTCATTGAGCATCATTTTGGTACTGCACATTTATTAACTTCAAGAAAAAGAAGTCTATTAAGTTTTGATTTGCTTGCTGAATGTCACAAGTTCCACGCATCCTTAAATTAAGCTGTTGATAAAAGTTTAAGCTGAAAGAAAGGTATTTAAATCTGGTCTCTGTGTAAATGGATAAGTTTAATAAGTTTTTGAAAAGTTTTGAATTTTAATAATGGTGTTCTGTGGTGGACTAAATGTAATATTCTTCGTGATATGCTGTGCATGTGTGATTACTCATAATAACTGGACAAATTTATGGGTCTTTATTCCAGTATTAACATTTATCCAGTTATTGGGTAGTTAATGGTTTCTCTATATATCTCTTTTGGAGCAATAAAATAAATTGTTATGGCTTCTAGCAGAAAGTATAGATGCAGAAATGTTATTTGAGCACTGCTAGTCCTCTCTTAGATTTCCCACAAATGTATGAGCCTCTTAATTTTTCTGGTCGGGGAAAAAAAATAATAGTGTTTATGGCAACCCAGTTTTACAAATGGCAAAGAAATCAAGAAGTCAAATGGTTTAAATTGTCTTTTTTTGTTTGGCCTTGCCTTTCCCTTAGCTAATGGATTTGCTGCAACCAATGATGTCTCCACATTACCAGTTCTATCACTTACTGGAACTCTGCACTCTCCGTCTGTTCAACAAAGAAGCAATCACAGTGGTGTTTCAACTGAAAAGCAAAGCGCTGTCAATATTATATCAAGGCCTCGACCTTCTTCTCTAAGAAATAAAATCGATACGTGGCAGATTATTCCACGTATTATTAAACCAAACTCTAAAGACTCTGAATATTTAGAGGGCAATGTAGATCCAGATGTTAACTTCTTGCCAGATACTGAGGAAAGAACTAACTGCCACATGCCCTCATTACTTGATATTGATGTGGAAGGTCAAAACAGAGACTGTACTGTGCCTTTATGTAGAATGAAGAGCAAAACTTGTCGGCCATCTATATACGAACTGGAGAGAGAGTTTCTGTCGTGAGTGCCTTTCATTTTAAAAATGTTTGCTTTTTAAAGGGGAACAAATATAAAATTCTTGTCCATCTAATGCTTTGTGCTGCTGTTTTTTGATGTACTGTGACAAATAGTACTAAAATTATTAAAATGGGCAGCTTTCTTAAGAAAGTGTAGTAGGTGCCTCTTTCAAATGTTCCTTGGAATCCCAGCTGGTAACTCGAAAAGCACAATGCTGCAAAATAGGTGAACTTTATATTTTGAATAACTAAAATAACATGCCCACCTCCCTCTGCAGTGTCACAGAAGTTTTCTTTAGGTTTGAGGGGTTTTGCTAGAAATTTAACTTTTGCACATTGAAAAAATGAATGCTGTGTTCCAACAAGAAGAGTTTCGCCTCAGAAGTGGTTGCCTGCAGCTTGCCTCTGTGGCCTGCAGAATTAGGGAGGGGGGCAGGGGATTTAAGGTAAGGTGCTGGTGTAGGAGGCTTTGTTCACTCCTCATTAAGTAGCTGGTTACTTTTTGGCATTTGATACTGAAACTGATTAAGGACCAGCAGCTGAATTCACAGTCTTTGCGAGAAGTTTCAACTGTGTTCATTAGTTTCTCCAGAAAGTTACACTGCTTGTATAAACACTTAGGTTTCAGGCACCATATTGAATTGAGAGGGTAAACTTCAGTATTGTGATTGGATTAAAGGTATTGGACATACTTTATAATGTGAAACATTTTTTGTAGGTAAGGATAAGCTGGAACGTAAATATTTGTACTCTTAACCTGTTGAAGACTACAGTGTTTGCACTGAAAACAATATTCTTGGTTTGGGATTTTTTTGTTTGTGGTGGAGGGGTTTGGCCCCCTTCTTATTTTCGAAATTCTGCTGCACCTTGTATTGAGGAAAGATGGTGGGTTTTAAGGATGATTGGTTTTGGTTTTAAGTGAGCCAATGGTGCTTTTTACTGCACTCAAATTTTAAAACTGCAATAATATAATATTAAATCTTTCAGTATAGTCTCTGCAGCTTTTCTTCCAAAAGTTACTACTGAGTGCCCAGTTATTCACATTTAGGAATTACAGGACAGAAACAGATATGCTTGACTGGTTTTCAGTGATAGAAAGGTTCCAGGAAATTCCAAGTAATTAATTGTGGGGGGAGGAACACTTAACCTTGATAACATTGGTAGTTTAATTTTTCACAGTATCACTAAGAGATTAAATAAAACCAAATGCACAGTAAACTTTCCCTCATGAAAGCATTTCTAGAATTAAAGGAACATCCCTCATATTCCAGTATTTGAAGTCTTAATTTTGCATATCATTTGACATTTAAATATTCTTCATAAATGAAATTAGATCATGTTAGAATAAAGCTACTATGTTTCCATCGGAACGCTGTTTTGTTGAGCCCTTTGTTTTGAATATTTTCTCCCTTGCTCTGGTGTCTTGGGAGTTCAGTTGTTAAATAGAATACACAGTAGCTTAAAGCTTCAAAACCAAGGGATTAAAAAAGAAAGTTTCGGTTCTAAGGTTGATATGCAGTACAGTGGCTACCTTGGGGGTGACAGATATATAGAAAAATCATGAATTCTTAATCACAGAGCAAAACACAGAAAATGCAACTTCACAGCTCTCAAAGTGAAAATAGACAAGGATTTCCTTAAAGTATTAGTTTACCAAAAGTAAAGACATAACCACTAGTTGTCTGTAACACTAAATGCTTGCATAACAAATTAAGTTATTACATTTTGTTCAAACCTGTTTCTGGTTCAGTATTCTTATTTCTTTGTCAACACGATTCAAGTTGCATACTGTTCTTTGTCTTTTGTTTAAACTTTAATTTCATCAGAACACTTTCACAGATGAAGTCTATTCCAGTTTTAATACAAAACGTTTTCATAAAATAAAGTCAGGTAATGCACATGGATCAAATTTTAAATATAACTTGATACCAGATTTATCTTCAAGGCTTAATTAGAATTTTGGAGCATTATGTATATTTCAGCTCTTTATTGATCAATTATTCATGTGTAATACTGAGAGAAAAGAAGTTGATTGTATTACATGCTTCTGAAGAAAGTGTCTCTGGCTTTCTACAGGAAAATCTCAGGTGCTGAAAGTATTTTGTCTTGTAAACTTCTGTTAAGTTCTGTACTTTTAAGGTTTATATAATTTTGAATGTTGAATTTTGCACCCTGTGTTTTATAACCAATAGTGTCAGGATAAAAAGCCCATTGTGAGCTATATTCTTTTCACTTATTAGTGGTTTGTCTCTCTTGTAATTAAACAAAGATTTCTGTTCCTGTTCAGTGGATAATTTCCCATAAGAGTGGGACGTACAATATGACCAGCCCAGTGCGTTGTAACTAATTTAGGAGTTTGTATTCCACCTCTTAGTCTGAGACAGTTTAGGTAAGCCATCTCAAATACTTCTCTTATGTGATACAGTTTTTTTAATCTATAGTCTATAGTGCTTTATAATTTTTTTTAATAGTTTAAAATTATAGGCCAGTCTTCACTGAGATTAGAAAGAAAAAATTATTGCAATCATGGTTTCACAATCTGTATTTCACTTGTCACCAGAGAAACTTTCTGTAAAGGTATGGGAATCTGGTATGCATTAAGTCTTCGTGGTTAAAAGTATATTTATTTCAATGTAGGTTAATAGCCTGACCAAATAATAATTTATGTTGATTGTTTTAGCATAAAACTGAAGGTGCTTACACTACAAAGATTAAGGTAAACACTTGACTGCTGTTCTACAAAACCTGATGATTTAAATGTTTTTATTTAAAAAAATAAATGTTTTGTAGCTACTGTATTGCAAAGTGACCTGAATTTTCTTGAAAAATATATTTTAATGCCTTCTTAATACATACAAAGGAGTTCTCTGGTGAATAACCAGGAACTATAGGCTATGGCCAGCCTGTTCTTGGAAAATTAGAATGTAATTGTTACTTTAAGATTAATTGTCCGGTACAGTAACATGAATGTTCCTGTAATTTCTTGCAATTGGTGTTGACAGAAGTATATAGTATGAGCTTGTTCTTTCTTTCATGTGACCATAATATTTCTTTTGATGCTTTAACAATGTTGGCTGGTTATCTTAGAGGAGACAGACCAATGTTTATAAATACATTCTGCATCTGATTCAGCATCGAGAATACAGGTAAGGAATAACATATTTCTGTTGTGGGTTTTTTGGGGGAGGATGGTTTGTTGGTTTTTTGGTTTGGGGGGGGTGGTGGTGGTGGTATTTCGATTTTTGTTGGTTGGTTGGGTTTTTTTAGGCAACTGAAGCTAGTACATTCTTTGTAGTATTTTCTAACACCTTGTTTTGTGAACTTCCCTCTTCCCCCATCATGCTATGGGTGCATGAAAGATCTCCATCTTTCAGTAAGGAGAAGAGGAAGTATCCATTTGCACAGTGGCAACAGGCAGGACACAGCAAAGTCTCTAGCAGTGCAGCAAAATTCAAAGCTGTAAGCCCAATCTTATAAAGACATGTCTGCATAGACCTTTCAGTGAGGCAGGCTAAATAACAAATACAGATATATATATAGAGAGATAGATAGATATACACAGCCTGTGAGCACCAGTATCAAGCCCAGATTCTAAACCAAGCTGCACAGGCAATTTATTTTATACACAATGTTATAATGGTAATACTAAGATTTGCTTATGAGTGTGTGGTAATGGAAAAGATCCCATTCTCACTAGCCACCTCCCTTTTTAATATAACTAGTCAGATCACTACAGTGCATGCATTATAAGGAGCTAATGAGACTCTGTTATCTAGTACATTTTTTGGTGTGAGTTTGGTGGCGCTTAAGATTTGCGGTATTAGGTATTCTAAATTAAGGCCGGAGTCCTTGGCAAATGTGTAATGGATTTCTCCCTGAACGTAAGTGAAAATGAGCAAACCAATTTACTTTTCTATTTCACAGAACCACAGGATCATTTAGGTTGGAAGAGACATCTGGAGATTAAACAGTCCAACCCCCTCTGCTAGAGGAGGTTGCCCAAGACCACGTCCAGTTGAGTTTTGGTGTCTCCACAGATGGAGACTCCACAGCTTCTCTGGGCAATTTGTTCCAGCGTTTGACCACCCTCACAGTAGAAACATTTTCTCATGTTCAGATCAAATTACCTGTTTTTTTTAGTTTGTGCCCATTGCCTCTTGTGCTGTCACTGGACACTGCTGAGAAGAGTCTGGCTCCCTCTTCTTTCCTCCTTATTATATATTTATAAACAATGGTAAGATCCTCCTGGACCCTTCTCTTATCCAGACTAAACAGTCCTAGCTCTCTCAGCCTTTCCATGAAATATCCTCCAGTCCTTTCATTGTCTTTGTGGCCCTTTGCTGGATTTTTTTCTAGTAAGTCCATATTTTTCTTGTACTGGGGAGCCTAGAACTGGACCCAGCACTCCAGGTGTGGCCTTACCAGTGCTGAGTAGCAGAGAAGTATAACCTCCCTCAACCTGCTGGCAACACTCCTAATGCAGAATACCATTGGCCACCTTTGCTGTAAGGACACGTTGCTGGCTTATGTTCAGCGTGTTGTCCACCAGGATCCTCAGGTGGATCCTTTTCTGCAAAGCTGCTTCCCCAGTGTGTACTGGTGCGTAGGGTTGTTCTTCCCCATAATGCATTTCCGCTTCATGAGATTCCTCTAAGCCCAGTTTTCCAGCCTGTCTAGGTCTTTAAATGGCAGCACAACTATCTGGTGCATCAGCCACTCCTCATGGTTTTATATCATCTGCAAATTTGCTGAGGATACACCCTGTCCCAGCATCCAGGTCATTAATGGAGATGTTAAACAGTGTTGGCCCTACTATCGACCCCTGAGGTATTCCACTGGTGACTTGGTGACATTTAAGCAAATTTAACGCCATCTCATATTATTCATGTAATGTAAAATATTTTTTTTAAGTGATTTATGTAACTGCTACTTTTCAATTACTTTCAAAGGCTTTTTTTTCCCATTTCAAAATAAAGGTATAATGACCAGTCTCACATCTAGGCTTTAGTGAATTGCTTTCAGTCGTTGAGATCTGGCATCAGGATGGCCAAGTTCAGTGTTTCTTAATGTAACAGCTTGTATCTGTTCAAAATCTTTAGTTTGCTTTAAAAGCGGAGTCATCAATTCAGCCTGAGTGACCAAACGATTCAAACTTCAGTCAAATGTCAAATTTGGTGTTACTTCTTTAAGAGATCATTAATATGGAGATTTGTGCTCTGCAACACTGCTAAATAGACTTTTAAACCATTTGCATTGTATCGGAGAACATCAGCCTTCCCTCCCACCACACCAAAGTATGCAGTTACGGGATTTGACAATTTGAAAATCTTGTGGCTGCTGAAGACATTCATGAATACTCTGGTCTCCAAAGGGGAGACGGAGGGCACTACAAATGAACTCCTTGGTAGAAGGCTGTTAGCGCTTCTCCAAAGAAAGGTGCCCAACGCAGCCATGCCTACTGTAACTGCTGAGTTCTCTGCGTGCCAGAGAAATTACACAAGTGCTACGTTGTCCTGTCTCCCTACCAAGAGTTCAAATATACCTAGCTATGATCTTTGATGTAGTAGTAGTCACTGTGAACAGTCTAGTCATCTGAGGGCTTGACAATCATTATGAAAGCAGGTCGGAGTCCGCATATTTGGGGCCCAGGAGCAAACAGAAAGAATAGGATTATTCATTCCCCTTACTGTTTTGCAAATCACTCGAATAATTCAAAGGTTTCTAAACTCCCTTTTATGGCAGACAGGATTAGGCAATAATATTTTACAAAGACTTTTTACTCTCTGCTACCTTCCAGACTGAGAGTGATGTTTGTTCCTTGTGTTAGATGCCGCTTTTTATGCCTGATAAATGATATCAACTGTTGGAGGGATGCAAGGTATTTTTCCAAGCCTGATGGAGAGAGGTAGTGGTGCTAGGAAGCCAACAGATCAAACATAAGGTGTATCTGCCATTAGTCTAGGTAAGTCAAAGACTTAGTAGGTGTATATTGTGCTTTGATTTAAGCTATTTTGAGTGCATCGTTCCTGAGGGTGCTGGATAATCTCTTACAGGCTGTTTCCAGGGGGAGGGTATTCGCCCAAAGGGAATCCACTTCTGCTCCAGAAGTAGCCTGCATATGGTCAGATGCCTTCTCAACTCTGTTGTTAGGGAAATAAGTATGCATCTCCTTCAGTGCACTTGCCACCTGAAATGTTTAAGGCAGAAGTGGTGATGGCGATTCTATCAGCCATTGTAGTTATCGAAATACTTACTTTTTTCACGGTAGAACCCCTGAAATTATTCATATTGGTGGCTCCGCTCTGGATAGCAGCAATTTTCATCACCAAGGCCCTGATTTCCTTCCTGTTTATGATGCAGGTACTTGATGGCTGGCTTGGGGCCAAGATAGAAACACCCTAGTTTACCCACAAGAAATACTTGTTAGACAGATGTTTGTGGGCATGGCAATAGCCTTGGTTTGTTTTTTTTTTTTATTGTACCCTAGCCAATTTTTCAGGTTGTTTTTTTTTTTTTTTTTTTTTTGTAACCATGGTTGCTCTTCTCTGGTTAAGCAAATTCTGTTGGTATATAGAACCAGACCATTAAGAAGAAAACTTGTATTGTTATTATCTATAGCTAGAAGATGTAAAGAACAGATACTGTCTACGGTGACATCACACTGGATAACTATGTAAGGTTTATTAAGAGTGTTGTAGCATGGAGTTATCACCTATGATCACTTTAGCAGGTTTGGGGAGCTCTACGTAATATATTCTTCTCTCAGGCCTACAGAGCTGACATGGGGGTACTGTTTCCACAGCTGTACTAAGTATTACACAGTATATTTAGAAGAAAAGTGTGTGTGTGAGACTGGGGGGGGGGTTTGTTGTTTTTTTTTTTTTTGTTTGGGTTTTTTTTTTTTTTTTTTTTTTTTAAAACAGGGTTCTGAATCCCTTCCAGAAAGTCAGGGATGCTCTTTGTGTTTGAAAGCTAGGTGCTCAGATACTAAAAGGAAAGAGAGATTATCTTGTAGCTATAAATATGCTCATAGAGTATTTTTCCCCCTTTACCTTACAATCTTTTTAACGCTTTCAGGGTTTTGAAGGAAGAGGAACGGGCAATGCTCCCCCTTTTTAGCTATATGTGAGGCAAATAGGGGCATCTGGCTTATGTGTGGCCCGAAAGATATTGCTGAAGGTAGTTCTCTGATAAAAAGCACTGTGTCAATGTCTATATAGTATGAGTGAATGCTTTTCAAAAAAAGAACTACCTCAGTTTTTGTGTGCAATGATTGTAGTGCTTGTTTTGAATTCATTTTTTTTTTAATAACTGATGATTTTTTTCTGAATACCTGTGGAAGTCAGGATAGGATGAGGCTGGGTTACAGTTCAAAAGAAGCCCAAGTAGGAAAGTTTGTCTCCACTTTCTCCTTTTCTATATAGTCCAATTTAAGTTTATCATGCTAGTAACAGTGAAAAATCCAGGAGATCCTGTAATCCACAAAAGCCTTCATTGTAAAATACAGTACACTAAAAATAGCAATTCAGGACTGAGTGTGAGAAACAATGAGATTAATGATACACATATTGCATATGGAAATCTATCAATATCTAAATCTTGTAATGCAAGCCAATTAGCTTTTCTTTTTGGAAGGGAACTCAAAGGATCAAAACTGGAAAGTATTGGTTCACTGTGGTGTAACAGATGACAACAGGTGTAGACGAGACCAGTTGTATTATATTTTAGAGACCAGTTATTTATCGCCCTTTTCCACTTACAATATGGTTGAACCTTGATTTCACATTGTGGATGATGTCAAAGGATGTCCTGCAGATTTCTTCCGATGTTGTTCAGGGTGTGTGCACTAGTGGAGTTACTACAAAGAGGGGCAGGAAACTGGGTTCTCTGCTGTAGTGGACGTAGGCAAAGCATCACTCTTGACTCAAATCTGTTCGTTCTCACAAGTGCAGCTGTGCTTCCTGGATCTCTTTCTTCATCTGTTTCTCTGAAGCCCGTTTCTCTCTGTTTCTGGAACTATGCCCAGGGTCTTGGTTAAGGACTTCTTAGGATGGATTGATCCCATAGATCAATTGGCTTTCATCTAACAGCTCTCTTTCTGTGGTAGGAGGCACCACCAACATGTTTGCTCATTTCCTCTTTTTAACAGTGATCCCCTATTGTAAAAACACCTCAGCGTGCAGCAGGTCTCCCACGTTTACAGGCATGTGTAAGCATCAGGAAATAAAAAAATCAGTTTTGTGGTGTGCTGCTCTTCACCAGTTCTCATAACAGCAATTCAGTGGCTGGTGCAATTAAGTGTAGTTTTCCAATATTAGGCGTGCTGGTGGTCTCAGAAAGGAGGGTTAAGGTGTTTGTTCTGAGGAAAGCTGATTTTAACAGAGATGGTTATCCTGTTTCCCAGGGGCCTCATTTTGTCGAACCTTCTAGAGTAACCAGTATCATTCCCTTACCCTAGTCCGTTCACAGGTATGTTGCTTGACTTGTTGATGCTTGTCTGTTAAGGAATAAAAAGCTGATCCTGTAGAATACACCGCAGAATAATTTTATAGTTGCCCATTGCCAAACGTGACTAAGTGGAAGTTTTTCCACTGTGTTGTAAACTGGGTTTTTTACAGCACTGGCTTGGCTGATGCTCCAAGAGCATGGCTCATCCGTGAGAAAAGTAGTTACTTGCAATGACAAGGGAACAAATTGTTTCTGTCCTCATTGCCAACAGTCTCTAGGTTTCTTATATTCCACCTCTTTTTTTTTTTTTTTTCTTTATCAGGGTAAACCATACAATTCCTTAAATCTTTCCTCCTGAATAACTTCCTAGAAATCGTCTGACTCTGTGGGCTCTCTGTTACGTTCACAATTTGGGAGGAAGGCAAAGCAGTGTCCAAACATCTCTAGCTGAGACCTTACTTGCATCGTCTGTGACAGTATTAAATGCCTTGTCATAGTCAAAAGACAACTGTTGCTTCTCCCATTGCCAGAAGGCTTGTTATACTGTCTTAAAAAGAAACTAGATTAAATTAAGTCTTTTTGAACACATAGTAGCTGTTACTTGTCATTTTTGACGTGCTTTCAAAGGGTCCTGATTGTCTTTTCAAACATTTGAAGGAAAATTGAAGGTGAGCTGGCTAGTTCATAATGTACCACCTCCATACAAAAGAAATCAAAACAGCACCATCTGTTCTTTCCACAGTCTTTTGCTTTCCCGTGGTTCTTGGAAATGACTGCTCTAATCAGATCGGCTTCAGAACAAACTTCATCAAGCCCAGCTAATTAGTAATGGGGTTTTTTTCCACTTTCTAAGCTTTCTCTACACTGCTTCTTACCTACTTAGGTTGAAGTCTTACCTTTACTTGTTGGTCTTAATTGTGCTAGTAACTGTTTAACACTTTTAACACTTTTGCAAAAGACTGATGCAAATCAGATAATACTCATGATTTCTTGGCATCAACTAATGAGGTTATGGCTTAGCCTGCCTGCTGGGAATTGTATCACTGCTTTTCATGTGGTTTTTTGCTTGTTTTTTTTTTTTATTGCTACTGTATTTATAATATGACTTATTTTGGGGTTTTCCTTCCAGTTTCACCTCGTTTGGTCTCTGTGTACTCTTGCCATTTTTTTTAAACTTCTTTTTCTCTACAGGCTTTTGCCTTGTATTTGATATCAATAAAGAATTCACAATTTACCCAAGTTGGTGATCTTCTATAATTTCATTTATCTCACACTGAAATAGTTTGAAGCCATGCCCTTGATCCAAAGTTTCTAACTTTTTTTTTTTTCCTTTATATTTTTCAGCCTATACTCAGGTCCTTCAGGTGCTGAAGTCTAATTTTGTCAGTTTGGGGAAGGGAGATTGAGGAGTGTCCCCTTTTGAAATAAGTTCACAGAGATTTTTTTCAACACCTGTAGTTCTTCATGTATTTTGGACTACTGAGCAAGCATATTAATATTTGATAAGTAAAGAAACATTTCCATCTGTTTCCCATTTTTAATAAGCTTTGTCTTTTATGATTTGTATTCTGGTCATGATACTTATCATAAATTACACTAATTGACTCGTAATCTTTTTCATTCTATTAAAACTTTCAGCTCTTCCTCATCCTTACTGTGGTTTTATACAGCCATCAAAGACTAGTTTCATTCACTCTTCTCTCTCCTTGATTTATTGTGGCCATATGTATAAATAAATGTGTCTGTCCTCATTTTTAGGTCCATGCGCAGGTTGCCTTATTATTTTCCTGTGTGCCTTTGTCAACTGCCCCATTCGATCCTTATTTAAAATTTTCCTCACTAGGTTAAGAAATCAATGTGCTACATGGAGTCTTTGTCTAATAGCTTGTCTAGGTAGGCTTGTCCGCAGAGGTGTCCGATATCAAAGAGTTAAAAACACTGTATCTAGGTGTTATCAGTTCAGTGACCTTTCCCATGCCACTTTCAACAATAATTAACAGTGCTGTTTCAAGGAAGATTTAAAAAATGTGCCCATGTAATTGCATTGGATCAATGCAGCCAGTTTAGTTCATATTTGGGGTTACAAAATTCAAGTACTTCAGGAGCTCTACAAATTTTTAAAAGGTCAATTGGATGTAAGCTTCTGAAAACTTTTATGTACGTTTGATTAAAATGTATGTTGTCCTTTTACTGTGTGACATTTTTAATATTTTATCTTGAAAATTTAACATTGGCCAGCATCTTCTAAAATAGCTTCACTTTTCTGCAGTTTTCAGTGGGAAAGCTGTAGCTACAGGCGGTACACATTGGAGGTCAGACCAGGGTTCCAGGACGAGCTTGGCATTTGATCTTGGGCAAGTAACTTAACTTCTTTGTAGCTCACACTGTAGCTCTGGTCTGTAAGATGAGCACAAAGATTTCATCCTTTTCTGTAAAGTACTTAAGAGAGCTGTGATCAAAGGCACCATGTTTCAGTGGTAAACAACAGCTACAGCAGAGTTAATGCCTTAACTTTGCAGACAAAGAGGAGCTCTAACTCTTAGCCCGGGAACTGAATACACTGCAGCTGAACACACTTTTCTTTCAAAGCACAGGTTCCTTGCAAGTTAAAGTTTAACTTTGGTAAGGAATAATTCCACTAACAACTGCCTGCAATGTTTTAACCAGTAATTGCCACATTAGGGAAATAATTACACAAAGTTTAGTGCATTTTTTTTTTTTTAAGGATTCTAATGATTGGCCAAAGCTATTGAAACTTGGCATTGATTTCCTGTTTCATACAACTACTGTTACGTAGTTCTCCCCTGCCCTAAATTCATCAGGATACTAGGTATTTTCTTTTGTTTGAATGAAAGGACTCTATATTTCAACCACTGCTGCTTAATACTACTCTTGTAAAGCTGCATTACCCGATGGCTCCCCATTTATGAGGGGGCAGTAAATATGCAAATATTCCCTAAAGAAGAATTATGTTACAGCTCTTGGCCCAAATGTCAGGATGAGTTCCTCATGCCGCTTTTCACAGTAGCGTTCTCTCTTGGAACTGCTCCAGCTTTACCTTGGAGATAGGATTTGATAAATTAATATGAAACATAAGGATGAGGGAGGAGAAGAGTTACTCCATCATCTAGATTTAGGCATCTGACTGTATACAGAAATAAGTACTTGCTGTGAATTGGAAGAAGAGTGACCTCCGAGTGGGTCTCTGGATGTTCAGTCAATGGTATAGAAAGCCTTGGCTCATAACTGAACTACAGAAATTGAATGCCTAAAGCTATACTGTAAATCTCATCTCCCTAAAATACAGATTGTGCAGTAGTACATTGCAGAGCTACTAGGAGACACAGGTCATCACTACAAACATTCATCACCACAGTATATGCGTGCTTTAAGGATATGAATATGAGATGTGAGAAGTAATTAAGGTTTAAAGCATTTGAAGCCTCCAGCTTCAAATTCCAAGGGAAAGCAGTTGATGGAAGAGCTGCATGGCAGCACCATGTGATGCCAAGAGTCAGTTCTTTAAACAAACCAAAGTGCTGCTCTCTGCCTTTAAAGCTAACCACCTAGAAGAGCTGAGGAAGTGTTTTCTACAAAGTCTCTTACTGATTAATAGTCACCTTTTTGTTATCTTTTGAGCATACAGCCTTCAGTGTTACTGTGGCTGTAACCTGCCTGCTGTGTTTGTACACAAATGGTGAGAAATTTGCAGGCAACCAGGGGCCTGTAGAAAATCACAGCCCAGTCCCTTTTGTTTCAATGATATATTGCTTTTAGTTACTTTTAGAAGCAAAGTGGTTTGGCACTTTTCAATAATACTTTTTTTGACAAAAGTAAAGCAAAACTGTCAAAGCCAACACATTTTGTCAAAGTGTGGTTTTGATAACCAGTTTATCCTTGGTTTATCGCTGGGATCCCAAAGGTTTCCCATCACTGAGAAATTGTAAACCTCTTTATTAAGCTTTCATTTACTTGAGCTTCATGTATCACCTTGGGTTTCTTACATTACAAGTGATTTTCCTATTAGTGGAATATTTTGAAGTAAAGTTCATCACACAAAAGCTTGATATGGATAGATGTCAAAAGCTCTGACATACATAATAATACCGAATAGACGTATAGAATAATACCGAAGAGGAATCTTGTACTTCAAGAGAACGTATTTTGGATAAGATGCTAAAAACCAATTTCTTAACCTGTTTTTCTTAAGGGTAGAAACACAGCATTCAAATCCTGGCCAAACTTCAGCATACTTTTAATTCCCTACTGATCACAAAAACAGATTCTACTCTTCTTACTCCGAACTACTGTAGAGTTGACAACTGAACCAGTATATTGCAAGGTACAACTGATTGCATTTCAGCAATAACTGCTGTTGTTCCTCTGTGCCCTCAGCCTTGTACATTTGTCTTAGGATTTTAAACAATGTTATAAATGCCTTGTGGAAGGTGTCATGGAAGCCTAAGATTTTCTGTATTTAATGATCCTTCAGTTGCTCACTCCTTGGTACGCTAGATGTGCTCATTTTGATGGACAAGTGTGCTAGTTTTCATAAGACTTACTATAATCAACTTTCAGATGCAATTTGAATCACATGATGAGTGGGTGAGAAGTACTAAATGAAAAGTTATATCTTACAAACTCATGGATTTAAAACCAGCTACCAGAGACGAAGTTTGCCCAGTGGCACTTTTTGCAGTAGATTTTGCAGTAGATTAACTTGCTGGGGGACTAAAGAGGAAATCAAGATTAATCCACTCTCCTTGGTGAACCTTGGAAACTGTCCAAACTATGACAGCTACAGTTGCTGGGATGTAGAAATGCTGGGGCTTTACTGTGGTGAAAAAAAAAAAAATAAAACTAAAAGAACCCACCCTTCAGTTTCTATCTTGTAGATCTGTGGACAACATTGAGTGGAAGATGCCTATATTTCAATAGAGAATAACCAATAAGGGCAGACACACGCTCTCTCTGTGGCAAGTAACTTGCTAACAAATAAAACATGGACTGCAAAGTGTGGATGAGAAAGATTGCCAGCCAACCTAAAGTGTGTCTCCAAACTCTCTGGATAGGGAAAACAGGAACGTGTGACTTGCACAGCATCACTGGAACCTCTGTTAGGACAGGACAGGGACCAAAATCAGTCTCAGAAGTTTTGATCACATTCTTACGCTGCCCATCAGCTGTGCCCTTTTGAATAAGACTAGTTGAAAACAATAGGTCTTTTGAACAACTTAAAGCTGTAAGAACTACATGTGCTCTGCTCCTGCAAAGTTAGTGTGTGCATTTGCTTCCCTTAACCAAGAATTGAAATACCAAAATAAATCCTTTCCCTTCAACATCTTTTGGTACCCAAGGCAGCAGTAAATGCTGCCTCCTCTCACCCCAGCCCCATACTGGTAGTGGGTATAGCAGGAGAGTACAGCTGTCTTCTTTTCAAATATAAATATTCAACACCTGCTTGTCCCTGCTGATTAAGGGGAAATTTGAACTTTAACCCATTCAATTAGCAAAATTAGACTCCTTATTCCTCCTGTAATCATGGGAATGTGCACAATGCCAAATGCCTCTGCTACTCAACAGCGATGTAGTGGGGAACAGCAACATCAGCTGAAGAAAAGGGTTGTCATTGCACTTGGAAAAGTAAGGATCATCTTGCAGATTAGCTTCAGTGTAAAACATTGAATCATATGCTCCAGGTAATTAACTGTTTGAGCACTTAACTGTAAGGTAAGAATCCTGACAAGCAAATAATCTATTAAGAATTGCATACAAGGATGTAGCAAAACCAAAAGCAGTTACAGAAAATCAGAATTCCTTTACCCAGCGTGATTAATAGACACGATAATGTGTATGCAGCATTGCAGCAGGATTATTAATTAATCCACCTTTGCGGGTGGGATAATTAAGCAAACTGGGATTGCATTAGAAACATAGTAGAACTAATTGACTCAAAAATTGCTTTTTTCATTTGTTATTCAAAGCTCACAGGGGTGTCTTCCTGCTCCTGCAGTATGGTATCAAAGGATTACCTGGGGGTTGTTATACCTGAGCTTCGTAATGTTTCCTTCCCTGCAATCATAGCTGGCTCAACCAGTGCATTTGTGGTTTGAGGGGAGAATGACTGTGAAAGAGAAATTCACAGCATTAGCTCAGGGTCTTTTCCCTGGGAGTTGACAGAGTGGGAGTGTATCGCAAACAAATTGGCTGGATGAGAAATGAAGGTTGACTGGATGCAGTTCCCATGTAAGGGGGTGAAGCCCTAACAATACAGACCAGAAGCTGAAAGACCATCTGCTGACTGTATAGAAAGGGATGGCTCTGGAGGTGGTGGCTGCTGCAGGGGACCCAAGGGCCTGACTCTGGAGTGGAGGGAAATAGGAGGCACACATGTGGCTGGGTGAAGGGTCCAGCTTCTTTCCCTGGACCGTCACCGAAGGGAACTGTATGCTGTCAGCATGGTGGATGTATAATACCGCTACCCTTGTTTTGAATGGAGGATTTGAGGCTACAAGTAGGAGAAGAGACCTGTTTTTTCTGTCTTGCTGCTTTAATTCCCATTTAAAACTTTTTCAAAGTGCCTCTGTATGAATAATTCTCTTGAGAAGTTCACTAAAGTATAAGATACAAGTCCCTGAACACGTTACATAAATGCTTCTGGGGATGAATTAGTGTGAAAATTCTTGTTTCAGAATACTTTTAAGCTTCATCTCAGTGAATTAGAGTATTTTTTTCTAAAATAAAAAAAAATTAAATGGCTACAGATGTAGCCTAGTAGCTCAAAAATTTTAAGAAGTGCCTTTAAGCATCTTTTATCTCTACATAAAGGTCTGAGGCTTTAAGGAAATTTCAAGTCCTGTGCTTCAGCTCTGGTAACATGAGGCTAATAATTAAGGTTGAAAACCTGGCAGTCTTGGTAGTGCTATATAGATGTAAAAAGAAGCTGAGGCTTGAATCCTGAGAGAAGTGGTAGAAACCGTTTACTAAACCAACTTTCTATCTCTCTTGTCCAAGCTAAAATGAGCCAATTTGCCTTCCAGCACCTGTCTATTTCTTCTCAGTCTGACAGTTTGGTTGGAGAGCTTCCTCTTCTCCAAAGGGAAGCAACTGGGGAGAGGCTGGAAGACAGCAACCAGAGCTGGGGAGGCAGCACTCCTGACAGAGAAATGGCCCTTGCCACCAGTATGGATCCTCTACAGGTACTTCAGTTCATCACTTGCAAAAAAAAAAAAAATATGGACTGGTAGAGGAAATAATCTGTGCAGCTTCCTTTCTCAGATGTTGTTATGTCAAAATACTTGCAAAAACCAATGCCCTGGGACAATCATCCCTTCAAATGATGAGCTTAATCGCTTACAGTTATTATTTCTATCCAAAGGGGCCCACTTGAATTAACTTCTGCAGGTGGAAGTACCTGCAAGAAGCATAATTTCATAGCAAACAAATTAATGCTGTTTGACAACGTTGCAGACTTTTTTTCTTCCCAAAAAGCCTGTTGTTTTAAAAACACTTGTAAGATAGTAGATTGCTTGTACTTTGAAAAGATCATCAGGAGGACTTGTCAGCAACAAGTCCTGGTGTGAAAAAGGCGAGAAAGAAAGTAATAGATGGCTATGTCTGAAAATTGTTTTGATATCTGGAGGAGCTTAAAACTGTAAGATGTTAGGTTTGGGTTAAAATTTGTAATATTTGCACTCATGCCAATGGTGAAATTAAGCTTAAGACAGTGAAGGAGAAATTTTGTAGATGTAAGTCAAGAATTATTTTCACATGCTGAATTATTCAGAAGCTGGTTTGACTGTTGTTAAGCTTCTTTTGCCCACTAGATGTCACCAATGTATACAGTTACAAATAAACCAACTGCTAGCATTGCTTAAGAGACTTGGGTTAACTGGAAGATTTGTTAAAATTTGTGGTGATACAGGGTTTATTAATTAAAGGGTAGTTAGTGGATGAAACCATGGCAAGCAGAGGGCAGCTGTGTAGAATAAAAGGCAGTATGTTATGTTTTTAGTAAAGAAGTGACCCTTCTCCCCACGTGCTTTGTAAACTCTTCTATCTCTTTCCTAATTCTTCCCTGGGACATTCACCAATTGACATAATGTAAAGTATGATATCCTGTATACTCCTGATCATCCACAATTGGCTGGGGCAGCATAGGGACAGGCTTGAAAAGCATTCACGCACTTCATTGTTACTGATTTTTACCATTGCTGTGTACAAGGTTAATGATGTTAACTAGTTGCAGCAGTCACAGGGGAGCATGCTTAAAAGTTTAAGCCGTGAAGCATGCGGTGCAGACTGGGGTTTCCTAAAAAGCAAAGCTCTAGTCTTGGGCAAGTTCCTTTAGTGTTAGCTGTATCCTCCAGAGATTAAGAGTGGCTCGAGGAGATGCTGTGAGATTTAATTGTCTTAATTTTCCAATTAGTTTCCCTGTGATTTAAAGAGAATCAGGATTACACTTAAGGGTAGTAAAGGGCTTTTAAATATGGACAGGATTATTAAATGAAAAATGGCAGAATGACCCTTTTTCACATAAATTTCTTTTGGTGAAGACTTTTTCTTTAGCAAAGGAGAAAGAGGTCGTCTTGCTGAAGTCCCCGTCTGGAACACAGGAGATGTGGGTTTACTTCAACTTCTTTTATATGACTTTGGGAGCAAGGTTCAAGGAGGTGACTTTAAATACAGTTTATAGGAGAAAGAACATGGCCAGGGACTGTTTGAGGAAATCAAGCGCTCAGACCACTTCCTTTCTCTTGATGCCTTCATCTCGTGGCCTAACGAGTTCAGATCAGGTCTGCCTCCTAACTTTTGGCTCCTCTTGAAGCAACCATACCTATTCTTTACTACTTTTCCATTCTACCAACAGAAAATTATCTAATGTTACTATTGTGTTGCAAAACTCATTCACCTGTCCAGGATGCTTGTTAGCGCTCGTTCTACCTTGCAGATAGGCTGTATGTCCTGGTTCCTCTCAAAGAGGCATTTTTTTTTTTCTCTCTCTTGGTGGTTGTTGCTTTTCACTCCTTTGAGGGTTTCTGCAAAGCTTTTAGATTTGCTTCATTTTGTGGAGGTATTAAAGAAAATGGATTCTTCTTCCATATCCTTATTTCTAGAAGACAGAAGTTGCAGGTACTACTGTTAGACCAAAGTCCTAGCCTGTCTTATATTTTTTCCTATGCAGAAGTTTTACATGGGTTGACAGGGAAAACAAGTACTGGCCAATACAGTTAGATCGCATGGTTTTTCTTTTGTGTTTTGAATACCACGGTGACCTTCCTGTGTCCTTAGAAGCAGGTCAGGCTGTAGTGCCTCTGGCAGCACTTTTCTCTTGCCCATAAATAGCAAGCCAGCAATTACAGAAAGCAATGGTAATTTGAATTGGTAATATAGGCTTGGTTTATAATTCCACAGCCACCCAAAAGAGTAAGCTTTAATGACTTTCTCCAACTATCTTACCTCTTGTTATCACTTCTGTAAATACATTCTACATTGTTCCTGTGATTAGTTAATTCTTATACGTGGAAGTTGCATGCATTTTTCTCAAGAGCAGATTGATCAGGTGCTCCTAGGAGCATGTCTGCCACTAGCAGCTAACCTTGCAGTTTATATAGTGCTGACAAGTCGTACAATAACAGTTGAAAAAGGCCCGTTTTCTCAAGGTGTAATTCCTCTCTATGTATGCTGTATTGTCATTGCCAATTTTTGCCAGAACTGGTCTCCACTGCAAATGCCTCTGTGCCTGTGCGCAGTAACACTCTATTTCAGTAAGTATTCTGGAGGCATATGTCATTCACACCCAAAATTTATCATATTCTTGTACATACACGGTGCCTTATGTTGCCTTTTGAAGTGTTTGTCTTGCTCTGTCTTTTGGTGTAAAAGCACACAAGGATGATAGCTTAGTTTTAAGGCTTTTAAAGCAGAGAAGTCCCTTCTGGGGAGGATATTTCAGCTCCTTTTCTCTGTACAGGGACATGGAGATGAGCAGAGGCTGACAAGACTGGTATGAACGTTCCTCCAGAGTTCACTATGCCTACATGCCTCTGCATTAGTTATAGCTCATTTTCAGTGTTTCTCCTAGTGATACTATTCTTGTGACCTTCAAGTTATCTCTCAAATTTCAGTTCTGCTCCCTGAGCCCCGTTGAATGCCTTCAGTAGCCTTTCATTCTGACTTTTTGTTGTCTTTTCAGGACACTGTCAATGGATACTTTGCCCTGTATTCCTTCAGGAAGCTGTGATACTTTCTTCTATGGGAAAAAAATGTACCAGGAACAGAATTTAAATGACAGAGTAGTCTGTAATAGTATTTGCTCTCATATGGCATACTGGAAGTGTATATTGAACTCTTCTTATCTAGGGGAATGTGAGAGAACCATCAAATAATGTTTAAAAATATTGAGCTTAAACCATAACAATAAGAATGTCCTGCTAGTTGGATGCAATTGTATATATCAAACATTTAGAGTCCTGAATATTTACTTCAATGACTTACTACTACTCTATTCTACACCTGGTAAATGCAGTTAATTTTTAAATGCAGCTAGTAAGCTTTTTTAAAACATTTGTAGGGTTAATGACAAAGGATACTCACGGTAGCATGAATTACTGGCCAGTGGAGTGCTAAAAATTTAATTTTCTATGCCCAGTCCATCTGACCCATTAAAGATATCTGAGAATTAATTTTGTGTAAATTTTTTTGGTTCTTTTATTGTATGCATTCTCTAAATCAAATCCAGAACTAAGCACCCTTTAAAAAAATTAAATAAATCTGATATTAGCTCTTTGTTTTGCAGATGTAACGGACTCTTCCCTTGAGCTGTGCTTTTTTTGTTTGCCTCTCTGTTTTCTCAGTTCAAAATCAAATTGTTCCCATAGTAGGAATTTGATCCTTCATATCCATTCTCAGTTTTTCTGTTTTTTCCTCAATTCTAATTTTTTTCCAGACCCTGGGTTCATCTGGATGTAATTAGCTTCTCATGTGAGAACTAATCTGGGTGTTTCAGCTCTTGCAGGTAGGGGTCCCCCCCCAGCAGTCCGCCCTGCCACCTGTGCTGCCTCCTGCTATACAGCAGCAGTGCATTTGCTGGGTGAGTCTCACTGCACGTGGTTCCAAACATGTGCAGAATTATTAATTTTCTTCCAGTGTTTTCCAAATGCTGGAGATACTCACTCTCCCATGTTTTCCACACTCTTTTTTCTTCATCAGTTCCTAGCAGCTGGATTTGTGAGGTGTCTTCTGCAGTTGTTTGCTCTATGGTAACTCTGGTTTTTAGTTTCCTTTCTCACAGGTGCTTCTCATGGAGTGTTTTCATTCTCTGCTGAAGGAGTCAACAGCTTGTCAGCCTTTCCCATGGAAAAGCCTGTCCCTTCAGCCATCTGGTCTCACTGTGAATCTCTGGTGCATGATTAAGGAATCTGTCACATCTGACTTAGTTTTGTCACAAATACATAGCTGTAAAATACTAAAAGGATTTTTCTGTTACTGAACTTCCAGCAGTTTCCTTTCCTTTGGAAGAGAGTGTTTCAGAAACTTATTTCTGTTGGTGTCCTGGTGCTGCTGGCACTGACTCCCTGAGCTGGCTGGTGACTGAGCCCGTTGTGGGGATGAGTCACTCCATCCCCTCTGTGAGTCCCGCTCCTCCTGCAGCTCAGCTGGATGCTGCCAACAAGGCAAGTCCACCCTGTCCCCCTCCGGCAGCCCCCCTCCATGCCCACAGCTCAAGATCTTCAGCTCACTTCAGGGCTTGGAGGTACAATTGTGGGAAGCAACGGGAGAAACTACATGTGGCCTCTTCACTCGCACAGTGTGCAGATGGTGTTAGCTTTCCCTGACCCAAGACTTAGTAAATTTGTGAAGTCATTCACTGACGAGAATTCTTGTGTTGTTTAGTTAAAGCCAGCAGTGTACAAAATAGTTATGAGTGCGGGCTGTGTGCACCAGAGGAAAATGGTTTAATAGCTTAGAGAGGTGTACAATGGGGAGAATTAATTCAGCAGCATGTGATTAACTGCATACGATGAAGAGCATAAAAAGAAATACAGCTTTTCTACAAGGCTCCTTTGTAAGTTACAGCACTTTCTGTGTTGTAATAGAGAAGTCTTTTTAGAAAGCTAATTAAAAATTTATCTGTAATCTAACTTTTTTGCAAGAGCTTGGGAATGTTTGAGTGCTAAGATTATTGAAGATGTGCTGGAAGAAAAAAATTATATTAAGGAAGAGATTTCTTTTGGGCATTTCTCATGGACTCCTTTTTTGCAAATGTTAAAGCCCTGCAGTCTGGTTTTCCTGAGCTCCTTGTAATAGCTTCACATGGCACCACAGCACAGTCTTAATTTGAGATATTAAAGTGCACCTTTCCACTGTTATTAAATGGAAGATATTTGTTGTGTAACTCTTACATGGTTATGCTGATGTAGCAGTTTGGATTTTTACTTAAACTCTATTGCAAAGTTTCTAATAAGGTTTCAGAGCTGCTGCAAATAAAGTGGTTTGTTTTTTGTAAAACTTTCTTTTTTTCCTTCCCTTTGCTTTCCCATACTACCTCCTCCCACTTCACTTAAAATATGCATATATTCAGCATATGATTTAACACCTGTGACCTAAATATGCATCAAATTAACGATGTCTTGACAAAAATGTCCGTATGGAAGAATGGATACAGACTGCAAGAAATGGTTCATCATTAGCCCAACATTATCTGAGGACATTTTTCTTCGCAGTGTGCCTAGGAACAGCTGTGTGAGGTGGTAACAAATGAATGGCATCAGCTGTTGCCACCCAGGCTGCTGGGCGGGACCCGATGGAGATGCCCAGGGCTGGGCTGCCCCAGTGCCCCTGGCTGTCCTTGGCCAGTGCTAAACAAGTGAGTGTTCTCTCTTACCTCCCTTGTGCTGCAAAGCCCCTGGTGTTATATCACTAATGTCTTGCAAAGGAGACGGTGGCATTTCTAAATGGCAGAATTACCATCTCCAGTACACTCACTACCGAGATCCTCTGTGAATACAGTGAGATAGGCAGAGCTGGGAGATGGGGGCGATGTGCAGAGGAATAGCAGCGTATCCTTTCTCCTATTTGCAAAGGAATGCAGAGCCTTGATTAGAACTCGGTGCTGGAGCCAGATCATTAGCTGTAGCAAAGTTGAAGGTTTGATGGAGCACTTGCTGGGATTCACAGAGTTGTCTGGCTCTCCCTGCCCCTGATAAAAGACAAAACATTTCTCAAGGAGAGTAGGCTAAAGGAAAAAGTTAGTATGTGGAAAATATGGAGTTACACAGTTACCCGAGAGCAGCAGGATGGGCAAAGTGACTTCTGGAAGGAGGATTACCCTGTTTGCACCTGACACTACTTCTCAACCACCAATGACTGGACTTGTATCTACCAGAAACTTGCCAGACTCTTTTCTGAGTCCAGCTATACTTTTGGTCTCCACAATATCCTGGGACAGAAGTTTAAAATGGAATCGTAAGGTACATAAACATGCACCCCTTTCTATTCATTTTAAACCTGAAGTCTGATACCCTCACTAGGTTTTTCTGAATTTTGTATTGTGATTATAATGGATCAGTCTCTTTAGGATAAATACTGTTTATTTATCTCAGAGGAAAGGAGAAAATTAAGTTCAGGCTGCTCCATAGCCTACGTCCACCGTTTTCCAAAATGGAGAGTTTCTTATCAGCTAAAACAGTGCTGCAGAGGCTAGAAGGTGCAAAGTCAGATGCAGCTGGATAACAGCAAAAGCACAGCTCTCTCTGGTATTTCTCCAGCTATGTGGTCACAGAAAAGGCCACTGAGAGATGAATGAGCCACGTCCTGCTTCAAGCACTGGGCTGTGTGGCCGAGGCAGCCCCGTGGCACAAGCCATAGGGGGGCTGCCCATGCTGTGCGCTGGTTGTGCAGTTGTACATCCGATGCAGAGGGGCAGAGAACTGGAGAGAAACATAATCTGAAGCATCAGCTGTGACCAGTCAATGAGCAGTGTGAGGTTGGAGCACCCCCTTAATGGGAACCACTGGAGGGCTGCTGGCAGCTAACGTGAGACGTGGAAGGATCAGCTGCCTCCACAGATGTGACACGAGAAAAAAAAAATGACATGAAGGAGGAATACTCATTTTACCCAAAGACTGACAAAGCGCTGAAATCTGAGAAGCGCTGTTTGCTTCTCAAATGAACAAAAGCAACACTGTGGGTTTTTTATTAAGTTTGTTTTTAACAAGAACCTGTGTTCAGTTGAAACTGGTACTCCTACTGGCTGCTTTGTAATAGTATTCATGACTTCCTCAAAAGCCTGTATCTTTTGTCAGATGCACAGAATCTTAAGTAGTGGTGGTGCATTTCACAACAGAGAATCATTAACTATTAGTGGAATTATTTTAAGGACTACTAGGGCTGGCAGCTGTCATTGGGATCAACATTTGATTGTCATCTCTGGGAAAAAATGCAGTTTATTCATCTCAGAGAGAGGGAGAAAATTATAGAATTGGATTTTCTTCAGGTGCAAATAAATAAAAAGATCAAGTTAAACTCCATGGCTGACAGGAAAAATACAGAGACCTGTAGCACCTTTATCTGTCTCCTTTTATCTCTATGGCTGTCAGCATGATGGGAAACAGTTTATTTAAATGATGGTGAGATTTGGATTCTCTTTTCAGTGATTCTAAAATACATTTATTGCTGTCTTCTAAAATGCTCTCCTTTAAAAATTCACCATTTTTTACTAGCAGGCTTTAAAGGCAGGGTCCCAAGCCAGGTTCGGCCAGCTGTCCTCCACAGGCCCCTGTTGTGTCCCTGTGACAAAAGACCTTACACTAAACAGACCGAGAAAGGTTCTTCCCAAGCTTCCCCTGCCAGAAGCCAGCTAGTGCCCTGGAGGGGGAAGGCGAGTGTTATTAAACGGAATAGGCCGACCAGCTGATGCAAACTTTCTGCTTAAGGTATTGCTGTTTTTATTTTGTTAAAATGGGAATCTTGCTGTCTAACAATACAAAGTGCCTTCTGACACCCAAAGCTAATTGAAATGATGTCAAGAGGCAAAACTAGAATCTTCCCTGCTCAAAGTAAAACTGACCCTAAAAAGGGCGCTAAGAAGCGGCAAATATGTCACTGACTTCCATGGTGCATGATGAAGGCCAATGTAAGAAACCACCCATGGGTGTTTCGCTGTCGCAAAAAAAAACCCCAAATTTGGTGACATTTTATTTTTTTCTAAACCACCTGGTAATATTATTTCAACATCACAAAGCAGAAGATCATTAAAGGACACCCCTTTATTATAAGAAAAGTGATTTTAAGAGAGTTGATGAGCCAGAGGTGAGAGGTATTACTAGCAATGTGGCAGTCAAACTTGAGAAGGAGAGACTGACTCCATCCCCTCCCTCAGCCCCTGGGTAAAACAAACCTTAGACTCATGGGCTTATATCACATTGTGTCTGCAGGAGCTTGTGCCGGTCACAGGAAAAGGCAAGCAGTAGCCTAGCTGCCAACACTGACCACCGTGCTGAGCCCACCATTGATAGACAAATGGATGGGGAAATAGAAAATGGGACTGACAATGGGGGTGTCATTTCAGGTGGCGGGGGGGAGCTGAGCTGCTCCCACAGCCACCCCCAACTTATCCCTGGCAGTTTGCAGAGAAGGAGAAAGAGATTTTGGTGGTTGGATGGGCTCCAGCCTGCCCCCGTTTCCTCCCTAGCAAACCCACCTGTACTCCGGCATCACCAAACCTGCCATGGAGCCCTGCCGCAGCCAGCGGCTGGAGCCAGGGGCAGGCTTGTCCCTACGCTGATGGAGACCCATTGCACCCACTTTGTGAAAAAGATGGCCTGTGGCTTGCAAAACCACTGTCCCCGCTGCCACACGGCTAATAAAAGTGAGTTTTCCAGGACTCTGATTTCATCACTAGCTGAAGCTTGAGAGGTCTTGCTGAATACAGCAGGAACTAATATGAGCATTAACTGGGGAGTAAGTTTGCGGTGCCTGAAACGGACTGGTGCTTTTCTCCTGTGCTCCCAGCTGAGCCAAACCATGGGAGAACACCCCTGCGCAACACTGTGCAGTTCTTCAGCTGCTGGAAAGGTAATTTTTCTCTTGCTTTACTATTGCTGTTCAGTGTAAATAGGAATGCTTTCAAGCAGATTTCTTTGCAGCACAAATTTTCTTTCTAGTTGGTGTGAAGTAATCTAGCAACAGCAGGGTCCAGCTGAGGCAAAGGTGCTGCAAAGTAGTAATTAATTAGTCTAATTGAAACAAGGTTGGGCTTAATGGCCTGTGGATGTGTGGTGGTGGGCTGGGTTGGCACAGCTGATGACTATGTTGCTCAGTGTGGGTTGTGTTTGGCTTGAGTCAAGGTGTGCGTGTCTGTTGTGCTGGGCTGCAGTTGGAGTGCTTGATCTCTAGGACTCTCTAAGTCTTTGGGTCTGTGGCTATTGGGAGCTCTCTGGGTTTTCTGTGCTTCATTGAAGCCGGTGGGATTTACTGAGCTGCAGGAGTTCCAGTTTCCCATGTATCCCAGGGGAAGGTATGAGGCCAGCTGGGCAACTCCCCCAGCAATCCCCTGCTGAGGGTTTTTTGTGACCTTATTTTTCTGCTGCTTGTTTTAGGCTCTCAAAGCCTGAATTGAATCCTTTGAGTATAGAAGTCCTCAAGGGGGCGTGTATGTTTGTGTGGACACATATAGTCATGTATTTATTGATGCACAGGAAGCTGTGTCTCAGCATGCGTAAACACATACCGTTTCCACATCTTTTCAAATCACTCTGAAGTTCTGAAAAGTCTTCTGCTGCCACAGTGTAATGAATGAAAAATACTCCATTTGCCTGTGAAGTATCAAGTACCATCTTCTGAGCTGGACATCTCATCAAAGGATGAGGTAACTTATTTATTTATCCTCCCTTCCCAAGTTATGTCCTGTGGTAGAAATAGTTACAGTTTATGGGTTTGTGTTTTGCCTCTTTAGAAATGCTATAAGCTCAAACATTAAGAAAAATTTCTAGAGAGAGAGAGGTAGGACAGGGCATGGAAGACTGAAAGAAGCATTAGGAGTTGCTGGCTTGCTTGCGAGTGCAGCAGGAGATGGTGCTCCCTAGTTGAAATGCGTGTGCTTGTATCCACTTGAGTGGGCTTTGGGCTGGTGCCTGGATCCACACGTGCTCCGTATTGAACCACGCTGGCTTCAGCTGGTCGCTGCGGGGACCTCATTGCGGAGTCTGTGCGTGAGCACAATAGAAAAACACATGTGAAGTCTCTTGTTTCTGTTCATTTCACCTTTCCTAGTTCAGGACCTCGTGCTAGCGGCAGACATACAAGTCTTGACAAAAACGTTGTTGTAGACTAAGCCTGTAAATCGTGTGTGATCCTGCAAGGTGGGACTGGCAACCATCCAGCCCTTTTTGGGGTCATGACAACATGTTTGTGTGTTGTGTAGGAGAATGAATCTCAGTGGGATTGCTTAGGCATTATTGCAATGCAAATATTGAATTATAATTATGCTAACAAGCACAAAAATGCGATAGATGCTCTCTCACTTGAAATTAGAGCTCAACAGAGCTCCTCTCCTCAGCATGCGCGTCACGCAACTGCTATAGTAGTACCAGTCTTTCTGTGGAGAGAAGAGGCAAAATGAATATTCAACAATTGTTTTAGTTAAGCCGATGCTGCTGTGGACTCTGTTCTTTCTATCTGGCTTGTTCTCTGAAATGTAAATTTTTAAAAAGCGGAGAAATCAAGAGATGACAATCAATCTTTTTCTCCAGGGTAGGAGGAACTATTAAAAAAATAAATTTTTAAACCTCTTTAAGGGGTTTCTCTTAAAGAATTTTTTCCCATGGAAACACTGATAATATTTGTGGGGGAAGGGTGTACAGAATTGTGTATATATCTGGAAACAAATCAATTCAGCTAGGCTCACAGTAAGGTTTACTAGCCATAGGAAGACATCTAGTCTTTCCCCTATCACCTCTGTGACTGCTCGAAGTTACTTTTCACCTGAGAAGCTCCAGCCAGCTGTGTTTGGGCACCGCCACGTGCTCTGCCCAGTGTGGGCTCAGGCAGCAAAGGCGGCATGGGCGAGCGCTTGGGTGTTTGCTGTTGGAGCGACCACGTGTGGCCTCTCTTGCCCTCTCCGCACCGCTTGCCTGTGGATGGTGTGGATAGCTGATGAGTATGGGCCAGCATTTCTCCAATATTTTTTTTGTCAGCCTCCTAAAGGCTTATTTTATTCAGCTTAAACTAGACTCGTGCACATCATCTCTTCTTTTCCTGGCTGCGTCGTGTCTGTGCAGTTCACCTTGTCTTTGTTATCCCACAGTGAATAACCTTGCTCCATCAGAGGAGATGCTCAACTGTTAGCAGCTTTTCTCAGCTTTTTGGTTTCAAAATGACTTCTGGTCACTTCTAGGAAGGCATGTAAAAAAAAAAAAAATATAGATGCATGATGTTTTTGGTTCTTTCTCTGATGAATAGAAATCTTTATTGTAGATAAAAGGAAAATTGGTAGGTGTCTGAAGACAGATGTTTGCTGAACTCTTTGTTTGACTTGGCCCTCATAATCCTGGGGTGCTTTACTGAGAAGAAATACCTAAGGAAAGTTGGTCCTTTGTCTCTTTCTGTCTGATTAGTTTACTCTTATTAGTGATGTTTTAATGTTTTTTAAAATTGTATGACATCTATTCTTGCCTATAAACTTACACTAAAGAGAAGGAAGTGTATTCTCTTGTCATCCCAGAGATGCTAGGCCACATCCATAAGATTATATAAAACATAATAATTGCAGTTATTAGTACTGAGCTAACCAGTGTTAGAACTAATCCATCAACTTTCAGTAATGTATTACACAGATACTTCGATTTGTCACAATCCGTCTATTTTCTCCTCCCGAAAGACAAAAGATGTGCAAGAGTTTTCTTTTAAAATATATAGAAAATAAGGTCCAAAATGGTGGTTAAAAGGATCTGTTTTTTTGTCGTCTGGACTAGCATTGCCTAGAGTGTTGTGATAAAGAGTCGTTAGTCACTGATAATATCTTGAAACTCTGTCTTGAAAAGAGATTCTCTGTTTATGGGAAAAATGACTGCTACGGATGAGGGGGGGGGGGAGGTTGCATTTCTAAAAGTTGCTACTGGTTCTAAGTGTTGGGGAGCAAGTTACATTCTTACTCAAGGCCAGCCTGATGGAAAGCAAAACGTTTCTTAAAAAGATGTATTTCACAGTAGATTCTGTGTGTGATAACGTTGGTACTGGAAAGCAAATACATGGGCTGTTGCATAGTCTGCTGTCAGTGAAAAGGAGAAGGCAAGGAGTGTGAGGAGAGATGTGTAGCGTCAGGTATCATGTCTGGCACTACAGCGATGTTCTCTGAAGTGCTGTAGATCCAAGGGAATGTCAGGAACAGTGCTAGCAACTCGGGAGAACAGGCTTCTCCAAAAAAGACAGCCAAGCTCTATTGCAGGAGAATACAAACCTCTAAGGGCTTTAGATCTTTTCCCCAAAAAATGAATTAATTGAGGGTGAAGAAAAAAAGGTAGGGAATTAGCTATTTTCTGGTGTGCATATAGGCCACAATTGCTTTTTATCCAACGTGAGCAAAACCATACTGTTTTGCTAGAACATAAAGCAGAGTCATGAAACTGGGGCCCTGGCTTTGTGACCTTGGTCAGGCTATATATTTCTGTTCCTCTAAAGCACAGCTTTATAGAAAGGAAAAGATTTGGAAAGACAAGTGGGGACTTTGCTCTCATGAAGAAGTTTTTATTTCCAAAATGTTCCTTTTTACAGTATCCAGGAGAAGCCCTTAAACAGATGGCTGGGCTTTCTGTCCATCTGCTGGGTGTGCAGACACAGCGAGTGGGGGCAAAGTGCTGAGGTGACTTAGCTGAGGCCAACGTGGTACTTGCAGCTGTAATCATCCATCTGCTCAGCCACCAAAAGGACATTTCGGCTTCTGGATTTGACAGGCTGTATGTGCCTCTTGCTCCCCAGAAGCAGGGGACTGAAGGCTTTGTCCCTGCCTGTCCTGTGGTCTCCCTCCCGCCACTTCCACTGGAGAGAAGGATTTTCTGAAACGTCACAAAAGCATGGTGGAGTTTCCTTCTCCTGTCTGTGTTTCTGTTGTGTTTCTGACTTCTCCACCTTTCCTTCCCTAATGGCAAGGTCCATTTAGATGTAAGAATGCCCTAGATATTGCACCACAGAAATCAAACCAAGAGACCAATACTTGCAGGTAAAAGCCATCGTGGAACTGGTGAACTGATAACAATAGAAAGCAGAATTCTTGTTCTGCTGTTAAAAGTGTGATTAAGGATTTCAGTCCAAATCTCTTTGGGAATTATGCAGAAATTTACTTCAGTCTATTGCCCGGAACCTCTAGGCATGCACCAGCAGCCAATTTGTAGTCCGTGCCAATTAGCACACTGAAGTTTATCCTGTTAGAGATGCAGCCTGCCACTGGAGGAACATGATGCCACTCCAAATCTGCTTAACAGTGACACAAGAGGAACCCTGAGTACTGGGCTCATCTGCCTCTGGGCTCATCTGCCACCCATCACTTGTCTTAAATTGCTTGAGAGATTACTGTATGTTTTATTACTCATGCTGGGGGACTTATAGTGATCTAAGCTTCTTAAAGGTACTTTAAAAAAAAAAAAAAAACAAACAAACCGAAAATAATAACAGGAACTGCTGTTGGGAAATAGGTGTGAAGACAGTTATCTCTACATAAAAGCAAAGAGGTGTAGGAGTGAAGTTTAAGCTAGGAGTGTGCGGTTGTGGTTGCTTTTCCATGGATTATATGTTCTTACAGCTGTGGCTGCTGGGCTGCTGCTCTGCTGCCCATGGCTGCCGGAACGACCGCTGGGGGTCTGGGGTTTGCAGCAGCGAGGGCCATCTCTTGGCCCCCGGAGCTGATTGTTGTAAGCATTAATTTTGCATCTAGGTACAGGGAAGTTTAAGAGATGGCTGAACTTTCAACCGACATACTCATCTAGGTTACTGAAGATTTGAGACCAGGCTTTGCATATACTTTTGGGAGGCTGGGGTGCCTTGTATTATAGTTGGTATCTTTCTGTCAGTGTTTGGGGGGTGGGGGTCCCTTAAGTAAGATAATTCTATTGTCTTCTGCACGGTAACAAACTAGAAGAAAGAGACTTTCCCTAAAAATTCATGTCTGCCTTGACATATAGAGAGCAAGGGGAAACATTTTTTTCCCAGAGAGCTGGGTGTTAAGTTTTGAGCACGACAGGGCTGCATTCTGATGAGATTTAAATGCTGTAATAGTACGGTACCACTGTGACTATACTAAAGTAGGTGCTACAAAGCACCTGTATGTAATGCCCAGTTTTGTAAAGTATAACTTAATGTTTCAAGCCTTTATGAAGTTCCTGCAGCACTTCTAAACTCTCCAAAATATACAACTACTCTTAAAATCTTAAAGAACTAATGTTCTGGGACTTGTGGCTTTTGTGGTGCGGTGGTTTTCTGGTTGTTGGTTTTGTTGTTTGTGTGGGGTTTGGTGGTTAGTTTTATTTTTTTGGGGGGGGGCGGGGGGTGGGGTGGGTGGAGTGTGTTGGGTTTTTTTAACCAGCTATAGAATGGCTACAACTAGTTTAATGGGAGTTAGTCTCCTGTGAATTTATACTTATATTACAGAAGAGAAGGAACCCAGATTTTCCCGTCAGCACTTGGCAATGCCATTAGTTTCCCTTTCAGACTTCAGGAGCTGTTTAAAAGCCTATGGGCGTTCTACCAGCAGTTGTATAATGCTGGTAGTAAAAGTCACATAAGTCTTAGTTTGAGTATACAATGAGCACCATCTAGAAAGGTGTCATTCTTTCTACTTGGGCTGGTAAGCCTGCAGTCGTGTCCTGAACTGTTTTGTGCTTGGTACTTACCATCCCTTTGCCATGATTCTCTCCTTGGTGCAAGACAAGAGGGGCCTCTTCTGAGGTCTTCAAGTTCAGCTGTGCAGAGAGCCAAAGACTTGCCCAAGTTTTGACCCAGAATTCAGGTTCAGCTCAGTGCTGGCCCATACTTTCAAGGTCTGTCTGGTGCTTTGGCCACAAAATCATGACTCAAGAAAAAACTGCACTAGGAGGCTTCTCATGTAAATTTGTTGACTTTCCCTGGATGTTTGGACAGTGCTCTGATTTCTAAAATTCTGTATCAAAAACAAAGTTACATAAGTGCTCAATTAATCTTTTTAATAACAGTGGAACAAAATTGTTCCCTTTTTTGTGGAAGTTTACAAGATATTTGTTTTTCAGACTGTTTTTTTGGAATGAAACCACACTTTGAAGTCCAGGGGTTTCCTCAGGGAGAAGGAAGCTGCTTTTTCAGTTGGTTCTGCAGAGAATGATCCTCTTGAAGCCTTGGAACCAACTCTCTCCTGTCACAGATGCAGACATAAAAGCAGAATTGGTAGAGATAAAATCATCATTTCATGGTCCTCTAGCTCTTAAAGGACATCTCCTCTGTCCCCTCCAGCTGCTTCCAAAAGCTTAATAAAATTAAAGCTCTTTGTAAGCAGAGTCTTAGATATTAAGTCTTCAGTTTGCTGATCTTTCCTCTCTGTGCTGTGGCCGGAGCAGTAGGGCTGGGGGAGGTGAAGGCACACAATGTACTGAACCATTTTTAGGCTGCAGGTCTGGACTCTGCTCCGTTTTTGCTCTCTGGAAAGCTTCTTCCAGGTTTGTAACTGACAGGTCGTGTGCCAAAAGCACAAATGTACTTGGCCAACATACAGAGGGTCTTGAAAGCAGCGTTCTTGAAAAATAATTCTTTGTACTTCTAACATCCATCATATCCCAAGTAGTAGTGCGCCATCATGACTTTCCCTTCTTAGTGCCTCTTAAAGAAAATCTCTGGGCTAATCCTTGAAAGATAATGAGCCGAATGATGGTAGTCATAGAAACTGCTGCTTAAATATCTGTGTTTTGCACAAACTCCAGAGTATGGCTAATTACGCAATTGATGGAAATCTGTTTCAGCCCTGTACGAACCACTGCCACTTTATTGGCCCTAAGCAAGTTTGCTGTTCAAAAATAGTGTAACTACATCTGTTTTTTAGCTGGGTTTGTTGGTAGTGAAATTAAGAGGAATTTCAGTCCTCTTCAATATATTCATCAATGACCTGGATGAGGGGATAGAGTGCACCCTCAGCAAGTTTGCTGATGACACAAAGCTGGGGGGGGCGGCTGACACACCGGAGGGCTGTGCTGCCATACAGAGAGACCTGAACAGGTTGGAGATCTGGGCAGAGAGGAACCTTATGAAATTCAACAAGGGCAAGTGTAGGGTGCTGCACCTGGGGAGGAACAACCCCATGCACCAGTACAGGTTGGGGGCTGACCTGCTGGAGAGCAGCTCTGTGGAAAGAGATCTGGGAGTCCTGGTGGACAACAGGATGACCATGAGCCAGCAATGTGCCCTTGTGGCCAAGAAGGCCAATGGCATCCTGGGGTGCATCAAGAAGAGTGTGGCCAGCAGGTCAAGGGAGGTCATCCTCCCCCTCTACTCTGCATTGGTGAGGCCACACCTGGAGTACTGTGTCCAGTTCTGGGCTCCCCGGTTCCAGAAGGACAGGGAACTGCTGGAAAGGGTGCAGCAGAGGGCTACCAAGATGATTAGGGGACTGGAACACCTCTCTTATGAGGAAAGGCTGAGGGATTTGGGTCTCTTCAGTCTGGAAAAAAGACGGCTGAGGGGGGATCTTATCAACACTTATAAATACTTAAAGGGTGGGTGTCAGGAGGATGGGACCAGGCTCTTTTCAGTAGTGCCTGGGGACAGGACAAGAGGCAATGGGCACAAACTTGAGCACAAGAAGTTCCACCTAAACATGAGGAGGAACTTCTTTACCCTGAGGGTGGCAGAGCACTGGAACAGGCTGCCCAGAGAGGTGGTGGAGTCTCCATCTCTGGAGACATTCAAAACCCGCCTGGACGTGTTCCTGTGTAACCTGCTCTAGGTGACCCTGCTCTGGCAGGGGGGTTGGACTAGATGATCTCCAGAGGTCCCTTCCAACCCTATGGTTCTATGATTCTATGATTCTATGATTCTATGATTCTAAACACAGTGCTTGCAGTCTATTGGCAAAGGGCCTCTTAAATAAATCCTTATTCAAGGACCAAAGCAATAATTGGGGTGCCCATAGAAATAGGTGCCTCATACGTGTACCCATTGTATCATAAATGGACTCTGTCAAGCAGGTCCCGAATTCAATGCATCGTGTTTAAGACCGCTTTTTCCAGTGCAGGTTCAAATACGTTGCTCTGAGAGTTGACCAGCAAGCCATGTGTCCTTGTAACTTCAGGCTTGGAGAACAGACTGCTTTTCATCACATCCGCGAAATTATGTGAGCCTTAGAGGATGCTGCCTGGGGCAAATAAATGTAGTGATTGGGCATGATTAATGAGCCCTTTGCCTACAAGGATTTCACACTTTTTGAGCCCTTGCTAAGTTTGTCCCCTAATTTCCAACCATTGTTGCACTGGGTGGCCTGCATTGCTTTTCTGGCACAACAATATTTCCCTGATGAGCCTTACTTCCCAGCAGTCATGATCTAATTTAACAAACGGCTTTTTGTCCCCCCTCTTTTAAAAATAAATAACGGGGGGGGGGGGAAGAATATTTAAACTCTGCTGCTTCAAGAGCACCTTAAAGAAGTGGTGCTTTTCCCTATGGCTTTTGTGGAACGGTGACTGTGAGTAGGACCCACCCTATGTTCTACGAGGGTCTTCCTTTTCTCCAAAGACATTTTTCTTCAGAAATAGTAATGGTTAAGGTGCATCCGCTTGCCTGGAAATTATCTTTCAAAAGAGAAATAGTAAGTATATTCAAATGTTAATATTTTTTTGGCAGGGTCCGTATCTTGGTTACATCTAATGATGCCATCGGAGTTTTTATTAGTAGACAGGAAATCTTCATGCTGTGGTTCATGAGGTGGCTAGCGTTATCCCAACTGTTATTGCTGAATTTTAGTCTGAGTGTTACCTTCTATCTGTCAGTATAAATTGCAACAAAGTGCTGGGTATGTCTCTGAGGTTATTTTTGCCTGTATTAAAATACTTCATGAAATGCAGCCCCATGAATCTGAGTTAGTAATTAAGAATATTATTAAAAATTATGAAGACATCTGTTAATAAAGCTGCAACATCTCTAAGTCTGGAAGGGGAGGAGGGAAGAACCCAACAAAACTCCACCTGTATTGACTTCAACAATTTTTATTGTCAGATGCCTGCAGATGTTTCTTGTAAAATACATTTGCTGAATTCTCCCTTCGCTTATAACACAAAATGTGTGTGTTTACCACTGCCCAGCCCCTTTTAGCTGGCATAATAATTCTTATCTGATCATCTGTGCTGATGAGCCTCAGGAAATACAACACAGGTTTCGTTTCTCCACCTCGGCTGAGCCTTTGGCTGCACTACGGTGTACCCTAAAATAAAATAAAAATAAATAATAAATTCTACAGATGAAAAGAAACTAAAGGAAGAAATAAGTTACTTGCTTACTTGCTATGGCTCTGTGATGGGACTGCAATCCTTACAGCGTTTGCTTGTCTCCAGCAAAGGTTTCAGCCCTGGAAAGGGAGTGATACCCTGCATGGCTCTAAGCCTGTCAGCGAGGGAGGTGGTGGCAAATCTGGCGCTCACCTCTTGCGCAAGGCCAGGGACGGGACAGACCTCTCTGTCTCTCAACAAGCCCTCCTCACTCCAGCTCTGGAGATGCCACGTAAGGTCAGCACACTTGCTTTGCTGCAGGGCTTTGAGCTTTCTGCAGCATTTAGAAATCTAACAACCTAGTTTAGGCTCTGTGAAGGGATCCATTGTGTCTTGGGCCCCATCCTCCTGCAAGCACTTCTGCACCTGCTTCGCTCTTTAGTTAAGAATACCCATTCCTTAAAACCTTTGAACAACTGCAGCTTACAAGAATGCTAAATTTCTCCCTAGAGACACCACTCCAGCAACTGGAAGGCACTCTGAAATGCCGTCTTGCAGGAAGGGCATATTCAACACAAAGCATAACCTTTTGGGCTGGGATGGACGGCAGTTAGCTTGGATAACATCACCAAGTACTGCAGGCTTAAAAGCTGTTCTAGTTCACTTTTTTCATTGCTTTGTCTTGTTTGAAACTTTAGGATAAAGTCTTTGCTTCTGTGGATCTAAACACCATGAGGTGACCCAGAGCTTACTGACCTCATCATTTTACTGTAGGGTAAATACTAGAAAAATGACAGATATAAGCTGTGAAGTTTAAAAAGCTAGGCATAGCTGCATGGTGTCTAAAAGTAAGCTTTCTCTTGGTGTCCAGATGGAGGGCAAGGCTTGTAAGATTTGCAGCTTGTGTGTAGTAATTGTTTTTATTCAAGGTGGATTTTAAATCCTCCACAGGTGACTTTCAACAAAATTGAAACCTGAAGGTGAAAGTGATTTTTTTTTTTTATAATTATTTTTGTTTTATTTCTCAAAGGGCAGTGTGTGCGAGCTTCCAGTTATCCCAATTTACTAGGAGGGGCTGAACTGCAGCCATGGTATCTATGAAATCCTAATGTTAAGCTGTTTTAATGATAGGCATAATCACTTTGATGCTTATACAAATGGGAATTAGGGGGAATAGATTTAAACCTTCTCCTTTGTGGGGAATAAGCCTTCATTATGGAGCAAACTCCTTTAGGATCAACTCAGCCAAACTTGGATAAGTTGCATGGGGCAGCCATACTGAAAAATAACTTTCTAATGGACCTTGTCAGCCTCTGAGAAGGTCTCATTAAGCTACAGCCTATTCCTTCTGAGAGGGCAGGGAATGGGAGGTAAACCACAGTGCAGCTCTGCTGAGCGTAGGGATTCTCAGCTCAGTATGGGCACCGACTCTTTGGAGGGCTATGGGCTAAAAGACCTGTTAAGATTTGGCCTGAAGATGTCTGCAAAATAAACTTGTTTGCTGCTTCGATGAGAGCATCTCTGCTCGCCACAGCCCAGCTGTTGAAAACGCTCAGACGATCCCTGTCTCATCACTTCAGTTTGAGCCAGCCCAAGGTGCAGCGGGTCTGAGCTGAGGCTGTGGAGAGGTGTCCGTCTCTGGAGCTACCTATAGCCGTACCTTACTCCAAATGCTGGCCGCTGCATGTCCCTGCCTCTCCTCTACCACTGGAGGTTACTGTCCTCTTTGCTCTCCTGGACTGGCTGAAAAGGTGAACTTTCCCTCAGGCAAAATCAAGCTGGTTAGGCTAAACTTAAGCTCAGCTCCTCTGAGGTGCTTAATTGCCTTGGATGTTTAACTGCCTCATTAGGCATTTGCTATCCATCAACCAGCTATCCAGCTGTCACCTCATCTTCTGCTGCTGAGCACTGATCGAGCCACCTACGCTGTGGTTATCGACAGTTTTAGCACAAGCACAATCTCTGAAGTCCTCAGCTGGGGTTTTAAAACCACCCCCCAAATTATCACACTGATGTCCCCTGAGAAAATGAAAACAAAAGATGCTCAACCAGACCCTGAGCTTCCCTTGTGAGGCTTATAGGAAGGGTTACATCCAAACTACCATGGTGACTAGGATGAGGTGCTTCTGCTCTCTCTGCCCCGTGCAAGTGGATGCCCTAATCTCATGTCCAGTGGTGATCTGCCTTTCCTCTGCACAAAACAACTTCTGACGAGCACTTAAATGCCTTTCTCTGATCATTAGAGGATTAGTTATATTTAGGCTGTTGACTGTACACTGATGTTCCCAGTGAAGGAAAAAATCAAAATAATGTTTCTGTCTTATCTGTAAGGTCTACCTGGAATGCCACTGAAAGCCAAAACTTATTAGTGGTCCAGCTCCATTGATGAAGGACAAGAGAGGAATTCAGGTACAGAACTTAATTCCTTGAGTCCTCATCCTCTCTTCTTAGATGTTTCGATAAGAAAGATAAGGATGTGGAAAGGAACAAAACTGAGCCAAAATTTTTAAAGTCTTAACTCTTTCATAACTTGTCTGTTAGTTGGTGCACAACTGACAAGTGAGGTAACTTTTGAACTGCACTTCACTAGTTGTAGGAAATAACCTGAAACTTAGTGATTTATACCTTGCTTCTTTAAGATAACATTTCCCAATGCTGGAAGGAAGAGCACTTTTTTTTTTTCCCTCCAGGCTTTTGATTATAAAACTTTCATCATCCCGTGTGTGACAGCCTACCGACGGAATAATCCCCAATTACAATACACAGGAGTGTTTTGTAACTAAACTCACTGGCAGGTAGTTTTTTTTGTTGGAGTTTTGTTTATTTTTAATCAGTTCTGGAGGTACACCACTAAGCCCTGCTTTATTTGCTTTCCTTATGCAAAAAAAAAAAAAAAACCAAACTAAAAAAAAGGCAGGATATTGACTTTAATAGTGGTCTTTTCCCTTCAGAAAGTTAGTACTGCATAGTATCTGGAATATAGTATTTAACATCTGCTGTTAATATCAATCTGTTTGATAATGTAGCAGTGGTCTTGAAACTCCTTAGGCAGTTGCAGAGCGCCCAGTGACATATGCCAAACAGTCTCTACTGGGGATTAATCTAAACAATAGGCAGAAAACAATAGCAATAACTTAGAGGAAATCGGGAAAACCAAATCACAAGCCTTGAGCTAACTTTTGCTGAGGAATGTCTACCTGTGTAGCTAGGGAGTCCTTTCGAGCGTGATATTGTTGTAAAAAATCAGCTAGTTGTAAGTAGCACTGTCTATATTATTAAAAAAAAAAAAAAATTCATTTTCTCACAGCTCAACAATGAGGACAGACCTTTGCAGCAAGGAACTGGAAGTGCACAAAGCCCGAGATGGCTCAAACATCTTAGTATTCCCTTTGCAGCTTGGCTTCATTGCAAGGTTTACAGAGGACTGTAGGTCTTTGCTATACTTAACGAGCGTTGGAAAAGCAGACTGTGTGTAAGAACAGCCTGGAAAGGTTAGAGAGCTGACATTTCAGGAGGCAGCAAATAACACAAGTTGATAATGTCAAGGAGCTGGTGCAAACAGTCCTTTGAGGGCTACAGGTGGGTCCCAGATAAATGCTGCAATAACTGGCAACTTCGATTTAAAAATTGTGTTTTGGGTAGCAGTATTATTTCCTGTTTGCCTGCGAGACTCGCCAGAAATGTCAGACAGGGATGGTGATATTTTACATATGATATTTTTCTTCCTAGCTCTTTTGGGAGATTGTAAAGATCTTCCTCGAGGATAGCCTGTATCCCCTTCCCTCCCATGTTTGTGAGCAGGAGCTGCTTGCAGAATACAGCCGGGGTCTTTAGGCTCCTCATCTACCCTCCAGTGCTTGTGCTGACCCCACACAGATACCTGCTCTCACTGTGAAATGAAGAAGGTGCAATGCAGTCCAAAATACACCGTCCCATTGAATGCTTGTGCTCCAGTGTATAGCAGAGCAGCCAGCCCATATGATTAAAGGCGGTCAACGCCAGTACATAAAGCTGGCTTGAAAAGCGACCCCTGATAAGGATCCAGTGCTATGAAAGACCGACAGAGTCTTTAGCTATCCCGTAGGATTCTGTGTCAGCATGTAATTTTGGTCTTGAAAAGTGGTAGCTGAAAACTTGCAGTCTTTTATGTGACCGAACTCAAATATTTGGGGATAATTCTGTCAGCGAGTAGTGAATTCCTGTCTGCTTACCCATCACATCCAAATGTATTTCCTAGAAGCTGCTAGAGACGGGGCAGGAGACAGTCCAACAACATAAGCGATGGATGGAAGGTGTGCATTAAAGGTGATCTTACTGTGGTGGGTCAGAGTTATGCCCCCTCAGAGCCAGGTAGGGGAACCTTCTGAATGCCTGTGACAAGGAGGCAATACTGCTGCACCTCCATGGGAGGTTGGTTGGTTATGGACCTCCAAAGACCTGCAGCCACTGGGTTCTGGTGGCAAATGTCCCGTCAGCTTCCATTAGAAAAAGGCCCCCTTATTTTTGGATCCCAGGCACGTTGATTTCTTGAGTTGCGATTGATACTAGCCCTTCTGACTAACACTTTGCTTTTGTCCTGTGGCAAAAGTTACTATCAAGTTTTGAAGGCGATGACTCAGTAATTGGAGCCAGCGTTTTTTGTAATTGACTTCAAGTGCAGTAGATGATAGAGATCGCTTTTTATTATGTATGTCAGTACTTGTAATTGCAAAGCTTGACAGTTACTGTATTCAAATTGCTATGTCCACATGCACTTCCATGACAAAGACAAGTTGCTGTGCTTATATTTGTAAAACACCTTGTCAGTTAAGCTCACTGTCTCTCACGGATTGCGTGCAGCATATGTGACTGCCAGAAATGTGAAGACGGCATCTTTTTGTCTTAAAGAAAAAAAATATATAAGTTTATTTTTAGTCTACTTTTAAGCATCATTCTGTCTGATTGGTACATACCTATGTAGCTACAAAGTAAATGCTGTTATGTGTTGCTAGGATGTCAATAATATTAATGAGTTAGACCATTTCCTGGCACTCTGAGAGAGAGCATCCTGGATTCATAAAAAAGATGGGGCTTTAGTATGAACTTCTAAATAGAAGAGTTAAATTTCTGCTAGTGCCACATCATTGCCAGAAGGTTAGTTTTGGTACTAGATACCTGCAATTATTTTGTTTATTGGCATTCCAGACAAATGTGGTCTTTTGAATATAAATTAAAAATACAATGGAAAGACATAAATCTCCCCAAGTGTTGTTTTAACCAGATTAATTCCTTTCCTTCTCAAGGAGCTCTTATGAAGAACAGAAATCACTTTTATATGGCACTTGACTGGCTGTAGCTGGTGCAGCGGAAGGAGGATGAGCAGCAGAATCTGAGATACGGGACCAGGCACCGCGTTAGAGGCAGCATTGCCTCATGATAGCACATAGCAAGAAGTGGGGAAAATGCGAGTTCTTCTCATGACACTTGCAGGTCCATGTACTGGTGTAGGATCCTTATGCATTTCCTGTGTTTGTTAGCTCCTTTGGAAAGCATTTCCTTGATTCTTGGAGTGATGTGTGAAACCTGAACAAGATACCTTTGCAGCAAGTAGGTGGAATAAGCAGGAAGCTCCAGATCATGAGGAGTTCCTTGGCTTGTACTAATGGACCCACAAGTCGTTAAAGAACATGCTAAAAGCACCTTTCTCCAGACTTGTCCTTCTTTTTCCTTTCTTGGTATTTGGTCAGTCTCTTCCGTGTAGGCATAAGATGGTATAAACTCGGATCCTGCAGTCAGGGCTTCAGTCAAAGCCTTACAGCGTTGGCTCTCTGAGAGTTGTTATTGCTCCTGTGACACAAACCTACAACATTTGAACCAACATTGGTGTGTTTATGCATTTTGTGGGATAACACCTTGTTTTAACCAATGTGTGCAAGTATCTGTTTAGGAGTGTACAAAAGAAAACAGCTAAAGCAAACGTGAAGCGGCTTTCTTGGTAGGTGGTGTGCGTTGCGCGGACTGTGCCTCAAGCTCTGCGCTCTGAAGCGGATCTGCCCCCTTGGCCAACCTTCAGTGTTACAGCTCCAGTCTAGTGAGCTCCTGACAACTTTTTTCCCTTTTTTGCCCACCGATGGATATCTTGTGGTGGATACCTTCTTCTGGGGGATGTCCTCAGCCCAGATGCTCTGCTACATCTGGGCCAAGCAGCTGAGGAACTGACTTTCTCTGCTACCCTGGAGTCTCCTCCTGTTCTGTGGCTTTTCCTTAGCTGCGAGGTTAGGTTAGCACTTGCGGTTTTTAACTGCAGAGATGCATTGTTGGATGACTGCTTAAATCATGGATGCTGGCCTAATTTAGCATCGTTGGTGATTTTGAAAACTCTTTTTGTCCTGGCATTACAAGGGTTAGGTACCTAGGCAAGATATATCAAGGTATATAGTGTAGGTATATACCTGTTAGTTTTCATTTGCTGAAGTTCAAGAACTTGTCCTCAGTGAAAGGAAAGCCTGCCATGGAAGAGTTATGTTACTGCTTTTGAAGGAAAAAAAAAAAAAAATCCTCTTGCTCCTGCTCATACAACCAGATACTTTGCTGCTCTCAAAAACAACATTTTTTGCTTATTGCTTATTATAGGCATTGATGACAAGCCATGGCAGTGACTCAGCTAGCACATCAGTTGAAATATGGAATAGTAATAAGTTAAATAGATTGTCAAACAAAATAATCTAATTTCCATGACAGGGCAAAGGGGTTTTTTGTTTGCTTCTTTGTTTTTGCTATCCTGAGTACCTAGGACACTCAGAAATCATGTCTTTGCATCGTCTTTATCTGCTCTGGTGTTGAAGACGGGTTGTTGGCTCGCCCTCTAAATGTGATGCTCTACAATTCCTCAGCAAAGCCCACTGCCACAGCCTCTCTTGAAGGTCAGCTTGTTTGTTTGGCCTCTCTGAGGCCCTTGGTGCTGTGAAACTTTTTTTCAGGAGACTTACAGTGCTCTGATGGATGAAGTTGTGTAACAGTCAGAGACAGGAGAATTTTGACCCAGAGAGGTAGTGAGTAAGATGATAACCATGTACAGTCTGGACCTCTCTATATATGCTTATTATGAGCTGTTCAGTTTGTTGTTACTAAACAGTATTGAGCCTGTGTGGAGAAACCGGTCCTGTTACCCTTAATATCTGTATTTTTATCGGGAGTTACCTGAGCATGTTGCATCCCAGCACAAACTTTAATACTCTTCTGGAAGCACAGGACTGTGCTCAGAAAGATAAGAATATCTCTTTCATTTCCAACCCTTGCTGCCTGCACAGCCAGCATCTAAATGTAGAAGAGCCTCCCTTACCCCGTCTGGAGACAGCTAACTGCACTCTGCTGCCTTGTGTTTGGCAGGGCACACAGCTAAACATCTAGGAGTTAGATTTCTCCTTTATAGACCCCTGTGTCCATGGTGGTGTGCTTCGTTGCCTTGCCTTATACTGTGAGTCTAGTGCTGCACACATCCTGGCTGGCTTGAAGCCTGCGTCCATTTGGGAAGCACCTGACGTAGCGATGAGATTGCTCTTTGGCAATGAGACAGGAGGGTGTGGGGAAAGTGCACGTGTCTTTATCAGATGGGAGCATAGGAGGCAGTGTAAGGGCTGGAGCAGTACATGGCAACTCGTGCAGGATGTTGTCTCCTGTGGCCAGCGCTGGGGGCAGTGACGTGGTGCAATGCTGACTTCTGTGTAGTGGAATACTTGAGTTGTACCAAGCTGGCAGAAATGGCACACATTTAATGTACACCTGGTTATGGCACCTCAGGACATCCTGCTGAGCAATAGCTGAGCTTGTGCTCTGGCATGCTCCCTCCCACATTCTTCTGAGACCTTCTCCATCTCCTGGTATTGGCAGAGACAGCTGGCCTCCCTTTCTCCCAGAAGGTAACCTCATGCAGAGGTTCCCTGCTGATGTGGTCATCTCCTGCTGCCCAGGTCTTCCTTATCTAGTTGTGGTGGCTGGATTCTGAGCTTTCCATTTTATGTCCCCTCCAGTGGTCCTTATTGTAAGTCTCTGATCTGCAGTTTGATACCTTTATTCCTATGGGGTGTGTGGGAGGTGATGTTTGTTTCTTTTCTTTTTCTTTCTTTGTTGGAGGTAATGCTTCAAGAACCAGATTTGATTCCTTGGCTTATGACTCAGTTGAGGAGGCAGGAGCCTAGATGTGCTTGTTGCTACCTTTTAATCCAGATAACAAATATATGGGTTTTTCCCCCCCACATTTGTTTGTAGAGATTGTACTGTTATAGCTGTGAAACTGTTTTCAGTCTTAACATCTGAATAGTTCTCCGTGAATGACATGATGATAACACTGAGAATGCTGCCTCCTCCTGAAATAGTGTAAATGAGTCAGAACTTAAAATTTGCAGGAACCCAACCAGAGGACATTTCAGTGCTTTGCCACATGGTTGAATTTCATTATTAGAAATGGCACAAGTGCAACTGACCATCTTAGAATCATAGAATCGTCTAGGTTGGAAGGGGCCTTTAAGATCATTGAGTCCAACCATTAACCTGACATCTTCTAGCAGAAGACAACTGCACAGGCAGGACAGCCTACACAACAAATCCTCTTTATATTTACTGTAACCAGTTTGCATTAGTCATTTATATTTGATTAAAAAGTTCACCAGTTCTGGAACTATTTGTACTTCTGAGTCCTCCTTGACCATCATGCAGGACACCTTCAAGGTCCCTTAACATGCCCCTGTTCAAAGAGAACTGTTGCTTGGTTGTAGTTTTGTTCTGGAACATGACAATGTTTATTGCAGATGTTTCTGAAATCCCCTGTGGCCTGGGAACTGTCGGCTGCACAAAGGACACAAGTGGTGCGTGAGCTGGCTGCCCTGGGACATGGTGGGTCACGGACAGGGAGCAGGCTGGGCTACACCGCTTTGCATGGGAAGGTTTGGCAGGATGAGCAAAAGGGCCAGAGACTATTTTGGTTCCACTGGATCAGCAGTTTCCGAAAGATAGCTATTCCCTTCTAGTCAGCTTTAGTGAATGTTATTTCTGCTCTATCAAGTAATCTTTTGAATCAGGATGCGGGAATACTAGATGTGCTCAAACATCTCTTTTTACTTAATAAAATTTAATAGTAGGTGTTTTTTTTTCTTTAGTGTGGGGAAATGAAGATATAGCTATGTCTTACACTTTTCCCTTTATAGGAAGTTCATGACCTTTCCCCTGCCCAAACTTGTTGTTTTGGAGTCTTCTATGACAAAACAATTGCAAGAGTTAAAAAAAAAAAAAAAAAGTTCTAAAGTAAATGCAGGAGCCAAAATTTTGAACAGTCCATTGCTGGATTTGGCACGTGTAACTTGGGACATTTGACATCCAGCTTTTCAGAGAAGCTCTTGCTGCTCCCCACTCCAGTCCACCCTTACCTGCCTTGCAGAAAAGGCACATGACACAAACAAAATCAAGTGTTTCGGTTCAATCAGTCACATTGTCTATTCCAGCATCAAGCTGAAAAAGCAACCTATTAATTCCACAGGATTTAGTAACCTGCCAAATCCACGCTATGCAATGTAAGCCACTGTTCTGTGTTGTAACCACTAAGGAGAGTCCTGGGGGAAGATGTAACCTCAGCTGAGAAGTGACACTGCTCTTCTTGATGCTTGGAGAAGTCACGTCTGCCTCAAGTTAAGGGTCTTGAAATGCTCCTGGTAGTGGTAGAGTGTCAGCAGACGATTCAGGGCTGTATTGGGAACTCTTCAGAGAACATTGTCACAAGACACTTGTTAAGCAGCTATTTCTGGCCACTGATAGATGCCTCTGTATTCTGACCTTCAGCTCACAAATGACTGTCTCTTGGCTTTAATCATCTAGGTCAGATTTGGGATGGCAGTGGGATGGGACTGAAGGTCAGTGCTCATTTCTCTATAGCATAGTTGACAGCGCAAAATTACATTCTGTCCATGCAGGCTTTGTAGTAAACCCACTGTTACTTACCCTTAATGTGGGGTGCCTGGTGAGGTCAGTGAGGGGCAAAGCCAGCTCTGTTTCCTACCCTGACCTCCTCACTCCGTCCATCAAGAAAAATACAATGCTTGCAGGGGAATGAACTGACCCTGCTACCCATCTGTAATGCCCTCATCTGGTACCAGTATACGTGGCAGGGAGTCACTCAATCCTGCTGACCCTACTCTGTTCTCATTTGGCTCAGCATCCTCCTAGTAGCTCCCTTCCTCTTTCCAAGGCAGCGCTCTCTCTTTAGGAACTCCTTAACTGAATCCTTTCAGAACCTTTTCCAAACCTTGTCCAACTCACTTTGGGCTGAACAATATCCTGAATGTTTTATTGGTTCAATATCAAAATATCACTGAGCCTGTCCTAGGTTTGGCAGTTCCCTACTTCATTCCCAAGCACATGAGAAACGTCCCCTTTGGGTTCTTCTCTGCCTGTCTTTCCTTGTACAGAAGATGCTTTACCACTAGCAAGTCACTGTGGAAGATGCCATGCACTGCAAACCAAAGTCTGATTCTCTGATCATAGAAAATCAGATTCTGTGGTCATGCAAGGGTCTTGAGTGTCAAGGAGCTTGTGCTTTATGCAAAAAAACAAGCTATCTCTAGCTGAAGCAAGACTTCAGCTAAACTGTTTCAATCAATTAATGAACATCGGTTTTAGCACTTTTGGATCACCATTGGGGTCTATTTGATTGTGTGGCATCCTCCCAGAAGTTGTTCCCTCCAGGTTCAACACTTATGTTTTAGATACAGATTATGCTCTATATAGTTTGTGCTCTTACTTGTTCTTCAAGTACTGAGACAAAACACTCTTTCGGTTGGAAGCATTACAAGGGCTGATGGCCTTGGAGGAAAGGGTTAGATTGAGTGTGAAAGACTGAAAAGGGACAGAGAGGCTGAGACTGGGAGGCATGTATACCCCTTGGGGACAGAGTGTAAGAGCTGTAGGAAAGGATAGGGTTGAAGCCAACCCAGTCAATATTGTCCTCAACTCTTGAGTAATGAGTGGGCCCAGGTGGAACTTTGTGCAGGGGCAAGCTGTGAGGGGAATATTCTCTTGGAGAAGCAGAAAGTTTTCTCTTGGACGGCATTTGGATGGGACGTGCAGAGAATAGAAATGGCTGGCCTACGCGCCTCTCCTCTGACTTTTCCTAACTTCTTGCCTTATGGGTGTTGGGAAGAGAGTTCACCCTGGGAAAAGATAGAGTCTTGCCCAGCTCTGCCTTTGTTGAGCAAGGGCAGAGCACTGCTCTGGGTGCTCCTTTGAGGGTAAGAATCTGACATAGCAGGGGCTGATTTATTCCTTTATTAATTCCTGAAGCTCAGCAATTACAGGTACTGCTGCCTCTTGGAAGTATATGGCATCCCCCTTAAATAAATAGGTAGGACTTAACAATCCAATGACTGATAAAGGAGATCTGCCTCTTGGTTGTTACATGGCCCTGTTGAAAGAGCAGAACTGGAGAACTTCATGGGTTGCTTTGCAGCCTTTTTTCCCAGCAGGGGCTGGCTGGAGCAGAGCATCCCCCTTCTCCCAGGGCAGATAACCCTTTTCTTCTCACATCTTGCCCAAGTGCTTGGTGTCTGCCAAGTGGTGAGAGGAAGGATGTGTCTGTTTTGGTGCAGTGGTCATGTTTTGAGGAGAAAAAAACGTTCAAACAATCCTCCAGATCTGAATACCTCCCATCTGGCTAAGGCTCCTGGCATGTCTGAGTGAATAAATCTTCATGAGATACCAGCCCTGATATTTATCTCGACATAAGGGTTTCTTCTTTTCAATGGAGAAAACTCACACATTGTCAGAGAGGAGGGAGAGATGTCATGTTTAGAGGGTGTCCAGTTACTGAGAGAGGGTGGAGGAAGTGAAGACAATTTTGAGGAGCGGGACCGCAAAAATCTTACACGATTGTCTGTGCTGTAGGAAATGGTGATGGACTGTTCCGTCTTATATTCACCATAACTTCTTCACCAGGTTAAATAGTTTTAAATATTCTAATACAGCTCCACAAACACCTCAATTAGTAGAGGAACCAAAAGAGAATGTGAATGTGTATTTCGTGTGAAGAAGCTAAAATAACTAACTATTAAGCCTGCATAGATAGTGTTATGAATTTCAGGGAAACAGAAACATCTTTCCTGGTGAGCTACTGTATGTCTCTGTAGTGCTTGTCACTCTGGGTTGCTAAGGAACTTTGGTTATCTACACTTCTGCCTTTAACATTTACTTTTATCCTCACACTTCATATGGAGCATTTTCCCCTCTCCATTGATGCTGACCTTTTTCTTCCCCCTCATTAGCAGAAGCAACAACTGTGCTACATTTATCAACTGTAAGTCTGTTGCATCAGTGCTTGGGAACTAAAATACAGAAAACCTTTAGTCCTGCTGACACTTAATGATACGGTCATTATGCACAATAATGCGGTAGAGAAAAGCTGTTTCAAAGAGAAGGGAGCTCTGCTTTTGTTATTAGCAGTTGTAGTGTGGGCACTTAGAAGAAATAACGTTCTGAGGACAGATAAAATGATGTAATCAAAATTATTGAAATCACAGAAATCAGTCTCCAAAAGAGATGTCAAAAGGCCTGCCGCTCTGCTTTGAGATGCCATTAGCTTTGTCTGTATTATCCCTGAGAGATGTCCATCATTGTCACAGCAATAGTAATGTTTTTTAAGAAGAAATTCAACTAAATACCTTCCTTTCCCAGGTGGGCATTCATTGATTGCTGCCTCTCTTGATAAAATCCCTTTTCATGTCTGGAGAGTGTTGTTCTGTTCCTGTCTTGCTTTTCTTCTGGACATTAAACAAATCCAGCTCTTTCATCCTTTCCTTACAAATCATCTTTCTGAACCTTTGATCATTTCTGTTGCTCCGCTCCAGATTCTTCTGTTTCTCCCCATATTTCATAAAGTGCGCTTTCCCCAGAACTGGGCACGTTATTGCCTGTGCCCATCCAGTGCTGAGGAGAGGAATAATCACCACCCCTAACTTGTAAATGATCTTTTTCATCTCATGTACCTAAAATGAATCTACCCTTTCTTCTCACAACATCGTTTTTGTTGACGCCTTTTCAGTTTACTATGGTACGGCCCCCGTATGCACGGTACCACTGCAGCCCAGAGGAGCCCTCCCCCTCCGTTTCAGCACAGCTCATCCCCTTTCCTTCCCTCCCTGGTGTGGCGTTCTGCACTTCCTGAAGTCAGTTCCAGTTTGTTGACTTGAGATTGAGCTTGATAAATAGGAGAAGCACTCTAAATTTTAATCCTGCCCTTAAGCAGGATTAAGCTTTGCTCTGCGCTCTTTAGAAGCTTATTTGCTAGTCCACCGCTCAAGTCAGTAGCATATAGTAGTTTTAACAGATCTGTACTTGGCCTTTCTCCTGTCACAGTTGACTGATGCGTAATTTCACGGGACCTTCTTATTTTTGCGTTCATTTACTATAACTTGATGGGAACCATCATAACCATTGCTGTGGGACCTTTCCTGCCCTCCAAAGTTCTTCAAGGCTGTTCACAGAGCCTGTTTAGCTGTCTTTGCAGTAACTCCTGTGTGAATGCCACCCAGCACCTCGGGTAAGCAGATGAGGGAATACAGGCCAGATGGAGAAAGGAGATGTTAAATAATGCGTAGGTATCTGGCCAGTATTCTGCTTTCTTGTGAAGATGGAAGCAAAGAGTATAGGATAAATTCAGTCTTTTGTGGGCATAATTCCTCTCTTTCTCAAGCTTACAATGTTATTGAATTATATTTCAGCGCTCTCTTTCTCCCTAATACTGTCAGCTCCTCTTGCGACTTATTCTTAATGATTTGTCCCCATATACCTGTGTGAATATTTTAGAGCTGACAGTCATATGGCCTTTATTTTTTATTTTCTGCTTAATTCTGTTTAATTTTTAAAATCTCATGTAAAGAGTCCCCTATGCAGGTAGATGGAGTGTGTGGTTATGCTTCCCTCTTTATCGGCTTAGCTGTGGTATCAGCTTTTCTGAGGGTCAATAAATAAGAGCAGAACGCCACCCGCATTCTTTGGTTTTTGTGAAATTTGGCACTTACTTTCACTTTAAGCGGCTTTTCCAATCCAGTTCGCCACAGATCTTTCCTACTAGTCAAATCCAGAACAGTTGCCATTCAGGGAACTTGCTGATACTTGCGGCAGACAGCTTCTGACTTTTGGAAAGGACTCAACAGTCTGCAAACTGTCAAACAACCTTCTCTCTCTGCTTCCTTCTTCCACTCACTAGCCATGGCAAGTAGCCCTTTACAGAAAATCTCGCCATAGGAAGAGATGCCAAAATCTCTCCTACTTTAGCAAAAAGCAGTGACGTTGCACTCCCTAAATTTTCTTTTCTGAATGGGTATAAAAAAACCAGAAGATGGTAAAAACTGGAAGAAGGAATATTTGGGACTAAAGCTGGCTGAAGAAAAGAACTTGTTCTGATAACATTCCAAAGCAAAAAAAAAAAAAAAGGTTAATTCATGCAAGGTGCTTCTTCCTTGAAAAGTTCCAGAAAACTGCCCTTCGGAATGGACAGATAAAGCAGCACAAGAAAACACCAGGTTCACTGAGCAGTAAGGTGTGTCTCCTGTCTCTCATCAATCACACAGGCATGTTTGAAAGCCCTCAGAAGAGGCTCCAGAACTGCTTTACCGGGTTGGAGCTGGACATAGTGCATGGAGGTCCTGTGGCAGAGCTGAGAGCTTAACCTGTTGCTAATCTTATGACTTTCCTGGTCCCAACGCTGCCTTAAGAAGCCTGTGAGCTTTGGCATATTTTTTCTTTTCCTCCGGAATCATTCACGAATCTAATGTTCCCATGCCAGGACCCAGACACCTTAAATCCCTGCTGATGAGTCTGTTCCAGCTCTGAAGGACTGGAGAGAGCCTGCAGGATGCTCCCTGCCTTTGAGGAGCATTGAAGCACCAGCTGTGTGAGCAGAGGTTAAAGTCACTTTTTAAAGCTGCTGCTTTGCCATGAAAAATAGATCAAGCCACTCGAGCTGTCAAAATGTATTTTGGAAATATGCTATCGGTACTAACCTGGAACTGGTGCTTCTACTCACTGTAGAGTATTTTCAGAAAACATGTTCCTGTGGCTGGTAATGTTTGATACTGTTAAAGTGCTCCTGGGAAACCTCTTTCCTCAGAGACAGCAAGGACAACCTGAAAGGATACATCAAAGTGGGACAGTAGCATCTATTTCAAGGAACGTGGCTGGAACACAGCTCAGATGTATAGCATTTTAATCCTTTTAAACTGCTGTGTCTTTCTTGCTCAGCAGAAATCATGATTCATTGTGTGTCTTCGAGCTCAAACCATGCTTTCTGAGTTGAATGGGGGAGAGGTGGATTTATGGACTGAAATCCAAATCCCACTGAAATCTGTGGGAATTTTCATTGACTTCAAAAGGGGCAGGGTTTGATATGCAACTGAAAGCAGAAATCCTCCTGAACATTTGCAAGTACCGTGCTCTGAATATGCCTGTGTCCATTTCAGATGCACAGCAGCAGTGAGATGCCCGCTGAGAATTTCTGGAGCACGAGGCAACCTCCAAGGTGGAGGGAAAGAGCCACGGTTCTGCTGCAGTCTCCATCTGATCCTGGGCACAGCACGGACTTTTCTATAACACGGGGTGTTGGGGAGAGGAGCCTCTCCTTGGCATGATTTCTCAATCCAGGTCAGTGTAAGGGGGACTTGGCTCTGCCACTTCATTGTCAATCTTCACGCTCTCTTCTCCCAGCTGTTTGGTTACTGCCATGGAGTTGGTGAGGGTTGCAGCTGCTGTGCATCTCTTCTACCTCTGGACCCACGATGTAGCTGTACCTTTGCCCTTTACAAACTCCGGGTTCACAGCTGTCGGCTTGGTCCCCTTGTCAGGAAGACCCTGTCTGTAACTGGCTACCAGCCACAGGTTAGCTGAATTTTTTAAAAAGGGCATTTTCAAGATCTCTTTCATTGAAGTTGTTTTCGTGGTAGGTTAGAACATTTTCTTCAATGACATAAGAGCTCTTTTCTAAACAAGACAAGTAGTTCTTACAGATTTTAACCATACCGTATGCTTTATCCTCCCCTGCTCCCAGTCTCCTTGTACTTTACGCTTCAACCAAGCTTCTCTAAATGTACCTACAATAAATAAATAAACATCCAGACTTGTTTTCTTGCCTCAGAAAGTGAAAGTTTCTGGGAAGTCGGATAAACCAACGAGAAACTGAAGTCACAGCAGGATGGAAACTGATTTAGTTTAAACACCAGGAGTTGCTGTATCTGATGGAAGCTGAATGCTAAGTGAATCATCGTGACTCAGTAAATAGGATAATGGTCTCCCCCTCTGGGACTTCTATTCCTGCCTGAGCAAATAGAAGCCTTGCTAAGCCTGCAGACAAGTGAAACCCAGCTTGCTCAAGCCTGCCCTGCAGGAGGCCTGTACCCAAACCTTTTCACCTGCTGCCACGTACAGTAAGTCTAACCTGATCTAATACCATCCCAGTTTGATCTGCATGGGTCAAACAAATATTGCACGTCTACTCCGCGTTCTTTGTCTTGTATGTAGGAGGAGTCTGAAATTCCTGCTCCTGTAGTAGCAGGACCACCATGCGTGATGGTAGTGATATCACAGTCTTGAGGTTCCCTTAGCACAGACAATTATAGTTACTCCTGGTGAAAACTGCAGAAAACAGCAACCTGCTTCTGTACAAGTTTGAGTTGTGTTTTTTAAAAGCATGTAGGATCACAGATTCAGAAGAGAGGGAGAGAGAGGAGTTGGTGAGACAGGGGAATAGCTTAAGAGACAGAGAGACCACTCATGCAATGGGGAGAAACCTAAAAGCCTTTTCAGGCAGCCACAGCTGCAGAAAAAGCTCACAACATGCACAGCACTGTCGACAAAAGAGAAGGGCTTTCTTCACCTGGAGCAGAGGCAGCAGTTCTGCACGGACTGATAGTGCTGCTCCAGCTCTCTTGAGTCACCTCAGAAGGCTGAGACTACTCCAGAAACAACTCGATTTGTGTAGTGCTGTGTCTCTTGTGCGCTCCTGCTCTGTTTGTTGTAGGAAGATGCATCTCTACTTGCCCTACAAAAGGAGGGCTATGTTAGTCCTTTACAACTAAGAAGCGTCCCCCATCCCTTGCTTTCCCTGGGGAGTCAGATACGTAGACAATGCAGCGTCTGTGGGGGTGAGAAGCCTACCATCAAGTGGGCTCAAAACCCACCCTCAAGTGGGGTTTTTTTGGTCTCATTTTCTGATGGCTATTTGACAAAGTCCTGCTTGCTAGTCTTTGGCCTCTGGATGTCACTGTTGTGCTCATTTAGATACCTCTTCTCCACAGGCCTGGCACATCTTGCCCTAAGTATGTGATTAAAAAAAGCTTGTAAGAAGTTAGTTTCCTTTCTTCATTGGCCTCGCAGGGCCTCTTGGCTGGAAAATGGGAGAAAGTATCTGTCTAGACCATATTGTGCAAATCATTTTAAAGGGCGATTGCCCTCCAAGGATCTGCGAAAATGTAGCGAAGGCAAGCACAGCACCATCTGCTCCAGTCCACATCCTTGGGTTGCTGTCATCCTGCGAATGCTTCCTCAAGGCTTCCAGCTCTGGGTCCTCCCTGCGCAGCTCCTCACTCCTCCCAGGCAAAGGGGTGATATTATGAGACAGAACAGCAGTTGTGATGTCTCCATGTGGGGTTAATTTTTTTTTCTATTTTTCCTTTTTCCTTTTTTTTTTTTTTTTTGCCTTCCTCAGAAGTGTTTTGAGTTGCACAGGGGCAGGATCATGTGCAGTCCAGGTTTTGTGGCACTGCAGCTGCAGGCAGTAGAAATCTCACCTTGGTGCAAGTCTCTAAAGTGGGTAGGAAAAGAGGGCAAAATCCTGCTCCTCCAAGAGAATTGCATTCACCATAGCAGAGCCCTTCACATTTCGCTTTTGTGCTGAAGAAACCGAGCCACAAGGACAGGTATGATATGGCAGATATGTGCCTAATTAAAGATCAGACAAAGTAGAAGACAGTGCTAGTTGACACTCCTACAGGGGCAGTGGTTTAAAACAAAGGAATTTTACTGTCTAGAAAACTGTGAGCAGTAGGGGAGCAGAAGATACATTTCAAATCTATGGTTCAAAGGCAAGACCTGTCAGGGAAGGTGCTTCATTCAATTCCTTTTCTCTTTCTCTCTTTATAATGCACTTAAAGAACTGAAATACTTCCCCTGACCAGATTTTCTACACTGAAGAAGGAGGCTGTGTTTGGAGGAGCCTTTAGTTTGGTTACTTCTTTTCTACCTGTGATTTGCCATTTTATCCACAGCCTGTAGTAGTTTCTTTAACATTTTTCTTACTGATCAGAATTGTAAGACCTCCTCTTTCTTTCTCCCTCCCTGCTGAGCATTAAGGGACTTACACTCCCAGGAAAGAGGCATCCAGCCCTGCCCCTGGTCTTCATATGTACAAATGAGCAAGCCATTTTGGGGTGGAGTGGGGAAGCGGGATAGCGAAAAGTTCTGGGAAAATTGAAGATTATCCCAGGATATGCATGTTCTTACCGCTTCTAAGTGTATGAAGTGCAGTGAGGTGAAAGGAACCTACCATCAAGTGCTCTTGAAGTTGACTTTATAGGAAAGCTGGCGCTCTGCCTAGGCAGCTGCTTTGGGTGGCAGCCTGCAAGGGATGTCAGCCTGCATCTTGGATCCTGGGGGGAGAGATGCCAAAGAGCTGTCCCAAGCTCGGTAGGCTCCTGCCAGGGCAGATGTACATGGTCTGTCTGGCTCCGCAGGGGCTCTAAGGGACAGTTGTCATGATGCTGTGAATAGCAGGAACCAGTAACCTTTTCTTTTTCTTTTTTTCTTTTTTTTTTCCCCAGGGTTCCCCTTTGGCCTTGCCCTGGCTCTTGGGTTTCTTTTCACGGTAGGATCAAGCCGTGGTTTTGGTTTTGGTGGTGGGAGCAGCCTGGGAGACAGGTAGGGGCAGCTGGATGAAGGTTGCCTTGCAGGGAGAAGAAATGAGGAGGCTCAGCTAAGCCCAGACCCAAAGGTCACTCTAGAGCTGCCGCCTGCCCATGGGCACAGCCTCAGCAGCAGCAGCATGGAAGTAAGGTCGTGTCCCTGGGTACACCCTGCTGGTCTCTCCTGGTGTAGTCTTTCCAATCAACTCTCCAAATACTCTACTGGAATTCAAGGTACCATACTAACATTGAAAAAATGTAGTTGGGAAAGTCTGACAGATAATAAACTGAGGCTACATAAGGGCCATTATAAATTAGAGTAGACACCTATAAATAAATCCATGGCGTTCTTACATTGTCCCATGTGCAGGGACTATTACCATTGTAAGTAGTCTATGTGAGGTGGTGTGTGTTTGTTTTCTCTTGGTTAACATACCTGCAATTATCTTGGATTTGCAGTATGCTTGTATGAAGTAACATTTCCGTTGCTCTCCAGTGTTACCATTGTGTTGCCTTTTGCTTTACTGGGCTTTAAACTTCTGTATTCCTCAGAGCTTATATCTCCAGTTTCTTCTGCTCTGCCTCATTGCCCTCAACCTGTTGCCTTGTTTTTCTAAATATATTTGAAATATTTTCATTTTACATTCTCCAAATCTTTGGTGTTCTGCTCCTGATTGATACTCAAGGAAGTATCAGCCAATTAGTTCTTCCCACCAACTCACTACCCAATGAGTAAACATATGAGACCATCTTTGAGCCATGTTTGTTCCAGTGAGGTCCTCTTACAGTGAGACCAACAGGTCGTCTTTTGTTTTTATTGGCATCCTTCTCTTCTCCTGGTTTTGCTCTCTCTCTTGACTCAATGTCAGCGTGACATGTGCTTATTCTTTTGTCTGTTCAGGGGGATGTGCAAACAGAGTATTTAAAGGCTCAAAGACAAACAGGTAACGGAACAAGAACGTACTGCAAATAAAGGCCGTAGAGGTAATTCTTCCTCTTTGCAAACACATATACTTTGTATGCAGGGGGTGGAATCTTCCAGTTTCACCCATTGCAGTCACACACAGAAATAATGATGGATTACATGTAATGGTTCTGTGATGATTTTTCACTTTGTATCCAAATGGGTTCTCATTAAAATTTTTTTGAGCCCTCCAACTTGGCTTTTCTTTGTTCAGCTTGAAACATAGGTAGTTTCTAAATGGATTAGAAATCCTTTAAAGGTCAGAGAAATTCTCTTGTTCAAATGGCTAGCTGGTGCTGATACCATTATTAATTAAACTGTATCATATTCTGGTCATTAGCCGCAATGATCAATGATTTCCTCAGAGACAGTTGTTCTATTAAAAATACATCAGTAATAAATGACCTTCTCTGAGGTTCCAGCTGTAAGATGTACCTAGCAGTTCTGAGAAGGACCATTTTAATAGCAAATGTGAGTTGTTACAGTTCAAGCTTGAGACCAGGACTTTATCCTCATGTGAATACCAGGGCTAGTGACAGGCTACTGCCACCGACTTTGAGAGTGTACCTTGAGCCCTGTGCTCTGCTCCTGGACCGCCACCCGTTCACAAGCAAATCCTCCCATGGCAGGGACCAGTAGTCATTCTCCATCCCTGTGAATGTCCTCCCTGGAGTCTGAGTGTAATCCAAGCAGGAAATGCAGATCCTACAAATGAGGCGGCCGGCGTGCAAGCCGGGTGAGGAAAACAACCCTTCCTACACCCCAAAAGGCTGTACACTTCCTCTGCCTCTCCAAAAATAATAATGGGATGCTGGGGTTTTGACTAGCATGAAATGCCACTGTCTGCAGCATCATTCAGCACTTTCCTTCCCTCCTCTCTGAGTAATAACTTATTCTTGACAGATTCTGCCCACCAAGGAAAAAAATGGAAGCTGTGTGGCTGGATGATACATAGCTTTTAAAAGCGTTGACAACTTTGCCTTTCTTCAGCTTCGCTCTGTTAGGTGGCCTATTGTACAAATATTTCCAAACTCTTATTAGCTAAAAAAAAAAAAAAAAAAAAAAAAAAGAAGAAGAAAAAGGAGGTCTGGAAGATTTTTTTTGCTGGAAATTTTTTCAAATATTTGGAGGTTGCATAAAAGGAGCCAACAGGGAGATGAGTGAAAAAGTTGGGATAAATGAAACTCCAGAGCAGACATTTTTGAAATAACTCTCTGCTGTACTGAACAGTGTAAGATTATCTTCATCCTCTCATTCCTGGGACTTAAATACAATGGGAAGTGGACTTCCTTAAGGTACTTCTTGCATAAAACAAATTCCCCCCAAAATTATAAATATTTTGATCTGTTGGTACATATACAGAGAGGAGGACAGTAAAGAAGATAATTGGACTTTGAGATATTTAATGGTTTTTTTAATCCTAATTTAGCAGCAGGAGATATGATTAATCAGCTCTTGGAAATGAAAGTTAGTGAGTAGCGCACAGAAAAAAACAGAAAGCTAGCGGTCAAGGATGGTGCTTTGCGAAGCTCAGTTTCATACTTGTAGCAAAGCAGGGAGAGATGCTTCATGGTTGTCCTATGACTGAAGTGCTTTCTTCAGCAGGAAAAATGCCTACGTGGTGAGGTTACCGGCTTAAGAGTGCAGGGACTATCTTGTACACCCCTTCCACAATATTGCAGCCACTACATTTCATTCCTTTCCCTTGGTGCACTAAATATTTTATACCAATCCATACCTATAGAAAACACCTTGGACCTGTATTTTTTTCCCAGCAATCTTTAGTGGGGCTGTGCCATACACTTCAGAAAAGCAACTTTTCCAGAGGCATGGCTGGCAGAAAGATGCTGTCTTGATCCGTTTGTGCCTGTACTCATTTAATTCCTGCTCTAGTTATTTAGAAAAATGAAGCATATTCTATAAGGCTCCCAATCTAATTTTCTAACTAATAGCTGATTGGGCCCAGCTGGATGAGTACGGAAAAGAAATGCAGATTTTTTTGGCAAAACACTCACCTCTGTTGCATTGTGATGCCCATGATGTGTGGGAAAAGAGAGGATTGTGCCTTAAAATCCTGAACTATGTTATTTACTGGGAAAAAAAATCAAAGATTTTTAACTAAAACAATGATATTTTGGGAGCAAGGGACAAGAGCTCTTAGATAGATAGTAGGCTGCTTATTCATATATTCACCCACTAAAATGCAATGAGCAATAAAAAGCTGTTTCTTAAAAAGGCACTGCAGTACAGTTGTTGCAACATAAAATTTTCTTTGTGTATTCCAACAGTTATTGAAGAAGCAATTGGATATGGTTAAACCTGAAAAAAGCAAATTTTCACACATGAGAGGTTATTTATTTATTGCAAACTGTTTCATAGTTAATGGAGTTTCATTTAGTTGAACCAGTGATTCAGTCACCCAGGAGAGCGAGAGCCATCGTTCCTGCTGTGTTCTCAGCCTCTGGAAAGCACAAAGCAGAGGGGAGAAAACTCATGCTGGCCAATACTGAGGCCAGTTCAGCACTATAGATGAGAATGCTTAAATATATGAATATTTGTGAGCAGAGCAGCCTCTATGAGGAGGAAGGAAAACCTATTTAAAATCCAAAATGGAAAACGCCAGCAGCAGTCAATCAGAATACGTAATCAGAAGCAGAGACTTTGTGACCAGGTCCGAATGAGGAAAAAGGAGGTGTAATTCCCTCACCCAATAAAACCTTGGGATGTACTTGTTCAGAAACAAGTGCCACTGCACTAGGTTTTGTAAAGTGTCACACCTTTCTCTTGAAATGAGAGAATGATTCATCTATCATGGGGAGAGGAGAAGGATATTACATGTAATCCACTGCTTGGCAGTTAATGTGGAGCAGCTGATACTGTTGTAAAGGCTAATCTGGACATTCATCCTAAATGTTCCAAGCCACAAATATTAATCATGGAATAATTTAGCCTGAAAGGGACATCTGGAGGTCATCTGGTCCAATCGTTTTTCATTAGCTCAGGGCCTTTTCCAGTCAAATTCTGATTATCTCCAAGGATGGACATCCCACCGTTCCTACAATGATTCAGTTTAGTGAACACAAAGCTCCAGGAGGGTGAGGGGAAAAAACAAACAGGCAAACAAAAGGGAGTAAGGTAATTGTGTGCACTAAGATAAGGACAAGACCAAATGATGATTGACGTGCTAAAGAGAGAGAGGGGATAGAAAGCTCTTTCTCTGTCCCATAGCAGCACAGCAGTCAGAACGTGTCTTGGACCAGTAAGAGGTATGTGATGTGCATGGAAATGGTTGTCAAACACTTAGAAGATAGCTGCAAAGAAGAGAGGAACAGACTTTTCTGTGGGTTCGCTATGCATGTGGCAGATAAGCTTGAGGGGAGTATGTTGATCATTAGGGAAAATCTTTCTAACACTAAAGACAGTGAAACTGGAGTTCGGTCTTAGTGTGGGCTCTCCATCACTGGAAATGTCAAATAAAACGCCGATCTGTCAGAAATGTCTTATGTACAGCTAATCTGACCTTGCAGTAAGGTGATAGACAAAGTGATTTCTCCTTTCAGATCCATTTTCCCTGAGTCCGTGATGGAAGAACAAGAACATTGAATCTCTTATAAGGTGGTCTTGAGAACCGTGACTCAAGGATTAGGAAGCAGCAGGCCTGTCTGGCACTGTCGATGTAAATGCATCGGCTGAGTACTTGTAAACCAAGCCCTATAGGCTCGATCTACATTTGTCAAACTGTTTTAAGAGTAGAGAAAGCTCTGTTTACATATTTAGCAATGGTCGACGTACCGAGAAAAAAAAATGTTTTGAAATTAAGTTCCCTTAGAGAGGGGTCTACTCAATGATAAAACACAATTTTTGAGGGTTAGAAAGCCCTATCCTTGCTTTGAAAAACTGTGTGTCTTCGATTTTACATATAAAGCTAATATTCTCCAGTGAATGATGAAACATCCTGGCTCTGCATAGTAACGACTGAGTGAAAGGACTGGTAAAGCAATATGGAACATCATTATTCAAATCACTGCACTAAATACTGCCTTTCTATGGAGTTAAAGTCATTCTTTTTTTTTGTCTCTGTGAGTGAGGCAATGATGTTTTTTGCACTCCTAGTGAACAAGCACACTGAACAAGAACCCTGGCAGTAATTAGTGCCTTTGGCAGTCCCAAGAGAGACCTTGGACTAAATGGGCATGGAGACTGAATTATGTGCTGCAATTTCCGTACAGATGCACCTGGTGCAGCTGCAGTCTCCTGTCACCGGAGGATCCAATGCACACTATTCCGCAGAAATGGGATTAAGAGAGTTCATAATTGCGCTGTGGGTTCCCTTGAGATCTACTCAATGCTCAGGCCCTTAACAACTCTTTTTCTTAAACTAACATTGTGATTAAAACAAATATACTGCAATCATAATATTATGCAAGTGTCAGCAACGACTCTGGAGAAGAGGAGAAGTGCAAATTGTAGTCCAAAGTCTTAATCCTGTAATTAATGAAGCAGGTTCTTGAAAGCCATGACATTCACTGCAGGTACAAAAGTTCACTTGAGTACATTCGCTGGCTGAATCAGGATTAAAAAGCACTTTGATATATGTGAAAGTGAATATGTGCAAAAGCCCAATTTGTACCCCGCATTCAAGAAAAAATTGACATTTTTAGTAGAGATAAATCCATACCAAAACCCATGTATTGTTCAGCAATGTTTCTGTCCTACAACTTCATTTATAAATCAAATGTCATCCGCATGTCCAAGTATTCACATAATAGCACAACTCAGGGTTTTTTACATTATCTTATTTCTAGGAAACAGTATGTGACTTTCCGAAAACACCATTTTGAGTTGCAGTTACAAAAAAATGAACAAGACAAAGCATTTAGTTTTTAATTAGAAAGCAATGTAAGTTGTGCATTCTGTTTCACTGGAGTTCAAACGTGCCTAAGTGAGGTTTGTAAAGATTAGGAGGGTGGTGGTGAGTAAATGAATGAACGAAGCATGTTAGTCTTGAAATAAAACTTATGTAATTCAGTGGTAGGATTGTCTTCACGATTTTTTGGTATTGGTTAGTTTTGCACTACACCCCATGTTGTGGTGATGTATAGAACAGGAAGAAGGTATTGTGAAGGCAGGTCAGAACTGTGTGAGCTGTTTGTGGTTGATAGCAGGGTTGGTTTTTTGACTGGAGTGCTTACAGCGAAGAGGAGCTAGAATATTGCTAAATCTTAGGAAATTCGTTGCAACTAGCTGGGCTGGATGCTGCAGGGTCACACTTCTCTCTCTACCATACTTCTGGTCCCAGGAATATAATCATTGGAAAGTGCTATAAATATAAAGTACATACTTTATTTCTTATGTTTGAAGAATAAGAGGCAGGTAAACACTAGTTTTAACAACATTTATAATATTTAAAACTAGTAACAAGAGAGGGTGTTGTATTATGGAAGTAGACTTTCTGGTGGCACCCTGGAAGAGCGAATCCACTAAACGTGTTTCTGTTGTTTTTCCTGGTCTTTACCACCTCTCTTTATCACTTAGGATAAAAAATTTCCTTTTAGTAGAGCGTTCCTTATTTTGTCAGGTTTGACAAATTTCACTCATTTCTGGAAAGAGGAGATTGGGAGAGATGACAGAAGGGTAAATACATTTCTTTTGGGAGAAACGTTGAACAAAAACATTCTTTATAATAAAATGCATGTTGCAACTAAAATCATAGCCTCATGTTGTTGCCACATCATCAAATAAAGCACAAAGGGCATCTGTGTTCCTGCTGAGTCTCCCATCTCGAAGGCAAAGGATGGATGGAAGTTTTTTCCCACTCTTCTTTTTTTGCCTGATCTTGGCTCCTGGAAATGCTTTACTGTTGTTGTGCTTTGGCGTGGTGGCAGCTCAGTCAGAGTTTGCACCGCGCTCCATAAGCAGAAAGACAGAAAAAGTGATTCCTCTCCCAGAGAGCAGAAACATAAAGGCAGACAAAAGATAGCAGATGGATGCAGTCAGACGAGGGGCTAAAATGAAACAGTAAGGCAGTATTGGCTGCTGTGGCAGCCAGCAAGTCCCAGCAGACCTGCATCTTAATTGCTGGTAAATTTCTTAGTTGTTGCTGTTAAACTAGAAAAATAGCAAAGGAAGGATTTAAAGGTGGCAATTAATTGGCTTTGCCTATGTTTTGAATTTGTTCCCTCCAAGCACTGGGGCGGGGGGCGGGGGGGCGGCACGCAAGGGGCTTCAAAATGTTACAAGGGGATGAAGATGTTATGGGTTGACCTGGGGTGGAAATCAGTATCTTTTGGCACTGTTTATCAATAAGTCTGCATGTCACTGAGCTAGAAATGGTGCTCCCTTTTAGCTGTCTCTTGCAATCTCCCAGTTCATGCTACCTAGTGCCTCTGCTCTTGTGCCTGGATCCAGCTATAGGATACGTTGTCAGCTCTAAGCAGCATGTTAGCCCAGCTGTTTTTTAAAAGCGAAACATAGAATACCAGGATGGAAAGGTCCTCAAGAAAAAAATCACGGTGTTACACATGTTTGGAGGTTACTATAGGTTTCTTCTGAGAGTTAGAGAAGCTTGTTTTAAGTGATTAACTTCAAAGCCTTTCTTCGTAAATTCATGTGGATCTGCAAATTCTTTTCCACTGGCATTGCTAAAGAATGTGGAAAGTTTCTACCATGCAGTTCTTCAGCCATTTCTGCAACTTTGCTGCTAACTTTGCTGCTAACAGTTGCCTAAGGGGATTTGATTGTTTTGTTTATTCTGAATGAATCCAATTTTTCTAGTATCCCTTATACCTCCAGCAACCTTCAGAATTTCTTATCTACCTTTGCAGTTTTCCCTCTGCTGGTGACAGTAATCTTATTATCATCTATTCCAGCCTGTAGAGAATTCTAATGAAATCTCTCCAATGTGTCTCAGCACACTTGTTAGAAAGGCAGGGTGACTCACACGCTGAAGTTTTTAAGCAGTGTTTGAGGAAGGAGAGAAATGGATAATTCAGAGAATTGGCAAGGTTACAATGACAACTGCATCAGTTTTGAATCTGTGGAGAAGGAATCGAACAGCTGTGGGTTGCTGACTGTTTTGCTGGGGAATGTGAGATGCGATCCCTGCCTTTGCTGAGCATCCCTCATCCAAGAATTTCAAAACGTTGCACAGGTATTCAGCCACAGGGAACCGAAGGAAATCTGCAGAGCTAAGAGGAAAACATACAGAGAAGACCTCTATAATAGACTGAAATCAAGGACCATGATGCAGTATTGTTCATGTCAAGGTTGCTACAAATTTGCTTGCATTTCTTGATCTTATATTGCTGACTAATTAGGCTTAATGTGTTCAACGCACTCTGAATGAGGTATTAAATGCACTGAAGAATATGTTTCAGCACTTAAAACCAATGGAAATAACCCTGTTAAGGTGATTTGGCCAAGTCCCTGGGTGGCATGCATAATGCTGGCACAAAGTCCAGTATGCTGCATACACAGGCACAGCAATATTTTTTGTAAACCAAATGTGTAACAAAATCAGCAAGGCATCACCAGAAAAAGATCCTACTTGCTTGCTTCATGCTATTACTATTTTTCCATAATTGAAATCCCATCTACTAAATTATATTAATAAATTGAATCAAGCTTAGCAGCATTCCTAAGGGGAAAAACATTTAGGTAGTATTCACCAGAGACTCATTTATTTAGTGAAGTGTCTCCATTTTATTGGCTTATATCCATGTGTCTTCTAATGTTCAGAGTATTAGTAATTTCTTTTGCTGTTTAAATTTGATTATCTCATGCTATTTAAAATTTATATGATCAAATAAAATACCTGTAGCTCAAAACTCTCAGGCTACAGAAAACGGTTATTACTTTCTCAAGGCTCTTTGATGCTGAATGAGGAGCATTTGTCCTAACCAATTAAGAGCTCAGGAATTTAAATTGTCCTAACCAATTAAGAGCTCAGGAATTTAAACATAGCGATTGTATTTTCTAAGAGAGAAATAAAATCAGATCCATCTATCTTATCTTATTTAACATAAATCTGTATTTACAGATCCATAGTGATGTTCTATATGCAAGGTCCCTCTAAGCAGAAGAAATCACACGCCCCACTGCCTGACCCAGCGAGGACAGTTGCGGTATACAAAGCAGAAAGGAGATCTTCAACAGACATGACACAAGCAGATTCTTAATCAGATAATGGAAATTGCTCCATAAAATGCTGGAGAGAGATGAGACTATTTATCTTCAATAACACACCTGGTTTAACCTTCTTTCCCCATTTCCCAGTCCCATTACTGCTTCAACGATGCTTATTCCATCCGACACCTTCCTTGTCATCTTCTGGTCTCAATCACACTTCTTTCACTGGCATGTGAGTAACTTTAAAATCACTGTTGCGATCGTACTCTCCAATCACCCAATGACCTGGGATTCTCAGCGTATTCTAATTAATTTTATATTATTTCAGAATCAACAATGTTGCATAAATCAAGGTATGGACAATAGAAGATGATTTTTTTTCCATGCTAGTGTAAATGAGAGGCAGCCTTTCATTTTTCTAAAGGGAAGAATCAACTTGGATGAGCCTGAAAGCAAGTACAGTGTCAGTGTCTCAGGATGTGTATAACGGTTAACCCACATTCAGAGAACTTTTTAAAGCATGAAGTATAGGAATTTCTTCCTCCAGTGCTTCATTTCCTCTGCTTAAATCTGCGTGGCATAGGCTTTACATTTAAAAAGCCTCTTAATCCTGTTGCCCACTGGGAAACTGTTAATAACTTCAGGAGCGACTGGGACACATTCTCACCCCAAGTTGCCATCAAATATTGTTAAACCAGAGAGTTCTTCAAGCCAGCTCTTCTGTCCTCACACATCCCAGGCTGAGCGAGTTGCCACATCAGTGTCCCTAGTAGAGACTTCTGGCTCCCTTCTCATTTTCTCTTCATCTGCTTTTGTTTCTGTCTGCCAAGGGTCATGTCTAGGTTTAGTCATTATTTACCTGTAAAAATGTCTCACCTTTTTTCTAACCTGATTTCACACTTGTGAAATGAAGACTGCATCATCACCTTAAAAGAGTAGAACAGACTTAGCTGGAGGTATCAAGATGAGTCTTAGGGGACTGCTTTCAAGCTTGTGGGGGTCTAGAATGATCGTAAATTGCTTCAGTGCTGCAAAACACTTTTCCCCCTCCCCTAAAGTACACGTTGTGCTGATGAGACATACCAGTCTGACAATCCTAGAGCTCATGGAAGCATGCAGTCCTCCACTCCAATCTTTTCCCAGTGCCGCGTGAGCAAGAGTGGATCCACTTCCAGATCCAAATCTTGGTAACTTCTAGACTGAATTCCATCATACTTTCACATCTAGATACAGAGTTTGAGGTCTCACCCTTAAACTACAAACTATTCAGCGTATAGGGCAGTTATTCCCAGTTTAAGAAAATAGTAAGAGCTGCCATGTACAAATAATTCATGCTGAACCAGACATTTGGCATGGAAAATATTAACAGGAAGCTACATGGCAGGAACCAGGCAATCTTTCCTGATGTCACCGCTTGCCTCTGTAGTAAATGGCAGAATCAGATATAGTTATAATATAGAGAGATAACTGTAGAATCACATTTTCAATGCAGAGAAGGGGCTTCAAAATGCTGTTGGTAGCTCAGTGAGACACCTTGGCTTGCTTGCAGTTATGCTCTACATTCAGCCATCCTTGCAGATAACTGTATTTTGCCCCTTAAATCTGGACTGTGGCGTGGCTAAGATTTATTACCCTGTACAGAGCAGGGACTTTATAGAACCTGGCACTATTTTTAATTTCAGTCGACTGACCAGAGGACCTTATGTTCTCTTAAGAAAGGTTTCCGCTGCTGGTGACCAGCATTTGAAATTCAGTAACTAATTCTGCTGTATTTTTCAGTGTTTTTTACAAAGGTTTAATCTCATTCTAAAGTCGCTGGGAAAATTCCCTCGTCAGCATTAAGCACCAAACCCTGCAGTTCAGATCACAGAAGTCAACGTTCCTTGTTTTCCCAAGTGGAAGGGATTGAATTTTGATTGTCCTCCCAGCTTTTTCTTTTCTCCTCTGTCCATGCTTCTCTTTAGAAGTGTCCCACCCTTTCGCTACATGTTATGATAGTTGTGCTTTTGGAACAGTTTTCAATATCTTTGCAACCGTTCTTCAAAGCAAACTGCAGATAATTGTTCCTCTTAGCTTTTTTTACACCTTTTCTTGTACCTCTTCAAGAAATTAGAAATGTTTTCTTGCTGTTGTTCATTTGGAGATCTCCTTGTTTCCTATCTTGTTCATTTAATAAAACTTTTCTTGTTCTTTGTCCTATTTAATTTTAGTTTAATTTAATTAGTCCTATTTTTAGCTGTACTTTATAAAACAGGGATCAGCCTCTTTATTTTTATTTTTTTGAGACTTAAGTTGTCTCATTATGTTTAAAAATTAAATAGCTGTTCTTTTGACCATTTAGATTTCACTTCCGCTGCTGTCATCTGTCATTTTTATTGGATTCTTTTAGATTATGGGAGGTTTCCTCTTAGCATCCAAATCTGGTTTTGAACTATATTTTCCCTTCGGAGTGATGCACTCTTTGAAGCTAATGGCACCACACAGAACTGTCTGAGGTTTAATGTAGCATAACCACGTTTCCTTCCTTTCCTCCTTCATTAATGTTTCAAATGTGGTAATTTTAATTTAAGTCCATGCCAAGATTCTGATGGGACAAGGAAGGGAAGATGCTTTCTACACTCGCCAGTTCCTTGAAATCTTTCGAATACAACATACCTAAGCCTTGAATAGCAAACGTGGCATCATCATGGATCAGAGTTTTTGTGACTGCTCACACAAAGTTCCTTGATGGAAAAAGGATAACGTTTCTACGTCGTATTTTCGCTTTAAGCGGTATCTCTAGCACTGTCTGCACCACGAGTGCTACAATTCAGATGCATAGCATGTTTTCCCACGTGTTGTGTTAGATGTAACATTACAGCCATACAAACATCCCAGCTGGTCAGTGTGAATTTCTTGGCCATATTGTTCAGATAATCTACTGTAATTTTTTTTTAATGAGTCCCTTGTGGGAGATGATGATTGCAGCAATTTCGTAGCCTCTCAAGCCTACAGTTCATAGCAAAGTTAGGTGTGGAATTATACTTTACTAAATATATAATCTCTACTTAGGTGTAGAATTACTTTACATTGACTAGTAATTGTTCTAAATTCTGCCTGATGTTCTTTGAAACAAGCAGGGGCATGAGTAACACATTTTCTCTACCTCTATGAAATACCTAGATGGTTTTTATATTTCAGTGGATTTCGTTGTTTCTGTATAAAAAAACAGAAGCAAAAGAGGTTGTTGAGGTCTTAGCTGCTCTGGACTCTACTGTACAGGACATGTTAGATCTACATTTGGTTTAATCTCAGGGAAAAAAATGGGGAAAATGTTATAAAGTGCTACAAATGGCAGAAAAGATTAGATTATAATATGTAGCATTAACTGAGAAGATGTCTTTGAATATCACTGATAATCATCCTCCATTAAATGCTGTTTCTCAAACTGTATGGTATATTTTCCGAGGTATTTCTACCAACTCAAGTGCACATGAATAATATTATATGTTATTTCTTCCTCCATACTTGTGCTATTTAATCATTTACCCAACAACCAAGCATCATCAATCATTTCGATCATTTAACCCTACAAACCTTTCTGCAATAACTTTCAAAGAATGAAGAAGTCACGGGCACTGCCTTCCTCAAGTGCACTTTAACTAACGTGCGGCAGGTGCCGATGAATTTACCTTCAGAAATGTAAACATGGTGTTGCTCTGCCAGCACACAGACTATTATTTTAGACTGTGTGTCACCACTGGGCTTCATGCTTTGCCTATGAGTGCCAGAAGTTTCTATATGTTTATCTAAAGTTGTAAAGAAAAGGTGTTGGAGAAACAGCATATGCTCGCATACAGGAAGTCTATTCTGAAACATGAGCACTAAAAATTAGAGTTACAATTTGAAATGCGCCCATGGCCCCAGTAAAAACTTTTTTTTCTTTTTCTTTGTTTCCTTCCTTTCTTTCCATGTCTCCTTGCTTTTCAAGGCCTTGATGGGCTTACTGGTTAGCAATAAAAATCAGCATTAGCTGAAGTAAGTTTTATTGTTTCAAAGTGTTTGGCCAGAAAGAGCTAGAATGTGCTGCCCGGGAACTTGCGGTCCCCTGAGCTTGCACCAACAGCAGACAGACGCTGCCAGGGCTGAATTAGGGCATTGTTTGAGTTTTCAGTGTTTGAGGTGAAGGCTGAGAGGAACAGGCATCCTCCCAAATATCAGATCGTTACTGCCTTCAACAACACTGTTTTGTGCCATTGAATAAGGTGGTGTTGCTCAAGACAGTTGTCTCCTAGTGTGTCTCTTATAACTGTACCACCAAGGCACTGCTCAGCTGTGCTATAATTCTGAGTGAAACTGCAAGAAGCTTTAGGAGCGTGAGGGTGAGAGGTTTTGGGAATACTGGGAGATAAGAAGCGTTGATGACAGTAATCTGAGGACCTTAATTTATTTTGCTCACAAAGAAAAGTGAAAGCCCAGCAATTTTAGTTCCCTTGAAACTGGTCTACAGTGGAAGAAATAAGTAAGAAAAGTATTACCGTATGTGTTTTATACCCACGGTCTCACTCTCCTGTTTGGTTTACAGCTCCGTAAGTACACAGCTATCAACCTGAGCTCTCTGATAAATGCTGTACAGTTTGTTTTCTGCTCAGCTGAAAGATGAAGCTCTGAAATGCAACCCCATGCAAGGGTGGCAGCGAGAGCATGTTGTAGGATCTTGCTGGTTTGGGCAAGGGCGGGATGTTAGAGCCAAGGGGGTTGCTCTGTTGCACCTTTCTAGAGCACCCCCAGAACGTCAGGCTGTGCCAGGCTGTGTGAGGCTGTTTTCTGCTGTCAGCCTCCAGTCTGGGATTGATTTGTTTGACAGGGCTGGGAAAGGGTGGAAGTGACGGTTTCAGACCTTCTGGTTGGGCTTTCAGAAGGAAGTACAAGAAAAAACGTTCCCTCCTGTGTCACCTGCTCTTGTCAAGGGATAAATCCACCAAGCTGGTCTCAGGCAGACTCACTGTTCATCAGTTTGGTGAAGATCTGATTAAAGCAAGCTAAGTGTTTCCATGGGTCGTGAAGGTTTGACCTTAAATACACTGAACCTTGTGATACCAAATGGCACCATTTCCTTCACTGACTAACTCAGTAGGTGTGGGGAGGCATGAACCAGCCTGGGCGACATCTGCCTGAGTGACACTGCTCTGAGGCAACGCCAGCTTGCTTTCTTCAAGCTGATCCTTCCAATGCTCCAAGTTTTCCCAAGGAAAGGGGTTTCAGACCCTCCCCTAGAGTCAGATGCAAGTCCCATTTCTTCCATAGACCTTAAATTTCCCCCCTGGCTGGCTGTGAAGGAGCTGAGAGCGCCTTCTGCTGAGATTTCCTTGTCAGCACTGGGCTCCATAGAGAGTGGTGATACTGGCCCTCTTTTCAGAGGGAGAGGGTGGAGGGAGAGAGACTAGTTCATGATGGCTGCTGTCCCCTTACGCCGGGCTTGCTCTCTGGAAAGCTGGTAAGTCGGAGGTAGTGGTGTATGCACTACCCTGAGCTGCTCGTGAGAGTTGTGATGTGGTGGGGTCATCCATCCCACCTGATTTCAGCACCAACAAGGAGCCAGGGCTTCTCCTCATCACAGGCAAAGGTTTGATGAGACAACCCGTGTTTTGTGAGTCCTGCTACACTCCCCTCAGCAGGAACCCCTTCGCCTCTCACAAAAAAAGGACTTTCTCCTGGGTGAGGCAGCAGCTCCGGGCCTCTGGTTCCCGCTGAGCTCGCTGTTCAAGTGACTCCTGAGTGCTGCTTCTCCAGAGTTCAAAATCATAATCGGAACTCTGTAAGAAAATGCCTTTTTATGAGAAAAGGCCTTTTTTCTTTGTTCAAGATCCAATACATGTTGAAAGCATTCAACTAATTTCTTATTTCTTAGATAATTTATCTAATGGCAACCAAAGGATTTAATATTGGATGACTCATTATAGGACCTAGAGCTATGTCCAGAGTTCATTCAACCTTTGCTCTTGAAAGTCCTTCAGTGCAAGGGGCATCAGTCATTTTAATCTTAGAGCTGCCTGTGCTTCTCAGAATTTACTTTTCTGTTCATCTCTGCTCTTTAAAATTGTTTAGATGGGAATAAAGATGAAACCTGAGTGGATAGTAAGAGTCTCTTACTGTAGTCCAGGGATTCTCTATGATGCAAGAAAATTTCTTGCTGCAAGATCATTTCTGGCAAAAGAGCAATTGACTGTGACCTTGATGTCTGACCTGTACTAGAGGAATGAACTTTCTATGTCATGTTCTCTGCATCATTTGGGACTTCTTTTGTATACTGTGTACCATACCATGCACCTTGGATTCCCTCTCAGAAGGGACACATTTTTGAGATTTTCAGAAATTTAATTTCGTTTTGAAAACACACAAGAATTTGCGTTTTAAAATGAAAACATAAAGTATTTATAGAACTTCAAATGAAATCTCAAGGGAACTCCCTCCTTTGATGCTGAGATTCAAAAAGAGGTCACCGCCATGTGGTCCCACAAGCATCTCAGTTCAAGCAAGCTGATTTCTGATTTGTAAAGGGCTTCAGATCCCAAGGGTGTGTGTATTCTAAAAACAGGATTTCAGACTAGCAGATGCAAAGAGGTAACCGGGGATTATTCCAGCTTCAAGACATCAGAAAGAGGGTGCAGGGGTAAAGAAGGATAGGGATGCTTTCAATTACAGTGGATGCAAATAATACGTGCTGATTTTCTAGTGGGAGGTGAACACGTAGTGCCAGGTGCTGCCAGGAACCCAAGAGGGGATGGGATGGAACCAGCCTGCTCACCTCATCACTGTGTCCCTGGTCTGCACCTGCATCCAGGCAGGCGAGAGCAGTAAGGAATGCTACGTGGGATAGCATAGGGCTGGGAGAGGGACGTGTGTGTAACAAGAATTGTAGGATTGCTAAATCTGTCCTTTGAGCACTGGAACAGGCTGCCCAGAGAGGTGGTGGAGTCTCCATCTCTGGAGACATTCAAAACCCGCCTGGACGTGTTCCTGTGTAACCTGCTCTAGGTGACCCTGCTCTGGCAGGGGGGTTGGACTAGATGATCTCCAGAGGTCCCTTCCAACCCTGTGGTTCTATGGTTGAGCCGCCTAGGTGCCACCATAGGAACATCTCAGTGACTCAGATTCCTGCAGCCACCACTAAACTTTTTGTCTGCTGAGAAACCTGATCAAAGGCTTCAGAAGTCTCGTCACCAGGGATAGAACACAAGACACAGCATGCCTGTTCTCCCATTTTGGAGTAAGAAAGAGAAGAAATTCCAAAAGTAGAGCTGAAGTTAGTATCTCTCCAGTCAGAGTTTATTCTTCTGACCTTAATTGACCTAGATCTCCATTCCCCAACAGGTACATGGAAATAAGGGGAAAAACATGCCATCAATGTGCCCATTGAAATTTTTCCATTACAGCACAGTTTCATTAGAAACATATTGGTTCATTGAGCTGCCCAGCCTTTGTTCAAAACCTCTCAGGCTCGTGATGACTCATGACCAAGAATGTTTGCATTTGCACTTCAAAGGCATGAAGGAGAAGCAGATCCAGTGTACAGAGCAACCTTCAACCCACACTGTGGCGCTAGGACATCACTTTGCTGACTTGCAACACTTCTTCACAAATACAAGTGGGCAAATGCCAGACAACTAAGATTTTTTTTTTTTTTTTTTTTTTTATCTGCTAATGGCTAGGAAGGGACAGAGATGAAAAGAAAAGGGAAAGGCAAAGTAGACCGGTGATCAAGAGAGACTCTAATTTCTCCTTCCCCCCATTTGTTTTTCCACCAGCTGTGCCACATGTGGCTCAGTGGAGATGACCTGTGTTTGCATCCTGATGATGCGAGGCCAGTTGGACACGCATTTCTGTGAATGGAAACATATCACCAAAAAAAGGTCTTGAGCAAGCACAAACACCAGTTTAAAATGGCAGCGTCTCACTGCCCGCATCTAATGTAGCTGAGGTTTAAACACTCTCTCACTCTCTCACTGCTCCCTCTTTGCAGATGCCCTCATGCAGGAAAACTCTTTGGATTTCAGCTCCCAACTGGTTCCCAGCCAGGGCATGTGCAGGCTTGTATGGCAGAGAGGCTCCAAAGGTTGCCAGCTGTCTTTAATAAATGAACATATTAATTCAGTAAATCCCCATCAAAGCTACATGGGAGCTGTCTCTTGACTTTACGTTATTTGCTTGTATTTAGTATTCTGTTAATTTGACAGATGCTTTCTTCAGAGTTTTGACAGTGCTTCTGCTGCAGTAAAAATCAACACTGCTCCTGGACTTGATTGTGTATTTCAGCGCTGTCTTGTGGAAAACTATCTCACATCATTTAACAGTTTAATTTGCTGAAGACCTTCATACAAATTCATTTAACAAGCACTCACTGGTAGTGAATATGTGTATTAAAAAGCTTTCAAATAAAAATGACTGAGAGAAAGGCCAGGCAAATCAATGCACTAAGACCTAGGAGTGAATAAACAATAAGGGACAATATTTAGAGTTTGGAAGTTGGGAAGAGGGTGAAATCTTAGTAGAGACGAACAGGAAGGCCAAGGAAAGAGAGAGAAGGAGGTTCAGCTGAGAAGCCGTAGCTTTCTCTCCTCTGATCCTGGACTGGTGTCATTTAGGTCCTGGCTAAACTACGTTGCTCCAGACCACATGATTTCTTTCTTACTTGCTCAGGGCCTTAGCTAGGGGCTGGTTTGACCAATATGTAATTCATAGTGCCGCCTGGATACCCTGCAGTCTTTTAATCTTATCTCCTTTTAGCTTTTCATATCCGTTTTGACATCAGCTGCTCTTGTACAATTGCAACTGCACTGAAGCAGGAGCTCTTTGGACTGCTGTGGAAATCCACAAGATCCATTAAGAAATCTTATTCAAACATAAAAAGAACCAATTTACGTTCAGTGAGATCTGACAGTAGTCTTCAGTAATACTGTAATAGAGTCTGCATCCCCAGCTTCTGTCCTTCACTTCCTCTTTCTCTTCCGTCATTTTTACTGTCATCCATCCCTCAAGTACATTTTCTTTGAGTGATTTCTTAGTCTCTTTATTTCTGTTTCTCCTTTTTCCACATTTAAGAACACTTCCTTTTGCTATTTTTCTTGTCTTACACTGTCTTTATCTTCTCTTTCCCCCCTACCCTATCTCTACCTTTTATTGGTTTTGCTGACACCTTTTTCTTTCCTTCCCTCCCTCCTTCCTTCCCTCCCCACTCCTGGGGCTCAGCTGTGGCCACCAGAGACTCTGCAGCAGATCCACAGGTGGCTTAGAGCCTTGCAGGGAGGGGACTGTGTCCCTGTGCTCCCCCCAGCTCAGCCTGAGGGCAGAAAACCCTCACATTCCCATCTCTCCCTCTCACTTCTCCTTGGGGAAAACTGGGCAGATGCTGGATTAGGTACCCCTGGGGCCACCTTCCAGCCTGATCAACACTCATGTTGAAGAAACCCTCATTGCTTTGTCCTTGGATGTAGGGCACAGCATATAGGGCACAGCAGTAACTTGCTGAATGTGAAGCTGCAACTAGGGCACGTGGGCAGCCAGGGATTACGCTGATACTTAGACCTCTAGTGAATTGATTTCAGTGCTAAAGGGTGCTGTGGGATGTTGTATCTGCTCACAGGTAATATTGTGTCTTTGGGGAGAGAATCACAGAATGGTTTGGGTTGGAAGGGACCTTAAAGATCATCCAGTTCCAACACCCCTGCCCTGGGCAGGAACACCTCCCACTAGACCAGGCTGCTCAAAGCCCCATCCAGCCTGGCCCTGAACACTTCCAGGGATGGCTGATTTGAAACTTTTCTTCTCCTGCAGTCTAGATCAAATATCTTATAACAGGGAACATTTCTTGCCTAAGGGGCTTGACTGTGTCCTGCTAATAACAATATTCCCTGAATAGATTTTAACATATTTTTTTTCTTGTTCATTTAAAATTGGTATTTGAAAGTTTCCTTTAAATGCATTTAGACATTTCCCTGGATGATTAATTATCTCAATTCATGTAACATTCTCATGCGTAAGCATTCCCTATGATGGCAATAAATGAAATTCAGTAACAAACTCATAAATTTATTAAGGTCCCACAGCCACACATCACCATTGTCAGTTCATATAATGCTTCCCTAGTTACTTAAAAGCTATATTACATGCCATTACATTTATAATCCCACTTAATATTAGTCTACTTAACAACCTCTCAAACATTTGGAACTGAATTTACAGTCTCTCATCAATGCCTCTTTGAGGTTTATTGCAACATTTCCTTTCTAAATGGTTTTGTGGTCTGAGAAAGGATTATTTTCATTGAAGTGTGGTAAGCTTCACTCAGCACTCGCTTATTTCTCCCCACTTTACGCCTCTCTCTTTTTTCCTCTCAGCTTAGACCCTCCTCATTTCTTCTGTATTCCACTCTAAGCTAACCCATCCCTAAGCAGATGACAGTGTTAAGTCCTAGTTGTAAATCTTTAATGCAAATAGTCCTAGATCCTGCACGCAATAACTTCTGGGAACGTCATTGCCTTGGTGTAGTGTTAACTGCTGTTACCTTGTAGAATAAACTTTATATTCCTGCTTTCCACTGACTATTCCTAAAAACGCACAGCAGACTGAATCTGTGCCATCAAGTCCTTTATGCGACCATTTCCGCCTGTTTATTCTCAGTATCTCTCCCTGACTAATGACCTCACGTTCAGGTGGGTCAGGCACGTTGACAGACCAGGGCACGAATTTCCAGACTGAAATACACGACCAGATCTCGTCTAGTGTTGCTGGCTAAGTAAAGTTCAGATTGCTTTTGCTATTAGAAAAGCCTCTGGAGCGTACAAACCACAGTGAACTGGAACTACTGGTTTGTGCTGTCACCCTCTGATTTAGATCAGAGTGCTTCTGAATTTGCCAGGTGAGGCGTGACATGGGTTTTACCCTTTTGTTGTGCTTTCTGCAGCCAGCTTATGCAGAAAATGTCTGACAGAGTTTCCCCTGTCTGAACAGTTTCCTGGGCGAGAACATAACTTCTCACATTTATGATGATTTTTCCTCTGTAATCCATCGACGTTGCAACATCGTGCTTTTGGAAGGACTTTTATAGAAAATCCTAATGAACCTTGTGTTTGCCAAAAGCCTGAACGCCGGGGGCCAAGAAAGATGGACCAAGGTAACTGCTGAGCTGCTGCTGATCCTGTCTGTATTCTTTTGCTCATCCTGCCCCCAGCCTTTTCCCCAGTGACCCCACACTGGGCCGCAGGGGTTCAGGCTTCCCACCTTTCGCAGACCTTGCTGCTGGGTCTGCCTTGCATCTGGACAGCCTCTCCTGGCCTGCTGCCATCCGAGACCTGACTTCTCCTACCACGTAGCCAGTGTTGACTTTGTTATGAAATAAGGCTTTACTGACGAAACGCTCCAGCTTTCGTGGAAACGCAGGAGCACACTGTACGTCATGTATGGACTGGAAAACGACCCCTGCCCGGCAGGCTCGGGGAGAAGGCAAGCGCTGCTGTGTGATCGATACCGGCCTCAGCTTTCTGCAGCTCTGCTCGGCAAGGGGCAGCCAGAAAGCCTCAAAAATCACCAGCACAAAGCCTTTTCCACTAATACTGTTAAGATCAAAACGTAGCTTTCTATTCCTATAGCTGTGTAGAGTTTTAATTAGGGCTTTGTGGCTGTGGGGTTTTTTTCTCCCTCGCTTGAAGCCGCAGGCTCCAAGATAGTTTTTTCATATTCCTTGACAAAATGAAACGGTGTCTTGACAAGACACAACAAAAAGGAAAGAACATCTTTCTCAGCAGCAGAAAACCAGCCTGATGATTAATCTTGGCCACCAGCGCTGTTGCTCAGGTGCAGACAGACAGCTGTCTCTGGGCGCTGGTAGGTGGCCACCCACCCGACGGCACGTGGCCATCCAGCCGAGGGCCACCACACTTTAAGCTGGTGTTGCCCCTGCACCCCCCAGCTGCAGGCAGCTGCCCTTCTGCTGGAGGTTACTGCCTGCTACAGGGGAACAGGCAAAGGGGAACTAAATGCATTTGCCTCTCAGTCTCTTCCAAACAAAATCTGGTCGTTTAGCTAAAAACGACAATAAAGGAGTGCTTAAGACTTCAAGGAGGTTTGGGGACATGCCTTGCTCTCCCAGCCCCGCTGCACGGCCAATGCTCTCTGGCAGAGAGGCCAAACATGCAGCTGAGATTGGGATCACACCAAGCCTCCACGGCCTCGCCTGCCGTGTTTGCTCTCGTGGCAACGCTTCCATTCCCATCTGGCTTGGGCCAGCTCCATGAGCAGCAAGCTGGGCTGGAGCTTCTCCCAGGAAGCAAATGGCAGAAGGTGGGCAGAGTCAGCTCAGCCTGGCTCCCTCATCTCCTTTTCTTTTTTTTGGGGGGTGGGGAGTAATCTGGCTTGCCACACAGAAAGCTGTATCACCTGCAACGTATCTATTGATAGAATTACACTGCATCAAAAGGTAAACATTTTCTGCATAGATCATCTGTAGCATTAGCCATTTTACAATTTCCTGAAACCCCCTTGCTTTCCTCACATAGATGTAAATTAGGTGGATGATAATATAATTGTGATCTCTCTGTTTTGTCTTTGTGGATGCTGCAGAAGGGATTATTTCCTTTTTTGCACTTTGTTTTTTGGCCTTGGTATTATTATGCTGAGGCTTCGAATGGCTGAGTTGTCTGGAAATTCATATTTCCCCAGAAGAACCATTTGGCTTGTCTGCTGATGGCAGAGAGTGCAGGTTGGCACATTTACAAAAGAGAAAGCTTATTTTACCAGCAGCAACTGTGTCTTTCATTCAACCTGGAACAGCAGACAGGAAACCAAGGGACTGCTCAAGAAGCAATTCCAGGCAAATTAAGAGCTGAAATCAGCTTTGAAAGAACTGTGATGGAAAGCAACTATATTACTTCTTTGAGCTCTTCTGTTGCCATTTTTTCCACTTTTTTTAAAGAGAATACTAGAATGAAACCAACCTTCATTCAGGAGGAAAGTATATTGGTTCAGTTTCATGTCTTTCAGCTTTTTCTCCTCTCTGATTTGTGAGCACCTGAAAGGACACTTTCTGTGACTTCAGTGGGGTGATGCGTCCTATAGTTGAGCCTTGCATCATTTCGGTTCCTCAGTGATTTCCATGGCTTAGAAGAATTTGTTTTTTCTTAAGCTATTATACCTGAAACAGGCTTTTGTTTTGTTTAGAGTCATTCTTTTGTTCCTTTAATGAAATAAATTTTATTTTAATGTGACATTATCTTCCTGATTCTCTCACAACTTTATTTCTACTGAACGGAGGACTGTGGATACACTTCTCAGGAGGGAAAAAGTCACAGGCAGCAGAAGGTACAAAGCAGTAACACTGGCTGAACAGTCCCTGTTTCCTCCCAGTTGGTGACATTTGAGAAGAAAAGCAAATGTGTTGTGTGTGCTGAATACTGTGCCTTTATGCATGCGTATGTGCCTTTTCCAGTTTATAATATGCCAAAATTTGGAGGAGCAGAAAATTGTACAAGAGTTTGAAAAGAAAGGGCTGCGACAGTAACTGCAGTGCCCCCAGTGTCTGGGTGGTATTATTCTCCACCAAGAGACCAACTCTATAGTTTGCCTTTGCAGTCTTTTCTTATAACAGAAGTCCTGAGGAGGCTGAACACGGATGTGCTTCTCCACATGACTGTGCTGCTGGCTGAGGCCGCAGAGCCCAACCTGTTCATGGCAGGAGGATGCTGTTCTGGTGACTTTCCTGTCACCTCCTGTCATGGTGGCTGCTTGAATGCATGTCCTGCTTCCAGCTGTGGCCAGCAACAGGTCTTTAAGGAAGAGCATAAAAAGCAGGACAAAGGCAAAGCGGTACCTTCCCAGCTACTGAGCTGGAGGCTGCATCCAGACAGTCACGTTCCCTCGCCACTGGTGGACATTCATGATTACATGAATTTGTCTGATCCCTTTTTTAATTCATTTGTACGTTTGGCCTCTGCAACTTCCACGAGCAGTTAGTTTCACAGCTTAATTAGATGTTATGAGAAAAGGTATTTCTTTCTTTTTGGTTTAAACCTGCTGCCTGATAATTGGGGTGCCTTCTAATTGTCGTAGTGGGTGGAAGATTGAGTAATTGTCCCCTGTTTACTTCAGTTATCATTATAAACCTCTATTATCTCCCCTCTCAGCTGTCTCTTCTTTTCAGCTGAAGAGTCCAAGTCTAATTAGTCTGTCCTCATTTCAGCAAGGCTGAAATCCAGCTCAAAATAATTGCCAAGTGCGATCCTAGTACACTTGTCCAAATCATACCTACAAACCCTTGGAGGTTATTGTACTACTTATAAAACCAATGGACATCTTTATAAGACCTGCTGTGAACACAAAGGACATGTACAGGGTACTCAGAGCAGAAGGATAAAACAATAAATATGTAACACTATTTCACATAATGTCACTTTTGATGAGCTACTGTGTGAAAATGGTAAAGATTGGGTGCTTTTGTTTATCCAGGAAACTCGCATCTGGCACAGAAATGACTGAGAAGATAAAATAAATGTGTTATAATTGAAATAAAATGTGCTTCAATTCTGATTTCTGCAGAAGGGGAAAAATTAGGAGACACAGATCTTTAATTGGCAAAGTTCAACAGTGGGAATTCTGTGGTGGTCTGTTGTTTTCTGACATGGTTACATCCAGCTGCCAAGGAATGGGTTGGATCATCGTACATCAAGAGCTAAAATGCTTTGAAAGGCATTTATAAGCACCTGAATGTAATTTAAAGCTGTCAAGATTATATAAAGTCATGTTAGTAAGTGAACCACAGATAGCAGAATGAGTGGTTTAGATGTGCTTCATTTGAATTAGATGAATATCAAAATCCAACCTGGTTTTGGCTAAATCCCAAGGAAGAGTGTTCTGTCCTTTCATTATATTCTTCTCCATGTTACAGTATGTGTTCTTTGCAAACTAATCTTCTAATGTTTGCATCCATTACAGTATGTAAAAAAGAGCCAGACTTACTGCACTTACTGTACTTACACACTTTAAAATCTATTTATAAGCCAGATTAAGAATGAGATTGTGCTGACTACAAAGGACTCTGCAGGCACGAAGCTACCAATCTGCTGAAATATTCTGCATAGATTTCAAGTGAAGTGAACTTATTTTACATTTCATATGTACACGTGGCACTGCAAGTTACTATATATTCAAAATAATCTCAGCAGTCACAACAACTCTTTCATGAATATTATGTACAAAATTCTGTGCAAAACCTGATTAGTGTCTGAACTTCTCTTCAGAAGGCACTTTTCCATCTGGCAGTGGTCGACTCCCACCCTCCATAGACACAAACTGTGTTTTCACTTCCCGGACAGCTTTTGGGGAGCCAGGAGTTTGTGTTGCTCCAATGACTCGCAGGTCAGTGGCTCTTTGGACTCCCAGGCTCCACCCCAGTGTAGGCTGTTCCCTTCCAGTTTGTAGAAACTTTCTAAATAACAGGGCAGGTTTTGGAACTGGAGGAAAAGCAGGTTTTGAAACATCTAAATCTTCTGTGAAATAAAACTGTCTTTCTCTACTCAGCTCTAATTATGAGGCGGACTTCAACTGAGCATTTTGTGATGTGCAGAAATTTAATAACCTTTATAAACCAGCGATTTAAGTTCTGTGATGAGTCCCAAAGTTTCAGAAGACCTTTAGACTTAGAGCATGGGTATTGTCAGGGCTGCGTAAGGGGGATGGAGAGAAGATCCTGGATGGACATGTGGTATCTTAAAAAGATAGAAAATACAAGCTGAACACACAGCTATGTAAAGAAGAACAGCAGGCAGAGAAAGCCAAAATTAACGAAAATGGAAGGTGTGCATATAAACCCTGACGACTAATGAACTGTTCAGGTCTTGCAGTTTTACCTGTGGAAAAATAGGACTTGAAAATGCAGACAGGCACACGAAGAGTGATGCTCTGCTGGCTTTGTCCTTGCTCCTCGTGGGCCTCCTGTGCACAGGCAGAAACCGGGCAGTGAGGAGTAGAGTGCCCCATGTCTGAATGCCCTGACTTTGTTCTCAGAGATGCTTAGTTCTGGCCACCTGGAGCAAGTAGGCGTCTTTCAGGCAGTTTAACTTAACCTTGGCTCTTCTGGTTTAAAAAAAAACAAAACAAAACAAAACAGAACAAAAAACTGGTCATGCTGCCTTGCCTTATTTCCCTTTCATTGCCTTGCACAAATCAAGTGCAGCTTCACCCAACCGAGTGTGAATTATCTCCTAGCTAGTCAGCAGCGCTTGGAAAAATCTTGCTACAGCCAGCATCTTTTAAATGGCCTAGTATTTTCCACATTGTGAAGGTTATTTGTCCAGTGACTGCCACCTGCCTCCTCCTTATTCTTTTTCTAAATTAATAAAAACCATAGCTATTAATACATTCAAGGAACCTGGTCCTTCCTCGATCTTTAATAGATATCATGCTGCTTGGTTATGGAAAATTGATTCTCAAACCCCTGAAACTGAGAGAAATCTCCCTAGTGCAGCAAAACCAATCATCCAAATGTTCATCCAACAACAAACTTACTTAAAATTAATTCAGACTTCGGGACAGAGCCCCACACCACTGTTTTCTTGTCTGCTTTTCTAAAAGCAAAGAAATGTGCTCATTTATCTTAAATGTAACCTGTAGTAACCTTCCTGTTCTGGATCTGGGATATATTTCAAGGCACACGTTTCAGGAAATCTAAATCCTGATATGTCATTGGTGGTGACCTTTTCAGCCACCTTTAGGATTCAGAAGGCTGGCACAGAGGGCACCAGTTCTCCATGAGGCCAATCTCTTGAGTAACCTACAGCTGAACACAAAAGCTACCTCTTGCAGGTAGCTGAAAACAAAAATCCTGAGGTTTCTAAAGTGTGGGGCTATGAATGAATGATACGTGATGGCAGATAGAAATGTATTGGTCTCAAGCTTTCATCTGCTTATTCCTTATGAGTGCAAAATGGATTTGCAGGGTAGCTCAGGACAAACCAGTTTTACAAACACTGGGCATAGGCGTAAGCGATTACCCAGGCTGGGCGTTAGGAGGAAACAGATACTGCCATGGCAGCAATTTCTTAACCCCTCCCTTCCTTTCTGCTCACCTGGGTATCAAGGAACAAACTGGGATACATCAGTACCCTCCCCAAACTCCATGAAAACGCCTTCCATGTTGTACATGCAATGCTGTATTATGGAGCTGGTGACCTGCTCCCTCAACCTCTATTTTGTTTTGTTTTTCACGTTTGGAATATTAGAGGTGTGTTGCATGGTATAACTACTGAGTAAAGCAATAAGGGAGGAAAGCATTAAAGTCAACACGCAGAAGAAGGAAAAGCATGTGTCAGGGAGTACAGCCTTAATCTTCAGCAGGTTGTGCTTGCATTGACGTTTGTCAGCGTGAAGTGTATGTTCTTACGTGCATCTGCGTGGTTCCTGGTTGTTTTTATTTTATGTGTCTGTAATAATGACGTTGTTTTCCCTGCAGCAGTGTACCCTGGGTAGGTCTGATCCTCCAACAAGGAGCAGAATTAGAGACAGTGGGGCTGTGTCAATGTAGCAGCAGACATGCTGGGGTGGCAGGATTGTTATCAGCAACTGCTCATAATGCAGCAGGGCAGCTCTCAGAAACGCCTGCCGAGTGCCAGGCCCTGAGAAAGCTGCTTCTAATATAACCTGAAGAAAGCAACAAGGCTTATTGTGGTCAGTCTGTGGCTCTTGTAATTGCAGGTGATTCTGTAATTTTGGAAATCAGATATCCTCTTTATTAAAAAACCACACAACTGTTCATCAAATGTACACAACGCTGTAGAAATGGTGGTGTGGAACACAAAGTGCTGGAACACATAGCTTTTATATTGTGACTGTTTTGTGTGTTAACGATCATGAACTTCTGTGTGCTGAGAGGTGGGTTTTCCTTGCTGTGCTTACTGCAGATCTAGCACAAGAAGAAAAATGACATCTATTGATTCACTGATCTGGTAAGTAATAGATTTTTCAGGCAATATCCCCAAAGAGAACAAGAAGAAGAAAATGTAATTTATTGCATGCTAGAGATGCAATGCGGAGACAGTAGATCCAGCAGACATTATTCTGTGTCTCTGTTTCTCATTTTTAACAGCTACACATGTATTAGTAATTTAAAAATTGAGGTTTAATGAACTGCATTTGCAGTATCTCACCTTTAACTCAATTACCCACTAATTAGACCTTCCATTAAAATATGATCAAAATCTCAGGAACTCATATAAATTTAAAAAAAGTAAACCAATGTTATTCCAAACAAGTGTCACAGGATAACGCAGTCACTGGATAGAGTCAGTTGAATCTTAATAAGAAATGCCAAAAACCCGCTGTGATTTATCCACAGATGTGACAGGGGAAACTGGGAAACCTGCCCCACGTCCATTTTAAAGGCTCTGTGTAAAGATTCCCACGCCCTGGTCCATGTCACAGTCACTGGACACCGATGCCCCTCCACAGAGCTCACAACCCTGCTCCCACAGTAAGGGGTTTTCTGGCTCATGCAGATCACTAATAAGTGGGTCAGTCCTCTGACCCATCGCTTAAGTGAATTGAGGGATCTGTGGCTGAACTGACGCTTCCCTTCCTCGTGGTATGCTGGGAAGGTAAAGGTCCTCCATGAGTAGGTGGGACTCCTCTACAGGCAGAGAGCATCTATACACACCCCTAAACCAGGCAGGGCAGAAGCTTTGAGGACCGCAGCCTTTCTGCTGCCAGCACTTGCAGCGGTGGCCACCGCACACCACATTGCAGGGAGGCTCTGTGCAACTGCTCGGCCTCTCCTCCCCTGCCTTCCCACCCCAGGTCACCTCTCCCTCCTTCCACCTCAGCAAAGACCAACCTTTAGAGGAGGCCACTGGGGCTGGTCGGCTTCAGTAAGTGAAAGCAGAATTGAGTCGCCAGTTTTTCAAGGAACTTCCCTATGAAAATTGCTTTGTTCACATCAAGCTGCTGCTTATGCTCAAAATGTATAAGCTGAAGAGGAGCATTTTTCTGCAGCAAGCTCTGGCCAAGAATATACTTTCTTCCTTTGCACATCCCCCTGGATCTACTCCATTTCCTCCTGCTCATTGTGCAGTTAAGAATTGATCGTTCGACCCAATACTGAGGCCTCTGTGGACGGGCGCTTCATTTCCCTCATATCTGTTGTAATGGCAAGGCCCCACATCTATTCCCCCGGTGCACCGCCGCACTGCGCTGGTGAGAAAGTCATTACCCTTCTCAAGGAATAGCTACGTGGTGTGCAGTTGTTGAAGGCCCGAAAAGACAAAAAGCTGTTACTTTCGAAACAAAAAAAAAAAAAAAAGAAATGGGAAAGCAATTTTTGGAAGCTGCAGCAGTTTTCTCAAGGACAGCTGTAAATGGCACTTGCTGCATACAAATAGAAGCCAGCAATGACGACAAGAACGTAACAAATAAACAAGTCAACAACAATGCCAACAAAAAAGTATTCTGCTGCCAAGAAAATACTTTATTTCTCATTAGCATAATTATTGCTTAGAGTTTCAACTCCAAATGCCACAAACAATTTAAAAGTTATGTTATGCTTAAATATTTTGTCATTTTTTGGCAAGAAGGCAGGCTTAGGGAGAGCAGAGTACGAATGCCGCTGCTGCCTTGTTCTATAAAGTCATCTCCCTCATTTGAGGAATTACCCTCTTGCATTGCCAGGCTGATGGCAGCTCCAAACCTGATAGAAACCAAGATGACCCCCCTGAAGTAGAGGGAGTTGTGCCAAGTTGCAGCAGTAGAAGCTTTTAGATTTTAAGCACCTGATGCTGAAAACAGAACCAAGGATTTTCACCAAAGAGAATTTCATACTAAACTTTTCACTCCCAGAGAAAGGTTTGGAGAGGCGAAGAGGCATAGGTTAAGATCTGGTCAATGAAAAGTCCTTAGACTTTGTTTTTCATAGATATTGCTTCATCTGCTTCTGTTCTCAAGCCTTATGGTGTATGTACACACAATCTAGGGACCAAGGTGGACTGTGAGCAGAAGTTTGGTGTCAGCTCGGAAGGAAGACCAAGAGTGAGCAGCTGGGACTCCCCCAAGCCAGAGAAAAGAGAGAGGACAGCATCTCACAGTCTTCCCAGTGCTCCCCGACGCAGTGCTTTCAAGTGTGTATAAAATTATCGCATAACCCTCCAAATGTAACCTCAGATTTAGGCAGTGAAAAATCTACATGAAGACAGTAATTTTTACCTAGCCTGATCCATTCCTTTTATCTAGGAACGTAGGTACCAGTGTTTTGAGAAGGAAAGACATTCTTGAGTCTTTTACTGAACAGCGTATTTCTACCTAAATACTGCACTTGACGCTCTTAAGGGTAGCCCACACCTTTTCCAACATAAATTTAAGGGAGCTTTGCTGGTAACTACCCTGGGATTAAAATCCTGAAGTTGAGTGAGCCATGTATAATGGATCCACCTTCTCAGAAGTCTCATGAATTAAAACCCAAGCTACGCTGGAGGAAAGTGCTCTGGCAGCAGCTCACCATCTGAAGGACCTTTCGGAGTCAAGTCCACCCTGTTTTAGGGGGCTGCTGGGGAATTACCTTTGAAAATCAATTCTTAGGCATGACAAATGCTTTCAGCTGAAAGAGCTATGGAGTGTGGTAGGCACCAAATTGCTGCAATGCTGCTGCGGCTTTTGTTGAGTCTGTTGATAGCTGGTGGCTATAATTAGCAGAGCCCTTTATGCAACTGTCATGTCCCTGAGAGAAATCAATGCTGCAGCATTGTTTTACCTTCCTTCCATTACCTAGACTTCTGTAAATTGAAATGCAAATGCAGCCACGAGCAGCAGGCTTTGAACCATATTTTGTAGAGCTTCACTAATGTATTACAATGCTTCAGCTGTAGTACAAGATGGTGGGGAATAAAGATGTATGCTCATATAATTGCCTGGGGAGACTTCAGGATTGGAAATCTTTAACAGGTTAGACAGACGTTTATCAGGTATGGCACAGGATCATTTATCCAGTTGGTTGGTCTTGAAGCTCTCTGGAGGTCCCCGTTTTCCTTATTTTGCAATGATTCTGTCCGTGTGGGATGATCATGTTACCTACGAATAGTTTGGTAAACTGGAGGACCAACAAAGCTTAACTGGGCTCCTGTGTGGATTCCCTTACTTCTAATCAAGTGGATGGTGCTTAGAATTCTTTCAGAAAAAGCAAGTACATAAAATTCTCTCTCCACATAGTTTTCTGTTGTCATAAATCTTATAGGACCAGAATACCTTTGAAACCTCCACAGATTTGATTGAAATTGGCTGTTTAGTCCAATAGTTATTAGACAAGGGCTGACACACCCACATGCAAGCAAGCACAGAGGGTGGTCATGCAAGCCTTATTACACCATGAGATCGGGTTGAAATGCAAAGCTGATGCAGAAACCTTGTCTGGCAATTTAAGAAATGACCACTCTGCGGGGGAAACAGGAAGATGTACATAAGGCTTTAATTATACTGATTATGGAGTGGATTTTTTAGTGCATTGAAGCCATGATTTTGTGATAATCAGGCAATGCAAAGCCATCAGAAGCTCCTCTCGACATTTTCTCATTTATTTTGTGTCACCGGATTAGGGTAAAGGAACCTGAGTGTACCAGTGCATCTGATTCCTTTACAGTAGGCATCACTTGTAAAACAACTAAGGATTGTAGTATGCACTAAGGGCTTATCAAGCGGGATTAAAATAAGGCATGGATTAGCAGCGTGAATTTTATGTGGAATTGTGTCTTCATATGCTTCAACGCTACCTACACCTGAAGGCAGGATGAGCACTGCAGGTGAAAAACTTGTGCATGAGTTTAGTGCTGATGATTTCTACTTACAGACGGCAGAAGTCTTGGGGTCGTATTTGACCTTCTGTGTAATGATGCGAGAGCATGCCCACTCTTACATCTCCTGTCAGAAAATCACAGGAGAACATGCCAAGAAATGTTAGTTACCTGTGGCAATCTCTCTCTCAATAGTGAAAAGTAAATGGGGGAAGCTGAGTAGGAAAGTTCTCTGAATCTCAGAGTTTGTTGCAGACAACCACTAAGAAGTGGGTCTGATCCCTGAAAACATGGAATAGGGATCACATCAGGGAAGGCATCCTCCTTAGGGCAGACATTAATGCATTTCATGCCCTGTGGAGGAAGAAACTATGCCTCTTTTCCCACATCTTCTGCTGACACAAGAGGGAAAGCCAGTAAAGTCACAGCAATCACACTGAGATCAGGTCAGAGGAGCTAACAGGACACTGTGTGCATCTAGCTAAAGAAATACAAGGTATGAAACCAAAACTAACTGAGAGATTCCAGTTTGTCTTTCTGCTGTGGTCCGTGCTTTTCCCAGTTGGTGCACTGTTGGTTTTCTCAGTGTGCATATATACAGTTCCATGCAAATCGGCTCCCAGGGTTTCTGAACAAGAAAGGTGTGGATGACCAGCCAGTGTTCATGGCAGAAATAGATGGAACTGTTTTGCTCAGCTATCTTTCATTTGCCTGTGGTAGGTCTTCCCTTCTGACTAAATGCCAAAATGCTGCCTGTAAAATAACAAATGGGATGCACATGGGAGTTCAAGACTGCAAACAGGCTAAGGAAAAAAAATCTGCCACTGGTTGCTGCTGGAGAATTTTCCGGAGATGCTAAAACTGTTAAAACTGCCACTCAAACTTCTCCCGCCTTCCTTTGCACGCATACATTAAGAGGAATCAACCAGGGGAAGCCACTGGGATTTGATGTTCTTAGCCTGATTCCAGCTGATTTAATGGGTAGGGTGGAGGCCAGTGGGAACAGGCCCTGGAAACAGAACTTAGTAATTATTTGCCCATTCAGTGGCTCGGGACCTTCTGTTGTCCCACCTTACCCACTGACGGCTTTTGCTGGTCTCTGAGATGGGACGTAATGATTCTATATGCCTGTTTTCAGTTTGAACTGGGTGCCTGAGATCTCTACCCTTGCTCCAGTTCAAAACAGTGAGGGAAACGTGCTGCCTGCGTGCTGCCCACCCCTTTGCCCTTTTCTGGGATGTTTCTGAGGAGCTGGAAGGGTGGACACAGAGAGCTCTGTCCCAGCTGGGTGACTTAGGATGGCAGGACAGCCAAGACAATACTTTCTGCTGGGTTTTTTTTTTTTTTGGTATGTTTGTTTTTAATTATCAGTCTATCAGAAAAACTGTATGCAAAATAGGTTTTCCCTTGTTTTCTTAAATTCCCTGGTGCCGCCCGTTGATAGCACATGGTGTACTAACGCTGGATCCAAGCCCACAGTAGCCGGGGTATGTAGCATTTTAATATTTCAGACATGGTCTGCTTGTCAGAGCTGTTTTCTCTCTTTTCACACCAGTACACCAAGGCTTTCCTTATGTGGAGACTGGAATGCTCCCTCCAGACTACCTTGTGAACAGTCACTCCGCACTGCTTTCAGAGCCCAGGCAGCAGCTGCAAATGATCAAGGGTGCATAAATCTTCAGCAGTGAGGGAAGAAGGCAAGGCTGATAACGCCATGGAAGGATGAACCACTGGTCTGTGGATATCTTACTGTCTTGTCCTCCACTGGCTATTTTAGCAGATTGATCCTATTTCAGGAGGTTTTTGAGGTATACCAACTCTGCAGTTCTCTGCTGGTTCCTGTTAACAAAACAGATTCTTGCCAGGGATGATTTCTGTCTAAAGGATTAAGGCACAAGGAGAAAATCAAGAGGGAATCACTTTTGATTTCCTAGTCTTTAGACGCATGAAAGATGTTTTCTTAGCTCTGGAGTCAGGAAAACCATATCTGTGCTGATTCGCGTTATGCTTGCTTCATCCAGCTGCTGAAGAAAAGAGGCTTCGCTCCCTTTGAAGTTCACCCTTCTGAGCTTAGTGCTGGTACAAGCAACAGAAGTGGCAGCTTTGCCCTTTGAAGTTGCCTCATTTCTGTCTCAGTGTTTCCTTCATTTTTTCCCTTGGAAGCTGATGGAATTGAGGGAATACAGAGCGAGCGTGAACTCAATATCAGTAAGGCTCTTACGCCCTGGTAATAAGAACACTGTAATTACCTGAGTGGAGCAGTAGCATCAGCAGCGGCAGGTTTCATCACATCCATCGCTGATGGAAAAGACTTTATTTCCCCTGGTCTCTCCACAGAGTGCTGTGGTGTGAAACAAAGCAGGACTTTCACATCACCTGCATCAAGGCAGGAGTTCAGATGCCCAGAGGAATGGATTGGCTCCCCTCAGAGACTCCAGGATCTTCATTTATACTATCGCCTTCTGGAGTTGACTCCCCCACCATGACTACAGAGGGATGTGTCCTGTAACTTAGCACTGCCATTAGATACATAAAGCCAGATATTGCAAACACCCTATAGCACCCCATCAAATCCATTCAGACTCCATAATTCCTCTAGCTCCTTTGAGATATGTATTACTGGAGCCATTACACCATATATTTTACCCTTTCCAATTACTCTTTCTGTGTTCTTAATCAGCAATTAACTTTGCAGCATCATTCTGACTTCCTGATTATTCAAACTTCTTTTCTTTATTTAATACAATATAGACAAATGTAAAAAAAAAAAAAAAGTTAGCCTCTCCTAGCCATTTGAGTCATGATTAATTTCATCCATTTCTCATTTTTAATTGCACTGTTATCTCTCTACTCCATTCCCACTCCAATATATTAGGAAAAAAAAATAATCCAAACCAACCTTCTGGTTTCTCCTAGCCCCTTTGGCTAATGATAACTCATTCTGGGGTTTTAATTGCATTTTTAATTAAGGCTGCTACAACCCTATTGGCTCCAAGCCTTCCATCATGCTCAGTATTTTTCAGCATGCAATGCAGTGCAAGCTAGTCGGCAGGGACAGCCTCTCACAGAGGACAGAGGGAGCACGTAACGCTGTCTGCTTTAAGAACCTGGGCAGGGAATAAGGAGATATTAGTTAATTTCTTAACGTTTGAGTTTAATTTAGTCACCCAATTGCTGTTTCAGTTCTCTGCCTGTAAAATATCCTCTCTCTTATCAGCTAGTTGCGTGATTTACCAAAATCCTTGTGCCTCGATTTAATCATCCTGCCATTAATCAGCGTGTTCTTTGCCACGTGTCCTCACAGAGGCACCGAACAGCCTTCCCCTGCCCCAGCCCTAGCACTTCTGGCATTTGCAGGATGCCAGGAGGGCTTCCTTCTCTTGTGAGCGTGCCATAAACCCACATCAGCTGCCTGCCCATACCTGAAACCCGTATCTACCGCACAGAGCCTGGGAAGAGATGGAGCGATGTGGCTGCCTGTCCGTACCTAAACCTCCCTCTTCCTCTATACAGGTTTGCACACCCTTCACGTGAGCTGGGATGGGAGTACATGTTCTCTCCTGCGAACAGAGAGAAAACCCGTCCTGTCCCAGCTGAGCGTTGCAGGTGTACCACCTTAAGCAGAGCAGACATACATCATTAACACGTAGCTAGTCTAGAGGACACCTATTATAGGCGGGTTCAGTGATTCACTGTTACTTCACTGCGTATGACTCATCTCTCTGACCCTGTGTTAACATAAAGTCCAGGTTCACGTTAACACGAGTTGTGTTTAAGCAGTTGTAAGTGAACACCCCTGACACTGCGGTCATTAGAAATGGCATTATTTCATTTCTAAGAGCGCAGAGATTTTGGCTTTCATATCCTGGCCAAATTCTAACTTGAGTATTTACTTTTTGCATCTCAGAATGGTTTCTGTAATTTTTACTGGCAACTACAGTTTCACTTCCTACCCTAAACCCTATTGAGTTGTTCATATACTGTTTATAGTGCCACATAGAGTGGAGCTTTTAGGTATTTGTATATTCAGAAAATATTTTGAGAAGAAAAGCCAGTGTGTAATGTTCAAATAAAAGAATATTTCTTATTGGTAATTTATATATTCCTCCAACTGTTCTGAGAGGTACTGGTGTTTATAAAATGCTCTGAGTTTCTCTGATGAAATGTGAGCTGTAGGAACAGTCACTCCTTTTAATCACAAATGAACCTGAAGTGTCATAATTACTCTGGCTCCAGATTCAACAGATTTCACAATGCATTAGAAAACCATAACCAGCTATATGACTGCAGGGCAATTAGTTCAGTAAAAGCAAGACGGACCTCTCCTTGTAGAACAAGCTAATATACTTCATTTACTTCAGCTTCCTCAGGAAAATGTATTCGGGAAGAAATTCATTACCTAAGTTTCTCACTGGCAGCCAGGAGCTTCTGACAACCACCGAGCCAGGAGGTGACTCAAGCACGGTGTTCAGGGCACTGGTATCACATGAGCCTTTCCCATAGTGAAGCCCCTGGCCAGACTCTGAGGAATGAATGGTCACAAATTGGATCCCACAGGTTTCCCCTGCCTGATGGGGACAATCCCAACAACGAGAAATGGAGCAGCTGCACTGAATAATTCTAGGAATAATTCATAAATAACTTTCAAAAAATTATTAGCATTTCAAAGTTAGTTTCCAGAGAAAACCTACCCACTCTGATATGGCACCCAGCAAGGTTTATTGCTGTGAATCTAGCTCTCAGAAGACGTTTAGCCAACACAAGTGTCAGGAACTAGACAGGTCCCAAATACCAATTTTTCAGTGGCTGATATTATCCCCTGGAGCCATTAATATTCACAGGCATTCCCATGAATAAAGGGACATTTTTCTCCAAGCAAGAAATAATATATAAATAACTGTAACATCAGTTCTTTCTCTTTCCCTTAAAGGCATACAAGGTCAGACAGAAAGAGTTTCAAAGCCCAAACAGACTTTCTTCAAGGCAGCAGAATATCAGGATACAAAATGTAAGTGAGGCTTATCCACTCATCATAGCTAGTTTTTCTCAGATTGTGTAGACAGCAGGCATTTTATAGTACTTTATACAATCATGCTTTTTAAGAACTTGCTCAAGCTACCACCAAGCTCCCCAAGTTCCTCACTGAGAATCACCACGGAAGTAAAATCTTTAAGCTTTCCTTCCCAACCAACAAAAAAAAAAAAAAAAAAAGAAGTTGGTGCTCTGGGAAAGGGTGAGGAATATATAATTACAGGCAAACTGCCCTCTTACCAGAAACTAAGCTTTGCTGAACCATGAATAAGGCTCAGAGAATATAAAGCAACAGATTTTGGCTCATCAGACTGGGTGCTGCAGAGCAGAAACATATGAGGTGAGCTGGTTTCACTTAACATCTCCTACCAGTGCACTTGCAGGTCTTACCATCTCAGGCACAACCCTCTAAAAATCACTGTATTGCTTCTACACACAAGCTTCACACCTACGTACATACTGTTCAGCAGGAACCACAAATCAGTCCCTGCAGTGTTGTCCAAGATGGCAAATCCAGATGACATACAAAGAGATTTAGTCTTGGTTGTAAAGAATATTTCTGCCTTCTGAGCTTCCAGGACAGACAAATGACAGCAGTATTTGTAAGTAAAATTTTTGGCCTCGATAGCTTTGGGAGGTAATTGAGACAGTTTAGTGATATTTCTTAGAACTTCACCAAGCCACTTTTGGAAGCTTTTAATGTGTAATTATTTGTAGATCCCTGTTGGTGATTCATTAATGTCATTAATTTCTTTATCAATCCTTCAGTTCCACAATATCCACACTTACTGATACATGCATACTAAATTTTCTCAGCTGTGTCCTTTCTACTTTTTCTTGATAGTGAACTTTGCTTTCTAAGTGTTTCTTTTTCTTTTCATTACTTTTTTCTTTGAAAGATAACTTTAAAAGAACGGTTCGATACAACAATATTTATTAGAAAATGATGACCATTGCAGGCTTTTGAAGCACCCTGTGGAGTTTAAAGGAGAATTGCATTTTCTGTAGAATGTTAGAGGAAGACTCAAGAGCATCGCCAAAGAGTATTCATAACAGTTCAGAGGTTTCAATAGCAATTTTCAGTAGAGCCTTTTGAGTGTGTCTATAATTTTCTCATAATAAGACGACCTCTTGGGACAATCTTAGCTCAGTCTATTTGTTGAAAGATTTGTTTGTGCTCCTTGAAAGTTTATGGTCTGAATGCTAGAATGCTTGTTATATGTTCAAGACCCTTCCCTTTACATCATTTTGACAATATTAATGGTCCTTAGCATGAGCATATAGGCCAAAAAGGAAATTAGGTATGTTTGTGTTTGAGAAGACACAAATGATGTGTCTGAGAGCACACAGATGAGACTTTCAAAGTCAAGGGATGGAAGCACTTCCTTGGTTTCAGTGGGTGTTGAGTTAGGCTGTTTCCAGAAGAAGTTTCTTTCCAATTTTTACACCTTTGAGTAATTTCTGTAAACTTCTCTTAGCTGCTTTCTGTCCTCTGGATTTTCTGTGTTCATCTAATTTGAAATAACTGCACAGACATGCTATTATAGTTCAACCTGTTCTTCAGAATTGATTTTTTAGGCTGACATATGATTTGCTCCCATGGCTGCTTGCAGCAACGGATCTTTGGAGCCAGGAGTTCTTGATAGAAGAAATTGTGTTGTTTCATCCAGCTGCATCGCCTGGAAGCCGGGAGGGCCAGGCAGGCTGGGTCACCTGCCCTGCTCGCGCTGGAAATGATGGCTCAACTTACATGACAATTTAGTGAAAGTCCACTGTATATGTCCTAATTAGACTTGAAATATCTGAATTCGCCATTGTATGGTACAAAATGTGCTAAAATGGGAGATGCTGCCTTATCTACCTCATGTCAAAAATGACAATGTTCTTTTTTCCTTTTTATGCCAGAGTTTGAAGTTAACAGTTTAATTAGGTTAAAGTTTCAAGTACAGTCAGAATTCATTTGGACTGAGGTGTGATTTTTACAGTTCATTCCTGGCTAACAAGGGGAATCATTTCTTCTGAAAATCAGAGGTCCTGAAGGGAAAATATTTCCAGTGTGTTATATTTCAATTGGTTTAAACAGAAATCCAGCAGTAGCTGAGCACCTGAGAACGAGCAGTACAGGGTGTGGGGGGGTCTAAGCTCTGCTCTTCTCAGGGGTGGAGGCACCCACATCTAAAATGCAGGTGGGATAAGCCATCTGCATTGGTCTTGTTTACTCTGATCAACGCTGGCTAATGATCTGACCTTGTGCATCTCTAGTCCACATCCCCTCCACTCCCTGTCACTGCTCAGAGACCGATTTGAGGCCATATCTGAGCTGGTCAGATGTTAGAAGTGGACTGGAAGATGAGGGGGAAAGGATGACAGAGGCTTCCCAGTGCTGTGGCTGCTACTGTAGGAACGCACATCACCAGGACACATGGCAGAGAGCCGAGGTGGCCAGGGGATGCAACAGCCATCTCCTGTCTCTCCCCTCTCCCTGGCTGTCCACCCTGTTCCCGCATTACATGCTGTAGGTGTATGCAGAAGGCATTAAAGAACAGCAATGTCTTGATAACTAGATGAAGTATCAATATGATGTCAACAGTTTCTTTAGGAATCACTTCTCACTCTTCAGTTTCTTTTTTCAAAGCAACAAGCCTCAATTTGGAAACAGCCATCACAAGTGGATGAGTAAAAGACTCAAACGTTTTAAGTGAGGGCATTATTCTGGTATAACAGATAATGAAAAAAACCAACAACAGCTGGTCAGTTAGCATCTTCTCTGCAAAAGCACAGCCAGATATCATCTTTCATTCCAATAACCTTTTTTCTTTATTTGTAAAGTACAACCACAAAATAAAAGAAAATATTACAGTTGCTGAAATTCCACTACTGTTTAAATGCAGTAAATAGCATTTCATACATACAAGCATCATTTGTAAAATATAAAATACAGACATTTATAGTAAAATTCTGTACTATCCTTAGCTACAGATGAATCATTTTCCTCCCAAGCTTACAGGACACAACAATACATAGAGAAAAGCAAATGATAACAAATTAGGCTACTGGAATGAGAGGAAACTAGTCAACAACTGCATCAACTGTTAGATTATCTTTTATAGCTAATACAAAGACATATTCTCCTAAAAGCATGCCACAGGGTGTAATTTTCATAAGAGGAAGGCTATACTCTAAAACTATATATTTCATAAGGACTATAGTCTGCAGAAATGCTAAAATGCACTGAAAGGAGTGACATTTAAATCTAATTATAGAAAGATTTTCAAACTCAGCAGACAATGTAATTTCCTCTGTAGTTTAGTGAAGCCATATTTAAGATAATTTTCTTGATTATTCTACTTTCATAACCAAAACCATTTCAATATAAAATGATGAGGTGAAAATTCAGTTTTCTGCTTCAACATCAAGCAGAAGAAATATGTCTTAGGGAGTTCATTTGGGGGGCTGACGGGGAGATCTTTTCCTGCTGCAAAGCATTGTGCCATTTGTCAACAACTTCAGATATTAAGGAAGTACCTTGGGAGCAAAGTCACAAAGGTTTATTGCACAATTGTACGTAAAATGCCGTGATATATATTTTTCATAAATATTTAATTCTTTAGGATAGTTAAATCCAGATTTTCTTTCAGTCTGAACTTTCCAGAAGACAGGCAGGATTTATACGATCCTTGGGTAATAGTACATTTTGTTCTCCCGAAATAATGCCTGTCTATCTATCACACAATATGAATGGGAATTTCTAAGCAGACAGAAGCCTGTGGCTAAAAATTTCAGAGTGCCTACCTTCAAGTTTCTGAATTGGTGTTTAGGAAACTAACCACAAGCCACTTGGCTTCCCTAAGGTGCCATGCTGTTACAGGTCCTTTTGCATAGTACTTCTTCAGGTCTGCTGTCCCCTTTGCCTGGGCAAAGAGTCATACGTGGGCCACATATTGCCATACGGAGGCGGCAGCATGCCAGCAGCTGGGGTATCCCCCGGCACAAGCCTCCCATTTCCACCACAGCCTGGACGCCATGGTAAATCGCTAAGGCCAGCTCTCCCAGCAGCGTTAGGCTGGAAGGTAAGAGCTGCACAGCAGAAGGATTTTTCATCCGTTGATACTTCCACTGAAAACAACTGCTGTTTCTTAGTGGGGGATAGTGGTGGGAGACGCTGCGTCATTAGCAGGGGAGGGTGTCACATAGAAAGGGCCAGTAGTGACTGGCAATAGAGCAGCTGGGACACGGATGAGTTTTGGACATGCCTGCATGCATACAAGCATCCAGAAAAGCCTGCAAGAAGTACTAACAAATAAAGAGTGTGGCCCAGAAAAGAAGCAAGGTAAGACCCCACCAGGGGACAAAACTTGCTGGCAGAGGCCAGCTTGGAAATTGGACATCCCTCCCACACGCTGTTGAAAAATACACTTTGCCTGTGCTTTGTACATAGACTTCTTTGCTGGCAGCGAACACCTGATTCATTGTTTTCTCGTTTCTTCCTATTTATGAAAAAATAGTCCTAAATTGACTTCAGGGTGCGTGTAGGGGAAGAGGACTTTAGGTAGGAGTAAGAACAGTCACAGGTATTGTTAGTTTAAACAAAGAAGTGGGGGAAGTAGGGAAAATCATAATGCAGCATAATATCAGAATCCATATTTGGCAATGTTCAAAAGAGTTGCAAATGTTAGTTCCTAACCTCATCTTCTCAAAGCATTTTGTAGATCTGACTTAAAATCAGGTGTGAGAGATCAGAATAGAAACAGTGGCACTGAGAGATGTTTTTTCCCTGGAAACTGAGGTTTTCAGTCTTTTATTCTCTATTCCTGGCAAGGTTAAAGACTTGTTGGAAGGATAGCAGGCTGGATTCTGGGGAAGAGATTCCAAGAGGAAGGAAGGAACAATCTTCTTCTAGCATATGTTTTAATTGTTTCCCATATATGACTCATGAGCCAGACAGAATAGGATCAGGTCACTGATACTTGTTTTGCCACAACAGCAAGAAAAACAGATTTTGGTGTGGCAATGGGGTTGCTGTTGTTGTTTAATCACTTCATGCATTTCTGAAAGTACAGGGGAAAAAACCTGTCAGGTTTTTCACTGGGTTTTTTCTGGATAGACCTACAGTTTAACCCATTTCTTTAACCAACTGTAGGTCAGACAGTTTTTATATTTCTTTCTCAGCACACATTCCCTCATGAACATCTGATAAATGTTACAAGGGTGTACAGTACACTCTGACAGAATCATAGAATCATAGAATGTGTTGGGTTGGAAGGGACCTTTAAAGGCCTAGTCCAAGCCCCCTGCAGTAAGCAGGGACATCTTTAACTAGATCAGGTTGCTCAGAGCCTCATCAAGCCTGGCCTTGAATGTCTCCAGGGATGGGGCCTCCACCCCCTCTCTGGGCAACCTGCTCCAGTGTCTCACCACCCTCATTGCAAAGAAGTGGATAAAACGATGATACTATTGTGTTCTATTTAGAATTAATCAACCCAATAGCATCAAATCCGCTCACATTAAAGTTTGCTTACTTCACAGAACCTTTTCTTATGTCTTCTGACATTCTTTCTATCCAAATGTATCTTTTCAGGGGGAAGTGTAGAATTCGGCCTTACTGAAATTGTAATTTTCTTAAACCTTGAAATATCTCACATGACTCAAGATTTGCAAAGGTAACTTGGCCCGAGTGACAAAATTGTCCTTTTGTACTTCTGATAGGTTTGTTAGGTTGATTGAGAGTCAGTGGGTGAAAATAGGACTCAAATTCAGTTTTGATTGATGAGTCAGATGACACAGTTGAGAAAAAGTAGGACACTGCAGCTTGTGTTCCTTCTAAGTGGATAAAAATAAAGGACTAAATTTTCAAAAGATTCAGGTCACTGAAGTAGGCTTTGGTATTCATTATAGCAGGTGCACGTGGCAATAGTACCCATGGGCTGTTCCAGACGTTGGTTCAGCACGGCAACAAATTGCACGTATTAAAATTTAACTCTGCTGAGGCAGAAAGGTTCCCTGGAAAATGAACCTGTCCAAATAGCATACCTAGGTGGGAGTATCAGAGATTAGATGGTTTTGCTTGTACTTACTCATCTGTGAATAGTAACTCCTGCTTACTTCATTGTAGTAAGGTGGGCCTTCGGCAATGAACAAAGGCCATGGCTGAGGGTTTCTGGTACGGTCTGTTGTTTTGTGCTGCACTCCCCGTGCAGAGGTATTAGACCTCAGAGCTACCAGGACTGACCACTGGAAGAGGTGGATTTGCTCTGCAGGAATGACAAGGAAGGGTGCCTGCTTCAACGCTCCCTGCTACCATGTGCTGGCTGTAAAGCATACGCCTAGGGAAGGAGTTTGCCTGGGTTCTCCATCCCACTAGGACAGTTGTAGGAAAATATTGGAGCTTGTGCCAACCTACAGATAAACATTAAGATCCTTCAGGTTTTAGGATCTGTTCAGCAAAGGAAATATCCAAGGTCAGACACAGGGATGTTTTCAGGATAGCTGAGGATCCAGGTTAGAGACAGACGATGATCTGTGAGATGGGTCTCTCTTTAGAATTTAAATTCTCTAGAAGTCTACAGCCCTAAGAGAAACCAACTTACCACACATCCTAGCTATCAGCTATGGCTGCAGCAGGAAAGAGAAATCCTTTCTCAGAGCTGCAACCTTACTCCTTCCAGGATCCCTTACTTCTTGGGCTGCATCTAGGCACCATCTGAAAGTCATCCTAAGAACCTGCCTTGTGGCCCCTGTATGATCCACACACAGGCAGACACATCTAGGACCGGACTTCCCTACTTTAGCAAAGTAACTTGGCCTGGAGACAATGTGTAGTTACCACAAGGTCTTATATGGTCCAGGATGTTTGCAGGCATCCAGTAGTTCACTGTTACAAACAACAACAGCTTCAAAAACTTCTCCAGCCACCTGAGCCCAACTGCCCAACGCAGAGTCCAAGAGCAACCAGGCTTCAGCATGCCGACTCGAGCGCATGAAGAAGTCCAAGTGCGCACACCGTTCAGTCTGAACTCATCACCCAGGTCAGGGAGGCCTCAGAGAGCAGTGCTGCGCTGTGTACACACCCTGGGGCTGAAGCTGAAAGCTATTTTGGCAAGTTAATGTGACCTTTCCATGAACGGGCAAGAGGGTGTGTTAGCTGCCAGTGAAAACACCACCACTGCTGGGTCCGGGTTTCCCTCCCCACATCCCGCTGTAACACAAGTCCAACTCAGCCTGTTGCATAAAATTGGTTATATGAGTACACAAACTGTAAGGCGATGCAGACAATTAAAGCAGGCAAAAGGACCTACCAATATTCCCGATGACTAAGAGATTGGGCCTGGGCCTCAATTAACCAAAACCAGAAATCATAGAAATGTGGCCTAACTACTGAAAAAAATAACTATGAGCAGGCCATTTGGCGAGGAACCCTTTCTGGGGCTGTGTGTTTTGAAAGTGACCCAGAGAAAGCTGGTGGGCTTTGATGGCACCATCATTTTCTGGGTGCCCAAGAACCACCACAACGTCTCTGAGACAAAACAAAGATCGATGCTGGAGGTGATAAGATGAGGAGGGAGGCTTGGACACCCACAGCTGTTTGAGTCCACCTCAGCTACTATATTATTTTATCGCCTTCCATAACCATCTTTAACACCAGAAGGGGGGAAGAAGTACTAAAAATTCTGCAGAGTAGAAGGAAGAGAAAGTATTTTGTGAACTCTTATTTTCAGTACTAAGTATCTTAACTGGTTCTCCTCTTTTTGGCATCTTGAACAAGAGGTTAAAAAGACTGATTCTGCTGGCTGACTGCCACAGGACTTAGGAGGGCAAGGTCACTTTATTTAAAACACTAAATTTTATTTAATGTAATGCTCTAATAAGGTCACGTTGACATCCTGTGTTCTCTGAGCTATTACATTCCTTCAGCGTTAACAGAATTCTACAAATCATGGGTAATTACCTTTCTACCAAGATATGGCACAACTTAGAATATAACAGTGAAAAGTCTGAGGAAGCACACACTATATATAATTACATGCAAACATATATGTATATATATGAATACGTATAGTTATGTACATATATGATGCCCTCATCCCTGTTTGACCTATACCTCTTAGAGTGACCAAGTTCCTTTTTGAATAAGGCCATTGGGTAAACCTGACAGCAAGTATACATGAAATTACTTTTTCCATGACACAAAATTATTATCTAATTAAAACCGTTATCTATCAGTTACCCCATTTGGACAACGAGCTCATTGGGTAAATATGAATACTTATTGCAATGCTAAACAAGGCATGAATCACTCCAGAAAGGAATTGTGCCTGACCATGCATATAAACTTTCTTGATTCTAAACACTACTACTCCGTGACGTAAACCTTCCCCTAAATATAGCCCCAAAACCAGGCACATTCATTCTTTTGCTATCACAGATCAGTGGTCTTAACCTTTGTGGACAGTGTCGCACCATTAAGTTAACAGCATAAAATGATTTTTTTTTTTTTTTTTTTGAGGAAGCCACTAAATCTCAAGCCTTCTCTCCTCCCTCTCAAGGAGAATGCAGCCAGCAAGGATATTGGAAATGGCACGGGCACAGACTTCACTGACTCTTTTTCTTCCACGACAATATTTCTACTGTCACCAGCTTGCTTGGAGATAAATTTTAAAGACCTAAATATGTCTGTACTCTCCTATCGCATCTCCATCTTCCTGCCACATTAAGATGGGAATGAATCCCCTCTTCAAAGATTACTTTTTCCTATTAAGTCAGGCTGTGTTGTTTCAATATTTATAAGATTCACATTATTTGACCCAAATCTAGGTGTCTCCCTTTAGCCAAAATAGAACACCTTACCCATCCGAAACAGAACACATGGCAACCCATCTGACTGCTTCTCAACTTGACTACATTTGTGTTGGTGCCTCTGAGGATGTGATTCTTATAACTCCACATCCTGCCCGCCCACGGGGGCACGACATTCAATCAGAGCCACTCAATGACCTTAAATTAACTTTTGCAAAAGCCCACAAATTGAGTGTTCAGAAACAATCGTTCAGATATATTTTATTCCACAGAGGAAATGTATTATGTTCCAGCCTTCATTTAACAGATACAGCAAATTATGAAGGATTCCACTTGTTCTCAGTTTCATTAAAAAAAATATTCATGGGAAGTTAAATGTGGCAGAATCCTTAACGCAAGTGAATTCAGAGAATCTTACATTTATGGCTATGTTTCTTCATGTACGCATAACTTAGGACAAATCAGTCAGACTTTAGACTTACTATAACTGCTGAATTTACACTTGTGCCAAATACGAAGAAAAATCCTGAAGGACAAATCAGTTCCCTATTGCTATTCGATATTCAGCTGTCACGGTGACACAGCGTTGATACTCCTTCATGTTCTCCACATGTAACTGTTTAATGGCTCCCACGCTGTCCTGGTTCATCGCACTCTTGCCCAGCACCACCACCTCCTCTGTTCACTGTACTGTGAGCTCAGGCTATAGATATGCCAGAGCAGAACAGGTTTGGCAGGACGAGTATTACCTAGTAACTGATTTTATTTCCCCTGCTTCTCAGGACATAAGGTTCTTCAGCGTAATTATTTATACTTTCTTTGAGAGGAATGACATTTTCTTCTAAGACTGATGTCAAAATGTTTGTGAATTTGCCATGAGACTACTCTTTCAAAAGAAAAAAAAAATCCTTTCAGTCAACTTGAAACTTTCCATGTATTTGAGCCACTTTCAGTTATTTCTTTTTGATCATGAAAATATTTTATAGTCTTGATATTAGTAACAGTGCCAAATGTGGGTGTTTCACCAGGCTCATTCTCCCCTCAGGGTCTGTAGCTCAGTGATTAGAGCAGCAGAGCCCCAGCATCAAGCTTCTTCTTTGCCATATGCAGTTCAGGATAGGCCAGTCTCTGGGCGCTGGAGCACTGTTGTGAGCTATTCTTGCGTTTCACTGAAGATACTATTTTTGTCTAATGTCATTTACATCCGCTGGACAAAAGACTAGGGTACCGTGGTCCCCCCTCTCTGGTCACTGTCTGCCACCAGGCTGTCATCTCCCTCCAGCCTGCCACCATCTCCTTGTCTTCCAGCGTTTGGAGCACTTCAGCGTTTCACTGGAAATAATGTGTTGGTAACAAAAGATTTTTCTAGTTAACCAAAAAGCTCAGATAAAAATAGGCTGCCATTAACACAAAACCTCTTTATTTCAATTTCACCTCTCCTAACAGAAACTGTGATTCTCACGGCTCTGAGAGGGCCTTACATTTCTTATGTACGGGAGAGGATTTTCTCAACCTCTGGACAACACTAGAGAAGCTGCTAACCCAGGGATGTGACAAGGGAATTGTCCTATCTCCTGAAGTGGCAGAGTTAGAGAGAGTACTAACTTTCTCTACGGTTTTATAGCACCCCAGGACACAAACATGATTTCTGTCTCAGTTCTGTGGGTGAATTAGCATGTCTGTCTTCTACCCTTGCAGACAGGCAGCTTGTACGTGCATTTTCTGTACCCCAGAAGGGAGTTTGGTGCGATAGAGAGCACCAATATCTACCGATCGTGGGTTTCTTCTCCCTGCTAGCAGCTGGACTTCTGTGGCAGCAAGGAGCCCAGTCCTCACTCAGCGTAGCTAGTGGATGAGTGATGTGATGATGTGGTACGCTTTATTAACTAGATTCATGTTTTATTAAGAGGGATGATCACAGCAGAATGAAACTTCTGCTCAAAAAAGACTGTTCTCTAACAGCCTGCTCCAGAATTTCAGTCAATCCTTCCTGAAGTGTGTTTGTGACTTTCTGTTATACAGCACATAACGCTGAATTCAGTACACTCCATCCGTGACTAGCTTGATCCTTGACTAGCAAAACAATGTGACAATGGAGCATACTCCGGAATGACATAATTGCATTCATATGTAATGTTATCATGGTAAATACGATCACTTGAAGTCAGAAAACTGAACATTATGACACCTTTCTGCACATCTATCCCAATGAAATCTGTAATTTAATTATCAGATATATTAAGGGCTTTGAGTTAAAACAGGAACATAAACAATGGTGGCTGAAACTCAGACTGTTCGGGCGTTTGCTTTGGAGACAAGAATGTGAACACTTCCGTGACACAGCTGTGCTGCTCTGCCATTGCTCCCCCCAGCCCGCACTTCCAAAAACCTGTGGGGGAAAAATCAAGTTATAAAAGCAGTGCAGGTTCTGTTCAGCAGAGAGTCCTCCTTTTCTCTCTAGCCCAGCAAGCCTCTAAGTGTGAGCGACTTCTAAAAATGGAGAATGAGTGATTCATAAAAACAGAAAACTGAAGGAGGCCAGTAAATAAAACTCTCCAGCTACCCAGCCACTGTTTCCTATCACCACTGAAGAGAGGTGTGTTCTTAGGCAAGTATTTTCTAACCTTTAAACAAATATTTGGCTTGTAGGTTGGGAAAATATTGTTTTATAGCAAAGACATGCCCATTCCCTATCACGAATGCAACTGTACCTAACAGATGTTGCCACAAATTAGATCGTATTATGAAACTTATTGTATTTGGCAAGCCGAGTACACTTCATCAAAATAGAGCCCAGTATGTCACACGTACTGTCTTAAATGGCTTTTCTATTATAGATGGGGATACTCAGTCATTTGGAATTTGAGGGGACAAGTGATTAAGTGATTGGATGGAGTTAGCCAAGCATACCAAATTGGTCAATGAGGTTCCTTGACCTCTTTTTCTCTAACGATGCTTAAATGCATGCTGTCTTAGTGCGATGCAATAAAACATTTGTTTGGAATACTCCCTTCAAAAGCCTGTCCGCATGAGTCTTCCAGACAGTATCCATTATTAATTGTCACTGCTATTGACTTAGATGGCCTTTTTCCTACACATCACTGGCTTACAGCAAAACCATACATTTTAAAGATACACTGATGTTGATGAAAGGTGCTGAAGTGGTGGTGTAGGGATGTGACAGCTCTGTCTTTGTCCTTCTGTCAATTAACTTCTGGATATACGGCATAGATTTTCTTCAGTTGTTCATTTCAAACCCTTCCTCTAATTTAATTACGCTGCACCTCTGTACGGTGCTACAATTTATATATACGAAAAAGGCACTTTGGAAGCATTTACCTTGCAACATTTCGGGAGTTCAGCTGTGGGGCAAAAGTTTACCTTCCTACCAAAACATCCCAGTGCCCACGGTGCCCCCCCTCCCCGGTTGTACGGTCGAATGCGTATGCAAGAGGTGCACATGCACGCACACCACAGACACACGTTCGTAGGCCAGAACACGTGTGCGGCACGCCTGGCACGGCATCAAGGGGCTGCTTGCTGGGCCTGTCAGGCGTGTACCTAACACAGCCCCCAAGTGTGATATTAAACCATGCCTTCAAGCACCTGCTTTTTGCATGCGTGAACACATTTGCATTTTGACCACCCAACAAGGGGGGGATGGGGGGGGGGCTTAAGCCCCTGGAACAACTCAGCTGTAGCTGGCAGTGGGGAATGGGGCCAGGAACTGGATGTGCCGTTCTGCCAGGCCAGATTCATTCCACAGCCCAGTGTAGCTTTTGTATAAAAGGAAACGTTGACACATCGTTTTAAGTTTCTAGCATGAAAAATTGTTTCGTGCCTTTCATTTTTGTACTTTTTTCCCATTTTAGTCCTTACACCTTAGAGGGGTACCTCACAACTTAAGATACATTGCCGGATTTTATATACTCTGTCCGAACTCACTGGCTTAGCCCCAGGAAGTTTCTAATTTACAAGCTACTACTGTGATGTGACTGTAGAAGTCGCCATCAGCCGAGACGTGAAAGGGAAGCGGCAGAGCCCCGCAGGATGTGACCAGGGAATCTCCTCTCTCTCGTTTACCAGAAGCTGCCTTTAGTCACCTTAAGGGACACTCTGAGAAACTACAGTTTTCACTGCTCCCTTTCGTGCGGTGGGGAACTTCTTTGCGGGTTAACTGTATGACTGCTAGCCGGAGTTTGAGACGGATGATGAATGAAGTGTTTGAAGTGAAACCTGAGAAGATTGGTGGTTGGGACCACGCAAGGGGGCATTTGTATTCACCGTGGACACTGCTCCGAGCGCTAGCCGGTCACTTCCTACCATTAAGAAGTAAGTATCTCCAGGAGTGCAGCACCTGGAATGAGTAAAGCTAAATAAGTAAAGATAACTGAGTAACGAGTAAAGACTCATTCAGCTTGGATGGGGCTTCTGGAGGTTACCTGCTTCGAACCGTGCCCCTGCGGGACCCATTTTGAAGTTATGTCCCAATGGACCTGAGGGGGGATGCAAACGCCTGCCATCAGGGTTGCTGCTGGAACACATCCCACCCCCAAACCCAAATTCAGCCTCCTGCTTCGCGCTGCTCCGTCTCTGGCCTTATTGCCTTTCTCTGCTTTGCCCGGCGCCGTTTGAGACGTGAAAAAAAAAAACCCAAAACCCACCCAAAAAAAAAAAAAAAAAGGCCCCCCCAAACCACCAAAAGCAGCGGAAAGAATTGCTGTTTGCGGGGTGTTTCTCACCGAGGGGGACGGGGGAGGGGGCAGCGAGGGGAGGAAATAAACCTCCAGGCACTTTTGCCTGACAAGGGGAAGAAACCGCGGCGGGGGGCCGGGCGGCACGCCACGCCACGCCACGCCACCCCGCCGCCGAGGAAGGGAGCGTGGGGGCGGCTCTCGGTCGGCTTCGCCCAGCGTCAGCCGGCGGCCCCCACGCATGACTCGGTGAGGAGAAAGAAAGAGAGAAGGCGCCGTTTGGCCCGGCGGCAGAGGCGTGAGGCGGCGCGGCCGGGCCGGGCCGGGCCGGGCCGCGCGGGCGGTAGCAGGCCGCCCCTCAGCCGCGCTACCTGCGCCGCCCGCCCACGTGAGCGCCACATCACCGCCGCTCCGCGGCTTCAAAGTCAGCGGCCGCTGAGAGAGAGAGGAGACAGAGGGCAGGCGGCCGCCGTACCGGCCCTCCCCTCCCCTCCTCCCCCCCACCCCCGTTACCCCCCTATTCCCTTCCCCTTTCTCAACCCCCTTCGGCGGCCCGGGCCGGGACGCGGGCGGGCGCCGTCTCGGGAAGATGCTGCAGTCGCTGGCGGGCAGTTCCTGCGTGCGGATGGTGGAGCAGCACCGCTCCGCCTGGTGCTTCGCCTTGCTGGTGCTGGGTTACCTGCTCTACCTGGTGTTCGGCGCCGTGGTCTTCTCCTCGGTGGAGCTGCCTTACGAGGACCTGCTGCGCCAGGAGCTGAGCAAGCTGAAGCAGCGCTTCCTGGAGGAGCACGCCTGCCTCTCGGAGCAGCAGCTGGAGCAGTTCCTCAGGCGGGTGCTGGAGGCCAGCAACTACGGCGTCTCGGTGCTCAGCAACGCCTCGGGCAACTGGAACTGGGACTTCACCTCCTCCCTCTTCTTCGCCAGCACCGTCCTCTCCACCACGGGTAAGGAAAGGGGGGGGGGGGGAGAAACGGCGGCCGGGAGTTCTTCCGGGGAGGCCCGGACCCCACTTCTCCCTCAGGGCCGCGCCGGAGAGGTGGAGGGGTTGGTGTGGGGCCGGCTTCCGCGCCGCGTCGGGGTAGAGGGGCCTGTGTGCGTGTGTGGGACCTTCTACCCCGCCTCACGGCCAGGGCCGCGGGGCTGGTGCGGGGCTGGCGGCCGCCGGCCCCGCACCAGCCCCGCGGCCCTGGCCGGGGGTTGGGGGGGGGGGGGCGGGGGGCGTCGGTGGCAGTTGGCCTCCAGAGTGATCGTTACTTCCCAAACTCTCTGATGCGAGGGGAATATTTCATCTAAGAGGCATCACCCGTGGGTTCAGCATTAAGAGCCGGGTCGCCAACTTCCCCCCCCGCTGCCCTTGAAAATGTGGGTGCTTTTGAAAAGCCGTTGAATGCCCGCCTGTTTCTGTGAAGTTTTGTTTTTTAATGTTTTTAGGGGTGTCTCTGTTAAGCTCTTGGCCTCCTTTGCGCTTCTTTCAGTCTGAATTGGAAGGGGGGGGGGGAGGGGGGCTGCTAGCCTGGGTATAATAATCGAGTTAAATTTCAGTTTCGTATTTCACCTTCAATTTCTGCTGAGTACTTGGCATGTGAAAGACTGAAAGATAACGCCAATTTGCTTCCCCCGTAGCAGTTTTCATTGGCGTTTTGAGAAGCTGGAGGACGCATCCCTTTGGCCATAGTTTTTTATAAGCACTTATTTTTCCCACAGTCGTGGTTTCCCATAAGATTGTGGCCGACAGCCCTCTCTGCAAAGGATGAGTGCGGGCATTTGTGCTGGGCAGCTGGGCTGTGGTGATTTGAATGTGGCTCACTGCAATACATAACAAAGGCTTCTCGAATAAGAAAAGCTTAAAAAAAAAAAAACCACCTTAAAATTAGTCCAACCGGAGTGCTGTGAGGCTTGGCAGTACATTGATGCTACTAAAAAAGATGCAGTGCTTCCTCCCCCCCCAGCATTCTTTCTATTGTGGGACATATAGTCAGCTCATATCAATAATGACATTTAATAATTTACTTACTTGATCTTATTTTGGTGCTTCCTGACTGATTTCAAGCAGGCAATGCCTGTCCTAAAAATAGTTGTCATTGAGTGTAGAGATCAGGTTGTCTGCTTGTTGTAAGGAGTTGTGGAGTTTTTTTAAGAAGTAAAATAGGGTTATGGGTGTCCCCGTAACACCTCCCCTCTTGTTTTAATAACTAGGATTTGTAAGAAGAGAGAACGTGATATGCTTGTGACAATTAAATGCTTGTAGTGAATAAATATCTAAGCTTTAGTCAATGTATAGTAATAATGTTGGTGAGGAAAAGCATGAAATTTAAATTCAGCATTCAAATTTTTTAAATTTTTTTTATTTTTCCTTTCAGTAAAACTGTAATGCACTTTAAATTTGAGGTGCTGAATTGACCTTATGATGCCTGTTTCCATTTGACCTTATGATGTCTGTTTCCATTCCTTATCAGTTACACTTTCTGGTACTATAAGATGTAAATTATTTTGTCTAAGAGCTATTTTTGTGTTCAAATTACTTTTTCTATACAATAATAACCTGCACTTTGAAAAAAAGGATATTAAAAAAGGTCCTGCTTTTCTATTTGGTCTTATACAGCATAGTGTGTGTAACTCCTCATTTTTTTGATCAGACAAAAATCTGATTCACAATCCCTGTAGTTTATTATTTTAAAATTCGGCAATATTAATTTCAGAGATGAATGAATTGAAAAATGGGGATGGGACTGAGTTGGTAACACTTTAGTACTGCCTGTTAAAGCATAGGTACAGGATATTTGTATTTGGTAGTACAGTTCAGGCACAAATACCTCTTTCCCACTGCACATCTGCTTAAGGGCAAGGCATAACCTGGCCCTGCATGTTTAGCTGATTTGGTCATAGAGGCCCTACAAGGAACGTATTGAAAAGACAAAATACCATTGTCCAAATTGAAAACCTTTTAGAAAACTCCACTTAAAAGGCATACGCTTAGAAAGCACAAGAGGTCTGAAATGCATGCATTATCATTATTTCTGTGAATTTCAGAAACTGAAGTTCATCTAGTCATCACTGACGTTAATAGACCAGGCATTGAATGATGGTATTTCCGTCTATGTTCGATAGCCCTTTGGGTTGGGCCTCTTTCAAAAAAAAAAAAAAAAAAAAAAAATCAGTCTCTTGGTTTGTGCAGTGGCCTTTAGCTTTACTTGTTTCCTATTTAATATAAATAATAACTTCTGCAAGTAGACAAGTATAAATCCAGACCAATATAGTATGTCCAACACTTGTTCAAACTCTTCCCAGAGAGCACAGATTTCTTGAAGTGTGTTTTTTGCCCCCCAATTTACTCTGCACCTGTGCAAGAAATTTTTCAAATCTTTTGAAATGATCATTGAAATGAAAGACAAGCAAGAAACAGAACCTGCCTCGTCATCTCAAACAGCTGTCTGGAAGTGTTTGAACATTCAAAGAATGCTGGATTATTACAACCTGTACACCTGAAACGCGCTCTCCCTGCCAAGTACCGTAAGGACAAATGCAGAAAAGAGAACCCTGGTGCTGATGGTACCAGCTGAGGCTTGCTTCTCTGCTAGGATAAGTGAAATGAAATTTCAGGGAGCACTGGGATGTTCCTTATGTTCAGCTCACTGAATTTGTCATTCGTCATGTAAATAAATGCACACCTACCCTTTGCACAGAGGACAAGTCTTATTTCACAGCCTTTTAGTTTTCTATATAAGGAAAGTGTTTAATTTTAGCATCCCCAACTCCACTTCTTTTTCCCTCCCATCCTTATTATATTCTTTGGCTTCTTACTAACTAGAGAAAATCCTCGAAGAAAATGATAAAGCCAGTTAAGAATTTGGAAAAAATTCTTAAATGGAGGGAGCTGGCTGAATAAACACAGTAAGGCAAACTGTTAATTGAAAGCAATTTATATTGCTGCACACATGGACTGTCACAGGACTGTCACAAGCTGCTTGAAGGACGGGCAAACAAAGGGCAGTGAAATGGACTGGGGCTGAGGCTTCAGCAGATAATAGCAGTGGCTGACAGCAGGTTTCTCTTCGAACAACTTTATTCCTATGCAACTTGAGCAGTTGTGCCATACAAGCAGGTTGCCATATGAGCAGTGTGCAAGAGGAAGCAATTTGGTCATTAATCATTGACAACGTAAACAGTAAGAATATACAGTTGTATGCATTTAAATAGCATCTGCCTTGGAAACTCTGTAATTACGACCTTATGCACATCTGTGGTCATCGCTTATCTCAGTGCTAGATGTCATGAATGAGCTTGCTGAAGCAGTCGTTTCTGGTTGACTTCGTTGTGGGGCCATCTGTACAAATATGTATTTTATTTCTAACAATGAAAATAAAGTAATTCTTGTGCTAGCTTTCCCAGGTAGTGTTTTCACTGTTCTTGGCATGCTGTTAGGCTCAAAGGTCTTATCCCATAATGGTGCAATATGGCAATACTGCACTACAGGAATTGTAAGCAGAATGGAGTAAAAAAAGGAATTTATATTGGTTGTGTTGCAAGATATGAAGAGTAAAGGGGCTTCCATTTGTTGAAGGAAAGGAGATGCCAATTTATTAACTTAGGGCCTGTATTTTTACATTTGTTTTTGAAAGGGTTGTCTCACCGTAAGGATATCCCACAGCCTTTTATGCAAAAGGACCATAAGTCGAATTCTGACTGTCCAGCTTTGAGTATTTTTGCCTCCATCACAAACATGACTATTGGTTTCATTTAACATTTGGATACCAGAGGGATGCTGAGAAAGAGCTTGGATCCTTCTCTGTTGTGATAGAGTTGGCAAGATACACATTACAAGGAAGCTAGGATAGACTTGTCCTGATTAGGGATTTACAGAGGAAGAGTGAGGAGAAGTTGCATCTTCTATGATGGCAATGCATGTTTTTCATTTTTTGGTTAAGAACAGGCTGGACTCTCAACTGAGCCACAGGAGTCAAGACAGTAAGAGAAGGGAGGAGAGGGCTGTTAGTATGCCACCGCTTCTGAAGCACGTAATGTGGTTGTCTGCAACGTGGTTAGTGCATATCAGCATCTTCTCCAGAACTTAGCCCGTACCAGTGTCAATGTTGGTGCTGAGAATGAGTGTATTTTGCTGTGTCACAAGGAATGATGCCCAAGATCTGTGATGTACTGAATTCTGCTTGCTGTATTCTGAAGAGAGTAAGGAACATCTATGCAGTAGTTGTAGCTAAATGCTGACAGTGGGTGTTACCTTGGAACTGCTTGGTTGAAGGACTAGTAAAGAAACAATATGGCTTTCAGGAAAGTGTTGCATTCAAGCTAAATAGCTTATATGAGTCTCCCTGGCAAGCAGTATGAGGAGTTAACATTAATGCATATACAAATTGATTTGTAAGGGCGTTCTCTGTTAGGTCTGGTTCTCGTAAGCATTGTTACTGATGATTTTCAAGAGAAACTAAACTATGTCTTTATGAAAGATAGCAGGCTGTGAGATTGTGCTGGAGTCAGTGGATGTGCTGCAAAAGAAGGTGCCGTCCGTATGGAGAGACTGGGGAGAGAGAAACCTGCCAGTCTCCATCATTTTCTCCATGTTCTTTTGTCAATAAGTGGTCTTTTTAGCTTTTCTTCCCCCTCAGGGGAACAGACTCCACATCCAGTGCATATTTAGCATGCAGTACAGATCATAACAAATCCATGGAAGATTAGGGAATGCCATGAAAGTAACGTGATGTCTTTGTAATGCTCCCTTGTAAGATTCATATGCTCTTACAGTAGAGCCCTTTGGGTGGAAGAGGCTACTTGGGTCTTTCATACTTTATGGAAGAATGTGAATTTAACTTAATTACAAAGAGGATAGCTCACAGGGGCTTTAAGGAAAGCAGAATTTTTTGTCCCATACTTGAATTTAATGTAAAATGCATATTTTATTTTGCTGGCATCAGAATATGTGGCCTGCGTCCCTGAGGATGCCTGTGTTAGCTCATTAATACACACCGAAGTGTATTATGAAATACACATTTCATAATTCATACCAAATGTATGTCTAGAGACCTGTCGTAAGATTCTGTGTTGCCTCTTGTATGGAAACATACAAGCTTTGTGATGGTTTAAACTCCCATCAGTCTCACTAGTTGTCACCTCCAACTCCAGCAGAAAACTAAACTTCATTGTACTACTGCTCTGCCTGTAGCACTCATGGATCATTTAAATAGGAGTGACAAATCGCAGCTGTTCACCAGGGTGGGGATGCCAAACTTTGGGAAGGGACTTTGTTTCTCTTTCCAGAGTTGTTTGTTACTTAGCAACCACATCGACAGGAAAAGGTGATTTGCTGGGGATGATCTAGGAGACAAAGAGAGACTGTGCCGAGCTCTGCAACAGAGTGGTTTTTATACTGGAGTGCTTCTAAGAAAAGCAAAGGAAATGAAGAGGTAGGTTGAGAAAGATGCCAGAGGAGAAGGATTGCATTCAACAGGCCAACTGTTTGGCCACTGATTTAGCATGTGAGAAACCACATTCTTCTCCCTCCCTTGCTTGGAGGGATTTGAACCTGTGTCCCGGGAGAGTGGTTGAATGCTACAGGGTGTTCTGGGACAGGGTAGTCATAGCTACTGTCCCTGAGGCTGTCCCCTTCCATATAGATGAGTAGACTGTCCTGGAACTAGGCGTCCCACCTCTCGGATTAAGCAATATAAACACGAAGTGAAAGAGTCATTCTGTCTGCCTGTGTGTCTGCTTTCCTCTCGGGGAAAATTCCTGTATTTTATACACCGTAGAACAGCTCCAGACTTGCTGCTGTCATATTCTAGTCTGGCCCCAGGGTTAATATGCTGTCTCCTGGGACGTGGGAGGTTTCAGTTGAGTTCAGCTTAATGCCATTCTCAGGATGAGGATTTGAACTAAGGTTTTCTAGCTGTCTTTAGGAAGAGGAGACAAAAAGACTACCATGTTACAAGGAAGCCTGTAAGAGGAGGCAAGATGAATATCTATAGGCAAGTACTGAGAAAGTAGATTGGATGCTTCTGGTCTCCCTGTCTTACAACATAAAAACACGGGACTATTAAATGAAATTAAAAGAAAAAATCAAATTTAAAACCAGAAAAGAAGGGACTTAACAAGTTTAAAAAAAACCCAAAAACCAAAAACCAAAATGCAACAAACGAAAACCAAACCACAAACCAACCCACCAAAAACACAAACCAAAAATCTCTTGTATGAATATCTCCAAAATACCTGTACTTATCAAAATTAATGACAGTAAACTTTTGGGGAAGTATATTAGGCTCTGTGCTTCAGGATGCAAGTCACTCTTTAGTTACCAGAGATGACAGTTACAGCCAGCAGACCAGTCGGTCGCATTCTCTCTTGTGTGTCCGGGACAAAGTTCTTGTTTTCTCTACTGAAGTAGGCAGTAGCAGAGGGGAATCTGGGTCTGTCCTGTCTTGTGTTCCAGGTAGGGTGGCAGTTCCTGGTTTCTTGTGTGAGTACAGCAATTAGCTGTGCCAAACTCCTGCCTGTGCTCGCTGAAACAAAGGGTGGCAAGAGTAGCTCTAATCCAATGTTTATGCTTAACAGGCCAATGAGTAGTAAAAACCATCTCCTGGCAGAAATCGGAGAAGCCATAGAGTAGCATGACTGTATTATTGTTTGTAGAGGTGCTGGCTGCTGATGGATGGAGTGTCTCTCTTACAAGCTCTGCCCTCGCTTCTGTCTTGCTGTTCCACCTGCCTTACTAAATCCCCAGGGATGAGGAGCCAGCCCAGCAGCTCTCCACAGGTAAAGGGCTGCAACCGCTGCCTCTATATTCCTTCTATGTCAGGTCTAGGGTCGTTGTTCCTCTGCTGAAATACACATGCACAAAAAATTAAAAAAATCACAAACCCAGTCCATTGAACTCTGTGTGATACGCAGAGTGTAAGTGGGGTCAGCACTGACTTAATGGTGTTTTGCCCTAGGCTTCTTGACTCACTTTTTGTAAGTGTTAACTTTGCTGTTTCTCTGGTTTTTTTTCTAATTTAGCTATGTTGAAATTATTTGCTGTTTGTCACAGGTGGATTCCATGGCCTCCTGTTACTCTGTTATTTTTAATTATTATTCTGGCTTTATTTTGTTCTGTGATATTTACATCTTTATTGAAAGGAAGAGAGTAATCTCTCAAAAAGTTGCCTTTCATTAAAAAGTTTCTACTTGTAATCCTTTTACAAAGCTGGAATTTTTATTACCATTCTACTGACATCTCCGAGTCAAATCCTAAGCTGAAAGTTATATATGCTTTCAGAGCAGGACTTCTAAAACTTAACAATCAAATCCTGCAGTTACTGACCATTGCTAAGTAGGATTTTCACTTTTATGTGAATGTAATTTAAAATACGTCTTCTTTCAAATCCATAGTTTCTCCTGTTTTCATTTGTTTGTTAGCTGTTTTTTGTTCTTTCTTTGTTTCGCTTTGGCCCACTGCATCGTCAATTTAATAATCTGTGGGGTTTTTGGATAGAAGAACGTCATGATCGATGGAGGAAAAGTCTACTTCAGCCACCACTCCAGGTTAATTATAAAGTAGGCTACAGGCTGCTAAACTATATGAAGACCAGGCTGTTTCTCGCCATGTGCAGAAGTGGAATTTTAGCAATTTGAGAAAAATTAGGATACCTGTGAGAGTTTTGATGCCTTCAGGATTAAAGAATAGCAATAAAAAGTTTCTTGGGAACTGGATATCTAAATTCCTCTGTGTTTCTCTGGATCTGATCTCAGCTGCTTGATGGTTATGATATTTGTACAAAATTCAGCCGAAATCCTAGAGTAGTCACTGATGATGACCCAGAAGACCTGAGGAGAAATGTGTTGGTTTGTTTTTCAGTTAAGAACCTAGCCGAAACCTTACATAGATTGTGTTTCTTATGAGGACAAAACAGTGAAGTGGTCCTAGTTAAGACCAGGACTGAAAGGAATGAATGAAGCAAAGCTTTTCAAGAGGCTGTGCTTCAGAGAAGTATCAGAGTAGCTTTTGCAAGAACAGATGGATTTTCTCTCCCCTGGAAAGAAAAAGATACACATTCATCTCTGAAAACAGAGTATGAAAACTTCCTTGCAGGAAAAGCATGTATGAATCGAAACGGTACACCAGCTGTCACCAGACCCCAAACGTTTAATAACTGATGCTTCTTCCTAGGTATTACCATAGTCTGTACTCTAAACTGATTCTGTGCCAGTAGCTAAAGCAGCTTCAGAAGGTATCACAGCATCTGTGAGGAACTGGGGGCATGCAGATGCAGAAGCAAGGATGTTGCTTAGGCAATATTCCCTGGCAGCAGCTGGGGGAGGAGGTTGGTCTGGGAAACAGGTTTTGCCAGCGGAACAAGCCAACCCAGTAGTCTTCTGAGTACTGCTGTGCTTCTGTGTGAGAAAGTGAGGCTGTGCCCTCTGACAAAGTTACATACTATTTACCAGTAGAAACTTTAACATCATTTTCCATCTTTCTCCTGAAAATTGTGAGTCCAGACTGTTGTTACGCTAACCGGGAGTAAAGGCTTTCTGCATATTTTTACTTCTGGAGTAAAAAGTGAAAACTTCTGGAGTAACCAGAACTTTACAGAATGTTTTCAAGCATAATTTAGTATCATCGCAAATGAGGCTTTTGAGAGAACTAGTACCATGAGAAATGGGGTTTTGTCATCTCTCTTGCTCCTTGAGCACTTCATGTTCCACACACTGAATGTATTTTCTGAAGGTGTTAAAAATAACTCCAGAATCCAAAATGAAAGGTTAAAATGTACCTCTGAATTTCATGCTATATATAGTATCTGAGTACATCCCTCTGTGTCTTTCAATTATTTAAAGACTTTTTAAATCAAATCAGCTAAATAACCTTAAAGTGTTTAGCAGTAGCTACTTCACAAATGGTTTCTAAGAGTAGAAATATGAGTTGGTTGAAGGGTGGGGGGGATCAACCAGAATGAAATATTGAAATGATAGGGTTAAGACATACACTGTACTGTTCTTTACCTTTTACTTTTTTTATAAACAGAAGCTTAATTCTAATGATGGATGAATCTAGCTTCAGAATCCTGGCTTTTGCAAAAGAAAATTCATTTCAGGCAGCACTTAGGTTTTCGGGCCTTAGTTTCTTTGTTGTACTGGCTGTATGATATTGCTAGTTGTAGTATTCTGAAACGACTGTAAAAGGAATCCTTTTTCCCACTTTACTGAAAGTATTTTATTTAGAGGTTAAATATTCTTCATTCAGTGTTTACAGTAAAGGCACTGCATTTAGTTGATATGACTAGAAGCCATTAAAATAGCAAGTAAGTTACACATTTGTTTCAGCATGTTTCCCGCAATGTTGATAAAAGCTGTATACCAGGCTTTTCATATAGAAATGTTCAGTGAGAGTAAAAGTCTGAGCACATGATCTGTTGGGAAAAGAAAAATAGTCTGCCCTACAGAAAATTATACAACTCTAAAGCCTGCTGGGAATTCTGTCACAAATGCACATCTGCTTTTGCATCTTCTTGTCTGTAGTAATGTGCCTAAAGGTGACACGAGTATCCTGAAGCTAAACTAAACACAGAACTGCAGGGAAAAGGTCTCCAGCATCAAGAGAAAAGGAAGCAGCCAACTCAACAAGGATTGTAAAATTTACTGTTGTTTCAGAAAGTTCTTCTCCCTTTTTGTTACACACAAGGGTTAAATACATACTAAAACTACAATTATTTCAAAAGGTGAGAAGGTTTCTCAGCATTACGATGCAACGGTAATCCTTCAGAAGACCTCAAGTGATGGCAGCACTAGAACATCGAATGGGGCTTATGCATGTTTTTATTTTAAAGCCCATACCGAATTGTCTCTTATGTGACACTTGGTCTTTTACTTTCTTTGTTATTTTAAACCTACATGGCACACTATGAACACATATTTTGCTTGGTCGGGCTTTTAACATGTGATTGGCAGGCTTAGACATTGCAACGCGCAGTAGTAGTGCCAAAGTCCAGAGGCAAGCTAGAGTAGGTATCCATCCTCCTTTGTTTACAATATAGTTTGAAAAGGGATTTGTTACTTCAGAGTCATCAAATGGAAATGCAAAGGCAAAGCAAACATCCTGATTTCACCTCCTCTCCCATAGGCTGCGATCATACTATATGTGGCTTTAAAGAAAGCTGTAGTGAAAAAACCCCTTGTGTTCAGAAAGTAGCAATGTGTTCAGAGATCTGCTAAAAAATTAAGTAGCTTGGATGTTTAACTCTTGGGGACTTCATCGTACAATCCTATGCATCTCACTTCATAAAAGGAGGGAAAAAAAAACCCTAAAAACTGCTTGTTGTATTTAAGATTAATGTGAGAAGGCCGTGAAATCTCTGCTCTGTATATTATTTAAGTAGCTATTTACCCAACTGTGTGCTGCACAAGAATGGCATAGATCTTTCCGTTTGAAGCCTATAGCCTAAAGGAAATGAGAAAACCCTAAAGCAAACTGGAGAACTTCCATCTCTTGTATAGTTTTATAGTTTTGGAATCCCTAGGCTATATGATTTACTAATGGGCAATTAATTTTTAAACACTTCACAGCATGTCTTGTTACTTATTTTCATGGCTGTATTTTTATTTAGTACTGGAATGCTGACTCAGAAGCATAGCAAAAATGACCAAGGCTCAAAGACCCATCATTGTGTTATTCTTTGAAGGTCCTAGCTACTGTAAACTGTAGGAGTGATGCACAGAAATGAAGGTAAAATGCTGTAAATCATTTGAATGGTTAATAGTTGGCAACGAAGCTCTCTTATGTGAGGGTAAGAGATTGTTTAATTTACCTATGTGCATTTGCATGTCTGTAGAGAAGTCCAGGCCCCCAACCTGGCTTCTGGTCCACTGCTGGAAGTCCAGTTGGGCAAGCAAAGAACTGTGAACAGTACATGATGTTACACTGCATGAATTAACAATTCCTGTCGATAAGAAAAGAGTAAATCTAAGGACAAACTCCTGCCTTAGTTCATTATTGGAGTTATTATTACATTCTGCCTATCTGTAGTGCAAAGATAAAGATGTATCTTTCAGTCATACCTTTTAGTGCAGCTATTTGTGCTAAAGGAAGCCAGCTGAATGTTCAGATCATGCTTTCAGGGGGTAATTGCCACCTGACAGAATTTTGTACGCTTCTTCGAGGCAAGTGTCCTTTACACTAGAAGTTATTATTAGTCATGAATCTCAACCAAAGCAAAAGACAGAAACTCTCTCAATATCTCAAACAGAAGTTTCCTTGCATTATACCGTGTCCTTAGATGCCATGAGGGAGAAGGTGATAATCTTTCCCATTTCTGAAACACCGTGTATCAGTAGATCCTGAAGCATGCGCATACCAGGAACTGCTTTACTGATTACAGCGCTTTTATTATTTCCTGCATCTTGTGAGATTAGAGTGGTATTTCCATATGTATTTTGCAAAAGGATGAACTAAAACAGAGAGGAAAAACAGTTGTGAAAGATCATGTAAGAGTCATTAGAATAGCTGAGAACAGGAGCCTGTGAACTTTGTCTTGTAGTTCTGTTCCCACTGCTAGGCCGCATTCCCATGCAGTAAGCTGATTTCCCATCCTGTGGATGTGCTTCAGCATGCTTTCATTTTCTTTTGTTGAATGTTCTTTTTTCTCTTCCTTTAGTAGTAGTTTTTCTGCTCAGTAATATTAGAGGAAATTGCAGCTGCTTGAATAGGTACTTACAGAAGCCATATCAGTGTGCAATACAAACTTCTGTATCTTTCCTTCAATGGAGACTCAGAAATGTTGCCACTCCCTTCTAAGATATTGTTTCATTGTGTATTCTGCGTAGAAAACAAACTAAGCATCAGTTAATACAGCCCCCATAATTTACCAAATGCATGAGTAGCCTTTGTGGGAAGGCAGTGTTTGCTCTGCTTTAGTGTGCTGGTTGCCTCTCCTTATACCTAGTGAAATGTTTGCTCAGGGTGATGTTAAACAAAATGGGCTGAGCCTATCTAACAGCTCTGTCAGTGAAAGGAAGATGTCTCCGACTCCTGATCCCCACCCTATGGTCCAACCTTATTCCCTGTGCTAGGACTGTTACCTGCTGGACCACAACAGTAAGCCAAGTCAATTTATCAGACTAGAAGAAAAGTATTGCTGCTGGATTAGTTTGGTCTGAGTTATTGCAGCCAGATAAACAACCAGTGTGAGAAGGAGTAAACCCAGACCGAGAAAAGGACCTTCTTTCTCAGCAGTAACTCCAGGATTAGATTAGATGTTTCATGTAACAACTTGGTGAAAGCACGGAAAGAATCAAAAATGCATGGCGAAATTAACAACAAATGTAAGAAAGGAGCTGGCAACCTAAGAACATGTTTGCTATAATGATAATGTATCTGACAGTTGCTTGCTGCCCCTTGTAAAGGAGCATTGTTACAAGCAGGAATAAAATGACAGCTAGCAAAGCTGAAAATGTAACAGGTCTCCTCTTTGTAAATACAGATGCCACCACTAATCTGCCCAGTATACCTCAGGTACATACATGTCAAGGGGAACTTTATTTTTTCCCACTAGGTAACTAGTGTTATGTGATAAATTGCATCATCATTGAAGCTAGTAAGGAAGTAATGCAGTCATGTTGTTGTGTTCAGTTACTGTAACTAGCTTACAGATTCCGATCATTGACAATTACAAGAAACTGGATGCGTTCATAGGACCAGACACTTGCAAAGATGTGTTAATTATCAATTTATACATTGCTGCCCCAGGCTATTCAGTGCTAAGGCTTTATTTTGGAATTACCAACCATTTTACATTCCCCTTACTTTTATATTGAGGTGTAAGAGCTGCCACTTACAGCATCCCACTTTCCCTAGAGAGTCACAGGTTGCATCCATCCAGACTTTCTCACGTTGGCCACGGTTCGCAAATGCAAGCACTGACAGGAGGGTGCTGAACATGAGAAACCTTAGTATGGTTCAGTCTTCAGCCTGAATGATTGCTAAGTGTTTCTGATATGTGTGCTACCTTAACATAACAGGATTTAAGGAAATGGGACTCAAAATCATTGGTGAGTGTTGACGGTGCTTGACTGACATGGTGGGTCCAGAATTGTGACTGAGCAGTTGATGCGTTTTTGGTGAATTGTCCTACTGATTCAATGCTGCCTGCTTTCGTTATATGCAGGGCTATCTTACTCTGTCCCTGAGAGGTTAGAATGATATATTTTTACTAGGAAAATCATCCTATAGCTGTAAGAATTTGTGGAAACATCAAATACCCCACCAACAGATATTTCTCTAACAAACTGAAGAGAGGTTCACCATTTTAAAATAAATTGTCATTCATCTAAACAGATAATATAGTGTTTGAAAACCACACATCATTTAAGTTGCTCTGTCTGTATCTTTACATTGCTGGCTAAATATCTTGTATCTATAGTTTGCCTTTCTAAATGCTACATTGCTATTTCTAAATAATTTCTAGATAAGCAAAACCATCTACAGTTCATCCTCTTAGGAACAGAAATATTATGTCCAACTACAGAGCTGTTTCTTTCTTTTCCTTTCCCTTTATTTATTGGCAGGACATACAGTTGTGATTATCCTGGGTGTCCTGATTCCAGTGTAACTAATCAAATTTATGGTTCCTGCTTTAGTGGATGTCCTAAACATGTGAATGATTCCATAGGACTAGTGTATCTATAAAATTTGCTTATGGTTCAGTAACAACAGTTGAAGTATTTCCCCGTTGGGCCTTGCAAATTAGCATTCTATTTTAAGCATGAAACTGTGAGTGTATTTAGATGGCGGAGTACCATCAAGCATCATATTTAGGACTGTGATTTAGAGTTTAGAATAAGTTAGCTCATCAGAAGAAGTGTCTCACTTTGGCCCTTGTGTAAATATTGTCTCTTAATTTCTGCTAATTATTATTTTTAAGTTAGAAATGAATATTCCAGATGGAATATGCCACATGTAAAAGTGGAGACTGATGCGCGTCAGTTGTGTGGTTTTGTTAGTTGCTTTAGTAATTTTTGCTATTTGTGTTAAATTGATTTGCTCCTATTTTGCCTTTATGCTGTTGAATTCTTCATGTTTCTGAGAAATAGCTGTTAAAACAGAAGACAGAACTAGGATTTATTTGTATGCAAATGCATTATGGTGTGTGATTGATTTACATATGAAATATTGAAGTATCTTATAAAGATAGGTAAGGACTATGTATCTTCCTCTGCCGAACAAGGGAGCTGATGCTAGTAATTTCCCTGAGTTCCACATGTTAAATCAATAACAAGATTAGAAGTATAAATTCCTATTCCCCTGCTGTATCTAGTAGATAACACTTTCTTCTATGTGAAGTTGCATTTTAATGCAAAGATGCTGCTTACAGATTTGATTTTAACTCCACAGCATGAAATGGCCTAATTTCTTAATGTTGTGTGATAATTCCTTACTGCCCACAATACCAGTTCATTCACTGTTTTCATGCTCTGTTCTTTCTGATGGTGAAATAAAGCAATTTTTATTTCAGAGCTGGAGGTGGGAAGCATACTAATTTGCAGCTGGCTGTTTCTTTTTATTCCCAGATGGTAGGAACAACAACTGTGGCTCATTTCAGTGCAAGAAATGATAACTTAGCAAGACTAGATAGGTATTCTTCCCTAATTGGATACGTGATTAAAGCACTGCGGTAAGTGCCACTGCAACACATTCAAAGCTTTTGACACATCCCAAGGTGCATTTGGGATGGTAACAGGTGCAAACTATCAATTTTTAGAAACCTCTTTGCAATAAAACCACACCAGACTTCAAGCGGAGTACCATACTGCACAGGTGCTGGGCTCAGCAGAGGCAGCTGGCACATCCCTGTGATACACCATGCATAAACAAGGTCTTTCAAGTGGTGGAAGCTGAAGTAATTGATAGAACTTCAAAACCTGTTACAGGAATGTTAAGGGAGGCAGGGAGAGAGAAAGTTGCAGCATGAAATGAAACCATGGTTCCAGACTTTTTCTGGGAGGAAAAAGCTCCATCCAGTCTCTTCAGAACGTGTGTATCCCCTCGGCTTCACTGCCAATTAGGTGCTAAATGAATTTTCCCATAGGTGCAGGCTGCCATATCTAAAGACAAAATCTGAAAGTTATTACTGTTTTGTAAGACATATCACCTTTATTCTGCGGTCAACATGAAAGTCTCATCAAGCTTTACCAAATTAACAAGACAAATGAGAAGATCACTATCACAGAGAAACTACTGGCTAAATTTATTTGATAATGTTATTTTTCTCTTTCCTGGTCTCTCTGCCAAAATACTTTTCAGGTTAAGGTTTTTTTCCTACATTGAATATTTAAGGATGTGAATCCCAGGAAAAACTGCAGAAGGACTTATACCCCTTTCAATAATTTGAAGTTGGCTTTGAGTTTCTTAAAAAGGTTTTTAATGAACCTGTTTTATTGATTTCATGTTCATCTTGGTGATCAGTGGCTTTAAAAATCTGTTACTCCGTGAATGTTGCTAAACATAATGGTGCAAAAACTCATAACAAAAGACCAGCACAAAACCTTGTATTGTTTTCTAACGTTTCAGAGGACTACAAGTAAAGCTTTCCTAATAAAGCTCATTCATATTTCTCTTTTATCAAATTTAAGTTTTTGAGACTTACCGAGTTTGTTCTGTCAGGAAACATTCATAATAAAATAGTCTGATGCTGTGGCCCCTACTTTGATACAGATTTTTGACCATCTGTTGCCTAGCGGGCAGGTAAACCAATAAAAGAATAATTGTAATTTTCCTGGCTGAATTCTCAGAGGAGCCCTCAGGAAGTCTCACCTTGCTTTTGACCTGTTGGGTGGATTTTATTCAGCAGACTTCTGTCATTTTCATTTTTTCCATTGAAAAATGAATCTGAGATAGCAGGGAAAATAACTGTTGAAACAAGATACATGTTTCTTTACTTATGCTAAATCTTTGCTAGAGGCAACTCTCAAGATGTGATGTTTGTGTTTTGGATAGATATTTCTAGAGATGTGCTGTTATTGAGAGGTTTGGGGGGGGGGAGAAAAAAAACCACAATACCAGATGGATCCTGTTTTGATTGCAGCTTAACCCTTAAATACAGGATAACACTAAAAGGAACCAAGTTCTAATATAAAGACTTCAGGTTTAAAAAAAAAAAAAAATAGTACTGTTAATTTTGAAAGGCAACAAAAAACCCAAACAGCAAACCCAGAAATGCATGCATATCTCTTGACTATCATCTGTGATAGAAGTAAAGCCTGAATGCTTTGCCACAGAGGTTTAGCAGACCTGTGTCTGCTGACTGCACTCTCATATTCAGTCTTTGCTCCTGCCTCGAGCACAGTGCGAAGCCATGCAAACGCAGGACATGAAGTCTTTAATGGCATGACGCTTCAAAAAAACATGACGGAAGTTGTCAGGGCTCTCTGGCAGCACAGGTCCAGCCCACATGAACCTCATGTCAGGCTGGAGGTTTAGGGTGTCACAATAAAAAGGAGTTTCTCAATGGACATTTTGGTAGGAGCTGTGTTGCTTACAGCTAGGGTTTGAAAAGTCTGCTCTTGCAGGGTAAGCGGGGAAGCTTTGCCAGCTGAGTGCCTGGAGAACCCAAGCTCTTCTTGCAGAGAGCATGTCCTTTCTAAAGACATGTTTGCTAGCCCTGGAATGGAGTATGTGCCTCACCTGAAGTCCTGCCACCCTTGCACATGGTAGGTCCCTTTTTGGTGGTGAGCAATGCGTGCTTTCGTGTAGACTGTGCTGGAAGGGTCTAACAGTTCTGTTGGGTTGGTAATGTCTGCTTTACTCATATATAATGTATCCAGGCAGGGTTAGCAAGACCTGGTGTCGGGCAGTGGCATGAAAGAATTTCCATACTTCTTTATCTGTGTTTGATTCCTGTGCAGGGGATTCCATCTACTGTTGTGCTGCTCTAGTACAACACATCCTTCTACTATGCAGAATCTGTACTGAGTATTCCTACTCGCCTCCTTCCCCCCCTCCAAGCCATGGATCTTAAATACTGGTATGGTATGACTTCATCATTAGCATCACTGCTATACGGTTGTAATGTTTTTCGCTTCCTTCATTAACTAGTAACTATGGGTAAATACTGGCTAAAACAGCAGTCCCTGTAAATGGTCAAAATGTTACTGCTTGCTAGCCATTCAGTATGCCCATCAGACAATAGTCTTTGCATCTGGCATGCATTGCCTTGCATGGTGGTGTGAGCGTGACATGGATGAACTTCCTAATGAAAGGAAGAGTATAATATCTGGGTCAGAATTAGAAAATATTAGCATTTTTTTGGTTTGGCCCTGAGTTATATCTAGTTTCCCTTCCCTCCATGGAGCATCTTTGTATGTTCTTCCGTGACCTGTGGTTTAGGTAGCTTCACAGACTGTTAATACTGTCATCATTCATCTTACTGAATCATGATGGCAATTCAGAAACTATAAGTGAAAGTCTTTCCTACAAAAAATCTGGAGCCTGTCAGAGAAAAGGAAACACTTCACGTATGGGGAGCTGCACTTTAAGGCACTCTGGCATGGCCCTGCTGAACACAAGTGCAGGAGCTGATGCTAGAGAAGTGTTGCTGACTTCTATTTCAGACTCTGAAGGCTGCCAGATTTCTTGGCCCTGCAGTAGTGTTTTGGTTCAGATCAAGAGTGCACTGCTGAAACGAATCTCTGTATCATTCCCACTTCTGGCTCAAACTTGTCGAGCGTATTTGCAGTGTGCCGACTGGACTTTTCTTGGAGAGCAGTGAAGCACACCTTAGCTATGACTGGGCATCCAGTCTTTGAGAACAGAGTGGAGCAAATCTGAAGTAAACCCTGGCTTCCCTAAATATAGCGATGAATTTAGGTCCATGCTGCTAAGTATTGCACTTTATGGATCCACTTTTACTATGCTGTAATACTACTGTAAACAAGGTGACTATGCAATCCTTTTTTTTTTTTTTTTAATTTTCATTTATTTTTTCTGTTGCTATACTTTATATTCCAATAGTCAAAGTAATTGTTTCTGGGCAGGAATTGGAAGATACTTGATCCTTTAAGTAATACGATCAAATGTTGCTTTTTTTTCATTACATTCATATGAGGTTTTCAGAATAAGATCTCAGCTCCTGTTGTAACCAAACTATTTTCATGTTTTAAAGGACTAGTTTTGCTGACAAGTCCAACAACACAAAGCCTTTTTTTTTTTTTTATATGACATCTTGTAATATCTCCTACTGCCTCTGTGGGACATGAAGATTATTGAAAATGATCACGTTTCTTAAATGGATAATTACCATCTATAAATATATCGTTTCCAGGGGTCCCCCTTCACTGACTGCATTTTTTTTCTCTTGCTGATTGAAATGACGACAGGGTACTTGTACTGCTTTATGTTTTGTCACTCCAATTGTATTGAAAAATGTTTTTAACATGCATTTTTATATTAGTGCTTTTGTATCACAAGAGCAGCTAACTCATAGGTGGAAACAAAACAAAGCTATTCTTCATAAGTCTTCATGAACGTGGGTTGGGGTTTTTCCTAGTTTGAAAAGGCCTGCCTATATTTTCATCTCTACATGAGAGAAAATATTTATAATAATTCACATGAAAATCTGACAGAATTTGAAGAAAGAAATAAAAGGTTATTTGTGCTTTATTCTCATTTGTCCTGAATATTTAAAGTGACAACAGTTCCTCCTGATGCATAATTGGTACATTAAAAAAAAAAAAAAAAGAATATAAAGACATGTCCAGCCACAACGTCAATATTCTCACCTCCTATATCTCACGTTTATATATAAAGATGCATAGCAATCTTAATATAGTACCAGGGTACACAAATTTCTGCTTGAACAGACAGTTCTCCAGTATCGGCAGCTAGGTTGGAGCAAAGGCAACAACCATCTTAACACATTTCCTAGCTGGCAAGAAAAAGGATATTGCATGGAGATCTTAGAAATGGGTTAATGGTAAACATGAATAATGTAAGGATTTCTGTGCCATAGTTTTTGAATTAAAAAATGTTTTTTGGAACTTGGGAGTTCCCAGAACTATTGCGCTGCAGAAGGGGATGGCATGTATTACTCTAGAAAATTTTAAGTGGACTTATAATAGCAAAAAAGATACAGGAGTTCTTGTTATAAACAAATGGTACTGTAATCTTTCTATAGTTAAGAAAATAAATAGGTACACAATGTATGGTTTTATTCTGGTCCTGATTGTTAAACTCGTCTGAAAAGACCTAATGCACTTTCCATTTTCCTTGCATAATTAATGGCCAAAGGAGAGCCAGCAACATGACCTGGTGGCAAAGAGGGCTAATGGCATCCTGGGCTGCATTAGCAGCGCTGCCAGCAGGTCAAAGAAGGTGATCCTCCCCCTCTACTTAGTACTGGTGAGGCCACACCTGGAGTGCTGGGTCCAGTTCTGGGCTCCCCAGTACAAAAAAAGATATGGAGCTACTGGGGAGAGTCCAGCAAAGGGCCACTAAGGTGATGAAGGGACTGGAGCGTCTCTCCTACAAGGAGTGGGAGACACTGGGACTGTTGAGCATGGAGAAGAGAAGGCTCGGGGGGGAGCTCATAAATAACTGAAAGTGCAGGTGAAGTAGTGATGATGCAGGTGGCGTATGGATGCTGTTGAGTCACACACTGCCCGGTGTCTTCTCATTCTTTTCCATCTTTCCATTCGTGTTCACTGGCTGCCTTATATTTTATACTGAAGTTATATGTTTTGAGGGCAAGGAAATAATTTCATTCTGTTTTGGTAGCACAATAAGTATACAGTAACTGAAAAGAATATAAACAGTAGTGATATTTATTGTGGGATATATGAAATATTTTAATACGAGTTTTAACTTAGTTTTAAATATTTATGTATTAAGTTCTAAATGCTTATTACATTTATTTTAAAACAGTATTATATACACAAATTATTTGTTAAATACTGAATTTTAATGTATTTTTATATGGGTAATTATTTGTTTTATTTCTATAGAAGTTATTTTTTTCCACCAGAAGTGCCACCCTGGGCATAGGTCCAGATCAGTAAGAGCTTTTGCTCTCTCTTCATGTGGGACTCCTGAGAAGGCATTGAATTGGGATTGGGTTTATTGCTGGAAAGGCGATAACTTCTCAGAGGCTTAAGAACATACTCACTAGGAAATTGGAGTCATTACTACTTCTGCTCCCAGCACGAGATGTTTGTTTTATTTATTTAGTTAGTTTTGATTAACAGTCGCTATGCTTTCTGCAAGTGGATGTGTTGCATGTCAATATGTAGCTGTATCCACTGTCACACCAGTTATTTAGGCTGACCCGGATCACATTAGTCAGAACAGGAACTGAACGTCAGTGTTTGCCCAAGGATTTGTACCAGTGCTGGCAAGTTTAAACAATACCAAATATAGGACCATAAAGCAAGATGTTTATCTCAATGTATTCACATAAATAGTGTGGAAGTATCCCTTGTCCTCATACAAACATTTTCCACAGTTTCCTTTATCAGTGTCCCCTTTTCCCAGTGTCTGTGGATGCAGTTTCTAGCTTGGTTCCTTTGGGCAGGTGAAATACTGCTTCCTATGCAGGAGTGGATATGGCAAACTTTATATGCTTTGCAAGATATAAATGTTCCAATGCACAGCTGTTCTGGTAGAAATTGGTTTTGAAATTGGCTTTGAACACAGAAGCCAATATATCTATGCCCTTGGCTTGTTTCTTGGGTTCAGATGTTGCTGACAGCCAGCCAAATTACTCATACAACCTTATTGCTAAACTGACTGTGTTCAAAGCCATTTCAGCCTTTCTTGGTGCAGCAGGTGACATTTGTGAGCTGATTATATGAACCTGTTCCTTTCCAGGGCAACTCCAAACCTAGCTAGCAGGACACAGTCTGAGGAATTAGCAGTCTTTGATAACTAGTGGCAGCAAAGGACAGTCTCAGAAGGAAATGAAACCATGTACCATTAGCAGATACACGCAAATCAATGTGTTGGGAATGTGTTGTCTTCTTTTTTTTTTTTTTTATTTAGAAGTCCCTTGACACTAGAAATTGGTAAACCAAAACAATTCTATTCTGAGAAGTGATTAGGTGAGAGATTGTTATGGGGAAGATCTAATCCCCATGGTTAATTTAATTGTTTAATTGTGCTTTTAGCACTTTTATTCTAGTGAGGGTTGAGAGATACATTGTTATTGAAGGGAGTTGGAATAGTACCATACTAAATCACCTCAGCTGGAAGTTTAAATCACCCTTACTGATGCTGTGTGAGGATGAACCTAATGAATGTTTTCTTCAGTGGCAAAGCTGGTTTAAGAGGTTTCTGCCACACCCTTCATCGTCTCCCTAATTATCCCCATGCAACTCTTTGAGGAATGCGCTGTAACCTTTCATTAGTGAAATGAACTAAGTCTCAAACAAATCTCCTCACTTTCCCTCCTTTTTTTTTTTCTTTTAAATCCAGATAATTTCATCACTTCAGTTTACAGCACCTCTTTCTCTTCCTCCAATACACACAAAATCGGTTCCATTAGCTCAACTGAGGAGGCAGCAAAACATAACATTCAAATAGATTTCCTCTGCTTAAAAGTGGATTTTTTTCCTCCTCCTTTCTGCCATACAGGGTAGCTTATCTCAACCTGGTTGGAAATCAAAGTTCTCAGGTTTGTTTAACAGAACCATGTTGGTAAACTTTTAATTTTTACCCCTTTTTAACACGTAACTCTGTTTTAATGTCTGGTTTTAATGGTATTGCTCTGTCTCAAACCTCTGAGTAAGAGCTCTGAAAAGTCTTTTCTAGCAGCACAGTGCTACTGTTTTGCATGTTTTTAGCTATGGACCAGTTTTTATGCCTGTTTACAGTCCTTTACATTCTTTTTTCTGTCTATGTTGCAGGGAAGAAAGACTTACGTGCAATGATGTGCTAAAAGGCTGCTTAACTGCTGCCTATCAGCCATCTTTAAACCTGGTCCTCCCCAGTGCACACCCTGTAGGAATAGAAAAAGCAAATACTTTGTCTGAAAGAATTTTATTCTGAGCAGATCCTTTGGCACGTGTAGATAGGCTGCATAATATGGCACGTCTTATTCTAACTCCTTTCATTCTGTATGGTAGGTGACCTTTGCCTACGAATTTACGGCCCCATCAGCTGCTGTACTTTACATAAACTTTAATCAGCTACTTCAATCATGCTTATGATGTTTTGAACTCTGTAGGGCAAGTTTCTGATTATTTTGGTGACTGCTGTACTCTTCCTTGCAATAGAAAAAATACTTGAGACTTACTTGTAATCTTTCTTGCCGCATGGATCCACTATCACCTGACATTTTATCTTAGAAGATAACACGTCTCCAGCTCTGGAGACATTCAAAACCCTTCTGGACATGTTCCTGTGCAACCTGCTGTAGGTGAACCTGCTCTGGCAGGGGGGTTGGACTAGATGATCTCCAGGGGTCCCTTCCAACCCCTATCATTCTGTGTTTGAAGATAATAGACCGGTTATGAAGGATGCATTTCACTGTTAAACCCAGTGGAAAAATGTCAAAGATCTATAAAAATAACAGTGTAGAAATTATGTAAATAATATCATTGACCTTCATCATTATCATATTCCAGTGAGTCATGTTATGCTTGGGATGAATGAAAGATTTTTGCATAACTTTAATACATAGCACATGATTCACTTCATCTGTTGGCGCATTTTGAGATTATGAGCAGACTTAAACGGCTGGCTTCTCTTCAGGGACGCTGAGTCAAACCAGCAAAGGGATAAGCACACTTGTCGAGCTGTGCTGCCACATTTCATTGGGTGTTATGACTCTGCCATCTGAAGGGGTGGGTCAGGGAGGACACTGGATATGCCAAAGATAACCCCCTCCCTGCCCTGAGAAGCTCCGTGGTGCCACATAGGGCTGGTGGTGTTGCAACAGGTCACCGGGGGCTACAGGGACCTGAGGCTTGACAGTGGCTTGACAAATGGACAATGGTTCCCATTCATGGGAGCAGCCCATGAGAGCAATCATGGACAGCTGATGCCCTGGGAGCGTAACAGAGGGGCAAGAGGGGCAGCCAGTGCTGCAGCCTGCATACACACCTCCCAGGTTTCATCACCATAGCTTAGGAGAGGCTGTTTGTGGGAAGCTTTCTGAGGGTTGTGGCACCTCTGTTTGCCTGTTGCTTGTCTCACCTGATGTCAGATCCATTTACAACATTCAGACATCCGCTCTGGGAACCCGGCTGGGTTATCACAACACAGAATTGCGGCACCTCTGCACTCTGGCACTAAATGCTCGATTCAGGGTCCCAGAAGACCTGTAAGACAGCAACTCTTTCTTAAGAGGGAAGACGAATTAATGAGCTACAGGAGGGACTGAACTATGAAGAGATGAAGCAGTGATGATACAGAACTGCTTAGATCGCTTAAAGCAGTATCTGAGAAGGCTGAAAGGAGCAAAAACCCAGTGCCAACAAGTGCCAAGCTAACACAGAGTGGAGGAGGAGTGCGCGCAATGCTGGGTTTGACATGGGCTGTTTTGAGTTGGACATTGTTGTAAGCTACCTAGAGACTCTAGAAAACAAAGCGTGATGGTATATAAAAATGGAGGGAAAAAAATATATCTTACCTGGAATACAATGATCAATTCTGCATATGTCTGTACAAAATGATCTAACAGAAACAATTAGACACAGGTAAGACCGAAGAGTAAATAACTAATAATAACTTGCACAAGAGGGATACAAACCACTGAAAAGTATAGAAAAGTCACGACCAAGCCTTTTCCGAAGGACTTAAGAGCAAAAGACTAAATTGAAAGACAGCAAATGGAAGAGTAAATATTTTATAGAACACATAATTGACCTGTATAACTCACAGCACCAAGATCAATGTAGAAAGATTTAAGCGTTTTAAATGATTTCAAAAATAAGCACTTTAGTAGACTATGATGACATTCAAAATTACATCAGAACAGATAAAGACATTTTTTATATTTATGTAAACTTATAACAGTAGAAGTCGTCCAAGTCATAAGAGAGTAAACGACCTTTAAGGAAAAAATCCCCATACGTGAACAGAACAAAGCGATCTGCCTGCATTTTGTGGGGTTTTGCTCTTTGTATGATCAGTCAAATATGGTCTGTCTCCAAAACAAAAAAAACCAACCACGTTTTAAAAACTAAAACTACATTTAAAAACTAAAAACTTTTACAAAAAGAAAGCTAGATGGAGTGTTTATCTTATTTAATTTGGCAAATCTTACACGTCTCTTTCTGTGAACTTTTTTGAACGAATAGCACCTCTAAGCTATGAATAGACAATGGAAGGGATTATATGTGAGTAATATCCTTTTATCTCTGGTGTCACTTTGTTTCTGAGTTTTGGGCAGGTTATCTGAGGGTTTGGTTTTTCAAAGGTCACTGCTCTTAAACGGGTGATTGTTATCTGATATTTGCGTTATAGATATGAAAATACAGCATTCAGTAAATCTTGTCTGTCTTCATAATCAGTTATCAGATGGGCATGGGCAATTTAATTTTACCCATAACAAGTGTCCTTGACAGAATAAAGAAACATCTTCATAAGTAGTCCCCTTCTTGTAAGCATCCTTTTCTCATAACAAAAAGAATTTCTTAGGACTGCTTCTGAACATGGTAGTTTCCACTGGAAAGGGCAAACCGGCATACATTTTATTATCTATTATTTATGTAGAACTAGCGTGTGCTAGGCGCTTTATGAAGGATTATAGAAGGGCATTTCCCTGCAGAGGTTACAGTGCAAAGAAGCTATGAACAAGGTGCAGGAGCAGAGATAGGAGGCAATAGAGCACAAATGTCTGAAAGCAGGCATGAGTATCTCCTGCCTCAGATCTATAATTTCTTCTCTTTTAATGTATGGCTGTGTTTGTGGGGGGGTTGTTTAATAACTTTTGTACAGTGATGACTAAGATTATAGGCATTGTTAGGAAAAGTCACATAAGCAATTTCATACTGGGAAAAAAAATGGGTCTTTTTCCTCCCCACTTGCCGTAGCCTCATAAACTGTCACTGCTCTAGCTCAAGCTTTTCAATATAACTATTCCCAAGCAGTGACTCTGTATCCTGAGTAGCAAGCAAACATTGATCGCTCATCTGTTGCTTTTGGAAGATGTCACCATCTTACTGCTGGTGGTTGAGCGGAGCATATATTCTCTTCTTGGTCTGAAACTGTCAACACTCTTTAGCATTATAGTTCCTGTAACTGTAAGCAGCTGAGGAGCAGATACACAGTCCCCTTATCTATCCCTTAGTGATGTGACAGCCTCACTAGAACGGCAGAGCAGACCTTAAAGGTAGCATCTGCTTCAGGCACCTCAGCTATAATTCTGCGAATTGGGAAAAATTCTGTAAGGGTTAACCAGGCAAGCTAGACTGAGCACCCAGTTTAATATTAACCTTATTGCAAATGTTCCTGTAGTAAAGTCTTTCTCATTCTATACTTTCCTCTGTGTCTGGGTGCATACTGTGTAGCACCTCTAAGGATAATGTCTGTCCTTCAGAAGGAATTATGAGAGAAATATTGGGGAGGTGACAGAACCCCTTCTCACCAAGGAATGAGCCAATTGCTGCCTGGGTCAGTGCAGAGGCTGGAATTAAATCACCATCAACCTGCTCTGTGCCTAAACTGACAAATGTGTCAGATATTTTTTTGTACACATGATACAGATGTTTGGGTCCAAATTAGTGAAAGCATGGGTTAACTGTACAATGCAAACATACGTTAAATTTAGGAACCTGGAGTTTGCAAGGGGGTTTCTATGTCTGCAAGCTCAGTTTCTGCTCGTCATGTATGGCCTCGTGATATTGCACCATCCATAAAGTTACCAAGCTTCATCAGGCTCTATTTAAAACATAAAAAGCTGGGTTCTTTCCCCAGTGATGAAAGTGGATGGCTGCTCCAAAACTCTTCTCTGAAGCTTAGAAACCTCTTTCTAATTCCTAGACTAAATTTATTCATGCTACATCAAAGCTATTTGTTTTTGTGGCAATATTATTCTTCATCTAAAGCATTTCTTCTCCCTTGGTAGTACTCATATGCTGATGCATTAACATGGAGATACTATATCACTTTTCAGCCTCCATTCAGCTGTGCTGAAGAAGCCAACCGCTTTTATCTTCCCCTCATAAAATAGTCTCTATTCCCCTGATGGTTTCAGTAACTTTCTGTGCTCTTCCAGTGTGAATTTGTTCTTTAAGCGTGGATATACAGAATGAGGTACATCAGTCCAGAGGAGGTCTGATCTGCATCTTACGCAAATAACACTCCTCTAGTTCTGCTTTACTGAAGACACCTTGATGTGATGCAGTGTTGCAGTTGCCTTTCTTGTGTTTGTGTCACGTGGGTCAGTTTTAGATACCCTATAATTTACTCAAGACACACATCTTTCTTCTCTTCCAAACTTCGAGTTGATTTTCTGTCAAAATGCTTTCAGGTAAACTAAGCAACAGGGGTTGGTCCTCATATGGATGTGAGATTGGGAAAGATAGAAAACAGAGTAGGAGAAAATGGTTAGTTCTTGAAGTAGTGGTATGTCACAAGGCTTGTTCCTTGGAGGCCTGTGATGGGGCTTGTGCTGTTCAACATAATAAATAACCTGAAAGAGGGAGGTAACAGATACAAACTTACTTAAGGCAGTAAGGGTGATGGAAGATCTGCAGGGCAACTAGGCAATAAAATGGCACTTGAAAATGAGTGCAGATAAAATCTTAGGTGATACACACAGCAAAACCAGTCATAGTTTCACATATGAAGTGATGGGATCTGCACTGGTGGATCCCCAGTTACCTCTGAGGGGCAAGATCCTGGGGTTCTGATAGACAGGGCCGAGAAAGTGTCAGCTCAGTGGTAGTGAGAAATGCCAGTCAAATGTCCAGTGTTACTAGGGACGGAGTAGAACACAAGGTGAGAAACGTCTGCAGCTTCATAAATCTGATCCAGCTGCATCTGGTGTGCTCTGTGCAGTTCTGGTTCTCTTCTCTCAAAACGGATTAACAGAAGGTGAGCAAGCAAAAAAGCCATTAATTAATATGGTTTTCTGGGGTTCAAAAGACTGAGCTTGGGTAAATTATTCATAAGGTCATTAAAATTCAAATACAACTGAAGTTTCCTGTCAGGTTAACTAACATGGAAAACTACACCTTAGGCATTTCTTCTTTAAGACTTTGTACATTGTAATGATAAGACGTTTTGCCCGTCTTTCATTTTCTGGAAGTGTCTCTATGCATCTTAAATAAAAAGAACATTTCCTTTTCTTACTTCACTGGAAAACTTAAAAGAGCAATGCTTCTACTATCAAATTAATTAATGTAGAGGGGAAATCTCTCGTGTCCATGTAAAACCCAAAGGGGCTTGCAGAGCAGCAGGTTTCACAGGGGAGCAGGCGGGGTGTTGGGGAATGTCTGCCCCGTGCAGTGCTGCAGAGTGAGCCCAGTTCAGAGATGAGAAGCAGCATAGCCCTGTACACACTGAGCTCTGCCTGGGCTCCTCAAGATAGCTAGTTGATAGATAAGATAGATAGCTCTGGAAAATGCCTTGTTGTACAGCACTAACATAACCTGAATGAGCTGGCAGATTCGGGGCTGGAGAATTACTAGTGCCTGTCTGCACTTGCTTGGTTTGATGTCAGTGTAAAGACTGCCCAAACTAAACACCAAGAGATTTCCTCTTCCTTGCTGCAATGAAAACAAAATACTTTTTTTTTCCTTTTTCTTTTTTTTTTTTTGGTTGGCAAACAGAAGAAAGCATTCCTGGTTTATGCCAGATTTACTGTTCTTTTCTGTGCCTATGATTCACATTTAGAACCAGGCTGTCTGGTAGAGCGTGCTTTGGCAGCGTAGCTGCTTGCACTGGGTGCAAGTGTAATGGCACACATTTGTGGAATTGAGATTGCTGGCCATGGTCAGCCTGTACAACAGCGGATACATTCCTGCACTCTAAACAGATCACTACTGATAATTCTAATACATAAATGGCTAGGCAAAAATCCAGCCACAGTGGTTAGATCCCAGGAGTTTTGCTGTGAAACTGTTCTGCTTTTAGATATCTTGGATGGATTATCTAAAACACCTTGCGGAAGCATAGAAGTATATTGCATGGAATGCTGATTATAGTACTAATATGTAATTTAAATGATTTTCACTAAAGATCTTAGAGTATTTTACCACAAAGTAGATCTAGGAACATTTTTCTGAAGTATGGATTATTCCACTTGACAGGGTGGGTAAAAGTAGTTACATCACTTTGTAAAACTAAAGAAAAAGGGCAGCAGGAAAACCCAGAATAAAACACAGTGGGCATAGGTTCTCCCTCCTGACTGGGCATTACTTCCTTCTTCAAAATAAGCATTTATACAATTACATTCACAATTTTGAAATATAAAACTATTTATTTATTTTTCATTGCTTATTACTAGTACTTAGGCTTTGTTTGCCTGCTTAAAACAGACCTTTGAACTCAACATTTGTCAAGAATAGCAGAATTCAGAATTAGCAATAGCGAAGCAGTTCTTTCTCCCACAATACTGTCAATATCAAATTAGTACGTGAGCTCCCAGCTTTAGCTCAACCCATGCCTCCTCTGCTTTGTTGCAGGTTATGGACACACAGTGCCTTTATCTGATGGAGGAAAGGCCTTCTGCATCATCTACTCAGTCATCGGGATCCCGTTTACACTGCTTTTCCTGACAGCAGTGGTACAGCGCATCATTGTATATGTCACCAGGCGGCCTGTACTTTATTTCCACATTCGTTGGGGCTTCTCCAAGCAGATTGTTGCAATCATCCATGCTATAGTCCTTGGGTTCATCACCGTCTCATGCTTTTTCTTAATCCCAGCAGCAATATTTTCTGTTCTGGAAGATGACTGGAATTTTTTGGAATCTTTTTATTTTTGTTTCATTTCCCTGAGCACCATTGGCCTTGGAGACTATGTGCCAGGAGAAGGCTACAATCAAAAATTCCGAGAGCTGTATAAAATTGGAATTACATGTAAGTGTCAAACTAACCAGCTAAATAAAATGCATTTTATAAAAAAAAAAAAGAATAATCAACTTTCCCTCTCCATTCTGTGGATGTTGATTGCTTTGTGAGCTGTCAGCTAGCAAACTGGGCATTGTAGGTAGTTGTGCAAAGAGGAAACCTTTCTTAGTTAAGAGAGAAAAAGCTAAAACCAGAATTCCATGGTGCTAAACCATAGCTACACACTCTCTTATTAATAGTGGGAAAAAGTGCTCACATTACTATTGTGAAAATGGTTATGAGCATTTTGGGCTAAGATTTCAGTGCATCAGAGAGCCAGGAAGATGATCCTTATAACCTAAGGTCATCTGGTAAGGTGAGATGACAGGTGGACAGAGACGAATCAATCAGAGACGGGAAATGGGGCAAAACAGGAAAGTTTCTGACTCCAGTTGTAACAGAAGGTAGCTGAAGCTGGCACTGGGACTGTCAAAGAGAGGCAAGTAGACTGAGATGACAGCAAAGTAAGACCACGAATGTTAAATTTAAATTGTTTAATTATGTTTGACACAGAAGAGAGAGACCGAGTGAGCAGTGATTTGACCAAAGAAGAGCTGGGAAAATTATCCTTGTCTTGTCATTCTGAATGAATGTATGCTGAGGGCAATATTCTCCAATGGCAGTGTTTTGAAGCATCCCGGTTTCTGATAGAGCTTCACCCTGGGTCATAAGATGCACCGGTTAAAAGATCTGAACGGCCAAACCAAACCTTTCCTGTCAGGTCCATTTCTTCGGCTGGTATGAATTTGTCTGTGCTCCTCGGCATGATCCAGCAATCTTGACCTACATTAAGTGTCCATTAACATGGTTCTGTGTTTTACCTAAAGAAAGATTGGGCCTTGAATGTTCATTCCTTGAAGGAGAGCCGTGAACTAGCCAACAATACACTTCATTTTATTCTCCTGTCAGGCCTGTTGTCACTGCAGAAGATTTCCCCCTCTACCCCATCGTGTTTATCTTACCAGCAGTAGCTTTTAATTATTACCCCGCTGATCTGCAGGGGATGCTAAATGATGAAGTGAACGGAAAAAGTCACGCATAGTAAAGGTCGCATAAAAATTCTAGCTGGTCTGAAAACTCAAAAGCAGAAGAAAATATTATGGCTCAAATTATCCTTTTTCAAACTTTAGAATGCTTAGGAAATAAATTGCAGGAAATACTAAAAGGAAAAAGTAGCTTTTAAGCAAAGTTATGATCCTAGAATATTTAATTTCAACAGTTTTTAAGGTCATAACTTTTAAATTGTTCTTTTTCCTTTCACGTGAACAATTCAAGGAACCAAACAGGAAATATAAAATGTTTTCTCTTGCTGAACCTAAATTTTCTTCAAGAAAAGTTTTAGAGTTCTACACCAGAAAATGCTTCATGAGTGCTACAGGCTTGTCAAGAATTTTTAGGAGAACACAAGTCCTGTTCTAAATCAAGTGGTGATCAGCTGGGCCGAGTTTCAGAGATAATCACAAAATTCTCAGTGCAGATTTATAGATGCCTTTTAATTGGCATAGCTTTGCCACTTCCACTTTGTGTTGAGGCATAGCTCCCATTTGATGTCATGAGATAAAGCTTAGAAACAATCCATAAATTTTAGCTGTAGCGCTGATTTAGATCTGTACCTGGTGTTGCAATATTGATTTCGTGGTGCTCCTGGAAGGAAAAGGAGAGTGTTATTGCCAGTGAATAATCTGTAACTACAACTGAAATATTTATGCCTTTAGGTAACAGAACAGTGACCATAGGTAGATCATAATAATTAATCTATGTTGATCTTTCAGCACATTTAATGTTCAGCCTTTGGATGAGTATGTTATACTAATAATTATACACTTAGCTTCTGCTTGATTTACTCGTTGAAATGATATAATATTCAAGTAGTCAACGCTCCTCATTAAATTACAGCAGTACCAGGGATCTAATGAAACATTGAGATTAAGAAACACTCATTTTAACACCTTCCCTCAAATGCATATGATTGAAGAGGGGAAAAAAAAAAGGGTACAGTGAGCTGTTAACCATACAAAGCTCATTTCTAAAAGTCTTAGTCTGTGAGAGTTGACTATTACCTTTTATAATCAGAGTCAGTACACCACCAAAGTCATCAGTACTATCATTTAAGTAACACATCAAGTTTGGATACTTTATGTATATTAGTAAAACACTCCAAATAATCTTTAAGGTGTCATCAGATATAGCAACGTTGTCAGGTTTTTAAAATATCAGCAATAATTTTACAGTAATTTTTCATTTTGATTTTATCAGTCTTGTACAGATTTCTAGCTGCCTTCTTTTTCTACTCACTTCAGGGTGTTGGATATCATCTTGTAATTTTAAAGGAAAAATAATTCAAAAGTTTTCAGGAAACATAAGTGATTTCTCCTGCTAAACTGTTACAAACAACAAATAACCATAATTAGCTGCCATATTTTCACTTCTATTTGTAACATACAGGAATATTAAGTGAAAAAATCTTTTGAAGAGCACTTAATCTTGAAGGTCTTAAGTAAGTGGGGGAGTCCACATGTAGTAAATTTTAGTATTCTGTTTCATTTAATGCCTTTACATATTTTTCTCTTGTACAGTTGTAACAGAATTAGAGGCACTAGGGTTACTTCTTTGATTACGTGGGGTCTTGTTGACTGTAGAATGAAAAAGGAAAAAAAGGATTTGACAGTCTGAAGTGGGTTACAGAGCTCTGAAACTGGGTCATAAAGAAAAAACTGGTCAGAGATGACAGGGGTGGGAAAAGTTACAGGGTTAAAACTGTGCCAGGCCCACTTAATTTGCTAATAATTAAACACTTTTTTCTTTTTTTTTTTTTTTGTACCCAGGTTATCTGTTGCTGGGCCTTATCGCAATGTTGGTAGTTCTCGAGACTTTTTGTGAACTCCATGAGCTCAAGAAGTTTAGGAAGTTGTTTTATGTGAAGAAGGACAAGGAAGACGACCAGGTGCACATAATGGAACATGACCAGCTCTCCTTCTCTTCCATCTCAGACCAAGCAGCCTCCATGAAGGACGATCAGAAGGCAAACGAGCCTTTTGTGACTTCCCAGTCCCCAACTTCCAATGACAGCTCTTTAAACAATTAATACAGGGGTATCCATACCATTGTTTTGGTGCATTTATGCTACTTACCATAAGAAATAGAACGCCTCACATTTTTTTTCTGAAAATATAAAAGCTGGAAGACTGTGCTACTTTAACAAGGATTCATCACTTTTGACATAGAAAAGACTTCTGGGAAAAATGTGGGAGCCACCCTGGGAAAAGGGAAAAAATGTAGGATATGGCTGGGAACATTAGGCCATTTTGCTTGAGGGATAAGGAGTTAGGTGTTCCACTTTCAGAGGTGCCAGAGAGAAAGGCTTGCACAAGCAACTTCATCCAATATCTGTAGGAGAGCAGGCCTTCACTGGCATCCATCTCATTTAGTTGCACGCCCCATCTTGCGACTGGGTGACAGAGCAAATTTTGTGATGTGCACTTTTGATTGTCAGAAGCGTAGTCACAGATTTAATCCAAACACACCAAACATCTTAATCTGGAAAACATCTGTAGATCTGCTGGAGCAGGGAGTATCTAGATCATCCCAGTGATTTGCAGGTGCAAGTAGTAATTCTAGGAATGAAAAAACAAGGCTCCAGTTGCTCCTTTGCCCATGCCATTTACATTCAAATTCCCTACTTCCTTAAAATGTCCCTCAATCACAAGAAAAATGTCCTGAAGAGAGTGTGCCTTGAGTCTTCCATGCTGTTTGTCTTTGCCTGAGATACTTTTGTAAACTCTGAGAAGTAGCAAGACCAATTTAAAGTGCTGGGTGAGATGGGGCTATAGGGAAGGGAGACAGCTGCATTTCTGTCCTCTGAAATGGGTAGGAGTGGGTTTTTAGCTATGATGTGGAGTGGAATGAAAAAGAGAACTGAAATTCGGCATATGCCGTGATTGATATAGTTATGTGCTTATGGCATTCTTCTAGTAGATGGTTGAAATCCGTTCAGCAGAAGGATTCAGTGCTGTTTCTTCCACAGTCCAACCCAATGTGTTCTCTCTGCTGAGCTGATAGGTAAGCGGAGGAACAGAAATAGTGTCACCTTTGAAGGTAGCCCCTTTTTCTTCTTTTGCTTTTCTAACTAGTAGTCAGAGCATTTTGGAGGAGAAGGGAATGTTTCAGGGCAAAACAATTTTTCAGTTTTTCATATGGCAAGAAAAAAGGAAAAATGTCACATTTGGTTCGGATGGAACCGAAATTTTTTCCCCTTGGGAAAAGTCACTAAAAAGTCAAGATCTTGCTCAACTCCTGAAGCTGGAACCTCTTTGGCTGTAGCAGGAGAGGCGTTTTAGTCCAGCTACCAGTCACTGTGCTGAGTGCAGGGACCTTGGAGTGAATTTCAGTGAGCAGGAGATGAGGCTTAAGTGGTTGCAGTACTCTCTCTTCTGGCCTTAAGAATCTACGATATGGGAATCTTGATAATGCTTTGCAATGAACAAAAGATCTGGAGCACAAATAGCCATATTAGGACAGCCTCCCACATAGGAATAGTGTAGAGGAGGGCCTTTTCCCTGCAGCGCAAGCATGCCAGATTGCCTGTAATTTGGCTTTTAGTGTTTAGAGCTGAATAATATTTTACTGTAAAAGAAAAAAATGCAGTGTGTCTAGATTTAGCGCACGTGGGAAAAGTACTTGAAAGTAAATAACCCAAAATATACTGTGTTTGAGCTTAATTATAGCTAGCATCAAACAGATTTTATATCTTTACTGGAAAAACTGACTTTATGGTTAAATCAGCTGAAAGTCTTCAATTAAAATTTATATTTATAGAAAACCAGAGCTAAAGGTTTTGGTTGTTTCAGATTTTATAGATTAGGTGAGAGCACACTGTGTTTGCATGTTCCCAGGAAAGTGGCTATTTTTATACTGCTTAAGTTAACACAGTTCTATTTATAATGAATGTTAACCAATATATATGTACATATATACATAAATATATTTATATACTGTACATATATCATAAATCACCAGAGTTTAACAGACTTAGGAATGGCATTTTAGGTAATTTTTTTCCCTAGGCTTCTCTTTATACAGTCAAGAATTGAAAACTATGGCATTAAAATGACACTGACATAAAATTAAGAGTACTATACTACAAGAAACATTTATACTGGGTTTTTTTCAGTGGAATTTTATTGATTGTTTTCAGTACCTTAAAATTCAAGATTTCTTTTAATTTCAGTGTAACATTGAGCTCTAAAGAATATGCACAGATGCTAAATGATATACAAAGTTAATTTTGCAGCGTGTACACAATTGCAAAACGTAGACACGTTAAATGAAAGCACAGAATTAAAAGCAGAAGCGATAAACTAAGCAGTGTACTGTGATGTAGGTGAGTATTTGTTATTTTAAACTTAAATAAAAAATCTGGCTTTTGCCTGCCTGCACTATGAAGTGGGGAGTATTTTCTTTAGTGGTGTGTGTGTGTGTGTGCACATACTGTGCGAAAATCCTGTCTGCCTTTGTCAAGATTGTGCATCCTTTAGTTAGCCTTCCTCAACTCGAAGAGAGGCAATTATAGCCAGATTGTGTTACCTAACTTTGCGATTAATTGCAGCTTAGTATTGTATTGATGATTCCTATAGAAAAAAAGTGTGTTTGTTTCAGATGCTGACTGATTGTAGCAAATAAAAAATAGTGGCATGACATTTATCTTGTCTTTATAACCAGTATTTGAGGAAATCTGAAAAACTGTCATTGCAGGTTATCGGTACCACTGATGAAAATAATGGCCTTCATTTCCTACAGCTTTTACATCTTCATGTGAAGCTAACACAGAAGATCAGAATAGTTAAAACTGGAATCCAGATTAGGAGAAAGATTATTGTGCAAGAACCTTAGTATAAAGCGTGTATCTTTCCCAGAGACGAACTGTGAAGTGGGTGCATGTAAACGCAAATGGAGAGCATGGACTGTAAAACAACACTGCTGCAACAGAAGTGGCAAGAGAGAGTTAGAAATGTGAGCAAATGACTTGTACGCAGAAGGGAAGTGTCTGGGTCCTATCCTCACTCTCCTGTCTTCAATTGATCCAGGCATATATCCCATTAATGGCTTTATTCCCATGCTACATCTGACATTTGCCATCTTCTCTTTGTCTTTCAGTCATTAAATATAAATGTGTTTTATTATTATTTCAAGGGAAAGAACTGGCAGGCCATTCAGTTGTGCTGGGGGAAGGAACCCGCTTGAGTTTTGATCTTGGAGCTGAGCGACAGCCACGTTTGTCCCTTTGAGAACATGTCCTCTTCCCTGTTTCTTCCGAAGGTTCACCAATCGCACTAAGTAGGTAGCTTCAGAGACTTGGGTGGTTTGCAGCTTTAATGCCGGCCCTACTAAAGTTACCTAATTGGGTGTATCTAGGAGGTAGGGAAGGTCAGTGTAGGTATGCTGCGTAGAAGGTGGGGTACACGGATGTGCGTGCTCTGTTGTGGTCAGTCCTGTCCTGCACCGGATCAAATGAAGATTACCTCTTCCTTTCCCACAAAGCAGTTTCGAGTTAAGTGCTTTGCAGTAACCAGGCGGGGTAGCACTAACACTGTCACTGCATAGGGAAGAAAAGCAGGGGAAGTCCTTTTATGCACTGTTACTTGGAGATTGTTGTCCTCTGGGTGGACCAAACCTGTTTGCTGATGCTAAATCTTGCAACTCCAAGTTACCATTTGCTTTGTAAATAGTAGTCAGAAATATACTGAGATGAACCATAAATTGCTAAAAACATTACTGCCCTAATGCTATTCTGTTTTATTAATTCTTCTAGATTCTGCTTTCTGCTGAAGCAAAAGAAAGTTACTATAGCTGGAAGCAGTGTTATTCCAGGTGTGCACTGGTACAAAAGAACAGGGTTTCTGTTCTCTGCAGAGAGTTCCACGAGTAACCACTGTTATCATAATAGGTATCATGAAGCTCCTAGATAGCCAAAAAAGTGTGTATCTTCATATTGCTTCTTTCAAAGAGAAACAGTAATTTTTGAAATCACCGTGAGTAGCTCTGCAAATTCACATGCTCGTTAATGCGGATTAAGCACTTGATGTGTGTTATTTTTAATGCCTACAGTGTTAGTCTCCTCGCTTCCTAAGTTACCATTCTACTTGCTTTTTACCATGGATTTCTTGTCCCGATCACCTTCAAAGGTCATCGCGTTGCCACCGATCATGGGTGCTTTGATGCAGAGTTACTTTGCTGACGGTGATGCCAGTTTGTCAGAGCCGTTGCCTTAGCTGACAACAGGACTACCTCACGTGTGGCAGTTGGGGCCAAATGACAGATTTAGGTAATGAGGAGGGACAGTGTGGCTGGGAGCAGGTGCATGGGCTGACAGCCAACGTCAGGACAAAATCATCCTGGCAGACTGCTAAGTGACAACATAGTTTTCACCAGGATTCGCTGCGTGCCACTAGGAGTAAAAGGAAAATGCTTCCAGAGGAAGGAAGGAGGAAGGACATTGCCAAAAGTCATCTGAAATGAAGTTCAATGGAATTATGCTTTTTCACAATTTGTCTATAACCTGTGGCTCTCTATGACTTCAGTTGCACTGTACATACCATGAATTGGGAAAGCAGTTTGGCATTTCCCCAGTGTAGATGGTCCCTGTGCTCCCTGAAGCAAGTTATCCTTGTCATCATAACAAGTTTTTCTGTATTAAGGTCACCAAGCGTTCAGGCCCATGAGCAGGAGCATAAATCAGCATCACCGCTGACACTTTCCAGGGGCAAATGTGGCTCAGGGTGCTGCCTGGCCCTGGGGTTGCCTCCCTTTTTTAAAGGCCAGGCTGTCTGGAAAGCGAAAAGTGAAACCTGTGCCTTAAAAAGTGAGAAACCCACTCTGCTGGGAGGCTTAAAATTCCTCAAACCCATTTTGTGCTAATCCCAGAGGTCTTGTAGTTTTGCACGTATCTGCAAGCATGCAGAGTAGCACATAGAATTGGGACTCAGTTTCTCTATGCCTAATTTTTTGGGACTGATCAACCCGCTCAACCTTCTCAATTTATCTTCCCCATTTAAGAATGTGACTCACAGTATTGACTGACCGTCCTTAAGTGCTCACCAGTACCTTGCTGGGCCACTTCAGCAGGGGGTGAGGTGAGATTAAGAGAACAGAAGGGACTTGTATACCATCTGCCCTAAGGAGGAGCAGTGATGGCAATAGGTGAGGGGACAGCTGGTCACTGAGAGAGCCCCATCCCTGCCCATGAGAATACGTGGACTTCAGCTGCTGCCACCACTAGGTATACCAGTTTATATCTAAACCTTGTTCCACCGTCTGGCATATAAGGACTGTACGATTCACTCAGCTGCGCTCTCTGTACGTCAGCCAAAGTTCATGCTGCTAGTAACGTAATGACTATAAAAACTAATAGCTCATCTAGAAGAATTAAATTATTTTATTTTTCTTTTTAAATGCATTGTCGCTGTGCTTCTGGGCATTATTTGGACTCTAATTTTATTGTGGCCTGCAATGCCGCGTTATCCTACAACTGTAAAGCTTCTATCTCAGCCACACATGGGCAAAAATTAATTAGCATGCTCGCATAAACAGAAAACAGCAAACTGTAGTATCAGTTTAAATGGAAATTAGCAAATCCTAATTCTGCGTTCGTGGGCTGGTTTCCTGATTATGGGTGAAGATCTGTTAAATTTGTTTAGGAATTGGCAGCTGCGATTTGAGGCATGCTTTCTGAACGGAGATGCAAAAAACATTGATGTCCAGTAATAAAGTACAATATCACCTTTGGGATTAAGTCTCCCAAATGTTTAGTTAGCTGCTTTTGCAGATTGATCCTATTTGCATGGGGTAATAAGGCCTCATTTGAAATCTGTTGTGCAAAAATTAAAATCCACACTCCATTTGACTCAAGATTCCTACTGCATGTCCAGAGAAAAGAAAAAAAATCAATGCAAAAGAAGAAGATGGCCTTATTTCGTACCCTGCCTCCCAGGAAGCTTGACCTGGTGCTGCTGAACCATGAGAATCCCCTGGCTCCCAGGCCTGTGCAGAGCATGGAGGCAGGCAGCCTTTGCTCCAGGAAGGCTTGTAAGCAACATCCCCAGCCTTGAGGCGATGGGGCAGCCTGGGATAGCGGCGAGGGGAGAGCAGCCTCCCTGGGATGCAAGAGGAGGGACCGCAGCTGCTCTGAGGCTGAAGGTAAATAGCAAAGACAGACAGTAAAGGAGGGGACACAGTGGGACTTGGAGGGGGCAGGGGCAGAAGCCTGCCCAAGCCGCTGGGGAAGGACCTGCGCCTGCTGCAACGTGAAGGAAGGAGGAAATAATTTGATATCAGGATTATCAAAGGGGGCGGTGTTGCTTTTTGCGGTTACTTAACTTCTAATCTTCCACGTTGAGTAGTGGGGGGCTTTGAAGTGTACTGCAAAGAAACAGAGAAGTAGAAACTAGTAAAAATTAGGAGGTGTTGAGAGAAAAGATGCACTTCTGCCTTTTAAAGGCAGAAATGTGATGCTCTTCCCTAACCCCTTACAGGACCCAAGACACATCGGCAGTAGCTGTATTAGGACAGATCAGATGTCCAAGTCTGACAGAGACTCTGCCCCAGCTCTCATCCCCTGTCCCAGAAGCTAATTACCTCCTCTGTTAAAAATTTCCCGTTTCCTTTATCTGGCTGCGCGATTTCTAATGAATTGTTCCAAAAGCAGCATTTATATAGGGCTTTGTTATGTTTTTGTCTGCTAGGTGACAGACCACATCACATTAGCTGTCAGCTTGTCCTGGGAAGAATGAACATCCCTCAGAGTCCTCTTCAATAGGCGAAGCAGGCAAAGCTCCTCTGGGCACTGAACACCAGCATCTTGTCAAAAGCTCAGCTCGTTCCTGGTTCAGTTTTTCAACGTGCATTTTTTGGCGCAGGCTCTGAAACCAGGGTGCCATGGTCCTGCCAGTACCCAGGGTGGTCCCTCTGCAGAGGGGCTGGGCTGTGGCCATGGAGCAGAAAGGGGAGATGGCCATGGCTGTGGCCATGGGGCAGAAAGGGGAGGTGGCATTAGCCACCATGCCCCCACCACCCTGCTTTCCACCTCCCTGATGACCCCAGGTTTCCCTTCATCCCCGCACAGCTGGCACAGCTGGGGCTGTGGTTCAGGACATACTTGTCCCTACCCCTGCTAATCCTGGGGGAGATGGATAGGGATAGAAGAGAGGCTATGGCAGCATCAAATCCTCTCTGCCCCAGATGATCCTAAGTGTCTGAAACAGAGACGTTGATTTTAAATACTATTTGCTGCACCCTGTGAGAGCCAGGAGCTTGGTAACCCCCTCCCAGCCCATCTGCCCAGCCTGCTGGGCAGGAGCTGTTTGTGTCTTGTGTTGAACCTCAGGATGCCAGAGGTTGTCGGAGCTCAGAGAAACATTGGCTGACCTGCCGGGAGGGGGAATTAATTACACATTTACTTCAGGCAGTCTCAGAGCACTAGTTTTAGGCAATAGGGGTAACTCGTCAACCCTCCCGCCCTCCTGGCAGCACCTCAGGCATCAACAAGGTGCTGAGCAGGCACGTCTGAGAGTATACACGCTTCTGTGGTAGGGAGTGAAGCACCTTGCCGGGAGGGCACTGCAGAGAGAGGGGAGATGTGTTCTTATTAACTTCAGGGTACAGCTCAAAAAAATAATCTCTTGCGTTCGCTGGAGCTGCTCTAGGGCTGTACCGTCCCCCTGTGATAGACAGTGCCCCTGTGATGCACATTGGAGACGCTCGTGCTGCGACCCCCCAAGTGAGGGCTGGCTTTGATTAAAGTGCAGCTGAGGCTGCAATTTCCTTTTAGAGAGGAGGCAAGAGCCCTAATTCTGGGATGCTGAGGTGGGTAAGGCAATGTCCCGAGTCAGGCACCGAGAACCCACCTCTAAACAATCCAAAAACCTGTATCTGCCAAGTTACTGATTATTTTGATGTTGCGAGTATTGCTATCTCATCTTCTCACAAAGGAGGCTAAATAAGGTTTAAGTTTTTTTCTTTGCATGTTATGCATTGAAACGAAAACTAATCTCAAAACGTCAATAGTTTTTCCAATGGTTTTAGTCCTCAATGCCCGTAAACATGAATTTGGTGACTAAACAGAATGGTGTATTGATCTGTACACAGATAGGAGACGGACGCTGAATGCTTGAACAAAAATAGATCCACTGGGCAAGCAGTTACCCAGGGCTTTCTTCCCCAGCTGCAAAATCTAAGCCTATGGGAAACTCCCCAGAGATGACAGCTGGAGCAGAGAAGCAGGAATAAGTGGAAAGCACAAAACTCCAGTTCAGCAAGACCCCGGGAAGGTCCTTTCGCCACATCCCAGGAAACAAGGGGATGCATATGCACCAAACTGAGCAAGCGGGCTAGCTAACACAACCATTTGCTTCTGCTATTTTTCTACCTTGTTATCGCTGTTACACTTTGCAGTCATCCTGTAATCCAGGGGGTACCACCCTTCTTGAACGCAGTCCAAGCTTTTTTTGAAATTATTTCTGGAGGCATTGCATCAGCAACATGATGGTGTCCCAAAGCCGTCAGGTTGGCTGCTCCATGAGGCATTCCCTGAGGCCACGCAGTCAATCTAGCATTTTAATAGCCCCTCACATCTCGTGAGATATAAAATCAGTAGAAAACCCATGTGTTGAATAATACAAGGAATTATTGCTCCAATTTCAGCCAGTAGTTTTGCACCTCTCTCAAAAGGAACGAAGTTTATCTTGCTTATTGATTTTATAAACCCTGCTGCTGCTAGATCATGGCTCTGTCGTGCTCTAGAAATGCAGCCAGATTCTGTCCCCTTCCTATTTGTGCTACTATTTCACCAGAGATTAATGTATTGACACACAGAGTTTATCCGAGAATCAGAAACGTGTATGAGACCTGGGACTGTTCTCTCAATCCCAAGAGCCCAAATTCAGCTCCTTAACGGGTCTCTGAAGGACTGTGAGGAAGCAGGAATGGGCATTCAGCTGGGACATGAATTTCTGTTCCTCTCTTGCTTAAATTCAATTCATATTCTTGGCCCCACGCAGCAGCCACGGTACACGCTCCCATGGGAGCTTAGCAGTTTTAATGTAAATTTTGCCTGTTTCACATCCAAACCTTAATGCTGCGCACAAGGCGTAGCACTAACAGCTCTTCTTCTATATGAAACTGTTTAATCTGAAGCTCAGCTAAATGGATTACAGGAAAACATTTGTGACAGGCTGGGGGGTGCTGGATAAGTGTTTATCATCTAGAGGGACAAACTCAAAACAAATAGGGACTTAGCCTTCGAATCGGCTGTAGGCATGTATTAAAGCCACGGCAGAGCTGCGTATGTTTTTAACAGGTTTAAGTCTTACTCAGTTATCGGTCCTCTGAGAGATGCTGCTGTCAAATAGTTTAGTCTAAATACATCCGGTGTGTTTGATGGCACTGGTTCTGAAGGAGGTTTTGGGTGAACAGTACTCCTGCTGAGCTAAAAAGACTTCATGCCCATTTACGCTGCAGATTAGCGGCTGGGAAATATTCCTGGGTGAAAAACACGCACTTTAAATAACAGCTCCTTTGGCTGTGTTTAAATGGGTTGTTACCCCTTGGGGAATTTATATGCAATGTTTTCTATTTGGTGTCACTTAATAGGTGTTCTAATAAAATAAGAAAGCCTGGATGAGCATTCAGCTTGGGAAGAGTACAGGCTGAAAGCCCTACTTCACAAATACTCATGGTTTCTGTAGGTAAATTTCCCCCCAAATCAGAGGGCCTCTCCCAAGCCAGATGTACTCATGTGTGGAAATGTTTCCATGACTAGACTGAGCCCAGGTCAGAGGAAAAATTCCATCCGATGCAAGGGTTTCTCAGTTGCAGATGGCAATGCCTTTCTTCATTATATTCTTTCCTTCAGTTTCATACTCTTGTCAGCTGCCAAACACGAGAGTCTTCCCCCATCATTTCTAATGCAACTCAAAATTTCATGGAAAAAAGCAAGCAAAATTGTCTCAGCTGACCTGGACCGCTCTGGGGCCAGGGGGGACACCAGCTGGTGGGGTGCCTAAAAATGGTCTCTGTGCCACTGAGGCATCCACGCACCTGGACCAATACCCTGTTGCTGCCCACAACAGCTGTAGTGCCCTAAGGAAGAGTAAAAATCAAAATCAAAATTAACAACATCAAGCAAGAAGGAGAAAATCTATCCTGGAGCCTGGGGATAACCAGGAAACCGGCCTAGCATGGGACTGAATGGCTAGATCTAGTGTCATAAACACACGTGACTAAGTCTCCTTTCAACTGGAACTCTGAATAATACTAAAGGAATTGAAACCCCATCTCTTACACCATCATTTCCAAAAACCGAGAACCATCCCTGTGTTCACACAATCTCTTCCGTAACCTAATCCAACCTTATCTTGTAACAGCCAGATACCTTCTCCCAGCATCCCTGTTCAAAGGCTGCTCTGGCACTTCATTTCTTAATGTTAAATATCTTCTTCTTTCCAACTCAAATCCTTTCAGGGTCAGTGTAAACCTGGTTGATCTTGTAGTAGCTTTTATCTGAATGGAAATAATTCCCCTCCCTTCCCGTATGTATTTCTTAAATGTAATCCAGCCCTCCCCCAGCCTTCTGTTAACACGGCTACACAAGACAGGCTATTTTATCTACCCTTCGGAAACAGAGCGAATCATCTCTTGTTTCTGAGTACCTCTTTTCCCATTTGTCTGTGTAAAATAAATCATCTTTTTGAAAGGCAGGTGATGAGAAGGGCACACCGACAGCTCAATGAGGCTGTTGCGGTGCCTTAGCCAGCGCCGGAGCCTTCCCTGCCATGGTGGAAAACATTTCACCTGCCCTCTCTGGGATCTGCTGCCGCCTCCTCCCCACCTGTTGGAGCAGGAGGCGAAGCAGCAGCAGCGGATGGTTTTGCGGTGCACACACATCACCCTCCTCCCCAGCGTCCCTTCACACCACCTCTGCCCGCGGCAGCAGACCTTCTTCTTTGACCCCAGGTGAATTATCCCACACTTTTTTCCCCACTGCGTTTCGTGCTCCTACCTAATCCTTCCTATGAAATAATCCAGTCATCCATTGTAAACACAGGCCTTGTCTTGCACCATAGGCTTGAAGGGAAACGGGCTAATTTGCAATTGGAGATACGTGCTGGTAACACCCCTACCAATGGATCTTCTTATACTGTCCTCTTCACCCAAGTCCTTACGCTGTTTATAATTCTTGCAGTACATCCCAGCTTTACAAACAAATCCTTGTCAGTCACTGTACTAAATTCTTCTGTAGAGGCGAGGCCAGCCAATCTGTGCTATCGACTGGAATAACCTTTTTTGCAGCATTCTCCATCTGTATGCATTTGTACATAATAGCCAGCTATTTCTATGATCACATTTTCTAATTCTTTTCGGTGAACATGATGGGTTTTGTTATCTGCTTAACTTTACCCCTGCTCATCGACAAAACGTAACAAACGAGACGAAAAATACTTGCTATGTGTGCTTGAAAGAAATAGGAAATAGCTTGATGGATGCAGAAACACTGGCTTTATGTACCATGAAATACAAGATCTGATATAGTTTAACCTATTGGCTGTTTCTTCTTGTTATCCTCCCCTTTCTCCTGGTAAGAGAGAGGCCTGATAAGGCCGCCTCCTGGTAAGGTGGCCAGACAGAGCCCGGACGTGCCGCTCCCCGGGTGAACAGTGCCTTTTGTTGGCACGACAACTTCCAACAGGTCCCCAAATCCAAATGCCGGTGCTCAACAGTTAAATGAGACCCTCCTGCATGGGACAGCTGCAGATGAGCAGGTCTCACCTCTCCTTGACTGTGAGAAGGGACGCTGTGCTGGGCCAGGGCTGGCCGGTGGCCGCCTGCCTTACCATCGCTTGGCAGGCAGGATGGCAGATATGGTCTGGAAATCAAACCTCGTTCCACGCCGGCCCATCTCCTCACCACGGTCATTAATAAAAGCGCTTATGCCCCTTTTCTCAGAATGGTCAAGCATATGCTGGCTAACGGGTAACACCGATTCATTTTCCCCCGGTAATTTCACGTTGCCATTTGCTGGCTTTCCAGGTCTGCCAGCCCGCCGCAGAATTTGCTCCCCACAGAAGGCAGCTGCGGCTCCCTGCTCATGCCGCTTTAATTATTTCCTCCTCAGGGTAGGGGCTTGGTTGTTTGTTTGTTTGTTTAATCATCTCCTGCTCTGTTGTGCCGAGCTCTTTCTCAGTGCCTCGCACTCCCCCACTCTGTTCCAGTGCCTGCTGTTATTCTTGGCATCCACATCAATGCTAACTGGTATATAATCAGCCCGTGTTTTACCGACCAACATTTGTTCCACTGTCAGCTTTCATTTCGGCTTCTGCTCTGATGCCAGTTACTGTTCTGCTCTCCGGTGTGCAGCTCCGATTGCTTTGCTGGGTGCTGTACACCACTCTTTGGGCCACTTCTAATTATTTCCATGTCCGTGTCGGCGCAGCTTGTTGTCCAGTGTCACAGTCTCACTTCTTACTAATCTGTATGCTTGGTCCCCTCTTCTACCCCGCATCTGCGTGTCTCAGCTTTTACCTACCCTCTTGTATTTGCACGTTCACGTGATTGTAATTCTGCACAGAATATTTCCTAATTTTAAGCCCAATATGATAAAATATTAAATAAATGGCTCCCGAGAGGCACACTCATACATTATAAGATGCCAATTTGAGTGGTAAGGCACAGGGCTACTTCATTACATTCTGCCTGTGATAACCAAACTGCTAAAAACCTATTTCGCTCAGTCCCTGCTTTTCCAAATTTGTATTTTATTGATCACTAGAAGCATGTGTTGTGCTGAACAAATAGAAATGTAGCTACCTAGGCATTTATCTACATTTTGTCCCTGCTATAGTGGGACTAGATTGTATAGATGAGGCTTCGATTTTTGTGAATAAGAGCCCATAATCAAAATAATCTTAAAGAAAAGCTGGTTTCTAAGTGTCACAATTCCACCTCTCCCACCCAGAGTTCTATCAGTCACCTTTCTAGATCACCTGCCTGTTTCCTAAAGAAGCGCCTACACGCCCAAGTCACCTTTGAAAATGGCCCTCAGCCCCCACAGGCAGCTCCACCAGGTGCAGCAGGTTTCTCCTCTCCCAGGCCACAACCGCGACCAGCTGCTGCTGCTGGCTGGCCGTAACGCAGCGACCACACGGGGCCCACCATGTCACAGCTGGGGAGAGCAGGTGAAAGCCCTGGAGATCTAAGAATATTCAGATGCCAAAGAGCTGGGAAGGCTTGTATGGACATCTTACAAACACTTTAAACATCTAAAAAAGGTCTGCAGTCTCTTCATGCTATTCACAGCAAGAGTTCTTAAAATTTTATACTAAATGGCAGTGCCTTTCGTGTTTGTCCCGACCCTCCAGACCATATCCAAGCTCCATGACAGTAATGTTCACTGATGGGTATATTCATGTACGCTGATAGGCATATTCTTCTTAGGAAGAAGTTCTTCACTGTGAGGGTGGTGAGGCACTGGAACAGGTTGCCCAGAGAAGCTGTGGATGCCCCATCCCTGGAAGTGTTCAAGGCCAGGCTGGATGGGGCTTTGAGCAGCCTGGTCTAGTGGGAGGTGTCCCTGCCCATGGCAGGGGGGTTGGAACTACATGATCTTTAAGGTCCCTTCCAACCCGAACCATTCTGTGATTCTATGATTCTATATTCACTCCTTCCTGCAGAGCAGGGTGCAGCTGTGAAATACTGTATTTCTTTGGTATGAAGTTCAGCCTGGAGACTGCAAACTCCCTGCAGAAATGTATTGTGCCTAAACAGACAGTAGTTATTAACAAAAGCTGTTGTCAAGCAGGGTGGAAAGGGCCATGGCGTTAGGGCTGGCAGGGAGGGGCATAGTGGTCACGATATTAGACCTGTGGTTAATGCGGCAGGAGAAGTGGAGTAATGCAGATAAAGCTGGTGGGTTTGTGTATCACCTCTTCTAGTCTCTAGGAGTCCTTCTTCTCCAGCATCACATAGTTGATACACTCCAGGCAAGCTGGAGGACACGGTGTTTCATCATCCAGCACATGAGAGAAGTCTGCTGGAAAGAGCTGAGCAGCCAGGAAGGACCCTCACACCAGAGAACCAGAATAGGAGAGCTGGGTATAAATTGTTTTTTTGAAAGTTTCCCCAATTTAAGAAGCAATGAGCTAAAATACTAATAATCAAAGAAGAAGAATCACAATTCTTTCCTTTTAATGTTGTGGGTAAGGAAGAGATACAAGAGTGAACACAGGATAAAATATTCTAAGAGATAAGATGCGGCAGTTCATTTAAAAATAATTAAAGATGACAGCCTGGATCCCAAGATAAGGATACAAAAGGAATCATCAGCTCAGTAACAATCTGGCAGCTCTTTTGTGTGGCCTGATGTGTTTTCAAAACTAGCCAGTATTGTCTGTTGGGCAAATACCAATGCAGAGGAAACATAGCTGTATTTTTTTTGCAACAGATAAAGTAGATATTACCTTAAAAGGGGAGTCATTATTGCTCAATGGACCAAATCCTGCCCCCACATCACACTCAATGCTATCTTTAAGATGTTGTCATTTTCTTTCAGCTAAACACTGTTTAGCTAACTTTACTGCATTAAATGTGAGTGAAGAGGCACAGAGCGATCTGCTGAGCTCCTTAAAGAAAAAAGCGTATCCCCTGGTGTTGAGGCAGCTCTCCCTTTAACCGAGGCCAGGCAGCTGGTGTAGGTGATGGCAATCGGTGGCTGGGTGGGGAAAGGTCTGTGCTTTGAAGGGCAGGAGCTTCCCCTCTGCAGAGGCTCAGGCTAGCTACAAAGGAATATCGCAAAAATCTAAGCAACGTGCAGAGGAAAAACACCTGTTAAAACAAGCCCTGGCAGCTTTAGCTATGGGGTGAGGATTTGCAGCAGAGAGTGACGGTGGCTTTTATCGGTGCTGGCGGTTGCAGGAGGTGTTAGCAGCCTCGCAGGCAGCCTATCTAGGTCAGCGCATCCACCTATGTGCTCTGGACTCGCTCCTGGAGAAGGGTAAGATCCAAGCATGCGTCTTCTTTCCCCAGCCCAGGGACAGAGCTGTGGAGCATCCTGGCCTGATCTGGGTGTGCAGGGGCTGGTGGGGGGGATGTAACTGCTGCTTGGGGTGGGCGCAGCTGTAAAGGACTGAGGGTGGTGCTGGGGAGCGAGAAGCTGAGACTGGAGAGAAATCAGAGGGCTGTGCTGGGAGCAAGTGTAAGCTGGGAGATCGGTTTTCCTTTTAGACTCATAAATGCTGTTTGGAGACCTAGAGAAAAAGGCTGAACTGCTCTGGGACTCAAGGATGAGTTTCCTATCTGAGGGGAAATAGCAAGGCAAGGATAAAGCCCTTGTTATGAGAATAGCCAAATGTATTCCTTTGATCTAGCTGGGTTTAAACCTCATCCATATGTTTATTAGCTTCCTCTTATCTGAGCCATATGCCTTCTTGCAGCTGCATTTCCCTTATCACACAGCAGCGGAAAAGGCTCAAAATGCCTAAAAAGCGTGTCACACTTTCATATGCTTCATAAAATCCCAGCTGTCACCCATATCGCTGTCGTTAAGTCCATAACTGCCATGAGGCCTCCCTAATTTCCACTTGATTGCCCACTCCTTTCTCCTCCCAGTCTTTCCTTCACCCTTGTCCTCCCTCTCCTCTAAACGCCTCCTGCTGCACCATCCCCTTCTGGGGACCCCAAGCTCTTGTTTCCTCTCTCCCTGCTCAGTTCGCCAAAAGTTCGGCTGCTTTAAAACCCATTGGCATGAGAAAGTCTCTTCTTTGGCACCTTCAGCTCAAGGGAAGGAATCACCCCATTGTGATGCCAAGCAAATGCCAAACAGCTGACTGCTGCAGGAGGGTCAGAGGTTAGGGATGAATGCTGATAAAGTTCCAAAAACTGAAGCAACCTTCAGCAAAACGTAGGTTGTCAGGGACTGGAAGTCTGCTATGACCCTACTAGGCTTATTTGGAAGAGATTTTTACATGGGGACATCCCCTCCAGCCTCTGGGGAGGTGGAGGTATACATTGATGCCCTAAAACACACCTGTAATGATATGACCTTCATTTGATCGCCTCGTAGGGCCAGTGCTTGGATCGATTCAGGTCAATGAAATCTCACGTAGCAATTGTATTTCCTCCATGCAACAAGTCAAATGCATTTCCTGCTTGGTGCTAACCCGTAAAAATAGGACATGAGAAACGATGTTACACGTGCAGAGCCTGTGAGAAGAAGGTGATTGTCTAGGGATGAGGCATAGGAGTGTACAAAAGAGCAGACACCCCAGCCGGGTTGAGTCTGGGCTGGTGTGAAAACCCTCACCCGTGCAGTGGCTTGCGGAGTTTGTGAACGTGCATTGAAGCTCTGCTTGACCCCACAGCCAGGCAGGAGCTGTCACGATGGAGGGGGGCACAGGACCTGAGCACACCAGATAAGGATTAGCTGTGAACAGGAGATTTCCTGGAGAAAGCGTATGTTTCTTGGCCCAAGGTGCTCGGTCTGTCAGAACATCCTGGCTGAGAGTGCCCTCTCAAGGCAGAGCACCAAGCCCAGGCTCTGGTGTTGCTCCTGGGGGCTCAACACAGGGCACGATGGAAAAGTCCACTTGGAATAGGGGTTTGAACCTTTTTGGAGGTGCCCTGTATGGAAGTAGGGTTTGGGGACCTGCAGTTGCAATTACAGGCCTCCACCTGCCTGTAGCCCTTCTCTTTGGTATGTTCTCCTTAAGGGGGATCTCATGCCCTGCCTACGTCTCATATGGCCTCGGCTGAGGGCAGTTACGGCTTGAAGGAAGCCGTGATGTTGGCAAGGCTCACCTTGCTGCCCACCAGGCCGGGATGCCCCGGGTGGCACCTCACACCACGCATGCCTGCCAGAGGAGTCAGGGGGTTATTTTCTTTTTTTTTTTTTTTTTTACTATCACGCCAAACTTCACTGAGGGAATCGCCTGAGATGTGCAGAATTGCAGCTTTTGTGTGTTTGATTTGTCAAACCACCCTTTGCCTGACTGGATTGGGAAGGGATCGCACTCGTGGCTGCAGCCTGACAGAGCTTTTGCTTCTGGGTTTATCCTTAGCTGGCTGTCAGCTACAAATGCATCATTTTTAATTTTTTTTCCCATCTAATAGATTTTTTTTTTTTTTTTTCTCCCAAACTTTCTTCATGGGTGAATTAGCACAGTGATCCACTGGCTCAAGTAGAGACCGACCGTTGCATGGACCCCCAAGGAGTTCTCTGTATTGATGAAGTTTCCTTTCTGGGCTGCTAACCAGGGAAAGCATTTGACAGGGAATAATGTGGAGAGGAGCACACGCATGTGGACGGAGGACAAGGGCACAGACACAAGACAGACTGACACAAGCTCCTGTGTACCGCTTTACTGAGGGAAATGCCTCCAGAAAGTGCATAGTTTTGGCAAGTCCCTCAACCTTCCCTGAGCAGTATATTAATGAAGAAAAACAAGTGGGACAGGGTACAGAACACCAGGGTGTTCCTGGAGCACAGCCGTTGCCCTCGTGGCTACACTCAGCAAAGGGCTGCTACAAAGGCAATGCGGCAGAAGAGCGTAAACAGGCTTAGGCCAATAGCCTGCAATAACATGAACTACTTCTAAACACTTCTTCTTACACTAAATCTTAATTAAAATGAAAATAAATAAACAAAATAAAGTTGGGTGTATATTAGGAAGGCTGATTAGGACCACTGATGTTAAAGTGGTGTTCAGTCCATCCTCCAACCCCTTCCATCTTGGCATTCAAGGACACCCTCTGGACCCCTCTGAGAAGGGAAGCAGGCCAGATGCACACCGTATGGTTACAAAAACAGGTTTATTGTCCTGCTCCAGGCTGTGTTGATCACCTGCTGACGGTAACCCACAGAGCCCCAGTCGCAGGAGTTGTTTTACCTAGCAATCCCTTTTTACACCTTTTCCTTTCCCAAATAACCGACCTGCCTGTATTTAATCTTTCCCCATGGGCCCCAGCTTTGCTGATTTGGCCTCAGTGACAGCCAATAAACCAGCATCTCCCTATCTCTTGAGGTTTCACCTAAAGGGAGTTCCCAATGCTTGTATTTCACTCTCTGAAATGCCTGGTAGTTTTTTCCAGTTCCAGTTTGATTAGTGCAATCCCAGGTGTGGCCGGCCAGCTGCTTTCCCCCTTCCATCCTCTGCAATGTTTGCCTCTTTTCCACATTGTTTTCCTAGTAGATCAGCCTTGGGGCTGGCCACCTGTATGCAGACCTTAACAGCCAATACTTCCTTCTAAAAACTGAAGAATATAAACCCTTCATGGCTGTATTCAGGTTTGATGCTTTCAAAAATGGTGTTTTCCATTCTCTGTTCTACTAAAAAGTAAGGTTGAGCGAAAGGAAAAATGGCGAAGAAATTCTGAGTCCTCTGAATTTCAGAGGTATTATTCCAGTCTCTTGCAAGCTGTTCACCTGGCATGAACAGTACACCCGGCTTCAAGGTTCCACACATTTGTAATTTTCTTGGCTAAAAAATACTTGCCTTCAAATCCAGATCAGGATTCATAATAAATAATCTGGTGTTCACTGGAAGAAGTAAGGCCTTTTCAAGTACTATCAACTGTAAGCTTTCATCACATCAGTGGTTGGGCTATTAGCTTTTTGTGCCCTGTGTGGCTTCACTTGCTCTCCGTGCCCTGTGTTTGCTGTGGGACTAATTGTACCTTGCCTTACCAGAGAGATCACTTGGGCTCCGAGGTGCCATTCGCAGCAGAATCAATCATTTTGAGTTTTGATCTTGGAGACAGTAGGAGAGAAGCCACTCTTCCTAGGCTCTCTGCCCAAGTCTGTAGCAAGGCCAAATGTTAATTTACTTTCTAATATGTTTGGGCACGAGTGCTGCACGAAGTGTTGGCAAGAGCTGGGGTGAGGTCCTGCGGGAGCACCCAGCGGAGCAGGAGCCTTCAAACGCTGAGCACGCATCCGAGGGAAGCAGGAGAGGAGAAAGATAGGGCAGGCTGGGTCACCAAGGGAGGAAAGACTGGAGACAGGCACTATGCCAAAATGGGCCACAAAAGAGAAGTAAGACACGTAGACAAGGGGCATTGTTTTGACCTTTTGTAACAGACATGGAGAGAAAGACTTTTATCGTCTAGAACTTACTGTTGCCAGTGACAGCTTCTGGAAGAAAAGTCCATAAATTTTGTTGCTTTTCTTGGTGGGAAGACACAGTTTTGAGGGGGAAATCTTGCAAAACCCATGTTCCGAGCCTCTGCGAGAGGGAGCTCTCTGGCAATGAAAGGCTGATGTCAGGCAAGCAGCTGCCTCCACACACTGAGCTCCCACCTGAATCACTGCTTGGAGACTGTGACGGCCCTGAGGAACTGACAAAGAGGGGCCTCAATTTAGAATTACCATACATAACAGCTTAGGAATTGTGGTGTATTTGCTCCTGCAAGCCATAAACCAAACCATAAATAAAAAGCTTTGCCTGCGTGTGCGGGCCATTAACTAGCGAGCATCCACCATCACCTGGGTCCTTCCCCGGGTGACATATTGCAAAGCCTGCTTGAGCCTCCTTCACCCATGGCATTAGCCGGCACTACCTTGTCTGTGCGAAAGCTGACACACCTCATTTTGCTGTGCAGACAAATCCTTTAATTTATACCCCCCGTTTTCTGATGTAAGACTTACAAAAGCACTTAACACTCTAAACACATCACTTTTGAAGAGCTGGAAACTGGGCTTCAAAGTTAGTGGTCGTGCCTAGATGATGTGGCACTGGGCTACGAAAAGGATGGCGCTCACTTGCATAACACAAATAGTGCAATCCTTTGTGGCTCTCCCAGTGCTGCTAGTTTGCCTGGAATATCTGGAAAATTAGTTCAAGTGTCACCATGTCCCCAGCACATCTGCTGTTATAGAACTATGTAATTATCACGCATTACAAGGTTGTATAATATAAGTGCTCTAAAAGGAGAAGTCCTACCTCTCTGAAGCTGACCATACAATGAATGGGTGGTCTGACAGTTTAATTTGTCTTGATCCTCCACCTGTAAAAAGGGAGAGAGAAAGTGAAAGTCCCCCAACACCAGAGTGCTGTGACAGTAAATGTACACCTATTTATTACGTATTCAGACAGTTCAGAGTGCACAGGAAAGGGCAGGAGAAGCGACAATTCTCCTGTCACGAAGGAACAGAAATACTGTGTGGTTAGGCAAGACAATGAAGGTGAGATAAAACACTGAAGAGCTGTATTAAGCAAGCTCCTACTTTGTTCAGTATACAAATGGGTTCTGCAGAGAAAAGCAAAACAAAAAGCAAAAAGAATCCTGTAATCCAATACATTGTTTGAACAGATGACCTCAGTTGCGGCGTCTCCTGGCATCCAAATAGTTGAACCAATATTACCAGACCATTACCGTCATAGACTGTGTTTTATTATACTCATAATCCAAGAAAAGGGAAGGAGAAAAGAGGTTTGTTACAGGTGTGTTCGGTACAAGTTCTCTACAAAGGTAAAAGTCTGGCAGCCCAGGAGATGGCCCCTCTTAAATTCATGGCACTCCCCCTAGGCCCGTAGGACCGAATAGTGTCTGCACTGCCAATGCTGTGCAGTATGCTACGTATTTGGCATGATGGTTAAAAGAAAGGCTGTAAATAAAAGTGGTACTGCTGAAGCAACAGCTAAAGAGCATTTTGGAAACTGCTTTTGGTGTGGGAAAGCGTGTCATTTGAGCAACAGCACCTGATTGGCAGAAAGGGTCGGGGAAGAGGCAAGGAAGAGTTGGATGTGGGTCTGGTTTGTCTATTCATCGCTCGCCTCCTCTTTGCAGTCAGCATCACCCAAGGCAGACGTTCTCATACAACAGGTCATCATCTGCTGCCTACCATCTGGGTGGAATTGTTAAAGGATTGGGGTTCTTCCTCCTGGTTTGGTGACTGAACAAAAAAAAAAAAAAAAAGAAAAAAGAGCTTGAATCTAAAGGAAAAGTTCAGGGTTGTGGGTTCTTGGAAAGACTGGTGTGAAAAGTAATCCTGTTGTGAGAGGGAGCTCTTAATCGCCCTTTTCTTTATTGAGTACAAGCACATATTAAGACAGTTATAAATTTTGATCTTTTAAAATTAATTGAAGAGTTTTTAAAAAACATATACTTTTAAAAAGTAACCATTTCTGAAACAAAATCATGTTCTTAATCCCATTTATATTTTTTTTTAATGCATTCAAACACAGCCACTTGATTTGACCAAAATTAATAGATGAAGTTCTCCTGGAGCTTCTTTGAACACTGGGAGGGATATAGGAGATATCAAAAAGCAGTTGCAACCTCCATTCCTACGATATTAGCCCACCTGACTCAAAAAATCATTATGAACGCCTCTTCCCTGGATACAGAGATTTCTTTTTCCATCTTTGCAGTAAGAGCAAGGAAGCACATTAATCGGGCACCACCACGCTCTTCAGGGAGGGTAGTGTCACCATTCTCATTTCTTCTTGCAGCTTTTCACTGCACCAATGTCAGCAGATATCACCCATGTCTCACTTGATCACTTTGGGCACTTTGCTGTTCCCTGCCCTTGTCCTCAAAATGTGACACATGCAGTGGGTAGAGACTCGTTTCTGCATCTTACCTGAATGCTTTTTTTCTCCAGCAGGTCCTCAGTACTAGTCTGGAACCAGTGCCTTCACGCCTTGACTTCTCTCAATTAGTTGAGCACGTACAATGCCATAACTTGCTTCCCAGGCAGATGTTTTTACTTATTTATGAAAAAAATAGCTATGCTGTCCTCATCACTTTGGAGGGAAGATGTCTGTCCACCTTCACTTAGCCCAAGTGGTGTGTTTTGCTCTTCATGTAATTGATAGGCTGAAGTTTGCAGATGCTCTTATCCTGTTGCTCTTCACCAGTCAAGTGTGTTCCCTTTTAGTTTAAACTTCAGAAGGATGATTCTTGTCAAAATTATGGCTGTCGGCTCACTGATTGCCCTAAAAATCACTGGCAGATCACTGTCCTGGTTTCACCATTGTAGGCCCCCTGTTCTGCTGCCCAGATCATGTATCTCAGTGCTCCTTGTCAGTTTTAAAAGGATTTTGCATTGTTTGACCTGCCAGCAGATATTTCTATCCTTTAGTTGCAGCTAAGAGACTCTCCTTCTCAGGCTGAGGTTTTCTAGCACACAAACAAATCCCCCACCACTACCTGTTGCTTATAGACAGGCTGAGCAGCCGCCTTCATTTTTTTTTTTCCAGAAGAGCATAGCTCAAAGTCTATGGAATGTGGAAGTACTATAAGGCACTAGATTTGATGGAGACCAGTGGAAGTCAAATATTATCTCTACTTGCTTTCTGCCTTACGTTATACTCATAGATGAGCTGCATCTACTTAATAGGTCCGGAGAAGTTCTCCTACTGGGAAAAAAAAAAAAGGAGATGAAAACATACAGCTGTTGTAAAAAGCTGTAAATAAATAGTCAGAAACTGTGCTCATGTGTATCTAGTGATAATGTGATAATAGAATTTATAAATCCCATTAGCTCTTGAAAGGAAGATCTTCTGGGATTGCAGTTTCCATTGCTAACTTCATTACATATATCACAGGTTTTCAAATGCCTCAAGTGAGAAAGTAGGCTGAGGTTCAAAAGCTGCAGACCACTTGTGGTTTTCAGAACTCTAAATTAGCTGTTGAGCGCCTAATGAAGATTTTGAATAACAAACTCCGATAAACAAGTTGCTCTGTATAATTATAAGCAGAAACTCTTTCACAAGCCTCCCTTCCACTGCTATAGAAAAAGAAATCCAGTAAAAATTGCATGCAAATAGTTTCCATAAAGTCATAACATGCTGGGATATCATCTTCAGTTTGACTTAAATGTGGATTTATTAAAGTGTTGGAATTTCTTTTTTTCTAATATACACTCTCCAAGCAAAAAAGGAAAAAAATGGGCTTCCAGTGAACCACTGACTGGTGAAAGGCAGAAGGGACTGGCACTTTGCACAGGGTGTGATGTTATCTGCTGTAATTATTGGCAAATTGAAAGGGGAGGGTAGAGCACCCTTGGTTCAGTGATGAGACTCGCTGCCAGGGAGTCTGCAAGGGTTCCCAAATCAGAGGCAGGACCTAGATAAGCAGGTCCTTCACACGTAAGAAAGGATCTGCATTATAATGGGTAATTTAAAGTCTAAAAACCTATACCATAGGGCTATTCCTGCCAATGGCAAAATACCTGTCAAGTTTCTAAATACGGTTTTTCCAAACAAGGTATTGCCGTCGGCTCAGGCTTATTCTGGGCCTGCTAGATAGAATTATCTCTAAAAAATGTTTCTAGTTTAACGATTAATTCCTACAGCTACCTATGAGCAAGGCATGATCGCAATACAGCTTTGTGGAGGAAAAGAATGTGGTTCTGGAACAAATAAGAAAAGCTTAGCGCTAATGCTCCAAAGGCAAATGCGCTTCAGGGAAGCTGGGTGGGAGAGGATTATGCCACAAAATATCTATGTTGATAAAGATTTTTTTAAATTATTCTTTTGATATGTAAAAAGTGTAATTAATTTGGATTGATAGTGTGACCACAAGTACATATTTAGCATATATCAATGTACTTATTAACATACATATTTTTATATATGTGTATGAATATATACGTCATTGCTATTTTTCACTTCCATCTTAAAGACATTTGCGTAATGGAAGTATGAACAGAGGGAGTATTGAGCCAACACATTAAACTGACAGGTGCAGCTATGGACCTGTCTTGTATTCTGTAAACAGTATTTAATTAAAAAAAAAAAAAAAAAAGCCAACAACGGAAGTCTATGGTCAATCAATATTAAAGACAAAAAGTGGGACTGAAATCTGATTAATTAATAGATTTGTATTTTGCCTCCCGAGTGAAAGGAAATCACGCAGTACGCTGCTCTGTTGTGCACTGTAGCACTACCCAGCTACCTACTTGTCACAACGAAGAATCTGCCTGGCGCTGTGTCAAAGGATAGATAAGCCAGGGAACATCCCCTGGGCAGCAATAGTGCATTGTTTCTGTACAGGATAATGGTACCACCACTGCAGGAATATAACAACCTGCTCTAGGGTCTTTCTTAGCATGCTTTGTGCAAAAGGATTCAAGAAAGATTTTAAAACGGGAGGAAAGGGGTATAAAAAAATCAATCTATTTGCTTATGGCAGCTGAAGGTTAAGAGGTGATTTGATCATGATCCACATGTATGTGAGTGAGAGAGGGATTTGATGTTTAGGGAGAAAACCACAAAGAAGAAATCTTTGTTGGTTTAATGATAAACTGTCACATCCCTGTATTCCCTGATCGGTTTGAATTCAGAGAACTTCTGCAACTTAGCCTGTAATCTGCTAATACAGATGAGAAGCAATTCTGAAATCCTCTTCTTATCTCATGATTGTTCAAAGAAATATTAAGCTGTTAAACTGAAGACATCATGAGTTAAGTAAACAGAAGCATCCAAATATAAAAATAATTTATCTGCCCGGTTTAGAGCATGGTCTCCAAAGACCATGCTTTAATTCTTGGTCTTCTTCAGACATCATAAATCAGGGTCAGTTCTGGCCAAAGCTAAGATGTGATCCCCCTGGCTGAAGTGTTTCCCTGTACTCTTAAAAGCTCTGTTTCAGGGACTGGTGAGAAATATCTGAGGCAGGGCGAAATGCTGGTGTAGAAAAGGTGCAAGTAAATTTGTCAGCTCCATCAACAAGTAGGATTTTCAGAAACCTCTTTGGGTTGCTAAGAGCTCTAGTTTAAAGTCTGTTTTGGAGTTCTATAGGTAAATGAACAACATACAGATGAAAATCTGAATTTTTTTTATTGTCTTCTTTTATGGTGAACTACAGAATCTTGCTCCCTGTAGAATCAGTGTTTGTAGTGTGTAACAAAGACAGAAATTAGGGTAGAGAAGCATAATAATAGGAAACATTCTTTTTAAACACTCCAGTACTATTTTCTGTCTGACCGCAGGGCCATGGAAGGAAGGAGTAGTGTTCAGAACTACACTCTGCTGTGCTGTGGGAAGAACCATACTGGTAAGCGCAGGATTATTTCCCACGATGGACTGGTAGATGCAGGATTATTTCCGATGGTGGTAGGGGAAAAAATAGCAGAGGGATCTGTGAGCAAACTGGGTGACCAGTGACAGGTTTGGCTGAGCCCTGGTTGTCCTGGCTGTGCAGCAGGAACCACAGCAGCATGGGGAAAGCAAGGAAGGGGGAGGCATTATAGGAAATACTCTTCTGGCAAATACTGAAACCACGACAGAGCAAGACAGGTATCTCAGCAGTGCTCTGAAAGACCCAGCGCCTGAGAGTTAAGGAAGCCTCAAATTTTTATTTACTGTAAACATATACTTGCCCAGAGTGGGTCTGCAGAGGCAGCTTGGAGAAGCAGGGGACAGCCAGATTGTCATAAAATATTATCACCAGAGCAGCAATTAGCAGGACTCTGCAAGTAGAAGGCTTTTCCAAGGAAAAGGGGGAGAAACCTGAAACAAGTTATTAAGTCGAGAGGGAATGGTTATTAAAGATCGGTCCGTGTGGCCAGGCCTGCAGGCTGGAGGCTGAAGAGAGGTCCCTAGAGACATGCTGGTAAATTCTGTAACATCTGGATGAAGAAGTAATGCAAACCCAACCGGTGTCTCAATTTGTCTGGAAATGGGATTACTTTTACGTTTATCTCTCCCTGACACCACCAGCTTCCCTGTGCAGTGTTCAACCCATTCACTCTCTTTTTAGTCATCTTAAAGTAACTTTAAAACCTATAGCACTTAATACAGCTCTACAAAATTGTCCAAAAAATGTACGAGTATAGATTCTAAACATGACACATACTTTGTCTTAGTCAGATGCAAAGAAAATAAATCCAAGCAACTCAAAAGATTGCTGTGGGTTGTTTTCAATAAAGGTAAACTGTACATTTCTGACGTGGCTTGATCTGGCAGAAAGTTCTGTTTTCTGCCATATAAACTACAGGATCATTGAATATACTTTTTAAGGCTCATTTTTAGGTGTTTTAGGCTCAGATTTATCCTTTTAGCAGGTCTACAGCAGCCAGTGTGATTATTTGTGTCCGGGATCATTTCTCTCCATAGGTAAATGTTTTCTGAAAGAACAGAGCAGACTATCAGCCTTGTCTCATGTGAAACTGCTGGCTGTTCATTACACATTTGCAGTCTGATACATATGATCCAATGCTAATTAAGCCCCTGCTACCTGTGCTTCCGTGAAAAGTGACTCCCTGATGTTTCTTGCTGTCTTTCATTTGCAATTAGGTGAACTCAAAAGGAATTTTTTTTTCTCTTTCTTTTATATCATACAATTTATATTCTTAACTTGCACAATGTTTATCTGCAGAATTGACATGATTGCTCTGAAAATTGCACTTAGCTCATGAAAGCTACAATTTATTTTAAAACAGTGCCTATTCTCACTTCCCGTGATCTTGGAGATGGCTTGAATACACTAAACTTTGCCTAAATTTGCTGGACATCTCTGTAGAAATATTTCATTTGTGGGAAGCTATGGTTTTCATTTGCAAATTTTAATGGGTCTGTGACCTCCCGTGATATCAGCTTGGATCTCCTACTGAAACTAATGGGAGTTGCTTCGAGAGAGTAATGGCTTCCTAAGAGTACCTGTGTGCAAAGACATTAATGCAGCTTGTGAGTTGTATTAGCAACTCTGAGTTGTATTAACACCCACAGTGCACAAATAAATACTGTTCAGATAGAGTGTTCCTGTACAAATTGGCTCTAACCTGCACCAGAGGCAGACGTGGTTGCCTACCATATTTCAGATCTTCAGTCTCTTTTGTCCTATTTTGTCCATTCTCCCTAGCCTCAGCAGCTATAAACAGCTGTGAGAGAGTAAAATGTGTTAATCTGAGCCCGCCTGGATATGTGACTCTTGAACAGCTTTGCAGAAGAGCTCAGGCCACACAGGCAGTAACTCATCATGGCTCTGGGATGTCTTGCAGAAAAACCTTAACCTGCTGAGTGAAATCCACCTGTAGGAAGCCCTGTGAAGTTTTCTCGCCATGTTCGATCCTGCGCTTTCGGACCCCAGACTGGGGGCCAGGGAGTAATTAAAACCCCAGCAACTGGACTCATTGCTCAGTCAACACAGCCACTGATCCACTTGATCAAAGCCTCCTGGCGAGCCCAGCTTTGCTGTATTTTTCCCCCTATCAATGCATGGCAACGTGATGTCTCTGTACTTTAGCTTTGCCTCAGGCTTAGTGCGTCTCTGGTAAATGCTATGCTGCAGTTGTTGCCTGAGTTGCAAATACATTGCTGTTCTGCTATAGCTGAGGTATTTCTCCCCTAGTGAGTCGCACTGATATTTCGATGCAATGTTCAAACGTGCAGTGTCGTGCTGGTTGCTGGCTTCTTGCTGGTTGTATGTCTTCTGGGATGTTTGGGTTTTTTTGGCCAGCCCCTTCATGAAGGTCAAAATGGCTTTTTTCACACTCCCTGCAGAGCTTGCTATGGCACAGTTGCAACAGCCATCTCCATCAACGCTCTCTTTGCAGTGACTGATCCTTTGCTTGGCAGCCCAGATTAGCTGCAAACTGTTGGCAATGGGCATTTTGTGTTTGCTAGATCAAATTCCATGTGTGCTTGTAATGGATATATCTGGAAAGATCTGTCCCCTTTAGTCATAATTACAGCTGCACTGTACAGTCTTGTATGCAAATTTGCTGTAGTAGGGTTCAAACAATATATTGGTGGGACCAAATGACAACAGGTAACTCCCCTCCTGCAATGTAGGTAACATGGGGGGTTGCCCCATAGAAATGTAGGGTGATCCAGATAGGCAGGTGATACCAGGACATCCAGGGAAGCAAAACGATTGCTGCAATGAGAACTTTTGCACTGGTGGGCACTGGTGACTGCATTTGGTCAAGGAAACCTGTCTTAATCGCTGCTTGCCTTTCGGAATCTCAACCAGGCAAAAAGGCCAAGTTCAACACAGAAGGACTCTTTTGACACCTGGGTGTAAAGAGCTTCTAATTCACCAGAGACTGTCTTATCTCCTGCTACCAGATGTAGTGCTCTGAGACCACTAGGCTCCGGTCTCAGCTCTGTGTGCCAGGCAACGCACTCTGACCAGCGTTTTCTATCCCTTTTGTGACTTGAGAAATGACAAAGAGACTGCACTGGCCATAGTCTTGAGTGGTTGGTAGGTTCAAGGAAAACACTAAAGACTTGTCATCTTAGGATCTACGCAAGCGGAGAAAAAAATTTTGGAATAAAACTCCTGTTAATGTACTCTGTACTACTGTATATATTTTAAGAATCTGAAGGAGCTTTGCTGTTGCTCTTTTGTTATACTGCAGCTCTTTTCTCTTAGGATTATTTTAGGATTTCTCTTAGGATTATCAAACATACGTTGACTGGACAACTGAGGTACTGCATGAGCTTGAAGAAGAAACAGCTCACCTCGTACATGAATTCACCAGGAGCATTAATTGTTTGCAACCCACAGGACTGGGTTGCCTGCTAAATCTGCACCTTCCAAAACAAAAGCCTACTGAAAGTTAGCCAAATGTCTGTGAAGGTTTCTATTAATATTATACGTATAATATTCTGCAAGAATTATGCAGCTATAGGATGAATAGTATTTTTTAAAATGAAAGTGTTTGCAATTGAAAATAACTTTAAAATCAGAATAGAATCTCTAGATTTTGTGAACATACTGAAGTGAAACCAATGATGTAGCTTAGATTCCTGTTCTTCCCATGGACAAATATTACTGGTACATCTTTCACAAGTTGTAGGCTGCAACATACACGGGTTTTAAAGCTCTGTCTCTGAAGTCACTCTGAAGTGAAGTGTCTCTGAAGTCTCACTGAAGTCAGCGGAGGTTGGAAAAGAGCTAGCATGGATCAGGGGATCGTGGAAGAAAAAGTAGTGTCTGGCATGAGCTTGCCAGGTGAACAGTACGGATCTCGTCACTTGAAAATCTGGGTGCAATTTGTTATTGCACAGGCCCCCTCATTTTTCCCCCAAAGTATCGTTTAAATAAAGACTACATAAAGGTGTCCGCAGGCAACACGGCAGTATCACAATTTCACAGTCTGTCACAATGCCAAGCCTTCCTATAGTGTTGGTGTTTGGCTTGCAAAAGTGACACTATCCGAATGGATTTTTCTAGCAGCACAGAAGCTACTGATGCTGGAAAACACCTGAAGGAAATGAACGCAGGGCTACCGTAAGGGTAGTTTTCAGTACACTGCTGGTCCCAGGCTAGAGTAGAAAGTGTTGCTTGGGCAAAACAAAATAGCTGGCAGCTATAGGAGCTCCTCCCGACTGCTCACATCACTGCCTTCAAAATGGCACATTTTTGTGGCATTAGAGAGCTCTGATCCATAAGCTCTGTGGTCTTCATGTTCATAATATTAACCCAATGAATCGCGTGGAAGCTCAACCCTGAATATAGAGGGATCTCTGCATATTAATACAGGGTTTTTCTGGTTTTAAGGGGTGCCTAGCTAGTATGACTAGCCTGGCTTTTTGAGAGCACTCAGCGCCATGGGTGCTAACTCCATTTGCAGCTCAGCACTTGGACAAATCGACCCCTGGATCACATCAAGAGCGGCTTATTAGCGCATGCAAAGAGTTACACTGGGTGACTTGGGGCACTTCACAGAGTCGCCTGTGGCTGAGGCAGTGATAGAAAAATTGTACCCTGGGCAGCATTAATCTGCCTCAACCATGAGCTCACCCTTTCTGACTCATCCACTGCGTGCTTTCCAGTTCCTACAACAGGCACGGGAGTTGTTTTTAGTCCTTTTCCTTGCACAGCCTTGATTCACTCCGGGAGCACCTCCATCCTGTGCTCTGAAGGAGGACGGTCCTGTGCAGAGCGCTGCCTATGAACACATGTCACAGCCCACGATAAAGTGTGTATATGAGCACGCCACGGTAAGGCTGCAAGGGCAATATTAGTTCTCCCACTTCTTGATTTCCAAACATTTTTCTTTCCAAACCTCTATTGTTGTATACTCTCTGGTGTATACTTATTTTAAGTGCAATGTCTCACCTTCCCGTGCGAAACAGTCACTGCTGCATAAGTAGTCCAAAAATGAATTAAATTGTGCTTAGACAAAAAATGAAACTTGCACTGTCCAGGATATGCAAGTCAACTGCTTCATCTATTCTATTTCTTGCCTGGAGGACTTATTGTGTCTCCAAATTCTTGTTGCTGCTTCAGAGTACCATGCATCCAGGTATAATATTCTGTGCGATAGGCATATGATTGCAGTTATACTTCCAAACATCTTTATACAGAACACATTACACTCAAAATTAAGTATTATTTTTATATGATGAAAACTAGTGGAAACATGTGATGCAAGTCTGGGCTTATACAGGCATGAAATAACTGAATGAGTCACACAGGACTCCTTTTGATAATATGACTTTTTTTTTTTTTTTCCTTCAGTCTGTCACAGCTCTTTAACTTCATCCTCCCTCGGATAATGCTATTTGAATAAAGTGTTGTTTTCATGAAAAGTCTTGTGACAAGGAAGAGTTATATTAAAATGACACAGATAACAGAAAGGCAGCATAGTCCATTATTTTGCATGTGATGTTGGCAGTTCGAAACCCTTGAGCTGGTCATATTCTTTGGAACTGTTTTGCTTCATGGCTTAAAACTCCCAGCATTTTGCTTTCTAATAGCTTAAAATAAACAGGATAGCTTAGCTTACTGCTCCCCCGGAGGCTGCTGAGAATTCAGCCAGATCCCAAAAGATTTCAGGAGAAAGAGGCTTGGGGTGTTCTCTATTTGGAGAGCAGTCAGGATACCTTTCCAAAGCCTTTGCTTGACCAGCACTCGGGTAGCATAGTCTTGAGGGGAAAAAACATGACTTTCCACAAAGTTGCAAATGGACCTGTAGAAGAGAAGCGCTGAAAAGCAGGACTCTCCTGGCTGAAGCAGCCAGAATTTGGTCTAAGCAGAAGTGGGGACACTGCATGAAAAGATTCTTACTGCCCACATCAATTCTGATTCGTCCCATAGAAACGTGAAGAGATATTTTAACGGGTATTATCAACACTTTGTCTCGGTTTGCACGCCTAAGCACAACCCATCCATTTGGAGAGCACTGGTTTTATTTCAGGCAGTAAGAGCTCGACAGAGAAGATAGAGAACATGCATATTGAACAGCGAGTGCTCAAATACTCTTACAAACACTAGTAAAAGCAAATTGCAGTCTTTAAATAAAAATAGACTATTTTCTTAGGAAGAAATCTGATCTCTGCCTATTTCCCAGGATTTCACTGATACTTAAGCTTTTTATTCATATCAGTATGAGTACCGTATTGTGCACAGTCATTGCAAAGTTGTCCCTCCACTTCTCCAACTTAGTTTTATTATTCAAAATAAAATACAGCTAGAGTGATGTTTCTTACATATGGAAAAATAACACACATCATCTACAGTGCCTTTCTTTTAGGAGGTGAGAAAATTTCACCTGTATTCCGGTTCAGTGAAAATGCTGAGACGAAATGTAATTCTTCAACCTATTTTCTGGACACAAAAGACATGGAAGCGGGAAAATCCAAAGCCTTAGGACATACAGTTCAAATTCTGTAAAGAAACAGATGGACGCTGTAGACTTCAGTCTTTATAACAATTTTCAACTGATCTTCAGTCTTCATCACAGTTTTCAATTGGTATGTACCTGGGTTCAGATATCAAAAGCATGGATCTGAAAGGAAGAAAATAGTTTATTAGGCTGAAATCTTGCACACTGCCAGCTTAGAAACAAGTAGTACATAGACTATTGGGCATATTTGCAAGTAATAATCAAAATCACGGCAGAAATTCTGTTTTCTGTGAGGTGATATGTGAGGTGATTGGCAGTCTCTGAATGTTATCCTGAAAACTCTACAGAGAAAAATACTTAAACCCATGACCAATTTAGTACAAACAAATAGTTCCAAGTTCTCTTACACAGAGTTATTTCCAAGTTTATATGGCTGCAAAATCACCCCTGCAGATATTTGGCTCCTTGTGTATGAGCCACGACATTGACATCTGTCATATCCACAGGTGCTCCCATGCGGAGAATTACTTTTTTTTCCCGCTTTCCCAGGTTACTAGTTTCTTAACATTCATTGTGACAGTATTTGCTTGCCCTGATTGACACTATTGTCAGAGCGTAAGTGAAAGTACTCGCAGAGTACAAAATGCAGAAAATCACAGAGTACATTGCATTTGTAGTGGCTCTTTTCATGTGGTTCAGAATCTCTCTGCGTTCAGGCACTACTGCTTGCTATCTGTGTTCAGAAACTACACCTTTCTGACTGCTTTGTGTTTCTTTGCAAGTTTAATACACTTGATTAGTAATAACGAAAAGGGTGTAGGTGTTACTGTTCCATTAGGTCATTTAGTAACGCTTATGCCTAGGTTTTATGCAACAGTTTGACCATATTTTTTTCAAGTTGGTAAAATGAGTATGTTTCTCTGTGTATGTATCTGTTTAGGTGTATCAACCAACAGCTACGTGACACTGAAAACTGGAGATGGAGAAGAGCTCAATAGGGTTTTAGGGGGATCTAGGATATCCGAGGATTCTGCACCTTACTGGCAGACCTCCTAAACCCACCGGTGAGCCACCTCAGCCTATCCTCTCTCTGTTTCAGATCCCTGCAGGAGCAGAAGATGGCACGAGAGCCCCAGGGCCACCTGGAGAGTGGGCGTGAGGTCCCATGGCAGCACACAGCACATCTGCCAGAGCTCTGCTGCTCACCTTGCAGCCTGCTGCGTGTTACCTCCTCCCAGGCAATGAGAAGGGTTGTGTTTTCCCTGGTGACTTCTGCACATCCTCTGTAGTGTCTTTATGCGTCTCTCCTTGCCTCCCGCTAGCTGACAAGCTTCTGTCCCCTGTGGCCAGCATAGCACAAAATGAGCATGTGTTACAAGAGGTCTTGGGACTGGTCTTACAGCCTTGAGCTGCATGGGAGCACTGCTGCAGAAAGCAGCTGGCAAGGCAGAAAACAAAACAGAATAGTTGAGGTGGGAAGGCACCTCTGAAGATAACCTCGTCCAACCTCCCTGCCCAACCAGGGCCAGCTAGGTCATGCACAGGACCACGTCCAGAGTTGGTAAAGCTTTTAAAATAAAGGTCAGAATAGCCCCCAACAACTTTCAGAATAGCTTTATTATTAGTAGTAGTATTAGTATTAGTATTAGTATTACTACTACTACTTTCGTGGCTAAACCACTTCAAAATTCTGCAGGTTTTAGGGAGCCTCTCCTACTTGTATTCTCAGGGCCAGTCCAGAGGCCCCAGACGTGCACTGACCTTGCCTTGCAAGGGCACAGGGTGTCGCATAGATCGAACTCATACATTCTGGGTAGGTAAACTGCACTGACCCTTGATGTTCATAGTCAAAGTACTGGAGGGAGCCTTAGCATACAACTCACCTAAAAATAGGATGGTTTAATGCACTTTCTGCCCTAAAGATCTCTTAAAACAGGGAGAAAAGCCATGGAGCTCATATTTAGAAAAATAAATCTTTAGTCTTTTAAAATACAATAAAAGAGACTGAAAGAATTAACCCTCTGCTCCACAAAGTAATTTTAGCACAATGCAGATACTGACTCTGAAACACATTGATCCTTTCTGAAAGCGTGGAGGACTCCTTGAAAACAGCCAGTGTGAAGGAACTGCATTGTGTGATTTTTCCGTTGTCAGGGCAATGCCAAAGAATGTCAAAGTGTTTCTGGAAATCCAAGCAGTTTCTATATCACATTGACATAAAAACACATGCTCCTAAATGTCTGTACAAATGCACCTGCAAACAAGAAGAGTGTCAAAACATGCGTCCTGTAAAAGAAATATTATACGGTATTCTGGAATGTATAGAATGGTTTAATTATGAACTAAACTGATTGTTTTTTAGAAAAAAACCACTTTTTTTCTTGCCATACCCTTCCCTCATTTTTATAGGCATATTACAGAGATATTTCTCTCATGCTTGGTTATTTTGGGGTGGAGCAGGCTGGTTTGGGGTGTTTGATGGCATTACAAAATTGTAAAAATCCCTATTTTAGTAATATTAAATGTCAGTCAAAATGTTCTTTATGAGGGAAACAATGACCTCCTTTCTGTGGAGTGGAAAGATGCTTTAAATTCCGAATATTGTAAGACTCCATAGAATTAATCCAGGAGATAAACCAACAAATTCTTCTGAAGACATTACTGTTACTATAGAAACATGCCTAAATCCAGAATGCCATTGTGAGGTAAAAAGGGAGAATTTCCTTCATTAATCATTTTTACTCTCCTGTTGCTACTTGGTCCATGGGGACCCTGGTAACCACAGTGTAGAGAGTCATAGAGTGGTGTCTCCTGCCCTCTCCAGAGAAATACAGACCCACAGAGATGCAAGATATTCTTCAGAGCTGGGGTTGAGAGGGCCTTTCCTTCAGCCACCATGTTGTGCGTTACAGAAACCAAACACTGAAAATGGTCTTAACCACCTCCCACTAAAAGACAGCTACAACTCTGTAGTTGTTGCCTCAAGATTAAAAATGTCCTGAACCTCTTGTGAACCTGCAATGCTGTCACAGCCCTGTCTTCTTGCATCCTCAGTCCAAAAGAGGCTTTTTTTTTTTATTTGATGTTTCTTTATGCAATTTTTCATAAATTGGTGGATTGTGCTGCTGCAGGAGGTCACTGGGGCAAGCACTGCAGTATGAATTTTAAAAGTGGATGGACAATATTATTACTAAAGTTTTATTTAATATGGGAGCACAGGCAAAGCTGTAACTAAATCCCAGGCTTCAGAGAGTATGGATGCTTTCCTCTGCCACTGCACCGCTGCTGTCTTTTAGGTTTTTAACAGCATTGCACATATGCTTCCACCTTGCCCATTGTCATTTTCCCAAGATCCATCAAAGGCGGTCGTCTACATAGGCAAAACACCTCCAGGAGCCAGAGCTGGTCTGTTATCTTCCTTACATATCGTTTTAGTGTTTTTGTTACAAAACAACAGGTTATGAGCCAGGTTGTTGGCCAAACAGAGCACAGAAAGTCAGATCAGGGATGTGCCCAGGGTGGCATGGAGACCTGCAGCATTGTTGCTTCTGTCTCTCCATGGCAGCTTCCAGAAGCAGGGTCATGTCAGATGAACATTGATAGTGTTGGCAGCCATGGCATCCCTTGCAGGGAGCAAGGGCTGGCTTGCTGAGGTGACAGCCATGCTCTCTGGCAAGTGCATTCACTTGGATGGAGTTTGTTGGATTTAGAAGTCAGGGAGGAGCTAGGAGCACCCAAAAACGTATCCGTTGAACTCCCCATTAAACTTTTTACATGCTCCCTGCAACGTAATACAGAAAATCCTGTGTGAAGGCAGGAAAGGACCTTTTGGTCCAGCTCCTTGGGGCTAAGTTAGAAAGGAGAGGGCACCTGCAATGGCTGTTTCTAACCTGGGGATCTCTCAGCTTTTCCAAGCACCCAGGCCTACCACCCAGCCATATCCTCTCACTCATGTCTTCACTCATGCCACACTCAAAGATAAAAACACACCGGCATGTTGCCTGGAAGATATTTGCACTGTGCTCCATCCCGCTGTTCCTCAACTTGGCTGTGCAGGAGGCCAGGGCTCGCCATGGATCTGCTCAGTCAAGACACATCACCACTCCTGGTGTCACCTGTGCATCGACATACAGTGCGCCGTTCCAGAGGGAGGCAAACGGAGCTGTGGACTTCTCTCATGCCACATCATGAAGAAGGTAAAATTACGTAAAACCATGCAGAAGCTGACATGATTTCAACCACAGTTAAGCTCTCTTGAAAAAAATCTTTACAGGATTTAATAAAGATTAAACCAGTAGACTGCTTGAGAAACCACTGTCATAACTACAGAAGTTAATACAGAATACTCTCTCTATTGAGCTGTTTCAAGAACATGAATTTAAAAATACAGTTGGAAGGATGATTTAAGTTCCCCATGGATATTCAGTAGATTTTCTAAGGAGATTTGCCAAGGAGAAAATCCATTAACTTTTTTATCAGTCTCTCTAGAAATCTCCCATAAATTGATTAACATCCAAAACAGGAAGTACATCGCTTTATTTCCTCTGAGAAGCAGCTTATTTCTAGCCTTGGCCCACCTCTTAGTCCTAAAATCTCCTTTGAAACTTATGGTCCTTTCTAGAAAAGATATTAAAAATTAGGTTTCTGCCAAAGTCATAATTAATAGTCAAGTCACCAGGAGTGACATACTAGCCTCATTTTTCTGTGTTTAATAAGATTTTACCATATAAATATCCTAATATTTGTAATTTTAGATAGTAATTTTTATTGATGGCACAGAGGTATATTGATTTTTATACGAATAAAAAAAAATAAAGTGCTACAAAGTTATAATAACTGAAATAATGAAGATGAAAACTGAAAAAAGGAATACATTAATTTTCTTCATGGGTGGGCTTCTGGATTACAGAGATCACTAATACCGTTGGGTTTTTTTTGGTTTTTTTTTGGTTTTTTTTTTGGTTTCCATGCAGACAGTTACTTACTGTAGTCAATGATGTTCTTCTCAGGCTCTTTGTTGACAAAATAAATAAGCTACCTCCTAAAGTCTTCCACTGTGGGGAATTTCCTCCAGCCCTTGAATCACCTCACAACGGTTCTTTGCATTTTTTCCAACATTCTTTAAAAAAATGAGAGTAGCGGAGCTGAATACTGTACTGCCACGTCAGCCTCACCAGCCCACAGAGTTCTCCTGCCTTTTGTTTGCTTTACCCCAGCAGTCAGACCAGCCCACTTCGCAATACGATTACAATAACAGTTTCAGTTTGGCACATAACAACCCATGCAGAGGTAAAAACACCCCTTTCTTCACCCTGTAGCAGACTGGAAAGGGTTAAAAGGAGTCTGCCTTCTCCTCTTGCCCAAATTGCCAATTAGGCACAACTGCTCTAAAAGGGAGCTCTCAGGGCCCAAGTGAGCAGTATGTGGAAGAGATGGAGGTTTCTCTGGAGAGCCAGCAGTGAGAGGCAGCTTGGATTGCGCTTGGGTGAAGGCTGTTGGATATGGAAGGTAGGAAAGCAGCCTTGGAGAAGGGTGGAAAATGAGAAGGCTTCATATGAGGCCTGTGTGTAGGAAATGATTCATAGAATGGTTTGGGTTGGAAGGGACCTTAAAGATCATGTAATTCCAACCCCCCTACTCTGGGCAGTGACACCTCCCACTAGATCAGGCTGCTCAAAGCCCCATCCAACCTGGCCTTGAACACTTCCAGGGATGGGGCATCCACAACTTCTCTGGGCAACCTGTTCCAGTATCTCACCACCCTCACAGTAAAGAATTTCTTCCTAATATCTAATCTAAATCTACCCTCTTTCAGTTTAAAACTGTTACCCCTTGTCCTATTCCGCTCCCTGATAAAGAGTCCCTCCCCATCTTTCCTGTAGGCCCCCCTTTAGGTACTGGAAGGCTGCTATAAGGTGTAACACAACCTGTTGCAGGCTTTTATGAGAGGGGCAAGTGATCTTATTTTAAGCAAAACTGGTCTTGCTCACCCATATTCTCCCATATGTGTATGTATTGCCTATGTTTTCACACCCATGTACTGTAAGCAGAGAGAAGGTTGCACAAGTAATGGGTGGCCAGGAGTAATGGTATGCAGTATGGAGGACAAGGGATGCAGGCCACCCAGTCTTTTGTCTTTCTTGTCTCCCACCCATACTTGGGAGATCAACAGGCCTGGGCCACAGCAAAGTATTTTTTTTGTTTGTTTGTTTGTTCTCAGTGGTATAAGGACATTGATGTGCATATCTGGTATTGGGAGTTGGAGTCTCAGGGCTGGGACTTCTAAAACCTACTCCTTGTGTGCTGCATACCAACAAGAAGGAAGTTCAGAGCTTCAGCCGAGTGGCATGGAGATGGCAGAGACCGCTGTTCTTTCGCAGCAGCGGTTTGCCTGCCTAAACTCACGTTTAGGCTACTTGAGGGGTAGTGAGGAAGTTTTTGATCCATGTAAATATTTTGGGATGGAGCTGTGGGGCTCATGGGAGCTGCAGGGCTCTCCTGGGGCTGCCAAACCTAACAGAGCTAAGGGCTGCACCTTCCAGATGTCCAACCGCTGGTGTGAAACTCCCATGCACTCTTGCTCTGGTGCCTGCCAGTGTCTTGTGGTGCTAACTTGTGGCCTCTTATTTAGGGCTAGGTGGTGGGATGATGCGTATCTGTGCCCCAGAAAACCTGGGGGGGACTGAACCCCAAAGAGCTCTTGTTTGGGGCTTCTGCAAGTGGTTATGGGAACAGTGAGTTGCTCATGCTCGGTAGCACAGTGGGTGGAGGGTCCTGGAGGAGGTGCAGTGTGACCACTGTTGGGAGGTTTTGGCTCCGAGTCTCTCCTCAGAAGCAGCGTAATCAGCAGAATTTTGTTTCGGGAAGATGCCAGATGCTAACTTACTGATAACTGATGGGAATAGAATACTTAATTACTTCTGTGGGTCCTTCAGCCTACCCTTTCATGTGATCTCTTCTGGTTTAGTCTAGTAGTCCAGAGCAACTCCCTACCCCATCTCCTCCCAAAACTTGGTAGTTGGCACATTGTTGTTCATTATGTGGGGGACTGTTGTTTCCTTGCTCTAGTTTGCCTCATTAAAATGTACAAAATAAACTTTGTTTCTTGGGTTTTTGGATATTAGGTGAAATGGTGAAAGGTTGGCAGAATTGACTCGCAACAATTATCGGTTGAAACTAATGCTTTGTTACGAATCCCTGTTTCCTATGCAATCCTAGTATTGCAAGGTTCCTGCACTAATTGTAATTGCGACATCAAGATTTTAAAATAATCAGAATAAACAATTCCTCAAACTGCTTTTTAAAGAAATATTACACTATTTGTTTTATAGATTTTTTTTTTTTTTCCTAATAAGGAGACGTAAAAAAAAAAAAATCGAGTGAAGCCTTGTTTTCATCCAGGAGGCTGGTTTTTGTCAGAGACAATTGTGCTTTTGGCAATGGTAGGCTGTGAAATTTGTAGAAAGTGCTTGCATGGATCCCAGAGACTTAAATTCATCTGTTGGGTCATGGCTTATGTTGTGTAAAGTGTTATGGTTTGCTTTTTTTCTCGTGTCTTTCATAAAGCTCTAATAATGGTCCAGGTTACAAAGAACTGCACAGATCTAGAAACAAAGACATAATTGATTCTTTCATGATGAAGCAGCAAATTGTATCAAGATATCTCACATCTTTCTTATTTCCCTACCCTCCACCTAACATTCTCTGAGTATTGTTCAAATTGTTTTAAGCAAAGTTTATTCCCATTGGCTGGCTTAGAGAATGCCAGATACTCTTGCTAAGTGTTTTAATGCTCTATCACTATGTTAGTCATACCAGAGGTAAAAAAAAAAAAAGAGGTGTATCTGTCAGTGAAGAATGTGTCTGTAAACTCTCTTAGACCAAGAGAAGACAGTAAACTGAAAGCTGTGAGGGAACTGGAAAGGGAATAACGAAGTTGTGCCTGTCTGGACTGTATAAGACCCAGAGTTTCAGGCTCTGCCTTCTAGTGGTTCACAGAATGGTTTGGGTTGGAAGGGATCTTAAAGATCATCTAGTTCCAACCCCTCTAGCATCAGCAGGGACACCTCCCACTAGACCAGATGGCTCAAAGCCCCATCCAGCCTGGCTTTGAACACTTCCAGGGATGAGGCATCCGTAACTTCCCTGGGTAACCTCTTCCAGTGTCTCACCACCCTCACAGTAAAGAATTTCTTCCTGATATCCAATCTAAATCTACCCTCTTTCAGTTTGAGGCTGTTGCCCTGTGTCCTATCGTAACGCTCCCTGACAAAGAGTCCCTCCCCAGCCTTCCTGTAGGCCCCCTTTAGGTACTGGAAGGCTGCTATAAGGTCTCCCCAGAGCCTTTTCTTCTCCAGGCTGAACAACCCCAACTCTCTCAGCCTGTCCTCACAGGAGAGGTGCTCCAGCCTTCTGACCATCTTCGTGGCCCTCTGCTGGACCCGTTAAGAAGGACATGGACCTGTTGTGTGTTGAGGACTCGGAGCTGGACACAGTGCTCCAGGTGAGGTCTCACCAGAGCAGAGTAGAGGGGTAGAATCACCTCCCTCGACCTGCTGGCCATGTTGCTTTTGAGGCAGCCCAGGATGCGGTTGTCTTTCTGGGCCACAAGTGCGCGTTGCCTGCTCATATTGAGCTTCTCGTCTACCAGCACCCTCAAGTCCTCCTCCTCAGCGCTGCTCTCAAGCCATTCTCCGCCCAACCTGTATTTGTGCCTGGGGTTGCCATGACCCAAGTGCAGGACCTTGCACTTGGTCTGGTCGAACTTCATGAGGTTCGCACAGACCCACCTCTTAAGCCTCTCAAGGTCCCCCTGGATGGCATCCCTTCCCTCCAGTGTGTCAGTCGTGCCACACAGCTTGGTGTCGTCGGCAAACTTGCTGAGGGTGCACTCAATCCCACTGTCCATGTCACCGACAAAGATGTTAAACAGTTACCCCTCCCTTGCATAGCAGGAACCAATGGAGTGAAATTTTGAAATAGTGTGAATAAAAGAATTTGAGGGAGAGAACTGTGTATAATGGGGCAGTAAAGAATAAATATTCTTGCCTGGGTGTATGTTTCAGGGGAAGCAAAGATTGTATCTGAGGCAGGTGCTGCTGGTCGAGGGATGTGGGTAGGCTACATGTTGAAGCCAAGTGTATATTCAAGGCTTTGCCTGCATTCTGTGTGTACAATCTCCACAGTCCTTTGATTCTGTTCAACTGGTTTGCTAGTCAGGCATTTTCTGAATAGTCTGTCAGACCACAGGCAGCACATTCTTCTTCTGAAAGTTAGACTAGAGGTGGCTAGAACTTCATGGCCTTATGTTGAACAGTCCGTAGACCCAGGACAACTGCAGATGAGGATTCTGGATGTGCAGAGCACCTTGGTTGGTCTCTGCTGTTCCAGGGTGAAATGAAGAGAAAGCCATCCTTGGAATTGCACCCAACTGACTCCCTGGAGAAGAGTTTTTTATCTGCATGCCCCCTTTCCCCCTCTCTGTTTACTGAGCTGCACGCAAAACATTATTTATGAGGGGTGCACGACTCTCTTAGAAGCTCTTGTCGGTGTAAGTAAATTGGCATGCGCTCCCTCTCCTACCCTTTCTGTAGTTCCTTATTTTCCCTTCGGGTATATAATAGAGATTTGTATTAAGATTTGCCTTTGAGATTTGTGTCAAATGCTTCCGCGATGGTTTTAAGCTTGACTTTAATTCCCTAAATGTGTTAACAGCTAACAACCATTGAGTTTGTTTTCTAATGCAACTCATTTAATCCACACTGTAAAATACAGTAAGGATTGAATTACGTGGGTATGTGATTATGCTTGCAAAAATGTATTGCAATGAGCTTTTCAATTTATAGCCAGGAAATGAAGCTCTGCAATTATGGGACAACATAAAATCAGAGCAGTGAAATTGGAATTTAGTCCTTTCTTCTGCTAGGTCTAATGTCAGTAAACATGACTGTGGCCCATTTGCTCTTCCATGTAGCTCTTAAAAGATTGCTGGTGAGAAACTGGTAATTTAGAGACTTCTGAAGAGCGCATCATAGCCCAGAGTGTGTGCAGAGATATCCGACTGCAGTGCTGGTGAACAACAGGGCAATGTCCAATGGTACCTCAGCTCCCTCACGCAAACATAAGGTCTTCTAGGACATAAGCACGTATTTTAATCACAGTAAAGCACCCCTCGACATAGACCATTTTAAGCTAGCCTTGGAATCCGGCCTCTTCTGAGGTGTGATCATGCCATAAGATATACTTGTGAGAGGGGAAAGGACAAACTCCACAACCCTCCCTCTCCCACACCAGCCATTATCTCAAGGCTTCAAATTGTGACCTACAGAGGCTGAATGCACTGAACTTCTTACGCTGCTTAATTATTACGGAAGTGTGGTTTACAACATACAGTACTGATACCAAGGGGACGTGATGATACCAGTTTCATATAAGCCTTTTTGATGAAATAATTTATAGAAAAATAAGGTTTAAAGAAAATTAAATTTATACTTAATTAGCAATGCATTAATTTTTATTTTGAATAAAATACATTTAATAAGAATTCTCTAATTTGGTATAATGTGCTCCTTCATTCTGAAGTATAGTTTCCTTTAAAGAATAATGGTTAGCTTCGTGTTTCCACAGAATATACTCTGGATTTATTGCATCTCTATGAACACTTACTATCAAAGGATGTGATCTTCAGAGTAGAAAGAGCTGTGCCTGAACACTCTCACTAGGAATTCTGCTTCAGCTGAAGTAATCCATGGCTACCTTTGTGATCATCTAACTGTCCACAGAGACTGGAAGATAAAGGAAACAAATGGAAAAATGTCTTTGCTGATGATGCTGGAGCTCCAGCCTGCATGGGACTGGAAAGGGGTTGCTGGAGGAAAGGCCAGTTTGACACAGGCACTATTCGCTGAAAATGTCTGCACTGGGCTTTGGCTGGGGATCTTGTGCCAAAGCTCTGTTAGGGGTATGCTGAGAAATACTGATAATGAATCTTGGGCAGGGATTTCTCATGGAAAGTACAGAAACGTAGTTAATTGCTAGCAAAACCGCAACCACCAAGTCTTCATTTTAAAGCAGCCCTTGTAAAGAGAAACTATTACTGACCTCTCCCCTCAGAAGCTGACACACTTTGGGCACACTTCTAGCTCTCTGGAAGATGTTTTATGTAACCTCTGGGTATTAACTGGTTTCCACTCTTTCTACTACAGAACTGCAGTACTTAATGATTAAGTAGATTAATCCTGGTTCCTATTTTCAGTTACATAATTTTTATAAGAAATTATTTTGTGCTTGTATAATTGTTTTCAGTAATATGAGAATAGAGGGTATTTGTGGTCCAAACACTTAATCTTGATTAAGATGGAAATGGAAGTCACTTATCGCATACACAATGCATAACTGAGCTATAAAAGCTTATGAATCAGTGATCTCTAACAGGTATATTCTGTGTTACACTGCTGCTAGCGTTACGGTCTATTTGGTTTAATAGGAGGAATATACTAACAATTTTTTTTAACTGTCTTAGGATATTTATATTTCTTGTTATTTTGTCTCTTTGTCTTCATAGAGCCCATAACTAGTTGCTACTGGAATACAAATATTCATTGTATTAACAAGAAGTAGGATATGTATCTTTATAATACAGAATATTGAAGTATAGATGTTTAATGTGGAAAATAGAAATTGCATAATCTGTGTTAGTAACGAGGAACCTTCCAGATGTCTCGAATTGTATTGCAAATGAGAACAGACTGCAGGTCCTAAGCTCTTGCTTACCCCAAAGTCCTTCTTTCCTCTTTGCGTAAGAGAACTTGATATTCAAAGAGGAAAAGTGGGACTGAGAGTGATGTATCTCACTAACACTAGCAGCTGATTGTTGAAGCTTTTACTCCCATCCGGAGTGAGAAGGAGGAGTAACATAAGGCTTGCCTGGGCGTGCTATCTGTGTGTTCAACATCGGCTGCAGATGCTGTAGGTTTCTGTTATCGCTGTTGAGGGAACCATTTGAGCTGTAACCCATTCTACTTAAAACTGTTTGGGTAAGCTGCGTTTGATCCTTTGGTTGGAAACTTAAGAGTTGTGCTGCGTCTTACAAGCTGTGGTATGAAGTCAGTGAGATTGCTGCAGCAAACGCTGACCTGATGGAACTGCAGTATTAAGAGATCTCTCTTGTGGAGCTATGAAAGCTTTAAAAAAAAAAAAAAAAAAGGGAACCTCTCTAAGCAGTCTGCCTTTATTTTCCTGTACGTATTGGTTTCTCAGATTGTCCTCTTTTTTTGTGCTTCAGGAAAAGTAGGAGGTAAAATTGCCAGACTCCCTTGATGTCATTAATTTTTTTTTTTTTTTCCTCACTCCTGAAGACGGATAATCTATAGAAAAGTATTCTGAAAGCCCTGCGAAGCCTGTTGAATGAGTCAGGGCTGAATTATCTTCTCGAGGATCTCAGAGGATATGTCTGACTTCAAATCCCAGCAATTCTTTCTCTCTGTTGCTGGGTATGCTTACTGGGGGCTGCAACATCCTCAGTCAGCTCAGGACTCCAGGTAGCATCCAAAGCATGATGATGGAGCACTGAGCTCTTCCCTATGTCCCTTTCTGAATGACAAACTGCAGTAAGGTGACTACTGCTGAATATAGTTCATCTTCTAAAGTAGTCCTAAATAGGCACTAGTAGATTTACACACACACAAAAAAAGCAGCTGACTTTATATTTTCTGAACTTCCTATCTTGGGAAAAGATATATTAGGGTATCCATAAACACATTATTTCTGAAAGATTTGGGCAAATACCCCTTGTTGTAACTGATTGAACCTTTCCGAAAACTACTTAAGACCTAAACAAGCTCAAATATTAACTCTTGTGTAACTGCAGTACTGCCTAAATTCTCCTCCATATTTGTGCACCTTCTGTTTAATATGAAGAGTAGATAAACACTTTAACACAAGAATAGTTTGATTATACTGCACTGTAACAGAGCTTTTTAATTAAAATTAACAACTGAACAGCTGGGAATTAGTAAAACAAAGTTTTGCCTTTTAAATCTATTTTTAAGCTAAAATGCTTTGGAAATCAAAACTTGGATGCAATCTTTTTAGCTCCAGAGTGATGATATTTGAGTTTCCAGTCCAGTGAAAAGCTACATGGTCCTGTCAAGAAAAACAATTCTCTGTAGGTTGCATTTTGTACGTAGGAAAAAAAATAATTCTATTTAATGTCTCTGACATTTATTGATATTTATAAATTCCAACTATAAAAACCCCCGTACTCTGAGAAAGATATTGTGGACTGTATGAACAGTCAAGTAAATACTTTCAGAGGTGTTAATTGCACCATTCATCTCAATAGGATTTTAGGGCTAAAGCCAAACAGCAACAGCCTCTTTAATTTTCTCACAGCTGATCAAAGCATGCAAGAAGAGAGAAATTCTGCTCTCTAATTTTAAAGATCTTGATAAAACCTCATTTAGCTTAGGCAAGTCTGTGGTATTTTGGAAAGTTTTGCAAAGTCAGATCTGCTTTCCCTGCTCTTTGAATGGATCTTCTCCCTATCAATGAAACTAGGCCTGTGCCAACGTCAGCCTTGACATCGTATCAAGTAAAGAAATTCTAAGCATTCAGGTAGCTCAATACTTTTCAATACTGAAATTATTTTGTGTTGATGGCTGAGTAGATGAGCATACACTTACATTTCTCTCAAAGATAAAGTTTGAGTTAATTGCAAGAAACTTTGGAATTGGATGTCTGGCTTCAGCTTGGCTTCTAACAGGACACGTAAAATCAGATGAGCTGTGTGATTGACTTATTTATTAGTGGAAGCAGTGTGTGTAGTGCTGTCTGTAAGCGCAGAACACGGATACCAACAGAAGATGACTCAGGGTGCATGATGCGAATGAACCAAGAGCTGGGGAACCTCTGTGCTCGCACCTTCTATATGGTGGGGCAGCAGGTCGCACCAGGGATGTGTTTTTCCTACTCTATGCTCTCTCTGCTGAAGACTCATCCTTAAGACTTGTTTCTGGCTTCACTGAGACAGTCAACTAGGAGAAATGGAAGTAAAAGGTCAGAGAGAGAGATCAGACTTCAAAAGTCACTGAAGGATTGGAAGGGTTTGTGTAAGCACTTCTCACAAGACCATTTTGTGCTCTGAGTATGCTAACTTCAGAGAGAAAGCAGTCATGACAGAACAAGACTTTCACATCTCCGCTACTCATTGTGCTGCTTTTATTTCTTAAGCCAACTGTAAAGTGTCCTAAATATGATGCTACAAATGCATGAACTCAGAATCAAACAGTTAAGTATGCAAAGATAAGAGCATCTTCTTCATGTTCACCTTCATGTAAAATCCTTTGGTACCTGTTTATTACAGGTTCGAGGACTTTCCTTTAATGTATTTAAAGATATCTAGAATTTATCTTTAATATAATGTTTTTCAACTGGGTGATCCTTAAACATTGCTTCATAGTGTTGGAAATTTAGGATCAGATGTTGATTACAAGTGCTTAAAGTAGGACTGCAAGTGCTGGGGAAAACAATACTACAGTGTTTTCACATGTCTACCCATAGTAGGCCGTGAGATAAACAAGTGCAAGTTCACTCGCCACAGAAAATGGATTACTGCTCACATTGACTTTAGCTCTATAATCTGATCAAGGATAAGTTCTGAAGCTCTTATTGAATTTCTGTGGTGGATAAAGATGATGACTAAAGCGTTGAATATGCCAGCAAAACAGATGCTGAACTGTAATATTCTAGAAACCACCTTTATTGAGCTGGTGCATGTTCCTTTGGTCAGAAATCTCATCTGTGCAACTCTGCCTCACACCAAAGTCTCCTTGGAATCCAGAAGAAATATTGGTATTCCAAGGGGCGCAGTAGCTAATTTTCAGAACCTGGGTAGCAGATCCTAGTCCCTCCAGAAAATGCAGGTCTGGCCACTGATTTATTAAATGTGAGGACTGAGATGTTGTGATAAAAGCAGCTTAAGTGGCAGATCTGTCTCTATATCCAATGTCTGCTGGAAGATGTTCAATCTCATTTTTTTTCCCTAGGACAGTGCTATAGCCATCAGTTTGAGATGTTTAGGAAGAGCAAAGCTCATCGAAGTAAGCCTATTAGGTTCTTTTATTTAGGAACAGTCAGTGAGCTGTTGGGGGCGAGAAGTGAAAGGAGAACTCATAATCATAGAATCTTCATGGTTGGAAAGGACCTTTGAGATCGAGTCCAACCATACACACACACAAAAAACCCCCCTACAATCTCTGTCACTAGAGCATGCCCTGAAGTGCTAAATCTAGACGTTTCTTAAATACCTCTAGCGATGGTGACTCAACCACCTCCCTGGGCAGGCTGGTCCAGTGCCTGACCACTCTTTCAGTAAAGTAATTCTTCCTAATATCTAATCTAAACCTCCCCTGCTGCAGCTTCAGACCATTTCCTCTGGTCCTGTCATTATCCACCTGGGAGAAGAGGCCAACACCCACCTCTCTACAACCTCCTTTCAGGTAGTTGTAGAGGGCACTGAGGTCTCCCCTCAGCCTCCTCTTCTCCAAACTAAACATGCCCAGCTCCCTCAGCCTCTCCTCATATGACTTGGTCTCCAGACCCCTGACCAGCTTGGTAGCTCTCCTCTGGACACGCTCCAGCACTTCAATGTCCCTCTTGTACAGAGGGGCCCAGAACTGAACACAGTACTCGAGGTGAGGCCTCACCAGTGCCGAGTACAGAGGCACGATCACTTCCCTACTCCTGCTGGCCACACTATTCCTGATACAAGCCAGAATGCTGTTGGCCTTCTTGGCCACCTGGGCACACTGCTGGCTCATGTTAAGCTGGCCGCCCACCAGCACCCCTAGGTCCTTTTCTGCTGGGCAGCTTTCTAGCCACTCTTCCCCAAGCCTGTAGCGTTGCTTGGGGTTGTTGTGACCAAATCACAATTCATGATCATGAAACTCTAAACTGTCTCATTAGCATTTAGGCTACTCTCCAGTGAATGGACAGGTGGACACCTGTGTCCTGTTATTTTAAAGTGTGAAATGTTGAAAAAGTCAAAGGTACAGACAGGAACATGAGAAAAGTGGCTAAATATAGCTCACTGCTCTGATACATAAATGCAAAGCACTGATTAAAGGCATATTCAGCACACCTTAAAAGAATTGCCTTCATGCCAGAATGGATGTATGAAGCATTCTGTTCTATTATGCTGGGTTTTTTTATTGCTTTGGGTATAGGGAGTTAACATAAAACTGCCTCTGTCACACACACTCAAGAAACAGATCTAATGTTTGCACCATCATGTCCATAAGAAGTCTCTAGTGAGACTTCTTCCTAGTAGTGCTGGAGGTATGAGATGAACCAGCCAGCATGACGAACAACGCATGATAGTCCCAGCCAGCCTGGGAATTCCAGAGATTCATCTGTCTTCTGCAATCCTTGCCTTCCTTTCTTAGGGTTTTTATCTGTCGTCTTTGTTCTGGTTCTTTGTTTGTATGTTTAGGATTTACCTTTCTCTGTCCTCTTTGAACTATTTTGCTCTCAGATGATAATGCTTGTAATGACCTCTCTGCAATTAGTAATCAAATGCCCCGAAGTACAGAGTTCATATTCCATGAAGTACAAAAGTTACATCTACTGCACTACGCAGGCCAAAGGACCTACTATGTTGGGCTGAAGGATTCTGCTGGTTGAAGAGATTATTCTGATCAAAGGCTGTGTACTGGGATGCTGAAGTACACTGTTTTGTCATCCTACTCCAATGTTCTTGCTCTGAGGCTCATGATTCCTACAAATTATATTGGAGATTAGGAAAAACTTCATCACAGAAAGGGTTGTCAACCACTGGAACAGGCTCCCCAGGGATGTGGTTGAGTCACCATGCCTGGAGGTATTTAAAAGATGTATAGATGCGGCACTTAGGGACATGGTTTAGTAGTGGACTTGCCAGTGTTAGGTAAATAGTTGGGCTCAATGATCTTAATAATCTCTTCCAACCTAAATGATTTTATGATTCTAAGTTTTTCATAGCAGTAGAGGTAGAAATTGCAGATAAAGAATTAGCGAGCTCAGAGTTTGCTTTGGTGTAAGCGCACACTGATGACTTTTACAGTTGATTGAGTTACTTGCTCTAAATCTCTGTATTTGGTCTACCAGTCTCTGTCATCTTTCTAATTTACTCTAAAATGAAGGATCCGTTTCTTTAGCTCTAAGTAGAGACTAGTGCCCACAAGCAGCCCCTTGGCATTCCAGTTAGGATATCAGTATGTGTGTTTTGCTGCTGCAGAGCTCTTTTGCAGAGTTTTGTATGCGTGCACATGAGAAGATCAATACACTCATTATAATCTGCAAAGCAGTGGAAAACTATAGATGCACGTACAATGGAACACCTAAAGTAGGTATTTTTCTAACAAACATGTACCTGATGGAGTGAAGAGGTTTGTGTTAGAGTGGTATTGTTCATTTTCATCCTAACACCGAAACTTACAGATATGTTAAGCTAAGCCAGTAACATTATAAACAAATGAATTTAGTTCATTATACAGACAATAAGAAGCATATTTGCACAAAACCATAGTAATTTATCCTATCTTTAAACTTGTATAAACAACAAAAAAATGTTATGAGGAAGGAAAAAGAGGACAAACAGGACAAATAGTAGAGGCACCAGAGGAAATAGCTGAAAGTGCCAGTAATTTAGTGTGGCAAAGTGTGGCAGCAGCAGAACCTTCTGCATGGAGCTCTGTGCTAGATTCACCTGTTCAAAGCCTTGCTTTTGCACCACCTGAAGGCTGTAGGCTTCTCTGAAATGAACCTCTCCAAACTGAATGAAATGGGGTTTTTCACTTATGTCTGTTGAGACAGCTAGTGAGTTGGTGCCATTTAGCACCAAAACTCATTCCACTGGGATTCTTTTTGCCACCTGTACCCACTGTCACTAGAAATAATGTTTTAAAGAAACTCAGCATAACATTGCCAATGCTATTATGCTGCGCAAGTCTTAAGTTAAGGTCCTCTTCTATTTTCCCCTCTGTTCTTCCTGACAGCAAACTCTTATGCTATTGTTTGAATGTCAAACTATTCTTACCTGCTAGTCCTCAGCGTTAGGTGAGCTCATCTGAGGAGACTGTTACTCATGAATTTTGAGTGTGGTTTTTTTTTGTTTGGACAAGTTACACAAGGTGATCCTATAGCAAAGTGGACAGGATTAGTGTTGGCTCCAGTGAAAAGTGCATGTTTGGAGCTTCACTATCATTCATCGGGTGTCATGGTTTAGGTGCCAGCACTAGGAATTGGGCTTTCGTTTCTGTGTCCACCACACGCTGTGCTGTCACCATATAAAAGATAGAGTTGAAGCTACCTACAGCACAGAAAAATGCTGTTTTCATAGAAACAATTATTGGATAGAAAGTATCATAGAAGTACTGGTGATGTTCAGGTCACTGCCAATTCTCACCACCTTCTGACATGAAGCATCCAGTATCCCACCTCAGAGTTCTCTTATTGTTTTTCTTCAAATGGGATAGAAATTTAGGAATCACCTGAACACATATTCCAAGCCACTCTCTTTTGCAGTTTTAACCAGGTCCTTAATTACCCATGTATGTTGCCTGCCAGTCTAGAACTAAGCAATCAATATGAAAGGAGATTGTTGTACTTCACAGTGAAGGAGTTGTGCCTAGGATGGATTTACGACTTTAACGAGTCTCATGAGGTATTATCTTGTTGCAGATAAGCTAGGACTGTTAATTCATGTGGATAATGCTTGTAGTTGCCTAGAAAACATTTAAACATAGTTTAAACATCTGGTTTCTAGAGAAAAAGGAAACGCTTCGTGTATTACTTTTCAGCCACCACCTTCCACTGATACAATGTTTATAAAAGGAAAATCTAACACAAGTGTTTATGCATAAATGACTCTCGAATTTTGAATGGAGCTCATTACTCTTGCATCTAATGATAGTCCATAGAGTTTGAGGGGTGGAGGGGAGAAGTGGGAGAAGGGAACCGTTTTCAGAAGCATCTCTATAGGTTGACAATTAGAGTAGGAGCTGAAAACTAGCCAGAACTAGAAGTTGCACAATGAATTACCAAAGATTGCAAGGCTTCATCTTTTCTCATGAGATGAGCAGAGCTTAAAGTCCCAATTGTTTTATGAAGCACAGAGACTCCCTGGCCTCTTGTCCAGAAGGAACAGGTCCTTCTCCAGGTTCTCAGCTCGCTGCTGGAGAGAACAGCCTCAAAATGAAAGCTGTGTCACCTGCCCACAACTCTGCAGCATTTGTTGGTCTCATTTCAAATGATGGCAACTCAGCATCCCTACTAAATGTTGTTATGGTGACAGTGGAAATCTAACACCGAGCACTACATCTGTCTGCTTACCTACCACTAATGATCCTGCTGTGTGCAACTTCAAAAGGAATGGAGCCAATGGGTTGTTTTTTAAAACCTCCTCAATGATCAAAGAGGAGAGAGACTACAAAACTGCCCTTCTATTAAAAATGTAATGCTCGAGTTTGATCCCAGGTAAAGGAAGGGAGGGAAGACAAGTCTCTTTATACATCTCTACAGCTAGATTCTTTGCCTATTTGGAGCCTGGTCATGTTTCTGCAGAAGATGGCAAAAATGCCCCAGCCCCAAGTGAGCAGCCTCCAGCGGGGCCCACAGCTGGTACAGCAGCTTGCAGAATGAGTGGATCAATGCCATGGTCTGGAGGTGTGTGTTTGCGTGTGCAGACACACGCACCCTGTTGGGAAGGCACTAGGCAGTTTCTTACCCACTAACAGAGGGTAAGGACATATATGTGCTGGCGCTAGGCAGTTTCACACCCTGGAATTGCACAGTTCACTCAGGGATATTTTCCCATCCCTCCCTTCAGCTCTTACTGCCCTTCACTTAACATTGGCAGCAATCGTGTCTGTGTAGATAAGTACCTTAAAAATAAACAAAATCAACTGCTGCCTAGGAAAAGTATGGAAATAAAGAGGGGGGTGTACTTTTTTAAACTCTAGTTAAAATATAGTTGGTATGCTTAGTGTAGGCGAACAAGATTATTGCATATTAGCTCTTCTTTCCTCAGTAAAAAAAAAATGGTCACAGCCATAGGAGAGATCTCACTTCCCCCCTTCTGGGGGGGATACATTTTCTGTAAATCAGTTTAGTTGGTATCTTGCGGAATTCTCTGCTGTATATGTGCTTGTCTTTTTGGTTTATGTCATGTAGTGCCACAACACAGGTGGTGCTAGATGAAAACGCCTGGGTACGTTTGCAGCCAGATGGACCTCAAGGTGACAAGGGGGTGGTCTGCAGTCACCCTACCTATTCCACAGCAAGGTAACAGAGGCCAGGCTGAACTATGGAAGAAAATGGTGTGCTGTTACTGCTGGTAGGTAACTATAGCCCTTCTTGTCAGATACTTAGCAATTTAGATTCCATGGTACTACAACTTCTTACAAACGTTCAGGGTTGGTTGGGGTTTTCTTTCTCACAAAGCTTCCTGTCCTGCTTCTAAGTGGTGGGAGAAGATCCCGTGTCTGTCTTGGTTATTCCTACTTACATTAGGGGCTGATGAAGAAATCACGGCTACCCTTCATCCTTTATCCAGGTACTGTTCCTTTGCCACTTGGCTGCTTCTGTCGTTTTGATGACTGCCTCTTGCATGGGGTGAAATGGAAGCCAGGGAAGCGGGCAAGCAGCGCTCCCCCACAGCCCCCTGCATTGCAGGCTGCAGGGAAAGCTCTGTCGTGCTTCGCTTGTATCTTTACAAAATGTCACCAAAGAATCCCTTCAAAAGTTAGTGCTACAAACTACCTTTATGAAAGGCACAACACAGATAATACTCTCTGGAGCTCTGAGCTGGTTCTTACACGGCAGAGGTGATGACCGTCCATGGGTAAGGCATGAGAATCAGGAGTAACTTAATTTTATCAGGTGAAACGATAGCTTAGCTCTGGAGGGGGGTGGAAAAAGGGTTAATTCTTAACCAGAGAATGAGCATTGAGAAAAGGGAAAACAAGTCATTATCTAAGCTCCAGGATGTATTTCTTTTCAATCTTGTTTGACAACTAAAATGTGATAAAATGAAAAAACCAAGGAGGCTGCAAATAATGAGGTAGCTATTGACTAATGCAATACAAAACATTAAATGGAATAATAGGAGCAACTGCAGCAACACTTCTCCAGAAATCTAATATTGAGTCTGTGTTTTTTTCTGGCATGATTTTGGCCTGGCACATGAAATGGTTGCTGCCAGCGAGCAATGGAGAACGGAAAAGGACAAGGCAGGATTCCTCCCTTGACAGATGTGTGTCTAGCTGCTTACATACTGGAGACGGAGGCTCCAGCAAAGTTCCCAAGTGAGGCCCTTCTCTATTGGTAACCCTCCTTACCAAAACAATATATCTAAACTGTATTTAAAGTATCTAAACTGTAAGTTTTTTGCTGAGATGTAAGCCCCTTACTTCTCCTGTCCTAGGCAAACAGGAAACACAATGCATTGTCTTTCCCATAACAAATGGCTTTAAAGGATTTGTATTAGTATCTTCTTTTTTTTTCCTCCTGCCCAGTCTTTCAACTATAGGACACTGAGATTGTGTAAATATGGTGTCTTCTTGCTTTATCCTATCTGTTTATAATCCGACCTGCTAACCTAAGTATAGTACATGTTACCTTGTGCAGTCCTATTGCCCCTGAGGGAATAAAATAGGTGAGAAAGTGGAAAAAAAAATTAAAAAAAATCCCTTTTTTCTCCTTCCTTGACGTGGTAAGTATCTCCTAAATGGTGAACCTTTGTTCGTGCTGCTGATGCACAAGTCTGAAAAGTAGCTTTCATCCCTAGGCTACCTCATGGGGGAGTGCATGTGGGTTTTTTTTTCCCCTCACAAACCTCTGCATATGATCTGGTGGTGTGCTGTCTTGATAGATGCAGGTTCCCTTAATGCCAAGGAGATTTTCTCTTTGGAGTATAAGTGCACTTGGGAAGAATTAGGAGGCAGATAAAATTTGTGCATATTTTCTCCTACTGCAGATGTTCTTGTTTCTGTCATTTTCTGTTTTGCAAGGTCTAGTCACTAACTGTAGAATGGTCTAATAAAGTCACCACTTGCATTTACTAACTGGTGAAGCTATTAGATAAGCACAAACATTGCTCATCAGCTTAATTTGAAGATCCTCTTTCAGTCAATAGAAACTTCTAATCAGTTTTTCTGTAGAATTTTTTAACTTGTCCTGCTGTCACAAAATACCTTAATGCTAAAAAAAGCATATGCTACAAAACCTACTGATCACAGAAGAAAGATGAATTTTTATTCTTTAGTGGGAGACAAACCAGAGCCTAGAATTAGCCCAATAGCCCGCAAATTAGTACAACGTCAGAAAAATTGCTGTTAATAACTTGCATGTTTATTGTATATCTCCTCAACTTCATGAGCAGAGCTGTATATTTCTGTTGAGGTGTTTTAATTTGACTGTTAAGATTAGGCTTAAAAAAAAGTGCCTGTACATTACAATATCTCTGCTTGTGTATAATATTAAGCAACGTTATACGTGATAAAGCAGAGAACATCCACAGCTACTGGAGGAGAGAGAGAGGGGAGCTCTTACTTGGCTCTGCAAGGACAAGGTAGTGTTTTATGGACTAATGCGGCATGAAGTGAACTTTGTGGGTGGGGTGGGGAGCAACAAGACCACCTCAGTAACTGCACGGTGTGAGTGGGCTTTTGTCTCGAATGCTATCACAGTAACCAACAATAGCGCAGGTGCGAGGAGAAGCCACAAAAAAGGCCCTTTTCAAAAGGAATAAATACAATTTTTGATCTATAATTGGTGCCAAAAGGCAGGCTAAAACCTGTTGTGATGAGGATTTATTTTATTTTATTAGAGAATCACCATATTTAAGGTTACGAGACATTAATTTTAGTAGCAGTTCAGAGCTAAAACTCTTGGTGTATATGTATGTGAGTACTGGAGGATGTCAAAACACTACCTGCAGCTCAGTGTTCAGGTGGTAATAATGACTGTATTTTATAAGGGCTATTTTAATTCCCTTTCAATGTTTATAAAAATACATTGAAGGCAATATAAAAATCCCATGTGAGATACAAAGGGTTCAAATTACCTCTTCACTGTATAGGGAAGCATGAAATGTTGCTATTTTTCAACTTGTAAATGTGTGAAATCTCAACTGCTTCATCCATACATTGTGTAGCAGGAGAAAAAATAAAAATGAATTATTCTCATTTTTCTTTCTTTAGCTATTTGATTCAACTAAAATTGATATTTCTGGCAGGCATTAAAAAAAAATCTTATTAGGGAAGTGTGCAATATCTTTTTTTTTTCTATTTACTACAGATTCTAACAAAAGAATATCAAGGCTAGCATTTTTCCTTGTCTTTATAGCCAAATACTCAATTAAAAAACCCACGTTGGCCTGAAGAATGTTTCCCTCCTGCAGTCTTTCTCACAAGTCCTCAGACAGCAGTGTCATTTCCTGGACTGCCATGGAGTCCTACAGCCTAGGAAAACTTTTTGTAATTTCTGTCTCTGGATTACTATTTCAAGGACAGTACTTGTATTTCAAGACACTCAAGGTGGGTGCCCCTTTCCTAGTTAAGATATCTAAGCCTAATGTGATCTCTCCCTTACCTTCATATATGGTTTTAGTTTGCCTTACATGTACTCATGTTTATTGGGTTGCTAATATGGCTTAGTTTGTCTTTCTCTCACATTCCCCTATTTTGACTTAAATAGGAATTTTGCATGGGTCAACAAAGGAAAACTTATAAAGGAAAACCTTTAGCTCAATAAAGGCAGCCTAGAAAAAGGAATATAAAAATGCACTTTAGAAGAAATATAAGGAACACAAAAGAACACAAGAACCTATTCATTTTAAAGAAGTTTTTATGTGCTTAGCTTAAGCAAAATTAGAAGATACTTGCAATAAAATTTTCTTGCAGTCACATTTTTTTTTAAAATATGATAAAGTGATCGATCACAAAAAACATGCTACTCCTCAAAATGAGAGCCTACCTGTGAATTCAGAAGCTATAGACTGCAGACAACTCCATTAAGCTGGTGAAGTTTCACCAGCATGAAATAAATCAGATTAATTGATCCTGGTGGATAACTTTGCCTTAAATTTTAATGACTTGAAACTAGTTTGCTTGAGCACTTCCCATTTCTGTTGAGAAATATAGCTGCTTGTGTCTATATGCAAAAAACTATTTCCATCTGGACAGCCCGTTGTACAGAATGTCTTAACTACCTGGGACGTTCACCCTACACGTCTAAGTTAATCTAAATGGTGTTTCCAAAACAGAAGTTTGACATCTACCTTATAGGCTGTTGTGTATGAGAATTATAATGCAATTTACTCAACAATATAATTTTCTGTAGTTATGTCTGCCATAGATGCATGATATTAAACAGCAATGATGACATTAATCTTGATCTTTGTTTTGATAGGCATAATTATGCACAACTGGTGCTTTTCCTCCATGCCTTTCTGAGCTGCAATGGCTTATACAGAATGTGAGGCATTGGTGAAAGTAGTATGGCGGGTCTATGTCAATTATTGTAAATTAAAGTTTACCTTAAGACCATCAGGTGATGCTACTGTACTTTCAGCTACTAAAAAAAATGCTAGAGGATGCTAGCGCACGCAGCTTTTCTTCAAACTAAGCTTTTGTATCTAGCTTCCCAATCAGCATGCAGAGCAAAATCAAGCTTGATGCATTGAATTACACAAGGAGAAGCCATATTATTTAACATATTGTTCTGTGCAGTAAGCAGCTCTATCATGAATGGGCTGCGGGGGGAGGGAATCCGGACAGTTCAGGACTGCAGCTTTTGCAAGGTCATCGTCTCCTGACTCAACCTTTAAGAATGTGATTTAAAAGCTTTCTGACTCTCCTCAACAAATGCCCTTTGGCAGGATTAAACTGCACCGCTGCCAATCCAGCTCAATACCAAGCATGTTAATGAGGTGTCTTGGCCTTTTTATTAATTCTACAAGCAGGGTAGTCCATTCAGCAGTGACTGAGAAAGTTTAATCAAATAATCTCATTGTTCCAAATTTATGACCACAATAAAAGAATCTACTAAAGAAATACAAGATGAAAGAACTCATTTTTTAATGCTATATCATCTTATACTAAGAAGCAGTGCAGCCTTGAGACTCACAATAGTGCTAACATCTGCCTGTAACAGGGGTGTTGCTGTCTACAGGAGGGACCTGCATAGCACCTCTGCAAATTCTCTGCTCATGGTTCTTACTGTTACTCACTAAAAATTTATACTGTTAATGGATTTTTTTTAATGAAGTCTTTTAACTTCAAAAAACAGCAGGAAAAAAGTGCAGTGAGACGCTGTCTTTATGATATGATGAAATATATCTACTGTAGGTGACAAAAGGTGAAGAGAAGACACCTTTTTGTATATTGTGGGGAGAAGTGGAGTCTGGGTTGTGTAGCAGGATATTTACAGTAGCTCACAAAATTATTTACAGAAGATCTGGAAAAGTAAGTGTGACTAACTTACGAATATGGTTCAAAATGCATATATGGAAGTAAGTGGCTATGCCCCATTTGATAGAACCATATGGCAACAGTGTAATGCTCCTTGATCTTCTCTGCTCCCAGATAAAAAATTCAGCTGTGGGATTTTTAATGTTTTGAACACATGAGCAGCTTCAAACAGCTGCCATTAATTTTATACAGTAAAAATTGCCTGTCAAATCAGTCTCCAAGTGTTCCTTTCTCTTCAGAAATTTCTCCTGCCGAGAAAGCTGCACAGTCCAAGGCTAGCGACACATTTTCTTCATCAAAAAAATGTCAACTTTAAAAACCACCTTCAAAACTAGAACAGCAAAAGTTTATCTGAAGGGTGAGAATTATCAGATTTTTCTTGGGGCTAGCACACCTTCCAGATAAGCAACTTTAAACATAATATGAATGCCGTGCTCTGATTCACTGAAGCAACTGCCTTCCCCAAGCACAAATCCATTAGAAGTTTTCTTTGAAGTTCTCTCCAGAGTCCTTCATTCTCTCCACTATACCTTTGTGGCTGTTGTGCCTGTTTCCCGCCCTGCCCCCCTCACCCTGTGGGTTTTCATAGAAACACAGAATGGTTTGGGTTGGAAGGGACCTTAAAGATCGTCTAGTTCCAGCCCCCCTGCCATGGGCAGGGACACCTCCCACTAGACCAGGCTGCTCAAAGCCCCATCCAGCCTGGCCTTGAACACTTCTAGGGATGGGGCATCCACAACTTCCCTGGGCAACCTGTTCCAGTGTCTCACCATCCTTACAGTAAAGAATTTCTTCCTAATGTCTAATCTAAATCTACCCTCTTTCAGTTTGAAACCATTACCCCTCGTCCTATCACTCCCCTCCCTGAGAGAGTCCCTCCCCATCTTTCCTGTAGGCCCCCTTTAGGTACTGTAATAGCTGTTGCTATGATTCCCTCTTTTCCTTATTCCCTGATTGTTTGGTTTGCGCCTCAGCCAAACTCTTACTGTGGTCAACGATGTGAAAAGAACAAACTAGGAATGATACACAGATAAATACAGAAAACTTGAATGACAATATCTAGTCTTTCCTTTTTGTAGCCCATTATTTCTGATACAAATTACTTGAAATGGCAGAACCTGAAGGGATACCAAGGCTATGTAGAATGCAGATGGACTTTGAGATTCAAGCCTCTGGCGTTTCTCAAAGTGAGATATTGAAGAGGTCTGCTGTTCTGTATTTTCTGTCATTGACACCTACAGTCCCTTTGGGGCCTCTTGCTCAAGGAAGGAAATGTTACTATTTTTCTGCTCTTTGCATTTCAGTTTTTGATTTGAACTAGGAAGGGAGGCAACGGCACGGCTCATATACCACCAAGACACGATGAGATGTCCTAAAATATTTTTTTCTGAGCTTCTCACCCAACAATGAATAGTAAAACAACCAACAGGACTATTTTCAATTACAAATACAAAGGACTTCTGTTTTCCACTGCATCTGGCAAAGAAGAAACTGAACAGTTTATATTCCATAGCTTCCAAGTAGCAGATTAAAATCAGCTTTCTATAAAGCAGCGTATCTCCCAGGAAATGGGACACTGACCCTCTATGTCCCTTCCTGACTACAACAGGCAGCTACAACATCATTTTTTAGAACTTTCCAGTTGCTTTCAGCAAGGAGTCACACTGGAAATTCTGATGCTTGTTTAGTTTTGCCTGTGCGTTGCAGGGGTCTTGGAACAATGTGGGAGCTCACATGAAAAATGCGTTGCAACATGCCTTAAATTCATCTGACTGCTCTCTCAAACAGTCTCCCTCTCCCTACTTGAGAGAGCAAATGTGAGTCTGTTGAAAGTGGTCGGGCTGATTTTGCTTATTGAATAATAAGACTGAATTTGGCCATTCTCTGTCTGCTCTATCAGTTTTCCTTGGTCCTCTATGTTTATTTAAACCATTTAAAGGTGGTACTAAATATTTTAAAACATGAATGCAAACAAGATTATGCAGGATAGACTAGAAAGCTTCCAGCTATCTATATTTTTTGTTGCTTATTCAAAATACTTTGTGTGTGAAATAGATTATGTTCAAAATTGCACTCCTCTCCAGCCTGAATAACATAGTAAAATTAGTCCCACTGATTCAGCTGGAGCCACTTTGGATACACATTATATTCCTGTGGATGTCAAATTTGACCCCAGCTAGAGAAAATTAATAGTTTTACTGTACAAGCATTTCCATATATCACATAGGACTTTTATAATGTATATTGTATTTCTGTCTAACACCCAAAACCCCTTGGGGTAGGAACATCTGATTAATGGCTCGGGCACATACCCTCAGTGCTAAGCATAAAAATACCAAGAAGCAGGAACGTACATCAGCTACAGAAGATTCAGTTAGAAAAGTACTTGCTTAGGGAGGGAGTTGGGTTGTTTTCTAAAGACTCAGTTCCTAGGGGTGATTTTTTTGAACTAGAGAAGAAGAAGCATGTCAACTTCATGCGGTAGTTTCTGCAGTTGTGATTTTGTTGTCCAATGAAATATCTTTGCTATCTTATCCTACTAATGTCACTGTATCCTTTAACTGTCTTCTTTAAATGTAAAAGTCTATCTTGGGGGAGAATAAAAAAACTCACTTACCTTTCTCATGAAATGAGTAATATTTTTGATAAGTGTAAACTTCCATCCCAGACAAACATTTGCCAAGCTAGTATTGATGGGAGGTGAAAATAAATACAGTTTAAATTATATTTTCCTCTGATACGGCATCACATTTTAGACAACATAATGCTAATATATCTTAATGGCTGTGCCTTTTAAGAGCTGACTATCAGTCAAGCATATAATTTCATGTTGTCTGGAAAAAAATAAAAAGGTGTACCTAAGAGGACAAAGTAAGTCACCACACTCTGGAATATGTACTAATTGTTCCCTTGATATAGTGCTCTGCCATTTTAAAAATTACAGTATTTCCTAACTAATCCGTGTTTGGATGATTGTAGGGGTTTTATTGAAGTAATGCACTAGTAAGAGGTTCAGAAAAGCAGTTTACTGTGGCTCCAGCTCGGTGTTGCATACCGTGCTAGGTGGCTCCAACCTAAACTTTGAGTCAAATCCTGCTCCATTTTGCCCACTATTACTTAAATAGGTACATACTGTTTAGCAAACTTCTCTTTTTAACTGGTTTAGGTTAACTCTTGGTAGCATTGCTAGTATACTACAATACTTTTTCTCTCCTCATATTAAAAATCTTAAGTAGCTACATAAATCTACACATTCCAAATCATGTGGGATCTTTTAATGTCCAACGCCATACTGTCACGTTTCAGTTTGGCTACAATGCTTAAACAGAACTATAATAATATACACAATTTTGCCTGCGTGTCTCCAGCAGCTGCTACTTTTCAAGAGGAAACATCGCTTATAGAAAGGTTTGATAAGATCCTAAGAGCCAGCTGTGCTGATGTTGCCTCTTAATATAATTTGGAGATGTCACCTTTATTAAGCATTTCAGTGAACTTTAAGATTTTCACTCCTGTGCATGCTTTTTCTCTCACAAGATGCATGCTCACTTCAAGTCTGTCAGCACTGCCACCCAAGCTGTCCGAAGTCACTTGCCTGCATGACAGAAAAAAGTATTAACACCCATCCATCATTTAATCTACACCTTGAAATGACAGCAGCTGGGAAAAGAATAAAATGGCAGAAAAACAAGCTTTACTGGACAGAGGAATGAGACGGTTCTGGCATACTGAAATGGAGATGTGTGTAATAGGGCCTCTGACTTACGTGGCTCCTCTCTGGAGCTACAGAAAACGGGTAGCTAAATACTTCAGTGACAGAGGCAAAATGTCTGGCAGGGCTGACCAAGCCTCTGCTCCTCTGCACCAGCCCATGGCGAGAGGCAGGCGACTGAGTGCTCGGCAGGTGTCACTGCTTGGCTGGTCAACAGTGTCGCTTGCTTGGTTGTTGGAACCTTTGCTTGCTCTGAGACTCTTGAGCTTCACACTGTTTTCTCATGCCGATGTGAACCAGTCCTGTACTGAGCACAGCCAGTCCGGACTTACATTTCTGGACCTCTATTACGATATTTTTAGTACACTTTTTGAGAATCTTGTACGTACAATAATGGAGGAATTTGACCCTAGATACATGCGGCATTACAGGCAACTCGCAGATGAAATCCTATCCTTGTCCATAACATAAAGCCAGAGAGAGCATGGGCTCTGCATATGGAATGACGCTGAACTTAGGAGGCCTGACTGAAATGTTTAATCCCAGTCACGCCTGTTATCACTGCTCCTGCTCTGAATGCCCTGAAGAGACTTAAAGCAAGCCAGTTATGGGTGTCTGTAGATTTAGCGAGCGCTGGGTTTTCCTCCTCTCATCTTAACCTAAATCAAACTTCTGCATTCGTTCGTGTACCTTGCGAGGAGGTCTGTCACACTGCAGGATGGCAGCGTCAAACGCCTGCACAGTTGCTGGCACTGCAGCCAGCAGTTCACCTGTATTGGATTTTGGAACCGGCCTCCACAGCAACAAGTATTTTCACTTTCACAGGCTCAAAATAAGGGTTGCATAGGAAATAAAATAAACTTAGCACATTATTTAGTACATGTGTATTTAAGATGGTAATTAGCTTGGCTTTCATCTGCTGGAGATTTTTTTACTTTCTGATAATGGTGCAGTGATCCTTTGATAATGAAAGGTTGCATTTAACTGATACCAGCTTGCTTCCACATTCAGTACCTTGGTGTTTTAATGTTACAAGTAAACGGAGCTTGTGCAGTGGTGAAAGGGAACAATCTTTTCTCCTTGGACTTCATTATTTTTCATGAGAGACACATACACAAAAAATTCTTCAACTGTCTCTACTTGTAGGTGATCAAATTTTGTCTTGAGTATCTATTATTGGATTTTAAGCTTTTGTTTGTGAATAAAGTGTTATCTTTCCCCTTTACTCGGCCCTGGTGAGTCACATCTGGAGAACTGTGTCCAGTTCTGGGCTCCCCAGTTCAAGAAGGATGGGGATCTATCTACTGGAGAGAGTCCAGTGGAGGGCTATGAAGACGGCCAAGGGACTGGAGCACCTCTCTTATGAGGAAAGGCTGAGTGACCTGGGTCTGTTTAGCCTGGAGAACAGAAGACTGAGGGGGACCTCAATTAATACTTACAAATATCTAAAGGGTATCAAGAGGATGGGACCAGGCTCTTCTCAGTGGTGCCTGGTGACAGGATAAGGGACAACGGACACGAATTGGAAGACAGGAAGTTCTGTCTGAATACAAGGAAAAACTTCAGTACTTTGAAGGTGGCAGAGCACTGGAAAAGGCGGCCCAGAGAGGTGGTGGAGTCCCCTTCTCTGGAGACATCCAAAACCCGCCTGGACGCATTCCTATGCAACCTGTCTAGGTGAACCTGCTTTGGACTAGATGATCTCCAAAGGCCCCTTCCAGCCCCTGCCATTCTGTGCTTAGCTACACGTGTATGCTCACACATTTACTTATGCTTAACTGTGTGTGTTAAAAACAAAGTTGCTTGGTAAAAGCTCGGGTGTCGATGGCAGCGCTCCACCAGCACTCTGGGGAAATCAGGCCGGTGCTCCTGTGGCCTCAGGACCGTGACTGTCACACCCCGCCCGCGCTGTCCCTGGCTCGGCCCCACCGAGGAGCGCAGGGCCACCCTCGGCCCCAGGGCTGCGGGCCGTGGCCTCACGCACGGCCGCCCTTTCCGCCGGGGAACGCAGCAGCCGCCCCGCGCAAGGCCCGCTCCGCCCGCCGCGGGCCCCTGCTCCCTCGCACTGCGCCCTCCGTCGCTCCCTCCTAACGGGCGCCGGACGAGGAGGCACCACCGACGCCGCCCTTTGCCAGAGGCCGGCCCCGCTTCGCACCCCGCCGGCTCGGCTCCCTCAGCGCCGCGGCCGCGCCCCGGCCACCCGCCCTGAGCCCACTCCGCCCGGCCGTCCCAGAGTTGGTAGGGAGCGAGCACCGTGCTCGCCCCGGCCGGCGCTCCCCTCGCTCCTCGGCTGGGCCTGCCTGAGGGACGCGAGGCCGCCAGGCCGCCCCCGGCCCGCCTCACGGCCGCCCGCTAGGGGGCGAGCGGGGCGGGCGGTTATCGGCGGCGGCGGGGCGGCGGGGCTCCCCCCGCTGGCGGCCGGGGGCAGCGCGCCGGGTGGGGGGCGCGGAGCGCGCCCTGCCCTGCCCGGCCCCCGCCGCCGGCGCTCCGCAGTTGGCAGCGCCTCGCAGGCGGCAGCGGCGGTCCGCCCGGCTTCCCTGCCTGCCTGCCTGCCCGCCCCTCCCGCCGGCGGACAGCGCCAGCCTGGTGGACCCTCCGCCGCCTGCCCGGCTCCCTCCCCTCCTTCCTTCCCGCCTCTCGCCCGGCCGGTGAGCGCCGCCGGCTCGCCCCGCCGTGAAGTCTGGGCGCCCCCCAGCCACTGCTGCTGCTCCCCATGGGGATCCGCGAGTTCCCCAACGGCTCCGCGCGGGGCAAAGCCGCCACCCTGTGAGTACCGCTGCGGGGGGCGCCGGGCGGGCGGGCCGGGAGGGACGGGGACACCCCACCTCACCCCACCCTACCTCAGCCGGCGGCGCCGCCCGCCCCCCCAGGGGGGTCGAGTCGCTCCAGCGGAGGGCGGCGAGGAAACTTTGCGGCGGCGGCGGCGGCGGCGCCGGTCCCGCTTCACCTGCCGGCGGAGGTCCCGCCGCCCGCCGCCAACTTCGCCTCGGGCCGGCGGAGGGCGGCGGCCCCCACGGCGGCGCTGCCAGCTGTCCCCCTCCCCGGCCCTCCATCCCCCGCTGACGCCCCTCTCCCGTCCCCCAGCGGCATGCGGCGCTCCCCCGATGTCAGCCCCCGGCGGCTGTCCGACATCAGCCCCCAGCTGCGGCAGCTGAAGTACCTGGTGGTGGACGAGGCCATCAAAGAGGACTTGAAGTGGTCGCGCTCCGTGGAGGACCTCACCAGCGCTTCCGTGGGGCTCACCTCCATCGAGGAGCGGATCCTCCGCATCACCGGCTACTACGGCTACCAGCCCTGGGCCGCCAGCTACAAACGTGAGTCCCCCGGTGGCGGCCGGGCGTAGGGGGCTGCGAGGAGGGAGGGGGGAGAAGCGCCGGGGCTTTGCGTGGGGGACCACCCAGAGTGCGGGTGCGGGGGGGACCGATTGCTTTACCCGTGGGAAAAACTCGCCCCGTGGAAGCGCTCTCACTCCGTGCGGAGAATTCTGTGCCCGTGTTAGTCCTTAGGCAGTTGCTGGCTCGCGGGAGCGTAGTGCTAAGAATCACGACAGCTACGTTCTGCTAAGAAAATAGGTCAAACATTTGTCTTAATGTTGCAGACGCACTAAGTGATGCTGATGACCGTGTTTGTGACAGCCGTGTAAAAGGCCCGGCGCATTCATGCACATACTGTTTTCACAAGTAATACATTATCAGTGCGTCTTTCCATTGTTTTAGGGGTCTGTCAGATTTTCACAGCCCTTGATCTGGATGTTAAGCCTTTTCCTATGCCAAGTGGAACTGTTTCTTCCATACGCCTGCCCTTGAGAAAGAAAGTTCCTATGATATCAATATGAAGAGTGACATAGCTGTATTCCTCCACATATGTATTTACAAAGGAAGAGATTACCTTGAGTGATTGTAGCGTATCAACTAGTATTTTTGCATGTAACGCCCTGTTTCTTGTCCATCTTTCATCACCACGGTGGCAATTGCATGAATTAACAAGTTCTAAGAATAACTTACCTGAAGTCATAAAAATATTTTGGGTATCTTAATGTCGTTTGTAACATCATAGGGGTTTTTGTTGTAAAAAGGATTCTGTTGTAACAGAAATCATTGCTTTGCTGGGAAGACTGGCTCTGCTAAAGTGATTGTTTTCATGTTGTACTTTCCTAAGTATTAAGTGTAAACATTCTGAAATGTTTACTCATGGATTATCTGTGTGGCGGCATGCTTAATAATGGAAGAGAATGATACAAGAAAGTGTGGTATGCAGTACTAGTGCAGTTTTTCTGAGGAAGAGCCACTTCTGATTGCCTGGTAATAGGACTTTACAAATAAATATTCTAAGACTTCTTCTGTAAGAGCCTTTTTCTTGGTTGCGATTATGACAGAAATATCTGATATTTGCTACTTTACTCACAGGGAGTATGAGATTTCTCTAAGAGCAATTCCATTGCCTGGATTGGGACCACTTGAGAGTAAAAGCTTATTCAGGTCAGTTTTCAGGATCAGATAATATGCTGATGCCAGACTGAGTTGGATGTTAGTGCTTCTAGTGACTAATAGTCCAGCTGAAGTTGCACTGAGCTGCTATGGCTGAACCTTCTGAAATAATAAAAGTCATGCTGGCTCCTCAATTATAACGTATTTGTTGAAATTTATAACTGAAAAAGTTAATCACAAGCCTAAGCCTGCTATTCTAGTTATATTTTCTCTCGTAACTCGTTCTGAATAACAAAATTACATACTTGAGTTGCAGTGGTGGGGGATAAATATACGGAGTGTCTGAGTTTCATAAATGTATGTCTAAAAATAATAGGTTATGTGAAGTCACTGCCAATTTAAAATCTGAGTTGCTAGGGATGTAGGAGAACACGCAGAAGAAAAGACCCATCTCTCTAGCTGGTATAATGTGGCATGGCTGAAGCAGAGCTGTGCTGATCTGCATCAGCTGAATAGCGGACTGAATGGGCGTAAATAGGGTTGATCATCAAAAGTGGGAAGTCGACTTTGTAACAACTACTTTGAAACCTCTTTGAATACTCCTTCAAGCTGGGCTTATGCCCAGTTTTGGGATATGGACTTTCCTTGTGACTTTTCAGTTAGAAGGTTTAATTGGCCCAAGAACTGTGAACAAGTGATTTTTATTAAGTTCAAATTGCACCCTGGGTACTTTTTGTCATCTTGTTCTGCATGCTTGTAGATATTTAGGTGCTGTTGGCTCTATGTGTGTAATTGTGGCGTACATTAAGAATGGACCTGCTTTCTGGAAAATAAGTCTATAATCTAGTCTGATCTAGATTTGGGTTATCTTTCTCAGTTACATTCTTTTTTATTGTAACTGAATCACCTGCAGGGACAGATCTGGGTTTTGTTTTCACTGGAGTATATTCCTTTCAGACTTTTAGAGTGTTTGTGTGTAGATACATATAGTTATGTATAAAATCGTTTGAGATGTTCAGAAAGCTTTTCCTAGGTTTTTTTAACAAAACTCCACGAGGGAAACTACCAGAGATAATCAGAAATAGTGTTGCCGTGACCCCAGAACTTCCTTGGAGAGTAGTTTTGTTGTAGTAAAAAACTGAGCATTTAAAACATACTGGGATACCTCAAGGTTATGTACCAACTTCAGTTTTTAATATACTTATAAATTAGATGGAAAGAGGGGAGGAAGAAGTGAAAATCTGGTGAAGACACAAACTGATATGGATTGGACGGAATGAGAAAGGACTCGTCATTACTCTAGGGAGACCTGACCCAGCTGGGTGAATAGCCCAAACATCAACTAATGACATTCAGTTATAACAAATATAAGACTCATGTTTCCTGAAAATGCTGAAATAACTTGCAAAATTTTACATCATTACATCAGCTGGTGAGAGGGAATAGCTTGAGTCTGTACATGACTCAGGGAAGACCTCTGCTGTTTGACTGCACTTGCAAACCCGATTTTAGGAACTGCAATAATGTAATGTACTTCTGTGTTATGATGCCTTCAGAGAATTTAGTGGTACAGCCTAGTGAAATACTGTGCTATATTGGCTATCTCCTCTCAAAAAAGATTACAGAAGGCTCTGAGATGAGTAAGGAGGAGGAGCACAGACAATCTATAAAAAATCTCAAGAGTTTTGCCTGTTTACCTTGAAGAGGTCGAAACAAAAGTATGGAAAGTACTGACACACGTTGCTCAGGCAGATAGAGAATTTTTCTTCTTATTGTGTTATAAGAGAGAAGCAGGTGGACAGTCAATGAAGCTGAAAAGCCATCAATTAAAAACTGATAGAAAAATAAATAATTTTTAAGAAAAAACATAATTTATTCTTGAGATCAAGAATTCAAGGGCTTGTTATTGATAGCAGTGACAAGATGTAGAATTGTAATAAATTGGGAAAAATATTGGAGAGAATATTAAACTGCATTATTCAGAATTCAAATTAGACCCTTATAGGCTGGGAGTGGGGCTGCTTCTTGAGGTTTTCTTGCACTTCCCTCCATAGTGTCTGCCCACCTTCAGAAAGAGGATAGGAGTGTGTCCTGATCCAATCTGGCAGTTCTTATTTTCCTGAAATTCTCACTATTGATTTTCAGGGTAACTAATTATGTGAATAACTGCTCTCCAGTTTAAACCAAGTATGCATATTTTTCCCATGGGGACTATTTTGCGGCATCTGATTTGATTCCTTAAATGCAAAGGCAGAGGGGAAGAAACACATGTAAGATGCAGGCAGATTGTAGAATCATACTCTGATGCAGCTACATCAATAACAGAGCTCGATATTTGTGGAATTCTAGTTAGCAACAAGAGGTATGTTAATTGACTTTTAAATCTCTTTAATTAACACATAGGGATCAAAGAATTTATTTAATAAAAAAAACCAAAACCAACAAAACAACACAAAATTTGTAGATCCCAGTGACAGCGTTTTTGTTGTATGGCTATCAAGCCATCGTTAGAGCTGTATTAGCAGTGCTGTTCTCTTCCATGAAGATTAAGTAAATTACCATGATTTCTGCCTCTAAAAGCCTGTAACTTCATTTTAGTAGCAGAGACAAGTTTGGAGGTGAACAGGCATATTTTGAGTTTCCATTTCACGCCATTATCATTAGGAATTAGATTTCTAAATATTTTTAGAAGTATAGTCCCTAGGAGCTTCTCTGTACTTGAGAAATACAGGTGTCACTGAACTCTTGAACTGTCTTGCTGATCTATATGGAAGACTATGTCTATGTGTCTATTTTAATTATTGTAGCAATTGGCAGGGTGCTTGTTTCCACCTGAAATGTGCACAGCTAGCACGTTTGCCAAACATTCATTTTTCTCTACATTAACTAGGTCTATTTTGTGGCAATTCAATATCACAGTCTGTCATTATGTGATTAGTATTTTAAATACATTCATGTGGGCTTGAGCCAGCTATCCCTATTTTGCAATCTTTGCCTCTTCCTACGGAGCACCCGCTTCTATTCCTTGTTTAAGATTAGGTTCTTCTAAAGCAGGGACTTTAAAGTATCCTAAACATGTGTTCCTAAATACAGACTTGTTATGGACAAATCAGGATTATATGGGTTGCTCCCTCCTTTTAGATGCCCAAGAGACCACCTGGCCTCCCGCTTTTATTCACTTACCTTCTTTATGTGCTTACAGATGTTACTCTACCTACAGAAAGAATATTAAGAGAACAGTATGTATTTTTAACTCCTCTCAGTTCTATTTCGTGGTAATTGACTGCAGTCTGTGGTTCATTGCTTGTGAACATATATTTCTATGAGACTTTGACCCTGTGAATAATTCCAGGTTGTTCCAGTGACACCTTTTAAGTGGTATGCTGTTGTTCAGGTGTAAGGGAAAGATTGTGTCCAGTAACTGAAGTTCTCTGGCTCTACTCCTCCCTGCTACTTTAGCTTCCTATTTTTAATGTTTCTTCATAGTTATTTCGACAATAACAAAATAAACCATACAGTTTTAATGCCCAGAATTTCAATGTAGTACTCATCCAGCGTGTAGCACAGTAGGTCTTGACCTGGATATTGAATTTAAATGCTATCACTAATATAAGTAGCATCTTGGAACACATTGGCTTACAAATGTCCTGAACATTGCTCAAAAAGCATAACTGTCTGTGTATGAAAATGCCTCAGTTACTGAACTTTGATAGCCTTTCAAGATAGTAGTTTAGTGTTGGTTTCAGCTAATTAAAAGTATGAGCATTGTACCCTTATAAATATTTGAGCATGAGTTATACAGATAAAGACCAGTGTTTCCAGCAGATCCCCGACGTTCCTCCTTCTGATCTGATTTTCATGTGCCATTGAATGCTGTAACTATCACGCTTGCTAAAAGCAAATCCAGTGGGGATCTGAATCAGGGAATCAGGATAAAAATATTAATGCTTGAAATTTGTGCAAATACTGTTTTCACATATTTGCATCTGAGCGAGAATTTAACTGGTTTTTTGAGGTGATATACAGGAATGTCCAGAAGTTCAAAGACAGAAGTTGAAGAGTTTTGTTCGCTCTGGGGAAAGCCATTTTTAGGCCAGCTGTAAGCGATTCATTTAAAACTGATTACTTGCTTTCCAATACATAAATATTGAATGCAGTGCTCTTTTAACTAATGCAAGACTTGGTGGTATCATTCATGTAGCTGTTCCTGGCGTCAAATGATTATGTGAGAACGACGCTTTTCACGTGAAAACATGTAGAGTAACCTCTAGATGTCTTACTCTGGGAGAGAAACTTGGATAGCAGCCCCAGGGTGAATCTATAGGTCAACTTGCCCCCCTGCCCCAAGCTTAGAAGACAAGTGAAAATATGTGCTTTATCTCCTTGCTTTAAGCCAGGCTTATGGTCTCTGAGGCATGATTCATTTTTTTTCTAATGTTCTTCGTTGGCAATACTAACACAAGTAATTGTTATGCTAGCGAGAAAAGCTAAGAAAACACGGTAACTCCTACAGGTGAAAGAAAGCAATGATAATGAATTGCGTTGCAGATTTAAAAGTATGGTAGCATTGTTGTTTCAAATGTCAGCAATAGTTGTCTGCTGCAAGCTAAACCTACATGTGGTTGTACACAAACCAGGGATATTCCTCATTTATATCCACGTGACAGCTCACACAAAACCTCCTAAAGCCATTTTCCCATGCGTACAGTAGGCATTGTAACTGAGAATAACTGTCCCCACAGACATCCTCTTAAAATATTTCAGAGACCTAATCATAAGCCTGCAGTGGATATCCCAGAATATTACAAGACACATTTCATGTTGGAAAGGGAACCCATTGGCCCCCATGGACTTTAACTCTTTGGGTGGTCTTGCACCTGAGCATGAGTATGGAATAGCACAAGAGTACAGGTGATGAATACTCAGCAGCTGCAGAGATACCTCATGAAAAAGGGAGATCGAAATATAGCCAGCCTTTCAAAAGTTTCCTTTTCAAGACGATTCCAATGGAGAAGAGACATGAGGGTTCTTTGGCTTTTGGCAGGTGGTAAGAAAAGTATTTTTTGGCCAATACTAAGCTGAAAACTGTTTCCTGTTACAATATAGAGCTTCATTAATCAAGATTTTGACTTTGAAATTGCTTGCTGAGAAGCCAAGCAAATTGTAATTTGAAATGTTTTCCTAAACATTTTGAATTGTTTAGTAAATATTTAGTAAACTGTAAATGTTTAGTGAACATTTAGCAACTTGTTTACTAAAGAATTTTAATTGTGTAGTGTTAAGTAACCATCATTTTTTACTAGTCAGCTGGATAAATATTTTATATTTTGTATCTAGTTTTCACTGTGAAGAAACTAAAAATTACCACCTACAAAATGGCCCCTCTTTTTTTTTGTTTGTTTGCTGTTTAGACAAACTAATTGGTTGCTTTCAACTTTTTTTTTTCAGTGCAGCTTTAATTACATGTCATCTACAGTATGCCATTTATGCAAACAGTTCGTGGGACAGCAATTAGGGGTCTGTTGGCTTCCAGCATTCATTTTATACCCTTAATGAATGTTATCATTGAATGCTGTTATTTCGATAGAATATACCACTGAAGTCTCCATCGTGAAAACCTACTACTAATGCTAGTTATATGTCTTTGTAAAGTCAGTTACATGTTAGCAGTTTTGAAGAGTGTTATCTGGAATTTGAGAGTCCTTTCATTGGTGAACTGTATTTTTTTCAAATAGAAATGTGAACGTGTTCACTAATCAATGTGTTGAATCCATAACAATGGATTGTTGCTAAAAACACAAACTACTCTGTATTGATATGTAATAGTGAGGGAGCAAGCTAATTTGTTAATAAAGAATTTGGAGGCTATCAAGAATTATGAACAAATGCTTCTTTTTGGAACTGTCTTTATCAGGGTAAATTTCTGTAATCGTTCTGGAGTGTACTGTGCGGTATGTATCTGCAACTTAAATCAATGATTTGTTTAATAAAAGCAATTAGTTGCGTAAGATAATGGCATTGGAATCTGTCTGAAAAGTCTGTGCTGATCTACCATAATATCAGATACCGTTGTGTAACTGGAAACACAAAGCCACAAAAGGACAAAGACTCTCGGTCCCAGATGTTTGTCCCTCTTGAAATTGCTTAGTCCATCACCAGTGGTGCTCATTAGCCTAATAGCTAATTTTACCAGATTCTGGCTCATGTCAGGGCTGTCTTCAAGGTGAGTTTTTGTGCCCTAATCTCTCTTTAATGTAATGAGGTGTTCGTGTTTCATATTCCTAGTGTAAATCAGAAGATGCTGATAATTGCTGCCATTTACTTGAGGTCAAATAAGCCTCAGGATAAAGAGAGGGATGGAAAAGTTACATAAAGGCAACTTTGGCCCTCTGGCAAAGTGCCCTGCTTGGAGCATTTGAGGGCATAGTTCTGTCCCTCTCTGTTTTGGAAGCTGAAGCTGTAGAGTTTCCACTATTGCTAGTGAATGATGACTACTCTGAGAACAGTAATACAACGATCATTTATGTTTGGAGAAAGAAATTTATCTGCAGGTCATGGTTCTTACCTAGGGAATAGCTAGCCTTCGTGCAATATATCTTCTTGTAGTACCTGCTTCCCTGAACATTTTTGATTCTCTGATTATTTTCGCTGGACACATGTTACTTCATTCCTCTGCACACCTATGGAAGAAGAAAGATGCTGTGATTGCATGGAAGGCAACTGTTTGCTTTATGAACCACTCCATGAAAAATGCCATAGATAGAAGGGATGCAGGGGTGGTATTCCCTGATTTCATTTTCTTTAAACTTTGGCAAGCTTGTGCTGCATTCAGCCAGCTCCCCTTACAAAAAAAAGTGCTTTTAAGTGGTTTCAGACACCTCTATTTTTCTCTTGAACTTGAGGGCTTCATGAGGTTCATTTTTGACTTTTACATTGGAAATAGCACAGATTTGGTGCTTTTCCTCACTATCTCTTCTTCACACCAGCTAAGATACCAAAGTAGCATGGAAATTGAGCTTGTTGGCCTGCTGTCCATACATGGACAGGAGACAAGTCATTTGACTCAAACTTGCTGGCAGTTGTGCTGTTTGTGAGCCCTGTGGCAGTCTGGGGACTCTGCCTCATCCAGGGCATCTTGCTTTGGCTTTGCCAGATCCATGCAGTTGTGTGAACAGAGCACAACCTTGTGCTCAGGTGAGAAGTGAACTGAGGACCTGCCCCTTCAGAGATGTCATGCTTGTATGAGGATGATGATGGTGTCTTCACAGTCATGTCCTGAAAGCCTGGAGTTGGCTTTCCTTTTTCAGACAGTAACTTGTATCCAGACAATGCTGTTTATCAGGGGTTCAGTAGGGATTATCTGTTAGCAAATTTTTGCCCTAGCTGAAATACTCAGTGCCAGGATTAACATCAACCAAGCGGTGTTTGCACCGTGAAACAGGAAATACCTCTTCATGGCTTTATGATTCTGTTGGCTCTCCTGGTTGCTTTATGCAATGTCTTTTGAAAGCTTTGAAACTGATTTAATAACATATGTAGCCATTTATACTAGTATTTGTTCAGGCAAACTAGCATGGTAATAGTCTTATGGTAATCTTGTTTAATTTTTCATCTTAGACACTAGCCACTACGTATGGTTTTGGGTAGTACTTTCCATGGAACAGAAATGCATAACAGAAAACATATTGTTTCTTGTACTTTTGCTGAAATTATTTTTTTCTGTGTAGCATTTAGTTTTACAGAGTCCCACTGGCCTGGTAACTTCTTAGTTGCGGATCTTTCTTCCTTTCAGAAACAAGACATTTATAATGTAAAGAAATATGTTTAGGTTTGATTTTCAGAGGCTAGTTAAAGAGAAGAAATTACAAAATAATGTAAAAGTAGAAAAAGGCAGGCAAGAAAGAAACCCCTGAAAGTCAGTAGAGCCATGGAAAATGTCTGTAATCAAAGTTAGGAGTCTGGATCACTTTCAAGTTGAGGAGAAGAGTGAGAAAAGAGCAGAAAAGGTTTTTTTTTTCCTTACAGATTCATCTTCCTGACACTTTTACATCGCATGTTGTGATTAGAGGCCTCTGTTATATTTCAGCTATTTCTTACGTACATTACAAGTGTATTCTGTGGTCCTGAATTTGGGAGCTCATGTTTCATAGAAGCCAGAGATTTGCCCCGACAAGCCAAATTATGGTGCATCCAGGAGTTAAAAATCAATTTAAGCTGTATGTGTAGTCATGGGAATGACAGGTGGGTCTTGACTTAAAAATGAAAGTAAGCCCACATTTAATTAGTATTGTAGGTATCTCATGGGACTCCCGCATCCAGCCACATGAACTTTCTCCCAATATATAGGGAGTGAAGCCCTTTTTCAAAAGATTGTCTTTTTGTCTTCAGTCTGGGAAAATACATGAGTTGGAATGAAAACTAGATTAACATGGAGGAATAGAGCTGCTGTATGCATGACTTCAGGGATTTCAGGGGGTTATCTGACTTCTGGATGGTTTCTCCAGCGTGCCAAGTTATCCTGGGAGAATATGAGTGCACAACGACATTTTAAGTCACAGTCACTGCATTCCTGCAGTTGCCTTGTAAGACTTACAGTGATCCTCTAGAGGGTGCCACATAGAATCTCACCTCTGGTTCCTGCTCATAAAATTACTTCACAGTCTTTGGGAAGAATTATTTAATAAACAACTTGTTTAATAAGCAACTTCTTTATTTGCTTTTCTTGTTTTCAAAGACAGAAAGTAAATATAGTATCCTTTGCTATTTCAAACTTTACATCTTAGTAATGTGTAGTTTAATATCTGCAGGAAAACCTTTGTCTTTTGCAAATAGTGATGTCAAGAGGTAGAGGACTGCATAAGCATTCTGACTTCTTGCAGGGTGAGATGTAGTTTTGTGTTTTATAATATTTCTCCGAATGACAACAGAAATGGGCAGTAAGTCATAGAAACATGAACAAGTACATTCTTTGTAGGGAAATGCATGGACAAGAAACACATCTTGAATCTTGTACTGGGAGCAGTACCTTGGACCTTCTGTTTCTGGCATGTGCATAGTAGAAGTTGAGTCTCACTGGAAGTCATTCTGGCACACAATATTAGGTATTCTGTATTTTTTTCTAGAAAACTCAGAAAGTGAAGAGATTTTTGCATAGCATCTTTGTAGGAATCTTTGCTGTTAATATTACTTTGAAATGATACTCGTATACCAGACAGTGTTTTCTTTCTGCATGTCGAATTCTTTTACATCCTACAATAACTCTTCTCTAAAAGCACAGTATCTCTTTTCTACATAATAAAAATACATTGAAAGTGGGAATGTTATCAGAATCTCTAGAGTGTAAACCTAGACTCTCTTATGACTCCCTAGGTACTTTTCATTTCTTGATGAACTTATTGCACAAAGGAAACTGTGAAATTCACCTCCAGTAAAGCACTTCTGGCTCAAAGTAATATATTATTCAGCCCTGCAAGTGTAATGATATTGCAAATATGAGAGAATTAGAAAAGCTATTGGGATGAATCCCTCACTCCAGTCAAGCTCATGGCACTTCTGTCAGTAAATTCAGTCAAGACAGGTTTCACCCACCAGGCTTAAGTCTTTGCGTTTGCCTTTTAAGCAGGGTTCCTGCTTTATATGCTGAACATCTGTTCCTAAGGCAACTGCATCCAATTACACCTACCCATACACGGTCTTTATTATATGTTCCTGAGCACTATTGAGGAGCTCTATTTAAATTATAGAATAATTATTTCTTTTAATAGATGTGCAGTTTTAATTTCCTTTAATCTTGAAATTGGTATTTAATTAGTACTTAATAGCTTGTCCCAACATGGGTAGAAAGCATGTACAGCAATTAGAGAAGAGACCACTCTTTCTTCCCATTGCCTAGAAAGCTGACTACCCAGAGACCAAGTGCTGAAAAGAGAAAGAACATATATAGTTATTTGCAGTTTTAGGTTAGGAGTTAAGGATTGAGACCTCTAACAGGGCATGCTATGGAAACACTGGGATAGGAGAAGAAGGTCCTAAAACAGGTCTGTTACTGGTATTTCATATATAATATATAAATTTTATATATATATAATTCATGTTTCTGATCTTGCAGTTTTCCCAGGTTATAATATAATTCAAAGTAATTCACGTGTGCTGAGCAATTAAGTTTGACACAATAGTCTGTCTATAAGGAAAAATCCTTGTGACAGTGTTTCTTTGCAATTTATTTAATGCAAATTAAAAACTGCATAAATCAGTGTTTTGATGGATGTTTGATCTATTTGAGAAAAATATATTTCTTCTGGTAATATTTCTGAGTGAGAAATTAAACATTATAGCACCATGTTGTGAAATTAGGTCTTTGATATCTTGTTTGCAAGAAGCACCATTTCCTTAAGCATAAAACCCTTTTCAAACCAAGTACATCATTCATTTTATTTAAACTGGTTCTCTGTTGATTTCAGTGGAGTAAAGTACTACTTAAGCAGCACAAGGTTGTAGAATCCAGCTTAAAATAAGTAGCCTGAAAAAGACTAATAAAGACAATTATCAGTTGCAGAGTTTGGGGAAAACAGCATTAAATTTTCAAATATCTAGCTGAGAAAAGTAATAATTCAGATGTCCTGGATCCCAAATGTGGCATATGACAAGAAACTACAGTTAAAAAACTTTTTGTGATCAAATTTAACTCTGGGTCAGGTTTTTGGAAAAATAAAAATTTTGTCACACACATACAGACTTGTAGACTGTAAGAGACTCATAGTCTCTTATACAGAACACAAGTCTTCATGTTCTATATAATCCTCACCTAAGGGACTGTCATCTTTAAGGATCCACTGTATTTGCACATGATTATCTGTGATTTGAACAAGTGAAATTGGGGGAGAGGGAGAGAAATGCATCTTAGCTACTGGGAGGTGAGTCCTGGGGCCTACAGGATAGTTGGGAAGGCACTCTTTATCAGGGTGTCTAGTGATAGGATGAGGTTTTAAACTGAAAGAGGGTAGATTTAGATAAGATATTAGGAAGAAATTCTCTACTATGAGGGTGGTGAGACACTGGAACAGGTTGCCCAGGGAAGCTGTGGATGCCCCATCCCTAGAAGTGTTCAAGGCCAGGCTGGATGGGGCTTTGAGCAGCCTGGTCTAGTGGGAGGTGTCGCTGCCCGTGGCAGGGAGTTTGGAACTAGATGTTCTTTAAGGTCCTTTCCAAGCCAACGCATTCTATGTGGGAATTTGTACTGTCGCTTTCTGTTCTTGGGTGCTAGATTTATGACTTTGCATGGGAAGTGAAAAGCAAGGGAGGGTTCTGTGATGAAAATGATGCAAAAGTTTGGACAAAGACTCCCATGAACATCAGGACAAAATACTCCATACAATGTTCTTTTTTCTTTTTCCTTCCTGAAAGACAAGTGACTTCATTGATGTGATATATAGCTGCAAGTCCTCTGCGGGTATGTTAGCCAATAGTAATATACAACTGCAGGCAAGTAAACAAGTAAGAATCAGTCTTCCTAATTGAATTGCGCTGCAGTAGATGGCTTGGGTAGCCGTCTAATGCCCTTCCTGGTATAGACTTCGGCAAGGAGAGGAAATTGACGAAGACAAGAAAGGGAAGGGTACCAGCTTTTATTTTTAGATCAAACACACCAGTTTATCAGTGTTTCAGCTAAGTGCCAGCCAGCAGCAGCCTGGAAAGCCAGAAATAATTAAGCTTGAATTACCTAGACTAATTTTCAGGTTCTGCATGGTTGGGCAGAAGACTGAAACCCCTCAAAGTTTTGGTGAATCTAAGTTCAATTAACTTCAGTGAGATTTAGATGCTCAAATATAAGGATCTGTGCCTTAGATTCATCCCGCTGCCTTGGTCTTCATTCTCATGGTAGTGGAGTTTCTCTAGGGTGTAGCCTGGGATCTGTGACTACTTGCATGTCATCCTTCTCTGAGAGGGACTTTGTTGCCTGATTTGGCACCATGTTTGATCCCTAGGTCATTCTTTCACCTCAGGCACTCAACTTCTTCATTTCTGTTGTCTCTATCCTATTAACCACTTCACCTGTCTTCTCTCTCAACTGCTGATGAATTTTTTTCCTCTTCTATTTAGGTTTCTGATCTGTCACTGTTAGGTCTCTTTCTTTCTTCTGACAGCCAGCTGCACTACTAGCTTCAGTACTAGTCATGGATAGAAAAAGATCAGAACTAAAAGAAAAAGAGACTTAGAAAGGGTAACAACACGCTGGGCACTGATATGCTAAAAAGAAAAACTGTGAACATGTTCTGAATTTTCTGTAGGAAACCCAGAGATACAAGGTGGCCAGTGCCGGAAAGACAATTCTCAAAGCAGTTTGGGGAAAACGTCAAGGGGGGAGGCTGGAAAATGAGTTTTACAAGTTAATTTTAACACTTAAAATGAGTGAAGATAATAGGTTTGTAAATGACAAAAGGGGGTTTCAAGTTGGTATCAAGCTGAAAGTCAGATTTGTTTTTATACTTTAGGACAGGATCTGTGCAAAGTAGTGTCTGTCCTGCAGAGGAATGTATTTCCCAATCTGTTTGTGTGCAGTCAGTATCTCTAAGAATGAAATGTAGTAAATTATATTGAAGCCCTCTGCCTCCTTTAAGCCAGCCTTTTCTGAAGAGCCTGGGCAAGCTGTTTTGCCTTCCCTCAGCTCCTGCAGGTGTCATGAGAAATGTCAATTCACAAAGCGAATCTCACATAACTCACCTGAGTTCTGGTTTTGATAGTTATGATGTGCTGGAGTATCCATATGCGTATTACTGAAATTAACAAATTAATGAAAAAGATTTTGGCAGTAACAGAACAACAGGGATAAAATGCGTAAATATAAGGAAAACATTCTGAATAAATTTAGTAAATAAAAAAATACAAGTCAAAATAAAACACAAAGTAAGAGATTATTATGGAAGTGAAAGAGTACGTGGGTGAGAATGCCATATGGAGCATTGGATTGCAGGTGGCCAAATTCGCATCTGATGTGAGCTCTGTGAAAACTTGTAAGGAAATAAATAGTATAAGAAAGACATTGAAGAATAGCAAAGGCATAGGACAGGTCATGAAAGCTTCAAACAGGTCTGAAGAGCTAAAACTAGGAAGAAAACTGGGTTTCTCTTCTGTTGAAAAATCTAAGAAGTGTCAGGGTTTATGTTATCTTTATACATTTCTCATACTCTTATTTAAATAGATTATGAGCTCAAACATTAACACATGAACTGACTGTACCCCCAGCATGTTTTGTGGAGGTGAGTGCTAGCTGGGCTATGTTGCAATTGTTGTATTGTTTTGTTTTGTAGGTACGCAGAGAGGAGAAAGCAACTTATCTGAAATAACCAAACTAAAAAACCACACAGCCTACTATCAATCAGAAATTACCTTTGCTTATAGCCATATAAATGCTAAAGAAGAATGTCAAGACGATTCCTTCAAATTAAACATTTCCGTCTTTCTATACAATATCCTAAGCACCTATAATTAAAGAAAAATAGTGGCTGGATCTTGGTTATGCTTTTTGCTCGCCTAATGGTAACGGGCTTTAAATTGTTGTTTGAGTATTTCCCTGACTTGGAGATTCTTTGGCCAGCTGTTTCTGATAAGGGACAGAGAAGAGACAGCTCTTCCAAGGAAAGTAGATTTTGGGGGCAGGAAAATGAGATACAATTGGATGATCTTTGTACAAGCAGCAAGTCCCTGCATGTTATTTTCTACTGACGTTGTTTGGACTTGCCTAGTCCTGTATCAGTCCAAGATCACAGGAACAGAGAGGACAGAGTACAATATTGATATGGTCTGTGCCATCTCCAGATGTGCTGTGTACTGGGAATTTGTCTGAGAAAGGTGCTCTTTTTTCCCCGCCCCCTCCTTTCCAGATAAACTATTCTTGACAAGGTAACGCTGGCATCCACAGTCCTCTCGCCTTCCTTTGCCTAGTGGCTGAGCCTATACGTGTGCAAAATCACACATATCCGAATCAAGATTGTAATCCTGATGGTACAGTGCTCTGTACTTTTTCATTGTCTTAAATATAAACACATGATCCAAACACGTGCAAACCAAATGCATGTGTGTGCAGTGTTGGCCAATGCTGTTGCGTTTTAACTGTTACCTTGGTGAAAACTGTGTCCCTGAACAGAAACAGTTGCGTTTTCCCATAACAAGTGCCCTGAGAGCACATTACGTAATGATCCGCACTGACATGTTTGGATGGTTTCTTTATATTGACTGATTGTTCTTACAGCTCATTTCCCCTGTCTCTTTCTAATAATTTAATTCACTCACTTGTATAAAGCCCATTAGTTTTGCACTGAATTTATTGTCTGTATCGCAGCTAGGGTTTTGTTCATCTGTGTCATTTTACAGAAGTCTTAATTTAGCCTTTTCTACAGTTGCAGCAATGAATATCATAGTTTGACAACCAGTTATTTCAGACTGCATACAGCACTCCTTTAGTGGTGTTTGTAGAGAAATGGAAAAATGAGTACAGGAGTTTGAAAGAAAAGTGTATGTACTATGCTTTTTACCTGGACAGAAGAAATAAGGTAAACCTGTGTAGCGAAAAACGGAGGGAATGCATCAGAAAAGAAATTTGTGCTATTTTCCTATGACTAAACCTAGTCTTTTAGCTGCTGTGCTAAGAAGTCTGTAAGCACCCACAATGTATTAAGATCACTGGCTTGGGTACTCAGTAGAATTCAGAGGCAGATTTTTTTTAATCCAGAAATCGGAACATGCATTGAAAAATTGTTTCAAAACACTGCAGAAGTTTTTGTGACATTCATAATGCATAATGTTGAGCAGGTGATAGATAAAAGTGCAAGCCGAAATACACTTAGAATGAGAATACAATATACTTAGAATCAGACAATACACTTAGAATGAGAAAGTTGGAGTTTTTTAAATGATTACTTATTCAGTAAGATCCGGGATCCACAGACAGGATACTGTAACTAAAAGGCACCACTTCAACTAGTACATTTGCCAAACCCCAAATGAGACATGCTGGTACTTCTGCTAATTTAGACTTTCTAATGCAAAGCCATAGCCCATTACCACTTACAGCACTCCTTGCAGTAGTGTTACTTGTGGATAGAAACATAGGAATTGCCGTGATTGCTACAAGTTGTGATCCATCTAATTGTTATTCAGCCTTCAAGAGACAGCAGGGTTAGGCAACTCTGAGAAGGTGTTATCGTAGAATCATAAAATGGTTAGAGTTGGAAGAGACCTTAAAGATTATCTAGTTCCAACCCCCTGCCATGGGCAGGGACACCTTCCACTAGACCAGGCTACTCAAAGCCCCATCCAGCCTGGCCTTGAACACTTCCAGGGATTGGGCCTCCACAGCTTCCCTGGGCAACCTGTTCCAGTGTCCCACCACCCTCATAGTAGAGAATTTCTTCCTAATATCTAATCTAAAGCTACCCTCTTTCAGTTTAAAACTGTTACCCCTCGTCCTATCAATAGACTCCCTGATAAAGATTTCCTTCCCATCTATCCTGTAGGCCCCCTTTAGGTACTGGAAGGCCACAATAAGGTCTCCCTGGAGCTTTCTCTTCTCCAGGCTGAACAACCCCAACTCTCTCAGCGTGTCCTCACAGGAGAGGTGCTCCAGCCCTCTGATGTTCTTCATGGCCCTCTGCTGGATCCATTCCAACAGGTCCATGTCCTTCTTATGTTGGGGACCCCAGAGCTGGACGCAGTGCTCCAGGTGGGGTCTCATGAGAGCAGAGTAGAGGGGCAGGATCACCTCCCTTGACCTGCTGGCCACGCTGCTTTTGATGCAGCCCAGGATACAGTTGGCTTTCTGGGCTGCGAGTGCCCATTGCTGGCTCATGTTGAGCTTCTCATCAACCAACACCCCCAAGTCCTTCTCCTCAGGGCTGCTCTCAATCCATTCTCCACCCAGCCTGTATTTGTGCATGGGCTTGCCCCAACCCAGGTACAGAACCTTGCACTTGGCCTTGTTGAACTTTGAGGTTCACACAGGCCCACCTCTTAAGCCTGTCAAGGTCCCTCTGGATGGCATCCCTTCCCTCCAGCGTGTCGACTGCTCCACAGAGCTTGGTGTCATCAGCAAACTTGCTGAAGGTGCCCTCGATCCCACTGCCCACATTGCCAAAAGAGATGTTATGAGATGAACCTCTCCAGAAAGTTTTTTTTTTTTCTGATCACTAAGAGTTAGCTGGTAAAAATAGGAGTTAACATATTGAAATGCTGTTTTTGAATGTTTTGGCAGCTGGTGTCTTACGGGTTCAGATATAGCCTTAAAATAATCCATCAGTTTGCCTATGTGTATTTAAACTGCAAGATAGAAAATATTGTGCCAGTTATGATAAATGATATGGAATAATTCTTCTTGGCCATGCAAATAACAATGGACTTCATTGATAAGATTGTCATTGATTTACTTCAGAATTCTCAAGTAACTGAAAAGATAGAACAGGATTAGATGATAACAGCAAGCTGGTCATGAAATGATGTTTTGCTAAGCTGTGAGCAAAGCTTAGCTACTGAAGTAACAATGAATAAATATCAGAATGTGATGTCATCCCCCCTTATGCCTTATATCTTAGGAAAGAAACATGTCTGAAATAGGAACACAAACAGGTGATCCAGGTAAAGGAGGTTAACCTAAAGTATTTCTGTATCTTGGAAATGTAAAAAGTAACTGTACTGATACCTAGACATCCCATACAGTTTTGATGAGGGACAGGAAGATGAAGAAGGTAATTTTGAATTTTCAGAAGTATCAACAGAAGATAGACTTATTTTGGTCTTGGTCTATGTATCAAATTAAATTATGCATGTGTTTTTCTGAAACTGGGAGGCCTGTACAAAAGTATATAGTCCAATTGTGTGGGTATTCATCCCCATTAAGTAAAAACCAAACTGATCACATACTTAAACTGTTGAAGCACGCAGATAGATCTTCGAATGTAAATTGTAAGTAAAAATTTACTTGCTCTGTTTCACAATATCATCCTCTTACAAGTTTGACTTTACCTTTAATGGAGTTCAGATTTTCAATTATCTGTAAGTGTGCTGAACTCCATTGTCTTATAGGATTGTTCGTAACCAGTGACACATGGTGTTTTAGGGTTTTGAAAAAGTGAAACGTGGCAGCTGCTTAAAAACAAAGTTTCCACATCTGATGATGACGTCAAAAGTGAGTGGTCTTACTTTAGTCTTAACTGGTATTTTCAATGCAGGAACTGAATAAATGGTTTAGACAGATTTAATGAGTTTATAGACTTATGACACACTTCAAGACTGTAGCAACTGAACAAGGAAAAAAATAAGAACTAACTTCTGGCAGACTATTAATTGAGACTCACATGAAGCCATATGTATGTGTTGATGGAATAAAAGTATCAATAGAAAATCACATGTAAATGGCAAGTGTGGTTAGTAAAGCAAGGACAGTTATATTTATAATGCCTGTAATATGTTAACCGTTCAAAATTCTTTGCTGAAGTATCTAATTCCAATAAAATTGAGTTATTTTTTTTTAAAGACAAGATCAAAAACAATTAAGAAGGAAGCAGGGATAAAATAACATTATTACTGTTAACTGGAAACACTTTTTTCCCCCAATGTTAGAGTACCCACAAGGCCCACTTGACAGTGTACTGTTTTGAATGACCCAGGCTATGCTAATCATCTGATCTTTGTGAGTAGTCTGTAACACAACATTAATCACCCAGTGGTGAGCCATAAGATAGGGTTTGGCTTGTCCTGACACACATATTCCCAGCCATGCCTTCCTATCCCAAGATTTAGCACTGTGCATGGGCCAGGAATTCCTTTGTCTTGGAAAAAAAATTGCTTTGGGGTAGTGCAAGGAAATTTGAAGTGTGATAGTATGTTTAGACATGTAGATACTTTTTCTTGCATATTAATATTATTAATTTTATTGACAGAAAAATAATCCATCAAAAAAAAGTAATAGCCACTGAATGTGTCATAGTGAAATGAAAAAAAATGGAAAAGGGTTTCAACCTTACTGATTCTAAAATACAGCGATTTAGTGCCTATTGAAGACAGAGGTAAGTTGACCATAAACTACAAGGAACGTTACCAGGTCAGACGTGTTGGGCATGTGTTGTAAAGATTTCTTAAAGCAGATTAAATGAGGGAGTCTAAATAGAAGCCTTTACCTCAATAAATTTCCCACTACGGGAAGAGTTGAAGAGTTGTGTGATGAAAGGACAAGAAGAGTCTAATTATTCTAGCATCCATGGAGTTCTCTAGCATTTCTCTTATTTAGCGTTTTGCTAAGGCAACCTAGAATTGCATTGGTTTTAAATGTATTTGTGCATTGCTGAATTTTCATTTTAAATGGAAATGTGTAGCTTAAACTCTTGTTATTGTTATGTTTCCAAATGTATTTGCAGCATGTTATACCTAAACCCTTTCTCCCATGCTAGGTTTTTTCACATACTAGAAGCACCTCTTCAAAATTTCTCTTCCGTGCTATCTATAAAAAAACCCTGTAACATGGTAAGAAGAATGAGCTTTGAACATTGCTCCCAGCTGGGCCATGAATTGAGTATATTCTGTGATTTTTGCCACTGTGTTTCCTCCCCAGTCCTTTTCTGTCTGTCCTCTGTTATACCTTCCTTTTATCCTGCTTAGCTTGTATGCTGTCGGGGTAAAGTGCTCTAAAAAATAATGCTTTTACTGTATGTAATACTGACAATCCCAATTTAGCTGGTTTCTGAGTGTTACCACAATATAAGTATTAATAAGTTAGACCCACTGATTGTACTGCCAAGGGTCAGCATGCTTCTGGTCTGACACAGGGAGGCTGCACACCTGCAAACCAGTCAAGTGACATACATTGTGACACAACTGGGAATTGGGGGACTGTGTGTGGTTTAATATTTAATGGGCATTAGCTCACAGAGTCAGTCAAAGCATTTGGCTTCTCCTGATTTTGCTGGAAAAAAAGGCATCTATAGTAGCTGCATAAATGTTTCTCTTTAACAGAGAAAGGTAATCGAGAGCACTTTCCTGTTTATAACATCTATAAATATGAGATGGGGTGTTTGGATTTGCTGTAGAAGTTTGTTAGATAATGACTAGCAGAAGAACGCTGTTCTCTTTTCATCTGTGTCCTGTGGGGTAGTTTTGGACCTTTACGTGCCAGCTCTGGGGAGGTGCGATGATTGCATTGTGACATGAGAGATCTCAATCCAGGAAGCAGCCTGGATCTTTCACCTGCACACTGCTCTGAAACTTGGATCTTTTACAGATTATTTTTTTTTATTTTGTTTCACTGATTCCAAGGTGGTTAGTGCATTCAGAAAGATTATATCATGTTAATTACCAAGAAGTATTTGACAAGCTTTGTCCCTTCCCAGGGTGGAAGTGTGAAGTGCAGGAACATAAATCAATAGCATCAAGCCTTGTGCCATATGGACTCTGAGATATGAAGTGACTAGTGATGGGACAGACAAGAGTCTTATTTTTGTATAAGCAAACTAAAGCCATCTCTGCATTCTCCATGAATGTAAGTTCAAGAGGAAGAGAACTACGTTCAGCGCTGTTCTTGGCAGTGTTTGTTCTTAACACCTGGTCAGTTGGCCTGTGAACAGGTATGTGCAGGAAACAGCAGCAACCCAGCGAGGGAAGTAAACAGCTTGAGTGATGGCCTCTTCCATCTCTGGTTATTACTGATGATGTCTCCCTCCTGTATGATTTTTCCCATGATTCAATTCTTTTATGCATTGCATGAGGAAGGGAGCACACTGCACCAGGAATGAACTTGTGGGAAGATGTCTTTTCTTGGTGTTCATGCTTCTGCAATATGATGGCATCTGCAAGAAAGGTGTCTCTCGTGTTCTGCGTCAGGCTTAACTATCCACTGTATGTATGATACAGTTGAAACAGATATTTCTCTCTGCATGTTCCAGGATTTTGGTCTTTTTAGGGTAGCAATATGTCTGCTGAGGCAATTTATAAATAGCATTGCAATGATGAAATTGTGCTTCAATTCAGAAGTGTTTTGATGTAACTGAGGGGGGGAGATTTTGGTGTTTTGGACAAAGCAAACAGACTTGTTAGATTAGCAGCACTGCATTCCATTTTCCTCCTTTTACCAGAAGGATGAGACTTGCAAAAGCCTGAAGCAGTCTTGGCATTTTCCATTCTTTTTTAGGGGACTGTGTGCTACACATCTCACTTGTGCCTTTGGAAGTTTATTGAATCGCCTCACTTTCTTAAACAAAATTGAATCATTTGTCCGTTCTTGCCTGAATCTTAGGATTGTTAGTGATGGTTAAACTTCAGTAAATTTTCTTTTCTTTATATAGATAAATAAATAACTTTCATCATTTAAAATGCCATGAAAAAATCTCTTAAGTATAAATGAAATCTCATTATGAAAATTTATGGGACTTTAATGATGCCTAAGTAAATACACTGTAATCTATTCAGATAATTCCAAGTGAGTTTTTAAAAAATATCAATATAACAGCTTTGTTTGCTGCTGAAGTTTTAAGAAATGTCAATCACGAAAGAGGTGGAGATCCCTGGCTGTTTAACCAGGACTGCGTTTTTTTTGAATGGCTGAGCCCGCTTTTGGTATTTGTAGTCTTTTCTGGGGGAGTGGAAAGAATTTTCCCTCGATTGAATAAATCAAAGGAGTAAGCTTAGAAGCTGAAGATCAAATTACAAAAACAAATTTATTTTCTGGTCTGTAAATGAAGATGCAGTGTGTGATTTTTATTTTTTTTTAATGTGTTTTTTAAAGGCGGTACTAGCTCTCTAGGCTCTTGAATGAGACAGTGACTGCACACAGACCATTGTCATAGTTCAGTTTATTACAATAAATTAATTTCTGTGTAGAAGGAACTATTTTTAAATTCAAGATATGTTATGGTAAACTAGCTTTTTGCCCCAAAGGATCCCCTTCACTTAGGGTAGTTTAATTAAAAGTAACAACAAAATTTTATGCTGGTTTTGCAATGCCTATATCAAGTTGCTGTTTTCATCCAAAACCAGCATAATAAAACCATAACATATACAAGGTTAATCATCATTAACATTAAGCAGCAACTCTATTACTAATTAAGAATCTAAATAAATTATTTCACTATTTAAATGACTGTTTATCCTTATACACTATTGTTGTTTTTTGTAGGTTTTTTAAAGTAATTTAAGAAAAACCACCTGTGGTCAGAACTATAATGCAGCTTTTGTCTGAGGAAACGCTCATTAGATTAAGATAATACAACATGAGAAAAATGGAGTAATTATAGAATCCTATAGAGAAGTTTTCTGATCTTTGTCATAGAGAAAGAATTATTCATTAGATATTCAATGAAATGATCAGGCAGCAATTTTCAAGCAGCCATGTAAAGACTGATTGTGTTTTTTAGTTTGTTTCTTTTCTGCACCCTTGTCATAAGATTATGGACCTCACTCACCCAGGAGAATATGGAAGCCAAAAAGGAACAGGACGTGTTGGAGAAGGAACAAGACGTTTACGAGGAACAGTTGTGTTGCTGGTGTGAGTCTAGATGCAGCCTCTAACTGGTTGAGTCTATAGATGTCTGCTGTCTGAAACATATGTGAGGGGAGTAGGCACACTGTGCTTGCTCATGCTGTTTTCTATACTTTTCAACAGGCATCTGTTGTTGGGCACTGATCATACTGGTTTTCCCCACTGGGACAGATGCCAGCTGTGCCTTAGCAAACAAATCCCCTTCTTCTCCCTCTTTGTATTTTCTTAACAAAAATTAAAAGAGGAAGCTTGAGGATTAATTAAAAAATGAGAAAGGGGGGGAAAGAATGGACAGATAATTGGACAGAGCACCCCCACTGCTCCCTGGAGGCATCAGAGGATCTGGGTGAACATTGTCCTGTAATGCTCTGCCCATGGACATGACAAAACCATAAAATTATAAAATCATAGAATTGTTTAGGTTGGAAAAGAGCTTTAAGATCATTGAGTCCAACTGTAAACCTAACACTGCCAAGTCCACCACTAAACCATGTCCCTAAGTACCACATCTACATGTCTTTTAAATACCTCTAGGGATGGTGACTCAACCACTTCCCTGGGCAGCCTGTTCCAATGCTTAATAATCTTTCAGTGTAAAAATTTTTCCTAATATCCAGTCTAAACCTCCCCTGACGCAACTTCAGGCCCTTTCCTCTTGTCCTGTCACCTGTTCGTTGGGAGAAGAGACCAACCCCCATCTCTCTGCAATCTCCTTTCAGGTAGTTGTAGAGAGCGATAAGGTCTCCCCTCAGCCTCCTTTTCTCCAGACTAAACAACCTCAGCTCCCTCAGCTGCTCCTCATAACACTTATTCTCCAGACCCCTCACCAGCTTCATTGCCCTTCTCTGGACCCACTCCAGCACCTCAGTGTCTTTTTTTGTGGTGAGGGGCCCAAAACTGGACACAGTACTCAAGGTGGGGCCTCACCAGTGCCAAGTACAGGGGGATGATTGCTTCCCTAGTTCTACTCACCACACTGTTCCTGATACAGGCCAGGATGCTGTTGGCCTTCTTGACCACCTGGGCACACTGCTGGATCATATTCAGCTGTCTGTCAACCAACACCCCCAGGTCCTTTTCTGCCAGGCAGCTCTCCAGCCACACTTCCCCAAGCCTGTAGCGCTGCATGGGGTTGTTGTGACCCAAGTGCAGGACCCAACACTTGGTCTTGTTGACCCTCATACCATTGGTCTTGTCCCATTGATCCAGCCTGTCCAGATCCCTCTGCAAAGCCTTTCTACCCTCAAGCAGGTCAACACTCCCACCCAACTTGGTGTTGCCTGCAAACTTACTGAGGGTGCACTCAATCGCCTCGTCCAGATCATTGATGAAGATACTAAAGAGAACTGGCCCTAATACTGAGCCGCTGGTCACCACTCATGACCGGCTGCCAACTGGATTTAACTCCATTCACAACCACTCTCTGGGCCCGGCCCTCCAGCCAGTTTTTAACCCAAAGTAGAGTACTCCTGTCCAAACCATGGGCAGCCAGTTTCTCCTGGAGGATGCTGTGGGAAACTGTATCAAAGGCCTTACTAAAGTCCAGGTAAACAACATCCACAGCCTTTCCCTCGTCCACCAAGTGGGTCACTTTGTCATAAAAGGAGATCAGGTTTGTCAAGCAGGACCTACCTTTCATGAACCCATACTGACTGGGCCTGGTTGTTCTTCATAGGCTGCATAATGGCACTCAGGATGATCTGTTCCATGACCTTCCCAGGCACTGAGGTCAGACTGACAGGCCTGTAGTTCCCCGGATCATCCTTCCGGCCCTTCTTGTGGATGGGCATCACATTTGCGAGATGCCAGTCATCTGGGACCTCCCTGGTTAGCCAGGACTGCTGGTAAATGATGGAAAGTGGCTTGGTGAGGACTTCCGCCAGCTCCCTCAGTACCCTTGGGTGGATCCCATCTGGCCCCATAGACTTGTGTATGTCCAGGTGTTGGAGCAGGTCCCTCACCATCTCCCTTTGGATTATGAGGGTTTCATTCTGCTCCCCACCCCTATCTACTAGCTCAGGGGTCTGGGTACTCAGGGAACAACTGACTCTACTACTAAAGACTGAAGCAAAGAAGGCATTAAGTACCTCAGCCTTCTCCTCATCCTTTGTCATTATGTTACCGCCTTCATCTGAAAAGGATGGAGAATCTCCTGAGTCCTTCTTTTGTTATGGTGTGGGTGATGTCCAGGCAGACTCACAGGGCAGAGGCAGATGTTTCTACTAGGGCTAGGCATGACAATGGTTGAGAAGACTTTGCCTGTCTGCTGAGTTCTTGAGATGGAGAAAATGGTTGCCAGATCCAGAGCACCACTCATCTCCTGGAGCCAGCAGTGTGAATGCTGTGGGTAGGTTGCCCTGTCAGCCTCTGGGCTCACCCCGTGTCGCAGCCTTGATCATTTAAACCATAGTCGTCTGTCTCCTGGTTAAACTGGAGTCAAATGACTTAAAGTCATTTCCCTTCTCTTGATTACTGATCCTTATTCATGGTCATGCCTGATCTTCCATGTGTGAAAATTACTGGATTTGAGAGCTAACAGTGAAGTCCAAGGAAAAACAGGTTTTGCTTGTATTACCTTCCAAGCTTCATAACCTCTCCATCTCAAAAAGAAATCGGTTCAGAATTTCTTTTATCTTCTCCTTCTTTCTGTTGTTTGTTTTTTTTCTTGCTCTCTGCATAAGAATGGTCAGGAAGACCATTTTCTTTGGTTGAAGGTACCCTCTGAAGTACTGCAAGAGTTTGTTCACAGTTAGACATTATCCCATCGGTTGTCACGAGTTTATATTAAACAGGTTTAAGCAGAAATTAAAAGTAAACAAAGAATTTTAAATAACATGACTTAACATTCTTTCTCTTTAATGAGAGGCTGCAAAAGTCAGAAGCCACTGTGCTTTATTCTATCATCATTTCATGCTGTCATTATTTTTCAGTTATCCAGCAAAACGTGAGGAATCTAGAGCTATATTTAATGTAAGTGAGGAGAAACACCCTTCATGATCTTTTATGTAACACCTCCTTCTGAACATCCTTCATTCTTTGTAAAGAAGGAATAAAAGACACTAGCATCTTTTTTGTTTGCTTTCTGCCATGTTAGTCACCTCTTTACCAGGTTCTTTTTGTCAATACCTGAAAATGTTTCCCTTTCAGGCTAAGTTGTGTGTGTGGTTTTTTTTTTTTCCCCCTTTGGTAAGAATAGTTTTTTAGGTAAGTGCAGATAGATTTCAATGCTGATTTGCAGGTCAAATACCTTATTTCATTCTGGCTTTGTTTGGGATTTTAGGACCCTACTCATTTTGTTTGTTGGCTAAAGCAGCAAACTTGGAGATGGCCATTATTTGGTCACATCACTGCAATGCTTTGTGAACAGTAAGGGAAGTTTGGTTTCTGTTGAAAGGAGCGCTACAGTTTGGATAAAATGATCAACATTTCTGTTGATTGCTTAAATAAATTTAACCATGTGGCTCATCTTCAGTTTTTCCATACTACTTAAATGTAAACTCAGACATTATTTGATTTAATCAGAAAGCAGGCAATAGAACAATGTATCTAGTAGCTGCTATAGTTTTTCATTAAATTCTTTGCCTTTTGTTCCCTTGGTTACTACAATAAATTGACTGTGAGTATATGTTTATCTGACATTAGTTTTGTTCCTTTTTCTTTTTTTAATATTTCTGCTCTGTTGCTATGTTTTGTATTTTTCCTAGCACCTTCTGCTTGTCTGCCTCTGCATGTTTCCATCTTATGTAAAGCATCAGTAATTTCATTTTTATTAGGCACATGGGGGACCTCGGATGTACGGTCTCTTCTAAATTAACAGGGAAAGACAGGATCATCTCTGATTCTAACAGACATTTTAGGCAATCTATTGAATTACTGAAACAAAAATCAAATAAGCTTTCATTTAGAATTTCACCTGAAAGTTCCTATCTATTGCTTGCCTTCTTTTTCCCTTAGACTAACCTTACTTCTTCCTCCTTTGTTTCCTTAAACGTCTTAAAACCTAGGGTTTACTGCATAGTGGGGTTTTTTGTTTGTTTGGCTTTTTTTTATTCTGCAGGCAATGTTATATACATAGAGCAATTTCTTGTAGAAGCAGTTACTAATGCACCTAAATCTGTCCATTTTCAGAAAAGCACATACGTACTTGTCCTTATGATCCTAGTGGACCTTATGCCTTATTGCCACTCTTCTGTGGAAGAGTGCTTCTCTCTTACAGGCTTTTCTTCAGAAACTGCATCTGACGGGTATGTTGTTGCTAATCTTTAGTCTCAATACATCTGTGCTGTTAATGCAATCAGAAGGTCTGACCTGCATGTCAAGTGCTGGATTCTAAATTACTTCTTTGCTACACAGGAGTGTTGGGTACCATTATGCTTTCCGAGCACTGCTATTTTTCACAGGTCATTTCAGGTTTTAATGTCATTGCTTATTTGAATATTTCTCAGATGCCAGCCCAAACTATCATGTAGAACTTCTGTAATCAATTTTTAGAGCTGATGAAATCATCTACTTGCAAATAGTGCAAAGGAATTGTTTATTTTTCATAACAACATATTTTCTATTATGAACAAGTCAAGGGGATGTGGAGGACGTAGTTCTGTGGTGCAGTCAGATTATGTTGTTGCCGAATTGGGTTTTGCTGGAATTTATGTGGTGGGTTTTTGTTTGTTTGGTGTTTTATTGTTTGTTTGGTTGTTGTTTGGGTTTTTTTTTAAATCTTACTACACAGTCATTGGTACGTGTGAAAGTGATCTCCTAATTAGGTAACAGAAGACAATTGATGCTGTAACAGCCAAGATTTTAAAACAGCGTTGTCTGCAAAAGTGCTTTAGTTGTTTTCTGGTCGACATGTTGTCAAAAGATAGGAAATCCTGACTTAAAAGGAATGGTATCTTTTTATCAAACTGAAATTTAGCACTCTGATTAAATGGGTAGAAGAATCATTGAAGCAAGTAATATATTGCTGATACAGTTACACATTTAACACTAGTTGTACAGAGAGACAGTGAAGTAATATAAAAGGACTAAAACCATTTAGAAATATGGGCAGAAAAAAAAAGCTGAATTTGGAAAAGTGCTAGGTCACATCCACACCTGGGAAAGTTTTACTTGATACAGCTTCAGAAAAGTGATTTTCAACACAGGTATTTGTTAGAAAGGGGAAAAGCCTGAGACACAGCAGTACTGAGGGTGGTCTGAAAGTAGGAAAAATACTGTAGATGTGAATTTACCATGGGATACACTGATGGGGAAAAACGTGACTGTTCACGTGTCATAAGCCCATCCTGGGAAATAGGCAATTGATGCAATGAGGGAATTGATCCGAATATATACTTAGTTCAGTTCTGGACACCATTTCTTTGCTATATTTTGGTATATATTGGGAGTCTAGACGGTATATATTGGGAAAAAACATATTTGTGTTTAGTTGGCAGGATGGGACCAGCTTTAAGTGAAGACTAGCAGAAATGAGTATTTGCTTAAACATTATTTAGCTTGATTAAGAAATAAAATACAGGACAGAAGTACAACACTGGTGCTCTCTTAGTTTAGCGTTTGTGTCTCTGGAAATAGTAAAGGGACCGTGATTCTGCTGTTTTCCACATAGATTATCAGAATCAGTGTTGCCTGAGAGAAACACATTCAGGAGCACATTTGATGTGCTTTTCTGCCCGGGAAGCATCATAACTATTGTAAGGAAATGCTTGACAAGGTCTTGCTGGGGCTGTACATCTTTGTTCTGCTGGCAGTCACCACATCATTTGTAACACAGCTACTGAGCCCTGCATTGTGCAGGAAACTACCTTGAAGAGGAGTTGATCTGTACTACCAATGGCATGTTTAAAAAATAGATCCAGCACTGTTTGCAGGCATATACATAAGTTGTGCCTTTCTGCAGGGTCTTATAAGTTATTAAAAGGCAATGTAAGGAGCAGAAGCTACAAAAGATTTATATCCAGGTGGCATGGGCTGACACAAAGCAAATGGATCAAGGACATTGAAAGTCTGAGTGACTTAAGGAAAGAGGGAGCCTCCCTAGACATTTGCTGCAAATAGCCAAGCTTGCTTTGTTTTCCAGGCCATTTATTTAATGAATAATGACTTTTTACCCATAATCATGACTGATGCCATACCTTTTTGTCCTGAGATTGAGACCAGAAGGTGTTATTCTTACTGCAACCTTGCAGAGGTTCCCTATTACTTTAGTTCACTTCCTAACTAATAGTCATTTTTGCAGTAAATGAGGCCTGTAAATATTGCAGTATAATATGCTAGAGCCTCTGCTGTGCAAAGACCCAGTTTCAATGCCACGGAAAACATGTAAAAAGAACTCTGGTAAACCTAGAGATGGCATAACTGACTTTGGTGTTTCATTTCAGTGACCCTTCTTTCAAGGATCAAGTAAGAAGAGTGGCATAGTGTATTCCCTGATTTCTGCCATGTGGTGCAGGACCTGTATAGCTACCCTTATAAAAACCAGGAGACCTCCCTTCTGCTAATTGTGTCCAAGAATTGGGCCCCATGTGCCAAAGGGCTGTTTACTATCTAGCACGGCAAGAGCTTGGAAAAGCATGGTGTTGTCATGAGGACCTGAAAAATATGATCCTATTCTAGGAGTAGGAGCTCTTCTTTCTGTGGCTTTCACCTCTTTCTGCAGCTAGGGGCATGAAAGACAAAAGTTTCAAGTCGTCAGTATTTGTTTGATGTTGCGTGTATTTTAGATCTGACTCTTTGCCATTTACAGAATGATACAAAGGATTCCTGTGAAAGGCAGGAGGAGAGTGGACTGGAGACATTGAAATACCTTCAGAAGACAAGTCTGGGACCTAAATCTTTGTCTCTTCACTGGGCTCAAACAAATCCTTGGCTCGTCACTGGGCTTCACCTCAAACTGCCCCAACTAGCCTCTTAGTACACCAGACTCTAGGGACAGTCCCTGTCTCCTGTGTCCTCTAGAAGGATTGATTTCTACAGTAGCCTCATCTGTGAACATTGTGCTCTGCTCCACTGGCACCAACCAATATATATATCCAGTTAACCTAGACTAGTAGCTCATAACAGTTAATCTGCATTGAGCTTGACGTTGTTGCTTTTATTTGAGATCTAAAGAGCTTGTGTGCCTGAATGCTTATCTTAGATTTTAGTGTGTTTTTTTTCTTCTCGCAACTATCAACATGGGTTGCTTCTATCATCACTCTATAGTAACATTATTGATATTTTAATTTAGAAACTGATTTGATGAAGGATATTGCTGTATTTACTAGGCATTCCAGTTACTGTAAGATATTCATGTTTTCTGTGGAAAAGGTATAACCTCTGAGCTTGTGAGTTTCATCAGAAATCATCACTTAGAAAAATTGAGAATGTGGTCAAAAATATTTGTGTTTGTTTTTTTGAGACAATCTCTGCTTCTAGTAGACTTTTCCCTTTCTGAAGAATACTTTAAAAAATGCTCAGTTTTTAGCTGAAATGTATTTCTAATCAATGGCTTTAGTTTTTAATGCAATTTCAAATCTGAACTTGTAGTTATGTTTTAAAATATCAACTTTGTTTTAAAGGAGAATCTGTTCTGGCTGGTTGTCATTAGAATGAAATACAGTAGTGGAAAGTTCTTAGATCAAACAACTGAAATCACTTACAAAACTCCCACTTTTTAGTACAATCATTTTATGTGCCTATTTTGTATCTTTCTATTTGTTGTGGAAGTTAGATTTTCTATTTTTAAAATCTATTTGGAAATAATTTTAAGGAATATTTTTCTTGAATCTTACTCCATTTGTTTCTCTTTATCTTAAGATCAGCAGCATAAATCTTCCTTTGGTAAGGTTTTGGTGTACTAATGTTTCATGTAGGTTAATGAGGTGACAACTTGAAATCGTAAATAAATAGCTTTTTTCTCTTTTTTTTTCTTATGTGAGATGCTTTGAAACATTTGCTTTTTCTTGATTTTTCTGTGGATTGTCTGAATCTGACTTAATCATGCATTAAAATGGGCCTGCATGAAGAAGGCCTGACATATACTACACAACATCACAGGCAAAATATCAAGAAGCTTTGGTGTCCTGCATCATCTTGTGAGACTTAAAAATAAAAGGGAAAATAATATTTCTTACAGCTTCTTGCCTTGGTCTAGTTTTGTTCCCATAAACGTCAGTGGTAGAATTCCCATAGTTTGCAGAGCAGCCAACACCAAGAGCTATGAATGTGCAGAAAGGTTTTTTTCAAAAGCCCTAAATACGCACAAATTGATCAGCTAAGTGCACAGTACCCCGGAGGGAAGTGGTGATGACTTAATGATTTTTTTCAAACAAACCAACCCAGTATTTCCCAGTATCTTCCATTCACCTTTTCAAACCAGTGACTGTTTTAACTTTCCTGAGCAGTTGTGAGAGGTTTAGCGCATATCTTAGTCAAATTTTGTGCAGAAGTTTTAGATGTTGTCACTCATATCTTCCTACCCTATGGCAGACTTGGCAAGAGTTGTTAGTATGTCAGCCCCCTCAGCACAGTCCCATTTGCAGTGCATTTTCTTTGCTGAAACCCAGTGTCACCAGCAGTTTCAGCTCAGGTGCTTAAAACCAAAGCTTTGCATAGGAGGGAGTGAGCCGTAAGTGAGCATTCTCTTCTGCTGCTGTGTGGTAGGGCAGGCAGCACAGCGGAAAAAAGAACTGGAAATAGTGAAATCTTACACCACTGCAGCAAGATTGCCACAAGACATCTGCTAGTACTTTTAGGATGAGTTGTGGAGGAGCTGGATTATTTACTGTATTGTAGGTGAGATTATTGATAGTGCATAACACTGCAATTGATCATATAGTTGGTGCCATGTAGTGGTAGAAGGATACATCCATGTGTTGGGCTTGTCTGCTGTTTTTTTCAAAAGGTGTTGGGAGATACTAAACAGGATTGAAATTATGCATGCCCTACACTGCCAGTAAATTTAGTCATGACTGTTACATCAGTCATGTACCTTTTATGTTTTTTTCATCTCTAGAATAACTTAAGCAGCAAAAAATGTTCATGTATATATCTAAGGAATCTCATTCTGTGAAGTGCTGTTGTGATACAGGCCTGGTCCACGTGAGGATGAAGAATGAGGAATGTGTCAGTCCCCTTTCTAATGATGCTCAGCCTGTGTTTTTTCCTACTGTTGTTTCATCTGCTGTAATTTCAAACTACTACCAACACCAGAGGCTTACACTACAGTGCAAAGCTTAATTATACCCATCTGAAGAAAAGTGCCGATGAATCAGCTCTTTACCAGGCTGAATACTGAACATTAAAATGGCTCAAAATAAGATATTTGCTGCATTTACAGATGTAAAAGATTCTGTGGTTGCCCAGCAACCAGGGGAGAGAAAGCAAACAGTGAACGCTGCTCTTCACTAGTAGTGGGGAGCACCAGTGCTTCATCGTCATGGGCAGTAGTCCAAATGGAAGACCACCTCTGCTAATCTAGGTTTCTGCTCAGACGAACACATCCACCTCCTTCTAGACTTGTTAACCTTTGCAGAAGGCAGGAATCATTAGCTAAAAGATGAATTGGCCGTAGAAGCACTTGTGCAAATTGCTAGTTGTGTAGCCAGCCTTTCTAGGGAGAATGCATGGAACGGGAGTCATCTCTGTAGAAAGTTCATTGGACTTTGTGGACTGTCAGTGCCTCTAAGCATTTAACTGGGCTACACCCATGCTCACTGTTGTCACATAGCCACCTCTGAGGGTGATGAATAGTTCATCACAAATATCAAACCTGGATCTATCTGAATGTAACTGAAGCTCACTTCTTTTTCTCCTTTTCCCCATGGATTGCAGAGCATTATTCCCTTCTTCCCTGCAGCAGCTTTTCATATTTTGGTAGAGTGTTAACATCTTCACTTCTGTCTCCTCTCCATATTTTTTACATCCCTTTGACATCTCTTTGTAGCTCACCAATGCTAGACTTCTGATCATTCTCAGTGTTTTCTTCTGGATTCTGTCCAGATGGTCTGCACTGTTGTTGACAGCTACTCCAGCTATGACCTTACCTGTGCTGAATGTGTGCAGCTCCTTTCCAACTGCTGCAGTGCAAAAAGGGACCTGCTGTGGTTGGCTCAAGACGCAGGGCTGCATGCCCACGTGGCACTTCAAGCAGCTGCAAGTGCGTGCTGGTTGCTGTGCCTAGGCTCACACCTCATGTGTAGACCTCTAGTTGCTGGTGCAGGTGGGTCACTCTGTGTGCCTAGGAGCACCTTCCTGGCCATAGCCTCACGGTGGGGGAAAGCACTCTGAGCATACCAGTGCTAGAGGTACCCGGTATGTCTCCAAGTCTCTGTTTCATCGCTATCCTTCTTTTTATACGTCCCAGACAACAGCATGGTCTCGATGACTTCTGTTCACGTTATGATCCACAGCAGCCCACATTTCTGCAGAAAAACTACTTATTCCATTTTTGTGTTACTGGCTTTTCTCACCAGCACTCAGGACCTTGCACTCAAGCCTGTTGAACATCATCTACCCTTCTCATCAAGGAGTTGTTGAGACAGCACCAATTAAGTTGGTGTTTGGACAGCTGTTTCTGCCTTCCCTATCATAGAAATTGCATATTGGGTACCAAGTGAACCAGGAAAGAGAAATCACCCAGGGAAATTATGCCACTGCATAGGGAAGAGGAGAGACTGAACTGTAACAGGTGCCTAGTGATTCAGAGGAGTAATGCCAGATTCCTCTGATATGGCTTTAATCCCAAGGAGCAGTTTGAGTACCGAAATGGTGAAAAATAATGGAAAAACAATGAAAAATTGTTGTCATACTAAAGAAATGAAAATGAAATTTTCAGTATGTAGGGAAATTCAGTGTTGAAAATATGGTTTTTGCCTACTTAATGCCCCATGCATCTTGCTGTAGTTGTCTGTAGGTGTGTAATGTGTGGAGAAAGGCTTTGGTCGACTAATGTACTTGCTATTTGATGCTGCCATCAACCCTTCCTTCTTTGCTTTTAAAAATCTATTGAGTTTATTTTTACTTTTTTCATGGTAGAGTAAGACAAAAAACATACCATTTTCATGGTAGAGTAAGATAAAAACAATACCGTTGGGTTTTTTCCTTGGGAGAGTTCATTTCCTGGTAAAAAGGAGAAATATACAGAGGCAGTATAACTTTGCTAATATTCTGACTGGTCCTTAACAACCAGCTTCTCAAGTGGGTACTTGTCCGTGGCCCCACAATGCAGTCATTCTCATAAGTCTGTGCTTCATAATTGGTCTTTATATTTTCCCAGTGAATTCCTTCCACACACTTTCACAGTCTGGATGAAACTGTGATTAAAAAAAAAGAATCTTGCAGGCTTATTATTTTCCTTATAAACTGAAATGTGTAATATCTATATATTAACTTTTCTAATTGTGAAAACCTCAGATTGTATAGAACTTTCTAAAGCTTCAGACCGTGTATAGGGCTTTTTCCTACTAACTTTTGGTTTAAAATGCTTGTCTAAGCTACAAAATACAGTTCCAGGGCTTCTTTAGTATCCGTATCACACAAACAGTACAAACAAAGATGGGAAGTAAACAGCGTGAGCAGTATTTGTAGCCACTATTCGCTATGCAGTATCCTGCACGTCAGGGTGCATGTCAGGGAAGCTGATGATTTACAGCTCTCCAGCAAGATCTGCAGGAGAGAGCTCTGGGGCTTGTGCTTCCATGTCACTTAAGTGCTTTTGGAAATTTTCATTGATGTGTCTGAGTATGAATTCAGGAACTTCTCAAAGGCTCTTAAACAAATCTATTCTGTCTGTATTTCAGAAGTTCACCGTAACTCTGCTAAAAGGCTGAAAATCAAGATCACTTTCCTTTCTTAAGGCTGTGCTGTTTTGTTGCAATGGAACTAAATCTTGTGAAATTAAAAAATAAAAACACATATCTCCTGATGCTGCAGTAATTATATACATGCTTGATTTTTAAGTACAGAAGCAGTTTGTGAAGGACTTTGGGAATAACTGTGTGAGCAACATTTTGGTAGTGTCTGTTTTTCCCACAGTGTTTTGGTTGGCTTTTTTTTGTATACTGAGCTAACATTATCTAGCAATAGCAACATTTGAGAAACACAGCCTTTCTAATTTCCTTCATTATAGAAGTTTATCTTGAATTGGAGTGGTGTAATTGTTCAGATAAGTTAAGGGTTTGAAAAAAATTAGATAAATTATTTTTTAAAAGTGAAGTAATTTCAAAAAATTGGAGCTAAGTAGCTGCAATCACTGCTCTGTTTTTTTCAGTTATTTCCTGCCGCTGATGCCTTTGCTTCGTTTGCTGTTCGGTTCCCTGCTGGCCATCTTTTTCCTCATCCACCTGTTCCCCACTTGCTGTATTCTTTCTTATCTTCATTTTACTGTTCTGTTGCTGACTGATGCAGCATTGCCAATTCCTTTGATTTGCTTAAACAAACTGCACTGCAAAAGCAGTACCTGACTGCTGCAGCTTTGATTTGAAAATATGGGACTGTCAGAGGTCCCGTTGTCCTTCAGCATCGAGGGCTGGCAAGTATTTTAAGGACATGCTGCTCAGCAGCTGTGGTGTGTTATCTCTTGTGACTGGTCAGCAAGATTTTCCCTCTAGACTTCAATCTGTAGGCTCATAAACTCTTTTATAAAGTGTCTGGCATTTGCTCTCAGGAAGGTGATTCAGGGATAAGCAAAACCCGTGTTGTTTAATGAGATTATTCATAGGTGGTTTTTAATAGGTGATCTTGTGTGTTGAGTAGCAGATGTAATTAATTGTGCCATTCCCAACAGTGGGAAAAGCACATTGATGATCAGTTCACGTCCACACTGGTGCAGACATACTGGGGTGCTGCTGCTAATTTTCAGTCAGAGCAGTTTCCCTGGCAATTTCAGTGTGGTTGCCAGAGAGCTCATGGGGAATTCAAGGTGAACCAGCAGACCTGCACAGAGCAGAAGCTGCGTCACCTCCCAGCGTAGCCCCTTTGCCTTGGCTCCAAGAGAAAGCAGGTGACATAGGTCAGGGCAATCCATTACCTGTCAGAGACCAGATGTTGCCCAGGACCTATTGCTCCCCACCAGGCCAGAGTGGTTCTGTGTGTGTGTGAGGAAGAGGAAGGCCAGGCAAAGCCGTGCAGCTGCAAGGGCACAAGGAGCCACGTGAGGTGCTCCTCTCCTGGGTTAGTCATGGTGTGGTGTCTACTGTCTTTCCACCAAGCAGTTCGAGGGCCTCTCCCCAGGAGATGAGCCGTCAGGAGAGACTGTGAGATGAAGTGAAAACATTTTTCTAGCATCCTAAAGACAGATATTTATTCAGGTTATCTCCCTTTTGCTGTGCCTCTGCTTTCAGATTTAGTATTAATAATGACGGTAATATTGAAGCTGTCTACAACAGGGCATGCACACCGTCTTGGTGGCTTAAAATATTTTGATTCAACGAAATTGGTAGACAGTGCTATTGGCAAGGTAATTCAAGCAGGATTGCCATCCAATTTGTCTACAGCCAATGTGGCTTGATGATTCCTGCAGACCTGAGCTGTGCTGCAGGAAATACTGAGAAATGGCCATTTGCCCAGAGGGTTTCGGGGGTGCTCTACAGAGGTAGCCACCCTGCAAGAACTAATACAAGGAAGTTTTAGCAATTCTTTGGTTGGTACAGAAAAGCTGTACTGATTTTATATATTTGAATACAAAGGTAATTGTGGACTAGCTCCATATGCATAAAAGCAGCAATCATACAAAATGCAGAATGAAGCCTGAATTACACTTAAGAGCAAACAAATCCATAAAGTCAGAAGAAAAAAACAACTGGTGGGGGTTTTATGGTCAAAAAGCCAATTAAAGCTTTACAGAGCTTATAGAAAAGATTTAAGCTTAAAGCCTCCATGAAAGCTTGCAGAACATATGCCAAGGCTGAAAATTAGCAACAGTTTGCAATAGCTAATTCTTTTATTCAAAGTGAACTCTGTAGTCTTAAATTGTTTCTGTTTATAGTCTGAATTGACTACACTCATTAGGAAAGGAAAAGTTGAGGTGGGGTAGATAATGGGGAAATACCCAGGAAACTGCATGTGACCAAACAGCAAAAATAAGTAATTCTAGTCTTTAGGTAGTGGCATAATGCCAAGTTCAAGGATGATACTGAATATTTTTGCTTTAAAAACAAATTCTTCTGTTTTAATTTGCCTGCTATGCTCACAAATGGCTATAAATCTAAGTCTTGTTAAAGTGTGTTTGTTTAGAAACAGTTTCTGATACCATTTGTGGGGGGAGAAGTGGATTTGTGAGCTGAGAATTCATAATCCCAGCATCTTGAAGGATCCTTCTTTTTTCCTCTTCCTATTCAAGGAGAAAACACTGGGAACCACAAAATATTTTGTGGCATTTAAAGGAACAATTTATTGGTATATAGGCAGTACTTCTGTAGAATGCATTGTCGTGCTGCTCCTGAATATATAGAACTAGAAAAGGGATACAACCGGGTGCTTCAGCTTTTCAATTAATGATCCTAATTATTTTCAGTAGGTGATGGGAGAAGTTGCTAATGCAACCAACCAAAGGTGTTTTCATCAGTAATGGGTATGGGAAGTATCACCTATGGGCAAAGACACTACTTCTATTCACTGTGTACAGAGTGCATAATACAATATTTTATTCCTCCTTAGACACAGCAAAAGTATGGTTGATATTAATAGCAATAACAATGTCGGGTTAATAGTAGCATTTAATAACCAAGTCTATTGGGAAAAAAAATGTCTCAGGAACACTGGATCTCTGTGATGCGTTGTAAATTTTTCTAAATAAAAATTCTTAGCAACACAATTGGAACAACCCAAGGACAACTGTCCATATGGATTCTGACAAATAACAGCTTTATATTTAGCTGGGTCAAATTGATCTTCTGATCTTTCTTGTGATTGCTGCTGGATTTGTTAGGATGGATCAGTGATACAGACTCTGTGTTTACCCTCCGAGTAATTGACATGATCTATATCAGTTTTGAGAAAGGTTGTCTGAAATGTTTTGCATTTGTTCTTAACACTTTCTTATCATCAATTATTACAGAAACTCAGATGATCAGCCCAGAATTATTACCTCAGTATCATGTTACTCCATTTTCTCTGATTGTGCTATTCACCTTTATCTCTTTATTGTTAAAGGTCTTGGCTATTCTCAGGAACCTAAATATTTAAAATTAGACGTGCTGTTTAATGTTTGCTTCTATTTACCGGCTGAATTTCTCTTTTAAATAATCTGGCAGGAAAAACATCCCTTGGTTCATCCTAATTCTGTTGATTTTGATGGGAGATAGACTTAGGAACTTACTTTCTAATAATTTCACTTATTGCTTTCAGCAGGAAAAAGCAAGACTAGGATTCAGAAAATGAGCTAGCAGAACTGTGACTGAGATAGCACAGTCAAGAATGAGTCTGGGATCTGGAGACAATTATGAATGGTCCAGACTATGGAAAGTCAGACATGTAGGCAGTCCTCAAGTGAAAAAAAAAAGGCAGAAAAGTCTGGTCCTGCTAAAACATTTTCCCTTTTAGAGCTGTAATTGTGGTCCAGGATTTACGAATCTCAACATTCCTCAAAATTCGCAAATAACTGTGAAAACCTGTGTGTGCCTCATGCTAATTAGCCCATGCTAATCACGTATCTGGTGTCAGTTCTTCCACAAGTTCAAGTAACAGAAAGATAGTTTATCCAGAAATATTTCACCTGGCTTAATAAGTAAGGTTTCAGTAGGATGTTGTGAGATTTTTTTTTCTCACTTTGCTTTCACTTTAGAAGTAGCAAAAAACAAAAAAATGTTCATTTAAATGGAAATCACTAAGATAGTAAAGTGGAGTAATTTGCAAACGCCAGAATTCAAGTTGTCTGTACATTCTGGATGTGACCCAGTGTGTGTAGGTGGAGTCATCAGGGCCATGAATTCAGACCGCTGCAGCCTCAGGTAGGCAGTCAGTAGCTGGTTAGGTCATAACAGTACACCTTACATCACCTCCATGTGCTTTTACTCATCACTGGCCATAAAATACTTCTGATCTTGTAATTATCCTCCAATAAACTATTAAAAAGGACCAAAAAATGTGCCAGGAGAACACAACACAAGAGGTGGAGGACACTGCTCGTGTTTTAGGTCCTGCAGTTGCTGAAAATTTGTTGGTTAAATTTCCCCTAGAGCATACCACAGAGGAGGGAGAATCACAGAATGATAGGGCTTGGAAGGGACCTCTGGAGATGATCTAGTCCAACTGCCCTGCCAGAGCAGATTCGCCTAGAGCAGGCTGGACAGGAGCGCATCCAGGCGGGTTTGGAATATCTCCAGAGGAGGAGACTCCACAACCTCTCTGGGCCGCCTATTCCAGTTCTCTGCCACCCTCAAAGTAAAGAAAATTTTCCTCATGTAGAGATGGAACTTCCTATGTTCCAGCTTGTGCCTGTTGCCCCTTCTCCCGTCACCAGGCACCACTGAGAAGAGTCTGGTCCGATCCTCTTGACACCTGCCCTTTAGATATTTATAAGCACTAATGGGATCCCCTTTCAGTCTTCTCCAGGCTAAACAGACCCAGGTTTCTCAGCCTTTCCTCATAAGAGAGGTGCTCCATTCCCTTGATCATTGTAGCCCTCAGCTGGACTGTCTCCAGTATTTCCTTTCCTTCTGAATTGGGGAACCCAGAACTGGCCACAGTACTCCAGGGCAGAGTAGAGGTGGAGGATGACTTCCCTCAACCTGCTGGCCACACTCTTTTTAATGTACCCCAGGAGACCACTGGCCTTCTTGGCCACAAGGGAACATTACTGCTTCATGGTCAACTTGTTGTCCACCAGGAGTCCCAGAGCTGCTTTCCAGCAGGTCAGCCCCTAACCTGTACCAGTGTATGGGGTTATTCCTCCCTAGGTGCAGAACCCTACACTTGCCCTTGTTGAAAACAGAGCTCTGTCTGCATCTACCACACAGTTGTTTGCTACGTCTGTCCATTGCTCCAGGACAGCAATAAACTGCAGCCACCATTGCATATGCTCCAGGAAGCAAGTACAACAATGTCATTATACTTATTGAAGAGGTGTTAGATTTTCTCACCACCCACTCAGCTACCTGTAGGATAGCAAGCTGAGCAGCTCTGTGGAGCCCACATGCCTGTATTCAGAAGAAGGAGGCTCAGGGCATTTACACATCCATGGATGCAAAGTCATACCTCTGTCCCAAGGTGTTACTACAACAGGGAGCTCTGGGAGGAGCTGATACTGCAGGCTTCCAGCAGCACCCTCTACCTTCTGCTTTATATACTTCTCTTTATATGGTACAGATAGAGCCATTTCTGGATAGTCACTGTAGCCAAATGGAGTTTTAGGCAGGTAAACTAAATGGAGAATTTGTTTAAAAAGCACATGCTGGGCTGGGTATTACAGAGTCCTGACCATCAGATTTGATGGAAGGCTAAGCATGCACTGCTAGAGAAGTGTGGGCCTGACTGCAGCAGCGTGAAAGCAATGAAAAAGAAAAAAACCACATCTCAGCATTTCTTATGTAGCATGCCTTGCAGCTTGCTTACATCCCTGTACTGAGTGCTGTGTTATTTTTATTTTTATTTTTTTTAATCCGTGATTACATGCTTTCTTTATAAATAGTCATACAGAAGAACATGCTTTCTTATTTATATAACTTTGTGTGTAAAGCCACTTTGCAGCTTTAACTAATCTAAATGTTCATAATAATATTGGTATCTTGCATATGAACCAAATGTTGATCATTAAGATTTTTAATTCTCTTTTGGCAGGCAATTTTAGAACTTTCTGTGTTGCTTTGTTGTCTTTTACACAGTCAAACTAGAGGTATTCTAAATCTGACTAGGTTTGATACAAGTGGTAGGAAGTAATTTTGTGGTTAGAGATGATTTTAAAATGCAACTTGTTTGTTTAAAACCCCAGTTGGAATTCAAAAATCCTGATGCTCCATCTGACCCTGTTAGGAATAGAAACATAATGAGCCATTGTGTAGAAGTCAAGAAATGTATGTGAACAGTCATATTTGCAGACTTGAAGGTGCAGTTCTTCAGAAGACTTTTTAAACTGAGGTTTCTTCCTGCCGTATGATTGTCAAAGTAGTAACTATTCTAGAAATGTAATAGTTGGGTAATATTTGGAACAATTTTCTGTTTCTGAAGTCTGAGGCTGTCGCTGAAAAAGTAACTGAATTCGCAATGGCATATGTTTTTGTATTTAAAGAAAAAAATCAATGCATTCCTTAACTTACCATATGCTGAATAATTACTTTTTCGGGGATATAGAATAAATGAGAACAAAAAAATTCCAAGAAACATGTCCCTGTTTTGCAACTTACTTATTTTCCTTTGCAGACAAAATTTCTTAGGTTTTCTTGTAACAGAATAAATGTCAAACAAAGATAATACAGAAACTGAGGACTTTTTTAAGAGGTAAAACTTTAATATCTTGCTGAATAAGAAGAGAGTAAATACTGTGTCTGTGGAGATTATAGGTGATAGAGCTATGAGTTATTACTAGAAGAGACAAGTGGGTAGGAGTGGAAAAACAAAATCATCTTTGAAAAATGCAGGCTAATATAATGAGGAATTTGAAAATGAATGAGGTGGATGCTGTAGTTTATCAGAAGAGCTTAAGGAGTATTCTCATGAGCACATCTGCAAATATGTTGCATTAATCAGAACATGCCTGAAGCTTTTATGACCTCTTTAGACAAGGCAAGTACTAAGAATATTTTTCTAGATTACAGGTATTTTGATGTTTTATGAGGAAATTATTGCCACCATTTTTTTAAAGTATGGGTGAGAGATAATAAGAATGCAGACACACTGGCTTACTGTGAATAGCAGAGTTTATGCTCCAGATACTCTTTGCTGGGATTCAGTATGGAGTAAATCACAACCAAAGAGAGTTTGGTGCTCTCATATTAGCGTTCCCTAAACCTCTCCGCATATTGCAAAGCCAGTACAGACTGCAATACATTTATGCTCTGGCTGCAGCCATCCTCTGGAAAGCTTCAAGAACAAAAGCGGACTTTAGATCCACTGTTTGACTACCACAAACAGTGCTGTGAAGGAGCTGGGGGTTCTGGTTCCAGTGTGGAACCTCTGTTTACGCAGCACCCCACCCACACTGGGTCTAACTCTTGTACTTGCTTTCATAAACATCCCTCCTTATGAGATTCTCCAAGAAAATATTTTTAAAAAGAGTAAGAGACGTATATTGTGCATCTCATCTCATCTCACCTCACCCTCCAGTGAAACTTCCATTTAGTGTAAACATCAGGCGAGTATGACAGCCTTCTTCCTGCGAAGTGGAGGATGAATTCTGACTTCAGGGGGAAACAGCTGAAATACAGTCGATGGCAAAACTCCAACTGACTTGAGCGGAACTAGGATTTGGCCTTTGGTGTTCATCTCATCTCTAACTACCTAAAGACAGAATAAAGCCTGGAAATCCATGTGTTTATACTTTGCATTTGTTCATCAGATAACTTTCTGTCAGCTCCTTAAAGCCATCAGTGGGTTTTTTTCAGCTAAGGAACTTGGACTACTGCCACATTCATGCTTGGAAAAACCCAAGGCTTTCAGTGTAGTCCTACACTGGAAAACCAGTATGTGGCTGAGATAGATACAGCCATGGGTGTTCATTTTAGAAGTTAAAGCATGTTCTTAATTTTTGTTACTCCTGCTTGCAGTGCAGAGTCTACACACGATACAGCAGGTATGCATTCTGTCCATCGTTGTCATCAACAAGTCTTTCCTTTTCCTTTTGTTTTCTAAAACCTCCCCCTGAACTCCAGCTCATGGCTCACAAACCCCTTTAAACCGCATGAAGTAATGACAAGGAGGTTGTACAGTTTCAGTGTGGCTCAGACTTTGCCAACAGAACCTTGAAGGGAGGCAGAGACATGGAATGCTCCCTGCCACCACTCTCCTCTTTTCCAGACTGCAAGAGTGCATCTGTCTGAGTTAGGACGAGAAGAGGTCGTGTACACATCTTGGAGCTCTTGTTTCTTGCACTGTGCAACTGTATGTAGGCATACATGGCTCAGAGCAAATGAGGACATGCATCTAGTCAGGCTAGAAACATAATTTCAAAGGAGAATTGGAGATTTCAGTTTTATCCCAGGAGTTCAGAAACTAGGACACTAAACATGCCTTATGGATCCGAGGCCAGATTCTTTTGGTTCAGGTTGAGATTTGGATGCTAGCAGCTGGAAGTTACTTTCCCTTAGCAAACCAAGTAGCCTTCATTCTGTCTGTACAGGACAGGAACTTCTTAGCTTTAACTTTAAAAAAAATCTTAGACATTTTTGATATGTTTGCTAAATTATTTTCATAAAAAGTTTGAATAGGAGTCTATACAGGAATGTGTTATGTGTCTGACTGGATTGCCATCCTCCAATGCCATTAGAGATGTTTGCAAAGAATCCATTTTGTTCTGACTATTTGGATATACGTAGGAAGAAATTAAGATTTTTCCTTCGAAGGATGTATTTTGTCACAAGTTCAGCAAGACAAATACTTTATACAAACCAACTTTAAAATAAATGATGAACTTCCCATTTAATCCTGCTTGGCTTCAGTGTTGTAGGTCTTGACTTGCAATCTGAGAGAATGACATTTTTCTCAAATTAGCATCCACAATTTGGAATCACAACTTGAAAAAAAAAAACAAAACAAAACCAAAACCCTCACAAAATCCAAAACTTTGTCCCATCTTGGTTTTGTCTGTTTGCTTCTGATATGAAGTGTTTATAACCTGAATTTTCCAGCAATCAGAGCATATACAGAAGCATTATTTAAATTGTGGACATCATTGTGACCTCTCCTAGAAAGACTGAAGAGAGCAGACATCAGTTAAGGGAGGAAGAATATGTCAGCAAATGATGTTTAGGATGTTGAAATGTTGTAGATAGAAGAAAGAATCCTTTTTTTTTTCTAAACTGACTATGGAAAAAAAGGGATTTTAGGGGATCTTGAGAGGAAGTGACCTTAGAGAGACCTTGGCAGTACTTGCCATAACATTGCCCTTACCTGAAACACACTTTCTGCCTTCGGTGCTTTATTTCCAAATCTCCCCATCTCCTCCTCTTTCCAATCAGTCCACTAAACTACCAGCCATGCCAAGACTACTGTCAAAATTACTGAAAAATATACACATTGGATTTCCATTTGTGTTTACTGTGCTTGTGACAGGTTGAACTTGCGGAGTAGTGAAAGGAATTGAATGAAAGCAGAGCATTTTAGTGAGAGGTACAATGGGTGAAAGTATATAAGGGTGGAAATTTGTGGTTAGAAGTGAACGCTAAGGGAAATTGGAGGATAAGAACTATATGGATACATGGCAGTGCAAAAGAAAACTTGTTGAGTTAAAAATGCAGTAAAGACATCTTGTTTGCTTAAATTTCAATTGGATAGCAGAGGAGGCTGGAAATGGAGATTTTTTTCCTCGGTATTCTTCTTTCTACCCCATATTATCTTTCCTTGCTCTCAGTCTCTGTGACACCAACAGAGCCTTTATCCTTGATGAAATTATGGCAGGAACTGAGACCAGAAAATACATTGGAAAAGTAGGAACCCAGTCACCTAGTGATAATGTCTAGAGAGCTTTGAGAATAGAAAAAAAACATCTGTTCAATTCAGCGGAAGCTGTAGAATCAGCAGAGGAATTAAGAGGAAATTAAGAAAGTAGAAGAGTGCAGGAGAAATTATTTGAATTCAGGTTGTGACCTTAATCTAGCCACATGTTAGTTTGGGATGATAGTTTGAAATCCCTGAGGGAACAGCAGTAAGATGGTCTGGTCTTCAAAGTAAGAGCTTGGCTTAGATAGCAACAGAAATGCAAAGCTTTGTGAATTGTTAACCTAAAGTTGGTAGACTTGCAGATTAAGGGCTGAATTGCAGATCTCGGGGAAGTTTGTGGACAAGGTAGGCACATCACAGTTTATTCAAAGAATAAGATTAGATCAGTGATTTTAAGCATTATAGTTCAATCAGCTGTGTTTGGCAGACAGCAGGTTAGTAATCTTACTTTTGATGGGTGCTGCAGTGATGAATACCAGTGTAAGGCAGGTTTACCATCTCTCTTTATCCATGCATCCCTATACAGAGCAGCTATCCGGGCTGCTTAAGCAGGCAGTGTCAACTTGTCAGCAGTAGGAGGTGGGTGCACAAGTCGTGGTGCAGCAGTTTTTACACTCCAGGGGAACCTGAGCGCAGCACAAACATGCCCGAGAGTCTCTTGCTTGCGCCTCAGAGCCTACCGGTGTCACAGGGACCAGACATCCTGGCTGAGGCAAACAGCATGGTGTAAAGACAGCCTGGAGTCAGCAGTTGCCATCTTGCAGTTTGGCTCAGCAGCAGCAGCGCATCACGCAGTAAAAGCATCCCCACTACAGAGCATCACGCCATAGTGGCCAAGTACGTGCGATCTCCTAGTGATGGAGAGCAGAGACAGACAATGTCAGGGAGGCAAACCCTGAGCCCTGCAGGAATGACCCCAGGAATCTTAATGAGTTCTGGATTCTCTGATAGATGGGTAAAATGTCTGAGATTAATTCAGATTAGAAATCTAATAAGATACTTTTGAATGTGATTTATTAATCAGGGCAAAAGATGTTTTATCTCTTGGATTGATATTTACATTATCTTTAAGCTCGATAGCTCTCTAAACATTTCTTTCTCCTCCATCTCCACTAAGTGCCATAGGCATTTCTCATGAGTAATGTGTCTGTAAGGCTGTGGTCTAGGTAACATGTTTCTGTCAGGAAAAATACGTTAGTATGATTCTTAACTGTTAGTCACTACTGAGCTTAATGAGGTGTCTGTTCTCCCAACTTGCCTCCCATTTTAGAAGTAAAGCTTCTATGCAAAGGGTAGGGGTCAATAAACACCAGCTCTGGGTTAAAAATTAAATGAAAGATGTTTTACTTCAGGCATTTTTCTGTGTTTATGACTGGTGGTTGAATCATTCTAAAAAACATTTTGTGATATCCCAATAAAATTGTGGGGAAACCCCGAAGTTTATGACTACAATTAGACTGACTTATGATAGCTACTGTAATGATGGCCATTAATTTACTGATGTTTCAGCAGTCTCCTAATGTACTCTAGGGTGACTTAAAGTAAGTTTAAAAGGGCCAGAAATCTCTGAATTTGTTTTAATGTGTTTTTAGTGAATTCTTCTGCAAGGGAAAACAGCCTTCTTTATGCAGGTAAAGTTTACTCTGTTTTGCTTAACAGGAGAAAATGTGTTAAAAAATTATGGTTTTTCAGTGTGTATTTTCATTTTTAGTATGATAGTTGATTTTAACATTTCACTGAAATCTTCAGGTTTTGGAATGAAATACTACTTGTTTGAATAACTGATTAATTCTAGCATGGCTTCATGGATGGTTTCAGTCTTTTTTGCATGCTACTATATATAATTTTCAGTTTTCTGATAGGCCTAAGTAAATGAGTTTCTTTCAAGACCTGACAGTGATAGATACGTGTAAATGAGAGCGTAGATGAATGATAAATTTGTCAAGAACAAAGTGTATTTTTCAATAGAAGTCTGGCTTCTTCCTGATAGTGTTTCTCAGGTACCTATATAAAATTCCCTAAGCTTTGTAATCATCATGTATATATGATGCCTTTTGAGAGCTTTCTTTTGAAAACTGACCTGCCAGGATGCTTTGGCAATTTTTGTTCTACCATTTGCCATAACTCTGAAATTATGTCTCTAGAGCAATACAGAGGGGAATGTTGTAGTCTGTGCAAACCTGTCAAATTTTTTCTGACCCAATGTATGAATATTGTAGGAAATACCAGATCACAGATCCATTTAACCAAGCGTGTTGTTTCTCAGGGTGGCCATTATCAGATATTTTGAGAACAAGTTAAGAACAGGACACACATAAAATAGAGATTTCCTGGCAGGGAATGACTTCCCCGCTCTTGGAAGGCATTTGCTTATGGTCTTGGGGTTTTGCAGTGAAGAAGAGCACACCAGTACCTCATGTCACATAAATGGGAAGAAGGGAAGCAGCCTGATGGTGTGAAAAGGGAGAAATGGCTGTGAGCTGCTAGGTAAAAGGGCTGTTGTGGTTTAGCCTCAGACGGCAACAAAGAACCACGCTGCTGCTCTCTGAACCCCCCCACCGCCTTGGGGAGAATCGGAAGAAAAAGGCCAAACTCGTGGGTTGAGGCAAAGGCAGTTTAACAGAATGGCACAGGGAACAACAAAACAACAACAGTAACACTGACAGAGGAATGTACAAAAAACATCATGATAGCAGAACCCCTTTGAGTACAGGTGAGCCCCACAGACTGTTGAGTGCTGTGGCTCTTCCCTGCTTGGAGACCTCCTGTGCTTGAGGTGGTTCATAGGTTGAGGCTCAACAGCTTTGCTAGCACAGGTAATGGCAGGGCACAACTTAAGCACACAGTAGCAGGCCCCCATTGTTGCCCATGCAAGATACTGCAGGTGTACTAATATGTTTTACAATCACAGGTGTATTTTCTTCGTAGACCTATCCACACATAAAACACAATTACTTTTCTGTAACAATAGGCAGTGCCCTACCTTCATGACATAGACAGTATTTTTTGATATGTAACACCTTGTGGGGTTTTTTTTTCCCCCATTGCTTGAAATGATTCCTTATAAACTTCCCAATGGCATTCTTCACACTGTCATATTAATCTTGCCATTGATTTGTTCCCATGTTCCATCAGAGCCAAAACTTCAGCCAATTTTGTAGTTCTTGCTTTCCTAAAGCCTCAACATAATAATTGATGCAGCTAACAATGTCCACACTGCTTTGAGAGTATGGTTTAACTTATGTTTCCTTCTCTGACTGCAAAGATTTTCAGAAACGGAAGTCCACATATTGTAGCTATAACTTAAAGGGCGTCGGTTTGCTTTAGATTTTCTTTTACTGTTTCCTGGCAACAGAGTGGTCAATATTTCTTGCCTTCATATTTCTTTAGTAGGTACTTAGTCTTGGGAATACATTACCAACCAGGCAGTGATCATTAAATAGGTCAAATTTAGGGCAAGAAATGCCTATGCATTCTTTTTAGAACATTATATTATTAAACTAATTTGTTCTCTTTCTTGCATAACTTCTCATCTTGAGCAGTTCTTGTGTGCTATAGCTTCCACATCTTTAGCTGAAGGCAAAAGCCTAACTGATGTCTTGAAAATAAATTTGCTGCTCTACGTGTTGTAGCTGTACAGGATTAGTTACATCTCATCAGGAAATAGTCTCTCAAATGGTGGTAGATATTAAATGTAAATGCTGCTGGATATTAAATGTACACAAAGGTATAAACCAACGTAACCCAAAACTTAGCTTCAGGAAAAAACATAAAACATTCACTATTCCATTGTATAGGATATGTCTGAATGTACAGTACTTGAGAAAAGACTCCACTTCTTTAAATGTTGCCTTGTACTTTATCTTTTTTTTTTTTTTTTTTTAATGTTTAGTGGTCCTTTTTCTGCCCAGATCTGAGGAAGTGAAAGCATGTGCATGCAATGTGTAGTATGTGTACAAGAGATATGCTAGGTCATATCAAAGGTCCATGTCCTTCCATAGCCTCACTCCATCAATGACTGTAAACAATTTCCTAAGGAGGTGTAAGATCAGGACAAGTCCACACTGACACATCTTTCTAATACTCTGCCATAATCCGGTATCTGCATCTCAGCGACTTCCTGGGCAAGATGTTGTTTATTATACATGATAATCTTCAGTGGAAGATTTTCTATGAACTTGCTCAATTTCCCCTTGTATTCTCTCAAGCTTTGCACATCCCACAACATCCTTTGAAAAGGATTTCCACAAATTTACTACATAGTGTGTGACAAATCACTTCCTTTTGTTTGTTGTGAACCTGGTTCCTAGTAGCTTCATTTGATTCCTCCTAGTTCTTGCACAGGAAGAGACTGGGGGCACCAATCCTTATCCAGTCTTTTCATGACGTTTATGATTTGTATGATTTCACATTCCCCAAAGTAATTTCTATTCCTGGCTCAAAAGGTATAACTTAGACCTTTATTCCTTCTATAGATGTTATTCTATGGCTTTGATATCCCTTTTGCCTTTCTCTGAACATTTTCAGCTCTACCATTTCCTTTCTAAGATGAAGGGACAAAAACTGCATGCAGTATTCAAGGTGCAGCAACCACAGATTTGCATCGTGATGGCACATCTATTCCCTCACTAATGCAAATATTGGATTGCCTTTTTGCCTGTTGGTGAGCATTGAGCTGTTCTCATGAGTTATCATGACCTCAGACTCTCACTTCTGGCTGATAATGATCAGCACAGAGACTTCCATTTATGTGTGAAGCTAGGATTGTCTTTTGACATATGGATCACTTATGTACATGAATATACATGAGCTGTTGAAAGTGGAGTCCCCTGTAGCTATCCTGTGGATTTGTCCAGACTACTCAAATAGGTCAAGATGAATTTGGAGTTGGCTAGTATGTTTTATCTCTTTTCTTACCCATCACCTTAGGATAGTGAAAAATGAATATTTGTAACTAAGTAGTTAGAAACCACTGGAGTTCCTCCAAAATACATGCCTCATCTGTCTACGAAAACGGTACTACCCTGTATCTGCATTTCGAGAAGAAGATCAAGCTCAGGTCATTGCTAGTGGGGAAAACAAGTTAGCTAACACTGACCTGTTCTGAACCACTTGTCTGCATCTCAACAAGTCTTTTGTCTGAGTGTCTTTTGTAAGTCTCCATTGGTTGCTGTGGAGTACCATGGATTAGGTATTTCATTGCAATAATTTCAGATTCAATTGAGAAAAAGCACTAGCTCTTGTTTTTTAAACAGAGTTTGACCTTAATTCTCATTTATTCAAAATCCATGTTGCACCAGCTAGTGCAATGAAGGCTTAAAATAAGCATAAATCTAACGTGAAGCTCATTTTTCTACCATTATTGTTTAAAATGCTTTTGTTATAAGTGATAATCAGAGTCCTGATTTTGAACATAAAAATACAGAATATTATTTTCTCCATGGCTGAAAAACAAAAAGCACAAAGTATAATTGTGTTCTCAAGCACAATCTGAGCCCAAAAAGAAGTTTGCATTACCACAAAAGTACTGCTGTTCATTTGATTAGTGTATACTTTTGTTGATGTCTCATTAGAAATTACACGAACTGAGCGTAAAAATCTTTTTCCCTTTGAATACATTTTAGTACAGACTTTCATTTTCCCACTCTTTGTTTTGATGTATCTACAGATACAAGTGTCCATTACCGTGAAGTACCTGGCCACATCTGCAAGTTATTTTCAAGCTTTTGAACTCTCCCAGATCTTTTCATTTATTAGTTGCATTGAGGTTTGCCATACTGATTTTATTTTTGTTGTATTTGTGCATGACATCCATTCAGACAGAAAACCCCCGTTATTTGTTGATGTTACTTGTTGGTGTTATTTGATGAACAGATGGGTTGTCTTTTATAATGAAATTTGCCTTAAAACAAACAAACAAAAAAAGGATGACGAAAATATATTAACTCTTCCTGCTGAAAAGAAACAAACAAGAGACTATAGAGTATTACTCCCCTTTTGCTCAGGTGTCTAGGCACATTAGTATGCCCTTGCATTTTACTCACTTCCTTAGAATTAATCATCAAAGTAACTCACCTCTGCTTCTAGGACGGCTTATATTTTTTTATAGTAAATAGTCCAGCTTCAGTTGGTATTTTTGATATATTTGGAAAGAAGAACAGAAAAGTGAGTCTGAATAGTCTCTGGAATCCACTATCTGTCCTCCTATATGAGTGCATTGTCTTCTCTAGCCTGTACTATTTATTTTTTTCTGTGTCGTAAGGATACATGGCTGTTTTCCACAAAATGTTAACTTTTTACAAGTAGGAATGGAAAATCCTCACCTTAATTCCAGAACTGTCTGTAAGCCAAGGTCAGGGCACTCTTCTGGGCTGTGCACTGGGAAGCCATCTCTCTCTGGCTGTGTTGAGTGCAGTAACGATTGAGACACTGGGTTCCAACACCAGCTCCTGCTGTGTCCTCTCCTCCCTTTTCAGTTGCTTAACTACCCAATTTCAGGGCTGATGCTAATCTGTGCATCCCATTCTGTCACTCCTCCCTCACTCTGGGGACATGGGCTGGATTCTACTCTGAAAACCCATCGTCATCATATTGAGCATCCTTCTGTGAAGAAAACCCTAACAACATTTTAAACTCTGAAAGCAGAGAAATGCAGGTTAAAGACATTTTAAAGCCTCCTTGTAATGTCAGACTTATGTGGTTGTTGTTAAGCAAGACTATTTGTGCCAACTTATGGTATCTCATGACTCATTCAAATAGCTAATAATGGACAATCTGTATTCTGTAGATTGATCACTTTTTTTTTTTTTTGTAATTCTTAGGGATGGGACGTGAACCCTATTGGTACAGAATGTGTCTCATCATTGTAGACAATAAAGGAGCTAAAAAAAGCTTCAGACAACTCATTAATTCAAGTTTCCAGGAATCAAAAATAAGGTGAAGCCTTTTCATTATGCATGAATAAAACTTAGTAACCATCCATTTCTCACCCGTTTGACTGTCTTCTCTGTCGTACTGTTTTTCTTGAGGGAGTGCTGCTGCTCTAGGGGTGAAGTGGATGTGTTTATCATTTGAAACAACATGTAATGTGGACCTCCAAATCATAAGCACCGTGTCAGCTACACAGGCAGCAAAGTGGACAAATTTGCACCAAGGTATTTCCAGTTGGGGTGAGAGTACAGTGTGGTCTAGGAAGAGGGTGTGCTAATGGCTGGGTTATGGTGTTGCGTACCAATGTGAGCTGAGTTTCTCATCTCTAGCATGCTTGTATCTGGTAAGATGAATGAAATGGAGGCTTTCGAGGATATCTTCCCCAGGGCAGAGGGCAGCGTGGAGTCTTGTTGAGATTTCTGGGACGTATTACAGAGATTCTGGTGATAGAATCCCTGGCTCAAATTCTAGGCTTCCACACCTATTTCAGCAATTCTTTGTGCCCCCTTAGAAGCATCAAAAAGGCCCCAAAGGGTCCTTAAGCCACTTAGTCCCCAATTTCTGGGTTGCATGTTGTCCTGCGCCTCTGGAAGTGTAGCACCAAAGGGTACCCTTATGAGCTATTTTGTATGAGGCATGCTCAGCACTGCACTTAAGAGTGTTCCAGTACAAGTGAAAACAATGAAAATACAGACATGATTATAACTAAGTAGCTTTACATATCCTAGGCGGCATCATTTGAAAAAAAAATCTGGAAAATTTGTATTTAGACAGGTGGTTAGACAGTTTAGTCAAAACAGGAAAAACCGTGTTGTGTGCAGTTACAGATCCCTTAGGTCCCACCCCAGCCACAGAATTCCCTCCCAAGGAAGTAAAGGCCCTGGGAGATGCTGCCTCACTTTCTATACAAAATTTTCATAGTGTCATTTCCACACAAAATACATGATTACATCAGACTACTAACAGCAAGAACCTGTTCCACATGTAACTTTATATATATCTTATAACTGTATTCCTTTCTAGTCAATACAGTAAAGCTCTTACTAAGCCTGGATTCATCGCTTCCTCCACTTACGTCTACAGAACAGTCTGTCTTATACCTCCCTGGGCAGTTAACCCTCAGTGAAAGAAGACAGTGAAACATGATTCACTTCTGACAGGGCCATAAAGCTGAAAAAACTGTTCTACAGACACAGAGGCTATCTGATTTACTTCATGTTTTTAGATTCACAACTCAGGATCCTTTATAATTTGCTTCCAAATATTATTCATAGATCAATTTATTTTAGATATTTTATGAAAGTACAGCAAAGACTGTATTGTCTGCAGTCAGGTACCTGCATAGTCCTCTTAATTCTGAATGCCATGAACACTATGAAAACAGAGGTTTCATCCACAATAGCGTCGTTTTAACTACATTCAAAATGATATAATGGTATATTACTGAAAGTTTCAATGTCATTTTATTATGGAAAACTATCTTCTACAGACAGCTGGATTTTAATCACTAAAACTAATTTAAAAAAACCCCACACGTTTCATTAGAGTTGCCTTGATAATTATGATTTATAACAAAGAGATAACTGTCTCTCTTTAACCACACAAGTTAAATCACAGCGTACGCCTTACTCCAGTGGACTCATTCCCTTTTTTACAGAAAGTCACTCATGGCATTATAATTCAGAAGATCCTAGCTCTATGCTGTTTATAAAGCTATTCCTCAGCATGCTCCTAATAGTTTGCTAGATGATGGTGGTTTCAGAATCATTTTCGTAGAGAAACTTCTTTGCTGGATTATCGTCTGTGTATTTTCTCTGCAATGGTGCAGAGAAGCATAGAAAACATCTGATGGGCTTCCTCTTAAGCGTGATCATCTTTTAAATTGCAGCAGTTAAGACCATAGCTACGTAATACTTGATGTAGGCCCTGTATATCTCTCAGTATTGATCTTCATGCTGTTGCTGGAATTTTTAGTAAATTTAAAAAGTAGTATAGAGATTAAAAAAAACCACAAATGCCAAGCTAGAACTTGCTGGAGTTCTAGCATTGACACTCTACGTCTCAGTGCCATCCATCGTTTCCTTGAGTTGTCATAGTTTCTTATTAGCGATCAGGAATGTTTCTTTTTTCTCTTAATCTCTGTTGTATGGCTCAAGGTAATTTCCTTGCCCGCTCTGCCAGCTTTCTGTGTATCAATAGTGTCTTTGTCTGAGGATACACTGATATGGATAGTAACCTGTGTCTTATCAGAGGGAGAAGGTAGAAGTTTGTAATTCTCTGCTGGTCTAAGTGACAGATCTTGGTTTTATTTTATAGTCTTTTATTATTATAAACACATTAGGGGAAGATTTTTTGGCCTTTGTCCTGTATTTTGGCATTTAAAATATTCATTTAAATATACTGAGGGGGGATAGAGCTGGCATTTGGTGAGCTGACTCTTCATGGCATGACTTTTAGCAAAAAAAAGTCTACATGCTCCTTTTCTTCCCTTAAAATCAGTAGCTTTTATGTGTGCAGGAGAAGTGGCCAAGTGCCCTCAGCACAACAGTAAGTCCCCTTTAATCTCCTACTCAGGAGTGGATTCTTGAGGTCAGGAAAAGGTTGCTTCAGCTATTGGTCACTAGATTTCAACCTTGAGATTACAGAAAAGGAAGATCTTCGTTAATGGATTGGGTGGGACTGTGAGATTTATCCTGTGTCTTTTTCATATCTGAAAAATGTCATGGGAATTTTCTTACCAAAGTTAATTTGGTCTCAGAATTTCATATTCAGCCAGGTGGCCAAAGCCATTCCACCTATAAGTGAAATGACATCCGTGAAACTTCTTTACCCATTCTGCATTATGGTGTAGCTTTTAACAGTCTTTTGACAGGAAAAAAAACACACCCTTTTTTAACACGAATGATCTTATAACAAAGTAGTTTTCTCAATTTATTTCATATTTCAAATTCCTTAAACTTACCCTGATGGCTATTTTATCACCAGTCTCATGAAACTTTAATTAACGGTAGTTCAATTCTATGATTGTATGTATAAGCTTACTTAAGATATTGATGCCCAGTTTACCTGTGAGTGCCATCCATGTTAGGAGACTCCATCTGAGCTGCACCCAAGTACCCCGAAAAGGTTAATAGCTGAAGATCATAGTGCAAAAATGAAGTTCAAAGTGGAGGTGTGGAGAAATAATGACCCTGTCTCTCCTGTAGGCTTTTCCTTAATACATTTGTGACAATGTATAGTAGCTGAGGGTCTATTTCATTAATGTCTGTGTCAAACAGCCTCCAAAAGCCTTATTTCATAACACGCTGAAGTAGCGAAGAGCCATCTCTTGATTTATAATGTTATTCAACAGACATTCATTTCAAGGTTACATTAAAATAAATTTATTAGTGAAATTAGTGGTCTGAAATGTGAGTCCAGGAGGTACAACCTGCAAGTGAGTTGGCTTAGTATCAAACAGAATAATTTTTCTAAGCTGTATGAATAGTTAAGCTGTCAGCACTCAAACAAATGTACATACAGTTACTCACTTTGAGCCTGTTGGAACTGTGTGTGTGCATAAATCATATGTCTTAGAATAAGCAGTTGTATAAGTGTGTTTTTAATTTTTATTGGAAAATGAAACACCAGCAGTTGCAGGAAATACTCCTCATTTTGATCATTTGAATTGTTCCTGGACCATCAGAAAAGTTGTTCTTCATGAAAATGTAATATCAGAGTGTTCAGCTGCTCAGAGCTGTAAGAAAATGCTAAATACTTTACTGCATTTTAAAACTTTTCTTAAAATGTTTTCTTTGCACGCTCACTTTATTGCCTGCTAATACAAAATGTTTGGAAAGTAGCTTGAAAATACTGAAATGTATTGCTGGAGGTTACGGAATTGTTAATGATAGTTGCTACTATGTTGATTTGTAATTTTACTTGGAGGTTAATGTCTTTATTCCAATTTGCATTGGAAGCCAACTTTTTAATTTTTGATCTTGCTTTAGCTTAGACTTTACTTCCTGATGCTTAGAAAATAACCCATTAGGATGTCTGGGGTACATAAAGCAAGGATTTCTACTGAAGTGCAGGATATAAGTTAATTTATTTCAAGTGATAGTGAATAAAAAACCCCAACAAACTAATTCAAGTTTTTTAGAGACTCTGTGTACTTTATAAGCCTTTCTATAAAAATTGACCTGTTCTAGATGAAATTTAAAAAAAAATACAATCAAACCCCAAAACAAAACAAGACCTCTCCTGATTAATTTTACTTTCATCTGGCCCTATTTCAGAGAAGTTATGTTAGCGTCAAAACTGTATTTCTGGCTAAAATATTTTCCTATATGTAGTGATTTCTTAAACTTGTTTAAATAAAAGTGAGACCCAGAAGTAGATATACAATTCAAAAGTCCCAGTTTGTCATTTTTTTTCCAATCTGCTGGTATTACAAGTTCAACTAACAAAGAAGGTCACTTGTAATCAAAGGTAGAAAAGGAGCAAATAAACTTATCTTTTATTCAGAATATGCTCACTTTGCATATATGGTTTATAATACATCCTGTGCATTCAATAATTTTCTGTTCTGATGTATAGGAGATTTTTACGGAAGAAATGAGGAAGAGGGAGAAAATAAAATAAATAGTACAACTGCAGATACTTCCTGGAGGTATTAGACTTAAGTTGTAGCTAATTTTTTTTTTCTAAAAATATCAGTAAGATTTAAAATTCACCTTTCCTTCAAAACTAGTCTATATTTAAACATTTTTCTCTGTTCTTCCAAATCAGTGTTCTTTTTCATATATTGTACCAGTTTTTAATTCATAAGCTGGCCAAAGTATGTCCATGTATTTTGTAACAAATGTACATTTTGCAATATTAGGGGGTTGGGAGTCTGATCAACCTAGATAAAACGTGTTTCCATGTATGTCCCAACCTTTATCCAGTTGTTATTTATGCAAACAAGGAAGACATCTTTCTGATGAATAGAACAACTACATCTTGCTTAACCTTGCTGTTTGGGTAGTTTTTCAACCAGAGTTTAGGTGAGGAGGAGCTGGCTACATCCTGACCTGAAAGGCACTGAGGTGCTACCTCTAGGCTGTGGGTAACAAGCAAAAGTAGTAGAAATTAAGCTGTACCTTCTGAATGAAAAACTGAAGTAATTTTTTTTCTCAGACTGATGATTCAGTAGGTTTCTTAGTCTCTATGAACTCAAAAATATGGTTTCTTTAGTTGCCATGTGGCACAGGGACATCTGGCCGTTGCAGTAACAGTATAGTGGTTTGTGGTGTGCAAATCTGTGACTGTTGTTCCAGCTTCAGCGCTGTATTTCTTTGCTTTGGGAGTGGTGTGTGCCTGTATGTGTGTGTGCTGTTTTGAAGGCAGGTCGGGGAAGGGGAAGGCTGAGTTAATCTTGATCTGCCCAGCTGCGGATGGAGCGTTACTGACACCTATGGTTTGCCTTACCTAGGCAGGGCCCCTGTAAACTCCTGTGTGACTTTCGGAAATGTTCATTGTTTAGGGCTAAACTTCCAAACCTCTGTTTCTGCCTTTTTCTACCTATTTTTGGTTTTTAACTTGCCACCAATGCATCAAACTGGGTCGGTGGTCAGCGGACGGAAATAAAATTTTAAAATGTAGTCTCTTTTCCAACAATTGCAGTGCTAAAACCAGCCAGCGCTGGGAAGAGGAATTATTTCCCTGGCTTAAAACATCTTTTAAAAAAATGTCGGATTTGAAGTGTTAGAACAAGTCCTTGTCAAAATAGATTAGTGAGCATGGAACATATGAAGCCATCAACATGGCATTAGGACACAAGAATGGCCGTGCCAGTTCAGACTAGAGGTCTGTCCAGCCCAGTATTTTATTTCAAACAGTGCTACAGCAGCCTGCGAGGGCAGAGGCGCAGACAGGGCAGGCATGAGCTGTAGCTCCCCAGAGTATTCTGCCCAGCTCCCGTGGTTTGTGGCTCAGGGACTTTCTGAGACATAGTGTATCCTTGCGTTCGGCTGTCTTTGATAGGCACTGTAAATATGTCACACAGTCCTGCCTGGGCATCTGCCCTACAAGAAAGCTTGCACATGTATTAGGACACAGCTGGTCACTGAGCCTAGTGTGCCCTACAAGGAAACATGCACATGTATGTGGGTTAGGAGACAGCAGGTCACCGAACCTAGTCAATCACTGTGAGGCATGGTCTGCGTGCCCAGACGCTGCTGTGTTTGTTGACATTCATGGAAGATTCATGCTCATGTTGTATTTTGCAAGATTTTAAGCAAAATAAAAAGTTGGTTTTTTTTTTTTAAATAATTGTATGCATATCTGTCACATTCTTGTTTTCAGGATGGGAATCCTGGAACTCGCATATTTTATTAGATTCTGGTCACTTGAACTTCAAGTGCATCCAGATGTCTCCCCCTCTTTAGTTCACAACGTAAGACCCAACAGTGGGACAGATCATGTGGGACATTTGCCCCCATAATTTGCAGCAAACTTAGTGAAAAGAAAGCCCGGTGGAAGCTGAGTCACACCAGGGTGAGAGCCAGCTGTCTGGTTAGAAATGGCTGCAGCTTATTGTCCAACTCACCTTAGCTACCGCACCTGCACTGACTGCAAAGGTGACCCACCTGGGTAGACCAGTTCGTAGCTGGCTTTCTCCTTCCCTAGCAGGGAGGATGTGAGAGGGAGAGGATTTGCTACAGTCTTTTAAATGTAAACAACAACAATACTTTATTGATTCTGTGAGATACTTGGGAGCTACTGATCTTGCTTTACTTTTTTCAACTGCATGTCTCAAGCCCATTTTGTCCTGCCTTAATTGGTGGGAGAACATATCTTGAGTCTAGTAAGGAATGTGAATAGGAAAATCCTACCCTGGTTTTCTTCTTTTGCTACCTTCTCTCTTAAACATAAAGGATACTACCATCTTTCTACACTGTGTGCACACACAGAAAGAAACTGCACCTTATGTACTTTACACATCTGTGCAAAAAGAGTGTAAGGGGATGGAGAATATGACATGAATGTTACATTCGCTTTTCAAGGTGGGTATAAACTGCTTTCAGTGGTATAAGCACAAAGGCATCAAGAATCAGAACTTAGAAATCTGAAAACTACAGTGGAGACAATTAGCCAAGTATGCACTTAGATAAGGGTGTTGAAAAAAACTCCCTCTTGGGAGTAATGCTGGAGCCAGAAATATCTTTAAAAACAAAAAGTCTTTTCTAAAAGTGACCACGCGACATTCACTTAACTGTATGTGACATGTCTTTATCTTCAGGGATTCCTCGAATTCTAACCCTTACACCGTGCATTCATTTCTTGTTAATCAGGATCTTGCAAGACATTGGTTGTCACCATTTCAGAGACAATTCTTCTCACATTCTTTTGATTGAAAGGTCTGGCATGCTGTGACTTATCGCTCGACCATATCAAGCTCATGATGTCACATCTATAAAGTACATTATTTTATTGATTTTTTTATCCTTGTATTTTTTGATGCTTAGCTCTGCAGTACCTGAAGCATAGCAGCTTCATACATTGACAGGAAACCTTTAAGGCAATATTTTGTACAGGGTTGTTCTGGCAGCAATTTTAAAAGAAAATAAGCAGATCTGGTGGCATGATCAAGGGCATTCAGGAGGAAAAACAGAAAGGATAAAGGGGAGGGATAGAAACAGAAAAGCAGTCATTGCTCACATGAGGAAACAAAAAAAAACCTCAGTTAATAGGAGAGCTGTCACAAGTAGTAATTACTCACAGAGTTATTGGATTTTTTCATACAGACTTGAATCAGGAAAAACTAAAATGTGAAATGGGACTGGTAAATGAATTTTTAAAGAATGGTGTCCAAAGTCATACATTCAAAAATACTACGTCTGGGGGGCTGTTTGGTTTGGTTTGTGTTTTTTTAAAAGAAAAGGCGTAATGATAGCTTGATTCCTTCCTGACATTACCCTGATTTGTGGATTTATTTTATCTGTTTTTATGGCTATATCTTATTTATCTATTTCTTTTCATCTATCTGTATATAACTGTCTCAAATAATGAGGATAAATGTTCCATAATGTGCAATATTTTTTTATCACATATATATTTTATCCTGGATGAGAGCAAGAAACAAACTCTTTGGCGGTACGAAATACTCCGCATTGGGCAGCTGCACAGCTAAAGCAGAATTGCAGGTTGCATACGAGCAGGAGGGCAGACAACAAAGATGTGGACACAAACCCAGGTATGTGGTCTGTGACACGTCCATGCAGGTTTTTTCTATGATATGCGCTGGGCTTTTACATCATGTAGTTAGCTAAAACTGTTTGCTAGATAAAAGGATCCTGGTTACTTATGTCAGATAATGCCAAAAGCATTTTTCAGCTAACCATGAGGGCTATATATTTTCAATCTTTTGTGAAAGTTAGGCTGTCTTTGCAAAAGGAACTGAAACCCACTTAGGGCCAGAGAAGCACCACTGGGATTTGAAATCACTTAAGCAAAGAAAGAACCACCTCTGTTTGTAGCCAGATCCTTTTCTAAATTGCCCTGCATTTATATTTGCTTTTTTTCATGCATGAGCTCCTTCTGTATATCTCATCTTCTGCTCTCCTTAGAAGGCCACGCATCTGTAAATCACAGTCCTTCACAAGGTCTCCTGCACTTGCTGAGAGCTTGAGTCTACTGTGGGAGTAGTAAAAACAGTGGGTCTCATCACTTGCAGGCCCCTATTTGGAAAATTGCAGTTATACAGCATGCAGAACTATCAGTCTTCGTCTGGAACCTCCAATGTGAATAATCTGGAAAACAGAAAAATTATTTTGTTATTTGAGCTTCAGAGTGCTCAAGCAGTGAAAAATTAATGTAGTTCATGCATACCTAGCTGAAGAACTTTAGTGGTGCTTTTGCACTTTTGCACTCACACCTTATGCATAATCCATCATGTGTACCAAATTCTCCAGAATAAAGGGACTAAAAGGTACAGAAAGGATGTGGCAAATTAAATTTGAAAAACTTCACACTCTTCAGATTCATGAAACCACTGGATGTGAGACAGAATCATAGGACAGCCCAGACTGGAAGGGATCTCGAAAGATCATCTGGTCCAACCTTTGATGGGAAAGAGAGCCTAGATGAGATTATCTAGCACCCTGTCCAGTCGCTTCTTGAAAACTTCCAGTGATTGGGACTCCTCTCACCATGTCCCTGGGGAGGTTGTTCTAGATAGCTGAATGACATCTTAGAACTGGGTTACGAATAGCCTGAAGAGGAAGCATTCAAGAAGAAATGATGAGAATTGCCTTAAAGGAGCACTTTTTCCTTATTTGGGTTATGTGTTACAATCACCTAAGCAGACCAAATACCTGCTAAAATGAGGTGTCTTGTTAACTTGTGTTCATTTCTTGAGTACAGAAATGATATTTTACAGCTTGTAAATCATATGCTAGGTTTCACATCAGGCAATTAATGAGGTAGCGAAAGCTGGTAAAATGCCATCACAGTAGACCAACAGAAGTCAAATGGCTGCAGGTTTTCAATGCAGGAGGTATAAACTTCAAGGCTGCACTATACACGTATTTACTTTTTAATGCAATAACCTAAGTTGCAAGGAGGAAACTAATTGTACATGGTGTTGATTTTAGCAGGATTCCACTGAGAAAACATGCTGCTGTAGACTTAAAATTAGGCTGGTTTGACTTGCTAGAATCTGTCTTTTCAGATTATGTGGAGGTGCTTCTGAGACCCAAGGAGCCTTGCTAAGGCAAAAAAACATTAAGAAGTACATTCAGTGCTTCAGGCCAGTGAGAATGGGTAGATTTTACCCTCAGAATTTACTTAATAGCCTGCACTTTTCACACATTGTACTCAACTCCCAGGTGGAGCTGCTGCTGGAGAAAATGACCAGGTTTCTGTAAATTCTTGGTCTCAACTAAAGAGTTGATCTTTCTGAAAGATGGAGATTAGTTTCTCATAATTAGAAAGGAGAATCTGTGCTGAATCTGATAATATGAAAGGTCTATTGAGAAAATAAATTTGTATCTTCATTTCGTAGTAAAAGTTTGGTCATAATAGCTGCAAGTTTATCAGCCAGATTTCAGAAGAGCTTCTCTAGACGTGAAGTAATGGATATTTTTCTAGAAACCATACCTCAGATTATGTCAGTCAGTGAAGAAAAACCTGCATCAGGGCTTAGAAACCTCATTGATGACCCTGTGGTGTTGAGCCTCGCTCAAGAGGAGAAGGCTTAAAAAGATTTATTATCTCTCAGCTTAGATTTCAAGGGTCTCAGCAAGGTCAAGGGCCTCTGTAGACAGAGGAGTTCTCCGACTTGACTACATCTCTTCTTATGACTCTGAAGGGCTCAGTTGTGACATTTGAGATCTAATTTTGCACTGAAACCCAGCTGCTTCATGTGTTGTATTGGTCTTCTGTTAAGAAAATGAATTGCCTTAGGCTGCCTTCCTTAAAATAAGACTCTTCCAGATGCCAGTTTTCCTTAAAGGAAAAAAAGGCTGGTATCTGAACTGGATATGTTTAGCAAACATCTCTCCCCAGAATTCCTGCAAAACCACTTACTGCAGAGCTGCCCAGTTTCAGCCCCAGGCTTGTGGGAGATTTGCTTAGCACTTAGACAGAGATATGAGCTATTTATTAGCTCAGCATAGTTTTTTATTGTGAAATAATAAAAAAACCCCACTGTTAATGAATGCAAGTAAAAATACAAATGTACGTAATGTAATATCCATAGTCAAAACATTGGCGGGACTCTCTTGACAATGGGGCATCTCTCTAAGGTTATATATTAAAGAAGAATGGTGATGGTGGTGAAACAGACTCCCAAGTGCCTCTCGGTATTGAGTGGCTGTTTCTGCCCTCAGTCAGCTGCAAACGCCAACCATCCGCCCACTGCTTACATCTTTCAGACAAGAACATTGTTCTTCCTATGCTTGAGAGGTACAAACTGCCTCATTATTTTCATTCTTATCATCCTTTATGCTTTCTTTTTTTGTCACGTCTGCAAAAGTTATTGGTGCCTGGTTTGTGTAACTACTGCCAGTCTTGCTGACCAACAGCAAGTTACAGCGTGCACGCTGCCAGCTTTGTCCATAACCTTCTCTTACTTCTTGCCTCATACCTAGATCTTTATCTGGACTGAAGCCAACGAAGCTTTTGATATTCCTAGGGACTCAAGGTAACTGTTGAGTAGATGCATTACTGATAAGTGGAGATTCAGATCAACTTTGGATTCTGTGAACTCTTTTTGGGTTGACTTCAGGAGACATTTCCAGCAACGCTGTTTGTGGTTGTTCTTGTGACAAGCAGAGAGTTCCATTCACTTTCTTAGTGTGATTCATCATGTTTCTGTGTTTCTTTAAACACTTCTAACAAAAATTGTCTGTGTGCTTGTGTTGCAGGAGGAATATGTGTGAATAAGCCTTGCAGCCACTATCAGCCTTGAGACAAATAGGTTGTGTCCAATGCATGGATCAACAACCTTTGACAAAAATAAATGCATAACATGAAATGTCCTGCAATTCTTCTGCCCTTGAGCATTTCAGGTACTTTGGCTTCTCTTAAGAATATCTTGAATCTCCATCCTTTGAAAACATCTATATATTGTTCCACTGAGAACAGTATTTATGTGCTTTGAATGTTTCCTGCTCTTCAAGTCTTGTTTGTAGACTAAAAGGTGTGGAACTGGGATCTGTAGCAGTGACAGCTCACAAGCAGAACTATCAGCTTCCACAAGAAAAGCAGCAACACCATTAGAAAAAGTGTAAATCTTTGCAAGTGGCATCTGCATCCTGTGATGGTGATACATACTGTGAGTAGCCTGTCATCAAGAAGAGAGATTCTTCATGATTTAGAGATCAGATGAGAGCTTACTTATTTGTGGCTTACTGAAAACCCACTGAAGTTCCCCAAGCTCTTTTATGAGGTTTCTTAGGAACTTCTACATTCATGACATGGACAAGTAAAAATACATTTCTCTGTCTGCAGAAATACATTTAACACTCATGTACGTCCAGTGGATGTAGATGCCTCTGTGGGGACCTTTTAACATCTAGTCAGAAACAACAGCAGGAAAACCTCTTCCTAGGAGAGTAAAGCCTTAGGTTTTTTAATCTTTACTGCCTTGCATTGGGTGGCAAGAAGCTTTCTGCAGTGGTGTATGCCCTGAATTTCCTGGTTTTGTCCAAGCTGTTGGGGGGGGCCTCTCAAATATTTTTTTGATAATCATCCCAACACACATTAAAAAAACCTATATAAACTTGGGACAATATAAACTTGGGCAAACAGATGAGCGTTGACCATCAAGGTCTTCCATATCCAACTTGTTTGCATTTCTACAGCATCAGGGAAATACTGTGGTATTTTTCCATTCATCCATGGAAAGATTTTTATATAAGGCTGTGCTTATTCCTGAGCCTCCCTTGGGAGCTAAATTCACAGAAACCCATCAAGGATAGTTTCAAATTGCTTCAGATGTCATCACTGTTAGAGGCTTCTTCTGGCAAGCCTGAATTATTGGCTCTATCAGTTGTAAGAGAAAAGGAATTTTCCATCTTCTCAACCAATTTTGCTAACAAGTGTGGCTTGACAGCTCCATTCAGGATGCTGATAGCTTTTATTCCAGGCTTCAGAATACAGTGCCCCAGGGAACAGTCGGTGAACTACAGCAATTACAACTTTTAACTGCGCTTTCTTCACCTCTTAGTTTCAAGCTGAGGGATTATCTGACATAAATTTTACCCTGTCATCAGGCGACATATTTGTTTTCCAGGGTCTCAGGTCTCTGCTGTAGTCACGCTGGCATGCACATCAGATTTCCCGGTGTGCATGGGTTAGATTATACCTGTTCAGTTTTAAACAAATTGTGTATATGTGTCCAGTTTAGTGCAGCCTCTGGAAGCCCTACAGGTACGTTTACAGAGTGCTCTATCTAGGCTAATTTACCCTGCCTCTCAGACAGGCTGTTTGGCTTAGGTGCTATATTCAAGTGCCAATACAATGTCCAGGACCCAGTTTTAGCTAATTAAGAATTAGTTCTTATGTCTCCACTAAACTCCATCACGTGGAGTAGAAATTCTCTTGACTCATATATAGGTTTTGTGAGGCAGAACTGTATATTTAGTATTTTTTATTTAGATGATTTTAGGATTTTTCTTTTCTTCTTGCTGCTTGATGCAGACATACATCTGCAAATCAATGAGTACTTCTGAGTTGCACGTTTTCTGTCATGATGAAGTATCACATGAGTTGCTAAGTAATGTGTTTTGTTCATATTTTTCCTTTCCCTCAAGAGTATTAGATGGTTTTGACTTTTGTGTTCCTTCCTGGCAGCGTATGGATTTAGTAATGGCACTTGCATGAGAAGGAAGTTGTTCAGATTTGTTAATAACTGCTGCTTTCTGAGGCCAGCAGGTTCTGTGTTATGTTTAATTACCACTGCCCCTGCCTGGCTGGAGATTTTAATTACAGATACAGACTATCAGGGTCAATGATTATGAAGTGTTTGCCCACTGTGGAGTCTTGCATTCTCCTTTTAAGCACACATTTCTAGCCACAACGCATCGGAGGTAATACATTTGGTGGACCTGAAAAGAAATAATGTTCTCTCGCTTTTATTGTTTATCTGGAGATGAATATTCTGTACTTCCTGAGGACTCCTGAGAAACATTGGCACTATCTAAGTTGATAGTAGAGACTTTCCTACTAGTGCAACTGTTTCACAGGTGAAAAGCATTACTTTCCTAGCAGTTCTATCAATGGCATTTGTTCTGGGATTTTCAAGCTGTATTAAATCTCTCAAACCTGCATTTTGATATCAGCTAATGGTAAAAATTTTTCCACCGTCTGGTGGAAGCCACTTCTGAATTGCTTTCCCGGTTGCCTTCACAGAAACCTGTGACACTGGGAGCTTTCTTAGAAGTCTGTTTTCAATTTTCTTCCCTTTTTCTTTTGCCATTTCACACTTACTGAGGTAAGTGGGCCTGGTCTTAAGTTTAGGAATAGTAAATCCAGTCTGAAAATAAAACAGCTTTAATATATCTTGGTCTTGATAACATATGCTTGATCAGCAAGAGGGGCTGCACAGTAGCCCTGAATGAGTCTGCTCCAGGGTCAGGAGCTCTGAAATAACTTCAGCACAGTGCCAGGCTCAGGCTTTGTGACCCCATGAAGGCATGGAGCTGATAATCCACCTATTGACACGATACTCCTTGGTCTCACAAGATATCTATCTGTGCAGAAGTCCCTGTTATTTGTCTAGAGTTACCGGCCTATGTGGGTATTCCCAAAACAGTGCTCACCGCACTGTTGAGATATACCCACAGAGAGCTTTCAAGTTAGTCCTTTGCTACCCACACAGCAGAGCAGGGCATTGTGTCTGTTATCATGTGTGATGTCCCACATCAAGTTCACTGAAGACCTTCCTTTGACTTGCAGGCAGGGAAGTAACGCACAGAATCTATTGGTAGATAACTTGGAAGATGAGCAGGGGGCAGGTGACGAGTACGGGGTTACAACACTTGGAAGACTAGGCTGAAATTCATAGGATTTTTCTTGTATCTCTTTGATCTTTAATTTACGTTTTACTATGTAATCTCACAGTAGCGTTCTCAAAATGAGTGGTACAGCTGGTATGTGATGGTGGTATGAAAGATAAGAATTCAGACAAAGTGTATTATGTCCTATCAAAAGGCATACATAACATATTTTAGACAGCCTGAGTTTTGTTCTCATTTGCATTAAAACTTCTTGCTGTAATTCTAGCAATGTGAAAAAACGTTAGAAGATATTTTTGCATGTATTTTATAGCCAGAGAAATATAAAGGGGTGAAGGGAGCTGGCATGAATGTAATTAAGACTTTCAGTGGAGAAATGGTTCGAGATCTTGTGAGCAGAAGGCTTCATAGACCAACGTAGAGCACTAGTACCAACTTACTAGATTCTCCCATCCTAAAGATAAGTTGGGAGCTCAAGCTGTGTGCTCCAAAGAGGTGGCAGCAGCAGTGCTGAGGAAAAACTTTCTTCTGTTTTCAAGCCTTCTACTTGCATGTTTCCTGTAAGGACTTTGGAAGCTGGTAAGGCAGCTGCGGGGGCTGGAAGGAAGCCACCGCTGCAGAGCAGCGTGCCAAACTGCTGGGGCGAAGCTGTGAGAGACGGTGGCAGGAAGGACAGAGAAGTAGCAGCAGTGAGGAGGGGACAGGTGGGAGAAGCCAACAAGAAGAGGCCTGAAGACTGTGCTTAAGAGGAAATAATAACAAATTTTTTAGCCCATTTCTGTTACTCAATATTGAGTTTGTTACTTTAACGCTAAAAGGTGGGTAAACCTAAGACTCAGCAGTACCCAGGAAAAGTAGTTTGATATAGCCCCTTGACATTTATGCTGAAATGACTTTACAGCATCCTAGCAGTTTCAAAAACTCCTTAAAATGGATGGAAACATTGTTCCTGTTCATTGTTACACTTTTGACCCTAGGAGCACTTGGAAATGAACTCAGTTTGACTCAGGATCAAGTATGTTTCTCCATACCTAAAGTTGGCAGACACACGTGTAACCTGACACTGACCGTGGAGGTTCCTGTTTTTATTCTGGACACCAGCTGGAGGAAAAAGAGACTTTTCCTTTATTCTGAGGACAGCAGCACTGAATACTGGCAAACATGACTGTGCAATACAGGAGCAAAATATTATGCCCTTCCAAACCCCAAATCCTCATGCTCGCTAAGTCCCAGCATTCCTTGTGGTGGAATTGTTGCATGGTTTCTGTTAATAATCACCTTCCCAGTCGAAGTAAGTGAAAAAATGGGCTAGTATGTATATTGTGAGACTTATTCACATGGTGATGTAGGATTTGCAATTATTTTCCAGGTAACTTCTATCTGTAAGACTGAATGAGCTGGCTAGGATGAGAGATGAAAAATTAATGGGGGAGTGAGGAGGGGTGGGATTTACTAGCATCATCTTGAAGTCTGAGACTTCGTCAGAAACCTTGCTATCCTACCGTTGCCATTTCTTGGTACTTACTAGCTTGGATGCTGGGAATGCCACTAATGAGAAGTCCTGCTGCTCCTCCTGCTTGGAGGATCTGTCTTTTATTTCCATTTCTGGCTAACTGGTTCTCTGAGGAACTTGAAGCTCTCACACCTTTTGGCTTGTGGTGAAAGAGTAGATGTAGATTTTTGTTTCCTTTACTCCTTCTCTTTGTTGGAGGGCAGAAGCCTTTCTAGTCAGCTGATTTTACAGGCCCAGATTTTTGGGACTATATACACCTAGGCCTCTATTTCACTTTATACTACACTAGTAAATTCGGTACCTGCATCTGCTACTTCCTTGGATGTTCAGTGTTTTAATCACTAAGTTTTCCAGAACTGACAGTCATAAATCCTATGAGATAGAGGGCTTGAAAATCAGTAGATATAATAATAAAATAACATTTTATTGCTCTATATTTTATCTATTCATTTTGTCATCTTATGGCTGAATCCCAGAGAGCACGTGCATCAAGTTTTCAACCTTTCCCCCTAACTGACAGCACTAAGAGTATTTTTAAAGGTATTTCAGATTCTCACAGGGATACATCCACAATTGTGGTGGAAGCAGAATAGCAGGTATCTTGAGAATCTCTGTGAAATTGGGAAAATTGATAATGCTATAGATTTCCCTCAAAGTCTGCGCTTAATGAAAATGATACGATTCTTCGGACAAAGTTTTCTTTATCACTGCACTAGGATTTTTTGCAGCCAAAAGCACATCCTTCTTTTTGGGCACTGTGTCACTAATGCCCGTAGATGCATCGATACTTCCCTCTCCTTTGTGAACTAGCTAGTGGGTAGATGTTTTCTTTTAATTTTATCTTAAAAATCTGAGATTTCCAAAGGTACGCCTCACAGGCCCCCATATATTGTAAACATGAGCATCCCCATAGGATGTTCTTGCTGTAATATACCCTGCATGTCTTCTTTCTAACCAGATAAGACAGTTTAACGCCTTCTCATCGCTGTGACAATATGGTTTTGAGGCTATGACAACAGAGTGGGAGTCAAGCCTTCCAGATTATAGCAGCCCAGAGCAGTTCAAACAGCCACGTAGCTGCTCTGCCTGAGCTCGGAGCCTAGCAAATGGAAGATGGTTCTGTCTGTAAACTGTAACCGCGTTCAGCTGAGCAGAGCCCTTCAGCGAATGTATAGCGGTCTCTACCCAGCCTTGAGCGTAAGCCCTGAGATTCTCCTGCCAGCACTGTTACTGGTGCTGTCTGGCCCGAGATCACTGCTGCGTCTTTGATGTCTGAGTCTCCCCACCTGCAAAAAGGGAGACTTGCATCCTTCTTTGTAAAGGGGTAGAAATGTTCACTGTCCTTTTAGATGGAGGAAAACATACATGTGCACGCATACATACATATATATGCAATATATACACATACATACATTTACACACTAAGTGTCTAGTGCTCCAGGATTTATTTCGCTCAAGGACTGAAAGTCATAACTCTAGTTTTGGGGTTTTTTACTGTTTTTGAAGCAACCATAAATCCTGCCTGATTTTCATCTCTTATTTCTCAGGCCCCAAACCACCATCCATTTATCTTCAGATTTTATGCATTGTGCGGTGAGGAATGTTCTGAGTTTCCAAACGGCTTCCATAAATTATTTAGAACCGAACATGTCATGTTAAAAAAAATAAAAGCAAATAAACAGAGCATCTCTACTGGGAGTCCCGAGAATAAAAGCAGAGGGGTTTGTGCTCCCTCTTCTGGCCATGGCCAGTCAGTGACCAGTCAAAAAATTATTCCGACTCCCGGGACAGCAAAATCTTTGGCATGACTGAATGTTGAGAGGGTCCGCATGTCAAAAGACTTTTCATACTTCAGGAATAAAGCTATTTTTTTAAGCCACAGTCCGAGGTTAGGGAGAGAGAAGATGGCAGCTTTCTTGCAAAGAGTTTGCTAGAGTTTGGATTGGAAGTATGTGTGTATGGATATTTGGTTCAACATATCCAGGTGGGCAAATATTAATGGAATTCCACCAGTTGCAACAGGATTCCCCAGAACACAAACTCGAAGTAGCTGAAGGCTCTAAATTTTTTATCTTGCCTCTGATCTTCTTCCCTTCTTGCTTTTTGAACTGCATTTTTTTTTAATCTCACAGTTCTTTAAAATAACTGGTTTGTTTGATGAAGGAAGGGCTCGCACATTCTTGAAGTCCTCTTAAAACATAAGAAAGTAGAGCGGAGGGGAGCAAGGACTGCCAAGTACCATGTGTTGTTTCAGCTGCTTGGGCTGGGAATGGTCCCACCCATCTGGCAGAGGTGACAAAGGCCCTGGAAGAGCCACACAGGCTTTAGGGTGAGGGTGGTTGAACGCTGGCACAGGTTGCCCAGAGAAGTTATGGAGCCTCCATCCTTGGATATATTTAAAAGACATCTGGATATGGTCTTGGGCAACTGACTCTAGCTGACCCTGCTTGAGCAGGGGTTGGACTAGATGATCTGCAGAGGTCCCATCCCACCTCTAGTCCTTCTGTCAGTTTTTGATGAAAGTTGCCTTTCACATCCCGGAATCAGTGACCTAACTCAAGTCCTCCTGGCTGGAAATTCCATCCAACAGACTGTCACTGGAGGGAGGACATTTTGTGGGCCCAGAAGTGCTGAGACACAGCAGGTCAGCAGTTAACAGTGTCCAGCAATGTTGTTAGTTCATGTGCCTGGTAACAGCCAACGTATGGCTGATGTTGGTGCTGCTTATGATCTTGCATCATGCTGCCATCTCCTGGGATGACAACTACATGACTTCTCCTGCCTCAAGCTGCCTGGAGCCTCCTGCTTAGTATTCTGTCCTTCTTCATCCTCACTAAATCACAGCATATCACAGTAATGTCAGTGAGGATGCTCATAGGCCATGTCAGGCGTTCCTGTATGTGCTGTTTTGGAAGGTCAGTGGCAGGGAAGGTGCTCATGCGTTAGGTAAAATATGAGTTTTAGAAATCTCTGCCTCGTGTTGCACGCGTTGTTCTTCAGGACAATGCCCGTATGACTTGAGAAGGGATCCTCTTAGGTCCTTTCTCTGAAGCAGCCTCACAAAACTCTGCAGGAATGAGCACTGGCCAGTGGCGCTCATTAGGAAGAGTATGGCAGAGCAGTTAACTGAACCATTTAAACTTCTCGATGCTAGGTTAGTAGCAAGCAGTGCTACATGTTTGATGTTCGTACTACAAGGAATGAAATGGAGCCCTGTGTCCAACTAAGCCTCTGTGTGCACCTTCAGCTTCCCAAGGCTGCATAGCACATTGTAGATGCATCTCCTACCTATAAGCTCCAGTTTAGATGCACCATTGGTATCTGTGCTCTGTGGAAACCATATGTGGTCAGGAAGTTCCCAAGCAGCGGTTATTAAACTTCTTTAAAAATATGTCTAAATGCAAATAACATAAATTTTACACATAAATATGCTGCTTTCTGGGTTTGAGAAGGGAATCTAGTTCTTTGTAGTATCGATGAAATGACCATAATATGCTCAAATTCAGTGGAATTCTCTCACTTGTGCTGCAAGTTTCAGGATAATTTTCAGGGTCTTTTTTTGGTAATTATTTCCTATGCTTTCCTCTCTGGCATGCCCTGGAATTCTGCAAGTTTTCGGTTTCAGAGTAAGTGCGACCTGCTTTAGTGTTGTACTGCATGGAAAGTGACTGCTTGCCTTTTCTCACCAGAGTTTTCGCAGTTAGAAATGAACTGCTTATAATTCCAACACTCTTATGTGTAGAGAGAGATGAAATCTGGATCTATCTTGTATATAGATCTTTGTGACCTGTTGTAATCGGATTAATGTAATTTGCTTGAATGTTTTTTGCGATATCCTTTTCTTGAAAGTTTCAAAATCCAGCAAGTTCATCCATTCTCCAGGGACTTTTCGCATTTCCCAGTTTATCGTGGAGTGTCCTGACCACCAGGTACTGCTCTGGTTTTACGTGTTTCCCAGCTCTAGAAGAATCTGGACTCTGAATTGAGATCCCCGGGGTTCCAGGAAGTTCCAGGAAGAAGATTAATGCTGAAACATGTGAGAAGCAGCTTCTCCAATGTCCGAGGATATGCTCAGTTGTTAGACTAACCAGTTTCCAGGGCTGGAAGGCTTCATTGTCACAAATGAAGGTTGAGGGGTTGTTAGGATTAGGAATTGTATCTGAACACAAGGTGGCACTGCAGGAATTAATTTTTTATGGTTTAATTCATTTTCTGAGTTAATGCTCTTTGCGGTGCTCTTAATAGGCCACAGAGAGTATTTTTGCTTTCACATCTGTGTTTTCCGGAGTTGGTATGGGCATATTTACTGTAAAATGAATAGGAATCAACCACAGCAGCATGGCTTAGCTGATCACAGGCTCTGGAACTTTTGCTCTGAAAAATCTGAACAAACACAATGCAAATACTAACCCCTTCTCCACCCTGAGAGGTCTCTCTTTCTTCGATATTTACAAAAATTTGAAAATACAGAGACTGAGGAGCATCCAGAGTGTTGACTTGGTGGACTCGTTTTCGTGCTTTTTATCATCCATCTCTTGTTCCTCTCTGTTCTGCTTTGCCCTACACATTAATTGTAAGATCACTGGGCCAGTAGGATTATTTTCATTCTACATTTTGTAGCCCCTCACAGGGCTATCCAGTATGTGATAGGACTTCTAGCAGCTATTAAAATAGAGGTCAGTTGCAAGTAAAAAAAACACATGCTTTTAGCTATTGCCAGTCTCAACAAGTTTATCTCAAGGACAATATATATGCAAGTCTGTGACAGCCAGTTGAAAATTCATAACTTGTTTTATTGCCGACTTAAGTCTGGTGATTTCAGATCTCTTTGGTTACAAATGTAGTGGAACAAGATGTTCTATTGACTTTGCAGCTGATTTTCTGAAGAGCTGCTCATTCTTTCATTGCTGTGCCATGTGATGCTTATGAAAACACTTACATCTGGTCACTGTTTTCCTTGTTGGATGGCATACCACGCGCATGCAGGATTTAGGGTGGGGATGTCCAGTATTTTTTCTCAAGGTTTTCATGAATATTACTCTGATTGATAGAGCTTGGAATCCTATCACCATCCACAAGCACTCAGAATCCATGAATTGCCCTTCATGGTCAAGGCATTATCTCACCAAACACAATATGCTTATTTCTTCTTACAGTCCTGAGCCTAAATGTTGTGACTATATTTTTTTGAGCCTGGCTTCTAAGGACATAGAGCTGTGCTTAGGTGGTGGCTTCAAGCCTTTTTTCCCCCAGTGTTACGGTCTATAAACATTTTTTTTTTCTTGCAAAATCTGAAATGCTTATGTGATCAATTGATCCAAAAGCTGTAACTTTAGCAGAAGGAAAATGTGTAATAAGATAATAACTGTTGGAAACAGATGTTCAAGATTTTATTCACAGAATTTCCATAGCTCTGGAGTGTAGAACTCTGAGTTTCTCTGTATCTTTTTAACAAGATGCTTTAGCTATGAGTGATTGCCTTCAATTAGGAAGTACTATGGTTCTCCATAGTTCTTTAGTCCCACCACTTTTTGCACTGCCTGCCAATCATGGTATCTCACAATGCTGATACGGGCAGAATGGCTAAAAGCAACGCCCCTTGTCATGTGGTGCCAATACCTGCCAGGGAATAACACATTCCAGTTAGTACGGAGAAAGATCAGAGTCCAGCTGCTAATCTGAGCTGAAGACTTTCCTCTTATTTGTAGTCAGTGGTTCCAAAACATGTCAATGAGTCCATGTCAGATAATCGTATCAGTCATGTTTTATATTTTCAAATAAAAGCTTAATAAAAATGATCCATGGTACTCCACAAGGAAGTTTGAAGGCAGACCATTGATCCAGAAGGCTTGGGATCATCTGGTCTTCACTGCTGTCTTTTAAAACATCTCTAGTTTGAGCAATGTTTCATAATCTGGAGAGAGAGACACTATATATGGAGCTGCTGAGACCTCCCAACTCATACCTCGTGCACTGCTTACCAAGCCTCTGTCAGAGCCCACTCTATAGGCAATCTCTGAGACCCTCAAAGCCATTTCTCAGCTTGTAGACTTGTAGGTGTCTACATGTCTCTCCAAGTCCATGTGCAGAGACACCAGCATGCTGAGAATGTCTCACAGCTCGAAGGCAGTGGAGAGACTTGTCTCAAGGAATAATCTTGGATGCTGGGAAGCTGTATCCTCACACTAGGCATTTTCCTGACTCAAATTGCGTGACAACACTGACCCTCTTGATATGTCCACATTTATTGGAAAGAGAGATGTTATCTAGAAACACTTGTATTTCTTCTGGCATATGGGAGAAACCTGTCTTTCTTGTTGAAGCTATATCATGTTGTATAAAGAACTAGACTATTCATTCAGTCAGAAAAAAGGACTCTGATTTTCTAGTTTTTTGGGCACTTTTTTCAGAAACAGGGTCAAATCCCTCTTCCAATAAGCACTTTAGTATTTTTGTAAAGTGGAGAAACTGAGAGAGGTTTTCCCTTGGATTTAGATGGGCATGGGAGGTCTGAATGTGGATAGCTGCTTTGGAGCAAGGGCTTGAGTGTGATACTCCATATGTCCAGTGAGTTTTCTGATTCTTAACTCCTACGTAATTTGTTTGTTCTGCATCTTGTGTAGGGACCCACAAAATTCAGGCTTACTGGGAAGGCTGGAGATGGACCACTTCACAGGACAAGTCTTGCTTTGGGGTTGTAGCTCATGCTGGATCTTTGAGCAGCTAATTTGCTCTCAGGTGGCACTAGTCCTGAGGACACTGTACTCAGCCCAAGATCCTGTGATAGTGAAGCAGCAGTTTTGAAGGTGGTTGTACTAAATTGGCATATAAGCACCTTCTGTGTTCTTTTTATTTTCATGATCTGGGCCTCAGTGCCTAGGAAATCATTTGTCCAGCAGATGTTAGCTCAGTGACACATGCTGGGAAGGCTTGGATGAACTCTGCTTTATAAGGAGGATATGGGTTTGGGAGCGATTCATAACTGAGTAGGTGCAGGCTTTTTTTCCCTCAAACTAATTTGAAATGTGACAGCAGCAGAACTAAAATTAAATACAAAAACTGTAATCTTATCTTTTTGGATTTTCCAAATATGTGAAAACGAAGCCTAGAGAAATTCATGTCTATTTATTAAAATATTTAACTACGAAATCCCTAGTGAAATGATTCATCTTGTCCCTTATAGTGTCAAAAGTTGACAGTGTCTTTGGCATTATCGTGTTGAGAATGGAACAAAAATACATATTTACTAAGTTCTTTTTCTTACTGACCGAACAAATTAGGGGTGTATTCCAATTATTTGGTCTTTATGCTGTTGGCAACCGTCTAGTTTTCCTATGGGTCACAGTAACCTAAATTAATATGTTGGTACATGCTAATTGCAGAAATCATTAATTTAAGACAATTTGGAGATACTAGGTTCAGTTTACTCTTTGGGCAGCTAAGAGTTTCACGTGGCATCCATTTCAGTCTGCAGCCTCTCTGCTTTACAAGGAGACACCTGGTTATTAAGTGATAAAACTCAAAAGGTGGTATTGGTAGACTTAATTTACAGGGTTTTTTTAAATGATAGGTAAAATACCATCAATCAGAACTTCTCAAAAAATGAGAGAGCCTGGAAAACAACAGAAAAGATTGTCTACAAAGGGGTGAATTCCTGTCTTTCCTGGTTTGGGCTAGCAGGTATGTTAGGGGGTGGGCAACAAGAGAAGCTTATTATTGTGGCTTAATGAATCAGTGTCAATCAGCTAAGCTGCAATGACTACCCACAATTTAATGTGCACAATTGCACATTGAAGCAGTTTCTCTGGGGGCTAAGCTAACGTATTTTGTCTTCCAAGTGGAGTGGGTGGCGAAGACACACAAGGCCAGGTGCAGTGACTGGGCTGGTGGGGAGGTGCAGCACCACCCCTGGGCACAAGCGTGTGACTGTTGGTCTCAAATAACCCTTGTGCTTAGGCAATACCCAAGCCTTGTACCTGTGATTGCACTGGAGTGATTCTTACCTGGAGCATTCCTAGTTATCAGTAACAGAAAAATGTAATAATGAAAATTAAAAGCGTGTGAAATTTGCCTATGATAATTCAGTGGATCTCAGCTTTTTTCATGCGGGTGCAGAACAATAGCATGAATAGCATTAATGCATTTCACAGTAATGAAGGCTTTTAAAAATAAATGTTTGCAGTTGCCTCTTGCAAGCCTTGCAAATGCTGTTACTGAGCAGCTGAGGGAGAAGGATTTTATTTGTTCATTATGTAGAACATACTTGCGATCAGTCTGATTTTTTTGTAGTTTGAATAAAGTCCACTGATCCTTCTGTTGATTTATACAAGAAGGTGCTGTCAGCTCTTATCTGAAATGCTCAATGATATAAAGGTCTACCTGTGTGAAGGGAAAATGATGAAATATAAGCCCAAATCTCATTCCTGAATGATAGATTTCCTCTCCTTTGTTCATGGCAAATTAAAAAGACATTTGAAAGCAGGAAGGTTTGAACTTATTTGGAAGTAGATCTCCGGCCTATAAATAGTAATTTCAATTGATCTGTGCTAGTTATCTGCTCGTGGTACATTACTGCAAAAGATGAAAACTGAAGCATAAGTTAGAAGCAGCTCCATGTTTTGAGAAATAAGCCAGTCACTTTTTGATGAGAGGAGACAAAATTTCTCTTGTAGTCAGGATCCTCTGCAGATGTCCTTAGAGAGCCTGACGAGGCTTCCCTCTGAAGCCTTTTGTAATGCTGCTATAAAGCACCTGGGCTTCTTCCTGGGGGCAGGTGCCAGCCTGAATGACAGCCACTATAGAGTCCTCCCGACCAAAGGACTTGGAGTTGGACTCATGGCCTGACTTCTCCCAAGTCCTGCCCTAAACCTGAACATACACTTCTATACTGTGCTTAACTACAGCAGTTGATGCTTTTCAGGATCTAGACATCAAAATTTAAATTGAAGTATAGCAGCTCCATCCCTGTGTTTCAAGGATGCTGTTTCCTGCTCTTTCTTTTGGGCATTTCTGTATTTTGGCATAGAGATGCCCCCACACCTCTGCCCCAGGTTTCTGTATCCTAGAAGAATGAGGCAAGGTTTGCTTCTCGTAACACTCTTCCCATAACATTTGGGCACACTGCAGCTACAAAAAGAACAAAGGTGGAGGCAGGGCAAGAGTGGTAAAATTACAAAATAAATTACTAAAATTAGACCTTTCTTGAAACACGTGAAGTTTTGTCCGGAAAGACTGTAAAGTTTATGTCCAGGTAATAGTACTTTCCCTTAGAAAGTACTTCTTGTTGTGACAAGAGAAGTCGAGACACCTATCTTGAGATGATGTAAATATGTTATATAAGAAGCCTCATCGTCTGGACGATGCTCTTAGTCATATAGCTTAGTTTTAGGTAGTCCTGCGAGGAGCAGGGAGCATGTGACTCTGATCTCACTCATCCACTGGCAGTCTTGCCAGGAGCCTTAGCTCCCACAGTCCTTACTACTTTGCTGTGCGTGGTGCTGTTTCCCACTAGGTACGCAGCTGGGAATCTCCCCAGCGTGCGGGGAACAGTACTGAGGCCCAAAGTCAGTCGTGTGACTCGAGCCTTCCCAACTCAACCCCACATCCTGGGTCCCTGCCTCTGGACCTCAGAAAAAAAAGAAGTGTATGTTCTTATGGAGCCAGAATATCATTTATACTCTGTTGCATTAGAAAAAAAAATCAGATGGAGTTTTGGGGGTTGTTGTGTGGTGTTTTTTTTTAAATTGGACGAATAGTAATATGTGTAACCATTTTTAAACAATGTTCTGCCAAGCAGCTTCCTAAAGTCATGGCACATTCTTATTTTAAGTTTGAAATGGAAAGCCTTTAAATGGAATTTCAAAAAAACCCAAATGAGATTCCAACTTTAAATGGTTAAATTATTGCAAAATTTGCTCAAGAGGTTTTATTTCTGTTGTGGTAAAAAACACCAGTCATTTCTCAGTAATAACGTTGCAGTTGTGATTTCTAATTAGCACCTTGCCTCCGGTGAGTAGTATACAGTGATGATGCTTCACTCTTCTAACATGAGACAGAAGGTCTTAATACTTCATACGTCTTAATAAAGACAACACTACGGGTTGGTTTTCATACTGAAGGAGTTGTTTTCACTGGAGTGACACAGAGGATCACAACCTGCTAATGTATTCCCATCATTTGTTGAACTTCTTATTAGTGAAGTCTCTAGGCATTTATGGTCTTACGGTAAAGAAAAAGGACTGAGCAATCAAGATATTTCTCAAAAGTCTCATAGGAGGTTATCTTCCAAGAAGCTAATACAGAGCCATTTTGTGAGCAATTTGACATAAGCAGACATTGACAGAACTTGCAATCCTGAAAAACTGATTTATGTTAGTAGCTCTTCTGATTATCATCACTGATGCTGTTGACTTCCATCAGTGTTTGTATAACTTTTGCCCCTTGCAAGCCAAAGGGAGAGCAAATGTGAATTTACAGAGGGAAAAGGCTAAAGGCTCTAAACTTTTCACCTCATCAGCATCAGCTGGACACCACGCATGCATTGGGACACAGGAGACAGACGTACCCTTGTGGCCACACAGACCTTTTTTTTCCAAGTGTCCTGCCCTGTAGAATCAAACCACATCATCCGTCTTTGCACAGTTGTCAAATGTCCCACAATGGCTAACCCACTTAAAACAGCCCACAAATGCACTCAGACAACTTGAGAAGAGGGAAGGTGCAAAGTCAGCTCTTCTAAGCAAGCTCTCCCAAGCCAGCTCTCCCATCCACCTCCAAGTTAATCTCAGTTTAGGCAAAGGAAGGAGGTGGTTCTTGGGGCCTGAGCTCACACTTTCAGCAAAATTACTGCCAGAGACTTTGAAAGTTTTGCGTTAATAAAATCTAAATGTATTTTTTTGACAGTGCCAATTTCAAAGCCTGAGACTAGCTCCAAAGCAATACAATTTTTTTTTTTGGAAGGGACCTCAAGGATCATATAGTCCAACCTTTTGATAAGAAAGGTTGGATCAGATGACCCCTGAGGTCCCTTCCAACCCGGTATTCCATGACTGTATGAAAATTTGCAGCCAGTGTATCACCCTTTCCCTGTATTGAAACAAAATGTTTCAAACCCTGTTGGCTATAGCTGGCATCTTAGAGCTGCATTCAGTCATCTCAACTCTTCACGGACTTTTTGGTCAAAAATTCAGGAAAAGAGTAACAGAATTCCAGCCAAGAACTTGTTACAGCAAGCACTGCTGAAAAGGAGACCACTTATTTAGGAGTGACAGTACAGAGCAAGGACTTTGCCTTGCCTTATTGTCGGTGAGGCTCAGTATCCAGGTCTCATGTTGCCTGTCAGCACAGTGAAGCACACCATCTGCGCTGCAAAATGGGGTCACTTCTCGAATGAACTTAGCAAATGCTGATTGGTCTTTAAGAGGGGAACAGAGCAGAATGAGTGAGCCAGAGCTGTGTTATTATCCCTGGGAGAGCAGACTAAGCTAAATCATCTGGAGGAATCTCCCGACATAAGTGGGAACTATTTAGCAAAGCAAGGGAGTATTCAGACCTAACTCCTAGAGCAATAACCATTAGCCCATTTTTGCTGAGATGTCTACTGAACTGTATATCTTGAATCCACAACCAATTTGGGGAGGCTTTGAATCATAGGAAGTAATTGGAGCTGCAGCGTTTGGGCGGTCTGTAGGCCTTTACAACAAATTTGTCATCCATAAAAATTAATAGTATAAAAACTTCTTGCATTTGAAGAGCTATAATAATGTTACAGCTGAATTGATTTTGAACTAGTCAGACAGTCATCAGGTTTGGAACAGTGAGGAGAATCATCTCTTCCTATTTCTCTTGTAGTCACTCACCTCTCAGGAAAGTGAGGGTAGATTACTTCTAAAAGAAGAGAATAATGCTCCTATTCAGTGCCCTGTGTTCCTTAGAACACTGCATACCTCTTCCTTTCCCTTCTAAGGTCTTAGAAACTTAGTTTTCTGCTTTTTGGTAGTAAGTAGCCTTTGACTTTGCTGCTCTGACAGTGTCAGCATTTATCAATGCCTGTTCAACTTCTTTCTTGAGAGCTGAAAGAGCATAGGTGGTGTTGATAGAGTTAGGAAACCACTTCAGTAGCAACTGTCACATTGTGCATGTCTTATGAGCAACAACAGAAGCAACGTTTTAAGCAAGCTCTGTTTACAAAAGGAAAATTCTTGCCTCTTGGTGGCAACTAAAATATGTATATCAGATAGGTATCTATTGTATCTGTCTGGTAAAACCTACAAACTACGACATCTTATCACAGGAAGATCACCCGCAGATGGGTATAGTGAATGAGCAAGGATCAACTAGAGCCAGGCAAAACTGTGTTGGAAACATCTATTTTTGTTTAGTAACTACAATAAAGAGCTCTTCATGAAGGTCTGACAGCTATTTGCTCCTGCTGGCAATGTCTCCTTTTTCTAGTCGCCCAAAGAAATCCCTGTGGATACAGTTAGAAACTTTTTCATTTTCTTGATATTGATATAGTGGCTTACATGCAAGAATCTTTTATTATTAATGAGTTAGATTTTGCAGACTTAGAGCATTTCAGCATCCCTGTGATATAAGATTATATTGTAACCATCCAACTCTTTTTTGCTCCCAAGACATTGACATCCTACTTTATTTTCACCTTCAAGTATAAATGTTTTTTCACCATTCCCACCAGTATAAGCACACAAACTGTTGTGTTTGTATACTAGTTGTCTGATCTCAACTGAATTGTAATGAAAGAGGAGCATGTACATGGATCTGATTTTTGCATCTCAGTTGGCCGGGAGGAGTTCTCAAAATGTGCTTGTTGTATAAGTCCATTCAGGTTTTCCAAAGTACACAGAGAGCAATACTACGGTGTCTTTACTGTTATTGACATGGAGCTGAAGATTTTGTTTTGAGGAATTTGCCCATAACAGGCAACTGAGAGGGTAAAATGGTAAAGAAAAGAGAGAAAGGGAAAAATATTAAAGCGGCTACAAACTCTGCAACTTCATCAGCCGAGTGCAACTTGTGCTTTTTGGTTGCTTATTTTAAAGAGCAGGATCCTGTTGGTGCTTGTTCCAGTATATTTGCTTTAATCTTCAAAATACTGAGGTGTGGCAGAGTAAAAGAATGTGAATTAGCAGCTCTTAAGAAGCCTTTTGAAGAGGTTTACAAGATATATTTGAATTTATGTACCCTAGAATTCTTTCTTTGAGTTTCTTGGATTTGTTTCTTTTCTTTCACAATCTTCTTTAGAAGCTATTTTGTTAATTAGGTAAGTCGTTGACCTTTTTAGCACTGTACTGCTCTTGTTCTTATGAGTCATTAACCTTTCTGCATAACTTAATTTTTGCTGTTTCAATATTTTTGTTAATACTGATTCCCCCAAATATATAGACACTTCCTTCCCCACATCACATCAAATTTAGAAGGCTTGCCTTAGGTCGAACTGTTCTCATTATTCCTTTACTTCTGGCACCAGCGGAGCTGTCTTTCACAGCTCTTAGCTCATTCTCCAGGGATCAGGATCTCCAAGGGATAAACCACCTGTGTGTATTCACAAAGCAGACCCAGTTAGGTAATCGCTACAGTAGCCAGTTTTATCCCCCGAGTGTGGGCATCTCATGCACCCACTCTGTTCTGCCCTCAGGCGTGTGTGTTTGTGTGTTCACATGTGCAAAGACAGGTCTTATACCCTGTTGCGTACCTAGCGATGAGTTTGTGCTGTTGACAGCCTAAGTGCTGTGGACTACTCAGGGGTTTGCTGGTGGGGCTTCAGCTGTGTCAGGGCCCTAGGAGATACAGAAGTGGAGGACCTCTGAAGCGTCTCAAAAACCAAGGCAACATCTGTGCTCTTGTTCTGTGGTCTCCACTGCAGACACGTGAAGGGCTTCCAAACATGCATGAAGTGTTAGGCAGCCGATGGAGCTTTCAGAGCAAGTGCTGTCCTTGAAAAGCACAGGTGGGAGAGCGGAACTTCACTCAAACCAAAGGATGACTAATGTAAAAATAAAATTACATACAAATGTAGAATTACTCTTTGGAATTTAGATTTTGATTACTTACTTCCACAAAACTAATTGCTTTCTAGAAAGCTCTTCCCATGTAGTTTAAGTTTTAAAATTTTACCAACAATAGGAGATTATTTCAGTGATACAATTTGTGTCATATATTTAAATATTTCATCTGTTTTTATGAGAGAGAACTAGCAAAATACTTTATGTGTTTGAATAGTGTACCTTGGAAAAGTCACTTTCAAAATTAGTAAATCTAATAATATGTATTTCAGAAAGGACATAACGAATTAATTTATTTCCCAGAATACGCATTAATTTCTGGAGAGTAATGTTTCATACTCACAGAGTGATTAGTCTTATTTTTACATCTTCCACAATTTATCATGATTAAACTCATCACCAAATGCCAAGCATATTCAGATGTATTCATAGCATAGCAGCTTTTGCTTGACAAAACTATCTGCAAAGCATTGTACACCTCTGATTGACTCTAATCAATTGTTATTAATGAGACTTTCAAATACTTCTTTCCATTGCTTTGGAAGATGTTTCAGCACTCCATAGCTTCATTTTATTTGAAATCGTAAAGACTTTGTAACGGTATAAGATACAGATACCAATGCTACCATTTAATCGCCCATTTTAAAGATGCATAGCCCTTCTCTCTGTGACCCTATGGGCATAAATTCAGCATAAGCATTCAGCATAACATCTAAAAGAAGTGGGAATGCGTGGGAAGTGCTTTTGTGATTTGTGGGGCGTGTTAGGACAATGCTGTGAGGAGCCTCTGCAGAACAAGGGCTACCTGGAGTAGAGCAGGGGTCTGGACAGCAAATTAATCATCTGCTACCATCTTAATACCAGCTAGTCAACTGAAAACCTCTGACACAATAATTTCTTGTTGCATAACCAAAATGTTTTGTGCAACATGCTAAATATATGTGCTTTTATCTTGAGTGAAAAGATTGTTTTTACTAATTGTGAAGTGTTTCCTTTGATTTTGCCATTTTAGCCTTTAAGTTTAGTATGTCTTTCACTGCAGTCATGGTATTTTATGATTGAGTGATCCAAAATTTCGGCTTAAAATTCTTGTTTTGCAATTGTTTCATTCTCTTTTCCTGAGCTTCAGAGTATCTGCTCCTTCGTTCATTTGGGCATTCATATTTCTTGACCTCCTTTTACTGTCTGTAGTTCCAGGATGAGGTTGCCTCATTACTTTGCTTGTGATGATCCAAATAGAGCTGTGAATTTCAGACTCCAAAACTTTTTGTATCAAGCTATTTTTCACATTGACAGCAACGTACAGTAATTTTCCTTACCTACTTAAATTTTTAATATTTAATAAATCATATAGAAAGGCTAAAAATAGTTCAGGATTTTAATGGCCATATTTGAAGGCAGAAAGACCACTGGGAAAGAGAGTTCACTTTAAGGCTATCCTGCTTTCATAAAATGTTAATCACATAGGATAAGATCCAGTCTGCCTACCCAGCTTGCATCTAGGTATTGCAACTCTGCATCTGACTATCTGGCTTCGATCTGAATTTTAGATGTCTAGTGAAGAAAACCTCCTAAAGTGAGCACTTGCATTCCCTGTCAAATGAATGGAAATCTGTAAAGTCCTCCAGAGGGGAATCCTGTCTGCTTGAATTCAAACATCTAAGTAGGTATTTATCCCTCAGCTCAGTGCTTGAATTCAAAAGGTAAATTTTACTTTAGCAATTGAATAGGTAATCTCTCACCGGGTGCAAAAATGAAATGAGCAAATAAATATCTGCTTATGCAGCAGTCACACCACTGGCATCTGTAGAAGAGAAGTTAGGACGTGATCTGTCCATAATTCCACCTAGAAACATTACCAAGCATGTTTTATCCTATGCCATTATTGGCATAGGCAGTTCAAAAATCATTATTTGAGAAAACTTGCTTTACCTGGAAACCAGATAAACTGAGAGAATTTCTCCTTAGAAAATACATCTGCCTCACTTTAAAGGGTAAATATATTTTTAAAAGTATTATTTATAACGAATTATGTTTTTTATGCTAGTTCAGCAGCAATACCTGTGCATGTGACCTTCACCTTAAAGATGTGGAGGTTTTTAATAGTGATCCAAAGGGAACACCCTCAGCAATCAAAACTCCATTTGCACTAATAGTTCCTGATTGACAGAAAGAAGATGTAAGGTTCTTGTTGGTGTTATAATCTTGGTAATTTAAAATTAACTTCTCAGCAATAGTTCCAGTTAGAGATACGAGAGTCCATCCTCAGCAACTGACAAGCAAAAAATAGATAAACTTTTAAAATAAAAACTTAAGTCTTAATAGAATTTCGCATTTTGGTGGTATGAGGCAAATGTGTTTTTCCAAAGGTGGTGGATAACATGGCTCTCTAAACCAATTATTTTGCATAGACTTCAGCTTGACATGGGTTAACATTATCAACTTCATGGATCTGAAAAAGCTTGAGTCCAAAGAACAAACTTGAGTTTTAAAATGCATAATAAAAGAATACCCACAATTAGACTGATACGTTCCTGTTACTTTGAACAGGTTTTGATATACAATTTTTCTACAGTAGTTCTTAATTTAAAAAAAAAGATTGCTGTCATAATGAAGTCCACAAACAAAACAGAAGATGAAAGACTGTGCCATGACCAGTCCTACATGGGCAGAGCCCAGTGTTAAGGGCGGCCAAGCCCCCTTAGCCACGGCCAGCTGGCTGCTTGGCACTATAAACTGTGTGAACTGCTTTGGTAGCAGCTTGGGAAGAGCGTAGGAATTGCTTTCTTTGGCACTGCAGAGCTTGTTTCTGTCTTTCTCTTTACGCCTTCAGTTTGAAATGAAAAAGTACTTGACTGAGTTACATATAGCAGCAGTTGATATGAACCAGAAATGTGTTGCTGTCTCATGTCTGTCCAGAAGCCTTCCAGTTCAGAGATGAGGGAGCAGGAACATCACCTCCCAGCCCACTTTGTTCTTTTCCCTGCTTGCCTCTTCCTCAGGCTGGCAGGGGCATCCGTATTGGCGAGCAGTGGCAAGGATGACAAACGCATGGGCATACAGACCACAGTCTTGTAGAGAATACTGCAAGGAACTTACACTGCTTTTACTATTCCGGCTTTGCTGAAGAGCAGAGAATGTCATCCACATTGCAATTTCATGTTGCTTTTGGGTAAAAAGTAATCAATTTTTAATCCACTTACAAGGTGAAATCCAGCATGTCTTTTACTTCAATAACTCTATATTTCTTTTGGTTTAAGTTTTCTGTGTTTGGAGCTTTTTCCACGAGTTCAGTATGATTTTGCAGTAAGCATTTTAAGTCTATGGAAATGTGCGTCATATCTATAGCAACTCAGTTAAGATGGTACATATGAAGTGTAAAAGTAAAACTATTGATTTAAAATGTTTTTTGGGAAAGAAGCTGAGAAGCTATGTGGACATTTATAAATTATGGTTGTTTCACATTAAATGTTGCCAGTAAGCCTAATGTTTCTTCTTTTACATTTCATTTCAGTTTTTATATCTTTTGTAAAACATCCTAGGATTTAAACAACCCGATCATTTCTAAATAGGGTAGTCATTGGTATACTCTGTTCTAAGATGAATGCCAATTCAAGTGCAGAAAGCAGCAACTGTTAAAGAGGATTACGAAGGTCAATATTTAGACTATTACCAGTGTCTAATAAAGCTGATTCTAGAATATATTTAGCAGGTATATCAAGTGTATTGAAGCAATGGGCTATTTGTCTACAAAACGCTTTAAAGAGGAATATTGCTGGCAAATATTATTAGAATAACTAGCCCTACGACAGTCCCTTCTGCTTGAGGAGTGTGTGCGCTTGTAAGAAATTAATCAAATTGTGTTGATATTTTCCTTTTTAATAGGATTAAATACAATTCTATTAATTTGATAATTTGTCTATCCCTTGTATCTATGTACCCTTGAAAACCTTGCCCTTCAGTTATTATTACTTTAAAAGAATCTTTGGCTCCTGAATTATTCAAGGAACATTTGACAATGTGTTTCTTTGTAACTTTTTGAATTATTTTTGTAAAAATATTTTGAAAAGCTTTTGTGTGCCTGATACCTCTAATACATGGAACTAACTGCTGAAAGCAGGATTTTAGGCCAGACATTTAAAGATAGTGAAGCACCTGAAGGTGCAGAGAGACACCTATTGTTATTGACAGAGTTTTGGGGTTTTAAGTCTCTTGATTTCCATTAATTTCAGTAGAAATCGGGCATATTACCAGCTTCTGAAGTTCTTAATCTATGCACACCAGTACCTTCAGGTTTCTGACTTTTAAGTATCTGACCCTCTAAGTACTTTGTGTTTGGTTAACTAACCTTTGTAATTTGTTCCTTGAACTTAGCCATTCTAAATTCTTTTTTGGCAAGATCAGCATTAGGGTTGCAATTACTTGATCTTACAGCATTTCCCAACGGGAAGGTGAAATACTAAGACACCAATACTAAGATTTTCTTCTGCATGTCCTTCTCAGTCCCGCACGCTACAGCGCTGACTTCTGTTCAACAAGGCTGCTGTGCCCGGAACAAGCAGCTCTCGGGTGTGAAGGTCCTGCAGGAGCAACATTCATACTGCAGTCTAAGCAGCTCCTGTCCTTGGGAGGCCATCTGCCCCTGCCTGGGAGGGTGATTGGAGTTCACAGGTTAGAACCCCTGAAGTGAGAGGAAAAGAAGACAGCGTAAGTGGTAGAGAAATTAAGAAAAAAAGGTGAAATACATTTTCCTTCCAAAGACCATTTGCATTCTATACAGAGCACGTGCTGGCATGCCTCAGCCCAGTGCCTAGCATGCAGAGGCAATTTTAGTAGCCATCCATCTCTCTTCACTGCAGCTGCAGAGCATCTCTGCTTGTATTGTTGGCACACTCATATGCCAAGAAGTAAAACAGATTTTTATGTTTTCTGCTGTAAAACTGAATTTCAGTCAGTGACTCATTTCTTTTGAATTATCCACAAAATTCTGGCCCTGGTATATGTTTGGAAGCCAAGTCTAATGATGCTTTGGTTAGACCTTCCCATCTATAGGCTGCTTTCTTTCGTTTCTCTGCTGGGGTTTGGTCATTTCCTATTACTAACTTAACAGCAAGCCACTTTCAGCAGTTCAGTAGATGATAACCCAAGTCATATGTGGTCTTCCCCAGCTCCAAACAGAAAAGAAAAAGGGAAGGGATTTGAATTATTCCTTTCACACAATTCTGTGGAATCAGAAAAAAGAACTCGGAGTAAGAGGCAATTTGAAATAATAGATTTCAAGGTTCAAAATAGTCTTCTCATGACAACTAAGAAGCCATGCTGCTGCAGCTCAGTTCTTGGATGTCTCTGTGTAATTGGAGTGAATGAAAAAGCAGTAAAGGGAGGAAGAATCGTTCCTTCAGCGGCCTGCATCAAAGGGAGGATGCCATTAAAAAAACAACAACAAAAGCCATGAGATTTTGGCTGTAACCTTTTAAGATGAAAACCAAAAGTAGTTAAGCGAACAGGATTCTGTCAACTCAGAAGTTACAATAAATAGTAGTACCTAACCTAAACTATTTGTGGCAATAAAATGATCTTGAAGTATTACATTTTAAGTCTCATGGGTAATACTGAAAGTCACTGTGTATCCTTAAAGATTTCTGAGGATATAGTGCACCTCAGCTGTTAATCATGCATTGGATTTTTGTCTAAAAGAGACCTGATACAGCATCAGACTTACTTAGGAAAGTCAAAGACAGTGCATGTGTCGCCACCAGCAGATCGCAGTTGTAATGCTGAGTTTGAAGTATCCAGTTATGGATTGCTGTCAGGAACTTCAGAAAGAAATTTAACCAGTAGGTTCAGGTTGTGCAACTTCTCAGCACATTTGCTGAGGGGCAGGCTCTCTGTTGTGGTTTAACCACAGGCCTGGGAGCCAGGAGGTCTGGATCTATTCGTGGCCATGTGCTGTGACCTTGAACAACTCAGCTTAACCTCTCTGGGCTTCTGCACATCTGGTGTTGTATCTATGCTTAGATAAAAGCCTTGCAAAGTGTTACTATTGTAGTCACTACACTTCTTTTTTGAGGGCATCTTTGCTTTGAAGGCAATGGGAATGCTAGGAGGATGAGCAGGAGAAAGGTTATGGGGTTTTTTTGTGTGAAGTCAGTGTTAGTAAACTCTCCAAGTTCACATGTGCTCAACTTCAGTGTTTTATATGTCTTTCCTCCAAGGAGTATCACTCTGCATGCAGACTGATCAGGACCCCCGTCCCTCCACATCACCCCAAAGCTAGGGTCTGTGACAAAATACCACTCCTCCCCCTTCATGTAGCATCTTTTTGGTCCTTCATCCAGACCCATCAGCCAGGACACATCACCAAAGGCTCCTGCTTGAGCCTGATGTTTCCCCAAGGCATCTCTGTGCAGGAGGAGGATGTGGAGGGGTGGCTTGTAACCTGTTTCTGATCTCAACAGGTTGCACAAGCAATGCTGCTTATGGGGCTGGGTGATTTTATATTGGACATTCCTCATGGTCTAGCTGCTCCGAGGCAGATGTTGATGCTCTCACATCCACCTGTGGGTCCTCATGCAGATGTCCAGGCATGCCTAGACTCCTAAGGGACTTTGCTGCAAAGCCTCAGGTCTCAGCAACCTGCATGACCCTGGTCAACTTCGGAGGAGCCTTGGCTGTTCTCTCCATGCAGGGGAACAGATGGGAATAAGATGGGTCTGCCAGCCTGGTCTAAGCCAACTGTGTTTCTGTTAGTTTTTATTTGATCTGATGAAAGTACAACCTTGATGCGGCAGTTGCAGAGGCTGTGTGCTTGTGATGGCTGAGCAGGGCATGTCTAGTACATAATACTGTGAACCCCGTGCATGCTCTTCAGCAGCAAACCTGCTTGTGAACTTCCCTGCTGAAAGAGAAGTGCTGAGATGAAGCGATAGTAAGATATTCTCCTCTCATGTTTGTGGACTCTAGAGGGCAATATCGTAATGTAGTCCCCTAAATCTCAACAGTAGCACTTGCAGCTCGAAGATTGCAATAGGGATTGACATTTTTAGGTGCTTACCTGAATTGTTATCAATCCATCCATTGCTAATCATACAAATCTCAGGTGTTAGCTACAAAGGACACTCACTTTTGACTCTATGTTATAAAATACATGACTAAGTAACATTATTGTGTTTGGACAAGGCAAAAAGAAGGGATCACAGATTTGTTTGTTCTTTTCATGTTGCGGCTGGTTCTGGCCCCATCCCCTTCTGCACTGTGCTTCCAGATCAGGCAGTGGAGGAGAATTTGCACAGAGGTGACTGCACCTTTCCCTTCTGGCCACAGAAGGCCCTGTCTTCTGGAAGCTGGTATTTTGCTTTGTCTCTAGCCATGCGCTGGATAGTAATAGCTATGTAGAAAGCAAAAAAAAAGCCCCACCAAGTCAGAAACACTGGATCACTGAAGCCACTGGAAGATGGCAGTGTTCTTTGTGCAGCTCCAGCGGTGGCTTTTGTGCAGGAGGTGGTGGGTGGTTTTGATTTTCTGCTGCCCCGTGACGATGGGAAAATAATAGTTGGAACATGAAAATTAAGAGCTGTTTTCTTTACTGTCTGAGACAGGGAGCTGTGAAATTCTGTCAATATCACAAGGGATAGAGCAATGTTTTTATTAGGCTGTTCTGCTACAGTTTTTCTTTGCTGCAGCAGCTCTGACAGATAGAACAGCAGCAGGAGGTAGAAAAATAAAAGGAATTAACCTGATTTTTTACTGCAGGGTTTTCATCACAGAACATGAGTGGGAGGCAAAAATAATAGGAGCACACTGCCATCAGGTAGGAAATTAATAATGTCGAAAACTGCATAAGATCTCAAACATTTGATGTCACATGCTGTGTAATGGGGTTTAGCTTTCACTGGTGCTCATAATTTTCAAAGAACAGTTGAGAAGAGGCCCTAATGCCTGAGATCATGGCGAACTCTGGTTTTTCAGCTTGAAGCAAATTCTGAAACTGCTGTACGAGTTGCAAATTTTGAGTGCATTTAGTTTGTGGTTACATGAAGCACCTGGAATATTGAGATACAGAAAACATTTCACCTCAGAAAGCTTTTGTCTGGTTGTCTTGACACCAGCCTCAATATATTTGCCCCCACCTCGCTGTCATGTCAGACTGATTTTAGCTGGAGTCCTCAGTTGTTTATATAATTCAGAGACTAAATCCTGTCCCTGAGCAGTCATGCCTGCCACTGTGTCTGCTTTAGTAGATTTACATCTTTGGCAGTTCACAATTCTGTGACCAGTGGGTTGAATGGACTTCTTTCGCTTGGAATTTAAAACCTGGTCTTGATCTTTCTTTCTTTTGCAAGTGTTGACAAACAGCCTTAGTCTCTACTAAAGAAGGTTTTGCAGATGTGGCTGCACTGGCAGAGTGCAACCCTCCTAAATTTACTTCTTACCAGAAGGGGGTTTTTGCCTGTACAGCTTAATCCTACAAAATAAGGTAGCAAAAATGTTTCCTGCCAGTATGACAGCTATATTGCACCTTTTCCTGGTACAGTTGCATCCTTCGTGGACAAGATATTTTTCCACAGTCCTGACTGGTGCAATCATTCCAGTGAAGCCTCTGGCGTGTAGGTCGGGTCTCACTGATGCCGGGGCAGTATTGAGTAGCAGCAGCTTCCCTGCTCCACTGGGGCTTGAAGGAGGAGAGGCAGGCGATGCCTCACGTTACTTTTGGAAGGCAAGGGAAGGAACAAGCTCCAGATTTTTCTGATACCACAGCCTCTGTCCCTTCCCTGCCACCGTTACCCGGGGTAGCCCAGCTGACCTGTCCCCGGCACCAGCCGAGCCTGCCCTTGCTCCGAGGTGCTGGTAAGCCCTTGGGACCCTGCCAGGAAGGACAAACAGCCTTCTGCTCCGCCTGTGCAATGCCACCATTTGTAACTTCTGAGTCTGTGCGTTTTAAAGATTTGCGAGCTCCCATTGTCCCCCTGGGTAGCTGATTTTTCCCTTATGCATTTCACCGTAGCCAGGCAGGTTGCTCTAGTTTGCTTTCTCTTTTCTCACAAAGCAGGCCAAATGGTGATAAGCTCCTTCACACCTCTTTTGCCATCAAAGCCTGCTAGGTATTTACCCACTCCTCAAATTATAGTTTAAGTGTTTTGTTTCATCCTTAGGTTGTTAATAAATTTCAAGATGAAGCCTCTTCTCAGATGGCGTTGCAAATGTTATTTCAATTATACACTAATGCGTTAGTGGCACTTACAGTGGGGTGAGATTGCTTGCCAGAGAAAAAAAAAATGTTATTTACAATAAAGACACTTAATGGATGTTGGCATATGTGGCTTCGTAATGTATCTGCATGACCGCCAGTGAAAGCCCAGGTGAAGTTTCTTCCTACCTTTGATTCTCAACACTGTTCAGCACTCAAAAATACTAAACCAATCACCCTTTGTACTGCACAGAAGCAAAGGAATGAGGCTTTCAGCTGGTGTGTGTGCTTGTTGCCTGTTTTTTAGCTGCTTGAACACATGCAGAAAAAAAGCCAGAGTAACAGAAATTAATTATGGTGAAACTTGTCCTGGAGAGTGTTTCCTGAAAACAGTCTCCAGGTATTTTCCTTGAACTGACTGAATAACTTCAATCCGTCCTCTCTGCGGTGTTTTCACGAGATCATGTTCTGCAGTCTGGTTTTGCTACTGTGCTACATCTGTACTACTGATTAATTCCTAGCACAAAAGAGGTGCCAAGGCGTTTCAAAAGACACGCGCATACTCAGATGAACTTAGACAGGAAAATTGAGGGGGGCAAACCCAAACTGAGCAATCACCGATAGATGTGCAAATCTATTGTGTTTGTCTGTCAACTGTGGTATGGCAAATTTTGTCCAGGAATGATAGTCTGAGAACTTAAACTGTATGAGGTTTATTCCAGTCACTACCTCAAATGCATTTTTCTCTGAAAAAATTCATCTTGCGAATAAGATACACCTTCACTAATACTGAGAGAGTGCTTCACTCGGTTGTCAAAGACCGAGAACTGGAAGTTGTATATCCTGAAGTAAAACAGTATAGTAGTGGGCCATGTGGAAACAGTTGTGAGTTTTCTGAACAACTGATAGGATACAAATGTCTTTTTTTGTCTCTTCCTCTAGTAAACACTTACGGAAAGAATCCAGCTTCAAATCATACACTTGCTTTGTGTTAGCAATAAACAGCCATTTGTTAACAATGATCTGTTTTGATAACTCTGTTCTTTGACATTTCAGGGTTTCTTGCTTTGAATTTGTCCTCTGTGCTACCCAAAGTGCAGTTAACTCTTCTCATGTCACTAACCGAACAGCTAGGAGCTCGTCTCTTCAAATTCATTCATGCTGCTCCATATCCACAACATTTAATAATCTCAGTTTTAACATCTGCTACCCCAGGGTGCTTCCCAGCATGTTACAGCTCAGGTATAAGGAAATGCAGCTTTTTAGCCCTTGTAACCTGGGAAGGATTGGAGGAGGAGAGAGTCAAGCTGCAAAATCATTGACTTGAAATTAAAGGACAGTGATGTGATAGAAGAATGGGACAGAAATGAAGGAGAATCACATTTGTCATGGGCTGAGGCACAAAGAGGTCATGCAGCAGGCACGTAGCACAAATCATGACCTGCCGTGGGAGCCCAGAGGAAGGTTAAGCAGGAGCTCCGTTTCCACTGCATGTGGAAACATCAAAAAGTAGGGATAAAAGCTAGAAAGGGCAGGCAATGAAAGGACACAGGGAACCACAACACATAAATCTGCAAGTGTGGTACAGTTAAATGTTATGGACAGACACCTAGGCTCTTCTTTGTCTCTCTCTTTACTCAGTCTAGGGATCTGAAGGTAAAGCCTGCTCAGCCAACTGTAGCTGAAGGCAGCAGCTTATGGTAGAAGATTGTTCAGGGATTTACCAGCTCCACTTTTAAGTACTCGCCTAGCAGTATTACAGAGAAAATACAGAGATGCACTGGAGAACTTTCTGACACCTTTCCCATATTCACAAGGTGACCGAAGGTGGCAGGATCATCCAAGTGCTCTGTTTTCATGCTGAAGATTATACCACCATAGTAACTTTTAATAATACTTCACACTTTTATGAACACTTGCCTGATTCACAGTTTCATGAAATGGTTAAGGAATAAGGGGATTTATATTTATTTCTGGTTGAAGGGTGAAATCATGAAAAGAACAACATTTACTTCCTCTGTTTAAATTTCAGTTGCTTTGTTTGAAACTGAAGGTCAAGGCAGAAGGCTTCAAAGCTTACCTTTGGTTGGTTATTTTAAGCGTTTTGTGGGCTGCAGCAGAGTAGGAGGGTATCACTGGCAAATAAGCTTTGTATTTTTGACAGGGAGTCTTGTGACATTTCGGTAAGTTGGATCCTTGTGCAGCAGAAGGACTGATATGTGTAGCAGCATTTCTCATGTGTGAGCTGCTTCATCTGGAAAAGAAACTCCTTCCTTGGGTAGTAAGGCAACTTTTGCATCATCCTTACAGGATGAGAGAGAGAGACTCACTGACTCAGGTCCTGTACATGGTAACATCATACAGCATGTCCAAGAGACATACCATTGATTCTGCCTGAGGATTCATTGGCAATCTTTAAAAATCCAGGTCCATGTAGGTTAATTGTTTAAGGACATTTTAAAATAAGCGCAAGATTGATGCTGTTGGGCAAAGCTTTAACTTAGGGTAACTTTTTGTTTGTTAATGAATTTGAATGTGTCAGGACAAATGATTCACTTTCTCAGTGAAAGTTTCCCCTTCTCCCTCCTCCCCAAAGTATAGAAAGCCTAAAAGGGAGCCACCTTTTGTTAATCTGTCCATGCGTCTTCCCTGCAAGGTCTGCAGAGGTTTCAGCCCAAAACACATAAGAGAGAGAAACTCCTTAATAAGTTCATACTTAGTAAGTTTACAAGAAAAATATGTTGTTGTTTTCTTTCTCAAATATAAAGTCACTGGGGATCTTGTGCTGTAAATATTTTGACACAATTACCTGTAATATAGTTACCCATTATAAAGATATTTTTAAGTGGAACTTACCTGGAAAGAATTGTTGTTGACGTGTAAGACAGAGGACAAAGATTAAAAGTCAAGTGTACTCATTCCTAAAAGCAGAACTTGGTTTATGAACACATGTATTTTTGGGGCTAATTATAGAATTAAGCAAATGATGACAGAAGAGGATACCACAGTGTATTCAAAATATCACAAACATAATCCAGTGCACTAGTTGATAGCTTTTATCTTACAGAGTTCATAGCCCAGTTGAAATACCTTCTTCTTGAAATCTTTCTCATTTTCTTAGGCCCTGAAAAGTATGAGTCAAAACATATTTTTAGCTGGCCATTAGGCATTTTTGGAGTTTCATTTCTATCCCATGCATTTGTTTCACATTACTTATTTTTCCTACCCTATAAAAGCTGTCAAACTTATGAATGGTGTTGCTAAAAATTACTTCTGCTTCATATTGCTTCTAAAAATACCTTATTCTAAAAAAATATGAAGAAGGATGACTAGTCCTTAGTTTAAGGTGTGTAAGGATGAGCAGCATGATCAGTATTACACTTTTCAGACCATTTCCTCAGATAGTTTTCTTAGTGTAAATGTTATCAGTTCTATAGCTCACTCAAGCATGGATTGATTGTACCTGTAAGAGAAAGCTTCCCAGAAGCATACTGCAGGTGTCCACTTACTATCACTCTTAAGAGAATTCTTTATTTCCAGGATCTTCAGGAAAAGCTCCTGATGGTGTCTGAGAGACAAGTAAAGAAGCAGTGGCGAGGAGAAGGGAGATGTGCTGTTCCTGCCTGAATTTCTTACTGGTTATAATCCTTTCACTGGATGCTCATGGGATGAAATCCTTTCCCCCATGACTAAAGCATTTCATCTTCACTTCAGTGCAGACAGAAAGGTCACCCAAGAGTTTTTTCTACTGATGCTAATTAGCTTTGGATCATACTCACTGCATGAAAAGATTGTCTTGGGAGACAGCAGAGAGGTAATTTCCTCTGCTAACAGCTCTTCAGAACAACTAAAACTCAAATCCCACTTTACAGTATTTGTAGTATGATCTTTTGATCTGTTTTTAATACTGTCAGCAACGGAAGTGTTTCTACCCTTTGCTGCCATGTAGCCTACTTGCAAACTAATTGGTGTACCCTGTAACAGCTCACAATAACAAAACTCTGCTTCTGTCTGCTCTTGTAAGGAGAGATTACTCATTTGTATTCCAGCCTTACAGGTTTGTCCCCTTTTCTAGGTTTCTGGAATACACATATCTTTCTATGCAAAGATATTTTTGTTAACCTGAGGGTCACCCAAGGTGCTAAATGATCTCTTCCTTTCATACCTTTGCCTGTGAGGCAGCAGATAATAAGTGGCAGGGCTGATTTCTCCCTGACACTTGGCAATAAGCACCTCCAGTGCCTGCAGGTCCCTTCAGGGCTAGCAGGCTGCAGGCACGGAGAGGCTTCTGCACACCCCTCTTGGTTTGGATTCCTGACTACGCAGGAAGTAGGAAAACCAAGGGGCATTAGGTTGTCCCAAACCTGTTCCAAATATTAGCCTAAAATACAAACAACATGTTTGGATAATGGAAAACAAAACCAAAAAGAGAAGCAGAAAACAGCAGCCTGCAGTGTTGGAGTAGCATGGTGCTGGGGCTCTGAGTGTGGACTTGACAGTGATAGCCAAGGTGCCCTTTTGGCAATCCCCTGCCCATGGAGCGGGTTTCCAAAGCGACCTATCAGAATAGGCAACTTATTTTGCCACTCTCATTTGCTTTGGGAGCTGTCCTACAGTTTGAATCTACCCTGTTCCTCTTTTTAGGATGGATTCTCCGCTTATGATCTGTCATCTCAGTCCTGCCACCCACCAGCAGGTAAATTTTGTGCTTATGAGCAAATGGCTGTGGTGAGGCAGCCTTTTACCTTCTTCTCTGGCATAAAGCTCTGAAATTAAAATTAAAAAATGCAAATATAACTAGTGAGACCTTTCTTTCTCCCCAGGCTTCTCTGTTTTATAATCCTACTCTGTTTCTTAATTAGCACATTCCTTCAAGTCTGAATGGTTATTGCATTTTGTGAAATAATGACTGTGCTAGTTACTGATGGTGACTCTATTATATTTATAAATATCTGAAGTATTCACTATGCATATCCTAACAACACAGCTTTCTGTTTGTTTTGGATTATTCAAAGATAGCATGCACAGTGTACAGCAATACAGATGATGCTCTTACCGGTACTCTTTCTATGCACCATCTTCCTTCCACTTTTGGTGAGGGACTTGCTCCCATCACAGCAGCTCTTTCTGTGATGAGTCTCTGCTTATGTGGCTCCACGCTAACAACAGCCATGCTTGACTGCAACAAATGACAAATACATCTAGTAATACTGTGAATACAATGTCTTGTCTGAGCTCTAAAAGGCATAACTGAGAGAGACAAATCAGAACAATCTCAAAGGAACAACCAGCCAAAATAGCTGAGTGGGGAGCAAAAGCTCTATCATCCTTTGTGTGAAAGTCTAACACATTTTGATGACTTAGAGTCCAATTCTAGTGCTTTGACAAATACATTTTACAAAAGGCAGAGCAGCGTTTTCTGTTGCCTTTATGGCAAGGATCAAACCAAAGTAATTGAGATACGCCATATCTTAAGTGCAAAATAAGTCACTATATAGTATGTCATTGGCAATAATGGGCCTATGTGAAGATTTTTTTACAGTACATTTTAAGATGTCATATGTACAGGTTATAAATATGGTGTTCTGAATACCTACACATTTTTCATAAAGTTCCTATATCATTATTTTATCTGAAGATCAGGTGTCAGGTAGCTGTTCACAGTTGAGTCTAGCCTCGGCTCTTTAATACCTTGCTCTGGTTCTTTCAACCGCTACTAAAAATCTCCTGCACTTTGCAGCACTCCCAATGTTCCAATTCACTGCTGAAAAAATAGTGACTTTATCAATTGCTTCCTGCTCTGGGACATTTTCTCTTCTGCTACAGTTCCACGGACTTCAGTGGGAATAGAACAACTCAGCATTTGGTGGGTTACCCAAAGTTGCCTAAGCCAGGAGTGGTATTTCCACAGATATCAGCAATAACCTTTCTGATGGCTGCTGTGGAATCTGAGTCTCACCCTTAAGACCAGGCTGCAGATACCTTACTCCTGTGGGTCAGTGAATGTAGTTCACGCAGTAGGCTTGTGCAGGTATGCTCAGGAAAGGTGGGACATCTCCTCGTGCAAGTAACAAACTGAGCTTCCAAAGGGGAGAATGGAGTCTTTCTGCTTTGCTGAAATTCTTTGAACACATCCACAGAAGCAGCAGAGATAAAAGTACTTACTCACAAATTCTGCCTAAAATCGCTGTCAAATGCTGTAGGAGTCTTGAGGTCTTCATCCAGGATGACTGAGCAAGGCATTGTGCTTACAGAGCTCCCAGATGCCTGAGCACACACGTCTCCTTCTCACTCCCCAAATGCCTGCGAGACACTTGCGCCTGCGCCAGGTACCCCTGCTTGGCCTGGGGAGCCGAGGGACACCTGTGCTCTGTCACAAATGGGGTTTCTAAAGAGTGCAAGTTGCCCATGCAGATTTTTTGTAATTCATTTCCATGTGGTTTTCCACATATAGCAGTTACCCAGAGCAGTGCACACTTTCCTCACCTGCTGCTGTTTAGAAATCCAAGCCGTGTCTCAGTTTGCAGGCATCCAGACTCTGACTGTAGCGCTGCTTTATTTGAACCTTTTGCTTCTGAGAAAGTAACGCATCTGTCTCACAAAATTTAAAGGGTAGGCAGGCATAAAGTAAATTAAAATAAGTGTCGTCTAGCAAAGCAATAGGCTACATTCTTCATCGTAGACCTGAAAACGTAGTTATAAATAAGAATGTTAAAAAAGGAAAACGTGAGATAAAACTAAAGATAGATGTGAAATATTCTCTTAACTAAGCTGTCTTCTAAACTTTTTTTGAGACATCTCTTAGCTGTTATAGCCCAGGGCTAATCAACAGATCCAGGATGATGCATTGTAGATTATAATAAATTGTGGGCTCTCTGCACACAGTCTCTGTGTTGGAGTTTCTCTAATACTTAAGAGTTGTCAGGGTGACAATGTGTACAAATGATATGTCAGAGCAATTCTAGGACCTTCACTTTCTTATTAACCCATTTAGGGAAATGTATTTTATTTGCAGCCTGGATTGGCTGCAAATGTGCTTGAGACATTAGAATGGATATAATGAATGTGCTTGTAATATTGTTCAAGCCTGTCTAGGTTGGACTGTGCAAAGTCTCTCTTCATAGATGTGACTTTTTACAACAGCTGTATCCTCCTGCTAATTACATTGCAGTCACTTTCTGTCCTAGACAGAATGATCTGTAATGTGAACATTCCCTCCTTTTTGTAGGAAAATGGGATTTTACATATCATGAAAGGCAGTACCTGCACAGCATTTTGGTCTCACAAATACACTTACAAGAAAGACACATAGCCAGCTCTCTGCCTCCCTTAACATTAAAAACATTAAAATATGACCTAGTATTTTGAGTTCCTTCTTTTCTTTCTTTCTCTGATTTTTGTCAGAGTTATTGGCAGGACTAATCACATTAAGTCAGACCACCAAATTTAAAGAAACACTCTTCTCACAGGATCTTTCTGGGTTCCATACTGAAGTAGCATAATTTCCCGTAACTATAAATCCATAATTTATTACCTCAAATTTAGCTGTTGTGTCCCGTTTTAGCCAACCTTTCACAGACCAACTTCAGCAGGAATAAGAGAAACATGAGGTGGAGAAAAGACTAGAGTCATAGAGATGTTTCAGAACGAAGAGAGGATGGAAAGTCAGAGTTGTTTCATTTAGAGAAGTGTTAAATAGGAGAGAGCAAGGTGGGTGCAGGCAAAATAAAAAATGGTTTAGGGACCATGTTTCAGACTTATTCTGTGTGAATTTTATCATAAAACAAGAAAAAAGGGAATTTTTCTTGATTACTTACCCAGGGAAAACAGATAGGCGGCTGCTGTGAAACTGGGAGGAGTATTTTTCACATGGGGCAAAACTAGCCCCTGCCACTCCTGTGATAAAAAATATACTGAGACCATGAGTGCAGTAGGACTCGGGAGAGGACAGAACTTTGTAGGTGGAGTTACACCATACTCCTAACAATGTCAGCTGAAAGAATGGGAAACGTGTGTGCTCTAGGATTAAATCAAATAGGTGATGTGGAGAGACCGAGGCTAATCGGCATCAGTAAAGCACCAATGCACATTCTCAGTTTTAAATATCTACTTAAGCCCCCTCAGGAAATCACTTTGTAAGCAGATATAGAGCTCTGAAGATATGCTCAAGTCAGTTGAAGCTGAACCTTCATTATTTGGCATTTTGATTATGTGCCTGGGCAATTCTTAGTATAGAATTATAGAATGTGTTGGGTTGGAAGGGACCTTTAAAGGCCATCTAGTCCAAGCCCCCTGCAGTAAGCAGGGACATCTTCAACTAGATCAGGTTGCTCAGAGCCTCATCAAGCCTGGCCTTGAATGTCTCCAGGGATGGGGCCTCCACCACCTCTCTGGGCAACCTGCTCCAGTGTCTCACCACCCTCATTGTAAAGAACTTCTTCCTAATGTCTAATCTAAACCTACCCTGCTCTAGTTTAAAACCATTGTCCCTCGTCCTATCGCTACATGCCCTTGCAAACAGCCCCTCCCCAGCTTTCCTGTAGGCCCCCTTTGGGCACTGGAAGGCTGCTATAATGTCTCCCTGGAGCCTTCTCTTCTCCAGGCTGAACAAACCCAACTCTCTCAGCCTGTCTTCGTAGGAGAGATGCTCCAGCCCTCGGATCATCTTCGTGGCCCTCCTCTGGACCTGCTCCAACAGGTCCATGTCCTTCTTGTGCTGAGGGCTCCAGAGCTGGACCAGTACTCCAGGTGGGGTCTCATGAGAGCAGAGTAGAGGGGGAGAATCATCTCTCTGGATCTGCTGGCCATGGTTCTTTTGATGCAGGCCTGGAAATGAAACATGCCGAGGGGTAATGTCAGTAGCAAGCATACTATGATCCATGAAATTATAAACCATAAAACACAGCAGAAAAACACATTAAGCATATACATCAAAAGACAACATTTGAAAGCAATCCTTCGATTGCCATTGCCCTGACTTCAGCTGATGAAACATTCAGCTTGCTAGTATATATGGTTATCGTCAGCAATCAGGGCACATTACTGACACGGGAGATAAAAATGCATGACTTACAACATGCTAATTTATGTGATTATAATATAAACAATTTTGCGCCATGGTCACTTTACTTCTTTCTTGTGAATCTGAGGCTCAGTTCAAGACATTCTTGGGATCCACGGCAAATCCCTAAGCCTCCTTCATGTTGCTGAGGAGGGAAAGTCTGAAAAGAAAAATGAAAACCACAATAAAATAGGCCCTTGGTTGAGATTAATAATAAACCATTCTGACACAGTCTTATATATTATCCACAGTTGTTTTGCCTTTCACATCCAGGTGTATTTTTACTCCCTCTTATTCAGCTTCTCTCTTACTTAGGCTTTGGAGTCTCATAATTTTCCTTAGTGATAAACAACAAAAAAAAATCCTGTAAGCCTGGAGGATCTTCTCTGTTCCCTTTCATCCATCTGTATTATCTGCAGCAGAAGTAGCAATGATTCTAATTATGGAATTTCTGTAGTCATTAACATTTTATAAATGGTCTTGTTTCTTCTTTGGGATGGTCCTATTGTAGCAGCAGATAGTCTCGGGTTTACCCCTATTACTGTCAAATTGTTAAGTTTTTGGCATTCTGCACCCAGTGGAGTTGCAAAGAATCTCCCTTCCCCCATTTTGGTACATTAATGGGTACCACTTTTCTATTAATCTCTTTTTAAAATGTAGCTTGTTCACGCTTGTGTACAGTATACAAGCAGGCAGGAAAATATCAGAATGTTAGTATCTAAGTGACAAGAGAAGCAGTAGTGATTTCTATTTGCTCTTCAGTGCCTTTCACCTCAAAGTTTTCCAAATATTAAAAAAGAAACCAAAACAACCAACCCAGAAACCCAGTCTCTCAGCACTGATCAGGCAGTCATTGGCAGTCATTTTGGGTAGCAATTTCATCATACCATGTGCATTGTACTCATTTTGGGTTGGAAATAAAAAAGAAAGCATAATTTCTCCAGTTGAAACACAAAAAACACAGGAGATTTAAATACTTTCCTAAACGTCACGCTGAATGGGATGAAAAGAATGACAGACAGATAGGAAAGGCAGAACATAATGACCCTGGTTGTTGCCAGTATATAGTGACATCCACATGAACATTTACAACACAGTCTTCGATGACTTTGAGTGACTTCCCCCGAAGCAGAGAAAACAATTTCAAAACTACAAACTATCTGGAAGTGAGACCAGAGTGCCTGAGCTTATTATACAGCTCTGCACACTGAGTTGCAGTCATTTTGCTGGTAATGCAATAGGACGTGGTATCTTTTCAGTTAAAGACCCTTTTCAGGATATGCTGTCCAAAATAAATTAAAAAACAACAAGAAAAAAAACCCAGTGAAGAGTAGGAGGGGTAACAATTGCTGTGAAGTAAAATATACAGGTTTTTTTCACTTTGCATGCAATGACCCAAGAAGGGAGTGATAGGTGGAAATGGAATATCCACACCATGGGTATAGGTGTTTTCAATGAATGCAAGCTGCTGAACGCTAATTCTGGTGGTATTCAATGATTAGAGCATGTGATGAACAGATCCAACTGTTAAGATTCTCCCTGATTAGCAATAAAATATGACAAAGTTATGTTTGATAAGATAATAGGGGAGATAAGGATGTAGTGAGATAAAAACATATAGCTTGGCTCAGTGCTAACGTACTTACAATGATCAGATAGAATGTCATTATCTAGGTGTTGACCTCACTGAGACATAGTATCTGGTGGAGTGGTTGTATAAGATAAAGGTTGTATGATAAGATACTTCTACAAGATACAGACGACTACTTTTTAAGCAAAAGGACTTAAACCAATCCTGCTGCTTAGGGATTTAGACAGCAGTAAGACATTAACTGGCAGTTAAATTGTGTGAAGCTTAATGTGGGTGGTATAGATTGACTAAAGTGCAAACAGCATATTTTCTTATTTTTATGTATATTATACACTGCCAGAGGAGGGAGAGTAGGGTCAGAACTCTTTAAAATACATAGCATTAACATAGATGAAGCAGTGAGTACTATTATTATTATTGGTTTACGTATACTGAAACATAGAAATTAAGGGTCCCCTTTCATCTAAATGTGTCCTTCTAAAAGCTAGACTTGTAGATCTGGGGATTTCTCTGTAGTGCTTCTGCAGTTAACGGGAGGAGACTGGCCTAAGGGATCCACGTCTGGATCCTGTCCAGGCAGCAAAAACATAGTTTTCAAGTAAATCTTTACACTCATAAAATAATGCAATGGATGCAGGCTATCTGTGAATATCTGTTTGGATGCTCTTTTGGACTGAGCTCTGTTGCATTTATCTCAGCAAAGCCAACTTGCAGTCCCAACGTTTGCCGTGTTAGTATTTCATGTCCTCCCTTTCTGTAGCCTTAATTGCACTAATAAGTTCTGTATGCTTCTGCCTGTCTTCTGCCTTTGGATTGTTATCTTCTGCTGATGCCCTCTTTGTTTTGTCAGACACAAAAGTATCATTCAAAAAAATGTCTCCCACAGATACGCCTTCAATGACCTCATTTTACACAGCGATTATGAGTAGCTTTTAAATGTTGGGATCACAAAAACTATTCTGAGTTCCTGGTTAACAAAACCAGGCGTCTTTCCTCCTGTTTGACTGGCAAGAACTTATCTCAGGCTTAGTCATGCAGTGGCCTTAGCTCCTTGAGATTTAAAGCTGTGTTTTGATTCTTTCATCCATCTCATGCAAGCCTTGCGGGCATGATACTGCCTCTCTACTTGCAACCTTCCTTGTTCATCCGAACAATCTGGAAAAGAGCACAAGATAAGCTTTTTGATGGGAAAAAGAAACCAAGAAAAAGCTTGTCAATTCCCATATACAATCTTGTGCCCCGAGAAGTATATAAGTCATTTCCATTAGAGTTTCTAAAGTTCCTTTAAATGTACTAGCTATGTCCTATACAGTGATTAAAGGCTTCAGTGAATGGGGCCTGAGAGGCCCAATAACCTTCCAGTCTCCTATAAATGTATTTGCTTACTGATTTGCCCTTCTTTTCTTTATGTGTCTGTTGTTCTTTTTGTTTTAATCCTCTTTAGAAAGTCGATCCTGGAGAAATGCCATCAGTGGGGGAAAGAATGAGCAAACAGCAAGTCTTATATTTATTTCTGATGAAGTGCTGGTTTATTCCTAGAGATGTCTGAAAGAGACAGAGAGCCTGGACTCAGTTTAAAGCTTTATTTTTTAGGTCTCTATGAGCAATACTCTGTTTTATATTTTGCACTGGAAATGCTAATATCCAAGCCAGGTCTAAACTGACACTGAAGAGTTATTTCTTTTCAGTGAATTACTACATGAAAAAGCTGTAAGTTATTTGCAAGGTGTTTTAGACGTAGTTAATCAGAAAAAAATTGCTTGGTGTTTGTGCTATTTATTTGCATTAGATGGTATGGGACCTAGATTTATGTTTTGAAGCTTTGAGGAACTGCGTGTTGCGTTGCTGAAGGCTTTAGACTGTTCTATGAAAGAAAAGCAGTTGAAGAAATATACGCTGCTGCCTGAATTTGCCAGCCACATTTGCCTCCTGCCTGTAACGGCAATAAAAGGTACTTGTAATTTTAATTACTTAGAGCAAAATTCAAGTGATTTGTTAATATCAACAGAACCCTAGGACAGAATTATAGTAATGTTTTATATACACATGTGGGAACACTGGTGGGAATAATATGCACGATATAAATCTGCTTTCTCACTGCTTCACAGTTCAGTGGAAATTTAACCTGAGATCCAGACCTGCATCTGCTGGGAGTAGGAGAGGGAAGAGAAGCACAAACAGTCACCCCATGGGGGAAGTTTCATTGTTCTGGATCTTGTGACAAGCATTCTGCCATCAGCGCAGAGGCTGGAGCCTGCCAAATGGAGGTTCAGTACAGTCGGGTGGGAGATGGATAGGCCATCTCTTGCTCTCAGGTCCCTTATCCTACCATCATCCAGGCATCTGTCCAGCTCCTGGCAAAGATCAGAGCATGCCTCATCCTGCTGTAAGTGACACCAGAAGCTGATGTTGCCCCAGGGTCGTGCTAAGACCATGGTGTACCAGCAAGGGGAGCCTCGGATGAAGTGCCAGTCTTCTCCCCATTACTCCTACTTCATATCCATGTGCCATCCCATGAAAACTCCTGTATCTGACAGGTTTGCTTTGCGTGATGGGATGAATACAAATTGTCTGGATTCTCCAAAGAATTTGTCCTGGTGGCCATGGTGAAAGGATCAAACTGTAGCTAAAGAACAAGTTGAAAGTCTCTTTGCGCAAGGATACATGTTAACTCCAGACAACACATTATAGGACAAGGAGCCTTCTGGTAGTAGAAGACTGTGCTTTTAGTAGCCTGTTTTTAACTCCAGCTGAAAGGAACAGGATCTGCTGAATTCCCACACTCTATCCAAAGCAAACATGGACTTTCCTCACAATAGGCAGGTGCTTCAGTTTTTCTGAATTAACCCAATATTCTTCTTATTTCTGATTCTAGGTCTGTTTTGCATTTGTGTTCTGGTGTGTGCCTGATCTGTTGTCCATCTGTCTTTGGCTTATCCTGTCTGGTGGTCCTCTGTTTCCTTCTCTGTCTTGGATATTTTTGCCTAACGCTTTGCCCTCTTTTAGCTTTCCTATGGATTCATAGCATATCGTGACCCTCCATCCCTCTACTCTAAAAGCTAATATTTTTAATTTATCTACTTTTAAAATTTAGTTTCCTTTTTAGCTGCTTTATTATTACTGTTTTATCAGCAATGACAGTTCCAGTGTTGAGTGCATTGAGTGCAATGGCAAAGAAAATCGACTGAGTCATGGGAATGTAAAACCATGTGTGTAATCTTATTACAGATATCCCTGGTACTGTTAATTAATGATCCAGATTTATTCCCCAAAAGCATTAACCAAATCCAGTCTAGAAGCTGAGGGATTAATGATAAGCAGCAGAAGGTCTTTTTAAAGAGCTGTCTTGTTATTGTATAAAATACAGGGCTTATAGCATAGAATGACACATTTTTCAATGCTCACAGCCATTGTCACATAAGGATGAAACTTGAAATTTCTACTCCAGCATTTAAAAAGATCGTCATGCCTATTTTAACAAAATCTGTACAGATTTAGCAACTACTGGCCATCAAGAGAAAACAAGAACCCACTATACCTGTTTTCTTCTCGTACTGCAAGAGAAAAACAGACAAGATCCACTAACAGACATTCACTTTTCAAGGAAGATTGTAGAAATCTCTGCTTTTTGCAACAATATGTGAACTGAAAACTCATAAAAGTTGGCAGGAATCAAGCTGACAAAAGGTAAAATTTGTGCATCATACAGAACCTCCACAAAAAACAGACATACCTTCTGCTGGAGTGGGTAGGGGGAAAAGAAGATATAGGTAGTAAATTTGTGTGCCATAATATAGAGAGAAGCACAAGAGCAACTAGGAGAAACCATTGCTTTCTCCCTGGTTCTTTCCTGACCTCCTTCACAGACCTTCAGGCTGTGGTTCCCCTATATCTGCTGAAATCAAAGGTAATCTTTTAGTCCGTCTTATCAATATCTGGTCAGTATGTATGAGATATTTTAGAGCTCAGCTGATATTCAATTAATTTCCAATCTGACGAATTAAAAAATGCCACAAGGTTATTGCTTATTTTAGACTAAATAAATTCATAAAATGGAGAACGTAATATTACAGTCCTGCCTTGTTTATTCAAAGTATTCCTGTTGGAAAAAAATTCCAGTTTTCCTTAGTCTCAGGACTGGTTTTTGAGGGCTACTACAAACATAATGTTACAGTCTACGTAAAAGACTGAATACCGTGCAAGATATTTGGGGTAGATTATACTCTTTGCTGCCTGTGCATTCATCTGACGTGGCTGCACTGAAACCTGTGGAATTATTCTAGTTTTACATTGTTATGAATCTCCTGAGTGTATCCATGGTCCTTCATATAAAGCACCTCCTTTCCAAGGGGACAGAGCAGCCATCCCAACTTTTCAGCCACAACCTCAGGCTTGTTTCCCATCTTTAACCCTGCTCTCTAATCAAAACTCCCATGGCCTTGAAGCAGCCAGGAGGACTTCAGACTTTCTCCATGGTGTTTCCCATGAATACAAGGCGATATACCTCTGCTGTAGGTTTTCATCTGACATTGTATTCTTCAGCAATGCACTTGTGAGGTTAAAATCATTCATTCTATAAAGACATATAAGATTATGAATCAATTTATGAACATCTATAATATTAAGAGAGGTACTTCTTGGTCTACAAAATGCTGTTTTGCTGTCATTTCAAAAACTCAGATTTAGCATATGACCCAAAGATTTTAATTATTCTTGCAGTAGTGACAAACTGTACCAGTACAGTACCTTCACCCTCTGCACTAGTAATAAATCCATCCTCTTTATTAAGAAAGGGTGATAAATTATAAATAGTAAGCTTGTTAGATATACTCCGAGTGTTTAATAACAGTAATGCCTGGCTGTTTTCAGGGCTTTTCAGCATAGGAACTCAAAAGCACATTAAGGGAATAGCTAAGTTAGTCCCAGGGTACTCATGAGTAACTTGTGGCAGAAACTTAACTCATGCCCTGTGTCACGGTAATGGCAGAGCCTGAAATGGAGTGGGAGGATCGCACTGCCACTGCACCTAGCACACACCAGTAGGTACTTCTAGATTTTATAATAGGCATTCCCACCCCAGCATTCTCTCCCTTTTCCCAGTATCTGAAGGCAGATATTCTTCTAGGAAGCAGGCTTATGTTGCTGTCTCATATAATAATAAAATAGCTGGGGCCCAACTGTATTGGTATCTCCCTTAATAGCAGTTGAAAGAAGCAAGAGAAGCACCCAAAAGAGAGTGAAGTAGCCAGTGGGCTCAAGAAGCAGCAATTAGCCTCTCCCAGAGTGGGAGACTGGAGTGATTAGGATTGCAGAGTAGAGAGGATATAATTACAAAGCACTTGATGCTAAAAGGTTCATCCTGTATAATTCCTTTTAAATAAAATCTACGCTTGAAGGAGGAACTCAGTGTGCCAAACCGAATGGTCTCTCTGAGGGCAATCAGCACAGCTCCTTACTTTAAGCATTTCAGTGAGAGGTCCCAGGAAAATTAACCTGTTGCTTCCAGGGATCTGACTTGCTGCTTCCTGAGAATTAACCCAGAAGCCTGCTCTGCTGGACCTCGCTTGGAGATTCTGTAAGGAAGCAAGGCAGGCTTGGAAAATTTAGGGAGAGGCTGTGCCTAGGGCATTATTTTTCATCCTCATCTTGAATTCTTCTGGACACAGCACCGATAGTGTGCACAGGTCAAAACTTAAAATCACAGAGCAAAGGGTAAGAGAGCTTGAGAGCTGCACAGCTTCTGTCCACCTACAGCAAATTTACTTTGAAGCTGTAAATTATGAGGTCTACGACACCTCCAAAAATCCCAGTACTGGCTATTGAGGGTTGTGATGGGCATGAACAATAAAAAAAAGAACCCACAGTTGAATGTTTTTTTCTGTTTGTCTGTGTAACTTTGTAAGTGGATGTGGCATTGAGTTCATATTGCAAGCTTTTTAGTATTAGCACTGGGAAAAAATTGATAAAGGAGAGACATGAAAGAGGAAAGGAAAAAGACAACACAAAGAAAAAAGAACAAAAGAAATACTGACATAAAAATTAAGAAGAAAGACAAAGTGCAGAGTATACAGAGGAGAACAGGAAAAATGTAATTATTTGAAGTGTTTAAAATCAGTCTTCCTGGTAAAAGGGCAACACAGGAACCAGCCTGGACCTGCTGGCTCTTATGCATCTTTGGATTTTAGATAGGCAGAAATTTTCTTCCTGGCAAATATTTGGCAAGTTATTTATGTGGGTTGAAACCATCTCCAGTCCTCAGGCCACTGGGAGTGCTTACATCCTACCTAATCTTTGGTTCAAGCAGCTGGCAGTAAAACTTAAATTCAATAGACATCGTGATTTTCATCCCAGAGCACTGTCCGTAAAAAGGGTGACTTGAAATACAGAATGTATTTGCTTGGAAGTGTCTTTACTGTTATTTTCTGAAAGATCTTTTGCTGTCCCTTTTTCATCTAATTTTTTGTTCTTTTCCTGCCTGATACTATTTGGGAGGGCAGTGCAGAGTTCTGTAAATATTCAGGTGAGAAGGAGGAAAAAAAGTGTTTCTGGCTTCTGTTCTCATGGTCTCTGATTGTGTGCTTGAGGCCGGGAGCGTATGCTTATTTGCTCAGTCAATTCTGAAAGAACCTTTTCTTTGAGGACAAAAGCTTGTCTCACAGATTGAACTTATTTCTTTTCTTCCTGAGCCAGAGTCTGAACAATAGATTTTTTTTTAATCCTGTTCTTAGGTTTTCGATTTTTTAATTCTGTTTTCATATGTTCCAACTTCAGATTTTTGTCACCTATTGTTTTACAATGCTAGAAGTGTGAGCTACTACTGAACATGGTCTCCTGGCCTTTGCATCTTTACTAGAGGAGTCAGGTCCTCCTAAGCTGGGACGGTACAGCAGTAGAGGTTTAATACAGTTTACACTCTGTTTCTGATGATGGAAGACATGCGCAACTACATTTAAATGCAGTTCACAGCCAGTGCTTTACAAAGACATCTGGCCAGGAGTGGGCTAGTGGTGAGGAATATGGAGGTGATGCCCAGTTATTTTTAATACTGTATGTATCCTAGATAATGAGAGGGTTACAAAATAGTTGTTACTGAACTGTTGATATTGATGGCATAATGATGTATTTTGTATGATTTGGGGTCATTAAGGTCTCGTAGTTTGACAGCGTCCCATATGCAAGTATGCAAGGAAAAGCAATTGCCTGATAAAGCCAGGAGGGTCATTAGAAAAACTGCCAGGCTGTTAGGATATGAGAACACTACTTTCTTGTCTCCAGCCACAACTGCACCGGGAGTCTGCTAGCTTTGGGAGTCGACATTTGAAATGGCTAAAAAGTGACAAGAGACAGAAGGAGGGTTGGTGGAGTTGTCAGGAGCAGCTAGCGAAGAGCAGCTTCTACCAGGCAAAACTGTTGAGCCTGCTGGAGTTCCCAGGGAATGACAAACTGCAGGAAGACAAATGGGCATCTGAAGTGTTATACTGGTTTATTCCTTTTCAGTTTCTCCTGCGTTCCCACCACTAATATCAAGAAATGCTATATATTTAGGTAGTCTGCTCATTGTATTTCATTATAGGTCACAGCTCCTAAAAGCAAACCTTGCAGGTGGCCTCACTGAACAATGACAGTCGCCAGATGATGGGTGGTTCCTGAGCCACCTGGTCCAAAAGTGGGCAATTCCCTTAAACTGCACCTGTAGAGAGGCAAAGGTGTAGAGCCAGTCCACTGAAGGAGCTAAGTGGGCATCCTGTAATTGTGACAAGAGCCATGCGAATTCGCATTGTATTCGTGGGCTGTTCACCTTTAAACACCTGTTCTCAATCTGCTGTCAGTCGTAGGAGACCCAGTGGCCTTCAGAAAATTAATAGTCTCTGTCATATTTTTTCTGCATGTCCATTTGTGATGAAGTATTGCCCTGGGCTGATACCAGTGCTCATTTCCCCTGTGTTGCCAAAGACAATGAAGACTGAGGCTCAGTGGCTTTGCGGTGCCCTTGACCCCCCGCAGTGTCAGACAGGTTTGAAGCAGCTTGGCAGACATCTGAGTCCCTTGTAAGCGTAAGGCTTCCTTCACAGAACTTCACAATCCCGTATGTGCCCATGGGCACTGAATTCACTTTTCTTTAAGATTCAAAGTAGCACAAAAATTGACAAATTGTTTCCCTTACAAAACATTGTTAAACATGAATGTTTCTTGTCAAAATCCTAAAGCACAAGTCTGAAAAAGTTATATAGCCCAGTGTTGAAACTCTGAGACTTAAACTAGCCTTTTTCTTAGATTTTGTGGGATTCACCAGTACTATTTGAAATACAGCTGTTCTTTATGCACAAAACCAGGAGGGCTTCTTGGAAAATATTGGAAACAGTTAATATTTTATGAGATTTGGAAATAAAATTCATCACTGTTGTCTCCTCTTGTAATGCTTACAGCAGTTATAAACAGAAGGTTAAAAAAACGGTGAGGAAGATACTCTCACCGGTACTTTGCATCTGTGCCTAGGAACTGTTGGATATATGGTCATATATACAATCTGCAGCCTTTATGGACACCTTGGATTTGACTGTTATCTGTAGCACTGTGTATCTGATGAAATTTGAAGAGAAGGCATTCAGGTATAGCAGTAATTCTATAGCAGTCTCTGTTCGGTGCAGTCTGGTGAACACCTCTAGCCAGACAGATTTTAATCCTTCCTCTTCCCTTCACTGCCTGGTTCTGCAAATTCAAGACATGATACTGGAAGTAACAGAACGGTTCTGGAATAGGGAAGATTGGAAAGACATCGTCCTTAAAGCTAGGCTAATATTGCAGAGAAAGACTGTGTGTAAATTTGACAAAAATGTGAATTTGTTCTGAGTGGAGGATGTGAATGTAGGAGGCGTGCAAACAGAATAGTGGTGGATGGTCACCAGACAGCGCATCTAAATGCAGATTTCAGAATGATTGCAGGACAGCAAACATCACTTCCAAAATAGCTATTATTTGTGTTGGAAATGTGCTTTTGACATCTATGTTTTTTTAGTTGGGAAATAAAAACAGATTAGAAAGTTATTAGACAGTAGCCAAACAAAACCAACACAGCATTCGAGTAGAACAAGCTCCTCACAAACAGACTAATAATTGTTTGTGGAGAATATGCACCAAATGACTTCAAATAAGCTAGAAGAAAGGATGATCTGTTCCTGACAGATTGTGGGCAGTGTAGGTTTCATGCATGTGTCTGACTCCTGGCAGATGAATTCATTCTGGCATGAGATGGAGCCTATTAGGAAATTGGCTACGCAAGTAAAAGTCTACACTCCATTTCCTTTAGGGTTGCTAAGCACAACAATTATTGCCCTCAGTGGTAAGGCAAGCACTTAAATTAATAAATGTCCTATTAATGAGTACACTAAACATGAAGATGTCTGAACTGGAAAAATACCAACTGTGCACATTACCAACTGGGCACGTGTTTCATGTTGGTTAAACAAACCAGCTAACAGGATAAAAGTTGAGGGCTGTAGCACACATAACTATGAGAATTTAGTTTTGTCTTGAATCTGCCTTTCTATGTCAATAAGAAATCTTTCAGAGAAGTGATGATGATACAGGAGCTTAAAAGCAGTATGATGCTGGGTGTTAGCCCACTCGTATGTACTTTTGTGTGTAAAAAAACCCAACCCAATGACTATACTTTCTTAATCTAAAATGAAGAAGGGTAACTGACTGTAATAAAACCAGTTCCATCAAACTACAAATTCTACAAATTCTTCACACTGGGCAAATGCTATCTATCTCATCATGGATTTTTAATCCGACCTTGCCTTTTTCACATGAAGCATCCTTGCTCTTGATCGGAAATGAAAGTCTGCTTTCTCCAGTTTTCAAGCTCTGAGAGTTTCCTCTCCACATTTGTAAGCTGTCTGCAGCCCAAACATCCGCCAGCTTCTCCTCTGTTGCCTCTTGAACACGGGAGTGTTGTTGTAAAGGAAAAAAGCCATAAATTTGACTTGAAATTTTACCCTGAGTGCATCAGTCTTGCATTGCTTATACTGTAAGATGCTTACTGTAAATTAAATTAAATGTCATCCAGAAGCAAATGTGTCAAGGTTTAGGGAGGTGGGGAGGCTGCAGCGTGATACAAGTTACAGAAAGTAAGGAGCCTGCTGCCAAACACAGCTCTCACTGTAGAGCCCTTGGAATACAGTCCTCAGGAACCCTAGTCTTCATTAAATAAACACAGCTTTTTGTTATTGTGATATGTGGCTGATACTTTTATGCACAGTGGCCTAAGTGTGGATCTCTGGTGTAAGTGTGTGCGCCTGTAAAGGGCAGCAAGAGAAATCAGAGACTGACGGAGTTAAAATGCTCCAGGATCAGGATCGGGCAGAGCCGTATCAGACTGCCTCAGCCCCAGCTAGCTGTACTGCACACAGTATTGGGCAAAAGATTTCCAAAAGCCCACAGTGGCTGGATGCCTTATCCCCAATTTGGAACCAGTCTTAGTTGGATACTAATTGTCCTCAGTGCCTTCGAAAGCTTCTCTGGGGTGAATAAACTGAACACTGAGGCGAAGAGTCTGGATTGCTGTGGTCATGCAAGGCATCATCAGAGGAGGGAGGAGGACAGGACGTTTGAAGGCTTAGGTGCCTTCTAGCACTTGGACACCTCATCTAGGCAAGCAGACGTCCAGCAGGCCACAGGAGATAGTTACTGCCATACAAGTCTGACGTTTGGCATTCTAGGCTTAAATAAAACATTGCAAGCTTGAAACACATTAACAACTCTCCAAGTCCTGCAATATTAAATACATGCAGAGATAAAATAGCATGCCATCAAAAAAAAAAATAGTCTTGTTTTCAATGTGATTCTCTAGGTGAGCAGCACCATCCTCCAAATAAAATAATGTACTTGCTGTGTCTTTCCTTTAAAAAATAAGAGAGCATAAACCTTGCAGAAAGGAAAGACTATAAGTGCCCAGCAACAAAGACTTTTTAATAATATCCTTCTAATTCTTATGAATGCCCCATTAATTACAAGGTATAACCAGTAGCGAAGTCTGATTGTCCTGCCTGGCACAGCCATTTACCTCTAGGAAAAGTAGGTTAAATTTGGATGTAAAATGCTGATTTAGTAGTTTCCTGCTTACATAGCAGAGGCTCAGACGATCCTGTAAGCTAAGCTCAGAGCAGAAGCCAGCCAGGCTTATCTGAGTCCTGTTCCTCACTGATGTTACGTGGTCATCTGAATCTGAGGGAGCCACTTACATTCTGTGGCTGTATTTTACTCACCTGTGAGCCTGAAGTTTCTTCACAGAGGCAGTGTAAAATGAATTAATATTTTATAACATGCTTTGAAATCCTCAGATAAAAGGCACTGCAACATTGCAAAATATTTCATGGACAGAACCATCCAAGGTGAGATCTGCCTCTTTTTATGTAACTTCTTTCAAAGATCAGAAACTATTTGGACTCCAAGATGAAATAGTGCAGTGAAACAAGATGGACCTACAGTTCCCAACATGCCTATGATCTGTAACATCACAGGAAGCTGAACGGATCAGATAATTCTGCTGAGAAGGCCTGGTGAATAACCGTGAAAGCCAGTTTTCTTCATTTGACCAAGCCAAGCTTTTGTGGTCTTAGCACTGAGCACATGAATATATTCTCTAGAACAATCACTTTGAAAGGAGATGAATGCCTTTTTTGATAAAGCTCATCCCAAAGGCTGACGTGGAAGAGGCATAGGAAATGCAAACCACCCCTGAGCTTCATCAGACTGCAGATCACCAGGTGAGTCCAGATCTGACCCACCAAGAAATCTCGCCTCTTAAATATATGAGAGCTGTCCAGACAGCACAAGTAAGGTGGTGCTTTCCCACGGTTTGCTAAACAGTCTGCCGGCGCTGCATTTCAATAGCTAGTATTTATATAATTAACAAATACTTTGGAATGTTTGTGGAGTATTGATGGCTGCCCGGTCTTGTTTGCAAAGTATACACTCATTTTAATTTGACCAAATCTTAAGAAATGTTGAGTATTTGCGTTTTTGCTGACACATCTCGTATCTGAATCTGGTAAATGTGCCAAGTATTTTCATATCCACAGAAAAAATCACTAGGAGTAAAGGGTATGGAGCTCACCATGCTCAACACCTTGTGCAACATGATTCTTTGCTTATAGCGATATAATCTTTTTTATGTGTTTCATATTAATTCATTAGAACCTGTTCTCTCCTGGATCCACTTGCATTAAGTCTTGCTAATTAGCAACAGTTAGATTTTTTTATATCAACAGAAGGGTAAATCTACCACACGTCACTGGTATGCCGTGACTGGAGGTATTAAAATTATTTGTTGGAGGGAAAAAAAACACCATAAAAAGTTGCTACATACGAGCAGCATCCAGTGGTGAAATACCACATCGTACCTAACTTGTGCGTAGGTATGGAGGTATTGTGTTCCGTGCCTCAAAAAGAAGTTGGTTAGCTGTGTTAAGAAAGCTGTAGAGTATGCTACTGCGAGTATTGGAACATTATTGATAAATCAATGGTGTATCCTCCTCTTGAATGCTGTGTCTAATTTTGATCTCCCTCTTAGAAAGGACACAGCAGGAAGAGAAAGGCTGTGGAAAGAATGGTAGGAATTACTAAAGGCAAAAATCGACCCAGAATAGTGACTGGACTTGAAGGAGAATAAAGGAGGGATATAATACGGGCAAATAATAATAATAATAATTAAAAAAATGGTTTGGAGAGTGTAAATTATTTTTCCCCGTAAGACTGTAAGGAGGAACCGAAGCAGACCACGAAGAGCCAGGAGCCCTTTCCGTGCGGTGCAGTAGCCGGGCGCCAGCAGACAACGCGGGGGCCAGTAGCCCAGCCCGCTCCGGGAAGCCCTGGCAGAGCAGCGGGGCGCCGGAGCGGTGTCCGCAGCCGCATTACGGTCCGGGCTCCCCTCCTGCTCTGCCCGGGAAGGCTCCCCGGAGCAAGGCACGCTGCGCCGACCGCCGCTCCGAGGCCGGGGGGCTCAGCAGCGCCCTTCGCCGCGGCGTCCGGGCGCCATCCCACCCACCCCCCTCCCGCCTCCTCGACCCGGGGGGGGCGGCCCCGGGAGCCCTTGGGGGCGGGCGGGGGGGGCGGGGGGGGGCCGTGCCGGTGACGTCGGGTTTGCAGCAGCCCCGAGCGGCAGCGGGCGAGCCCCAGCCCCAGCCCCCGCAGCCGCCCGGTGCTGCGGCAGAGGGCGGCGGGCCGGGAGCCGTACCGGGGGAGGGCTCCGGCGGCGCCAGGATGTAGGCGCGGGGCGGCGGGGAGCTGCCGCCGGCGACGGGCTCGCCATGAAGAAACACTCGGCCAGGGTGGCCCCCCTCAGCGCCTGCAACAGCCCCGTCCTCACCCTCACCAAAGTGGAAGGTAAAAGACGACGCCGGGAGCGGGACGTGAGGGGGGTACCGCCACGGGGGTATCGCGGGGAGACCGGGTACCGCCACCGGGGATGCTCCGGGGCCACCGGGTACCGCGACGGGGGATGCTCCGGGGAGACCGGGTGCCGTGCCCGGCGATGCCCGGCGGCGGGGAGCTGCGCGGGGAACACCGCCGCCCGCCCACGGGTCGCGCAGCTTCCCGCCGCCGGGCATCGCCGGCGCCCACCCCCGTCCCGCTCCGCTCTGTCTCTTTCCTCCCCCCACGCTCCAGAGGTAGGAGCTCCTCTCGGGGACCGGGAGCAACCCCCAAGCCCCTGGGCAAGTACGAGCCAGCCGGTACCCCTGGCAGGAGGGAGGGAGGATGCCGGACAGATTTGACCCCCGATGGGAGGGACATTGCCCTACGTCCCAACCATCTGTCCTCACCACTGGTTGCCAGTCTAGCTGCATGGTAGCAGTGGGGTTGGGGCTCTGTGGCTAGGGGAGACATTAGGAGCCCAACAGCAGTGGAGGGTTGGCAGACCTTTGGAGGCTTTCAGGGACCATGGCTGGGGACCTTGAAAAGGGCAACAATGTGCTCAGGAGGGTTTCCCAGAGAGCTCCGAAGCTCTGGGTGTAGCCAGTGGGGTGGTCTGGGGCAAGGAGATGCAATCTTGGTAGAAACCTGTAGGCCATGTCCTAGAGAAGTAGAGCAGGTGAGATGGAGGTGGTGATGTGGAGGCAGGAGGAACAGAAGGAGGGTGCAAGTAAGGAAGAGGAGCCCATCTGAGGGGTGGATGTAGAACTCAGTTCCTGAAGGAAGGGCAAAGAAGAAGCCACTGGTTTGGGGGATCCGCTGGGGGATGTGGTAGTTGGTTGAGAGAATGGGATTGGTGAGAGGAAGAAGGTTGGCTGAGAGGAATGGCGGGAGGAGAGGCAGAAAGGGATGAGCACGATGAGGCAAAGAAGAACGACAACTCAAAAAAGGGAATGATTGAACAGTAAGAGGTAAAATATAACTGTGAGACTCCACAGAAAGCTCACAAAGAAGAAAAAAAAGTGATACTGAAAAACTGAGGAACAAAGAAAGGAAAAGAAAAAATGGTAGCAATAGCTGTGTGGAGGAGAGAGTGAGAAAATGCAGAAATGCCCAAGAGGTGGAAAGGAACTAAAATCAGCAAGTAAAAGTGGAAAATCAGGAGTACCTGAAGCTTGTTATTTCAGTTCATGGAGAATACAGCTGATGCATTCCCCCAATATAAAAACTACCTACTGTACAGATAGGAAAGGGGATCTCAGTTTTCTGACTGCAAGAAGAGCAGGCCTGATCTTCGTTACTCTATAATTACAATAAATAGAAACCCTTGGAGTTATCCCTGTGCACAGTAGAGTGTTTCTCTCAAGGTTCCTGTTGGAGACTCCTCTGGGCAGGGAACACATCTCCCTTTCTTTTGGTGCCTTTCACATGCTTTTCGAATCATAAATAATAATAACCCACCAGGTTTCAGCTTTGAAATGTGGGTCATCTCATTCCTCTTCTACCAGTTCAAGTATAGTTTATTGCCTACCTTATATAGAAAGAGAAATAGTGCAATCTTTCCCTGTGCCATAAAATTCAATCCTTTCAAGCATTTCCATGTCTGCTGTGCATACTAGCTCTCAGATACCCTATCGCCGCCCACCAGGGACTTTGCTGACCTAGTTGGACTTTTCCTTCTTTACTTCAGATTCTTCTTTCCTTTATCATCAGTGGCAAAATCTAAATTGCCTTAATGATGTGTGATAGGGCCCAGAGGTTGTACAGAGGCAGGTAAGAGTTTCGTTTGCTGTTTGCTTCCTTTTAATGAAACAGACTGGCTTTGTTTGAGAGCTTCTCTTTCCAAATCAATTGACAACATTTCCTTTCAGACTAATATTGGCTAACTTTGCCAGCTGGTGTTTAGAGCCATATGAAAAAGCCAAGATGTAGTTATAGGCAAAAATAAAGTGAAGAAGTGGGCGTACCGTGGACAGCTTGCTTCCCCCTTGGTCCAGCTGCCATACCTCTGGCAAAGATCTGCCTTCCTAAAGTTCTCTGGTAGCCCAAATCCCTTGCTAAGGTGCAGCCAATGCTACAAGAGCAAGAGCAAGACAGCAAAAACTTTCCTCTGCTTCGTAGTTATGATTATTTTCTCCCCAATTAACCACCATCAAAGCATTTCAAGGATCTTTGGCAGAACCACTAGGAATATGTTTCACTCTAGGATAGTTAGCCAAGAGCAGCCCTTCATTGATATGCATTGCTGTAAAGCCTTCCAGCATTCCCTCTATTTTCTTGTCGGTGCAGTAGCTTCTTTGCTTTAAAAGGGAGATAAGGACTTTGTGCGCCTTCAGAAGCATGACTGCCATTTGAAATTATTTCAGAGATTGAATCATCAGTATGCTCTCAGCCTGCTGTACCAGCACTTTTCAAGGCAACTGTATCTACATGCATCAGTTAGGCAGGCAGTAATCATACCATGTGTTTTCTGTGCCTGGTACCATTGCACATGCTTCATATTTTGAGAAATGTAGGCTCGGTGTCTGGTTTGTGCTTGTTCTGATGTTTTTCTCATCAGTTTCCATCCGTACCACAGTGACCATTCCTCTGTGTCCAGCCAATTGACTGGTTTCACCTTATTTGTACATGAAAACACACTGTACTTTGAGGACTGACTTCCCTCCCTTGGGAAGGTAAATATTTCCATCCCTGCTCTGCATCTTGGGATCTTCCAGAGACAGGTAACATCAGGTTATATGCAGCCTCCCCATATAGCACATTTCCTCTGCGCTGTTCTGTCAGGAAGAGTGACTGGTGATAGTCAATGTTGCTTATAAGGCAAATGATACCTCTCTGCTTTCAATGATTACACATAACCGTCTCAACTGAGTTGCTGTGGAACCAGATTCCGCCACACGCTCAGCTGGATTAACCTTGTCGGCACCACTGGAGTTGCAAGGAATTTGTACAAGTACCAAATGAGAAATGAATTTGGCCTTTAATATATTTGCATGCCTGGAGGGAATTCATTACAAGCGTATCAACACTGTAATCACTTTAATAATAAATCTTTTTCCCTCCTTTAGCAAGCACAAACTGAAGATCCCAAGCACAGCAAAAACTTCCATGAGTGGCAGTCTGCTTCCTTAAGGGATGCCATTCTTATTATCCTCATTTTGCAGATGGAGCAGTTGAGAAACTGCAGAATGAAGCAACTTGTCTAAAAACAAGCAGCACATCTTTTCATAGAGCAGGCAAGAAAAAACCTGCAGTAGGTAGGAATGGACCCCCAAACTTCCCACACGTATTTTCTGGCGACGGGATTGCACTGCCACGAATGGATGCGATAGAGGTGTGAGAGGCCTTCTTCTACTGAAGTTGATGACTTCAGGTTCCTACTAAAACTTCCTTTTTGTGAAATCATCTGAAATGCTGCATAAATATATCTCTGAATAAATACTGTCTAAGTATTAGCAGTGTTCTTCTGGTGGCACCTAAAGGTTTTGGTAGTCAGGAAGTGCCTGCTTGTACTTTGACTGAACACTAGGACAGACCCTGTGAAAATTTCACCCAGAAGTTAGCATTGTGCCCACTGGTCTTTTTTATGTGGGAAGTGTACATTATAGAAATATGCAGTGCTGGTGCGTTCTAGAAAACAGAAGCAGCTGGAGAGCAGGAAAGGCCGGTGGTTTGGTGGCTCAGCCAGGGCTGTGGGTTTGCGTGGGCTTCCCCACAACGTGTGCTGGTTTCTGCGGGAAGTAATTGGCAAAATGTTCTCTTTTGATCAGCCTGTCTTCCTGCACAGGAGGTGGTTTTAGATGTGAACATTCACAATCAGGGCAGAGACCATCAAACCCACCTTGTGCTTGCTCCATAGTTGTGGTAGCGCTTTGGCTTGCTCCTGTCCGGAGCTGGGATGCAGTGAATGATCTGGGGGTGAAGGTAATGGCAACAACTTTATGTGTGTCTGCTTCTCCGTGGTACCTGCCAGCATGCGCTCTCTTATTACAGGATAAAGTCAATATGACTTACTCCCCCAATGGAAAAGCAGTACCCTCTTCCACGTTTACTGTGGGTACTGAGTGTTAAGTGCACATGGGCAGTAATTACACTCTGGCTTTGCCCCAGGGCAACTTTGGCCCAATTTTCCTATTCCTTGCAGTATTTTCAGTTAACGCAACAGCGTATTTGAGCAGATATCCAAGATCTTGTTCCAAAAGCGTGAGGAGTTTCTTGTTGCATAATACCTGGCTCCCTTCCCAAATGGCACCGTGCTTTCTTAGGCTTTAAACAGCCTCAAAATGAGCCGCTCTTAGCTGTGCTAGGCTTACTCACTGGGGATTCCCACCAGCTCTTCTCTGCTCGCGTCCCACTGGATATTTTGTATATTATCTCGCCTGTACAAACCCATAAGCTATAGGTTTGGAGGTGACTCATTACTTCTGCACTGTATGTCCCTTCCCCAAGTGATACAAAAATAAAATGCGACTATTTTGATGTTACTAAACTAATGCCAGAGCAGGAACTTTAATGTGTCACGAAGCAGAAAGATAAGTTATTAAAGATTTATCCAAGCTTCCTTACTTTAGTGGCTGAAATGAGCCAATATGTACACACTATGGACAAACAATAGTTTCATTTACAGTGACAGAATTAAGAATAACAGCAACCATTGGAGCATCTTCTCAGACCTTCTGTAGATCACAGGCCATTACATTTCACCCATTTATCCCTAAATGAAATAAAGTGCATTTTCTAGTCATCTTAAATCAATTTAGGCATTTGGTCTCAAAAAATAAGCAGATTACTAATCCATCTATGTATTTATAGATTTCTCCCACAAGAAGTTGGAACAAGAACTAGTAACAAATAAATATTAAGTCACCAGAATGTGTCATTCATTATCTCCTATTCTTATAAAAGTGTAGGTCATCATAGATCATAGACTATTTCAGTTGGAAGGGACCTGCAACAATCATCTAGTCCAAATGCCTGACCAATTCAGGGTTGACCAAAATTTAAAGCATGTTATTAAGGGCATTGTCCAAATGCCTTTTAAACACTGACAGGCCTGGGGCATTGACCACCTCTCTAGGAAGCCTGTTCCAGTGTTTGACCACCCTCTTGGTAAAAAAATGCTTCCTAATGTCAAGTCTAAACCTCCCCTAGCACAGCTTTGAACCATTTCCACCCATCCTGTCACTGGATCCCAGGGAGAAGAGACATTCCTTCCGGCCCTTTTGCCAGCTTTGTTGGCATCCTCTGCATGCATTCAAGGACCTTCACATCCTTCTTAAGTTGTGGGGCCCAGAACTGTACACAGTATTCACGGTGAGGCTGCCCTAATGCTGAATACAGTGGGACAATCGCCTCTTTTGACTGGCTGGTTTTGCTCTGTTTGATGCACCCCAGGATGCAGTTTGCCTTCTTGGCTGCCAGAAATTTGTTCCTCTTTCCTAATGGCTGACAACTGTAGACAGTAGGATTTGTAGTATAGAAGCAGTTCAGTGTAAGAGCCAGAGTTCAGAAAAGACTAGTAGTTCAACATATAGTCTATATAGTTCAACAAAGTCTATAATAGCTCCACCCATATTCCCCAGCAATTTCCCAGTTATAAGCCTCATATATAGCATTATTTATGCTGTAGCTTTCCTAGCACGTTATACTCAGCACGGCACGTTCACTTAAATGCGAAGCAGCTCCTTCCACTTGGCTGGAGTACCATCGCCAGCCTTTAGTCCACAGCCCGGTTAATCTTTGTTAATTATAAACCGTGAGATGCCACTGCAGACCTGGATAGCATCCTGCAGAAGCAGGAATTTGGCCAATAAAAGAGTAGCTTAACTTTGTAATCTTCACTGAGTTTTGCTGACAGACACTGCAGTATAAGATCAAAGGCAACAGGAAACAGGGCATTTTTAGCAGTGCAGAGGTGGCTTGCTTTTAGGCAGAGCTGCCCACCAAATGTGTTGGCACCATGTATTGTAGAAGCCAGGGACCACCTCCGATGTTACCTGCCCAGTTGCAGGAACTTGGATCCACTCTACCTGGACATAATACAGGGGTACCGAGCCTGGAAATTTTGAGAGTCCTACTCAAGGCATGAATTTCTCCATGGGATCTAGCACCCCTTGGTTATACAGAAGTTAGATGTTGACTCTTCTTGAAGTAATATGTATACATTTTGCTCAGTATCACTACTTCTGGCCAAAAAGCTGTGAGCCCCATAAGCCTTGTAATTCAGTCATGGAGAATACAGAAGTGAGAAAGTGTGATCTAGAAATGCCAGTTCCACAATCACCTCAAATTCCCTAATGCAAGCCTCAGCAAGGATAGTATTGTATTTATGGCTGAAAAAGGCATGAGTCTGTCTTCTGTAGCTGATGGAAACAAGTGAGGAGTAGCAGGCTGCAAAAGCCTTTCTCACTGAAAGAGGAAGAGGCAAGTATCAGAGAGAAAATAGAAACTAGAATTTTTGCATGTAATGTACTTTTGCTCAGAGTTATACAGAGTGCCTTGGTGCCGACGTGGGTCTAGCCAAACCTCACTTTGCTATCAAAGGAGACCCCGCTTTTCCTGAGCTTGGTGGTGAGAGGTGAGGAGGCATCCTCTTCTTTCTTCTGGTAGATCCTTGAGCAGCAAATCATGTGGGGACTTCTCTGGATATATGTACGTTACTCCAACCACTGTGAGCACGCTCAAGTCCATGTCAAGCCCACTCTAATATACAGTTATTGGTAGACAGAGAATAGATGCTCCAACTGTCTTGTTCTGAACCAAGCACCTCAAAAAAGCCTGCATTTGAGGTTCAGTAACAGGTTAACCCTTTAGGTTCTAAGAGAACAATCAACTGGAGTTAGAATGCAGTATGCAAGAAACCGCTGGGCTGTAGCAAAATCTTATGTCTAAAACTACGGTTACTTGAAAGCCAAGTAGCTCTAAATTTTGGAAAGCTCCATAAGAGAGAAAGAACATTGTCTTGTTTTTGATAAAATGCAGACAGCAGAGCCTCCACAGTTAGCATGAATTCACTTACCTCTTACTATAAATACCTGTATATAGGTACTGATATAAATGTGCTGTTTATATTAGTATAATTAGTTGAATTCCCTTGGAGATAAATCTATTACTCAAGAAAGACACGTGGCACTCAGATGCCTGGCTAATTAATACCGTAGTTGCCTGCAGAGGATCCAGTTTGTTTTTTTCATCAGAACAGTCAATCATCTCTCAAACCTTTGTTCAGGGTGAGATTTGCACAGGCTCTGATTAAAATTTGCCCAGAATACAGTTTTGGTCATAGCTTATTTCTGTTCTAATGGAAGTTCTACTTCCACAGAGTTGCTGGTCTCCTCAAAGTCAATGGCAAAATTCCCAGTGACCTCACCAGGTAGCGCACTATAAGCTTCAGTCCAATTTTTATTCAAGAAAGGAATGCAGAATAATGAGAAAAAAACCCCTCTTTTTTCCGTACTATCAAGAATATGTATCTTATAATCAGGTTTATTCTTTACATGCTTTTATGGCTGCTACTTTCCAGTACCAGTATTCCAGTGCTGATATTGTAATAAAAAACCAGTATCTTCCATTTTCACTCTGGACTCCAGTCATGCATTCTGATAAAAAGGACAGTATTTAGGGGAACTCCCCACCAAATGATATGGAATATCATGTTTCAATGAGGCCTATTCAAGTGCAACCATTTTAATAGAATTTCTAAGCAGTTGCCTCTGAAGATAAATTAAATGGATTAAAGTCCAAATTGCTGCAGTATGGAGTTGATAATTTTTCAGCTCTTTCTGTATTGGGAACAGGAATTAGAATACATGTTTTGCAGGAAGCCTTGCTGGAGTATTTGACAGAGGAAGAAAGAAATACGCGTGCGAAGGAGGAGAATTTAGCGTTCCTTCAACAAATATGTGCAGATTATTTAATTCCAACTCTTAGTAAGTTTAAGTATAATACTTAGCACAGGATAAAATGGGAATTTATATATGATAACCATTAGTGATAGAAAATGCTGTATCTTTGAGTAATACTTTAAAATTTGGGAGTACCTGTTACAAGAAACACATGCCTATTTTGTACAAGTTAATCTCTGGATGATCTGGTGGTATCAGTGATAGGGGGACAGATTCCCACAGATAAGAGGACAGGAGAATCATCTTGATTGCCTGTAAGCCAATAGACCTGTTGAAATTAAGGTGAGATGATCAGATAAGTTTGAATATCCTGAATAGATTACTGTAACACTTTATTTTGTGTAATTTGTTAATTTATATTATGAATAACGATAGCAAAATAGGATCTGAACTCAGACTGCATTCGTCTTCCTTTGAATCTGTGTTCATGCAGTTTTCCCATTCCCAGATACCTACATCCCTTATTCTGTAGCCTCAAGTAAATTCAGACCTTCTGACCTATTATGTTAATACCCTGGTTTTGTTCTTTAAAATAACCTCTACTGTGGATTTTAAAGCTATCTGCTGTATTGATTTATTCTTAATTTAGTCATGCCACTCCATGATCAAATTAAGTAAAATTGTTTTTATCTGTTACTGTAAAAGCAAAGTATTTAAAGAAAATGCTTTAAACTTTTACATTTTCCCAAATAGCATCTAAATATCTGTATGTGCAATGCCATTTTCAAATATTCTCATTTAAAAACAGATTTATTAAAGGTTTATGGGATTTTTGTCCTTTGTCCATTACAATATATTAATTGGTATTCATTAAAAAATGTAATACTGGTCTGTTAGACCTTCAGCACTGACCCTGGCTGGAAAGTTGGAGAAATGTGCACAAACCACCCCAAAGTCATTGCAGCACTAAGCTTTGCAGTCCCACCCGCCAGCTGCCCACAGGGACTCACAGCTTCTCTGTAGGAACCCAAGAGCAATTTCCTCAAAAATCACACACGAAGCCACCACAGGGGCCCAACCAAAGGTCCATCTGGTCCTGTCTCCAGCTCGGTGGAATCAATCGGGAAGGTGCATTTTCTAGCCTGAGATGCTTCTCTTGTAGTGTGGGTGTGCTGACAGCTGCAGTTTCCCCAGATGTCGGAAACAACTTTTTTCTGTTTTATGCTTTATTCCCAGTGATTTTTGGCAGTTATTTTGCTTTTTTGGCTGCTCCTGAACACTGAGTTGCCCTTTGTGTGGAGCAGCCTGTGAAGGGCTCAGAATCTCTAGCGGCAATGGCCAGAGCCCATCGCTGTGTGTGCAGCATATGGATTGTTTACTCCCACCTGCACCTCATTATCAACAGACTTCTCCATCTGCCAATTTATGACCCAGTCACGTAGTCTGTCATCCCTGCAAGCTGACCCTTACCCCTGCTGACCTACCTAACTTCATGTTGTTAGGAAACTTTGTCACCTCACCACTCGCCCCCTTGTTCACGTTATCTGTGGTTATGGTGAAGAGTGCAGGTCCCATAGAAGATCTCTGCAGAGCTTCAGCTACTGCCCCCGTTGCTGTTTTTACTCCCCACTGGTTTCCTATCTTGTACTGAGCCTTTTATCCATTCTGGCACCTTCCCTGGCTGCTTGTTTTCTGTAATGGCCTTTGGAGTCGTATTTTGTCAGAAGCCTCTTAAAAACCTCCTGCATCTCCTTTATCAGTGTGCCTGTTGACCCCCATTGGAGGACACTGGTGAGTCCTCCAGTGGGGGATGAATTGTCTAGCTTGCCCGGTAGGCAATGCCAAGCAGAGACCTGTGCTTTACGCCGTGCTAGGATGCCCATTCCTCACTATTGCTCACTCACTCTATCACTTACCACTCTGTTTCAGAGTTGCGTTGGCAGCCAAGGAGCTGAACACTTTCCTTCAAAAAGTGGAGGTGGAGTGTGTGCTCCTCTTCAGTAGCTCAGTACGTTGAGCAGCCTCCCACCCCCTGGGCTGAAGGAGCAGGGATCCCATCTGCCCAAGAGGGTGCCCTAATCCGCAACCTCTCCAAAGCCAGGGAAACCCAGATACCAGCAAAGCTGGTCGGCTCAGAATAGAATATGTCCTTATTTATTGGGAAAGCATGAAGTGAGGAGGTCATTTGCCTAGAGGAGAAAAAGTGAGGCTCTAGGCCTTGTTCCAATGACAAATACAGAACAGAAATATTTATTGGAGATGATCCTTAAGATGAGAGATGGAAACAAATGTGTCTTTGAATCCTGACAGGGTCTGGGTGTAAGAGAGGCACAAACCTGCTTATGAGTCATGATGCTTAGGCATGCCCAGGGACAGATTCTTTGGCATCTGAGGAGCTCTAGTGAGGCTGGGAGGAGGATACAGCTGGTGCAAGCAGCCTTGGCAAAGCTAAAGCTAATTTGGAGAAGGAGGGAATGTGCCTTGATGCAGAAGTTAGGCTGTGCGTGCTCTCACTGCTGTTCTGTGCAGCAGAGACAGAGGCCTTTGGAAAGGTTGATACATGGAGATTACTGGCTTCCAAAAGGAAATATTAACAGTTCCTTAAAACCTGCTATCAAGATGACCTGCAAAAGGAGAGATCTTCATGGACGACAGCATGAGAAAGCTGCACTAGCTACTGTGTGATCTGCCAGGCAACACATGAGTCCCTAAGACCTCACTCATTAACCTGACCAACTGTGAAGAAAATGCCTGGGGAACATACCTGAATAAATATGATTTCAGATTTAGACAACTACAACGGCAATTAGAGATGTAAATCACTTTGTGGCACTTCATCTTCTCTTCACAGGATGACGCCTCAGCTGATTTTTAACAACTTAGCTCAAAAATCCTGGACAGCTAAATAATGCATAGTTAGTATGGTAGACAGGAATGGGATAAAATCACTTTGAGGAGTTTGGGAGTCTGCTACTGAGACAAATAGCATTGCGTGTCCAGAAAACCAGCACCAGAAGTCCTCGTGTGTGTTCTTAGGTATGTTTGTAACTGGTAAGTAATTGTGTTGGAACTAAGGGCCTCTCAGTGATCTCTCACTGTAGTCATTACTGGGTGAAGAGGAAGTCACACAGCATTCAAGGTTGTGAGAAGATACCTTGTGTCGTGTCCGGCTTGGATCCCCCTGCATGTCACGGGTTTCCAGAGTAACCACACTGAGGGTCAGGTACTGTCTTACAGGACTTGCCTCAGCTCCTTCTCCCCTATTTATGATAAGCATATAATATTTTTGCAAGCTTTACAAACCTGTTCTGTGCAATGCCCAGGCAGCTACAAAACATTTGAGAAGCTGGCAAAATGGAAATGCCTGAGGACGGCTCATTTGTAATTGTCAGAGACCTGGGAGAATTCTTCCTTGTGTCAGAATTTTTTCCAGAAGCCTGACTTACAGAGCTGTTCAAGAATATACTTACATTGAAGCACGTTCTTACCCTGGGGAAGCTGGTGGAGTTGTGCATTATCATTAGGCACGTGTTTCAGTCCCTAACAGACAGGACCTTAGCCTGCGAGGGTCACTTTCTCACTCTGAGGGCACCCAGCACTTTTGTAATGCTTCTTTTGCTCGTTTGCTGACTGGTCGGCAGCAGCTATAGCAGTTCCCGGGTGACAGCTATGTATGTTTGTGTGGCCGGGCCCGGCTCTGAGCCCACCAGTGCTGTCTGCAGCGGCTTTACTGCCTGTTCGTGACAGCAGCGGTGGAGAGGTGGGGCTCATCTCACCCAGCTTCAGACTCCTACACTAGAGACACCTACTTCTGAGCTTGTCGTCCCAGACTGTTTAGAGCTGGTAGAGAGAAATAAGCACTTGGAGAGGGTGATTCATCTGGCTTGTTTTAGGAGGAGATAAATTGTGCTATGGAAATGTCTTTTTTCTGTCTACTAACTATGCAGAAAGTGTAAATGACTGTCTCAGATACACAGGTCTGCACAGCAGATGTCTCAAACTGAGCAGATGAATGCTACCCTTGGTTTTTATCAGTATCACATTTTTAACATATACACTGAGATACAGCGTGCTCCTATGGTAAGCCTGTGCTAGCTGTGCACAGGAGTCTTAAGCCTTAAAGCACTTTTGAAGTGGTCTGGACAGGCTATTTCAAGGTGTAACCTCTGCTGGGGTGGATTTTCTCTAACCCAGTGCAAGCATCCGTAGTCAGTGAGAAAGGGCACATCATCTAAGGCATCTACGTTACGTGGGGTAAGCAGCGCCTTCCAGTGCCTGTTCTTCTCCATGGCCTCAGCTGGGCACATGGAGTGAGTAGCTTAAGTAGAGATGTCCCTACGACAGGTATCTGAAGTCACCTGAGAGGGTCTCACCTGTAATGGAGGAAACAGAAGGACAGCTGTTTTCTGGGGTTGAGGGTCCTCATGGGTAATGTCATTGGCAGTAGCATTGGAGGTGATTTCCTTCCATTGCTTCTGAATGCCATGGGAGAGAGGTTGGCTGAAAGGGAGGGAAGAGGAGTGGTTCCAGTTGGGATTTATGAAACAGGAAAATGAATGAAAAAATGGGAGAATGAAAAGCCAAATTTAGTAAAAGCAAGATAGGCATTTTTTCTCTATCGCAGCATCTTGATTTACTCTTTTGGGGGATACAGTAGCATACAGAGCAGTCTGCTGCAAAGGGTAAAGGAAGAAACCCATTAAAAGTCTGGAGGAGGATGTCCAGAAATAAAGTCTTTAATGTCCTGCCTCATCTATTCTGAAAAGCCATTTTGCCATCTTTAAATTCATGTGCATTCTGTTGCCAGCTGGCCCTTGAGCAGTGTTAGAAAGAGAGGGAGGAGCTTCTCATCCATGTGTGGGTTTGATGTCACCTCATCTGCGCACCTGCAACTTGGGTGACAAAAACTGTCCCCATGAGGCCACAGGGTCTGGGCAGGGAAAGGTACAGCTCTGGGTGTTATGCATGCCAGCTGGCAGGCAAGTCCACAAAGCGGTAAAGGGCACTACATGGGTGTGTATCATCTGTAGCGTCCGCCATTTCCAAAGACAGTCTGGCTTTTTGGGGCAGATTATGTCCCAGGTAACCTCCAGGACACTGCTGCATCCACTGGAAAAGGCTGTGTCCATTTGCCATCTAGCCCTCCGGCAGCACAGGAAATCATGAGGGCACAATGCAGTTTCACTGATGGGTAGTTAAATCACCTATCATCTTCAAACCCATCATGCCTAGGGTAAGTTTTTACTCCATCCAGCACATAAGTGCATCCAAAGAATGAGCACCCTTGGAAATGTAAGCTTCGAGCTGCAAGATCACTTTAGAAGTGATACATGCAGTATTGTCTTTTGCTGAAAGTGAATGTTTCTGTTGTTGTATTTAACACAAAATGAAATGTACCTGGACATTTTGCTTATGGAGCAGAGAAAACATCATTAAAGTTTAGCTTTATTTCATAGGAAGTAATTGCCATGGAACAGAGTTAAAAGGCAGTGATATTCATAGAATCATAGAATCATAGAACCATAGGGTTGGAAGGGACCTCTGGAGATCATCTAGTCCAACCCCCCTGCCAGAGCAGGGTCACCTAGAGCAGGTTACACAGGAACACGTCCAGGCGGGTTTTGAATGTCTCCAGAGATGGAGACTCCACCACCTCTCTGGGCAGCCTGTTCCAGTGCTCTGCCACCCTCAGGGTAAAGAAGTTCCTCCTCATGTTTAGGTGGAACTTCTTGTGCTCCAGTTTGTGCCCATTGCCTCTTGTCCTGTCCCCGGGCACTACTGAAAAGAGCCTGGTCCCATCCTCCTGACACCCACCCTTTAAGTATTTATAAGTGTTGATAAGATCCCCCCTCAGCCATCTTTTTTCCAGACTGAAGAGACCCAAATCCCTCAGCCTTTCTTCATAAGAGAGGTGTTCCAGTCCCCTAATCATCTTTGTAGCCCTCTGCTGCACCCTTTCCAGCAGTTCCCTGTCCTTCTGGAACCGGGGAGCCCAGAACTGGACACAGTACTCCAGGTGTGGCCTCACCAAGGCAGAGTAGAGGGGGAGGATGACCTCCCTTGACCTGCTGGCCACACTCTTTTTGATGCACCCCAGGATGCCATTGGCCTTCTTGGCCACAAGGGCACATTGCTGGCTCATAGTCATCCTGTTGTCCACCAGGACTCCCAGATCTCTTTCCACAGAGCTGTTCTCCAGCAGGTCAGCCCCCAACCTGTACTGGTGCATGGGGTTGTTCCTCCCCAGGTGCAGCACCCTACACTTGCCCTTGTTGAATTTCATAAGGTTTCTCTCTGCCCAGATCTCCAACCTGTCCAGGTCTCTCTGTATGGCAGCACAGCCCTCCGGTGTGTCAGCCGCCCCCCCCAGCTTTGTGTCATCAGCAAACTTGCTGAGGGTGCACTCTATCCCCTCATCCAGGTCATTGATGAATATATTGAAGAGGACTGCACCCAGTACTGACCCCTGGGGAACACCACTCGTCACTGGTCTCCAACTAGATTCTGTGCCCCTAATCACAACCCTCTGAGCTCTATCTTTCAGCCAGTTTTCTATCCACCTTACTGTCCATTCATCTAACCCACACTTCCTAAGCTTCCCTATGAGGATGCTGTGGGAGACCGTGTCAAACGCTTTGCTTAAGTCAAGATAGACCACATCTACCGCCCTCCCCTCATCTATCCATCCAGTCATGCCATCGTAGAAGGCTATCAGATTAGTCAGACATGATTTCCCCTTGGTGAATCCATGCTGAGTACTTCTGATAGCTTTCTTTTCCTCCACGTGCCTTGAGATGACGCCCAGAACAAGCTGTTCCATCATCTTCCCAGGGATGGAGGTGAGGCTGACCGGCCTGTAGTTCCCTGGCTCCTCCTTCTTGCCTTTTTTGAAGACTGGGGTGACATTGGCTTTCCTCCAGTCCTCAGGCACCTCACCTGTTCTCCAGGACCTTTCAAAGATGATGGAGAGCGGCCCAGCAATGACTTCTGCCAGCTCCCTCAGCACTCTCGGGTGCATCCCATCGGGGCCCATGGACTTGTGAATATCTAAATGATCTAATTGATCCCTCACTCGCTCCTCCTCAACCCAAGGGAAGTCTTCTTCTTTCCCTGTTACTTTATTCAATGCCTGGGACTTCTGAGGGCTGGGCCGAGCAGAAAAGACCGAAGCAAAGAAGGCATTCAGTAACTCTGCCTTCTCCGCATCCTCCGTCACCATGACTCCTGTCTCATTCAACAGTGGGCCCACAACTTCTCTGGTCTTCCTTTTGCTTCCAATATACTTGTAGAAGCTCTTTTTGTTGTGCTTAACATCCCTAGCCAGGTCTAATTCCAAGGCGGCCTTGGCTTTCCTTGTTTCATCCCTGCACGCTCTGGTGGCATTCTTGTAATCCTCCCAAGGGGTCAGTCCCTTCTTCCACTTATTATAAACTTCCTTCTTCCACTTGAGCTTTTTCTGAAGCTCCCTGCTTAACCATGCAGGTCTCCTGCGTCCCTTGGCCGATTTCTTTCTCTTCGGGATGCACCGATCCTGAGCTTGGAGGAAGTGGTCTTTGAATATCAACCAGCTTTCTTGAGCCCCTTTGCCTTCCATAGCCCTAGCCCACGGGATCTCTCCAAGCAGTTTCTTGAAGAGGCCAAAGTTAGCCCTCCTGAAATCCAAGGTTGTAATTTTACTTCTTGTTGTTTTGTGGATAGTGCCCACGATCCTGAACTCAATCATTTCATGATCACTACAACCTAGGGTGCCCCCAACCTTAATGTCCTCCACCAATCCCTCTGTGTTTGTCAGTACCAGGTCTAGAAGTGCTCCTCTCCTTGTTGGCTCCTGTACCACCTGTGTCAAAAAGTTGTCATCAATGCACTGGAGGAGCCTCCTGGACTGCCCATGCCTGGCTGTGTGGTCTTCCCAGCAGATATCAGGGTGATTGAAGTCCCCCATGAGAACCAGGGCCTGCGATTGCGAGGCTACCTTCAGTTGTCTGTAAAAAGCCTCATCAGTTTCCCCATCCTGATCAGGTGGCCTGTAATAAACACCCACAACAGTGTCCCTCATATTTTCCTGTCCCTTAATCCTCACCCATAAGCTCTCGACCCGCTCTTCATCCGCCCCTAGTGAGAGCTCAATGCATTCCAAATGCTCTCTCACATAGAGTGCAATTCCACCTCCCCGCCTTGCTGGTCTGTCTTTCCTAAAAAGGACATAGCCACCCATGACAGCATTCCAGTCATGCGAGTTGTCCCACCACGTCTCAGTAATTGCAATGAGATCGTGGCCCCGCAACCGCACACAGAGCTCCAGCTCTTCCTGCTTATTCCCCATGCTGCGTGCATTGGTGTATAAGCATTTCAGAGAGGGAGTTGTGCGTGTAGTTTTGACCCTTGAGATGTGGTGTGCCTCCTGGCAAGTTGTCCACATGAGCTGCTGACTCACGTGTATGTGCTCAGTGCAGTGGGCGGCTTCAGCCCTTGGTGTGGAGAAGATCCTTACCAGTGTCTGTTATGGGATGTCCACCAAACACTGCATTATTTTATGTTGAGTATCTGGTGGATCAGATGGTATAGTTGTGATTTTCCCTCTTTTCAGTGATTGCCAAGACTACTGGCCCAGAGGGCCAGACATGCTATCTTGCTGTCTCAGTGATCAATTCTTATCTTAGAAAAAATAACACAGGTTCAGGGTTGTGATTCAGAGCACCTACTCATCTTGGAATATCATATACCCTAGTGGCTTACGGTGTGTTCCCTAGTGTTAAATACCTTCATCAGGAGGGGTTTAAATCCTGGTTTCCTGCTTCCTGGGGGAATAACTGCAGAGAAGACAGGGACGACAGATACCCTGCTAGCTATCCTCTAGAAGGAGGAACATTTATGCCTACCACTCCAAGTAGTTGCAGAGATGCAAACTGTGAGTGGAGCGTAGACACAGTGGCACAAACACCTCCTAAGCTCTTGCTTGGCACCCTGGCTGCCTAGATTCGTTTTTTCTGTGCCCAGCTCTCCGTATGGTCCATGGGAAGAATGCTGGAGTTCATTTGGGTGTGTGAAGTGTTTGCAGTGACAATGCCCAGTAGAAAAGCGTGAGAGGAAAGGAAAAGTTCAGTAATTGTTGCGGGACTTGTGTGGTGGCAGCTGCCCACTACGTGGGCAGTATTAAAAGAATAAGTAAGAATAAGTATTAAATAGTATTAAAAGAATAAGTAAGTTAAAAGAAATGAATGTTCCGTTGTTGAGTAAACTGAACCCTGACAGGTCTGTGCGAAGAGTGAGGCAAGAAGCATTAGTTACAAACAATGTATTACAAAGAAAATGTGTTAAAATGATGTTGAATCAGCTAAGGTTCAGAGGCAGCCTTTTCTTCAATTTTAGCTTCCTCTAACATTTAGCAGGTAGCTTGTAACCTTTCATTACTTGTTTAATACAAAGCCACATTAACTTTGTATAATTCATTGGCCTACTGGTGCGTCTCCCATTACATGGGAAGCTGCCCACACGATCTTCTATTGAAAACTGAAATGTGGAGAGATCAGCAACATCCCCGTCTCTCTTAAAGCTGCTCAGAAAGACTAGATGTTTTTACCTTTACTGCTGTACACTCTTTTTAGATTTCAAGATATCAAACAGAAGCCACAGTTTTTCCTGTTCCAAAATACAGCTTTACTAGGCAAACTAACAGTACTTCTATCTCAGATCATGCATTTCTTATCTGTAAAGAAATAATTAAATAGTTCCCTCCTTTGGAATAAACTTTTTCTTTAATAATGTATTAGCTCATGTAAATACAAATTTAGGTTAACCTGAAATAAGAGTTTTTAAGAGATTTTCTATTCTAAATACTGATTCTCACCAGAATAAGGAAGGATGTTTTGTGTGTGGATCTCACTTAGTCTGCCTTGAACATATATAAATTTTTGGAAATAATGCAGTCTCTCATTGTCCTGGCTGTACTTATCTTTTCACCTTTCAATGCATGCAGTGACCTCTGGATGCTTTTGAAGTTGTAGGTTCCTGGCTTTAAACATGTATTACTATTACATCCTCCTTCAAGTGAATGGACCAACTAAACTGAAGTCAACCTTTAACAGAAATCACTGCTGCGTGTTGCATGTGGGTGACTGATGGCTTTACCGTATGTTGATTGGGGTGAATTTAAGAAAGGCAGGTGAAAGCCCTACAGGCAGTGGCCTGCTGCTGAGGTCTGCCAGCACGTTTTGATCTCTGTAGGAATTGAACCACCTAACCTCACTTTGCTCAGTCATTTGCAAGCTGCATACAGTGTCTGCCAATAGTGGTACGATAGCAGGGCTACAACAATTCATATTTAAGGATGTAAGGGGCAAGGTTTTTTTGTAGAGGAATTTTCAGCAGCATGCTAGGCTCAGTTATGCCAGGGCAAAGTTCCAGTCCGGTCTCATTTAGTGCAGGACTCGAGCTAAAAAAAGTTAGGGTTGCCTAGTCTGAAATGCTCTTCAGAGTGCCTGTGGGTTGGTCTCGTTTTTGCCATCTGGCTACAGCCTCAGGAGAGCTGTTTTGCTAGGCATCACTGAAATACTTGGTGATCCAAGTTCAGTATTAATTGTGCTACTTACGTTGCAGTGATCGTGCTTAACTGCAGGATTAAATACATTGTCCCCTCTCTCCTTTGAGAAAGACCATATTCCAAAGCGTCCCAATTCTGCCCTTTCTGAGACAATAATAATTCCAAGTGTTGTAATCACCGTTGCTGCTTTATTAAGCTCAATGCCATATTTTTCATTCATTTACGCGTCCTAACAGTTTAAGTGGTGTGTTAAGCCTTTCTACATATATCAGAGCAACATGTAATTTTCATTTCCATTTTATGGAGTGGCTCCTAAATCTAGAGGTGATAATTATTATTTGCATTGTAATTATGCCTCAGTTGAACCAGAGGTTTTGCAATGATCTAAAAACGAAGGACATTTTGCGGCAAGATCTGGTGGGGGTGTTGGGTTTTTTTGCTGGCAAAGCTCCACATGACTTCAGAAGGGCCTAGAATTTGAAAACTAAAGCGCAGGCTGGATTTCCTTAGTAAACCTTGTGTTTTTCTTCTCCCCAGGGGATGAGCGCTCCCGGGAGTCTCCAGCCCCCACCGAAGCACAGATGCAAGCCGGGGCGGAAGGCGGTGGAAGGGTGAACCGCTGTTGCTGGAAATGCTCTGTGACGCAAGTCAAGAAGATTTTCTGGGGTGTGGCTGTGGTCCTGGGCGTCTGCTCCTCCTGGTCGGGTTCAACCCAGCTAGCAAAACTGACCTTTAAGAAATTCGATGCACCCTTCACTCTAACGTGGTTTGCAACAAACTGGAACTTTTTATTCTTTCCTTTGTATTATCTTGGACATGTTTTTAAGTCAGCTGAAAAGCAGTCTCCAAAGCAAAGATACAGGTATGGGAGCTTTTGTTTTTTCTCCTGTGGCTCTTGTATGCTGCTCTGCTTCTAGTGGACATTTCACTCAGATCAGCCAGTTAAATCAAGCTTGCATTTGCTTTCCTCTTCAGGTTTGTTAAAGGTGTTCTGAATTCACTCTGTGTCCTGTGCTAGGTGGTATGTTATTATTCTTAATACAATTTCACTCCAATAATAAGAAATCCAGGTTTATTTCCAATACATACAAGTCACGTAATGAAAGTCCATGTTTTCTGCAATTGCTTCTCAAGAGTTTTCTGTTCAAATCTCTGTGAAACATCATTTTTTCACTAATATCTTCTATCTTTCACTACTATCTTCTTCCACTACCCACAGCCTTCCTCTACCCTCTACTTTTATGGCAATCCCTGAGTAAGCTCAGTAAGCTTTTCCTGTCCAAACTCAGGACTAGTGCAGTGCCTTGAATAGCTGAGTAAAAAGTATTGCGGTATTTTCCTGGCATTATGCCCCTGACATCAAAGGCCAAACTCTGATCCCAGTTAAAGTCAAGCTGTTGTGTTTATTTCCGGGAGGAAGTGCAGTCATAACCAAAGGCAGCTCTTTGTCTTCAGCACACCTTGTCTTTACGGCAAGCCAAACCCACGCAGCCTGAAGCGCTCATGGAAAACCCTGAGTGTCCGTCCTCCCCGAGGGGCTGAGGATGCTCTGGCTGCTCGAAGGACTGCCTCTTGGTGAGTGCTCCTTCATCTCATCTCGTTTTGGCCTGAGAGGTGTCTGGGACAGATGGGATGACTCAGCCATCAAGATGTCCTGTGTCAGAGAGCTTCCCCAATACATGGAAGGATGTGAACAACATTTTCCCCTTCTGTTACACAGTGGGGCTTGCAGCATTTTAATGAAGTAGCTGAGAAAGCAAACAGTAAAAAGTACACATTTCTCAGCTTCCAGCTGTGCAGCAGCGAGGTGGAAACTCACTACAGGAAAAAATCTAAGAAACCAGGGTACTGGCAATGCTCTACCTCAGATGACTAGGGTTAAAATTACAAATGCTGAAATCGTGCTGCTTAGCCATCGTTGCAGTCTCTTCATCTTCTAAATCATTCAGGGGCTTCAGATAAAGGAATTTCAGTGTTCACTGCAGGTCCTAGAGCAGTATCTAGAAGTTTTAAAGGCATTTTCATAAGATGCCATGCTTCCTGCACTTCAGTCTCCGGTTTGTATTTGTTGTTTACTCCACAGCAAACATGATTGCTTCAGGGATGAGAGAAGTATGGAGGTCAGAGAAAGCAACAGTTTAATCTAAAAACAATAACAAATGCTAGCCCAAAACAACTACCTTTTCGTTTCTTTGGTTTTTAAGTATTTTTCTTTCCAGCTGCTCTCAGGTAACGTTTTAAATACTGCTGAATTCTGGGGTGAGTGGTTGTGGTTCGCCAGATCCCTGGGATTAAAACCAGAGCATTATACTCTTTGTTGCTGCAGTTAATTGATATGGTTGGTAGTTTTATGTCTTCCATTTAATTAAATGATGGCGGAGTTGAAGAGCAGGTGCAAGCCCTGCAGCCTGTTTGGGATGCAGGGGGACATCATTACAAGGAAGCTTGCAGCAGGCTTAGTAAAGAACGTGCAATGAGATAAATGAAAAGATGGCAGTGGAAGAAGGTGGAAATATGACATCTAAGTCACCTTAGCAGTGAGGCAGTAAAGGAAGGGATTCTCAGATCTTGCCTACACAGGTTGCTGAAATCCACAGGCACCTAATTTTTCTGGCAGCAGCGCTCCCCGAGGACAACTGCGCAGCCGCCTCCTCCTCAGCAGGGCTGGGCAGCTCAGCGTCCCCTCACCGCGGCACAGGCAGTGCCTTCCCACCAGCCCTTCCTCGGTGGGTGGCTTCGAGGGGCCTCGGCCAGCGGGAGTGCTTTGGGGTACCTCGCCATACAGCTAGAGAGCATGTAACAGCAACCATTAGGAAAAAATACACAAAAGAGGGGTCATAACATGTAGGAACAGTGAATAGATATATAGTCTCTCCTATACAGATTATATGGTTTATTATGGGTTTAAATTCCTATTGTATTATACAAGTATATATATATACACATATACAGTATATATATACACACATACAGTATGTATATATATACACACACTATGCTGTATATATATGAATTTGTATGTTTCTAGTTTCACAGAAGAGCATACCTGTTGTGGATACTAACCAGTTTAAAGCTGCACAGATTTTTTTCCCCATTTTATAGCACTTACAATTGTAATGAATTTGCCACCAAAGTTTTATAGTAGCACGTTAAATTTAAGAGCAGGTTTATTCAGTTTCTATATAAGATTCTGAGTATTAGGCCATAATGTAGAGTATTAAGTATTTCTGATTGACCCATATTGCATGATAAGGAATTTTCTGTTTAAACTGAAGGAGACTATCAGTTGTGTCCACAGCACGGAGAGAGAGTCACTCTTCAAAGCAACCCAAAACTTACGCATTCACATCCAAACTGCTCTAGGCTCCCTGTGTAGCTCCATCAAATGCCAGAGTTGTGCCCAATTGTAGACCGCTCAGGGAGAACTTGTCCCACGCTCGGTCCCAAGGGTGCCCCCCACCTTTGGCACAGGCCTGCATGCATGGGAGTGATGCAGAGGGCTCTGGCAGGCCACTGAAGAGCACGCCAGGGTCAGCGCCGCTCTCTTACTTCTTGTGCAAGTGCTCACTAGCTTAAAATAAAATTACTGTAACTAAATTATCGTTCATTTCAACCACTGGCCAGTCCAGAAATAACACATGTAATGATTTATGCACCTAATGGATCATTTAAGACTACTTAATGTTGGCTTCATACTTTTTGCTTCCAAACAGCTTTATAAAATGACACATTTAATCTGATGAGCTACCCTTCGTCATACCTACATTATTAATTTATGAGGTAACATAAATTAAAAGCACTAGAGCTTAAAGCTCCCTGGCTACATGAAAGATTAAATTAAAATCTCTGTAAGATATTGCTAAGCTTTGTGTATCTATACGCAGGACAAAATACACTTTTTATAAAGATCTACTTTCTGTGTGCCAACTGGGGGAATAATGGAGGATTGTGTTCACATTTTAGCAGGAGAATACCTCACAAAGGTTGCTTATTTTGATGCTAAAGTCTTATCTAATGACTTTTTGAGAAGGAAAGGGCAGGACTTTCCAGAATGGTTTGTGTGATTATTTATTTATTTGTTTATCATTTAGATCTTGATTTTTATTTCATAAAGCATTAGGGCTAAAGAAAACACCAGAAACTAAAAATAAATCGCTTCCATAACCTTGACTAGAGCTGATGGGTTGGGTGAATGGAAAGAATCATTGCACATACCTACACCAGTCTACAACCACATTTCAACATGTTTTAACATGTTCTTTTTCACTGAATCAGAGTTTTGTCTCTCTACTGCCCCCAAATTAGCTGCCACTAATCTCTCAGAATTTGAAGATTTTACTTTGAAAAGAAAGAAAAAGTTGCAGGTAACACCGAAGTCTAGTTGAAACGGAACCAAAATACTGGGGGCAACAATGGTAGAGGACTAATGTAGTAGATCTCACTTACTCTGATTTATCAACATATCAACTTCACAAGAGTCACTTTTGCTTTATATGCATATGGGCTCAGAATCGAGACTTAGCTTTTCAGTAGCTGGAAATTGTCAGTGCCATAGCTTCACGTGATGTCCAGGAGAATGTGGGCCAGTTTCTTAATGTGTTTCACACGTATTTTCTGCTAGCATGGAGGAGACGAGGCTCTAGCCCGGCATCTCCAGTAATTCCAAGAGCTGGGTCCATTAGTTTAATCCTGACTCATACGAAACTGCAACTCCCTGCCCCGTGGGCACTGCCCTCCCCTTCTGCAGCAGGCAGAGAACTAGGACGCGCAGGGCTGGTAACCAGCTGCCTGGCCACGATGGAACTCTGAGGGGGAAGAAGGTCAGAGCCTGATTTGGCATGACTGGATGCTTTTTTACTATTGATTTTCAGCATTTTGTATTCATGAGTCTCTCTTACCCAGCAGCATTAAAATGTTGCAGTGTGGTCGACTTTTTGCATCCTCCTGATTTATATTACTACTTAGGCGGGAGCTTCACCACCAGAGCAGATAGCATTAATAGAGTCATAAACAAGCTACAAAGGCATCAAGACATGATGAATACAAGCGTTTTTAGCAAATGTCACCCAATGAAGCATGTTTTCTTTCAAAAAACTTCAGTTTATAAACACTATTTCTCTAATTCAGTACATTAGCCTTAAAATAATATCTATTTACTTTGTGTTCCTCAAAATAAAATCACTTCAGAGTTCAAGTTCCCATTAGCTTGTTGGGGGGAAAAAACTGCAACAACCAAAGAACAAAAAGGACCCTTGAAATTAAAAGATACATCATCTGATTCTCACCAGAGTTAGATAGATACAAGCCAGGAGTAACTCCGAATTAAATCAGTTTGATCTCTGCAGCAGTCTTTCAGGACTTACCTTTGTGCTTGGTATCAAAGCAATTAATAAAAGGAAGATGTGGTTATTGTGCAAGTGCTTTATCATACTCATGGTCATCTATATCACTCCTGCAGATGTCTGAACTGTTGGTGGTGGTGTGTTATTGGTGGGCCGTAGTATTGCTTCTCAGACTGTTTTCACTGAATCTGCACTTTTCTTCCAGGGGTTCTAGCTGAAGACAAGGCCAAATTGTACTATTAGCACGTAGCAGTAGTAGTGAAGCCTTCTGCTGGAACAACATGGCGTTTGTGGTAGGGGCAGTGCTGGTGAGCATCTGTCCGATGTCCAACCTGCTGCGTGTACAGCATCAAGCTAGGGCATGGAGCATTCATTTGGGCTTAGCTCAGCTGAAGCCCAAGCCTCAGAGCACAGTGTGATGCTGCTGCTAAATTCTGTTTCTCAAAGTTAAATAATTACCTCTTCCTGATGAAGCCCGTGGTAGCTACTGTCTCTTTCCTTTTGAAAAGGAAAGTGTGTCCCTGTGGGATGTGGGCTAAGGGTGCGTTACCCCATGGGAGTTCTGGAGGTGGCTTCTTGCTGCTGCCTTGACATAATACAGCTGTGCTGCATTATTGCCAGATTATTGCATAAATTATCATTTCAGCTGCTTCCTTGGGGAGACTTGTTTCCTTAGGTGATTAAAGATTAGTATCATGGTTTCCTCCTCTTTGTAGCATTGGGCTGATGATGTGAGTGGCTGGCAGAATGCCCCCAAATTAATGCCTGAGTCCCAGCTTCTCTGGAGGCAGCTCTCACTATGCAAAGCTGCACGTGGGTCTCGGGCACATAAGGTGGCAATTGTATGCTTACCTCCCTTTTTAAACCTGCCCCAGCTTTTACATCTCCTGAAAACACCTTTAAAATAATGGCTTTAAACTTACGTTTGCCTAGTTTGATAATTCTTTCAATAGAAGTAGCTATTCTAGCTAGAATTCTTTCAATTCAGGTAGCTAACACTGCCTTTGAGAGCTCATGCCTTAGCTTCTGTGAGAAAACAGTGTGGTTCCTTCTTTAGTAAACTACTCCTTTCTGATTTAGCCTCTCAGTTTACACTTGGGGATTGCATTTGTATTTAGACCATGGTGTTCTGAAACAGCTTAACGTTCATGCCCGTTGGAAAACTTTCCCTTAATCTGAAGATCCTTCATCTGTTGAGGATCACCTCTTCTGGGCTTTTGGACCTTTGTGGAATGCTAATCAAGAATAAAAATTGGGTACTACCCTACCTGATCAGGAGAAACACGTGTTCTTTAATCTTGAGCCTGGTTTGCAAAATCATTCCAAGGATGATTGAATTAAGTGGTGTCCTGTAATTTTGTCTTGTTGTTCCATCACTTTTGTCTTCTCTGCTGTGGCTTGAACAGATGCTCTAAAATAATTACATTATATGCCTCCTATGAGGTAACGCTGCTTGAGGCAAGGACTAGAGAGAGAAGTAATTGTTCTTGTTACCTGCAGACAGGGCATGTGCTATGGAACAATGTGTTTACGAATGGCTTTTGCTTGGGAAAAACGTTGTGTTTTGCAGCGCTGAACGATCTCTGGTCAGTAGTTAAACTGCACTCCATCAACTGGCTCTTCCTCTGGTTAGTAGCTGCCAAGCTTCCATGCTGCAAGGGCTTTTCCCGGGAGATCTCAAGAGCAAATCCACCTATACTGATCCTATCTATGCTGAGCCCTCTGCACTGACTGAGACTGTGCAAACAAAGAAGTCAGGTTGAAGAGACCTCAGGGGTCACCTCCTCCTTTCCCTACCTCCAGGCACGACCTGCATGCACAAACAGAAAAGTAACTGCATTTTATGGCTGGCAGAGGAAAAAGGACTGGGAAAAGAGTGTGTGGTCATGTTTACTCTGTGGGGAAAGAAGCAGAAAGCTGAGATGAGCACGGATATGCTGTTTTTTCAGTCATCTTAACATGAAAGAAGACAGAGTTTGTAGCAGGTCCTTTTGCAGGAAGCGTATCTTGACACCCAGTGCACAAACTCATTAAACGTGGACTATCCTAGACAGGTTCTCCCATGTTGTTTACAACAGCAACATAAACAGCAGCAAACCTCAGGAGGGAGTGATAAGGAATTCTGCATTTTTTTTTTCAGCCCAGGTCTGTGTCAAAATATCTTGAAGGCAGCTACCTTTAAAGCTGCTTAAAAAAGGAAAGTGCCTGAATGGTAACAGCCTTCATAGCTATAATTAACAGCTCTCAATAAAGACGGATGATACGGTGAGAAGTGTCGGAGGCTGGCAGTGCTACAGAAGTGGAAAAAACCTTTTTGTCCAGCTGCCTAGTGGTTATGGACCATGTCCAGATTTCCCAGGTTTGTTTGTGTTTGTATGAAAAGGCAGCCTCATGTAAATGCACAAGTACCTAGCTGAAGATCCTGTTCAGTCTGGGGCTGCGGGACCTGGCCACGCTTGCTTGTTAGTCAGAGCTAGAGCTGGTAAAAAGGGAGAAACAGTCAAAGGTGAAGGTTGGCAGCAACATAGGTATATGAGCAGGGCATCATAAATTGGAAAACCCTGTCAAGTAGCTACATAATGTTGTCTGTGAACAGCCATAGGGTTTTTTGGAGGGAAATAATGGTAAGATATGAGCTGATGGGCAGACAGGTTCATCTGTGTACTTGCACACCCACGTACAACCATTTCTGTGTTTTCCAGTGCTAAAACACCTTTTCAAATGGTAGCTTTCTTCCAGAGAATCCGATCCAAAATGGAGAAGACAAACAAAATCTGGTTTTTTTATCTTGTTTGCCTGCTTTGGGTAGCAGTTAGTGAAGACCACTTCTTTTCAGCCTAGCTGTAGAAAAGAAACAACCTTCTTCTTCATCTCTTTGTCAGTCCTTGGGGTCAGGGCTAAAACTCAGCAAGTTTAAAGGAAAGAACCTCATTTGCTTTATGACTGTACGGTCATTGCCATATCATTTCGGCCTCTTGTCTTCAGCAAGCCTACACTAACAAGTCCACTGTGGCCGCCTCATCTGTCCCTGTTCCTCGTATCTCCAACTGAGCACTTCCCCACGTGGAGCTGGTGTTGGTTGCTCGTGGTTTCTTAATTTATAAATCATGTTCCTTCTCTTTGGGGCTGGAGGCCTGTTTACTCGTTTACTGAAGCTGCTTATTTCGTGAGCACTTAAGAGACTGCTGCAACGTTTCCTTCAGATCTTTGAAAACTTTCCACTGCCTCAGTGAAGCGTTCAGACTCCCACAGCGGGAATGGGCCTCTGGAAGCCTCACATGAAGGATGGCATCTCCCATCTCTTTCAGCAGATGCAAATATTAAATATCTCTTCAGTGACAGAGCAGTATTAACCTTCATGTAGTACATTGCTAACAGAGGGCACCCTTGGATGCTACGAGCCCAGGTCCATTCGCTACAGGAGGACTCTGTTCCTCTATGTCATCTGGCATTTGCACTTGCATCGCATCTAAAAAATGTTTTGCTTCACTGGAATACTGTGGGGGGTTTTTTTAACTTAATTCTTTTCACTGTATCTATTGTAGAGGCCAGCCAGGCCAGCTGAAAATTGTATCTTGCTTTTTCTGCACTGAAACTACAGCTTTCTTCACAAGTCTGGCTTATTATGCTTTCAGCTGGGGTACATATAGATTTCCAAGCGCAGAAAGATAATTCTTCAGCTATGACAAGTTCTCCTATTAAATAGCACACTAGAAAATAGCAAGAATTGCACCCCTACTTCAGTACCTCTTAATAGTACCTAGAATAAAAATGAAACTACAGCTCACTAATGCTGTCTGATATTTTCACCATCTAACAAATGGTGCTGCTGTTAGACCATCTCACCATGATATCCTGAACATCAGCTCATAGAAACATGGAATAATTCTGTCTGCTGGGGACCTGGGGAGGGAGGTCTCTAGTCCAACCTGCTCAGCACAGAGCCACATCATACCTACTTCTTTATTTTGTTAATGGTTAGTGATCTGCAGACACCGAATGAGACATAACTATTATTATTGAAATGCATGTATACTTTATTGCATCTCTTAATGTGCTGTCTCTAGATACCCCAAAATTACCCGTACCAGAATGCATTGGCATGAGTGATACCCGTTCTGCTGCTGTTTGCCCTTTTTTGCCAGAGCCACCTTAAATATTTGTCTGTCCTCAGGCGAGAACATGTTGATTCAAACTCTGAAGGATTTGATTTATTTTCTATTAACCTTGACATTTAAAAAAAAATAATTGTGTTAGCCCACTACACAGTGTTTCTGCTTAGCTTATTTTTAATAATCAAATCGGTTTTCCCCTATCATTTTCAGTATTTCATGAAGTTCTCTGTATAAATGTGATGGGCCCAGTCAACACTTGACCTTAGATGGCACGGCTCCACTGAGTCCCATGACAGCATGCTGATTTTTATCGCAGAAGGGTCTGGCTTAGTGAATATTAAAAGTATCAAGTTAATAACTATTTAGATGTGTTTCATCTTTCCTTCTTTCAGAGGGGAACTCAGGCTCTGACCGGGCTGAAATTCACCCTACTTCCACACATTATTTTTTTAAAAGTGTCTTTTGATTCTGAAGAACTGCAGTAGAAAAACTGAATGTTGAAAAATAGTATCCCAGAGAGGATACAGTGACATAGAGCCAAATGATCAGCTGCCTTCCATTAACGTACCTGCAGACCTGCACTTGCTCATGAAATTTTTAGCAATTAAGGCCAACCCTCTGAAAGTCTTGCAGCATTTAACAGAGAGCTCTATCGATTTCATGGATTTTTGAAACAACTTACACAACCGTGCTTTTCTGTAGTTCCAGGTAATTCCTATAATGCCATTACTTTCTGCCTTACCAAGTTCCATGTGGCTTTTACTCTTCATTATGTAAAAAGGACAAGTGTAGGGCAATATGATAAAGGTCAGCTAAATCATGTATGGCTTGGAGAAGGTGAGGAAAGAGCTAAGTGGCATCAGAGTGAGGTGTTTGAAATACGGGAAGAGCTTTCTAACAGTGTGCAGCTGAGCTGCCAGGAGTCTGAAAAACAAGAGGAGCCTGAAATAGTGGTTAGCGCATCCTTGGGAATGGGAGTTGGTGGGGGAAATGTGGCCTGTTCTGCTAAAACATAACACTCACATGAACTAGATAGTTCTTTTAGCTCTACTACGAGCTAAGCTAAATCAGTAAATCCTACTTGATTTTAATGGACAGCGTGCTTAGCGTAGTATTGCTCATGTGTTGACTCCTGGGGTGGGCTGCAGGTTCTTAGCATGGGATGTTCCAGAACTCAGCAGCCACAGACCCATCCAAACTACAGGCGTCCAGACAAGTCACTCAAGAGTATCCAGGGAAGATTTGAACGTACCAGCAACAGCTAACAGATTTGTTTCTTAACATGAATGAATGTACAAATAAAATTTACCAAACTGCTAAAGATACTTGCTTGGGATCTTTTCAAAAGCGAGCATGAAATTGGCTTTATTTTTAGGTAAACAGGAGTCATAATGAAGACATTCCTCTTGAAAATCTTACCAGTTATATGTACAGTTAATTGTGGACCTTACTTTTGTCTGGCAAGTTGCAAAATGTTGTCTGCTGCTTTATATTTCTTGAACTTTGTTTTGTTTTAAGGATTTAAAAAAAAAAAAAAAAAAAACAACAGCTGGCTTCCCGGATATGTTTGCTGCAAGAAACCAGAGACAAGTATTTTCGAGAAACTGGAGACAAGTGTGTTTCCTCCATAGCAATTGTGCTAAAAACAAACTGTTCTCTTCGTCAGTGTGGCTTCAGACACTTTCCACTATTATGCTGCTGGTATCTGGAGTCTCATTAGCCAAAAAGCCTTTGTCTAGTGCAGAACAGTAAATAACCATGGATTTTAGGCACATGTAAGAAACATCTCATTCGGGAAATGTGAAAGAGTGATGACAAATAACATTCTGGAATCAATCTAATGTCATGATCCGAATGAGCAATAGCAAATCATCCTTCCTCAAGTAACTTGGCTACTGAAGGCTTACAGATGGGTTTGCCTTCAGCGAGTGTTGGACGTTTGCGTGCCTTTGGGCTAACAGCCGTGACCAGGCGGCTCCTCCACGTGGAGCGTGCTGATGGCACCTACTAGATGTTGTGCAGCTGACAGGAAAAAGATGCAATGGTTCATTAGTTTTGTCATTCTGTTGAATTTAGACGTTTTCAAAAGGAATGGCACTGAAAGCTTTGTAGTACTGAAGGTGCATAATAATTGCATCAAAATTGCCCATCTGCAGCTAAAGTGAGATAATTGCCTAGGCGTATTCGCGTTTGCAGAAGAGATTTTGAATAATAAATGTTTATAAAGCCCTTCTGTCATCATGTTATCCAGTCCTCGCCCCACGAGCCAAACTCTCAATTCATTTACACTATTTTCAAACCAAAAATACCTCATGTATGCGCAGCTCTGGGGTCAGTGACGGTGAGAATCTGGACTAGTGTTAAGTCACCTGAAATTGGCTCCCAGCTCCCCAGCAGCATTTACGAACCAAATTGAGAGAGAGTGATCGGCAAACCCCACCGATTCCTTGCTTGTGTTATCTTCTGTATCTTTAATAATTAATTTAACTAAATTACTGGAGTTTAGGGGGGCTGGTACTGATTTTGAGTGATGCTGAATGGCACTTCTTCCTGAGGGGCAGGGCTTGTCATGGGGTCAGATCCCCAAAAGGGCTGAGACACGTGCCCCGTCCTGCAAACAGGCATAAACATCTATGTGTGGTTTCCAGCAGACACTTTCCCTCCTCAGGAGCCAACTCTTCTCTCTCAGAGGTAAAGCGTGAGCAGATCCATCCTCACAAACACACTGAGGATATTGCAGGACTGGCAGCAGCAGGTGAGATGCAAGCCCATCTTAATTAGATTTATCATGGCTGATCTAACATGCTCCTGCAGATAAGCTCATTAGCACGGACTCAGCTCACCTAAAGCTTTGAACGCGGGCCCTCCATGCTTGACAAAATCCAGACAGCTGAAAGACCTGTCCTGGTTTACGTGCACGCTTACCTGATCAGTCCTTCCTCCACAGGGATGCGGTTTGTAGCCGCTCCCATGTTCTAGTGCGCTCCCTTTTCCTGGCAATTAAAGACGCCAACAGCACTGACCAGACAAGACTTGTTGATGCAACTTTGTTACCTTATGCTTCTCTGAGAATTAATTAATTGATTTTTCCATTAGACTTGATACAAATCGTGCTGATGTCCCCATCATCCTCAGTATGCCTGACTGTTCCTAATAGCTGTCTTAGAGTCCTCGCAACGCATCTCGTGCCTCTCCCATGCTCTCAAGCAGCGACTAGCGCTGCTCATTCCAGCCCAGCACTACTTAATAAACAAGCATGAATGATTTACAGTGGGATGGAAAACATTTCCAGCTAAATGACAGGATCACCTGCTTTCTGCCACTGCAGGCCACTGGTCTTTCTGCATGAACGGAGGAGCTGCCATTCCTGCTGTGGGATCCCTTCAGCAAAAGAGCCGCCTGCCCTCCCCCATGGTCAGCTCACCCTGCAGCCCTTCAGCTCATAAATCCTTGGTGCTTCAGTGAGATTTTGGCAGGCTGTACCTCTTGGGTAGCCCCAGCGTGGGCACGGCAAAGCTGACTAGCTCTCTAGCACTCGGATAGTAGCCAGCAACCCTAGGGGATAACTAAGCCGGCGTCCCCAGCCACCTGGAGTCCTGCGCACCTCGGCGGTGCTTTGCCCACCTGCATCAGTGAGGTTCTTCGCGTCCCTTCACTGCGCTAACAGTGCTCTGCCGGAGGAGCGGCACTCTCGCTGCTAGGGATCCAGAAGGCAGTAGGGTAGCGAAACAGGCACCGCCTTCGCCAGGTTTCTGAATAAATAGTTTCATGTCGGAGGCTGAAGCCACATTGTTGCTCTTGTCACTCTTCCCGGGAAACAATCTGAAAAGAAATTCAGACGCGACACTAAAATTAGTAACAATATGAACTACTGTTCTGTACATTTTTTTTCTCTCTCAAGGGTTTAAGCTTATTGAGTAGCGTCTCTCTCAGTTTCATCACAGAGCTTTAAGTTTTGAGAAAGGGCTGAGCCCAGCCACTGAAACTCTTTATTCTGGTTGTGTAGGTGGGGTATTGGCAGAGACAAATTTAACACAGTTTACCCAGTGCACAGTTACAGTAAAATGGGCCAGATTTTGCGCTGTGTACATCGGGGAGGGGGTTGGATGGGGATATCGCAGGACACTGTGACTCTGAATGACTCTGTTACTAAGACTCCGTGAGGTGTCAGGATATTTTGGGTAGCATTTTTGACGTCCTGCTGCTGGATTCTCTAGTCTTACTGAAGACTGTGGTGAAACTATAATGACTTTGTTGGAAGGAGTGGTGAACCAGTAGTGAAAGCTGTTGGAAATGTCTCCTTATGGTTTTGTACATATGGAGGTGTGTGTACATACGTATGTATGTATGCATGTGTATTTATGCACCACTTGAATACGCATGCTGAGCCCCTTCACCCTGCAAGAGCAGGGATATCCCAGAGGGGTAACAGGCTGTTTCACTTTTGAGAGCTTTCATATAGTGTCCTGCAGACCAGGACTTCTCCTGTAAAATACAAACTGTAGAAAAAGAAAGGAAAATGAAGCCACAGATTTTGTGCTCACTAGCTATAGGGTAAATGTGGGGTCATGCCCTTGACTGGGGTGGAAAAATCCCCTTGCACAACCTGTATCACTGAGACCCTGTGGATCTCAGTGGGAAAGCACAGTCTCCAGGATCAGGCCCCAGCTTGTTTGCTGGGGGAGCAGACACCTGCCTCCCCGCAGCAGGAAGGCTGCTTATTCTCAAGCATCTGTCTGCAAGCGCTGCCTGGTGCTGCTCCGAAAATCCCTTCTTCCCCAACAAACAAAGCTGGAGCCCTGGAAGGGGGGGGTCTGAGGCACCCCCAGCACTTGCCTACCCGTGAGCGCGGTGGTGCCTGCAGCTCAGGTTGCCCTGGCTGGCTTGTCATCGGCCCCCCCACCGCCACCCCGGGCTGCCCTCACCCCAGGCCGGCCCCCGGTTTCCCGGGGGGTCGGGCTGCAGGACGGGCATCTCTCACCTCCATTTACACTGTTTTGCATCCCACTTATGTTCGGTATAAAACAATTGCCCTCAACAGCCCTCTTCATTCTTCATACACCTACAAATTTAAAAAAATCCTTAGCTTGTGGTAAATGCTCCTTCCTCTAGGGCTGTGTGCGGATACTGTCCTCACTTCCAAAATACAGAACTCCCCTTGAGCAAGGCTTCTCAACTCTCCTGGGCTGGAATCCCACCGTGGCTCATGCCCTGTGCGAGAGACGCCGTGCTTAACCTTCCTACCTCTGTTTTTAAATCCAAATTTGATCACCCATAATTCCTTTTGAAACCAGTGGGTGGTGACAGTCTTCAGCCCACTGGAAAAGTCAGTGCATTGGGTACCTGAATATGAATTGATGTTTTTAATTTGATATGATCCTCCTAGGATTTCAGTGTGAAGGTGGAGAAATGCAGTAATTCCTTGCAGCTTGCTCATTTGTGCTGTCTACGTATTATTTGTCAAATTCTTTTTATATTATCTTCATGAGAAATTTAATGAATCTCATCAACACCAAGTCATTTGTCTCTGTTGGTTTACTTTCTAGGATGATTTATGTATACATTAAATGTGATTGCAAGCCATTTCCTAATGCATGTAAACCTCAATTTTCAAAGGTCTCTGGGGATGCGCTAAGTTTTAATAACAGCCGCACATAAAACACAATTACTCCATTCTGGCAGTGAACATGAGTAAACATGGATATGGGGAGTTCGTACAATAATAGTTTATTTGTTATTTCACACATTATACTCTATAATTAGGGAAAACTCTCTTTTAAGAATGCATTGACCATACATGCTGAATTTGGTATATTCATCCTTGTTGCTACGTGTGCTATTGATCCTGAAGAGAAAAGGTTAAATATATTGTTACTGGATGAGCATAGCAATAAAATAAAATTCGCATGAAAACCAAACAGCAAGAATGATTAGGTGGATTTTTTTTCCACTATGTATCTTCAGGGTAGTAGTATTCCATGTTTTCCAGTTCAGCAGCTGATGTTGTTTGCTCTCTTCTCCCATATAATCTCGAAGCTGCCTGAAGCTCCTCTCTCACATGCTGGTAATATTTTGGTTTATGGCTCAGCCCACCTACCAACTATTTCAGCTACTGAGATGCAGTGAACTAATTAACGCTCCATCACCTTACACATTCTTCAGAGGCCATGAGCAATAAGAAGACTTAACTTTAATCATCTTCTTTGTCTTATTCTTTCTCCCATGCTCGGCAGTGGCTTAACTCAAGTCCATACTGATTTTCCTTGCTGAACTTTTCATTCATATATTTTTGTTCTCTATTTATTGACTTATAATTCCCTTGCTCTCCTAGCATGCATGCTAGATTAAATCTCCATTATCTAAGCCTGTGTCTCCTTTGCCTAGCTCACACAGCCATGTAAGTATCATTATCGCTTAAAATCAGCATCCAGCTAATCCTGATCCACACCAGCAGCTTCTGCTAGGTGCTTTTCCAACAGGGAAACAAACCCAATGCCTGTGCCGCAGAGCCTGCAGTTGCGTTTGAGGCACATATCTGCTAAAATCGGCTATTTTTCATTTAACTGGTGATGAGCGCTGACTTCTGCAGCTGCTGTTTTGGGCCCTGTAGAGGAGGGCTCTGGTCCCACACTATTTTGCAAGGGAAAGTTGGGCAGAAGCATAAGGACATCGGGGGGGATGCTTTTCTCACCCCTTCATGGACCTCACCATGAACCTAAGGAACGCAGTGTGTGACGAAGTAGCACAACCTGGCAGATGAACAGGAAGGGAAATAACTACAAATGTCCTTATAGATGAGGATAAACCCAGGATTTTCTAATGGTCTGTTTCCTCTTCTGCCTAAGGTCAGCTTTCTACCAACATGATGCTGCAATCTCACCCCATTCATGTCAGAACATAACATAAGATGTCCAAAGCCCATTAATGGCAGTGGAAGAGGAAGCCCTATGGGAGAAGCAGGCAAATGACAAGTCTCACTGCGCAGCTCCCCCAGAAGGCTTGCGGCACTGAGCCCAGCATGGCTGGGCTGGCTTAACCAAAAGACTTTTATGAAATCCAAGCTTGAAAGAAATCTTAGAGTCTTAGAAAGATGTAAACCTGCTTTTGAGATAACGCCAACAAGTTATCTGGTTAAATTAATCTGTGTCTGAACTGAGCTAAGTGCTTACGGAATATGTAGGCTGTGATACATCCCCAGCAGTAATTCTGTTAAATTTTTCAACACCCCCTGCTATGCATGTGTAAGGATTCACAGGCACATTGAAACAGGCCAACTAACTATGCTCATCTCCTCTGCTTTTAACCGTTCTCAGAACAGCGCTGTGCCTCCTCCTTGCATGCTTTCTGCTACAAACCCAACCATTTTCATTTCCCAGGAAATCCATTGTGCATGGCTGCAATTGCACTGACCATAACTGCAACCAAAGGGTATCCGATCCAAATTATGTAGCACATTCTGATATTGGCCTCTGGAGCCACAGATCTGGGAGAGGGCCAGAAAAGCCATTTTACAATTATAGTCTAAGTCACGGGCTTTATAAATCCGTTATTAAAAAAAAAAAAAAAAAAAAAGACAGAGCAGGCTTGCCCGCAAGGCAGGCATTAATCATGACTAGATAAAGTCCACTTCTGTCCTAGGTGGCAAACTGCAAGGTTTCAGCAGGAGCTCACTCCTGCTGCAAGGACATCCCACGCTTTTTGCCCTAACGACGCATTTTCCCTGTAATAGCAGGGAGCAGATTTTTCACTGCTGTCGGTGCAGCTGCTCTGGAAGCAGAGTGTGATCCTGGAAGTAAGGATCACAAGGTCATTTTCCAAAATGAAGGAAGGAATAAGCATGTCACAGGAGTGGAAGGTGGAAGACAAATGAACCTGGTAATTTCGTATCTGGCAAACACTTGGCTCTCCTCGCTGCAGCCTGGATTTCAGAACCAGCAAGCAGGAGGGAGGCTCATTGCACAGCCCTTCCCGTCTCGCTCAGAAGATCACAGTCCCACACTCCCTCTACCCATTAAATCCAGGAAGATGCCGTAAACTGGAGCTGTATGTCACAGAGCTATTTCATTTCAGCCAAAAGTGGGTGCTGTAAAAATGGATGTGCTGCATGCTTTGCTGATGTAGATTAAGAGGAGGTTGATCCCTATAGTCAAAAATAGTCAAAGAACAGAAATTACTTTTGTAAAAACTCTAAAGCAGGTTATAGCAGGTGAAGGTCTTGCCTGATATTCTTATGTTTTATTTTAGAAATCCTCTATCATAAAAGGATGTTCATCTGTGCTACAGTCAATCACATGGTATCTGAGCATCTAAATGTAAGAAAACTCTTTAACAGGCTCTGTTCCAGGCACTTTATTAAAGCTATTACCAGAGGCACATCAAAATGTAATAAACACAGAAGCAGATAATGGTCAGAACATTTCTAGCATGAAATGTATGATCTAGTCCGATTAAGGGAAATCCAGGGTAAAAGCTGTCATTTTCATTTGGCAGCTTAAAATGTCACAGTCACATTTCTGAGACAAATCCAGATACTGTGTTCCTGAGACACCTCAAGTTTACTGTCAGCAGTCAGTCTCTGCCACTTAAACATCTCACAAGTCCTCCAGGTGCTCTCACCAGACAGTGTATCTCCAGTCTGGATTAATCCTGACTCTTCCTCTGTCTGCTATGCTAATTCCCAGAAAGTAGTGGTACCCTTTTCTCTCCAGAGGTGTAGTCCTAGTGAATCCCATCATGGCATGCCGTACGGGTGATTCCTTGTCACAGGAAGAGATCCCCAACTTGACGGGGCCGGCTGGCAGACCAGGCACAAGCAGCACGCTCCCCAGGGCTGGCAAAGTCCAAGCTGAGCTGAGCAGCTGATCAGGAGCTTATCACAGTGGTTTGTATCATTCTGACAATTACAATAGAGCTGTACTTTGGCTCTTCACTTACACCTAAGTGGTTCAGAGCACTTTAATTAATGAAATGGTAATTAACTCTTACTGCTCCTGAACTGCAGGGAGCTACACTTGTCTTACAGGCTGAGTGAGGGTGCACTGCTAATGCATCCAAGGTGGGTGAAGCAGAAGGGCAGGGAGAGAAAGACAAGAAAGTGGCAGGGTGTCCCAGGGGAAGGATTTCTTCATGTGTGCCATGTCCCCAGTGCCTCCACCGCTGGCAGCTGCTGGAGACAGGACAGGGCTTGGCTGGACCCAGGCTGGTAATTCCTGTGTGGTCCAGGTCCCTCCCTTCACAGGCACCTCTGAGTGAATGCATCACTGACACAGACCGGGCAGAGGGAAAGGCTGATGCTGTATTATTATTTCAATAGTTTTGATGCTGAAGATAGAAGTACACCATTTGGACCAGCAGATGGGTTTTCCAATTCATTAACTCACAAGTGATGCATCTTGTTCTGAAAAGTTCCGATGTTATTACTGTTGCAGATAAGTGAACTGTGACTGGTTGCCAGTCTTTCACAGTAAATCAGTACCTTCAGTGATGACTGGGTTGAAGGCCTAATTTGTGGATTCACAGCCAAGACGGGGATGGCGCATGAGATGCTAGTGAGGCACCAGCTCGCTCCTCATCAGGGCAATTTTCAAAATGCTTCTCTGAACAGAACTGTTTTCTTTGCACTGAGGATCACACAAAGCAGAGCCAAAAGAAACCGTTTAGTAGGCAATAAAAATAAAAAAGAAAAAGAACAAGTACATAAAAAATGTCACTAGGAAGGAGAGCAGTGTGTGCTGTAACAGCGTGATCCAAACCACACTGACATTCCCCCCGCCCCCCCCCCCCCCCCCCCCATGCATGGTAATGACAAGACCCTACTGCTTTGTATTTTCCGAATTCTGTGGCACCGGGTTCTGGCCAGAGATTTTAGATACTCCACCATCTCTTATTGTATACCTTAAAAATATGAAATATTTCATATAAATAATTTAAAACACACAGATCAGCACTCTGAAGCACAGTATCAGTGGAATGCTTCAGATTCAAAGCAAATTTCTTTCTGGCCTCTGAAGAACAGCTATGTATCCCATCCAAGCACATAAATAATAATAGCTAGCGTCCCATTCAGAGGGCTGCTCACAGCTTCCAGCAATTTTTAGTCACAAGCACCGTTTTGCTTCACCATCTCAACTTTGAGTCTGTTTTTTAAATTTGGCAAATCTGAACCCTCCTTAAGTTCTGCTTCCTTCAGTTCCTGAGTATCTCTCACCACTCTTCTCATTTCTGCTCTTTCCAGGGACTTCAGATGATAGATCTCATTTTCTTAGAACCTCTAAGCAGCATGATCACCTCAGTGCTATAATCTGTTTACTTGTAGAATGAATCAATTTCTATCTGATCTCTCTCTCTCCCCCCTTATATTTCTTCTCTCTTCTTTTTAATATCACGCTTGCTTTACTTCATTCTGAATGAAGCAGTTGAGGGCTAATAACCCCACTCGGTATTTATGTTCTTGTTTTGTCTCTAACGAGGATGTTGGCTGAAAAGTCCAGAGTAGGACATTGAGAGCAGCTGGAAGAAAAGTCAGCACCAAATGTGGCTGCTCTAATGGCACAAGGGTGACCCACATATGTGCCACTCCACACTTCCAGTAGGAACTGGGGAGGCAGGTAAAGCTACACCTGTCTGGAATTCAGATGAGCATAAGATTTGGTAGCTGACAGTGTTTTAAAAGACCTGTTCTGTCCCATACAACAATATGCATACCGGGTCACTGCAGCTCTTTGAATTTGGGGTACTTGTTCACCATTTCTCCTGTTTCTGGATTCCAAGTTCACAACAGCATCATCAGACAAGGCTCTGCTGGAGTTTGTCATTCCTGCAGCAGCTGGGGGACATCTGCATCTGTTGCTGTCTAACGGACTGCTTTGTAGCTCTCCTCTCTCACAGGCCCCATCCCAGAGAAGATGCGTACGGGCATGGGGCTGCAAATGGCAGATCTCTGGAGACACCTTTTTACTCCTTACACATATCCAGCCCACAGGCAGCACTTTCTCCCATGCAAATGACACAGCTTTCAGGGAGAGAAGGGGCCATAGCTCCTTTGGAAACGGAGGCTGCTGGCTTCAGCAGAGGAGAGGCAAAGGTTGAGAGAAGAACTATGAGGATGCAGACCCCTTAGAGTGCAAGAAGACTGAAAGACAAATGCAGCTTGCATCCATCCTCTGGACCTGCCTCTGGTGCTCAGAAAGGAAATTAAGTTGATGCTCTGTACTCCATGTCTTCAGAGACTCCAAATCTTCAGAGAAAGTTTTGCTTTTACATAGGATCCTCATGTAATGCTGCCTGTAATTTTACAGATGACTTTGTAACTCTGAAAAGCAAGGAGGAGAAAATTCCTTAGAGACAAGGCTCCTGAACTGGCATGTACATGATCTCTCTTAGCAGAGTCAGGTTTGTGGTTTCTTTTAATATTTCCTCCTAGGGGTCTTATTTATGAAGATAACTGTAAACTAGATTGTAAGGCTATGGAGGGAAAACTCCCTTACCTCAAGACATAGTTCTTTCTTGGCTATGAAGCTTGGGTCAGCAGTGCCTTCTATGCAGTCACATTGAAGAGTGGTTCAGGGATAATATCAAGGGTCATTAATAGACTGGGGAGGCAATTATTTTCTTTTTCCAGGAGGCATTTTCAAATTTCAAAAGAAATCGTGTTCCAAATGGATGAAAGGTGAAATCCAAGAGCATCCATCCACACATGGGAAATGGAAATGTGTTCTTGCCTGTTCCATTTTAATATTTTCTGCTGATTTGGATCACTTCCATTATTTTCCACTATAGATTTAGGGAATACTCATTTTTAATTAAAAAGACAGATTTCACTTAAAATATTCAAATGAAACAATTTCAAAACCTCTTTCAGTATTTTTTGTAAGTTTTTTTAACCTGTACCCTTCTTCAGAAGCTTCTGTTTCAGCGGATAAGCATTTTGTTTCACTGAAAATTGAATGAAAATAAAAATTTACAACTTTTTGACCAACATTTGTAGAGCACGTCCTCAAAGATCCCAACCACACGAGTTCCCACAGCTCTTCACTGGAGCTATATCTACCTAACTCTTCATGAGCACAGGCTCTTGGAGTTTCAGCTGCTATGGCTCCATTTCTGTGCTATCCAATCCCTCTCTAAAAACACAGTGGGTGTCAGTATTTTTGACTTTGCCTATTTACTTTTCAAACAAGAAAGTGCTTATAGGGGGAGCCAAAAATCACATATTTCTCTTGGAGAACAGGTAATTGATTTCCAAGCCATTTTCAGTTATCGTATGCCACTTGAGAGACCTAAATGTTGCAGTAACGCAGAGAGAAGCCATTCAATTTGTGTTACGTATCACTCTGTTTTTACCATTTATACTAAGGGCTTGCACAAAATTAATGCAGACAGCAACAGCAATGTATCGTAGAACGTGTTTTCTGAAGGACTAGCCTATTGGGAGAAAGGTCAAAACAAGTAAAACCGTTTGGAAATACGAATCTCAGAAGTGCTGTACATCATATTTTATAACACCACCCTTTTGGCACCAAACTCATCGGCTGTCCTCCTTCACTTCATGTGACGTAAGACCGCCAAGTTTCTCAATCTCTCACACGCTGCTTTTCAAAGATCGCTGTGCTCTGAAGGGTGCTGCTAAATCAGGCTCTGGGATGAGGGTAGCATCTACCCCCATCACAGTGTCTTGAGACCTCTTCACTCCACTTCCACGGGTTGTTCAGGACTCGCTCCCCTCCCTGCTGCGCTGCTGCGCGCACGCTTGGGGTGACATTGCTGAAGGACGGAGAGTAAGGGAGTACGGGGCAGAGTGCTCTGGTTTTGTGTTAAATGGACATCAGCAGTGCAACTAAAAAGGCAAACAAGCTTCAAACAGAAAAGATTCACCTGTTCTTGATACAAGGTACTCTAAAAATGACCACAAATACAAGTATTTAGAAAAGAGTATTTCCTTTCTATATCCTGGTTTATTTAATGCATCTAGGGGCAATTTGTGCGTCGTAAATGTCAGCTTCTCTGTTATGTCAGCGAGATTTGGCTTTCTTTTTTGTATAACTTACTTTCTTCTCGTTGACTAGCTGCCAAGTTGATGGTGTCTCTTTTGGTATCTCCTGACTCACATGCCTTCCTGTTCCCAGCTGTCCCAGTATCCTGTCACGATGCTGAACGATTAGTACTTAGGCTGTGAGGTTGATTTATTTCCCTCGTTTTCTGTATTACAGCTTGATGCTGCTACAGAGTGGGGATTTCCTGAGCCAATAGTTTATGCACACATCCTAAGGCTGGCATCGCCAGTGAGAAGGGCTGGCAGGGCTTTGCCCAGCTGGAACCATATCTCCATGCGGAGCCTTTATGAGAAGCCCTAGGCATAAAGGTCCAAAGTAAATGTGCATGTGAGTGTATGTATGTATGTGTATTCTACACATATATAGGTGTTCCAACATATATATGGGTTTCAGTAATAGCTGTCTCGGTGTTTGTGTAGCCACTGTTACCACCGAGACATCCCTTCTCCTTGTGCTGCCTCTTGTCTTGCTCCTTCCCTCTCCTAAGACACAACAGCACTGTTCCCCCTCCTGTCAGCACTGTGCTTCTAAATCAGCAGATCCGAAACCCCTCCATTTCCAGAAGCCGAGACATCAACTATTATAAAAGCATTTTATTCTTACATGCTTTTTTGTCTGCTTATACCAACCGCTACAAAAATCCAATTCACAAGAGACCAGCTGGCCAGCTTCTCCTGAAATTTTCATTTTGACTATTCCAAAAAGTAGTAAGTGGCTCAGGTCACAGCTGAAGAGTGCAAGCCGGATATAAATCACATCAGGCCAAGCTTAAGGTATCCGCAAGTGATCGCTGCACAGTTTCAGACTCTGCAGGCCTTTCACACCCAGAACATCCACTGACGTCAATGGAAATTTTGGGTGATGACGGAGAACAGTGACGATGTTGACTCCGGCAGTGAAAGCATTGAGAGCCTGATGTTTAGGTTTTCTCTGCCTTAGTTTGTATGTGCTGTCCCTCACCACACGCCGAGTGCCGCACAAATGCTCGCCTGCATTTACCTCGGCAGAGCCCTGGGAAATAACAGGGAGCCTGTGCCCCCTGGCTCCGCGGCCGAGACGAGGGGGGACAGACTGGCTGGGTGGGTCGGCCATGCTCACACGGGGAAATTGTGATAGAGCGTCACCACGGACCGGGAATTCAGCCTCTCAGAGCCCTTTCCAGCGCTTTCCCTGGGAGACTTTTCATCTGTGCAGTAACTGAGGAGTTGTAACGTTGCTTGAGGTGCCTCTCCAAACTGCTGGCACCTGCAGGGAATTGCCTAAATCTGCTTGGGTAACATTGAAAACATATTCATGTGACAGCCTGGGCCACATAGGACACAAGTTAGGTGTGACTTTGGTGCCTGTGGTTCCCGCGGGCCACCCCAGACACATCCCCTGCTCCTCAGCCGTGCTGTGTGAGGGAAGGGGCCCTGCGGCAGCTCCTCTGACAGCTGGGGTGCCCTTCACAAAAACTGGGATGTGCTGGGGTTGCTGGGACACGCCGGAGCGGGGCTGCACTGTGCTGATCCCTGCCCAGGGGAGAGCTGGGCCCGCAGAGGCAGAGGCTTTCCTTCAGGTGTTGGCAGCTGGCAGCGGCTGCGGAGCTGAGTCCTGTGGGGTATGAATTTTGTCTGCACACCATAAAAGTGAGGAGGAAGAGCATCCAGAGGAGCAATCCCTCTGGAGACCCAGTGACCCCAGCCCACTTCTGCCTGACTGGTGCACCGGGAAATCCTCAGGAACGCCTGAACTCATTAGCACTCAGTCGGTGTCCTGCTTTTGAAGATGGCAGCCATTAGGTGTGTGGTATAAGCAGGAAGGGTCCTGCTGGAGTCAGGCTCACTACAGTCTGCTGGGCTGGAAGTACTTGCAAGGGGCAGGAACATCCTGGCTGCGTCCACGTGCTCCTTGAATGGGGCCTTCCCTGTCCTCATCACTCCTTGGTGAATCCAGGAGGACGAGGTGATGTGTTGCAGTCTTTAACCAATCCATGGTCACCTTCAAAATGGATGGCCAGCCACAATCGCTACGCTTATTAGATTTAAAGCATCGATGTGGTATGTGCTTTGGGCAGGAAGGCAGTTTTAAGGGCAAAGTTACAGATCCCTGTTAGGAATTCTGCATTTCACTGTTGGGCTTTTTTGAGCTCTTGAGTAAATACTGTCTGGGAACTTGCTGCTGCTCATTTTATCAGTTTGTTCCATGACTCCGTAAGGATCATTGTTAGCTCCAATACAGCTCACTTACTGCTCTGCACACTCTGCCCGCACGTGGCTTTACCTGGCGCTGTCGGAGCTGGTGCTCCTTTCTCTTTACTCCATTTGGGCAGGACGTCAGGTCCTGACATAACCTCCCTCCCTCACACCCTGCCGTGCAAATGGGCCAGTCCCCTCTCGCTCGTCCTCCAGCCTTGCCCCAAACGTAGCAGGAACCGGCCCTCTGCTCCCACCACAGGCACACCAGTAATCCCCAGCCTCCTGTGAAGCTTTAATTCCCCTCGCTGCCCATTCCAGCTTCAGCCACTGCTGCTGCAGAGGGAAAATATCTGGTCTGAGTAACTCCTGGCCACTGCTCTGGTGGACTCTGACTAAGATTTAAGGCCGATCCTGCATGCTACACCAGACTAAGTCAAGGGTTGCATCTCCTCATGGGCTCAATAATTATCTGCTCCATGAAGCAGTCTTTGGGCATAACTAAAACGTTCATCCCTTTGTCCCAGTGTGATGTCTGCCTGGTCTGTGGGTATTTGGGGCTTGCATATAGCCAGAGTATTACATTTTATTTGTATAATGCCGGTTATTTAGGGTTGTTCAGCATGGAGAAGAGAAGGCTCCAGGGAGACCTTATAGCAGCCTTCCAGTACCTAAAGGGGGCCTACAGCAAAAATGGAGAGGGACTCTTTTCAGGAAGTATAGCAATAGGACAAGGGGTAGTGGTTTTAAGTGGAAAGAGGGTAGATTTAGATCCGATATAAGGAAGAAATTCTTTACTCTGAGGGTGCTGCGACACTAGAACAGGTTGCCCAGGGAAGTTGTGGATGCTCCATCTCTCAAACTGTTCAAGGCGAAGTTGGATGGGGCGTTGAGAAACTTGGTCTAGTGGGAGGTGTCCCTGCCCATTGCAGGGGGGTTGGAACTAGATGATCTTTAAGGTCATAGAATCAGAGAATCATAGAATGTGTTGGGTTGGAAGGGACCTTTAAAGGTCATCCAGTCCAGCCCCCCTGCAGTAAGGAGGGACATCTTCAACTAGATCAGGTTGCTCAGAGCCTCATCAAGCCTGGCCTTGAATGTCTCCAGGGATGGGGCCTCCACCACCTCTCTGGGCAACCTGCTCCAGTGTCTCACCACCCTCATTGTAAAGAACTTCATCCTAAGGTCCCTTCGAACTCTAACCATTCTATGATCCTATCATTCTATAATTATCCAGAAGAGTATTAAGTAATGCATGCTCTGGGTACCTCAAAGGTGTAAAGGCAGAAAATGCTGAATAATGCACCATGTGATAGCTTCATCTGTCTCATTGCTGAGTGCATGTTGTCACATTAAAAGCTGCTTCTTGCCAGCAATACTTGCTGCATTTTCCAAAGTGGCATATCCCCTCTGGCCTGATAGAACACCCACAGATGCCAGCCTGCCCCACACAGCATGCTGAAGGGAGACTTCAGAGGGACCATCTTGTTGCTGTGATGACACACGCCAGAGAGAGCTCAGCTCGCTTTGGTGCTCGTGGGCAGATGTGACTCTGCAGGAAATCTGTTGCAACGTCTGCTCACACTGCTACAGCCGATGCCCCTCCTCTAAAGTATCAGCAGCGCAGCAGTGCTGCTGCACAAGTTTACCTTTTCCTTAACGTTTTCCTTCATGTCCCGTCAGAGATGGCTGGTGGTCCTGCTCCCATGACAAACAACTTAGATGCAAAATTCTGCTGCATGTTTGGGTGCAAAAATTAAATGAAATATTCATCCTAATGCGATCCACTTACTGCAGCCTTTGCTGCAGTTATGTATGTAAAAGCTGTCGAGTGTATCCTAGAACTATGTAAAAGCTGTAGAGTGTATCCTAGAACTGCTGCTTTTCACTGGAAGTGGACAGAGCAAATGGAACAGTTTTAGTGCCCCAGGCACACTAAATTGTTGGGATGGAGGACCATCCCCCAGGGGAAGCTGCAGACTTTTCCCTGTGCTTCTGCAGCCCGAGACTCCCACCCTGGGGGAGTTTTGCTAAGGCAGTTTACAGTATGTGAATTTTCCCTGTGGTTTGGTCTTGTTCTTTTAAGCTTTTTTTTTTTTTTTTTTAACGTTAGTTTAAACAGTGTCTCATTGAGGCTTCTGAGCATGTGCTAGGGCTTGTCTTGGAAATGTGTATTCAGGTGGTTTGTAAGATTTGTATTATTTGCTTCTTTTGGAGCCATTCTGGTGCATTATGTAAATCCATAGCTAAGCATTTCCTGGGACCATTTATTGTGCAAATGCCTAGTTTGGCACGTGTACCGTGCTGAGCAAAACCAATTGCTTCTCTCTCTCCAGTTCAGAGAAGAAAGATCAGCCTGGAGATTTTTTTGTTTCATTTAAGAGAAGATAACGTTCTTATTTCAGAATGAGTTTTCTGCAAATGAGTTGGAAACTCCTGGAACAGATAGAAGTTTAAAGGCAGACCATCAGCCCCAAGTCGTGTGTAGAAACAAGAAATGTTCAACCGCAGACAAAGACGTTTAAAAGCGGCACTGTGCACCGCATTGACTTCTGTGGTCATTTCTTGCATTTGACAAAAGGCTTACAGAAAAATATGCATGGGCCGATGGGCATTAACAAACCATGGGAGTATTTTAGATAACGCCCATTTCTAAGAAACCGCTTAATACCTTGGAGAGTTATTTTTCAGCTCGTGTAACCAGGGAGGTTTGGTGACAAGCCCCAGATCTACCTGTTGCCATAAGCTTCAATTCAGGCATTTTTCTCTGTACTGGCTCTGCACGGATTCACCCCCAGAGCTGAGGAAAGCAGGCGTGGGGTACCTGACACCAGGAGATTCTTCAGTTCTCCATCCTTTCTTAGATTCAAGGTTTGGCCTTCCCCGGACAGGAAATTACAGGGAATTGCAGGGAATTGCATATCTGCCCCCTGCAAGCTCAGGAAGGGGCAGGAAGGAGGTCTGCAAAGGGCTCTTGGGGGGCACAGGCAGTGGGAAGGGGGTGCGATTTGCAGGCTTGCCCCCACCCCAAGCCTCCAAACTCCCTCCCCGGGGTTGCTGCCAGCCACACCTGGAAGGTCAGAAGAGGCACAGAGCACCTTGCAGGCACCATCAGCTGCAGCTCCCAGGTCTCAGCAGGGATGGGACGAGCTGCTGGGGGTCATGGCAGGACCTGCCACCCTGCGGTCTCTCTGAAGGAAGGCCCCAGTTACTTGGAGCTGGAAGTGGGCAGCGCTGGCCCATCTCCCAGCTCTGTATCTGGAAATAAATGAATCTGGAAATAAATGTTTTGAATTATACATTGTGGCAGACCATCGTGTTGTGCCACTTAACTGTCCTAGAGGAAGGGAACGTAAAAGCCATTTCCACTTGCAGAGGAAAGCCCCACCAACAGTGTTGCCCCCTCGCAGGTGGTCCGATGCCAGTGACCATGGTGCCCTATCCAGCCCTAAACCTCCCGTGTGAGCAGCACCCATACCCCACGGCAAGTCCCCTCTGCCACCTTCCCACAGCTGGGCTGGGGCTAGAGCACAGCCCTGCAACCCACCACGCTTTTCATCTGGAGACCCCTCCCTCCAGCATGGGTCTCAAGGAGGGACAGCGCGGGAGGAGGGATCTCTGCTGGGGCACGATGGAGAGGAGTGAAATCCTTACTGTGGTGGCTGTGAGCAGATGCACTTGGCATGGACCTTGGCTGGGAGCAGCACGCTGGCGTGACAGCACAGCATGGTCCGTGAGTGACCTGCTGCTTGAATTTCCTGCTGTGTAAGATTTGTAGACATGCTCTCAAATTGACCTGACCCTGAAGGCAGGAGCAATGAGTTAAAGAACCTTTTCGCTGTGAAATCAGCTGCAAAAATGGTGCTTTTATCACAGCCTGTCCTTTCTAAGGATAGGATGCTCCAAACTTGAGATTTTCTTCAGCTCTTCTCAGCCACAGATCTAGTAAAGGATAAATGCCTGATTTGTGGTACGTCACTCACTAAACAGCTTAATGGTGCCCCATCACCAGCCATTACCACAGGCAGTATTAGTCGAACAGCCAGGCATTTTCCAGGAAAAAAGGGGCATCCCTTGCCTCTGAGCCCAGAAACCAGTGCCATCACCGGGGCTGATGTTACCTACCGGGCCGCAGTCTCCCACTAGGCTCATAGTATAATGAGAGGCCAAAGGGCCAGGCTCTGCAGCCCTGGGTCAGTCCGCAGCATGGACAGACTGGACCGGATAAGTACAGGGTGTCTCTGCAGAGCGACACAGCCAGTCCCCTGGCTCCATCCTCTGGCTTAAATGGCCACACTGTGGTGTCCCTCAGCAGGCAGTGCAGGCAGCGGGGCGGGCAAGTGCGCCAGCACACCCAGAACAGGTCTCGGACCTCTGCTCCGTGGAAGCTGAGAAGGAGCTTGTGCCCTCCCAGCACTGGGAATCAGCTTTCCTGAGCTGCTCCGGGTGCACGGGAGGAAAGCTGGAGGCAGGGGTATACGGCTTATGTTGTAGGAGCCTCGGACCAGCAGGGCAATAAAAGCCACGGCAGGAATCCCGGGCACCTCTCTGCAAAGTGCTGAGGCTAGTGGGTTTATTTGCAGCATTTTATGATCTGGGGCACACCACAGGAGCCTCCGTGCAACTGTTCTGCTGGCATGTGAACCTGCGGTGGCTCAGGAAAAAGGCGCTCGGGGGCTGTCTTTATAAGTAACAGGAGCTGACTATAAAATAAACATGCGGGAAAAGCAAATTCCCAGCTCTCCAAAGGTGCAGCCTACAGGCAGCCCTCATCCTGCCTCTTTCAAGCACCCAGGGACTTCGCCTCTCCGTGCCCTAGCTTGAACACCTGTAAAACGGGTTTCATGAGCTCACCCTTCACTTGCCATGCTTTGAAATCCACCCACCTGAGAGGCTGATTTTGTCATGATTGCCCTTCAGGTCAGCATGGGCTCAAGGGGGAAGGAAGCGGAGCTAGAGGCATGATCCTGTTTTCTGGGAAACACATCGTGTATGTTCCTGGAGAGCATTTTTGAGGAATATTTTGTTTTTACTTGTGTCTCTTATTTGCACAGCAGTCTTCTACCGACCTCCACTTGTGAGTGTAATGCATAAGGGGTGCTGTGGTCCTAACAGGATGAATTATGAAAAAATGTCCTAGGATTTTTTTTTCATTGTGAGAAATTAAGCTTGGTTTTAGTTTCCTCCCCTCCTTTTAACAGCCAGGGCACCTCGTCTCTCTTCTTTGCTTTTGCTTACTGCAGGTGGCTTGCGAGTCCCCCCAGAAAACATGGCGTGACGTTTTAGTCCATGTCTCTTTTTTTCATACGCTGAGTGGAAGATGTACCACTGTTAACAGCGCATCTGCAGATTATTTATCTGTGCAGGCCTAACCAGTGCGGGGATTAGCAAAACATGTTTTGCCTGCCAATCTCTAATCAAGAGGCCAGATTCATTGGCGCAGTGGTGGCTTTGCTGTGCTCCAGGGAGGCGATGCTCACTCTGCTGAAAATCAGGAGCAATTTAGCCAAATTCAATTTGCAAGAGACCTTGCAAGGTGAAAGTAAGAAGCGCGGTCTACAAAGAAAAAATATCACCCACTAGGAGCAACAGCAGATCCAAACCTGCTTTGGAGGAGAAGGCTTTGTTTGAAGACTGCAACAATGAGAAAATTGTAAAGAAGTTAACAGTCTGGAAAGGAGAAATAATCAGCTTGTGTAAAGTATTCCCTTAGGATGTGTATTCCTCCCAGATATTTCCTACTTTGCTGCGTCTTTCCCAAAGATGTAATGGCAGCTTCAATGGCTTATTAACCTTTCTGGCATGGGTTGTCCTGCAGTGAGTATCAAGAGACCAAACCCTCAGCCTGGGGGAACACACGGTGTGTGCTTTTTCTAGTTCTTGTCTACCTTTCCTCTTCATAGGTGGGTTGGTTTTTTTTCAAAATGGGAGCAAAAAGCATTCCATTTGCACGAGGTTCAAAGCGGTGGGGAAACATCCCAACTACCTAGCAATGGTTAAAGACAAAACAGGCAGTGGAAGGTGAATAGTGTTAAACATATAATTGTGAGCTCAGTAGGGAAAAAATGGAGCTTTACTGTCATGTTTTATTTGACTGCAACACTTGCTTTCAATATGATTAAACACTTACTTCGCATGCAATTTTGGCGCTAACTACCTCTGATTTACTTCACTGGGGATGCTCAGTTCCAGTGTCAGAGGTATTTTTGCTAGTCGTCTTGTGCTGGAGACATGCCTAATGGGGCAGAGCTAATTTGCCATTTGCTGGGTTAATGAAGATACACACTAAAAAGATTATGAGGAAAAACAAGAACTAGTACATGAAAGATTAAGAAACCACCAAATAATTTCGAGTAAAAATACAAACAGTAACATCTCTATGCCTTAGGCTTTTCTGTAGTATCTTTCATCCCAGCGCAGTTCCTGTAGTGCCATAGCACCTATGTGCCATTCCCAAGTGACATTACACATTTCCATCAGGCCACACTAAGTTGTCAGGACACCCTGTGACAAGCAGCAGGGGACCAGGATCCCCATTTAGGAGAGGGGACCGCTGGTACATCCAGCCCGGCTGGTGCTGGTCAGGACTTACGGACCCCTGCTCGGGGGCTGTTATTGTGGGGGGCTTGTGCCACCAGCGGCACCAAGGTGGGTTGAGTCGTGCCGTGTGGTGCCCACTGCTTTATTTTATACCTACAAGCGGATTTCCATCTGTCCCCACCGCTGTCTGTCCATGCAGAGGATGGCCTGGAAGCCAGGCAGCAGCTTCTGCTCCTGCTTGGGCTTTGTGGGCTTTATGCCAACCACCCGGGTTTGCACCCTGAAGAAGAGAGCATCCAGGCTGAGCGCGTGCTCCTCCTTTTCACCTGCACCATCATGCCGTCACCCCGACACACAGCGAAGGTGCCGGCTGCGGCAGCCCCCTCGGCAACACCCCGCGGCCAGCACGTCCACTGCGTGACATCTCTCTGGAGACACTTCCCAAGGGCCACGTGTCACCAGGCTGCAGCTCTCTCGCTTCACATGCAGGCCTCCTCCCAGCAGTGTAATCCTCCTGCCTTTTAGTTCAGTCATGAGCCTTCAGATTGTCTGTGAACATGGATATGACACTTCTGAGTGGGAGCAAGCTTTTCTTTATTGCTGCTGCCGCAATTAAGCCAGTATGTTTCCCTTCCAGTATCCTTCCTTTGACATTTCCATTCCAGTCTTACACAGGCCTTTGCAGTTGCCGTAGCTAATGCCATGCATTTATATTTTAAACCGACTGCTGTGATTACAATGGAGCTCTAGCTCATGACAGCAGAATCAAGGAAAACAATGCAAGAAGCTAGTTTATCTCCAAAATATGGCATTATGCCCTGCAATGACAAAGCTCCTTGCTGTCTGCTGCCGCTTTATCTGGAAACAGCCCGGCAGTTGCAGGGATTTACTCCTCACATGGAGGATTACACAGTTAAGGAGAGATCATCTCAGCAGGGTGGCTCAGCAGGACGGCTGCTGGGTGGCTTCCTTGCCCAGGAGGAGCCGTGCTCAGCATGACCCAAGGATGCACAGGGCCAGGGCACGCCTGAGCTTCTCATCAGCGTTTCCCTATGGCCTCTCTGGCCGTTGCCCACACCAAAAGTCCCACTGCTCCATGGGCAAAACAGGGTGAGCCCAGCAAACAAAACTGTATTAGCAAGAGAGCAACAAGGCAGCTTTTGTGTTGAGGTGGTAGGTGAGACCAGCAGGCACAGGATCTCTGGTAATGCAGGCACGAGGAGGTTTGGTCAGTCTTTGATGGCAATTTCTCTTTTAACACAGAAGGTGGGGTTTCTCCTTCCAGACGCGCGCTGGAGGTGCCCGTGTCTGTGCTCCTCACCCTAGCATCTCTTTTAGAGCTGAAGGAGGGAAATAGAAGTAGCGTCTCCCTGGGCTCAGTGCTTCCTGAGGTGGGCAGCAAAGGCAGCTCCAGGGCATGCATCTCAGGTGACTCTGAACAGAGCCTGGGCTCCTGGCTCCCATATAAAACGTTGCTTGTACGTACCTAAAGGTCAGTGGGCAGGAGCTCCCCACCGCCACTCTGTGTCCCTGGGACTCAGTGCTCGGCTGTTGTTAGAGCCACGGACACACACATTCATCTCACAGAGAACTACCAGAGCATCTTCAACGCCTCCTCCAGCTGGATGTCTTGGAGGTACATGGAAAGCATACACTCAAAAAGTAAATAAGGCTGCTTGCTGTTAACTCTGCCATTATTTAAGATAGGCCAGGGGCTCTCACCCTTGTAGGTGTATGGCCCAGGAGGTCTTTGAAAGCTGCCCAGTGAGTCTAAGGGATGATGGGCAACAGTGCATACTCGGTGTGAGCAGGGAGAGGGAGCCTGCAGAGGACCGTGACCAGCAGGGGCAGGTTGTGTGGGCACACCACAACAGCCCCGCTCAGCTCCACTTGCTGGAAAACTCACTTGGAGGGCAAGTGCCAGGAGCACAGGGAAGCACCTGTTTACAGAATCCCTGCTTGCTTTCTTTGCAAACACACCTCTGGCACCTCTGCCCACCTTAGCAAACAGCAGGGATTTAGTCCCAGAGATGAACCCAACAAAGAGAAGAGTCTGCAACCTCCAAGCATCTGGTAACCCTCCCTCTTCACCCCAGATGAGCTAGAGCTAGCTGTGCAGGAGGGCTGGCTCACCAGAGCCAGAATAAACTGAGGTAGAAATTGTATTTTATCCTGGAAACGAGAGAGCTTGGCTGCTGGTCCTTGGCTGGTGGTGTCCCTGCCAGAGAGATGTGCTTCCCCAGCAGCTCTTCCACCGCCACTGCACACTTGTCCCAGGAGGAGATACCCAACGCCATCTCCCTGCTGACCCAGAGGCAGCCAGCTTGCTCTGATGCGAGCAGAGGACTCCCTCCGTGTCCTGCCCTGGGCAGGCAGACCTGCAAAAGTCTGTGTCCTATAAAACCTCAAGTGACTGACCCCAGCTCCCCATCTGTACCGTGGCTTTGGGAGACCTGGGGTCAGACCTTACACGAGGGTCCACACTGCTGAGCTGGGCTTCAAAGGGCACCGAATGCTTTCAGGCTGCCTTCCACATAGGGTGGGTTTTGTCTGTCTTAAAAAGTAGCATTTTCGTTAGCAGATGAGATTGTTAAAATATTCATAGGCAGGCTCTCCCGGCGCAGTCAGGCATGCCTGAAGCGACACAGGACACAAGCTCTGTTTTTGCCAAGAAGTATCCATAAAACATCAGGATACTCGTTGGGTACAATGTACCCTTCTGGGCAAAACTGAAAGTACTGGACAGCAGGAGCAACTGTGTCCAAAATGTTCTGTCAAAATATTTAAAGTTGAAGGTTGTTTTTTCTGAAGTGATTTCATCCCCCAGCTGTTTTGGGATTAGGGTGTAGGTTATATCGCACTCCTGTCTCGCTTCCTATCACTATTTATCTACTGTTTCTCACTGACAGCTCTCTTCATTGAACACTTCCTAGTACGGCTTCACAAGCTGCGTTATGGCACCAAGGAAAAATCAGTTTCCCTGATAAGCAGTAGCAAACCTGGAGAGACAATTAATTGGGAGCGGGCTGTTTTACCCTATATAGTCATCCTGGTGCACGAAACGTACCACATTTCCCCTAATGCTCCTCAGACTTTGCTGAAGATGCCAGGTCCAAGCAAGCCGGCTAACCCATCTGCTACCCCCCACAAATAGCCCATGGCTCAGCAGTGCACCCGGTTTGGACAACAGCACTCACTGTGCATGTGGGTGCACATCTGGTAGCGCCCTCCACAGCCCCGGGTGTCCTCGGGGGAGAAGCTCCCTTACAACCCAGGCTGGATGGGGAAACCTCTGCCATAAAGAGCTGGTCTGAAGAAGCAATTCAGACTTGGTGAAACCAGCCAAAAGAGCTAAAAGGAAGCTTTACTGTATAGGCCAGTGAGACTCCCAAAGGGCGAAATGCAGCTCAGGGTCCTGATCCGCGCCAGGGCAAGGCTGCCCTTTCCCTTTGGGGCATCTCGGCACTGTGCTGGGTGCTTCAGGGTGGGGGCAGGCGCTAGGCTTTGCTGCTGTACGTATCTAGCGGTATCTGCTAAACAAGAATCAGGCCCACAGTACAGTAAAAGCACATGTTTCTACTGTATATGAAATAGTAATACCCAATTCTATATGCAGGGCACAGATTTTTGGCAGGAGGAACTTTTTTCCCACAAAATGGATCCCAACATAAATTCCATTTTAATCCTTTCATTTGACTATGGCCTTCCTGTCCCTCTCATACTAATCTTACTTAACATCATTTAATTTAAACTGTACCTGCATTTTTTTTTGTCTTCAGAGCACTGGACTGGCTGCCTGTGACACCCTGGAAGTCAAACCCTCCCCGGTGTCTCGGGAAGCAGGTTTAAGCCTCTCATGAAGTTCGGGACTGGGTTTTTCAATGTCTCTCTGCATCCCCCTGCGCTCCCTGCGTCCCCTGTGGCAAGTGGCTGGTACAGACAATGCTTCGCAGGCCTGAAGGCCAGACTTGAAGTGTGTGTAGTGTCTGTGGAAGGGGAGAGTGGATCCAGGCCATGTGCTGAGCGCAGGCAGTGTCTGTCGGTGCTGTGCACACCGCAGAATGGCCCTGCACGGCGCCGGCAGGTGGGAAGTCAAGCTGTGGTTTCTGGTGCAGAGGGGTAGCTCTTTTACTGTTACAGAGAGGCAGTTAACAGGTTTGGCAGGGAATAGGCTGCTGCCAGCTGGTAATTTCATAGAGGACAAGGGACACTGAAGGACAAGGGACACTGATGTGCTTGCTGTGACACCGAGTGACATGATGCAGAACCAGTGGCTCAGATGAAAGTGTCCGTCTACAGCAGCCAAAGCCCAGGGTCATCACATCCAGAGATGGGCAAGGTCTGCTCAGCCACGACTCAGTACGGGAGACTGGCAGGTGAGAAAATCCAACAGACAAAAAATGTCTTTCCTTTGCCCTGCAGCCTTGTACCTGCTGCAGCGGAGGAGGGTGTAGACAGACGTGGACTTAGTGGTGGGGGAAATCTGAAGAGACTCAGAGCGTGTCTGGGTTTCTTTAGGTAATCATCTGATACAGATCTATCTTCTGAGAAAGTGGATCAAAATCACACTTTCATCAGACTGCAAATAATGAGACTTAACATGCCCAGACTCAGGAAACAAACAGCTTGAAATTCAAGGCAGCAGTGAAAAGCTATTTGGCATTCGTTGTCAGAGGAAAAATTAATTTTGCTCATATTTTGTCAAAGCGCCTCATTAAAGTACTTCAGGGCCTATGGGGTTTTGCAGGATTGAAAGCAATCCAAGCCAGCCCAGGCCACGGCACCACCACCGACTGCCCACTTCAGCCGGCTGCACCCTGCGCCTGGAGTGGCTGTGTCGCTTGGGTGCACTATTGCACGTCCCCCTGCTGCAGCTCCCAGCTCTCCCAGAGCTGGCAGAAGTGGGTTGCACACAGGCTTCCCCTGGCAGCTCCTCCAGAGAGGTGACCCCCGCAGCGCCATCCCGGCCCCCCACAGCCCTGCCGGCAGGGCCAGGCTGCTCCCGTCACCTCCTGTCCCCTTTTACCCCCCAGTGCCTCTGGGATACAAATAACCCGCTGGTGTTTCCTCTTCCCGTGCCAGGGCCATACATGCTGTGGCTGCGGCTGCCTCCCGCTTGGGGATTCGCAGCATCCCCAGCCCTTGCTGTACAGTCCTGACTCCACGCTGCTGCTCCAACTGACCCAGCATGTCCCCGGGTGCCACCATCCCATGTCCTCGCCCCAGCAGGAGTGGGCAGCTGCCAGCCCAGCTCCTGCTCCCGTCTCTGCTGCTGACGGCTGGGCTTGAGCCAGGTCCCACCCCTCAGGTAGAAAAACCCCGAATCGGTCTCCTCTGAGGCTCCTTCCAAGCCCTGCATAGCAGATGACGGATGGGCACTAGGGTGTCCCATGGCTGCAGCAGGAGCAGGGAGCAAGGGGCTTTGCTGCCAGCCCTGGCCCCTCAGCATCCCAGTGCCCAGAGGGGTGAAAGGAGGAGGATGACCCCACGCTGTTTCAAGATGTCCACTGTGAAGGCGCTCGTGGCAAGGGTGAAATTTTACCTCCTGGCTTCACCTCTCCCCTTGCTCTTTCCTTACTGTCTCCTTACTCCCATGTTTGCAGGCCCCACATGTTCGTATGGCTGTTGCAACATGCTGAAACTTGTTTTCCTTCTCCTCTTTATAAGGTGTGTGTGCCCCTCTTTCCCCAAAGGAAAAGAAGAGGAGCAAGAAAGAAAAGAAACCCATATATTTGCTGCAGACTCTGACTGGTTTGTGTAATAACGCTGCCTTTCTCTCCTTGTTTTAGGGAGTGCTGCCGATTTTTTGGAGACAATGGCTTGACCTTGAAGGTATTTTTTACCAAGGCAGCACCCTTTGGTGTTCTTTGGACACTCACAAACTACCTTTACTTACATGCAATAAAGAAAATAAACACTACGGATGTCTCCGTGTTGTTCTGCTGCAACAAAGCTTTTGTGTTCTTGCTTTCATGGATCGTTCTGAGGGACAGGTTCATGGGAGTGAGGGTAAGTGACTCCTTATCTCTGTCTCCCTTCTTCCCCCTCAATCTTTTGTCTTCCCTTTTCCCCTTCCCTCCTGCCGTCCGAGTCAAGCAGCAACCCACATGGACGGCCAAGCGGGCGTAGAAATCCTTGTGGAGCAGGGATGCATCCTTCCCTGCGGCCTGCCCAGGCACCCACCAGCTCCCAGAGCCCCCAGTCTCCCCCAGCCTGCTACCTTTATGCATTTTCCTTCAGAAAAGAGGTAACTTGCTCCAGAGCATGGCAGGAAGGATAGATGCTATCTCCATGTTGCCATGGACATACATCAGCCCTTGCCTGCCCCTTCCGAGTCACAATTCCCAGGCTGTGGCACCAGAACTAGTTGTTTCCAACCACACATTCCCGCAAGCCCCAGCTGCACACAACGCTTTTCTGGTCCCAAACTGTGAATTGAATGGATCCTCGCCTTTCTTATGCCCAGCAGCAGGCTTGCAGGGTGGCACAGTTATCCTTTGCCCCCATGACAGGCAGCAGCAGCTGCAGAGAGGAGAGCTGGGCTACCCTTGCCCACTCATGGCTGAAGCGTGTGTGTGCGTCGCTGGTGGACGATCGGCGTGATGCCAACTATGGGGACTTGTGTCTGGCCAGCAGCCATGGGCACGGGGCCAGGCAGCAGGGCAGGCAGGCCTGCTCCCGCAGGGCTGCTCTCCTGGTGGCATCCCAAATGTTTGCTTACACCCTTAGTCCCCATGCGAACAACCCTCTCCACAGTGGCAACAGAGCTGTATGCAGGGTGGGGTATCAGAAACCCCTGCAGCTTCCTGCTGACCCTGTTGCCATTTTGGTGGCCCTCTGCATGCCGTGTCCTCTGGCAGCAGAGCCGGGTGGGTGGGAACCCACCACCCCGGGGCCAAGGGCATCCTGCCCGGGTCAGGAGTAACTGCAAGGAAAAAGCGCCAGAAGGTCCCTGCTGCCTCGCTGCACCAGCAGGCACTTACTAACAGCAATAATGGTAATAAACTAACAGCAATAATGGTAATAATACCTATTTTCCGCCCACCATTTGAGAAGCTCTCTGCTCACCCACCCGGGCAATGCTTTTAGTGCTCAGAAGAGGGTTGTTAGCCCTTGCTGCATGGAGCAACTGAGGGTTAACTTTTTGGGAAGTGTTCCTCTCCAGCAGGAGAGCTTGGCCAGGCTTGTGGTGGTGGCAGCCAAGAGGCTGCTCAGGGAGTCAGGGAATCGTTGCAAAATGTACCTGCAAAAAGCCCGACCTGGCCAGCTGGTGTCTGTACTTGCCCACCCATCTGCCCAGGTAGCCGTACCCTGAAAACAAATTAACCGGGGTTTTTGAGTACAGAAGTCAGGGTATCCTGAAATGATCCTGGAGGCAGGGAAGCGTCACTGTTGTCATAGCTGGACGTGCTTGCCATTTTGATAAAGGTAAAAAAAACCACCGTATTTTTGTGGTCTTCAGCCATCTGGTGACACTGTCGGCTGCAGTGCTGGTGGGACACCAGGAGAGGAGGTGTGTAGGGGGCTGGCTGCTGAACTCCTGCATGTGCAGCTTGCTCCTTGGTCTCCGCATGCCATCTCCCACCACTGGATACAGCTGTGGGCTGAGGGGAGAGAAGCCGACCTGCATGTAGGGATACCCACACCGGCACACACACCCTGGAACAGAGATGCTTCTCATCCTCTCCGGGGTACATGGCCATGTGTGAAGAGCCAGGGTGATTAGGGGCTCTTCGGTAGCTTCCTGGCCAGGCTAGGTCTTGTGTCATGGCAGGTGACATGTGCTGGGGGACAAATCCTGCTCTGGATCCCCCCCCTTCCCAAAGGGGCAGAAGGAGTGGAGGGAGAAGGAAGGCAGACCTGAGTGGTGGTCTCAGCCATGTCCAGCTGTCCCTCATTTCTTGTTAGCACTGCCCTGGGAAAGACCGACTCCCTCAAAACCCAGCAGCAATGAAGGAGAGCAGGTGCCAGGGTGATAGAGGCCGTGTGATGCTCCTGCCACATGTCCCAGCCCCTCACCGTGGCACCTGGCACTGAGAAGGGGTGGCAGGGGTTACTTCCTGAGAAGCCACCTCCATCCCAAGCAGGAAAATGACCATCTCTCACACCAGTGATGGGCCAGCAAGGGGCCTGGGTGCAGGGGGAAGGGGCTTGCGGGAGGACTGGGCTATTTGCTCTCAGGCAGGTATGTATCCTCACTGGTGACAAAATGTGAGTGAGGAGGTGTTTGTCCCTAGAGACTGGCAGGGCACAGGGCAGCAGAGAATTCCTGCTGCCCAGCTTCATTTGGTACTGTGGGAGCGCTGGGGACACTTCTGTCTGCAGAGGGATGTAGCGTGGAGTCTCCTGGTGAGATGCATTTTCTTCCCTCATACTTCCCTTTTCTGTACAGCTCGTATGAAAAGCAGCAGACATGGAGGGTGGCGCTGCCTGGCGTTCCGGGGGATAGCCTCAGGATGAACCCCAAAACAAAGCCTTCTTCCTGGGGCTGGCAACCAGGAGGAGGGACAGCTGCTGGGGCTTCTCCGGGAGCAGCCTAGGGACTGTGAGCCAGCACACAGCCCTGCCCCAAAGCTCACTGTCCCTTGGGGCCACGCTGTGTCAGAGCAGACGGGGCTGCAGGGGGGACAGTGCCTCACCCTGTGTCGAGCAGGAGCCCTCCCACGCTCCCACTCCATGCCCCCGGCAGCACAGCAGGATGGGTAGTGCTGCAGCAAAGCTCTGACCGCACGTTTGGGTGTCCCTGTTCACACCTGCTGCAGGAGAGGCTAGGTGAGACAGGCAGCATCTCAGTGGGGTTTAAGGATGTACAAGTATCCTACTTGGCCTTCAGAAGTGCAACTGGTAGATCTACAAGCACTTAAATTACAATTTGGCTGGAATTTAAATGTAAGAGCAAGCTACAAAATCTCATCCTCACCACTCGAGCACTTGTAAGTGCCTATATCTCCTGTAAGGAAGTTGCATTTCTCCCCGTTTCCCTTCACTGTGCCCAGAGCAATGGTCCAGCTGGGCTGCGAGCCGCCGCATTGCTTTCAGAGAAGACACGCATGTGGTGAAGCTGTGAGCGCCTGAAGTGCTGCCTCTGCAAGCCCCGCGGTGCTGCGGCATTTGCTGCAGGCCGGCAGCCGTGGCGTGGCGCGGTGCAAGCAGCCTGTCATTGCCGCTAATGACGTGCCTGATAGACAGGCGGAAAGGCTTCCAGAGAAAGCGTATGTGACACGCCTGGCGTGTCTCAGGCGGGTGAGAGGTGAGGCCAAGACCCATCTGACACTCGTGATACACTAGATAGGAAAGGCAAGGACCTCTGCCCCAGCAAAACTGTTTGCAGACAGCATTTATTTGCTTTGAGCTTTGATTTTGGTGTTTCCCTCCATGCTCCAGTAAATAAAACAGCTCAGGATCCAAGAGAGCCATTGCTTGCAAGTACCTCCTGTGTACGTAACTTATAGACCAGCACACCTGCCACTGGGACTTGGAAATAACTATACTGTCAAATCCCAAATCATAGGCTTCCTTTCCAACCGGTCAGAGACCCAGCCTCCCGGGAGGTGCTCTGAAGTCAGCCATGCCCTGACATTAAAAGCAAAGCCGGATACTTTTCATTCTGCAGTTCATTAATGCGCCCTCCAAGTTTCCACTGCAGTGGCGTTGCAGCCGCCAAGAGGGACTCCCGCAGGCTCCCCTCGCTGACACGCATGGAGGGGCCGGCTGGTTGCCACAGCGGCGTGTGGCTGTGGTCACCTCCTGGTCTCAGGCTGGACAAGCCCGGCTGGGAGATGGCCACACCTGGAGCAGATGCTACAGAAAACGCTGCATCTGCCACTCTTTGTCACCTGGGCTGTAGCACAGGGGCTGCGGAAGGGCTGGAGTTGCCATCTTTCAGATAAGCCCGAGCCATGTATCTTGCAGCTCTACGAAGAGCCACACTGAGTCAGAGCAAAGGTGCTTCTGCCCCAGGAGCGTGGCTCCAGCAGCTGCCTGTAGTGGACACCTAGAAAAATCTGTCTAAACAGGAAAAGCCTATAATGATATTTCCTCATGAGACTTTCCAGCCTCCAGCAATTTCAGGCTCAAGGACTTCCTGAGATGGAAGTGATGTTCCTATAGTTAATAGTCCTTGATGGATTTTTTTCTTCCATGAGTTTATCCTTGTAGACTTTTCACATCCACAGTGTGCAACACCAAAGCTGTCCTTGGCGGAATTATATGTTGCGTGAAGACAAATCTCTTTTTCATTGTTCTGCACCTGCCCCATGCTAGTCTCATTCAGTGACCTTTTTTCTTGTGCCTCTGAAGCCACACAGAGTGTCTGAATTTTTATTTGACAAGCACCAGCACGCTGACATGAGAGAACTGCTGAGGGCTGCTGAGCTTCTTCAGTCCCGCCTATCTGAAACAGCCCCATGTTGCTGTAGAGCCACGCATCGGGATTTTTTCTCTCCTTTCCTTAAAAAGAAGCCTGTCCAGGACTGCAGGGCCCAGTTACACCACCACCAAGCTGTGCTGTAGAAATGATGCCCCACACCTGTGCATGGAGGGAGCTGATGCTGCCGGGGCTGCAAGCCAAGATGCCATATCTGAACCTCTCCAAATTTGCAGCGTGCACCCCCAGCTTTTGCAGCTTGCACCAGCCACTGCTCTGATCAGGTCATAAATCAGCATCTTCGGAACCTGCCGCCCCCCGGCGGGGCCGTGCAGGGGCTGAGCAGCTGGGGGAAACCCTGCCCCTCCGTAGCCTGCCGAAGCTCTGCTTATGCAGCATCTTGAACAGCAGTACAGCAATTTCTAGACTCAGTCCCCCTCTTGCTGAGGTGCCATTAGCAGCTGTATTTTCCAGGCAGTGTCAGTTTCTGCTGATTTGGGCTTTTTTCTGCCTTTACCTTGTCATTCTACAGCAACATCTTTGGAGAAATTGATCCCCTTCTGCTTGCAAAAGTGGGGCATTTTTCTCTTAGGGGAGTTTGGAGGTGTTGATGTCAGGGTGCAGGAGGGATCTGCTGGGTGATTGTGGAAGCTTTATAGGGGACCCCCCCGCCCCGGCACCAGCCCCAGCTCAACCCAGGGAAGAGGCTGCTGGTGCTGTCGGGATGGGGGCCTGCGGCTGGAAAAGGGGTTCCCCCGCTGCAGCTTGCTCATCAGGCAGCAGCAGAGCCTGGGGACACAGGCTTTGCCCCTGTATCTTCACAGCAGCCCCAGCATCTCTGGCAGTGAACGGGAAAGGTGAGAGGAGGCCATTGATCTTGAATGTGTAGGCAGCCACAGCCTGTGGATGGGACACTGGGAGAGGGGACAGTTGGCTGGCACTAATCCAGCTACGGGTGAAAATAAGCTCGTTTTTATCCCAATCACTTTAGAAGCATCACCATGACTGTACAGCCAAAGGGGATGTGGTCTAAGCAGGGCATCCCTCGCACCATTTCAGAGCCAGGAAGCAGGGAGCATGCAGAAAGCCCTTTCCACCCCAGAATTACCACCCGGGGAGGCTTGAGGCATCTGTCAGGACAATCCCAGAGAAGCCACAGGGGTCTCTTACTGACCCTGCTGAATCAGGGACAGCCTGTCCCCCGCCCTCCTTTGGGCGAGCCCCTCCAGGCATTGCTGTGGGCCTGGCTGGCTGACTAAACCTCCCTCTGCTCTCTGAAATGACACGTCTTAACTGGAAAGTAGTTGCATGAGCTTAATTCTCCTGTTTATTTCAAAAACCTTTTTCCTCCAAAACCTCCACAGGACTCAAAGCCTTTCCTGCAAGTGCCAGGGAGTTATTACTTGTGTATTATTGTCACAGGCTGCAGGGATGAAGGCTGATGGGAAGACTCAGTGACGGAGATGAAATCCCCCCCTTCAGCTCGGTCCAAGACCCTGGGCTGCCACACACCCCCCCGGGGCAGCCGCTCCCCCGCAGCTCTGCCTGCGGCTTCTCTGCAGCCGGGGAAGCTGCGAGGGGAGGCAGCATTGGCTCTCTGGCTACCGGCCTGGGCTTGCTACTCATTTTCTACATAAGCCAATGATGCAGAAGTACTGCCCTCTCATTTAGAGCTGCTCTCATGGGGTTTTTTTCCATGTTGGGGGTTGTCCAGTAACACTTGCTTTCTTTCTTTGTCTCCAACCAGATTGTGGCTGCTATATTTGCTATTGCAGGGATAGTTATGATGACGTACGCCGATGGGTTTCACAGCCACTCCGTTATTGGGATAGCCCTGGTGGTGGGCTCTGCCTCAATGTCTGCTCTCTACAAGGTAAGCACACCTGGGTCTTCCCCCCGAGAAAGATGCCAGTCACCCCCGTCACTGGCATTAACTGCTCCTGTCTTAATTGCAAACCTCCATGCAGTTCAGTGCCACATGCCTTTCTTTGAGGGGCTCTGCCATAAACACGCTGACTCTGCAACACTGCACTCGGGTAGTCGCTTGCTTTGATGCCTGCCCTCGCTTAGGATAAAAACTCCTGCTTCCTGGGAAGTCTTCTCCAGTGCCTGCAGGAGGACTTACAAATGCCCCACTTTCTTGAAAAATTAGGCTGCTTTTCCGTAGGTGCTGGATTTAATTACTCACTCTGGAAGTGCCCTGCAGAGATTTAGCTTCTTTTCCAAGTCACTGTGTTACCTCCCCTTGCCAGTCCTCCTTCAGTGGCATGCGTAGCCTACGCTGGGCTTAAAATATTGCTTATCATGGAAATAATCGTGTGCTTAAATTCCAAAGCACATGCCTATGAATCAGGGTCTCATCCTGACCAGCCGGGCACACAGCGCTGTGTAAGATGGACATGCAGGCTTCTCTGCTGGGCAGCGAGACGTTTCACTTAGCCTGAGACACGAATGTGCGTTTGCCTCTCTGCTGCTCATGGCACTGAAATTCACAGTCCGCAGAGAGGAATAAGCACCTGTAGGGTGCAGTTCACCCACCCTGGCTCAGACGCAGAGACTGGGATGAGGTGCAGACATCTCCATCTGGTCTAATAAATTGCACCGTACCAGTCCTCCCAACACACACTGGCCAGGCAAGCCCTGCAGCCTTAACACAAGCAATGCAGGGAGGCTCGCCAAACTGAGAAGCATCTGGCTGGGTCCCTCAGCGCGGTGCTGCAATGCTTTCTGCTCACTTTTTCAGATCGCCCTGTCTCTTACATAAGGGAGGTCACGAAGTTTCACGCAGCTCTTTCTTTCCTTTAAAAGAGCATTTCCTTGCCAGACCAGAGACGTGGCACTCCAGACCCAAGGAAACGCCATGGCTCTGGAGTCATCTGCAGGCAGGGGGGGTTATTCAAGGCTAGAGCCTAGCTCTGCCCCTCTCCCATGGCACCGCTGCTTCTTGGGGGGACAGGGATCTCAAGGCTGCCTTCTGGGGATGAGTTCCCGGGGAGGAAGCGGTCCGGCGCTGTGAGCACGCGTTGGGAGGCAGGGAGAGCGGTGCTCACAGGCAGGCCATGGTGCACAGGGGGACAAGGAGGGAGGAAGGCCAGGCAGCACGGACTGTGCTTGCTCACCACCGCAGCGCTCCTCAGGTGGCAGCTCAAAGCCTGGACCAGTGATGTCCCACGTAGGGAGACCACAAACATTGCTTCCTCTCCTCCCCCCTGCCCTGCTCCACCAAGTCTAGTTTTAATGTCAAATATTCCAGAGCTTTTCCGGAAGGGAGCATGCAGAACAAAGACTGAAGGGTGTAGACTAGGGTGAGCGCCCTTCCCTTTCAGGAGGTGCATGGCCAAAGGTGCTGAGTCCCCTTCCCGCACGGGCTCATTTGGCAGCTGCCCCTCCCCGTGCTCCCGGGGGTGCCAGGAGGGAGAAGGCTGGGGCACACAAGCTGCTCTCCACAGCTTCACGAGCAGCCATCTCAAGTGTCCAGCAAGCATCACCACATAGGTGCTGGCTGACACCACTCAGCACCCAGCCCCTCGGCCCCAGGCACTGGCCAGCGGGCCAGGAGGCCAGGAGCCACCAAAGCCAGGACACCAGCGTCCAGAGGAGTGGTGCAAGAGCATTTTAAACCCGTGTGTTTTCCTCTTGTAGGTTTTATTCAAACTTCTTTTGGGCAGTGCTAAATTTGGAGAAGCTGCCTTATTCCTGTCTGTCTTAGCTGTCTTCAATGTCCTCTTCGTTACCTGTATTCCCGTCATCCTTTATTTTACCAAAGTGGAGTACTGGAGCTCTTTCGACATCGTTCCTTGGGGAAACCTCTGTGGATTTTCGATTCTCTTATTGAGTGAGTAGACAGGGGCTCTCGCACTGGTGAGGGTGGAGGAGGGTGCCAGAAGCTGGCTGCTGGCGGAACCTGCAGACCTCTGCCATACCAGAGCTGTTTTCTCTTCTTTTCGACCTAATTATTAGCTTGAGAAACCGTGCAGAAAGCCCATTCCTAGGTGGCAATGTAGAGCCCACTTCTGCTGTTACTGCCAAGCCAAAATATCGTGGCCCTCATTAGAAGGTGCTGTGGAACTAAACTTTAAATCTTGTCCTAACTCCTACTCGTGAATTCTGCCTCACAGAGACAAGTGACACTTGCCCAGGCTGTGACGGGAAGCAGCCCTGACGGCGGGGCATTGCCTTGGGCTCATCAGCATCCCCCGAGCAGGCAGGTTAGGCCAGGCCAGTCAAGGCCAGCCACCGGCACCTCTGCTGACTTCAGTAATAGCTAATTGCTATGCCTAAAGAGCAGGAAACTTATGAAAATGTAGTGTTGCATAGTGCTGATGGGGATTTGGTAGGCGGCACTCCTCTCTTCTGCTGCCGCTGCTGCGCCACCAAGGGAACCCAGCTTGGGAGAGATGCCAAATCCAAGCTTTAATGATTCACAGTCATCAGAAATGGGATGCTGTTCCTTGTTAAACTAGATGTGTTGACTCTGCTGCCACAGTTGGTCCCTAAGCTGGGCGACGGCATCACACCTCCTAAAACTTCCATTTCCACTGGAAATAGCCCTTCTCCAGCCCCACTTTGAGTCCCAGCTCCTTTTACCCTGAACAGTCACAACGCTTGACTCTAGAAGCACCTCCAGTTTACTTACCAGTGGGCTCAACAGAAGCTCTGTTTTCTGTAAGGAAGCAGTGCAGAACTTGTCAAGCGATCGCTGGGGTGTGCAATGTATAGGTACTGCTAGAAAACAGTCAGAGCCCCAGCTGCTGACAAGTTCAATATTGGCAAGGCTCTCCTGGCTTTGTGAAAGCTAATCACCTTAAAACAAGGGTGAATTTGGTCCAAATCAATTATTGATTTGTCACAAGACACTCCATGAACAGTGCATGGTATTACAGTGGAGATATTATAATCATTCAGTTGTAATGATATTATAATTTCATTGTATGAAATTATATTTAGCAAGTTCCTGTCTGGAAGAGGGTTAGATTTACAGCACCTTCCACCTGCAGCTGGAGGCAGCTTTTCTACAAAAAAAAGGATCCAGCCAGAAGCGACTGTTGGGCTGAAATCTCCCAGGTGAAAAGTGCTGAGTCTTTCAGCAGGGCAAAGAGGATTGCTGTACAGAGCGGGAGTCACTGCACGTTACACTGAGAGACAGGTTGTACCCACCCGATCCCGCCACTAGACTCCAGCAGTGGTAAATAAAGTATAAATGTTTCAAGTGACATTCCCTCTGCCTCATTTCACTGTAGTAAAAGATGTTTTTCTTTCCTTCTTCAGCATTCAATATTCTACTAAATTTTGGGATTGCTATTACCTACCCCACTTTGATTTCTCTTGGAATTGTACTGAGCGTCCCAGTGAATGCGGGTAAGAATTTCTGCCTTGCATCTTAATGAATACATTAAACCTGTGGCCTTTCAAATACACAACTGGGATAAAAGCAAATAGCTTTATTAAACATGTTTTGCATCTTCTCTCAAAGACTTATGAAGATCACACTGATCTTCATGACATTACATGAATGTTCATAATCTCTAGAATTTCTTTTTAAATTACTGCCCGAAGAAGCCAGCGTGCTGAAAAACAAACTAGATTTGAAGTCATCCTTCTCTGGGCTGGGATGAAAACTCATGGAGGAGTAGAAATCAATTCTTAATGAGTTCTTCAAGGCAGGCTTAACGCTAAATTGAAACAAATAAAAGTGCTTACATTTTAGAGCAAGTATGTATTGGTAATTCTGCTTGCCTTGGTAAATAACACTGCGGGTGTTTATCAAGTACACCGGACAATTCAGTTGTGGGCACGGCCTGGTACATTGTCAGTTTTGTGAATTTTAGTGCAGGCCAAGAGCCTGCAGAGCCCGAGAGGGCTGGGCAGGGGAGCGCAGGGGCAAACCTGGCCCAAACCAAAGCCACCTCTCCCCAGCCAGGCTCCTAAAGCCCAGCATGCTGAACTGGTGCCCTGGCGCAGGAGGCAGCTCCCAGCTTTGTGCTGGCTACACGCAGGCAGAGCCGGGCTTCGCTGGCTGCCCCGGCAGACTTCAGTACCCAACGGCGTGCTCCCCACCAGGGTGCGTGCGTGGCTCAGCGTGTGCAGGGTGTCTTACGCAGCAGGGCAGTAAGGGTGAGAAGAAAAATTTTCACGAAGGAGCTGCTGTGCCAGGGAAGGGAAATGCCCTTTTCTCTGCACACCTGGACCTCCCTGTGCTGTTGGTGAGCAAAGGAGACGATGCTGCTGCAGACACCAACTGCAGCTCCAGGCATCATCTCCTTTTGTGCCCTGAGCCCACAGGCCAGCTTTGCCTGTTCTGAGGGGGCAGTACCCTGCTGTGTGCTAAACCGGCGGGAAGGGTAGTCTCCCTGCCACCATCTCCTCCATGGTCATGTTCTCCTGCCCCAGCCACCCTTCAGAGCCAGGGAGGCGAGGGGGAGGGAAGGGGATACTGCCCTAATGCTTTGTCCCACATAATAATACCCGTTCAATGTCCCACACAGTTGTTGATCACTACACGAGTGAAATTGTCTTCAACAGTGTTCGAGTAATCGCCATCATCATTATTGGCCTGGGCTTCCTCCTGTTGCTCTTGCCAGAGGAATGGGATGTCTGGGTAATAAAGCTCCTCACACGTCTCAAAGTCCGGAAGAAGGAAGAAATCCCTGAAGGGAATGGAGACATTGCTTCAGGACTGCCTAACAAAAGCCGGAGAACTCGCCCCTCCATGTCATCCTTTGCTCATTAAATGCTCTTTTTACCAAAACTTTGTGGTTAACCTTATATATGATGATGCAAAGGTCTTTTCTTGGGAAGAAGCACACCTGTCCAACACGGTGTACATACCTGTACAGTTTTGATATGATCACCATCTAAGGCATCGAGTCTTGGCATGTCCAGTTTGCTTGTACTTTTTTCACATCAGACCTTTCACTTAAGTAGTACACTGAAAAAAAAAAAAAAAACTGCAAACCAAGAACCTCTCTTCTCTTTTTAAATGAATGTAATATATAGTCAAAATATATTATTTGCATAGGTTATTTTAAAGAATGATTTTCATGAAAAGCAGGGCAGACATTTTGAACATTAGGTACCGAATGATGCATTGCACACTGTGATTTAAAAGAAACAAATGCTATGCTACATCACACGTTTATTTTTGACCAGAGCTGTACTCTAAAAGTTTTCAAGGAACCAAAAGGGAATCTTTTTGGGGACAGGAAGATGGGGGGAAGAGTGGAAGGAAGGAGGTTTGGAAATCACTCTACGTAGATGAGCACACCTTGCGCTGCAACCAGAAGAAAATTCAAGCGCTAAAAATGCTTGCACTAAAGCACTAGAGAGAAAGCAGTATAGAGCCCAGATCTCCTTATTCTGCACATGACTGTAGTCCACGTTTAAAATCATGCAAGAGAAATCCAGTGCCTTCTACACAACTCTTGTCTTTATCCACGCAGAACCAGGTCCCACCGCGAGGCCCTTGCAATGGCAGGGCTCGGGCTTGTGGCCCCGGGGGACCCCAAATTCCCACCGGCATCAGGACGTGCTCCCCCCTATACGTGCCGTGGCTTCTGTGGGAACGCAGGGCCCAGGGGACTGCAAGTTTGCGTGCAGGAGACCTGGTTCTCTTCTCACATGCACAGGTTTTACCCCTGTGTGGAGCTGCGCTTAAGTAACACCAGTGTGAGGAAGGGGAAGTCTTGGTCATGTGTGGGACAATCTGACCGAAAAATGATCAAAGGGGCTGGCAAGAGCGTGGTTGCTGAGGTACAGTCTGAGAGCACAGACTAAGGGGGTGAATCGCCAGTTGCTTTTACTCCATAATTGTGAGTGTTAAAGAGTTAAAAATGTAAGATATTTACATCAAATGTAACACTTTTTATGAAACTTGTAAGCACCAGGATGTTTACTTACGCGATTTTGGTTCGCCATTAAATTTCTATCTGTGATAGATCACATGCTATGTAAAAAGGGGGGGGGGGAGGTTATAGTTTACTATTTTTGAAGTTTACATTGTTGCATACAAAATTAAAAGTGTTCTTTTGAACTGCTGCCATAGCCTAAGGGTCCCTGCTGCCACTGAGGCCCTCTTTGTCTCAGGCAGGGGTGGCATCCACTTTAAAACATTTTAGCAAATCAACTTCAGATTCCATTATCTGTTTGGCAAAGCTAAATAATAAAAGATTTTAAACTCACCCTTGGTCAATGCTATCTGTTTCCTTCTCTTGACTGCACCTTTATTCCAGTTTTAATGTGGGTAGTCTTTGGCCAAAGTGATCATAAGGGAGAGACACGATCATCAAAGCAACCAAGGCTGGAACTGATGCTCTGCTTGCCAGCCTCTCCTCAACGGCAAAGTCTGCTCCAGGCTGCCTGGACAAATCCATCTGGAGAGCTGACATTAGGCATCAGTCAAGAAACACGTATCTGGCAGAAGCAGACCAAAGGAAAAGCTGACTTTTCTTTGAAACCATCAGTGAGCAGCCATACATGTTTATGCTAACAGGTATTTAAGGGCTATGGATGGGACATGAGTTTGTACGTTAATAATTAGGCCCTAGTCCAGGCTGTATGTCGTTCCCTACATATCTCTTCATGGCCAAACAGACACTAGAGACTTGATAACAGACCTTATACACACAAGCAAAAATCTGAGACTGTGGGAAGCTGCTCGCAACCACTGTCCCTTCCAGGGTTACACACCTGAATTTTTAAGTCTCTTTCTTTGGGAAGCAGGGGAGGGTAAGGCACAGGGCAGGAGCACAGGTACAAGTCTAGTAACTGGTTTGAAGGGCACACACAGACTTGATCTCAACCCTCCTGGCTTAGAGTTTACTCCATCTTCGGGCGTATTGTTTTGTCATCCTCAAAGTACCCCACACCCCTCCCCAAGGCCCCTCTCTGAGGCAAGGCCAGAGAATAATGTACAAACAGTCCTTCCATTTTCTGTAGTCCCAGCAAGTGACATCATCTGTCATTGCTGCACTCCACTTTCCTGTGTGTTTGATGCAGTCTGGTAGGTATCCAAAGGGCTCTAAATGCCACTTTAAAAACTGCAGCTAATGTGTGTTTATTACTAAAACGGCAGCAGATTTTTTAACATTCAGTATGGATTGGGGGGGAATTTATGTAAAACTCCGTGACTTACCAGATGCAACTGTCATTGCTTCTGTTGGCTCATCCTTCCTGAGAACAAGCTAAACACACACAAGGAATGGGATTTCAAGCAGCAATGTATTACAACCTCCCCCCTGAATAGGAGATGAGCAAACTAGATTTACCCATGTTAAGCAATTCTAAGCTACACATAGACAAATTAATCAGATGAAGTGACCTATATTTCTTCAGGCAACGTCTTGGTTTAAAGATAAACACCTGACTTGACAGTGAGCAGCTGCTTAACAAAACCTTACAGACAGTGAAGCCCAGGATGTGATTAGGAGAATGTCAAGAAAGCAGCATGTCCAGACTGGTACGTGCGTGCATCTGTAAGCGTCAAAGCTTCATAGATCTGAAGCTGAGGAATGAAAGGAACTGGAGTCATTGGCTCCCATCAGAAGGACAAGGCAGAGAGCAAACCTTTCTGAGAAGGCATTAGATGTAACTGGGCCACCTTTCAGGTGAGGGTAAGATTGAACCCTCCTGATCTTGGACTGTTACAGGATTCCCAGGACAATTTCACTGCCTTGGAGGTGAAGGCTGGGTCATGGCAGGCTCCCCTGCTTGCCCTCGCAGGCCAAAGCAGTGTGAGCAGTCTCTGCAGCACCCTGCGAGTCAGACCCACTGCTGGCCTGTATGGACCCCACACAGCTCTGCAGGGCTGTACCTTCTCTGCAGAAGAGAGCAACACAAGCCTGGAACCAGCGCTTTTAACCCACTCTTGGCCACCTCAAACCTCCTCCAGAGGCAGAATTACAGGTCCCTGCAGCATCAGACCTTGCTGCCTGGTGTCTTTGAAGCTGGTCTCCTGCATCTCCGCTGTGTGGCTCCTGCCCCTGCAGAGCACTGCCAGCTACCGGTGTGCACCCTTGTTCAAGGGCTGACCTGGATCCTCAGCTTTCTGCCCCAACTTAGCCCTCACAAAGTGTCTTTGCTCCTCCAGCAAAGGGGGAAACCAGTAATGATCCACTGGGGCTGTTAAAACAGCAAGTTGACAAAAAATTTCAGGAAAAATAAATAGCATCACCAGACCCCATTGCAGCTGACAGCTTTTGCTGCCGCACAATACAGCGGTGAGGAATCCATGGGAAGGAACTGCAGTTCTCCCCCTGCCGTACACGTCTTTCTCCTTGGCCTGTTGTCTGTAATTGTCTCCTGCTGCTACCTTTATCATAATCTTTTATTCCAGCTCTCCACAGTGACTGCATGAGCCTTTCATCAGCACATGAGTCAGAGCTGGGCTTATTTTGAAAAAAGTCTCCTGTTCTTCTGTCTAGGATGGTTGTATTCATATCAGTAGTCTTCAGAAAATAGCTATGAAAGGCAGAAATCCAATCACAATACTCAACAGATGAACAGAAGCCACTGAAACCAACATGTAGCTTTACTGTTTTGAGACCTGAGGGTAGACTAGCAGGACCTGTAGATCACCAAGTTCTGGGGCTGAAGTAATGTCTCCTGTAAGCTCAGGGACAAATCACTCATCCCCAGCTCTTCAGGGTGCTCTGTAACAACACTAGTGCAATATTGAGTTGGTCAGTGTTAATACAGACAGTATCTTCAATCTATAGGGAAGGTAACATCACCAGGTGGACACGATTTCTGGGCAAAAACCTTTCTGCTACTGTACCTGCAGGCCTGCAAAGCCACTGGAAAGTGAAGGTTTCCCTGTGCAGTGAATACAGAAGTCTTCATTGACTTGTGTAGCTCTGGATCATATTCCAAATAAACTCACAAGTCTGCACAACAGAAACACATGTGAAACACCCCTCCACTGAAAAGAATGTCATACATAGTTCTCCAGCACTTCAGAAGCCCTAGAAATAGCACCAGTCACCTGCCTCGGCTACATGGACTTGGAAAGCAGGCTGGGACTAGGGGGGCTACACAGACTCAGAAAGCAGGCTGGGGCTGGGAAGTTCTTCAAGGAATGGGCAAAGAACAGCAGCCAGAAGCAATGCAGCTGATGTAAAGCAGGAGCACAGGAGAGCTGCTGATGGGATCAGGACAGAAATGCCTTTTGGGAAAAACTTCCCAGGGGAAGATGCCCACCCGCCCCTTCCTCCAGTATGAGGAAACGGGGTCTGTGCACTTGCTCTAAAGTCATAAACTACAGGGAGTTTGGCTCCACATCCCTGATTTGCACTGCAGAAAGGACGGAGTCCTTCAAGGCCTCCAAACCTGAGCTACTCCTTGGCAAAGGCCGAGGCTGAGAAGCTTCTTTCACAGTCCAGTCCTCATGCAAGCTGTCTTTGCAGAAACTGCCAGTTTAATGAGCTCATCGTTATTACAAGAGAAGCAATTAGATCTTCTTCTTTAGCTGGCATGTTCTAGGGCATTTCCGTAATAACATGCACCTTATCTAAAAGTCCTGAACATTAAAAAGGGAAATAAGAAAAAAAGGAGCTGAAAGATCTTGTGAAAGTAAAAAGGAAGCCAAATGCCCACCTGCAGCCTAAAAACCTTCTTTTAAGATGAAACCACATTCCTAAGGACAGGACCAGTAGCTCAAACTAATGTGTCTGAAAATAATACGCCTCATATTTTTCTCTTCTACCTGAAAGTCTGTTAGAGGGATCTTCATATATGCACAAGATCATTCTAAAGAAGGTGGTAACCAGTATTTCTCCATGCACATCGCAAATACACTAGGATGCAACCAACTTCTCAGTAATGAAGAGTGAAATTTACAAGGAGAGTTACAATTCTGGAAAAGGCTTGAACAAGGGAGGTTGTGGAGCTCACATTAGTAGTGTATTTAAGAACCTGTTAGGTGCAATTTCTCTGCAACGATCTAGAGACATCTCTCTAATCCTACTGCTGAGCTAGATGATCTCTTCAGAAGACTCAAAAGAGTTTTCCAGCTCTTCATCTCCAGGTTTCCCTCCAGTTCTAGATTCAGTCCACCTAACGTGTCAAGACAGCCATCAGTGCATGGATCACTGCAGAGCATCTGTCACCCAAATGAAGAGAACTAAAGCAGATGTGCTTTAACAGAGTTATCCGCCATAAATTGAGAATCTTTCTGATGAGTGACAACAGTTAGTTTGGAGCCCGTCATCATGTATTTTAGACTTTTTCACCATGTCCGTTACCTCGTGTCTATTAATGCTAAATGCCACCAGCTGTTTTGCTGCCTGGCCACATGAAAGTGAGAGATCCTCTCTTAGTTTTAGTCTTCATTCTCCTGAATCAGTAAAAAATTATGATCAGTAAATGGTTTTTTGATCAATCATTTATGACGACATATAAGAAGACTGGCCTCAGCACAGCTCCTTTGGTAATCTCTCTCCTTCTGAACAGCAATAATTTATTCCCGCTTTGTCTCCTGCCTCACTAACCAGTTACTAGTCCACAAGAAAACCTTCTGTTTTGATCCACAGTAGCTTCCTTTCTTTGGTAAGAAGCCTCATTAGAAACTCTTCAGAAATCTGAGTGCAGTGCTTCCTATTCTCTCAAAAAAAGGGCCAAGATGATTCTGTGGAAAGTCATCCTTCCTTCAGAATCCTTTCAACATGAAAGAACAAGACTTCTGCTCTGCCTTTTCTCAGGGGGGCCAGCAAAGGCAGCCACCAACTCCAAACTCCAGCTTCTGCACGTACACACGACTGACCCAGACGCTTAAAAGATTCTTAAAAGAATACTAAAAGCTGGATTCCAGTGAGGTCCAAGCAGCACGGTCTGTAAGGACTTATAAAATGTGACCTTCCACTTGGATTTCCTGCCCTGCTGCCCACTAGCATACATTACGGACCAGTGAACATAGCTGTGCTGTCTCCCAGTGACAGGTCTCACTGTCCCTCTGGCTTCTGAAGCTGCCAAGTCTTTAATGACTGTAGCCTAGGAAGCAGAGTAAGTTGTGTAATACTCTCCTTGTGATTTTTGGCCAATTATACATTTTAAATGCCTTCCTGACTTGTAAACAAAAACATCTCTCTTTCATTGTGTGATTCTGGATTTGGTTAAAGGCATGTCACTTGCTAGCCTGGCTGCTAAGAAAACTGCTATTTATCTTGGGAACAAATACTCACTGTGTTTGAAAATGATGTTGCCTTTGTGCAACATGTAAGCAATCCCATCTGGTACAGTACACCTATGCTTCACAGACAATGTTTATAGTGAACATAAGGTAATCGGTACAGCTGATGGATTATTAAATACAATACCTGAATGCAAGCATGCAGCTGGATTTTTGATAAAGAATGTTAGGATGTGTTTCAGTCTCAGAGAACTAGGAACCACTTCTTTGCATTTAGTACATAACATGCCACAGAAATTTGAAGGCACACAAATGAAACTCAAAAGATGACTTTTCTTCTTCCATTTACATAGCTTTGAAAGTCTGCATGTAGAACAGGCAGATTCCCGGTTTCCCATCAGGCTTTCTTGCAAAAATCTGATCAACACTGCTGCAAAGCAAGCTTGTCTCATCCTTGGTGGGCCTGAAGAATTGCTAATCAGGAGCCAAGAGAAGAGTAAGAATTAGTCAGACTTCCCACCTTACCATCGCCTGCTTTTCCTAAAATACTCCTTTTTCTGTTTTCTTCCTTCCTAACAACTGAACAAAAATGGAATATTGGCATTAAAAACAAGCGCCTATAATTAATGCAAATGACTTCATCACCTTAAAAGAATCCTAAACCTGCAGTGTTGTTTTTTTTCTTCATCATAATCACCACTCCTCTAGGTAGCCTAGTGATTTTCAGGCTGTGTTCCATAGAGTACTCCACTGATGTCCATGAGAGGTCACAGAGTCAAGCAAGCCTTTTCTCAGCAGATTTCAGATCACTAAACACTCCAGCCTGCACAGATGGCTTAGTCCTTCCTAGTCAAATCCCCTCCAGCGCTACCTGATGAACCCCCACAGCCAGTCCTCCATACGTGCAGAGCTCCCGCAGAGAGCTGCGGTAGCCTCTACGGCTGTCTCTCCCTCAGTGTCCCAAGCCATGTGCTTAATTGTCTATGTTTGTGTCACACTGGCACTCCCCAGTGCAAGGATCCTCATCACAACACCCAGCCGAGACAGCATTATGAGGAAATCAAGGTAAGAGCCCCAACACACATTTAGTTGAAAAATAATGTGATAATACACATTTTCTTAGGGATTCAAAAAATTGATTTGCTACAGTTCTCTTTCTCCTCATATACTCCTTCTTTATTGGTTCAAAAACCCAAATTTTTGCTAACTCATCCAAGGAAGTTTAAGCATATTATCGCTAAAAGGAAATTCATAAAAGTAAAACTCAACACAAATTCTTTATGAAATAACAAAGAGGAGTACACTACATTTCTTAAACTTCTAGAATCTAATATGCCTCTTTTGGATCTTTCTTTGCAAATGTTTGGTATTAAATGCAAGGTTATGTAAAGAGAGAGATGTTTTCTTTATAAATATAGAGTTTAGTATTATCTGTGTCTACTAAATAATGAACCTATTAATTATTAACTAAGGAAATCATTAACTGTCTGCCAGTTCTTAAGCAATTCTCTTACACAGCTCAGAAAATTATTGCTCAAAAAATCAGTGGTCTTTTCTGAAGCCTAATTCTTCAAGAGAGGTATTTAGTTTTTAAAATATTTTTGAAAAGCTATTTTAAAGATAAAAACTACCTTTTCTGTTAAAGAAGGACCTATTTGAAAGAGAACTTGAGTCTCACTGAACCCTAATAAACCACAAAAATAACCTCAGAAAGCAACATAAGGAAGACTTTAAACAATAAAGATGTATAAATGCTTCCCCTCCACAAGAACAAAGAGTGTTTCTACACTTGCCTTCGTAGACTGTATCTTCAAAGCTGACACTACTGCCAAGAGTAGCCCATGAGGGTCTTTAGCCAGTAAAAGGATGAAAGTAGAATCTGAAATTTGGTCATGCAGGATCTCAAGAGATCCGCTCAGAGAGATGCTTGATGTTCAACCGTTAAATTTCTGTTAAAACATTTTCAAAGAGGAGCAGAAAGAGGTGATTAGTGTTTGCAGTTCATCGTGTTTCTTTGCTTAATTTATTCCCTTTTTTAATAGTAAAATCAGGCACAATTAATCCTTGTGATTGTTTTGCTTTTTTTTTTTGTTTAATTATTTTCTTTCACCAGGCATAGCAAGAAACACAAAATCTTAATATATAGTTTTCTCACACTATGTATTCTTTGAATTTTTATTAAGAAAACTGCTTGGTGCCCAACAACAGAAGAGAATAGGCTACCTCACGTAAGATTTTGTTATTATGTCCAGCAAAATAAATACTTGGACACAGGGCTATATTGCTTAAAGGACTCAATTTTAAATCCAGTTCCCTGAAAATCTATCACAGATAAGGATCATATATCAGACTCTTTCAATGCAAGAAAAACAAATTAATTGAGCGCCTGGTCTAAGCACAAAGCTGAACGCAGCTATAGTACACCAAGGAGTGCTTCCACTATTAGTCCTATGGACACCTGGAACAGGCTAATTGCTTCCAAAGTGAAAGGAGAAATCATTACGGTTGCCAATACAGAATCTGCTGGACAAATTTCAATTAAATATGGAGTAAATAAGGCTGTAGGTGAGGAGAGATCTGTTAGATGTTGACTGGAAGGCAAAGCACACACAATGCCGTATCCCAATTAGCAAGAACAGGCACAAAAGAGTCTGAGAGCTGAACCACTGTATAAACTCCACACAATTCACTTTAACACACTGCTGGCAAGAGTTTGAGTGGGAGACAGGCATCTATTTCTTTAACACCTGTCTCGCTAACTGCTAAATGGAAATGTAATTCAAAGGCTTCACCTGTGGCAACCAGCGCACCTAACAAATCTGGATTTTTTTCAGCCTCCCATCTTTCTAAACATTTATGTCTGCCTGGCTATTATAAATATCCTATTTATTACTTCCTGGGCATACTTCCCAAAAGTAAGAGACTAACGATACTTAGAATTGGCTAACTAATAACAAAAAAAATCCACCTCCTTATGATAGCAGTTTAACCAAATGGAAATATTGCCATTAAAAATGTATTAGATAAATTTTTTCTTTTTTTTTTTCTATTCATGCACTTTCTGAAACCAGATCACTAAATTTCCATAATATCCATTACACAGAGTAATTACAATTGTCACCAGTGAGTATTTCTTGGGCTATAGGTCATTAAAGAAAAAACTATTTAGCACAAATCTCCCAGATATGCTATTTGGGCTTTGTGATTAATTATATATAATCACATTATCCCCTCTGTTTCCTGAATGCAGTAACTAAACAACATTACGCGCATGATAAATTTTGAAATCTAAAACACAACTGACATTTTCTATTATCACGTTTCAGTCTTGAGACTAACATTAATTTTCTTTTCAATATTCATGCTTGTAAAGCTTGATTCACAAAAGCTTCAGCATAAAAGGGTCATAAGTAAGCTGTAATATCAATTTACTTCTATATTAATTCTTTTCAACAGAAAAATATAATTGAAGTTCTACTTCTGGAGTGACTTCCACTCACCATAAACCCCCTGTTCTATTAGAAGTTAAATTACTGAATTTCTATCTCTTACCTATCATAGTCTAGCAAACAGAAGGTAGTTAAGCAAATAGCCAGGGACAAGAACATGGACTGTTATATATCACACAGTGTACAGCAGCAGTTGCATTCACTTTGCTCCAAAAAAGTATCCCTTCTAAGGAGCTGGTTAGGTATTTTGACAAACAAAATCCCCTCCAAATCTGGCTGGCTTACAGCAGGCTCTGCTCAAGAAGTGCAAATTCTTGGGCTTCTCTTAAAGTACCTTTCCTTGTGTTGAGACAAGTGAGCTGCCTGCAAGGATAACCTGGCAAGCATGCCCACCACCACCATTCAGAACCACTATCTCATGCTAAGGAAGAAACCTAGCTCAGGCGAGGTAGGTGGTCAGCAACACCCGCTCCCTGATGTGGCTACCAAGCAGCCTCATGCACCAGAAGGCTATCACAGAATCATGGAATAATTTGGGTTGTAGGAGACCTTAAAAGGTCATCTAGTCCGGCCTCTCCTGCAATGAGCAGGGACATCTTCAACTAGATCAGGTTGCTCAGAGCCCCGTCCAACCTGACCTTGAATGTTTCCAGGGATGGGGCATCTACCATCGCTCTTGGCAACCTGTTCGTGTTTCACCACCCTCATTGTAAAAAATTTCTTCCTTATAGTCTAAATCTTCCCTCTTTTAGTTTAAAACCATTACCCCTTGTCCTATCAGAACAGACCCTGCTAAAAAGCTTGTTCCTGTCTTTCTTGTAGGCCCCCTTCAGGCACTGGAAGGCTGCTATAAGGTCTCCCCGGAGCCTTCTCTTCTCCAGGCTGAACAACCCCAACTCTCTCAGCCTGTCCTCACAGGAGAGGTTTTCCATCTCTATGGTCATTTTTTGTGGCCCTCCTCTGGACCCGCTCCAACAGGTCCATGTCTTTCCTGTGCTGAAGGCTCCAGACTGGACGCAGTACTCCAGGTGAGGTCTCATGAGAGCGGAGTAGAGGAGTGGAATCACCTCCCTCAACCTGCTGGCCAAGATTCTTTTGATGCAGCCTAGGATAAGGTTGGCTTTCTGGGCTGCAAGCGCACATTCCTGGCTCATGTCCAGCTTTTCATCCACCAGTACCCCCAACTCCTTGTCAGCAGGGCTGCTCTCAATCCCTTCATCTCCCAGCCTATATTGATACCGGGGGTTGCGCTGACCCAGGTGCCCTGACCCTTTTGAACCTCATGAGGTCCACATGGGCCCAGTTCTTGAGCCCTCTGGATGGCATCCCATTCCTTGGGTGTATCAATCACACCACTCAGCTCAGTGTTGTCTGCAAACTTGCTGAGGGTGCGCTCCATCCCACTGTCTATGTCATTGATGAAGATATTAAACAGTGCTGGTCCCAGTACAGACCCCTGCGGGACACCACTCATCACCGATGCCCATCTGGACATTGAGCTGTTGACCACTAACTCTGGATGTGGTCATCCAACCAATTCCTCATGCACCAAACAGTCCCATCAAATCTGTATCTCTCCAATTTAGAGAGAAGGATGTTGTGGGGGGGCATGTCAAAGGTCTTAGAGAAGCCCAGATAGACAACACCTGTAGCTTTTCCCTTGTCCACTGATGTAGTCACTCCATCATAGAAGTCCAAGAGGTTGGTCAGGCAGGACTTGCCCCTGGTGAAGCCATTCTGGCTGTTTCAAATCACCTCCTTGTCTTCCACGTGGCTTAGCATAGCTTCTAGGAGGATCTGTTCCATGACCTTCCCAGGCACAAAGGTGAGGGTGACAGGTCTCTCATAGTTGCCGGGATCCTCCTTTCTACCCTTTTTAAAAATGGGTACATTTCCCCTTTTCCAGTCACCAGGGACTTCACCTGACTGACATGACTTTTCAAATATCATGGAAACTGGCTTGGCAACTACATTCAGCCAGTTCCCTCAGGACTCTGGGATGCATCTCATCAGGTCCCATAGACTTCTGTATGTTCGGGTTCCTCAGGTGGACACAAACCTGATCTTCTCTCACAGTGGGAGGGACTTTGCTCCCCCAGTCCCCCCTGCTTTGCGGTCGATCCACTCCAGAGGTGTGGGAAGAGAGGCTGCCAGTGAGCACCGAGGTAAAAAAGTTGTCAAGTACCTCAGCTTTCTCCTCATCTGTTGTTACCAGTTTGCCAGTCTGGCTCATCAGGGGGTGTACACTTTCTTTGACCTTCTTTTTGTGGCTGACATACCTGTAGAAGCCCTTCTTATTATTCTTTGCATCCCTTGCCAAGTTCAGCTCCAGATGCGCCTTGGCCTTCCTGACCTCCATCCCTACACAACCGGACAGCTTCCCTATACTCTTCCCAAGAATCCTGTCCCTGCTTCCACTGCCTGTGCATCTCTTCGTTGCCCTTTGGTTTGACCAGCAGGTCTTGACCCAGCCATGCTGCTCTCTTGCCTTCCTTTCCTGATTTCTTACACCTGGGGAGTGAGAGCTCTTGCACCCTATGGAAAGCATCCTTAAAGATCTGCCAGCTCTGTCCTGCTCCTTTGCCCATGAGGGCAGTTTCCCAGGAGGTACTACTGACTAACTACTTGAAGGGTTGAAATTTTGCTTTCCTAAAATTCAGGGTCCTGACTTTACTCTTCGCCTGACCCATAGCTCTCAGGGCTGTGAACTCCACCCGTGCATGACCACTGTAGTCCAGGCTGCCTCCAATCTTCCAGTCACCAATTAGCTCACTTGCACTGGTGATCACCAAGTCCAGTACTGCATCCCCTCTGGTGGGGCTGTCTATTACCTGGCTTAAGTTATCTTCAAGACAAGCTGCTGGTGAAGCTGTTGGCCAGGGGCTCAGCACCTGGCAGAGTTAGGCTCTTCCCTGCTGCCAAAACGTCACCCTTCCCAAAACTGCAGTGTGTTACTATGGAAACACGCACCACAGCTTCAAAACCACTCCACGTTTCCAGGCGGGCAACGTGCAAGACCATCAATTCCTTGGCTACAGGGACCGACTGCCACACAGAAATGCCGCCAACTCACAAATAAAATAATTAAACAGAGTTTGCTCCTGGATGCTTTTTAACCAGCACTGCAGGCAGCAGCTTCGTGCCTGGTGTTGCTGCTGGGCTGAGCTCACCAGGTGCCCACTCACCCAGCTTCCAGACTTCTGGTATTATTTTATCACCCTTACCATGGGTAATTTTTTTTTTTTTTTTTTTTTTTTTTTTGCACTGGGGAAAACCAGTTCTTCTTCCTTGCTTTTACCACCGGCTTCCCTTAGTCCGTCACGACAAACCGTTTTTTACCAGGTGCGCACAACCGCCCGCAAGCCAGCGAAACCAAGCGTCGCCGGGCTTTCCAACGCGCCTTTGGCGGACCCACGGCTCGCCCTCCTCGGGGGAAAGCACCCGGGAAGGGCCTACGGAGGGAACCGCTGCGGGCCGGTTTGGGGAGGCCCAGTCCCACCGGGCCCCTGAGGGGCACCAGGGCTCGCGCGCGGCGGCCGGAGGGGGGGGGGGGGGGGCGGAACAACCGTCCCGCCCGCCAATCTCCCCCCGCGCCGCCGGGAACGCGCCTGCGCACTGGGTAACGCACCGCCCCGCCTCTCTCCCGCCCGGTACCGCTTCCGGGAGCGTGACCTTCGCTGGGCCGGGCCCCGCGGCCTCCCCTCCCCTCAGCTTCCCCCGCTGCCTTGGGACCGCTGCCGTCGGGCCCCGCTTGTGGAAGAACCCACCGTCGGCAGCTGCAGGTCGGTAGCGGAGATGTCGGCGCCAACGATGGAGGAGAGGAAGGCCTGCTGGGGGGCCCGGGACGAGTTCTGGCAGTGCTTGGACAGGCACGCCGACGACGCCTCCAAGTGCGAGAAGCTGCGGCGGTCCTTCGAGTCCCGCTGTCCCCAGCAGTGGGTGGGTGAGCAGCCGCCGCTCCCGACGCGTCCCCCGGCCTGCCCGGGCTCCCGATAAACGAACCGAGCGTTTCTGTGCGCCTGGGCAGCAGCAGCAGCGACAAGTCATAGAATCACAGAACGATTACAGTTGGAAGGGACCTTAAAGATCATCCAGTTCCACCCCCCCTGCCACGGGCAGGGACACCTCCCACTAGACCAGGCTGCTCAAAGCCCCATCCAGCCTGGCCTTGAACACTTCCAGGGATGGGGCATCCACAGCTTCTCTGGGCAACCTGTTCCAGTGCCTCAGCCACCCTCGCAGGAAAGGATTTCTTACCTGGTATCTAATCTAATGATCTACCCTCTTCCAGTTTGAAGCCATTACCCCTCATCCTATCACTACGTGCTCTTGTAAGAAGTCCCTCCCCATCTTTCCTGTAGGCCCCCTTTAGGTACTGGAAGGCTGCTCTAAAGTCTCCCCAGAGTCTTCTCTTCTCCAGACTGAACAACCCCAACTCTCTCAGCCTGTCCTCATGGGAGAGGTGCTCCAGCCCTGTGATGATCTTTGTGTCCCTCTGCTGGACCCACTCCTTACATTTACCTTGTTAATGGTGCAACTCCCACTTCTGTGATCGGCGTCCCTGCCTGGGACAGGTCCCTTCCAACTCTAACCATTGTGTGATTGCAGAACACGTGCAGTCTTGCACTTTCTCCCTGGTAACCCAGCACCCTTGTTACACGTAACATGGTTTGCACACTTTTGGTCTTGCCAGGGAACTGAAAGTACTGAGCGGGGCGCTGGCTGGCCCAGGAACTATGGACAGTAGTATAAAGTGTATAGAATAAAGGGAAAAGAAAATACGATCTCAAACTCTCAGATAAATACGCAACTATGCAAGTGTACAGGCATATTGTTTAATTTAAAAAAAAAGTTCTGAAAAATATTTGGAAGCTTTTAGAAGTCACAGAAATTACTGTTATCAAAGAAGGAAGGCCAGTATGGAACGGAGGTGACACACAGGGCTTACAGTGGCATGACATGACTGGCATCTGATACCTTCTTGTGCATAAGAATACCCTTCTTCATGCAGTACAATTTCAGAGTAAACCATCAGCCTACATGTAACTCATTCATGTGTGCTTTTTAGTTTCCCATGATCAAGCTGCAATTCCTAACATTTTTAATAGGCATTGCCTTTTAGTAACAGTAGTGTCTGAGGGGCTGAACAGTTCCTGTTGGAACTAGTAGGCTGAAGTCAGTTAAAACAATGGATACATTCACAGTTGCTGTACTGACTTACACTTTGAGCGCTGCAGTTCTGTCTTATGTCATCTCTAGTGGTGGTGATCTCATCTGCCAGTGCTTTGCACCATGCACATCTGTAGCTCTAAGCAACACGTTCAGAGGTCACACAGTCTGTAATACCATAGAAAAGCTGCTGGACTTACCTTTGTATTACAAATAATCTTTGTTCATAGCAGTGAAAATAGCAAAGCAATAGACTACTTTTATTAGATGTCCATGGAAGTAACGGGGTGGTTATGACAGGAAACAAGTTAGCTTTCAGGATGGTAAAAAAAACCCCAGACCCGCTCCACCCTTTATTCTTCTGCTTCAAGAGAGCAAGAAATTCCTAACTAGTGGATTAAGTTAAAATCCTTCTTAAGTTCAGTGTTTATTCCTTAGTCTTGTTGTGAGGCACAAAGCCCTTTCCTCTGCTAATTTCTTCTAAAGAATATCTTTTCTGTTTTTGAACAGGTTAAATATTTTGACAAAAGAAGAGACTTTTTAAAATACAAAAAAAAGCTCGAAACTGAAGGCTATCATCCTCCAGAAGCTGCTGGAAAGTCTTAGGTACTCTGCTTTCAAACTAAATCTAGTGAGAACAACTATGGAAGGAAGAAGTATGGGAAAGTGACAAGCTGCTTGGGCTCAAGAACTGGAAACCTGACCGTCTCCCTGAAATGCGGGCTGCTGTTCTTGTTGCAAGGTCTCACGTGCCTGCTCAAAAAGGATGGGCATGGACAGCTTTTTCCTAAGTCAAAGAAATATGGTGCAGGACTGTTCACAAATCTAAGGTTTTGAATGTATAATCAGTCAAATTGTTTCACCAGAATAAATGATTATTTAATAGTGTAAAATAAATATTCAAAAGAATAATAAATTTGTTTTTCAATAAGTGAACCAGCTTTTCCATTTAAAAAAAAAAAATTCATTCTACCTTCCCCTCCTTGTCAAAAGGAGATGGTGGTGTAACGTAAATAAATACCAGTTAAGTCAGACACCAGCTTATAAAACAACAGGCAGTAGATGACTTAATGCATCCTGTGCATACAGTATGTATTTTACATATTTTGAGTATGCTGATTTTTTATAAGCAATAGGAATTTTTGCATTAGCCGTAACAGTCGGTTTTCAAGCAGTATTATTAGAAGTAGGGCGGTTTTTATCATGATTATCACATTACGGACTTCTGTATGATTTTGTGGTTTTGATTACCTTACTGATGCAGCTCCATTTAAAGATACAGACTGTTTACAGCAGGATCAGTAAACTTGACCATGGGAGGCATTTGAACATGGGCAGCGTTTAATGTAATAACGTAAGTGAATTTACCTTGCAAAAATTAAATAATCTAGTATATGTAGATGCTGCAGGCATCAAATACTTTGGCTACAGTAAGTTTTGATTGTGCTTGTAGGAAGGCACCACTTCAAGTGTGGTCATCACAGTCAAAGTAATTGCAGTAAAATGCCCGTGTTTTGAGGTTGGGATTGGTACTATGCTGATGTTCTAATAGTAGAAAAAGCACACACACCACATACAATATAAATAGTATTTATTTCCAATGCAACACTTTTATTTAAGGAGGGAAAGTATTAATAAGGCATTTAAAAATCAGTCTGAACTACAAGAGAGCAAAACATGCAAAACTTAAGAATCCTCATTCACCCTGAGTTTGTATCTCATCTATTCAGAATTTCATGTTGTAGCACCACAGGAAGTCACCCAGCTGTACTATAAGGCACAAAACTCTTGGCAGTTATTTTTGTTGTTTTTGCTTGATCACTTGTTGCCTTGTGTACTCCCAAATCAGCAGAGCTCCACTTACATGAACATTGAGTGATCGAATAATACCTTGCTGAGGAATTTCCACACAGACATCCAGGTGGTGAATCAGGTTTGCTGGGATTCCTTCATGTTCATTTCTAGTAAAGAAGAAACAGTAACTTATATCTGAGAAGAGACAGGTGTTCTAGAAAGCAGAAATTATATTTTTTTAAAGCAGTAATACAGATACAAAGAAAACATGGGAGACCTGACTAAGCTTTGATTTAGGAAAACTGGTAGAGCACTTCATCTTTAATTCACTGGTCCAGCAATAGCTGAATGACCAACATAAGGACTCCCTCCCTGCCTTTATTTTGAAACTATCCATATATAGCAAAACAAACAGCTACAGATGAAATGACCAGGGCATGAAGCTACTGGCACAACAGCTGCTGCCCACTTTGCATTCAGTGAGGTTTTCGTATGAGGGAATGTCAAGACTGATCAAAGCCTTGAACCAGAAATGTTTCATCTCTTCAGAATGAGCACACCAGAAGATACCAAAGTTTATCAGTAATTAAAACTATGCTTTTAGTTAGAAGAGAACAATGTGATTACAAGAACTACATTCGGAAGACACACTACATATAAAAAGGTTTGAAAAGCACTTTGTCCTAGAAGGACAGACAGGCCCTTCCTCCTGGTGTCACTCAGCGGCCCTGCAATTCCAGTACTTTCTGTCTTACTGGCACTTTCCTCTAGATTTCTTGAGGAAAGCCCCCCCCTTTGTCACATCTGAGGCTTGCCTGCTTATAGGAACTGATTACTGCTTTTCTTCAAAGTCCTCCCAGCCTATGCTTGTATTCCAAAAACTTGTTGCTTTGTCCCGTGCCTCATCTTTAATTTTTAAAGCATCTCCCAGCTATGCACACTGCCACTCTGCTCCCGTCCTCCTCACCAAGTTAAGCACAGACAGGCAGCCCTCCTTCCTGAGCTCACTGCAGCCTATCTGTACAGGGCCCCGTATTGCTAAAGTGAACAGATGGCATCTCTGTCATGCCTGGAAAACTATAATCTGTGCTTTTGCTACCTCCACCCATTAAAAAAAAAAAAAAAAGGAGTTAGTGTGTGGACAGGTTAAGTATGAGGAGAAGGACTGTTCAGTAGGTATCAATACCTCCTACTCCTTAGCACACAAACGAAAGCTCTGCTGTTTCCATAATCACCTCCCATTCTCAATCCACCTTTATCAGTGTGACCTGGGTTTCATATGACCAAACTCTGACTAGTACAAGGGATGGACTGCAAGAGGTAGATTTACAAAAAAGTGTGTTCTTACCCCAGCAACAATAGTGACTTCTCTGGGAAGCAGTATTCTGTAAGATCAAAACTTTTAGCTGTCTGCTCCACACCAATAATGGTGTAGCCTTCTGTTTTCTTCTGCTGTAAATAATCAACAAGCTGAGAAGGTTTCACCTGTCCATCAAAAGTAGAGAGAAATATACAAATACTTTAATACTGCCACTTGTAAACTTCTGAAGTTACTGTAAAAATCAATTTACCTTGACAGTTTTTAAGATGAACTATTTCTATCCCCGAAGACTCTGTCCATGTACATAGTTTACCATTTTAAAAGCTCTTCAGCAATAGCACAAAAGGTTAAGTTAATGCCACAAAAATGTACTCCACTAATACAATGAAGAAAGACTTTCCTATGCTTCTGACAGCTGCAAATCTTATATCTGAATGCAAAAGCACCACTCGTGCACAGGGACAAGGTGCACAGTTTTTATTTAACCTGGAATCCCTTCCCAAAACAACAGAACAGCCAGTACTGAAGCTGAGTTGCCTGACATGCCTGCATTACAACCTGCGATAGCTTGCAGTGAAGAATTTCTTGGTTGTCTTCATCCTACTCTCTAAACTGCTTATTTTGTATTAAATGCCAGTTTCTTCATGCAACAGAAACTCTATCATCAGTACACTTCTGTAGAGAGATGAGGAACAGCAGTGTATGTCCATTAGCATTCTGTTCTAGGCAAAACACACTACAGCTATCTTGTTCTGAAGAAAAATCTTTATAAGCTGAAGATAAAGACTGTGAAGAAAAAAAAAAAATGGAAAATTTGCACTGAATTTTTCAGATGATTTAAACAAAGTTGATCTTGAAAAGCAAATTATTATGAAGTATTTCTACCGCATACTAAACACATAGGTTGAAGCCCTCACTTTTGTAAGCTAGATAATGGATTCTAAAAGCTTGGCACAAGTTAGCTTCAGGCAAACTCAAAAGATTATCCCCATGAAGTTACCAAAAGCAATGGACCAAGCAAGATAAATGAAGTGTTGTTCAACTTTTATAAATAAACATTAAATTTCAACACATCACTATAAAACAGAGTAAGACTTAACAATGCCAGCACACATCATCAGTTTATCACAGCAATAAGAAATTAAAAGTATTTTTTAAAATGCTTTTTTATGAGGTTGACCCAAAGCTTATTCCAAAATACTCAAGATTAAGTCTCAGAGATAACAGCAGGAGCTTCTGTTAAATAAAAAGTTCATTTTGAAAAGAAAAAAAAGACTCTGAATTATGCATCTGATGAAACTGAAGATGTACAGTACAATTCTTAGCTATTAAAATATTTCCATTCACCTCAACAAGGGGGAGCCACTGCTCTGCAGAAACACTGAGATGCTGAAACTGCTTATCCTGTATGTAATGAAGACTGCCGACAACTAGTGCCGATGCCCCAAATATTTCACTTGTACGACATAAACCTACAAACAGAAAAATTAAAGTGAATCTCGCGTAGAAACTAAACACCAAGCCAGAATACTTTAGCAAGTGAAAAAGGACAAAGAATCCAAAAGAGAAATGGTTACTTCAGTCCTCTATTTTTAATCAGTTTCAGGTGCTTCTTAAATCTGGTCCAAGTCACACCTTGCTCCATATAATTTACCAGAAAAAATATATTCTATAACTTAGCAGAAAGATAAAAATTAGGAAAGCGCTATGTCTGACAATGTGCTTCTACAATACTAATTACACAAAGTAAAAGCCTGGGCAGGAATGGATGGACACGTGCACACACGGGTAAGCTCTAATTTCAGTACCTGTTCAATGAAAGGCTCAAGAGAATGACACATTACAGCATTACAGTGCAGACAGCACCAGCTTGTGAGCTTATTTTTCATTAACAGTCTCACTGCAGTTATTTAAACTGCTGACAACAGCAAGCACAGTGCAATAAAGTATTTGCAGGATTTATTATACCACAGCTTGCATGATATTGTGAAGGAGTACTTAATCAGGAACATGCACTTTCCTGTTCAATGATCACAAGAAAGTAGTTGGCCTACAAGATTTGGTTTAATTGTTATATAAAAAAAAAGTAAAAGTGAATTATTTCCTGTAACTGCATACACAGTTGAAAAACCCAGCTGTAACAAAGAATATAAAAAATAGTAAGAAACTGAGCATGATTTACAGCAAAGTTCTATTTAATTAATGCACACTAGGTGTAAGTACTTTTTTTTTTTTTCTTAAAATATAACTATAGAAGACCCCTTCTTCTAAGCAGGGGTGTCTCTTTTGGTTACCAGCTTTTTCCAAGATAACAATCTATTTCTCTGAGCAGTACTTAAATAATTTTCTAATTATCAACATAAGATGAAATTCATTCTTACTATCCAAGTGGGCTCTACATTCTAACATAAAAGTTTAAAAATACGCAATCGACCTTACCTCCTAAATTGGTCGGTTTATCGATAAGCGAAGCCACCACAATCAGTCTGCTGTTTGATTTACCGAGTTTAGCAGCACGATCCTGAAATACCATTTCTAGGTCTGAACTAGGAGTACTGTTCTTCCAGGGTATAATCTTTTTCTGAACATCAGTCCATTCTGTCTGGCTATCCGTTTCAACTGAATTTGAACCTATAAAAAGAAGTATTAGTCATACGGCTATGCAAGTGGTAGTGAAACTACTGCTTCAGTAAAGATTATCCGAGTAAGGTAGACACCATTAGTCATCTACTATTATTTTATGGCACATACTCTGCTCACATAGATACAAGTGTACTTCAGCAGGATAACAATCATCAGAGTGAACACAGATGTCCTGGTTTCAGCTGGGAGAGTTAATTTTCTTCCTAGTAGCTGCTGTGTTTTCGATTTAGTATCAGAAGAACGTCCATTGCACATATTGGTTTAGTTGTTGCTAAGTAATGCTTATATTAAGACAAGGGCTTTTTCATCTTCCTATAGAAGCTGAGAGGGAGCATAGACAGGATGAGCTGGCCAAAGGAATATTCATACCATACACATCATGCTCAGTATACAAATTGTGGTTGCCCAGGGGGTGGGAATCTGCCATCACTGCTCAGGATGGGCTGGGCAACTGATCATCATGTGGTGAGCAACTGCACTGCGTCACTTATTTTGTATATTCTTTTATCATTATTATTATTTCCTCTTCTGTTCCTGTCCTATTAAACTGTCTTTATCAACCTCTCAACCCATAAGAGTTTGTGGTTATTTTTTTTTTTTTCCTTTTTCTCCCTCTTCTCCTTACCCTAGTTGGGGGGGAATTGAGTGAACAGCTGCGCGGTCCTTGCCAGCTGGGGTTAAACCATGACAGATATATACAGCTACTATATACAAATAATTATATTTAATACAGATTAGCTGTATTTTACCCATGTCTTGCTGAGACCAGTCACTTGGTTTCAGATCATGAAGTTCTGTTCGAGAATGATACCACTGAAATGTTGGTGGCAAACGAACATCAGTGAATCTGTCAAATTTAGCAACTGAGATCCATTCATCTTCAGCAAGTTCCGAAAGGCGCGGAAGAGTGTAAAATATTGTCTGCAATGTAACACAGCGTTATTAGCAGAGCACTACTAAAGCAAGCAAAACAGATAATAAATTAACCTCTGGTAATTTTATCAGACACGTATTTTATCTCGTATTGTATGATTTTAATACTTGTTTTTCTTGGCACTTGACATAACTTACTAATATATCTCTCAATATTCATCACTTTATGTATAGTGCTATCCCAAACTTTCATAAATCTGGTCTCTTTTCTCTCTGATTAGACCTTTTTTAAGGATCTGCATTGATTACTGTTCTGAAATTCTAGAATACCAAAGAATTATTGCTATGCTTGTCAGCACAGAGGCCTCATGAAAGTGTTTTACGTGTAACACTGAAGAGTTTTCAGATGCCCTTATGAATTTCTAGTAATTAATGCAGATTGATTTGATGTCAAAAGGAACGTAGTCAAAAGCATTAAAATCTAGTGGCAAAATCCAACCCAGCAGTACCAATACAGCTAACCACAATCTATCAAGGAGGAACAAACACCCGCACCAAGGGAAAGGCTGAATAAGATGAAGAGTTTAAACCCCAGGTATTTTGTTTATCCCAATGCACCCTCAAGATGAAGGTGAAAACGCACCCTGAATACTTCAAAAGTATTAGCATTGCTTTCCCCCCCACCCCCTTGTTCATGATTTTTGCTTCTGAATTTTGCTAAGTCATATCTAGCATATTTAAGCGTTCACAAAAATATCTCACAGAACATCAGCTAAAAAAAGAATTCCTCCTCTGAAAGATGGCACTGTTTGTGCCAGAACACATGCATCCCTTTTCACATTCATGCTTATTGTCTATTTTCAGCTTAGGTCCTCTATCTCTTATTTTTATCTCCACCCTTATTTTTGCCTGCTTTCCCTCAGCATTTATTCAGCTCTCAGTTATTTAAGCTATGGCAAAAAGGATACCTGAAAAAGACGTTCTAGGAGTTATATATCTGTACCCCCTTCATATTAAACAACAATTTAGTTAAGCAACCTCAAGTCACTTCTAAGAACAGGAGATATTTCAATAATCCTAACAAACTACATGCGATTAAGTAGATGCTCTTCAGTTAAGCAACTTTTCCAGCCACAAATATAAAACCTGATTAACTCCCCCACAAATGAGCACATTCATCACATATACCTCTTCCTAATTGACCTAGGTTTTTAACACAGTATTAATTAGAGAATTAAGCTGCAGTCTTAGTCTAAAATCCATCACAATTTAGGTGAAGTAACTTTTCAGACTTGTCAATGAATAATAGTTGATCATTATTCATCCTACATTAGAACATACAAAGAAAGATAAAAATCTAGTTGTAAAACTACAAAAATACAATGATCAGCAATAGTCTCGGACTTGCCTCTAGACTGTAATCCTCAACTGGATGAAATGTTGCAAAGAAGAAATGATCTTGGATTCGCTGCCAGTTCCTTCTAGCATTCCTGCAATTGCAGAAAGTAATACAAGATGCACAAAGGCGGCAACATACTGGATTTTTCTTTTTTTGATAGTCAAATTGGAATAAGGCAACCTTATTGTGTTTACTATATACTTTAACAATTAAGTAAGAACCCATTTTAAAAAACAGAAAGAGCAGCACTCAGGAAGTAAGTTTGTTTGTGTTTGTAGACGCAACATGTCTCCAAATTCTATTATCAAAAGAAGCAAGGTTCGCAAGAAAGGGTATCCCATACAGGCCTCTGAAGGAAACTGAATACTAGCCTACTGTTCAGTGACAACTTTAAGATGTCACAAAGGAAAAAAAAAAAAAGCAGATGACGACTCTGCCACTTTTTTCCATCCTATGTCTTGACATGGGTGATTTAACAGTGACTTTCATCCAGGGGTGGGGGAGAAAAGGCCTGTCAGCAGCAGTCCCGAGCTTATACTGGCTGACAACACTATTAGAAATTCTAAATAATTTTAAATAACTCCTAAAAACAGGGCTAGAAGAAAAAACGATACAAACACATAGATAGTACAAAATTTAACTGAACTGTTGTATTTCCAAATCGGTAAGCAGAAAAGCATTTCTGTAAAGCTCATTTAATCATCACCCAAAATTAATGTCTCTAGCCATTTTTCTCCCACAAAAGTTTTTTCAAATATTAACACTGAAAACATTTCACATTTTGTATTTGAAAATTTACTGGTACCAGGAAGTTTGGAAGAATGATTCGTACTGCTTCAAAACCCATCAGGTAAGAAAATTAAGCACTCCTGACACCCTTTTCTTACCCCATCCCTAAACTATGAGCACTGTTCAAACATGCCTTAAGTTTTTCCTGTGGTGCTTTCAGACTTTAATGCTACACTGAATTATCACTTCATTTTCTTTGCTGATAATCAGGTTTCAGTGTTCAAGTCTTGGTTTCTTTTTAAAGACACACCCCTACTAAAAACCCAGAAAAATTATCATGTGCTATTTCAGAAAATTAGACTTGCTGCAAATGTCTCTGAAGAATAATATTAAGCTGGAAGTCAGAAAAATGTTACTAACCCTGTGCCATGCATGTTTTCCACTTGTTGAAGGCTAGATTCAATAACTGGTGTGAGAGCTTCAAATTCTTCCACATGCAACGTTTTGCACATACCCCAGATTTTTTTAAGGGCCACTAATGCATAAAGTCGAACACTGAAATTATGGTTGAAACACCACTGTAGAACAACTATCAGGGCTTTCTTCAAAGCTGGCTTCTAAAAAAAAAGAAAAAGATAAAGAAGTTTCTTTCATTTATGTTAAGTCTTAACGTACCATTTAGAATTAGAAAAGCAACAGTAGCTCAAGAAATAGTGGCTTCCTCAAAAAACAGCCTTTCAGGAAGTCCAAAGCTTTACCAGTACATATATGTGCAAATACAGGCTTCAGAACATGGTCCCAATTTCCTTTCTGCCTTCTCACTAGGGTACAGACCTATGTCCCCACTTGTGTTTTGCAATTTTATTAATTTGCTTTAAAAAATACATTTCTGCATACAAGGAAACCTCTATTACTCCAGCACTTAGAAAGCTGATGTTGCAAACGTACGCAAACAGTAAAAAAAGTAAGAGAAATGCCTGAATTGCTACAGATGTGAAGTAGTTGACCCAATGTAACATCTGACCATATTTCATTCTCTACTTTAAAGTTCAATAAAAAAAACAGAGAATTCCAAATTAGAATTCTAAATGTAATATAGACTACCTACTGCCAAAGAACTCCATATCTGAGTGCTGCTGTTATATAGAAAGATCACCTTTTTCCAGGTTCTCTCTGCCCAATTTCATGCAGATTAAACAAGAGCAGCAAGAAAAACAAACCCAGGTGCACCCACATGTTCAGTTAAAACTGGAGTAAAACTCACAGGTAATCAGGCCCTATGTATTCAGAACATCTGCCACTTAATATGTAACAGAGGTGACAGGAAGAGCCAGTGTTTTCCATATCAAAGGGTACCTTAGTAGAAAGCAGGTATTAAAAAGGTTTTGAAAATAGACTGCAAAAGCGGTTTTTATTTCAGAAATCCATATACACTGCAACTGATTAAAGAATGAACACTTAGTCAAACTTACCTTCTCTGAGGTATTTTGAAGAACGATGTCAAAGTGCGATAACACTGACAGAAATGTGCAGATGCTCGTTTTTAGCTTCTCTTCATCCTGAAGCAAAAGAGAACGTAGGAAGAAATATGCATATGTAAAATGTTTTTATACCCTGTAAGTTTCCACAGCATGTTCTGCAGATGCAAGACTATCGACACTATTAAAAAAACCTATCTGTTTCCACAGCAAAATTTACTAAAATACAAAGTTCATATTATTAAGATTTCATTTTTCCTAACATGTTATTTGCTTTTTACAAACACATCAATCAGAATGAAGTATACAGCACTGCAGATGAGATAAAATTCAACCCAAATTCACTGTATGGCCCCTCCGCCCCCAAAAACTCTAAACCCAATAAAAACCTTGGGGATTTTTTTCAGCGCTCGCACTTTTCCATGTCATCACAAGCGTGGATATTGGACACAGAACGAATAGCCTAGCATCAGCCTCAGCCATGTTCTGTACTGGAAGAAATTAGTTTTCACACTGCTATTCACCACTTCTGTTTACAGATATAGTTCTTATTCATCCATTTTGCCACAGCACTGCACTGAGTGCTCAAGTTCAGCTTTATTTTTCAATATGATCCTGAAAATCCTTTTCAGAGTCACTGTTTTCTAGGATAGCCTCTAAAAATACACTCTGTATTCCTTTTCCATAAACCCCCATTTTCTGCTTGCTCTGTTTGTCCAAATGGGCCCACTGTGATTCAGTACATTTGTTACCAGCATGAGATCGCTTTGATCCAATAGATTATCAATAATCTACTAAAATGACAGCAATTCCAACTGCCTGAGCTCTTGGAAGGAACTCTGAAATAGGAAAATGTTACATCCCTTACAGCACTTTTCATCATCGCAGATAGGCATGACAAGCCATCTTTATGCACTTAAAAAAAAAAGTATAAATCGTAAACTGAAAGAGGAACTTCTTCCCTTGCGCAAAAAAAACCTCAAACAAACAAAATTAAAAAAAAACCAAACAACAAAATCAAGGCATGCATCACTAGCAAGCAAAGTTGTCTCAGAGAAGTACTAAAAAACCTGCCTGTTTTGGGGACAAAATGAATATATATAGCTTTCCAAACTTTTTATTTGATTTTAATTCTTGTCCTACTGTTTGTCTTTCAAAAAAACTACAGTAGCAACTAGGCTATTTGATAAGCAAGATGACATCTGCATTTAACTATTATGAGCAGTAAGCGTCAGCAGAGGCAGCACTGCAAGTCACATCTATACACTCCTATACATTGTAGGAGATGCAAGTACATACGTTTTCTCTCAGCCCAAATGTACATAATTAACAAATTCAAGGATATCGATACAGAGAATTACTATTTTACTATTTCTACAGGTCAACTCTTACAGGTAATTAAGAGCCACCCAAAACATAAAAAGGAAATGCTAGTAAGTCAGTTCTCCTCAGTCAACCCTTTCACGACTTGTGGCTACCACAGTTCAAACCCTGCCTCCAGTTTTGGAACCACATTACTACTGTGAGAGAAGTTCTTATTAAAAGCTGCAAATTGAGTATGTGTTACACAAGCCATGTCCCCACTGACAAATAAGACGCAGAAGACAAAAGCTGGGTGTGTAAACCACGAGTCACTTTGCGGTATCTTCCCAAACTCGGGATCTGGAGCGTCCATGCGTTCCTGACAGCTCTTACATTGGCGACTGCAAAGAGTACTCTGTCTCACTATGCCAGCTCTACTCTGCCCAGAGTGGCACATTATAAAAGGCAATGTCTCATCTGGAAGAATTTGCTTGTCTTCAACCACTTCTGTATCACAAATTTCTAAATGTCTCAGACAATAGTCCACACCCACTTCCAAGTTAATTTAATCTGCTCAACAACCCACTGCTTCTAAAAGAAAACAGGAATACATAGAAAATAACATATGGGAAGACAAACTGTACCCTCTTTGTACAAATTACCGTTTAAGCGAATGCCAAAGTTCTTACTTACATAGCAAAAGCAATCCCAGAATTTATTAAGGAATTGGGGGTATTTATGTAGACTCAAGATAACAATCCATTCTATGAAGTATTTCACAGATGCCTGATTGTTACTAAATCCAGCCTGGAAAACTTTGTCAAGGATTCCACACAAAAAATTCTGAGAAAACAAAATCAGATAATCGTTTAGTATATTGTTAGGGTTACTTCCATAAAGAAATAAATTCTAAATAAAAGAACATTCTCAGCCTTATGATAATACTAGAAATATTTTTAATACTCATATGAAAACATTTTAGAACCATCTAATTTCTGAATTATACTTTTCAAGTATTTTATTATGAAGAAGCATTACATGAAACTAAAACGTCTCAATTTTCTGAGTGTTCATAAACTAGCAACATTTTTATGAAATGAAAAGCTTTAAATCAGATAGTCAGTACAGAGTTTTAACTATCTTTAACAGAAAAATCTTCTATAATTCACAAATTCAAGTATCAGTTTTCAGTGACCTCTAGAAATGCATCATAAATCCGTGACTTCAGACTGAAAGAACAAAACTACACTTCCACATCTGCCACAGATTACATGCCTTTTATAGTCTGCTGTAATTTAACACACACAGTTTGCATAACACCAAGTTATTCTTCAAAGTAGATATTTAAGAATTCATAGTGAAGAGCAATACCTGGCCAAGCTTCGGAAGAAGAACTAAGAGAGTCTGCCATACCCGGTTTTTAATTCTATGCTGTAAAGAGTTTGCATAATAGCGTGTTCTTGATCTGGATACCAGTTCATCCTAAAAGCAAATTGAAAGGTTTATTACATGTTCTTCCTTTAAAATTGAATACATGGAAATATATTTTACTGTACTGAGAAAGCAGCATCTACAGCACAACTAATACCAGCATTAAATATAAAATTAGGAAAAAATATATTAATTTAATTTATTTAGAATTAAATTTTGAAGATTGTCCATGAGAAGTTCAGAAAGTTGAAAAAATATACAATTCCACTTAGCATTTTTAGTTAACAGCACAAAACCATTAGGTATTAAAGACTCTTCAAACAGCAGAAAGCTGAAGAATTTGCAGCACCTACTGTATATGAACAATTAAAATAGTACTACATAAAATGGTACATGAAGACTCAACCTACCATTTAGTTATATAAGAACTAAAGATCCTAAGTGACGAGCATATAAATGAAAACCTTTCTATTTTAGTGTCCACATTTAAAAAACGGGTTTAGTCATGCTATCAATTAGATCAAGCTTGTAACTACAGCTCTAGTTTTGAGACAGAAATTGGTATTCTGCAATAGGATGTTTTACATGAAAGAAAATACATGAGACAAATGGAGCTTTAAAAAGATTTGAAATACATGTTGTCATATAGCTTAGATTCTATCCCTATGTACTCTGTCTTTCAAAATACTTGACACACAAAACTCTTTCCTTAACTTTCTAAAAATAAAATCATTTGGTGATCCAAGGCCCGTATTAATATTGAAATGTAAATGCACTTTATCTTTACATGTTAAAGCTTCATATTTAAGCAAGGAAGGAAATAAACGTAAAGCTCACTTTCCCCACTTGATCCATCTTACAACACAAATATTACTCGTTTTTCTCCAGTAATCAATTGTCAGGAGTAAATTAATAAAGGAACAACCATTTCTTGTTCTTCTTCAGACAAAAGCAGAATTCTAGAACCATTCTAGTACCAGAATGCATGGGTGACCTTATAATAGCAGCTGTAGTAACTTACCACTGACTTTACACTATCACCAATGTATAAACAGGTATGATATAAATGAAAACCAGACCCCAACCTTTTCCATTAATCTTATTTATTTAGGTCTCAATTCAAAAGGTAGCCTGCAATTGTTAAAGTGAAATGTGGTGCTTCAAAATGCAGCAGGAAGATTCTTAATGGGAACAATGGTTAGAATTTGGATAATGTTCCGTGAAGTTAGAAAATCCACTAAAAAGAGATAAATAGACCCGAAAGATATTTTTTACTATTTTAGTTTGGATGAATTAACTCCTGTCTCCTACGAAAAAAAAAAAAAGTGTATTACTGGGCAAATCTACAGGCTATACAAGCAACTGTAAATACATCCTGTCAACTGTAAATACTTTGGATTTTAATAATTATATTAACACTACATTTATATACCAAGATAAATGAAGTTTACTTTATCAAGTAGCTTGATGAAAATGTCTTCCATAAATGTCTTATGCAAGGTATTTGATCCATCCAACAAGCACAGAAATTTAACAGCACAAACACGAACGTAGTGGTCATCTCGATTTGTGCTGTAAAATATTAATTAAAAAAAATAATAAAACTCTACTTCTTCAGACATAAAGATAATTCCTAAATTATAAAAAAGCACCAAACATCATCTTGAACATATAGCCACCAAGTTTTCTGTAGTGAGACAATATGCAAATATCCAGAACCATAATTTTAAGGTCTGTTCATCATTGCTGATGAAAAACCTACTGAGTTACAGATAACCTGCCCCTGTCTCTATCTACAGGTCTTTAATAGCATCTAAGTGGTTAAAATAATTTTCAACAGAAATAGCTTATCATAAAAAGTTTTTGTAAATTGTAATCTTAAAACAACTAATTTATGCTTACAGTTTTAGTGAAAACACCACTGGATTCCTATTAGTTACTCAGGGACATCTGGAATAATTAATGCCAAGAGTAGAATTATTAACTTTATAGGTAACAAAACATCCCACAGCTACAGACTATTGTAACCAGACATTTGGAAATTAAGAAGCTCTTGGGAGAAAATCCACGAGTATTGAACTAGAAGTGGTAATAGATTCTTAGAAAATCAGGTTTTAGCAACTACTAACACTTTCCAAATCCCTATACTAGACTGCCTGACTTTCTTCCACTGAGTAAAGGTGGGAGTGAAGCTACAAAAAAAGTTAAATAATCACTCTCTACAACTACCTGAAAGGAGACTGCAGAAAGGTGGGGGTCAGTCTCTTCTCCCAAGTAACAGGCGATAGGACAAGAGGAAATGGCCTCAAGTTGCGCCAGGGGAGGTTTAGATTGGATATTAGGAAAAATTTTTACACTGAAAGGGTTACTAAGCATTGGAACAGGCTGCCCAGGGAAGTGGTTGAGGCATCATCCCTGGAGGTATTTAAAAGATAGGTAGACATAATGCTTAGAGATACAGTTTAGTGGTGTTTTTTGTCAGAGTTAGGTTGATGGCTGGACTCAATGATCTGAAAGGTTCCTTCCAACCTAGGAAATTCTATGATTCTATGAAAATCATTACCTTTCTGTAACAACATTTGCTGCACATTTTTCTCCAAGATTTTCTATGAAGGCATTCACATCCTGAGTAAGTCTTCACAGATGAAAGATGACAAAGCAACAAGATTAGCAGAACAGCATACCAAAACTATTTCAATAATTATCTCAAAGTTTAAAAGAAAACAAAGTGCAAACAAATATAATTACAAAGACTTTTTTTTTTTAATACCTTTGATCTCTCCTAAATACAGTTCCAAAGACGCAAGCCTCAGTAATAAGTTCACAATAATTTCCAGCATTTAAGAAAGCATTTGTCAAGGCACATCTCTCATTAAGAGTGGGCAATATCCAAGATCGACAGCAATGACTGAGGACTACATTGAAGACTCCAGTCTTTGTAGTGGACATATCTATGAGCTTGAAAATTATCTGAAAAGAAGAAGAAAAGATTCAAAAATCTAGTTTTCACAAGTGGTAGAATTCTTAGACTAATATTGCAGTGATATCTATTTTAGCAGGTCTGATTTACTTCTGCATCCCAGATCTGCTCAGGTTAATGCTGTCTTCAAACTATTTACAATTTCATTTCTATGGGCAGGTGAATGGGTAACAATTGGCCCAGCACATGGTTATGTGAACAAAAGATAGACCTAATCTTTGCTTAAACAGATATAACACCAGACACTTTACATGAATCTCCCAGTAACTGGAACAAATTAACCCGGGCTTACTTCAGGGAGTACAAACCTGGTGTTTCTAATCAATCCTTACCAATGCAGAAAAAAAAATAATTAAACATTAAACAAAATGTCTTCCATAGGTAGCCGATTCACTAATTTTCTTCTTTAATAAAGATACATTCATGTTGAAGTTTGTAAGTTCATATTTGTCTTTGTACCATTATCTTTTCTTTTTTTTTTTTTTTTTTGAGGAGGGCATGTTTAAGATATATGAAAGTTTTCTAGAACTTCTTCAAAAAAAAGAAGAAAGTAAAACAAAACAAGAAAAATGGCCCCAAAATTTTCCTTTCCTACTCCCTTCATTAGGCTAAGTGCAACAGTAAACTTCGGTTACAGAATAAATTTTTTTTCTAAGAATTTGCAAGCATTTGGGAGAAGACAGGGAGATTCGGAATGAATAGGTGCATTTTTTATAAATTCCTTTTTAGACAACATCAACTAGAGCTGTCCATGAGAACGGTTTTCCAGGTAGTATGACAGCTCTTACAAGACAAAGCGTCTTCTCTTCCCTGCTCCAAAATTATACTTTTGATAGCATTAAAAATTCTTTGACAGTAACTCTGTTTTTACACAAAAAGTTCTTCTGAATTGCTAAGGATTAAAGCACTAAGAAGCTCATGAAGAGCCTTAAATGACATACTGGTATGCACTCTGAAGAAACTTTTTGGAAAAAACCCCAAACCAACCAAAAACAACCACCCTAGAAACTTTTGGTCTTTTCATAAAGAATTCAAACTTTTCTTTTAGTGCCAAGACAGGCAATGTAGCTTTCCTAATAATTCCAAAATTGAACTATTGTTTTTCACCTGAGGAGAAGCAGCATGACATTTACTACAAATCCTGGAATGTTTTTCCATTGTTTCATTAATATAGTAGAAGTCTAGCACACACAAACTAAATTTAAGAAATTTAAGTTCTAGCACAACTAACATTTGACTAAGTCACAAAGAAAAAGGAAAAAAAGCAGCAGAAGAAATGAAGCTTAAGAACACTGTGCTCTGGGCATCTCTGTGGAAGCCTTTCTGGATTTTTTGGTTGAAGAATACCCCTTTGTTCCACCCCTTCTAACTATTATCAAAAAGACAAGAGTGCCCTGTGGTAGACAAAATTAAAATGATGCTTCTGTGACATATCAGTATTAGGCAGTTCTATTTGTTCTTTCTCTTTAGCTAAAACTGTATAGCCATTCCACAAGGGGTCAATGGCAACAGAGACTGCCAAGGAGCGGGATAAGAATATACGTAAGTAGACACTTGCTTGTGAACTTTATCTTCATTTTCTTATGAAGGGGCAGAAGGTGGCTCGACCAGATGCCCTTTGTTGAGTATAGGAGACCTTCATTACCTCCTTGATGCCTGCTGTCATGGTATGTCCCACTGCAGACAACGGCATAGCTGTCACATAGACTCAAGACTCTCAACATTGGCAAAATACACCTTATATAATGCTTGAAATACTAACGCTGAAGTTAAGACAGTTAATTTTAAGAATTTAAACACACTTTACGATCAACGAAAAATAAAAAACTAACTACAGCTCATCAGTTACTACAGCACTGAGCATACAATTATCCATTACAGATACTTGTTAAAAGAAAAAGCTAACAGATATACCTAGAACTGAAGAGATATTTTACCATCTTTGCATGCCTATCTTATTTTGGCTAGGGTCCACATTAAGACTACAAATGCGAAGTGTTATCTACTGTTTAAAATAGATGACAGTAATTCATTTGAAGAAAGTTTTCAAAAGAATAAACAGAAAATAAATGGGACTATATTTAAGAAACTTAAGGCTAATATGGAGATATCATAGCAATTTTAAATTGCTAGGAAGTGTCCATTTTTCTGTATTTTATTTTAAAAATCATTTTGGAATGTCTGGGCTTTTTTCTTCTTAACTATGGAGACTGTTCTACCATGCAGTATTAAATTGAACTCAAAGGTGACTATGATTTATGTTTTCTACACCTCAGAGGAAAAAAAAAAAAAAAACAAAAACACCTTTGAAGAAGCAGCTGGCTTGTTCAATAGCATCTATTAAAGCTTTGAATGGTTCTAGCTTTTCATTTCAGAAAGTATTTTTGTAAAGACTAAACTATTAGAAAAAGGCATAATTTTTCCAGAAGGTTAATAGTTTGTGACAGTTTGGGTAGCAAATCCTGAACAAAATATTCAAGAGGAAGTGGATAATGTAAAAATAAATTAAAGACTAAAAAGCATGTTTTGCTGAATGTGGAAGATACTGAACAGTCTGAAAATCAAAGATTTGTTTATCATCAATCTGATTCTCAGATCTTTTGTCTTAACACTCTCAAACTAGTACCTTTTTGGAAATTAAAAATTCACAGTAGCTGAAGGGAAAATACAAAGTAAAATACATTTTTACATCCAGATAAAATATATGTTCACTTCCCAAAAAAGAATTCTTAAACTGACCTCTTTTATTTTGGCATATGCTTGACCCTTTGCACTTGCAGCAACAGCTAGAACCTCAGCATCAAAGACGAACTGAACAAAAGCTTTTAGATTGGACCAAAATATTAGCTGCGTGTTGCTCAAAGAGGATATAGTTTTCCAAGCCAAATCAAATGCTTCTATGCAGAGAGACTCTGCTGAGTCCAGAAGCTGAAAACAAAGAGAGGAAAGAAGCGTTAAATTTGACAAAAAAACACCCCGAAAACTATTAGTATCATGCCATTGTGTTGTTTTATCTTTTACCTTGGGAACAAGGACTTTCATGCAGTCGAACACAGGTAAAACTTGGTCTGAAGGAAGAATAGTTAGGGCTTCTAATGCAGACTCTAGAATTTTTCTTGACCTTTCAACTGTAGATAATGACATTTCTGAAGTTTCTTCACACTCTTGAGCCAGTGTTGGCAATGAATTTAAAATAAAATGAAGGCAGATCCACTGGTCATGAACATAGCGTGCAACAATCTTTCCCCATCCTTGAGATGTTGCTTCTTCAGATAAGCTGTAAGGAGAATATTATTCTTAAATATATATTGTATTAGTTTATCCTGCACATTTCTGCTCCATCAGGAACAGCTTAACTACACAAACTCACTATACTACTTCTAGATGCCAAAATTTACACAGGTTCAAGGGGAGACTGGACTAGACCATGGAAAAGAAATCTACAAAAATGTTTTTTAAACACAGAAAAATCAGGTCTGGGCTCGGGCAGTCTCATTGGTCATAAACATCTGGGAGAGTATCCACTGTAAACATCACTATATGCTGGCAGTCTTTTTTTGTTAACCAAGTATTTGGGTTTTGTCCCTCAAGCTTGCTCTGGGCTTCCCTTCCCCAACAGTAAATAATTTCCATTTAAAATGGCTTGCATACACACTATAGCTTTGTGCAGTGTATACATATTTAAGCTGGCATATGGATAAGCAATGTTCAAAGCTAGCTCTGGATTCATAGCACTAGAGGACCAAACAAAAGAACCTTTGGTCTGATCAATTATGGCTGCTTTAATGTTCTAAAACCTGAAGGTTAAGACAAAAGAGCAACTGAATGAATAGTTTGTGTTCAGAATTCTTCATTTTTATCTTGGCAAAAAGTTAGCAAAGAAAATAACAGGAAAAGCCAGCATCTTAATCACTGCTCCATACTAATCAAAATTATTCCGGAGAATTAATGAAGCTATAGCACAGACATACTGTCCTGGTTTGAGGTAAAACAGAACCAATTTTCTGATTTGTGATTTTACTTTTTAGCTGGGCCTCTTCTAACTGACTAAAGTCTGAAATTAACAGCATATTGTTCAGAAACTGTTCACTCTCAGAGTGATAAGACCTGATTATACCAAGGAATGGTATGCACAGAGGCTCTTGCTTATACTTATCGCTATAACAACCAAAGTCAGCTAACTTCACTTTTTGCCCTGTTAGAGGGTCGGAAGCAGAAAAGCATAGAGGGATCCCACCTGCAGGGAGGAGTGGATAGGACAGGTGACCCAAAACATCCCATATGCATCACGCTCAGTATAAAAGCTAAAGGGATGAAAGGGGCAAGGCTGCTCTGGCTCACTTTTTCTTCAATGGCCGACGTCTGAGGAGGACCCTGTGTGTTCATCTGCCTTTGATCCCCATCCGAGCACTCCTGACTCTAGTTCTGGAATTCAGCTCCTGTCTGTCGCTGACTCCAGTCTGGGACTTTCCCTGTGTCTGCTGGTGACATGATCGTCATCCTGGGAGCTGGATACGGTTTTGCATGTATTGTATATTTTTTTTTATTTTATTCTATTATTATTTACTATTTGCTTATTTATTATTATTTTCATTAAAGTAGTTTAGTTCTTTTTCTAAACTCATAAGTCTCCTTATCTCTTCCTCTCCCCTCTGAGGAGAGATGGGGAAGGAGGGCCATCTGTCGTTCTGATTGGCCAATACAGCCAAAACCATGACACATACCTACTTTTTTCTTCAATATAAGATGGCTTCTTTAATACTTCATTGTGTTGAGAAACGGAAATAAATCTCTTCAGAGCATCCACAGAAGGCAGAGATTCAAGATGCGCTTCAGGCTTCCGATCCATTATCTCACAAACTGCTGTAAGTGAAGCCATGCTAGCTACTTTTTTAATCTGTTCTTTAAGCTTTGGCTCCTAATTAAAACCAAATCATATGTGAACATGTACCAATTTCTAATATGATATAAATAACCTACTGATACATACGATAATCCTCCTATTTGTGTCACCTCAGGCATCATAAGCAACTCTACATCCTTCTACTTCCTTATTTTCTTACCCTACACGTAAAATAGTTTTGCTTGGCTGGGTCACTGCAATCAATCACAAGTTGCAAACACTGAAAAGAGCATAAAACTCGCAAATTACAGTCACTTATTCATTAAGTGCAGGCACCTAGCTCAACTATGATGGAACGTCTCTATCTTGCCAGGTAGCAATTTATATATATTGCTAGATAGCAATTAGGAAAAAGATGCGGGTCCACGTAGTCAGAGACCCAATGCAATGCAGAGACAGCTGAATGCTAACTGCTCCAAGAAGCTACAAGGTCGCAACACCTACTATGATTATTTTGTATGATAAACGCATATATTAAAAGAGGAATGAAATAAAAAGTCTCAATAAAAAAAAAAGTCAATAAGCATATAGTTCCCTAATAGTATTAAAAGCTCGATGTTATTTAAATATCTTCAAGTTACTTTCAGCTGTCTAGAGCACAGAAAATATTCTTCTCATCTGTAACTACTCAGTGTTTTTTTTTTTCTTCTTAAACTGAAGATGTACTTAACTGAGGAAATCATCACAACAATATAATTCCACTGAATTCAAAAGAAGTTGGTAAAGACCCCAGTGAACACTAAGTTTGAACCATGAAATGTTTACTTTGAAACTACTGAATAAGTACACATAACCAAAGGAAAAAAAGAAATTAAGTCTTGCTCTTTGTTTCCTTAGGAAAGTAAAGCTAGCAAATGAAACACATACAATCTTTTTAATGTGCTATTAACTGTTCTTGATCAATAATTCAACCCAGAAAATACCAAACATATTCCCCAACAAATCTTAATTTAAATCTCCTCGTTTTATAGAAGTTATTAATGTTTCTTTAGCTTTTGAAAATACATCTATCTCAGATATACTAGCAGTCTAATCACACAACTATAAGACAACGAACTTAACTATAAAAAAAACCCAAAACAATGCTGGGTTCTGGAATTTCTTTGTCTTTGTATATTACATCTTGGAAATTTAAGAGATCATTAATACAAAAGGCATTTTCATTTACCAGTAACTTCCTTGGTAAGATTGGTTCATATTTGAGGAAAAAGCTTTTGAGTATACATAGCTCATTATTACAACTGAAGTTTTACTTTAGCTATACAGACTTTATAAAGCTAAATAGACTATTTAGCTATATAGACTATATAAAAAACATAATATAAGAAAACAAAAGTACCAAAAATCTTAGCTACATTTTACATTAACATGACACTGCCAACTAAAGACACATGTGTGTTAGGGAATATATATACACACATACATATTCACACAAACTTTTAATTATTTTTATGATATCATACATTATACATATTTATATTAATAAAGAAAATAAAATATATGTATAATATAAATATTTGTACACTAAGTTGCATTTATAGTATTGTTTATATAATTATTTATAATCTAAATGTTAGTAAGCATTACAAATAAAATAATTATTTTAATTAATATTTACTGGTTTATTCTATATTAATATTCACCATTGTAAATAATGTTAAATTACCTCTTCACACGTTCTCTCCTGAAGATTACGAATAGATGCATTTGTCAGGGACAAAATGAAATTCTTGATAGATGGTACTTTCTTCTGGCTGACTTGCAAGCACAAATTCACTATCTCTGGAATTAAGGCTAAGTACAGATCACAACGATCCAGATCGCCAACCTAAAAATGAGGAAACTGAAGCATTAAGAGCAGGAAACTTTCCTGAAAAGAAAGAAAACTAATAGTAACAATTACAGCAGAAGGAAAACAACAGCAGTCAGTCACTGCAGTTGAACAACCTTTTATTTAATTTGGGGGTTTGGGATTTTTTTATTATTTTTTTAACAATCTTTTCGTCTGACAGGTTCTTTTATTTTTAGGTCTCTCGAGTATGCCTTAGAAGAGACAGTGTGAAATTCTGAAAGAAATGTTCAAGTCTTTTAATTGTTAAGTTTAAGTAAACTTCCCTTCCTGGGCACAAAGGAATGCCACGTAAAAACACCGAAGCCAGCCTGAGCATCAGAAGTGGTGTTCAAAGCCAACCTAGTTACCAGATCACAGCACAGCATCGCACCCTGTTCACACTCAACGGCGTGCCTTGCACTTCTTCCCCAACTACATTTTATCTCATGGCTGTATCTTGCTTGTTTTATGGCTTTTTATTCCCCTCTTGTATTTGCAACTTTTCTCCACCTATCATAAAAAACACTCCCATATAAAGCCATGCACTTAAGGAACCACAGCAAGAACGAACTTTTCCTTCTTTATTTTTGAGAGAAAATACACCTTTGAATCTTTACTTACCTTCAGAAGCCATCCTCCACTTCAAATCTTAACTTTTGCTTTGACTCAGGACCACTTTTCACATTCATCTTCCATCACACTCATGTTTCGAGGACTGTCCACTATCAGATTTCTTTTCTTTCTTTGTATTTCCCCTTCAACTTGTACTTCCATACTGTTTCTGAGAAAGTATCCTAGAGTCCCATGCTTCTCTCCAAGTTTTCAACCTTGCAGAAAGACATGCTTTCCTTTCCCCTCCAAATTACAGACTTTTTTCACTCTCCCAAACATGAGAAGCAAATTAGACTTGTGTTCAATATAATTTCTGCACACTTGTCCGTATAACTTTCTCCATGAAGCCTAAACTGGTTTTCTTTTCTAAACTCACTCTTCAATAAATAATTCTAAAGATGCCACTTTACATTTTGTCCATCTCCCCATTATAGTCACCTCTTCCTCTCCAGTCTTTCTGGTCTTCCCCCTTCTTCCCAATAGTCTATCTAAATACAGTCTACTAAATTAACTAATCCTTAAAACTGATGTCTTATCTTTAAATCTCTATTTTGGTTTTCTGCCTTTTATGATAGAAAAGTAAAGGTGACACAACTAAAGGTCACAATTAAAAGAACTGTGAACTTTTAATTTTCTCTTACTCCATATCCTTCTCTTGAAACTCCTAATATGTATTTACCTCACTTTCAAAGTTCCTACTTACATTTCATTATGCTTTTGAGTTTTGAGAATTAGCCTCCCACCAATCCCACTTTCTCAAATCTGTTTTCTTCCAAAAATAACATCATTCTTCTCATCAACATTACATTCCAATTCCTCCTCCTCCATCTGGAAACATCTGTGAATGTTTTGCTTTACATGTCTCGTGTCTTTCTATTTCCATATGACTTGAAAGCTCTTTAGAGAAGGAAAAATGTACCTTCTCTCTCTCTAAAAGGCTGTGCAGTTCTTCGATACATTCAACAGAACACTTTTAAAGAAGTCAGACTCCTCTACCATCACGTCATTTTGCTTCAAAAGTCACAGGTTTCTTTGGAGTATAAATTTACTGTCCGCAGCAAAGAGCAAACAGTGGAAGACAGTCAATACAGATGTTAACCAAGCTGAGTACCAAAAATCTCCAAACGTCCTATGCCCACAACTGTACTAGCAGATATGATACAGTATGATATTATACTCATGATTTCTTACTATATGATTTCTTCAGATTTTAGAAGAAACAAGGAATATAGACCACAGACACTAAACACTACTTGTCAAGACACTATTTTTTGCTGTATTCTTACTGTCCCCACTCAAAAAAATTAACAGAAGCATTTCTATGCAAACTGACTTTCTCAGTGTTTAAAGATTTGATAAGAAAATTAGGAACACTGGTAAATCAAATTAACAAGCGAAACCACACCAAAGTATGTGTCGTAGTTATTACTTACAGTGCTTAACTCATTTGTAGTAAGCCGCCGGAGAACAAATTCAAGAATGCTCTCCACAGGTGTCACTAGAGATTTCCAGATAAAAAACAGTACCCCATCTGTGTGAAGAGGAAAAAAAAAAAAAAGTATTAACATACAGGAATACAAATTTCCTTAAGAAATCTATTATATCATGCAGATTTAATTAAGTTACAGAGTCAAAGTTATACCGTAATAAGTATTCAAATACCTAGGAATACCTTAAAACAGCTCTGTACTCTTCACTGTAAACCATAGAGCTGAAAAAATCAAACCACATGACATTCTTTCCAGAAATTTATCATGAAGCAGTGAACCAAAACCCACAGAAAACCAGAAGATCAAAGCATAATTTTCCAACTTTTAATGCACATTTTTGTCCTATTCCGAGCCCTCTGCACAACAGCTTATTAATGAACTTACTCTCTAACAAAGAACAGAAGTCTCCATATGCAGCAATTAATTGTATGTGAGAAAAACGCAGTTATCTATTTATAGCACATACTGAAGAGAAAACTTTTTTTTGGTTGGGTTGTTGGTGGGGTTTTTTTGGCTGTTTAGAAATAATTCAGCTTTCAGTACAGAGTAATCTTACAAGATTTCAGTCAAGTAGCTTCCTGGCTTAACATTGTAAACGAACACAGAAGATTATAATATGAAATGTGATACTGTCTCTAAGAAAAGGCTAGGCTACAAGGTATACCACATGTGCATAGCATTTCACAAACAAAAAGACAAGTTTTTTTACACAAGGGAGACAGGTCACTGGTAAAACATATTTAACCACAGACACACTTCAATCAGTGTTTCAAGGGTAAGGGCTAAGCTGAAAGCCAAAGAAATAACCTATCAATATGAAAATGGAGTTAAAATACTCTGCATGACCATCTTGTTCTAAACATATCAGTCATTTGTTTCAGTATTTAGGATAGCTACCCAGAGGTTATATCTGCAGTTTTTCTCTGGAGTTGATCCTGAGTTACACTTCATATAGTGAAATTATTATGAAATGGAAAGCCTTCAAAAGGTAGAAACATAAAGGGGAGTTATTTCCTGAAGTCCCAAATCCATACTGTACTTACTTTCAATATTCTCTATTAAATGGCTCATTTTAATAGAGCCATTTAGACTGCATTTCTAATGCTTAATTCATTTGTAACAAACCATTTAACTATATCATATTATTATCACATTTCATCATAAATCTCAAATTACTAAAACATCTTCTGCTATTAAAAATCAGAAATTCTTCAAGTAAACATATTGGATATAAAATCCGATTCACTACCAGTGGCTCTGTAACACTATAAAAAAAACTACCAAGAAACTTACTGTTTAAAATAGTAAAGTCTAACAACAGTACAGACAGCAAGACCTGCAGAAAAACACTGCTTATTTCAGCAGACATTTCAAACATTTCTATCCCCATTACAGTATTCTTAAATAAAACATTTCCCAATTTTTATTATTTTTATTTTACAAGCTTAAATTCTTTTCTTTTTGCCCTCCCATTTTATAATTTTCCGTTTGACAAACAGGGCTTTTCACCTCCTGTTTAATCAACACAGAAACAAAACTTCTGTGTTTTACAGCATTACTCTTCCCACCCCTCAACACAGTCAACTCACAGCTGCAGAAACAAGATTTATGACTTGGCTCTCCTGTGCAGGAGGAAGCAGCATGAAAACATTGTAGAAAATAACATAAGAAAAGAAAAGCAATCCTTGTTTAACTTCACACAAAAAGACGTAATATTACAAGCCCAATTCTGAAAGCCTCTTGAAAGACTCAGTGTCGTGGTTTGCATCAAAATTACCAAAGCAGGAGCAATCAATTACGTCTACGTTAGCAAGCATATAAGGAAATAAGGCACACAAGGAAAATATACTGAGTTAAACTCCTGATACTAAAAGCCTAACAGGGACTCGCATGTGTTTTGCGGGGACCTGCTTCAGGCTTGTTCTAGCCTCGTGCTGTAGTCTGAATGCACTCTGGCAGTTGGGGCACATAGAATCATAGAATTCTATCTTGGGGCACATCTTCCAGTTTAGTTTCATCTGAAGGAATCCACTCCAGCAGTCAGAGACCACCCCACAATATGAATTTTAACAGTGCTCAATATTTCAGTCAAACAGCTAAAATCTAAAAGGAGCGGATGAATGTATAAAGCACTTTTAAAAATGATGGTAAGCATTTACTTAAGGGCTGCATTTAGACATCTTTATGAAGCCTGGATGCAGAACCTGAAATAATTTATTTGTTTTTATGGAAAAGTCTAGATCTGTGGCCCCCACTCCAAAGCTACTCTTGTATTCCATGTTATAAAAACACTGAAAAAAAAAAACCCCAAATAATCTGGGGAAGCAGAAAACAAATGCCAAGATCCCTCTTGTTCCAGTTCAGCATCTAATTAAGGAAAATAATATTGCAATTTTTCATTTGCTCTCAGGGAAAAAAAAAAAAGGTCTATTCTGGTTACAAATTGACCAAGTTCTAACAAAAGGAGTAGTAAAGACTCCATAGCCTTTGCTCAGACTCTCCTGAAAGGTCTACAAGTTAAAGTGCTCAATCTGCGGGGGGCGGGGAGCAAAACTCCCAGAGGGTCAGATGAGCAGACTTCTGTTTAAGTGGGTGCCTCTCAACCTCCTTGCTTCTAACCAAGGTCAAACTAAAGCAAGTCAGTCAAGCATGCCTACTGAAATCATGCCTAATGCTGCGGAATAGTCAGAGGCATCCTGTCTTTTGCAGTCTAAACAGCGTTAGTTGAGACCAAATTACCTACCAGTCAACTCAGAAAATAGTACGTCTAGCAGAATAACTATGCACTCAGGGAAGGCTCTGGCTGAACCTGTGGCAACTAAGTAGGTTAGGATGGGTTTCTGTGCTACCTTCTTTCGGAAGTGTCTAAATGACTTACGGAATCCGTATGTTGGCAAAGAACGGGCCTATAAATACCTTTAATACGGTCACACTCTCCACATTTTAAGTGCTAATCTAATCCTAATGGATAACAACTGCTTTCTCAGAAGCCTTCCACATTCTCAACTCCCAGTCCTTGGGACACCTTCAGAAGAGCCCCTGTAGGATTGGACCCACAGCTCAGTTTCATAACAGATATGCCAGATTGTCAAATCTTACATTTACCACTTCTCAACTAGTATTAATTTGACAATATAGCCTTAAAACAGTAAGTACCTTAGTTTTAGTTAGACTATAATTAATATAAGACACAGTATACTGAAGATATCACTAACCATCTTGCGTATTGGAACATTTTAATGAACGGGTCTGCAATAACTTCAAGAGAAGCTGTAGGCTTTTATCTGTTTTCAGTGTTGGTATGTAAGCATTACTGCCAAGTTTCATCAAGACATCCAGAAGAGGGTTCAAGAAAGCCTCTAGTTCAATCCATTCTATGTTGCTTTTTCCACTACACAAAAACAAAAATTAAAAAGAAATTCTTCTTCTGAGTATCTGCCTTAAGTGCTGAAGTCACTTATGGAAATAAATAGGACACATATTTCCAAGTCACTTAAGTATCTTTAGAAACGTTACCCAGTATGTTTGCAGCAACAGTTGGACAAGGTCTAAGGAATGATCAGGCTGACCAAAGGTCTACAGAGAAAAGAGGACAACTTCCTGACTTCATCAGGCTTCTACTGGATCCTTCAGGAGTGAGGGGGTTGAAAAAGAGAGAAATGTAAAATAAGGTATTTCATACTTACCTGTATTTATTCCTCATCTGTTCCACGTCTGCAGCCAACAGAATCATTGTTGCGACAAGCTTAGCTTCAAACCAGTCAGGCATAAAGCAATTTTCTCCTGATTAAAGATATTTTAAGGTTTCCACAGTATTTAAAAAATACCTTCATGTTAATTTTTAAAACTTCTTTTGTTTACAACTTATTAAAATAAATTACTAATATAACAACAATTAATGCTAACAAGAACATTACTACTCATTTTTTGCATTCTTTTATCTAGATATAAGCTAAACTCAAACACAACTGCTTTTCCTTTACGCCTCAAAGAGGCTAATCTCATTGGCCTCTGTGCTTAAATCAACTTTAGGCAATGTGTTATACTATGCAGTAGCATATATTATGTAGTAGCTCCCAACAGACTTTTCTATTGCTTTTAAAAATACATCAGCATATTCAAATGAAGTTAACCAAGAACATAATTCCGTTATGCTTTGTCAGAAACGCCATCTGTGATTTTGACCAACTGAAAGTTATATGAATTAAAACTATTCTGTCAAAAGGAAATAAAAAAACCCTAAATAAAGTTTCTCTTTTTATCAATGTCTTACAGAAGACTACATCGTCACACTTAAAAAATTGTTTCTTAAATAGCAGTGCATAAGCTGGGTTTAGGTTTTCTTGACTGGTATGTTTTTGGCTTTAGGAATTCAGAAAGCAACACACACTTTGGAGTACAGTTCAAGCAGCTGGACGTGGTTGATTTTTTTTTTCCTCCACAGAGCTGCATGTAAGCTAAGATTCATATCGAACCAGGAAATTGCAAACTTTTTAGAAGTGAAACACAGATGTCTGCAATGAAATTACAGATAATAAAGACCAAGAACTAAACATTTCAGGAAGGAGAGATGATCTGCTAGAAGGTTTAGCAAAGCATTTACCTCTATGGACAAAATTTGCTTGCAACTTTTCTAGCAATAAGACAATCAAGTGAAGTTTCCCAGGCTACAGGAAGCTTCTGAACCTATTCATCATAAGCAAATTCTGCCCTAGCTTCTGTATCTCCTACAGTCATAATATTAAAAAAGTTTTCAGTTTTTACTTTTTTCATTATAAAACTATAAAAAGATGGATATGATTGGAGTACTTAAGTAGCAACTGAGTACCACACAAAAGTTAAAGTATTCAGAAAGTCAATTTGCCATTCCTTTCAAGGTATCTGAAAGAAAGTTCTAAACTAAAGTTATAATAATTTAAAACGTGGCAGCGAATAAAGAAGTCCCTGCATGTTTATACAGCATAGAAAGAACCTTCCTTGGTTATAACGGGTGGCAGCTCATCTGCTGCAAGCAGTCCAAGATCAAAAGAACACCACTACACAGGAAGGGTGTAATGAGCTGCCAAGCTGTGTTACTATACAGCATCTCTCCCCATAAATATATTCAATCATTTTGCAAAGCTGTGCCGAGAAAGGCTACAGAACCTGCAACTATTCACATTCCCTCGTGCCTTCCTCTGCCCTCATACCCCAGCATTTTCACACACCACCAAAAAAGTAACAAAAGAAATCTAATGGACAGGCATCAGTGCAGCATTAAAACTGAATATTAAGGTTTAACTTTCAATTAATACTGCAGGACTGTATTTTATGCAGGAAAACTGGAATTAGAAAATAAAGTTCAAACTTAAGAATCACAAATACCACAAATTAAGCAGAATTTCAGTAAATGCAATACAAATAAACAGCTCTTCTAAAATCCAAAGGATTTTTGTAATTTTTTTTAAATTATCTTCAAAATATTTTTACATTCATGAACACTTAACTTACTTTCAAATGCTGGTGTCTTAATGTACTCTGCCACAAGCCTGCGTACGTATTGACATAACGATGACGTCTCTTGATGTTCAAAATCAGAGGTTATAGACTTTCTGAAGCATCCATCATTCTCTTTAAACCATCTGCAAAGCTAAATTAAAACCAGTATGTTACTATTTAGCCATACCTGCCAGCTCTGTACTGACATTACCAATATAACAGAACTGTTAAATACAAGCTGTAACATCAACAAACCCACACCATGAGGGGGCATTAACTCATCTACCATGAGGCTTAGCAGACTATCCCCCTCTAATTAACATCAAAAAAGGCTCTTCCAGAGAGTAAGGTAGGTATTAAAAAATGTTTGATGAACACAAAATCAGCTTCAGTTCTCACCTCCATCCATAACATAGTATCCCTCCTCAGGGACTCCTCTGGTCTAAGGGACAGAAGAAAGCTTGAAAATTCTGGGAGGGACACTTTCTCCTGAAGAAATTAATCAAGATACAATAGTTGCCAACATAATATACAACAGATAACATCTAAAAAATTACTCAAGAAGTTTGCTGTCATCTGGCAGAAGTTTCAGAAAAAGAAATTGACTTTTTCCTTTTCATGACACACTTTTGTGTCTTTTAGACCAACTTGTCATTACAAAGAAACACAATTTGAATTTTCCCAAGTATTAAAATCTAACTGAAAGTTAATGAATGACTAGAAGAATAGCGCTATTCACTGATGTTACCTTTTAAATCAATGTACATAAATGAATAAGAGTTACCAATAAGTACTGTATCTGTATTTCCAAACGGAAATTCTGCTCAGACAGGTTTATAGCCATAACACACAACATGGAAGACACAGAAAGCAAGCATGTTGTAAGACAACCAAAACATGAATACTTTGACTACTGAATAATTAAGGACTTGCTATTTCAACATTAATGATAGTTTTAGCATTCTGGTATTATGAACACTTTTATTCTCTTAGGTATTTCAGAAAAGTTCATTTAGTTTCTACCTGTTAAAACCTGAGTTCATCCAACGGATATCATAATAGGATACTATTCCACAACTACTGCATGAAAACTCTACAAAAACACATCAACTAATAAATGGCAATGGAAAAAATACATCTCATGAAAACCAAAGTTAACAGAAGCATACCCATACTTACACAGCACAATTATTTTTTTTAAGTAGTCACTAAAAAAATCGCAAATCCAGCAAAATCAGTTGTTCCGTGTTGTATTTAGCAGTTTTTTGAGTCCTGTTCACCCTGGAATAGTGTTAGTGTATTTCTTTTACACCAGGAGGAAAAAAAACCAACAAACACACTAAACTCACCACATCCGTCAAATGCATAGCTGTTTGAAGAAGATAGCACTGAGCAGCTCCACGCAACAAAATCTGATGTGTAATCATAGTACACTGGAGGACATCTCTGGAAAGAGGAAAAATATGCACTATAGAAAACACACACTTAGGAAGTTTAAATACTTTTATGTATTTGCTAATTATTAATTTTCTTCAAAATATGAGATTGTATTTAACAAACACATTCTACTAAGCATAACACAATCACTGCCTGATCAGAGAACATACCATCTGGAACAAAGACTACCACTATACATATTTTCAAAAACTGACATTAAAACTTGGATAAGCATATACTTGACAAGATAAAAAGGGGGAGGGGGTGGTGGCGCAATATAACCAAAACTAAAGGACAATCCCCATGATAACATCAGTTCAAACTGATCATTTAATATTCGCATTTCTATCTGTAACAAATATAGAAATAAAACATGTTTGCCATTACATTCTCACTATAGCACAACACTGAAAGAAACCTTCAATGCTCTTTTATCAGGAGAGGTGTGTCTGAGTGTTTTTTAGCCTTTTTTTTTTTTTGGTAAACTACTTTTATCCAATATTCCTTCCACCACTGCTAAGATTTTATTTCAAAGCTCAAATTTTATTAAACTGGAATAATTAGTGATTTTTAGTGGCTCTAGGAAGTGAAAGCAGACACTTAGACATCAGTGTGATTAAGGACAATACGCATGCCAAGAACTTTTACCTAGCCTTTTATTTACGAGTCTCTCAGTTTTCAATTTTGTGTGTTGTCACCTAATATAGCTTCAACTGCCATTAAACAAGGTTTTAATGTAATTAAAAGAAAAGGAAGAAGTTTGATATATATCAGTTAGGAAGTATTAGAAGACCAGGGAAAAATTATGCCAAAAAAGAAGCGATGACAAAGGACCGAAAGAAAAAACACTTATTTTTTAAGTCACACAGATACAAATACATTGGTTCTTTAATTGCTTTCCTCTCTGAATTGGACATAAAGGAGACAGACCTTCCATTCCCACATACAGCCATCACATCCTCCCAGAAGTAACAAACATGAATTAAATCCTGGCTCTTCAGATGTTCAGCACGTTTCTTTACAAGAAGTCTGTAAGAATACAATGCAGTGTGCATTTTACCTTAAAGCATGAAGTCCTTCAGCGCCCAGTACCTTACACGCAGGGATATATGCCAGAGCCATAGAAAGAAACAAAATGGGAACAGCACACCAATGCCTACTTGTCATCTTCCGAATAAATTTTAACAGGAAACTACCTTAAAAAAAAAGTAAACAAAACAAACAATACAAAGTGATTTCCTGTTCTCCAATGCATTTAAATGACACAGACCCCAGCAGAAGAGTGTTACAATCATTTCTGAAAATTAAATGAAAGACAACAGAATAATTTCCTAATTATTTCAATGAAAAAAATATGTTGCAAAGAAGTCTGTCAGTAAGGTAATATGGTAAGGAGATAACCAGAAATAAACCAAATTTTGGCTTTGGTGATCTGCACTAATCACCATCTTCAGTAATGGAATTTTAAATCCTATTATTTCAAGTACTAGGCAATGCCTTTTTTTAAGCTGCTACTCAGTGCATGTGATGGCAGACCAAAGTACCTGTCAATTCAACCAGTGTAACAGATGCTGGCATGGTGAAAGCAAGCCTCAACAAGATACCACAGCTATAATCTGCAGAACCAGGTCACCCAGTCTCAGGGTTACTAATCACAGACTCTCCATTTTGTGATAAAATATACATCTTGCGACAGGGCAGAGCATAGGGCATCTGTGGCACTACAAACACGGAAGGTGTTTCCTAACAGAATATGTGCCTGTAGATACAGGATACTGACCAGAGCTGGCTCTATCCTTATTTAATCTAATTAGAACAGATATTAAATTCTGTTCCATCAAAGGTTGCTGCTTCTTTTCAGCCTACACTAACACCAAAATTCGGAACAATCTCAGAAATCTTCCTCCATCCAACCTCACAACAAAAGAAGCCTTACTCAGCTTTAGACTACAACTGGCTCTTTCGAATGCCTAACTACACAGGTTGTGACTAAAAAGGTCTGGCGCACAGGTTAAAAAAAATATATAAAGCCCACAAAACAAAGAAAAAAAAGATCAGTTTAAAGATTTTGCTCAGCACAATATTATCTACACTGACAAATAAAGAAAAAAGAATGTGCAAACACTGTTCACGTTCAGAACTTAGAAGTTAGTTTGGTTTTTTTAAATAAAAAAGTAAGTCTGCTTCAGTTTGCCCCTAAAACATTTTTGTACCTTAATACTGCAGCATCCCTCAAAGCCTCTCAAGACCTCTCTCTCTTCTCTGGAAACCCTCCTGCCACAAGGAGAGCTACTTCTATTTTCTCTCAAGTAATGTAGAAAAAAAAGTGGTAAATGTTTACATGAGATTTGGAAAACGGGTCCATAGTTTTTATTTGGTTTCTTTATTTAAAAAAGAGATAAAGGTGAAATTGAAACATACCTTTTTCTTCCTCTGGAAGAAGCATGAGATAAGTAGCCAAAAACTTCTGTAGCCTCATTCCCAAAGGAGGAGAGGCTCCCATCAACTGACCTGGTGTCCTGTTGCGTTTTAAAACATCAAATACACAACAGGTATGTTAACAGCTACAAGTAGGATTGCCCCTAAACAAAGTGCAGTTCAGTGGTTAATTCACTGCAGAGACTGCTGCAACAGGCCACAGAGATGGAGCACATCAGCTTGCACCCGCTTATCCCAGTATTCCCGCAGCACCCAGCAAACACACAGAGGATGGGGACCATCACAACGCATGACTCTTCCTGGTCACCTACAAGGTCATGGTGGCGATGCACTCCGGCATTCAAGAGCAGCCTCAAGTCCAGTTACTCAGGCCTGAGAGCACCTTACATTGAGCACACAGTAAGAAACCGCACTGTCAGATCAATCCCGTGCCTGCACCCACAGCATGACACGGGCTTCCAGGAGCAGGTTGCTGAAGGCCACGGGACAAGATCTGTCATGCGCAGCAGGAATGTCACCAGTCTGATTTGAAGAACAGTGAAGACAAATTACCTACACAAATATGCTAGGGAGCAAGACTATAAAGTCAGTTTAAACAAAACCACTGATCAGCACAGAAGGTTAAGTAAAGACGCAGGAATTGCTCCATGAAACCAAGAGACAACCTGTGTCCTGTCAGAAGTCTCAGGATCCTGCTATCAAGGATTAGCATCAGACAGTCATGAGATTTTACAGTTTTCTCTCATACAGCCTGACATTAACCATAACAACTCTGTACATTCTTGGTACACTCAAACACGCACCCTCCTCTACATATCCCAACACTTTCACTGAAAATATAGAACCTAAGAGAAAAGATTATGAAGCATCGATCCAACACAGCTCTAACCAAACACACCGAAACACTCAGCACTTGTTTCAGCTTCTGACTTCCCATCAGTGTAAGCCCATGGAAAGCATACTGCAGACAGCTGACTGAGATAAGAAACACCTAACTGCTGCAAGAGCCCATAGAGGTCAAATTTGTCCCATCAGGTTTAGATGAAACAACCTATTTTGCCTACACTTTATCCAGAATCACCCAATCCAAATTGATCACCAGTTTCATAAGCAACAGTCACATTTTTTCCTGCCCAAGAAAGTGCATAAATAGGCAGTGTCAACTTTTCTATCTGCCTCACCAGGTCAGCCAGTCAAGGCTCCTCCAACGCAGTTCCGAACTGAGTTTCAGGTTGCTTGTGGAATCACCCAAGCCATTGCATCTGGTGTAACACTGAGTGCACAAAGTGCATTCAGCACTTTATTCCCCATTCTCAGTACTCTCCACGCAACTAACACAAAGGAGTAAATGCCATCATTACACTGCATGTGTAGCAACTTGCAACACCTCAAACTTTTGTCCGTTCTTTATGTATTTACACCAAGGGAGGCCACTGTCATCTGTCGACCTCAAACAGTCTCCTGTGAAAAAGGATTAATTTCTCAAAAGATAATCAGCCACCATTGAAAAAACACTTTATCAGTCATGAATTGGCAGCAATTAGAGCACCCCCTTCTTTCTAAAACAGCAAAGTATTTTTTTTATCTTCTTAAGTTATTTATTTATCATATCTCACTTCATTTCCAAATCAATACACCAGGAGTAAATTAGGACCTTGAGGCATCCCTACATTGCTATTACTAGGATAAAATTGAGCCCGCTTCATCTTACTCACAGCCACCCACCTTTCCTGAAAAACTCTGTACCTGTCAGGGAGTTTAGCAACACCATTTGCTTATTAACACGTTTTCCTTTATCCAAGACCTTACCTACATACTCAAACCAGTATTATTAGAATACATTTCCAATAACTGATGTATCTACTTAAAAAATAAAATAAAAATCAGTGACTTACCTGCTATAGAGGGAACTTTCTGAGAGGGCATCCATTAATGGTCCAATAACAAACTGATAAAAGGAAACAAAAACAATGGCTAAATGTACACTTGCAAGGCACTGTTACATAGAGCCTAACTGGACTTATTTCACCAGACTTTAAAAGGACAAAGTCAGAAATTAGAGAACGCTCTTGCTGGTAGTAACTAGTAGGAGCAAAAAGAGGAGGAAACTAAAGAGAAGGGGGAGCAGGAGAATAAAAAAGCAAAGCAGTTTTTTCACTAGGTACATTTCTCAGAGCATTGTGAAAGGAGCAGGCAAATAAGAAATCTTTTTGAGAAACGGATGGAGAAAATATATTTAAACATTAAATAAAGGAAAGACTAAGGGCCAACATACATAGAACGATTTAGCGTGCATTTTAAGATTGACTGGATTTCAAGTTAGTCATCAAGAGGCTGACTTCATTTGGATAAATCAGAAATGTTAATCTCTGAGGGCAACACTCCTTCTACGAAGGAGAGCAGGAAGAAATAACAGCATAATATAGATCCCTCCTTACTAAGGCATAGGCTGGTTGGGGAGTCAATTTTTTTATTAGTATCATTTATAGGCTAAGAACTTTAAACTTACAATATTTCTTACTACCTGTGGAATATTTTAAAGTGTGGTTTTTAATGGGATACAGTAATACATGGATTGTACTACACATTCACCTCCTCACAGGATTATCTAACAATAGATCTTCAAAATCCATCCCTGAGTAGTAATCACTATGCACAGACTTGAAGTCTGTTGACCAGGTTTAGACAAGACACTGTTCAATCAATTAATATTAGTTAATAATTTTGCAAAGGTTCCAGGGCTCTGAAAATCTGAAGCATCAATTATCCCCCTGAGTATTTCACTTCTGGTAACAAATATCAACAAACTGGGAGCCAACTTTAATTAGAGAGCATTAATTTGAAATATAGCAATGAATGACTGCACTCAAAAACGCATTCCCTCTAGCCAGGCCATTTTCCAAGTAATTACATATTTGATGCCACTTACAAATCTTGCCATCACTTGCACAGCTAAGAAAGATGTTATTTTTACAGAATGTGTCCAATTCCAATACTACTGAGGCAATTAATGTTAAAATATATTACAAATTAGAACATCCCTTTGTTCTGGCAAGTAACAGTAACACCCTTACCTCTGAAAAACCAAGTGAATTTGGAAGATGCTTTGTTTCATAAAGCTCCAGAAAATGAAGAATGCCTTCCTTTGTCAGTGTTTTATTCTCACTCTCAAACATTCGTTTATAGATGCACATGTGCCACGATGGGTGAAACAACCAACAACCTGTTACAAAAGCAGATTATTCTAAACTGACACAGAATTGACAGTGACACATTAGCGTACTAACATATAACATACTGACATTCTGGACAACACCACAGTCAATTCACAGGATATTTCAAAAATATTATTATAGCTATTAGATTTATAAAAGTGCCCTGCTAAATCTCCAACACAAAATAATACTTATTAACAAGGCTTTCAAAACTTGCCCTCTAAATTTCAGTAGTTATAAATTAAAACAACTATAAAAACGCAAAAACCCCGCGTCCTTTTTCCTGCAGCTCTCCTCATCTCAACATTGTATTCACCTGCAACACTTTCACATTAACAGTCTTCCCACTTTACAAATCTCTGAACTTTAACTTCTAACATCTTGCACTACCTAATTAGATGTGTTCTGGTTTCGCCCTACAAAAGATGACATTACATCCTTCACCATGCCACCTCAACACTTACCACTTTCTCCCCACTTCTAATGAGGGAGTTGTGCAGGTAACTTGGCTCACATGACTCACCCCAACTATCTCTGGCTTTATTTTATTTTCGCATTAGCTTAAGTAAAGCAAAATATAGACAAAAAGGGCCATTTACTTAGGTTTGCTAACAGAAAAAAATATTCCAACATATCACAGCAAGCAATAAGCATATGTTAGAATTTCTTCTTCTTGGAGGATAGCGGCACCGTCTGTGCATGTTTGCCAAGCAACCTATGCATACAGCAGACTCACAAAAACTGGAATAGCCACCCAGAAAACAGCTACTTTGAGAAACAAAACTTAACAAAAAAGTGCTACTAAAACAGCAAAAGAAAAAAAATAATTACTTAACTGCCTAATATTTAGGAGACGTTTCAGAAAAAGTTACATCTTACCTTTTTCCCCTGATATAGCATGCTCAAATAAACTGTTTAGCTTTGGTAATACTGGCTTTATGACATGGATCTGAAACGCAAATCAGATGTAATGTAAGTAGTCAGCTTATATCTCAAACCTAGGAACTGGCACTTACTCATGGGCTAGAATTTACTCTCAATAGCACTAATATAGTAATTGACAATATAACTGCACTTAAACAAACCTGCAGTGCCTGTGCAACTGATCCCAGCACACTGTATGTAACACTCAATCACAGTTTAGCGCTGAAGAAGAACTGATACTTCCACACTAGTGTATCATAAAAATACTACTTCCTAACAACCAACCATTCTATTCATCAAATTAGAATAAAGCAGCACAAGTCTCTAAAATTAAACACTCTGGTAAATACTCTTTCAGTTACAGAACAATTATGTACAAGTAAAATAACTACAAAGAGGCACTCAGGACTAACAGCCAACACCACAATACTGTACAATTACAGAAGCCTCAGGTCAACTGGAATCTTTCTGCCAAGTACACTGAACACCGAGTCAAAACTCGGGGTCATTTTCACCCAAGGCTCCAAGTGGTTCAGGACACAGATGTAGTCTTCCCCCCTGCTGAAAGAGGTTATTAAGTTGCAATCTTCCCTAAGAAACAGGTTACCCGTGGTCTTGCAACAAGCCGCAACCCAGGTTTTTCTTTCTTAGTTCAATCCGCTGCTTTAACCAGAATTATTTCAAAGAGAGAGGAGAGCTTTGGATTTGTTCCAAACGAGTAAATCCAACGTGCTGCGTTTTAAGTATTTAAAATTAGAAATAAAAACATTACTATTAATGCTTTCTCAGATACCCTCAATCACCAAAGCTGTAAATATTTTTACCCAATAAAAACACCCCCAGTGCACGTGCCAGAAGCTTTGACGAGCGCAGATTTTAGGATGCCCCTACCTGGTTTCCCTCCAGAGTTTCCATTATCAAAATGTAACTTTCCCAAAACTGCTGGAGTTTGTCACTCTTCTCAGCGGACCACCAAAACAGGCTCGATTCTGACAGAGAAAGAACGAGCTTCTCCTTCAGCCAGACCGTTCAGACGCCCGCTCCCCGGCCCCGCCATCACCCCCCGGGCCCCGCCGCCTTCCCCGGCCCCGCCGTACCGTCTCCGCCGTCCGTAGGGCAGCGCAGCTCGCCGCCCTGCCCGCCGCTGAGGTCCAGGGCTCGCTTCAGCAGGTAGCGGGCCCTCCTGCGGCACAGCCCGTCCCGCTGGGTCAGGCCCTCCTGCACCAGCCGCCAGAACCGCGGGCACAGCCGAGCGTCCAGCACCGACCCCGGCCCCGCCGGGCCCCGCGGCAGCAGCGCGTCGGCCATGGCGCTGAGGGCCAGCAGCGCCCGCCCGGCCCGCGGCGCCTCTCCGCCGCCGCCCAGCAGCCCCTCCCAGACGCGCCGCAGGGCCGCCCCGTTGCCGCCCAGCGCCGGCAGCAGCCGCCCGGCCACCAGCGCCGCCGCCGCCTCCTCCCCTTCCCCCTCACCCTCCTCCCGCACCAGCGCCAGCGCCGCCGCCACGCAGCCCGCCACCAGCGCCGGCTCCTCCAGCCGCGGCGCCGCCGCCACCAGCGCCTCCACCGCCGCCTCCGCGCCCGCCCCGCCGCCCGCCGACAGCTCCGCCAGCGCGTCGCGGACCAGCCGCGCCGCCAGGGGCGGCCCGCACAGCTCCACGCAGTGCCGCAGGGCCCCCCGCGCCGCCCGCCCCAGCCGCAGCCGCTCCCCGCAACCCGCTCCCGCCGCCACCGCCGCTTCCCCGCCGCGCAGCAGCGGCCGGCACCAATCCAGCGCCACCTCCCAGGCGACCCGCCGCAGCGCCTCGGCCTCGGCCGGCGGTGGCGGCGGCGCAGCCGCCAGGCGCTGGAGCAGGAGGCGCAGCGCCTCCGCCCGCTCGGCGCAGAGCGGCGCGCTGAGGGCCCGCAGCAGCGCGCAGGGGTCCCCGCCGCCGGCCAGCAGCGCGTCGGCCAGCACCACCTCCATCCTGCGGGGGGGAGCGGAGCGGAGCGGGAGCGCCGCGCCTGCGCAGGCGGGGGCGGGCGGGGCCCCGCCGGCCGGTGCGCGGCGCGACGGCGGCGCCTGGGGGCCTGAGGGGCGGCGGGCGCCTCACGCCAGGCCCCGCAGCCCCCTGAGGGACGCGGGGCGGCCCGGGAAGTCGGGGGAGGTGCGTGGCTGCCGTGCGGGGGCTGGGGAGAGGGCGCCGGGAAAGCTCCTGGGCCGTGTGGTGCCGTGTCCCCCCGCAGACCCGCACACCCACGCGTGTGTGTGTCCCCGTGTTTCAGGTTGTCTCGGATGCTAAGCAAAACTCGATCCCCTGGTGTGTTCTCAGGGCTGGGCGCAGGAAGGCCTGACAGAGACATCTTGGGTGGCAGCGCGATGTTTGAGGCAGCGAACTTCCCTCAGTGTGTCTTTTAGAAACTCCCTTTATGCTTCACACACATCGCCACACGAGATGAAGCAGCAGTAATACACAAAATGCTCTGTTTCATCATCTGTCAGGCTTGGCTTGTCATTTATGCCAATACAAGTTGTTGAAGCCCGTCTATGTGGGCATTGCAGCATCCTGTAGGTAGCCTGAATGCCCTGAGCCCGCCTGAGGGAGAGACCAGGGTGGTTCCTGGGTGCTAGATCCATGCTTTGGCTTGGTATGAGAGCCCTGGACACCGGCACTGGTGCCGGAAAATGACTCCCAAGCAGTTTAATGTACTCGTGCAGCCAAAACGTATAACTTAAGAAAAGCAACCTGATTTCCAGTAAGCGTAAATTCACTATACAAGATTACAGTTCCCTTGAAAAAAAGAGATCAGCATATCAAAAATGGTGACAAACCACTCTCCTAGAAGACATGGTTGTAGGAGAGGACGTAGGAAACCTGGAGCCTTCTGTTCTTCTGAAAGCAATGGACGGCAAATTCCCAGTGCAGCAGCATGGGTACAACGTGGTTTCCAAGGGGTATGGTGGTTACCTCGGCTAAACTGTAGTTGCTTAGGGGTCTAATGAAGAAGAAAGACTTACTGAAAGTTTTACAGTGTGAGCTCCTGCTTGATCACTCTCTCCGGATCACAGGAGTACAGGCTCTCCTTTTCCTGGCTATCCATTTTCCCCGAACTGTATTAAAAATTTGTTATCTTTGAATGCTTACCAATTGCAAAATGGCCGAAGCCTCTTATTAGCAGTGGACCTGCAGGGTGACTATATATGCAATATACTCAAGAAAAAGAATGTGGAAAGGAATTATTTTAAACCTGCTAGCTAACACAGTTTCCATATGCTCTACCACTCTGCATGCGTTCAGTTACATATAAAATACAGAATCCAGAAAAAACTCAAGAAAACAGTTCAAACTGATAACGTGTACTTAAATCTAAAGTAAAACCTAGTTCTTTTGTTTCACATGCAGAAAGCCATTTTTCAGAGGAGGAATGAGAATGATGTGTGTTAGTAAATAGGATGCTTACAATTGAAATCTCTTTCATGCCCTAATTCATTTTATTTGCTTTTCCATTTGCTCTGATATCTTTAGTAATTCTTCCATTTCTTACTTATAGCATGCAGTCTGATGAATTGTGAGTCTTTCTTTTATCAGGCTTGAAAAAGTGACAAGCAGGGTATTCCCTTCTTTATTGCAATCTTACTCTTCCCTTCCAGGCACCTGCAAGACTTAACTAAGAGAAGCTTTAAAGGTCTGCACAACAAGTAGTCATCAAAACGGAATAAAATACCAGGTGCTGTGCTGTTTCTCCATTATTGTCTGAATTCTGCCATGCCTTTATCACAGTGGGGCGCCGAATCTGAAGTCTTACTTCATCAAGTTAAACATCAGCATGTAAATTTGAACTGTTTTCCCTGCAGATTGTCTTACCAGACAAAAAGAAGTGGGTGAGAGATTAAGCCGGTGGGAGATCAGGCTGGGGAGCTTCTGAGCGGAACATGATGCGGAAAAATCAACAACAACAAAAAGCCTGGAAAGGTGGGTATGGAGTTAAGAGAAAAGGAGCAAGAAGCAGCATCTTGTAATTTTCAAATGGCAAGAGCCACTGTATTGACACCCCTCCATCGTTCTCTTTCAGCATCCACATGCTAGGACCTTAAATTTGTGCTCTACGCTTCCAACACATACTCCTACCTCGCCAAAGACCACATCCAGTTCTGTTTTCCCCACTTTCCAAGGTTATCCCAGCCCTATCCTGCCTTCTTCCTGAGCCAGCCCTGCTCGCAGGCCCCCAGCCTGCCAGCGGCACCCACCTCTAGGATCCCAGAGCCCTCTCAGCCTGGGCTTACTGCACCAGCCTTGGCACGCGGAACACCCCACACCTACCCATCTCTCTCTGCACTCCTATTTAGAAAATATTCTCTATTCCCTGACCTATCTAGGTCCCCTCCAGCCTCAGCATATGGGCTAGATCAAAGGTTGAAATAGCTTGATTATTTATTTTTTTTTTTAGAGAGGACAGCCTGCAAATGTTTGCTTTATTTCTGCCATATGAGATATTCACCCTCAATCAGATTAGTCTGTTTTAGAAACCTAAGACTAAGAGGAATTACCTGAAACATCAAAAGCAGTCCACCGCAATAGCAGACAGGCCTGAAATAAATGGCCAGCCTGGACGTGTCCTCTTCACAGGCCACTACTATCTATAGGTCACGAAATACTTCTCAACTCCCTCTAACAGTTGTAGGGCTTACTACACACTCCTCTCCCTTAACCAGTCTCTCTGTGCCATGTAATACTGCTACTGAGCCTACGGGAGGCAGGGCAGAGATGAGAAACACGTATTAATTGTTGATTCTTAGCTGAACTTTATAATAGCACCTTTGCTGATGAGTTGGATTTCCAGCACATGATAACTCGCTGACGAAGTTGTGACTGATTTTACAACTCAGACACTTAGTGATAGTATTTTATTGGTTTTCATCAGGACCCATAATGTTATACCAACTTAGCAACACAAGAGGACTGAGGTTCCTTCCTCACGCCCCTAGTTAAAAAATCGGTGCCTTAGTTAACTGCATACTCTTTTAGACAAAATGTATACTTGTTCTGATGTAAATGTTTTCCCTTGTGATCACACAATCGGGCAATTCTCTACTAGGAACAATCCGTGGATGATCATTACAGGGGTTGGTTGTAATTGGAAAAGGATCATGGACAAAACTGCGGTATGAACTACAGACAATTAGTTACAAGTCTTGGAAATGCCCACTTACAATTTTGGAAGCATATGTTACGCTGTTGCCATAAAGCCACCGCTGAGCTGAGCCACTGCATTAGATTATTAGAGCCCAGGCCAAATACGTGTTTTTAAAAAGTTTCGTGTCAATGGTGGTTTTGGATCACACAAAATACCTTTCTTCTCATGAAAACTCTTACAGTCCCATACTACCACCTGCGCATTAACAGGTAATTCCGCACAGTATATAAGGAAGAGGGCTTAGCTGACCCTGCAGCATCATTTTCTTTCCTTGCTGGAGTCTCTGGGACTGTGTCTGTATAATGTTAGACCTCTATTGGGATCGGGTAGCTAACAGAGCCTTTTCTTTCCTCTCCCACTGTGTGCAGGAGTAGTAGATGGGAGATTTCTGACAACAAGTCATGCAGAAAATTTCCCACCACATGCCTATCCCACAATAAAATGGCAGAATGAAATGAAAAGCACAGACGTGCGCCACACAATAAACCTTACCAGATTGTTAGGTATATTCACGTCCTCTTCTAGATCTCCTCGGTGCTGTTGTGCAAAAAAACAGCAGCGCACGTGGCTTTTACATGTATTTCACTCCAAGACAGCATGTGCGGTGGGGAGCGTACATGGCGAAAGGGGACAGGGTATAGGTTCATACCCAAGTACAGACATATATGTATCTTCTAGGTGTAGGTGAAGCTGGACAAGGTGGGTGGAAGTGGAAGGGCTGGAGAGGGTGGTTGCTGAGAAACTCCTATTCTCTGCCAGAGAGAACAGAGGTGAGAAAGGGAAGGAACAAAGTTACCTCATTTTTGTCGGTTCGCCCTAAAGCTCTTGAACCCCCTTGCAAAGAGGCATAGAGGCAGAAGTGTTCAAACTGAAAGAGGAAATAATCGATAGGCAGCCAGGAAAGCTGGTCACAACATCTCTACAAGGAGGCTGTGCAGTTATCTCCTAATCCTCTCATTCTTGTCTCTTTCACACACCCACACGCTCCTACATTGCTTCTAAAGAGCCTTTCTTCTGACTCTTTCACGCCACAATGCAAGCAGGTCTTAAATTTTAAAATTAAATTCAGCTTATCCCTCCAGCTATCACCTTCTCTCCTTCCTCCCTTTAATTTCTGAACTTACTTCCCACTTACAGTGATCCTGGAGTTTATCCTCTCCAGTTCCATTTCAGTGTTAATTTCAACACTTGCATCCCAGTCTGATTCTTATATCCCAATCTGACTAACAGTATGTCGACTGTAATTACAGTATGTCAGCTATCACTGCCCGCAAGCTACCCGTTGAGTAGCTAGCTCCACGTTTCTATCACCAAACTCCATTGTGAAATATGAACAAACCCTCTATCTTGCAAATTGAATCTGCGGAATTTCCCCCAAACAGGCACATTCCTATCTACCCACATGCCTAATGTTATTGTCTGGGCTGTCATCGTACCACGTCCACATCCCCTTCCCTGACTTAACAAAAGCAATCTTACCCTAATTAGATCTTGCCATTGTGAAGATCTGTTTCTTAGCCGTCTGCTGTGACCTTGCCACCTCTCCCTTTATGTCCCTCTGCTGGCTCCTTCCTCTGTGCCACATCAAACACATGCTGCTTCTTTTCCCTTTCCCTTTCCAGACCCATTAGCCTATCCTTCCCCATCCTCTTATCTAATACCAAGACATTGACTTCCACCCTGACCTACCCATGCTGCCAGTCTTAATTGTTCCTATATGAGACTTTCAAGTAAGACTTCATGCTTTATGCTTTGTCTCATGTTAACTCCCATCTCATTTTCCTCTTTTATACCCCATACATCCCTTTGTTGTCACATGGACACAAATTTTAGGCAGCACATGGTCTATGGCCTTCTGTGGTCTATGGCTGATAGACTGGTGTGGACTGATAAGCTGATCCTCTGTTGGTGCGTATCTTGTCATCTATTTGGTATCATCGTCTGCATATTGCCCCCGGTGACAATCAGTGCAGTACTATCAGTAGAGAATAAAGGTAACATTAATTGTGATAAACAAGAAATAAACAAACAAACAAATAAATAAAATCAGAAACTGGCAATGTGTCAAGCCACAGGGAAGGAAAGCAAAAGTAGCCTAAGTTTTGCAACTAAGCTTCTATGAGGAGCAGAATAAAAGACAAATGTAAAGGCGGCTCACAGAGATAAGCGCTGTGAGAGCTGCAGTTTTTGTAGCCTTTCATACACCCATACTTCCCCACATACATTCAGGCTTGTTCAGACACTGAAACTCATGAAGAGTTAGTTCAGATCCAGCTCTAGCTCTCAATTTTTCAACCAGACCCATCTCCAAAGGACTCATGGAAACGTGAGAGTGAAGCCTTCGTAATCTCTGCAGAACAGAAGATGGTGCTGTTGTCACTGACATGTGCCTTCCAATTTTTTTCCTGGTGGAAAGAAAGAAATAGTGTGGAAAAGGAGAGGAGAGGAAAGTAAAAGGAATGGTATAGGAAGAAAGGACATTTCCTGGATTTTTTAGTGAAGAAATTTAGAAACTCAAAGAGAAGAATGATAAATGCACAGAAAACCAAGGGTATTGTCTAAAACGGAACCCAGATCTGGAATTTTCAAAAGGTGTTAGTACAGAGGGGGGTCTAAAAGCAATTAGGAGAATCAGAGAGGCAGCACAGACCCTATGCTGGATGCACTCTTCCCCATTTTCCTGAAGATACTACAAACTAGGCTTAGAAGGTGCTGAATACTGTCAGTTCCTCATTGACTCTCTAAGGAGCTGTTATTGATTATCAACACCTGGGAAGATCAGGCTCAGTCGTGTCTCAAGCCAGGCATTTGAAAACAGACACATTCTTATTTCAAAAAAATAGCTTCAAATAATTGAGCGGGGAAGGAGGAAGAATGGAATCTGGCAGGCAATGAGAAGCTATGGCCGCAGAACAGGCACTGAATCATGGGCTGCACACTTTTGGCATTATCAGGGCTGTGCTACATGGCTTCCTTTCTTTATCTGCACAGGAAAAAAGAGCACAGGAAAGAAACAGTAAAGTATCTTTAGGACAGTACTGTTAGTGTTGTGCTGTGAGATTACCCACATCTAGGTAAGAGATTTCAGCCTGAAATTCTTTGGCTGGGCAGGACAGCCACATTCAGCAGAAACACTCTGATATTTCTGGGCTTTTTAGGATGTTTGCTTTAAAAATGAGGCTAGTGTTCTACTGTTGCTTCACTGTAAACATCCTTTGTTCAGAAGCAGCGTTTAAAGGCAGCTGATGAAAAGCAGTTGTGTCCAATTAAACATTCCTAATCGTGGGAAGTTGCAAATCTATACTATGTGGTTTGTCACTGTGAGCTATACAGGCGAAGTTAAGCTGGTAAATCTCTCGTTAGACTGAATGCAGTGGAAAGGTCAGGAAAAGATGAATTAGGAAAAAGAATTAGATATAATCCTTTGCCATCTGTCTTTATCTTGATAACCTACTTGACAGGACACTGCCAAAACCTGCAGTCATTTTTTATCTGCTTCATGTAGCTGAAGAGCATTTGCTGTACAGACTGGAATTAAAATATTTCTGAGTAACAGTTGGCTTTCCCATTTGTTGACCCCATTTCCTTTCCTTTTTCAAAAAAATTTAGGACTTTCCATTCAGCCGTAGGCTTTGTGACCTCTACCCCCTTGCTAGGACTCAGAGTCAGGTGGTAAAGCTTAAATCGATTTTACCATTGGCCCTACAGGGAAGCAAAAGGGCTGTTAAGCTGTACGGAATCCATGCTTCTCCAGCTTTCCACCTGAAAAGCGTACATAGATTTGGAAGAAACATGACAATTGAGAGAATGTCCATATGGTATGACAGTTTCTCCATGACAGCTTTTGTCTGTAGGTCTTCATCTAGCAAATCATGTAAACATGAGCTTATCTTTTAGCACATGCCTGAGTATTTTGCTGCCTCTGTATTCTAGCATACAGGGGATTCTACTGATAATGAACCAGATAAGAGGATCTACTCTAGTGGGGAAAATAGGGTGTTGCTTCTGCATGAAAATATACCAGCAGCAACCCTGGGAGCCTTTAGTCTTTTTAAAGCCCCGGTGTTATTACTGGGAGTAATACTACAGGAAGGCAGATAAAAAAAAATTCCCCAAATATAACCAAAGCAAACCACAAGGACTGTTCTGGTTCTCACTTACTTCTGTGGGAATAGAGCAAAATGGCACTTTACTTTGGGGAGGGAGGAAAGAAGGAAGGAAGAGAGGGCAGGAGGCAGGGAGCAAGCTTTCACTTTATTTCCAACTCCTACATAGTTTTCTTTGCAAATGTGAAGGTTTGCAACTCGGTGTCTTTCCTGAATGCAGGGTATGAAGAACTTTGTAGCTCCTCAGCTTCAGAAAATACAGCATAGGTGAGTAGCTTTTCAGGGCTGAGCTGTTAATCTGACATCCCTGCTAGGAGCATAGAGATAGCCCACTATGTACAGAGAAGTTATCTTTGGTTTTCAGATCAGCGGAGGAATTGGTTAGGCACTGGTTGAGAGCAAGGTTATTTCCTCAGTGGGAAGTCAGGACGTGAAAGGCCCAGACCACTTCTGCCTTCCATCTCTCGCAGTCTTTTACATCAACGTAAAGCAAGGGAAAACAGATTTAAAATATTCTCCTTCATCTTCTGTAGTACTTTAGGTTTAACTAACTGGTTTAACTAACCTCACAAGGAAAAAAGCAGGAGTCAGTTGTGTCAAAATGTAATTTTCGCATTTTGACTTGAGCATTTGACTTCAAAGAACTTCTTCCAAGCTTATTTTTAATTTCCCATACTAAAAATAAAGACACAGAACAACTCATCAGTTTAGCTGAGAACAGCAGCTTTGAAAGCATTAGGCAAGAAGAAGCTCTAGTGTTTTGAAAACAGCTCCTAATGCTGTTGTCTTTAATAGGGAAGGCTAATCTTCCCTGTTTTCTCATATTCCCAGTGATTCTCTCTAAGTGGAAGCCTGCCAGTTATTCTGCAAAACTCCTGACTCATTCGAACATCATTTAGGGACTTCTTAATTGATTGCAGGATATCGTCAAAGTCAGAGGAAGGCCCTTGTTTGATGTTGTAAAAGGTTTTCCAAGAGGTTACAATCTCTTCAATTTTTGTAGTGTACTTTAAAGATAGTGGAATCAAAAGACAAACCCCCAGATCAGGTCATTTTTAGAAATACCTCACTTTTACAATTTCGTTATAAAGACAGTGGGTGTTCTTTAAAAATATTTTTCAATTATTACTTAATTAATTTGCCTTGGCCTTGCAGTTCTACCTTGGGTTCTCTTCCTGCTGTCCATACAGGAACAGTAAAAAAGAGCCATTTATCATATTGTCACAACATTTCTTTTTTGCTTCCCCCTTTAAATATCAATCTCATAAAAAATGATAATGGTAGTTTTTTACACATTTATAAGGTCTTCCATTAGAGCCCATTCAAAGCATTTTATAGATAATAACATATGAAGCCTCAAAGCACACTGCTGAGGTATTTATTACCACATCTTTACACTCAGGAAAATGTACCACAATAATCACACAACTTGATGACCACAATAACTAGCCATCAGGTTTTGGGCAACAGGAACACTTTAATGGAACCCAGCATTCATCAGCTGAGTCATTTTCTGAGAGTACGGGTCTCTTCTAGTGGCTGTCCATAAATGGAGGCATCCAAAATAACTCTCCATCTTTGAGAATCTTGACATTAAGTTTTATTCGACCTCCACCTCCTGTCACTGCATCTAATTAGTTCTCTTTTTTTATTCAGTGTTGCATAATTCTTGAAACTTCCCACTGTAAAGTCATAACGCTATATTGCAAAAAAATTGCTTTCTTCAAGAAAAAGCGATGGTGTTTTCCAGAAGCATTTGACATTAGCCTAGATCCCTTCTGGTTTCCATTCAAATTACTGTATGTATGAATGCTGAACAAAGCTGTTTCTTTGGAGATCTTGCAATCTTTTTCATGTTTTATAATGCATGCTCATATTGGAGTTACATTTGTGAGCCCACTCTAGAGATCTCTGATCATCTGTGCTTTAAAAAAAAAAGGTGTTTACAGACCACGGTGCAGATTTTTCCTCACGAAAACATTTGGAAAACAAAAGCCAGAGAGATAACTCCCAACTTTTGGTTAGCTCTGCAAGGAAGTTCTCAGATGAACTGTTGTAAAAGCCTGTTCTCGACTCAGCATCATTAGCAGGCCAAAAGGCATGTTCCTTCTTTACCTTTCTGATGACATCCTTCTTTATCTTCCTGATGAGATCCTCTCACATACCACAAAGGTCCTAAACGTCCGTGTTGATACATAGGTTTTAACACTAAATGCATAAATGCTCACTAGTTCCATATTGTGGACTGTAAGGCATCCTAAAACGTGCTGCTGCTAAGAAAAAACAAGTCTAAAAATAGCATTGAGGTGTGTGCGTGTTTGACTTTGTGTGTGGAAGGGGAATTCAGCATCTCTCATCTCTTGATAATTCTATGTTTATATTATATAAATACTTTTGCCACCTAAAAAGCATTCAGGCAGATTCATCCTGGACTCTTAAGAAAATAAGCATTTGTGTAGCTTCTAATTTGTGGATCACTGTTAATAAAATGTTGCAAGAGATATTGGTTAGTCATGGCTTATGACATAAACCCAAGCCAAAATCCTGTTCATGCCGGTGTGGAGTAATACGGAATTAAGAAGGAGTCAGTTAGAGATTGGAAACAACCTACTTTTGTTAAGTAAAGTGTTCTTTCACTTTAGAAAGAAAAATAACCTAAAATGATTTTTTTATACTCACAAAACCAAATTAAACCTTTCCTTTCTCTTAAAAAATACCCTCACATCTGGCAATACATTTGGTAAGATACAATAAATTTCAGTAAGGATTAGCAATACTTCTTCATTCGGGACTTCACAAGTGACAAAATATACCTGAAAGATGAGGGAAAGGGAGAAGATTAAAATAAGTAATCATGTTCTTAAAAAAGAACCTCAGGCTTTTAACTCCTGCAATAACAAAGGAAACCCAGCAGATGGTGGAAGGAGACCACAGTGCTAAAGGAGCGCGCTTGTCATTTTGTTCCAGTTACGGTCATTAGCCATTAAAGGAACTTACTGTCTTATTATTCATAATGCATTATAAGTGTTTAAAACAAAAATAGGACCAGAATTGTTACGACTATGCATTTTGTGTCCAAAAATTTAGGTGAGATCGTGTAAGACTGATCTTGAAGGCTAATTTTGACTAACGTGGCAAATGTATTCTTTTTAACTGTGGAGCTGAGGCTTTGTTTTAAAGCACATTGACATTAATGACAGTAAAAAATTACTTAACTAACAAAAATGCTGGTGGCTGCTTTTATTTTGTGCCTGACTGGTTTTGGGGAGGGAGTGTATTTTATTTGTCCTTCTTTTTTTTTTTTTTTTTGGGGGGGGGGTGTGGGGTGGGGAGGGTGTGCCTTTTTGTTTTGCAAGCGTTTTGATTTAATGTTCAACTGGTAGCTGAAGATCATACCTGCATTACCCAAAGATGTAACAAGAAGAAAAAGACGTTACACTTTTCAGACTGTATTTTCTCTCAGAGTGGCAAGACCCTGCAGAGCTCCCTGTCTGCAGCAGGTTCCTGTCATGAGTGCCAGCGAAGACCTGGAATCGAGCAATATGTCTGCTGTAATCCTAAGAAATGTACAATTGGGAGCTGACATTTTGTTTTATCTGGTTCATTCTTTAAATATTCTCTCTCTGACTTCTGTGTCTGGCTTATGACATATCAAGCTAGGCATTAAACACCTGAGAGATGATCCAGATCAAAGGCACCCCAATTTTTCTCTGTAAAGGATCAACTATTATATAAAATACAGCATCAGTGTTACTGCAATTTTGGTGGCGCTTTCAGTAATTAGAATGGGTTTCAGAAATACCAGAACAGAAATGCTGGCAATGGGGAGCCCCTCTTTGCAGTGCCCGGCAGAAGCACTGGATGACAGGAGGTAGGTCTGAAGAGTCCTGTGACACACCTCTTCCTACTCATCATTTTGGCACCTAAATCTGCTGTCCCACAAGTGCCACAAGCACTCCTTGGCCTTAGGAGAAAGCCCGTAAAAATGCATTCTCCAAATAGTTTTCAAACAACTAGGCTTATTTTATTACAGCAGGCTGAAAATAAAACTGAGGGGAGCTTAGGCCTTTTTTTAATTAGTGGACGTCCTACCAGTTTCTGTTCGGGGCACATATCTCCCGCTGAGTCACTGTAAGTGGGCTTATTTTTGCTGGTCCACCACCAGACTTGGTGGCTGTAGCCAGTGGATGGCCAGTGCTCAAGCTTGAAAAGCTTGCCATCGGCATACTGTCTTTAACAGTCTTCAGAGGTGCAGTTCTCTGAAAAGATGTATCTATAAGGTGCACTTCCGAGGTCTCCCAGGGCCACCAGGTGCGTCGCTCCCCCTGCCCTTGGCAGCCCTTGGCAGGGGAACCTCACTGGCCCCAGCTGCGCTCCATGATGTGCCGGGGTCCTGCTGCTCCCTGCCTCCTCTGCCTCCCACCCCGACTGATGGCTGTCGGCGACCTGCAGCTCCGTGTTTCAGTGCTGCAGGTTTATCCCTTTCTCTGCGCCTCCTGTGCTTCTCATCCAGTGCTTGCTAAGGTGACGTTATCCTCTGTCTGAGCATCCTGGTCCATGACAAATCCCAGTTGGGCGCTTCAGCTTTCTAGCTTTGGTCACATTTGAGATGGCAGCATTAAAGATGAATAGCACAACCTGCGTGAACCGTTAAGGTACCACTGTATATGCTTAACATCTGTCTCATTTTATAGAGAATGTCCCGTTTTTATTTTTCTTTTTTCTGTTCACTTCTTTTGGGAGCAAGGCTATTTTCCTCCCTGTCTGAAGGGGCTGTTCTTTCATGCCAGAGCACTGTACTGCCTCACGTGTACACCTGGAAGTGGGTTTAATGTTGGAGTCCGTGTATGGTTCACTTGTGATCCCAGATGACTGCATTCTGCTTGAGTTCTGCAGCAGTGTGTTCTCGGGGGTATTGCATCTATTCCCACAGTCACCGCTCTTTTTTTTTTTTTCTCCTTCGATCTTTGCCCTGTCAATCAGCTCTGCAGAGTGCGTAATTCACTGCTATCTCTGTGTCTTCTGTGCACAGCAGGTTAATGTATTTGAGGTTTCATGGAAATACGTGTTTACAAATGCTATATTACATGAGCAAGAATTTCTCTGCTGAAGAAAATAGTTTGCATCCCAGAACATGATACGTCCAGAGGAAATAGTCTGACAGGAATACCTTCTCCTGCTGGTAGTTCTGGGAGGTCTTTATTTCATCACTCACGGGAGGCTTTGGCTTTCACATGTTTCTTCTGTTTGTCTGTGACTCCTTTCATCGCTGCTAGTCACATTAATGATGCCACTGCTTAAGGCATCAGGAAATGGAAGCAGACTGAACCGGGCTTTCTGTGAGTTTGTTTCTCCATTCAAGAACAGAGATGCTATGTATTTTCTTCATGTTCTTTGGCATTAATAACGTTTCATGAATTTTAAGTGCTAATTTGGCTTTGCCATTTGGTGGCAATGCTGTGGTGATGATCCAAGGGAGTAAATTTGAGAATGGATTGCAAGCAAACAGATCTGTGTTCCTACTGCATTCTGCCCACAAAAGTACTTCATTGCTTTAAACTCATCCACTGACCAGAACTCTGAGTAGCAGCCCAAATAGCCAGATTTGGAGTGGGGAGGTGCATTCCTGTTCTCCCCATGGACGGTGGGAAGAACAGTGTGTTTCTTTTTCTTCTTTGCTGGTTGCCCTACGCATGCCACAACAGACCATCAGATGTTGGCTAGCCTCTGTCATATTTGGCCAAGAGAGAGTATTACTGGCTTCCTCTGCACAGACTGCGGCTCCAGAGAAGAGCTGGGCAATTCCCAAAGAAAGTGTCCATTCCCTGCAATCTGTGTATTGTGATTTCCTGTACGTTCAACCTGTCTCAGTAGATGCAGTACTCTTGAAAACGGGGACATTTTCCCCTACTTTCTGGCCTTTCCAATAGAAAAAAATGGAGGTCACCACATGATTTCATCTTGGATTTCTTCCAAATCCTTTAACTGGTGAACTTGGCTTGTCTGAGACTTTCTGTGTCTTCACGTTGTTTCTGTCAGATTCACATTCAGCTGCTGTATTTTGGGTCTGCGTACAGTGGCAGCTATAACCACGTCAGCCTTTTTCTTCATTTTGGATACCTAAAACTTAGCATGATTGTTTCAGAGGCGTGTGCTGAAGGTGGTGTGGGGCTGCCAGCAGCAATCTAAAATGCTCACCAATAGTTTATGACCACTCTCCGCTCAAGTGGTTACACTGACAAGACCTTCCACTTGTAGATATTATTAAAAGATTTAGCTTTTCTGTTTGGATGTTTCTCTCTTTTTTGCTGGAAATACTAAAATTGAGCTATAGGTTAGCAAGTGGAACGTATCTTTTTCTAAGGGGTAGCACTTCTCATTAACAATGTGTTATATATCTGCCTCTTTATTAAAGGTGGGATAATTAAGTGTCTGCTCTTTCACGCATGTGATAGTTGCGTCCTGTGATGATATCAGTTGTCCCTATTGCATCTTCATTCAGGAGCTGTATCAATGACTTGCACATATGTGAAAGCTATGGAAGAAAAGTTGTCAGATAGGTTACAAATCCCAACAGAGCCTGGATGGAGTCTGTGCGTTTGAAAGTAGGAAGCTGCTGTATTGCTCTAGATTGCTGAGGTCAGTCCCAGCCCTTGGGAGATCAACAGATGTCTCATACAGGGTACTGCAAACAAAACAACACTGTTATTGTTTTATTCAGCTCTAGATCTATTCCCTGACTCTTTCTAACTGACAGATGAAGATGGGATCGTGATGTATCACAGCTTCTGCCACACCATCTCTGCCTCCATGCCCGGAACATCATCAGCCATTACACTGATCCCTCAGAGTCCTTTTAATACATCTTGCTGACAGTGCTGATGCTCTCCCACCTCACATCTGATCCCAGCGGTGCTCTCAACCATTTGCATCTGCTCTTTTCCTGAATGTGGTGAGATAGTTTCTTTCCTTATCCAACAGTTCTAGTCAATATCCCATGTACCATGAATATGTTTGTTCTTGCCAGCTTGGGTATTTCCTCGCTTGTAGCCATTCACTTGAACACTCTTTTAGCGCTTCTTGAAGTTACTTCCATGTTCAGAAAGGGGCAGGTTGTCTGACTTCTCAGCATCCACACTGCTTATGTGACTTGTGGTAGCCCCTGACATTAGTTAAAGATGTCTTCCTTTTCCGTTCCCTTTACTGCTCCAATTATTTTTTGCTTTTATGCTGTAGTCACTCCTGGAGGCACAAGTTGTAAAGATGGAAATAGATGAAGGCAATTGTATGCCTGGAAGACATCCTCCCCTTCAAACACTTCTTGATATGCCTCCTAACAGCTTCATTGCGGGGATGCTAGTGAATATTGCCAGCTCAGCACATTTAATATTTTTTTTAAATTTGCTCTGCTTGCATTGCCTGCATGAATTGTTTGCTTCAGACTTAAAGCCCCTGTGTGGTGACGCATTCACTGGGCGCAGCTGAAAGCAGAGGACTTGGTGTTGCCAGCAACGCTGATTTGACTTGCCATTTACTCTGCCTAATGGCATGGTGTCATTGCACTGCTTTAATTCAGCTTCGCATGGTTATAATTCCTTTCCCTCCTTGGCGTAGCTCTAAGGAAGCCTTCGCAACCTAACGCATTCACTAATGTCCTACTGTCTCCCTCGCATTCATTCTCCTGACTAAGTGCTGCTGCTGCCTCTTGGCACATAGCTCAGAGTTTTACTTTTGCCCTTTTGCACCATATTAACGTCATCACTGTGCAAATTTTCCTATCCCATGTGCATTTTTCTCACAGCACCAAAGGTCTTCCCCAATGTTTTCTGCTTCATCTTTATGCATTTTCAGTTCTGCCTTCTGAGCTAACTGCGTCCACCCCACCTATGCTCTGCTTTTGGCTGGGTGCTTTCGTAGCAGGTTCAGACACTCCTGTAGTTTGCTAGCAGTGAGGACAGCTTTTCTTTCAGCAGTCTCGTTGCACTTTTTTCCCCACTTACGAATTTCCCACTAATTACTTCAGGTTTTAAGAATCCCTACTCGCATGAGTCAGCCATTTTCTGCACAGTTTGGCAGCATACCAATCCATTGTTTCTCCAGCTTCTTGATTACACAACTGTGGGGCAGATACCTTCTCTATGTGTCATTTTTCTGAGGACTGGAAGTGCTTCTGAGACATTTCTAGGATTTTGCATGGGGCTCTTCCAGTTTGCAGCTGGTATACATCCAGATGCTGCCGAAACACGTGGGAGCCATTGCCCGGTACAGCCAGCAGCGTGAATGGGCTTATTTTGGTTTCCTGTTTACCCGGCCCCATGGCAATGGGTTACATTTCTCATGTGACTCTAAGGAATGGCTAGCAGAGCTACTGCCGATACTTCCTCTTTCATTTTCTGCAGCTTTGGGACAGGAACCTGGTATGAACCCATGATGTCTTCTCTGTAATTCTGTGTTTTGGGAAGTGTAGGGTTGTCTCTTTTTTTCCCAGTCTCTACAGCTGCCTGTGACACATGCCCACCCAATCTCTTTTGCCACCGTATCCAATGTCCATACTGGCACTGAATATGAACCTGACATGGAGAACCAGGGACCCAATGCTGGTTGCTGGTCCCTGTCTTCTCCCCTTTTCCTCCTTCTCTGTGAGCGCTACAGCAGTGAGGACCTCCCCTGCTTTCAAGCAGAGCTACCTCCTCTTGTGGGGCTCACACAGCCCATGCCAAAAGGAAATTGCCAGCTCTTCCTTTGTGGTGCTAAGGCAGGCTCTCAACAGGCAACCAGGGAAGGACTGCTGCAATGGAGGCTGTGGATTTTGTACAGGAGTGAAAGCAAGAGGTGGCTGTGCAGCCTGAAAGATGATCAGAAGGTAAAATGGCAAAGGCTGAATTTCTGAAGACATTCTAATGCCAATTAGAAGTCTGAAATCTTCCTGGCTTGCCCTGCCCCAGAAATTCAGATCAAATCATGCACTGAGTTGTTCCCACAAAAGGAACTGGAAATTCAATAGGTCAGATTGTCAGCTAGAATAAGTCCACTGACTCTGGGGGAACTACTCTCTGTCATCAGAGAACCTGGCCCCATGACCATGATTTTCCACATGGCTGTTTCCTTGGGACTTGCATCATCACCCTGCACAACAAGGAGAGTCCAAGGTCCCAGTGTAGGAGGATTTTTAAGGAAGTGAAGCAAAGCAAGACACCCAAAAAAAGCTCAAGTTCATGTTGTGCCTCCGTAATGCCACCTGGTTTACTAGACTCATGGAGCAATGTCTTCACACATCCTCAGATGCCATGTAATTGGTGCCAGACCTCAGTGTCGAGTCCTTCAGCTCACACCAGACAGGGGGGAAGTCAAGGACTCACAGAGTAGCCGTGCTGTGGCTTTGCTTCCAGCCAGTCCCACCCCATCGGCAATGCAATACTTGCAGGATCAGGGTACAGATGAAGAATGCCTTAAAAGCAGTAGTTTCCCTTAGTGCTGTCTCCTGACCTGCTGTACGTTAACATAGAAAGGAATATCTGGTATCTCAGCCTTACAGTGAGAACCCAAATCATAAAATGAAATGTAGGATTTCTAGGATGGGCAATGCCAATGGAAATGAGTCTTACGAAATTCCCAAACATGACATTCACCCCTAGGCAGAGAGCCTGCAGACACTTCTGTGCATCAATTAATAGATGTTAAGTCACCCATTCAGCCTCATGTGGGCTGCTCCATCAGTGAGATTCAGCTAAGAATCACAGTTAGGAAGAAGAATTTCAGTGCTGCTATGAAGAATAATGATCATTACCTAACACACCTCTCCTTGCAAAGGCATGAATTCAATGATTTACTAGTTCTTTACCGTTACTGACTACTGTGATCTTATACGCTGTATATCATATTAACAAAATAAGAGCTTTGGTGTGATCCCTTCCTGTCCCCTGCTGTCACCCTGAACCTTTTATGTGAGGACTGAAAATCTAAAATGTTTGTTTTAAAATTGTCAGGACAGCAGGGGGAAAAACTCTTAAAAATGAGCTACTAATTATTAATGTGAATGCTTTTCACATCCATCTCCTACTAACTATCTCAATGGAATGATTCAGTTGAACATCGCACAGTGAGAAGATCCATTTGTCATACTTCTTTAATTTTTTACCCATTTGTAAAGCATCCCAAAACCTAGCCAGCAATAAAACAGCAAAGAAATTGCCCAAGGCATGCTCTTAAAAAAGCAGTATGGGCTGGGTTCTGTTCTGCCACAGATTAATCTAAATCGGTAGTTATTCCATGATGTCAGTGAAACTGAACTGCCGAAATGCAGAGGCGAATCTGGCCCCATGATCTAATTCTGTGATGAAATTGCTAGTGTAAATAATGACTGTTGCTGTTCAGCTCTTCCCCCCCCCCCCACTCCCCAAAGTGCTTTAATGAATAATGAATTTTATGAATAAGCTTTAATGAATGACTGAGTACATTTTAACGGCCAGACTAATAAGATCGTAAGTTAGAACACTTTCCTTCACACTTTCCTCTCCTCTGATAGCCCCGCTGCCTTCCTTTGCTTCCTTGAACCAGACAATTGCCCCTTTAAACTGCCCGTCAATCACACATACAATTACCACATCCTGGCAGGGATTACCAAACTGCAAAAGTGTCCAGTTTATAATTCCAGGAAAGACATTCCATATTTGTTTTAAGCATCTAACATGTTCCGAAATGGAAGTGCTAAAACAGAACAAACCTTTAAGCATTTATTCCTTCCTCCCCACCCCCCATTCATTTCAATCAAGTCATTCAGAGGAAGGCTGTAAAATGAATGACATAATGAGCCACTTAATATAGTGCATATGGAATTTTAATTCCAGCTGAAAATCAGAGAGGCTTTTCTAAAGCTGTTCAATGGCAAAAAAAAAAAAAAAAAAAAAAAAAAAAAAAAAAAAGTGGTATTTAAAGACAGCCAACACATTTCAGTTTAGTGCTACATTTTTGTTTGGGTTCCCTAGTGCTCTAAGCATTACTGAATAAACCTCCAGACTTCCATCAGAAGGGGGCAAATATACCAAATACAGATGGAAGAAGTCAGGAAGATAGTGAGACTAAAAGTACCCAATGTTGCCAGGTTACAGTGCAATCGCAAAGAACAAAGTGACTGCTCCTCTTACTGACTACTGTGGGAACCAGTTTTGGGACAATTTTCTGAAATGTCTTTCAAGTGGCTCAAGCACAACATTCAAAAATGGAGGCCCCTCCAATCAATCTGTATTTCTGAAAATACTTAGTCATGCACCCAAGTTCATATGAATAACGTGTATCTGATCCAGCGGCAGTTTTAACCAAACGCCTTCTGACCAAACCAATGGGATTTTATGGGTGCAGCTTAAAAATTAATCAAAATAAACAAATAAAACACCCTTTACAGGAGAGCTTGAAGGCAACTGGGCAGTTTGCTATCTGATGAACTTGATTGTCTCTGAAACCAGTCCATCCTGTTCAATCCTGCTGGCCACTCATTTCTGTCCTGCCTGTATTGACACATTCTGCAGGCTTTTAACCACGTTACTGAGTCAGGTAACACTAAAAGATGACCCATTAGCCAGTTAGATTAAACAAGAGACACTAAACAGCAGATAATAGCCAAAGGGTAGGGAATGGGAACAAGTCAACATTACTCAAGGGGTTAGAAAGATGTTCAAAAATGTAATCTCAGTGTCATTTTGTTGAGTAAATATACAGTCAACCCCCATTTGCACAAGCCTTGATCACATGAAGTAATAATTTCTTGGGAAAAAAGCCACATTCCACCAGAGTGGATTTTGTGTAATGAAATACTCTCCCCCACATGCTCCTCCCAGGCTTCAGGAGCGATTTTGTGTATGTACCTGGATTACTTTCACTGCCAGCTGATTGCTCTCAGATCCATATGCCCATACCGCAGGGAATGCAGCAGGAAGTGCGATGGTTCTGCTCTGAAAAAAAGGCCCAAGAAAACACTGGAGACAGAGGGAAAGGTTAAAAAGCATGTGTTTAAAGTGTTGAAATCCCCTGGCATTGATTTACACCCCAGATTACCTCAGTTGTACTCTCTTCTTCTTTTTTTTTAATGTTCGTTTTGTGAAAACCAAAACAACCATATTAAAAATATGCTGATCAGAATAAATCTATATTATTTGTGTTCGTGGGGTTTTTTTTGTTTTTTTTTTTGCAAGGATTGAACTGAACTGTGTAAACCTGATTAGCTCTTTTTACTTCAGGTTGCATGTGGGAGTTCTTTTCTTATTTTGTTCTGAGAGAGGGGGTGAGGAGGAACTTCCTGATACAGATTAATGGAAATGTTTGAAGGTTCCCTCATACCACGTGATATCAAGCCCATGCACTTTACCAGTTGTGTAACTCCAACTGTGATATTATTCTCAGCCTAATCTGGCATACCTCGTCAATAGGGGAAAAATTAGAAGTGAACCTGCTCAACAAAGCAGCAAAAGTTCTTTATGGAGATCTGCAGCATCTAAACTCTAAAAGGTTGTGGGGCCATTTTCCTGAAGAACTGTCCGAGTTGAACAGAAGGAGCGCAAAATCTTTTATGATGACTGGCACACACAAGATGGAAGATGTGCACCAAACTTTTGGCTTTTTCTTCCATGTCCTGTAGGCAGTATGAATCAACAGGGTTGTTGGCTCTCTGGGGGAAGAGGTACAGGCTTTGCAACACCACTGGAAGCCCCTTCCCAGGACATTGGTGCATGAGCTTCAGCCAGCAGTTGAGTCACACGCCAATCTTTCACTTCGATTGCTACACAGGAATGATTGGGAAAGAGAAGGGAATGGTCCAGTTTTTCCAGTATTCCAGCTCTCGGCCTCTTGGGGACTTGGTGCTGAGGCAAGAGCACTGTTCTGATCCTTTGTGTAACCAGGCTGCTGGCCTCCTGCCCCGACACCCTGCTAGCCGCTGGAGCCCCGCAGCCTCTCACCTTGCAGCTCTCCAGTATGGTACTCAGCTGTTAAGCGTCAGACCTCAAAGTGAAATGCAAACTTGTTATTTTTAGATTTTTATAAAGGTCCCATCACAACGTCCCTGGCCTCACATAGTAACCAATTAAATATACCAGCAAAGGCCTGCAGACAGTTAACTCGTCTCACTGCAGAGTTAAATTGTACAAGACCTCCGAAATCATCCTTTCCAGCCTGAGCCAACACAGAACCTGGCATCGCGCTCTGACAGTCAGCATATTTGGAAGCAAATGAGGGACCCGCCACCGATGCTTGGCAGTCTTGGAAGTGTAATATTACAAAGACTTATAAAAATGCATCTCAGAGTGTCTTGCTTCCATGCACCACTTTTTTTCTTCTTTCATTATTTAATGTTTTTAACTGCAGGGAACATCCCCCTGCCCTTGGAACAAGAGCAAGTGTGTTGCAGAGATCATGGTCCCTTTAAAGTTCACGTGGTTACAACATTGATGTCCCACTTCTGCTACAAACTGTGTCACTGCACATCTGGTCTGGTCATGTCTGCTTTCTGCATGCCCTTTGCTGCTTAGGGATCACCTTGAGGGGATGTTGCCCTCCATCCAGCGGCTGGTGAGCAGCCATGGTGGCACCTGTCCAAGGGAGGAAACTGATGAGCCATCACGTTTCCCTATCCAACACCAGCACGGCCCTGGCTTGATTGCCCTCTTGAAAATGCTGCGTCCAGATGGAAATTCTCCCTTGGAGAAGACTCTCCAAAATGCACATATCCATCGGACATTACTGGGCAAAAACAAGAAGAGGAGTCTGTCTATGTCTCTAAAGCCTGCCTCCGCACTAATTTGACTTCAGGCCTCGTTATTCCTGTTGTGCTCCCTGCAATAGCTTAACACTGTCAACAGAAGGATTTATCAGGGCGGCCAAGCACTGACTGACTCAGCACAGAGTGTAAGAACTCCATAAGGATGGATGGACAGAAGTCGACATGGAGGAGAGCATCACTAGCATTCAGCCTGAAATCGCTGCAGGGGGAAGCTCTTCTACAAAACACAATACAACATCAGGCAAATCTAAACTCCTTTTCCCAGCTACAGCCTCTCCATCATTCTGGGCGAAGATTGGAGGCTGTTTCAGCCCGACTGTTGTTTAATATTCCCTGTCCCACTCCATGAGATGCAAGAGACATGCACCATGGCAACATCAAGCTTCAACGTGCCGCTTTCCCACAGTATTGAATCTTGAACCACTGACCATGCTTGCCACCTTTGCACCACGCTTCCACAGTTGGTTAAGAGCCACGGACCTTCTCTGCCCCCCTCCACGTTACAGACCCACAGCAATCTCCTAATCTCCCTGCTCAAGAAGTCAACAAAGGAAAAAAAAACTTTTGGCATGTCTTCCACAATACACACGCTGCTCATAATGGCAGGTGTAGAGAAAAAGCTGCAGGAAAGGTGGCTGAGTTACTCTCTGCATACTGCCTAGCTGGGAGGACGTTATTTCTGCATATTTTCCTGGGCTGCCATTTCAGACATGATGCTTTGAGTGGGATTTGTCTCACCCTGCTTTAGATATCTACATCTGAGCCAGTCACCTTTCATATTCAATGAAGAGAAATAGGCATGTCTGGGGTGTGAATCATCTGATTTACTTTGTACATCTCCTTTCGACTAAGATGAATCACACCCGAGAAGTGCTTATTTTTCTCCATTGACTGTAAAGGGAATCAAGATGAATACTCAGACATCTACATTTGGTCAGATGACTCTTATCCTGCACCTCCTGGGAAACAGCTTCAGGTAACATCCTCCGCACAGGCAATCACTACCCTCCCTCTGTCCGTCACTCACCCATGCTGTAGCCTAAAACTAGGACAGTTGTTCACTCATGCTCCCACCCCAAAATCTACTACACACCCAAAGCCAGCACAGAGATCTGAGCACCGGTCTTTGCTAGAAGAATCTACAGGAATTAATGGGGGAAATAATTTCTGGGAAATGTATTACTATATACTGAAGGAAATCCCAGAATGGTAGGGTAGAATTGGAGTAACATGCATGGAAGGAGTTATCATTATCAGCATAGAAGGATTCCATTAAAAATGCTTGGTTCGGGGTGGGGGCTTGGGAACGTCAGCAGTTTTTGAAGTTTTCACAAAACCCAAGAAAATAGGAAAAGGAAGTATCCATTCGGAGAACTCCTGCATTCATCCCACAGGTCTCTGTGAAGGCAGGCGTTGGTAAGGCTGATTCCTAGTGCATTCCCAACACCAGAGACCTGATGTGCACAGAGCACAAGGAAGTGGCAGTGGCAGATCGCCTGTTGGCACAGCGCTCCACTACAACCTCCCACCTACACAAGGACCACATCAACCAGCAATCAATAGCCTGTCACCCTACAGCAGATACCCATTTCAGTCCATAGCCGTCAGCAGCCTGTGAATTCTGCTGAAGTCTGGCCCTGCTTCAGTTACATCCGCCCTACATTTGTATGGTATTCTTATTTACCCGCTTTTCTTCGTATCATCGGCCATGTGCTGCTTATATTTATTGCAGGCAAGCTGGTTGCAAGGCTTCATTGAGGACCAGCTCATCTCATGAATGTGACACCCGGCAGATGCTGTGGTTTTCCAGTGAAATGACTTAGAAACATTGCCTTGCTTGGGATACATTCGTTACGCACAATGCTGTTTCCTTGACCCATCAGAGCATTTTCGTAGACATCCTTTGTGGATGTCCTTAAGGTTCAGAAATCTCCCTGCCTCCTGTTCCCATCCATGCCCTCAAGAGCACTCACTTGCCGTCAGAGGTGTCCAAAAATACAGCATACACTTCTCACATGAGGCATGTACTAGCCAGAAATAACTAGTGTTTCCATTCGGCGTGGCTATCTACCCTTTGGTCTTCCAAGCGTTCACTATACCCACATTCTGCAGCTATGCAAGGGAACATTCATTTGCTCCTTTTCCTGGCCCAAGTCTCCAGCAAAAGATTTCCTAAGTTGGGGCATAGGAGGACAAGCTGGGTTTCTGCAACTGACAGATGGAGTCATAGCACTGTTGATATCCATTAGCACAGACCTATAAAACGTCCAGGACAAACACGAGTTTGGGTTAAAAACAAACAAAAAAGATTTTTATAATGTTGATGAAGTATTAAAAGATTGTTTTATTTTTACAAAGACAATTCAAAACATCTGGAACCTCAAATAAGTCTCTGTATGCACTGTTTTAACCCAAGTTCCCTGATATTCATGGAATTTGCCCTGCACTTCACTCTGAGCAGAGCTAACTGGCTGAGGTGAACCAGGCTTCTTTCCTGCATTAGGGGAAACAGCTGGACACAGAACTTCTGCTTTGCATGGACAAGACACAGTTGGTTGATGAGCCATGTTTAATGGGGGCATTTGTCTGAACAGCCATCCCCCAAAACAGGCCTGGGTTTCTAAATCCTCTGACATCACAAAAGGACGCGCGATACCCTTCTTCATGGGCCTGGCGTAGCTCTCCTATGCTACCATAGCGCCCATCACCCTCTCCCTGCAACTTATGATTTGACTCAGGTGTAGATGACTCATTTCAAACTATACTCTGAAAACAAAAGGCAATATGCTCGGTGCTGGGTCTCTAGATACGCTGGTTACTGCCAGTGCTATCACTTGCTCTTCCATGAGAGAGTGAGACAGGTGAAGCCAAGGCAATGTTGTCCTTCAGATTGCAATCCGAGGACCTGTGCTCACCATCAGAAAGCCACACCTTCCTAACTCAGTATTTCTTTGGGCTGCCGCTGACTTTCTCTGCTTACAGCAGCAGGAAGTTGCACCATATGACACCTGCCCAGAATACTGAGCGTTTGGCATAAAAAGCACGAAGTCATGGGGAAAGGATGACTAACAGTAAGTCACCGTGGAATCCAGTCCCCAGGGGAGTACCTGCAGACAGCCTAGCAAATTGGTCTGGATGTACATTAGCTTGCCAGACTTGCATCCAGGGCTAATTTAATGAAGTATTGCTGCAGCACAAATAGAGGTAGGGATATTGCCTAGTCCTCCAGCCACCAGTTTCAGTGAGCTGTTTCCTGAATCAAAACTACTCCAGTTAAGTTGGCATGCTTAGATCAGGTGAAAGAACATGATGTGACAAATCTCTGCCAACCTCTGAGGATCGCTTGCTTCAGTCAGATTTAAAAGCTGGTCAGCACAGCCCCTGAAGCCTTTCATCCTGGCATCACGCATGGAAAGAGGACATAAAAAGTGCAACTTATATGGGGCTTTGTAGATTGCTGTCAGTATTGTGAGGGTACTCCTACATCCACCGAGGTCAGTGGTGAGTTTCCCGCTGCCTTGTCTGGGCACACGGGCAGGGAGTGTTGAACTGCACCCAGAGACGGGGAGGAAGCACGCTTGGAAAGCTGATAGGACATGCAGAGCTCAAGGGCAAGCTGGCACCCACCTCCTACAGCTGCAGCTACTCGGTGACTGTAAGCAGTGCTCTTGTGTGACAGAAGTTTCAGGGATTCAGATATCACTGGGATTTTCAAAGCCTCCCTCTCAGTGGTACAAAAGACCTAAACTTGCAGCTTTCTGGGACTAGGAGACAGTTCATTCACAGCAACATAAAAATTCAAACCTATTCAAGGGCTGACCTTCATCCGACTATCTATTTGAATAACGACACGAGCAGTCAGGATAGAGCAATTGTGTTTTCAAGGCTCTGTTTCTGAAGGTTTTGCCATGTATTTAACTTTACCTCAGAAAATGTCCTTTGCAGCAGACAGGAGTCTTGTGTTATATATAGAAGGGCATGATAGCAATAGACAGAGAGGAGCCACAGGGCTGATAATGGGGAAGAGTTGGGGCTTTGAAGGAAGATTTGGGGCTCATCTCACTCAGTGAGAAATCTGGGGTGCACAGCAGGTAAATGGAGGGAAGGAGCTGATCCTAGGAGGGTTGAGTTACAAGTTCTGTCTCAGAGAAGGAACATTTTCACTTCTTGCCCTCCCCACACTGCTGGCCCTGCTGTGGGGCTTCTTCTCCTTCAGGGAGACCTACAGCACAGAGGCAATCTCCCCCAAGAACGCAGCCAAAGCCCTGTAATGGCCTTTGCAGCAGCCAAGAGGCAAAAGCAGCTACAGCTGAGGTCAGTCCTGCCTCTGGCATCTGTGTCAAGCCCAGCTGCTCGTTCAGGGCCTTGCTCCTCTCTCTTGCCAGGCTGGTAACCTACAGCCAAACACCCCTCGATTTGGAAGTCGGTACTCTCCACCTGCCTCCAGCACATGACCATGTCCCAGTTTTGGATTACCCCTGTGAGTCACGTTTTTTCCACCTCCCGCTTCCAGCTTCCCCAGCAGAGCGGCAGCATGAGGACAAGGGTAGAACAAACAGCCATCGCTGCCTGGCTCTAACCCCGATGAGCAGCAGGCTCTGGGGAAGCTGGACCAAGCGGCTGAGCAATGGTTATCTCTGTGTAGAGGGAAAGCCAGTTCTTCCGGCACCCCGAGAGAGCAGAGGGCAAGGTTACTCCTCCTTAGGGCTGCCTGACTCTGGCCTCAGCCCTGCAGTGGGTGCCCCATGTTCTCCCACTGAACTGAGTCACCGGTCACCTGTCTGTCGAGGGGTAAAGCTGGCCGTGCCAGCTGGAGAACAGCCAGGTGGCAACCATAAGGACAAACAGGCGCAGGGCTTGGGCAGGAGCGTCGGTCCCCCATGTAAGTGTAAGTACACAGGCGTATGCAAAAGCTCAACCTGAAACGCTCGGGGTCCTGCCTCGGCTTGGACCCCAGCGAGCAACTCCCTCCCCCTGCCTGCCCATTTCAGGCATACGGATACCTTCTGCAGCCTAAGGAAACGGCTCTGCATGGGGTGCTACGCAGGAGGCAAATTCCACCGCTGGGGTCAAATTCCTCAAGCAAGGAATTTGGAAGTCCTTCAGTACTGGATAAAGACAGAAAAATAACAAGACCTTGCAGTCCCCTCAGCAGAACTGAGTTTTAACCAGCAGAGCTGCTTTCTGCTCTGATGATCTCGGTCAGTGGATTGTGTGAAATGCGTACGACAGTGATAAATTATTGCGAACGCTTAGTAATGCTCCTTGACCAAAATTAAGTTACTCACAAAGTGATTTCTTAGAATGACTTCTTTGCTTGCTCTTCCCGAACTATTAAATTACAAGTCTGTGATTAATTACTACAGCAACTGCACAGCAAACTTAGCATTGTCACCTAAGAACAAAAGGTCTTTTAGATAGGGGATGTTTGCTTTCAGCTGAAAGGGCACATGCTCAAATCTGGTCAAGTGTACCTTACTTGCATTTTAATTCTCCAAGTCGAAAATAGCAGCTGGCTGCATGGAGAAAAAGAAAGGTGAAAATGTCATTGGATAAAACCTCCGACTATTTCTCACAACTGGCACTAACAAATGGTTTCCGGAAGCTAGAGGTCACTGCGCACACAGTCCTGCAGCTCTCAGGCATTAACCTGAAGTTATTGTATGTAACTGGAATTCCTAAAGCAAGGTCAGATAGTTTATCCCAAATGTTAGCAAATTCCGACGACTAATCTAACCCAGACGCTTTCGTTCCCTGCAGTAGGATGCTTCGGAGGCAAAGGAGGAGTGGTTTTGAACAGGGCTGCTGCTTCCTCAGTGCATGCAAACGGCAATCACGCTGCGGATGGGCTTTTTGCTTCACCCAGATCTGACTGTAACCGCTGTGACCCTCCCCCAAAAGGTATTAAGCCTGATCTACATAGGTATATAATTTTCTAATGCACAGGGCAGCGGGAGACACTAGCTACTCTGTCACCTAAGTGTTTTTGGAAGAGGAAAAAGAGCTATTCAGCATTAAAGATTCAGGAATGTCTGTTGACATATTAAGGAAACAACCTCGGGGGACAGCTGACACGGCTCCAAGAAGCATTACCAAGGGAACAGTGACGCAAATGTCTTCCATTTTTACAGGCTGGCAGCTCGCCAGGTTCCCTCGCCTGATGGCTGATGTAATGCTAATCCCTATCTGGGTTAGCGCTCAGATATCAACCACAGCAGCTCACTCTGCTGCAATCAATATAGCACACTTTTTATAGAAGAGCGTATAAAAAAAAATTCTGCTCTAATCTACTAGGAATATGTACAGTAGAGTAATAGCAGGGGAAATCTAATGGCTAGCCTGGAGCTCACCCAGCGTGCGCTTTTGCAAGCATGCACGTGTGTGCGCAGGCTTGTACACAAACCCATCTACACCTCGAATAATGGCAAGTCCAGGCGAGGGCCACACATTGAGAAAGGGCTGGTGGTTCATCACGTACAAGAAGAGCCTTCCAATTCCTTTATTAAGTGATATACCAGCAGAAGAAAACAAGCAAAATGGGACTGGAAAATAAAATGGGCTATCAGTTATAGCATGGAATAAAATGGGGGTTTATGTAATAATGATGACATTTTCTACTTCTGTGAGTACCAGAGGGCTCTGTCAGGATTAAAGAAGCCTCACAGCAGCTCTCCAGGGTAGACAGCATGAAGGCAGAGTGAAGGACTCACAGGGAGTCCCTAGCAGTCAAAATCCATCAGCCTCACAGCCAGTGTGTCAATTCCATAGCAGACACCAACACCAATACCTTAAGACAAGACATGAACGGGAGAGGAATGCAGGGATCCTGAATTGCCATGTAATTATCTGAGTAGTAATTTGGCTTGCTCATAAGAGAAGAACTTTGAAAACCTGAGTAACCTACAGTGAATATAGTCCTAGCTTCATACCTTCTATCATGGAAGGCCCTTCCAGTGCTGAACTGCACCCTAAAACCAGTCCAGAGCACTAGTTTGCTACTAGGTGGATCATCACCCTACCTCTTGTAAGCGATAACTCCACACCAGTTCATTTCACAGGATATCGGTGTCATAACTGTGAAAATCTCTATATTCTTGCACCAGATAAAATTTTGAGATAAACTGTGGGTAACAAAGTAGATGAATTCCAGCCCGTATCCAACACCTAGTGTGATGATGACCTTTGCAGGCCAATGCATTTTTTCCTTCTAGTCCTCCATTATCAGATAAAATTTAAGGGAAATTTTAGAAAAACAAACTAAATGCTGATATTCCAGTAATATTAGTCCTCGGGTTAACTCCTGGCAGATATGAGAAGAATATTAACCACATTATTCAGGGTTTCCAGAGGGGGTCAGCTTCACAGAACAGCCTGAGGGTTAGGTTGGTATTTTGGGTAAATCCAGTTGTGGAGATTAAAAAGGCAACACTCTCAGACCCATCCTTTCCCAGGCCACGCTCAAGGCAACTTTCCCACAGCAGCCATTGCTGTTTTGACTGAATAACTGCCCCTGCCTTTCACTGGCACTAAAAATGGGGGAAATCGGTGTCTGTCCACGTTAGCCCATACCTACTCAAGCAGCCACATGACCTAAAGCTCCCCTGAGATGCTCACCAGCACCCAGCTGCAACCTCACACATCTGTCAGGCGTTTCCTTTGCATTTCTGCCTCCCTTTTGCCAGGAGCTGCCATGGCACGATGCTGTTTCTGGCCACCCCTCCCTCCTCTGCTCTTCATTCCCTGCCAGCTGGGTCCTGGCCAGAGCAGCAGTAGCTGTGGGCAGGGCTGCCTGTGGGAGCGATGGGGGGCTGTGGTGCACGGGGAGGGTTTTCCGGGTCCCTCCAGCAGGCAGAAAGGCTCGGGGAACAAAAGAGAGAAGGCAAGAGTGGGGCAGGAGCTACCCAAAAGGGCAGGGCAGGTGTGGGGAGACAGAAGCAGGGAGAGAACAGCACTTGGCCTCATAACTTCTTCCTTGATTTCTACACCTTCAGTCCCCAGAAGCCATGGCTCCTTCCATCCACCAGCCCCGCTGAGGCACACACTGCTGCCTGGCCCGACACCAGCTCCTCTGCCTTTAGTTTTCCAAAAGAATACACTTGAAGTGGATGGATGGTCCTATTACAACAGCCTCAGAAACCAGACCAGTTGAGAGCATTAATATAATTATATTACCCCCATCTCTGATTTGTGAAGAGGTAAAATGTTTGATGACCGAAGAGCCTCCTTTCTCCAACTGGTTTTGCTCACGTGAAAGTAACGGAGGAGAGAGTTTACTTCCCTTTCAAAATAAGTAAGAAAGAGGCAAATGGCTTAAGTGAAGATACGTTTTAGCATGCCGTATACATGTCAGTGCTCCAGACATGCCCTCCCTTTGTAGCACACACACACATAACAGGGAGGGAACTGTAGTCCCAGTCCCCCTCACCAGCAGTCAAGGATGACCTCATGGAACTACGATGCAATCCCTATGTGAAAGGAAAATCCAAGTCCTTCCTATGCAATGCATAGGACGTTTGTACAATTTTTAACATATGTGTTTATACTTCCTTAATATTTAATGAAATGCTTAAGAAAAAACATGTTCTAAAAATGTTGATGTAATTACAGTTTGTTGTGCTTGAATTCTGAATGGAGAACAGTCTCCATTATTTTTTCCACATGCTTATACTACATTATATTAAAAACATATTCTACTCAGTCAGACATGTGCTGTGTGCTTTATAACCACTTTGCGCAGTTGGAAACATTCGTGTTTAGCAAAAATCCTACCACCATCAAACGCAGCAGGGAGAACCTCCTTTGCAGCAAATGGTCTCCACTCCCATCATGGGAGGTGAACACCAGGGGTCATGTATGAAGGGCCTGGCCAAAGGGACCTATTCTGCATCCGCACGCAGCTCAGCTGGGCTCCTCAGGGCCCAGCACTGCTGAGTGGAGGGTTCTTCTCTCCAGAGGACGCAAAACTCAAGTGAGAAGACTCCAGACCAGTTAATACTCTGGTCTAGGTGTAGTGTGTGTTCTTGTATTTTAAAATGCAAGATACATATCAGTTAGCATCAGCACCCTGCAAGGGTCATTGCCTTCCCAGCCCCTCTCACACCTATGGTGTGGTCCAGTAATCTCTGACAACCCAGTTAACCTGACTCAGGCGTTATCACACAATCTCTCTTACTCTAATCACCCTACTTCATTACTGTACTCCTAGAATTAGTCAGAGAACTCCAAAAAGATCATCATAGTATTTTGTTTTAAAATGTTCATGCAAGGCTGACGTTCATAATCTCTAGTGACCAATAAGTAGAACTAGGTGGTTTCCAGGGCGAAATCCTTAGACGAAATTCACAGGAGTGAGAAAATGTCACCTTTTCATTCTCAGAGCAAATGTGGTCCTGTGTTTTCAGTGCAAGAATCATTCTTACCCAGGCCACTTCATGCAGCAGCTGGGGATTTCCACATTTTTCCTAAGCATAAACAAAATAAATCTGGGGTGTGGATCGGTCTCCGGTTCCAAACCCTCTGATTCCTTTCCAAAGTGAAGGCCCCATCAGGTGCAAAATAGACTCCACTTCCCAACTGGAATAATATGTGCGCTACGTGCAGAGCCAGCGTCAGTGGGTAGATGGATGGATTCGTGCCGTTTCCATATTAATGGAAGGGTCAGAAAGAAAACATTAGCAATGAAGAGCGTCTTACGGACCTTCCCTTTATGATGTATCATCCTGCACCACGTAAATATACATGGGCAGCTTGTGAGAGATACAAGCCAGTTCTTACGCTTTAAATGCCTGATGGCATCTTGATGTAACAACAACATGGTTCAACAACATGCAGGAAATACTGTTGATGGAAATAGGCATTTAGCAAAGAAAAAAAGCATTTCTTTGCCTGGCGAATGCTGAGATGGGAGAATTCTTTCCTGAATTCGTGGGAATGCATTTCCTTTTATTTGTGATAGCAACTGTGTGGCAGTTGCTGAGAGTTTTCCTGATGGTTTTCATGTTATACTCTCTTTTTTGGTATGTGGTTCCTTGTCCCAGACACACACTGGTCAGGGGACAAGGCTGAGATCTGTGAATCCTCCCACCAGCCCTGTGAAAAGCAGGACCTGTGCTCCCAGTCAGGTGATGTGATCCCTGTCCGTGCAGGCTGCCCACTCCTTCAGCTCGTGTCTTTCAGAGCAGGGCAGTATCCATCTCCACGTGTTCGGCTGGATGGACAGCCAGGCTTCTCCAAATATGTAATGTGAGGACCACAGAATACAAAAGTCCTTTCCCTTAAACTAGTGAAGAATCTGCTTTAGCCCAGTGCTCTAGTGGTGTCTGGATTTCTTTTGACACTCCTGCACAAGCATGAATTAGCTAGAGAGGGACTGGCCTGTTCTGTTACAATAAGCTTCACACAAAAGTAGGGGATCACTAACCTTGGTCTTAAAGGCAGCATCTGCCTCTGAAGGCATATTTCTTACTGTGAAAACACCCATCAAGGCAAACATTTAGCCTTACGCCTTAAAATGAAGACACACCTTGATGGAGAGCTGAGCTGAGACCTGGCCTGGCGAACATTGCCCAACGGTGTGTTTGAGGAAGCCAAAGAGAACGACACTTCTTTATCCTACCCATTAGGCATTTGTGCTCCATCCAACTGCGCTGCTGAGTCTCTGACCATCAGAGGAGCCACGCTCGGATCTGAGTAGCTGGAATCACTCCACGCCTGGGTTACTACGATATTCAATTATGGCTCCGTACTTAAGTGACACAATAGATATGGGAATTGAAAGCACAAAAACTCCTAACCTCTGATCCTGTCTCTACAACAGAATCCCTCGGTGGCTTTAGGCAAGGTACTTAACATCTCCACCTCGGTTTTCCCATTTGCAGAAGGGGGCTAATAATACTCAGCCACCTACTCCACAGGGGAGTCCTGAGGATTCATTACTTAATGTAAAGTGGCTAGAAGATGAAAACCTGCATGTAAGTGCCAAGCGTTATTACAGTTACCCAGGTTTAGCTTCAATTTTTGAGACTTGCTTTCCTCTTTGAAATAAGGAAAAGTATTCCTTTTAGTCGACCAAGATTAGTGTTCTGCACTGCATTTCCTACAGAAGTGGGAAGGAGCCTTGGGAGTATGAGAGAAAAGGAGAAAAATGTGTCCCCTTGGATCCCAATCTACCTTTCACATCCTCTCAGGAAATTGTTTTGAAAGTGCCCGACACTTGATGCAATATGCTGCAGTCACAAGGCAAAAATTTTACTCTTTCAAGAATGTTTTATGAGCCCCAGGAATAAATCCTCTCTAGCAGGGATGGTTAAGCATAATGTTGAGAGTCTGTGATTTTCCCCAGAGGCGGAGAAATCATTCCAAGCTTTTCTTCAATTTGGTCATGAAACTTTAACACGAAAATACCGAGGGCCGTTCTGGCACATCACTGGGATATATACATTAAGACAAACCAAGGGGAGTGTTTTGATTGACCAAATTATTTCCTCCAATCTCAAATGAGTTAAATATTTGATTTTAAGTGACAGTTCCGGTATGGCAAACTACTTTCATGGTAATGCGGTCAACATTATGCTTGGTCAGCATCTTTAAACAGGCCAGCATAACTGTGTTTGACAATATGACAGTGATGGAGAGCAGGGGAACTGGTCATCCTAACACGAGCTGCGCTGAGACTACACTCTGCAATAAACAAGTGCAGCAAACAAAAGGACCAATTCAGTATTTGCAAATGCTAAGATTATTGGAAACAAAGGAAATAATTCTGTCATCCCAGAAAAAAAAAAATGGCCTTTTATGATTGTTCTGAAAAAACCCCCTGCCATGGACTGCTGCCACTCCTAAGAATTCAGAGCAGGCAGCTAATGCACATGGCTCTGCTTCCAACTTCATTAATATGAGATTTTGGCACTGCAGGAGCACCTCCTTGTGCATACTGGATCCAGATCTGGCCTAAGCACACAATTATGTTTCTGTTGAATTAGTCAGAGCACACGATGTGGTATTTATGCCAGTTTTATGCTGACTGGAGGAAAGACATTACCTGATTCGGTACGGTGTCTGCCAGAATTTGTCAAACACATCTGAAACAACATAGTAAGTTTGTGCTTGTTCAGTGCTTGGCAGCACATGGCTATGATGTCCTGGACCAGCACAGGGCACGTTTTGTGCCAGATTTTCTGTTTGATGGAACCGTGGTTTAAGACGCACAGTGCAGTTACATGCCTTGCTTAAGTTAACTAAGCTGCCCTGCCCCTCTACTGTAAGGTGTTGTTTAATGCCCATATGCATAACAGGGATTATATAATTCCAGAGAAAAAACTCTCCTTTGATGTTTACTCCAGGGCTTCAGGTTTCTTAGTGATGCAGTAACTGCCAGGTCCATCTGCCTCCTGAATGTAAAATGTTTACGTCTCACTTCAATAAGTAAATAAAAGCCACCGAGTTAATACGAGCAAAGCATGGAAAGAAAAGGGCTGCCAGAGCAGGAGAGAAATCTACTATCCACTCCTGCTTTTCTGACTTCCCATTGAGAGGGGTGTAGAGCCAAGCCACCCTGCACTCCGAGTTGCTCCACTTTCAACAGATATTGGTCAAATCCTGCAGGATCAGAGCCAGCTTTGGGATTTTGAGACGTGCTGGCAAGAGAATTCTGCTGGGATCCTCCCGTCTTCATCATCCCTCCCAAGCAGAACAGAGTCATTTGCAGCAAAGTGGGTGGGGAGAGTTCAGAAATCTTTGAGCCCCAGCAGCTTGCCCGGGCAACATAGAGGCCAGCCACATGTACACTGGGGATGTCAGCATCTCAGCTATTTTCTAGAAACAATTCCATCTGAAGGGAGCAGTCCTTCAGACAAAGCCTTGTGACACATCCGGGTGATTTTTAGGCTGTTTTCTCTGCCTTTTCTTCTAATTACTTAGTCATGGAACCCAGAATAATCAGCCATAAGTGGTCAAAAGAGCCACAGAAACAAAATGCCTCTTGGGACATTGCAACACAATACTGAACTAGTAAAAAGAAACTTCGTTAACCTAAGATCACTGCGAGTCTCTTTGTTTCACCTGCTTTCTCCCATGTCTCTATCTTATTTTTCCCCCTTCCACTTCTGGTTTTTTCTGTCTTCTCATGTAATTTTCTCCTGCCTTGGTTTGCATTCCAACTTCTAAAAATACTTTTCTTCTCTTGCTTATTATGTCACTCCTTTTCTTTTCACAGTGGTTTTACCTACTTCTCTCTTTTTTCCCTGGTCATTCCCATTCATTCCTGGCCACCGTCCTCCTCAGTTTCTTTGCTCTGGCTGGTCAGTTCTCCCTTGCTCTTCTCTCCACCCTAGTTCTCCCCGTCCAACGTTTTCTCTTCTTTAACCTTTATTTCCCTGAGAAAATTAGGTTCTTTCACCCCAAGTCTTACACCTTCTTATTCCCCATTCTTGCAGTCCTTCCCTTCCTTACACTGTGGGTTATTGTCATCCCCTCGCACCTCACTGCCCTGCAAACCTTCTGTATCCTTACCCATTAGCTATCCAGCAAAATGTCTTTCACAAGCTACGGACGTCACTACAGCCGCAGGAGCCTCAGTCACGGGAGCGATGTTTACAGGGACAAGACTGGGCTGAAAAGAAGCTCAGCTTGTGCACAAGTCAACTCATGGGGAGGCTATTAGTTGGGCTTATCAAAGGGTGGGTCAGCAGACAGGAAAATCCCAAGCTTATCTTTTTTTCCTTTAGACAGCTATGCCTGTTTTGTCACTGTTACTAATCCTCTCCTGCTTTCCCAAGGACCATTGTTGGTGCTGTGCAGAGGAATTGCTGCTGGTTGCCCCTTCCCTTGCCCCTCTTGGAGGTGGGGATGGTTGCTGTGGTCAAAGGCATGCAGCAGCAGAGCCAGATCCCCTCTTCCACTTATGCTGGTATGCAGCTTGGAGCCGAGTCAGCTCTTTGGATGAGATGCTCTTTCCTGTGGCTGGAAGTTGCATCAGAAGTTCACCGCAGAGGACAGCTGAGCCACCAGGCAGCAGCCAGCCAGCGCCTGGCAGGGTGCTTTCGCACTCCTTTCGTGGGCTTTACCCAGGTAGCTCCCTGCTGAGATGATCCACAGAAAAGACAGCCACACACAGCCCGAGTGCTGGAGCTAGTCACTGGCCATATAGAAATTGTCCACAATGTGCTTTTAAGTTGCTGTGACGAATCCCCTCTGCTCACGCCCAGCCTCCACGCCAAATGCTCTCTTCACAGCGAAAAAGTCTAGAAACGACCCGGACTAACTCCTTCCCAAGGGCACCATCACTAAGTCAACAAAGTTGTGGTATAAATGCATGCGTCCCATTGTTAGGGGTGGGAGAGCCAAAACTGACAGGGGTTTGTCAGGAACACCCACAAAGATCCCTAGACACAGAGCAACCAAGTTTAAAGCTCCAAAGGCCAGCGCCTTGCAACAGCAGGAGCCAAGCACGGTCAAGCAACAGATGAACATTTGCTTTTCTGCTTCATATCCTTCCCAGTCCTTTCCTTAAGAAATGTAGAGGATTAATAATTTTGGATGCAGAGCCTGATTTCACACAAATGCGTATGAAACCAGCGAACAATACTCCCATTAAAGGCACGGAGAAGCTCAGAGACTGGAACAACTCACCTCCAAGAGCTTCACCCAAGTCGGACAGGAAGGCTACGGCGGAGCCAGAAATAGAGCCCAGACCTCCTGACTCCGAGCCCTGGGCCCTAACAAAAACACCGCCTTCCCTCCACCATCCCTCTCTTCATACACTACATTGACCAGACTGGAAAAGGCATTCAAAATAAATAAAACCCCCTTCTTGTGCCAAGTTTTAAAAAACATTTTCTTGTCATGGCTGGTTGTTTTTCTCCCGCTAGACATTAGGCAGCCTCCACTGAGGGAGACAGCTCTCCTTTCTTCTCCAGGAAACACAGTTGTCTCCCACATGTTGCACTCAGTGTAGCTCAAACAAATGTTTTAGGAAATTCCCCCTAATTCGGTGAAATTGTTAGCTTGGCAGTGTTGCGCTGGAAACAGGACTGAAAGATTGCCTTAGATTTGGTTGTGGTTTTTTTTTTTTTTTTTTTTCCTTTTTAAAGTGTACAGGAGAGCTCGGGCTTCAGACGGGCTGCTGAGGAAGACAGAAAGTCGTGTTACATATAAAGGATTTGGCAGGCCTGAACACAGAAATTTCCAGAAGTGTTTGCGTGGCAACAGCTCTGTGCCAATCCACATTTTTTAGCTATTCTGGCCGGATGCCCGGCCGACAAGAAAGTCTTGTATCTCCACGCAGTTCACTGGCTTCCCTCAGGAGTTTCCATACTGCATGGCAACATGGGATAATCTCATTTGCGCGCCAGAAAAACTCCTGCTACTTACACTGTTACTAAATACCAGATGTGCTTAATAAAGAGTAAGTGGAGCCAAACCTAGGGTAATCACATAACCTATCATTAACATTTTCTAAAAACAAAAAAAAAAAAAAAATGCCATTGGAACAGCAGATTACTGTTTTGCTTTGTTTGCTTTACGCCCTCTTACGGGAACCCCTGGGGTGCTGGGAAGGGAGCACGGCAGGAGCAGACAGCTCTGGCATGGCCGATGACATTGTTTACAATCACACCCCTGCACATCTGAAACATGTGTGAGAAAGTAAAGGCTAAGCAGATTTCCCCGGCGCTGGGGAGGGAGGGGAGGATTGCAGCAGGAAGTCTAACGCCACCGAGAAAGTGCTGGAGTCCTGTTTCTTCATCCTGGGGAGGCGGCTGGGGAAGGGGGGGTTGGGATGCGGCAGCGGTGCCGTGAGTGTGGTCCTTCACGACATGCACGTCCCCGAGTCCCCAGTTCACGGGAATGCAGGAGCGGGCCTTGTTCCTTGTAATTTAATGATGGCCCAAATCCTCCAAGCCCATTTAAAACGCGTTTTTGTGTGGGTCGGGGGGGCCAGTCACCGCACAAAATGCGTGCGCCCATTTATTATGGATTTAAATGGATGTTGCACATGTGCATGTCCGATGCTGACTGGGCCCTTGAGGGAAACAGCGGAGTCACGGCCGTGGCGAGTGAGTGAGTTCTGCTGCAGCAGGCTGTGAAGAGGAGGAGGGAGACAAACCCGCTGCGACACCTGCAGCCCCCCTGCAGCCCCCCTGGCAGCAGAGCCTTGGTGCGGCCCAGAGCCCCGCGGAGCTGCGAGCCACCCGGCTGCTTCCCAAAATGGGATGTGGGCAAAAAAGTTGGTTTCTCCCACATCTGTTTGTGCTGTTGACGTGGAGGAATGGAGTGAAATGGCTAGAGAAAGAGGTTTTGTCTTTATTTTAGCATCCACTGCTACGTCTGCTGGCAAACGCGAGCTGACTGGGTCCTCCCAAAGATGGCCATCCCTCGCAGGTCTGCTTGCTCCGGCTTGGTGGAAACCAAGGTGAAGGGATGGGAGGAGGGACAAGTCCAGGCCTTGCTTGTTGTGTCCAGGAAGGCGGTGAGCGGTGAGTCACCCTCATCATGCAACAGCCCGGAGCGGTGCCATTGCTTCAGTCCCTCAAGCAAAGCTCTGACCCACGCCAGTGGGAGTCGCAGCTATGCACTGCTGGGACATCTGATGGCAGGAGCCGAGCCAAGGGCACAGGGTGAGGAGGTCACCGCAGGAGCCAGCCTGACACATCCCAGAAGCAGGAAGGCGGCCACAGTCCAGCACTCACATGGCTCCCAATGTGACCGAACCCCAACATTTCCCAAAGGATGGCTGCAAGAAGAGAAAAAAACAGCAAACCAGGGAAATGCAATGGGCTTGACCCTGCAAGCCCACTGCTCCTGCCCCGTTCATTGCACCCACCGTGCGAGGTCACGCCAAGGCTCCATTTCACCCCACAGACTCAGCAGCACCGGTCTTAAAGGCTGTGCCAAGTGCCAGCGAGGAGCACTGCTGCCTGTGTGGCCCCCAGGGCAACGAGAGGGTACGGTCCTGCCTGGCCAGCAGGGGAGCCAGCTGCACAGCAGGAGCGATGGAGCAGCTGGTCCTGCTTGGGTCAGGCTTTTGCCTGATGCAAGCTTTGCCAAGCTGGCCCCTAGCCACAGGCTTAGGGCAGCAGATGACTCAGGCCACCAAAACAGCCATGTCCCCACCACCAATTCTGCTGGCACTGCACTCCTGGAGAGCTGGGCTTGCTGCTGCCACTGCTTAGAGGTTGGGCTAAGGGGGACGTGACCAGCCTGTTGGGGACTGAAGCTCTAGGTCACTTGGGTCCTGTCCCATGTCTCCCCCTTCCAGCTCCATCCTTCCCCCTCTCCCATGGCTGGAGTAGCCCCGGCTGCTAGCCTTCAGCTGGCAAGACTCAGTTTTGCCTCTGCTGCTGAGAAGCCCCAAGAAGGGTCCGAACATCCTCCAGTGTGCCAATCTTGTTGACACCATAATGTCCCAGGCACTCCCAGAGGGCTGAGGGTGCTGCGTGCGACCTGGCAGCCAGAGCAGAAGACAAGAAGCCTCCTCCACCCACAGTGCAAGCACAGAGTGACCAGCTTCCACCAAGTAAAAACCTGGGGCAGCAGCGAAGTTGCCAGCAGCTCGCTCCCTCGGTGTGCCCACTCCCTGTCAGCCAGAAGACTTGGTATCAGTGGAGCTGTTGGTTCGGGGAAGCCTCACCCCACCAGCTGTGGGCGGCGTGCAAGAGAGCCAGGAGAAAATTAGGTGGCGGCTGCATCACTGTTTCCACTTCAGGCTTTAAGGATCTTCCAAAAGAGTCAGGAAACAGCAGAGAGGAACAGCTAATCAGCTGCACAAAAGCACTCCTTCCCCTCACCGCTGCCCAGGACTCCCGGCCCCCTGCCCACCCCACCCTGGCAGACGCCTCTGGTCAGCTCCATCCCTCTTGGCCTGCTCCCGGGAGGCTGAGGGGATGCTCGGGCAAGGCTCGTTGACTGCAAGGATCCAGGCGCCTAGACGCACCCCACCAGATCTGCCCCTTCCTCGCTGCACTGCATAGGCCATTCACTTCAGTTTGTAGATGAACCAACAAAAAGATGTTTTTCCTACCGCTGCTTCCGGGAGTCCAGCAACTGTATTGCTCTTTGGAGTTTGGTTTGTTTGTTGTGTTGTGAAGGGGAACCCATCAGATGGTCCTGAAAATGAACACCTAACCCCATCCCCAGTTGGCAGCAGGAAGGAGAGGCTCCTGCCAAGCAGTCACAAGGCACGCCACAAACAGCTTGTTTCACCTCCCTGCCAGGGAACAAAGTCCATTGCCATCAAGAGACTTCAGTCCACAGCGATGTTTCCCCTGGCTCTGGTTCCCATAGGTCAGACTCGTAAAAGACCAAGCCCTGCTGCTCGAGGTTTTGGTGAAGGCCTTATTTCTTAGATTTAGAGCCTCTCTTTTCTGAAAGGCAAGTTTTTTTAAACTATATTGTTGACATGTTGACTGCCACTGTGACCTCTTTTGTGCTAAGCTTCGTGTCCAGTCATGTGACTCTAGAGACAAAAGGTCCCACGAGCCCAGCGGGGCTGGCCCATGGGACAAGCCCAGCCCACTTGGCAGAAAGGCAAATTTAATACAGAGCTTGCTGGTCTTCAGCTTTACGGTGGATCAGGATGCATGTGGGGTTTCTCTGTTCTGCTGTGGCCATGTGCAGGGGACAGGCAGAAATGGATCTGCACTTGGCAAGGCATCGTACAGGTCTGAACCACGGGGCAGTCCTTGACCTGAAGAGCTATCTCGAGAGAGACAAGACAATAAAAGGGATTGAACAAGGAAGCAGAGGGGACATAAAATGAGTTTGCAGATACCACCGTAGTGCCATGATCAATGTGAAAAGAGATGGGGTTTAAGGTCTTTATTAGGAAGGAGCTAAGGGAGAGGCATGAGAAAGGCAAGGGCGGGAAAGAGCAGGGAGGGCAGATGAGATGAGGTTGAGAGGAATGGAAGGGGAAAGGTAAGACAGCCCTGACAGGTCCCACTATACCTTCTTCTGTTCCCCATCAGCCAAGAGATAAGGGAAGGGGCACAAAATGGTTCCTTACATATGCAGTAAATAAGCAGGGGGTGACGGCTTCATCGCTTAATTTCTTACACGGGTGAGCCTGAGCTGACCCTGTCTTTTCCCATGTCACAGGGCTGCCATATCTGTTCAAACAACTTCTAGCTTCCATCAATCAGAGCCAAAGTTGGACAAGCAGGCAACACAATGTCAGGGAACAACTGCAGCCTAATGCACACCCGAAAGATCTGCTAGAGCTCTCCAACACATTGACAGGTTTTATCTTATCTGTTGCCAGGAGGGACAAAGAGCTAGTGGGACAGTGAAGGTCAATCAGGCACTTAGGAGAGCTCCGAACAAGGGAATAACTGATTACACTGAAGGACATCACATTTGCAATTAAGGCTGAGCTCCAAAAGTATGGGGGAAGTAAGCCGTTTCTCTTCCCCAGCCCAGCATAAGAAAGGCTCCCCACTGGCCACGCCAACAACCGTGTGGCAGTGTCATTCCCCTTCCTGAGTTCCCACCATGTCCTGAATGGGGGAGGATGAGCAGTAAGCCTGTAAGTATTTACAAGAAAAAGGCTTAGCACAAAGTGCTTCTGGGCACAGCTCTGTTGCCAGTAAAAAGCATGATGAAAAGCATACTTTCTTTGATGAAGCCTCATTCGAGTGGTTTATGGGTAAAGGTGAATCTAGTATATATCATATTTGTCTGATGGCAAACAGAGCCCACTTGTGAAATCCATCTGACTGGATGTTCTGACAAAATCTTCACGAAACATCTGCGAGCTTTGAATCACTCCATTGTTGTTAGGGTTTCAGCTGGAAATTGTTCTGGATGTGAGGGAATGGTGGGTCACTAATGGCTTATTTCTTATTAAATGCTTTGGGTTTAAGGGCTTTGAGGATATGTAGATATTTTTCTCATTGGCAGCTTCACGTGAAGCAAAGTACCAGATGAAGATAAATAACCAGAGCAACTTGCCTTGTGCTTGAATAGCAAAACCCCAGGTTACTACTGTGTTAAGAAAATACGTGAAAATATGTGAAAAGTGCTTTTGACCCTCTAGAAGAGAAAAGCTCTGTCACTGATCCAGATTAACAGGGCTTAAGATGCAACTGCGGTGGGCCAAAAAGGAAGGCATGTGCTGTGGTTATGCCCTGGAGAGAGACTCAGCGTATCTGGCTTAACCTCCCAGCTCTGTCGTTGACATCCTATCGTTCTGTCTATCTCTTTTCCTTTAGGACAGCAGTTTGAGAGCACCAAAACTAATTGATTGTTTGTGTTTTTAGAGTTAGATACTCTCCTGGATGACCCTTAAATCCTCTGGTCAAAAATGGCAAGTGTAAGATGCCCTTCCTGCTGGCTTCAGCCCAGAGAGAGCAGTTTCATGCTCCAGGGAACTGCTGAGAAGATACATCCACTGGACACCTTCTCCATCACCTCTGCTCGCAAGCAAAGCTTTGCAGGTTATCTCCTAGGTTTCGCTGCAGGGGAAAAAAAAAAAAATCACAGCTTTCCTAATTCAGTCCCTCCTCAGAGGACTTTCCACTGCTTAGCGCCACCCGCCGGTGTCCCCACTAGCCCAGCTAGCTGTCAATTCAGCCTTTTCTCACTTCATTTCCTCGGCTGTTAAATGATGCTGAAGTCACGGTCAGATCTTTAGCTGCAGTGAAACAGGGGACTGCTACACTGAAATGAGAACCTCCATGGAAACATCTTCTGAAATAATGAAATGTGTGAAATAAAACTGGCTTAGGTGTTTGAGCGCTGCGTCTGCATGTCACATAGCTGTGATGTTGGCCTACAGCTGGCGGTAGGAAAGTCGCCAGTGCAAGCTAGGCTAGATCAGGTCCAGACCCCCTTGTGACAACTCCCACCACTCCAGGTGTGGGTTAAAGCACTGCACCTCTGCTGGCGTGCCAGGCACTGTCTTGTCTTTTCCCTTGCATGCACAACCTTTAAGATGACCAGGAGCAAGTTGGGAGAGCCCACAGCCATTCCTGTCACCCCCTGTCCGCGCAGCTCAGCCACACACGCCACCCTACGCTCATGGCAGCTGAGGGCAGATCATGGTGGGGATTTTGGGGGTGGCACATTAAAAAGCTGCTTCACAGGCTCACTCAGGGGTTGCTGTGGCTGGGTCTGCTTCCTGTGCCACCCACCCTGCCTGCAGCTACGACTGCGCCGGCTGCGACTCCCCAGGATAGTTGCTAGTGCCAGGAGTGACAACGTGCCTTGTCTGGCCATGTCCCTTCAGCGTCCTGCTGGGAGAGCTCAGGAGCCTCATCCTTCTGTCCCATCAGTGGGTCTCCCCCTCCCTTCCCCACATGTGTCTCTCAGTTATAACACTGCTGCAAAAAAAATGGAGTCCAGACACCAGCGAGACGAGCTCCTTGCCACTTGCCGGAGTATTAACAGCGAGGGGCAATTCTGCAAGACTTGGCCCAGGCGTAAGCGGTTGTCCTGAGTAATCACATGGCTATGGCTAAAGCCCAAATGGAGAGCAGAGCATCTGCCACCAAGCAAGCTGGTGGAGGCACGGCAAGAGACCACCCCAGTCCTCAGTGTTTAATGTGAGAAGGATCACGACGTTGGGGGAAAGGAAGAAGTGATTTTCTGGTATTACTGAGAGGAACGGAGGCAGATGGCTATTGGGATCTCCCAGTATAACACTGAAAATACATTACATGATTGGGAAAGAGCCAAGGTTTCCTAATTCCCAATCCCATGGCAGCCATCGTACTGGTTCCTGCCCGGTATGGGCCATCAGGATCCATTCAGCATTTTGAAATGGCAGGTAGCTATTTATGGCTGCTACCTATGTTACTCCAAGGAGCAGCATCTATCTTTATTTTACAAACTCACTCCAAGTTTCCTTGAGTACTCCACTGACACAGAGTGAATTTCTGAGAGTAATCTTTCCTCCTTTTTCCCAGAACAGCGAACATCTGGGACTACTGAGATATCATCTTGTGGCATCGGCTGACTTTTTTCTTTAACGAGTTTTTGTGTAACAACTTCATGATGTTTTTCCTGGGAGGACAACTGTCTCATCTAAAACCTTGTCTCACATATTCCTTTATAGAAGGATGTTTTATGCTAAAGCTCTTGAAAGAATTTCCTTTCGTGCTCTGTCCCCACCTTTCTCTGTTTAATTCCTCCCAAATGTCTCTCTGATGCTTAACCTGCAGGTCGCCCCATTCACCAAAAACAAAGCAAAATGCTGGTTTGAATAAGCTCGGGATACATGGATGTCATTTCTGAACATTAGCAGGCCACATGATACTACCAACTTTATTTGATCCCATTTGCTGGAGCAGCCTGAATTTCTCAGGGGCAGGGTTTCTTTTTTAATCCTGGTTCATTACTGTTCAAACCCATCAAGCAAATGGCTGTGGAGCGGAAGCTTGAATGGACTTGTTTAATAAACAGGCGAAGTCATTCATCTGCAGCATAGCAGCTCTGCAGCAAGGCTACATCTTCCCCCTCCTGCTTCTTACTGGGTCTGAGTCGGCAGCAGTTATGTTAAACCCTGGTAGGGAAACGCTAGGGAGGGTAAATCTTTGGCTTCACGCTAACTGCTTTTGCCCGCTGCAAGAAATCCTTGCTGAAACAAATGGCTTGATTGTTGCCGTGGGTCAATCGCCCATTTTAAATGTATTTCTCACATCTCACTTGGCACTGCTGAGGACACCGGCCCCACGGCGGGCTGTGTTCTTTATCTGAGCGGGTGACAGCCAAAGCAACAACCCGCTCAGGCCCCAAGCTGTAGCCTTGGGATCTGTCAATGATACGTTTGCAGCTCCCTACGGGTCTTATCGTTGCTGCCATGGAGAGCAGAGATACGCCGTGAAACCATGGCACCTGCCGAGTTTGGAAAACCGGCCCCAAGCTGTCAGGATGGGCATGTCCCAGTGAGCTGGGAGCTGCACCGAGCTTCTTTACCCCCCTGACTCGCCCCACGTTTGAATTCAGGATCAGACCCTCAGCTGGTGTGAACCAGTGCATGGAAATTTGATGGAGCCCTGCCAGGTAATAGCAACTGAAGATCTGGCACCAGAATCCATTTTTTATACATAAAACTTGCTATTTTTGCATGACCTTTGGTTTCGCAGCAGTGCCAGAAAAGCACTCCGGCTGTGTTTCCCCTATGAAAGCGCGAATGTAAGACTTTGTTGCTGGACGCTTGCACCGAAGACATGTTCAAGATAGATAACTGCTAGTATCTGTCACGCTGCCATTTCTGCGCTGAGCAAAGCGCGTGGGAGCCCTCACTGTCCCCCCTGCTCCCTGCCGGCTAAAACCCAACTGAAACTCATTACATACCGGGAATACCAGCGTCCCCGCAAAGCCTGTGCTGTGCGGAGGAGGCTCTCCCTCGCTCCCTTTTTTCCCTTCCGCCCCGCTTGGCTAGGTCTTTGGCAGAGCCCCAGGACTTCGGAGGGAGGGGGGGAGCGGAGCGGGGGGGCTTGGGAGGGCAGCGACTTCCAGATCTGCGGCACTGCCGGCTCATTTCCACTTCACAGATGCTGCTGAGCTCTGCCACCGAGAGACAAATCCCAGAAGGGGAAGGGAGCGTGGTGGGGAGGGAAGAGATGAAAGCAGAAAAGAGCCGCATTTATTAAGCTGTTTTTCTTTCAGTGAAAAGAAGCATTTATCAGTGATTTCATATATCATGTGAGATGTGGCTCCCTGCCAATTCCTAAGGATGCAAACAAGCCACTGACATTACACACTAAATATAGAGCAGCTCCTGCTTTAGGTGAATAAATAATGCAGGTGCAAAAGCCCAGGTCTTCAGTTACACATTCGTTACCATCCGTCTGTCAGGTTCTCATCATCAGGAGAACAACGTCCGACTCCAGCAAGGAGTGACAGCTGAAGAATGCAAAACAACTGCAGACAATGGGTGATTAAGCAGAATTTCCGTGTTCTCTGCTTTTTTCTTAGAGCTACATTTCATTTCGGCAGTAATCCACGGTGCAGCTTTTCCAGTGCAGCTCTCCCGCCTCCCTCCCTTTCCCTTTGAGCCAAGCTGGAGCAACAAGCCTGGGTGGGGAGAGCCTGAACAATGAACACGGCCAAAATGTGGAAACTTCCCTAGGTGCTTAGTGGGGGAAAAAAAACAGAAGAAAGAAAAAGTAAAAAAAAAAGAAAAAAAAAGCTCTGATCAGACTATGCAAGCAGTAAAGCAGCAGCATCCCACTATGAAACAGAAGTTTTCCACGCCCTGTCAGAGAGAGGTTTTAATTAGGGTCTCCCAGTGCTAATCGCTCTTGATTCCTCTACTAATTTTATTTAAGGCACCCAATTTCAACAACCAGCGAACAGGCGAACACACAAGCGAACCTGTAGCTGGCTCCACAGCGTATTATTTTAGCTCCCAGAAAGCACCCCAAGAAGGATTAGGATTGATAATGAAACCCAATCAATACTTTCCCCCATCTCCTCCTTCAGATCAAAGGCTCCGAGCAGGAGTAAGTGCCCCAACCCATCCTTACTGGGGGAGAACGGAGGCAGGAGGGCAGGAAACAAGAAGACAATGCGCCATCAAAGCTGCCGCAAGGTGTTGGATCAATGACAACATCTGCATGAGGGTCTGGGCTACAATAGAAGCTGTTACCATGGGAACGGGTGCAAAAGCATCAGGCGGGAGGGAGAAGGCAATGATGAAAGGTGGGAAAGCGGGAGAGAGTATTTTTAGATCGCTTAGGAGGAACGCTACACAATGACATCATCCTATCTCATTATTTGCATCCGTGCTGTATAACGCATTGTGGCGTCTGCCCCAGGCTGTTAAATTGGAAAATGTTATTATAGATGTGAATTATAAATGCTGCGGTGAGACTTGAGCTCGAGAGTTATTAGACATCACTATTCTGTAATAAAGGAGAGCATTTAATACTCTATGCTGTACAGATTCACTGTACGGTGCTAGAAGCATTGTGTCTAGGATTTTAATATTCCCAGAAAGTAATTATGAGTCATCCTTTTATTGTTATTAAGAAGCAGAGTGCAAATAATTTTACACATTTGATATCCCACACATCAACAAGCCTTTTGCACTGGAGAAACATGGCCTAATTTTCCAGAGTGCTGCGTGCCAACGTGCTCCGACTGAATGTGGTAGTAGTCGTAGAGGCTCAGCACTGCCAAAAATCCAGCCATCCATGTCACATGTGATAGAAGCCTCATTAATCTCGAAAGTACAAAGTGCATGTTTCACTGCCTGTGTTTGGCTCCTCGGGTAGGGCCAGACCCCATTTAGAGTTAAGGACCCAGTAGATACCCATGGCATCTGCTGAATACAGTCCTGATTTTGGGGAGCGGGGGGGTGGAATTCTGGCTCTCGGACACTGCTGCAGGCTGACAAACAGAGGGGAAAGGCTCCAGCCTGGAGAGGTGAAACAAGCTGGGACTCATCTGCCTTGCTCTGGGATGTGGGTGCCCGGAGCCTGCCGCACTGGAGAGGCTGGAATTGCTATTCCCGTCACGCCGCTGTCGGTGAAGTCGGAAGGGTAAGCCCAGAGGAACGTGTTTCTTGTGACTGCAGAACTCTGAGCCTGCTCTCTGCCCTGGAATAACCATCAGTAAATGCCATGCTCAGCCAGAGTGTGTCCAGGGCCACCGGAGCCTGTCACTGGAGATAGACAGGGACTGAAATTCCCAACCCATGCTGATACCCACCGTCGCTGCCAAAATACCGCCGGGTGAGTGACAGGGCTTGCCCTAGCTTTTGCCCTATGCGAAGCGAAGCACGTGGGTCCTCAGCCATTTGTTTTCGCACTTAGGACGAACTCCTGCGTCAGCGGGCAAGAACAGGAGGCGGGTAACCGGAGCGGCGCCGGGAGCCGGTGCCAGCCGGTCGGGCATGGGGCAGGCAGCAGAGCACAGCCCGGCTGCGAGGATGGAGCTGGGCTGATGTCATTTTGCAGCTTTTCTCTCCTGGGTGAGCTAAATATACCCTCCTTCACCTGCCCCACTTTCCTGCTCCCCGCCGCTGTGCCGCCCGTCCTGAGGGCGGGAGTGGGCACGGGTGAGCTGGGGGCGTGCGGCCGTGTCCTCTGCCTCCCCTGTCCTGCCATAAAAGGCACTGGTGCGCAGCCGGCCAACTGGGGAAACAGAGCAAGAAATAGCACAGAGACGATGGCGGGTGAGCAGAAATACCAGCCAGCCTGAGAGTTGCCACCTGGCTGTAGGCAGAGGTTGCTTAAAGCACAGGCAGCAAAACCTGATAGTTGTGTTTGGGTTTTTTCAACCGTGCAATCACAACGTGCCACTCTCTTCTCTGCTTAAGCTCTCCTTCCTCACAGAACATCTGACTCTTTAAATACCTAATAAACAGTGAAACTTGCTGATGTGTGTGTGCTATTTCTGATCCATCTTCGGGGAGAGAAGGTGAACATGACCTAACACAGCATAGCTCAGACTGCCAGGGGTCCCACAGGGCACGTCTACGATGCAGGACTAGAAAAGGTGAGTGAATTTAGCTGAGCATTTTCTTTCCTCGTCTAAATGCAACCTTCTAGCTCCGACACCCCTGAGTGTGTTGTACTTAAGTCTCCCGACTTAGCTAGATCATGCCTGAAACGGCAGCCTTTGTTATGATATCATTGGCTAAATTGACCTATTCTGCACGTTGCCTTCATTCATCTTAACCTCACCCCCCTTTCCTAGTTCAGCTAATGCCCAGCACAATACTGAATAACTTTTGCTTTCTTCCTGGCAGCTCTTTTTTGGCACATCTCATTTTTATTTCATTTTTGAGGAAGGAGGTTAGGGTTCCACATCTTACAGTATTAGTGTTGGATATAGATGAAACAATATTTCATACAACTTATCATTTAATTTGTATTATATGTTAGCTTTGGCAGTGCTGGCATTGTAGTCGTGCCAGTAGAGAAACTTTGATCTGAATGAGTGTAAAACTCAGCCAGGCTTGAAGTAGGGTTGCAGAAAATAATTTCAAATATTAAAAATCTGGCCCATGCTTTTGGGGATACAGGTGCCGTCGATGCCCTAAATATCCCATTTTGTTAGAGGCATGACCTCTCTGCAAAAATCAAGGACCATTTTAGGGCAACGTACAACTCAGGACAAGGAGTCACTCTGAGCACGTGTGGAATTCACCAGACACATTTTGGGCACTACCCCAACCTGAATCACAGCAGTCGTCGACATGTACGGCTCGAGGGACCTCCAGAGATCATCCAGCCCCTCTTCCCCTCCCCTTCCCTCTCTTCCTGTCTGATATCCCCGACTGATATTTGTTTAACCTTTTTAAAATATCTTCAGTGACAGGGACGACCCTCTGCCAGGGTTCACCTCTCATGCTGTTTACAGCGCGCTTTTCCTTTAGCTCTAACCCAGGTCACTCTCACTGAGAACAGCTCACCACCTTCTCTGCCTACCTGAAGACAAGTTGGTCTATGGCAATCCTTACACATTTGACATGTTGCCATGTCTGCCCTCATCCTCCACTCTGCCAGCCTGGACAAACCAGTTCTTTCAACATTTCCCTGTAAGCCACGTCTTCCAGGCTACCACCATGCCCCGCTGTCCTTCATACTCACCTGTAGCGTCCCCTGAGCAGTGGGATGCCGTCCTCCACCCGGTTCAGCCCTCAGGAGGGAGGAATGATGATTTCCCCAGCCCCGCATCTGGCATGACCACTGGAATATCCCAGTTGGCCCCTTCCCCATCCTGCACCACCAGCTGCTGCCTTGCCACTTGCCTGGACCTCCCCTGCTCTGCTGCTGCCAGCTCGGCCCTTCCCCACGGCATCATTATCCACTTGAGTGCTCTTTCTAAGTGTGTGCCATGCACTCCCCTGTATTGAATTTCGGTTTATTGATCTCAGGCCATTTCTCCCATTTGTCAAGACCACTTTGATTTCTAGCCCTCCAAAGTGCTTGCAAAGTGTGCTTCCCCACCTAGAGGTACCCACAGATTCTAAAGCGTGCTTTCTATCCCATTACCCTCTTCATTAATGATATAAAGAGTAGCAGCACGATGAAGCGCCGCTCTCCTTTTCCTACGACCTCTCCTGGTACCAGAGCAGCGAGCCTCCATGAGATGCAGGAGGGACACAGGTTTGCCACCCTGTGATGGCAGCCCCCTGAAGACAAGGGGTAAAGCACATTGTCCCACACTCAGCAGCTCACTGCTGCCGCCGGCAAGCATTAGAGCCTCGCATCTGACGTAGGCACACCTCCGTCCAGAGTTAAAAATCTGCTCCGGTGTGTGTGTGTATGTATGTGGGGGTGTTGAACTTCAAGCCTGTAGCCAGAAGACAAGCTGGGCTTGCTTTGGCTGGGCAGGACCACTAAAGTGCAGGCTACCAGAAACATTTACTGAGCGAGTTTGTGCAGCTTCAGCTCAGGCTTGCCAGGGACCCAGCTGAACAATTAAAGGAAATATCAGTTCAGTCGCAGGTTGCAGCGCACTCATAGCCCTGCCTTCAATGAATAAAATTAATCATTCTCACTGATTCTCTAATCAACCCAATCCTCAGAGGTGTAAATTATGCTGGCAGATGTATAATCAGGGAAGTTTTCCAAATTAACCTTAAAAAAACCCCAAGAACCCACTGAGTCTCTCAGTGCTGGCTGAGCTGAGCAAGGGCTGTCTCAAGGAAGTGTAACACAAAACTGGGCAGCAGCAATTGTGCCTTGTGAAAGACAGTAGAAAAACAACCAACGTGGAAGAGAGGGCTTTGATTCAAGGTGACAATGGCCCTCCTGGATTTGCCTTTCCCCACCAACCCCGCCCAGATGCTTGGGATGTGCCTCCAAGCACTTGTTTGCTTGGAAAGCTCATCAGTATTCTACAGCTCGGCAGGTGCAGGAGCACCTCAGGAAAGGTGCCAATCCCTTCGGCTGGCAGACCTCTAGGAAGAAAATAAACCTCAGCACACAGCTAGGAATAAAACATGGAGGGTGGGGGTACGGACATCAGCTGGTGCCACCCTCTGCTAAATGCACCCCCGCTGTCAGCCTTAGCCTGGCTGTTGTATGGAAGGGACATCAGCTTGACAGCTTCACCATGGTTTTGTCTTCTCACTGCTTCCGTAGTGGGAAACACCAGTGCTCCTTGGAGAAGTGAAGGTGGCTGCTGCGTGATAGCACCCAGCAGACAGCCTGTGTGAAACGGTTATTCATCCACTGACCTGGGTCTGCGAATGACTTTGGGTCACTTTATCTATTCTCCCTTGAGATGTGGATTGAAATAATGGTTCTGGTGCATACTGAGTAATGAAAAAGAGGGGATGTCAGAATTGAAGAGTAATATTTTAAATGCAACATTGGAGCCTTTAGAGGAAAACAATGAAGCAAACCAGCAAAACTTGAGTTACAAGTGTATTGCCTGTGCGACCTGGGGGCACAAAAAGAGTTCAGATGGGGCCCAGCCTGCTGTTTTATGTACCCACTGTTTTATTATGTAAAATAAAAATAAAATGGATTCCAGCAAATAATGGTAAATATTTGATGATGTAATTATGCTTTATTAATGCAATGTTCTTTCTTTTGCAAATTAAATTTTCACAGGAATTCATCACCCATTTCGTTTTTATTATTTAGGCCATGAGTATGTCACAGTTGTTTGTTATGTACTTTCATAACCATTTGATTAATATTAAACGTTTAAAACAAAAACTCCATTTGTATTTTAGTTATAATGGCCCTACAAAAACATTATGAATACGAGTTGGTATTTATGGCCCACATTAGTTCTTAGTACTACTTTTGATATTTTTATTGCCGTATAGGACACGCATAGTTCATTACAGATGAAAAATAGTTTAATTTGCAGGAGCTCTGTAACAATCCGTAAACTGCAGTGTTTTCCGTGTCATGCTGCACGAGCCCTCTCTGTCCTCTGGCTCCCACCTCTTTTAACCTGAAGAAGGCAGACCTAAGGGAGGGAAAAACCTCCCCTATCTGCATGCCTGGAAGAGTAGATCCCTTAAAAGGCATGAATACCAAAGTTACAAGCTTTGAAAATCCTGACAACACAGCTCCTGTCCACCCAAGTGTGCAGATCTGGACCATGGCTGGGCAGGAATCGGGAAGACGGCAACTACCTGGAATTACCTCACAGGTCTGCAAGGCCTGTTGGATGTGGTAAGAAACCGAACCCTGTATGTTTGATAATTACCCTGTTCAGAAAAATTCCTTGTGGCTTCAGAGGGTGGCTGCAGCCGGCACCCTGCTGCTGTGGGTTTCAAGCTCCAAAGAGGCTCGGGGGGAGCAGGTTCCCCTGCGGCACCGGGGGCAGCATTAGGTTTTCTGCTCCAGTATCTCAGGCAATTTCAAGTGCTTCAGGGTTTTGGTTTTTTGTTTGTTTGTTTGTTTGTTTTTTGCAGTACTGCAACTTCTATTAAAAAGAAACAAACAAACAAAAAAAAAACAAAAAAAACCAAAAAAGGATCAAAAAAACCTCTCCCCCTGCTCTCTGCGAACTCACTATGAATCAAACAATCCCATGTAACATTTTCAGATGGATCAAAAACACCACAGTCATTATTGTGCGTGTGTAGGGTGTTAATCCTAAACTAGGTACCTGCAAAGGCCTTACTTTCCTTTCACTACACCAGCTTGGTGCTCCATCAGCTCTGACAACATCCTCACAGATTTTAAATGTCACTGTATCTCCTACCGGCTGCAGGCTGGGCACACAGAGCATCTTCTTCCCAGCTCCAGTCATGTCGGATTTCACTGGCACGCTCATGCGTCGCCTGCAGGAAGAAAATTGGATCCCAGGATTTGCTAGACGTCCTAATGACAGCAGGAGACATGGGGCTGCACCCGTCCCTACCACCACTTCCATGGCTGGAAGATGATGGGTCCTGGCTCCCTCGAGGTGACAGGGCACAGCTAGGCTTTCCTTGCCCAGCTTCCTCCTAGTGACTTGGAAGAAGCATAGAGTCATAGAATCATAGGATCGTAGAATGTGTTGGGTTGGAAGGGACCTTTAAAGGCCATCTAGTCCAAGCCCCCTGCAGTAAGCAGGGACATCTTCAACTAGATCAGGTCGCTCAGAGCCTCATCAAGCCTGGCCTTGAATGTCTCCAGGGATGGGGCCTCCACCACCTCTCTGGGCAACCTGTTCCAGTGTCTCACCACCCTCATTGTAAAGAACTTCTTCCTAATGTCTAATCTAAACCTACCCTGCTCTAGTTTAAAACCATTGTCCCTCGTCCTATGGCTACATGCCCTTGCAAACAGTCCCTCCTCAGCTTTCCTGTAGGCCCCCTTTGGGCACTGGAAGGCCGCTGTAAGGTCTCCCTGGAGCCTTCTCTTCTCCAGGCTGAACAAATCCAACTCTCTCAGCCTCTCTCATGCCCGCTTCCAGCTTCGCTGGGCTTTTATGAGACATGGTGGACTCCTGCCACACACCTCATGCTCATTTAAAGCCGTGCGAAGTGAATGCGAAACCTCCCCTGTCTGTCTAGATGGCTTCCTATCTGCCTTGCTTTGCTACGCCTGACTAGCCGAGGTGAACGGCTGCGATGGTGGGCCCGTAAAGCAGCGGTGTGCTCCTCACCTGTGTGAAGCCAACGAACGCTGCCGGACTTTAGCAAGTTAAACAGACCTTGTAAATATTCTCCGCTCCAAGCCTGCTCCTCTGTTTCTGAAGTGCGGCCAGACAGCCATCCTACCTCTGCGGGGGGTAATATCCCCTGCCATTCAGGGTTTGCTAGGCAGAGCGAGCAGACACGGCCAGCAGCAAAAGCTTTGTATTCTCCTCCATGGCTGCTGAAGTGACATTTCAAACAAGCATAGAAAATGTTCCTGAAGTTACAGAGGTTTAAGTACCAGAGGTAAAAGCAGCTGCCTCCTCCCACACCGCCAGCACTTGCTCTGAAGAGCTCATCCTGAGTCTCATTTCAGTTCCCCAGGCTCCAGAGGCGTATCAGACGTGGCTTTCCAATGAACTGAAACCTCTCGTTTTGGGTGATGTTTAGCAAAATATTTTCTTCCCAAGGGTGGTTCAGGAACTTTTGGGCTGTGAGATGACAGAGAGAGTGTGCACGGGCCCGCACGTGCTGTTTCCACCCCTTCCCTCTCTCAAACGCACGCACACAGATGCCACCTCTGCCTGTGAAGACCACTGAAGCAGCACAGGCCGTGTGTGGCCGTGACCTTTTCATTGCAGCCCAGTGCGGGCTGCCAGGTCTGAAGAAGTGAACCCAGAGCTCAGTTTGCAGAGGGTGAGGGTCCTCTCTATTGTCAGGACAGGCTGTGCTTTGCTTCCTTCCAATGCAGCCATCTCGGAAAGCAGGAGAGGAACAGTGCCTGGCCCCTCCGCAGGCTGGCAGGGCAGGACATTGGCATCTGGAAGGGGGTTTGTGCCCTCTGGTCCCCCACACCACCCTCCACTCACTGGGCTGCCGCTTTCCATTCAGGGCAGAGCGCTCCACGTTTCTCAGCCATCTTCGCCAAATAGGCAGGGGAGAGGGTGTCAAAGTGGGAGGCTCGATTAATTTGGTTTGAAGGTAACAGCTGCCACGCAAAATAGATGGCTGTTTGGCCCCTGGGTCCCACCTTGCACCTCTGCTAACTTGAAGGGGAGCTGGCCATCCTCCATTCAGAAACTGTGCTTCCCTTCAGAGGTTGGGCTTCGGCATCTTTGAAAAGAAATAGAGATCTAGTGTGGAAACGGGCAGCAAGAGCCTAGGACAACAACTGAATTGTACTGTTAGAAATGTTCAGTCCTTCAAAAGAACTGAAAAAAACTTTATAATAGCTTCTTACAGACTAAGAGAAAAGATGCAGCTGCATTACCAGCCAGGGCTAGAGTGTGCATGGCAGCCACTGTATGATAGCAAGGGGCAGAGGGGGATGAAGCCCATCGAGTCCCTTTGCCCCATGTCATTCCCAAAGTGCAGAGCCCGGCTGTTTCCGGAGCCGCTGCCAAGCGGGGCTGTGCAGCAGCCAGGGCCATCAGGCTGCCTCCTGCGAGCTCTGTTTGTTTCTGGAAACTGAAATACCTCAGCTTCCAAATCATGACAGGAGAAGGTCCTTTACTTAGGGTTGAAATTGGAGCCAAAATCTATTCCTGGCAATGACTTGAAGGTCACGCACCAACAAAGAGTTCCTACCCCATTGGTATGTGCTATTAGACAGATGCTGCTGTTGCTCTTTCTCTGACAGTGACAGATTTTAGGCTTAGCATGCCACCCTTTCATGGGTGTGTTTGTTTTCTCCTCCTGTCTGCATTGCTCTCCTAATCCTTGCCCCCAACTCAAGTTTCACCCGCTTGTGCCCTCCCCAAAGGGATGCAGTCAGGCACAGCTAGTGCAGATCTTTACAGTAACAGCAAACTCCTTCCTGCCTGCAGATGTGACCAGCAATGGGATGGCAAAGAGGCTTTGCGAGCATGCCCTGCATAGCCTCTGGTCTCGGTATCTGCTTGGTATCTCGCAGGAGGCTGGGGACAGCCCAGGGGACTCAAAAGTGGAAGCAGGTCAGCAGCCCCCTGAGATGGGTCCGTGGAGACATGTCCCATCGCCATCCTTTCCCAGCTGGTGGGATGCAGCACCGTGCACTAACCTCTGAGGTGGCTGTGGGGAGCACAGCCCTGATTTGCAGCACTAAGGGTCTGTCTCCCTTCCTTAGGTACCCAGCCGAGGTCCTTCACCAGGCAAACGTCCTGGTCTTCACACTCGGTGGAGGGGTTCAGGCTCCCACCACACAGGGGTAATTTGTTACCAAATATGGCCATTCTCCTTTGCTCTTCTCTGGAGTGAGACATCCACCATGCAGAATAGAGGGCAATGAAGCTCCCAAAAGGGCTGCCCTGCCACCGCTCTGGTGCCTCTGCATCTCAAGAGGATGATTTTTTTAAGGCAGCTCTCTGTGGGTGTTTGGCATATGAGACATCTGTAAGAAACGCAGCAAGCAGAGTTATGAATGGTGGCCATGGGTTGGGCAGGTCAATCAGAGATAAACTGGGAGTAAGGAAAGAGGAGCCTGGTGCACTACTGATCCCCATGGACAGAGATGGATTAGAGCAAACAGTTGCCTGTATTTATAACCTTCCCAACACCCTGCTGTGCCCAAAGGAGAGGAGAGAGGAAGGATCACAAGACCCTCACTGGCTGGGGCTTGGGAAAGGAAGTCTCTGAAATGTGAATGTTGGACATCCCCCCGCCCTCCCCCCCCCACCCCGGGGTCAAGATTTTCCATGGTATCGCTCCCCCTGTCACTCGCAGGGGGAGCACTCTGGGGAGCCAATCCTCACTCCCCAGCCCGCAGGAGGGCTTTTTGGGAGCCCAGAGAGCCAACCTGAAGGGAGGCAGGGAGAGGTCTGCTCCTCTGGTCCCTGCCCCTCACCCCCTGGTGCCTCCAGGGGTTGGCAGAGTTAATGGATTTATTACAAGTACAGTCCTTTTCAGTGTGGGTCTGTGTTTATGTTTACTTTTAGGAGCTAGAGATGGTACAGATGGCTAATTTGTTTGTTCGGTATTGTTCTTTCTAGCTGCCTCGAGCTGTTTTTGTACTTCTGTATCTGTCATGGTTACTGGATACTCAAAATCTCAAGTGCCTCTTTTCCTGTATGGTGGAAAGCTTGCTGAGTATCAGCTGAAAAATCACAACTGTTTAGGAGGATTCTCTCTTTCACCCCTTTGTCCAGGCACTACCTCCCATTGCCTTTGTTTAGGTGGGGAGGTCTAGGAGGCAGAAAGCCAGGTCCACCGCAGAGGTTTCCCAGAACACCCAGAAAACACAGACAACAGGCTTTCCCCTGGCTCTGAGAGCCCCCAAAATGGGTCACCTCCCCTGCAGGTTCATCCCTAGATGAACACAGGTGGGGAAAACTAGTGCTACTGGCAAGGGAAATGGTGGTGATAATGGGGGAAGCAGCTACATTTGATCACACAGCATTGCTGCCCGGTTGCTGCTGGTGGGAAGAGCAAGCCCTCTGACGAGCATTCCCAAGAATACAATTAGGAGACAAGGCTATTTTCAGTGGTGTCCCCTCTTATGGCTTGTAAAGACACAAGCACAAAGAAGCCCAGAGTAGGCGCTTCCCCCACCGCAGGCACTGGATGGCTTGTATTAGCACAATGCTCCAAATCCCCTGTAAGTCTTTCCAGAAAGGGAGAGTAAATATAGTTTGTCAAACAGTTATCTTTAGCACACTGTCTCGCCTGCCAGCATGGATCTTTCTGCATGACCTCTTGCTAAGTCAGGGCAATTTCTTCTCATTTGCTTACTCCTGCCTGCGACAGCATGCCCAGAGGGGAGCCAGGGGGAGAGACTGCTGCCACCCCTCTCGCTGACCAGTCTCTGTATGGACACAGCTGGGTTATTGACCTTTAGGCCCAGTTTTTCACATCTGTTTTAAAAGGCAGAAAAATATGAGATGGAAGTTCACACAGAAGAATGGTGAAGGGAAAGAAAGGGCAAGCCAGCTCTGCTGGGGACCCCCTCTGAGCTCTGGAGGACGAGGGGCACGCTGAGTCCACACCTCTGCACCAGGTTTTCTGTCATGGTGGGACGGTGCCGAGAGAAGAAACACAGGGAGGTTTTGCAGAGAGCTGAAACCAGCCCTACATCCCACTGCTGCATAGACAGGCAGTCTTTCCCTCCCTCAGTCTTGCTTGGTCACCACTTCTCTTGTGCCACCACTTCTGTTGTGCCACCGCTTCTCTTGTGCCACCGCTTCTCTTGTGCCACCACTCCTCTTGTGCCACCACTCACGTACACACAGAGTTCTCCACCAGGCCAGGTCACCTCTGCCTTGCCGGCTGCACGAGCAGCAGCCTAAGAACAACGAGCAGGGCAGGGAGGTCCCACCTTTGGGGGTTCACTCAGTCTGGGATGGCTGTGGCCAGCTCATGGGCTATGCATGGCATGCTGGCAGGGCTGGGACACTGCAAGACAGTGACTAAACCCTTTGAGCCGAGAAGGGGAGGTGTGGGAGCAGGGGCCTCACACACCAGCAGGGACCTTGCCTGCTAGATGAGGAGCATCCTTTCTTTCAACAAAAAAATAAGAGTGAGGGACCAGAGTTGACTGCAGTTTTTGTTGCCCATCAGCTGCCCCATGAGCTGGGGCACTGCAGCAGGGAGAGACCTCCGTGGGGGAGGCTGCCCTACCACAGGGCAGACCACCACGGCAAGCAGATACCTGGACAACTTAATAGCACCCAGCAGCCAAAAAAAGGCCCAAACCATGACAGGTCATGGCTGTAGTGGGAAGTCAGAGGCAGAGCTCACTTCCCCCAGGGTAAGCTGGAGCCGCATAGGCTCAGCGAGAGGGTGGGCAGCTCCAGCATGCTGTGGGAGCGCTGGGTTCCACCACAGGTCTCCTCTGCCTGTTACGGCAGGCAGGGACGTACCTCCATGCAAAAAAACCACACAGCCAAACCACTAATTTTCAAACAAATAATTTATTTTTTTTTTTAAATCTCAGTGGAGTCTCATCCCTTCAGGAAACTGCCATAGGTGACTGGTGTAACACAGAGCTCAAAGACTCGGGTGTAATGAAAAGGGGGAGATTAGAGAGTTCGTGGCCCCAGCTGCTCTCTATGCTTTACAGCTGCATGGGTTTGAGAGGCATCATGTTGCAGCTCCTTCCCCTGTGCCACACTCCAGCATGGCTGGGGAACTCTCCAGAACAAGAACAATACAGTTTCGGTGCTGTCTGCCAGACTGAGAAACCCAACTGCGCTCTTTCGTCAGGAGGCCCCCTGCTTCCCGCTGCGCTGCCGAGCATGGCTCTTCCAAACTCGCAGAAGCCAGATCCCCATTGCTGCTGCTCGGCCGTAAATCTACAGCGGCTCCTGCACAGCCAGGGTTTACACGGGGCAACGAAGAGCGGGGCTGAGCCTGGCGAGATGCTGCTCATCCCGCAGGAGCTGCAGAGGGACCAGCTGTCCCGTGGGGAGGGCGGAATGGCAATTGCATTCCCGGAAAGGGGAACAAATCTGGCTCTGGCTGAGCATCAGGAGGGGTCAAGAGGAGAGGAGCTGTCTCCAGCATCCGCCAGCCTTCTGCAGAGGATTCTGCATCCAATGAACGTCCCCCTGATGGCAATAACGGAGGGTAGCTCTATTAAATACGTACCTATAAGAAACCTACCCACAAAGGAAAGTCAGACAGGTGGGTGCCAGGTATGCAGCATACAACTGCACGTATGCCGTGGCTGAACCAATGAGGAGGCACCGTAACCATTTCCTACAAAGTGGGTTGCACGAGGGGCTCCAACCCATGTGCTCTTTTCCCTGTTGGCATCACCTCCATCTTCTTTTCCTCCGTTAACTCAGACTGAGTGAGTGGGGAAGGGAGCGCAGGCTGTGCCTCCTGGGGAGCAGGGGTGCCGCTCAGCCCTCCTCTCTCTCATCAGGACTTTTTCAGGGCTGACAAGGTGTCTTCTACTGATGTCCTGATGGAAGTGATGCCACCTCCTTTGCAATTCTTCTCGGCCCGGCGCCTGCCAAAATGCTCTGCCTCAGCCCTGTGCGCCCATTAGGTGCTTCCCCATTTTTTCAGGGGACAAATGAGATGAAGAAGACAAGCTACAAGGCTGCTTCATTCAGCACGGCTCAACTCCATCCAGCCCCATCTTGGTGGCCAGCCTTATTCCCAAGGGATTTCCCCACGCTAGTGATATGCTAGCGTTTCCTGCAGTGCAAATGCACATGTGCAGCACAGACATGCCAGCAGCCAGAAAATCACTTGTGGAGCATATCAAGTGATTCAAATGAAGCTTACTGCTTCAGCTCATTTCTCAGGCTTATTCTTTTCATTTCCTTAACTTTGAAGCAGTTCCTGACTTTATCATACCCTCCATGCGCCTGACCCAGTTACGTTCGCCCCAGTTCCCACCTCCGCCAGCTCCGCAGTGGGCTCAGGGGCAGTGGAGCACACCCCACCACCAGAGTCCAGGCGTCTGCCACACCATCCCAGCACGGTTTATATCCCAGGACTCACACAGCTCTCTCCCATCACGACAGCAATAGCAATAAATGGCTTCAAGAAACTCTTCCAGTCCTTCCTATTTATTATAAACCAGTGAGATGCCAGTACCAATCAGCAAAGTCTTAAGGTATATGTGAGATTCTGCTTGGAAACGTGATGTTTTCCTCTTGTTATTCATTAATAAGGACTGTATTTCCCAAGTAAATTCACTTGAAACAAATAATTATGATCCCTCATACGTATGCTTCTAAAGTAAGTTTAAATTTGAATTTCCCAACAACATTTCTTGTTCATTTTTCAAAAGGCCAGTGTCAAGTTTGCAGTGACAACAGCCAAAAAAAAAACCCCTTCCCTTTACTTCAAGGCACAGGCAAATACTGTGGAGAAATGGCAGACCAGTGGATCAGTAGCACCTTCCAGCCCTTCACCCCTACAGCTCTGCGCTTCCTTATGGTTATTCTGAAAAGCAGCCAGGAGATGCCCTGCGTAGAGCCAGGAGCCCTGCAATGCTGACAACAGGACCCAGCATTTTATTTCGCTCATTGGCCACCCCCTGCCCCTTTCCTTCCCAATTTTTCTAAAGACAATGCTTGTGAAAAAGTTCAGAAGGAGCAACTTTTCTCTGCTCATGCCCAGATCGCTCCTTTGCCTTATCTGCACATACAACGTACCCTGAAAGAACCAACCTTTCTTCTGAATTATTTATAGCATGTGGAAATGATAATAACATAGAAATCTGCTATGATTTAATTAATTATGAATAAGTAATAAGGTAATGCTAGCAATACATTTAACTGAAAAACCTATTTATAATGAAATGATTCTTATAAATAATTAGAGCAAAACTGTGTGTTGTAATTCATCATTTACATTTAGGGCCTGATTCTTCCTGCACTTTTGGTATAACTTTACCCACAGGGACACCCCCAGAGGAGCCAGCGAAGTCAGTGACAGAGCTGTTGGCAGGATGGGATCCAGTTTAGGATTAGAAGGAAAATGGATTGCAAAAGAAAAATGTCCCTTTTTCTGTTTTGGTTTTTAAGCCGACTAAGGGTCAGCAATTCAGTCCCTAAAAAATGAGTTTTGCTTTTCACCTGGAGAGTTAATTCACCTTATTTTGCCTTCCTTAAGCCCATTTTAAAAGCAAATGAAAGGCAGGTGACACCAACTCTGTTTCACATGTATTGCTTACCATTTGCGCTGCACCCCATTAGCCTAAACCACTCTTGTCTGACTCTGTACAGCAGTGGCTCCCGGCAATGTGGACTCTGATTAATGCGCTGGTGGGTACCACAGCAAACCCCAAAGTTTGGGTACTGAGAAGTGATGGGAGGGGGGGTACCTGAAGGAGTGCGCTCATCTGAGCAGGAGGGATTAAATTCAGACTGCCATCACCAGCCTGTCCCTGGTGCCAGCCTGGGCCTTAGCTCAAAGGAGTGACGAGTGAGTTAGACCAGCGAGCTTCCAGCTCCCACAGTCAACAGGCAGAAGCAGGGATGGATGGCACCTAATTTAGCCCTTTTTTGTAAGTAGGCAGTCTCACTGCAGTCCTCTATCTCTGCTTTGAAGTCAGCCTGGCTTTTAACTCTGTTCAGGTACAAAGTGCTTCACGGAAGCAATTCTGGGTTTTGGCTGTAAGCAATAAACAGAAAGGATGCTTCATTACCCTCACCTTCTTGAAAAGGGACAAAATGAAAGAGGAACAGATCTTGCAGTCCTGCTTTCACTGACCTACGTCAGTGCTTTGCTTAGGAAAGGAACTCAAGGCAAGCTGGAAAACACACATTTCACTCAGAGGCTCAGCCTGGCTCCACCAGCAACAACCTCACGTGTACCCAGTACCCCTCTTTGCCTTTTGCCTTTCTCATCCAAAAGAGGCATCAGTATCTCTTCCTATGGATTAAACACCGCCTCATCTATCAAGAGGGGCTTGTGTGAGGTTGTCATGCAGGAGCGGAAAACCTGTAATAAAATTAGGCTCAGTAGCGGAAGAGAAAGCCCTCTGCCAACAAAACATGTGTAGGGTTTGATAGGCCAAACGTAGCCACTAGCTGACCCTCCTTGGTCACCATCACGATGAAACAGGCGATGCCACAGCACCTCTGTGGAGCTGATCAGGAAAAGCTTAAATGAGCCCTGAGGTCGCATCCAGTGCAAAGGGTGTACGCGGCCAAAACCCAACCCTCTGGGACAGCCCCTTCCCCTGTAGGCACCTCTGAAGGTGCTCTTCCAAGGAAAGGGCTGCCGGCAGCTTGGGCGGCAGGGGAAGGACAGGGAAGGCCAGCAGGGCAGGTAACCACATCCCTCTGCAGGCAGGGAGCAGCTAAAAAGGGAGCGCGGAAGCTTGCCTACGCAAACCAGATTTATTGGTGTCGTTCCAGTGCTTCGTGGACTGTTATCCATCAAAAGCAGCATTGAAATTGGCACTCTTCGCAGAAAAGGAAGGGATCCACCCCAAAACACTAAATGTCAGGAAACTTTTGTGACACAGGATGAAGAAACACATGCGGCCGCTGCAGTTCAAAATGTTCCTGCTCGAAGATAAGCAGGAGGCAGTGTGGCCGGGCCGGGTGGCCGGTCCTCACCTTCCACCAGCACCAGGACCACAGAAAACCCACGGAGCCCTTGCTGCGAGTCCTCCCCGAGGGGTGGCTGGTGGCCAAATGACTAACCACCCGGCACGCACCGCCGTTCCCAGAAAAGTCTCGCTACCTGGGAAGCCTTGCTGTTAAGAGGCAGGTTTCAGGAAATGACCGAATTGTGTAGAAGAAGAGAGAGGAGCAGAAGTCAGACCTCCGCCTTCACAAGTTAACTTTAACATGGTCAAACAAAGAGGTCCAGGCAAAGGGCCAGAGTAACCCAAAGACGCAGAACCGGTGAGGTGAAGTAACTGTCTGGATTATAAAAATATTAATAGGGGGTATAAAGTAGTTGGTTCTGTTATGGGCATAGGTTATTTGTCGCTCCAAAGAAAAGCCAAAGGGCTTACATGACTAGAAGGGCTCTCACAATATGAAAGTAATCATCAAAATAGCCATTAAAAAGCACAGCTAAAAAATCCTTGCTTCATGCTGTTTATCATCATTTGTTTCCTCCGGGAAAGCCAGAAAGCGCAGCTTAGATGTCTAAGCAGAAATTTTGAACTAATTAAGAGTCCCTGGAATGCCAAGTTAAAGCCCCAGCAGGGCCCATCCAGCCCCCTTCTTCCCAGGTGCGGGGAAGCCGATACCCAGTGCTGCTACCGCATGTGTCGCTGCCCGGTGTTAACAGACATAGCAGGGTACTTTCTGCAAGGAAAAAAACACCTTCCTTCTGTAATTTCTTAAGGGCGGGGGGCTTACCCTGACTGTGTTCTCATAGGGAAAATGGATTGAGCCCTATTCAATCACCACCAGAAAAATCACAAGGAAGTTAGTGTAGAGGGTGGGTTTTTTTAATTATTACAGTCTGAATAGTTCTGAAAGTGCGATGGAAGAAGCGCTGCTTATGCTGGTTTGGTTCACTGCAATGCATGAAGTAGGGGCTGCAAAGGCATGAGTCAGTGTGCAGGAGCTGATTTATTTCCTAATTTTTGCGAAGTGAAAGAAAGGTGATGTTCAGCACCACCTTCCCCTGCTCCCATTGAAATCTTTCATGCAGTACCCTCATTTCTGAGCTTTCTAACAATCAGCTGAGGGAAGATGTATCTTAAAAAAAAAAAAAAAAGTGTTTGTTCCTAGTGCTTAGCAGCAGCTGAGTTAAGTAAGACAAAAAAAGAGTTGTAAATAGTCTGGACAAAATTAAATGCCTCATTCCGTTATGCAGTTGTTGCCTAATATCTGTAAGTCCTCTTACTACTGGACAGTTGGAGAATATTGGCACTCCTATAAAAAAGAGTTGGAGAAAACCTGCATTTCTGGTGGAAGAAAAATAAAGGGACTCTATTTGAAAAAAAAAAAATTTGGCATCCTTCAGCTCATAAAGATGTAAAAAGAAGAAAAAAAACCCAAAACCACGGCAGGGGTGGGGGAGAAGGGGAAAGTTCAGCTTGCTTCCTTGTGCTCCTGGCCGAGCGGGTGTCAGGGTGAGACCCCCATCCTCAGCCCACCGCCTGCCCACCCACTTCCCAGCCGCCAGCCAGCCGCCCCCAGCCCAGCAGTGCGGGAATGGGAGGAGTTCTTTCCCGCTGCAAGGAAGCGACCTGGTGAACCAATAACCCCTTTCATCTCTGTTTACTCATCTTCTGTTTGTTTTTAAATGGTTGCCAAAAAAAAAAAAAAAAAAAAAAAAGGCATGAGGCATCTCTGGGGCGGGGGGGGGTGGGGGTGGGGGTGGGGCGGGATGGGGGGGGCGGGAATAAGTGTTTTGTACTGGAAAAGGGTAAAAGAAAATGCATACTTGTCATTTTTGCAGTGAACAGTGAATGCCCTCCTTCCCAGAGGCAGCGGCTGAGGTCTCCCTGAAAACTGGAGTCTCCCCGGCGTTTCCCAGGGAAGCCACAGCTCTCTGACGAGGAGGGCACCCTGTTGCCCTGCTGCCTCACAGCAAGCCCCCGGGCAGGGTGCCCCGGGATGGGATGGGGGTACCCAGTGACTGGGGACCACCGGGGCAGGCAGTGGCAGCTGTAAGGACAGAGAAGGGGACCCTGAGTTGTCAGCATGGCCGGGCACTGTGCAGGGCAGGGTGGGTTCTCACCCCTGCCCCGGGGCTGTGTGGAGGTGGGAGCTAATGAGCAGGGATGCTTCTTGCTGGTTTGCTGAGTCAAAGGTGATGGGAGGAAGAAATGCGTACTGCAGCGGGAAGCTTTCACGAGCTTTTCCTGGCTTCTCTGTGAGTTTATTTTATAGGGGGCTTCCACTTGATGCAAGATTTTGGGTTTTAGCATGTGCTCTGCTATGCCAATCTCTACAAAAAAAAAAAAGGCTCTTGAGTGGCAGGAAGAAAAGCAAAGTTAGGTGACTTGTGTATAAAAATAACAGCAGAGTTATCACCCCATTTTCAGTGCACCTATGCCAACCAAGCAAGGCAGCCATATGGACACTAACATGCACTTAGAAGATTTCTACAGGAGACGTCAGTGTTTCTTCTTTCCCAGAAGGGAGACTTAAGGAGGGTTCAGCCTTTCAGAGAGCTCACTTGGTGCTCAAAGCCCATGGCTTGCTCCAGAGGCCGCCCCAAGGCAGCGAAAGGGTTACCCCCGGAGCACAGCGGCAGCCCCGGGTGATGAAGTGGATAAGCAGGCACTCCATTCATCTGCTGCTTGGCGCTGCCTGACCTTGGGCCAGTGGCAGAGGAAAGGCGTCCCAGCTCCTTCTCTGGGAACAATGGGCAAGGGAAGGAGGGTGACTCAGGAATCCTGCTGGCCTGCATGGGGGCCCTCCCATGGCCCCACTTGGCAAGTGGCGAGGGCTGCCCTTAGCAATGCACCCGCTGTAGAGAGTGCATCCATACACCGCCCTGGCCCACCTTCACTTTTAACAGGGGAAAAAAGTTTTCTTGGGTTTTTCTTTTTTTTTTTTTTTTTTTTACTTGAGTCATTATCTCTGGGAGCACAGACTTGAAGGCGTAGTTTATCCCGGGCTGGACTGCAGCATCTGAACAAACAAGAGTCCGCTTTGGGAAAGGTTTGGGTTCTTTTAATTATTTTTCAAAACCTCCAGCTGTAGCTACCTAAATATGAACGCTTGGGGAGGAGAAAGATGAAATGCTGAGGGCTGAGCCTAATTATCATTCACCTCCCGCCCGTGGCCCTGTTGTGGCAAAGCACGCGCTGAAGTGGCAGGAGACAGGGCTACAAACATCTCCATTTATGACGAGCTCAGCTACTCCTGCTGCCATTAATTTCCACGAGGTCCAATGTTTTCTCCTCCCGCCTGAGGAGAGGATGTGTTGGTGCAGGGACCATGCCGTACCACCACACACGCTGCACGGGGTGTCCCACGCTGCTCTGGGGGAGAATTAGACATGGGGAAGGGGTACAACCAGCAGGGCAGGTGCCAGCCTGCAGGCGAGATGTCACCCCGGGAGGGCGAGCGGGTGGCTGGGTGTCCCTGGAGCAGCGTCCCATCCCCTCCCATCCCACCGAGAGAAGCCACCCTGCCAGCAGGATGGAGGAGCGGGGTTTGGCCCAGGCACAGGAGGAAAGGATCCAGGGTCTCTGTTGACATAACAAGCCACTAGAGAGCACTCTCAAATGTATTTATACCCTTTGCCTAAGTGCAGGTTCATAAAAACACGCGGTTGCCATGGCCTGGTTTACAGCACATCTAAAAAGAGAGCTCCCAAACATACCAGGTTTTCTGAGGCCACCACAAAGGCGGTCAAAGCCTCCCTTGTGCGGCGCCTTTCCCACCTCCCCGGGCCCCGGGCACAGGGCAGCACCCACCAGCTCCACACGCCCCCTCTCGCCCCACACTGCTGCCCGTTTACAAATGTCACAAACAGCATTAAAAAAAAAAAAAAAAAAATTGCACTTGGGCATCTACAGCTTTTGGGAGTTTTCTTTTTTTATATATAAAAAAGTGCAAGTATTTAAAGCTCCTAGTTTCCTTATACTTAGTGCCAGAAGCTAAAAAAAAGTATAACAAAAATATAAAAACGGCAACAGGTTTGGTCAGCAGCTATCAACAAAGGCACGATGCAGGTGATCTGCCAGGAAAAAATATCTTTGGAAAAAAAAGGGATGGAAGTTTGGGAAAAAAAAATAATAATCACACATTCTTCATTAAAACACTTTTAATACTACACAAATTACAGTATCACCTTTTAAAAAGTTTAAAAAGGAATATTAACAGTAGCACTGTTGCAGCTAAAGCACTTCAAAATAATTAAAAAAAAAAAGAAAAAAGAAAAAAGCTTGTAGCCCAGGAAGCAGTGAACTGGTATAAAGGAAGAATCCAGCAGAGCATTACTGTAACTCAATAAAGCAACAAAAAGGAAAAAAGCAACACCGAATGTGAGAAAAATGAGCTATACATGAACACCCTCATATTTTAACTTTTTTCCCTTGTTTTTTGTTTTGGTTTCCTTTTGTAGTTCTAAAGTTTTACGGTGCAGGTTAGACTTGGCCAGGGTCTGAGGGCTGAACGTCAGCCGAGCAAGCATAGCCACCGTGAGCCATTTCTTTTCCAGCTATATTGTTCCCGGGCCACCACCTGGCATCACCAGCCAGGGAGTTTCCATCCTCTCCAGAAGTCACAGAGCTGCGGGAGCCGGCCGGCCAGCGGGGAGGAGGAGGAAGGTGCCTTCCTTACAGGCCTCTCCACCCAGTCACACCAAGATCCCTTGGCCCCAAAACAAGGGTATGTTTTGTCAGGAGCAGGTCTCGCCCTCGGCAAGCTCAGAGCTGGGCCACCTGATAACACAAAAGGGGGAGGGGGGAGGGCTTTTTAGGGAGGCTTTGGGGTTTTGGTTTTGCTTCTTTTTTAAGACCACCTTAATCAAAAACATGAGCTTCATCCCACGTGAGGTATTATGCCAAGCAACTTTGAAGAACTTGTTACCATCTATCAGCTCAAAATCCATTTTTTTTAATAAAGTGCCTAAATACACATTTACACAGATCATAGTGGTTCCAAAGAATCCTTTACAGTTGTTTTTTTTTATATATAGGTATATATATAGGTATATATATATATAATGTGCGTTTTCTTCAAATTGGCTAAATGTGTTTACATAAGACACCAATCTTGACTATAGGTATAAGTTTTAAAGCGTAATATTGACTCAATGAATTTGTTTATCATGCAAGTCTTATCTAATATTACATTGACCTGTAATATGGAACACAATGTAGTGGGTGTGCTCATTAAACACTTCATAAAAAATTACTGTGCATGTGCAGTTCTGATTTTCAAATACTAATAATGACCATTTCTTTTTAAAAAAAAAAAGTAGTCTTCCAAAAGATCTACTCTGCATTAAATTGCAGTCTGAACATTATCACAATAAGAACAGTTGACTAAAAAGCACTCAAAATTCTTCAAATTATAGTCGGCTGAACAGATTTTTCCTCCTCCTCCTCTTCCGATACTCAAAGTGTTTATTAGCCCGTCCCTGGGAAGGGACGACCTCGCCACCCTTTTGCTCAGAAACAACCGCTTTATAACCGAGTTATAAACACCTCAACAGAAGGGCTCGTACAGCTGCAGCATTGCCAACGAACTATAAACAGCACAAAAACATCACTATAAGACTCGAACTATTTCTAGTAACCAATGATTTATTGATTTTAGAAGTCTGCTTGGTGATGCAGAAGCGTGATCAAAAGAAGTGGCTTTACAAAAGAGTTCTCCAAAGTAGCTTAAAAGGCAGGGCCAGGGCCATTATGTGCAGCCCTAATTGCTTTCATTTCAACCAGTTTATATTTTCATTTTCAAAGAATAGCAGTAGGTTTGCTTCAAGCACACGTAATAAGGAAATTACAGGTTTCCTCCACCCACATTTGGGCTGTCACTGATATGCCCGCGGGCAATCTGGCAGAGCCTCAGTCACCGCTGTCACTGTACCACACCGTACCTGCCACTACTTGGAAATACCGGGTCAGCGACAGTAACAATAGCAACAGCACTAGAGGTGACTGATAAGCAAACTCAAAGTCCACCTGCACTATCTGAAAATTAAAGTAGAATTTATAACAAAAAAAAAAAAAAAAAAGTCTCTCCCCCACCTCCCCAGCCTCGTCTAAAGACACAAAAGCCCCAGAAGTGACACTGAAGACCTTCAGAGATGGCAGTGCTACGGTGGCACCTTCACCAATCATATAATTAAGTTTGTTATCAAAATTCCACGTTATGGTATGCAATTGGTGAATAAATGCAGTTTTGTAATCTTACAACTGATCACGTGAACTGCGGTCAACTTTGCCTTAAAAAAAAAAATAACAAACCCAAACCAAAACCAAACAAACCCAGAAATCCCTAACTCAACAGCGCCTCTCGGACACCTCTCCACATCCTGCTCTGAAGGCAACTTCCCTTGAGAAACACGGAGGAATTTGGGACGGGATCTGGTGGATCTGCCATCGCAACCTGAGCCGCGCATTCCTGGGAGAAAGCCCTCCTGCTCCCTAAGCTCGCCTGGGGATGGCAACGGGCATCCCCACCTGGGCTAGCCACTCTTCTCCCCGACCGCCTCAGACCAAGCCTGCATGCGACCAGCTCTACAGGACAGGGGCCAGGAATAAGGAATCACAGACAGTAAGGCAATCTTTACAATGTCAGAAAGTGTATTTGGCATTTAAAAAAAAAAAAAAAAGAAAGAAAGAAAAAGAAAAAAAAAGAAACAAGTGCATACAAATACAGCTAGAAGCATTTCTGGTTTGCCAAGTGCTCTCTAAAAAAAGCAGCGCAAGTCACAGCCTACATTGAACAGTAACTGTCACCAGGGAAGCACAACAAATAGTTGCTATAACAAAAGGGAAAAAAGAAAAAAACAAAACAAAACAAAACCAAAACAAAAAAGGAGAAGAATTAGAAGAAATGCCTTTATAATAAGTACATACCTTTTGTCTTCAAAAAATATAGAAACACAATGTATTCAAAAAAATCAAAATTATACAGCCATGTTTATGAAGTCTACATTTCCCTTGTCTTGGAGATATATATATATTTATATATATATATTTATAGATATATACAGAATTCGAGCAGTTCGAGTTCAAGGTGACGTCTGGCGGCAAGAGCGGGCAAGTCACGAGTCCCTCTCCTTTTTCACTTTCACATCTCCGGCCAGGATGGTGGCGATCTCCCCCTGCATGAAGGCCCAGGGGACGTTGGAGCCCACCAGGGGACACTTCTCCCCGCTGGGGCAATACACCTCGCCGCTGGCTCCCTGCTGCTTGATGCTCTGCCGGGAGCAGGGGAAGCAGAACTTGTGGGAGGGGACGGAGGGGCACTGCACGAAGTGGGTGTCTTCCAGGCGCTCGTGGCAGAGGGTACAACACAAGGGGACGCTGGCGGCGAGGGACGAGTCCGGCAGGCTGGCGGGGTGGACGGGCTCCAGCCCGCCCGCCGCGTTGGCCCCCTGGCCCGGCACCTCCCTGCCGCCGGGGCCCAGCCTTCTTTGGTTCATAGCGGAGGGCGAGGGGGGGCTGCTGCTGTTCCTCCGCGTGGTGGAGTGGACCTGGTTGGCGTCTTTGGAGGCGTGGTTGCCCCCGGCATTGTCCGCCACCAAAATGAGGGCGGCCATGGGGGACTGGCCGTTCTGGGCCGCCTCGGGCGGCGTGGTCCGGTTGGAGTGGGGCGAGGCGGTGGGCGGCGGGGGCGACATGAAAGGGGTGGCCGTCAGCGGCAGCTTCATCCCTTCCGACGAGGTGGGCAGCCAGGGCTGCGCCTCCCCGTTGATCTTCGGGGGTCCCGCCTCGCCCTCCGGCTCGGGGGAAGGCTTCCTCTTCCGGGCGGCCCGGGCCCCTGCGGAGGCAGAGCGGGGGGGGGGGGGGGGGGAAGAAGAAGAGGAGGAGGAGGGTGAGAAGGCAGCCCAGTCGCAACGCACCGCCGAGCACGGGGGCACCGTGCAACCGCAGAAACGGGTGGCCGCCGCCGCCGCCACCTCCCGGGCACCCGGCTACCCAGGCCGTCGGGCCGCCGCCTCGACGCCTCCCGGGATCCCTCGCCCCGCATCCCGGGAGAATCCCCCGCAACCCTGCCTTCCCTTGCCTTGCCCTGCCCTGCCCGCCGCCCCCTGGCCCCCGGCGCCTCACCTGGCTTGGCCACGGCGCCGTTGGTCTCGTAGCCCAGCAGCCTGCCGCCCGCCATGCCCGGCTCCTTCTTGAACTTGCTGTCGAAGGGCGGCACGGCGTGCCCGCCGTGCTGGTGCAGGGCCAGCAGCGTGTCCCGCACCGTCTTGGGCTTGGCCAGCCACTCCTGCTCGCCGCCCGGCCGGGCCTTGCCCTCGGCGCCCAGCTCCGCCGCCGCCGCCGCCGGCAAGCTCTCGGCCGAGCCCCGCTTCTCCTTGGCGCCGCCGCCGTCGTGCTCCCCCGCCGCGCCGCCGCCGCCGGCCGAGGAGGAGGAGGAGGAAGAGACGGAGCCCGGGCGCTTGTGCCCCAGCTCGCCGGGCTGCCCCGCCGCCTGCCCCGCCGCCTGCGCCGCCGCCGCCGGCTGCTGGGGGACGGGGACGGCCATCGGGGCGGGCGCGGCGGAGATGGCGGCCAGCGAGGCGGCGGCGGCGGCGGCGGCGCGGCTGCCCAGGCCGCCGATGGCGGCGGGGAGCCCGGCGCCGTTCACCAGCGGCACCAGGGTGGGGGGCACGGCGTGCGTCCGCCGCGGGTTGGGGCTCTGCCGGTTGAGCTCGGGCGGCTCCTCGGGCTTGGGGAAGCCGTTGGGCACCAGGATGCCGTTGACCTGCCGGCCGCCGCCGTACTCGGCGCCCAGGCGGGGCGGCGGCCGCTCGGCCGCCAGCGAGTAGCGCTCCAGGGTCTGCGGCGGGGGCCGCCCCGCCGCCTCGGCCGCCGCGGCGTGGCCGAGCTGCTGCTGCTGCGCCAGGAGCTCCTTGGCGGAGAGCGGCGGCTGCTTGGCGTGGGGCGGCGGCGGGGCCCGGCCCTCGGGGAAGCAGCCGTGCGCCCGCTTCAGCTGCCGCGCCGTGTCGATGACGAACTCCACCCGGTCGGCGCCCTCGTAGTTGACGCAGCCCCGGCAGACGGGCTCGGTGAAGTCCCAGATCATGGCCCAGGGCATGCGGGGCAGGTCGCACAGGTAGCACGACTGCCTGCGGGAAGCAGCCGCCACCGCCGCCGACGACATGTCCCGGCCCCGGGGCAGCGGCGAGCGCCCCCCGCACCGGCTCCGGCCGCCGCCGCCTCCTCCTCCTCCTCCGCCCCTCGCCACCGGAGTCCCGACGGGGAGGCTCGGGCGCCGCGGCCGCAGCGGGACCGTCCGGGGGGCCCCCTCCCCCTCGCCTTCCTCTTCCGTGCGCTGGAGCGGGGCGCGGCGGGCGCCCCGGCAGGCAGAGCCGCTGCGGGGGACGCCGCTCCCCTCGCCGTCTCCGTCAGCGGCGCTCACAAGGCGGCGGGGACGCGCATCTCCGCGGCGCGGCTGGCGCAGGGCTGCGGCCGCTGCCGCCCGCACGGTTCCCCCGCTCGCTGGCTACTACGGGGCGGCGCGGGGCGGCGGGGGCCGGCGCGGCGGGGCGGGGCGGGGACTGCCGCGGGGGCCGGGGCCGGGGCTGGCGGCGGCGCCGTGCCGTGCCGGGCTCCAGCCGCCACCGCCGCCTCTGCGCGCCGCCGCCGCCTCGATTCTTCGACAGTTGCCGGCCGCGCCTGCGCGATGGGCGCCCCCGCCCCGCCGCCGCCGCCGCGATCCCGGCCCCGGCCTCTGCCCGCGCCCCCGCCACCGGCACCGGGGGTTCCTCCTGCCGCGGGGGGGGGCCGCTGCGCCCCTGCCCCGCCTGGCCCTCGGGGAGGGCTGTGGGACAAGGCGAGGGGCGGGGGTGCGCTGCAGCTCCCTCCTTCTGTTCTGTTATTATTTTTATTATTGTTTTTATTGCCGTTTCCTGCGCTGCGAGGGGCTTTGCCGAAACCTGCCACCCGCGGACGCAGAGATGCGTGGGGGGGGGGGATTAAGGGGGGCTCGGTGTCGTGTGTCGTCCCTCCGCTCAGCCGGCGACCTTGGGGGCACGGCGCGGCGCCCTGGGCGAGCCCCGCGGCTCCGGGGTCCCCCCCTCCTTCCCCGGGGCCGGTCAGTCCCACCGCCGGGCTGGGGCCGGCGCCCTCCCGCGCCCCTGCCCGCTTTGTTCTCCCCGCCGGGGCAGGAGGCACCATTATAAATAAATACAACGATTACCCATTTTTTTTTTTTTTTTTTTTAACTGTTGTCATTGTACACAGGAAATAGGACGTTCTAGATTTCCTGTCATTTTCAACCACAGAACAGCGGTTCTCTAATGCAGATTAGCAAAATTCACACAGACTAAGCAAAACGCCTCAAAAAAAAAAAAAAAAAAAAAAAAAAAAAAAAACCTGCGGACATGTCTCCCCGTCCCCCTTCCACGCGGCGAATCGCTCACCCGCCGCCCGCATCCCCACCGAAACACCGGGCGGGGGCAAGGGAAGGAGGAAAAAGGGGTGTCCGCTCTCCCCGTTTGCCGCGGGAGACGAAGCCACCCCTCACCGGGCGCATCCCGGCAGGCACGGCCGACTGCACGCCTCCGCCCGGGCAGGGTAAACACGGGGCAAGCTGCTCCCCCCCGACGCCCGTGGCTGGGGCCGCCCTTCCCACGGCGTTATGTAGGTTACGGGGGAGGGAGGGCGGGAGGCGGGGGCCGGCCGGGGCCGGGGAAGCTCTGACGTCCGCCGCCGCCGGCGGGAGGTGCCTCCCCGCGGCTGGCAGCAGGCTCGACGGCGGGGTCGGGGCGCTGCGGGGCCGGGGGCGCTGCCGCCGGGCCGGCCCCGCACCAAGCGCCGCCTCCCCCCTCTCCGCCCCGGCTCTTCCTCGGCCCGGCGCGGGGGGTGAGGCGGGGAAGGGGGGCAGCAGCCGAACCCCGCTCCCCCGCCATCCCCGTCCGTCGGGGCCGAGGGCTGGGTGGCGCGGCCGCCCCAGCGCCCCCGGCGCGGTGGGGGGGGTGGGGGGGTGGCTTGCTTCGCCCTGCCCCGCTCTCGTCCTCGTCCTGGGGCTGGCTCGTAGCCCCGGTCCCGGTGCCAGGTTGGGTGACTTTGCAACTGCACGCCCGGCTGGGCGTCCTGCAGGCGCCGGGCTGTTGACAAGCAAAATAAAAAACCCGCCCCGGCCCCCGACCCAGCCCCGCACCTCGGAGCGGTCGCCGCGGCCGCTGCCCCCGGGAGCTGCCTCCGGAGCCCCCGCGGCTCGTCCCCGCTCTGCAGCGGGGGGAGGGGACAGGAGGAAGGGGAAGGGGACAGCCCGGCCACGGCCCCGACGTGCCCCCGGAGAGCCAAGGGTTAACATGGGCTCGCTTTTGCCGAGCAGCCCTCCTTTCACATTGCATCAAAGTCCTTTAAAGCTGTTTCTCTTCCCTCCTCCCCTCCCCGGCTGGAAAGACGCTTTATCCATGCATGCTAAGTAAACAGATCTTTGTTTTCGTCTTCCACCCACTGCCCTCTTTCTCCAGCCCGAAGCTGGAGCCTCGCCAAGGCGGCTGCAGCGATTGCTGCCTCCACACACACACACACACACACACACACACACACACAGACACACGGGGGAAGAAGCTGGGTTTCTCGGGTGAGGCAATGCGCCTGCAATTGGCAGGGACAAGGCAGGAATTGTAATTGCACTTCATCATGTGATGGCTTATGAAAGAGGAAGTTTGGATGTTTTAGTCACGTACTCCTTTGCCCTCTTGCTTTAGCCTCCAGGTTCTGCGAAGGAAAAAATCGCATATATTTATATATACTGGTGGAAAGCCAAGAAACAGCATGTTTGCACATTTCAGATCATGAGCGGAGCTGGAGTGCGAGCTGAGTGAGGCTGCAGGGGAAGAAGAAAGCAAAGCTTTCAGCTGTGGCAGGCTTTTAACTGCAGGACAGAAAATGTGATCTGTATTTATTTTCCTTTATTTCTAATGAAAACTAGCTGCTTGGAAAAGTCGAGATGAGCAGTATTCGGTTTTTCCTGCATTTGCTGCCCTTGAATTCATTCTGTTGGAAAAGGCAAAAAAAAAAAAAAAAAAAATGGTACCGAGCTCAATATCAAAAAGCTGATAAAAAAATAGTGGCAGTGCTACATAGGAAATGTGGTTTGTATATCAAATCACAAAAAAAAAAAAAAAAAAGTCCTCAAAGCTGCTGACTGTTACAGCAGTAACTGCACAGGAATCGAACAGATAATGCATTTGTTTCTTGTTCTTTTTTTTTGGGGGGGGGAACAGAAGCCATCCTTTTGTGCCTGATCTCTGTGAAACTCCCCTTGCTATGACACGCCAACGCTATAGGATAGGGAGGATAGGTAGGAGCAGTGAGTGCTGGAGGACACCTGATGGGGCTTGGGGGCCACGCACGGCTGGGGTGGTGTCTGGCTGAGGAGCGCCATGGTGGGGCATGAATGGGGTCCCAGCATGGTGCAGGAGGCCTTTGCCTTGTCCTGGTTGTGCCCAATGTCATTGTTGAGGGAAGGGAGGGAAGAAGTTGGAGCAGGGCAGCTCTTTAAGATGAATTCTGTCCGCCGCCCCCACATCAACGCCACGGCGAGCCCCTTCCTACCCAGTGTTTTTTGGCATCTTTCACTGGGCTACACTGAGCTCTTGCTGTGTTTCTCCGCTCCTCCCTTCCCGCAGGGTCCCATTTCCCTTCCCGCCTTTCTTCCGCGCTGGTGGCAGCGATTGCATGCAGCCCCTTGTCCCCCTGCCCCTCTGAGCTGTGCCCCCAGCCTGCACCTCACCCACTCTCTGTGGGGCCCACCCTTCCTTCTGTGTCCAAATCAGTGTTCCTCACGGCTCCCCTGTGCCCTCAGCATTCCCCTTCCCCCCCCGATCGAGGGCTGCCCACATCCTTCTCCTCCTGCAGATACTTGTTGCTTCCTCCACGGGTGTTACTTGCATCCTTCTGTTGGGGCAGAGGTCCTGCAGGGACCAAAATGGCCAGAGCCAGGATGGGAAGGGAGATTATGCTGGAGGGTGCTACCACCTCTCCTTCTTTGAGCCGTAATGAATTATGGAGGCTACTCTCCCAGAACTGGGAGTGGAGCCCAACTGGGAGGTTGGGAATTGTCCTTGAAGCTTTGGATTTGGTCAGATGCAGCTGATTTTAGGCCAAGGACCACCAAAGCAGTGCCATCATGGCTGAAAGCAAGGCCTGCCAGCTCAACCTGAGGAAACCTGACAGCAGATTACAGCCTCTGCCAGTGCACGGCCAGGAGTTTGGTCATTAAATATTTGTTATAATGTTCGTAGAGTCTCTGCTGGGAGGAGAGTGCAGGTAGGTAGAGAGGGGCTTTGCCACCGCTCCTAGTTGCCTCCTGATTTTAAGGCATCTCTGCCATTTTCATTCCTACTGGAGATGGCAGGTTGCTCCGGAGGATTTTCCAGAGCACTGAATGAACCCAGGTTTCAGTGGGCTTCTTGCCTAGGTGAGGATTATGTGATTTTTGCCAAACAGTTCAAAAGCCCCTAAAGCAACTGTTGGATCTTGCTTGTAGACAGCTGCTCATGTTTGCCTGCAAGAGCCACTGGTAGCCGTTTTAGAAATACTGAAACTTTCAATTTTCATTTAAAACAATCCATCATTTTGAAAGTGAATTCCCCCCCGCCTACATTTTAGGTATGGATTTTAAGATGCACAATTCAAACAGCAGTTCAGACGATGTCTTGCTTTCACCTTGATGCTGGTCCCCAAGCCAGCCTCATGGCACATTGAAAAGAGAAAAATCTTAGAGAAAAAGAAAAATCCCTATCCAATAGTGTTTTCTTTAGTGCCATGGGGGGGGGGGGGGAGGGGAAGATACTGATGCAAACGAGAGTATCATCAGGTGCAGCCTGTTGACATAAATAGGCTTTGGACAGGCTCATGGTAAGCCACTGATCCTGCAGATGTTTACAGCCACTTATAACTTTATTCACAGGAGCATCCCTATGAATGTAAAGCCATGTGCGCTTACGTACTGTCAGGAGCATGGCGTGCTTCCCCAAGAGCCGCTCATCAGCGGCAGCGTGCTGACGGCCACCCTGCCCCGCAGGCTGGAGCTGACTGCTGGTGGCAGGAGCTGACAGAGGCACTGGCAGAGAAATACTCCACCGAGGCCGGAGGGAGGTCACCGTAGTAGCTCTCTGCGAGGCAGGACGTGCCAGAAGGCTGAGAGGGACTAGAGCTGCTGCTCCGTGCTTGTCTTTTGCCATACATGGGGGCCTTGCATTAACCCCTTGAAGACAGCTGTGTTGAATGCCGCTGTTTGGTGTTAACTTCTGAAGAGCTTCCTAGAAAAGGAAGCAGCAGCAGGACACTGGTGTAATGTTAGTTTTTAGGACAAGAGGAAATGGCCTCAAGTTACGCCAGGGGAAGTTTAGATTGGATATTAGGAAAAATTTCTACACCAAAAGAGCTATCAAACATTGGAACAGGCTGCCCATGGAAATGGTGGAATCACCATCCCTGGAGGTGTTTAAAGGACGGATAGATGTGGTGCTTAGGAACATGGTTTAGTGGTGGTTTTGTCAGTGTTAGGTTGATGGTTGGACCTGATGAGCTGAAAGGTCTCTTGCAACCTAGACAATTCTATGATTCTAGTTCACGGATATCTCCTGAAATATGGAGATGCTCTGTATGCTGCTATTCTGCTATGATTTTTAGCTCTAGAAAGTTTGGGCAGGGCTAGTTACCAGGGAGTCACAGTGCGAGCAAGAGCCTGGGTGCCACAGCTTCTGCTCCATTGGTGGGCTTTACCCTAGGCTGTTTGGAGCAAAAATTGCACGCTTTCTTTAAAAAAGGAAACAATTCTGTTTCTAACTGAGCAGTTGACTTTACGCCCTCTTTTCAAGTAGCAGTAGAAAAAAAGCAGCGAGGAAAAGATCATGGAAATACTTGAGAAATCCAGAGGTTACTACCCTCTGAAGAGAAATAAAAACTTCAGAGAGATACTTCCAGATGCCAGAAGAAAGGGCAATTGATGTGGAAAAGCTTCCGCCCCTTATCCCCAGGCTGGGTAAATAGGCATGTCGGGTTATCCCATTTACACTCCGCCTTGGTGCTCTGCATTGCGAGCCCCAGTCAGCAGTTGTCTGCAGCCACGAGTGAGGGGGGCAGGAATGCGGTGGCCAGGGGCTTCCCGGGGCATGGGCAGAGCGGTCAGCCGGCCGGGTGACCCCTTCCCAAAATAAACAGGAAGCCTGGGAAGCCGTGACCCCTGTGCGACACCACGCCAGCTCTGCTCCCTGCCTTCTGCGCGGGAGACGACAGGCTTCCAAGGACCCTCCGAAAATGGGACAGGGGTGAGGGCTTCACAGGAAACGTTACAAAATTAAGAGCAGAAACAGATCATCTGGTGAAAAAATTACAGAGGGCTTTAAAACTCCTTCTGTTTAAGCCCCCGGATAGTCATATTCCTTGCTTGTGCTTCATCCCCCAAAGCCCACTGGGATGCAGTGTGCAAAGAAGGGGCAGAGCTTCCCTTCCTGCATGGGGTGAAGGGCTGGTGGCCTGAGCAGAGCAAGAAGAGGAGCCCCAGGGAGGGTGGCACCAAGGGGTTTCTCGGTTGGGCTGGGGAGCTTGGGCTGGGAAACGCTTTTTCCCTCTTTGGGGGAGTTGGCGGCGAGGTCCTCACGTGAAATAAAAGTCATAACGGAGGCGCAGACCTTCCTGAAGCCTGGGCCAGAGCCATTAAAGCTGTTTCCAACGTGGGAGTTCCTGCATTACGAAAGTGTCCCCCGAAGCAGCAAACTGGTGCTCGCTGACAGCTCCAGCTGGCAAGTCACCTCCCGGGCCCACCAGAAGAGCTGGCTGGCCCTAAAGGCCTCCCTGCCTCGGCGGCCACTGGTCCCACAATTTGGGGCAGGACAGGAACACCACTGGTAGGGGAGACAGCCCAGCTGAAGGTAGTCCTTGCTGCCCCTCGCCTCAAGGTTTCCTGCTGGTGCCGGTGGTTTTGCAATCCCACTTGTCTGCTCGCCCAAGGGTCGCCTCGTCCTCCCCATGGGGCGCAGGCTCCTGAAGGGGGCTGGGAGCTCTGAGGGGCAGGTGCTGATGGGTTTGGCCTCTGCGCTAGTTCAAAGAGACTTGAAGGGGAAGAAGATAGGGAAGATGGATTCCCTCTCTGATTACCTAGCAATCGCTAGAGTTTTATAGTTAACAAACACTGGTGCTCGCCTGGCTGGGTGGCAGGATACACCACGCTGGTGTCCTTCCTGCCCATGCTCCCCTGTCCCCCCACCGCAGGGGGGCTGCTCTTTACGGGATACCCTACAACATATGGAGCGATGTGCAGCTGCTGCAGGGGAGTCTCTTGAGCAGCCCACTCTTCCTTCAGGAGGAATTCCGGGCATTGGCATGCGAAGGCTGCGAGCCAGTGCGTTAGGCTGCAGCCTCGGTTTATTCCAGGCACGTTGATTTACGGTTGGAATGCCCACGTTTCTACTAGCCATTGCAGCTATGTTATTTCAATTTTGCAACGCAACAAGAGTTACCAAAAGTCTGCCCAAATCTAAGAAAACACAAAATGCAAATGAAATTTGTTTCTGCCCCCCCGAGCACTGCCTCTCGTTCCTCTCCCTTTCTCTCCTCCTGATGCCCAGGCAGTGCCCCTCCTCTGCAGAAGCCCCCCAGGGAGCACTCTGGGCACTCGGAGCCAGGGGAAATGCTCTTCGCTGTGCTTCAGCCCCTAGCCTTACCCTTTTTGCTCACTACTGTCTAATATGCTAAGTAAAAACAAATAAAAGAAGGCATTTTTGTCTTCTTGTACATTTTGTCATATGCGTAGTATACTACTGTGCAGCAATGCTGAGGAGCAATACTTACAAGTTTAGGCATTAATGATGCATTTGTAAACTTAAACAGCAGAGATGTATTGCATTACCTCATCCTGTCCACTTGCACTTTCAGGCAAAAAAATCACGCACATCCCTTTTCCAGGCACCTACATCCCTCCTGCTCACGCTGAGCTCCAGAAAGAGGTGCTGGCTAGGAAGTACAGTTGAATTCATATTTGATAAAAAGAACACCAGCACCATTAATAACTGGTAGACCTGTGCTGGAACTGGCAATTAAACTCAGTTTCCTCCTCTGAATTTCAATCATTAAAGGAACTTGCCCAAGGCTGGGACTTGCGTATCCCTTAGTCTCGCAAATGGGACTGGATGAGGGACTGAGGACCAGTCATCTTCGTAATGGGACCTGCCGAGGTCCTCACGTCATGCCCAAGGAATGGCTGCGCCAGTGAGTTTGCCGGGGCGGTGGCAGAGGCTGCTGGCACAGCCACCACTTGCTGCTGATTCAGGGGTCTTGCACATGCGCTTGGAAGGTGCCAGACAGGTGTCCCTCAACAACCTTCTCCCTAACACATCTCACCACAATTTCAACATGCAGTCCATGATGATCAGGAGCACCAGGCAGCTGCCTCTTTGCTCCGTGGTCTGCTTGGAGAGTACTTCAGAGGCTATGCAAATGTCAGCTGGCATGGAGGATACTGCTGTCATTTTGTTTCAGACCCCATGGCCCCCCATGGCAGCTTGCATGTCCACATCTCCTTTACCCCCCCACCCCCCCCCCCCCCCCCCCCCCCCGCCGCAGGGAGAGAAAAGGCAGGGAAAAACCACACCAGCGTAGACTTCAGCAAGGACTAGTGACCTAGTGCTGACCAGGGCTCCTCCAGTTGTCTCTGTGGCCATGGTGGAAATGTGGCTCAAGAGTCAGATGAAGGTCCCTCTGCTTCCCTTCCCATATCCCCTGCACAGCCTCAGAGTTTAATAACTTCTGGATATCACAGATCTGGGACGGGTTTCAATGGCTGATCCAGAGGCAAGAGGACAACCATCTTCATCATCCGTTTTTCCCTCTGCCAGTTACTATTACTGCTAACTGCTGTTCCACACACGTTGTAATTAAGTGGAAAAAATACAGACCAAATGAAAAAGGGTATGAGCCTCTCAAAAACATCTCTGCACTCGCTGCAGCCTGACTCAGTCTTCAATTAACATTCTTACTTAAAATAGTTTTGTTATACGGCTTTTGTTAAATCTGACATAATAGCAGGCCAAATCACCGCCCCAGAGCACCACGCTGAAGAGAGGAGCTTGGCCCCGGTCTCCTGGGCAGCATCTCATCCTGTCTTTGATACAGATGGCCTTGGACGTGGGTGAGGCCCAGAAGAGAGCGTGCAGTACACCTGCAGCTCTGCTTTGGAGGGCACATTGAACTGGCACTGCCACCAGAAGTGGTCCCGCTTTCCCCCAGCATGGCTGCTCAGTCCTGCCCGGCGCTGCCCTCTGGAGCAAACCCGGCAGTGCCGACAGCTATGGTGCAGCTAAACCTGCCCCAGTGCCCCTATCCCACTGCTCCAGCGGTGCTCCTGGGGCAAAAGGGAGCAGGTCAGGATGGGTGGCCAGGGAGGGACCTCAGCAGCAGCATGGGTTTGCAGCTGCCACAGGAGACCGTCATGCTGTACCTGCACCCATCCCATCACCCACCACTGACTGTGCCACCCCTCCTCGAGCTGCCAGAGGGCACGCTGGTGAGGAAGGAGAGACACATGGGCCAGCAGGGCTTCCTACCTGATTTCCTGATTCCTATCTGATTTCCTAACAGGGCCTGAGGAGCTTGAGAGCTGGGCTCCATCTGCTGCGGAGCGGGATGGCAACCCTGCCGCCATCACCAATAAGGGTAATGTGGGGAAACCTCTGCACAGGGCTCCTCCTCTTCTCTGCAGAGGGATGTCTTTATGGCTTAGTACTGCTATAAAAGTGTTTAACTGCCAGCATGATTCTTTCTTTGTTGTTCTTATCGCGTCTGGCTTTTAACTGGTACAAAACATGCTCAGTGTGTGTTTGCGTGCATTTATGTGTGTGCTCACAGAATATAAAATGGGTGTTTGTATTAAAATCTGGAGAATTGGCATATGGGATGCAGGTATGAGTTGAGGAAGACACTCCCATGTCTATTTCAGTTTGGGGAATTATGTTTCATTTGAAGCCATTGCTGTCAAACGTATGTCTCCACAAATGCTCTCTGGGATCCTGGGAACCTCAGCCTGAGTTTGCACGATGCTCCTGAAGCAGGATGGTGTTTCACATGGAGAGAGAGCTGGGAAAAGAAGGAGCCGGGCACATCTAAACCTAATATTGCTCACCACCCCTGACCTCAGGAAACCAATGAACACAGTGGGTACCATTCCCCCCGGGGGCAGCTCCCCTAAGTCACTGAATTTGCAGTGCATGGTGGCATTTGGCCCAAGGCGATCATGTGCAGCACCGGTTAATGTGAGGTCAGGAGGCTGTGCAGCTGGCAGGTCACCAGCACCTCGTCCAGAGGACCATCGCGTCTGCTCGGCTCGGAGTCAAAGTCCAGTCCACCGCTGGCGCTGAAGGAGAGTCGCTCCCACCGGTGCTCCCCTCCGCTGAGGAGCTGGGAAACCTCTGAGGGCTGACAGAAAAATCACGTAAAGGGCTCAGCTCTTCTTCCGCTGGGAGAGCCCGTGGTGGCACGCAACCTGGAAAGAAGTAGGTTAATGCAAGCAAGGTTCGTTCTTCTGAATATTGTTTTATACTAAGAGTTATGTGTTTTGGCAGACTTTTTGATGAATAGGTCAGCAGGGTGTGGAAATGTATTCTAAAGCTTTCTGCATCCTTGCACATGCTTCTAGTTGCCGGGAGTTTTGCCTACTGCTTCACTTGGAAAGGTTTAAAAGAAAATGCAAATTGTAGGCAAAGGGCAGAGATAAGTTTTGGTAAATACGTTTGGCACAGATTTTAGCCATTCCCTTGTCATTTGTGAAACAACAGAAAAGAACCCCCACTCAATTATATACAATATTAAAATACCAGTTTCTGTGTTTACAAATGGTAAAAAACCAACCTGCTATATGCACCTCCAGATAGCATATATAAATATCCATAAAATTGTCTTTGCCTCAGAATGAGCACAGGGCAAGTATGGGAAGAATCTGGACTTTTTCACATCTTCTTCCAAAACTAGTGTTGGTAACAAAAAGATATTGTTTCGTGTACTTCAAAGAGAGGTGAATGTTTCTGCACGCTGGGGTTTCGGAATCAAACTTCTGCACCTGAAATCTGAGAAAAATCATATGAGCAAGAGCCTGAGAAACTCTTTTCATATGTAACCAGATACACTGTCCGACAGACTGGAATACTTAAAATCCTTTTTAACCAACAGCATGTCAAGACATGCCTGCTTCGGACACTGTTAAGACATCCAGCCCCCATATTTTGCATACCCTCCTAATTACATTCATATGTTTGGTTTCATATTTGACCTCTCTATTGCAATACAGCGCCAAGTAAAGCACTCCTCCTCCTCGGCCTGATGCAGGAATTAAGCTGGAGAGTGCGGGGGATTCATGATCATCATATCCCTCTTACACACACTAGAGTGACAGGCACCAATAAGCAGAACAACAAAATAAAACCATGTAAAAAATCCCCAATGCAAAAGTGCACTTTTTAACTCAAAGTACAGTCTGGGCTCTTTCTCTTTGCCTTGTTTTTTGGAGCGCTTTGGTGTTCACACCTCTAATGCTTCCTCCAAAATCTGGCAGCTCACCAGCTAGTAGGTTTCAGCCTCTCTTTATTAGGAAGAAAAGACTATTTGCACAAAAAATTGCATCATTCCAGAGTGAGAAACTGACTCATCTGAGTTGATAAGACTTTTGTCACTGAATCCAGCAGGCTCAGGTTCCCGGTGCACCAGGAATGGCTTTACATGAAACCCTGGGCTGCACAAGGCAGTGGAAACACTGATCAGAAGACACCAGCTGCAAGGAGAAATTCACTGTTTTCTTCCCTCCCCTAAATTCTCTTAAGAAGCCAAAGCCAAAAATCACATCGCTGTCAGCAAGAACAGGATTGGACCCTTTATAGATACAAACCCAGATAAATGTGATTGTTTGGCACTAAATGCATGTGCTTTAAAAGCACGTTATTGATGAGAAAAAGATCTGAGGGCACAGCGATTCCTCAGTGGTGGCCTTTGGACCATTTTGTTGTTTTGGGGAAGGAAGCATCAATGGCAACAGAAAGAGTGAAGCGTCCGGCAGCCTGCACAAGGATGGATTTCCTGGCCCTTTCTCGGGCAAGACACAAGAGTTTTTCCCGAGTGCAGTCCGCAAGGCTGGATCACAGGCCCTCCGCCTTCAGCACATTGGGATTTCCAGATTCAAGACAACGCGTCTGGGATTTTTTGGGTGAGCTGCACCTCCTGCATGTTTTACTTGGACAGTCGGGTTTAAATAATACCACGCTGCTCTGCTCTCCTTTAGCACTGTTATTACAGCCTTATTTGTGAAGGAAGAAGAGTAATCCTCATGTAAAAATAATAGTAGTGCAGACCTAGACAGCAGATGGTGTTATTAAATACCTGGGCAAAGTCTAAGGTCATCAAGCTCTAACAATTAACAAGATATATTGTCTATCACTTAATAGGTAACCTCCTAGTGTGGGATGTTTGCAAGGCCGAGCAAAGTGGCAAGTGGTATCTTGTCCAAGCCCAGATAACTCTTCCAGTTAAACAAATATTTGGCAACCATTTTCTTGCCTAAATTTGTTGCTACCAACACATCAGATAGAAATAATATGATTCCATTTAACCTCCTAAACGATCCCTTCTTTAACCAACTACATTAGGTTTTAACTAGACGGCAACAATTTGAGCGCTTATGGGTAGTTGCTTGGCATATAGGTTAATTTATAAGAGCACAGAGAGGCAAATCCTTAGGCAATGTAAATCGCCGTGAGTCTGCCGCAAGGTATGTCTGTGACCGGCTCTGGCAAGGAACCGTGCGTGTGAGGTGTGCTCGCCAGCCGGCTTCTGTTGTCCACAGAGGTCTTCAGCTGTGGAGCGTGTTTCCTCTTACTCACAGGACTGCTCTCCTAGGGAAAGCACGCATTTATCTGCATTGATAAAGTTGAAATTGAACCTCTGTAATGTGTGGCAGGGCTGTCCTCATCGCATGATCTAATAAAATTTTCAGGCAGAGCTCCCGCTAAGGATTAATCTTATGTCATACCAACTGCACTTTATCAATGTTTCCCTTGATATTTGCCTAGCCTTCCCTGAACTTTACCTCTCAGCTGATGGGTGACTATTTCACTCCTTTAATGGCACTCTCAGGTGTGAGAGCAACTTTGTGTACCTGCTCATTTACCCATTTTTTCCACAGTTGTTTCAACCCTGCCAGTACCTCTTAGAGAGTTTGCCCTTAGATGTGGACCCCTCCATCATCTCTTCTGGGACTTCAAGGAAGCCACATTGGCTAAGCATTGCTCTTTGGGGCAGGTTCTGGCTCTTGTTTAATTGCTGTATCGTGGCAAGATGGGGAGCTAACGCAGAGTCCTGCCGCTGCCAATAGTTTCACACAGTACTTTTCCTCCACGGTAATTGCTCTCCTGCTAGGATCCGTGAACTTGAGAACAAAGTACATTTTATTATTTACAAGGGTTAGATGACAAATACAAACAGATGGTGCAAAGATGACTGCTAATGCATAGTGATCAAGGAATTTAATATTCATGGGTAAAGGCCTGGAAGATTAAGTAAACAGATTCAGATATGCAGGGGAAAGTATCTCCTAACAATGCATAAAGTCAGCACGGCCTTTTGTGCCCTGTTACCACTTGGGTCAGGGCAATTAACATAAAGGGAAAGACTGGCCAAATTTTCCAGGCTTCTTCAAGCGCTCAAATTGGGCAGCATCTCTGTAAGGAAACCCTCGGAAGGGTTTTTTGCAAGACCGAGAAAAAATCCTTCAATTTTGCTATTGAAGAGGCCTGCAAACTCTGGTCTGCTGCTGCTGCCCTTACGTAAAGCTGTCTTACCTGAATGACGCTGCTGTTTTAGCTGGGACTGGTCGGGTAACTTACGATTACTCACCGGAGCAAGGGTTGTGGCACTGGAGTCTCACCACACCGCTTTGCCGTTAATGATACTTCTCGTGGCAGAAGCTGGGATTTCGCTGGTGCTGCTTTCACATGTAGTCATCTTGCAGAGGCAATTTCAACACTGATGAATATTACAAGTCAGGTCCTCAGCGTGAATCATCCTGTCCTTCCAGATGACTTTTTCTTTCTGCTGTTTACATCAGAGGCAGGGAATTTGGATGCTTTTTTGTGCCTGTGACTAAAGGAGTGTTTCATCTGAGAAGCGATTTCCAAACTCACTGAAGTCATCCCTCTATATATTTCCTTTTGTTGTTGTTGTTGCTGCTCTCCTTTGGAGCGTGGGCAGCTAGCGAGATGTTTCTAAGGCACTACTGACTGAGCACTGAACATACGGCTAAAGAGAAAAGCAGGGGGCAGAGTTTATTAATGCATATTGCTGGATTCTGCCCAAAAGTTTGCTCTGCAACTTTGATCAGCCTTCCATTTTTCTTGTCCAGATCAGGCTGTTGAACAAACAGATCATGTGGGGTTTGGCCATCCCGCCAGCGCAGGCGATGGCTCAGCCCCAGGAAGGTGTGCACATGGAGCCAGAGGCTGCGGCAAGAGTGGGGCAGCAGCTCTGAGGTATCTGCCTCCCTGCCTTCTCTTACAAAAGCCCCTCACCAGTGCAATATAAGGGTCAGGATGGCACGGCCTACAGACGAATGGGAGAAGCGAGGAGATGGGTCAGGGCTGGAGAAGAGTTGAGCTCCGAGCTGCAGCATGCAAAGAGTGGTGGAAAGCTGCCCATGGACGTGGAGGTGAGCTCTCCCCCTGGCACTCCACCATGACAGCTCCAGGAGGAAAAACGACACTCCAAACTCAAGAAAAGGCACCACTGTGTGGCTGCTCTATTCTCATCCTCCTTCTGTAGCAGTAGCCACCACAGCTATTCCTATGGCTGCCTCCCAAATGACTGAAGACATCAGGCACCTCTGGATGCTCTTTCTTAGGATCTTGCTACTCTGCCATGCTTTCTCCACAGTACCTGGCAGTGCTCTGGAAATGCTATCAGGTACTTGAATCCTCATGAAGAATGCTGCGTGAGGAAAGGCCTCTTTATTGCCATGACTCCAAGTCTCAGATTTCCAGGGGGGCCACAGTGCTGCGCAAGGAAGTCACGCTGCTCACAGCAGCAGGGGCAGAGCTGGTATCCGTGTCTGGTATCCGCTCAGAAATTTGTCTGTCTCTGTGGATGCGTTTGGTTGATATGGCTATGCAAGCTGGAATGTGGCCCAAGATACATGGCAGATAAACTTGCCCTGTGAATAAAAGCCTTTGTTAAGATGGATCCCATCTGTACATGATTTCATCAGCTCCACAAAATGTACAGGACATTCATATGGTGAAATAGGCAGAGCTCCTGTTCCGAGAGAGAAAACCCTTCTGTCTGCTTTTCCACAGGAGTCTGTTGCCATACGAGGAGGTGAAACCTTCTGCCATGCTGTTGCTGCTCTTAACCGCGGGATGGGACAAGCGTTGGGACTATGCTAACATCGCCATAAAAATAACGCGCACAGAGAAGCACCAAAAGCACCCCCCCCCCCAAAATTTGGCACTGCCCTCTTCTTTGCCTTCTCTTCCTTAAATATGGAGATGCTTAAAGCCATGTAAATACAATTAAGGCCAGCTAACGAGCAGTCCACAGTGCTGAAACGCTCCTGCCGTCCAAGCCAGCTCCCTGCCAGCCATTTCATTTACCATATGTTTGGTGTGGTTTTTGGCAGAGTCAGCCTGAGGATTTTATTTTTTTTTTTTTTTTTTTTTTTTTTTGGCAGGCCTGCAAAACAGTTTTTCCCTGCCTCCACCCAAACGTGAACAAGTCCTGTCTGCCACCGTCACGCCGCTGCGCAGGGTCAGCCTGGCTGTTTTGGGCAGAATTAGTCAGAGGGGCCTCTGGAAAAAAGCCCAAAGAGGGCTGATTCATTTTCCGTAAGAGTATTTGTGTTAAGGACACTGTAGGAAGACAACTTCTTCAGCATCACGCCCAGCCACTATTTTAGCCACTTTTCCCATCATGCAGCGATCTCCCCAACAATCACTGCTTTTTTTTCCTTGCTGGAGAGGCTGCCTGAGGCAGCTACAAACAGCAGTAAAGGTAGATCCCGACATGAACAGGAGCCCCAGCAGAGCTGGCAGTTCCCAGCAGCAGGCCACCCATATGCTTTCCTGCAGCCGCCTCATTTTTCTGGTTTGGTTTCTGTTTCTTTGCTGCGAGTGTCTGTTAGGTTTGCAGAGGAAGCCGCTGAGGTGAGAGCCAGGGCAGCCCCTGATGCTGGCCTGCCCGTGCAGCCCGAAAGCCCAGTTCAGGGCGGTGGTGGCCATCCCAGTCTCCCCATGGGCGACAGCTCAGGCACCCAGTGGCAATGCTGCTGGGTAAGAAGGCTGACGGCTTTCCCAGGGAAGGAAAAGGGAGGGTTGGGTATGCACCGGGAAGGATTAGCTCACATGGGTGTCAGTAAGGAGCAAACCTGGCAGGGTTAGGCCACTTTTCTGGAGGCATCGGATCTGGTGTTGGGGACAGCTGCACTTGCCCTGCTGCAGGGGCTGGCCAGCTTGGGCAAAACCAGAGCAAACTGCAGTGTGGGGCAGGCTGTTCTGGAAAGCCAGCACTGGTGCTAATGTGCCTTAACAGACCAGCTCCAGCAGTCCAATAGTCGGGATGTATGTGCTGGGCAATGCTGGAGGACCACGCTGGGATATAGTGTCCCTTATCCCAGGATGCACTACCCAGGCATACAGTCTGGCTGGTGCCATTCAGCTAGGGCCCAGGAGAAGTCCAGACAACCAAGAGAAAAAGAAAAGAGAATTTAAACACACCTCCCTGCCCTTTTTGAAGCAGATGCCAGAAGATGGGAAGGTCTGGTTGCCTCTTTCCTTCCTGCCCCATGCTCAGAGCACATATTCCCAGTGGAATAGCAGTATTTCAGAGAAACAAATCATGTTCCTGAGGGAGGGGAGCTTTGCAAAGGAGTCACAGGGTGTCTGTTCACCAGGCACTGTTCTCTAGACTTGCTGACCTCGGGGAACAGCTTTGCCAGGTGAGCCCTCCAAGCAAAGACTAAAAAAAAAAACCAGTAGCCTGCAGGGCTACGATTCCTCGCTCCCTTTCTGCTGAATTAATCGCTAGAATGGCAGCACAGCTGCACAGCAGCCAGGCACTCCATCCCATCGCTTCTGGAGGAACGCATTAGTGTTTGGCCTTTCCTCTGCATTTCTGTTCTCAGAACCACTGTGTCTGACTGTCCTGATTCACCCTGGAACCAGGACATGGAATTTGGCTTGATATCCATTGGAGGGAAATATTCGTGCCTGTAGCAGCTTCTTTTTGCAAGCCTGCGACCCCAGCGAGTGAGCGCCTGTCCCAGCTGGGAGGAGAACTGTCCCAGCAGCGTGGGCAGGAGCATCCTTTCCCCTGCCTGCCCCGTCCTGCCCAGCTCAGACCCACCCCAGGGTTGCTGCTGGAGGCACCAGACCTGGGTGCCATAGGGGTGCCACAGGGCTTGGGGAGCTGCCGTGCACCCCCTGGAGGGGCTGGCCCCCTGCCCGTGTGGGGCAGGGCAGGGGCGGCCCCCCGGCACCTGCGGAGACAATTCTGGCTGAGTCAGCCAGAAGAGCGCTGAGGTTGCCCTGGGCTGCTCCCTCCCACCACCATCCCCCCACACCTCCATCGCTCTTCCCCAAAGACACAAGCTGGCCTTTAATCAGAGTTAGCTATGCACTGCTAACTGTCAGCATGGCTTTTGTTCCACTAATGGGTGTTTGCTGTTGCGAGGCTGGAGCGTGTTAACCCCAGGCGGTGACTCAGCACGCACACCCCTACCTTGGATGCGGGAGAGCTGGGAGGGAGGCGATGGACGGCCCAGGCTGCCACATGCGTGGCTGCCGGGTTTCTTTCTTCCCTTTTCTCATTTCGGGTGAAACCGTTGCTAATTTCACAGACCTTTCTAAAGGCAGGCAAACAAAGGGGAAATAAATTCCGAGCGGGGGAATTAACATCAGTAAACAGTAAGGGCATTGCTAAATGGTAGCGACTGGTCTGCCTCCCCTGCAGAAGCAGCGGTGGGCAGAGGCAGGCTTGGAAAAGAAGGGGAAAGCGGCTGGGCAAGGGCAGGGATCTCTGCAGAGAGAACCCAGTGGATAAAAGGCAAAAAGAACAAAGGGAGAGAGGCTGGGGAAATATGACGGAGCAGATGCATCGCTTATCTGCTCCCGCATCAAATAAAATTCCCGAGTGTAAACCAACAGCAATGACTAACCCAAAGCTAAGAACCGGCCTTTGGAAGGGGTTGTGCTGCTGTAATCAAAGGGCCGAGGTTAAACCATTTTAGTTAGAGCATTGCACACGTGGGCTGCTGATAGAAGAAAAAAACCAAACCAAATCCAAACAAAAAAAATGGGCTTTATGGCTTCCAATGAAGTATCACAAACACGGTACCTTCCTGGTGCAAAGTGCTGATCTTGTACAAACGCATGCTTCCATTTATCCAGAAATTGTTGATGAGTTAACGCTTACTGGCTGCCTTTATGCTGGATAAGGCACGGTCTGTCTTCCAACAGGTGGTTTAATGCCAGCAGAAAAATAAAAATAAAAAATCGAGAGCCAGAATAAGCACATGGTACATTATTTTGCCTCTTCCAACAGAAATGTGACTGGGAGTTCACAAATAATCCTGATCAACCTTATCCTGGGTACTGCCACTTGTCTAATTTTCACTTAAATCAGAGCTATTTTACTTTGTCTATTCCAGTTAAATGTATGTCCATGCAAATGTGTCTAGCTCTTTATTCCCCATATAACTAGTTTTCCAGGGCAACGCAAATGCCAAGAGAAATGGTGCCCGTGAGCTGTAGGACGCTGACACATTCATTTGGCAAACCCCTGCCCTGCTCTTGGGTGCTAGAGGGCCCGTGGGGTGTGCGGGGTGAGCAGGGACCTTCCCTGGGGTGCTGGGGCCAGACGAGGGCTTCGGGCAGGGGCAGGTCAGACGGGAGCGGGCAGCATCTTCCAGCCGGTGTGGAAACCGCCTCCCCCAGGTTTATTACTGCAAGGTGCGCGCTTGTCTGCACACTCGCCCCAACCTACCCTCACCTGGGGTTGGAACCGGCCTGTCTGGCCCCAGTATTTCAGATTGAGGGAGTATGTGTTCGCTTCTGCCACCTCCAGGAGAGAGGAGCAGCACGGGCAGATGTAGGTGGCAGCATCTCCAAATTGCAGCTTAGTCCTCACCAGCTCATGAGTCAGGGCTGTGACTCATGGGCAGAGACAATTTGGCAAGAGAGGGACGCAGCTCCTGCCCCAGCCGTCTGCCCTGCCTGCACCATGATTTTGGTGGTGGCCTGGACACAGGCTGCACCATGATTTTGCACCACACTGCCTTGTCATTGGCCCTGCAAGGCCAACCGGTGGCCAGCTGCGCTCGCAAGAGGGCAACCTGCTGCAGTCCGGGGGCACCGCAGGCCCCCAGCCTCGGCCAGAGGCTCCAGCAGCAATGCAGGCTGTGGGGGGCATGTGTCGCTTTGGTGTCCAACCCCCTATAAATTACTCAGAGCGTGGCCCGGAGACCCACCTATCCTCTGAATCCTCTGAACTGTGTTTCCAGGGCAAAAGGAGGATGGAAACCTGCTTTTTTATACCACAGGGTTGGTTCAAATAAGTATTTAGATAGTAAAACTTAAGCCCTGCACATCCTGCAGCTTCTTGAAGTTTTGCTTTTTCTTTCTCTCCGAGAGAGATCAGCCTTTGATCACTGGAGAGCAAGAATATTTCCACCCATGCACGGTAAGTCTGTTGGTTACAAGGCGCTCAGAGGAAATGGGGTTCCTGTGAAGGCCAGATTTTAGGTGCAGCAATGATTTTAGGCCCATCAACATTTCAGGCGTTAAAGGCAAGTCTGCATTTTAAATGTGTTGCATGCAGCACACTGCTCCAAAAATCTCTCTACCTTAGGCCAGCCCCAAGGCTTGAATATTAATAAAGGAATTTCCCTACACGAACAACGTGTCCTGCCTCATGTCTTATGCCTGCCTTGAATTTACAATGGCCTGCTGCAGCCATAGGGAAGTCTCATGTCACTGTCACTCCGTGCCAGCCACAGGCAAGTGCTGTGGATGATACCGTTCTGCTGAGACGCCCTTACAAGTGGTTTCAGCACAGCTTTCCTGTGAGGAACTGAGTGGATCTGGGCTGAGCACGACTGGACTTCGAGGACTCCAGGTGTGCTGGCTCGGATGGATGGGGGCAGAGCTGTTTGTCTCACTGTTTGCGTGCTGCTGCTTTATTTTTAACTCCCAGCACTGAGTTTCCCAAAAGGCCTGCATCATCACAGGCAACAGGATATTAAATCTAAGGGACAGATTTCTGCAATGGTCGCTTTTTTTCCAAAATCCACAGAGACCGCAGCAGCTGCCAGAGGGAACACGCTGGCAGTAGGTGCTCCATGCGTCCCATCTCCTGCCTGCGGCGCTGCCCCACGGGGCCGGTGTCCCCTCTGCATCCTCCCCCGGGAAGAGGAGGGCAGGCCCGCTGTGCTGGCACTTCGGGCGCATTGTCTACATTATGAAAAGGTGATAGTTGGAAAATTCTTTCTGCGTTTCATCCCTTGAAAGGACATGTTTAGTGTCGCTGCCTGTCATACGTGGGGCTTCAGATACCTGTCATACGTGGGGCTGAAAGCAATGTTAAGTGGGACAGCCAGGTTTCATTTGTGTCTTTGAGGGAACCAGTGATGTTGCTGTGCTCTCCCTCTCAGAGCCCCAACTTGCAAACCTCTCCATCGCTCCCTGCATCTCTGCATGTTGTGGGCATCGTTACCTTTAATCAGCCTCTGCCTTCCCGGGCTGTGCCGGTGTGGAGGGCTAGCCTTCAGGGGGCTGGGAGCAATCCTGGTGCCGGGGCATTTCTCAAGGCGTCCTTGCCTTGTCCCATTCCTGCAGGCATTTGTCCCAAGTTGGTTATCGCTGCTTCGAAGTCTGACATACGGAAAGTGTGTTTTCTTAGAACAGGGAAGGTATGAAAACGCTAATGGCGAGCAAACTGACTGCAGAGGGAAACATTTCCAGTTCTCCTTTTCAGTTTTTTTTTTCCCAGCTCATAGAAGTGCCTCTTTGTGCTTGAGACAGCCTGCGATGACAGATCAGTAACGATCTCCAGAGACGTCCCCCACCGCATCTCCCTACAGAGATCCCCCCAAGCCTCTGCCATGAGCTGTCACTGGAGGACAGGGGGGACACAGGACTGGCTGCTGGGGTGGTCACCGCTCCACACAACACCACAAACACCCTGGCTTTAACAAAAAAAGGTGACGCTCCCTCTGTGTTCCCGTGGCATGCAGCGGGCGACCAGCATCGTCGTGCTTTCATTACCTCTTTTTCACACTGTAAGATGAATGTCCCTTCCTCTTCTCCTCCCTCCGCCCTCCAAAGCTTCGCCAAATCTGGGAACGTGGGGTGAAGGGAGCTGTGCCCTTTGCCACCACCACTGGCATGCAACCCCCCTGTCCTGCTGGCCACCCCTGCCCACCCTTGGCAAGGTGTGGGCAGCAGCCGTGGGGTGGGCAGTCACCGGCTGTGCCAGGGTTTGCTCCCCCTGGGGACACCAGGCCACCTTCCACGCAGCCGCTTCTCTCAAGCCATTTCCGAAGTTTCAGGCGGGCTCGGCAACCAAAGCACTCGGGAGATGTTGCAACGGGGTATGTTGTTATATAGTGAAAACCTCCTTTTTCTCACTCATGCCCACTCCTGCCGTGGGGCTGCGTGACGACTTACATCTGGGACCAAGTTAAAAATAATTTATCTCTTGGGTTATTTTTAAGCCAAATCATTTCCTTGATCCCCTTCAAATGAAAGCAGAGCGTGGGGAGGGAATGGAGCACCCATGGCACAGGCGGCCCCAGAGGAGGTGTGGGTCTGGAGGGGCCTCATCTCTGCTCCCACGGATTCCCACACAGAAAGTTGGTCCTTGGAGGTTTTTAGGGCAGGCTGAGATCACACCCATTAATTGTTCCCTTCGCCTGCTCTTCCCTCGCCTGATTACAGGTTGTCTAGACTGAGAAGTACAGGTTTTGCTCTTGGAGCATGAGCAGAATAACACGAGACACGCCGCCCTCCACGTAGTGGAAAAGGGACGTCAGTGCCTGCTGGAGGAGGCTTTCTCGGGCTGGCTGTACCTCTGCCACCTCCCCACCCAGGGAGAGGACAGGGCAGCCCCTGCCCGCGTGGAGCCCACCGCACAGGTAGGGTTTTGGTCACCAGGGCACTGACAAATGGCTCAGTATGGATCCGAAAGACATTCATCATGGTGGGATGAAACACAAGTCACTTTGAAGCCGCTGTCGGTTGGTAAGAAAATAATTTAAAATTAAACCAGTTCTGAAACTATCTACCGCAAGTGGTTACAAGCCTGAGTGTTGTAAAACTGGACCGTTTCCTCTTTTCCTCGCAACGATCATGTCCTTGATTCCTCCTTTAGGCTGCTTTGGCAATTCTTGCACAGTAATAAAAAGGCATGACACAGCATATGTTTTGCGGCTCACCTTGCCAAACAAAATTACAACGTTAGTGTACCTTCTTTGCCTTTGCATAATGAACTCTACAAAGGAGCTAGAGAGAGGGTAAGCATCTGTGCCAAGATAAAAGCAAAAGCAAGAAGTACAAAGGTCTGGTTTAAAGCAGACTGCGTTTAAAGTAATTCTTTTTAGAATGACTTATCTTGAAACTGTTACAGACAGTTAGGGAAAGTCATACAGTTTCTAAACGTCTGTTACGTTTTAAGTCTGCAGCTACATTGCTAAGATTTAAGGAAAAAAAACTAGATGCAACTTTGAGAGCTCAGAAACGTGGCACAGCAAAGCATCATCTGCGCAACACGTGCTGGGGCCAGGAGGAAGTGGGCTGCAAAGGAACTGTTTATTCCCCGCTCCTCAGGCTCCCTGGGCATCATTTGCATTTTTAATGGCATTCAGGACAGGCCTTGTGTTATGGTAGATTGCACTAACTGCCAACAAGGGGAATTTGCTGTGTGGGGAGGAGGTAGACTGGGCTGGAGGGCTGGAGGTGTGCCCGGCCGTGCTGCCTTTTTTGTCACCTTACTGTCATCCCTGTCCCTCAGGGACTTGAAAGGAAAGCATGGACCTCGCTGGGCAGTCCAAGGGAAGGGAAGGATTTCCTTGTACAGAGGATGATGACAGGGAAAAAGGGAAATCCTTCAGTCTATGGATCTGCCAAATCTGTTCCAGGAAAAAGGCAAAAAGCTGCCCCAACTAGCCCACTGCACTTATGCCTGCTACAAACCCATGTTAATAGCTGAGTTAGGATTCAGGCAGCCTGAGTGGTTCAAATACTGAAGGTTAAAGACCAGATCCTGCTTCATTAATGCCAGGGACAGAGCTCCCAGCAAAAGATCTGGCCCTTAGTTTCTGGAAGTCCAACTAAGTAAATTAAGAGGAAAAAAAAAGAATAAACAAAAGAAATAGATGAGGAAAATTTTGCCATCAGCTATGGCAGCTGGCAGCAGCGAGATTGCCCAGGTAGACAAGAGATCCAGCACTCTCTTGCTTTTAGGCAGACGTGAAACCTTGTCATCCTCTGCTATCACATCCAATACCCTGTTGTGCAAAGTGCTGTACAGCCACAGAGATGGTGTCAGTCTGACCAAAGTCCTTACAAAGCCCATTGCACAATGTCTCTGCAGCCAAAACTCATTTATTAAAGGCTTGCTTATCAGAAATGAGGTCCAGTCATTTGATGGACATTAGATACGTTCATGCATTAAACGCAACTGAAATATCACCTGCTTATCCTAACCCTTGTTTGTCCAAGTCACCTTTGCATTCACTGTGATACACTTCGGGTGAGATTTGATAGCATTTGCTAACCATACAAGAGTTGAGCCTACAACTCTTCTTTTGATAAGAAAAGGCATCAACCGAAACAAATGAGTTATTCTTAGGTAACAAAGACAAGAGAAATCTCCAAATACAGTGGAAAAATAAGTCAGTGCTTGAAGAACAGCAAGAGGTGGAATCAATGTGCAGGGAAAGGTGACCAAATCTGTGAAGCACCGTTATGTGTCCGACAGTACCCGTCTTGCACAAACCACCCCAAGGTGCCCTTCCAGCTCTCCATAGGCACAATTTCCCTGGGATACTTCAAAACCAGATTCATTCCTGGGCCATGTCCCTGTGGTCCACATGCTCTTGGAGGCTGAGGTAGCACCTCCATGGCTCTGACCCTGGAGCAGCGCACCCAGGAGGTGGCTAGCCCCCAGCAGGCATCTCTGAAAACAGTCAGAGATGCTTCACACTGAGACATGCTCAGCTCATTTCCTGTGCAAAGCAAAGGAGACCCAACCACTAACCCGCAGCCTTCAGCCCAGCCCATCTCTGCAGGTGAGCACAGCCCCCTTAGAGTCAGGGGTGGCTTTGAGGATACTCTCTGGCATCCACATTGGATTCATGGATCAACTTCAATGCTTCTGGCCATCAGCATCCCGGTTTGGACGATCGCTGCTAATTTTACAGCGGTGGGTGTTTGGCAGCGGTGGCTCTGAGCCAGCCTCAGCGTGCTGCTGCGCCCGGTGTGCCCTGCCCACAGCCTTGAGTGCAGGGCTGCCTCCTGAGCTGCAACTAATAGCGTAAATCTTCCGATAAATCAAGGGTTTCACAAAAGCATGAGTGGCTGATTTCACAATGTGATTAGAATTACCAAGGGAAAACATTTCAAATGTTCAATAATTTACACCTGTACTTTTAAAGTACCTTTCCCCATTCCACTCCCGTAACTTTACGGGATTCTTGCCATGTTCTTGAAGCCGTTTCCTTCCTCACATCAGCTCTCATTGCTGCTGAACACTCTGGTAATAAATAAAAGTATTGTATGGCTGGAGATTGTGCTGGGGATGAAAAAAAATACAATGCCATTTATTATAAAATAGTCTATGCATGCAGCTGATCTTAGCACGTGCTCTGCATCCTTCCAAAATCAGGACAATTTGCAAAGTACTATTGAAAAATTTGGTTTATATTCCAGCTTGCTTTTCATGATGCTTCTTTTTAAGAAAGCATTTTCAAACACATTTTCGGTTAGGTTTTTCCATGCCAACTTTTCACTCGTAACAGTGTTAGCAAAGTCAGGTCTCCCCTTCATGGTTTAGTTTTGAAAGGTTTTAAATGTAAATTTGGAACTCATATCACACATTACTGAGGAGCAGGAACTGCTTGTTTGTTTGTTTATGTATTTATTAACTAGGAATTATTTTCTCTCCAGCATGCTTCAGTCTCCTACAAGGTCAGCTCTTTGGTGAACTAATTCCTCAGCATGAATGAGAACTGAATTCTTGGAATACAAACTCAATAGGGAAAAGTTTGGGTAAATTGTCCTTTCAGCTACTTCTGCAAAAGTGCTAGTAGCATATTGAGTTGTGGGACCGACGCGCGGCTTTCGGTCCTCTCTCAGCAAAGTCAGCAGAAAATTGAGCACTGGGGGCTAGGTGCAGGGTTTTGGGCAACCGGGTATTCTCAGAGGAGCAGTGGAAAGCCTATCTGTTACAACACGCTTTTGCCTGAGGTGAGTTACTTTTAATAGATGTTTTGTTTTAGGAAGCTTGAAACGATGAGCTGGCACTGCTGCTTTTGATTTTACTTCAGGGAAGATGAGCTACACGTTCAGGGGGTTCTCTGCTTGCCAGAAGTGTGATTTGTTTTAACCAGAATACCATTTGGTTAATGTAAATACACTAGTTGTCTAAGCCTCTAGGTATGCGTTTAGAAAATAAATACATTACCCATCCATGTCTTTATGGGGAAGCCTTTCACATCTTCCCACCTTTTTTTCACAGCTTTTTTAAAGCATTGTAAAGTCTGATCCAAAGTCCAAGAGCATAACCAGGAGTGTTCTCCAACTAATGACAATCGATTCTGAATTAGACCATAAAAGAAGGATGCACTGTGACAGCACTTTGTAAATTTGCTTTTTCTTTTTAACGAGAAATCGGCTTTCTGAGACTCATCTGAGTAGGAGAATACGCAGCACTGAGCACCATGGCTCTCTCTTTCAACCACTTGTGTTTAGTTTATTCTCCTTGAGGTCTGAAGGTCTCTGCACTTTCCCAAGGAGCTTTCTATGACTCAAAGAGCAACCATCGGAGGATGCATCAGATCAACAACTGCTAGACAAAGAACAGAAATCAGACTGCCTGCAAGGACACCCGCTACCGATGTATCATCGTAGCTCTTATATAACAGCGGAAGAGTGTTTTCTTTTTATACAGTTCTACCAAGAGAGGAATCAGTTGTAAAGTTGCACTCATGTGGTTGTTTGGGGTGTTAAAATGAAGTCAACAGCTCCTTTAGAAACCACCCCAGCCTCTGGGCAGACATCCATGGGAGCTTCGGGAGCCCTTTTTCATTCTGAGTGCCCCATAAAGAAACATCACTTATACTGAATTAATTAGCTGCTGCTTCACCCTAACACCAAGACTTGATGTGGTGAAGTAAAACTAAAGTGAAGTAATGAAATCAATAATGTTATTATAATAACATGCAGCAGAGTTACAGGCCACCCTGCTAACAATACTCACAGGCAAATAGCTCACTAACTAAAGGGACATCTGCAGAAACATGCCAGAGCCATAGATCACAGCCAAAAGCAAGCTTGCCTTCACTCTGCTCAGGTGAGCTTTTCCAGAACAGCACAGGGGCAGGCGCCCAGGGACAGCCTCGGGCTGGACAAGGGTTAGCTCAAGTGGCATGGCAGCAAAGAAGAGAGGACAAGCAGCTCCCAGAAGCAAGTTTTTTGATGGGAGTTTTGCACAAGAAAGCTCTTCTGGTACTAACGCAGCTAGAGTGAGAGGCTACCAGGAGCAGTGCACACTGTCCACTGGAAAAAGCTGTCTGGAAAAGATTAGTCTGGTCTTGAAGGCCAGATGCATCTTGGTTGGCCTTTGAGAAGCTGGAGGCTATGGCTCATCACGAGGACTCCTCGATGCTGTGGCAATGATAACAAAACAGCTCTGCTTGGCCTGAGCCTCCATGTTTAAAAACATACTTTAATGCCAATGCTTACTTGAATAAAGAAAAATCTCACTATATGCTTATCACACATAGAGTTTCTAAATGTTTGTAAGGTTTAAGCCCTCTCATTGTACAAAGACCATAAAAAAGTCCTAAGACAGACAGACTGAACTGACAAGTATTTTCAAAACATGCTTATACTGTTCGCATTTGACACAAATAATACAACTATTTCCACCACTGTTAGCTACATCTCCTGGAAACTAATGACAAGTTCATAGGCAGGGGCAGATAATTGTGAAAGGTAATACTAATTTTTCCTGACACAACTAAGTGCTAAATATGCATGGTCTTCTCTGTTTAGTTCTATTCTGGTACTCTGTCTGTGCCCTTCCCTGAACTGACTGCAGCTGCCATCTCTTTAGCTTCTTCCCAGCCAACTACTCTGCAAAATTTTACTCTAACTAATATATGGGAACTGGTTTTGCAGGTGAAGGTGAAAAGCAACTGGGGTGAGAGTGACCTTGAAGCAGCAGCAGTCATGATTTCTAGGAAAGGAGGCAGGGGAAAAAAACAAAGACAAAACAGCAGACCTTGAGGAGAGAGACTTTAGCTAACTCTTGGTGTGAGTACACATGATCCCAGAGGAACAAATCCGAGGCAGAAAGGACTTTTGGAGAGTTGGCAGTGCTCTAAGGAAGTTGTATGAAAGGCAGAGTCACAAAAGATACAGTACAGAACTACTTGTGAGCTGCTCAGCACCGGGGCAGCTTAGCCCAAGTACTGAAGGAGGCTAGTAAGGTATCAACTGTCGAAATCATGAGCTCTTCATTAGTTTCAAAAGTGCGGAGGAAGCACACAGAAAGTGGAACTAGGTCATGTTACTAAGCATAAAAGAACAGCATAAGCATGGAGGAACAACATGAAAAAGATGTAAGTGATGCAACAAGCAGTGGGCGTGAAATGTATGCACTAGTAGCAATAGGAGGGCCAAAGGGAGAGCAGGGTTTCACGAGGAGAAGGAGATACTGAGTGATGATGCCAAACATGCAAAAGTGTTTGATACTTTTTTCCTTCGGTCTTTGCTCAGAGGTGCTCGGTTTAACAAAACCAGCATAAACAGTCTGAGGGTAAAAATATTGGCTGCAAGAAAGAACGAGGAGGCCAGATGACATCTGAATAAGTCAGATAGATATACAGATATATTCTAACTGACAAGTCCTAAAAGCCTTCTGTCATTCTGGGGAAAGCAGATGAAGCCCACTTGGAACCATCAGCACAGAAGTCAGGGGTGGGGTGACGTGTTTATGCACACTGGGAAAGGCAAACCTAGCACCAACCATGAAAGAGGGGTGGGGGGCAGGAGAAGCCAGGAATCAGAGAACAGGCAGACTAATTTCAAGTCCTGGAAAAATACTGGAAGTGGTAATTGGATAAACTATTTTCCAATGCCTAGAAAACAAGAAGCAGATGAGGAACAGCAAACACTGATTTGACAAGAACAAATCACATCAAATCAATCTAATTTCCTTCTACAGTAGGCCTTAGATCTTGATTTTAATAAGGCTTTTGCCATCGTCTCACCTGACACTTTCATAAGCCAAGTAAAGAAACACAGCTTAAAGAAACTGCTATTAGAGGAGTGTACAGCTGGTTGGAAAACCAGACTAAGAGCAGTTATAAATGCTTCACTGTCAAACTGGCGGTACGTATCAAATGAAGTCTGAAGCCATCTGTTTTATGTCTGGCAGCATACAGTATTTTCATTAATATCTTTGAAAAAAAAAAAAACACCAAGAGTAGAGAACGCTTATTAAATTAGCACAGGACACCATGAAGAACAAGCACTTTGGAGAACAGGAGGAGAATGCAAAACAATCTTGACAAATGGGAGAGGGGGATGGAAGGGAAGCTCTGTTCAGTAGGGACAAAGTGGAGCTCTGCATTTGGGTTAAGCATCATCAAGGACTACAAGATCAACTGGGGAACAACCAGCACAGCAGCAGTTCTGCAGAAGAAGACCTGGAGATGACAGCTCAACAAGAATGAGCATGGTCATGCTCCAGTAAAAAATGAAAGTGCTCTAATGAGGTGTACAAACAGAAGTGCAGTCTGTGACAAACAGGAAACCATTCTTCCCCTGTTGTCTATGCTGTCAAGGCTTCATTTGAAGCATCATCTGTGCAGTTTTGGCCACTGCAGTTCAGGGAGACTGAGCTGATTGCAGCAATGGAGAGCAATGGCAATGGTCCAGAAAAGGTGTCGTGTGGGAAAGTATAAATAATCTAAAACTAAAAAAACGCACTGATGAGATCATCTGTACCAAAGTGTGGGGGAGAGGAGTACATGGTATTCATCATCTAATATATAAACCAGGAAGGGAATAATCTTATTTCTAAGTCCATTTGGGGTACTAGAGTAACAATCTTAAATTAGAGCAAAAAAAGCCTTCCAAGAGCAAGAACAGGTAAGTACCTGAGTAGGTTGCCCAGAGAGTTGAAGAATACCCAGTGTTAGAGGTTTTTGAGCACTAATGCAAAAAGCATTAGTCAGTTGATCCCACCTGTGGTTCGGGGAGGAGCAGCTGGGCCAGCCAGTGATCCTGCCAGCCCCCCCTCTGACAATTTCCAGGACTGGATAGGCTTTGGGATTCAATTCATAGCCTGCATCTGAACATCTCAAACACTGGAGGACATTTCTCAGTGAGGATAACCGAACCAAGCAGAGTAATTGTAATGAAAGAGTAATGTAGCTAATGAAAGAGCTTTGGTTAGAAAAAAGAGGGCAACAGGAAGACATAAAACCAGCATGGATCTAGTCAGCTTAATACAATGGGGTGATGTTAGAATTTGCTTGCAGCCTACTTGGTGTTGTCCCACCGATAAAAGTGGCATCTTGTCACAAGCCTTTGGGAATCTGCTGCTATAGGTTTCCTCTTGTAGCTTACAGAGCAACAGCATGGCTCTGAAAAAATATCCTCGCACTCACTCTTTCTCCTCTTTACCCTGACGTAGTCTCTCTTAGGGACTGTCCTGGTATGGCAAATGGTGCCAATGCTTGTTGGCATGGCTAAGGGTAAGTGCAAATTAGATGTGGGAAGTGTATTCCTGTGTGGGCTCGTCCCTCTCTGGGGCTGTGTTTGCTTGTGTCAGTGGGGGACCAGGCTGGCGGTGAGCAGCTGGGGGGCTGGATCGGCAGGTATGCAAGGGCATGGATGAGTAGCATGTGCATGAATGGGCAAGGAGCCTCTCTTAAGGCTGGTCCCCAGAAGGAAATTAGGAGTCCAATTTATTATATAGCAACTGGGATTCCCCTCTGCACTTCTATGTTCGTGGAGGCAGAGGAGAGTTGCAGCTCAGAGCAGACGCATGCAAAGGTGAGGGTTGATCTGATCACTGTGTGGTGCGAGTGCCACTTGTCTCTAACCACAGGCAAAGGACCTTTCACCTTTCCTTCCACCTCTCCCACTTGCCCCCCCCAAAAGGACTTAAAACCCAAGAAGAGCAACCACTAGAAACTATCACATTTGGGATAATCTCACAGGCGAATGTGAGACCTCAGGACAAGTATGTCAAACCGGACCTGCCTGAGATGATCTTGCGAGCAAAATACGCAACACTGAATTCTGTGAATATTATGATGGAAATGACAAAGCAGGGAAACAGTTGCAGAGATGGCACAGATGGACACTAGCTACAGATCACACAGATGAGCAGAATGTTACATATTATGCACAAGAAATGCTCAATTTTTCTTTTCAGTATTAATAAAAAAAAAAAATCAGTAGTACCAATGATTCCTTCTGTGGATTGTGGGCAGTATATCAGAGAGCAACATGCGTCTTGCCAGCATCAAGGAGCCTTGCTATTCTTGCAAGAAGAGACGAAATTGCCATCATCATCAGGGGGACCGTCCAGCCAGATCTCTGTACTCGTTCCTCACAGTTTAATTTGAAATCTAAAATAAGGCATGGCTTGTGATTTTATTGACAACTATCACTCCTATTAAGCTTTCATACATTTTCAGGGCTTCACAGAAAGAGCGGGTTTTGGACCTGTGCTAGAGAGACCTGTTACTCGGCCCATCCCAGGCGATTGTGGGAGGGCCTGGGGTGATGGCCGCTTCTGGAGCTGGCAGCCCCTTGGGCACCAAGGGCAGGAAAGCCAGGGCAGGCAACGGGGAGCCATTTCCAAGAACAAGTGGGGCTGGCAGCCTCTGTGGACAATGGGGCCCGGCAAGTGGAAGGGGAGTGGGTCGGCCTCTGGCATGCTCCTGGGAAGCGGGGCGACAGGGCCTGCAGGATTTGCCGCAGCCTCCCCGGCCAGGAAGCCCTGGCAGAAGAAATGTTATTACAGTGCAAACAGCTACCACCGTTGCAAGCATGGTAGGAAGTGACACTGCAAACAGAAATGTAACCTGTCAAGGCCACAGCTATGTGCTTGGGCCCAACTCCTTGTCTTGTAACCGAGAGTGGTCCCGCAACTCTCCACTCCCCAAAGCCTGAAGGCATCTGCACACGACTGGCGTCCCAAATGATAAAAGCTGCTTAACCTGCCCAAAAAACCCCAAGAAAGCCACCCCAAAAGCTCCGACCCTGTCTGTGTGTGCATGCCAGCCCTAATTGCAGCCAGCAGGACTCTGCATCTGAGACAAAAAAGGCTTCAGTGCTAGTGCAGGCCTTGCAATGCCACGGTGGAAAATGTTAGAGAGGACTGGCAGAAGAAATAAAGAAATAAAATCAGAGCTGAAGGAAGTTATACCAAGGATCACAACATTTGACTTATCAGTGTTGTGGTCTGAAGCATAAACCTAAACAGTACCAAGCGTTTGGAAAACTGTATGCTAACTGTAATGAAAATAATAATTTTTGTAAAGTATTCTTTACCAAGGGCAACCCTCAAAGACATGCCTTGATTAAGCCAAAATTCATGGAGGCTGGCCCAGTGCTGGAAGGGCTTCTAAGGATGAATGCTGGCTCCATATCCACTAACTTGGCATTCGAGATGGCTAACCCTCCTGAGGGGAACTGAGGCCACCACACAGTCCTGTGCATGCCTGCCCTCCACGCTGACCTTGCAGGGGGCACAGCTGGGCCAGATTCAGTGGAGGAGCAGCATGCAGGAGGTCTTGGGCTGTGAGACATGATATGCCTCCCCCTATACGGGTCGCTTGCTGCATTGCAGCCTGTCTTGGGCATCTCCATCTCCCTTCAGAGAGCCAGATCAGCCAGCCCTTCAAGTCACTGGCTGCTCCACTGAAACCTTTCTGGGACAGGCTTTTGTATTCCTCTCTGTCTGCTAACAAAAGGGTAGAGAGGGAAAAAAAGCACCATTTCAGTGATGCTGCCTCTCCCAGCTTCTTAGTCACACACTTCTGGGGCAGAGGAAATCTCGACACATTGCTCACCAGCCTGCAAAGAAGTTGGGAGCAATTCCCACAGGCTTCTGCTCCAGTGCACAGAGACATGCAACCCAGTGGGCTGTCATACCTCTGCCTTTGAGAAGGAAAGGAAAATGTGCCTTATCTCTGCCGTGAGACAGAAGGAGAAGAGACTGCTAAGATTTGCCCTCCCTTCTGCATGCTGCTGGAGCATCGAGATGCCAATGGAGCCAGCAAGGGGGTGCAAATGTCCAAGGCAGAAGCCAATGGATAAAAGATGGTTTTTGAGACTACTGGGGAGATAGAAAGTGGAAAATTAAGGAAATGTAAGCTAGGACTGAGGGATGGGGGGAAGGACAAGGAACAAAAAGCCAAAATGCTCCAGAGAACGAGAGAAAAGACAGGGGAATAAAAGAAGACGGGGGAATGGAGGAAGGAAGGAGGGAAGGAAGGAGGGAAGGAGGGAAGGAAGGAAGGAAGGAAGGAAGGAAGGAAGGAAGGAAGGAAGGAAGGAAGGAAGGAAGGAAGGAAGGAAGGAAGGAAGGAAGGAAGGAAGGAAGGGAGGGAGGGAGGGAGGGAGGGGAGAGAAACCCAGGAAAAGGATGGAGAGAAAAGTGGTGACAGAGGTAACTGAAAGCAGAAACTTCAAAAAAAGGCACTTTATAGTCAGTCTCTTTGGAGACCATTTTTGTTGGCTGTGCCTAATAAGGTCTCTGATCTTTGCTAGGCATCATCATAACAGGGTTGTAGAAGAAAAATGTAAAGAATAAAACAGATATACTGTCCAGAGGAAAGGAAAATTCAAAGACTGAGAGAAAGAGAAAAGAAAACAAGGGAGGGACATATTGAAGCTGGCTGAACTGTCTCTGTTAGTGTTTGATAAAGTTACACTCTACAGATGCTAGAAATTTAAGAAGCACAAAAGCTTGGGTTAGTGCAAAATCCTGTGTCAATGAAACTTGCATTTGAGGGGAGCAGACATGGTTCCCAGACATCCAACACCCTGTTAGGTGACTGAGACCATCTCCACAGCCGAGCACCCTCCCGAGCCCAGGCCTGCCCCAAGGCAGCCAGTGCTGCACCCATGAGGGGTGTGCATTCAGCTGTGCCATGTGGAGACATGAGGCCAGAAGACATCAGACCATGAATCAGAAGACATCACAGCTGGGCTGACTCAGCCCCTAATGAAGATCCAAAGCCATGATCCAGACCCTGCCACTGCCAAGCCCAGTCAGTGCACCCTGTGGGTCTCAGGAAGGGGAATGATGCCTGTCCAGTGCTTTGCAACAAACACTATCAGAAAGGGCTCTGAGGCATCCAGCCTCCCATGCAGCACACTCATGCAGAAGACCGGGCAGGTCACTTTTACCATGTGGGTCTGTGTAAGCCCCCCCCCCAAGAGGTCACCTCCAGCTCCAGCACACCAAAATATTTGTGCCCCATATGAGTCTTGCAGTGCCAGAGCCGTCCATGGCCTGGCAACACCAGATTTGCTCCATCCACAGCAGCCCAAGAGGATGAGCCTACCACACACATGTGCCTGAGCACCCCAACATGCTGCACCAAGGGGCAGGGGGTAGCTGGCACCCGGGGGCAATATCACCAGGCGGCCAGGGGCAGTAGACAGGGACCCCTGTACCAGGGAAGGTTACACTGAGCTCATTTGGGACTATGTCCAGCTCACCATCACTGCATTTCTGAACGCCTCCCACAGTGCGCTTAGCAGCTGTTTGTGTGGTTGGCTCCACTGACGTGTTGCATTTACAAGTCACCTCTAAATCAAATGGAGGCATAAAGACAACACTGATAGCTGTGAAGCCAAAAATACAGGCCACAACAAGCAAACAGTTCAAATGCACTGAAACCCCATAATGGCTGAGCAATTGAAACAGAAGAAGAGCATGTACGAATGTGACCAAAGAAGGTAAAAAACTTTTTTGAGTGCTGTTTGTTGCAGACGGAAGAAACTCTCTCTATTAGGCAACAGAGCATGTGAAAACCTTAAGCTAGTTAACAACATGCAGAGCATTACATGTGTGCTGGGAGGGAGTGTGGTCTGGGCATTGCCACAGTTCAAGACAGTGCCCTTTCATGTATTTCCCAGGAGCCTGGACAATTACTTCAATTTGTATGAGAACTTCAGGCTGTGTCCTGCAGGAAAAGAGAGGGCACAAGGGAGCCAGATGGCTCAGCTGACCCGTGACTGCTGTTTCCAGATGAAGCAGGAGCAGACAAGGAAGGATCTGGTGGAGGGAGGGAAAAGTCAGCTGTAGGCAGGTCCCACCATGCTCTGGACTGCTGCTTTTCCCTCTCCCACCATGCACCCTCTCTCCTGTGAGCCAGCTTCCCACCAGCCTCATTCCTCTGCCACCTCATCCGTCACAGCAGTAGTTCTCTACCCCTGGTAAGAAACAGCGTACAAACACATTCCCTGAGGGACGGCAGCAGAAACTTCCCCACTGCTCAGTACTGTTTCCCCATGCAGGCACCCCCTTGTACCCCTCTGCAGAGATGTAGGGTCTCTGGCAGCGGGAGGTGGGCTTCTGACGTCTGGCCTTCGCTTCCAATCTCCTGTTTACGAAACTCAATAAGAAACCCCCGAGGCTAAGGATTGAAACTCTGACACAGGGGAGAGAGTTGTTCATCCTCCACGGCTGGTAAGTCTGCCCACCAGCCTGCACCGCGCCAGCAGCATCAAAGACAGGCAGCAGATCTGAAAGACTCAGCGCAGACACCTGGCCTTCCCTATGGGCAAAGCATAGGGTGTAAATATGCCTACAGGAAGGTATCGGTGGCAGAGACACTGGCTAGTGCCTATACCTGCCCTAAGGTAGCCTCTGCTGTTATTCCAGTGTTCCAGAAATGATGTAACAGCACTGGTTTTGTTGCAGTGCTGGAATCCAGCAGCATTTTCCACCCAGCAGGCTGTGTAGGACACTCACCTGCGAGGCAGCGGTCCCTGCAGGCTGGGGCTCCTCTTTGGTTCCTACTGCCAGCGCAAGAAAATGGAGAGGGCAACCAACGGGAGATAAAAGACAATTAAAGTGCTGATGAAAAATCTCAGTAGTAGTAACTCTTAGGACTAACCTTAGGTGTCAGAGGAGTTGATGCCTCTCTTTTGAATGTACAAGCTATATCATGGGTATAACAGCAACACATTCCATAATCCCTTCCATATTTGGCTTTATTGGCTTATTGTGCAGAGACATTAGAATCAGGATCATGTCTTATGAAGCTGTTAATGGGATGCAAATTGCATGAAAGATTTCTCTGCATCAATAGAAAACAACCTAGTAATATGTTCTTGCATAAAAATCTGCATAAAAATCTGCTATAAAAGAAGCAAAAATCCTGTGTGACTGAGGAAGAAATACACTCACCACAAGCAAATGAATATCGGGTTTGGAACTAGAGGTGACCTGTCTCAGAGCTGCTTGGATCCCAAAGAACAGATGTGCCCTAACTACCGAGGTATAGTGAAGAAGTGGTTCACACAGTGTCATGTCTAGAGCCAGGTAAAAAAGTGCGATGAATATTTTATGCACTGAAAAATGCAGTTTCAGGCTGACCAAACCTGAATCTGCGCTGAATTCAGCAAAGAGCCATGGCCAAAATATATATGCTGTTTGAATAAAATTGAAAGTCTAAGCAGCTTGCTCCATGTCATGCACTTTGACTTTTCATGCTGAAGTGATGATCCAAGACTGAAATTTGACTTTCAGTAAGATAGAAACACCTAAAACTACCATGAAGTGCCGAGCAGAAAGTCAAGAGAAATGTTGTGCTTCATATGCCACATTACTTTGTTTTTTTTTCCTTTTTGATGTTGACGTCAGTGTGACTGTGACTTCAGCCAGTTGTTTCCAGCAAGCATGCAGCTGGAATCAACCTGCTATTAGTGTTCATTAGTGTTCATTAGTGTTCAGCCTGTGCCACCTAGCACCGCTGCCTTGCCCACATGGCCTAAGTGGCAAAGTCCCCAGCACCGCCATGCACCATCCATCTCCCACATCATGCCATGGACATGCCTGTTCTGTCTCCAGCCCTGTGCAGCCATAAGTGCCCAGCACTGGAGCGGTGGGAAAGACCCGGCCAGGCAGAGCTGCTGATTGAACCCTCTCCGACCTGTCCCAGTGGCAGTGGGGACACTGCTATGCAAAGCCTGGAAGACAGAGAAGAAAAGCAGCATTGCTGGAATTCCGTGTCCTTTTTCCGCCCAAATCACCCATGCTCGACAGGAGCCAAGAGTTACCCTCCAGGGACACTACTCTGTCTCAAGCATGAAAGACCAGGCTTTTCCTGAAATAACATCCAGCTCTTGCTTTGCCGCCTGCTGGGCTCAGCTGATATACATGGAGGAGCCTAAATAAAGAAGTGCTGAACTCATTGCCCAAGCTTTTCCTCACCGCTATCTGCATTCTTTTGCATTCATTAAAAAACAAACAAACCTGTTTCCTGATAGCAGAGAGGAAAATCACAGGGCTGCGTTGTTTGGGTTTTTTTTTTTTTTTCACTTGCAAAAGGCACTTGAATATTATGGAGAGAAGCAGCTCCGCAGGATCCAGACAGGGAGATTCGAGCGGCTGGCAGTAGAGCTTATGGGAATGCAGAACAAACAAGAAATCCGCTATCTCCATCTCTCAGGGATGGGAGGAGGGAAAGAGGGATGGGAAAAGAAAAAAAGCATTGGCACTGCTCTACCAGCCAGATCCTGGAGAGGAACCAGCACACTCTGTCTGGCCCAGGGACCTCCCTCAGATGGGCTGGGTAGATGTCAGCCAGAAGGGCTGGGGGACACAGTCCCTTTATTCACAGCGATGATTGTGAGATTTTAGCTTTCTCTGAGAGAGAGCTAAAAGAAATGTCAAGTATAGAAACCCATGGCAAACGGCAAAAGCCATCTCCAGATGATGACGGGGTACAAAGATAGCGCTGGAGACTGCGGCACTCCTTGGCGCAGGGCTGGCCAGTGGCGGGAAGTGCCTCACATCCTCTTCTCCGCATTGTTCTCCCAACCCCGCCGGTGGCTGGGAAAGTTTCTTGCAGTGATTTACCCCATCCTCACCCTGCAGCTGGCCGGCCTTCCACTATTGATTCACTTCCCCAGGCATTTCTCTTACTGTCATGCTCTTGTGGCATCAAAGCAGCCAGTGGGCTCGGGGAGGGGGGTGGCTGCAGCCCCAGCACTGCCGGAGGAAACTTTTCCTGCATACCAACATTTTTTAACCACAGGGAACAGCAGCGGTGAGAGTCGGGGTAAATGAAGGCTCAGCCCAGGTACAGGTGGATTTAGGAGGCAATACTGCTGCTTTATGTGAAAGGAGACGCGTTTCAATACTCAGGGCTGCTCCATTATGTGTAAGGCTGCTTTCCCTCCCTCTTAGCACAAAATAAAAATCGTCGCACAAAGAGCCCTGGTTTTAGATGTATAATTGGATCAAATTGTGTGTAATGACCTTATTTGGTCTATTGTGCCTTTGTTTCCCACTCCAGCTTGCACCAGAGCAGGTACCATGTTTACACTGCAGTCAGGGTGACCTGACTTAGAGCCATCCTGGTTTTATTCTTCTCTTCACGGAAAGAGTGGGACCTTGGAGGAGGGCTGACATGCTGCAAGACAAGGCTGGGTCTCGCTGCCGGAGAGCTACAGATCGTTGCTAATGTGTCATGTCAAGATAAGTACAGGCAGTGGTGTGGTGGACTGGAGGCTTCAAGAGAGCCGCATGCAAGCACAGAGCTTTAACGCCAAGGTTACCATTAAACCTTACCTGGGGCTGGCTGTTTAAGTAAAGCAAGTCTTGTTTAACCACAGGAAAGAACATCATGTAATAGAAATCTAATTACATTGAACAGTACCCCATGTAAAGGTTATAGTTTATGGATTAACAGCAAGAACTGACGCTGTGAACTGGGAACTCATCTGAAACTGGCTGAAGGGGAAAAGGGCACGCTGGTAGTTAATGATTTGGGGCACCGAGGGGATGCAGTTATGGAAAGACAAACATGATTCCAGGATGAGCTGGAGAGTATGTCCAGCAGAGGAGGTGAAATACAGAGATGCTGTACAGATAGGTACCGGGATGCTGAGGGCAATGAGGAGTCTCCCAAGAGGACCTCTCTCCCTTCATCACCGTGTACAGGAGAGAGCTACTGAAAAGGAATAACATTCCTCTGTAAGGCATGAGAGAAACTGGATTTGCTCATGGCTGTAATGCAAAAGGTTTCTCTGTGACAGAGGAAAAAATGGAAGTGGGATGGAAAATTTGCACAGACATTTGAAGTGGTAGGGGAAAAAAAAATCCTCATAATGTGCCACTGCAACTCTTCTGGTGCTGGAAGTAGCCAGCCGTTGATCCCAGGCCTTTAATGCACTCAATAAAAGGCATGATGGCTGCAAATCCGCTCTTGTGTTATTGCTTACTTGGCTTAAAGGCATGTGGTACTGTCAAGGACATCTCCAGATGGCTACAAGGGGAAAGGAAGAGTGAAAGAAAATGAAGGATTTCATGGCAAAGACCACCGAGCACCGTGAAGGGCAGGCGGGCAGGAGAGACCAGCGCTCGGTGCCAGGAGAGCATGGAGGTGACCTTGTGTGGCACATTTAAAAATAGCAGATGCCACCACACTTCCCACTCCATGGGCTTCACCCTCCCTTCATTGTCACGACCCGACACATCCCCTACAGCACTACATAAACTGTAAGCAATTTAAAAACACGACTAATTACTTCAGAGAGATGTTTAAGTACCCAAATATTCATCAGATACAGGACACTTACCAATGCTACAGGTGTTGTAATGCAAGACCTGAAGGTCTCCCAGGGGGTGCCCATGCTGGAGGAGACCCCACAGCAGGCAGTGCTGGGGGAACACCCACGTGTGGGACTCGTTCTGCCCCTGTGGCCAGGGCCAGGGCCAGGGCCAGGAGAAAGGGCTCTTACTTGAAATGCCAACTCTCCTGGAGGCAGGAGGGAGGGGAGGCATCAGGGGCCAAAGCATGGGCATCCTCTGCGGGGCGAGTGCCGGGCAGGCAGCAGAGCCCGGTGCTGCCAGCATCCCCGGCACCGGCGGCACAGGGAGGTCACCCGCCAGCAATCCCCACAATCGACCTCTTGTATCAGACGTGTGAGAAAGCTCTCCCTTTCCTGTCGCACGCTGCCGGAGAGCTGTGGCAGCTGCTGGCCCCCTCCGATGCCCCAGCAGGCCTGAATAGACAGAGCCGCCCCAGAAACACCCAGATGTGCGCTGGGTTACTCGGGATTTACTGGCACATCATGCACGAGATCAGCATCGGGCCAGGACGGTGCTGTTTAGTTAATTTCCTTTTTGTGATCTAATTTCCTTAGTTTAACTCTTTTTGTCCCCCCAGCATCTTGAAAAGAAAGAAAGAAGCCATCCAAGGTGCTAACATCTCCAACTTCTTTAAAGTTTAAATCTCTGTTTGGTGTTTGCTGCCTGAGCTGCACTCCTTACTGTAAAGTCTCCCCATTACTGTGATGTAATGCACATGCCAAAACAAGTTGCCAGTTACGCTGGTGTTAATGCAAGGTGGCTCCAAAGACACTGCTCTGCGAGGAGAATCTGGCCCTCTGTAGCAAAGGGGTTGCTGTGGAAGTTTGGAGATGAACAACAGCTGCCTGACTTACAACTTCTCTGACATTTTAAGCATCTCATTCTCTTGCTCCAGAGCAGCACTGAGCAGGAGCAGCCTGCAAGCCAGGTGTCTCTGCAGTGTGGTCCACACCCAACCCAGTCATTGGGAAGCAGCTCCTGTGGCTTTTTTGGGGGACCGCAGAAATCTTAGCATGGCCAGGCTGTGAGCAGTGTGGACCCCTCCTAGAGTGAGAGCTCATGAAGGACCCATTTATTTCCCCTTTACTGAGACCCCCTGGCTAAGCTATGGAAGGTGACTTCAGGACAGCGGTAGAGTGCAGCTTTTTGACCCAAAGCATGCTGCATCCATCTAATTTACTGGTCCTCTGGTTTAGACCCAGCTTTGAGGGTTGAGGGATTCTCCCATGAAGTGAAATTTTTATGACTCAGCCACATTTTGCGACAAGCCTCCAGCTTGTCTAAGATCTCCCTGTCAAGTTCCATTTTTCAGGCTCTTTGTGCAAAAATGATACTTAATGGAGGAGCCTCTCCAGTGTGTGCACAAGCAAGGAGTAAAGAAGACACAACATGGAATCCATAAATAGAGACACTTTAGAGGCTCTTTAAACATTCACGCTTTTTGCATAATTGATGACTTTCCATAATAGATATGGATGATAAACAGCTTTAAATAAAATGAAAATTTATCGTTGTCATATCATTTATTAGCATTATGTTAAACTGAAAAGTATGGGTAAAGTATTAGCATGTACTCAAATGAGATCAGTAGAACTAAGAATAATTCAGGGCCTGCCTCATAGCATTCATCAGGGTTTGTAATGAGATTGCCAACAGCCAAGAAGCCACACTGGAACCTGGGAGTCAGAGGAAGAATTTGTAGCATCCAGGTACAAACCCCTGGGCTTGAAGAGGGCAAGCGAATGGATGAAGTAGGGGTGGCAGCCTACATCAGAGGGAAGAACAGGCAATACAGCAGCCCCTCAGACCTTAATGTCTGTCTCCATGCCCACCCCATGGGCTATACTGTGAGAGGCGAGGGGGAACAGTGGGCAAGCTCTTCCATATCCACCATATGTCATTTCATATCCACCGTAGGTCATCGGGCACCTTCGGAGCCACAGAGGAAGATCTGTGGCTCTGAAGGGCCAAAAGCTTATCCATGCTCTAGGGCAGATCATATCATTTAATGCTTGTCTTCTCTAAAGTAGGCAAGCATGACTAACCAAACCTCTGAGGCTCCCTCTATGCTCCGTGGAAGAGGTGGGCACTTCCACCAAGAGATTTGTCCCACTGAACATATAAGCGAGTCACACTTTGTGACCTGCCTGTTCCTCCTCACGCCCTGTGAGAAGAGCAAGGGTGATTAGCCTGGATAGCTGTGTGACTTTCAAACTCCCACAGCCAGCTGAGTTGAATCCCACCTGTAAGAAAGACAGGGCTTTCCCAAGGGATTTTAAGTCGCTCTGAATTCCTTCAAAGTGGGGAGGCTCCCGTGTCAGAGAAGTAAACAAAATTTCTTGGTTGTGTTGGCAATGGGTGTCATGAGGCACTTCAACATCTCAGCCACCAGCTGCTGAGGAACCTCCTGTGCCCCAAAGCTTCGCATTCCCCATGATTTTTCAAAAATAATTGACAGAGGCTCAGCAGGTCAGCTAACTCTCCCAGGGTCCACCCTACCGCAGCCTGCTCGTGCAGATATGTTTGATTTTTCCAAGTATTCCCTTGTCAGCTCTTTGCTGATATCTTTGTTGACAAGGTCACCGAAAAGACAGACCAACCAACCAAACATAACAAACCTGCCTTCAAAAAAAAGTTTGGAACCATTAAAAAAAAAGAAGGGGGGGAGGGGTTTACTCGCCTGCGGTATTTTTAAACCTGTGGATGGGAAGCAAGGTTTTCACGTCACTTGAAATGCAAGCTGTGCTTGAGAGACAAGGGGTAGTAAGTGCTTTCTCTCGCCAAAGGCCAGCCAGACTGCGAACGGCAACCTGGCGAGCCGCTTCGGCAGGGTGTCTCAGCCCTGCCACTGAGGGAGGGTGGTTCAGGCTCCCAGACACATCCGTGGCTGCACGAGCCATCAGGACCCCTCTGGCTCTTCCCCTTTGGCTTCTGGGGAGCTATTTCATCTTGCCAACCCCTCCCTTGCTGCTCAGAGCCTCAGTCCTCTGCCACGGCCAGCAGCAGCAGAGCTCTTACTGCCCTGCCCCAGTGTGGGACTGGAAGAAAAGCTATTTATACCTGGGGGAAACTGGAGTTACTGTCAATCCTCATGGCTTTAACAGAGAGCAAAGCGCCCCATACAAACTTCTATTGCTCCCCCTCTCTCCCTTTTTTCTTTTTTTTTTGTTTTGAACTAAATTTGCAAAGCCTGTCCCTGACCTCCACTGGACTTTGCTGCTCTGGCTCCTCCCAGCTGGGCAGCCCGTGCGGCATCCTGCTGACTCCACTTTGGCGGGGGTTCGTGCCAGCAGGTCCTCCGGCAGGACCAGGGCCCAAGAGGACAAAACAGCCAGCCCAGCAGGCCTGGCTCCCAGCACCAGCCCTGAACTCTTGTGCAATCTTCCTTGAAACGAATTCAAGTTGGCCGGGAGCAGGGCGTTTGCGCATGGCCTGAAAGCTGGATCGAGGACCATAAACAAAAGGAAACAAAAAGAGAGGGAGAGCACTGTGTCCCACGACGAGGAGGAACGCAGGCATCTGACCCTGGCCACGCTGTGCTGAGCGCTGTGACAAATGCCTGGAGGAAGAGGGGAGAACACAGGGATGAGAACCAGCTGCAGACTGTATCTTCCATGCAGCACCAGGGCTGTTCACGCCATTTTTGTCAAGGTGATGGAGGGAAGGAGACTGCTGTATGCGAGGTGCCCTCAGGCATGTAACTTGGGCAAATACGGTTATTTTGACTGTGCAGGAAGTATTTGCGCCATCCAGGTCAGGCACCCAGGTATGAGGCACGCTGCAACTCCACTGGTGATGCTCCTCCAGGGGACAGGACCGAGACTATCCTGAGAGCACTAGCCTGGCAGTTCGCCCTTTCGGACTTGCACCAAGAAGTTCCTCCACCCAAACCTCTTGCCTGCTCCTTTGCAGGGAGCATGGCCAAGGAAAAGGCTCTGTGTGGCCAGGGTGTTTTCTATGCCTCAGCAGTCCTACTTGGCCAGAACAGCCCCTCCAGGCTGTTAGTAGTCGGCGTAAAATAGAGCATCCCTCCAGCTGTGCTCTCTCGTGCCAGCCGCTGAGCTCACCCTCACTGGCCCAGAGCTGGAGAAGCACAGAGCTGTCGGGGAGCCACCACTGCCACAGTCCACGGAGCCTCAGCCCCGCAGAGGGGAGCCTCTCCCCACCCAGAGATGCTTTCGCCGTGTCTGGCAGACTCGGTCCGATATGGGGCAGACGGCAGAAGAGAGAAAGAAAGCAGTAAATGATTAAAGGATTAAGACTGACTGATGGAGAAAGTGAGAAGGGCTCAACACGTCTAGTTTGCCTGGAGGAGACAGGAGCACACAAGCAGCTGGCACGTTGGGAAGCAGGCCTAGAGCCTGGAGCCGAACTGCTGAAGCCAAATGCAGGGCAAGATGCACTTCCTATCAGCAAAGTGCATTAGACAGTGTCAGAGTCTCCCAAAGGAAGCCCCATCACTTGAATCACTGGAAAAAAGGCTGGGCAAAATACTGGATAATGTCCAAGAGGGGATAACTCTTCATCAGCAAAGAGAGAGCGATGAATAAGATGGATACCTGGGCCTTTTCCATCTCCGTGAATCTATCTAATGCACTCACTCTTTTTTCAGCGTCTGAAAAAAAGATGTAAGTTCTTTTCCTGTGCCATCAGCGCGTCCCCCCAGAAGGGGGGCATGCTGCCATCCCCTGTGGTGCCCAGAAGAGGAGGTGAGCAGCTCTCGTCTGCCTCTCATGGAGGGGCAGCCCTGCAAGCAGGCAGGGTGTGGGAGCAGCGCCCGCGTTTCTGTGCCCACCAGCACTGCAGCAAGCCCCTAGCCCATAGCTAGGTTTGACCAAAGCCACTGCTCTGCTCTGCAAAGCCCTCCCCAAGCCGTGCCTGACATGCAGTATCAAGCTGAGGGCATGGCTGACACTCACCTTGCTCCCTCAGCACAGCCAGAGGAGCCCAGGCACCAGCCTGGGGGTACACCAATTTTGTTTCTTGGTGCCCTCATCTTCCTGTGAAATCTCAGTGCCTCTGGAAATCTGTGCTTCCCTGGGGAAGCCCCCCCCCTCCAGTCCCACTCCCTCCCTGGGGCATGCTCACACACACCCCTTCCCGGTGGAGGGCAATCCCCATCCTGGGAAAGCCGCTCACGGCATCACAGCCTCTCTCCTGACAGCTGATTCTGTAATTATTTGGTTGCTGTTAATTGCTAATTAATTCCCGAGTTGTGTTATTAGCAGGTGGACCATGGTATCATAGCTGCCACCAGGCACAGCGCCTGGTAAAATCACGTACTTCGTCATGGGGAAGGGCACTACTGAATTTTTTAGGCCATTGCCTAGATAACCATTAACAACTGGTGAAATCCCAGGTCGCCACACAACAAGGCGAGTCCTCTCAGCGCTGTTAGAAAATCCTATTTCTAGTGGGTTATGAAACAGAGGTTTTGATGTGCTGCCAGGTTTGATGTGGAGCTCTGGGAGCTGAACACTTGCTGCACTGTCAGCCGCTGGCCGAGTGCCGCTTACATAAAGCTTTCCTAGCAACCCCGCTTTGTCGTACACATCCATCTGTCCGTCCGTGTGTGCGGTGGAAAAACTGAGTGACCCAATGAGGAACCGGAGCGGCCAGCTCTTTCCAAACATCCAGTGGGCTGCATCCAGCCCCGAGCTGGGGAGCTTTTCCATCACTGAGCCAACCCTTCATGCAAGGCCCACCATTGCCTTCGGGCCCCTTCCCCGGGTCTGCAGCGACAGAAGGAAGCGAGCATCACATCCTGCGCCCTGTGCCAAGGAAAACAGGAGTGCTGCCGGGAGGGAAGCAGGCTCGGGGAGCAGGGGCTGGCCCCTGCCTCCCCGCCAAGGGCTGCCCACCTCCTGGTGGGGGGCGATGCTCGGCTGCTGGTACCCCTCCGGGCTCCCTTGGGAATTGGGCACGGCTCTGTTATTTGGCTGGCAAAGAGAGCAGGTGGAGAGAGGAAAATTCCCCGGGGAAGATGTCCAGAAGCAGAAAACTGGCCTTGGCTTTGACGGCAAAGGCAGAAAATTCAGCCATTCCTCGTGCACATCTTTTTTCTCACCCTCTAGGGCCAGCAGCAATGCAAAAATCTCCTGAACAAAGTCCTTCCTTAACAGAGGTTGCTTCCTTCCCACGCCGCCCCGCAGCAGCCCCACGGGCCCCCACACACTCCTGCACCCCAGGCTGGGCGGTCCCAGCTCCTCCATTTCGGGGGGCTGCTCCCCACTCCCGGGCCCTTTAAATCAGCGCCCGCGCCAAGGCGATTTCTCCATGGAGTTTCATAAGGAAGCACATGACGAGGGCAGTTGGAAACCACAGCCCTGCGAGCGCTGATTACAGCCTACTGAGGAAAAGGAGATTTTTATCTTGCAGGAATTCAATTATGAGAAGCAAAAAAAAAATGCAGCACGTCTGGCTTGGTTCGCCTGAGCTTGCTGCACTTCGGGGGCTTTAATTTAACAAGAAAGGTGTGCAAGCGTTACCTAAACCATTGTGCTTGCTGGTGTGTGCGCGGTGGTGTTTTTTTTAAGAGGGGAAAAAAAAAAAAAAACCCACCCCAAAGTCACCCTGCTGGCAGCTGAATGCAGCAGGGATGATGTCATTGGAACAGTTGGAGGAGAAAAGAGAAAAACAAGTCTGTGTGTGCTAATCCTGTTTGCTGCCCTAAAGGGAATGGAAAGCCGCCAAGGCGAGGAGTTCTGGGAAACCATATAAGGGTGCCAAACAAGCGCCGCCGCCAACACGGGGAACTGACATCTTTGTTCTCCCTCGCTCGGCAGCCGGCCAAGGGCCTCATTTCGGCGCTGCGGCATGATTACACTGGACATCTGCCAGCTGAGCGCTCTGAGCCCCTTTTCTTCTCCGTAAGCTTTTTGCCAAACATGTAGCAGTTGCCATGGCAGTCACAAGTAAAGTAAAAAAAAAAAAAAAAAAAACCCAAAACCCAAAAAGCCCCAAACAAAAACGCGCACATATAGATAGAGGGAGATAAAAAAAACAACAACAAGAAAACGGAGGCACGCCTTGCTCCAGATGTGCCACATGTGCAGATATAAAAAGCAAGCAAACCTATTAATCAAAGGTTTCGGGGATGGAGGAAGGGCGAGCGGCACAGGCTGAGAGGTGACGTGAGGATAAAACAATAAGTGCACAGAGGCACATGCACACCGCAGCGGCCGGGCAGGCGGCGGTGGGCTGACCCAGTGGTCTCCTCCCCTGCCTGCACGCAAAATTGCAGGCAAGCAGGATTTAAAATAGAGCAACATGGCGGCACTTTCACTATTGCTTGCCCGCCTGCCTTTTTTTTTTTTTTTTCTTCTCGTGTTTAAAAAAAAAGAAGAAGCTGTTCTGAGGATGAGAAGGGGGTTATTTATAAGCTCTGCATAGCGGAGGGAAGCAGGCAACCCAGGTCTCATTGCGTCGCGAGGCGGAAAATCCCGTTTTGGCCCGTGGTCCAGGCCAAATTGTACTATTTCAAGTTGTGCCCTAAACAGTTAACAACCAACCACCCAGTAGTCCCGTGTTTATAACAAGTATTTCATTTAACTAGGCAAGCGCTGCCAGACCCCGATGGGCAGATCTACGCACATAATAGAAGAGGTGTGGTCCCCGCTCGCTTTCTTTTTCCACCCAGAGAGGCAAGGGCTAGTTTCATTTTACAAAGCATCTATATACAAAAAGTTCGCTGCCCAGTGAGCTGGAGTTCATCTGACTATTTATAATTGGGTTTCTTCTCCCCACACCCGCCCCGCAGGCAATGGGACAGCCACTGGGCGACGGTGGCCGTGTTCACAGCCAGCCCGGCAGCTGATACGGCCGCGGCGTGTTTGCAGGGAAGGTTGCGGTGAAAGGACAGATAAGGCTGCCCAGGATGGGAAGCAATGCCCAACCCACCCCCGGAGCACCCTCCTTTTCAACCCCCTCAGCAGGCTTCCCCGCCTGCTCCAAGGACCGGGGTCATGTACGGAGTGCTGGGTGTCACTGCACCCCAAGGGCATCCCCAAAAGGCAGGAACTGCTGGGGGCAAACCTGGTCTCGCACCCCAAGAGCAGTAGCAAGCAGCTGCAGGCACCCAAGGACCAGCCTGTCTCAAGCAATGAAGCGCTGGGAAGGCAAACAGCCCCCAAAGGGCACAGTGAGCAAGTTGGGTTTGGCCATTGGGAGCCTGTGGCGGCTTCACTGGAGCGTTGTGGGAATGGAGAAGAATTTGGTTGAAAAACAGCAAAAGGGAGCTGTGGTCACAGGCAGCAGTGGAGGGGACTGGACTCTCAGCCTGCTTTGCTGTTGCCTTCCTGTGTGGCCATAAGTCACTTATCTATGGTTTCCTTCAGCTTCCCATTTGTAAAAAAGAGGATGGAAGATGGTTTTCCTTATGTATCTCAGAGATGGGCTAAATGTCTTAAATCATTAATGTCTGTAAAGAGCTTTCATTTCCTCAGATGGAAGCTCTTACTGATGTGTGAAGTATTATTAGGATTATTACTGCTAATAAACAAGAAAGGCAGGACAGTTTTATTTCTTGCTGGGGCTTACGAGGCGCACGAGAACGCAGAGGGTGAGGAAGATGCAAATTTTCCCCACAGCTTCTTCGAGGACTCATAAAGGCGACCCCCTGGCTGGCACTAAGCTCAAAGGCCGGGTCTGCAAAACACGGGGAGAAGACCCCCCAGGATCCCAATGGGTTGACAGCCCACTGGAGACCTCTCTGGGAGCACTGCCCCGGCAGCCCTCACGGGGCCAGTGACAGGAGCTCTGGGACACCAGCAGGCAGACTCCCACTCTGCAGAACCTTCCTGGCCTCCACCACATTTAGTGGGTGGCCTAGGGCTGGTAACCTGTGCAGAAGGTGATTTTTGCCTTTTTTTAGGTGCCAGACTCCTCCCTGGGGTGCACCTCAATGTCTACAGCAAGGGTAGGCATCAAGGCATTGTATCGAGTGGTCTGAGGGGATGCCCCCCCCCCCCACCCCCAGCTTTGTAGAGAAACTGAGGCTCAGCATCTGCCAAGCCAAGAAAAGTTTTCTCCTGCCCAGGGGTGAGGGAAGGAGGGAGGGAAGCACCTCAGCAGAGTGATTCACCCCCATGGACTGGAGCTGATCCCTGCCCTTGCCCGGTGACTGCCTGGGCCTCTCAGGCACCCCTCACCCCAGGGGGACACGTCACATGGTGGGCAAAGCCATTGTCCCCTGCCTCGGTGCTCGGGTGGGCTGTGTGGGTCTCCATGCTGCATCTCAGCCTCTATCCAAGCGATAATGCCACACTGCCTGGTTGTAACTAACCGAAGGGTTATAACCTACCAAAAATTTTGCCAGCGCATTTTCATATATTAGAGCCTGGCTGTAGAAAAGAAATTTCAGGGAGGGGGATTAACATTACTTGGTTCTGCCCAAGTTAATAAAATATGGTCTGAGTTACTGCCAGGCTACTTAATTCATCTTTATTCAAAGTGGCTGGGTAATTTCCCTGAGGTTGGCTCAGCGGGAAGCAGAGTCAGCTCCGGCTTTGTCAGCTACTGCATGTCACCTTCCCGGCTGGCAACAGTGGCCGTGTCCCCGCAGGGCTGGGAGAGCGGGGAGCAGGGGTCTCCCCTCCGGCAAGGCAGCATGTGCTGAGGGCCACGGGGTGACATCCATCTTGGCATGAACCAGGAGGGAGCTTGGGCTGGGGGGCACGTGCTTGCGCAGGCTGCAGGCTGCTTGTGATACTACGGATGGCAGCAAAGGTGGCCCCCTCATGGCTGCCATTCCTGCAGGTTAGCCCAGGATGGCTGGGGTAGCCATCAGCCCCATCAGCATTGAAAAGCATCAAACTGTTGCCTTGTGCCCCAAAAGCCAAGCCCCACTGGGGCATGGCAGCAGGGGCACTGCAGCCTCCGGCAGCTCCTCCCAGCCCCACAGGCAAGAGGGGAAGGGCCCAGCATCTTTCCTCAAGGGCTGAGCAACACCAGCTCCCTGCAGCGAGTCTGCCGTGCCCTGCACAGCCGGCTGCTTTAAAGAAAACCCTCTGCATCTCGCCATCTCGCACTTCAGCTTGGGTGGAAGTGACATTTGCAAAGGCCGCGCCTGTGCAAGCTCTCCTTCTCCCTGGCATCCTCCAGCTGACTTTTCCGCCTCCTTGTTTCTAAACCCAATTTAATTCCTTTACCCACCTGCATGGCAGAACTAATCACTGGCAGGCATTACGCTGCCTGGTACTAAAACCAGCGTGCAGGCACATTCCTGCATGTGCTCTGAATCATCATGAGGCTCCCGAGCTTTAAATGGGAAGCAGAACGCACTGCTTTCGAGACAGACAAATGAAACTTTACCCAGTCCTCTCACTTCAGAAGCAAGCTCTGAATCATGCAGAGGGCAAGGTGCCAGGAGCGGCTCCGCTCTCATCCTGGCTCCACCGTCACTCCCTGTGTGGCCTTCAGAAAAACTCTGAGGGGGTAAATCCCAGTCCTTCCTCCTCCTCACTGGCAGCCCCAGGGCAGGGAAGAGGTGTGGGGGCCACAGGGCTTCAAGCACTGGGGGACGACAGAGGAGGGAAAGTCTTCCCATAAGCGGTGATACCACACTCCCCAGCAAAACACAGCTCTTCTGCCTCTCGCCATCCTCCTGGGCTCCCCGCAGAGGAGGATGCTCCCGGTGCCAGAGGGTGCTGAGCAGCGGGGCTGGGAGCCGCAGAATGAACTCTGTGAGGCTGCACGCAACAGCTTCTGAGCTCAGAGGTGGAGATCCTCCTACTGCATTAATAAAAGCCCAGATTCCTAGGTAAATAGAACGCAATAATATTTATTTTAGGAAGCTTGGAATTGCGATTTAATACTGAAGAAAGAGCTATTCTTACATGGCGCTCACAGAGCTTCTCCTAATACAATATTTCCTAACTTCAGACGTGGTAACCCAGTAAGCTCCATTACTGTGCTAATACTATATAAAAATGATTCTTTATTATAAATCACACTGTACACCAAAAAGGATATAAATAGAGCCCCAGTGCGGCATTGGCATGCCTCATATTTCTCTTGGTTCACATTAAATGAGCCACTAAATTACAGTGCCCTTCTTTATAATATCATCTTCCAAAGCCAGGCATTTTGTGTGTTACACAGGGCTGCTATAACAGGAGAAATTAGTACGGCTGGTTTAATTCAGCCAGGTCTGCCATGCGTGTTATAGGAGAGTGTTAAAACGGGCTAGAATGAGCAATTTCATTGTCCTTTCGAAAACCCACCACTTGGAACGTGTGATTTGAGCGGGGCTTTGATAAGGCCTGACACACAGCCTCCCCAGAGGGGTTCAGCTGCCCCCTCAGCTCCAGCAACAGAGAGACGAGGGCAGAGGAGAGGACATCCCACCCTGTCCTGCCACTCCAAGGGCATGCGGTCTTCGGATGCCCTCCGGGGAGCCTGGGGGAGCTTGATGGCTCCTGGGGCAGAGGGAGAGGTGTTAGAGGGGCAGAGGGGGGGATGCATCAGGGGCAGGGGGAGCCACCCTCAGATTGGGGTCCTGGTTTTGATCTGCTGCTGGTTCCTCTGCTAACAGCATTGGAGTTAGTTGTGATTTAGGTGAATGTAGATGCAGGCATATTCGGGTCCTTGCTGTGGGATGCTGGCAATTATTTAACTTCCCTGCACCTTGCCTGCAGAAACAGGGAGATATTTTGCTGGCAGGATTGATGCCTGCCTGTTTGTAAAGCAGCCCGAGCTTCTTCCTGACGGCCGGCACTACAGAAATGCATGGGGTTATCGTTTGTACGCCAAAATACAAATATAGCGTTCAGACTGGGGGGATCCAGCTTGACTGTCATCTCTAATGATGGTAGCTAGCCGCACCAAAGAAGAAAACCCTCCTACAGTCCTAGGAGCTGCACATGCCTTCAGGGACACTTAAAGTAATTCAGGTCAAAAATGTAGGTTGTTTTATTTAGCAGACAAAGAGGTGGGGAAAGGAAAGAAGGAGAAGGAAGGAGGAAACAGGCTGCTGCAAAAATAAAATCTCCATAAAGAGCTTTTCAGGATTTCCCCCAAAATTTAAAGTGAAATGGAGCTCTCTGAGTTTCAACATTTCCTTGCAGGCCTTGCTAGGTCCCAGCTCATGCTGGCGGGGACCCAAGCCAGTTCCCTACAGGGCAGGGATAAGGGTTAGCATGTGGAGTTCATGGCTGGATATAAGGAGGGGAAGTATCTTGGAGCAATGTCCTGGCAAAAAGGGGCTACCATACCCAGCCAGGGGCAGCAGCTGGGCCAGGGGTAGCATAACTGGTTGGTGAGGAGGGAACCTAAGTCAAAGCCACCCAAGTGTTCATTACCTGCAGAGCTGGAACGCTTCAAGGAAATTTTCAAGCCAAATTGTCTGTGGTGAGGAAATGTGTCCCCTTACGCGCATTGGGAGGCTGCAGGCTCTGTGGCCTGTGAGGATGCCTAGCAAAGCAAACTGTGCCATGAATAATCAATGAAAACTAAAGGTTTCTATTACCTGCAGTGCTCCATGACCGTGTGAGATAATATGAAAATGGCAAGCAGCCTCCTGGAAGTGAAATAAAACCTCTACAGTGCAGCCCTTGGCATCATACCCCCGAAGCAAAAATCCTGAAGCAAATTAGGGTTATGCAAGCTGTGAAATACCCAGCCCTAGCTCTGAATTGAGGAAGCTGCCAGGACCACATCTTGCTGCTTCCAAAAGTATCCAGCTCCTCTTGGCAAGGCAGGTTATGAATCCCCTGAAATTTAACGTAGAGACCCCAGTGGTGGGGAGGTAAAAGGAGCAAACCCCAGCCATATGGCTGTCTACCCCCGGCGCCGCGGGGCTGAAGCCTGAGCACAGGGCAGTCCCAAGGGACCTCTGTCCCTTGCTTCCAAAAAGAGGGAGAGTGCAGCATTCTAGCATGCTCGAGCACCCTTACAACACTTCCACTTCAACTTGTGTGCCTGTGGCTGGTGGCTCCTTAGCAGATGCAGAGACATCCCTATGCACGCATATCAGCCAAAACAGTGCTGGCCTCAGGCAGAGTGCTGCACAAAGGAGCCCTTGCAGGACAAGGGAAGAAGAGGTGAGATTGGGACCAAAACCTTTGCTCCCTTCCATCTCTGTCCTCCCCTCACTCAGCCCCTGGAGAAAGGCTCTCATGGTGCTGTGCCATCAGAGAGCCATTAATTTCGAGGCCTTGGGTTGAAAATTGGTCGTGCACAATAGATATGAAGGCTGGCACACATGAAGTAGTAAACGGCTCATAAGGGTAAGGCTGAAATCTGATGTCTTTAGCTGTTCCCAGGGCAGAACGGGGCATGACCTGCACAGCCTGGACCACAGTCACGACTCCCTTAAAGCCTGAAGAGTTTTGGTTGGCCCGTGACAATGATAAAGGAGCACACACAAAAACCTGATGGTGTTTGGGTCTCATAATTCAATACAAAACCATTTCTGTCATTTAAGAAACATTTATTAAAAAAACCCAAAAAGATGATGATGTAGCATTTATCACAAGGAGACAGTGATATGCTGCAATATCCCTGGGCAAAGGTTACATTAAAGGATGGTGCTATCATCATTAAGGTGGTGAGCTAGCATCCCTTACAAGCCCAATTTTTGTCTTTCCTCCTTAAAAATCTACATGCAAAAGCAGAAAGTTAGCTGCAACATTGATAAAGGAGGTCTGGTCCCAAGGTGGAGGTTTTGGTCAGATTTAAAGTAAATCAAATATAACACCTTAAAAATAGCAGTGTTCAGCAAAGCCCAAGAAGTCTCAGTGATTTCTTTTCTACTTTGTAACCAGAAAGACAAGCAGGGGAGAGAGGGGGAGCAGGAGAGAGAGAGATTAAAACAGCTTTAATTTTAGGACTCGTCTCATCAAGAGGTAGTATGTGACACCAAAAATGAGTCCAATTAAAAATGTTTATAACTTAAAGTTGCTTAATTAGCACCTTCATAAGTTTCCTGATGTTTCCCTGCTAACTTCCCCTCTCCTGGTGGGTGTACACGTGGTGGTGGCAGGTACTGGAGCAGGGCAGGTCAGGGTTGCTCCAGCCATATCCCAAAGCTGGATTTTAGTCCCTGGGGAGCATATCGACCTCCTCACAAAACCTTGGTGATGGGGAGTTTTCAGGGGCTTCCAGGAGTACTGGAGGACTCCCATGGCCTCCAATGTTGCAAGCAAACAAATGAGGCACAAGATCCAACTTACCCCATCACCGTGGGCTAAGGAGCCCGCCCGCCCCACAGGGGCATGTGCTTTCCGTCCTGGTACCCCGTGCTGGTCCTGGCTTTCTCCTTCATATTGTGTTTTCTGCCGGCACCTCAGCATTGCTGGCAGGCAGGAGGCCGGGCTCAGCTTCTGCATCCCACACACAGCACCTGTGACACCCTGGCCCATGTACGGGGGAAGAGGCAGAAGCCTTCCCCCCATCCTCCCATCTACTTTACAGCCTGGAGAGGACAGAGAGTTAATGAGAGATGCCTCATTAGGGCCGCGCATTCTGCTTCCTGCTAAGAAACTCAGCCCCAAAAGGGTCCCCTCCCTGAGCCGCTGCCTGCACCAGTGCCAGAGATGCTCCCACAGACACAGGCTGGGGACAGTCAGAGGAGCAAACCCTGCCCAGCTTCTGTGTTTCAGTTGCCATGGGAAAATGCTCATCCCTGTTGGAGGAGTTTGGGGAGCACAGAGGTTCAGGAAAACAACGCGGGGACAATGGCACACTGTGGCAGTCACAAGGCGGGGAGCCTGGCCGATCCAGGAGGTGAAGGAGGTTTCAGAGGTGTTCAGCTGTGCCCCTCTAGGAGCCACAGCCAGCCAGCCACAGCGTGGCTTTTGGTGGCAGGTCACCACAGCCCCTGAAACGGCGGTGGCAGCTTCAGCAGGGCAAAAGCACCATTGTGGTGACCCGGCAGAGGAGTGACTGCAAACAGCAACCCATTTTGAAATTGTTTTTTTCCCAAGCCTTTTAGAGATGGAGGAGGATTCTGGAATATCAGTAAGGGAATTTCACAGCACACATGAGATTTCCTCTGGCCTGGAAGAATAACGTAGAGAGCTAGCTGAGTTTCAAGGAGCCCTGACCCTTCCTACCCCATCATCCCTAGTCCTTCTGTGGAGTTCTCACAGAATATCCTTGTTGTTCGCTTCAATTTGCCAACAACATAAAATCTGGAGACGTGGAGTAAGAACTAACACCTCATCTTGCTGACTGAATGCTCATTTAATTGGGATGGAGAGTATGTAAAAAATGGCCATGCTGGATCAAACAAAAGGCCCCACCTATTACTCTCTTTCTAACATCTTTTGGCCCTGTATATGCATTGCATCATGTACATAGAATTGTGTTCTGAGGTCCTAAAAATAATTAATAATAATTTACTTATTAATTATAAATTTCTGTTTATAGGCTATACCTATACAAGATACAGTGCCAGGCCATTAGACATCAAAGGCTCCACAGCGCAGGCAACCTACAAAGGAGAAGTCAACATGATTTTTCCAGGAGCTCATTTCACTATAACAATAATAATCATGACTTTACACAGTGCCTTTGATCCAGACTGCCGAAGTACTTTGTTCTCTGATTGAGAAATTACATATAAGATAGGATTCAATTTGGCCATTATTCGCGTGTATTGGGAGGGTCAGCCTCCAATGATATTCAGCAATTCAAACCACAGTTCATCCACATAAAATCAAAGGGAAATTTTAAGTTTGTGGAAGAAAACATATGATCATCTTGGAGAGGATTTTGCTAAAATAAGTGGAGCTAATGGTCCTAATATGTGAGAAGTGCTTTAGGATCTTAAATAGTGCTGGGTAGCTAGGAGATCACTTCAAGTGTACTTGTAAGAAAAGTACCTACAGTGGCAGAGAGCATCAGTACCCACCTAGCGGAATAGTGTGCTCACTCAGACTGGACCACCCAGCCCCCACTTGACATCCAAAGTGACCTGCAGCATGGTTCCCACCAAAGACATGCCAGTAGAGGAGGTGAGGACAATGCCAGTAAGACCTTGGCCCTCCTGGTTGGAAATCCTCCCTGAGTTACCTCTACAAGAAAGAGGCAAGGGAAGATGGAAAGGATAATTAAAACTAAGGAGGAACCAAAGTACAAATCAACAAAATGGATCTAAATAAAGTAATTACAGGATCTGCAGCACAATACATAGGAACTGCAGATCTTTTTGGTTACTACTGAGGCTTCAGATCTCCTGGAAGTTCATGGCTTACCTTGGAAATCACATCTGTGGCAGGGGGAGAGTGAAGGGTTATGGTGCCTTCTAACAACCAAGCCCAGAACTGTCTTTTAACCTCACCACTTTATACTTCCTCAGCCATTAGCAAAATTAGCACGGCCTTGGCTCAGGGCAGGGTTATTAAGTAGGAAAACTGGAGAGATCAGGAATAAGTTGGTTCTCAGCAGAAAGGCAACCTCACATCCTAAGAAAGTCAGAGGGCAGAGAGTGAACACTCTGGCCTTCCTGATAATCACATCATGACCAAGACAGTTCCTTTGATGTGTCCTTCTGAAATATAAATTAACTTAATCACTTCTGATCTTGGGAAACAATTGACATTAGAGTGTTTTGACTGTGACACAATCACAGAGGGTAAAGACTATGTCTGTCTTAGCAAGTAGAGCAGCACAGGAGCAGCACTGGTTTGCAGAGGAGAAGAAACACCCCAAGCCAGACTCATTGTGGCAAAGTGAAGCAAGTGAAGCAAACCCTGTCTCAGCCATGCACTACTAGGGGTGTGGACTACTAGGGGATCTTTCTGGACCAGTGCAAACTCTTACAGCACACACAGCACCAAGAGCCATGCCTTATGACAGTGGGGCTTTCCTCAAGCATTTGGTCTTAAGCCTCTGTAAATGCCACCAGTGCAAATAGGAGCTATACTTTGGATTTAAACCAGTCAAGCTGCATTGAAATAAAACCCTTTGCTGCAAGATTCGAGAGATTACCAGTCTGCAGGCTGAACAATAGCTCCTATTTTGCTGCACACTGTTGTTCTCTTCTGGAAGTGGTTAACTTCAAGATGATGCAAATACTATTGTCAGCCCCTTTGACTCTCCCTGCTGACAATCTTAGCATTCAGCTAATGTCCCTCTCCCACAAACCCACACTGCCTCTCAAAGAGCCAAGAGTGCTTGTTGTCCCCTTCCCAGCTGCCAAAACCCTCCAGCTGCCTCCTAATTACCCCTATAATGTGCTTCTGCATATCCAATACACAGTTCTGCAGCACACTAAAAGTTTAAGGACAACATAAAATAAAGAAATATCAAATTAAGGAGCACAAGGGATGCTGGAGCAATGACGTTGTTAATTTTCCTGTTTAATTCACTGATAACAGCTATTTTTGATCCAAAACTGCTGTACAATAAAGTGCCACACTTGAGCACAGCTGAATGTCAGGGATTCATTGTTTAAGGTCAGAAGAGACCATTATGATCATCAAGTGTATCCTATTGCATAAGAGATCCAGAGTACCTCCCCCAGTCATTTCTAATGCTGCCCCATAACTTCTTTTTGAGCTGCCATGCATCTGGTAGAAAGTCACCTAATCTTGGCTTAAAGACTGCAAGGGCTGGAGAGTCTACCAGGATGTCAGAAAATTCATTTCTTTGGTTAGTTACCCTCACATGACAAGTGCACCTTTTTCTGTCCTCTGCATCTGGTTTGTCTCTGCTTCTAGCCACTGGATCTCACAATGTTGGGGTCTTTTCCTAAATGGAAGTCCCAATCAGAAATCTCTTTTCTACTGCAGTGCTTCTATGATGTTATCAAGCTGCCTTGTAATTTCTAAATTGTGTGAAGTAGATCAGTCCCCCGTAGTCTCCCACCACATGGAGTGCTTTGTGGCTCTTGTACATTTTCACAGTTCCCCTGTGAATGCTTTCATTTAGCCAGGCTTACTTTGGAGCGTGGAGGTCCTCGCATAAAGCCCAGTTCTTCCTTAAAGGTCATCAGACCATCAGAGTAGACAGTCAGTATCCTTAGAACTTGACTGCCCTTGGTAATGCTGTGCTCTTGTATATAAAAAGAGAAGAAATGTCCATGCCACTCAAAGCTCTGGCCATCCCCTAATTATTTTGCCCCAAGCTCTTCTGGTGGCTGGGTGAATGGGGACAGCCACCTCACTGGTGGGAGGTGGAAGAAGGCAGTTTGCAAGGCAAAGTTCCTGCTTGCCTCCAGCTATTACCGATAGGCACAGTGTGAGCCCTGTGCTCCTTCCTGCTCTCCTCCCTGCCAGCACACAGGTGCATCTGCCTGCCTGAAAGGTGCTGCCTCTTGCTAGTTGCTCAAAATATCTCCCCCTTCCACTTGACTGCACAAAAGCCGGACGGCTGTGTGCAGCTCCTAATATATCCAGGCAACACCTTGGTAGCAGGCTCTTTGCACGTATTTATTTATTTTTGGCACATCTGATCCTAGTGCCACGCACAGTGTGGAGAGGGTGAAGAGACGGGCAAAGGTGGTAATTAACTGCAGAACAAAAAGCCAAAGCAATGACTGGAGGAATGGCTCTGGGATGTGAGGCTGGCCAGGCATCTGAGAGAGAGGTTTCCCTTTGCCAGACCTCTTCACCCGTCCCTGCTTGTAATGCCCCCTGGTTTCCATGGGTCTTTTATCGAACCTGAAAATGCAGAATGAACCCCATAGCTAAAGTAGGAAACTTGAGTTTTCATCCTTAGAGCCCCATGGATAAACATCAAGCAGCAGGTATGATATTGCTGACTCAGCAGCCCTTTCTGGATTGTACTCATTCTGCTATGGGACATCATTAGAAGAGGTCGAGATATTTTGTTTTCATAGCTTTTTAACCTTTTCCTTCCCAAAACAGTGTTTGTATTTATTTTGGCACCTTGAATGTTTTGAAGAGAGGGTTGATTTGGATTTGCTAAAGCATTTTTTTCCCTTTAATCCCATTAAGTCAGTCTCTAATTCTTTCCAGGGTTCCCTTCTGTGGAGTTATTTCCTCTTGGAATCATTTACTTTCTGTGGATTGGGGGAATTAATGAGGCAGATGCCGCTCTCATTCTCATCTCTGTGAGCCCAAAACAACTTCAGCAGTTTCCTGGCACCAATCCAGATATTACTGGTGTAAATGAGGTCAGAATTTGGCTCGTCATGCTTACTTTTGCTAAGAGACAAAGAGATTGCTGAAAACAAGAAGTCTTGTGCAGGTTGGGAAAGCCCAGTTGGAAGTGGGTGAAGTCCGCAATTTCATTGAAAGGCTGAGTTTCAGCATTTCCCCACTGAGAGGCTTTGCTGGGCACCACAGGTAGTCACGGACATCCCAGAGCACTGGTAAGTGAGCCCTCAGGGAAACCAATCCAAAAGCAAAGACTTCGAGGAGCATCAGCATTGTCTATAGGAAGAATTGCAATGGCACAAACACAAGTCATGCCAATGCAAAGGAAGGTTAAGAAACATAGGGAAAGATCAACCGGCTCAGTCAGATAGCCTTCAGGGGCCTCACAGGGAAGGAGGAAGCAATCAGAAAACTGAGATACGTGCAAATGGCTAAGGGTTGGCATCAAAGGTCAGCACATATAACAAGGGATAACATTGAGAGAGACACGAAAAGGAAACATAACTAGCACAAGACAGGAAGGCGAGCAGGGATAGACTGGTGGTCAGAGGAAGGCTGAGGAAAACATCGGTCTGCCACCACCACAGCGGTGCCCCGAGCAGGTGCTGGCCCTGTCTGGGACCCTCCAGGAGCCCTCAGGAGCAGCAGAGGGAGCAGGGCTCCTCACAGAGCGGCACCCTGCCTGGCTGCCAAAAGGGGAAACAAGAGGAGCAAGGCCAGTCAGCTCGATTTCGGTTCCTGGAAATGCACTGGAACAAATAATTAAACAAACTAATCATCAGCACCTAGGAAACAACCAAGAGAAGAGGAACAGCCAGAGCTGATTTGCCAGGAGCAAATCATGTCAAATCGACCTAATTTCATCCTGCGACAGGGCTTGTGGATAGAGACAAAGCAGGAGACGTCTTGTATCTTGACTTTGGTAAGGCCTTTGGTACCATCTCACTTCATGTTACCCAATGTAAACTAAAAAAACATGCCCTAGACAAATTACCTTAAGGAAAGGGTGCAAAGCCGGTTGGAAGACTGTACTCAGAAAGAAGGTGTCTTTGTCAAAATACAGGGTCAACAGGGGTCCAGTCACCGGATGACAGAATAGTGAGCATCCTTATCAGACATGCAGATGACACCAAGTTGAGATGAGCTGCAAGGACATGAGAGAAGAGGTTTAGAATCAAAAATAATCCTGACATGTTAGAGAAAAGGTCTGAAAAAAAGGATGCAATTCAGTAAGGAAAGAAGCAAAGTTGTGCGCAGAGGTAGGTACAACCACCTGCACAGGGACAAAATGAGAGACAGCCGATTAGGCAGATGTGGAGCAGTACAGCAACTCAGGAACCTGAAATGAATAAAAAGTGCCATTTTGTTACGCACAAGGCAGTCAGCATACCAGGGCATTCAAAGAGGAGCTATGCCTGTGAAATACACAGCTGATCCTTCTGCTTTACCCAGTGCTGCTACGATCTTTATCCAGCTCAGGAGAGTCTGGAAGGAAGCAGGATGAAAGATCTAGAAAGCAGGACTTGCAAAGAAGCACTATTCAATGGGACTTGTTTACTCCAGCAAGAAGGAGATTAGGGGAGACACAGTAATTTTCAAGTATGCGAAAAATCTCTCCAGAGAAGGAGGGAATAAGCTGTTCTCCAGACAGTTCTCTGTATCTATTGCGAGCGTGGCAAGAAACAATGGGCCTGCACTGCAGCAAGAGAGGTTAAGGTTAGATGCTTGGCAAAGGGGAAGGATAACAGGCACTAAACCCACCTGCCCGTCAAGGATATGAAACCTCCATCCTCACTGGTGTTTAAAAGCAGGCTGGAAACTTCAGGAATGTTTCTGAAATCAGCCTCTTGAGGTCCTTTGTAGCCGTGGTTTTCTCTGATTCTGTGATGAATGGTGTTAAATGAATATAAATTACCTCACATGGGGACACTGACATTCAGGCTCAGTGATGAATAGTGATCAACGACAAAACTGTCAGCTTGCGGGGAGGCATCCAGTAGGGTTATTACTAGAAACTGGTGTTAGCTCCAGTTTTATTTACCATCTTCATTAATGATCTAGAAAAAGCATTAGACAGCTTGTTTATTAAAACTGCAATTGATACTATGTTAGGGAGGAGATGCAATCACCAGCCAGGAGCGGAATATAGCACAAAAGGACAAAAAAAGATATAGGACATGGGGAGAAAATGACCTAGCTCGAAGGACACACAGACTAATATGTCTAGGGAGGAAATAGTCCAAAATTAAGACACCCTATGGGAGGAGGAGACCCAAATGCAGTGAAAGACTTTGCAGGGTTAGCATACAGGAAATTGGACAGGACTTTACAATTTGTCACGTCAACAGAAAAAGTCTCCGGACAGTTTTGGGCTGCATGACATATCCCAGGGCAGAGAGATAAGCAACTGCCTGAGCGCTCTTGTGCAGTCTTCCCTTCTGGATGCCTCCTGACCAGCGCGGATGCCAGGCTGGAGGAGGAGCAGGGGGAACCAGCAAAAATAACTGCAAGCTGAGAAGACTGGCTTACAGGCAAAGAATTATATAGGTACTCTGTGGCAAAGTAACACCAGGTCCACGCTTCTGAAGTGTAGAGAAGCACATCAGAAAAGGTGCCCTTCTTTCCAGGCATAATTATGAGAGAAAAATTGGGCATTGCATTTGTATGAGATATTTTATACTAGGATTGCATGTTTCAGTTGGCTACAAAGCATTTTCAGATGGATACGCGACCCTCCCTGGGCCTCGTCCATCGCTGGCTGCCGGGGTCCACACTAGGAGGGAGCTGTGCGAGAGCTGAGGCATCGCCCCAGCACCTGCCTCGGGAGGTACAACCGGCAGAGTCCTGGGGAGTGCTGTTGCTGCCACACAGTTGTAAAGAAACGGATAGCAGGCTTGCTTTGTGTGGTCAGAGCCACACCAACATTCATTGATAACGGAGTTGCGTAAGCAAATCGACACGACAAGCCGTGTCGATCGGAGGGGGAGAAATCAGTGCTTCTCAGGGGGACAAATCAATAGAGAAAGAGGTGCTATTTTCAGGTTTCTGAAGAGGTATTACTGACAAAAAGAAAGCACAGATATAAAACTGTACTTGACAGAGTCCTTTAGAGACAAGATAAAGGTGAAGGTTTTTTTCTAACTTGTGATTTTGAGCCTTTTCACTCTTTGTCCAGATGGCTTTTGAGATTGAGGTCTAGAAGTGCAATGGTGTGTTTGTCCCAGCTGATACTGGAGCACACAGGCTTTGAACAATAAGGCTTTGTTCTTTTGCCAAATGCAGCAATGCCTGTGCTGTTGCTTGGGGGAAAAAAAAAAAAAAAGGAACAAACACATTAGGAAGTCACCGAAAATGAAATGATGGCTCACTTCAAGGAGTGCAGCAGCACACTGCGGAGATGAATGAGCTCTGCATGGTATGTGAGACCATGAAGAGGAGAGATCTTCAGCAATACACCCCTTTGCTCCCCACACACTTGCAGCGTGATGGAGGAGATGACCTTCAGATACATCCCCGGGATCAGCAGGCACCTGAAACACTTTGCAGGAGATCCCTGATGCCCACAGCTTTTTCAAGGAGTGGGGGCATTGCTGGCAGGGCACCGTGTGAGGGTGCACCATGCCTTTGAGGACCAGTCACTGCACAGCTCATTTGGTAGCTCTTTCCAGCAGAAGACTTCAAACAGGTCTCAGCAGCAAGGCTGGCATGCCAACGCTGCCAGCCATGGGACCACAGCTTGCCGAGGGGCCGGCAGCCCAGCTCCTACCTTGCAGTCCAGTGCCACCAGCCACAGGGAGGGAGCAGGGGGAAAATGCATTCACAAAGAAACTCAGGGGGAAAATAGGCAGGCGGAATAAGCACAGCAGTCCAGAAGAGTAAATTCACTGAACCTACATCCTTGATTTTGATGGGGCCTCTAATAGCAGAGTCGGTTATCTCCCAGAAAATGTGGGACTCTGTCAAAGCCGTTCCTCTCGCTTGCTCGACAATGGGAACCATGGGACCCCCAGTATGAACACAGCCAACACAAAGCTGAGCAGATGTTACCTTAAGCTCGTCCTCAGCTCATGGGGGAGGATTAACTGATATGAAACCACAGGAGCAGCCCAGGTGGGAAAGATTACTTCACTGGCGTATGAGCTCTTATTAGAGTTAGGGGAAAGGGCTGGTAGTTGTGTGTTATGTGCTGGGACCAATTATACTGGAAAACACAGAATGCAGCGAGGCGGAGGTTTGGGGGTGGGTGGAAAAGGAGATTAAACCTACACGGGTGTGTTAAAGCCAACTGAAGAAGAGAGAGGCAGAAAGAGAGAAAGAAAGAGAGAAGGTGTGCAGGGTGGTCAGGACAAGATTCACGTGAGCTCATCCAAATGCGTCTCAGGCCAGTAACCGCACAGCAATTGCTGTGTGCCCGTGCTCGCAAGTGCTGGGAACGGCAGGAACAAGGGGTGGGCTCTTCAGCTCTCTAATTCTCCTTCCTCATTTTGCAGAACTGCCACATGCTGAAATAGCAAATGATGTATGAAATGAAAAATTGCTCCCCCACCAATGCATATAGATGATGCAGAGAGTATTTGGCCATTACTTCCTTGCAGTAATATTTATCTACATTAATGCCTCGTTCAGAGGTAGCTGGAAATACCCAGAAAGTGACTGGCAAGGGGATCAGAAGAGAGATCGAGGAGAGAGGCAAAGAGGCAAGGCAGGCACTTAAGGAGGCAGATACGAAGCCTTTCCCCTATAAGCCACCAGCTCAGTTCTGGCCCACATTATTAGCAACCACAAGGCAATACTTTGGCACCCAAATCGAACCAGTTGCCTGTAAAGAGCAAATTCATTTAATGGAGACTTCAGAGGAGTCATTGCCATTTGGAGGTGACTTCAGGGCCGGTGTGGAACAAGCCGCTGGTTCCAGGCCAGCTCCTGTTGGGGAGGTATTTTCATAGCGAGAAACGCCAGCATGCCACAGGGTGCTGGGAGCCATCCCAACCATGAGTGGCCACAGAAGCAGGGGATGCTTCCCCGTGACAGCCCCGGGCAGAGGCACATCGCTGGGGCTCTCACCAAGGGGAACCATGGGCAGCCCCAGCCCCAGGCACAGCCGCTTGGTAGCTCTGTGCTGCCCCTGAAATGACTTCAGCCTCTGTCTTCATGGGGAAGCCTTCTGAAGTTCAACAGAGAATGCCAACCTCATCTATAGGGATTTTACATCACTCCATCCAATTTAAAGGGAAATGATTACTAGCCCAAAAATCCTACAAAAAAGATCTCATTTTTACGAAATATGTAGGCTTTCTAGTAACTTCTTTTGAGTGCTGTTGGCCCTGTTGCTGTTGAAATCTCAGAGAAGCTTCCCTCAGGACGGGGCTGCAGGTCTGCCCCTTGCCAGGGCACAAAACTGACTCCAAATTTCAATCTAAAACCAAACCACTCAAACCCAAACCACTCTCCACTTTTTGGCAGGGGATGGTGCCTGTTGCTTCAGGCTGCACCTTTCTACCCTGGTGCTGCAGCTTGCACCGAGCTCAGCCTGGTGCAGAAGGGGCTGCCTAAGGCAGGACAGCAGTTTGGAGGGTGGGATCCGCAGATAAATGTGTGAATCCTCCGGTTTTGTTTTTTGTTTTTTTTTTTTTTTAATTTTAGAGAGAAAGGGTAGCTGTGTCCTGCTAGAGCCGGTGACCCTGATGGAGCAGGAACAGCAACACCCAGAGGGCTGCTCAGCTCCTCTGCATGCTCACTGTCTGTCCCTCCTGCCTGACAGCCTGCTCTGACCTGACCAGGAGGACTGCAAAGCCCTTCCACACCTGCAGGCTAGAGATTATGAAGGCACAGCAACAGAGAGGAAAATGCCAGACTCGTTTCCAGTTTGTGGGAGGTTTCCCGGGAGCCCAGACACAGAGGGCTGGGTAAACTCAGTGCTCTGAGCAGCAGAGATTCACGGTGGAAGATCTTGGACAGAAACAGGGTGGGGGGAAAGTGTGGAGTTCTTGTGGAACCTGCTGCTCATTTGGGCGTGCTTGGTTGTTTCTCCCGGTAAATGCCTGGGAATTTCCTCATCTTTCTGTATGCGAGAAACACAACACTGGAGCACACTGTCGCGTTACTGCATGTAGCCAAACCCAAAAAGCTTCAATGCTTTTTGACAGCCCAGTCCTCTGCCTATCCTTGGTAGTACGCCCCAAGGCTTGGCATGGCGCTCTAGTTTGTAATCTCAACACACAGGATTGAGTTTCATAAGGTGTTGGCCAAGCACAGCATCGGCATTTAGCAGACAGTATTTAGTACCACTGACTTGCTGATGTCTGCTCATAGGACTACGATTGGAGAGGTCTTCCTGAAATTGTGGGAGAGGAGGCGGACCCAGCTGAATGCCTCTTGCAAGCACCCCTATCCTTGCACAGAAGTGCCAGCTTGCAAGATGGACCCAACGAAGTCAGTAGAAGAAGGAAAAAACATGCAGTCAGTCAAAGACACAGCTGGGTTCATTGTTAGCAAAAAAGACTACAGAAGAGCTCAGAGTGACTTACAAGGTAAGACAGCAAAATATGTTACACTTAAACAGCTAGAAACCAAGGGATCATACAAATCTACAAGATGCATATAGTATGTTGCTTTTACCTCCCCTTACACGCATTTTACCTCCCCATCACTAGAACAAAGCAACTGGAAATTGCTGATAACTACCTTTGCCCTCCTAAAACTTCTTTGGCACACTTAACTTTTCAACTTTGCAGGAGACTCTGGGTCCGACTTGACCTTCAAATACCAGGGAGTCGAGAGGAACGGCAAATATTATCCAAGGACAGGTTTTGGCTCTCTGCCTAGTGTCTGAAGCACTTTGTGTTGTCTCTGAGTGATAACACACTTACACGACACCAAAATATTTTTCAAGATAACACTAAAGATGTGATCCACAGAAACTTAGCTATCAAAAGTATTGACTGGAAGGTCTGGAAAACTAATCTATTTTCTGACCAGGGCTTTCAGACAGGCAGGAGCTCTAAAATGGTCAGTCCCAAAGCCCACACAAAGCTCACTGCATGCTGGACAGGACATGGGAAGTATTGGCTGGCTTAATGGGACTCACCAGCGTGTAAGTCTGGGATGATGCTACTGAACTTGGAGTTACGCCTTCCCATGCTGCTGCTGCCAACCTGGAAGACCACACTGACATGGCCACCTCATGACCAATCCTGCAGCCCTTTAGGAATTCCTTTGGCTGATAATTTGGTACGTGCTACTGGTCGACAGGAAGATCTGGCATTTGCTGCAGGAATTTAACTAAAAGGGAACCTCAAGTAAGGATTCTGCATTTGTCTGTGTTTTCCAGCTCACGCACTTGGGCAATACAACTGTGTAGGATACACATCCAAAACTCACTTGCACATGCACCCTGTTAGTTCTGCAGAAGTACTGTGGACCAGCGTGACTGTCCATAAGATGCACCAGAAACCTCTAGGAGCAAATTTAAACTTTTCACAAAATCAACGTTGAAGACAATACACATGTAATAGGCTAAAATCACCTGGCAAGAATACCAGACTCTACATGAGGGCCACAAAATCTATAGACTAGATTAATAAGCTGTCCTGGTTTTAGGTGCCACGGGCAGCGTGGTACAGCAAAAATGTGGCTAAAAGTCACTTGAATCTTAAGCTTTAAGTCACTTACGTAATGTGGAGACCCCCTAATCAAGCCTTTTTTGGAAAAAATCTCCCTGAAAAGCATGTGACTTTTGCTCTACCAAGATGATGAAAACCATTGAGACTACTTAGGCTGTATCTCCACACTTTTTCCCTAGAAAATCCCCAAATGCTTGTCTCTGGGAATGTTATTACATAAACCCAAAGAGAAAATAATTTTCACAGATTCCATAAGTACTAGATTTTACGAGGTCTCTTCCACACCCAAAATATGACTTCAAAATTTTACTGGCGCTCCTTGAATGGAAAGCTTGTTAAGGAAAGCTGGATAATAAAACATTAGCACTTGATTCAGTCCTCGCCCTTTCAAAGGATTCTGAAATACTCTTAGCCCAATATTTTCCTTGCAGGTTAATAGGAGATGATTTGGACATGGTTCACTGCAGAGAGAACACCACACTTTGCCAACCCTTTTAACTCAGGGGGTCTGAACCCTGGAAGGGGGCTGAGCCCTGGGGAAGTGCAGAAGCGGGTGCTCGCCCTCCCTGCAGAGCGAAGGAGGGGTCTCGCCTGGCACCCTCCCAGCTGTCCCTGCCCGCCGGCGATGGCAGGCTTGGGAGAGCCATTCTCAGGACCCACGGAGCCCACGCAGCAGAAACATGCACCAGCAGCATCTGGAGGCAGCGTGCACATACAGTTTTGCTTGCTGTTTATGTTTGGAATGTCTGGGTTGCTAATAATATATTTAAATGAGGTGTCCAATGGCCGCTGGGTGACTGAAAAATACAAGTGAAAACCTATTTATTTATTGTGCCTCCTCCAGCTCTTCCTCCTAAAAGATACCAGCACTCCAGCCGCGAGGAGAGACCAGGAATTTTGGCAGTGTCCAGGAGCAGATTTATCTAGGAAAACAGAGCAGCTTCTTAATCCGATGGAAAAGTTTTGCTGTGCTGAGCTGGAGGCAGAGCCTGTGTGTTGCGGGTCACTTGCTCCTCTGTGCAGGGCACCCACGGCTGTGCGGAGTTGTGCTTCTCCCATGTTCTCCCCCCGCGTTACCCCTGCCTTTCTGGAAGTCATACCAGCCGCCGAGGTGTGGGAACAGGCAGACAGCAGGCTGCTGCAGCCACCACCATAGCCAGCACCAGCCGGGCAGACCTTCGCTCTGCAATGGCACTGCAGTCATTTGTATTGCAGCCCTTCAAAATGCCTTCCTCCACAAATACCCACCAAGGAGCACTGGGTGGCTCCGGGATGTTTACAGGCTGTTTGTTGTTCTGCAGCTTGTTCCCCCGAGGTATGAAATGCGGTCGGTGAGCGGTGGGCTGGGGAAGCTTCACACCCTGCTGTCCCCCTCAGCACAGAGCCCAGGCGCTGTGGTCGGGGACACTGGTTTTAGATTGTGAAAAGGACTTCCAGCATCTGATTTATGCTGCGCAATTGCTTTCGTTTTGAATTTCAGTCAGCTTGGACACCAAGGAGAGATGAGCGCGAGCGATTAAGAATCACAGGCTGTCATCACCCTTTCCCTCCCACTGCCATTGTTCTGGTGCAACGCTCCTAAAAAAGCACTGGGACTACCTTTGGGAGCAGCAGCCTTTCTGCTATTGCCATCAGACCTGTTTCTGCACTACCTCCCACTGTCGTGCTTGCATAAAAATCTGCACTGAACATAGTTGGTGGAAAGGAGCATTTGCTCTCAACTGGTGCAGCACCAGCTGATGGTGCATGGACTAGAGATTGCCTGACTCCTTTCCCTGTGCAGTTCTCGCTCGGGGTGCTGCACACTTCTCCTTGAGTGTAATGTGTCCTGCAAGGGGCCCTGAGTGGAAAAGCCCTGCACAAGGCAAATTCCCAGGCAGCTGCAGAAGGCTGGAGTCACCTTCCTGAGAGACTTTTTAATATGCACGGCAATGCTGGGCAGCACACTGGGTATGGAGTGCCAGCCAGCTCTGCCAACCCTTGTAGTGGCACAAGCAAGGGGCAGCAAACTGTGGCCCAGGGAGGGTGAGAAGGCAGGGTGGGCTCCAGCCTGGAAGCCCATCTCCTGTGAACTTATGCCTTTGGGCTCCTTGACTCCAAGCGATCACTGAACAACACAGCCCCCTCTCTGTTTTGATGGTTTAAATCCTTATAAACAGAGCGCTTGTTCTTTTTTCTTTAGCGTCCTTTGTGGTTTCATGAAAACGCCGGATGCTGCAGAAGGCTGAAGCATGAAAGGTTCCTCTCTCCATCCTGTCCTCCCCGTCCAGCAACCACACTAAAAAGAAACCACCAAATAAAGCGCTTGCAAATACCTGAGCCGACAGCCCCGGTGATGGAAAGCTCTCCAGTTATTCATAGACCAAATCGAGCCCGGGCAGCAGCTGTGTGAGTTTCCCAGCTTGGCCCTCGCCAGCGCCGATGGAGGCCAACCCAAAGGGCCCCACCTCGCTTCACACTTTCCTCGTTCATTCAAGCCCTTGGCAGCTCTGCCAGCCAGGCTGCCGGCCACAGGGTGGGTGCTTCTAGCAAGGAGACGCCGGGGGGGATGGCTGGAGCTACCCAAACATGAGATCAGGGAGGAGGCAAGCCATCATCTTCTGAAAAACACTTCTAAGCCAATGCTGCAAGCAGCTCTGTGGGTGAGAGTTAAAGCTTTTCATCGCTGAAACCTTAGGTTCCTGTTTACCAAACATTTGTTCACTCTTTATGCATTTGAGTGAATGAGGAAATGAACCACAAGGCCTGGGCACAAAAGCCAAAACCCTGCTTAAGTATGTAAATCACCCTCATGCAACTTTCTGTGCCTACTTCGGGCTTGAAAAGCGAATCGCTCTCCTCAGATTTGTTGCTTCTCATGAGTTCCTGACACCTCCTGGTTCACCACCGAGCCACCATGAGCGCAGCCCCTGCTCTCCTGGCAGCTCCATCACCGTGTTCACGAAGGCAGAGGCAAGTTGCTGAGAAAGTCAGGCACTCCCCTGCCCAGTGCTCCCATTGCCAGTCCTACCTTACACGTGGCACACGTCTCACTGGGGCAGCAAAGGCAGAAAGACCTACATTCTCCTCTCCAGCCTCAGGGTCGGGGTTGCTGCCATCCTGCCCCAGACCAATGCCCTCTAAATAAACTCACAAGGCACAAATTCTACTTTTCCCGAGGAGATCCGCCATCCCAGACCTGTTTCTTATGCCCAGCTCGAGCTCCTTGCTTGCCAGTCTCTCCAGCACCTCACACTCTCTTCTTCCTTACCAGAAGCAGCCTCTTCAGACATCTCTTTCTTGTACCCAAAACAGAGCAAACCCTCTGAAGCCCAGAAAAAGCTCACAGAGACAGATGCCCCCACGATCTGGAAGGGGGATGAGATTTTGCATGTCTGGTGTAACAGAGAAGAGAGGCCACCCTGCTGACGCTGCAGCTGCCCCAGGCTCAGCTTCTGGCCCCTATGTGGTGTTGCAAAACCACAAGGGCACCAGCCCCACTGTGAGTTGTGGGGGTTATCTGCAGGGCAGCATCTCTGTTTCATACCATCATAGAATGGTTAGAGTTGGAAGGGACCTTAAAGATCACCTAGTTCCAACCCCCCTGCCATGGGCAGGGACACCTCCCACTAGACCAGGCTGCTCAAAGCCCCATCCAGCCTGGCCTTGAGCACTTCCAGGGATGGGGCATCCACTGCTTCTCTGGGCAACCTGTTCCAGTGCCTCACCACCCTCAGAGTGAAGAATTTCTTCCAAATAGCTAATCTAAATCTCCCCTCTTTCAGTTTAAAATTGTTACCCCTCATCCTATCACTACACTCCCTGATAAAGAGTCTCTCCCCATCTTTCCTGTAGGCTCCCTTTACACACTGGAAGGCCACTATACGGTCTCCCTGGAGCCTTCTCTTCTCCAGGCTGAGCAACCCCAACTCTCTCAGCCTGTCCTCATAGGAGAGGTGCTCCAGATACAGATACATTTCACCCGATAGATCTTCCCATGCACATCCAGACAAAGGACACTCATAAGACAAACAATCCTGGCTATTTCCTCAAGCTGATAGCACATGAAGAGGGAGAAGGGACACAGCTGTTTGGCTTCCAGCAGTCCTCAATCCCAGGAGGTCAGAGCCCCGCTTCCAGGAGGTCTGGAGCCTTTCAACTCTCCCCAAGCACTGACCCCTCTCCCTCACACCTCTGTTGCCTCTTTGTTTCTCTGCACAGTCTCCCTGTCTCCCAAGAGCACCGCTGCTTTCCCAGACAAGCTCAAGCACCAGAGAAATGAAATGCACCCACTAGGCGAGGAGAAGGGGCTTGGCGGGGCAGAGGAGCAGGCCCACGCTCAAGGCAGTGGCAGGTAGGGGAGAGGGTCTTCCAAAAGGCTGATGATGCACAGCACCCACTCCACTTTCCCACCTGCCTCTCTAGCGAGGGGGGGAGCATTGAAACTCACCCCACCTGCAGCACACCTGATGTTTTCATTCCTCTCTTTGCTGTGAGCAGCTTGATCTCTTGTTGAAACTCAGGCTGGATGATCTGACATGCTATCAAATCTCAAGATGGTTGTTGATGCTCCTTGAATTCATCAGCAGAGAGTTATAGTTTTGGTAGACAGTTTCACTATTTATTTTCTGCTGTCTCACCCCACAGAGGCCTTTGGATATCACACCTTTATCTTGCTTAGGATACGTGCAGCCCAGCACAGCTCCTCACCACATTGTGTACCCAGAAACACCTGGAGTCTACTTCCCTGTCACCCATTATCACACTTATGTTGCTGCCCTTGCCCCAGTGGGGTGCTTTTTCTCATTGGGCTCAACAGAGTAATGCTGTGGTCGTTCACGCAGGAGCTCCAGGCCCCTGTATCTGCAAGTGCTTTTTATCCACCCAGGCTGAAGTCCTTTGGGCTGGTGGTGTGGCCATGCCCTCACCAGCCACTGGAAGAGTCACTGGGGGGCAACTGGTCTGTTTGATCCTGCAAACACCACTCCTATCATAGGCTGCACAACTGAAATCTGGAAGAATTTGGTCCAAAGCATTAAGTGAGTCTCTTGCCTCATGCAGGAATAAATGCAGTAAAGAGGACGGGTTTGCTGGTAAGCACAGTTTGCAAGGTCTACGTGCTTGGACTTTAGACACAAATGTTCCCTTTCCTAATGATTTCTTACTGTTTTCTTAATCAATCCAAAGACTAGGATTAGTTTACGCAAGCCAGAGGCATGCTCTGGTCCCACGGTGGGACTTCTTACTGTCCTGGCCGGAAGGGAGCTGCAGTGCTCCAGCCAAGCTGGAGCTTTTCCCAAGCCAGTTTCCCCTCCCCACTGGAGGGGAAACCCAGTGGACCATTACTTTGAAGCATATCTCTGAACACACTGTCGGAGGAGTTTAAATTGTGATCAAGATCCATAGGTACCCAGCTTCCATTGATTTCACTGTGGCTAAGAGACCAAAACATCTTTAGGTGTCTCTAAGTTAAGCCTAGGTTGAGGTCCTTGCTGGGGTAGGCCTGATACGAGCAGGATAAAATATTGCCTGGCGAGGAGTTACAGTCTGAGTTTAAGGGTAAGGTGCAACATAAGACTGTGCAGACAAGGGTGGAAAGTGTCAGAACAAAACAATAAAACAGAAACTCGCTGCATACTAGGCAACGGTTTCAACTCGCTGCCTGCCTGTTTTATCACACTGGAGGACTCAGAGACATCTCTCAAAGACATTAGTGCACCTTTCTTAGCTTTGGCTTTCTACTTCTTGTGCCTCCCAGAGACATTCATATCAAGAAAGTGTCACTGGAGTGAGCCATCTCCTAAATTTTGTACCAGGCGGGAATTTATATGCCACCAGAAGCTCAGATGCAGAGTAACTCTCTTCCAAACAGCTCCCTTGGGGAAGGAAAAAGTGCAACAATAAACACAGAGACGAGGACTTACAATGCAAACACTAGGCACCTCTGTGTGACGCAAATTAGCTGCCCCCACTATGTGCACATCAAGCCCTGCCTCGCCTCTGCCCTGCCTCGAAACGGGATTCTTGCATCGCAAGTATGTGCCGTGTCCCGCTGGTCACCAGAGAGCAAGAGTGCTTCGCAGTCGTAGCTAGCAAATAACAATGCTGCTTTTTACTGGGGAGCACATGCAAATGCAGCAACTACCCGGAGAGAAAAGCAATACCTGCTCCATTCCTTTCCAGCACTGGGAGAGCAAACCAGTTGCAGCAATTGCCACGCACAAGTGACAATTCACTCATTGCTCACCACTCCTGGCTTTGTGGGAAGGATCCCCCATGAGATAGCTGGCTCAGCTCCTGATTGCTTGGGTTGGAGTATGACCCAAGCCCAGCATTAGCAGCCCAAACAATCTTCCCCAGGCATTTTCACAGGCATGCTCTAATATTAAAAATAATCAGGGTTGTCCACATCCACTTCCAAGACCTCCGCCCCGCCGTGAGACTGCTGCTGCCATAGGTGCAGTGCCCTCAGCTCTGGATGAACGGCACTCGGTGGGAGCAAGTGCTACAACAGAGGCTCCGTCGCTGTCATTTCCCCAGCTCTGCCCACAAATATAAATGTAAAAAAAAAAGTTGCACGGCTGGCACAGCTAGAATGCATCTTGGCTCACCCTGAATATTCATTCCTCAGCTTTTGCTGAAGGCCTTTAAAAACAGGAGAGCTCACCAGAACAGTTGCTGCTTCCTTGTGTTATCTTATTTTAGAAGGGGCTGCCCTGTAGAAGATTAAGTACCTTTATGAAGTATATAACTAACACATCACTTGGCTAAGCAGACCAAGCCCGCTGCCCTATAGTCTCCTTCACATTTTCATTAAATCTAAAATCAGTTAATATTATCTAATATATATGCAGTGGCATCAGAGACTCTAAGCTGCATAAGAATTTTGAATTAAAAGTACAGAACAACCCGAAACTGTCTTTGCAAAAAAAAATCAGAGCACCCAAGGGCTCAGTCTGGCCTCACAGAGACACGGCATTTCCATGAAATGGCTGTGAGCTGAATAAGCGCTCTGGGTATTAATATTCAAAGCAGGGCATCACATATGGCTTATGAAACACCTCTTCATGTGGATTAAAGACCTGTTCTCAAGGCAGTGAGCTTCACACTACAACTGGAGCCACTAGGCTCCAAATTCATTACCATAGCACACTTACTGGATAAAAAAAAAATAAAAAATTGGAAGGCTTCCCTTTCTATTAGCCTCCCTCTCTAACTATTAAGATTCAGTCTCATACCTGACTTGACTAATGATGAGTTCCAAGAGACTGAACCCAGACTTCAGAGCAGCAGAGCCACTCTGAGTAACCTCTGGCTCAAGGTGAGAAGCCCACGTGGGATTAGTCCAAGCTGCAACCAGGTGGAAACATTAATGGCCATTGCTAAGGGAGCTGTGGAGGGGTTTTCCTTGACCAGTGAGGACAGCAGTGTCTTTCCAAGAACTGTGCTAGCTGACCTGGTTTGTAGTCTGTGCTCCTGTTTACCCACACAGGCTGCTGCACGGTCCCCAGGCACATTCTGCTGACCAGGACAACGTGCTACCATCCCACTGGCATCATTAGCACTCAAATGGGAATGCAGACATTAGGGACCTAATTACGCTTAGACAAGGACCTTAATGCAGGGTAATGAAACCCTCTGTGGATGCTTTCTATGTATTTTACTTGAATGAAAGTCAGTTTTTTGTTTCTGGTCAAATATATGTTGGTTTATATATGTATATAGCACGCACACACGTAAGTTTGATTTGGTAACAGTTCCCCATTGCAGTGAAACATCATCTCACACTGTGGTGCAATATCTTCCATCCGTGTTTGGCTGCTGAAAAAATGAATGCCTCCTGGCCGAGGAGGGCATATTCGTCACTGTGGTATCACTCAATATGCAAGAAGTGATGCAGAGCACCTGTTGGGTTTATTTGCCCTGCACGTGGCTCCTCTGACTGCTAGCTCTGCTCAGTGCTCCAGACGGAAAGAAGAGGTTTTGGTCTGTTCCAGTGTACCTGTCCCTGTTTTCAGAAAACATTTCCCTAAGTAGGCCAAAAACGTCTCTTAAATCTTGAGCTTTAGAGGATACATTTGTAAGGCAACACACAAAGGAAAGGGGTGACCAGCTGTTCTACTTTTGGAGGTACTGTCCTAGTTCTCAGAAGCCAATCTGCACTGCACCTCCCATAGAGGAGAGAGGCCAAATGTCCTACTTTCTGTTCTTGGTGGCCTATTTGTCCTACCATGAGAAAATAAGGTGTGTGACTGCAGATATGAGAACAGAACAAACCCTCCCCACCGTATGCCTGCACAGAAAGCCAACAGAGAAGCAAAAGGCCCAGACCACTTCCAACCTATGTCTCAAAATCCTGCCCATTCAGCTCAGACTCTTGTCTTGCAGCTATGTCAAGGTGCAGCGAATGCTATTAAAAACTGGTTTCCCTGTCCTCTAATGTCACCTCCACTCTGAAATCTCACCTTGTTAACACATGCAGTTCACTGCTCCATCTCAGCTAGTGGGAGCGTATTATCGCTTAGCTCTGATTCAGCAAGACAACTACATTCACACATTGCCTATGCTTGTTCAGTAGGGCAGCAAGGGACACTCCTGAAGCTGTTTTTAACTCTATTAGGCATGCACTTAAACTTGTCATGGATGTAAGTGCTTGGCTAGACTGACGCCATGATGAAAAAAAGGCTAGTACGTCAGAGGGCCAAGCTTTGAACTGAGAATATTTTTGATCATAAATTTCAGAAAAAAATCTTTAAATACAAAGATTTTCCTCTGGAAATTTTTCACAAGCATAAAAGTAATATACTCAGTAAAGATCCTGTTCCTGAGCAGTGGTGGCAGCAGGCTGCTGTGAAAATTCAGGCTTCAGCAAGGCAGTGGATGAACACAGCACCTTTCTGCATTGTCTGTATTAAGCTTTAGCCAACCAATGTGCACTGAATCCCTAAATTAGAGACGAAACGGGTAAAATTAGAGAGCATGGGTAAAATTAGAGAGCATCCCTAAATTAGAAGCACCACCCACTTTTTCTCCTGCAGCATTTACTGTCAGTCTCAATCGTCGTCTTCTTCTTGTCATCATCAACCTGGGTAAGAGGCATGGAGGAGCTTCACATTTGCTTAGACGACTTTAACACCAGAGCCGCTCTGTCAGTTATGCAGACGGCAGGCGGCGGAAAGGGAGTGAGACCATCCGTGCAGTTTACCCTTCAAATATCCACAAAAGCTGTATTCCTAAGGAAGGACAGAACTTGGACTTCTCAGGCCTTATTCAGCTTCTCAGAGCTAGTTATCTCTGCTGGCAAGGTTTCATACGCATGCACATCCCTTTTTCCCTGGGCATTCATCTCCCATGGTGCCAGGGATTACATTCATACAGGCCTTTTTAAAATCTTCTCTAGTCCAAATAGCGTATGGCAGAGTTTCCTGATCTTTTGGGGGTTACATCTCAGTAGATAGAGAAAGCTGACCCGACAGATCAGATCTGCTGTTTCACACCCTCGGTTTCACACCTCTCCATTCACAAGCTGCTTTGCATTTCTCTTTACTCTGCAGTTTCAAACTTTGTAAACTTTGATCAGAAGTTTGATCACAGGGTGCCAGGGATTTGGGGGCAGAAACAAGAACCTGCTCCCCCTTCTTTGTTCAAAGCATCTATCCCCCAATATCAGCAACTGGTGTTTATAAAAAAACAGGTAATGCGCTTTCAGAGAAGATGTATTGCATTCTATGTTTGGCATTTTGGTTTCAGTTAAAGCATAATTAAACTTCTCAAAAATAAGGAGTTTGGAAATACTACTTGCTGCTTACAATTTGGGAAGAAAAAAAAAAAAAAACAACCAGCATTTCCGTATTTACTTCTGAGAGTAGACGTCACTTGTCCTTCACTTTCTGCACAGACAATAATAGTGGGTTTAGCCATCTCGTTACTGTAGCCATGAATAGCCGAGAATGGAAAAATCAACATCTGAAACTGGGTGAGCTTTTGATGCTACCTCTGTGTGACAGCTTTAACAAGACTCCCACCCCTGGTGAGTCACTAACTCTCCCCGCAAAGCCCTGGCTGGAGCGGGAAGCGTGAGCATGCGTTGTACACAAAGCCCTGTGGCAGGGAGAAGTTTTCAGCTGGGTTTGTGTGGTGCTCCCTCTGACCCTGCCACATCCCATCCTCACTGCGGTCTGCAGCACATCTGCAGGGTCCTCAAAGCATCTGCTGGGGGCTCCTGGTAAAATGTCTCTGCATTTCCTGGAGACTTGGGATTTCCTCCAACACTAAGGACACTTGAAATGGTGCAAGCGAGCAGCCTTTAGCCCCACTGCAGAGGCAGGCAGACTGTGACAAGATGTTAGGGTCAGTTAATCTAGTGCTTGGCAGCGTCTCATGGCTCTGTGGGAATAGTGCGGTTAATGCACTTTTCTGATTACAGCAGTAGTTATTAACCAAAAGACATGCTGAGTGGGTAAAGGTGGGTGAGTCTCAGCTCCCTGGCTCATATGGGAAGAAAAAAGCACCCCCAGAAATTCAGAGTTTGCAGCAAAAGGATGTCTTTTGTGAAAAGATGCTAGACATCATAGAATCAGAGAATTGTCTAGTTTGGAAGGGACCTTTAAGATCATTGAGTCCAACCATCAACCTAACACGGACAAAACCACCACTAAACCATGTCCCTAAGCACCACATCTACCCGTCTTTTAAATACCTCCAGGGATGGCGATTCCATCACTTCCCTGGGCAGCCTGTTCCAATGCTTGATAACCCTTTCTGTGAAGAAATTTTTCCAAATATCCACCCTAAACCTCCCCTGGCATAACTTGAGGCCATTTCCTCTTGTCCTATCGCTTGTTACTCGGGAGAAGGGACCGACCCCCATCTCACTACACCCTCCTTTCAGGTAGTTGTAGAGAGCAATAAGGTCCCCCCCTCAGCCTCCTTTTCTCCAGGCTGAACAACCCCAGCTCCCTCAGCTGCTCCTCATAAGACTTGTTCTCCAGACCCCTCACCAGCTTTGCTGCCCCCCCACACCCGCCTTGTTTGGTTATCGGCCGAGGCAGGAACGCTCTGTGCTGCTGGAGGTGGGGTGCTGCTGAAGTGGGGGTGTCAGGCAGGAGGGGAGCGATGCGGCGGAGCCAGCCCAAGAGCCAGTGGCAGGGCCCCGCTGGGCAGCCCAGAGATAAGGGCCCTGGCCCGGCGCAGGCTCGGCAGGACGGCTGGCACAGAGCGGCCGAGACTGGCTCTGCCTGCCCTCATGTTGTCAGGACGAGCCCCGCGGAGCACGGCTATTATTTGCTTTAGAGGATGCATTTTTGGCACCCAGCGTGCCATATGTTGCTGTCACCCTTTTGACAACTCCGTAATCTCGTCTTTCCCTTCCAGTGTTGTTGTCCCAGTTTCCAAGGAGCAGACAAGAAGGATTTACTCTTCTGGAGTGGGATAATTCCTCACCAGGAAAGAAATGAGCAGAGACAGACCTGGGAAATTCTTCACTTGTCTATTTTTATTTACAGTGGAGTTCCTGTTATTACCTTGAACAAAAATAGCAGAACAGCAAGGCTGCAGCCAAGTTTCCTTTGCCTTTCTGTGGGAGCCCATCGACACCCGCCCTCGGCCGCAGCCCCCTCCCACCCACCGCCTGTCCCCACAGCTCAGCCCGAGGATGGGCATCAGTGGTAGCCCCCCACCTCGCAGGCTTGCCTGGTGGCACATCACTGAGCATGCTTGGCCAAAACAGCACTTACATCTCCCGGCATGTCCTGTCTACACCTCACGGGCCTGAGACGGCTGGTAGTGGCCGGCATCAGTGCCGGCAGCAATGAGAAGATCCCGATGGGGCACATTGCCCCCACGTTCTCCCCTCCAAGGTGGTAGAGTGAAACCACCCGGGGTTAATATTCACCAGCAGAAGCAAAGGGGTGGCGATCCCCCTGTCAAAAAGTAACACAGGCTGTACTAAAGTACTGCCAAAAGATGACACAAAAAGGCAGAAAAGTGGTACTGCCTCCACAGGTAACAGCCTCCATGTTGAGAGGCTTTCAGGTTTCCAGCAAGGTTACACTACGCCTGCAGAGACACAGAGGGGAGAGCAAGTGGCCGCACCTGAGTTATCATCCGATGAGTTACCATCTTTTGGATGAGGCAAAATCACAGGCTGTTTTTCAAGTGCTTCTCCTTTAAAAAGCAGTTGCCAATTTTCACAGCAAACCTGAGTTTTGGACATAATCTTCAAATCCATCATATTTTATCTTCAGAAAAAAGGCAGAATTTGCCTTTTACAAAGCCACGGAGCTGCCAACTGCTTCTCACATCCTCCCCAGCAAGGACATACACGCAGGACAAGGTTTTCAAAGCACCTCCAGGGACTAAGCACCCATCTCCTGTTGACCATCAATGGGGCGAGTGCACCTAACTCCCTTAAGCTCCTCTGGAGATCTCATCCTTTGATGTAATTTCAAAGACTTCAAAACTAAGGTTTGTCTCTTTGAGGCACGAAGAAAAGGAGGAGTGTGGAAGCGTTAAAGCAACTCATCTTAAAGCCCTCTGCCTAGTCCTGCCAGGGTGCAGAGCACCATCGGGGAGCATGGGGTGGCTCACCAAGGGGGGAGCCTTCCCTGGCTTACCCTGCAGCTGGGATGCCCGTGACTACCCTCTCCCAGGGAGGAAAGGGATGGAACCAAGGAAGATGGTGGCAGAGCCAGCACCTTGGCCTGGGGTTTGAAGGGCCTGCAGCAAGGGAGTGATATCTCCTACCCAGGGAGAACAGGGTGCTCAACACCCTGAGTGCTCATCCTGGCCTTACGGCAGTGGAGGCATGGGCCTTGCTCTTGGTCGGAAGCAGGAGACCTGTTTCAGCCAGCTTTGTTTCAAGCACAAGCCCTTTCTTCCCTCCCCACCTTTCCCACATCTGTTTTCCTTGACACCAACCGGAAAATCCTCTGAAACATTTCAGCCTCTGAGATAGTAAGTTGCTGCTACAAGCTTCATGAAAATGTGCAGCTGGACAGGGTCTCCACAAATCCTCCTTCAAAGGGAAAGAATTATTACACCTTATTGGGCATCAGAGAATTCAGTCTTCAGCCCGTGGCCTGCTCTTAAATGGAGTTGCTGGGTTTGAATACATGCAAACTGTAAAGTTTTTTCCTATGATTATAGTATCCATAGCAGTGCTAGTGTGAGTAGATTCTCTGAGTGCTCATTTTCCTCAGTATTACGAGAACTCAATCAAAGTCAGCCCTCCGCGCTGTGAGAACCATATAAATCCATAGGAAAAAAAGCAGTCTTAAATAGTTCCACTACTCACTGAACACTTTTAAGACAAAAAAAAAAAAAAACCTAGACCAGGCAACCAAAACAAAAAGTTGTGTTTTGCGGTTTGCCCAGGGAGGGGAGAGACGGGGGGTTTAGGGGGGTTCCTTTGTCAATTTTGCTACAAAAAAATGTGATAGGCTGAACCTGGTTTTATCTCATTAGAAATCCTTTCTGGCTGTTATTTGCTTTCATTCGGACAGCAGGCCAGCTCCCCAGTCACACGCAGCAGTTCATCCGTGCCCCAGCCGCTCCGGGAGGCTGGCCCCGGGCGGGAGAGCCAGGCTCAGGAAAGGCGGCGGCAGCAGCCGCCTGGAGTTCATCCTCTGACCTCCCATCCTGCTCCTCGCAATGATGTCATTTTCGCAAAGTGCAAAGTAGGCGCCTGTTTCTGTTTCCATTGCAGTATCGCCACCAGCGACGATAAGGATGATTTATTTTGATTACAGTACCCAGGCACTCCAGTCAAACAGGCAGGCCCCCCGCGTGCCAGATACAGGGCAAAACAAGAAACGCTGAAGGTCACCTCCTCCCCGGTGAACTTGCCGTCTGGGAGAGAGCTTGTGCGAATACCTTAGCAGTGTAAATACCATCCTACGGTTTACTAATGACCTCAATGAATCAAGAGGGGGCCTTTGTTTACCTTATGAAAACTTCCCGAAATAGCACAGCAAACAGAAACTTTGCTTGTGCCTCCAGTAAGCTCTTCGCCGTCCCCACGGTCCCACCTCTGGAGCGGGGCAGCAGGGGAAGCCCCCGGCAGCAGCTCTGCTCCGCTGCCGTCCCTGCAAAAGGTGCCGTAGCCCTGCCAAGCACCGGCTGCTCCCTCCTTCCTCTTGCGGCTCCCTGGGGCCATATTTTGCCCGCGGCACAGCCAGCTTTTACATATCCCCAGGGTCAAGAGAAGGAGGGGAAAAGCCTGTTTGAGGAAATGGGGATTAGCCGGCACCGCTGCTTGCTCCACTGTGTTTTACTGGCCTCCATGTAGCACATTCACCAGAGGTGTCGCGGCTCCCACCGCCCCACGGCACAGACGCCGTGCATCCCCCGGTGCAGGGATGTGTGCTTCCCCGAGCTGCTGAGGGCTGCCACCCTGCCGCCGTGGCTCACAATGTGACTTCTCAGCCCAGAAATCCCACCAAAGCCAGTGGAAGGGCTCACGTCACCAGATAGGGCTGACGCCTATGGGACCGAGCGGGGCAGCAGGGAAAGGGAGCGCGGGGCTAAGCAGAGATGAATGGGTGTACTGTTTCTGCCTGCCTGCCTGCCTGCCTGCCTGCCGTTTTATTAAGTGCAACATCTTTCATAAGATGTTAGAGCTGGTTGACATTTCTCAGCCAACACTTTTTAAGAAAAATTTCAGCCAAAAGTTGCTTTCAGAAAACCTTCTAGTTGCAGTAAAAAGGTGCCAACTTTATTATTTTTTTCTGTTTTCACAGAAAAAGTCTATTTTTTTTTCTTTTTTTTTACTGTTTGTTATTCCTTCTCCATTCCTTCAGCTCAAAAAAAAAACAAAAACAAAAACAAAAAAAACCAAACCAGAGCGTAAAACTATTATAGGGCAGTAGGTTTTGGATTAATGTTGACAACCATTCAATAGTACTTCAGTCAGCACGACTTGTTTTTGTGAAAATCCTGAGCTGCTTTCAAACTCTTCAAGCAACACTAAAGAATACCAGGTGTCACTTCTTAGACAGCTTTTTCATCAAATCAGGGGTCTGCACCCCAATGTTGCCAAAGTCTGGGTGGGGTTGATTTGGGTCCCTCTCTAGCAGTAGCTGTACCCAAGGCTGATAGGGATGGAGTTAATCCAGGCAGGAGGGGTACATTCCCCAAGCCACAGCATGCCAGGAAGAGATCAGGGCCGCAGCTCCGGGCTGGGGACAGGCAGCACCATCACAGGTTGGTGGGACTTGCAGGCAACACATGGGCCAAAGAGAGCATGAAAGGCAGGGCTGAAAACTTCGGCATGGGTAGCGCTGTGGCAGTACCGCTCCCTCCCCAAAATCCCGGCTTCCTCCGGCAGCTGTTCCCAGGGCTGCAAAAACAAAAGGCACGAGAAGAGAAGGAGGCCCAGGAAAAAACAAGCTACAGCGATAGAGTGTGGCTATCATAAATGGCTAATTTCAGGAGCTTAAGGCAAGTCTTGTTGCGGGCATCGTAATGGCACGCTGGCTGCATCCATTATGTATGGAAACAGAAATTTGCTGATTCAGCTGTGAGGGCTTTTGAAGTGATGGCAGCTGAATTTGCACTGAGGTTTCATCTGTCAATTCATCCTTTTAACTGAACAGGCATGTTTTTAACAAGCCGCCGCTTCTCCAGCCTGACAAATGGTTTCCAAGACATCCCTTCTCTTTCAGCTGTTTGTCACTCACTCGTGCTCCTTCAGGTATGGACTTCTTCTTTTTTTTTTTTTTTTTTTTTTTCCACAGCAGAGCACTCCCCCTTCCTCTCCAGCCCATCTGGCTGCGCAGCATCACACTGCAGAAATTCTTAATGCAGCACCAGAAGAAAAGAAAACAGCTGGGGAAAGGTTACCGTGTCACATGCCCTCCTCCACAGATGCTCTAAGCTGATATGCTCAGCTCTCAGTATCCGGGGTAATGAGGGCGAAGAAAGAAAACAAAACAAATAATACAAAATACGATAATACCGTTACCTTTGAAAAAGCAAATTTAAGATGCAGTATGAGGTTATAAATAAAAAGAAAAAAAATGGTGTGCATTATACTTTATAATGGCTCTGAAAGAGTTCTGGGGTTTTTAAACATGGCACATCTAATCTGCAGCTCAGATAATGCACCCACGGATAATCGAGAGTTGACTGTAAAAAAATCTTATTTTGAATGACAGCTTGAAAAGTTCATGCACATTTCTCATGACAAATACCCTAATTATCACTTCCATCAATAGACTTTTAACACATATTCCGGGCACTACAGGCAGGAGAAAAAAACCCAAGCGGGAAGTACCAGAGCCTTATCATTCAGATGATAAAAAAGCCCAAATTCTAAGCAGTGTCACAAAAGACCAGAGGTCAGCTCAGACGAGGATGGGATTTCTACCTATACATCAAGACCGCTCACTGTTGCCAATGTTACAAGTCGTGATAACAGAGTTTGTAGAAGTGGCCCTCAAACTTAAATTTCACAGCTTAAGCCGAGCTCTAATTAGCAGCAGGCAGGGCAGAGCATGTCCGGGGGCCACAAGCTCCCTCCACAGCTCACTGCCTGGCACAGACAACAAAACCCAGCCTGAGCTCTCCCTGGCAATCCTTGTACGCCTAATAAGATGTGTGAAGACAGCCCTAAAATAAAACTAAACTGCCTTTCTCACCACTGCCCCCCCCCCCAATGAGAAGCCCACCCCATGTGCTGTGCGTAGTTAATGCTGTTGGCAACCTCTCTTCAGAGGTGGAGCGTTAGCAGATGGACAGTTTGGATTTCAGGAGCATGTGGTCCAGCCAGTCATTAAGACAGAGCCAGTCACAAAATTTAGATCCAGACCTGATGAAGCCTGCAAGTACATCCATGTTTCAGCCTGTGTTGCAATATGGGGTTTGGCTCTGCCCATGATGAAAATAATTACCTCTGAAGCACAGCGTTCCCCCTCAAGACTAGATTTCCACCTCTTCGTTAAGCAAAGTTCAGAAATTTAGATGTGGACTAATCAGAGTGGCCACTTCCCAAAGGGATGGAGAGGCCAGTTCAGACCTCTGGCTGAGGAAGAGGGAAGCATCACCTTGAGCACTCACTGCATCTTCACAGCTTGGCTGCAACCAGCAGCGGTAAAACCCACCAGGACGCCCCCTGCCTCAGGTCTAAACCTAAGCAGATCACAGCAGTTCACACGAAGCCTTCCCAAGTCAGCTTCATGCTGGTAGAAAAGCCCAATTTCAACACCCACTCCCAGACAAACCAGACCGCATCTCCAAGCACCCGTGAGCTGTCGGAGGGAGAGGCTCAGAAAGGTCTACCCAAACGCCACAGCCTGAGCTCACTGCTGGCCAAACGCTGGTGACTCACCAGGGCTGAAGCCCTGAGCGCTGGGATTTGCCTCTTGCTCTGGCAGCTGCACCCCAGCAGCCGAATGCCAGCCAAGGGCAGCCAGGCAGAGAGCCATGTGGACCCACAGAGCACAGGCAGTGCTGCAGATGCCAGCCAGCAAACCTTTAGGAGGACGCAGAGGAGTCACTTTATGGAGACGATGCTGAAAAGTGCTATTGTCATCCTTTCGTTTCGTAAAAGGGCCTCAAGCCCGAGTGTGGCATTTTTCCTCCACTCTGAATCACTGGGACCATTTTCAATGGCCCATGTGTTAGTACTGCACAGGCAGGGTGGTTTCTCAGCTCCTGCTGGCTGAACCTCCAGCCAGAAGGCAGCAAAGGAGAGAACAGGAAAGGCTCTGAGGGGCTCCCAGGAGTTTCTTCCCCCAGGATGCATGGTAGCTGTGTCTGGTACCTGTCCGGTCTAAAAGGTGCAGCTCTCCAGGCTACCACTCCAAGCCACCCCTAAGTCCAGATCTCCCACCAGAGAGCCCCAAAACAAGTGCCCTCACCAGTGCCCCAACCTGGAGGAAGGTCTCAGCACTTCCTCCAAGCTCCCAGGCCGCCACGACCCCGCAGACTCCACAGGGGGAATGTAGCACACTCTGGGGAGCAGGAGGGGGGGGGCACCCAGCACCCCTGCTCCCCAGTCCACTCTGTTAGTGCCCTGCAACGGGCATGAACCTACCAGCTTCACGGGGCCATGCGACCCAGAAAGGCAAATGATGATTTGGAAGCAAAATATTTACCTAGCAGAGTAGGGTAAAGTGCAGCAAACTTTATGAAATCCACTATGAAACTCAATACACAGGTCTCATGTACCTGGGAAGCCCTTTGATTCTTGTAACAGAGCAAATCCTAAAATGGAGGGATCTCCAAACCAAGCGCAGGTGAGATTTTGTCACTTGCAGCCACTGAGTCAGAAGGAACAGGCTGCTTCTCGCAGTGACCCATTTACTTCTCCTCTTCATGGCTGTGCCTTTCTCACTTAGGAGATCAGTTTGCTTTTGCCAGATGGAGTCAAAGTCACCACTGTGAATCCAGCTTTTTTTTCCTTGTTTCTTGGAAAGCACCAGTCAGTACCATGTCAAGAAAAACAAAGAGAGAGGTTTGCTTAGGATCTATTTAAAGCAAAGCATCAGTGGTAGCTCCAATAACAACCCCGGGGCCAACGCTGATGTTTGTGACAAAACTGGGGCTACTGTGCGTGAGAACGGCAGGATCATTGCACAACTGCAGCAAACATCCCGTCTGTCACCCAAAGAGGTCATAGCTATGCACAATGCAAGCGAGAGCGCTCCGCTCCAGCATCCCCACTATCCAGGCTGCTGTTTGGAGTCACTGGCTGTGGAGGAAAAGTCCTGGAGCTCAACCACTGCAAGCTGACATAAGGTCCTGAAAGCCAGCAGAGACGCCCTGACTGACCCGAGAGCAGAATCTGAGTCTTCTGCCTCTGCTCATCAGCCCTTGGGTGGTGGAACATTGCTCTGACCCAGGGGAAAGCCCGTGCCTTGCAGGGAGGTGGCACAGCAGTGTGCTTACCGCCACTGCCACCTCCTCCCACGCCCACCCTGGGTGCCAGGCAGCAGAAACCAGCCCACAAGGCAGTGGTCGAGCGGACCAGACCAGGGGCTGCAGAAGGTCCCATCCCACCGGGGTGTCTCCTGCTGGAAAGTGCAGGCACACGCACCCCACGCAGCTGGGAGTCCTGCACCACACGCGTGCTCAGCCCAGGGAAAGGGCTAATAACACATCCTCACCTCACCAGAGCATCGTGAGGGTAATTTCATTAGCGTCTATAAAACACTCTGACGCTCTTTGTATGGAGCACAAAGCGTTATTAAACAGCCGTGCAGAGCAAAGCCAATAGAGCTTTGCTTTTGTTTATATAAGGTATTCTGCTGATACTATGCCCTTGGGAAATGGTAACGGCTATGGTTACGATAGGGTATTTACTACCACCTCGGCTCGCTGCAGCATTACTGACCGTACCTCTAAAAGCAATCTCAGAAATGCCTAGTCCATGGGGAATCTCGCTCTGTCCCACTTACAAGCATGCCAGTGCTTGCCTTTTCCTTCTGCAGCGCTTTTCTGTAAAAGAGACATTCATAACTCCGAGCTCCTTACCAGTGAACCTAATCCAGCAAGTATCCAAGACATTCAGGAAAAGAGACTTTCATAGCGCTGGAATTTTTCCATGCCAGCACTTTTTTATCCTAAGATAAATGGCTTTTACTTACGGGGCTAAAGGCTCTATTCTTTTCAAAATACTTCTCAGCTTCAAAGCAGCAATGGAAATTGGCCGTGCACCTGGCCAGCTGATCCAGCCGGGAGTCAGCCAAACAGCAAAAGGCGTCTTTCTTTTCCCGCAGCACCGAGCGGTGCTTTGCTGCCCAGCGGACAAGCAGGCTGGAGGCCTGATGTAAATGGTCTAACACTTAATTAATCAGAATGTATTTAAGCAGGGCCCGGTCAGCACAGAATTTCCAAACTGGGGGCTGGTGTCCGGGACAGACTGGCACGTTGGATGCCAGGTCTTGGAAAAGCCTCCTGGGGAGTTTGCTTTCAGACAGCTGGCTGCGGTGTCGGTGTGAAAGCCCCCCTGAACCCTGTCATCCACCCAGTTAACCTGAGTGGGCACGGGAGGATGGACCTTTGCAGAGAATGGGGAACAGGCAAGACCAGAAAAGAGCTACTCCAAACCCCTTCCACTCACAGACTCCCCTTGAGTGCAAGTGCGCGCTCCTGCAGATGCTGGATGGAAGTTGATTTTATTTTTGTCTTAGTGGTGGCCAAAGGCTCCAGCTGATGAGATGTGTTTGTCTTTCTCAGGAGACAAGTTTAGCAAACACCTCGTTGAAATCAGTCTTGACCAAATCACTCCTAGCCCTGGACAGCAGACAGGAGCAAAAGGCAGGGGAGGAGGAAGCACACTGCCTGAGGGAGCCGGGCACTGTACTGGGACATCTGCAGGGACGGGGCTTCATGTTTGTACGCAAAGAAACTTGCCTGAAGCCCAAGCAAGAGCCAAGAGCAGCTCCCAGCCCTCACCCACCTCTCTGCAGGGCTTGGGAAGGCCCTGCCAAAGACATCTAGAAAGTCCTAGGAGATCCTGGAGCTATCTCTGCCTTGCTCCAAAACCCTTCCTGCTGCAAATCCCTGCTGCCCAGGACCACCCATTTCTCCCCACTTTGCTTACCACCCCGCCTTGTCCCCAGCAAATCCCTCCTTGCCAGGCTCCCGCCTCCGCCACCCCACGGCTCCTGGCTGTTCAGCACCAGGACCGCGTGCAGGAGGTTGCACAATGCTTGGCTGCGTTACACTTGACCCGAACTCAGGTTGTTGCTCTCACTTTCGAGAGCCACAGCCTTAAAAAAAGAGACAGGATTTGCTGGCCAAGGAGAAGCCGGGGCGAGTTGATGCAGTGCAGGCTCCCGAGGTCAATGGCTGCAGCTCTGTGCCGGGGGAGGACGCGCAATGCCTAATGTGGAAATGTTTGTATTTGCAGCAATATTAGTTACATTTAGCCCCTAGCAGCTGCAGAGGCTGTTTACTGTAGCACACAGTCCTCGGCCTATTAGCTGAAGGCCTGACAGTGACCAGATGCGGAGAGGAACGACTGCAAAGCCTGCAGCCGTATTTATCTCCCTGCCAAGATCCCAACAATACCTTGCCTAATAAGTCTGGCACAGAAATAATCATTTAAAGAGCGAAAAAACACAACATCCGCAGTCCATCTTTACAGCCAGAAGGGGAGTTTTGCGAGGCTTACAGGCTAATCTTTCACCGTCCCAAGTGCTTCCCTCCTACTTCACAAACAGTGGGTGATTTATTTCCCAAATGGCTGGATGCAAGCCTCCTGCATGGATGGAACCGTCTGAGAGAGAGCCTGCACCTCTGCAGCCAAACTCAGCCGCTTGCAGCAGCTGCAGGGGGAGGCAGAAAGCAGCAGAAGCTGCCACCCTGGCGCCAGCAGGCTCTTCTGCACCGGGGGGGATGCCTAATTCCCAAGGTGCTTTTTCCCCTCCCTGCCCCACGTCTGGGATGCTCGGAGGAGAGCTGGTCCCTGAGGCAGGCAGCCCAGGGGGAAGGACAGGCTGTACTGCCACAGAGTGTGTCCCAGCAACACCCAGCACGACATAGATTAGCCTTAATTTGCTGAATTGGGGAATAAAAAAAAAAAAAAAAAAAAAACCACAAACCCAAAACAAAACACAACCCACAAACAAAAACACTCATTAGATGCTTTTTGAGGACCTGGAGAACCATATCTTTGCTAGCAGGAGAGCTGGATGTTGGACCAACATCAACACCAAGAAACATAAGTTGTGCTCCAGTGGTTCACGTAGTTTATGACCTTGGCTAGCAGATAAGCCCGTGTAGTATGATCTTCGGTGTTTTGCAGGCTGCAGGTACCAGGTGTCGTTGAAGGTCAGCGTTGAGGAAAGGGCTCTCCCACAGTCGGGAGAAGGTTACAGAGAATGATTTTTATGCAACATAAGCTTGTAGATGATTAACAATTTTCTTTCAGTTAACCGCGAAGTTAATAGTTATTCAAAGCACTCTATTGTAATAGGAGTGGAGATGGGGAGACGTACTACATTAACCATTAATCTTGGACTGTGCAATAAAAATTAAAATGGAATATGGCACATAAGTATGATTAATTCTGCTTGCAAAGGGAGAGGGTGTCAGTGTATGCTTTGGGCGGGAGTGTTTCCTTCTGACAGCGGGGTGCCCTGATGCAGGCGAGGATGTGCCACAGGAAGGCTGCACTCAGTATTCAGTCCTGTATTTTCGGCTTTTTTCAAGCTCAGACTACACTCTGTCTCTATCAAAATCCACCTTGTTAACTCTGCACCTCCCAGAAATCTCTGAACATTAGGGAGTGGGTGGATTATTTTTGTTAGTTGCAAAGTGGAGAATGGAGAAAGAAGGGCTGAACTTAGGAATTTGAGGCCGCGGAAGAAGGCTACCGTCAGTGAAACATCTGCTAGCCTGCACCCGCTGCGGTGCACGGCTCCCAGGAGAAGGAAGGAGGATTTCCCAAGGAGCTATGCCCCTCTGAAGTCCCCCTTGCCTTGTCCCGGCCACCACTGCAGTGGCAGCATTGGTTTGAGCTGGGCACTAAGCACAGTCAGTACGGTTCCCCTGCCCAGGGCTCACCGGTGCCTCCCAGCCTCGGCCTGTGCCAAAACTGCATTTACCAAGCGCTGCAGACCTGCTGATACACACGGGGAACCATTGCCACGTGCACAGAGACTTGCTGGGCTCAATGCCGTCGAGTTTATTTTCTACTTGCAAGCTCAGTGGCAAACCTTTGGAGGAAAAAAGCATGAGAGACAGGCCTGAGAGGCAAACTTTGTACTCACGGTATCCCCCAGCTCAGCGATATTTGGCTCCAGGTTTTGATGGGGGTTTTGAAAAGGATTGCAAAATCCAGGTCTGGATTTATCTTTCCCGTTTTACTCTTTCCCACTCCCCCAAGCCTGCCAAAAAGTCTCTTGTCTGCTGTCACTGGGGGTTTTGACCCGGGCCGCTCGCAGCCAGCATGCAGGCTGAGGGAATGGGTTCCTCAGCCTGAGTCAGAACCAGTTTGTAGCCAAATTCCTCCTACGGTTCAGATGCACCTGAGTGAGCCTGCTCACTTGTTTTCCCAAGGAGCTGGCACTTCCTTGTCCCGGCCAGAAGTGGAAGTGTTAAGCTAGTGCAAGTGGCTGGCTGTTTTTATGAATATTTTCTCAGCGATGGGTGTTTCTGTGAACACGCTAAATCTCCAGCTGTCTTTAAGTCAACACGCATTTCCCAACGCTTTCTGCATTCATTTGACCGCCACGCAAATATAGCGTGTTCAGTAAGAGAGAAATCAGCCAGCTGACGAGAAAACACTGGGATCAGCTCTGCAAGCCGACCTGCACTGCTTCCCCTGGCAGCCACGCGGCACAACCCCACACACCATCGCACCCTGGTCCCCGGCTCCCGACAGTGAGCCTGTCCTCACCATGGCGGGCACGCCAGCAGGAGAGCAGGGAGAAGAAATGGCTGTTCCTCTTATCAGCCCAACCTGTATTGCACGGGCTGCCAGCTCCCAGACAAAGGGGAAATTAAACACCTCTGCAGCGTGCCTGCTGATCCCGGCATCACGCCTCTGCCAGCCCTTTGAGCTGGGACCATCCGTCGCCCTTAAGCAACAGGATCCAGCCTCCGCCTCTGCCCGGGGAGTGTTTACTCCGCTCTTCCTCTGCCACCAGTGCTCAGCAGTTGCGAGACAGCGTCTGCTCTTGCACCCTCCTTCCCAACACCAACCCCTGCTTTGGTTTTGGCGAGACACAGCGACCACTGGCCGGTGTTTGCAGGGCTGCAGCAGTGCCGGCAGCTTCCAGGGAACGCTGAAGCCTGTGGTGCTTACCGGTGGCACAGGCAAGGCCCTCTGCTAGCCCAGCCCATGCCCAGCAGCACCGACAGGCATCTCCCCGAGGTCTCTCAGTCCCAGGTGTCCTCCCGAGACCCAGGGTGGATGGGCAGACAGCGGGCAGGAGGGCACGTCCCTTTCAGGAGAAAGGCAGGTCACAAACAGCCTGCGTCAGGCCGGGCTGCGAGAACACCGTGTGTTCGGTGTATTTGCCTTTGAGAAATGGGGTTAGGAAAGAATGAAGTCATAAACATAAGGATGTACATAATGGCATATCTATAATGGCTCTGTAATTGCTGGGCTTTAGCGCGCAGTTAATCTACAACCTGGCTAACTTGCCTCAAGGTAATCGAGAGGTAGCAGCAAATGGGTGCTATCCTCCTGCCACCACACAGACCCCTGCCTCCAAACATTATAAAGAAAGAGCTGCCTGCAAAGGTTTGTGGGATGAGGCCTTTCATATTTTTTGAGGCCAAGGTGCATCCTGATAACAGGAGGTGCATCACCGCCGGGCGATGCTGAGCCACATGGTGTGGGGCACAGCATCCAAGGAGAGGGAGGCCTCCTGCCACCACATAGCCCAGCTGTGGGGCCAAATTTTGTCAGGATCCTATTAAAAAATGCTCCTATGTGAAATTTATTTCCAGCGAGAACAAAACATCTGGGAGAAACTGTGCTCCGGAGGAGACTGGGAATAGGAGCAGGCATAGAGGAGCCGACTCTCATCTGGCTTATGACAGAAACAAAGGTCCGAGCCGCTTTTCTGGAGAAGAACCAGGCCTCACATTTGCTTTGCATATGTTTAGAAAGCACCTGGACATGGTATTTGAAAGGAGAATATTATGAGCATGCCACAACCAGAAGAAAAGAAGAAAGAGTGTTAGGGCTCCAAAAACTAGTGTGTTGTAAATTACTGCAAAGTCACACTTAGATTCAGGCATTAACCCCAAGCTGAACAAATAACTATCTAGTAACTATCTAATAAAGCACAGTCATGTTGCATTTACATCTCCTCTCAACTTCCCACCGCTTCCACTTCCATTTACTGGCAGAAGTCTTACAAGAAGCCATACATTTGCTGGAAGGGAAGGAAGGTACAGCAGCAATAACAACACGCTGTGCACAAAGCAGGCTGTATGTAAAGCCCTTTCAAGCTTCCCTTCAGAAACTGGCTGAGGGGCAGAGCTCAGTGCCTCCCCAGGCACACTCAGGTCCCTGCCACGATGTACCTGTGGGCACATGGAATTCATTTTCCCACACCGTAGCTCACAGTTGCTTCTGTGCGTGTCTCGCCTCCAGCCTCCCCACATCAGCTTTCTCTTCCCTGCTCCCACTAAGACTGCAATTTTGCATCAAGATGCATGCAATTGTCGTCTCCAGCCTCCCTCTGTGCCCATATAGACGGATGTCCAGTCTAAAGCCCTGGGAACCACTACAGGTAGCACAAGAGTGGGGCTGAGAAGTCACGGGCATCCCCATGGCCATGTCTCCCTGCAGCTATGCTGAAGCAAAGTACCCGCTTGCACAGTAAGGCCTCCACAGGGTGCTTGCTGCACCTGCTCTGTGGACAGACTTATCAGCCTCCAAGGCTGCGAAACTGGTAATCTATCAAAAGCATGAGTCAGTCGGAAAAAAAAAAAAATAATCATCTCATATCATTCTCCAGTTCAAAGCAGTTCCTAGAACTGCACCGACTGCGAGGCCTTGAAGATACAACTGTTTTCTGAAATTAAAAATTCCCCCTTCTAGTCTTTTGCAGCGCCTCCTGAAGCACGTCGGTATTTTGCCGTGTCTCTCACGTCTAAAAAGTGTATCAGAGGAAAATAGGTACTAAGAAGGGAGGAAATGGAAACAGGGAAGCTGTGGCAACTGAAAAGTTCACCTGTTTTAATACAAAGTACCCTCATTGCTCTTGGAGAGATGGAAAGAGTCTCCTCTACTCTATGTGGATAAGCAGACTACTGAGAAAAAGGCAGGGGAAGCCAGATGCTTCGTATGCTTTCAGTCCACTAAGGGAGCACGCTGGCACCACCTGACCTTGAAACAGTGACTGGAGAGAAAGATGACACTGAAACATCTTCAAAAAGAGGCGATTTTTGTCTCCACGGCCCAAGGGGGACTCCATCTCCCTGGCGGAGGAGAGCATGAAGCCAGTTTGTCAGCCGGAGGTGCAAGAGTTTCCAGTAACAAGCCCAGAAAATAGGCCACGGGCAGCCTGGGCTGCAAGGAACGAAGATGCTGGGCACGCATGGCCCCCCGAGCGGCAGCTGCTCTGAGCTGGATGCTAATAAAAGCACCCTCTGGGTCCTGCAGGCACATGGTCTGGTTAGAAGAGAGGGAGGAGAGCTGCCAACAGAGCGGGGTGCTTTGCAGCCCAGCCCAGGCTCCTGCTGCATGGGAACTGAACATCACTGGTGGCCTCAGAGGCATAACATCGGTCCTGGGAGAAGTTATTTCCTGGTCACAACTTTGCATGGCTCCCACATGTGTAACAAGCAAGTTATGTCTGTAGTAACCTGTTTCACCGATATCTGCTCTACTGGGAAGCCAATAAAAATTGACAATGACCCCATGAGATTGTTGTTCCTTGGTCACGTATTCCAGACACAAGATACAGGAAAGGACAAGACAAGAACTTCATTCTCTACAAGTGAAAGCATTATTAAGAAGAGCTTTTGTCAGGCAGGACACCCATTCAGCTAGCAGTGTGCTTAATGAGATCCTTAAAGGCCCTGCTATGCTGGGTGTACCAAAGGGAGAGGAGGATGCTTAATGCGTGCATCTTCATTGCTGCCTCTCTTGGGAGAGGCGCTGGATTCTCCTTCTCTTTCTCCCCAGGCTTATCTGTTGATGGATTACACCAAAAAAGCCCTTTCATAAAGCTCTATTAGAATGCCAATGCATGCAGCATGGGCCACTGAAATATTCCCAAAGCCACAGACAAAGCTGACAATCTGTGATATTTTAGCATAAGCTCTGACCCAGTATACAGCAAAACAGACAAATGGCACTTCCCCCAGGGCAGGAATCACTTCTGAAGCTGCTGACAACTCACTGTTTATCTCATCACTGTCCCACTCTTAATCACAGTTTGAGATTAAACTTTTTTTTTTTTTTAACCCAAAATTCAGCCTGAAGATGTCCAGAAGCCCCTTGACCTTTCTCCTGGTAGCCTGCTCAGCTCCTGGAGATGCTGCCTGTCGAGGGAAGGAGCTCACAGCAGGAGTGACGTGCCCCGCTCCCAGCTCGGGGCCAACCAGCCTCTTCAGCTTCTCCAAAGTTCACCTCCTTTTGCTCCTGTTGTTAGCTCCGAAGCAGGAACAAAACAGCAGACGCGCCGTTTAGTCAGTTTTGGTATTGCACAACTGAAAGAGAGTAGGAATGCACCCACAGGAACCGAGCCAAGTCAATAATGGAGACAGATTAAGCAATACATGCACCTGGCTGTCAGAATTGTAAGATACTCTCTCTTTAGTAATTACAGAGCAATTATGAAGTTAACAGCAATTCCAATAAGGACATGTATTTCACAATACAATTTTGTTCACAATCAGTCAGGAACAGCCACACCAAGGAGATACAGCTCTGAAACTGAACTGTCCTCACCCCTGCAGGCATAATCCTTTAAATGCCAGTCTTTGGTGGGGTGGGATCTTGCACAAAGTCATAATTAAATGATTAGTTATTAACAGGATGTAATTGAAGCTGTACTTCAATGTGACTTTAAAAAAATCCCACTTTTAAGGAAGGTAATGGAAACCAAGATGAGATGAAGAGTTTGGGTATTGGGTTTATGCAAGCTCAGTTAGCCTATAATTCTGCAAAACCAGAAACAAATTAAAGCTGGGTCTCAATATATCTGAAGCCATCAAAGTCTGTTCTGCATGGTCTGGATGAAAAGCTTCAGATTTTGTGGCTCTTTATAGTGGCAAAATCAGGATGATCTCAGTTTATCCAATCCATCCAAAGAGTAAACAGGGAACAAACTATCGTAAGGTCCAGAAGAGAGCCATTCCTGAATTTCAGATACTTAATCAAACACTGGTCTACTGAAGTTCACAAAGCCTGACTTGCACTGAAATCCAGCTTTGCTTCAAAATACTGATCTGCAATTTCATGCCTGCTCTAAGAGAGAAAATAGCCTGCCTTGCTCCGAATACCACAGCACAAAGGGCAGGTCTCCTGTGGCGGCACTGTGCTGCCATCGCTTTCAGCCAGGAGCGAGGGGCATGGCATCGTCACTGTTTGCCAACAGGGACCAGAGATGGTTGAGCAAGCGGCTCAGGTTGGCTGCTTCAGCACCCGGCCAGACCTCCTGCCCGACAGGGGCTGCCCGAGCGCGCCCAGCAGCAGCAGTGCCCGCAGGGATGTCCCTCCATGCCACTGAGCCCGATTTCCAAGCACCACAAATTCCCACGCAGGCTATAAGCCTTCCCATGGCAGTACACCCATGCAGACAGGCAGTGACATTTTAGCATTGTCAACTTTCCCCACCTTGCTCTACCTCTGCAGTAGACTGAAGACGAGCCCATCCATGCAGCCACAAAAGAAAAGGCGACCCAGGCTACATAACCACGAACACAAAGCATTCAGATCTGCGGGAGGGAAAGAGAGCACGGCAGAACATGGACGGCATCGGGTGAAGCAATGCTGCCAACGTGTGCGTAAAACCCACTAATTCTCTTTTCTAAGGGACTTTCTGGGCAGGAGCAGCCAGCCGGGAAGTCTTCCATCAAGCCTAGCATTAATCTCCTCACTGGCTCTTTTTCATATCTCCTTTCAGGCTTTATTTCATTCAAGTAGTGAAACCTGTTGTGGTTTGCTTTGATAAAGGTAGAGCCAGTCGCTCAGTGTGTTCAGGCAGTAAGGATGTTTTACTATCTTTCACTGCATCGCCACTAGGGCTGAAAAGGTGCTATTGTGGTTTGACAGCTAAGGGGATATATGATTCTATCAAGAGGTATCCAAATATGTAAGTGCTCTTAAAGATTAAATAATTAATTATCAGAACTCCTGGCAGAAACATAACCGAGGATTTTCCCCATTCTCCAGACAAGAAGAATATTTTTGTAACGAGTCATGGTTATAAGAGCTACCCAAGGTTTGCTGCAAGCTAATGAACCTAAGCACAGGCACCACGAAAGCCAAAGATTTATATGTCCCGGGCAGCATTTTTACCATCAGTGCAGCTAATGTCCTGTAATGAACTGGTAGAGACGGGGACTCCAGCTCATAGAAGACATGTAAGAGTATGCCTGAGCTGCCATTTTAATACACGCAGCTGAGCAGCATTTGGAGGGCTCAGAGGGGAAACAAGGTAGCCATGGAAAACTCTTACTCTTCCATCCTCTTTTCCTCTTCCTTTGACTATCAAGCATCACATAAAACTTTTTTGCTTCAAATTATTTATGGGATGAATTTTAGCAACTAGAGCTAAAGGAATGGCTGTATATACACATATGTACGTGTGTGCATACATGCATAGACACACACAGAAGCACCATCGCTAGTCTTCATAAAGTTAGCAAAGGCTGCAGTACCCATCAATATAACACCTCAGTGCCTTTCCCTCTAGTGTCCCGTTATGTCATCTTTTTAGTTATGCTTTTTCTGCGCTCAGATCATATCTCTGGGGCAAATACTAAATCCTTCGTACATTTCTCTGATGTGCTTTTGAGATTAGAGACACTGAGTCGAAATAACTCAAGCCTCTCCAAGAAAAGCATGCTACATTTTTGTGTTTTATCGTGGGTCCCTGGCAGCAAGAAGCTTTAAAAGCAATGAACTAGAAGGACAAACCGTAGATCACCTTCAAACGACAACATTTTAGTGCATTTCACATGCTGTGCTATTGCCCTAGAAGGAGACGCTCGTTGCAAGTGCAGCAGCCCAGCACAGAGCAGACCCAAGCAGGGTAATGTGGTGGAGACCTCAGCAGTCAGACCGCCCCCCAGAACACAGCCCCAGGAGCCACGGTCACTCACTGCCAATGCCTGGATAGACCTCTGCACCAAACTCCTGCGGGCCAAGCAGCCGGGCACAGGCACCTGCAGAACCCTCACCAGGCTGAAAGGCCTCCAGCCTCACATACCATGCTTTCTTTTCATCATTTTTGTGCATTTATTTCTCCCCAGGCCTTCTTTCTCTCTTACCAGTTTTCTTTAGCAAGCTTAAAGCTATCCTTTTCCTCAGGCCTCAGTCTAGATCCACTAGCATCACCTTTTCTTTCTGGGTGTGTTTTTTTTTTTTTTTTTAAACAGCTTGCCTTGGGCATTGCCCTTTTTATAGCCAATTTAACAAAACAAGGTGCAGCTGCCCTGATGCTGGCTCCACACCATCTGGGAGAGCCACGCCGGTGCTATCTGCCCAGGCCAACAGAAATTCATCCTGGTTTGATAGGGACGACCAAGATGGGGCCCTTGGTGTGACCAGCAGACCCTTTGGGTCACACATGCTGCTTCCCAGGGAGAGCTGCCGGGGCTGTGCAGGGGAGGTGACCCCCCTCCAGCCCTCCCCTGCCCACTGCCACACTGGCACCCCATCCTGGCACCAACAGATCAGCTCCGTGGGGCCCTGATGCCACTTCTTCCAAGTGGGCGTCACTCATTTCCTCTCCGTATCGCGTTTAAAGGCAGTATTCATCTTGTCATATCTTGCAGCAGTTTCTCTGTGGCAGGTTGCCGAGGATGATGCTGGGATGTTTATTTCACCCTTTTGTTAAAACGGATGACAGGTTTTTGGATGAGCCTCCCGCGGTTTGTAGAAGCAGAAAGGAAAAAACAAGTTGGTCCAAAGTCGAGGGAAAGTGATACAGGCTGAGAACATTTATGAGGCACCTGGACTTGCACCAGGAAGGATTTGCTCCCTTGTGCGAGCACAGCTCCCGTCATCAATAGTTTTGACACCGCTGCCTCCCACTTTGACAGCACTGACTTGCACACCAAATCACTCTGCAGCCCCTCTGCACACAACTGTCTGGAAATCTGTCTTCATATCTTGATGCAAACTGCCAGAACTGGGATTTTTTTTCACCCTAGTTTGTTTTCTTTTAATATGATAGCATTGCTTAATGGAAGTTGTGGGTTAACTTGGGTGTCTTCTGTTGAAAGAGGAAAGAGGCATCCAGCGGTACTGATGAAATCTGCTCTGGAACAAACAGAGAGTATCAACAGAGAAGGGCTGATGTCTCCTGGCACTGCATGGGGCTGATAGGATGCAGTAGCTTATTTACAGTGTGGTGGCCTGCCCTGCTCTGGGGAGCGAGTTTATGCTGCCTGAACATCACCCCTGCACTGGCCCCAAAAGGCATGGACCTCCCCTCCTCCTCCTCCTCCACCCCCCAAGGATGAAGCTCATGTTAGCCTACCGCGCCCAGTCCTTGTCATTCCCACATTTGCTGGGATGAAGGGTGTGTTGGGATACAGCATCACGGTCCGCCCAACACTGACCTAAGACAGCATCACTGCTGAAAGCTATCCTGCCTCTCATCTCTGCTCATACCTTCCTACCACCTGCCTGGTGTCAGACTGAGGGTTCACGAAGCTTTGGGGTGAATTACCTCTATCCTGCCTCTCATCTCTGCTCATACCTTCCTACCACCTCCCTGGTGTCAGACCGAGGGCTCATGAAGCTGTGGGGTGAATTGCCTCTGCTCATCAACCCTCCGGAGACCAAGCCCTGCCCCACAAAGTCATTCATTTCCATCTGGACCAGTGAGCGGCTCCAACACGCAGCATGGCCGCAGGACTGCTCACACAGCTCACACTCTGGGGCACGTGAACCAGGGAAAAGGCAGGAACACCCTCTGGTGATGGCAGCACGGTTTTAGGTGAGCTTGATGGTAGCCCAGCACTGCAGCCTGAGGTCTGGACGTGGCAGAGGGTGCTCTGCCCCCACTGCAGTGGTGCAGCACCAGATCTGGGTGGTGCTTGGCCTTGCAAAGACTTCTGAAGTCTGCTTAGTTTCCAGTAAAATCCACTCTGCTGCATTTGCAGAAATTGTAAAAATACATTTTTGATCCAGCTAAAGTGCTTAGCCTTGATTTTACTTTTCAGCTAGATTTCCCAAGGGAACAGGTGATGGGAGCTGCCAGAGGATGTTGCGATTGAGGAGGTGGGAGCATGGAAAAGAGCTGAGGTTACAGCAGTAATAAGGTGTAAGACAACTGAACGTTAGAGGAAGGCGGGGACTTGGAAAGGAGCTGAAGATACAACGTGGTGGAGGAAGCCATAGGGGATATAGTGGAGGAACTGGGATTGTTTGAGTGGGGTTGCAGAAGATAAAGGATGCAAATTTGTAAGAAATAGGGCTTTTTAAATTCTTTTTAAATGTTTGTGGAACAAACTGCTTTTGAAATCTAGGCACTTTGTACACAAATGCACTGGATGAATCCAGCTACTGCACAGTACTATGGGAAGTGGATTTATCACGTGAACTCAGCTCTCGTCTTAAAACAACTGGTCTCCACCTCTGAACAAGAGGCCAAACCAAAGCCACAGATCCAAAATACCCTAAATCAGGGGAAATTGAAATCTGCAGCTGGGGCCTCCTGTAAACAATGCAAACATCAGCATTTCAGACCAGCCAGCCAGCTGCGGACATCGAAGGAAGACTATTTCCCAAGACACAAGACTATTTGTCTGGCAGCGGGCTGTGTGTACAGTCCCGCTCTCACACAACTTGTGTTGAACCAAGTGTTACACTGCTTACCCTGGATCAGCCCACCGACCTCTCAGCATAAAGAGAAGCAGGAGTCAATGATCTGTTCCCACCGTTCCTGGAGATGATGGGAACCAGCCACCAGCTGGCCACCAGCAGCCTGAGCAGGATGTGGACCCAGTGAGCAGTAACCGGTTCCAAGTATTCATTTCTTCCACGGTTGTTAGTTTTGGGATTTCCAAGCTGGACCATTTACGGGGTGGAGGCGGCGCACATTGTGGGAGACAGCAACAGCCTTGGAGAGCCCAAGTAAGCAGCAAGGCCCAGGAGGGAGGAAATCCTGTGTCCTGATGGCGATACGCATCTGGAGTACTGTGTCCAGTTCTGGGCTCCCCGGTTCAAGGAGGACAGGGAACTGCTGGAGAGGGTACAGCAAAAGGCTACCAAGATGATTAGGGGACTGGAACACCTCTCTTATGAAGAAAGGCTGAAGGATTTGGGTCTTTTTAGTCTGGAAAAAAGATGACTGAGGGGGGATCTTATCAATGCTTATAAATACTTAAAGGATAGGTGTCAGGGGGATGGGGCCAGGCTCTTTCCAGTGGTGCCCAGCAACAAGACAAGAGGTAACAGGCACAAACTTGAACATAGGAAGTTCCACCTAAACATGAGGAGGAACTTCTTTACCCTGAAGGTGGCAGAGCACTGGAACAGGCTGCCCAGAGAGGTGGTGGAGTCTCTGTCTCTGGAGACATTCAAAACCCACCTGGATGCGTTCCTGTGCAACCTGCTCTAGGTGACCCTGCTCTGGCAGGGGGTTGGACTAGATGATCTCCAGAGGTCCCTTCCAACCCCTACCATTCTGTGTGATTCTGTGATGCATCTGATTAGCGTTTGCCACTGGCAATCACCCCCAGCTCTCCCTGCTGCTGGAGCACATCTACCTGAGGCATAAGGAGGTCCAGGCAGCGTAACTCCTATCAGCACAGACCCGTGCCAGGGCATGGCCTCAGGTGCCTCCCTGGCAGGGCCATACAGTCCCTGCATCCCTACTGCACCTCTGCCTTGTCTTTCTCTCACTGCACAGAAACACTGGAGATGCAAAAGGAGGGAGACGCTGCAGAAATTTCACTACTGATATAGAAAAGGTAAGCAGGGCTTGCAGGAGGCTGGATTTTGGGATGTATGCAGTGGGTGGTCAAAGAAGACTATAGAACTATTAGCAGGTTTTAAGTGAATTTAAATGTTTGAAAATCATTTTTGTCCTAGCAATTATGGTTAAGGACTCAGTGGACTTGAGCAGCTCATTCAGCGTGCCCTGTTCCCCGGTCAAGGCGTGAGCTGTGGGGACAGGCAGCTGCCGGCTGTGTGCGGGACGAGGCTGCATGTGGGGTGAAGCTGGGAGGGCTGCCTGCCGCTGGAAAACCCGCCGGGAGGAGCAGCTCAAGATGTGCCTGAACTCATTGGCATCGCAGGGCAGGCATGCCGGATGCTGTGTGTATTGGTGTCCTGCTGATCCCAGTGAAGCCAAGAAAAAATTCAGTATCTTTTAACTCCCAGGGGAGCAACAGAGCGTGGTGTGGTTTTGCAGTACTCCATCACTCCAGAAACACCCCAGCACCACCACAAACAGACACAAAGAGCCAATTTCTTGGTTTCTGCAGTGCGAGGAGGGTGCGAGCAGGTGTGAACCGCTACAGGCACTGGAATGCATCACACACACTGTGGTAAACAGCTACGCGGCGTGCAGGGCCAGCGAGATCTCTGCCTCAATCACTTTAACCCAATTCTGGTTTATTTTCCCAGTGCTCTGGTGCTGCCCCTGTGCCCCCAGGACAGACAGGGACGGATTGCCCATCTCTGAGGGTCAGGCACCCGGGAGAGAGAGGATGGGGAGCCTGGGCCATCCCGAATGATATCCGCTGGGCACACAGTCTGTGGTTCTTGACACGTACCACACTTGGGTCCTGCACCCTGGAAGGCAGCCCCAGTACCCAGGTGCCTTTATTGCCACCCCCCAGGGGGTCACCCCGCTCTTCCAGAAGCAGGGAGAGGGGTGGAGCGGGGGGCTCAAAGGAAATGTGGGGCTAGGACCTCCCTCCCTGCACTACTGAGGTGCCTTGTAACATGGCAGATTTAGGGCTTTTTCTAAGCTCCTAAAGCAGGGATCTGAGAGCATGGTGCCCCGCTTGTCCCCCCTATTTCCGGGCAGTCCTTCCCATGCCCTTTTGATCCCACCTGAGAGGTATAGCCCTTGCCAGGTTCGTAGTGCCTCTCGACAAGCACACTATGGATTCCTGTCCCGCCTGAGAAAAGGGTACTTACTGGTTGCTACCGTTTTCACAATGTGCTGACTTCGCTATAGTGCCTTTGGGCAGATTACAATAAATTTACTGCACTTCTCAGAGACTTTTTCCTTAAGTGCAGCGAGCTGTCTGCAGAGAGCTACTGACAGTTCCTGTGCCTTTTCTTCTCTCTACGAGCCAATTTGCAGTGTGAGAAAGATGAGATCTTAAAAACGGACAATTAGCACCCTCACTAATTACCCATACTAAGCGTCTCAATTAGAGGAGTGCCCGAGGGGGCCTTAACCAAAGCTGGAATTCTGTTGCGCCAAGCTTCATGCGATGCTGCTCCTGTGCCCAGAAGCACACGCGTGCTGCGAGGGGTTACCCGAGACCCGCAGTGCTAACCTGACTCGCGTTCATTTTCAAAGGAGAAAATTGAAGAACCGTGGCTGCCAGCTATCACCTGGGAAGCAGAGCCGGTGTTATTGCAACCCTTCTAGGAATTTACCCTCCACATGCTCATCAGATTCATTTTGAGCTTGCCCTCTGTGGGGCTTTGCTGCTAAATGCCTTGGGAAAATACTCTGCATTATGTGAACTGCACATCCCCAAGGTTTGGTCCCATTTTATAACTCTCTGCAGTGTTTTTCCTTCCCCCTTAACTGGCAAAACTGAGATTCCTTGGTTTGATATGAAGGTGATGAACTTGCAGAAGAGATTCTTGGAGTCTGAATACACGAGCAGGGGGAAACTCTGCAAATCGTCCCATTCTTCATGAATAAAAGCTAAGCTGGGATGATGTGATAGCACAGATATTGTCAGCAGAGGACCTACAGTTAAGTGAACAGGACTATGGAAAACTCAGAAATAACAGCTGAGAGAAGAGCTAGGAAGCATGCAAAGGAACAAGTCTTTGGTGCAAGTGTAGATTGGAAAGGTGGTAAGGGTGTTTGAAACTCAAGGAGGTAACAAAATATTAATGAATCAGCACCAACCAGCAACAAAGAAATCCATTATTTATAGGGAAGACAAATAATTATACATGCAAGGTCAAAGAAGACATTCGCACTGAAGTTTCTTAAGAGACAGGAGAGCAGAGAGTAATTGACTGTCTAGACACAGCCCCTGCTCAAACACTGAAATCCTATGACTTGGGTGAGCAGGAACAACTGGGTCACATTGGCTAAACATGGCTAGCTCATGGAGGGAGCTCCAAGAGGTCAGCCATGAAGAAGGTGGGTCTCAGGGGCACCAGGGACTGAACTGTGGACATCAGGCTGAAAACCGAAGACCCGAGACTTCCAAGGGCACCAGGGAGACTCCCACACCAAAGGCTAGGATTCAGACAACTTAGGGCAAGCTACATTTTCTGTATGGATTTGCCTTGATTCTCCAATAAGCTCTGCTTTATTAGATATCTTCTCATGCTTGCTGCAACATATTGCAGTCCCACCAGCAGAGAGGCAGGTGGCCTCAAGCATCTGAGGAGGCCAGCAGGAGCCAGCCCCAGTGGGGCTCTCTGGGCACAGGCTCCTTCCTCACAAGCCCCAAGTCCCCAGGAGGGACAAGACACTGGATTTGGGTGTCAGGGGGAGCTGGGGAAGCTCCACAGCCCAAGGGTGAATGTACAGCTTGCACGGGGCAGCACGGTGCCTCTGACTCACCTGACAGAGCCTGACAGAAGATGAAGCTGCCTTCTGAATTGGGGATTTTTAAGGGTCACCAGTGCAAATATACTTAATAAGCATTCAGAAGCACAACAAAGAGGCAGAAGGATGGATTACAACCCCTTACGTAGCAAAAGAGAAGCCTTTCTTCCAACATGCTGCTTTGCTCAGTTCACTTAAAGACAGCTGATTGCCACTGACACCAGCAGAGCTGCTGCTGCTGATGCCGACACGGCCATCCCGCTCTCCTCCCACCACCAGCACACCATCCACCTCCCTCCAGCATACCATCTGCCTCCAGCACACCATCCAGTTCCCTCCAGCACACCATCCACCTCCCTCCAGCATACCATCCGCCTCCAGCACGCCATCTACTTCCCTCCAGCACACCATCCACCTCCAACACACCATCCACCTCCAACACACCATCCACCTCCAAGGGCACAGGTGGATTTCAAGGTCAGTGCTCACACCTGGCGCCTCTCCCTTCCTCTTCTCGCACCCTCCCGTGGGCACGCCGAGCAAACAGCAAAAGCCCCTTGCCCTGGCCATTTTCCTCTGTACTAAACCCCATCAGTCTTTGAAAAGAAACTCACGCAAAAAAAAAAAAAAAAAAAAAGAGAACCCAAGTTCCCGAATTTCTGCAGGAAGCTCTGATGAGTGTTTGTTTTGCTTTTCAGTGTGGTATGCTCGCTCTTCGTGGAACCAGAGGGCATTTCCCCACTGAGGAAAGCATTTCCTTTAAAGCCAGAGGCCCCGTAGTTCCTACCATTCTCATAGTTACGAATACTACGAAATAGTGGAGAGGAGAGGAGGACAGAGAAAACATAATTACCAGTGATGAAAATCAAGCACACATTGGCAGTTTAGCTAAAAGGCCTGTTATCAGTGATGCTGCGCCAGCATATTAGCCTCATCAGGACGGCGTGGATTTCCTTCACTTACACTGGCCTGAAATATTGGAGGTGATTTGCCTGACGTGTAGAAGTGGGTCAAATACTCATCTCTAACCTATATTATATGCACGAGGAGAGGCTTTGCAGCATTGGCTTAGTGTTGTGAGTTAGTGGACAACCATAGGACACTTCCTAAGTCTCCAGCCCCCAGCCCCTCTGGCAGTGCGGAGCGAGCTGCTGCACGCACGGAAGGCTCCTGATGGCACACGCACCTCTGTACGTGGCCCTGGGACCACATAAATCTCAAGTTAACCATGTGAAATGCAGGGGCGGGAAAGGAAACCAGATGGGATGCACTACACACTGAAAGAAAACGGGTCTGGGGATACCGTGAGCACTTACATATCACAGAAAGCAATTTGGAGCCGCAAGGATGGGTGTGGTTAAAGGACTCGGCACAGAATGGATGCTGTGCTGGAAATGGATGGACTAGTGAGCTCTTGCTGTGAATCCCGCTGTGACACAGCGTACGAGATGCTGTTATGACAAGTGCAGTCTATTGGCCATCACTACCAACCTTTCACGCAGCTCATTAGGGAAAGGTCACGGGTTATTTTTATTTTTATTCCCGAGGACATACTTGGTTTGCTTCACAGACTTCCACACAGGATTTCAATCTGTACACCCAGATCTCTCCACTCTTACAAACACAGCCATACATAGCATGTATCCCTTTCTGCTCTTTACTTATAAAGCAAAACACAAAGCCGTAAAATGCCTTTTTGAATTCCAGCTGTGCCATTTTATGGAAGCATTTGAAAACTATTACTTTCAGTGAATACACTAAAGGTCTCTGGCATATTATCCCTGTTTTGAAGATTGATTTAGGATGAGACTCTTAACCACTCAGTGCATCTGGAGCAGTGCTGTGCTCCAGGAGCAGTAGCTGCGTCCATGGGACTACTTGTGGAGGACGACTGAATAGCACAAGGAGACTCAAACTGCGGTTAGGAAGCCCACCAGGATGCTGAACCAATGGACTTTATCCCCAAACCAGGCCCCATTGACAGCTGCCCATGCGAATTCACTGACAGTGTTCTTGGTAATGCTTTGATCTCCCTCTTTGTGCTACTTCACCTCCTCTTCATTACAAGGACCATCACTGTAATGTTTCTGTCCTGGAGGAGGTTACCTGCCTGTAATAACATGGTACTTTCCTTGTTGTAGTCAATTCTGGATCCTCTTTTAACATACTATGTAACGTCTGCTCCAGGATAGTGTATCCCTTTTACAGAGGAGACAAAAGGACAGTGACAGTGACTTGTCCAGGGTCATGCAGTAAAGCAGTGGCAGACCTGTGGTGAGACACTGGAATTGCTCTACACAGCTTGTCAGGACTTTGCACAGAAAAATAAAGTTTCCATGTTTGTCTTTTTGCATTCCTCCCACATGAGGAGCAGAAAGGACTTTCTTAATTTTAAAAATGTGTATGTCTCATTGCATACCGCTCCCATAATATAAGAATTTGCCCTTTCATAATTAAAAAAGCCTACGCTTGCCAGAGCAGAGTCCCCAACAATTGTGCTAGCAATACAGTAAGTGGCAGCACTTTGGACTATTGCTGGAGATATATGCACATTGTTCAGAAAGATAATGGTACCTTTCATCTGGTTACAGTTAATTCCAGCACTGGTTTCCTCCCAGGCAACTTTCCTATTTAATGTTTCTCTAAACCTTCATTCTGTGGATGAAGTGATTATTTATTAATATCATACTAATTGATTGGTTTCATCACGTTTGTCATTTCCGTATTTTCCTTCTTCAAAACACTTCACATATATGGAAGTAAATATGCTGGCCAGGAAGTTTCTGTCTGTACGTTTTCTCAATGTGCTCTGAGATGTGACGTTAGAAGGCCATAGACAGGATTGCTTTTGCCTCAAATAATATGCTTCTCACTCTTCCCAACCTCCACGTATAGCTAGGACAATACTAAGTACTCAATAGCATTTGATACCAGGACACCCCGAAATCAACCAGAAACAGAAATACTTACCAATAAAGAAAGCACTGCTCCTCCACATATCTCAAAGCCTTCTCCAAAGACAAAGAGACATCTCATTTCACAGATGGGAAGATGAGGAGCAGAGACATTAAGTGGGAGGTCACAAATCATACACCGCAGGAATCACAGTGTAATGCACACCCTGCTGCTGCCTCACACACCGATGGGGCCTCACACTTATCTTTCTCTATAGCCAAGAAGGTCTCAGTGATATCAAGGTGCATCAAGGGCCTTTAAAAAAACAGAAGACAGGTGAAAGAGATCCGTGGATATTTTGTTCCCTCCTCAACCACCAAAAGAAGGTCCCAAGCATGTGTTCTGCCACACTTACCTGTAAGATGAAGCAGGATGGACTGCTTTTTATTGCATTAAATGTATGAAATATAGTGGAGACCAATATTTCAAGGAGCAGACACTCTGGACTGCAAGTGCTCCTCTGAAGTGCAATCAGCTGCAGCACGTAGCTGCTTGCTGCGCGTGAGCGTCCAAAGTCCCTAAGACAACATTGATCTGGAGACCAGCTAGAAAGGCAGTGAGGACAGGCCACATCCTCAGAGAGCGTGAAGCAGCATAGCCACGTGGACTTTCACAAACTGCATAGCTTCACCTGGGCTGGTGCTGTGGCTGCCTGCGAGGAGGGAGGGGAGGAGGTGGAGGATGCTGCCCTGGGTGGGTGCTGCATGCTGGCCCCCTGCCCACAGCACTTGCCGGCAGCATCATGGCATGGGACCCCGCTGGTGCTGGCTGCCACGAAGACCCCTCGTGGTGGGTGTCTCCTGGGTTTAAGCCCCTTAAAAGCAACCTTCTAACCCAAAGCACTGCTTTGCTCTTTCCTCTGCTGCTTTTTAGGATAGGCGCGTTGCGATACCATTTACGACAGGAAACCTGTGGTGAAGCGTGCCTTGGCCAAAAGGAAGCCCTAGTTTATGCCATGCTGTCTTTGATGCGCTGTGGCACCAGGGAGACACAATTCACACAGGCCCTGGTTTCCTTTTCTATGCATTTTAACTGATCTCCCCAGCCCGCTGATTACACCTTCCCCTTCCCTCCAGCCTGCCTCTCTGGCTGAAGTGAGAGTGAGATTCCCCCTTCAGGGTGAGCCTGGATGTTTCAGATCCCACAGCAAACACCCTCAGCTAGTGCCTGCTTGACCTCTCTTTCCAGGGGGGAGAAACTGCGTTTTCCACCCCAACAGTTTGCATCAGGGATCCTGTAAGATGAGCAAAGCGGTTTTGCACAGCCAGTTGGTTGCCCTCAGCTTTGGCCGTTGCTGCGGGACCATGACGCCTGGAGAAGAACAAGGCTGTAAGAGGGACTGAGGTCACGAATATATGTAATCCCTGCTCCTTTAAGTTATGGAGGGAAATCTGCCTGTGGAGGTATGTGTCACAAGTAAGGCACGATGGCTGACACTTTTCACCAACTGTTCAGACGTTTAAAGCTTTTTTAAATCTATCATCTCCACCCCTTGAAGAGAGATACAAGTCTCTCTCTCTTCCTACTGTTTTCTATTCTGCTCCTTCCCCAGGCACTCCCTTGAGGCCCCGTGTCTCAGATTTACTTCATCTATTTTTGAAGAAGAACAAGGGGCAGGTGGTGCCTGCAGAAGCTGAAAGAAAAAAGATGGACATATCTAGCACATGCCAAGAAAACAAACATGAAATCTCTGGAGCCGCCCAATCCTCTGGAACGCTGAGCAACTTGCCACTTTCTTCTTCTCGATGCGCTTATTTTTATGAGCTCAAAGAATAAAGTATTGGATGTTACACAGCAGCTGCCCCAGGAAATAATTCACTCATTCCATTGCTGCAGACTTCAAGGAAAAAAAAAGCAGTGAAGGGGGGAAAAAAGCCAGTTCCTTTGCAAAATATCCAGTTTCCCAGCAGCTCTAACAGCCTAAATGAGAAGAATGTTTTGGTTTGGTGTCCCTCCAATTCTCGTGGTTTCGTTGAGGATTTTGGAGAATGCATTTACTCCTTTGCTAACTGCAAGAACAGATTTATCCTGCAGCCATGTGCTGAATGATTATACAGGCCTAGAGGGAGTCTGAAAGCATAAACATTTACTTCATAAAAGAGATTCTGCAGACAGGAGGCCAGAGACAGTTGACTCTGGGTAAGCGTTTGTGCTACGTTTTTTTTTTATTAAAAAAAAAAAAAAAGTCCTTGTTTGCCAGCAGCCAGAAGGGAGACATGCACACATTTCACGAACCGGCCTTTGCCACAGTGGATACAGAAAAGATCCAGAGGGGCCTGGGAAGAGGCCGCCTGTTGCCTGAGCTCAAAGCGCGGCACTTACAGCACTGCCATCTTTACTGCAGATGGGAAACCAGCCCCAGCTCCACCTCTCACTACGCAGTGCTTCGCCTTGACTTGGGAAGGGGAAATAAACAAATAGCTTCGTAGGCAGGGAAAACCCTGGAGCTTTGTGTCTCCCATCCAGATGCTGTAATGAGATACAAGCTCCTACTTTAGCCTTTCCCACAGTGGGAATATCAACGAGGACTTGTCTCCTCTTTACCTGGATGTTTATTTTCACAAAACTTGTAAGAACATAAAGTTGCTGAGATCCCCACCCTACTGACAAATTTGACTGAAGTCTGCCAAATGTTGAAAGATGTTTGTCAGGGACTTTCTTTCACATACATGTGAAGCAAGACCCCACAAGCCTTTCTCCCTTGGGAAGCCAGGCTACAAGTGCAGCAGAAGGGAAGCATTATATGGAGGGGGATGCTGCTGCAGGGGAAGTCTGAGAGGGGCTCACCAGCCACCCTGCAACCTGTAGGCATGCGTGGATTTTTAGGAGTGACCTGTACCCTGCTAGCTTCATGTGATCCGCAACATTTTCCAAGAAAGTGGCAGCACCTTGTGATTTTCCATTACAGCATTGAATCTCAACACGGAGCGAAGGACCAAAGCAAAACGAACATCCTGTGGCAGTGTCTCGCCATTGCACGCAAATTATTCTTTTCCTCCAAAATGAATAGTTAGGAGGTTCGGCCCTATCTGCCAGAAAAACTAAGCACAGATGAAGTTGAAAAAGGACGTAGCAAACACCTCTGCAACGTCCTCCCAGCCAGGAGCTCGCCCAGGATGGAGGGCCCTGAACCACAGCTGGGCAGCACACCACTGGGATCGCTGCACCACCCGGATCCTCGGCCGATGACAATCTCTGAGCAAAGCATCATTCTTGAACATGAAGGGAAAAGGCTGGGGAAGCTTCTGGTATTCTTTTTTCATGGTGTGGTGAAGAAGTGATGGAGTCATGCTTGGTCTGGACAATCGCTAGTTTTTTGTCTTTTCTTACCTACTGTCATTGCTGCTTGACTGCTCAGACTACAGCTCCTGGTGCTGAGGAAGGGGCTCCTAAAAGGAGCCTTCCCACTGAAGGCCCTTCTACTCTGCTACCCACCCAGGTCTGACTATGTGGGGATTGAAGGGCACAGCACAGCAAGTCTTTTAATTGATCACCAGTCTACTTTTCCTTTGACATGTGTGGATGCATTTCACGTACTCTCTTGAGATCTTAACCACATTTGTATTTGTAGAAGAGAGCCACCAGGTGTAAAGGCAGCAGATTTGGTTTAGGATTTTGGCTGGGACATCCCCTATAAGACCAAGACTTTCCAGCTCCCAGGCAATGAAAAACAGTGGTTGATCGCAAACACTGCTCTATCTCAACAAATTCCTAAGTCTGTTGAAGGACAGTCACAACCTATGCACAGGAGGAGGAGATGAAGGGCTGGTGAATCATCAGCATTATCATTACTGTACATAAATGCAAGCTCTTGAATCACTGCCCTTCAGCATCACCTTTCTCCCCATTGCCTTTCCAGAGCTCCTTAGTTTTCTGCCCAGATGAAGAAAAAAGGGTGCAAATTTCAGGCTTAATGGTAGAAAGACTCATGCACAGAGGATGCATGTAGGAAGCAGAGGAGAAGCTAATCTTCCTATGTGCCTGCCGTTATCAGTGAAGATAGCACTAGCACTTCTGGAGGGCATTTCAGAAGTGAAGCTTCACAGAGGTGCTCTGAACAATTCCCCGCAGGAGCCTCTTTCTCTCTGCCAGGTAGCCTAAGGCTCGCCTTTGTGGAAACCTCTTTAGATCGAGTTTCTTGGGGCTGATACTGAGGTTTGCTGTCAGGCCAAGAAAATCTTCCTTCATCTGCTTCTACTCAAGCAGCCCAAACCTGCCCTAAAGGCGATGAATAGCATCCTCTGTTGTAAAGGCCTAAAACCTGGATCAGCACCAATCATTTAAAGTTAGAAAGAAGGATCATCCTACTTGATGAAGCAGGCCTACAGCCCAGGGAAGTTGTGAAATCTCCATCCTTGGAGATATGCAGAATGTGCCTGAGCAAGGCCCTGAAAAACCTGATCTCCCTGTGAAGCTACCCTTGCTCTGAGCAGGGGTTTGGACAAGAGACCTCCGGAGCTTCAGTGTGTCCCATGGTGTTGACTTAAGCAAGAAACTTTACTGAAACATAGTACTACATGGTGCACATTCCTCCCTGTGGAGAGAGGACTAGAGAAAAATAGCACAGGACAGACAGTGGTGGCATGTAACACACCTAAGGCAGGCACCAGTCAGATAGTGCAGAGACGTGTGCAATGTAAAACCTACCCAAAGCAGAGCCAGTAACCAAACGTGTCGCTGCCACCAGCACTTCCTGCAGCCTCCGTGACTGCTATTTAAGTGAAGGCTGATATCTCAGCTAACTAGCTTCACAAGATGTTATATGGCCAGCAGCGAGTCTGAGGACTTAAAATAGGCAAGGACATGCAAGACCTGAAAAGCGAATGGTCCTCATGGGGCTGTCACTCTCCAACAGTTAACTCTAAAAACTATTAATTTCAGGATTCCCAGGTTTACAAGCTACAGGCTTTATGGTTATTTTCAGCCACTGCCAAAATAAAACTCAGTTTCCACACACATACATTTTCCTTAGACTTTCCCCTCTACTGGCCTCATCAACATTTTCTATCAGGAAACCCATTATTTATACTCTTCTGGCAAGGACATTATATTTCATCAGCATTGCCAGCAATGCCAATTTCCCCTCTTTACAGTTCTATCCTAAACTGTTTTCATTTCTATCACCTTGTATTTCTCAGTAAACCAATCAAGCACAAATTCTAAGTCTTCCAGTTTCCCTCTTTTCCCTCCCACAATAATCATTGATGTCTAACCACAGACGTCTGTGCTTCTTTTCAATAACTGTGGATGCAGTTGCCTATAAAGTATGCACATGATAGCGCAGGGAAACTCCACACACGTTTTCTCCATCTGAAGATATACTGGTTCATACGTTACATTTATATTGGGTCTGGATCATGTCCTGCCATCATTCTGCAAAGAGAAATCCCAAGGCAGTCAACAGAGGCTTTGCAAGCAGATAGATGACAGAACTTGGCCCTGCAAGCAGAATATCGTATGATATATTTCCTTTTCTGTTTGCCAAATTGATGTTAAGAGGGGGTTATGCACTAAGACAGTCATCATAAGTTTCAGAAATAATCAGCAGCCATTTTTACTGAAACCTCAGAAAACACAGCAATTAATCAGAATATTGCTGCTTTTTCTCTGAAGTTACAGTTGCTTCTATTTTACTGGCAGAGCGTCACATAGCAGTTCTTCCACTGCAGGAGCTTTGAGGTCACTAATCACTTATGGAAAAAAACCCTTTTTTAACTCTTCTCTTTTCATATTCTTTTATCTGGGATTTCTGAAAACATAGAAACAAGCACCACTCAGACATGACGTAACTGAATGGCAGATCCAAGCCCCTCTTAAGTTCCATGGTCCTCTGTGGTCCCCACCAGATGTGCTGCATTACGGACTGAGTCATCCCCGGGGAGGGTGGCTGGGGAGGATGCAAGCGCCTTGAACAAGCTGTTCCATAGGGGCAGGCGGGCTGAACCCAAAGGCAGATAAGATTGACACTTTGATGTAAGCGTGCTCTGCAGAGGAACAAAGTCAAAGTAACAGTCCGAGCTCTCCAACAGCAACTGCATTGAAGGGGAATATTAATGCAGTTCCCACATCTGCATCTCATTTTCCTTCAGCGTTTTCCTGGTCAAACTGAGTTCACCCACTGGAGAGTGACATAACAGCATGAGCCGATGGGATAGTGTCTTGAGACGGAGTATGAGGAAAAAATATGCAGAATACAGAAATACAGCAAGAAGAGAGGGAGGTTGAGTTGACCAGCCCCTGTATTTTCCACTTATGAAAGAGGACAGGAGACATTTTTAGGACACTTCCCATCTCCCACACACCTGGAACCGCATCATTGCCAGGCTTGGTCCTTAGCCATGCTCCTCCATCACGGTCCAGCATCACCTCTGAGGGCTTGCTGTGGCACAGAGATACACGCACCTCCTGCTGTGATGTTAAATGCTGAAGCACACCGCTCGCCCCTGCGGAGGGTCCCAAAGCGGGCACTGCACACATTCCCGCACAAGATCCAAGCGAGCGTCCCTGCATGGTACCGCAGCAGCACAGCAGCTCCTCAGCTCCCTCAGGCACCATCTCCAGCAAGACACCCACGTAGACAAGCTCTGTGCCTTCAGGTAGGATTAAAATACAGAAGGCTGAAGCCCTCTTATTCTAAATGACTGTTTGGAGTTCAGTGCTTGTTAGATTCATGATGATAGGCGAATTGCCCTGACTTGCTGGAGGGCATCTATGCTATCAGGCCATAAGTCTGTGTGTGTCAAAAGTTCACAAGTGGTGACCTAATTACCTGTCTGTAACGGCGGGGGCTGTGGTATCTGGCAGGCAGCTCATGCAATACCTTAGCACTTAGGTCAAGCCTTCTTGAATTGCATGTTTTAGTTGTATCTGGTTTCGTAAAGAAGTTATGGACAAAAAATTAACTGCAGCAATGGAGGTAATCTGGGGAGTTTTAAAGATTTCTGTTGGATTTTATCGCACTGAGCAATGTGTCTGCTTGAGTTGCAATTAATGGCAAAGCTCCCGCTGAGTTTGACAGGGCAGGTCCATCGGAATGTGCAAAAAGGGACAAGCCATATTCCACTCCCATCTAGAGGTACATCAAAAGAAACTCTGCTGCATCCGAGGGAATTGCGAGCTCGTGGTCCCAGTGCAAGCAAGAGGGGTACTGGGACTTCTGCCCCGGGGGAGCACCATAACAGCCCACCAGAGATACCTGCCTGTGTTGGGAACGAGCCCCAACAGGAACCCCAAATCCGACCCCACCTCGCCGTTTCCCACATCTCACAGTCAGATCTAATCAGTGCTGGAGCATGCTGGCATGAGTCCACCTACAGACACAGCATTTGGGAAGCAGTGTCTTCAGGAAACTGTGTCTTCCACCTTCAGGAAGCAGCACATGACACCATCCCCCTCTACCCGCATTGGCAGCTCCGGCTCCCCCAAAAGGCAGGTCATCAAGGACTTCTCCAAGAGCAGATACAGCCAGTGCTGCTTTGCAGCCTGCCCTTGTCGCCAGCAGAAAACACCACTGATGAGATGGGACATCCCGATGAAACGCACAGACTCACGTGTTTCTTTGCTGCTCAGCCTGCAAGTGCCACACATATACCTGTTCGAATCGTGGGTGCAGACCTGCCTCGCCCCCACATTTTGCCCTGGAGAAACAGGGTGCAGCCTGTTAGCTGCCACCTGGGTCAGGGCACAGCTGTCATGGGTGGGTGGGAGCCACGCTCAGAAGTGACACCTGATGCTGCAGTTCTGAGTGTAAGGTAAGGGACGGATTCCACACCAGTAGGAGTTGAAGACTGTGCCACTGCAGGAAACAAAAAAACAACAACCAATTGGGTAGAGATCTAAGTCTAAAACTTCTTTGGTTTTAATAGATTTGTTAGTGGTTAAATAAAATGGGAAGCTTTCCAGCATGATTTTTGTTTTTTTCTAGATCAGTACAGGGAATGAAGAGGTACAGCACAAAGATTATGAGTGATAGGTCGATACAATGATTAAATACCTTCAGCTCATTTTCATTGCATAGCTAGCAGGTAATAAATCAGAGCAGCAATTAAAGGTCTGCAGAATTTTTTCTGGGTGGAAGTTCAAATTCTCAGACCTAGCTCCTGTTCCAAGACCCTGGTATCACATTAGAGGTGCGGGATTTTACTCTTCCCATTTTCATCAAAGATGACAGAAACTGCATTGGAGGCAGCAATCAGATGGCACTCCTGCCACTCGGGCAGCATGAACCTCAGCAACAGCAGCTCTGTCATTTGAGTTGTTTGCACATTTTGATCCTGGTGGCTCCAAACACAAAGTTTATCCTAAATCTGAAGGCCTGTCTAAGCTCTGCCTGGAGTTTAGCAACTTTGTCTTTCAAGCGACAAACTCCTCCTTAGCTCTGTTCCTGGACATTTATTCAAAGGTGCTAGCATAGCTTTTTGTAACCCTGATACAAGGGAAATTAGCCATTGTTCTCCTTCAGGATCCCAGATTCACTGCTATTAGCATTCAAAAATAAAATAAAGTTATGGCCAGCTGTGAAAATACTAGCTAAAGAAGTTGCAGATGTTCCTAAGGGAGCTACTGAAATATTTTGGCACCTTTGCTCTATCATTAAAATCAAAACACGATAGTCAGTTAGGGCTGCAGTGTGAGTTCAAGGGGACAGAGAAAAACAGGAAAGCATTTAAGAGTGCTAATAGCCAACGTGGGTTCAGCCCTAGAAAAAGCTTTCAAAAGTACCAACACGAGTCCAGCTCCCAAACCCCACACTCTACCCTGACCTTTAGGTCCTTCAGCCTCAGCTGGCAGCTGCAGAGAAGCCAGGACTGCAGCGAAAGCCTTTCCTGCACAGACAGTCCCACGTGTGGGCTAGAGACAGCTTTAAACAGGACTTGGCACAGGATGAGGTGTGGCAGCAGGCAGGTATAACGCTCTGACAAATGCGCTGCTGTGGGTAAACTACTTCTAGCAGCTGAACTTCTTCAGCCCAGCTCAGGCATCTCCACAAGGCACTACCTCGCTTCAAGCTGGCTCCGATATTGGCAATGGGGCTATAGCCTCAAAAGAGATGTAGTAGTTTATGAAAATATAAATAGGGGGCCCCTCAGGCACCTTTGAAATGTTTACTCCTAAGAACAGGGGCTGGGCCGTTCTGCGTGTTGCAGAAAAGAGTAAATTGCTCTGCCTTAGGCCAGTCAGGAGGAAGCTTCATTCCAAGAGCAAATACTTCCCGCCCCCAAATTCTTTCATCTTTCTCTGCCTGACTCTTTCTGGCCCATCTCTGGCTTTCCTTTTCTTTCCAGATGCTGCGGGAAACTCTAAGGATTCAAGGATTCTGCCCTAATTTGCCCTCAGGAAAAAGAAACAAGGTACTTAGCCAAGTTGGCGAGGAAGATGCAATTAAAGTCATATGGCCCAGAGATAAGGAGGTGAGTGAATCAGTCATTATGTGACAAGGTAGCACTGGAAAAAGAAAAAAAAAAAAAAAAAATGGGGCTTACCCATTCATAAAAGCTTGCCTTGGAAAGGGAGGCAGAGCCGAGAAGCAGCAACTGGTCCAGTGCATGCTAGTGCTCTACCTGGGAGCGAGGAACTTGTGCAACACTCTGTGCAGAAGGCTACAGGTCCACATTGCAATATACACGTGAACCATAATCACAGAAATATCTTGAAAGGGTCGCCTTGCGCTACCACTCACTGATACTCCCAAGTTAACAGCTGGGCTGACGTTAATTAGAAACACTTTTCCCCTTTTCTAATCTCTAATAGGTCATCTAATCCATGCCAAATGAATTGCAGGGTTTTTCAGCAAAACAGATTGTCAAAATCTCTTTCGTCTACTGGAGAGGTTTGAATAATTGGACATTTCTACTGGAAAACTAATCTCTGATCTAATCGATGTCACATAGCTGAGATTTTCCTCAATGTTCATTTCTGCCTGGACAACTGAGCACCATGCTGTATTCTCCACAAACAAAATGTCCATCCAAGAAAAAGAGGTTACTGCACTCAGTGCAGTACTCAAAATCTTGATATGCCACCAACTGTGCACGACAAATGCTGGAGAGGGGAAAAGTCTACAGGAAGAGAAGAGCGTGCGTGCTCTGGAGAGGCAGGAGGGGCCCAGCCCACAATGTTTAAGCCCAGCTCCAAATTTTTTCAGAGTCCTTGCCTTTTTGGATGTGAGTTTGGATCTGTGTGCATTTTTGTGAAGGAGGCGAGGAAGAAGGGAGGGAGCCCTTGCTTCTTTCCCAAACAACATCTCAGCCCGTCTCAGGCTCACCCGCCAACATCTAACAAGCAAAGACAAACAACATCACAGCTCCACAATGCTTAAGCTTGATTGAATGACGACAATTCCACGTTAAAAAAAAAAAAAGAACATCAGAGCCTTCCACAGCTGCATCAACATTATCTATAAAAAAAAGCATGACACTACATGAAGCTTTGGCTGTGCAAGCCAAGAACCTAAATCAGCCACGGTTTGGAACGCGGCCATTGCTGAATTCTCGTGTTAAGCGATGCTGCCATATTGCTTACTTTCCACTGAGGTTTTCCACAAATTAACAGCTGTAGCAGACTCCCAGAAAACAGCAACTCTTTCCAAGTCTTTCTTCTCTGAAAATGTTGTTTCTTCACTTTATTCTTCCCCATATGGAAGGAGAGAGGAGGGTAAAAAAAACTGAACAGCCCTATGAAACAAACCCAAAAAAAAAAAAAAAAAGACAGGCTGTGAGAAAAATTAATCACAAAGATTGCCTGGAAAGAGAGCGGTTATCTGTAAAATTAAACCAGTGGTGGGCCCAATTTTTCTTTTTATTATACCAGCATGGTGGGATGGAGAATCAAACCCAGGGAAAATATTTCTGGAGCAGCCCTTCTGATTTATGACCATCTCAGCCACTCTGACAAGATAGAAAAGTGCTGGATTCTTTCCAGTTGAGCACCACCAAAGGCCAAATCATTCCTATTTAGGGAAAAAAACAAAACTTCCCTCTGCTTCAGTGAGAGTAGTGTTTGGCACCAAGCACAGAGAAAACTGCCTCGTTTCAGCTGGCTTGCTGAAGTGCAGCTGAGACAGAAAGGTGATACCAGGCTGCTGTGGGTGGCTTCAGATCCTACTCTTTCCTCCTGATTTCATCTTGGACATCACTAGGTACCACATAGGGTGATTCAGAGGGATTCATTATAAATGACAAAAAGCTCCCTTAAAGCAGAAGTTATGTGATTTTCAGCACGCACAGATGGCTGTTGACTCACTTGAGAGGGGAGCAATGGAACTAGGAGACTGGCAGGAGCATGGAGACTCTCAGCATTAGAAAACACCGAATGACAGAGTGGATCGCCTTCTGAAGATCTGTGACCTATGGCATAGTAATAAGCAATGCTTGTGCACGAAGATGGGGCTTTCCAGCTGGTGGACTCCTGGGTATTGCCTCCTTGTGACTACCAGCGTGATGGAAAGATGTAGCTTGTTATGGGTACATGGGTGTGACAGCTGACATTGACACGTGGTGCTTTACAGAGAACAGCAGTATAAGGTAATACATGGCACCTGGTGCCGTGCCCTTCAGAGGCTGCTGACCCCAGGGTCACGTCCGTGCAGCTATGCTACAGACAGAGACCTCAAGACCTCTGCCAAACGCAAGTCCGCTTTGGGGAGGGCTGGGGGTGTGATCGCAGCGTAAGCTGTCATTAAGAGGACCTTGGCATCTTGGAAAGCCAACTGAAATGAACCTGTGTCACTTTGCTTGATGCTGTTACAAACTACTAGATGACCTGCCCTGGGTGTCAGAGGCAGGAGCAGCCCCAAGCCTGAGGGCCATCACGGGGCTGCACTGGCTCCTCCACCCCATCTGCTGCCAGCATGCTCTGCAGCCGCAGGAGCTGCTCATCGCAGTCAGGAAACAGATACCACAAAGCCAAACGTCCTAATTCCAGCCAGTGTAGGATGTGATGGCTTTGGGTCAAACAGCAAACGGCACCACATGGCGATCCACCCAAACGCACCGCAACCCGGGGAGGGTACTCATGTTGCTGCGAGTCCCCTTCCCCAGGAAGCCCTTCTCTCCCGTTTTTCTCAGCTCGGCATCTGAAGGCTTGCACGCTGGACTTCCAATGTGGACTGTGTACAAAAGGAGCTATCAACAGATGATTCTCCATTCAGGGAAATTTTTCTTCAAAGAATTTTTTTTCCCAAAGTATCAGCCTACTGACAGACCACTGTACCACAGGACTGTGGCTTCAGCTTCGAGTTCAGAAGCCTCCGCAGTCCAGGTTAGTAGTGACCAGAGTTCCTCAAATTCTGATGGCCATCTCACACCTCTAGGACCTCACGGTATTATCCGGTCTTATGTGATCAGAGCTTGCTTCACACAATAAGCTAGAGGAATTAACATACCTATCTCATCTTTCAAGTACAGCCACTGCCTATGAGTTAAAAAAAACAACACCAAAGCTACATGTAACGCTAGAGAACAAAGGACCTGATCATTTCTCCTGACCCAAATAATAATTAAAAAAAAAGGTTAAAATATCAGATTACTAGTGAAAAGCTCTGTCCTCAGTGCGCTCTCCAACCTCAGAGATGTTCTGTCACACCGTTCGCTAATTGTTTCCCATGTTTGATGTGAGTATTTTTGGCAGTTAGTTTGTCATGAATTGACACTTATTTTGTCAACCTATCTTCAGCAAAACTGCACCCCCTCCCTCCTCGTAGACCTGTCAGAAACATAAAGATTACTCATTGCAGGTTTCCAAGAAGCTCCTGAAGCCAGCACTCAGAGTTTGCATAACAACCATTGTCGACAATCCACCTACAGCAGCTTAAAAATACAGATTTGAATGGGTGAAGAGGGGCCGGGAGTTCTCAGAAGGACGAGTCAGATTCAGGATTTTATTAATAGAACTGGAGGCGTTATCATGAAGACAAAAAAAAAAAAAGAAAAAAAAAACAAAACCAGCCACCCTCTTGTTATCTTAGCTGTCATCAGCAGTCACCTTTTCAAAAACAGGCAGACTAGATGCAGAGTATTCCTGTAGATGAGCAAACAGAAAGCTGCTGCAGAAAAAACATGAGAGCAAGATGGAGAGCAGCAGGCACCACAGATCGTTGCTCAGGTCCTTCTCGGGAAGTGCCGCCTGCTTTGTGCCTGCTGGCCTTGCTGAAGGGACTTTATTTATTTTTTCTAATATGGTACCACGCATTTCACCCCTGGAGAGCTAATTGCCAAACAAAGGGAGCCCACCAGAAGAACGCACACAAAGCTATTTGTGGCACAGGCTCCGGCACTCTCTCCAGCAAAATAAAGCAAATACATTAATTGGAGTGCACAATAGGCACTCCCCAAAATAGCAGATCAGAAGACGCAGATCAGTGATGGCTGTTGGTGAGGGCAGGGAGTACCAGGGCGCATGGCGGAGAGGGCGATGGGAGGACTGGTGTGCTTCTGGCATGCCACCTCAGGAGGCCTCCCAGGGACAGGGCAGTGGGGCAGGGACAGGGCCACTTCCTAACCTGGGGCTGGCTCCTCAGGGGAGCAAGAGGTTTGACCTCCCCGAGAGACAAGGAGTTGCAGCACAGGGGAGAAGGGGCTGCCCTGGCTGGAGGGTTTCCCACCCTCTTCTGCCACCTTCTCCCAGGTCTCAGGAGGAAGGAGGGACAAGGGAGGCTTTGGGGGTGGTCACGAGAGCGAGGGGCACGGGTGGAAGAGCCCAGACAATAACAGGGACGTCAGAGGCATCATCCGGCCATGTTAAAAACCTCCGCTCTGAATAAACATCAACACTTGCCATCTTCTCCAAGCCAAACCCCCAGCCTGTTAGGTTCACCATTAACAACAATCCCTGCAACTTTCTCAGCCTTGCTGTTTACACAAGCTAGAGCTTTCATACATAAAACTCTTAAATGAAAACATTAAAGAGCAGCTGGCGCCTCTTGGAAAACTCATAAAAAGTCTGTTTCCAAACAGCATCGCTTCTATACCATAAATTTCTGTATTTCTCACTCCCCTCATTCCTTATTTCTGAAGACATTTGCATGAAAACAGGAACTTTGTTTATTAAAGAGTTCATCTGCTCCTGCTGTTAATTTCCCACCTGAAGCCAGAATCCCCCGGGTATGACATCATTAGCGCAGGCTCTGGAAATGATCATGAAGTCACAAACAGCGGGTTAGGGCTCCACTCAGGGAATAAACAGTGAGAAGACAGAACCTCTCCCACTGCCAAATCCCCAGATCCTTATCCAGTTTTTCCTGGAGCAATATCCCATTGACTTCAGCGGGACATTGACCAAAATAAGGCTGTCAGCGGTTGGTGTTTCAGACATTCCTCCCATCCTGCTCCTGCCTCCAGGGCATCAGGGACTCTCCCCGTGCAGCGGGTCTGGGATACAAGAAGCTCTGCCCCAGCACAATACCAGTTCTCCCAGCACCACATCCTCACCCTGCTCCCTGCAGGCATGGGCAGTGCCGGGGAAGGCCAGCTCAGCCCTATATCAGTTCCTATAAGCGTCCCCCTTTCCAACTAAGCACCATGACATGTCCCGCTTGCACAGAGGCCATCACACAGGGTTCTCACATGGTCCATGAGAGTGGCCGGTGGGACGCTGGAGCCCAGCAGGGAGCCCTGCTGCAGAAGTCCTGCACTGCATGGGGGCTGGCCTGGGGGGAGCAGGGCTGCCCCCCCCACAGCCATAGACAGGAACAGCAGCGCTGGAGACTAGGGATGACTGAAGGCACCTGAAGATGAAGGATAAATACCTTTGCAGATAGACCTATAGGAAGGAAACTAGGTAGAGAAAAGAAACACAGGAGCTAAAATATCTCCTCGTGAGGAGACACGACAAGAGGTAACAGGCACAAACTAGAACACAGGAAATTCCGTCTGAATATCAGGAAGAACTTCTTTACTTTGAGGGTGACAGAGCACTGGCACAGGCTGCCCAGAGAGGTGGTGGAGTCTCTGTCTCTGGAGACATTCAAAACCTGCCTGGACGCATTCCTGTGCAACCTGCTGTAGGTGACCCTGCTCTGGCAGAGGGGTTGGACTAGATGATCTCCAGAGGTCCCTTCCAACCCCTACCATTCTGTGTGATTCTGTGAGGATGGGAAGACATAGCAAAGATGTCTTTTATCAGAACAGATCCAGTTACACTAATCAAATCTACATTTTTCACCTCCTGCTCCATGAAAAGTACAAGAAAATGACTGTGAGCTTAGAGAGCCTCATTAAATCTCTTTTCACATATAAAATCTCTGACACAGTTGAAGCCCTCCCCTCCTATCACCAGGCATGCACAGCTAGTATAAAGTGTATAGGCCAACTACTACTCTTTGTTAAGCTGATACCTATACACGGAAGTGGTGTATTTGTCACGCGATGGCTCTCCGTGTGACGTATTTGTGACGGGTCTCTGCATAAGTGCCACGATGCCACGTTTGTTGCAGCAGAGAATATAATCTGGCCCTGCACGACCAGCAGTCTCCATCCAGCAGCCTGTGGTAAGCAGGCTGCTTGCCTCCCTGCCTTCCCACACTGGCATCTAGTCTGGGCTGTGAAATACTCATGCTACTGAGCAGACATCTGAGGATAGATGTCTGAAAATCAACATATCCATGAGAGCGGGAGGTGGCTGAGTTGGACAGGGAGAGTCTGGTCAGGAACAGGGACATTAATACTGCACGGGAAAGGTGGAGGCAGAATATGGGATTGATCAGATACAGTCCTTAAAGGATTTCTTCAGCTCATCCTAGTCCTGCAAGCTTTAAAGCCTTTACATACACAGTGCTACACCTTTATTTGGTGCTGGTGTTGAGATCATGAACAGTGTTTCAGAAATACTGACTATTTGTCAAATATGAGCAGGTAATATCTGGTATATAGCAGGGGGGAAAGAAAAAAAAAAAAAGAAGGGATGTATTTACTCTTGCAAATAAAATAAAAATTCTACCCTCAGTGAAATCACTGTGATTTGATTGATCACCATGAACACGCTGCACGGTGGTGGTGCTCTGCTTGCATGACCTGAATTGGGCTTGGCTGCTGGCAGACACCGTCTGGAGGAGAGCGAGCCGGCAAGCGCTCCGGATGCACACCCGTCCTCCTCCGGGACAGCCATCGGGTCCTGCTTCCCCCCGCTCCCCCCAGCACAGCCCATAGGCACCGCAGCCTCCAGTTTCCTTCAGTTTGGTCCATTGTTACAGGCCAAGCAAGTCCAAGTGTTTTCCTTGGCACGGGCCAGCAGTCCCATCGTGCCGTACTTCCTCCACACAGAATTAGTGTTATTTAACAGCTCTGATTATTTTGGAGAGTTGTTCAGGTTTTTTTGAGAAGAGGAGAATGTATTGAAACTGATTGTATTGGCGGCTCGCGCCTATTTTTTCTGGATGGCCCTCTCTCTCCTTGTGTAAAATGTGAGATACAGACCTGGGCAACTTTTCAAGAGGGGCACGGTGCCACTGTCACATGCGCCTTGCATAATGGAGTTGTCACCTTTGTCAAGTTAAGCATGCAAAAAACAGGCAGTGCAGGCGCACTGGGGAGAGGTGTCCGGGCTCCACGCTCAGTCACCCCAGCGCACGCCCAACCGAGTCAATAAGAATTTGGTCCAAAGAAAGTAACAGCAGGAAGAGGTGATAAAGCTCCTCTGGCTGCTGTTACTTATCCCCTTAGCACCACCTGATAGCATAAGTCCAACCTGTCAAAGAAGGGTTGCCCTCATTTCTTGATGTGGGCTCTGAGGATGCAGGCAGACAAAGAGTAAATATTTCAGTGCAACCGAAAGTGTCTCTGACTCTTCACATCATCATCATTTTTCTGGGAGCCACTGGCTTCATCCTCTTTCCTCAGACCTTCCCTTAGGACAGTTCACTCCAGGAGCTCTGCTTTTTCTCAGAAAATCCCTAATGTTCTCTATAAGAGTCAGCTTTGTTCATTTTGAAGGGCGAGCAGGAGACGAGCCCTCCCTTGCTCTGCCTTCCAACCCTTGTTTTTCCATTTCCTTACTTTCAAATCACACTATAGCAAATGTTCAAGGTCTTCCTCCCACCTGCTTCTCCAAGGCAGTTTTAAATTAGCCACGGTTTCCTTCTCTTCTCAGCTTCTCATTTTTTCCAAAGTCTGTACTATCAAATCCTGACGCCCTCCTTCCCTCTCTGTTGTTCGAGGCAGCCCCGCGTCGTGCTGCTCATTCATTAGGACACTTCCGCCCACTCCATGGAGCCAATATTCTCCACCTCTGCTCTGCATAAATGCTTTCATCTCCACATTAGCCGAGCTCTTACTTCCAGCAGCTGCTTTTTACTTCGGCGGGGCGGGGTGTGGGGGTGTGTGTGCGTGTGTCTTTTTTGTGAGCGGCCCTTCACATTCCACAGGGCTGCCGAGTCTTTCCGAAGCGAGTGCTTTCCTGGGAGGAGGACAGACCATGGTAACAGAAGCGAATGTTGCTTGCTGGAAAGGCCATTTGTTCCTTTCAGTGTTAAAAAAAAAATAAATTGCTGCTAATTCCAAGGGGGCCCACCCTCTGCTCCAGGCATCTTTACAGCCACGAAAATTACAATGTCACTGGTATTAACAGCGAGAAACAGCAACGGCTCATCCCACTACAACTCCCTTGCTCCCGCAGTGCTCCCAACAACAACTGAAACTTCAAATTAAACTGAGAACCTCCCTCCCCAGCCAACACCTCGGGCAACCTTCTCCCCAGAGGAAAGCTGGGCTGTAGGGCATGACTGGAGAGGTGGTGAACCCCCAGGCTGCTGGAGGCCATGGGGGAGTGAGTCCCAAACCAGCAGCTCCCCCTCCACACAGGGGAAGGCTCCAGGTGGATCAGATCTGATGACTGCCAAGTCATTTGACAACATAAATTTGGCCCAACAGAAGCTCATAGACACAATCTTCCACCCGCACGTTCTTCTGGCTCAGTAGTTGGCCATGCTGGTCTCCTCCAACGAGAGCTCCTGCTCTCCGGGAGGTCTCCTCCAAGGAGAGCTCTGGTCTCTCCAGCTGGTGTCCCTGGGTCTCACTGCAGGCTTGCAGTGGGTGAGTGGATCACACGGAGCACTGAAGGAGTCAGGGAGTGGCTGATAATGGCCCCCAGGGAGGGGATGCGTAGATGCAGGACCCACACTACACATTTTCTCATCTCAGGATATCCAAATGGTTTAGGAAAGAGTTGGTTTTGGGTCTTGTGCATCTTTTCATAATACCAGTGAGGCAAAAGTCCCACCACAGTAGGAGAGCTCCAATGAGGACTGGCTGGGGGTGCGAGGCTGTAGCCAAAGTGACTGATGTGGGGTGGCTGAGATTGAGGGTGAGAAAGGCCAAATACAGCAAACAGGCAGGTACACAGGAGGAGCAGGATTGCTACAGAGGGTAGACAGCAAGGAGAGGTCCAAATCTGGCAAGCATCTCCATGGGCAGAGCTGGCTGTGGCCTCAGCCTACAAGGACAATCACCCACGGAGAGCTGGCACGGGCCAAACAAACCCCCAGGAGATAGGGGTGGGAGGGCTGGTTAGCCAGGCCACGGGCACACCACAGCACTGCTGGTACAACACAGGCCAAAGCTACCTCCACGAAGCAGCTTGGGGTTGGCATAGTGCGCCGATTCTGGGGCAGGCACTGGGCTCAGTCATGGCTTTTCTATTCCTGGGCTGGACAAGGTCACATCAATTTGACAATGTCATCTTGCCACAGCTTTGCGGCTTCTCTCCCACTGCCCTGAACTGCTCTCCACCACCAGAGACCCACGGACGCCTCCCACCCCCTGCTCCTGCTCGCCTGTCTCTGGGCTTTAACTCTCCAGACTCTTCTCAGCTCCTCACTTCGCTTCTTCTGTTCCCACGTGAGGATCCAGGAGCCATAAATGGAATAATCTGTGGCAAGGTCTAAAATGGTCCCATCTTTAAAAAGCCACAAATGCACTGCAACCCGTGAGAGCCACCCACTCCCGCCACAATGGTGACACATCTAACCCTGAGCTATAAGGGTTAAACTTGCCTGGCTTTTAAAATCCCGTAATACGTGTGTGCACAGAGCTGTTACACTGCAATTTACTCCAAATTGATGCTCCATTTATCTATCCATAGCCTTGGCATCTTGCTGCCCCTACACTCCTAAATCACTCTTCTTAGACTCTCCTCGTTTAATTTTCCAGCTCTTCAAGTGAACTCTCCCACTAATGGTCTCTGCGCATCTCTGCATTCTCACTTTTCAAAGTGCTGCCCCTGTCTCACTCACCAGGCAAACATGTTAAGGCACGGAGCTGAAATGTCACGCCAGAAAAAGCAACCAAGGTTGTTTTGGTACATGCAGTGGTCAGCATGCCCGACTGGAGAGCCTACCAACATGTAATTAATATCCCGAGTTTCTGAGCCAGATGAGTTCTGTTCCCTCTCTTGTCCAAACCGCAGAGGCAAGAACATCCAGCCTCTTTGACGTCTCACAAATCCTGGGATCGATGCGGAGATACAGAGAGGGAAAGGGAAAAGCTGAAAAGCCTCCTAGCTGCCCAGCAATGCTGGAATTAGGACCTGGGACCTTCTCATGCTTGTAGAAGCAGTGATGCCCCTTACTGGAGCGGGCAGACTGTCACTGTCACAGTCATTTGACTGAAGGCACGTTATCTAGATGCAGCAGTCGAGGTCTCCCTCTTGAACATACTGATGAGGCTGACCCACACCTGCTGAAATGAAGAAATCAGAGGAAGGCCTGGGGAAAATGGCATCTGAACTCAGCAAGAAGAGACAGTTACATACAAGCAATAGCTGTAACACCACAATCCCCTTCTTTTTTTTCTGCTTGCCTGCCACACCACTTTGAAAAATCCTTCTCACTCTGCAGACTTTTGTCCTCCGGGTCAGGGGAACAAAGGCAGGCAGCGCTGCATGCTAATTCTCCTCCGATGCTCCAGTGGTGACTGTACATTTCAAACCTACGGCATGAAAGCCCCCCACAGGCACCCAGCCAAACCTTGCTCTGCTGCGCTCCTGCACGGGCACCAGAATCAGCACAGAAACACGTCTGTCCAGGGCTGGCATCTTTGATTAATTGATTTATTTTGAATACATTGTTCCCCTTGCACATCCACCTCTCCCCCCTCCAAGGACACAAGACCTTTGCACTTTTCTGATGACTTCATCCTTCATACTCCACTCCCACATGCTGTAGGTCAGGGATCAGATGACGGACTTGACCCAAACTGGCTGACAAAGGCTTCTCATCTGCTTGGCATGGCATTCAGAGAAATCGATGCGCTGAAGTGTCAATGCTGCATTGCATTCAGCAGCGATTTCCAGGCATGCCGTGAAAGGCACCATCGCTTCAGTTGGCCTTATTGACCCATTCAGTAGAAACTCTGGTACTGAGCATCCTTCTCAGTTCCTCACGCTCTGAAGGCAAACCTACCCCTGGCCATATGTATGATACGAAGTATAAAGAATAAAGGTTTCAATTTTGCAACGTTGCCTTCCCAGCACTTTTCATAGGCAAAAAAAATTCACCCCTGAGGTCCCTCCCAAGTGACAGCAATGACTCCTCTTCCCAACATCAAGGGATATTTCAGCCTTTTTCACAGAATCACAGAATCACAGAATGGTTCAGGTTAGAAGGGACCTTAAAGATCATCTAGTTCCAACCCCCCTGCCCTGGGCAGGGACACCTCCCACTAGACCAGGCTGCTCAAAGCCCCATCCAGCTTGGCCTCGAACACTTCCAGGGATGGGGCATCCACAGCTTCCCTGGGCAACCTGTTCCAGTTCCTCACCACCCTCACAGTGAAGAATTTCTTCCTGATATCTAATCTAAATCTACACTCTTTCAGTTTGAGGCTGTTACCCTGTGTCCTATCGTAACACTCCCTGATAAAGAGTCCCTCCCCAGCCCTCCTGTAGGCCCTTTTTGCTCTGCAGGTTAGCAGTTCAGCACCAACGGACTACCAGTAAGCATGGAAACGGGAGCAGATACACGTAGAAACGTGCCACTGCTGTTCCCCTGCCCGGGAGTGTGTCGCATCAGTGGGCAAGTGTTATGTCCTGCCAGTGCCCTGACCCCTCTGCCCTCAAACACCAGCCACGGGGTAAGGGGGCACTTCATAAGGAAACCTGACAGTAGAAACCAGGTCCCACAGCAGTAACATAAATTTTCCCAGTTACTAAAATCTGCAAAAGAGTATGCCCCAGCACGGTAAGATTGAAGACCTGTTTAGGATAGATGACAGTAGATTAACAGTGCTAAAATGGGAAGCCTACAGATGTTTTTGCCACTAGTGTCTGAATAAAACAGACTCCAACAAGGCTAGACATAGTTTGGCTAAGGATCAGACCAAAGATATGAGAACTTTTCAAGTGCTTTGAATGTTTTTAAGGTCCATCTATCACTAACTGAAGACAGGGTTAGTTCGTTTCTTGAGATATATTGGAAGTAATTTGCAAAAGTGAGCATGAAAACTGAAAGCACCATGGAAATGTGCTCTGAATAGCTGCACTACCCTAGCTATAGAGGGAACAATAAAAAAAAAAAGTATATATATATAAAAAAAAAATTCAGTTCAGAGCCAGCTGGCTGGTTGGTTCCAGCTCAGCTCTGATGCCCCAAAATGCCCTATTTGGGGACATGCTGAAATGACAGGCTCTCTGATCTGAAAAACATTTTGTACTTTCATATTTCTGGGTCCACGGCGTCTCCCTCTGTGTAACATTTCTCCTATGTATTAATTGCTTTTGCATGTGACAACTGTTTTCAAAGCTGAGTCGCGTATTCAGCGTATCCTCTCGGTCGTTGTTTCACTATGCAAATTGCCCGTGCTCCTCTCTTCTAGGTACTCTGTCTGAAACATCCCCCTGCCTGTGTATCTGGTTGGGGAAGGTGGGGGGCAGCAGGGCTTCAGGGCTTGCCTCCCAGCTCCCAGAGCACGGCTGAACACCAGCCCGTCCACCGAACAGGCTGCTCGCATGGAGAGATGCCTCAGCATTTGGAGATGGAGTCTTGTCAGGTCGACGAACAAAAAAAAAAAAAAAAAAAAAAAAAGAGAGAAAAAAAAATCCCTACATTCATTTCTCTCGGTCGCGGGCTCGATGCTTAGTCAGCTGTTACGCTGCCGCGTAAAACCTTTGCTAAAAGAGCTGTGGTAGAAAATAGCTGATCAGTAAGTCTGAAGTGTCAGAGCTGTCTGGGTAGGTGGAGGCACTAACAGGAAGGCAGGAAACCCAGTCTGTAAGCTTAGGGCTGGGGGGGAGAGGAAACCGTCTCCATTCAGCACAGAGATTGCAGGGCAAGACTGACGGCAGGGCTCAGGCGCAGCCAAAAGTCATTTTCCCTCTCCCGGTTTAATGATTCCTAGTTGCTGGAGCTCAGCACCCCGGGGAGGAAGCGTGGGCCAGCCTAAGCTGAACACAGCTCCGTGCTCCTGCCCTTGCGGCTGCAGGGAAGGGAGGCAGAGGATCTATAAAAGCATTTCACATAAGTGTGTGCGAAATAGCCCAAATAAATCACCCTGCAAGACTTTTTTTAACAGTTAGCCTGCTACCTTTAACACCAGCCACAATTAGCATGCTAACTTATTTACACGTCACAATTCTATAGCTCACGAAGACCTGTTGTACCAACTTTCACCACAAACCCATGAGCTTTGGTAAATTCGTTAAATCAGACTCACCCCTTTCATACAAAGGGTTTCAGCAGCTCGCAGCAGCATGAAGGTAAATCACACAGGGGCTGCCTTCTCCTCCCAGACTCCGATCACAGCTGTAGCGTTCACCCCTTTGCAATTCCAAATCCCAATTAGATCTGGGAATAACAGATCCTCCATGTGAATCTGAGTGGGAAAAACAATGCACCGAGGACATGGAGTTAATGAACGCCCTCGGAGCCCCCACTGACACCCCCCAGCCCGCCAGCTGCTTCAAGGCGGCTTTCGCTTTTAATCACAGATTATTTTCATGTCAGCCTGCAGTAAAATTAAAACACAAGCGTTACAAGACAGAGAGGCCTGACTTTGGTTTACAGGTTTCATGCAACATCCTTTGGGGCTTCTAGCTCGATTCCAGGAAGAGCAAAGCGGCAGCTCTGCTGAAGCAGATGCACCCCGGGGCGCCCCGAGGCAGCCCTGCCACTGGCTCCCCGTGCCCCACCACATCTGCAGGCGGTTCCCGCAGGTGTCGGCACCTCTAGCTGGTGCCACCGGTGGGTTACATTTTGCCGTGTCCGCGCAACAGACGTCACTGTCCATCATACGTCCCTCCTCCTCCTCCTCCTCGCTGACCAAGCCCCTGAGGGGAAATAAAGCTCTTACAAACAGCTTGCACCAGGCTCTGCCATACCAGGTGAGCGTTATGTGAGGGGAAACCAAGAGCGAGTTATGTTTGGACCTGCAGTATCCACACAGCTTGACCGAGCCACAAACACACAGATCTATCAGCATAGAGACGCCCAGAAGCGCGCGTTTGCTCCTGCGTGCCCAGACACGTGCTTGCAGTGTGGTCTGAGTGCTGCCTGGCACACTGAAGTCTCGCTGCAGATTAGGGATGAGGGATTATTTTTCAGCTTCCCAATTGGTGAGTTGAGGATTTACCCATCCCTCCATCCCTCCCACAGAGGTCCTATGAGGATAAACTGAGTTATTTGAACATTTTGAAGGCTGGAAGTGCTAAGAGCCAGACGGGAGGGAGTGGTCCGGAGGAGCGAGGGAGCGGAGCGTACATTCAGTGGAGGAGTTGTTCCAGCAAATGCACAGAGAGCTCCCTTGCTCCCCGAAAGGCCGCTCCTGACAATGCCTAACAGAGTGCACATTTTGTGGAGATTCACATGTGCTGTTTTTCCTGGAAAAGCACAGAGCGGCGGTGGTTTCAGCAGTGAGTACACCACGTATTGTGCACGCTGCATGGGGCTCTGCCAGGGCTCTGACCGCTCAGCGCATCACATCACCTCCAACGCTTGTCCATTAACAGAGTTTAGGTCCCACCTTTCTCATTCCTTTTCCTGCCCTGTTCCTGGTGGCTGCCAAGGGCAGATGTTTCCACATCCCTCTTCCCCAAAATAAGGCGGGAGCGTTCCTTGTGCTTTGTGGAACTCACTGCACACCATGATTATCATCTTCCATCAGCGGGACAGAGACCAGTGCAACCCCAATGCCAACATCACATCAGCTGGCAAAACCCCCCTAAGAAGCGTAGCAATTAATTTGCCTGGCCAGAATCATGCTACCAAAGCGGGTGGCAGGAAGAAAATGATCAGTGGACACCCACAGCACCCACCAGACTGAACAGCCTGTGGAGATGAAAATACAGAGCAGCATGGAGCTCAGCACGGCAGGGCAGAGGAAGGCCAGCGGCAGGGAGGAGGGAAAGGGATGGATTTTTTCCCCCACTCCACCGCTGGCTGAATGGGTGAATGATTCCCCATCACCCACAGCCATGGTCGCCACCATGCAGACGAAAATTACCTGCGGTTGAAAGCACCTTTTAGCCAAGAAGGGTGCTACAAACAAGGAGGACTGAAAGGAAGAAGCAAGGAGTGTTCCGGACACTCCAGCAAGCTTTCCGTTCCTGCCCTAACAGAGAAAGGCAGCAAGGCTGCAGAGTGGACCACCACGATATTTGCATTTTTCCTGCTAACTGAACTTTCCACTCACATAAGATTATATCCTATGTTAATACATTGCACTTTCATTAAAATCACGTCACTTTAATTCTTTATGTTTTTATTTTGGAACATAAATTAAATTACACTGTCGAAACCAAACAAGTCATTACAAAATGTAATTCTGGAATGAAGTGCTCCAGTCCAACCAGATAAAAAGGGAACGTTTCGAGCGAAATAATTTGGTCTGTATATTTTTATAAACAAAACTGTGTGGCAACCAATGCAATCCTATAAAGACCATTTATATTAATAAAATGGTATTTTTGCAATAAAAAAATATTCATTGGCAAAGTGTTCAGCTGAGTTTATTAGTGTCATTAAGAATCCTCCCGCATTCCTTTATTTTTCAGCAGCTAGCAAGGAGGTACATTCGGAATTTCATTATATGAAAATGAGGCAATAAATAAAATAAAAAATAAAGAGCAATTTGTACTCCTATAATGGCTTCCTCTCCAAAGCAGTTTACAAAAAAAACCTATGATTTAACTTCCCCTCTTGTAATGTAGCTATTCCCCCTTTTTATAGCTGGGAAAAACATCTCTTGAGAGAGCCTCTGCTCATTTCAAACGTCTGTATTCTGAGTGCCAAGAGCCTGATTTACCAGAGTTTATTGTGCTCTGAATCAGTGACCGCGATAGGTACTCAGTATTTCTAAAAAATAAGACCACAGGCACCTGCATCAGCTATCCCAGACTCCTGGAACCTGCTGGGGAGCTGGAGTGAATTTGGAACAGCGGGAAACTCAACCCCCATTCCTCAGCTCCAGGCTTCTCCTCAATTCCCAGGCTCCAGGATGCAAAAGGCAGCGCCTTTCACCTTGTTCTAGCCTTCTCCAAAAACACAGGGGATATTTCAGATGTTTTGTTGAGCGGGAATAAGCGCTCTCTGCAGAAGCACGCTAACTGTTTGACTGGCTCAATTCTCTTTGGTCCATTTCACAGCCTCTGCATTCCTGTTGGGCGACATTTAAAGATGCAGAAGAATTCCCGGTATTTAAAAAACTTCTTATTTTTAATGTTTTCTGGTGCCAAAACTGACAGACGTCTATGCACTTATGGAAAAGGCAGGAAAGCAGGGCTGTTTCTGGGGAAGAAACGTTTCTTTCATTTCCTTCCCTCTTCAGCGTGGGTTGATATTAATTTTAAACCTGGCTTGCAGTCCACCGTTAAGGAGAGTGAAAGATCTTGTTCTTTCATCCAAAATACTATCAAATAGGTGTAGCTCCAATTTTAAAGCAACCCCACCAAGCCATTTAGTTCCCAAAAGGACGATGGCTTTCCTAGCAACACCAGGTTTGCCATATCCGATGCAGCAGACTACTGGATCACAAAGCCTTACTGCTTTATTCTAGCAGTGACCCATATTTTATCCTGTGCTTCAGAGGAAGATGAAAGGCCTCCATAATGCATCCTAAACATAACCATATGGAAAAATCTTGCAGCATTTAAAAAGGATAAGCAAATAGGGTCCTGTAGAAATTTTAGGACATTATACCATTAATTTCTAAAATCCTATAGGGCTTAACGGGGCAATTATAATGTCTTTAATTTTCTACAGCAGGAGAGTGTTTTCCTGCTATATTCTACAGGCAGTGATGAGGAGGGCTTTTCAGCACAATAAGCACAGAAGAGAATGCAAAAATATCCTGATGCCCAAACCTATGAAAAATCAAATACTAAACCTCTGCTGTTTGTAATGCAGGTAGGCCAGGATCCAGTCTGTACCTTCAAAATTGTATAATGACAGTAACTATAAAGATTCAGAAGTAGCACGAGGACCGGTGGGGCCATTAATAATAGTAATAAACGCTGTTCTGCATGAGGAAAACACTTACCCAAGGAATAAAAAAAAGTCATTTTAGAATATGTTATGTCCTCTGTAAAATTCCCACTGCATTTGTACAATGCGGTAGCAATTAAGCAGCAATTCCCCGTCTCAGAAAACAGGCTGCAATCCATCCACCCTGTGTTATCAGATGTTGCTTAGGACATCAGGAATGCTCCAAATGGTGCTGCTCCTCCCGGGCTCTCCTTGCCCTCGGGGCACAGGTACTAGCCAGGTGGGGGAGAGCCGCCCTCTCTGCCGAGCAGCCGTGGGGCTGGGACTGCCCCAACACCCCATGCTCGCAGTGGGATGGGGAGAGTCCACATCCCTGCCCCGACTGGGCAAGGAGAGCAGGAGGAGCAAAAGCACGACCCCTCTTGCAGGAGTGCGCGCCACGGCGTTACCTGCAGCATCGCTGCTTCCCCCAGAAAAATGGGCCCGGTGGGAATGGGGGAGACGCTTCCATCCTGGCTGCTGGCACAGGGCCCCTCATCTAGGCTGCTAGGGGACGAGTCCTGCCTCGCCCAGCGCTACTCATAGAGTCAGCAACCTACCTCCAGCTGCCATAGGTCTATACACGTATAGCTGCATTATGAACAAATACACCATACGTTTCCTTTCTTTTTTTTCTGGGGAGCAAACTGCACAGAAAAGGATTTAGCAAGTCACCATTTTGCTCCTTGGTTTCACAGCTTCAGTGCTCAAATCTTCTCCCCACAGGTGGTAAATGCAGCTATTGTTTTGCCAGTTGACGGGGTTACTCCTTTTTTGGAGAGCCTTGTGGACCTGCGTGCTGCTGCCAAGGTAATGCATGATGTTACACAGTTTAGAAACCAGCCCTGGTTGTGTAATGGTACCCTACCACCGCCAAACAACTTAGGACTGTGTCAGGCCAGGGAGAAAACAAGCCTGGAAGCTAAAGGAGAGAAGATTAAAGCAAAGCTGCAGCATGTTTTTTAATTGTGTCTTAGAATTTCTAATCTAGTTAATGGCCCTTCCAGCCTATCTTGTATAAAGAAATGAGCATGTGGCATGTACTGAAGGAGGATCAACACTGACACACCGACAGATGCACTTATTGGCACAAGAGACTAGATTAGGTTTTGGACTGGTTTTTTTTACTTGTCAGCTAGCCAGCAGCAACTTGCTTTTTTGGAGGGGAAGGGAGGGATCAAACAATTGCTGCAGAGGGATATTAGTTCCCTGGCACTTCATCTTCTTCCATTACAGATTCTTTGCTTGAACAAGAGACAATGCTGCCGTTCCTTCCCCCTGACTCACTGGCAATTCTTTATCCATCTCTGGTTTGCTGCTTTGGAGATTTTTTTGGCTGGAGTTTGATCAGTCCAGCCTGCCCTTTTATTCTCTCTCTCTTTCCATATTTTCCAGCACTTCTTTCTCCTTCATCACTTCCCAAAGCTCCTCCATGTAGTGGAAGTCTGCAAGTTAACCAAAAGTTAAATATATTCAGCTCGATACCACGCAATTTTGCTTGCCCGTTTGAGGAACATAAGGAGTGAGCGCCTCATACCACAAGCACCCCAGCACACGTGGCAAAGCCCACAGCAAAGAAGGTGGAAAGTGGATGTCTGCTGAGAGGGACGCAGCTAATATTTAACAGCGTTGGGATGAAAGCCAGCTCTGTTCCCTTTCCTCGGGAGCATCGTCCCACGGGCTGTTCACAGAAGGGGACAGGAAACATTTAGGACAACCGAATTCTAGCTGGTTGGAGGTGGTGGATTGCAAAAGCCCCAGAGCCTGGCCAGGATGCTGGCAGTAACACCTCCCTGAGTTGGGTTAGAGGTGCCCCAGGAGCTCTTGTTCTGATGGTGGAGTGGTGCCGGAGGTGTCGTGCCCTCCTGCCAGTCTCACAGTTTTTCAGAATCGGAGCCAGTCTCACAGTTTTTCAGAATCGGAGCAGCAGCTGAGCAGAAGCCCATTCGCACACACACATACACCTCCCGCCCAGCCCACCAGTGCCCAGGCCAGCCCCCCTTTGCCATCTCACCACATCCCTGCAACACAAGCAAGCGAGCTGGGGTAAAGATCTGGGGTACATCCAGCACCATAACTGGGCTGCGCTTTTTAAAGTTAAAGCTTTTGTCTTCTTTTGCTCTTCCTTCCTCTCCCTTCTGCTGTGTGTTGCACCTCTGTGCACAGTCCCCAGCCCACGGGACCCCCAGCCCCACAGGGAGAAGCTGCTGCTCGGACACCACACCACTGCTTCGGGGGTGGTGGGAGTGGGGACGGCGACTTTCACCCAGCAAAGCAGAGATGCCACCACCAGGGCTGCTCGCAGGGGGATGCCCAGGTCTGGCTGGCTCAGTGGCTCTCCCACCCAGCTGTGCCTCTCAGGAAGGCTATTCCGCAGCACAGGGTTGGGCTGGGGAAGCATCCCTGCTTGTGGCAGCAGCTAGGGCAATGCCGAGGGATGCAATTCCAGAAGACAGCAGCTGTCTGGGGAGTCCTTGCGAACGCCTGGCTCCGAAAGTGGCGGCTGCAGGGTTCGAGGCATGCCATCTGCCGTGCCTGCGCCCTCCCCACCCCACAGGAGGTGAATGCACTCCACTGCCCCACAGCAAACAAACAGGAGCGCCCCAGCCAAAACCCTCCTGGCCCACAGGAGCAGCGCCAAGTGAGGAAGAGAACAATTCACCCACCTACAGATGAGATCGCTATAAAAACAACCACATAGGAAAGAGGCTAGCCACTTGAAGGGGCCAGCTAAGCAGGCAATAAGGAGGCCTGCCCTGCTTCCACCCTCTGGAGAGCTGCCAGCCCTCAGCCTGGGGGCTCCTGTGTCCCAGGAAGGAGCCAGAGCAGCCACAAGCAGCCCCTCCACCCCCTCTGAGGGCTTAAATAGAAAGACTGGGGGGGTCTCACTGCTTCACCCAGCCAAGCTGCTCCTCCAACGTTTTTCTGAGCACAGTGTATTTATTTTTCAATTGGGTGAGCAGTAACAACCGAGACCAAACCTGGTGAGGAGTAGGAAGGCTCTCATCCAGTCATACGTCCCCCTTGGACCAGCACTAGCATCCCTGCGGCCCAGCTGTGCTCCAGCCCTGAGTACCACGGGAGGGCTCGTGGTCCCAGCCTGCCCCCGGGGCACAGCAGGCATGCCATGGAAAGCTCATCCATGCCCACAAAATCTACAGCCAGGTTTGTGCTGCAGGCTTTTGCTGGCACAGCACTGTCACTGAAGTGCATGCAGGGATGCAGCCACCCAACCTGCCACAGCAGGGTACACCCGCAGCCCCGGGAGCCTTGCTGCAGCCCCACGAGGAAGATGGGATGACACTTTTGAGTCCTGTGTCCCAAATGTCATCACACAGGTTTTGCTGAGCATGGAGGTCTGAGCAGAGAGGTGGCTGGCCCCTGGAAGAGGTGGCTGGTCGTGGTTCCTCTATCCAAAACTGCAGGTTGTTGGCTGAGGGCATGAATGGCAGCAAAAGCATCAATCTTTCTGTAGCAAGAGCAAAGGGACACCAGCTGTCAGCTCTTGACCCGACCTGCAGTCCTGAACCCCTGGTTCAGCTCCCCACACGGAGGCAGGATGACCTGTCCTCAGTCACAGCCCTCCTTGAATCTGCGCCCTTCAGGTCCAAAACAAATAACAACCAGTTCCTGATAGGGCTGAGGAGCAAACAGCAGGGCCATGAGCAAGAGACGGGTGGGAGCTTCTGGCTCCAAGCCTGAGCGGGCTGGGAGGAGGAGGAGGAGGAGGAGGAGGAGGAGGAGGAGGAGGAGGCAGCACAGTGACAGGAACACAGCTCTCCAGAGAAGGGGTGCAGCAGGGGTGGCAGAGCCAGTTTGCAATTGCTGGTTAGGGAACCCTTTAGGAGATGCTTCCTTGTGCCAGCCATAGCTAGGCACCCAAAGGATCAGCAGCATGACAGTGGGAGCAGTAGGCTTCCATCTTCTGGCAACCCACAGTGCTCACCCCTAGGCATGCTTGCGCTCACAGTGCTTGCACAAAGCCCAGGGACAGACACTATTCTTGAGACTGCAAAATGATGTGGTTTGAAAAGCCCCAAAATGCTGATTCCTCCCTCAGCAGGGACACAGTTCTCCAGGAATGCTAAAATTTTCACTCCAAAACCTCCCTATCAAACATGAGTCCATCGGGGAAAAAGGATACGCTGGAGAGTAAAATACTGTAACTGTCTGTTAATGCCATTTGGGATGCTGTTGAAAGAATTTTGGAACAACCGTGAGACTTTTTGGATGCTCAAACACTGAATGAGTCAAAAAAATCATCTGTGTCCTACAGAGAAACATTTTAGAAAACAAAGCAATTGGCTTCTAGCAACATGATGTAACCTTGGTTTTTCCTCCCCTTATTGTAAGTGCATCTCTGGGTGTTTGCTTTTAAAGCTGTATCCATTAATAATGTGCCTCTATATTTATTTAGAGATATGTCAAACAAGGAGCTCTTATCCGTAGCTCCAGGCAACCCAACAATTTTGATACATAAACAACTATATAAATGAGTCTCATAATTGTCCAACAAAAGCTTCGGCAACAAAGAACCCCATATGCACACCGTCTCTTCTCAGGATGCTCAAAATTCAGCATCCACTTCAGAGCCAAGGAGAATAAATAAGCTTTCCAAGGGAACCGGCTCAGGTTATTACAGATGAAATGGAGGAACAAGTTGTTTGCCTTTTCTTAACTTAAAAAAAACCAACCCACAAATGGAAAAACATGGGCCAGATTTTCAAGCAAGCTCGGCACGTTGCCTGCCTAAATTACACTTACATGCAAGTGCATGCAAATGCGTTGTTTCCCTGGTCATTTGCCTGAACTGCATCCACATTTTCCTCAAATGCCTCCTTGAACACGACAGGACACGCACGAGCAGCCTCCCCAGCCTTTCAGAAATCAGAGCATGGGCACGCTGGTGGGAACAGAGGAAACACCTGCATTCCTCCGCAGCACAAATGCAGCCAAAATAATGATGAGTCTGAAAAAAGCCCGACCAAAGGCAAAGGTCAGAGTGCCGGGACTTTGCAGAGCTGAGGGATCTCGGCCCGACGCTTGGTAGGAGGGAGATTTATCCTTTTGTGCTTTTACATGTATTTTACTGCGCAATGTGGGGGGGGCAAATAAAAATAAGCAAACATTTTCAGTTTCCGCTGCAGTCCGTAGATGGGTGACTAAACACTGCTGGCGAGAGCTCAGCCCCCACCAAAGCCTGCTGCTGTTAGCTTTAACCCTTCCAGAGAGACGAGGAGCTGGGGGAGCGTTTCTGGGCTGACTGCGGGAAGGCGAAGGGAGATGCACAGTGGGACGCGATGTGACGCCCCTCTCACAGACAAGCGACCATGCCCCTGCGCAGTGACAGCTGCTGCTTCAGGACAAACCCTGCTCTCTTCCCCAACCAGTGAAAAGCCAAAGAATGCTCTTGCCGAAACATGGCAGGCCCTTTCATGCACCCCACCTCCCACGAAATACTGATGGTGATGTTTTGGCTAGCCGGGCCGGGGCTGGTTTCCCTGGGGAGATGCTGCTGATCTCCCAGCTGGGTATCACCCGCCCCACGTCCGGCAGAGCTGTGACCGAAGCACCGCACCGGAGGCAGCAAGGAGGCTCTGCCTCCAAGCTGAAATTCTCTTTTCTTTTCCTGGCTGAGAGTTACATGCAAAAAAAAATTATAACAAAGTACCACAACAGAGAAGGGGAAGAAAACCCCCAGGAGTCCAGTTTAGACGTCTTTATTTTTTAATCCTCCTCCCTCCGTCTGTCTGATGCCCAAAGGAAAAAATAAAGTGCTTGGACGGGCCCGTTCAGTGCAAGTCCCCGTCCCTCCCTTCCTGCTCCCCCTCACTGCAGCCCAAGAGGAAAAGCACTTGAAAGGCTCCTGGCGGGCGGCGGTGAGGATGTCTGCTTGGCCTCCACTCGTGCCGCTCTTCCTCTTGTAGCTTTGCTGACATCCAAAGAGGAAAAAGGCAGGACCGTGTCCTGCACCCAGGTGCCCCTCTCTCTCTCTCACACACACACACACACACACAGAGGAGCACATTCCCATTCAAAACAAGATCGCAGTGCATTGAACTTGTCCCTGAATGTAACCCTTCTAGCTTGAGCAGCCCTGCTGGCTCCTGCCTTGGGCAAGGTTTCAGTTTCCCTGTGGCTTGATGACGTGACTTGGGCAGGATTTATGAGGCTTACAAAAAAGCACAATTAAATCTAAGGGGCAAGGGAGGAGATTTTTTTTTTTCTTTCTTTTTTCTCTCTTTTCATTCCTGGCTTCTAGGACCGAGCCAATGAGTTGGCAAAAGTCTGCTGTGTTGGCTGGAGCCTGGATTTCTAGCCAAAAAACTTTGCTCCAAGTGTAGTTAAATTAATTTGCTAAAGTTTTTCAAACATTTTCTTTGCTGTAAGCTGAAAGCCGTCGACATTTCAGTTGAAGAGCAAGCAAAACACAGGACCCGATGGGCCAAAGCCATCTCTGCTGTAACTCCACTGTGGCCGGCACCACAGCTGCCACCGATGAGGAAACCAGCTGAGGTGGACATCCCTGAAGGTAAGGCAAGGCGCGCAGGGAGGAGAAGCCAGGGTGGGATGGAAATGTCCCCTCCACTTCCACAAGGAGAAGAGCCGTCCCTTTGGGAAGGGACCTGCTCAGGTCCCTGTCCAACCCCGAGTGCTTGAAGAATGGATGTACCCAAACCCAATGGGAACGAGCACGACCTCCGCTGGAAACCACGCGCACTGGGAAAGATAAAGCCTGCATCCCAGCTTTGCGCTTTGACCCCTGTTTAATAAATAATAACAGAGTGTGTTGGAACTGTGTCAGCTATGTTGTTTCAGGTAAGAGAGACTTGTGTTTTCTAGGTATGGGCTCTGTAAATCCCCAAGGAGCGTGCTGCCGACACAAGCCAGGGTCACACTGTGCTCAGCGAGGCACATGCGCATCAACAGACGCGTGCATTTCTCTCTTCCATGGAAACTTAACTTCAGATCTCGGGGGCTGATTTTCTTCATCTAAAACACAGGGCAAGCAGCAAGTATGTGTCTTTGGTTTATCTGCGGAGAAATGTAGCCATCGGGCTTTCCAAAAGCATCAGCAAATTTCTGCATGTCCGCATTTAAGCCCCTCAGAAAAGCCCTCCAACCCTCCCAAAGGCACCTTTCCCAGTTCGGGTGCTGGGCTGGCAGCACCAGGAGCTGGGCATCCGGCACAGCCCACGGCAGGGCCAAATCCACCAGCAGCCAGGGACGGGGCGAGCTCAGAAACAGAACCTCCTCTGAGGATGTCAGCCCACTTGGATTATTTACTTATTTCTTACTACATTTCTGAAAAAGAGAGTGAGGGAAAAAAAAAAAAAAACCCTCTTGACTCGCCCAAAGAGGAAATGAAAAGGGAAACTTTGAGATGTCCCATCCCTCCAGAAAGCCCCTTGTCCGGGCACAGAGGTGGTGATGGCAGCCGTCCCGGCAGGCCTTGCACCGCCTCAGTCCTGATATCAATAAGGAAGTACAATCACTTAACCGCAAACCCAGTTTCTTTTCTAAGCGCTCGCGTTGCCTCAGAAGGTTTTTAAACAAGATGCTTTCCTGTTTTTGAAACCTGTGCATCCGTATGGTTTGCAGGTTACTCAAATAACCTTATCACTTGAAGCAACGCTGGCATGCATTTCAAAACTGCTTACTGCAGTGCTCCCTTCCCCTCTCCACACATATCTATTTACTCACAGGGAGCCTTATTTACAGTATCTTCTTGCCAACTGCTGACACAGAAGGAAAAAAAGCCCTCGGTTACACATTAAGCTTTATCGTTGAAGTATTCATGCCAGACAGTGTCCAAACAGAGTTAAGCGACTGACCTTAGCTCGGGGTAAGCCACACAAGAGGGAAATTTCTATCGCAATCTGCTTGCACGGGCAGGGCTCGTTTCGCACCACCAGCCTTTTCATCTCCTTCTCACCTTCATCTGGGCTAAAAAGGCTTTTCAAAGAAAACATGGTTTTGTTTTCAGAAAGCCAAGTGAAGTAGAGCTGGTTCCTTGTAAGATCGTTAAAGGAGGAATTACCAGAAGGAGAGGTTTGCTGGTAAATGTAAGGCATGGAGAGGGCTGCCTGAAGTACAAATCCTGACCTAAAATCCATGCGGCCTGCAAGTCAAACCTATTTCTTCTACTGGAAAGGGGAAAAAGAAGACAACTGCCAAACAAGAAGATGCCGTACAGAGGGCCTGGAAAATCCAGAAATCAGCTTCAGTATGCCTGTTTTGCACAGCAGCTTTGGAAAGATCTGCCAAACGTAACAGTTTCATTTGACAGTCATCTTCTGGCTTAACTTCTGAGCTGGCCGGCGGCCATCTCGCGTTGCACAATAAATGCCTGCAAAATTAATCATAAACTCCCTGCCTGGAACTCCCAGTGCTGCTCTCCTGAAGGGTACCTGCAGCCTGCTCCGAAACCCTGCCAGCAGCTCAACTTCTGTTTTCATTAATGGCTCAGCCGGCGAGGGGAGGACAAACCGTCACAAAAACAACCCGTGAACTTTATTCTCCCACTCCTGCTTCTGCAATCTGCTGGCTGAGCCGTTTACCTCTGTGTACACTTCATGACAGCCGCATGATAGCAAGGCACGCAGGCACTTATCTAAACCTCACACTTTGCAGCCTTTCTTCTCACAGTTAACACTTAGCTTGTGAAGAAAGTCGCATGGTCAGCCCCAGAGAAAGAAGAACCGAGAGCTGCTCCCAGATTAACATACCCCGATCCTCTCTCTCCAGTAAATTTACTACCGCTGGTTCGGTCGGTCGGGGTGCGATAAAGTCCCCGTGCTGCAACACTGTGCGCATACGTTGGTTTTGTCAGAGGGGACTAATAGGAAAGGCAAAGAGATGTTTGTTCATGAAAAGTGCTCTCTGGCCAGCCCTGCCATGGGAGCCTGGGGCATGGGGCATGGCGTGGGACATCCCTGCCTCTCCATGGATAAATCATGTCCCACTTCCCTGTGCCAGTGTCCCCCTCTGTAAAAATGACTTTCTCCTGCAAAGCCTCTGTGCCCAATTTCTTATCTCCAGTATGTAGTGTCCAGCACCCAGAGTGTACTTATTACACACCTTTCCCTGCCTCTCCTGCCCCACCACTCTGCGGCGACCTCATTAATGGCTTTGCACCTCGTTAGCGATGGGGATCTCTCCCTCCGTGAACTTGGTGGAGATCTCAGGCTCAGGCAGCCCCCAGACCCTCTGAGCCCACCAGGCGGCCGCTGTCACATTGCCAGCCCCGGGCTCGCCTGGAAGGAAGCGGCTACCGAATCCAGGGTGCCATTTTTTTTCCCTGCAACTCTAATTGAATTGCTCATTTAAAAAAAAAATAAGTGAATTGCATTCCTGCTATGTTAATTAGTTCCTCCTATATAGTGCTCTTCTTCCAAAAGACTAAATTGAATTGGTCATACAAACACCCCGGCGAAATAACAAAAAGCCCAAGCAGTATTTAAACACCTCCAGAAGAGAAAAAGAATGTATTTTCCTAACATCCCTAATAACAAAACACAAAGGAATAAAATAAATGTGATTAAAACCAGAGATAGCAAGCAGCACACATTTTATTGCTATGTTTTCACTTCTTATTTCTTTTTAACAAGGATAAAAATTAACTTGTGCAACCTCCGCCAGGAAGTGAGTGGATCTTTGAACTCTGCCATCTGGCTAGTGGAATCCGTATTTTTGTTGCCTCGGGTTACAGGTTGATCCTGCCAATTTTTGTTATTTGTAGAGGTAGCTGGCCTCTCAGAAGCTTTTATAGTCTCTGTCACAGACAAGATTGCTGCCGAGCAAAACACACGCGCAAAATAGTGGGGTCAGCATGGTGAGGACATTGAGCAGGGAGGAAAAGAGAGAGAGGGAGAAAAAAAAAAAAAAAAAGACGACAGTTCTGGCTAATCTAAAATTATCCTTTTTATTACGAGAGAAGACGTTGCAACATGTGCTGGCGAATTTGCCTCGCGTTGCAAGTCAGCACAGACAGGAAGGCTGAGGGCTCCCTGCTCATGGTGGAAGTCGGGCCCGAGCATGCCCAGCAGCTGGGTAGCCCCACGTGATGACAACAGCATCCAGCTCCATCTGGTGATGTGCTCCCGGCCCCCCCGGGCACTTTTCCATCTAGCCTTGCAAGCAGCTGGATCAATTTACTCTAGCCTACGGTGCGCTGCTCAGGCACAGACTGAAATTATTACTCATGGAAATCCCCTCTGTCTCGGTGCTTTGAACAAGGAATCAGGTAGCTTTCAAGCTCCTGGCAATTAATAGCCTTTGGTCGAGGGAGAACAGTGCAAACACGCTGGAAGCGATGGGTTTCAAAACAGCTTGCTTAGTTTCTAGTAAATTAAAGGGAGTGGGCGGTTGAGGTACACAGTAATATTATCCAGTACACTGTGGTCTTCATTGACGTCAGCAGGACATTTTTTTTTCCCTCTCTTTCTCTCTGCCTGCCTGCCTCCCGAAAAGAGGCACATGGAGGTTAGCTCTGTGACAGAAGCGTGGCTCATACCACCCGGAGAACCTCCAGCTTTCCATCAACAAAGCCAGCGCGCAGATGCTACCATATTGCGAATGAGCAGCACCAAAATATATGCAAGTCATTTCAGAGGAGGAAAAAAAGCTGTTGGAAACAGAAATCGTGAGGACTTACAGTATGTATTTCTGTTCACATTGCATGATTAACCGTTCCGACTAAGGCAACGCTCTTCCTGTGGCTAAGAACACATCCCCATCTCAGATTCTGCTTGAAATAGCATATTTGACCATGACCCCTCCCCACAACTGCTGTGCCCATCCCAGCATAGCTCTGTGGTGTCTGTGACCGTGTTTTCTCCGTCTCACCAAACACACCATTTTCTCTGAGGCCCCAGTGCTGCAGGCTGGAGGCATTATACAGTAGCTGCCAGCTTTGCATTGAAAATATGCCAAGAAGTTCAGCAGAAAAATTTTGCTACGCAAACTTTTCAAAACTGGATTTCTGCGTACAAGTACATGCAGGTGTGCACTTGCAACCTTCTCATACATCGTTATTTCTATACTAAATAGGAGGCAGTTGGACAGCAAATAAAAGGATGCACAAGGCTGAAGTGTTGCAGGTAGGAAAACGGACCCACCCTAGGCCTGAAGATATCACCTTCCAGGCAAAACGTAACACTGTGGTGCTCACATTTTCTATGTAAAAAACATGAAACGCAGAAAGTGTTCAGGCCAGAATTTTGTTAGGGTTGCAAAAGACAAAGGGGACTTTTTTATAACAAAAATGTGTACTGAAGCTGCTGTGCCAGGTTCTGACTCAACACAGACACATGCATACTTCTCAAAGTGGAAGATTTTTCCAGTAATCAAGTGGACTAAATGAGCTCATCGTGACCCACTGAGCAAGTTTTCTTAGTACTCGTTTTGAGCAAGAGAACAGCTTTGATCGGTGCTTGCACTCATTTGACTTTTCCCCTCTTCCCAAACTTTTGTTCCTTTCATGAAACACCCTTTCCATTAGGCTCCGCTTGGTAAAAGGAGCAATTTTTTCCTCAATGTGGCCACAGGACTTGAGTAAATATCCCTGAAGCATTAAAAATCAGATGTGTTAATGAAACGATACTGCAGGCATTGTCGAGTCACAGGATCACCAGGGCAGGCAAGGGAAAAAAGGACTGTCCAGGAAAGCCGAGAGACATGGTCGTTTCACAAAACACCACAAAGACACACACTACATCATTTTGCAGGAGGCTGAGGGGAATGTGTGAAAGTGGAAGATCATGACTCACTGCAAACAAATTACGTGATCACCAACTTTGGCACATTCTTCTTGTTCTTCCATATCCTGATCTCCCGAATTCCTTATGGTCACCCATGCAAGCTGGTGGCATCCCACCTGCTGTTTTGAGGGGTGGTTTGTGCTGCTTGTTTAAAGTTAAGCTATGAAACTTAACATGCTGCTGTAAAGGTTGAGGAAAAGGTCTTGAACCAAGTAATATTTGGCAGGAGAAGCTACAGACTGGGCTTTGCTGCAAACACCGTACCTCCTGGTGCGCCTGCCTTCAGGGAACGAGCCTCAAATTCTTACAGATAAGTCTTGCACAACATTAGCCTTTTCTGCAGAGTTGCCTGCTGACGTCCCTTTGACAACAGTGTCTTTCAGGATTCATTCACAATCTCCATCAATGCATTTTGGAGAAAAAACTGGAAGGGATTAATAGCTATGCGTAATTGTGACTCAGCATGGCAGTGCCCGCAGGTTAATGGAGCTCATATCTCCAAGTTGCCACTCCTGAGTTTTAGCCACCAACCTATGCTCCCTTATTCCTGCAAACGGAAGGTCCCTATCGCTTTACACACTCGGCAAAGACAATTACCCTCTGGACTTGGAAAGAAAAGGAGCGTTGGCGAATATGTAACTGCTAAGCAGCACTTTCTTTTAAAAGAAAGCTCCCATTTTCACACCCAAGAGGTGCAGCCCAGGCTTTCTTCCACAGTCTCACCGAAGCATAGGAAAGGCAGCCCAGCAACCCTGCCTACACGGCTGCAGGCTCTCCGACCAAGCTTTTTAACAACTCAGCTGTGGCTGCAACGGCCTGCAGCACCATGTGCCCAGCCACGGCAGATGAGGTTGAAAGGAAATCCACAGGCTTCTCTGGTTCTCTTTTTCAGCTATGTTTGGAGATGTGGTCGAGTCCTGGTCACACCAATCTGCAGAGCTGGCTTCAGACAGCCTTTGGCCACTCCACCACGTGGGAGCAGAGCTTGAGCCCAGGTTTTAAGTTCCAAGCAAGGAGGCCCTGATGGTGAGAAACACAGCTGGGCTTGCTCAGCTTGGGCTGAGGTTGCCCGCTTACATTGGTTTCGTGGCACAGGATCCGATGGCAGCTGCCAACTCATGTCGCCCTGGCCACTGAACAGCCACAGGCTGGTGGTGGGTCTGAGCCACCCACGCTGCAGGAAAGGCTGCACCACTTGCCTAAAGGTGGGAACAAGACCACCAGGCAGAGCAATGCCCTGTCACCCCCGGACAAATGCAAGCAAAAATGTTAACCATCCCCTGAGCCAGGTCCCTTGAAAATGTCTTCTGTGATTGCCTCTGCCCAGCGCCGGTGAGAGGCATGCCAAGGGAGAGGGCTGCGCATCTCAGCCAGCAGGCAAAGGGTCTTTTACAGGGACTATTATTAACACCACTCTCCTTCTTTACAAAGCCTTCAGAGAGCTTTCCAAGATGGTATTTTTGTGACCAAACAAAGGTCAGAGTCCCTGCTATGATAAATCAGGGCTGGTTTGGGGGCCGGTTCAGCTGACAGAGTCATCTGACCGGCGCAGCTGTGCACAAGCCCTGAACCAGTTCCCTTCTTGTGTCTCTGTCAGGCTGGGCACGAAGCTCAGACATCTGCTAGTTCCTGAATTACAGCGTGCACGCAATAACGGACATGCCCTGCTCGGGGAAGTTTGTGTTTATTATTCTCCAAGCTTTGCATCGACTACACACACTACCGGACCGCAGCATCCGGTCACCGAATCTGCTGCGTGCAGCTGCCTCAGCTGCTAAAATGAATGGTGACTTCGTAAGGCTGTGGCTTATAAAAATAAAGGAAAAAAATTTGCATTTCCTCTTTTCCATCTTGCCAAATCCTTCCCTTCGAGAAATTACGCAAGGTCCTGCGAAGTAGCATCGTACCTGTAAGGAGGGCAGCAGGCACAGCCATATTGCCCACAGCCTACAGCTCTGCCCACACCCGGCAGAAATGCTTGGGGATGCTTCGCAGGCACCCGGTGGGGGCCAGCACATCCAAGGGCTCCGTGGATTTCGGAGGGATTGATGTAAATCCTGAGCCTGTTCTTCCCCATGGGAAAGCTGCTGCCCTGTGGAGCAGCTCTGGATCATCCCCTGCAATGGCCACCTGCCCTGGCAGGAATCCATGGCTGCCAGACACCGAGGAGGCCACACGGCATGCCGGGGTGGTCCTACAGACCCACAGATGCCACCGCCGGGACGGGTGGCAGCCAGCGTCCCCCGACAGCCAGCGCTGGGGGCCAGGGTGAGCTCCCACCCCACAGCTGTCGTCCCAGGAATGAGGCCGAAATCCCCCTCCGCCATTCCCTTGCCAGCACCACCAAGCTGCACCGCTTTGACCTTTTCAGGGAAACCTGCCTGGACGTCTGGGGGCTGTGCCCCCCTCGCAGCCCCGGCAGAGAGGGAGCGGGGCTGGGCGGATGGTCAGGGCTGAGCCCACTCGAAAGGCCGGAGAGGCCCAGCCTGCCCCTACTTGATCGGGGGGCTGCCGGACCTGCAGGCCCGTCTGCCATCTTCCCGTGACAATGGCTGCCATCGCTGCTTGTGAAAGAGTACAGATGCGGTCCTATTAATACAACAGTTTGAAAACCTTCAGTCTCAGATGGGCAGGGTGCTCTGCGCTGGCTCCTTCCTGGAGAAAACTGAGAAGGGTCCGCACAAGAAGCTGCTTTTAGGGCTGATCGCTTCCCGGAGCTCCCTGCTCCTGCACTGAAAGGGCCAAAGCCTTGTGCTCCTCATAAGCCGTTTGGGTCTCCTTGAAAGAAACAGTAAAAAGCCCCAGGGGCTCAGAATTTGTAAAGACACAGCAAAAAAAAAGAAAACCAAAACCAAAACTTCAAGCATGTGAGCACCTCTCCCAACCATACACAAATTGCTTCCATATTTTACAAGTTTTGAAGAGCCGGTGTATATGCTTTGTAAATCAGTGAGCCTGACCCTGAAGCCATCCAAAACTCATGATCAAAAACTTCTGAGTATTTGAGGCGCGGCTGACATCATTCTCTAAAGGGTTCCTTCATCTAAGTCAACAAAAAGGTAGGATTTTTTGAAGCAGAACAACAGAAGCCCTGAAAATTTGCTCTGTGTGCTGGAAAATGCAATGCATAACGGGGACACACACAGGCACAATCCCCTCAGTAGAACTGAGAAGCAAAACAGCCCCTATTTTCTGTTCTGATGGGGTTAAAATGACCTGCAGACAAAAACTTTACTGCCTGTGATGTACAAGTGTTCAGAAACAAAATCTATCCCTTGGCCTCTGTGCCTTTTGCCTGCCTTCCCGCACCTCTGCATCCCGTCTGGGGATGGCAGGCACGGCACAAGGACATGGCTGAGGGGGTTCTGCCACCCAAGTACTTCTGCAGGGCCCCTGGGTCTTTCAAGGACTGCAAGATCCCTCTGACCCCTGTCCCACCCCTGTCAGGTACAGAAATGTTGTGACACACACACCCCACACACACACCCCCCCCCATTTGCAGCAGAGAACTGAAGACAAAGACACCAAAGTCTTGCTTTAGGACAACTGTGGTGGTTCCCATCCCACATATCTGCCTTGCCTAGGCACTGTGGGTTTCAGATGAACTGCTACTTCTCACACTTTGATGTGTCAAAGTTGCCTGGTACCAATTTCAGTGTCCCATCACATCCCAGAAGGCTGGACCACGGCCGCTACCAAGAGAGCTCAGGTTTGCTCACTTATCCCAGCAGCAGTCACAAGGGCTGCAGCTACGAGATGCAGCCCAATAGGTGCAGCTCTGTTGGGCAAAGCACTCAGGGCTGAGGATATGACATCCACGTAACACACATTTTAGGGTGGGGTTACGTCAGACTAGCTGCAGTTTGTCCGTATGGACTGAACTGGGAAGTGGAAGGGATGCTCCTGGAGAGCACCTTCCAGGGTAGCCTCCTCCATAAGGCACCCGGTCTATGCACTCCAAGGCCATCCCACAAGATGAACAGAAGCAGAGTGTGTGGGAGCAACCAGGAGGTTTTGTCCAGAGGGCATTCCCTGCCTGAACTGAGCCGGTAACTCAGGCCCTTCCAGCCCATCCATCTGCCCTGGGCACAGAGGCAGAAGAGCCCCAGCACCACTGGTCACCAGATACTGACTTGTACAAGCAGCCCAGGTGGATCCAGGCATGCTGACATAGGCACAAGCACAGAAGGCACTGTCTGAGAAGGGGAAGGAGAGGGAACGTGTTTAGGACAACGTGCTTGCTAATGCTGCGGAGGAGGATGGACACAGAGGGACGGTTCCTGCCTGTGCACACTGGGATCCCACAGGATAGGACAGGGTTTTTCCCTGCCATCCCATCTCCATCTGCATTCCCAGCCCACACTGTGCTCCTGCAGGCTGCAGCAGCAGAGGAGGGAGGTGCTCCTCAAACCCAAGCGCTCACCCCACAGCTGTGCAAAGGCCTGGCCACAGGGGCGGAGGTGGTGGGACAGGGGCATCCAGCTCAGCCCCCGCCTCCACCAGGAGAAGGCGGTTGGGCGGGCTGGCCCACAGCCCAGGCAGCTCCAGAAAAGAGCTGATGTAAGAAGGATATGAAACCTCGTCATTGTGAAAGCAGGAGGTGATGGCTCATGCTAAGGCAAGGGGCTCTGGGGTGATTTTACTGCTGGCATGAGACGCAGTTTGCTGTGTGCCGCCAGGAGGCCTGCCAGGCAGCCTACCTGCTGTGCTGCACCTCCACAGAGCTCTCCCCTGCCACAGCGGCCACAGCAAGCCTCCGGGAGTGTTGTCCATCTCCACCAGCCAGGGCAGCTAACAGTGTGGTCAAGGCCATCTCCAGGACCCAGCACCTAACCCACTGCTGCAAGACAACTCCTTTGGGCCTGGGGTGGTTTGGGGTTGAGATCCCTCGTTGTAGTAGTGCATTAGGATTAACTTTAAGGAGGTGTCAGTACCTGGTGTAAAGCATCGCTGTAGCTGCAGGAGCAGACACTCTGTGGTTAGACAACTACCTTAAAATCACTCTCAGATGAGGCTCAGATAAAAAGAGAAGTGCTAGTTTACAAAATCTAACCTAGACAGTGGTTACAGAAGTTTATCGGACTTGTCCATGAAGACTAACAAAGATCTTGATGCCTCTGCCTGCCTGGCACCCACAGCCTGCAATGTCCATGCACAAATAGCTGATGCATCCCCGTCCATGTGTCACCCAGTTTCCTAGGTCTGGATTCAGGGAGAGAGGATTTGATGTGCCTACTCTTTCTCTTCTACCCTAACACAACCTTTAGGATTTCTTTGTACTCTGGTTTCCTTTCCCCTTTCTTCCTGGGACCTCTTAGTCTCCAGTGTAACCACTAAGGTGTCAGACATTCCTACCCTTGATGACCCACCCTGCTTTTTCCCCAGGGAAAAGGTCAACCCTTGGGCCATGGATTAACATTTGGCACTGCTGCCAAAGCTCCCACATCACCAAGCCGCTGGCTGAGCATGAAGCATCTCCCCACCAGCACGTCTACGGGCACACAGAGAGCTGTAATGACCAGAGCCTGACATGACAGTAACCAGCCACTTGCTTACCACTGAGGAGGTGGGCTGGGGTGAGCTGGCTGCCCTCAACCCCATCTCAGAGGCTGTGGGGTGCAGTTGTCCTCTCCCACTGCCTGCATACAATACAAACTGGCACGTGAATGTCCATGCAGTTAGACTCAAAAGATTTTTCTTTTCCATTGCACCGATCTCTGCCTGCTTGAAGCCAGCAGCTGTTTAGTCACCCCCATCAATGCTTGCAAAGGGCAGTTGCAAGGAAAAACATGTTGGACTAAAACAGCGGAGGAAATATCGGTTCGTCAAGGGGCATAAATATTTAAGAAAATGCATCAAAGCAATGCAATGAGGATGAAAGGGGTTAACGCTTGTTTTTAGAGACCTACAGGACTTAACTTGTCATATCTTTGGCTTTATAGGGAAGAACAAAGACAGGAAGATAAAGGCAAACACTTGTGACAAAAAAGGTGGTGTAAAACTGGGAAGGTGCCAGGTAGCACTGGTTTTGAGTTGCATGAAAAAGCAGAGCCATCTCAAACAGCCAGATGCCCATGAAATGTTATTTTTGGACACCACTTCAGAACTGACTTGGAGGGAAGTGTGACATTTACTGAGTCACCTCCACCACTTCCTGCAACACCTGGAGCTTACTTCAAGGGCTCTCATTTAGATACTGAGAACTTGCTCACTGTTCAGGCTGAAAATAACACCGTTTACTTTCATTTTTTTTCTGCAAAGCTCTGCTGAAAGCACAATCTGTGATGCAACAGCCTCCGGTGCAGCTCCAGTCCCCATGTGCAGTTCACACGGCACGATGAAAGAGCAATTTAAAAGTTATCAGTCATATGCTACTTCTCCCAGGAGGTAATCAGCAACACGTAGCTACTTTCTCCTTGAATCAAGTAACCGGCGATAAGACTTTCTTTTTCCAAGCCGCCCAAACCATGCTGCATCCTGAACAACGATGGAGCTTCTCGCCATTTCCTCTGACTGCACCACTAAGCTGTGGCCTCCTCAGCCTCAAACACATGCCGCAGATGCTGCAGCATGAAGTGAAATCATTTTGAAAGAGAGCTCTGAATCTCTGCCTTTGTGAAGAGTCATTTGGGGCTCCCCTGTCCCTGCCTGCTCCTGACAGAGCCCTCCAGGGGGTCAGGATGCACAGCCCCAAAGTGCAAACAACTTCAGAGCAGAGAAGCTGAAAGGAAAAGTTAAAACACCAAACACACGCAAATATTTCTTTAGTTTCATATTTAATTTATTTTTACACATTTATTCTGGTTTTAAATATTCCCCTTGATATAAAGGGGGATATAAAACTCTGATGAACTCATAGTGTATAAAACCAACTAGGCTTTAAGCCCCCCCATTTTGATATATAGTCTATTAATAAAGAAAGGACAGATTTTCCACCTTGGTATTACAGAATTTTCACAACATTTCACATCCAATCCAAAAACATTTGCAGTGTTTCTTTCAAAGCCAAAGCTGGATAAAGAACATTTTGGCCTTGCAAAGACATAACCTTTAATTAAGAGCCGTTACAGTCGCAAAGGATCAGTCATTTAAACCCAAGTGTCTTCCTTGGCAGCACATCCATTCAAACAACTGCTCGTACAGGACATGACGTGCAAATGTAAAAAAAAAAAGAAAAAGGCCAAAAAAGTGTCGAATCCTAACTTTTGGGGAATGTCTGAGACCTTTTCGTAACGTGTAGAAATGTCAAAGGTGAAAGAGGAACCGGCTTGTTTGTTGTTAGAAATGTCTCCTCCTGCATCACGCTGGCCTGTGAGAGCAGTACATGCAGAAGGGCCATGGAAGTGCTAGGGAAGGATGAAAAACATTCCTTTCTTATGAAATACGCCGTTGTCTCAGGGGCAATTCCACTGCAGAGTCAGGCAGGAGTAAAAGTGCAAAGCTGTCAGAAGAGAGCTGTGGATCCATGTTGCTCAGCCTGTGCATTTTGATGACGAGACCCCCCCAAGACCCCCCGAGCAGCAGCTCTGCAGCACAGCACTGTGATGGGAGAGTGGGGATCGCCGAGTGAAGAGCAAACCTGCCAGTGCAGAGACCCGTGTCAATGCTCCGGTTGCGCTGGTGCTTTGGGCAGACTCTAAATTTAAGGGGAGAGTTCATTTGTTTTCAGTCTCTCCTTGGTTTCTCTAGTCTGCGATATTGACCAAAAGGCACAGGGAAATGTAATGTGGACAATAAACTGCCTATTAAAAAAAACCCAAACATTGCTGCATGAAGCCTCCAGGGCTTGGAGGCTTCACACACCTATACGACTGGACATTCAGCTCTGAAAAATGAGGCTGGGCAGAGTAAAACAAAATTATCTTCTTTCCAGCTGGATGTATTTTACAGCCTGTCAGTCTGCCACGTTACATGGAAGAGAGGAAAGACCAGTTGTGACGTGTACCCAAGCCGAGATTTTCTGATCAAGCCTATTTTCCTCTTTCTACTGGTAAGCTTGGGGATTTTGTTCAGCCAGCCTTTGAAAACCCAGTGCAGGCTGAGGCTGGTTATGAACCAAAACAAGGAGAGGGCTGTTATGGATGGCCATGCTTCCTTTCTTGTGGGACCTGTCAGAAGCAGCAGCATGCTGTGTTTTTACCGGGAGGGGAGATTAATCATCTAGGAGATGGAAACATAAGAGGAAAGAAATAGGGTCTATCGAGACGCTTCCAGTTGAATTTCCAACCTGCCTCTCGCCCAGCCTCTGCCTGCCCTCGCGGGGAGGCTCAGCAGCCAAAGGTCTCCAGGGCTCTGAAACACGTGAAGCCACAGGGGAACGGCCGGGTGCCAGAGACAGGCACCTCCCACACCGCTGCAAAGGCAGCAGGATCCCACGCACCGCCACATTCTTCACAAAATTAAAAAAAATGGTAATTTATAGTAAATCCTTCCCAATTAAAGACCATAAAGCTCTGCAGTTAATCAAGCTGATTAAATGAATCAAACTTGTTAAGAACAGCTTTATCAAAACATTTACATTTCTGCTGAGCAGAGATTCATGTGACTTTGAACTGCAAAGTACACAGGTTGCCATGAGAGGACTAAAAAGAGGATTGGGAACATTAACCATGTGAAAAATCAAGCCTCCCCCCTCCTCTTCCAGCATTCATTTAAACAAAGCATCTCCCCGGACCTGTCATCATGCTGACAGGTATCTTCTCCTTTCTGGAAAGAGAGGTGTCGCTTACCCAAGTGGGAAGCTTTCCTGACATGTGGGTTCAAAGGTGGGGACTTTACCTCCTGCCTTACGAAACATCTTCAAGCCAAAGTGCTGCAGGATGTCCTGGGTGAACAGCACCCCTCGCCTAACCCATGGTGTCCCCCCATGGCATGTGTCCAGGTAAAATGATGGCCTCATCTCTCAGGTCTGAGAGCGCCTATAGAAGAAACACGTCTGTAAGAGTACACAACACAAATATTTCCGTAGCTATCTGGAAGATTAAAGTAATTCAGCAGGGGATTTTTTCCTTTTATATAAGTCTGCTCAGTTTCAGTCCCTGCAGAGATAGGTCCACTAAAGGCCTTAGATGCCTAACTTCTAAATTTAGACACTCAAACCTCCTTTTCAGATGTTGCCCAACCATGGAGAGGCATACTGCTGAGAGGTTCTTAAAGTTCCTCCAGCATCCTACATCATTCAGAAGAGAGCTGAAGCAGGGTGATGGTGAGGTCCTATGTGCCACATCAGGACCCACCAGCAATGTGTCTTCCCGGAGCCTCACTTGATGGGGCTGAGCTGGGAGCAGAGACACTTGTAATGGCTGGCCACAGGCTGAGCTGGCATTGAGGGTTTTCTCTGAGCTTATGGAGAGCAAGAGGCACCCTCTCATGGTACTCCACACCTATTTTAGGATAAATAACCTCTGGGGGTGGCTGTTTCTCTGCCCACTGTAGAGCAAGTCATGATGGAAGGACTTACACTGAACGCCTCACTTCTGGACAGCTCAAATACAGCCGTGTCCTCAAATATTCCCAGCAACAAAAACACCAACTGGATAAAAAAACATGGCCAGGAACAGGGTGTCTAACCACACAGCAGCAAGCATGCCTGCTTGCCGAAATGGCAGTTGTCACAGCTAGTTAGCCCACATGCACGCAGAAGGCAGGCTAGTGTGGCCTTCAGATCCTTCTCAAATATTTAGCCCACTTCATTGATGGGTTTTCGTTGCTGCTGCCACATGCACGGCTATCCCCAGCAGCTAGTTTGAATGTAGTACTGTGCATCTGCCCAATAATGTCCTACCCGTTGAGGATTCAAACAGTGAGAGCGCACAAGCCCAGCTAAAAAGGCAGTGGGAATATGCCTCCCCCTTTCTCTCGAAGAGCATGTTCCAGGAGAAGATCTGCAGATTCAGCATTTTGCAGCGAGTTCTGCTAAGGCAAAGACAAACTTGGCATCAGCGCTCCATCTTCCGTGCCATATGCTTTATTCGTCTGAGAGTTGTTTTTCCTGCAGGGGAGGGTGGATTGGCAGGCATGGAAAGAAATTCATTAAAATTACTTTGGTTGGTTCTTTGTGCTGGCCACCATCTCCATTTTGATATTTATTTCTCATGCCCAGAACAATCCTGAAACAAAGACGTCCTCTCCCAGAGTGCAACAAACACTCGCAGAAGGAGCATCTGAAAGGCCATGCTCCTTGGATGAGCCAGTAAAGATTACAAGTTGTAGCTGGAATATTTCTAAAGAGAGTGGTAGAAACCAAGAGGCTGATAATAAAAGTAACACGTGTTATGAAACCAAATATACTGCCATGCCATGCAACAACCTGGGTATTGGTAAAGGCATCTTAGCTGCTTACATGCAAGTCACTTGCCTGGTTTTGCAACAACAGGTTTCTCGGAGGATGCTTGTACTGAGCTACCTATTCCGTTTTGCACTGCTTGTCAGATAAATGGCAGCCTTTTTAATGGGAAGACAGACGTTTGATTATTTTAGGTTCAGGGATTCTGGCCAATTCCTTCCCAAAAGTGGCTGGGGTTGAATAGCCAAAGAAAATTTATGCACTTAAACTTAATGGGGCTTAAACACTGCAAGTAACAACATAGAAATGGACAGAAGCCTGAAGGGTAGCAGAAATCTCCAAGACAAGGACTTTTCTGCTCAGAGAAACTGCCAGTAGCTCCTGATAGTGGCCATTATGAATATATTTGCATGTTCTGCTCTTTAAATGTATATATTATTTTCAGCTAAAAAGAAGTCTGCATTCATTCTCAGAGTCCCATGGTCTTTCTGCACCAAATGGTTTCCAGCTCTCTCCATAGGCTGTAGCTAGTTTTTATTCACCCATACAAAACAAAGCTTTGAAGGATTCAGATCTCAAAAGGAGAAAAATTAACCCGGCAGCCACAGGCAAGCAGGGTGGGACATTTGGCTCCCACAGCTTTGGAGAAGCTTCCCGTTCACTGCCGGTTTAATGGTACTGGGGAGCTACCCAGACAAAGCTCATTGCCTCTCTCCTTTCCCTGATTGTGAGGCTAGGTCCAAAGCTATCCTATTTCCACCTCTAATGCCTGCAGTGAAGAAATGGTCAAAAAGGTTTCTTAAGAAAAATGAAATCTGCATAGACATCCCAGTAAATGCTCTTCAGGTAGCACATGTTTCACAGGCTGGGCTTAGGTGTCATTTGGTTGAATAAGACTAGGTTGAAATTGGCTCCTTTCATGTCCTCATGCACTTGGAATATAAAAATTAAGTGTCACCTGCACATATAAAGTGCATATATCATTCCAAAGCTGTTACCTATCCAAACAGCTCTTAAAGCCTCTGCTCAAGTTTCGGCAGAATGCATTAGCGCCCAGAATAGCCAAGGGCTGGACTGAGACAGCTCTAGTCCATCCTTCTCCAGAAGAGCCTTGCTCACCATTTTAGTGGCCCTTCCTTTCCGTGTAACCAAACTGCCCTGTCCGCCCGCCTGGTCCCCCGGGAGTGCACAGTGCCGCTGTCAATGGAAGGAATTGTTTCACAGGCTGGAGAATTACAAACCTGTAAAGTATTTCTTTTATTTTTTTTAAAAGGCTCGGTTTTGATTTAGTAATGAGGAAGAGAAGAGTGCACAAGCTTCAGTTTCTTATTATGATTTCAAGCTCAAAAAAAAAAAATGTTTCTGAGACAGGGGAGTGGGAAGAAAAACATCATCTAACAGCTCCTGCCTGGGACATGGGCAATGCAAGGAAACATATTTGGAAAAATAAACTGTAGCAGCTCTGAAAAGGGTCTCACATAGGGATAAGAGTGAGTAGCAAACTAGATGCTGGTTTGTAAAATAAGAGGGCCTGATTTAGACCTGCAGAGAGGTGAAGAGCATCAGATAATAGAGCAGAAGGATGATGGCTTCTCTCTGCAGCATGCTGCTGGGACTGAGCCATCCTCTAAACAGAGAAAGCAACTGCAGGCACTCATGTGCCAAGGAGATGTTGGCATATTGGAAATAATTCAGTAACGAACAACAATCAACCAACTAAAGGGAAGATTAAATAACTAAATAGTACAGTTTGGGTAAATAAATCCCTCAGAGGGAGATAAAATCATTTGAAGGTGTCAAGATCAAGGAGAGAGTGCTGTTTACACAGCTCTAGATGAAGCGTAACAAGAAAGGAAAATACCTCTTCCTGCAGAAAAGGAAAATGCAGACTGGCAGTAAGAGCTGCAAGTGCCCCGACACTAACCCTCGCAGCCCTCTCAACCCCCTACCAAAGCCTCCACAGGCGCAGAGGTTGTCGGCCGAGCAGGGAGGACTCCCCAGAACCGCTCACAGCCACAATGACGAGACGTTATCACAAAGCAACCTGCCACACATGCCATGTGTGCCATGGGCCAGCAGGGACAGGGCCAACATCCCCATCCCCCTGCGCCTCCTCCTCCCGCGGGCAGAGAGAAATCCCACATGTTTCCCCTCGTGCTTTACCATCACTCAAATACCATTTCTCCTCAGCATTTGATTCAACAGTAAACCACGAAGTAACCAGTAGCAAGTCCACCCCTGGAGCCTGCAAATGCTGTATTACAAACACAGATCAGGATTTGCCTGTAGCGATGGGCTAACCGAATGCGTAGCGGCAGGATTTCATGCACACACATACGTCTTTTCTGGTGGGGCCATCCCCAGAGCCAAAGTTTCTCATCTCCCCCTCAGAGCACTGTCTGGAGTTAAAGTTGCTTAACACTTCCCATTAATGACTGCTTTCCGCTACGCACAGCTTTGCCAAAGCTCAGCTGCTCGAGCCCAAATACTCTGTGTTGGATGTCTGCCTCGGGCAGACTCTTTTGGTAATTTTTAGTTAAAATAATTCAACTGTCTCCTAGAATAAGATTAGCAAGATATATGTTAGCTTGTTCTGTTCAAATTGAGAGATTAAGTGCCTCTGTCTTCAGAGGCTGGCACCGGTGTAAGCAGCCAGGGAAGGGGAATGAATGTGCCTTTGCAAGGGTCCAAAGTTTTCCCACCTGTGGCCAAGTTACAAGTTACACAAAACTTCACTCTGCACGTGCCCAATGGGGGCTTGTTTGAGTTTGGCAGATAATTTATCAGAGGATTCCATCTGTTTTGGTCTTGCAGAGCAGAGAAAGACGCTGGCTGCCACTGCCATTGCCGAGGGCTGGAGTCCACTGTGGTGTGAAGGCAGGCAGGGATCCTCTTGTCGTGCCCAGCTGTAATGAGGCAGGATGAGGACCCTTCCCTGCACAGTCTCCACTCACCTGCCAAGAACTGCGCGCCCTGGACTTTAAAAGAGGTAGAGTTGTTGTGAGAAAAAAAAATATTTACATATGCATTTGATCCCGCAGCTAAAAGCAACACTATCACAATTCCTGTGTGGATGGGAGCTGCACTCACATGGCAAGGGTAGTGATAAATCAAGCATTTTCTAACTGCCGGGTGCTTGACCCTACAGACTTCCCATACTTTCAATCTATGTTGGGTTTGTGTCATTTCCTTGATTTGCAGATGGCAAACTGAAGCAAAACTGCAGGAATCCCATCATGCGGCATCACACCAGCCACCGCATGACTCACCGGCAGGACTGGCTCTTATTCTCAGATGTTAATTCCATCGTGCTTGAAAAGCAGAATAACTGGGAGTACTAATAGTCCATCAGTCTCTGCTGAGGGAGCAGGCAGGAATGAGTCACAGCCTGTGCCAACGGCTTCCCCACATATTTGCTGACAAAGGACAACTACTGCGTGGCAGAAATCCCTGGGTCTGCTGAATCCCAGGTTCTGTGGGAGGTATGATCCGGTGGGAAGAGATACTCCCAAATTTGATTCCTCCTGTGTTTCCTGGTCCTTCCAACCTGTCTTCCGCCTTGCTTCTGCTCCCATGTCCAGCTCCACATCTGACATCAGTCCCCCTCCGCAGGCAGAGGGTCCTCAGCCTTTGCGCTGCAGTAGGGCTCCCTCCCTCCCTCGGTTAGGTCCTTGTCCTAGTCAACATTAGCCTTCCCGTGTATTGGCCTAAGAATCAGCAAAGGAGCATGTCCGAGAGCATCTCCAGGCTCTGGTCCTCCGCACCACGGTGTCCCTGAAATTGCTGAAAAACAATTTCAAAGAGCTGCTGCTCTGCACCTGCAGCAGGAGGCTGCAGTGTGCCTGCCGCACTCTCATCTGTGATTTAGCCGCCAGACTTGAACAAGTCTCCACTGAGCAAGTGCCTTCAGAGAATTCAGCTTCTAACTCTTAAGAAGTTTCTGTTGAGTGCCTGAGATCTGAGGCTTTTTTTTTTCTTAAGGTTTCTTAGTTCAACGTTTTTTTCCCCCGTGAAGAACAACCAAAGGCGCATTCCTCATATCTGCCAAATTTCAAGCCTCTCCTCCAAAGGCAGAAAGTGCTAGAGTTTCTCAACAGATCACTTTAAGAACATGTTTGAATACGAAGAAAAAAAATTGTTTCTCTCGTCTCTTTCTTCTAAGCAAGAAAAATATTTTTTGCTGAAGCTTCACAGATGCATTCAGCCTAAGACAGATACCCAGCACAGAAAACAACAGCTAAGTGGTAAACAGTTAAAGTTTGCAGGGGTTACAGGCAACGAAACATTTGATCTCATAAGAAACGTTGGATTGCCTTAAAAATGGACAGAGGCACCAAAGTCACCAATTACATGTAATTTAAACTGAGCTTCTGCTGAGCCAGGAGTGGACATGAACAGAAAATGCACAAATCTGATGGTAAATTCCCCAGATTTGGGCCTGCCTTTGTATTTCATAAGACCATGGTGAAGGCACCGGTTACCTTCCAAGGTGCCTGTACCTGCCACAAGCTGCCTAGGCAGAGACTGTTTGGGATCTAGATGAGCTCGGCAGATGGCCCTCCCCAGGCACCCCCACTGGCTACCCACAAGCCCACTCTGGGACCCAGAGCGAGATCTCCCCATCTCCCCAGCGCTTGAGGACCTCTGGGCAAGGCTACTCATCCTGGGCGGACACTGGGGGGATGCAGGTGCTAAGCAGATGTGTTGCCTTGCTTGGTGCTTGCTTACAAGCTAGACACAGCATGCTGCTGAGCTGGGCAGGGGAGCAAGGGCCTCGGCTTCTTGGATTTACTTGGCTTCTTGTGGATTATTTAGAGCCTGGAGTAATGGGCACCTTAGAAAACCCTCAGAGAAAGGTGCTGCCAAATAGGGGGAAAGCTGTGGGTTGTTTTTTCAGATCAGGCCAGGAAGGTCGCATCACTTTGCAATGATGCTACAGCATCACCAACCATGCCTCGCTGCACCTCGTCTCCCAGTCTGTCACTCTGCTGAGCATTTCCACTCCCTGCTGGGTCTCTCCATCATGCCATCACCCTAAAAATAGATCCTACACACACTCACGGTACTTCTGCCTACCCTGCAGCCCCTGCCACCCCTCCGGCAGTGCCCACCGGGCGCCACAGTGCCGTGCCCACATTGGGCCACTCTTGCTGAGGAAGCATCTGCCCAGCATGTACAATCCTCTGCCACCTCACTTTCAAAGCACAGGCAAAGCCTCTTCCTCGTTTGTTGTGCAGACACAGGCAGGAGACAGGTAGGTAGTCTGCAGGCAGATAGGCTCAGTCCGTCCTTCCTTCCTTCCTCTCGCCTCCCACCTTTTTCCAAGGATGCTCCCAGCCTGCAGCAGAGCCACAGTACCTGCCAGATCACCCCTCTCCCTGCTCCAGAGGCAGCTTCACCTGTGACCAACAAGCAGGGGTGTTTCATGGTGCTGCTCCTCAAACCCCTCTTTCACAGCTACCCCACGATGCGCCATCCTTGCAAACGGGAACCCGCTTATTTATTAATTTTTGCTGACAGCAACAGAAAGGATTAGAGGGGGAGAGTGCAGAGGGGAAGAGAGAAGTTTGTTTTCATTTCTGAGCTATTGATTTTGCCTGGGCAATCCAGAAAAGCTACCCAGGGAAGACAGTGCGGCCACTGCAGGGGCAGCGAGGGCCAATACAGCATGAGGTGCTGTGGCACCATTCCGTGCAGGGAACCCATACACAGGGCTTCATGCAAATAATTAAAACCCAAGCCTCCTCACTCTTCTCTATTCTCCAAGCCCTCCCCGTGTGTCTTCTATAATTCCATTTTCAGCTCCCTCACTTCTTTCCACTCCTATTTTACAGATATTTTTGTTCCTTTGGGGGGAGCACCCCTGTGCTGAGACGATGAGTATATAAGGCAGAGGGCTGCAGCAAACGCCTCACAAAGCCCAGCCAGCGGCCCCCGGCCCCCTTCCTCCCCTCCACAAAGTTCACACGGTTTAGTATGCAAGCTTCCTGCCGCCTGCCCAGCCAGCTCGCTATTCACAGGCAAACTGCGCTCCTCCGCTTGGCTCCCGGAGAAGAATAAGTATAAAAAGCCCTGAAAGTCTTGCTGCTGAGCCAGCAGGAAACTCAAACTGCTCTGAGCATGGGAACCAAGAGAACCGCTGTGGCCAGCACAACAGGTATTGTTTGGGAGGAAATCCCAGCAGCCGACACAACTGCCTACGCACACACACACACATATATATAAAATATATATGTATAATGTATACGCTTAGTGAGGGTTTGGAAAAGGGGAAGGTTGGAGAAATGTAAGAGAGCGGAAGAACAGATTAGCAGCTGTATCCAAGAAAGAATAAGAGAGCCACACATTCAAACCATGTGGAACCTCAAGGTAAAGCAATGTCTCTAGACTTGGTCTCTTGACCACGGTCTTTTGACCGATCTTTCCACGTGCCTGTTTTTGTTTGCATCAAGAGTGACTTTATGAGGCAAATGTCACACTTGTCCCCACTTGCCATGTTTCAATTTACATCAGGGAGCAATTTTTTTAACTGGAGTCCTTTTGAGTGAAAGGAAACCAGAAGATGGACTCCAGGAGCACATCTCCTGCACTCCAACCACAAATGAGCATCCCATCCCTGAGAACCAGAACAGAAGCAATCTGATATAAATCACCCAACATATTGAGTCTTCAGCACCAAACAGCCACCTCAATGGATCTGTTCCCTCTACTAGCTCACAGCTGCTAACACAGGCACAGTCTATCTGCAAATACGGTAAATTTGAGTGCAAAAAAGAGAAGGAATTGAATTACATAATTTCTTTTTTCACCAAAAAGACGATAAAAGCTGTGGTAAAACAGCTCACAAACCCCACATTCACAAGGAGACTATGGTGATCTAGAAGTATTTGAATGATGTTAGTCTTACGGTCTTTCTTGACAGAGATGCTATAAAGAAATAAACCTGAGAGTGACAAGTCATCCCACCCAACTCAGCATCCCTTGCAGCAATGTCAAGGAGCAGCAGCTGTGAAAACCCCAGATAAGAGAATGTGTGACCCCAAATCTCATGGCCACAAGGAAATGGCTAGAAGAGCAACACACGTGCCTTGGAAGGTGAGAAAGCAAGCAGAATGAAAGGGACAAACTTCAAGTCAACATGAAGAAATGCAAGTGACAGATCACTCTTATGGGATTGATCTTTGTTCCCCAAATACTCCAGACTGGACAGCATTATAAGCATTACCAGCAAAACGCCCAGCATTTAGGCACAGCCACATTTCTGAACTGCCTTAAAGCTTTCTGCATTAGGATTTTACTGCTACACAGAGAGGGGCCAGCTGGGAAAGTCAGATCTGGACTGAACTCCAACATCCTCAAACAGGTCCTTTTGGGGGAGAAGAGGGGAGTCAATCTGGGGTTATGTCCTGGCCCCACTCTAGTTGTAGGACCAGATGGAGGAGCATCCGTGCAACTGAGGTCATTCCTTTCATTTGGTTAGACAATTTTGGGATAGGAAACCTCAATGCACAGGCTTGTTTTGGATAAACACCAAAAAGCAATTTGGGAACCTGGCCGAAACAATCTGATTCTCCAGAGTCTATAACACCAGTGGAAAATGCGCGTTAAGAGCTCACCTCTGCTATTAGCAGCTTTCCCGTCATATGTTTTTCCTGTGCTATATGGGACCTCCTGGGTACTCAGGACTTCTGCAGCGCTCCTACCTCTAACAGTCCCCTGCAGGGTCAGGAGCCTGCTGAGGGAGGGACGATCTGAACTCTCACTTCCTGGACTCCCGACAGAAAAGCCCTCCGAAAATGAACGCATCCTAACACTATGCTAACTGCCTTAAGGCCCCGGCACATGGGTGCTGAGCAGCGAAGAAGGCCTGGTGAGCTGTCAAGAGCTGTGGGAAAGGCAGCTGGTTTGTGCGCAGATAACCTGGGATGTTCAGAGCAGCCACACGGAGTCAAGAATGGAAAATGTGGAGAGTCTTTGGTGGCAGAAGGGACAGAGTCACATGCAGGAGATTTTAGTTGGAAGTGTGACACTCGGGGCTTCCCACCAGCACTCCTCCTTGCTATGGCTACCTGGAAGAAAACAAAACAGTGCCCAGGGAAGCAGCAGCCCCTCAGACCCCATGGCTGCACCCACTTCCAGCCTGCAGGATGCTGAATCTTTTCTTCGCCTGTCCCCACTCAAAGAGCACTCTGTGCAGAGAGAATTAACTTGCAGCATCACATTCCTGCGTGGCGGATGGGACACACTGTGGACTGCTCTTGCTCCAGGTAGCGTTGCAGGCACAGCCACGTGGCTTCCCCTTGCACTTGGGTAAGAGCAGTGCCGATCACAGAGAGCAAACAAGCAGCCCGGAGCCTCCCAGGGCTCTGCGGGATGAGCAAAGAACAGCCCGTGCCATCGCAAGTGCAATGGCCCCTGTGTCATCCAAGTCCTCCCATGCGAAGCACAGAGACTGAGGGAGCAGGACCTGTGCTGGGGCTGGAAAGAAACCCACCTCCACGGTGCTTGGGAGCAGAGGGGAAGGGGTGAAACCCCCTCCCTCAGCAGCAGGCTGCACAGGCTCTCACACACAGCCCTGGCACCGCGCCGCCATGTTGACCTGGAAAATTGGCCGCCGTTGCGCAGAGCCCCATTCAGGCTCCCAGGCCCATTCAGCGCGTTGCTGGTGGGTGGACTGCCAGAGCGGCGGACACCCAGTAACAGACACCGTGAGCTTTGCACAGCCAGTCCCTCGCATTCACTACCCGCCGGGTGGGATATCCGTCAGCGGCTTCAGGGAGAAAGGCCCTGCGTGTTTGCTGGTGTTTGTTGACAGGAGTCCAAAGAGGAGAACAAAACTGTGAAGCAAGACAATACTTCTAATTTGAAGGGGAACATTTCTTCCTCTATTAATTATTTCCCATGCTATTCCTGGCAGTGACCTTCACTGGGAAGGAAAAAAAAATCAGATTTGTTTTTATATCTTTTATCCGACTTCCTCTACTAAAGCCTCTGGCTAGAATGAGTCACATTTATATCAGCCATCGCATTATATTATGCTGTATCAGTGCTGCTACCTGTCTTGTCTCTCTCACCATTAGCGTTCGTTAGCATTAAACCAGGCAATTTGCAGCTACATTTAAAGATTACCTGCCTCAGTGGCGGTGCCCGTAATACCCTTGTTTCATCTTTGGAAATAATACCGTGAGGATTACATTTGAGACTGCTGGCAATCTGCCCCGCATGGAAGGGAAATTATCCTGGTTCTGTGCAGAGGTGTTTGCCTGTTGCAGAGCAGGCGTCTCCTCTCTGACTGCTCAAAATGAAACCCTTTATGTGCACCTCTGGCCCCCCTCACCCTTTTAGAGATTTCCAGCGTTATTCCTGCTCCCTTCATGCAGCAGAGCTGCACGCTGAAATCACGGCTTCCGAGAGGCAGAGAGTGTTACCCCTCTGGGTTGGGGGATGACCCTCATGGTTCCTCGTCAGCCATCAGCCCAGCTTCCACCGCCCAACAATTTAAAGGGTTGAGAAGAAACTCCGCCAGGGAAGTCTCAGAGATTTGTGCCCCTCCAAGAGAACTTCCCACAGAAGGCAGTGGGTTGGTCCTTGGTCTCTCATTTCATTCACGCTTGCTTTCTTCCTCTGCTGTATAAACACAGTGCTCACAAAGTGTCATTTTTAACATGAAAGGGGCACTTGCTTCCAGACATTTCATTTTTTAAAAAAATGTGAGTTCGGATTGCGGCAATGGCCTAAGTCTCCTGGGAGAACTGAAGCCGTACCATGCCAGGAGCTGTGTGAGTGCCCAGGAAGAGCCTTAGCCCTCAGCTGCTTCCAGCCTAAAAGTGAAGCAGTCAAAAGGTTGAAAGAAAAATAGTATATTAGAGGTTATAACAGAATAACGTACCTGAAAAACAGTTTGATCTTTACCCTACAGAATCCCAAGGAATCCTAGTCAAAATGTAGGCATCCCACAGATACTGAACATTTGTGTCTCCCACACAAATGCTGCTGTTGTGTGTCCTCCATCGCTGAGACCCCTGACATGCAGTATGAGGATGGAACAAACGCTGGCTGCTGGCTGTGCAGAGGACCTGTTCCACCTTTAAGCCACAGCTCATGGTGTGCCAGCTGGGCCAGTGCAGAACATACAAACCTCTCTTATTAAGCAAAAGAGCAGCACATACCTCGGTGTGAAGGCAACTAACTTAAGGCAAATTGCAACAAGCGTGACAAACAGCAAGAGGTAAGGAAGACTTAAGGGTACTTCATAAAAGTATGCCATAGTCTGGAAAGGGCAAAATGTTTTCAACAGCCATTGCTCTTTCTAGTGCAGGTCTACTTGCTTTTCCATGACATGAGAACTAATCACTGGGCTTGAGGTTGTAGCACAGGATTTTAGTTTTAAAAAAAGCCCAAGAGAGCCACTTTCTATATATATACTCAGGTCTCTAAATAAATAAATAAATAAACAAGACACATGAAAATAAATAATATTTTTCTTTAAATTTACTGCTGCTATCATTGCACCATCAGAAATAGGCACGGAATATTTTCAGTGGCTTGTTCTCATCCTGAGATAATAGGTATGCATTAACATCCATTGCAAAACCATCTCTTGACTTTTATAAGCTTTGTTGATAGAGTAAAGGAGGCATACAGGCCATCCCAAGCACGCTCTTATTCACAGGTACAAACTTCTTTTCAGTGATGAATTAATCCTTTCAGAAATGCTAATATCAGCACTTATACAAGGGGGCCAATGTAAACAGTAACTGCTGGTTCATTATTCTTTTTGGATCCTTTGCCAATTTACAGATCTTCAGAGTTAGTGTTGAAATAGGCAGCGTTTTGTTGGAAAAGAATGAAAATGGATTTCTGAACCAAAATCTACTGATGGTAATAGATGACATAACAACCCCAAGAAAGGGCTTCCCTGTGAACCCAACCAGCGTGAAAGGAGAGACAGTAAGAAGATGGGGATTTTAATATCTGGATCATATCTCACTGCTTGCATTCCCCCAGGAGATTTAGTACTACCTCTGAAGGCAGCAGCCAAAAATGTGCTTTGATGTATCTTTCATCTAAAGCTATCTATATTGATAAATTATGCTTGTGTGGCTGAAGCACTGAATCAGAGATAGGGCTTTTGTTCCCCCTTCTACCACAGGCTCTCGGTGTGTCCTTGGAGAAGCAACGGGAGTCAGTGTGCCTCACCTGGGCCTCTCTCAGCCAAGCAGAGGAGAGACCACTTTCCCACACAGCCGGCATGGAAGAAAGCTCTGTGCATCATGAGATGGACATGTCTCACCATACTGAGTCCTCCTGAAACCTATGAAAACAAATTGACACTGGTCAGATTCCAGCTGCCCTAAAATTAATCATATGATTAATTGGGAAGCAAATTCTTGAGTTCAGAAATTACTAGCAACAATCTTCTCTTCTGGGCTTACTGCTCCCACAGATGAGCCAGATAAAGGACCATTTGAAAGGCCATGATTCATTTCAGTGCAAAGCAACCGGCTTTGCTTTGATTGCAGGGAAATGTGACTTAAATTAGGCCGGCTGACTTCGTCCTGAAGAGGACTTCAGTTTCTCACATGATCCTTAGCATAGCCCAACTGTGGACGGTGACCTCTCTGGCTAAAGCCACAGGACATTCAACTCTGCCCTAGGACATTTGCCCTAATAAAGAGAAAATAGACTGCATGGAAACGGAGTTGCCAGAAGAAACTGTTGAGGGCAGCAATAGGATCCCAGAAAAAAAAAGCACTTCCTCAGATCACAGGAGACAATCATCTCTCATTACTTGCACTCTTCTCCCCCAGGTAACTGAGCACTGCTGGATTAAGCTGGGGAAGATGGGTGATGGAGGAGCAAGAAGCAATCTTTTTTGGTAAGGGAACATGTACAGTAAATAACAGCTGCAAAGGCTCCCTCATGTATTGAAGACATTATAATTCGGGGCTTTTCTTCCCAAAATCAGGCTTTAATGGGAAGCAAGTCTCACCCTTTCTAAAGGAGTAGTCTACAATAGCTTCTTAAGCTTGGAAAGTGCTTTGGGAGCCCCAAGGATGAAAGGCGCTCTAGGAATGAAAGCTGATATTTACGATTATTGCTTGAAAGGAACAGAGTGGAACACTAATGTAAAAAATGAATGGCTGCTGGTGTTAAAAAATGTATTGTTGACTTGGTGCTAAAGAAGATAGTCCCAGCTTTCAAACTTGGATGACAAGAATTTAGGAGGTTCAAGAAGTACAAAAGAATCCTGCAAATAATTGCAAAAGCCAGTCTGACATGCAGGGCAAATAGGTGTCTTGAGGGTTTTTCTTTTCCTTCTCCTAAAGTGCAGGCCATATGATGTCTCTCACCCCAGCTCTGCCAGCCAAAACAGACACCCATTAACCACAGTAAGTACTACTATGTACTCCTCTTAAAGGAAGAACCTACAGATCCCTTAGGACAGGAGGGGAGAAAAATATCCTTGATAAGTGGTCAAATGTTATGGATTGGCCTGAGTAGATTCATATCTTATCTCACTCAAAGGACTAAGCAGCAGAAGCACTCCAGGCTAATGTACATTAAACTTCTCTATTTTAGAAAGCAATGAGAGAAGAGAACTGGGCTAACAAGTGCTGCTCCTGCAAACACCTACCTGCATACTCTCAGCTTGCATAAATCTCTTCTGTTGATTTTACACTGGGCATCTGGCCCTCTAACATGGCACCCTACAGCTCCTAGAGAGGACGTTTTTCTATCCAGACCTGGTATTGAGATGTCTTCACCTTGGTCTCCCAGTCTTGCACTTTTCCCTGAGAAGAGCTAAAAGAAAATCCTTTGAGAGAAAAAATTCTGCTTCTTTACTTCTCAAAAAACAAGCTCAAAAGTGACTCTAGTGCATAAGAAACCTTCACAGCAAAAACCCACAGGATGTCAAGAAGTGATTTCTTTTTTTTCAAATGTAGCAGAGAAGAACACAGCATGCACCAGAGACTGAACGCTAATACCATACACATTTAAATTAGATATAAGGTGCAATTATTTTTTTAACCAGCAAGCGTTATTAACCACTGCAATGAATTAAGAAAAAGGGCTGCATTCTCCAATTCTCAGGCTCCAAATGAAGATAGGATACCTTTCAGAGGCACACTAGGAGAATTGGAATGGCTCTAGGGACAGGGAGTTCACCGATTAACACCCCACCCGGGTTAGCAGCCCTCTGTGTCACTTGGGGCAACCTCCCTGCAGGCCAGTTTCCCACTTTCTAATGTGGCCACACGTGGTGACCATTCCCTCTGGGTCGTTGAAGGCCGAGCCTCGGACTCTGGAGAAGTAGCATTTCATTGAATCAACGCTGACAGGACTGGTCTGTACGAATGGTCCCTCCCCAGCGCCAAGCTGCTGGCAGGTTGTGAGGGGCAAAGGAACCCTGGCAGCCTGTGCTGCTGGTGGTACCTCAGCTGGGGCTGGGGCGCCGAGCACGCTGTGGGGAGCTCCTCTCCATCAGTGCCGCTCCCTCTTCCTGGCATGGTCTAATGCTGATGGATCTGTATTAGGAATAACAGAAAGTCCTTGGCCTTTTTTTCCCTTTCTTTCTTTTTTCCCTTCCCTTCCCTTCAGCTATTTAGACCAACTCTGGCTAATCAGGCTTTGTAACTCACACTCAGTCACTGCCATGGCAACCATTTCAACATGCAGTTCATAGACCACCTCTGAGATGTACGGCTCCTTTGAGAAACACGTATACCTTGACGCTTCAGGAGAGGCATTAAGAGAGAAGAACTATCATCTGCTACACTGACACATTTTTCTGCAGTCTTACCTCTGGCAGCATGAATCTCTTCCTTTAGCTCTGAATAGCTCATCACTTGTTCTGTCTCCTTTCCCTCCCTCAAAAAGAGGTTCTTTAAAAATTGACACAGATTTATGAAGATGAAAAAGAAAAGTGTAGGAAGGGAAATGCATTTGGAATTCCATTCTCTGGCATCTAAATTCACCCTTGTAAGAATGCTGCAAAGCCTGTCCTGTTACTGCTTCAAAGGAAATCCTATTTTGTTCTGCTGTGTCACTGTGGAAAAGGAGAACGTTTCGGGGGCGGGCTTGCTTTCCTGTTTTCTCAAACCCCAGGAAAGAGATGGCAGCTCAGGAGTAGAGTGGGTGCTGCTCCTTCCTCCTTTGCAAAATGGCTCCTGCTCAGAAGCACAACTGCCCCGCAACATGCAAAACCAGGTCTGTGTGCGTCCAAGCGTAGAGAGCCAGATTTGAACAGCACTGCAAAAAGATCTATTTGGAACGTGTAGGTGCATTTTTCCAACAGCCACCTCTGAGGATCTTGCTCAAGATCTACTGTGCCCAGGTTTGATTTGACTAGTTGCGATGCCTGCCCCTGACACCCAGCCAGCCCAGGAAGGTGCTGCAGCGAGGTGCTACGCAGGTGTCTGCCATGCTGGCTGCGAACGCATCATTTATTCTGCTCACACTTAACACGCTCTTCTCTCAGGCGCCGTCAGAGGGGAGGCTGACTGCCAACAGCACAGTATAAAAAATCCTTTTTTCTTTCTTTAGGTAATTGTGGCTGCTCCGTGGAAGAATCTGATTCCACGTCCTGAATGTTCTCTTTTATGTGCTTATGGGTGTAGGTTTCAAATATGCATATAGCACATGTAGTGTCGTGATGATCCTTATCAGGTGGAATTACACTATCCGTTCCTTTCTTCCCAGTGTTTTTATCACTGTCCATTGTCAGCTGGCCAGCAGCCACAAACAAGACCTGCCCCACCACTACTATCTACTTGCCATCAATAGGAAAAGTGCTTCTGCTACTGACCAAGTGAGAGGAGAAATCCAGATGCACCCACAAACAAGCAAATGTCAGCACACCCAAAATAACCTGACTGGAACATTTGATTTCAGTTTGAATGTACCCCTCAGCTCCCCGATGCTAGCCATATGAGAGCACACTCACAGTTCTTTGCACTGAAATTTTCTCTAGGAACAAAATCTGAGAGTCAAGAGCCAGGAGTCTCTAAGGCAGGCAAATAAATCTGATCCAGCAGGTAAATAATATATTGCAGTCACTTTTGCCCTGTTATTTTTAATGCACATACATGCAGACATGCACACTGTTTCACAAGCCCTGCACGTGCACTTCTCAGTCAAGTATCATTTATATATACCATCTTCCACTGAAATCAAACCTCTGAGACTGCTGAAGTCAGGAAACACGTCGTGTGCTCAGAAAGAAACATCATGTATAGTCTATCAAATGTCTGGGACTTCTTGACTGCGTATAGACTGCTTGGGGGGACCCAGATCCTCAGCTGTCCTTTCTAATCTGCAACCTAAAGCCAAGACAAAGGCTGGCAGGAGGAGAATATAGAACACAACTGACTACTTTTAGCCCACGCACTTTAATGCTAATGCATTTCTGTAACTATATAATAAGCATGGACAAAATTATGATAGGTCTGTGAACTGCGAATACCAACTTTATGGCATGTGTATACCATAGGCCCAACTCTTCACTGAAACAAATTTCTATAAACCACAGCAGTGAATTTGGACTTTCACCTGTGCCACACCCCTCTTTCCCAATGTATTAAATTCTGGCAGTCTCACTACTCTGTAGGTAAGGACGCGCTCTTACCCCTGTGTGAGAGAGGGCACGAAGGGACAAAGGCTAGAAATGAAGCTGGAAGAGTCTTCTCTTTCTTATATCACACATTAGGTAACTTGCCTGACACCAGCCAGGCTGGCAGCGCCTAGAGCAGAAAATCAAGGCAGTGCATCAGGGCACGAGCAGGGGATCTCAACCATCCATCCATCCCTCCCTCCAACTCTTAGTGCAGTCCTGGGCACAGTTTTGGCCCAGGCCAACCAGTGCTCTCCCAAATCATTCCCAAGCACAGTCCAGGAGTTAGCATGGGCCAGGACTGTTCCCAACAGGTAGTTTGCATGTGGCCACATGGTTTTGAAAGGCAAAGGGGTTTATCTGACACACCACAGAGTGTTACCCAGCCACAAAGCAGAGCACAGCTCCTGCCCCTGCCCAATTTGTTAGCACAGACATAGCCACATGCCACACAGGCTTGTGTCTCGGCTTTCTTTTGATCAGGACACATCTCTGATCAATCCGTCCATGTCCTCTCCTCCACTTTGATCCAGTGCAAAGTTGAACTAACTTTGACTACAGGTGGCTCAAACCGTCACATCTGACACTGAGCGGAGAAGTGTTGATGGAGCCAGCGCCACCTCCCAGCTGGGAGTTGAACCTGCCCCCAGAAGCATCTCACCCTGCTTTGCTCCACCAGCCCAAAGCCCACTAGGCGAGCACCTGGGCATACCTGAGCTGTAGACAGGGAGAGGGGAAGATGGTGCCGTGGTTGCCTGTTTCTCCACTTGGAAGGGCTTCAATTTGACTTCGCACTGCAGCAAGCAGAAGAGGTGCCTCACTGGGCTGGCATCACAGTGGCAGCAGCAGCCCAATCCCTGGCACGTGGCCCCTGCAGGACCCTCCTGCCCCAGCCCCAACATGATGGCCCTCCCCTCACTGCTCCAGCCAAGGAGGGCCTCAGACTTGACCACAGGGGTGGTGAAGGCCAGCCAAGGAGTTTAATTGCCCAAACATGCAGTGCATGAAGACAGACTGGGCTCAAACCTGGGCTAAGCATATGCTACAGACATACCCCAAACCTGGGCTAGCATACGCTACCTCAGCAAGTTTGTGGCACAGTCATGAAAAAAAGCTGGATGTCCTGAGGCCACCGATCCTTCCTTTCTTAGCCTTGTATTCCTGTGAATATAAACCAAACCTTGCAATGGCAGGAGAGCAGAGGCATTCCGTTATTTTGTTTTCATTTGATAAAAATGAAAAGATGAGGGTGCGTGCATAGCTAATCCTCTGCGTTTTACCTCCTGTGTTCTCCGACAGAGAAACCTGGCTTCTCAGGAGGCAGCACCCCCCATTCCTCTTCCACCGCCTGTGCAGCACAGCATCTTCTCTCCACGGCACTGAGCTGAGGAAAGTCGGCATTTTACAGGCAGTACAGAACAGTACAGAAGCACCTACTGTTCACTCTCCTCATTTCCTTTGGAATCCAGTGTTAGGCATTGTGCTGCTTTCCAATGGGATGTGAAAGAGGTTAGGAAGAAACTTAAAGGGTGTTTCTGATATCTACTTAAGAAACATTCAGGTCCTGGCACAGGAGAGAGATCAGGACTGTTCCAGTAGGGAAATTCCTATGTTCCCAAGCAGGTCAGGAGAGATTGCAGAGAAAAGCAAACATTGCAAAAACCTTTTGCAATGCAAAACTCAACAAACAATTGCAAATTCTTTGAGTTAAAGCAGAGAAATTGCTTGAATGGGTTTTGAACCCTTTTCTTCCTTCCTTATAATGAGCATTTTCTTTTTTGCAAGCATGCTCCTGGAATGAGAAGTCTCATAGTTTAGGGATATGTTCACACTGGGAACATTCACGTGACCTTTCAGATCACATTCCTCCTATTTATAAGAGTATTAGTCATCCACTTAGAGAGCAGAACTAATACCATGTTTGTTAAATGACTAAATGCGTGCTATGAATAACCAGCGGTGGGTACTTAAAACCACAGATATATCCAGGAGCACACAGAGAATCCATAGCCAGCACACGTTTAGACAAAGCACAAATAATACTACTGCACGTAAAATACATTTGGAAGACAGTCTGAAGGCAGTTCACGCACAGGAAGAAAGGGCTAAATTCATCAGATGATAGATTATTTTCCAGAGATAGTTCACCTAGTTATTTAGACATATAGGATAGCTGGCAAGAGAGCATAACAGCTGAAACCTTAAATTTGAAAAAAGTCCAGGCAGAACTGTAAGACGAAGAGGATGGAGCACAACTCTGCTGGAACTTGGCCATTACACTACACAGAAAATGTCAGGAGTGTTGTACTACAAGTTTGCAAGTTTGTCACTGGCAAAACATGAGGTTTAGGAGCTCTGAGTAATGCCTAGCTTGTTAACTAACATGTTGCTCAACTTAGCTTCAGGGAAAGCACAATAGAAGCCATGTGCGTTATTAGCCCCAACACGTTTGTGAGTCCCAGCCAACATGAGTAAACCTTCCATGCCTCAGATCGTACCAGTACCTCCAGCAGACTGCCACAAGCAGTATCAGTTCCCAGGTCAGGAGAAATGGTACTTGCCAGGAGCTGAGGACTTCCCTGCTCTGCATGCAGTAGTATCAGCGCTTTGGGAAGCATTTAGCAGGACAAGATAGACGTAGTCAGTGCACTCAGACCACATCGGTGAAACCATATGACTGCATGTATCTGGCAGGAGAAAATCTGGAGGAGAGGAAGAGTGAAGGACAAAAAGGTGGGAGGAACAGGAAGAAAGAAAGTATAGAGAGTGGCGTGAGAAATGAAAAGAGACAGCAGGCTATGTGCCCCTCTATAAAGGAAACACAGAAGCAGCCTGGGCTGTGTGAGCTCCACCCTTCTGACAGCAGGAAAAATGGAAGTGGGAACAGCAGTGCAAAGAATTTTGAGGGTTTTGAAGAATGATGCGCAAATTACAGGCTGGAGCACAGAGAATTACAGGACTTTGATTCTGGGTTCCCAGCTGCCCCTCAGTTTAGCATTACAGACCAATTAAGTGCTTCCACACTGCACAGGATGGCACTGGGGGGACACTGGGATGTGTGGCTGCGGTAGACTTTTGGCTAAACCCCCTTAGGGCAAGGATGGACATTATCAGAAGGCTGTAGCCACATGGCAGCGTCAGGTAGCTGCTCCCTGTCAGCAAATCTCTCCTGTGTCAGCATGACCAGAGGGAGACAAGCTCCACGCCACACCAGAGGCAGCGGCTGAAAGGTTCGGTGAGAAGGTAGCAGCTAAAGGTGCAAACATCACTTCCTCATTGCAGCCTCTCTGAACGGCCCTGCCTGTGCAATACAGAGGATGTTTTGAATGGCAGAGCACAGGCAGTGAATCATTTTATAATCACTGCTGGTGTGTCCCTGTCTCAGTGTATCATCAAGCCTTCCTTCGGGTCAAGTAATCATTTGAGGCTGAATCATCTCCGCACAGGTTTCTCCTGGCGCAGGCTGGCATGGTCAGTGAGCAGAGGTAATCGAATGTGCTCTCGCCATTTCACCCACGACTGGGGAGGACCTGCCAGGCCGGTGCTTGCGGCTTTGCCGTACGGACGTTGGCAGCACAGAGGGTTCCCACAGATCATGTGGTCTCTTGGGCCCCACACAAAAGTCAGGCAGCAAATTGTTAACCATGTAAGTTATCACTGTTTCCTTAAAAACTCCTCATGGGTCAAAGGGTTAGCACTTTCCCGGGCTAGAACAATGTCGGTAGTGAGCCAGGGTCTCCAAATCACAGAATAATGGAGGCTGGGAGGGATCTTCAGGAGGTCAACTGGTCCGGGACCCCTAAAAATCCAGGTTTGAATGCCCCCCTCCTCATCCTCAGAGTCTGAGCCGCCAACACAGAGGAAACGGAAATCCCGTGCAAGCCAAGGAGCACTTGTGCTGGTGGGGGTCAGCTGAGATCAAACAGGTGAGGAGAGAGCATGAAAGCAAAATCCAGCAACATCAGGTAGTACTAAAGGGCCACAGCAGAGACAGAGGAAAAGACCAGCAAAACCAGTGGGGGACAGAGAGAGACGGCATGTTTGCTTCCTCTGCTGCCAAGACGGAGGCAGGAAGGGTGGTGTGGGGGCATTTCTCCTTTCTCCCAGTTGGCTGCACGTGCACCAAAGCTCCTGCTGTGCAAAGGAGCCACCTCCTGACACCATGGAGGCAAAGTAAGAGCCAAGGTTGCCACAGCTGGAAGAGGAACCAGAGTCCTGGCTCCACCCTGCCTGCACAGTCCTTCCTTCCCAGGCCTTGAGAAGGGTGGAGGGAAGGGGGCAACCCTCATTCCTCTCCAGGCCAGAGAGGGGAAGGACTCACCAGGTCTCACCCCCACCCTGTCACTAATATCAAATAATAATAGTATTTAGCACTTCCATAATTACCTTTGCACTCTGGTATCACAGACACTGTTGAATTGGAAGTCATTAAGATCATCATAATGAGCTTCAGTGAATCCTTTCAGTCAGAGGCATTATTTAGCCAGCCCTCATTTTCGTGGTTACATCTGAATAAGCATTCTGCACTGAGGTGAGGTTCGCCGATGAGACACTTTGGCATAAAGGCAGTCTCCTACTTGCAAAGGCAGAATAAGTGTCATTACGCATCATGTTTCACCAGACTTCAAAATGCCAAGGAAGGTAAGTCAGGTTATAGCTGGCTCCACCTTCAGCTTGTAAGAGCTGCAAAACTGGACTGGAACTTGGGGAAGGTCTGCCATGACCTCCTACACACAGCACCCATTTCTCAGCAGCTGCCATTCTGGAGGCCTTCAACGGTCAACACAAGCAGCCACCACAAGCCCTCCCTGCAGGCGTCGATTCGTCAAGAATTCTTATTCAGGCGGAGGGGGCAGAAGGCCAGCAGCTCTGGGAGTACCTTGCACTGGGAACAGGAGAACCGTGCTGACCTAGTGAAGATGCTGGCAAAGACCTGGGCTGCTGGCCTGAGCTCAGGTGGAGGGGCATGTGGACATATGGCTGTGCTGGACTGGGCACTGCTGGGGCTGGTGAGCAGAACCGTGTCCAGAGCCGCCTGCAGAACAGAGACCTGCTGGTCCTGGGTCTGTTTTTAGCCTCGCTGAAGACTTTGTTAAGTGCCCCTTTAATTGTGGTTACCTCAGCTCCCTGTTCATAAATGCAAATAAAGGCACTTAATTTCTCCCATTTTTGTTTGTCCTTTATGTTTGGGCTGTGAATCCCTTGGGAAAACATCAAGGGCTTCTAGGTGTACCAGTCTTATTAATAATAAAAGTAATGTGCTGATTTTGTCATTGAAGTAGGAGGAAACGTGGGCACACGGAACAAACACTTGTATTGCAATTTCTTATGTTTAAAAAAAGAACAAAAAGATAATAGAGTGTAATACTTTGACCGAGAGCAAAGGTAAAATCACAGTAGCTGACTCAGTGTAACAGAAAGAACTTAATTGAGTTGGCACCGTTTTGGCCTGCCTTCTCGGGAACTTGAACATGGGAATATGTTAAGAGTAGCATAACATATCCAAAACACTGCCTGAATGAAAGAAAAGAGTTAGTTAGGCAAAAGCGTTATTTTCAGCAGCAAGGAAGTTCTTCCAGCAAAGCATGAGCACAAACTTTTGTTTGTGACATTTCTTGGTGTTCAGTTACTGTCAACGTTACAAATAAACCCAATCAAGGCAGAGAACCTACCCCTGCACTGCCAGCCCCAAATACAGCTAAAACGCTCTTCTAATGTGTTTGTGACCTACCCGTTCAACCCGTCCTCCAGAAACAGGTAAAAACACAAGACTTGGACAAGACCCACACAAGCTTCAGCACAGTTTAGAAATAGAGTAAAGACACAAAGCTGCTTCTCTACTTCAAGACAAACTGTCTGTTACAAAAAACACGGAGCAGCAATGACATTTCCGGAGCTCTGGCTGTATCTGCAGTGGAAAGGAGTTTCCCATGCTGTTTCCTTAATTAGCACAAATATGCTGACAACCTTCTCCATGCTGAAATCAAGCCATAGGCCACTAAAAAGTTGATCTATCCACGTATCCAAATCTACCACGTGCTGAGCCAACATGTTTCAATGCCGTAATCAGTACCCAGATTATAACGTGGCTTTGTCATGCACCCAGTTGCTGAAACAGACTTTGATGTCCCAATACGAAACCTATTTGTCCTGCAGTCAGCAAATAGGAAAAGTGCCAATATATACAATCAATGTTTTTCAAGTGCTGGGATTGTGTGCTGGCATTTATTGGATCATTTTGACCACTATATGAATTTATAAATATGACCCAATTGAATTAGGGAAATAACATGATCTGAAGGCCAGATTCTAAGCTTGTTTAATCTGAAATAAACAGGGAATAACTCATTTGGCATCCAGTAATTTACTCTGGTTTCACCGTGGAGTGATCAAGACCACAGTTATCTCTTTACGCAGTTCGATCTGAGTTTAGCCCTTGTCAACAGGACATGTTATAATACGATCATGCAGCAATCGAACAGAAGAGACAGCCTGCCAATACAGTAAATATTGGAGTATCAGCCCTAGGGAAAAGTTTAGCAACCTTACGACAGGTAGGGTTTAAGCGTGTGAACCCCAGCCTTGTTCCTCAGACAATTTTTGCTTTGTTGGTAATGCAGCTGGCAGGACTAACTCTAAAAGCAAGTTATGCCTGGCCAGCTCATAGCTAATTCTGAGTGAAAGCTGTGACAGCTAAGCTGTTTCCTCCTGGCCAAGGCAGCCAATTTTCTGTGACTGGTTCAGTAAGGTTGCTGCCCGCTGTGCGGACAGCACGCTGCGACGTGCCGGTGCGACTGGTCTGACCCCTCCTCCCACGTTTCGGTTGTCCCTACAGTAGCGCATCCCACAGTACGCCACACCATGGGCTGCTTGCTCTTGGTAGGCGTCTTCCAGGAATTCACCTCCGTCCTTACTGGTCTGTGGCGTCACTGCCTGCATTTTCCCAGAATCACTTGGCCACCGGACAGCATGGCAGGTAGCCCTGCCAGCAGAGCTGCTGCTTGGAAAATCTGCCCTGTGGACATAAGCTGAGCATCTCACTGGTTACCCGCTATAACTCTTTTAGCTGGATACAAGGTCACAGTTGTGAGAGGAACAAGAATGTGTCTTTGATGACATTGACATAAATTACCCACAGTTTCTTGCCAAGGAAAAAAAAGAATGCCAGAAAGTGATGCCCCATGACGAACAAATTAGATCCCATTTTGTGTCCCTTCACCTGTAGACAAAGGTTTGAATGTCACTGAATTCTGTGCCTGCGACTGTCACCCATCCCAAAATGAACGAAACCAGGCTGACGGCTATGTTCATAACTTTCCTGTTGAGCTGTTTTCTTTCCTGAATTTTATTTCGGTCCATTTATTTATTCATTTCAATAATTGCCCTTCAGTACGACAGAGCAGCTTTAAGACACAAATAGGCTGTCATCAGACACCTCAGATTCTCTTTAGGCACTGTCAGTAAAAGCACGTCCTCCAAATCTATCGCGACTGCACGGGGCTCCTCCTGAGCTGGTGGGGCCAGGGGGAAAACTAAGCCGAGGGACGATCCTGGGAGGTCCCAAGCACTTGCAACTGGCCTTGGCTTCCATTCGAGGTACAGGCAGCCAAATTCTCGTAGGGGCAGCTGGACACTTCAGTGGTTACGTGGGGGAAAAAGACAGCTGTCCCTGCCTGCTTGCACAAGGACAAGAAACGGCAAAGGTGCTTCCCCCCGCTCAGGCTGTACCCTGAACCCTTGCTGCCGTTAAACAGCCTTACTCTCCCAGGGAGAAGGGGGGGCATGGAGTGAAAGTTAAATTTGACCTTCCTGGAAGAATGAACTTATTGATGCTGTGCTGGGCTGAAACCTGAAACCACTAAAACTCTGGGCCTAGAGAGAGGGAATTACCAAACCAAGCCCGGCTGATTCAGTAAGGCAAACTAAGACTCACAGAGCTTCCTCTTCCTAACCCCATTCCTTCTCTCTGAAAGACACTTTACGCGCTTTAACCAAATGGAAGCAGTGATCTAGACATCGAGAAAGCTTGCCGATGCCAGGCTGTGCGTCAGCGCAAGCCAGAGGGACGTAAATCAGACAAGGTGCAGGTAGCCAACTCATTGAGGAAGGTGTCCCCAAGGTTCCCCATTGTGATCAAGCAGCGGCAAAAAAAACATCCACTTGAAGACTGACACACCTTTGCCTCCCACTAACCTCAATATAAAACTCATTTGGAGAACAGAACCCCATAAGCCTGGTCTCATTTACACTGGTTTTACACAGTTCCCTCCTTGGGAAATACCCCATCTTTATAATATTTTAAGATATAGTTTAAAAAGCTCATGAAAGGAGGGGACTGGCAGCTTTGTAGCCTGCAGATCCTTCACTAAACACATGAGCAAGCACCACACCAACTTCCCCTGCAGTCCCACAGCTGCCAGGGCCTGACCAGGAGGTATCACCAACACAATGGAAAGTTTCCACAGTCCCCTTTCTCCAGAGGGTTTCAGCTGTGCTGCCATGGCTGAGCTGCTGGTTTAGGATGTTAAAGTCCTCCCTGCTGGAAAAAAAAACACTCTCAGCCATGTACTGCATAAGGGCTGGCATTGGTTTCTTCCTGTTTTCTAGCCCTTGCCATGAGAGTCTAAAAGAATTTTTGGCCTATACCTCGTTTACTAACTTGGCTCAAAAAAAAAACAAACCAGGTTTTAGTTTGCTGACCAAAGGCCAACAGGCCTGACCTCAGTCATCAGCTGCCCAGGCGACTCGCTGAAGAATTAGAGTGCTAAAACAGAAAATGCCCAAGATCGATGGCTTGAGAGGAGTCTTGCCCTATTTCTCACCCCACAGACAATGCTGTGACCAGTGAACATACCACAGCACGCTACACAGAAATCTTCTCCATCCCAGACATTGTAAAATACTGTACTGTGGTGCAAGCTGGAGCAAGGATGTGGTGCAGAAATCCCAGACAGCCTTGGAGGCAGGATTACTCATTTATTTATCACAAAACTCAGATGAAGTTGTGCTACTTATATTGCTATAGGGCAAGGAGTGGACAGAGACAGACTTTTTTACGTTTCCAGGAGACTTGTTTTAGCAAGTGATGACATATGGGGACAGAATTCTCCAAACTTTGCTCCTTAGCTCATGAATACGAAATCCTCTTTGCCCATATATCATTAGTTTGCCAGCCACCTAGTCAGGTGCTATTCAAAGCTCTAGGCTTTAAATGCTTCTTGGCTACGTCTTGCCCTCTGCCCTGCCATAGGGAACAAGACCCTCACTTTTGGAAATCATTTTCCATCAAAGTTGGCTGAGCTGGCTCTGCCCTTCCCCCAGGGATTAGGTATGCCTACACCCAGGGTCTTGGATTGACAAGGTCTCCAATAAGTAGCTTACACAGGTGGAATTTGGTCGAGATAATGGAAATAAACACCAGCTCGATATTTGAGGAGTTTCTGTGCACTGTTTCACTGGTGTCTACTAGCCCACAGGTGCCCTACAAGCTAAGGATACTTCAGCTGACTTGTTTATTCACGCCACCCTCGCATGTTTCTAAAAGCATCTCTCCTTTTGATCACATGGCAGCAGGTACTGACTTGCTTACACACACAGCAGTGTGACTAGTGACTGTGCTAAACACATGCTGCACCGGTGAGCCCTGCAATATTGTCTGTGGCTACAGAGCCATCACCCCACCCACACCGTCACGTTTTTCCCCGGTGTTAGCCCAGGTACGGCCCTACGCAACGCCTGGCCACTTCCAGATGAAAGCTTGCTCTTCCTCTCCTCCACCCTTCTGAGTTCAGCCATCAGGAATACAGAGGAAAATTTCGGTCCGTTTGTGCTCAGGATGAGCAAACACCCAGCCCACGCTCTGTCCGGCAGCATGAACACCAGGTTATGTGAGGACATGCCAGTAGAGCCCACATACCACTGCCGGGTTGTGAGCACTGCCAATCCGACTGACCCTGCTCGGGAGACTGAAATATAAACAGCACTTTTCTGGGAGGAGCAGCTCCCGTCCAAATACTCCCCCATCTTAGTCACAGGTTAAAATAAATAAATAAACAAAGCCATACTAATCTCGCAGTCGGCCCGCTCACAGACATGTGACTGGCGTCATCCTTCGCCCCGAGGTGAAATAGGGACCCAAAGTTTAGGTCCCGGCTTCGGGATGCTCCAATGGCACAGGAGGGACAGGAGGCAGCCCCTAACTGGAACAGAGTGGACTTCGGCTTGTGGTGTAAGGGAACACCCACCTGGCAGAGAGCAGAGCCCAGCTGCACGCCACCTGCTCCCGGCTCCATTGCACTTACATAAGGGAAACACTGAGGGGGACAGGACGCATTTAACCCAGAAATCCTCACCTGACCATGTGGATCCGAAGCGAAGCAGAGCAGACCTGGATCTGCTTTCCATCCCATGCAGAGCCATGTCTGGGAAGCAAAGCAAACAGGGGGGACACAAAGAGGCTGGGGAACAGGACTAAGGCAGTAGTTGCCTCTTCCCTTGCCCCTCAGTGAGCAAGAATAGCTGTGCTGGGAGCCAGGAGAGCACGCTGGGGCAGGATCAGTCTAGACCTGCTCTGTTTCTTGTCCTCCGTCCTGCAGCCTCTGCTGCTGGCCCCTGTCAGAGGCAGGATAAAGAGCTAAGGGGACCTCGCATCCGGCACGGCGCAGCCATTTGTATTCCCCCACCTCGTGAGCTGCGAGTTTGGCCAAACCTCCTGTGCATGCATGAAAGACAATCCCAGCATTAAATGTATTCCTCCTCTTCATCCAAACTAGAAATGGCTCCTCAGGCTGTAACATCACCAGGCTATGTTAAAACATCTAAGTATAATCAGGAATGCAGCTGGAGGAAAACATCAGGACATCTAAGCACGGGGGTGAGCAACTGCGGGCATCCATTTTAACAGGAACTATCCCAATGGATTCTGAAAGCTACATACAGTATATCTGCCTGTTGCTAATTGTATTTACTGGTGGTGTTTTGGTTGGGTTTTTTTTCCTTCAAGCTGAAGATGAGTCAGAAAAAGAAAAAAAGTCCTTTATTGTTGTGGAAGCAGAAGGATGTCTCCTGAGGGTGTATGTAATGCACTACTGTCACGGCATGACAATGGAAAAACTGACTGCTGAGCCAACCAAACCCCCATAAATACCTAATGATATCTCTCCTGGCCCAGATTTTCTACAAGTCGGTGCCTGAACTGCATACAAAATGACAATCGATATGAAAGGATCTCTCTTCTCAACAGAGCCAGAATTTAGCAGCCCAGCTGAGCATTATATTCCAGTTCATTCAAAGGGATCCTTTTAAAGGTCTGTCACAATAACTTAAAGGTGGTGATCCAGCAAAAAAAAAAATACTGCCAGGCCTCTCCTCACCCTCTCCCCCATGCCTCCCACCATTAGCACAAAGAACAGCTGGCTTCAGCAAACAGCCATCGCTATTAATTACAATATGGTGACACAAACAACGCGTGCCCAGGGACGTTATGTGGGTCTGCATTCACGCGGGGCGAGAGCAAAAAATTTTCTTCCTTTTCTTCTTCTTCTCCTCCTCCTCCTGGCTCGGGTCGCCCCGCCGCCTGGTGTGCTGGGCCGTGGAGGCGGCCGTGCCAAGCACCTGGCCCAGTTACAGGTATGCGCACAGGGACAGGGAGCCCCTTGTGAGAAAACCCAGCCTTAGCAAATTTCTCTGGCCAGCGGCCAGCCTCCAAGCGTTGGGCAAGTGACTCTCCCCGGCCGCGGTTACATCAGTCACCACCACCTCCCTCCATGTCATGGCACGGGAAGCGGCTGCCAGGGGAGACGGGGGTAGAGAGAGAGAGAGAGAGAGAGAGGCAGTCGCTGGTTTTTGAAAACGTCTGTCCAAAAAACATTACAACACCCTCGCCGGTTTCCAGTGGGTTTGCTCAGTTCCTCCCTTCCCGTGAAGACCACACAGGCTTCGCGAGGGCGTTTCGCCCTGCCACAGAAAGCCGGTCTCTGGGGCCCGCCGCTCTGGCAGCCGCTCTGCAGCAGCGTGATTCCCCTGGCTTCCTCCAGACGCTCTCCCAGTTTACACCGAGGGCCAGAACCAAACTCAAAAGCTGATATTTAGGGGAAAAAACATAAGTATTTTCTTATTTTTTGTATTTTTTTTTTTCCAGATGGAGATTCTCCATGCTGCTCCACCCCCGGCACAAGGGGGCGACAGGGCTGGAAGCGTGAGCAGAACGAGAAAGAAGCCCCTCATGGCTCCACTCTCTCCTCTCCCCTGCCCGCTCTGGTCCCTCGCGCCCTGCCGGACTCGCACAGAGGCTGCCCAAGGCCACCCTGGTGGGAGACCACCACTCTCTGCCTTCCCAAGCCACCAGGTCGCCGGAGCCCAGGCCGGGACTGCCATCCCCGGGGCCACGCTGCAGCAGGGAGGTGGCGGCTGTGGCACCACTGCCAGCAGGGCTGACAGCCAAATCCTGCTCTCAGACACTGTCCCAGTGTAAATTTAGGGTGACATCCCCACAGGGGTGACCATGACTTGTTCTGTGCGAGGGGACAGAGCAGACCCTGGACAAGGGATGGCGCTTCAAGACAATCATCTGAGGGCCTGGTGTAAGCACAATCACCTGATAAAAGAGAGCAAAACTGGCAAACAAAAATATTGCTCCTGGCATTTGACTACTTCCATATCGATTCAATGCTTAAAAATGCACTCAAGTGAGGATGTCCTTTCTTCAAACCTTCCAGCAAATTGACTTTTGCTCTTGGCAACCTGCTGCCTCCTCACCCCTCGGCTCCTTCACCCCTCAGGCAGCGACACTTTCCTACAATGGCATCTCAGCCCTCCATTGCCCGACCCCGCCAGCCCCTGTGCTCCCTCCTCCGCTTCGCCTCCTGCTTAAAGTCCTTGCAGAGGAGAAGCTGGAATTTCTGCAAGGACCGTTCTGCAACATAGCCCACCACGGGCCTGCCTACCCTAGCAAAAGGAGGGAGAAAGGATTGCTGAAGTCCACAGGGAAGCCTTCACCCAGTGGGGGCGATGGGGCTGGGGCTCAGGCTGCCAACCTGCCCCCTCAGCCATGCCTCTCCCAGGACAGGAGCCCATGCAGGTTGGCAAGCTGGCCAGATCAGGGTAGCTTTTCTCCAGTCGGAGGCTCTGGAAGGATTATTTGGCTGTAACATATCATATGACTTTGTTCTTAGAGTTACATTTTAACTGAGAAAGTTTAACAAGTATGACTTATGGGCTTCTAAAATTGGCAGCAGAAAAATGAGCTGAGGAAGTCATGGAAAAAAACCACAAGCGAGGCCATTCCATGTTATGCACAATTTCTGGGCTCTTTTTCCAATCTTCTGTTTTTTTGGATGGTGGAAAATATTTTCCAGCTACACAGGCCTGGCCTCACTGAGTACGTATTTATGCCAAGTTTATAAAAAGCAGCTGCAGACAGGGTTGAATGAAAGGATTACACTGCTGTCTGTCTTCCAGAAGGTGCTTCAGTTCACACCCTGTCCCACAGAGCGAGGCTCGCTTCTCAAATCTCCATGAATTTATGTAAAGAGGGACAAAATTTGAACCACACAATACAAACAGCTATGGTTGTGCATGCAAACGGGCATGCATGCCTGTCCATCGAGCTAGCTGGCTAGCCAGCAGCAGTTCCTAGCCACTGCTAACACCGGCTCCTCCAGCCTCTCCCCACCCTACAGCCAGGCCCATCTTCCATGAATACGACGCTGGGGAGACAGCTTTCAGGGTTGAGACCCCAGTCTCAGCGTACCTCTGCTGCCTGCTTCATGTATACCTGCTCTCCAGCTGCTCCCACTGAAATTTGGGCTTCAGCAACCTCACGTGCTCTCAGGCTGCTGGGTTTTAAGGCTGGAAGGGATCGTTGTAAGTGTGCAGCCTGACCTCCTCCGCAACACACTGCCACTGAATTTCAATCAGGAGCCCAGGCAGCAGAGGCATAACCTTAATTTTCAGCCATGTCTTGTCACAGCCTTGGCCTCATACGCTAGTCACAAGAGGGAAGTCACAAATAATTCTTCACTCTCCTAAACGGAATAGCTACAGGGGGTGTGGGGAGGACACAAACTGAAAGTAAACGGATATAAAAAGGTAAGGTAGGTGGTAAGCTGCAGATCGTACATTACAGATCTGTACCCTGCTGTTTTTGCAGTTGAGTATCTTAGAATAACAGTACTGAGAACGACGGCGTTACATCAGGAATATCGGTCAAGACAATATTTCCTGGCAATTGTTTGAGAAATGCTTTTCTCACAGCTAATTGCTCCCAAGAGGCTGTGTTTTCTCTGTTTTTAGAAGGAGAGCGATTAAGAAAGAAGGTTTTTAAACCTCTGCACCCTGCTGTGGGACAAAGAACTGGGGGGGGGGGGGGAGGGGAGGGGGGGGGAAGGAAAAAAGAAAGAAAAGAAAAAGGCACAACAGCTGTAATGTTCTATGAAATTATTTTGTTCTGTTCTCTTGCCGGGGTGGTGGGTGCAATCATCAGTTTGGCAGAGATAAATACAGAAAAAGCACGAAATTTTACAGGAAAGAAGAGGGGAGTCCCAGCTGCGGGAGAACCACATTGCCATCTAGTGGCACCGGCTCCGGGGAGCCAGAAGCCCCGGGGCTCTGCGGGCCCTCCGCCGGTGGCCGTCCCCGGGCAGCGGGCGCTGCTACCTGGACGCGGGGCACAGTTTCCTTTCGGTGCTTTACGGCCAAGATTCACAACTGCACGCCGCTTGGTCTGTGAAAGACGGGTGTCAGAAGGCAAGGGGAAAAAGGAAAGGAAATCCCCCAGAAGGAAGTTTCAGACAAACTTGGCTTTGCTGGGAAAAGCCGGTGTTTTCAACTGAGGGCCGCAGACTCACGTCTTTCATTGCTGCTGCTGCTGCACACAAAGCTACTGCAGCCTCGGCACGTTCTGCGACTGTCATATGGACGTCTACGGCAAAATGATGGGCTGCCAGGACCAGCGAGCACTACCTTGTCCCAAGGAGACAGGCCTGAATCTAGAGCTGATGCCCCGTTCCCAACTGGCCCCAGTACCTGTGTGCCCAGATGCTATCGGCAGTGCCACCCCTGAAAACTTACCTCCGCTATGTGCCTCTGCAATGACACATTTCCTTTGTATTCCAAAAAGAATACAAATGTTAACCTTTCAACACTGAAAAAAAAAGAAAAGCCAGAATGCTAATCCCCTGAGACAGCAAAAGGCAGGCACTCTACCTTTGGAAGACACCCAGCAAAGGGCAGCGAATGAATTATTTTGTATGACCTTCACACAGCGAGTTAAAAAGAAAAAAGAGCTTTGGTATATGCGAATCCTGACATTCATTGAAAGATGTTAAATTGGAAGGTCCTGGCTGCTGCAGACTTCTATTTAGCCAGAAAACAAAAACACTCCCACTGCCTGAACTCTGCCAGAAGAGACAATCATTTTGGGAAGCAATGGAAGAAGCCTTGCATCAGGCACCCAAGACTGCCCATGAAGCTCTGCCTCGTGGCAAAGTGCTTCCTGTTCTTGCACTTCCCACTGGAAATAAATGACCACTCTCACACCTTACAGGCAATGAAAGGTGATTAGCAACAGACTGCATTTGGCCCTGGTGCAAAGGACGGCATGTCTAGCTAATCTTTAGCTCCGTGTCTTTAGTCCCTGAGTCTGGTGAAGCTTCAGAAGAGCGCAGCTGTACTGCATGGACCCGAAGCAGCCTTGTAGTATTATTTGATATTAGCAAAAATAATGTGGTCTTCCAAGAAGAAAGGAAAATGCAGTTAAGTTCCCCAAACTGAAGATAATCTATGCTGCTCCAGTGAATCAGTCTTACAGCAGCATTTCTTCAAAAGCCCAGAGTGATGACATCTACAAATACTTTGGTGACTACGAATACTACAATACTATGAATACTTTGAATTTACAAAATCCCTGCTGTATCAATCAACAACAAAGCTTGTGTTGTCACACCTGGAGACCAAGCGCACAACATTTGCAGCATTACCAGGAGTTGGGGAGGCAGAATTTGAACAGCAAGATTAAAAAAAAGGACAGGCCGTGAAGGATCCTGAGTCTGAGCCATTGCTGGTTCTGCCAGACTGCAATCTTAATTTTTTTTCTTTAAAATCAGGGCGAGATCACTGGTTTTATTGAAAATGTGCTGCCCAAGGCAGGAGACATCCATCTGTGAAAAGATCTACGGTCTAATGACAAGTATTATCAGGTCTGCTGAAAAATTTTGAGAGCAACCCAGCAGAGAAAACGCTGCTCCCGACCTTGGCAGAGTCTCGTAACAAACACTGTCCTGCAAACAATCAAAAATGAAGGGAGGGATTCTACACAGGAGCCAATTGTTTTCCCTGCTGCTTCGCATTTTATGACAAAAAGCACAGGGAGAGCACTACCCCGATATCAATACATTCCATCCCAGGGTCTTTGTGCCCTTTAGAAAACCAATTTAACTTACCAGCACTTACTTCCATGGTTGTCCAGAGAAACCAAGGTGCCCAAGTATTAGCTCAAGCTCCCACTAAGAACCAGACAGCCTGTTGGTTCTTGAGGGTGGCAGGACACACCAGTCTGATCATCTGACCTTCTGGATATATGGCTAACGCGTAGCCTGCTCCTTCCAGGCATATCCTCTTCTCCTTTCCAGATACTGGCTCCAAAGCAGAAAAAGGAGGATGGAGCCATCCTGGTGTGGCAGTGTGCTCCACCCTTTTCCCGCCCCAGCTCCTGCTCAAGCCATGGCCATCAGCGGGAGTTGTTATGAGCTGCACTTGAACTACAGGGGATGGCGGGCAACACAGTCAAAACCCTGCCTGGAGTGGGGACCTAGGTATCTTGTTCCCATGCGAATATGACTATAGGTCAATTATCTTACTCTATAAACAGTGGACAGCCCAAGAGCCCTTTGAGCTCTCCTGCACGGCACAGGCTGCGTGACAGGATCTCCCTTTGAGTGGGGACGCTCACTTAAGGTTCTACTCCTTGAGGCTGAGAGATTCCTTGCCGCAACAGATTCTCGGTAAGTGACTAATAGCATGCTAAACTTTGAAATCTTAGCTAAGTGATATAAAGGATTGATTGCGCATATATAATCCCTTAGACATAAACCGTTGACCAAGTCTGGGACTAGGATTGGATCCAGCCGCACCTCAACTCCTCTCTGAGAAGTTTAGAAAGCAAGGGGGTCCTTTCTGAACCTCGTGACTCAACAGGAGGGTCTCCCTGACAGCTTGTCTGACCCTGGCCTCTATGCAGTAAATAATCAAGTGTACCCTAGCATCGAATCTCGTAAAACACTGTTGCATTCACTACTAACTTTGTCAAATCACTGTTTTATGTTAATAAATATTTCACTACTTCTCTCTTACAAGTGAAGTTAATCACTCCACCCGTGACACCTAACCAACAGATAACATCTGCTCTAACCATGAGGACTTTGAGTGTCAGAAGCAAGCTTTAGAAGGCCGCATTGTTTTTAAGGATGGGTCAACTGTCCGTAACTGGGCTACAACTTTCTCTCAGTAAAGTACCTCTCCAGTTTTCAACCGTTTTATCAGGTTGTTATGTATTCACAGTTTGCAATCCAACATCTATGATGGACGCTGACTCACTGCATTGCTTTTTAAGTTGTTTGTTTTATTTATGCCTGCTTAATACCTATGTCCCAGCTTTCCTATTTGCATGATGGTGTCACCGAATTTCCGGTACTATGGTGTAGGCTGATTACTAAGTTTTGACAGAACAGTCAGAGTTCCTTTTAAAGTTGCTATCAACAGCAAGCCAGATTTCTGAAAGATTGCTTCTTACATTTACAATGCAGAAGCCACTTATGAACTGCAGGACTGCCAGCAGAGTAATTAACCCAAGTGCTCGACAGTTGATATTCTTTGATTTTAGTTTGAGGGGAATTGTGCTTCAAATCTTTTCAGTTATAGTGAGTGTCTTTAATACTTTTTTTTTCTTTTGCTAGGTTTCATGATTTATAAGCAGGTTGGTTGAGGTCTGATTTTTCCTGATGATACTAGTAACTAGCACTGATTAGCCAAGCAGTCTAAAAATAATGTGATGTAGAAAAGGAGCAAGCTTTAGAACTTCATACATAATTCAGATAAACAAAACACCCACCCAATAACTACCAAAACAATCATACTATCCTAAACCTTACCTTCTCCCTTCCTGTGTCACTGTCCCAATGTCCTGCTCTTGACTGCTTAGGTTTCCATGAGGAAAGGACCATGCAGAGTAAATTACAGGATGAGGACGGCAGGCTGTGAGCTTGCAGAAGCAGAGACTTCATCTTGACAGATTCTTCAGTGCCACACACATCTCTGCTGATACAGAAGTAATAATAATAATTTCATGCTAAGAATTCTGCCAATGCCAATGGCCAGTAGATAACATCCCTACAGAGAAGTAAAAAAAGGCCCTTAGTTCTGTCAGACATAACTTCTAATATAAGCCAAGGGGCCTGATGTTAAAGATCAAAGCTTTAGATGGAGAGGCAAAAGAAAATGAAATGTAAACCAAATAGCAACGCCTCATGGTTATGCAAATTCAGCTGGGTGTCATTACAGCAAACACCCGAACTAGAAGAACTCAATAAACGTGCAGGCTGCAACCTGGGGTCAGATGGGGCTTCTCTTCTTTATATCGGCAAAAACTTCCACCTCCTTAAATTTAGGAGTTGGTAGTCTTCATTGCGGAAACGTACAGGAATTACAGAAATACAAGCAATTACGTTATACCAGGTCAATGTGTGGTAAAAGTAAATTTCCATCAAAATGAGACTGATCCCGCCAATAATGAGATACTGCAATGAATTGATTAGGCATGTACTATCAATTAAAAAGACCAGAGCAGAGTTTCTCAAAGAACATACTTGCTCAAGAATCCCTTTTCTCCATTTCTCCATTTAATTAGTCATTGCATTATAATTAACAAATTCATGCAATAATTGTAATTTTAATCATCAAAGCTGAATGTACATTCCTTCTCATTAAATAAAATTAAATACAACAAAAGATGCTAACCAGGTTGTTTCAGAGCTCCAGGAAACACTCTTTTACATACGTGCCAAAACAGACAAAGATTGGTTTGTTACAGCAAATTTCTGTATCTTCCAGGCTATCTTACAGGGTGTAACATATCCAGATTGACCTAAGGAAGGAGAAGCAGCATGGTTTGCAGTGACAGTATCTTTTATTAAACAGCGCTCTCTCTCTCTAGATACTTGCCATGTTCTGAGCTGACTTTGAAGAATTTCTTACTAACAAGTTGAATGTTTGGAAAAATGCTGATCAACAGCTACAAGGGCTGAAAATTTCCATTTACTTGTATGGCATAAACATACACTTTCCCTCTGCAAGCACAGCCCAGGAAGCAGAGAAAAAAACACCTCTGAGGTGCGGGAGTAGTTAAGATTTGGTTACAAGCCAGGGTGCCACTACCATACGTATAGCTGCCTCCAAGGCAGAGGAGAGACCCCACCAGCTCACTTCAGGTCAGCTACAGGTTTGCAACCGGGTGAGGAGATTTTGCCACCTTAAGCTGAAATTCAACCAGCAACAAAACTGCAGCCTGCCACCAACCTATACATCTTGCCCTTTTTTTTTTATTTTTCGGTTGGCCCTCCTCACAGGGGCCGTCACAGCCAGAGTCCAACTCCAGGCAGAGTCTCAAGATGCAGATTTCTCTTCCACCCCTACTGCAGTTAACAGGTGCTCTCCTTTCAGTCCAGCTAGCAAAGCCCATCCAGAAAAATTCACAATTGGGCAGGGGAAAACTCTTCTCTTGAGTGCCTGGGAATGAGATTCAGTTGCATTTTGCTGCAGAGTTTAAGTTGTACAATGCAGCTGGCTTATCTACATACCTGGTTTCTGTTAAGGGATGGAGAGAAAGAAAAGGGAAATCCTTCTAATCATGTCATCGCAACACACCAAACACACAGGATTTAAAAAGCCAAAATTACGTATTAGTAGAAACACATACCACTGCTGCCCCACTGATCCTGTCTTCTACACTGTACCAAATTTGTCTGGACAAAATGCTGCATTGCATCACCTCACCAGACAGGAAGATTCTAAAAATTAGGATTTTGCAGGATGAGCTTGCACAGAACCTGTGTACAAAACTGCCCTCTGCTGTTCAGATTAAGACCTGCTCAAATAAACGACAGTGAGACCAAATCAGTTTTTAAATTGTAAGGGTCCAAGCCGTGAAGAGGCAGAGCTATCTGACTTCAGCCGTTTTCTGCCTCCATGCACAGTAGAAACTTCATACAAGAAGGCCACTCATAACTGTCTTGCAGCACGGACCATCCAGACAGATTTGCAGGCTGTGGCAACGTTCTGCTAGCAACATTGTGCAACAACACTTCACTCAGCAACTATCACGGAGGGGGTGAGCACCAGTGGACATCCTCTCACCCCAAAGATGAGTCAAGAACATCCCCCGGGCGCAAGGGAGACGATGGTAACTGTGAGCGAGCGCTGCAGGAGGACATGCATCCGGCAACCCGCTAAATTAAGGCCTGACCTTTACAAAACAGAAACTGGAACTATATGCCTGGAGTCAGAAGCCTACAGCACGGAGGCCTTCATGATTATTCGTTTACAGCAGTGATCGGAAAACACAATAGCAACCTTATGAAAAGATGTCCAGTACATATTCTGTAAAACTGGTACCTGTAAGCCCCTACTGCAGGGAAAAAGTGAGAGCTTGGATTTTCTTTTCAAGACCATATGGAAACCACTGTACTTTTTGAAAAGGCTGCCCATTATCTAGTGCCAATACGCTGGACAGTTTGGTACAGAAACAGCACAGAAGGGCCAGCTCTTTTCCATGGCATCACTCACACATTCATACACAGGACGTGGCAAATTCTGCCCTCCGAGAACAGCATCAGATGTCCACATCTTCTCCTTTGGGAAGCTCTGTTTTGGTACAAATGCAGAAAACAAGTACTGTTACCCGCACCAGAAGCTCAGTTTCTGGAGCACCTCTGATGAAAGCTAGCCCAGTCCTCGTGAAGTAAGCACAAGCTTCATCTCTTTGCAACAGGCTTTTGGTCAGATTAGACTGCTGTACTGACAGGCTTTTTTTGGTCACTGCATGAAGGAGACTAAGCTATACTGGTCGGTGTAAACACACAAATTAAAAAGCAAACCAAGACTTGAAGAAATTATTATTTTTTTTCACATCAGCCCTTTTCATGTCCATATGTTTAAAAATGCAGAAGCACGGATGTACAGTACAACATGCCTTTGAAACACTCACTAAAAGCACTTAGTGACCACTTCAAAGATTCCCTTGAAGTTTTAACTCATGTTAATTTTAACACAACGGTCATGTAGGGCCCCTGTTCAGCCTAATGGACTTTAAACACACCATCAACAGATGTACAAATGAAACTTTAGACAGAAGGTTCTTCTGGGTGCATAAATAGCTGGAGCTTTACTTTGATGATGGCTGGCTGGCCTCCTACGCAGCAGGGTTGGGACTTCTCCATTTTTCAAGTTAAGGGCAACAATAATATTCGGTCATCCCCCAGGGTAAGGAAATTAGTGCCAGATGATTCCATGTATGCCTGATCACCCTGGTTTTGGATTCAATTCCATTATCACTTAATGGTGAGACATCAAAGGTAGTCCTGCATGATCAGGAAACTAGCTGGGTTTTTTTTTCTATAAAAGCTGCCCGAGAAGCTCATAACTGACAATAGGAGACTTCCCAACATAAAACTAGCAGACCTCTGATTTTCTTAATGAGAAATTCTCTTAGTGCTGAAAACAAGTGCCTTGTTCTTGGAACACCACAGAAGGCAAGATGGCTTTCTAGGAGAAATGTTAGCAGTTTTACCTGCAGTAAAATAAGATTACAGATCTTATTCACCAGCAGCTGTGAGCTCAGCAGCAGCAAAATCCACAACTGGAATGGCTCGCTTACACCTTTTTTTAATCTGCACAGGTGGAAAAAAATATGGTGCTACACAATGCACAGCTAATACAATGGCACTGCTACCACTGCACTTGCGATGACCTGCACTTTGCTTATGTCTGAAGCCAGTTCTAAATTACAGCCTCCTACATCTGTGGGCTGTGCACGCTAGCTACACCAGTGTCAGCCTGCCATTGTTGGAGCAACAGCAAATTCCCATTCTAGACAGTATCTCCAAGTCTTCACAGTTTCTACGGTATTAGGTTCATCTGATTTTGGAAAAAAAAAAAAAAAAAAATCTTAAGCCTTGTAAAAAGGATTCATCATTCCCACCCTGTTAGCCAAGGCACTCAAAACAGGTATCAGAGCTTGCTTCAGCATACTAACCAGGTACTTCTGAGTTATCAAATATGACAACTAACTTAAGGCTTCCTTTAAACCTATGCTACCTAAAATTTTGTTTGCATCTAACTTTTCAGGCTCAAGAAAACTAAAAAGGGTTAGAGTAATACATATGTCTATGATGTTTATTAAAGCAATGACCATTTGTAGACATAATCAGACTATCAACAAGTCTTCCATCAAAATCAGAAGAATTCACACCCAGGTTTGCTGAAACATACTTAGTTCAGGAGAGCTTTGCTGTAAGCTAAATTGTGAATTCAAATTGTCATTACACCAGAGAGTACAGAAAGTTGTTCAGGTTTGAAGGAAGGGTGCCGCTTTCCTCATACTGTTTGGATTTGTTTTTCAAGGCAGGGTGGAAGAGTTTGATTTATCTTAAGACGTCGTTAAAAGCTGAACCAAAAAGATATCACACTGAAGTGACCACCACCAGCAAGGACAGCAGGTAAACATGCTAACAGTTCTGTCAGTATAACATATGAATTCTTACTTTTTCCTTTTAAGGGTTAGAAAGGAAAAGAAAAACTTCCAACAAGCCTCACTGTACTCATTAAAAATAAAACCTTCTGCAATTTCACAATATTTTTATTAAGTATTCTAGGTGCAGAATAACTTTGTCCCTCTAAAATAAACTAAAAGGAAAAGAGCAAGCCAGCCATTGTTGCCTGAAGATTATGGCTACCAAGTTTTACTTTTACCTTACACTACCTGAACAATTCAAGCACAACAAATAGACTAAACTACAGCCAGCTGTTCAGGAAATTTTTGTTCATACCAGCCATTAACTTTGGTATTTGTTGCATTACAGAAAGATTCAATAGCACCTCAAATCTTGGGAAATTGTGTTTTCAAGGGGTTAAGGGGGAAATATGTCTTCCATGGCAAACCATCTAAGCAGACTGACTCAGTAAGAGCCATTTCCATTCCCAAACTCAGGTATTTGACTGCTAGATGACCATGAACTATCCACTTCACCTCTCAAAAATTCTGTGTGAGGCAACTTCTGAAACATTGAGCCCTATGGTTTGGAAGAATCTGCCTTTACAGAAACTTACACCAGGCTGAAATGAGATAAATGGGATCACAGTATGTCACTTCTACTTGGACTATGTCAGCTACAACCTTACTATTAACATATCAACAGCATTAGCACAAACTTTCAGCTGGTCTGAAAGACAAGACACCTTGAAGCGTTCTCCTGCTTTCTTCTCCTTACATTAAAACAAGTCACCACACCAAAAATATAGAGCTACATTTTTAATTGTTTCTTCTGCCACCTGAGTGGTGATAGCACAAAACCAGAGAACAGTAGAAGCCAATCTGGTTTGACATTTAGAACATCCTATCCATGGAAACCTGCTTTCAGAGGTACGCTTCTGCTACTCACTTGAGTCTATGTATTATTTGCCTCCTTTTCACTGGCAAAGGAAACCTTACCTAAATTCAAGTTTACAGCATCACACCATACGAAAATTTTACATCTTTCCAATTCCATTAGCTTTAGCTAGTTTAGCCTGGGGATATCATTGTCTTACCTTACCAGTGCAATTTTTTTTTTTTTAAGGCAAACGCCAAAGACAGCTGACAACCATTTTCCATGGTCTTGAAGACTAGAGACTGAAATGTTAACTGCCTATCTTGCAAAAAGGTTTCAAGCTTTCCAAAAAACCAACCTTTGTGCTCTTACAATCTGCCTCAGGTTCTATTCCAAACAGCTTTATTTCAGACATCTGCATTAATGGAGCTTTCATGTTTGACAGACACAGTTTTGACTTGCATCGCTTTAGATGGGTTGCCTTGACTTGCATCGGTTTAGATGGATTTGTCATGCTTTCTGCAGCCAGTCATCTATTACCATTTTGATTTGCATCTCTTTCTAAGGTGATCACTTATTGCTTAAATGATCACATCCCTTTTCTCAGGAAACAACACAAGGTTTTAAACTTAATTAAAAGCATTGGAAGACCAGCCATAACATTAAAAATAAATTTTAATGTTAAGTCATTTTCAGATCATTTGCTCTGACACCCAAATGTTCTGGAATTTAAAGTAGTACTATAGGGACACACAAGTGCAGATAAATCTTTATTGCCATAACTTTGTTTTTCAAAAATGAGCATTGGGTTTTTAATAGGTCGTAGTTTTATGTCTTTATATGTACAACATTACAACTGCATATTTTGATAATAATGAAGTTAGTGATACTTTGATAACTCAACACAGTGTATTTATAAAATGAATTCTTATCAAAATACACTTTTCACTGGGATAATAAATAAAATCCTGTGAAACCCACCTACACAAAGTTAATTTTAACTCTGGTAGAACCCGATGTGGTACACAGTCCATTAACTACTATGTTTGCCCCTTTATCCCCCTAGTGATGCTCATCTTCTGGGGTAAGAAAACATTTTTCCCCCCTGTTGTGGTGTGACCTCATTCAACATCATCTTCAGCCAAGCACTGTGCACTTACAATTCTCTGTAAGAAGGAGAAAAACTCATTCACAATTACATAAAATTGACAGTAGGCAACTGATTATCAAGCAATGTAATTTTACACTGAACATTAACCAGTGTAATTACTGAGCAAACTGATTATTGTTAAAAATGGTAATCTATTTGACACAATTTCTGCAGAACTGACTTCAAAAGCTTATGTACTGTGCAATGCCTAACAAAGCCAAAGTCAGATAAGTAATATCCTGTCAGCCTCAAGTGATGACTTCTGTGTGGTTCTTGGCACTGTCCTCCAAGGAAACATTTTTGCTCCATTGTTTCCCCAGACCTTTACATCTTGCGTACCTGACGCTTTTTAGTGTTTTTACTAACTATATGGACCTTAAACTGAAACCTGAGTTGTAAAGAGAGCTGACTAATGCACAGCACTGAGTCTCTGCTTTATGTGAGGTAATACCATTAGGGAGTACACTTGCATTTCCAAGAATGTAAACTGTATTATTTATTTTACAATAGACTCACCTGCTAGCATATCACCAACGTTACCTGCACAGTACTCAAGCTAAAAAGGGAGGGCATTTTATACACAGAGCTACAAACACTTTTATCATCAGGGAAACCCCCAAGCTTCCAAAACTGTGATGTGTTCTGGTGCTAGTTAACATTTTGGATTTATAGCTGGCCCAGAAGCAACAGGCTAGCAAGAGCAACAGATTAGTTCTAATGGACTTCTACAGCACTTACAGACACTTGTAGTAATATAATTAAAACAAAATAAAACTCAAGACACGGTGCAAGGAAGTTACCACTTTTCTGATCCCCCAACTTGTATTTGGGAAACAGTGGATCTGCTTATCGTATCAGAGCTGCAGTCAGATGTCTCTACTTTAGAAGAGCTCAGCATACCCTACATGAGAGAAGTTCTGTATTTCTATTTTACCCTGTTTGCTATTAATGCTACATAATATTTTTTATATACACTTTTTAATGCTTCAGGTGAAAAAAAAGAGTTTCTTTTAATCTAAAAGAACATATACAAAAAACACACTAAAAAAACCAATACTTGTGACTGATGTAATAGATAAGAGAAGTAGTTCGATTATTTTCAAACCAAAACAACAGGGAACATTTTACATACCTGGCTTATTGTAGGGAGCTTAGTTAGAAGCATTTGAAACACTGGTGGTGGAAGTGTCTGCTGTAGAACTTGTAGCAGCTGCTGCGGCTGTCCACACACAGCAATGGCATTGGTCAAGTGATCAACACCTTTCTCATATTCACCTGTATGAGAAATCATAATGTTTTGAAATCAACCTTCTTCCACACTGTATTTACATAAAACGTCCATCAACAGTGGATTAAATTACTGAGAATCAACCCACACTTTTCTTTCTTCCTCCCTTGCTGGATTTTCTGAACACAGAAAGTCAGAAACAAGTAAACAGATTTTCCTAGGTGAATTTGACTCCCCAAAAGATATTAGTATATAAAAATCATCTTATAGCAAAGGTAAAGAATTATTTCACCCCCTTACCCTTCAAAAAAAAAAAATTTATGCTATTACCTTGAGCTAGTAGTTCCTCGCCAAGCTGAATCTCCTCAAGGAAAAACTTCTGAACTGCTTCAGCATCTTTCAAATCAGGCAACTACAACACACACAGTAAAACTGAAGTTGGCCCTTAAATATCAGTTAATAAACAAGTTAACTGAAAACTTTCTCAACTGAAACCAAACACATACACAAGCATATTGTTACAGTGAAACTGGCAAAAAAAATTTAAAATGTCACCACTAAGTTAAACGTACACAGAATTTTTTTGAAATTCAGACTCGGGTCTCATATCATTGCATCACAAATCTGTAGAGCAACAAAGCCTGAAATACCTCTATTAAGTTTATTAAGCACACAATTTTGTAGCAAATATAAATTCTAACGTATGTTATGTTTATCACAACTATATTTATTACAATTGGTTAAGATACATCTATCTTTTCTTCCAGGATCCATTGGTGATAAGGAAAGAGAAATTAAATGCTTATAGCAAAAAACCTATCAAGTTCAGTTATAGGTGTATCACATCAATGATTTTTAAGTCTGAAAAGTCCTTGCACACACTACAAAGAGGAAAATACTATTAAGTCACACAGTAAATTATGTACTTTCTAGTGCAAGGCCTCAATCTGACACAAAAAAGGAACAACCATTTCATATGGTTATGTGTGAGCATTAAAAAAACCTAAAGACTGTATATTTGCAGAAGTGTTTGTAATGCTGGAATCGAAACAGGTCTTTAAACAAATCTTACAAATAATACAAATGAAACATCTTTCAAAATAGCACTGCATTACTGAACACAGTATTACCTTGGAAAGCCCTGCTCTCTCTTTGGCAAGCTTCTGTTTCTTCCTTCCTGTAAGAATAAAAACGTCTTACATTTTTAATTTGCTATTAAAAAAGCCTTCAGATTATAGTTCAAAACCATGAACAAATCAAAGTTATGTTCAAAAGAACAAACTGGTAATGTGTTCCAAATATTGAAGACTGAACACAGGACCCACTCTCAGCATCATTTAGAGGTCTAACAAGGGCTGGCAGTAGAATACCAACCCAAAATGGCACTTACTTTCCTGCACAGCTGGTATTTGCCACCTGTGCAGGACCTGGAGCAGAGCATACCTCATGCACTAGAGGCATGAAGAAGGAAAGAGGATCAGAGTAATACAGGATTTCTCTACATGATTTCTAACAGTGATAAGCCACAGAAGAACTGCCTAGAAGTCAAGGCTAATTTTGAACTATACGGTGCACCACCAACAGGAACTTTCACAGGTCACAGTACATAAGTGCACTTTCCCAGCTGTTTTATAGCAAAGACTTGGGAACCAGTTAAATAGGTGGCAGTATCTCATCATCCCACAGCAAGAGCAATATTAAAGCACACATTTCTGAAGTCTGAGGAAAGCAAATATTTACAGATGGAACAAACATTTACAGATCTAATTGCCCAGCCTAAAGGCATAAAGTTGGTTTGCAACATAAAGCTGTACCACTCCAGCAAAACTAGCATAATTAAAATGATATATAGCTAATTTTTAATGAAATTAGGCAGGTATAAAGATATTTTATAACAGCACCTGTCCATATAAGAAAGAATAGTTATAGTAATACTGGTGATTTCCTTAGAATAATCATTTTGCTAAGTCATCAATTCATCCACTGAAATAGTTATACCAATATAACTTTTAAGCACAGCCTATGGTTAAACAACTGTACTCTTACTATTTGTCCTCAGTGCCTACTCGGTGACCATCTATGTTGTCAAGGAACATCTGCCACAGAGCCCCGATTTGTCTTTTGAGATAATTTTACAAGCTGGAAATACTTCCAAATATAACTACCAGTTTTAATGGCAATGAGTTAAAAATTTGTGATTGTCCACATGATGAAGACATTTAGGAATACTATTTTCTAGTAGTGATAATGCAACATGTGAAATTTAAGGACAAGATCAAGTGTTCTTTACATAAAGTGAGGTCACATTCTAACTAAAAGGATCACCCTTTTACCTTCTACAATACCTTAATAACCCGAGCACCTGAATTTCTAAAACTTACTGACCTGTGCACGTTATCTAACATCATCATATACAGAAGAATGCGTCATATAGAACTGAAGCACATTATAATTTTACCATCATGGTTGTTTTCAATATTAAAGAAGAATTTCTCTCTTGAAAGCTAGTGCCTTCAATTAGCTCACTCCAAGTTTTCTGAAGCATTAATTTGCATAAAACTTTAAACTGCACTACTATGCAAACCAGTTTTGCTAATACATAAAATCTTAAAGACGAAATAAAAATGGGGAAAAAAATTTAGTACCTGAAATGTTTCACTATCAAAACAGGCCACATTGCAACTGTAGTGCATTCAGTGAAAATATCAATGAAAAGTACAAAGAGCAAGAGCTTAACGTTTATACATCATTTTCAGAAGAAATTTGTGTTTTCTTGGTGTGACCACGACGTCTTCTAAAATATAATGAGTACCGCTCACGAGGTTAAGCATTCTTAGATAAACAAAAAAAGACATGCTGGTAACTATTTAATAAAAGCTTTTGCCCACTGATCACACACATATGAAACCATATACTTCAACCTGAAAATAGTAAAGGAATGTGAAGAATCACCAAGATTTTAAAACTGAACACTGATCTACAGAATCTTTCAAGTCTGATTACTATGCAATTTTTCTTCCTCTTCTTAATACATTTTTACAGGTCTCTTTAAAAGCCCACTAGCTAAAACAATTACAAAAATCAAACAGCTCTAAAGGATATTTAGGAATTCTTCCCATACTTGCTGATATCACTAGTTTTAAAGTATCTTTGCAACAACAGCCAAAAGTTACATTTGTAATACAACAAGCAAAAAGCAATAGGTTTTGGGGAAAAAAAACCCAACAAACAACAAAAAATACCTAAAAAAAAAAAATACATTTTGTTTTCCCTCAGGGGCCTCCAAGAAAATGAAAACCTTCCCTCTTTTCTAAAGACATCATATTTAAAAAAGGGAAGGGTAATCTTTCACAGAAGGAATCTTAATTAACACAGAAATGCATATGCATCCATCCAAAACAGAGAGCTAAACTGCAGCTCTCAAACTGCAGGTGACTTGCGGGTCCTTCAGGCACAGCTCTTGTACACAGGGAGTAAGTTTCAAATGTGAACCAATGGATAACCTGACGTGCTGGCACGGGTTGCAGAAATCCCTGAGTTGCCCCAGCAGCTTCACAACCAGTCCCACTAAGGAGCAGAACCACCAAAGAGCTGTTCGCATCTTCAGCTCCCATCGGTGAAGGCTGCCTACTGCTCTCCTCTCACTCAGCTGTCGCTCTGAGGCAGAGCTCAGCATGGTCAGAAATTCTGGCTGTCTCTGAACGAAGAGATTAGTGTCTGTACTCGCATACAGAGCAATTCTGTTCTATGTATTCAAGAACACGACTAGAAAATGCATCCAAAATCTTAGCATCTTAAAATATAGCTGTGGAAGCTGAGTAGTTCCAGATGTTTATAGCGTTGCTATTTTTTGGTCCCAAGATTAAATATGGACGTTCCCCTAAAGTAGCAACACCAAAACCTTAAAAAAAACACAATGTAACTGGGAAGGCAAAAAAAAAAAAATTGCTTCTTCATTTGCCAGCATGTACTTGACCAAACGTAACAGGCAATACACTGACATATCAGATCTCCTTTCCTTTCCAGATTTTGGTGACATTGCATCATAGAGTCTGAAAAACAATCTTATCCTAAAAATGTTAATGGAAAAGATCTGCTGTAAAGGTGGTATCTATAAGTTTTTCATCAAATACCCCTACTGTTGCCCTGCAAACGGTATATCTTCATTTAAAGAACTGCAACTGGCTGCTGCATTGGATCATTTTTGGTCAAATATTTCATAACCCAAGCCTTACTATCCAACAGTAAAAATGCTGTAATAATCAGATCACTGGCATCACTACAGCAGCATCCATACTAAAAAAATCAATTACAGTACTAAAAGATAAAAATAAAAACAAATTCCTTAATATTATCTAAAGCCTTACAACTAAAAGCAGCCCAGTGTCTCACGTCCAAGGATCATAAGTCAGACAGTGATGTCCTCCAAATGACAGCAGCCATCCCCTATCAGAGCACAATGGATTTTTTTCCACTTTAAAGAAAATGTTAATTCTTAACCAGAGCAAGCCTAAGGTTTATTCGGAGCATTACTGGAGTGAAGCTCAGACAATGAAAACAATGGGATGCAAAAATAATTTTTAGTGCATCTGCAAAAGTCTTATGTAACCCAGTATTTCCTCTACTACATATTTAACATCATAAAAAGAACATGGCTGATTTTACACCCAAAAATCGGGTTTGCTTCTTCAAGACAAGCACATACCGGTTTACTATACTAAAAACTCCCTATGAATGACTTGCACTGCAGGGCAAAAACTACCTGGAAGATACACAAGAAGTATACGTCTAAGATCCTACATACATGAGCAAGGGCCTGATGATGAAGTATTCAAAAGACATAATTTGCTGTGGAAGAGCTTACAGAAAGCGGAATTAATATGCCGTTAAGTGTCAACACTGGTCACTCAATAAATTCAGTACATTAAGGCAAAACCAAAGCATTTAAGTTACATTTAAACATCATCAGGTAAATATTCATTTTTAACCCATCTAGTTATTGACTCTTCCATCCACGAAACTGATGATCACATTATGTTTACTTGCTGTGAAAGTTTACCTTAATGGTAATTTCTCATCTTCAGATTAGTTATGTACACTATACTATACATATTCCCACGACAGAAAAAACCCAGCATAACAAATACCAGCTTATTTCTTGTGATTCACTTGAGTACCTTCGGTACTTGCACTTACAGTTGCATTTGAAACCTTCACTACTTATTAAAGCATTCAAATAAATGTTGAAGATGTGAAATAACGAAGAGCCATGGGAGAAGAGCTCTGCATTTTGGATTAATCAACAGTTTTCTCTGGCATTCATTCTTATCCTGGAAGCTAATAACAGAGCTGCCAGGAGGGTTAAGAATGCAGCAGATGAAATACCTGAGGGCTGCTAGCACAGCAACAGCTTCCCTATAAGAGCCTGTATTGCTTTATCCGATGGTCTTCCAAAATCAAAAAAATTAACGTCACCGTGTAAATGCAGTGGCGATAACAGTATGGCTGAGCGCGTCAGATAACAAGATTTAAAAAAAAAAAACAAGACAGAGATGAATTATTTCCAAGCCAAGCTTCCGATGCGAAAACCTCAGGTTACTCAATAACTACACGAATTGCCGAAAACATCCCCCCGGCAAGAAGCCCCGTCCCCCACTTCAGGTAAAGGGACGAGGAGAGGCCACAAGCAGCGGGGGCTCAGGGCCCGCCCCGCACAAGCGCAGCGGGGCCAATGCCGCCCGCCAGCCCCCGGCCCGGCCCGGCGGGCCCCGACACAGCCTCCCGACCCCTCTTGGCGCCCTTCCCGCCCGGTACCCGCGGCAGGGCGGGCTGAAGCGCGGACTGAGGGCCGTTTCCCCACAGGAAAAGAGCCGGGGCGGCCAGGGAAGGGGGGGGCGGGGGCGGGTCCGAGGCCCGGCCGGGCCCGGGAGCGGGAGGGCGCTGCGGAGGCGCCACGTGCCGGCCAGGCGCTGTGGGGGCGGCGGTTGGGAGGGCGGCCGCCGTGAGGGACGGTGAGGAGAGGGGAGGTGGCTGGGGGTGGGGGGGAGCGGGGCGCGGCCCAGCGGACACTCACGCTCTCGCAGCCGGTTCTTGAAATTGGGGTCGCTCCGTCTCTTGCGGTCGAAGTAGATGCAGTAGCCGATGAAAAGGGCGCCGCAGAGGCCCGCCGCGATGGCACTGGTCTTGCCCACCATCATGGTGCCCGGCGACGAGGGGAAGCTCCGTTCCGCTCCGTTCCGCTCCCGTCCCGCCGCGCCGCCGCCGCCGTCGCCCCCCGCCCGCCCCCTCCCACCCTCCCGCCGCGCGGCCGGCGCCGAGCTCCGCAGGCACCTTGGGGCGAGCGGGCAGCCAGAAAGGACCCCGCCGCGCTTCCGCTGGCGTCATCAGCCGGCGGCGGCAGAGGGCGCCTCCTCCATTGCCTGCGGGGGAGAGAGGCCGGCCGCGAACCGGGGCGCCCCGCCCACCCCCGCCGCCTCGCGCCCCCTCAGGCACCGTCTCCGTCGCTTAAAATCACGGAATGGTTCGGGTTGGAAGGGACCTTAAAGATCATCTAGCTCCAAGCCCCCTGCCATGGGCAGGGACACCTCCCACCAGACCAGGCTGCTCAAAGCCCCATCCAGCCTGGCCTTGAGCACTTCCAGGGATGGGGCACCCACAGCTTCTCTGGGCAACCTGTTCCAGTGCCTCACCACCCTCGCAGTGAAAAATTTCTTCCTGATATTTAATCGAAATCCACCCTCTTTCAGTTTAAAACTTCATACTGTTGCTACGCTCCCTGACAAAGAGTCCCTCCCCATCCTTCCTGTAGGCCCCCTTCAGGCACTGGAAGGCCGCTGTAAGGTCTCCCTGGAGCCTTCTCTTCTCCAGGCTCAACAACCCCAACTCTCTCAGCCTGTCCTCATAGGAGAGGTGCTCCAGCCCTCGGATCATCTCCGTGGCCCTCCTCTGGACCCGCTCCAACAGGTCCATGTCCTTGTGCAGAGGGTTCCAGAGCTGGACGCAGTACTGCAGGTGGGGTCTCACCAGAGCGGAGTAGAGGGGGAGAATCACCTCCCTCTCCCTGCTGGCCACGCTTCTTTGATGCGGCCCAGGATGCGGTGTCAGTCTTGTAAACGGCAGCTTAACAGTTAAAAAAACCCCACCACCAAACTATTAAGGTAATGATTTGCATATCGTCACAGGCCAAGTCTGCAGATGAGCCACCCCTTCTGTAGCCATTTTGAGTAATTCCACACCACTCCAAAAGAAAGAATTGCATTAACCTCCACAGTGGGGCCTCAGCCGGATGAGATCCAGCCCTGGAATGCAGCAACGTGGGCAGCGCTGGCACAGCCAGCGGGGTACAGGCACGCACCTCGTCCTGCCTCCAAAAGAAGCCAAACACCCCAGGGCAAACACTGAGAACAACTACAGCTGTATTAGCAAACAAAATTTATGACAGAAAACTCTTGTATACATCAGTCTTTATAAGAATAGCGAACACTGTTACACGTTTGATTTTTATCAAAAGACTTTTTGTTTTTCCCAGCTTTATTTCTGGGAGTAGTTTTTAGTCTTTTTTGTTTAGTGCTCTTCTTTAACAGGTTTGCTTTTTCACCAACAAATGAATCCTTAGAGCGCTTGCTGTTTTTTAATTTGGTATCAACTCTGTCCTTAGGAGCACGAGACCGATCTGGACGTTTCTCTGGTGCTTTCCACTTCTCTCCACACCGCTTCACTCGTATCTTTCTTCCCACCAGAACAGAGTCGTTGAGTTTCAGAGCAAGATGTACAGCATCCGTATTCTACAAAAACAGACATTCAGATTAAAAGCAGCATTACTTCCAACTGGTTGCTTTCAAATAAATAGTCACCTTTCTTTAATTTTTGTAAGCAAGATCTTACAATAAAAAGCACTCAAAATGCTCTATTTGTTGAATGACACACCACCTCTGCTCTGCTCAGAAACACCAGCACACCCACACAGCCCACACATCGAGGCACAGATACTTCAAAATGGGCTATAAAACAGCTTACGTGAGACATGAAAAACAGAGGCGGAGAGATGAAGGAGAAACTGAGGGGGGGGGAAAAAGGTATTGGGCTGCAGGAAACAAACAAAGGAAGATGAGGCTGGGAGACTGCCATGCAAAAGCAAGCTGTACTGAACCCGAAACAGGGAGAGCCAGTAAGCAAACCAGCTGCAGGAAAGAATTCCACTCATATTTTGACATGTAAGAAATGGGAGAACATTGCAGTTATACCAAGCAAACTCATCTGTCCCTCCTCTAAGTCTTTTCCTTGAAATTAATTTCTTTCACCCCAAAGTTTTACAGCTTTTTTTTGTATACAACCTAAAATAATTTGCTTTGTATCTGCTTCCACGGAACTGGTCTTCCAAGCTGCTTTTAACATACACAACAATGTTACCATTTAATACACATATACACATCCAAAAGAATTTTAGAAGGCCATAAAAGGCAAATCCCAATTCAGATTTTGAAGAATTCCCAGTGTCCTGAAGCACGCCATTCATACGTACCTCAAAGAGAACGTAGCCGAAGCCTTTACCCAAGCCGGTCTTTCCATCTCTCACAATTCGCACCGCTACTACACCTCCACAGACGGAAAAGTGTTCTCGCACAGCATCATCACTGATGTCTGCAGGCAAGCACAATGCCTCAGTCAGACACACAGTTTTAGAAGCCTGGCCCAAATCCAAATATTTTGTATTTACCAATTCAGGTACACAAACGTATATATCTAAATATATGAATATAGATATATTAGTGGTTCAGAAAAATTTCAGCAAGTTAACAATGCAAACTTTATAAAAGGCTATTTACTTTGACAGTTACCGATTCTCTAGCTTTGAAAACTACAACATAAATCACAAAGAACAAAGGCAAAGACCAAAAATAAATTTTTTCAAATAATTTCATGTATGGTTTGAACATAGTGGAAATTAAGATTTGCGCTACATTGTTGTAGCTCCGTCGTATGCCAGGATCTCTTATTAAGAATTAATGCTGATGATAATGAGCTTGAGCTGGCAGTTCTTGAAGTCTAGTACTCATTGACTGAACCCTGAATTTTAGCTGAATGGGGGAGAAGGGATTTACAGTTTCCAACCACAGTTGCTACACAATTATTCTGATAACAGCCAGATGCGTGAGGCTTTGTCTGTCTCATGCCTATGCGAACAGACAAGTGTGATGTTCCAACACAAAAATATAGGTTATTCTCTTTTCTGTACAGGTATGAGTCATACTACGGTAAATCCCTTTGCACAGATATAATCGTATCTGTGCTAAGGTGGGGAGCTGCATTTAACAGTACAGCTTTAATTACAGCAATGGGACTTAGATGTGCTGAGGAAGGTTCGAGCGGCTGAAGTCATTTTCAGAGCATTGCAAATGTCTGAACTGTTTTTTCTGCAGGATGCACAGAGGAACATACAGTGCTGACACAAGTTCTACACAACACGCATCAGTAACGTCACCGCGATCAGATTTGTCACCTATCCAGATTTTTCAGACAGGTCAAGTTTTAGGCTAAAGTCTCAAGCCTGTATGTTTCAGCATTACTGTCAGCAGTACGTGACACAGGCTCTGCATCAGGCCACAGGCACAGGGCATGCCTCCATCCTGCCTATTCACGCATCCACACACACACCCCCCCACGCAAGATGCTCGTCCCAAGCACCCTGACTCCATTATACCCTCATATAGACCACACCTGACGGCAATCCCTCCACCTACTCTCCAGTCTACTCAGCTGAATATTCATCAAGCAGTGACCTCAACTACACAGTCAGCACCTCCACACAGGTAACAACTGATTGCCAATAGCTGCCTGGACAGTGGCGCATAGACAGCATCAAAATCAGAAGCCATCACCGTGCATCACTTGGAATTAGTTCGCAAACAGGTACCAGTACACCTCTAGCAGTTTAGAAAGCTACGGACTATGCAGTTCAGTCATATTTATTTAAAAAACACCAAGTGACAACAAGAACTAAAAGTGCTTGCAGTTAATTGTTTTCTTTATGGTAGCTAATCTGCAGAACTTACAACCCCTTTAGGTGTTTCAGTTAAAAAAATAAAACTGCTATTAAAAAATTCATTCCAGAAAAAGATATTTAGCTACCTAAACATGCTACCTTAAATGTCAATAAATAAAAAACCCCTAATGTCAACATATTCCGTAGATGTTAAGTAATGATGCATAACAATCCATTTTAGACTCACCATATGCAAGATTTCCCAAGAATACTGATCGTTTATTGTCATGCTAAAGAAAACAAGAGATATAACACAGTAAGTTATTTGCTACAGAAAAAAACAAACAAAAACAGAAAAGGGTTCTTCTAGTCACACATCTTACTTACCGAACTGGTTTTTGATGCAATGTCAACCCTGATGTGAAATCCACTAGCAAATTCTGTTCCATTTCTTTTGTAGCCAAAAGCAAAAAGTTTTAAAAATGAAATGAATAACCGTTACTTAATTTACAATGTCACTGCATAGCATCATTCCAAAAGCAAATTTACTATTTAAGTTTGAAAAAAAAAAAAAAAACAGTATTTTATTCTGATTCAAGCAAAAGAGAGGAGGTAGTTTAAATTTGTCTTTTAACACTCTGTAAATCTACCTCTTCAACAGGGAATGAGGAACAAAACTGAGACTTACTCATTTAGAGCCTTAATGGCATCACATTCTTTCTTAAATACAACATAAGCATTAACAAACTTCACATTAGGGTGCACCTTACGCCTGGAACATGAAAAAGACACATGTTGTTTAAATCATTCTGGTGGTGCGCAGCGCACAAGCACTTCTTGTTAAACACATTTATGCCTCCTCTTGTTTTGTGCACAGTAATAACTTAATTTCTCTTAAAGGTCAAGCTAGCTCCTTATGCCCAAGGGAGTCTCACTGTGCATCTTATACAGTCCGTATATGCACCCTGATCAATCTTCCTCAACTCATAAACACATCCAAAGGAATTAAGGACTATCAGCGTCTTCCTCCTTCCTAAAATATAGGAAATGCAACCTAAGACAGTGAATTACGTACTGGTATACTGAGCACACAATTATGCACTTGTCAAGAAAACTTACATACACGCAAAGGTAACTACAAAAGTCAAAACCCCACAAAATTAAAAAATTAATATAGTCAAATATGTAACAACTAACACTTAAAAATTATTTTTGCCTTGAAAAATGAAGCACAAAATTCACAAGAGGAACCTACTTTATTGCTGCTAACTTTTTGGATAAAGTATCTTCTGCTGGAACCTTTAAGATAAAAAGAGCTTTAGTTAAGTGAGCCTACTGTCAATTTATCTCAAATATTTGTTTTTGAAGACAAAGAGGAATTCAAACAGGTACTATTCCCACCCAAAGCAATGTGGCCAGTACAGTGAGCAAATGATGTAACTGGCTATTCCTAGAGATGATCTAGAAAGACCTCAGATAGCTTACTTTGACTTCATCTGTTGTGTTTCTTGAGTTCTAAGACTGTTCTATTCAACTATTTTACAGAGTACACTGATATACAATCACTGTGTCTTTGCTACTGTGATTTAAAAACAGGTAAGTAATACCTTAGCTAAACGAGCAACAATAAAAGCATTCTTATTAGAGCGGAAATACAGCTGTGATAGTCTCAACTGCTGCTACAGGAAGAGTAAGATGTGGTACACGAAAGATGCATCTATGGTGCCTCTGTGGTAAAATCTCCAAGGATTCTTCTAATGGCAAAAACTACACACCCAAACCCACTTCTGAACCAATGATCTATAAGATCAGAAACATAATTAGAGGAAATAACCTACCAAAGACCGGAATCGAATGGATTTTATTTGTCCATACTCTTTAAAAAGAGAGTTCAGCGCCTAAACAGAAGATATCACAAATATTCAATACATTTTTGCATCCTGGTAATAACAATTAATGTTGAATATTTATTAGTACGATTTTTTTTTTTACACCATTTTCTTTACACCACTTTCTAGCTTTGCGATTGTAGCTCTCGCTTATTTAGTCATTTTTCACTGAAAAAGAAACTAACCAATTCTACTAAAGAAAAAGCAACTGCTGTAGAAAGCCTAACTACGGTAAAACAAAAGAGATCGCCCCTAATGGTTTTTGATAATGAGCATTATCTCCTACTTTCAAAAAAGCAGTTTCAGTCACAAATATGTGTGACTTCTCAGCTAGAAACATGCCCTCAAACTAAGGACTGTTGTAATTCTTTTAATTCCTTTAGCTGACAGAATCCACTCACGTACCTGAGCAGTACAGCCGACAGGCAAGTTTCCAACAAACACTGTTCTTCTGTCTACCGATTCATCATCCACCTTTTTTGTCTTTTGTTGTTTGACCGTAGTGCCTGTATCTGAGTTAACAACACTTTTGGTGACGGCCTGAGAAGCCCTCTTTTTTTGCTTCGCTTTGTTTTGAGACAGTTTTTGCTCCTCCTCTTCATCTGCCCACTCCAAAGTGCTCTCTCTTACCAGAAAAAGACAAGCAAATTATAATTGATGGGAAAAAAGCAGTGCTCTTGAGGTCAAAGAACTGAAGCTTCCAAGATAAATATTTTTACTTATATTTTAAATTATGTTCAACATAAAATTTCAAACATTATTTTTGCTTATTATGCATTAAACAAACACATATGACCATTCTGTAACATGGAAAACTATTTGCTGTCCCCAAGACATTGCATTCACTATTTAGTAGGTGCAATAAAGAAAAGAATTCAGAAGTAAATCATTTGATATCCTCTAAAATTGAAGAGGGTGGGGGGGGGAAATTAGTCTTCACATGCTAGAACTTACAAGAGGTTTAATTCTTCCCAGTATCCAAGCCACTGACCACAGACAATCCTTTGGGATCCATCTGTACACTAACAAATCTCTATCTATCTGAACTTGCCGTAATAGCATGCACAAGTGGATCCGAAGAAGCCTGTGGAAGCCTACTGACACCAAGACAGCAAACAAAAGTTTCACAGGCACAGAAGATGCAACAACGCACCATGCCAGAGAGGGGACACGACGTTACCATCGAGCTGCAATCAAGCAAACTTCGTTATCCAAATTTCACTGCACAGAGACCAGCTTCCTGCCTGCACCGACAGCATCTTGGCACACCCCCACGTGTGTAAGGGATGGGGCAGCACAGCAGAGCAGTTCTGTATTGCAGCAGAGGACCAGCAACCTGAGGACAACTCCCTCTGCCTGGTTTGCCCCTGGTCCCCCGACTGCAGCTCTGCTGGGTAAAGCCAGCTACAGCCAGAAAGCACCACCTGGCGCCAGAGACAGCTCTGTGTCCAAGTCTACAGCCTCTCCACCTGTCAGCTCTCTAACAGGGGATTTGTGCTTCATGGACCTAGAACTTCAAGCAGTTGGAAGTATCTCCTACCTTCTGGGGCAAACTACAGAAAATGTTCACAATCTTCTTAAAAATCATCTTCTTAAACACAAGGTTCAAGACGAATAGTAGGATAGAACTTTGTTGTTTCACTGAACTCATAATCTTATCATTAATTTAGACGTTGGGTTTTTTTAATCTTACTATAAAGACATATCATCTACTCACTTCTTTCCCAAGTTTTTCTCTGATTTTGAAAGTTCCTTCTTTCTGGATTTCTTCGCTTTTACAGGAGGTTCCTGAATGACAGATGAGCTCTGGTCTTCCAACACTTTCTCCACTTCTTCAGTACGCTTTCTTTTCTTATTTTCCTTTTAGAATAAATAAATAAATGAATGAAATTAACTTCGGGGAAAAAAAAAAAACCATGAAAACTCCAGAAACCTCCTACAATTATTTTATATGCTGCAATTTCTTTGCAGCGCCACTAACGGAAGCCAGCAGCGGCAAGGAGAGGTGCCCAGAGCCACCCGGCTCTGCTGCGACCACCCTGCTGTCCTCGTCGTCCCTCCCTCCCTCCTCACGGCCTACCAGGGCCCGCCGCGGCACTTACTCCCCTGACGGCCACCAGCACCGGCGGGGCGGCGGCGGCGCTGAAGAGGCTGGCGAGGGGCGCGGCGGCCTCCCCGCCCGGCCCGAGGCTGTCCGCCACCTGCCCCACCGCGTAGCCCCTCCCCGCCGCGCCCCCGCGCCGCCGCCGGGCCCTGCACCCGCCGCGGCTCCGCTGCCCGCCGCCGGGCCACCATGGCTGCTACGGGGGTGAGACGGAACGCACTCGCGGCGCGTCACTTCCGGCGCGCCCGGGGCGGGGCGGCCCTCACAGCGTTTCGTGAGGGGCCGGGCCGGGCGCCGTGAGGGGGTGGGCGGCAGCTCCGCGCCCGCTGCCCGGCCCCGGACCGGGAGTCCCGGCCCCAGCAGGGCCACGGCGGGCCTGGTCGCAGCATGAAAACAAACGACGTAAGATGTGGCTGTTACACGCGGGTTTTTTGGGGAAAAATATCGTGTGATACATTTTTTCGTTTATTTTCCGAGACCCTCCGCTCTAAGCCTGCTGTGCTCAGCTCCCTCTGAGGTGGGAGAGGGAAATTATTCTGTGATGACTTCTGTCTTCTCGAGCTGCTTGTGCTTAAACTCACTGAAGCCTCAAATGGTTAAAAAACAACAGTGCTGTTGTCTACAGAAAAAATAACTGTCTTTGCCTCACGTCACTGTGGAAGTACTTCTTAGAGCATCCCTGCTTTTTTTTGCCTGAATCGATCTCCATTGCCATCCAGCTTGCAGACAGGATGAAGTTAAAAAAAAAACCCAACCAAACAAAAGACCAACCTCCCGAGTCCCCAGCCAGAGTCCATGGGGGATGTCATCCACGTCCTTGAGCGGGCACCGTCAAGAAGAAGCTTGGCCTGCTCCGGCAGCGCTGCTGCTGAAAGACTGAACCGAAGCCCGTGGGCAGGGGCTGCCTGAAGGGCCACCCCACCGAGATGGGGGTCACCAGCGTGGGTGGCCTCACACTGAAGCTCAGGGGCAGCAAACGTCCTCCTGGTGCTCCCGCAGCCCCTTCTGTAGCGGTTCACCTGGAAACAAACCTGGGAAAGGGTTAGAAAAATGCAAGGAGGGGAGGGGTGTAAAGAACACCCAAAAAGGAATGGTTTCTGACTCCATACTCCTTACAAACAAGACTGGGTTACAGGAAGAGCGCAGAGCCACAGGCAGTTACTGCTTAAACCGTCTTAAGTTACTGGACCACCAGAGACACCACCCCAAAGCATCACTTGGGCAGCCAGTTTCCTTCGGGATTGTTTCATCTGTACCTGGGATCCGCAGCAGGCTTTGAAAACACTAAAACACAGTACTTCTTGGGGCATTTGAGGACTGTAACCTGGAGGACAGGAAAAGGAGGAACCTGTTGGACCTCTTCCCCCTGGCTTCGCTCTGTAGCCAGTAGAGGTAAGTGCTCTGGATCATCTTGCTGCTGCAGCTACATGGATAGGGCTGGATAACTGATACAACTGGAAGAGACCCTTTTTTCTTAGGTTAATTCTCAAAGAGATCGTTTTCCAACCCAGGCCACAGTACAGCTGATGCATAAGGAATTTTGATCTGCTACTAACTCTCTGAAATTAGGTACCTAATCGGGATCTCCTTTTAGACCAGCCTGTACAGAAAGTAATCTTAAATGCTAGATGGTGCGATAATAATTGGAAAGGCACAGAAAATTACCAGGTGCTTAAAGGCTGAAGCAAATACAAACAGCTCCTCTGTTGTAACATTTAATGCTCTTTTTGAACTGCCAGCGTTAGCAGTTGGTACCAACGTCCAACTGAAGGCAAAACAAATAATCCAGCTATGGAAGAAAAGTAAAGCATTAGTCTTGACACATGCACCAGGCCTTCTGGATGCCGGGAAAGGTAGGGACCCTCATTGACAGGGTCAGCCCAAGAGAAGGCATGAATTCTTAAAAACTGCAGGTGACTGCTGCACTACTTGTATTGGCTTTTCCAGTCTACCTTCACACAACAGAGCAGTTTTGTGGGTGACACAGCTGGGGCAGAATAGGCTGAACCACCAAAGTACATCAAAACTACATTGGACAAGTGTTCAGCTGGCTGATTGCAGAGATTCGTAATTGCTGAAGCTCAAACAAAAGGCATACGGCCTCCAGGAACTCTGCCAGAGAGTCAGTTTGAGCCCCGTGGCGACAGGGAAACTTCACGGCACGATGGAAACGACACAGTAACAAGTACGTACAACCATCAGTGGAGACTGTAAGTAACAGGAGTTGGGAGCAATGCAGCCAGCCTGCAAGCAAGGCGTGCTTTGTCTCAGCATTTGCAGACAGTCTGTCCTCTCAGCTGTTCTCAACACCATCAAACATGAGACACGCAAAACTGATTCTGTCACTCAGACAAGGTGTGAAGGATAAAGGGTGGTTTGTCTCACTTTGCCTTTCAGGTCACGGTTGGAGCAGGTATGCAGGAGTGCGAGCACAGCCCAGCAATCACTGCTAGAGGGAAACATTCTCAGGTGTAAGCACAGTGTGCATGCCCAGCGGGAAGCACACCCATGTTTAAAGTTGCTTAAAGTTCCATTACAGTATGTAACCTCAAAAGAAGCTCAGATTGGACTCACTGGAACATGGGATAAAATCGCCTGGCTAACAGTTTGCCAAAGGTACCTTCCTTTGTAACCACTGGGACACAAGTAACATGAACCTGGGGAGTACCATTTACAGACACACTTCATGGGAGAGGTGCAATATAAAAAAATTCCACAACAGATTAGTCATTACACTGGATGAGAAGTACAACAAAAAAATAAATAATCTCTGTATTCAAGAACAGCAAAAATCCTATTTATGCAAAAACTCAATTTGCGAGTGGGGAGGTGACTAATGACCCCTGTTTTAAACAAGTAAACAAATCCTCTCACAGAACATGAGTCAACAATTGTCACACCAAAGCAAAATTGTTGTCACTAAAACTGAGAGCTGATCAAGAGCTAGTACTGAGTGGACAGCCGAATTTGCTCTTGCTTGTCCAGGTATAGTTCTCAGTTAAATCGATACCAGTCACACTTACTGAGACTAAAAGGCAGAACTGAACTATTACGACCCAGATTCTGCTTAAACTTAAACATATCTAAATATCCTCTGAGTAGCCACACTGAAATTATTAAAATTACTCCTGTCGGTCTCAGATCCCTAGTAATTATTAACACAGTCAATGTTTCCAAAGCTCGTCATCATTTGTTATCTACCAGTCTCATCAGTAATCTATCATTTTGCAGGTGCAACAGTATTTTGGTCAACTGAACTACAGCCAGACATGATGTAAGCAGGTAACACTGAAAGTTTTATTCCAGTTTCACTTCTACTGAATCTGAACTTGAGGCAGTAGATATTAGAAGTCAGCAAATATCTTCAAGGAACTTGCTTCTACATTCTCAAACTACCTGAATTAACGTCAATCAAAATTCATCTTTTTTTCAACCGGCGTTGCTTTAATGATCTCAATGGCTCAAGCCTTCTCATTTTGCTGAAAAAAAGAGGATGAATATGAATTAATTGCTAAGAGGAAAATTAGGCCAATGTACCTGCTCTAGCTTACCTTTATATCCTATTACACCGTATCAAAGATCATTTGCTAAACTGATTCTGCAGCTTGATGTCATTTTAATGAACACAGTATGGTTAATTAAACTGTTAGAAACAAAATCAGGGATTCACAAACTATGGCATTTTATTTCAGAGGCCTTTGCTTACATTTGTACAATATATTACATAATTCTCCATTTTCTGCAGAACCTAATATATATTTTATAGCTTTTTTCTATAAGCTTTTCCTTCAATGTTTGTCAACAAATTTTTACAGTCCTGTACAATTCTGAATACTTTGAAACCATTTTCAATAAAATCAGTTAACCTTAAGCACACACTACGAAGACTGAAAATGCTTTTCTTAGAAAAGTCAAATGTAAAGGATTCTGACACTCTAGCATCTACAAACAAAATGCTTTGAATTCTTACATGTTGTATTGCCAGAAAACAAAGAAAAACATGCCAGCCCCTATTTCCCCAGGCAAAAGAAGTACACAGAACTACAATTAAAACAGTAAAACAATCTGTACAATAAAGTACTGTGTATTAACAGTGCCAGGTATTAAATAGCTTGAATGAACACTTCCGCAATATACAAATGTCTTACAAAGGTATATAATTAACAGGAGAGAGCTTGGGATCCATACAACATAAAATCAATACAAGTGAAAACGGTTTGAAGTTGGTTTTGGAATTTGTACAAGGCATTTAAAAAATTAAATGTCTACCACTCAGCTAGCTATTTATTTTAAAAACAACTACCTTTTTGTGGCAGTGTTCATATCAGCAACCACAAATTATAACCTCACACCTTACTCTGTCTTGAAGTCCTCTCCTTGAAGCTCGTAATAAAATAAGCATTACAAATGAAATATTTGTTGCTTTAAGGGAAAAGAAACATTTACAAGAAAACACAAAAATATAACTGTTATAATCCATTATGAATAAATATACACTTTAAACTGGCTAAATACAATCTTTATACATTAAGATTTAATACAGTTTGTTAGCCATTTTCTTTCTTTTTCATAATGTATTTTATCAAAATTAAAAAAAAAATACTGTTTTATAGAAAAATGGCAAAGTACAGTAGTTTCATTCCAATTAATGGGTTCTTAAAACCCAGAGTAACCTATTTAAGCCTAATTCAAACCTGTAAACATTAGTCAGTCTTTTTGTTTTTTAAAGGAATCCTCATATTTGGTTATCAGGACCGATGTCAAACATCCTACTCACTGCAGGTTCTGAATTGAATACATGTGCTTGACGTATACAATTAAAGCCACTATAAGGTGACTTAGCAGTTAAAAAACAATTAGCTTGTACAAATGAAAATAGGTTCAATATTTGTCATAAATAAATGGAAAAATATCAAATGTTCCAGCTTTAACAAAATACCAGGGAATACAGTAAGCCTTACCACATTTACTTAGATCAACCCAACAACTATATACTTATTGTACTGTCTCTACAGGCAGTGAACAGCCTCCGTTTGCCACAGTGGGAGGCCTTCGAGTCACTGGACTTACAATTCCCAGACAAGTTGGAAACAATTATTGCTTGAGGAAAAGCAGTTTGTTGTACTTTTTCTTCATAAAAGTGCACTTAAGTGCAAAGTTAGCTTGTCAAGAAACAACTTTAAATACAAAATAGTGCTTGTCTGAATTTTGTGCCACTGTGCAGTATAAAAAAAAAAAAAGAAAAAAAAAAGAGTGGCCCTCAGCAGCCATTAAGTGCAAAGTGCTTTGGCAAGTCCTGCTGTCACCTGCACTCAACTGACATTCCATTCTGTGATGAACTTGACATAGATGGTTCTGCTAAAGTTAACATAACTGCAGCTGTAATGGAACTAGAGGAAGGTGATGAGGAGGAAGATGATGTGGTAGCAGCACCTGCACAGGAGAGGAAAACACAGGTTATAAACATTTACAAATTAAGCAACAGAAATGCTTTCCCATTCAACAACAAGCATTGGTGTATACTGACGCCAGCAGCTAATATCTAGTAATTAAAAACAAAAAAGCCCCCATTCCCTAGTTTTTGTGGGAAATACTCCGAGAGTCAGCTTCGGCCGTGTGCGAGACAGGATGGCATTGCCCCCTGCAGCCCTGGTTCACTTGACACCCAGACCAAGGGCCCAGGATGCCAGGGCTCATTCCCGACCTGGAAGCACAGTCAACTCTTCCCTGCTTTTCCTGTGGGAATCAGCACAGGCAGGGCCTTGTCCCAGCACCGAATCTGCACATACACCCTGCTCCGGCAACCGAGGAGCAACTGCAGTTCCTGTGTGATGATTGCAGACATAAAAATCTTACTACATGTGGCATTTCAGTCTTCATTCTTATACTCGGTGAACTCTTAAATGTGTCAATAAACAAGACATGGAGAAAATAATTCTTTTAATGCCGCTAGAAGCGGGCACACTAGAACTTTCCCTACAGCAATAGGTAAAGCAGCTTCAGGGAAACGAGAGATATAATTGATGGTCTCCCTGAAACTCATAAAATAAATCACTTACCTCAAGGGGAAAGCACTAACTAGACACACAAGCAATACTATAGTAAATTATTGTGTAACCTGAAGAAAAGGTATAAGTTATTAATAACCTTAGATACTTTGTTCACTGCTTAGAATTTTATTGTTCTGTATTTTTTTTTCTATATAAACTAGTTCTGCCTAAACAGAATTAAAAGGATTGCATGCCTTTTTAATGTTTTCCCTTTACATAGTTAATGGATATGTGAACCATACCTTCTAAAGATCATCAAATAACTGTATACAGCATTTAAAACAAAAAAACAAAAAAAAACAAAAAAAAAACAAAAAAACCCCACACACTGCTAATGACATACATCTCCCTAAAAATTATCCAATTCTTAACACCTTAATAACATGAAATGCAATTTAGCCCTCTAAAAGCAGAATTTAGTTCCCAGCACTTACTTTCCCGCTCTTTCTTCTTTAAGCGCTTTCTTCTTCGGTCAATGGAAGCCACCTCAGATTTCAAGGACAGGTAATGTTTCCTGATTTCCTGCAATTTTTCTTGGAGAACTGTTATGCGCTCAGCGCTAGTCAAATTTTCCAAGTCAGCTGCAAGTTAAAAAAAAAACCTCTGTTAATTATTGTATTGCAGCATTTCCAAAAACTTCTGAATTTCAGTGAAGTGGGAAGTATTCAAATCTTAGTGATGTGCTCAGTAGCAGATGTACCTCAGTAGCAGACAGCAAAGCCACAAAACACAGCAATAGCAGCTGCTGTTTATTATCGCAAACTTTGTTCATTTTTTATTACTTTTTAAAAGATACCACCATAGATACACTTTTTTTTGTGTTCTGGTTTCATCTGGGAAAGAGTTAGTTTTCTTTCTAGGGATTGCAAGAAAGGAATGTCAACAATGCATATTGTTTTAGTTGTCGCTAGGCGATGTTTATACTTCTCAAGGACTCTCTTCAGCTTCCCATAGAAGCTGACAAAGAATGTAGACAGAACAAGAGAACCAAAGGAATATTGTGTACCTTGGCCATGTGTATAAGCAACTGTGAGGTCCTAGTTACCCTGGGATCAAACCACGACAGTGTGAGAAAAAGAAAATCCATGCATTCCCCTCCACACAGGAAGAAAAGTTGAAAAAAATAATAAATCTTAAGACAACAGGTTAAAACATAGGGGCCGAAGCCAGCTTTGAGCCTGTTGTTTTGAGTCCTTGCTAGAGCTCTGTTTGGCCTCATACACCAGGAACGTCAGTCTTGCCCGACTCAACTTGGTTGTTACAAAACAAGCAGGTTACTACAGGAATCTGAATATCTGTGAGGTGGCTCTAATCGAGCCCACGGCATATGGGCCATAAGGTATAACTAACTATACAGGACCTCCTCAGTGGCATCCCACACAGGGATGTCAATGGGACACGGCCAGCACAGGAGCTGCCCCTCTGGCTGCTTCCAGCTGGAGCTCTCCACAGCACAGCACACAGCTTGGTGGGGGCACAGGCAGAAGGAATTATTTCGGTTCAGTCCCATTCAGCCACAGGTAAGCCACACTGGAGACACTCCATTTGAAGACATTTAACAATCATTTCAACTAGTGTGGGGTGCAGAATGCACTTCACCAACCTATAACGATGGTAGCACCAAAGGACCAAAAGCCACAGCTATATTAGGCTGTGGGAAGATGAGGAAAGCTCAGAGACATTGCAAGTGTCTTAGACCTCTGCAACAGCAGGAAATGTGTTAAGTAGAGCTCCAAAGTGCAACTTTTGCCAAGCACATTTAGCAGGTGCAATGTAGCCAAGGTAGAAAGAAAGGAAGCAGCAAAACCTCTTCAAATGTGTTGCACAGGAAATCTGCCCAATGAATCTCAGCAGGCCAGCAAGTGACAATAAAGACATATTACATTACACAGTCCTGAAGAGCAGCAGAATCTAACTTGACTGTGAAGAAGTACTAGGAGAAAAAAAAAGCTTTTAAAGTAGAGTAACACTGAGGTTCAGGGCTGGAGAGAAAAAACATGCAGGGTCAGATTCTCTCACCACAGAAACACCTGGCTAAGTGGAGAATTCCCTGGGCATGAAAGAATGCTGCTGGCAAAAAAAAAAAAAAAAAAAAAATTTATATATATATATATAAAAAAAAAAAAATTCAGCAGCTGTGTCTGCAGAGTGTGCTGTGCCAGCTTTTTCCTGTTCTGCTTTACGTGAGGAACAGCAGCCTTCAAACAGCCTGGGACAGAGCACAGAAAAGCACGAAGCATAATGCTCCGAGAACTTCAGAAACTTGACATACACTAAGGTCACCTGTGAATACTGAATGAGATACTAGGGATTACTTTAAGAAGTAATTTAAATCAGTCCCACCACACAGTTTCATTTTGACCTTTAAAAGCAAAGAGTAAGCAACTAATGCAATGCTATACATCCATGTCTGGTACTAAGGACAACAATGTATTGCTGACTAGACAATTAAATACCCAGACAATGTAAAAGAGGGGACTAAAAATAGCAAGTTTTTGTTTTTAAATAATTATTTTCAATTAGAGCTCGGAAATCAAGTATAGTGATGATGGGGTGGAGAGTGTTTGGATTTGGTTAAGGGCCGATAAAGCTGATATCGCTGTGGGAGTCTGCTATAGACCTCCCAACCAAAGCAGTGAGGCGGATGAAGCTTTCTATAAGCAGCTGGGGGAAATCTCACAGTCACTTGCCGTTGTTCTTGTGGGGGACTTTAACCTCCCGGATATCTGCTGGGAATACAACACAGCAGAGAAGGAACAATCCAGGAGGTTCCTGGAATGTATGGAGGATAACTTCCTCACACAGTTGGTAAGCGAGCTCCTGGACCTGCTTCTTATGAACAGGGAAGAACTTGTGGGGGAAGTAAAGGTTGGTGGCTGTCTAGGGCACAGCGATCATGAGATGATTGAGTTTTTGACTCTTGGAGAAACAAGGAGAGGGGTTAGTAAAACTGCCACCTTAGACTTCCGGAGGGCAAACTTTGACCTGTTCAGAAGACTGCTTGACAAAATCCCTTGGGAGGCTGCCCTGAAGGATACAGGAGCCCAGGAAGGCTGGACATACTTCAAGAGAGAAGTCTTAAAGGAACAGGAGGAGGCTGTCCCCGTGTGCCGAAAAACAAGTAGGCGGGGAAGGAGACAGGCCTGGCTAAATAGGGACCTTTGGCTGGACCTCAAGAACAAAAGGAGGATCTATGACCTTTGGAAGAGGGGGCAGGTCTCTCATGAAGACTATAAAGATGTAGTGAAGCTATGCAGGGAGAAAATTAGGACAGCCAAAGCGCAGCTAGAGCTCAACCTAGCTACAGCTGTTAAGGATAACTAAAAAAATTCTATAAATTCATTAACAACAAAAGGAGGATTAGGGAAAATCTCCCTCCCTTATTGGATGCAGAGGGAAACATAGTCACAAAGGATGAGGAAAAGGCTGAGGTGCTCAATGCCTACTTTGCCTCAGGCTTTAGCAGTGGAACTAGCTGTTCCCTGGGCACCCAGCCTCATGAGCTGGGAGACAGGGAGGGGAAGCTGGACGACGTCATCACAACTAAAGAGGAAGTGATCAGTGACCTGCTACACCGCTTGGATGCGCACAAGTCTATGGGACCAGATGGGTTACATCCAAGAGTGCTGAAAGAGCTGGCAGACATGCTCGCCAAGCCACTTTCCATTATCTGCCTGAAGTCATGGCTACCTGGGGAGGTCCCAATGGACTGGAGGGTAGCAAATGTAGCACCCATCTACAAGAAAGGCAGAAAAGAGGATCTGGGAAACTATAGACCTGTCAGTCTGACCTTGGTAGCAGGGAAGGTCACGGAGCAGATCATCTTGAGTGCCATTACAAGTCATATAATGGACAACCAGGGGATCAGGCCTAGTCAGTATGGGTTTATGAAAGGCAGGTCCTGCCTTCCGGACCTGATCTCCTTCTATGACAAGATGACCCGATTATTGGACAAGGGAAAGGCTGTGGACATTGTCTACCTAGACTTTCGAAAAGCATTTGACACTGTCCTCCATAGAATTCTCATGGACAAACTGGCTGCTCATGGCCTGGATGAGCATACGATCTGCTGGATCAAGCACTGGCTGGATGGGCGGTCCCAAAGAGTGGTGGTCAATGGAGTTAAATCCAGCTGGCAGCCGGTCACAAGTGGTGTCCCTCAGGGCTCAGTGTTGGGACCATTTCTGTTTAACATCTTTATTGATGATCTTGAGAAGAACATAGAGTGTATCATCAGTAAGTTTGCAGATGACACCAAGTTAAGCAGGAGTGTTGATCTACATGACGACAGGGAGGCTCTACAGAGAGACTTGGATAGATTGGACCGATGGGCCAACGCTAATGGAATGTGCATCAACAAGGCCAAGTGCTGGGTCCTGCACTTGGGCCACAACAACCCCATGCATCGCTACAGGCTTGGGGAAGGGTGGCTGGAGAGCTGCCTGCCAGAAAAGGACCTGGGGGTTCTAACTGACAAGCGGCTGAACATGAGCCAGCAGTGTGCCCAGGTGGCCAAGAAAGCCAATGGCATCCTGGCTTGTATCAGAAATAGTGTGACCAGCAGAAGTAGGGAGGTGATTGTCCCCCTGTACTCAGCACTGGTGAGGCCACACCTTGAGTGCTGTGTCCAGTTTCGGGCACCTCAATACGACAGAGATATCAAGGTGCTGGAGCGAGTGCAGAGGAGGGCAACGAAGCTGGTGAAGGGCCTGCAGAATAAATCTTATGAAGAGCGACTGAAGGAGCTGGGACTGTTTAGTTTGAGGAAGAGGAGGCCCAGGGGAGACCTCATCACTCTCTACAACTACTTGAAAAGGACATTGTAGAGAGGTTGGTGCTGGTCTCTTCTCACAGGTAATTAGCGATAGAACAAGAGGGAATGGCTTCAAGTTGCAACAGGGTAGGTTTAAACCGGACATTAGGAAAAAATTCTTCACAGAAAGAGTGGTCAGACACTGGAACAGGCTGCCCAGGGAGGTGGTGGAGTCACCGTCCCTGAATGTGTGTAAGACTCATTTAGATGTGGTGTTAGGGGATATGGTGTAGGGGAGAACTTTGTAGAGTGGGGCTGATGGTTGGACTCGATGATCCCAAGGGTCTTTTCCAACCTAAATGATTCTATGATTCTATGAATTGTTTGCTTATTGTCATATTGAGGAAGAAGGCTTCAATCATCTAATATTTTATCTTACTTCTCTTTTCTCCCCACTGCAAATAATGCTGCAATAGCATAAACACACACAGAGGTAATTAAGAAGTTGTATTAATATCGAGGCATTAGTAAGCTACTGAACTGTTTTTCAGATAGGCAAATGCACGATCCTTTCAACACTGCTCGCCCCTGCTATACGTGTACCTGTAGCTGACTGACACAAACGCACTGAGAGTTTGTATTACCAGAAATAGTAAACATGTCCTGGTTCACCGAGGAAAAACGGAAGGGGAAAAGGCTACAAATCAATCAGTAGCTAGATTGCGTCTGAACAATAACTACAGAATGAGGAGTAAAACAGCAAGAGAATATCAAAACAAGAAGTACATATAGTGGATAACACTGATGCTAGAATGATAGGTCTGCACAGGATGGCAAGAACAGCAAGTCAGCGCAGGAGCCATATCTAAAAACAGTATTGGAAGGGTGCGATGTAGGCAGTTTCCTGTACTGCAATTGCAAAAAAAAAAAAAAATTATTTTTTTTTTAAATCAGGATTTATCACAAAATTAAGGAAACTGCGGATGGAATAATTTAAGGGAAAAAAAACAAAATACACAAAATTTAAAAAGCCTTTACACTATACCGCAAAACCACGGTAGGCATGTTTTGAAGAAAACACTTACACATTTGAAAACTCCATTTGTAAACTTTGGGCAAACGATTATTCTGTTCTTTGAGATCAGACTCCTTCTCTCCATTTTTCCCACATTTTCCTGGAGATTGTGTTCTTGCGGGTGATTTGGTTTGGTGAGATTTCATGCCAGTAGAAACCGATTTTGCAGACTGAGACTTGGACATGCTTTCACCAGCAGATAGTTCTTCACTGTCACTGCTGTTTGCTGAAGAAACAAGAAGACATATTGTTACAGAACAAAGCAACCTTCCTGCCCAAATCAAAGCTTATCAGAAGCTACACCTGTGCTTATTTTCATGTAACAGGAGTTTATTTGACCAAAATCCTTGTACTCTAAAATGATATAATCCCTCCTGGTATAGAAGCTTGGCACGCATCGCTAGTGCCTAAAGACAGGGCCACAAAACAGGTATATATATAGGGGCCCCTCTAATTCTGACATACTGTGAAAGGGAGACCTTGCACTGGAAACACCGTCCAGTTAGTTGCTGTGCAGGTAGATTCATAGCTATTATGTGGATCGATGGGAACCAAACAGAGCTAGAGGGCAAGTAACAGTCCCAGACTGTGCCTCCACAACCCATCCTGAATACTGATATTGCTGAAAGAGTGTGTGCAAGAACATAAGGGGTGGGGTAGGGACACACTTCTTGTAAGGAGTATTCACTTCTTGAATACAACACAACTGCTCAAGGTCCATACAGGGAAGGTGCACTCTACTCTCTGAACAGTTCAAGACACTAGTTGCTGTAGAACTATATCCATAAATTAATGGCCTATGTTAGAAAATAAGGTGAAGAGGAAGTCCGTGTGTCAACGTAGGTGCAAAAATTATCCATGTTTTTCTGCTTTTGGGGCTACAGTTTTTTTGTTTTGGGGGCTATACTTTTTCTAAAGCAGTTAACAAGACAGACTGTTATGTTCTACCGCCTGTTTATCTTTTTTAATATTAACTTCTAACACAGCATTCAATATATACAAACCTCTGTGCTGTTTTACAGGTACTAGTTACAGATAAGCTTCTCACTGTACTCCTAGGACATGTGTAGCAGAAATCAGAGTAAACAATTGGCCTTTTTCTTAGCCTTACGTCTCCTTTACTTATTTCAGGTTTTCTCTGCTAAAATGACTAGCAATAACCTGAATTTGTGTGACATCATCTACAAAAATCCTCAGGCACGATGACAAAATTCTTTAATTGCAGAAAAACATGTTCAGCTTATCCAGAACAGAAGAACTTCACCTCACAGTGAAACAACTTTAACTATAAAGCAACAGGCTGAACTGAACAGTTTTCTAATCAAACCCCCAAAGGAAAGTAACAAAATAATCTAAGAAACATGATTTATGAGTAATTATTCAATGGATGAAGCTTGTTTAGCATTACAAAAATAAAATGGCTGGAAGCAGGGGCAAGACTTCAACAGAAGTCTAGTGAAGTACTGGAATAAAATGCCTAGGGAAACTGAGAATCTCCATCATTAAAGTTGTTTTTAAAAACACATTCAATTAATATTTATCAAGAGAAACTCATGCCTCAGTTGTACCTGCCCTAGGTGTTGACAAAATGAACTCTGAAAGTCTCTTTTGGTTCTGGTCTTTATGATCTGGTGATCTACACTGGAGAAACCAAACACCAAGATACACGCGGTACGAAAGAACTCAGCTGGCGGCAGAGCTGCCACTCTGCTGGCTTAATCCAAAGGCAACAGTTGAAGCTGCTACAAAAGCTGTTTTAACTCGTATACCTGAATTTTGCAAAAAGCATTTTTGCTCACAACTGACTCCACATTTTATCTATTTATTGCCCCTATTACACACAGCCATGCCTGAAGTCTACCAAAAAGAGTGCATACACACCAAGGACTGTTCACAGTACCAGAAACAATTCTAGACTTGAAGTGCCTTGCATCCTGATGAAGAGAGATGAAAAAGAGGGATAGGCTGAGAAAAAGGGATAAAATCACCAAATTAAAGGGAACAACAGCAAGCCTAAAAATGGTGTATTAGTTCTGCAAACTCAGTTTATTACTTTAATTCCTGGGGTGAGAGAAGGAATAAGGATTATGTTAGAAGGAGGTTAGTGAAATGGAATGAAAAAGGATGAGAGAATGTGAAGAGGACATCAATGAACATGATGGGGTGAAAGCAAATACCAGACCAGAAGTACAGACTTTTAATAAGAGCTGTTAAAATGAAGAAAAGGGGGTAGGGGGGAGGAAGAGAGAAGAAAAAAGGCATAGCATATGCTTTCCATCCTTGCTTTAACTGTATTTTCTACAGCTGTCCTCCCGACTTCACTCTACAGCTGACTGTTCCTGGTATTTTTTATTAACAGTGAGATGAGGCAGTAATTGATCTTGCTGTCTCCTGAACACGTGTGCATGCGTCTCTCTAATACACCTCTGCTTTTATTGAGCTTCTCTTCCCCAGTACTGTGGTTTCTATTCTAATTAGCTTCTATAACTACAAAAAAGCTGCAGAAGCTGCATTATTTAGTGAAGATGTAACAGATGATACAGGAAGAAAACAGAGCCTATATTTCTCTGGAATTATTCTCATATTTGCTACTGGAAGATATATTAACCTCTAAAAACTTATCTTGCAGAAAATACAAAGTATAATTTCATCCAGGTCCCCTCTAAAACATGCAGCTATCATGCCCAACTCTACCAAGTGTGAAATACTCGCTCTTCTAAGTCTTCCTGAATTACACAATATTAAGGACCTCTTAGAAACAGGCACAGAAATAACACAAGACATTTAAAAACACTTTGGCATTCAGCAAGAGTAGTTTCTTCATTTAAACAGTATTAAGAATTCCCTGATGAGAACATTTTGTTCTAATACATTTTTTATTTCCAGACTTCATCTTCTATAATCATTCAAACAAATTACACGGTACTTTCACATATTTCATTTCACACTGAGCTGCTGTACTTACTTTTACTCTTTTTCTTGTTGTTCACAGATGTTTTGTGGCTTCTTTTCTGCTTTTTTGAGGAGCTGCCTCCTCCCTGAGCATCTTTAAGCCTTTTTTGGCCTGTACAGACTATAATTGGGAAAAAAAAGAAAAAGGAAAAGGAAAGAAACAGAAATTAAATACTTATGCTTCTGTGTTTTTCTCAAAGTCTCAAAAAAACCCACTTCAGAGCTTAAGTTTGTAGACAACAATGCATCTGATCCTGCCTGGCATTAATATGGCTCAGCTTTCTACTTATATTGACAAGAGGAGGTGAAGGAGGATGGAAGGCAGACAAAGTTTGTTGGTTAGAGTGCACATGAGAGATGATTGCAAGTAACTGTCCTGTATGCATCACCAGAATTTCTCTTCAACCACAAGCACTTTAATTTTTTTAATACTGTAAATTAAATAAGAATGCATTTATTTGAAAGACTTATCAAGAACTACTGGAACCAGAAATTATTCAAAAAGCCCGTTGCACTCGGAAGCTGCAAGAAAAAACTGAAACTATCACTTGAGATCAGTAATTACATTAATTGAAAGTATTAAAAAAATCTTAGATAATATTAAAAACCAAGCAACAAAAAAGAAGGCAAACAAAAAAAAAAACAAGGAAAAAATCTACTGGTATTTGGGAATCAAGTATCAAGTACTGGTATTTGGGTATCAGGGGGAAAAAGTTGAAAAGGAAGATAAGAGAATTCTAGTACACCTGTTAAAAGAGCAAATTTCAGAAGCTGTTCCAATGTTGTTCCACAACCACCTGTCTTATAGATTAAAAATGACTCCTGTAACAAAACCATTTAAATGAAGAAACCCAATTCTCTGCAACAGGCAGCATGCTGACAAAATCAGAGAGGAAGTTAAAGTCTAATGCATGTAAAAGTAATATTGTGCAATAGTGTGAAACTTCTCACATGTGGCAAGAATTTCCTTTTATATAAAAAAAGCAAACAAATTAAGTTCTAAACCTACACATCTATAATTAACAAAGCAATACAGGTGTATTTATTGAGGGCTACGTATTCACCTCTGCCAAACTCTCCCCTTTAAGGAAACATTTTCTTGCATTCTTTCAAAAAGAACAATTCAAACAGAATGATGAAGGTAAATGTCCTTAAGGGCATTTTGAAAAATTCAGTTAATTGAAATCTGTTGAGATGAAGAAATCACTTCTGTCATCTCAGGATTTTCTTTTGCATCAATGATTTTTTAGACACTTTAAGACCGTGAAAGTAGCTGTACTTTTGATGGAACTGTAAAAGAGCCAGTGACTTTCACAAAAAAACTTTTGGATCCAGCCTTGCAAACAATTAAAAAGCAGGCAGCAGTACACTGACACCACATGCACAAGTGTTGGCTGTGTTTATGATACCCTATTCTCTAGTGGTCTCAGGATAGGAGCTTCAACCTGCAAAATCACATCTGAAAGTTAAACATAGCTAATAACGTCAGTATTTGTTATCAGCTTGACTTGTATTTTTTTTTTTTTAGGTATTAATTTCGTAAGATGCAAGTTTGAAATGGCTGCCTAAGCATGCAATAATTGGTCCTTTCTTCCCCCAAATAAACAGCTTACAGAGAATTAGAATTTAATGTAAGAAACAGTATCTTCTACTTGTAAGCAAAGTACTCAAAATGTATCTGTCTTGCTACAGTTAAGTATTCCTCATACAATGTATTACAGTTTGCTCTGGGCTTTTCTTGCCAGGTCCAGTATAAACTTTATTCTTATATACTTAATTCCTCATTGAAACAATCAAAATTCCTAATGAAAGGTCAAGAAACTTCCTGGCAGATTATATTCACTATATTATTCACTAGATGAGTATGCCATTTCCACACATTTGAAGTAGACAGCAGGCTACTACTTCCTCCAACAACTAACTTTCCAGCACTGTAACCATAAGAGAATGAAAATACATCAGTAATGCTAAAATGAGAGCTGGTTAGATTGAAGACAGCTCTGTTTACCCTTTCCTTTACCTTTTTCAGTATGCTCTGGCTCTGGTTGATTACTACTACTGGAGCTGACGCTGGCATCAAACCCTGTTGGAGAAATATTTCCCTCAGACTGGAGGTCTTGCAGCTCCCCTGCAACACTGTCCACCTCTATTGTGCTATCTGTTTCGCTTTTAATGCTTCGTATCTCTTCTTGATTTGGTGGCAGCGTCTCAGACACAGTGACACTGGACTGATGTCTACTGGACTCCGTTACGGTTACAGATGAAGGTGATTCAGGAGTTGTAGGAGGAGTATTTAGCACTGAGTTACTGCCACTGCTTGGAAATTCAACTTTCTTTTCACCCACTTCAGTCGGTTTCTCCTCAACAGGTTTAACGTCCACACTAGCTGGCAAAGATTTTTCAAGTTCTGAGCCAGGCAAAGAAATGTCTTCTTCTGCAAGAGTCTGAAGCTGCTCCTCTGCTGCAGCATCCTCAGGAGCAGCATGTGGAGGGGAGGCAGCAGCTTCAGTGTCAGAGTCTGAGAACAGTTCCTTCAGCGTTTTCTTCGGCCATTGTCCCTGAATACTTGACCAGACATCTTTTCGATCCTTCGCTCTGGTGTTCTGAAGTCTTTCATCAGAGTTATTTAGAAGCTTTATTCTTTTCTCTCCCACTTCAGAAAATCCTGAGTAGAAAGTACTTGTCCGTAAAGACTTCCTTTTCTCCTCCAGTCCATTGTATTTTTTAGTTGGAGTGACTTTCAGCTTAGATTTGTCTTCCTCATCTTCATCCGAGGAGCTGTTACTGCTGTTTTCTAAACTAAGGGTGTCTTTGTTTTTGGACTTCTCATCCTTTCTATTAGGTGACACAGTCTTTAAAGATTCCTCTGCAACGCAGTATCTTCGCTTACCACGTTTTACCTGCGGTTTTGCTGTTTTATCCACTACCTCCTTTTTCACATCCTTTCTCTTTTTTGTGGCTTCATCTTCTCCATCAGAGTCAGTATCTTCAGATAACTCTTCCATCTCTTTTCGCAATCTTTCAGGAGACTTGGGTCCCGACTTGGGTACTACTACATCTGTCAGAGATTTAGTTTCTTCTGGGAGGGATGAACTGCTGTGTTCTTCTTTTAGACAGAGTTCATTTTTATCTTGGCTTACAGTTTCATGTTGAGACTCCTCTTTGCCATCAGCATGTACATTCAGGGCACTTTGGTCATCTTCCTGCTCACTATCATCAGAACTTTCAGAAGCTAATTAAAAAGAAATCCAAAAAAAAAACAAAACAAAACAAGAAAAGTTTGTCTTGATTCTGGTTACAAAGTATTCTTAAAAAAAAAACAGCTAAAGAAAACTGTACAGATATGAACCCATGCTACACGGATCTCTAATATATATACTTTTAATGGTACCTCCTGAAGACTTAAAAAATTTATTTCCTGTTAGCTTAGAAGGTATAATGGCTAAATTAGGAACTAGAAAAATTCTATATTATACAGTACATCTCCAGGGACTTCTGAAGAGGTGGAGAAAGCATAGAGTGCATCAATCCATAAAATAGAAACTTCTGTATAATTAACCAAAACAGAAATTGAGAGATGTGCTTAATACAAAAACTCCAAATATTTCTTACGGGTTACAAATACTACCATTATCTGCCCTTTTTTTGAAACCCAGAACAGAGAAAGTATTTTCCCTGGAGAATCCACAGTCTAAAAGGACAGAACAACAACACAGACACTGGATAATCTTTAATAAACCAACCTGATGACCAGCCTGGAAAAAGGAAGTGAAAGCAATAAGGAAAGGCACTTGGAGAAATATATGAACAGTAAGAGTGTAGGACAACAGTAAGAAAATTCTTACTGTTTTTCTACAGTAAGAAGTAACTGAGAAGTAAGAAGTAAGAAACTGACAAAAGAAGAACAAAGACATAATGGAGAACGAATCAACAACAAGCCCATTCAATGGGAAAAGATATGGATACAAGGAGAAACAATGAGAATTGCCTCAAATATATGAGTAACTCCTCGATTTGTAACTCATCCAATTTTGGTTGGCATAGTTAGTTTAACTCTTCTTATCCTACTTCCCATCTGTGATTCTCAGTTCCTCACTAGAACTCACCACCTCTTTAAAGATGATCATGTAACCAACCTCAGAGAAAGCAATACTGTCAATGGAATTCACTGAAATGATCAAAGTTGAATTAACTTTTTCAAAAATGGTTTACTGAAATATGATGAACTTAGAGAAGAGCACACTAACAGACAGAAAAGGTGTACAGAACAAAATACCTTAAGAAATGTTGCCTCAGGTTTTTTTCTTCCTTTATTTAAGATAGGCAGGTTCTTAAATTCTACTCTAAGACTCAATCGGAAAGCAAGTTTTCCAGAACCCTTCCAGCGTTGTTTACTTTTTTGTAATTTAACATTTACGGTAGACATTTTGGCGTACAGTTCCAAGAACTCTACCACTTAAAATGGACTTCTAACACTTGTCTTTCTCATATTGGCATCAAAATTTCCCATTTGAAATAAAAGCCAAGAACATCACATTTAAATAAACAACCAAAAAATCAGGTCCATCAAGTTTTGCCCTCAACCTATTTACTTTGCTATGCCTTTCAAAGGAAAGGTGAATACAATAGCATTAATCATTCCAGTTTAGGAAAAAAGACCTGTAAAAAATTTTGAGCAAGCAGCTCTAAAACTGGAGGAAAAACAAGTAAAACATTAGAGCCTTTCATACTTAAAAACAAAAACCCGCAAGTACCAGAAAAAAAAGTTAATCCCCAGCATGAATCTAAATGGACTTAAATGATAAAAGGGCTGCATACAATTAAAAGCATTTCTGGAAATTAATTACGTAATATGGAAAACATTTAGCTTTCCACAGTATTAGAGGGTATATCTCAAATTGTGCTTTTGTAATCAGAACTTAATTACAGATTAATTATAGCACTAATAGTAGTGTCATTATCATTACCACTAATTGCTTTTTTGTTTCTCATTTCCTAAGGAAACGAAGCTTAATAGATTATGTTGACTGTTTTTCTACCTACAAATTTGGAACCCAGTGGCCAATGTCATCCAAGTTTGAAAGGTTATTAAATTCATACAATTTTCACAAAAATTGGTGGTTACCCAAACTACCTACACCACAGATGATTTATTTTTCTGGAGGCGCACACTAAACTAAGCGTGAAGATAGTTATTATAATGCTGCTGTAAATGTATGGGAAGGGGAAAACAATATTAGGTATAAATATGCTGACAGGAAACCTAGCTTTATTAATTCTGTTTTTCAAGGCAAAAAAACCCCAAACCAATATCATGGGTCCTAAAAGTTACACAAATCAAAAATTAAAAATTCAGAAATAAGATAGGAAACAAAAATGCTTTGCTGTCTATCAAACCAAAAAAAAGGATGGCAAAACAAAGGATGTAATTTTTAAGACTGTTAACATACACTGAATCCACTGCGAATAATGCTTTTGTTCAAGTTATTTTTGAAGACAATGTCATAATTAGCCACACAGACTCAAGTGTACAGTTGTTATACATTGTCATTTACTACTGTTTAAAGGCCATTTACAGAATCAGAAGAAGTTTAAGTACGATACCTTGTAGCCCATTAATGATAGAAGTAATTTCTATTGATTTTACTGGAGCTTGTTCAGTATTTTTGGCTTCAGTGCTGTCAAGTTTGGACCCAGTCTCTGGTGATGTGCTGGTGTGAAAAGGTGGTTTTGACAAGCGTCGCAATTTACAGTTTTTAGGAGAATATTTCTCTTCCTTCTCTTTGTCAGTTTTATTCTGTGAAAGAAAAGATTAAAAATTCTTCTCATTTGAGCATACATCTTAACATAGATTACAATTAAGCAATGCTTACAGTTATCTTAAACATTCAACCAGGAAAGGAAAGCTTTCCTCTTTTGTTTAAAAGATTACCAATGCTTTTCTACAGTCCATGCCGAGACATTTATACCGAAGACAGGAACTTTGTCAACACTAAAACAAATGGGAAAGCAAAGACAGCTGGCGCTGTAGGAGCAGTGGCACTGCAGGATGCCAGGCTCAGCAGTGGCAGGGCAGCGCTATGACACCCTGTGCAGGGAGCTCTAGAACAAAACTCGGGTTCCAGAGGTACCACAGTGCTGGGGGGGTGGGGACAGGAAGAGTGTTGACATCTGTGGCAGAAAGGAAAGCTTCCTTGTATCCCGTTGCCCAAGGAATGTATCATAACCTAAGCCTAAATATCAGTTTTAAAAGAATGACTTTTGAAAGAAATGCCATGAAATGCTAGTCACATATACATGGACTAGTCATAGGTTCGCCCTCCACAATCAGCAGAGGGTGCTCCCAAATTTCACACACACCCCCCGAGGTGGCTCCCACCACTGATGATAAAATGAATCCTTCTCATTTGTTTTCTATAAACGCATACATAAATTACATTACAAAATACTGAAAAGAAGGAAAAAGAAGCTTCCCCTCACCACCCTGAAGTGAAAAAAAAAAACCCATGATGGAAAAAGTTTTAGTTTCTAAAAGGCTAGGAAGTCACTTTGAGTGGCAAGCACTTGTAGGCCGATCAAAATGGAGGGGGGAGTACTTAAGAATATATTAAACCTAAGTTGGGGGGAACGAGGGAGAAAAAGGGTTAGAAACTACCTTTATTTTCTTTCGATGCTTAATTTTTGGTACATTTTTATCAGCTGGTCTCACTATCTTGTCTGCCTTTATCCATTCATCATACCTAAAAACAAAAAAAAATTGTACACGTTTATGGTTTAGACAGAAAATCACGACATCATAAGAGAAATTAATGGAGGAAAAAGAAAATTATTAGCCATACAAAACTGAATTGAAATTCTAATAAAGAAGTAATTTGTGTACTTTTCAGTATGTGAAGTTTCAGCTAAGGTTCAATTCTTCATATGCTGTGAAATATAGGATGAAGGTTTTTTTACACTGGTGCGTAAAAGTGAAAGCTGGTATTTTTCCAGTCTGCACTGAACAGCAGGAAATCCACATATATAGGTAAAACAAACTACCAGAATGATAATTTGGTATGGGTCTCCAAGAGGTATACTTTGTAACAATAAAATAAATTCTCATAACTACGTAAGATGTGACCAGTTAACAAAAGTATAATCTTTCAAGCCTGAGTGTCTGCAAAATCAGTCACTAACTTAACACGAACACTTTTCAACTTCTTTTCAGTTAAAGGTTTCCATTTTATATCAAAATGATACTACACAAAAACATACTAAATAGCACCAAGATATTAACAACAGCTGTCTTATTATCTAAGGCTAGACCTGTTAAATACAAATCCAAAGAGGAGTACGTTCTTAGTAAGAATATACTGTAACTACGGTATTGTACTTGACAGTTTCATTGTATATTCAAAAAAACCCCTCAAGAATCAATTCAAACAATTTTTTTACTCCCAATAAGCATAATCTGCTGTCCTACTTCAACTGTGAATTCAAGAACTGTCTGAATAAGAAATAGGTCTGTTAAAAATTAGTATGTATTAACTTTTGCCTCAATGTACAGCCACAAAAATTCTGATCCCCCTGGGTAAACAGGAAAACAGAGGGGAAGAAACCAACTTTAGAAAAAAAACAACAAAAACCAACAAAAAACCCCCAAACCACACATACTAAGAGAACTAGTACAAGATGGAGCTGAGCACAATGCACTCGTGACCATGCTGGCTTTCCAGCTGGGCTTACTTGACTACCATTTTGATATACACAATGACAGCTGATACAGTCCCAATTCAGCTTCTTTGCAACTACTACCAATTATATCTACAATACTGACACATGAATTAAACAGCATTAGAGCAAAATATGCAAGTTTCTAACTTGCTTTCTTGTATACTCTAAGTTAAGATCTATGCAAGGGATTCCAGAAGCTAAATATTGTATTTTATTAACTTAAATTTCACATAATAATATAGTGAAAAATGAAGTAGTAGTAGTCTCTGAAAAATAGTTTTCCAAAACAATTTCTTGATGTTTTTTCCCCTCCATGTGCCAATAAAAATCAAAGTCTAGTAGCAGACCATGCAGACTACAATATGCCAAGATTACCTATACTGCTGCAGATACAGCTGTAATAGTACTATTACCAGGTGACACGAAGGTGAACAGGCTCAGATTTCTCTCCAACCCTGAAATAAAACTCTGCAGAGTTTTCCAGTATGGAAAAATCCCATAGTCTGTGAGACTATGGGAAACCCTATTTGAAGTAATCTTTCTTCAAGTCAAAGGCATGCTTTCCAAAAGGAATATCACTAAGCAGACTGCCAAATGGACTTTGCAACCCACGTATTTCATTAGGTCTAAGAGCATGCAGGAAAACAGCACTAGGACTGGACAAATACACGGTGCAAATCAATTATTTTGACAGTGTCCTTTCTGCCTCAAGCATGTTGCTGTAATACAGAATTTGTATTCACTCATTCTATCCATTTTGAATAAGAAAACAATCTTCCTCTTATGCAAAGTCTGTGCAGTGTACATACTGTCTGTGATTCAAGGTAATCACAGTGCCCACTGGGGCAACAGCTGATAGACCAAGGGACATACCGTACTGAAGGACTGAGGACATGCAGAATCTTAAGAGAGTATCTGTAGATGCCACAGGGTCTTAAATATTACATATCAGCAGCAGTGGTTACAACCCCTCATGTCAAGGAGCACAAACCGAAAGCCTATGTGTGACAGCCACAGTTCCTGGCTGGAACAAATCCTGCTCTACTCCTGACTGTACCTGGAACAGCAGTCACACCCCACAAGGAGCCCCAGCATCACAGAAATCTTGGATCTTCTCCAGGGAACAAGACGCCCACACTTCACACGTTTGCATGGTACAGCTCCTTTCACTACTCACACATCAAATACCTAAACCTGTGACATTTGGACCCCAGGCTGAAACAGATCCTATAAAAGCGCTACATCCCAAGCCGCAGCTGACAATCTGACCCTAAATTACATTCTCTTTTACCGCATGACAGAGAAGTGCCCTGAAAGCTGTTCGGTGCGCCAGATGCCAAGCTGCATCTCAACAGTGTGTGACACAGACTAGAGCCTTTCTTTATAGAACTGCACCTTATTAAAATAGAAAAACTTACTTCATTACTAATCTTGCTTTAGACAGCCTGTTCACAGAACAAAAGAAACCCAAAAACATTATGAAAGAAATTCTTCAGCTCTCATACAAGTCGTATGTTCTTCTAGAAGACCTGGTTCGTTTCACTGCAGCACCATCTTCCACACTTGCTGTCTTCAACTCCCTAAAGCAAGCAGCTGGGTGTGGAGAAGGAGATACGATGGGGAGGTGCTCCTAAAAGAGTTCGCACAGACTTGTTTGAGAACCAAGAGGAAGGATTTAATAAGAAGCTATTATTTACCTATTTTTTAAAAAAGGTTTCATGTGAAAACCTGGAATGCCTTCAGAAGAAACATCGCCTTTGCCTTAACAAAATTAATACAAAGACAAGCCAGAGAGACGCTTTTCTGCCTTACTGGTTAAAATGAATGCCTGCCAGAAAGGTGGATTTGAACTGGAAGGAAGGAATAAAGGAGAAGAGGAAGAATGATATGAACAGCTACACAGTAGAAAAAATAACTGGCACTTTGCATAAGAGCACGTACTGATTTTATTACATCCATATGTACTGATTGCAAGCTAAAATAAAACTCAACATACTCTCAGAAATTGCATATACGACCCTCCACAGAAGTACTAGAGGGGAAAGAAGAAAGTGTACTTTGCCAGTCTCTAGATTTATACTAGCAAAGGTACCGCGCTTTCTCAGGAAGACAAGTGACCTCAAGGAACTAGCAAGCCTTGGCAAATTCACTGAAAAGCTCCAGTATACTGTATCTGCTAACAAGGAAAAATCAAATGTTTTCTTTGGCTGTGATCAAAAAAAGGAGGAAATTTAGTCTTATAACGAAATATTGGAATATTAGATGACTCTGATTTTTTTTAATTTATTTTTAAAAAATTCTCCCACCCATGACACACACTAGTCAAGAACCTGAAATTTGGCTAGCCATGTTCCTTTAATTTCAGTGGTTAACTGCAAAGTACAAAATTGGTATATTCTTAAAAGTTTCAACAGAGACAGAAATTAGCACTTCCACATTCAGATTTCTGAAGAAAGTAATGCTGAAAATAATACATCTTAGTTTTAAACACTTGAAACATTCAAGAATAACATGTCTTGTGATATTGTACCATACAACACACAGAGTTAAAACAACCTAAACTCTTTTTGAATATGCACCCTCCGTCTTTAATTACTGGGAACATACTGCAGAAGAAATTCACCTCAAACACTTATATAATGAACTTTTCTTTGCACTGGCAGCTGAAAATTAAAATTGTGACAGAGGGACATAGCACTGCAGGCCCCAGGGAAGTTTTAGTTTCATATAAAGCACACATAATTCAGAACATGACTGTCCTGTTAGAAGAAATACATTTTCTCTCATAAGCTTTTTCTGGTTAAAATATGGTAACTTAAAACATTTCTCTTTAACAGGGTAGAGATTTTTACCATTCCTTTTCACTACAAGTCAGGCTCCACTGAACACTACAATTCGTTACCTTTGTCAGACACGTATCACTTGAATCTCAGGAGCTAACAATAAGATCCTATACCATAAAGTATTGCAGCTGTACAATGCTGTTAAGAATCACAAAATTGTATAATGGTTTGGGTTGGAAGGGACCTTGAACATCATCTAGTTCCAACCCCCCTGCCATGGGCAGGGACTCCTTCCACTAGACCAGGCTGCTCAAAGCCCCATCCAGCCTGGCCTTGAACACTTCCATTTCTGTATTTTCTATTTACTGTTTAAAAAAAAAAAAAGTTCCACAGTGGTTAGTGTCACTTGTTCCAGAGCATTTAAAAGAAACTAACAAAGATGAATACCAAGTTTACTAAATTCCATATAACGTACCCAAAGCGTGTGTGCATGCACGCGCACACACACACACTATTATTCTGAATCCCAGACCAATACTGAAGTTACCTTGCAATAAGAAACATTAGTAGCTATTTAGGATTCCTGCTTAGTCTTACGAGTTTAAAGAATAGGTCACTAAATAGCATACTGACCAAAATGGGAAACAGGAAAGTCAACTTTAAGGGGTGTGAGAACGACAGAATTAAAAAAATCCTAGATGATTAGAAAATCCTAGTTCAGTGCATCCCATGACCTGATGTTACAGGGACCTGTAACATCAGGTCCCTGCTAAACACTAAAAGTAAGCTACAATGAATAGGGAGAGGAGGGAATTGCTACCTATCCAAGTAAAGCAGTTATTTTTCCAGGTTGTGACTGACTAAAAGCCAAATCAAGTTATTACATAATACAAGACTTGTCTTCACAGCACTAAAATATCAAAGCGCTTAGATGCCACCTTAAACTCAGGCTTAGCCACTCTTACTGTCAAATCCAAAAACTTAAGTAATTTTACCTGAATTTTTAAAAATAGCTACATTTTGCAGAGTCCACACGCAGTCCCATAGCTAAATCTCAATCACTGCTATCTTTTTCAGTGAAGAGCGCTACTCTTTCAGCCCCTTTCAGAGGGCTTTTCTGAAGTACAAATAAGAATATAAATGCAAGTCCTGCTGCCAGAGACATCAAACAACTCCCCTCAGCTCTCAAATGAGTGCAAGTTTACTAAAAATGCTTTTCTTATCAAATATAGCCTAGTCACTGAAAAAATGCCTCTGATATCAGTTCACATATTTGTTTAAAATGCAGAATTCGAAAAACAGAATCTTGATTTCTCCTTTAAGAACAAGGGTGCTGGGATCTCCAAGGTGAAGGCTCATTTTTGACTTCTCATTTCTTCAGATTTAAAGTGGTATTGCTTAGATAAAACTCCGATCATCTCACTTCATAGCATGTATAATGGCATAATATTTACTCAAAAAGAAAATAACTTGCATGTTTACATGTGAACTCCAATACGAGTCTAAAAGCAAGAAACCTCTTGAGACGGTACACAGTAATCCTCAGCAAGTGGGATGCAAACTTCAGCCACTTAAGCTCCTAAAGAAGTCTTCCCCAATAACGATCAAAACGTTAGTCACATTCCAAATCCCACCTTGAGCAGACTGCTTCTCCCCTAGTATCTTGACTTGGTAAGCCCATTACGCTTACAAATGTTGTCTGAAGACAGTTTATGTGAAAGATCATGTAGATCAACATATATGTAGAAAAAAATTCTACACAAGATTGATATCAAAACCATCAATATCAAGATGTTCCTCCTCAGCCGCAATTTAGGTGGTCCTAGAAATCACCAGGCCTAGATGCAAAGAGGTATATTCAAGGGAGGGAGAGAAGTATTATGCTTCTGTAATTGTGACCTTTGCTAGCAGATCTTGCTAACACTGAATAAATGAGATTTGTCCTGCTCTCTTGGTCAGAGGTAGGATGATAATCTAAGTCCAGATGACAGAAGGTCACAAGAGCCTCAGATTTTCCAGAAGAGGAAAAATAACTAAATAAAAAATACAGCAGAGTAGCCTCAGACTTTTTTTTTTTTCCTAATATCTATAAACACAGTAATAAAGTTTAAAAGATGACAGCTGAGGACAATGAGCAGGTAAGCTGAAACTGAGGAAGAAAGCAGGAGACTTCGTAATTGGCTTAAAAGCCACTCAGAAGCTTTAGTTTTCTGTACTGTTTTCAGAGTTGCTTCAAGTTTTAAATTGCAAAAAAAGTGGTCTGAAATAGCAAAAATATATTAACACTTCTATTAATGCTGTGTTAAAGACAATAAAAAGCATATACTTCTGCAAATATTAAGAAAAGCATAAGAAGCCGCTAGGCTAAGAAGAGTCTTGTTTGGAAGCCTGAAGCAGCCACGGGGGAAGGAGAGGCAGGGAGGGGTGGAAATCGGATCTGAATGAAATGCAATTATCTGCTGGGTGCTAATTTGCCACTAAGAATCTTGTTCTTCTCTTGTTAAATACCATACCGCTAGCGCACTCTCTGCTTTGCTGAGAAAAGTGTGTATATAGACTCAGCTAAGTGCACTATTCAAATATTGTATGAGATAAAATTGGCTTAAGAGAGCCAGAGGAGGAATTTGAGAGAGAGCGAGCTATCACTTGTCATATGGAGAGATATAAAAATAAGATGGGGAATGAAGGAAGCCTTCTTTGAACAAGTCATTTAAGATGATTTTCTAAGTAACTTAAGTACTGCATTTATATAGTGTTAAAAATCTAATAGTTTCATACACTTCAATGACCTTCACGGAACACCAATACTGAAAGTTTAGGACTCCAGGTGTCTATTCATTTAGTTTTTAAAATACACAAGTGTATTTTAGAAGTAATTCAAGAAGTAATCACTAACTAAAACTCAAGTTACCTCACGTTCCATCCACAGTAGTGCACCAAGTAAAGGACTTCTCCACCTTCGATGTCAGAATCTTTAATACTAGCTTCATACATTTTTTGATTTTTCCCTCTTCCATACCGCACTTGGACTTTCATGCCTGGTGGATAGCATTCGAACTCTTCTTCCTCATTGTTATTGTTGTCTTCTTCCTCCTCCTCCTCCTCTTCCTCCTCCTCTGCTTCTTCTTCATCTTCATCTTCTTCCTTATTCGTGTCATCTCTTGAAAGGTTTAAAAAATTGTAGAGTTAATACGAGATACTTCATAAGCTTTTCAGTTCCAAACCACATATATTGATAAATATTGTGGATGCATTAGAGACTGGGAAACAGCAGGCTCCAAATATGTGAAACTGCACTATGGCCGACTAATATCAGCAAAATAGGATATAGCAATACACACAAAATCCAGTGACTGTATGTAAGGTGCAAAAATGACTTGACTAAAAGAAAAAAAAAAAAAAATCCATCAAAATCTGTATGAGCAGAAGTTGTTCAAACTCATCTTTATAAGATTTTTTCATGCAGTCCCTTTGTTTAAATATCATTTTTTCAGTTCAAACTCATCCTTCTCAATAAAGTTCCCCGAATTCCATTTTTCAAACTACAAGTTTTACAAGTGCTTCTTGAAACTCACTTCCCCAAAAGATCCTTCCTTTATTATAATAAATAATCTTTATCTCAACACTTTGAAGTGACTGCAACCAAAACCAGATTTTAGGCAAAGACGACCGACTTTATGTGAGATTATTTAGCAAATCAAGCAACCTGTGCTAATTTATGACCTTGTCACTCCTCGCCAATTATGCTAAAAGCCTTCTAAATATAAGTCAAACTTGCATTTAACTATTATATAAATACACAAGCAGGTGTTCACTGTTTTCAGAAGCTAATTTTGAATACATTTTTATATGTTTGGACCAATTTTCAGAAGCATTCAGAATCCACAGATCTTGCTAGTCTGAGTCAATGGCAGCTATAGGCTGCTCAGTGTTCTGAAAATTATCTCCAACCAGATTAAAGAGGCAGACCTACATTACAAAAGTTAATAGGGGAAAAATACCTTTTAATCTTAAATAGCTTTACAAAACAGTATTAATGGCCCTTACATCATTCTAATCCCACACCATGCAATACAGAACAGAGTAGGGCCGCTTACTAAATTCACAATAACCACAGACCACTAATAATTTAAAAAACTGAGATGTGGAACAGATATGTATGAGTAAGAAAAGATCAGTGCTGCTCCAAGTCTGATTCACACCAATATTTAAGTTAACCTCACAAACACAGAAGTCTGTATTAATAATCTAAATTTTTTCCATGAAATTTTCAGTAGAAAAAACTCAGATAAACCAAGCTACTTTATCTCTGAGAAAGGATCAAATGGCATTTTAATTATTCAAATGCTTCCTTGTAGAAGTAAAACTGCAGTATTATTACCTAATTAGCTGACAAAAGAGGATTCACAACAATAATCTAAATTCAACTGTAGTGTAAATACAGCTGATTTAATAAAATTACTTCAGAAATGAATGTTGACACACATATATATAAAAATATGTATGTGCATATGGCACAAGATAAATGCTAAAAATTCCCTCTGATGGTGTATTAACTAAATCAAATCACAGAAGATACATCTATTCAGGTATACATGGCATGGACCAGACAGTTTTGTTCTGGAAGGCCAAGATTTTCCATTTATTATATACTTTCAGTGGGCTACTTTGCTACTGAAGTTAAAACCACCAGATTTAAAAATGCAACATAAATGAATGAGCTTTGAAAACTCACTTCATCTCCACTATACATCATATGGCAAAATTCACTTCCCAAAGAAATCACGAGTAAAAGTCCCCAAAGACTGAGATGAAAACTTCCTGAACAGAATTCCACAGCTAACAACAGAAAGCACCAACGAGTAATTTAAATGCTTTTCAATTATACTCTCTGCTGCACTAAATCAAAACTCCTAGCTAATTTCAGCTTAACAATTATTACCATAAAAAAACTAAAAAAAATTGGCATCAACAGCAGAGCCACCACTGCTCTGAGAACCAGATAAGCTTGTGAAGAACCAAATTTGGCTAGATTTTTTTTTTCCCCCAAGAACTACTGTTACAGTCCTTGGATGCTGTCTGCAAAGAAAAGCATGCCTATGAGGGAGATGCAGAATTTTCCACACACTGGCAATTATGGTGCCAGTGGCTCTTTAGAAGCTGACCAAGTTTGGAGTCTGTCACTTTAATCACTTTATGGCTTTCTTGGTGTCCCAACAGATATTCTACAACGACACCATGACAATACCAGGACTTCTCTGGAAGAGAAGTGTAAAACCCTCATTGTGAAGCTGAGTAACTTGGATGGACAAGTAGACGTGAAGAGCAGACTGTATATAGATGGAGGGAATGTCAGGAGGCAAAAGCAAAATGGAAGTAGAGGAAGTTACAATTAAAAAATGTTCTAAGGAGCAATTTGTTTAGCAATCATAAGCCGGAGATTTTAGGAAACCAAACAAAAGCAGAGAACATTCAGCATTTTCGAGCAGAAAAAAACCCAGCATACTCATATATCTCCTGAACAAAAAAACCAATCAAACAAAAAACCAAACAAGTCCCACAAACCAAACCCAAAACATATTCCAGTGGTTGCAAGGAAGAAAAGATATTATTTTACAAGGCCATAATAAGCTCAAACCTGGCAGTGAAGATGAAGAGAAGTCATAACTGCTACGTAATGGAGGTTTGTAAGAGAAAATTGTGATTGTAGCCAGCCAGCATGCACAGTCGTAACCTCATTTGTCCACATCCGATGCATGAGAACATCGGATTTCCTTTAACGCTGTTTAGTCAAAATCCCACTGGGGGCAGGGGAAGAAACAAATAAACAAGCAAGCCTCTTGGCAGCAGATAATAATTGTTAACTTAAAAACAGTACCAACCAATATTTGCCACAAAGCTGCAACAATCTGAACAACCCAAGCAGCAGCTGATGAAACAAGACAGCAGCAGATGTGCGTGCACACTGTACAGGAGACACAGCAATACAAGTGTAACTGTGTTCCAGAAACCAAACCACCACCAGAAAGCTTATCAGGAGGATTCTAAAGCATTTCCAATGATAACTGCAGACTAAAGAATATCCTCACACCACCTCCCACAGAATGGGAACAGAAACCTTCAGAAGCAGGAAATTAATGAATTAAAATGCAGAGGTATCTGTTAATGAAGTAAAGCCATTAAAACCTTTAGATCATACAAATATTGCTTATCATTAGTTCCAAAGGACATTGTGAAATCATTAAAAGGCTGAAAATACCACAAGTGTTCAAAAATACATTTAGGGCAGGCAATTCTGAGTCAATATTAAGATTTAACACCAACAAGCCCATAACAAGGGTAAGCGTCAATGAATAGATGTTGTTAATAGATGAAACGGCGCATGCTGTTACCCCACTAAAGGAACTGCAGTATCATGCAAACATCTTTCAACCCACAGTCTCTGGCACTAAACACACCCGTTGTCACAAAGCCCGAGTGACACCTGAGACAGGTTGTGATGTGGAGCATTAGATCCAGCTCCTACGATCCCCGTTCTGCAGCAAACCTAACCCTACTCCAGTACAGTTCCCCTGACACACTACGCTGGCACACACAGCAAGTGAGATGGCAAATGCAAGATTTTTTTTTTTCAGGGGTTATTCCAAAACTTGAGGAAGCAAGATTATTTCAATTATTGATTCAATTAAGTCATTACAGTTAATTGAACCACTAGCAGAAATAAACGCCAGTGTAATTGACACTTCAACTTTAGCAATTAGCTTCTATTTTTGTTCCCCTCCTTTTTCCCTTTTTCTCATCCTAGAGCATTATTTAACCTCTACTTCACATAATACAGAAGATGTCAAGTCTCCTTCATAGTGTTACTTTCTCAATCACATCTGTATTAAGACTCCCTTAAGTTTTAAGGCAGAGAGGCCATTAAGATCTGTATTTATGCCAAGACACTAAAACCTCATCTGTAGTTAAACAAAATGACAAAACCCCAAAAATCCACTAGTATGTGTCTTCTCTCTGAAGCTGCAAAGAAAACCTAAAAATAAAAGCTCCAAGACTTCTGCCTGCACACACAGAAAATCTGAATAAATGCACAGTTATGGTCCATCATTCTGAGGGAAGGGGAAAGGCACTAACTTGATTTGAATCCCATCTCAGGGTAGTGCAGTACACTTCAACCATGGAAGCATGTACTCAGTGTTGTCCTCTGCTGCTACAGAGAAGAGAAATGAAAGGACCTCATGTTATTGCTTCTAATCATTCAGACAAGGTTTTTTTTAAGTATTTGGAAACATCTCTCAAAAGGATAATGGATGGTTCAGAAGTCTGGCTGAGGAGTACAGCACTTTTCATTTTTACGGCACTGGTTCACACCCAGCTTGAAAACATCTAGTACTGGATGAATGTTTAAGGGCTCACCCACGCACATAAGTCTCAGTGACAGCTACCATGGTTGTTAACCTCCATAGTGACCATAAGCTATGTAAAGTGTGATGACAGAACCACTTTTTCCACATGAAAGACGCCTCCCTTCCATTCAACGTGATGCACACACAGGACTGGTACATTTACACTGCCACTCTACACTTTGTTACTGTGCAATTAGCAGCTTATTGCTGTATGAAGAGCAATCCACACATATATCTATGTATCAGTGCATATTCTGTATTAAGAAAAAAGTAAATTGATTAGACTGTTTCTGAAAATGTGACTATAGAAGAACTTCCCTCCCAATACAAAGGCAGCTGGAATACATAAATAGAACACACATCACAAATAAGAGCACAGAAATATGATGTAAATGAAACTACCTAAGTATGTTTCTTAAAAATCTATTTTTTTTGCATATACACCAACAGTCTAAGATTCAGAGCAGATGTTTGCACCAACTGTGCAATGAACATGACATACTTCTCTCCCTTCTCCCAAGCTAATCAATTCCACATAAACCTGAATCAGGCTGGAGAAAGCTATCTCAATATATAGCTCTCAACACTAATCCAGAAGCTAGAAGATATGCCTTGTGTATCAAATCTCCTTCACTCCAAAACATTTTAACCTTCCTGCTACCATTTTAGATTCATCACCATAAAGCTTTGATATGTCATTTTAACAGATAAGGAACTGAAGAACACATTGCCTCTAACAATCTGTTATCTCCCATATGTGAAATGGGGCTTCTGTCTGTTACATAATCCCATTGTAAACTGCTTTCAGAAAATCCCCATCAAGTGCTTCCAGAAAATTTAACTCTTGTACAAATAGAAGCCATCACAAACACAGGCACAGCAGGTAGTCACCCTACCCTACAAGGGTAATAAATGCTAGTAAAACCCTTGATGCGAAACAATGCCCATCTTAACCTAGCTCTCAACTACTGCTTTTATTATTCCCAGCTCCCCCCTACTGCTTATAGGAGGTGAAATGCAATTACTGCACGTAACAATGTATACAACAGCTCTAAGATTAAGATTTTTCCCTTGCACGTGCGTGAATGGTTTAACTTCATTCAAGATTATTAGCCAAAGAGGTTTAGCATTATCTCCTTTTGATACTGTCAAAATATGACAGTACCAATTCACAGAAAACCATACCATGAAGACCTAAACTGGAAGTATGAGACAACCAGAAACGTTTAGATTTCTGAAGTATTCTTTAAGAACATTTGTTCATGCATTCCTTGGAGGAAGTAAAAAAGCAGGCAGTTTTCAAGAAGAAAAAAAAAAATCCAAGAAGTTCCATAAAACCAAGGAAGAACCACTTGTGAGTACTGAAAATGACAGCCTGGTGAGAAAGGGCAAGGTAAGGATCCAGAGATGGCAGCCCCTCCTGGGGTTAGGGTTAAGGCAGCACCTCAGCCAAAAAAAGGGAAATACAAGAATAAAGCCTCTTTTAATCTTTCTGAACTGTAACTGGGATTACTTCAAAGTATTCTGACTGGTCACCTAAAAAAATCTAAATACTACCAATATACAACTCTGATGCATATTTTTGTTTGAAAGCAAAAATGACTACCTGGATTCTGAGCACTTAATCTTTCAGTCCAGTATGAAGTTCTTGGCAGTGGCCTGTCCCAGGTGCTTTAGAGCAAAGCATTAAAAAAAACCAAAACCCAAACAAACAACAAACCAACGAAAAACCCTTGGCGTTGCATTAATCATCTGCAGAAAAAAAAAAATTACTAGTATTGGTTAACTAGCAATTAACCTACACTTCAGTTCACAATCTGTATCTACTATGAAATTTTTAAAGACTTACTTTTATTTTATTACCTTATATTAAAACCCCCACACCTTTTAAAAATTCCGCTAGGCTCCTGGCCTCAGTCTCTTGGGAGCATGTTCGACTGTCTACATTGTTCAGTGTGTCAAAAAGCCCCTCTGTTCTCAATTTGTTGGCTTTGACTCAAGCCTTTAAATAGTTACAACAGCTAATGTTAGATGCTACAAAGGAAAATTGTACCAACTATGCAATGTTACATTTGAAGACCATTACTTCTACAGAAGACCATTACTTCTACAGCATGAAGTTAGCAGGAACTTCAAAATAAGGAGGACTTTAAACTTTCTTGTTTATTCATTGACCAAGAACGAATACTCTTGTACGTTAGTGAAAAGCACGGGTTTACAAAGCCATTTTTGTAAAGATCTCTCTGGGACAGGCCAATGAGAAATAACATATTACTGGCCTTTTAAAACTGTTTTTATGACTACAAGTTGCCCAAAACTGTATCTAGCATATGCATCTTCCACTAGCCACAGAAAAAAACAAGAAAAGCATGTAGAGAATAAGGGGCAAGTCGCCTTTGAATTTCTATTCGCAGTGTTCACGAATACACAAGCAGGCAAGAAACAGGCACTCTGGGGAAGAAAGGATGAGAACCATATTCAGCCTTTCTTCCTCTTCATCATATTGTTAAAGTCTGTGCAGAAGGGACCACAGGATTCAAGTTGTAGCAATCTCAAAGAGTTGAGACACGTGGGATCGCACAGACAAATAAAACCTGTAGAAAATAAACAACCCTGGGAAGTAGTACTTCCCGAGATCTGGAAGCTGGGAAGCAGATCCAATCCACCGAACAGAAATTCAGCAAGAAGAAACCCAGTTTGTCTGTCCTCTTGGTTCCTTGGGTCTATACACAAATAACCTACATGAAGATGCCCTAAGTCCTACAGACATAAATTCAAACGGTAAACTCTACAAGTTTGCCTTATATAATATTAGATTTCATTTGTTTGGCTAATTGGTTAGAACTGTGAAAGACAGTCCAAAGCTTAAAAAAAATTGCAGGAATACACTTTAAATACACTGACAAAAATTCAGTCCACGGTGATCTATTTTGATTATATTTTGGGTATTTTGTGTATGTGAGATTAGTTTTCCACCTCCAAAAATGCATTTTTCATTTTGTATTTCAGTTCAACAAAGAACTCAAACTACAGCATTTCCACCTCTGTATAACCTTTTCTACTTCTAACCCATAAAGTTGGCGACAGGGGGCGTACAACGTCTCCAGCATACCAGGCTCACAAAACCCTTTATGCCTTTATGGTATAAACGCTAAAAACATTATTTAGCATTTAGGATGACAGTGACATTTTAAAAAACCTTTTAAAGCTGATACAAGTGCATTTTGTACTTCGTCTCGATCTCTGAGGGAAGTATGGAATCATACTAGCAGCACTACTACACTACTACTACTTAAAAATGCTTACAGACTATTAACTGCTACAAATGTTTCACTTTTGTTAAATTATTACTTGAAGCATATCCCCAGCAATGACCACATCACCACCTACCTCTATTTCTAGAGCTACGCTTTCTATTCTGAGCAACTCGTTACAATCTTTCATGAATCACAACAGCAAAATACTAGTTAGAAGGTTTTACTGGATGAGTGAAGAGAAGTTCACTCAATTACAATCAGATGAATTGGGTAAAATTAAGAGGAAATAGTATTTTCTACAGTTTTTTGTGGCTTTCATAAATAAAAAGTAAGAAAGCTCGTAACATTTTTAATGTCACAAATAACCCAAGTGGACATGAATCAGTATTTGAAAAAAAAGAAAAAAGAACAAACCCACAATAAATGATTACTGAAAAGCAAATGCAGCTTATAATTTTACGTACCACTTACTATAGCAGCATGGTAAGTATTAAGCCACTGTACTTTCCAAGTATATAAATAAACACAAAGTAATGTCACAAACATAAGCATATACAAATACACAATTTAGGGAACTTTAAAAAAAACTGCTACTCTCTAAGCACTGCAAAGTTTTTTTAGTTATATATTTTGAAAGTAGCATTGCAAAATCAGTCCGTAGTAATTCTGAAATTCTAGCAAACCTGTTACATTACAACTCATCTAGTTCACCTTAAAATTGGCAAATGTAATAAATTCCAGCAATTGGTCTTTTAAAACAGAAAAATTCACATATGATACAAATGAAATCACATCCATAGAGAATGGGTTCTTCTGAGTTCAGACAAATTTCATTTTTCTGTATTCTGCATTTTTGAGTTACAGAAATTGCCAATGTAATCTCACTGAAAATATTTAGGAAGACAAAAACACTTTACAGAAGGATCCTCCCAGAATCTGTTATATGGAAATCAAAACCCTTAATAAAATAAAAAAGAACTATTACCAATGAATCAGGAATCAATATACCGAACTACGTCATTCTGTCGCAACTCTTAATAAGGGCCAGAAAAAGCATTAAGAGTTAATGATATTTAGACAGAAGATTAAGACAGCTGATCAACTAAATAGCAAAGATTGCTGGAATGAACAAGGGAATTAGTGGTCAGGCAACAGCTGGTAGTAAGTACAAAAAAACCCTCATCCCTGATATACAGATTGCTGTGAAAGTATAAGGAGGTGTCATTATCTGCTTTCCCTCTTGTAATAGCTTCTCCCTTAAGCATCTGCTACTGGGTTTTGTTGAAGACAAGATACTGTTTTAAGAGACCTTCAATCTGACCTGTAATGGCCATTTTTGTGTTCTTATCACTTGAAATCATACTGTATGAAGGTCCTAATTGCAAGAATATAAATTGTTAACACACTGGGGATTAGTGGGGACTATATACTGTTTTAAACTTCATGATTTTTTGCATGGCTGCCAAAAAACACTTGGGCTTTTCTGCACTGAAACAGGAAAACCTGCCCATTCCATAAAGGAAATGGGAGATCACCTGCACACATCCATTGATTACATGGCCCTAAGCATCCCTATTACTTCAACCTCCTACTTCCAAAACTCCTGTGTGAATAACTGCACAAGAGACTCCTGCCAGAATTGTGTCTACTTAATGGCAAAGCTGTTAATGAGCAGTGCAAGGTACTTCCATCTTTTCCCATGTTACCCACAACACGCCACTGTCCAACAGCAAAAAGTAGAAACTGCAAGTTTGTGATATACTTGTACCAAAATTAAGTAGACAAATACTACTGGCAATGGCTGTGATATTTTTGTCTTAAATATGCTTTATACGTTGTTTTCTCACTCAGCTTATTAAGATGCCTTTCCCTCCCCCCCACCCCGTAAATTAGATCCACGAACTTCAATGGCCCTACCCATGACAAAGTTAGGAACACATAGGTGTCTGGAAGATACTAATCTAATTCACAACAGGGATGTCTGATTTGAAGTTCAAATTACAAGAGTAAATTTAATGAACACACTTCAGGTGCCTCTGCTGATTATAAACAGTGTAACTTACCCTGATTTTTCTTTTTCTTCAGCGTCTGCGTTTACAGTAGGATTTTCCATTTCTTTAATCTTCTCCTCCTCTTTATCTTCTAATTTGGTTTCATCTTCAGTTTTGATTACATTTAAGTCCTTTTCTTGATCAGGCTGAGTATTCACAGAATCTGGCAAATTTTTTTTGTTTCCCTAGGATAATAAAACCTTTAGTTAACTTCCAAGATGAAATAAAAATACAAAGGATTTAAGAAGAGGTAGACAAAACACACTGAAGTTATATGAGCAAAAAAATCTAGAGCCTGGGCCTTGTTCTAAAATTACAGCATCTCCGCTGTTTCTTCTTCTGAAAATCTCAAGCTAAACATAACAGACTTTGAAGTTCCAGCCACTGTCCTAGCTAGTTTTGTCACAATGACATAGGCATGCTACTCTTAGACCTGAACCATAAAGCAATCCCTAAGGTCAACACTTCACAGGGTATGTTTTCCCTGAGGATTCAGAGATATCAGTGAATACCACCTGGTATTCACCCCGGAGTTAGTACCAGCAGACAGACGCGTGCTGGCTGCCACTGTCAGGCAGAAGCATTACAGGTGTGTTGCAACACTGACTTCGAGGAGCTGCACTGCTTCCAGAGCAAACTGCTAAGCCTGCACAGCGCAGCACTTCAGCTTACTGCCCTGGACTTCCTTTGCTAAAACCACTGAGTCAACATTGGATTTTGCAAAGCTATAAACCTTTGTCTCTCTAGACCACCGAACTACATTAGATGACTGTGTACATCATATGGCCCAGGTCTTTATAGAGCTTCACTGGTTTCACTGGAGCAAAGAAATAAAAGCAAGATTTATGAGGGCTTAAAAACATAGCTAAATGCAAAATAAAAGTACCAGCACTGTAGTTTGCTGTGACTGTGCGTTACCCAGGTCAGGATAATGCTGCACACTAATTAGTCTCCATTTGACCTGGGAGGCCCTCAAACTAGGGGAATGATGCAGCTGCTTCCTAGCATGTCAGAGATTTTGACATCATGATCCCCTAAAACAGGCACCTAGGGATAAATATGGCTCAAATGTATTGTTTTGAGTTATGTTTACAGCATGTTTTTGTCTTGTTTTAAATCCATTATGGAGATTTCAATCTTGACATGAACTCATGGTTATCAACACACCACTTAACTTTATAAACAGGATATAACATGAACATTAAAGTATTTTACCAGAACAGAGGGCTTATCATTTTCTTTACTGTCATTATCATTCTCAGTTAACTTTTTTTCTTCTTGTTGTACTAGCGTTACTTCCTCCTGCTTGCGCTCCTCCTTATCCACTTTTATTTCTTTTACATCCTGCTCTGGTTCTTCACGTGTCTTCAGTTCTTTTTCTTTTTCACAGTCTTTACAAGGCTTGCTTGTCACTTTCTCTGGCAATGCCATTTGAAATTCAATGTTAGCTGAGGTACAATACTCTTCAAAACCATAAAGATATCTAAAAGAAAAAAATTGCTTGGGATAAGCAAGTTTGTTTCAAGAAAGAACATGCTACCTAGCACAGGCTAAACATGAACAGTATGTTTAAAACCTAAAAAGCTGTATTATAACTAAAAAGTTATGGACTTTATGCATATTACCACTACCACAGGATCACTTCAGTTCATTCTTACGCTGTTTTAGCACGAACTTCATAGTTTTATTACTTACTTCTTGTATGCACATTTAACATTATATCCTGCAGCTGAATTCAAGACAGGGATTCCAAGATCTTGATAAACTTGCTTCCACACTGCTCCACTTTCAATCTGTTAAAGAAAATGAAGCCATGCTTTTTGAATTAACTCACTGACACAAAAGAGACTAATTCATCAATGTTTACAACTTTGGAAAATAATTATAAGACATTTCCTCTGATCTATAAAATAACTATCACGCACACAGTACTTCACTGTAATGCAAACTGTAGTCTAATGTAACCACTTTAAGCAATTTAGCATTTCTGCATTTCAGTAAGCCACAGCAGGCTTTCCTCTCCAGGTGGTAATAAAATGAAAGAAAATATAAAGATGAGAAAAATCAGTACGTATTGTACATCAGTACAATAATTTTTATTTTATATTTAAAGTAATTCTTAACTATCAGAGCTAGAATTTTAATTAAATTGAAAAGAAAAAATTCATACAAAACATTAACAATACTCAGCCCTGTCAGTATTGCACAGATACAGTGGCTACCAGTCTTTCATTATGTCCTTAACATGCCCTTTGACGTCAAAGTTTTGCGACAATGTGATATGCTCATTTCTAACCATCTGTGAAGGTAAAGCAGATGTACTGCAATATCCAAGTAAAAGATCCTCCCTTGTATATCAGAAAGGTGTCACTGCACAAACATACCTCCTCAACCAACAGGCTAAATTTATGGGAAGCAGTCCAAAGCAGTAACAGAATCTGCTTGGCCATGAATTCCATATGTTTCAATTACTGCTCCAAGACCAATCCCACTAATGCCAGCCAGCACATTCTTCTATATACTGCCCAGAATAGATAGGATTTAAGGGCCTCACATGAGACCTTAAGATATATTACTTGTCTTTGAGACTTTATTGAACAGTGACTCTTTTCACTTTCTGAGGTAACAACTTTATCAGCCAAACATTTTTTGAAATATCACAAAAACACACATGCTGGATGATTTTATGCAGCAATAATGAAACACACTAAGTAGATGTGTAACAAAAATAAACAGCATCCTCAGATTTTATGGCTCTGGAATACTCATCATACTAATACTCACATTATCAAATCCTCCAAGCTTGTGTACAAGTCTGAATAATTTGAAGAGATTCAAATTTCTATATCCTAATACAGGTCGTTTGTTAATAGGAGTCCCTGTGAATGAAGACAGTTATTACAGTGTTTTGAAGTATTTTTTTCAGACTAACATGAAATCCACACCATATGCACTACTACACTATTAAATACAGTATTGTAAATCCCGCCCTCTGACCACTTCAGGGCATCTGGTACTTTCTCTTCATGAAACTAAACAAACTCAAGAGTCTTTAATAACCCATTTTTCCTGTAGTTCAGTAGTGTAATTTAATTCATCCTTATGCATTCTTCCACATATTACTGAACATGCACAAATGATGTAACTTTTCTTGATACCTGTATTATACATATTTTTATTTTACCTGCTGAAACAGTTACATCTAAAAATACCAGCATAGTCCTTTCACTACAGTCCCACAATGCTTCAAAGAAATGAAACTTCCTATGCTACTGTACTAGCAGTAGCTAACACATTGTCATCACTTGTAAACATTTCCTTAACTCATCTTCACATATAATTTAACTAGTTATAATACTAATTTAAATACAAAAACCTTCATCTCTGCCTCCACAGACACTGTACTTTTCTTGCAGTGTATAAATACCTGGTAAAGATTTAATATAATAAATGGCATTTGCTTTTAAAAACATTTAAGTCTACCTTACTGACAACGTTCATGCATTTAAGTGATCAGGATTCACACAAGAAAATTAGCACAAGTAAATGCTTTTTCCCATGATCCGAAGAAGTGGAAGAGTGGTTAAATTTTACTTTATTTAAGTATTTTAAAGTTATTAAACTGAGCATATACATCAATATGATTGAGGATATTAAATGTTTGATTATACACACTATAAGTACAAAGCAGAAAATATACTAGGATATATGAGGTACTACCCATTTATTTCTGAAAGCAGGAATAAATGACTATTTTAGAAGAGTCAAGTGACAGACTTATCTTCTGAATAGTGGGGAAGTCAGAAGTGATGAATACAGTCTCATTGTTTTCAAAACTGAATGGCAAAGCACTACTAGTTTACAGGCTCAATTCTTTAAAGTACTGCTAAGCAATACATCTACCTTCAGCTTCTACAAGTCAAAGATTAAAATGCCTACCTCTGTCTTCCATGAACTTGTATAACTGCTGAAGAAAGTTCTCTCGTTCCTCGGGAAATGGCTCTATTTCCTCCTGTATAAAGTAATGCACATAAGAAAATCATCAACATTTTCAGTTACAGTCCTTCATTAAGAAACATAGAGCGTAATTAAGTTCAAATGTTCAAGTTTGTTTTACTGTAGTCAGCAACAGGATACTATACCAAGAGACACATGCTCTCAGTGCTATGCCACATGGAAGTACCTTTTATAAACTATAAACACTTTTTCTAAATTGATAAAATAACTGTAAAGACATATTGAAATTGGATTTTTGATTGATCATTGAAGTATCATAAGTGATACCATAAATCAAGATGCACTCTCAATTTTGTCCATTTACGCAGGAAGTCTAGGAGACTCCACTACTAATTATCCAGAGATTATAACCAAAATCTCAGGTCTATTACTCCTGCAGTTAAGTGACTCCTTGATGCCTGGATAGGCTATATCACTTGCAGGGATGAAGTGAAATGGTGCTTGCACTTTCTTAGGAGTTCTAATCCACAGTACTGGCAAACCGCAGCCAATGGCACTGCAAGCATACTGCCATAGGGTACCGGCTGAACACACGGTGAGCAGGATCAATCCCAGAACTGAAATAACAATGGATATTTTGGATGCTCAGTTCATTGTACTAATAAACTTTTGTATTAGATTTACTTAGATTAATAAACAGTGGAGTTTCATAACAAAGTACTATAGCTTATTTTGTAACATCTCATAATTTCTACAGGAAATGTAACTTGCCACAACCAGTAGCTGTAAGATATTAATATAATCAGAATTCTTAGAAATTCTGATGACTAAGCTACTTCAAAACAATACACAAAATATAAATTGATAATTTTCTGCATACTTTTTTTAATACTACCAGTAAAGTTTACAAAAATAATAAAAGTTATTCAGTGTATCTAAAATCAACTATTTTTCTTTAGTGTATTTTCATTCCATGTTTTCCTTTTCCATTCTTCAACAGTCTCCTTGTACTAAATATTAAAGCTTCACCTACCCTGAAGCGAGGAGACAAAACATATTGTCTTTAAAGTTATAGCAAGACAGTTGAGAAATCAATAGAAACAGAATACCATTATTAAATACAACAGAAGAAAAAAAGGGGAAAAAAAAAAAACAAAAAAACAACAAAACCCCAAAACCCCCACAACATCTGCTGAAGCTATTTAGTAAAGAGATGGATGGCTGAAAAGAAGGTAAAGGAAGGCTGTAACTATTACCCGGTGAGTAGGGTTTTCTCCTTATTCTATACTTTCTTTTCTCCATTAAATGCACTTGGAGGACATATCAGAGCAAACAGGCAAAAAATGAAGAACTGGCATTCACAATATGCTGAAACACTTGTCATTTAGGTATAATTATCAACAGAAATGCAATGGAAGTATTGCACGGTCTTGCAAAAGCAATACAAGAGGAAAGTCTCTGCAAGGGGCATTATGCAACAAGCATCTATCTGATAACCCAGTATACCAGCAGACCTCAGAGCAGGCAACTTCAATGAGCAGGAAGAACAGGCTGGGTAGAGAACTGCAATCAGTATACTAAATACACCCTCACAGGCTGGGGGCATCAGAAATCAGGCATATCTACTGATTAGCAAACAGCACCTAGGTATGAGGTGATGCTGCAGCCCTGCATATGCTACAGACAAACACCTGGTTAAGAACATTCACATTTCACAGGCAAAGGTGGTAAAGCAAACACTGATAGCAAGCAAAAGATTCAGCTTGCAATTGTAAAACTTGAATATGACCATAGAGAACAAATGACTTCAAAAGAATCAATACAATTTTGGAGTTTATTTTTGTTTGTTTTACTCTCACATGACAGGTACTTGGAAAGGACTTTTACCATCATATGCTGGATCATGGCAAAGAGATCATGAGCACCTACTTGGGTTTCTCGTGTTCCTCACTAACAAGGGAACACTTGCCATAAGAAAATGGTCCCACACAGCATTTGGTGGTGGTGGGGCAGTCATTGAACTAAATCTTCATGAAACCTAACAAAACTTTTAAGAAGGAATGTATGCTTTTTAAATACTAGGTGAACTAAAGTAAAGGTGATGAAGAGGCTGAATAAAACACTGTCACTACTTTCTCACCGTAAGATCCAATGCCTGAAGTGTACTCTTAAGTCTCAAACACAATAATCCGAAGCAATGCCAGAATTGCAAGTGGATTGAAGCAGGTATATCGTAATATATCATCTTTGCTTATTTCTAAGTTAGACAACCACAGTGCTAGCAGGTCACTCTGCAGTCTCTAATGTATCTGTCCATGTCACAAAAGTAAAAGAAAGTGATTTATATGTACGATAATGAAATCCAGAAAAGCAGCAACATGCTTTTTGCAACATATAAAATTCACACAGTATTACAGCCCAGCACTAGAAGAGAGGGTCTTTTGTCTACCATCAGATTTAGTAAAGGAAAGGAAGGCAGTTTTCCAGTCTCTTCCATTCGGGAGGGAAGGAAGAAAAAGGCAACACATCTTCTTAGAGGAGAAGTAGAGAGAATTTGCATGAAAACTCCTATCTATATAGGATAGGAGCATCTATATACATATATGATATATATATATAGGAGCATCTATATATCTATAGGAATGTGTGTAAATAGGATAAGAGCATCTATATTTGAAGCCTACAATGACATATATAGGAGTTTTGTGTTGGTCTGCTTTGTTCTTGTTCATGGGTATCAGGACCACATGGATGGCCTGAGGGCTACCAGTGAAAATTTTTCATGTCCTGGAAAGCACTAGAACAATCTGCAGGTGGATAACAAAGTCCCAAGAGCAGGCCCACAGGTCCTGTTTCAGAAGAGATGCTGCTTGATAGCCAGGAGGTTACAGGCACAAACTAATAAAAAAAAAAGACACGAGGCTGCAGAAACTGCTCAAAGGCGGGTGGAAAGAAGGCATACATGCCATTGAACCCTGAGGAGACAGAAGAAAAAAAAGAAAAAAAAACTATTTTGCCTCTGTTTTAGAAACCTCATAGTTCAGCAGGTGACTGAAACATTGGATACTGGAGAAGAAGTTATCACAAGAGATGTCACAGTAAATCCCAAAATATTTGCCTGAGATGAGATCTTCATGTCTAGCACACGAAAAGACTAGATCATACAACATCACAGGCAACTAAGAGGAGCTAGAGAGAAGATGTAAAAAAAGGGTACAAGGTCAAATATTTACAAACACTGTAGCTAGACTGTGAATTTTTCAAATAAAAGTAGTGAGGGAATGATGACTATATAAAGATTGTGTGCCAGACTGCATAGGTACAAACCTATATACATTCCTCATGCTCAAGAACCTGCTCTGAAAGTTCAGGAATTGTGCTCAGCCCAAGGAAGTACTCCTTCTCAAAATACTAAGCAGACTATAGCCCCTTGCAAAGTGGGCTTTATAACTTTTGATCAGAGCTGGATAGCCTCCTGTGAGCTTGAAGAAGAGGCAGAATCAACTCATGAGCATGGAGAGGTGGCAACATTTTTACGTCACACCTTTGCAGCCTCCCAACAAATCTTAAAATAAAGAAATGAATGAATAAAAGATGGAATGCCATCTTCTAGTATGCCAGAGCCATAATCTCCAGGGAGGATGTACTGAGAGAAAGACCATAAACCCATTTAAGACCCAAACCGGTTCAGTTTCTCCTTTACAATTCCACTATTGATAGGAATTTAAGTCTACTGCATTTTTGGCACTTGCATAATAAATTAGAGAACAGCTCCCAAACCTTAGTGACAGAAAAAGTGGTAATGGGCAGATACAGATTTTGAATACCACCAGAAGGTAGAGAGGAAGTAAAAGATTCAAAAGACCCTCTTTCCAGCCTCACAGCCAGCTGTGAAATAAAGTTTTTTTCTGTTTATTTTCTTCTTTTCTCTTTGTCTTCATTTTTTTCTGGACAGGAGGCTGGGAGGAAAGAACAGGTAATCAGAAAACCAAGCATGAGGTAGGGCTCCATACTTCCAGCACAAAAGAGAAAAGAAGAGTGGAAAAGGAGTGTATTGGTTAATGCCTTAATTGAAAACTCTTTTGCTTCTTTACATCAGGGTAGCCAGAGAGATAGCTTGTAGTGAAGCAATTTTTTGGTAGACCAGGATAAGAGAGAGCTACAAGAACTCAGATTTCTTGGTAATTATCTAAAGGTTTCAAAATCTCTCACTTTTCACCACTCCAAAACCAGTAAACTCCATTGTCTACAGCTAGAAGCAGGAAAAGAACAGTGCGAACTACTTGCAATATGTGCTTTACAAGGGGACCTACAACTGTAGGGGCACAGCAATTTGGGGGCAGGAAAGGGTAAGGCAGAAGGGGAAGGAGGACAGGGTGACAGAGGCACAAGGGAGGAGGAGACAACAGCAGAGCCATGCCAGCCTAGTTTGGTTCATTTTTCAAATACGTCAAGAACACAGGTCAGCAACAGTTTAGAGCTGCCTCCTCAGATGGAGCTCCTGTGTAAAAGGTAGCAAGCTTCTGTGGCTTGGAATCAGTGGTAAGTCATGGGTACGTACTGGATTAACAGCTCTATAGCCAGGAGAAAAGTTTATCACCATTTATGTGAGCAGCTATTTGCAGTAGCATTATTTTAGCATGCACAGAACTCACTCCACGGCCACAAAGGGGAAAATAAATCAACACGGTCATATCATACAATAAAACAGATGCAAGACAAACTACAGAGGGAAACTACACCCTTCTGCACACTACAACACACTGCATTATTATAGAAGGGCAAACAACTGTTTATTTGCAGTGAGAGTGAACTACAAACTGGAAACCCATCTGGGACATGACTGATATTATAGCCCAGGAATTAATATTACCCTAAGAAACCCCAAGTTCTTCGTAAGTAAAAAAAACCCACAAAACTTTGCCTTCCAATACTGAAACAGCATTTGCAAAGAAAAGGCCAGTCTGGATTTACATGCAGTTGCAAGACATAATTGCTGATGTTTTCAAAGAAAACAGAAAGAGATCTTTGTTTTAAAGTTATCAAAAATAATTTAAGCACCATATGTCCTTTATCAGAAACACCTTAAATGTTTTTTTAGCTCTTCCCAATTAGAAGACAGCCTGACTTGCAACAGCTAGCAGATACGTTCCATTTAGAAATACAAACAAGTAAAGGGAACTTTTTTTCTTTTAGAAAAAACAATATGCATTGACAGCAGACGCCAATATTTACCCTTCTTCATCCTGCTCAGTCCCTAGTAGGTACCGCAACCCCTTCTGCCACTGCATTATGATCAGCATGGGAAATATTCTAAAACAGGATCCCCCTTTGAGTTTTCATTTCTATTTGTCACTAGTCCTTAATGACTCAGTCGTTTGACTACATGTTTTTTGCTTAGTGACTCAAAGATATTTGTTAGATTTTAAAGTTGATATATTCACATTAACTGATTTTTGTTGAATAATATTTTTGAAAGCTGAGGCGCAATAATGTTGCCTATGTTAAATGTTCCCAAATGTTAAAAAGACGTACTTAAATATTACAGTCTTGCTAATTTTTATCAGCTGTGTATCTGTGCCCTGTACTAACTTCACTTGCCTCTTCCTCGCTGCTGTTATCCTCTTTTTCTTTTTCATCCTCTTCCTCTTCTTCAGCTTCACTGCTGGAGCTGTCTTCTTTCAGTTCTGTTTTCCAGTTACTAGGAACAGTTCTGTTTTTACGGAATTCAAGGGCTTGGTCAAAAGCTGTAAAAGGACCAGCATTTGTTAGCACAGTAGGAAGTATCAGTTTGACCAAATGTTTAAATCAAAAAGAAGAAGGAAAGACTGCTAATTAACAATTCCACTCCCACATTCAAAGAACCTCAACAACAACCCCGTGTTCTCCATCCTTATTTGTCTGGCCTAGTGTTCTCTGCACATCAAATTATTCAGAGCTATTAGGATTATTACCATGTTACTGTCTGTAGACATAAATAAGGATTTTCTGTGTTAGGGCACATATGACAATTTAATTGAGAGAACACCTATCCCACAGGTTTACACTGTTGTTTACATATATAGAAAAGGGAAGAGGAGGAAGAAAAAATAAGCCCAAGCTAATTCTAACAGTTTGATCACACAAACTTAAACTTTCAAATGAATCCACAATTCCAGTTTCTTCAGAGTGCATAAAGGCAACTTCCTTATAACTATTAAGGGTACTATGGTGAGAATAACTCTATAAAGATCTAACGCAAAAGGCTGAATACGAAATAACCTAAAAAGCCAATGTACGCTGGATGATTATATCCTTTGTTTGGTATGTCTATATTTAAAACAAGTGTGGTAGAATGGTCATTTGTGGGGTTTTTTTTGTTGGGGCTGTTTGTTTGTTTTTTTTAAAAAAAGTTCCTCTACATTTTCAAAAGTGTTCTCCTTCAATATATTAAGCTATAGTAAAAGATCCTGTATTTTACCGTTTTTAAGACATGAACCAATCTACCATAAATTTGGTCTAATTTATATAACAAAGAAAATACGTACACATGTGTTTTCTCATAGACAGTTATTTTTACCTTGTTTTAACAAAGCGTCAGGCTTTGGTGAAGTTTCACTAATCTCCCGAACATCTTTTCTTGGCACAGAAACACTAGATGATTTAGACAGTGTAAAAAAGAAAAATAATATTTTTAAATATTTTAAAGCCAAATTAATAGTATAATACAGAGCTGTCACTAAGACTATAACACACTTACTAAACGTACAGAAGAAGCATATGAATTATATCTTGATATTTCTATAGTGTTAGTCTGGTACAGTATTAGTCAGCTAGTGGATTATAAACAAAAAGTCTACATTAATTTGGTTAGATCACCCATATGCATTCACTGCATACTAAAGAAAGCATTCTTCTTGCACTAACAGATAGTTTCTGGAATCTCCCAAATACATATTACTTAACAAAAGCCTCGTGTTAATTTGGCAAGTAACTATTCACTCACAAACAACAAAACCCTGCCTTGCTTAAAACATACATGAGTATTAGTATAAATTGTCAGTATGAAATGAAAGACTTCCAAATTGAAAGAACAAACCACTTTTTAATTTCTACTGCGGCTGTATCCAAGGAAGCAAATCTGAACTGCAGCTTTGGGGGGTGGGGGGGTGTGTGCTTGTGTGGGCACATGCTTATGTGTGTCTCTCCAGTGACATGCACTGATGCCTGAATAACTATCAAATGGTAAAGCAATAGCTCAGACTTAGTAAGTAATTGAACTGTTAAATATTTCAATATCCTTTCTGCAAAAGCATTGTTAAATTGAACCAAGCATAATAAATAGCTGCAACTTTTTAAACAAAGACGAAAACCTAGAAAAAAGAATTCTATTGTCATCCATCAACTTCCCTGCCCCAACCAACATGAGTTTAAGAACACAAAGTTCCTTATTCTATTGCAAATACCATACAGCCTGATTTTCTAGGTTTCTCTATTTTTGTTCCTACTTTGAGTAGTACTACAGCTCTTTTCAAAGAACATGATAATATGCAGTTGTAGTCTAGACTGAGATAAACATAAGCCTTGCTACCTCAGAAAAAGAATTTCTGTGTGTGCACATGGTGTACATGCATGGACACCCACCCCCACCCAACCCTTTCTATAGCTGGATAAGCTTATGGCCACATCTCTGAAATCCAGCCAGAGCTGGAAAGACTCTCAAGGCCATTCTCGAAGTCACAAAATACTGCTTTGTTTGCCACCATTGTAACAATGAGATTAAAACTAAGACAGATAGATTTATGCATCCCATTATTAATAACAACAAAGTTCAAGGCTAATTTCATCATAATGTAGGCTAACAGTTTTCTAAACATTAGAAAAATCTTGGCAGAAACGTACTGAGCTTAGTGATGTTATTAATGCTTTACCCAGCATATCTCATACTATATTTCACCTGACTGGTACAGATTTCATTCTATTATCAGTCTCTACATTCCTACTCACAATTTGCCATCCTTGAAAGAGCGAACGAGAATATTGTCTTTTTTCACTGCAATATCATCACTACAATCTGGACAAACCACCTGCAAAGACAGTACAAATACGAAGTTTAGAGAGAAAAAATAAAAACAAGAGAGTAATAGTATATACCAATGCTTCTCAAAAACCTTTTGGGCTCATTTCTCTTCAACACCACTGAGATGAGAGCAACTGAAATCCCTCAAAACACAGGAGTGATGACCTCCTGCAACTCCTGAATGTATGAGTTCACACTTGCTTCCTGGAGGGAACTGACAGCTGCTGCCAGAGACGTAAGAAAGAATAGCATTCTTACAAAAGTTAAGTACCTGTCATGCTGCTACAGCTTATTCTACTCTTTATCCTAAAAAGACAGAACTTCCACCAAGTACTGCCACCTGAGTTAGGGACCTCTTCTGAAAAACTTCCAGAAATTGCAAGGATGCAATCACACACAGTTTCAAAAACAAAGGCATACAGGATTTATGACATGAAATTTTATAATGGATGATTCGTAAGTTATCTACCTAGGAGAGAAGAGTGCCTCGAGTACTTTTATTATGATAGGTTCTTTAATTCAAGAAGTAGACTAATCAAGTTTATCACTGAGACAACATATTAATTATTTGTTGCAATTTTAGAAGCTATTTAAGTTTTGTTAAACCAGTATACAAGTCAGTAGTTAAAAAACTTCAGGAATTAATTTAAAAAGTACATATTAGATTTCCAGAGTTACAGAACAGAAAAGCAACCCTCTCCATCACTCATCTCTCTTCTTTCAAAACATGTGTAGTTCCCTGAAAGTTAAGAAAATTCTGGCTGCTATGAAACCTCAAGGAGCAGCAAATGACCACAGCTCTAATTTAGCCCTGGTAAACACCTCTTCTCTCTTATACCAACTGCTTTCAGTCCTGCTTTTTCCACCAAACACACAAAGATACTGCATGACACACACATTTTTCTTCCTCCTTACATAGGTCACCAGCCATGTAGCATTTTAGAAGCTAAAGCCAAAAGCTCCAACTGATTTGGAAACAGAGTTGTGTATCACAGAGCATAGGCTAAACATGTTTCTCAAGAAAAATAAAACTTAACAGCCTAAATCTCCAAATTCAATGCATTCTACAGTCTCCAAAGAAATTACTTTACAAAACTACAACTTACTAACTAATTGAAACGCAGTTTGAGATATAGTTTCAACAGTGTTTTAATATCAAGGTAAAAGACAGTGATTATCCCCCTATTTGAAACAGGCAGGTGCAATCTCCTAGCTCTGTGAAGATGGAGAAAGGCCCTTCTGGCTTTAGCTATTGGTTTTCCAGAAGCATCAAGATTTTAGCAGCCAGAAATCCATTCGGAGGCTGGAAAACAGCTTACCACAACCTCATCTAGTGTCTTTAGATCAAGCAACATCACTTCAATTTTGCCCGAATCAAGTTTTCCTGATTTCCTTGCAAAACAAACTCCACTAGAGTCACAGGAGGATGAGAGAGATGATCCTATGTAAACTCAATTTTCTGAAAATGCTGCAAGCAGATTTCCTCACTGCACCTTCCAAAAGCCTTTAAGTGCACATTAAAACTAAGCAATACTATAAGGCTTACTAAATCACACTCTCTGACATAAGAAGCAATGGCCAGGCCTTTTTACAACTAGCCATTGCTCTCAACCCACCCACCCTCCCCAAAAAAACCCAACACAACCAAACCAAACCAAACCAAAAAAAAAAAAAAAAAAAAAAAAAAGGAAACACCACACCCCATGAATGTAGGATTAAAACAATATAGTCAATCACTGAGTCCTCAGAATAATTTTTACAAAATTTAGACAATTTTACATTTAAAAGTGTCAGGCTATATGGTTACAGGACTGATATACAAAGTAATCAGTTTCCACTACTAATCTTAACTGTTATTTGCTGTAAAGGTTTAGACTAATCCCCAAACTTCTTTTCACAGAATATACTTGCACAATGTCCTTTGTGCTTATACACAAAGTGTATCTGTACACAATACAGATAATAAAAAAGTAATTCTGGGATACAAATTCTTCAGCATATTAAACCTGAATTTTCATTTTATTATTCATAATTACAATTAGCATAATATAAAGTTAAAGCAAAAATTATCAGTAATAAGATAAAATGACTTTGTTGATATAGTAGGTGCAACTTACTTACAAGGTAAAAGAACGGAGAGGCATAGCTACAGGAGAAGGGATTTAGAAAAAAAAAAGCAAGCTATTTGGTGCATAAATCTATTCTTTGGCACAACCTTTCAGGTTAAACGCAATATGATGTTTATTTGCAGAGCTATAAACCTGATTACTAAAGTAACAGTTAATCTAGGATAAGCTATTTCAGAGTTAACGAGCTCCACCCTCAAACTTTATCCCCCTACTGCTTCTCATTCATTGCAGGAAGCTTTCCATGAAGAATGAGCTGTTCCAATCTCCAAACAAAAGGCAAAGAAATAACAGCGTGTATCTTTAATATAACTTGAGAGCATAAGCAACAATTCAGTTAATCTTCAAGGTCTGACCCACAGCTACCCCAAGCAACACTACATTAGTCACATACAAGTCCAATACCTTACACAGAGGCTGCCACAGAAACTGCTATCTGTCGTGTGCGTGACCAGAAGGGCTAACCCAGCAGTGTGACATAAAATAGCTCAAACCAGTCTAACTGACCACTTCTCAGAGTGCAACTGTGAGGTTGGCAATATTACATAAATCTTGATGACAGCTTTCAATAAAGAAATAGCTCTATTTTCTTATCTATTACTGAAAACCGCTCTTAAAGCTATCTGTCGTTAACATGGTATCTCCTTGCTGTATATTCCACCCTCTCCCTTCTTGAAAAAAAAACTTCAATGACTCATTCTCTATCACTTTCTTTCCAAAAGAAGTCCTGCTGGAAAGCTGCTGGACTGCATTACAAGACACAGGAGGTGACAAGTAAAAAGTTGCAACTGAGAGCTACTGTACACGTTTAGAACAGTTAAATGTTACTGTATGGATCTTTCCAAAAGCAGACCACTATTCTTCCTGAAATTAGATAAATGTTTTAAGCTTTCATTGCCAGGGAGAAACAATTCAAATATTTACTACTGATAATAAAATAAAAATTAAAAAGCATGGTACTAGACAGTACCACATATGGAAATATGTTAATTTCCAAATATATCAGTCAGTCTATATGCAATCCTTAGACTAACACTGATATTTTATTAGAAGTTGATTTGTAAAAAAGTTACTTTAAACCAGAATAAAGAAAGATAGAAAATATTTGTACTAAAAGACTATAATGTTATTTTAAAGGAAATTTATTGGCAATTCTCTACTAACTACCATAGCAACAAAAAAACCCCAAACATTTGATTTTATTATCAAGTGTGTTTATATTGAACCTAGAAAAATAATATCTATGTAATCACTAAGCTTCCCCTCTCTTTGTACTTCATTATAATTTCTTCCTTGATAAAACTGGGTAGTTCAGAAAAATGACATGCTATAGCCTAGGAAAAAAGCCCTGAAATTTTAGTTCAATGGTACTACACACACTGTTGAGGTGGAATTAGGTCAACAAGCTCTGGCTGTTTGGAAAACCTAAAGCCACATTAGCAATCACTTTTTGTAAACAAATGTATTTACGTATATAATATTTCATTTGACTAGTATGATATAGTCCAATTTGAAGAAGCATTAAATTCTAATAAAAATATAGAATAATGCACCAAAAATCAAAAGCAAAACCAAAAAACAACCACTTTTCTTCAGTGCTTAGAAAATGAATGAAACTTTACAAAATTAAAATAAAGATGAAACTCTTACCAAGGCTGGAAACCACAGCGCTTTCTTTTTATCCACACTGAAGCAGTCCACGCACACAACTTTTCCTAATAACTCATCACTTTGTTTCCTATCATCTTCATCTTCATCGCTGGAAGAGGATGAAGATTCTTCTTCAGGACTAAACAACAGAAAAAGACTTAAAACTCAACTATTCAAAACTTGCCTGTTATAATTACAGGAGATCCAAAGCCAATTGTCAAAGAGGCATAAATAATAGTGACCTGAATTGCCTGTTAAGTGTTTCATGATAAAAAATGAATAGACATATTTATAAAGATATTATAATAACAACTCAAACATTACAAACTCAGAAATGCACATTGTCCTAGTTTCAGTTGAGATAGGGTTTATTTTCTTTCTAGTTGTTGCTGTGTTTCAGATTTGGCATGAAAGGAATGTCAATAATGCATATTGGTTTAGTTGTTGCTAAGTGATGTTGATACTAGTCAAGGACTTTTTTCAGACAATAAAATGGCCAATGGAAAATTCTGTACCATAGACATCATGCTTGGTATATAAATTGTGGTTGGCCAGGGTGGGGGTGTGTGTGTGTTGGCCAGAGGTGTGTGTAATCTGTGATCACTGCTCCAGACTGGCTGGGAAATCAATTCACCATGCCGGTGAAAGTAACTTGTGTCTTGTGTACTCTTTTACCATTACTATTATTGTTATTTTCCTTTGCTGTTATTGTTCTATTAAACTGACTTTATCTCAACCTATGGGGTTTTTCACTCTTTCTCCTCCTTTTCTCCCCCTTCTCCCTACCCTTCTGTGGGAGAAGAGAGGCAAGTGAGAGGCTGCATGGTCCTAGTTGCTGGCTGGGATTAAACCACTACGCACATCTACATGTAATACATGCAAAGTCCAAGCAAAACACCACCATGCATCCACATGGAGGAACAGAAATGCACTGTCAGGACACAAAGAGAAAGTTGCCCTAGTGAAGCACTGCTCAAAAATTCTGCTGTAGTTGTAGTTTTGGACCAACGTTAAGCTAAACTGTTTTGTTTTTCCTCTCAATCTCTCTATGCTTTTACTTTAACAGCCACAGAGAATAAAAAGCTATTTTGAGAGAGGAATAATCTCTGAAGAAGAAACATCAGCTATGAAGATGAATAGCAAAGAGAAAAAGAAGCCTATTTATCTTGAAACAGTTCTTTAAAGATGTGCCGTGAAGCATTTCAATGACTGCTTCAATTTCACATTGAATGAAGTGTTGGAATGTAAGTAGATAGGCAAAGGTGCAAATACATTTTGATTGAAAAAGGTTCTGGCTCTTTATTTTGACTGTTCCAGTACAAAGTTGCACCTGTTTTTGACCTTATGGGGGAGTCTAAATGTACAGAACTACTTCAACAAAAATTACCTGCAACTGATTAAAAAAAAATTAAAATAAAAAATCAGCACTCCTGACTCTCTCTAGATATATTTTTACTTTTTTACTAGTCACTTTGAAGGTTAATTCTCAGAAAATACACAGTGCGTTCAACAACAAGGAGCAGAATTTTAAAAGCTATCTTCCATTTTTCACATAACTACCTTTGATTACAAAGTCCAATATTAACAGAAGACTCAGTTAGCATTTGTGTAACAGAAGACAGCTGATTTACAGTCTAAGGTGAACTATGTTTCCTTTTCTCCACCCTAATTTTATGTCATCATTTGAAGTGCTGATAAAGCATTAGGGTTTTTCCCCCCATATCCTTTTTATAAGTAGTGATTTCTTTTAAAATACATTATTAAAGATGCTTTCTGGGGTTTGAGAATCTCTTGTGGGAAGAGAAAAAAGCCAAGGACTAGAAAGCAAGACAGGACAATTTTAGAGAGACTACAACCTAGCTCAGTTATACCACTATCTTTGCAATTTGTCTTTTTACTCATTCCATTCAGTACTAATCATAAGATAAAGTGTGTTGTTTCTGCCATAATAATGTCCGGTACAGTTAGGGAAACAGAGAAGACAACAACCCAGTCACAGACACCAAGGATGCTGCAATTGCATTCTCTGTGGTATATGCCACTTGTCCACCTTTTTCCTTCAATACATCACAAATTAGTAAATCAATAATTGAGTAAATTCATAGTACCTCTACATATACAGGACAATATTTATTTCAAGCTGTCAAAAAGATAGAGAGTATGAACCGGTAATCCAAGCCACAACCACTTCAAAATTTAAAAACAAAAACCCAAAACCAAACATCCTGCCCTTCCCCAAAAATAACCACAAAAAGAACCCCAGGTACAAACAACAAAGAAGAACAGTTGATGGAGTATTTAACACTGTTTTTCAGCTTCACAACCAACAAGAATTTTGGCACCTAGGAAATCAAGTCACTACTCTTGAACTTTGTTTTTCTATCAATAAGCTTTGCTGCAAACCATAACACTGCTCGCTTATTTCTAAAAGCTCTTCAGAGACCTTGTAGTGAGAAACTAAAAGTCTACATGAGGATTCTAGTAGCTTCTACAAAGATTTCCTATCAGCTAGACAAAGACTGCATTGTAATGGTTTTAGTTTGAGTCCAACACACTTATAATACTAATATTCTATTACAGAGAAGCTTCTGAACACAGCTTAACAACACATTACCACTTGGCATGCCACTTTCTTTTTTTATACTTAAATAACACAAACAAGAAAAAACCTCTTGCCTACACCTGGTACTACTCTAAATATTGATTACATGAGGACTTGTTGTAATTCTTACATGCAACAACACACGTAAAACTTGACTTTCAGTCTGAGTGCTAAACAATATTTTTCATATAGCTTCCTGGTTTTTGAATAAGAGAAGTCTGGACTAATAAAATAATAAAACTCCACACACACTGAAAGCTTCAGAATTGAATACAGACAACACAGATATAAAGATGTTAAACTTACATATGATTGGATCTCCTTCCTCTGTTTGTTTTCTTTCCTATAACGGGAGTCCCAAAGTGTTCAGGATTTGTGAGTGGAAGCTGATCTAATGTCTGTTGAAATAAAAAAATACATATACATACACATATAAAAAACCTGGCATAAATTATTCTCCAAACCATAACTTTGTATAATCTGGTTAAAGTAGTTTTTGTCAATAGAGAGACTTTCTCATTACAAAAGAAATACAGAAGTACAGCAGAGACATCACTGCTTTAATTTTAAAAAGTAATGTTGGGTTTTTTGAGTTTTCTTCCACACTTTCTCCCCATCTCTGAATAATTAACTTTTATCCAACACACATAGACAATTCTTCCCAGAAGTCCTGCCTTTAGACCATTCAAACACAGAGAATTAAGTATCAGGTATTCTGCTGACCTGAGATACTCCATCTCTACAGAATGAATTTCCTGCCTGTCCTATCGTCAGACTGAACACCCAATCATCTATTTATAAATGAACAAAGGTCCCCTATGAAATGAAACTGCAATTTTAAAGAGGTTGCTATCAAATATCAATGTATTTGAGAGGGTACTAGTTGATTCTATATTAACATCAAAACAAAAAGGGAAGGAGTGAAAGAAAGAACTTTCTCCGTTCAGGGAGAATGCTAAAGCATCAACAGAAGGACTTCTCAGGGATATGCAGTATATTCTTTCCCCAAGACTGCTGTTATCGTTTAAATTATAAGCATTCCAGATTTGAAGGCTCCTGGTACACAGAGTTTTTTGTACAGGCACTTATTCTTGTTCTTTGAAAGAAGGCAAAAAGCCTTCCAAAGTAAACGCGGTCCTCTGAATTACGCTTTTGAGTCATGCATGAATTTTTAAATGTTAAACACCAACAAGAATCCCGAAAGTATTCCATGTCAGACAGAGCTGGACATAGAGACAATAAAAGTTGCTTTTTAAATCTTAAAAGTAAATGCATGATTACTTCCAAGTGTGGTGGACACCCTAAAAGATCCCACACACTTGGGAAGTCAGAGATGAAGCTAAAGCAACATCAGAACAAGACAATCATGTGGCACTGGTCTAATTACAGCAGAAACTGGAGATACAATTTTCCCTGCTGAGTAGCTATGCAAACATGAGGTGATTAGAAATGCACAACATGCATTTCATTGAGTGCTGGTGACAATGAATTGCGTATTAGTGACTTTTGGCAAGACATGAAAAGCTAAAACAATACGAATTGATGATAAAGTACTAAGTAGGAGTCACTTGAATGTAAGGTTTCTTTGAATCTGACAAAATAATCTGAAAATGCTCTTGTTCAGCCAAACAGGTCGCAAAACGATGTATATAGACTAAAATTTTCAACTTGCTTACTATAAAGTAACACTCCTGAAGTCACATTGAAATAGTATTTATGGAACAGAAGCAATTTAATTTTCAGAAGTGCTGATCATTAATAACAAAGAGATAATCAAAGGAACAACACAATTTTTAAAATTATGGCATTTATATCTGAATCCAGATTTCGGCATCTAATTAGTCCCTGCTTTTTACATGTATGTAATCCTGATTTAGAATTCTAGAAGGTATCTGAACCTTCACAAAAATGCAGTAAGCAGGCAACATGCTCAGCTGACTACAATAATAAGGCGTATTTATGTAGAGCAAAAACACCCCTGTCTTCAGTAGCTTTCCAATAAACTAACATGTTTACACAAATCTGCCCATCACTCCAGACTGTCTTACGTAACAAGAAGGAATAACCCTCATTCTGAAATTTCAGCTATTTGAAATTTGCTACAAATATCTGCATACTTTTAATATGCAGCATGGATGTGCATAACATACTGAAGACTGAGGTACTAAAAATATAACTTTTAAGTTTTTCTAAATGAAAAATTGTATAAAAAAATTCTTAAATTACCTCGCTTTCAGCAAAATGTCTTTCTCCTTTTAAACACAGGGAAGAGCGTCTAAGAGTCTTCTCATCACCATCATCAAACACTGTCAGGAGGTAAGAAGTGAGGCAAGAAAAAAAAAATAAAAAAAATAAGGATATCAGTATGTCAGAAAGAATGAAATATATATTCCTGTAGCCAGTCCTTAAAACAAAGCTGTGCCTGGATACTGCTGGATATCCAGTAAAGCATTTGCACAGATCGACCAAATACATAAGCTGCTGTCTCACCACAGCTACTCCATCCTACCATATGTTAAATGGAATCTTAAGCAATCAATAGTTGAGCAGACAATTCATGGATCAGGACATAAAATTAAAAATCAACGCAAGCTAGAATTGAAAAACTATTCTTCAAGCATTTTCTATTTTTACAGAACTTATTGGATAACCAGAATTCCTACAATATTCAAATGGAAGCTATGCTTACTATGGGGAAACATAAATACGTATTTTGAGAAAAAAGTTACAGTTTACTGTTATAGAAAAGTTCAACATCTTTCTCTATTGACTTCATTCAACTACACTATAAAACAACAGTGATATCAGCCTAAGGAAGATGACAATTGTTAAAGTGCAGACAATCATCAAAACCAGCTGTATTGAGAGAACTGTGGAACTCCCAGTTTCCAGAGTTTCCACTACCTCTACTATCACTAGGTCAACTGGAAATAAGTTCATAATACAGTTGGCTTCAGCTACATACTTTATCCTTTTGAATCCTGAAATGCAGTGCACATATTCAAGGTGGCATCTTCAGAAGCTGGTAAACTGATCATATAAAAAGTAAGCTTTTGTCAAGTCTTCTACAGGTACTTAACGGATGAAAACCTGGTGATGAGTTTTAACTCTTGGGCTATGCTTGCATTGTTCAGTGAGACAAGAACTGACCTCCTCTCCCCTCCCCAACAGTGATAACAATTATATTCTTGTCCCCACACTGCAGTGACCTTGAAGACTTTTGTGGGAAGGGAAATAACCCCAAGAGTAGATTCAAATATTACATTAAAAGTTAAAAGTTTCGGCAATTCCTTAACATGTCTCTTTCACCTTCCTTCAAATCTTCTCTTCTGCCCATCAACAGTACTACCGAGCCTGATTCTGCCAGCCTCATTAGAATTCAATCATGGGGTAGAAAACTAAAAATATGTAAACACTTTCACAAACAGGAGTCAAAATAACAGTATTAGGAGAATGGCTGCAAACTGGCAAAAGATGCCTGGCAAGATTGGAGAGATTTCAACCACGTCTGACTTTCAGATAGTAGGTGCCATACTCTATTTTCAACATTTAGTAATTGAAATAAAAAAATACAAAAAGCAACAAGGTATATCAAAATTATTGATTAGTATTTATTCGATATGAAAGTAACTTTTACCTAGTTCTGACAATTTTTCATTTTAAATTCAGTACCGATGATGAACAAACTTCCCCTTGTGACTGCCATTCCCCAGTCTGTGTTTTATACTACAGTAATTGTTGAGTACTGTTTAGTGATAAAATTTCAGTTATAGATGCACATCTGTAACTTCAAAATTTGTTGAAAAGTATCAAAGGCAAGAACTGCACAAGAAAACACATAGATTTGCAGCTGCATCTCAAATGTTCCTAATTAAGCCCCCTCCTTGGTTAAATGAAGTAGAAGGCAGCAGGTTCCTAATTCAGTTTGTGTTAATTAACGTAACAGTCCTCCTTACATAATAAGAGATTAAAAATAAAAATAAAAAAATCTATCCACTTCAAGGGATAAGCTGACTACAACAGAGGTAAACCTACTCAGAGCTAGGCAAGTAGCCACATTATGTATCCTACGTGGTAATCTGCTTGTGGCCTCTTCCTTGCCAGAGGGATTCTTAATCTTGTTCCATAACATTAACACATTCAGAGGAAAAGCTTCACCTTCCTGAAAGACTTGTATGGCCAGCATCGCACAAATGGCTGTAATGCATATGATCTAATCGAACATCCTCAAAACAACCTACTGAACAGACATACAGCAGTGTAATGCATCTAAAAACATCTACTCTGAAACTGCACGGAAAAGGAGAAAAGAGGAAACAATGCAAATAAAACCACTTTGAATTCTGAGAAAAAGCAATGTAATGACAGAAAAAGTGCAGGTGGGGATAAGACTAGTTTTGAACACGCACAATTCTGCATATTTAGTAAAGCACACAATCCTATGGTTGTTTTTTTTCCCCTCACAGTAAACAGAGTTAAATGTTAACAATACCACTTAAATTTGATTCATTTATATGAATGACGAAACAGTATCTGTTTACCAGGACTGGAATACTTTGAGCTTTTTGAGGAATTTTTATAGGACAGGCAAATAAAGTACGGACACTTCATGTATTTATATAACTGTGCTACACAAATTTTAAAGGTTATACCAGCTGGGATTTTTTTCATTTAATTTGATTCCTATCTTCCTTTGGTAGGAAAGTAGTAGCATCAAACAAGACATATAAACAAAGTGATGTACAATTTCTATTGAAATAACATCTTATGAATATAAGACAGACAGGGATGCTCTTAAAGCAACCTTGTCCATACTTTAGTGTAAAAGAGTTCTCAAGCAGCCCCCAAATGGTTATTCCTCTAAATTGTACGTGCTACTGCTGCAGTGGCATAAATGGTCTTAAATAACAACTTCTGGAAAGGTACTACTTCAGATCTGTCTGTCCCTTCACAAAGTTTTTGACAAAATCATAGTAATTTTATTCACAAAATCATTAACAATACAAGTAATTAGATACTTCTCAACAAGTGCTGGGACAACATTAGATAACTCTGCTGGTTAGGATGTGTGCTAATTTTGAAATCTGGTAAATGGCAACTACCCCTTGAAGTAGGACTTTCACTCAGATCTGCAAAGTCATCACTGTCTGTAAAGATAATTTCAGTCTCATTCCACTCACCCTCCTGACAAAGATTATTCTAATCATCCACTGCTAGAGCCACTTCTCTCTCAAAGTGTATTACGCAGCCAGCAGCTACGCTACTTTGATTCTGCAAGGTCAACATGCTTTTGTCCACTTTTATCTAAAAAATATGGTTTTCAATTTCAACTCTTACATCTCCTCTTCCTATTTCTCAAGTTCAGGATTTTTGACAGACATCTACTTTGATTTACAGACTGCAACTCCATGACACCTACCTTCATAATTTAATCTGGATGGACTCCTATCTTATGCTTCTTGTGAACTGCTAATCATACACCTTCTCAGAAGCATAAACATACAGCATAGTTCTAACACTAGCTATACCATTTTGCTCTTAAAAGCTGTTGTATCTGATTAATTTCTACATTAATTACCAAAACATTATTTATAATGTTAATTCTTGTCTCATGTTTCACCCCATCCTCACCTGGTCTCTCCTTTACTCATACATTCTACTTCTCTCCACAAAGAAAATATATTTTCTGCAACACTTATCTGGAAGGTCTTATCTAAACTTACAGCTCTTTTCCTTTCTAGAAGGACTATGACTAGGGAAAGTTAGTCTTTCCCTGGTAGTTCACTTCATCAATAACAACCCTAAATATTTAAAAACAACTAAATCCTACTTAAGTATTGCAACTTGTGTTTTAAAAGCACTTCTTTTCCTTTTTTAAGGAAGCATGACAGGATGCTTTGCTTCAGAATATTTAGCAATAGTATATTAAATATCTGAGCAGCAGTTACCAATTACAGAGCAATTCACTAGGTCTTTATTTGGCGTCCTAATTTCGCATTGTGAGGGGTACAGTTTCTTATAAAAACCTCTTTTTTAATACAAACTTTGAATACCTAAGCATCTCCAAAAAATATCTGTCACCATGCTTAAGACATGTCCAGCTCACAGGCTTATTTTTAAGTCATGGGTTTTATTTAAATACATAACTCTTTCTCTTACCTACAGTGTACCAACTTGCATCTGTTAATTTGTTGATAACTGCTTCCTGGTATGTTCCATCCGGATTCTTCACTTCCACAACAGTTCCTACCTAAAATATAAAAGCCACTTAGCACTTGAGAGCTTCTAAAACAGGCAATGAAATTAGCACTTTGTATTTAGCAGAGTTAATTTCCAACTTATTTCTATGTTAAATATACCATACTTTTCCAGCATATATATTCCAGAATGTATTTGTATCCCTCAAAACTTCCTTCTTTCATTCCTCTAAAATAAGCCAACTAACTGAGCTGATTATTTCCTGCCAGCAGGTGGAGAACAAGAACCAATTTGAGTGATGTCATTCTCTTGTATAAGAGCTTGCCCATCAAGTCTTCCAGCCGAGTTTTCCGAAGCAACAGTGACTGAAAATCAGAGCCAGACAAACTTACAGCTTTAAGGCCAAAAAGAACAGAGGCTTGCATCAGTCTGTATGCTGCATCCCCTTTAACTACAAAGGAAAAAGTTAACGTGAAGAGTGTACTATCTCTAGCTTTGCTGCACTACCTTTTATGCTTCGTGATCCTATCTGGCCTGTGTAATAAATTGAACCTTCCACTTTCACCCCATACTGCATATATACATTTATGTCAAGTACTGAAAAAGAATGCTTTTCAAAGTGTTAGGAAGACACAATACAAATTTATTACCTTTAAGGGACCCTTTATGTGGTCATCCTGCACTTCGACTGTTGAAGAATCATGTCTAAAAGTTACCTAAAAAATATAATTCAACTGACAATCACTTGATACAATTGAGCAGCAGAAGCACATGCAGATGTCAACAGCCCTCCTTTACTCTCATCATACAGTTAGTCACCATAATCATTCCACTTGATGAAAACTGTGTTTCATTCATGTATTTTAGAAAAATGAGGAGACAATTTCTCAGTCATCAAAACTTTTAAAATATTTTTTATCTTTCAGAATAGAACCACTATGTCTAGAGGAAGTGAAGCACAACAGTTTACCAACAATGTTTAATGGCTCAGAACAATCTCTGCAGTTCTCTTAATGATTTGAATTGTACTGCTCGAGTACCACACCAAGAAAGTTTCAAGAGTTCTGAGCATGAATAATTTTTAAGAAGCATTTATATTTCAATGCTCTGAAATCAAACAGGTTTAGCAGCGATATCTAGAAATCAAAAGTTCAGTTCAGATACAAAGTAACCTGAAACCTGTGGTCACCATTGGCTCATATGAAATTATCCCGTATTTCAATTCTGATTAGAGACATCTGTTTTTATTTACTTTGTGCAATTATCTTAAATGTATTTTACAGCAAAAAGGAACTCTATCCAAAATCATGAGCCAGCCACAACGTACTATGATGAAAGGTAAACAAAGAAAATTGCTATTGTGTATTCCTGAATGTTTTTTTTTTTTTTACGGATGCCTTAGGGCTTTGACTCTTTTAGGGGAAAAGATTTTTGATGCTAACAGTTTTTGCTTCTTGAGATATTCATACATACTCAAAAAAATACTGGTTATTAACAAAAGTATTCAAAATACAAACTCAGTGTGACAGCACTGGCCTTTCTTGAAGCTGAGAAAAGTGATGTCGGTAGTTCTTAGTGTGGGTTTTAAATCCCATGGTATTTGTCAGTGTGGATCTTTTCTGTATCAGGCAAAAGACAGCAGGCTCAGCACATCATCTAAACTGTTTAGATTCAGTTAGAATTTCCCTTTTCTTTACCGTCCTGAAAAGACAGTCCTGGATGGCTTTATACAGCAGATGCTTCACTAGTTCCTGTTTAATGAAGACCTACATAGAAAACAGTTTCTTCTGAAACTTCTGTGGAGGGTGCCCAAATATAATTGGGCATGGATGATGGTGCTTATAGTTTTAGGAGACGCTGTCAAAATAAACTGGCTTAAATAGCTCTCTAAGAAAAGCTGTAACAGATCCTACGAAGATGGACTACCACTCTTCTAATACTAAAAGTCTTGCCCTTTAGTCAAATTTGTACTGCCTTCGAGACTTTTCACAAGTCCAGGCAAAACTTCAGTTTTACTGCTTTCCATGACAAAACGCGTAATGCAGTCACATTGCGAATGTAAAATTCTGTACCGTGTACAGTATCTGCCAAAGACTGCTAAACCATGAAATACAATACCTATTGATACTGAAATAATAAATACATAGCACTTGCATTAAATTGAATAAATTTATTAAGTTATACTGGTGATGGAAAGCTGATTACAAAGGTATGCCTCAAAATATTATAGTAAGCAGAATTCGACAGAAGAATAAAGCAGATAAAAGGAGACACAATTAGATGTATTTTACTTGCCTGAAGATGACAAACTCCATATTAAAAAAATTTGTTGTCATTCTCCTTTCTCAACAGAGCATCTAGTTACAAAACTTAAGTGAAAGCTTCAAACTAAAATTGATGTTATGAAGTTAACTGACTTTTCGTTTAGTAGTTCTAGGAGAGCAGGGCATAAAATATACTGGGGCCAGAAGAAACCGTTGAACAAGTGGAAAATAAATGCAGCAGATAAACTATCAAAATTCCAGACAAAGTACATCTGGTAATAAGAATATTGGTTAGAGCTAATACTGGGGAAAGTCTGCATGTGCCAGAAAGAGCTGAAAAGATTTTTTAGAGAAAATCAAGGGGTCACCGTTAAGTTTAGGGAATGTATGTTCCTGGTGGAGGAAAGACAATGTAACCAGATATTGTTACTGCACTCACACACACAAAAACACCTCAACCACAAACCACATTACTCTACAAAGCAAAAACCGTAGTGGGGCTGAACTGCCCTAAGCTATACAGTAACAGCAAAGACACACACACGAACTTAAATCCACAGCGCTTTAGGCACAGCCTCCACAAACAACTTACAGCAAAAATGCTAATCCATTTCATTTCAAGATCTTTCTGCAAAACATTGCAGTAACCAAACTGCAAGTAATAAACCCGTAAGAAAACACTTACCAATGCAAAACAAAACCTTAACTGCAAGTGGCCGTCTAAGACGGTGGGCTGAAAGCCCTCTAAAGAGCTGAAAGGAGTTAAGATTTCACTGATCTAGGCACAACACAATTCCTGTGCTTAAATACCGATACTTAACAGCTTAAATACCAATACCTAGTCGCTTAAACTCAATGATGCTGTAAAGCATAGACCAGCTAATGCTGTTAAGAGTTACAACTAATGAAATGAAAGGACCACTAATTTGTTCTAAAGGCTTTTTAAAGATGTCAGTTTTAAGACTAACATCTTCTTGATATAGTTAACATTATTATCAAAGAAGTGACAACAGTCCTTCCCAACAGGGCTTTTGGAGATGGCCTGCTCTCTCCCTCATACATACTATAGGCAAAAATCAGCCATAGCACGAGGGCAGATTCAAGCAATGCATGACAGTTTATAACAGGAGCTCTTTGATAACAGGTTATCACCACTCACACATTTTCACTTTTATTTACAGTAAATATAAGAAAAAATATTCTGCCACTATAACTCCGTTGCAGAGCAACAATCTAATTTATTTTTCTTAAGTGCTTTTGATCCTTGCTGTGTTACACTTCTGTATGAGGTTAAGAGGCAGAGCAAAAAACGAGTACCTGCTCCCAGATTAGAAGCTTTTAGGGCAACATTATCCAAACAGAAATAAGGCCATTTTGCAATGTAGACTTACTATGATGTAATAAAAACAAGGCCAAACATTGTTCTCTTTATTTCTAGAAATTATATTTTAAATTTCCACAGGATGTTAAAATGTATCTCTTGTATTCCCTCACCACAATTTTTATTTGTACTGCATATAGCTTATATTGATTCATTCAGTCATTAACTAATCACAAAGATCTTGTGAGATCCTCTGCTTGCTATTCTGTAGGACTCAATATGCCAAGTCTTTGTTGGAAGACAGCAGGGTTTAATCTTATACCTGAAGCACTATCTAGTTGGCACTGCTAAATGTCAGTGACCTGTGCTCCTGAAGAAACCGTATTAAACCTACTTTCAGGAGTTTTAGCTATTTTCTGATAACATTTTCCCATACATATGCCTATATTTGTCAAATTCTGACCCATTACTTTAAGGTCAGGCTATGGCATTGAAGACCACAAGTACTGGATGCAAGCAGATGACAAAGCAGTGAAAGAAAAAGAATGCATTTAATTGCATGGGGGTGGGGGAAACCCCTCCCCTGCCAACAAAAATGATCTTCCTGTTATTTCAAAGACTGCATTGCCAGCCTTCAAGAAAAGGACAGCCTCTTAGTTGTCTTGAGACTATAAAGAATTTCATGTTGTGCTATTTTGAACATTGATGACTTTTTTCCAAAAAAAAGCATTTGCAGGAAAACCACATACCTTGACTTTGACAAGTCTTTTTGCTGTCTTGATCTTGGCTTCACAGAAGGCTCCTCTATACTTTGCACTCACATCAGTGCCCACTGTGAGATAGGGAGGCTCATCAATGGCCTGAAACAGAAAGGAAAACAACTGGGTTTTAATTACTGGCCGCTGGCAATATAGCTGACATGGTCTTGCTAGCTTTTGTGGACAGAGCATTACAAAACAGACCAATAAAACTTAACTTGACAGCATATGTTTATCACAGCAGTAGAAACACAGAATGCAACACCAAGTACAATGACTACCATAAATACAATAAACTGATACCACAGTTGTCTGCAAAAAGCACCACATAAGCCTCCAAACTCTGCACCAACTGAAGACACAACACATGGCCAGTTCTGCTGCAATGGTGAAGGAAACCAAGTGTTCTACCCTCTCCTTTAATTGCCTCAAGATCCGATGAGTTTCATGAAGAAACTGGTGTTTATTTCCCTCAAATAATTAAGGTTCATTTTTCATTAGTAGGTAGAACAACTCTGAAGAGATTTTGCTTTTTCACTTTTGAATAAAGTAAATTATGTAAGGTGGGTGCTCAGCAGGAGAGCAGCCCGAGAGGCAGCATACAGTAGGAGAATAACGGTAGGATAAATGCACAACGAAGGTGTAGGGCCCAGACAAAAGACAAGGTTCTGTAACAAGCAAGAGGAACAGCTGACACCCAAATAGGGAAAGAAGAAATAGAAGAGGAGGGAAAAAAGTGGTTTTGGGAGTAGGAGGAGAACATGGGTTCAATTAGTATGCAGAGTAAGCTCATAGAGGCTCTGTTCCTTCAAAGGAGGTCCATCTTCTCTCACTCAATCTCTCCCAGTGTAATCTGGGGGAGGAGATTCCAGGTATCTGAACCACCTCACTATCACTTCATAGAATGTGTGTAGAAGGCAGAAGGTGACAAGCAACAGGAGTGAGGTATGTTTCCAAGAGCTGCAAGCCTCCATCCAGCCCCAAACAAGAGCTGGGAACAGAGATCTAAGCCCTTGTCTAAGACCACATCATGTTTCTGCACCCCTACACATTCAAACACAGCTTACAAGACGCAACTCTGGCACATGCAGGCTCTCTGTGGAAAGAATGTACAGATTATCTCCTTCACAGGTCTCAGAGCTACTATTTGATAGTGAGGTGGTTGCACTCACCATCAGGTAATTCCCACTGGCTGTTCCCAGCTCCGCTACATCAGAAGTAAAGGCATGCTGAATGCTTCAATGCATGATTTTTCAGAAATTTACGTTTTGAAATTGAGAGACGTGAGATGCTGCAGTGTTAACTCTGTATTAATGATGTTTTACCTTGACTCTCTTCAAGTCTACCTCTCATTATCAGGTAACAGAATATATTTCAGAGTACTAGAAAAGTGTTACCAATCTGCACTAGTTAAGATCATCAAAAACATGAACGCTCTAATGAATCGCTCCCTCTCTTTCTCTCTCTGCATGCATGGTGTCAACTACATGCAGAGTAGTAGGATATACTGCTCTGGTAGTAGTATAACCATGAACATATATTTGTTCCTATTCCAGACAACAATAAAATACAACTGAGATTAACGAGGTATCTGTTAAGAGTGTTGGGATTCTGAAATTCATTCCTCCTTGCTTGTTTAACAGTGTAAATGTACTTGCCTTCAAGGCAGGCTGCAATGTTTTTCTCTCACTGCACTTGGAACGATGCTGAAACAGGGACTCAGATGGCAATAACCTGATTTTGCTTAGTACTACTCTCAGTAGAGTGTACCAGGTAGTGGTTGCTTCACACAATATAAATCTGAACAGGGGAAAGCAGCAATGTATTCTCTTGCAGAGTCAGTAAAGCTCTAAGAGGGTAACATGCCTCCTGCTCTCCCCACTCTCTAGTGAAGAAACTCTTTCAGCACTACAATGTTGATAGTCTTTCATGCCAGCTGATCTTCCAAACTTAATAGAAAGCGTGGAGTATTGAGATTACTTTAACAAGACAGACACATCCCAGATGGGTCCACACAAATGCACATAGCTAGAATCCTCCTACAAACACTTCAGAAGTTGGTTGTGTCAGTATTAGTTTATACCTCCCTATACAGCCAAACAAATTGTTTCAAAGACCAACTCATAACATTAACTTACAGAAAATAAAGAACACTTTTTCTTCACTACTACTGAACATTAAAAAAAAAAAAAAAAAAAAGGTCTGCAGTACTGGGAACCAAGACAATCTAAAGCTTTGGTCTTTGACTATTTAGAAGTTTATGGCAGAGGAACAGGCAAGCCAACAATCAAACTTTAAAACAGGATTTTAAATTCTTACTAAGAGAAAAATCACCAATATTAGTGATTAAGTTTATCACGACTGTGGCTTATTTTTAAAAGCTTCCTCCAAAAAGAATATTCATTTGAAAAACAAACATCTGTAAGAACTGACTTCTGTTACTACCACACAAGTTAATTTCAATTCCTAGCCTAAATTTCTTGAACTTACTTTTACAATAGCTAACTCCTTTCACTGGAATTAGTTAATATTTACCATTGTAACTAAAGTAATGTCAACGAATAGCAAACATATGGACTATTTGCTTACCACTGTACGTATGTTTACTAAAAATACAGCACCAGAGTGGTTTTTGAGAGGAAAATTTATACTGATGAAATGCATTTCTTTAATTACCACTATGAATCATTACACATTTTTAAATAACCATGTGAAATCTTCAGTGGATACATATAGGAAAATTTTCTTCAATTTTATTATTCCATTGAAACACAAATTATGTGGGCTTTTTTTCCCCAAATCACTTAACCGAAAATTTCAAAATACTTCCCTCATTCTCACTGATAGTATCATCTGAAAGTGATTAGTTAATTCAGAAGATATGATGCATCATAGAGAATGAAAACTAGAAAAGTAATCAGTGATGACCAAAGTCTGGCATTAATTTCAGATTATCCTTACCATGACTTTGTCATTTTCACCAACTCTAAATGAGTCACCTGTTCTCAAGCAGGTTTTATTCAATTCCACCAAAATTAGATAGAGATTAAAAATAAGTATACAGCTATTTTTACCTTTCTGTTCTCCCTTCTCTGCTTTGTGCTTACACCATTTAATAGACATTCTTACACTCAGAGTGAACGTATCTTTGACTACTTAGTTCTGATGTGCTTTGGCAGTATTTGTTTTTATTCTTTCTTTGCTTTTCAGTACAGGTTACCAGAAAAAAATAGTATGTTAAAATGCAGCTAAAATCTGACAACACGATTCAGTAATCTTGGAAAAGGTATTACGAGCATATTGAAATTGTCTTAGCAAGAAGCACTGCAACGGTCTTTAAGGGGAAGGGGGAGACACAAGGCTGGCTCCTTAAAATTATTAAAGATTTCATTTTCAGACAACTCTACTAGTCTCGTACATTGCTGTCTCCAAAGGCTGCAGTCTCCCCCTTAATTTTATTTTAAAATGTAAGGTAATCGGAATCTGCATTTACATTTTATATGTGAACATAATCTCTTGCACTTTATAATTCGTAGATAAGAATCACCTTTTCAGTAGCATATCATACATAAACCCATCAATAAACTTTGTGCTGAACAGGAAAACTGAAAAGTATGCCCAGCACACACCATCACTCATTTATAATGAGACTGTGAACTTCTTTCATCTACAGTAACTTCCAGATTTCCTCCCTCTCAACTCTCTCAACGTTTCTATGTCTCTATACTCTCTCCAAACATCTTTCACTTCACACAGGAGGAAGAAGAAAGGGAAAAGTGAAGCTTTTGATGGTAATCTCTAAATTTGGCTTCTTTTTTTTTTTTTTTGGTAACTATTGGCAGAAGATTGGTATTTAAGATTCTCACTGAAACTACCCACCAACCAGCCGCTTACATGAGGCATCGCTATTTTGTTTGCATTAATGTCTGAGGCCAGGCTACCAGAAGGGGAGCAGGCTCTGCTGGGTGACAACGAGAGATGGACATCCTTCTCCAAATGGAAACCGGTAGATAGCTGTATGTATCCGAGGCCTCGCTCCCCCGGCAGTCTGGGGACGCAGCCAGGCTCGGGGCACGGAAGGGCTGTTTTAGCAAGAGAATGGGGCGAGACCTTCCCTGCCTGTCGCTGCAGTGGGATGCTGACTACTGAAAGCCGAATGTTACCAGCGGCTTGAGCGGCTCCCCAACGAGCGGCAGGGGGCCGGTTCGATGCTCTAGCTTCGACAAGGCTGCCGGAGGGACACAGAGCCCGGGTGATTTTGATGAGCTCCTTAGGGACGGCAGAAAAGCAGAGGGGCACCAGCGTTTCTCTGGGGACCTGCCTGCCCGCCGCAGGGCACAGGCGACCAGCCAGCCCGGCGGCGGGCCCTGCCGCTTTAAGAGGAGGGGCCCGAGCCGGGAAGCTGCCAGAAGTTTCTGGCCGCCGGAGCCAGCGCCGAGCGCTGCCGCCCGCCCGCGCTCCCCCGCGGCGCCCGGGGCTCCAGCGGATTAATCGCGGATTGCCGTTACGCTAAATTTGTCCCCGTAAGGCGATTGCCGGGTAAAGCTGCACGCAAGGCTCCCCGGGAGCCGGCCGTTGCAGGCGCCGTGCTCCGCCGCCTATCGAGCACCGGCGGGGCCGGCGCCCGCCTGGTACCGCTCCCTCCCGGCGGCAACCCCAGCGGCGGCGGGGCCGGGGGCTGCGGGCTCCGTCAGCGCGACACCGGCCCTGCCGGGGGGACCCGACACCCTGCCCGCCGCCGCTGCGGGTACGGCGCTGGTGTGCTTCCTAAAGCAACAGTCAAGTAGCAACTTCGATAATTTCTGGCATTCTCTTGGGTGAGCAAGAAGGCATAAAAAAAGAAAAGGACTTCCTGCAGTTTTGCGCTTTCCGTTAGGAAATCCGAACTAACGGGCAACCGCCATACTATTACTACTACTTAACATTGGTTTATTAATGGAAATTGGATGAATAGTTTCTTTGCTATCTCAGTTCACAACTGCTGTGTAGGGACAGGTTCTTCTATATGCAGCACAGGCTGCCACGGCTCAAAAGCTGGTTTACCACTTAAATAAGGAGCAGTCTCTAAGGTGACCAGTCAGCAATTTCCACCAATTCAGTGGCTGAATTTTCTTTGGCAGGCAAAGCGGGCTGCTGGAAGGGTTCTGCTCCAGCCTTCGAGCTGATTATCCTTGGAAGGACTGATATATGGCTAGGTGCCCACATCATAAAACAACCTGCACATCTTCTGAATTTGGACATTTACATTGGTATTAATAGTTCTGGTCTTCCAAGTGTGAGGGAGGAAGAACACCCCTCCAGAGCACTTTGGAATAAATATTTTAACATTGCAATCTAAAATGGTAGCATCACACTTTTACATACCTTTTAAGGCTGTTAAAGAGGTCAGTTTTCCAGTTTTTCTAGACATTTAGACATTTTCCATCTACGTGGGATGAAATCGTCCTCACACCACCTCTTTCAACTGTGCTGCATTACTATATTCAAATTCCTTTGTAGAGTCTGTCATGTCCTACAGCAGCCGATAAAATTGCTTTATGTTGTCCTTTGCCTATAAGTACGTCTAATACAGTGTCTGTGAATATATTATTTCTATCTCCTAATCTGTATTCCTCTGCACTATGCACAGGATGTTCCAAGTAAACTACATGAAAACAAGATTAAGCATTCAATCTAGAAACATAGCAGACGTGCTTAGTAGGAATGCCTGCAGGACTGCTTTCAGATAAATACGGAGAGAGAAAACTGGGTCTGTACCTTGCCTTTATTTTTCATATATACAAAGTTTGAAAAGCCAGGATTTCAGCTTCTATTAAACATTCAAAATTCAGCGTTTATCTACTCCACAAGACTCTTCAGTTGAGAAACTAGTGAAACATTTTCAAGAAGCCAAAAAAACTCGCACCACAATCCCACAACTACTGAAAAGAAAGGACCAATTTTAGTTTTTACTTTTTAACTGCAAATTTAACACCTGTTTATTTTTTAATAACCAAGGTTCAGAAAAAGCTTGTTAAAGATTCAAGACAACCCCCACCAGGCATCCAAATTAATTATTGAGTTTAAAAAAGAAACATCGGAAGGCTCAACATCTAGTTTTTTTCTCATCCATATTAAGCAAGATGAACAGTGGCAGAACTTTTTTCTACTGTGTACAGTATTTTGAAGTCATCTTTCCATGAGAAGATAACTTTCTCATGGTTTGCACATCTTCCATAATTTAAGATCATAGAATGGTTTGGGTTGGAAGGGATCCTTAAAGGTTATCTAGTCCACTCCCCCAGCAATGAGCAAGGACATCTTCAAACATGTCAGGTTGCTCAGAGGCCTGTCCAACCTGACCTTGAATGTTGAATGGGGCATCTACCACCTCTCTGGGCAACCCATTCCAGTGTTTCACCACCCCCACTTTCAAAAATTTCTTCCTTCCATCTAGTCTAAATCTATGCTCTTTTAGTTTAAAACCATTACCCCTTGTCCTGTCACAACACACCCTACTAAAAAGTTTGTCCCCATCTTTCTTATAAGCACCCTTTAAGTACTGGAAGGCCACAATAAGGTCTCCTCGGAGCCTTCTCTTCTCCAGGCTGAACCACCCCAACCCTTTCAGCCTGTCCTCAAAGGAGAGGTGCTCCAGCCGTCTGTTGTCGCCCTCCTCTGGACCCGCTCCAACAGGTCCATGTCCTTCTTATGTTGGTGGCCCCAGAGCTGGATGCAGTACTCCAGGTGGGGTCTCACCAGAGTGGAGTAGAGGGGTAGAATCACCTCCCACGACCTGCTGGCCATGTTTCTTTTGATGCAGCCCAGGATGCGGCTGGCCTTCTGGGCTGCGAGTGCACATTGTCAGCTTATGTCCAGCTTTCTATCCACCAGTACCCCCAAGTCCTTCTTAGCAGGTCTGCTCTAAATCCCTTCTCCCCCAGCCTGTATTGATACTGGGGGTTGCCCCAACCCAGGTGCAGGATGCTGCACTTGGCCTTGTTGAACCTCATAAGGTTCACATGGGCCCACTTTTCAAGCTTGTCCAGGTCCCTCTGGATGGCATCCTATCCCTCCAGCATGTCAACTGCTCCACTCAGCTTGGGGTCATCTGCGAATTTGCTGAGGATGCACCTGATCCCACTGTCTATAGATCCTTAAGTCTTCTAATGAAAGGCAAAAGTTTCACGTAGCCGGTAACTTAAACTCTCATTCCACCACGCAGAATTAGCAGCCACCCCAGTCATTGAATAGGGTTTCAAAAGCATCTGGGGCAATGAAGGCTTGAAAAGACTCAATTTTCAAAAATAGTGTCATTTTTTGGGAAAGGGGTAAACTCAGCATCTCCTAGACAAGTAGTGAAGAACTGTTTTCATGACAACAGGTGAAACAACCCACAAAGAAACCATTGAAAAACTTTCTCTCCAATTACTAAGATACTTAGATAAAGATTGTTACCTTAAATATTTTTCAAACTGCAGTAAGTTCTACCCAATAGCAGAGAACTACCCACACACTGCAGAATCAATCTCTTAATAAACAAAATCACCAAGCGTAATTGAGAGTGCAAGAGTTTGCTTACAGCTCAACCTGCTGTGGTTAAGAGGACACTCAACTTCACAGTAATAGCAGACATCTTCAGGAAAAAACTATTAGTATAGCACATCTAATGTACTCAATTTGTCAGATAATGTATCTATAGTTGATTACAAATACATTCCTCATGTATTTTCAGAGCGATAAAGATGAGAAACTTCTAAAACCTTTCTACAAATTTTATGTTACTGAGGCACATAACTCCTCAGAGACAAATGCAACATATGAAACAAAGACTGAAGCCCAGAAGATAAAAAACTCCTTTAAAAAAGTATATCCATTGCCCCATCCTCCATCTCCCAGAAATGCGAACCCCACAACAGGAAACAGGAGGAATTTTTCTGGAAACTTGCAAAGTATAACACAGAATGAAGGGCAGTGATGTTTTTCATATGAAAAGGCTATAACATGAAAGACAAAGAATGTGCTTTGGGATGAAAAATCAGATTTTGGCTTGATTTTTTGTTTTGTTACTGTTGTACATTTCAGAGAAAGTCAAAATTAATAATTTTGAAATTTCTGAAGGAAAATGGTTTAATGTTATCAACATTTTGCCCACAAATCAAAATTACAGTAGGAACATCATGATTAAACTGAACATTTCTAAATTAAAACGGGAGGGGGGGAGGCCTTCTTGTAATGAAACCTATTTCAAGTTTCAATTGAAAATCTACATGAAGTTTCAAGTAACACCTCACCAGTCTTGTAAGCAAACATTATACAGCGTATAATTGTGGCAAAAAGGTATTTTTTTTCCCTTTTTCCTCTCTCTCTCTCTCTCTTCCCCCCTCCAAGTTGGAAGTTGTGGACAGATGTCTGGAAGACAGAAGGACAGAACCTAGTGGACAGATGTCTGGAAGTACTAAACCAACTTCTGACAGCTTTAGCATCCTCTACAGGTCCAAAGAGGATTATTTTCTTTATTTCAAATTATTCAGTTAGATCAGTTCAATGTCTAGCTTATTTAAAGTTCTTAAAAGTCTTGAAAAGGCACAAAAGATGGTTTTCCTCTCTGAATAAAAATGGGCTATGTGGAAAGGATTTACAGGCTCTGAGATGAAGCACCAAGAGATCCAAAACAAGAGGTTCAATTCAGTAACCACAGGTAATACTTCCTTTATTTAATGTATCTGTTTTAAATGCAAAATGTATTTTCATTATTTTTTACTTTACTATCTGTGTGAAGTTGAATTGCCATGGAACTAGTAATCCCTTTACTTCTGTTTGGGTTTGGAACTATGCTAAGTTGATGGATACAGAATTATAAAGTTATTTCAACTCTACTTTACTCAGAAAATAAGAAAAATTCAAAGAAAAGATTTAAAAGTGAGTCTATCCTAATCATTGGCAAAGAGCAGCTTGATTCTCCATCCAGAAATCTACTGAGTAGCGTAATTTCCAAACATTCACACTGTAATTACCTAATTTCCCATTCAAAACAGCAAATCCAGAACAGTGACTACGCTTAAAAAAAAAAATTTAGATTTTTTTTTTTTCTCCTGCCACACTGAATAAAACCCACTGAATTCTGATTCTGTTCCAAATTTGGTCACAGACTTCCTGCACAACAATACAACCCAGCAGGCATGTACCAACTATCAAGTCTGCAGAATGGGGCTAATGCATATCTTACCCAAAGGCAAGTAGGCATTTGATGTTTCTCTAGTACTTTGAAACCTAACAGTGGAAATCTGTATTCTTTCTATCAAAATAGCATATCACTCTATAAAATGTTTTATTTAATCAAACACTCCAGAACTGCTGATCAGTCTCTCTAAAAATAATGCTGGTTCTTTACAATTCTTTCTGTAGGTGTCTTTTCTTGTTCTGTATTGCTGAAAGACCACATGAAGGAAAGATATTTTGAATGCCTGCTCCCACTGTTTATCCCTCTGAATATAAAATCTTTTTTGAAATCAGTCATTGTCATAGCTAAAAGTTTGCAGTTTTTCTGTAAGGTTTAACCAAATACTCAAACTATTTAGCATTATACTTTAGGATCTCAAACGGTGCAACTTCATTGATATTGGTCAGACTTATTTTGTATGTTACAAGCGAAGTCTGAACATTGAGTTACTACATATGTACAAAAAAAATTTAAAAAAGGATTACCTTGAAATTAAGGAGCTTCTACATGAAGACTTCTCTTTTTGTCAGGTATTTGAAAGACTTCTCTCAGATTTCGTGTGTTTAGTGCAAGAACCAAAATGCATTCAAGTTTGAAGAATTTTAAGTCAAAAAAAAAGGAAGTATTCAATAACGTGCTTGTTACTAGACGATAAAATAATTTAGTAAAAAGAATGTCCTCAACACCAGTTTTGCACTTGAAAATAAGTTAGGTTATGTCTTTTCTCTTGACAAACATTTTTCAACTAAAAGCTTCAGATAATGCTTAGGAGCATTATTTAAATTATTATCTCTTGTTAACTTGCCTCAGTTTTAAAAATGTGCCACAATTCTGTCTACAGATGCTGCTTGTGCTATGCAAAACTTGCGATGTTTCAAAGCACTGAAAAGAATGATATGATAATGATATGCTTGTGTTCCAAATGGATTGGAGCAAAGATTATTTGATAGTTTAATCAAACAAACCAGTTCCAGGCTGCTGCTAAGCAAAATACTGAAGTGACTAATATAGGACTATGTGAAGTCTGAAAAATCAACAGTCAATGAAATCACAAGAGAAAAAAAAAAAACATTGTTTTTAAAACAATTTGATAATTCTTTGGCAGTATTTCTAGTTACAGTCAAAGATAATTTAATGATTGTTGTCTTTTTAATAAGTTCGTTCTGAAAAACATAAAAATCAATTTAACAGTAAACAAAACAGGAAAATAAATACACCTAAAAGGAATTGTTTGTATTCTACAGCAAGTCTATTCTAGATAACTGATAAAAATACTGTCATTTTGGTTGACAGAAAAAATAACAATTTTTTTTAGATACAAAAACTGATAGCAAGAACAGGAATAGAAATGAAAATCAGATCATTATCTAAGAATGTTGGGGTTTTTCACTGAAATTGTAGCATATTAAGGTTCTGTTTATTTTCATCTATTTTTAAAACTATTTTCTATTGTGTAAAACTTCAGAAGCAAATTCATACCAAGTCAAAAAACGGAACCTTAAAAAACAAAAAAAACCAAACCATAGACCATGACTGCTTTTTCTGCAAATACAAAAAAAATTCTTGCCTTGGTTTATTTCCATACTTAGTACAACACTTTCTAAACTAATTATTGAGAAGGAAAAGGGGGGAGGATTTATTTTTATTCCTATATTAGAACAGAAAGGGAAAGCAAAAGGGATGATGTACTAATTCAAAACCTCACAGCAGAATGAGGGTTCTGAAACATTGACCCAAGCCAATTCACTCTAACAGCAGCTATCATTTTCTTACTCTTACAACGTTTAAACATGTATTCATAAAATAATATTCTGACATTCTAAGCATTTAAGATGTTATGCTGTATATTTGTATGAAATCATGACTGTAGCTGATCTGTAATTTAATATAAAGGACTTGTAACAGGATAACACATTAAATTATGTAATTACTCTGGTAAAAAATGATGGGTAGCCTTTGGATTTGGTTTTTGCCACTTCTAACTAGAATGATGGGGGAGTACCAAAAATTACGTCAAAACTACATTCCACTGTCAACCAATATGAAACAAAAAAAATGTAAATACGAAACAAAGTGAAAATACAGCATTTTTCTTAACGATAAAGAATTAGTCTCTCCTAAAGGCAGATTATTTAGTAAATAAAGCACAACACAGCAAAGCTATGCACAAATCTAAGCATTCAGGAACTAAGAACATGAGCACCATGGTTCTAGAGACAGAATGTGTTTGTAGCAGATAGCCAACTGTACACAAGAGTCTATCGAAAGCACGGTAGTATAAAGTGGCTAACGCCATACAGCAACACAAGAAATTTGTAGACGGGAGACGGGATTTTTAACTCTGCCATGCTGCCTCAACTGTTGCCTAGTCATTCGGTGTAAAACTGCTGGGGACAAAACATTCAGAAAGAACTATGAAAATGAGTTTAGAAAATACCTACATAGAGACTGAAATAACTTAATATAACCACTTTATCGAAGATTCGATTAGGATGGATGAGATTCCTGGGAAAAACAAACAAAAACTTAATTACACGTAAAAGGGTATCAAGGTCATTCCTCTCAGTAACATCATTTTAGCTGTATTATTCATAACAGACGTCTGTCATATCTATTATTAAATTCTGGAGTGAATATTCCACACTCTCTGCATGCAACATATTCCAGTGCTTACACAGTTTTCCACAATATCTTATCTAAATATTCCCTGCTGCTGTTATTTCTTGTCTTATCAATACTGCACATGGAGACCAGTGTGCTTCTGCTTTACAGCTTTCAAGAGATGCAACTCCTTAGAGTAATCTCATCTCTAAAATAAAAAAATAATAATTAAAAAAAAAACCACAAAAGAAACAAGTTATGGTATAAATTTTACCTATAGGCCATATTTTTAAGACACCCTGTATTTCTAATTGCTGTCCTTTGGAGTTTGATTTAATTACCTCACATATTTCTTCAAGCTGGTGCCCAAAAATGGACACAGGTATCACCTAATTGATCGTGAAAGAAGCAAACAGATTATTTCACACAATTTTCAAATAATATTTTAACATTCCAGCATTGTGCCTTTTTGGCACAACTATGACATTGCCTCATGTTCCATTTATTTTTTGGCTGTTTTTCCCCAAGAACTACCACCCAGGGGAGGAGGAAATAGCATACAGAACGTTCCATTTTCAATAGCAGTGAACTGTTAATGTGGCACATAACATACCATGAAACTGTAGCAAGTGTGGTGAGCGTTGATGGCTCCCCAGTCTAGCCTTTTAGCTGTCTTCAATCCCAAATGCTAAAACCTCAGATTAAAAGGCAGCTAGCGCAAACTCTGATTTTGTGTCCTGAGAACCTTGGCTCATTGAATAAAGCACCCAGCTCACTCCTCCAGAGGATCTTGACTAATGCAAATCCGTGACATGAACCACCTTAAAGGAAATGGGATGCCTGAACAAGTCATAGGTGCTTGCAGATAAATCCTGTGCGAACCATCCAACAAATTCTACCCTACTTCATGAAGCGCTCTTACCTGACTAATTCTCTTTCTGCCCAGCAGAGAGCATCCAGTGCCAGATGCCTGCACGTTCATAATACAAAGGAGACCTATGCAGTGCCCTCACTCGTACTGAGAAGTATCACAAACACCCACAGATTATCTGGCTACCTTCCTTCACTGGATTTGGCCTATAGTGCAAGGCTAAAGCACTCTTTCATTGCGTAAGAAAGAAGCAATACTGCAAGATTGTTTAACCATGCAGTCTAGGGCATTAAAAAAGCCCATGGCTTCAGGATGAATGAGCTTTTAGGTTTAAAAAAAAGGATGTTAATATTATGTGTAACTAGTTACTTGAAGAGATCATAAGGGATGAAACAAATATTCCATCTCTTCGAGGCTTAAATCAACAGTCTTACTAAATACACATTAAAGGAATGATCGAGCTTGAAGTTTGAAGTAGTAGTTCAGACTAAGCCTAATCTGGCTATAGGTATTCACACTCAAATTCTGTATCAATGAGGAATTCCCACAGTTAAAAACAAAATATTGTGATAAAGGCAGCTACAGAACAGGTAAGACTTCTGAAGAGTTATCTGTGCTTTTCAAGATTCTGTGAATTACCCAATGTACTAAACAGCCAATTGAAGTGATCAGGAAAACCACTCTATCCTTTTCCAGCAAAAGAAATACCAGCTTTAACACTTCTGATATGTGCTGATGTGTGTCAAAACTCATTCTTCCACCCCCAGGCACTTGTGCAATGTCTCAGACAGACAGGAAGTATGCACATGGTTTCATCTCTGGTTAGAGCTCAACTTACTTATCATAATACTAATTTTAAAAATACTCTGTACACAACTCTGCTCAGCAACAATCTGTTCGCTTCTTTAGTTTTAAAAGCTCAACTGTTGCAGTCAGTCCCCACTTCCTCTCAACCAATTATCTAGGCCAAAGCTGGCTGCCTTGTCCTCATATTCATTGCTCTGAAATCCTGCAATCTTGTGGCTATTACAGCTGTGGGTTTTTTAGCCTCTAAGGCATCCCATTATAATGGATTAGGATTTCATAATGCATTTTTCTTAGTACTTAGAAAAAACCTGGTAACAACTTGTAGTTAATACAGTTGCTTATTACATTTCTGAAATGGCAATATTCATAATGCTTTATCTGTTAAAAGGAACAGATGGAATAGGCCTTTTAGTTAAACTCAGGAGAAGAGGAAAAAAAATGGGGGCTATTTAAGAAAAAAGAATCTGATTTTAAGTAAGAAATACACAGTTTCTGCTGTACTCACAACCTAAAATACATAGCTATCTGTGTAAGAATAAAAATATATATTTGTCTGCGAGCTGACAAAATAAATAGCAAGAAGTTATCACAACAGCCTTGAATACTACAGAACTGACACAAAACTTCTAAAAACTTAAGTGCTTTAAGACCCGACTGGTACAAAAATAAGTATATGGCCTCCTTATGTTAGAAATCCAATCAAACAGAACTGTTCTGAACGCATCACATTCATTCACTCATTCAGCAACCTGGTCTAGTGGGAGGTGTCCCTGCAGGGGAATTGGAACTAGATGATCTTTAAGGTCCCTTCCAACCCAAACCATTCTATGATTCTACAATTGTGATTCTATGATTCACTTGTTTTTTCCTGGTAACTTTGAATGATCATCAACATGCAGTTTTGATCATTATGCGAAGTTAGAAGACCAGTCTAATAAAAAGGGTTGAACCAATTCAGTCCTTTAAGAATAAAGCCAGGAATGGTAGGATAAATATTCTAAGATCTGTCTACCTGCAGAAAAAAAAAAAAAAACAAACAAAAAAAAAAATGTAGCCATCAAAAAATCAAATAAAATGTGTTTAAACAATCAAAGCTGGTGACAGACACTACCTACTGTCAACAGTAGTTCTTTCTGAAACTTGGGGAGTGTGGGGGTGTGTGCTGCTACAGGATCACCACCACCAGTTAAACAGATGGTGTGTTCTTTCATGTTTCTTTTGTGAGCTGAATTAACAACTTACAAGTGCAAAAGGGGAAGGCCTTGGTCCTCCAAATCTACATGAATGATGCCTCTCCTTTTCTATCCTCCCTTTTGCATCCGTTCTGGTACGCCTTTGATTAAAGGCTAAAGTGATTCCACTCACCAATTCAACAAATAGCTATTTGGTTTTGTTACTTTTGCTAAACTAGTTTTCTTCCACTTTAGTGAGCTGAATTATTTCACTGTAAGATCAAACACCAGAGTTAAAGTGGAAGAGGAGAAACCAATGGGTAAACTGGCAGTCTGCCTCAAACTACAACATGAAGTAGCACTCCGTAATCATTGTTTAGAATTTGTAATGTTCTTGCAAAAAAATACAGAAATTTCAAAAACTAGAAAATATTCCTCTTCCCCACCATTTCCTGTATGTATGTGATAGCATTTGCTAGACTTACCTTTTCATTGCACACTCTAGATTTCTAACTTCTTTTTTACCAAATTCTAAAAATTAAATGTATGAAGCCCCTGGATGAGGAAGATGGCATTTACCACACTAATTGCGTTTTGGTTTTTTTTTTAAATAACTAGATAATCAAGCTAACCCTCTCTTCTTCAAATGATCCTCTAAACTGAGCTTCATCCCTGAAAGTAAGTCAGAGATCTGGACATCTAACAAACAGCTTTCAGTCCCCAACATCTCCACTAAATCCCTGAAGTGGCTTTAAACTGGCTGAAAGCACTTCAGTACTGGAGTATATGCAAGGTCAAATGTAAGTTTGTATTCAAAGCCTAATCTACTTGGATAGCACTCAAAAAAACAGTTCATGTTAAGTTTTATATCCACTACACGCTATTTGCAAACAAAGCAGGTATTAGCTTTTCCAGTGAAACATTTTTTTCAGATGAAAAAATATTGGTTCAACTGAGCATTCTGTAGGAACAGACTGTTTATTTTAATAGGAAACTAGCAAAGCACCATTACCGCTATATTACAGAACCAACCAAAATAGGTGGATTTTTTTTATTATTCTGTTTTTGTAAAATAAGAAGTCCAATCTTAAACTAAGAACTAATTTCAGGATGAATTTCAAAAATTTCAGAATTTCCCACAAAATAGAAACTTGGCTTAATTAAATTTATAAATGGGATCGGTCCTGTCAAAAATAACAGTATGTTGGGTTTGGCATTCCAAAAAGTGTGACATTTAATGACCAGACTACAGAGAACTTGTACCAAGACAAGGACCCAGTGTTGATACAATATTTAAAAGGCCTTCAAGGAGCAGAGATCTACAGTAGAACAAGAAAAGTCTCCAAAACCATACAGCTGTACAAGCAAGATTCCTCAGAACAAGTCACTGCCACGCACAGGAAAGGATAAACCTTAACTACATTGAGTTTAATAGCAGAGGCAGACACTAAAACACACTGGATCCAGAAATCTTGATACATAATGCTTACATCCGTAATGGCAAAGAGGTCCAAATATGAGAAAATATATTCTTTCAATAGTCTCGTGGTCTTGTGTGGATTTAACCTGGGAGCACAGTAGCACCGTTTGACATAGCACACGCACTCAAGGATACACTACAGTTACAGGAATATGGCTATGCAGACTTCTTCCCTCCTTCACAGAGACTGTCGTTGCTATTAAAAAAGTCAACTAAAGGAAGGCGAACTATCACTACAAAGATAATTTCAGTCAATTACACCTCTGGCATCTAGTTTCTTCTGCAGAATTCAGACTTGGTGAAGATATAGTCATCTAAGTCCCCATTTCAGACTATATTAAATTAAAAGAATATAGCACGAAGTTATCTTACCTACAGAAAAAAAAGTTCTATTCTCTCCACCAACTTGCCTTTTGCTTTTCATCTCAGATTCACCAAGATCCAAACACATGTAACAGAACCTGAAGACGCACTTAAGAACAGTCAAACCAGGCTCTCCTTTGCTTTCTCTGCTTGCTCTGCAGAACTGTCCTCAAACTTCTCCACTGGCTTCAGCAAATTTAGCATACACAGACCAAAAGTCTTTCTTCCTTTCTAGCTCAGCACCAGCAATAACTTTTAAGATTCTCCTTTTGCAAACCAGCCAAAATCAAACATTTTCCATTTATTTTGAGGTTTGGATGATCTTTGAATTCAACTAGATGCATACACTAATCCCTAGACTTTTCTTTAGGTTTTAGTGTAAGCAAATCCTTATTTGGAACATTTTGGCAGATCTTCATTCCTGGTCTGAACTACCCTTTTATTCCTAGTCAGTTACCTGCTATTCTTTAGTCTCCAGGGAAAAACATTACACAAGAGCTAACAAAACACATCTCATTTGGATAAAACAACTAATACACTAAGAGTGCAATATTTTGGCTTAAAAATAGTTAGCCCTTGTATTTGGCTTTCCTGGAATTCCCTATGTCACAATTATGCAATTGAAACAGCTAATATATCAGGAATATAAAACTGGAATTAAATTCAAAGGCAAGCTAACCAACAAACTGAACCTTTTAAAGAACTGCAGATAATTTCTAGATACTAAAATATATACATATGTGTTTGAGGAGGGTGTATATAAATACATGTCAGCCTGACCACTATTACTTTTGCAGCATAAATTTTGGAAAGTAGAGATTAAAAGTATTATGCTTTATATGTTTATCTATACTGGTCTCTTTGCAATGTACTTGGCATGACACGTTCTAGAAATATTTTTCAGTGTCCTGCAGATTATCCTTTCCTATGTTTTTTCCATTTTACAGTAAGTCAGCATTTTTCTCTCCAAACTTCCTATGAAGAGGATTCTTCTTCCTAACAAACAATTATTTAGCATTACATTCATTAAGATACAAATAGTATACAATAACCATACGCATGCAAAACAACAGTAGTACCTTAGGCTTCTTATGCATGCATCTTTACCTGCATCTTTTTATGATGTCTGGAGTACAGTCTTACCATCCTTGAACTGCCTGTAAGTCCTACTACAATACAAACATATAACTACATACTATCTTTCTGTATTGCAAAAATATTACACTTTAAAAATAGTAAAAAAATTCTCCAGCTTTCTCTAACAGTAAAAAACTGTGAGGGCAAAAAAACCCACGGGAATTTAAGGTACCTATTATATTTGCAAAAAAAACCTATATACATGCAAATACATATAATTACAAAAGGAGAGTTGCATTATACAAAGGTTTTTTTCAAACTTTTCAATGTACTGATTTTCCCCTAAAATTCTAGTGCACCTATGGGTCCCTGAATAATGAACAGACCTATCAACAACAAGCCTTCTTGTCTTAATTATATCTTCAGATCTCCTTAGAAGCAAGCTACAGAACCCACTGCACCTGCAGATCACTGGTTGAAAACCAGTGCATTAAAGACACTCAGAAGACAGCTTTTGGAGTCAGCAAGGTTAAAGGAAGTGAAGTATTAGCATGACTATACACATACTTGCACTATGCAGAAGCATCCAAGCAGCACTAAACCAGATTCAAATTAAGTTTAGTCTGCCGCTACTATAAAACGGTTGGTTAAGACTACAGAAAGCTCCCAGTCAACAAGAGCAGAGAGTAGATCGGTTAAGACTGTAGCTATACAATTCACATAATCAATTATCTGAGCCTGGAAGAGAAAATAACATTATTTTCTGTTAAATCTACTGGTGTTTTCTTACGAGCACCTGTTGGGCCACTGTTGACATATATCGACAACCTTACAGAATACAGATACCTTAACTAAGCTGGACCCTGGATAGCTAAGGGAGCACAGAAATTAGTACAGGGAGCAATTTACCTGAAAAAACTACAGTAAATTATAACTCATGCTGAGTAGTCCGACAAGCAGACTACTTCCATATTGGCACAGGTACCTCTGCACAACATTGCACCGTAAACATCCCAAGAGAAGTAGCAAGTAAGTGAACCTGAAGTTATCCCAACAAAAATCCCATGCTGCTTTCCCAAATCATAGCACAAGGCGATCCATACCTCAAATCAACTTCCAGTTGAGCTACTACAGGTGATGTTAAATTTAGAGAGTCTTGCTGTGGCAGAACATTCTATTGAATAAACTTTGTTTTCACTAATGTAATCTTCTGCCAGAAAAATGCAATTATTTTTCACAGTGCCCTTTTCTTTCAGACAGACAAGTTCCTCAAACTGTTAAGTAAATTGTAATTCCTCCCCCCGTTCCACAAGTTGTAAAAAGCCAACAGCTTTTCTGCATGTCCCACTTTCCCCAGATTAATAGAAAGAAATGCCAGTGCCATGTCTTCTGAAGGAAGTCATATGTAACTCAGTACAGTTTTACATGGATTTTAAAAGAAGTTATGAGTGAAATCTTATGTCCATAGTTTTTATTTGTTGCCTTTTGTCTTCATAAAAACTAGTGTTCCTCTAAGAATATTCTTCTATGAGCTAGTTTTACAAGTTTCCTAACTTGTAAGAACACAATTCATAACTTGTAGAAATCTAACAAATATAAGCACACATACAAACTCCTGTCTCATCTCAACACATTTTCTGATAATACTACAGACCAAATATTCCTGCATGGAATTACAACATTTGTCTTCCAGAGTTCTTCTCTACCTAAACGTAAGAGTTCACTATTTAAGCTTTAGGTTTGTGAAAGAAGGTTTGGGGGAAAAAGCTAAATATAATCCATATGGCAATTATTCAAAGAAGAGATGCAAGTCTTTCCTGTTCAACTAAGTTCTACTATTTGAAAACACTTCCAAGAATTTTCCATCAGAAAATACCTGCAGCAAACCAAGAACGCAAGCATTAGAAGTAACACAAATATTAAGAGAAATAACCAGTTGAAGATGAGTTTAAGAGGAGATTTGTCAAGTGCTGCATAATTATGAGTAGTTTTAACATATTTTATCTGTGTGCTACGCACAAAGTGAAAGTGCCACCGTAGTACTACAGGGAATTAGAACAATAGAGAAGCAGCTAGTATTCAGCTAGGTTAAAGTTCCCTTCAAAGGTTAAGGAATTAAAGAACCTAAACTACTTGTTTCATACCTTTTATCCAATTTAACTGCCCAGAATGCATCAGTTCCTTTGGCTACTCATTGCTGCACCTGTTTCCAAAACATCTTCAGCTGGCTTAGCCTGTGACTAATGGCAGCCATTTCCAGGGAGTGGCTATTTAAGGAAAGATCCTTGCTGTGATTCCACAAAACTCTTCAACATGTTAAAGAACAGAGACTAAAATTTTTGAAGTTGCATAGGTGATATAAGACTCTATTCACTGCTTTCAAGTGTGCTGAAGCTATTCTCTAAAACCCATTTTTTTTTCTTAAAAGTCTTTAAGCCTCTTATATTAAAACCTCCTTTTTTTTTTAGCCTCTTTTCAAAAAGTAACATTTGGGATGACTAAAGTGAAAGAGAAAATAAATCTATTAAGTTTTACTTGATTGTCTTCTGTACGTCAACAATTCTACTGTTACTTTCCCTGTGAAACCTCATTCTGTTCTGAAAAGCTCAACGAGAGGCATCCCAAGAGGTCTTCGGTACCCAACAACGCAGCATTCTCACAATGCCTATTAATAAAATATCAGTGTCTCTGTCAAATCAGCAGGTTACAGTATCAACTACATCTCACTGAAATTCTAATTAATTATATTTTTATGAACAACATTTTTTCCCTAAGCCTAAAATGATTAATTGAAGTGAAATTCTGAAATACACAGTTTAAAGAACAAACCTCCCAATACTACCACATGACTGATTAGCTCACTATAATATTTGTTTTCACAGAAATATCATGCCTCATCACTGCTAGAAGCAGAACACTCAGCTAAAGAGTTCACACTGGCCCTTCTAAGCAGTTGAGGTGTGCCCACATACTCATTCCTGTACTTGGCTGGAATGTCATTTCAGTGGGCGCAAAAGCTGTAGTAAGAGAAACTGCCAGCCTAAAGAAAAGATGTTGCAGTTCCTTTAAGACTGAGGAGTTTTCCCATAAACAAAGGGTAGTGCCATTTGCAGATGGCATTCAACACTGCAGATGCAGTGTATTTTTTTCCTTTCCAGGTTTAATTCTGAGCAAGCGTAGTAAGGATATTCAGCTACAGCAATAAGACAGCAAAGTTCTGGAACTGTATCTGGGTATGTCTGGAATCAAGCACCTGAAGTATACCATCTTCCTTTTTTTTTTTTAATATATTTCTATGAAGATCATAAAAGCCAATTTTCTTCCTCAAAATTCCAGCTAAGTAAATACAGTATACACAACTAGAGAAACTCGATCAAGCCAGCTTAAGTATCATGAGTGATTTTTATTCCACGTAATAGATGCTATGTTTGACACTTATTGTCAGACCATAATTAAGATTTTATTACACCATTTCAAATGTTCAATTAAGTGCTGTTGCACAAGTTCTTCCAGTCAGAAACAGGTAGGATTGTTCTCTATTTTAATGCAAAATAAAGTATAATTTTACTGAACTGAAATCAGAGCTACTGAAGATACATAAATAAAAATAGTCCACTCATTTAAAGCTGACCTACTACCACTTTAGTTGTTATCTAGATGCTACCAATGCCATGTACATTACCAGTGAAAAAAGTCTGTCATAGGGGGACATGCACCTATCTCTCTATCATTGATATACTATTATTACCCTGTGATCAAAAGAGAATTTTTCTACTATGTAGAATATAATAAAAGAACTCATTCACTTTACTTGCCTCTCAAAACCTGAATCACCCTACACTAGTAGGTATACACATAAACATATACTCTATTATCTGAGAAAAGTCAATGTGTGAAATAAAAGATTTATTTTAATACAGTGAAGTATGTTTAACTTATCAATCCAAATATTTTGGCTACCATCAGGCAAAGTAAACTGATATCAGAGTATTAGCTCAACAGTCAAACAATTACCAACAAAGAAAAACTGAATTACTGCAGACATACACCAAATATACATACTAATACTTTCTGTAACTTAATGTTACATTATCACAGGGAACACAGTTAAAACAGCAGCCTCAGCAGCCCAATTCCGAAATGGATCAAGAATAGTAGAATATATTTGAAGTGTGACTCTGCAGGTTCCAGCCCATGCATCCAATACCACCCATCATGAGGTGACATCTTTTGTAGTACTTAATTTTTAGGAATGTAAAAGCTGCACTAGTAATCTGTAAGTAAAGGAATGAATCCAAGCTTTAATGTCTTTTACATTGTCCAATGTTGGAGGAAAATAGGCATGAAATTCCCATGAAGATGACAACACTGCACTGTTACCCAAATCATGTTCTATGGGTAAATGTATGTGGACTGTCATTATAAAGTTCTGGAAGAGCACCTCAGAATAAATCTGCATTCACAAAATGGAAATTACTTAAATTTTAATTATTGTCTCCATTTTTGTCTCTTTTCCAGGCAGCGAGGTATTGGTACATATCATACTCTAATTTTTAAACTATAGCACAGTCTTACTTATGCTAAAGCGCTTCACTATCTCCCTTGATGCACATCTAGTATGAAAACCTTCTAAAGAAATTAAAGTAGAAATTTAGAAAATTATTGCTATGTTTTCAAAAACACTTTTATATTTATGGAAGCACAAAGATTAAGAATTATATATATTTTGTTTCAAGTTTAGTGATTTAATTTGAGGTAACATTGATTTAATATTATAGCAACCATCTATCTTTCAATAAGCAGTGCAGAAGAACTTAAAAAGTGAAAGCATATTTATTCCATCAGAATTTCCTGAATTCTGAAATGCTGGTGTAACATGTACTCATTTCCAAAATGTCTCAACTCTTTACTATTTCTCCCAGGAAAAGAAGTTACATTAACCTAAGTGTCACAGCACTAACAAAAAGATTAAGCTAACACTCTTTCACTTAAACACACATACAGGATACTGGAAAGTCTATCTTTCACCATTATAAATTAATTTAAAACATTTTTTGTGATCTTAGAAGAATGCATTCTGCATTCTTAAGAATTTTTGAATTCAAGAATTCTACTTTAAGAAAACATGAAAGGGACTATTTTAAATGTACAAATAGGAGATTTAGCACCTGCAATCTGCTGTTGAGAGGATAGCTGAAATTCTGAAGGAAAAAAACTATCACAGTGGATCAGGTTGCCCCGCCACAAACTGAAACACTTTCTTCAGATCAGAAGAGAATGTGAAAAAACAAACACAAAAAATTACTCCCTATTACATTATTTATTACCAGCCGAAACCTTGCATCAGCTACACTTGGTTCTGAATTTTGCTGAAGTCAAATCCCATTTCCCTGCCCTTAGAAAGACGGTGTAAACAATGAACAGTAGTAAGTCAGAAGGTCACCTAAGAGGGAAAAGGGAAAGGATCCCAGACAAAAGCTGAGTAAGAACCCCAGCTCTTGGAAAGGAAGGTAACAAATGTCATCCAAATTTTTGCATTAAGTTTCTGGTAAGAAGCAGAAAGTATCGTACACATTACTCTACCATCTCCAACTGCCATAACTCCTGATTGTCTCTGCGTCTGCACTAATCTACCCATAAATATATGGGCTTTCTTAACATACAAAGAATCAAAAGCTTGACTTCTCTTCCCTTCGATTTCCATATCAAAGTAAGAGGGATGTAATTTATCCCCAAATTATTGTTTCCAACTGTTTTGATTTGGAATAAAGGTAGCACAATTTCTTAATTCTTCCACTCAATGGTAAAAATACATATTGTCAGAATGTACTAACATAAATATCAGTTACATGAAGATTGCAACCTTTACAGAATAGGAATGTAATATTTGTAAATACTCTTCTGCAGAAAAATAGAATACCAACCATTTATCTACTTTGGGGGGAAAAAGACATTATTATTATTAATGGCATTCTTTCCAAGTGTTGAATAAGAACTTGAAGGGAGTAGGAGAAGCAAAGCTTATGTTGGCCTCCTTAAAAAATACTTTAAATACTTTCTTTTTTGTGTCTAATACTATCTCTTCTTTAAAACCTGTCTATTTTTTGAACTTGGAATCAATGTTTATCCTATCAAAAACTAAATTTTATTCATCATCTTCAAGGCACATCAATTCCTTTTAATCTTTTCACTCAACACACTCTAGAAAACATGGACTTCAAACCTAGAGAAAAGTGCAGCGTTCTAGCTAGTAAGCAAGCCTAGAAAAACCTCTACGGCAAGTTCACATGTAGACAGTTTACAAAATGTTTAGCCTAATGACTGCAAACTGCTAACTTGGCAGAGGGATGATGAAGAAGGTGTGTTCAGAAGCAGTTTAAACCAATCCAAATGAGTCCCTGTGCACTACTACTTTCCTCTCCTTGCTTTCTCCATTCCAGTGGTAGGGATCAGCCAGGTCAGGGACTGGCTGCAACTGAAGAGCATATATATTTTATTGTTGTTGAGTTAATTTCAGTTTGATTCAGTCCACCCTGGGACCACACAAATGTACTGCTGGCACAAAAGACAACAAAAATAAACAACCAGGAATGAAAGGAGACAAGACTGCATTCTTCCATGACCATACAAGCTTAATTTGACAAACTATGAAACCAAATCCTTTGCTGTAGGTTGCTGGAGCACAAACCAACTGATTAAACAGTAAGAACAACAGCAAACTTGCTCTTCTGCCCAAGAGAATTGTTATTCACCAGGTAGTCCAAGCTGGGTGATCTGCCGCCCAACACTCAGTTTGAATGACTGATGAAAGCTATCTCTAAACAGCGTACTCCTTAAGGTGGTCTGCCGAAGTCACGATCAAAGACTACGTAATATGGGAATTCTGGATGCTTTTGGCATACTGACTACCCTTTTCACTCCAGATGACATGCAGACTTGAAGACAACAGCAATGGGAGCAAGTAACTCCAGGTTAACTGGAGATTACTATTGCTTTTGCTCACAGTAAGGAAAATGCCTTCTCATATAAGGTAGTACAATGTTTCTGCTTAGCTCTTAAGAAAAATCTTCTTCATGATGCTCCCCCACAGGTTCAGGAAACCCCAAAATATTACTCCACGTTCAATTAATTAATATACACTCACTAAGGAAGTCACTGTCACCCTTGGTCGCACATAAAGCAGGTGGGTCACCTCAGTCCTAGGTTTTCTACAGGTAACTCAGCAACACCCTCCACCACCCCTGCTCTGACAGTCTCACACAGCTGCCTTTCCAGAGCTTGCTTATAAAAACACTTCTTGCTAAACAGGTCATGACTGCTTTACATGCTGCCTTCCAAGCCAAAAAAAAAAAAAAAAAAAAGAAGCACAATAGTGCTTTATTGAGTTTCTTCCTCGGTTCAAACTAATCTTCAGAAGGAAAATATATGTCTTGTCAAGTATAGAATATCAAAGTGGCTTGCTGTCTTTTCCATACATGAATTCCCTGAAATATCCTCTCATCTGGTCACCCCATGTCAACAAAAAAAAGAACAAAAAAACCCCTCCAAATACACAGATTTATGACTTTCCACTGAAACCTTTTAAAATAATTATTAAACCACATATTAAATCACTAACATTTAGTTTATGCATAGGGCTAAACAATTTTCCTTAGCTCCCTGCAGGCCTTTTGAAATCTTCTAGAAATCTTTAAAAATCCATTCCATGCACACACAAGCAAATATTCAGCAAGTGGCAGTAAGTACAGTAACTGGACAAGACTGGAAGTGCTACATAGGAAAGCAGAAAAGAAGTTTTTGTTACAGAAGCGTGCCAACTAAAGAGCAAGCAGCTATACAAGCCCTGACTTACCAACATTTCTCAACTCTGACCTGAATCATATTTAAGGCAAAAAACAGTTCAAAACTCCTGTTTAATCAGTTTTGTACATTTCTGTAAAAATAGCTGAAGTGCCTACTACAGTTAAGTAGAACTACAGAGAACCTACTAGAGCATTTCACAACACGTTAACTACTTTCAGGTAAGTACAAACTGACAAATAATCTAGCATTTGGATGGCTCTGAATCACATTAGGGTGCCACGTACATTTAAGCTCTATTTTTTTCTATGAAGTTTGTTACGTTTTTCAAATCCTATTATAAAAGCATATATTTCTAAAAAGTAGGTATCTATAGGATTTAAACAAAAATTTGAAACCAATTTGCGATAACAGTATCATTTCCATCTTTCTCAAAGCCAGCCCTTTTTTGTACTAGTTTACATAACCATCGAAGCACACCGGTTAAGTATTTGACAATGACTGTAAAGCTTAATACTTCAAAACCACTGCATTTTGTTTTGAAAGACTTCTCAACTACAATGCAAAATTTCTTTGAAAACACAGACACACAACGCGCATCACAGCATGCTTCCGCACTACGTACTTGTTTCAGATTACAAAGTGAACTGAATAACCATCTGAGTGTTCTAGTGAAGATATGCATATTCATGATTCTGTCTACTAACATTTTTCTTAGACAGTATCCTGATACAATAGTCATGCTACTGTCAGTGTGTTGATCCAAAAATCCTTCACCAACTTTGATGATAATAATACAGGCAACTTAACTTTTCTAATGCTCATAGTTTATTACAACTTAAGTCTTCCCAGTCTAATGCAGCCTTTTTTCCACTAGGTGGTCTAATTGAGTCCTTATCAATACACTCAACTACTGAACAGTCACATACTAAACATGCAGATTTGAGTTCAAGACTTCCATGTTATTTAGCCACTGTAAAATGTACTAAGATTAGTATTTCAAAAGTGCAAATAACCAATTTCAAAATAACGTAGATTATTCCAACATGACTTGTAATTGCTTGGTGCAAGTGGTGTTTGCTTTCCTATCTACATAATTGTGCAAGCATGAGGAAGTCAATAATTGCCTCTGATCACATGTTCAAACTGAAATATCAGGGCAGAATTTAAGAAAATCATTTTTCATAATGCAAAAAAACAAATGACAGGGGAAAACCACCTCTTAAGACTTACCTGTTCTCCTACATCCAGCACAAAAATTACTCTAATGGTACTCTTCATCTATTCCTCTATCAATCTCCATTTCTGCTGTAATTCAAATAGTTAACCACAAAGTGAAAGGTCACTACATTCCATGACCGGTTTCCAGCCTGCATAAGAGCAATAGGACTTTCAGCTGACTTGTGCTCGAAGTTGGAAATTAGTGACTGAAAAGTTTACTGGATATTTCACTTTTGTCCCCTGCCGTACTGGCAGAGAATACGAGCAACAGACTGATCAGCTTTAAGGGAAAGCAGTCACAGCATCAGTGTGCACGAGTGATCTCTGTGGAGAGCTACAGACGTCACTAGGAAAGATTACTGAAACCAAAAAGTAACTTCAAGATGAATGAAACCAAAACAAAAAAATCAATCATAAACTGTACACATGGCTTCCTTTATTTGTTAGTGTGGCAGCTTTGAGTAAGCACTCAGGAACACCTAGGGCAATCAGATAGAAATATCTGAAAAATATTAACATGCAAATAGCATCAAGACACTTAAACAATCATTTTATAGATCACTTAATTCATAGTGCATTGCTCTAGCTTCTGGGATATCCACTATTTTTATCTCCCATCAGCAGTGAACTTTTTAACTGCTGTGGGTGTATTACCCTCATTCACATATTTAAATATCAAGCACACACCATGATACATACTAAAAATCTCAGGAGCATTTACAACAGTTCTTAGTACAAATCATTGGTGAAACTGAGCTTGTGTTTATTTCTTTCTTTAAAATCAGCGACTCTGCTTTCCTGGAGTTAATTTCCTGACTTTGAGGAAAAAATAAAAACAAACTATAATAACGTTTTTATATATATTGCTACCTACTTAGTAGGTAGTAATTTGATGGCACGCAATTAGTTTTTAAATAATCAAACAGATTCTACATGCTTCTGAAGCATACTTAATGCAAAAAGACCTTATGCAGAAGGTGCTTAAGTTAAACAAACAAAAAAGTGTTAGCTACAACATAAGAATCATCTTAGACATTACCTGTACAACTGTATTAACTACTATCAGAGGTCATTCAACACAGGAAAAAGCCTGATTTAGTAGAACATCACAATAACGAGCATAATTATGTCAAGATTTCAATAGTCCTTGTAAGACACATTTCAGTATTTCAAGACTGCCTTCAAGTGTTCTTTGCAGTCCATGGGAGGACCACTTAATAGGCTAACGTTACTAGTTTATACAAGGGACTTTATTTACTTGGATTAAGTTGGGTTATTGTGGGGACAACAATTATGCCAACAGCTTTGGAGGTGGTAATCTCTTAGCAGGCAGCACACCTCTCTTGTCTCAGAGGGTTCCAAAATGCAAGAGCATGAGTGACTTACAGCTTTCTATCAATACGACTTGGCGCTCCTAAATATCTCTCACTGTGTTTTACAAAGAATGATAAACATTCTATCCATACTACACACATGGGAAAAATTAGTAAAGCTAAATTAGTTGTTCAAGTTCACCCAAAGGGACAAAGTTACCAACAAGGAATACAGTTCTAATGCTCTACACACTGGAATACACAACCCTCTGCACCTGAAGGAATGACCAAGGCATAAATCAAATCAGAGGCCTGAATCGTGCAGTCAGCAGCAAGTCTGCAGTCAGCAAACTTAAAGTAAGTCTAGGCCTTAAAGCATTAAATCCTCTACATGCTGAAGTGTCCTTGAGGCATAGTCTTTCAATAACTTACAAAATAAATGCACATAAATATACAGTCATATTTAAACAGTATCTCAATCTAGTATAGTCAATGTTACCTTGCAGTGATACAAACAGAAAGCTAATATTTTTCTTAAGCACTCTCCTTACTGCTTCTCTTGGACTAACTTGTATCCTTGTAAACTTACAACATAAATTACAAACTTAAGCCAGGCAGAAAGACTGATGCACTGTATTACTCCTTGAATTCTTAAAAAACAGTCTTGTTTAGACTGTTGAATTTCAGAAATTTCTGTTGAGCTACAGTTCTGTTAAAAGTTTCACTGTAACAACTGAAGCTTCAATGTAATGACTTACAGATTAACCTCACTGAACATTACAGGGCACAGTAAATAAAGTACTAGGAGTTCTCTCAAGCATATGTAAGCTTAATGCTACCCACACACAAATTGCAAAAATTCAAGACTTAAACTTAGCATATGAACACCCTGGCAGAATTAATCCATATTTAAAAAAGAAATAAAAATGCAATATGAGCACAAATCTTATCAAAGAATAAGATGGAAGCTTTTTTTAAAAATATGGCTCTATTAGCAAGTTTCTGTGTCTGGTACTTTAAATTTAAACATTTGTTATACGTTCAATTCCGCCTGAACTGGGTCTCTATCACTATTTCACAGAGAACTTTGCATTCCACTTGTGATCCGACCTCCTCATCCTCCCAACTGTCTATCTACATATTTATATGGCTCTGTAACCACAGCATCTGAACCTAATCTCTATGGTAACGGTAAGATTTGTTTACATGGAAAAAGAATATTAGAAATGTATGCAAATTTAGCTGTCATTTAAAGAAGTGTTTTTCCTTCTGGGGGAAAACAGCTGCCTATACTGCCTCCTATTTCTCTTGCTTCCATCTCCTGAATCTCCACCCAGCAAAGCCACATTTGGAAAGCTCCATATCATACTACTTCAACAGCCTGTTGTTATAAATGCATAAATAGTTTACTTTAATGAGAAAGACGTGTGCAGTATTTTAGATCTTAACACTTGTTAAAGAAAGATCATAGGGAGGGCAATTAAAACATGATTTTTTAAAAGATACTGTCGTTAAGTCACTAAAGAAAAAAAAACATGCTAAACCTTTAAACGCTATACAGAAAGACTGTTTGCTGCTCAGCAACTCAGATCAATCTAGAAAATTAACACAGTCCATATAATTTACCATTTCCAGCAGTGAATACAGTGCTAAGTACACATTTTACATAATACTCATTCACAGACAGAAGGCACAACTCTGATACTGCAAGATCCCACGTACAGACCTCTCTTTCTGATTCATAAATACCAAAGAGCTGATGTATGACAGGTTTGTAACAATTATTTTTTGTAAGATTTACAGTATTTTGAAATGAGATTTACTGCAGCCCAGCAGGACCGGGAGCTGAATTACACGGGGGGTCATGATAACATAAATGGCAGTTTGAGCAAGACATCATCAGCAAAATGGTAAAAAAAATAGCAATCTCAGTTGTTAAAAACTACTTTTACGTACACAGATCTTTGCCACGCAGCAATACAATTTTTTCTATAAAACTTACATAATATATTGAAAATAAATAGTCTAGAAAGGCCTAAAAGAAGAAAAATAAGCAACAATGAGGTATGTGAATGCTACATGGCACTGAGAAGAAAACTAGAACCTGTTTGAAAATCTTTCTGCACCTTACAGCAGTCATTTCACTGCAGAGAATCTTACATGCAGAGAATCATATCAAGATTATTCAGCCAACAAAACTCCTATTAACAAACAGAAAGTAGGTAAATCTACCATGTAACCTCTGTTCAAGTAAACACGGTTGTATAGCCAGCATTTCCCCTGCAACATTACTTTCTCAAGCAGGGTGCCTGTCCCCTGCTCCTCCATGAAGCAAGCTCAGCCCAGGCAGCCATGTCCTTATTCTCCTACAAACAATGTTTCTGAAGGAGAACAACCCCCGCTCAGCGAACTTACAGTTTCCCCCACCATAACGCGATGGAGCAAAAGCCTGCCCCACCGTCAGCAAGCGAGCGAAGGCACCGAAACACAGCAGCGGGGCGAAGCAGCCCGCAGTCTGCATCTGCACCAGCACCGAGACCCGCACCGGGGTCGGGACAGACGGACTGACAGACAGGACAGCATTTCTTCATGCGACCCTCCCTTCTTTTCCCTCCCAGCCACACACGCGTGTGTTTTACCTTCATGGTGAGCTCAGGCTGCGGTAAAAGCCTCGATAGGGGCTGAGCGGCCGAGGCTGGACCTGGAATTTAAAACAAAGCGCTAAGGCACCGCACCAGCCGCTCGCATCGGGCGGGGGGAGGGGAGGCAGGCATCGGGGTGGGGGCGCCGGGCTCCTCACGAAACTCCCCTTTTCCTTCCCCGGATCCCCCTTTTCTCCCCGGTTATCCCCCTCCCCTCTTTCTTCGGCCGCTGCTTCCCCTCCAGCCCCCACACACCGCGGCTTCCCCTACACTCGCTGCCATTGACGCCATTTCTGTCAGAGGAGGAGAAACTTGCCACAACAACAACCCACCCTCAGCCTCTCCGGCTGCCGCGGGGCGGGGGGGGGGGGGGGGAAGGCGTCCCCGGCCGCCTCCCCGGGGCGCAGCGCCCCCTCCCCAGGCACCAAGCGGCGGGAGGGGACCCATGGAGGGGTCCCAGCCCTGGGTACAACCCCCCCCCCTCCACACTTTACTGCGGGGAACCGGAGAGAAGGAAGGAGGAGAGAGGAAGGGAGGCTCTTCCTCCATTGTACGAGAAAGAGTGCCCGTGTGCGCGGCAGGGGAGCGGGGTGTCGGTAGCAGTCCCCCCTCCTCCCCCACGCTTTTGTAGGGGCTGCGGCTCCGGATCGCGGCGGCTCCTCCTCCTTTCCCCCCCCCCCCCTCAAATAAAGGAAAGCGCTGACTCCGCGGCAGGAGTTTCAGCAGCAACAGCCGCAACTCCCCGGCTGGGCGCAGCGGGTCCGGGCGGGGGGAGAGAGGGAGGGCGGGAGGGCGGTAGGCGGCGGAGGGGAAGAAAAGGAAGAAGAAGAAAAGAAGGGAGTGGGGACGGGGAGGGAGAAAGCGAGGGGGGCGGGGAGAAAGGGGCCCGACCTGCTCGGCGGGGACACGGAGCGTGTGTGTGTGTGTGGAGGAGGGGGCTCCGTCCCCTCTCGGCGGAGAGGGCTGAAGAAGCCGTCGGTCCCTCCCGCACGCAGCCGGCACCCGATCCCCCTCCTCCCCCGCCCCGCCGCTGGGTGGTTTTGGGGGAGAAGGGGGGGGGGGGGGGAAGGAGAAGGAGGATCGGCGAGTCCCGCCGCAGTCTCGCTGCGAGGAGAAAAACAACCGCCCCCCTCCCCCCCGCACGCACGCCCCGCCGCCGCCGCCGCCCGGCCTCGCGCACCCCCCGGGGCCCCGCGCCGCCTCCCCACCCGCCGACGACAGGGCCGGGGGGCTCCTTTCTCCGCCTCGGTGCCGTTACCTTTGTTTCGCGACGCCCGCCCGCTACTCCCCCGACCCGAGGTGGGGGGGGGAGGAAGGGAACGGGAAGAAGCCTCCTCTCAGCTCCGGGCCCCCTTCGGCCGGCCTCGGCCCCCACTTAACGCTCCGGCAACGGCTCTGCTCGCGGCGGCTCCGCGCGGCGGGGCCGATCCGTCCTGCGCGGCCCCGGCGGTGGCGGTGGCGGCGGCGGCGGCGACTGCTCGGCTCGGAGCCTCTCGGTCCCCCTCCCCCTCCCACACCGACTGACTGACTGACGGACGGGCCGAGGCACGCCCCTCTCCCCGCCTCCTCCATTGGGCCCCGGCGCGCAGAGCCCGCCCTTCCCTCAGCCCCATTGGCCGCTGCATCGGAAATACTGACATCATTTTTCTCCACTTCTGTGGAAACCGAGGCTGGACTCCCGGGGAGCTCATGGGTGACGCAGTTCTCGCTTGCCGCTGCTCCCGCCTCGAGAAGCGGCTCAGCGCGGGAGACGGACTACATCTCCCAGAGTGCACCGCGCGCGGCCGCCGCCGGGGGCCGGATCCCTCGCCGAATGCTAATGAGCGGAGGGGGCGGTGCCGGCGCCTGCGTGCTGGGGCGCTGGTGGCGCATTTTCCCCCAAGAGGGGAAGGTGGCGCCTGGTGAAGCGGAAGGGGGTGGTGCTTTGAGTGCCGCTGCCGCCACTCCAGGAGCGGAGACTGCTCGGGGGAGCGCGGGGCGCGGCTCCGGCTGGAGGCGGCGGCGGCGAGGCGAGGTGAGCGGCGGCTGCCCGCCCACGCTAAGGCCCAGGGCGCGGGGCTGCTCCGCGCCGCCTGCCCGTTATCCCGCCGTTGCTGGTGGGGTCCGGCGGGGGAGCGGGGTGCGCTCCCCGGAGGAGCCGGCCGTTCTCATCCGCGCCGGGTCGGGTGGTGGAGGGGGAGCGGGTGCCGCCGCCGCCCCGCCCAGGAGGGGCTGACGGGCGGCCCGGAAGGGGGCCGGGAAGGGGCTGAGGGGAAGTGGGGCCGGAGCCGGCGGCCGCCGTTAACGCTGGGCGGCGCCGGGCGGGCGGGCTGACTGACTGAGCGCTCTCGGAGGCCGGGGCTGCGGCGGGCGGGCGGCGCTTCCCTCCCCGGCGACTGAGCCCGGCTGCCGTCAGCGCCGATCAGAAAATGGGGGTGGACGGCGGGTAGGGGGAGCGAGGAGTCCTCGGCGCTCGGTCTCGCTTTATCTAAGATGGCGCTGGCGAGGCTGGGCTGTTTGCCTTTGCGCTGTGGCAGCCGCCGGAGGGGCTCTGCCGCCTCCCCTCCCCTTTACATCTTTTACAGTGAAATCCGAAAAAACAAGCCGTATGTCTTTTGGTTTGACTGTGATGTTTTGGGCGGGGGTTAGGCATCGGTAAGCTGGGTAATGGCTTCGTGTTCTCTGTGAAATGTGAGTTTTCGCCTGAGACGCGGTTCAGAAGTAGTCGCGGCTTCTGCCGACTCGTTTTCTGTCCTCGGGTCAGTCTGCAGCTCAAAATCCCTTCCTGTCCCTGCGCCGTCACAGCACCGAGCGAGGACTCTGACAGCCCAGGTGTTTTTGTCCGGCTTCTGAGGCGTTCGTGCTCCATTATATCTGGAAATCCTATTAAAATCGAAGCACGATTCCAGCAACAGTGTGTTCTTGCTGTTGTGGCGTTAGCGTGGAAGTTGCAGCTGTGGAAAGGTGCTTGTTTGCTTAGGCACCTCTTCAGGGAAGGTGTGTGTCTATCCTCCCACCTGTGGGAAGCTGCCTACCCTTAAGTTGAATACAGGGCTTTGTTCTGTATCAACCTAGGAGGGGTTGTAAAGAGAACTCTGCTAATTAGAATGAGAATGTGGACTAGGGTGACAAGCAACCTGTCTCAATTACATTTGGGTTAAAAGCCTTGATAGCCTCTTTGAAACAATATACATTCACAACAGTTTCTGTGTATTCCTTCTGAAACAGACCTCCTTACTCCTACATCTCCCTATTTGAGGCTTTTTTTTTTTTCATTGGTTACAGTGAAAACAGTTTCTTGGTACGCTAAGTTCTGTGATGGAGCAGATCTAAGAACTTTCTGGATGGTTCCTTTTGCTCTACAGTTCTCTGCTCGTTTGGTAGTTCTCTCTTATTTTCCATGTAACTGTACTGTGATTGGGAACACTGAGATGATGATGCTTTAAAAAAAACTGTCTGTATATTTAACCTGGACTTATTTCAGTGACTGTATTAGGTCATTTGGAGGAGGAGGAGAATATTCTGTAGAATAGGATGGAAGGGATGGGGCAAGGAGCTGTTTTACAAAGCTTCAAAGTGAAGACTTTTTAACATGTAAGTTAGAATTAATATTACTTGCATCTTCCCTAGAAAGCTCCTAGGCGCAGATCATAGCTTCAAGTATAGTTTGAGCATAGCTCTAACTTATGGAAGCACACATTGCCATCTTATTTGAGTGTATTATGTGTTTTCAAAGAGATCATTAGAGGTAGGGTTTGTTGCAGTCCAAGAGGCAGCTCTGTGAGGTCTCTGTTGTGATTGCATGGCCTGTACCCATGTCACCTGCTCTATATAGGCTTATGTGGGGATACTGAGAAATAACTGGAAAAATAACTTAGTCACGCATGAATTGAAATGCAGCAAGTCTGTGTACTGGTTTAAAAGGAAACTGATTTAAAAAGTAAAATGACCTTAATTTACTTAATCTTTTGAATAAGTGTACATGCAGTCAGGTCTTGCACTTTCACTAAGAAAAGGCCTTGTATTCATTTATTGTTTAACTCCTGGCAGTTTTACTTTCTGCTAGGAGGTGTTGACTGAGATCTTGTCTCTAAATGTCTTCATTGAGAAGACTTTCTGCAGCAGTGTAACTTCCGTAGTAAATGGGTCAGTTGCCTAGGAAGGAAACCCTTAACATCAAGCATTTCCCAATTGTGTCAAATATGATAACTTCGTGGAAACAGCAATAATATTACAAGTCTTGTATTGTGGTATTCTTGCTTACAGGCCTTTATAAGCATCTTCATTTACATATTTCTTTATGAAGTGTCCCTGTCTTTGTATAAGTTTGGGGGATGTTCTGCTGCTGTTCTTGTTTCAGTGGGTGTGTTAGATATGTATCTGTCTGATGAATAATCAGACTGTGTCTTTTTTCCTTAGCGCAGATTACCTATCACTTCATTTAAAGGTAGCATGGCAGTCTAGAGAAGTTGCACTACAGTGATTTAAGATAAGTTACCATACATTCTTTGTCTCTTAGAGCTTTTTTGCCTCCCTTTTATTTAAAAAAAAAATTAAAACCTTGGCACTTGTGGAAGTACCTGACTAATTTTTTGCTGATAAGCAGCATTTCAGGTGGAATCTTACTAGTTTTGTGCCAAAAGATGTAAATATTTAGTTTGATACTGTATAATACTAGCAAATTTCAAGTTAGTTGGGGATTCTGAATATTATCTTAGGAGACTTCCTGCCTGTCTGTAAGACACTAATTCCCTGAGGGAAGAGGAGAAACTTTAAGATCTACTTTTAAGCAGAAACTTTTACAGAGAATCAATTCCAACCCTAATTTTTCCCAGCTCTGTTGGATAGCTAGGCACTTTCAATTCTAAGCCATCAGTGTGGCTTTTTGACAAATAGTAGTTGCAGGAGAGTTGTTAAATTGATAGTCTCTCCTTATATCCATCTCTACCAGCTTCTTTCTGCTTAAAACATCTGGGGGTGGACTGTAATAATCTTCTTGATTTCACTTCCTCACTAAAGTCCTTTGAGAGTTATCCTTGATATGTAAGGGTACAGTTTGACAGCTGACTCTCAGTGTCAGTGCTGGCTTAAAAGCAGTTCCTATCCCTTCAGTTATACCAACGAGCTGAAAACAAAATAGGAAGCTGAGGGTGTCAAATCTGATTTAGATTACTGTGTGGCCTGACTGCTAGCTGGCACACCATGGGATAGGATGGAAATGCTGTACTGCTTATTGTGGCATTACTGCTAAGAAACTATGCAAAGCTTTCCCAAAAAGTGCAGTCTTACAAGCATTTTGTTGGCAGCTGTGTCTGCTTAAATAGTGTTTCTTGCCCCTGAAGCGCTGATACATTTGATCAACATATGCAGTGAAGCGAATAAAGGAATTGATCCAAGCCTAAGCTTGGAAAAGAGTTATTAATGCAGATCGGTTCCCAAGTTTGGACTGCCACAAATCCTTATGGGTGTGGAGGGTGGGAATGGGAGTAGACAGGAACTGATTGGGCTGTACTGAAAGGGAAAGGTTGTGAGTGTTGAGGAATACCAGTTTGTCCAGATAGCTTAAGAGGAAGCAGTGATCTTAATGCTGATCTTTTGAGTTTTTGTTGTGAAAGTATGGCTGGATTATTTTGAGCAAGTGTGGAACATAGTTTTTTCCACTCATGTTAATCACTCCTCTTACTGTACGCATGGTAAAAATGCATCACTCCCTACTTACCACTTTAAAATAGTCATTTTTATGGATAACTATTCAGTTGCTCCAGGTGCAAAAAGTACACCCTTTCCAGGATGCTAGCTAAATAGCTGAGAAATGATGCTGAAGTAGCATGAGACTTCATGCTACTGCTGCAGTTCCTGTCTTAAAATGACATTAGAAGAATTGTTTTGAGCTGCGGCATCTGCAGTGCAGTAAGGCAGGCTAGAGGTGAAAGGACAGAAAATCCGTTATAGAAAACAGTCTGAAAAAAAATGTGGATACAGATGACCAAAGGTATGTGAACTGAAACATAATCAATAGAAAATTGTTGAGCTATGTAGGGAATGGATTCTAAAAGATTTATCATAAGAGTCTGTGATGCATATAGTAAATGGGAAAGTGTGTAAAGATGTCTGTTTGCTTAAACAGAGGTGAGAAAATGGTATATTCCTGTTCTGCCATCTAAAACAGGACTGAAGAGTTCAATCAGAAGGCTGAAGCTGGTGTTCAACTTGTTTAGATTGCCTTGGTGTAAGGTATATTTTTCTGCTCTTAGGCATCTCTGTTTTTGTATAGGGAAAGCATTTAGGGAGGTCTAATCAGATTAGTCATACAAGGTTTTGTATGGGCTCCAGTGTCTAAAGACTTACAGTGGAGCTTCATTGTTGTGAATGCTAATGTTTTAAATACTTCTGTCATCTAAGTTCTCTAATACATATAAAATCAGAGCAAACAAAGTCTAGGAGTTGGCTTAAACTATTAATAACTAAAGAGACTATTTAACACATATGGTTGTTTCTTTTCTGAATGACATCTGGAAAACATTTTTATGTAGTGAAGGTAGTATTAACTGAAGAAGTCATGTTCAAAATCGGAGTATTTGCACCTAACCTTGACTTTTTATTAATTGTATCCATCTGTTTTTTACTTCCCTAATTTTTGATCTAAATAGTGTTAATAACACTTTCTTTAACAGTGAACTACCTCTTATGAAATAAAGAAATGGATGGGATGGATGAAACATCTAAAAGAATCCTAGAGCCATACCAGTATTTACTTCAACTACCAGGCAAGTTTCTTTGTAATGTGGTATTTTCAAATATCAGAATTATTCTTATAGCAACTTTTGTCTCAGGAAGTATAAGAAAAGAAGTTTATCCATTCTTGATTTGTGGATTTAAGAGTAATTAAGAGTAACATTTTTCAATATTTGTTCTTTCCTTCCTGTTGTAGAACCACCCTTTTTGGTGAGACTGGTACAAAAACCCTTGAGTCTGTTGCAGTGTAAGTAGCATTTCAGTTACTCTGCTCTCCACTCAGAGTAGCTGACTTGCTACTTTTTAAAACTGATAAGGGCAAGTAACAAACCTTTTGTGGGGTTTTGTTGTTATTGAATTTCTTTTCCTTGCCTTCCTCCTCTCACCACCCTCCCCACACCTGGCACAACTGCATCATGTGTATTAACATGTGAATGAAACAGCCAGACCCAATGCACTTAAGGTAATACCTATGCTCTGTTCTTTCCTGGTTATCTTTTTATAGAAAGTTACATTAACTAATGACTTTTACATAAAATTAAATAATTAGTATGGTAAGTAATTCTGCTATGACTTGATCTCATTCTTAAACTCAGGATTGAGAATGTGTTTTTTTCTTTATCTGCTTGCTGTAGTAGACTCCGTGGGTTGTGGTTTGTTGGGGTTTTTTAAATAGCCTGTTTCTTTTGTGTAACAACTTCTTCCTGATATGTGTAGAACCAGGTGTTCTTACAGCCAATTTTGGCTGTCCCTGGATTGCTTCACTTGCCAGAGGATCAACCAGTCTTTGGGTGGTATCAGGTCACTAGAAACACATTCAGATGAAGGTTTCAGCCTTGAACAGTACCTGTTTTAGCAGAATTCAGGAGGCAGTTTGATAGAATACTACTGTATGGATATGACTCTCAAAGCCTCTTTGACTAAACAGATTGTTTGCTGTGGCTTTTGCTTGTACACCTAAAGTGAAAGAAAGACCATACAAGCTATCAATGTAACTAACTTCATAAAAATAGTGGTGGGAAACTACTTTGTCACTGGGACTGTTGCAGGATTGCCTTCTGTCCAGTTTATATTGCATACTGGTGGAGTTAAGGAAGATACAAAATATGGTAAAGATTAAGGAAAATAATCCTGATGAAAGTTATATCTGACTGGGGGTAGAAGACCTTCTGTCTAGCCAAGTAGCATAATGAATCATAGGCACAGTGTTTGCCCATCTGCAACAAGACTGTATATCAGCAGGGTGAGTCCTGTGGGTCCTAATTCATTATACCTGTATATAATGAATTTCATTATTAATCTCAACAAATATCCAGGATTGTCTTGTCTACATTAATGATTTCATTTGGCTTGGCAGTTAGCACTACTTGAGTTGAAAACTAAGAAAAGGAAGGAATTTGGCAGTAACATGCCTTTTTAATGCCAGAAAGCTCATTTCCCATTTCCTCACGTATATTCCACTTGGGTATGTTGAACTGGGTGGTGATTTTGTTAGAGAACTACCTTGAGAATGCCTGCAGTGTCAGAGAGCTTTCTAAGAGCTGGTCCTGAAGAAATTTACTTTCCTCTAAGACCATCTTTAAGTGTGCTTTTTGTTTGATTATATTATCTCACATAACCAAGGTATATTGTAACACCTTTGCATCTTTAACTGCTAATTATTTTTTAAGGTATTGTAGATACCAGCAAAAAAAAGCTCAGCTTCCTGGTAGGAAATATACAACAGACAAAAAGTGCCACAAAAAGTCTTCCATAGGCAAAAGTGCTTGGCTAATAGCTCTTCGGTTAGCTTTCACTTTAAATGATGCAGTTAGGATATATACTTAATCTTCCCACCTTGACTTCCTATGCTTTCTTGTGAGTGAGTTCAACCCTGATCACTCTATGCTGATGGCTTATATAATGTTATACTTACTGACAGTGCAAGCATTTTATATCCTATCCTGCTAAAGTATCCTAAATCTGTCCACTTTAACATGTTGATCTCTTGTTAATTTAGTTTAATTTTTGGAGCAGGTGAGAGACAAGATACACTTCTCTCTATGCAGAAATGGTGGCATGATTCAAAAGGGCAGACTTCTCTTAAACTAGGCAGGTAAAAGTAACAGGTGAAGCAGTGAGAGTTCACAATCATATAGCTGGATGTTTACTGTTTTTGAAACACTGGCTTTCCCCAAAGTCAACTATTCAAGTATAGATCAGTAGGTGCCGGTTACTTGTGTGAACCTTGGAACCAGTATGAGCACCAATGCTTGGTGAGTGGCAAAAATTGGGTGCATGCTAGCCCTTCACAATTAGGGTGGAGCCCAAATGAGATACCTGAGCTAATCTAAAAAGCTCTTGCTGAAAGAGGCAGTTTTGTTCCATGCTCTTTAGGTTCTGGCAGTATTCTCCTGCTTCTTAACTTGTGCCAGTTCTCAGCTTGCTAACCAAATGATTAGGTAATATCAATCACCTCACCTGTTAAAAACTTGCCTGATTAATCTTCTCTTGTCTTGTTAGTGAGCTGGTGCAAGGGTGGGGACAAGGAGCTGTTCCTGTGTTGGATCAGCTTGAGCTCTGAGGGGCTTTTGTGCAAAGCTTGGCTGCGTGTCAAATATGTACATTTATGGCTCTGCAGTAGTCCAGTTGCTTATCTTTTAAGAATAGTTTAAAAACAAACTCTCCAAATGGTTTAGTAACCTATGAGAACTTGAATGAATTTAGATACATATCAAACTTTGTTTACATAAAAGGGGATTGTGTAACAGTATTAAAGTTGTTTAAAAAAAAAAAAGTGTCTGCTAATGTTGTCTGTACTGCAAGAACACATTTTTTTGTAACTGCTGAGGATTAATCCCTCAATACAAGAAGCTGATTACTCTGCTTCCCATTAATGAAATAGGATTTTGAATGGTAACAGTTTGGGGGTGATACTTAAAATATGCTTGTCTATTTCTTTAACTTTAACAGCACTAGGATAGAGAAACAACTAGGCTTATGGTTTTTTACTATGCTGTTGTTTTAACTACTAGTATGGTAATTAATGCATATTCCTTCACTAGCAGAATATAGTGCTTGGGAGAACATACGTTCTGAAACAGTAACTTTTCTTGTAAAATCTCATTGTAGAATAACATTGCCATTGTTTATAGTGGTGTTCTGCGTACTGTAGTATTCTGTCCTTTAGTCTCATGAACAAAGTGTAATGAACAGGATTAACTTTCACAAATTCCAATGTGGTTTGTCTCAAAAATGACCTGTTCCGGACAGATGAATCTTTTATCTCTGAGTGACTTAGTTAACAGCAGTAGCTGTTTTTGCAGCACTAAGGAGTACTCGGAGTTTCAGTTGCAGTAAAACCGATGTGGTCAACAGGTTGCTATTGAAAGGGGTAGATTCTGATCCCATTCATGACTGTGCATCTTTCCTTTCATGTGCATTGCGCTGATCTTGGCTGCAGTCTTTCCTGGGCTTGTTTAGCAAGCTCAGCAATCAAGACTGGCTTTTGTTTATCAGCTTTTTCTGCTGGGCTGTTGAATATGACCAGCTTGGTGAAGGAGTTAAGCATCACAGAGCATGATCCCTACCGCTGGCACAGCTACACCTAGCACATTAGAGGCCTCAACTTGGGCCAAGTTCCTGAGAGAATCTGTAGCGCTCCAGGCTCTGAGCTGTACGGATGCCTGGGCCCTCACTGGGCCAGAAGAAAGTGATGTCTCTGCCCCTAAAAGGTGTGCAGTTGTGCAAAATGTGTGCCACCAAGCAAAGGAGCAGTGGAAGGCGGTCATCAGACTGCACAGCATCAGCAAAAAAACAAAAAGAGGAAGAACCCTACAGATTCAAGAGCCTGAAACCCCCAAGTACATTGAAGGAGGGGCATGAACAGTCTGTGTATATCAGATTGGGAAATGGATAGTCTCAGAACAGTGAGGGCTGAGAGTTGATGGCTTCTGGCAGCAGGAGAAAGATTCCTGTGCAATCGCTAAATAAGTTTAGAAGACACATGTCTAGGAGCTCTGTATATAACAAAGCATCAAACTAGCACCTGCAGACAGTAGTGGGGATGCTGACTCCTGCAGGGGGCAGGGGTGTCCATCTGAGCTGCTGTCTCAGGGAGGTTTACTACTTCTGGGTAGCTCTGATCAGGGATATTATGGAGGGACTGCCAACGTGTGTTTCACCCTCAGACTACTTAACCCTGCAGTTCTTCCACTTAAGCACTAATAGATAGAGCAAGGGGATGCCTGGAGTTTATCAAGTGTGACTGTGGTGTTTGGAGTAAAGGCCAATGGCACAGGAAGCCAGGTGGCTTTTCTCCATCATCCTAAACCCCCTTCCCCTCACCATCAAGAGGAACAGACAGATCCTGCATGTTGACAACTAATTAGTTGCACAGCTGATATAGCAGAAATTTGAGTTTTATGATGATGGGACTCCCTTGGTAGATCAAGGACTACGAGGAGGAGATAGCATCCACCTACCCAGGTCAGGGCAAAAGTCTCTGCCAACAGAAGGTGAGAAGGGATTTAAACTAGAAATTACAATAGAGGGGAATGACTACCCTACAGTTGAGTAAGGAAATGGTGAACTTGCAAACAAAGGGTGTAGGCTGATGTGGACAAGAGACACCTGTAATCAACAGAGCAGAGCTGAAGGCAGCCTATCCCAGGTGTATGCACTCAAACAAGAAAGTATGAACAGGCCAATGTGATGGTGGAAGCTCTCACTTTTTCTGGGAAATCCACAGGACTGGATGCACCTCTGAAGTGCCTCTACACAAATGCATACAGCATGGCAAGTAAACGGGAGGAGTTAGAGGTCTATGTGCAGTTGCAGGGCTATAGTTTTATTGGGATGTCTGATGTGGGATACCTTGCACAGCTGGAGGGCTGCAATGGGTTGATATGGACTGCCTAGGGAGGCAGTCTGGGATAGCAAGGAGTGGGAGCTGGCTTTTATGTGAAAGAGCAGATGAACTGTGTGGAGCTCTGCCTTCAGTCAGGTGATAAGCCTGTTGAGATCTTATGGGTTAAGATTAGAGGGCAGATCAATAGGGGTGATGCTATAGTGGGTCTTTGCTACAGACCACCTGAGCAGGCTGAAATAGATGAGGCCTTCAGGCAACTGGAAGATGCCTCCTTCATATTTATAGGCCCAGGTCCTCATGAGAGAGTCCAGCTACCTCCGTATCTGGTAGAAGCAGCACCACAGCAGGGCACAGGCAATCCAGGAGTTTTCTGGGATGCACTGATGATTGCTTGCTAACACAGATAATCAAGGAGCTGATGAAGGAAGGCATTTTGCAGGACCTCACACTTAGAAACAAGGAAGAATTAGTTCGGACGTGAAGACTGGGGACAACCTTGGCTGCAGTGACCATGGGATGATGGCATTCAGGATCCTGAGACGAATAAATAAGGTAAAAATTAGGATCACAACTACAGACTAGTTAACCCTATCTTGAACAGGGGAGTTAAGCTAGACAATTTTACAGTGACCTTGATCTGTCACAAGTGGCTGCTGAGGTTTCAAAGTGTGTAGGCCTGTTGTCTTTGCCTGGTTTCCTGCTGTGTGGGGAGGTCTGCTTGGGGAATTTATCCATTTAACACTAATCCATCAAAAGACAGAGCTAAACATGAAAGCGTACAATATAGCTGAGGTAATATAGGAGCTTGCTTCCTCCAGAAGGGCAGTGCCCCCTTTCCCTGGCTCTCAGCATCTGCTCCTTACCCTGTAATAACTCTGGCAGACCCACGTCATAAGCTGACTCAGTACATAAAGCAGGCAGAAAGCTAACCTAGCAAAAAGCAGACAGTTTTCTGCTGGGGTAATGAGTTGATTAGCTCAGCGAGGCTGTAATGAGGGCTAGGTTAATAGTCCCTCTGCTCTTTCCCATGCTGTTCTAGCCCTTTTATGTACCCTCACTGTAAGTGGGGTACTGCCCGAAGGGCATAGTTTTTGGTCACTTTAATGCAGCAAGAGTGAAGAAATACTAATCAGGAGCCTGTCCAGAGCTGGAGGTGTGTAGGTTTTGGGTCTGTACCCTGTCACAAGAACAATTGTGTGTATAGACAGTATGTCAGGCTAATTTTTTTCTTTTTTTTAGAGAAGCATCTTATCTCTCTGAAGAGGTGGGGAGGGACTGTCCTCAATACAACATCTTTAATCTAACTTGATCTTTGTTTCAAGGATAAAGGTTTTACATTAAGGAGAAAAGCTTTCTGTAGTTGCTGTTTGATTTGGGTAATATTTGGGATCTCAAATAGATTAAACGGAATGTATTTAGCATAATTTTGATCAAAGCTTGGTACAATAATGTCAATTATTACAGCTCTATACAGTAGGTAGAGCTTCTAATTTTGAAAGTTAGACCTCTGTTCTTCAGTTTTGCAATAGCCTGCTTAGAATAATGGAGCAGTGACACGTGGCAGTGAAGAAACTGGGTAATTCTGCCAGTGTTAAGTTTTACTCTTTTTAATCTTGTCCTAATGTCCATGGATTGTTGTCTTGTCTAGTTTGGGGAGATGAGAGGTGTGGCAAGGAATGTGGGCTTCTGCATCTAGGCTTTTGAGACCATTATTAGAGGGACTTGGTTTTTTGCCATCGTAGCATGGCTGTACACATAAAACATGCATACAGAAAATTGCCATAATATCACATAGACTGGGTAGCATCGACTTCAGAACAAGATAAAATAGCATTTATGTAACAATAATGTTCCTTTAAAGGGGCTCACACAAGCAAATTTACACCTATAAAAGGAAAGATGAATGCTTCGCTATACAGATAGTGGTTTTTCCTTGAATAGTCAGTGTCTAGACAGCCTTGCTAGTCAAGGTAGACAAGTCTAACAATTCAAATGCTGCCTGTACTAAGGAACTGAAGTGGCTAAATCCATTGTGCATGTTAATAATCCATTTGGTGTATGCTAATAGTTATGTTCCTCATGATGCAATAACACTTGTTGCTGAATGTCCAGCATTCCATAAGCATGCTTTCTAGGAAACATTCAGAAAACCAGAATTAGCTGCCTAATGTAAAAAAGGTAGGTGTTGTCTGTACTAATGTAATTTAGAACTGAATAAACAGCTGTAGATAAGGTACGTTTCCTTAATGCGATGTTATCTCTGAGTAGCGTTCTTTATGGATATACTGAAATATTTATTAATACTTAACTGGCAAGCCATACAGTTTGGCAGAGGTTTGTAGCAGTTACTCTCAATAATTTTGAGCAATCTTTTCTCCTCAGTTAACTCATGCAATTATTTTAAAATAAACTATTAAACCTCTGATGCAGGGCATTTTGACCCTCCCTTGCACAGTACTGGTGGTCACAAGTGTGTAGTGAGTCAGATCAGGGAACCAGTCTGGCCAAAATCTGATCTAACCATATGAGGAAAAGGGAAAGTCTTGAGTGTTTGAAGTGTTTCAAATCCTTAGTATTTGCAGGAGATGCTGTCAAAAGCAGGTCTAACTTGAATTAGTGGTGGTGCTTAGTTAATGTGAGAGGTTTTTAAACTCTTGGGTACTACTCTAATTTTGTATTTAAATTTGAGCTCTAGTTGCCTGTGTTAAAATAATGAACTTCTAAGTCAGCAAAATATTGATTTAAATAGGCTTTTAAAAAATAACTTAGAACCAGCTATGTACTTTCCTGATAGAGAGCAGGCCTGGCATGGGGAGCTTAAAATATCTGTTCTGCTGTTTGAGAGGCAAAACAATCCCTCCTTCCCTCCTGCAGAAAGCTATTAGTGTTTAAAACTGAGCACAGAAAACAAAAATGGAGAACAGAAGCCAATGACAGCGTATGTCCAGGTAAAAGTCCCCTTTCACACAGGACAGAGCCAGAGGACAAAGCTGTTGGTGGGGAGAGGGAAGAAGTGCCTTTTTGTTAGTGTCTTCTAGTGAAAACCAAAAGATGGTGTGGTGGCAGGAAGCAGTGGAAATCTTTGAGAACTGAGACAAAAATTGAAGCCTATTGAGCCAGGGAGGAAGGTTATCAACTTTGCTATGGAGCCCAAACCACAAAGCTATTGCTTACCTGGTGGTGACTTAATTAGAAGAGGAAAAATCCTCAGTCCAGTTTCTCCAGGGTATATCACTGCAAGTGAATCTATCCATTTTTATTATTCTGTTCTTTATGCGTTGGTCACACAGCAATAGAGAAGCCTTAGAGAGAGATTCAAATGTTGAAATTTCTTCAGTGCTGTGGTCAAGATGGCATCATCAACATGAGGACTAATATTGCAGAATCATTGTTACGTGTCTCAGTAGATCTTGAGATGAGTAATATGGAACCCACAGTCTAGATTGCACTGCTTTGCAGTTTATTTAAATTTTTTTCCAAAGGCCTTGATGTGAGCTACATATGCAGAGTTGTTTGTCTAAACCTGTCTTGCAGTTATTCAAAGTTCTTATACATAGCTGAGCTTCTCAAAGTTCAGAGCACCATTGTCTCAGTGTGGGTAGGGGGTGACTTTATTTCATATTGATCAGTAGACATTGAATAAATATTTGTACATGACTTCTGGCAATTTATTACAGCAAGCTGGCATCAATTTATATGCATGTAGGTTAACTTTTATTAAAATAACTGTCATGTATCTGGATTGAATAGTAGTGCTTATTTTAATACTAAACTTGGACTTCTTATCTTATCTTTCGTTCCTGTGAAACAGGGTGACTGCTTGGCTCCACCAAACTAGATTTAGCCAAAACAGAACAAATCCTGCTGTTTGTAGGCAGACTTCACAAGTATAAGATATATGTCTGAGTTCTTGGAAAGTTCTGTTGAGATTTTTGTTCAGAGTTATTTAGTAAGTATGTCAAATGTCACTCTCCTGTTTTACAAATTTTCAATAGCGAGTGTAGAGTACTACAGGAGAAAAACCTAAAAATGGAGAGAAATAGATATTCAACAAGTATCCATATCTTCAACTAATAATGCATCATATTTGAAACTTCTTAAATCTATTACAGACACAAAGTGAACATGCTTGGTAAACTAGGGCTTATTTTCAGAGGCAGTAAACTGATCTGTATGTGTTACTAGCATACTCAGGATCACTTTCTAACTAAATACAAAACCTGTAAATATGTGCTTTGCATATTACTGTGAAAAGTTTAAAACTGAAGCTGCTAATTGTGATGTTCGTACAATGAGGGAACAAGCTACACGCTTACTATGATATATTTTCTGCTTTCAGGTGATCACACTTACCAGCTTACATGTCTCAAATTAGCTATAGTTGTTAAGAGAAACTGTTATCCCTAATAATGAACTTTATGTGATTATTTTTTTCTATAAATGCCTGTAATATTTTTATTGTAGGTAAGCAAGTGAGAACCAAACTGTCACAGGCCTTTAATCACTGGCTGAACGTTCCAGAAGACAAAATACAGGTACTGGCTAATTATTTTTAGAGGGCTGTTACCTTTCTTCCGAGATGACTGATAACAGATGATTCTTACATAGCGTAAATCATCAGAAATCTTAAACATACTAGTTTCTCAATATATTAAAGTAAACTTTCAGGAAAACAACTTTAGTGCAAAGCTTTGACTGTGGTATAACACTAAAGAAATTGCTTCCATAACTTGTCTTCTGTAGAATAGTTACTTATTTCCAAGTGTGCTCAACCTTTTAAGTTGTAGAAAAGCAGTTACCATTGTTACCTACTTAACATAACTCAGTTATTAACACTGAATTTTCAGTGATTTATGAAAGAAGCTAGACATTTGCCTTGTAAGCTATACAAATACAGTCGCTGGAAAAAAGAAGTCATATGATTTTGATACAAAAATGTCAAAGACAGCATTTAAATCAACTTTATAAACCACTTCATGTTCTGGACCTAAAACTAGTAGTCTTATCATGCAGTCTAGAGTCCTTACTCCCTAATGAGAAGCAGGGCTTGCTTTGTAGCTACTTTAGGCTTCTGGGGGCCTTGCTGAGTTTTGAACATCAGAGGATGTAGACTGCAGGCTCTCTGGGCCTATCATCCTGTGCCTAAACTCCTTCCATGTTAACAAACTCTTCCATTCTCTCTAATTGGGATTTCTTATGCTGCAGTGTAACTGTTGCCTCTTGCCGTTTTGCTGAGCAACTGTGACAGTAGGTGTCAGTCTTCTCTCATGCACCATGTGTTGGAGTGATAGTCCAGCAGCCACAGATTAGATAGGCTGAGGTTGTAAGAAACCATAACACTCTGTACTGGTTCTTCAGCTTTTATTATGAAGAGCAGTCTTTTAATTTCCTCAGACTACTTCCTGATGTCTTCTAAAATAAGCCTCTTCTGCTGTCTGATTTTTTTTTTCCTTACTTTCAACTTTGAAGCATTTTTGACACTGTCTTTTCTTAAGTTCACAAGATAACTTAATTCAAACAGTTATGAAGCACTATTTCAATTAACCTTAAATGTCTAGAAGCTACAGAAGTTTATTAAACTAACAGTGATATGAAATAGATCAGCAAGCGAAATGCTAATATAGGCTTATCCAAGGAATTCACAGAATACAGGGAGACTTTCCTGATAGTGAGACTGAGAATGACACAATGGATTTAAAAGAATACTCAGATAGGTATGCAAAGTTGCTTCCAGTAAGTACTCTATCCTCTGATTTAAAGTCAGTGGGCAACAGCATATCTTCACAGGTCAAAGCAGGACTCACTTCTAACTGGCAGATGAGTCATTAGTGCTTCTTAAGTAGGTTGTTCTTGCAGTCTTATCTTGGACAAACTATTAGATTGCTGGGGTTTGGGTTTTAATCTTTGCAATGGTCACTGAACACTAGGTGGCTTGCTGCATGAGAAAATGCTTGCAGCGAAGTCCCTCTTTTTCCTATAGCACCCACCAAATAGGAACGTACTAGGTACTTGCCACTATTTAGTAGTGGCCTTAGTATTTTTTTAGAAGCGGTTATTTTGATGAGTGTTGACTGAGTGCAGTGTTTGTAGCTAGGAAGTGTAATTGGTTCATTAGCTTTAAAATCATATCTTAATCAGATGTGTTTTGCAGTGAGTTCATACAGCATGCAGTTTTACATGCTTACATTTATTTCCACTGAAGCAGATGCTGAATATGCCTGTTCTTTGCGTAGCAGCTGTGCAATAAAAAAAACCAGTATATAGTGTTATAACACTTCATTTCTTGTTGAGTTGTCCTGCTTTGGAATTGTTAAGGTTCACTTTTAGGCAAATGTAGTCAGCTACAAGCTTGATGTTCTGAACAGTTATTGCATACCTCAGGTGACGTATGATATTATTGATCTACCTAGTAACAAGTAGTAAGTGTGTAGGAAGCTTCCCGAAAGAAGTTGTAGCTATTGCCTTTCTGCCAAGAATTTTCCAAATGATGTTTCAGAGAGAATAGTCTGTCCTTTAAGAGCTCAGTACTGAAGATAACTACACCAGGTGTGGGGAAAGAAAGATGAACTCTCCACTTACCAAAACAAGGTTTACAAGACAAATGTGTTAACAGATGATACCTGACACTCTCCAGAACTGACTTTGGGAGATCTCAGGTTAGTGAATCTAAACTTGTCACAACATTGTGTTGCTTTTTTTTTTTCTTCTAGTCATGTTTCTAATAATAGTTACTGCATGACTCCTAGACAATGGCATATTTTAGAACTGTACCAACAATGAAGAGGAGCATGCAAGTGGAAGCGCTTCAGGGAGTAAGTTCACTTTGAATCTGAAAACTTTACACAAAAGACAGACCATGTAATCCAGGATTTACAGCAAATTGGCTTATGAAGAGAATCATAAATCTGTGTTAATAGTAAAAGCAAGTGATCTGTAGGGAAACCTTAGTGATAGAAAATACAATTCTTTAAAACCTTATCTATTTTAAATAGGGTCTTGCAGAACTGGAGGTGAAATTACAATGGGAGACCTAATAATTTTCCCTTCTTGTAATAGGTTATCATTGAAGTGACAGAGATGTTGCACAATGCAAGCCTGCTTGTGGATGATATTGAAGATAACTCAAAGCTACGGCGGGGCTTTCCAGTTGCACACAGTATCTATGGAATTCCGTCTGTTATCAACTGTGCTAATTATGTGTATTTCCTTGGTTTAGAGAAGGTTTTAACCCTTGATCATCCAGATGCTGTTAAAGTTTTTACCCGTCAACTTCTGGAACTCCATAAAGGTCAAGGCTTGGATATTTACTGGCGGGATACTTACACCTGTCCTACGGAAGCTGAATATAAAGCTATGGTACTGCAAAAGACAGGTGGTCTCTTTGGATTAGCTGTAGGCCTCATGCAGCTGTTCTCAAATTATAAAAAAGACTTAAAGCCACTTCTTAACACACTTGGCCTCTTCTTCCAAATAAGAGATGACTATGCCAACTTGCACTCCAAAGAATATAGTGAAAACAAGAGTTTTTGTGAAGACTTAACTGAGGGCAAGTTCTCATTCCCAACCATTCATGCAATTTGGTCAAGACCTGAAAGTACTCAGGTGCAAAATATTTTACGTCAAAGGACAGAGAACATAGATATAAAAAAATACTGTGTACATTACCTTGAAAATGTGGGTTCTTTTGAGTACACTCGGAATACATTGAAAGAGCTTGAATCTGAAGCCTATAAACAAATTGAATCACTTGGGGGAAACCCTGAGCTTGTAGCACTAGTTGAACAGCTGAGCAAAATGTTCAAAGAAACTGAAAATTAAAAATGTAACTCCTAGAGGTGTATTAAAACTTTAAAATGGGGAAATAACCAGACTATCTGAAAGGTGTGGTAATCAGTCTCACTTAAAACTTTTTCTTGTAGCCATGTTACAGAACTTACTGTTAAAAACAATTTGTCACTGAGTATTGAAATATATACCCTATTATCTATACAGTCTTAACTGTAACTGCTTACAGGTGACTTTGTTAAAGCAGATGTACTAGAATTGAAACAAGTTTTGAATCTAAATGTGGTCATCTTTACACAATCATCATCATTTCAGGCCTAAAACTCTCATCTTTAACCAGGCTATTGTAGGTTTCTGGCTGAAATTCTGTGTTAAATTAACTCAGGTTTATGTGAGCGTATTGTGCGTTTTCAAACAATGCTCTCGTAAATCAATGTACAGTGTTAAATAACAAAAGATACTTGCAACCACAATGCACATAAAACTGTTATGTGATATTTCTAAGTTAGACTTAGGAAGATCAGATGGATCGATGTACTGAGTTCTAAAGTGAATGTCATACCCAGCTTCTGGGAATATTTTCAGGGGAATACAAATTATGAAAGATGGTATATGCAAATAAGACTAATGTTTAGTGTGAAATTGTGGCTTTATAAAGATTTTGAAGTACCTTAGAGAAAAGATTCCATTGCATCAGCAAAGCATAAACTTGCTGCTGATGCCAGCTCTGCAGTGAATAATTTTAGTTGCCTGGGTTTAGATTTTGAAACTGTCAAATATTTTGTAGCCAGGGACTTTATACATGTGACTGTAAAAAGCAACATAGTAAGTTGCTACTAGAAATGGAATGGGATTCATACCAGGTAACTTCAGGATACCATAATTGGTGCAGATCTCTTTAATCTCTGCTTATAATTGAGGGGCTTCTCCAGGAGTTGACTCATAATTCATACTGCATTCCTGCTCTGAATTGCTATCTGGAGGCATGTTGTAGGTCTCTCCAGAGAGACAAGTTCTGTAACTTTCTTTTTTGGCTAAAACAAAGTACAGCATCTTGTTCTACAATTTATAATACCACTTTGGTTTTGTTAATTGCTTAAATAGTGCTTTAAAGTTATGTACACAGATGTACTGAAATAAAACTGGAACTGAGAGCTAGATTGAGGGGGGAGGGCTGATTGATAAAACTCTCTACTCATCTATATATAAAGATGAACAAATCATAAGCAGAGATGTTTCTGTCATCTTGTCTGGGCTGGCTTTAATCAGGTTCAGTTATGTTGGTCTTCACAGACACATAAAGCTTTGCTTTGGAGTAGGGAAGTAATGGTTTGGATCAAAGATAGGACTGGTGCTATTGGCGGTGGTGTTAGCTCAAGCATACTCTCAAAGGAAATGGCCAGAGGTACTTGGCTTACAACAGCTGAAGGATAGTTTTATGCACATGTTAATTTACTATCCCTGGAAAGTAGGGAGAGTCATGGTCTCAACCCATGGAGAAAACTGAGGAAGGTTGCTGTAACGTCTTTCCTGGGCAGCCTTAAGACTCTTCTGAAAGTGATCAAGCATGAAAAAATTCAGGATGACTGCTTTCCTTCGGAGACATTATGTAGTTATGGATGATAGCCTGTCCCTTTTACCTGCATGCTGAAGAGGAATCTTTGTCTGCTCTGTGATTAGGCACAGAATAATAGCCTTTTCACTGAATGGACTTGGTTGCCAGGACTGAATAGCTTAAAGTTGGTGAAAGGTATCTTTTCTTTAATGCTAATGACAGTGAATTGTAATTCCTTCTTTATAACTTGCAGTGCTTAGTACTAAGCTTGTAAGTTTTTAATGTTTTATGAGAAAATACTGTCTGCAGCAAATTACAACATTTTTGTGCCGTGTCTTGGGAGTTTCTAAGCACAGTTGCAGCTGATGTTGAAAAACTGGGAAAACTATTGTTGTCAGGAGAATCTCCTAGTCTTACTTTAAAAGATATCCTTGCGCCTATTAGGATATTGTAACTAATACATACAATGCAAAGTGCACTTAGTGCCATTTTGTGTCTTCTCAGTTGCTGGATTTAAATAGTTTTCCATAATCAAACTTTCCTAATGAGGTAACTTTTCTTATTTTTGTATAAAACTTCTCTACCATCTGAGACTTCTGCTATGTCATCACTTTTGGTTCATTCTAGAGACTTACCCCAGTATTTATTCTAATACCATATCTTGTAGAATGTGCTTCCATTGACTTAAGAGAAAGTACGTTGGAAGCTTTCCAGCTGCAGGCTCTTTAAACCAGAAATGGATAAGGAGTGAAAAGTATCCAGGAAAAAGCTGCACCAACAAGAAACCATACAGTGCTTACTCTTCTGCCTTCAAGGCTTTTGATACCAGTGTTCAAAGCATATCCTGAAGGTATGTCTTAAAAGGCCCAGAAGCAGAGTATCATTGCGCTTTGCTTTTGTTCGGATGAACTGAAGCCTCTGAAGGTTTTGTTGATGTATTCAGGAGTTGGAAGAGGCTGGGGTCTTTTCCCTTCATCTGTTAAGCAGATAGAGCACCTTTAAGTGTTAAGTGTCAGCAGGAGTGATGATGCTCCACAGTCAAGGCAGACTTTATATTTGGTGCCGTAAGATGAGACTGTGCATCCTCATTGGTACTCTCCAGTATTGGCTCTGGTACAAGCTCCTGGTGTTTAGCCGTGTTAGATGAATCACTTCTTTAAAGCAGCATGGGAGTTCCTGTGGCTACAGAATTAGTTTAGCTGTGTAAGTGCTGCTCTCTGTTGCTATGCCTCCCACAACACAGGGAGTAGAGGGGTTTTTTTCCCCCTGATGTTTCACAAGAAATGCATTGCTGGGGAATGGAAGTATGAGTTGCAAGTGGAAATACACATGGGGGAATAAAGGGGATGCTAGTTTCAATGTCAGCCACTTTGAGCCAGAACTGTTTCCCTTATTACTTTTCTACCATTGCCCACAATTTCTACTTTGATCAGGTTACCAGTGCATTTCTTGGGGGTTTCGCTCTTGCAGCGTGTATAAAGAGAAATGCAAATACTTGTAAGTCTGCAGCGTTTCCCCCTACCTCAGTCTGTTTTCTGATTGTGTGCTTGCTTGGATGTAAATGAATGCTGTCACCTGTTGTTGAGTGGCCAGCTATTGGATGGGGCATCTGTCTCTGCTTCTTCAAAGGCTGATGTTATCCCCATCAATTTTAGGGAAAATTGCATCATTTCAGGCCCTTCATGAGGAGATAACTTGTCTTCCACCTCTCCCTTTGAGCTCAGGCGGTTCAGGTAACCACTAAGAGAAACTCTGTATGTATTGGCCAGTAGTTGATACAAACAGCCTAAAAATGTTCATGGTGGTGGCACGGTAGCTGTTGATACTTCTTTATGCTTTCAACTTTATGGTTGATTTTGCTAATTGTGAAATATCTAAATGCCTATACGTGCTGTGGAAACTTCCTATATTAATGGCCTCTTTCCCCAGTTATTGTTAAAATGCTAAATACGCAAAAAATGGGATTTGTGTATTTTTTCACCTTATAAAACTGGTTTGAACTCTTAATATGTCTTTAGCACTGATTTGGGCCATGCTTTTATTCATGTGCAAGAGCTGTATAGGTGTCTATTGCTCCTCTTTGTTCTGTCTTAATCTTATCATTTTATGTTTCAGTTTGATATTTACTGTGTTCTTTTTAGTATTTGCTCAGTACTTTCACTGTAATTCTTTTTTTTCAGCTATTTTTCTATTCTGCTACTAATACCATAGCACACACAATACCATCCTGGACAAACAAAATAGTTTGAGTCTGCTTTTGAAATGTTAAATCTTGGCTCATTGTCTGCCTTCACAAAAGTAATCCAAGATTTTCCGCGATCTTGAAATACCAGAAACTTTTTTCCCAAGAAACTAAAGCCTGTAACATATTTTTATATTGCCATAAATTATTTTTGTCCCACATAGCTGGAGCTCCTTTCCCTCTCCTACCCATTTGCTTTTAATTCCTATTTTGACGTGGTGGTAATGCTCATTAGGCCTTTCTGTGAAACAGCTTAACTCACTAGCCCTGGGGGAAAGGAGTTAATTTTTGTCTGGGTTAATGAATTATTCCACTCAGCAAGAGCCTGATGAATGTCGGATCTGGCAGGTGGACAGAGGCAAGAGTAGAGCAGGGGAAAGGATTTTAGAGAATAAGAAAACCCATTTCAGGCTCCTGAGGATGCCTTGTCCTACTGCATCTCCTTCACTTTGTTAGGAAAAGCTAAAGAGCATGGTTAGTTCACATCAGCTTTCCTTCTTGCTTTCCAAATAGAATGTAAGAGATATTCAAGTTAAAAATTATTTATTCTGATAGTTATTTATATAAATTACATATATTGTCTTAAGGTTTTGATCAAAGGTATAGATAAAACAAAGAGTACATTGTTTCATTACTGTATGTTTCCCTGGCTTCAAGAATAGAAAAATTGTTAAAGAAAAATAACCTATGCGCCTATGTGACTTTGGTTGTTATGTCACATTAATGTCCTTCCTGAATAACTCTTCTCATAGCTGAGCACTAGTGTTCATCTTTTCTGCAGTATTTTTTCTTAAAATAACTTTAGAAGGCACCTTTGTGAGATGTGGCCAGGAGTAATCCATGATTCATTAATTGAATTTCATTCAAGCATATTATCTACAAAATTTATTGTAAATGTGCAGGTTAAACCATGTGAATCCTGATAGTGTTCCTCACCTGTGTGCCCTATGGAACAAGTAAGTTCTCACTTAACTCATTGAAAGGCATTTGCTGAGCATCTCAGTTTACTACAGCATAGAGAACTGTGGGAGATAGCCCAAGAAGGCTGAACATGACACCTCCAGGGAGTGCACTGCAAAACCTGACATGAATTTTTGTGGAAGACTAGCTCTGTGAAGGGAAATTCTAGATAATTTTCTACTTTTGAATTTCACAACAATCCATGAAAATACTCTGCTCTGTTGGTATATGAATTATATGCTGTCAGTAAACAGTTGCATCTTTTCTTGATCACAGTAGATTATTTTCACTCTCTTCATAATGTTTTCATTGTTATTTTTAGACCATATGGTATAAGTTACTTAATCACTCAGTAAAGTAGTTATTGAAATCTGTAAAAAGGAACAATGGTAAAGCCATACATTTTGATTATGCTGTTTTGAAATACACATAAAAATTGGCCTGTTCTCATGCTGTAATCTAATATATGTTATTCTGCAGTAAACTTCTGTTAGCTGAGTGAGGCGTAACAACTTCTATTAGTTATTAAAATCAGGCTGATGCCAATGCCATGTGAACAAATTAAAAGGGAAAAAAAATAGAAGCGTTTGCAAAGAAAAAAACGTGAAGCTCTTTAAAAATAGAATTTCAGACAATTGCAGAGTTAATATGTGAAGCATGGAACTAACTCCTACAGTTTTTCTGTGGCTTTAACTTGAAGAACCTATTGCTACCTATGCTCTCTTCTTTTTGGGGGGTGGGGTGTACAAGTGAAAGTAAAAACAATATGATGGAATTGTCATTGCTATTCTCAGAAATGTAAAAAATGTCCTATAAATATAATCTCTTACATTTTACGCTAACCAAAGTGAATGTTAATAAATTCTGAAGTTAAATTCTTTTTCACTTAGGTGCTTATAAAATGCAGAAGTTGCAATTCTACGTAATGAGATGAAAATGTTAAATGGGTCTAGTTTTATTGGCATTGGGACTGTTGTGTTTCTTGTCAAGTACGTTGGATGAATTATAGCTATTTGTTGATTACAATGCTAAAACAGAAGAAACAAATTCAAAGAAAAGAATAAACAGTAAGATATGCTACTCTCATCACTTCAGAAATACTAAATACATAAATTCAACAACATACATGTAAGACTCTGAGAATGGCTGAATTACCTATCAAACATGCTGCTGGGGTCAGAAAGATACTGAAAAATATTTACTTCTTTTCAGCATCTTCCATGACATGCAGTCAAATGAAGTGGAGCACGCTCTCAGGTTTGTACTAGGGGAACAGTGAATGAATTGGAAAAGGAGAGCAAGAGGGATTACTGCCATTGTTTCTGCTGTTATGCTTATACCGCCATCTGTGTAGCTTCAGCATCATTCAGAACTGGAACGGCTTTTTTGGAGGGTGCCCTCTGTGGGAGATGAATGGGCTCAGGGGCACAGATAAGACAGCAACGCCACCAAAGATGTGGAAGAAGGACTAGGGTATCTTATTTTTCTCCGAAGACAGTTGTTGGCCTAAGAAAATGCCTTACCTTTGGCAAGACTCTGAGGTAAAGGCACAGAGATCTTCACTGGAATGCCCCTTTGGGGAGCAGCTGCTTTATGCCAGACAGTAAAGCACACCCTCAAAGCCTGTTGCTTGAAGATGCAAGCCATCAGCACGCCAAAGAATTTATGTATTATCCAGATTACTTGGACTGGAATATACTATATACTAATGTTACCAAATACCTGTACTTGATTTCTGTAATCAATATCACAGAATCAGCAGAGTATGAGCATGCTGCCTGCCAAAAGAATGTACAGAATTATTTAATGTATTGGAAGTGGAGGAACAGCACTGATGAAGGAGCTTCTTGACTACTTACTGTTGCAATTGTTTCAGTCTTTGTGGTTCCAAAATTCAAATGATACTGTTTGAATTAAGTGTTTATGATACTTTGAAATACGAAGCACATCAAAGATGAACAAATGGGGGCTTCGATTTTATAGTTGCAGAACTGTGTGAAAGCCACACCTGTCTCTATGAAACTGAAAAGCTCTTAAATGAATTTCTGTTCCCCAGAAATTGATGCTTAAAGAATCCACTCGAATGTTTTTGCTGTTAATCTACACACATAGGGCACTTTAATTCTTTTTTTTGTAAGCTGTGTTCTCCAATTGTTAGGACTCTTCTCTGGGTCATCTTCTGCGTAATTGATGTTTTTCGCAATGAGTGGATGTTGCAATAAACGCAGCGACAAATGTAGCAGCTCCCAAACCCTGAGCTCATATACCTTCCCTATTCTGTGTGCTCGCTGCTGTAAAACCCGGTAGCGCACTGGGGAACTCGCTGCCGCTCACCGGGACGCCCCGGTTCTCCTCAGCCGCCGTCGGCCGGGGGAGCGGCCCAGCCTTCAACTGCCGGCTGGCCGCCCTTGCTCAACGCAGGGCTTGCGGTTAGGCAGAAAAAGGCACGTTAAGCCAGTCGGATTTCACCGGTGTTAGTGGAGTCGAGCAAACCGGCGGTTTGATTCCCCACAGCGGCCCGGCCGGGACGCCCCGCCGGGGACGTCGCACTGCGCAGCCGCGCCTCCCAACCCTGCCCCGGGCGGCCTTCAGGTCCTGCTCGCCCAATCAGAGCGCCCTCTTCTCGCCCCGCTGTATCTTGGGAGGTGTAGTCCAGGAGCCGCAAGTCCGCGCGGCGTGGCGTCCTCGGCGAACTGCACTACCCAGAAAGCTCTACGGCGGCGACGCCCCGCGTCCGGTGCCCGTGAAGGCGGTGACTTGAGCGGGGTCGAAGATGGGGTTAGGCCAATAGCGGCCAAGCTAGGGCGGTGCTGGGGGCTCCGAGCCAATGGAAGCGCGCCGGTAGGCTAGCCGGGGCGGGGCGACAGCTGTCAATCCGCGCAGGACGGAAGAGGGGCCGGTGGGGCCGGTTGTAGCTGGAGCCGTTGGTAGTGGCGGTTGGTTCCCAGGCGCGGGTGCGGAGAGGGGCCGGCGTGTGGGACCGGCCCGGGGCGGCTCCTCCTCCTCCTTCTCCTCCTCTTCCCCCACTCCTCCCGCCCGGTGCGTGAGCTGCCTGCCGCCGCTTCGCCCCTAGCCGAGAGGGCGGCAGAAAGCGCCGCCAGAGGAGGCTGCTCCCTCGTGGGGGTCGCTCTGGCAGCGGCAGCGGCGGGGGGGAGTGCTGGGGGTATGTGGGAGCGGCCGGCGGCAGCGCTGGGAGGGCAGGCCGCAGCTTCGGGGGTCCAGCGTGCTGCTGGGCCGTGAAAAGGCAGCTCGGGGAGGGGGGGAATGAAGGCGGGGACTTGCGTGTTGAGGGTGTCGCCTCTGTCTCCGCAGGCCTGCGAGTAGCTCAGGCTTCGGCTGTCCCGGGATGACTGCCGGGGTGCCCTCCGATGCGCTGGGTCGAAGGCTCTTGTGTGGCACAGAGTACGCAACCGTGCGCTACGTTGGCAGCGTTCCTCCTACAGCAGGTAAACATCGCAGTAGTAAACTTACATTCAGAATTCTAATTATGCCCCTCTCAATTAAAAAAAAGCATATATATTTGTCAAGTAGAATGTAGCAACCTACAAATTGGTTTTTTCCCTCGTTGTTCCCGCGTAAATATGTCAACTTCTAACCTAGATAAGTTGTTGGGTTTTTTTAGAAGTCATAGCTGTCAAAAGGAGTGTAAGAAGTACTTTTGGTTGAAATTGGTTACACTTTTTTTTACAGTGGAAAGATCTTAGTGCTTTCCTTTTTCCACTAGTTTTCGTGAACAATCTGATCTCTGTGTACTGGCATAGTCTGGGAAGGAGAGAGTCAGGCAGCAGCAGCAGATCAACAAACTAGATGCTCCTTTGATAACATATTCAAATGCTGGGGACAAATAAGGCTCAGCCTCACTTGCTGAAAGATCAGCCTGATTGTGAGAGCACTATGTCCCCTTTGAAAAATTGTGGTGACAGGGTGGGGAGATTGCTGATGCTTGGAAGAAGACTAGCCTTGCATACAGTTGTAGAAGAGGCAAGAAGGATGAAGAGGGAACTGTAGACTCACCAGCCTCACTTCAGTTCCTGGAAAGATCATGTAGCACGTTCCCTGTGAGTCCATTTTCAAGCCTATGAAGGAGAAGATGGTAGTTTGGAATACTGGGTACTTGTAAAGAACACGTTGTGCTTGGCAAACCTAATTACCTTCTGTGATGATATGACTGGGAATGTGGACAAAGGGAGAATGGGGAATGTAATATTTCTCGACTTTAATAAGTCTTTTAACAGTGTCTCTATAAAGAATCTAATTTGGAAGCTGGAGAAATACAAGCCAGATGAATGCACTGTTAAGTGGGTTGAAAGTCGGTCAAGTGGAAAAGTGGTAATCAATGACTTGGTATCTGGTAATGCATGAGTACCAGAGAAATAAATGCTGGGGTCTGTATTGTTTAACATAATCATCAGTGTCTCAGATTATGAACAGTGTTCACTCTCAACTCCCTGATGTGACAAAAAGTAGAATTGCAATCCAGAGCAAGCTTTATGAACTTTAGGTTTGGGCCTAAGAGATTCTAGAAGGATAAATTTCCACATGTAGTGTGAAATAAACCCATGTGTCAGTACAGACTGGGAAGCACTAGCAACTCACAGGGTCTATGGTAAAGGAGTTGGGAGTTAAAGTGGATATTGTCATGAATATGAGCTAACAGTGAGCTCTTGTCACAGGCATGATATGTGTTGTACTGGGTTACCTTAGAATGATGAACATGGCAAACAAATCAAAGCAAGCTGTTATCCCCCTCTGGGGGCAGGGGTTCTTGATAAGGTTATGCTTGGAATAATGTGTCTGGTTTGGGACCATCCCAGTTCAAGAGGGATGTGGATAAACTCAGGAGGATCCAGTGGAGGGCTGCGAACATGGTCAAGGGCATAGACCCACATGTGTGTCTTGTGAAGAGAGGTTGAGGGGTCTGGGCTTGGTTAGTGTGGTGAAGAGAAGATTAAGTGGTGCCTAATAGCTGCCTGCAGCTGTTTGACAGATGGTTAGAAAGATGACAGAGCCAAATTCTTCTTACTAGTATTAGATTATATAATAAGAGATAATGGCCACAAACTGTGGCTGGAAATGTTCAAATTGGACAACAGGAGAATCTTTTTCTCTACAGAAGTAATGCAGCACTGGAATAGGCTGCCCAGATAAGTTGGGAACCTTTCTCTCCTTGGAGATTTTCAAGATCTGGCTAGGTAAAGACTTACCTGGCTGACCTGTTTTAGTGCTGGTGATAACCTCCTGCTTTGAGAAAGAAGGTTAGGCTAGATGAACTTCAGAGGTTCTTTCCAACCATGTTTTCTATGGCTATGATGCCATAAATTTGAAAATCTATCTACTATATTTTTCAGGCATTTGGCTTGGCGTGGAATGGGATGATCCTCAGAGAGGAAAGCATGATGGTACCTATGAAGGGACACAGTATTTTAAGTGCAGGTGAGTTGATTCACAGTGTGGCACATCATGCATATTGACAAGATGGTCACGGGAAGACGCCTTTTTGCAATTTTTAGGCCAAACCCTTTTGTTACCAGTTGGCTGATATTAAAAAGATAATACATCTGAATGCCATGACTAGCTATGCCATAAAGGCTGTTGCATTGTTATTAATCCAGTTACAGGGTTAGAGTATGGTAAATACTTAGAAAATACAAGTCATGTTTTCAGAGGTATGTAATGTGACTTTCGGATGTTACTAATATTACCTTTAGTAGGTTTAGACCTTCTACTTTAGTAAGGAAATCAGTATGTCCAGCTTACCTTCCTTAGGTAATCCTGAAGTGAAATATTGGTCTATATTAACTGTCTCAAATATAGTTTAGATTTGGACTTCAGATGACTTGCGTGTATCTTGTTAACAGAAAATACCAAGTTCCTGGTAATGATTTGGATTATATTTGTATCACTGAGAAATTGTTAAGTTTATTCACTTACATTTAATACATGCAAAACACAGTGTAGCCCTGTGAGTTTTTAAAAGTGTATATATATGCATTACATTTAAGTTTAAAGACTTGAGCCTTTAACATGTTTGAAATTGGGGGATACAGGACTCTAGGGTTGATGCTAACAGCAGCAAGCTGTTGATTTCCATGTCAGAGGACACTGCAGCAGCTAAAAGCTTGTGAGTTAAAAAAAATAACTAGACGAATTCATAGAGGAAAAGTCACTTTTCCTAAATACTAAGGGCTGCTAGCTCAGTAAGTTCCTGAGCATTGAAGTGGTGAAGGATGAGAGAATATTTAGTGGCTCTATCATTAAAATACTTGCCCTGTTATCGTATTTTTCCCAACTACTTTCTACTGGCAGCTTTTGGAGGAAGGATGTGACATTACATGGATGTGTGTTTTGACCACTGTATCACTGCCAGTCTTATGTTAATGAGATGAAATGGACATTTCTAGGTCTTTTTCCACCTCCTGCTTTCCAAGGCTGGTAACAACTGCAAAAGGGCAGTTTCATTACAGTTTATTCCGAACTGTTCAAGTGCTCATTCAAGTGAAATGAATCTAATATAAATCAGCTCTTGTGACAGTGAGCGCTCAGAATTAATAGAAGGCTTTTGAAAACATGAAAGTGACAAAACAAGAAAATAAATTAGTTGTCTGTGGTCTTGCTTTTGTATATGTTTTTGCTTTGGTTTGTTGGAAAATGTAAGGAGACTTTTCTCTGAAATTAATCCCTCATGTTAATTATCTTGAGAAGGTTGAAGCTATCAATGAGAGGATAAGCAAATCATCTTCTTTTTTTCAACTTGCCTGTAAATGAAAGTTGTAAGAATTGCTGGATGAGGTCAGTCCAAAGATCTGTCTTGCTTAGTTTCCTGCCTCTGACATTGGCTACGAGCAGATGACTGTAGAAGTGTAAAAGAACAAGAAAAGTACATTGTGACAGTTTGGATTCCAGAGTCTTACTAGCTTTGGCTAGTCATAGTTCAAAGATTTTTCCAGAGCCAGAGGTGGCGTATTTGTTCATGCTCTCAATGGATGATTGAAAGGAGAAAACGTTACCAGAATTTCCTCCAAAAGAATCATTAAAACCATGTAGTAACAGCGCATGTGTTTACTAACCTTTGAGCATGTGTTTTCAGCTTGTGAAAATTGTGATCGTTTTCATTTTATGAGCAGATGAGTCTTCTCACTTTCTCCTGTCTGAATATAGGAATATGATATGGAAGGGATTTAGAACAGTTGCTGTAAAATGTTACGTAGAAAAAAAAAAAAAAAGAGAGAGATTAAAATTATTATTTCTATATTGTGGGGAAAGTAGGTCTAGTTTTGTATCTGCCAAAAGGTCTTCTGGAGATAAATGTAATTCCCTGAGGTAGCAAAGGAGGATGCTGTATTTGTACTGACACCTGACAGCAGTTCAGGGCTTATTAAAGAAGATACTTCATTATTGGTTCAGATCAATGTTGTTCTCCAGCCAGCAAGTAGAGCTGTTTGGCCTCAGACTAAATCAGCAGAAGAATTTATCTATTAAATAATTCAAAATTTAAAAGTAGCGATTTTGAAATCTTTTCTGTAGCCAAACAGGCAAAAATGGGAAAGGAGTAAACTATGCTCAATAGTGCAAATCGGAATTCTTAGTCTGGATCTTCTTAACTTCTACATTTGTGTAAGGTAGAAGCCCTAGAGACCTTATTATCAGAAAATGAGATGATAAAACAAAATCTGTTCTTTAGAACAATAAATAGAGGGGGAAAAAATCCCACCTGTGAGGACTGGATGTTTTTTTCGTTGTATCTAATAATAATAATGCTTAAGGAGGATAAGTACACTTAATGCAAGAAAAAAATTCAACGTTGTTGGATTTTTCTTAGCTAAAGAATTGGAAATTATGGTCTCAGAGCAACCATGTCTTCTGAATGAATGTATTAGCAGAAGTTGCTTCTTAAATGCTTTGAATTGAATTGAACCAGTTTACAAGTCGAAACTAGTTATATTCTGCTGTAGGAGAAATAACAAAAGTAATTGGCTGGCCATTCTGAATCTCTCTGGACAGAAGCAGCAATTGAATGTGTTGTGGATGTTTTTTCAGAAACTTGAGTGCTTTACATTTGTGTGTGTATAATATTTATATACATGTGATTAGACTCTTGCTTTTTCTAGCAACCATTAGTGTGCTCCCAGGAGATGAGATCTCAGATAGCGATCTCAACTGTTGTTGTAAGAATCAACTTTTTGAGTGAAGCTGCATATACGCATAACAAATTTAAACGTATTGATCTTGAAATATGTTGTTCTTACAATATCTGTTCTTTGTATTCTGCTTTGTTCCAATCAGAGAAAGTCTGTCTGGAGTCTAAGAGAATAAATAATAGTTCTAGCAGTCAACCATGACTCACAGACATAACTTTCTGTGTGCAGACTGGTTTGTAGTTCATGTACCAATTGTGAAGATGTAGGCAAATGTAAGTAAAAATGGTTACCTTATTTTATCAAAAAGATGATAAAAATAAAACAACCACCTCACAACCTAAAATGTCACCTCTTTACTACTACTGTATGTGGGGGAAATTATGTTTCTTTATATAATGTGTATATGCATACATAATAAATAAAATTTCTGTATCTTTTTTTCCTCAAACCTTATCGGTGGTATCCTTTGCTTACAAGCCTACTTTGCTCACTCCCTGAATTCTGATAAGCAGAAGCAGCTAGTACTGTAAACAAATGCAACAGAAGGACATTTTGAAATTCTTTTTAAGGTAATTTTGAAAAGAATGCTTTTTTAAAAAAAAATATCTTTCAGAGTGACAATTGAAAACGAGATCATAAGAGAACAATGAAACTGAACTTGAGATTCTCATTACCAGAGGATCTTCTTTGTAGTCCTTACTTGGGTAAATCAGTAGGCCTGCTTACAGCTGAATGTGATCTTTGTAGTAAGTTTTTTAGCAATATGACCTAAACTTCTATGTTTCATGTCAGTACATTTATCTGGGTTGTATATTATGTGGTGCTAATTAAACTTCTTAAGAATATGAGAACCAAAGAAGAAAAACAGCCGTACTTCAAAATATGCTGACATCATGAGTATGTTCATCAACTCTGGATTAGCTGGAAATGGCAATGCATACTCTAGTGGCATTTTTGTGAATTCTTTTTCCTGATAATAAAGACCTGTTTTCTAACAAGTGAGGAAGCTATTATTTTAGCTGTCAGTTGCAGTAGTGTATCATGTAATTAAAATAAGCTGTGTTCTACAGTCCTTCTAGAGAAATGAGGAGTAATCAAGCCTTAAAAGTGTTAAAATTTATGTACAGCTTTTGAAACATGAGCATGATTTCAAATAAGTTCTTATCCCACAACCTATTCACACAGTTACATGCATGTGCTCGCCTGGGAGGTATGCCTTACAAGCACACGCACCTCCCCTGGGAATGCGAGTGGGAGATGTGGGTGCCCCAGCTTCTGTGTCCCTGCGCTGCTTCCTCCAGTCTATTAACATGCTGGTAGAAAGCACCCCCGAGGCCACACGTGTACACTGAGATGGGGGGTGTATTTGTTGCTCCCCATGATGTCTGTCCTTGCTGGGCACAGGCTTGCCTCGGCATCTGACCCGAAGGCAGCTCTGTCTGTCACCCTGGGCAGGGGTGTGCTGCTGGTGGGGTGACTTTTGATGCCATCAAACCAGATTTTGACTGCTGCTCTGATACCCTCTTCTTTCTCCCCACAGTTACAGATATTCAGACTTCTTTTATGCTCCCTGTCAAGTGGAGTCCTTCCCCCACCCCACGTCCTGTTTTAATCTGGTGGAAGAGTCATCTTCCTCCCTAGCCGTCCTCTCAGTTTTGGATATTCCCTTCATAAATAGTGTTTACGCAGGCATTGCTATTTTAGCAGCTGGTTTTATCCTTGCCATTTTTCTGGGAGAGATGTGTGGATTCCCCAACAGTAAGTAACATACTTCTCTGCTTACCTTGCAAGATGGGAGTAACATTCTGCTGTATCACACTTTTAGAGTACTTTGAGTCATAATTGAATGGAATGTGTCTCCCTCCCCCTGCTAAAGAGTACGTTTTGTTCTTCCCAGATCACTTTCCAGAGGAATTATGATATTTCAGCAGATACTGTTACTGATAGTATTGACTCTATTAAACATGGGGAAATGGACTACAATTTAACTTTCACAGCAAGCCAAAGAAACAGAGGGAGGTATAGTAAAGCTTGTTTCTTGATGTTTTCTGCCTAGCAGAATTGCAATTGCTTCTCAGATCTTTGTGGCCATTTTTCCACCTCTGTGTTATTAAGTTTTCTTCTAGTGGGAACTTTGACTTTTCTATATTTGCGTAGTCCTGAAATGCCATGTTACCTTGGTGAAGTCATTACGTGTTCAGTTTTTCCTTCTTCAGTGAGTTTTAAAGGTTGAGTATGGATGTGTTTTTAAATTTACAGACAGCAGATGTGACCAATCAGATGTTACTGTTTGCATGAAATTTATGTTCCTGCCCCAAAGAGGATGTGTTTATATTAAATTAGATTCCCTCTCCCTCAAGAATGACAGAGCACACACTTATATAGAGCACAAACAAACTCTTCAAATACAGGAAGATGTCAATATCATTTTAGCATCTATGAAGAAAAAGTGATGGCTGTTTAGCAAGGAGGGGATGCACTACCAAGATTCCTTTTAGCCTCAGAAGGTCTTGGTTAGGAAGTTTTGATTGTTTCACTGTGTGTCACTGTACCCATCAGAGACTTCTGCTCTCTGCTGTCAATGGAACATTGTTGAAACAATAGTGTTGTCCCTGGCCACTGTTCAAACATGTCCTGTGCACCAGCAGAACCTTAAGACAGCATCTGGGACTGCAGATGTCTGTCTGTCTTTCCTTGTTTTGTGAAAGCTCAGGCTCAGCTGTCATGTCTGTTTGACTAAAGTAAACTTGCAAGAACTTCAAGTACTTGCCAGTGTTTGCAGAGCTTCTGCTGTGCAGTCAGGAATTTGATACACCATTGCAGATTAGTGTTAGGTGTCACTTAACAAGAGTTGTTTGATGCCACAGCTGCCACAGACTGTTCTAAAACTTGAAAGGTTTCCTTTAGTGCAGTGTGTATAGATTCTTCTAAAAGTCTGGTCTGTTGAGCACCTTCCCCTATCTAGAAAAGGTGTGCATGGATTCAACTGACTATATTTTATGACACCTTATGAGCTTTGTAGTGTGTGTGCCCCAGTCATGATGGTAATTGCCTTGAGATTGGTAAACAGCCAGTACTGGGCAAAGAAGCCACCTTTACTATCTAGGCTGATAAAGTTGAGATCTCTCTCCTTGGCTCAGAAGTTTGCTTCTGCAGTCAGACAGTTCAAGTGTGTAACTGTTGGCAGAACACAATTCATGTGCTACTGCATTATTCTTCAGGTACTGAGAAGTGTGTGTGTGTGTGACATTTCTCCAGCAAATGAAGAACCACCAGGTACCTGTAATAATGAGCAGTTCCACCACTTTGTTTTACATTAGCGAAGAAGAATGATGCCAAATTTCGGCTTTATTCAGGGAAATGGTTAGACAGTGGAAGCTTATAGCTAATCTAAATTTTAGTGAATATCTTTCAAGGGCCCTGGCATGCTAGCAGATGGGCTGTATTGCTTCAGGCTACTGAATCATGAATCGGAAGTGTCCTACAAGCTGACTTCTGAGGCTGTGGTCAACCTCTGTATTTTAAAAGTTAGTAAGAAGTGTCAGTAGTAACCAGAGCCAGCTGATTGTCAGAGCCCCACTTGGGCATGTTCCACGTTTTCTTCTTAAGGAAATTGGGGCATATCTCTTACCACTTCATTTCTGCACAGTGTGTTGTCCCGGCTGCAGGACATTTTATGGACATGGGAGCAAAATCCCTGTTCTCAGACTTCTGCATGTTCAGCTTAAGTCAGGTTGATCAGTAGTCCACAGGTTCTTCCATCTCGTGATACGCATGCTGGGTGACTCTTTGGATTAGGATTTATTTGTTTAGTTCCCAGTTATGGCGACTGATTGCTAATAGGTGTGCTTTCCATGAGTACAGGTGCTGTACATTAGTTGTTTGATATGTACATATGGACTGCACAGTTGGTATTCCCTAGTGTGAAAATTAATACAGGCAGTGTATTTTAGGGAAAACAAATTCCAGGTAAGTGACTTCTCTCCTTGAACATACAATCATTTTGCCTGAAAATAGCTTCCTATTGCAGTCTTCTTTTCTGTCCTTCTCTGTGACAGTTCTTCAAAAACTAGATCAAATTAATGGAATGGAACTGAAAAACGAACTTAGGCTATGGAATGGATTTGAGTATACAGTAGCTAAGATAGCATGCATAGTACTTGGAAGTCATAGGAACAGGAGGGAGAAACCCTATGATCTTGCTATGATCAAAATAAAAACCAGAAGTGTCGAGAGACAAGTGCAGCATACTTTTCCTGTAGCTTCCAATGACAAGGGGCAAGGGGCTAGTTTCCTTTGCATTTTTTCCTAGGGACAGAACTTGCAAAGTTCTTGCAAGTTCTTGCAAAATGGCTCTTGCAAAGACAATGAGGAAGGAGGTACCAATAGAAACGGTGATCTGTGAGGACAGAAATGGGCCTAGGAATGGGTATGGTGATGGAGAGACCTAAAGGGCTTGGCTATGCCAGGAATAAATGGCATGACAGGAGGGATGCGGACATGGGGGTCTAGATTAGCTCTCTTGAGAGGGTTGGGGAGAGGGAAGGAAGAAAAGTAGCAGAACTACTGAGTGCAGAGGGGATGGCAATGACAAAATGGAGAGAATCAAGGTGATAGGGAAAAGGACAGGAGATGTCAGAATAAATATAAAGCAGGACCTAGGGTGAGCTACAGATAGGCAAGAGTACAAGTTTTCTTTCCAGAGCCCGAAGTAGAATCCTGCACTATCTGCCATCTATGAAGCTGTTTGACTTAATTAAATGCAAAAGTGATATACTTCGCAGGCAAGAGATGTTATAGTTAGGATGGTAAAAATGTCATTTACTGTTTAAGGAGTGTTTAAGTTAAGAAAGAGTCACATAATTTTTACATTTGAGGAAGTTTAACATTTAACCTAGCCAAATGTTTGCAAGCTATGACGAACTTCAAAGGAATGGAAGAAAAGACTTAAGAGAAGGTTACTGTATTAAAAATGTAGATAATTGAAAATGCTTATCGAACAGGAAAGTACACACTAGATTTACGTTCTCTAAGAGTATGCCTTTCTGCTTGTTTTGTAACCATTGTGCTCTAAACTTAGTCACTGCAAAACTAGACTGAAAGTATTTTTAAAGTAAATAATACCTAGTTTCTACCCAGATCCTTCTTTAGTATGTGAGAGTACTTAAATAAGTATAAGAAATGTTAATGAATGAAACTGGCACAGGCAATTTCCAGTACTGATTTTTTTAAATAAAAATATGAATATATAGTGCCCAGGCTATTCCATCTACTTGTAATATGTCCATAGGATTCAGGGTCTCTAGTTACCATTTTCCTGAGAGAATTTTGAACTCTGTAGCATTAGTGGTTTGTGTTACAGTTTGCTAATTAGCCACTTGATGTTTACATGCTGTTTTGAAAAGAGGAGTTTTATTTACATAAGTGATTTCTTCCTCCTGGGTACTTCCCAACCAAAGTCTGTACTCTTCTCAGCTGGAAGGCAGATAGATAATCATAACTACCAATTTTCTTCCTGCTGTTTTCTGGCTCATCCTCCTATCAGATCCTCCATCCGCTCTGTGAGACCATTCCCACAACTTACCTCTGCCAGTTCTTCCTAGATACTGGGTTTACTTGCTAACTTTGATAGAAATTGTCAAAGCAATTGCACGGCAAGAGATTGTCATGCAATAAAGTTCTTCCAGTGCTCAAGAAAAACTAAGAAACTTCATAATACTGTGTAGAACATACATTAGCTGGATAAGTCTGTTGAATATTCCAGTTTCAAAATTGTTACTGAGTTAGTATCAGAATTTTTAAAAGTTTGATTTTGTATAAGAGTTCCAAGTGGTACAGTTTGCATCTTGTGTCATTTTGTGGATGGAAGGACATGGCTGCATTCTCTTAAAATTACAAGTGAATTATTCTAGTCAAATATAATTAGGCAATGACTATTCTGAGTATTCTTACAGGGTTTAGGCTGTGGTAAGACTCCAGATGCATTTGTTAGATGATTTAGGTAACTTTGTGTCTATCAATAGGTAGAAACTTTATTTTCTGCAAAAACTGAGTTCATAATGAGTTTGGAAACAAAAGAGCAGTTATTTCTAATAATTGCACTGACATTGTAATTTTGATGTGTAAGTACACTTGGAGATCTGGTGCTTCTGTCCTCGTAGCATCTTACAATGTGAACTTGTTGGTCAAGTACTATCAAAGATACTTTGCAAGTCTTACCTGGTCTCACTGAGTGGGAACAGTGATGTCTAAAATGAACCTGTAGAACTGCCTTGTCTGCTTTGGTTCCCAGTATTTTAAAGATGTAGTAATTGGTACATTTGAGACTAGTCATAAGTCAACTTCTCATATTTCACCTTTTCCTGACTGCTCTGTTCTAGGCATCCTAAAGGAGGATCGTTTATCCGGCCAAACAAGGCAAATTTTGGAGTAGATTTTCTTACTGCAGTAAAGGATCGGTACGCATTGAATGATGAGCGAGATGTTCAACATGGGACAGAGAATACATTAGTATTTGGAAAGAAGACTGTGGAATTTGTTGGCATGGATTCTATTGCAGAACAACAAAGGCAAGTGTAATATATGAAAATCTAAGAAACACTCTTAGTGATTAATTAGTCAAGTAGTAGTTCAACTGTAAGGAAAGGAGGGTAGCTGCTTTGCATATAATATTGTCATATCTCTAAAAATAAGCCAAACTGCACTATAGTGAAAGAGACAAGAAATCTCCCTATTGTGGCTTCGTAGTTTACCTGTTTTACAGATAGGAACTGAGATTATGTCATGTGTGAGTGCTCACAATCTTCATTTTGATTTCATAAAGTAGGAGGTGATGATATTTGGGGAGGAATGAGTGAGATAAATTATCGTGATATTGACAATCATTATACACAGGCATGGTCCTTTTAAAATAGATGTATTTTAATATTTTCTTAGTATTGTACTGTATTATTTCATCTTTGTTTACTCATATCAGTATTGACTTTGTAACTAAGAGAGGGAAGGCAGAACGTCACTGTACTGCTAGTGAAGAAGTCTTTCAGTCAGTTTATGTCATGTTCGTTTACCTGGAAGGGTAAGAAAGGAAGAAAGAAACTTAATGGTGTGTAATAGATTGGAGTTTTAATGACCTCCAGCGGTAGGGAGGTATCAGCTCAGTAGGTGGCAGTCTCCTTCTGAGCTGATATTCCACAGCTGTTCTCCCTTTGTCTCCCAGAACATACTAAGCAGTCAAAAATACTCTTTGTCTTTTTTGATAATTGATACAAAGAATGACCAAATAACTTAGAATCCCTTGCAAAAAGTATTACAAGAGATCTGTTTAACTTGGCATCTCTAATTAAATTCCAGTTTGCATAGCTATATTTTGTCTGGTTTATCACTCTTTTTTTCAGTTGGATGAAGGTCGGTTGGGTTTTTTTTTGGGGGATGGGAGTTATGGTTCAACCAGACCTATTTTGTAGTAGCAATGTAAAGACAAAAAATAGAGAACTGTCTGGTTTTAAGTGAGAAAGACATTGCAATGTAGCGATCTGCACATTGCTATTTCTAAAGGGGAGGATATGTATGAAAAGGATACTTAGTTTTAACAACCAGGTATTTATATAAGGTACCTGTTTCTGTTTGAAGATTACTTAACAGCATGTTATTTCTCATTTAGCCAGCTGAACCAACTGGTGGATATCTCAGTGCGTGAGTGTGCAGTGAGCCATGCTGGTCAGAAAGAGGAAATCAGCAGAACATGTGCTAGTATCCTTTTTTGCTATATTGCATGATACCACAAGTAAAGTACATATTTTAGCATTCCAAGTGTTCACTTCAATGAATGATATTTGTATCATTTTATTAAAAAAATGTTTAAAACTGCAGTTTATATTTAGAAGCTTAATGCAATGTTTACACAGTTAAAAATTAGATGCCTGCAATTTTTGATAGGGAATGCAAACTGTGGATAAAATTAGAAATATTGCCATAGGTTGCTACTGTGACTGCAATTTCAGAAGGCTCCAGCAATGGTGGGGTTTTTTTAAATTTGACTCTAGAATAGATAACGCCATAAAAATACAACTGACGTGTTCTGTAGGCACCAGAGATTTCCAATGTATAATACATAATGTATTCAATATATTACACGTTGTAGTGATGTTACAGAAATACAAAGCAGGTGGTATTTGTTCATTTATATGGACAGATAAGAGTTCCTGTCTATACAGAAATTAATTCATTTTAGGATTTGTAAAGTTAAGCTCTTTTATAAAACTATAAGCTATTTCTATACTACAAAATAAAATTTGCTGTAACTGGGCAGTAGTATCTCTTAGCCCAAAAAAGTGTAATCTATTTCTCTTTATTTGATTCAAAGGCAAACTCTAATTCTAATTTCTGAAAACAGAAGTTCAGATTTGAGATAAGTTTATTTTTCTTATTGTGAAAATTCAGATATCAGGCATATAAATCTGTCAAAAAATCTGATATCATCTTGGGAGACAGTAACAGCTATTGCTTGTCAAGTTCAAAATCTGGAAACACTTAATATCAGGTATAAATATTCATATTTGTCTTTCTGTTCCTTTGGGGTGGGGACAAAAAAGAAGAGGCTCTTTAAGATATGAGGTCAGCTTTCTAAAGGTAACTGGATGCCTCAATACTCATTTTAATGGGAGATAAGTTTTTAAATACTTCTTTTTTATTTAAGTCTTGTCCTTAAACAACTCGTGTGTGTGCTGTATTTTTCAGACGTCTGTTGTCAAGGAAAGACTAGAACCCTTGGAGTTTAGCGTCTATGTAAAACTTAAGTCTGGAGAAGTGCTTGGGACAGATGGATGTTGACAAGAGTTTTGTAAAATTAGAAAAATCACAGTTGTCTGAAAAATAGAATACAGATTTCAGCCGTTAAACGTTTACAGGAATTTAAGCATTTGTCAAAGTTTCTAAATAACAGATTTCATCATTTTCATGCAAATTGGCTTGTTGACTAGGGAGACTGGATTAAAATGCATTATAGATTTTTATACGGTGCTGTAGACTTTTTTTAAGCAGTTAGATTGAAGGTAAAAAAGAATTACTCAGAGTACTACTTTTATAGCAATAAGGAAACAGGGAGTATAGAAACTTAGGTTTGCAGCATCATAAGATGCCCTTAAACACTTCTGTGATGTCTAAGACAATTAATTCTCTCGATTTTAAAGCTTAGTTTGCCTCAAGGCAGGACTGGCTTGATGTGTGTGTGCGTTCACTTTGCCTGTGTGCCATGAGTCTGCTTTGCAGCAAGGACACCAGCTTCACAGCAGACGTAGCCAAATTTGCCATGTCCGTGGGCAGCAGGTCAGGCTCTCTGGATACTTGTGCGCAGGGTCTGCGTGGCACTGCAGGGCGTGGGGACTCCGCTGCCAGATGGGCCCCTCAGAAGAAGCCAATACCTTGAGGTGGCTTTGCTGCAGGAGTTTGCAGCCTGTCTGTGAAAGCACTAGTAACATCTCCTTATCACTTAAAAATCTCGCTTAGTGTTTTTTAGTTAGCTATCTGTTTGCCTTCTGGGTTTGCAAGCCTGTTTTGGTTTTTCTCATGAGCTTAGAAATTTTTTTCTACATAGAAAAACTATAGAGTAAATATATTTTTATTTTCTTTTAAAGTCATTCCAAGTGTCTTAAGACTTTATCTCTGTTTTTCATTATTCTTGATATATTCTGACTGCCCAAGCAAGTCTTTATGTAGGAGCCCACTTTTGTTTAAGAATTATGCTTTACCAACAGCGTCTTGACACCAAACTGAAATATCCATAATTCTTTAATCAAACCTTAAGTATCCCAAGACCTGTTCTATTCCTGTCCTGAAATGATGCTGATAAGAATTGTGGATCGTGGTGACAAATGTAGGGGAAAATCTCTTGTACAGTGATGACATTGGAAAAGGAGGGAGGATGTTGTTATGTAAAGCTGCAATTCCATCAAAACAAGAAATAATTCACAAAATAATTTGGAAATAAAGAAAATTTCTAGTACACAGCTATACACTGTAGCTGGCACATGTCAGAATAATTTTCTGGCATGAACTAACACTGTGGATTAAAGTTTGTAAATAAGTAGCAGCCTAAACCACTAATTTTGAGAAGTTAATGTTATAGCTGCAACTTTAGGAAGTTTATTGTGTTGTCAAGGTTAACACCATGACTGCTGACTCTTTAAGCAGAGTTGTTCAGCTGTTTTGGAAGTCATACTAGTCATTGAAGATAGCAGTAGGGCAATAGGACCGAAGGTAGAAACCCAAAATACACCTTTTTTTTTTAGAGTCTTGGACATCTGTGCTGAGATTAGCAGCTTCCAAAACCTTCATTGTACAGTACACACAATACAGCTACAACAATTGAAAGTGGTGTAAGCTAAATTAAAATAAATACCAAGTTAATTTAGTAACAGTGACCCCCGTTTTTGTATTTGTTCTTACAGTTAATGTGACAAAAGTGCATTTTTTAAATAGTTGTAAGTGTTCCATTTTCTTCAATATTTAGCACTGAACAGCTGTTTGCAACCTGGGTGCTATTTGTAAATCTAACTTTGCCTAGAGCATATGTTGTCATGAGTTACTATCAGAATGCATGAAAACACAGAGAATTTATTTTAATTGACCTAGAATATTTTTTTCAGTTTTTCGTTGTTGAGAAGTGTAGTCTAGACTGAAGGGTTTTCAGAAGTTATTTGTGATAAAATTGGAAAGCAAAATGGGATTGATGCTGGAATCTGACACTTATGACTACAAACTGAAATAGTCTGAATTTGTTTTTTATTGTTTTGACCTTCTGTTTACTTTAAAAAAGAAAGGCATTAGCAGCTAAGTCTGTTACTGAATTTTTTGTGCAAGGAATGTTGGAAGAGGAATGAAAGTGATTAGCCATCCAACAGCTTTCTAAGAGCTTGTTTAAATGGGGAAATTTAATCCATAAGTATGTAAGTGAAACTACACTGAGAATTTTTTATCATAATATGCAGGTTGATCATACCTTAGGAGAGAAATAAAAACTTTTGTTTGGGGGTGCGTAATGAAAACTAATTTGAAGACTGCAGATTTGAGAATCTTTTAACTATTTTATAGTGATATTTCGCTACTGAGAGTGGAATTTACATCCTTTCGCTTTAGTGGGGTCTGAATAGTCATGTAGGCTCGCTCTTTATTTCCAATCAACACTAAGGAGTTTAAGCCCAAAATCTGACTTTGTTTCATTTAATATTAATGAAAATCATTCTTTTCATATTCAAAACTTAGGGGAAGAAAAGGGAGGAAGGAAGCCACAGATGAATAAATATGCATCAATGAAATAGGAAAGTAAATTCAGAAAGAGTACGTTTGAATATAACTAGAAGGATATTTTATAATATTTTAAAATGTGATACCTTGGCAGTGACTTTTTAAATTTTTTTGTGCAAATTAGTTTTGTCTTTAATACATAATTCCAAATTAGTGACTTAAATAAATGCAGTTTTTCATTATGCTAATAATTATTCTTTTTACACAGTGAAAACAGAATGAAATTTCCGTCTACATCAACTTCTGTATCCGGTGCATTTTCAAAATTGAGGATTCTGGCACTTAATCAAACTGAGATAACGTGGGCAGAGGTAATAGCCTTTCCTGGTTTTGTTTTTATTTATATTGTTAGGTTTTTGAGGCAAGTAAAGCACAATAAACATTTATGCATTGTATTATTCTACTGAAATGTAATTATCCTTAGAAAAGGTGCTGTGGTGTAACTGTGTTAATTACTTAGTAACTAACGCAGTCCTACATAATGCAGGAAGTTCCATTGGCACAGGAGTCTAATAAGAAACATTTAACTTCATCTACATCTGTAAATTATCAAGTCAAGATGAAGCAGCTGGAGTATAATATAAGTTCTTTCATTAGTATAGTATATGCATATATCTAAACACATCTGAGATTTCTATTAATATATCAGTAAAAGAGCTTATTACTGTATAATTGTCAATTAATATTCAAAATATAACATATAATCTTCAAGGGGGAAACATGTCCTGTAAAATATCTTACAGTTGGAAGCCATTGACTTAGAAATAGAATTAATGCATTTGAGAGTAATGAATTCATATTTATGGCTCCAAAAACATTTTTTCTAATTCAGCATTTAGATCATAATGTTATATTTGTCTTTCTGTTTTCAAACTAAGATCTTATATTTATAAAATAATTACTATTGTACAGGGTGAAAGAAAAATCTGGGTTAGAGCAGAGGTGCAGGATCATGTTTCTGACACTGGCAAGTAGCAGGTAGTTAGGAAAAATTCTAGGCAAAAGGCAGGCATATGGTAAGAGCTTCTTATAGAGTAATCTGGAATTCTGGGGCTTCCTGAGCTGGAGACTACATATCTGTATTTAATTAATCTTTGTGGATTTTTCGTTTTATGATTTATCTAACTGTATTAAGAACCCATTTGAAAAATTTTGTATCATCGTCTTTTAACATCAGTTTCATTATGTGCTGTATGAAAAGATACCCTTTTTGGTTTTGATCTTGCTGCCTGATAATTTAATTTAATAATTCCCAATATTTTATATGCAAGTAACTGAGAACAGCTATTCTCTGTTTCATAGCTTTGATGATTCTTGTTAAGCTTCTTTGTGCCTTTCCCATGTCTATTATTTGCTTCCTGGGATAAAGAGACTGAAAACAGAGGAACATCAGGGACTTAGATGGTGACAGTTGTTTCATGTTGTCTTTATTTCTTTTGCAATAGGTCTTGGACTTATATTTTTCTTTTTTGATCAGCAGTGGCTACTCCACTGGCTATTCATCCCAGCCTCCCCACCAGCTATCCACAACAAGCCCCCGGCCTTTCCTTAGTGTTAATTCGGTGTCAGATCTGTGAATTTTTGTTTCTGTATGGAAGCTGGTTTAAGTGATAGTTAAAAATTCGGCAATTTGAGTTTCTTATAATTGTTTTGTGACCGTCATTTGCTTTGGCAATTTTCCAGTCATTTGGTCAGTCTATGGAAAAGTCTTCTCATACTTCAGTTTTGTGCAGTTTTTTTCTTCCATCCATCACAACGCAGGGCTTTTCTGGGGGAATCCCCCAAAGGTTCTCTGTGGTGAAGGTGCACCTAATTTCTCTTGACTCTGCAGGCTTCTTTTCATGCTTCCTCATTGCCAATAGATAAACTATTTTGGTCTTTCTTGTTGACATAGGGGAACAGTATCCAAACTAAAGAGATAAAATACTGGTGTTTCCCACTGGTGCTCTGGAGCAGGAAAGGTTGTTACATCTGAGTTTGTAAGTTTCCCTGTGTCACTGATTTGGCCGCAGGGTAATGTTTCATATTTTTGGGTGTGAAGCTGTTGAGCCCCAGATCATATGCTGCTACTTGAAGAGATCTCAGTGTTAATATTTCGTATTGTATATATAATGAAACAGTTATGTATACATTCAGCTGTATAACTTCATACAGCTGTAACAGACAGAATAAAGAATAGTTGATGAAAGGAGGCTTTTTGGTGTCTAGGAGAGTGGATGTTTATAGGAGAATCAGTTAGCTGTATACATAACAAATTGAATTTGATTGTGCAGATCTCTGGACTATACTGCTTTGTAACCTTTGTAACCTCCTGTAAAAACAAGCTTTGTGCCATTACGCTGTGCATGCATGTGTCTGTGCTCTTGCATCTCAAAAAGTTTGAATCCGCTAACCAATTTCAAACACATTTTGAAACGAGGTGGGGCCTTAAAAATAATGTATTACCTACAAGTTCCAAGAAAATAGGAATGTAGGTGGAGGAAAGAGGCCCTCTAAGTTTCCTAACCAAGGAAGGAGTAGCAGGATGAGCTCACGCTTAATTTGACTCTGGAGAATACACACAAGAAAAACCTCAGCAAAAAAAATAAATTGCGACTCATAGGCACAAAGCTGTAAAAAACAGTCAGTTCCAGTGCTTATGGAACTCTATCTGATAGAACGGCAAAGTTTTTGACAACTGTCACAATTGCAAAACTGGGGTTTATGCCAGCAATTTCTATCGCTTTGTAATAAGTGTCTATTTTTAAAAGTTATCTGCTATAGATGTTTGCAAAAAATAAATCTTTATAAAGTAAAAGAATATTTTTTTAATGTAATTTCAGAACATAAGATTTAGAACAAATGCATCTTTGTTCGATTTGTAGCCTTTTTGAGTTAATTTCTTTTCTTTAGAGTACGTACTTGAAAACTTCAGGATATGTGCTGACTTAATGCGATTCTAAGTTTTTAGTGGTTTCATGTGCTGGCACAGTCCCATGACAAAGTCGTCTTCAAGCTCTGATAAATTAAGACATTTAAAAAGTCTGTCAGACCTGATGCCATGTGCAGAAGTTCTAGAACTTCAGCAGTCGAGTATATCCTGACATTTCCTTACCTCATTGTAGGGAAAATCTGATCACTCCCAACCTTATTGAATAAAGTAAACTCAGTTTCCAGGTCTCCCAGTCTGAGGTCTGGCAGCTCCCAGCCTCAAGCCTGGACCTCAGTACCCCTCTGATGTCATCTGCGCTGGTAGATCCAGACACAGGAAAGAGCCAGCTGGAAGAAAGCGAGGGCCAGGCAATCCATAATACTTGTTTCTCTGTTTTTGGGAGCTATGGCTTGTTCTAAACACGTTCTGAGGAAATCTGCATAAAGTATAATTTCTGGAATAGTTTATCCCAGCTTTTGTTATATTAAATGAAGTTTTGCCCTTAGGTACTTCTTTGTGCTTCAGGATGGCCAGCACTTGAAGAATTGTACCTTACTTCTAATAATATTACAGTTTTGGAAAGGTAAGAGGAGTAACATATGTCAGTTGTTTGTGACTGATGCACTGCAAAGTGATATAGCAGATAAAGTTACGTTCCTGTAATGTTTACATCACCATGACATAACGGTAAAATAAATGATGCAAACTTCACGTGATGTACTTCACAACATTTATAAATGTACACAATCATTTGCATGCAGTCATATACTTAGAAAATCAGTGTTTTCATTAACAAATAACTTTAAATGTTCTGCGTTTGTGTTTGTTTCTTCCCAATGTGGCAGGCCTGATAATGTCCTGCAGACCCTGAAGCTGTTAAACCTTTCAGACAACCAGTTACTGGATGGAAATCAGCTGCATCTAATAGCACATCTCCCCAGGTAGCCGTTAAACAAATTTGATGGGAATTCTTTGTCCTGGATATTCATCTCCCTAGTCTTTGTTGACTGAAATGCGATGGTATTGATGTTGCATGGAAGATTTGTGGTACCTTGAAATAGAGGCATTCTGCCCTCTTCAGGAGAGAAACTGAATTATTTAATTGAGCTATTTTAGTATAGTCTTATTTTTGTTGTATAGTAACACATTCTTAAGCTGTATGTTACTAGGTTTTCATTATATAGTTATGAAACGAAAGTGATTTATCACATTACTAAGTTCTTTATATATTAGTATGCACAGGGTTTTATCCGAGGTGACAGGACTGTAGAGTTTGTGTGGAGTGGCAAAGCACAAAGGAGCTATGGAAGTGGTTTCTTAGGAACAGTTTTCTGCCAGTGTAATGCAGGTTCCTCAGTAGCTGCACAGCCAGCTCGGCGTCGCTGGAGCCTGCAGAGAGCTGTTGGGGGCAGTTTGTTGGAAGGTGTCACTCCTGAGGCTGACACACTAAAAGTCGCTGGTGATGGACACTTGCCATGAGCACTTTACACACCCGTGCCACCTACTTATTTGTCCTTTGTAAAGAGAGCAAAACAAAGAGGGGTTGGAGGGAGGTAAAAAAGGGTGGTGATGATTCTTCCATGTCTCTCTCATCTGCACTTGATTAAAGGCTTGATTAACACAGATTCTTCTGGTTTACTGCACTCTCAGTAGCAGTGTCTTTATGGGAGTTACAGGCCTGAGCTCTGACTCCTTGCTTTGGCGTCACCATCCAGGGAAAGGAGGTGTGTGTTCCTTAAGCACTTCAATTACAGTGACTGGAAAACTGTGGGACTAATACAATAGTTTTGCTAATTTGTCAAATTATTATCTTGCACTGTACACCAAAATAGCAGCCATGATTTTAAATAGCCACAAGCTATTTAAAAAAAATCATTTGGAAAATCACACCATTTAAATCCAGGAGCCATGCTGAAAGCTTGAAATTATTGCACTTATTCTCTGAAAAACTTATTCCTTGAACACTCTGCTGAAGTCTGGGTACTGTCTGTGAAGTTGCTGTTCATTTGTCAGTGATTATACATCATGTCAAAAGTTCATTAGATCTTTCTTTAAAAAAAAAATTGAGGTAGCTTTGGGAAAACAATATTTCTTTACAAAAAACTTTGCATGCCATGTACAGTAATCATTATATCTATTAAATTTCAGATTAGAACAGCTAATACTTAGAAACACTGGCATATCTTCTATACACTTTCCTGATGCTGGATTTGGTATGTAAAAGAAGTAATGTATTTATAGCTTTATAATTCTGTTTCTTTAAAGTTTTCACTATTGTAAATATATACTCTTTTCCCTAGGATGCAAGACTAAAATGTTTCCTTCACTAAAACGCCTTGCAATAAATGACAATAAAATATCCCAGGTAGGTTAGGCTGTGGTAGTTTCACATTTTGTAAACACGTGTATCTTTGCTTAAGAGTAACTTGCACTTCACTTTTTTAAAATTTCTTTGATTGTACGTGTAAGATCCTGAGGCAACTATTGAATATTTTGATCAACACAGAGGCATAATTTAAAAACATTTCAGTTAAACATGTTTACAGTAGCTAGTCATATCCCTCTGCTACCTCATTCATCTCGCAGAATTCTAATGATCTAAAATGCTGAGTAGTTCCTCATTTGTTTGTTGGGGTTTTTTTAATTTACTTAAATGTAATGAGTTTTTTTTCCTTAGCTAGATGAACAGGATGAAAGCACTTGGTTCTGCCGTCCAAAAGAACAGTTTCAGTCATGGTCATTGTACAGGAAAAGTCAATCTTACTGTGTATTGTTCTGAAATGAAGTAATAAGTTTTATGTTTCCTCAAAAGACTGTTCCCTTCCATTTCAGTGGTCATCTATCAATGAGCTTGATAAACTGCCAAGTTTGCGGTCACTGCAGTGTCACAATAACCCTTTCATGGACACAGAGAAGAACCCAGAGACCCTGAGACAGCTAATTATTGCCAAGATAAGTCAACTGGAGGTTTTGAACAAGTCTGAGGTACGTGATATTTCAACAAATTGTATGAATCTGGGGGAAAAGATTAAATCATTGCCTGAGAATTGTTTTCAATTTCTTTTAAGATTCCTGTTAGTTTGGGTGTAGGAAAAGTAAAGTGCCGACTATTCCATCACCTGGTCGCTGGCGTACTCAGTAGGGTGACAAGATCCTGCCCTGTTTGTGAAGGCTGCGAACTCAGCAGGGACTAGGGCAAGATGGAGCAATGGTGGTTTTTTTCCAAGTGCCTGAGGCGTGTTGAAGTTGCAGGACTGTTAATGAAAACCATACTCTGGCCAAAAATAAAGAAAAGGCAGCATAGTTGTATCTGTTTCAGTGACAGTAATACAGGCATTAACCTTCTGTAATAGGAAAATAGCATTATCTAAACCAAATCAAACTTTCAGCAAATGTTTATCATAAAAGAGAGCAGAAGCAGCATCTGTTCCATAGCTACCAAAAAAACATCCTCACGTCATCATATACAGTAATGTCTTTGCTTAGATACTCATTTATGGATCAGTCAGTACCTGGAAGTAGGGGTTGTAAGATTCTTAATAGCTTTATAATGTACTGAATATATGGATTAGTCAGTACTTGGAGATAGAATTTGTAAGATTCTTGGTAGCATTAAAACATACTGAAGTAAAAGCAAGGAGGCAGTGTTGTTAATTAGATTTTCTTCTCTGGAAAGTTGTATAATTATATTATGTGCCATTTCTGTGTCAGTACAGATCCTTCCTGCTGAAAGAAAAGGAGCAGAGCTTGATTATCGCAAAATATTTGGAAATGACTGGTTAGCAGCTGGTGGGAATTGGAACTCAGAGAAGAACAAACCAAGTGAAGAATTTCTTGCTGCCCATCCCAGATACCCATTGCTTTGTCTTAGTAAGTACACGTACGGTAAAATTAGCATTTCCCCCCGCTTCTGGCATTATGGTAGCACTGGTTCAGTCGCTCTTCAGTTTCCCTTCCCCTTGATGCTTTTTCCATGTGCTTCTCCTGCCTTAGGAGAGCCCACCCGTTGGCAGAGCAAATGGCTTTTGCTTCTGCAGGGCATCTGTATAGTACTGTGCCCTTCCGGGCACCGCTGCCTCAGGAGCTTGGGCTCATTGGCTCAGGGATGACCCCCCAGGAGCATCTGCCCCATAACCCTACTGGTGAGCAGGCAGCAGCTTCTCCAACTGGGACTTTTTTAAAGGGGGACTGTTGAGCAGCGCCTCCATGTGCCTGTCACCTACTCCACCCCATCCCATGTGCCTGCACACCCTCCAAAATGCTCTAGCTGTTGGTCAAGGCTCATGTCTGCAGCACTTAGGGTTGCAGGAGCCTACTGCCTTCTATGCTCAGTGTCCTAGCTGCCCAGGGAACTGAGGCAGCAGGCTTGGGCCTCATCCAACGCCACAGTGCTCTCAGGGCTACTGGTGGGTTTTAGTCTTTGAAGGGTTCATGGCTACATGCCCTTTCCTTCACACAGAATATGGTGCACCTGAAGAAGGAGAACTGAAGGGACGACAGCCTTTGACTCTGAAAAATCAGCTTCTGAGTAAGGGGCCAGAAATGGTCAACATTTTTCCTTCGGCATTTAAAATATTTTACGAGTGTAGTATTTCCTGAGTGTATATGGAGAACAAAAGGTTCAAAAGCCTTTGAGACATCACAGAGTTCCAGCTTGTAATTCTGCGTCTCTGAACTGTGTGTATCAATGAGTTTGACTAGATACCTGCTTCTAGGTACTCTTATCTCCTCCCACCCTCAACCCAAGCAGAATGATTTTCTTAATAAAGACTTAATGGAGAACAGAGGTAATCAATACTCCATTCTGATACTGTGAATGGCTTCCCTAGAGAAGACATTTGAGATTTTAACCTTAATAGCTGCACTGTTTTCAGATTTTTTTTTTTTTTTTTTTTTACTAGCTTCTTAACTTCAGGATAGTCAATACAAATATGGGTAGCTCTGGTATTTGGGGCTGTCTGCATATTTAAAGCAGGTTACAGTGCAGCCTTACAGTTGATTAGTTTCCCAGTTGATAGAAGAACTGAACCTTTTTTTACTCTAAGAGGAAAATAGTATTTTAAGGCATTACATCGTAATGCGTTTAGGTGGAAGACTAAATAGAACAAAATCTAGTCGGCTGGATGTAACAGAAGCCTTTTGTTAAGATAAGTCTTGTAATCTCTGTAAAAGAATTAGGCTAAATTTTCTTAGGCTAAACTTCCTTAAAATGTGCTTTTGAGCCACTGAGGGTCAAAAACCTGCTTTAAACTGAGTAAGCAGTTTCCATTCTACTGTAGGTTATTTTAAAAAGTTAACTAGAAATTAAGTGTTTTTAAGTAAATACTCCTTTTGACCAAACAAAGGTGTTAAGAATTAGGGAGTCACTTTAAAAATATTTTCCCTAATTTACCAAAGATGAATAAAAACTTGATTATTTTAGTAAAATTACCTTTAATTTTGCAGAGGATGACTAAATGCTCAGATACAGGCTATTATCCTAACTTTTGTAGAAGATCAGGCTGAGCTAGGGGAAACAACCTGTAATAAAAACAGACTAGCAAGACTCTGTGCTCCTGGCAGAACAGGGTTTAACCGTCATTCACTAATGCCTCACCCTTCTTCCTTAAGCTTTGACAATTAAGTGTCCTGAGAACCCTGAACAGAAGCCAGTAGAGAAAAAGCTTCCAGGTAAGAAGTCTTGGCTTGTGTTCAAGCAGTTGATTTGTAGCTCCTTCTCAAATAACTGTATTAAAGAATGGCAGTTGCCTCTGGCTTTGTCAGCTCCTCAAGATTCTCCCCTGAAGATTCTGTCATATAAAGAAATGACAAAGGTAGAAATTGTTTGAAGTCGTCATTGTTTTTCTGATCTTCGTACTTACTTTCAGTCCAGCCTGAAGATTAAAAGTTGATGCTTGTCTTATGCTGTGTCTCTGCTGCTGGTTTCATAATTAATGTGTCTGAAGCAATCAAAGGCTAATTAACTGCTATGAAATCTAGGGGATGTGTTAACCAAATAACAAGAACATGAAGTTGCAAGAGCCAACTACAAGAGCTCATGCATAGCTGCAGTTCTAGATATTGAGGTCTAGTATCTAATACACTAAGTTAGAAATCTAATTCTGACCTGTATCAAATTTGTCTTTTGGAGTTTTAGTGCCTGTAGTGAGACCAGAATAATGAATAGACTTTGTTCTAAATCAAACTGATGTTTTGGAAAGATGTGTCAGAATGAATTCTAAGAGAAAAGACTTACTCAAGCTTTATTCTAAAATAAAAATCACATTTATTATCACAAGTTGCATAAAATCAGATAGATACAGCTTTTACAAAAATGTTTGGTAGAAAAATATTTGTCTAAGTACAATGTGTGGTATTACAGGAATAACTCACTATTGCTGTGCCTTTAGATAAAGCTTCAAAAGAAGTGAAAGTTCAACCAAAATATCGAGTATATCTATTGCAAACACCGGTATCACCCCTGGAACAAACTACATTTACTCATTCAAGACCCATTACAAAAAATATCCCTTTGTGTAACTGACTTCATAATATAAACCACTCGACAACTCTGCTGGCAATTTGGTTGGGACTAGTGCCAGTCTTAGAAATGGCATTACATTAACTAGTTCCACGCTAACATTCATTTATTTGTGCCGGGAAAGCCAATTTCTGGAAATGAAAACTTCAAGGAACAGTCGCCAGATGCAAGTAGTCAGAACCTGACTGGTCTGTGTCCCAAAGGTCACTTCGTTTAGCCCATAGTAAATACAAACTCAAAAAAGGTAAATTATGAAGCCGTAACACTTTAATTTGGTATATGGGATCAAAGCGCTTAAACCCTAGTAGCGTATCCTGTCCCATCCACCAGAGATTAAACCATTTTCAATTTGATATTAGCAGTTATGGTTTCAGGTACAAAAGACATTATTGCAGTGTTAGAACTGAAGCAGCAATACAGCCTTTCACTGTTGCTATAAGCAAGTATAGTTGAAACACTAGTACTCTGCTACAGCTCAGTAGTAGCAGCATTTCTCTAGTAACTTTTCTTTCTCTCCCCCTTAACAGAGTCTATGACTATTCAGAGGGTCAAAGGATTGCTGTATCGCCTACTTAAAATTCCTGGTTCAGAACTGAAACTGTCCTACGAAAGTTCTAAAGTGAGTTAAAAATGGGTAATTCAACAATAAAATACCGCATACTGCTAGAGGTCAATAGCTTGTTCTAAAACACTACCTAATGAAATTGATTTCACTTAAGGAGGGCAGTCTTCATGCTGTAATTTAGGACCTAATTTCATTCCTGTAATATGGCAGATCCTCCCTGACTGCAACTGCCTGATCTGTATTTGGTTTACACGAAGAGATTTCAGTTTAAGTCTGATCAGTTTTTTTTCCTTTCTTATTCTAGCTGGAAGGAAAAGAAGTTGAACTAGACAACGACTTAAAGCCTTTGCAGTTTTACTCAATAGAAAATGGAGACTGTGTGTTAGTACGGTGGTAAGAAGGGACTCTCTTGATAGACTGAAGGAAAAGCCAACCCTGGAACTGCAGAAGAGTTACAGGCTGCCCACAGACAGTACGGACTGTGCCTGAACACACGTATGGGAGAATGTGAATTTCGTGCAGGGCACCAGAGGGCTATATAACAATACTTTCAGCTCCTACACTTAATTGTCAGTATCCATGAAAGCATTTGCTTTTGGCTGAATTGTCTTACTTGAGAGATATCAAATAGTGTTTAAATGCTTCATTTAATAAAACTGAAGGTAAGCCTTTTGCTGAGATTTCATACTACCTTCCCACTGCAGTGGTGAGAATTTGTTTTACTGCACTGAGTACATGATTTAGTTGTGATCTCTTTGTATATATAACAGGACAAAATTAGTGCTGCACTGAAAGAGGCTACTTGCTCTTTTTGTTTTCACCTACTTCCAAAGACCTTAAAGCAAACCAAAGTAAAACAGCAGTAACTGTAGAAGTTTCTACACAGCCTTAGACTATTCAAGGTCAAAATCTGACATACATTTATTCTACCCCACAGCGTTAACATACCACAGTATAAATAAGTTCTCAGCATACTGCAAGGCATTGCGTTTTGTTTTACATTCTTTAGTGTGCTGTTCCTCAGTCTTATTTTACTTTCACTTGTATACCCTCAGATTCATATCTAGTAACACATTGAGCTATCAGAAATCCCTCCTAATCAGGCCAAGTTTGCAGTACTTCAAGATTTGGTATAAGCAAACTTTGATATTGTTTTTATCTAAAATGACAATGGTATAAACAAACTAAACATAAAATCCTAACCCCAAGCTGTCCCAGCCCCTGCGCAGATGAGGACAACCCCTCGGACAGCTCAGAACCTGCTGCAGCAAGACTTACCAGATGCCCTGGTGCTGAGCACAGCTCTCCAGTGGATCCTGGTACGGCTCTATACTGAGTTAAATCAGTAGTACTTTAATTTACAAAAGACAGGCTAGTTGGCATTCTTATGTGCATTTATTAATTACAAGTAGGTCTTTGATTTTATATAAAAAGTAAATTTTTTATCTTAAACATTTTGGTTTTTGTCAGATCAACATCCATACTATAGAAAATGAATAGTATCAGTCCACTTGTAATTATCAAAAGGGATGTGCAAATATTGTTATACTTTAGTCGAAACCCAACATTAAAAGATACCTTAATATTCCTTATTGTTCCAAGAATGAATCCAACTGTACACTTTTCCGTGATCATTATATGCTACCCTGTTTTCCAAGGCAAGTCCATCATCTTTCCTCACATCTACAAGGGTCTCCACACAGTTCCTTTAATCTCCAGAGCTCTCTCAGTTCCTGTGGAGAATACTGGGGGGAAGACAGCATGCCACTCTCACACGTCTTCTCACACAACCAGAGACTATCCTGTTAGATAGAGAACCATTTCAATAGTTTTTCTCACAAAGATTTTAGTCGTCAACAATCTTCTTCCAAGAATCAGGTTTTCATTTTTTCTGGCAACAAACTTCCCACACAAAGGTCACCATTTAGAGGTATATGTCCCTCTCTGATCTGCTTGACCTATTGAGAGAAGTCGGGGGTGGGGATGAGGGCTGCTGGAGTGGGGGGGTTGGTTTGTGGGGGGTTTGTATATTTTCTTTTAAATACATCTTAACAAATTTTTTCCGGATTTTAATCCAAGGGCTGTTTCAAGTTTTTTTTTTCTAAAGAAAAAACATTTCCCCTATTTTATGCTACTTGGAGCAACAGGCATGTTCTCTTTCCAGAAAATCAGAGAATTTCTTCAGACTTACTTGATATCGCTTGGGTCCTACAGCTGCCATCCAGATGCCCATACTCACATCTTCACCCTGAGACAACACATTAAAAAAAAAAGTACAGGTATTAGCAGCAGGAAAGCATGAAGCATGAATTTGAACTAGAATAAGTTGCATCATCTACCAGAAGTAAAAAGTGGTAACTACAAAAAACTATGTCTGACTATTTTAGAGGTGTTAAATTAATCCTCCCAGCTTTCCTGTGGTAATACATTGTTCTTAAAGAAGAGAGTACAAAAACCAAGATTACAGTTCCAGAGGTTCTCAGTCCAAAACAGTGTAGAGACCAAAAGCACTGCAAAAAAACATTAACCAGGAGAACCCAACACCAACACTTGAGCAGTGTTCTTTCCAACTCATCCAGTACACATGCCGTGCCCCAGACCAGTTTAAGATGGAAAAACTGAACCAACATTTTACTACCTGGTACGTCTTTAATCTTTCAGAGTTGCTTGCCAGCCACTGAACAATGTCTTTGGAGATGACGTAGCCGGACCCACAAGCAAAGGCTGGATATGCAGGACTTGGGTACTCCAGCTCTTGCCACTTCCCAGTTCGATCAACTGCCCAATTTAGTCTGAAACTGAAGACCATGTTAGACATGAGATGTTTATACAAAACCCTCAGGGAAACCTATGAACACTGCTAACAACTGAAGTAACACTGAAAATAAACAATATTAAGAGGAAGAAGTAGGTGATCCTAATTATAGTTCCTAGCCTTACTTCTCTAGGGCACAATTCTAACTGAACACAACAGCTGAAAGTGTAACTATTGTTTCATCTCAATCTTGGGCAATAAGAGAAAGTTCTCAGAACAGAAACAAATGCAACACTGACAGTCTTCAGCATGTCTGCACCTGCTGCTGGGTTTTGATCCAGGTAAGTGCAAGCATCCTTACCTGTGTTCTGTAACAGGCACATCTGTGTCCAACCCCCTCCGGTTAATCAACATGACGCAAAGTCAGTGCGTCCAGCAGGTGTTCAGTTACAGTGATGCTACACAACCCCTTTTCCTGATAAAACTGGTGGCTGCTTAAAAACCAGGAAGCAAGGCGAAGTACTGGTTTTTTTATCTAGCTTCTCTAAGCTGTTTTCCAAATGAAACTCAACAAAGCAGATGTAATTCACTGGTGGCAGCCTTTGAACAAAAAAAGAAACAAAACAACTTCCTGGCAGTCGTCTTCTCTAAGGAAGATTGTACTTAGAGGCCTGTGGAAAGGCAGCGGTTCTCGCTCTGCAGAGTCTCTCGGCGCTGACTCCTGTCCCCAGGCAGCGTGGCACAGCTAGCTTTAACACGCTGCCACGCCATGCAGCACTACGCACCCTGTTAAACTGGTGTGTCAAGGCAGTGAGAAACGCCCTGCTTTTCCTTTTCAGGACAAGGCTGGCATAACTATGTCGATGCAGCACGTTCTCCCCCTTTTTGCAAATGGCTTGTCACAAGCACAAGCAGCTAAAAGCTTTAGTGAGCTACTAAGAATTGTCACCTCAGACAACAGCCCTGTAAGGGAGGAATTACAGTTGAGTGGCAGATCTGTTATCAGACTCTACACATTCACAGCTGAAGCTGACAATTTAAAGCACCAAGTAGATAAGAGTCACATCTGATACCTGAATTCACTTTAGACTCAGTATCTCCACTCTGGTGAGTCACAGCTGTAAGGGTGCAACCCCCTCCAGACTGAGAGGCACCTGCTTTGCTAGGCATTTTATACTTCTGTATAAACAGAATACCTCACACTTGCCTTATGTGAAGACTGTGACTATTAGAGAATTTACACTTGAAGATGTCACCCCTACATAAAGTTCTCCACAGACATATAAAAGATGTCATTTTGTCCAACTCTTTTATTTATTGAAGTACCACAATAAAGACATATACAACACATTTTCAGATATTCAGCAAGTTCAACTTATAGTAAAGGCACACTCTGGAAAGCTATTGTAAAGGACTGATCTCTATATACTGAGATTCAAAGTTCTACACCTACAAAAGTCCTGCTTTTTATAACCAGTTTCCATATGCAGAAAAGGGGAACCCACATGAAAACAGACTTAAAGCAGTAAACCATTCACTAAAGACACAGTACCCATTAAAAACAAATAAAAAAAAATAGACCAAAACAACTCACTTTCCCCACCAAATGTTTGGCCTGTCCAATTTTTTCTGTGTTATCCTGTTAAAAACAGCCTCCAAATCAATGTAACAGTCATCGTCTGTCTTCAGCAACAAATCAAAACTCGTTGATTCAACTGTCCTGTGGCCAAAAAGAAAAGTGATGAGATGCTGAGCTGCAGCCCACAAACTACAATTATGCAACAGAACACTCCACAAGGTTTTTTTTGGGAAGGAAGAGGGAAGGAATGTCTTTGCTACCCTTGACTTTTAAATGTTTTCCCTATTGACCAAGGCTGGCTGCTTGTCCTACAGAAAGGAGATGCAGCTGCATCCTATGATGATCTTACAACGTGGATTTGTGTATAAGCTGAAAAAAACAAACTTGAAGTTTTTTTTCTCCAGGACAGATGGTGGATTTACTAATGAAACCATCTTAAACAGTATTGACCTCAGAAGAATATGAATCCCTGCTGATGATGGCAGCACAGCTGTTAAAAGCCAGTGGCTACATGTCAGTAGCCTCCTCTTCAGGATGAGACAGTCAGTGCAAGGGCAATACAACTGCAGAAGGCTGTAAAAAACATCTGTGGAAACAACGTGGTAGCTTACTCTTCCTCAGTAAAGCACCCTTCAGATATGAAAAAAGTAATCTTTAACTGTCTGAAATAGTTGAATATCTGTCACTTGTAAAATAACCAAAGCAGCTTAAGTTTCTAGGGATTATTCCTGGGTTGATTAGCAAACATTGTTTCTTCTCTTAACAAGAAAGGCATTTTCCTTAAGCCTTTCATTACTAAATCTTGAAAAATTTGCTAACCTGTTAGAAATTATCACAAAGATCTAAATCTTGACATTTAAACTCCCTTTTTAGAACTGAAAGCATGATTCAATTTTTCAGTTACATCCATAACAATGAAATTTGTTAAATAAGTGCATAATCTTGCAAGCAACTAGAACTGTCAACTGTATTTCTTAGTCCAGAGCAACATCAATTAACTGAAACAGTTGTCTCAGCATAACAGAAAGAATTGCAAATTAGAGGTAATAACTTATTAGATTCACCACAGACAACGTAATACACTATGACAATTCTTCCTCTCAACATTCTGTCCTCCCTGAACACACGCCTCCTATCCTTCCCCTCTATTTGGCACCAGTGAGGCCACATCTGGAGTACAGTGCACAGTCTTAGGCTCCTCGGTACAAGGGAGACGGGGACATACTGGATGGAGAGTCCAGCAAAGGGCCACCAAGACGATGAAGGGACTGGAGCATCTCTCCTATGAGAAGAGGCTGAGAAAGCTGGGACTGTTGAGCCTGAGGAAGAGAAGGCTCAGGAGGGAGCTCATCAATGTATATAAATACCTGAAGGGAGGGTGTAAAGAGACGTAGACAGGCACTTCTCAGTGGTGCCCAGTGATAGGACAAAAGTCAATGGCCACAAACTGAAACACTAAGTGTACAAGCTGGCCAAAACCCATCCTTTAAAAGACTAAAGCTGCTACTTTTCAGTCAGAAACAAATTAAAAGAAATTACAAGGAGATATGAAAATTTCCACACATGGACTCTTGGAGCAGAAGCCTGTCTTGCCAGCTCATGCTTATTTGAGGCACCAAGGGTCAGCATTCAAGAAATATAGATCCTGTTATTGTACTCACTACATGCCCCCAGAATTGTGAGAGTGAAATACAACTTAATGAAGTAAATCACATAAGCTATGTATTTCATGGAACCTGTCAGATATTGTAACATGCTGGATCATCTTGCACTAGAAACAACATTCCTAAGAGAAAATACTTTCTTTTTAACTTACCATCGGTAGAAGTTCAGCAGTTTGGCTGGCACATTTCTATAAGTGTCAATAACATCTACAAAAACAATATCATCATAGGTACTGCTTTCTTCCTTCAACAAAGCATCTTCTTTTTCAATATTTTTTATGTGACTTGTAAACCTTTCTGGGCGAGTATGGAGGCTTTTTAAAAGAGCATCACCTTCTGAAAGAAACAGCATCCATCATTAAACAAAGATGCGTACCTACATGCTATTTCACATGTTTCTCTTGGCTCATACACAACATACTGACAAAATTAATCTGAAGAAGTGTTCAACTCAATGGGGCTATGAAAATCCCTACAACTAATTTAAAATTTCTATAAAATGTTAGAAGTTGCAGGACAACAAAGAAAATATATTTTTGCATAAGGTCCGATACAAAAAGATTACAGTAAAAAAAGTATTCTCTTCCTTGTCAGTAATAAAATGATTAAACTTTTTAAGATTCCTTAATATAAAGAACTGCCTGGGACTTTACTATTACTCTTACTGGTAGGTAAAAAAGGCTACTCCTAAGCATTAAAAAAAAAAAAAAATAAACCCCAAAAGAAACAAAACAACTCCTATGCTAAATATAATCAAATTGGCATTGCTTTGATGTAGCATAGATGGTCCCTGCTGACCCACATCACATAACTGACTCCAGGTAAAAGCTAAAAAAACATTACAAGAATACTGAACTTCTTGGTAAGGAGATAGTTTGTGGACTGAAGAACTTTTTGACAAACAGGATGGAAGGGTTTCAGCACTCCCCGGTTTAGGCTCCTACACAGATGACAAGACAACAGGACTACCCAATTATATCTGCCAGGCCAAGCTGCAAAAAACCCAGGAATAACACACTGAAAGTGACTACTTATGTTGGCTATGATTGACTGGTAAGAATACATCAACTCTAGTGCTGCGTGGCTGAAATCTTAGACATTGGAAAGGGCTCCTATAGAGTCCCTGAACACTCTGGGGAAATAGGTATAAAATAGCAACAAGGGTGGAAAAGCAGGCTGTTTTAAGTAGTCACTGTTTGTCAGTAGTTAATATTAAATATCATGACACAGCACTTCTAACAGTAGCAGGACTGGGGAAAAAAAGTGAAAGTTATCAGGGGAAGATTTCATTGCACATTTTTTAACTTGGGTTTGGGCAACAAAAAACAAGGGCAGAGAAGACAGTCTAGATAAAAAAGGTATTTCTGTTAATAAAACGACAAAGGGATGCAAGTCAATTGGTGCGGCTGACAAAGGGCAAGCAAAGAAACCACATCAAGACATTGACATTAGGCATAAAAAACCACACAAAAAAAAAAAAAAAGAATTGTTTCTACTAAAAGGCAACTTAAGGTGATGAAGCTCATAGAGATAGCATAAATTTTACCTCAGAAATGTAGTTTAAAGTTCCTGTTTTATCATAACATCAAATGTGATGCTACGTTTTGCAGACTTACCTTGAATAGTGTAGATAAAACCACCCGCTATTCCCTCCACACCTTCTGTGAGTTCATGTGGCAGTGACCCTTCCCCTGCCTGTTAGAGACAGATTAATGGAAAGAAATAAATTAGTTCATCTTTCATTACTGATGTGTTTTTCCCTACAATTATAAGGTGTGAAGTTTTCTGGCAACTGAGAATGAAATTAAGTTAAAGCTCTTCTGGTTTAGGTACCTGCATAATGAAAGACTAAGACTAAGATTTTTAACTCTGAAGTTTTGTGGCATTTTTTGAAGTTTCACCTAATACCAGTGGTACCACTGAAACTTTTCGAAAAATAGTTTCAAAGTTGAGAGCAAAACATAAAAGTTATTCTGGCTAAATTACAACAGCACAGCATGCTGCTTAAGTAAGCAACGTTTTGAGGAAAAGAGACACTGCCAAACTGCAAATAACAGGTTTAATCCCATTGATTGGGATTTTAGCACAGGATTTTTGACGCACATTTTGCCATCTCTGATATACTGATGCTGCTTCACACCTGACAAAGACAATAGGTGAACTTTACTCCCTTCAAAATAAAAGAAAATGCCACTTACTAGCATCATTTTTTGTACGCCCTTGTGCTTTTCCCAGGCAAAGTAAACTTCTCCTCTGAGACAACAGGAGAAGCCCAACTGAATTAACAATTTACAGAGAAACACAGGAAAGCAAAATGCTAAATACCCAAGACTTATATGAAAAATAGAAACATGGTGGAAGGGAAGGTGAGGTGACTCACTGTAATGACTCTGAAAACACCCCCTCCATCATTCACCATCACTTTATCAAGGTTTCTTGAAACAAGACCCTGAAGATCCTGGCTTTCCCACACAATGGTACCTTCAAAACTCTGGTAAGAGAGCAAAACACTGTTATGCAGGTATTCAAAGACTTCAAAGGATGAAAATCAAACAGTTTGGGGTTTTTTTTATTTTAAAATAGTTAACTTCACACAATGTATAGTTTGAATGCACAACATAGATGTTTTACTTACACTTCAATAAAAATGAGTTACACATAAAAGAAATACATCTGTGAAACTCAGTAACACATAATCATGCTTTTAAGACTAATCATGAATCTCTGTATTAGGAACATTAAACTTTTAACAGTAGTCTAGTGTAAAAGGCTTTGGCTTCCTACCATCATTAAGATGGCATTTAAAGTGAAGTGAATTTTTAAAATCAACTATAAAATTCTGCATTACAAAGGGAATACGTTAAAACAGATTTGGAAATAAGTGCTGCTTTTTAGTTATCTGCCAAAACCAGAGATCAGAGACTCAATCCTGACATCAGCAAAACTCAAAGGAAAATACAGCCACCTTTATCCTGGCAAAGCTGTAACAAGCTACTGTAGGAGAGTCACAGAACTCTGACCTCACATCTTAGCTGGTAGGGAAAGGAGGAGAAAGATAAGTGAATATCTTTAAAGTTTTCTGGTTTTAACTGTCAATTTACGTTATGTCACTCCATGGTTTATAGATATATGTGTGTGTGTAAATACTTGCATTTAAAGCATTTCATCTCAACTTGAAACCAATCCACCTAACAGTGCAACTATTACCCATTTTATATAAGACTTTCCTGAAGACCCCTAAGAACATGCAAAGGGACAAGTGGTTTGTTGTACAGGTAAGAGTACTTGTAGTATTATATTTTTTAATTTTTTTAAAGCTATTTCACCCTTATGATAAGGTAGTATAAAGCAGTTGTACTCCTGACTGCTAGACAAGCACCTTCCATTTTGCTTCTCCCAGTTTCATAGGAAAAACACTAGTAGCTACTGTGGACCTTAAACAACTTCTTTCAAGTATTTGGAGATGCATCTCTGTTGCTGTAGAAAGTCTGCTTATTTCTACTAACCTCTCAGCTCTTCCCCATTTTAGCTTCCCTGTACTTCAGAAACCTTCTCCAGAAACTCTCCCATTACTGACACCATTAAGTCTAGCTTAGAGCTCAGGTCAATCCTTTGCTTTCCTCTAGAAGTAGCTCGTAACATCTGCAGCAGTCTTGGTATTTAATGACAGCTGCGTATTTCAGAAGTCTCACATCTATTATGTATAATGCCAGGTTTATAATCTAGTAATGGAGCCAGTCAGTGTTTATTCAAGCCTGACTTGCATGCTCAATACCTTTCCTTGTTTGTTTAATTATCTGTAAAAACAAATGGACTGCTACTAAGACTTTTTTTAGCTGCAGGACTCCTGAACACCCTGCACAGTAAACCCCATGTGCTCAATTTCTCTGTTTGCAGTAGGTGTCATCTCCCATTCCAGTGTTTTTTCCTGTAAATCCCACTTCTGTGTGTTGTTTACAGACACAACCTTTGGGAAGTTGTTCAGTGAGCCTCACAGTCCTCAGCAACATTAAAATTCTCACCACTGACGGCTACTGACTTCAAACATGTACTAAGAGTCTTAATCAGTTATTACCAGTGAACCTCAGTGCAAGGTGTCCTAAAGCTGCAAACTACCATTATTTTCCAGGTTGAGAGACTTGTAAGCAAATTTTCTAATGACTTTAGCCTTCAGCTATTCTCACTCTAAGCCGCTTAATGAAAGCTGAGGCCTGAAAATGCTTAAAGCAAAATATTAGCGGCACACCTGAGACTACATCATCTGTTTTTTCCCATTTAAATTCCAGCCTTGTGGCTGCCAGAGCGCAGTGGCATTTACAGTGAATACCGAACAGGTGTACTGACATAACGCAGCCCTGCCAAACTCCTCTCCTAATGTTAAACAGTGCTGTGCTTTTTGTTTCTCCAACTACTCCCCATTAGTAATACAGAATATGCATAGTATGGAGTCCCATTTACATGTAAGCAGCCCAGCCCATGCTTTTTGACAAAATAAGTGCATTGCTAAGACTTGGCTGTAAGAACCCCTGTGTGTTTTCATTATCTGCTAGTGGTTCTGCTCTTCTGCGCTTTCAGTCGTTCCAAAGCTGAATGATCGATACTGTCTTTGACAATCTGGCCTGCCAGGTGCTATTCTAATGCTGCATTTGCTTCCCTTTCCCCAAGACAAGCAGAAAGAGCAGCACTTCAGCTGGAAGATGAATGAAGCTCTTCAGCAGACTGTACAATCCATTACTTCTTGAAGGTGGCAAGGCAGAGAATAGACACTGTCTCAGAAACCATCTTGTGACAATTAAACAGTTCACTAAATTTACTGCTCTCAAACAAGCAGATAGGAAGATGTGGGCGTTCTGTCTCCTCTGAATCATCTTCTATGGTTCAGCATCTGAAGCATCACAGGAGACTACATGCTGTGCATAAACCATATTAATCTACATTAGAAACATCATGTTATCCTGTAAGCATTCAGCGCATGACATCTATCAGATTAAGGAAGCCCACACAAAGAAATATATGAATACTAATATCCCCTTTCTAAATGAAATACTTCCCATCTGCCTCTCAGGAAAAATGCAATCATTTATAGCAAAATTACAACTGCCAAGGATTTTAGTATCTCAGAACAAAGTCTTACAGGGAAAAGGCTTACATGTTATACTACCAAATTACTCTGTAACCAATACCCTTTTTAAAAAAGTAAAAAAACCTGAACCATTTTGATATAAAATTAGATTGTCAAAACACATGCACAAAATACTGCAAGAGATCTGCTCACTTGAAAAGTCTCCTGCCAGCATAACAAACTTGCATAGTATTCAGTAAAAACTGTTTAAGATGATAAACCAATTAATCAGCTGCAGATTCCCCTTAAAAGAGCAGGTTTCCAAATGCATTCATTCTTACAGAGCCAGGGGAATAACTCAGGGATTAAACCGGCCCCAAATGTCCTCTCCTCCCCCTCCAGTGTTCTCTTGCTCCATTCTTTCCTAAAACCCTTAATTTCTTGCATAACAAAACAACTCAGACTTAAGGACAATTTACAGAAATAGCAGCACGGGTCCAGTCATATAGGACGATATTTAAATGAAGGGAAACAGCCTAAAATGGCAGTTGACATATCTAGTGAGAGATCACTGGTCCACCAGGAACAATTCCGTATGCCTAGGAGGGTCTGCTGAACTAGAATTCTCATTCCGAGTCAACCTGCATTCACTAAACCTTCACTGTAACAATATCAGTTTTTTCCTACCTATATTCTGTTCCTCTGTGTTTAATCACCTTCCTTCCTAAGCAGCCACAGGTAGATTCTATATCCCTATACCAAAACGCTACATTTGGACCGCACCCCCAATCCCAAAGAGGATTTAAAAAAAAAAAAAAAAAAAAAAAAAAAAACTTAACAAGGCAGGTTCTAAAGTCTTTTTTTTTAATTATTTGTATCTCAGGACAAGCTAGAACACTAACACTCATTACTGTCCAAAAAGTAGTCTTGTCCCAAATTTCTGAGGGGTGCCCATTTAAAAAAAAAAAAAAAGCCAAAACAAACAAACAGAAAACCTTCTGCAGTAAGATGTCAACAGGTTTTAAAAACCCAAATGTCAGTTTCTATGCAACACATACTCCATCTAGTAAATTACAGACCCTACTAAAGATCTTCCTGAAGTTCTAATTCTTGTTTCTTTGCATGGTTCAATGAACAAAAAATTCCTCACTAGTACTGCCAGAAAAGGAATAACCAAAATTTCAGTAGCCCTCCGTAAGAGCTTCTCAGTTACAACTATTCAACTAATACTGTCATTGCAAACGTAACACACAATATCCAAGACATCAGAAGCAGAAATGACTTTTCCAGCTGTTCCCTAGAAATCCTCCCCTCCCTATCTTGTGTACTAATGTCTGAAAAAGCAGGAGGAAGAAAGAAGTGTACCATTCTCTGGTAAACGCTCCCACAGAACTGAAGCAGGTACAATTTTCACACAGAAGCCAAAAAGCTTTCTGAAATTGCTACTATTTGTCAATGTAATTTTTAATTAATTTGTATTTTTGGGGCTTTTGTTTTATAACTACTGGTGATAATGAGATGATGGAAAAGAAATTATAGATATCAGCATATCCCCTCAACTAATATTCTAGAGGTTTTCACTTGCCCTTTTCTGTCTGAAGCAAAGACCAGTTCTATCAGTCAGTCTCTCCAGCTGACTTGGGAGAACTGCAGGCAGCTCTGATCCTGCACATACCTCTGGCAAAATGAACTGCTCTACTGGCTTGTACCACAATCTGTTCACTTGCACTCCACAGCTTGGTGGACTAAAGCGAGCACTGAAGAGAGCTTCCTGTGAACAACAGAAGAGAAAAAAAAAAAACAACAAACAACAAAACACACATTAAACGTGCTGTGAGATTATGCAAATCTTGATCATCTCAGTTAGTTACAATGGAAAGAGGCTTACTGATTGCATAAAACTTAGTGAAAGTTTTATTCTCACAACACTCTCAGTCTCCACAGAACTCAAATGTTAGATTGATATGGTAGAAGCAAGCAACAATGGAACAAGAGTGCGAGTTCAACTAGAATCCAACCAACAGAGCACATAATCTGGAAGACTCAGACTCATCTCCCAGTTTACAGACTTTCTATCTTCTGTTTAAATAGCTGACTACTATTAATCTATTAATTGCAACAGAGGATGCTGACCCCGTAAAACTTAATTGCTACTGTATTACATAGGCCACCACATGGCTCTTAGATAATAACAAATGACATAAAGATGCTGCATTGCCAGATTCTCAATCTTCAGAAAACAGTCTCCAAGCACTCCAATGATACTAGTTTTTCTCCTTCACTGGAAGTAAAAAGCTAATGCAGATCAAGTTATTAGGATCTCAACATCTAGAATTATCAAACATAAACCTGATTACCAATATACTTTTTTTTTTTGCTATTATAAACTCAAGTCTTTGGAAGTTCATCATAAAAGACATACTTCAGTGTATTTTCTGTACTTAATTTTAATTATTAGCTCAAATTTAAAATTCTTTCTACTGTAGCAAAGCCAGAAGTCTTGAAATTGGCCTATCAAGGTCTCTATCAAGGTAGAGATAAACGCAATATACCAAATGCAAAAATCATGCTCAATGATTTTTTTTTCCTCTAAGTTAGCACTAAGCTATTCTATCAAACCCATAACAGCTTGTGAGTGGGGGAAATCATCACTGAAGTTTGATTATTACCTGTAAATACCAGGTTTCATCTGGAGAAATCTCAAAACATCTTGTCAGAAGACAGACAAGAACAAGTTACAGCTGTCTTGAAGGCACCAAATGTGTATTTCTGCACATTTTAAATATATTCAACAGTTTATTTTTTATTCCTTAATACCTATCAATACTTCAGAATCTCAAATGCAATCAAAATTGTGTCTTGGAATTAGATATAAGTGGTCTTTCAAAAGGGCATTTAAATTAACCCATAGCCCTTTGTGAATTTCACCTTTTCCTCATGTGGGATATATGTGTATGTGTGTATATATATGTATCTGTGAAATAAGAATTTACAATGCAAAAGAAGAAAAATATAATTCAGGTGCTTATCAGTTAAGTACCTTCCTTCTAGATCATCAACACAGCATGTCACTTTCTGTAAGAACTTAATCCACAATGAAGAGACAACATGCTTTAGTCCACTGTCAAAAGATTACAATACTCTACCTCATGTTCTGCCTGGTACAGTTTTACAGTGATGTTCCTCTGGAACCCCACCCCATCAGCCTCATAAAATACCCCAAGACTGGTAATGACAATGGGGTAAAGTACACGAAAGTTCACACTGACAATTCTGTCTTCAGATAGCACAGAAGGTACATCCTCAGGGAGACTGAATGCTTCAATTTCCTGATTCAAAACTGTATGAAAAAGAAAGGACAGAGGTAATGTGAGAAGATTTCATAGCTCTTGAACGGGGTACGCTCAAAGCACACTGGATACACACAAAGCATTCTGATTAATTAGCACAGCTCGCAAGTGCACAAGGATAATCAAATGCTGGTGGAGAAGAAAACACAACTGTCTGCAGACTGCAGCAAGGAAAAACTCAGAATGATGCAGCAATCTGCAGGCTACCAGCAACTGCAAGTCAATGCCTACGTATCCGCAGGGAAAAGACTAGAAACACAATAAATCCACAGACCGAAGACAAAAATGCTATTTGACTGCATGAATATCTGTATATTACCATATTAAAGTAATTATTCATATATCAATATGGCATACACCTCCACTGAATTTGGCTGCCTGCTTTTTGTCTCAATTGCCTCCCTAAGCCCTGGAGTACCATTTATTCTTGGGAGACTGGTTAAGCAGTGGATGTTGCCATTCAAATAGAAAGTAAGAAAAGTTTCTTTGGCATAAGTGCCAAGCAGTCCTTAGTTAAGTTGCAATTAAACAGAAAAAAATAAACAGAAAAAAAAAAAGGTGACAGGAAGAATTTACAATTTTTGTTAGGAATCTTTGTATGACAGCATTTCATTTTTTCACCATGGTACATTTCTTAATTGTTCTCTCTCTAGAGCAGAATCTGAAAAGTTTATTGGCCACACTTGCTCAGCGTTCACTTTGTCACCAGAGAAGTCCATCTGTCACTTGAGATTTTGGTGAGATTCTTGTGCCTTGATACTTTCTTCACATATGATGCTAGACTGGGTCAATTCCATCTCTCTCCAACTTCATTTTACGCAGGGATCAAGTGAAAACGTACATTATATGGGAGAGACTGTCCCCCAACACAAGGAAAATGCAAATCCATTAGAAGTCAATGGCCTCCCCTTCACACCCCCAAAGATCTCTCCCTTTCAATCCTGCATATGGTATATACAGGAAGATTATGCAACTGTCAAGACAGCAAGTTCTAGGTGACATTTATTTTCAAGACTGGCTGTCTCAGTTAAGCACCCCAAACTACTCTCAGAAAAGATGATTAGCTCTAGTTCAGATCATAGAATTTGTAAAAGTTAACTTCTATACCTGGGTTACTGATGTTCAGAAGTTTGCAGGAGTAGGGGTCTTCTCTGTCCTCCACTGGCACAGCACAACCATGAGCACCTATTATAAACTTCACAAGGACACTAAAATAATTTGGTTTTATTAACACCAGTTCTATTCCCTCCTCCCTCCATCTTCAATAAACTTATTTCATCACAATGGCCTGTCTTTCACAGGATTAAGATTTTTAATCCCTTAAAAATCAGCAATGAAAGTCTGTATGTAGAGCAGCCACGTGAATCCCCTCATAGGGGCTCAATTCCAAACCCACATTAGCTTTTACGTTTCATAATGAGGACACAGGAAGGTTGGCAACTAGGAACGGGATTCAAGACAACTGTCATACTAAACAGAAAAAGACCTAAGGCAACACTGAAGGATCCTGAAGACCTGCCTTTCCGTGCCTGTCTTTGTTATTTAATTCAAGATTATTTAAATATTCTGCATTCAAAAGGCAATGAAAATAAAATAATAACAACAAAAAAGACACATAGCATCAAAGGAGGAAGGACTCCAGACTATCCTTTACAATGAAATGTCTCAATTTTGGGTTGTAGCACAACAGGTTGCTCTTTCCAGCCCCAGTCATGGTTGTGCCACAGTCAGAAGACAACAAGGAGTCTGAAGAGTAAGAGGATTCACCTTAGCCTAGTCTTTCACCTGGCAGCTAAATAACCTCCTGCAACTCCATACAAACTATGGAGCATCACATTTTTAGATGACTGAAGTAGCTATGCTTCACTCCAAACTGCATGCTGACACCAAATGTGTGAATGTTAAATGGCTTTCAGCGTAAGGCAGGTACCAAGATGTGAGGCCTATCAAAATGACAATGTTTCCAGGAATGAACTGCAGCAGAACTTTCTCAGCAAGAACAGCGCTGCCTGTAGACTGTTGGGTCTAGGCAAGCAATCAGGAAGGGTTTTGCTGGTCACTCACACTGCAGCAGTTTGGAGCACCTGGTTCAGTGGGAAATTAAAACTGACCTTTACAGTTGAGGCTGTTGTAAGAGTTTTTTGTGGTTCTCTCACCAAATGCAATCCTGCCTGCTTTCAAGTATCCTGAATTACTAAGCATTTCACGTTGCATACTGTACAAAGCGTACATTGCAACACAAAAAAGGGAAAGTCTTATACATCGGCAATGAACAGTGGCAACTAATTGCAAAACCAAACAACAGTGAACAGTCAAACAATGGCATTTTATTTTTTGTATAATAAATTGTTACAGCCCAGAACAAGAAGTATTCATATATATTACTAAGTAGATTAAAAAAAAATCAGAGTACAGATGCTCACAAATAAAGCAAAAAAAGCAAATATTAAAAAAAAAAAAAAAAGGATAAAAGCAAGATATTTAAGTGTTACAGTCTTCCCTCCAAGCCCCAAATTACAAAATAGAGATTACCGTTGACTCAGTGCAGGATGTTGTTTCAGGTGCTTGAACCAAGTGTTCCTGATAACACTGCGCAGTTCATGATTGTGTCGAGCTGACAAAACACCTACAATAACATCATAATGTTTCAGCTTCCACTGAGGAAAGAAGGCCAGTGGACCTAGAAATATAAAGTGACAAAGATTTATTATATGCACATATTACCACTAGCCTGAGTTACAAGCAATAATTAAAACACATCTCAAAAGCAAGAGTAATGGGAACCTGAAACACTGAAAAGAAGAAGCAGAATCAATTTTGCATTCTTAGTTCAGAATCAGAGAAACATTTTCAACATGCCAAAACCTTCACTAGCAATCTAGGAAAACTTTACTGCAATGAACTAAGCAAGTCACTGCAGGTAAACAAAACTAAGAACCTCTGACTCACAAAGCAGGCAAGAACATAAGCCTTGTTTTTGACTGACAGCATCTTCCATTCTTAAATATTTACCTGCCTGTCTTAGGAGCAAACTGCCCCCTGAGAACATGTTCTTGCTGGGCTTCTCTTTCCTATCAGCCATCAGAAACCTCATGGGCAAGACACAAGGTCCCACTGTTCCCTCTGCAAAACTCCTGAGACAGTCTGAACCCTCTGCTTGCTCATTGATACCTCCTCCAGCATGATTTACCCTAAAGCCTGGGGGCTTGTCATCACAGGCACCAGGCCTTCACCATTATTCTACCTAGAAAAAAAAAAACTATTTAAACAAGGCCTGCCAGATTCAGAAATACGCCCATTTCCCCCCTTTCTGCCTCACCATTTTAATCTAGTATATCAAAGCCAATCGTTTCTAACTGCTTGAAATTGAACACAACTCTGCCTTCACACAGGGTATTACATCCCTACACAGGAGTATGCTCTGGCTTTATTCATTGCTGGATGTCACTGCCAATACTTGTAATCCATGATTTTGCTTGTGCTGTTCTAATTTAGAGATCACAAAAGCTGGACATGGTTTCAAGCAACATTGTGACCAGATAGGGACCTGAGAAGCTCTGACTTAAGAGCCTGCAAACAGTCAGGCAAGTAGCTAAAGTGAATTTGCTTAGTTTAGTTTATATTCTAGAGTTAAGAGAGATTTATATTTAGCTTTAGCAAAGGATTGCTTTCCTCTCATCTTTCTATATTACTTTTTTTTCATTAGGCTGCAGATAAAGAAAACAAATACAAATGTGAGGGCCCTCTAAACTACTGCATATAGCATAGACAAGATTTTTTTTAAATCTGGTGTTAGAGGGACCAAAAATATCGCCAAGTCTGTATTGTGTAATCCCACCAGAAAGCGTTGAATTATAATCCAGATTCCACCTTCTGTAGCAGCATCCCCTTTCTCCACTTTGAAACTGAGAAGATAGATGGGTCTTGTTACAACTGCTCACTAACCTAGGACCTCACAGCACCCGTCACAAGAACTGCCGTACCAAATCACGCCAGACATCCACCTAGCCTTATATTCCATCTTCAGTGTGCAGAATGCAGTGGAAAGGCCTTGGCCTTGCTCTGCTCTGTGCTGAATCAACACCAAGAAACTTCTGAACTGGTTTTTTTTTTTTTTTGCGTAGGGGCTATTGATAATGGCTTGCACGTGACTCCCTAGTTCCAAAACCAAATAAAACAGTGCTCTGCAATTGATTCTCAAAACAGTACAAGAGCAGGGGAAGTACAGAGTGATGTTTCCACAGGCAAACCTTTCCCACTAAACATTTTAGTTCTAAGCATGCAAACACTGATTTTCTAGAAAAAAGTTAAGTTCCACAGTTATTTAAATGAATCGGTACTGACAGCTACAAGGTTATCAATAACTTAAGCTGAACATTAACCTATTAAGAGAAGTTTACACCAACGTATGCTCAGAATGACCTAAAAACCCAAGCAGCAAGCCACTAGTTCCATTCCTCAGTTTTTCACTGAAGTCAACTGTTAGATCTATTATAACAACCATACATCGAATTGGTGGCAAGGTTCCGAGATATGATTTGTTTGCTGACAGCGCAACAAACGTACTGCCCTATATTACATCTGAAGAAACCTGTAAATCAAATGCATTGCTCAACCCGAATACAATTTTAGTTTTCCTTTATGCTGGTAAATACCAACTATCCAGATGCTTTGTATGTCTTCAGAGGTCATTACATAGCCAAGATCTGCCAGGTCTCCACGACAGCAGGGGTACATGAGACAGCCACACGTTTATAAGACTACAACATTATAGCAAATTCCTCTGTAGTCTCATAGTTCCTTCTCACACATCCCTTTTCTTTCCTTTTTCTTCTTCCATCCTTTGATTATTCTTTAAACAGCCTCTGTAGCCTTAACCATAAGCCTTCCAATATAAATCTCATAGGAGGACTAACGTGTTTGTAGACTGCACATGAGGTACTGTTTACACAGATGTGGGGTTTTTTTATGATATCGCTTTTAATTAAAAGTGGAACCATTTCATTAAATCAAAATTAAAGAAAAATAAAACTAAGAGCAGAAGTCCATGGACTGATTGACTCAGAATAGCATAAACTAGCTTAAATCAATTAAAAGAAAACAACCTAAAAATAAGCTACTCAAATCAAATATACATACTTTTAATTAGTTTATATTTTAAAATGAGTGAAGCTTTTCCTTATGAACCATTCATGTGGGAACAATGTTAATGTAACAGATGCTTCAGAATTAACATCCTACTGTTTTTAGAACAGACAGCTCTTTCTTGTTTTAGGCCATCTTCAGGCTTAGTAAGGTAGCATTGCAGCGGTCTATATTCAGAAGATTGTCTTCTCTGTCCCAAGGGTTATGGCATTTTACTTTTAAAACCACTGAAAATGGAAAAAAAAAAAAAAAAAAGAAAGCTTACTTTCACAAAAACCTAATGAATAAGCTTTCTGCTTGTTAGCAAAGGTTTCTACCTCCTGTGGAAAAGTAAGAATAACACTTGCTAAACTTTCAGGAAAAGATTCATGTCTCTCTCTGAACTAGCACTATTTAAAAAAAAGGGAAGATAAAGTGAGAGGCACAGAGGAAAAAGAAAAGACTATTAACTATTATTTATTTATAAAGACAATTCAGATATGTGCATATATATGCTCTGATGCAGCATAATTTAAGAGAAAACATTGCTGACCTCCAAGTCAATAATAACAATTTGTACAAGCAATCAATACTTGCTACTGGGGACGAAACTTATTTATCTTATGTTCTATTTTTGTGCACTCTTAGGCCAAAATTTTAAGTGTTGGTAATAGGCTTAAAAAATAGATACTGTATTGCTTTTATCTTGAACTGGTTGTGCAAGATAATTAAGCCTTTACATTTTCCAATTATAAAGACAAAAAACCCCCAACCTGTAAATTTTGTGGTTTGTGAAGGGGCAGGGGGAGAACTCCATATCAAATTCCACAATAAACCCTAAAAGTGTTGCTAACCAAAGGGATGCAGAAGGAGAGGAAGCCTTTCCAATTCAAAAATGACACTATCACTAGTTGCCTTGCTTTTGAATTCTTACTGTCTTTAAGCCGCATCTCAGTTGCGTCATGCAGCCCAAGACTTCTCGGTGGAACATAAGTAGCCAAATGTGCAATGCCTACCCTAGACTCTTTTAGCTTCAGGAACAAAATTACTTTCACTTTGCTATTTAGCTTGAAGCTGTTAGCACACAGCAAAAGCTACAAAAACATGAAAGGAAGCAGCCCTCTCTCAGCTGCTGAGATCCATTTAATTCTGTACAGCAACCGTAAGGAGTACTTCTGTCAGCTCTAAGACTACTGAAGTCCAGTCTGCCAGAATCTTGCATCACATGGTGAATAACAAGCTCCTACTGAAGCTTTCTTAGGCTGTGGTATTTGTAAGGACAGGCTTCCACACAATTCTCTGATGTCTGACCATACATGTATTTCTATTAGTATAGTTTTTCACCTCAGTATGAGCTGCAGTAATCTTTCACAGGATTCTCGGTCACCAATTTTCATGAAACTTGGTGAAAATGCTGGTCTTTGGAACCTCCACCTGTCTGTCGAGCTTGACTGAGAACTACCAACAGATCAAAGTTAGGGAGAGACGCAGGAAAAGGTAAACAAGTACATATATAGAGCACAAAGCTGTACCCTTAGAAGACAAGGATAAAGATGCAGAGATGGGTCTCCTGGCAAGTTGTCCATGGAAAGAGGTCACTGCTGACAGGCAGTCTGCTGGCCCTAGTCAGATTTTAACTGCCTTGGCAGCAGTCAACAGCTCTTCAAGTTTTTCAAAATCCCAAACTACAAAGATTAACATGCATCTCTTCTTCCTGTGAGATTGATTCTCAAGCAAAATGTCAAGCTGTTAATTATATTTACTGTCACTATAAGGAGATGAAAAGATTGAGAGATCATTTAGCTTGGCTTTGTCAACAAACAAGGTAAATATGATCTTGCTGTACGTATCTCTACTGATGAGTCCCCAACCAACTAGTAAATTTGCCAGTCATTTCCAGTCAAGTTTGACATGGTGATTAAGTGATTAAGTTCCCATGTTTCATGGAACTGGACTGGGCAGAGAAAAAGACTCGTTGTTAGTTCCTGCACTGAGAAAAACAGCAGTGTAGGCTTACCTGAGCTGTCAGGCACAAGAGAACCTCCACTGGAGACTGCTAGAATAAGTAAACTCCACAGAATACTGGGCTTTGTCTGTTCTGCTACTCATGCAGTTACCTTTTCTTTTTTTTTTTTTTAATTAAAAAAAAAAATAATCAATGAATGTAACTAAGTAGGCCAGGCAGAAGTTATTTAGAATATTCTCAGCTAATCCACTTCATAAGATAAGACTAAAAAGGAACAACACCCCTCCTAAGAAAAACCACCACACATTCCAGGTTGTTATCTCTGCCTATTCTTGCGACTTTGCAACCATGTTTCTGTTTTTTAATGCCCTTCTCTTTTGTGCTGCTTTGTGAAAGATCCAAACAAACACGAAGGAAGGAATTAACTGAATATAAAGAAGGTTTGTATTCACAGAATGCTGACATACGTGGAAAAAGAATAAACCATAGAGCAAATGCAGCTCTTTCCCTCTTTCTAATCTTCTTCACTTAGAGTAACCTGGTATGGCTCATCTGCATTACAGCTTTCTCTGCAAGCAGAGCTACATGACCCCCCTCCAGTACCTACTTTATACCAGCGCTAAAAATCTCAAAGATGTGCACCCCTAGTTTCTGCAAGAGCACAGTACTCCTCGAGACAGACAAGCCTTTAGACAAGCTTTTAAGAAAGCTTTACAGATTCAAAGAGGAAAATGTCTGTAAACAGAGTGATCTTTTCCTATTTGGGTTCGGTTTGGGTTTGTTTTGTTTTGTTTTGTTTTTTTTAACATCAACGACATTCCCTTAAAGAAATGGGACAGCACGTTCCTTCTGAGTTGCAAAGTGACAGCAGTAATACTGATGGGATGATGGTGCTCCAAACACCATTAATGATACAGCGCTTCCACACTTGTAGATAAATCTGGGAACAAAGGCCAAAGCATGAGAAGCACAGACACAAAAGGAATAAAGAAAATCCTGTTTGCAACACTGAAACTGATGCCCCTCCCGCCCTTTTTTTTTTTTGGCGGGGGGGGGTGGTGGGAAGCACAGCACCTTTATCCTTTGAAAAATAGTTACCAATCCCTGATGCCATGGAACAAAAGCCTACTCCTGGGGAAGGCTACTTGCTCCCTTCTGGGTGTTATACTCAGTGGGCAATTTAGAAGACAACTGTTGAAGAGCTCCCTTCAGCCACAAGCCTTGCTCTCCAGCGCTGGCAGAACTGGTACTCTGCCCCCTACTCCAGTGCTGCTCGTTAGTAGTTTGCACTGTGTCAGATATCAGCCCACAGAATAATTGCAAACTCTAAAAAAAAAAAAAAACCAATTCAGTTGGAAAATACTGCGAGCTTTGTTGTGGAGTCTTTGACAATTGTTTCATGCCCATCAAAGGTGAGGGGATTGATTTTGTTGGGGATGGCCCATCCCTGGAAAACAATATTATAGTAAGATCTCAGAGATGAAGGCTGGGAAACAACTTGCATTTTAGGCAGAACTGCACAGCTACTGTCAATGCCAAACCTGACCTGTTGATGGAAGGTTTCAGTTTCCAAGGCCACCAGCCTATTAGTCTCGACATGCCTACAAAAGATGAAGTAATGTTGTGACCAAGCATACTACTCCCAGACAGACCTAGCAGATTTCATACAACACATTTTCTTGAGAAAGTATCACATCTTGGCAGAATTTCTCCTTACAGAGCACAGCATCACTCAGAATCTCAGAGGTTGTTTCTACATTTTGTTACTTCAGTACTGAAAAGCCAAAAGCAGGCTAAGCTCTCCATCCTTCTCTCTGTTATGTACACAGGCTAGTCTGTGAGGGGGACAGCCCTAATTCTGCAAGGCAGATCACCAAGTGCCAGCCTAACCCCATATACGGCTCCATTAGGCCAGTGCCAGAAGAAGTACGTGCTGAACCACAGGACAACAGATGGCACACAAGCAGTTTCTAGAAAATCATGTTTTTTAATCTGTTGCATAATTATTCACTAGTAGAAGACTGACTCTAACAAAACCAAAAGGGCCCATTCTTAGCTGCCACACACCCCCAGAAATGTAACAGGAATAACGTCGTAAAGGGCATTAGCATCAGCAAAGTAGCAGCATATTACATCGAATGTGTGGGGCTTTCTGATTAGGCACTGTAACTGAAGCCCTACAGTGAGTAATTTCCTACTCAATAAGACTTGTGTCATCAATTAAAACACACAGTTAGCAATGAATCCACCTGGAGTGCTAAAAGAAGGTCTGCCTGTTCTTTCTCAAGTTTCTGAGGTCATTTTATAATTAGCATTTATCTAAGATTTTTACAAAAATTAACTAAGGCTTCCTACCCACAAACTTCCTTTGGATAACGCTTGTTTGTAACCAGCTAGACAAGGACTTCAATTAAACCTAAGAGCACATTCTTGCACAAGTCTTGCTCAGAAATACCAATTACAGTCCCATTAACTGATGAACAAAACAAAAGCGGGGAGCCACCAAAGTCACCACACTGAAGCAAAGGCCGGTGCCTTTGGTCTCAGAATTGATCCTATTTATTTTTTTTCAATTAATGAGTACCGCCTACAGGATAGCTACTGTATCTTCTGTGACACCAAGGTGAAAATGATCACGAACATAGAGAAAGTCAGAATACTAAACAGGGAGAGACAGAACCAAGCACCAAAGCATGCAGGCAGACTACAGGCCTTTCACATGGGGTAGTTAAGAAGTAGGTTTTATTAAAGGATGTACTTCCAATAGAGGAAGAGAAGTAGATGGAATGAGTGAAGACTGGAACACTATTTGCATTTAAAGTCATCTGACCAGCAGGCAACAAAAATGAACCGCTTTCCAGAAATGGAAGGCCTGTTTTTCCAGTCGAAGTCCCTGAAGTGCTCAGCTTAAGAAAACAAAGGTTTAAAACAGGTACCTTTGAACTCTATTGTTACATGATGGAGGTGTACTTGAAGGAGGAGAAAGACTCTTTTAACTGAAAGGCTCGAGAACAGAAGGGCATAAACCAGTTGCAAGTAAGTTTAGGCCAGAAATGAGAAAATGTTTCTAATCAGGAGAACAAGCTTCTGGAACAGCCTTTTCCTAAGACCGCTACGAATCCAAGCGAACAAGCAAAAAGCCACCTCAACCCTTCACTAAATAACTGTAAACTGCCCAGCTGCCATTTTAAGGCAGAGATCAAGAGTTGCTTACTGGAAAAAGTAAGCAGAATTGGTGGACAGAGATGTCTATTCCAGTCTTATGTTAGCAAGTCAGTGATGTCAAGGTAAATAATCACTAAAAGAGATTTAACTTTTTAAGAAATTTCCATTTGTGTACATGTGCACAATGACTATTGAGAGGGGAATTAAACTCCTCAAAAAATGGAATTGCTGTTCACTCTGCCTTTGACCTCAACTGGTAGCTAATTTTGCAACTGTTGAGACACTACACAACTATGGAGACACACAAACACTACACAGAAATGCCAAAGAATACACAAACAATACATTTTTATGCCACAGCCATTGTAAAACACCATCCCATGACCAGATTTAATTTTTATTCATATCAGTGATTCCAGGTAGTAGGTAATAAAGAGCAGCTGGAGCAGCAAACAAGAAAAAAAAATAAAAATTACTCAATACTCAAATGAAACAAGACTGGCTTTATCAGGCAGTACCAGATCCTCTTAAATTGTTTCAGATTCAAGACACTTTTTAATGATTAGGGACATTTCTTACTCTTGTATGTGAATTCATTAATGTTCCTAAAACACTCTGAGTAATAAAAAAAAAAAACATAACACAGAAGACATCAGAGACAAAAGAGGTCCCTTAGCTCATCCTTCTTTCCTCTGCCAAGGCAGCCACACCTACAGCTTGTACATTTTGCGGTACTTTGAAGGCTAAGAGGCAGACTCTTCCTTAAACTATCATGCAAGGATCAGGCCTACAAAGAGACAGCACATGTACAGTATTAAGCATTTTCCTACAGATGATGGAAGTTCTCTTTTTATAAGAGGCATCGGTTTTCCTCTCCTCAGTGTGAATACATTACAACTAAATAACCCTTGCACAAACAAAATGTATACTTCCTCTTTCAGTATTTAAAAATGCACTGTTTTTTTAATTATCCTAACATTATCCAGTGCAACAGTTTCACAGTAACAAACACAAAATCCAATAATTACTGCTTGAAACAGTGAATCTCTGAAGAGCACAGCTTCATCCCTCCCTCCCCAATTGAGAAACTTCTGGATTTTTAGAAATGTTTGTTAGCGGAAAACCCATTTCTGCAGGAAAGGTCACAATGAGATTCCACGTTGCCACTTCCAACTCCAAATTAATGCACTGAAGTTACAAATGCAGCACCGTGAAAGAGGAGGAACAAAACCAACCAGGCAATTCAAACACTTCGGGCTAACAGCTAGAAATCCTGTTCTTTTATAATCCAAGTGGGACCACTGCTCGTTTGATATGCAGTTGCCAGAATACAGCCACAGAGACACACATACAACTCTGCGGCCTTCAGACTGTGCAACGCACTGACCTTGCTCCTTTCACACCTGCATTATTAATTACCACTGGAAATCGGCAGACTCTCGTTTCCTCACAGCTGCGTACACCCCGCACAGGGAACAGGCACTGGTCGCAAAATGCATCTTTCTTGGTGAACAGGCTACTGGGTCGCTAAACGGAGTTCTAAGCAGATCTCAAGTAAAAAAAGCACCATTTTTTTTCCAGATGTCCAGATTTCTTAACGTTCCCAAACAGCACCTCTGGGTAGCTGACAAAAGTTTCTGTTCCATCAGATGCCTGTTTCTACCGGACATGCAGATTTGCGGCCTGAAAACTGCAACTGGGTTTCCGAGGGGCCCAAGGTAAGCCCTTCGTGGTCTGACTTCACCCGTGTCGGATCACACCCGATCCCGTGAACAGCTTTTTTTCGCACCACCGAGGTTTTCAAGACCACCAAGGCAAACGCGGCACAGGGACGTTCCCGGGGATGGCGCGACGCGAGTGACATCGGTGGGGATTCCTTCCCCACGCACCCCAGCCGGGGCGGGACCGTCCCGAAGGAAGGGGCTGGTGCCCCACAGACAGCCGCGACGCACCCCCGCGAACCACCGCCGGTACCTCCGGCTCAAACCGCTCCCCACCGCCCACCCTAACCAGCCGTTACCCGCCACGAACCCACCCGGCGCTCCGGGCGCTCTTCCCCGGCCGCCGCGGGGGCCGGCAGCCGGGCTGCCCCGCACCCTCCCCTCAGCCCGACCCGCCGGTAGAAGCGCTGCCCACAGCCACAGAAACGCCAGAGCCTCGGGCACCGCCGCGGCGTTACGCAGCAGGGGGATGGCCGCGACCGTTTAACGGCCACAACGCGCCCCCCCAGCCCACACCCCCCCCCTTCCCCTCGCCTCGCGGCCCCGCTAAACTGCCCCGGCCCCCCGAGGCGCCCCCTTCCCCCGGCCCCCGACCGCTCCTCACCAGGCTCCCGGCGGTGGGGGATAGCCCTGCCCGCCCGGGGCTGCCTGTGGCCCGGGCAGTCCCCCTCGCCCCGCCGCCGCCCGCCCCTTCCCCTACCTGCCGGGTGCCTCCCGGGGCCGCCGGGGCAGCTGAGCAGCAGCCAGAGGTGCAGCGCGACCCCGACCGCACAGGGGCACAGCAGCACCAGCCAGCTTCGCATTGGCCGCCGCAGCCAGCCCCTTCCCCTCCGCGCCGGCCTCTCCCAGCGGCGCCGGGGCGACGGGCCGACTCGGCCGCCCGCGGCTCCTCCCCGCACCGCCGCCGCTCGCCCGGGCCGGGCTCCGCTGCCCCGTGGCCGCCGGGAGCTGCAGTCCCGCCCCAGCCCCGGCGGGCAGCGGCGGCTCGGGCGGCGGCGGACGGCCGCCTACAGCCCCCACAATGCCGCGGGGCGTCGCGGCGCGGCCCCGGGAGGCTGAGGCGAGTGGGGCCCGGGTGTGCCGCGCGCGGTAGGGGCGGAGAGCCGAGCGGAGCGTCCCCCCCCGCGGGGAAATGCCGAGGGAGCGCGGCTTTACCTCACGTTTGACATGGCAGGGGGGCGCCGGGGCAGGGGGAGAGTCCCCGGGTGCGGCAGCAGCACGGTGTCCTTGGGGACTGATCCCCTGCGGGGAGCCGCAGGGCTTTCCCCGTCGCCGCCCGGGCGGCCCGCGGGCCCAGCCGCCGGCCTCCCGCCGGGGCGGCGGCGGGGGCACCGGCCGGGGAAGCGCGGGAAACCCTTCCCCGGTTAGTCTTTATTTGTGCAACACTGCTGTTGAATGCCCCTTCTAAAATTAAGTCACAGTATAGTAACAAAATAGCATTCCAGAATAATCCTTTACCAATCCAGGAGAGAGTCAGGGTGCTTTGCTTTGGCCAAGAACTGCAACGGCATTGAAAACTGCTTCGGGAGTGTTTTATTCCAGCAAAGAACATGTTGCTTGACATTAAATTCCAGGGAGGATTTTAGACAATCAAAAGTGTCCTTAACTGCGGCTGCATCATGGCCAAGAATTGATGGTAGCGCTCTTGTTCTTGCAGAAGTACGTTATGAGATGTTAATAGTCCGAGCTCAGCTTCGCAGCTTACCTATAGCCACCACTTTGACAAGTCGGGTGGCTACGGACCAACCTGCCAAGAGGGCAACCGTCTGCAGAGCACCACGCTGGCTGAAGAGGTTTAAATAGGACTGGATGGAGGAGAGCGTAAGATTGTCAGCACCTTGAGAAGTTACTCGTCTCTGGTCCCTCTAAACACAGATAACAGATGTTTCCTGCACTTCTGTCAGGTGAATGAAAAAAAAAGGGATGTGGATAAATAAGCAGAGGCTTCTCAGAAGCTAATGTATAAACTAGAAGTTTATGTTTAAGAGCCGTAAGGCTTAAATTAATGCTTGCTGATGCTATTCTATCAGAAACACATAATTTAGTAAAAGAACCTGATACTATGAAGTACAATTGAAAAGAAGGATTGAGTTTTTAAGAAAAGAGGACTAAAATCTGCTTCTGAAAATCCCCAAGCCGTGAAAAGTGCTTGGAAAATGCTTAAAGTCCTTTCAGACAGCTTAATTACAATTCATTTTTCATCAACTGGAGTGAGATATTTAAAGGAAAACCAATGACTTTAACCTTTATGTATTGGGTTTAAACAGCAAAAGGAAAATGTTTTGGAAATACGTCCTCTTTACTTTACGTACTTAAACGTATTTAATATGCAACTGAGTGTGTACTTGTCAGCAAACAACAGTGCCAGGAAAAGTATTTACACAAAAATGCTATTGTTATTAATCACTATTTACATTTGACTTGCCTTTCAGCAGGTTCAGCTGCAGAAATAGAAACTGGTCCAACTGCTAATATTACTCTATATTTGCCTATTTTCCTTATAGTCAATATGTTAGGTTCTCTCCCCACGCCTTACCCCAGGCCAGGTGAACTGATGGGCACCTTATAAACATGTCTGGGAGTGATTACTTCCTTGCAGACAAAACAGAGGACCCAGTTCCTTAATTATCTTGCTTTCTATACAGTGGTATACTTACCATGCTCAAGGATAAAGGAATATAAAATGTACGCAACAGGAGAAATATCTTCCTTCTTTGATCTTCCACATTACAGAAACAGGGTGTCATGGTCAAAAGGATAATATATGTATGCATTTTTTGTTAGTCATGCAGGAAATGATTAAAAATGCAGTTTACTTGTAGAGGATAGTTGTAGAGGACTCGACTTTTCCTACTCAATTTTCTGGCAGATTCTCTGCAAGACTTTTAAAGCCAAAGATGTAACCTAAGCCTCCCAACTTCATCATCTGTGGAAGATGCAAGCAGTGGCACTTTCGTGTTGTCTGTAACATTGAAAGTGTGCCCCTGCGTATAAACGGTGAGATGATGAGACCCAACCATTAACCTGGTTTTCAGAAGTTCCCATTAACGAAGCAGTCTCAGTTTGCATTCTGGAATGCTTTTATGAGGACTAGTATTTGGGGAAAGGAAGCTGATTTGCAGCTTTAGGCACACTTTTTGAAAAGTTTTGGCCTATGTAAAAATTAGATTTTTCCAGAGATTTTAGAATCATGAAACTATGAAAATACAAATGGACTTAGAATATAACTTCCAGATAATGTCAAACTATTTTCCTGGACGACAGCAAATGTTGGTTTGGTTTATGCCAATTCTAGGTATCATTTACCAAAAATACACCATTTTCATTCTGCACTTTCTGAGCAGATTTACTCCTCTGACATTGCAGACTCAGGTTGTACCTCTGGCACACAAACCAAGGTACAGGCACAACATGCTGGGCACAAGAGCTGGAGACAGAAGAGACAAATTTTTGTCCCCAGGCTGCTTGCAAATTTAAGATGCTTCTTTTGAATTTGCATAATGTCTCTGGATAAGCATCTCCTGTCTGACATGGAGACACGTGCGCCTTGATGAATACCAGAGCCATAGTTATGTACCACAGCTAGCCAGTCCATAGCATTCATTTTTTTAATGTTTGTTTGCCTAATTATTGCCCTGAGTGGATGACTGGGTTTATTTTTTAGGACACTAGCAGCAGGTGAGAAGAGCAAGGAGCAGGGTAGAGCTGCGTGTGTTTTATCAGAGTTTGTCCCTAGGGGGTTGTGTGTTTTATTGATCTCTGTGTGCTCCATCTGAAAGCAGAGGAAGGACTGGGGAGAGATTCCATTTGGGGGATTTTGGGGCTTAACTTTCTTCACACCTTGCAGTGTATTATCTGATGATCTAAATAACCTTCAGTTACTTAAAGAAAAAATATTAAAAGAGATTACAATTCAGGGTACAAAGGATTTTATTAGAGTTTAATGGGTTGTAAAGTTGCATCCCAAGAGTGTGTCTAATTTTTTTCACAGTATTCATAACCTAAAGAGGTTCAGTGTCTGTACTGAGGAATTATTGAGCCTTTCTTACCTTCCTTTAGAAGAAATAGGTTTTTGTTTATTTTCCCAAACAGAACAGAGGTCTCCCTCCCTCCCCTTTCGTCTTTCCGATCCAGACAAAGTGCGGATGCAGCGGAGTTCCCAGACTCCTCAGCTTGGGCTGTTAAAGCTGTCAGTGTCGCTGGGGTCTCCTGAGGACAGACAAAGGAATCCTCCAAAACCTGATCTCTGGAAAACAGGCTGTCTTGCTGACAGGCCTGCCAGCTCATGTCATTAGCAGCAGCAAAGAAAAGTCAATGGTACTGGCCAGCTCTAAGGACCGTGATGGACAGGCATGAAGAGAGACACTATTAGAAAGCTTTGGGCAGCACACAGCGTGCAGCTGGTGCGGCGTGAGGCCTGTGCTCATTTGTATACTGAATGGAGGCAAGAATCTAACAAGATTTTGCCCATGACTATCTTCCTTAATGGTCTCTTAAGGGAGACTTACTAGTCTTTAAAAAAATCCGGATATGGCATGGCTATGTTCTCCTTTATTAAGAAATTCAAAGAACTGAAAAGGTCAAAGAGGCCGTATTTCCTTTAGAGAAACCCCATTGATTTGACTCTTTCCATCATGTTGGTTAAATGCTTCAGGGCATGGTTGCAATGGAACTAAATCTTGCAAACCCTTCATACTGGTTGATCATAAAATGTGAACCAATGTGAACGAACATGGAATGTGAAAACAACATAAAATATGGGCCAATGTGAACCTCATGAGATTCAACAAGGCCAAGTGGCAAGGTGCTGCACCTGGGTTGGGACAACCCGCAGCATCAGTACAGCTTGGCGAATAAAGGGATTGAGAGCAGCCCTGCTGAGAAGGACCTGGAGGTACTGGTAGGTGAAAAATAAGATATGGGCCAGCAACGTGAGCTCACAGCCCAGAAAGCCAATCGTATCCTGGGCTGCATCAAAAGAAGTGTGGCTGGCAAGTTGAGAGAGGTGATTCTCCCCCTCCATTCCTCTCTCATGAGACCCCACCTGGAGTACTGCGTCCAGCTCTGGGGCCTCAACAGAAAAAAGACATGGACCTGTTGGAGCAGGTCCAGAGGAGGGCCATGAAAATGGTCAGAGGCCTGGAGCACCTCTCCTACAAAAAGCAGCTGAGAGAGTTGGGGTTGTTCAGCCTGGAGAAGAGAAGGCTCTGGGGAGACCTTATTGTGGCTTTTCAATACTTAAAGGGGGCTTGTAAGAGAGATGGAGTGAGACTTTTTACCAGGGCACCTGTAGTGATAGGACAAAGGGTAACAGTTTGAAAGTAGAAGAGGGTAGATTTAGATTAGATACGAAGAAGAAATTCTGTACGATGAGGGTTGCAATGAATGATAATGACCTGTATCACACTGCAACGTTTGGTAAGTTTCAGCTAAAACAATGTAATAATTTCTGAAAAGTTAAAGAAGTTAACTAAGAACGTTAAGAAAAAAATCTACTTGTTTGGTTTAAAATTATTTGCCTATTATTTTGCTGACTTTTTTTTAATGAAGCTTTAGCATCCTCATGCATTTGGAGCAGTGGCTTTAAGTTTTGCTGAATTATGTCAGCAAAACAGCATTTTAACTTGCTCTTCTTCCCTGATGGTTTTTATATCGAAGTTTTAACAGTTTCAGCACATGAGTCTGATTTGTGGCAGAAGGCACAGTTAGACCAACTTCTCTGAGGTCCAAGACTATTCTGTAGGGTCTTCCTTTCACTGGCATTGCAAGAACCTAGCAACCAAGAAGCTCTGACATTGTATTCAGGCAAAGATAACCCAACTTTCCTCAACTCACTTTCTTTTACGGAAAGGTGGAGCTTTAAATTTCATGTCTTCTCGCAAAGTGGTCACATAAGCATCCAGGTGGATGCCCAAGTCACCACCCCTTATTCTAGAGAGGGGTAAATTAGAATATCTTCATCATCTTCTGGAAAGAAGGTGTTGTTCAGTTGCACTTTTTTTCCTTTAATCAGACACAGCCTAACCTGCACAATAGTTGATAACTACCATACAAAATTGGCTTGCAGGACATCACAGTTATCCAAACAGACCAATACAACAAGAATAAAGTTCACAGTCTCAGTTGACTCATTGTCATGTTCATGACAATCAAAAATAGAAATGGACTCAAAACTACCTATATGGTAGGAGCTAAATCTTGACAGGCACATCTCAGAGAGCGAATAGGGGAATGTCTTGCAGAGATGTGGGACAACAGCAAATATCCAACAATCAGGCAACAGCCAGCTGGTGGGGTGAGCTACTTCATGTGCAGCTAATATAGAGCTATGTTTAACAAGTGGCACAAAGACTTCAGGGTGCAGCTACAGAAGAGAATAAGGTTTATAGAAAGTTGTGCTGAGACCTAGGACAGCAAATACACTTTTTAATCATATGCCTAGTAGAGAGTTAAACTGCTGGGGGAATTAGAAAGCAGATTGTCCACATATTACTTATCATTTCACTATAATCTACCATTGGATAGATAATATTCAGGCTATGTTTCATTAAAAAAAAATATTACATGACTTGGTGCTATTTTCCCCTCATGGTGCTTACCTTGCTTTAGGATGGACATGCTAGGATGTAGAATGCACCAGATGGCGGCTTTATTTATTGCAGAAGACAGGAGGTGAATGAGGCAGAACCACGACATTACAAGGCTAAGGGTCATTGCTGCTGGGGAAAAATGGGTTCTGTCATTGTGGGATACCAGGAAAATAATGAAAAACATTTCACATATTACTTTTTTTCCCTTAGTTTCTGGGTGTTTGACTTGCAAGAGTCACTCCGGTTTGCAGAGTTGAGGATTTGGAGCTGAAGCTTGAGCAAATGGGAACATTGTTGGAGATGTTGAAAGAACCAAGTGCTCTGAAGAGGCAGGTACAATCTCACCCGTTGTGTTCAGGCTTTGTCTCAGCTTCTCACTGTAAGATGGGAATAGTTCCACCCTCGCATTCCTCCAGGATACTGTAGAGATACTTTGTGAAGCAATCTGTGATAAGAAGCTCATCAGGGAATAGCTCTACACTGAAAGCAGAAATTTGTGAGTAAATCAGGCCCGGGGCTGCACAATGAATAAAGACACCAAAATAGTATCGAGTAACTGCTCATTAACTGAGCATTGCCTATACTGTGCCTTGTGGGAATTCCTGCAATGGCAATCTGGAATAGTAGTGCATACAAATGAGAGAGGCAAATGGAAGATGCATAAGCAAATTTAACTCTGACATTTCTTAAATGAGTGCTTAACTTAGCTTCTTTAACGATCTTCTAATGTATTTTTTGCATTTATTCAGATTCTGTTTAAATAGCCTCAAATGTGCTCACATCCTTGCTGCAAGTATTTGTTTAGCTGGTACGGGCAGAACTGTAAAGAAATATAATCACTTTTACAGCCTGCTAATTTCTCCTGAATAAATATGTCATAGTTTCTCTCTGTAGTTATGTTCCAGAGTCTGCAGCAAACTCCCAGAACAAAACACGCATGAGCTGAGAAAGAAGAAAAGGCGTGAGAAATTCTTTGATTCTATTATCTGTAACATTCTTTATATTCTCAGTTTCTGTTAGGTATTTTTTCGTGAGAATCTTAGCACCTGACGTTTTTTCACCTGATCTTTTAAGGATATGACTAATATATTCACATCAGCACTGCAGATATATGTACATTGGAAATCTGTGTGTTGTGTTCTGATGAGTAGGATAAAAGCTGGTGCGCTTTCCAGGGGGAAACCTCTCGGACAAGAATCAGTACAAGAACCACGGTAGTGAAAAGTCTTTGCAACAAGAAAGTTAAGGGTAATTTTACAGCAAAAAGTCACATGAGCCACACTTGCCAGAGAGAGGCTGTTACAGTATAAAGATCTTTAAAGTCACTGCTACTTGAAAGGTTTTTAAAAAGTCACAATGGCTCTTTTCTATAAAGTTTGGCTCCTTCCTTCCTTTCACTGAAAAAAGCGCATCTCTCTAGGGCATGCTATAGAAAGAATGAAGGGCTCAAGCACACAGCCTGAAGTTCAAAGGCACAGCAGGATATGGTACAGTGAGAGGCTACACAACAAATAGATTTTGTGGGATGGGTGGTCTTTTGAAACATCCTTATGCCATGTCTAGTGCATTTTCTATAAAATGCTATTCTAAGCGTAAGCAGTGGCCTAAGCTGTGTTCTGCCTGTATACTTATGCTGTGGCATACGAGAAAGTATTTGGCATAGAGTCCAATAATTGGGGAAAAAAAACCCACCCGGAAACAGAAAAACCCAGCAGCCAGGAGCAAAGTTTGAGTGTGAAGGAATAGCGTGGCTGTCAGTGACATGAAAGCTGCTGCAAGGCTCTGCAAGGAGGAAGGCAAATAGGAGAGAGAATTAGCAGCTCTCTACCCTGGGGGCCCGCTTGGCCCTAGAGCCAGGCATTAGTGCCCTTTGCGGTCACACCACCTCCTCAAGGGAGCAGAAGGCAAAAGCGTAAGTGGTGGCACAACTGGTGGCAATGAGGAATAAGCATCTGAGTTACATGTGAAACTGGAAACTGAAATTCAAGAAGGGAGTACGCAGCAACTCCAACTGATACACCCAAAGATTTCCACAACTTTTAAAGTGTTTTTTTTTTAGCTAGACACCTGACCTATTTAACCAAATCATGTATTTGACTTTTGTCTTTTCCTAAACTGAGAAACCTGGAAGCGAAGCGCGAGGCTGCACACACCCCAGCAGTACCACAGTGACAGGCGACACCTTACACAACGCAGACCATGAAAACAGAAATGCTGGCGCTCTGAGAGTATGGGTGTTAACTGAAAATCTCCTTTTGAGGTCACTTCTAGTTGACGATATTTTTTTCTGCTTCAGTCGTCTGTTTATCACTTTATCAGTAGGTGGCAGTAAATAGACGATCCTGTGCAAATCCTACTGTAATAGGAATTTGGGAAAGAAAAGACCCTATTCTAGGGTAAAGCTGATCGTTTTGTTTGTTCACAAGTGCAAGTGGTGTAGATGTACTTGGCAAACTCAGGCACACATCTTCCTCTAACAGACAGAAAAGTTGTTCCCATACCAGAGATGGTATTCATGGCTGTGCTTAATTTAATAGTGCTATAAAGCTGAATTCAATTAGATGCAAATGTACAATATTTATTCCAAATATCATTCTCCCTAAAGATTAAATATGGGGGTGCCTGTAATATTTGATATAGCACTTATTCTGGTAGTTTTGCCCACTATTTTTCACACATTTCAGTACTATTTAAGTCAGTCCAATGACTTTAAGTATTGTTAGCTTTCAGTACAAGAAACCTCTATTTCTTAGGAACCACTCCTCCCCCAAGTTTTATTTAGTCTCCTTGAAGACACAAATCCAGATTCTGATGCAGACCCAAAGGAGAGCCACAACTATGGCATTTTCTAGGACAATTACATATACTGATTTTTACCCCTATAGAATGAAGAGATAGGAAAAACTACATCATCAGGTGCTCCCAAAGTACCTCTTTCGTTACTCCTTTGATATCAGAAATCCAACTGGATAAATGACTGCTATATTAAAGTTCCAGGCTTTAATACGCACCTTCACAGACCGATGTTCTTAAAGTGTTCTTTCCTTCTGCTAGAGCTGATCCTATTGTAAATCACTGCAAAAATGCTTTGTTATGATGTCCTTCCAAATCAGTTGGCAACACCTCCTGTATTTACCTTTGTGTCACTAACAGCAAAGCCGGTATTCATTTTAATCCATGGTGTGAGCTAGAATAGCTTAATTTAAACTTCCTTCCATTTTCTCCCTGTCTTTGGCCACAATTTTGTAGAGGCTAGCTTAAAAATCTTGCCTATTGGCACCAGCCAAGCACACTGCTACGAATTTAACACATGGTGTAGGAAGCAAAGGGGAATTTTGTACATAATAGAGAGGAGGGAAATAATAGTTTTCAGTATTGAAATGATAACATTTTAAATTAAAGGTAAACCAAGATTAATCTGAGGAACGCAAAACAGCTGGCCCTACAAGTGCTACTGATGCATTACAATTTAGCATTAATCCACCATTGGGACCTCTCATTTCACTAGAGCAGCAAGCACTAGGATATGAAAAAAGAATTGCTAATAATGTGTCAAAAACTTCTTGAATCCAACTTCTGTTCCGAAGTTCTCATTCCGTGAGATGACAGCACCAACTCACACAGCTAGCAGTGAGCACGCATCATTTTCTGGGCCTGAAATAAAAAGTGACAAGCTTAACAGCATATGAAATAAAACTGAGAGAGAGAAGAGTACAATGCTACGAGTGTAACAGGCCTGGTCTTGTTCTCAGTGAAGTTAGTGGGAATCAAAGCAGGCAGCCTGATGAAAATAAAAACTCATTGCTTCAGCCTACAGGATACCTTGCTGTGAGACACAGCCAGATTTTGGAGGGCTTTTTTTTTTAAATCATGCTATACTTCGTGATAAAATATGTATTTACTTTTAGAAAAGTCCGAGTATTTGCAGATATTTTTGTGCAGAGTTTGAGGCAAAATGTTTGAGCGTGAAACTCAACTATCAGTAACAGATTATCTAAACCACCTCAAAGGTCCAAGCAACAAAAGACATAATAATGACAAAGTCATTTTATGGTTTAGAGGGACTGGAGGAAAAGACATTCTTTTAAATGCTGATTTGTGGATCAAGCTGGCATAAAAACCCCAAATGATGCTATTCCCTTCAGAGAGTCAGTATTTTGATGGTGTTCTTGAATAAAGTCATATATTCTTATGTGATCCAAAGGTGTTACAAGTATTTTGAACTCATGATCTTCCAGGTGTGCCCCCCTGCCCCCTGTTTTTTTTTTTAGCTCCCTTCAAGTTAGTAATTTGCCAGTAGTATATATTCATTCAAGGAACTGGTAACTAAGGCCCAATGATATTGGAGAAAGTTGGACTGTTTTCCACTAAGGAGTTATGCTTAACACTGTTTAACCTCTTCAGATGTCCATTATAGACATCTGATAAAATATATATGCAATTTACAGTACTTCATGTGTTTCCTTTTTTAAAACTAGAAGCATGAAACAATCTTAATAGATACTTGGGGTTTTTTTACTTGATTAAGTTATAAACTGATGAAAGAAACCACAAATATGGGAGTCAGCTATTAAAAACGTAAGAGGTCCAACACTTGCACTACTTCAGGAAAATTTTGGAGAAAAACCTGAAGTCCGAAACAATGACGTTCACCTCTTCTGAAAAATAATACTGGATTTTTGTAAAAGCAGCTCTTGTAACTAGCGATGCTCAGAACTACTGTGAAATGTTTCAACCTCAGGACCTCAGATGCTAATGTTAATTGGAAACAGAAAGCAAGCTGTTTGCAATACTGTAATAAGCTGTGGCAATTTCGTTATTTTAGACGGGAATGTTAATGATGAGCCACAACTGCAAGTTGTTACAAAGCCTTTGAGAATAAAGCTGTGTGCCCTATATTCCCCTCCCTTGCTGTTCCAGTTAAAACCATACATGCGGAAGGACAAATGAAAATGTTGCCATGGTGATCAGAGCAGTTACCGAATCACGTACAGTGTAGGAAGGATTCCCTAAAGAACCTTATTAAGCATTTGTTGCTCCTTTTTAACAAATATTTTCAGAAAGCGATTTTTATTTCACTGCCAGTAAAATAGGCTTTAGCTAACTGAGTAGCTATTTCTCACCCCCCCAAAATAAAGCTGACCACATCGGGCATTAAGAAACATTCTTGTCAGAAGTTAGGAATGGGAAGCTTAAGCTGAAAACTTCAAAACAGGAACCAAGGATGAACCTGGTCAAGACAAGACCTGGTCAGGACATTTGATTGTTTTTCAGAATAGGTACTGGGAAGCAGCTCTGTGTCTACTAGATTACGGATGTCTTCAGCCGCCAAATTAAAAACCAAACCTTTAAATGAAAGACATCCCAAAAGCCTGTTGGTTAGAAGGAATATAATTTTTTTTACAATAATATTACAGGAAGTAAATTAACAGGGAGGTTCCATGTTAGGCAGATGTGGTGAATGAGGCTGGCCGGGAGCAGAACTACAGTCCAAAGCCACCTGCCTCCTGTGACTAGATTGGTAGCTGAATGCAGTTGGGTGCGACACGTTATCCAAGTTCATTGGCAAAGAAAGCAGAACTTGTACAATGTAGACATCTTGTATTTCCATTGCACAAAACAGTACAACAAGCATTGATGGAAACTGCTAAAAATAAGCCGGAGCAGGTATGTGCACTTTGAGCTAAATGCAAACAGCTTCATTCACCAAACTGCCCTTTTTTAGCACCTAAATTCAGCATTTGAGTATATCCCAAGGTCCCCAGTTCCTCAGCTGGTCTTTGCCTTGCAGGTATTTAAGATGCTCCCGGAATCCAAGTTTGTGCAGAGGAAGCATGCTGCATCATGGGCGGCTGTTCAGAGCCTCAACTCAGACGAGTGCAGTTCTCCAAGAAAGCTGTCCCCTGCCTTACACATGGGGCTGAATTCACAGCCATTTCAAAGGAGTGACATTTCCAGTACATTGACACACTGTACATACAAAATACTGCAGTGAGGGAACTCTACTAATAAATCAGACCAGAGAGGAGCTTTCTTTTTATTTTGAAGGAGAAGAATTTTTTTTTTTAATGTTTTTTTAAAAAAACAAGTCAATAGTGTAACAGTTGCTTCCATCAGATGCCTTGATTGAGCTTAATTTTACTTAATGAAGACAAGAGATCAATCATATTTCATACCTCATGTCTCTTCCTCTCGCTGCACTTTAAACAAAGTCAAAACAAAAAACCTCCCAGAACCTCCGCAAATTACTTGCTGGTAACTTACCTCATGAATAATCTGTGGCTTCAAAATAGAAAAACGTAGTGGCTGTTGATGGCACAGTGGTCTCGCTGCACATTCTAGAACAAACATTGCATTTACCATTACTCTCCATCCCCACAAAGTCTTGCTCTCATGGGCAAAAGTATGTAGAGAGCTGCTTAGAAAGCGTAATCCGCCTCCCTGTACTGATTAGGGCAGATTTACACCCTCCACTAAGACCCTCAGGAACAGCTGACATATTACAGTTCAGTTTACTTTCCAAAATAATTTAGATCATTATAATTCAAAATAAGATACAAGCAGCCATGTTTTTCTACAGTTTTATTGATGCAGTCCTGGTGTGTAACTATACATCTTCATTTTGCTTGTAGTTACAATGTTGCTTTACAGCAAGATTGTTTCTGTAGTCAAGTTTATTACAGTCTTCACAAAACATATTTATAAACACCACTTACTGTATAAGACTGATCGTTCCAAACATCATAAATCACTGGCATTTTTTCCTAAATAGTGCTTCTTGAGGAAAGGTCACACTACTCTTTTTAGATATAAATTTGTAAAAGCAAATGAATTAAATTCACCTTCCAAAGAAAGTAAGAATGTTAAAAATAGCTTCAGAATCGGTATGACTCATATAGGTCTCAGAAAAATCTATGACTGGCAAAGATATCTACAATTTGATATTGTATTCAATACTTTCATTAAGACCAGAAGAATCTTTCTGAAGAACTGAAATTAAACTTGTACATTGGTCTGAAAGATAAGGATTACCTTGAATTTTTTAGGATTTTTTTTCTTTTTTTTTTTTAACCAGAAAATGCACTACCTTCTAAAAATATTGTAGTTATAGGCTAAGTATTGATATCTGAAGAGAAAAGTGCTAAAACTAAAAGCATGCAACACAGGTACCAAATTGTAGCAGAAGACATTTTTAATTGAAAATCGACTCAAAGGATAGTACAAAAGAGTTTCTTCTCCCTAAAGGGATTTTCAGATGCAGGCACAGGAATAATTAGGGGATCTTCTCCAATATGAGCATCACAATATGCCAATAAATCTGCTGCAGCCTTGGATACCTAATAGAAGAGAAGAGAGAACTCCTGTAACACTTAATTCTGAACCAATCAGCATTGCATAAATATTCTTCATATAATGTATGATAAGGGAGGCTATCATAAAAGAGATCCTTTGGATTACTATAGAGCCCACAACTCTGAATTTGCTCTTAGTAGGGCTAGTAATCCTTATATACATTTTATTTAACATAGTGACAGGAGATGGTATCAATTTATGAGCCGTGTGCAGCTGTTCCTCTCCATCAGAGGGAAGATCAGGAACACACACTCATTAAAACATGTATATGCTAATGGCTCATAAGCAATAGGGATTCTCCTTGAAGCGTGTGTTTCTGTAGAGGCTGCCTGCTTCAGCTCTCATTCCCAGGCATTACAGTAGCAAGGTTGTAGGGTTTTCCACAAACATTCTCTCTACCCTTTGCTCCTCTGGATGCAAAACAAACAAACAAGGAAAAAGTTCTTTAGGCACATGATCACGGGATTAAAAATAAATAATAAATCAGGAGCAAAACTTGATTATCGTATCTCATACCTCTCATTTAAGCTAAATATTGCTCTTTTCAATGAAGTCAGACTAACATCTTCTGCTTAGCAAGTTATTATAAGTAATACTTTATTCATAGCATTAATTTAAACTTGAGCATTACCTCAAGTGCTTTTATACCTCTAAAATGAACAATTCTGAAGTCTCCAAATTCAGAATTGGTTTATGCTTACTGAAAAGTCCTACAGAAATGTAACTGGAAGAAATGTGCTGGCATACAAGATATTTTGCATGAAGTGAAAAATGAAATATTAAACCATTTCAGCTGTAGCTGAAACCAGCTTTGTGCCCTAAGAATATTGGTGACATTAGGCCACTGTGACTCATTTATTTTGTCATGAATTTAGAATGTACGTATGAAATATTTTTGTTCTGCTCGGTTAACAAGATATTTACAACTATCTCGATCTCTTTGCTTTGTTTCATTATCGTGTTTTCAATATTATGATAGAGTTGAGAAAATGAGACAGGAAGTCTTTACAAAAAAGCCTTTTCTCTGAGCACCATGACAGCTTCTCCGAAGTCAAACACTGAGGTCAGCGTGTTTGCACAACTATAGCAAAGAAGAAAAGCAAATTGGATTTCTGGTATTTTTCTAGCAGGTGTGCCATCACTTTTAGCTTTAGCTTCCCCACACCCTGCTTGCTTTGGCATGAGTCCAGCCTGTAGTAGGTTTCAGATTAGACCTATGAAGTCAATGGGTGTTGGATGAGGATTTACATGAAATCTAAATTAACTTCTGGAAGAAAATAACTCACTTTTTATTTTTTAAATATCCACTAGAACATGGCTTTGTAGAATGCTTAAACCCATGAAGCACCTATGGTCGGCATTCCAGCATAGACTGTCCTCCTAGCAGAGGAAGCAAGGGCATTTAGGTTACTCAAAATTAGTTTGCCTTTGAATTGGGCTGTAAGACAAAAGGGTAGGCAGAGACACTGCACGTGAACGGATTGCTGGGCCAATGCAGAACAGAAGACTGAGCACTAAACTGAGCAAATCAGCAGGGATATTCAGAAGGACCAGTTCCTCTCAAAAGAGAAGCAGGTCAAACAAAAATCTGTGGAAAATGACAGACTTCATGTACCAAGAAAGGACTGTAATTATTTTAAGATATACTTCAATTAGTTACTTGCTTAAGCACTGACAAAAGAATGAGGCTTAGGGTGTGAGGGCACTGTCTCGAGTAGACGTGTAGAACTGTAATGGCCAAACAGAAAACTTAGGAATCCTATCATGTTTCCAATTTTCATTTAAATTTACTTGTGAATTTTTAAAAAGCAGATTCTCCAAAGAGAGGCACAATATAGACAGACTATGAAATTCCTATCAAGCCCAAGAAAGATCAAAAGACAGCAAACATACTTTTTTTTGTTAATGACCTAGACTATACTTCAGCAAAGTATAAATTAGCATAGAATGCACCCACAAAAGGGGAGGTTAGCATGTTTCCAGTAATGTTAGGAGGAATGTATCACCACAACATTTTGGAGAAGTACTTTCAAGTAATGGCAATCACCAGTCCATTCATAACTATCTAACATACACATTTTCGCTTTTCTTTTGTCCTTCAAACTCAGCAACGTGTCTCAAATTAAGGCAGTTCTGTGCTCTAATTAATTTATTAGCTGCTCCTGAACTCTTGCATTCAAGCAGAGAAAGTCAAACTCAGAGCCACAGGTGCCTACAAAAAGCTCAATGACATTTTCAGTGCTATGTCATAATAAGCATTACTGCCAAAAAAACTAAAGGAGAGCTACTCTAATTCTCTGGGTCCCAGAGACAGGATTTATTAATGATGCCCAGCACATTTCATCTTCCATTATTAAGCTACTGAGTAAGTTATTTTATTCATGAAACCAACAATCTTTTGAAGTAGACTGACCCTACAGGAGCAAAGAACCAACACCAGGCTTCAACAGACTGACCTTCCCGTAGCTATCTTGTTTGTTTCACGTATGAATAAGCAGCATCAGCCCAAGTATATTGCTTTTTGTTCAATGGAAGAGAAGTACAAATTCAATCATCATTCTTAGAAGAAATAAACCCAGTAATATAATTTTCTAACTGTTTCTCTACCTATTACTGTGCTTTGACATCATATAACAATAACAGGATTTTCACTAGCAAAAGCACAACATACGTTTTTGAATCTAACTTGTCCTCTAATGTGCTGGTAGGAATGCCAAATATCACGAAGCAGAGCACTTTATTCAGTGTCACAGTGTTTAATTCACAAATTGGTTTGCTTTTAGACAAACCATAATACATAGTACAATTTAGTAGCAAACAAACCTGCAACAAGGAACTGAGGAACATGATCACATCTCAGCACATTGTCACCAACTAAACTTCCCAGCCTGTACTAGGCCATGTATTTTCATCCTTTAAAAAAATAAAAGGTTTGGAGAGGAGAAAGCCTCCCATTGGGACTACAGTGCTTAGAAAACTGAATTATGGCCATTTCTTCACTTAAACTGCAGTAACTCAGGCTCATGCAGTGGAATAATGACCATTTGCTAAGGGGAGCTGCTAGCTGATTCTCATTCTAGGAACAATGAAAACATCGGTTCCTGTGGCTGTGAGCAGTGTTAGCAAAGTCAGAACTGTGGCCAAAAAAAGAGCAAAATACAGCGTTGCCTCCAGGAAGTTACCTGCTCAGTGTTATTATTCAGAACAACAGTGGTGGAAGACCTCTGCATTGAGCATCGCATTAAGGCTAGAGCAGAGATGGCTGCTTTAGCCTATGTCAGCATGCAGAGGTTGCCTAATGGCCAATACTGTGGTTTGTTACTATACAAAATAATGTGCTGATCATCCTATTTGTGTCATGGAGGAAGCTAAATGAAGGCCACTCTATCATAGCTTTTACTCACCTTTACGTTTATTCGTAGCTGAATGCTGCTGGACAGTTTCAGAATAGCTTTTATCAAGAATTAAAATAAACACATGTAATTTGAATATTCAAATGAAGTTAGCACATTTATCATTTCAGCTCTCCTATGCAATACAGCTTGGTCTGCAGATTCAAAGTAATTTATACATACTGCAGAAGCGGCTAAAGAAAAAGATCAGACTCCAGTTTGATTGATGAATTCTAACAGAAAGTTAACATTCCTTTTTTTTAACCTTTTAAAGTGCATACATAGAGCGGATGGAGTATATATGTATCACACCGATCTCACATTTTATACAATTATTTTTATTCTGTGTAGTGAAAAATACATCTGGTTGTCAAATTACCAAAATAAACAAACAAACAAAAAACCAAAAAAACAACAACAAAATACTCAACCCTCATGCTTTAAAGAATTAGTCTCAGGAGGAGTGTGGAATTTTACCATTATATTTCAGAATAACAGAGGTGATAAAACCAGCCAAAGTTAGAACATAATCCTGTTAGCTGCACTAATAATTATAAGCTTCAATGACAGGGCAAAATGCTGCAATTACTATGTCATCTGTCTTGTCATGGATTGTGACTAATTACCATCCTTGCTATGACACCCACTCTGCTTATCCTTTACATCTAAAACAAAGAGATTCACACGCATTTATTGGCAATCCCACCGCTTATCTCCCAACACTATTCAGAAACAGTTAGGAATATTTTCTACCTTCTTAAGAAAAAAGAAAATGGAGTAATAACTGATACCCCACGATTCTTAAATGTCAGAGTACTCCTTCTTGCTTTTCTACTTGCAAAGAGAAGATTAAATAGTGCTTTATTCTGGGGACAACTGTAATAAAGCACGAATATTATCTTTGCTTTTTCAACTTTACTGCTAGCATCTTTGGAAGACATATTATTCTGCTAGTCATGAGGCCACTGATCATCTGATTTCATTTGAAGTTTCTTAGCTTGAAATCTGCACTTCCTGCTTTCTGTTGACTTCTCCATTATCATTCTAGCCGACCCCTCTGCGGGGAAGTAAGACAGGTTCAATTTACAATCCTTCTGGGATTCTTACAGTTTACAAAAACCCACCACAGTAATACTCCTTCCAACTACCAATCAATACACCCATAACTTCATCCTCCCCTTTTAAGTTGTCCTGTTTCTTTCACACCTCAACAGTGAGTTGTCTTTGTGGAATCTCAAAACACTGCATTGCTTGCTGCTCTGACTGGTTATAGGACTTGATTTTTAAATCAGTTGAAAAATCCAGAACACAGCAGGAAATGGGCAATTATCAACATACTTCTAACTACAAGATTTTAATTAAGTTGACCTAACTCTTGCTGGTTACAGCATCTACTATGCAAGGAAAAGAAAATGCCTTTGTAGTAGAAAAATGAGCTGGAACTTCTGATTTCCCTAGTCAATAATGCAGGCACCTTGAAAATTTCCTTGTTAATGTTAACAATGTGGTCTTGTCTATTATGGGAATAAACACTTGGTTATAGCTACTTGCAAACCAGTGTTTAATTAAATTATTTGGAAAGCATTGATCTTCTGTTAAATGTGTCTAACTAGTTTAAGCAAATGCAAAACACCAGAGAAAAAGGAAGTAAGTTCATTTCTCTACCTTTACAGCTATGACCTGGGAACTCAAAATCTCCTGTTGAAACCACTTGAAAGTCTCTTGGTAAAATCTGACTACACTGAAACGCACACTTAACTGTTTCCAAGAATAAAAGGCAAAGCAGGTCTTGAGGGAATAAAAAGTCAACCAATCTCTTCTCACAATCCTTTATATAAGTGTTCAAAGAAGATCTAGAAATTAAGTGATCAACCTTTTTCAAATTATACTTGGTTTATGTTAGTATAGGAACTCTCAGAATATTGAAACACATTAGATTTTCTTTGGTGCCTTTTTGGTCCCAAGCTGTTTTGAAAGGTGAAATAATTGCACTCTCAAGCTATCTGGTTTTTAGGTCTGCCACAGTTGCTAATAACTGTGCTCTTTTTAATTAAACTAACTGTAAAAATAACCTATGTCTTTCTTACATATGTAATTAAAAACTTTATACATCTAACTAATGAAACTATCTGCGTAACTGAGCTATAACATGGTATGTGACCAGTTATCACTGATTCTATAAAAGCAACTTGAAGACAATCTACTAAGTATCAACAATTTCAAATTCCAATGAACTGGGCCATATTTTTCCAAGCCTTTCCTCTGCCGCTCGTGCGCACCCACTCCTTCTTGTCAGTTTTGTTGTTTGTGCAGCTGCAATATGACCTGAATCGGGAAACTAACCTCACTGAACACTGAAAAGGCAGATCTTTCCTTACTGAGGGAAACAGAAATACCTGTCCCTGTGAACAAGCATCTACTATGCGATGAATGTATCAAGACATTATACAAGACAGAAACTATAGCTATGCAAACTCAATGATCTTACAAGACGTTGCTAAAAACTGCAACAAAATGGAACAACTGAAATCTGTATTTTCATACACGCAAGACTGACTACTGGTGAAATGCATTAATATTTCTGAATTATAAATACTAATTAGTGAGTTTATGATCTGATACTGTTTTAAAATTGTAATTATATACTATTGCTCCCATGCTGACTACATGCAGGATTTCAGCACACAGGATGGATGGACAAACAGACTAAGTTCAGACTACGTGAAGAATTTAACGTACAACATTTCTAAACTGTCTTACTGAGTTTGTTACCTCGGTTACAGTTTTTAACAACTCAGTTACAGCTGTTTGGAGAAAAACTGATCATTTAAATGCGTTCCTTTTTCTAGCCTTTCCATCTCTAAACTCTTCTCACTTGTAGAAGCTGGATTTTTCATCCAAATAATTATTCCCTATTTTCAGAGGCAGAGAGAGAGAGCGAGAAAGCACGCATGCATGCACAAAAGACATGAGCATTGCTTTCTTAAAACTTTTTATGACATTATTAGTTTTTAGGTGCTCGATTTAGTTACAAAATTTTAGACTTGTAAAAGGCAGAACGACAGGAAGGAATAATCCCACAGGTTTTTCTCGTTAAAAACGTCGAGAACCTCTGTTTAATCATGCCTTTAGTTAAAACATTTAATCCACATACATTTAGAGGCATGATAAAACCAAGTCTTCGCATACAACAGGCTATCAAGTTTGAAGAATCATAACTGAACATTGCAATCATACATATTTTTTGTGCAATGACGTCTGTGCTAAAGCAAAACAAATCAAAGCAACTAATCTCATCATTATTCAAAACTATTGCAATATCTTAAAGATTTATTCCAGTTCTTAAAGGACAGCTTACCCTACCACTGAGAAACCTGAGCTGCACTTATATTCAGCAACAGGTGAAAAAGCATGTGCATCTGCCAGCTGATTTTAAATATTTCACAAAACACCATTTTGACAGAGGTAAAAGGCACTCACACAGAAGCACACAAGAAGCCAGTCTTTCAAAATTGCTTCGCTAAAGCCAAGCAGTTAGTACGTAACTAATTCACAGTACTGAATACTGTTTTGTAGCTCAACACAGAATTTTGATTTCAGCTGATCGAGTCTTTCTGCAATATTAAAGGGAGGCTGTACCACATACTAGTGAATGAATTCAAAATATCAACAATAAGTCTAAGTTTACCTTCATCCTATCCATGTATGCTTCCATTTTTAATTGCTCCACAGCTTTCCTGGCTTGAGATATATTGGTTGTACTGTTTGACACTAGTTCCTTCATTCTGTTTTTCCTAGAAGAGACAAAGTTGAGTCAATTTAAAAGCAAAGATAACAAATACAGCTAATAGTGAGAAGGCAGTTATCTGAAATCTAACCAACCCTCGCCCACCACATTGACACTGCTAGGCTGCAGGTCACAAATACAAATCAGACACCTTTCATATCTGTTCTCTTGTTCAATAGCACCTCATTGCATTACATATTTGTGTCCTCAACTGCCAGTATTCAGTCTGAATTCTGCAAACAATGTACAAATGCAGAGTACATGGCCATTATTTCAGTGTAGAAATGGTTGCCCTGCGTTCAGATTGCCAACGCAGAACGGCTGTTCACAGCCATTGCACAGTTTGGCTCCACACCCCAGTTACACCTAGTAACATGAAAACAAATTCAGAAATGCCCACAACGGAAATGAATGCCGCACTGCTCTCATCAAGCATCAGAAAGAGTGACATTTTAAGACAGAGAACAAGTCACAACTCTGACTATAGATTTAAGGAGTTTAGGAATGAAGTAACAGACTAAGAAGAAATAATGCAGTGGTTTCCAACTTCCTGCTTACCCATCTCCAGTGAAGTCTAAAGATGACTAAAAACCTGGAGAGTATACTATACAGTATAGGAATGCATTATTTTTAAGAGATCTGCAGCCCTTGGGAAGGGACATCTAATTAAGGTATGTCAGTGTTTGGTTTTCTTGCATTGTTGCTCCCTGAAGGCTTGAGGGTAAGTCAACCTTGTTATCATGCAGTTCTCGGCACTGTCATCAGATTAGTCAAGATGACTACATTCAAACCTTGAATAAACTTACAACATATATACGCTAAGTGGTCTGCATGTTAGGAGACCTTGTGCTGACACCATTACGCAGTGCTGGTCCAGCGCAAGTAACAGTTACTATCTTGAAGTCCCTGGAAGTTGGGCTAAGCCCACGTGGAAAGAATAGGCTACCGATGACCTAGACAGGTCCTGGACTAGTTATACTACCTAGTAAGGCTAGGTGCTGAGGTTTCGATCAGCCAAAACACTCAGGTACGGTCCTATATATATGGTATGCCACAAGCGCCACCTGAAGCAAGATTAGTCTAGCACCAAATGTTAGAAACCAATACAAAGTTAGGCAATGCAAAGGACACACGGTGAGAGAAGTGGATGGGACACAGGAGAAAACACACAGAAGGAGGCATTTTGTATTGCTGACAAAAGAGCTTTAGGCTCAGATCTTTCAAAATTAATACTTCCAGCTTATTTCTAGACAAGAAGTGAACACCTAGAACTACACAAATTTGCATTCTTGAACCTCAAGAGCTTACATGATCCAGACACTGGGATATGAGATACAAAGAGGAAATTAAGTAGGACACAGGAAATGCTCTTGTAAAAATAATTGTATATGCAATGTCTTAAGCATTTCAGAGTCGATAGAAGTACACAAGCTGGAGCACAAAAAGAATGGAGGAATAACTTTTTAACTGCTTTGATTTCTCAAAACACAGATGTTCAAAGACAAGGCAAAGATAGCTGTTTCTTCTCAAGTTCTACAAATATGACGGTGAACCATGCTCAACACTAATCTGAAGAAGCAAAACAATCTTCTTCAGCATTTGTATAAGTCTAGGAAGGGGAAATGCTACCTTAAAATGTTTTATTTGGCACAATTAATATAAGAGTTTTAATATATGCCAACAAAGAACAGGTTTTCTGTACATACGTGTCATTCGAATGGAACACAAGTTCCCTCCTTGCATGCACTCCTATGAACTGAAGTCATGTCAGAACACAGCAGCTTTTTTTGTTGTTGCTGTCTTTGTCTTTGTTTACAATCTTTTAACTCATATTCCTCACAAGGCACAGGATTAAATGCATGTGGAGGAACCGGATTCGCATAAAATGCCATGTACAGTACAAAACACCACAACCAACCAACCAGTTTTCAGATGTGTTTTGACTTGCAGTGGACAAGCAGAAAGGACATGAGACATTCACAAGAGCAGGAGGCTTTGAATTATAGCTCATCTCTGGACTTTTTTGTTCATCCCAACCCCCTAGCTTTTAAGTCTTGACATATCCATAAAGATAAGAATAACCACATTTATCTTTGTTTACAAAATGATACCCCCATAGGTATGAATAATTTAAATTTTGTTATCATCTCCACAGCTAGATTACTAATGACCACAGAGCAAAAAAAGTCAAAGCTAAATAAAGTCACAGAGACATTTCTACATTTGCCACAGCCCAAGTCCAGAGGCAAATTAGAAATTTAATTTTGAATAATACATCTAAATAAAACTGAATTAAGCAACTGAAACTCCATGAACAGTCCAGAGAATTCCAGATCTCCCAAGCTTTTCTGGCAATTCATTCACTCAAACTGTAAAAGTTATAAACATTAGAGCTAGACAATTTGAACTGTCAGTTCCTGTGAAGAAGTTGGCAAGAACACTGTTTCTAGTACTTGCAGCTAGTTTTTAAGTATCTACTGAATAAGAGTTTGAGTTAAGACCACAACGGAATTTTGAAAAGGCTATTAGGCACAAAAATTATTTTAAAATCCAAACCATGTTTCCAAAACAATGCCACAAACATAGTATGTCCTTAACTATATTCTGAAACAGCGAATGGGGAAAAATTTAAAAAAGAAAACACGTATCCTCTCTGGTAAACTATTTCCCAATATCAGCAAACAATCAGAATAAAAGGCTTCATAAAAAGAACTTTAAAAAAGAAAAAAGTCTGGTATTAGGTGTTTCAGTCACTGGAGAAAATGTCTACTTGTCCTGAGTAAGAGGTTTGTTTATACTCTGAAGCACAAACATTTGTTCTGTTCCAAATCCTGCTCCTACCCTGGCCTTTACACACACTTAAATATTTAACTACTGTATTTCTTGAAGTGTTTGGCATCCATTTAAGTATCTAATATCTTTTTTTCATATAGACAGTTCTGGTTCCAGAACTTCATAAGATGGATTTCTCCCATTTCACTTACCAAGCTGCATATACGTTTGCCTTCTCTCACTCTCTGCAAATACAGTACGTATTTGCACATCAGTTAAGACCCTATTACATAGGAAGTGATGTTGACAGTGAGAATTGTACTCATTTTCAAACCAGGCTGCGATGAACTGGTGCTCTTTGCAGACAAAGCTTTGCTAAGACCTGGTTTGGCTCTCCTTAGGACCTGTGATATTCTTTAATAACCTTAAGTTTAATACTCTTTAATGAAATAATATTGTTACTTGGAAATAAAGCTCTGGAGAGAAAAGAAATTTTAGTAACAGGAGAGTCTATTACACATCCTCTGCCTGAATGACCATCCCCTGGAACATGAGCAAGCTTCCTCCTTCAAAGACCCTCTCATGGGATCTCTCTTGGTGTTTCCTTTGAGGATGCAGCCTGACAAATGGCTCCAACCCTCTCTCCTAAGACAGCTCCTTTTAAACAGCCAAGTGTTCTCAAGGCCTTTTGACCCTGGGAAGGCACAATTAGCTTTGTATTGTATCTAGGGGGCAGTATACAGGACCATAGAACGTCGAAAGGACCTTTAAAGGTCATCTAGTCCAACCCCCCTGTAATTAGCAGGGACATCTTAACTAGATCAGGTTGCTCAGAGCCCCGTACAACCTGACCTTAAATGTTTCCAGGGATGGGGCATCTACCACCACCTCTGGGCAACCTGGCCCAGTGTTTCACCACCCTCAGAGTAAAAAAAAAAAAAAAAAAAAAAAAAAAATTCCCTTCCTTATATTTAGTTTAAATCTACCCTCTTTTAGTTTAAAACCATTACCCCTTGTCCTATCACAACAGGCCCTACTAAAAAGTTTGTGCTCGTCTTTCCTGTAGACCCCCTTTAGGTACTGGAAGGCTGCCCTAAGGTCTCCCGGGAGCCTTCTCTTCCCCAGGCTGAATAATCCCAACCCTCTCTGCCTGTCCTCATAGCTCCATCTCTCGGATCATTTTTGTGGCCCTTCTCTGGGCCTGCTCCAACAGGTCCTTGTCCTTCTTAAGTTGGGGGCCCCAGAGCTGGATGCAGTACTCCAGGTGGGGTCTCATGAGAACGGAGTAGAGGGGCAGAATCACCTCCTTCAACCTGCTGGCCACGCTGCTTTTGATGCTCAAAAGGAATAACTTCTCCCCATCTTTTAAATTACCTAAAAAGCCTTGAACTAGAAATTACTCAGCTGGGTTCACTAATGGTCGTTCCTGGTTGTTTTTCCAGCAGACCCCTATTAAGTTAGATCAATACACAGGTCCCGATAATCACCGTAGTTACAGTAACTATGTTAGTGATCAGTCTACGTGCAGTCTACATGTTACCGATGCATGCCAGCGGACCTAGATTATATAGGTGCTCATTTATCCTGTGTATTTTTACGCAGCGCGCTGAGCTCATTAATCTACTCTCTGTGACTCTTTTCTTTAAGGGCAACACTGATCATGTTAACAAAGAATATTGACAGCAGCTACATGGCCTTTTTCAGGCAAGTAGTTTCTGCTGACTGGCACACCGCGCTAGCCAGCCGTTTCCTAAAGCATTGCTCCTGAAAGCTGCAGAGCCACAGCCTCCCAGGCAGCTGAATTTTCTGGGGTTTTGGGGTTTTTTTTACCTCCCATGAACTTTATCTTTTTTCTGGCTGAAGTTAACTCATTTGTGCCAAAGATCTTAATCTCCATGGCTCATAAAAATGCTGGTGAAGAGCAACTTTTCTTTATTTGTTTTTAGAATAGATTAGATTGTACCCAACAGCACTTCAAAGGCCAACTTATCTTACGATAACCCAGGGAGTTGCATAAATATTTGCAGGTACAGCTTGACCTTGCATAGGGGTAAGGAGTGCAACGTTTACCAAGCTTTATATATAAATACTTGTTAGTAAAATGCAGAAAAAGTCTGAAATTTTGAGCTACATAGAAGCAAAATATAACTTTCAAGCTCTTCAGTATGGATTTCTACAAGCAACAAGGATGAAAAGCTGCACTGCAAATGTCGCCCCCCTCCACTTCCAAGTACAAGCTTAAAACACCATGCTAAAAGAGTGACCTGTAAAATTCAATCTCAAAAGCCCTTAACCCAATTGTTGTCTTCTATTTTCTTTGAGCAATCTAAAGCGATGGACCTGAAATCACTATACTAGAGAACCTGGGGTTCACAACTGTGGAGAACACCTTCCACACAAACTCCGTACTTCTTGGACCATGCAGTGCGGTAGAAAAGTTAATCCAATCATGCAACGAAATCCCAGTGACATTAGTGGGAATCATCCTTGAATAATGACCTGCAAATCACATTCCAAATTGTGGAAGGATCCCCACGTATCATTATCCACTTGCAAACACACCAGGAATATAAACAGCAAAATTTACTGGCTCACAGCTGTTTGATGCCAAACTGGCATATCAAAGGAATTTCAGGGGAAGGAGGAAAAAAAACAAAAACAAAAACAAAACAAAACAAACAAACAAACAAAAACAAAAAAAGAAAATAGGGGAGGAAAAAAAAAGGAAAGAAAAAAGGGAGAGAGGAAAAAAAAAGGAATTCTGTAGTTGCTATTTAGGTAAGAGAAACTTAAGAAATACCCCTGCACTAGGAGCGCTAGCTATCTGAGCTAGCATCACTGTCCACACAATACAGGTAAATTCCCCTTCATCTGCAAGGCACAAAGAGGATAGGAACAACTGCCCCTGCTATCTCAGTTCTTACTCCAAGATTTATCACATCTGATGTAGCTCTGTAAAAAGAGAGGGAGGCTAAGGAATCCTTTTGCTTTCTCTATCTCCTGGCTGCACAATGAAATAATAGAAAGTTACTGCAATTTTATACTCTATCCACTAAGGAGAAGCTTAGTAGTTCAAGCACAAATTATTAGATTAAAGGCAAGACTATTGTTCACAATAAGGAGAAAATGTAATTTTCACTCCATAAATACGACTTCAAAAATAACTGCTGATCATGTAACTGCAAAACAAACTTCAACAGCTCAGTTTTTGTCTAACACAGGTACTACACGCGGTCCAACTGTCAAGTTCAAAAAATTCTTGCCACTATGCCCAAATCTTCAATCCAAAAAATATCACCTCGCTTCTCAACATTTAAAAATCTAAGGAAACAATGGCTGAACCAATGTGACATTTCACAACGACAATCCCTTTATGCAATATATTTATCATCAGCATACAGGTTATGTGCAAGTAGTCCCAGCAAACCATCAGAGATCCAGAAAGCCTGAGATAGAAAGAGGAGACCTACCTACTATTTCACCTCCTCAGATAACTTTAAAAGATAGTTGTGACCTTTTAAAGGAATACACGGGGAAGTTTGATTATTCCACTTAAATCCTGTTCAAGATGAATTAGAACTGAATTGTAACATATTAAAGTAGAGAAAACGCCTCCGAGAAGCCTGTCACCTTATTACCTGCAGGACAGAAACGTTTTTCAAGTTGCTATTCCCAGTTTTCTGTCTCGCTGCGCTACCTTTAGCGTTTAGCTGTGCAGCAGCTTAGGGCCCCGCACACTAACAATTACCGCCAGCAGCAGCGGGGCAGTAAGATTTATCCCTTCGTCAGCGTGAACCAGCCGGCAGGAAAAGCAGCCACTTTCTTACGCCTCCACACCCGCCCGCTGACGGCAGAGGCACAAGCTCGCTGCGCACAGACCCCACATCACCGCCCGCGGGAAGAGGTACCTGGGCTCCAAGCAGGTCTTTCGGAGAACGACGATTTCCCCCCGCTCCCCTCCGAAGACAACGGCGGAGGAACCCAAAGCCCGAAGCCGACTTCTGGGGACAATCGGGTAACTCCACAACGCGCGGCCACCCCACCGCCGGCGGAGCGCGGCGTTGTTTACCCACAGCCGACGGAGGCAGCCGCGGGTTTCCCAGGACACCAGAACCGTCGCAGCGAAGGAGAAACCCCTGCACGGAAGCGCCGCTACCCGCCCGCCGGGCTGACGCCCCGGCCAGGGCCGCCCGGACCCGCCCTGCCCTGCCCTGCCCTGCGCACCCCCCGCCGCCACCGGTGCAACGGCCCTCACCCCGCCTCGCCCCACACGCCGCCTTCCCCCCGCCTCCCGCGCAGCGGCGGGGTCTCGCCCGGCGCCACCGGCACACTCACCGTGCGGGGGCGGCGGCAGGCAGGCAGGGAGGCTGCTGGCAGCCCGGCTCGGCGCCCGGCGGCGGCACATGGCCGGCGCTGACGGGCGGGGCGGGGCGGCCGCGGCCAACGGCTGCCACCGCCCTCGCGCCTGCCGCGGTGCGGGCCTCCCCGCGCAGCGGGCGCGGCCGTTAACGGCCCGTGCAGCGCGGGGCGGGTAAAGCAGCTCTGGCCGTGAGGGACGCGTGAGGCGCCGGCAGGGCTCCGCACCCCGCGCCATCCTGTCCTGCGTTCCAGCGTTACCTTCCTCCGTCCCGAGCAGCGGCACCCGGCAGCAGCGCACTGGCGAGCGCTCGCCTCCGTTGTACCGCTGCAGCCGCCTACTTGACCCGGTTCCGGCAGGCGACAGGGATCGAACGGTCACCCAGGTATCTCTGAAACATCGAACGGGCAAAGCCTGTACGACACCACGGTTTTTGGGTAAAAGCCCATACTGCCTGTCCCTTCCTTGCACCGAACGAAGGAACGATAAAGTTAAAAAAAAAAAAAAAAAGCCCACTGTGAAAATAAAGGAACCGCTATGGAAAAGAGGTCTCTAAGACTCACCTTGTCAAAGCAAGTATGTCAGAATAAAGGGATACAGCTTTATAGATCGATTTTTATATACTTTTCCCTTACAACTTTGAGAGTCTATCATAAAGGCCAGTGGCAGTTAAGTTGCCAATTAACATTTTTAACTGAAAAAGCACCACCCAGGAGCACCATAACCACAATCTCATTAATTTTGTTCCCTAATAAGGTGGCTGCTCCCTCCGGAAAGATGTACTTTTGTCACCCTTTTCTCTTACCTGGCTATCGGCACTTTTTCCATCTTAACAGAGCAGAAGCATTTCCAAGTCACATTTATTTTTTATATACAAAAGAGAACAGGGAAGAGCCCTGTCGTTAAAGGTGCTTTGGAGCAAGGGCAGCCTCGTCAAAGACTGAGTCAATGGCTTTTAGGGCTGTGACTTGGGAGAAGTAAATGCATCAGAAAGAAGGTAAACATTACTGAATATAAATGGGTAATTTTATAGGCTTCCCTTAGCTAGAGTTCCAGACACTCATTGGGAAACTTCACAGGCCCATGCTGCTGCTGTTTGATTAACGTTTAATTGTATTATTGTTCTACAAAAGGCTCTATTTACCAGACAAAGGATTTAAATGCTATGAGACAAAGAGCACTTGCTAGACAGTTCAAATCATTAATCGCCGCTGATTTACACAGTATTTTTACCAATGTATTTTAACAATTTTATTCTTTAAGCTAATATATAAGAGGGGAAATGGTTGTTTTAAAGTGTGTTTTCGTCGTATGTTATATAGACATGTTTTCCTTTTAGTGTGCAGAAACTCACATGTTCCACCACAATCAGGAGTCTCCTACCGGAGTTGTCCTATAGACTTTGCATGCAACACCTAGCATGAATTTCTGTTCCTTGAATCTAAATGAACTAGCCCCTAGTGAGGCTTATATGGGCCTTATTCAATTGCATTAGAGAATATGGATTTTCTAAAATTTTTTTCTGGGAATGCTGGCTCAAAGCTGGAAACAGTGAGCAAGCTCATATTTTTACTCAGCTACTTTCTGCTGGGTAGCCCAGGATAGTTACATCAGACTAGTCATGTATAGGTCTTAATCCTCTTTCAAAAGTGACCAGCCCAAATTGAGAAATACACAGCACAGCCTATTACAGAAATCCAGATGCAAAATCAGTGGTTTTATGACCCTACACCAGAGCGGTAATGGCAAGTAAATCTCCACATAGAGGTCATTTGTCAGTAGTTTTTAAGTTACTATAGTAGCAAAGAAAACCATGCTGTCTGTACCTCTAGAAGCTTAATCAGTGTTCCAGTAGATATTTTTCAAGGCCAGCAGATCTTTCAAATAGTATTTGTTTTATATTTTTTGTGATAGAGTAGCAGCATATGGAAATGACTTCTATTTGCATATGCACAAAGCAAAAAATAAGCCAATACAGCTTTAAACAAAACAAAGCATGGAGAACTGAAAGTTTGTTAGTAGCTAAACCAGGTGATATTTTTCCCCCACTGCTCTCTAGAGTTCTGTCTACAAACTGCATAGTAAATCCTGCAATCATCATAAAAATCAAGAAATCCTGGAAGGGGAGGAAGCTTTTGCTCAGTATGAAGGAACTCTTTCTCCAAAGATAGATGTGGTTTAAATGCAAAGAAGATCCTTAAAATGGATGTTGCAGAGTCAAAGTTGAAAGGTGTTTTTATTTTATCACAGAAACCATTTTTCCTGCAGAAAGTTCTATCATGTTTAATTTAGTTCACAGATACAGTTCGCTACTGATTTTCTTTTGTTTCTGCTCTCCATTGTCATGGGCTTGTCTAAACAGTGGATTCTCAAACCTGAGATCAGGGTTCCCTTTTTCAGTAATGGTTTGGAGATTCCCTCTCCTCTCCTCACCACAAGTGACTATCAGGCTACTGCCTCCCCTTCCCTTTCTCACCACATATCTCCATGCTCAGAACATAATAATCTGGGTTTACCACAGAATCCTGCAATGGGAATCAGATAGACCTTGTCACATGAACCTCTCCCCAGCCCCTGGCATCCAAGGGGAAGAGCCTTGCATCCTGTGTCAGAAGCCTCCCAGAGATCCCAGTCTCCAATTTCCACCCAGCACCTTTTCCCTCAAAGAATTCATAGTGGAGCTGCTTTTCTGCCTTTCTTTAGCTCAATTAGGTTTTCAGGGAGGAATGTCTCTAAGAGCCATCACTTCATCTGAATTGTAGCCACACATCCTATGGGAAGGACAGACACATGCACACATGTGCCAAGTGATACACCCAGGGTTTCCCCACTTCCAATCTTACACCTCTCATTCAATTTGACAGCCACATGATGTAATCCATAAACAGAACTTCCCCACTTCATGATTTTTAAAATATGAGACGTGAGAACCAGCAGAAACTGATCTGGAGCAAGGTATGTGAGATCCCCCCCCCAAAAGAGAGGTGAAACTAAGCCAAAACCATCTTTCTAATAGTCTCAAACAATTTGGTACAAAGATCTGTTTATTACCCAACAATGTGACAGTGTATATACAAAGATAGTGTGGAATGTGACATTTACAGTAAATTTCAGTACATCATGCACAGATACTATTGCAATGTTATTTTAATAGTTCCAGAATGTTAAGCTGAATAAATATTCCTTGCTTCAAAAAAATCATTTTTACTTTTACATAAAAATATATAATATTGCACTCTTTACAAGGCCAGCAATTTTGCATATTGATTTGTAACAAGTGGAACTCTACTTTATAAAAATAAGCCTTTGTGAACAACACCCCAAACCAGGGAGCACAAAAGCACCCCAAACCCACAATATTTGTATTTTTTCCCTCTTAAATAGAGCACATCACTTAAACATGAGCCAGGAAGCTTTTCAGTCTGTATTTGGACTTTACATTAACATCTAGACAGTGGAAAACATGACAAAAGCCATCCCATACAATGCTGCTGCAATATACGCAGTTTAAAATTCAATTCATACAGTATGTAGTAACTTGCTTAACTGACTCAAAGATCAGCCTTTGTGTCATGGACTACGAGAATATTTTTCTGAGTTTTTCTAGTTTGAAAAGTTCTTCAATCAGGAAGTTGCAAGAATTTCTGAAGACAGGAATTTTCAAAAGAAGTATAAAGATTTCTTTTGTGTATGTCATCTTCATCACAAATTGACAGTTTCATATAAGTGTTTTGAAGGCAGATGAACCTTAAACATGAGAAGATATAGCAGTTTGTATGGCAATAGCAGAACATGTCAATGATGAAAAAGCAAAGCAATTTAAAAGAAAAATGTAACTGCATCAGACTTGCGTAGCATTCTTGTTTTACCATTTGCATGACTAGTAGGCACTCATTCATGGTGTCAGGTTTAGAGGTCTTCAGATCAGTCAACTGAAATGTTAATTTTTGATCCGGCCTAAGAATTCAAATTTGTTAAGCCTTTCACAATCAAAGCTTCCCCCCTCCCCCCCCCCCAAAAAAATAGCACCTAGGAATAAATAACATATTTGCACAGTGTATCTGCGTGAACTCTTTTCCAAATCATCTGATGCCTATGAACATTGATTATTCAAGCAGTTAGATTCAAACATTTTACAGTGTATTGAACTTCAATGACACTAGAACAGGAGCACATCTGTGCCTTCTTTAACACCTTTTTTTAGAGCTCTGGAAGATAAGCTGCGTGTGTACATAATATATATTCTGCCACAGGGAGTTAACACTACATTAAAAAAACAAAACCGAAACATGATTTAACTATTGCTTTGTGATGCCATGAGGTGTCTACCCACCACTAAGACAAGTATTTTATTTTTGCCTTTTGTAAAGACTATTACACTAACAGAGAAGATGGCAAAAATTACAAATATAAAGATAACAGAAGTTCATTTTTTAGCATTACAATACCATAAGATGGTGCAAAAAACACCTACTGAGTTCTTTGCTTCTCAAAAAAAGCAATTTTAAGTGGTCTTGGATTTTTAAGTTTTGGGCTGCTTATCCCAGAGCTAACTATACCACGCTCAACTTATCAGATATACATATGCTGACATTTTAATAGATATTTACAGAAGTTTACACTGCCAATATTTTACAACGTAAGGGGAATAAGCATTATCAATCAATTTTTTTAAATACTTCTGTCCAAGAAGTGATTTAAAAAAATACTATTATGTTTTATATTGCAGCATTTTGACTTGTATGTTAGAGCATTTATGAATCACTTTGCTGGTATTGGAGTATATGACCAGAGCTTCCTGGTGACCTGGATATGCTTCAGGTTTGTGCATGCACATACGCAATTTTACAACCACCTCAGACTGCTCTTTTTAAAAACTGATTCAGTCATTCTAGAGACATTCAAAGGACTTCAAAATCCAGTTAAATATGAGATTCTATGATCTATTTTGCATTTAAAGTGCATCAGAGACATGAGTTAGCAGCAAAAATAGTCATCACCCAGCCGCATAGCTGCTAAGGAATGAATAGAACATGGGTAACTTCAAGCGCTGCTGGTCCTTGCGACACCAAGCTATAACATTTCCATCACTATTAGCTGTGAACAAGTGATGCCCATCACAGGAAAACGTAAGGCTGAAAAACAAGACGACAATCTATTTTTACATCAGGTTTGGCTATTTAAAATGCTCGAAGACATTAAAAATCCATAAGAGTACAGCCAACAAAGATTAGCTCTCAGGCAAGACCCAGTGAGTATACTAACATCGCAATATGCCTACATACACCCGCTTATTCATTTTTGTAACAAAACAGGCTGAACTACAGCTTTGTCCAGCACTTCAACATGCCATGCAGTTTAGTATTCATGTCTTTGCAGCACCAAAGAAAAGGGTAGCAGCATCCTGCTCTTTCCCTGGGCTGCCCCTTCTACTGAAAGGAAGGCTTTCCAGCAACAGAACTCTGTGCCCTCTGAACTTGCTTGCTGACAAAAGCAGAAACTAAATCCATCAGATTTCATGGCACAGCATAGGACTTTTGTTCAGCTGGGCATTTCTTAAGCTATAACAGTAGTAAAGCCCTTCAGCTATGCCACGTGTAATGTTAGAGAGCGTGAAGGTCAGCATCCATTTTCTGTCTCATTTAAGCAGGAAACTTTAAATTATTCAATAGCCACTAAATCATTATCAACAAGCCTTTGTGAAATATGCTTCTTAAAGGAGGTAACAGAAAGACAATAACTGCTATCAGACACTTTTTTGTTTCTAAAAGTGGTGCTCAGTGGTTTGGGTTTTGAATGATACTTCAGCAATGGTCAAAACAAAATTTTTCAGAGTAATTTGTTACTATGCTAACATTAAGATGATAAAATTTTGGCATAACTCTAAGACCTCTGTGCAGGGTACTGTGCCACTGGGGATATCAAAGACTGAATCCTTTGACTATGTTCTGAAAACACTTTGGCATGAGAATAATTCTGCTTATATAACTCATCAAGGGGACTCAAAGCAAATTACACAAGCACTCCAAAATGGCAGCTTCCACGCTCCTCTGAGTTTCCTTTGCTCCCTTCTCCACCGTTCCTCTCCAGCATCAGAAAAAAAAATTGTCAGGGAAAACAGTGTTTTCATTTATTTCCGAGGGAGGAAAAAACCTGTCTGAGTCTGACAAAGTTAGTATTATCTCATGATTTTTACCCATATTCTGGGGAAAATATTAAACTTAAGAATAAGAGTAGCAGCTATTGTTCAGTTCTCAAGGGAATCCTGCTAATTTCTATCTGCTAGCAGTAGAACCTAGTTATTACTGTCATTACAAATACAGTACACTTGTGCTCATTTTGCCTTCATGAATAATTAGTAGGATTGCATTGCTCTTTTTAGACATGGGTCTTTACCTCCTATTCTCATGTCAAATCCACGTTCAATACTCAAGGCTACTTTGTTGTAGTTTTTTTGTGTTTTGTTGCTGTTTCACCCCCCTCCCCACAACAGAAAAATCCATTTATTGTATACTTAAAATCTTTTTACCTTACAATAGGTTTGGCTGACTTCGAAAATGTTATTTCTCGTACTGGCTTCAAGTCCCACGTACTCCACAGTCTGAAAGTAAGATTAATTTTTCTTCTCATTTAATTTTACATTTAATTTTTCAGTGAGAAACATAACCTGTTTAGCAACTAAGATTGGAAACAGAACAGCAGCTTGGCCACCTTCTTTAAAGCCCAAAATCCCCACGATATCTGGCTCCATGCTCTCACATTGTGAGCCTAAGTTATAAAGGATTTTAATAAATAAAAGTTTTAAATGCTTACCTTACAACTCCATTTTCAAGTCCCCCTGCAATCACGTTGACAGACACTCCTTCAGGCTGGTTAGAGAAAGCAACAGAGCAAATACTTTCCCTGCAGTGTACATGTCCCACGAGATCACCATTAACTGTCCAAAGTCTCAAATCACTACCCCCTCCAACTGCAACAGAACATAGCACAGTAGTATTAAAAAAATAAATCTAGACTACAGCTAGGTCTATGCAACAGAATCTTTAAGTGTTAAAGAATTCAACTTCTTGAAAGATCAGAACATTCAAATGACTCAGAGTGATGTGTGCTGCAGTGAACAATTAACTCTTCCCTCCTTTTGTGACAGGGAGCATGCAAACCACCAGGCCACTGCAGTGATTTAGAAGACATCACTTCGTATTTATGGAACATTGTACTTACAAAACATTATATGAATTTACTTTTAATGACCAATTTTCTTGTACTAACAGGGAAGCACTAAGCGGGAATTCATACTAGCTACTTCGAACAGCTAGTTCTTGTACCATGGCTTGCATTTTAAGCAAAATACTTAAAAGTAGCAAGTAAAGTTGCCTTACCTGGTTATCTTGGATTATTTGATTCTATCAAAGAACTAATAACCCGGCTACTGCTTTATCTTAAAAGGGATTGAAACTCATGTCCCTTACCAATTAAAGAATACAATCTTTTCCATAAAAAAAAGTCTGTGAGCTACAGAAATGCAGTCAAAAGTCTCCATGTCAGTTTAAAACCTAAATATTAGGTTTCTGAAACTGTTAGAATAATTTCCCCTTGTCCTTTAGTACTATCGAGTGTGCTATTTTGCCTTCTTTTCTTTTCCCCTCCAGATTTGGAACAGTAATAGTTTCAGTTCAGTCTACGGAGGACTACAGTAAGAGAAGGTGGCTAAAAGATACTTCAGTACGTAAGACCTATCTTACTAAAGGGAAGAGACAGAAAATTGGCCCCAAGTGAGAATTGGGTCAATAACTGTCTTCTAACAATATGAATGAACAAAGCTAAGCTCTCTTCCTTCTTATTCTGTACCTCCTTGGATCAATGGAACAATATTCCGTCATTTAGATGGAGCCTATTCCCCCTCAGTCTCAAGTAAACACAATACACACAGGTGTCCTTAGGGACAGCAAAATGGCGTGAGGACTCTGACCTGGCCCTGCTTTACCAATACATGGCCTTGTAGCACACAGTCTTCAAGTCAATGAGCACCCTGATTTATAAAACACTCAAAACCCCACTGCTCAAATAGGTCTTAGTCCTGTTTCTGGATGAGAGTATTATGTGGAAAACAAGACAGTACAAAACCTGCTTTAAAATAAGATGGGGGAGAATCTGTAGGAGCTCTAATACAAATACCTACTATTTCTGCTTCAGTATAGCTGTTATTCCTCTTTGCTTTAAACTAGTGAATAGCTAAGCAAATCTATGTTTGCTTCTGGGGATATGGAAGCATTTAAAGTGATAGAGTGAATAACAAAAATTCTGTTGCTGTGTAATACACTGTACTGCCCTGAAGAACTGTACCTTTGACAACAAATCCCTGTTAAAATGAAAGCAGCCAGTTTCATAGAATTCAGGTCTCCCAGGAATCTGCTGAAATTTCAAGTCTTTTCATAAAGAGATCAACCCATTAGCTTTTATATCTCAACATTTTACTCAAACACCTGCCTAATTATTTCTGGAGAAATTCATATGTTACTACATTAAAAAAAAAAAAAGAATGTTCCTATTTGACCAAATGCGTACTCGGATGACTAACACAAACTCAGTAACTAATATAATAGCAACTCTCATGATTTATTTGGTTTGCAAGTCAAAACAGCTTTCTTAACTGCCAAATATACCTGAATCGCAAACTGTTGCAATATCCCCAGTTGTTTCGCTAGCTGAAACTGCAGTCACAGGACTCTTGTGTCCAGCCAGACTCTGGACATAACACAGCCTGAAGAAAATAAAGAGAACAAGCCTAAAGTTCAGACTCAAACACAGAAAAGGTTCTTTGAGGAAAATATTTCAGAGTTATATTAATTTCAATCATTTTGCACTATGATGGTATTTTTCGTATTCATTCTAGAATTCCAGCTCCCTTCATAGAAAAACCAGTAGGGGTATGACTTCACATTAAGATATACATGGAACAAATTCAGTTAACTTTAAAAGGGTGAAGATACCCAAAAGTTGCAAAACGGGTATTTAGAAGAAAGACATTGGAAAAAAGTTACACATATACGTGTACCTGTTCAAATCCCATATGATGCAGGTTCCATCTTTGCTGACACTTATCATTATACTGTATGGTTTGCACACAAACAAGCTTGTTATTTCTGCTGTGTGACCATACAGATGAACTTGAGACTCCATTTCTATCTCTGAAGGCTGAAAAACAGCAAAATAAAACATGAACTCTCACAAAAATAAAAAAAATCTTTTTGTGAAAAGGATAAGCCTAGGGACAAGTTTAATGCTTAGATTTCAAAAATGGTTACCATTGCTTTTAATGTCATCTGTTTAGCAACGTTGTTAGTGCTTTATTATGTTTAATGCTTTATAATGTGATAAGCCATACATATCATTAATGTTCAACTTTTTGCTTCCAGTGCTTTAGTCTAAGCAAACATTTTGATGTAGTCCAATGCATCAAAATGAAGAACCATTGTACTACTACTGCCTCAGTTACACACCTTGAAATCAGCTGATTAGTTTTCTGCAAGACTGCTATTTCCACATGACAGTCCTCAATATTTTAGCACCTAGAGGAAGCACTTGGAAACATAGAAGGAAAACCCAGCTCAGCAGTTATCACTCTGTGTACAGTAAATTACTGGGAATTCCTCAAGTTGGTGCCAAGTCCTTTAGTGATACCAAGTTGGAAAAACATGCAGGAAGTCAAGTGTAAATATAGAAACTGCTAGATAAAAATTAAAGCAGCAAATTTAACATGAAATGGCGCTTCTTATTCAAGTTATGTCATTTGAAATGATTCAGACTTCCTGAAAACTGGCTAAGTTGAAGGAGCTGCTTAATCAGAATATTAATGTTTTAATTACGACAACCTGATGTAAAAAGATTAGTATTTTTGTAAAAGAAAGGAACATTTTTCTGCTTGTTTCCTCACACATGTCAGAGCACATTGTCTGCATTTTTGTATGAGGGTACAGGATGCATACAGCACATCTACAAAAAGCTCAAAAGTAGAAACAGACAAGATAAAAATATACGTATGCTTATCTCTTAGTTTGTAGAAAATGGACGTGTCTTTTCTGTACTAAAAGGGACAATATAATTTATGTGATATTGCAAAAGTCAATACACTTTGACAAAAGGAAGACCTGCTATTTTGCTCTTGCTACTGAGCATCTCATCCAAGTAAGACAAGTATGAAAGTGTCCAGTTGTCATTCTCAGAACAGGGTGGTATCTCATACACAGATCCTTCTTTAACCATTGCTCAGTTTAGAGAAAAACATTATACCATTTTTTTCCCCTAACAGCAACAACCAAGACTTCTGACTTTCTGAAGAACAACTGATTTTGATAACCCTTTTTCTGTGCTCCTCCCATGTCCTTCAAGTGTTTGCTGTTGATCTGCATTTCAACACCTGAACTGAAAACAGGATTCACCTTTAGCAGCTTCTTCTATAGCACTAATAGCAATGGTTTATTGATTCTTCACTGGGTTATAATAATAATAATACTGTAATGAGACAAGCTGGAATTTTAGCACCAACTGTATTAAGGTCTAATAAATTATAAAATAATTACCTCATGCCTAAAATACCATTCTTTTTTAACTTCCTGCTTGCTTTTAGATGACAACCACTGAAACAGTATCTAGATGGGAAAAACATGCAGATATGTATCTACCTTTAAATAGCAGTTCTTTCTGTTGGTTACACAAAATGATCACCTACAGCACTTGAGTGGAGAATTTAAGTGATCACTGCCCATTTTTACTCAACCAGATTATGAAAGTGCTCCCTTTCTGTTTGCAAGATAAGTCTAACAGTCAGCAAGTGAAGGCTGGAGTAATTTGTACAACCAGAAAACCTTGGCTGAGGGTCTCATGAAGGTATGATTTATTGTCAAGATGGATCACAGTTCTAAAGCAGTACTGCATTATGGTTTTTGACCATCTTAAACAAAGGCTAGGAAAAATAGAGCATCTGAAGCACAACACCGAGGTATTTTGGTATTCTGACAGCATGCCTTTGAATTCCCATATCCAATTAACAACACAATATCTGTTTTATGCCTATGCATTGAATTTATAGAAATGTGAAACAGGGCAAAATATTCATATTTCAAGTACTGCATTATAAGACTGTTCACTTTATCACTGAACAGCTGACAAGATGCATACAGAACAGATGCTAGGAAGCACATTTGCATTCCCTGCAGCTCTGACTTGGGTAACTGACTCAACAACAGGAGCTACAAAATTGGCGCAAGGTCAGTCTGCCTGGGGCACGTAAAACTGTCAATCCTGAGAAATTCAGCAAAGATGGTCTCAAAGACAACATCTGTGCAGCTAAAAAAAACCCAAACCTCTTGTTTCTAGGAAATGCAGGGAACTAAATCATAACCCCACTATACTAGAGTTTCTTTTTAGCATAGCAGAAGGCAGGTATATTGAATTTCTGTTTTAGAACCTCAGAAAATTTTAACTGGAATCCAAGTCTCAGTACAGGTTATTTACAAGCTCACTATTCTGGTGACCTGTTAAGGTGCCTGACTTATGATCCAACTGATCGAAGCTTGTAGGCTTCAAGCTCTACTTCATTTTTTAAACTCAAAGTGCTGCCTGAGCTCAGGAAGTCTGAGTGGCAGATCATCAGAAACTGCAAGAAAGCGAAGGAAGAAACCACTGTATGTTTGTGCTCTTCCCAGTCAAAGCATCTGCTGTTTGCCACCATTGAAAACAGGAAACTGTGTAGGCATAACAGATCATACCAAGGTTCCCTCTAGCCCATGCTAATGCAGTGATTCAAGAGCATCAAGAGTACAGTACCACAAATGTGTCTGCCAATACCTGTATCAGTATCAAGCTAAATTTGAGAAATCAGTTTAGTTGTTGCTAACTGCTAACGGGGCAATCCTGTAGACACACCTGAAACGACCTGTCAAGAAAGTTACAAACTCTTTGTTAAAACTATGAAGAGTGGAAGTTACTGCTGGAGGTGGTCAGACAGAAGCTCAAAAACTCAGTCTGAACCACAAGATTAATTTGGAGTTCTATTTGTGTTTTCATACCATACTTATAACCACATAGCGTCAGGGCAATTTCTACTAGTATGTCAGTATCTTCCACTAATGCATTAAGTAATGCGAGTTATTTTTCTCCCTTCCCTCCTCACAGCTTTTCCCATTGGGGAATATGACAAAGTGAAGAGGCTTAGTTGTTAAGATATACACTGTCAGAGATTTCATCCCACCCCTCTGTAGTATAAGTGCCTTTTGCATTTGAAATGTTATTTGCTTTGGGGAAATGCATTCAGTTTCAGTTAAGGCTTTGAAAGGCTCCGTTTCCATTACAGAAAAAGTTACTCCTTAATGTAGGGAGCTTCATTGTGCCAGAAGGCTTCAGTTCCAAGCCCTAGCCTGAATACAGTCAGAGCTGTATGTGTAATCAGTTGTGCACCCAGATAATAAGGGCTGACTAAAAGCTAGCAGTATGTGAACAACAGTTTAAGAAAGACCCACAAATAAACATGCTGAGATAAATCTATTTAACAATGTCAAATAGGATCCTTCAAAAATAAATACTAAACAAGCACTCGATCTTTTTAGCAACTGTCCTGAACATAACATATTCCCCTTTTCTCACTTTTCCTGTTTAAAAAAAAAGACTCTACTAGTGAATATAGCTAAATCCTTAAATATAAATCCTGTCCAATGGAACTTACCGTACTGCTAGTGAATCTGTTCATATATGCTGTGATGACACCAGATCTACTACCTGTGAACAGCTGACAACTGTCTGGCACCCAAGCACAACTTGTTATCTTGGAAAGACAAAACAAAGCCAGAAAAAATTAGAACAGAAACTATTCTAACTGCTATTTTCATTATGTCATAGCATTTGGTCAAACTGATTCTTTATTGGTTATCCTAAGAAAAGCTATGTAAAATACCTAAGCTAAAGAAATCCAAGAGTTAAAATATAGCCGCTTTAGGTCAGATTTGCTATTATTTCAGAATCTACAGTAAAGAGGGAAATTGTGTAGCCTAGAATTCACAGCTAAAGAACAGTGAACCACTGCAGACTTCTAGATCTACATCAACAACATCAGCCAAAATCTCTTTGGTAGAATCTCATAACTGAGATTATGCAGTGTTCACTAACAATCTTTTAGACAATCTTTTTTCAGAGGAATCCTAAACTATAGTGGAGTTCTGCTTCTAATGTGAGGCATCTATAATTTTTTCTTATATTCATTTTTGTTGGCCCAGAAGGTAAGCTTTTATAAATCCCCATCAATATTCCATAGGAGGGCAAAGCTGCAAAAATCAAATGCATTCCAAAGGGATCTTTACCTAGTAGAGGGACGCATCCAGGAGCAAGATACACTGGAGCAATGAGGGACACGTTCCAAAGGAGAATCAAACAGATTAAAAATGGTTCTGTTTGGATGCTCATCTCCAAGAAAAATGAAAGCAAAAGAACCTACTGCTAAGTCAGGCCACCATTTAACTAGCAATATTAAATTGGAGACCAAGAGATTGATTTTATTATTTTTTTTACCTGATGGAACTGTGAGCTCTGTATAAAATTTACTGGAGGTTCGCTTTGCTTGCTTTTCAGTCGTAAAATGTTATCAGCGTATCCCCAGCTCAGGATAGCTGACCACTGAATATCAGTACTGTGCATGCTTCGCACACCTGAAGGAAGACATATAATATTGTGTCACATATGCAACCGAAGAGTTGATCACTTTGATAGTCAACAATAAAAATCTCAGGTCCATGTTTTACCACAAGCTAGAATATAAAAGAAGTCCAAAGTTTCAAAATAAGGTATCTTCTGTTCGGCTATGTGCTTGTGTTATCTGTAATGTGCTATAAACAAACAGTTTACAGAGACTATGTAAACATTCAGTGTTCTCCAAAGACAGTTTGCAACCTGGACAAAAGTTTTTTGAAGAAATGTTGCATCTATTGAGAGTGGAGAAATGGGGAAGCAGCTGACAATACTTGCCAGCTAGAGAAATGATTGTTCATAATTTCAAGGAGAATGTTCCTTATTTTTGTTAACTAAATGTGAAACTGTTTCTTTTTAAAAAACCTTCATTAGTACATGTTACAAAGAGAACAAAAGAAGAGTACGAGAACCTGTTTGTACATTATCAATAATAATCCCTCCAAGGAGTTTATCTGAAAGGAGAAGATCCTTCACCTCTGCTTTTTATTGATAACTTTCCTCATTCTCTGCCTTTAGAAAAAGCATTCCTTTAATTCTCCTGTTATGACATGTTCTGTTCATCTGTTCTTTGACTGAATCTGCTGGCAAGTTCTAAACTGAAATCCTCATGCTTCAGTCACTTTAATGAAAAATATCAACTTAATTACAGGATGCCTCTATGTAGTTTTGAAACTTACAAGTAAAATCCAGCCTCCAGGAAAGATAACACCCATGTGGAAGCTGTTACCAGACTTATAAAATCAATCTTTGGCAAAATAACTACATTTGGGAAGTTTGCTGAAGAATAATAGTAGCATTAGATTTAGTTTTTTTATGGCTCATTTTCACACATATTGTACATGTAGAGAATAAGCACAAATTCATACCTTGCTCCTTGCTATATATCATCAAAAGGCAGAACTTGCGGGACAAACCACAGATAGCTTTAGTTGGCAAAGCCTGGAGAGAGCCAAACCTTTCTCCATGTGGCTGGCTAAAGCAGACGACAGGATCTGGAGCACTTGGGGAACCAACATATTCTCCCCACTTCAAGCCTTTTATCCATGGTAATGGACTCTAAAACAAGCACAAATACGGTTCAAATTAAAAGGGGGTGAAAAGTTTTCAGAAAAACATTGTTTCATTAGTAAGGAAGAATAATTCATATCACATTCCCATAAGCAATCCCATGGTAAGGACTGATGAAGTATTCTAAAAATACTAGAAAGACAAGTATGAAGCACTGTACTATCATCAGCTAAACCATTAGCTTTAAAGGAGGTCTCCCGCTTCTTTAAAAGCTGAGATAGCAAGCTGGCAGTTCAGGCAGTGTAGTGAAAACTACCAGTTTCTTTAAATGCAAGGAGATTCAGTTTCTCACTGGACTTTACGGAAAGCAGGTGTCTGAAGTGGAGAAAGTTGAACTGTCCTACAGACAATGAAAAAGTCGAGGATGGAAGAAAGCACAGTATGTGTTTACCTACTATAGGTTTGCATACAGATTCCGGAATTCATAATTGAAAGTAGAAAACTGGTTAAGTAAAATGCTTTCCAACACCCATTTGCTACAAACTAAGATATGAATTTATCTAGGTTGACAAAATGTATCACAAATGCATAAAATGATTTTCACTATCACTTTACTAGTTTTGTGTATTTTCTTTACAGTACAATATGGGCAGTAAGTTGCAGTTTTAGGAAGGAAACTGTAAACATAAGGATACAATAATTACAGCATATTACAGTTAATTAAACCATCTTGCAAATCAAAATGACATACTGGATATATTATTTCTTTAGTGTGTTCTCTGGTTTCTCTGAAAGCAAACTGCACTAGTAATCCCATGGCAGCAGGAAGTTCTCCTTCCATGATAAGCCTGGATCCAGGTCTGCTAACGTGTGCTGCATGGAACAGCTGGCGAGGGGTTTGCCCGTATGTTTTTATCATTGTTTCAAGGGCTCTTCTCTGAACAGGGTCCTCAACAGCAGAAACATCCATCCCAAAATAGGTCTAGAGAGGAGAAAAAAAGGGAGAGGGAAGAATAAGCTGATCCAGTTTGTCTTTCGGAAAGATTTCTCAACTCATGCACACAGATTTAGAGGCAGACTCTTCAGTTGTTTGGTTAAGACTTAGACCAGAAGCCATCCCAACAATGGCTGTACTGACTAAAGAGCCACTGAGAACAGTAATCTTGTCACCACTTTACTGGAGATAGCTACCACTAAGATTTATCATGTGAGCTGCTCCTACATGTATTCCATGACTAATTTGTGTCAAAGAGGTTTTCTTAGTTGACTTTTACTAATCTGTACAAAACCAGAATAGTTGCTGATAAACAAAAAATTGAAAAAGTTTGGGTTTTGTACCTCTTCTTAATTAATGTAGTAAAGCTCTAGTTTGGGGTGGGGAAGGAGAAAGAACCTTCATAGTTCAGAAGAGTGGAAATTCTTTTCTTTCCTCTACTTGTCTTTTTCATGTCTCTAATTGTGTACCACACACTTTTCCTCAGTCACGCTGACAAGGGCCTTGACTTTTTACTTTAAGAAACAATGAACACACTCACACAAACTTAATATTTGAAATTTAAGGTAATAACTAAATCAATACGTAAGCACAATAAAGGGAAAAGCAAAGCATTTGGATGGCTACTTGGAAATAAAACCCACCACTACCAAACACTACTGTTTTATTATCTCTGCCAGCTATAGAATGAACACTAAACAGAAGGAACACATTTGAATGCATTTGAAACCGGGACTGCCTGGCTGAGCAAACCTTGTGATAGTAAGGATTGAAGCTAAAGAATACAGTCTAAGATATTCATGTTAAAATTAAGTAGTGAAACTCCGGAAGTCTTTGCATTAAATGAAGACTTACTGGAAATTAAATTTACTGGAGGAGAAACTAGATGGACAAACCAAGATGTACACGAAAGGAAGGGAAGAACACAAATAAAGAGCTCAGGAAAAACTGAACTATTTGAATTGTATCAAAAGCTGCTTGTTTGAATGAGATGGAAGCAGGTACACACAGACACAATGCCTATATACCACTGCAAAAAACTCTGTATCTGATCACCGCCATAGCTATCTCAAGGCAAGAAAGATGAAGGCAAATTCACAAAGTCTCACAACAGTCCCTGGCATCTTAGCTGTTCTGCATTGAAACGGTTAAAGCCTTTTCTTGTTTTTCAAGACTTCACGAGCAAGGGATCTTGCTTCAATGCGGGATGTTTTCCAAGCATGTTAGACTGAACTTTCCCCCATTAAGTTACCAAGTACAATGAACAAACACAGTGCTTAACAAATACTTACTGCAGGATGAAAGACATTAATAGCCTGAACAGAGGCCTTGCCTTTTTGCTTATAACCAAACACCAAGTCAATCCAGTGACAGATTGTCTGGGAAACATGGTCAGATTCCAGAGCCTGACGATGAATCAAGATGAATAGACGAGGATCATTACGAGCCCAGGGTGGCAGATTGACATGGTTAACTCTGTCACCATTTTGACGTACTCCAAAATCAAAACCTAGAAACAGGGGAGTAAGTGTTCCAGCATTTTAGTTGACAGTAACTTTGAGGAGGTCTTTATAGGGTTCTATTAAAGCTAACTCTTAAGCACAGTGATTGCTGATCAACAAAGCAGCACGATTAACAAGTCCCCCCCAAACACATTCAAGCTGTACATACTGATTCAAATGGAAAAATCAGACAACAGGAAACTCCTTTGCACCTCTGACATAGTTATAAAAAAACCAAACTTCCCTTAAGTCCTACAGAACAGCTCTTGTAGCACATCCTGCAAGCTTCTCCCATATATCTACTGCTTAGCATACTCAGTCAAGAGATATAAATGTTCTCAGTTTCAACCCATAGGCTCAACCGTACAGCTGTTTTGGGTATATAGTTTTGGTATCCTCTTAGTATACCTTCTCTGTTAACTAGAAAGTCGGGAAGGTAGAAAAATTCTGGGATAAGTTCCTTTACGTCAGTCATTGATTCATACGAAGAGAGTCGCCAGGTTGTATTGGTAGAGTGAAAAGTTCTGTCTGGGATGTCAAAACTTTGATCTGTAAAGAAATCCAAACTGAATTTGTTACATCCATGATGAACATGATAACAGTTGGACAACTGCAACTTCAAGTTAACTGCTCTCCAGTTAGCTGAGAACATTTAGAATTCTTCTATCTCAATTACTGTATTACACATGGACTGCAAGTCAAACATAGTTGACCTTTTTATTCTACATACACTAAGGTATATTTATAAGATGTACAGCTCTATGGTCTAGCTTAATAGTTTCAAAATGGGTCTACTGTGAAAGCATACCAGATTTAGTTTTACTGAACTCAGCTACCTGGAATTGATAAACTATGCTAAACAGAGTAACACAGCATTCCTGGATCACTGGGACAAGGCCCAGATGTGAAATATACAAGTGCAAGCGAAAGTAACTTTACCTTGATAGGCTAAAAACATTTTAGTAAAAGGTGGCAGCCTAACTAGGAAATGAAGCACAGTTCCACTATTGGAATAATGAGATCCATAGTGATATGGTTGTACAGGGGGCATCGGATCATCTTCTCGTGCTCCTTTCCGGTACTCTTCTTCCAAATACTAGAAAAGTAGTACAAAAAATAAATCATAAGCCTCCTACTTAGTCCACATTCCAATAACTTGCCTAAGTTGTTTAGGAATAAAACTTAAACTTTTAGAGAAACATTTAAAAGTTATTTGGAATCAAATACATTTAAAGGGTCTAAAGACATGCGATTGCTTTCACAATCCAGTTTGGTATGAAAGTCTTAAGCCAGTTTAAATGACCTGTTTTCCATTATTTATTACTTTTGGTTTTCCTCTCCTGCCTCTTGTTTTCTAACACTGCAGAGTCGTTGTACAGACTTTTCAATACTAAATGGAAAAAAACGTATTTGCAAAGAATACACCAGACCATGATGATACAGACATAAGCTTAAAGGTCCAGCTACAGATGCTTTCCATCCCCAGCATGTTATTTCCTACAGTCTTTAAAATATTCTAAAGAGCAAAAATTAAAAAGCATTATAATCACAGTAGAGCGTTTAAAATTATAGAGTACTTGAGGGAAAACAGGTTTTCTGTTATCAAAAAGAAAGAATAGCCACAAGTTTCACTGAAGTAATTTCAAATAAACAGCGCTAAGTTATCTTCCTGATCTTTAGAAATCTTTAAATATATGTATGTTTATATGTAAGAATATATCAATTTAACCTCCTCAGCAGTATCACATGGAAAGATTAAATTGATTTATGATTTCAGTTATGGGAACAGACAAACAGGTTCCAAGCATGTTATAAAACAATTTCCAGGAAACGTAGCATACTGGAAATGAGAATTCCAGACATAAAATATTGGATTTGTGGTTTCTTTTCCCCTCATCAATATATGTTGAAACAACTAGAGCATCCATAGCATTTATACACTGGAAAAAGGCAAGAAGCAAAAGTTATCCAGATTACCTTGTAAGTATCCACATAACGATCCTCTTTTTCTTTAGACTGCACAGCTATTGGTTTGACCAGATTTCTGTAACAGAAGTAGTACTGATATCTTGTCATTTTTATAAAGATGCTGGTTCACACCATTCAATAATGCATTATTAAGAATAACACCTTTAGTATCATAAAAGGACAAGCAAAACTTAACAGCACTTTACAAGAGAGTTCAGAAAATAAAAAGGCCACTTTTAGTTAGTGCTAAAGGCAAACTTAGATCTACAGGCTTCCCTATAGCATAGTAACAAGCAAGCAAATACAAAACACCTCTCAAATCAGAGGCATCATATGAAGGCAAAGACTGTGCACACAAATGTGAAACTGGCTTAACAGAAGTTTACTAGGGTGGGACAATTCACTTCAATCTATTCACAATTAAGATAACATGATTTGTAGCTGGCCAAATAATTTACAGTGTTATTTCATTTTCTATTTAATTGTTGGTAATTGGCCTGCAAGTATTTAATCACATGAATTTTAACATACAGCTTTTATTTAAATCTGTGGACTGTCCATATCGTATTATAACAGTACATAAGTCCAATTCATAGCATCCTTTGAATATACACGCTCATAATACTATGCATTTGATTTAAAAGTCTGAGGTGAAGCAGCCACTTATTGTAAAAAGTCCAAGTTATTATGAATGAGGCTTGTCCCTGAATAGTTCCATTCACATGTGTATGCAGTTTAGTACAATAAAGTTAAAAAGCTATACTGGACAATCAGTTCAAGTATTTGGAAATAACCAGTTCCAAGCATTTCATATTACCTATATACTGATGGATCATTTAGGTCCAGCGTTTCATTGGTGTAGTCAGAAAGTATAAAAGGAAATACTGGATATTGCATGAGATCATTGAAGGAACGGCCCGCATGTTTGTTTAAATGAGTCAGATATTCAAAGTTAGTAATCTGTCCTGTGCACCACAGGTGGGTCAAAGCAGTAATATTTCCATATTCCAAAAGGTTAGGCAAATTGTTAGTTAAGATGTTGTGGTATACATCATCACGGACCTAGAAGAAAATACCATAGATTTAATCATATAATTTAAAAAGCTTCAAACTACCAAGACTTAGTTAGTTTCTCTCAATTTACAAATTTCTGCTGTAACAGAATAATGTTTAGTATTACTAAGATTCTTTAATGTCTTAATACATCAGAGATGTGTTTTACAACATGATTGTGTTTGTCTAGAAGTCTAGCTGACAAAGTCTTTTCAAAGGTATTAAGCAGAATTTAATTAGTCCATGCAATAGGTCTCCTTAAAAACTAACGCATGAATGTAAGTGTTATGAAGACACAGCAAAATGCTTTGATCTATTATTATCTGTCAGTGTGACATTACCTTTGTATTATCAAAAGCCAACAGTAAAGTTCTGCCATTTGTTAGAAATATTTCCACAGCATTGTCTCTTAACTGCCACCAGCGCTTATGAACTTCCTTAATTTCCTCGTAGGTCCAAGAAAATGATGCTGGTTCAGTTTCTCCATGAAAACTCTGCAGAATTTGTGATTGAAAAAAATTATTTTAAGTAGTGGATTTTCCAAACAAGAAGCCCTTCAATGGGGCCAGTTTATAACCATACAGCATATCATTTTGCTGTGATGCTTTAAGACATTTTGTGATTTTCTTCATGTATGTTTCCCATCCTCCACTCTCCTCAACGCAGTGGGCAGAACACCATGCATGCTCCTCAGCTGCTCCAGTTCCTTATCCAACACTAGCACACAATGCCATGCTCTCATTGGCTCCTAAGACAAAATATCAGACAGCCAACCAGAGCGAGCAAAGCTTTGCCATGAATCCATAAATCTGACAGTTCCATGAAGGACAAAGAAGCAAAATAGCTGGTAACATCTTAAACCACAGGAGCTGGGTGCTTAGTGGGTGCAAGGAAGAGCTCCCGTAAAATAATTTAAGACTTTCAGCAGTATAACCCACATCTTGATTATTTTTTTTTAAATGTCTGTTGAATGTATAAACTTAATACAACAGAGCCTTTGTATATCAGAAGGATTAGGTCAGTTCCAGTTTCCTCCATGAAACAGTCCTCTCTTGTATAGGATAAGTGGGGAGCTAGAACATCCTATATAATGGAAAATTCAAGAACTAGATGCTGTAGAGTACAGCACAATTCATACACTTGTGAGTTTCTGTACTTCCTAGTGCTCCAGCTTCCAGTAAGGCAAGGTGCAGACCAAAGCAAGCTCTGCACACTTATGCTGATGAACTCAGAACAATGGACAGCAAGGTGCAGAAGCCTCCCCAACATCACCCCCTCCTCATTTCCTCTGAGCCCCAGACCCATGTCTTTCCTGTTTTCTGCTGTCACCACTGATTCCACAGCCAGGGGCAACAGAAGCAACACTGAACCCAAAGTAATCAATTTAGCTGGCCTAGTCCAGAGATGCCTAACTCTAGTACTCCAGCAATCTCAGTGACAGTAGACAAAAGCTACTCATGGTCATATTTTGGAAAAATGAAAGCTGGACAATACGCTCTAATACTTACTGAATTTTCAATTGTGTCTGAAGCATTGTCTTCAACAAAATACATGCCACATTTTCCTGCAGGAAAAAATAGTTACAAAAAGGTACGTGATATTACTGTTTGTATAATGCATCTTAATATTATATGAACAGTGTCCAGACGTTAAGAATACTAAGAATGCTACCTGGGCAAGACAGCAGTTGACAAAAACAGAACTTAGCATTCTCTACATCTTTTAGCAAGTGGTCTGCAACTTTAAAACTTAACTACAGTCCAAATAGCACTCATGCTAACAGTAGGGAAGAAAGGCAAAACTGATCTATATAATCCATAAGAAGTCAGGCAACAGCTCAATTACTTTACAGAAAAAGTCAGCCATGTTTATATATACAGCAGAATCTTAGACAAAAAGGATATTTGTGGACTGAAAATTCTACTTACCTAGCAACAACTCACCAGCAGTCTCTCTAGAAGGTGCTACGCTTATACATCTTCGATTAACTCTGAAATATTTAAAGTGTATTATTGCTTATGGATTTATGTACCTTTTGGCACACACCTAAAACTAACAGTCTCAAAGGCTACAGTTGACAAAAGACTTTCCAAGACTATGACTCTAATGGTTCAAATCCCCAGGAAGGAAAGAAAGCAGAACCTAAACTTTCTAGACTTGCACATTAGCGTACCTGTGTTTATTTTTTTGTGTGTTCTCTGGAGTTACTTAGTATTAGTGCCTGTAATAGGTGGTAAATTGACACAACTGCAGAGTCAATGGTAAAAGCAGAGAGGATGAAAACACAGTTTGCTTTTGAACACTGATGTAAAGATCTACCGGATCTAGTAGCACTGCCTTAGATACCTAAGTGACAAATAAGTAAAGAAATCCCTTCAGGTTATCCCACAGAAGTCCCATCCCACATCACACCAGATGGTATTTGCTTTTACTGATTTTTGAAGTCATGGACATGGACTGTTTTAAGACTCAAAACGTACATGTTGGTAACTCTAATCTTTTGCTCATAAGTATAGCAAAAAACCTACTATTTTTGACATTTGTCTCTTATGTCACTTGTGGGTTTTTTTTTAATGTTTATTTTGACAAAAAAAAAGTGAGGAGGACTGTTTCTTTAGAATGGGAGAGGGTGGGAAAGGGTGGTGAATGTTACCCAAACCTTACCTTATATGTTCACTTGCAGCTTTGTCCTTTACAGTAGAAGAGTGAGAAGAATGTGTTTTGTCTTCAAATAGATAAGATAATGGAGTTTTTATCACACCTACAAAAAACCCACAAATAATAAAGCACTAATAGTCATTACAATTCAGATATACTCCTAGAAGATGTTATAATTACCTTCCTGCTTCTGCCTGTCTGGGAGAAGGTACTTGTTTGGAATAGTTAGGTAGCACCTCTGCAAGCGGCGCCTCTCTCTGTTTGGGCCCTCTGTTGGATCCAGTTGCCAAGAAGTTGGGTAATAGACTGGGTCATACCAGAGTGCTCTGAAAAAAACAAAGTATGTTAGAGTTTGGCAGCAGAGGTGGTATATATGCTTATTCGTTCTGTTCTTTAACTAGTAGAAAGGCAGAAGTTTCGCAGTAGTACAGTGGGCAATTATTTCTGAAAGAGTATCAAAAGACTGAATTCTGTAGTTTATTTTCATGAGCTATCTCACTGACTGACTACTTATAAGCTACTGTAAGACTGCTCTTGAAGTCACTAATTGTGATGAAAACAGCAATACAATACGCCCAATACTATATTTTGAAAACTCAGCTGCTGCAAATGTGATAGAACACTAGTTCTGCAGTGGCAAAAATACTATTGCTTGGTTTCCTGTCAAGACTTAACATCTTTTGCTCTATGCAGATTAGCGAACACAGTACCTGGATGTTCATGCTAATAACATTACGCAAAAAATGTTTTGTTACTTCAATGTAATGTGAGATATGAAAACTTTATTACATTCTTCATTGTATTAGACACAGCAAAATGTATCTGACAAAAAAAACTGTCTAAATGGCACAGAAATACTACTAGGCTATTCACTCTAAAAAAACCAGGAGAATAAATCAAGTATTTTACAAATCTTTAGCCATCAGATAATTAGAAAAGTAATTCTAATTTTAATATCATAATATGATCTACATTTTATGTGCCTCTCAGTAGAGTGAAAAGCGCATGTCAGGCATTAAGTCTGTCTCACTTTTCCACTGAGACAAGAGAACAACTTACCGATCATGGGTAAGCTGCTGAACAAGTTCCTGCCAATGTCTGCTGGCACTTAGCTCTGCCTTATACATCCCTCTGATGTGCTGGATTACTTTCTTCCTTTCCATTCCTTGTGACAGAGACACAGCTTGTGTGATGTCTCCAGCTATTTTAGAAATGTCTTTAGATTTTGTATCCAGACGTTGAAAGAGACTAAGGAAAAAGATGTGCTTTAAAATGTCAAAAACACACACTGAAAAGGGAAGGGAAAACACTAAAAACACTTATAAAATACAATCAGTATGGCAGGAGATATCCATAGTTCTTTTTACAGCAGATACAGAGTAACTTAGCCTACAAAATTTTCACAAGACTTGTGAATACCTTCTGCTTCTGAGCCTTCAAAAAAAGCTATTAAAGACAAGCCAATGAGAAGACCAATGGCTATATATTAGCATGCTTCACTAACCTATACTCATTGCAATAAAAATTTTAAGAACAGCAATTTACCACTGCTCAAATCTCTAAGTTATTCAACATAGTAAACTCTTATCACTTATCTAGACAGACTTGACTAAGCTGACCTTTACAGCTGCTATAGTTGCCTGCATTAAAGCATGTTGCATGTGCATCTCAGATTTGATTTTTATGGCAGAGCCTGAAATATAAATTAATGGAAAGAACCTCTTAATCTACCACAAGATACCTAAGTTTACATTATGCCAATTAGCAGCAGCCTCTGTAGCTCACAAGTGTTCTTTTTGTGAACACTATGCTGAATATAATGATATTTTGTTTGTTGAAAATCAGAGTTAGTTGCAGAGACATTTGCCTTACATTTAATTGCACAGATCACGGCAACAAGAGAGGTGACTGGACAGATACAACAGCTGTAAAACTCAGGCTGGAATGCCAAATGTGCAAAAAATAATTTAGTATTCTGAAGTTCACACAATGCCATTTATTATACAGCCTATCACAATGCATATACCTACAATCAAGCTGTTTTTAGAATGGTAAAATTAAAACCTGAAAGCCAGCAGTACTGTTAATGTGAAAAAAGCATCTATAATAATCATATAGGCAATTTTGCAATGGGATATGCTGAACAGAATATTCTTACAGAGTTCTTGCAGCCCCTTTTAGAAGGCACTTACTTTTGCCGATTATTAGCCATTGTCTTCTCCCAGGCAGCTTTGTTTACACCTTCTTCCATCTCATATTTCTTCTGATCCTGAGGGGAAGTTTTACATGTTACTTTTTTTTTTTTCAGAGGGACAAAATAAGGATGCCAAGGCTAAAGGATATGCCAATTTAAAAAGGGAAGACTGACAGAACTGTTCAGCTGGTATCTTCACAGCATTTAAAACCATCATGACTTCATTTCAGTTACTAGTGTCTTATTATATTTAGATATAGTGGGGTTTTTTTTTTGCAAGGACCCACCCATAAAAATTATTTTTTTTTCCCCCCTGACAGTGAGAGATACTAGTAACTTATTATGAGCTCTCACTTTTGCTTGGGTTAAGTAATATGCACTAACAGGTGAGCTTGCTGTGAAGCGCTGAGTATATGTCACAGAAGTACTCAGAACTTAAAGAGAATCCCCCAAAGCATAAGCCATGCATCAAGCAAACAAAACAGCTGTCTGCAGTAAAACTCTGACCCCACATAATAGACAATTGTCTCAAATATACCCAGTTTTTGAGTAAGTTTTTATTCACAAACCTCTTTCAAAGCTTTTATTACATCTGGTTTTGGTCGTGGGCTCAGGGGAATGCATTTATAGCCACAACATTTTAAAGTATTCACAAAGTCTCCTGCTGTTCTTTGTTGTTCTTTGGTCATTTCATCGCTGTGATTGTGCATTAACTCAAATAAATAGAGCACTAATTTAGGTCCATGCTAAAAGATGAAAAGAAGGTAGGAGGGATAAAAAAAAAAAAGTATGGTCATTCTCATTTCCACAACACAACACTGAACAATGTTTTCCTCCAACTTTTTTGCCCTTATTCTCCTGAACAGGTTTCTTCTAATTTTTCTGTGATTTAAAGAAAATGGCTGCTTTAAGATTTGAAGGCGAACTTTTATAAAACTAGAAAGAACATGCTGAATTTAATCCTCCACATGATAAAACTTCCCCCAGCATCTTGTGACTTTTCAAATGGCTTACAGGAAAGCTAAGTTTCTTTTCCAAATACTCAGCTCCTGCAGCCTTATTTATACTTCAGGAAATATGTGCCAGAGACTCCTAATTTCACATGCCAAGAATGCTACACCTTGTTTGATTAACCAAATTAGAGCTGACAGATAATGAAGTTAAGCAGACATAGGCCATAAATGCACTCAACATGACACTGCCCCAAAGAAGCCACTACTAATATTCATCTCTTTTCTTACAGGTGAAAGCATTAGCTTAATTAAATAATGTATATGTGAGCAGAAATGCAGAAGTGTCATAGGTTCATCTAATATGTACTTTCTCTCCTTAGTATACAGTGACTCTAACTGTGGCATATCTTATATAATTTATTTCATTCTTGCAGCTCCTGAAGATCTCTAACAACCACATTTCTACCTGATTCCTGACCATGGCTCTAAGAAATGCTTTCTCTCAAGCTTGCACTAACAGAGTACAATCAAAAAAGCTTTTTCCTGACAAACCCAGAAAAGCAGGGAGAAACTGTTCAGCTATTTGAGGTAAGAATGTACAATACACAGTCCCACTTTAAGAATTAGTAAAGGCTAAATAAGAAGAGACAGAGGACCGCTTTGATTGAGGACGGACTGCCTCTTAAAATCTCGTGGCAATCAGTTCTTACAAGTTTCAGGAAGTCTATAGCAAGAGTTCCAAGGCAAGGGCAATTCCTTCATTAATCTGCTTTTTCAGGGTACCTTAATTTCAAGCATCCTCCGTAAAATTCTTCATGTTAAAACTAGCACCACCTTTTGTTTCTGCACTACAGAGGATATGTGATGTTTGATGTGCTACAGAGTCAACACACTCAGATGTAATCCTATCTTGCCTCTTACAAAACTATCTACCCTCAGGATAATACCGCAATTGCAGAGCTACACACAGGCAATTTTGTATGACGTGACTTTGTCGTTACACCAAACAGTGCTAAAACAACAATGAACAGCTTTAGCCACATGTAGTTCTAAATAATGGTAAAATTTAAACAAAAAATCAAATACAGGTTTTACAAGCTTCTCAAACACTCTCAAGCTTACTTGCAAAGTTGGGCTAAGACAGTCACGCATAATCTCTTGATGGTTTACTTCATGTACCATCTCCAAAGCCTGCTTTCTTTCTTGTAGTGGCCTCAATGGAGACAAGTTGTGCACAAGAAGCCTGCCAAGTTGCGTACGGAATGTGTCCTTACATGACAAGAGGATTCTCTTCCACTGCTGCTTTGGTGTGTTCATTCTGCTGGTGCCCTAAGTAAGAGAGACATTTTTTTTAATATTACAGGGTTAGGCCTTCCTTTTACCAAGTTTTCACATTACGAAGCAAACACAGTTAATATGATCAAAATGTAAGACAATAAAGATTTTTCAACCTAAATAGTGTTTTAGTTTACTGATTATTATTATTATTATGGGTTAAAAGGCTTTCTACTAAAAATGAAAGAAGGGTTTTTTCATTCTAGTAAAATAAGCATTTTTCCTCTCAATCTGCCAATATTAGGAATGCAGCTCCTAGCTAAACTGGATATTCAGTTAGAGGGAATATACGAAAATCCAAGAAGTGAGAATTGTGATGTAGAGGGTTTAAAAAATAATCAAAGAATTTTTGTTTGCTTTTTTGAAATGAATATCCCTTCTTCATTAATCACTAGTTTCTGAATGGGTTACCTCAAAAGATTAGAAACCAGGCATTGGATTGAGGTGCCTGTACTCACAAGAATAAACCTGCCATCTTTGAAAAGTACTGTAAGTATGGCATGATGGAAAGATAACAGACCTAACAAAATTAATTTTCCAGAGCTAGAAAGAAAATTAGGTTGCACTACTTTTTATAAAGATGGCCTAAGAGAAATAAAGAGGTAAGAAGCAGTAAGTTAAGTTTTCCAATAACACCATTTCAAATTATCCTAGCGAAACCTGATCACCTTGGAAAAGTTGACAAACTAACACCTGTATGCTAGAAAAGAAACCTCTCAGCCCTTTGGCAACAATTAAAAAAAAAAAGAGAACGTTCCCCTTCCCCTCCAATTAGATCACCCACTCTAAAATATATTACAGACACGAATTGCTCAGAAACTCTCCATCATCTATGGATGCACAACAGATCTTGCTTTATAGGCTCCAGCAAACTTAAACATTGAGGTTTAAGAAAGAACACAAAATTGTGGACTACACAAATCTATTTAACCTTTGTCTGCTTGTTCAAGAAGCAGAGTTTTGCTAAATGTCAAGGTAAAAATCAGAGCAGATGCATTTGTTATTTTACAATTGCAGAATAACTGGGAAGCTGAACTGAGTTTTTAATGCCACAGCTGAACTGAGAGAGGCAGTAAGGAAAGGATTTATGGACAGAAGACGTCATGCATAAGAAGTTCTTAATAAAGGAAACTTATGAAATATACTTTAGTGTGGACAACACCTAATTACTTACAATGGATACTTTGATTCCTTCCACCAACATTTTGAACGTTTCTTTAAGAAAAGGATTTGTTCTGTTAGGTAGTTCTTGCTGGCTTTCCTCTTCAGGAACTTCCAGCTGGCATGCTGAAAGTCTGCTTTGACTTGTGGTTTCTGTTATACCCAGTACATCAAGGCACTCTTCAGTAGGTGCTTAAAATTTAAGAGGCACATATTGATCAGTACCATCTCAAGCAAGAAAATCCTATGATCCTTTAGTTGGCATTAAAGCAAACATTGCCTTTACTACTACACTTACCATACTTTTATTAATTTTAAATATCAAAACCTATTCCTTATTTCAGTTCCCTTATGAACCAATTTGTTCAGCATTTACAGCCGATCACAGAGCCATTCAATTATTTGTCCCACATGCTAAACTCTTTCTCTTGCTTCTGTGGAATTTGAACTAGCCCACAAAGTCATCAAGTCTTGCTAATAAATGTAGCCATTTCACAGAAACATGCAAACTGATGCATTTTAAGAGAACAGATGCTCCCTTTGGCAGAGTTAAATCTTCAGGTAACAGTTCAGACAGTTAACACATGAATGGACTAATGTAGAAATAAAATAACTTGTTCTGTTCATTCAGATAAAAACTCTATCCAGATTGTCAGTTACATAATACTGTGAGACAAATCACTGAGAGAACAAGGTTTTATGTTTAAATCCATTAAACTAGCATCAATGGTATTACTTCCCTCTCAAACACTTCAACACTCCTAAAGCAAGAACCCATTTTTCATATAGCACTACGTTGGCTCTATCAAAACAGAAATGAACAAAAAATAAATCCTACCTAAATAAATGAGTCTGTTAACAGCTAGAACAGTCAGCCTCTGCAGCCTTTGTACAAACTCAGTCTCCGTGGCTTGGATAGGATTTTCTTGGCTCATTCTCCGCTGCATCATCATGTTGAATTCCTCAGTTGCTAATGAACGCATTTTCATCAGCAGAGCATCAGACTGAGCAAGTGCAAACTTTCTGGAGCCTTTAAGTAGAGAAGCATTAATAGCATCCTACTAAAATGCACAAGAAATTAATCACTCAGCAACTGCTTTCATCCAAAGAGTTCACACCTTTTGAGGAAACAAAGCATTTGGAATACATTAATATTGAAGGGAACATAGGTGTCATTTGGGTGTTTGTATCTGTCTTTTAAAAGCTTTTCTATTTGAAAATATATAAAATTCAAGAAGTGGTATCATGAAATGAGCTAGTCTCAAGATCAGATTTATTGTACAACTTGCATATTTTTGTGTAAAGAAGATTCTAAAAAAAAAGTTATTTATTCCTGTTTTTACTGTAGAATTAGGATAAAGGATTAACAAAATCAATGACACAACAAAAAATTATTGCATATCAAAAAGTAGCTTTATCGGCACAAATGAGGAATCTGTTATATTAACAGCTTATAAACAAACACATTTTGTACCATACCCATTGCCGATAATTTTGATAGAAGTACTATTTCTAACTTATAAGAATATTCCTTAAAATTTTCTTGAAATGAACTGGTGGGCCTTGACTGTACCTGCTTCTTTCAGAAATAACTTCTTTTTTATTTTATTTATCTTCAGTGCCTTACCAGATTCTCTAATATAAAAACATTTTCACTATATTTACTAGGCTGATGGAGAGGGACCTCGAAAGCTGACCACGTCAAGAGAAACATTCCCCATAATAAACGGGAATAATAGTGGTTTGTTTTATTGTTTTGGTTTAAACCCTCAAATACATGTCAGGTTTTTAAGTTATATCTTCTACAAAGTCTTAAATGCAGCTTTATTTATGAGAGATATACAAAATCCATTTCCAGCCAGAGGACCCCAAAACCTTTACAGAGTGATTCACAATCCATCAAATACAGAGAAAGTATCACTGTTAAACCTAGAACTGCACAAACATTTTACAAGCACATCCACAATGGAATCTAGGAACCTTGAATTCCCATCTATAAATTTGGAGTGTCAGGGTATTTACTTCAGGATGATCACTAATTAAAAGTGGTGCAACAATGCAATTCCCATGTCACAACTGTGCTAAAGTTACAAGCACTAACTTTACTTTGGTATTTCCTTCCTGTGAAGATGGCTATTTAAACCACTATGAATTACTTTAAAAGCATCTTTACTAAGCAACTTGTAAATTGAAGAGAATCACAGAAGAAGGTAAAATCTGGCTTTAGATACTGCAGTAAGAATAAGGTGTCCCAAGTTTCATTTTTGTTCCCCCCTCCTTCCTCCTAATGTAAAAACCCCACAAGTTCAAAATGGGTACAGGCTACACTATTCTAAAAATACACATATTGACTTATAAAGCAAATCCACAGAAAAAGCAAAGCAACAGGACTCATTTGTTGTATCACTGAAATTACATTTTGAAAGTAGATATAGGAGAAAATACAAGAATACTATGCTTTTGCTACTCACCAGCAATGCCTTTACGCTTTTGAAACATTGCCCGATGTGGTGCAGACGGTGATGGGACTGAACCAGTCTGCTCCTGAGCATCTTGGTTTGCTGTAGTTTTTATTAATTCAATAGCTGCTTGAAGAACTCTTAACTGCAGAACAACAGCCATATCTACAGAGAGAGGTATGCAAAGAACATATGACATTCTTTACATGTCTTCAAGAATTTTTACCAGATGCTTGTAAAAAGTAAAAGTACACAAAATGTGTCAAGAGCTGTAAAAAACTCTCGATCCCACAGAGTCACATAGAAAGCCACCTCACTATTCCACAGACAGTACACAAGTGAGTTCTCATGGAAAAGCCATTGAATTTGATTACTCTGAAATAAGCTAAATGAAACTCTGTGGAACATTTCCATTTAAATGCCCTTAATGAACTTTTACAGTCACCGTTTGTTCAGATTAGCAGTACACAATTCTTTACCACAAGGCAGGCTCCTGAGGAAAACTGCTACTCTGAGAACCACTTAGAAGAGAAAGAAGATCCATCACCAGAAAACTCCCCCTTCTCCCTCAGTAGGAATATTAATTTAAACAAAAAAAAAAATCACCGGGGAAGGGATTTACTTCTCCAGTCCCATGACCCCAAAAATAAGCAGGTAACTTACTTTGCATCCTTGCATTTTTACTATTTTGAAGATGACCCAGCAGCACAATGAGGTCTTCAATAACACGAAAATATTGAGAACCTGAGGAGCTGCAGGCATGAATTGCAACTGCTACCAGCAGCTGTTGTATATCGCATGCAAGTAACTTGTAGTCATTCAAGGGAATGCTGCAAACAAAGTTGGAGTTACCAGAAACATGACAATTCTAGTAGATTGTAACCCATAACAAGACCCATTACTATTCCCCTTGCTATTTCTGCCAACCATACCTAAAAGGATATTGTACTTTATATAGAAATGTTACTGCCGAAGGCTAGAAAATTGTAATCAAAGGCACCTCTTCAGCATTAACTTTGGTAGATTGGAAGCCTGCAAACCTTTGAGGCATTCTAACATTACGATTGTAACAAAGTTTTATTGGAAAAGCAATGATGTATTATTATCAGATTTCTAAGTTAAAGAACAGGTCTGAAATCCTGTATTTCTCAAAAAAAATTCAGGATAATATCTCAATTTGTAGCCATGCAGAACAAACTACACTGGAGTAAAAAGGAAATCTGTCTATTTCTTCAGGATACAAACTAATGAAATAAATTAACAAAGCCTCACCTCTCCTTCCTTCACTGTATAACTTTTCTTAAAGTACAGAATGTTCGTAATTAATGAAGTCATTTAAGTTACTCAAAGTCTCAAATATTAGATCACAGGCAACACAGGAGAGACTTTTCCTGAAGTTTTGACATTGGCTATAGATGCAGTAGAACGCTACCATCTCCTGGGCCTTTATCTTACTGTTCAGGTGAGTTTTATTAAGAAAAGCATTCAAAGTGGACACAGTGTGACGAACTCGCATTTTAAAATGTAATTTCACTCGAAAGTTTATATTCCATTGTTTGAACTGGGTATCTAAACATTAACTTTCACTTACAGGTATAATTAAAGCTGAAAACCTCTAAACCAGTGTTACTTGTATACAAGCTCTCTGACCATTTTAGAAAGTGGAACAAATACAATACAGTAATTTTTGCTAGGCTTAAGGTTGTACCTGGACTATTTTATAGCAACTGATACAATACTCACTTGGTTTCCAGTCCATTGAGAGCAGCCAGCGTATTACACAACACGTAGAGCAAACCATTATCAAGCAGTAGGTCTGCAACTTTTGAGCAGGAATTTATGATTTGCAGCAGGAGACACAAGCAGTTATGCAGCAGAACATTATCATACAGAGAGTTCTCTATAAGACCCAGAACAGGAATCACACACCATTTTTGAAAGAGTCCAACATTCTTGACATCTTCCAGATCAAACCTATTAAAATAAGTGAGTGACATCCTTAAAGCAGCAACCTGGTATATACAAGTAGTATATGCAACTGGAATACCAATCTATGCCAGTATTTTGGCAAATATGTCAATGGCAATTTCCTACATTTCATTGCAGTAACAATGTCTAATAAATGACATGAGAGCAAAATAAACACTTCAGAGCCATAAGGAAAAAGGTTATCTGAAGCTTCAGCTAACTACCAGCTGTCTAAAATATAGATTTCATGAAAACAGAGGGGGTTTTTAATCAGCATAGAAAAAAGATGCATCATCTTTCCAGTAATATTACAACCGGCACAGATACTATCAAGAAACCAGATACTGCTTGGCATCGATATAATAATATACTGACTGACAGCAGGTTCGATATCCTATATCCATTACTGATGAAGTTTAATTCAGTTTGGCAGCTGCTGCCTTATTGCAATTGTAGAAGTCAGACCAGTGCTTCAAACCTTGTATTACTTGTGCATGAAGAAATTGGATTGCTATTTTAAGATTATCAGCCCATCACATTACTATTATACACAATCCTAAAAACTTGCGTCACTAGAATTACCTTTCCAGCTCCATATTCAATCCCAAGCAAATAACAGTTCTCTGCTTTGGGTTTAGTTAAGCAGCCAGGTTTAAGTCTTGCAGTTAAACAGGAATATTTTTGGGGTGGAGCAGGGGGGTGTGAAGATCAGGCCCACAGGCAGAAGTAATTTGACTACAAATCCTGCCAAGGCAGCAACTGAGGAGCTTTTTGCAAGATTTTTGCACTGCTGACTATACTTAGATGCATGTTCTCCCTGTACAATCATTAAGTAGTCAGACTAACTCTAAAAAAATATCAGTTACTTAGACAATTTTCTGCTAAAAGGTGATCTCCTTTCCTGTCAATATGAGGTGGCTCTTTGGTTCAAGGAAACGGTGTATCTGTGGGATTTTCCCTAAAGGAAATAGGGATTAAGACTTGGGGACGAGCCAAGGAAGCAGCAGTAGCATCAAGCTTTTCCCTTAATCGCCTACCAAAACCCAGTATCAGAAGTCTAGTGACTACTAAAAACTTCTGAGGATATAAATCAGAGTTTCATGTAGGATCAGAAAGAACAGGAAGAGTTAAACTGATTACAGGACATTTAAAGTGCGAAGGCCTCTGAGGCCCTCAGAAAGGGTGAGGGTTTAGAAGATCCCAGTTGATAGCACCTATCAGATGAAGTTGCTTACAAACAGCTTAAGGGCCATCCAATAGTCATAAGAAGTTTAATACATTTAAATGTTAAAGCTACAAGCAAAACATTTCAAAACAGTTCTGAAGGAAGTTTTTTTTTTTTTTATATAATTGTTGACTACTAGGAAGAGATTAGGAATTAGAAACCTATCACATCCTTGCCTCCAAAGTGTGATGCTTGTAGTTCAAGTATTAAGTTACAGGACACAAAAATTAAAAGGATTAAGTCTTACTTACTCTTCATCCAAGCCAACAGAGCGTCCAAAGAGCATTTCCAAAAAGCACTCTATCACTTCTTGAGTCCCCTGGTGAAGGTACAGCTGGTTGGCTAGCAAGGAGAAGCCACGATTCTTTAAGAATTTCTCCTTCTGCTCCCTCCTTGCTCTGTTGAAATATGCATCCAACAGCTAAAAATAAATGCATAATTATGATGTAAGATTTAAACATTTAATATAACTCCCTTGAAAGCTAAGTTCTTGTCTGTGATTTGAACAGTTTGAAATGAAAAATTTTAAAATTCCAGATTAAAAACTTCAATTGCATTATTGCAACTACAACCTACACTGCCCTTGTTACAACCGACAGCTGACTTAATCCTTTTAATCTGAAGACTCTTAGGTTTTCCAGTCAAGTTTGGGGGAGGTGAAATCACAAACATAAGAGTTACAGAATGCATACATAAATACATTCAAACTTTTTGTACTTGTTAAATCCTGCACTTTGGTGTGTATGCAAGTGCATGCATGATTTTTTGGATCATTTTGTTAATGAAGCCATATAATCTTATTCTTCTTCAAATTAAAATACAAATCTACTCAAAGATTTTTTCATCTACATAATGTCACCATCCAGGAACATTGTCCTTGTCAATACTACAGAAATCTCTGAAGACGTTTTGAAGCCTCAAATGTTCAAGGCCACAAATACGTGGATGACTCTCCAGAATAACTGAAAGTCAACAGTGTTAGAAGTCAAAACTTTGCTTGCACTTTAATGTAATGTACCGCATCATGTGTTTAAAATTGAAGAGAAGGTCACCAACTTTCTGAACTGTTGCTTCCATTTACATCAGTAATGCTGTCATATGGTCTTAAGGCCTCTGGCTTATATCATGGACTATATTTATGTATTGAAAGATTCTATGTTTGTGTTGTTTGGGTTTTTTTTCCTTTTTTTTTTTTAAATTTGTGGGGGTAGAAACATATCTTAAAACTCAGAAGTCTAGAAAACTGAAGAATACAAAATAAAAAGTATTAACAAAACTTTATGTTTCCAACATGTTAACTATGCTAGCTCACAACATTTCAGCTGAAAGCATTTTATATAGGCCTACTTTAATGACTCCTTGTTGTATGAGAGGAGATGGGTGGTTCACAAGAACTATAAGATAATCAGGTTGGATAAGTTTGTCCATCACATCTTCTAGCATGATATCTGGTAGGATTAGGAGAACTCCACGCAAGAGATCATATAATCCACAACAGATAAGCACAAGACAGTCTTCTGTACATCTGAAAACAGAACAATATGTTTTACCACAGTTTGTCTACATCAAGAAACATTAAAAATACATAGTTGTTAGCTACTCTTGGGGGGCAGGAGGAGGAAGAACTCTGGCAAACATTCCTCCAATACTCCTGTTACCACTCTTCATTAACATTTTAATTTTGGACGGCAAATAGCAAAAAGATAATCTGACCAGAACACCTTGCTTGAGAATTTTTTGTGAGTTAGCATAATAAGTTCCCAAGCTTACTGTAGATAGCAAAATTCCTGATTTTTAAGTTTGCTATATTAAAAATGCAGAAATTGAACCAATGCAATTATAGACTAAAAGCTTAATGAATTGGTTTATGACAGCCATTGAAAACATTCCCTTAATTTTCAGGCTTCTAATTTTTATAGAATAGTCATCAAGACCAAGGACTGTGAAATTAAAGCTCATATACTGAGCTACTGCTAATTTATCTTTTTATTTATCTGCTTACGTGTCATCAGGGCTTTCAGATGTTTTTTGGGTATTCTCATTAGCTGAAGAAAAAGCAAGACCCTCCCAGTCTTCAGGAAGTATATTTTTGTCAGCAAAGCTTGGCCAGCGAGCAATGGCTGATGATCCTCCATGAACAGAAAATGCTAAGCCCAACCCTGCAAAATTACTCTGACTTTTCTGAAATGAAGGCAATCCTTTCAGATTGTCTGGACGACATAGCAATGGCTCAGCTGCAGCACCACCACCTTCATTACATTTCAGGTCCGTATCTGCTTCTTTACTCTCAAATGTGTTTTCAGATAACTCTTCTTTTGCAATATCTTCAAACGTTTCAGCAGATGTTAACTCTGAGTCACAAACTGTTTTCGCAGACTCACAGCTGCTAAGAAAGAGTTCTTCTTGTACTCTCTTCATGGTTTCAGAACTTCCTACAAAACCAGTTTTACCCTGGAAATCAATGTGGTCAGGCTTGCCAATAATCTGCAGGTCATCAATACTCCTTCCCATTCTTTCAGTTAGCCTTCTTCGATGAACTTGAGGTGAGGAATTAGGAGATGCTGGTAAGCTTTTGCAAAGCCTTTTAGGTGCCTGAGAGCTTATCTTCTGCTGCACACTAGCCTTGGAAGTGTTCTCTAGAGAAATAAGGATATCTTTAGTATTCTCTTTATACCAGAAACAAGCTTTTCTGTCAACGTTACACTCCACATACATTTAACACAGTGATGACCCAGGCTAATTTTATGTGGCATAACTGATTCACCACCAGGCATAGCTCAGATCTGGCCTATCAAGTAGAGATAGTAAGCTATTACACAGCCATATATGTAGCAAGTCACAAATTTGAGAGACACATAAAATGAAAAATAATTTTTGCACATATACTGGAGTTTCTGGATTTACACTATGACCCTCTCAACTAACCCTCAGTGGGAATTTGTACAGAATCATGGAACCACTGAGGGTGGAAGGCACCTCTGGAGATTGTCTAGCCCAACCTCCTTGGTCAAAGCAGGGTTAAATAGAGCAGGTTGCTCCATTTGGATCTCTTGTGGAAGAGGTCTAATCTACCAACATGTTTCAGTGGACATTTAAATACTATTCACCAACGATTTTGCACTAAGGCTTTACTTCAATTTTTATAACAAATCACTGCATATCTTATTTAACAGCATAATTCTATTCATTTTTAGTTTATATAACCAAGGTATGTAAGTTGTTCTTTATAAGATATACTTTCCCATCCTCTGTCATGTAGGAACAGTAAATATACCTGGAGTATAACTAAATGCCAGTACTTTAATACTATATTTAGATGGATGTTAATTATGCACAAATAAAGAAAAGTATCAGCTTAATCCTTTTTGCACAGACAGGATAGCTGCTTATGGCTCACTATTTCAACTATTGCCTGATTAAGGCATTCTCATACATCTCTAGTAAGTCTGTTTAGCAAATGAAGTTGTTCAGCTGTTTGGTCCACTTCACTGCCTGAGCCATCAATGTGGCAATTTGCCTCAACTTGACAATGAAGAGAAGTTTGGGTAGCATGTTCAATTCAATCCTCCTTACTCTGCTGTTCAGGCATCAAGCGTCAAGGGGCAGGGGGAGCTTTGTAAGAAATATCTGTGGAAGAGTAACTCTTTAAGGCACTCTGGTCATTTGCAAGAGAAGTGTGTCTTAATGTCCTTGTTTTTCCAGCATTGTTTTACCTTCCAGTGGTAGAGCTGTAAATCCAGTTGGAGTTGTAATCACAAATGCAGAACTGTCTATTGACTTCCCACCACTGCTGGAATTTCTCAGGTACATAAGTGATTCAACTTTCTCCTGGAAAATTTTGCCATCTAGAAAGAAAAGGAGAAAAGTTACATAAAAGCTTTTTAAGTTTGCATTCTTGATATATTTAGGCTCATAAGTAGCCAGGTTACATTTCAAGCTGATCACTGGAGGCTAATGAGAAGTGCTTGACTCACAAGAATCAGAGAAAAAGCATTTGAGAATAATTTTTTGTTATAGTGATGTATCTGTAAAATTTACTTCAGAACACTGAAAATACCATGTTCTAAAGTAACTATATTTAAAGATGGTCCCTGCAGGCATACAAGCAGTAATAACTTTACTTTTTGCCATGTCAAAACCAGGTGACTGTTCTCAAACAGATTCATCTAATAAGGTTTAAAGTATCGAAAAGTACATTCTGCTCTTACTTAGAATTGTATATATTAGTATTAGAGGACAGATACAGATAAACACAACTGTATTGCCTTTGAAACTGATCACTAAGACTGGAGGTACACAAGGCATCTGCAAAAGGAGAAAAACATATCAAACTTGGATGATGCTTTCCATGTTTACATAAGTTATGGTTAAGATTGTACAATGCTAATATTAAAGCATGAACTATACATCTGCTATACATCATTTTTTAAAAGAACAAGAAAGAATTTTTAAAGCTCATATCACTCATTTTGCCAAAGTGATCATCACAGATATATTAAAGACAGCTGTTGTGCTAGATCTGCATCCCTCAAAGCACATAGGTACTTTCAGTAACTTGTATGCAACTAACTGATGGTGCCTGCCAATAACATCCTGCAGCGAAACTGATCATTTGCTAAAAATGGTTCTCAGGCCTTCTATTTTTCTGGGAATTCAGTAACAGGAAACAAGAAAGTAGAGATGGAGACAGGCCCATATACATGTTTCTAAACGTTTTTCTCTAAGGTTTGCCCACAGGCAAATGCGTCCACACAGGCAGCTAATGCTATGAATTCCATTTAGCAGCATCAAACCTTAAAGAAAGTTAAAGACATAACCACCAGAGAGATTATCTATGGCTGTAGACAGAAGAAAGTTCTCCAAGTAAGCCTAGCAAACAAAGTTTAGTATAATGTCTCTCAATACTGTAAACTACTTCTACTTTACTAAGTCACAACAGTTCAATAATTTTTTAATACATAGTTATTACAATATAGCAATCAAAGAATATAGTCATAGAATGGTATGTAAGAGTGAAAAAGGGTTTCTTTAGATATTAATTTTTCACTAGATTTTTATCTTATGTCACATTTAACCAGAAATGAACTATATCTACCTATGTGCAGGGAAAAGTAGAAGTTGGTAGGATTGTGACAAACGTATGTATTGGTGGGAGGGTGAACTGCCAAGAGGAAACTGAAGACCAGTGTCAGCAATTCCAGGTCTGGGGGAGATCCAAGTACTTCTTCAATTATTTTCACAAATGACTTGCAAACCTCTCGAGGCAGGGATGCAAGGTGCCCTTCTTTATGCTCCTAGAAAGGAAAAGTAGTACAACTATAAGTTATTTGTATTTTTAATTTGACAGAAATTGTCTGGTTTGTGGTTTTTTGTTTGGTTGTGTTTTTTTTTTTTTTTTAAATAGTCATGCTGTGATAGAACAGACAAGAAAAAAGCTTGAGTAATAAAGCCTCTACTCTTTAATTTGAGAGGAGCTACTGTACCTACTCAATATTATTCAAGTCCAGCACGCTCAAAATTTAGGCATAAACAACATATTGACGATGTTATGCAAGTTTATTTTGAGAAAGTGAACATCATCTGCATACTGTACTACTGTGACTTGAAATGCTGGAGCCTTAGGACATTGAAAGTGTAGTCTATTGTGATTGTATTACATATTCGTAGAGAAATTAAAATAGTTGTGATACTAACTTTTCAAACATATTAAGAATTTTCTGAACAGTGCCACACTGGATCTTCTGTATTTCCACTTCAATAGCCATTTTTATAAACATACACATTTGATATTTCATTGAAAATTATATTTATAATTTCTGCTTGATCAAGCATTCTATATAGTTTGAAAATGGCTATTTGAAAAAAAAAAAATCTATTAACTGAACAATGATTTTAGAACAGGACTTCAGAAACTTGTGGGAGACCTCACTGTAATGTGAGTATGGTGATTAATTTGTTTTTTAGCTTCTCTAAATTTCAACTCTTTTTGGTACCCAAGCACCTTAACCGAGACTGCTGTATGAAAAGACTAAATGAACTTAAGTGAGGTTTTCGAAGAGAATGGTTCATATAGTTTTATCTTCCATTCCATCATTCCCCCCCCCAGACTGCCAAATCATTGCTGGACAGTTTGAATAGTTTTGTTTTAAACTAAGAAATTATTTGTTCCCCCAGTAGGAATGTATATTAGTGTTTGTACTCAAGCGCAAAAGAGAAAATACTATGCAACATTCTGTATCTAGGCATTTGCATTAATATACAATGTTAAAAGATAACTATACCACTAACAAGTTCCAAAAGTAAGGAATATCACATAAAAATGAAGGAATTCAAGATTTACAGCAATGAAAATGATTAAAAGACATTAAAAAAAATCATTAAGAGGGAAAAACAATAAATGCATTTCATGTATTAGACTGAGAAACTCAGAATAAAGAGGAATGTAAGACAGAAAATACCATGTAGAAAAAAGGGATTGCAATACATATTTTCCACAAACAGGTATGTACTATAAGCAGGAAACCATTTCAAAATCAGATTCCTAAGAAGTGTCTATCAAAGGGCTGAAGCACTTCCCCAAACTCCTTTTTAGACAGGGAGGAAGCTACTACTGGATCAAAATGTTGAGAGGAGTGCTCAGACTGAGTGCTACAGGCCGGTTGCCCCATTAGCTTCAGTGAGATACAGGATAGACAGCTTCTGCTACCTGCACAGTACCTTTGTTTTTCAGTAATGAAGACTTGAATTAGTAAGAGACAGCCCAGACCCTCTTTTTAAAAGGGGCACAGTTAATTTCAGCTCCTACTCATGTATGGATTGTGCAAGTAACCTAGTGCCTAGGTTTTCAAATAGTACCAGATGGTTAAAGTCTCTTGCCCTTTCTGTCTTGCCCCATCCAGCAGTAAATAGAGCACCCAGTAGGGAACTATACAAGCTTATAGTAACAATGCCTGTTGAAGAAGATGAAAGGGGTCTGGAAGGACAGAGGACAGTCTACTGAAGTAGGGTTTTTTTCCCCATAGTATTTAGTCTCTTTCCCTGCTCCCCCCACCCTCTCAAGTAAAACTGAGTATTTGCCAAGCACCAAGTAGGATTTCAGAGTGGAAGTACCTGCAGAACCTGACAAGTTAACAGGAAGTGATGCACCACTTGCGCTTTCAACAGCTGTTTAATGTTAAACATCTGTTGGTGATGGTTAGCTCTGATAAGGATTTCTAGAGCTGCTAATAGAGTTTCCCAAACACCTTGCTGAAAAAACAGAACAAAACAGGAACATGGCTTCAAAATTACATTTCTGAGTCTACACACTGAGAATAAAAAAAACCCAAACAGTTTAGGAACATAATCAAGTCGTTAGTTTTGCACTTAAGAAAAAGACTGAATGACTGCAAATGGTCAGGTCAGAACTAGAAACTATCAGAAAAGCTATGCTCGTATAAAATTAAGCATATTTTAATGATTAAGCTACAAAAAATTATTTATTGTTTAAAACTAGTTTTGTATACTCTTTGCTATATTAACACTGGATGGTTATTTTCAACAGTTTAACTCCAGAGGGAAGCAGGTCTTCCTCAGTCATAAGCTTCCCTATAAAATTAATCCATTTAATAAGTCATTTACATATATTAGAATTTAATACACTAAGGCTACCTGTATCATTGATCATGGGAGCCTGATGCTACTACTAGCTATTCAGAGGAAAATAAGGACCATTAATTTTAGAAAGTTTTAATGCTTACTGACATCTAACTGGAGAAATTAATTTCAGACCTCATAATACTTTATCGCTTTTTTTTTTTTAAATAGTGACTTTTAGACTTAAAAATCTTTCCAAAATGAAAGTAATTACCTTTGCTTTAGACCATATCTTCCAGTCAAGCAGCAGCTTTTCTAACAATTGAACATCTTGGATAACTGCGGTAGAATCTGTGTCAAGCATGAATTGCCCATTTTCATTTATATAGAGAATTTCATCACTGCAGCATCCTTCAAGGAGGGTCTTAAAGAGGGGGAAAATTCTTTTGAATGTCGTAAGCACAAGCAGTACAGTTGTCCTATCCAATTTATCAAAAAAGTCTTTAAAGATACATCAAACTCTTGATAGGGAAGGCATGTATCTACCTGGTCAACTTTGAAAATAGTTAGTAACCCCATTGAAGGCATTTAAAGGGCTTAATTCTTATAACACCAGTACAAAATTTTTTAAAAAAAATATTTAAGTGCACTCAAATATTTTTATTAATTGCCTATGAGTTTAAGTTTAAAGATCTTTGCTCTCAGAGAAACAAAATTGCTCTTCCTGACCGCCCCCTTCTCCTCCAAAATCAGGGTCTTTCAACACTTCCTTTTTCTCCCCTTACCTACCAGGAGTTTCTAGTTCAAGGCAAAACATTCCCAGCCCAAACTTGCTCCAAACCACTGTTCCACCTTTGTGAAGACAGCTTCAAATGTAGAATTAAAAAGTTTCTAAATTTGCACTAGCATTGAACAAAATATCAGGTTTAAAGAACACTCTACCTTCAGCATGCAAAATCCAACAATGCATTTTGGTTTGATCAACACTCGATGAATCATAGAATAACCATTACAATTGTCCATCTCCTGTATTCTCTGTTGATTGTATTTTGTTAAAGATAGTATAAGTTGTAGTGCTAAAGCTTGAGTGTCTTCACAGCTGCTAATCTCTACAACCTGAAGAAAAGGCAAATTTAATAAAATAGTTTAAGTGAGAAACATTTAGAAGAAAGTCTTAAAAATGCCTTGTTGCAATCTTAAATCATAACTTCTGGATTAAATCTGTTTTAAAAATTTTGAGGTTATGTACCTGACCGTCATTTTTGTCTACGTGTGTACATTCATATATATTTGAAGTAATAATTCCTACTGTGGTAAGTGATGAACTGCTAAGAAAATACAAGTCCTATTACAAGAATCCCTTTTTAATAAAAAAACCTGTTCTAAATAAAATTTAAGCAGAAGGCATCAATTTATTCTTGCTATACTACAAAGTCATGAGGTCATGAAATACATAAGCCACCAATAAGAATAAATTCTGTTATTTGCCCTGGAAAAGTATGTTTCATAAACTTTTAAGGAAAGCTTTAAGTTAAAGTTTCTGAAGCTCTAGACTATCTCTACCTGGATATGTCAAATATTAAACTTTTATTTTGTCCATAAAGAGGCAAGCAATTTGATAGATGAAGACCATGGACCATTCTTCACTCTGATTCCTACGATTCTTGAATCCCAAGGAAGAGCAAATAGTATTTTTACCAAAAATGTACAAGAAAGAAGTCTCACATTAGCAGAATTTCAGTTCCTATAGATTCCCTTGCTGCATACCCGTTAATTCTGCTGTACTTACAGTTATACACAAGTATATACAGTTATATGCAGTTGTATTGTCTGACAGCTGATGTATTGTTTGCTTTACTGATGCAAATAGAGTCTACAGCAGGATCTGTAGCACATACTTAGCATAAATTTGCACAATAAAATAACATGAACAAGGATTTTCTCCTCAGATTTGACTACCAATGTTAATATCACAGCAGGCAGTGTCTTCATAACCAGAAATCTGAACACCTGGTTGTCTGTAGTCTGATGTGCATTGGTTACTCTCCATAAACCTTTCAGAACACTACCATTACCAGAGGCATACAAAACAAACAACTTTTAGGCCTACGTTAGTATTTTGAATTAACTGATTAACTGTAGTACTTCAGGGACTCCTAGCACAAATATTAGCCTCCGTGTAAAGGTCACAATTAAGTAGTAAGGCTCATAGCCTTAATGTTTTTGAAATGACAGTTGTTCTTAGCCTTTGAACATGGTTGAACAGTTATCTGAAAAAAGCTCTCACAATTTGTTAGATAAAATTAAAGCTCTGCACACTATGTAGTTTTATATGTAATCATACTTGCACTGTGAATATCCTCTGTTTGAAGTGTTAAAGATATGTGATTAGCTTAAGTGCCTTTAAAAACTAGAGACCAAAAATATGATCAGTTCTACAACACTCTTAAAAATAATCTCTTTTGTCAGTTAGAAGCTTCTTCTCTAAAATCAGAATGTAACGCCACATTTTACATACTAGCAATATTATAAAAACATTACATTATAGAATTAAAATTAAGTTCCCAATTTAAGACAACCTGCATGATGCAGTCTGCGTTATGCCACAGGTATTTTCCACAAATTTTCTTTAAGAAAAAAGAAATCACATGCAGACTAAAGCAAGACAGCTAGAATATGTGATTTTCTACCCAAGATCCAAGGAAAATTTTATATGGGAGAATACATATGTACATGCATCCTCCTCCTCCAACCCCCTTACCCTAGCAAAGAGGAAAACAAATGCACCAGTTCCTCCGATTTCATGTAGTATGCCCTGAAGAGTTTTATATTCAACAGGCTGAAGAGTTTTCAGGTGATGAGAGTCCAATACATTGCTCTGAACTTCTTTCAAACTGAAAGGTCTCTGAGAAGGTACAGTTTTCACTTGACCTTTCAGTCTAATAACAGGTTCATATATGGTGTACTGACCAGGGCAGCATGTAGTATAAACAACAGCAAGACTCTCCTGAAACAAGAGAAGTTTATAATTTTTTTCGAGAAAGTTAAAAAAAACCCACCACCCCAAAACACAAAAAGCCACACACAAAGGCCACCTAAGAGCAAGTAGCAGCAACTTTGGCAGTTCATTTCTACTTTACCGTTAGCATACTCTTAAGTTTCCAGTGGATGCATGTGCACTAAGAAGAAACAAGATTCCTAAATTTCCACAAGTGTACACAATAGCTACAGCAGAGAAAGCTAAGGAAGCAGTAAAACTCCACCAAGGATACTCCTCTTATCACCTGAAGAAGAATTACAACTACTTTGCATAAAAACACAGTTATTGATAAATTTAAAAGAAAATGAGCATACAGAGGTATCAGGCAAATTGCTTCCCTTTCTAAAGTGGCAAGCCCAAAATAGAAAGTTACCTGCTATTTGTTTTCAAAATTTCTCCAATTTTTTTGTTTTAAGTCTAGCCTTTAATCAGCTTTGCTATAAAAGGATCTTAATAGAAGTTTTTTCATTACTGATGAAGAGACTTAGACCAAAAACAAAGCTCCTATGGAAAGTAACCAACTCCTGTTCACAGGAAATGTAAAATGGTCATATTTGTGAAGTTATTTAAAATAGAGAAATAATTACATTTAAGGCACTATGCAAGAGTGCAGAGGTGAATTCATCACTTGAGCACATAGTTCTCTCTGGTTAGTGTTTTGTGAGGCAAAATAAGTTTAAAAGTTGCATGACTGATTTTGTTAGGCTTTTTACTTATACCATTCATTCCTTCTTAACCTATTCAAAATTTAGTACTGTTGTTTACAAGGATCACATCCAGACAGAATGACCCTTTGCCAACAGCTACAGAGCTGCTGTAGAACAAGATCAGAAAAATCCCTCTAGTGGAAACAATTCATACAGCAGGAATTACCAGTGCATGAAGACAATTCCCCAAATATAGCATGTTCCACTGATAAGAAAGTTTTATTTTATTCTTTTTCTAGTGTAACTATACTTACACCTGCACCTGGCATGGCTGTTTTAGTCAGGAAAGATGAGAAAAGCTAAGATCTGCCAACTGGAAAATGACTTTTCAGCCAAACCTGATGCAAACTTGCTCCCTCAAAACCCTCAAAGAATTGGGATGAAGTCTTTTGCTTCCTGTTAAAGCCAGATAAATCCTCCTTTCTTCTCTCCTCTCACTTTTAATGTTAAATGTTAACTAAGCTGTCCTTGGCTTCCTTCACACTAATGAAGAGAAGAGCTACATATTCATCCTAGGGCATTTGGAGGTGCCTGCTTATCTTATAGATTAAATATGCAGTATTACAGATGCTGGAGCATCTACATGTTGTCAGAATCCAACCTAAAGCAAGATGAAATGGCCACCCTGTGTGGAGTTCAACTGCCATTGAAATAAGTGGGAAGAACCCTGCAGTTACTTTAATGAGAATTGGATTTGCTCCTGCCTGCTTTGAGAAAGTGAAGCACTTTGGGAGACAGCAGGAAATGTGTTCCCGGTTTCTTAATCAGTTCTAAGAGATTAAGAACCATTTTTAAGTAGAAACTTACAATTAAAGGCCCAACATCCACTTCCTTTTTTGCCATGAAGAGCTCCTTAATTTGTTCACACTGTAAAATCTCTTTACTTATGTACTTAGAGCAATCAGTCAATGTTTTGCCATATTTACAAGGCATTACAGATGTGAAGTCTGGCCCACATGTGTACAAGTAAAACGCTTCCTCTGGTCCAATCTTTGCACCTAAAATCCGGAAAAGCAGCTGTTAACTCTTCAGTATACAATAAAACAAAATTCATTCATTGGCTGCATCAGAGACTTTACAAGGAAGATCACTGCCTGGTTTTTTTGTAGGCCCTGCTGAAGAAAGCCAATCGTTATAGTCCAATGCTTGCTATTAGCTACTGTAGATCAGTGACTTCTAACACATCACAGGCCAGATCAATTCGGTGGCAAAGGCAACTGAAACCAAGTCAGGAAAGTGATCTGCATGAACTGAAGACCAACAGCTCTGAATAATCTAAAAATGACTTTAAATTGAGAAGTCATCTATCCAAACCTCCTCAAAATTTTCAAAGCATAGCAAGATTACAGATAGTAACAACATGCTACAAGATCACAGAGAGTTGGGTAGAGCAACTGAGAAGGATGCAACAATAAAAGCTTACTACAACTAACAGGGAGGAAAATCAAAATACATAGGAAGTAGAAGGTCAAATGGACCTCCCTCCCCTTTCTTTCAGGTCATCTGTTTGTGAGAATGCAAATTCAGAAGAGGCATCCAAGAAGGGCCCAAGTCTGTGATGTATGGGTGTATGACAACTGTATAGCAGTAAATCCAGTGCGCTCTGGATACATCAATTATGCTGGCTGGAGCCACACAACAATCAGACCACGTAGATTCACCAGGTGGAGCTTACATTTATGACAAGCATCTCACCTGTGGCCCACACAAATACACTGTATCTACACACACCACACACCCTGGCAAACTGATTTCACTTGTGTAGTAGTGCTGACTGGGCCACCGCACTTGAAGAAATGCCAGATGACGACCAGCAGGATTACAGCCTTCAGCACTAAGCCAAGACCCATAAGTCCTGGACAAAACTTTCCAAGAAGGAAGGAGAATTATATCTCTAAGAGAACCCCAAAGCAACACCAACAGTTTCAGAAATAAGCATGTTTAACTCAGTATTTGGTGGTTCAGATTTTGTTCACTTTTTAATATGCTTTAAGTAATTTGAAACTAATAGTTTAGAAGCAGGTAAGAGAAATCAATTTTCCATTGGGAGAGCCTAAGTACTTTAAGAAAAAGACAGTGCAAGTACCACCATCTCTCCATCCCCTACCCCAAGGTATTAAAGAAATTTAAAGAAACATGGAATTCTGGATTTACCAATTACGGCACTAAAAAGAAAGCAAGAGAATAGTAGCAGAAGGACACATTAGGAAGTACCCAATACTGAAACATTTTCCAGCTTTCTTCCTGATATGTCATGCTGGTAAAGAATGTATTGTTGCTTTTACTGTAAAAGCTTGGCATATTAAAAAAATATCAAATTAAGCCTTTGATCTTGGAGAGGAGAGAGGAAAGACTTATTCAAGTAAAAAGCACACAAAAGTACCATTAAATAGAAGCAGATTTCCAAGATCCCATCTACCCGACAATCGAAGCAATTCTTCTTGAGATGACGTACAATGTCCAATCATACAAAATGTTTTATTACTGTCAGATGATAAGCTTGATTTCCTTGGTAGTGCGTAATCTAAATTAATCTCACATTTCCTAAAAATACATATAAAGAAACAAGTTTAAATATTAAGAAGTGATCATAATTGCTATCTAAGGTATAATGATGTATGTATTCAAATACTGCACAGAACAGAGGAACACGGTCCCAGCTGGGCTTGCCATACAGTCAAGATTTTCTAGGTCTGAATTTCCTTCCTCTTTCCTTCTGACATCAAAGAAGAAACTGTACATAACGCTATACACACTTATAAAATATCACAATTTTTCAAGAATTCCTACTATTCCTAAAAAGTCAAAGGCCTTTGAATATGCTGATGCACATCATGAAAACTGTGGTTCACATATGCTGGAAAATATCACATTGAGGATTTGCTTATACCAGTGAACGCTGTCAGAGTTAGCGTGCCGTACAGCCACAGGCAATAAGCCTGATGCTTTCAGAAAGCATCCAATTAACCTTATATGCATTTACATAAACAGACCAATTGGACTGTAAAGGTCATCTGAAGCTTCCTGGAAGAGCCTAACCATTAGCAAATTGGCAACTAATTCTATATATAGAGTGGCCTCATTAACTGCACACGAGCAGAACATTGTAGTATTTTTAGTTTCCTCTGTATGTCTATATTTGGACTTTACTGCATATCAGCATGCAGACTGAACAATGGGGGGGAGGAAATTAAAATTTAAAAATTAACTCCATGTAGTTCAAGAACAAAGTGAAACAAGTATTATACTTTACAATTCCAGGTTTAACTGCAGGAAGAAAAACCCATGCAACAGCTTTTTTCCTAGATACACTTTTAAGAATGTCTTTAATAATGTTGCTTGTTTACTGACCAAATTCTAGAGGAATAGTAAAGAATTTTTGTGATCCATCTAACTGTTTTACAAGATAGGCCTTTTGACTACCTGCTTCATATTTGGGACACAAAGAAAGTCTTCATAGTCTGGAGTGTAGGAAGAAAGGATAAAAACTGTGATATTTAATAAATTCCTTTTTCTCTAACCAATATTTCATGCAGATGCAGGCACACTCAACCTAGCATCAGGTATCTCATTTAGGAGCATGGACCTTAAGTTTTTAGTGGAAAAAGTAATACTTCCCACTTCCAGTTGAGAGCTTGTCTGAAGTTTTTGTGTTTTGTTTTTGTTTTGTTTTTGTGGTTTTTTTTTTTTTTTTTAAACTCCTTCCCTCTCCATTACTCTCAGTGGAGCAAAATTACTACCTTCTCCATCTCTTCTTCATTCCTACTTTCAACGATATTGCCAGTACCTGAAATATACCTCCTTAATTCAGATTCTTAACTAGAAGACATTAAGCCTACTGCTAACTTCATGACATAGCTTTTTTTGGATCTTACTCAAAATTGTGTAGTACTTAAGTCTTTCACTTATTCATGATGAAGAAAAACACTGGTGTCTGCATTGGTCTGTGTTATGAACTGAAGGTTCTCAGAGCAATCGAGATCATTCTGGATATTTCTAGGGAACTCCTAGCATTGTAAGACACCCCACCCCCTCTTACCCCCAGAAGAATACTCAACCATCACTTCAGCTTGCACCAGAACAGTGCAGATGTTTTCCTATCAGAGAACATCTTTTTAAGATAAATATCTAAGTGCAACTAATGTATACTTTACCTTTGACCAGAAACCCACAGTGACAGCTTTCCATGGATATTTTTCTTGCCTTCCGGCTGCTGCAGATATGTTATTGCCAAATGCTGCCACCTGCCCACATGGAAAACATTCTCTGGAGATTCAGCCTGTGCCAGCAAACCAGCTTTCATCTCATCGTTTGGATCCATGCACATACTATGAAAACAACACAAAAGGAAAAACAAGCATGTGTGTTTGCTTCCAAATTTGTATTTTAAGCCCCAAATCTGCAATTTTTTGGCCTCAGTTACTTTGAGACTGCATTCCTTAACTTTCACACATTTTTTTTATCACAATGCTATATTTAGAGTGCCCAACATAAGCTAGGAAAATCCTCACTTTACAGTTTCAACTTACTTAACCTGTTTGCATGAGTCTGCTTACATTTAAGATAAGAATATTATCTCTGGTTTACAGACAAGTTAAGTTCAGTTTATTGAAAAAATACAGGTGCTTTGAATGCCATGAAATAAAGGGTTCTAAATTTGCAGCTTTAGACCCATTTTAAGGATGCATTACTTATGAGAACTGAATTAGGGCTAAAATGTATTCAGATGATTAAGACCAAGATTGCCGTGGTAAGTATTAAGTAACAGCAATTTTGACACCTAAGGTGTGAAAATCTACAGCTACAAAAGCTTTTGCTTATCTTCACACATTTATTGTGTCATTTCATTAATACTTGAACTGCTACCTTGCATTACATTATGCTTATGACTGATCTTGCACACTACTTTGGGCAATTATTTATATATGGCTACATGAAACATGCAAGACCAGACACTAACATTTTAAGCAAGTAATCCTGTAGATCTGTATGCAATAAACTTGATGTTGCCATCAGTGCGCAAGATTACTCTACTATAGAAATTGGTTCTCTGCAAGCTGCTACTGGAAGTAACAGTACACATGTTCACAAGACTGCTTTTGGACCAATACACCATACCGAAATATGAATGCTCCGGTGTTCAAGTCTGCCCAGACTTGTATCATCAGTGCTTTGGAACCCAGTGAAATTATATGAATACAGCCATCTTCAACAAGTTTATCTCCCAGGCTTAGGTATTCCATTCCTATAGACTTGGTTTCTTCTAGAAATATAAACATGTTTATACACAATTACAATACAACATAACAACAATGCCTGCTATCAAATGTGAAAATAATAGTTCAGGTACTAAAAAAATTGGGTTTTGCTTAGTTGGGGTTTTTTTGGGGTGTTTTTTTTTTATTTAAAGTGAGCTGACTAATGTGTGCAATTCTCTTCAGAGACCTAGGTCTTATACTGAAAGAGAGGAGCTTGACATTAACTCAGCACTTCATGTGTTTTTGTTTGTAAACACGTAAACCCACTAAGCATGAATATACTAATTAAATGATGCTTTTGATATGCCATATCATATTACATTCCTATGTTAAACTGGCAGTCTTACTGTGCACCAAAAAAATCTTTAGTTTTTTTCCCCAAATCATACTACCCCCCCCCCTTTAAGCATAATCTTGCATTCAATATTTTTACTTTACCAAGGAAAAGCACAGATCTTCTACCAAAAGCAGCTCTAGGGAGTTCCAAGATTCAGGGTTGGGTTCCCCCCCCCTTTTATTCAAATACAATAAAAAAAAAAAGAAAAAAGTAGAGTAAAAGATATCCCAAGTGTTGTGACTGGGATGCATTTTAAATAACTTAAGGAATTTTTCCTCCTACAGTCTGCTCAAAAGAGTTTGGAAGCAGGTGGGTCTCTACAAAAGTATAAACAGAGAAATGTTGTACAGCTATTGACATTTATAATGGCACACACACAAGGAAAGTTCAAGGATTTATACTGACTCAGCCTCAGACTTGATGGATTCAGAGCATCTTTTAGTTAAGAGTTCAAATATTTAAATCCTAAAACACGAAGATTTACTAGCTGTCTGTTAAAGAGAAAGAACACAAAAGCCACTCGCTTCATCAATACACAAGACCAAATAAACTTGAGAGCAGTCTTTTTCTATGACCTTTCAGCATATTTTCTTCAGAATAACATGAAGTAATACAAAGACTTTTTACTGAAGTTACAAATTCAATCAGAATACTAAAATTCTAAGGAAGTAGGCATTAATCTAACTTAAGGACTAAGTCTGGGAATGTTTTATCTTCAAGTATATGATACAGTACTGAAAAAAAATCAGAAAGACTACCACTCCTGTTTAATAGCCATCACAAGAAAAAATCCAACCTTTTGTATATGGCACATCAATTAGTAATACTTGTAACCAGAATCCTTCAGTGCTACCTAAATAGGAACAGGAATTACTGTATCCTCACCTGTGCTGTCAAAGCTATTCTCTCTTACAGCTACCAGCCGGCTTCTTTTCTTGATTTTTTTCCCCTTTTCTGTTGAATTTTCTGTTTCGTGAGCACACTCCAGATGAAACCACAGTGAAACACTGAAGCCTTCAGACATATGCGGCCAACAGTTTTGTCCAACTAAAGGCAAGTGAATTGGGGCTACATGCCAAGAAGAAAGCAGCTGGTGACTCAAATTTTCACCATCTGCCTCTTTCTTACTCTGTGAAAGTTTTGCTCTTTTTAATAGTCCAGCAGTTTTGCTGTTGGAAATGCTAGCAGATTTTTGTGAAGAACTACTACTCAAATTTGTGCCATGTAGCAAAGGGAAGGCAAGGTACTGTAATGGGTTCATATAAATATTATTTTCTATAATCTTCAATACACCCTTGAGTAGTATCTCCTAGAAGAAATAAACCAAAGAAATGAGAAAGAAAAATATCAAAATGTTTACACCACGTAGTCAAGTGTCATCTAACTAAACAGAACCTCACTCTTCATTTAAATTTGGATTCTTGTTTTCCCAACAGAGGTAGACTTCCATATCCAAACTGACACACATTTACAAAGCAGCAAGTAGCAACTTAAATGCCTATGGCCCAACAGTTCTGAGGATTTAGTCAGGGCAGATCAACCTTCAAGTTACCACCCTTAGGAATCAGCTGAACCACAGCAGGTGGCCATTGCACAATCTTATCTCACATTTGTTACCGTGCTAACAGATTGACTCATACCTCAACAAAAGATCACACCTTTTACCCCATTTTTGAGGCTGGTTAAGAATGCACACACAGGCCATCACCTTGTTGTTGCATAATCAGTAACAAAACTAGCTGAGCCCTTTAAACCAAAAAGTTTCTCTAGTTACTTAGCCAATTATTGCAAGCTACCTTTGAAAAATTGACTGGCGTCTCCTTGTTTGGTTTGATACTATTTCAGACTCCACTATATTTTTTTTTTATTTCCTTCCACTTTTTTTTTTTTTTTTTTTTTTTACAAACTCCCACACAAACCAACAGATAGGTATTTCAGCAGTATATCCCACACAGGCAGTAGATTCCAGCGTTACACAAACCAACTTAAGACAATTTTGAAACTAATTTCTGCTGCTAAAGCATTCCTCAAATAGCGACATGCTTTATAACTTTAAAGGAATGACTTCAAATTTTACAGTATTAGTGTTCTGTCATCCATAACCACGATGTCAGTCTCCTCAAGAGAAAACTTATTTTCTTGTGCTAAACAGAGTTCCCAGGACTCTAACACACACTTCAAAACCCTGTCTTTTCTTGTCTCCCATTTCCTTTTCAAGTTTTGAGAAAGAATTATTTCAACAACCTAATTTTATTTGCTCTGATCAGTTAGAATGTTACTGTTACAGTCTCCTTATTTCCCATAATACTTGGGCAGGAAAAGATATTCTTTTTGCTTCATTTTTCTCATTAAGCCTCTAAATTTTGCTATGTTCTTCTCCATACGTACCGTACAAGGTGTCTTCTCCAAAAATATCCTCAGAAGAAGAGTTAGCTCTTCTGAACATGTCTGTGAACTCATCAAGGAAACTAACAGGTCTACCAGCACCATCTGACATGCTAAAAATAAGGAGACAAAATAATATTCTTGAAAATATTTTTTTTAAAAGCTTTAAAAATTCATATTCCATACTATTACAAGGAAAGATTAACATGGAATTCATAGTGTTTTGTGAAACTTCAAATTCCGGAAGCAGTATCAATTACAAGATGAATTCTAGAGAGATCTAACAGCGCTTCCTGACACTATCATTCAAAATTTCATTGAACAGATCTAGGTGGCTACATCAAGTCCAGCCCTAGGTTTGCAAAGTGGAGTCTGAAAGTCTGGGAACCTGGCATCTACATTGCCAAGGCTCTCCCCACAAAGCCACAGATCAAAGTCCTGGCATGGGTTTACATCATCTCCTGCTGTGGAGCAACCTCCTTATGGGAAGCTACCTTAGGGCAAGCATTCAATTTACTTCCACGTTCTTAGATTAGCTAGCTATTTTCCAATTAGAAATAAAACTCAAGCACGACATCACTAAAACTTGTGTTACAAAGAAATTTGAGATAAAAACTTATGTTGTGATGAAGTCATATTCAATCAGTAAGATAACTGCTATTTTTCCGAGCAATGTTTGTTAACACTGTCACCCTAGGTTTATGATTTCAACTATCATTTTCAGATCTGCCAGCATGTGTTTAAATAACAGATTTCCACTAGCTCCAAAATAACCCTGTGTTTACACATAAGTTAGATACTTGTCACAAGTTAAAGCAGCTGCCTAAATTCACACATGCCAATGAATTTGCATTGTCAATTTTGAATTTGCATTGTGAACTAAGAATTTGAGAGTGTATACATTAAGTTGTGAAAAGCAATATTTAAGTTACTTAGACCTTGAACTCACCATGAAAACTAGACTCTGTTTCTGTCAATATGTTCAAAAATCCTCCCAAAAGATGTTTAACAGCTCCCTGTTAAAAAAATACAGGGAAAATTGATATATGAAGAACATACACCAGCTCAAAGAATTACAAAATAATTTCTTTCAATCAATTCTTGTCTACTATTGATTTTAAAGACAATTCCAGTTGCTTTAAACTTTGGAAATTTTTTTTATAGTCACTAATGAACATTTTTTCATATTCTGTACATTTCAGTTACAGAAGAGAGACTTTGAAATCCATATTATTCTAGAAAGAAACCTGAGACATTAACAATTCAGTAGTTGAGATCTCCCTTGTCTTCTCCCCTGTAACAGAATTACAAGATTTGACAGGTTGTGACAAAATACAGCATTTTGTTACATAGTGATGCAATACCAGAAGCAAATTTAACCTTTCCCCAAGCCTTTTATGCAGGATTACTTTAAAGAGTAATTAAAAAAAAAAAACAATAAAAGCCATTTACTTATGAGCATCCTTCACAAATGCAGGTAATTTGAAAAATCTCTAATTAGAGATATTCAAAATCTCTAAATTGATTAGTTCAATGGATTGCTCTTTCTAAACGATATTGAAGAGTAATGAAAGTGAGATCATTTTGTATTACAAGTAATTTCATGCATTGCAGTTCAGAAGAGAAAAATACATGTGTGCTAGTGATTTAAAGCTAATCATTCACACAAGCAACTGGAATACTGAAGTAAAACAGTGTTTTCCTTTCCTGCTTTTGGTTTAAGATGTAAAGCACTAACTATGCTTCTTAGTCAAATGATTACATAAACAAGCACTTTAAGCTTAGATTACTTAGCCATGTTTTCCTCTTTTGCAAGAGAAGCATACTGAATTTAGTTATTAAAAAGCAAAAAACAAACTAACCATCACACATCCCAAAGGATCATGAAGACATCAACATGTGCATAACTGATTTCTAATATAAACTTATGAAGAATAAAAGCATTAAATATTTTTGAAGTACCTCACTGAAAGTTTCTAAATGTACATATTGAATACACATATAGCTAGAATGTTTACATATATACATATACAAGAAGCTATTTGCTTTTTTCTTGGTTTTTTATTTTCAGTGGCCTGACACTCATTAAGTCTGTATCTATAGCTCTAGTGATTGAACAGTCTTGGTAAAATAAGGCAATTGTTAAACTCAAAAGCTTTGTATGTCAAATACCTTTCAATACATTAGTTAACTATAGTTTCTATAGTTTCTGATAACTTAAACACAATGTAGCTGGCAATATCAGTCATTTACATCATTTCAGTTCTTATCAAATACCATAACAAGAGTGATCTCAGAAACATTCTCACTATTAGGTATACTGGTACTATAAAACTGAAGAAAATAAGATACACAACTACTAAGCTGTTGCCTTTGTTTAATAACATTTTTACCTGTTCTATAAGTACTGTGGCATTTCTTTCCTTCTGGATGACAATTTTCAGGCAGCTTTGGAATACATGAGCAAGCACATCTAAACTTGCATTACCAGCTGAGAGCAAGTTTAATTCTAACATGCAGATTTCAGGATACATTAATTCTCCTTGATTGATGCTTTCAGTTAGGTCATTAAAATAACCTGAAGGACCAGTACATCCTGGTTCTGCCTTTGTGTCTGCTCCTGAAAGAAAACACTTGTCTTACTGAAACTTACTCAGCTGAATACAGTTTTTATGATTTAAACAGAACATCCAAGGACATACTTTCTCCAGCTTTCTCACAGGTACAAAACAAAAATAGTCACTAGCTTATAAACAGTTTTCAGAAGTTAGTATAATCTTCTATTCTGCTTCAGATTTTCACATTTTCCTGCCAATACAGAAGGGCAAGGATTAATTTCATCCGTTACATGCTCTTAAACTATGTGCCTTCCTTTGCTGGGAACTAGACACACATAGTAATGATGAAATATGCAATTCATGAAACATGACAGTAAAATCATTGTAATAGAGCCTCAAGCTTCTATACAGAACTCAGCCTGCCAAGAAAGGACATAAGTTTAAATGATTTTATTTCATGTTAAAAGGTTGAGGAAAGCAGTTGTTTAGTCATTTAATTTAGAAGATGCACATTACGGTATCTCCATGACAAAAAAAAAAAAAAGCAAAAACCCCCAACATTTAGTCCTTTCACATCCTGGAGAGACTTTAAAACACATTACTTAAAAAATATTTGGTACAGACATACTTTTTATGCAAATGCTTCATGGAAATATTTCACGTTAAATTTTTAATTCAGAAATGCTTTTAAAATGTTGTATATCTATTGATAAAGCCTCGTCACACAGGTAAACAGCAACAATTGAATCCAGTTCTATTAAAGGCTGTTACTGCTCATGCTGACCTCATACAGGAATGTAAGCATGCAGATGCTCAGCACAAAGGAAAAAGTTAAAGCATATTCATGTTCAAAATTAATTACACAAACAGAATACAGCATGAGATGTGCACACTCATTGAATGAATATAAAGAGATATAATTAGACTATCTAATTTTTACCAGATAGTTACAACACTAAGAAATTGAGTATTGATTTTCAGACAAACTACTGATGAGCAAACTAACAGATAAGCATCTCTGGAGAAAACTGCTTCTAGACCACAATAATACATTTCAGTAATGTAACTTTAGAGCAAGAGTCACATAAACCAAGAAAACAAAGACAGAACAGTTCCTGTAACACTCAGTAAGAATATTCATCATATCTCCATCTGTAATGGCATCCTACTGGAAGTAAAAAAGAAACGATTTCTATCTCTTAAAGGTCTCCGATGCTCACCCTATTTTTGCACATCTCAAAAGACAAGGAAGCTTTGCTATGTCAGAAAGACTATACTTTGTATAGTCAGAAAGTTCATTTACCTTCATTCTTGGTTTCACTGTCATCAGGGTTACTTTCACTATCTGCTTCATATCCTTCCTCTTCAGCAAAAAGTTTAAGACTGCAGCACTGTGATTCTTCAGTTTCTTCAGAAATATCTTCTGGTTGTGACACAGGCTCCTTTTCAGTGTAATGCATCTGTGTAAAACAAACAAATTTACCACCTTTGGTCAGAAAAGCAACTAAATTAGAACCTTCCAGAAGCCTATTTTCTGCAAGCTCATTGGCAAAAGAAACAAACTAATCATAACACTTTCAAGAAACTTGAGATACTTTTTATTAATAACTTCATTCTTACATAGAAAATGGATTCTGCAGAGAGATTTTTTTTTACTAACTACCTGACCAAAGCTTTGGTAAGCAGGTGGCCAATGCATTAAGAATAACTGTTTCCAAAATTCACTATCATCATAAGCATGCACCTTGACATTTACTCTAAGGTGAAGATATGTCTGCAGACGCTAAGGTCAGCCAACATCCCCGTTTAAAGCTATCCCTTTGAGAGCTGGTCACACTCTGTTGTGGGATGAAAGAGCAAAGAGAATGTCAGGTTTCAGGTATGTCCGTAAAGTATAACACAGCTTGCTCCTTTTCAGGGCATGACTCATTTCTGAGCTGTAAAACTGTGGAGCATATCAATAACCAGCATTCAACTTACATGCTTACATAGGAGAATAAGAGAATTATCAACAGCCACAACAACCAAACACATTTAAACACGTCCTATCAAGTTTAAAATAGACCCAAACAATATAAATCTGACTGAGCAAACCTTGTGGTATTTAGAATTAGATTACTTAGTTGGTGTTTCATACCTTTTCAATTTTTTCTTCAGCATGATCCAGATCATTAGGAAAAGTGCCCAACGCAACACGAAGCAGTGAATCAAAAAGAGGCTTTGCCAAGTCAGTTTCTATCACTTTTGATTGAGCAAGCTGCTCTCTTATTTGAGGTAAGATGTCATCCACACAAGAATTCTGTGGTTTGGGGGAGACAAACATTTTGATTCATGTTATTCTGTTTTGGCAGAACCGGCCTAGTACTTTCATTTAAGAACTTCCCCTTCCACCTACGCTAATCTGATTTCTCAGCTAAAGCCATCAGACTTCATCCAGTCTCTGGCAATAAGGAAGATTCATCCTGTTAGTCATGACAGATTTAGTTGGTTAAGCAATCTGCACACTGAAAAAAACTCTGGCAACTTGCTGTTTCCCATACATTGCAAGTGAAAGCACTGTTTCAAAAAATAAACGTCTCTGAAACAGTTTCAAGTACACAGTGCATTCAGATCACACCACAATATTACTAGAAAGGTTAACAAGACAGAGGGTGACATATCCAAGTTCACAAAAATAGCACGTGATCCAGACAGAATTCCAGTTTCCAGTTCTCCCCTGTACCTCATGCCTGCTACTTTTGTAACAAACTGCCAAGTAAAATTCAAGGTAGCGATTAAAACATTAAAGCACAGTCAAGGTGTCTTCTGTGAATTAACAACTTTGCAGAACACTGAATTAGTTCACCTCTAAGGCTTAAGTGACAGTTTTTTCTGGTGTCCTTTCAGTACCTGTGCCCTCTAATATTCCTCTTTCTCAAGCGCCATGCTCTGCTCAGAACAGGCATCAAAAATACCACATGTAAGCCACTATATATAATGCTCAGGTCTTGTCTATGCAGCTCTCCTTCAATCCCATGTCTGTCACACACATTCTCCACTGAATAACCATTTAAAAAAAAAAACAAAACAACAAACAACAAACCAAGCACAAGTCTCTCCCACCATTCAAATCCCATCAGCTCAAACAGTCTCTGGAGAATGTGGGACTGGACAGAAGGACTACATGGGGAAAAAAAAAAACCCAGAAAAAACAGGCCATAACTAACCAGAAAAAAATAAACACAGACATAGTCAAGCCAGCAACTCATAGTTGTCAATACGCACTACCACCTTTGTAGTCAGAGAAAACTGTCCCTTTCCTCTAGTCAGAGCCATTTTATGCAGAAAAAGAAAACCAAAATATTCATCTGCCAGGATCACAGCCTTCCCTGGGACTTGAGATACATTAACCCAGAAAAAAGCATTTAATGATGAGTTCAGCCCTTAGCCATATTGACCATGCTTGCCCAAACTGTAACAAGTACATGAAAAATAAACCAGAAATACAGTTCAAAAAAGTGAGCAAGGTAGAAATCTCATCCAGCCTGGATCAACCTGCCATGCGAGGCTCTCTCCCAGCCCTCAAGGAGGCAGCAATTGGCATGAATAGGGATCCAACCCAAAAAAGTGGAAACAAAGGATCATGTTGGAGAATAAGCAAAGGGGTACAGGGTCCTTACCAGCATCTTACTGAATAGAAAGTGACAAGTTGACACATGGGAAGATGCCTCCTCAGAAACAGCAACTGCCAGTTTGTTCATCCACCCACTCCCATTCTTTCATGCTTGCTGACCACTATCCCTGACTACTAAGCACATCATTTAACGCTGTGGTTTCAGTACTACACAAAAAATATAGTACCATAACAACAGCATAAGCTTTTTTTCATCTCTAAAAGATCTTTTGACTAAGTTACTGTTAAAATAGTATTGAATGTAATAAATATGAGTAAAGTAAGCTAAGGGAAGTTGCACAGTACCTGGTGAAACGTCTCCACTTCCATCTTCTGCTGCATGGTGCTTGCACTATGTAGACAGATTGTCAGCAGAGCTTCTAGAAGTCTGATACCTTGAAGTGCCCAGTCAGTCTCTTCTCTTAGAGAAGTCTTTATCCCTTCAATATTGGCAACTGAAATAACTGAAGTGTGCTCCCTACTCAAAGAGCTGTCACAGGAGGCCCATTCAGGCACCAGCTGTTCTGCACCAGCAAGGCTGTCAGAACTATCAAGCTCCGACTGTGTCACCTCCCTGCTTTTAGCCAACTGAACAGAGTCATCCTTGTTGAGAAGCTCACCATGAGGACTCTCATGTGAGCTTCTGCTACTTTCACTAAATACTCTCTCCTTTTCTTGCTCTTTTTCCCTGTTTTTTGCAAGTTTCTGAATTATCAGGATTAGTAATCTATGGCACGCTTCAAAGCCTCCAAGTCTATGGAACTGTCTCTGAAAAACTGAACTATACAAATATATGCAACGACACATGGACCAAACATCTGCAGCCCTGTGAATATGTTCCACAGAGGGTAAAGTAAGGCTTTCCAGTGACAGATATGGCAATTTGTGGCCTAATGGCTCACTAGCTGTACTATCATATCCTGACGTATCTTCAGAGTCATTAGCTGAATCCAGATCACCATCTGCTTCTTTACTTACACATAAAAAAGCAACACAGAGGAATAGGTTTATTGTGTTGACGTGGATGTCTTGGCTCACAAACTTTTTCTTTTTTGGGTAAGCCTCTTTCAAGCCAGCATAAAATTTGCTCAGGCTTTGAGGAACTTCTGAAACAGCATGTTGGCTACAAAGAGAAGGAGGCAAGTCAGATGTAGACTCCTTTTGTTCACTGTTCAGGCCTTCCAGCTCTGGCATTGCTTGGTCTTTCTGCTGATCACCAAGGCAGAGTATCAAAGTCTCTAACACTTTCAAAGAATGGCTTCTTAAAGTATCCAAGTAATTTAACTCAATCATCTGATTCACTCCATTACCACTCATAAACAAGTCTCTAATTACCCTGCAAGAAAAAGCAAAAGAGTTACCATATAAATCAGCCACGAATTCATGTAATTCAGATGACCCATCTTATCCAAAAATAACCCTCTGTTCTACACATCTGAGTAACACCAAGGATTGATAATGTTTACAGTAATTGCTATAAGTTACCCTAAACTGTAAATTAAAGAGAGGAGGAACTGGCTTGCAGTACTCTAGAATCTCAAGCAAGCATCATTCATCTGGTAGTAGAAAATCCAATTTTTTTGGTAAGATATAATGTAGGAAATATTGATTAATCTCTAAAATGTAGACCACAAAGATGTATTAGAAGTATTTAATTTTATTTATGACATTTGCTCTTTAGTGGTACTTCCTCCCCCTACCTTTTTATTAGCAATTGGAGCTAGTAAATATCTTTATTTCTCTCAGTTCTGTGATTTCACCAGAAAGTAGATATTCCACCTCAAATAAACTTGAAGTGTTAAGAAATTTTACTAGCTATGTCTATTAGTTGCATGGACTACGTATGTCAGATAGAATTCAGGAATACCTTTTAAGCACAACTTTTTGTGCCATTGTTATGCCAGGATGTCCAAGGTTGAAAAATCTTTCAGTATACCTGTTTCCAAGTATATTCTTTCCTTCTTTCTACTCCAAGTATTACATTGAGTTCATAGAGAATTCGGGGTAAGGATCTGTAAGCTTCTTAGTGTACTATGTTTGCTTGCAGACGTCCACCTTCCTTACCCTCCCATCTTCTTCCCCCATGATCAGCTTTTACTGTAACTGAGTTACACACGCTACAATCAAAGGAATCATGTACTTACTTGTATATTCCCATCTTTAAGCCAGTAGGAAATATGGTATCTTAAACTTTTTTTAATCTAAGCTTTACTTCTCTTGCCTCTTTGCCACTAAGTGAAATTTCAAAAGTGAGTATCTTCTGATACAGTTTGGGTTAGGATAAAAATTAAAAATGTACTTGACAATCCTTTACAGAAATTGGAATACTTGTCTATTCTGTGTGATTGTCTCAAATCTACTAAATTCACTTCAGCCTATCAGGACTCCAACAGAAGAGATCAGAATCTTTCCTGCATGAAAGGACACATTCATATTCTGAATAAGCTTCCATGTATTGTATTAAACAACTATTTCATCAATTCAACAATAAATAGGAAAGTTTCTCTTTCCCACCTTAGAAGAATGTTTGTGGGTTGGGTTTTTTTTGTGGTTTTTTTTTGTTTTGTTTTGTTTTTTTGTTTGTTTTTTTGTTTGTTCTTTAAAACTATGTTTAAATGAACGACATTTTATAAGTTAGGAAACAGTTATTTCAGGACAAGTAAGCCCTTCAGTCCTTATTTTTGAAAGGTGGTTTCTATGAAGACCATTCTAGAAGGAAAAGGTAAACAGTTCAGAAAACTAAGTAGTCTAATTCCCACAAAGTGATATGTCAATCTGTTCAACATTCCTGACTCACTTTAGCATAAGGAATGAAGAGGCAAAGAACATATCACATTGGACAAAGGTTTTATTTGTTTCCACACACTTTGGCTTGTTAAAGACCATAAGTCATTGGTAGAGCACCCTCACTTTCTATCGTTTATGAATCTAGGATTAAATCTTATGTTACTCAAGCATTTATCTTGTTGTGACCCCTACAATATCCAAGTGCAGCCTACAGTACAAATAAAACTTAGATTCTGATCAGTAACAAATATACAAAGCTCTGTACATAATTAGCATGCTTTCCATTAATAAACAGAAAATCAACCAACCTGGATTTAAGCAACACAGGGAGCGTCTGCAAATAAATCTGAAGTACTTCAGAAGGCAAACGCTGGTTATGGTAACTGCGTGTGTGTTTATTAGCTGTAGTTAATCCGAGTTGTTGAGCATGGCAAGCTAGCTCAACCCCTCTCTGAAGTACAGGATTATAAATACAGTTATATAGCTTCCATTGGACTACTGCATTTCCCTTTTGAATTAAGTGGCAAATATGGCTTGCAATCTGCATGCCGCGTAGTTTGTCTTCTTCAAAAACAATGTCCTGATAAGTCTCCAATGCATCCCATCTCAACAACATATCTTCAGATCCGCTGCTCGGCAGAATTCCCTGAACTCTGCAAGAGGAACTAGATGCAAGACCAGCATCACTAGAGTTGCCCTGCAAGGCATCTTCCAGCTGAGCAAGTTGATCACAGTCAACAGTACATATATTGCATGATGCCTGCATAATTTTTGGAGAAACTTCTGCTCCACCCAGTTGGTCCAATATAAACTTGTTAAGGATGTTCAATATGTGCTGTTGAAAGTTTTTTAATATTGGTAACTTGGAAGCATGAAGCAACGGGACAATCACAGACTTTGGATCCATACAACAACATATTCCTACATTATGTACACCCAACAGAATTTGAACACAAGTACTGCTCAAAGAAACTTGTTGCAACAAGTACAAACACTGGTGTGCACAAACAGCAATGCAACAGCATCTGTCAGGATAATGAACTTCTCCATCGGCAATTTCAAAGGGGTTTTTGGAAGCTTGGTTTTTAAAAGCTGATACAGAGAGCCCAGAGAGATCTCTGTGGTGATGCATGAAGTGGGAGTACTCACATCGTCTGTGCCGCTTTCTTGTGCACATTGATTGATGTAGCTGCTCTGATTTCACTTTTTTGACAGTACTGATTATTTTCATGATGCTGTTGATCAGGGCTTTCAGATGCTCTGAGGCTTCCCCAGTTACTCCCTCATTCTTCATACAAAGCCATTCCATTTGAAGCACTGTTACTTCAAACAGCTTAAATCCCTGATGCTGTATGAACTCATGAACGAGATCTATAGCTTGGCTAAAGTAGAATGGATTGGAGGCTGCGCTTTGTAGGCAGCAAATCAAAATCTGCAAAACCCCTTCTATAACCTCAGGTAGAAGCAAGGCTCTGTGATGATATCTAGAAAATACAAAGTCATCCTGAACTGGCTCCTGTAGTGTTTTCTTGTATCCTGGAGCAAAAGGATCAGGTTGCTTTTCCAAGCAAATTCTGATTTTTAATGCTGCTTTAAGTAAGTCTATTAAATTTCTTCGTAAATTCTCAGGCATTGTTTCTGTATTGCTGATGTCTAAAGACATAAGATGCAGCACTGATCGGAAGAGCATCCTTTGGATCAGAGCCACGGGTTCTTCTGTCCACCCTGCAGAAACTACTTCATTTTCTGTGTTACTACTTGCATTGTAACAGTCTCCAAATCCTGATAAGAACTCAGTCAATGTGGGCACCACACTAGCTGAAAGAGCAGAACTGTGATTCAAAGCAATATCGAATTTGCACACTTTCTCTAGGAGTGACAATAAGACATGGCATAAATCAAAAGGAGAGTTATCCGTGTTGCTCTCAGCAATTCCTGCAGCTGGCTCATTCAAAGCCTCTGGGTTTAGATCGTGCGCTAGATTAATTTGGCTGGAATTTTCTAGATTAGGGGCATCAGGATTAGAATTCGGTACCACTTCAGCAGGTAAGCAATCACTTCTATCTACAAAGTAGCTGTCCCTAACTGGATATGTTAAAAAAGGCTGCAGTAACTGGGAGCGTCTGTGTTTCGTTATTACCGTAGTCTTGTCATCAGAATTGCCTTCTGAATCAGAAGTGGAGAGCTGAGATCTTCTCGCATCTCGCACAGAATAGCGATGGGTGGTTTTGCGCAGACGTCCACTTTTTCGAGATCGAGGGTTTAGTTTTACAGAAGTCTGAAGAGATGAACGAGTGCTTCCATCTAAGCCTAGTTTTTCCTGAGTAGATTTCACAGAACTTGAGTTGTTCTCTTTGGTCAGGCATAGGTCTACTGCAAAGGGTATTTTAAAATCTGTTGAAACAGAAAGATAACAAAGGAACATTCAGCAACATTGTAATATGTAAAGCATTTTTCTTAATTTTACAGTTTAATACTTTAAGCTTAAAAATATGAAAGAAATTTGTACCTTAATAGGTCATGGTTTTGCATATAGCTGTGTTTGACATTTTCAAGATAAAATAAAGTCAGCAACAATTCACATTAAGGAACCACACTGGCTACTTCCAAAACCTACACAAGTTCATTTTCTAACTAGGGTTAGACAAAAATTTGCTAGAGGGTTTCCTAAGAGTTTTTTGTAGGCCTAGCTATTCCATTCTCTTAAGAAAAGATGTTATCAAGGTAGATGAAAGGACTTTTTGGTAAACAAAGGGAAGAAAGCTTAGTCTGAAAATCTTTTGGTCTCTTATAGATAGCATATAAAGGAACAATATAGCCACAAGCCTCTAGATATATTCAATTTAAATTTGCGTAAGTTAAACATACTAACACAGTAGAAGCAAGATATTATTCAACGGGATACCTACTCTGATATCTCCTTTACTACTTAGCTATGGAAGCAGTTTTAGCCAGTTACTCAAGCTACATTTACCCTGTGTATACCATTTGATATATTTGCAGTCTCAGTATAAGCATTGCCAAATGGCCCTATCCCACAAATGAAGAAAAACCAAGTGGAGGAAAAGAGGTCGTTTTCAACTTGATGACCCATTGTCACTTTTCGCAACTCAGCTGCTATAGGAACTGGGTGCATTGACTCAGTGCCCTTAGAATGCATGAAGAAGAAATTGTTAGCATACTAGTGGTAATAGAAAAAGCAAATTTCTCATCTTGGAAACAGTGCAGATATTCAAGTATACAGACCTCAGTCTTTACTTTAGCATTAATTCTTCCAAACACAAAAAGCAGAAGTAAGAGTAGTGGATTTTAAAAGACAGGGACAAGAGGGAGATGGAAAAGAATAATGTTTAATGTGTATAATATCCCCACAAAAGCATGACTGTGCCTTGCTGTTTCAGAAAGTCATAATTGTGATGCTTAAGGAAGAAACACAATCTGCTTTGGAGGGAGGAAATTAACCGGAAGTACTTTATCAAACAAAGGATATTTCCTGCACAGAAAGAAAAAAGCTGCATAATACAGGTGGATTTATTTCAGTCCAAGAAAAAAACAACCCAAAGAGTTTTAGTGCACATGTGCTGGATACACATCATGTTTACTGCATCAGTACTATGAGAGGGAAGTTTGTAGAAGCAAAAACTGTACATTATGCAGAGTGCAAAATCAGAACACCTTAAAACCTCTTTACACAACAGCATTTTAAACTAGCCCAGGAAGAGTCACTAAGGTCTCATAAGATATACAAATTGTTTATTTAATTCAATCATGCTTACAGAAGCATGAAAAAATGATGCAACTGAGCAAGCAGGAAAGTTTATTATATAGAATTGCTATGACACTGGCACTTTAAATACTCCAGGTCTACAAACATTAACTAAAGCCTTCAGTTTGCATGAGTTTAAAATAGCAAAAAAAAAAAAAAAAAATATCGGGAGAGCTTCAGGTGAGAATCCTTAGGAACTCTCTCAAACAGACAGGTAACTTAATTTGTTTCATCCTCTAATAGGGAAAAGAATGTATCTGACAAATGCAAGACCCCAAAACAAAAAAAAAACCCACACCAAACAAACTGCTGCCATTTCCTGGTTCAGTTTTTGCACAGAATTTATTTTGTGTCATCCCTTTCATTTCTGTAATTCACTTTAAACTGACTCTTCAGCAGTTGAACCCTTGTGATTTGATTCCTCAATTAGCACACCAGTTTCTGACACAGAACATCATATTTTCTAAGGCATGCAGCCTGGTTCTGTCCATAATTGTCCAGTATTATTCTATTTTTCAGGGCCTGTCTCCCTGATAACATTGCACTTCTTTCATACTCTGTTGTCCATTGTTTGGCTTTAAGCTTAATTTCTGCTTCCCATTTCGTCAATTTCAGAAGAAAAGTTCTGTCTCATTCTGTTTCTAGTGTCAGCACATACCACTTTTTTTTGGTTTTAAAAAGAATCAGTATGTTTTCCCCTTCTACTCATCATGAAACACTTCACATTAGCAAAAATATCATGTAATCTTTCAAATATCTTCCCCCCCCCCAAATCACCTGAAAAGAAAAAACCTCACCACCAAAGTTCAGCTACACAGTAATGTGAGCATTGCCTTTCACACTGATCAAGAGCCTTTACCTCCTCTGTACAATTTCAATCTTCCTTGTATGCTGACAGAACAATGGTATTTTTGAATTTAAAAACTCTGCAGAAGCCACATAAATATCCTCTTAACACAGAATGAGTATTACAATGAACTATTTAGTTGGGAGTTCTAGGCTCTGCAGTAACACACAAACCACTTCTTTTAGGTCCTTAATACCATAAGTGATAAAACATACCTATTGCTTTTTCTTCTTGGACAGGGATTTTCCACACCAATGGCAGAAGTGACAGAAGGAGGGTCAGAAGTTCTTCTCGACATGTCAGCTCCTATGTTAGAAACAAAATAGACACAAAAGTTTATGTACTTTTAAAAAATAGATTTCCTTAATTTATTTTACAAAGCTATGTAACATTCAGTTCCCTACACCATTCTGTTTAATGCACTGAAAAAATTACCTAATTGCAAAGAATGCTATAATCATTAACTAGAGCCAATCAGAAAGCATCTAAGATATTTACTACACCTCTGCAACCCTTTCTATATGAAGGTCTCCTAATCCCTCTTGTTGAAGGAACTCCTCACCCAAAGAACAAAACAAGAAAAGTCAAAAGCAAGTAACTTATTGATTTAAACAAAGCCAATATGAAGCCCAAGACAAGTCTGAAACTTCTGTAGTTCCAAAAACATAACTTCAGAGAACTTTATGGGAAACTTTATACTTTCTCCAAAATGACACCTTTAAGCGAATGAAAAGAGCTTACATTTATCAAGTGATGTTATTGACTCACAACAGAAAGGTGCAGTTTTACTGGAGGAAAGAGGGAAGGTTGCTCTTAATCAAACAAAACAGAATAACCACAAAAATCCCTCACTCCTACTGGAATTCTAAGAACTTATGCACTAAGAATTTCAATGCAGAGAGAAACAGTAGAAGACACAGAATTCAAACAATTCCTTTACTGGGTGCTATGCAGCACTATCAGAATGGTTTCAGTCCTAAAGATGAAAAATTTTCAAACACAAGAAGCTGACAAGCATTTTGGCAGTTAATATCATTCAGGGATATGCTGCTGAAGCAACATCTTTCTCCAACAGTCAAGGTAGCAATGAAATTAAAACATATGCAGATAAGCACCCTACATAATTACATATATATAACAAGTATATACAGTTATATATATATATAGTTATAGAGCTATAGAAAAATAGTTAATATTTGTCCGATGAGACTATCAATTTAAATTAAAATTTTTAAAAAATAGCTAAAATTATTGATACAATAGTTACACCTGAAAACTAAGCTTTTTCAAAGTCATTCTCCCAATTTTTTTCTGATACTAAAGGTATTCTCAGCAAGATACATTAATTAGGAATGGGAATGAGCAATACAACATTCAAAGCAGAGTAAGACTGGAAAAATCAAAATATTAACTTCTCAAAATTTCAGTGGTATACTTTCAGAATTTTACTTTCCTCAATTAATCAACTTCCTCTTCCCCCCACCTTCTTAAAAAAATATATTTCCTTGTGAAATAATTGCTGATGTTGCATGAAGAATGCCACAACCTTTTTTCCCCTTCTACTTCAGAAGCTGCTTTTTGTTGGAGGGGAGGCACATGGAATCCCCCATTTTTTTTCTTATACAAAAGCCAGCTGCTTCTCCAGCAGCTCTAGTCCTGAAGCCTCTATTAGCAGCAACTATGCAGAACCCAAGTGACATCTAAAAAACTCACAGCTCTAGAAGCAGTAAGGATTCTTCTTAGCAATCATATATAATTGTAGTCTTGTGGATTTACTGTTTAGCCAGTGCACCTATGGGAATCCAGAACCAAACCAGCAGACCCGACCAGGGTCTAGCACAAGTCACCTCATGAAGGAAAGGCAAACCTCCAAGGTGAATGTGACCAGCACTAACAGCTGACCTCTCTTAAAACAAGGGCTGAATAAACTCAACTAGGATTCACTTCCTTCATTTTTGAACACTGGGATCTGCGGTTTCAAAGCAAAGACTTAATGCACATCTCATCCTACCCATTGCTTAGTACATATCCAATAGTGTTGAAGAGAAATGAGAAGAGAAAGAAGATAAGAAAATGGAGATCTGCAGCTACAGGGATGTGTGCTAGACTTTTTATATTAAAAAATAGTATAAACTGATCACCTCCTAAAGTGTTTTCTCTTTTGAGCTAAAGTTACGAAATATTTATTTTTTTATTATGTTTAAGAGCAAGTTACTTAGAGCAAAAGTATATCTGATGTCCCACAAACAAAATAAAAAGGTGTATATTTTAATTTTATTTTATTGCCTTAAACTAGGAGGACCTTCTCAAGTTAAAAACTGTCATTTTGTATTGCAGGTTCAGTAAACACTTATTTCTCATAAAAATCCTAACGTATTGCCTTGTTCCACCCAGCTACTGCACTTGAGCTTCACACATGCCTTAACTAGTCAAAAGTTTAGCAACCATCAATATCATCTGGCAAACGTATATGATTTTTTTTCTTCTTCTGTTCTTGCTGAAGGACGGAATGCAACTGCAACATATCCCTTTGAACTTCTAGTCTTCACAATTAACTCACCCACTCTATCATAAAAAGGCAAGAAAACCAGCACCAAGAAGAACATGAGCCAGGCAAATCCACACAGTCAAAGCTCAATACAAAAATTATAATCAGGTAAGAAAAACTATTACCTGATCAATAGTTGAGTTCAGCGTAGTAAGCAAAATAAACCCACGGCCTTGAACCAAGTATTGTCCCAGTGCTGCCATATGAGTTTCTTCTTCTTCATCTTCCTTGGCCTCTGCCCTCTGTACCACTGCATTGCACAGTCTGTTGACATCCGTCAAGAATTCTCGTGCCAGTGAGTTACTGGCACTGCTCATGTCTGAGCTGTAAGTAGAGGGAAGTACACAAATTAAGTCCATCAGAAAATACATTCCTTATGGAAAAAAGACTAGGGGAAGAGAGGACTGTTTCTTTCCTGTATCCCACCCCCTAGAGGATGTCTGTAGAACTGAGGAGTCAATATACTAGTGTAGGGTAGAAGGGAATGGGAAGAACGAGCTTAGATAATTTCATTTATTTCAGTGAAACTTTAGCTAACAGCCCACAACCCAAACACTCACTTTATAAATCTCTCAGATAAAAGCCCATGATACACAGCATTCCCTCCCACTGCATAAATGAAAGGTAATGACTTTGCTTCAACTTTTCTTTCTAAACTAGATGTGAGCTTCAACCTTCCTCTGCTTCTAAAAGATGTTTGACCTGAAGCATAAGGAGAAAACAGGCAGCTCTTACACAGCATTGTACAGAAAACATGTTCTTTAACAGTTTATTTGAATACATTATCCTCTACCATATTAGCTATTCCAACAGTATGCAGATTGTTTCAAGGGGAAAAAAGAAAAAAATTAGTTAAGATAAATACGGGAGTTTCAAAATTACAATGCTTTAGATTTACCAGCTCTCATGGTGTTTTCCTTCAAGGAAGACTGAGTGGGTGGCAGTCACTACTATAGTATACTTAATTCAAGATACAATTCTGCTGCACGTGTTCAGGAAAAAATACCAAAAGCATTGGTACTGATTCCTAAACTGATTAATTTTACTTTAGATAATGCACTCAAGGCACTCATACACTTCATCTATTCCCTCTATCTTATAAAAACAATTGTTGTTCTCTTATGCCACAGCATTCTTTGGTTGGTCAGCCCTAGTACATGTTCAAACATTTAAAACAAAGATTAAATCAAAGAAGACAAGAAATGCAAGACTATGCTGTAGAAAACTCAAGAGGATCACTGAGGAAGGCAGAACAAAAACAGGAATCAGTGACGGCAACTATAGAAACAAGAACATTTAATCCGCATAAAACCCAGTTAATGAATACTCTGGCGTATTTAACTCCTTTTATTTCTGTATAAATAGCTGAAGTAAAAATTTTTGCAAGTCAAATATTTTTATCATTTCCAAGCATAGAACATGCAAAAAGAGAGCTGAATAACTTCCAATATAACATTTAAATATAACAGGTGGATTAGTACTGCTTGATCAAAAAACACCTACATGCAATTACTAGGTAAAAAATAAGACCTTGTAAGAAAGAGCAAGTTTGTTAGCACTAATGGTACAGAAAGCTCCTTACAGTGGCAAGACTGAGTACTTATACATATAATGACATTCACTGTAGAAGTAACAGTAAAATTCTTACCAGAATTACTTTGCCAGCTTAACACATTTATCTTCTATCTGGAAGTAAAAGCAAATATATTCTGGAAATATCACTCTTGGTTCACCTGTTTTTAAAAACAGAAAAATACATGATGGTTAATATGCAATTTCTTTACTTTTAAAACTCACTTTATGATAGCTATTTGAATTTTTTTGATCTTTAAAGCTCTAGTTTTCTTTTTAGCTTACAATTGTGCACAACCCAAATCCTATTACAGAGAAAGTAAATGGTGCATATAAGGCAAGTTAGCATAATAAAGTTCATTAGTTTTTAAAATGTAAAATGAGCTAGGTACACAGGTTTAAACATTTCCCTCTAGAAATAGTATGAATTTTAGTGATCGCTACCTGCATACGTAATACTTGAAGCACTTTAACTGTAGGTACAAGCGACAGATAGAAAAAGAAACTGAATTGTGCAGTTGGGTGCTGATGTAAACGCATTTTAAGCCTGCCCTTCTATTTTGCCGTGACATATAACCAATCTTTATTACATTAAGCACTGGGGAAGGCTTAGTTAATAAAATTGGAAAGGAACAGTATTGTATTTGCTTTGTACAGATAAATGCTAAAGCAATTTAAGAGTCACTTCTCTCCTACCCCTTTAACACCCTCCAGTCCTAACAGATGATCAGAACATGCAATGCTTCCCCCCACCCCAAGAGGAGTATTTTAAACTACCTGCTTTAGTTTTAATTCGTAATGCAAAAAAGACTAAGATAACAACAGGGAGAAGCAATCTCCCAATTTGCTCCAGAATGGCCAGAAACAGCAAGACAGTTACCCTTAGTACATGCTTTAGCAAAAAAAGTCAAAAGAAAACATACACACCAGCCCTGTATTTGTGAGCTCTACACAAAGAGCAAAAAGGAAAATGATTGCTACAGAGATTCATAAAGCCCCAACATGCCATATCCCTTGCTCGAAGCTAAACTGCCAAAGGATTTATTAATTTTTCATAAAACTTCAAGTTTCTACTTAACACACTTCCCCTTGCATCTTTAGAGTGTATTCAATCTAAGAAAAGGAAAAAGTTGTTTTAATCCTCCCAAAATACTCTTATTTACTTAAACAAGATTGAAGAGCTCCTTAAATATGCTTTAAATCCTAATGTATGGTTTCATCTGACTGGCTGAATACTTTCTCTGCTGTTTCCTAGAAGGGAGCGAGAAATAATTGCAATGTTTATTTCTGCAACCTCTCAGCATTTTTTTGCTACCATTTTCAAATCTTGAACAAATGCTAATTACACAGAATCACAGAATGTTTCGGGTTGGAAGGGACCTTAAAGATCATCTAGTTCCAACCCCTCTGCCATGGGCAGGGACACCTCCCACTAGACCAGGCTGCTCAAAGCCCCATCCAGCCTGGCCTTGAACACTTCCAGGGATGGGGCACCCACAGCTTCCCTGGGCAACCTGTTCCAGTGCCTCACCACCCTTACCGTAAAGAATTTCTTCCTGATATCCAATCTAAATCTACCCTCTTTCAGTTTGAGGCCATTACCCTGTGCCCTATCATTACACTCCCTGTCAAAAAGTCCCTCCCCATCTATCCTGTAGGCCCCCTTTAAGTACTGGAAGGTTGTTATAAGGTGTCCCCAGAGCCTTCTCTTCTCCAGGCTCAACAACCCCAACTCTCTCAGCCTGTCCTCACAGGAGAGGTGCTCCAGCCCTCTGATCATCTTTGTCGCTCTCCGCTGGACCCTTTCCAACAGGTCCATGTCTTTCTTGTGTTGAGGACTCCAGAGCTGGACGCAGTACTCCAGGTGAGGTCTCACCAGAGCAGAGCAGAGGGGCAGAATCACCTCCCTCGACCTGCTGGCCATGCTTCTTTTGATGCAGCCCGGGATGCAGCTGTCTTTCTGGGTCACAAGTGCGCATTGCCTGCTCGTGTTGAGCTTCATGTCTACCAGCACCCTCAAGTCCTTCTCCTCAGGGCTGCTCTCAAGCCATTCTCCGCCCAACCTGTATTTGTGCCTGGGGCTGCCATGACCCAGGTACAGGACCTTGCACTTGGCCTGGTTGAACTTCATAAGGTTCGCACATTACTTAGCCATTCACTGGTAAGAGGACTCCTTAACAGTCTTTATAGTTAACTCCATTTTTTCAAACTAGCATTAGAATACTTGTTTGGTGCCATTGAGCACATTTTAACTGAGTCCACTTTTTAACAAAACCCTAAAATTCTCCAAAGTTACATCCACAGGTATATCAGGCATATACAGAGATGAACCATGCACACCTACACTTACTGAAGCACCCACAAATTGGGGTGCAGCAGTTTCAAGCTAGTCTAAATGTTAAAACCTTATTCTCTAGACATGGTAAAGAGACAAAAATGCATTTGCTACCAATGGGAACGCGAAAGGTAGTAACCAAGAAAAGTCTCCAAAGCATTCAACTACAAAGGTCTCTAAGTGAGCTCTCAGAAGACATTTATATCCACAATTAATTTATTGGAGGGGGGGGGGGGGGGGGGGGCAGGAGGGGTGGGGAGATGGTGATAGGAAAAGAGAAAGAAGAAAAGGACTAAATTAATTCTAAATTCATTATTTCAGTATTCTCAGGTGGTAAGTAAACACAAACTTCAACTTTAAACTTAAAATTGTCATGAGCGTGAACATTACATGAAAGACATCCTTAAGGAAGTAGAGAACCACTGTGGGTTCCCCAGGCAAGCTCCTAATAACTGGCTCCCCTTCAAGTGCTTGGGAACAACACATCCAGTCTCACAGAAAATTGACCTATCCATACAGCTAACATTCACAATTCATTGCAACTGAATAGCTTAAGCAGCTACTGGTTTTGCAGTTGTACCAGACTATTAAAAGATGCAAAAATATAAGCTGTTGTGTTTTAGTGTCCTTCCATCTGAAACTTCAGTCTCCAGTTTTCCTGCATTGCTTGCACTGTTACATGGATTTAACATATATTGCCACATTCTAGCAAAAGGGTGAATTCTCAATGTCAGTGGTAAGGTAAAGTACTATTTTGTTGATGCTAATGCAAAAACACATCAAGCATGTCTTCTTAATGCAAGAATGGAATATATAATTGGTAAGGAATTAAGATGCTCTCATTCTACAATGCTGAAAAAATTGTAAAGAGGTACCACGTTGGGTAATGAAGCACTTTTAGAAGGACTCGTTCCAATAAGTGATAGCTACTTCTCAGTTGTACCTATTTATTTTTCTGCAATTTAGTTCTGAAACAGACTGACAGCACAAATGTGCCTTGAGAAACAGTTTCAGATATAACCTCATTATTCACCCCATCTTGAAGGTAGAGGCAAAGAACAATACAAGGAGAACTAAGAAATAACTAAGAAGTTTCCAAACAAAGCTGTATATGCACAGACAACCTTCTTTCCTTTCATATTTTTTTCCCAACAAGTGATTTGAGCACTTAAAGCACATTGCTTTTCAAAGAAGAACTCAGTGAACAACTTGCCCTGCTGATGCTCTAACAGAAAACACTCTGCAGAGGTGTGGGTTTTGGGTTTGTTTTGTTTTTAAAAAGCAACAAATCCACCCCCACTCTAAGGTTTCAGCTTGCTTGTCACCTTCTCTTTCTATTGCAGATTGTGGCATACTGATACTACACCTTACTCAGCATAAGCATTTCATCTTACTCCAAGAACGTATGCCAGCCAATTTGCTTTGAGCAGGCACTACTCTACTGCAGAATTTTTCTTTTGTTTTAAGTGACACATCTTTAACTGTTGTGGTGCCAGGTAATATGGAAGCAGATGCTACACAAAACACCTCTACTGAAGCAGAGTGCCTTTACCTCTCTTTAGACTTCAGAGAGGTCACCTTAACTAGAGTAAAACTCTGAAACCTAAAATATCACAAATGAACTAAGCCATAAGAGAGCAGAAAAACCTACCAGAATGTCAGTTCACCATTGCTGTATACAGTCCCAATGGGACATGTAGTTTTGTAATACATAATGTGTCAGAAGTTCACATAGCTAGCCCTTAAAAACAATAATCATTCTCAAATTCCATTTCACCCTCTAGAAGAATATGATTATCATATTTCATAAAAACTGCCTCTACTAGATAGTATTTATTTCTAAAAGTAAAAAGGCCACAAGTTTGTTTTTTTTTTTAAGAAATAAATCACTTAACCATGAATAATCTAACATTCACACATGATCTGCCTTCTTCATGCCCATTGTTCTATCATCCTCATAATTGAATCCATATCACGTCTGCCCTCTGGCCCATTCCTGCACCAGCTTTCGAGGGACTTTTAGTTTCTATTTGCTGTCATGGTATAAATCTGTTTCCTGCACTTGAAACTTGTATTTTCTTGGGACTTCTTTCCATTTTTATGAAGTTGCTCATCAGCTGAGCATCCTTAAAGTATAGGAATGCATTGCACTTACTTCAGTGGACTTGAAGCCTTTAAAAGAAAATACCAAAACTGTTCTTTAAATAATTTAAACAATGGAACTTAAGAGAAGACTGATTTAGCAGTCTTGAATACACTAGCTTTATATAGTGCTAATGATTAGATAATACTATCTCTAACATCAGTGCAACTTGGGGAATGAAGAAAATGCAACAAAAGCTTAGGGTCAGGGCTAGTACTCTGTGTATGAGAGTGAACTGGGCCTTTTACTTGGTTATGCTTTCAGCAGTGCATTGCCCAGAAAGGCTTGGAATACCCAGTAAGGCTTGGAATGCCCAGTAATGCAATAAAAAGTAGTAATTACTAAATCAGTAAAGCAGCATTGTAATAAAATACAGTACTAGCCAAACGAAGTCAAAATCCCATAATACTAATGTAAATTACTGCTTTCAGTAACTGTTGTCTAACAGCTACAGCAAGAGTAAGGGAGAAGCAGAAAGTTAGGTGGTGGTGTCCAGTTCAGACAACAGCCCAAATTAGTGTTCTAATAAACTTACCTCCCCACAACCTTTTTTTTTTTAACATTAATTTTGTAGTACTAGCAAAAAAGGAACTACTTAAACCACCTCCATTCATTGTGAAGTAGAAGTCAATAAATTTCTTCAAATTACTCATTAGTAAGTAGTGGTTATCAGTCTAAAATCAACATACTGAGTGCTGTTCATACAGCTGCATAGTCAGGCTTGACTGCCTGAGTAAAACGAAGTGATAATATACCTAAGAAGGTATGCATGACATATACGAGCTACCTACAAGCCATAATTTCCTAGAGCTCACTATGTTATCTCCAATAAAAGCAGTCTTGTCTACCAGGTTATATGAGCATCTTGCTGCACTAAAGGAGTGACAGCCAGTCCCGTAAGAAAAATAAACTTAGGAGAAGCTATTTTACAGATCATGCAAAGAGGAGTGGAGAATGTATAGCTACATGAAGTTAATTTATTTACCTTCCCTAGTTTTCTGTTTAAGGTAAGAGATAAACACTGACCAGGCACAGAATGGCTGCGAGTCCTTTTATTGCATTTTTTAGTAGGTATTAAAATTAACACTTTGAAAAAATGTATTTTCTATAAGCCATTGTACAATCTAGTTATTTCTGGCCTTTAGTTCAAAACTTATAGCCCTTTTACCCATTCTCTAGAATAAAGTATATGGGAATATGAGTCACCACTGGCCAACAGATGCAACATTTACTTTACACAGTATTCATTCCATTTAGCAAATACTTGTCCCTCCCTTGTAGCTTGTACTTAGTATTTATGCTCTGGAAAACATGCTTGTGACCTCTTCAATGATTTTAACATTAATATGATTATATCAACTGTGATTTTAATCAGATTTACTTTGGGGTTAAACTTTCAATTTAAGCTCAACCTTCTGTTAGTAGAGGACAACAGGCATGATGAAGAGCACTGGCACATTATTAACACTAAGACACTCCATAATAGACTTTTTCAGTTGTAGCACAGATTGTTGGGTTTATTACAGAAACTAAGTTCATCTTATTAGTAGCAGACACCAAATTTGACTGCCTTCTATTCAAAGAAATTTGTTAACAATAAAACTAAGGGAATGCTACAATTAACTCCTCTGCACAAACTGGGGAAGGAGCAGAACAAAGCACGGGAGAGTGCAAGAGAGAAATACGTATCTAGCATGGCCTGGAACAAAACTGGAACATATCCTACAGTGCTGCCTTGAGGCCTGTACTTGGCGGTGAAATGCAAGTAAAGTCTCAAAATAACATGTCGCCAGAATCGGCATTCTTTCTTTTCTGTCCTTTTGATATCATTCAAAACTTTAAACAGGCTAGGAAAACATACCCAGCTCACATTGTCAAAACAGGTTACACAGCCGGTGCAACACACAAGCCTTTAAGAAAACAGGAACCTGCAATTCAAGTAGAGCATCAACAGAAAACTTGATATGCTTTGATGCCTTGTTTTACCAATGCAAGGCAATCAGCCAAAAGCATAGCTTATAAAAGGCAGTGAACATTTGCTAAGCATCCAACAGCTCTGATATTCAAAAACAAGAGCAAACGAGAGCAAAAACATGACACTTCAGGTTTGGTTCACTCTTAAAACAGACATACTAGACAACACTCCAGCTCCATAGAAGACCTCCTCCTTACTCTTCATTTCCAACCCCTTTCTGCTCTGTCCTTTGCTATAATTTATTAACTATTTGGGGTTGCAGAAGCAGACAACCTATTAAAGCAGACTAAGAGAGCACTGTTCCAGCCATTAGGCTGCCCATGAAAAGCAACCTTTTAACATACAGAATTTATCATAAGACTGCAGGTAGACATCAATTTTCTTGGCACAGTTCTACTTCTGACAAAGTCCTTGATTTCATCAAGGAGTTCAGTAACTAGCTTCTAGTCTTCTGTGTAATCCACTAGATCAATATTATTTCCAAACAAGTAATTTGGAGTCTCTCTCCACAAAATAAAAGAGAAAAGTATAAAGTAAAAATGCTTAGTACTTTTGGATAAAGAACACATGCACTGTCCTTTTAGCTACACGGGGAAAAGTGTATCAAGGTCACAAAATGGTAAACAAGTGTTATTTTAATGAACACTGAAAATTATGTTGAGGCCTTCAGAGCAGTGGTTTTGCTGTATATACAAGTGTGTTTATGTATATATAATCTTACTAATGCCACTTTTATGCAAAATCAAAGTATATTTAACTCCTACTTCACCTACCCGGGATACTCATCTTGCAATATACAAAGTCTGAGAGTCCTGCTTCTACAAGTATCTTAAGCCTCCTATAAGTATGTAGTCTACTTACATTCTGCTGTCTAGGTATTAAAACAAGATTTAATCCATGAAGCTCAGTGTTTATACAACCTGAAAAATAGAAACTTTCTATCCCTAAGTGGATGTGAAAGCATTATATCTTACACTGAAAAAAGACAGAATTTTAAGGAATTGTATCATCTGTGCTTTCTGAAAAAATATTCCTTAAAGAAATAAAAATATTCTTTTCGTATTATGTATGGTCAGGAAACACTGACATAGATGCCTAAACCAGCCACTCCTATTGTGGAATAGAAATGCCAAGGGAAAAAGCAAACAAGATCAGATAAATGCTATGCTAGATTTAGCTAAATAAAAGAAACAGGCATTTTTGAAAATACCTATCAGATATACATATAAACAAGTCAGCAAACCTATAATTAGCAAACATACCCAAGGCTACAAGCACCAAGAGATGCACACGTACAGGCAGGTCAACTTCTCAGAGTTTCAGAGATGTCATTCTTCTGATCGAGACTCAGACCTGTGGTGCACCACACTGAATGTGAGGTAAGTGAAGAAAAAAAAACCCAAACCCTTCCTTACCCCCAAATTATCATTTGCCATGTATTTTCAAGCCTCAGTGGTTTTTTTGACAATTAGAAGTTAAGCTCATTGCTAATTTCTTTGGGCACAAAGTTTATTCCAGACTACACCTCCCAAACTTGGCCAGTGTATTTTTTTCAAAGGTAACTTAAAATGTATTTGCTAGAGTTTAATCTGGTTCCTGTGATATATTCTGACCCATAAGTGTTTTAAGTCTGCTCTCCCCAACGTGACTATTTCTAGAATCTCATTTTTCTCTAGCATAATTATTGGTAACAGCTCTGAACAAATCAGAGAAGCACAACTCAGAAAGGTGTAACAGATTAACACACATACAATATTCTTGTTTACCTACAACTAAAAATAAATCCCATTTACCCACAATTCAGTTTTCCTGTTCGACAGTTTCCAAAGTGTGATCTTAGGACACTACTTCCATTAAATGAACCCTAATTTATATCCCTAGTGTTTCCACTCTGTATCGTCATTTCATTATTCTGTGTATCTGATAAAGAGATGTCAGTCTCTTAAACACAAAACCTATTAATAGCCCTGAAGAAGTGCGTAAGATTGTCCTACAAGGCCAATGGAGAGCATCAACTCAAAACAGCAAGTTTCTAATTTGTGAGCTGCCACTGACTATAAAAAGACTGTAACTAGTAGCAGCACACAGGTAGCTGGAAACCAAGGCATGAATTATTAAGATATAATAAACTGCATTTAAAAGGTTGACCAAACAGGGACTACCAAAATCAGAAGAGAGAACCTGGTGAGAAAAGAGCAAGTGATGCAGGATCTGAGTGTCCCAAAAGGAAGCCAGCTCACATGCAAACTAACTGCAGACTTCTCCACTTACAAGCAATGTACCAGAGATCTACAAATAAAGTGGAGCATATGCAGTCTGTATGATGTTCTAGAGGTCTGTAATTCCAAAGGTTAAAGCCATAATCATTATGATTACAATGAATACTCTGACACCCATCATGAAGCTACTGGCAAAACCTAGGATTTCAGTAACAGCCCTAGTCTACCAGGGCCTCAGAATTCAGGGAGACAATACATGGCAAAGTCTGTACTAGAGTACGTTAGAGGCCAAACTACATATTACTCAAACCTAGCAAACTTTAGAGACTGAGAAGGCTAACATGCCTCTCTTATCCTAGCTCCTCTTGAGTGTTAGTTGTCCTCACTCACACCACATCTGCAATGTTAATACCTTCTGCAACATGGACAACAGCTTTCCATGTCTTACATGAATTCCCTAGCGTAATTCTGTGTAGCAACTTTACTTAATTTAGTTAATTGGTCTACTTTGTCAGGAGATCCATTTTTAAGAATGTCTCATTAAGGTCAATTCGGTAACTTTTGATAGAGCTTTTGGTGCATTATAAGCTACTGAATCATTCACAGCAGTGAAACAGAAACAGCATTTAATCAACATTTAATTTAAACTACAACTTCTTGTCCTACTTGATAGTGAAGTATTCACATCATGATTTGTTCTTCATCATTTCAAAGTCTACTTGCAAAAAAATAATTTGTGTTACCTGTTTAATTCATGACAGGACATTTACAAGTCAAGTTTATTTTGTTGCTGTAATTTCAGGATGCTTAAAAAGTGAATTTGTTAAACTTAACACGTATAGCACCAGCAAACCCTATTTGTGCTTAATACTTACTTCTTGAAAAGTACTATTACCCTGGGGACTAGAATTAAATGCCAACTGTCTACTTGTACAGCACACCATCAAAAACTGACTACATGTACCATCATGTAAGAAAGGGGAAGGGAAAATCTGTTGGCAGAAAAATAGCATGTTTTAATATTTCAGTTCTATATCACTCTAGATTTTCCATATATAAATATCTACTTGACATATCTGACCCTTATTTGGAGAAAACATTAGATCAGATTAAGATCTTTAGGAGTCTTTAGTGCAACGTTTTAAGAAGTGTTCACTGTAATGACGACTATCCTAATGCAACAGAGCAATGAAATGTCAACTGTGTGCTACAAAGAAGGCACCAGAGATTAAGTAATCAATGCTAGGAAAGTTTTTCTTGCTAAAATTCAGCAGGTTATCAGGTTCTGCCTTGAGCTATGAAGATCTGTATCCCCTTTAAGAGTTAGCAGATTATCAACAATTTCCTCCTTTTGAGTCTGGATGAAATATCATCGAGACAGAGTTAATGGTGAAGAGCCCCACAGGCTAGCTACTTATTACACAAGTGCTTTGGGACAGCTTCTCAACTTAACATGGAATTTTATTTAGTCAAACAATGTGAAACAGCTGTGAATGCATTCTTGTTGAACCTGAAATCAAGTTAAAAGATAAGAGATGATTCATCTACAAGATAAAAAGTACAGCCCTAATGAAAGACAGGCTCTCAAACAACCACCTACACTCAAGTAATGCATTAACCCTGTACATATGCTATACTCAAGTTTATGCTTAGCTTGTGGTCTTATAGTATCCTAAATCAGTAACTACAATATAGTTGTTAGCCACATTAAATCCATTCCAGTTCATTTAAAATTTGCATATTTCAGACCAGTGCATGCATGCACGGAGAATAAACATTCCTTAGAATAGGCATGGGGAAAACCGGGGGCCTTCAAAGATAATCATTGCAACATTAACTGTGTTAGAAACAAATATGCTTGCTATCATGGAAAACAGCTAAAATTCACTGAAGAATACCAAGCTGATATCACTACCATGAAAATGCCAGAAACAAGCTTTGTTAGCAGAGTTGAAGACAAGGATCCGTTCCAGAACTTATCTGAAGTGCCAGAGAACACCACCTGTAAGAAACACATGGCACCAGAGAAAGGAACTGACGAATGTTCCACCACAAGACAGAATCTATGTAGAAAATAAGGTATGAAAGAGCAGTAAGTTCTTCCGAAAGAAAACTGAAGGATGAAGATCTGTAAAACATCCAGCGGTAAAAAGGCTGAAATGGCATAGCTCCCAAGCGAGCCTTGTTCTGAACCCTTCTCAAAGAGTGCTAACAAGTTCTTACCCAAATAAAAATCTACAGGTAATAAATACTCCTAAATACCTTCTTCAAAGCTTTAGGTTTGATACTTACTCCCAAAATAGACTACAAAGCAAGCCTTGACAGCCATGGTTGCACAGTAATGACTAAATATAAAGATCAAGACTAACCTCCACAGGCTCTGTAGAGTGAAAGGAAAGCAGCAGTCCACTACAGAAGGTAAGTCAGCAGTTGAGGGCCTCTCCAGTCGTGACCCTACACAGACCAGCCCTGCAAGACCAGGCAGGCTTTGCAAACACCCTCTTAAGATTAATCTGCAGCATGGCAGACAGCATGGTCTACGGTACAACTGGGACAAATGCTGTGGTTGTGACCACACTACAAGTATGCAGGCACACTGCATCTACCTGGAGATTATTTTAAACAACAAATGTTCCACTCATGATCTGGAGGACTGTAGAAATCTTTTTGTAATTTAAAAGACTACATATTTTGATTGCACCAATATTCAGAGAGATAGAAGAAGCAAGAGTTGCTGAGTAGTTTCTTGAGGCACTCTTGCTGAAGGGATATGAATGAGTAAAATCTGTTTATGAAACTGAAAGCTTAGTAGTTAGAGAATTAAAACTAGAAAGTAAAGTGCTTAAGATAAATTCTGGCATCGTGTCTAAAGTACTCACTAAGAGCAATTAAATAAGAGGGGAAGGCAAATGATCAGCATTAAAAAAATAGTAGAGGTCATCAATGGGCGGAAGACTAATTCTGCTTCTGCGACTTTAAAACTGGTCAGTGAAGTCCATATTTTCTATTAGTAAACAGACAGCAGGTAGCAATTCTGAAGGTGGTATTTAAAAAAAAATTATTTACCTAAATACTGAGTTTCATACACTGTTATTCCTATTAAGCTCAGTCTGCCAGCTTCTTTACAAAGTACCAACAGCCTTGGTTGCCTTCGGGAAGCAGACCCTGTACTTCTCCCAGGCTTTATAGCAAAGAGGTGTTTGTTCCAGCTGTGCTGACCCCTCTTGCACTGAACTTGCCCCAGAAGACCCAGTTAACAATCAAGAGAACTACAGGCAAAATGACTCACATAGCATCTCACTTCACGTAGCTTTTTATCCAGCAGGAATGCAAATAAGGAACAGCTAGGATTTTTATTTTATTCTTGAAGTTTAAACAGCACTCAAAATTAGTCAAGCAGTATAGTTTCCCAACAGGGAAACTATAATCAATAATTATACCTAATTTCATATAATAATGACTAAGAGTATGAAGTTTCCCAGTATACCTATTACTACACAGACAAATGTTTAAGAAAATCCTGAACCACTGGAGAAAACCCTAAATCCATCCACAATGCAAAAAATAGCCAAACTTTATGATTAAGAAGTCCCCCAACTATAGACGTCTATCACATGTGCACACAGAAACAAGGCTTTACACTGCTGAGAGATAGCTGGGGAGATGAATGAAGTGTGTCGGATGAAGGCTACATACACAGCCAAGTAGTATTTTCAGTAACCAGTCATCATATGATAACTTTTTCTCCAAATGCTAAGGATTTAGCAGGACTCCAATACTTCAGTTGCAATGCCAATTTGATTAATTCAGGCTTCTAAAAATAATTTTAGACTAATTAGGAGTACCTTCTGGAGTTGAAAAGGCCCCACAGAGCATTTCATCTATACATCCAGACACATAAAGGAAATTCTGCTTTCCTTTGATCTTTTGTTAATTGAAACTTACAAATCAAGAGTGAAACTGCACACTCTTCAGTGACTCAAATCTCCCCTTATAATTGAAAGATGCAAGTAATACAGAGATAAATATGTACCTCAGGTAGCACACAAACTTTTACAATTTGGAGCTTTTGTTTTGTTTTCTCTATAGCAAGTCATAAGAATGTTTGCTCTCAATACTTTGAAATTAGCATTGTTAAACACTCTTGCCTTCCAACAAAAAGAGAACAGGAAAGTGAAAGACTTGCACAGTTTGGTTAATTTTACAACTATTTCAGTGTCTGTTTGATTTACTGAATCAAAACTGGACAAATTTAGACTCTTCAAATATTATAATGAAAGTATATTGCTGGACTTTTATCAGTTCCTGCAATACAATTATGAACTATCAGGAATATTTCCTTAAGTCTTAAATATTTTCCTTATTAATTCACTCTTTTCCAGAATTAAGACATTGAGAACTATTCATCCCTTCAGGCTGCTGTTTCTGTTACTCATTCCTCATTTTAGTTAATACACTAAAGCCTAACCAAATCAGTTGCTTACTGAGGTTAACAGAGCTAGTTGGATGCTTTTTGCCATTTATCTGCTCCCCCAAAACCATAAATCTTCAATAAGTGCCTCCACAATACTAAAAAGGAATAGACGAAGTCAGGCATTTGCTGAGATTAAACTGGACAAAGTTAACATCAGTTTTAATGCTTCCAAAGAAGCCTTGCATTTGGCACTACCTGACAGTAATTCCTTCTGGTATTTCACCTTCCCAGTTTTCTCTTGGGAAAGCAGGAAGGTTTTCCCTCTACTGTCACGTGTTCGAAGAACCAGAAACTCTCTTCCTCCCACCTCACAATTAGTACTTCATGCTCCCATACTTTTCCATGTAGCATGGTGATGCTTTCAACTGAAATCAAGGAGCTCAACTGTCTTTAAGAAAAGAGGGCAAAGACTGCATAAACGTGAGGATTAGCTGAGATGATTGTCAAACAGTTGCTCAACCACTCTAACACAGACACAGTCTAATGGGCACTAGTCTTCCACCACCTTTCGCAAACCATCATTCATCACTTTTGCCCTCCGCTTCCCACCTTTCAAATTATCCAGAAAGCGCAGAAAATCTTTTTCACAATGTAAGAGTAATTCTCACAGTGCCTCAGCTTCACATGGCTCAAAACCCCCATACAAACTCAAGTGTCACACGGCAAGCCCCAGATGCCTGCAGTGAACTACACAAGCTCAGAATTTGCAGAAGACAACCCTTTCAGTGCTTATCCACCATGTGGCCACTGCAAAATCCCACCCACAGTAACAGCCAGCAGTAGTGAGTTATTTATGGAGAAGAGGGCTAAGAAATAAGGTCTGAGAAGCCCTGCTATTCTGTAACACACCAAAACCACAAAATACCTCAGCTACAGAATATGAAAGATGAAATGCGCAGTGGTGACTAAAAAAGCTAGTGGAACTAGAAAGACATCCGTAACAAAGATACAATAGAAGTTTCAGCATTTACAGGTACCAAGATATAGCACTATTCCAGGACTTCACTACCTTGATCACAGCATTACATACCTATCCCTTCTTCAACATACATAAGCTAATGAATTACACAGAATCACAGAATGGTAGGGTTGGAAGGGACCTTTGGAGATCACCTAGTCCACTGCCCCGTGTTTAATTTTGTTCTGTCTTGCTCTCACACTCAGCATCAGATTTAACCTATATCTTCACACAGAGCAAAACACAGTTACTGAAAAATCACATTAGCAAGACTCGTGCTTCTACTCTAATATTTAGTACCAAAAACCCCAACTTCCCAGAAAAATGGGATTTTAATCAGACCCCAGGCTGCAAACATGAACCATAAAGAGCTAATAGCTTGAAACAAGAAAAATCTCAAGACTGTACATAGCATCTTTTTCTCCTTTCCCTTCTCCTTCACAGACTCCAGTATCACCTCTGTACAGAGTGCTTTATCTGGAGGCAAGACATTCCCATGCACTAATCTCAACAGGTCACTGAAAGACATGTTCAAATGCAAGACCTGAATCCGAGCAGAGGAAAAGAAAATCTGGATCTAGTACCCACTATGCTGCTTTATTAGTTCTGAAGCGACCATGACAACTGAAGCAGACACCCTGTTGAGTCGAAGCAAAAGCCTCCACCTCCTGAGGAGCAGCTAGGGTACAGTTAAACAAGACAGCTCAGCCCACCTGACAACTCATGACTAGCAAAAAGGTGTTTCTGTTCCTCCCCAGCAATTCTTCCCTTTCTCTTCCTTCGGCATTGCGCTTATCCAGTTCCTTCTTGATGTGACTCATCTCCACAGGTTTGTAGAAAATCAGTTTTTTTCAGCTGGATTTTTTTGTTGTTGTTGTTGAACTGCCATGTTGAGGGATCAGGCAGTTGTCACTGCCAGCAAAGGGAAGAGATCTCCCTCTTCAGCAGCAACAAGCTGCTTGATCAGCTTAGCCAGCTCAGACAAATCAATCCAGGTGACAAAACAGAAGCAACTACAGGTCTCTCCTACCTGATACCAGTCTAAAAATAGGCATATCATCTCCAGATCAGTGCTATTGCAAGAGCTGATAGCTCTGATGACACCAGCTCAATTACTTGATACTATCTAAAGGCTTATGAATCTTCATCAAGCAATAATTTGCCAGAGAAACTGACATTCTGACAACTGTCTCTGAACTGGAAAAGAAAGAAACAATCAAAGTAATACCAGACATACATATATAGAGTCCTCCCTCCACTGCATATTACAATCCTTTTCCAACATTGTAATTCAGTTTTCTGACAAACATAAAGATGACCTTAAAGTTGAATCAGCAATATGACGTAGTGACACCTCAGGCAACAGACACTACAGTTCTTCACTAAGGAAGCCCACAGAGCCTGACATCTCCTCAAAAAGGAATAAAATAGATATTAGTGAGGTCTTGTAGATGATGGTTGTTCACCCCAAAGAGCTTAAATTCACCTGCAGAGGATAAGCAAGTGTGTTCTGGACAGCAAGCACTTCCTGGCGTGCCAGAATCCTCTTACAAAATAATCATTTCACCCTACGTTCCCTCTGCTCCCTTCTGCCCGCAAAAGACAAGTATCAAAACCAGTTTTGCTTCAGAAATCCTCTACATGCAACATTACCTTATTTGAAATGGGACCACCATGACAATGGCAATATTCTTCAAACATGAAGAGAATTAGACACAAGCTGCAAGGGCATACAATTGTATAGTAATAAGGACGCACCATGGTCTATTGAAGAAATTACTGACAATTAAAATACAGAACTTCCTGAAGTGTTTGTTCATATTTCATAGGATTTGCTTACATTCTTTGAGCTTAACTGTAAAGAGAACTATGTAAGAGCAGCAACTTACTTTTAGTAAGTATTAAGAATATAGTTTCTCTTTTCTAATGTTTGCATATTAAGTGTCTTACTTTTCAACAAATCCTATGCTATTGTTCAAGGTACTTACAGTCTCTTTTCTTATTGTCTTAAACTGCACTAAAAACTGATGTGGAAGCACATGGGAAAACCTACCAGGGGCTAAGAGAAAGGAGGAAGCAAAAGAAGCATTTAAGAAGAATCTTAATTAACCTGTTACTAACCTAACAGAAATACTTCTTACAATTAATTAAACATTTTTAATGGAAAGCTGTCTTTGAGCACAGTAAAAAAACTAATGGGGGAAGGAGAGACAGAAAGCAGGAAAGGAGTGACATTAAAAAAGCTCCTCTTAAGAAATCTGTATACAACCTTACAAATCAAGTGATGACTAACTTCCTGAGGTCTCATTTACTAACTCTGGTTTTAGAAGTAAGGCATTAAAGCTACTTGCTCTTAGCTTCCGAGATTCTCTGTCCAATGACAAAGAAAGAAGAATAAAATTAAAATACCTGAGAAATAGCTGATCTTTTTTTCTTATCTATGGCAATATATGAAAGCATTCTCATTCTTCATTCACTCTATTTTAAACATCCAACAGAAAATGAGAGCCACTAAACCACAGATTTTTGTAAGGTATCTGAGAGGATATTTGCTTCTTTGCACTATCAGTCTGTGAGCCTACAGTTAAAGGCAAAAAGGGGACTCGGGAGCATTTTCCTGACTCCTTACCACATTGTAGCCCCATGATGACAAAAGTTCCATGCAGACACAGTCTCTTGACGAAGCAAGCAAAATCAGATCCTTCCTTCAGGAAGGGATAAGTGTTCCAGACATCTCTTTTCTGGTACGTAAAACAAGATTATGATACACATGACTAAAATGGATCTCCTTGACAGTTTTTCTGCCAAAGGTTGTCCCACCACCTCATAGGCAACAGTATGATTCTATTACCGACACAAGATTGTGTCACTAACTCCACATTTCCCTAGATCCTTATATTGAAGTCTTACATGTGGCACTACAACTAAAAAGGAAAAAAAAAGTTTCCCATCCAGATTTTCTTCTCTAGCCAGTTCCTGTTTATAACCACATTAGATGCTTTTCCAACTCCTAGGCCACCACATTCCATCATCTGATCCTCCTTCTGAATTTCTTCACTTGCTCTGCTTTCTCTTATACAAGAGGTTTTATTCTCCCTTCCAGTGATGCACCTGCTTTCCCTGCCTCCTCTCTCACTGTATAGGTAAGTAAAAGGCAGCTCTTTAGTTCACTTGGGGATACCAGGTAATGTCCAATTCTTAGATTTATGGGATTTTTTCCCCTCAGAAGAGCATCTTCACACATTCTCCCCACACTCAGAGAATATGCAGAAGAGTTCTCATTTCTCATCTGTCCACTCTTTTTAGTGGATAAAAAAACCAAGCATAGTTCAGGTGCTTAAGTGCTGCGACTGTTGTATTCCACACCCATCGACGTTATCGCGTTTCCGTGAACGGCCCACATTTGCTTTTTTTCCACTCTTTACCTCCTATCATCAACACACGCCTTGTCGCCAGCCAGGCGTTGCGCTCCAGCCCCGCACAAACGCCCGGCAAAGCCCGGCCCGCCGGAACGCGGGGCCCGCAGCACCCCGCCGGCAAGGAGGAAGGGGCGGAAAACGACCCGGTACGCGCACACGGAGCAATCGGTGCCGCCTCCCGGTAGAAAGCGACGGCCGCAGGCTCGCAAGAAGCGCTGCGGGCCACAAACGGCCTCACGCAAACCCACCCAACGCACGGAGCCGGCCCCGCAGAAACACGCGGGCCCTGAGGGCACACCCGCCCCTCCCGCCGCTGCGGCCCGGCCCCTGCCCCGGGGAGCCCCGGGGCGGGCAAGGCCCCGCCCGCGCCACCGGTGGCCGCTCCTTCCGCCTCCCTCAGCCCTCGCCGCCGCCAGGCTGCCCTCAGCCTACCTCAGCGGGCATCTTCACGGCGCCGGGTAACAGCCCGCCCCGGCCCACGCACCGCGGCTCCTACCTCGGCCCGCGGCGGGGCTTCCTTCCCCTCGCTGAATCTCGCAGCAGGGCCTGTGCTCGCCGAGCTGCCTGCCTGCCAGCCACCCGGCCCCGCACCGCCAGGCAGGCCCTCTCCCGCAAGCCGGTGGTCGCCCCGCCCTTACCCGCTCCTCGCCCCGCTGGAGCCAGCGCGCCCAGCCGCTCCGCTCCGCTCTTATCCCGCTGACAGCGTCCCGGCAGCCCATGGCGGGAGGGCCCGGCCCGGCCCGGCCCCGCCGCGCCCGCCCGCCCCCCGTCGCCCGGGCAACGCAGCGCCCGCCCCAAGTCCCGCCTCTCGCCCCGCCTGACTCCGCCACTCCCGCCGCCGCCGCCACCGGCGGGTGGGCGAGTGGGTGGGCATCGGGCGGTCTCACGGCGGCTCTCGGCTGCCGCAGCGGGCTGGCCGGGGCGGTGGCGGCGGCGGCAGGGCGCTGCGGGAAAGGCCGCGCTGTGCCTGGGGTCGGGTCGTGACAGCGCCTGCGCCCGCCGGGTGCCACATGCGCAGCCCGCCCGCACCCCGCCGGGCGAGTGCTCCCCACCTGAGGGCTCGGCCCGTTCACACCACCGCCAATCCCCCCCAGCTTTAACCTCAATATTTAAAAAGGCTCTTAATATAGGTGTCACGTATTTATACCCAGTGCGCACCCCGGTGCCGCCTGGCCGCTGCAACCCGCTTCCCGAGGGATGCTGTACGGCGTTACTGGTTTCACGGGGAAGGGATTTCCCGGCTAGGAAGGGCTTTGCAAGCAGCGGGAGAGGTTGCACTCTGCTTTCGGTATTTGCTCTGAGTAAATTCTCGGAGCAGATTTAGGGCTGCCGGAGCTGGGCTTTGGCACTTGGCTGAGAGGCCTGGAAGAAAGGGTTGCCCTGAATGCTCCTTCTCAGAGCAGGTTCACACGTGCAAATAAATCAGTCATGTGCCCTAACTCCCTGTCACTGCTCTCGCCCTCTCCAGGAGTTCGCCTCGCATGGCCAGGGCAGTTATTAATATTTTGAAAGTGGCAGCAATACATTACAGGCCGTGTTAAAAAGCACACGCTTCATATAGTCATACATGCCTAGGTTTGGCATAACCTTCCTGATTCTTGAAAACAGAAAAAGGTCCACAGGGTGCACAAAGCGTCCTTACCTTGGTGCATCCTTCTCACATCCCTACAACTCTCTCTGGACCATTGGCCTCCTGCTCCCTGACCTCCTCTGCCTTTCCTGGAGAGGATTTGCTTCATCTCTGTGACTGTCTTTCAGTTACCATCCCAGGGCCTGCTGGCTACCTCAGTGGCATACTGGGTTTGTAAAACTTAAGCCAGGCTGCCTGCAAGAATTATACGGCTGGACAGAGTCAGATCTTGGGAATGCTCCAGGCATCAGGATCCCAGGACCCACCTGCCAAAGTAAGTTTAGATACACACGAGGTAACAGCAGTTAAGTAATTTGCAAATATAAACTTTGATTTGTCTGGGTATTCCCTGTGTACACCCTGCTTCTCGTACTCTTTCCCATGGCATCTGTTTATGGCCATGTTTCATCTTTTTTTTCCCTTGGCACTTTTGGCTGTTGTTCGTGATGGTCCTCATGCAACCTGTCCCTGTTAGATGGGTACTGGGCTAAAAGGACTCTGGTCCAAGCCAAGAGAGCAACTTCCCTGCAAGGGCCAGCTGTGCAAACCCCAAGAAAGAGCCTTTTTCTGGAAAGTAGGCACCTAGATAACACTTCTGCACTTGGAAATGTCTTGAATCCCTGAAAAAAAGTCCTAGACAAGTGGCATTGATATTTCACTAAAACCAGAAAGGGCAAGGAGCCCAATGCACTGCTCTGCTGCCGAACAAGGTTATGCAGCACAGCCATGGAGCAGCAGGCATGGGAGCCCTGGTGGCACCCCATGCCCCTCATTAGTTTCCCACCCTTGGGAAGGCCAGATCTCAGCTCAGAGAGACAAGTGGCCTTCAAGGGCACCCAGCTCTCTTCAGTGACCACAGAGAGAACTTAGGGACTTTGGGAAGACTCGATGCCCTGGAGTTTAGATGCCAGTTAGTTGCTAATTCAGGAAGACTAAATCCTACTTTTAAGCCAGTTTACTTTAAACTGGTGGAGAATGTGGTAGGATTTGGTCCAGCCTATCCAAGCTGGCACTTCAGCTACTGGAGAGGAAAGTGAGCCAAGATTCCCACCCCATCCCTGAGCTCGAGGAGTTCTTGCTCTGAAGCAAACTCCCTAACTCTTGCATGAAGCTGCTCCACTTCCTGCAGCCGAGAAGAAAGAGAAGTCTCTTTTACCTCGAACCAGGGCTTCCTGTTTACCAACAGGAAGAGATAAGCGCTATTTTATCATTCTTTCAGATCTTCCAGCTGCTGAAGGATGACCACATGTACGTGTCCCTCCTCAGTGCTGGCTGTGGCAGGAAGACAGAGGTTTCTACTGACCTCATGGGACATGAAACTCCTGCCTGCCAATAACTCCAAGGATCTTTGCTGGTATGTCTGCTGTTGCCCAGTTTTCCTCGGCAGCAGATGTAGGGCAGAGCCAGAAAGTTGACGTTTACACACTGCCTATATTTTTCTCAAGGAGACCAGTGAAACTAAGTAGCCCGTACATTTCCTTGTGTGGTTGTATGGCAGAACTGAAACAGCAGCAATGAAAATGAAGTCAACGGCCAGCAGTACATCAACTCACCCTTGGAATATTCAATTTTAAAGTGCAAACAATAGGTGCATTTCAGATTGAGAACATAAATTTTACTGAAACTTAGAGTTTTCAGATGAGAATTGGCTACCACATGCAAACATCTGAGTGAATTTTTTCAAGGCATCTATTAAAATATTTGTAAGGGCAGTTAGCCATAGCCTAAATTGAAATGCACTGAAGCAGTTGTCATGTGTGTGCTAAAAAAAGATTATAAACTCTTAGGACTGAAAAAATGGCTGCAAAAGGTAAGTAGGTGCAATTAAAGATTTTAGCAGAACAGCAATGTTCTTCTCCCTTGAATGTTTCAAAGTGCAACCCATCTTTCAGCTCATGCAGATTTTCTTTAATTATAGTAATTAAAGCTCCTGCTGCAGGTATGACAGCATGCCTGTTGTTCAGTTTTAAATCTGAGTTTTTCAGTAAAGTACTATGCTTTCTGAATTCATGTACGTCAATATAAATTTACAGCAACTCCAGTAAAGTGAGTAGAATGACACCAGTTCATGCCAGCATAACTTTAAATCAAATCTGGTTCTTTGTTGGTTCATTGATAACTCCTTCTAATTCTACAAACAGTACCTGAATCTCACTTGCAATCTGTAAAGTTTTTCAGCAGAAGTCTTCCTGAATTTCTACTTTAATTCTCTCTTCTGCATACATGCAGAAGGTAATAAGATGGAAAACAAACAAGAAACAAGAATATGAGTGGCATTTCCCTACTGTTTTCTAGGCCAGGAGAACAAGCCCTCAGCACTGAGACCTGCACAGGTTGCGTCAGTACTCTAATTCTTCAGTATGTGGTGTAAACATTCACAGACAGTAGATTTAGATCAGCGGTTCCAAGATTTTAGGGGTCAATGGGCCACTGTCCATTCCCAGAACTTCTTAAGTACCCACTACACATTTTTCATAAAGCACCGTCTTACTCTTACAGTCAAAGTTTAGATGAAAGCATTACAAAGGTAACATAAGGCTCAGATTTTGTGGGCCATTTCTACAGTCTCATTCTCTCTCTCTCCTTTCAAATGAGAATTTACCTGTCTAGGAAATTTTACCTATGTTTTAATAGTATAATAAAGTCAATAATAAAAACTGTGGAGTAATACATATAATATATGAGCTGTCTTGAATCCACAATCTTAAATCAGATTGGTTCGTGGAAAGGACATCTTTTGTCAGCTGAGATGAGCAGTCTTTCAGCAGGGAATGAATAACAGTCTGTTTTCCCACGGAAGCACATTACATTTTTCCCCTATGCTACTGTAAAACATCTGAAAGAGTGAGTAAAATAGCAAAATAGTTTTGCGCTTAGGGAATCAATGAATGGTCTGAGGGATTCACTAAATTAACATGCTAGTTGCGATGTGGGTCTGTCTATATCATGAGAAGAAACAGTCTGTGAACAGCTGCACTTCCAGATCAACGTTGGAGGAGATAACTGTTGAACAAATTCAAGGACAAACAAATCCAGGCTGGTCACATTTCATGTCTGGGTTCTTCATGTTTGACTAGTTGACTACAGTGGTACAGAAAGACCAGAGAGAACAGGAAAACATCATTCAGTGCAGTGGGTAGAAAGCAAAGGGAATTAAATGAGGTTAAATGCTTCCAAATGGAGCTTAAAGCACAAGAGTTGTGGGAAACCTTCCCTAGTTGTTTGTAATCCTTGTTTAGGCTTGCCTACTGCAAGCAGGGCTTGATTCCCAGTGACGCATGATTTTTCATTGCAGTAATTCCTGGTCACCACACTCTGATGTAAGGAAGTATTTACTAATGATTCTAGTTCCCATTTCCAGAATAGAAGAGCAGGTAGCTGGATAGCCTGGCTGTCACACATTGTATGACCCCTAAATTCGTGCAAATCTAGATGAAAAAATTCAAAAAGACTTGCATTACTAGTTTTGAATCAGTGAGTCTACTTTGACCAGCCTTGGTTTTCCCATTTAGAAGGAATTCATCCAGTTTAAAGTTTACGCAATTGAGGTAAATCACTAGTTGCACTGTATGCTGAACTAGAATTAAATTGCCTTTAGTGCAGTGAGTTTGGATGAGGTAACAAAACTTGATTGAAACCAATTTCTATAGAAATGATTGAAGCTAGAATGATTCCCACTACAAAGAATGAGAAAAGCCTAATGAGAAATGCAAATGGTATAAAACCCTATATGCAGGACTTTGAGCTTTAATTTGCACCTTCTCATGGCTTTCAAATGTATGAATTACACCAGAACATAATCTCTTACAGTTACACATTGTCATGTGTCTGTAACAATGTCTAAAGGCTCATCCCTGTTCTACAGTAAATAATCAGGCAAAGGATGTGTTCTTGAACTGAGTCAGTTCAAGAGGTGAAACTGAAGTGAAATCTCAATAAAGGCGCATCAGGCTGCAGTTTTCATGTCTCCTTATTAGTTCCATCATTGTCTTTAGCTGGATCTACTACCCATGCGAAAATACTAGACCTCCCTATCTTCCTAATCCCCTGCAAAAAGCACATCTGCAGTTCGCAATAACAAATACTTTATGTTTTTCTGATAAACACTGTGAAATAAGCTAACTCACAGAAAGAAGTATTTTTTTAAATTTCATATTAATACGGTTTCATAGGCAAAGTCTTAGTAGATTTTCATTTTCACCACTTATACACCATTTCTGAATTTTTGCCCTGCTCTTCTTAAAATATTAAATTAAAATTGGACTGAAAAGTTTAGGTTCGGTAGATATTTTATAAAGAGAAAGCAAAACCAAAATCAGGTAATTCCCAAAAGCACAAAAGCCCCTGAAAATTACCTTGTTGCTATATGCATGTTTTTGTTGTAACTTGCTCATCCATTCATACCATAATAAAGGTTGTCCCCAAAAATTTTTCAGGATAACAATCTACCTTTTAAAGGAGAATATCATCAGAGTGGTAGGTCTGGGAGCTGCATATCCAAACAGCATTGACTGTATGGTAGGTAGATGGTCGTTTGTATTTGTGTGGGTAAAGCTTAGGCAAGCTTTCCTGGTGAATCCTTTCACCCTGTTCCTCTCACTCCTGGCATATCTCTCCTTTTCCCTTTTCCAAGAAAACAAACTCACTTTACTTATTTTGCCTGAACACAGTTGAAACAGTCTGATACTTCTCATTATTCTTATGACAGCTAACCTTCCTTCATGGATATTTAGTTTGACGGGGGACACTTTTTTGGTTTTGTTTCAGTGCAGATACCTCCATGGCTTTTTCACTGTTTCAGTTTCCTGCTGGATTCCAGTCATGTCTTAAAAATGGCCAGACTGGGTCGGACTACGGAGCCATTCAGCCCAGCATCCGTTGTGGTTGCCGGCCACAACCAGGTCAAGATACACAACCAGGACAAGTGTACAGTGACACTTAGTACCTGTTCCATCTCACAGCTGCAGCTCAATAACCTTCTAGGACAGATGTGCTACCCTCCTGATTTGATTAATTTTTCTTCCACTGATTTGGCCAGTAGCTGTGTGAGTCCACATAAGCCTTTGGCACCCACAAAGTTCCAAAGTTCAGTTACACAGCTAGCTAAAAAGTACCTCTTTTTGTTTGTTTTGGACCTTTTACCTGCCCATTTCTCTTGGTTTCCTCTAGTCCTTCCGCTTTGTGAAACAGGGAATAATTAGTCTCTAGTCCCTCTCCCTGTGCTGCTCATGATTTCAAGATTCATTGTCAAATCTGCCCACTGCTCCTTTTGTTCCACTCTGAAGAGCCCTGGACTATTTAATCATTTGCTGTGTACCAGTTGCTTTGGCTTTCTTACCCTTCTTTGAACGTTTTCGTGTCCTTTTTAGCATGAGAGAAAGAGCGCTGCAGACAATATTCAAGATGTGAGTTCCATAAATTTCCTGCTACTACGCTTATGTTTTCCTCTCTGTTCTTCCATTAATAATTCCTAGTGTTATACTCCCTTTCCTCCTCCATCACTGAGCACTGGGCTGACAACTTGAAAAACTATGTGTTGTCACTCAGGGATCTCTTTTACCAAAGTACAAGGAGAAAATTCAGCACTGCTCTCTCTGGGTGCAAAGTTAGGATTGTTTGACTGGGGTGCATTCCTTTGCTGTTGTCAACATTGATTTTTTTCCGCTATTTTAACCCAATAACTCATAGCTTGAAATCCTTTTCCCAGCTGACTTTCATTTTTGCTACCTAGAGTAACTTACCATCAGGAAACTCTGTCACCTCAAACTGCACTTCTTTTTCCATATGACTTCTATGTCAAACAACACAAGCCCAGGGGCAGATTTCTGACACTTCACTGGTGACTCTCTTCTCCTCCTTCCTCCCAAAAAACTCCAGCAGAGCTGTCAGATATTTTTTTCTGCAAAAGCTATACTGATTTTTCCACATTATATCACATTTGTTCATGCTAATTACATCACATACTATAGTTTCTAGCAATTTGTTCAATATTTCTGCAATACTTTATGATCGCTCCAGGTCAGATATCAGAATATAAACATAAAGTGTTTCTTGTGATAATCTGTATTTCTTTTTTTTTTAAAGCCTGGCCTTTCTAAATTTAATGAGCTTTGTTATAGTCAATGTAGCACTAGAAAGATTCATCAGCAAAACATTGTCTTTAACAACAAAAAAAAAAAAAAAAAAAATAATTAAAAAAAGGCACTCTGTACAGATTAGGTTTTGCTGGTTTTGTTGGGTTTTTTTGTTTGTTTGGTTTTGGTTGGTTTTTTTGGGTTTGTTTTTTTTGTTTTGTTTTTGTTTTTGTTTGAGTTTGTTGGGTTTTTTTTAAGAAAAAGGAAAATATATAAACCAGACCAACAACACAAAGTTGTTAGTCACAACACTGTGAATAAATTATGAGATAAACATAATCATTTTCTGGCAACTGATCGTGATTTTTACAAATATATTAACTCTACATAATAACAAACAAACCAGCCTGTTTAAAACATTACTGCTCCTGCATGAGAATCATATTGCATTTCTCCCTGTGATTTCTGATTAGCAATCTAATAGTTTTGTTCCCAGTCCAACCATGGATTTCTTAGTGAATTATCTTTGCTGGAAAAGGAAATGTAATTCAGCCAAGGTAAATGTTCATTGTTTGCAAAGGCTTTTTATCTGATTAGAGCACTGTATGTCTCCATCTTCAGAAGCAGTAACCCACCTCCATGCATGGAATGCTAAGGAATATTTGGGGTGCTCCTTAGCTGCTGATAGAGCAGACACCGAGCAATCACGGGGCTCCTCTCAAACACTCCGCCGGCTCCTGGCTGCCTGTGTCCCCATACAGGAGGTACTGGCCTGCTGTCAGGGGGAGGTGAGGGGCCGGTTCAGTGCCCACTCCACACCTGTCATGGTGTTCCCAGGAGCTCGTGTCAGCATTGCAAATGGGACATTTCCTTAGGGCTGCTCTAATGGGGACAAACTGCTCCCCTCCACCCAGGCAGCTCCAGAGAATGGATATTTAGAGACATTTTGTTCCCTGTTGGTACCTATACCAGCTTCAGCTCTGGCACGGTGGGGGGATTCTGACAAGAAGAATGCTGAGGCTGAGCAAATGACAGGGTGCAAGAGAGCCAACATGGATGATATGCAGGGTTTGCATCACCTGCTTTGGGGTAAACCCAGCACATGAAGTAGTCACTGTAACAACACGCAGCCTTTGTGCTTTTCTGCTTTTCTTTAGGTGGTGCTGTCCCCACATTAGCATTTTTGGACAGGCACTAGCTCTGAAGAGACAACGGGGCACAAAGCACGCTCTATTTCAGATGCTGTCATTTCCCCACAACCAGCAGCAGTCTGGGCTTCGGTCTGAACCTTTATCAGTTCCCCTTCATGCTCGCCTTACTGTTTTCTGTTCTTTTTCCAAGTGTCTTGAGCATTGCTCCCAGCCACCCATTTGATGCTATAATGTAGCATTCGGAAAGAGAAAATAGCACTGATTCAAGGCAAGGGAGGGAGCCAGTTTTGCAGTTTTATGTAACTCAGTGGAGCTCTGTAGTTATTTAGTTGCATTGAATAATTCAGTGGGGATGCTGTCTGAAACGCAACAGCCTCTTTGTTTCCTATGAAAGGTGATGCATGCTCGGAGGGCTTCAGACATCTATCCAGCTACCAGCACAGACTTTTTTAGAAACACATGCATTTATACATTCAGAGACTAGCTCCCAGCACCCCTCCAGGCCCTCTGCCAAAGCCTCTCATTTTCTCATTATAAGGCCAAATCCCGTTCACGGTTTGGTCAGCATCACTCTATTGCTTTCAGCAGAGCCACCCCAGACTCTTACTGGTGCAGACGGGTTTGCTACGATTGTCAGTGTTTCCCCAACCCAGCACGATGCCCTAAACCTTCTCCCCGACCTGGCCAGCAGCGCTCTCCTGCCTGCTGACCTGGCACACAAGCCTGACGCACAGATACCAAACCACAAATATCAGTCCCCGGTTCCGATCGGTCCCCAGACAAGCACCAAAACATGTGTGACAGCTGCTACTCACCCCTGAGCCCTCACACCCTTATGCCAAAAGTGGAGTCTCTCGGGATCCCCACCACTGGGCTGTAGACCTCGCCAGAAACCTCCCTGCCAGCCTGCACCCCAGGCAAATGCCCAGCCACCTCCACTCAGGCTAATTTTCTTGCACCTCCTCCCAGAAGAAACCTGACTACCACCACTCCATGGCGAGGGGAGTGACCCTCCTTGGGGACCTTTCTTTCTCTCATCAGTCTTCCCCATTTCCATGCAGCTTACACTTCCCTTGGAAATTAGGCATCACCCTAAGGAATAAAAAACGTTTAAAAGCCTGTGGAGCATACCTGGTTTCCTCAGAGAGTTGCAACTAAAAAGCAAGGGGTAGTGACACAGAATTACATGGGCATCCTCCTTCTGGGGACTCCTCTGCTAGCATTTGACATGGACCCGGTCAGAGGGATGCTGCTGCATCTGCACAAACTGCTGCAGTAAAGTCTCGGAGTTTCTGTCAGGCTGCTGGATGAAATCACAGCTTCCTTGCTGGTATGCTCTGGCTCCTTTTCAGCTTCACACAAGCAGCCAGTCCTGCAGAGATGTGGAAACTGGAGGTTGCTTTGCTTTGTTTTTCTTTGAGTCAGTTGTGCTACTGTGTCTGCAGTGCTGCTGGAGAGGAAAAAAAAAAAAAAAAAAAAAAAAAAAAGAAAAGAAAAAAAAGGAAGGGGAAGAAAGACAAGAAACTCGTGCAGGCTTTTACTGTCAGTGCTGCAGGAGGATGAGTAAACAATGCAGACAGCTAAAGAGATTGCATTAAGTGGTGCACGAGGCTAAAGGCTTTCCAATATGCCATTCCATTGTGTTTGCTTGGGTATTGTATGTAGGCATGTAAAAAGGGAACAGTTCAGCCTTAGGGCCACATTCATGAACTAAGATGACTCTGTGAAGAACTCAAAACTCTGTCCTGTGCTGCCAAAAAAAAAAAAAAAACAAGCCCCTTTCAATGAGCAAATCTGAGCTGATTTTAAAATAAAATGTTTCTGGTCTCCAATTGATGTTATTTCTCTAAGCACAATAAAAAAAGAAAAGGGTGATCAAACCACGCAATTAAAAATCTGCACATACATCTCTGAGCCTGCAACTTTAGATGCCTCCTTTTGAATTTCCATCTGCAAGGACAGCAAGGCCAGCATCTCCTTAGTCTAGTCAGAATAAAGAAATCATATTTGTTCTAAAATACCAAATTACTTGACTTAAATGTGAGTGATCCCAGCTGCCTTGGCACAAACTTTCTCATGTCTAGTGCTGGTGTGCTGGTTACAGCTAAAAGGGAAGAGATCCAGAACCATGAACCCTTTAAGACAGTGATCTGCCTTTCACTGTGAATGTACTGGCTTCAGCACAGCTAGAACTGAGAAGTCACTAACTCTCAGTGCCCATCTCTGAGCACTGAGCTGAGCTGTTGATACAGCATTTGTGTTTCTCATGAAGAATTGCTGGTTTAGACTGCTTCTTTGAGCTTCCCTGACACATATCACTATGCCAATTTACCCATTAGTCTTAATATACTCAATTACATTTTATGGCTTCTCCTGACAGTACAATATGGTCTTGGGATTTGCCTCAAATATTTGCTGGTTAAGTTCATTTTTTACTTTCTGCGTAGTCACAGCTACATCTCAGGGCACAGTTTCACTAAGGCCAAGCATTGGAAAGGGAGTGCTTGTGCTTGTCTGATCTTGCAGTCAGCTGGATCAGCCCACTGACCCAGCTGAAAAACAATCTGCTATTTTTCTAGGGCAGGTTTTCAGCCAGATCAGCTTGCTGACCTGTTTGATGGCATAGTCACGAGTACTGTGCCAACACAAGGAAGGAGGGGGACATGCACCTGCAAGATGAAGGGCAGCGCCATCCATTTTGATTTCAGTCTGCATGTCAGTCTCTTAAGCCTCTCCATTATGGCAAAGTTTACCATACACTCGCAGAACAACGCAGGTGCTGGCTAAGCACAGTCATATTGTGCTTGAGTCTGCATTTATGGTCACCAGACCTCCACCACCTTAACTTCAGAGGATTTGCTCCAAATTGAGAGTTGTCTGAGGGGTTATTCAGGCAACCTCTGTGCAAGGAGCACCAGACGCCACCACCAGTGCAATGTTGCTGAAAGCACGTAATCACTATTTAATTTGACTTCTCAGTTTTGGCATGCTCTTGGAAATTCACCAGATGTAAAAGTCCTTCCTATTCTTATACCAAGAGAAAGCTGCTTCTCAATTTCAAGGAGACAACACCTGGCACAGGAGGCTATGAAATACTACAGTGGAATTTTCTGTCTGACACAGAAACCTAAAACAATTCCTGCATTGGAGCTGTACTATTTCCATGTCATAAAATGATTGGAAAATCTGTTTGTACATCTGCCTGAGCATGTATAAAAATTGTGATGACTCTTTAGAGTTTTGCTTGGAAGTTGGACATCTACAATAGGCAGATGAGGCATGAGTCTTGTCTCATCTAACTTCTCCTAATAAATTAGACACACAGTCTAAACCAAAATTCTTATATGGTCAGTGGGGAGCGACATGGAACCTCCAGAAGATAAGATAGTCCATCCTAATACTGGTATGCTGCATAAGTGGCGTGAACTGGCTCCTGAAAATGCCCCTCTCCCTCTCTCTCCACTGACGATAGAAATAGCCAAGGCAACTGCCTTAAACTGAAGAAGGAAAAGAACTCCCCTGGGCTCACTAAAGGACTGATATGAACCAAAAAAACCCCCTAGATTCATGAGGTTGGAGTGCTCTGTGAGGGTAATCTAGAGCTGTGTGTGTCTTGTGCTGTCTAAGCTACGTGCAGGCCTGTCAGAAACTTGTGCATGCCTATTTTCTTCTAACTTCTTGATCTATTGTTTGCCTATAGAATGGGAAACCAGAGCGTCCATAGGGTTGGAGATCTAGGATAAGGTGTACTTAGGCCACCGGGAAGTCTCAGGGCCCATGGAGTTGTACTGGGGTGGGAAGGGTGATCTCCTCTCTCAGGTAGGTGACTATTGCGGGCAAAGGAACCACACGCTGAGTGCAGAGGTCCAAAACCAGGGCAATTAAGATCCTGATCACCCTGAGGGTGTGCCCAAGAAGCTGGGAGACAAGCACAACCACCTGATGAAGGTCCAGCAGTCTGCAGTACCTTAAAGTCTGGAAATGCTCTTCTGGCAGAGAATGAGAGCATCAGGCTTTCAAGTCTGTATGCCTGGTGTACAAAGTCAGTTTGTCGCTTGCTGGGTCCAGTCCAGGTAGGACATAAATCTTACCATGAGTACAATTTCAAACAGACACTTCTGCTCAGACCAGATTGCAAGTATGTGTAATTTGGGAACAGAAAAGCCTAAATGCTGCATGCACTCAGCACTGAAACGGTATCATCTCCATGGCTTGTGTGTGTCACAGCTGACGGCAGTGGAGCCTGAGTGATGGAAATGGCTTCCTGCAGGCAGAGCAGGTTTGTTGCTATGCTATTTCCGAGCCCTCTGCTTACTTCTGTTACTGGAAATGACTTACATTTGTTTCTAAATCTGTCTCTATTGATTAGCACTTAGTAAGTGGCTGCATGGCTTAATATAATGATCATAGCTCTCACTCCTTTTGTTATTGCTGATGTGCAGAAGACTGTTCTTTCTTTTTTTAGTTGCAGGATGTTCTCATTAGCTCAGCTTCGCACTGTGCATACTTCACAGCCCAGGGTATTCCGGATTTTCTTTTGAAGTATTTTACACTGGCAACAAATAGAAAACAAAGTGCATATTACTCACTTTGAATGAAGCTATGACTATCTACCAAAAATTAATGAGCTATAAAATATCATATAACTCATCAGGTTTTATTCCACTAGGTATTTTGTTGGCTAACTTTATTACAGAAAATTCTTGGTTTTCCCAAAAGTGTATTAATTACACTTACAAATCATTTTGGTTCACACTGCTTCTAAGTCTATGCTTTGACTGAAAAATAAAGTTGATCTTTTATCAGAGTCGTCCATTAATATTTGCCTTTAAATGCATTAATTGTAAATACCACACTATACAATTATCATTACCTGACAAGCTGCTGAATTCTCTCTGTACTGATTTCCTGACTGTGTCATTACACTTTTTGTGATTATAGTTCTAAATAATTTTTACTTAGCTCATGCATTCCAGCTCCTTTCCTGAGGAAAACTTGGTATCAGATACCAATTATCAGTTACAAAGATTTACTCAGCCATGTACTTCAGCACTTTCTACTAATTTTCATCCTGGTAAGAGAGTTAATTGAAAATACAAGTTAAATTATATGTGGTTACACAAGCGGTCAAAAGTAATTCTCATCAACGTTTGTTGTATATGTTCAGTCAGATGCTCAGCAAGATGATAACAAAAGCTCCAGTGTAGTTCAGTGGAAAGAGAGAATATGGACTATTATTTTATGCAGTGTGTCCAGTCATGTGATATTCATGTCTTAACGCTTTCCACAATAGCCCTCTAGCATCTGCATCTCCATCACTTATTGATATAAGTTATGGTTCTCCAGAGTTTGTAGGGGAAAAGGATCAAACAGGTAGTTTAAGTTCCTGTTGAGGTTTCTTGGGAGCTCATCTACCTGCATTCCACAGGAGCGCTGCTGTTCCTTTCGCCTTTGCCTCCAAATGCTGCAGCAGTGTCCGCTGCAGGTCTCCCAGCCGCAAGCCACTATTTGAGCGATCGCTATTTGAGCGATACTGCCAAGGGGAAAATAGAAGCTTCCAGGAGGCCATCACTGTGCTCCTTTTCAAACCAGCAGAGCTGTGGTACAGTAGTGCCAAGCTCCTGATGGGGACACAGATACGCTCTTTTCCCCATTCCATAGTTCTGCGGTTGCTATTCTTCATTTTGTGACTCAGGAACATCAGTTTATGGTCAGAGTCTGGATCTAACAGAGGTTGCAAAGAGCTGTTCCAGGTGCAGCCTGGAGCCATCCCCTCAGGCTGCTGCTTGAAGATTTCTCACAACAGCATCATGAATTTCAGGAACCGTTTTTGAGTCTCTGGCTCTCTTGACACAGTTTTGGCGTGTGGTGAAATCAACTCAGTAATCTCTCAACTATTCATGACCAGCAGGAAATGAAAGCTGGTCATTTGCCTTCATCTGTCTTCTGAGAAAAGGACTTTAAACTGGTGCTGGCACTGAGGGACTGAGTGGAGTAGCCCAGCAGATTATAATAGAACTCCATCCTCTCCCACACTACAACAGGGCTCCCGTTTGAAAACTTACAAGAAGCTACTGCTTCAGGTAGCTGGGACTGGTGTCCAAGTCACTGTGACTATAGACAGAATTGATGTGAACATTGTGGAGACAGAAGGAAGACCCTTGCATCTGAAATAATGTGCTCGCAGTGCATAAGCGAGGTCAGTTTTGCTTACGTCGGTGCTGACTTGCCAGGTTAGTTCTTGAATATATATTTTCACAAGGTAACACTGGAGACCAGATGCTCTCCACTGTGGCATGCACTCTGCATACCAGCTGCTTTAGCACATCCTACGTGTACTGAACACACTTAGGAAATCATGCTTTAACACTTTGGATGTTATAAGTGTCACCTCAGTATCACTCATGCTGTCCTGGCCAGTGGTAGTAATGCTAGGCCCTTTAAGAAAGCTAGATGTTTGTTTCTGTTAACTCAAAATCTCTAAGAGATGGGTGAGGGAGATTACAAAAATTATAAGATAATACTAACATAGACAGCTGATGCTGATTCAGCTGCAACATACGACAATTTTTAGTCATCCTTCAAAGGATGCTAATCTTTATCTTGGCACGCTGATAAACAAAACCACACTCACAGGATACACAAATGACTCATCCCGGAGGGCTCCGCTTCTTCAGCGCTAACGTGACATTCCACCTAAAACACACAAATGCAGAACAACATTTAAGGCTGGGGATGGTATCCCCGTCTGTACACTCCACTGCTCTTGCAACAGCCTCCCTCCCGACCTTGTCTACAGTGTAATAGCTCCTATATTCTGCTCGTAGGACTGTAAGAGAAACACAATGCAACTAGGTCACAGATGGAGGCTGTCATTTCAATAAGATGGCCAGAATCAAAGCATGTGCATTCAGGGAGATATACATTTTGAAAGGAGATGCTAAGAAAGTTCTCTTCCTTAACTTTACTGTGACCTAAATTAAAAACAACCAGCGACCCACATCCTTAATCTTACTACTTAATCATTTTCCAATGAGAGAGAGACATTTTTGTCTCATTTCATTCTGGTTTTGGTTGCTGCATTTTATTACTAAAATGGGAGGAAGGATGGTCTTGTGATTATAGTCGCAAGCTACGAGTCAGGAGATCAATGTTTAGCTTTTCAAAATGTTCCTTATAGCTTTGGTCTCTGTTTGCCCTAGGAAAGAGTGGATGACCTGCTTCCTTAGCTTACAGGATTGTAAGAACTTTTAAGCTGTGAAAAAATGCTTTCAAAGTCTCTGTCCACAATGTCAAGTCTTTAATGTGGCAAGGCCCTTGATTTCACAAGCAAAATTTTCTCAAACAAACGACCTTGGTCTGAAAAGGCAGGCATATAACAGAAATGAAAGGCAGAAATGTGTATGTTAGTGATTCAAGGGAAAGAGAAAGCCTGTCGTTCTTTGACTGTGGCACAGATGTTCCAGAAAAGTTAGTTGGTGGAAAAGCCATCGGTGATTCTACCACCAGAACTGATGTCAGAGCTGATGAAGACAGGCCATGATGTGATCAACACTAGGGAAATGCAGTTTATATACAGGACCTATTCAGAAGACCACTGGAGTCAGAGTGGTGTAATGTCATTGTCTGTTGTCAATCTGATCACTTAAGCCAAGACCTGCCATGTGTTCAGAGACACGTTTCCCATGGGAACATGGCATGATGTACTCTTCACTGGACGTTATCTATCCTTCATGCCTAGAAGAAGGCAGAATTGGGGCTAGTGCTCTACCTTCACTACATGCCCTTGTCCTCCAAGGTTTTATTCACAAACTTACAAAGAAACATATACAGCATCGTGCAGGATCCTCTCTTGTCCACCCCTGCCTGGTCCCTTGCTGTATGCACAGTGAGTCTGCACTGTCCTCAAACAGCAATTTCACTTAAAAGGTGGGTCTGGCGCATCAGCCTTAACTACAGCTGATGTGAAGTAAGAAGTCACTGTTCACTGTCTTACACAAAACAGACATTTAAAATTAGGGACCTAGCATTCTGGCTTTTTTCTGCTTTCTGTAATATTCCTCCATTGTTGGCCAAATTCTTCTTTGAATAGATTTTTTTAATTGTTCTTTCAATAGAGCTGCAAAAGGTCAGGAGCACCTTTGATATAAGAAATGCTGGGTTTAAAGTCTGGTGATTGGATCAAATTTTGGGTAACTAGGTCTAGTTGCATTGCCAGCAGAAAACTTGACTGCATGAATGCTCTGTATGCATCTAAATCACCGTGGCTGCTCATCTTGCAAGCAAGCTTGGAGTAAGCATTCAGTGGCACACCGATCGACACATGGCTCACCTATGAGATGCCATTCTCAGGTCATGGCCATGTAAATACAACAGGGCCAGTTCCCAAATATATTACAGGCTGAGCTTTCCCATAACAATGTGACATGGAAACACCAAGTAGTTTTACTCATGCAATCTTGTCAATCTCTTAACATTTCCACTGCGGTACTGCCTAAAGGCTAGCCTGTTCCGGGTCCCATTGTGCCAGGTGTGGTACAAATAAATGACCTCCTTCCTTAGAGCAGGTTGCAATGTTTGGAGGCAGGGGAGATCTTGCTGCATTCATTGCAGAATTACATGCTCCGTCTGACAATGTTCACCGCTTTGTGGTAAGCTTACTAGGAGAGAAATATAGAAAGCTAAAGCAGAAAGAGCTGCTGCTTGTAAAAGCATTGCCAGTCAGAAAGGATACAGCCCTGAGAGTGAATTCTGGCTGCCTCGAGCTGTTGGAAACTTCTGAGAGGGCAGGCTGTGGCAGGAAATAAAAAAGCACATTGAATAAATCACTTGATGCTCTGATTAAGAGGCATGGGACTGTGTATCATGTGATAGTTAAAGCCGTAAGCTCCAGCCTTGAAGATATTATTCGGTACACGAGCAGTCTGAATGGGCAGATGGTATTCATGAGCAGGATTACTATTTCTAGCAAAACAGGTCAAACCAAGTCACTTAGAAATGGAATTAAAATTTAAAAATGGTTATCTCTGAAGGTGTATGACTTTTTAGAGAGAGCTAATGAATATCGGGCTCATAATTGCGTCATTTTAAATAATAAAATCATTCTGTGTAATAGAAAAAAGCTTTGCTTTTGTTCCGTTTCTGTGAGGTAACCACACACACGTTTTCCAGCATGAAATCTGCCTCCAAACAGGAATGGATCAGCTGTCTGCTACTGACCAAAAGTATTAATTTTCCTAAACTACCCAATAAGGCCACAGCCTGAGTGACATTATGTCATGAGTAAAAGTAAACACTACAAAAAAAGCATGGTTTGCTTACAGCAATGCGTGCCTTTCTGAGCGCTACACAGCCTCACTTTCCTACGGCATTTCTGTAAGCAGGCGCCTTGATGGGTGGCTCTCAGCCAGGGGTTCAAGCAGGCTGCACGCGCAGCTCACGGACAAGAGTCTCTGCCCCACAAAGGTACAGAAACATTAAAATCAACCATGTGGCAGAGGTGCAAGACAGAGGGCTCACATATTACTTCTTATGGCAACAAGGGGACAACTTTGCTACCTCTGGTTGCTGGCTAGTCTGGAGCAGAGGGCAGGAGGAGTTGCTTTTGCAAACACAGGTTCCAGCAGCCCCTCAAAAACCTCAGATCTCCCCACAGTGACGAAGGAAAAGTGATGGAGATCCTAGGGTAACAGCAAAAGCCAGGCAGCTGCTTACAGGGGCAGGATGACAAGTCAGTGCAAAGTCCCTGCAAATGACTGGAAGGTGCTTTGGAAAGGGCCTCGGGGAAGGAGGCATCCTTATGCCTTTTCTACATGAACATCAGCCTTCTGGGACCATTTCTCACAGACTCATCCCCAGCATTTTTCTTTGCTGTAAGACCCCCGCCAAGCCCCAGCACATAAGCAGAGTATTAGCAGGAAAACTGTATCTTGCTTGATTTTAATGGACACCAAACACCTGGGAATTTCAAGTGCTCTACTTTGTCTTCCTGAGCCTGGGTGAATGAGACCCTGCTCTGCTCCCCACAGTGTGGCTCAGTGTCTCTTCAGCCGTGGTGCCGCCTCCAAATCCCCTCGGCACCAGCTGACATCAGGCTTTGGAGGCAAGCCTGGGAAGTCTCACTCAAGCCTGTGTCTTGCCCCAGAAGCCTGCAGACAGGCGATGAGCAGCAGCCTGCTCTGGCAGGCTGGGCCAGCCAGGGCTGTTGAAGGAGGCAGGCAGCTCCCTCACCTCCGGCAGGGGAGGAGGCAGCAGGCAACAGCCTCACAAGCTGTAGCAGAAAGAGGCCACCAGCCTGGGACAGCTCTGCTCACTTGTGAGAAACAGGGCGGTTCGTCCCTGCTCCTCCCATGCCACTTTGGCATCACCAGTCCTAGGAATGTGAGGAAATTATGCCTGGGGCTGCCACCGAGCCTGTAAAGGCTTGGGCAAGAAAACAGAGTGCCTTGCTCCACTGACTCTTGGAGGTATGGTATGGAAATCCATGGAGCTGCAGGAGAGCAGAGGTTGGGTAAAAGAAAGAGGTGAAGACTTAAGGGAGTTGTCACAGAATTAATTACTGCTTGAAGTGAATGCTCATCAACAGGCAGCTCCTGGATGAACTGTGATTTCAGCTGGGTCTTCAGAGGCAGCATCTGCAGCAGGGACCAAAATCACCTTGTTCCATCCATGCAGGAGGGAGGGCAGTGCTGGCCCTATACAGGGGCTGGTCTGGTCAGGCAGCACCAAGGGGGCTCAGATTGCATTGGGACCTTTGAGTGGTGGGCACTGCACAAACTCACAGTAAGTCAATCTTTGTTCCAAAGGGCTTGTGCTGCAGGTAGCTCTGCTGGTAAAAAGATGAAGAAGAGAGGAGACAACAGATCATTGCAATTTTTTCTGGGGGAGGAAAGGAAGTATACCGGGAAACAAAGGCTGAAGATGGTAAACCATGGACAAAGGACAAGTGGAAGAACAGGCAATGAAGCTGTCTGGAAGGGAAGGGACTGGGAGGAAGGGACGGCAGAGAGTTTGGCTTGATAGCCAATCTGCAGAGCAGGTAACCAGGGACACAGCATAGTCCAAGCACAATGTCAGCCTGTTTTGCCTCCCTGCTTTTGCTTAAATGAACTCCCTGCATCAGCCAGCGCTGCCTCTGGTGCCAGAGAGACAGAGGCTGGTATGTGCAGAGCACATGTTGAGCACCATGACCCTGAAGAGAAAGACTGTGTGAGATCAATATCACACCAATTTCTGTGCCAGAAGGTGCAAAGCAAACAACTACGTATTTTGGCTGATTGCTATATATAAAAGAGACAACCTTGGTCCCAAAGTGACGGTATAACTCATTCTGCGGTGATGCTTTTATTCCAAGCCTCAGACTCTTCTGCAACTAATGAAAACATACTTCGTGTTTCTTCTACTTTTGCCCACATGTGAATTTATTATGTGTGATGACTTGTGAGAAATACCAAAGCGAGGCTTTTGGAAACTAAGGCCGTGCATTTAACCACAAGACACAGTGTAAGCAGGGTCTTTTGTGTGCCTCACTCAGCTACGGAGGGCCATGGAGCGTGGGGGCGGAGGTGCTGCAGCAGTTTGCCGCTCACAGGCACACGTTGCTTCTTCTCTGCGCCCAGTCTTTCAGCAAATGTGACAAATGCTGGCAGCTCTGGTGGTGCCACTGCAGCATGCATTGGCCAATGGCTGCTCTTTTTAAAGGACACTTATTGATTCTTTGTCTCTTATGCCTTCCTATTTTTCTTTTCTTTTTTTACATAAGCTGCAGATCAAGGTATGGAGAGCAAGAACTAGCAAAGGGAAATCAGTGACATTCCTTTCTGTCTCATGGAAACAAAAAAGGTTGCCAATTTGTAGGCAAATATGCAAAGAACTGAATCTAAGTGCCCTCATTTGAAGTTGTAAACAGGATTTAAATGCTGCCTTGGCCTTGTGACTTCTCTTTGGACTTCTACTATCCATAATTCATTATTTGTTGCATGTGACTCATTGGTTAAATCATATGCGTTTTTTCTGCTATGCACTATCCTGCTAGTGAGTTTATCTAAAACTGGTCTATGAAAAAAAGCTCCCTGAAATATGAGTAGAAGAAAACCCCTTTTGCAAATGTTGGTAGAAAATAAAAGGAAAACAGAGGTAGGGTAAGTTTGAGCAAAGATGTCTCTTGGATGGGTAAAAGATTTGGAAATTGTTTCTTTCCTTTTTCATTCACATCTTGTCAAGCCATGCCAATTCACCCAGAGAGAGACTAGGCACAAGATATGCAACAGTTTTGTCTGATACAGATAAACTTCTCTTTTACCGCATTATATGGACAGTTTCTGTGCTGTAATTTGAACTGTGGATCAAGTAAATGTAACAAAGACACAAAGCATTAGTCAGACTTCAGTAGGCACAGGTCCCTAGATTCAGTTTCCAAACTTTCCAGTTTGTGGCAAGCATCAGATATCATAAGCCTTACATCTATTCTTTTAAAAGGATTCAGTTGTCTGAAGGGAACCTAAGAATGCCAGTGACCAATTACAGTATGCAGGTAATTAGGTTGCTTGCTCTTTTTTGCCTCCTTCCTCCATTTATCAGATTTTATTGTAAATTCTAGCTTGTCACTTCATGTGCACCTTTATTTAACAGCTTCCAGCAAAGGAGCAGCATCTGATGGTTTGACCCCAGCCTCTCAGAACGATAAAGAGTAATTTGGGCTTTGCAGACCATATGCCCACTACTCAGGTGCACCTTGATTTAGACTGAGGTGTCATCACCTCATCTTAATGCTGGAGTAATTCAGAGAGGCCTTAGTGTAAGTGCGCACCAGGGTCCATGCAGCAAGATGACCAACATGCAAATGAAAGATAAATAAATGACAAACTGCTACAGCTTCAGCTTGCAGGGTGTCAAGTAACTCTTGGAAAGTGTTTAGCACTTTCCACTTCAGTTAATTTCCATGGAAGCCGAGAGATTTCAGCATGGCCAGAATAGCTCCATCGCTTTGTAATACTGAGCCTTAGAGAGAGAAAGGAGCAAGGAGCTGCAGAGCCCCAGGACTGCGGGAGCTTTGCCTGTGTGAAGCTACACACTGGGTACACACGCCTCTGGCCATGACTTCCGCAGCCTGTTGTCTTTCTATGGCAGATAAATGGAGGTCCCAGGCACTCCAGCCTCTGAAATATTACTGAATAAATCCAAGGCGGTGTCTGTCTTGTTTAAGGATTAAATTCTCATTTTTAAGTCTAACTGTCCTGAGGAAAACCCTCCTTGCCTCCATCTCCACAGTGCAGGCAGTGTGTTTGCCTATAGACCACTTATGGTATAGGTATCGCTATCATGGCAAAGGTGACAAGTTTACTGGCATCTGCTGTACACACACAAGGAGAATTTTCTACTTATTATCTCTGCTTTTAATATCTGCACTGATTTGTGCTAATGGGTCAGGTTCATTAAGAAAAGGTGCATTTATCAAAGCTGGTGTATTTATTTTAGTGAATATTTACATATGTACTCCCGCAGCAGCTGTGTACATGACAGACCAAGCATAGTCAGCCTAACAGTCCAAACAGACCATGAAAGGCAGCAAAAATAATTCTCCAGGTTCCAGCAGAACTTAAATCACCTCCTTTAGTCACTCCGATACTCAGTAACTTTCTAACTTTGTTATGCAAATAGTTTACAAAGAAGTTGGTGTTTTTATATTGCTTCTCTTCAAAAGGTTTGTGTCAGTGTGTGTCTCAGGCTGGGGCTCACTCGTGTGCTGCCATGCCTGCAGATCCCCAGGGGTGTGTAAAGCCTCCAGTGGCCGGGATGAGCATTTACCTGCATAGGTGACACTGTGGGATCTGGACTCACGTATGGAAGTAGTGGGCTGTGGGGTCAACTTCTGACTAGGACATTCCTTTTCCTTGCACTATTGCATGAAATCACAGAATTCTCTCTAGCTTGGTTGTAACACTGACTGTGTGCTACAGGCTGAGACGCTTGGGATTTCACTAAATGGATTTGCAGAGACAGGAGAAACTAGTCACTAAGCATGAGGAGTGCTGCTCAAGCGACAGATTTAACAGTGCCCAATGGAGATGCCTCATTAAACTGATACAAACCTGATAAACAGAAGAGCTGCTAATTGTCAAAAGGAGTTAAGCAATGAAAAGTGGCAGAAAGCCAAGCAACAATACTGAGTCTCCATAATGCAAAAGGAAACTACCCAGCAAATCCCCTGTTTGTAATACAAGAGGGAGGAAGAGACAGACACCTTTTAAGATGATGATTTGCATTGTATTAGTAATCCTTCATGTACTTTTTTTTACTGAAGCTATTTAAATAAATCCAGTGGATAAAAGATGGTCACAGAAGTCATGTTGTTTTAAAAATATAAGCCAAGTGATTCTCCTCTGGAAATAAAAAAGAGGCTCTAAAAGTATTTTAAAAATGACAAGGGGAACTACTTTCCATAAGTCTGTTGTACTCCATTCTATGAGGAGAACGTGCGGGTATTTTCAGGAAAGGGAGAAGGTGCCACAGAAGAGAAACATTACACATGCACTTGCATTTCCAGCTCCTGGAAACCTGAAACACTGGGATGAAGATGGTCACTATGGTTACAGACAGAAGTGAAAGCTCCCTTTGAAGAGAGCATCAGCTGCTGTTGCTGAGCGAGGCCCACAGACGGTCGGTGAAAGATGGGAGAGAGCGGCAGCCCTTCCCTAGCCTGCAGAAGAGGATGCCCATGGTGATTCAGAGGTCTCTCAAAACCGTGTCCTGCTGACTAGCAGAAATACTGCTGTAATGTACAGAGTGCGGCAGGGCTAGCACAAACACAGCACAGACAGTGAGACTGTCTCTGAGAAGCTGATCTGCCTCTCTGATGCAAAAGCAGGGAACAAAGTGGGCATTAACACACAGCCACCGGCACTTAGGCAGTGGCCATAAGCAAAGCAGCCACCTTCTTCAGAGGTGGGGCTGAAATGGGGATAATGACTGAACGCCATAGGGCCACATCCCAATGCAAACCAGTTCTTTTCTTTGCCTGTACTCTGCATGATTTAGTGTTTGCATAACAAAAGTGTCCAGTCAACACAACAACATGCAGGGACTTGGATGTTCCCGAGTCAAGGACTCTCTGGCACAAGTTACTGCTCTCAGCCCAAGTGTGGGCAGACAAGGATGAAATCAGACCTACCACAACTGGAGTGAATTTTGTCCTTATATAACACTGTTTTTTGGAAGGAATCATTCCAAGTGATACTCCCCAACTGTATTATTTGTGCAGTGAGTCAGGAAGCCTTGCACGCCGCTTGTGATACTCTGCCCACTTCTGCTTGGGTTATGTCTGTGTATGCACATGGATATCACGCATCATTTTACAAATTGCTCTAGCTGAACTCTCAGGGAAATATATCATTAACAGTTTTCCCAGTCTTGTTATTGACTTGGTTAACCATTAACAGAATCACCCTTTTTACAAAGTCCTCACAAAGTCCATAAAGTGTATGTAAGCACACGGGGCAACTTTCTTCCCCTCAGCACACCAGGCTCTGGTCTTCAAGGGTGCAGGTGATCAGCTGCAGACTCCTGAAATGTTGTTCCATTTGCACCTGTGAACTGGAAATATTTAACTCCTTGCTTTATGCAAAACTTCAAGAGCCCTGGGACAACTCTTTTGTACCCCTACCTAAACACTCATTGAGGAACAAGGGGCTTTGGGTATTATTTTTATGAACTATGTTTGGGCTTCTCCAGCTTCCTGTGTGCTGCTGGACAGGGGAGAGGTGAGAAAATAGTTAATCACTAGCCTTGACTGTTGAAAGTGAAATGTGGGCAAACAGTAGCCAGGGCAGGCTGGTATGAAATGATCTGTCAAGAGCTGAACGAGCTGTTTTCCTGAAGGAAGAGCACCATGGTGGAGATAACAGAAGGTTTGATAACTGAGGAGTAATTTCAGTAATTAAAATTTTAAAAGGACATAGCCATAGTAGGCAAAGATACATAAGAAGAGGCGCACAGAGGGAGAGAAAGTAGCAAGATGTTTCCTGGGAAAAGCAAAGCCTGTTGCGTGACTACTGCATCTGTAGGCATAATCTGAATTTTGACTCAGCCCTCTAATCAAAGGACACTGACAACTATGTCCAGTGAATTAAAAAATGCTGGCTTGTTTTGAAGAGGGAGCTGCATCACTACAATTATTTCTGATAGCACTACTTGCCTGGAAGGTATGTGCCTTAAAAAACAGACTCCTTGGCATGTCCATGGAAATGAGTAAGAGCTTGACTCACGGACCTTGTCTTGAGGGATCTGGTGGACCCACCCCATGAAGAATCTACATTGCTCTTGCTTTAGGGTATATTTGGAGAGACTGTAAAAAAGGCTGGGATCTTGGGAAGAAACTGTGACAACTCTTCCCTGAGGAGGAACCTATCATACGCCCTCGAATTGCATTATCATCCAGTTGCATTTCCCAAGTTTTCAAAAAATATTTTTCTGTATTGTGCGGCAATGTGAAAGGCTCATCAATTAACCACCCATGGGACGGGAAAAGTGAAACTTTTTTGGGAAGCTACATGCCTTATGGCTTTGGCACAAGCTGATCTCAGAACCATCAAAAGGGGATGGCGTCTTCTCCCCTGCCCTGGCCTTCTCTCCCTTCATCCTCTTCTGGCCCTGTGCTGCCAAGCCACAGGCCTGCCCCAGCTCCCTGACTGGTCCCATAAGTAGCAGTGGGCAGAAGGGAGCACTGGGGACTGGGCAGTGGGAGGGACGTTGAGAGGAAGGAAGACCTCTCTTTCTGCTGGCAGGGAGGTGTTGTAACAGCTTAGTCACAACGTGCAGCTTTGGGTGCTGAGAAAAGTACAAACACATTGGTAAATGTATGAAATAAATAGTCAGGGTCACAGGGAAATCACTTCTCCCTCTAGCTGCCTTCAGCTGCCACACTCCAAAGTAGCATATGAGTTGTGAGAAAAGGTTGACTTTCAAGCTGCGGGCTCCATTTCAAGCCCAAGGTGATAAACCTCCATAAAATGACTTATAATTTAGAAACTGAAATTATGCCTTCAAGAGACAAAGACGTTCTGACACCAAGAGACCATACCACACATGCTTCCCAGCCCCAGCTGGGAAATTTTAAAAAGACATAGCCATAGTAAGCAAAGATACATAAGAAGAGGCACACAGAGGGAGAGAAAGTAGCGAGATGTTTCCTGGGAAAAGCAAAGCCTGTTGCGTGACTACTCCTGCATCTGTAGGCATAATCTGACGCGCTGCCAGCAGCAGCTGCACCCCTCACTCTAGGGGTGCTCTCCCTACTTTGCAAGGTGAGGCCTGGTGAAAAATGGCAAAAAAGACTCTTCTTGCATTAAACATAATGTATATTGAAGCCATATTTACAACTTGCTCAGAAAAAAACAGAGAGGGTTGGTTTCACAGGTAGTGATGAGCAAATACAATTAAAAATGCAGACTAAACCCAGAGAGAAAGCAGGTGCCTTTTTCATACAGTATGACTTCCTAGCCATAAAACAGACGAGGCATTTGTCATTCAGAACAGAATAAAGAAGGTTGGAGGCAAAAAAAATGCCACAAAGATCCATTTTACATCTAGAAGATGCAGGCAATAAAGTCATGACTCACGCTTAACAAGTTCATCTGCTGTTTTGTGACTAATGCATTAAATTATAATTCACGAATGTCCTACTCTTTAGGATTTTACTAAAAGCTATTTGCTGAATTAGAGTTAGAGATAGCAAAATGAAGTGAAAAAGCAGGGCCTTTTAGAGAAAGGGAAGCAATCAGCACTAATGGATTTATTGTGCAAAAGCCCATGTGGTTGAAAAATCATGCACGTACACACACATCTGGCTGCTTCAGCTGTTGGCAGTCATGAATATAGCTTGCTGATGCCAAACAAAAATCCATACCAATACAATAATTTATTTATTCATTTTTATAATGTAGATCTCAAGACATTAGCCACAACTGTAGCAACAACAGAAAACAAACAGCTAGCTTTTCCAAGAGAAAGTTAAATTTGAACAAAAGTTAATCAAAGTCCATGCTAAATAACTTAGCTAATAGATTGGCAGGGCTTACCCACTGAGTCGTAGAGGCACTGCTCCAACATTTGCAGCGATAACAGTTGGGATATCACTTCCAAAAGAAAGAAACTTTCTGATCCACAACTCTGGCCCCTGCATATAGGTCAGAAGCGCATGTACCTTTGTTACTGCATATACTTAGCACGTTGTCACACCAACAGCATATGTAAAGGAAATACAACCTTAGAGTTAGAGACACATAAGTACCAAATATTTATCTAAAAGGTATAAAAAGAAAAGTTTTGAGGGGGGTAGAGGTGGTAAGTGGATAGAAATCATCAGGTAGACTCATCTTAGGTAAATAAGCTAAATCTCTGCTCAGCAATATAGACAAGGCGATCATATTTAAAAGGTGCATGTAGGAAAACATTTGCTTGGTGCCTGCAAGGAAAAGGAACAATTAAGCTGGGTACTTGGCTGTTGGGATGCAATGTCAGAGCTCAGAATTATTTATCTTCCCTTCACTCTGCTCATTAGCACCTGGTACTTCTCATGCTCTAAGGTTGTCCTCTCAGCCATGCCAAGTCTGATGGGTTCACCATTAGTTTCATAATATGGGATTATCTTTCATAAAAGCCCAGCTCTTGCATTTATGTGGTCACTGAAGAAACCCCACTTCCCCTTTAAAATTTACTCACATCCTCAGAGTTAAAGGTCCAAGCACGGAAAATGAAAGTGCTAAAGTCTCAGGAAACAGAGGGCTAAAAAATAAATTAATATTTAGCATCTTCAGAAACATCATGAGTTCTAAAGTGATTGTCATTATTTTCCATAGGGAGACTGATTCATGGCTTGTGTGGCTCTGGTATGATAAGCAGAAGCTTACGTAGCCTTCCTCCCCCAGCAGTAGACAGGAGCTAAAGAATTCTGTTTTCTGAGGCAGGTTAACATCACGCATAATACAGCAGGAGTCTTTTTACCAGAAAGAGAGCTGATGACACATGCCCATTTTTTAAAAAACGAGAATTTACCACAAACACATATTTCCTTAAAAATTCCAAAATTAAGTTCATTTACACTTCAAACTGTTAAACATTTAGTTGTGCTTTAAAAATCTGCAGGGTTTCCATTTTTTGGTTTGTTTTCTTCCCCCCCCACTTGCCACCACTGCTTGGCAGAGGTTATCAGAGGAATGCTTTCAGAAGATTTCAAGCTCTGGTTAGTGATTCTTAAATAACTCCCTATTTAAAAATTGCACAATCGGGGAGGCGGGGGGCGGAAATCCTTGAAAAAAATCAGTATGCTTTGAAAATTAATGATGAGAAGTGATCCTGAATAACATTTTTTAAAAGTAATGATTTACAACTACAACTAATGCTTACAATTCCTTACAGATTGCCCCATTATTCCCTGATTAACTGTGATCATATCATGAATAAACCAGGAAGTGTTACAGAAAAAACGAGTAATAGATTATCAACTTTAATGGGAAAATTGTATCTTTAATGGTTTCTTTGCAAGAAAATGGATTAGAAATCCATTTTGAAAGGACAAGTGAGATCATTTTACACATTTCTTTTCCTTCTAAGTAGTGGAGCTGTGTGGAGGCATGTCTTGCAAGCGTGCAGCATCTGGCTCTGATAACAACTCTGGGCACCCACAGAATTTGCCACTTTTAGATCAGCATGGTACATTTAACACAACAGGACACATCAAATGAAAAGCAGCATATATTCATTTCAGCGCAGAGTGGGTAGGTTGAGATGAGTTAAATGAAGCTACGATTCTATCCATGGTACATTTTAATTATGTGCTATGCTTTGAATATAAAAAAAAAGACCTAGTTTACCCAACATTTATATAACATTTTTCCTCATTTGGATTTTATTAACAGTGTCACCCACACTGAAATCACAAGGAGAGGGGGGAAAAAACACACCAAAGTCCATTTAAAACCACTAATTAGCTGGGCAATCTGATTATACATTCACAACAGCTGTTGCCTTCTTGGGGTTTCAGTGATCAGCTGTGTAAACAAATGCACGTTGGGACATATTAAAAGAAGGAACAATCTTTTCTGTGATTAAAAAAACCAAACCAACCAAACAAAAAAACTCAAAGGTGGAAAAATTTCATGAAGGTATGGAGTACATACATAAACCTGCACAGTCAAAATTGCCTTTAGTTTTCCCGAGGAGCATTTAAAACATCGAAAATAATTTCCTGCTAATACATGATTTACTACCCTGACAAAGAACACTGAGTACTTTCCTGAATCACAGCCATGCAGGGTTTTACTGCATACAGCAGCTCTTTGTTTCACTTATAATTATCAGTCAGGATTTGCAGCTTTGGCCTTGTTCCCCCTGAAGACAATGGGAGCCATGTTATTGATTTCAAGGACACGCAAGTGTCAGTAGCTTTTCCATCCATAGCAAATACATTCATGCAAGAACATGCCAACTTAGGCTCTAGTTACTTAGTTAAAATTGTACAGGAAAATAGTACATCTTTAACTGTGCCTTTCTTCCTGCTCCCAGTGAAGACAGCCACTAATACCACTGACTGCAATTTCCCTTTTTGTCTTAAGACATCAGCTTTCATGCTGCTCCTACCTCTACAGGACCTGTTCTAAGACCTGTGCTACTGCCTAGTTTGGGAGGACTTTTTAACCAAGAAAGTTTCGAACCTGAGGTCCTCTGAAGGACGACGTACTTCATTTTCCCTTGAATAGAGGGTGACTGATTCAATTCCTTCATACACCGTGGCTGAGGAAGAGTGGTAACTTCAGCCAAAAAACAACAGCCAGCCAGCTAGTGTAAATCACACAATGCCAATATCATATGCTGCTTTTAATGTCATTTTAAAAGTGGTCTGTTCATGCTATACTAGCATTCATGTCTGAGCTGGTGCAGGAGGCAGTTCCTCGTAGATTGTCCTCATGTCTATTCCAGAGGGAACATAAGTCACTATAATAAAATTCAAGTCTACCTTCCCTCCCTTCACATGATCACAGTTTCCCGGAAATCTTTTTCATGTCATCCCTTAGTTGTAACTGGAGATCAACCCCTCAAAAATTCTGAAATCCCACCTCTTCAGGCAAGACCATACAGCCGGTAAGTCACATTCACTCCAAGCATCTTCAATTAACAAGCAGGGTTGGAATACAGTAAACACATTAGAAACTAAAGTAAGTTCCAAAATCACAACCCTAATCACTGACCTGACTTCTGTGACAACTTCCATAGGGAAGACATGTCTACTTATTCCTGATTCATCACAGAGAAGGCAGAAAGAACTGTGTTTTGGCATCAAAAGAGTCACGTTTTGTCCCCAAAGTTAGGAACTCCAGCTTTTAAAAGCAAGCTTGTGAAAGAGTTTGACATTTACTGATATTATCTAATTTGTTACATACCGACATCAGGGGCTCAGAGAACTTGTCAATCTGTGGGGGTTTTTTAAACTCCTGGTTGTAAATTACTCATTCTACAGGCTGAAAAATATTTAATTAGTAGTTTTTAGTATAAAAATTTTGTAATGAAGCTATAAGAGCTGAGTATACTATTTGGTTTCTTTTCAAACAGAAAACAGAAATACCTATGAGCATTATTATACATTCTGTTCCTGAGAGATTTAGCATCCCGATCTAATAATGCAAATAAATATTTGGCTTTGATCTCTTTTACCTTCTGTTGCTCTATAGGTAATGATGTTGGGTGTCTTCACTGATACTGTATGAAATCTGCAACTCTATTTTTGTAAAACAGAAAGTAGCTAATTAGGACTTTGCTGCCTTTCATATTTGCTTGGAGCTTTCAATTCTGAATTTTCAGTTTACTTGAAACTAAACACCCTGAGATACGCCTATTTGGTATGGGGAAAAGCCACAGACCAGCTCCCTGTAGATGACTGTCTTGATCCTGAAACTGTCTAGAACAACTGCTTCATCTCCAACCCCATTATTTTTTGTTAATAGTGCAGAGGAAGGAGACCTACATTTTATTCAAAAGAGAAATAAACTAAACTAAAATGCTTCATAAACTGTTGCTACTTTCTGTTGTGAAGAACTCAGGGTTATTACAGTTGTTTCATGTGCTTTGATAGAACTTGCTTCTGTTACAAACTCAGCAGATTTTAGGGTTTGTTTTATAAACACATTTGCTTCCAATTGCCAGCCTGGTCCTCAAAATAGGATATTCTGCAAATGCAACTTCAAAAAAAAAAAAAAAAAAAAAAAAAAAAAAAGAAGAAGGAAGCAAGGAAAGATAGCATTTTGCAGTCAAACCAAAAAAAACCCAGTACGCATTAACTGGTGTGAGAAATTTTTGTCGTCACTGACCCACCAGGCAGTGGTGCCATGGTACTACTCCATCACCAGAAGGTCCAGCTGAAGAGGTTCCTACACCCAGACAGCCATCCCGTCCTCTCCTCTAGAAGGTGAAACTGCGTCACCAATACAGGCTCTCTCAGACACAGAATCAGCTGCAGCAGGGAGAGAGAGAGAGGAATATTGTAAGGCAGATTTGTCACCACGTGTCTGTAACATAAGGGTACAATCTTAGCTACTCTGCAGTGTAACTCTGTGCAGCTCTAGAGTCTTATTGTGTTGACACTCACACTTGACAAGCTAATTCAAGATGAGTTTGCTTGTGCAGCAGTTTATTTGAATTAGTGCTGCAATGAAAGCAAGCACTCCAGTGCTATCGCTGAGCTTTCATTCTTGAGCATGGAGTACACTGTGAGGAGTACACATATTTTATTAAAGCTTAAGATTCCTTCATTCTCTTCCTGTATTCCATGGAAAGTATTTGCTTTATCCACAGGCTTTGGACTCTATTTTTTTTTACTGTGGGCTACTAACTCTTCAGGTTTTACTCATTACACAACAGATGATACTATTAAATGTGTTATGCCTAACAGCCTGAGCATTGTTAAATCAAATTACAAAGATTTCAGAAAAAAACACCTGCTTAAATACTCATGGTAGCTGATGCTATTAAACTATTGGACATGGACTGATCGCTATAAATAGAGTTACGTAGTTACAACATTTAAGGAGTAGAATAATAACCCAATTCTGCTAATCACTCAATTTCCTTTATGTATGAAGTGGCTGCAGTTTTGTACTCCTACTTTATAAAATAATCTCTTTGCAAGATGTACTGGAACGAAAAATATTATACATATTGTTGCAAAAGAGAAAAGTGTCATGATATATGACCTATGGCACCATATATAACTTGTCATGCATTAGGAGAACATGACCTGCACCTAAAATGAATAGCTTCTATGCATGGCTCATTTATGAACGGCATGTGAAATCGTCACCCAGACAGCATTAATATACATGAAATCCACCACCGGCTCCTAAGAGTTGCCTTCTGTCTCTTCTCAACTAGACAAAAGTCAGGCCATTAGAAATCAGTGTTTCTCTACTCTGGTGAAAGCACACAGGGGCCGTGCCTCAAGTGAAGAACAAGAGAAAGCTTCTTCAAGCTTCTCTACCATACATTACAATGTGGACAGAAAAAAAATATCAAAAATTCTGAAAAAACATGAATGAAACCTTGAAATGCTCAGAAGGCACTGCTTCTGCACGTGTGATGTTGTACCTGTAAACATAACCCCAGAGTACTATTTAGCTGGACTTCTGTGAGAAGGCATAGTGAAACTGGAGAGGAAGTCTGAAGGGTCTGAACAGGTCTCAAGGGCTAAAGAGGCCATTATTTGTCTGGTCTTAGCTAGGGGTGCCCAAATTGAGAAGTACAGCCATAGGACAATGCTCCATCCCTGCCTGGACCCAGTAGGTCTTTTAACCCATACAAGAGAGACAGTGAAGCTGAGCATGGCATGCAAGGGCACCTCCCAGGGCACTTCAGGTTTCTGTGTGCCAAAAGTTTTGCTGAGCTGCTCAGCAGTTCTGCCAGCTGATGGTCAGACTGCTTCCAGTTACCTGGGAGACAGCCATGCATGCAGAAAAAGGTGGGTTACAAAGGTCTCAGCTGCACCTGTGAGACCCCTGCAAGAGCCATGGGACTTAACGATTTGGCAGGTGGAGCTTCACATGCCTTAATTACTGCTTAGATGTTGACTGAAATAAACACTTTTCAGCAAGGAAAAAAAAATGCCACTTCTGTGTTTTTTCATACAGAGCTTGGCCCAACTAACCCTGCTGAAGCTGGACACTAAAGTCCTTTTACAAATGCAGAGTCAAAAGACAGCAAGGGAAAGGATGAGCAGTGTAGTGTCTCTTGCAGAGAGGAACGCTGCAGCAGAACTCCCCTCAAGGGCTGCCAAGGGTCTCCTCTGCTGGCAAGCAACAAGCCTCCAACAGCTCAAGTAGAGTTTATTGTGTAGTTTTCTTCCAGCCATAATGTTTCTGTGGTGTGCACGTCTGCACATTAACCACTAACTCGTTTTATGTCATTGAACAGCAAGAAGTGGATAATAGTCCTCTTTTTCACCCTTTATCTCTACTAGTGGGAATGCAGAGTTGGACTATCCGTGAGCCAGCTTGTTTTCAGACACAAGAGGAAGCAGAAGAAACGATCTTACACTCTAAAGCAGGAAGAGGGAACATATATATAGCCAACCTCTACCACCCACTATAAGCAAACTGTGCCTTGAGATAAGAGCGTATTTCTGAAGAAATCACCCAACATCATTTTTGAAATGAAGAGGTGTGAGCTCACATAGCGTGACTCTTCCTCTCTCTGTTTGCCCCATAACTGTGTATAACACCACTGACATTTCCTGGCTATCTGCAAGTAGATTTGCATGCACAGCGATTTCAAAATTGAGGAGGTTTCAGATGAATATCATAGGAAATGTAATTTTTTAGATCAGAAGCAATAAACCAAATTTGAAGCAATGTATGGAAATTCTAAAACTTCTGTAATTGGCAAAACGCAATACTATTCAAGAATGAAGTTTTCCCATACAGCACTGAGCCAAATTTGTAGTGACGTACATAGATGAAGGGAAGAATCTGGTACAATTCAGTACATCATTATCACTTATATAACATATCTGACCGGGTATATGCAGACAGATGTGTTGTATGTATTGTTCAAACCCAATGTTTTCTGTTCAATTTCCTTGCTTTCCCTAAGAAAAATAAATAGAAAAAATATGTGATACTGGTTGTGAACTCCAATTCTAAATAGTTCTAGTTGGTTAAAATCATCCAAAGCCAATAAAAACCATTAACTGTTTTCCTCCCTAAAAATAGTAAGCAATCTATTAATATTTCGGGGAGTACAGGGTAAAAGTTATCTGATTTCTTTTAAATATTAAAAGTATGTAAGAATCTCTGAAAACTTATCTTTCTACAGCTGATGTTGGCTTAAATTCTGAATTTTTTTATCACATCTCAGTTTTCTGTCTTCTTTCATCGTCAGCATGACAGTGGGCTGCAACATGAACAGTCCACGCTCCTAGCTGCAGTGGAGCAGGCTGTAAGCAGAGAAGAGGAAGCTGTTGTCAGCGGCTGACCTGACTAGAGGAGAAAGCTGATGAGTCATGGAATCTCTGTTGATTTGGAGGTTAAGTTTGTGCTCTTGACAAGAAGGATTCTCCCCCACTCTTTGCCCCAGGAGGAAAACTAAAACATGAGCCTGATGGAGTTCCTCGTGCAAGTGGTTGTTTTAAGAAGAAAAGAAACCGTATGAAACTTGTTGATCACAATGAACATTTCATTAAACTAGACCTTACTTTTTGGTGCTCAGTACCACAGCCAGTTTTAGTTTGATACCTTCATTCACTTTTAGAAACTTAGAGATTTAAATTTTTACTCTTGCATTTCCACATCTTGACAAACAGCTGCTTGTATTTTTTGGTCTGAAAGTTCTCCAGTTTCATTCCAGCTGAAAATTACAAGCTCAATAAATTATCTACAACACCACAGTTTAGAAGGCAGAATAGAAGAGCTTTCTGATCCTTGCCGGGTGGTAGGAACAAAAACGTTCTGGTTTTTTTTTTCCTGAGAATTTGCTATCATGTTGCCCTGGGCGTCAGTAGCTCCAGCAGACAAAGCCAACAAAGCCAGAACAAGGGGAACCCTCCACTACCCAGACTAAGAAGTGCTGAAATTTATCACCCTTTCCAGAATTTTACTGGAAAAGATGCAATTAGAATAAGACAGCAAAAAGGAAGTGATCATGGCATGTCTCTTCAAAGACAATCAGCAACTGTACCTTGTAGACTGCCTAGAGATATAGGTCCTTACAGGACATACCCTTCCTTTATGCTTCAGAACAAGAGATTGCTGTGTGACTTACCTTCCCCCAGCTCTTAGAATGAGACTTCAATAACAGGAGTTGTTTTACTTCTACACAGACAGGAAATATCTGGTGATACTTCCACAACTGTTAAAGGTTTTCCAGTACCCCAAAGTATACACTTTAGGCTGCTGCCCTCTACCACAGGATGACTTCAGAAAGGTTGTTCTGTGGGTAAACAGACTTTTGCTGTACTGCCTTTGAAGTCAATGTTAGCATTTCCATTTGTCTCTGTAGAACTGACAGGTGGACAATTTCTAGCAAAGTACTTCACCCATCCCCTCTAAATTGAACGTTTTAAAACGAAATGCTAAAACATGAAAAGGTCAAAAAGCCCCACGTGCATTCGGGACTACACTAATCCCAGTTCCCAATGCTTAAGCGAGAAGATTGTAATATAAATGGGCTATGCCACAACTATCTATTGCTGCTTCTTCACTTACAGCCCCCGCTGTCAGGGGTGGAACAATGGAATAAGGGGTCGACAGGGCTGGTTTCAGTATGGCAACTCTCAGGAAAGACTTTGCACATGTATGAAGTATTGTTTCACTGACAAATAGTGTAAATTGGTGTCAATGACATCATACAGCCGTAAGTGACATCCATCAGGCTGCCTGCTTTCCTGCAGACATACCATCGGCTTCAGTCAAGGGTGTGCTGGAGGCTTGAGTCAAAGCCCACTGAAGTTAATGGAAAGATTCCCATGATACTTTGACTCTGTGACTCATCCGTAGCTTATACAATGCACAAAATGTCAGGCTCACAAGCTGCACTGTGCAGGCATGGCAGTAAGGCTTAAACAAAACACAAAGCAGCAGTCAGCTCGCTCACACCAGCATATGCCAGGATTTGATCTGCTGAAACTATCGCAGCTGCAGGAATGTATAGCAGGAGTAGGCAAGAGGGGAAAAAAACTCTGAACTGATAACTTTTACTGGTATGACATTAGGAGAGAACAACAGGACTCTCTCAGAGTCAGAGGAACCAGTTTTGGTTTTGTATCTCTGGGGTGGTACTACCATCATGGGGGTGATGCGCCTAAAAGGAAAAACATGGGCCACAATGCCTGAGGAAATCAAACACCACGAGAGAGGTGAGAGGAAAGAATCTCTGAAAGAATATTAGGAGTAAGCAGAATTCAATGGCAGTCAGTAAAATGTGAGAAGGACATAAAAATAGCCTATCTACAGATTCCTTAAGTAAAGATGACAGAGCTTTTCTTTCCCATGATTATATAAAGGGACCCAGTTCCCTGCGTGGAGTTCCCACTGAAGTCAGTGTGAGTCACTCATGCGGCTGCTGGGAAGTACATCCCCAGGAGAGCTAATTATTGCATATATCATAACGAGCTTGCAGAAGAGGTTTTATAAACACCTGCCACTGTTTCATTATCTCCAGTTCAGGAAACAGAACAACTGTCAGCCTAAATGACATAGTTTGGTATTTTCCACTAATTGTGAAAATAAAGAAGTGAAGAGCAAGAGAGCAAGTCCTTAAAGCACCTTTGGTTTCAACCTTATTTTCAGGTAAAATGTGTATTTTAAAAATTATGCTAATTTTATCTCCAGTGCCCCATAGGACTATGCAGTAGTTAGGACCTCTTGTCTCACTTTATGGGCAAGAAGAAGAAGAGAGAACGAAAAGGCCCGCAAGTGCCTGAACTCACTCTTGGACTTGGGTAAAACAAAACACTCCACCGGTGCTAATTGTTCAGCAGAACTCAATCAGGTGAGAAATACAAAATTTGATTGTACAAAGCCAGCAGAACAGAAAGGAGGTTTTATTAAGGATAATGCTAATGTGTTGCACTCTATAGACTAAAAAGTATATTGGTCTAAAATTGAACATGGCTGGAAAGCAAGTTTATGACTACAAACTGTCCTGTCTGCAAAGACTTATTTATATTTTTGTTCATATTTGGGACCTTTAAAGCATGAGTCTGCTTGTGATTTAATCAAGTTGAGTGATCACATCCTTTTATTGATCAAATATTGAACATGTGCCTCATATATGGCAACTGAGATTTCTGTCCCAGCATTAGCAATGGTAGAGGCTCTATGACAGTTAAGAGCATTTAGCTCTTTCCTCAAGGAACTGCAGTAAAGGGCACCAACTTTTCTCTTCTTTCACACTTTCTCCTCTTATGAAGTAGGGACATAGAACAGACACAAAAAAGTTGTTCTTATTTTCTTATTCCAGGAGAAAGATTGAGAAGCTAGAGGCAGGCAGAAGGAAAAGGACTTCAGAAATGAGGGAGATATAGATAGAAAATGAGGGGGTAAATCTCAAGCAGAACACCTAATCCCAAAACAAAACAGTGGGATTGGCAGCAGAATTTTTCTGGATTAGTGGTTATTTATGTACCTCATACTCAAAAAATCCCTTCTCCTGAGGGACTTTCCTTGGGTGAGTGAGAAGGTGTCATGTGAAATTGCTTGTCTCCATATGGTCTGCAACATACCAAAGTAATCACATTAATCACATCTCTCACTAGGTATAGCCTACTGAAAAATATGGTTGTGTTAAATACCTGCACTTGTCTTCATTATCTTGTATCAGACAATGGAGGATAAATAATAATACTATGAATAAATATTAAACAAAAAAAAAATAAAAAAGGAATAGGGATTAAATGATTTTTCCCAGGCTGACAATATTTCTCTGAGTCTGTCAGTTGTTCTGAGCAGACTCTCCTCTTATATACTTTCCTCAAAATGTGTCAGAGGAAGACGCAGCTACATACCTGTCCCCTGTACAGTTTGCCTTTTAGGCAGTATAGCCTAACACATGCAAGTGGTCCTCATTCAGCAGAGCAAGGCAACAGAATAGATTGACTGGCTCAATACCTATTAAAAAAAAAAAAAATCAAGCTGATCTATTTAGTTATCATAAGCTTCAACATCTGGACAGTTTTACCTTTTTAACACTTCATTCACTTTTATACAGTAGCAAAACAATTCAAGAAAGAAATGCAGCAAAACTGGAAATTGGTACCTAAATGGAACAGAAAATACAGTCAAGGACCAAGATGGCTGTGGATACCCCCTTTTACTGATGGTCACTTTAGACTGAGCCACATTAGCTTGAAAAAACACTGCACTGAACAAAATACACTATTTCCTTTTTGTTTTGTCCAAATGCTCTTTGGAGTCTTTCCTATATCCCTATATTCTAACCATGTACTAGAGTAAATGAGAAATTACTCCAAAGAAATCAATGGATATTAACTGGATTAGGCAAAACGAGAATTAAGTTCAAAAAAGCAGTAGCTGTGTATACCTTTAGAGTATCTCTAACACAGGAACCTATGATGTCCTTCCAAACACCATTCATGGGTAAGAGTTCCACTCTACTTCCATCTTGTCACAGACTCAGAATCCAGCAAATACAGAAAAGTTTTTTCCCACTTCCAGGAAAAACTCACTGGTTAGAGCAGGTTTGGGTACAATTCAGATCTAGCTTTCTCCTTTAAATAGCATTAATAGGCCTTAAATGTCCTAATTTAAAAGGATTCCAGAATGAAAATTTCATTATTCACTAGATAGCAGGAATGTAAGACCTTTTGTTATATCTGTTACTGCTTACCCAATCCACGTGTCTCAAAATTGCCTGGAAAAGCATTGGCATCAGACATTATCCGGCCAAACTGGAAGAACTCCAAGTCCTATCAAACATATAGCACTGGCTGCACCTAGTATTTTGTGACTGTATTTATAGAACAGGGATATGGAAGCATTTAATAAAGGAAAAAACACCCTCTTATTATGGCTTGACCAATTCAGAAATTATAGAGTCCATACTCGCACTGCTCGAAGGATTGTCTGACGTGGCCTGCCTAAGGGAAGATGCCTATATCTGAATTTCCCCTTTAGTCCCAGTTCTTTTAATTTTAATTTCTTTTTTTTTTTTTTTTTCCCCTCCAGCTTACTTCCTCAGCAGAAGGGATGTAGACATAGGACACTCATCTGAGCTGGGCTGGGCATGCCTGGGATGATGGATGATGGGACTAGTTGCCAAAAGCTCACATGCACTGCAGCAATCTCGCAGAAAAGCCCTGTGCATGAATGCCATGGTGTGAGGCATTGCCTGGATGAGGTTTTTCCAGAACAAAGCACAGCATCACGACCGCCCATGTTCAGGAAAAGAGGAATTCATGTTGGAAGGGATGCGGAGAAAGATGTTGGGAACCTAAAACTCTCTTACAAGAGGAGACTGAAACAGCTGAGCTCGTTTCATCTAACGAAGTCTGGGAGGGCATATGATCGCTTTTTGTAAAAACACCAGAAAGAAACATAAAGGGAAAGAGCAGTTTAAGCAGCGGGATAATGTTGGCACAAGAACACATGGCTGTGAACCAGCCACACAAAAATTTAGACTTGATTTAGAGGATTATTTCTACCCATCAATAGAGTAATTCTCTGAAAAAGACTTCCAGGTAGGAACAGTGGCTGCAAGAGGCCTAATCAGTTTTAAGGTGAAGCTTGATAAATCTGATAAAGGGATAATAGGACAAGGCTGCCTGCAACAGCAGACGACTGGACTCCCTGTTTCAGAAGATCCCTCCAAGCATAAGTTCCCAGACAAATATGTCAGTAGTTTCTCATGCTATGAATGCTCGCTAAACAGTATATTGAGTCCACTAAACTCTATGCAGTATTTGGCCCAGAAATGTATACTTAATTAACGTCTTGGCTTAAAAATATTGACATTTCAAAGTGCCATATATAAAAGGCCTTCAGCATAGACAAGAAAATCGAATGGCGCATTAGTGTTGAGACAGAATTATCTCAGAATTATCTCAGAATTATTTCTCCATTTGTATCATCCCTTATTTTCAGATACTTAGATGACCCTATTATTCTTTAATTAATAAAGCATGCTGTAATGCCCAGAACTACTCCATATGAAATATCTTTTAAATCAGGGGTAGACTACTACACTGAGAATTTGGAACCTTTCCCTGAAATGCTGGAGTGAAAAAACTGATAGGTCAGCTGTCTCAGTGTTGCTCAGGCCCTGGCTCAAGGACCAGTGATGATTGTCCAGAAGAAAGAGGTGTTTTCAAATTTTGGTTTTCTTTAACTACTTTCCCATTCAGTTGGCTTAGCTACTTCAATAGCCTTACAATCCCTGCCTGATAGAGGAAGGTGTCTGAAAATCTTGGGAGACTTGAAAAGCCGAGGCCATGTAAAGTGGGACAGTATTCATTACAACAGCTTGCTGATAAGCATGCTGGTCAGTCCTGTACAGGCACCATAATTGCTCTCCTGAGGAAGATCTTGGATTTTATTTATTTTTTTTTCAGAACTGAAACAAAAAATTGGAGGTAGGAGGTTTTGCGTGTGAAAAGTACCTTTTGCAAAGATTCAATGTCAGATCAGTCACAGATCTGGGCCTTCTCCAACAGTCTATTCCAATGGCTCCACTGTGCTCTGGGGTGGCCAGTGGCCAGGTACTCTCTGCTTGATCAAGACTGTAGGGCATGGTGATAACCCAGGATGCTGGCGGCCTGGCATGGGAGGTGGTCCCAGTTGGCTTGCAGGCAGATGGTCTGACTGACAGGCCCAAGAGTGTGCTAGAAGAAAAATCAACCTGTTGGGGTTTGTTGCATGTTTTACTGGAATTAACATTGTCACAACAGGTTGCTTTGTTGGAGCTTTGTTTCCATGGGGAATTATTTAATGAGAAGATCACTGACTAGCCCCAGTACAGAGCAGAACTAAGGTCATTTCGCAGGTCTGAGCTTCTCTCTGCCTGCACTGATTGAGTCTCTCAAATTGAACCTGAACATTGCCGGTCATAATGCCTTTGTTCAAGAAAAATGACAGCAATTACTGAGATATATATTACTGATATAAATGAACTTAAGTCTATTTCAGTGCAGGTTTTTGGGAGATTTGCTGTGAAGCATAGTACTGTCCAGGGACCCATAAACTAAAGATTGCATAGGGCCTAGATGCCTTAATGCAGAGTCATCTCAGCAGCACGATAGCAGCTAAGAGCTCTAAGATAATCTAATAAAACGATAGCAGCTTCCTTAGAATAGCTGTTTTCTAGTAACCCAGAAAGTCTGTTTGTCACAGTGCCATCCCAAGGGGTAAGCCTCATCTCTGTTTGTTCTGCTCCTTTATTTTTAATGGGAGGAAAAGTATTCCACTCGCAGAGCTGGCGGCTCATCTTTTCTGTTCCATTTTCTACTAACACTTTACTTTCTGAACGTTCTGCACTTCCTTGTTCAAATCCCCAGTTCAAATCCCCAGCCACCATAGGCTTTGCAGAGAACTTGCAAATTTATATTCCTTTGTCGTCTAGGCATCACAGCGGAATATCTGCAGGTCCAAACCCTATCCAGCCTCTCCCTGCCCCAAGCCCACCCTGGCCGTCCCACTTCATGTTTGACAAGCTCATAGCTGGGGGGAAAGACACGCTGTGTTGATACACTACCACCTAGTGGTAAGTACTGCTCCCACCCAGGCTTCCATGGGACAAATTCCCTATAGCACGCTCGGTTCTCAGGCTCCTGAACTTTATCTCAAGGTTTCAGGGCAAAGTCCTCAGAAATATCATTGCTCATTCTATGGCCGGGCATTGCTCATGCAGCGCCTTCGGGCTGCTGCTTTCTTGCTGATACTGCTCTTTCACTAGGCCATCGTGAACATCAATTCGCAGCATCACTTTTTTGCAAATTGGCTGTCCGCCCCGCAGAGAGCTCTGCCCAAACCATCAGTCCTTCCATCACCGACCTGCAGCAGACAGGGCTAAATCTGTGTTTGAGCAGAGGTGTTTAAGTACCGCCTCAGTAGAAAGTGTTGCTGTCTGGAGCTCAGCTCTCCCTTCCCAGGATGAAGCAGGCAGCTGGGCTGTTGATCTGCAAGATGGATCCGACCTTTCCAAGTGACGCCAGTTCTTTCGGGCAAACTCCACCTGAGGCCACCAGCTTCCCAGGCAGACACCCTGTGCCCGCCCTCAGGAACGGGACCCTTTAGCCCCTGGCTGCAAAACTGACACACCCAGCTTCAGAAGCCAAAAGCAGACACTAGGAAGCACCTAGGAAATGAAGAAGGGCTCCTTAACCCAAAACAGTACTCTCAAAAGCAGTTTTATCTCTTCAAACTGTGCTCCAAAAGGTGTGGGAGACATATTAAGTTAAAGACACTGTAACATTTTAACCATTACAAAACATTACTCTGGTTCTATGCAGGCCCTGAGAAACCAGAGAACAGGGGGTGCATGAAAATGCTCCCCTCCCCTCCCCCCCCCCCAAAAAATACAGAAATGAAGAACATCCCACTAAAAACAGGTGTCACAGTAGGACAAAACGTTAGATCAGATTCTGCTCCCCTGATTTATCAGCATGAATAGACAGTTGCAGAGCACTCACATTTGCTACTGAGATGAGGTATGTGAGTATTGGCCTTAAATATTTCCTCTTTGACTAAAATTCATCCTCTGCTTTTTGTTTGCTAGTGAACTCCCCCACCAGCTAAAATATGTGGTGAAAACATGCAATAGCACAGAGCTCTAACCTCAACATTCCTTGGAAGTAGAGAATTCTTTGCAAAAGCACTTGACATTTTGTTTCAGCTGATTTTGCAACTTGGCAATTTTTCTTCATCCTTCATCCAAGGATCACAGCCCACTACTTGGGGATTGTACTGAAGCATAGGACAATTATTGTTTAGCAGTTCTTTATGTAAAGTATTTCTAAAACTGACGGACTGCCTTTTGCATACACTGCGTAGGAAGGTTTCCAGTTGTGGAGCCCTTTATAAAGGTGAATCCTTTTCAAATTCCCAGAGAGTGGTTGCACAGGAGTGGGGGAGAAAAGAAACAGCACTTCGCATTTGAAATGCTGTACTGACTTTAATTACAATGCATTCTAAATACATTAACAGATAGCTTTCTCTGTCACTTATACTGGATTATGGCAAACAAATTACTTAAAATTCTAGACTGACCTATTATTTATGTCTTTGTCCCATGGCCACTATGTATGTTATCTTTTAAACCTTTTGTTCTTCCACTTGTATAACTCTTCCATTAAGTTCCTTTAGTGATGCTTATGTGATTTTTACTGTTGCATTCAGGTAATCTCACAAGACGTAACCTTGCCTGCTACAAAAACCATGTCTGCAAACCTTCACACAAAAAGGAAAACATCAGTTATGGAGAAGTTGTTAAGCCCCTTCACAGGATCCTACAGGGTCAGAACACAAGACCCAACTTTCCTTCTGAAACCTCCTCTTTTTTCTGTCCAGTCAAACTGCTTCCAGCCAGCCATGTCACCATTTAAGTCCATAATTAGCGCTGCTAAACTTGTCATTTGAACCTGTTAACGCCCTGCTTTGGCAACTCATCTACTCCTTGCTGATCCAGATGACTCTTCCTCTGGGTTGTCCAAACTGTCAAGCATAGTCTCCTTGATTTTTCCTCTTATCATCCTTAACTTTAACCCTTCCCTGTTGCCTCTGCTACTGATTTCTTGTCCTTTCTCCTCAAAAACTTTCACAGTGTAGTTCTACCCTAGCAAAAGACTGATTTTCTACTTCTCTTCCTGCACTTTCACATCGCCTCCCATGTTACCCCAGAGAAACCTTTCTCTTGCAAGTCACAAAACCCACCACTGGTGCACCATGGAGTTCCTCTTCAAAAGCATGCCTTTCACTAACACACCCTGGTAACTCCAACCCAATAATAGAGGTAAGCAGCGAGGCCTATGGACAACTTTTACCTGGCTATTTCTGTTAATTTGCCCCAGATTCAGCCCACTCTTTGGGCTCACCTACCTATCACACATCTTGTTTCATCCTGTAACCCTCCATGGATGGGCCTGCTGTTTTTCTGATGTATTTGTTTTCTCCCACATGCATATACACACGGGGTGGAATTTAAATCAAACCAAATCAGAAAAAGCTCCTCATTGCCTTAAGTTTGATAACCTTTTTTATAGGTAGCAAAGATATGCTGACAAAGCATTTTTACAATCTTTACTTTAGAGAAGGGTTGTGAAGGGTTCCACTTGCTTAAAAATGTGAAAGGGCCCAAAATTTCCATCATCTGCCCCTCCTTACCCACCACCTAAGATATCTTAGTGAACAGCTCACGCACAGGAGTAAAGGTCTTGCACTGCAGTGTGAGGAACAGACAGAATTACTGAATGGGCAGCAGAGCTGTGGCTCACTGCTGCCCCTGTCAGTGGAGCAACAAACGTGGTCAGACCTGTGTAACCTTCCTCCTCATCCACATCCTCACATTAGACCAAGGCTGCATCTGCTCTGGTTCTGTCAAAAGGCAATTCTGTAAGCTTTCTCAAACTCATGATCTAAAGTTGATCCTGGCAGCAAACCCACGCGATGAGAAGTTGTTATCACCCCAATTTTAAAGCAAAAGAACTGAGCAAGTCACATTATCTTTCTGCCACAAAACTGCCAACAGAAAAGGTTTGAACACAGAGCCCTGTGGTCAAGCTTTGAACATGGGGTGCTCAGCGGTCTCTTCCACACTTGACTTAGACACATAATATTTCTGAAATGGCCAATTGTGTCTTCTCAGGCCTGTAAAAGTTCTACCATGCACAGCTTGTAATTCTGCACAGCATTCAAGCAGAACAGGCACCTACAGAAAACCACAGAGCAAAGCAGAGAAACCAGACAGACCCCCATGCTAACCCCCAGCAAATGCTACAAAACTTCAACAAACTCAGTAACCCCCTGACCTCTCATCCTAACAGGCCCTAACCACCAAACCTTTCTCCTCTCTAACAACCTCTGCTCACGAGGTGCCAAATACTCTTTTAAATTCAGAGCAGCTGCTTCTAATCTAGCTGAAGTAGGCTACTCCTATTTCACACCTGTGCCTTAAAACTATTTCCCCCCAGCTGTTTGCTCTAATAAATCACAGCTTCCCACTAACCTGACTTCTTTCAAAGAACAGGGACGCCAGTGATTTCATTTCTGTATCAGATCAGTCTGTTCATCGCATTCCTCAGCCAAAGGCAGCATCAAAGACAACTTGCTGGAGCTGCACAAAACCAGGCGAGCTGCCAGCAAGATGATGAAGGGTGGAGGGGGCTGGGGCAAGCTTCCTGATGTTGGGCCAGGGAGAGAGAGCTGATGGTTGCTGGGTGGGTGAAAACCTCCAGCTGTTGGGACTGTGTAAGGCTGATGGTGTATTGATGCTCATTTCCAAAGAAGGTAGAAAAGGTAATTCAAAGTGCTGGCAGCAAGTCTGGGCGTAGTGTTGAAGTGGCTGCTGGCCGGTCCCGCAAGGACCGGCTGAGGATGGGCTTTCACGGGTGCCTCTTAGGAAAAAGTAAAGGAGCATGGTATCAGCATTGGGCTCTTTGCTACTTGATGCTTCAGATATTTTTTTCCTGGTGGTAATGGGACTGATTAATAGCTGGATTTAAGGTAACCTATTTGTGTTTCCCCTACCAAAGAATGTAGAGGCTATATTTTAAGAGTTCTTTAGTAAAGATATGCTTGAGCTATACTAAATAAAGGTTTTAAATTTACTTCAATAGTTATGTGGATCTCTACTTTTCATGTGGTTCATTACAGATGCTGGATAAAGCAGGACTACATCTTCTGGGTTTTCTCATATATGACTGTTTTAACATATTTACTTCAAGACAGAGATTCATGTCTCAAGTTCTCTGTGCATAGCCTAAAGCTCTGGTAAAGTATATAAGGGTCTTTTCATAAAAAAGAATAAGACCCAGCTGTGAAGTTTTGAATTTCAGACCCTCTCCAAACTTAGAGTTTGGACTGGAGTTCACAGTTCCTAAACTCCGCTTTCCTATTTGGATGCTGTAAATTAACAGCTGGTCTGTTCTTTGGGACAGATCATTTTTGTTCTCAGCAGCTCTGATATTAGATACCAATTTAAGACATTTGGGCTTGAAAACAGTGACCTTGTCTTTCACTTCGCTATTGAAGAATGAATGATTGTCATAAAATGAAGTAGAGGAATTGAAATACATTGCTAACAGTTGACATCTATTTGTGTTGAGAAACAGCGTCAGTGAGCAAGATGTAAACTCAGTATCAGCTTCCTGTGCTTGAAAGAAATATGCATTTCCGAGAAGGGGACGAATTTCAAATTTACTATTCTTCATTTTTACCTTCTTTTGACAAATATTTTAAATTTGGCTTTATCCTGCTAAGAAGAGAGCAACACAAGGAATACATATCCATGCTATCAGCTGAGAGTGTCCACAACTCATCCATCATGCTGTGCTAGCCAGCACGAGTTATGCAACACCCTGTTTGCAGCACATAAGTAAAAAAAGAGTAATACCTTATTTACAAAAAATGGGTAAAGGGCACTAAAGCCTTAACAAATGTTTGTTTTACAAAAAATGGGTAAAGGGCACTAAAGCCTTAACAAATGTTTGTTTTTATAAACAACATGCAAACCAAACATTGAATCGTCTTTTCCATTTTTTTGACACTGTACTCTTCAATAACCTCAGAACAGCTGAATGCTGAAAACTGAAGTTTTAAGCAAATACTAGGCAAAACATGTATTGCAAATACTAAGCAGTACTTTCCTTACGAAGTTGTTTTTAAGCACTGGACTCAAATAGTTCATGCTTTTAAATCGGAGAAGAAAAAACCCAAACCCCAACTCAACTCAAACAAAAACCACATGCACACCTAGGAACCAACTGATTTCAAATGCATTACTTAATTCTACACATCAGACTACTCCTAAACAACACGCTAATTGATCATAGTCAGAAAAAATTTCCAAATAATAAATCACAGAATGGTTCTGGTTGGAAGGAACCTTAAAGATCATCTAGTTCCAAACCCCCTGCTCTGGGCAGGGACACCTCCCACTACACCAGACTGCTCAAAGCCCCATCCAGCCTGGCCTTGAACGCTTCCAGGGATGGGGCATCCACAGCTTCTCTGGGCAACCTGTTCCAGTGCCTCACCACCACTGGTGATTGTTGCAAACAATTAATAGATAATTTGACAAGAAACTGACTTCATTTCCCTGGTTTGTGAATCACTACAACAAATAGATTTTTAATCTGTGATCACAGAAAAATCTTCAGCAATATATTGCCCACCATAAGCATTTGAATAAACCCCAGAGAATGGACCAACACATGATTGTAATCTGATTATTTTTGACCTTCTGCCACTAGATGGTGTCCAGTTACATGAACTGTAACCACACCTGCATTAATCAAAAAACATCATTCAGAATTGCTGAATGCTTGCTCTTACAGCTTTTGCTGATGTTTTGGGTAAGCTATTTTCCAGGGAGATTTGGCTTTTCAAGTCTTACTTTTGATCTCTGCATGGTCTTTTAAACGGGGAACGACGAAGCCTTTGATGTGGATTCTTGCATAAATAGAAGCAATGAACTACAGAGCACCTAACTGCTCAGCCAGAGTTGAAGTAATGCAAAATATTCTTTCTAAAAGTAAGGGGGAAACAGAAAGGACAAATGCCAAGGAGAGTCCAGAGAGCAAATACCACCACCACCACCACTGTCCAACCGAGCAAGCAAAAAAGATTATAAAAGCCAGTCTGCAAAAAATTAAACCCTTCCTGTGTTTTGTGGAGCTTGGTATGCTGTCCTTTACCTCTCATTTGAGAGCTAATGTAGAGCCATACTGTTGTGAGGAAAACTGCAAGAAAAAGAAAGGGTGCGAGAACATTACAGAAATGTGGGATTTGGACACAAATGTGTACTGGAAAAAAGCATTTTCTCCTTCGACTTTGCTCCCCCCTTTACCCGTATAATTAAACACAAGGACAAACAGAAAAGTCAGTTGCTGCACTGCTTCACTCTGTTCCCAGCTCTGCTAATAAATAAGGCACCAGGGGGCCTCAGTCATTCACTAGCAAGAAAACCAGGGCACATTAACTCTTTACTTGCTGAATTAACACACTTCAAAATCTTCATTTAGCAGAAGTAAAAACAATGCCTGCAAGGCAAACAAGGAAGAAGCAATACAAAAGGAACATTAAAGCTCATCTATGCAGAAATTTGCAGTAAAATAACTAGAAAATGTGACGCAAACTCAGTTTCACTGTTTGTATAGCAAGCCTCTGAAAGCACGGTTTCATGTTGGAAAAACAACAAAACCCTCTTACCTACCAGCATCACAACAGGGGATGGAGTGATTTAAAACTGAATAAAAAACAGAATTCGTTTGAGACCTTTTGATCAGCTCTAGTGATAGGTAATGAGAGATATTTAAAGCTAGCTGTGCTGTTTAGGAAGGAAGCCAAGTCAGTGATGAAACTCACGACTTCGTGAGTTTAGCTGTAATTTTGGAGAGTTCTCTTTCAGCTTTTCCTCAGAGTGATACCTACACATACAAGTACAAATTAGATTCTTGTTCTGTAAGCGTATTACAAATCAGTGCACCCACTACAAGTACATTTCACTGATGTCAGTCAGGTTACATGTAGTCTTTCTCCTACAGACCTGGGGCTTGTAACTGCTAGCTTACTCTAAACCATTCAACAGCTGCCTGACAACCAGATTAATTCAAAGTAACTCACATTTTCTACAGAATTACCTTCTTTTTTCTTTTTCTTCTTTTTTCTATTAAACACTAGAATTACAGCCATTTGAGCTGCTGTAAGGGGACTGCACAGCAAAGTTCCAGGGCTGTGGGATCCAGACAATTACAAGAAGCCTAAAAAAAAAACAACCCAAAACCTTCTCTAATGCCCAATCTATTTTCCATTTGAGGCAGCTGCAGCTGGATGCATCTTGGACCTCCAGGCAGCACACCCATCCAAGATACAAAGAACAAAAGATTGTTCTCTTGCACAACTCTGGGAAGCCTCTCAAACCATGAAAATGGACAAGGGCCTAAGGAAACTGTACTTGAAGACTCTCCCTTTGGAATTAGTGATTTACCCAGCCACCTGAAACACTGAATCAGAAATCACTACAACTTAACTGATATTGGGCAATTTTGCGTTAAGCAAATGATGCCTGATCCATACAGAACACTATGACTAACTCGAGGATGATAAACTGTGTAGTTAGATGGCTATTTAACTGATGAACCTAATACAGTACTTAAATTTTAAAACATTGTTTGTGTTATGCAACTTGATGATACACCTTGACATCAAGGACTAAATTCTGACCTGCCTGAAGGTATATTGCACTCAGCTGTATTTTGCTGTTGAATGTTTCAACATCTTATGACTGGACTGACTGTCTTTTAAACATCTCATGAATTCATGAGACCAATGGCAATTCAGAGTGGAACAAACGCAGAATCTGAAATACAGACAGATAGAGAAAATGAAAGATCTCATCTCTAACATAGCCTTCTGTGACGCGACTAATTCCATATTCTCCAAACCCATTCTTATATTTCAAATTGCTATATTAGAATCATTATTTAGTTTGCTTTCTGCCTTGTTAGTAATTAAAGTGACAGAATCTTTAATTTAAACGTTTCACAAGGCTCCCTTTCCTGTGGTAGCATCAATCCTGACTTCACTTCAATATAATATAGATAAATTAGATACGGGTCCTTCTTGCTCTACTGGTCTTTCGAGAAAATGCTTAGCCCCCCCACCCCCATTTACAGCACATATATCTTTGCAGAGAAGCCTGTGAGCTGTGCTCCTGAACTTCATGGTTTAAGACTGCAGCCTGACAGATAGCAGAGCTGCTGGCCTGATTCCTATGTTAATAATCTTGCTTTTAACCACCTAAAGTTTGGAAATTTTCACATCCCACTAGTGAGTTTGAAGCTGCTGATAGCACTTTATGCCAAATATTTGTAAGCAGGTGGTAAATTGGCACAGGGCATCCCTTAACACTGAAGGACACCAGTAGCCATCATTGCTGGGTGAATCACATGAAAGGCATGAGAAGCAGACCCAGAAGGGGTCTTACTCATCATAGATGTGGCATTGAAACCCTCACATCCTCTTCTACACAGTCCAAATTTCAGCAGGTGCGTACCCAGCTTTATAGCGTGACCCCTCCCAGTGCTTAGGCCCCAGCAGAACTTCGGATGAGACGTTCCCTTGCCTGTCTCATATCACCCTTCCCAGTGAAGCTCCCTTCAAGCGCTCCTGCCCTGCTATATCCAAAAACCTTTCAGCTGCATTGTGACAGGGCCCCAAAAGATATTCAGGGCAAAAAGATATTCACAAACCAGAGAAGGTCCACGAAGATGCCTAAGATGGCTAGAGGGCTGCAGTACATGGCATTTGAGGAAAGGATGACACAACTGCTGTCTTCTGCTACCTGGAGAAAGGACCTAGAGCCAAACCCTTTGCATCAGTGCACAAAGAAAGTTTGAGAAGCAATGGTCACTAGTTGCATCAAAGGAAATTCCCATTGGACTTGAGGACTTCAAGACCAAAGTGTTTCCGTACTGAGGTGTTGTCCACAGAGGCTGTAGCGTCTCCATCGTTGGAGATTTCAGAAGCTTACTGGACAAGGTCCTGAGCAATCTGTTCTTACATGGAAGTTGTCCCAGCTTTGAGCAGGGCATTGGACTTGACACACTCCAGAGGTTCCTTCCAATCTAAATTTCTGTATGAATTTTATAAGGCTGAATATAGTTAACATACATTTGGGAAAAAATAGTATCATGGGTGTTGGTCTTTTTATTTGACTTTTGGAGTCAAGATTATTGGGGGTCATGTATAAGAGCTGAGGCTTTAGGAGAAAATATTATTCTTGATAAAAATCTGTGAACAAACTCTTATTGTGTGTTCCTTAACTGTTGTAGACTTGTTGATCATTAAAACAATGTCTTAAGGAGTTTTTTATACAAGAACATGCTCATCCTCCCTTTGTGATTCTTCATTCAAGTAAAAATCAAGCTGAAAGTAAAAAAAATTAAAATTGCATAATTCCAGGAATGTAAATTCGTCACAGCACTGGAGAACAAAAATGAAGCTAAATTTTCTTGCTCCACTAGTAATAAAATATTGTATCAGAACAAATGTATAATTTACAGAGGTTTTCAGACCCTAATGTAATTTCTCACAGGCAGTCAATCTAGCAGACAAATCAAGAAACAATCAGACAAATATGAGTACTGCCAACTTGTTCTTGAAATGTTTGGATTCTAGGGAACACCCAGTGAGGACTGAGCTTTCACAGGGAGCACATAAATCTGTGGCAGTACCTCCTCTAAGAAAAACAATTTCCTCCTCTCTGTCTTAATCAATGGCTAACATTAAAAACATCTTTACTGGTGAAGTCCAGATTCTCAAGTTTATAAAATTAGTCAGTAATATCTATGAGATAGAGGAGCATAAGTCACAGACAGCTAGGGTAAAGCACATGAAGACCATAGCATCTGTCATTGCTGAAAGTTGCTCCTGCCATGACAGAGCACAGACACATCTATCTGGAGAAAATAGATCATGCCAAATTTTTTTGCCCAGGACCAAATACATTTTATTTAATTGATACAGAGGCCATATCAGACTTCATGCTCTGCCTTAGTAGTTGGGTGTAACACAGTACAGGTTCTAGCAGACATGCCAGGGTTTAGGCTGAAACAATTGTAAAGAAAAACCCATTGGTTCTGCAGGTTAAGGTCAGCTAAAAATGTCAGTGTGGCATGTCAGCGTGACAGTTGAATTACAAGGCATACAAGCACAGAACTTTTACTGTTTTGAAGAAATCACTGTCATGGTTGCACTGTCACTTGGGACCCAAGGGCCTAGAACGATAATGCCGCCTGGAAGAGAATGAAATTAGCTGTGTGGTTTGCCATTTCCCCATATGTATATGTTTGAAAGGACAACAGGCTGCTGAGATAAATGATTAATTACAGTGCGATCACTTAAAAATACACAAGATACATCTGCTTAAAGGTTAATAACCAGTAACACAACCTGTAATACAATGCAAGGGAAAAAAAATCTCATGGTTACAAATGTGTCATCAGGGACCTTTGGCTTCAAGCTGCTGGATAGGTTTAGCAGCTTCTTAGGAAACCAGTGCTTTCTCACTGTTTATTATTAAAGAGAGCCCTGTGACACACTTGGTGCACAGTTAATGTGCACAGCAAGTCATAGCAAGAGGATCTAATCCTGGAAAAGGTGGTGCAGGTGGGGATTAGAAACTGTTTGGGGGGTACCAACTTAGGAGAGTAGCTGTGCCATGAAATGCTGGCATGCTCAGCCTGGTCATGCTCGGCAGCATGCCCTCCCTCTGGTAGGAAGTCAGATGGAAGGTACTAATACTCTCTTCTGGCTTATCTGCTTAGGTTTCTTACCTGCATAAAGCAGGGAAGAGGGGTGGGAAGAACAAAACCTCATGCTCTTGGGTTTTGTCCTCAAACAGAATTGGATCTGGGATCCCACAGTTTATCCCACAGTGCCTGAAGAGAGTGCTGTGGTCAATCAGATATTCTGGTTCCAATGGGAAGGGAAGACACTGAACAGGTTTCCAAAATCCACTATAACTCAGCAACTCTGCACCTTAGTTTCTCTCACCCTATCCCCAGCAGCATACTGCTGAACTAATTGAAGACCACAGCACGGTACAGCAACAATCATGCTAATTGCACCTCCCAAACTTCACGCACATCTTCTTCCTCTTCAGTTGCCTTCCACCACAATTCCGCTTTCTCCATAACCCTACACTAAGCTGCTGTGAAGATTTCCACTGTCATCCCCATGCTCCTGTGCAAGTTACTGGGTCAGATGCACAGCCGCCGCTTGGCATGCCCCACCAACATCTGTACAGCAGGCCATTTTCCTCATGTTGAAGGCCCTGCGCTATGCAGCTCCTCTGTGCTTCCTGTGTGTTCTAGACGCCCCAGCGGGTAGGAAACACTGCCTGCCCAGAGCAAGCAATACCATGGCAAACTGAATGGGCTTTGGTGAATAATTAAAAGAAAGAAGCCAAAGGCTGAAATACACCATCTTGGCTCCTTGTGGGAAGGGCTGTGTGTCCCATTCATCAACTCCAGAATCCTTCTGGAAAAAAAAAAAGAAGAGCATTAAGTTACTGCAGCCCCATCTGCTTTGCCACAAAGCAGCAGGGAAGCCCACTCACTGCATTCCACTGGCCGCTGAGCCTTTTGTTAGTCGAGCAAAGCTACAGAGTCATCAATATGCACATTTGTAGGATGCAATGTACTGACCTTTCACCTATTTTATTGACATGCTGTCCTAAACTTATTTATAAGATAAAGGACAGATTTCAAGTGGAGTAGAATTTAAACAAAGGAAGTGATTCAGTCACTTGAACAAACTGCTGCCAGATCCCCAGCTGGGAACTCAGGTTCTGGAGGTAATACTTAGTTCTTACAGACAGGTCAAGCAGGGGGCTTCTCATAACTGTATTCTTTATAACCACGCATGTTTCACATCCTGCTTTTTTTTTTTTCCATCAAAATCTCAAAGCCATAAGCTATGAAATACTACACAAAAAATAGTTTGCATTTAACCATAGGTTAAACTGATGCATTGTGACACTGCCATTGAGGGGCCATTATCCTCCAGTAATCATCTGTCATTCTTAATTATATGCCTGCAAGTTAAAAATCTAATATGTTGTGACAAAACCGTGCAATTGGAGAACTGCAGAGTAAGCAGTTTGCCAACTTGGAACAACTTTGGACAAGATGCTGGTTTCAGAAAGCCACACTGCATTTTCACTATGAGGAGAGAGTTTTTAAAAAGTGAGTAAAGTCGGGGTTTTCAAACACCCTTCAGATTGAAAGGTAGCTGAATCACCCCATTAAGTCATCAGGAAGCCAGCACTACTTTCAGTAGTTTCACTTTTTTGCAACTTCTTACATCATTGATAAACACCACTAATGGTCTTACCATTAAATATTTTTGTGTGTGCTGGAAGACCTGAATGGAAGCATTTAAGAAAATATTTAAATGACCTCTGGAATAAATCTAAGTATTTTGTCTTTTGTTTAACCATTGAAGCAATTGTTCTCCTTTCCTGGAAAATGTGGGAATCTACTATTTCTGGTAGCAAAAAAAGGTGAATCTTTTCTTCAACCAGAGACCGACATGATTATCAGGCCTAACCTATTATAATAATAATAAATTAATGTTAATAATGAAATAAAACACATCCCATTTTCCATTAACTTTTTAACCCAAAACACAATGTAAAAATATATCTGAAATTTACTTGCTCCTGAGCAAGATTTAAACAGTCAGACACTAATAAGCAACAGTGAGGGAAAGGATTGGGTAGATGAATTAGACACAGATCAGCATGAGAAAACACTGTGTTATAAAAATATGCCATTGACTCTCCAGGGTTAGAAGAAGGAAACAGAAAATTCACATTTTTATCATTCAAAATACTTGTGAACATTTAACTGAAAAAATATGATAGACACAGGACAGATATCCTGGAATGACTAATGCCAAATCTCATCAAAGAATGAGATTGCTGCCCAGACTGTGAATAAAATAAGGAACACAACACCACAGATCATTTTAGAAGCCAAAGATTTAGCAAGATTCAGTGAGAAGGCAAACATGTATAGGAATAAAGAACTCCAGAGTGTCAGGACCTGCAGCACACTCCAACCACTAGCAGCTTAGCTGGCTGGCTGTTCAAGGCCAGCCAGCTGACAGAAGATCTGTAGAAAACTTGAAGGAACTTCAGCAAAGGGTCATCCTCAAACAGCTCTGTTGGGAGGTCTCAGTGAAAGGAACCCTCTTTCCCTTCAAGGCTGCTTTAAAGGCTGAGGCTCTCACCCCAGTCCTTGCCTGAGCTGTGCCACGACACCTACCCTGTCACTACTGGCACTGTCTGCCTCACTTGGGGTATGGTAGGACTCATCTCTTGCTGACAAAGCCACTGCTTCTGCTGGCCTCCTTTCCCTGCGGGAACTGCTTTGCCCTTGCTGCACTCTGACATAATGATACAACAGCTGAAGCTAGCTGAGAAACAAAACCTGATGTCTGAGCTCATTGTCCCCATTTTTAGGGACTGGAATGCTGAATGTTTCTTCAAGTTGTGCAAACTGTTGCACCTACGCTGCTGTCACAGATCTGCTGAAGCTTCCCCTAATCTAGTGCTAGCTACTGTCAGATGTGATCGCGGAGTTAACAGAGAGTCACTCAGTCTAAAATCTCAGTGCATAGCAATATAGTTTCTCTCTTTGCCTTACAGACTACATAGAAGCTCACGCATTAACACTAGAAGTTCTGCTGAAGTATATTTTCCTTGACATCTTTGTCATTGCTCATTGCTTAGCACAGAATTAGCTGACTGGGGTCTAGTAAATTAGTAACTGTCATAATGTAATTGACAATAATTAGTAATTGTCACAATCCATGAACAGGAATATTGTGTTGGTCCAAATACAAAGCAGTGAATCATCAATTTTAAAGGATCAGAATAAAAAAAAAAAATCGAAGCATACAGTAAAGGACAAAGTAAAGGCCAAATTCCTTCCAATTTCATGTGTAGTCCACAGCATGGATCAACACCAATCTCCTCCTGTAACTCCAGACACCACCGTTTAGATCCCAGTAGCTCTCCTTGCTGCCCCACTGTCCCCTTTTCCAATGGCTCACTTGACAGGCATGCTGTTCTCCAGCTGTTCATCTACACAGTACTGCAGAGCCTTTTGCCCCCCCGCGCCAAGGCACTGACATGCTGTAGCCATAGAAGTTGAATTTAAATCTCAGCATCACCCACCATCAACAGGCCACACTTAGCTTGCAATTTGCCCTACAGCCACAGCACACCTACAGCCACACAGAGGCTGTGCACTGTGGTACCAGGCAGCAAAGAACCCTGTCACCTAAAAACTCAGCACCAGGACATCTTCAAGCAGAGGGATAAATTCTGCCCCCCACGTAATAGAGTCCTTGCCCTGTATTTACACTAATGTAGAAGTCTGAAGTATAACTGAATTATGCTTACCTGACAAAGTTAAACAAGAGTTAACAACCAGTAAAAAGTCTGTGTCAAAACAGAGGAAGCAAGCACTCTCAAGCACTCTCACGTACTTGTTTTGAATGAAATTGTCCTACTGTTTTCAAAATACGAAAGCCCCAACAGCAGTTCTTCCCGTACAGTGTTGCATCTTAGAAGAGAAATATCATCACTAGATACAACAGCTATCAAAAACCCAGAAGTCAACAGGAAGAGATATTTGAGACATCATGTGTCACTTTGTTCTGCACGCATGAATATTTTTTTTATAGAAAATAAAAACCAAAAAATTTTATTGACTGTACTGTAGATACCTGTACAGAGTGTAAACTTTAATATTTCACCAGATAAGTGAATAATTCTGGAGAAAGAGTTATCAAGCACCTTCATCTCAACACATTTTTGATATTTACAGTAAGACATACCTGACTAAGTGTATGAATAAAATGAATTAAAAGTTATAAAAAGTTATAAAAAAAATCTTTAAAATGTTTATATTGTTTGTTATTTTATGATAAATATATAATTAAAGAGGAAGATGTCACACAGACTCAGAATTGGCTCTGTTTAAAACTGTTACTATAGTGTCTGAAGAGGGAGTGAGGAAATGGGGATGTTAGCTTACTGCTCTGATCATGACATTGTGAAATGTGTTGTGGCACAAGGCTCACAAGCCCTGTTTTGTTCTGCTGCTGCAGGTTGGCTTGCGGATAAGCTTCCTTCCCAACACACAGTGTGGAAGCCAAACTTCATTTCTAGATTTGTACTGCTAATTTGATATAAGAATATGCATTTTGATTTTCCCTCCCCACTCCAAACTTTCTGCTTTGATTTTCAGCACGCCTTTTTGCTGTTACTGAACACTGGCACACAAATAGGGCATCACCATCTTGTTTCTTTTAAGCATCCAAGACACAGGCGACTTTTCTGGAAATCAGATTTTCAACTGCCATGGCTTCTTGTGGTCTAAGAAAAGGCACGGCATAGTTTGCTAAAAGAGAAAGATGGCTAGAACAGAATTCAAAGACTACTTTCAGGCTTACAGAATCAAACACAGAAACATTATTTTAAAAGCTCTCAGGAAAAAGATGTGACTGTGTGTCTCCTTAAAACTAAACACCTCCAAATGAATCAGCATCCATTCTTTGATGAACTATCAGCAATTCAGATCTAGATCTAAAGTTCATTTAGTGGATTTTAGGAAACTACCCAGGAATCCACCTCAGACAGAAGAAAAATAAATCTCTTAAAATCCCACAAAAACTTCAAATACATCCACTAAGCAGTGCTGATTATCTATAAAGAATCACATGCTGTGGGAAAGGATCACGTGAGCCAGGGCGGCAAGAACTACCCTCACAGCACATGAATAAAGTATTTGCACAATACAAGAGTCAAAAGCTGAAATTCAAGTTTTGGAAGTGGAAGGACTGGTAGTGGAAAGGAATACAGTTAGGCATTAAATTTGTGATATTACTGGTTGTTCTCACCCACATCTACTCATCCTTGGGACCTCCTGGTTGCTTCTCAGTTAAAGGTATGGCCTAGCTGCATATATGGTGGGCTAAGCATGCCACTATGCAGATAACTGCTGCATGCTCCAAGGTACAACGCAGTCTCAGGACCTGAGTCATGCCATCCTCTTTACTCTGTTTGGTATTTGTTACTTTAATTTTGCCAAGAGACACTTCCTCCTAGCCCAGCACAGGTGCAACTAAAGCCTCTACATTTACCTTTAAAAGCAAGGAGATAATATTACAAGGAACAAGATGCAGTTGGACCCAACATGGGCAGCTCTGTCTTGCCTAACTGCTACAAAACAGTCATTGCCTGTACGTGTGTGTGCGTCTGCATATGCGCATTGTGGTTTGCTGTCAGCAGCACAGAGCACTTATCTTTAGGGCCTGATTGTGTTGATAGGAGTGAATTGTTTACAGCACATTTTCAAAAAGTGTCTGCTGCTCTAAAGCTTATTTTAATGCTCAGTTTCTTTCTATACAATCCACTCCAACTGTGTTGTCAGGGCAGCGGCAAGAACGGCCTCCTGGGGTAGCCAAGCAGAGGTGAGTACAACCGCCATTATTCACTGTACAGTAGTTATGTCCTGGAAAAGAACAGAGATGTAACATGTTAAAGAAAAACAAAAGGAAAACCACAATAAAATCCAAAACGCATACATACAAAAGTGCACATTTCATGACTATACTAAAGAAACAAGCCATAATGAGATCAGGAGTGAAACAAAACTATGCTTTGGGGAGATGAGAGTCATCATATCCCTTGTGTCAGCTTCTGATATTCACCTCAAAGAAAGATCAAGATGTCAAGACAGACAGAGGCAACATGAAAAAACTGGGCTGTTCCTGAAGTGCCCTTCATAAATTGGCCAAGTGGTCACAGACATTAGAATGAAGAGTCAGTAAGTGAGGAAATACAGAAAGTGCAACACGTGGGGACAAAATCCAAAATGCTATAGAACAACATCCCTGGATACCACCCATTACAAAAACATGGAGGAATGACCCATGAAAACAAAAAATCGGGTGGCTGGAGAGGAGTGTGTTAATGTTGAAGGGTAAAATGAAAGAGAATACAATGTCAAAAGCAGTGGATCTGAGGGGAAAGGCATCGGTCCCAGAAAAACACTTGAAATAGACATATGATGAGAAAGAAACGATACCAAGGTTCTGAATATCATAAACATAAGCATTTACTCAGACCACACAATGTTGTTTTACCCTGCCTACCAAAATAGAACTGTAAATTAACTAGTAATAACAACATAACTGATTTCTTAATTATGACATTTATATGCATTTTTAAGCTTTAAACCAAGCTTTCAATTAAATTATATTATGTTTTTTTCTATATATATTGAATACTTTGAAAAGAAACTATGTTAGGGTATTTTTAGGCCTAAAGTAAAAACACCACAACTCCTATAATTCCAGCCACATTATAATAACAAAAAGTGAACTCTTCTCCTAACTGTGATTTGCTAAGATCAACATAACTGAACAGTGATATTGTTATTTCAAGGGTATCAACTTCCTCTCTTTTAAGCATCACAAGGGGCTTTTCAATAACGTATCTGAAAAACTTAAGATTCAACGGAGCAGAAAGACCAGCCCAGCGACTCTACCACCTGCTGTCTTCTGAACATTCCCTTTTTAAAAAATGCTGGATCTCATTAAGGACACCTGGAAGACCATGATATTTCTGTAGTTTAAATTTAAAAATAAGGCCCTAGCCATGAATATAGCATTCATTTTAGAAGATGACAACATAGCAGCTTTTGCCATGTCAGATCCTCATCTTGATCATACACTTGTCCTTTCATAAAGGATAAAACAAGCCCCTTCTCTCCTCACCATTCTGGTTTCATATGGCAACCACAACAACTGCTTTTAGGAAAAAAAATTAGGTGGTTTTTAACTTCTTAGTAAACAGAAATTTAAACACTAACCAGTTCTTTACTAACTACCTAGATCAGTTGGCAGACTGCCAATGGGAGCTGCTACTGAGTTTATTTATACACTAAGGTGTTGCACAGCTGTAAAAACTTGAGAATCATCTGGATTACCTCCTGGGCACTGAGAAAAGGCTGTAGTGATTCCATAGAGACGGGAGCGTTTATGAGGCTGGAAATTATCATTTTCTATTGAAATTGTGCGATCCACTGCTACCACAGCGTCCCTGCCATATGCAGAAAAGAATATACATAAGTGAGATGAAGGTGGAAGTACAAGGGAAAACATAACAAAACAAAAAAACAAACAAGAGAAGAAATATGAAGTTGCCTCTTTTTTACAGTTAGGAAGCAATGCCAGAAGCAAAATCCTCCAAGATCTCATCTTTCCTCAACAACTGAAAAGTGTCATAAACTTCATTCTAGGCAGTGTAGAAATTTAGCAGGGAGCCATCTTACTAATTTTGAAGGTACTTCCAACACAGGGCAATGTCCCTCTGCAGGAACGCATCTGTTAGTAGCTTTGACACATTCTGCATATTCTGCCTCTCTGATGTTTTCTGTGGTATAGCTGACATTGCAGCTATTATGCATAATGATTATGGACAATATTGTATCTCAGGTGGAGCCTGAAGGAATGCAGCTAGTCATAAGCAATATTTTCTTCCTAAAAATAAAAGGCCAGTCAACTGACAGAGCTGTAACACACTGTTTCCCATTTATACAAGCCTATTCTAGAATAGCATTTCACAGCTGTTAGGTTCTATCTTGGAAACCTTTACATACATCATAGCTCTTCCTGCTGCAATTGATGGAGTCATTTGAGTAAAAGTTTGCAGATAGAGCCCAAATAACCATTTATGCCAAGGAAAAATAAATATTTCAAAACAGATTTTTTTCTAGAAAATATAGTAAACCCTAAAGGCTAGATCATTATGTCAGTGTTTTAGATCTTTTGCAACAAAGAAAGTGTCATCAACACTGTAAAAAAAATTTTTTTCTTATTTCTGGTTGAACATTCAGATACTATAAGGCATAGAAAGCCATGAGTGACTCATTTCTGCCCTCTACAATGCAGCAAGTACAGCCATAAGGGAAACGTGTTAGTTCCCACTCCTTTCCCAAAAATGTTCAGTGTTAAAAGCGTTTTCTTAGCGGATAAACCACTATGCTGAAAATGAAAACTCAGTTAACTGGCAACATGAATAGGTCAACTCTACAGATCCACTCCACCCTGCAACAGCTATTGCCAGGAAAGCAAAAATCCAGCAATGTGTGAGAGGTCAGACATGAGAAATGCAGTATGTATTTCAGCTTCTACCAGGGAGAAAAACAGATTAAAGCACTCCATAACTTCTTTAGCAGATAACATACCTTCTCCAGTCTGTGTAGTATAAATTCTTCCCATAGCTTGTAACACTAAAAGGATACTGAATTCCTTCAACAATCTTTCGTCGACCAAGCTGATTAGGGTTCATGCATTCCAGTCGCTTGGTACCTGGGTGTAGTGAAACAATTAAGTCTTTGAACCAGAGCAAGAGAGCTCTCAGGAGGGATGACGGACAACCGTAAGCATGCAAACACGAACAGACTAAAACTTCCTGGAAGTCTTTCAGTATGCTGCTTAGCCAAAGCCCTCCCCACACCACACCTCTGTGTGTGCCAAAGATTGGATGGAAAAGTACTTTGGTACTAATGCTAATCAATACACCACCGAACTTACAGGAACACAGATGTCTAGTGCAGCCATGGCCATTGCTCACAAGCTGAAATTCCTGCTACAGATACCAGCATCCTCAGGCTAGTGTCAAAGCTGAGAGGTCGTCTCCTCCATTTTGGAGGGATACTTCAACCACTAACCAGTTTCACCTTCTCTGGAGGACATTTTTGCAAAGTTAGTTTGGTGAGCACGTTCCTAAAATGCTTGCTGGGTTGGCCCATGAAGGCAAGACTGCAGGAAGAACATTGATCTTGTAGATGCAAATAGGGTGTAAAAAGTTCTAGCTATAAAGCTACTACACACATTGGGAACGCTGCTAGTGAATGTAAACACCTGTATGTTTCTCTTAAGTAGTGGGTTTCAAAATTAGGGAAGAAGGAAAAGAGACAAATGTGAGAACAAGAGAGGAAGAGAGAAAAAGTAAAGAAAGATAGCACAAGGAGATACATTTGAAGGTTGCAGAAAGTGTCTTACAGTGAAAAAGAGAGCTTGATCTTTTTAGTTTATCAAGAACTTGAAAGGTGACTTGAAGTGTAAAAGCACCTCCATAGGAGGAGATCTCTGGCAGAGTCTACAGCAAGAAAGACAGCAAGATACCAAAAAAAAAAAAAAAAGTTCAAATGAGAATTAAAAGCACACTTTTTTCTTTTTTTTTTTTTACTGGTAAGACACTAACACAAAACTAACAATGGGTTGGTGGCAGAGCCTTCATCTCTTGATCTTTAAATCTAGTGTGAATTGCTTTTCAAGACTTGCTTCAGTCAAATATAAGCTAGACTTTCTAAGGTTACAGGTCTTAGAACAATAGTGCCAGGATGACATTCTTTAGAGCCAGATTAGATGGATCAGTGTTTTTTCCTGGTCTGAAACTCACAACTTCTTCTATAAAGGCCTAAGCACTACATAAAGCAATAGCCACATACAAGACACACAGATATAAGCTTGTTGTACCCCTAGAAAGTATTGTGATCAGAATTGAAATCTTTCAGCATGAACACGGTCTCATGTGAATGCTACAGTGGTAGTAACAACAAATAAATTAAGAGATTATTAAAGCAAAAAGAAAGGCATGCAGTCTAAAATGCAGTCCAAAGAGCTATGAACATTATTAATTGGTTATGCATAATTTCAGGATTGGACATACTTATCCTACTACTATTATGAAGAAAGATTTTAGCACCTCCTTACCTGCATCTACCCAGCACAGCATTGAGGAATAAGGATCGAATGTCAGCCCATTTGGTAACCCAAGATCATCTTTAACAAGAATTCTTCTGTTTGTGCCATCCATGTATGAGGTTTCAATTTTAGGAGCTTCTCTGTTCCAGTCAGTCCAGTACAAGTTTCTTAAGAGGAAGAAAAAGGCAAGAATTAAGAGAGTGACTGATCTCAACAGACTGTTCTAACTAAGAAAAATGCCAAGGACACAAGGGTAACATGGCACACACCCTAAACCATTTAAATAAATAAGAAGGACCACATCACACTTCGATAAAGAAGTAACAAAAGCATAGTAAAGATGTAGCAAATGTTACACTTCCATTAAAACCAAAAAGAGCAAGCACACACAAGAAATGCTTTCTCTGCCTTATTTAGGTTATGTGCAAGATGGTGGGCAAAAAACCCTCTATTTTAACAGTTCTGAGGACCATTCAAAATGTGCATCTACAGTTCTCCTCCTCACTGCCCATCATGTCTGCTCAGGCTAAGCAGCAGAAGCATTTGGCATACATTTGTGGGATTCATTCAAAACTAAATTTTTCTTTTCAGTGCACGAAGTAAGCAACTTACAATGGAATCAGAGTAGTTTATGGTCAGGGGAGAACCCCAGAGAGGGCCATTAATTCCCTGATGCTTTGTTATTAATGGTCATTTGTTAGTGGTGTTTTTTTCCTTGGATACACTTTCCGTGGCTGAGAATTTTCAAGGCCCCTCAACACAAGCACCTTTGTTGTTTACTCCTTAGCACACACACACAAAATCTACCAAGAGGCAGAAGTTTGTGCTGCTTGACCTGAACACAGAGCCGTTCTCCGTCAGTGGGGTTCTACATGGAACAGAGGTCTCTCCTCAATCTGATTACACTTGTGCCTCTCCCACTCTCCCACACCACAAAATGCATTTGTTTTTCCTTATGATGCTGTCACTTGATGTACATCCACAGATGTTTTCACACCAGTATTACGCCACTATTATGTAAAAGTTTATTTTATGTTAAAGGAATTAGAGAAGTCAATACCATTACTTTTTAAATTAATTTTCTATCCCTCAAATTTTCATGGATCACATGCATTCTTTTCTCACTAAAAAACCTTGTTTGCAAACATCTGGAATGAGGATGCATCTTCCAAAAAACTCTCCCTGAGCAATATAATACTTTTGTTCACAAATGAATTCTCACCTAAGAGCATTCCAAATACCTATTATATCAATTAAGCAAGCATTTAGTAGAGCTTTTCCAACAATTCAAGACTGAAAAGAAAGCCTCTTGGCTTCTGTGCTTCTGAGTATTTTAACTGAAATGTCTATTCTCAGCAGCAGCCATGCTACAGACAGTTGCACCAGGACAATAGCAGGCAAATTCAGACATTAATGAACAGACATGCAGTACTACCATGGACTCTGTAGCAGATATAATTTTCCTTGTATTTCTTCCAATATTCAGAGAGAAAAAAATGTCAACAGACCAGAGACTACATAAAAGCATGTATATACTTCTGTTTTTGCAGGCTGAAACCTTAACTTCAAAACATCTATACTTTCCTGCTGACACTCTGCTTAGCTATTTCTGTGACTACAGCTTACAGGCTCCACTTTTAAAGTATGTAGTTGTCTGCATCTTCAAATTGAAACCCAATAGGACCTTCTCAGGCAATTGAATGACAGACGTGAGAATGACAGAAGACACACCATGGGAGTTTTCAAAGAAGGAACATCATACAGGAAGGAGGACTGTCATGATAGAAATGAAAATACAAGATTGCTTACTCTAATATTTCAGGCCAGTAATCTTGCAAACAAAAAAGAAAAATTAGGTAAGGGCAACGCTTGTCATTCTGCAAACAATGTACTGAAAGCAAGGTACAAGCAAGAATTTGACAAACCTCTCAACATAATATCACAGTATTACCTAGCAGGCATTTTAGAAGTTTTATTTCTCGTGTACCACTCAGACACAGGACACAAGTAGATTGTTCCATTTCTGTTTGTTAGTTTTAGGAAAAGATCACCCTATTATTGTCTACAGACAGCCTAAAAGCATGGACTCAGAGTATACTCTTATGTCAAATAAATAAATAAATAAATAAATATCAGGCTTTGCAAATATCTCTTGACAACATATCCATACCCTCTCACAGGATCCACGACGATTGCTCTGGGGTTCACCAGACCAGTGTCAAAAAGGATGCGACGCTGCCGCCCATCCAGCCTAGCCACTTCTATTCTATCCAGTTGAGAGTCAGTCCAGAAGATATTGCGACCTAGGTGATCTACAGCTATCCCTTCAGGGCTTCCCAAGTCTGCAGAAGAGAGGAAAACATGCCTAGGCATTTATATTTATTCCCAATACATAATGTCAGCCTCATAAGCATAACTCTTAACTGAGATAAATTTTCTTCAGTTTTCTGGCTGTGGTCCAAGAAAAGCTACTTCGTGTCAGTTGAAAGAGGAATATGCATTTTGCCTTATGAAATTTAAATGCACAGAACTTTCATAAATACAGAGTATGAAAAATTCTATGAGGAAACAACTCATGCATGTAAGCTTTCTTTGAGCGGTGGACACAGAAAAAGAGTTTTGACAGTAGACAAATAAACAGTAGAGATTATCAGAATCTTATTCTACTCTCCTTAGCAGGCCAAGGTCTAGAATGGATTTTATAATCCTTAATATTTCCCCTTCATTGGTACCGGCATATGCGTCACCCCTCTGAAAACTGGATTTATGCTAAGTTTAGCCAATGCAATGCTTAAAGATAATAAAGCTCCAAAGCACTAGAGATAATGATATTAGCTAACTGATGGAATTTAAATCCAGTTCTTTGTTTTTGCAGAGCAATCCTTTTTGGAACATGTTTTAGTACTGTATGTGCACAGTTTTTCTTGGACAGTTAGTTGTTCCAAAAGCAACAGGAAATAGCAGATAATGACCTTACTGCTTTAGCATTAGTAATTTCTAACTCAGATGAAGGATGAAGAATAAATATATAGCACTCCAAGGTTTAATTCACCCACTATGAAAAACTGCTCTATACTCTTCAAGGTTCATACATCCATTGAAAAAGAGCAGGCAGGCTGCGTGGGATGTAGTGAAGCCAAAGACAGGTACAAATCAATTTTAGACCAATTTAAGTTCCAAAAGAAAAAGAAAGAATTGTATGTGGTCACTACCAAAAGGAGGTGAAGTGACCCTTCATACCAGCCAGCTGTTGAAAAAAAACACCTTTCAAGTGCAGATCCACACATCACATAAACATCCAAGAATGACAGAATGTGGCCCACTAGCCTTCTATTAATTCTCAAGTTTGTTTACTGATAGGCATTAAACAAACAGTATCTGACACAAATATGTGACACAAAACAACCTTTCTGGAGAAAAGGCATTCGGTCCGAAACACTGGGTAGGGCTGTCTAAAATTTGCTACTGTGACTTTTCTATGAATAATAGTTGCACAATAGCCTAAACAGCCTTTGCTCTCTCACACAGGTGGATTACAGTTACCACACTTAACCTGGACATGTGACATTTTGGATGTCTATTCATTGATGAAGAGGCAGAAAAGAACAAATAAGATGTATCTCACTGCTTCTGACTCACAGCTCATACATGGGGGAAGGTGGAGGGGGGAGAAAATAAATGTGAATCAGTTACCTCTGTACTCCTCCCAATGGCACTTGGTCATACTCTAACTTAGTTAGACTGACTTCATATTACTAATTGTATTTCTCCAAGTGCCTCCATGGAGCTAAACCTGCCATCTGCAAGAAACAACCTCACATTTACCTCAGACCCTCAAATGTTTCTACTTCTTTTCTTGCAGAGGCTGCTGAGGCTGGCCTCATTTTGAGGTGACAGTGGTGACAATCGCCAGTCTCTGGGATCAGAAAATCATGGACTAAATGGTGGTGGAGGAGCTCCCAGGCTCTTTAGGAAACAGAAGAAGGTAGCAGGCAAAAGATCTGCTACCACTGATTCCCAGGAGCCCCTGTTCCCTGATTAGTTTCCTTGCTTCAGCTTCTTTGCTTCAGCTATATGCCAGGAGATTTAAAGCAGTCTAAAATAAGTGTCTTTCCTGTCTGGTTGACATTGAGCCAGAAAAAACTAACCCCCATGGAGGGGTAAGGGAATATATAGGCTTCATGTATCACCAGTCTTTCCAAAGGCACAAATGTGTTCCTGCTATATTGTCATCAGGCCTGATAAAGTCACAGGCTGGGGGGGAGAGGCTCGTACAGACATGTACGGCTGATACGACAAACAACTACAGCAAAGAGGAAAGCTCTCGTTCCCAACCTGCCTCCACAGCTGCAGAGCTCAGAAAAGCCTCCACAGGCTACACAGCTGCAGGGAGAGATGAGAACTGGATAGGGCTCCACAATATAACAAGTTTCTGCAAAGCAATGCAACTTGGATCACAAGAGCTTTAGCAAATAAAAAAAGGAGTGCATTCCACAAAAATATATGTGAACTGAAGAAAACAGCTGCAGCTCACAGGAGGAAAAAGGCAAAGATCAAAACAAAACAAAGAATTCTCATGAGTCTTCTGAGAGGAGGCATATTCCTATTTCCTGAAATTTTAAAGTTTCTGTTTCGGCCAACATAGAAGACATCCATTCAAATACTGAATACTCAACCTTATTTTGTTCTGGCTCCTTATTAAAGAGCCAATTAATATACAGAAAGTAAAGTGCAACATCACTCAACATCTCTTCAGGAATGGCATTCATTTCCTATGCAAACAACAGGACAGCAGGAATGAGATGCCTTTACACATACAATGTTTTTTGTAGCAGATAAAAACCATGAGGTTCCCATGTGACATTGAAGCATCTTTAATTACCTAAAATAATCAGATTTAATTGAAAGCCTTCACAAATATTTGTAAAATATTTTATACACTGCTGGATTTTTAATGTGTGTACACACACTCTCATTAGACAAATTCATATCCATATAAAATTTTTAGATTCTGCACTTTCTGAAGTGCCGAATCTGAGAAAATACTTTAATATTAGAAGTTGGAAATCCTTTCCCCACAGAATTTGTAGTTGTATAGGCACATGCTTGTATAGGCCCACTACAGTTTAGAGTCACTTTCAGATTAAATATGTCGGGATGAAACAGAAGTCTTGCAAATATCTCAGCCATTAACTTGTACAGAAATATGAAGCTCCATAATTGCTGTTGGGATGGCTGAAGGAATGGCCTTAAACTCTCCCTTTTTCCTTTCCAGGACAATGGTAGGATCTAAGCTGCCCCCACCTCTTTGCTGCCCCTAAAAGCCTGAATGGAGTCCCAGCAAAGTGGCTATTCTGAAGCACAAACTCCAGGCAGAGATACACAATACATCCAAAGAACACTAAAGCAAATTTATTGCAGAGTTTTAAAACCTGTTGATCATTTTGCTAAAATAATTTCCTAAGTTTTTGTGACAACAGCTGCAAAGGATCCAAAGCAAGGGCAACCTCCTCCAGTATCTTGACCTCACGGGTGTTCTAGGATCCTAAGGACACTAGTATTCAAAAAGTGCCTCCAGCTACTTTTGTTGTTGTCTTTTTAATGCCCCCACATTCACTCTGTTCTCCAAACTTGTCCTTCCCCTTAACCCTTTCCATTTGAAAAAGGTTTTAATATTTAAGATGCATGGGCTTACACTTACCCTTTTAATTAAAATGAACAAGGACTGCAGTGAGCAGCAGAGTCTTGGGGGAAAGAGTACAAGAACAGGACATAAACTGTAAAAGCCCTAACCCCACAATACCCTCTAGTCCAATTCTTGAATCCTTGAGCAACTCCAAGGGTGAAAAACTGAACAAGGTGGCTTTACTCACTTTTATTTTACAACTTGAGTGGGAGACTTGGAAAGTCACAGCTGAAGCAGCTTCTAACCACCTTTCAGCTGTTTAATCCCCACGACCAGGAACAGAGAGCAAGGATTCTCCTCTCCAACCTCCCTGCTCACCAGTCCTTTCCCAGCAGAGCGGGCAGCTGACAGGCAGAGAAACAGGAGAGAAAAAGACTACACATAACCAACTCTCAGCTAACCAGTGGATTACCTACCTTGCTTGCCCGAACAAAAAATCAAGGAGTGACACTCACAGATGATATTCCATGTGAACATATAAATGCAACTCTTCAGTCTGCTTTAGTTGTGATTGTGTTCCATATCCATTCAACAGCAAATTGACAATCCATCATCCCCTTTTCAGATCATACATACATTGAACTATGGTGGGTCTACCTCAGCACATGACCTAGGTTTTAATGATAACCGTCCTTCTTCACATATTTACATCTTGTAGTCATTGCATCATTGTAAGCATGAATAATGTCTATCTATAGTAGTCTGAGCTTAGCCTACTTATGTGTTCCATTCCTCATGGCCAGGGACATGAGACCTTTTCAGGAAGGATGCTGAACCACCCTTTCTGATCAGTATGGTTGACAAGACATGACTCTAAAAGAGGTAGGCTACACAACGGCTGCCAAGATGGGCAAAACATAGCACAGCAAAACAAAACCTCAGCACAGCAAATTGAGGTTTTGAGTGCACTTTAAAAACCTGGGATGTCATGACCTGTGAATTTGCCCTGACAGTACTAACTGTGCTGACTCGCTATAGTGGCAGGCCTAAGGACGCCACCACAGGTAAAGACCAGTAAAGGCCTCAAGCCTACCTCAAGATTCCTCCTCAGAAGTGACAAAGCATCCAAATAAGGGTTTTTTTTTCTCTGTTAAACACAGCAAGAATATAAGCACAGCCTAGGACTGTAACTGGGTACAGAAATCCTCTAAACATTTCTGTGAGGAGCTGAGACACACGGCCCTGACTGTGAAGCTCTGAACCCTGCATCCGTTAGTGCCTTGAGATATGCGTTAGAAGCACCACAGCAGCTTGATTCATTTTTCAAATCCCTCAGCCTTCAATTAAAATGTCCCCAGCAATGTTCACAAGATATTCAATGGTTAGACAGATACAGTATCCTGCAACTGCAAGTAAGGACAGAAACATCTCACTGACATGCTGCTCCCACTTCTGGCCTTAAACTTAGTTTATTTAAAGAGAACTGACTTTTTGCCTATCTTAGCAGTGGAAAGGCAATGAAGGGCTATTGCATAGGGAACAGATCTTTATTTCCATTTTATATTATTCAGACTTTTTGGTTATTTTTATCCAAATAACACCAACTTTTAATGCTAAAGCTCAGGCAACACCTGGGAAGTACATATTACTAAATTCAAGTCTCTAATGCCATTCCTAGGGAGTAGCAAGAGGAAGAATTTTTTGCTGTTACCTGTTTTGATGATGGTTGTTGGCTCCCCACCATGCAGGCTAGCCCTGCTGATTGAAGGGCCACTGATGTCTGTCCAATAAACCATCTTGTCCGTGCAATCGTAAGCAACTCCAATAACAACTTTGTCCTGTTGGTCAACAAGCGAGTTACATCAGCTTATGCTAAACAACAATTACTTGCCAGCAGCACTAGCTTATGGATCTAAGACTCAATCCTGAGAAAACAAAATTCTTGAAGAAAGGTGGGAGATGGGGAAGACAGACAGAGAAAACGATTGTGTGGCAATCATTGTAGAATAGCTTCCAAAAATGCTTTCAATTGTAAGTCCCTTTTAACTAGCAGACACCATTTCCAATTATCTTATTTCAAAGAAGCACTGTAGATAATACTACTGAACAGTTTGTCTCAATTCTGCAACTTCACCTGCATAGCTCTTTAACGAAAGCTCATGTTTTTATTTTACTGTGTTATTCCTCCTGTGCTTTTTTCTCTCATTCTTTCCCTTACAGGAGGAATAACAACTTCTATCAAATCTGACTTGTGTTCTGCATATTCATCAGCCCATGCATGATGTCTGCATTTCAGCAGTGCTACCTACATAGCATCATTTGACTCAAAAAAGTTCTAGCAAAAAAAAAAAAAATCTTAAACAAATACTCCATAAATCATTCTGCTGGAAAGAATATGCTCAGGGACAAGGAACATATATATGCAATTTTCCAGGCAGAAGAAGACAAGACTAGTGTTTGAGTTTAGAGTTGAAACTCTTTCCTCCAGGCAAATTAAAGAGACTTTCTGGGTAAAATGATAATTTCATATGGATTCCCGGATCTATCGCCTTTCTGCTTTTGTAACTTGCAGCTTCTTAGAAAGATGGTCCAAAGCCATGCATTAAAACAGATGCACTTATTCATCAGCATACATTAATGCTGTAAATTACAAAACAATCTGAACACCTCTGTGCTTATAAACACTGTCACTTCGCAAATACACAACACAGAGACAACACTGTTAGCAGAGACTGAAAGTTTCATTGTAACCGAAAGTTTTAATGAATAGGTGCATCTTACCTCTTGGAAGCTCTTTCCTGAAGATACTTCTAATTTAAGCTAGATCAAGCAAACAAGGAGACTAGCTGACAAGGATTCAGAATCACGTCTCCATCGGCCTAAATACCCCATTTTGCACCCAGTATTTTACTTTATTTTTATGTTATTGCAGCAGCAGTTTAGACAAGAGACAAAAGCTTGATTTTGCCCTTGCATCACAGCACAGTTTGTGGTACTATTTACTGAACTGAATCTGTGTAATTTAGTCAGTGCTTGGTCTACCAAATATTCACCGTAATGTAAAAGAGAGGCCAGCATGCTGCCTGGTATTGCTATCTATTATAAATACAGTAACACTGGAATGAAAACTGAAAACCCAGGCTTAGGGCAAAACAGATGAATGTGATGCAACTTAAAATAAGAAGAGTTGGCGTGTCACAGGTGATGGAAGAGATAGGTTCTCAGCATCAGGGATTCATTTTCAAGGAAAAAAAACTCTCAAGACAGTAGTAAGAAGTGTGGGAAAAAGATTTACCAACGACTGGGCCTGCACATGGAGAAGGAAGCAAAAAAGAATTAAAAAAAAAAAAAATCTATATATATCTGTAGCCAAGAAGTGCAGAGAAATGACTGAAAAACAGGAAGAGATCAAGACTTAGGAAAAAACTTTGAGGGAGTAAGAGAGAAAAAAAAAGGTCTCTCCACATATTGCTCTTCTAGGTTTCCTAGACTTATATCAGTCAGAAAGCCAATGGAAGTGTGAGTACAGGAAAGTTTACATGATGAGCTGTTGGAGGCATGTGAGATCACAAATATTAGATTTTTGTGTTATGAGCTATCCTTTAAAGGCAAATAATTTTTCCTATTGCTCAGTTTTAGGCTTTTTGACTAGTCAGATCAGGAATTTTCAGTGACAAAGTGATGGGATGCTGAAATTTTAACCAAGAGTAAAAATTGAGTTTGGAACTTGAATTATCAAATTACATAGACAAACACTCATCTTTGTCACAAGTCTTCTAAAAACACATGGACTTAGTATAGTAGGCTACTTACTGGAATATGCAATAGTGCTTTTGCACCATTTTTCTTCATATTGTTTCCCTCTAGTGGAACATGTTCAATTTTACCACTCTGGGCAAAGAGCAAGTGTGTTCCTGGTGGCAGAGGTACTGTATCTGGTCGAACAGAGGGCCCAATAACAACAGGAGGAGCTGCTGTGCTCAGACCTTGTTAATGGAGAAGGAAACAGATGGGGAAAAAATTAGCTTGTACAGCATAACAAGGCTCCTTGTTATTTGCAGAGACACAATTACAGTCAGACTTCTTAGAAGGAAACAGCCCTATAAGCTGACACTAATAACTATAATCAGATGCAGAAAGTTCCTGAATTTTTCCCCTTGGCTAACAGCAAAGGAGCAATTGACACAATAGGTCTTTTCATGTTCAGCTCTGTAATTGCTCTTTCTTTCAAATGTTTAGAAAAACCTATCTTATTTTGCAGCTGAAGTGAGGAAGATGTAGGAAGGAACGTCCTTCATTTCCTGAGGCAAGTCAGTTACCACACATTCAGATTTGCCACACCTCCCAGAAGGCAGAAACTATAGGGGCCCCTCACAGTTTCAAGGCAGGGAGGAAGTTAGAAAACCATATTCTTATTCAGAGGCTCACCACAGTTGTCCAGATGCCCTCACTGAATGAAAAGTGTATGCTGGAGTTACCGAAGGGCTGCTGCATGAAGCATATCATCACTGGGACAGCAAAGATCTGCATTGCTCTAAGTCAGTGCTGTGTCTCAGGGGTGTGACTAAGCCCCACTTTGGGAAACTGTGCACTTGGGTGGAGAGACACCCAGAAGAAACAAGCACTTCAGCCACTTACATGGTGGTCGAACTCCTGGGCCACTTCTGGTGCCGTCAATCTCATTTCCGTCCCTATCTACGCACCAACAATATCCAGTGCTAGAATGGCACTGAGCGGGTAGGTAATTCCCATACTCATCACACTGGGGAATGAAGTGACCAACTCTTATCTCCCTTGGGAAGAAAGTGCCTCCACTTCCAAGAGCTACTTCTCGTTCACGCTGGCATTTGGTCTTCTCGACTTCTGTGAAAAACAAATACAGATCAGTGAATATTTCTGTTTTAATTAATTGCTATGTTTCATTAACAGTTTGTGTATGCTGACCACATACAATGCAAGAATTCTTACTGCTGGAGGAACATGGCGCTGTTACAAACCTTGAAGGCATATGCCTTCAGTGCACCTTCAGGAACAGTCTGACCTGTGTAAGTATGACACATTTGCCCTAAATTAATGTCATTTTATCTTTCACTGTCTAGTTTAAAACAGAACAAACAGCCCCCTCGCAGCTTCCTACACTGAAGCATCCTAAACAGAAGCTGGAAAACACCATCTTTCTCCTCGAGGCACATTAGCAAGAACATTCTGTCTGACTTGCGAACCGATGTCTACTCATTTAGCAGTTATTCATGGGCCTTAAAATGTGACTCATTAGCTAGGCCATACAGTGGATAAAAGTTTTTTTGTAATTCTAAAAGTTGAGTTTCCCTTCACAGCCACCAGAGAAAAACACAACATGAGGCAGATGCTGAGTTCTCTACAGAACCTAGGAAGTGAAAAAACTAATTGCTTTGATGCATATTAGGTTTTTAGAGTTCGGTTATCAAGTTTCAGCACTCATTTGATACTTTTAGACCTAAGAAAGGAATTACAGGGACAGATTGTCCAGTCCCTGGTAAAGCATATAAGTAAGGCTAAACAGAAAACAGGAATACTACTACGTATGCAGAGAAACATATAATGTACAATGGTACACCACATGCATGTGTATTACTGTAGAGATTACAGTGGAAAGACTAACTTTCCAGATTATCAGGATATCAGGGATTTGGTTCTTTTGGTTTAAATTTTACAAAATAGTCTGGACTAAAATGAACATCTTCTTGTGGTATTTGTCATGTAATAGGGAATGTCATTTGGATCAATATATCCTTCTAGATGCCAAACAACATAATGAAATTAAAAGAATGAAATAATCTTTTTCCTTCTCTAGACAAAGAAATCTGGCTTAGTTTTACTTTACGCTTGAGATTCCTGAAGGGTTCTGTGCATTGGGAGAGAAAAAGCTCTAATTATGGGGGAGTATCTTTTTCCTGTCAATGATTTCTACAGACAGTTAGAAATACTTATCACAAAATGCCTGCTAAAGAAGCTTTAACATTACACTGACATTTATTTCTTCCTTGTTTTTAGATTGCCTGGTGGACAGCATTAGCTATGTGTGGCTCAGACTGGACTCAGCCCAGCTGAGCAAAAACTAATCCCAATCGCCCAAAGACTACTGTGGTGTAAATCACACAAATACAAAAAAGAAGGGTAGTTTTTTATTATTACTTAAACTAGTTATGTAAGCAAAAGCTTTGGACATGTTTCATGCACCTGGACACAATTAGAGAAATATAAATGTCTGGAGAACAGCTCACTCTAAACAACTGAAATATTTGGCATCAGCTTTAATGTGGGTGGTGGAGAGTCTTGAATCAACCTACAAAACCAGACCCTGAAGGAAAGCCTCCGTTATCTATCTCAAATTTTGTTTGCATGTATTCAATGCACTATGCAGTATGCTGGTAAAATAAACGTTCATTCCAGTAACCGAACAGTTTTGCCACTTTTTTTTTTTTTTAAACTCTAATTATATGCACTGCTCATGAGAGAAAGCAGGGGGAATAAAGAATATTGGTAAACTGACCCCCCCTTCTTTTGTTCATTGCAGAACAAAATCTTCATTGCATTCATGTCATCTCTGAGAGACACTATTAGCTCCTCCTCAGTGGGATATAAAAACAAATGTAGAAACTGGTTGTTTTTCTTTCCCATCTGAAACTCCCAGAATTAGAGGATATCCAACAGCTTACAATTTTTTAAATCAACAGACTAGATCAACTTTATGAAAATGAGTTAGCAAATATGAATTATACCAAGGAGTGTGTATACACTCCCAGAAAAGACCCAGCTGTTATACATAAAACATATCAGTATTATTGGTAACTTGAAATACTAACTTCTAGTTCTAATTGCAAAACAATGTTTACATTTATAGCTGCAGATTTTATACAGGAGTACCGATGGAATTTTTGAAGAGTCCTTATATTGCAATGATCAAGACCAATCTCACAAATGGTCTGCTTATGCCATGAGCTCCCCTAAAGTCAAGAGACTAGTCAAACAAATTAATTTTCAAAATTAGTACTCAGTTTCTAGAAGGCAGAGAATATGATTTGTTCTTTCTAAAAAATGTTATATCAACACTGATTTTTCAGTTGCATAAAAAGATGTCAAATATCCTACTGCCACTCACTTTTGGGAATAAGTATGTATTTCACTGCTTCTGTGCTCGTGAAAGTCTCTTGTATTTGTGACAAACTTTTTTAACAGTCTCAAGTGTGATAAGTAATCTATGCTAGAGAAACATTCTGAAAAGAAATAAAACCAGTGTTACCATGTTCATCTGTGCCGATTCAATGATTTTAACCTGTCTTTCAACATTAAACTCATTTCAACTTAGTAACATGAATTTAGCCAATATTAAAATTTATAAACAAAAATGAGCCCCTAAAATAGTTATAAGAGTCCAAACCAGTCACTTGGAACCTATACTGGATTTTCTCTCTGAATCATGAGCAGGATTACTATATGCTTACAGCTTAGAGACACCTAAAGAAAAGTGAGATGAATCCCAGTCCAGTGTCGTAGGCTATGCAGCAATGAAAGGACAATAATCTTAGATAGAGATGACATTTTGTTGGGATAAACAATCTGTTTATACTGCTTATACAGTCATACATTTTACTTAGTGTGCTTAAGAGAAGATGCTCTGATTTTGCAAGTTTTAAATTGCATTAATTAACTGTCATTTCTTACAGGCTAGATATGACAGAGTGTGAAAGATGAGACTGACACAGCAAATAAAGCACATTCCCTGCCTTGATGAGATAACAGCACAAGCTATACAAAACATATAACAAGAATTAGCACACATTTAGGTAGTACAGGGGCTAATTTGTAAGCCAGCTTCCAGACATAAACTTTATGGCTTGTAACTTTCTTTTCCTTCAGTACAACAGCCTACATGAGGTTTCTTAGTGCTCTTCCTTTAATACAAATACAGTAATATTTCATCCAGTCAAGACTCTTCAAAGATACAGAACAATTACTTTAGGAGAGTTCTCTGATCTCTTGACTGGTATCAAGAAAACTACCGTTAACTACAACAGGTGGCGCTAAGAGCAAAAAACATTTATCTGGTGTACAGTGCTGTTACATCTATACTTGATTACAGCAAATAGAAAATAAGTCTTGCTTATTTCAAGGCTCCATATCCAGGGGTTACCAGCCCTGATTTTCAGAGATTCTTACTATTCTTGAAACTCACATTTAAAAGTCAAGTCAAATGATCAGTTCAATGACGAGAAAAATGGCATGCACTAGGCTTAGTTCATACTGTCAGAGATGGAACAAACAGTGAGAGCAAGACCTGGGTAATCTTCAGTGGTGCAGGAAAGTGGGGGTGGGAACAGTCTTTTATTAACAGCAGGATCAAGTTTCAGTATTTTTCAGTATCCATGTTTAAACATTACTGATTAGCATTTGTTATAAAACTGAGTAAAAATCCATTTTCAGTGAGTTTTGATGCAGTTGATGTTTGGCTGATGAAGGTAACACACTGATCTAGTAACTTTGTGTTTCCCTGGGCACTCCACTTGTGCCCACAGGACATTATTATTTTCAAAACAAAGCTCTATACTGTGGGCTACCTTAATTTGATAAATGATTAAAACCTGAATTACATGAGTCAGTGGGCAAACATCATGAAGTAGTAGTATTTCTATTAAGTTCCCATATTACTTGGTTGTAAATGTCCTTATTAAGAACTTTAATTCCTTCATTAGGATTCCTGAGGAAAATATACAACCACAGGTTGCATCACTTGTGGAAGAGAAACAGGCCACAGGCCACAAGGCACAAGAAAGACAGGACCTCATCACTAGGTAAACTGAGCTCATTAAAGTCAACAAGTAGATTCACACAGTCAAATGGAAAGTTATGCTTCTTGGAATGCACTGTGCAGACCAGCCTCTAAAGACAGACTCATCTTAGAAACCACAACCAAAAAAAAAAAAAAAAAAGCTATCAGCAGATCATAGATATCAGCAGATAACCGCCAGCAGATAAGCTGCCAGCACCCAGCTCAGTGCTGTAGGGATTGTGAGGGGTTATAAATAAGAATTCATCACATGCACAAGGAACATCACACAGGTATAGAGAAGCAATGTGGGATTGGGGAGATCATTCAAAGAATACTGGGTCCAACTCTGGTAACCACAGTTCAAAAGGATAGTGAAAAATTGAACCAGTGTACAGAAAAGAGGTCCTAAGAGAGAAGCTGTAGTGTAGAGCAGAGATTAAAGGCCTGATGAAGAAGACATGTTCCATGGACCACAGTACACACAAATCAGGCTAGATAGATAGAATGATGCATCCTGAATTCAAACTAAATGTATACCCTTCCTCAGAAAAAATAAATTTGTATTCGATGCATGAAACATATTTTTTTTCAGTTGTTTCATGAACTACCAGTAGCAATCTGGAATTTAAGTGTCACTGAAATATATCATGGAACTTGAAGAAATGAAATGGAAATAGGATGGATATGGAAAGTGGGCCAGATGAAAATCATACACATACACATTTCCCGCATCAGCAAAGAAAAAAACCAGAATATGGAAAAACAAACAAACAACAAAACAAAATAAAAACAAACAAACAAACAACCTAAAGCCATATACAAACATTCAAAGTCTTTTTTGGTCATAAAGGAAAGTTCTTGCAGCAGTACTGCAGAAAATAATTTATGGACTTTTCCAAAAGAAGATGGAGGTTGAGAAAACAGGATGAGAAACGTGGACTTCTTCCCATCCATTTTGCAGGGGGGATTACAGTCTGATATACACTAAACCAAATTCAATTAGTTCTGCAATAGCATTCACAAATTTTTAAAGATCTACTCAAACAGGTTTTCATTCACAAGCTAAAGACAGAAGTGATTTAAAACTCTGTCCGGAATCAGTATGCAATCAGAGAGTGCTTTTTAATTTCCTATGAGGATCATTTTATTCTCCACGTATCACAAGGAATTACACTGACATTTTTAATTGCTGTTCTCAGACATTGACAAAAAAGAAGAGGAAAAAAACCAAAACAAAATAACACTTCCCTTTGTCCCCTCGTTTTCCTTTGTAATCCTTCACTTACAATGTTGCCCTGTTAAGTGCATTTCTCATGTGAAACAAATTGTATACAGAGGACCAGAGAACAGCTCTTAACAGTCAGACCCCTAGTTCCAAGAATCTAGATTTGTTTCTGTTTAGTAAACAGTGTCTGGGGTCTGCAGGGGTTGAAACGCTCAGACATCTGGTTTTTTGAAATGGAAAAATGAAGCGTGAGGAAATAATGAAGTACAGGCTTTTCTTAATAGCTGTGAGCAGTGGGACATTCCAGCATCATTAACTCTTTCATTAGCCTGCTGGTTCACTCCTACAGACATTCTCGTGTGTAACTCAAATCCATCATACTTGATAGTCTACTGGTTTCAAGAGTTGCCATTCAGCAGTGGTAAGATTCAACAGTAGGTTTCATATAATAATAAAGACACGAAACAAGCAAGCAATTGTACACATGGATTGGAAAAGGGTACAGCAAAAAGAACTGAGTATTTGGATGAATGAAACTTTCCATGCTATTAACAACCAGGAAAGACTTCAGTGACTTGACTGAGGCTAATTAGATCAAAAGCTTAGTGGGTAAAAAGGGGAAGAAAGGATCTCTAATTACAGCTGAATACAATACAGCCTCATCTGGAATCTCCATTCTGAAGCAACTTACTTTACAAATTGGGTGCTAAAGTAAACTAAGCTGTTTTTTACTAGGCTTCAGAAAGTGTATTTTGATTCTATCTCCTGGCAATGATTAACTGTTGGATATATCCATTTTAAAAGTACTAAAGCTTTAGCAACAGATGACAACCCAAGGGCAGCTATTGTTCTATTAACTCTCTTAAGAAGGGAGGAGTAGCTAAGTTTGATGTAAACGCTGCCATTGCTGCAGACTAGCAGAACATTACAGATACTCTGTACTTCAGTCAGGATTCAGCAAAAGTGAGACTTATCTACACAGATTTTTTTCTGCTCAGAGCATTTCACGAGCAGAACCAAATGCTACAAGTGTTTCTAAAGCATGTCTTTCTACTGGTAGTACAAAAGAGCATAAAAAAAAAAATAATCAGAGACGCATATATGAAGACTCACAAAACCTGGCAGATTCCCACCTGCTGAAACAGCAGATACAACAAAACTCTCCAAAATATTTTGTTACTACCATTAAAGCTGTAACATGGAAAGATCCCCATTCAAGATACAACTGTGTTGAGTATGGAAAGTCAAAAAGCGTACAGGATAAGCAGCAAAAAATGACATACAGCTACAACAAAATAGTACACTGTGCTTAGCAGTTTAGTAGACACACTAACCACTGCATGTGCATGCTGGTTTTGGCTGGGATAGTTTTTTCATAGTAGATTGTATGAGGCTACGTTTTGCATTTGTGCTGAAAACAGTGTTGATAACACAGGGATGTTCTTGTTACTGCTGAGCAGTGCTTACACAGAGTCAAGGCCTTTTCTGCTTCTCACACCACCCTACCAGTGAGTAGGCTAGGAGTGCACAAGAAGCTGGGAGGGGACACAGCTGGGACAGTTTACCCAACTGACCAAAAGGATATTCCATACCATATGATGTCATGCTCAGCATATAAAGCTGGGGGAGGAAGGAGGATGAGTGAGAACGTTCAGAGTTATGGCATTTGTCTTCCTGAGTAATCATTAGGTATGATGGAGCCCTGCTTTCCTGGAGGTGGCTGAACACCTGTCTGCTGATGGGAAGTGGTGAATGAATTCCTTGTTTTGCTTTTCTTGCATGCGCAGCTTTTGCTTTACCTAGTAAACTGTCTTTATCTCAATCCATGAGTTTTCTCACTTTTTCTCTTCTGATTCTTTGCCCTGTCCTGCTGACGGAGAGTGAGTGAGCAGCTGTGTGATGCTTAGTTGCCAGCTGGGGTTATATCATGACAACGTGAAAAGGTGTTGCTGTCAACAAAAGAACCCCGCTTAAATATGCTATTGCATATGCTCAGAAGAAATTAATTGCGTCCTGGTGACAAAGTTGAATTCAAGTATCAGTCTACCAAACCACCTGTTTCAGCTACAAAGGGGATGTGCCAGACATGAAAGCAATATTTCTGCCAATTATTCCTGAAGAACTGGAAGCTTTAAGGTTCAATTTTGCTTCAAGTTATTCATATCAAGTTTCTCCCTTAGGAGGAACAGTCCTGGTTTTATCAGCTGGTTGGTTAGCTAAATATTTTGACACAGGTCCGAAACACTAGGTAGTTCTTCATTCATCTGACATTGAAATGACAATATACATGGGCAGTCATGCAAGGAAAATCAGTTAAAAATAGTATTGAAAGACTGACAAAGGGGCAAAAGCTAGAGCTTCAGAATTAAACACTGCAAAACCTCCTACAATTTACCTGTGATAGAAAAGTCTACAAGTACTGGGTGATCTGACATAACACATGTTGTTGAGCACACAATGAAGAGTCATGTAAATATGATCTGAAACCAGAAAAAACCTTGCGATTTTTTTATGCTTTTCCTGTAAAAGGTCCTTTGCCTTTTTATTTTAAGACATGAGTGTCCAATTGTGGAAAAAAAAAAAAAAAAAGTCAGAACTTCGGAATTAGGAATATAGTGGCAAAAGAAAAATATTAAGTTTCAGCAATGCATCAGGTAGTAATATTGTGCCATGTAGACAAGCATTTTTAAGCCAGCACATCCACTATTAAAAAAAAAACCAAAACACCCCAATTTTGAATCGTCAAATACTTTGGACACCATTAAGACCACAGTGCAGAAGCTAAATTATAAAGACTGCCTCCCTCCTCAGTCGTATTGCTTCTTGCTTTCTTTTCCTTTGGCCCTACACCTTTCTTAGTCTTGGCTGCACAGTTTGTTTCTGTTTGTTGAGAGGTGCAGGATCTTTTGCCCAACAGCAAGAATCTTAGAAGCAGGAGAATTGGGTTTGAATATACTCAGAAGTTAGGCTTTATTTCCTGGATGAAAGCATTCACCATTCTGCAAAACCTGAGTGCTGTCCCGTAGGTTTGCCATGCTTTTGAATTAAAGTAACTGTAACAATGCTACTTTGTGTGTCAGTGTTCCTTACTTTCTTTTTTTCAAGTATACCTTCAAGATCAGGAGTTTCATACTTCAAGGGCGAAACTACAATGAAAGAACAGAAGTGGGGCAGGGTGAAGAACTTTCTGCTAAATAGGAAACAAGCTGGGTAAATACAGAAACAACTAAGTGCTAGTTAGAAACTGGGATTAGTCTTTCTGGACTCTTGCCGGCTATACGTGGCACGTAGGTATCTAGATCCCACTGAAGACAACAGTGCAGGTACTGTGGTCTCATCCTTCACTTTTCTCCTGTAATTGTAATCCTGTAATCATTTACATTGCCACCAGTTCCAGATGTTTTATGACAAATGACTACTGTTTATGCAAACCAAATCAATCTGTGGTCAAACCTTTACATAAAGAAACTTCAAAAGACAGTATCAGCTTGAGGCTGAGAACTGCTGAGGATATAACAAACAAAACATAAAACAGGACATTGAACAGGATATCACGGAAAAGTGATAACAGTCAAGATACAGACTTTGATACAAGCTTGGTGAGGGTCAAAACTTGAAAGACTTGAGAAAGAATAAAGACCCCAATAAGACAACACACAATCTATTACAGAGGGGAACCAAGTTAACATATATTCTCCAATTCCTAAATTATGTTTCTGGTCCAACTTTCAAGAACTATAAAATTTTACCTCCTAACACACACCGGAAACCATCACCACGATAACCTGCCTTACACTGGCAGCTGAAGGACCCAGGAGTGTTGTAGCAGAAAGCGTCTGGATGACAGTGGCCCTGTTGACATTCATCTATATCTGTAAAAGAAAAGATCGATCTCAGGTAAGTGTTCCTCCTGATAGACAAATCAGAGTGATGAATTACAGTGTGAACCCGCTATATTACTTTTGGGCACCTATTTGAGGATATCTGATTAGAATTAGAGACTTTTGGAAGAACATCTATACAGAAATGCAAAGGGGGGGAAAAATAAAGCATGCGTGTATTTTAGGTTCTGGCTCTCAGCAAATCTGCTATTCCGATGGGTAACCAGCATTGTTAACTCGCACAGTATTTTAGAAATATATGCCTATGTTTCTCAAGGAAAAGACTTAACACATCAAGAGAAGTAGGATTTGGCCAGCAAGGTTTCTAACATGTAGTTAGGTAAAGCTGCTCCCCACTGCACTCCAAATGACATGAAACAGAATATAACTTTTTTACATCGTCTGAGCATCATGTGTCACCACCTTAGAAATATAAATCAATACAGTGCAAACAGTTCCAGCAAATGAAGATCTGGTCTGCTAACTACCACTACTGCAATTTTTGCATTTACCTCATCTTGGACCTTCTGTATCTCGAATATTGAAGAGAGAATTCAAAAGTGAGGGGAGAAACAGACAAAAGCTTAATGCAATGCCTGCCTGAGGGACTTAAACTATGCCATTTCCTACTTTAAATCACAAGTAACTACAGGACATTGCAATGATCAGCCAAGTTGTGCAATAAAGAGTATAAAAACCCCACAACAAGTGGTGTTACCCACCCTCACAGGCACGCCCATCTCCAGAGAAGCCAGGGAGGCATGTGCAGATGTAGGCAGACCCTCCAGTGTACACACACTGAGCACGCTGAGGAATGTCACAGTTGTGTGTGCCTGTCTGGCAATGGTTTACGACGTACTCAACAGCTGCAGGGTAGATGTATGAAAGAGGTGATGAAAATTTGAGTTTTTTTCTGCAAAGTCTAAAGCTCATAATAAGTTTATAGGGAGAGAAGGACAGCTGTGAAAGCATACAGAAGAGAAAGAAACAAGGAAACTGAGTTTTTCGTTTTGGGGGTTGGTTTTTTTTTGCCAAGACCTCCCTTTTCTCTGGTGTTATATCTTCTTCTTAATGTTTTACAAGGAACTGATTGTCCTCAGCACCTCACAAATGTTTGTTAATATAGAACAGGGCAGAAAGGCTCCCACAGTGACAGATTCTAATAGCCACAACAGTTATATTTATAAAAAGAAGTCCTGGATGAAGGAATGTAAGACACCTCACAGAGGTAACTCACATGTTAGCTAAGTGGCCAGTTCACTGCACTGGGAATTATTAGATATCCCGCTGCACTAGCCTAGCACTGACCCAGGGCTGTCGTCACTTGGCAACAGATAGGAGCTGTGACTCAATTGAAGATAAACACATTTGTCAACTATTGGAGACATTTTTGACCAACTGTGGAAGCTGGGACCAGTCCTGCAGCTTTTCATAACTTTCTCATTGTTGACAGCAGTGACTGCACTGCTTTACACACAAATTATTTCAGGCAGTTGCTGGATCCCTGCCTATGCTTACCTGTTACGTCAGAGAAGAAAGATATTTAAAATAGGAAGAGGCAAAATACTACAAAAATGTTGTGCCTCAAAACAGATGAGTTTGCAGTGTGTACAAGTAGGAACAGACTTCCAGCTGCTGTAACAGCGAGCCCACTGAGGCTTTCTTTATGCAGTTCTTACGAGGAGTTGACAGGGGACCAAGATGAGACTCTACAATGCTCCTTTCATCACAGTACACAGATGGAAACTACCACAGTATCAGCAGAGAAATAATAAAAATCTGCCATCAGAGACAGATCTGAAAACAGCCGTTTTTTCCATTTCTCTGGAGGAGATGACATCATTGTTAGGATTATTTATATCTGTTCTGCTTGATGAAGTTTTAGATTACAAAAGCATCTATTCAGAACCACTTTATAAATGCATAAGATTTGGAGTTGGAGCTCGAAGGGAGTCCCCAAGTCCTCCTATTCCTCAGCGTACAAATAGGAGAACAGGATTTATTTACAACTCTCTTCTAAAGCTATCCAGTGAGTCACAGAGCTGGTATGAAAAAGCTGCAGTTCCAGAAAAGCTGAGTCAGAGCTGGTATCCCAGAGCAAGCTGTAAAATCACAAAGAGGGTATCTGTTGTCCCTTCTGGGGTCCAAGTTGCCTGTGGGTAATAAAACCCTCCACTGTGGAAAGGGGAACAAGATTACCGTGACATCTATTGGGAAGCTAGAGTTCATCTTCACTCTCTTCAGTCTTATGGATGCAAAGTTTGGTTTTGATTAGAAGAAGGGAACAAACTGAAGTCCTTCAAGATGGGCAAGAAATTACTTAGCATTTGTTAGAAGTGCAACCCATCAGCTTCATGGGAAAGTGGTAGAGTGAAGCCAGCGAGGTCATGGCTGGAGGGAATGACATTCCCTTTCAGGTCCAAGTGACATAAGGGCAGTGGTGGACATAACCGGAAGAACGTAAAGCTGCTCTTCTACATCTCACCCTATTCCTTCCAGTGTCCTGGTAGAAGTAGTTGCTTTTTCCAACTGTTCTGCAACAAAGGGGAGACTTATGGTGCACAGTGAGCAGACATGAATAGTAATTCTTATTGGAGCAGAGAAATAGGGCTCATGATGGAATGTAATACACAGCATGTGAAGTCACACACTTAAGGGAAGTAATGCAACTTCCTGCTGTAAGATGAAGGCTCCTCAGTTCTTAGCTGAAGAACAGTCTTGGCTATATTGAGGAAAGACCTGAATGCATTAGCTGATCACAGAGTAACCAAGCTTCCACCACAAAGCAGCCACAACAGAAGCAAACATAATCCTCAGCTGTTATCAGTTATTTCTAAAAGAAACAGCAACTGGTCCAACTGTACTGGAAGAGTGTGTACAGGTTTTGCCAGTACAGAATTACTGTCAGGTTGCAAACAAAGAAAAAAATTCTAACAACAAAAAAATATAAATACTTAAATCTATATCCTATCCTGATGGTTGCAGCTATAGCAGTAGAGTCTGCCATTTGTAGATTTTTTTTATTTAGCTTTTGATATTTGCAATATAAGTGATATCCAAAAGAATCAGCTTAATGTTCTCGAGGTTAAAGCTCATAGTTTTTCTTTCTAAATGGAAAATTCACTTTCAATACACATCCCACACAATCAATTTTGCCAGCTACCAAATAGAATTTCTACAACTTTAGTGAAAAACAGAACAAGCAGGAAAAAATAACCCTCAGTAGGGCAACCTTAGTACAGCAAGTACAGATTAAGTCAGGTGTCCTTCAGAAAAAAGTTTTTAAATTACATAAAAATAACTAATTCAGTGACAACTACTGAAATTGAAGTTTTAATGGTCCATTAACAAATGGGCTAGATTTCCTGCAAATCTCAAAGATTTTAACAGTTAAATGATTTGTATCTATAACTCTTTTTCAGCATGATTAACTATCACTTAAGGATAAGTCTGCAATAGCTAAGACACACTGTTTTAGATCTGTGCACTGCCTTGTCCAAGTAATGAATTTGTACCTAAAATCTAATCTGTTAAATCTAATTCTGGATTAGATATAATGAAGAAACAAAACCTAAAACCCCCAAAAGCCAAAAGCACAGGATTACAGAAAATGCAGAAAAAGTCCTACTTCATCTTGAAAGTGAGAGGCTGTGAAATAACAACAAATTAATAACTACTTACTTTAATTTTTCTTTTACAAATTTGAATTCTACTTCCATGTGAAATCTATAGCTAAATAATGGTACAGAAAGGACAGAAACATTCAATAATTATTTCCACTTTCTATTTGGAAACATTCTGAACAGGAAGTTTTTATGAGATGAAAAGAAAGTACTTCAGGCACCTTCTTCTGTTACCTAGTGGATTGTAATCAATAACTGCAGCATGAACTCCTAAATTCAATTCACATTAGAAGTCAGTGCAGATCCTAGGAGCTTTGTTTTCTGCCTCTGAGATGAATCACAGCCCGAAAGCTGGTGGTCAGTGCTTTTAAGAAAGATGAAACTCACCAACACAAGTCCGCCCATCTGCTGCAAACCGGTATCCTTCAACACACTCACAGCGGTAGGTTCCCGGCTGGTTATTGCAGACTGCATTGCTGCCACATAGAGCAGGTTGCTCTGAACATTCATCAACATCTAGAATATTATAAGGATTTCAGTTATTAAAAAGATGCATTTAATACTGATGTCAGAAAAACAGAAACTGTGCAGCTGGTGAATAACAGCAGGCTTGCATATTTAAACCATCTTGGATAGACCATACCTCTTAAGAGATCACAGTAACCTGAAAATAAGCTTTCAGGTAACGATGTCCTCAGCTAATTTGCACCAGAAAAACCCCAGAACAGGTTCTATAATGGAGTAATAAGGGGAAGGGACAGGAAATCAGAGAGGAAGGAGGAGCCACTGAGAAAAAGAAAATGCAACCTACAAGGTGATTAGAAGCAGTGATGACTACTGGGGGAGCATGAACTTTAGGAAAGACTTCCCATTTCATTATCCATATACATCTCTAATCCACTGCTGCTCAACTCACAGCACCAGAGGACTGAGAGGGACAGTGTGATGCTAGTTTCATTTGCAAACTGATTTAAGGGTTGGAGTGGGAGGAGGGCTCTGTTTTGGTTTGTTTGTTTTTTTTTTTTATTAAAAAACCAACTCAGTTAACTAATAGGGATGATGCATATTTCATTAATACAGACCTTCATCTCTTGAAAACAAGTACTTGTACCCAAACACATTAAGAATACAGAGCTGAGAAATAAAAGTTCCCTTGAACAGAAGGGATTTTCAAAGCAGATCTTGAAAAAATGTATGATACAATGGGTTCCACATATCTCTGCTCTGTATGCATGTGCATATGCCATTCCTCATCTCCCTCAAGAACTTCTAACCTAGTTGACTCATTTTAACCAGAACTTGCATTACAGTAAATTTCTCACAGCTAAGTTCCCACAGGTTTTATGAAAAGATAAACTGAGTAGGAAAGATGCTTTGTAAGCTAGCAAAGCATACCCAAATTTGACCTGTCAAGACAGTCAAACTTGTTTATTTTGATTATTGAGATATGTCAGCTACCCCAGCACCCCTCTAACCTATCTTTCCCCAAACCAGCCTCTCAGGACAGTTCATTTTGCTGGAATGGCTAGTCCTGAGAGTCAATACATTCCAAGCAGAACAAATTCTACATCAGCTGGCATTTGTAATGAAAGTTTTCTGATACCATAACAAACGTTTCCATCTCCACGGAAGCCAATTGAACATTCGCACAAGAAACGATTTCCAGATCCTGCACGACATATCGCATTGGTGTCACAGTTATGGGTCCCAGTGTAGCACGGATTCCGATTAATATCAGCAGAACCATCTGACAAGAGAAACCATATTTAGCCATGACAACTCTATCCAAGTAATGGCATTCAGATAAGGCCCAGAAGGAGATTGCTTGCAGTGCACAAAAAACAAAGAAAGAGAATACTTTCTGCACCAGGAAGAAGGGGACTTGCAGGTGATATGCAGGACATGAATCTCAGACATGGCAATAGCACCTGTATTCCTTGTTACTTGTGCAAAGGACTGATGAGTTAAAAAACAGAGAAGCCACAAAAAATTCTCTAAAGAGCAAGACTGACAAAGATAATGCAACTTCCAGCCCCTGACACTAGACTCAAAATGTGATTCTTAAGAGCTTGGTTTGTTCATTTCAATTAGTAAAACTTTATCTTTGTAACAAACAAAAGTGAGCAGTCTTTTCTTGTACTCATCTGGTGTGCATTTTCAAACCGATCCTTTGCTTTTTTCTATTTTAGTGCAGACAGACAAAGTTGGGCAGCTGATCCAAAAAAATACACTTCATATGCTGCCAACCTTCCAAAAACAAAATGCCATGTTTCAAGATAAATTATAGAAACTAGCTGTTTCAATGAAAAATCTTATTCATCTCTTTTGCCCTTTGTTCTGACAATACAAAAAAAATTCATTAATAGAGGAACTATAAATTAGGTAAAGAGAAATGATACACTCCATGTATCTCAGCAGCAATAGATTCAAGGTGGTATGGAGATTATTTCAAGGAATTAGACACAAACTCCACTGAATTTCAAGAGGAGATAATAACTTAAATACTCTTCCCCAAGTGAAAAAGCAAACTTTCAACAGTCCCATTTCTCTTCTTAATTGATGGACCTGGACTTCTACTGACTAATGCAACGAATTAATATAACTCATTAATTTAACCCAGCTAGGGCAGGCTAAAAAAATATAGAAGCCTGCTCTAAATTACTCACAAAAGTGAAAAAGAAAGATTTCCAATTCATACATACCACTGATGGGACCAATGGAATTACTCATAGCGTATCGCAGAATCTGCTCATCTCGGTTATACAGGACAAACACACTGTCCACTGAGAGCTGCTGAGTAGCAGAAGCAGCATGGTGAGAGTCATCATGAATACATTCATCAAACGAGATGGTCTGTCGCCACTGATAGGCGCCTGTGTACGTGGAAGCAACCCCATCTCTTTCTGGCTCTGTCACTGTGTACTCCCTGGTGGACGATGAAGTGATCACTGCAACATGGCAACAAACAGGCTGATCAGAACAGAGAGCAAAAATACGCTGCCCAATGTTTTCTGTAGACTCGGGATACAGGCTGAGTAGTGTAGAAATTTCAAAGGCAAGAAGCTATAAAAGTGGATGTATTTCCAGGCATTTGACTAGGCTTACTCTGTTCTCAGATATCACCGCCTTGAGGAATGAGTCATGTAATTTATCTTGACATATTTTAAAAATTTAACTTTACTTTGTGGGTTACCAGGTAAAGAAAGGGAAACTCAACTCAAAAAACTTGTAAGTTTCTTTAGATGAATTTACATAACGGATCTATAAGCTAAGAAGGGCAAGAGCCACCTCACCAGCACCAAACTACACCCACTTGTTGTTCATTGTAGTCTATTGGCCTTGGATTTTGACAGAGTCCTGAAGACGATGCATGTCTGAGAGCTCTTATATGCTTCACAACAGTTTTCTACATTGTGAAAAATTGTGACCAAAACTCTTCAAAGCAGATCTGGGCTTGCGGATCCTCCCACCAGCAGAAAGCTCCTTAGAACTCCACTATTCTTCATATGGACACCAGAACAAAGTTGTACCAATCCACTTGCAACAGTTGGCAAAAGCTGGATTTCTGCTAAGTAATGGTCTATCACGTATGCCATAAGACAGCAGAAGAATAACTATTTGAGTACTGGTAAATCAATCCAGCCTGAAGGATGCCTCCTTCGAGCCCCTGACTTTTCCTCCATGGGGACAGCATTTCTGCCAAGAAGGCAGGTGTTCTGCAGAGCACACACTGGCCAAACAACTCCTCCAAAACTCTGAAGTTGTTCAGCACAAAGCAGAAGTCTCCTGCTGCTTCCAGCTCCTCCTCCTCACAGTCCATAACAAGAGGCAAAGCAGGAGGAGGGGTTCATCACTGGCTACCAAAGCCAGACCTTAGCAGATATAAGTTAGTGATGATGCAACTACACCATTTTCAGCTATCTTAGCAATCAAAGTGCGCCCTTGGAGCAAAGTGTACTCTCTCTAGTATTCATGTGCACCTGGGTGCACCACAGGCTGCTTCCTCTTTGTTGCTCTTTTACAGCTGGGCTGGCTGGCCAGCAGCAACACTTCAACCTCACTTTGGTTTTGCTGTGTTGAAACACCCATAGTTTTATCCAGGAAAGCAAAAGAAGATTCCCCTGTAAATAGTGAAATGAAGAACAACTCTCTACCAAATCTCAGAGTCTGAGGAAAGAAGTACTCAAGAGACAATGGAGAAACTGATAAAGGAATTAAAAGGCTCCTAATTTTCTGGTCAGTTTTTCAAATTCAGCTCAAATAATACTGACAAATGCTTGTTACTACCACAAGGCACAGTCATTGCAATGCAGTTTACATGATACATACTGGTAAATAAATGGTTTGCACAGTTTCATAAGACAAGACGAAAGCCCACTTCATGACATAACCACAAAAAGGTACACACCAGTACAGCTCCTACCAAGAGACTTGTACGACTGCCATTAGCAGTGTAAAGGCAGCCTACGGAAAGGGAAACTGAGAGTCTTTTGCAAACATCAGTTCAGAGAAAGAGAAACTTATATTGTTTTCAATAAAGATTACAAATATTTGAATTGTCCCACTCAAAATCCACCTTCTTTTGGGACCTGTTCCTAAGAGGCAAAAAGCAACTTTCTATAAATCAAAGGGTCCTAAGTACACTCACTAAGAAGGGAATAAAATAACATTTTTTGGATTGTCTTACTCTCTGCTCTGAGAAATGCATACTTTCTTATCATTTCATTCTTCGTGAACCTTACCAGAACTAGAAGTGTGATAGAGTTCAGTGTATGGTTCTATATGGACTGATGCACCTGATGGAATCTCAGGTATTCTGCCTTCCATTTCTGTGCTGATGGTAAGGTGACCATGCTCATCAATTCCACTGAATTTCTGCTTTATAGCCAGCTTCTCATTGTTGCCAAGAAAAGTTACTTCAGTTTGCCGTGTAAACTCACCACCTAAAGAAACAGTTATTAGTTAAACCACTTAACAGTGATTTCTGAATCCTTCTATTCAAAGTATTGCTTCTAGTAGATAAAATATAAATTACTATTTTCTGCAAGCTTTGATGCAGCATAATTGCTACTGTTTTGGATTTCTACAGAAATGACTTTCAGAGGTATGCTGATAATATCCTTGGATACTGCAAGGAAACTATCTTTTATTAAGCACTGAACACACTAAACTGCAAGTAAGTCTGAAGAAGTATGGTTTTTTTAATTAAAAAACCAAAGTTCCAACAAAGCTAATAATAGTAGGCCTTATCCTACCTATTAAAATGGCAAAGGAGATGTACATTTTAGAGGAAACCTCCATTAGGAATATAGTGAGTTAAAAAAAAAAAAAAAAAGGAAAAAATCAAGTACACGTGTTTCCAAATCAAAACCAAGTGAAATGTACTTTGTAAATTCCAGAACAAACTTCAAACACACCAAATCCAAGAAAACCCCAAACCAAAAAAGTTATGTTCAACTAAATTCATAGTACAGGGCTGTAAAAGATACAATTTTAAAAAGAAACACATGTTCTCCTAGAACAGATTGGATCTACAGCTTGAATTCATGTGCACAACGAACCAGATTTGGCCTCAGACTCTCATGAGAAGCTGTAATTGTGAACTGGGATTTCCCTCAAGTAAGTTAACAGAGTCATTTGTCTCTCATGCAGGAATTGCTCCTGTTAAGAATTTCAGACCTTCATGAGATCAGGATTTCATTTATCTTTTGCACCATTAACATGTTAGACCTCTTGTAGATGTAGGGGCAGCTTTTTTCAGTAGCTCTGTACGCTCTAGTACCAAAAAAATCAGATCCTTTTTAATAATCTCTTTCTTGCACAGGAACTGGCCAGCCATTCTTCTTTCTAACAGACTTACATGCTTGTGCACCAACGGTAAATTAAAAAACCAAATATCTATACATTGTAAACAAGAAAAATGGTGAGAAGTTTGATTACAAAGAAACAGTTTGCAGCTTGGAATAAGCATATTTTCATCTTATATTGCTTCTAAATACACATTTATTTTCTCTCAGGACAGAGAATTTGAACATTATTTTAATTTAGAAGTTACCAGTAATGCTGAATCCATTTTTATATCCTTGCTGTTCCACAGCAAACATCCATCCTATGATACCTCCAATAGAGGCAAGAGGCAGTAAGGAATACCCCAAAGTCTCTGGGATTGTGCTGATAGCAGTGTAGGCACGCCCTTGGTTCATCACAACATAGGAGTGGAGATCAGTGTTCTCAAATATAACTGGAATGGGGTTATTTCCTACAAAGATTCTTCCTTTGACCTTCCCATTGACTCTCTGAGGAGAACCTGGCAAATCAATACAATGCATCAGAACAAAATGACAGTTCTCACATACTCTCCAAGGAACGTGTTCAGAGAGTTCACTATGTTCAAAGATACTAGTGTTGAAATAAATGGCAAACAAAGGCTCACAGAATTCACTGGACAGGAAACTGCCTACAAACTGTGTTAATTTGCTTACGTACATACATATGTGCGTGCATGTGTGTGTGTTGTCATTATACAGATGACTAAGTGGCCAAGATTGCCTGAAGAGATGCCCTTTATCCTAATTAACAATTTTGTCTGCATGGATACTCCATGAACAGACTGAGCTGTTACCGTCTCTCTGACAGTTAAGTGGCACACAGAAACTTCTTTTGAAGATCACACTTCATATCAATACCTACTGGATGTAAATTTGTTCATCCCCTATTAGAAGGCTAACACCAGTAGGTGTTAGAATAATTGACTTCTTATTCTAACCTATTCTATTTCTTGACTCAAAACAATTGACCATTTTAAGACTGTCCATGTTTTACAGAAGTGGCTACTTTGGATTGCTAGTTTTCTTCTGTATATAGTTTCCTATGTGCAAATTCAAATTCCATTGTCATTAGATCCTTCTTTTCTTTCTCTAGAAAATTCAGTTTTATGAACTGAAAGCTATGATGTAGTGAATTTTGCTTTCCTGCCTCATAAAACACAAAGTCTGCAGTCAGCTATTTTAGTTGTTGAAATGCATCTATACTCCTGAGTCAAGTCACTATGAGGATTACAAGTGTATACATAAGAAATTCCTTTATGGATTTTACACAGGAACGAAGTTTAAATGGGTATCTAACAAAAATCTGGCAGATTAGCCCTATAGTAAAGAAGCTTAAGAGTCAGACAAAGAGGAGTCATGCCCTTTAGCTTGATGATCAAAGTTAATTTGTTCCTCCCCTTTGAACTGTCCATTTCTAGAGTGGGGACCAAGTCAGATTATAACATGTTCATGACGAATTCTAGCAATAAACACTGATAGTCATGTTAAAATGCATAATGCCTATAATTGACCACCTAATATTGTTTACTTCATTCAAAAAACCCACACCGTTTTAGAAAGTATAGCTCACTTCCTGAAATATCACTGTGATGCATTGAAAGGTAAATCTTGCAAGAAGTATTTAATGACGCTGCCTCATTCAAGAATGAGTAATTGCTGCATATGTACCAAATTTTCAAAAAAGTTACCTTCTGCTACACATTGTCTGCCATTTCCTTTGTAACCAGGAATACAACTGCAACAAAATCCATTGGGATAATCTTTGCAAATAGCATGAACAGAGCACTGGTGGCGGTTGTTAGCACAGGTCTCTTGGACATCTGTGTGGTAGCGGAACACTGCAGAAAATAAGATCAGGCACTTAACACTTCATATAATTACTATAGTATTCACACATCCCTGGTTTCATTTAAAAATATCTCTAAACTAACTTGATCAGGTTTTTTTCATTTTCTCTTTAAGGAAAACAAACAATTGCAATTGATTTTTGCTAACCTTGCAATACACAAGTAACAGTCTACTATTTTGCAGAAAACATCAGGGCTTCAGATGTTAGAAAACTGTTCAATTCTATTGATTTCAGCAGATTTGCGTTAATATAGATCAGTTAAACTCTCTTGGTGAAACCAAACACACAATAATTGTAACCTGTCCTTGTTTCCAAACCAAAGCAAAACAGAGCCTTTCCGATCTCAGAACAAAACTCATCAGTACAGTACCCAGGACCATGCACCAATTGATGCACCCTGTCATCCTAAGTGGCTTACCCTAAATTTCATGGAGACAGCAATTCTCACATCTGCTTCAAGGAACAATTAACATCTGGGAAGTCAGTCACACTGACTTTTCTACAAACACTTCCTCAGAAGTTAGAATCCCTAATCCCACCCTTTTAAAACTTAAGGCCATGAAACCCTAGCCAACAATTTTTACAACAGTTACTATTCCCAACCTTTGTTAAATCACCTGTATTCAGTAACATATCTATGAAAGTAAATAAGCTAGGTTTCAGTAGAACTGATCATAAAGTCCTTACCAGGAGCAGTCACTTAATGCAGCTACTAAACTTAAGATCATACCTTTAGCAATAGTCCTGGACAAAAGAGAAGGGGAAATCAGTTGCTACTAAGAATGTATCAGCTTTAGGAACACAATTATCCTGATAGGAAGCTCTCCTTAGGAGAGATTCAGGTTCCACAGACACAGTGTAAATGTGCTCTACTGTGAGCTTGACTGGAGCACCAGTTTACTAGACTGGCGAGATCTGAATCTGAGGTGACATCCAAGTTAACTACCTTGATGAATAACACAAACTTATTACACGTGTCCAGATTTTTACAGATGAAGGTAGTGAGAAGGGAACAGATTATTCCTTTAGTAGTTCAATTTCTTGCACACCTGATTTTTTGCAGCTTATTCATCTTAGAAGCATCTAAGCTGTACAAAAGACCTTACCTATACCAGTTTCATCAAATTCTTCCACATCTATGACTTGGGGTTGCTGTGGGGGGAACTGCTGGACATGGAACTGGCGAGGTGGAGCTTTTGCTGTCGGGAAATCTTGATGACTGTAAAAAGACTGAGTTGAAGGTGTTCCTGTTACATCTTGGTATGAAGTCAGAAAGTCTTCTGCAGCTACCTGAGGAACACTGTACGTAACGTGGTGCTGATCCTCTTCTGTGCTGTCTGTACTACTGGTGACATACTGCTGTCTTATTTCAGTGGAGCCATAGTCTGACATAAATGGTTTTGAAGTCATCTCCTGGTCTTGTTCGTTGGACTCCAGGCTCTCCAAAACATTGTTGATCTTGGCAGGCACAATACTGTCAGATGAGCTACCAATCTCAAACACCCAGACACCCTGTATCCCAGCATTGCTGCTTCTGTCAAAGAGAAGCATACACCAAATCAAAATGATCAAGCACAAATTGTGTGGTATTGCTACCCTACACAAAACATTATCCTTCACTGAGAAATATCAGGACAAAACCGTCAAATTGTCTTATCTACATAATTATCTACAGGTACAGTTTATTCAGCTATAAAACACCCCTGACAGTTTGGATAGCATTTTTTCTCCACACCCAGAGCTCTCTTCTTGAGAATTTCTAGCCTCCTTGTCTCCAAACTGATGGGAACAGAAGGAGATCTTTGAACCACGAAGATCTTGTGAACACTTACTAGAACCTTCTAACTCATTCTCGTCCTTCTTTTTCACTTTTTCTTTCAAAATAAAAAGAGTTAAAGTCTTAAATGGTCCTATTTTTAGAAGGGCTAAGTATACAGCAGCTCATACCAGTGACAATAGAACTATGGACTTTTGACAAATTAGACCTAAGTCCTTATGTTCCTCAAGAGGGCGGAAATTTATCAGTGGCAGACTTTGCGATTTCTCATGCAATGGCTAATGGGATCTTATTTTTTCCCATTGACTCATGCAACAATCAAAAAAACCCATGGAACTCCTTGATGTTTTCTTGAGGAGTTTATACAAACTAAAAAGCATACCTGTGCAGGTTTCTAATGCTGTCTTCATCATTAGCAATGACATTGTAGGATCCTGGCTTTTCCCAGAAGTAGTAGTTTGTAGAGGCTTGACTAAAGCCAACCATAGCAGGAATCTTTCCATCATCATTCTTGGAGTATGTACTATAAAACTGCAAACTATCTTCTGGATAAAGGAAAATAGCATAGGAACTGGAGTCAGAAGAGGCTAAAACAGCCTGGAATGTGTTCCTCTGTGGAAAAAAATTAACATCCATTTACTCATGGAAAAATAATCAAGATAGACAACCAAATAACATTTTTTTAAACACAAAGTCAAAATCAACATTTCCATCACACATAATGCATAATGTACTTCCTAGGAGAAATCAGTATTATGCAAGCTTATGTTTTGCTACAGCAGTTTTAACTTTAGCATGCATAAACACTAAAAAAGCAAGCATTATCAATGGTAAATTAATCTGTTAGGAAATAGCCAGAGCAGCTGCCTAAAACATAACTATTCTAAGTTCTGTAACATGCATAGGATGCTATATCATCTCCTTAAAATAAGAAGAGTGATGTGCTAGACTATATAGAAAAAATCTGTAAACAGAATATTTAAAGAATTAAAGTTCAAGTTTCATGTTACTGCAAGTGTCCTTTCCTGTACCAACACTCCTATGTACTGTAGGAACCATCAAGACATCAGCTATTCGTTGCTATCAGAGTGCAGAATCATTACTATGAACACAATGGTTGTGTCAAGTTAGGCATAAGAAATTAATCTTTGACAAAATAAGATTGGCTAAGTTGTGCTAATGTTCTCAACTTTACAGAGCAGGTTCATCAGCTGGCATAATTATGGTGTATAAAATTACATATCTTTGCAGGATAGTACCTAACATGGTTTAAAAAGGGAAAATAGTTTGCAAGTAATACAAAACAATAACCTCTAGCTGCTTCTTCATTCAATACTACTTACAAAGCATAACCCTTTTGTGAATGCAAAGTCATCTGTCCAAAAGGGATTCACAATCTGAAGTTCCTATTAGTCCATAGACCTACCAGATTTTAGGATAGGAATGGTTTGATGTCAAAATGACTTAAGAGTCTGTAGAAAAATGCAAGCCAACTGGATTATATTACACAGAGGACAAGATATCATACTATTTCAGTTACTACCACATCACACTTAACATTCAAAGTAAGAGTTGTCAGGGAATACAAAGAAATCAGCTACATGGATTAAAGCATTTTCTTTTGAATTAATAAAATACTGTAAAATCAAAATCAAGTAACAATTCTGGAAACTCCTATTTTGATACAGCCTTTTCAACAACAAAATATGTTCTTAACTGTACAGGACTCATTTAAACAAAAGAAATTCAAGCCTTCAAAACAACAGGTTCTGATGTTACACTTCAGCTGAACATGTGTCTAACGTCTTAAAGTTCTGATTAACATTCACCTTTTCTTCCAAAGCATGATCTTCTCCCGGTGCCTGGTAAGGACCCACAAGCTTCCAGGTAACAATGACAACACTGCTGGGATCAAAAGTAGTCTCAGGAAAACCTCTTTTAATATAGTCTGATGCAAGGTGCAAGACATCTGAGGATGAATCTTCTCTGTAATACACATTTCCACGTCCACCAGTTGTGTCCAGGTCAGCCATAAAAGGAGCAATAGCCCCAAAACTGACTGGGAATTGACCAAGATATTTTTCTTCACTTGAAGGTTCATTCACTGCAATAATCCCATTAGTGGCAACCTAATAAAAAGGTGAAAATTGTAAGATAGATACTGTTCATATGGCTGTCTCCCACACCTATGTACTCTAGATCACAGTATTTTCATTGCATTTACAAAAGAAATTGAGTCAAAAGTCAGCCTTGTATCTGTAAAGTAACTGAGTTTTTTCAAGTTTTTGGTTTGTATCCAGTGTCAGGAGTCCTGGGATTTCAGTTGCCCAAAACCTACTTTATGACCAACCTGTTTTCCCTAGATAAAGATTTTAGCTATTTAATTTTCAGATTCTTAGTGCCTCTTCTAACAAAGATATACATAACCACCACATTTCACAGGTTTCCAAGTCTTTCTTAGACCAAGAACCAGCACAACCCCTCTGTGAGTCTGTCAAGAATTATGTACAGACCCTCCCAGATGACCAAAAAGCTCTTCTCTCTTTTACCTGTTACTCTCCTGAAGACCAGTTTTACAAAGCATGACTGGGGTTGGTAAGGATGAAACAAGTATTTGCAATGGTTACTTTCTCAGTTAAGCAGCGAGCTAGATTCTTACCCCATGTAAAGCATTACAGAGAAGCTGTATCAAAGTCATAGCACGCCCCCTGTCAATGTGTACTTCTACCATGAAGGCAGAGGATGCTTAATCTGGACAGTTTAGAAAGCTGCCCATTCCTAAGACTGCTGTCGATGACAAAAAAAAAAAAAAAGGAGGGGGGGGGGCAGGTGGGAAGGGAGGAGAAACTGAACTGCTCTCTCTTGTGCCACAGACACATGCCACTCATGACACAACAGGCTATGTCATTCCCATGAAAACCTGGTTAGGGTGTCAGGATGCAAGTGGGTCAGCTGAGCTTTCCTTGCTACTACAGCACCGCCCCTGAAGCTGATAGAACTTCTGAGCAAAGAACTAATCCACACATAGATGCCCACACAAAAACCTGCTCCGTGCTTAAATATTTTAATAGCTTGGGTGAAAGCCTTCTGGGAAGATGTACAGACTTCTCTTTGCCTGGCCAGAACTGCTCTAATTTTCACTTCACTACAACCATCCTCCTAGTAACTTCTCTGCTCCTGTGCAAGGTTGACTGCAACAAGCTGCTGCTCACTCTTAAGATACGCTGTGAGCACAGCTCCTATACCACAGGCTATAGAGGCAAGGAGACAGAATTTCTACAGTAGATATAGGCCACCCTGTAAATTCCCTTGCAGCTGAGTGCCCTTACACAGTGCTATGGAAAACTGGCTTTATTACTTGAAAAAAAATTAGTAAGCATTAACATATAGGTGAATCTCTTGGTCTGAAAATGCATATATACTGGATCAGCAAGATTTAACTGGTCAGTGAGATGACTACTCACTGCCAACCACCTTTGACTAAAAAGGACATAAATAGATACATACAGGTAGATGCCAGGGCATGTCCAAGTGTGACAGTCAAACTCCCTTGGCAAACCAGAGCTGACTCACACACATACACAGAAGCAGCAGGCAAGACTGCAGGTGTCAGGCCTTGAGGGAACACATAAACTGCTCGCGCACAGCTTTTTGTCCTGAGCCCTTCTTCCAGACGTGTATGTTACTGTATGAATCAGACACATACAAATGTATTTCCAAGAGTTTGACTACGTGGTAACAGGGCACATCTGACTGCCTGCAGGCAGCCAGGCACTCACCACTCTAGAGCTGCTGCCACACAGGCAGATGACTTGGAAAGGGACAGAGGTCCTAAAACTGGCACCACAAGCCATGAAACTAAAACTACAGTCTCTCACAGATTTATCTCTCTCACAGGGATTCTTGCAAGTCCAAGAAGAACAAACTGCTGCTGGATCTTTTCACATGGTCAAGATGCTCACAACATTACACAACGTCTATGAATGTTTGGAAGAGGGTCAGAATGGCCACTGTGACTCAGACCACAAGGCCATCTAGCCCAGTTGCCAGTCCCCAACCATACCTGGTAGCTTACAGATTCAGCAGAACAAGAGAAGGACATGCATGTACTCTTCCAATCAGCCTCCAACCACATTCAGCTCGAGGGACTCCCTGTGGTTTGACTGTTTATTCATCCTCAGTGGATCTCCTTCACATATTTGTTAAGTCTTCCCTTCAACACATATAAACTTTATGCATCCACAAAATCCCTTAAAAAGGAAATCCACAGATCTGTGACTCATACTCTGAGGTCTCTCCTACTTTTGTTTGTTTTCAATCTGGCTCTCAGCTTCATTTGATGGCCCCTAGTTTTTGTATTTGAGATGTACAGTCAAATCCTGCCCAGTCTCTCCCCCTATGCAATTTCTTCTCCAGAATGAAGACCCCAAGCCTATTCATGTACTCCTTGTATAAAAGCTGTTCCCTGTCTCCGATCATTCTTCTCGTCTCCAAATTTTAATTCCCCTTTTCTACTGTATACATTTGGAAACAAGGAAGCCAGTACTATGTACATTCTTCAAGACACAAAGAAACTGTGGGCTGTGCAAGCCTGCCAGAGATGTTGGCTACATACATCTTGGCAACATCCTTTAAACTCTGGACCACCATTACTACCACTATGTAGACCAAATCAGAAAAAGTGTAGTATGGGAACTTGTACTACAAATCACTCCTCCGTATAGCACACACCTATACCTTGAACCCTCCTTTGGCTACCCAGGGGGTCAGAGCGTGCCCCCTGCCACAGGCTAGTGGGCAGTCAGCTTGGTATATAACTGGATAATGGTTAGCATGAACCATTAGCTAAACTTAGCGAACAGTACATACGGTATATCAGAATTTACTTTAAAAATGGCTTGACATATGCTGACCGTATTGTCTGCAGACGTATAATTTCATTATCTGCTACAGCTGAAAAATAGTAAAAAAGTTAAGATCATGTAAAAAATGGGAAGTTGGCTTTGTGCATGAACATATATCTCAGATATATAAGCAGTATATAATCTGCACAAGCATGATGGGAATTCAGGTCATGTTAGAAAGGGTGGGAGAAGCTGAATATTGTGATTGTTTTTCCTCTAATCATTTTTGACTTAACAGTGGCTACAGATCTTAAGGTGAACTATGAATTTTAGGAACACAGGACTAAAAAGATAGCATGGGTTAGCCCAGTGTAGACCCTGCAACTGCAGGCAGACGTGCAACAGAGATCTCATCCAGAAGGGTTCCCAGAACTTCTATAACATCTGTACACTAGCAAATGCCTCATATTGCTGTAAAGCAAAGCTAAAACTTACCCTAAAAATGAAAAGCCACCAATTATACTACACCACTGGATTACAGTAGGGAATATGGTGGGCATTAAGACATTTTAGCAAGGAGACATGCTCCACCTTTCAAGTAATAAATTTAGAGTAAATTAAAAGTTTTTCCCTTCCTTCTCCTTGCTTATACTTTTCGTACACAAGCACCCCTACTCCCACTCCATATCCTCTTGTGAGAGATGACTGGTGTTTGAAGTATTTTAAACAAATTCCATGCTCTTCATCAGATTTGGTGTGTGCAGACTTCACGGCTGCATGGTCCGCCATTTATGGCAGAGATTAAAATAACATTAAGAGAAAATACAATCAGGACTAGTTAATACTGCAGAACAAAGTAGGTACCAGGAGAAATGACCTACCATTTGGCCTTCCTCTTTTCACCTATTAGGGGCATGCTTCTGACTATTAATTTCCTATCTTTCTAAAAGCTTAAATGCAACAAGTATTTTGATTAAGCAAATGCAAAAATGCCAACCCCATTTTAATTCGTTTGTAGTTTATAAATGAGACAGTTCACTTTTAAATCTTAAGGGACTGTTTGATTGCAAGTACTCTACCACCCAGAAAACATTTGCAAGCCATTAAATGAAAATAAATACACAAACTACTCACTTTGTGAAGAGATTTTTAGTGTAGAGAAAGAACATTCATCGTTACAGAAAAAAATGGTTTTAGTTTTCAGATTTAAGAATACATTTATATTGACAAAGAGGGTGAATGGTATGATTTAACTTTACCCTGTTCTTTTTAAGGTCACACAGCCAAAATAAGGAGAGGTAATTCAGGGTGAGTACTGGGTTTCATTAAAGTATCATTCCTGTCAAAAGGGAAAGAGACAAAAAAAAAAAAGGCCTCAGGTGGGCGTTGTCTAAAGACCAGCTGTACTGTACATCTTTCCTTTTAGGGTATAATACTATTTAACTTGACAGGAACTAACACAGATGTATTTTTAGCATGTTAAACTTCTGGATTACACACATAGTTAACATACATTTGTGGCTTGTAGCAGAACAAATCACACATGCTCTATTATGGGTCCACCCTGAAAAACCAAGTGAGGAGAAGGAAGTACAAAGTACTTCTATTGAAAGAAAAAGTGTATCTGTGTATAACAAAAATTAAAGTTTCAAACAAATGAGGTATTTTCCCCTGTTCAATTACTAAGTATTTTGAGGACTTGAATATTTCTGAGTAAGAGAGTTTAGAAAAATTGAATTTATTTGTATAATGAAGCACCAGTTGACTTAAAACAGTAAAATTTTCTAACATGATCAACTATTTCATGATCAACTATTAATTTAGGAAGTTAATAAAAGTAACAATTAACAAATTGATCCAAGCTTGACTTAAAGGACTCTGATTCTTCCCTAAAAGGAAGTAACCCCTAATCCTTTAGCTTTTCCACATTGGTGAGCCCTAGCGTAAACTGAAAAAAACTTAATAAAAGTGTGCTATTAAAACAAATATATCAGTATGGGTTAGTGATAGGATTCAATGTTACAAAACTTGCATAGGACAACATCATATTGAAGATTACAGTATGTGAAGTCTGTTTCCACTTATAGTAAATAAAAGTTCTCTCTTCTGTCTATGAAAAGAAAAAAAGTTCTGTTGCCAGGGATTTTATGACAAGTTGATACTAAACAATCGTTCCTCAGAACTCCTTCCCTTTTTATTCATGTGTAGAGCTAACTCAAACAACTCAGTTTCTCAACTGTTGGAAAAAATAGAGAACTCACATAAATTTTCATAGAATCATAGAATCATTCAGATTGGAAAAGACTCTTGGGATCATCGAGTCCAACCATCAACCCTCCTCTGCAAAGTTCTCCCTTACACCATATCCTCCAACACCACATCTAAACGACTCTTAAACACATTCAGGGATGGTGACTCAACCACCTCCCTGGGCAGCCTTCAACTGATTGAAGGCAAAACTTGCAAAAAATCAAACACCCACAAATTAAGATAAGTTTATCACATTATCCTGATGAACCATACAGAAAGATGTATTTCATCACAACTCAAAACCTGATCCAGGAATTCCTTGAAGTATTATGATGTATTTCCACCGATACCACATGTTAATAGTATCAGCTTGATAATATTTACTATCAACTAGCAATACTTTGGTAAATTCTGCTTACTGAATAACATCATAGAGCTTAATAAGGACTCACTGCCAATATACAATAATACTGTGCATTCTGAAGATGCCATTAAAACTGTTCAATACGTTCCCTTAACAAGTATACTTCTCCTTTCCCTACTCCCATACAGTTCATACTGTGCTTCTGTTTTGCAATACTTGTGACAGATTAAATGCAAGTTAAAAGCCTCTGCATGTTATGTAGACTGATACTGAAATACCATTCATTATCAGACTTCGCCCATATTAAAATCGCCCACCCATAGTACTGAGTAATTATGCTGCAACAGCTCTAAAAGCGATTCTTGAATAGCCTCTATGTGAGTATTCTTCCAGATGAAAATTAACTAGAAGCATTCCTGTTTTATGGCATGGGCAAGTAACAAGATCATTGAATTAAAGAAACCTAGTGTTGTTAACCAATTTACTGCTCTTTGAAAACTCTGTCCCCTTTCTGTCATTTATCTGACACGTTACTTGCTATCTTTGCTTCTCAGTGACTGGATACACAGGCCGCTATCTTTTGAGACTATGTCTGTGCTTCAAAAAGTGTATTTTTTACTTGGGTTGGCTAATCAGTGACCAAACTTAGAGTATGGAAGACAAGACAACGAACTAAGGGTCAAACTGAAGTCTGAACTCCACTTAATACTTGTGAATTACTTCATCTTTACTGCCAGCCTAAGTTAACAACACACAGGCATAACCGAATCCCTCAAAATTTTGGATTTCAGATGTGATTTCAAGATTTACCTAGGTAGGAGCAGTGTGGACAATGAAAAAGAGCACAACTTAAGTGGCAGCACTAATATAATTCAGTGTAATGCTAGCATGTCAAATCTTCAGTGAATACTCATAAAACAAACTCAAGTACATGGGAACTATATCAGATTTTGAATGACTGCAGCCACATGGGGTCTAGTTTCCCAAGCGTCTCCATGTAGATTAGTCCCCAAAGGTGCTTGTTAGATGCATGGTGCACATTGGTTTATTTGGACATGGAGGTGGGTTTTAACTTGATCAGATTAACGTACTAAACTAAAGACACTGCACCTTCCCTACTAAGACCTTTCTAAATATGCTAGTTAGTGTCTTCAATTGCCAGAGCAGATGAGGCTTCAGGGGAAAAGAGGCAACGATAAAACAGCCAGTACTCTTGCAGCATTCTGAAGACATGCTGCCATTTAAACATTTTTTTCTGTCTGCTTTTGAGCAGCTCTGCTCCAGACAATCTGTTTTTAATCCCACCTTCATATACCAAACGTCCTCCATTAGCTAGCTATAAACATGCACACACAACTCTGGGATGCAGATTCTGCTATGAGGCACGCACACACGGTCTGCCTGGAGCTCAAAGCCTGCAGTTGCTCTGGAGGCTGATTTCCCCTGCCCAAGAGACCCTTCAGCAATGAACATCTGAGAATGCCCAAGACATTAAGGGTCAGAATAGCCCTCTTAGCACTAAGAGGTGCAAGTCTTGGATGTGTCAGGCTGCTGGCTAGACATGTATAGTTTCAGTTTTGTGACTTTGGCATGCTGAAGCACACAAAACATAGACCACGACCAGGATGTTTCTTAGCCGGGCATACACCCTATGCGGGAGCACAGAAAACGGCTGGGGATGGTGTTCACTCTGGATAATCGATTATATTCTCTTTACCCTCCTGCTGCCTGTTGCATTGCCTCCTCAGACTGCGTGCATTGCAAAGAAACAGCAACAGCCACAGTGTGAGAAAGGAACTAACACGGCCCGATACCTGACTGAACGCAACTGGAACAATCACGGTCTTTGGACCGATCTCTGACCACGGCGCTCACACAACCGACGTGAAACCCAACAAGCACCATAGCGCACCAACCCAAAGCCAGGCAGCACCGCGGCGAGAGGCGACAAGTCCCCGCGGTAAGCCCCCAATAGCCTTTCCGACTCTCCTGCAGCCCGAAGCGGGTCACCGCGCCCTCCCCGGCCCCGCACTCACGTAGAGGGAGCGGACGGCGGCGCCGTAGAAGCGCAGCGCCGTGCTCAGCTCCAGCGCAGCCGAGCGCACATCGTCCCCGGCTTCCAGCGCGGTGTCGCCGCTCTCCTCCCCGTGGGGCAGCAGCGACAGCCGCTCGGCGGGCAGCGCCAGGGGCAGCGCTAGGGCCAGCAGCACCCAGCGCCAGCAGCCTCTGCGCGGCGCTCATCCCGACGGCTCCCAGCCCCACGGCGGCGCCGTCCCGCCGCTATAAGCGCGGGCAGCGGGGCCGGCCGGGCCGGGCCGGGCCAATGGCTGCACGGGGGGCGAGTGGGACCCGCCGCCCCACGGCGGGGCGACCCCGGCACGGCTCCGCCCCAACCCGCCCCCCCGCCCGCCGCTGGGACCCCCGGGGCCCGCTCCCACAGCCCGGAGGCGCGGGGGGGTGGGGGTGTCCGTGTCGGCTCGGGGTTTGGCCCGCCGCCTCCGAGAGCGAAGCGGAGTTAGCTGCGGCGCAGGGGGCTGTCTGGAGACCCAGTCGCCTCGGGGATCAGAGCGTACCGCTTGTGGGGTGAGGATCCGGGGAAGCGAAATCGGTGCGGGGCTGCAGGCGTCCGAGAGATGTTTTCAAAGGTACGGCTCCCTCCCAGGACCGGTGGGGTTTCTGGCATTGGGAAATGTGGACTCTTCCATGCAGTATCTTCCACCATCGTGGCAACGGGTAACGTGCTGAAACAAAGTACCAAAATCAACGTGAAACAAAAATACGAATCCCTCTGCTGTCTTCTGATATCATTTTGACACTACGTGCTTATTATCGGGGGGAAATGAAGAAATACATTGGAATGTTTCTCATCAATTAACACCATCAATGTCAGAGCTGCATTTGATTGTAAAGTAAAACAAACAAAAAAAAAACCCCAAAAAACCAACCACCAAATCTGTAAATAAAAACTTACTGATTATATGAGATACATAGAAAAGAAATACGGGATATCCAAATGAATTCTTTCTGACTGTGTCTTCTTGTTTTATAGCCTAGTCCTGCTCCCAAGAAACACTCAGAAGCAAGTGAAGAATGGATATATTTCATACATTTTGCCTAAAGCTTCCAGGTGAAGACAGCAGTGTTTAAGGATTAAATCTTGACCAGTAAAGTGTATGCTGTGATATTGCCACAGAATGTTTATATAGCAGAAAATCATCTGAGGGAAGGCAGCTGAAATGCTGCCCACATGCTTTTTACATGGCCTTTTACTTTTCTTTAAACACCTGCTCATTTTTTTGGTAAGAAACCATAATTTTGCATTTAGCGAATTGCAAGTGCACAAGACATTCCAGGGTAGAGCTATAACCATGCCTATCAAAAAGAGGGAAACACAACTGTATATCTAATTACCATTCATAGAATCATAGAAAGGTTCTGGTTGGAAGGGACCTTAAAGATCATCTAGTTCCAACCCCCCTGCCATGGGCAGGGACACCTCCCATTAGACCAGGCTGCTCAAAGCCCCATCCAGCCTGGCCTTGAACACTTCCAGGGATGGGGCATCCACAACTTCTCTGGGCAACCTGTTCCAGTGCCTCAGCGCCCTCACAGGAAAGAATTTCTTCCTAATATCTAATCTCCCCTCTTTCAGTTTAAAACCATTACCCCTCATCCTATCACTACACTCCCTGATAAAGAGTCCCTCCCCATCTTTCCTGTAGGCCCCCTTTAGATTATTATCATGAGCAACTATTTACAATTGACTTCTATATTTCAGTGAAAACAACTGCTGAGACAAGTATTGTGGTGGTCTGGGAGGAAGACAAGTCTTCTCTCCACACAACTCAGATCTCACTGTATTTTCACCTGCAGCTTCTTTTCAGAGTCTGTCAAAGAGTACCTGGTGAATTCAGGTATATCTGGCTAACCACTGCTACAAAAGTAGCCTCTTGGCTGGATCACCACCATATCTGAGCACAGCCATATCCACAAAGATGCCTCAAGGTACGCAGCTGAGGTATCTTTCTCCTTGTTTGACTAAAGGATACTTAAACTACAAGTGATTAAGCAAACTGTAACTTCTTCCCCACATCAAGCGTGTACACTGGTGTACTACCAACAACAAAATCATCCTTCCATTACAACCTCCCCTCTCCAGCATAAGCCTATTACCAAACCTGCAGAACCTAAAGGCAACACGTGCTTGTGCAATGCAGCTCCACAACAAAAAGAAAGCCTAAATTAAACCCCATAACACCTCCAGAACCACACACTCCAGAAATACACATTCACAACATAAAAATTTCATTTTTGTTAGGCTTGAAGTTTTCCACAGTCACATTTTCCCTCAATACAAAAGTCAGCTTCAACAAGAGGAAGGTTTAAGCACAAGAAGAAGAAAGCTCTGAGAGGATAATATTTTCATGTCAGATCCACATGTCTTCCTAGTATTATGTCCACAATTTGGAGGATGAGGACCACTGGAAAGCCAGAAAATTACTGTAGGAAATTTGAAATCTATTTCAAGGCTTAAGAGTTAAGTATCTACATCTGCATGTTTAAAACACAGAGTAATAGCTGTGTTATGGTAAATCCTTTGTCCATTAGTCAGTATATTGTGATTGTTTAGTCTATTTCACCTTAAAAGGATTGCAATGTTTCTGTTGTAGTTGAGTAAGTTTACCTCGTATGCAGCTCCACTTTGAGGAGTAACTAGAATTGTTAGTTCTAAGACTAAAAAAATATTTCTAGTTGTCCTTTCTAACATTTTCAATAATGACCTGAAAAAGGGATGGAAAAGCATGCTTACATATGATGTAATTAATTGGGAGACATTAATTGCTAACACCAACCAGAATGGAGAACGCAAAACTCTTTAGCGAGATTTAGGAAGGGAAGAAATGCATTCAGATGCAAATTGGAATACCACCAGCTAACACACCATTGAGAAAAATCTTCCAGAACATTGCTAGTAAATGCCAAGAAGAACATCACATTTTCAGTGGATCATATATCAGTTATGACAGCATTTTACAAAGCATCAGCATCCCCAGAGCAGCCACTGAGATACTATACAACAAATGAGCAGGTTTTATTGTGTTACAAGGAGGTAGTGACATTTTCTAAAGGGATTTAATGACACTGCTTTTCCAGAAATTGCTTGTGAGGTCAGCCATCTCACAGAAAATTCACCACTGGAGACAATTGAGAGTGAAACACAAAAAAAAGATCACAGGACCAGAGGGAGTGACATACAAGGAATTGTTAAAGAACAAAATATGTGTACTTGGCTAAATTATAATGGGGAGGAGATTTGATTAACATCTTCCATCAAAGTACCTTCAATCCAATACCTGAAGAGTGCTACCAAACAGATGGAGGAATTATGTGGGTGAGCTTGAGGAGTACAGGTAAGTAGGAGATCAAAGCAACTAAAAGAAGCCATGAAACCAAGAATCAGACAATGCTTCCTTAGCATGGAGTCTATTTTCAGAGAAATCATAGATTAGACATAGTGGAAGCAGAATGACAGAAAGCTTTGAGTAGTCCAACACTAGGTTGGTCAGATTACTAAGCAACAGACCTTAAGGAATAATTCTGTATTTGATCATAGGACAAGACAGCCCAACAGATTTTGACCTGAGTTTCTGTGTTAATATGGTACTAAAATAGCTCACAGTTATACACACACATATATTTGAAAACTTCTACTGCCTACATGTGAGGAGATTTGGAAAAGGGAATTGCAGATACTGTGACTCTCCTGACCTTCTCAAGCTCCTGCTGAGGTTCTATGAACAGGGAACAGGGAGCTAGTGTCCCTTTGCTAGCATGACTGGAGGAAGGAAAGTAATGCCCTGGGCCCCTCATGATCATCTGCTGTCCAAAGATGACAAAGCATTCTAGTGGATGGATCATCAAAGGACAGAGTAACCATGTGGTAATAAACTGGAAAGAATTGAGCATTTCGGATAATGACAGGAAAGAACAGGACTGAGGTCTGCTGAGAAGGAGTGCATTTTTTAGAGAGACAAGGTCATGGGAATCAGAGGGTCACAAGCAAAAGCAAGGCTTGCAGGAAGATCATGGAGTGAGCATCATAAATTTAAATCACTCTGTCTTGGAACTTAATGTTCATTGTTCATTAGAGTGACACATGATGAGATTTTCTCTGTAACTCTACATGAGCCTGTATCACTTGGAAGTTACAAGACTCAGGAACAACTTCAAAAGCATATTTTGCAGCAGAACTCTACAGAAACAGACTAATTTTAAAGCACTTACAGATGTTCTTGAGAAGACATGCACATGAAGGACAATATTGTACCTCACCCTCTGCCTTAGTGCAGGGTACAGAAAATTGTGGAATCCCTTCTTTTTCTCTCATTTGAAGATCTTACAGCGCAACAAAAGGACAAGCTCCTTGGGAACTCATATCCTGTTCTGGATAACAGCCGGGCAAGAATGGGGATGTGTTAACACTTGGCCAATGACCTGGTCAGTACGGAAGAGATACACTGCTGCGATAAAATGGTGCATAGCAGTAACAGATTAGTAACTGCCTGGAGCAGGGCAAGAAGCATGGGAGAGACAGTATCTCTCAGGCCCTTCCTACGTATCTCTCAGGCCCTATTAATAAGGGACAGAAAAGAAATAACCATGGAGGAAGTTACGCAGTAAAGTTATGCTTATACAGAAGTATGAACACTTTTCTTCACCCCAGTTTATAACTTAAGAAAAATGCAATGGAAAATGGAACAGAAAAATATCAGCATCACGGAAACTGGCTAGACAAATAAAGCAGCCTTACAATCCTCTCATCTGCCATGCAGTCACATGAAAAACATGACGCTTTTTATCTTTTTTATATTTTATTAAAATATCCTTCTTAAATCCTAATGCTTGTTGTCTTTCAAGAATAGAGTGTCTAACCCAGTAAGAATACTACAACTTCTCTGTAGTAAGAGAGTTGTAGTAGGGCAAGAAGTTATATAATAAATCTTCTCTTTAAATATTCAGCACAGCACTACTACACCTACTCCCAAGTCTTACTGTTTTGTTATTATGTAAAAGTTTTAGCTTTGTGCAACAAAAGACTCCAAACAGACAATAATAACTGACTTCAGACTTTTAAAAAACATAGAGGAGCCAGGAATGTATGACCAGTTTCTCGTATATGCAAAAAAACAATTACAATATGAAGAAACATTGTTTTTTAAACAATGGGAATGGCATGTGGAAAAGCAATTTGAATGGGACAGGAAGACAGATATGGAAAAGGTATCCTTTACCTCCTATCCACTCTGAGGCTAAAGAAATAACTACTCTGACCCACTGATATCTGTGTCAGCTTTCAGAACAGAACTAATAGACACAGGGAAAACACATCCCCTTGCAGTCTGGTGATGAGATGGTATTTAATGCATCTCAAGTTAAATCATCACTTCAGACTGAATGTGCACCCAAATCAAAAGCACTGCTAAATTTTGTATTCTGTTTTACTTGGGATCCAGACTTTGACTGCAATGACTGTGAATTTCAGTTGTACATGGAACACACAAAAAAGATGTTACATTGGCTCCTGGCAACAAAGCTTCTAGATGACAATCAATAAGAAAATAGAGGCCAAGCACTGGTCTGTTAGCGGTGGCTAGAAATTCCGTAACAAATGATTATGAGAGAAGCTCCCCCTCAACTTTTCTACAAACATTTAAAAGGACTAATAGAGCCTGAAACATTGTCACAGTATCTCCTGTGACAGCCAAGCTACTATCTCACATCTGCTTCTTGTGCCTATAGAGCACCCAGCCTAGTGGAGCCTGGCCCTGCCTAGATTCTCTAATAGAATAATACAACTTGCAATAATCATCATTCAGAAAAAGAGTACGTGATTTCTCAGATGAGTCTAAATAATCATGAAAATTTAGAGAAGACACCTAACTCTTTTTCCCCCATCATGATTAGATGATCTTTTTTACAAGGAAAAAGACTTATTTCTAAAACTGATTTTCAGAAGTGGAATCCATTACCTAAGCTAGTGAAATTTACCCAGGAGAATATATCATTACCTTGAGCAGCTGTGGGTAAAACTGATTTTCATTCAGGGTAGATGATGCTGTGGTGCAGCAAAGGCCAACAATTTTAATTACTGGTTGTCCAGTCCTGTTGTAAGGACAGAATTCCTCCATCGAAAAAAAGAAGATGTATTTCCTGATGTCTCCTGGTCAACTGTTCAAAGGCTTTCTGCCTTCAGGAATCTACTCAGCACACACCAAAGGTTCCTACAAGTTACTGAAATTTATTTGTGAGCTTAAGATAATTTGCTGAGTGGGGTGGATATAACGTGTGCTCAAAGACTAAAACGTTTCTTTTCAAAAGTTTGCCCGAATCATAAACTTAGACTCCAAGAATATTGTCAACAAGCAAAATTTTGGAGTGATAATTCTGCTGATAATTCTACACAAAATGCTAGTAGAAACTGGTGGGTAACAATTCAGTATTTTCACCATTTTTTTAATTTGGGGTTTTTTTTTCTTCATAAGATTTCTAGTACCTTGAGTTGAAACTGTAGCTATGAAGTGCTATAAATATATTAATTTATTCTTAGATTAGACATGCATAAGTTCAAGAACCTACTGTACATTTTTAATCCAAAGGCCTAATCTATGTACTTGGAGATAACTTATGTTTAAAATTAGTTGGAAATAACGCATACAGTTGGCTGTAACACACCATGCATCCATAATGCTGAAAGAAGATTTTTCTCTCCTCTTTTTTTAAAGACTGTGAACTTTCCCCTGTCCTGAAACAGTCCAGATCCAAAAAAACAGGAGTAATTCAATGAATTACAGCTATTTATTCTTCCTGACCCAAGGACTTGTATTGCTGTTCCCTCCACTTGGAATCTGCAGACTAATATAAACAGTGGCCCACTCCTTTCTTCTCAAACATAGTTTAGGGTTTTAGCCTAAGATACAACACTGCAGTTTTGTCACAGAGTAACAATAAAACATGAAGACCTGCACTAAAGCAACTCTGCACAGAAACAATCATGTTGCCCCTGGGAAAAAGAGGCATTATTTTCAAACACTAGGACTGATGCAATAACTTATTCATTGGAGAAGTGACAGGGTAGGAGCAAGAAAAGCAGGAACTCTCTTTTTTTCTACAAGAGGCTGCTGAGGACAAACTCAGTGTGTAGTCTACACTCCCAATTAAAAGAGGGACAGGGTGTGATCCCTGAGGCCAAGTAGCAAGGACTGGATTCTGTGCAAACTTCTAACCCCTAGATCTCACTGGCTGTATCCGCACTACATAGCATTTAGCCCATGATCTCTGCTGGGTTACTGTAGCCCTAGGACACGAATGTGGGGTTTTCCCCCCCCTAGTTCACAGTGTCTGAAATGAAGTGAACCGTTAAGCAGTCTAGCAGCGTTTTAGTTACAGCACAAGACTAAGAGTACGTCACACACCACAGCGTGTGACACAAGGGTATGTGCAGGTATTTGAAGTCACAAAGCCTTTGGGCTAGGTTTGGAAGATTAGATAGGGCCAAGAACAAAGTCTGGTGCTAGCTTGTGACTGCCTGTGCTTTGTCTTGGAAAGAGCTGTTTGGAGCAGCCAGGAAATCTTGAGGAGTTAAACACTTAAGCAGTTTGGATATTCAGGGATCCAGTGCATGAGAGAGATCCCTGTCCCTCCCTCATTTAGCAATACAGATGTACTTGTGTATCTGCAGTCAGAGGTGTATTTATAAGTTTTTCAAGGAGGAGAGACAGCAAGTGTTATAACTGGAAAAGTTATACTTGCAAATGAAAGGTTACCAAAACCCTTTTCAAGTAACTATTTGTTCTTGCTCTACAGTCACTATTGGACTTCTACCTAAATGATCTTTCTTGTCATGTCTTCTCTCCCTTGAGCTCTCTGAACCCACCGTTAACATCCTTCTCCTTTACCTTTTCCCTGCAAGTGCCTTTAACTCTGTACTGGTTATGTCCTTCCTAGTTTCCTTCCTTGTCTTTCTCCAGAAGAGGCTTTTTATTAACCTTTTGGGATCTTAGGGCTGACCCACTTTATGGCTCGTTGACCAGTTCTCATTCCTTGAGTTCTTTCTCAGAGAAACTCACGTCTGTTTTCCTTTAATTGCAAATCTTTTATGATTCTCTCAAACTTCCTGCATGAAAAACATTTGAGTGTTTTCCAGCAGCACAGATCTTTCAAAGCACAGTTCTGCCAGCATGGGTTATTCTTATTTACAAGTAAGGCCACTAAACTTAAGGAAATGACTTAACAAAGAAAAAGTATATCCCAAAATAAGACCATCTAAATCTGGTCCTTAATTCTCTATTTTTTCTTGAAATATGATAATTCTTATATATAGATTTTATGTATTTAATGCAGTTGTCCCTAAAAACAAGGATCTGATCCAGCAATCCCACCCATCTTTAGAGCCATTAAATACAATATGAAATTGCCCTTTAGAGACCCCTATTCACCATGTGTTAGAGATACAATTATTGGCAACAAACAATGGGGGAAAATGTGTATTACATTGGACCTACACTTTTAACAAAATAATTTATTTTTGTGGATGTACTGATATTTACATTTTTATCATTTGAGGAAGGAATCTAACTTCTGAAGAATAAGCCACAGCATTTGGACAAACGAGAGCATTGTGTTCTTCCTGAGGGAAATCTGCCACCCTCTGTTTCTTCCATATTAGTAAATACAATTCAGTTATTTAAGTACTCAGCACAGGATTTTGCCTCATCCAAAATGTAATTATTTTCTGCAGCTTATTTCCTGCAGTAGTGCTAAAGCATAAAGCAGATTTTCACACAGCAGTCAATGTATAGTAGTCTCAACAGCACTTTCCACTACTACTCTGTCAAATCTCAAAACCTTTCCCATTGATTTAAGAAACTTTTATTATTATTCCACTTTACAAATAGAAAAATTAAGGGACCAAAGAAATATGGGTTGTCCCCCTGGCAAATCAGAAGACATACAGGAAACTCAGTGGAGATTTCCTGACAACCAGAAGTAGCTTTCTGAAGTTGACCAGATCATGTTTCTTCCTAAGGCAAATGCCAGTTTCAAGTAATAACTGTCTCTGTGGGTACCCAGAATGTGAAGCTGTGTAGTTACTTGTAACGTTCACAAGCCTCAGGAAAGCTCACCAACTTCAGATATTCAGGGGACTACCACATGGCAGAAATTAATGAAAAGTCAAAAGGAAAACTTAGAGTCATTCTTTTAAGGTGAATATGTAAAGAAGGATTCTGTTGCTGGCTGCCAAATTCAGCCTTACTGGGGGGCTTAGGACTGACAAATTACAATTAAGCAAGCAGAGAAAGACACAAAACTTTTGCAACCACGTCCAATCTGTGTGGTGGAGGAACTAAAAGGCTGGTCTTAAATATCTGCAGGCTGTTTCTGATCTCCATAAATTGTGCCATCACTTTGAAAACAGGATGTATGCTTCAGAGTAAAGGAAAACAAACAGGCCAATTAAACACAACAGCAGCAGCAAATCACCCCTGACTGTGCAGTATTTTTCAAATAACCCTCTATCCAAAGACAGCAAAGTACAAAGATAGGAGAATTAGAGAGGAACTTCTGCCTGGAATGATTCTTGCCTGAATAACACCTTACCTTTAAAGTTTCCACAGCATCATGTCCATTTTACATGGCAAACTATGACCAAGACTAACTTAATTTTCCTGTTTGCTGATGCTCACTTTCACATATTCAGCAGCGTACCCTGCACATTTCATACATCTAAGCATTCTCAAAAACTTGCGAACATTCCTGCCTGAGCATTTGCAACCTTGGGACTTATATTTAGTATCATATATATTATACATACAGAAGAACTTATAAATACATCACCCTTATTATTTCACTGCCACAAACACAATTTTTCTAGTTTCTATGATTTCTGAACATTCCCTCCAGTGCACTAATGTTTTCTCAGGCTTTTCAGAATGACTTAAACAGAAATCCCCCCAAATTGCTCAGTCTTGCCTAAGGACTAGACCTTTGTCGTCTCCGAAGAGCCCGTCTTCACCGAACATGCTTTATCCCTCTTGGTACCAGATATAAACATTTCTTGCATATGTTGCTTCAGCAGAGTAACAAATCAGTTACTGTCCCAGCACCCAAACCAGCTGCTTTCAGCTGCTCCTCGCTGTGGTGGAGCCAGACCCAGAACTGAGAACTGCTGAACTTCCACTGGCTTCAGTAACCTCACTCCTTACTTTGAGGATGTCTTTTTTCAATTGAGAAGGAATAAATCAGGGAGGGGGAAAACTGGATTTCAAAAAGGAGTCAGACAAGAGAAGGATGGTGGGAAAGAAAAAGAAACCGAGTCTTTTAAGTCAGAGGATACAAATATAAGCCCTGACGTTGCTGACAGTTGTGCATGCAAATTGTCCCGTTCACTTTAAGGTGGCTGATCACATAGTAACAGCAACTAGAAGAAAACAACTTGGGCTATCCAATCCTGCAGGCAAAGAAGCAAGAGGTGGACTGCTGCCTAACCATGCATGCACTCCCAGCCCTACCAAATGACACCCAAGGTCTGCTGATCCTGCCAGTCTTGGCACCCTGCATGAAAAAATGGATCTCTTCTTTGTCTGACGGCCTGACTTATCTTCAGTAATTCTCAGCTGAGATGAGTGAATTCTCTAAATGAGTGCCTGCTGTGTTTGAATAAAGGAGAAATGCTGCCACTCAGTAATAAGGAAGGCACGCCTGACTTGCTAGGCACGAGAAAGGCACTGGTACTTGTCCAAAGAGCAAAAACTGGGTGAAGTTAGTGCCAACCAAAAAGACAGAGCAGCACACAGTAGGCACCAAGAGGCTTAAACAGTGTATTTGTAAGTTATTTCTTGTTGAGATTGACTCCTGCTTCCTATGTCTAATTTCTGTCTTTAGACTCCATTCAGTGTATGTTAAAGAGTTCTTGGCGTTGAAGGCTTTCTCTTTAGGATATCTGGCAAACTGAAAATATAATGAAGCAGAAGCTGAGGGCCCCAGCAGATTTTCCCCTGTCAGAGGTCCCATACCTGTGAAGTCAACCAGCAAAGGATCCAAGCATATGCTATTCAACATGCATAGGCCACAATATGTGATACTTTTAATATTGCACACCTTGCAACCTTTAAAAGGTGACTTTTCCAAGTTGGCATCAGGATTGCTTGAAAACAGCCAAGAAGCTACAATATCACAAGGGAAGCAAAAGCTCACCACAAAGGATGTACCTATGCTGCCAAAGGTTATCCTAAAGGAGGTAAACATGTTGTGCAGCTCCACAGAGAAATTTCAAAACTGAAACAGAGCTCAGACAAACTCGAACACTTAGCATGGCAGACCGAATCCAGTGACTGATGAGAATCTCTTGCCTGCCCATGTGTCAAGCCTTACACATTGAAAGTGAGACAAACAACTGACTCCTACCCCTCAGCTTTTTGCACTCTGCTGCAGACTCTTTCTCAAGGGAAGCTGTTCCCTTCCTGCTCCCCCACCTCTCCCCAGCACACTGTAGCTAAGACACCCTCTCTTTCAGACTGGAGGCGGTGCTCACTGTCAACCGTTATTAACTGCTTCGTAGGTTTTCGAGGCTGTGGTGGGTGGGAGTTTGCACAGGCCACGCTGGGAGGGGGACCGCAGGACCCCATGCTGGCACACTGTACTTTTCCCACTACAACGTTACTCCCAGTTTTTTTCCACGCTGCTCCGGTACAGAAAAGTTACAACAGCACCCTCCGCTGGCCCCTGCCATGAAGACACCTGCAGTAAAAAGGGGCTGACGGGAGCTGCTGCTAGATCTGTTACGTGAAATCTAGAGAAATACATCTTTTTACTTAACATAATAATAGGTCATAGAATCATTTAGGTTGGAAAAGACTTTTAAGATCATCGAGTCCAACCGTTAAACTAGCACTGCCAAGTTCACCACTAACCCATGTCCCTAAACACCACGTCTACACATCTTTTAAATACCTCCAAGGTGGCAACTCAACCACTTCCCTGGGCAGCCTGTTCCAATGCTTGATAACCTTTTCTGTGAAGATTTTTTTCCTAATATCCAATCTAAATCTCCTCTGTACTTGAGGCTGTTTCCTCTTGTCCTATCACTTGTTACTTGGGAGAAGAGACCGACCGATAAGGTCTACCCTCAGCCTCCTTTTCTCCAGGCTAAACAACCTCAGTTCCCAGTGAATACCCCCTGAAAGGATGGAATTTGCTACTGCTGAGTTTTCCGAATTTTTAACAGCTTTGCATACGCAGGTATCTATCACAAAATGTCATAGAGATATTTGTATCTTTTCATTAGTCTCTGTATTTTACAGAGAATTAAAAAAGGCTTAGAATTTTCCATGGTCTCTGTATCTGTCAGTCACTGTGTTTTCAATAGAAAGCACAGAAGGAGATGTTGCTTTACTTTTTAATGAAAAGATTTTTTTTCCAAAACAGACCTCATTTCTTCTAACATTAAATTCACTTTTAATATAGCACTATAAGGCTTTTATAAAGAGGATATACTGTCCAAATAACTAGCTTCATGTTTGCTTTTTTTTTTAGTAAAAGTCTCTTTCTTTTTATAAATTTCTGCAAACTGAACAAATTAAAATAATTTACATTGTGTGTCTCAATGAAAACACTTTGAAGACTGAATTTTTCTTGTGCAACTCATTTTTATAGAGCTCTATGGGGGAAACTGACTATCCCCCTCAACTGACTTCTGACTACCAGATCACACTGTCTTTTTTATCGCAAACTTTCTCTGAAATGACTATTTTGCTTCTCTTAATTCAAAATTATTGATAGACCTAAACACTATAAAATAGGTAGGCTGTTAGAATAGATTTGGTAAGATCCTAACTAAATTATAATCCAAGTTGTCTGAAGACACAGACAGAGGCTTGTGTATCCTACCTTTGAAGATGCGGTCCTGGAAATTCTTTCTACTTCATATCTTTATATATCTTTATACTGTTTTACCATGTGTTTGAACATAGGACACGCCTTTAGCAAGGTGCAATAAACAGCCTAGTGCTGTAGGCCTCCTAAGACTACAATTTTATCCTTGTGGCTCTCTACACTTTGTATTGTCAAAAAACCCAATACTTAGCATGACATATGTAATGGACACCTGGTGTCACCGACCTAAGAAACAATTGTGACAAGCAGTCCCAACATATGATAATCCCAACAAGTGCTGTCAATTAGTTAAAATCACTTTTGATTTTAGCTTTGTCATTGATGCCACTGGTTGAGGTCTCTTTAGTACATCTCACATTTAAACTGACAAACTAGGTTACGCATATCTCAAAATGTTTCATACTGATTAACCAGACTCAAATTCAGTTGCTCAGTTTCTTTCATTAAGGTAGTTTAAAATTCTGTGTATTTTTCCTATTCATCAATCAAGTGGCTGTACCACCTTTGCCAAGCTGCGATTTAGATATTCATTACTTTTTAAAAAATTCTGGGCCAACAAAATGTGAAAAATAAAACAAAAGACAGAAGTTTCTGACAACACATTCTCAGCAATGGCATAGTTAAGATGAAGCAAATACAGCTGCATAGAGGAACACACCTCTTAAAACATTTTAATAGCAAAAATGATTTAAGTCCTTTTACTGCAACGTTGTCTGTTCTATAAGAGGATTGGAAATCTGCCATTGTATTATACTGGATTTTGCTCCAAAATAAACTACAGCCAGCACAGCTGGAGGTGACAGAAGTATGTCCAGGATAAATACCTACTCCCTGCCCTCCATCCCAGCTGTTAAATCATTCTATCCGTTTTCCTTTCACAGCACGTAGCACTGGACAGTTTCTACCCTCTCCTCTCTGCAAAGCTCCTCAGCCCTGCCCATCCTGTAGTTACAAAGACCTGATGTGCCCTTATGCAAACCCTTATTTTACTAAACCTCAATTTGCATATATCTTACACCCTGTGAACAACTGTATCACTTCCTAACAACTCTGGTTCCTCCTAGAATGCTTGTTGTGCTACTACTCTGTCCTCTGAATGAAACAAGGATTCTGGGGAAAAATAATCACTAAAGGTAACACCAAAAAGCACTTGCAAGAGGGTTCAAACAAAACTTGTGCTGACTTAATGCCGCCATTTCCTAATTTTTAAATAGTTCATATCATATTATTTAATAATTATATAATTTATTAACTAGTTATAACTTAAAGTATATTTATATTTAATGATATATTAATGTATAATATTAATATAGCTACACAGTGTACTTCTATTTATTTTTATAATTTTGATTTATTATGAATTTATTGTCAAATATTATTATTAAGGAATTATAATTGTAGCCAAGATGCTTATTTAATACAATAAACTTACATAGACACAGGTTTATGAAAAGAAATGAGAAAGACAAAGTTTTTACTACCCACATGATATCATCAAACAACTTGCTTGTGAGAATTTTACAAAAATCCCCCAAAGGTTAAGAAATCTGCTTAGTACTTACTTTCTCCAAGCAGAGTTTCTCTTTAATGTAGTTCCTATAATAACATCTGCAGCTCTGTTTCTTCAAACTTTCTCCTTTCCTCTTTTTTCAGTATTTTCTTTTTTCACACTTTTACAGTTCTACGCTCTGCTCCACCCACTAGCGCAATTTATTCAGCTGGGCCATTTGAAGTCTAATGCATTTAATGTTCTGTCATGGTATAAACAAACACAAACAGTTGGCACTGTATTAAATTCATGAAATGATTATCTTTTATTTTACTGCGTTAGAAGTGAAAGCAGTTCCATTTGAAAACAAACAATATATTCTTGGCCCTTTTTCCCCCAATAAAACCAACATTTTATCAAGCCACCTACTATTAACTTTATTTTTCACATAAATGTATTTCAATGATGTTAAGGAGGATAAGATTGATTTCGGCCACTAAGCCACAGTTCACAAAAAAATAAGAACCTGCAGAAGCAATCAGGACAAAGAGCAGGACAATGCTGGTTACTGCTTTGCAAGAGGAGTAAATCTGGAAAAGCTGCTGGTCAGGACAGGAAAATGCCTGGCTAAATGCAGCTGGATGAACGACACGAACTGACGTAACTTCTTCTGTTTCTCATTCAGGGGAGTTTTATTAAGGAAACAGGCATCTTCTCAGGCAGGCATGACAGAAAAGCAGATGCCCTCAGGACACACCGAGCTGGAGGAGAAAGAAACCAGCTGCCATCTCCTCAGAGTGTTCTTCTCAGGTGGTCAGCAGAAGGAAGTCAATTGCCTGCCCAGACCCCTGCCTCCTATATAACTCTGAATGCTGTACATACACCAGTAACAGCCTTAACAAATAATAACATAAGCGACCCACAGCTCACGGGTGGGATCCCCCGGGGCCGGAGGCCGGGATGCCGCCGCCCACCCTGAGGTAACGGCGCCCGGGGGCCCCCGCCGGGCCTGCCAGGCCCTGTGCCCGCCGCCTCCCGCGCCCGGCCCCGCTCCGCCCCGCCTCCGCCCTGGCCTTTGTAACTGAAAGTTGTTGCTCTCGCCCTGTCAGCCCTGCAAATAATAATAATAATAATTTAAAATTTAAAAAATAAATAAAAAAATTGGAATTTAACCCCATCAACAAGCAGCGTGGTAAAACCATTGCCATTTCTTATTTTCTCCTCACAGAGCCGTGCCCGGCCTTCGGCACACGAAGGCGGCTACGTCCGCAGAGCGGCAAACCCGTAGCCGAGCCCCGATACCCCGTCGGGCGACCCCCGCGCCACCCCAGCCACGGCCCGCCCGCCGCCTGCGACCGGTTCCAGCCGGTGCCGGCCGGCGCCTGCGGTGCGGCGCCGCGTCACTAGGGGGCGCCGTAGTGCCGAAGAGACGCGGCCGGGCCGGCCTGAGGGGAGCGGGCCTGCCTGGGCCGCGCCCTGGTCGGCGCTGACGCTCTGCCCGCCTTGTTTGAGGGGAAGAGCCGCAGAAAACCCGTCTCTCCCCGGCTCACAGCTCCCTCTCACCCCCCCGCCCCGTCCTCCTCAGGGCCCTGCGCCTCGGGGATAGAGGAGTGTGGGATCGTGGTGAAGGTTGAGGCCGCTCCCGGCGGGGGGAGGCTATGAGCGAGCTTTCCCTGTCCCTTGCTGTTGGCAGTTGGGGACAGAGCACCTCTGGGTGCAGGCGAGGGGTCCCAGGCTGTCTTCGCTTCCTTTCTGCTGATGGAGAGGCACCTCAGAGAGGATGAGGACGCAGCGCAGCCTGGGGGCTGTAGATGTTGCCTTTCTGCCCCGCCAGGTAAGGTGCCAGCTCTTCCTCGGCTTGAACCTGGAGGAGCTACCCCAGTCCTTCGCCCTCAGGTGTAGGCTTGTACAAGTCACAGCAGCAGGAAAGTAACAGCACAAATACACACGTGAACATAGGATACAGCATACAAATGATACACACGTACAAGGCAAGGAAGGGTGCTGTCAGCTGAACCTTGTGTGTTAAGTGCTGAACACAAATTAGCTGTAGAGGTTTGCTTATTACTTGGTTTTATCCCCGGAGTTCCGTTTGTCTCCCAGGTCTTTGGCAGGTGTCTTAAGTACAGATTCACTAATGATGAAAGAAACCTCATCCTGCGGGAATTCATCCCTGAGCTGTAGGTTTGACACATAGATCAGGAATTTGCTGTTTCTCTGCACAGCTACATCACCTCATGCTCCCAGACGTGATCCTTTGTTTCCAGCCACACTGGCTACCGCCTTCCAGCCTGTTCTTATATCCCAGAAAGGCCAGACTGGAGTTCTGTAGGCCCCTCACCAACAAAAATGTCGTCAGCACTACTCCAAGGATGGCCCTACGGCTGAGAAGTTTCTGTAGTGACCATTCCGGATGCAGCCTTGCCAAATGCAGTTTAGGAAAATGAGGAAACATCAAGCTGCTCAGACTGTCTGTGAGCCCACTTCCTAACATTGCACAGTCCTCTGAGGTAGTATGGATGCCAGCAGCAGCTGGAGCAGATTTGGGATACTGGAGCTGATAACCTTACCCAGACATTAACCTGAGAAGAATTCAGCAAGCTTGAGGACATTTTGCTTCCATAGCTAAATTCTCAGCTGCTTGAATAAGCAGATAATCAGGGCTGAAGCAGATGATTTCTAATGTGGGGCTTTATTAGCTGTGAGCCAGATGCTTCCTGTTGTCTAAGTAACAGAAGCCAAGAGAAGAAAATGAATTAACTCCCTCTACTAGATGTGGCTAAAATCATCCCGATTTAAGTGGTCTTCTATTCTTTACTCATCAAGGTTTTTGTCAAGAGAAGATGTGTTCCCTGCCAGGATGTGCCAAACACTGGGCCAAGTGATCTTTAGCACTGAAACCCACCTCCCTCTGTTGTCAGTCCACATCTAGTCCACCTCCCTTTTCCAGTCAGCTCATACCCTGCTGACTGATATATCTACAGGAATGCCCACTGAAGGGAAATACCTAACTGCTTTAGTTCCGCTTTTATGGGTTTTTCCAGTGGGGGGTAGGGAGGGTTTTCTTCTAGAAAATTTTCTTCTGGTCAAGTATTGGCTGAAATTATGAAACCACAGTTTTCTTGCTTTAAAGCTACTTGCATTACACTGATTAGTTTGTGCAGGTGAGCTCCTGCCCTTGATGCATAGGCATTACTTTATTTGAAGCCAATGGAGGCTTTGGCTGCCTTAGGGATTATGGGTTAAGGCCTTACATTTGTACTATTGTACACCACTGTATGACCTAAATGAGATTAGAATAATAAATCCTGATTTATTATGAGGGCTTTATTTAGACATGTTTTGAGTATGAGGTCTATGTCAGGATTAATAGTGAAATCTAACATGCCCAGGCACAGAGAAAGCCCAATAATGAAAGGACAATTTTTCCCTCGAGAAAACTGGTTCCCAGCCCTCTGTTTGGCTTTTGCCAGAGTTGCTTAATGTTGAATGGCACAGAGACGCTGGATCCCAAAGATGGTGACGTAGTCCATGACTTGGAGACAAGCCCACACCGAGCAAAGGACAGAAGTATCCCATCAGCAGTGTTTTCCAAGGCTAAGTACTCATGCTCTGCAATGCAGTAGCATTCAAAGAGCTTCAAATATAATGTTTTCAGAATCCAAAGACAAATGAGAAATTACAGTTTTAGGATTTACTGGCTAATTCATCCATCATGTTGAGCAGGCACTAGTTTAGGTGCCTGCCCTGTAGTTAAATCAGATTCCCGAACCTGTTCCAAGGGAATGTCCATTCTTTTCAGCATCCTGGCCACCATCTCTCATCAGGAAACCTGACATCTTGTCATGTAATGCACCAAATTGCAATAACCTAAGTACTAGGCGCAGAGGGTGTGTGCTTACACCACATAGTTAAATTTCTCTATTCTAATAGCCATGTTAGTAAAGGCTTCAGAGGAATTTGACTTTCCAAAAAAAATATTTAAATTGAAATGAGTGGACTGCAAGGATGTAACTTGGTATTTCTGCAGGACACAAAATGAAGAAAGAGGAGGTGTAATTGTTGTGACAAATTTGGGTGCATTAAATCATCATTAATTCCACAGCACCTCTACCTTTTGTCTGATTCAGAGTCTTAATACTCCCACTCTCCATCAGCTAGTTTATGGATCTTGTTCAACAGCAGATTTCTGTCCCACTTTTTTTTTTATTTAATAGAAATAGCAAGAATTATTTGCTTCAAAATGTTGTTGTTGAGTTTTGTAATCATAGGCCTAATGGAGTGTGGAGCAAAAGAAAATGTTGAACCAGAACACCATTTTCTTTCTTTTTCTTTGGTTTGGTAAGAGGCCTGCCTACCTGGCAACCCCTCCTGGTGTGTCTCATTTGGGGTGGAACTGAATGGTCTGGCCTCTCACAATTTTTCAGATAACTTTAGGGAAAAGCAATTTTCGAAGGATAGACTTTAAGGTCCAGCTACGATACATTACTCAGTACTTGAGGTTAAAACCATGAGAGCCAGGTACTTGTAAGAAATCCAAGAAATCATGAAACCTCAAAAGAATGAAAAACCTGCCAGTATAACTGAGGACAAACTCTCTGGACTACCACAGTATAAAATCAAAGATTAATATGGTTCAATATCTAACAAAATCTTATATTGCTTTATTTTCTTCACCTCCTAGAAGTGCTCTTTTCTGCAAAACCCCTTCTAAAAGACTTTTTGAACTGCACACTAGGTGCAGAGTGCTTTACCACACACAGTGATTCACTAGCAGTCTTGCCAGCAAATTCATTAACTGCAAGTGACATCAAAGATGAGAACTCTAGACCTCTCTGCTCAGGACCAGGGCAGCAGTTCAACTTGCAGAATTCAGATACTTTATGTTATCTACTGTTGTTCATTTCAAGTCAAATAGCAGTGGGACAGCCTAGCTAAGCAACTTTTTGAACCCTGGAGCTCCACTCAAGTTTATTCCTGTGGACAATGACCCTTAGAAAGAAAACTGTAACACAAGCAGATCATCTGGGATTGCCCAACATCCCTAGACAGCAGCAGGAGTGTGCTGAAGACCAAGCAGTGGCTGAACTTCTTAAGCACCGGAGAGCTGCATGTGAAGTTTGGTCTATTAAGAAGTTTCTTATAATGCTGCAATGCAGAGTTTCCGAACCAGCCTTCGCTCACCTACTGGCAAGGACACACGTCTGTGACGCAGTCGGTACGACTGCTGTTCTTTGCTGCCCCTTGGCAACACCTGATCAAGGGAGCAGCAGCTTTCTTTGGCTGTTGACAACATGTTCCCCGTGAAGCGTGAATTGGCAATCACATCCACAGGGACACTAAGGGAAGCCAGCAGTTTGTTGCGTGGAAATGGTTCCTGCTTCTCTGTACATTTTACAGTATAATTCAGACATGTGGCAGTCTTAAAATCTTGGTGGTTTTGCTGATGGCATGCCATGGAAGCCTTTACCCTCATTTAGCAGGTTAAAGTCTTATAGCACAAGCTGTGAAGAGTTGTTATAGGTCACTGATAAAACGCTTATGGCCACCATGGGTTAATGTTAGCCACAAGTATAATCACCAAGTTTGTGCTGAGAGCAGAGAGGTGGTGTGTAACCCACTGGATTTATTATCACTGTACTCTGGCCTCTAGATAGTGCATGTGTACACTGGGGTTGTGGAGACTGAGGGATGTATAAGGCAGGCCTATTAGTGCAACCAGGAAAGGCTAAGAAGAGGTTTTCCTTGTCTGCTAGAAGGAAGTATGTATCAGTCTAGGGGAGATGTTTTCCTGATCTGGAAGATGGAGCCTTCTATAGTATGTATTGAAATATATTTTGTTGTATCTATTCTATTTGTTGCACATATTGTCAAAACTCCTGTCCAGACCCTTTATCTTCCCTGTGTTTGCCTAATGAACATGATGGCCTGAGTACAGATAGCTTCTCTGACAAACCTACTTCAGCAACTGCTCAGTTTTCCATGTTCTACTCTGGTATTGAGTCAATTTTACTTTTTTTTCAGGAAATACACAGGGTCTAGGAGCAGGTGGTAATTTAAAACTAAGTCCAAGTTTGTTTATGTTGAAGCCATAAAATTCTCTTTCTGTGCAAGCTATAGCATACCTCTGTACATGTACATGATTTTTAGTGCTTGGACATGTCTTATCCTCTCCCACCATTGACCCGGTGTTCTGTGTATTTCTATGCGTAATCAAATCGACCCAGCCACTCAGTGCTCTGTATCACCCTGCTTCTGTGAGCTGTTTATCCAGGATTTCCAAAGCTGACTTCTCCTGGTAAGGGTCTTAAAATCATTTCTAGACACCTTAATAGAAGTGATCTGATTTACAGAAGCACTGGGAACTCACAGATCCCTTTCCAGTCAATGGCAGCTAAGTTTACTTGGCACCTTTAAAATCAAACTGCTTATGTTTTAGTACCTAAACATGGAAGTGTTCAGTGTGGTATTTTTAGGGCAGGATGGGCTTCAATTAGAGATCTTTTTAAAGAACCATCCAAACTGATATAAGCTGTATTTATATATATAATAATTCTCTTTTTCAACAAAATAGTTGTTTTGAACTCCTCTTGGGATTAGGCACTAATAATGGAAATCATTACTTTAGTTTGTACTCAGTGTCAGTATCAGTATCTGCATACCCTGTATATGGTGTTAGTTCACTACATGGGCACTTTCACTAAAGGAATCTTTTCTCACTGCTCACCAGACATGCGGGGTCCTCCCTAGGGATTCCAGGTAATAAGCACTTCTTGTAATCTGCTTACTATAAAAGATAGAACAAAACATGGCAGTGCTCCAGCCATAACCAAGGTGTCTTTTAAAAACCTTGTTATTGCATGGTGTATGACGCTAGACATGGCCTAGAGATATATGAAGCATTTCCACCATGCTACAAATGTCTAAACCACTCAAGTTTCAGTTCTCACTTCTCAGCCCTGTGAGTCAAACCCAGCAGCCTGCCATAGCACCTATTAATTTATAGATTTAATCCCAAGGGTACATCTGCACACTTGTGAGAAGGCGTGTCTAGTCAGCTGTTGCCACAGTGATGGCACAAATAGACAACAACCAAGAAGAAAAGAACCTGTAGCTGCATGTAGGCTTTGGTGAATTTGAGTATTTCGGGTGTTTTATTTGTTTCTGTATATACTGCGTTTGGAAGCCTTGGTGTGCCTTTTCTTCCTTTCTAATGAAATGTCTTATGTTAGAAGAAAAAGGAGATACTGAATGTGTTAGATTTGCTGTGCAAATTGTGTATTTCCTTATAAACACAAATGTTTCTGCACTGCAGAGCTGAACTGTTGCAGCCTATTACAGTGGTTTGAATTTTATGAGTATTTTAAGGTGCTTAAAATTATTCCTAATAAAATGCAGCTAAATAAAGTACTTGTTAAATGGGAAACAAGACAAAAAAAAAATCTTGCGAAGATACGATGTGGCTGCCCCTGGGAAAATGTCAAGTACCTGCTTCTTGTAGAAAATAGAACATTACTTAACTAATTTAAAATCCAGGTTATTTTCCTTAGGAAAAAAATCAGCAGTAAAATGTTAGGGGGCTGGCGGATTTCTTTGTTTCTTAAGGATGGTAAAGATTCGTGCACAAACATCAGCAAAGGGCAGCTTTCTGAGCTGTTCCCTGCCAATTGCTGACAAAGGCAGTCCTAATGAATCATTCTGAATTGTGATCATGTGCTACCAGCCCACAGTGAGCTGCCAAAGAGGAAGTGCAGCTTGTTTTCTTTCATTTTCTTGATTCCTATGCTGTAGGAAGATGAAAGGAGAAGGAGGAGGAGGCAACAGCGGCAGCCAAACTTAATAAATAATTCTGACGATTCCTGATATCAAATGGAGGCCCCTGAGTGGGACACACTGAAAAATGACACCCTTCCGCCGACCCTGACGCCAGCTGTCCCTCCGTATGTGAAGTTGGGCCTGACCATTGTATATACTGTTTTTTATTCACTGCTTTTTGTGTTCATCTACGTCCAGCTCTGGCTGGTCCTTCACTACAGGCACAAGAGGTTCAGTTACCAAACTGTCTTTCTGTTTCTGTGCTTGTTTTGGGCCTCTCTTAGGACTGTGCTCTTTTCATTTTACTTCAAAGACTTTGTCACAGCGAATTCTCTCAGCCCCTTCATCTTCTGGCTTCTCTATTGCTTCCCAGTCTGCCTCCAGTTTTTCACCCTGACCCTGATGAATCTTTACTTCACACAGGTAAGCAACAGATATTTGGTCAATTAAATCTGACAGAATGGTAAAGCATTATTTTGTAAGAATCATGAGAAAAACGTAATTTCCTAATGTAGCTTGGCAATGCAAAAAGCAAATTTCAGTTATTCAGTTGGGAGTTTTAACTTTTGATCTATATGCAAGTGAACAGTGTTACAATGAAACTGGAGCCTGAAGTGATCATTTCGGGAATGGCAAATAATATATCTACTGTCAATTAAATGGGTATCATTTAATTTCAACGTTGGGGGGGGAAATGTATAGGAGAGCTTGAAAGCTGGACATCCAAAATGACATTCTATTATTATTTTTTATTGTTGTATTGTTGTTGTTACTAGACTTCATAAACCTCCTAGCTTAGCCAACCTGATCTCTGTGTGCAGTCAGAACTGTAATTTCTAATTTTGCTGGCAACCCCCCACTCCAGCTTTTCATAAGTTGGCTAACATGTTTCTGAGTGTGATTTCTGTTCTGTGTATCGCAATCAAAACTGTTGATTAAGTCCTACTGCAGACCCAAATTCCTATATTGATCTGTTTTACAAAGAACAGTGACTCCGGACCCCAGTAAGTGCTAAGTGCTGTACAGAGATACACCCTCTGATGTAAAGGTAAATTAACTGTATAGTGGGCTGAAGAAAATAATATCTCAATTTCAGACAGAGGTCTTGAGAGTGTATCTGTGCTACGGACAGCTAAGAAGCCAGATGAGTTAGGCAGCACAATGCTCCAGGTTGCTGCAGTTAGACTTGCTTGGAAGTATTTATGATGAGCTTGGGTATCTTGGCAGTGGGCTGCAGGATGGGATATTGGCATGCTGAGACAAAGAAAGGCTGCTGGGCTTGCCTAAGATCTCACAGGAAGCTTGCAGGAGGGCAGGGTCTGGATTCTCTACCTCCTCAATCCCACTACAGTGCCTGGAGCAGGAAGCCAAGCCTGCACTCAGATGACCCTTGTCAGTGTCTGCTTTCCCAGTGCAGGGGTAGTTGGCCAGGAGAGCACCAGCTAGCCCTGGAGCACTCCCAGCGGCGTTCAGGATGCTTTAGGTGTTGTTGGGTGCCCCACTTGGTATCAGCTCAATGTCTGGGTCTGGGTGCTTCTGTAGTGCCTACAGTGTTTAACAGTGCTCTGCAGTGATTACAGGCCTGTCAATTCTAAACAGCCTGGCTGGAGAGATCAGGCTGCTTGTGAGAGCTGCCATCCCAGAACTGAAAAAGCAGCAATGGTAAGCATGACAGCTGTAAGAGGATCACTTGAACTGTAGAGGGTATTAAATACTTAGAACCACATACACAGTTTTGTGCTTAGGTTTACTTTTCTGGATTCAGTGTCTGAAACAGCTGCTAACTCGTCCCACTCGACTGCCTGGGACTTGCGATATATTAAGGGATTACAGGAACCTTTCATCTACATGCTACTCAACTCCAGTTCAGGCATGTGGTGACCTATGCTTTATCCCATAGCTATTGTGAGAGTCATTTGATAATGGTGCAATTCCCCAGGGGCAGACATCCATCAGCACACAGTCCATCCCCATCACAGCAGCTAGGACTAAGTCGTAGCCCTAGGTCAGATTCTTCCCTCAGACACACATGGATGGCTGCTGTGGAAGTCTGGAGGCAGAATGCAGCATCCTGGCTCTTTGCCAAGAGAAGCTGAGGCTCTCATGAGCACAGAGGGGGCACAGCAGTCTGCATTCTGTGCGTTAGAGTGCTAGCACTTGGGGGCTTAATGTTCCTTTCGTCTCAGGAAGATCTAAAAAGGAAGCATACGGAATGCACACATATGCCCTTTTAACTTATTTTTGGCATTGCTGTCTGATAGCATTCAGGAAGTACAAGTTAGTGGTTGGAAACAGAAAAAATACTAAGGCTATCGGTTCTGCCTTTGAGACAATTTCTGCTTTGTCACCATGAGTCCTCATGATCTTCCTCTGAGCCCCTCTGTAAAAGAGTGTCATAGTTACCTGTCTTGAAGAATTGTTGTGAGGATTTGGAAACAATATTTGCAAGGGACTTTCAGAGTGTGTGATGTGTGTCATAATCTTTAAAGATCGTGGGCCACTGTAGACAGGCATATTATTAATATTGTTGTTTGCTTTAGAGCTGGTTGCTCCTGATGAAATCTCATCTCAAATATCTCCCCAGCCAAAACAAAGCCTTAAGAAATACAAACACAGCCATTGTACAAATATAATGTGAGACACAGAATAAATACACATATTTTTAATTCACTGTTACGAATTTTTTACTTCTAACCATTAAAAGGTGGTTTGGCTTGAAATTCAGCATCTCCTTGAAACTGTATATTTAATGTGCATCTAGCTTTCCACAGTAGGCAAGCAAGAACTAGTGTGAAAGGGGTGGGAAGAGAGAATTTTGTTTTCAGTAATGGTGTGTAACTTCACAGACCTGTTCAGAAACAACTTTTATCCTTTCTTCTCTAGGAGGCAGGCAAGAAGGGTCTGCAGCTGTGTCTCATTGCATGAAAACAATGCTATTTAACTTAGCTAGAGGGAAAGAAGTTATCTATGTATAGTATAGGGACAGAGGACTGGAAGAGATGTCAATGGGTCTCTGGAATTTGCAGGTGTTTATTATCTGCTGTATGGCACCCAGACATGTGGCACTGCTAGGAAAACTTTTAGACATAGATGTGAGAAGAAAAAGTGATTAAAAAAAATATTGCAAGTCCTCCTGGCCAAACAAAAAACTCATTTGGCAAGTGCCTGAGGACATTTTTCAGAATAATAAGTACCTTTGAACTTGACGGAAAGTTAGCCACAACTATTCTCTTTTTAATAGGTATCCCAAAGCAATGGGGACACAAATTAGACTGTATTTTATGTGTAGCAAGACTAATATGCCATAATGTCATCAGCACAGGAAGGGTTGTTCCCAGGCCTGAGCATCACCATTAGCAGATAGAACAGAAGGAGCTGTAATGCGTTGGGGCAGATTGCTAAAGTGGGGAATCAGTGAAGGAAAGAGAAGTTACAATCAAAATAGTTTTGACTCAGAACAATTCCTGAGGGATCTTTGGATTAAAAGACAAATTCAGGGTCCTTCGCTAGGGTCTTGATGCCCTGCTTATGGCAGAATAGAAGATAAGGCTGCTGCAGATAAAGCTTATATAATATTAGCTCCTCTCAGAAATCATACTGCAGAAAATATGTATGATTTCCAATAAGAGTGCTAAATTTATTAGAATTTATTAATCCTTTGTCTGTATTCAGTCTCTTCTAAAGAATAAAACACACAGTGTGACCCACTCTCTTAGGAGAAGCCTCTGTCTACTTAGAAATCATTAAAATAAATTTCAAGTGAGGATGAGATCCAGTGGCACTTTCGTAAAACAGTAGCCCAACACTGGCAAGTAACTGCATTGTACCAAGCCAGAGCAGGTCCCTGATCCTAGCCCATTGGATAGGGAGCTGAAGTGTGTGTTTCCACCCACAGAGACTGAAAAGCCCATAGATATGTTTGCCTCACACCTCAGCTCCCATAGGTTTATTTTGCTGCTTGATAAAGCAAAGACTGCAAATCAGCAAATAATGTCTTTTCTACTTTAAGTGATTCCAGACAGCAAGGATCCCAGGACTCAGGCACTCTTTTATTTATGTCCTGCCTAGCCGAATCTTTCCTGCCCTGACAACGGGAGACTGAGATAAGTCCTCAGGCTTTACAGTCAGTGCTGTGGGCAAAAGCGTAAAGAGGTTCTGGGAAATAAAATAAGTTGCTTTTCCTGGTGTGTGTGAGGGGTGGGCAGAGAAGGGCTTGCTTCATGTTGTCCTGTTAGCTTCAGACTTTACATTTCCCTGGGGAACAGGATACAAATGAAGCAGGAGGGAAGCTAGGATGGAAGGTTACAGACTTAAAAAACAAGGTCAGGGCCAAAGACCGTGAGCTCTAGGGGATGCTGGAAATCCCAGGCCTCCCCTGTGGCCAGGCACAGCAAAACATTTGGTGGGCTGTAGGTTTAATCATCAGGTTGGGAACTTCTCCGGGACTTAGGGAACGTGGTACTGAGCTAAAGAACTGTGAGGCTGTATGGGTGGAGAAGGGCTGGTAGGCTGATTTACCTCTCTTTCCTCCTCCCTAACCATCTTCCCTTTTCTTTGGCATCCAGATTGAGAAGCTTACCCTGCCTCCCAGGCAGGGCTGATAAAATCAGGGACTTTCAAATGAAGAGAAATTGTGCAGAGTAAGACAGTTTAGAGGGGAGCTGGCCATGCTGGAAGTGCCTGGCAGGGTGGGGTAAAACCAGCACAAGGCTTTCGGAGAGGTTACGTTTATCTCAGTGGAACTGGGGTATGTGTTAGCTCTGGGAAGAAAATTAAGAGAACTTCTCATGCTCTAATTACTGGGGATAGCATTTCAAAAGTAATACCACCAGTGAGAGAACAGAGAGGGCTTTTTACTTAGGAGAAATATTTGTTTTTTAGTAGAAATGAACACACCATATTTTATAAAGCTTGTTATTAATTTAAAGAATGCTTTAGATGATGTACATAGAACTACCCAGGAGTCTAACTACAGATGGTAAAGCATCAGCAGATACGCTTGGCGTAAAATGTTGCCCTCAGTATTGGATCTATAGAAGACAAATTGCAACTGCAGACTGGCTGGCTGTCAGCATCTGACATGAAACATGAGGTCATTTGACTTAGAAAATAATTTGATAGGAAAGCTACGTATGCAAGTTTACCGTGGCTGCCAGCCCTGCAATGGTTCCTGTCCTTTCAGGACTATTTTTACCAATTTACACAAGGCTGAGTATGGTGGGGAGTCATGTTGGCCATGTCTGTAGGCCGTACAAATTGTAGAGTTTAGAGAGTGGAGGGAAAACTTGCATGTTTTGGGGAATCTTATCCAAATGAAAGAATGGACATGGGAGAAAGAGAGAGAGGGGAATGTGGGCTTGGGACTGGAAGATACACAGCAGAGGAAGGGTGTACGTGCTGCTGGTGAGGGACTGTGGGCCTGCATGAAGTCATGGCATATTTTCAAGGTGCAAAGAGAAGTTTGCATGGAGTGTGACAGAGGAAGAGAGGGACCGTGGTGAAAGGAACTGGGAAGGAAAAGTACACACTATGCTCCTTAGAATTTTTGAAATGAGAACTGCTAAATAAAGCTGAACTTCATTCCTGTGCAGAGGGCCAGCTTGAGACATATGCAAGCACTTAACACATACCTGAGGCTTTTTGGTAAGCTGAGCTGCAGCTCCCGTAGAAGTGAATTGATCAGCTAGCACTAGAGGTACACTGGAGGTTTGTGCCAGCCATCACGTCAGTTCAGCTAAATCAGAGCACGGACTGAAAATTGCTCCAGTGAGATTTTCTTTTTTGCTCTGGGACTTGGCTTTGACACCTGTTTCATTGATACTTACAGGGCCAGAGTGGCTCCTAATTTAACTTTCTTAACCGTAGCTGGAACCCCCTTAAGCTACAGCAGCCTGGCCCCGTCTGCCTTCTCTGCTGCCCAGCAGCTCTGCAGAACTCTCTGCAGCCGAGCTGCTGACAGACTTCCATGCCATCCTCACTTCTCCTCTGCTGAGACCTGGTAAAATGTCTTTAAGGTCAGCTGTTTACATCAGTTCCTGCAACAGAAATTTTCCCTGGCTGTATGAAGGGCTTTTTGGAGTCGTCTTGTACTGCTGCAGTTTTATATGCCAGACATATACCTCAGGGGAGCGGAGGAGGGAGTGTGAGAATCTCATTTGAGGTTTCCAGTCCTTCAGCAAAAACAAGGAGTCAAACCAGGATATTTCTTCTTTAAAGAACAAGCAAAAGGGGAAATACTTTTAAGAAGAAAAAGTAACAGTTTAGACATTAGAAAATTAGCAAGGAATTTCACTGAGCTTTCTGTGTTGCTGTTCATCTTGGGGCTCTCTGAAATGTATTTTTTAAAAAGTCTGCCTTCTGCTTGCTGTTTAGTCTATTCTTAGGAATAGTCCGGTTTGCTCTGGTTTGCTGGAAGACTTGCTGAGATGACTCAGATATTGACTGGAAGCTTTCTCAACACTGTTGCGGGGAGGGGCCATTGAGCAACTAGTCTCTTGAGTTAAATGACTGTTAAAAGTAAAAAAGCTGCACCCACGCATGTGAAGTATATTGAGATCAGCTTCTGACATCCTTACTCCCACTGAACATCCCTTTATTTTGTGACAATCACATTGCTTCCAGCAAGGATATGCATGAACTAAGGTCCTATCAGTGTTTAAGCAAAGCTGGCAGAACTTGGCCGCTTATATTTCTGTCTAGCAGTGAAATTGTAAGAGTGCCCGTGCCTTATAGAGTAGCTTTCATTCTATGTAGCATCCATTTTTTATGCAGTGTTCATTTTCTTTCTTAATGGTCATATTGCTCTGATAAGATTCAGAACCATTTATCAACTGGGAGAGGCCCACCAAATGTGGAATCACAATAACAGCTGTTTTGGCAATCTCGCATCTGGAGATCCTGCTGGATCTGCAGCAGGAACGTCATGTTTAGTTTTAGCTAAGTTATCCACGGAGCTTTTGCTAGGTAGGGCAGCCCTTGACTGTTTAACGTGACAGGAGTGGTCTGTGACACTACAGGGGTAAGTGGATCCTTTTGGGGGAACCACAGGAGGTAGTATTCAGGAACTTGTGAATTTTCTAGGTTTTGTGGACCCAGCACAACTCATTGCCCGCTGCAAATTTCTTGTCTTGTAGTTCTTTGCACAGGCCCTGAACACTTCTGTTCAGTGCTATTCCTGAAAGCTGTCAAAATTAACGGTACAAAATGTGTGAGTAAGTGCTACTCAGAACAGGTGAGGATTGTGGAATGGCCCTAGAGACAAGTTTTACTTGTTTAGTTTCATTGAGGTCAGGAATCTTTTCCTTCCCGCTTGTCCACAGTGTCTTTCAGAAGAAGCAGTGTAGGCAACAAGTCCAGTACAAAAAGCATACAGGTAGTATTTTGAACATCAACTCTTCTCTAAAAACTGACAGCCCCTCTTTGTGTACCACGGGAACACAGAAAATTCACAAGCCTTTTGTACCTCTCCTTTCAGTAGCAAGTAAGTAAAACAACATAAAACTTCTTCCTGAACTCCTGTGAGAATTCATGATCCAGGAATTTGGAGAATGAATCACAAAAATCTTTTGTAAGGGATGCTGCCAGAGCTGTTAACTATTTGAAAACAGTATCAATGGTTGAAGAATATTTTTAGAGATTTTTTCCCCCAACTTCTCAATTTTATTCTCAGCAATTATTTTTCTAGGGCCTGCTGAAAAGCTCAGTGTTCTCTGCTGCTTCAGCTAGTGCTGAGCAGGCTGATGCATCACAAAAATAATTTCCATGTCAAGGCAGCTGTTTATGGTGAATAGGAGTTAAATGACAAGTTGTTCCAGGAGCACTGGAACAAGTGAAGCCTAATTTTCTCCAGATCTATGTCTCATGCTTGACTTTGAGCTGTTTCCATAACTGGGGCATTTCTTACGAGACTGCGACGCAGACTCTTTCATATTGGGTGATGAGTAGGATCATTATGCGGGGTTCTCCTCACAGAGGTGATGCATTTATAGGGTTCCTTACTTCTATTGGGTCACTAATTTTTAGGAGGGTGATAAAGGATCATGTCTTTGATGCTTCAGGTATTTTTCCATCAGTTCTCTGACTGGAGTATTTTAAGATTAGTGAGGGGACAGATAAAGAGGTTAACAGGCAGACACACGCCTACGCATACACAGTGATCATGTAAGTCCTGTTTCCTTGTGAAAGCATGATAATGATAGCAAATATTATGCAAGCTATGCTAAAAGGCATGCAAAACCAAGTGAAATGGTTAAGGCGGGATAACTTGAGGAGAAAGCAATTAGGAAAAAAGCCAGAATAAGTGATACAACATGTTTTTTTTTTTTGTAATATTAGCAACCATTGTGCTTCAGTATTGGTTTAAATGAACATTTGTAAACTGACTGTGTTTGGAAACAATCTTAACTTATGAAAAAACAGTGATGCATCCCTGTAATTTTCTTTAATAAATAAGATATAAAATATGCAAATGTATTTTTGTAAAATTTCTGATGGTGGTTAAACACCTGTGACTGATATTACCTAGCTACATTGCAGAAAACATGTCAGTATTTTGTCTTTTCTATTACAGTGAGGTAACTACTGGGCCTGAGCTATCTCTCTGTAAAAATACATATTGTTGTATAGTGAACAGACAGCCATCAGAAGCCAAATATACCTCAGAGTAAAACAATGAGTTTGGTTCTCGATGGCATCCTTTTGGCAATGTAACATGGCTACAAATGTGTAAGTCCAATTTTAGGCCAGGGTACTATGACAGGCTCTTCATGGGAATAGAGCGTCTGACCCACTATGCCAGTAGGAGCTGGTCTACTTGAGAGACCTGTACTGTTAGGTCATTTAAGAGCCTAATAATTACTTGCCTCTGTGATTATACTGGCATTGGTCCTCTTGTGAACACCGGTATAAAGGACCTTATTCCCAAGGCAGACTAAGTGAAAATAATGGTGTAGACAATTTGTATGCAAGTACATTGTGATCACCTGCTGAGTGGTTTTAATACTTTGCTTAGAGCTTGCTTGCCATGGATAAGCAATAAATGCAAATCTGTTATGTAATGAAACCTATCATTACATTTCTTGTGACCTGTGAGACAGGATTCTTGTGGATCACAGCGTCTTTCTTTACTTACACGTATCCTATGTTTGATGCAATATTTTTCTGTTTTGCAGGTGATTTTCAAAGCTAAGTCAAAATATTCCCCAGAGCTACTGAAATACAGGTAAGAACTATGCAAACATTTAATGTGGTAAAGAACAGAAGCCATGCTCTTTGAGAAACACTGCATCTTTGATAATTTGTGGCACTCATATCTCAGCTGTTCATATTTATATACCAATGTTTTGTGATGGTGGTTCTGAGGCCAACTTCATTTCCCAACACAAGCACTGCTTTTAGGCATTCACATATTTCAATGGCAAATATTTCAAATCCAAGCAGAAAACACTCACCCTGGTGATTTGTTTACAGGTTCTCAACATTTGTGTTGCTAGGTGAATTCAGATCCAGTGCTTTGGTAAAGGTAGCAGAGTGATGTATTTGTTTTGACAGGAATGAGTGTGACTGAGTATGTATTAATCTGTGAAGTGAGTGGTAATAAAAGACTCAAAAATTTTGGGAAGATGAGAGAAGAGCTGTGAAGGGAAAGAGCTAGTTAGAATGGATTCAACTTGATGATGTACTTGGGAGCTCACAGATAACCTCCCCTGACTCTATCGAGTTGAGGTTATGGTAGCTTTGCATTGAGGTGGAGAGATTTGTCTGGGATCTTGCTGAGCATGAGGGATTGTCAGGAACTACCTGAAAGCTCCCCAAAGGGCAGTAATGTACAGAAAGTTGAGGAAGAGCTCAATAAATTAATGTTTATTGTTGCAATGCCTAAAAGCCTCAGTTGGGCAGTGTTGTTTAGACAGGGGAAGAGAGAGAGAGGTTGTCTCCATTCTAAAGAAAGAATTTACAATCTGAATTCAGGATAGGAAAACAGAGTAATTTGAAACTGAAATCTGACCTGTTATTTGCTGACTATTAGGATAACATAGTACTGTATCAACAGGTCAAATACTAACATTGTTCTTGCCCTGGAAAGTTTGGTATCCAATTGAGGTTTGATACAGCTGGAGAGACAAACATCTGGAGCAAGTGCTTCAGAAACCACGTTTGGCAGAATGGCAGTACAATGAGAGCAGGCTTGGGGTGGGCTGTGCTTGGGCTGGTGAGGGTATGGGGCACGCAGGGTGTGATGGCTGACTGAGGGATGTGGGCTCCATGCTGAACCGCAGCTGATGCAGAAATTGTCAGAATGGGAACAGAGAGGCTGTGTCTATTTTGGTGGCCTCAGGAATGCTTTCAAGTTAGTGGGTCTGTGTGCATATCTTGGCCACATCCCAAACCACAAGGGGCAAGAGCTGGATGCTGCCTGGTAAACACTGTGGCATACAAATAAGTTCATCCCGCCTTTGCACTCTGGTTTCTGTGGGAAGGAAATGTAGGAGTATGGGCTGGCAGACAGGCACAGCACACACCAGCCAGGTCCCCAGCCAGTCCCCAATGAAAGCGTGCCTGCCTCTGATGGGACGCATAGGCAAGAGAAACAAAGAGGATGGCTTTGCACAAAGCCCGGGCTGCAGGTCAGGGTGGCATGGGACAGGTCTGTGAACATGTTCCTGGCTGGCTTTAGAGGTGAGAGGTAGAAGCTTTGAACCTCATCTGTTACTGATGTTTGTGGCAAGGCTTTATTCCTGAAAACTGCTTGAAAATGTCCTTCTTCAAGCAAAGGGAGCTCGTGATATTTAGTCAATGCCTATGAAGTGACTATATCAGCACTGTGCTGATGTAGCTCTTGGAGCGTTTCTATTCCTAAACACTTATGTATTGTGACTGGAATTACTCATGCACAGACTACTTTCCCCACCATAGCTCCATGTCCACCCTGACTCTTGTCTACTGCATTTCTAACGCAAATCACTCTTTGACCTGGTCTAGCCTTTTCTCTCTTATTCAGCTCTGTAGGTAAAGAACTTCAGTAGTATTTTGTTTTAATATCCAGACCTCTTGGCATGAATGTGGTTAGCCTTTATAAAAGAGCCATATATATAAAGCTGACCTCATTTCCTACATTATACAGAGCAATTGAAGTCGTGTAATATGTGCATACCCACAGCTGAGGTCCTGAATCTTAATTGTAACAGGCTACTGAAAGATCACAGAATCACAGGGTGGTTTGGGTTGAAAGGGACCTGTAAAGATCATCGAGTCCAACCCCCGTTCCATGGGCAGAGACATCTTTCATTAGATGACGTTGCTCACATCCTGATGGAGAGATGGATGGTGGATGATAGAAAGATGGATGGCCTACAGACAGGGGCTGGAGTCTGCACTTACTGAATTTGATTTTTCTTCATTGCTGAATGTTCACTTCTTTTTTTTCCTTTTTTTTTTTAATAAGCGTTAGACCTTATTGCCTGGTATTGGCATTTCTGCAATAGATAATGGCAACATAAACAGGGCAACAGAGAGGTAGAGCTGTGGTCTATGTTTTGGCACAGATCTCAGAAATCAGAATCATTTCAGATATGGAAAAAATTGATAAAATCCTATCAGAGATTCATAATCTTAAGCAAACTTTACTCAGCACAGCTTTCAATGATGTTAGTCACTGTGGCAAAAGAGCTCAAGGCAAAGCCTGTGCCAGCCCAACTTCATATTTAAACAGTCCTTCTGCACGTCTCCCTGGGCTTGGGGATTTCTTACAGTCACTGGCTGGGTTTGGATGAGGCTTGCTGTGCTGCGTGTGCATGCCTTGTTACACACGAGCCTCAGACACTGTATGGTTTCTGAGGAAACCACATACAAAATGCAGTAGTTTCAGACAGACTTTCCTGTTAAACAAGGCAAAACTCACTGCATTCATCTGAACTTTGATTTTAAGCTCAAAGAAAAACTTAGGGGTGCATCCAGCCTGACACTTAAAGAACAGAATACCCTGGCATGTGCCTTCTCCAGCCAAGCCAGATTACACACAGCTCTTTTTAAGGGACTAGCCCCAAAATGGGGATTAGGCACAATAGGCTTTTGAACAGTCCCTGATGCAATCTGGAAGCACCTCTCCTGCCCTGCTTTTCTGTTTTCTAAAAAACCCCATGTGCTTATTCATGCCATGTAGGTGCCTTGTAGTTGAGCTGTAAGGATACATTCTGCCTTTAAGTGAGTTAGGAATGCTTTCTGCAGCTGCAGAGACCCTGAAACTGCCCTGAGAGACACAGTCTGCATCTCCATCAGTGCTTATGCAGAAGTTCAGCAACAATGCTTCTATTGTCAAAACAGGCAGCCATTTCCCCAGACGCATCATGTTAATAAGGGGGATGGAAGATCATTATGTGAAGAGCTGCACAACTGACTGGCCATGACAGCTTACCCTGGCTCATATGGGCGTATGTGGGCATGAGAGCGTGACAGTGCTGGTTTTTTGCTAAACTCCATCAAGGAGCAGCCTGGCCTGGAAGCCTGTAAGGCTTGCTGGTTGCAAGCCAGCATCAAGGGCACGCAGGCTGTGCTGAAGCAGAAGGTCCTTATGACTAAGCTGGGCAAAAAGAGAGCATGTACTTACTGTCCTGCAAGCAGGCAGCGTGTAAGAGCATACCTTTTCTCGTAAGCCCAAACCCCATAATAATATTTTACCTGCACTACAATGAAGGAGCAGAGATGAGACTATTAAATAGGCTTTGGGAGGGGAAGGAAAGGAAGACACATGACCGTCACTTAAAGACTTTTGAGATATTAATAAGAGCTGTAAATGTACCACCACTACAACTAGGAACTGGATTCTCCAGAGGAAGCTATGTGAGAGACGATCTTCAGGACTGCAGTGCTTCCAGTATTAGACTGTGAGGTTTAAAAAGGAACAACCTCTAGCTGCTTATCCTAAAAACTGAGCCCTGCCCTGGAAAGTTAAGAATGAGCACAATCTTCCCCCTGAGACGGAATTCCCGTGACTGGCAAGGAAAAGATACCATCCTCGCTCACTGCCAGATATAGTTGAAAAGAAGGGCATTGATTCATAAGCAGGGACTTTTAGGCTTTCAGTTCTCCCTGTTTCACATTTAAAAGGTCTTGAAGGTATACCCTTAGGAGGTATTAGGGAGGAATAACCCCATGCACCAGTACGGGTTAGGGATTGACCTGCTGGAAAGCAGCTCTGCAGAGAGGGATCTGGGAGGCCTGGTGGACAAGTTGACCATGAGCCAGCAATGTGCCCTTGTGGCCAAGAAGGCCAATGGCATCCTGGGGTGCATGAAAAAGCGTATGGCCTGCAGGTTGAGGGAAGTCATCCTTCGCCTCTACTCTGCCCTGGAGTACTGTGTCCAGTTCTGTGCTCCCCAGTTCAGGAAAGACGAACTACCGGAGAGAGTCCAGCAAAGGGCTACGAAGATGACCAAGGGACTGGAGCATCTCTCTTATGAGGAAAGGCTGAGAGACCTGGGTCTGTTTAGCCTGGAGGAGAGAAGGCTGAGAGGGGATCTCATCAATGCTTATAAATATCTAAAGGGCAGGTGTCAAGAGGATGGGACCAGACTCTTTTCAGTGGTGCCCAGCAACAGGGCAAGAGGCAACGGACACAAACTAGAACACAGGAAATTCCGTCTGAATATCAGGAAGAACTTCTTTACTTTGAGGGTGACAGAGCACTGGAACAGGCGGCCCAGAGAGGTTGTGGAGTCTCCTTCTCTGGAGATATTCAAAACCTGCCTGGACGCGTTCCTGTCCAACCTGCTGTAGGTGAACCTGCTTTGGCAGGGGGGTTGGACTAGATGATCTCCGACGGTCCCTTCCAACCCCTACCACTCTCCAACCCCTTCCTTTCTTGCCCTCTGAAAAGAAGCCAGCTATGCTTCAGCTTTGTAGCTATCTTGATGCTATCCCAAAAGGATATGAATGTATGAAAGAAAAAGATCACCATTGGGTAAAGTATTTTTAAACAATCAAAACAAAAACAAATAAACAATTTGATTCCTCACGGACAGTCTGGATGTTTGTTAGCCAAATTCAGAGTTCCCAGCAAGCACAAAAAGCTGTGGCCAAAACCTCCTGTTCAGTGACTGCAGATTATGACCCTTATAAGTAATTGCCTTGGTCAGCAATGATAATGAAGTAAGCAAACACCTGAAATGGAAAGGTGCTTTTTTTTTTTTTTTTTAATGAGTGAAAAGTTCCACAGCTGTGTGTAGGAGTAAAGAGAAATTAGAAGCAGCTTTCCTTAAGTGTGTGGTATACTTATATTGCAGGTATCAGTGCTGGGTAGGTGGGGAAAAAATAGATGGAGAAATTCGGTCCAGCTTCTGGGCTTCTGTCTTTCACATTCGTGTTCCAGCTCTGCTTCTGTGGTTGTGCAAATGAACCTTTTGCCTGGCATAGATGGCAAAATGCCAACCCAGAATCAATATGCATGTTTAAATTTCTTGATGTTTCTTTCAAGAGGTTGACCATGCCCTCTTGGGAAAAGGGACAGAGAAAGATGCTGGGGAACTAGTCATTCAAAGATTTTTCCTACTGTTAGACATTTCCCTAATTTAATATGAAATTGGATGGCAAACATCAGCAGTCAGCGATGCTTCTCGTGGCAGTGGTGGTGTAGTAAAACCAGGGTTAAAACCAGTCCATTCCAGGCAACTCAACCTTTTGTGAGGTTTCTCCTGTCAGTGAGTAGTCAGAGGGTTTGTGCTCTATATGTGCACGCTTTAAGAAAGTACACGTGTATTTTAAGAAGTTTTTAAGACCTGTGCTGTTATATTTCTACTGCAAACAATCTCCCATGTTTTGCTGCTTGACATTAGTTTCTTTACTTACAGCTTGTTGTGTAACTGTAAAAACAGGTTTGAAATGAGCAAAGTTAATCTCTCCAGCAATCTGGAGCGCTTTGATTTGGGCTCGGGCGGTTGGTCACTGTGGCAGCTGTGGCAGCCCAACACATGCAGCTTTCAGTGCTCAGAGTTCAACTTCCATCTCATGACTGACACTTGCTGAACAATGTCGCTAAAACTGTTTTCTCCTCACTCTCCCAGGTTGCCCCTCTACCTGGCTTCTCTTTTCATAAGTCTCCTCTTCCTCTTGGTGAATTTAACATGTGCAGTATTGGTGAGGACACAGAATTCAGAAAGAAAAGTCATTGTCTCTGTCCGGGTGGCAATTAATGACACGTTGTTTGTGCTGTGCGCTGTTTCACTCTCCATCTGCCTGTATAAGATTTCCAAGATGTCTTTAGCCAACATTTACTTGGAGTCCAAGGTAAGGTACATTTTCAGTTCTTTTCAAGTACCTTCTGAGAGACAAAGGCAGTGCAAGGCAAAGCCATGCAGTTCCTTAGAACCCCTGAGATCTGGAGCCCTTAAACTTCACAGCTTGCACTTGGCTGGCCATCCTACTTGATATACAAATTAAATACTAAGTGCTAGCAAGGGTGCTTTTGGCTAACACCAGTGACCCCAAAATATCTATTTTTGAGGCAGAGTTTACAGAACTTATCGGCTGGAGTTTGTCACAGCTGTTTTTGAAGTGGATACTGCTTCCTTCAGATCCCCGTCTGAAGACCATTTCATTTCAGTACTGCTACATAGAAGTGGTCTATACTTTGGGATCCTTTAGCTTGTCTAATTATTGACTGATTAAGTTAAATGTTTAAGGTAGCAGCATGCTGAAGATAAGCCAGGCAGAGGAATATGAATCTCCCTTTATACATTTGCATACTGCCCTAAAGATAATGAGAATGTGTTGTAAAAGACTTAATGCATTATAAATTCAGCCAAGTGGGGAGAAGGGAAAAAAAAGTCTCTCATATTACTCTACAAAATGTTCTTTAAAGAAATATTGTTAGGTTTTCAGCTTTGGACACATTTGGTGGTCAAGGCGCTGGGTGGCATCACATAAGCCTGCAATGTTTATTATAAAATCAGTGAAGGTGTTTCAGTGAAGGGCTTTCAAAGGTTCTTGTGTTTGTAGTAGATAGTTAACATCTTGAAATAAATTATTAGTTTAACTACTAGCACATTAACTTACCACAACATACCTTACAAAAATGTACGTTTCAGCTACTGTTTAGAAAATCTTATAGTCAAATTCCTTTCTCCATTTACTTAATCAGATGAAAGTAGTACTTTTCCTGTTTACTCAAATCTGGCCATACTGCACAACAACTGAAAGTTCAGGGCTGACTAGAAGATTTAAAAACACAGCCTAGTTTGTTTTGTTTCTTTCAAGCCTGTTACTTGCTGACCAAAGGGCATGGGCAATGGATTATTTTTACTAGTAAGAAAAGTTTTTCTACTGCTGCAAATCACAGAAGCGTAAATCTCTGTAACAAAGCAGTATTAACCTAAGGGAGGTTTTGGTAGATTACTTTGTTCCGTTTCCTCCTCCTGCAGGAAACTTGATCTTGTTTGCTTCAAGCTATTTCACAAAACCCAAACAAATTCTAACATCATTGCAGACAGGAAAGGACAGAACACTTAGCTGATGAAAGTTTGAATGTGGCAATGAGAATTAAAAGAGGGCTTTGCTCCTTTCTGCTGACCTGAAATGGGAGTTCCTCTGGGGATTTCCAGTAGGATTTGACTGCACATATTTAGGGATACAGATGGCTGGAGCTGGCAGTGAAAAAACATCCTGGTTTAATCTGCTACTGTTGTGCTGAAAAAACTAGGTAAAGAAAGAAAAATCCATTCTCTGCAGTGATATGATAGATGTAGTGTTGGAGATACTGTGTGCCTCATGGTGCACATAGATAGGCATCGGTACTGGCAGCCTTTTATTTGCATCTCCTGTCTGCTGGCACTTATCTTCTGACCACATGTGAAAACACAGTCACCTCAGTGACCTGGCACGGGGGACCGGCCTGGTGCTCTGCACCAAGGCTACAACAGCACAAGGAGGTGCACAGCCCTGCCCTTAGGTGCTGACTTGGGCCAGTTCTGTGCTGGCCACAAGCCCATGTAGTGGGACATGCTACAAACTCCGGGCTCCCCCTCTCTTCTGTAGGGGACTGGGACTGGAAAAAGATTCCTCTGGCTTAACTTCTACTGCTGCACTCCCCCTTCCCCAGTCCACTAAGTATATTTAACTGGCAGCAAAACCAGGACACTTTTTTGTATTTGGGGGGATTGAAGTTTGTTAAATCTGCAGCATATTTAACTATTAACTATTTAAGAATGACAGCTATGTAGGGAAACTTATATAGGGGAATACTGACCCCATTCTGCTGTTCACTTCTGCTATCCCCAGTCTGTAAATCCCACTGCACTGGGATATGGTATGTGCCACTCAGCAGCTTCTCTCTGCTCTCTCACCCTCGGTTTCCATGACAGCATCACTGACTTGTTAGTACCGAAGGAGAACAGAGAAGTGCCTAGCAAACATTTCCTCTTTGTGGCATTTCCTGCTTACTGGCCTTGCCGCAGCTTTCACCGCTGCCTACTATGTCTCTGGCTTCAGTTCCCATATAGCAGCAGGCTCTTGGCTCACTCCTGACGTGGCTGCCGGTTGTGGCCTGGTGAATGGTGGTACTTCCAGCGTTTTGTAAGCAGGAATTCAGTCAGAGAGATTGACTGTACTGGGGATTTTGTAATACTCCTGAGCCTGATTGTTCTATGGATCAATATTATTTTGCTGGGAAAACAGGCAAGCTAGTTTTCTGCAAGCTTTTCTGACTAGTCCCTGAGCTCCACGTTACTGACAGTCACCAAGGAGTGCGACTGAGGAGCTGAATTGACAGAGCCACAGGGACAATAGCGACCAGCGTGGGTGAGCAACAGAGGGGCCCTGGTAGTCTCTTGAAGGCCAGGGATTCAGAACATGGATTCAAGTCACCAGGACATGGTGACTTGGTGACTTTCCCTGATACTTCACTAGCCATTCTGTTATGTCTGTGCTCTAGCTGCCACAGCACTTTGGACCTCTGCTCCTTGGCTGCAAACCTGGAAGCGGAGTGAGTAAATGGAGGGAATAAGGTGCAGACCTTTCTGTCTCCTGCAGTGGTATAAAAGGTCCTGTGAGGGGAGAAGCGACTTCCCTCTTGGCCTCTCTCACACAGATGAGAGGAGCTCATCCTTGGGGTGTGGGTCTCTGCCAGGAGAGGAAGAGGGCAGGGCTAGTGAAGCAAATGACTGCAAGGTACCTTGCTCCTCTAAAAGCACAGAGCTTTAACCCATCTTGCCTCCTTTGGCTATGCAAAACAGTATTCCAGCGTCAGCTGCATAGAATTTACTTTGAGCTTCCTTCCAAGCCAGTCCTATTTTTGTACATCTGCCTACCTCAGTGATCAGACTCACAGTGATCCCTGTAACCACGGCTCCCGGATTCCCTCCTTTCTTGCTGCTACAACTCCTGTGCTGGTGTCTCAGCCCCCGACAGTGACCCTCCCCACCTGACACAGTGATCATGCGTCTCACTTATTCCTCATGCTGGATTAGGCTCTTTCCCCTGCTCTGTCCATTTTTCTCTCTAGGGCTTAGGAACTGTTGTGATTTCACACTTTGTAGTTTCATTCCTCCCCGTGTGCCCAAGCTCCCACTCACAGACTGCCCTGCCATGGTCACTCTGCCCGTAGGCCGTGCTTCCACTTTGTCTCCTCTGTGTTGACATTAGGTAAGGCAGGATGTTCTGTTCCTGTCTGTGCTGTTTTTAACTGCTGACTGTTCCGATCTGCTTTGTACTTAGGTGCACAGCAAGCAGTTGTAAAAAGATGCAAGGTTGCATCATGCTTGCTAGCCAGCATCTGATAGAGGATGCTCTATAGCTAACGCACAGTTGAAGGATAAATCTGATACCAAGTGTAGTTCTCATGTGTTTTCATTGCTCTGAAAATAGCGCTTGTACAAGAAGCTGTAGGAATTAGTCGCAGCCCATCTTGGTAAAGGCTGGAACTGCTATCATTGCCTGGAAACCACTGTACTGATAAAATACAGGAATATACATAGTATAGGATATACCGATCAAAGAAAGAGAAAATGTCAATTGCATTAGGCAGAGTAGCATGACAACCCTCGAAGTCCAAGCAAAGCAGCGTTCTTGTCAACTTCCCTTATGAATAATAATCTGTGTTTAAATCTCTTCCAGGGCTCATCTGTCTGTCAGGTGACAAGTATAGGAGTGACTGTTATACTACTTTATACCTCACGAGCCTGTTACAACTTGTTCATCTTATCATTTTCCCAAACCAAGAAAGTCAATTCTTTTGATTACGATTGGTACAACGTATCAGATCAGGCAAGTATGAAAATAGTTGCTAATGAGAAAAACTCATTCTGTATGTGATGGCTGATTTCCTAAATGCTATGACAAGAGGAATTAACATCTCAAAATCCTATTTTTTCTGTCTTTTATTCAATGCACTAAGATTGTTTTGCTCCAGGAATACAAATTTGTGGTAATTTCAGCATAAGGAAGAAAAAAGCCCCTCAGTGCTAAAAGAAAGAAGTAACCACTAGCCAAATAATTTTTAAAAAAATCAATGTCTTATTTACCTTGATTTTATTGTTAAAAAAAAAAAAGCACCTTTTATTAAAAAAGACAGGTGTTTAGTCCATTAGAAAGAATGTACTGGACTTGGAGAAGCAGAAAAACAGTACTTGATTCCATTAAAATGCTGAGTTCTGAAGTCTATCATCAAATCTCCCATTGCCATCCAGGACTGTAGAGATACTTACGTTAGTTCTGTCATTATTGTAATAACTTCTGTAGTTTGAAGATAAGACTAAGATTCTTCCCAACCTTTAGTTGCAAGTGACAATTCAGATTGAAAACTAAGAGTGATAAAAACACTAAAGGAAATAGCAGGGGATTCTTTGATGAGTTTTATGAAATTTGGGCATCCAGCTCCTTTTGAAGGATGTAGTTAGGTCCCAGTAGTTTTCCAGCTCTGCCAAGGGAAGGCAAAATGGCAAGCCTGGGTCTGGACCGTAAGTATATTTTGTTTGGCCTCAAAATTCCAGACACTTGACATCTCCCCACCCTCTCAACAAGCACCTGCAGACCAAAAGCAGTGTTCCCAGCCACGCAAGGCCCTTGTATTGCCAGGGTGGACAAGCAAACCTGGGGCTATTAAAAAATTTCTGTTGAGCAGTAGATAAAACCGTAAATAAGAAGTAGGTAAACAGTAGGATAGGATTTCCCAGAGGGCCTCATTAAGAGTTAGTTGAGTAGGGTCTGTCAAGGGACCACTAATCAACCCTGCTATGGTGCGGAGAAGTGCAGCTAAGTGATGCCACTCTGTGTCATTAGAACACACAGGTTTGGGCAGAAGAGCACTAGGTTGTGACTCATCTCCCGAATCAAACCTTTTCCCCCTTGTTGTTGGGGCCTGGAGTGTTGCTGCTGCTCCTGCTGACCCCTTGCAGGGGCCACTTGTTACAGTCTGGAGTAACAGGTACTGGAACTTCATGGCCAGAGTATTTGGTCCCATTTTCCCCCATGGAGGCAGAGGTTGTTCATAGGTAGCTCACTGGAATGCTCTAGGCCTTTGGTCTCTACTACTGATTTTTGAACATCTGATCTGACTTGTGACATTAGGGTTGCCTGGATTTTGGGGCAAATTATTTGAGCCACAGGTAAAGGGCCTGGGACTAAGGAGCAGGTGCTCGATTTTGTACCAGAATCAAAAGTCACTGTTAAAAGTACAGCCCAATGTTTGTACTGTGGTACTGCCTCAGGTCACCTGTCGGAAACATTACCCTTTTCTCTTCTGTAGAAAACACATGAAAGGACAGGATTTGCCCTCTGCAACTGTGGTGAGTGGTGGAGGGGCAATCTAGAGAGAAGTTCAAAGCCAATGCTAGAGTAACAGCATGGTTATTCAAGCTAACAAAGTGCACCAATTTGAAGGGATCCAAGCCTTAATTTTTAAAAGCCAGATTGCCAGAAATGCCCTTGAAGACCTGGACACTGATTGTTCGTTTACATATTACTCCCATTTGGAAAAGGACTGGAGAGCTGGTTTCTCATTACCCAGATTTGATCACTTGATCAAATGGTTGCTTACCAGGCTCTCAGACTGGGAAGATGCCTGCATTAAGCTTTGATTTTGCTGAAGGAAAGATAGCAGGAGGAGGAGGAGGGAGGAGGAAAAGCAGAAGGAAAGGGAAGTCATGTACCCAACAAGATACCATATTGATTTTTTTAGTATGCCTTTAATCATTAGCCAGGTTAATCTGGCTTTACTGAATGGAATTTCTGCCATGTTGTCAAGCTTTTCAGCCATTTAAATACAGGTCTTCATAAGAAGATATGTTGCCTCCTGCATCTTTGAATGAGCTGCCATTTTTATTTTTAAATGCTTTTCTCGTTGACTTTTCAACAGGCAGATCTGAAATGTCAGCTGGGAGATGCAGGTTACATAGTGTTCGGAGTGATCCTTTTCGTCTGGGAGCTCCTGCCTACTTCCTTGGTTGTGTATTTCTTCCGTGTCCGAAACCCTACAAAAGATCTTGTAAGTGGAATTTGTTAGCGTATTTGTTAGTGTAATGTCCAGGCAGGTCCAGAGGGCTCAGCTTCTGAAGGAGCTTTTGCTTCTTTACGTTTTGACTTCTCTTTTTCATTGTGCCCCTGGCAGAATAAAAGCAACCCAAACTTCCCACTTCTTTATACTAACTTCTCATGAAAGAAACTCATCATATTTACCCAGAAGGGAGACAAGCTGTTTCTCAAGCAGTTTACCTTAAAAATCAGGAACCTTCTTAAATTTAGAGACATCTTCCCTTTGAGTTAATACAGTGCTGTATTGGAGTTACTGGAAAAAGAGTTTGTTATCCAAACTTTGGATCTTTCATCACATAGCAGTGAAAATGGTTGTGTGTTAAGCGTTCAACGGCATGTATGAAACAATAGATTGAATTCTTTCAGCCCTGTACCCGTTCAATTGTTTCCATGTCAAAGACCCATAGCCATAATAAGCACTTGCTGACATTTTTGTTTGCTATTTCAGCAGAGCAGAGATCAAGGTGTGGGTTGTAAGGATAATTCCCTGTAAGTATCCTTAATATCCAGGTAGTTAATAGATGGATGAGCATTTTTTCATACTTGTAGGCAGTTTCTCCAAGTAGGCATAGGATATGCTGGTTGACAGGCATATGGGGAGTATCAGCCCTGCACTGGGATTACCGAGGTAACGTCTCTGTTTCTGTAGGCCAAACCAAACCAAAGCCAACTTTCCCCAAGAAGGATGTGAATGGTAAATTCACAAGTAAGAGAAGCAATTAATAGCATAGCTTTTTAGAGAAGGTGACGGTTTTTATTCTCACATGCAGAATTCAGAGACAATGACAAAGCGAAGCTGAACAAGGAAGTAACAATTCCCAACCTGTATAAAGCCCTTCTTACTGTTCACCTGTGATACTTGAAATCATACTGAGAAACCCCATGGGACCCCAGAGTCCATCACCAAAAAAGTCTCAGTCCTACTCTGCTTAGGAGTTAACCAGGACAACTGCAAAGTGAGGAAATGTTTTAAAGTACAGTCCAGTGGTGCTGCTTTTCTAAAAAGTGACCACAGAGAGATCTAATTTTATTTAAAGTGAGTTTAGTAAGGGTACACCTGCTGGTCAAGTTTGGATAGTGTGGGAGAGATTCACAAGAGAAGGAAAATAAGGGATGTGGCATAATCTCTCCTTTCAAATCACACAAAGACTTGGAATCCTACTCAAACGAGAGCTAAGATGGAGTCAAACAGGCAGTATTTTCCCACAAGTCAAAGAGCACTGCAGTAACACGCGTAACGTTATCTTCTTGCATTGTGATTTGCAGAAAGCCTTAAATCTCCAACTTCAAAAGACACAGTTCAGAAGAGCTATCAGTGATACCACTTCTTTTATGGGTACCTTTTTTAGGGTAGACAGTATCTGTCATAGTGAATAGGTCACGTATGTTTTTTTTCTACAGAAGACTTATATTTATGCTAAACAATACGGTATTGTATGATATGGTAAGAGGAAAACTGGAAACAATGACAGAAAGAAAAAATGAAGAGACTCTGTAGCAAGGCAAAACTGAACTTCGGTGCAAGTATGCCACAAGAGGGAGACCAAGGGCCACAGGACTTTAGTCTCATGTGTTCGGTAGGCTAACAGCAGTTAAGTGTCAAATGGTCCAGTGGCTGAAAATACTTGCCCAGAAAGCATGGGGTTAGATTAAAACAAACCCTCTTTTAGTTAAAAAATCTGTCACTGTGCTGGTAGAGAAAAACAGAAAATGCAGAAAGCTGTCTACTGTCTACAGCAAATATAAAATTTGACTGTGGTTTCCCTTCCCTCAGGCCAACGCAGGAATGGTCCCAAGCCATGGCTTCAGTCCCAGATCTTATTTCTTTGACAACCCTCGCAGATACGACAGTGATGATGATCTAGCATGGAATATTGCACCACCGGGGGCACAGGGCAGGTGAGATACAAGAGGGAACCACTTGCTTCCCTTAACAGAAACTGGAGGAGGACCAACTCTCACACACGGCAGAAGACTGATGCAAATTGTTTAGCTCTGAATGTTGCATAAATTCCAAGGGATGAGGGGAAGCAAAGAGGGAAGCTGAAGTGGAAAGGCAGCACTGAGTGACTGTAGGGATCCAAGGGCCCCACAGAGACTGCAAGGACACAAGAATGAAATTGATTCCATAATTTAAGAGTTGTAACAGCGTGCTTCTCTGAAAAACTCAGGTCAGATCTTTGGGTTGCACATTTCACCCTCTGTTTCTTCCCAGAGTAGTCCAAGAAGTGCCATTTACTAGTTTACGTGTGTGTGAGCAAGGCAACCGAGAAAAACAGCTGTCTCCCGGCCTTCCAGGAGAGCTAGGAAAAGCTCGACAGTGCAGGCAGCAGCTTGCGATGGTGGCAGTGAGAGTCTCCCAGCTCAGGTTGCCCTGTAACATGGCTAAATGTCTTGGGGTTTACCTGAAATGAAGGGGGCATTTGCTTTCCCACTTGCTAAAAGCTTACGGGAATCCACCTAACTGCCAAAATGCCACACAACCCAGAACTGGCACAAAAAGCCTGTTTTCTCTGTGTAACTGTGAGCTTTAGGCAAGGATTCCCTTCCAGGAAGGAGCAGTTCCCAGCAAGAAGGATAGCACCCAGTGCAGAGGAGGAAAGGCACTGCCAGGACACACGCCTGTCCTGGAAGGAGGCTCAGTTACGTGTTCCTCATTTGCTTCTTCCTGTACCTACAGCATGCTAGTAGTAGATTAGTGTAATCCGTCATCTTAAAATGAAGGCGAATTTGCTAACGGTAGCTAACGTACCCAGATCTGGTGCTTGTTGCTCATTTAGCTAAGGTGGCGTAGTCGCCGTCTCTGAGCCCAAACCACGATTCGGTAGAGTTGGATATCCACTATTTACAGTTATCAGTCATCCTACCCCTGCCTTAGTTCTTCACACGGTAACTAAACCCATCGAGGATGCTGGAGGTGGTGGGCGCCAGGCTGGTATCCAGCCTACAGCCAGAGGCGCCCTCCCTTCTGCATGGAGGCATGAGGGAACCAGCCACACCGGTACCACAGGCACAGCTCCCAGTGGAAACCACACCAGCCACGTGTGCGGTCCCACACCGCTCACGGGAGAGAAGCCAGTGTGCCAGAGCAGCTAACCAAAAACCCGTCCCTTCTGCATGGACCTGGGGGGTTTAGCTCCGTCACCAACAGCCCCTTACAGTGACAGGACTTGGCTTCTGGGGTTTTCAAACACCTTCTGGATGAGCGAAGCAGAAAGAGGAGAGTCTTTAGAGAACCAGAAGAATCAGGAAACAGCGAGTTGAACACACTTGGGCCAAAATAATTGACAAATCCGAAAAATAAATAGCTGCCTGAAACCTCTGCTTGGGGTTTTATTTTATTTTTGCACTTCAGCGCAAGAACTGCATCGATGTGACTGCATTTTACCTACATTCGCTAATTGGGTACCTGCAGCACCAACCTGCCAGTCACTAATTCTTCCGTTTTCTTTTTCAGTTTCTCTCCAGACTACTACGACTGGGGCCATCACAACAACAGCTTCATGGCTTACATAGGATCCCTCCAGCAAGATCCAACACTGGACACAGACCGGCCAAGCCCTATATAACTTCAATCAACTACAGCGTTCTAGGACATTCCAATATTAAAACAAATGTTCTGAAAAACAAAGCTTAGCAATTTTCCTTCACCTTTCGATTTTTAGAAGTGTTCCTATGCACAGATAAATGAAGAACTTGTCTTTGCCACGAGCTTTTCATAGTTCAAGGAGAAGTATAAGCTAATGATTTAAACTTTGAACTGTTCTAATTAATACCTTGTTCTAAGCCATGGTATTTTTGGCTTTGAATAGAGTTGTTAGAGAGTATAATTTAATCATTTTATGCTCGTTTTAAAAGAGCAAATTTCATGAAGTGAAATGGCATAATTATTTTCTAAGTATTTTTATTTTTACACTGTGTATTAGGTTAGAAATACATTATTATGATGAATATACTGTAAACACATGAATGGGTTGCTCAAATGCATGACAGCAGCAATTCTTACATGCACATAAAAGCCTGTAAGGGAAAAACATCAGCCCAATTAAATACAGTCTTTTCAACTTCTTGCTACAGTCTTGGAGCGCAATTTACTCTTCGTATTATCACTGCTTCCTCAGCGTGGAATGATGGTTGGAGGCTAAAAGTCATCCATACTCTAGTGACGATCTCAAAACACACCGCATTTTCCTAAGAAAGTAAGAAAATTGTATCTTCTCAGCAGCTCTAGGGACAGTCTCAGAAGGGCAGAGACGGGCACCTGGAACACTGTGAACTGCAAAACAGGCTGAAAATTTCTAAGTTTGGAAAACTAAAGTTATGCGATCATATTTCTCAATTAGTTCTAGGTATATTATGTAGAAGAGTAAATCAGATACCTAGCCAGGGAGATGGACACAGATAATAGTACCTATTTGTTTATTGAAAACCTAGCAACTGCAGTCTGGGAATAGAACAAGAACCAGAAATACGTAAAGCAGAAAAACCTCAAGTGGACCTAGAGGACAAATTCTGCATAATTAGCAGAAGGTCAGCAAAGCCATGCTTCAGTCTTGTATGTTCAGGGATAAATTTGGTGGTTTGTGGTGGAAATGGCAGATAAATACCATTCTAATATGTGACATTTGCACATAGATTAGCATTAATTATTTTTAGGCTTAATAAGGCAAGCAGGAACCCTAACTCTACTTCAGGTCTGTTTGTTGTGCCCAGTGCTGCCTGGTGTGCTCTGCCATGAAGAGCTCTGCGCCCCCAGCATCTCTTTCTCCTTCCCCACATGGAACAAATACTGTAATTCAATCCACATTTCCCTAGGAGAAAAACATATTTCTTACAGTAATCTTTACTTGTATAAAAGTAGTCCATTTTGAGGTGTACTACAGCATCCCCAAATGGCAGACAGCCTTGATGTTTTCCTCATATTCGGCTCCAGGAAATACAAGAACTAGAGAATTCTCTCTAGTTTCACATAGAAATACACGTTTCACAGAGGATATATGGGAATAAAAGAAGGGATGGGGAGTAGATGTGACCAGGGCTGCTTGGAAGCCGAAAGCAGAGTAGTGCCACACTCATATGCCAGGTCTTCCACAGGCTTTTTGGGTTTTGGGGCTGTTGTGGTAAAAATCACAGGCGTTACCTCTGGCAGAAGCAGCCTGCCACTTTTTTGCCCCCCACAGCTTCCATGAGTTTCTTTACTCCTTCCCAAACGTTCAATGAAGACAAAAAGCCTATTAAACCATCAGCCAGAGCTTAAAAAAGCTGCCACAGGGTTAGGAGAGGAACAGAAGTTTTATTAAACCCTTTGGAATTCTACAATCATGTTTATACAAAACTGCCTGAAGATCCAGCGCAAGAAAAGTCTGCAGGAATTACATTTTCTTCACAGTAGATAGAGCTGCACAGCAAAAATTTAATTATGAGAATTCTGTGCTTAAAACAAGCTTAATCCCTATGCCACAGTATGCATGCAGAAAGTGGAATTACAAGTGGCTATAAGCAATCCTAGTAATGAATTGAATACTCTCAAAACACAGGAGATTTAAACAACAATGTGCAATGTTAAATTTAAGTTAAATTGCTGTAATTATCATCACCTGTGTAACAGGGACTTACCCACCTAAACTGAGGATGAAATACGTGTATCAAATTTTTAGTAAGATAATTTGTTAAAAATACACACACGGAATGAAACAGAAAGCTGCAGAAACCCTTTAGGGGGAATAATTTCACATGAAGAGCCCCACTGAGTAAACCAACCAGAAAAAATACTTACAAAACTGATTTTATAAGCTAGCCTGAGAAAGGGACAGAACGGACCAAACTTCATTTCCAAATAAGCCTTTACAGCTCTTAAAACAATTGGACTGAAACAGTGGCTAAATTTGGCCACATCCATACGGAAACATCTTGTAATTCTGCCACATGGACTTCTGGTGTGCTGCCACACCGCAGCGCGCTGTCAGCAGCAACAGACACACAGGTTGCATTCAGTTTTTGAAAGGAATTAAAGTGAGAACGAAAGCCTGATCAGCATCTTAAGCTTAAATGACCGACATGTAAATAATTTAAGTTATATCATTTCTACCAAGTGTAATTGAAAGGTAAATGAAATGAAAAGTAAAAAAAATTTTCAAGTGAAAACCCAAAAATTACATTCACAAAAAGTAGTAGTAGCAGAAAATACTTTAATTTGCATTTTATAGATTCAAACATAGCAAAGATTCAGAAGTGTTTAGATCTCAGTAAGCAGTTCCAACGTTGATTTTGATTTTAATAAATATTACATTTTAATAGGCCAGCTGTATGGAGGAGTTGTAAAGTGATGAATTGCTGATTGCTCCTCTATAAACATAAGCATCTAGATTATTTACAACATATTACACGTCATTTCCCAGAAAAGCACAAAGCAAGGTCAAGATAAAGGCAACCCAACCATCAAAACACAACTCAAGAAAGTGTGGCACAGTGTATTTCATGCATGTACTGTGTCATACAGCACAAATCAGCAGCTGGAGGAGGAAAACGCTTTTGTTGTTCCAGCTTACACAAGTCTCTATATTTTACTGTTTTAAAATCTGTATTTGCACCTTCCTCCTCAGGCACTGAAGTGCTACTTGTTCAGCAACAGCGCCCTACATTTTACCTGTGCAGTTTGCACCGAGTCCTTTTACCATTTCACAGAAGTCTTCATGACTTGGGAAAAATAAAGAAACATCTTTGTCTTCTCGCTACCTCTGGGATTACAATCATTGTGTCATTTGTACAAGGAATGTAACTTTTCCTCTGAAATGAATGGCAGGCAATGTTGACAAGCTGATCTCCAACAGGGAGCCGGAATTTAAAATAGTTCGGAGGTCATGGACGGCGTAACTAACCTTTAGTATAAAAACATCTGTAAATTTCTAAAATTTAATTTAACATATAAAGAGCTAAGTCATCCAACTCACAGGGTAAAACTTCATAGGCAGCATAGTCACGGAATGTACATCAAATACAGTAAAAAAAGAGGGTGACAGGAAAATTGTTTCAACTAGATTTGTAACAGGAAAAATCTTACATCCTATTTCTACAATGACAGTGAAGTGAAATGCTTTCCATATTTGATCACCAAGCGAGATGTACCTGCAAATGCAACAGAACTTCCCCGTACACAGAATGTGCCGTTCAGATGCATTCCTGTGTTTCCATGACACAAAGGAAAAGAAGAAAAAGCTTCCCGTCTCTTTATGTCCTTCCCCAACAGGATTAGCCTTGCCTGCGCTGTGCCGATGGGGGCTGCAGGGAGCAGGTGTCCAGGATCTGGGTGCCCAAATCTCTCACCTGTCCCACAAGCACGTGCATGATGCTAGTATGTGATGCTGCTTCAGTGTCCATAGATTTTAGCCAGGCACAGGTGGAAAAAAAGAAAAATAGCCAGTTGCATCCCCAGAAGAAGGTTGGAAGCAATTCACTTTCCCCATAAAGCAAGGGGAAAAAGGGAAGAAACAATTCTGAGACTCAGGCCTTTCCTGGGGCAGCGCAGACAACACAATTTATTTTTTTCAAATAAAAAAAAAATTCTGCCTAAAGCTTTAGGCACTATAATATATAATAATACAGATAAGTCCCAGCTATACAGCATTCACACAAGTGAGCCTACAGGTTCTAGCCCTTGCAGGTCAATCCAAAAGGCAAGGAATTAATGGTCAACTGAAAACCACACTCTTTCAATATATACAATTACTCAGAAGGGTTAGACACTCGGGGTGGAACTCATTTACCAAACACAGATGTTCGCATCTGAGCTAGTTACCTGGGTTCCCACTTCAATTTAATGGAGAAAAATCAACTCTAGGGTGCAAATCGCTGCATCCTGGAGTGGATCGTACAGAGCTTGGAAGAGGCCAGGTGAATCCCCCTATGAATCACCTGCTCTTCTCCACTAACTAGAAAAAGGAAGCCTGGGGTGACTTGCTCAGACAAGGGTGCCCAAAGGCAAGAGAGGCTGCCCGTTAAGAACATGACATACCCAGACTGGTATCAGCTTTCTCCAACTCCACATTAAATTATCTACTGGCTTAAACAGGAACTTAGGACTGGATACCAGTTCATTGCCAATTTGTGCAACTATCACCAAAGTTTTGTGGGGGTGGGTTGTTTTTTTTTTTTGGTTTGGGGTTTTTTTGTTGGGTTTTTTTTTGGTTAGTTGGTTTTTTCCTCCTTTCATTTAGCTTATTCCAGTTTGACTCAAGAGGGTTCTTGAGAAACTGTATTTCTTATAGTAGCAAGTGTCAGCAGGAGAGTCCATCTCATTTCCAGTCAGGTAGAAATCTGAGGCTAGTCTGGAAACAAAGGACATGGAACGTATTCCAGCTTTCAGGAAATCTCAGCTGTAAAGGACCACATTATAGAAGCCAATACCATTACAATCAATTGTATAAACAGGTCACTAAATATCTGGTTGGGTGAAAAATGTTTAAGAGCACTTTATTTTGTGAAGACTTATTTTTAAAAACAAGAGATGTATCTACACTGTAACCAGCACTTCCTACATTCATAATGCCTAACTTCACTTTGAAACATGCTGGTTTAAAAAAAAAAATAAAATTATTACTTCATTTTAAATTTAAACCAATATTTGGTTGCTACTAATCAGCAGTGCTGTTTTTGAATTCTGTTTTGGACAACGGTAAATTATCATTGACATTTGTGGACAATGATACACAAGTAATTCCTTGTTTTATGAAAGTTACATTATTAACATACCCGTTTTATTACGCGGAATATCCTTTTAAAGAAGATAGGGATTGCATAGATAGAGTATGCAGTATTAAATGTCAGTATGATTATGAATTTTAAAAAGCATCTTTTTTTAAAAGTGACTACAAAACCAAGTTCTTATTTTTTTGCACTGACCTTTCAACGTAGCACGAAAACATAACCCATAAAGAGCAAATCTATTTCCACAGCTCAAAGATTGAAATGTGCTATTTTAACATTTTAGACATTAAAAAGACAATTTCTGGAAACCGAACTTGCAATTACAATCTAGAAAATAAAATACTAATTTGATTGACTGAGGCATTTCAGCTGGCAGCACTCCACCACCCATCTCCCCCTGCCTTCTTGCATTCCCCCAGGCAAACGCAGAGTAGCCAGAGGGCTGCAGAAAAGTCACTTCCAACTGTGCTGCATCAGAGACAAGGTAGTTATTTTAAAGAAAAAAAGGAGCTTCTGAAAAGCAGCACAGAAGGGAAAAAAAATGTTGATATCAGCAAGATGCAAAGGAGCTTGGTGTGAAACAAAACTTTCTGCTCAGTAAATTTCCTATTTTTAACCAAGTTTCATTATTACAGTAAGAAGTCAGAACTCAACAAGAACCTTATTTCCTTCTCCATTTTTTTTTTTTCTTTTAGACAGCCAGAATCAGCATACTCAGTCCTTAGAATATACTGAAGCTGAGTACTGGGGAGGGGCGAGAGGTGAACCACCTCTCTCAGGACAGGCCAAGTCAGGGTGGAGGTACATATGTTTTCATATAAAACAACTGTCTCAAAAAGACAAGGAAATACAGAAAATTTATGTAGTTTCAGTACAACAGAACTGTGAGCAGAGAACTTAAAAAATAAACAGATCAGCATAATTTACACATTTAAAAACTATATATTTCATTCATAAATATCTTTTCTAATTAATAACCATTCCTAGTTTGAACATAAATATTCAAGTTGGTACTTGATTTTACTTTTTATCAGTTCACGTGAGTCCTGTAAGGATCAGTTCCTTCTGCTCAATGCAGTCATGTAAATGGTCTTCACTAATGGAGTTGTGCAAAGGCCTTCATTACCTAGTTTGTTGTAATAAAACTTTAAAATTCTGCAGCTCTCTTATACTTGTGGAAAGCCTGCAAAACAAAACCCCCTTAAATGTTAGTATGTCAACTGCAAAAGAGAAGTGCAAATCATCATCTTCCATGGGGGCTTTTTGTTGTTGTTTTGTTTGCTGTTTTGTTTTTTTAAATACAATTCTGTCCCAAATATTAACTAAGATATTACTTTCCTGCAAAAGATCTACAATCTGACTTCTCCATTGTATTTACATAGTATACTACAGGGATTAAAGTTTAAGCGTATTTTAAGTTTTCCTGACTTCACTAACCATCTATAAAAATCTCTAACCAGAGGTAATAAACATTAATTACATTCTTTCAAACAGGACCAGATTGTTACATTCAAGATCTGAAGAACTAGCATAATGAACAATGCAAGTGCTACGCATCTTTTAAAGCTCTTGAAATGTTTTATTTCATCACTTGAATGGGGCAAATATTTTCTGTTTTCAAAAAACTAAACAAAATTAAAGTTTTAACAAAAATAATCACATCATACATGAAAATTTAAAAAATCTCCAAGTATTTTTTTTCCCCCTTTCACTACTTTTGACATACACACATTTAAAATAGAAATATAAAAAAAAAAAAAAAGAACAGCTCTATTCAGCATACCAAACTGAGGAGACATACCCAAAGCCTAATGCTTAAGACTGACTGAGACTTAAATCCAGTTTTCACAAGATGGAATTTATGAGGTTTGAGATAGATGAAATGGATCCCAACACACAACAATGACCAAGGCTGATAATCAGCACTCCATATACTCAGTTTGATGGCATTAATTTTATTAATATCCCTAATAATAATTCAGCCTTTAAAAGATACAGCTACATGTACAATAGCATCTTTCCACAGACCTTGAGCGTTGATACTGAAGTTTTACTGGTTTTCTACTACAAAAATAATTAAGAAAAAAACCACTTACCTTCCAAAGGCATTTACAAGAGCAACTATTTCTTGGCGTGTGAGTTGAAAACCTTTTGACGGGCTATTCTCAGGAAGGCTCTGTATTTCCTTCTCGGAAAACAAGATCTTCAGAGCAGTTCCTAAGCCTTGAGTCTAGAAGAAAAGCCCAATGTTTTAACATCAATAAGATCGCTCCTTCACTTCCCATCTCTTTTCTTCTCAGCCACAGCAGATGCACTGGAATATACGCCTGTTACAACACTTCCAGCTCCCTCCTGCCCCTTGCCTTACGGATGGCCCACTGCTGCAGGAGCTGTTGGATCAGATCTCCCCTTTTCTTCTCCCCTCCCCCCTTCCAAGTCAAACTAGGTTTTACTATGAGGTATCACAACACTTCTATTTTTACCACCTCTGGTCCCAGTGGCAGACATTGCAATTTCAGTTTCAACCCCCATTTTCTACACAGAAATAGAACAGAAGCAGCTATTCGTATTTCCTCTTTTAATCAGGCTATAGAAACAACCACTGGATTTTGACAAAAAGTGGTTGAGGCTGGCTGCAAGAGAATTTTCTAGGTCAGGAAACCTGGCCCTATTTCATTTTGTGTAAGAAGGAAAAAACAGTAATAGATCAGAAGCATTAACTAGGACAGTGTAAGCAGAACTCCGGAAATTCAGTAGAGACCACTGAATTTTTGATGTTATAAATTTCTTTGAAAACTGAACTCTGATAAGCTTAACGTTATACAACAGCATAGTTCAGTAGGCACCCCAAACTAACAACTATTCCCAATCTTGAGTTTTAAGAACTTGTTCTCAATTAAAAAATAAGAGGTGTCCAGAAACTGAAATTGTGCTTTTAAACTTTTAGCTTTACTATGCACCTTTGCATTTGTTTGCTGCCTTCTGCATAAATTGTGAAAATCTGAATTACTACTTCTTTCTTATACCTCAATTTGTGGAGTTAAATCTCTCACTGAATTTTCTAACAATTAAGTGCTGTATTTCCAGGAAGGCTTCCCACCCACAGGTGATTCTGCAAGGCTCATCTGATCACTGAATACAGATAAGATACTGACTGTCCTAAGACTTTGCCATGAAGCATCTTCTCTAAATGCATTTTTTTCAAAGACTACAAACTATACCTTTTAGTAAACTATACATCTGTAGACTAAACAAAATAATTTTTAAAACAAATTTATTGAACAGTGAACTAAACATCTATCTATTTTTAATATATAGGTAAGGATATCAAAGACCAACCATGTGCACAAAGTCTGAATGCTAAGGCAAGAGGCATCCAGCCAAACTGAAACAGATGCTTATCTTCTAACCTCCCCCTGCCACGCACACACACATAAAATAAACTATACCTGCAGTTTGCCCCACAGCCTGCACTTATCACATCCAACACAATCCATTATGCGGGATATGTTCTTGAAATGCAATCTGAATTCCTCCTATCAGTTAAAAACAAAGTAAAAAACCATTAACTTAAAATATCTCTTAGCTTTACAATAACAGAAGGTTAACTAATCTAGTACCAATAGAATATCAGTTCTCTATTACTAAAACTGAACAGGCCATAACCATGGTCCACGTAAAACCAGAATTTTGTTTCCAAGCCACTGCTAATAGTTAATTCCTAAAAAAAACCCCCCAAGAATACAGGACATGCAGAGTAACGCTTGGATTCTGTACACTGAGTTTCTAGCAACTTGCTCAAAATTTTCTGAGTGATTAAATACTGTATCTGAGTCCCTGCCCAATTTTTCTACCATTATTCAAATCCCTTTTGAATCAGGCATTATTCAAATCCCTTTTTGACAAACAGGCAAACAAGTCACAATTCACAAAAAACATTGCCTATCCGAAGCTATGGGTAGATTGTTGCTTTGCAGCTTCAAAGTGGAAGCAAGCACAGCACAGAACTAATTAAGATGATCTCAAATATTGAAGGTCAGAAAAACACTAGCTGCGCTGATAATCTACTGGCACCTTTCTAATAGCATTCTTTCTAATGCTGATGAAATTCCATACTACTACTGAAATAAGTATTAAAAGTGTTAATAAGTATTAAAACAGACCTTTATTAGTGAGCCACACTCCAACTGTGTAATTGCAGTGCATACCAAGCTGAACACCAGCATGTTAACACTGGAAGTCAGCATTCACATTCGGTTCCCATGTTTAGGAACTATGCTTTTCTAATGTTAAGTATAATATTATATTACATTATACAGAATCATAGAATGTGTTGGGTTGGAAGGGACCTTTAAAGGTCATCCAGTCCAGCCCCCCTGCAGTAAGCAGGGACATCTTTAACTAGATCAGGTTGCTCAGAGCCTCATCAAGCCTGGCCTTGAATGTCTCCAGGGATGGGGCCTCCACCACCTCTCTGGGCAACCTGTTCCAGGGTCTCACCACCCTCAGTGTCTCACCACCCTCAAGAACTTCTTCCTAATGTCTAATCTAAACCTACCCTGCTCTAGTCTAAAACCATTGTCCCTCGTCCTATTGCTACACGCCCTTGCAAACAGCCCCTCCCCAGCTTTCCTGTAGGCCCCCTTCAGGCACTGGAAGGCCGCTGTAAGGTCTCCTTGGAGCCTTCTCTTCTCCAGGCTGAACGACCCCAACTCTCTCAGCCTGTCTTCATAGGAGAGGTGCTCCAGCCGTTTGATCATCTTTGTAGCCCTCCTCTGGACCCGCTCCAACAGGTACATGTCCTTCTTATATATTATACTATATAAAGCATATTTTTTTTTAAGCAAATGTCACTGGGTTATTGTTTTGGTGCTTTTTTCCTGATGCTTATGTGAAACATACTCTATTTAAAAAAACACCATTGCATCTACTAGTAATACCAATTCAACTCATTTCCCTCACCACAGACCTGATGGCAGACCCAAGGCACTAAAACAGAGATTTCAGTCTGCTGGGCTCAGGACACCACCCTACATTCATTTACTACAAAGTAGAGTCAGAGGCCTCAGACACAATTCTGTAAGTTTTTATCCCTGCCTTTTCTACTCTCAGAAGTATGCTTCTGGTAAGTAGAGTAGTTTTCTAAAAATAACACTACTTAATTCTAACATGGGTATTTTAGATGTCATTCAGAAAACTAGCTTTACCTTTAATGACTTGGCTCCTTTTTTATCTCCAGCAAACATGGACTTTTCATCAAAGTGCATATGGAAGGACCTAATAAAGACAAAATGCAAAAAACCCAAAAGCTGGCATGAACTACAGCGTTCCATCAAGCTTGGGGAGCAGCTGATGCCATTAGTGTAAAATACTTTTCAGAGTTCCTCGTCTTTGCAAAATAGCTCTTAAAAAAATTACTGAATGGTCTCAGTTTTACTATTCAATCACTGTAACTTGAAATCTGTTATTTACAGTTTTGTTGAGAATTCTCTTTTCCACTGATGAAGGTTTCTTTCTAATGCACACTGAAATTGTCTTAATGTTTGTCTTTCAGTTGATTGTTGTCTCACCACATGTCAAATACCTAGCAAGATTTTGATTAAGGACAGCAATGAAGCCACACAGCACACTACCAATCACAAAAATTAGCAAGAAGGTGAGCAAAGAAACTGGGTTAGAGAACATTAAAGAGCAAACAGAAGGAAGAAAGGATGTCTAGAGCACCAGAGCTTAAGTCTATGATAAAAGCTGGTTTACTCACTGGATCATGAAAAGACTACATGTACTATTTTCCTTTTCAAAATAAATCATGTGCATATTATACTGAAGAATCAGAAAAAGCAACAAACAGGAAGTAGCCCAGGGTGTTCAGGCTGTTGTGTGGTTTTTGCTTCATTTTGTTCTTTTGATTGGGTGTTTTTGTTTTTTAAATATTGATATATTCAAACCTTAAAAATATTAATCTCTTTCCATCAAATGTACAAATTCCTCTTGTTCTCTCCCATTAATTATTTTCATTTCCTCATTCCACTCTCCTCCTTGTCCTATCCTATCAAGCAGTCATCTGTTCTCACTTGTGAATATAACAGAATTTCAAACTATTGATAAAAAGAAATCTTATGCCTTACTTTGTATCCCTGAAGATATCTAGTAAAAGAGCTTTAGATTCAGCATCCTCATGGCCATTTCCAGTGTAAAGGTCAACAACTGAACGCTCAAAGTATGGAGCAACCTTTGACAAAGCACGCAGCTCTATCAAATATAAGAAATACAAATTTTTGAGCCTCCTTGGTCCTTCTCCTTTTGTTTCAATAGGGTCAAAGCGACGAGTGAACTCTTTCACGTTCGGTCCCCAGCGAGGCTTCCCCCACGTTTCTACACAGAGGCAAAGAAACAGTAGGGGGAATAAAACATGCATATTTAGAAAAAGAAAGCAACTAAGTATAGATCAAAAATTTTCAGAAAAAAACAAATCAACAAATACATGTTACAGATATTGCAGAATTCCATTCAGCAATTTTACCTAGATTTAAATTACCTTCAAGAAGATAATTTGCACACAGATGCAAGTTGATGCTAGCATGAAGTCCAGATATGAGTTTATAAAACACTCTTTTCTCAAGGCAAAGACCTGTCCAGGAAAAAAGACCATCAAACTCCAAACTAAATACTGGAAATAATGTCTTTAAATTAATATACCTTGACACTTCAGTGATGCAAGTCTGCATTGTTTAACTTCAAAGAGTTACAATTACAGTACTTCAGCATTGTTAATAAGCCCTTATATCCATCACAGGAAAAGTTTAACTCTTCTTTTTGATATAAAGACTTACTAAGAATGAAGTTTCTTACTTGGTAATTTAGTGTTCTACTAAATACAATCAAATAAGTATTTGGTCAAACTAGTACAGAAAAATTGCCACACAAAAAAAAAGGATGCTTACATTGTTTGAGCAATGAATTTGTAATAGCCTTGAATTTTGACAGTCCAGAAACCAAAACTATACTGTAACCCACCCTAATTAGAATTAAAGGTACCACTGAATTAGAGTGGTGACCTTACAGAAAAAGATTTAAAAAAAACCCACGGAAAACCTTTTGGCATTGGAATACAGCAAAAACATTTCTTCCCAGCTTTACTGTAAATTCACTGAAGATCTAAAGGCACTGAGCAAAACTTTGAAAAATCCGACTTTGATGGATACAAACTTTTACAGCCTAAAGAGAAATGTAATGGCATTGAGTGGCCAAAAAAAGCAATCTTGATTGCTACCACTATAACAATAATTCCGTTTAAATATGAATAAAAAGAAAATTGCTTTGCCTTCTGAACTTACATACTTATGTTCATTTACATACTGGGAACAGCACCATAAGAAACTGTAATGTTTTTGAATGCCGTTTTCATGTAAAAAACTTAACAATGTTACTAATAATCACATTCCTGCTTAAATGCCTAAAATGAGCAGAAAAATCAAGTAACTGTTACTGATGTGAACTCCGCCATTATAGAACATGAAACAGCGAAGGGTTTAAGACTTATACCATCTAAGTGAATGAGATTTCCAAAGACCACCAAGAAAAAAAAAATAAAATTCTTTAAATGACACTAAGAAGTTCTGCACAATTTATTTAAAAATCTACACTATTGAAAAATACTTGGGGAGACAAAAAAAAAAATAATTCTACAGTGTTTCTTCTAGTGAATTTAACATTATATTAACCCATCCAAGAGGCTTTACCTTCTAGCCATGTGTAGAAAGATTCTCCTGTAAATATAAAGTATATAGTTAAATGAAGAGTATTCATTTTCAACAGTACAGAATCTTTATATTACTCTGCATGCGAACATTATCTGCCATCTGGACATAAAGCTAAATAATAATAAATAATAGCAATAATAAGATGACTTACCATCATCTCCTCCTTAGGGGGGGAAAAAAAAAAGAAAATTCCATAAGCATTAAAAAGATAATTTCTGCAGCAAATCAGTAATGAAACACAGGCTTTACTACAAACACTGAAAAAGTGCAAAAAACCTTATTTAATCTACAAAAAAAATAGGCTGCTTTCCATCCTCTTCCTTCTCCTCAAGACTACCTGAGACTAGAGACACTATAATAATGAAAGTCACTAAGAATTTGAAATCTTAGTAGCAGCTGACTTACATGCTCTTGAAAACTATATTTTAGCTTCAGAAAGATGGTTAGGAAATCTTCTTCTTTAGTTCACATTATTTAACAATCTGACCAGTGCTCCCTTCTGAAATTTTGATCCCCAAGTTAAACTGCTCTTACAATTCTTTTTATTTGTGTATACAAGTAATATGTTATCTCAATATTAATAATTATGAAAAGCTATCTTGATTTTCTAATTTGTGGTATGTTTTCTAACTTAATCTATTGGCTAATAATTAATTTTTTAAGGGAAATGAGACACACTGACAGGGGAAAGCTGATTGATTTGGAACATCAGGTTATAGTTTTAAATTTAAATTTGAAAACTTAAAACCCAAGTCATTGGCATACTTTCTTTTTAAACATTCTTGCAGATAAGTGAGCCTTTCTAAGTATGCGCTCTTTCTTCAAATAATGCTATTATTTGTACATTTGTAATACATCAAATATTATGGATGGAAAATGTACAGCTAGATTACACTAGGATGACTATGAGCTAAAGTGATTAAATTAAATGTTCTAGGAAAAAAAAGACAACGAAAGAATACATGAGTGCTGAAATTTTTGTTGAACTTTAACTCCTTCCCATCCACACTAGAAAATTACTGTCACACTTACTAAACAGTTTGAGATCATCTTTAGTTTTCACGTTAGCTCCCCTGACATTAATAAGTCTATTCACATGCATAAGATTAAGCACATATGTAATCAAATATCACAAGCCTTAGTCTCATTATTGAAAATGGACAGCTACTTCTACACGGGAAATGAACAAAGCAGAAAGCAAACCTACAGACTGAAGATTACTATCTGTATTACTTGTACTGCAACAGTCACTATGTTAAAAGAACTGCATTAGAAAATAAAACAGGCAAGACCCACCCCTACTAGGCGCCAGTGGATTTAAAGGACGATAGACAGATCGAGGCCTAGAAAATAAGTTAGAAAACACAAAAATCAGTTTTAAGCTAAATTGAAGTGCAGATCTAAGAAATAGGCTTCCTCTCCCTCTCCATTACTTGAAGCAGTTTTCTTCATAGATGCTGTTCCACACCCTCCAAGCAGAAGGCCCCTTGTATCCCGTGTAACGTTCTGGATTCAGCAGCAAATCCACATACTGTGCATCTGGAGATCTCTCATCTAAATAGAAAATCTTTTGTTACATATTCTAATTAGTCATTTAAAAATGATTCATTTTAAAAAAACCAGTCACACAGAATTAAATATAAATAAGAGGCTTCATATAATACTATCATGTCTTCCAGTTGGATTATAAATGCCTTGTGTGTAAAAATGGAGTGATATACACACTAAATAGAAAGCTCAAAAGTACACAATTTATTCCAAAGTCTCTTGTGCAGACATAATTTCTACACTGTAGAAGCCACTCTATGTGGCTTCAACTCCACCATAAATGTTTGTCATGCAATGTGTTTTCTCACTCTATGCTAAGATATAAACAGTGTTTTGTTTTAAATGGGCTTCAAATAAAGGTTTTTTTGCCTGGCAGTATTTGGTTGGGGGGGGTTGCTTTTTTGGAATGGGTATACTGCTACAGGGACTTCTTAATAAAGACAAGGTCAAAGAATTGCATCTTGTAGTTGGTACACACTGTATATCTATTACCTAAATCACTTTTTTCCCCAGGTATCCCTGTATACTGGCAGAAAGTCTGCATCACATTTCTTAATTGAACAAGCTTTCAGCGTATTTCAGAATGCTCTGTTGATTATGGCAAGAAACATGTTATTTAAACAGCATTTCACAAGTTATACCCTCATCTCTGAGGTTCACTACCCATTCAGGCAACATACCAAAAAAAACCTGTGAAACAGTATTCTCTCTACTTGGAAACTCTGTACAAATAGAAACTTAAGTTTTGAGCTACAGCCAGAAAAAACAGGAAGAACAGGAAGAATTCCCTCTTCTTTGAAATTCTAGGTGAAGAGCAACTCTTGCTTAAAAAAACCCACATACAAGTCCAGAGACTTATTCATAGGAATAGGTCAAGCAGTGCCATCGAGTGTTTCCTCAGATGTTGAGAAAAGCCAGAGAAAAAGAGAGTGAAAACTGCTCTGAAAAGAAGAGATGATTCTGCATGAGCAGTTAAGCATCGCTTCAGCAGTAGTAGCAAAAACAAAGAAGAGAGACAGACACAAGACACACAACACAGTGAGTGCCAGATGGGACAAAGCCAAATTACAGCTTTATTTATTTCTTTGACAGCATGGCTAACCTAAGCAGTCCTAAACTTCCTGGTCACTTCAGGTCTCCACTTTGTCTTCTCATTATCCACATACAACTGAGTCTATGGGGCAGCACAACAGAAGTACAGAAAGCTGACCTGGGTTACGAAGTTTTTTTCAGCTAGATCAATTCCCTTATCTAGTTTATCATTAAGCCCAATAAAAAGCTAGTGAAGAGTAAAACTGATGATATGGCTTTGTGCTACAGTTGAGTGAATTGAGAGCTCTCTCACCACCAGGAAGAGAGGAGAGGAAGCGAACAAGAGTTTCTGCCGCCCCCGATTTAAGTTATTTTCTCTCACCTCTCCCTGCTTCAGCTCACAAACTCACCTGATAAGCCAGTTCCATCACAACCATCTGGGAGATGGGAGGCAGATGTCAACTTACTTTCCTGCTATTCAAGTAAGCTGAATCAGCTTACCATGCAGAGATATGCACATCAGAGAGAAAAAAAGCAGCACTGGAAGAACACAGCTGGAGGCAGGACACCCTCCTTTCACCAGGGCATGATGTAAGGAGAGATGGAGGTAGAATCAGGAACTACTGAAGTTAGTATTACTTCTAAAAGAAATGCTCCTAAACTATACCTTTGCCAACTGAGTGCTCTTAAGTAAGTAGGCAGCTTGAAGATAGTAGAGACAACAGCAGCTTTCTGCATAAAACAGTTCACATCTACAGTTATGCTCTTGGAGTATTTATTACAGACACAGCTTATATAGAAAATTTTCACAGATAAGACGCAGCAGAAGTGCTAAAAGGAGAACTGCAGTTGGTAGATCCACTACAGCTGCTACTTTCTCAGGTCACACCAAACATTAGCCAAAAGGTAGATTAAAACATGTTGCATTATGGCCCAAGCCTTACTAGCATAGAACGCTTTCTCAGATATTTATTAAAAAGGCCTTTAGCAGTCATTTCTGAACTTGGCAATTCTCAGGGCTATCTGAAAAACATTCCTTTGAGCTTTGAATGTTACAAGCAAATAAGAGGACTCACATCTGTGGAGCAGAGGGAAGACACAATCTAATATCCTAATGTTTTAACAACAAGAAAGTATTTACAAATAAGAGTGAATTTAGTGAATAGATCATTTGGAAACATAGCAAGGCTGGAAAAGGAACAAACTCAGTCCAAGCATAGACAGTAGAATAGAAACAAAAATAATATAGTAGTAAGAAACTGAATCAGGTGCAAGTAATTTGTCTAATATTTGTGTTGGATGCAACTCTTTTGTGAGAAGCAGCTTTTTAAAAAAACATACACTAAACTCCTCCCATTTACCTTCTTTTTTATTTCTATAAGTCTCCTGTCCAGTATACTAACAAGGGGTAATAGTGAATGTGCACTGTGTAGGCTACCAAGTGCTCCTTGTAAAAAATTGCATTCTTTGCATGTAGAATGATATGAACTGTCACATATCCATTTAGCACAAAATTAAAGCTTTTTAAAAATTGTTATTTGCAGGGAAACTATAATCTTTTCTGTTTTTTAAGAGACAGCAAATAAAACAAACACTCTGAAATAGCTTAAACATTTTACCATCAAGTTCACAAAAATGATCCTGTGAATCATCGTATCTTGCCCAGTCAATGAAAGCCTCCTTACTTTGGTTACTGAGGGGAAGAAAATACATTTGATTTTAAACTTTTAAATAAACAACATCAATAAGAGCTACCGAGAGAAACACAAACCACATATAGTAGTTAACTTGGAATTACTGTATCTGACACTTGAGAATATACGGAATTACCACTTGCTAGCAGCACAGAGATTCAAGCAGGCATCAACTGCAACACTTTTAAAAGTCATTTTAATATCAGACAGCAAGAAAGGTTTCACCATCATTATTTGAACAAACTGTACACTGGCAGTGACTTCTCTTTCTTCAGAAAGAGCTTGGTAAAATACTTTCATAGCATACATTTTTAAATACCTTTCAAAGTACTATTTTAGCAGCTGTCACCTACGGGGTGGGGGGAGAACAATATTTTCTTAACCTGTACTTTCAACAAGATCTGCAATAGTTAGCCTTGCTTTTTAGAGGGAAACTGAATGTCTAAACACCCCTTCCAAGCTAAATGACTCTATGAATATGATTTGTCTTAAGGCTTTTAAATAATTATGGTATTCCACTCAACCTAGCATTTTCGAAGGCATACTGTACCAGAGAGACAAATACTTTGAAGTTCCCACACTATGAAACACAAACAGCACCAAAAGCTGAATGCTTTCTTCCATGCATATATGCAGCACAGAACTACTGATGCCACACTACTGACAGCAAAACATAAGCAAAGATACGATTGAGAACTCTGCTCCAGGGTGCACTGAAGCACCTTGAAATAACAAAAGCAACCTATTCTGTTTGTAGAATTGTGCTAGTACTAATTTGATCAAACAGAGGCAATTCTGTAACAAGATACATTTCTAATCTTCTGACAAATCACTATAGTAAACTTTATACTTGGTCTTAGATGAGGAACTTCTCCAGTAATTACTAGCAGGCAAGATTTGATAATCACAAGAACTACCGCTGATAAAGGAAAATAACCCAAAATCATAGGGATGATGCACTGCTAGGTAGAGAACGTGGAGGTTTGTCTACAAAGCACCAACTCTTCCTGCCACTTGCATGATCCATTACCTGCCCTCTCCCAACTTTGTCTATCCTACTCTCACAAAAGGCATTCTCTTTAGCTCTCCATACATGTACTCAATACCATTTTTTTTGCCCTATATGAGTGGAAGAGTGTCAATATTTCCCCTAGAAAAGCCTTGGTTAAGGGTTTTACCCAGTTGGGTTTAAAACACTGCACACCAGGCAGAAGCAGTCGCTTTTTCATGGCAGTCCTATTTTGTCAGATGACAGCAAAGAGTTTCAACATCTCTATTGGGTAGAACTACTGAAACCTATGGCTAAAGACACCGCACCTCTCCATCAAAAGTAAAGAACTGATTTTTCTATTTCTGCTTTTTAAAGGTGGGGAACCTGGCAAAATGCAAGTTTTCCTAAGTGGTCACCCACACACTTTACTACTCAGGGGCAACACCATCCTGCAGAATTCCTCCCACGCAACCTTGACCGTGCCATGCAATAAGCAAGATCAGGGAATTGATCCAAGCTAAAAATAACTTTGCCAACAATAGGAGTAACTCATAAGCTCCCTGATCTGGTTCACTGAATGATTACAAACAGGCAAATTAGTGTAACAGAGGGACAGAGCAGGACAGAATCCCTTAATCCAGCACAGTCATCAAGAACAAAGACTGACACTGGTAAAAATTAAAAAAAAGGTGGGCTTATATGCAAGTTTCCTGCAACTCTTGATGCTATAAGATACCTCTTTTAAATCATATCAAAGTGTACTTTTTAAAAAAAAAAAAAAAAAAAAGAAAATTTACTTATCACTTAACACCTTTACCTTCAGATGTTCTTGCATCATTTCACTTTTACTTTCTAATGGGCTATGGAAAGAATGCAGAACAAAACCCAGCACATTGCAAAAACAAGACAGACAAAATGGAACGCTCCTTTGTTGCTATTTTTGTACTATTGTAAATCACAGCATACCTTAAAGTACTGTTAACTGCTCCCAGTTTGTTAGCTTGCTCACAGTCTTCCAATTCTTTGGAATTATTTGCTGCTTTTGAATACTGTAAGAAAGTTCATATTTAATATGCAAACGAATTACATAAAATCCTCTCAAACAGGTGCCATGAAAGGTATTTCTAGGTTTAACAGTGAGTTGGCTAGTATCAGGGAAAATCCTCAGGACCATTTCTTATTACCATTTTTCTTCACTTTATTTCATCAGGTCAATTTTGCTCTGTGGATTTAACTACCACAGAAAATTCAGCTAAAAAAGTCAAAGATGTGTTTGTTTTCCTTTTTTTTTTTTTTTTTAAATTAAATGGAGTTCTAAAGTGTTTGAGATACTTAGTAACATTATTATAAAAGTAACATTATTATAAAAGAACATTGGAAGACGAACAGTGTCACACCTATATAGATACCTTGTATTTCCCAAGCATAATTATAGTCCAAGTTTCATTGATCATTTCAGTAAGAAAATATACCAGTTCTAGCCATTTTCCCCTCATATTTCATTCAGTCCTATTCATTAACACACTTTAGACATGCACAGATCTGGAAGAGAGGCTTTTCAAGCTGACCTCAAATTTTTATTATTTTAAAGCCAAAATTGAAGTATTTAAGCTGAACTCTGATTCTACAGTATTTTTTAAAAAGTAATCCACTAAAATAGACTCCTACTATTAGAATACTTCTATGGAAAACATTTGAAGAATTAAAGATTAAATTTCACTATTCTTCAATAATATGGTTATGTCAGCAGGGCATTTGTTAAGTCGGTCAGTTTAAAGCTCAAAAAATCCTTCTAACAGTTTTGGAACATAATAGATAGCATCAGTGCTCACTTAAAAAGATAAAAACCCACAATTTCATGCATTTTGGGTTGTATTTTGTGTGTGTACGCATGTGTTTTCTTTTGCAGACTGAGCCTTATGTTTGCACAGATTTCTACATTATCCCAGTTCTTAAGAAATACAGAAAATGATTTAACATTAAGCAACTGATAGCTTACATAAAGCTAAACTGCTGGCTTCCCTTCACTCCAGGGCACATACATTCCAACATGAAGGATTAACATCCAAAACCAGCTCAAAATAAATATGTAAGCTAAAGGCTTTGGTCAACCCTTTAGAAATTGCGAACAGTAATAATTTGATAAATTTTAAAAGAAAGCGAACAGTTCATTTCTGAGGACAGACTTGTGGTCAAGATGCAAAACTCCTGTTATTTCCTGCATGAATTTAGAAAAGTTGCACAGTTTCTTATCTGCAATGCATGCACATCACAGAATCATAGAACAGCCCAGGTAGTAAGGGACCTCAAAAGATCACGTGGTCCAACCTTTTGTGGGAAAGGGAGCCTAAATGAGATTAACTATCACCCTGCCCAGTCACATCTTGAAAACCTCCAGTAATGGGGACTCTACCACATCCCTGGGGAAGTTGCTCCAACAATTGATTGGTTTTACTATAAAATATATCAAGATGAAGCCTCTCTTGGTGCAACTTTTACTCATTGCCCCATGTCTCCTCCACGTGACTCCTTGAGAAGAGAGCGCCTCTGTCCCCTTTGCAGCTGCTCTTTCAGTACTGGAATACTGTGATGGGGTCTCCAAGAAGAAAAGACCTAACTCCTTCAGTCTTTCCTCACAGGGCAGGTTGTCCAGCCCTTTGATCATCTTTGTGGATGCCCTTTGGGTCCCCTCCAGTCTGTCCATGTCTTTTTTGCATTGTGGGGACCAGAACCAGACACAGTATTCCAAGTGCAGCCTGACAAGTGCTGAGTGGGATGATCACATTTCTGTCTCTGCCAGTAATGCGCCCGCAGATAAAGCCCAGGACCCAATTTGCCTTTGTTGCTGCAGCAGTACACTGCTGACTTGTTCAGACTGATGTCCACCAGGATCCCCATGTTGCTTTCAGCAAGGCTGCTCCCCAGCCACACAGATCCTAGCCTGTCGTGGGCTCTTTAGTTATGTTGTCCCAGGTACAGGACACTGCACTTGTATTTGTTAAATTTCAAACTGTTCTTGCTAGCCCACTCATCTAGGCTGTCCAGGTTTCTCTGTAAGATGTCTCTCCCATCTGACATGTCCACCTCGCCAGCCAGTTTGGTGTCATCAGCAAACTTGGTGAGGGTGGTTTCAATCCCATCATCCAGATTGTTTATGAACATGTTGAACAGCATGGGGCCCGGTATTGATCCTTCAGGGACCCCACTTGTGACAGGCTTCCAGTCTGAGTAAAAATATTGATTAGCACCCTCTGAGTCCACCTGTTAGCCAGTTTCCTACTCATGCTGCAGACCACCCATTCAATTTGTGTCTTGCCAGTTTGCCCAGGAGAAAGCTGTGGGAAAGTGTTGAATGCTTTGCTGAAGTCCAGGGAAATGACACCCACTGCTCTCCCTGTGTTGACAGAAGATGTTATTTTGTTGTAGAAGGCAATTAGGCTAGCATGGCATGACTTGTCTTCGGTAAATCCCCATTGTTTTTTTCACCTGCTTTATTTAGTTTGTAATAGCTTCTAGGAGGACTCATTCCATTACTTTCCCGGTGACTGAAATAAGACTAATGGGCCTGTAGTTTCCTGGGTCCTCTTTTGGGCCCTTGTAGATGGGTGCGACATTTGCCCTCTTCTAGTCATAATGGATATCGCCTGATGTCCACGATGTTTCCAAGATTATAGGCAGTGGCATTGCAACAACGTCAGCCACTTCTCTTACCCTGGGGTAAATTCCATTCAGGCCCATAGATTCACATGAGCCCTTTGCAAGAGGACACAGACCAGTCCTTCCTCCACTACTGGTGACTCAACCCATGTCTTGTTCTAGCTACTTGATCCTGTGATCTGGGGTCCAGCGATGCTGGTAAAGACAGTGACAAAGTGCCACCACAATACATATCACAGTAATTCTCAAAAAAGAAAAAAAAAAAGGATTTAATTAAAACTGTTCAGATGAGTAAGCAAGATGACTTGCTTTAAAAATGCATTTGCCAGAACCAATACAAGGAAAAATAGCAGAACCTGCTAAAGACCAAAGAAGAGAAGGAGATTAAAAAACCCAAATAATTTAATTCTTGTTAGGGGCCTTGCCCATAACAAATAATGACTCTCCAAGGTACTTCTCACTCAATTTTCTTGGATCTGCTACGTGTAGAGCCTATTATTTAGCATCATATGGATGTTAAATGGAAAAATCTGAACAAGGAATGGATCTGACCTAGAATGAAACAGACACTGCTGATGAAATAACATACTGAGATGCTGAAGTAAACATTCTGCATGTCTAGAACTGCAAACCAATCCCTACCCTGAAGTGAAAAAAAATTACTGCCAAGAATATCATCCTAAATTTAAGGTTTCAAACAGAACCAACTTTCAAGTCTCAAAACATGTTTCCAGATTTCATTACTCTCCAGTGTTTAACAGCAACAGCTATCAGATCACTGCTCTGCGACTACTGACTAGATCAGGACAAAGTATCTGTTCCTGCCAAAGCAGGATCTCCTAAGAGCAGTTTCTAGAAGATAACAGAAAAGAGGTGGTCAGTAAGTAAAACATTAAGTTAAATGTTGTAATCTTGAGTTACTGCATCCTGTTCCTTGCCTCAAAGATTAATACAGCAGCTGTCATGACAATTCTTTAACATCAAGCCCCACAAAGTTTGTTCACTTCTCAAATGAAACAGGACTATAGAAAGGGAACCACTTTGTGCCTCTCCAGCACCATTTCAAAAAGCTTATGTTGGTGCCATGAATTAAGAAGAGATCCTCCATTGCCAACTGCACTTCTGTGGGAAAGCTGTGCAAGTGTAACCCTGGTCTTTGTAGCTAGATGAGCTTTCAAAAGAAGAACTGTTCTCTCTATGGTTCAACAAACAAACAAACAAAATCCCCCACAAAAGTCTAAATAAAGCTAGAAGTTTACAAGCTCATCTGCATTAGGAGAGAAGGACAACAGGAAACTGCACAGAAGCCAAGCACTTAGACCACAGAAAACTTCTGCAGAGGATCCTACCCTGAGTATATCTACTCAAGAGATTACAGCTCTCATTATTAAAAAGATGCCTTCGGTTGTTTTCACCTTTCCAAGGCAGACACTATCACGATGAAAGAGAGAAACTGGACAAGTATATCCCCAGAGGAAAACCACCTTTTTTTTTTTTAAACCAATACTTTAAGGATAGTCCACAAGATGCAGGTCTTTTACAAATGGACCAAGCACAGGCTAATAGCACAGTACTTGCATAGTCCTTGAAACAAAACATTCATACTAAGATGAGTTTGATGTTTCCTTAAAATGGATATTAAATGAGATTAACAATTTTTAATTGGCTCAAGAAAGATCTTTGAATCATAAGTATGAAAATGGCGTACTTAAGATTTATGTCAGTCCTCATCACAATTTTCCTGCAGAAGTATTTAGTTTTCTGACAGAGAAGCAGCAGGTATTAGAGTCTTTGTTCTACCACAGATTAAAGGTGCAGAACTGCCCAGCTTTCACAACTGTAGCTGGTTGCAACAACCCACAAGGCAACTCAAAGGAAACAACTGCAGCGAATATACTAGCAAATGATAGCTTCCCAAAGAAGCTATCCCAGTTTCTTTACTGTGGTGAAAGTAAAACGTGGCCAATTTTTCACTTCCGAAGTCCAATTCAATATGCTCATGTGAAATATCTTAAGAACAGCATACTCTTTGGCTACTAATTAACATCTTACTTATGGCTCTAAAGATTAATCAATCAGGAAGCTCAAATGTCTACTAGAAGAATCCCTTTTGAAACAGTTTTTAAAGTCTCAAAATGCCTCTTTAGGAGGCATTACAGTATTTCAGGAGTCAGTTTCTCTACAATCAAGCTTGGAAGAGAACAAAGCCAATGAAAAAGAGAACTGGCAACAGATTATCCAGTTAAAACTCAAGACCATCTGCCCAGAGATAGTGTCAAAACTTTCACAGAACAACTACTGCTGCTTGTGCTGAAATGGTGAATGACTGACAATTAAGTCACATCAGTGAGAAAGATGTCTCTTCTCTGATCACCAAAAACCTTTAAAGAGGTACACTTTACTTCAGAGTACTGAAGTTCAGAGTACTTCAGAGTGAGCTTACTAATACATGTATGAACAGAAGACAAGACTTCCTCTCAAGCTAGAGCTTGGACGTTCTTGCCTGCACTGTTCAAAATAGCAGGAGACAGAAATCATCAATTCATGATGAAGTATTCCTCTCTGCTATCTTTGGTAATCTTTCTTGGCATAAAGTCTAAACCTAATGCCAACGGTCATACAGTGAGCTACACCCAGGTGAGGCAAGCAGCAGCTTTGGCTGCCCAGAGAGGTGGAAAGTAATGGGGAGGATGGAGATATCATAGTTGAGCAAGAATAAGTATGAGTCTACAAAATAACCAAGGCACTCAACAGGAAGATCTCTTATTTGGACACCATTATCCCATCAACTGCTAAAATCCTTATTCTTGGGCACTGTGTTTGGGATTTGGGCCTGTTTTCTAGGTGCATATACCCTCTTTGCTTTTTTGGCTTTGCTAAGATCACTTGGTGATTTAGGAAGGATGGCCTGGAGAGAAGCTAGGAGAAGCCAACAGCACAGACCGACTACTTATGCTTGAACTTGAACACTTTAGCCTAAATTGTTTCTAGACTAATGACCTGCTCAAGATTAGACATGGCAAAACTACATGTAACCATTCAGGTTTTTTAATATTAGAGGTTGTGGTTATATATCATTCTTAAAAAAGACTGCAACTGTGCATCTTAGCCTATGGCTTTATAGAAGGTGGCCTGTGCTCAGAAATGAACAAAGAATTTTGCATCAGGCATTCTGTGGTCATGTACTGCTGTCCCTGCTCATTCACTGATTCAGTTGGCACCAGCTCTCAAGATATGACAGACAGACTCAGAATGATACAACAGTACCAGCTATGTCAGAAACACCTTATTATATGTAAAAGTAAAAATGTAGAACCATATACAGGAACTGATCAGTTATGTTAAGAGTTTCATTGCTATGCCAAGACTGAAGGTTTGTAATAAAGCGCCACACGGCTATTGCAATGTTAAAATTAAAAAAAAAATTAGAAAGAACTTAGAAAAAAATTAGAAATGAAATGACTACTTACTTTATTCGAGCTCCCAGCTTTAATTCCAACAGGTATTTTGCTCTAAAAATAAAAAATAAATCACACACTTTACATTGTTCATAGAAATTAATACACTTGATTAAAATCTACAAATTAAATATAATTCCTATAAGGTCAAAGCAAACTTGTTTTTAAATAATTAACTTGCTCCTTTGCCTTCTCAACATGTTATATATAGAAACAGTGCTAGAGTTTATACGAAACTTATTCTTAAAACTATTTGTTTTGTTGGTAAATTGACTAAGACCTTAAAATACTTTGGCTGTATTTCTGGTTTTGAAATGGAAAACAATTTTATTGTCACTCTTTTATTTAAATTTAAGTTCTCATTAGTAAATAGTGTTAGCATAGTATTAGTCCCTGCAAATTAGTAAACTTTTTAACCAAACAATCTTTTTCTATTTTATATTATTTGATCCATACCTCAGGACAAGGCTCTACATGACAATCTTTGATAGAACAATGGCCATCATCAGCCCAAAATGGGCATGGTCTCTTCAGGTTCACCTAAACATATAAAACCAAAGTTTACAATCAACACTTACATAAGGCAACTTTAAAAGAAAGAGCTCTCAGTAAAACCTTTTAAATTAAAAAGGAGAGGATACAAGGAAAAAGGGTTAAATTTAATTCTTTAAGTCTAGGGGGGAGGTTCTGGGGGTTTGGTTGGTCGATTTCTTTCAACTGCTTTCCCTGAGTATACAAGCTGAAGCTTGCTGCAGTGGAATTGTTAGTGATAATGGTTTCCACTGGACACAAACACACAGTATATTAAAGCACAAATTAAATCTCTCACCACTAATATAACTTCAAAGCAGTAAATAAACTACTAAGGCGGTGGCAAATCAGACATATGCAGCTCTTAAATAGCCGTACTTACAATCAGTTGTATTTTTACTATACTGATCAAGAAAATACATTTGATGAAGGACAGACTAGTGCACAAGTACACTGATTCAAATAAGTGCTTGGATGATTTCAGATTTCAAGCAATAAAAACAGGCAATCATTACTGCACATCATAGCTAGTCAAGGAAGAATGAGTATCATAATGACCTCAAATTAGAGAGCTGATATAGTACAAATACAAATAATGAAGAGAAACCCCACTTCAGAAATATTACCAGCAAATCCTGTGATGATTAGTGCTCTTATTTGTCATTAAATGGCACAATAAAGGTAGGGAGTACCATATATATTAGTACCTAATGCATGGCAAGAGATTCAAACACTACTACATTTTACTTGGATTATCAATGTGAAAGTCACTGGAATAAAAAAGTTAGTAAAATCACAGCTTTCCTTTACATTAGCCTTACATACTAAGAAACAGTAGTGATAAAAAACACTGTGACCTCATCACTCCTAAGCCAAAGACTACAAACTAAAGGTTTTCCTGCATAACCAACCAGAAACACTGCAGAAGTACATCATCTTTGAAATCTAACATTACAAATAAAATACAAAGCATTTATCCTCAGTAGCAACCACTATTTTCCAGATAAAGTCAATTTTAAAACTTTCAAAGTACCTAAGAAAAACACAACAAAAATTACTTCTTTTGTTTTCCTATAACACAGTTCATACTAGTTTTCTTCAGTTGATAAATACTATTCATGAAGATACTCAACTGAAGTCACTACTTATAAGCAACAAACTATATCTTGAATGATTTGATGTATCACTTCTTGTTTGAAACTGTTGAAGACATTGAATTTGATTATGTAGTCAGACACAGCAAGAGTTCTGTAAAACGCACTGCAAAATTAAGCTTGATACCCCAAGCATGGCATCAGGTCCTAGAGCAGTTTCAATACAAAAATTTAAGAACTATAAATGTCAGCTTTATAATAATAAATTATAATAAATTCAGCTTTAAAATGTTAAAGAGATTCCTCAGTTAAAAAAACCTAACCAGACGTTAAGCAGATGGTACGACTTCTTAGGAGTGATGACAACTGTCTTCTAGTTACAGTTCAAGCCATGCTAGCACAGATACATTAAAAGCAGAGATTGTAGTTTGCTTTTCCCACTCCATTTCCTCTATTCAATCCACAAACACCATCCCTAGAAAAAAATACTTAAAATTTTAGAATCTTTTGTACTTGTTCACTCATCTTTTTAAATAAAGCACAAAGAAGCGTTACATTTTACATCACCTTCACAATAAAAGCTATTATATAAAACTTGCCCCTCACACCAATTTCTACCAAAAAAAAAAAAAGGCCAGCTAACAGAGTTAGACTTCAGCCTTCTTCAAAGTAAACTCTAACAATAAAAAATGCTAACACACTTTGGAAGATACAAGTAACCAGGCAGTCGCTGTTCTTACACAGAGGAACACTATAAATAAAAGCATACTGCTGTCTAATCTGCAGATTAAATCAGAAAGAACACCTGCAAATCAAGATATACTAGTCCCAGAATTATTCAAGAGCACTAAAAACCGGAGCACACAGACACTGTGAGACAAACTGAGGTTGTATAGCACTTGTACTTTAATCAGTACCAATCATGCACTGACTACATAGAACACCCTTCTACTTTCTTCAGGGTCTGAAGTATTAGATTTCATTATTATCATTTAGAGTATTATTCAATACTTGTGACAGATTAAAAGTTAGATTTCTTATCACAAGGCTTCTATAGTTTGTGTGTTTTGATGTATAAAACTATACAGAGACAAATTTTTTTATTCCTTTGTTTCATTGAGAAGTGTTCCACTAACTAGAAATCACCCAGAACAATTTCAGCAAGACTTTAAATAGAAAGCTTTATTTGGCCTTTAAATAAAAACTAGCTAGTCCATTCAGTATTATAGATTAAAGTTTGAGTTCTTTTATGGCTGTTGTACTAGTAACAACGGGAATACTGTGACTGCAGTTACAAAAGTTCATGATCCAAATTCCTATTACAAATTAAATTACTTCAGAGTAGGAGTGTTTTCACTCCCAAAACAAGTATACTCCCCTTATGCTTATTCAGTATTTAGCTACGCTGAAGTTGACCTAGATGATTATTGCCTACCCTCACAATTTCCACATCCACCTATGCTCTTAATAGCATTCCCATGATTCTGTGCAGGGACATCAAAAGAACTCCGTTGTTTATTCAGAGGGGAAAGGACAAAAAATATTCTGACTTAGTTTGGTTGTTCAACACAAATTCTTCCCTGTCACAAATGGAAGTACTAAATAGTGTGTGGTGATGGGTGGACTGCACACTGGCCCTTGTAATTGCCCATCTATTAGGAAGATCAGTATGAAAGATGAGGCAGGATTGCAACACACCATTAAAGTATGATCTGCAGAACTGCTGTTGAAACAAAGATTAGCTCTAAACTTGCAGGATTAAATTACTGTTGTATAAAACCTTCTATACCTGTTGCTCCTCTTCTTCAAATACCTTGGTTTGTATCTCTCTGTTGCCTCTGGAGAATTTAATTACCACTACACTATGTGATGCATTATCACCAAAGTTCCACATATCTCATTTCTCCTGAAGAGTGAGGTTAGAACTGTATCATGTAAATTCAGGGTGAAGTTACACATTGCTGCTTACTCAGACTAGAAAGGGAAGATTCTAACACTTTTTTCTCCTTCCTCACATTCACAACTGCATCTTGCATGAGTTTAACACTTGTCTGATTCCAGGTCAGCTAGATAACTTGCTACATCCTGGAAAAAAAAAAAGAACAAAAAAACCCCCAAACAAACCCAAACATTCAAACTAAAAACCTACCAGGTTAAAAAGAGATGCATTGGCCTAATGCACAGTCAGACAAGCCCAAGAGCTAGAAGTAGGGACAGGCTAAAAAGGCAGGATGGTCTGCCCTAAAGGCCTGGAACCTCCTTTTCCCAGTGGCAGGCAACCATCTGATTAGCTCAGGCAAAATGCAACCTCATTTTCAAGTTAAGCATGTCTGAAAACAGAAGTACCAGGATTCTAAGTCTTATTTTGCTCATCAGATTCTAATACAGAGAAAAAAAAGTTTAAAGTCATAAAAAAGTGGTATTACATACTACTTGAATATTTTTTACCTATTTTTCAAAGGAGCAACGGTTCCCTAGATAGCAAACATTAAAATCAAAACTAAGACAGCAACTTACACGAAATCATTGCAACATTTTCATTTCAAATTACACACATTTCTTAGAAGACAAGTACTTCATGCTGTCAGAAAGTTGCTAATATGCAATCCTTTTCTAGATGCAGCAGTACAAAGATACTACCTTTAAAATTACCACTTATCAGTTGAATGAAAGCAGTCATGAATTATTGTCACTGACTCCAGGATTAACACCGCAAACATGACTTATTACCAAAATAACTGTCAGGGACTGAAAACCTGCTACAACCAAATTAAATAGCTGTGGGCCTCTAAAAGACAACTTAATACAGACAAGTTGATTTGATATGTAATCCTCCCTATATTTTCTAGATTTTATTTAAATTATTCAGGAAAACACCATTCTAATTATACCTTGTAATATCTGAAGTAATCACGTTCTTGCAGTTTCTGTATTTTCGGGAAGATCTTGAAAGTATTGAAGTCATCAATGCTTTCTATGTCACATAAACAATCATCTAGGACTCCTGTGAGCTATTAAAAAAATAAATAAAAATTTATTTTTAGTAATGCAATATTAACTACCGAAAAATCCTCTAAGGAGGAAAAAACAGCAGTCAAAAGAAATACTAGTGAAATACAGTTCCATAGCAAATAATTTATTTCTTACCATTAAAATACTCTAGAACATACCTTACACACTCAGAATTAGAAAATAACAGACCTTAGCACTTTTTGAGATTGAGTCTACTTCCAAATGCAATGCTGAATCAATGTTAGCCAGATTAACAATTTCAGTCCTGAAATTTGTTGACAGATTCAGCATATAGAACTTTCTGCAGAATGAGCATCAAGATTTTCCAGACTATGAACGCATAATATATTAGAACATCAGAGTAGCATACCAAGTATTCTCCTAGAATATGCTCATTGTTGAATTGCCTAAAAAAACACATTGTCATCTTATAATTCTTTTCAAAGTGTAAAAACACTCCAGCTAGTTTCTTTAGAGTCGTGGTAGAAAGGGGAATACGTACTTCTGTGCCCAAGAAGTTAGTAACTTCACAGTTAAATTCTACAAATAAACACTAGGAAAACCAGGTGCAGGCACCTAAATCTACTGTGAAACTAAGTCTGAACTTTCCAGGACCCTTCCCTCTTCTTGTGCTAGTACAGCAAGCTGGTGCAAGGCACTACGCTAGCTTAAGACCACCTCTACAAAAAGGAGCGCACAGAAGTGCTACCATCAGCACAGGAGAGAAAGGCAGGACTGTGCAAGTAGCAGAGAGGACTGGTGCAACTGAGTAGCCTAAGCTATGGTAACTCTTTCACTAACACCCTGACAGTGTGTCTTAGTGAAATGTGGAAACACTGAAAGTGTGATTCTATGAACATTTGTATGATAAATTTCATTAAATCTAAACTAACTACTCCTAAGCATAGTTTCTTAAACAACTACAAACATGTCTGAAAGGCCTTTCAAACATACGTTTGAAGGCTTTAGACCATATCTAAGGGAATGGAACCAAGCACTGCTGTTTACTGCTACTATTCTTCAGCCAGACAAGAAATTCATCAACACACACGATAGCCTAGAAAGCATATAAAATGGGAAAGCCCACACATCTTATATCTTGCACAGGCTTAGAAGAACGTCTAACTATTAAAAGGTTACGTGCAGAAGGAGATGAAAGATATTTTGTGGCTTTTTTTTTCTCTACAGATTTCACATAGATGAGATTATGAAATCATCTAATCTGTTTTATGCATGATAAATCACTCCACTACTTTACAGAACAGATACCCTTATATAACCAAGGTTGATGTAAAAGAGTCACTAGAAACCAAATGGTAGGCTTCTGCTCTTTTATGAGGCACAAAGGAGGCCTGGGAAATGGATTTCTCCCAAACCCCTGTGAAAATAAAGAGGTGAGGATATAGCAATAAGCATTTAAGTAGAAAATTCACCTTATGTAGATCCTACTTTTCCTGAGGCACTTAACAGGCTGTCACAATTCTGCAGAGTAGATACGGCAATGGAGTAAAACTCATTTAAGGGAAGTTACTTTACCCAAAGTCTTCCGTGCTGTTATGCTTGCCTTTGTTAATGTTATCTACTTCAAACCTGGGCAAACAGCTATGGAAGAGACTATGTGCAATTACAGGTTTTTCACAAAGCCAAGAAGGCTCAAAGCCAACATGACTGCCAACTTCAAAGTCAGAAGACAAAGCTTGCTATTATTGATATTTACAGAAATAAAAACCCCATGCATTTTAATCTATAATGATTTCATTAAAAATTTGAAAATTTCTTATCAGTTACATATAGGCAGAAATTAATTTTGCAATCTTTATAGGTAACACCATACCACAAACCAAGCAGCAGTACATAAAATATAAAAAGGCAAAAAGATAACTCTGAACATTTTACTCAAATATTATTAAACTGTATAAACAGGATAAACCTTATGTGAAGAGCAGTAATTTATTACACTGAAAGCAGTAGGAAAGATCTGAGAAATTTTCTTTGGACTAGGAAGATAAAGAGTAGGAAACTACCTTAATGTCCACCTCATGAAGCTATCCACTGCTTACAAAAATATTTTTACCATCTATGCAAAACTGAAAATGCTTTTTCAGGGGAAAATGTTCCAAACAAACATGCAGTAGTTACACTCAGTGTCAAATTCCCATGGGAAAATAAAAAGCTGCAGTCTTTTTATTCAACTAAGATGGCAAACTAATGAAGGTCACACCTCCACTTGCCAGATGTCTCTGATAAAATCTCAATTCTAAGAACATGTTTCAAAACACAGTACAGTTTTACTTAGAATATTATGAAGTTTCAGAAATAAACCCTCCCCCAAAACTAGAGCTGGTCTAAGAAATTATTAAGAGAAAAATTAATTCAGTGTAACAAGAGCAAGCAAACAATTCTCCATTTCTTTCTCACAACTTTTTCAAAACTGGAACAGTTAGCTGCCTGTATACATAAAATACCAAATCAATGTTTCCTTGGAAGGCATGCTCTAAAATTAAACTATGCTATATCTGTACCAAACCACAATTTGTAAAATGGTTTGACAGCACATACGAAACACCAATACTGCACATCAGTGGAGTCAGTTCATAGCACACTAATATGACAGCAACACTGGCTTCAAGTACCCCAGTTAGAGGGTTTTTTTATTAGTCCAGGTGTAGTCTTCAGTGCTCTCACTTGTGTAATGATGAAACACTCTAAGAACATGCAGAAAATTGTTTTTGTTTTTTTTTGTCGACACCTGGATCTTCCAGTGAATTCTTTCTCAAATTGGAGACATCAAAATAAGAACAGTGTATTACATAGTTAAAATTACATACTGTAAGACCTACTTTGCTATTTACACAATTGGTATTTTGCTTTTTTAAATTGAACTATACTAGTTAACTTAGTCCACAAATATAAAGCCAAACCATACTGTAAGTTATCACAACTTTTATTACAATGGCCAAGTATCAAGCTTTCTTTTCATCTGTTAAATAACTTTGAACTCCATGATAAACTCTAAAAGCATTAGCCTACTGTAATTTGTGTTCAAGAAGTTGTCTGACATTCAATAGCTGCTATTTCTTCTGTATTTCCAATATACTTATCAAAATGTTTCCCTATATTGTCAAACCTAGTTTACTTCTTGTACAGATATCAGAGCTGTACTGGAGATGTTAAACTTCTAACTTATCTTCTCCAAGATAAATCAACCTTTCAGAAGAAAAGGTTAGTGTCCAACCTGCATCAATTTCTCCTTATGAAATCTGAAAAGAGAAACGTATTCAGCACTTCAATGTTAAGAAAAATCAGAATAAATGCGTATACTAACAATCAGTCATACAAACAACCTTGTTAGTGTTATCAGGTTGTTGTACTTTAATTGCTTCAACAATTAGAAGACCACCTGGGACACCTTGTTTTGTTCCTTAATGTTTTACTTTGCTATAGCTGCACAATGAAAGAAAAGCTATAGGTAATATGAGTCCAAGAACTAATGGCTAGCTTATCTTTCCCCTGTACAAGTCAAACTTTAGGTACTTAAAACTCTGAATACAATATGCTAACAATTTTATGAAACAGCAATAATCAATCTCTCTTCCAAGCGTCATAAGAAAACCATGCCAGTTTGTTAATGGATTCTTTAAGAATGTCAATTCAATTAGCATTTAGATAGCTAAAATAGCGACTAAAATAAGAGATTTTTAAATCTGAGAAAACCTCAACTTATAACAAAAAACAGTCTGCAATAAAAGCTATCTATGCTAGACTACTCTAGTCACTGCCTTTGATGGTCACTTGCAATATAGCATGTTACACAAAGCAGAAATTTAGAAAAAATAAGAAAAATAATAATCAGATACAGAAGAAAAACTTTGCTCCACGTGGACATAGGATTTCCATATAAACTCACTCTAATGTTTTCGGCCCAGCTGAAATCCTTCCCTACTTGACACCATCTATTACTTCAGTCACAGTCATATTGATGATGGATAGCAAACTTCCAACTACAGACACTTGTCCTTCTGAAGCTGTGAAGACAAGTTCACAGAAAGAAGGGGCACTCTCACCCTCCTCGGTAAACAGACACGACCTAAACACAAGCTAAGCCCGGGCAGTGATACTACCATTCGAACATATGGCTTCTCACAGACTTCGTCAGGACACCGAAGTTTCTGCCTAAAAGCCAGGGGTACGATCCAACCCTGAGCTCCTCAACACGACACCCCACAGACAGCGAGCAGCGTTACCTGGATTAAACAACTCCTCTGTGTTGCTAGACCGTTATTTAAGGGTACTACCGGTGGTTCCCCGGTCGACCAACTTCTGCCCTCGCTGTAGCAGCGGGGCCCCACAGACAGGAGGCACCGGAGGCCCCGAGCTGGATCCCAGCAAGCAGCAACCACCGGGTATCGAATAGGAAGGACGTGGGGCTACCGACTTCACCGATGGACCCCCTGACTTCGCCAACGGGGAGGCTGCACATAACGGCCCGAAGCTGCCCTGTCCCCCCAGGACCCTCCGAAGTCCCCGCGACAGGGAGGACCACTGCTCCCCTTCTCCTTAGGCAGGGCTCCGCAGCCCTACCCGCAACCGGTGGGACACCCCTGCCCGGCCGCCCTCCCCTCCTTCCCCCACCTCCTCCCCCGCCATAAGGGGACCCTGCCGCATCGTCCCACCCGCCGCCGGCTTCCTACCTGGGCCTCCGCTGTCAGGACGCAGCTGAGCACCGCCAGCAGCCGCGCTGCCAACCCTGCCCTCACCGCTCTGCTCCGGACGGCGGCACCGCCGCCGCTCATGCTGCTGCCGCCGCCGCTCCACCCGCCGCGGCTGACGGGGGAGGGCGGCCCTCGCCCCGCCGCGCAGCAGCGGCCGCCGCCGCCACAGGAAGGAGACGGACGGACGAACCGAGGCTCGGCGGCAGGAGCAGCGTCTCCTCCCGGCGCGGCCGCTCCTGCCTGCGGCGGGCGCCGTCGGGCGGGGGCGCCGCGCTCACCTCAACCTGCCCGCGCGCTGCTACCGCTGCCGCCGCCACAGCACCGGCGCGCGCACACGCTCCTCTCGCGCAGCCACCGCCACGGCCGCCCTAACCGCCCCGTTCTCCGGCGGCCGCGCGGCATCCCGGGAACTGTAGTGCGCCGCGGCGGGCGGGTGGGGGGCGGGGGAACCAATGGGAGAGGACCACGCGCACCTCCAAAACCAGCGGCGAGGGAGGGGCTACAGAGGGCGCGTGCGCGCCCGCCCGCCGCCGACGCGTGAGGGAGGGCACGAGCCGCATGAGGGGAGGCAGGAGCGGGGCGATGGTGGTCAACGGTGCCGTACCCTGGGGGTGGGGGGTGTCGCTTGTCCGGTGTGGCGACACGGAGTGGGGCCGCGCTGGCCCTGCGATACGCGTTTGCGTTAGGTAGCGCCGCAGGTCCCCGCGCCCCGCCTCGCCGTTGGGCCGGGAAGAGGTCGCCGGCGCTGCTACCGGCGGGAAGAGGAAATGTCCGGTATTTACCGGCGGCCGCGTCCAGCCTTCGGGCGGGCGTCGCACAGAGAACAGAAGTCCTTCTAGAGGCTTCTCGTGTTCCTGCTGCTGCGGAGCGCTGGGAAGTGCCCTAGAGGTGAATTGTGCTGAGTGTGTAGAAGTGGCTTTTTTTTCTTCAGGTTAGACTCTCAGGTTTTCTCTGAGGACAGCTTCTTTTACGAGAAGCGAATTCCGTAAAGATAGGCACACCTATTTTATTTTTTAACAGCAAAACGTATAGGGAGATAGGAAATACGGCTTTGCCTTGGCTGATTCTCTTACCTGCTCCCTTTGAGAGAAGCCTGGAAGTTAATGGAAAAGCTGTAGGCTCCATCTACTGGTGCGCCTTTTTTTAAGTCGTTTTTTTTTTAGTTTTAACTCCCCTACGTATTTTGTTTTCAGTGAAGGAACCGGCTGCAGTGTAGCAAATTGAAGCCTACATGACAGGAAGAAGCTGCTCTCAGATGTGGTTTCAGGTTACAGCTAAGATAATGAAACACTGAGTTTTGTGCAAAGAGGCAGTCCTATTTCTCCCGCTCCTCCTTCCTTCTCCCATTCCATGTATCTGAGATAGCAGTCCTAAAGTTGCATGTTAAAGCAATTCAGCTACTTGAGCGATTTTTTTTTTTTTTTTCCTAGGGACAATTTTTTGCCAGAGCAGACAGCTGAACTGACTCACTGTATGTATGCTTCATCACTCAACCTGATCCAGGGGAAGAGGCAAGGGTACATATCCTGATAGGAAGAAGAGAGGGTAGGAGCTGCTTGCTGTTAGATCGTATTAGTTTTTTACTGATCACTTAGGGAAACTGGTTGGTACTTGAGACGTCAATTGAATGTGCCTAGCTGTGCTTTGCCAATAGCTATTGGAACTGGTCTAAGACTGTTACTGCTGCTTCTTTTCAGTTCCTTTCAAAAATCTTTAAAAAACAAACAAAAAAACCCAAAAAACCAAACCAAACAAAACCCCTCAAACCAGCTCAGAAACAAGCTTTTTCTCCCAGAAGTTAAGTGTATATCTGTAATTCACTTCCAGAATTGCAAAAATTCATATTCCTGTGGGAAAACATGAGTGTTGCACCGATTTCGTGCATAGGGTTGCTGGAATTAGGATTTTATTTTCAATCCATTTGTGACCCAGGTTCTTCTTACACCCTTTCAGTTATAGGAGAATACTGCTTTACTGGAGTATGGAGACAAGCTTTAAGGTGAGGAAGCTATTTCGTAGAGCTTAAAAGTTTTTAAATTGGCCATTCTTATTTACATGCAAGTTATTTCAAATTAGTTTTCCATTATATTTGGCCTTAAATGCCAGTATGTCACAGATTTTGCATTGCTGAAAATGGCTTGAAAAGATGAAGAATTGATAGCTATGAATTACAGAGAGCATGAAATGGAGTAGGCAGTGGTTTTATAGCTTGGTCCCAGAGAGACGATGGGACCTCTGGAATACAGGCAGTAGACCTGTCATTTGGGAAGGGTTAAATGAGAATCTATTCCTACTTTGAGCATCAGTGGACCAAAAATTTGCTAGGTGTTTGAGAAGAAATGGCAGAACAGCTAATGCTAATGTTTACATTGCCATGGTTTGCTCTCACTATCAGTACTCCATACTTTATTGCCAGTGGTTTGTACTTCTGACAAAGGAACTGTTTCTGTTTAACAGATTCAGGTGATTTCATTGTATTTGTATACATATTATAGCTTTGACTCTGGAGTAAATTTAGTATTTTAAAAAGCCCCAAAACCTTGGAAGAATCAAGCACTTGCACGGTCACATACTTGCACTGCATAAAGGACTATGCAAATTAGGTGTAAACTATCTTATGTTTTAAGTCATAGTGTTCACTTAGTTGTCAGTTCAGAACATTTTATGTTAGTTACTGGAAGTACTTTATTTCTTCACCTCTGACAGAGTCTTACCTTTGTTATAAATACTCCGCGTCTTTTTAGGAGTTTCAATAAAATGTTTATTAGATAAGGAAGCAAAAGCAGCGCTGGGCGGCCGGGGAGCCGCAGCTCCACCAGGGCTCGCAACTTTACTTATCGCGAGCAACTCCTTTTATCTTCGCGGAGGCGTGTTTCATCACGTGGGTGGAATCGTGGTTTCCGTTTAGGTGGCCTTCTAAGTTACACAAAAACGGTTAACATTTACATAAAGGATATAAGCTTGGCACATAAATTGTTGCAAGACAAGGTTCACGGATGGTTGCACAAAGGTATCAGTTCCTATGGTAACACTATCTTGGCTCTCTTTTTAGCCCACATAAGGTTGTGTCTCATTAAGCTATAATTGGGTGAAATGTTTTTCCTGCTAATCTTTGCGGTTATCTTCAGGATGTTCCGCTTGGCGAAGCGGGGCAGTTCTGCCACTTGGTTGATACAACAATTATCTTTATGTCCACCTTTCTCTTATCAGCAAATTACTTCTTGGGTATCTATTACACCTTGCTTGCAGTGAAAGTCAGTAGCAATTTAGTTCTTGAGTGTCATGTTAGAAGCACAGGGGATTGGCTGTAGAAATGCATAATGAATAATTTTAAGAGGGAAAAAAAAAAAAGAAATTAATTCCTTGTATACATAAGTGTTATCTGCTGTACCAGAGCTGAATTTAGCTTAATACAGTTTTTAAAACTCTAGGGTATTTTCAATCTTACTTTATGTTTTAGTGTTGATTTCAACCTATGAATGCTACTTTGGTAGTGGTATAAAAATGTTTTAAAAAATGCAAATATCCTAATATAGGATTCCTTTGTAAAATCAATTTCAGGAAATAGCTGCAGAAGAAACAGTCTTACAATTGCAAATGAAACCTGACAGCATTTACAAAGCTGTGAGTACCTATTAAGCCTGTTTCTTTTAAAAAAAATTGCCATGGCGTTATAATATTTTAGCAGGGGCTGAGGACAAGCCGTTACTGGAGAGAGGAATAATCATAGTTTACAGCTTGCTGGGCTCATGAAAAGAGTCTAGCATATATGTTTAATTTTTCAATGTACACTTACTTTGTACAATGTACATGCTTGGCATAAGAACAAATATCTTCTGTGATTTCATAATATGCATTGATGTTAAAAACGTTGACAGTTTTATTTGCAAGCTCTTAACATTTTCTTTCTATGTGCGAGCAAAGAAAGTGTTGAACACAGGAGCTAAAAACATTATTCTGTCTTAGTAAATAGGAGGTAAATAATGCACATTAGAGTCACCTCTTCCCCATCACAACATTGTTCTCTAGAGTGGGCAGAGATCTGGGTGTACCAGCGAGTGGCAGACGGTCTTTTAGTGGATATAACAAATCTGCAATTACCAAACTTGCCTCTGGCCTACAGAGAGGACACAGTAGGAACTGAAACCACTAGTCCTGCTACTTTTCTTGTATTAGCTCCAGCAGTGCTTTTTAATCAGCTTTTACTTGCCAGAATTGAGCTTATGCACTCTGGTTGTACACAGAAATAATGATCTGTGGTCATCAACTGTGTAAAAATGTATCTTAGAAATTATTATGGACAAATTTAAGTGAACAAACACGCAAAACGGAATGGCTTCACATTTCATGTTAGGAGAGTTTGATAAATCCCAGCTGCTTTGCCAAGTACATGAACTAGATTTCAGTAATCTGAAATGTGGATTTCTGGAAACTTTTTGCCCTTGAAACCTTTGCCTTTATTTATTTTTCCAAATCAACATTTGAATGAGTCCTTTCTAAACTTAGGGGAGTAAACCAGAGGAATCAATATGCCACAAACTTCTGTTTAAGTCTGGCAAACAGCAGCGGTGGGAGTGCAGTGCCTGTTGAGCAACGGAACATCTTGTGGTAGTAGTCTAGTTATGAAGATTTGATGATAGAGCAAGGCAAAACTGTGGGTAAGAACTTTTAGCAAACCACCCCATGTAAGTACAAAAAGCAGAAAATTAGTGGGGCACATGACTTCTGTGGTCTATCAGGCCTGCTACAGCTGAAGAACTTGTACACCCAAACCCCTGATTTATCCAGCTGTCATTAGGCCCCATACAAGTTATTATGTTTCCTTGCAAGTCATGCTTCACTGACATCCTGTTCTCACTTACTGATAGCTGCCTTAAAACCACAGTGTATGCTCAAGTCTGAGGCAACTGTTGCAAATAACTTTTGAAAAGTACCCATGGATGTCTAGACAAACAAGTGTCAGGACTATGGCCTGTAAATGGCAAAACAATAGGTTAAATTCAGTATAGTGAAAAAAGGAAAATTTTTCATATAAAAATTTCATACAGAAACATCTTCACAATGAACATGAGGAAAAAGAGGAGAAGGAAAGATAGAATGCAGTAAAAATAAAGACTAGCAAAGTACAAAGAGGGAATAAATTTTTTAAAAAAGCTTTTGTAGGTGGTGAAAAATTACCTACAAATCTTAGCTATACACCTGTATCCTTGTTCCTGTATTTCGTGTGTGTGTATTATAGTTGAATGTAACAAACTGCACTGTGCAGTGTATGGCTGCATTGTCTGAATCAAGAGTACAGAAGTAAAGTAATCTTTGGAGTCTTACTGTCATTCCTGTAGTACCTATAATTTTTGACAAAGTAATGCTAACAAAGAAATGAGTCTGCTAACTCTGTCAAACTTCTGAATATAGCAGGTGCAGATGAACACAAGTAAGCTTGTTTAAAAAAAAACCCAACCCAAGCACTTGCACTTCGTGTGTGTGGGTGGTTATCCGTCAACAAATCTGATTCTGAGGTAGAGATCTCAACTAAATTATTATACATTTTATGGAAAGAAGCAGCCATGCAGGGGGACCCTGCTAATGTCCCTGCAGAGGGATAAACTGCAGCCTGAAACCAATCGTATTAGGCTCAGTTTCAATATGTCAATCTAGAGAAAGCAAGGTTTTGCTGTTTCTGTGGTACGTTTGACTTGGACATAGTACAGCTCCCGGAGTGGTGGGAACATTCCCATATCACACAGTCCTATAAGACAAACAAATTATCCACAGACTTACGTAAGATGGTCTAGGTGTGCGTAATTTCTTATACTTTCTCCATATAATGTTGTTTATGTCAAAATTATGATATTTCTGTACAACTGTAAAAGGACAGACCAATATAATTATTGGCAAAGAAAGTAGTTTTAACTTTTTAGCTGCTGGTTAATTATTCCTACTCCAGAATAGTCTCAGAATTCTGAAGAACTGGTCTAGCAACACACTGAAGCTGCCGACGGTTGAAAGCTATCTATAGGATAACGGGGAAAGAAAATGCAGGGAGGTATTTCCTAACTCTACTGACATACATTAGCGGTGAAGAGCTTATGTTGAAACTGAAGTATTTTACTCAATACGAACTTCCTTAAATAGACATGTCTGAAATGTATAAAGCAAATGAACAAGGAAGAACAAACAAGGTTGCCATGCGATACTGGCAGGCCCACAGTTACTGTGACTATTAGCAACCCCTGTCAGGGAGGAGAAGATTACTGTTCCCCTGTGTTAGTGGTATTTGTGATCTGGAACACAACAGAACAAAGAACAGATAAAGAACAGAAGTTCTTTATTTCCATGGGGAAAAGCCGTAGAGGATCAGTTAGAAAAAAGCTGGGTTTTTTTTGGTTTTTGGTTTGTTTGGGGTTGGGTTTTTTTTTGTTTTTTTTTTTTTTTTTTTTTTTTTTTTTGGGGGATAGCAATAATATATTACTGGACAGGAATATACTGTCCACAGGAGAAAAAAGGTTTCATCTGCAGCCTTATGATCAGAAGGCGGGGAAACCCCTTGAGACCATGGGTTAATGGCTATTTCAAACAATAAACTATCTGGCTATGTATTACCAGATAGTTTGTAGATCCTTGGGAAAAGTCTGTCCTCATCATATGTGGCTGGTGGTTTTTTTGATGGGGCCAGGAAAGGAGTGAGAAGAGGCATGTGTAGAGTTGACCTATAAAAACTCTTTGAAAATACTAATTCTGTATTTGAGTGGAAATTTACAAAATCCTGGAGTCCTCATGTTATCATTAGTTACACTGAATTTAGCAGCTTGCAGGGTTACAGCAAGATAAGATATAGATTGTACTTAAGTATAGAAATTTGATTAGAAAGTTAATCCACTGTTTTAGAGAATGCCATTGCTTAAAGTTATCTTATTCTGAATTTAGTTTTTATGATATATTTATATTTAGTTTTGCCAAAATAATTGCTGGCTTTCTGGACTGGTCAGTTAGTTAAGTAACAGACAAAGACTTCTATAGCAGTCATTAAAGAATGATACAAGAACAGGCACGCAACAGCTAAATTAATATGTACTGTTGAGAGTGCTCTAGAGATATTTATATGTAATTGCAGGCTCCTCCTTCAATACTAGGGAAAAAATGTTACATTATGATGACTAACCTAAGTTTTGAGGCAGTAATGCTATCTAGACTATTGGCTTCTATTATTAAATTACATTATTTTAAACAGTTCGTAATTTACAGACCAGCTTTTAAAATACGTGATTTTTAACAACATTAACCAGTTTTGGCTGCTGGCACAAATGTTGCTAAAATTATATTGTTACTGTTTACTAAAATAATTTTTTAATCCTAATGTAGGAAGATTTCAGGGTGCAAGTTATCAGAAGAGTAAATGCCACGGTGGTGGTAAAACCTGGCTTAGCCACCGACACCAATGCTTACAGAGTATGTTTCTGTAGTTTACATCCACCTGTGTAACAATAATACCCTAGGGATATTTTGAAGGATGATATTTTGAAGGATGTTAACGGATACATTTTTATATAGATTATACAGATATTTATCCAAAGTTTTTGTAGTCACTGACTGTATCTACTTCTGGGGTTAAAACCAGTAGTCCTCAAACAGACACAGAGGCAATACACACATGCAGGTCCTCAGGGCAGATATGGCATTCATTTAATCGAGGCATACATTTGGCAGGTTCAAAATCCAGAAAAATCTTAGCTCTACTGTGGCTTTGGCATTCCTTACAGTTGTAGGAGAGGCTTTGATTACTACTGTAGTAGCATTTGTGTGGATCTGTGTTGGTAAAAATACACTTTGTCCAACCTCTAACTCTCAGCCTGATTATCCATCGTGAATAACATTGTGCCTCTAAGGAAATCTAGGGAAACTTACAGAATCAGCAGTTTTATTTCTAATTAGATTTGGTGTTACCCTTTTAAACTAAGAAATGCCCCCATTCTTTGTGATTGAGTTTCAGCATGAATGTGGAAGCAGAGTCAACACATACCACGAACAACTGGAGTCCAATAGTATGCCTAAAAAAAGACTTCTTTGTTTTTTACACATCAAGAATTACAGAAATGTTAGTGAACTGTTAGCTCTACCTTGGAGATTAAGATATGTACAGATATATGCATGTGTTTGTGTGTGTGTGTGTGTGTATATAACCCAATAGCAAAACTTCCATTTATCTCAGGCGAAATAAGGGTGATGCTCTGGATCTTCTATATACCATGTCAGTACTCTCACTGGTAGGATGATTTAGTTGTACACTGTAAGAGCTCTCCTCACAAAGACTTGCTCTTTTACAAGAATTCATAAATTCGATAACAGAATCATTGAAAAACATTGATGTTATTAATACTGTATATAATACTAATGAAAATAACAAATAGCAGGATGAGCCCACTGTGTTCAGTCTAAATACTGTAAACGATCAATTTAATCTTTATTGCTTTTTTTGGGTTTTTTTTGTTTGAAACACGTGTGAGAGATGGAAAATAATCTGCAAAAAAGCACTCAATTTTTAATGCTTTAGGGACCAAAGGCTGCTTTTAGTTACTCCAGTGTAAGCCAGTTGACTGAATTGAAGCTCTGGCAGTGTAACAGAGTAGAATTTGGCTGTAAGGTAACCTTGTTAATAAAAACATAAGGTGTCTAACATACAAATATAATCTTTATAATGGCAAATTCAGTTATGCTGGTTTCTTTTTGTTTGTATTGTACAATAAATAGCAATACATGATATCCCTTATTTAGAAACTGATTTCAAGCACGGACCTGATTTAAGAAATCTGTATTACTCTAAGTATACTGAAAACTTAAGCGAGAGAATTTGACAGTGATGACAGTGGGGGCCCAAAGCAATTATATGCAAAGATTTGACATCATCATTGTATTGGAAGTGCCTGTGGCATAAGAGGATGAATTTTAAATATTTGTGAAAAAGTTTATGGTTGTTGCTCGGTAATACTTGTGTCCTTAAACTCTGTCCCTGCACTGTGAGCCATCCACAGGTGCACCTTAAATCCCATCCGAGACCACCCCTCTCTGCTTGAAGGCGCTTATTTAAGGGCGTAAATATCTGTAAGAGCACGAGAGCGAGCGCTTGATTTTATATTCCTGAAGGAACTTACTTTAGGTTCCCAACTAGCATTACTTGATGACCCATAATATGCACCCTATGTCTGTGTTGTTAATGAAACGCGGAGTGTTCATCTAGTGGAGCACCTCCCGCCCGGAGGAGTTATCCCCGGCTGGGAAACGCGGGCTCCCGGCAGACACGCTTCCTGCGCCGGTGGTGGGAGCGCCGGTGGTGGGACCCCCTTCCCTCCCTCCCCGCGGAGGGCGAGGCGAGGCCCCGCACCCTGCCGTACCTGCGGCGGGGCTCCAGGCGGGGCGGCGGCAGGAAGGGGGCGGCGCGGCGGGGCGGCGGTTCCGGGCACGTCGGCGGGCGCCGCTCGTTCCTCGCGTTGGGACCCCACCGCCGCTCGCCCGCCCCATGGCCGCTCCGCTGGACCCGCTGCCCCCAGGTGAGGATAATGCCGCGGGGAGCCGGGGGGCGGGGTGCCCTGCCGGGCGGTGGGAGAGGAGGGGTAGGCGGTGGCGGCTCCCCTGGTCCCGTCCCCCCCCGCGCCGGTGCGGGACAGGCGCTGCCCGGGCTGCGGCCCGCGGCGTCCTGCCGCCCGGTTCCCTTGCCCGGGCGGGGGTGACCCGCGGCCGTGGCTCAGGGGAGCCAGGTGAGGAGTCTAGCCCCGGCTGAGATTAGAAGAGTTTGTTAGTTGCTCCCTTCCCCCTCTGCACACGCTAATTAAGCGTAGTAATAATTTATCATGTGCTCTGCTGATGTGATTTAGTGCAACTTGTCCTGTCAAGCCTGCTGCAGTGTTTAGCATATAAGTTTAACGTGCTTGCTAACAGCACATTAAAAAGCCATTTTCTTAAATTCCGAGACTCACGGTGGTTAGGAAGCCCACGCTCTTTAACTTACATGGCTAATGGTGCAAATAACTTTTAACTACCTCATCTCAGGTGTGCTAGTATCACAGTTTTTTCCTACCTATCTGCTCAGACAGTGACAAAGTTTTGAGTAGTTAACAGTACACAAAAATGCACAAGTGCTGATGGACTTTGCTTTTTCAGAGAACTAAATATTCTAATATAATTTGCTGTATTTCCTGCTCTTATTCAAATCTGAAATTCACGTGCCTCTGGTCAAAGCACCATTGTTGATTTGGGTTTAATCAAAGGGTTTGTCTTTATGAACAACATTAATATTAGGGTGATTACTTTGTTCAAGTTGTACTATTAATGTGTATGCCCTGCCTTGGTGTGAAAGAGGTCTAATAAGTGTATGGTTGAACTACATAACTACAGCAGACCTTATGTGCTTCACCCACTACCAGCGGTGTCAAGGCTATGTTGCAGGGAAGAACCTCTAACAGAGGGGAATAGTATGATGCTTTGTGAACCCCTCTCCTGCTTAAAGGTCAAAACGCTGAGGTGTCCAAAACTGACCTTCAGACTTCCTCCTAATGCAAGGATGAAGAGCAGATATAGGATTAGAAATTTGAATATGTGTGTGCAGACACATATATACACCTGTGTATATATATAATTGGCAATTGTTCACACTCTTAAGTGCATGGCATTGCATCCCCGTTAGACCAGCAGTATTGAACAGACAGAAATGGTGGTGATGGGTACAATCTGCTGTGCCTGTTGCAGACTCATTATAGTGGACAGGCTCAGGCAGAAGAGCCGTGGCAGCTGCTGAGCAGTCAGTGTGCACATGCTGGGTGGCAGAAAGGAACCGTGGGAGCAACCATCAAACCTGCCTTATGTCTGTCTGAGTCAATTTGCGCGTGCTGATTTATGTCCATCTGAGTCAACTCACGTGTGGTTCCTGGCAAAAGTGTGGGGAAGTAAGTGTAAGCCAGTGGCTGTATGCTGTCAGTGGGGAGTATGGTGATAGTAATTTTTTTGAGGGATCACAAATAATTTTGTTATCAAGCTGTCTGTCAAACTAACTGTGAGATCAGTCTGCACCGAATAGTCAGTCAGATGATACCTGTATTTCCTGTCAGCCTTTCAACATGCAAAACAGTGGATGTTTTACATTTGAGATAAACAGAGAACTTTCCTCCCTGCTGTTTTGTGCACCTGCATCCAGCTGTATGATGAGCTGCAGAATGCTGTGGGAGATACATGTAGGAAAGAGAGAGGGGACATGGTGTTTTAATTGCCTTATTCACAATTAAATGTTAAGTCTGTGGTTTTCAAATTATCTGTCTAATATCAGTGGTCAATAAGACCATAGTGAATCATCTGCGGCCAGTATGTGGGGCCTTTATTCTTGGGCTCCAAATATTCATAGACATACATGCCACTTACAGAAAATGTTGGGACTTGGTAGTGCTCTACAACCTAAAAAACATGGAAATTGCTGTTCTTCATAAAGAACTAGAAAAACAAAAGGTAAGAAATTGAGGTATAGGGAAAGAAACACAGTTTTTAAAAAAAGATGTGGAGTCACAGATTCACAGTGGCTGTTTGTGTGAGACCTAGAAAGCAGGAGTCAATTAAAGGTACCACTCTGTACCCCATCACCTCTTGTAGAGTCACCCTGGTGTCTGTTTAGTCCTTATTTCAAATGCCTATATTCTTAGAGCTTCTCACATTTGTTCTAGTGCTTCCCTCTGGAATGTGGAAAGTAAATTACCAGTGTTGCAATATATCTTGGCTGTATCTTGGAGATGTAACAGAATATAACATCTTGGAGATGTAACAGAGGATGAAACCCTTACCGTAGCTGCAGTAGCCACCAGGGCATGGAGCTTTTGTGGGGTCTGCTTTCACCTACCTCAAGGCTACCTCATATTACAAAGGCAAAAGAAATACTTTTTTCTTTTTTTTTTTTAATGCATATAAGAATCCATAAGGAGGAGCTGTAAAGCCTCCAGAATAAACTGACAATAAGTTGCATGCTTTGCTGCTGGGTTTGTTGGGTCTTTGCTGATAGTGGAGAAACAGTGAGACTAGGGATGCCCGTGCTGGTCTTCTTCCCTGGAGCTTTTTTTTTTCTCCCAGTACCTCCTTCTTTTTCAGCTTTCCTTTACAGGTGGGCTTCTCTCTTTGCCCCAGCTCCCTTTCCAATTCCTTTGCAGCTCTCCACTACAGTTCCCACTTGTATGCTCCATTTTTTGTCCTACTGTCATGCAATGTCTTAAGCCAGCTTACTGTATTCTCTCATATCCCAGTCTGACTTTCAGCCTTATGAAGCTTATGGTGGTTTGTGCTGTCCCTTGCCATCAGGGCAGGCTTTATCCAGAACATTCTGTTAATACTGTGTTTCTGGAGCAGAGATTTCATATTTACCAAAAAGGACAGGTATGACAAGAATATGGGGTTTTGGTTTGGCTTTTTTTCCTCTTCTGTGTTTGTCTTCCTAAACTTTCTGATGCAATGTGAACATCCTTATCTGAAATTTCATAGACTTCTACCTTTTTAAAATATTCAGTGTGTCTGTGTTCGAAGGCTATGCTCAAGCCTTGTAGATCTTACCCCTCTGATCATGTGCCACCTACCTAGAGAATGCGTGTGGTCTTCCTGTGGGCGCTAGCACTGAGAAAGGCTGTCCCACCATTGCAGAGAGGGGCTGGGCACCGCACCAGACACCCAGGAATTGCTGCTGATGGGGGTGCCTCACAGAAGCAGGAGGGAGAACGGCTCTGTCCAGAGGCCAAGGCTGCTTATGTCCCACTGCTGCCACATTTTTTATTTTCAGGCCTGTTGATTATACTGTTTTGTGTTGTCTTATGCTTCAGCTTGTTGTTGCATTGAGTAGATCTGTAGGAGTAGGTCCCAAAATAAGCAATTATGCTAAATTTGAGTTGGTTAGAATAGTGTCTGTGTAACTTCAGTGCTGTTTTGGGGCTCAGTGTTTATACTGTGCATTTTATAATTAATTTCTGGGTTCTAAATGCACCAATTTCTATATTTGGGAGAAGGTAATTGCCAAATATTGATTCCAGCCACCTCTTACTGGTTGCGGTTGAGAACATTTAATGTGTACTTGTAGTAAGTATAAGGACTTTCAGAATGAGAGTGACGAGAATGGAGTGAAAATCCCACTATGTCATTTAAAATGCTTTTCAGGTTGTGAGAATGTGATCCTTATCAACAGAAGAGGTTCCTTGAGGAAATGGCAGGATGATGTTAAATTACAGGAGTGGTTTTGTGAATCCTGACTCTTGTATGAGACTTGTTTCAGATTCTCCATGCACTTTTATTCAGTACCCCACTATTATTTGTGAATTTAGCCATTGATGCAGAGGGGTTGACATTTAGTGATTCACCTGCAAGTACTTTGAAGATTTTTTTACCCTTTTGATGTTAATATAATTGAAGTTTATGATTCTATTGTATGCAAATAATTAATGTTCACCTCAAATGTGTTTTTATTAGGTTTTGTACTATAATCTGCTGTTTATTATAGTATTAATTTTTGTTGTAGTGGGTATGTTTACTGTTTGAATTATTGCTTTGAGGAAAAAACAGAGTGCTATCGCTTGGAGAACAAAACTTACCTTTTAGCAGATTTGCTGGATTTTACTATTTATGGCAGAATTGTTTTCTTCTTGTTTGGTTTTGTTTTTTTTTTTACTAAAAATAATTTACAATTTTAATTTAAGTCTATCTTTTGTTAGCGTTACCTTACAGTTGGGTTTCCTTGTTGCATGCAGTTTCTCATCTATGTGCTAGCAGCTCTGACATTTCCTAGTTTGTCATGTTTTCTTATAGAAGTGTAATTTGACATAATGCACATAACGGCTGTATAGTTGTGCTTTATCTTGGTCAGACAAAGAAGCAAAATTTGAATTACCAGACAGAAATATTTTGAAGATTATGCAGTGATAAAGCTTTCTTATTTCTAGCAGATCATGCAGCAAAAGAGCCGGTGGAGGATACAGATCCAAGCACTCTTTCCTTAACAATGGTACGTGTTTCTAGTCTAACACAGTTAAAATCATTATAGTTCTCTACAGTTATGTAGTGCAGAAGTGAGGCAAAACATTCAAGAATGTTAATTTAAACCATGCATATATATCCATGGGTTTGCTTAGCCACATGATTATATAAAAATATTTTAATTTACTAACCCTTGCAATTAAAGTGTGAATAAAAATACCAATAAGTACTCAAGCTGAATTGGATGTTACCACCTGAGCTGTCTGTAGGATAGCCTCTAGAGGCTATGACAGTACCATTTTTTTCATTTAAAAAAAACCCCAACAAACAACCAAGAAGGATTGGTGCAGGCATTCTTCTGTCTATATGGGTTGGAGGGATAAGAAAACCCATCTAAGGCTTAAAATTTCAATTGTACTAAGTTGTTATTCCTTCCTGTACCTGTTTTGTCTGGTGAGTTAGTCATGGAAAGGTAAGACCAAGCAGCAGTGCCTTACAGCAGGCATGCGTGAACCAAACAGCGCTCTCTAGTGCTTGCTGGCAAACAGAGTAACACCGTTTATGACAAGTTTTTGTGTCTTAGGATATTAAACATGCCAGTTTTATACTGAAACAAGGAGTATATCAAGTAAAAGTAATATGAAATTCTGTGAAGTCTTTTAAGAGTTCTTAACGTTTCTATGGATTGTTTTCTCTAGGGAAAAGTTACAGTGCCGTGTAGCCCAGAGAAGACTTGTCTAATGTAGTTACGTAAACAGATTGAAATGCATTACTTTATTTTATGGATGGCAAGTGAGCAAGCTATTGCTTTGCCTTGCTGTTTTCTTCCCTTTTTGTACCTTTGCAACAGGGAGTCATCAAGAAACTGAAAATTTCACTAGTACTTCAAATGCTGATCCGTCATTGGGATCCATTATTGTGGTCTGCGTACATACCTTTGTGTCAGCAGGTTTTAATAAAAGATATAGAATTTGTGATTGTTTTTGTGGACTGACTAAATTAGATGCTGTGTTTTGCCAAGGGGAGTTTTTAAAAGGTGGGAGGAAGTTGCTATGTTCAAGACAAATGAAAGCTTGTTTATCACCCTCCTTCCCTTAAATTAAGATGTCTTTAATCTGTTTGCTTGGTTACAAGCTTCTATAAAAGCCACACCTACTTTTATATAAGGGTAGGGGTCACAGGGAAGGAGGTAGATTTCAGGTATAACATAAGTTATAACACGCCTGGAAATCAGCAGCTATACCCTTAAACTCAGTAATAATAGTTTTCTATTGCATCTTAATCAGCTTTCTAATTTTAAAGCAGAAGGGAAAAATATTTTTTTCTTTCAGTACAGTAACATTTTAATAAAAGCTTATATCTGCTAAAAGAGTTTCTAAAGTCATCTCTGTTCCTCCTGGTATGCATTGCCTTTCCTAGATTATCTTAAATGCAAAATTTCTTTCCCAATCTCTGCTTTTTCACTAAAAATATTTCATTTAAAAATACTGCAGGAAAGCAGCAATCTCTATTACTTTTGCATGAGCTAATCAGTAGTGTTAGTAGCATCTCAGTTCCCACATATGAAGAGTGTTACTGTGTCTGATTGTAGCCAGATCAACCAGTAGCAATTTAAGAGATGCAACTATATACTCTTTCTCCAGCACAATTACACTCAAAATAACAAAACATCTGTGTCTCTTGCCTTTTTGTGACAGACTGAAAAGTATCCTGTCCAAGACACAGGAGTACCAAAAGGTAAGTATTGTGAATTCTTTCTATTCAGGTGTCATAGATCTGTGTTGTTATGTGCGATAAAACCATTGGGTTTATCTAACAGATTGAAATAATCTTACTTTTTCCTAGATGTTTATGTTTTAAATATAGTGTTGTCTTCTGTATTTTTAAGGCCAGTTTGGTGTATATCTATAACTTTTGAAATTTCCTTTCAAAGTTTAGATTTGATCTAAAAGTCAGTCTAAAACTATTATCAGAAGATCTTTGTTCTCAATCTGGAGGGAAAATACAGTGGTGCCATCAAAAAACAGTGTTCAGAGAACAGATGTTAGAGATGTGATAATGTTAGAAGGTGGCTTTGAAGAGATTACCAGTGCCTTCAGGTTATCAGAAATACAATCCAGAAATACCTGATTGCATTCTCAGCCCTATAACCAATTAACTCTTTCTGCCATCTTTTACCTTCAGCAGGTATTAATACCATCCACTTGGGAACTTAATATAGGTCCATTCTGCACAAGTTTCTGCCTCTCCTCACTGAAAATGGAGTGAGGAAGTGCAGGTTCTGTATTGCACTGAAGTCAAATACATGGATTACACGATGTGAATATCCCCTTTACGGTTTCCTTGACATGTGGGGTGGGGTATTTTTTTGTCATCCCAGGCTTCATAGTCGGCTTTTGTCCAGGGAATGCACTGGCAGGGTCTCAGTTGAGAAGCACTCTGCAGGTAATGTGATCTCCATCTTGTGTTGCACATCAGGTCTGCAGTGGGGAGAGTCACAGGAAACTATGCAGAAGGTAGTCACAGTGGAAACTTTTGCTGAGGAGCATGGACAATATACCAATGGGGTCAAAGAAAGGTTAGAGACCTTGAGGGAGTCAGCCAGAGGAAACAAGCATCTTTTCAGTAGGGAAAGAGAATGTGGGAAGAAAACTAATCTGAAATCATGAATTACTTTCTGTTTATTTGCAGCCAGGTGGTTTGTTTTTCCAACTGTTTATTAACACTAAAGCAATTTCTCTGTAACATTCTTTTCCATGTTCTGTTTTTTATTTCACTTGTGATATCAGGTCCTCCATAAAATTAATTAGATAAATTCCTGCATTTCAAATTTGTCAAAGTTGTTTGACATCTGAGATGACATCTGAGATTGCATGTTTTAAATGCATTTAATTTAAAAAAGCTGAGAGGAAATGGAATTTTCAGTACTTTCTGTGGAAAGGAAATGAACTTGGTTTATTTTTAATTTTAGTTTCTGCTTCCTCTTGCTAAGTGTAAAAAGATGTAAGTACTAATATAGCTTGGCATTTCCCCTTTGGAGTTGAAAGTGGTACAAATACCTCTTAATATTCTGCTCATTTTTGTGATTTAAATTTTTTTTCTGAGAATGACTTTTCATAACTATTTCTGTAAAAATACAGACTTAGAAATACGAAATGTGAGCTAAAAAGTGTTACAGATGTGCAGGTCTGATTCTGTGTAACACAAAATTATGTTTGCTTCAGATATGTTTGAATAGACAGTACATTGGCTGGGGGTGGGGTGGGGGCTTTTTTGTTGCTTTTATAGGTCAATTAACTAATGGACAATTTGTGGGCCATAACTTCTTAAAGTTCTTAGCACCCTCTGCTGATTATGAATTAAAGATGAGCTGAAGGAACTTGCAGAATTAGTCTTAATGTTTTCATCATGTTTTGATTATAATTCTGTCTCCACTCAGATATAGAACAAATGTCACACATAATGTTTCCACACAAATGAAGTGGAATTCTGATGACCATACTCTGCATTTTCAGCCAGACTTTTTTGGATTATTTTTGTTGTTGTTGTTGTCTCTGGACCTACAATCATAAAGAATAAAGATGATCCTTATTAAACATTTACCCTGCTGGGGATGAAATACTCTTTGGCTTTAAGTTTCAGCAGTCTTATAAAACCATAAAAAGAAGAAAATAATGATTTTGTTATTTTTTTTCTTTCTTGCAATGTAAGGAGAAACTATTTGATTCAGATCAATTTCTTGAGTGAGATAAGGAAATACGTCTTCTTTTTGTTGTCTGATGATTCATAAAGATAATATCTGTTCTTTAATGACATCTTACCACTAAACAAATAGCCAATGGAAAGGTATCACCACTACAAATGTAGTCACCACCACAGAGAGTTCTTGTGTGTAAAAAGGTGTAGAATATAACCTCCTCTAAGTTCGTGTTATTGGTTGGTCAGTACCTGACCCAGGGGAATGGTGCAGATGGTTTGATGATGAGGACCTTATTAATCATGCAGAGTGAAATTTGTCTGTTTGCACAAGGTGCACACCTTGTACCCCATCTTAAGGGCTGAAGTAAAGCTTGAAAGGTAAATAGAGTTTGTGCTATGCTGGAGAATGTTGTGCTTTTCAGTGGACTCCTAGGGCAGGTGATAAACACCCTTTGAAAACAGATATTTCAGTGCTTCGGAAAACTCCTGTGTAGTAGAGATAAGTAGGATGAGCCTAATTCATAAAGCAGCAGAATAAAAGGTAAATATTAGTGTAGTACATATTTTAACAATTAACATTGTAAATGTGATGAGAAAAGCAAAGCCAAAAGGATTATACTGACTTGCAACAGTCATCATCAGCCTACTTTGATGTATTGGTTCAGTTAATATTCTCTGGTCAGCTTTCTCAAAGAACATAACTTTCTTCAAAAATAGTGTGGTAGTTTATAAAACAACTGCTATACTAATATCTGATCTCTGCAAGGATTATTTTTTCTTTGCACAGTCGTGCTCTGCATGATGGTTATAGTCTCTGCTAATTTAATATTTTTGGGCTTTTAATCCAACATTTCCCAGTAACTGGTCATGATATGGAGTTAAATTTTGTATGCTAGACATTTGTAAATTTTGTTTGATAGTTTTACTATTTAAATTTGTATTTGGGTGGAAGACCAGTGTTTCACAGTCTTTGTCTTAGATGAGGAATACCTAACAGATCAAGTTACATTGGAAATTGCATCTGTGAACATCAAGACCCTTACATCAGATTCTGGCCTAATCCAACAGGTAAGAAAAATGATACCTGAACGTGAACTAAGATTTTGCTGTTGATTAAATAAGTATGTTAACAAATAAAGATATTCTCAGACCATAGCCGGAGAGCATGGAATTACTCAGTAAAACCGACCAGAAATAAGCTCTATTTTGAAAAGACTTCAATGAAGTGAGCTTTTGTGGAGAAAAGCAAAAGAACAGTTATTTAATCAGTAATGTGTACTTTGTAGTTTAAATAGGATTTGATTAGTGTGTAGATGCTTTGCAGAAGAGCTGACAAAGCGTTAAGGCTTCGTCATGCATGCTCTCCCTCTTTCCTGCTGAAAATAGAGCCAGAGCAGAGAATAAGTGAAGAGGAATCCTAGGTTTTGGAGTCCTCATGTTTTGCCCTTAGGGAGGCATTTGACTGTTCTGCTTTGAATTTGGGATACTGCTCTTCCACAGTGGAAACACTCTCCACTGTTCATGAAATGTTACCTTGCCATAGGGTGGGCAATGCTGAGTCGCTCCCATTCTCCAGGCTTACCATCTTTGAAAGTGAATGTTACTTGCTGAATTTCAAATTGATTCTCTTTGGGTTGAGCAGAAAGCTTGGAGAAGAGAAATGAATGAGCATTTTCCAGCAAGATGAAGAATTAAAAGGAATTCCTTATGCCAGAGTCCCAGCTGAAATTCATCAGAAACAAACATGGGTTTGGTATGCATTTCACAGATGATGGAGGTAACCGTCTCATTCCCATCATCAAAAAGAGGGCATGTATTGCCAGCTTAGAATCACTATAAAGATATTTCAGTGTATTAGGGTGTTAATGGTTCTACAGAGCTGGAAAACTTTCTGCTTATCTTCAGATTTTACATAGTTTATGGCTGTGATTAGACCTGTACAGGTTGTTTGGATTTCAGTTGTGGGCAAAAAGTACTCTGCCCTTCATTTCATGGGCAGTAACACTGCATTGTCTTATTGCAATTACATTACAAGAAAATGATCTTGAGTAAACCTGAATGCATCTGACTTGATAAAGGTGGATAATAACTAATCAGTAAAATTACCAATTTTGAAAACAGATGTATGGCACAGGTAAGTATTCCTGTTTTTCTTTGTACTTTTTGCAGTACTAGCTGCTCTTGTTATTTTTTATCAGGAGACGTAATGACATCTTTTAAAGTCATTTAGGTGTTAACTTCCACGTTGTGAACTTTCACGACTTCATGAAGTCTGGGAAATGTTACTGAAGCTCAGGACAGCAACTTAGCTATTGCAAACTAAGTGAACAGTATCCACTTTTCCTTTTTTTTTAATATTTTTTTCTCTTTCATTTTTATTTGCTTGTTTGTTTCTTTTGAAACAGATCTCTGGGGAGGCTGAGCTGTGATGGGCAGCTCCTCATTGTCCCAATGCGCTACCCTTCTGGGGATTTGCTGCTCAGGGCTCAGTAATAATGTTCTACATTTTTAAGGCATTTGTGGGAATGCAGACAATGACTATAATCAGGATTTCCGTATTTAATTTTTCTTAAACTTTGGGTGTTTAAATGTTGCTATGAAGGCCAAGTTCATGTTTGAAAAAGTTCTGTCCAGAGAAAGCTTATGTGGTGCCATTGCAAAAATTAACCTTCTAGAAGATAATGGCAAGGATTATTTGTTGCAAGTGGTATATGCAGTGTTAGATCTGTCTTGAGCAGAGATCAGACATTTTGTGGGGTGAACTGACGTTGCATGTGTGATCTTGCAGTTTTCAGGGAATAAAGAAATGCTGAGAACAGCATGCAAATTTTTCCTTTCCTAACAAAGTCTTTTAATATTTTGGAGATAGTTTACCTTCTTTATAATTGGACTGTGAATGTATGCATGTTCACCACATCAACTGAAACTGCCTATATTCTATTTTTGCTGTATTTCTCAGGGAAGAAGGTGTAGCAGTTAGGAATAGAGTGTCTTGTTACATGGTATTGTTATCCAGTTGATTTGTGTTTGCATGCACAGCCTGCAAAATGTTAAAAAGCCTGCTGTGATAGTTTTGGAAGAATTACGCAATATGAAAAAATCAACAATACTTTACTGCAGCTATCTAAGGGGAAAATCCCCATCTGCTTTCATCTTTAAATCCTCAACAGAAGAAAGCTATTTCACCTGGCTCCACACCCGTGTACTTAAAGTAAGGGCAGCTGCAGTTTACCGCAGTCTTAGCATCAAGGTGCTGTCCTTCCAGTTTTCAGATGTTGCTCTCTAAATAGTAGAATTGAAATGTTAAAATGTGTGTTGCAGTCTCAAGCTGCTAAGTGATTTCAGTATGTTTAATTATCAGGCAAAAAGCCACTGAGGGAATATTTACTTCAAACAGGAGGAGGGTTAGGTGTGAACCAGCAGAAATGTTCAAATCCACCTGTTGTCTAGAAAAGCTTCCTATGCATGTAAAGAAATTTGTGAAAAAAGCTCCTCCACTTTTCCTAGATCAATAAAACAATCCCTTACTGCTCTACGTTACCAGCAAAATTCTCATTTTTTTTTCATTAAAAAGTATTTAAAAAATCTTTTTAATCAAACCATATGAATTGTTCAACAGCTGTTGAGGGATTAAGAACAAATTATTCAAAAGATGTAACGCCATAGCATATCATCAATAAAGATGACATTGTGGGTGCAACCAACAGGGCAGTTTTGTGAGCCAAAGCATAAAAATACTGCCTGAAAAGACTGCAGATTGTCTGTAATTCCTCAAAACCGGATATATTCCCTGTCTGACTTTACAAGCAGCTCAGGACCCTTCTAAGTAATCTCCTGGCACTTGTAAATTATTCAAATAGTTATTCTTGTGTTCAAATACATTGTTCTGATTTATATTTGTTTTCTGCTTTGTAGCCAGAAGACAAAGACACGCAAAGCCATACTGATGAATCACTTTCAGGTAATGTGTCAGCTTTACTGTTCTACATATTTTATTCCTAGATTTTTCTGTGAAACTGCTATCTGTCATAACCAAGAACTGCCTGGGTAATCAATGCTTGTGGAGCTCATTTTATTACCAGTGTCATTTAGAGCTTCCTCTTTGTTCTAAAGGGGGTGGTGATCAATAATGCAGACCATACAAAATGTGTAAGTTGGGCTTTCCAAATACATCTGGTAAATCCACCTTTGGAAGAAATCTGTAAACAGCTACCTGGAGGGAGCAGAAGCTGGCGGTGGGCTGTGGGGTTTATCCTATAATTGGATGAGCTCAGCTGGGGCTGGGGTGTGTTTGGACGATATACAGCCCTGTTAATCTAACAGTGAACAACTGAGAATTTCCTGTTAATAAAGAAGCTTGTCCTATCATGTAGCATTAGGATCATGCAATTAGGTGGGTAGGTCATCATTTGCTCATCTGTATCTAACACAGGGCATCTTAGAAAAGCAGGTTTCTTAATAATGCTTTTGGTAGTCTGCACACGGTATAGCACAAGAAGCAGGTTGGTTTAGTTTTGTTTACCTATAACTGTGCCCTGTGTTGTCTTTACCCCTTCTTCCCTGCTTCTACTGGAGGATAAAACTTACGCTGGCATCCTTGCAAAGCAAAATAAGATGAAATTCAGATAGGGTGCTCTCCTGCCCTTTGAGCTCAGCCAGAACTTTGATTGGATTACATTCATTTTGCCTTGTTTGTGTAACTAAATCTTGGTATGAGTGAAGCAAGCAAATTTTGTCTCACTTCAGCAAGAGTTTAGGGTTCGCAAGAAGAACCTAATAGTTCACATATGTATTTCTGCAGAAAACAGCTGCAAGGCCTGTGGAATACCCGTGAGCAAAGATGTCACCAGAACATGTTTCCCCCTAACAGGGAATCTAGGCATTTGTATGAAGTTATGTGTCTGCAGCAGTGTTGTTGCTGCACGTCCTAACTTGTTGAAAACTTCAGAAGTTGTCTTTGGCCTGCTAAAAAAGCAAGCCGATGAGCAACATTACAAAAATAACAGTAGTCTGTTCTTCCCTTAAAAAAAAAAACAAAACACCAAAGTGCATGCAGAAGCTACATTCAGCTGAGACGCTTTTATCAGCACTAATATTCAGAATTAAAAAAAATCACAATGTGATGGTCTTTCTGGAATTTTTACACAGTCTGACAATAATTACTCCAAAGGAGAACCCAAACAGCCAAACAGAAAACCTTTATGAGTAGGTGGCACTGAGTACCAGATTTGCCCTTTGCCAGAGATACAGTTCAGGTCTCTTAGACCAACACTGATCTGGTGCTTGTAAATTGTGTCACTGTTTTCTGTTGTTGTTTTTAATCACTCTTTTCATCAGTATCAGTTTTCTTATCATAGTATCCCTTTTTCAAAGAGTTTTATCCCAAGTGGGACCAGTTACTGCCCTATTTCAAGCTATACAATGAAGCTGGAGGACAAAAGCTTTAGAAAGTGCTTTTAGGCTGCAGCTATTATCTACTACTCTTCGACATAGCGAACTTTCCCTGCCTTCAAAAAGGAGCAGGGAGAGTTAAGGTCATATCTGCAGCCAAAATGCTCAAACAATGCCCTACACCACTGCAATGTTAAAGGTCTTAGTATTAGTCTTTAACTGGAAGCATGACTAAAACTGATTTGTATGTGCTTTTACAGGTTATTAATATATAATATAGTCTGATAGCATCACATTGTTGACAGTGCTGGGGAGATATTGACTGTTGTGTGTGGGAGACCTCTAAACAGCACTTTTCAGTATTTGATGCAGATTTTAGAACCTATCACCACCTACTTACAGCAACTTGGTATTTTTATTTTTCTCACACATAGAGGAGTATGCACTTTATTCCTTTCCATAATGCGCATTTAAAATAGGCTTGCTTGGTAGAATAGGGACAGCCTTTATTGCAAGAGCCCTTACAAAGCAAAGGAACATTTCCAGTTTTTCATTGTGTTAAAGTACTAGATGTTAGTTGTGTTTGCAGCTGTCAGCAGAGATTCTCTTGGTGCAAATATTTCATGTTGTTATGAAGGCAGCAGTTCAGAAGTGCAAAGCCTTTTCCTTCATCCTACAACATATGTATACAGGATGCACAGAATGTGCACATAATCCTGTTAGTGATGTAAGCAGGGATTATGGCAGATTCGAGGAAGCGACATAGTTCCCAAAAACAAAAAAGGGGAATATCCCAGCTCACACACTGGGTAGAATTGCATGCCTTTTCTATAAAAGTATAAATATGGTGCTTTCAAAATACTGTCCTTTTGATTATAGACACTGAGTGTAGTGAAGAGAGAAGTCTTAGAAAGATCATTTCATAAGTATTTTATAAGGAAAGACATTATCATGTCACTATTCTTACTATTTCAGAAATGATTCACAGGAACATAATACTCTTCAACCCTTTGTGCTTTTAACTTTTTGTTCCTGGTGATACCACAGCAATAGATCCTAACTTCTCCCCATGTCATCGTTTTCACTGCAGATCTCAAGAAAACCTGCAAAGAAAATGGCACCTGCTCCTTGTGCTTATTCCGTGCACCGACCATCAGTGACATGCTCAATGATGAGGACTTATTGTACACAGTGAGGCTAAAGCTGGATCCCTGCCACCCAACAGTGAAAAACTGGAGAAATTTAGCAAGCAAGTGGGGGATGACTTACGATGAATTGTGTTTCCTTGAACAGAAGCCCCAAAGTCCCACCTTGGAGTTCTTGCTACGGAATAGTGACAGGACTGTGGAGCAGCTGATTGATCTCTGTAAATTTTATAAGAGAATTGATGTTGTGAAAGTGCTGCTGAAATGGGTGGAGGAGGAATGGCCCAAGAGAGGGAACAGAACTTACCAGAATGACTTCTAGGTCAAAGAAAGTTGTTAATCTGTACATGTTAAACACTGGGACTAGCTGCCACTAGTACGTGGGAAGTTTCCCTTGCAAGAGAGAGAGAGAGCCTGTACTGATGGTTTGTATACCGTGTAAGCTTTATGTACTGTATACACATATATATGTTCTGTGCCCCCAGGGTTGCAAAGATAACCTGCCAAAAGTGGATGGAATAATGCAGGTTGGGTTCTTGAGTCTACAAATGCCTTCAGTTCTTTGCTGCTGTTCGTAGGCTTCCTAAGCAGAAGAGGAGTGAAAAAGCCAGACTACTGGTTTTACTGCAACAGTTGTGAACCATGTCAGTTGTGTGCTGTTGCTATTGGGAAAGCCACAATTAGAAGGCAAGTCTCTTGGCCTTTCTGGCAGCCCTTCCACAATTTTATATGTTCTATGTAGTAGAAGATGAGGAGGGTTTTTTTTTTCTTCCTCTTTTTTAAATTTTTTTTTTTAAGCTTTATGACGCTGGTTTTGGCACAGGAACACCTCAGTGTTCCAAGCAGCAGTTTGGATTTGCATGTTACAATTAATTCAATGTTTCAATATCACATTCAGACACTATTAAGCTTTAAATCTCTTGTATAAACAAAAATAGATGTTAAACAAAACAATTATTTGCATACTTCTACATCATAGGGCATGTATTTGCTATAGAAGAAACCATGCAATTCAGAGATACTTTCCAGCCCATAACCACTAGGGACCAAAAAAACCAATTAAAATGCTTAATATTTAAAATCAGTTTCCAAAGTTTTGAAGAAAATGTACGCTATGAGCGTACTTACCTGTTTATCTCGAATGCCTCTCCCTTTGCAGTGTGAGGTGATGGCTAATGCCTCACCCACAGTATAATGTTAGTATTGAGTGTACTTCCCTTTTCACAGCCTGTGGTTTTCTTTACAGTCCCGTGGGTTAACCTACTTTCTCTCCCACACCAAACCAGTTGCACATGTGAAACTAGCACAAATTTATATATTGATGAAAGCCACTCTAATAGGAAATTAACAGGGGAATTCATCTACAGTCCAGGTGGATGGTTATTAAAGCACTTATGGTGGTTTAGACTGATGTTTTTCAAAGAATTTTGATACTCTGAATTACTCTGTTTACACTTTAAATATTTTAGAAATTGGTCTTTTTCCTACCATTCTTCTGTGTTCTAATGTTTAAAAAAAAAACTTCTGAAAAATCAGTTACACAATACAGTGTATAAAGTACTTATAGCTATAATGCCACACACAAAAACATTGTGAGTTAAACATACTTCTAGTTGTTACCCTTACTAAAAGCATCTCAGACAATACTAATATGTACATAGGTGTATATACCAAAGCACTGGTGAACAGTATGTCAAGATGTGGGGCAAAACTAGAATGGGGTGCAGGTTGATGCACTGTTTACTTTTCTTGAGTAGAAATGACTAAGAATTAGTAGCAAAGCTGAGGGAATTATGATGCTGTATACTGAGTTTCTTAACTGTAAGAGAATGAAAAGGGACCTCTAGTAATACTGTCCTATAGATACTGAGTGATACGGTTACAGAGGATCTAGAAGTAAAGACTAACATTTTCAATGTCAGGCATTAGTTCTGGTGTGACATAAATTATCTTTATTTTAGTGACTTCAAGAAGCTGAAAATCTAGTTTCAAGGTAAAAGACTGACCTAAATTTGAGGTTTGAATTTTTTAAAAGCTTGTGGAAGACCAGAATTTTTAATAACTTTTTTTTTTTTAACTATTCCTCGAAAACGCTGCTACTCTTTAGAACAGTAAGTTTTCTAGCCATATTTTAAAGAGGAAGTTGTATTGCTCTGTTTTGTTGGGGCTGCAGTTCAAATGTTTCATGTCCCTCTTCTAGGAAGAGGGGTTTCCCAAAAGATGTCTGTCAACTATAACTTTTGCAAATAATCTTCTGCCTTTAGTTAGGAGCTCTAGAATTAGCTTTGAGGACTACTGCCCGTGGCTGGGCTGCCTGCTACTTTCAATTTCTACAGAGGAATCCACTGCATATGGGCAAATAGCTTGTAATACAACTTGTCCAGCATATTCCCCGTACTTTAGGCCTGCTATATGCATGATTTAGGATCATGTGTCAAGTTGTTCTTCAGAGTGATGAGTGCTGGCACGTATGCCAAACAGCTTTTCTCCCCCGTAACATACCACAGTTCTATGTGTGTGGTATTATAGTATGCTCTGCTTTGGTAGGTCCAGTCCAGCAAGGAGCTGGACCTCTCACCTAAGACTCAGAATGGGAACATGAAATGATGCAGCAGCATTTCTGAGTCAAGATGTTCAATTGAAATCTACCCCTTTTCCTGTCTTCTGGCTAAAACTTGTGAAATTTTGAAGAGACACTGTTGTCTTGTGGAAATGAGTTTTGATCCCTTGAAGCTCTTGAACAGTCAATGTCAGCTGCAAGGATTCATGTCTGATGGAAATAAAGCTGCTTCTGAGAGTTCATATGTGGATTCTGCATAAATTCAGCACTGAAGGTTGAAAATGTTAGCCTTAAACTTCAACACACACTGGATTAGTATACTTGAAATATTTTTTTCCTCTTTGTATGGCATGAGTTGAGATGTACACACTTTTTTTAGTTTTATATCTGTTTACAAGATATTGGGTCTAAGTCTTCAGTTTATTCTTATATCTTCTGTTATAATGCATACTATTTTTAGAAGAAATATAGATTGTCAATGTTTGACTTTATTGTATTTGTTTTTATTACAGCTAGGAAAACAGCTGTTTTCCTTCCCACCAGTCAGCTTGGAACCACTGAACTATCAACTAGTTGTGCTGTGTAAAAAACATCGTCTTAAAGCATCTGTGTTTGCAACAGATACTGCTGTTCAAGAAAGGAAGATGCACTTTTTTTATCTTTTCCTTATGAAAAAATGAGTTAATTTTGATAAGATGATGAACAAAGATGTTTATCTAGAAACTTGCAGTGGAGTTACAAACTATAGAGAGGTATGAAACCTACACTGGGTGAACTCTTCCTGAATTAAAAACCAATCTGATAATGAAGGTTAGAGGATCACATGGACACTGTAAAGGCTCTACTAGACTATCAGTTTTGTTCCATTACATCTTTCTCCTATTCCTGTACAAGACTTGCTCTCCCTTCAGAGATTTCCAGGTCTTTGGTTGCCATCTCTGTGCCTGCAGGATAATCAGTGGCCCTTCCCACCCACTTCAGCTTCTATGAAGATGTCCAAAACACTATATTCTTTAATTCCTGCAGCTTTATCTAAGACATAGTAAGCCTGTGTTTGTTCTTCAACAGCAAAAGTACAGTCCTGTGCTCCAGGAGCCCTTAGTTCTGCTGTGAGGTCAACTATGGAGCATCCTCAACAAAACGGTGATAGTGTCCAGTTGCCTTATTCACTGCATGCACTTCCTTTTGATCTGTGGACAGGAATGTGAGATGGGTTTAGGGCTGTCCTTTGGAAGCCTACCATAAAGGATAGGGTAGTCAGCATGGCCCCAGGTGCTTGCTTGGAAGTAAGTTGTACAGAAACTGTAAACCATACTTCTTCCTGAGTCACTATGGAATAATGGAGAGCTGCAGCTCAGTCTGGGCAATGCTTTGTGCAAGAGACTGCATATTTTTCACGGTCTCGAACTGACTGCCTCCCACAGTTCCAAATCAAGCTGTTAGCAAGTAGAAAAAGATGTAAATTCTGCCTTACAGTGGTATAAGTTAGGGTAACAGTGTTGACTTGTGGCCAGACATAGTTGGAAATTGTCAGAGAACAGAGTCGTCTAAACAAGGTCAAAGAAAGTGCGTGGCATTTATAATAATTTAAAGAGCAACCTAATTCTGCAATTTTTGCAGCATATCATGTTCTCTGTCCATGAAGGAAAAGCAATTAGTTATTCATAACTAGTTTCAATATATCTTGTAAGTGTTAAGTTTTGGGTCAGTTTTGGACAGTAGGGCAGAGCACCATTAAATGAGGACTTGTGCTTATTGCCTGTTTTGAAATGCTTTTCCTTGCCGCTGAGCTCAGCGAGTCCTGATTACATCGCTATAGTCAGTTGTTAGCCTTAGCTGGGTAGGGAAAGTATGGATCCACTGGTCAGACAGGAACACTACAGGCAGCACTAAGAAGGATTTATTTGGAAAAGTGGAGTCTGTAGTATTTGTAAGCCTGTACCTTGGCCAAGAACTGGGACTGACTCCATCTTACAAGAAACTAATGGCAAAGAGGAGTTGACAGACCTGGGAAAGGCTTGCCTGTACCCTCTGTTGGGGCAGGGGCAATTAAACAGCTAGGCAGACTTACTAGTTGGTTTGATCTCAGTATTTTACCTTTGTAAAATGGTGATTCTTGATTTCTAAGGCAGGTCATTGGGGTAAACGTGTATTTGTTACTGTGGTAGTGACAGCCGCGTGAGAATCTTAAATGTAAGAAAGATAAAGCAGTGCAAGTTTTGTTAGAATGGGATCAGCAAGGTTGGCTTTGGCCTTTTTGAACTCCAACACAAAAGAGTATTGGTGTGTTGGGTTTGTTCAGGCTTTGTTTACTGGTCTTCACAGTGCTATGAAGATGAGAATTAAAACTGGAGAAGAGATGAGAAAGAAGTAGCTTCTGTCAGAAATAATTAGTGAGAAGTAATGTCTATGGTACTAACTTTCTTTTTCCTCTGATGTATGTACAGAAATAGTTTCCTTGACTGAAAATTTTAGTTATTTACAGCTGCATCTTTCAACTTCTTTTTTGAGAAAATTCCAGAAACAAGGTCAAATGTGTTAGTAACTTGGAAAATAAATGTTCTGTTTATCTGTGTACAGCATGAGATAGATACGCAACTTTACATATCCATATAAAGGTGCTTTTTTAAATTATGAGTTTGCTTGAAAATTACCCAATATTTAGTTTGGAAACGCTTTTTGTCTCCAAAAATAACCACAGTTTCATGCTGTTGATGACACAGAACACATCTAACAAAACTAAAAAGTTTCTTAACAGGAAGAGCCAGGATAAGAAATAGAAAGGGGCACCCAAATCCTTATGCTAGCAATAATATCTTGAGTCTAAGTTGAGGGGTTTTTTATGTTTGTGCCCAATATATGTGAGTTTCCCCCACTCCTCTCAAGCCTCAGTTCATTCACGATCCCATAAATAGTTTATTAGATTATTTTTTTTTTTTGTCCTGTTTACATTTGTCTCTACTTTCTCTGAAGCTGAGGAGTTCACCAACTCAAAGGTCTATTAAAAGCCTTTTCCCCTCTAGCCATCAGAAAACACCTACCATCTGGTGGTGAGTGGTGATACTACAGTCTTCTCATTTTTCACTTGAAAATGCAGCAATGCTGAGGGCAAAGGAGCCCATTGTAACAGCAGAGACCCTACAGGGAGATCCAAAGGCAACTTCAATAAGGATGATGGTGTAGCTAAGGCGTGAAGGTGTAATCCTAAGGTTCTTGGGTTTTGTCACAGTCTCTAGTTTGGAGAACATCACACAGTTTTTTGTTTTGCACAGATGTGTGATGTTTCTTTTTTTAATCTCACAAGGTAGATACGGTCTGAGGCACTATGTTTATGTAGACTGTGGCACGATCATCTTCTGCAGGAAGGAGACAGGGCAGGCATAGGCACAGGTTTGCCCTGGTATCTGTTGCAATGCAAATGAAGACATGATCCTGACTACTTTCAGAATCCTAGAGTGTTGTCTCATTGATTTTTAAAAAGAAGGGGCAAATATGTTTTAAGGGTTATATGGCCTATAATTGGTTTTCAAAAGGGCCAGTGCTTTCTCTGTAACTCATGTGTCCTTTGGCCTTCATACCTAATAGGTATCTTGTTTGCTCCTATGCTTCTCTTCAACCTTTTGCCTTAAAAAGCAGGCATTGCAACAAAAAAATAGACTACTTAGTAGTTTCTGAAGTAGCAGTAGCATTTTAAGCTTTTGAATGGGTAAGCCTGTTTAAAAAAAAAATAAGACTTTTTATTTTGTTCCATGTGATTTCTAAGATTTGTGCATTTAGGCTTTATACTGAAAACTGTAAGATCTGAATGATCACTGGAGTGAAGTGTTGACATTTCAAGGAAGAGTTATGGAAGGCCACTGATTAACTTGTTACTAAATAACAGCTGAACCAGCTGGGCTGTCAACTGAAACTTTAATCTTGGTGTACCAAGGAGTGGTGACTCATGTCCACTTCAAATCTAAAGCCTTTCAAAGAAGCTAGGGTAATAATTTCCATCAGAAAATGTTGTAATGCATAAATCCACTAAAGCTACGGAAGACACAATGTCAGGCTTTTGAGATCATATGAAGTCCTTACACATAAAATTTCTGCTGAAGAGTACAGTGTGCTAATACTGTATTAACTAGGGGAAGAAATTAATTATTCTGGTACCACAGAACAATATAAAAAAGATTAGCTGAGAGTAACTTACACTGGGCACATTTCTTAATGGGAACTAGTAGCCTACTTTGATTGCCTCACTGCAAAGCTAGATAACGTGTGTATCCATTAGCTTTGGGTGAGGACAAACAAACTTGTCATAACCCATATTTTTAATCTGTTACGAGCTTGTTAAGGACCCTTGATAAGACCTTCAGAGAGCCATTAAAGTTATTAATATTGAATGGTCATAGCATTACCATATAAGCAGTATGTACAGTGGGCAGAAGCCTCTGGTTTTGGACAGGATTTTACTTGAAGGATATTCAGACAGTGATTCATTAAAATATACTACATGCTACCATGGATCTTGTTGTGGAGGCCCAAAAGTGGTGTTATTGACCTGAAAATGAATTGGGCTAATTCATTGTCTGCTTACTCAGTAAGATGGTGCAATTGTAACCTTTGGTTCAGAAAGTCCTAAAAGGATGATGGTCAGAAGCTGAATGTGTTGTACTGCGTGCTTCCCTCGGTTCTCACTCTGCTCCTCTAGGCAGCTTGTGATGGCCACTCTCTATAATGGCTCTGGGTACGTGACCCTTGGACTTGATGTGGTAGAGCCAGTTTTGTCTCTACCAGACCACAGATGTCTTTTACCAACCTCAAAAGAACAGCAGTACTTAGGAAGCTGTTATGGTACTGTATGCATCAGAAAAAGGACAAGTGTAGCCAGCGGGGCACCCAACCCTACCCCTGGACTAAAGTCAGCGTAACTTTGGGCTTTGGTACGTAGGTTAGAAGGAAAGTAAATAAGCATATTTGAAGATTGAGAAACTGCAAGTAACCTATTACAGAAAGTGCTGGATAGGCCTAAAAAGGAAAAGCAGCCTCTTACTTAAAGGGAAGCATGGTGTTTTGAGTTGTGGAGAGCAGGAGAGTTGAACAAAAAGGGACCCATGAGAGGTTTTGAAAGGTGCTTTTTTGTGTCAAGTCTAGGGACTTCTCTTTTTTAAGTATCTCACTGTTAATTGGTGGAAATTTTATAATTGGAACTGCGTATAAAATACTGGGCCAAGTAAGTATGACTGTGTATGCTGTTACCCTGACTTTGGGCAATGACTTGCTGCCCTGAGAGGTACAGGTTATAGGCTGGGAAGCAAGAGCACGGGCTCTGTTTAAGAAGTCTTCTTTGAGGAAGCAGGATAGCATGTAATGATATACTTTCGGGCGCTCTGCTGAAAAGTGGGAGGAACTGGAGAGCAGGAGCAGAGAGCCAAAAGGCAGCAGACAGCTAAGGCAGCTAGCAGAGCCAGAGCGCTGCTGGAGTAACTCTCAAAGGACAGAGCAGCTTGTAATGCTGCTGGGCCTGGTGCAGTTGTGTTGCAGACCTGCTGCCCAGCAGGGAAGACACCAGCCTCTGCTTTGGAGAAGTGCAGATGTAAGATGAGGTGTTGACTGCAGAAAAAAAGGAGCAAACATAGCAGCTCCTTTACCAAGAAATTACAGGATGGCTCAAAATAGTCTACAGTTGTACTCTTCTTTTTCTATCCAATAAGGTGGCGTTTGTTAAGCCACCTGACTGAATATGTGAGAAGGGGTTAAAAAAGGGGGCTGGTCATCAGTTTAGTTCCATTTTCACAGATTTCTGAGTGGGCTTTAACTGTTACTTAGCATGGCCTGTCTTGCTGTCAGAAGCTTACACTGAAGCATGCTACGATTATACAGGTGATTGTAACAAACTATATCAAATCCAGTTTTGCTGACAACAGACACAGTGAACACAATAGTTATGTAAACTAAAAATTAATTGTCACTATTAGACTCAATCACATGGATCCAAAAGCTCTGTGTAAAATGACGCTAGACACTATCAGTCTGTCCTAATTAGTGGGTTGTGGTCTGACACTGCTCTCAAATTTTAAGTCCCTCTCTTCTCTGAAGTGGAAAGGGAAAAAGGAATGGAAAGCTAAATCTGTAAAAGATCACATTACAGTTTTTAATGAGATGAATCAAAGCAGTTCTTGGTACCCAAGAGGGAATATGTAAGATTTGGAGATCACCTAATTATCACTGAAAATGAGCAGGAAGTTCATAAAGGCTGTACCCAGTAGTGCTGGTTGGGTATGGTAGCAGCTGACGTGCAGCAACATCTCCTGCACTGCTGGTGTCTTGTGTTTATATTCCTCTCCCAGTTCCTGTGGTTGAGGCAGGAAAAGCAGGTAAAATTTCTTGGGGTTAAGAGGCTCCTCCCTCAAATGCTACCTTTTGTCCAAGAATAGCTGCTAAATTAGCTTCAGCTTGAAATTGTCTCCCTCTGTCTTGACAAAGCACTTCTGTTTCTCCAGCAAGCAAAACTCTGCTGGAACATGGGAAGTCAGAGTATCCTGACAGGATAACACAGAGTCCCAGCAATCATAGAATCATAGAATTGCATAGGTTGGAAGGAACCTTTCAGATCATCTAGTTCAACTATCAATCAAACTCTTGACAAAACCCATCACTAAACCGTATCTCTAAGCACTATGTCTATCCGTCTTTTAAATGCCTCCAGGGATGGTGCCTCAACTGCTTCCCTGGGCAGCCTGTTCCAATGGTTGTGTGCAAGTCGAATTGTAGCTTTAAAAGCAAAAGCCTGAATTAGGACTTTGACCGTGGAAATAAGGGAAGACTCTACTATTTGCTGTCATGGTGCTAAAAATAGCAGTTACAAGAAATCAGCAGGAAAATGACAGTCTATGAACAAAACAACTGCAGTGTAGTGCAAGGCTACTCAAGCTGTAACCCGACTGACTCATTGTCAATGGTGCATTAGGTTTGGGAGTTGAAATAGGGATTTTCCTACAAATTTCACAAACTGCCTATGACTCAGCCTTCAAAGGCTGTTAATCAAACAGCTGTTCTGCTTCAGTAAAGAACTGGTGCATGCTTTAAATCACTGTTTCCTTTGCATTGTTTCTTCCCAAAAGTGGAAGAGCTCTGAGGCAGAAGTAGTAGTAAAGTAGTAAAACTTTATTTTCTGTGATTCTTCTAGAAACACTTCCATTTATTGCTCCTCCTTTCAGCATCACTACATTTTTATTACAGCCCTTCAGCATCTTTCCTGTCCTTGTTGTTTGACCTGAACCTGCTTCAAACCTGCTTTGAGGTTGCTTTCTAATGCTGAGAAGTGAAGGCATTTCATGTAATTCTGTCAGTCTGGTTTTATCAAAATTTTTTACTCTTTAAATTAGAATGCCCAGAACAATAGCTTCAAAGGAAAACTAAGTGGTAGTTCAGGCTCTAGAACTTTTTCTTTATTCTCTTTTAAAAAAAGTCTAGTGGAATTTTTTAGAACAATTGAATAGCAGGCTTTTTGCTATCACCTGACTACAGGCAATAGTTCTTGGTCCTCTCTCAAAACCATGCATGATCCTAAGGTATCTTTCCCCAAGCGATCTGCTTTGCAGCTCTTTAATCTGAATAGCTCATTTCTGCAGTTTTCCTCAAAAGAAATGTTGTCATACCTTTCTGTGGATCAGTCCTTCAGATCTGATATAGGTGTACCCTTTAAAGCAGCAATCCTACAACTATTAGCAGAAGTCTAGCAAATAGATATGATTTGGTATGGTTTGTTTCTTGGTTTTTTTTTGTTGTTGTTGTTGGTTTGGTTTGGTTTTTTGTGTGCTGGTTAATTGTAGAAGACTGGATATTATCTAGCTAAGATATGGAAATGGTCTTTGTGACAAGAGTGGCTGAATACCATTCTAACTTTGCTATACAGCCATGTGCACTGCTCCCTGCAAGGCAAAGAAACACTGAATGTCTGTAATTGAATAGCATACAGTGATTTAATTTTGTAGACCTTTTCTGTTGCAACCTTTATTTTTGTGCTTACCTTTCCCCCATCCAGCCTATGAACGGGGGAGCTTTAAATACTGCTTGTCTGAGCAGCTTGTTGCTACACAAGCTGTAAAACTACTAGGGACTTCATTGCCCTACCTGCTTACTAGGCTGAAACAGCCAAAAGCACCTTAGTGAAGCCTGTGGGGGAACAGGAGGATAAAAGCATGTCCTTAGTGCTGCGGGTATAAGATTGGGGGCGGGTATAAGTTTCACAGGTTTCAAAAACTCCACAGTCCTGGAGCAACAAATGGCCCAGTCAGCTTTGAAAACTGCATTTGGGTCAGGTCACAGTGCGGTCCCAAAACTCATGGGATTGTTCACCCGGCGTGCAAGCCAGTAACACACAGAGTCGAAGTATTAGCTATTTATTAGAAGTTCTGGGCAGAAAAGGGTGCTAGGGGATATTTCCACAAAGCTAGCACACCCAGCATTGAAACAGTCATTCATTTATACACTGTAAATTAGCATAATTAACATATTAATTGTTTATCAGCTTTTTACTGGAGCTTATAATTCCTTACCTTCAGGCTGATTGGTGTAAAATGTCCTCTCGAAGTTGGGATACCCGCCTCCGCTGGAAGACCCTCACCCACTGAGCCTGCGCAGTAAATTAAGAGACAGTACCTTTAATTGAAGTGGGTGAGGGTCTTCCAGTGGAGGCGGGTATCCTAACTTCCAGAGGAGTGGTTTTTCATACTATAATTAGTCAAGTTCACCTTAAGGACGCGTTTCACGCCAAGTTTCTTGGGCGATCAGCCCCCTGAAGTTTCTGCTACCTGTTTTTAGGTCCTTTTGTTCCTTCTATCCCATTGTCTTGTCAAGAGTCATTTACCCAAATGATTTAGAGTTACCAGTCACAGAGGTTTGGATATCGCGTCCAGCTAGGAGGAGATGGGCTTAGGCTGCAACAAGGGACCTACAGAGGAAACACGAAGCACAGAAGCAGCGAAGGGTTTGCGGGGGAAGCTTGTGGGCAGCGTTAAGGAGGTGAATTAACTTCGCGACCGGTTGTTACTTTAGCACTCGTCCATCCAGGGCGGGTGGGGCGGCTCGGCTTGGGCCCCGCCGTCCCTTCCTCCCCGGCTCACGGCACACCCGGGGAGTCGGGCGCCCTCCAAGGGTAGCAGAGCCGGGCACGTCGGGACCGGGACGGCCAGGCCCGGGGCGGAACCGGCGTCCGCCCTGACGTTGGAGGCGGCCGGAAGCCGTTGGGAGGGGCCGGGCCGGAGCCGGGGCAGCTGGCGGGGGGGAGATGGCAGCGCCGGGCGGCTTCAGCCGGCGGGTCTGCAGGCGGTGCTAGTCACGGAGGTAGGTTGTGGAGAGAAAGAAGAAGCTTCCCGTGAGGGGGGAACCGGAGGGTAAAAGTAGCAGTAACCGTCCCCCGTCCCCCCTCAGCGTGTGTGTGTGGGGAGAAGGGGCCGAGGGAGGAGCCTGGGCTTCCTCGGGGTGCTTACGGACGAGGTTTCTGGGTGAAACCGGTCCTCTGTCCTTCCACCGTGCTGTAGTGTCGGGTTAATAGCGGGGAGTCGCCACTAGTGTTTTGTGCTCTAATTGCTTGCAGATATTCAGAAGGTATCTTGCTTATCCTCTTTGCAGAAGTCTCGTTTGCCTTGGTGTAAAATATAGTTTTGACTATAAAGTCTAACCTGAGTTATCCTCGTGAAAGATATTTTCTGCATGTCATAGGGGGGACAGCGTAAAAGCTGGTTGTTGGCCTTCCTATTTTCCTGTGGGGTTTTTTTTGTTGTTGTTGAAGAGGTTTGCAGCTGCTTTACAATGTAGTCAGGAAACCTTCACTTACAGTGTTGCAGACTTAAACTTTGGTGTAAAGCGTACTTGTGATAGAAGGTTACAGGAGAACCTTGCAGTTAGTTGCATGCCCATCTCCTGTTTTGTGAAACAAAGCCTGAATTGCAGCTTTCCCTCATTTTTGTTTGTTTATTATTTTTTTATTGAGAAGGTCACAATAAACCCCTCAACCTGTCACTTTGCCATAGTGCCACTGTCGGTCTGCCAAGACTGCCAGTCCATTCTGTTCTAGGGTCCTTTGTCCGCAGGATTTACATTGCTGCTGCACACCCAGGGAAGTCAGCAGGCTGCTGGACACTGAGTTGTAGGCATGGGTTTCATTTTTTGGGGTCTGCTATTGGACTTTGCAATGCTAAAGTCAGAATTATTGTTTGCTTTGGTCTTGATTTCCTCCTTTTAAAAATGAAAATAATGAAATTTGCCTGCCTTTGCATATTCCTGTTGTGAATTGATGGTGGTATCCCGTGAGAAGATCAAAGGGGCAAAATAGCTATGCAGCATAGGCACCTTATGTTCTCTGAATTACATTCTAGGCACTGGCCGTAAGTAGGAGAATTAATATCCCTCTGGCCCAAATCTCCCACAAGATAAGCCAGATGTTGCAATGGGCCACTCTGTTGAATCATTGCAGATGATTAATCATAGGGCCCTGTGGAACATGTCATGGATATTGGGGTTTTTTTGTGGTGGTTGTTTGGTTGGTTTTTGTTCTTCTTTTTTTTCTTCTTCTTTTAATGTTGCTAACAGTTGTCACACAGTAATGATGCTAGAACCATCACCTTTGACTTTTGCCATGTCTGCCTGTCATCACCACACAGTTTGCATGTTACTTTATTTCTCCAGAATGTGCAAGAAATAATTGCTTAGTAGTTTCAGTTGGGCCCTGAATTCTAGTCACTTCATTAGAAGATTTGCTAAAGGAATTACAGTGTAGCTGGATATACTCACAAGTTGTTGTTTCATTTCTTATTAATGCTGTGCATTTAATGCAAGTTTTACAAACTCCTCTAGTTATTTGAGGAGTTCAGGGATTGTATGTGTCAGAGGAAGAAACATAAAACACCCTTTGCTTCCCTGCTATGTCTTTGCCTGGTATTTCTTAACTTTATATAAGACAAAACTGGAAAAAGCAAGACCTAGGTCTTGTCTGCCTTGGGAAATCTGGGGATAGCACAGAAAGTGTTAAAGAAAACAGAAATGGTTGTTTGCTTTGTACTGTGTATCTTTTCACTGTCTGCAGACAAGTGTCAGCTGCAAGTGGAGAGCTATTAGGGCCCAGCTGAGGGGCACTGAATTATCAGTGTTCCTCTGTATAGTGATTTTTACATGGGATTCTATCTCAGTATACAGGAAGCATACAGGATTCTATCTCAGTATATCTCAGGAAGCTGCTGATGACATTGTGTACCTGTGTGCACTGTCCCTTGTTAGGGTGGCATCTTATTTCTTTAAGCAAGCCTTTAGTTTTTGTATTTCAAAACCCTGGCAAATATATTGGAAATGAAAGATGTTTGCATAATTTGTTGTGCTGTTTAAAGTTATACCTCGAAGGGTTTCACTACATGTAGTGTCATTTGTTTCTTTCTAATTAAAAGTTTTGTTTTTTTGAAGGGATCCCTCCTTTGGTGCTGCCTGACCAGTGAATCCTTTAAATACGCTCCAGCAGTGGTCACACAGAACTGACAAACTTAAACTGCAGGAGGGAAGATGATGTCCTTGGATGGACCACAGAAGACAATCAGTAACCCGGTAACTCCCCTGTCACATCAACAACTCCTCCCTTGGGAAATGGGACTTGGCTGTTTTATGTCAATAGTTAGTACTTACACTGTTTTGCACAGTGTGGGCTGTTACTGAGAGCTCTTTGTGTTTGAGGTGTTTGAGGAAGAATGTCACAGGTGACACTAGGAGCTGATGGTGTTTACAAATTGTGCTGTAAGCAAACGGACATGTAATGCACAGGACTTCCAAAACAGGAAGTTCTGTTGGCCTTGGAGGGTAATCCCTTTTCATATGCAGCTTATTGGATGTCTGGCATTTTCACAGAATGTGCTGGATTGAAAGTGAAAGTATGATAAGCAGTGGTTTCACTCCTAATTCTCTGTAAACATGGGTGGTGCCTGTCAGCCCTCATGAAATGTTTTTTTGTGTATGGTGCTTGTAACTTCAGTCTCAACAATTAAACTTGGAATCTTTTTCAATAGGTGATATCTTACCTTACAATAAATCATGTTTTGTAAGGAAGACTTGAGCTAACACCATTCAGCCATTGCAGAGAGTGGACTTGATGGAATGTTGTTTGCATAGCTTAGCATCTGGAGACTTTCTCTGAAAAGCTCTAGTATTCTCATGATCTGCCAGCAGTCTGACACTGGCATGTAGCTAAAGGGGTGGGCAGGAACTGTGCTTTCATTGTATCTTTAAAAAGGTTGTTCCTTTGAGCCTGCAGGAAATAATATTTTTAACATCCTGTGCTAAAATTCTGTAAAAATATCAAAGTCTGTAGAGTATCTATGTGAAGTATACAGTAGTGCAGATCTGCACAGGACTTCTGTATCTATTGCAGCTTTGCACTGATGCATACCTGTGCCCTCTGTGACTCTGTTCAATCCCACTATATGTTCACTGCTTGCAAAGTGCATAGAGTGAGGGATGATGTGGGAATAGCTTCAACCTGCTTCAAAGAACCCAGCTGTGAGAGGAAAGCAAGCTGTGTGGAGATTAACTAGAAGGTGGAAGGACTGAACTGCAAAAGAAAAGGGAGGATGAAAGTTGGTAGATAGGGATTTTGTTGGGAGAGGAGGATAAGGAAGGGTTTAGGACAAATAACGGGTGTAAGGGAGACAGTAAGAGTTCAGCAAAATTGAATGGCTGCAAGGGGACTGATGCGTATTCTGGGTGACAAGACCAGGCTGGAGAATATAAAGGGGTAAACTAGGCCTTAGGGGTCAAGAGTCTAAGGTAGGAATAAGTGTGAGTTTTTGGGATTGGAATATGGAGGCAGAGGTGGGAAAGAGAGTGCTGATAACCTCCGGACAGGCTCCAGATAGAGCAGGTTGCACAAGGCCTTATCTGAAATTTTCTTTGAGCATGGCATTGACACCAGAGGTGTCTTCCAACATCAGCCCTTCTGTGATTCTGTAACCTGTATGATATCACAGGTTGATGTACTTACTAGGGATGGAGGAGGGCAGGCTATGAAGATTAAGAGCTTTATTACAGGTTTGAGTCTGAGACTTATTTCTTCACTACAGTACTGTTCTGAATCATGTAGAAAATCCTGCTTTCCTCTTTATGCCCTTTACTACACCCATTTGTCAAGAAATGTTGTCATGCCCCATCTGATGGGGCAGCAGTCTGCTACCCAGCAAGCTGGATGAAAACTGTGTTATCTCAGTCCTTTCCTCTGTAAGACCATAATCTGTCCTCTTGTTTTATGAAAACTGGCAGATGTTACAAAGAACTTGGTCTTCGAGACCTCTCAAACTCGGTTGGCATTGACCAGTTGGCTTCAGAGGTAATTTTTGGAGGTTTGAAAGAGAGCCAGGATGCTGGTAGATCATGTGATGTCACAAGCATTACTAGGAAAAATTAGTAGAAGAATGTCTTGAGATGTGAGGAAATTATAGGCACATTCTGTGATGACAAACCCTCATTAAGTCAGTGGTATTGCACCCAGGAAATGCTCTATTATGGCCTTGCAGATTGCATGTCTGAGCTTTGGAAGAGTTGATGGGCCAACATTCTTTTCTCTTAAATAAATACATACTTTTGAATAGAAAGAAGGTTTTTTTTGCTACAGCTCTCTTCCAGGGGTAAATAACTTTGATCCACTAGAGTCCCAGCATCCCTGGCCTGGGTCTATATATTTCTCTCGTTCGTCTTTAGAGACAGCCAGTAATTTATTACTCTATTGCATTGCTCAGAGCTACTAGCCCTCAGGAGCAGTGTGTTAAAACTAAAATAATCAAGATACATTTTTTTCTTATTTATTATTATTGTTCTTATTCTTTGAATAAAAACAAGCCTCTTGTGTTTAGCTTGTATATTAAGGAGTGAAGCTACTACCAGTAAGTAAAGGGATTTCAACCTATTTATTCTTTCACTTTTAACACGTAATTTCACTTTTTGGTCCTCCTCTACTGCACCTGCTTAAGTCAATAAAAATACATGAGACTTAAACCAACTTGACTATTCGTGAGCTTACGCTTGAGAAGCAAGTTCTTTATGTCTGTTTTGCTGATGTAGAAGATGACTGCAAATTAGGTTTTGTTCACCATGTGGGTAGCTGAGAAAGGAAGTGGAGAGAGGGCAGAAAAGGATGTGTATCTACTGGCAGAAGTGATCAACACTCTGGGTTTAGATAATTTTTGCTGTCATTCCCCCTTCCCTCCTCACAAATTCACAAGAATAAGTGTCAGCGAACACTTTTCATATCTTCCTATTTTGCATGATTATATATATAAATCTCAACTTGTTTTTTTACAGTCCAGTGTTCCATTCAAGAGTGTATTTCCAGTCTGTCCATTTTTTCTTGTTAGATTAGTGTCACTCTTGTTTGCAATTGATGTTTCATTTCAAAGGTCTCCTAAAATCTTACACACTGTTCCATAGATCAGGGATTTTTTTGGGGAAAAAAAAAAAAACTAAAAAAAAACCTTGGCAGAGATTTTTGTCTGTTAACCAAAGCAAATGCAATATTTGCTACCATTTACTTCATTTTGCAGTCTAAAGCACATGTGATGAGATGCAGACTTACAGCTTTACTTTCAGGTCAGTCTCCCGTGAACTTCCGCAGTTTTCTATTAAGGTGCTCCCCTTCCCTCCCTAAAATTATGGGTGCGCCATCTGATGGTCAGGGTAGGGTTTCTGTCAGCATGTCTGAGCCTTTGCCAGAGAGCTGTGCTGGGGCGTTTGGGGTTTTTATTTTTTTTATATATATATTATATATATATTTTATATATTATATATTTTTTATATATATATATATATTATATAACTGACTTGTCCCCTCACGTGGCTTAACAACTCCTACCATGTTGCCATTTCACATAATGTGCATGTGTTACCTTTTCCACCTATTGATGTGGAAGAAAAAATAGGCAGGGCCAGACTGCGTACCATAGATACCATAAAGACCGAGACCCCTGAACGGGGCTATTTCAGTGCACCTTGCACGTCTTAGGTCATTAGGATGAGGTATTTTTTTGTGTTTGTTGTGTACTTTTTACTAAGAAGACACTGTGACATAGTCTCTTCTTTTCCCATCACTGTTTTCCAAAATGGACCAAGAACAAGCAAAAAGGCAGCTGCTGTAGTCCGGGGTCAGAAGGGTTGTAGAAGGGGCTACTGCTACCAGCAAAGGGCTACTATTATCAGCCCTTGGCAATGACCTAATTTGAAGTGAATTCTCTTCATACTCTATTAAAAGCAAGGCAATAAAATATTACCACTCTTCCTTTGAGAACTAGGAATGAAGGCTGGAAACTTTAGTTCTAATTTTGAGAAGCTTGGTTTTCATAGGTAAAACTCTGCTGGGTTTCTCCTTCCTGTTTTGGTGGGTATTTGGTGCTTCTCTACTGTTTCTTTTAAGTAAAATGCTAGTTGTATTTCTTCTAATGTGCTAAAGCCCTACATGATTAGGTATTATAATATTATTTTTAAAACTGTTCTGGTTTTTTTTGCCTCCATCACAAAATGTTATTTGAATCTTGTTAAATCTTTTTTCCGCTCTTCTAGATCATTCCATATGTTGGCACAATACTTGGTGGCCTTGTTCCTGGAGAGCTGATTGTGATACACGGGACTGTTCCTGATGATGCAGACAGGTAGCGGCTACAGTGTCACTTCTTGCAGTGTCACTGTGCGAACAAATATGTTATGGATAAAATGTTTCCAGGATTCTGCTTATGATGGCACACAAAGGCTTGATTTAAATCCTTGTGATGGTATCAGAGTGAATACAGGCTTAAGTGGTTAATGAAAGCTTTGTGATGAGAGGTGGAAGATCAACTGATTTTTTGCTTTCTGATGATCCTCTCTTCTCTTTTTGCTTTGCCTACTTTGAGAATGTTTTTTTTTTTTCCCCCTGTCGTAGCATATGTCTGCTTGTCTAAAGAGATTGTCTGAGACTAACAAAATCGATAATGAATGTGTTGCATGAAGTAAATAACTTTAACTGGGATAAGGAGGTATGAACTATTGCATGTGTCCAGTACGGGGGTTCTTTTCCCTGACTTTGCCCAAGGTTCATTTGGTTATTCTACTGAAGATGATGGGAGGGAAGGTGGTGAATACAGTGAGGAGGAGTTCACATGATGTGAATGATGACCATTAAATAAATACTTAAATATTTTAATTCCGTGCAATAAATCATGGGAGAACCTTTCACAAATGTGTAGTTGGACAAATAGATGTTTGGGTTTTTTACCCTCATACAGCAACACTCATTGTATTTGTCTGTTCTGAGACTCCACAGTAAAACACAAGTGTGTGGAACTTTTAGGTGATTTTGTGACAGACTGAGCTGAATGTGGTTTGTCTTATTTTTATGATTAGGTTCCAGGTGGATTTACAGTGTGGCAGTAGCATAAAGCCTCGAGCTGATGTGGCATTTCATTTCAACCCCCGATTCAAAAGGTCTGGCTGCGTTGTTTGCAACACACTGGAGAGGGAAAAATGGGGCTGGGAGGAGATCACTTACGAGATGCCCTTTCAAAAAGGGAAGTCATTTGAGATTGTCATCATGATTTTAAAGGATAAATTCCAGGTGAGTCTGGGTCAACTCTTTATCCATAGCCAGTTGTCAGGCAAATAAGAGAGGTATTTTGTATACTTACAATAAATAGTTGGAAGCCTTGGTTTCTCTGTTACATAGGTATAGTCTAACTACAGAAAAGTTTAGAAGCTTTTATTAAAGAGGTGCTAAGTAAATCAGACATTTAATTTTGTATTGTTTCTCTCTAAGTTGGATGACTAGGCAAGTAACTTCCTGCCATGGCTAATGGCTACTCCACCCTTCCATTCTTATGTGCAAAGGGCTGACCTTAGGGCAAACCTCTTTTGGGACAATCCTTTTGGAGGAAACTTGTGAGATCTATTTGTCTTTCTCTGTTAGACTGCAATAATAGATTCTGTTAGGTTGACAGTACCTGGTAAGTGATCAGGTGATAGAAACAAAAGGTATGAAATGCAAATTTTAGTGTAGTCAAATAAATTCCCCTCATAGTAATGGAGAGCTCATCATAGATGAGCTGAACTTAGTTGCTCTGAAATTTCTAGGACATTCCCTGCTTTGTACCAAAACAGTGTAAAACAGAGATACATACATATGATTTGATATATGGCTGGTGTGATGTATGTTTAATACAGTTTTCCTATTTTGTTTCCTATCTCTTTAGGTGACTGTAAATAAGAAGCACTTGCTGCTCTACAACCACAGAATTAGCCTTGACAGAATAGATACTCTTGGAATATATGGCAAAGTGCAGATCAAAACTGTAGATTTTGTTTCCAATGTAAGTTGTATAGACAGATGACTTGTTAGATTGCTTTTCTCTGTCTTGCTAAACTAGAGTAGGGTTTATGGTGAAAAGGAAGTAAAGAAAAGTGGCTACAGAGTCTAATGTCAGTAACAAGACTTTTTTTCCCCAGAACTGAACATGCGAGTATCATGTGAGGATCTCTGTCTTCCCTTTTTAGTCTTGAGGTTAGAGGCAGAAGGATGACAAAGTTCACAGCTTACAAAGTTAACAGGACAGATACTGAATCTGGGAATGGATTAGACTTTTGAAATACTGCAGGAGCTCCAAAATGAACTCTCAGCATTCAGTGCTTCTAAGTGATGAGTTCAGCCAGGCCTGTAACTTGTGACTTGGCTTCCAGTTTCCAAGTTCAGCCACGGCTGGAACTGCTTGTACACATAACCCAGTTTTTCCTGCTAAAATGACTGAATTATTGAAGTAAGTGGTAAGTAGGAGTGTATGTGTATTTCTGGGGGGAGAAGAAATGTCCTTTTTCTCAAGAAGACCTTGTGGCTTCACTTGCACTTGGACCAAACTGCAGTGAAAATAAAGCGCAGGCAGTGCTGTGCTTCCTCTCAGCTGCCAGCTGTGCTAGAGGAAGTAAACCAACAGGGAGGAATTGAACAAGATGTTTTCCCCTGTGCAGAAGGAAAGATCCTTCTGCTCTGAAAGGATGAGACTTCTAGAGCAGAAATGAAAGGTGATAAATTCCAGGGAGGTACAGAAGGTGAATGCCTTTTCCCTTTCTTCCTGCCACTCACTAAGGCAGCCTACCTACTCCTGTGTAATATTCTGGGTCTCTTCTGCCCCATCCTCACTACATTGTGTGTAAAACTTGGGTCTCATGCTGACAAACATCAGGTCTAACTCGGGTCAGCGGACTAATAACTGTATTGATGGGAGGTGGAGATTTGGGCCTGAATGAAATGGGGTCTAAACTTTAAAGATAGGTCTACTCGCTGATCATTTGCAAAGCCTATGCACAGAGTTTTGTGGGCCCCATCACTTGGCCATGTTGCTTCAAAGCTGGTTTTGGAGGACTGACTCCAAAAAGAGCTTGGGGGCAAGCAGACACTGTAGGTTGGTTTCTATCCCAAGCACAAAACAAAGCAGAGTTGCTTTAGTCTGTGGTTGCTGATGCTGTATCTTTTGGGGAAGAAAGGAATGGAGAATGGCAATTGTTTCCTTTGTCTTTGCTTCTAATATACTCTTCTGAGGAGGAAGAGGGAGGCTTGTATTGAAATAAACAAACTGAAGATGCAATCTGCCAGAGCTAGGCTGGAACTGTTTCTCTGCATGGCCATGTTGCTCATATGCCTTTCCCATGGGAAGGGACAGGGATGCAGGGGGCTGCTTAGAATCCCAAGGTCCCCTGCATGGACTTTCCCTGCTGGTATTCCTACCCCAGTAGGGAAAGCTCAGTGGGTACCCTCAGATGCTAAGGGGTTAACAGTGCTCTGACTGTTAAATAAGGATTCAAACTGTAATGAGGTGGTCTTTAGAAATCTCCATTTGGCTTCAACAGTTATCTTCAGGACTTTCCCTTGGTTTTTAGGGGTTTGGCTATTTTTTTCTTTACCATAGCCCTAGATTTTCATGTTAACAGTTCACCCTTCAAAGCAGCACAGATCCATATATGGTTCTAAACCAACTTTAACATAAAGTTCCACGATGTTAGCAATGACATCTAAATATCTCTCTTTCTGCAGTCTTTACAAGGCTCTCAGCCAGCATGTCTGGGAGTAACAAACACAGAAAATGTACGTATCTTTGTAAAAGGTTGAATGAATGTTCCTGTTATCTGATAAGATAGTTAATGTTGTTTGTTTTCTCTTGTAGGGGGAAATGCCAGATGGTTCACAATTCGTAAGTGTCTCATGTAGACTTGTGGTCAATGTGAAGAGTAGAAAAAATTGAAATAAAAACATCTCAGTTATTCATGAAAACACATGCATAGAACAAGGGAATCAAGAATCTACTGGGAGATGATAATCAGTGAGGTTTTGTTAGAGAGAAATCCTCTTTTCTGCTGCTAGTAAAAGTGAGGCTATTTGTAAAATCATATAGAAAATGCAAAAGATGGCAGCAGCAATCTTTTTATGTCAGCATCCACAGCCATAAACACAAAAATAAAAAGTGAGGTACCTACAGTTTTAAAAAAACAAATGACATTAAAAACGTTTTTCAAATAAGCATACTTACTTTTCTCTACCTTAGGGGATACCTGCAAAAATAAAGCATTCTGCAGTCATATTGCGTCAAATGGCCTTATGTTAATGTGCATATCTTGGAACCTGTCTGGCTACATCCTCCTCTTGCTGACAGATCCATGCTTACCTTGTATACACTTCGGGTGGCTGGATGCAAGCATTGCACCTTAGGGCTGGAACTGGCACCCAGCTAAGCGTGGAGCACAGACAGAGCGAGCGCTCATCTTTTTGCAAAAAACTGTGCAGGTAGATGGTATCCAGGCTGGAGTAAGGACCACACTCAAACTGAAAAGGGGTTGGAGGCCAGGAATATATACAAATAGAATTTGTGGAGAAGGTGAAGTTGCAGTGAGTGCCATGATTTTAGTTGCCTTGTCACTTGACAGTCTGCCTTCTTCAGTCTTCTCAAAACCAAATAACATGCACTATTGTCATTTGCAAGTGGTGGACTTCAACAAAAAAATAAAGGTGAAGTACTTCTCCATTCACTCCTTTTCCCTGATCAAAATTAACTACTAACATGATACAAACAAAAAAAAGGTAAATAAAATACTTGCACTGTCTATCATTATGAACTGGTGCCAGAAGGACAGAATACTCAGTGACCCTACATCTACAACTTATGCCACTGTGGGCTACACACCTAGCACAAGTCTTTTTTTTTTTTTTTTTTTTTTTTTTTTTTTTTTTTAAAGGATAACTGAAGCTTTCAGAGAGGAGAGGTCAGGATGTCTGTATCACATAATTACGTGATACAAATTTATATTAGTGCAGAGAGTTTCATGCTTGCTTTTTTTTTTTTCCTTCTTCATCTCCTTCCACTGTTAGTGGTGTCAGAAGTAGTTGTAAATGTTTATTTTGAACCCAAGGTTCTACAGAAAAAATGCACGACATTCATATCTTTATCTCAGTGTAACTTTTCTACTATAGTATTAGTATCCCAGAGCGTGTTAGGAATAACTTTAGCTGTGAGTGCAGATTCATAAATTTCTTCCTGCCATAGTAAAGCTCAGCTTGTATATTGAAAAAAGTAAGTCAGAGTCAAAATTTTTACTGGTGATGTACTTCCAGGGAGTTCCTTACGTTGAGAAACTTGATGCTGCACTTTGTCCAGGATGCACAGTTGCTATTAAAGGAGAAGTGAATCAAAACCCAAAGAGGTAAGTGTTACTGAATTTTTCTGCTGTTTAACTGAGCTACCTTTGAGAATGAGTAGGCTTTTCCATTGTCTTAGTTCCTTTCTTAAGTTCCTTACTCACTTGCAACTTTGCATCTGGAATCATCTGAAACTGCAGTGCAGTTTTCCCAGGAACCTGCAGATGCCGCTTTAGAGAGGACTTAAAGAGCAGCTCCGTTGTGAAAAGTGAAGGTAAAACCTGAGTGTCTTACCTACTAAACCTGCATCGTTCACGCGATTGTGTGTCTGTTCAGGGTTTCCATTGTGCAAGGCATCTGAGCACGTGTATCGTAAAAAGACAGTTTTTATTCTAAAGAGATCCGAGAGTAAGGGAATTAGCAGAAGTAGATGGAAAATGAGCAAGTTGGGTGAGTTGTTGGTGTGCTCAATGCTGCACGTTGCAGAGTTTCTCTGATTACTTCTTGGATGGCCTCCTGAGGGACTGTAGAAGCATGAAGGTGCCTAACTGACAACAACTAAGTGATGAAAGCTGGTAGGGGAGTACGAGCTGTAATTTTGATAGCAAATTAGGAACAACGGGTTGCAAAGAAGACATTTTCCCAACATGAGTTAAAGAGGGAAGGAAGGGGAATGCAACACGGTCGAAATGGAGTTGAGGAAATGCGTATGCTTCAGCATGCCCTTTTCTTGAAGGGTGGTTTTGGCTCTGCAGAAACATGCCTAAAAAGCGATTAGTGGAAATGATGAGAAGTGTGCTTTTTGTGCTCTGTGTATGCATTGTACTCCTGCTTCCTCAGAGCACATATATTTGCTGCAGCTGAACTCAAGAGTTCATATTAATACCGGAACTCAAGGTCTAGAAATCTTACCAACAAAGTCTGAATGGACTTTAAATTGGACAGGATAATTAATACTTAGGTAGGAGCATTTGTTTTTCTTCTTTTGGCTTGGAAAGTTTACTAGCATATTTCAAGTGCTGAACGTACTACTTATAAGCACGAAGAGGCTTTTGGGTGTCAGTTAAAGCATTGTAGGTTGCCTGCTCTTTGTGCTTTTAAACATCGAGATTTTTATAGAGTTTCTAAGTTATTTAATGTCTTTCACTCGGTTTACACAGTTGTAGATGTTCCTTTTTCTTGGTGAAAGAGGACTTTACAGCTTGGAAACGTGGCCGTTGCCATATTTTGTATCTGGACTAAGCAATTTTAGGCTTCTCAAAGGAGAGAAATAGCCTGATGTCTGGAGTTAATTTGGGGGCAGGAATATTTCTTCTTCAACTGCAGTGAGGTCTTTGCCACAGGTTGAAGCTTTCATTTGAATTTGGATGACTCTTCCTTCTGATCACCCTTCTCCAGAGGTCCCCTTTAGGAACCCTGTGTTGTGGACGTGTCAGAGATTGCAGAGTATTCACTGGGCCTGGGCAGAGCTACGCTACCTACAAAGTCATGCTTTGTATGCATGGTGTCCCACCAATCTTAAATGTACAGCAATCTTAAATTTTCCATGGAGTCTAACCAGTTTGTTGCCAGAAAGAATATGTCTTTAGGTAAAACAAAGACTCCCACTCCATGCCAGAGTGAAGAGAAAGTGGAGCAAGTAGCACTGTGTGTTTCCATGAGAACGAATGCTGCTTCCTAAGTGCTATAGGGGAGCAGCACTTGGCTCAACACCTCCTTGCTGATACGTGGACAGAAAGCTGGCTGAGTAATGAAGCAGATCTAGCAGGGTCATGTCCTATATTTGCTGCCTCCAGCAACGGCTTCTGTGCGAAGGAGACAAATCCATGTTAACTGCCTACTTGGTTCTTCAGGTGAATCAACAGCCCTGGCTCCAGAAGAGTTCTGAGTATTGGCTAGGGGCTTGGTAAATAGCATGGACTACTTACTGCCTCATGTTTATAAAGCCTTGGTATAGTAAACTTTTAAAAAATATCTTCCAGCTTTACGATAAATCTGAAATCAAGTGACTCAAAGGACATTGCATTACATCTGAATCCCCGAATGAAAAATAAAGTTTTTGTAAGAAACTCGTACCTTCATGACAGCTGGGGAGAAGAAGAAAGGGAAGTGGCCAATTTCCCTTTCAGTCCAGGGATGTACTTTGAGGTAAGATTAACTAAAACACAGCATCAAACTGGTAAATCTGCCAAAAGGATTAGCAGTGGTGCTTAAATGCCATGTCACTAACACAGATTTAAATAAAACTGCCATTCCTGCATTTCAGCGTCTTGAGAATATTTAGGATTAAATGGGACCACAAGGAGCAGAGATTTGACTTGGTTTTAATGACAGTTTTCTTTTTAAATAGTGGCAAGAATTCAGCCTGTGCTCAGAACAAATTTTAATTGAATTGAGTTGGACTCGATGATCCTTATGGGTCCCTTCCAACTTGAGATATTCTATTAATTTTATTGGTTTCACTTTTTTTTAATGTTTCTTTTGCGTGAAACATTCTTTGTAACAGAAGCAGGGCTTGCCCAAGTCGAGGCTAGATCATCAGGTTGTTTTTCATGTCTTACCTCACCTGAGCTTAGAAGTTAAACTGTTTCTCTTCTTGCTTTTCAGCTTATCATTTTCTGTGATGCCCACCAGTTCAAAGTTGCTGTTAATGGTGTTCACGCTCTGGAGTACAAGCATCGTTTTAAACAACTTGAAAAGATCAACATAGTGGAAATCACGGGAGACGTTCAGTTGTTAGATGTGAGGAGGTGGTAGTTCTTTTCATTCAGTACTAAAAGAATTAAACCCCTTCCAATAACAGTGCCTCCTTGTCAAGTACAAACAGGCGCTGACTTGTGCTGAGCCTGCCTTGATCTATCTAGGCTTCTGCATCTGCCTCTCTGAGTTAGGCGAGTACCAGAACTGCTAACTGCGAGATTAAATCCTCCTCTAGTGTACAGTATCCTGGCAAGCTAACTAAGTGTTTGCTCAGATAAATCTCCTGTATTAGTGAACCTAGCAATACGAAAATGCTGCATCATACTGTGTCTAACAAAGGCACTCAGTATGTTTAAGTTAAACTACTACTTGTCATTCCTTGATAGCATACATTCAATATTGTGAAGCAGAAACAAGACTGAAATAGGATCTGAAGATATGGTTATCCTTCCCAAAAGGGACATTGGTAATTCATTTAAAATAAAATTATGAACCATGCTTTTCTGCTTCTTAGTTTATATTAGCAACTATAACCTTTTTACTGAGGCTGGATTAAGCAAACAATTGGCCCATTGGTTCTAGCAAAAGGCAAGGAGGAATTTCATCTTACTACTTCATATGCTGCTGCAGTAGTACTTTCTCTGACACTCATGGTTAAGTCACGTTCAATGCTAACAAGTGGCTTAAATCAAACATACAGTAGCATTTCTAGCTTTTAGTTTTCCAAAGTGAAACAAATGCAAATGAGTTAGCTGGTTCCAATTGTGTGAACTTTTGAAAGCTTGTTTGATCTGAAATCGCTCCTAACTGAGTTGAGATTGCTCAGGGACTGAAGTAGATGTTTGTGTTTTTCATGTTTTAAAAATGTGTGAACCCATGTACTCCAGGCAGAGTTTCAGCCAAGGTGAGACTCGGATATTCATCAGTGGAATAGAGAATGAACCCTTTTTCAGTCTTGTATTAAAATACTATCTATCATCTGAAACAAACAGTTCCTATTCAGTTTTCCATACAAATGTCAGCCTTAATTTTTATATTCTTTTTAAAAATAAGTTGCTGCTCGTTGTCAATACATGCCTGAGGGGTGTTCCTATTTATCTGAACAGCTGCTAAAGGAGTGAAGCAGTATCAAGAATAAGAGATACCCTAAGACTGTTTAAGATAAATTACCAGATTTAATGTATAAAAAGCATAAATAAAAACATTTGTGAACTCTGCTTTTCTCCAAGTGTACCTATGATCCCTTTTTGGTCCATATTTTGTCTTGTTTCACTCACTATCTCCAGTATCTCCAAGGTGGCATAGCAATCCTGACTGGAGGACCATTTCCACATCGAGGAGTGATACACAGACCAGTTAACCTGAGTAGGACCTGCCCTTGGCTGTGCTGGTGTGGCCTTCAGGACAGAGTTGTGCTACACATGTGCCTTGGCCGCAGGATAAACTTAGCTGGCTGATTGTAACAGAGGAGCAGGTAGGCAGCTCCCACTCAGTAATGGCAATTACACCACTTGTGTGACCTCGCCTTTATCTAAAAGTTCAGCAGGAAGTTCTCATGCGAAGATCCTTTTTGTTTGACAGCAGAGGTGATTGATTAATAGTTGTTTTCTTTTAAGAAAATCCTGTAAGAGCATGAACGACCACAATGGGGTAACCCTTCCGCAGACAGGATCTGCACGCTGTGCTGCACCCTGAAAGGAGGCCCGTTCCCAGTACCCAAGGGGCTGTGAGATTATCCTCGTTACAGTGTTAGTTCTAACCAGTTGCATTTTAAACCATACTTTATGGAGTGTGAGTGCCTGAGTCCTGGTGCAAAACAGGTGGTGAATTTTTTGGTAAACTCATTAACATAGCAAGGAATTTATTCTTGATCTTCAGGTGAATAAGAAGCTAATCAGTAGCAGTCTTTAAAAAGACTACAAAACAGCTTTAGCTCCTCTGTCAGTCCTAGTTACTTGTAACTTCTCTTTCAATATCTTCAGTGGGTTTACTTTTTAATTCCCTAAAAATGACAGAAAAGCAGATTCTCAGGCTTGCAGTGCATGGCTCCAGTGAGTACCATGCTTACATTGCAGCATGACAGCCCCTCCCCAGGGACAGTAACTGCATACCCCAAGCACAGTGGAATTCAGCAAACTCTCAAATTGTCACTCTGCTTGTGCCCAGCTATCAGAATTTGCTTACAGCTTGCTCCCGTTTTCCACTGTTAAGAAAAGAGCAGTTACGGAAAAGTCATACGAAAAGTCCCCAGACCATCCAGAAATTATAAAGCCAGATTCTTACAATATTTTATTAAAAAGTTAAGATCTTAGCTCTGATAAAAATTAGTATGACAGTTTGCCTGTAATACTTGCACGTTTGAAACTAACATGATTCAGATAAAACTTGAAAACAAAAGGGGTCAACTTAGAAGTAGCTTTGGAGTGGTTCTCCCAAAATGACTTCTAGTTGTTGAATTGTCTTCTGACACTGCTGTTCAACTTCCTCACATTCATCTAGAAAAAGAAATAAAGCAGGAATTAAGTAGAATAGTGATTACGAAGCTACCCTAGGAAGGCTTCATCACTTGTCAAGGCTGGAACTGTCTTCAAACATCAGATATGAAATAATTATTCAAAGATATTTTGGCACTGACTCACGACTTAAGCAAATTTTTTCTACTATAAACACTGGTTTGAAAGATACAACTGAGGAGATGTGCGCAGGCTGTAGCACTGAAGAAACTACTGTAATTTAACTGAACTTTAGGAGTGTGTTGGATAAAATCCATTTCAGTTTGCATCCTGCACAGTTTAAGCTACTGTATACCAATTCATAAGATTTGTATCAATTATCCTGTCTGAATCTTTGAAATAAGTGGCCCTAATGCTTTTTTGGTTATAGGCCAGTTGTCTGCCTTCACTAATACCATGTTAGAACATTACCTTCCATAAGCTCAGCTAAGAATGGAATAGATTCTGGTAGCAGGACCAGGTAGTTCTCCTTCAGTTTTTGTGCAACTTCTACCAAAGCAAGCAGAGCAGCAAATCGGACCTAAAACAAAACAATAATCTTTGTAAGGAAACAAACATTACAGTATAGTTCCCTGTTCCTTCTTTCCATATAAGTTTGTAAAGTAGCTTTCCCTACTGAACGGAACTAGTTTTAAGCTAATTTAAATATCAACGTTTGGGTTAAGATAATGTCAAAGCAAAAACAGGTTGCAAGAAGCAGGTATGTTGCTGGAAGTTATTTGACATAACAGACTTTTTAACTTCCTGTTACAATGCCACTCTGTTCCGCTGTATCAGAAGGACTTAGCTTAGTACAATGAAAACCCAAGTACTCCCCCTGAATATATATAAACTCTCAAATAGGACCGTCTTGACAAAACTCTATATGATAAATAGGTCTGAAGGTTGATAAATAACTGTCTTCCACTTCCCCCTCTAAAGTGCCCCTTTCTTCATACACAAACAGGTTCCCCCTTATTCCAACAGCTACCACATCTTTAAAAAACCCAAACCACACAGTTATGGAAGACATCCACAGTAAGAGCAGAAGGCCATGTTGTATGTATCTCTCTAGAACTTGAGAGTAGCATAGTACAGTATCAGTATTTTAATTTAGGCTAGTATTTCAGCAATGAATTGGTTAATGCACTTCTGGTTTTTGGGGCACTGTTCCCATTTTCATACGCAACAAAGAAAACCAAATTCTGATAGCTCCCAACCTTAGAAGAGGTATGCCTCATTTTCAGTAGGATTTGGTAGTTCAGTGGTTTCCAAAGAGAATCGTCTGCCATTGCCACTGAAAACTGAGCTATGCAGGGTATCAGGTGTGCTGTCACTCTTTCCTGGAACTTCTCGTCTCCTCCAAGCATATTTTCTAGCTGTGGAAGTAAAAAACTTGTCAAACAGATCCAGGCTCAGATAAACCCAGCCAAAAAGCCCGTCTAGCTTTGGCTTTCAGGTACTCAAGAGTTACGTCAAAGAGCATCAGTGGGAGCACACTAGTCTGCAAAAGCTCAACAAATGCGTGAATCTTACTGAATATGTACATTTAGAAAGAGGATTAAAAAAATTAGTAATTCAGAGCCTCAGGCAAAGCAGTAAATACCGTAGCCCAAAGACAATGAATTAATTCCTCCCTTTTTGTTAAGGGAGAAGATTGAGGCCTGATAGTTAAAAAAAAAAATAAAATCAATCAGGTGGGGGGGAGGGGGGGAAGTCCGCTTTGAATTGTGTTTTTCTGTTTGTCAATACCTGATCAACCAGAGGCATCATCAAGGTTTCTGCTCTTTCCTTACTCAGGAACTTCTGGGTGTCAAACAGGAAGAGCTTGTGCAGACAGTCTATGGTGAACTGCAAAAGCAGACAGCTCTTTTCTGTGCTATTCTCAGAGTCAAAGAAAGCTTCATCTGTGTATCAATCAAGAACAAGAAAAAAAATCGTCAAAAAAATGAAAATACAAAACACTTCCCCACAAGATAGAAACAGTGTTAATGTTTTGTGAGTATAGCTAAAGGATATACTACATAGCAATTACATACTCATCACTCAGAACAATAAAGTGGATGCATTATATTATTTGGCTTTTAGCTAATGCCCTTACAGGTGTGCCACTGCCATTCACAGTCAGCTGGGGATAAAAGAGAACAGTCACAGGCTATAGAAAAAGTGCTTGGCCATACCTGTGGATATGGATAATTTCTTCAGGCCACTACAAATGGGATGGGCAAATAGTTTCCCATACAAAAAAAGTAATACCTATTTTTGCCAAGAAAACAGAGAAGCCTGAATATACCAGGTAGCATATAAGAGAAGTCAATGAATGGGGGGAAAAAAAAAAAAAAAAAAAGAAAGAAAGAAAAAACCCCAAACAGAAACAAGTCACCCTCTTTCCACACAATTTCATTCTCATGGAACTCACTGGGACTGACACTGAAAATTTTCATGTGGTCTCAACTTTGTACTGGCAGCCCAGAGCCCATGGATGAAAAATGTCCTTTGGTTCCATCAGAATAAGAAAGATGCCTTATTTATGAGAGAAAGAAGAGAGAGAGAAATGAGAGGTACGTGCTGTGAAGTAAATGCTGTAAGACTAAACTTTCAGCAATTATAATTAACGTCTTTCAGCAATTAGAGTTAGCCTGCCAATGCCTCTCTGTAGTTAGTAATTGAAAACTTACCAGTTTTAGAAACGTTGACCTGGTTCAGTGTCTCAGCAAATGGCTTCACTAAATGACCAGCAAACAGGGTGAAGAGACCCTTGAGCCTGTCTGCAATGCAATCTGCTATCCGGTGGAATGTCAGCAGTCTGTCTTTTAGGGTAGACTCTGTTTTGGACCAGTCAAAGAGCTGAAAGTGAAAGGCAGATTAGCTCTTTCCTGTGTCTCTGCACTGGAAAATACACATACGCTGATGCAGACGAATTATATTTAAACTTCTTACCTTGAAGAAGAGGGGTCTGAAAGAAGCCTCGGAAAGTTTCATAACCATACTTATTAAACAATCAATAATGTAAGCTTCTGTCTTACCAACTTCCTCTAAATCATCCTAGAAAAAATTAGAAAACATAATTCCAAGTTTGAAATGTAAAAATTGGAGGTTTCAAAACATGTTTTAATTTTGTCTGCTTCAGACTAAATACCTAACCATAATGTTTTGTACCCCAAGAACAATTCAAGAACAGAATATTTGATACCCAGAATTTCAGAGCACATGTGCAATGGAAACTACTAATATTTTTAAAACAACTGATAGAATTAGCATGTAGAGGTTGAGCTGCTGCTGTTCATCCCCTTAAACAAGCCACCTCGGCGTGCTCTGTTCGGAAGTCCAGGGCTTTCATGAAAAGCGCCGTCAGCTCAGACTGATGGGAGATCAGGTCCTCCTTCTCCATACCAACAATGTGCTCCTTCAAAATGTTCATGAGGGGACCCAGGCAGTTCTGCCAAAACAAAAGCAAAGCACAGGCAACTGTGATACTGACAGTAACTGACAAACATAACAAGGATTTTTGCACTTCACACATTTACCCATTAAAATACTGTCAATAAAATAAAATAAACTTTCTCCTGTACTTTTTGGGGGCTTAAGTTAGTAGGATTCCTTTAAAAAGTTTGGTGTCCCCTCTTCAATCCTGGAGACACCAGCTAAGCCTGAAAGGTTTGCATCTATGAAACGGGAGCAAAGCCCAGATGAAAAATATGACTCAACTTGTGCTCCTAGCAGATCAACCAAGGCCTCTATGGATGCGATGATCTCTTGAGCACTCACCACCTAACATGCTAAGGACATTAAACTTGTGCATTTCTCCCAGGTCTAACTTTCCTGAATCACCATCGTGGTGCAAAACAGAGATAATATGAAGACTGCGCTAGGTCTGGCTGGGATAGAGTTAGTTTTCTTCATAGCAGCTCATAAGGTGCTGTGTTTTAGATTTGTTACCAAAACAACGCTGATAACGCACCAGTGTTCTAGCTATTGCTTAACAGTGGTTGCATAATGTTAAGACTTTCTTTGTTTCTCACTCTGCTGCCCCAGTGAGTAAGCTGGCGGCAGGCAAGAGGTTGGGAGGGGACACAGATGGAACAAATTTTGCACTACATTTTTTTTTTTTTTTTTTTCTTTTTTCCCCTTTCTTTCTTTGTAATCACAATGCAAAAGAATGAAAAAAAATCCTTACCTTCCGGGTATTTGCCACTTCACTGTAACACTTTGTAACTGCAGGCAAGAGAATTCGGGGAGCAAGCCGTGTAGCTAGGATCGTTTTCAATGATGTTATGCGTAAGCTTATCTGGGAAGTAGGACCAAACTCGACCACAATCTTTTCCAAGCGGACAACCTATCAGGAAGTCCAGCAACAGTTAGGCATATTTAAAACAACTCAAGAACTTATTTTAGAGTAGTTGTCTGTTGCGAGTGTCAGGGGGGAATTTTGCTGTTAGCACCACTTGGAGCACCTCACATTAGAACATCTGCGTACAGAGCTTCTCTGTCTTCAGAGGACAAATGCTGAAAAAACGTGCATGTCAGCAGCAGGAGGTCAAAATTATCCTAACTAGAACTGTTAGATACACATTTGATGAGATCGTGGATATTACATAATGATCCTTCAGGATTCATCTCCCTTCCCAAAGAGGCAAACTACAACCTACAGGAGGGAGGAGTAGGAGATGCTCTTACATTCAGTATCTTAGTTATCTGCATAAGAAGCTGAGTAGAAGAGTAATATGTTACGACCTTCCACGTAGTTGGCACACACTCCTACTTAAGTTTCACAGAGAAAAAAAAATAATCTCTAGCTTCTAGGAACTGGGCAGATCCTGCCCCCCCTTACCTATCTGCAGGAGTCAAATAGCTCACCTGCAGCAAGCAATCCAAAAGATAAGGACTAAGGAAGTGTGGTAATGTTTCTGCAACCTTCAGCAGAGCAGTGACGGCACTCAGCAAGTAAATCTCATTGGAGACCAGCTCCTTCTTATTTTTTAGAGTCTTCAACAGTGCCGGCATCAGCCTGTGAATAACCAAGCATAAATAGAGAAAGGTGAAACCACTGACCATTTGGAGTCACATTTCCAATCACATAAATCCATCTGTTAAGCCTGCAGGGACAATTTTCACAGGAATTTTTACACGTGTGTTTGAGAAAACTCAGTATTCTAGGCTCTTCAGATGTATTTCATTTTTTTGAAGCTAATGAAGGATATTAGGTTTAGAATCACAGAATCATTGAATGTTTTGGGTCAGAAGGGATCTTTGAAGATGACCTAGTCCAACCCCCCTGCCATGGATAGAGACATTTTTCCCTAGATCAGGTTGCTCTAAGCCCCGCCTTTAGTTTACAGATTTAATGACGATAAGAAACCTGCATTTTTAATGAGATAAAACAGTCTTAAAAGCAACAAGTTAGATGTTTGAATTCTTCTTGAATAGGCAGGATAAAATAATGTAGCATGCAGGGTTTCCAACCGTACTGGTTCTCCTGTTTTTAAATGCAATCTGCTCTACAGTAAAAATACAGAATATGGTCTTTTCTAAAGCCATAAAGATTGCCACTCTGCTCACAGTAGCAGACTCCGTAAGGAATTCTACTGATTATAGAGCTTAGAATTTCCCCACCACTTCTTAGTTCTACGACCAAGAAGCCCCTACGAATACCTTTATTCTTATGTACATGAAACACACGTGTGAGCAGACTGCCACTTGGTCTTCATCAGCATTCCTTCAGTAATGTATTTTAGTATAACTAATTCCTGCTGCGGTTGGTTCTGTTAAAAAGAACCCAACGGTACCTTGGAAGCTGAGGTATTGCTTGGGCTTTCAGTGTACAGGTGACCTCAGCTATACACAGCAAAGCACTTCCCATCACATTCTTTTCCTCCTTCTCTGAAGAAATTAGATCAATGGCGGTTTTCAGAACAGGTACAAATGGCAATGGATTTTCTGTGCCAAAACCTTTGCAGAGTAGCTTAAGGCTGAACAAAGCAGTCTGTCTGTTGATGGCTTGCTCCTCCTCTTCCTCCTTTCTTTTACACTGCACTATAGCAACGAGCTCAGGAACTAGCTCCAAGAGCTGCAGGATCTAAGAGGACAGAGAATACACACGTTAGACATACAATTAGAACTCAGAATCTGGAAAGTTATGTGGACAGGTAGCCTACGTCTCACTGCTCAAGAGCTGCCTGCCAGACTTGGCACTGGGTCCTGATGGCTTAACATAGAGCAAACCACTTCTGCATCAATTTCTCTCTGGGTACTTCTGCTAAAGGAACAGAGTTCAAACACTTCGCCTCACCTGGCTCTTCTGCCACTTTGTGCGCTGCTGCACCTTGTTGTTCAAAAGTTCCATTGCCTTACGTCTCACAGATGGGAGCTGATTCGTCATTAGTCCTCTAATTACAGGGATGAAGGTTTCTGTTGGCAATAAGGCATTGACCTACAAGAAAACACAAACAAGACAATACCATAAACACTCTTCCATGCACTGTGACCTAGTAGCCTCCATATAAGCCAGGCAAACTTTCTTCAGCTTCCCACATGGGTTTCGGGATCAAAGAAGAGAGGACAGGCTAGCAATGCCGTATCTCAAGCAAGCAAAAGAACAGCAGGTTCCAGTTACAGTACTTAATATATGTTCACTGTCTGCTAACCAGCCATTATCCACTAGCTCCAAGATCTCCACAGCAATTCCTCTTGTCTACACTGGTGAGCTATCTTTCCTTACCCCAAAATACTTCTGGTAGTGCCCTGTGCATGTACATCATGAAAAACGGAATATGCTTCACAGGCAAAAAAAAAAATAAAATCCAAGCTGTGAAGAGAAGTATGCTCCACAGCATGCAACAAGATAGACAGTCCAATTCTACATATATACTTCTGACCAGAAAAAGATTAGAAAGAAAAGCATAAGGACTTCTTTTTCTCCATTTAAACTTCATGTAGAAATATACAGCAGTTCCATTAGCATTAGTTAAATCATTTTACGAGTTAACAGTGAGAAATGCTGCCAAAAGCCATTCTCCTCCACCAGACAGATAGTGAAATGACTGCTTCCAGCCAGTGGAATACTAACTAGAGAAAATAAGCATTCCTGATTTTTTTTTCCTGGTTGTTCTGTCTAAGCTGTTTGCGGTATTTATTAAAGTTGTTTGATAAATTTAAACAATGATGCACCATGTTGCAGACCATCCAATAAAGATTAGTACTAATCCAACAAGAAATCCTACAAAGCTTATAACCATATTAATAAACAAAAGCAGAAATGCCCCACTGCTAACATGAGGGCTAATGAGACATACTTTATCCAGCATATCATAGGACTTGTTAAGCAGAACCCTCCAAAATTTGGCTGTTGGCTTGTCCACGTTTCCTTCCACTGAAGACGCCACAGTGTTTATATAGTGAAGAACTTCTTCTAATAGCCTAGATGGAAAGGAAGCATCTTTTAGTAAGTAACAAGGGCACTAAAGAAGCTGACTTTATACAGAACTGCAACAATCAAAGAAAATTAAACACCTACTGGAGAGACTAGAAGATCACATCTACATATTAACAAAAAGCTATGGCAATAAGGACAATCATCCACATTAAAGAAGTCTATCTGGTACCCCCAAATTGCCATCTGCATACAACAGTAGTTCTACTTAAGAACTCTACTTTAAAACAATCTGGGAAGACATAGATGTCTAAGAATCAGCATTTAAGGAATACAGCATATAAAATAAATCCTACACCCTTCTCCACTTAAAACAAACATAAAAGTTAAGCCTCCGCAAAAGAAACCCTCAATTTTGCATCATTGGCTGTTACAGCCCAGTGACCACAACTGTGACCCATGATTACCAGTAATTTTCTTACAGCAATATAGAAGCACCTGTGAATAATGATTTTTTTTTTCCTATGAATGAAGTGATACATTTTGCTAAAAATCTGGAATTCTTTTAGAGACTCCATCATCAATAGCATAATAGTTATGGCCCAAGTATGTAAATAAGCGCTATCAGAAATACTGTAAGAGTGGATAGAGCAATCTTTCAGGAATTTCAAAGACTCCACATCATATTAAAAAACCCCTGCAAAACAAAACCCAAATAACTTGCATATAGTAAATACAGCTTGTTGTCACGGGCAACATTAAAAGTACCCTTGGGGAAATAAATATGCTAATAGGATTACACTTAAAAAATATTCCCAAACTGCACTAAAAGCTAGAAATAGGAGGAGTGGAGTAGGTTTAAAGTATACCTCTGTTCCAACTTCTGTAGCTCTTCTGTTTCTTCACATTCAACAACCTGATTTAAAAAGAAGAATGAAAATGCTAAGTCCCCTCATTAAGTTAATATCCCAGCATAGTCAAATTTGTTCTGAATGAAATGTCCACTAATATGGTAATTATGAGTTCCCCACATCTCAGAATCTTAGGCAATGCAGTCACAGTAGCAAATACAGTTCAAGCTGGTGGATGTTTAGCTGAAAAACTGGGAACTACTTCCAGCTAAAGCTGCAGCCTAAAATTTCTAACATTTAGTTTTCTTTTCAGAGTTAACAGTATGAATCCCACACCAAACTTGGGAGTTATACAGACAGTGAGTGAAATCCCAGACTCCACAATGCCAGTGGGAATCCACTGGGATCAGAATTTCACTTTGTTACCTATTCATCAATCACACAAGTGGAGTCGATCTGGAAAAGCCTTTTTAAAAAATAATTAACATTATTGAGAGGTTTCAAAACTGTGTCAATACAGGTGTCAGCAACATAGACTGGACAGTGTGTTCTTCCATCCCCTTTGAATGTAAAGCCATACTAAAACGCAAATTCAACCCCATCTAGGTACAATTACTTAATGTGATCAGTTTAAAAGCAATCTGCCATTAGTACCTTTTTCACAAAACTCTGAGATGATAAAAGTTGTGACATGAAGGAGACTGACAAGAATTTGAAATGCCGAAGCTGTTTGCCTGAGTGAGACTCCACATTGAAGAGCTGCCCATCCTGATTTTTTATCTTTGTCTTGCATGTTCTTAACTTTTTTGGCCCACGATCATCTGTTGAAAATATTCACCAAAAAAATTTGCAGCTGAGAGAAAAAGACATTTGATTTCTGATTACAGAAACAAAGAAAAACTACAGTCAGATGCCTATCAAGGATAGTCAATCTGCAGCATCCAAAATCATGTCAAAGTACCAAAAAATACGCCCTGAAATACTCCAGGAGATAAATTTTTTCATTTCAACAGCCTCAAAGGCAGTAGTGCTATTTCACTGCCATTCCATCTGATCATTTTTACGTGAAGAATCTTTTTTTTTCTTGGTGCTGAAGCTACAATACGCTGGCTACAAACACAAGAGACTTTTGAGGTAGGACCACATGCACTGTGTGTCACTTATTTGGGAAAACTGCTTTCAGTGTCGTTACCTGGTCCTTTCTGGCTGAGAAAATGTATTCAAACAAGAAACAGGGCAAGTCCTAACTAAAAAAGAAACAACCAACCCTCACCCACCTTCCCTGATGCTCTTTGAAATAACGGACTAGAAAAGTATTAAAACCTGTTATTTAATTACTGCTCCACTAGATTGTAATAGAAAGAAATGTAGTTTTGTTTCAACTAAATTAGTGACTGAACCTTTTAAATGAGGACTAATGATTCCAAGTACTCAAATTAATCTATAATTAAAAGGATTTAAAAAAAAAAAAGTAATCACATCTCTTAGCAATTTTATTAAAAAAAAAAGTCATTAGAGTAATTCTCTATCCCTTTGCTTCTGTCTAGAAGAGTAATAGAATCATAGAATACTTTGGTTTGGAAGGGACCTTTAAAGGTCATCTAGTCCAATCCTCTGCAATGAGCAGGGACATCTTCAACCAGATCAGGTTGCTCAGAGCCCCGTCCAACCTGGTTTTGAATGTTTCCAGGGATGGGGCATCTACCACCTCTCTGGGCAACCTGGTCCAGTGCTTCACCACCCTCATAATAAAAAACTTCTTCCTTGTATCTAGCCTAAATCTACCCTCTTTTAGTTTAAAACCATTACCCCTTGTCCCTTGTGATAGGAAGGTTTACGTGCTGGCTCTGTTTTGTGTTTACCTTCTTTGTTCTCTGGCAGCTCTGTCAAGTACTGGATTATTTTCATCATGCTCTGGAACTGTGATTGTACGTTAAATTCGCAACAAATGGAAATCCAAAATTCAGTGTCTGCTTCCAGAACAGCATCCTGTTTATGGTTTAGAAATAAAAAAAATATTATTTCAAGAATTAAAAAAACCTAATAATAATAATAACAACGATAAAAAGACTCAAAAACTCCTGAGTGAGTTTGTGAAAATGCCATCAGCTGGATACCGGATACAGGTAATCCTGGATACAGGATTAACACCAAGGGTAACAGCAGCAGGCCCTTGGAAAGAACAGTTCCAGAGGGTGTAGAAAGATTAATTTGCTACAGCATAGACTGTATCTTCTCAACAACGTTCCTGTAATAATTCTTTTAGTTTTTTGCATAAACTCTGTTTTCACCTCATCAGATGCCTACATGAAAACATAACAGGGTTTATTTTGGTTTGTACAGAAAGACCACTACCATGTTTCACAAACACAGTTAAAGAAAAATAAAACAACTTAAAAGATATTGAAGCACTTCATAATTAGATCTTCAGGTCAAGGATTGCTGTACAATATTATCTTATTTATTGTTCAGGCTCCGGGTCAAAACAATATTGTACCTGCAATAGAAATCCTCACCATCAGGTTCTGCTATAGCACCAGCTCAGGGCTCACTACTTATTTTAGCATAACCGAGGGGCTTGTCCTGCACCTTCTTAAAGGCACCATGAACAAAAACGAGGAGATCAGTCTCTTGAGGAAAAAGGTGACCCCGTGAGTCTTCTAACCTTGTCTGTGCTTGATGTCACAGTCACAGTTTTGGTCACATACTGCTCGAACAGCAGCACCAGGAGAACCCAGAGGAACTTATCTCCTCCCACCGTAGTGATCAGCTGGGCCAGGATTGGCAGGCGTCGGTGCTCCGGCACATGGGGCAAGGCATCCACAAACACACGCACGATCTTTATCACCACCTCTTCCACACTTCCCGAGGACTCTGACAAATCACTGTCTTCAGCCTGCGTACAAACAGGTACAGCAGTTCAAACAGATTATCACAGACGGATACCAGTTCTTTCTTGTAAATTCAGAAAATGAGAGAAAGCACTACATGCCTGATACCAGCGTTACAAAAGCATAATCCCAAGGAAAATATAAGTGCTCCAAAATAACAATTTTCAATCACACAGTTCTTTTTCAGTGTTCAAGCAAGACGCTTCAAATAAAACTTTAAAAAAAAAAAAAAAAGGAAAACAAAAAGAAAAGTTATTTGGAATCAGCTGAAACAAGCAGGATGTTTTCAAGGGAAAGCCATGCCATGTCCTTCCGAAAACTTTGCCTGTAAGCCTGACAGTTAGGGTCTTGGATTCAAGGGCCTAGCAAAAATAATACAAGTAGGCTACATGAGTAACCTTAGGCTCTCCCTACCTGTCATAATTGTGTGTGGCATAAATAATTTGTCACAGAAACTTGTGATGGCTACTATGAAAGTTTTTAAATTAAAAAAAAAAAAAAAAAATTTAAAAAAGAGAGACAGCAACATGATTTCTCTAACAGAGATCTGCAGGAAGATGCAAAATGTGCATACGTATCATTAAAAAATACACCAGGAAATGCCCAGCCCATTGTCAGAAGAACATTTTTTTTCCCAATTCATTTTTATGTAAGAAATTTATATGGCATTTCTCATGTTTAAATCTATGAATGACTCTAGAATTAAGATTTATTAGGTGCAAGTGGAATCTGACTGAAGAAAAAACGTCCCCCTTGAAAAACAATTATGTATTTTTGTTTTGGTTTATAACCATTTACCTAAGATGTCCAGACAAAACCAAGTAAACCAACACAAACACCAGCAGGAAAAATAAAGGCATTTCTCAAATATTTTACCCTTCCACCTCCTTCAAACCGTGTCTACTATTGATATGACCACAACGTATCAGTAGTATTATTATAGGACTAACAACCTTCTTCTTATTTCCAGTGGTCTCTCTACTGAACGTGCCTGCTATTTTTATGATGAACAACTTAAAAGTATGGTTCAGGTCCTCTTTAGGTACCGTTGTGATACTGTTTTGGCTAAATCATTTATAAAGTGCAGGAGCTCGTAAGATTAAAAAGAGGAAGTAGTGCAAAGAACTCACAGTTGGTCAGACGAGTAGTCTGTTAATATAGTTATTATATATAATTTAGTATCTATCTGAAAATAACCCTAGAATAGGCTACAACTCATTCTACCACTGATATTCTAAACCATTTACTCAACTAATAATCTTATTATTAACTTACTTTCTACTCCTTTCCATTAGGTAGACAAATTTACCTGTATAAGAGCAGGAATAACCATCTGCACTGTCTTATTAATTACTTGGAACGTGTAAGTATCATCCAGACGCAAGACATTTGCTCCCATGAATGTGAAAATGGGCATAATGTTGTGGAGAACTTTATCCTGGAAAAGAAAACAGATGAGATTAGTTTGCTTTTTGAATTGTGTTGGTAAACGTTATACCTTAAGGCACTTCTCCTTCCCACAAATGCCTTGAGATTCCTATAAAATAAAATGAGAATCATAAGTATATTCCACAATTTCCACTATTTTTAAATGTATCGTGTCCCTTAAAGCTACTTACTATGTGACTGTTAAAGCAATCTACACTTCTAACCAAGTAATTATAGAAGCAAGATACACTTCTAACCAAGTAATTAAAGAGTGGAAATTGAGAGCTCAGCCTGATGAAACACCTTGTACTCTTCAACTGAGTGCCATGGTAGTATGACAAGCAAAATCAGCTATGGGGAGACTTGCAGAGGCACAAATATGAGCGTGGCGTATAGATGCCAGCAATTTTCAGTACCTTTCCCACCCACCCTTTTTATATTTGTAAAACATCTGCAATATCTACAGTCATACAATGGAAAGCAATCATGCTCATTTGGCTTTGTTTTTGAGCGAGACTGTAATCACAGTAATTGATTTTAAGAGGATTGGTTTAGAGGCATCACCTAGATGAAGAATTAATTTCCTAGATTTTGCCAGAACTTAGAACGAGAAGTTATGGGTACGTTTCTTATTCAGTTTTAGTGAATACATGTCCTTTGGTGAAGGAGTGTTATAGATTTAAAAACCGAGATGAGACTTGTACAAAGTATTTCCTTGTATTCTGACCCTGGAAATCTTCTAAGAGCCAATATTAATGTAGAATAAAAGCTCAGTTTATTCTGATAAACTATAGCAGATGACAGCAGTAAGATGGCGACAAAGAAACATAACACCAATAATAAAAAAGCCAAACCCTCCACAAGTTTGTCAAAAACATTCCAGTTTTGCCTTTTGGGAAAAATTGCATCTTTCCAAATGTGTGGAGAAAATAAAAATAAAGCTGTAAATTGAGTTTGATGCATCTGGATATATTGTGCTGCTTTTGTAGTTTCAAAGCAAAAGAATCTTACTTAGAAGAGCGAGCGTACAGTCGAATTTCAATCTATAGAAGAAAAGACCTGTTTCTCAGTCAATTAAAATCAGACCACCCTGGTTTTATCACCTACAACTACATTACTCGGTGTTGTACAAGATAGCAACTTGTAAGAATACAAGCGCTATCGGATTAGATGAAACAGAAGACAGCGGGAAGGTGAAGCAGGGCTGCTGACAGAAAGCTTCTTCCATTTCTAATGGGCTTCATTGCGAGTCATAAATGACGAGTGACCAAAGCACCAAGGCAGAGGTTTGTTTTCAAGTAAAATGGAACAGAAAGCCCTAGAAAAGCAGGGAAATTTTGTCTCTCGCTCCTTTCAGAAAATTTCTCCCTATAGAACAGCTCTATATGTTCTTCACTCTACCCAATATTTGGAAATGGAAGAGAAGAGACGACACATAAATTTCAGGTACGACTTACGGGAAACATGCCAGCAACAGCACCAAGGAGCAGCAGTGCATGGTGGTGTGTCTGGGGCATTTTAGATATCCTGATGCACTGAACTATCACCTCCACGTTGAATTTTTCTTTGTCAAGGGTATCTGCAAGTAAAAAATATTCACTGATTAACACTTTAATGGTCAATGATGTAGGAATAAAAACAGTACACTCAAGCACTGGTTTCAATCTGCAGACCATACCTAAGGGATCTACAAAAAATGATGAAGGTGGCAAACTTGTATATCCTATAAAGAAGTCTATTCCTCCTCAACAATACAGCGTAGACTCAGAGAAGAAAAAAGTTAGAGGCCGTTGTTTTAATGCTGTACTGGTGAGAGAAGTACCAAGAAATGGGTCTGGCAAATTTTACCTGCTGGGATCTTGCTACCATCTGAAGACAATTTCTGACAAATGTTTAGCAGGCAGCTAAGGATTAGCTGCTTTGTATATTCCATATTTTCTTCTTCTGATGCCATAGGTTCCAGACAGCTATACATTCAGGAAAAAAATCAGGAATTAAAAAAGGAGACAGAAAAATAAGTGACCAAACTGCATATTAAGATACAAATAAGAAACTGCAATCTTCATTCTACCAAAGTTCTAAATTGAGGCTTCTAAAAAGCATTTGCCAAAAAGTGTCCCTTCTTTTTTGTTTTCAAATACATCAACTAATAAAAGACATTTATCACAGCACTGACAGAGTACAAGATGGTTACCTGAAATACGATTGCCAGTCTACATAAAGGCAAGTCATAAGGAAAAAAGATAAATACCCAATCTATATGTAAACTTTCCGAAGTGCCTGGAGCTAGGACTGGCAGGGAAAGCAACAGTTTTCTTAGGTTGCATTGGATGAAGGTTGTTCCACAAGGTTTGGGGAGGAATTTTAAAGCTTAAAGCATTATTATAACAGCTCTGCAAAAGATGCAAGTCCTGTGCCAGTTTTAACACAGGTGTCATCCTTCTTAGCAATCCCAGGCCCTCCACCTGAGACATAAAGTCTTCAGGTAAGAAGCTACGCATCAGGTAAAAATCTTAAAAAGCCCATCCCATTGTTCAAAGGGCAAAAAAGTTGTAACAACTTCCCACTCCCCTCAGCCGATTTACCTAAAAGAAGCTCAAGTAAAAAAGGCAAGCTAAGCTACAAAACACAGCAACAAAGCAGAGAGAAAGTAGCCCCTATTTTAACACTTTACAGTGTCTGCTGCAGAGGAGAATGCACAAGGACTCGTGTGTTCTGGAGGGACGATTACCGGCTCAGCAGGTTAAAAAGCGCAGGTACCAATGCCTGTGGACGTCTAAGTTTCTTCTTATGCTGCAGTAATTCCAGAATAAGCATAACCCTCTGCCAGCTGAAATGGCTTGTCTCCGGTGCCAGTTCTGCATCTTGAGGCTTTCTAAAAAGATAAGACAAAAAATCAGGATATACATCTGCAAAGAAAATAGTACGGTGTTTCAGGGAACACACACACAAATGAAAAAAAGACAAGCTTTCTTTCACATAGGAATATCCTTTACTGCTTCTCCTGGGAGAGGTGACAAAGTGTGGGCTTTTGATTGAAGCAGCAACACAGTTTAAACAATCAACAGAAAATCCAGACCAAACCTGATAAAACAAACGAGCATAGCATGCCTTCTCTGTATACAAAAAAGTTACACCACGAAGCAGACTTCTGTGGAATAAATAAATAAATAAATCTATTACCAAATAACTGTCCATATGTTGATCTGCTTGCATCTTCCGAACTAGTAGTTGTCTAACCACTGACTTAGCAGGCAACCGGTCTGTGTGCAAGCCTGTGTTTATCAACTCTGACAGACACAGTTTACAGGTGGATCAATCTAATGGGTGATGATTCTTAAATAAGGTCGAGTGAAGGAAAACAGGAACAGCTATTGCAGGTCAAACCAAGAAAACCAACTCAATATCCTGTTTCAACAATGGCTGACAGCCGATGCTTAAAGAAAAGAATTAAGTACAGTGGAAAAAACAGCTCCTTCCTCATGAGAATGGAGAGAAGAAACAACACGAAGAGATCAAAAAATTAATGATTATATTAGCATTTTAACTGAAAGAAAATACTGCTTTTCAGTCATCTAACAGGAACATTTTGATGAGCATCCGTAGGCTTCAGTCATGTGTGTGCAATTTGTCCATCCATCTTTATTACTAAGTTTAATACCTACAAAAATGAATCTTGTTCAACTGTGTCAAGCCAGATTCTATAAGAGCAAATGTCAACATTAAAACTACTGGATTTTATTGTTTAATTTTGACTATCATTCCATCAGTTCTCAAACAGCAACAGGAGTTGGTTTTCTCCTGCCAAAAGTAACTGAGTTATTTTACTCTGTAGGGGAAAAGAAGAAAGAGATGCTTATGCTTTCAATAGAAACTATGCAATGTAGTAAAACAAGTGGCATTTTTAAACTGTCAAGATAATATTTTTGGGTTTCTAGTTAGTTCACCTCTGTTGTTGCATTTTCTGCCTTCTAGTTTGCTGAACAGTGCCCAGACTTTTGGTTTTCTCAGGAGGCTCCAGTTCTCTGACAATCTGCTCAGCACACACTGAGATCTGAAACACAGAAAAATAGCGCAAGCACCAATGAACAACGTGTCATATAGCATCTGCCCCCTCCTTTTTTTAAAAACACACCCCTTTCATGCTCGTAAGGGTATATAATCCATATATTCAAGTCATATCTCAATAAATGAAAATCAGAGCAGAAGAAAGAAGTGACTTCTGCTCAGTTCATTCACACGGTACAGTGAGTGACTGGTGCATGGTTTTTAAAGAAATATCTTCTAAAAGCAGTCGTTTAACAAACTTTTCACGCCATTAACACAATTATATTATGTGACAAATAGTTTCTGATTCCTTTCATGCCATGAATGATATAAATGAGTGTTACTGAATGTAGCAACACAGAACCACCACGACAGGTTTGAACATATTTCTGTGTTCTGGAGTTTGCCACTTACCCCTTTGAACACGCTGCTAATTGTCTGGGCACAAAGCGGGTTCTTACAGTTTAACAGTAAGTCAAACAATACTTTCAATAGCTTCTGTTGCACCTTCCCATCTGACACAGCTGCAAAGAATGGTTTAGTAATCTACAAAAGGGAAAAAAGAAAGGACGCAGAGAGGTTTACTGTAAGAGGGTAAAAAAAAATCACAAGCAATGGAACTTTAAGGTTAGATTATGTATGACACACCCAATCACACACACGTTAGTATGAAAATATACTGTAAAAATTTGCATATTAACTATGTATTTGTACATATCCAGGAATCCTTAGATGCAAAGCACATACTTCTGAAATATCCATCGGACATACTGATTCCTGACATTTTTGACACAGCTTGCCTGGTGGGGTAATAAACTTGCTGTGGCCAGCCTTTGGGAAGTATATGCTAATACCTGGCTAACAGGCAGTCTTTGTAGGCTCCTTCAAATGAGACTATTTCTCATCTACTGTATTTTTTTGACAATTTTTCCTCAGAAGGAAAACATGAAGTAAACCTCCTGCCTGCCTGACAAAAACTAAGGCCAGTGGAACAGTAGGGTCTGCGGGCAATGATACAGGTATCCACCTGCATGATGTTTCTATTCCGTACTTGCCAAAATGCAAAAATAAAGCAAGCAGCAATTTCTCCTTCTGGTAATTTTAAGAGAGAAAGTTTTGCAGCCTGTTTAGATGTTTCAAAGACACTATGGAGACCTTGAAAACTTGTACTAAAAGAAAGACAGGTCAAAAGCTGTGGAATCCTTAACCCAGGAAGAGTCCTTGTAAAACCAACCCAAAACATTGCTCTTTGCTTGAAGCATAAAAATAATTAAAGATCTTGCTATACCTGCCCAAGTGCTGTGATCTGAAAAGGTGGAATTTCTTCATAGATTTTCTTGGCAGCATGCAGACTTTTGATAAATAAATCCAGGCTCTGCTGATTCTTGCACAAGAGGGCTGCTGAATATTCATTAAATTTTCCAAGGATGAGATGCAGGAAAACAACTTCATCTTTCAACATTGCCTCAGGTTTCTTAAAGACCTTTTCTAGCAACCGGTCTAGTGCAGGCAAGAGGTGAGAAAGAATCATCTGTAAACAGAGGAAATTCATAAGTTTTAATCCATTCTCATTTCAACAAACTTCCAATAGCACAGCTTCATTTTACTGGAACATCCCCTCTCTGGTAACACACTCCATACAGTATTTTATGCAGCAGCTATTCAAGAGGAAAAATGCAAGACTTACTGTGAGATTACCATGAGTACACGCTCATCTGTACTTTGCTATTCTCCTTTGCAGATTAATATTTCGTATTTTTGAAGTACAGAAAAAAGACAATTTTTTCAGTCGATTTAGGACTGTTGTCTCCTACAAAACCCAAATGTGGGGCAAGAATGCTCACCCTCCATGCAGTTCACAATCCTTTCAAGACACATACAAGTGAACAGAGCATAAGAATTCATAATTTCATTCTTTTTTTTAACACTGAACTCATGTATTTTCCAGCACTTAAAGAAGCGAATTCTGAATATACTAGATAAGAGGTTAATACATACAAATAAAAATTGATAGTACTACCTATTATGTTACAATTCTGTACAGGAAACTGTATATTCACCGGTGTCTAACCAAGGTAATACACAGAATCATAGAATCATTTAGGTTGGAAAAGACCCTTGGGATCATTGAGTCCAACCATCAATTCCACTCTACAAAGTTCTCCCCTGCACCATATCCCCTAACACCACATCCAAATGAGTCTTACACACATTCAGGGACGGTGACTCCGCCACCTCCCTGGGCAGCCTGTTCCAGTGTCTGACCACTCTTTCTGTGAAGAATTTTTTCCTAATGTCCAGTTTAAACCTACCCTGCTGCAACTTGAAGCCATTCCCTCTTGTTCTATCGCTAATTACCTGTGAGAAGAGACCAGCACCAACCTCTCTACAATGTCCTTTCAAGTAGTTGTAGAGAGTGATGAGGTCTCCCCTCAGCCTCCTCTTCCTCAAACTAAACAGTCCCAGCTCCTTCAGTCACTCTTCATAAGATTTATTCTGCAGGCCCTTCACCAGCTTCGTTGCCCTCCTCTGCACTCGCTCCAGCACCTCGACATCTCTCTCATATTGAGGTGCCCAAAACTGGACACAGCACTCAAGGTGTGGCCTCACCAGTGCTGAGTACAGGGCGACAATCACCTCCCTACTTCTGCTGGTCACACTATTTCTGATACAAGCCAGGATGCCATTGGCTTTCTTGGCCACCTGGGCACACTGTTGGTTCATGTTCAGCCGCTTGTCAATTAGAACCCCCAGGTCCTTTTCTGCCAGGCAGCTTTCCAGCCACACTTCCCCAAGCCTGTAGCGATGCATGGGGTTGTTGTGGCCCAAGTGCAGGACCCAGCACTTGGCCTTGTTGAAGCACATTCCATTAGCGTTGGCCCATCGGTCCAATCTATCCAAGTCTCTCTGTAGAGCCTCCCTGTCGTCATGCAGATCAACACTCCTGCTTAGCTTGGTGTCATCTGCAAACTTACTGATGATACACTCTATGTTCTTCTCAAGATCATCAATAAAGATGTTAAACAGAAATGGTCCCAACACTGAGCCCTGAGGGACACCACTTGTGACCGGCCGCCAGCTGGATTTAACTCCATTGACCACCACTCTTTGGGACCGCCCATCCAGCCAGTGCTTGATCCAGCAGATCGTATGCTCATCCAGGCCATGAGCAGCCAGTTTGTCCATGAGAATTCTATGGAGGACAGTGTCAAATGCTTTTCGAAAGTCTAGGTAGACAATGTCCACAGCCTTTCCCTTGTCCAATAATAGTGTCATCTTGTCATAGAAGGAGATCAGGTCTGGCAGGCAGGACCTGCCTTTCATAAACCCATACTGACTAGGCCTGATCCCCTGCTTGTCCATTATATGACTTGTAATGGCACTCAAGATGATCTGCTCCATGACCTTCCCTGCTACCAAGGTCAGACTGACAGGTCTATAGTTTCCCAGATCCTCTTTTCTGCCTTTCTTGTAGATGGGTGCTACATTTGCTACCCTCCAGTCCATTGGGACCTCCCCAGTTAGCCATGACTTCAGGCAGATAATGGAAAGTGGCTTGGCGAGCACGTCTGCCAACCCTTTCAGCACTCTTGGATGTAACCCATCTGGTCCCATAGACTTGTGCACATCCAAGCGGTGTAGCAGGTCACTGATCACTTCCTCTTTAATTGTGATGACCTCGTTCAGCTTCCCCTCCCTGCCTCCCAGCTCATGAGGCTGGGTGCCCAGGGAACAGCTAGTTCCACTGCTAAAGACTGAGGCAAAGACTGAGGCTAAAAACTGAGACGTTTCTGGAAGAATCTTCTTCTGAAACAGTCCTTTTCAGTAACATGAAGGGAGTTTCCTTAACAACTCCAGTGCAAAATTCTGCAGACCTTACATTCCTGGATGGAGCACGCAAATATTTTATGTTTCATTAAATCATACTTTGCAGCACTACTGCATATTATTAGAGGTGTCAACTTAATGCCTAATAGTCTAATACATTTTGAAGTTATTTAACTGCATTATTACTAAAAAATTTGACGTCGGCATATCAATCAAGTGCAGAACCCATAACACAGCTAGAAAGGCTGCACCTACCTCACCGTGGACTTCATGAAGAATTTTCATCAAGTGTCTTGCAATATATGATGGGAAAATAGGGTTCTGTACACAATCAAGTATGCTTTCCAAAGCTTCTGACAATTTTTTCTTCTGGGATTTCTGTTTTGGTTGTGTCTCGAGCTCCTCAAATAGACTTTCCATAATCTAGTTCATAAACAAAGTGAAAATTAAGTTCTTTCCCTGCAATAAAAATGCCTTAAACCAACATTTACTTAATGCTTTTGTAATAATGCAATCTAGATACAAATGGAATTCCTCATCTGTAAATAAACCACAGGTTAATACCCCTTACTTGACTGAAAAAATAAATCAGTCTGATTTATTTAGTCTGATACGACAGTATAGAAAGACAATGAGCTTTCCCAGTTAACTTGATTTTTTTCTGGAAAATAAGGGAGCTCACACCATCAGACAAAACTTGTATTAATGTACACCTTAATAACAAAAATACCTGTGTTATGTATGTAGGGTCAGATATGATCTCTTCTGTCTTTTGCTCCAAATGCTGAAGAACAGGATGAAACAGAGACTCCTTTATTGCTCTCAAGGAATGGAGGCAGTTGAGAGCCGCCCTTCGAACTTCACTCACAGGACTGCCCAAGTTAATGAGCAAAGATATCACCACTGCAAAAACAGTGAGGGAAGGAGGAGGAAAAGACAACAGAATACACTGAGTGGCCAGAATTTTTCTGCATGTGTCTTTGGAATTACTTTACATTACTTTAATTTACATTTTTACATTTGGAATTTAATTTGTCATCTTTTTTCACTAGGAAGTGAAAACGTCATCTTTTTTTACTATCAATCTCTAGACTACACGAAACCAATGTGAATCTCACAGATCCACGGCACTGAACTTCTTCATCACAGTCCTTATATTTGTGCTTAAGCTCAGAGAGTTCATACATTGCTACTGACTGCCACATCCTTATACAGCACAGAAAGTAAGGTGCTGTAACTGACTTCTTCAGCATAGCAGAATTTTTAACTTTTAAGTTAAAAACTTTTAATTTTTTAACACTTCTAAGATTAAAAAAAAAAGTGGTTTTGGCTACTTCCAAGCACGGGCTAGTAACTGCAGCAGTGAATCAGCAAGAAAGAGCTGTCTCAGCCTAGGGCAGCAGAACATAAATGACCATATATATCCTTCATGGTATAAAATATAGTAAAATAGCACAAAACAAAAAAATACTGTGATTAAGTCTTAAGACGAGAGATAGATACTGTTTTACTTTACCTGGAGATGATGGTGATAGCAGCTGTTTCTTTTTTTGGCATGTCAGTGATTCTAGCAGTGCATAGCCAATATATAAAGATTGAGTCTGTAGCATTGCACTGACTTCATAGTTCAGATGATTTGAAAGGTTGTAACTGTGAGTCCACAAAATTGAAAGGAATTTGAAGAGAATCTCTGAATCTTTTAGATGTACCTTAAATTTAACAAGAAAAGAAAAGAAGAAAGAGAAAAGCACTTGGTTAATAACTTTAATTTACTTTACAAACTACTACTCACAACATTTGATAAACTACCCAAAACAAAGGCGTACACAGAAAGAGAACTACAGAGTCAGAAACACTGTCTTTTAGGAAGAAAAAGTTATTGAGTAGATGCTTTGGGGTAAAGAGTACTTGCATGTATATAAAAGTCCACATGTTGCTTAACAGCTGGCTTAGTTTAACAGATAATTTGTAGTCAATAGGTATGTAAATACAAGGAATTTTTTTTTTTAATCATAACATACTGAAAACACATCCATATGCACATTTGTATAGTATGTCAACTGCAGAAGAAAATTGTTATATGCAAAATAAAGAACTTCTATCTCCTGTTTTGTGCAGCACTAATCTTAATATTAAAAGTGCTCTACATAAGCCCTGATTTTTTTATCAGTCATACAAAGTGATTTTCAGAAGTCTATAAAACAGCATCTCAGAAGAGCTGGGCAACCAATTTCCTTGTACAGCACAGCTTTCTGTGCTGAATATTCACACTAAACTTTATTCTTAGAATTTGTCCTGGATTGGCCATAAAGGCGTTATAATAATAGAGCACGGAACAAAAAGTTAACAAACTCTGAATCGTACATGTATCACTGACAACTGCAGACACAGGTCAGGGTGCCTTCTCCCCCATCTCCCCCCCAACAGCAATAGCTGCTCCAAGAAGATGCAATTCAGTTTTTCACACATCTACATCCAACTACCTCAACTTTGCTTTAGCACCTTTCTGTCAAAATTTAATGAGGACAGCTTCTGATTTTGAAGAAGTTACCTTGTCTCCTAATAGTATCCCAAATCAATTTAAAGTTCTTGGTCACTACATGATCTGGCAATAGCTGGCATGCTTTCTGTCTGCAAGATGCTCTCTGGAATCCTAAGAGCTCTTCATGCAAACAGAGTGCACTCTCAACATCCTACGGACCAAACACAGAACAACTGATACAGCTTCTAACATACTCTTGCCTATTCTCTTTTCCACAAGTCCACCAAGATCTAGGTTCTAGTTATATTAACTGCTAGAGCGGGCAAAAATAACATCCTTGTCTCTTTCAAATTAAACACCCTCAAAATCAGCAGTACTCCACAAGTGAAAGAAGTAAATGATTACTGCAGCTGTTGCCTTCACTAGGTCCTAGGACATCACTAATCCCATTTCGCAAATTTTCTGTAGTTCCTCCTCCCACCTTCTTCTCTTCTTCTGTGCAATATTACCCAGTTTGCTCAGTCAAAAATCCCACCAAAATAACATCCTTCCTTGCCTGCTGACAGCCTTTAACTAGCCAGGCGCTGCATCAATCTCTTTAACAGTTCACTGTCAGTACAAGTTCAATAGATCTTGGAGTGACTGATAATTAGACAAAGTTATGTACAAGAATTAACGCCAGAAACAAGTTTTGTTATTAAATCATTGCTCTTCTTTGCTTCCTCTGTTTGTGTTTGTCCTGTGCTGTTCTTGATGAAACTGCATCAAATTCCAGTAACAGCGGCTTTGTGTCAATTACTTGCTTCTCTTTGCCTCAGAATGTACAGTTATTACTCCCTGTCATCTAAAATCCAAACTGCCAAAATCCCTTACTCTTTCCACAAAAATGTATCACTTGATGTGGGTGAGAAAACATGAGATGGTATTATACGGAAATATGCAATGTGTTCTAAAAGTTTTCTTTTCAATTTTTGTATTTAAAAATGAACAAATTTTACAGAGCAACTTTGCTTCCAGATAGGACCAAAACTTTTAGCTCAAACTTCAAGCTCTTTACCTTGTCCTGCAAATCAGTGTTATCTTTTCACCTTTGCCTCAATTGGTCCATTTATTGGTTTTTCACTTTAGTTTCCTATTACTACATTTAATTAGGCTTAACTAATAAGCTGAAGCTTAGACTTTCTTCTGCCCACGGTACTAGCATGCCACAAGCAGTGTTGCGTGATCAGTTGTCCATTTTCTCCGTTTTCCTTAAAATTATATAACTGCATAATAATTGATGACTAGTAATTCAGGGCAACAAATGCAAAAATAATACCTTGAGTAAGAGATTTGTCAATGCTCTGTACTGGACAGCATTGCTTCCCTCACTAGCTCCACAGACAAGTAGGTCAAACAGCCCCAAAAGGACGTGCAGGTAATCTTGGCTATCTTGATTCAGAGATTCGGGGTTCCACCAAGTTTCCTCTAAAAAATACAGGTTATAAATGAGACAGAGTGGATGCACATGAAAAACGTCATAAACAAAGAGAAAACAGACATTTCCAGTTAAAAGAAGATAATACATACAAGCTTATTCCTTGTTTTCACAAGTTAGCAATCTTTACAGATCTCAGTAACGACGAAGGAAGGTTAGGGGAAGCAAGGCTGGCTTGTTTCCAACAACTTCTGAAGACAAAAAAGTTAACCTTCCTTCTTCACTTAATTGATATAAAAGACAGTCAAAACCTTAACACCTACCTTTAGAAAACGACACAGGAGGTTTTAGGCCATTAATGAAGTTTTTCAGTAAGAACAGAAACATAGCTGACTCCTCTGCATAAGCAGTCTGATCACTATTCAGCTTTTCTATATATGCAGTCAACAAGTCATTAGGCACCAAAGTTTCCCCTGTTGTTTCAACAGACCAATTTAGGGGAGTTTCCTGTGAAGGAAAATTCATTTTAATGTATACTGTCATAATTTCAGCCAACAGAAGACAGAAATTTAGCACTAAAATCAGCAGTACCTAAATTCTAACCTCAAAAGAGGTATCCTTATGAAGTGAATTACATTTCTGATTTTACATTTAAGCTTCTATTTTAAAAACTATGCCAGCTCTTACTACCATTATTAACAGTGTATGTAAGTGAGGTAACAGAAGAATGAAGACCCATCTCCCTAAAATGTGTCTTCAAATGGATTAGGAGTTACAGCATTTTGTGCACATTCAGTTTAAACCTTTCATTTATCTCTTCTCCAGCAACATAATCCATATCTTTCAGATATTTGTATATATAAAAACTCTTTAATGGAATAATCTGAGGTCAGAATAACTAATTACCATGTACTGCTATGTGTGTGTGAGGGGGTGCACACACATGCCCTGCTCACACAGGTTTCTTACACACAAAAAACCCCCACACTGTTTCAACAACAAAATAAATCAAGAAAACCCCGGCGGGAAATATGGATAAAAATAAAGCAAAAAAAGGTAGCAGAAAGATGCAGAAATACCCTTTCTGAATATAGTTCCTGCCTCTCTGATGGCTCCTCCCTCTGCCTCCATGTTACCTCGCAACAAGTGCCAATACAACTGCTTATGGAGCAGCGCAATAAACCATAACCCAACAAATTCAGGAACAATACTTTGAATATTGTTCCAAGGATTTGCTTGAGCCTGCAATTCATAGAATGACTGGTTTGGGTTGGAAGGGCTCTTCAAAGATCATCTAGTTCCAGCCCCCCTGCCATGGGTAGGGACATCTCCCACTAGATCAAGTTGCTCAAAGCCCCACTCAATCTGACCACGAACACTTCCACAGCTTCTCTAGGCAACCTGTTCCAGTGCCTCACCACTGTCATAGTAAAGAATTCCTTAAATCTTCCTTATGTTCAAGCTAAATCTACCCTCTTTCAGCTTAAAACCATTGGCCCTTGTCCTGTCACTACAGGCCCTCATAAAAAGTCTCTCTCCAACTTTCTTATACGCCCCCTGTAAATACTGGAAAGCTGCAATAAGGTTTCCCTGGAGCCTTCTCTTCTCCAACTGAACAATGCCAACTCATCCTCATAGGAGAGGTGTTCCAGCCCTCTGGCCCTCCTCTGGAACCGCTCTTAGCATAAGCCCTTTTCCATACTTAGCTGCATTTCCTTCTTTCCACTATTGAACAAGCCAGCAAAACCTTTACTCAAGGACTAAACCCCCTGATATTTGTAAATCAAACGGTGACGCCACAGGGTAGTTGGCAGAAATGCCCCAAACTTTGTGCCAAGCCCACAGCACTAAAACACTCAATCAGGTGGGATGTCAGCCTAAATCTCTGCAGTTTTTAATTTTTTAATGCAAACCCAATGAAGTGGTTAAAACATAAAAGCAATTCTTAATGGCAGCTTCTAGTACTGCTGCCAAACCTGTGGTTTTGCTTTGAGAAGATACAAAGGCGAGATTTTCAGTCCTTCTCAAGGTTTCTGAACTTCTCGCTCCCTGGTAAAAAAAAAGATTTCTCCATTACAAAGACAATGCCCTCTCCAAACTGTTTACATCTTACCTCTGCAGAATCACAAGCTCTCAGTTTTTTTATTTTTTTATCCAAGAAATGGAATACTCTGAGAGCCACTGAAAAATAACTTTCCTTCATCTGTGTATTGCAGCAGCACTGAACAAGCACTGAACCAATTATATGAGTAGTTACTTTCTGTCTCACGCTGTCAGATTCTGTTTCAGCAACGAGTATCAGATCTTCAACCTTAAAAAAGGAAGTGGAGGAAAAACAAAAATAAAAAGTCTGTAAGACAGTGGGACTTCACTATGACTTTACACTGTGTTTCATTTGCATGCCCAATTAAATCCTTGTTACCTTTATAATCTTTAACAAATTACTGTCTGCTGTAATGGTACTCTTCAAACCCTAAGAATACACAAACATCTGTTTCTATGAAGTACCCACAGGTATACTTGCTTATTCTCTAGGTATTTTTTTTCAGGAAATGAAAAATTCCTGGAATTTAGTTACACTAATCATTTGTCCAAATAGGTAATAGCTTTGTTTCTTCCTTTCCTTATGCTTTTTTACTAGATTTTATTGGGGTTTTATCTAGATTGTGTTGGGGTTTGTTTTTATATATAATAACAAACCCCAATACAATCTAGATAAACACATATAATATTTATATAATAATATAAATATATAATATGTTATGTACATACAATATAAAAATATATTTTATTTATATAAATTAATATATAATTCAATATAATTATTTATATATAATAACAAACACCAATACCATCTAGATAAAACTCCAAAATATGTATATATATACACACACATATGCCTTGCAGCTTGATGATGGCATACTAATGCCAAGAAGAGCACATACAAAGTAGAATCATGGAATCTTCAAGGAAGTACTTCTATATCACGTTTGTTCTGCTACAGTGATCACGTGGAAAGTAAGATCTCTTAAGGTAAGGGTAACACAGTACTCATACCATTTGCAGTAGTAAGGAAGAGTCCCCTGAAGTCATGTTTTTAGAAAACAGCAGAATCATTTTCTTGTTGGCCGCTCCAATCAACTCTGCAGGCTTGCTAGATTTAATTGCCTCTTCAAGATCTGTTCCAAGGTAAAAAATAATAATCAGATACTAATCACAGATACAAATCGGATACAGTCACACAAATAACCAGAATACAAATCACATATTAAAAACCTGGTGGCTCAATAATATTTAGGAACAGTCAGAAACATACTAGACAATTTCTTGATCAAGAGGTTTTTAAAGAACTCTATTGACACTCATATCATGATAGCTTGTTAATGACAGCCAGTCTCCTTCAATAAGTGTTTAGGTTCTAAATTGTTGCAATTTTTCTGTTACTGAACTAGTTACAATTAATGCTTTACCTTCTGGCCAACCTTTCAATAAAGGGTGTAAGGAGCAGAGATCAGATTCCGACAGACAAATGGCCATTTTCCAATCTGAAGATTTTGAATTTGTGTTAGTGATTACCATAAAAGGTAACAATCGCATTACTGCTTCATCTAGTAGTTCTTTTTTCTCTTTCAAAATCTCCTCTTTGACTAAAATTTTTATTGCTCGCTCCAGAACCTTGTACCTAAAAGAGAACAAGTGATGCTGAAAACCCATTGCTCAATCATACCAGTAACATTTCTTTGATTTGTTCTCCATTTTACATGTCAATTTTCTGCATCCAAATATCAGTGAGAACACATAAGGAACTCATGGGAAATAGTATGCAAATAATTGAACATTTCTCTTGTAACTCAGCATAGATACAGTGTAACAAAAAGTGTCTGAAGTGGAAGTATTTTTTTAGAGTTACATTTTTAAAATTTAACTTAGAAGGAAGGTAGACTGGAAAAAGGCACAAACATACCATTTTCCATCCTTTGAAAGATCAGCTCTCTGGAAGATGTTCAAAAGACTTGATACCACTACTTCTGGGTTGACTTGTTTCCTGAAAATCTGAAAAGTAATCAAGAAAAAGAAATAAAAGTATAATAAAATACAAAATAATTTACCATATCATAGTGGAAAATGCATGTGCTATACCAAGTGGAAAAATGGATCACACGTCACTAATTGCACTCCTGTTGATGATCACATAATAAAAATATTATCAGAGTAAACATAAGTTAGAAGGCTGCCCAGTATGCCCTCTTGATATGTTAAAGCATGGAGAATTTATCAAATACAGGCACGTTTGGTAAAATTGATAAACAATAAGCAAAACACTTTATAATTAAACAAGAATTACTTTTACTTTACATAGCACCTGTATGATAAAAATAAAAGGCACGTTAAGAAAAGATACTAATGTTTAAAGAAGTACTCACATGCTTTTATTCCTATTTTTTAGTGATTGAGAATGAATGAACACACAAGACCAATTACACTACTGCTAATAATATTCTCCGCTACTACTAGCAGAAGCAATAAAGAGAGACCGTTACTCTAGCTGGAAACAATCAGTACAATGCATACCAGAGTCCTATCCAGTAAACCTGAGCTGCAGTTCAGGACTTTGCTACTATCAACTGACCAAATGACTCTCATATGGAAAAACTCAACTGAGCACTTCTCACTGGCGTAATGACTTGTCACTGCACCATTTTCCATCCAAAAGGCAGATGACATGGCTTAATGTTTTTCTAGAAAAATGTACAGGATAAGCAGGAAGCACACTTCAAATAATAATTAAAGATTAAAATCTGCTTTAGTAGCTACATAAAAACCCACCAATAAATTCAGGTTAACTGCAAACACTTTGGGAAAGATCAGAACAGAGATTTTGGGGGGAATTGTGAGGAGGTAAACAACATAAGCCTCCTAAATTTCTGCTGCTTCATTCTGATAAAGGACAAAAGCCGTACCCTAAGGACATGAGCAGAAGAAGGGCAATTACAAAGAATACATTCCAGGCACACATATTCAAGACCAGCTAAAATCTCACCTGATGTATCAAAACATACACGCTTACCTCCAAAGAACTGAGAGCAGACATTACAACATCTCTGTTGTCATCCTTGAGCCGACCAAAAATTGCTTCTTCTATGAAAGACTGATCAAAGCCTTCCTGAAAAAATAAAGGAAAACGAAGAGCCCAAAGAAAAAAATAATCATTTGTTGGCAGCACAATTTACAGGCTTTTAATGAAACATCCAAATCCTATCATCTCAATTAAAACTCAAGTAACAGGCAGACTTTCAACAACAAAAGAAAGAAAAACAGAAGTGTCTATTAACTTAGATTTTTATCTTAGACCACAAGCCACTTAATAAACAAGAACTACACCCAGACTCCAGATTACAGGGAAATGGTGACAGAAGCATACTGAAAACACCATGAAAAACAGTAACATACCGTCTTCAACTGAAATGTCTGGCAAACAGCTATTTGAAGGCATTATATATTAAGTCAGTTCTGTAGGTGAGAGATTCAGGACACAAACCTTTGATGTTTCAATAACATCTTTCAAATGCTGAAGAGCCAGGACCCGCACAGCTGGCTGAGGATGATTCAAACTCAGCAGAAGGGAGGTATCAGAGTCTTCCAGAAACTGAAATACAGATTTCAGAGTGATTCACTGCATGCTAAAAATATTTAAGTATATACAGGAGAAATTCTTTCAGCGATATTTTGTACCCGTAGAAAATCTGTATAATTCAGACTCAAAAAGCTTCAATTATGGAACAATGATGTTGTATAACTATTTCAAATTCGGTCTTCTTCACTTTGGCAGACAGTTTTTGGAATATAGCTTGAAAAGTACAGTAAGCCACAGATACCTTTTTGGCCTCGAAAAGCACTACACTTATCTAAGGATTCTGAGAAAGCTCTAGTGACAATGTCAGTGTGACAGAGCACAGATAGAAACTGTTAAAAAGGCATCCCTGCCAGTCCAATTGTGTGCACTTATCTCAGGAACCTTAAAGGCTAGAAGAGTCACATGCCTTTGTTCTGCATGCCTTGTCTTACTGTTAATCCACTTGTTATTCAGTCACAGAATCTGTGCCTTCATTAAATCAGTACAAAAATACATTAAACACTTCTTTATGCAGTTTATCATCTTTTCCTAAGAGCTTTCAGTTTTTGAATCATTGCAAACAACAACCGTAACACTAACAATCTCTTAATAATAAATTCCTTGGACAGATCTGTTGCATTCATGGTTATTCTGCATTAGGCTGAGTTTCAATTGCTCTTCAGAAATGGCACAGGAAGAACTCTGTAACCACTCTATTCTTCCATGTTCCTGACTGCAAACATTCATAAAATCAATGCAACAAAAAGGACGGAGCCACTTTCTTTCAACAGCAATAAAGTGTTTTGTCAACTTTGCCAAAACAGACAACTCTCACACTGACAAAATCTGTAAGTAAGATGAGGTCTTGCTGGGCACCACCATGTTGTCACTATCACTACAGTATATGTAGTGGCCACGTTCCTAAGGAAAAAGAAACATTGATAGCAATCGAGGCAGGTGGAAATGTATAAATTTTAACCATGAAAAAAAGCTCACACTGTTCATGGTAAACATGAACTTAAAAGGATCTGATAGCTTTTGATTTTACCATAGTTTTGATCAAGCCCACCCCCAGATCACACTTAAATAAGTTGGGGTTTTTTGTTTTGGTGAGAATGGTAGAGATTTTGTTTAGAAAGAGGAAGAGAGAGCAGAACTTTGCCAAAATATCAGCATTCTGACAGTACAAGCAGGTAAGAGCTAGGACCACGAACTGAGCTTCTACCTACCTTGTATTTGCCACAGCTTAATGAAAGAGAAATAAATTGGTGAAAAAGATTTTGCTCAGCCTCATCTGTGCAATTTTCCAGATGCTTCTCCAACACAGAGTCTAAGGCTTTAGGATACCTGCCAACAGAGAAAACCCCCAAAGTTTTCCACAGAGCATTACAGAAGAACACGTATTTACTACGGAAACGCAGGAAGCCGAATGCACATGCACTCATCTGAACCAGCTATTTTAAGTAGCTTTGCAAAGGCAATCAACCATTAAGTCTTAACATAGATGAACGATATGCAGACCACCAGGGTAAACAAATAACGAGCAGAAAAGGTCATGCTACACAACAAACAATTTTACAAAGCCAGTAGGTCTGAATTCACGTATTACAGTTATAACAAAAGGACAGATCAGTAAAGTAAATTTGAGCAAAGATTATGAGTCAGATATTTTTACTGTATTTAATTGGGCAAGAATATTGTGCTTACTACACCCAACAAGCCAAGAGCATAGATGACATCATCGCTCTACAGATTGTGGGTCAGTCATAGGAAAATGGAACTTACTTTGTCTCAAGAAGTCTGATAAGAGGAAGCATCTTTTGATTGAGTGCAGCCATTTTGGCAGTATCAGATTCAATTTCTGTAGCACAGGAGATAAACTCTTCAAGAAACTTGCTAAAATTACAAACAAAAGAAAAAGCCACCATTTTTTTGGATAGTACAGTTTTCATCAACATTATAAAGCACAGATTGGCTCCTGGCCTGGAATTTCACTCTGTCCTACAAGTACCCTCCACAAGTGCTAAAAGCATGGCTCTTCTGGATTACTGAATGTTTCACCTTCAAAATCCAGGTTTGGAGTTAACTTATGAACTCAGAAAAACATTCTTATATAACGCTAATGCCATTGTCAGGAATTAGTTGTTATTAAACCAGAAATTACTACAGTACTGCAGAAGAAAAATAATCAAAGTTAACTCACGAAGCCAACAGGTGATCTAAACGCTTTTCCAGTGGTATACTCTGAATAATAGCTTCAAGATGTCTGATGTAAATCCGATTCTCTGTCTCCTCAGATTCTTCTTGTTCCTCTAAGGACAACGTGTAATCATAAAAGATGAACAATAGTTTGAGAATAACCCCCTCATACTGATTAAAGCTAATAGCTTATACAGGCATCATCATCTGGTGAGTCAAACACACAACTTAAAGACCACTACGTTAGTTGATTATCAGCAGTAACTCTCCATGAAATGCTAGCAATGCCTTATGCCAATGTCACCAATGCCAAAGGCTGTATTACTACCAATAAATTCAAGTAAGCTTTGGAACATTCCAGATCTGCTACCACAACCTGTGCCAGCAACTCCCTACAGCATTCCCTGGCATGAATCTGGACCTTTGCAACAAAAGAGCTTTCCCAAACACAGTTCAGCAGTTACAAGTCCACAGTGCAAACAGTTTTACTAGTGCGGTGCCACCACTACATGCCAGTCAGCCTTGCTGTCCTAGACCGTTCTCAGGCACATTACATTCATGAGATAAACACAGATCTCCACTACTTAAACTACATATGAAATACATGTAATCTACCTAAAAATGATTTTGCAGTACTGTAATACATCTCTAAGAGTCAGAAATTTCATACGTCAAAATTAAGTTACTGCTAAAGTACTGCAAACCAACATCTAAATCAAAGCAATATATCTATAACAATGCATAAAAAGCCTCCTCTGTAGGGCCTGGAAAAAACAAAAAGTAACACACACACAAAAGCTCACTCAGATCTTCACATGGACTGGCACAGTTTTAATGGCAGAAGCAACTAAAATTACACAGCTACGTCACTGACCGCAGCCATCCGTCCTTAACACTCAACAAAATTGTAAAAATGTATGCTAACTTACCTGTATCACTTTTCATGACAGTGCAAACAAGGTGAGGCAACAGGTAACGCAGAAGAGGAGAGATATCATAGCCTGCTGAAAGGCCTTGCAGAAGTGTTACCAGTTCTGGGGTTTTGCACAGATAATTAAATGGCCTGCATGATGGAACAGGGAAAGAAAAAAATATAAAAAGTATGTATGCACGTCTGGATTACCAACGCTTTCAAACCATGCAGACTTCCTAAGGTTCAATTTTCAGCATTAGGTAACAAGCTCATTATAAACAAATTCTGAAAAGATTCAAAGGGTTCCACTTCCTTATTGTCAGAGGTTTGCTGGCACATTTAATATCCAACAAGAAAACAGGGTACTGCCACTCATGTTGAGCGCAGCTGCTGCAATGGCACAGTGAACATACGTATGTTTTTGCAAAGTAGTACAAGAAAAATATAGTTGGATGGATTGCATGAAGAGATTTCCTCCCATTGCAAGGAGCATATCTATTACTCAGAGGCAGTAAAAGGAAGGGAGGAGAAATAATACCTCAATGACAGGAGAGCCTCAAAGAGAGTAGAAGCAATTTCCCTTCCTGATAACAAAAAGTTTCTCTCATCTTGTCTCCTTTAATACCCACCTGGCTGGATGCTGCATAATGCATCAAGCACGCCTCTCCTTAGTTCCTCACACCTTATCTTTTAACCCACTTTCCTCTTCTATGACTGTGTTGAAGTATGTGGAAGGTAATCACTGTACTTGTCCCAGCAAAGATGTATTCTGTTGGAATACCCACAGTAACCTCTTTGCCAGCAAGCAAACTCCCTGTAGCGTGTGGGATTTCCACCACCGTGTTTAACCGCATGTTAACAGCAAAAACTAACTGTATCAGCGCATAAAAATCAATGGGAATGAAATACTACATGTACTTCCCGAAGGACTTGTGGAACCAAAGAAGTGGTGGTATAGCAGCACTTACGCTTCAGGTGTTAAACTATATGAACTCAAAGCCCTTCTATTGAAGGGACAGAACTTCTTTTTTTCCAAGCTATTCAAATAACCTCAAATATGAACTACTGTTATTATGCTGGCTTCTCTTCCAGGATTCCCACTTTCAAGAAAACCTCTTACTAGCTGAATTCAGTTTTGCACATTTACAGCAATCCTTTACCGAGGGAAGTGGCAGGAGAGGGATGAAAAGGTAACAGACTCCTTAGCTGTAATGAGCATACAAATTTTCAAAGTAAGGCAAAGAAACTTCCAAGCCCTTTGAAATATCAACTACCAAAGTTTCTGATATTAAGGTATCCCTTTAATGAGGAGGATAAAAAAAAAAAAAATCACATTATCAAGGTGCAGTCTAAACTTTTAAAAAGTGGAAAACTCAATTCATGTAAAATTACTTTTTCCCAAGTTTGTCTCCTTTCTGAGTTTGTAGAAGTAGGTTCAAGCATGCCATCCCATCCCTGGCTAATGACGGCACTTTAGATAATGTCTTGCTTATCTGTAACGTCAAGGAATGCACCAAGGAAGTCTCCACTGTCACTTTTACTGTCATCTGGCAGATTATCATGTATGTTGCAGCCCTGTAATCCTGTACGGAGGATTTCAATCCCTAGAAAAAGAGATAAAGGCAGATTTTTAATACACACAAATTAAAAAAATAGAGTATACTAACACAAAAATAATTTTCATTCTGACATCCATGGAATCACACTACCTTCTTCTCCACTAAGAGAAGAAGGACGCTCCTTAGAAGTGTTAACTTCTAAGGGATCAAGAAGAAAAAGCTGTCACACAGGATGCACACATACAGAAGACCCATCCATTAACTGCTGCTCTGTTCGTTACCAGAGAGCCAATCCTGGAGGGTCACGAGGATATTAAAGCAGGCTGTCCACCCTGACTCTATTTCCTCATTGTTTAGCATGATAAGTCTGTAAGGCAAAGATGTTCATTCAAACTGTGTATCCATTTCTCACAGCTCCATTCCTCATGCAGAGCAGGAAATGAAGTTCTTAAAGTGCTCACCTGAGGCAAGATGAAACATTATTATTCATGGACCTTCACGTGCCTGATGTTTCAAAGCAGGCTAAAAGTGGTATGATACATTTCACACAGAATGTCCCTCTTAAATGTTATCCACAGACACACATCTGCAGAACACAGTACACTTCATCACAGTGGAAGGAAAACAAAGTTTTGCATACCTTTTGGATGTAAGGGAGTAGCATAGAGACTATGGTGTCTGTTATCTTCTCTGCGGCTCCAAGAGCTGATACAATGGTGGAGGCATAAAACACAAGAAGAACTCTCAATTGAGTGGAGTTGCCAGAACACTCTGAAAAGACCTGGACCACAGAAAAATCATTTGTTCAGACATCAGGAAAAGTGGAAATGCACATACGGCTTACCCCCAAACCAGCAAAATCTCAGAACTCCAGCATGTAAGCTCTATTAGCTCCTGCTGGCACAACTTAAGTCATCACCTCCTCCTAGCAGTAACCCTCAACAGATGTTACTGCTCCCCCTTGCACACAAAGTAGAAGGAAAAGGGTGCTATTCCTCACCTACTGTAGTTAATCGTAGTAAGGTAACCTAAATCACTAGTGATTTTGGTGTATCACTCAAGACTGAGAACTGGACAGCCAAGAAGCTTACTGGTATATGTTTAACACCCCCTACTATATCTGTGAACACACCCTGTTATTGTGTGTGCTTTGCTTACTTTGACAGCGCATGCATTCTAGTTCTCTAAACAATTGGAACTGTAGTACATCTTGCCCTTCTGAGACTATAAAACTAGTTCTCTATTTGACATTAACTGAAAAAACAAATAAATCCACTCGCCTTCTAATATCTCAATTTTAATATTTTAAGATGTATGCTTGAATCTCATTAATATTTGAAGGTGTACGTTTAAAATATCTGTGACATCCTCCAAAAGAGATACCCAAATTCAAAGCACAGTTACAAACTAATAGGAGGAATGACTTTAAAAGAATTTACGACAATAAAGCACTTTGAAGCAATACAGTATCTTTAAGTAATACAGTATTGCCAAATTGTTTTGTCATGGTTCACTGGTTCTCAGCCACATCCTTACAGGAATTTCTGATAGACTGTCATGTATACTAATAAGAAAATGATTTTCATCTTGTTTACTAATAAGTATCTCCTTTTGCTATTTAATACATAATTCAAAATATGAGTAAATAGCATAATGCTATACAAATACAAACATGGGGAAAACCAAGTGACAACAAACAAATCATGTTCTAGAATAAATGAACAACCTTCACAGATTTTGCCACCAGCCTGCAGATGAAATCCATGAAATCCAGGTCTTTGTAGCAGTGTGTAATGACTGTACCCCTTGCAAGCGGGACTCCAGGTTTCTTTACATGGTGAAAAAAGTAAAATTAGAACACTCAAAGGTAAAGTAAAAATTAATATAATCTCTAAATTAATCCTACCAATCAGTTAACACCACCTAAATTGAAACAAGTAATGGAAACCCACACACCTCTCTGGAATTTTTGGTATCCCCATTAAGACAGATGATGAAGAGCACTGCATGTACTCTATATTCAAATAAGCATATATTTTAGTAATTGACATATCTTCTTAGCAGTAGCAAATACTTGCACCTTAAAAGCATACTTTTCACTTTGACAAATCAAAGAGTAATTACAATCAAAGCTTCTTATAATTAACTGTACCTTTAAAGAAAAATAGCAGAAACAACAGGTGGGCATCCAGGCTCTATCCCTGCAATTAAATCTTTCAGTACAGTTCTACAACTAACCACATGAACAGGTGGAGCATATTCATAAACCTAGTAACAGAGTCAAGACATTATTAACGAAGTCCCTCATGTTTCTCCCAACTTGCATCTGTTAAATGCCTTACCCTTATTGGATCCATCCAATGCCATTTATGAGTTGGGCTTTTTATATCCAAAAGCTGAATAACTCTCACAAACAGATTAGTCTCATGATATGGCAGAACACAACCAATCAAACTATCTTGATTGTAGAGATGGATGTGAAATCTAAGGAAAAAAACATATACATACAGTTAAAAATTAGCTGGAATTCCAAAAAAAAAGAGCCAGCCGCGTTCTGCTCACAACACTTGGTTTACCCGCTTTTAAGCAAGACAGGAGATTATTGTCATACTGACTCAGACATATGGTCCATGTGGCCACTAGCCTGCATGTGTTAGAGGAAAGAAACAGTCCTAGCAATTTTTTTCCTCACTGTCAGTAATTTCAGGTCCCTATAGAAACTAAGATTATCTTAGCTTCTTCCGCATAGATTTCAATATTAAAACTAGACATTACAATAATCTAGTATGAATTTCAATATAATACATATATAAAAAAAATCTGTGATTCAAAGGATGTATCAACAAAATCGCCCACTCTTTCATGACATGAAGTATTCTACTTTGTGCATCTGGGTGGGTTAATTTATATAAATAAATACATCATCATTTCACAAAACACTTGGCTTGTTTTTTCTTCACACCTTCCTACATAACCTTGAAATAAGAACACTTATGTTATAATACAAGGGCATGCTATTCACAGTTGACAGTTAATATTGAAAATCAGCTATTTTACACAGCCCGTTTCTAAAAGTATATTACATAAATGCGTCTCTAGACTCTCTGTAAGATGGCTACAGCTGGGCAAATTTGGTGAAAGCCAAGCAAGGAAATAATTGCTTTTGTATAGAATATCATGACAAATCAAAATTTTCACAGAAATTTATCAAAAGACAAAAATCTATTGGCCAAGAAGATCACCTGGCCCCATAAAGACTAAGCCCAAATGGATATTTTTAACATTTTAACCTGTCTTTACAGATAACTAAAGTATTCAAAATTGTTCTCATTGGGGAAAAAAACATATGGCATTTCTAGCGGCCTTATCTATTGACATGTAGGATATTCAACGGATTACCTGTGAATCAGCCATTCAAGGCACTTCTGGGCTGGCTTAAGCATAAAGTAAGGGGACAGGTGAATCAGGAACAATGAAATATTCTTATTCAGCTCCTGATTTACTGCTTTAGACTGAACACTGCGTTCCAGGCCTTTGGACATGGAACTAAACAAACTGGACTGGAACACTTCAAATGAAGGATCAATCCCCATCAGCTCTTCTAAGCCAGTGCATCCTGTGGAAAAATAAATGGAAGAATGCTTTAAATGCAACAGTTTTATCCACCAGTCCTACCCACCTACCTCCTCACTGGCATATCCAGCTTCTTTGCTATACTGGTATATAACCATCCTCACTAAGCAAACCAAACAGTAAACATGTCTAAGGCCAAAAACTTTTGCTACACTTCAAGTACTTCTTAACTGACGAAGAAAAAGAACATTGACAAGTATGAGCAGTGCACTCTTGCAGCGACGAAGGCCAGCAGCATCCCAGGCTGCATTAGCGAGGGCGTAGCCAGCGGGCTGAGGGAGGTGAACTGCCCCCTCCATTTGTGAGACTGCATCTGGAGTACTGCGTACAATTTTGAGCTCATCAGTAGAAGAAAAACATCGCCATGCGGGCGAGAGTCCAGCAGAGGAACGCCAAGATGGTCAGGGGACTGGAAAATAACATACAAGGAAAAGGAGGAACTGGGTTTGTTCAGTCTGGAGGATAGAAAGACAAAAGGAAGTCTTCCTACTTAATGGGACATAGTGTATGTAAGTTATTGGGAAGATGGAGCCAGGCTCTTCTCAGAGATACACAGTGGAAAGATGGAAGGCAACAGATGCAAGATGTAACAGAGGAAATTTCCAGTCTGTGTACAGATTGTTTTGTTGGGTTTTTTTTAACACTGGGGTGGTCAAACACTGGATCAGAGGCCCAATACTGACCCAGAGGCTACAGAACCTCCATCCTCAAATGCAGCAGAACACAGGCCTGAGCAACCTGTGGTAAATAGCCCTCTCCTCAGTTATGCTAGTACCAAATGACCTTCAGAGGTCCCTTCCAGCCATAATTATTCTATGATTTTATACGGATGAAGCAAGTAAAGGTACCTCTTTGAATAAATTAAAATACAATATTCCATGTACACCACTGGAGAACCATTGGAATTATTTCACATAAGCTTGTAAATATTAATGGCTAAGCACAAAGCAGACAACTTCAGCTGCAAGAAGGAAACCAGGCAGCTGGCTGAAATATGGAAGAAATAAATGATTCTATGCAGCAGTTCTACAGTAACTTTTAAAGAAACTAAAAAATACTGTGTTGCATCAAAAACATGTATACACAATCTTGTTACTTAAAATAAATATATCAATCTTTCTGGTTTTAGAAAACAGCATTCTTATTCAAGAAGTATCACATTCGTGAGTAAAGTTCTATACAAAGTGTTAAGAGATACACACAAAGGATGTGAAGTGTGCAAATACAGCAATGACTTCTTTCACTTTATATTCTTGTGGCCATAAGGTTACCAAAAAGCAGGGCATCAGCATGTTTTCATGAAATCACAGAATTCACGGAAGGAAACTTGGGAGATTCTCTAGTCCAAGGCCCTGACCAAAGCAGGGTTAGCCGTGAAATAAGACCAGGTTGCTCAGGGCATTATCCAGTTGGGGTTTTCAAAAGGATGGAGAGCATAACCTCTCTGGACAACCTGTTCAACTGCTTGACTGTCCTCACAGTGAAAAAGCTTTTCCTTATATCCAGTTTCAATCTCTACTGTTTCAGATTATGCCCATTGTCTCCTGTCCTCCAGCCATGCATTCCTCTGGACAGTCCGACCCATCTTGAAACCTCCTCACAGGTACTGACAGGCTGCTATTAGACCCCTCAAAGCCTTCTCTTCTCCAGACAGAATGAGACCAGAGATGTTCCTCCCACCAGCCTCCCCTTACAGAGCAAATTCTCCAGCCCTTGACCACCTTGGGGCACCTGACTCTTCCCAATCACCTTACCCCTCATGTGCCCAGAAATGCGCTCCAAGAGGGCCTGCTCCATGATTTTCCAATGGACTGGAGTGATGCTGACTAGCTTCTAGCTTCTTGAATTATTCAAACATAGGTTTGCCTTTCCCGTTTAGATTAGATACTAGAAAGAAATTTTTTATTATGAGGGTGGTGAGGCACTGGAACATGTTGTCCAGAGAAGCTGTGGATGCCCCATCCCTGGAAGTGCTCAAGGCCAGGCTGGATGGGGCTTTGAGCAGCCTGGTCTAGTGGGAGGTGTCCCTGCCCATGGCAGGGGTTGGGACTAGATGATCTCTAAGGTCCCTTCCAACCCAACCCATTCTATGATTTACCTTTCTTTCTCCAGCAGTCTTTTGGCTAGATGACTTTTAAAATCACTGGCACCTAAAGGAGCCAAACTCACCGATGGCAAAAAACGTGTCCCTGTCAGTGCCAGCCGCCTCCTTGCTGCTAAAGAGCAGCGATGCTACTTCGCTGCGGTTCAGGAGGCTGGGATCGTTCTGGGGAAGCGCCAGCCGCTTCAGCTGCTCCGCCAGGGACGTCATCGCGCCGCCTTTCCAGGACAGGAGCCCCCAGAGAGAAACCTGACGGAAGGAAAACCAAAGCAGGGCCGCGGGTGAAGCGGTTGCCGTCCCCGGCGCAGGCCCCGCTGCCAACCCCCGCCTCAGGGCTGCGCGCACACGTGGGGATGGGCCGGGCCCAGCCACGCCGGGGGAAAAGGGGGACAGAGGCAGGCGGCGACACCTGCCGCGGCGACACCTCCCGGTGCCGCTCCCTGACACCGACCTGGCTCCGCTCCGCGCCGCTCCCCGCCGGGCCCCACGTGGGCTGCGCGCGCCGCTAACCCGGAAGCGGCGGCTCCAGCGGAAGGGGAAAGAAGCTCCCGCCTCCTTTTCCTCCCGCCCCGGGAGCGGGAGCTCCACTGAGCATGCGCCACCTGCGGGCGCGGCGGTGTCGGCGCGTGGCGGGTCTCCGCGAGGGCAGGCGGCCGTTGAGGCTGTTGCGGGCGGTTTCTCGCACCCGGGCGGGTGCCTCGGAACTCAGCGGCCCTGTGGAGGCTTCCTGCCGGCGTGGGGCGGGGGACGGCCGGCTGAAGCAGCCGGTCCGGGCGGCCAGTCGAGGCGCGAAGGCCCGCGGTGCCGGTGGATGCGTGGAGAAGGGTCAGTGAGGTGTCCGTGAGGGGCGTGCTGTGCTGCTGGCTCTGCGCTGAGCACAGCAAGGCATCAGCCCGGGCTGTGCGTAGGGATCCACTAAAGGGGGTCAGCCTGTTTCAGTAGCAAGGGCGCACACGGCTGGACTTGTTTCACCTCAGGATTTTGCCATATCTGGGATGAGTGATGCTAGAAGTGCAGGACTCCCATGAGCAAAAGGTGTTGAAAGCTACTGTAGTGTGTATGGGCTAGACCCCAATTGCAGAACCACAGAACTATGTAGGTTGGAAGAGTCCTCTAAAAGTCGCCTTATTTAGCCCCAGAGCAGGGTCAGCTTAGAGCAAGTTGCTCAGAATTTTGTCCAGTTGCATTTGGACTGTCTGCAAGGATGGAAATTCCACAACTTCACTGAACCACTTCTCATCCAAGGTTTGATTACCCTCAGATTAAAAAGAAATTCCTAATATTAAAAGCCATGATGTCTCCCACCACTTTGCATTCAAGGCTGCAGGGTTCTGCACCTGGAAGTCAGTGCACAAAGCCAGAAAGGGAACATGGCTTGTGACAAACCAGGTGAAGGTTGAAAAAAGAGAAAGCAGAAATAAAACTGATTTCTGTTGATGTCAGTGGATGGACAAAATAATAGCAAATGTAACAATTCCAGCAACAGATCTGTAAAATTACTTCCATATATTGTTGAGAAGCTGTATAGCTATGGCAGAAATAACAGTTGATCACATAGTAAAGCTGCCTTATTTGGCAATCATTTAGCATACAGTAGAAATAAAAAAAGCTGATAAAAGTTTAGGGTTGCAGAGAGCAGAGAGTTGTTTAACTGCTTAATTTTATCTGTTAGGAGTATCCACTGATTTCAACAAGACTCTGTATGAAGCTAATCCTTCGTAGGAGTGGGAGCAGAGAGAGTAAATGAAGCTGGATGTCTGACTGTGCCTGATTATGTTTGCTGGTGCCTTGTCAGAGAGCATGTATTAGCTATATATCGTGTTACTTCTGACATGGTATTATCTGGATACAACGACAGCAATTGCTGAGCTGTTAAGGGTTGTTACTGCTGCAGTTTTAACGGTGCTAAGGTGTTTGGAGGATATTACTGATTTAATGGGATTGCTATTATTTTTCTCATTGTTCTAACACTGAGATTCTGATCATCTAGCAAACCAGCTGGCTAGGGGTGTTGCAAACCAAGGCGCCAATTTATTGCACTTTTCACATTCCCCATGGCTGCTGTGCAGCTTTTTCCTTTATGAAGCTGTCATGTGACCTTATTTTTAGCATAGTTTAAACCTGCATAAATATGCATATTTCCATATGTAAAAATATCGAACATTAAAATATGTAGACTTTGCAAAGGACAGAAAGCTGTTTCTAAAAAAGAAAAGTAGTAAATTTTTAGCAATGGGGTTCATTATTTGAATACTCTAGCCAGAACAGTAAAGAGAGAAGTTGTAAATGCTGAAATGTGTTCAGGTTTTCCAGTACTCTTGTCCCACTCTATTCTGTTCTGTGGGGAGCTGCAAGACAGAGGTTTTATACCTTTGTGCTTTCTGTTCCATCCTTCTTTGGTTTCAGAGTAAAGCTGGGATTCCCTTCTGCAGAGGGGAAAAATATTGGTTCTTGATTTAATCCTAAAAAAGTGTTTCCTGGGAAAAATATAAAAACAGAAAGTCTATGAGGAAATACGTTTAGTTGGTTTTGTAATTCCCCAGTGGTGAAGCTGATATCAGAGAGGTCTGCTCCATGCTAGACTACAAAGAGATGCTTTTCTAAACTTAAATCCAAGCCTGTTTCAACCAGTCCCTTTAGCTTCTCAATGCCTGCATCATCACATAGCCAGTCTGTATGGATGGAACTCTCGTAGCCATCCTACAGCTGAGATCACCTTGCCCGATGGCTGCTATTAAACTGTGTTTGACAGATTAGATTGTCTGTTAAAAAATCTTGAAGTCTTAGAATATAAATTGTCTTATGCTAATTTCTATTGGAAGAAAAGTGACCTGTTTCAAGTGTTTTCTGTAAGCCTATTCACTCATAAGCATTGGCGTGTTTGAAAAGATTTGATTGAGAAATGCAAACACTGATAAACTTTAAATGTTCTTTACATCTGTGTAAATTTGAGCTACCGCTGAAGCAAATATAATTGATGTCTTTTTATAGATAAAAATCTAGTCTTTATATTCCTTTCCTTCGATCTCACCTCACCAGCTGTGTATATGTGGAGCTATATCTACCTTGGTAAGTAATGCCACCCAGTAGAAGGAAATTTGTAGAATGGAGTGGTGCTGAGGAACCCTCACCACACTATGTGCATCTCAGAGGTTTTATGCAGACTAGATCTTGTTCTGCCCTGTAGACCAAAGTCCCATTAGGTGCACTCCCAGAATTCATCTTCTGGTTTGGTTTCGTGTGTAGGCAACGGATAGGGAGGAATTTCATTTAAAGAGGAAAAGGAAATAACTTCTGATAAAAAAAGAAGTGTTCAGTAGCATTCAGTTGTAATTGAATTGGAATTGAGTCCTACCTATACAATTCACTGTTTACACACAAAGTTAGAGAGTGTTTGTATTGAGTACTCTTAAGTACTCTCAAAAGCTTATTAATTAATTTCATAGGATCATAGAATGTGTTGGGTTGGAAGGGACCTTTAAAGGTCATCCAGTCCAGCCGCCCTGCAGTAAGCAAGGATATCTTTAACTAGATCAGGTTGCTCAGAGCCTCATCAAGCCTGGCCTTGAATGTCTCCAGGGATGGGGCCTCCACCACCTCTCTGGGCAACCTGTTCCAGTGTCTCACCCCCCTCAGTGTCTCACCACCCTCAAGAACTTCTTCCTAATGTCTAATCTAAACCTACCCTGCTCTAGTCTAAAACCATTGCCCCTCGTCCTATTGCTACATGCCCTTGCAAACAGCCCCTCCCCAGCTTTCCCGTAGGCCCCCTTCAGGCACTGGAAGGCCGCTGTAAGGTCTCCTTGGAGCCTTCTCTTCTCCAGGCTGAACGACCCCAACTCTCTCAGCCTGTCTTCATAGCAGAGGTGCTCCAGCCCTCGGATCATCTTTGTGGCCCTCCTCTGGACCTATTCCAACAGGTCCGTGTCCTTCTTGTGCTGAGGGTTCCAGGGCTGGACACGGTACTCCAGGTGGGGTCTCACGAGAGCAGAGCAGAGGGGGAGAATCACCTCTCTTGATCTGCTGGCCATGGTTCTTTTGATGCAGCCCAGGATGCGATTTGCCTTCTGGGCTGCAAGCACACGTTATTGGCTCATGTCCAGCTTTTCATGCACCAGTACCCCCAATTCCTTTTCTGCAGGGCTGCTCTCTATCACATCATCCCCCAGCCTGTATTGATAATGAGGATTGTCCTGACGCAAGTGCTGGACCTTGCACTTGGCCTTGTTGAACTTCATGAGGTTTGCACGGGCTCACCTCTCCAGCTCGTACAGGTCCCTCTGGACCTGTTTTTTTTTTGCTAAGATGATGCTTCTTTTTCCTTCTTGCACCACCTCCTGTAATCTAGTGAGCCACCATGATTTTGGATTGCTAAAACAGTTCTGAAGGAGAGGGAAGAGAGCCACCTTCTCTGCGCTTCACCATTGCTTACTAATAATCTTGGTGTGTTCCCTGATATTTCCACATGCCATACCCATGTCACTTCTAATAGGGAATGTGACAGTGCCTGACATCTAAAATATGATCTGATTGCAGCATAATGAAGTAATATTAAAGCCTTTCTAGGATATGCGAAGGAGACTGTAACTTCCTTAGCGTGTATCAAGTTCTCTTAACTTTTTAAGCAAAAGTAGGTGTTAACAGATACATGTATTTAATGTGGGTATATGAATGCTAAACTGACCTGTAAACTGATCTGTGTTCTGGAGCAGTGGCTTGAACATCTTGTAAGCCAAGGTAATCTTATTGTCAAGGGATATATTTTTTTTTGCTATTGGTTGTAGGAGCCATGCCAAAGTTTTGTAGTTTTAGAGGCTGTGCAGTTAAATTTGATACTCTGAGCTAATGTGTCCTTTGTTCTTAATTTGTGTACATATCTGCTCCCTATTGGAAGTTTATAATTTATAAGAACACATCTGAATTTATAGAGTTACTGTAATTATCATGAAGAACAGTGCTTTATTGTGTACTTTAAGGCTGTAGTAATGTATTTTTCTCTGTTTTCAGTTCTCAGCTCACTGTGACAATGCAGCAGTCACCTTTCACCTTTGGTCATTGTAAAGAAGAAACAGTACCCTTCTGCAATCTATACATTGGTAAGGTCTTGAGGCCATTATTCCCTTGGCTAAGCTTTTGTTAGAAGTGAAGAGATTGGAGCCATTGTATCATGTAGCAAAGCAAATACGTAAAATGAGAAAGTTAAGATTTGTTTTCCCTATCTGCCCTTTCTCCCCTAAGTGCTTATCTTTTTATGCTTACATCAGTGAAACTCAGGAGTAATTCTGATGAGGTCAGTGAAGTTGTATGAGTGCACTGCTGATGTAACTGGAGGCAGAAACAATCAGGCATAATTCGATGGTGGTTGAGGTTACAGAGAATTGCGGTTCTCATAGCTGAAACAGAACTGAGGGGAGAATAATTCTTCAGTTGAACTGAAGGACTGGAAGAAGCTTCCTTGCTAGGCAGTGTATGAAGCACATCATCGACTTACTGACCACTGTGGCAGGCAGTATCACGTTTCCCTGGCTTTTCTTGGAAAATCTATTGCAGCTTCCCCCAGCCATAAAGTCTCATGTGTAGCTGCATTCCAGATCTAATAATAAATAGAAACCCTCTGGATGGGGTGGCGGGAAGCTATTTTGGGGATTTTACTGTATTAAAGGCTTTCTGGTACGGTAATATAAACTGAGGGCTTTTGAATCAAAATTGTTGTAAAGGAAGCTTTTAAATATATATTCGAGATAAGGAAAAATAAACCCCAAACAAACAAATTAGCTTCAGCTAGCCACATGCAGAGAAAGCATCTGCTTGAAAAGGGTAGGTAATAGTCATCTTTCTAACTCCATTTGTATTCACTTGAGGTAGGTCTAGTTTGTCCCAAAAGCATCAAGGAGAGTAAGGAAGACAAATGGAGATGATGAAAAATGGAAGAAAAAAGCAGTCCTTTCAGTGCTGTGCTACTGAATAATTCTGATTTTTTTTGTTTATTGTGTAAAAACTCAACTAGAAAGTTGAATTTTAACAACTGCACAATTGGTGCAATGAAAAATAGCCTATCATGATTGCTGTGATTGTGATAGTCCTTTGTCATGATTTGATATTTATTAGGCTGGGAAATACTATACTGTGTGTATATGTTAGCTGTTTGTTATTATGAAAAGATAACCTGTGCCAGAGAGAGTAGGTGTCATAGATCTACTGGGTGGTAGTTGGGTGTCCCATTGGGAGAACTTGGTAATCAGAGTGTAGCAACGTGGCCATTAGGGACTTGGTTGTAATAAGCAATAAGGAGAGTATTGTGTACTAGACATGTCTCATCTTTCATAGCAGGGCTCTAAACAGTAAAAGAGACAATAAACTGAAGGATTGGGAGAAGGAAAAAGTGATCATCAAGGAGCATGCTTAAAACAGCGTACTTTTCTTACTGCAGTATACTATCTTGCTATCGCCTCCCTCAATTGCCTGTAATTCAAGCAACTGACAGGCATTGGACTAGCAGTAGGTCTCATATGGTGCAACTACCCATTCCTGACCTGCAGCTGTTCAAACCTCTATTTGCTTGTCAGTGAGCCATTTGCTGGGTTTTTTTTTTTAAACGCTGAGATGAATCACAGCTCTTTCCCTGAAAGAGAAAGAATGTCATCCCTATTCGGAGGCACTAGATACAAATTTCAGCCTTTTCCCAGGCTGGCCATTGAAACCAGCACTGCTTTCATTTCTTCATTTGCCCCAGTCATTGCCAGTCCACAGGCCTTTTCCATACCTGGTGAATACGTGGTTTGAACTAGAATGAGCTCACAACTTTATATGATAATGCCTGAAAACAGTATGATCTACATTCAGTAGTAGAGAGGAGAATATATATCTGCTGGTTTTGCTGTTCAATTATATCCAGTTACATATTTTTATTTATCCACTTTCTAAAGTTTATTTGTTTTACATGTTTTTGTGTGGGAATGAGTTATGCGTTCAGGTAATGCCTAGCACAGTGGCACTGTAAACACTGGGACCAACTGAAACTTATTAACCTTTGTATATATGCATTTATATATGAGAGACAGATTAATTCTATAGTATTTTAAAAGTATTATAAAATCAGAGAGTGCATTTCTGTGATACCGAATTATACAAATTATCTCTAATCACAAAAATCCCCCAAACTTTTCTCTGCATTACAGTGCCATTTTAAGAAATGTTTGGCTTTTCTATTTGCTTTCAATGTGCGTTGGAAACTGTTCATGCTGTTATGTATCTTGTAAATTCTTGGGGAAAAAAACCTGTTATTAGAAGAAATAGTGTGTTTGATTTAGATGGTGAAGGAATGCAACTGAGTTGTACTGATAAGCCTAGATCTTCAGATTTGATGATTTACTAGAGGCGCCATGTTTTTGGAGTTAAAATAGTGGCCCTGCTGTCTCAAGATGATGTAAAGACTCTGGGCTGCCTTTCATAAAATAGTCTTGACAACTGGAAGTGTTCTTGATAATGGCTAATAACTCTTACTGACAAAAGTATATGTCAATGTTTTCTCCAATGCATTTCTTACTCTCTGACATTCTGCACATATTGTGTATGCCAGTGACTTAGGAGACTTATCTGCAGAGAAACTACTGGAGAGAGACTTAGAGGCTCAGTGGCATCAGAGGCAATTCCTTGGGCACTCTGGGAGGAGGGTGCTATTTCTACAGGTGGCTTGACAGGCACTTAGTGTAGTTGGTAGGAAGGTAGCTGGTCATGAAGGGAAGCGTGTGGTGATAAGAATCAGATGATTCTGCCGCTGATGCTGATAGACCTCTTTTAAATAAGCCTGGTGGCCAGAGACAAAGCAGTTTCTGCTGCAATGCAATCAAATACTGCACAGGAGAGGTTACACTTCAAAATCTTTCTCGCTTTACTTGCGATAGGATCCCTTTGGTTTGCAATACCTGCTGATTCTTAACAGTATGGTGATGTATGTGCCTTGTTTTAGTCTGTAGAGAGGGAACAAAACATTTAAACAATTTAAGACTTGTTTAATCTTTAACATGTGCCTAGTCTGTCTGTGTCACTGTAACACATTTAAAGACTCTTTTGTGTGAACTACAACAGACAGAACTGAGATGCAAAACATGGTGTTCTTGAGCAGAAGCTGTAGTGGTTGTGTAACTGTTAGGCTGCGCTGGAAGCCTTTAATGCTTTCCTTTACATTTTGTATGACCTGTCTTCCAATTCAGCAGTAATTTATAATTACTTAATTTATAATGTATTTATGATTAGTTGTAGAGCAGGTATCTTAAAAGAATGTCAAGATCACAAGTCAATCAATGGTGGACTATGCCAGAGTTAAGTTTTCCAAGCAATCTTAATTCAGCTGCTTTGTATGTATCACAATGCAGACTTCAATTGCATAGTCACAAACTACTTTTTCTCCAGAAATCCTGCTTTGTTCAGTGTATTGCATAAGCAGCGCTCTACAGCATTATGATTTCTCTTTTTTATTCAATGAAGGTCTGTTGCACTCAGTTGAAGCATGTTCCCAAATACATAATTTGTGATTTTCAACTCTGGTCATCACAGTATTTGTACTTGTCTTCAAGTATTCCAAATCTATTGGGTATTTGATTTTCATATACTTCTTTATACTTCACAGCATTAGTGTTATTCCTGGTCTACAGAAGGAAAACTGAGGCACATGCTCCAAACTGTCCATAGTTCGATTTCCCCATCCAGTGGATAGTTCTAGGTTAATGAATGCTGGTACTACGGAATTTGTCTTTTCCATAAAGTGTTTTGCAGAGTATGGTTACATACTGCCTTTTTGCCCACTGAGTAGGCCTGGTGGTTTGAACCTTTAGGCCAAGCAGAATCCTGTATTTGTCTGGTATTTCCATCATGCATTATTTTAAACATTCTCTCCTGCAACTGACAGTGCAGTCTATGACCCTCCTGACTCCCACCACTGCTACTTTAACAGTAAAAAATCAGGTCCTATAAATTTAGGGCCTGATTGGCCTAATTTTCCATAAATCATCTGTGTGCTAGGGTTACCTGTGAAAGAGATATAAGGGGTATTGCTGAGCCATAGGGAGCAAATGAAAAAAGTGTCTTGGTGTTCTAGAAGTGCATTCGTTACTGAATAGCCTCCCCTAGAGAAGGCCAAGATATATTTGTAATCCATCTATATGAACTGCAAAATAAGCTTTCTACTGAATGCATTTATCATAGGAAAAGAGGCCAGGGGAAGATGTGTTCAGACTATCTGAAATGAAAAAAGAGTTCTGGAGTTTGCTATAAATACACGTGGAGCCTTACAGCCTATAAGGGTATGTTCACCTTTGTCCTAGTTGCTGACTCCAAATCCAGTAACCATTGTCCACATGAACTGGAAAAATACCTGGAACAGCATCTGGCCTGAAAAAAAGCCCAAACCCAAACCAAAAAAACCCTTGTGAATTTGGTTCAGTTATGAAATTCTGGAAAAATACAGCTATTCCATATTTAACTATGGGACACAACAAAGGTCTAGACTGCACATTAGCACAACTCCACTGCATTTATCCTATAGACAAACTGGTTTCAAAGTGAAGAAACATGCAAATACTCTCCTCTCCTCCTTTGCTTATGCTAAACTGGACTCTGCGCAGGGAGAGAGGTGAGCCAATTAAGACACAAAGGACTTGTCCACATTCAGAGGGATTGAGAATATACAAGAGCCTTCACCATGAGTAGGTTATTGCTGGTAGATCTCAAGAGCAACCAGTCTTATACTGGAAAGTATGTTGTGCAAAACTGATACCCATTGCTCCTGATATGACAATATGTCCGAAGTTAGTGAGAGAGATCATAATTGGACAGGGAACTATTGTCTTCAGAACAGGAATTGGAAAATTCAGACCTTTCTGCTTTCATTTCAGGCATGGCAGGAACATTGCTCATTTTCTCAGTGCTGATTCTTAATACGGCCGAGTGTCAGAGTAAAGCTTTGTTGGACAGGATGTAAGGACAACCATTCCGGAAAAGGAAAACTTGCACTATACGTGTTGCAAAAAGAACATGTTATCCCTGTTTGGCAGTAATTCAGGTTGCACCTAATGCTGCTTTGTATACAGGGATGAATTTGCCCCTTTTACTAATCTTTGTATCACTCCTGTGGAATGAATAGTAAGTAGCTAGTATTTGTTTTTACAAACTGGGAATTCGTTCAACCCGTTGCCCTCTTGAGTGTGTAACTTCAGTTTCATTGATGCTAGTGAAATTACATTGGTGTAGCTGTAAAGAGAAATGAGGGCACTAAGACTGCAACTTGTCTAACGTCAATCTGTACAAATGCTGAGTTTAGAACACAGCAGTGTCTGATATCCAGTGCCCATATCCTGTGCCTGTAATCTCTACCTCATACCTCAGTGATTTAAAACCTGCCAGGTCTCATCTGTGCCCCTTAGATAATTATTGTCTGGAAACTTTGACTTAGTTGATGATGTTTGTTTCTAGATAAATAAAGGCATGTGGTCTATGCATTCCTTATCTTACACACGCATCTTTTCTCTTCTCTCAGCATGACCAAAACTATTGCTGAATAATGTCCTTTTTTAGACTATTAGTCTCCGGTAAATCAGTTATGGGTCACAGGCTGGCTCACTAAGGGATTTTTTAAGCTGTCTGTATTCATGAAGTACAAATTGTATAGTCAGTTGCAGGCTTTTGCATTGCCCTAGCCACACAGTTTCTTCCTTGCTTAGTATCTTTTGAGAGATAAGGCTAAGCCAACATAAAACAGGAACCCAGCCAGGATTCTGAAAACACATGACGGTGTGAAGGTTTCTTCAGAAGGTTTGTAATAGGCCACACTATATGTCCTGTCCCTTGCATTCTCATCATTAAACCATTTTTAAAATCCTGGATCTGCCTCACCATTTTTTCCGATCTTATGCCAGCACTATTTGTAGTTTCCCCACCTGTTACTGTGTGTATTACGTTGTAGCTGTCTGCATATTGCTCTACAACTTCAGTGTGCTAACAGGCTGGCTGCAGTGTTGTATATAAATTACCATATGCATTTCCCAGTTTTTCCTTTGATGTTACATTTCTAATCTGTGCAAAGCATCTATCAAAACTTCTGAGGTTATTTAGTTCATGATCTAGTCTGTCTGTGAGTTGTATCTACCCAGATAAGAACCATTAAACAAAAAAGGCACCCTCAAGAGGCTAGCTGAAGGGATAAGGGATTTCAGGTATCATGGTTTATTCTGAAATATTTAATAGAAATATGTCAGAATGTAAGGTCTGAGGACTCTTCTCATTCATGAAAGGTATGATCTTGTGTAGTGCTGCCCGGCAGTCGCCATCACTAGAGGGTTTGCCCGCTGCTACATTACATCTTTCAGCACTCACATTGCAGTTTGTGATTGTTATTATGTATCACAGTACTGCCTAGTGATACTGTGGCAGAGACCAGATGTTGGATGTTTCTTACTAATACCTGCCTTGAAGCCTCTCTGAGAACCAGGATCATTTACTGTGCAGGCTACAAGGCTGCAAGTGTGGTCCTACAAATTTATATAAGGGACTCTAAATGCCTGAGCAAGCCTGACATACTAGAATAATCTAGGCATTTTTGGGTGCAGGCTACGAGGCTGTAAGTGTGGCCCTACAAATATATATAAGGGACCCTAAATGCCTGAGCAAGGCTGACATACTAGAGTAAGCTAGGCATTTTTGGATGCAGGCTACACACAGACCTGAGAGACAAACATGGAGGTTAAGGGTGTACAGGAGGTAAATCATAATTGTTCTGTAGGCTTCTTGGGGCCTCTGGACAGAAAAAAACTCTGCTCCAGACAATTTGTGTTCTAGGTGTACATTAAGGACCAAAAGAAGCATTGTTGACGCTATTTTAAAGACTGGAGAGTGCAGCACAAGAAGCTTGTTTCTCTTTCTTTCAGGGAGAGTAGTGTAATGGGCCAATATGTAGCTTTTTGGGAAAATTTTACCTGAATTGACTTGCTCAAGGTCATATAGGACATCTTAAGCTTGTATGGATCACCCCATATCTCAGCCCCGTGATTTTCCTTCTGCACAAAGGGTTGGCAAAAGCCAGTGATCTCAGTGCAGTCAGCATTTTCTCCATACTCCTGAAGCCCAAGCTATGCTTTGGTAGTATTTGTCTGTCCTATAAATGTTTCTTGCTACACTTCATCCATGGCTGAATTTCAGGGACAGAGTAAGTCGTCTCTAAATATAGCTGATGAAACACTTCGGGATCTTCTGACAATGTCAGTTGTTACTATGAAGCCAGCAATGCATTTTTTCAGCTCTTTCTCCATTTTTATTTCCAAACCTGCCATTTGAAATAGCATACTTAAAAAAAATAATAAAAAAATATACTTAGCTTCTGTTAGTTAATATCACCACACATGAGTAGCATGGGGATTTTTCAGGGTCAAAGTTTGTGCCTCTTGGTGCTAGATGTGGGAGGGCTAATATGCTCAGTGCTCACGGTGCTATTTCTTAGGTCAGACAAAATCAGAATTTTGGTTCCCAGATGTATGGGGAACCTCTTCTCTGCTCTCTTTCTGCCTTCCTTCTGTATGTGTTCATTCCGGGAGTATGAAGCAAGTTTAACATTTATTCATTTTATCTTTACATATTGAATCTAAATCCTTGTTTTTTTCCTGAACTTACAAAATAGGGTGTTTTTTACATTGAAGAGGGTGGGTTATGTTTATTGTATTGGGGAAAAAAAAAAAGAGGGTTATTTCTCCGGAACTCAAATAAAAAACAAATACATTTTATAACACACCGCACCTTTCTGCTTAGCTTTGTTCTGGAAATTCAGGCATAATTTTAAACAGAATCCAACATTTTGGCCCGATCTATATAATCAGTATCTTCTTTAAACAATTCAAAATTTTCTTAGTTAAACTTTAAACTAGTGGATATTTGCTACAAGCAAAAGTACATTTTAAGTGACAGTTATGACATGCTTTGAAAAGAAAAGGGCTTTTTGATCCCTCTTTTAAGATTCCGTTAACAGTTTACACAAGAGAACAATCACTTTGAATTTATTTTCTTTTATCTTTCATTGACTTCTTTCCTGAGAAGCCATCCCACTATTCTTTTTCACAAAGAAACAGGCTGTGCCTATGGAAAGATGATTGCTTAAAGACTCACTGACTTATTGAGCTCTCATAAAGTTCTTTATTTTGCTGTGGCCTTTCTGAGAGATTTTTGGAAGATGTGAATTATTGTATTCCTACAGAGAAATGTTACAGCTGAAAACTAACGGTGATCATTTTCACATCAGTTGATTGTTTCACAGGCAATTATTTCAGTAGAGAACTCTGGCTAATTTCTTATTCTAAATCTCACAAAGTTCAAATAGAGGAATGATCTGGGGAAACATTGTGGTCTTCAGCATTTTTGAAGTTTTTTTAAAAAGTTGGTGTTTTACTCTCATTCTAAGATTTTGTGAGAGGGAAGAATAAGAAGCAGGTTGAAGGGATTGAAAGTCTGATGAACAGTGAAAATACAGAGGAGTGAGTTCTTAAGAAAATGATAGGATGGCTTTTGGGGAGTAAATGGATATTAAATATACACTGTGTGAAACAATTTCCGTTTCATTAAAAAATGATAAAGGTTGACACAGGAGGTGAAAACTGTGCTTCCTTTCGTTTAAAAAGCCCTTTGATTATCAAGGATTTTAATGCAAAATGTGCCAGGAGTCTTTTGCTGTGGTGGTATTAGATTCAAAGATCCTTCATAAATTGGAACTGTGATAAGAAATACTGAGTGAGTTCACCTGCAGACCTGCTGCTCCTGTTAGGAAGGTTCTGGCCGCCTTGGTGCTCCTCGTACGCGGGAAGTGATATCTTGTTGCCACAGTGTTCTCCTGGGGTAAAGGCATTCTCCTGGGTAGGCCCTTACTAGCATTTATGTTAGCATGAACTACAACTGCAGACCTTTTACCAAATAAAAGCTAAAAATAGTTGACAATTCGGCTCTGCCATCTCCATTTCTGATCGCCCTGTGCCACTCTATTTCTTTTAATCTGTTTAGCAATCAATCATGAGCATTCTTTTTGTCTTACTACATAGTAAGCAATGTCTGTGTCATTTCTGCCTCAGATATACCTGCTGGCTCTCAGGTATCTTGCCATGTCAGCTTAAAATTCCGTATCTGTATGGTTCACTCTGTTTCTTCCTCTGTCTCTACTTGGGACTTCGGTCCTTTCTTTCCTGCTCAGCTTGCTTATTTCTGTTTTGATTTTGTTTTCTTTCTCCTTAGCACACATAGTTTGTAGCTGTGCAACTGCCAGCTTTAATGGGGATAGTCTTAACCTACCTCTGATGTAGGTTATAAACTGTCTGAAGCACACTGCTTTATTCATACCGCTCTGTATTTATTCATACAGCTTTCCATTCTCTAGGTGAGCTGGAAGAGGCAGCTCCCTTTCCACGTCAAGTTTGGCGTCAGAGTTCCATTTTGGCTCTCTTTCCACTACGGACCTCCATTCATATGCTTCTCGTTGCCATCCACATAGTTCATTTATAAAATTAAATTAAAGTAGTAAACAAAATACCAGATACTCTGCCTAAAGCTCCATCTATAAATATCTCCCCTGCCTACTCATGCTGTCTGATTAAGGGGCAGTAAGCAGTTATTTAGAGAACATAAAACAGGTCAGATTCCATCAAGATAAGCAGGTTTTTTAAAATGGGGATATCCCATTTAGCTCCCTGTTTCATAAATACAAAGCTCAGCTCTCTTAAAATTCATGCTGACAAAGTTCAAGCCCCCTATTTTGGTGTTTTCAGAATTAAAAAATTAGATTTTTCATTATGAAATATTTTTTCATCCAAAATGAGCTAACATAATTTACTCAAAGTGAATTTTTAAATACTTGCCCCTTATAGAAAAATGCGAGTTTGTTCCTATTTGGAATTAACTTGAATTTTTGTGATCTCTCAGCCTGGCTGAGAGATACTATGGTTGTAGCTGTCAGTTCCTTAAAACAGTGATGACATTTTTGTTTTATTTGTTTTGTTATGAAAGTACTAAGTTTACCTTTGTACCAAGTAAACATGAAAAAATGAACAGTACCTTTGCAGCAGTGGCTAGCAAAGCAGTAGCTGCTGAGCAAATCCAGTTACTTTATGAAAAAAATCAATAACCGCCTTTCAGAATTCTAGAAAACCTGGGTAGATTTCCCTTTGATTTCCAGAAATCTAGGCATGGATCTGATCCCAGCCCTAATCCACAGTGTGATTGGATATTCTTTGTCATCATAATACCTTGGTTTTTATTTCATGGCATAGGCCCTCTGGGCCATGTTAGAGGATGAGGGCCAACAAATAAAATGTGGCTTTTAATGAGTACCTCCCTGTATGAAGCCATCAGCACCTGTAAGGCTCACCTATACTGCCCAGCGGGGAATGGTGTGGTATCATCTGACTTCATCCCTGTAGATCCCCAGAGGAAAGGCATGAAGCTGGTTGTAATGGCTCACCTCTTATGAGGTAGTGCATAAAAGGTCACAGGTCTTGTCAGTGCAGGAGAGCTCTTTGCCCAGGAGACAGCTCTGGTTCAGAGCTTTACAGCTTTACATGTGTACTTCTCGGACTTTTCTGACTTCCTCCTGCTTTTCTTCTAGAAACACAACCTCCTGAGCTCTGTATAGTGAATAAAAAGAATAGTTTTGCTGACTTCAGAGGCCTAAATAGTCATTTAGGTGATTGAAATTGGACACGTATTACAAACCACAGATAACTACCCAGCTATAAAAATAAACCACACAAATTACACCAGCATACACATGATGTGTACATATATGAAATATTTTGTTTTGTATGTGCTATTTGATATCATCTAAGAGTATCCTAAGAGGATGCTCATTGGCAATTGAATAAAAAAATCTAGGCATTGCATTCATCAACATTTGCTTCATGATATAGATGGAAATGTTGTAGCAACCTTGAGAATATTTGCATTGAGCAGGTGAAAAGCATGGGGTTTTGACTTTGCTGCTTAGATTTGGAATTTGATTTTTAGACTGTTTCTCTTCCAGTATGTACATCAGTCTTTGGAAGTTCAGCTTGCTTCAACTGCATGAAGTGTTGGAATCCTCTTCTGAATTCCAATTTGTAATCTTAGTGCTGCATTTAAGAAGTTTTTTTGAGTTGATGGGTAGTTATTAGCCATGCATGTATGCATGTTCTTCTATATTGCGTAGACTGACGGGATAGAAGGTGACTTGGCAGAAAGCAGAGCTTTAGATAGCAATAAGAAGTGGAGGACACGTGCTGTCCAGCAGTTAATTACTCTGGTTATTCATTCACATTGGCTTAGAGACTATGTTACTGAACATAGTTTGAACATAGTTCTCCTTTATATCTGACTTTGTTTTTTATGGCTTCCAAAAGCTCAGCTTTGGCGAACATTTTCTTATTGTAAGTAAGGTTCGAATTGTGTCCAGTATAGACACTGCTAGAGAGGATGACCTTGGCTGATGATAGGTACAGTCTTTAATGACAGGCTAGATGAAGAACATAGTAAACTTGCCAATTCCCAGAAGAAACATTGTCGCCAGGGCAACTGAAATGATACGACACGGAAGGTATGGGACACGCTTGCCAGAATGCTTGATCTCAGTGCTATCTTTTCAGATTTTACCCGGTGGAAAGCATGGACAAATGGTTCCTCTCGCACACTGATGAAGTTCCTCGTTCCACAGACCTTTCTATGTGCTTCTTGGTGCCTGCTTTTGGGATGTACTGAGCGTGTTTCATGTACGAAAAAGATACATGTTGCTTTTCTAAGTTGTCCTTCCAGGCTTTCTGGTTTAACTCCAAACCTGATCTCCGCTCAAAATTGTTTCATCTCTTGGGTATCCGTGTCTGCGCTGGCTCTTGTGATCCGTAATCCGAAAAGGAAAGTGGAAAGTGACTCAAGGGTCCACACAGACTTCAGACTAATGATAAAACAATGTCAAACTACATTAGCAAATCATACACAGGTCTTGAGAAGTAGAAATATATATCAGTAGGAAAAAACCAAAACAAAACCAAAATCACGACAGGTATTTTATCAAATTGGAAGGAAAGACAGAGAAACAGACAAGTAGACAGTAATTTTTGGCCAGAGCGCTTATGGGAGGTGAGTTCTCCCGCTCAGCCTTCCCCTCTCGCAGGCAGTCTCGCTGCCCTGGACAGAAGCTCCTGCCCGCTCTGCCCCGCCCGCGGGGGCGTCGGCCCCGGCCCCGGCCCCGGCCCTGGCCCGCCCGAGGGCGCCCCGCCACCGGCAGCCGTGCTGGAGCCGCCGCCGCGCCACGTGACAGCCCGGCGGGGATATTAAGCCGCAGCAATGAGCGGCGCTGGGCTTCTTCGGAGGGTCAGCCGCAGGGACCTACAGCTGCAGAGGGAGAAAGGGAAGCAGGGCAGGAGAGAGAGGGGGAAGGAAGGTCACCACAGGGCAGCACCTACCTGACAGTTTCAGCCTCTGCTCTCAGCAAGAGTCATCAATATTCGCTCCCTGTCACCTTGGAAAAAGAAAAAAAAAAAAAAAAAAGAAAAAAGGCACTGCTACCTACAACCCATCAGCAAGTAAACTAAGCTAAAAAAATAAATAAATATTTAAACGTAGTATAAGCCACAGCAACTGAAGCTGATCCCCAGGTAGTATGAATAGCATGAACCAGATAGACACAAACATGCAGTACACCTACAACTACGAAGAAGATGAGTACATGACCCAAGAAGAAGAATGGGACAGGGACCTGCTCCTGGACCCAGCATGGGAGAAACAGCAAAGGAAGGTCTGGAAATAAAATAATATGTGTCTGTATATGTGCTTCTGTGTCGAATGATGTCCTCTTTTGTTGCTGTGTTGTATCTGGAATTGCTGAGGCTGTGCAGTAAGAGGTTTTAATTTTGTAAGAGAATATATTTTACATCATATAAAGCATGTATATAATATATCTTAGCTATGCCATATTTTGAGGATAAAGCATTCACTTTTTGGATTCTTAAGTGAAACCTATATAAGGTGAAACTGATTTATGAGAGCCAGGAGTTTCTTTTTGTATTGCACTAGAAATATTCTGTCAGTACCTCTAGATTTATATATTAGTGTTTCAGTAATTTTTAACTTCACTTCCTGAGTTTTCCTTTTGGAAAGCAAGCTCTGAATGTGTGTGCCTGATTGCTTTTTAAAAACAGTAAATTGCAATTATAAACAGGGAGATGAATGAGATGGTTCAAAATTGGTGTGCAAAAAATGTTTGAAATATTTATGAGAGCTGACTGAGAAATTGCTTTTGAAATTGCAATCTTGCGAGTCAGCTCTTATTAGAAGTTACTCTTAATTCTGACTGAATGATCTGACAAGGAAAATATTGCCTAGAAATATATCCAGGATAGATTTGGAAAACTGTGTTTCATGATTATGTTCCCAAATGGCAATTCACTGTCTAGGAAAAAAAAGGTTCTGTAAAATCCTGGGAATATACCATTCTAGAGGAAATGCTTCTTGTCTTTTAGGTGTAAGAAAACTATTATGCCAGCAAGTATTGCCCATGCTCTTTTTCTGAACATAGGCAGAGATTATAATCCCATTAGCAATCTTGTCAATGGTTTGGTGCTTTAGTAATATTTGCAATATCTAATTTCAAAACACTTGAGTTTTAAGCAGCATATGGAAAAGAGAGAGATGAAATATTGTAAAGGATTTGTTACTACCTAATGTAAAAGGTGTTGTTGAAGTCAACAGACAGAAGTCCCAGACAGAGCTGGGATTAAAAGGTTATCTACTGGTTACAAGAATGAAAAAAAAAAGGAGGGGGGGAGGGGGGATGGAGAGAGAGAAAAATGGTGCTCCAGGCTGTAAGGTTGAATATACTTTTTGCTATAGGTGAGCAGCTGACTTCAAAAACTTAAGTAGAAGTTGCCAATTTATATCTGATGACAGAGTCTGGCCCACTGTTACAGTCACAGCTTCTATAAAAGCTATACTATAAAAGTATAGCTATAAAAGTAGAGCTGTTAGAATTGTTGGGGCCAATAAGTTTGCTTTTCCATTAAAATTGGTAGAGCCAATATTTTCCTCTCAGTTTTTACTTGCAGTCTTTCTCATTATGTGCGTTTTAGCCGTTTTTATTCATTTTCCTACATTCACACCTGTTCGGATCCTGCTGTACGAGTATAGTGGGAGAAGTTCTGGGCTACATTGAAGTTGACGTTTCTTGACCTACCAGCTGCTGCAACTCCTAACCAATTATTAAGCTGTGTTCATCAACACTGACATTGGTTTTAATTTAGACACTCTTTAGATGGTGAACTATTCTTTTACATTTTATGAGAATGGAAATTATCTCAGTGTTTAAGTGCTTTAGTAGTTTGAAACTGCTCAGCTATAACAGGTCATGGTTCCATCTGATTAAGATTCAATTGTCCAGCATTTCAGAGAATGCTGTTTTCAAAAGAAAAAAATAATGGACAGTTTACTAGATAGTCAGTTCTCCAATGTAGTTTTCCTACAATGCAGATAAATGATAAAAAGTACGGATAATTTGGATTCTGTAATCTTTCTTATATTTACAGGAAGCCTCTTGACTTTTACAGAAGAGCAGGAAGTAGTTAGTGTAAGACACTATAGCAAATTTTTTGTTTCCATTCCTCCAAACAGACAGCGCTTAAGCAGAGTCAAGTTTGCACATTTATAAATTAAAGCAGACTCTGCTTTACTTCCATAGAGTAGAAATATTGTGGCTTTGCTACTCTATGTTGCCAGTTCCCAGGGCTTAGTTTTAACATTAAGATGATACCACATTTAAATAAAATTTTAGGAGAGGGGATCTTCATTCCTTGTCTTGGAAAGGAGTCTGAATTTATTATTGCATGAAAAATAGGTACTCTCATGCTAAAGGGCCTGATAAACTTTATAAAATTTCAAATCTTCTGTCTTTTTCTAATTGGTGCCAAGACAGTTGCAGAAAGTGTTTTCTTTATTTCCTTATTTATTAGGAGAAGATTGCAGATACATCGGCACAGATCTTTGTTCTAACTGGTAATACAATATTGAAAAGTGATCTCAGTGGAGCCCTGGCAGTTGGCAGCATATATTTTCTATTAGATAGTCTTGGAACAAACCAAAAATAAATGCCATTGTTTCTATTGTGGGCTGCCCTCTCCAGACTTGCCATTTCAGTGATATGCCTGGTATGAGATCTGTCAACAGATGCTGGTAACACATGATGACGTCCATAGGATTACAATGGATGTGACGCCTAATTATAACCATGGTTCATAGAGTATTATGGTCTGCTGTAATCCAGGCTCCTTGCAGATGTCAGAATAAATATGAAGTATGCTAAAGGACAGGAAGCTGAGTGGTAGCTTCAACGTATTCCACAAACCTTTTTTGTTTTCACTAGCTTGTATCTTAATATAACTAAAAGGAACATAGGAAAATGCAGTGTCCCTTAGCTTAGGAAACCGAGCACAAAATGCCACTCAAAGTGCAAACGTGTTGTTTGCAAGGTGTTTGAACTGCCAACACTACTTAGTGAGCTGTGTGTTAAGTGGTGCCTTGTCTTATTTGTAACTTTTGCTATAAATGCTTTATTATAGGACTGTGCTTTTTTTAAACTTTGATGTGAAATGTGGTTTGTTAGTTTTTCAAGGAAGTCTTGAAATAGGTGAACTAGGTGTGATCCCTTCTTCAGGACACTTGTATTGTAAAGCACTAAATTCGCTCCACATATTTCATCTGTGTCTTCTCCAGTAATTCAGACATGTCTCCGACACTTGCACTAACACATGTAAGGAAAGAACTGGAAATATACTCCTTGCCTTATTGCTGTTACTATAGATGAATGATCTTATTTTAGCTTGTTGTTATGGCCGTGATACCACTGCCACCTTAATGCAGAAAGATTTTAATGTAGGTGTAGGTCAGAAATTGCATTTCTGACCATTTTGATGTTTTTTTTACAGTGGTATAGAATAAAAAAGACTCAGAATATTTATTTACCTCGATATTGCACTCTTTGTGAATGCAAATCTTCTTGATGACGCTGAACGCTTTGCATGAGTGAGGGCTTTGGAAAAGGTTCTTTAGGAAAGAAGCTGTGTCTTTCAGTCTTCAGCAGTACATACCAGATTACATTTTCAGTGTGACCTATAAGGATTTATCTGCATTACCTCCTTTCTCTGGTAATAAAACTCCTGTTGTCCTTGCAAATAAAAAGAATGCATTTGGAAGCCACACGTAAGGCAAATTATTTGGAAGAAGCTACAAGGACTATGAATGAGGAACAATATCCTTTTTCTAGTGTTGCTGCAACTTCAAGTTCGGCAGATTTGAGAGGTTCATTGCAGCCTGAAAGAGAAATTGACCTTATGTTCAGTCTGACTTCAGTGTCTATAAATAGAGTTACAGTCAGTGTCCCGGATTCACTCTGAAGTTAGTGTGGTCTTCTATGGATGGAATCTAAATTGATTTCTTATCAGAAACCTCTTCCTGGAAGAAGTTTACTCATGAGTGAGAAGACAGATGAAGTAGTGGAAGGAAATAGCTTCGTTCTTCAACATGGAAGAGAAGGAGAGAAATAACCAAGCATGAATGAATGAAAAACAGAAGTAAGGCAGAAGAATGTTGGCAGGAGAGGCTGGATGCCACCAGTAAAATTCAGCACTTAGAACCACTTCTCATGGGTTTACAGGCTCCAGATTGAATCCATTCATCTCTTGAAGGTTTTTAATGAGGTGACACTTTTTACCCATGTGGAATACCAGTGGGACTGTTGAGAAGGCACAGAGATTCCCCTCTGCAAGTGAGCAACATGAACAGGGTCTGGATGAGAACCAGCAGTGAATGTAGGATGTGTGAGGCAGGCAAAAGGTATACTCCTTTCCAAGAGAGTATCAGCCTTCTCGTTACTTATTCCTAGAACTTACCTGTTAGCGGTTGGGTGTTTCTTATAAAAATGGGGGTCCTGGGTTGAGTAGCTTTAGGACTAATTTCAGAAGGGAATTTAATTTGTTAGGAGGAAAATCCTCCAGAGTCAAAAGCAGAATGATAGTCAGTGGAAAAATCATGTGCTATACTGAGTCCTACACTGCAATTCTCTGCCTCTCTTACCTTTTATGCACAGAATTAGACATAGGTGTCTTAGGAATTCTGTAGGTTGAAATGCAGGATTTTCTATTACTACTAATGGTTAGAAAAGCAAACAGTTTCACCTTTTTAGACTTATTTATTTTCTAGTATCCATCCAGTACTGTGACTATCTTCTATATAAGAACAATGTCTTGCCAAATGATCTATGTCATAGATGCAGAGTATGTCTTATGGTAACATGAAGTTTCAGCACTCCAAGGCCAAATGCTTCTCCTCCAGGTGCATCAAGAATTTTCTTTTCAAAAACAGGATGCCAGAACCTCTAGTATTAAGAACACATACCTAAAACATCTCCTGTTTCATTTTAAATCCTGGGTGCTCTTTGACTGACCTTCTCAGTGGTAGATGACCCCACATAGGGTCTGACTCAGAACTTGATAGTCAATGGATGGACTTCTTTTTTTTGCTGCCACAGCATGTCTTGATTTTTCAGCATATACTGTAACCATCCTAAATATTAGACACTGATGCAACAGAAAGATATGGAGTTGCAGTTTCTGTAGTCCTATGAAGAGTGGCCAGAAGAGGGTAGAGAGACTCTGTATAGAAATATGGGATGTGTTTATGGCTTGTTCTGTACAATTGGCCACTTAGAGATTAGTGCTTGTTAAAATAGTAACATGTTAAATTCCTCTTGCTGATGTTACTTGCGTGGAATGGTGCTTGAGAGGAGCATGCCGAAAGGATAGTGGAACAATCGTATTTTGTCAGTGTGCTTCATATTCTGTCTTGGAAGCTGTGTGCAGCTAAAGAGGGCTGTGAATCTTGTGGTGCTGGTATATGAAGGAAAATTCAAAGAAGGCTATTATGAAATTCACATAACTACAAATGTTTATGAAGGTGTGGGGTTTTTTTCAAATGGGAAGGTTTTCTTTATCAATATTAAGTGTGAAAAATCAATATATTACTCAATATTTTCTATTTAAACTCAAACAGCCCTCTCGATGTTGACCCATTCCAGGCTGTGTATGTTTTTGTTAGTGTTGTGAAATGGATAATTCCTATAGTCCCAATTCAGCTGTTAATTGCCACTCAACCCCAAATATCTGCCAGCAACAGAACTGTATGGTTATTAAAAGAAATTATAAGAACCATTTTATAATGGGAAGCAAAGGCTACCTCCTGCTTGCACTCACAGATACACAGTGCAGCCTCCCCTGAAATTCGTATAGTAAAATGTCTGCAGATACGCTGATCCAATTAGTAAAACAATAAGGATTGGAAGAAAGTATGGATCTAAGTGGGTTTCCATAAGCTGTAACCAAGGTGCTTAAGAGCTAGAGAAAAGCTGTGTGTTAAGCAGTGGACTTGTCTATAATCTCTTGGTGTTGGAGGTCTGCATCTTGCCGTGGATCTGTGTTTGGGTCACTGGACACCTGAACAGAGAAGCATAGGAGGTGTTTGCTTGGAAGAGCACTGAGGGTATTCAGCCCTGAGACTGCAGTAAATAGGGAACCCGCACTTATGTGATTTGTAGCCCTGTGCAAGCAAAAACAGGGCTCAGATTTATTCTGTAAACTAATGAATCCCAGTAAGAAAATACCATGATTACATCACCAATTTCCAAATCAAACTAAGACAGCTCTGCAAGCTGAATTTTTACTGCTTTTTGCCACGGGGGTAACACAGTTTAAAATCTTCCACCAGAGCCCTTCCATCCTCTTGCAAGTAAGACAAAAGGGGCTTCATCATTTATGATGGAAAAATCAGATACCAAATGCCTAGCATAAATTTAATCACTGTTGCTTAAATTGTGATCCATTTAATGATGTTTAGTTTAGGTAGCAATTTCTGCATTGCATTGTACAGTTCTACTGAATTAATTTCAGTGACGCTAAGCATTAGGATTTTCTTTACTTGTGAATGGTCAATGCTATATAGATATTGGTAGTGTTTTAGAAGTTATACTGCAGAGTCTGCTTACAGAAGAACGCACTGGATTTTTATCTGGAATGCAGGTGGACATGATGCAGGAAGACACATGTCAATGAAACACAATTAGATGGGATTCTGTGGTGCTTAGCTTTGTCCCAAGTCAAAAGATATCCCTCCTGCCTGTTATTTTATATCTTTGCAAGCAAGCAAATATAAAAGTGCTTACACAGTTGGCAAAGTTGAGTTGTTTTGGATGGCTTTAGTGCCAGGAATAATTTCTTCTGAGCCCTAATTGTTGGGATAAGCAATGTGTAACTGATGTGGTATTCCTCTGCTGTGAGCAGTGAAAAGTTGCTGACTCTCAGTGAATATGTCTTTTATGGCTATGCATTCTTTACTCTCAGCTCAGAAGGAGAATGTATTCACATCAAGCACTCCATTTCCTCTGAAATTCAATTTCATTTGTAGTAGTTTAGGGTGATTTTCAAGTCTTCAGTGTTTGAAGAGCATCATTTCATGAAATGCTGTGATAAGGGTGTGTGACATTTCTTCATACAATATCACTGTATTTGTTCGTTTTAAATATGCCTCATGTTGAGAGACTTGATTCATAAAACTGGTCATAACTATACAGGTGCTATACAATGCTCTTTTTCTACCTGATAAAATTTGGCATGTATTTAAACATAGAAGTTACCTCTTTCCACATGATTTAACCAGCAAGCACAATGTTATGATCACCGTCTGTGACTGTTTCTGTACATGTTCTGCAATAGCTCTTCCTGCTGGTAGTACAAGTAGCTCTTCAATACAGATCAAGCTGGCATGGTCCTAGTAATCCTAAAACTACTGGTATGAAAGGATTACAGGGCAGGTGTTACTGCTCTGCAGGAACAGAGCATCTGCAGAGACAGAGGTAGAAGACTTTGAAATGCAATGTTCTCCTTTTAGGAAACTGTTCCACTTGAAATGGTAGCTTGTAGAAATACACGTAATTCTTTAGAAGGCCTGTCCAGAGGAAAGCAGAAGCTGACACTTGTCTGGCTAATGTTCAGTTTCTATATTTGGACCTTAAATTTCCATGTGTGCACACAGGCGAGAAAATTAGTCTTGAACTCATGTCCTGAGTGCAAGAATGGGCACTGCTGCTCCTGTTTGGTCACAGTTTTCCATGCTTTTGATTTATAAGGACATATCATTTTGTCCATGTCTTCATCTCCAAAATAGTGGTTGTAATACCTATCTGCTGGCTTTACAGATGAAGGTGCTAAGTGTTTACTGTACTTGGTAAGAGTAAAATTTTCCATTTACTTCCTCCCAACTGCTCTTAACTGTCAGAATCCCTTCAACTTAAAATCTGATGCTTGTTCTTATTTCTCTTCAAAAACCTGTAAGCAAAATCAGTCCAGCTGTCCATTACTTTGATAACTAGCAGAAACTAATTTAGAGCAGATGGCTTCTACACTGAACTGCCCCTTAGAAAAGCCTTGGTCACCCCCACTACCATAGCCGGAGTCTGTGGAAAGTGACTACCCCAGTCTAAAATTAGCATCTGTGATTATTGCTTAAGCATCTAAGGAAAGACTCATATTTTTTATAGGTGTTGGACACCCAGGCATTTCCACTGACGTCAGGAGGAACTTCTGTCTGTTTTGCACCTCTGAAAATCAGCCTGCTATATTGGCAGTCACGAAAAGGCTTGACCATCTAGCATTAAGGGATACTTTTTTTTAACTCTGTTTTATGTTTAGTCTTGGCACCAGTGTAGCTTTTCACTGCTGCAAGACTTAAGAAATTGCACTCTTTAATTTGAGGAAAGCTGCTACACAGCTGCACTAAATACAAGCAAAAAAAAAAAAAAATACATAAATGATTGTGTACCTCTGGAGTATTATTTCACCTAGAGGATTTTCTTTAGGCTATGGAAAACCTCTATAGTCCAAGTTCATCTCCAGCTGTGCTCTGGAGTGTAGTTCCACCACACATTTTCTTTGGCAGAGCAGCTGACCACCTTTGACTCTACTTCTATCCGTAGGCTTCCAGTCCTCTTCATTTGCTGGTACAGTGATCTTCTGCTACGTACCAGATCATTGAAGAAATTTGAAGCAACCCTCCCTATTCTTACCACTTCTTAATCCCAAGTCATTTCAGTAATGGAGTTTGCAGTGCAGCCCTGCAAGCAGCTATATCCGTGCATGTACATATTCTGTATAATGCACTTATTGTCCATCTGACATTAATATTAAAAGATAAACAAAACACCATACAGGAGGCTGAAGTTCGTTTGCTTTCCTTTGTCTGTGGCCTGTTTCCATGACTGAGCACAGGTCCCAGCATGGCTCCTGTTAAGAATAGATATGCTATAAACAAAGAACTGTGTGTTTAATTGACAAAGCAATTTGCTTATTGCAAACACTGTACTGTCTAAACCACAGGTGTTCATGCTTTCAGCAGTTACAGCCATCATTGTTTGTTATTTTGTCACCTATTCTTAGCTAAGTGCTTGAGAACAGGTTCCTTAGTTAAATTTCATGTTCTTATATAATCAAGCCATTCAAAGATAGTGAGTAGTGTTTTGCTTTTTATTCTGTTTTTAAGAAAATTTCAGTAATTCAGGAACCTGAGCCTCACTAAAAATTATTTAGGAACTCTGTAATTTTTCTGAAAGTCTGCTGGCTTACAGGTTATTTTAAATATTATAGAAAATGTTACCCTATAGCTAGTGCCTCATAAAGAAACATTAGACCTTTAAAAAAATCAACCTAATATGTTTAAGTAGTATCTTTAACAGCAGAAGTCAGCAAATTCTTTAAAAACCAGGTTCTTAAAACAAGGATGAAATAAAAATTTAATATTTTTTTTAACCATTGATTACAATAGTAAAGAAATTAACATGAATGGATTATATGCTTTGTGTACTGATAAATATTGCATTGAGTAATCTGGCATATATGCCACAGAGGAGCTTTTTGTTGCGTAATTGGGAATTAATGCATGAGGTTTTCCTTGCTCTATAAGAATCTTAACTTAAACCTTAGTTAAATGACAAGTGAAACTAGATTTGGTGGTTTTCAAAGGTACAACATAACAGAATGCAAAGATGACATGTACTGTGTAAATATCTTGGGGTCTAACTATTGACATACATCTTTTAAGTTCCTGACACCAATAAATGATGGGAAATGTATGTGTGGAATTGAAAAAACTTTCAAAATCTGTTTTAGCTTTATCAGTCAGAAGACATGCGTTTCTGATTATGGAAGTGTTTTAAAGAATGCTGATAAATTGAATAGGAACATACTTTTATCCCACTCTGATTAATTGTATTGACCAATTTATAATGGATTTACTTACTCACCTGGCAATGTAGTATATAATTACCAGATAAAGATAGCATGGTGAAGAAAATCAACAGAGAAAGCAAGGGAAAGACATGTGGAAATCCAGTCAACTAAATCCTGGATTAGCCTACTTTAATTAATCCTTCTATTTCCAGAGGGCATACCTTTAGTTCCTCCCATACTGTAATGTGTGAATGTTTCTTTCATCTCATCTTAAATATGTATCTGCTGAAAAAACCATGTTAGCCAGCACTATCTGTGATAGTTCAGGAGCTCTTGGGAAACCAGGAGGAGCACTGTAGGGCAGAGCTGGTGGAAGAAGGACCCAAAACTGGAAAGGAGAATAGGAGATACGATCTCTTTATAAGAAGGTTCACTTGGCACTGATAGAGTATTGGTAATGCATGTTCTTTGTTTAATATATTTGAGAGAAAGCCCCAGGCAATATAAAGGGCATAGGCTTCACCACTAAAGCACACCTGCAGATTTGTCCCTTGCAGATCCACCACAGTATTCAGGATCCCTTTTGGATTATCTATACTTCGTTTTTAACTCTCTACAGGGAGAGGCAAATATAACAGAGATTATGCTTTTGTTCCATAATAGTGAAGAAGTGGCCAGTTGGAAAAGAATATAGAGGGAGAGAAAACCCAGAAAAATGTCTGGTCTCAAACCTTTTATCATTGCTGAAAGAGTTCCCTCCAAACCTGTTGGCATTTTTACTGTGAATCCTTTTCTGAAGATGCCCTCTAGTTTCTTCATACTCTTGTGAAGTAGAAATGTCGAGCACGGAAGGTGGTCCTCCAAAATTAACTCCTTCTGAGCCATGTAGAAATTAGTGAATTTCTTTTGATCCTGTAACAGTTTAACATTTCATTGGATGTTTTGGTCCCATGACATACTAAATACCTTTTTCTGTCCTTGTGTTTCTTAGTTTTTCAGTAGTTAGAGCCCAAAAGCGCACCTTAAATATAGCCCTTTGTCTAACTAGTGCTTACAGTGAGACCTCCCAAATATTGCTTTGCTCAAAAATGATCCAGAAAGCACCAGAGTGCAAATAGCTCACTGTTCCACTAATTGAGTATGCCTTCAAAAGTATCAGGAGTTGTCTTGATTTTGTTCACCCAAGATCTGTATCTAGAAACTTACAGAGAGCAAGAGAGAGAGACTGCATGAAAGAGAGATGTTTGGGAGCGTGCATCAGTGGATTGGAGTTTCTAACAAAACCTACACACTTCACAGTCTGCAAGCCTCTCTGCTTCAGTCCCTAGTGTCTTACCTGATTGGCTGGGGAGCAGTATCTTTTGGACAGCACTTTAGGAGATATGAATATATATTTCTATAAAAATGCAAAAATGCAGTCTTTATTGCATGGGGGATAGAGTCCATTAAAGCTTTTATAAAAATGTGTACAACATTTCTTTGCTGCACTCAACTTTGTGCAGTGTAGTGGCAAATCTGTTTTAACACTCTGACAACTGGGCGTGAGTGTGCTGTAAAGTTTTGTGGTGTAAAGTGATCAGGAATGCTGTGTAAGGTATTAGTTGCTATAGCCATACTGATTCAGGTTGCAACGTCATAATTACTTGTTTTTATAGTGTAAATTCAAGCTCTGCAAAGTGCAATGTATTGGAACAGAGAATATTTGGTTAGTATGCTCTAAAGTTTAAGCTACCCTATTAGATGAAAAAACTGTTGTGCCATGCAAATAGCTGGCAGTCCTCAGAGGTGCAGTCTGGATGCAGTACACTCCCAGTCATGCTGTGTGGGAGCACTGTGTCTCTATCAAAAAGGCACAGGTCCTTGTGGGCGATGCTTCTCTATTTCTGCAGATTTCAGTGGGAGACGTTTTGAAGGGCAAAATTTGGCAGTGTTGCATGTAAGAAAAAAAGAATCTACCATGATCTGTTAATTAAATTATTAAATGCTAGAAACAATATGGCCTATTGAAAGAGATCAACATGTCCATAAACTTTTCCTTCGAGGGAAATACAAAATCAACATCCATTGACCGAAGATGGATTACTCAAAGCTTCACATTTGTATTTTCCATTAGTCCATTTTTGTTTGTTTTTGTTTTGTTTTTAAGGCTTTACTCCTGTTTAAGAACTGCTTGATTCACAGATACTTTTTTCACCAATGTTTGTTTTTTGAGGCTTGTGAAATAAAAGTTCTTTAATTTGCCACAGCATTTTAAATTTGCAAAACATACATGAGACTGTAAAATACTGCACAGTCACTCCATTTTAGAGATGAACAGCACACTCCTAATTCTGGATTTAGAATTCTCAGTCCATAGGGCATATTTACATTTCACCTATACTGTGGGGTAAAGATTTTCGACAGACATGTAGAGGTTTTACTACTTGAAAGAAGTTGTACAAAAAGCTGTGAAAGAACAAGGACTTAAATGTTGAGTCTTTACTCACTGTCTTTTCACTCTCATTAGAGAAAGCACTTTAATATGGGGGCTATTATAACTTGGAAATTGGTAGTAATTTGAGAACTTTATGTTTACTTCACAGATTATACCATTTGTTTACCATTCTGTAGCGCTAATCTTGTACCTTGAGCATTTTAATGCATTAAATAATGGTATGTAATGCAAAAAAATTCAGAAGTATTAATTCTGTTGTGACAAGGTATTAACATACCTGTTATTTTACATAACAGGCAAAGAGAGTAGAGTCATCAGAAAGGTAGTGTATAACTGTACATGATGTCATGCATATTGTTATTGAAGTAGGAGAGAAGATGAAGAGGTAAGATCATTGCAAACAGCAAGGCATTGCTTCCCATTATTCCATCTAGTTAAAATGAATTATCCAGGGCTGCTGTAAAACAACCAGACATTGCCATTTGTTCAAAGGGTTCTGAAAGAGTATTGCCTGGATGTTGTTTGTGACCATCTTTTTTCAAGGATTCGTGCATATGATGTGAATGAACAAACTATACCACAAAAAGTCTTTCACATCCAAAAAAAGAAAGCTGACTTGCAAAACCCTGACCTTTGTCACTGCTTAGCAAGGTGGTGACAATAATAATTAAAAGTCTCTGTATTGCAGAGCCTTCTGAGTGGAATATTCTAATAGCTCCTACACCCCAACTCATGATGAAAGATAACCTTGTACTGAAGATAGACTTTTAATTTATTGGTTGGGAATGCGTGGCTGGGGGGAACCTTTCACTTCTAGGTCAGTGTTTTGAACCCAGGCCAGGTGAATAAGTGACAAGGTTGCTAACACATGCAGGCTGTTTGGTAATGTCTATGAGGTGAGTTATACTCTGAGTTTAGCTCTCAGGCGGACAGGTGTCCCCATCACTTAAACCACCAGAAATGGCAGCTTCATTGGAGGTGCCCAAACCTGACCTTATTAGTGATAGGTAGGGACAGTGACTTCTCATCCTAGAGGTGAAAGCTAAAGCAATTTCTGTATGTGAAAATGCTTTCTCAGATTGCATCTGTGGGGTTATTCACAGTCATTGCTATTCTTAACAGTTCCCTGAATGACTTCTTTCTCCATATCCAAGTGGCTGGAACATTTCGTAATTCACTAAGAGTTAAAGGAGGGAAGGATTACTAGCAAGCAACTAGATTTACAGTAGTGGGTAACTGGTTTATACTAAACAGCTAGCTTTGATTTTTAAATGTGGAATTAACTTTGGATGACTGAGAACAGATGCTGAAGATGTTGGTAATTGTTATGTGTTGTTTTCCATCTGTTCACAGTAGTTTCTGGTTTTGATTAATTTTAAAGTTCTTTATTTAGAAGATATTTATGGTTTTGTCAACTTTCTAATGTTTCTTGCTACTATTTCTTTATTGGGCTTTTTTTCAGGGTAGTCTTTGAGCACCTCAAAAGCAATGGTGAATTTTCCCCCATAATAGTGATGTGGGTTATGGAAGGTTTATTATTCTCATTATCCTTGAATACAGAAGTGGGACAATTAAAAGTACTCAGCTATGGCTAACATCTGCTCCCACTGTTGTTAAGGCTTATAGTCCCATATGAGCAATCATGGCTCATAAAGAGCTGAGCATTTAGGACAATTTTTGAAATTCCTGTCTTAAATGGCTGTCACAAAGTTGTGGGGAAAACACAAGTGTCAGGATCTCTTCCCACAGAATCACAGAATGGTAGGGGTTGTAAGGGACCTCTGGAGATCATCTAGTCCAAGCCCCCTGCCAGAGCAGGGTCACCTAGAGCAGGTTGCACAGGAACGCATCCAGGTGGGTTTTGAATGTCTCCAGAGACAGAGACTCCACCACTTCTCTGGGGAGCCTGTTCCAGTGCTCTGCTACCCTCAAAGTAAAAAAGTTCCTCCTCATGTTTAGGTGGAACTATGTTCAAGTTTGTGTCCATTACCTCTTGTCTTGTTGCTGGGCACCACTGGAAAGAGCCTGGCCCCATCCTCCTGACACCCACCCTTTAAGTATTTATAAGTGTTGATAAGATCCCTCCTCAGTCGTCTTTTTTCCAGATTGAAGGGACCCAAATCCCTCAGTCTTTCTTCATAAGAGAGGTGTTCCGGTCCCCTAATCATCTTGGTAGCCCTTTGCTGTACCCACTCCAGCAGTTCCCTGTCCTTCTTGAACCGGGGAGCCCAGAACTGGACACAGTACTCCAGGTGCGGCCTCACCAAGGCAGAGTAGAGGGGTAGGATGACCTCCCTCGACCTGCTGGCCACACTCTTCTTGATGCCCCCCAGGATGCCATTGGCCTTCTTGGCCACGAGGGCACATTGCTGGCTCATGGTCATCCTGCTGTCCACCAGGACTCCCAGGTCTCTTTCCACAGAGCTGCCAGGATCATAATACAGACCTCAGGAAATGTATGTACCCACAGAACAGATCACTGAATCCACTTTCATTTAAATTTGGTTTATGTTTAACTTTCTGTGAACACTCTTCAGCCTATTGACTTTGAATCTGCCTTCCCTCTATCCTGTTACATTTCTTCAGCTTTTTTTCTTTATTATTCTCTGTCTTCACCCTTCTACTTTCTTTTTCTCCAATATCCTTGAAAAATCTCCTCCAATATTATATTTGTGCTTGCTGAGGGAAATTGAAAGTAGGAGAGGGAAGTGGGGATCACCACAGAAAGAACACCCTGACAGAATAAAAATCTACAGCTATCTGTTGCATGCCAAGTGCTTGGATTCCTGAAAAGGAGTTGTTTTGTGCTGAATGACTTATTTTGTAGTCTTTGGATAACATATATGTATCTCTAAGCTTTAGGGCCTCTCAGTCACAGAATCAGGAAGGAAAAAGAGTCTGCTTGCCTATTCTCCCTTTTCAAGGCTGCAGTGTAGATGTCAATTAGGATGGGAATCTTCCATGAACATCATAGATGGTATGACTGGCAGAATCTGTGAAAGTATTTAGTCCATTCCCCTACTTTGTCAGAAGCAAATATGCTCGTGCTGTTCTCAACACATTTATTTAACTTGTTCTTGGTGATGTCCAAGAAGAAGTATTTCACATTTCACATTTACCCGGCCAATCTCTTCCAGTGCTTCACTGCTTCTAGAGTTAAAAATGAATCTAAATCTTCCTTGTTGTTGTTTAAGCTCGTGACTATCTATCTTAAGCTCTATCTTCAGTGAACACAGAGAACTGATTCATTCTCTTCTCTGTTGTGGCTGCTTGAATGGTTGAGACAAGTATTACTCTCTTTTCAAACTTCTCATGATGAAACCCGTCCAATGGTTCTATATTTTTCATAGATTAAGTTTTCTTTTCATGGCTGTTCTGTGGATTCTCTTCAACTGATCCATATTCTTCTTGAATTCTGTGCCCAAAAGAGGGGGAAATATTACAGCTAATCCCTTTCCAGCACTGAGGAGACTGGAAGAAATACTTCAGATATTGATACACCATTCTTCTGCTTAGACATTCCAGTACTGTGTTTGCATTTTATAACAGCACATTTTTTAATGAGGTTAGGTTGTGATCCACTGTTATTCCCAAATCCTCTTCTTCAGTGCTACTGCCCTGCCAGTAGTTCTCCATCCTGTGTTTTTGCAGTTATTCATTACTGGAGGAGGACAGTACTTCAGACTTCTTGCTAACCTGCACCCAGCTTTCTTCAAGTCATTTCACTGATTTGTCAAGATTAGTTTGAATTGTAGCTCTGTCATGAAACATGCTTACAGACCCATCATTTTGCTGTCATATTCAAATGTTATAAGCATATACTCTATTCTGTCATCTAAATGAGTGAGTAAAGTGTATTATAGGAAATGGTTTAGGATAGATTCCTGCAGAAGTATACTTAATAAGCCCTTCTGCTTAATAGTGAGCCATTACTCACCATTAGTAGGAATAAACTCTCTGACTGGATAAACATTTTTTTTCCTATCACATGGTTTTGTGTTTTGTTTTCTTCTCAGATAAATAGTTCTCTGCTGTTGCAACCAGCCTAGGTATGTGACACAAAAGAGACCTGCTTCTGTAGAGTCCTGGTGGGGGGATCTTTAAAGTACTCTAGTTTAACTAGGGGAACTAGGACGAATGGAGTTGAGACAGGCAAAATCACGAGGGGAGGACATGCATGTACCTAAAAGCAGGCTTAGAAAGGTAGCACAACATAAGTTTTTACTTGCTTGTCCTTGGAAGTTTAATTTTTTAAATATAAGATTGGATTCTGCAAAAGTTGGTGCTACTTGCCCAGCAAAGTTTCCCACTTCTGTGTAAATAAGATATGCCAAACCTTTTATCATCTATAACACTGTGTTTCTTCCTTTGTTATTAAGTTTACCACACATAAATTTACCACAGACCACTCTGCTCTGGTTTGCTTAGTGATAGGAATGTGTTAAAAATATTCAGAATTAAAAGAACACACCAGAAGTAGACAGTAGAGCTTTTTTCTGACAGTTCCTTTGTCTTTCTAATACCTTCACATTAACAAATTGAGTAGGTAGTTATATTGTAAAGATAAGAATTGGTAAAGGTATGTTGCAGTTTTTATAATGCAAGGTAAAACCATGCCCATGGTTTTACTAAAGATTTTCATTGGATTCTTGCCTCTTTTATTTCTGCATTATTTTTCTGAGCAGGATTCTCTTACTTGAATGATTCTTGAAATTTCAAAAATGAAAAGTAGATTTAGACCAGAATTTTCCTACAGATCCTGAACACTTTTTAGTTTCAAATGGGATTTTAAACATTGCATGTGCTCCTACTTCTAAAATATCAACGTTTCTGATTGAAAATACATTTAAAAGAGGCAGAATTGTTTTAAACTGATAAAAATACAGAAGCAGGCAACCCTATGGCACTGTATGCATTCTGAGAAGTCCCACATTTGGATCACACAGATGCCGCTGCTGTAAAACTTTCATAAATTGTTGTCATCAACAGTATTGAAAAAGGAAGGAGCTTCCTTCATGTAATAGAGCTGTTGTAGCATTATACCAATGGTCCATCAAAGTCCTGAGTTGTCTGAAGACTTATCTACATTTTCATGCTTAAGACTGACTGATGCTTCTTTCTCACATGTCAAGATGGGCTTATGTGCCTGAGAACTTCTCTGTCTTTCCCAGCTATCTCAGGCGATCCAATAAAGATATCTGCCTGCTCCTAATAAACCTTGCAATATTTTAACTGTTTTAGCCCCTCCCCTGTTTTAACCCTTGTGAAACCTCTTTTCTTCCTTCCTTTCCGTCCTGTTCTTTACTTAAGAAAAAAAGACTGAGGTGAGGACAGTGCACGCAGTGACCCATACTGAATTTCCCATACATCTTGCTGCCTCCTGAGTTTTCTTCCATTTTAGACCAATGGGACAAGATAACCTTTCTCTGTTGTCTCCTCTGAAAGAAAGAACTAATGTCACTCACTTTGTAACAAAAGGCTCAATAATCTTAATATTTCTCATGGTTCAGCCTTGCCAAATTATTCTTGAAGGGATATTTACATGCTCTGCATTGTTATTTTATTTATTGTTAAGAGTGAGCACTGTAAAACACGTGCAATCATTCAGTGCTTGGAGGGGGTTGCATGTTTTACAGGAAACCCTAGACTCTCATAGGATTAGGCCACCTGCTTTGTAAGGACTGAGGTCTCCCCAGGCTCTTTCATGCAAAATGCAGAACGCTAGCAAGACATGCGCAATGTCCTGTGTGACAAAGGCATCCTTTTGACGACGTCTCCTGTGAATGATAAAATTAAGGAACTGGGGTGAAGTTTCCTTAGTTACTACAGCAGATCTGCTGACAGAGCAAAGTATGCTAGCATATCATGTCTGACACCATCTGTTCAGCTATATGGATGGATGTGCTGGAGCAGGGAGGGCTTTCCCCAGCTTTGGATATGGGGACCTTGTGATGGACGTTCTACTAACTGCTTTTGTGAGACAGTTCTATGCTATCCTTTCTGTTCCCAGGAATTTGGCTTTGACATGCTGCCTATGAGTTGAGGATTTCCTTTTAATGACCTTTTGGAACACACTAAACATCTCCCCTACCTTAGCCTTTATGGCATCCATCACTACGCTTTCACTGGGCTTCATTTGAGTTGTTGCTGTGCTCTGGTGTGTTTAGTGTTAAAATCCCACTTTGCCTACCAAGTGTTTTGGCGTGATTGAGTTGTACTGGTGAACCACCTCTCCTGTTACAGTTACTCTCGTTATTTTATTAACATGTACCAATGCATTTAGGCTTCCACTGCAAGGGGAAACAAGTGCAAGGGGACAGTTAATAATAATTCAAACCAACAAGTAAGATGTAAGATTTTATGTATTTTCAATTCATAAAAATATACTCATGCACCTAATATACTAAAAATATAGCTGATCTAGATGTTCTAGGAACATCTAAAAGATGCCATGTGCAGTCATTGGTTCACATCAAGCTAGTTTATAAAGGCTGTGCAATTTTCTGCTGTTTCACCTTCATGCCCCTTCTTTTCAGAGCAGAATTAAATAGTTAAGAGAACAAGAGCCAACGCAGACTATATCCCAAGCCCAGAGAAAAGCCCTTATCCTGCAGTCATTAGAACACTGTGTGGACACAGGAGCTAAGAGATCACGTTGCAGGTTCACAACTTATATTTTAAAACATGGATAACAGACAGATGGGCAATTCTTCAAGGGGAAACCTCAGTCTGGCCTAGTGGGAATGTTCTGGCAGAGCTCCTTCTGTAACACCCTTGCCATGTGCTCAGAGCCCAGTCATGTTCTGTATAACTACAGAGTGAATCACTGCATCCCATTTAGCCTACAAGTAATGAAGACCCTCAGCTAGCACAAGTAGAGAGGAAAAGTACTTTAGAAGAAGGGCTATAAAGCAGAGTTTTAAGAAACAACTCTATCAAACTGAGATGATTAGGGATAAAACATATGTATATCAACAAATGCGCTGAATGTTTATATTTGAAGTTAATTTTCTTCAGGTGTGTTCTCCTGCTCTGGGTGTTAGAATTTAAGGTTGACTTAAAATGACTTGTACTTCTGCCTTACCTAACAGACACAAGGTGTATTAAGTTTTCTATTAATGCAATATTTTTTATAACTCATAGGTTAAAATGGGATTTTTGTCTATATTTTCTTATGTAAATGTTACAGAAAGGCTAGAAACTCAACAAACAAATGACTTGTGGGCCATCAGCATTTCTGGTAGAGGTACAGACAAGCAGACACGTGCCTTTTAAAACAAGTATTAATTTTTAGAACTTGTAAATATGATAGCAGACAGAAATTGATTTGAGTAGAAGAGAGTGAAAGGCAGTGTTAACCATACTAAATAGGATACAGGTCTCCAATCCTTTATTGGCGTGGATCCACTTCTCAATTTCAATTCTGAGTGCAAGTAAATAAATCTTCCTGAACTTGTGGAGTGTAACCCCTGCACTTGTTCCCATGCAAGTTATGCTGCCAGTTTGGTGATGTACGTTTTGGACTCACTGTTAAGGCCAGACTAGACATTTACCCTGTATCTTCAGTAGGTAGAACAAGTTGTCTTATTGACCCACCAATGGGTAACAGTATTGGAGAGGGTAGTAACTGATGCTTTCTCAATTCTCTTTATCACATGCAAATATGAAACTTGTTATTATACCATCTTGTTTTCTGGCTTTGAAGCCCTATCAAAAGTAAGTTGTCATTACAGTCACATAAAAAGGACATGTGGGCTTTCTCAGGAGTGTAGGACAACTCAGCTCTCAGTGATACCACTTTTTCCATCAAAGTATGTCTTTCATGTGTAAAAACATTTGCACAGAGCAGACATACCGTATTATTTTTTGGCACTAGCTGCAGTTGATTGATAATTGATTAGGGATATCTCCTTTTCCTGCCCCTTTGTGGCAATTCTGCTTGTCAAGAGCTTGTAAAATTAAGTGACCTGAGTAAGTTACCAGGTAAGGTGTTTTTTTCTTGGCTACACATTTAGCAATCACAGATCTGTGAACCCAAATTAGGGAGAATATGCTATTGGCAGTCTTCACAACGAGGCTAAGTGGACATAGAACATAAACTGCTCTCCCTTTTCTGGAATTAGCTTTTTCAAAATAGACCTGTGACAGCAGTAGATGATTAATAGTGCATTAAGAGAACATTTACCTGTGGGTCAGCACATTGTTTGGCTTCCTGCCCTGCATCCCCTCTTCTGTGATCTCTCATCTAAGAACATCAGCAAAGTTTCTTTTGTAGTAATAACTTTGGAAAGGATAAGTGTTTATTTATTTATTTTTTAAATTTGTAGAGCCACCTATGGTACATAAATTATAAAACGAAATGTCTAACTTTCTAGGCACTTACTTGTAACCCTTGTGGTATTCAGCTTGGTGCCTTCAGTCCTGTCTTATTTCTCTGAGCAATCTGATACTCTGAAATGTACTGTACAACTCAGCAGAAAAAGGAATTTGCTTTGTCTAAGTCATTTAATAGCTTTTAAATCCCAGTGGATTACAAATTTGCAGGGTACTATATGCTGGCTGTATTTTGATCTCTAGGACTTAAACGTGCTTTGAATTGTTTCTTAATAACTATGAATAGAACTGTTAGTTAAAGCCAAAGCAGTGAGAACAAGTGGTATCACAATAAGAATAGAAGGACGAGGGTTAAATAAAATGTGGATTGTGGAAACTGTTAAAATTTGCAAGTTAAGTTTTACAGTAGCTTTAATACAGTCACTTATGGATTGCATCACTGAAACTTAGTAAACACTTCCTTAAGTACCATTCCTATAACCATGTTTAGTCCTAGGGAAAGTAAGCCAGTTTGGAAGGCACCAGACTATGAAGCCACATGCCGAGAGTCTGCTGTAGTGTACTGCAGCTACACTTTCCATGGGGCACAGAACAACTGTCATAAGGGGATAGCACCATTTCATGACCTGGTGCACTGGTAAAACAGAAAGCTCTGAGAAACGGTAGTTCAGATAAAAGATCTAAATTTCTTATTTTAGTTATAGAGGATAATCTAAACTATCTAGATACAGATAGTCTGAATAAAGAATCCATGCACAGTAGAGTGCTTCAGCAGAATTTGTTATCTCATGAATGGAGGCTTTGTAGGTAATTCCAGGTTTATCCTTCAGAATGCTACAATGTCAATGACAAACCCCAATAGTACTGGAAAGAGTCTTAAATAACCTACAGATATAAAAAGGGAGCCTGTTAAAACCAGTGACTGGCATCAAACTATTTATTGAAAACAGCTTGACTCAGCAGTAGTAGCATCTTTTCCTTGTTTATATCACAGCAATATTGGCTGCTTAGTGTCTTCATAAAATGAACAAGATCGAGAAGAGAGTTTGTCTCTCAGCACATTCAGTGCTCTAGAAGTGTCTGTTTTAAAAAGAAACTATTTAAATTACTTGAAAACTTTGGAATCTTTGGATAAAACTCATGGGTTTTGTCTATCAATGTGGCATCCAGTAAGCTGAATCAGCTGTTGAAGAGGCAAAGTAGAGGGCCACAGTAAGATTAGAGGTGGACAAAATTCTAATTTGCTTTTATATATATATATGCATATATGCATATATGAGCTAAGAAGTGCCAGGTTCCATTTCCTCTTAAGAAACTAAGTGAGAAGTAACTTTCTTCACAGTAGGAATCAGATTTGTCTTTTAAGACTGCTCAACTGGTGTGGTTGTTGCCATTAAACTCTTAATTAAATGAAAAATAGGGAAAACTCATTTACTCAAGTGGTACAAGGTTGGAACATTCACCATAAAATACATGAAAGAAAAGATGGAAATGGCTGAGGTTTTTCTCCAAATTCCTCTTTGAGTTTAGCATGCTGTGCTTGGAATGATTCTACAAACTGCGGTAGCATCTGCAGCTAAGCACATGTCCATCACTTAAGCTCAATTCATGAAAGACTTGTTCATTTACCGGTTCAACTTTCTAATATTTATTGCCAAATTGCCATGTAAGGTTCATGTGCATTTACCCTTGAGTGCTTTCAACTGTTTTTTCTGTATTACCATAATACTGTTCCTTCCAAGGATGCTTGTTACGGTTTTTAGTATTTGCAAATGACTTAATGTGGTGCTAAGCCTTTTTAGATACATATCACTAGAACAAGATACTGCTTGAGGCAGACAAATTAGTCTTATAAAATAGATCCTAACCCTATAATGATCCAAACCAAATACCATCCTAAGACTCCATCATGTGGAGCCCTGAGGGTAGAAGTGGCTAATATCTCTATTGTGAATCTTGATACACGCTGGTTTCAGGTCTCCCATGAGCTCAGTAAAGCCAGTTACCTTAAAATGAGGAAAGGTTTACCTTTCTGAATGATTGCTTTCCAAGCTAACATCCCTTTATTAAAATAGATGTATTTGCAGAGATGCTTCAGCTGCAGCCATACTTACCTCTGCACACAGAATGACTTTCTTATGCCTCTACCTGCAACTCATCCTCTGCAGGTCAACAGGACCCCTGCCCAGAACCACTTCCAATACTGTCTTCTCTCTGGGTATCTAGAATTAGGGATTTCACTGCACAGTTCCCCCATATTCCGTAGCACTTCTTGCTTCTTCCTTTCAATTGGAAAGGAGAAGTTGATAAAACTAAAGTTTATCAAGCTGTTCCTTATCAAGCTGCACATAAATTCTTCACATAAATCGAGTCAAACTCAACAACAATCAAAATGTTATTCTTTATGAGAAAGTTGCATTTTTAATAACAGACCATTTTTGAAAATTCAATCCGTATCTTCTTAAGGTATGGAATCTGTCTAGAATTTACAAGATTCAGTTCCAGGGAAAGTAGAGGCCTTTCATCTACTGGCCTTTCTTATTCTGTTTCTGAGAGATCAGAAATTAAATAATCTAAAAAAACAGGCAAGAAAAAAGAAGGCCAAAGGAATTTTCATATTGACAATGAGGATTTAGGATATATTTTATTTTTTAAAGTGTTTACATTTAATGTTTTTATAACTTTGAAATAGCAAAAGAAGGGGAGTTCCATATATCTGACAATTTTAAGTAGCTGAAGCTTAACTTAGGAAAATGTATGGCTTTGTTATATACCTAGAGTTAAATATCTGGTGAAATACCTAGTAAATGCAAACTTGCTTTATATATCTTAACAGACACTGAAAAGCAAGGAGAATTTTTCAGAAGACTGAGAAGTAATGGCTATTTGAAACAGGCTAATTTTAGCTACTAAACATTATAGTAGCCCGTGTTTTGATTTCATGCATACAAAAGTTGATGTGTATATGACCTCTGTAGATTAATGGAGTTAGTTCTGCTTTTCATCTCTGCAAGTAAAAGCAGACTTGGTTATTCTCCACGGAGAGAGAAATGCTCATGGTTGTTTTTGCCCTGCAACCTTAAGTATCTCCATTTACGTGTTCCATGAATTGTGGTAGTTTTCTGAAAATTATAGGATACAGCTTAAAAATAAAACCCTTGTTAAGGCAGGCCATATCTGTAGGGTCTGAATGTGAAAGTTCTGCACTTGAACTATTGCAAACTTTCAAAATCCATTCTAATTGTCTATGTTTTCAAAAGGTGTTTTGTTTCTCACTGTAGTTAGAAGTACGAGCAGGTGCAATTTCTCTGGTACCCTTGCTGTATAAAGTCTCTCTTCAGTTACTTCATCCTGAAGAGTATTCTCACAACTTTCTGCCTCTGAGAAATGCTTGTTACTTGTTCCTGGCTTAGATAATCTGTATAAGAACTGTTTATCATAGCATGAATTCAAGTAGTAGAAATTTTTGCTATTGCCTGCATTTTACTGTCACACAGTTTCCTTTATACCATACCAATCTTTCTTTTGAGGAAGAATATGTAACAGGTAAGTCCCAACATAAAATTATCTGCTCATAAAATGGTAAATGTAGTAGTAACAATTAAACAAATTTTGCCCTTATGTATAGATCTTTTTTGGGGATTCATTTATGAGTAGAATCTAGCACAGTATTGCTTCTAATCAAGCAATTCTTTGAATCTTCATGAATATCTGGGATAAGAATTTTGAACTCAATGATGCATATAAAATGAATAGGAGTTTGACAACCAAATTTCTAAAGCAGTAGTGAAAATCTCAGATGCAGTGTTTACTCAAATGGCGTAGCAGTTCTTCTGGAAAATGCCTTGTTGATAAGTATTTTTTTTTAATTACTATTACAGACGTTTACAGCCTGGTGCAATTCCCACCTCAGGAAAGCAGGCACACAGATTGAGAACATTGAGGAGGATTTCAGAAATGGCCTCAAACTGATGCTCCTCTTGGAAGTTATCTCAGGTTGGCTAAAATAAATTTTGCTATGTATTTACAGCATGCTAACTGAAACATTCTTAAAAGAACAAAAATTGTTAATTCAAAACAGTGAACAGAAGCTCTAAGTGACCTGAAAAGTGAGAGATGAAGCACACTGTAAAACAAAAGAGAGGAGAAAAACCTCTGCTTTTTCCTTATCTCCAAAATCTTGTGTTTTGTGCTTGTCTTCCAGAATATCACAGTGTATCAGGGTATCACTGACATCACAGTCTTGTTGAACAAACCACAAATGTTGAGGACCTGGTCTTAGCCCCTAACAATTAAAAAGCCTTTACCTTTAGGCTACAAATTCATTTTATTCCACTTCTACTATAAAAGTTTTGCTTTGCTTTTAATGACTTTATCGGATCTACCAATGCTCTCAAAAGTGAGTGCCTAAAGTAAAACTAGGTCAATATTTAGTGCCAAGTAAAAGGTCTCATTTTTCAGAAGGGTGGAGCATCCAAGAATGCCTTTTGACTAACTGATATAAACTCACTATGTCACCCATTTTATGTGTTACTCAGAGGGGCGATCCCCAAGGTACGTTCAGGTTGCCCCTGAATTGCAAGGGAGTAGCTCAAGTTACAGATACACAATAAAGGTGAAAAAGGGCAAGAAGATTTTTAAGACATCTTTATGGAAAAGACAGTTTATGTTTTTGCTGGAGATTTCAGTGAGGAAACAAGATCTTCAAATGATCACTGTTCACGAAATGGAAAGTCACATTTTCAGAAATTTTTCTTCTTTGTGATCCTTTGAAAAGATAAGTTCATTCAAACACATCAGCCTATGCTCTGAAATTAGCTGCTCTGCTGTACTGGATGAAGTTGTTAAATGCTATTGTTCTTGGTCAGATGTGGAAGGATGCCATGGCTAATCTGCTAGACAGAGTCCAGCCTCTCTTTACAACCAGGTAGGTAAGGGTGATGAGCTCTGAGAACATCCTGCCTTCTTAATATTCATCTACTCTAACACGGCCAGTAGGAATGAACCAGGAGTAGCAGGAAGCACTCACATATCTTCCAGGTGTTTAGGGCAAACATAAGAATTTTACTCTGATTTTACTGCTATATCAGACAGATCTAAGGCAGATGTTTCAACATTTTAATATTCTGTTCAGGGTTTTGTTCAAAGACATTTGACATTCTTTCAGAAAAGTACCTGTTAAAATAACTGCTAAATTTTAGACAGTGTTCAGGGCACATTCACTCTTGAATTCTAATCACTTGGGTGGCTGTAGGCAGGTGTATGTAACAATAAACACATTAAATTTGTTGTTTTGCAGGGGAAAGACTACCGAAACCAGACAGAGGGAAGATGCGCTTCCATAAAATTGCTAATGTCAACAAAGCTCTGGATTATATCGCCAGCAAAGGAGTGAAACTTGTGTCAATTGGTGCAGAAGGTATGTGGCAGAGCTTGACAATGCACCTTACGTAGATCCTAGGCATTCATATATATATATTCATATAATATATATTCGTATATTCTCTGACAGAGACCCTTGGCCAAATTGTGCGGGCTTTTCTCTATACATGGGTGCCTCAAAAATCCTTTGATTGCTGACCTATATCTGTGAAAGGATGAGAGGTAGAAATTTGTGGACACCTGGAGAGAGACAGGGGTATAAATGGACTCTAAGATTAGTTTACCTCCAAGGTTAAATTGAATTTTCTGTGGTTCAGTGTGTGTTTGGATAATGATTTCTTCTTTCAGAGCATTATGTTTTTCCTATACATTATTAAAAATAAGGAACTCCTTTCGAAGTCAGGTTGGATTCTAGCGAGTGCTTTATCCAACATGGGATCTTTTTTTATCTTTAGGAGATATTATTCAGACAAGACAAAGGCTGACATCACTACTCACGTGGCTGGGACCTATTCCCATTTTATTATGAGACTGACTGTGGATGCCAGCTGTGTTTCTAAAATTCAGATGTAGAGTTAAGGGAGTGATCAAAAGAACTTATGGTAGCTGGGGAGAGACTGAACATATGAAGAAAGTGGGATGAGGTGTTATTTACTAAAGTTATTACTTTGTTATTGTTCTGTTGTTCAGGTAGTTAAATAAAAACATGCAGTTGGCTAGCTAAATGCTGATAGATGTAAACTCTGAGCAAAAGAAGGCAGGCTCTCACTGCAAGTAAACCTGTGCCTCCTATGAGATTCAATTAATCTCAATTAAGAGATTAAGAATCAATTAAGATCTGTCTAGAACTTGCTGCACCATGGAGATATTTGCATAATTTACCATACAAAGGAGCGATGTGGCTAGCATGACATCCAGCTACTTTCGATTCCATAGCCTTAATAACGTGCTGCCAGTTCTGGGGGCAGCCTCTAACATGTTCTTAGACCAAAACTCTGGCTGTAACCTCAGTACTATGGTGTGAGAAAGAAGCACTAACTATACTGTATTCACATTGCTAGGCATTTTTAGATTGATTTATGAGCCTTCTCTTCCTGATTTCTGATTTCTCCAGGCTTATATTTGTCCTTATTCTGGCTTCCAAACCTTGATCTCAGGGAGCTTACTGTAAGCTGTAGAACTAATGGAGAGATCTACCAGCACTCATTGATTCCACAATGGTTTTACCTAGCCCGCTTGGTTCCTCAAGTATCATTCACCAAATATGATAAGTTTCTAGGTCTAGAAGTCCAGAATCCCAAGAAATGGGTGTTCTCTGGGCAGAGCATTTGTTTGAACTCACCCTTTATTCATTTGAGAATGAACTGGGTGGGCCATCTGAGTCCAAGTCCACACCATCTTTCTTTAGGTGCATAACAGAGACCTTTATTGGGGAATATGTCATCAGTGGGGAGAAACAGGCAATTCCCAAAGGCATTTCAGATCTCAGAAGAGCTCTACTGCATTTCAGAGGTGCCTGGCTCCCTCCACCAGTTTTACAGGCAGTCAGGGGCAGCTGGGCCCTTTGCTCAATTAAATGAAGTGGGATGGAAAAATATGCCACTACCCTAAACCTCTGCAGTTGTTATTCTGAGAGCGACATGACATTGAACAGACAGCAGAGGGTACTGAAGAGACAATTTATGTATGGAAATGAAAATTAAGAATATGGAAGCCTGTTTGGTAGCTGGTGCAGAAATACTGAGAGTACAGAGTGTGGAGCAAATGGATGATAGTTTCTGTCATGTTATGCTGGGACTCTGAGGCTTCCTGACCGAAAACAAGAGTGTAGCAACAGCAGTATCTTGTGGGACAGAGTGGTTGCTCTCTCTGATTACAGTTTGCACAATGTACTAATGTTTTCACACCTAGGTTCCTCAAGCAAGGCTGGAGTATTTAAACTGAGATACATCAGCTCATATCTGCTCCTGAAAGGGGCAGGACAGCCCTCTGCACTTCCATCTCCCTCATTGTGTCCTGCTTATTGCTACTTATTACTGCCAGAGTGCTCAGACTAGGGAGCAGCGCTTGAGCACTTTCTATATCACCTGAAGGCAAAGCATCTGGGATAGCCCAGATCAGTCATTAAAACCATTTAAGCTAACCCTGCTGTTCTCCTTGGCAGCAACTGGCATGAGTTTAAATGCTCTGTAGTAATAGGTAATTCCCTCTGGGAGGGAGGCAGGAACAAGAGGCCTCTTCCAGCTTCTCAGCCAGCTGCTGCAAGGTGGTGTCTGTCCATGCACTCAATATTTTTTCCTGCATGTAACAGCAGGCCATGGTTGCTAAACCAGGATATTAAAGTGATGTTCTTGACTGCTGCAGGCTTTTATTGCCTGCTTCTGTAATTTTTGATCTGTAAAATGGAGGGATTAGAAGCAAAAATTCATTCATTAGCATTAAAAAAAAAAAAAGTTTTAAATTCTTGGATGGAAACATGGGAGAAAAATCCACTGCTACCGTCATAGCTTAGATGCAGAGAGGAACCTGTCATTGTAAGACATTGCACTATGTCAAGTATGGCTGCTAACACACATTAGATTACATCCATGTGGGCAGGAGCAGATAGATTTGTGTGCCCTCCACTCCTACTCTAAACAGGCTGAACACAAAGCCAGCTCTGGTCCAGACGTGCTTAGAGCCCTGTTAAGTTTACCACATCCCCTCTACTAAATTTGTTATCTAAGGCACAGTGTCGTGCTGATGCAGCAATGCAGTATCACATCTGACTGGGTATAGTTTCACAGTGTGGGACCTCTGGCACCAGTACGTGTTTAGAGAGTCCCCGTGCCCCCTTGTCCTGCATACTTGCTCCCACGCTTCACAGCCCTGCCCTATCACTTGGGCTGACAACTGTTTCTGTAGCTATGCAGAAGACTGGATCAGCAATCTGATCTGGTTTTAAAACATACTTCACCTCTTTTTTTTTTTTCCTTTTCTTGCATTTTTCAGCATTGTTGGCTGGGCAGTCATTACAGTATGAGATGGAATGAATGCCAGCAAGGAGGCAGAGCACAGGCTCCTTAAGTTTGTATTGTTGTCAAAGTCCTTAATCCCTACATTCACTGCCTCTATGTATGAGCATAGGGCATATGTGCTTGTCTGCACCCATCTGTTTTGGCATTCTCTGAGTTACATGGATGCTTGGAATACTTCTTAATTTCCAAAGCATTAAAGTTTTGTATCTAAATCTGCTGAGGATCATGTTCTATTATCTGACATGCTGAGTGGTGAAAAGCATGTAGGCCCAAGGGGACCAACTGGCATTTAAAATAAAGATTAAACTGCGATTCCTGTGGGACATCAGTACAGAGTTCAATTTAATATTTTTAAGGGGCCAGGGATATTCTTTAAAGCCATCACTACTGTTCTGAGGCTGACTTTCTTGGGCCATCTGTGGAGTGGAAAGAGAGAGGTGATCACGTTTAACTGTGATGCTGAGCAGAAGCCAAATTTAGCTACTCTGTGGAAGAGTCTTTCTGTTAGTGATGAAATCAGACTAGAGTCAAGACACTAAAGCAAAAGCTGTGAAAGTAGAACTTATGAGCCATGCATAGTCCAGGAGTTAGTTTTCTCTTAAGTTTTAAAGAAGTGCAATAACTGCATTTGCAAGGTAATTGCATCCTGAATGAAATGAACTGAGATATGTAGAACCACGAAAAGATAAGTATCCTGTTAATAGGAAACACGTCTGTATTGCTTTTCTGGGGAGCAGGAGAAATATTGAAGACCAAATGATCTGTGAATCTACTACAAGAAGGCTAGAGTAAAAAAAATAAATAAAGCCAAAGCAGAATAAAAAAAAAAACAAACTAAAACTTTTGAGAATTTGCCATGCTGCTTTGCTTAGCTTTTTCCCCAGGCAGTTTTTATTGTTTCCCCTTCCCTTTCCCTTCTCTCCTTTCCTGTCCTCATAGGTCAGCAAGACCTTTTTCCCCAGAAAGCTGTAGCTTTGCATATGTGAGGTGTAGGAACTATATTCCTCCCAGAGCAAACAGGCAGTGTGAAGAAAATAATGAATTCTTGTATTGACCTGTAGAGAAAAATGATAGGAATGAATAATTTTTTCATCACGGATACTTTTCAACATTTAGCAACTTTGTTTTCCATCTGTTTAGATATTTTTCCTTGTCTTTTATACATGACTTTTTTGTGTTTTATGCTAGCAGTAGATAATGAGAAACCAAAGCTGGCAAATCGCTTGAAAATTCTCCTGAGGCACAACACAGAAAATTCCCTCTCTTGCTCTTTCATTCTGTCTGTGTGTACATACAGATATGTAAATCAAAGCAATGATGTAGTGATTATGCAAATACATTACTTGATTGCCTGACAATCAGCAATGCCTCCTGAGTATTTAAATTAATTTATTTTACATTTGAAGAAATTCTTCTTTACTGTATATACATATCAGACATCTGATCAAAATACAATGAAACATTTGACTGAGGAGGAGAGAGAAGTAGCTACATGCTCTAATTGCCATTTGGTCTTTTTTGTCTGAAAGAGTTTAGTTTTCAGATTTGAAGAGGCTTGAAGTCTTTCAGGGCCAATAAGATAGCAATAATGCATGGAAGACAGGCAAAATGAGGTAAGAATTCTGGAAAGTTAGTGTAGAACCCAAAGGGGAAATCAGAAAAATAGCCATTCATATATAAACTTGTATTGTCACACTAGCAAAGTAAGTATAGAGTAGTGATGGGTGACATATTTCCTACCACATTTGTTAATTCCATAGGTTCAAATGACAGCTTGTGTCACATCCTACTGCAATTTAACATGTATCTCAAGTCTCGGAGCTAGCAGCTGCTTTGTTCTGTAGAAGTTGCCCCTGAATTCAGGCAACTTCTAAGTAGTAGAGCGACTGCATTTTCTGCTGGCACCTCTACGGGCATTTGATGTTAAATTGAGGAAATTCCTCCTGCTGCAAGTTCCTCCTGCTCCTTTCCCAGAACACCAGTGGGCCCCCAGGCAGCCACAGCTGCTCCACTTTTTGAGGAAGGCTGGAGGTGACTTTCAAGTAGGGCAGCAGCTGGTGCCTTTCCCACTCCACTGCTCTTTTGGTGTGAGGTGCTGGACCCTCCTTATAGTCTCATGATGTTCTTTTGAGTCTCTCACCATACTTTTCAGATTGGTTTAACATTATCACCACAATTAAGTGGTCTGGAAGTACATTTTTTGGTGTTGAGAAATTTAAGTGGTAACACTGTTCTTATTACAATGTAGGAGCACTGGATTCTGACTTGGCTTGTGGAAGGGGCTCCCATGTCTGTGTGAGAAGGGTTGGAGAAAGTATCTTCCTAGTGCTTCATGTTGTAGGTAGATTCAAGCAGTCTTGAAAGAAATTGAAATCCCAGCAGTAAAAAAATCCCATTTTATATTAAAGATATATAGATATGCATAAGCATCAGAGCTATAAGACATAACAACCTTGTAGCCATGTTTCTGAACTGCTTGGGAAGCTATGTAGCAGTCTCAGGAGGTGCTGTGTCTCTTGAGCTGTTCTTCATATCTAGTCTGTGCTGGCACTATAGATAAAATTCTCAAAAAGGCCTAAATAGTATGAGAGGATTTCTGAGTACTATTTTATTAAAAAATCACGTTGTTAATGTCCTGTAGTTTCTTAACATTTGGGGTAAGACCATATTTTTTTCAGTTCCTTTGTATTTGAAAAAGGAAGGCTGATATTGTTCAAACTTTAAAGAAGTATTTCCCCTCAGGCTCTCTCTAAAAAAGTCAGCCTAAAAGGTAAAGATTTCAGACAGTTACAACTACCTGGAGAGAAGCTTTTTAGCATGGAAGGGCTGAAGTGACCTTAACCTCAGTAATCTTCAGTCCTACTGCCAGGGTAGCACAAGCATGAGTTTGTTGAAAAATGAACCCAGATGAACTCTGTGTAGGTAAAGAATTATGGTAGAAATATAATGAATTTATTAAATACAATATATTTTTTATAGAAAGATATTCTGTAATATATTAATTCCATAACTGTGTTATTATTTTTATTGGTTTATTTTTATTTATTTTCAATATTTTATTATTATATTCTATGATATATTAATATATGTATATAACTGTATTCAGTTTTGGGCCTCACTACAAGAAAGACATTGAAGTTCTGGAGCACGTCCAGAGAAGGGCAATGAAGCCGGTGAGGGGTCTGGAGAACAAGTCTTATAAGGAGAGGCTAAGGGAGCTGGGGTTGTTTAACCTGGAGAAGAGGAGGCTGAGGGGAGACCTTATTGCTCTCTACAACTATCTGAAAGGAGGGTGTAGCGAGGTGGGGGTCAGTTTCTTCTCCTGAGTAACAAGTGATGGGGCAAGAGGAAATGGCCTCGAGTTGTGCCAGCAGAGGTTTAGTTTGGATTTGAGGAAAAAATTTTTCACTGAAAGCATTATCAAGCATTGGAACAGGCTGCCCAGGGAAGTGGTTGAATCACTGTCCCTGGAGGTAATTAAAAGATGGGTAGATGTGGTGCTTAGAGACATGGTTTAGTGGTGGTTTTGGAAGTGTTAGGTTAATGGTTGGACTAGATGATCTGAAAGATCCCTTGCAACCTAGACAATTCTATGATTCTATATGATTAAAATAAGAGAAAACAGAAAACACATTCTAAATATTATTACTGTCTCTTTTTTCACCTTAGAAATTGTTGATGGCAATGTGAAAATGACACTGGGTATGATCTGGACTATCATCCTTCGCTTTGCTATTCAAGATATTTCAGTGGAAGGTAATAGTAATGCAACTATGTTAAATAATTAGGAAATTTGTTTAAAGACAGTTTTATATGAATTATACACAGGTGAGATTAGCATTTTAAAAATGAATTATTTTTTCACAGAAAATGGTACTGCAGGTTCCCTACCTGACAACAAAATCAATTTCTGGAGGGAAAAAGTAATTACTCTGCTTATCCTGAGAGAGACCTTGAGGCAGCATTCTAAATGCAGAAGTTGTGGGCATGTCTCTCAGTTGTAGAGATAGAAACATGTCTGTATTTCTGAGCTTCAGTGGCCTGAAACTATGCTGTACCCTGTATGGTTGTCCTATTTCCAAGATAATTTTTTAGTTCTGTCCATTTCTCACATTCTTTGCAAATATCTGATTATATCCCTCTTCTTTCTATCACTTTTTCCCCCCACTCCTTCAGAATTTTTTTACTGAACTTTCACTTGGTAACTGACTCCAAAAAGTGCATTGTAGTTACAATGCTCTTTAAATCAAGTCTATGCTGTGAAAAGTCTAGAATTGTAGAAACTAATCTCAATTTTCAACAAAAGTGGAGTCAATTCAAGCTCTGCATGCTGTCCTGCCTGTAATTTGTGGGACATTAAATGTGGACCTAATGGTATATTTGATGTTTTCTATCCTTTACTTATGCATTCAGATGCCCACAGGGTTCAGATAATGAAGGTATTTCTTCAGCGCTAATATCTCTCCATAAGCAAATGGACTGAGTCTATAAGCATATTTCATGGTAGGCACCAACACAATCTTTTATGTCTAGTTCTATTATATTTGTATTGGATATTTTTCTCCAAATATAAATTCTGCTGTCCAACCAATATAATTTCTTCAACTTCTAATATCTGAGAATTATTGTGCAGGCTGAGACTCTAGTCTGAGTTGTTCCAGTTGAGCTGACTTCTGTGTCCTAATGGAGCCCCATTAGTCCATTTGTATAAGTATCTTTTTAGGATTAAATGTTGGCTCATGCCAACTAGTTTCAGGTGGCTGACCACATTTAAGATGACAATAAATTAATTACTTTGAGTACTTTTTACATTTTTCCTTTTTTTTTAACTCCCCCGGTGTCTTTTACAGAGACCTCTGCCAAAGAAGGGCTGCTGCTGTGGTGTCAAAGAAAAACTGCTCCTTACAGAAATGTGAACATTCAGAACTTTCATCTTAGGTAAACTTCCATTATTTCAAGGGGTAGAATCAGTCTAAAATATTTTAGGTCAAATTTTCCCCACAGTTGTATAGGTATGTATTTGACAGGAGAATGTCACTCTTCACTGTTAACTAGACTATTTTCAAATTCTTGTGCTCCATCTTCAGAGTCTTGTTTTGGTTAGCCTTTGGCATTATTTACCATGGCTTCCACAGGTACTATTTGAAAGAGAAAAATCCCTATTAAATACAGAATGACCATATTACATTATTAGAGGTCCTTGGTATATGGGAATACCTGAATACTGCAGCATAGTGACTTGGCAAATGACTGCTTTCAAATGAGAGCCACTGTAGGTATAGACTGTTCTTGGCAAAAAATGCCAATGTGTTGAGCATGCAAATATCTCATTATGATGAATCAGTCTTTATTATTTTGTAACGTAGTTATAAATAAGCAGCCAAAAATGCACTCAGTACACAACAGCAGCACTTTAAAACATAGTTGTATTCAGAATCAGAATCTATACCGAAGTTGGAAAATTTAGTGAAGCTCCAGCCTTGGTTCTGTGTTTTCATTAAGGGCTAGAGAGGGAGTTCTAGGCCATATGCAGGCTGCCGGTTTTGGGATTTCACTGGGCTAGTTCCTGTAGCTCTGCCAGTGACCCACCTCATTAAACTACATGACTTGCCATTTGCACTGTTTAACCATGTGATCTTGCCTTCCCTGAAATCCTTTATAGCACTTACGGCAAGAGTTCTGTGTTACACTATTGTGGTGTTTTGAATTCATTCTTAATGTGCGGTACCTAAAGCACATGTAGTGATAGAAAAGATACAGTTCACACATGCATCCATAGATACAAAGAATTTGTTTGATGTGCAGTCCCTGTGTTGCCTCTCAAGAGATCTGAAATTTGTTATGTGTTATTTTCCTTGAATAAAGAGAGATATATTTGAGTTGAGCTTTATATGGATGAAAATTATGTGATGAGAATCTTAGTGTTTATACATATATATATGCTGGTCTGATACATGGTATGGGGAAAACATCTTGAGTGGAAGTACCTTGATTCATGTCTGGTTGATCAGCTCTTACAGAACTACTTGACAACAGGCTGTCCGGACCATTTTAGTCTACGCCTTTTTGGAAAAAAGTTTTTTGTTAGTTTGGTGCTCATTTTGATTCAGTTTTACCTTCTGGATGATCTTATACTATACAATGTATGTGTATTCTGAATAATTGTATTACATTTTTATTGGAGATGGTTCTGTTGTTTGAAGAATCTACCCAGACCATCTCAGTGGCAGGGATTCTAACAGTCTTAACACGTTTAGTATCACACAATTACTGCACGGGGTAAGACCTCAAACCCACAGTCCCAGTGATTGCATTAAGTGTTTACATAAAGTATCTTTCAGAATAATTGCTTCTAGCTGAAAGGAAATCTCTCATAATCTTTCCAAATAGATGTTGTTTGTAGCTCCGGTCATTGCCTATTTTTGTCTTGAAAGGTAGTGGGCCTGATGTCACACTGAAGTGCCAGAGCTCAGACTGAAGCTGTCATATGTGTGAAGTGTTTTAAATAAAGCTGATTTATGACTCCATACTCCTATGAGCACAACATGGTTGTGCCGTTAAAATTGTCTGAAATAACTGACACGGAAAAAGCCAATTGCTTCAGCAAATAAAAGTAATTGCAGGTTTGCTCTCCTTTCAGTTTTTTTGCAAACGTGCTATAAGTGTAATAGGAGATTACGCACTTTCATTGATGAATGTGTACTCTGAGCTATCCTGGAACACTGCACAAATTAAGCAATTGAAATCTGGGACTGTTGCACATACTGTACACTGCCTAGAAAGTTTTATGGAGTCCTTAAGCGCTTATGGACTGTAGAATAAGAGACACAGTAACAGGAAAGAGTACAGTAACAGAAAAGCTCAGAGGGATGAGAGTTGACAGAACACGTGTCAGGATATAACAGGAGAGTTCCTTCTTGATTTTAAGCCTTGAGCAAGGATCAAACTGTAAAATATCATGAATCTATTAACTATTATTTTTCCATTCTATTTTTTTTGTTGTAAAGCTGGAAAGATGGCCTTGGATTATGTGCACTTATCCACAGACACCGACCTGATCTTATTGACTACTCCAAGCTAAATAAGGTCATCAATCTGGGTGGTACAGCACGCTGTCCTGCAGTGATTTGGCTCACTTCTGGTTTGCTTAGCATGTTTTCTAAAACACGAGTTGAGGAGTGCGTACTAATTCTGACTGGCTTTCTCAGTTCCCTCCAAAAAAATTGAGTGATGTGGAGGAAAGGTCCCCATGACTGTCCTGTGTCCTTCTTTCCTTCTTATTGCAATGAATTCAGCATTTAATTGCTGAATCTGGTCCTCAGTTGCTAGGCAGTTGATGAAGTCTTTTACGCTGCCCAATATGATGTTAAATCAAATACATTGGAATTCTCCATTCACCACTGAGTGTATTACACAGTCCATCCTGTATCTTGTGTAAATGACTGTACATTGCAGAGCAGTAAACAATGAGATGATGATTAATCCTAAGATTCCTTAGAACAAACACTACCCTTGGTAATCAGGAGTATGCAATAAGTTACTAGTCTTACATAGAAAATATTCACCAATTCTTAAATTATACTTCTACCTATACTTCCAGACAAGTGGAAACAAAATTGATACCCTAACTTCCTTAGGTAGTACTCAGGGGGATTACAAAATTACTTTATTACAGTGTGCTACTTACGGCAAAATGCACATATTCTAAAAGACACCAGCTACTTTGGTTTGAGAGGGAGAGGGCAAGTAATAATGTCAGAATTTCTGGGTACCATTACTGAAGAACAGAACCTAGAAAGAAAGTGGAATTTTGTCTTTTCACATTAGCTCTCAATACATACGTACCACTTTCTGCTCTCTGGAATGAATGCATCTTGACGTCTCACGTAAACACCAGTAAAGCAGAAAACTTAATCATGGTTTTAATTTTTTGAATGCAACTTTTCATTGATAAGAGAGAGTGGTAAATCAGACTATATTTTCCATTCTATCCCCTTCCATTACAAATTGATTTTACTAGTGGAATTGACTGTTATCAGAAAGCTTTTGATGAGGGAAAAGATGAATGAATGAGAGGCAATTATTTGAAAACCTTAGTCTGTTTTATATATATGCTAAATTCATGCTGCAACTCAAGGTTGCAGTGATGAAAATTAAATTAACTTGGAAACACTTAAGATTTTAATTTAAGCAGATGTTAATACAACTGCAGATCTGAACCAAAGGATGAAATATTAGCCATCAACACCAGCTTGTTCTCTAATTCTTTATATAACCATTTCTACGGATAAAGAGGTTCCTGGAATGACTAAGCTACCTGCCTCTGTGTACATGTGCTTAGGTACAGCACAAACAGAAGTTGGTTTGATTGAGTTTGTGCTTTGAAAAAGAGGTAGACAGTACTAAAAAACTTCCCAGTATAACCATCCTATATATGAGTGCTGAGAAAAGGGAATAGAACATAAGCAGATCTGCTTCAACCTTACTATTTCCCTCTTAGCGGTTTCCAAAATAAGAACAGGTCAGGTTTCAAACTGAGGCTGAGCTGTGGCACGTAAAGCACATGCAGAAAAATCCTAAAATAGATCTTGCTTTTCTGACTTGGCTGTGTTTGATTGACTGCTCATTTTGGTTACATTAACAGCTGTCTTGGTGTCTCGTTTCTTGGTTTCTTATCTCCTGCATGCTGTCCTTTCCTTTTCTCACCAATGTTTTTTGTGTGAACTTGTAGCTGGAAAAATGGCCTTGCTTTCAACGCCCTTATCCATAGACACAGGCCTGATCTTCTTGACTATGACAAGTTAGATGAGGTATTTCTTTAGCTGTAGCGGAGATATTTAGTTACTGTGGCTTGTAGTTTTGTTTAAAAGAATGGGTGATGGAGATCTCCTACAACTACTCTGAAGTTGCTGTGATTTTAAACAAATCTTTTACCAGTGGAGCACAATTTACTCATGGACTTAGTACCAACCACGCAAATAGGAGGTGCTCATCACTCATCCATAAGCAAAGTGTTTTAACCTAGTTAATAGGTCTCACTTAGATTTATGGTATTTTTGTCCCATTTAATTTCAGTAAGAGTTTTTGCATACACAGTTAGTAAATGTTGTATTATATATGGTGTCTTGTGTAATAGCAAAAATAAGTTCATGGGGTTTAAATATTGTCTACATTTTTAGTTCCTCTTAATGTCAGTGATGCACAAAACTGCTAAATGATGATAGAGAGAGAACTTATGTTTAGAGACTGTATTCTATTATACCCAAATTGTTAGGTTTCAAAATGTAAACTCTTCTTCATAAGACATTTTACTGAACATGCAGTGTTTATAGAAAGATGTGTCACGGGCTTTACTATTTATGATACCTGGCATATGTAGGTGCATATGACTTCTGTGAAACTTAAATAATTGCTGTGATTCCATAGTAATTAATCTTGCTAAGTTCATTTCAAAGTAACAGAAGAAGCATGCTTGAGACTAGATTCCTTTATAGGAAGTGTTTGTATTCAAATGGAAGCCCTCGCAACTCCCTACAGAAAACCTGTTAACGTTTTTTCAGTGAGCTCCAGCATCTCTAACTTTGCTCTTCTGTGCCTTGTTTCCCCATCCTCTCTGTAGACATTGGCATTGTTCATAGTGGCTATGATCATTTAGCAGTTTGTAAATATGTGAAAATAATACTAGCATTAATGGCATGAACTGCCATTTCACATAGGGTGTTTTCACTCCAAGGTGATACAGAAAGGCTGCCTTAAGAGGAGCCCTAATCTGACATGCTTTTCAGTTGTCGGCAATATCAGTCTGTAGTGTAAGACATGAAATGTGTGCTGTTTACCTGAACTGTGCTTACTGCTTCCTTTCTCTTTCCTTCAAAAAACAAAATCAAAATCTCAAAACCAGAGGAAGTTCGTGAATTTCCACAGCTCTAAAATTGGATTTGTAGAGGCTTTACAGATTTCTCTGTCCAAGTCAAAACTGGGAAGTTTTGCTCCTTTTGGAGAACTGATCTGTCTGTGCTTGCTTCTTCTCATGCATAGACCTGACCAACAGGAAAATCAGTAGAATACTTATCACTGTATGATAAGGTATAGTAGGTATAAAATATGCAGGATTAACTTTTTGATTAACTGTCCAGTATAGCCTACTGGACCAGTGTCCTTGACTGTATGTCTTATTGCTGTACTTCATTCAGAGTTAGCTCAGAATTATGAGCGTACACTGCATATGTTATCTATGTTCCCCTCCAGAATATATTTGCAGCAGAGTCCTAGTGGTAGCTAGGTCCTAGCTTATTAATGTTTTCTTTTGAAAGTATAGCAGTAGATAGACCAAAAGTTCGTATACCTATACTCTGCTTTTTGAAGAACAATAGTTGCGACTCCAGTTTACAGTTTGGAAAAACAGAGTAATTTATTGTGTACTTCCTGTAGTCTTGCTTCAAGGGAACTATCTTTAACTAGTTGTATTTTCTTCTTTAATGCAGGATGACCCCATAGGAAATATCAACCTTGCCATGGAAATTGCTGAAAAGCATTTGGATATCCCTAAGATGTTGGACGCAGAAGGTGAGAATTATAGCTTACTCAAGTTTTTGTTACTCGCAAGCAGAAGACAGTAAAACCGCTTTGGTTTTGTACCTAGCAAATGTTCAACATTCCTTCCACATGAATCATAATGGGGGAACCTGCTTTGTTTTCAAAGAATGTTTTCCTTCTTATTCCCCATGTATTGGATAATGTCACTCACTTTTTGCTTTATTCCTTATTATAGTACTTTGGACCTTAACCTTAGCACACTGCCCCACTGTGATAATTAAGGTAAAATGCAGGATCAAAAGATAATCCCTGCCTTTAAGAAATTAAAATCTAAATCTAATAAAGGGAAATAAAACTGTTAGCAGCTTAAAGATTGTTCACTTTTTAAATGTTTAAGTGAGAGGGCCAGGAATAGAAATAGAAGTATATAACTTCCAAAACACTCTAACAACATGCCTCCTATGAAACACAGCTAGATTGAGGGAAGCATTTCTTGGGTTTATTTTAATTATAAACCTTGTGCAGTTATAGTTTTAATAAATAGTTTCATTTTTGGTTTCTCCAATAAAAGTTGACAGAATTTGTTGACACATAACAAGGAAATGTTTATTAAAGTTTCATGAATTTCTTCAAGATAACCAAACTCTTGTACCCCAGGCAAAAAATGGTGCCAAAATACTGGAATTTGCCTACACTAGTTCAAAGCATTCTTCTCCAAGTATGCAGACTCTGCTCTGGTGGCTCGTCAATACAGCAGTGATAACACAGGAATTATCCAAAGCACTTAGACTCACTGTGTCTGCTCCCGTTGAAGTCTGTAGTAGGAAAGTTAGTCCAATACCAGATTTTCTGCACATTCTAGCCCTTATCTTGCTACTCTTGGCAGGGGAAGGGGAAGTGAAATCATGCTGCTTCTAACACCCTCTAAGTATTCGCCATCGCTTTTCACTCTCTTTACTTCCTCTGTGTTCTCAGTGGAAACTTTGCAAAGTTTTTTCACGACTATGTGAAGTAGATGCAAAATCAGTAAATACATTGGTCCTGAACTTAGAAATCTCACTGTTAATATTAGAAAATGTTACCTCATTGCTGTGTCTTTTCACACCAGTATCTTCCCACTCCTTACACTGGCAGGAAACTTTGCAGCTTGCACTAGCATTATTCATCACTCAGCCATAATAGGTGTAAAACCACCTTTTCTGCCTTTCTCTGTTAAGTATTGAAAAGGTCCATTTTTACCAATGTACCCATACTTTGATTGCACCCTTTCTATACTTTACTCTTTCCTGCCATAACAGGGACAAAGCTATCAGCCACCCAAGTCAAACTCTTCTGTGATTTATAGAATCATAGAATTGCCTAGGTTGGAAGGGACCTTTCAGTTCATCTAGTCCAACCATCAACTTAAATCTGACAAAAAATGCCACTAAACCATATCTCTAAGCACTGCCTGTCTTTTAAATACCTCCAGGGATGGTGGTATTTAACCACTTCCCTGGGCAGCCTGTTCCAATGCTTAATAACCCTTTCAGTGTAAAAATTTTTCCTAATATCCAGTCTAAATCTCCCCTGGTGCAACTTGAGGCCATTTCCTCTTATTATGCTATTAACTAAAAAGACAGACTGGCGCAGAGATTGCTATACAAGCTTTTCTTAGCACAATATGTATTTCTGGACTGCACATTTCTACAGGTTTCCAATATATGTCAATAGCCTGCCAGTCATGGGGACCCTGTGCTAATATACACTGTACTCACTCCTATTTTGTGACTGTCAGTGGCTGTGTCTAACTCTGGAATAATTCTAGTGATTTAGATGAAGTTACTTTGGAGCGACAGTGAAGCTGAACCCAGTAGATCTGCCAGCCATGCCATCTGCTTACAAGTTTCCACAAACCAGAAGGTAGCAATACCCTTCTGTACAGTCTCAGCCTTCAGATGTTTTGCCATTTCAGGGAGAGTTATATCTTTTCCATTTACTGATTCCTAAAGCTTAGGTAGCTTTGCACTGGTGTCAGTAAACAAATGCAACTTGAATAATGCAGTATTTATTTTGAATCCTTATAGCACTGAGGTGGCATCATCAGCATAATCTGATGGAAGTACCTTGTGAGACTTTCTGAGAAATAAACCCTCTTCTCTCTACACAGATGTAGTAAACAGTGCCAGACCTGATGAAAGAGCCATTATGACTTATGTTTCCTGTTACTACCATGCATTTGCTGGTGCTCAGAAGGTGAGACTGTAGAAGATGCATCAGATCTCATCCTTCACCTTCTGTCTTGTTTCTTTCAGCAGTTTTTCGTCTTCTGATCTTTTCCTCACTAGTTACTAGGACAACATCTTAGAGCTGAGCTCATTTCCTGTTCCCTGATTTTCTCTGTGAGCCACTGTCTTGGTAGAGCCAGTAGTAGTCTATCCATTTGTTCCATAGAAACAAGCTTTCCTGTCTCATCTTTCTGTATATTTACTAATAATATCCAGTAGGATTTTGACAGCTGGTTAGTGAATGGGATAGAGGACAATATTCTTTCTAATTGAACTTGTGTTCATTCATTTGAAGCACCTTTAAAAATGCAAGGTGAAAAAAAGCTCATAGCGAAAAAAACAATATCAATAGCAGAATGCCATCTTTTTTTCTCCCTGCTGGATATTATTCCTGCTACAGATGTCAAAATTATTATAACAGATGCTCAGAAAACAAACCCTTCTCTTACGCTTTCAGGATTGTTTTTAAAATGTTAAATGCTTAATGGTAAGTACAAACAGCAACATAAAACATTGCTACTATGCAAAATAGACACAGAAACATACACAGGCATCTCAGAGGAACTCTGGAATCATGTCCTAATGAAAAAAAGGAAAATTTTAAAAAGCAAGGTAGTTCAGAGTTGGACATACTTCAGGTATTAGTAATATAAAGAATACTGATATATAAAGCTAAGGTTATAACTAATCCACATGCAACTTCCAGAGGACCTCTCCCCACGTCAAAATGTAGCCTCTTTCCTGTGTCTTAGTCAAAAAACCCCCACATTCTAAGTCACCAGACACATGCCTGCCAGTTCTTAAGCAGACAGTCCTGGTAAAATTAAGGTCATTCCCCCTGTGACAATACTGCAGGATCAAGCTTATTTTAAAAAATCCACCTCTTTGTTAGAGCTTATGTTGAATTTCTAGTGTACATTTTATTCTGTCAGCACTCGTCAATTTAACACTAAATTTGTTACAGCTTTGTAGAGTTTCTATAGTACAGAACTATGGACAAGAAAACAATCAGAATGACTCTATGTTGTGCTTTTATTTATTCATCCTGTTTTCTATTCCTCGATTCCTTTTTTTTTTGCTTTGTTTTCATTTCTCCCCCGCTCTTGTAGATATTGTGAACACTCCCAAACCCGATGAGAGAGCTATCATGACATATGTGTCCTGCTTCTACCATGCTTTTGCTGGAGCAGAGCAGGTATTAATCAACTGTCCCTTCAGGTTGCTGTGTTTTTGATTGGTTGTTTCACATTTACACTAGTTTATTAAAAAACCCAACTAATTTAGTACTTTGTGGTTTTAATTAACAATTGCAAGTATTACTTGACTACTAATACTTGTTTTTAACCAACACTTGAACTTGTTTTAGTTAAATGTTGTGTAGCAAGTTGAACTTCTTTAATTTCATCGGACATTCCTGTTTCTAATTTTGGGTCTTTGTTTGGTGTTTATAAGGACTATTTCAGAAAAACTGTATTTGAAGATACTGTGAAATGGAGTTGTTGTTTGTTGCTACATCAACACCTGATACGTTTGTTGCATAAAAGAATGTTTGACTTTTCAAGCTTGAGACTATTTTAGACTTACTCATGCTGAGTAGTAATTTAGGGCTAAATTTTCAAAGATGCCTAAAGATGCAGAAAGGCACAGAAGACATCCAACACAGTATTTGTGCCTGGTTCCCACTGAAACGAACAGAATTATTTGTGGATCAAAGTACTAGTATAAAAGGCAAGAACATCAGCAGCAGATCTGTCATACAGGATGGGATTCTCACTTACAAATGTGGCATTTCCCACTGTTCTGCTTCATACATTTCTAGCCTGCAAATGGACATAACCCAACTTATTTGGAAAAAAAAAAAAAAAGAAGAAAAAAACCTTACAGTAGTTGATATTTTTCCCACATCCTCAGGGTTTAATATCCCTTCCTGTCTGATAAGGCCCCCTACATCTTATCAGAGCACAGCCGTGCTGTTGCTCCCTCTCACTTCTGGGTGTGAAGCTTTTGCTATTCATGCAAAAGGGGGATTCCAAATACTCTGTAACATAAGAATCTACACAGATATTTATTTGATTAGATATACTCCAGACTCATATTTGTATGAAAGTATAGATCTGCGATATCGAGCTACTGATGTAAATTTTAAATATGGCAGAACTACACAGTACCTTCACAAATAAATTTGGTAGGAGGCATGAAAAGATTTCCTGTCAGTGGCTGAGCTGCATATATGCTCAAGGGTATATGTACGTATGATGTGCAGATATAGAGTGGTCTGGGACTGCTGAATCACATGCAGTGTCTTTCCAGTGTGGCTAACAAATCTAATATTTTTTGGTGTGATTTAAAAAAAAATAACCTTATAGGATAACTTTAAGAATGGCCTAAGTTGTCTTTGAAAATAGATTTATTAGGCAACTATAATGGCAGTGTGAAATTTCCCCTTGTATAATAAGGTTTCACTGTACAACAATGTGACTTCTGTGCTGATCTATTAAGGCCATTGTAATCTGTGACTACAGAAGGAGGGTAAATATATATCTAAGTAACCTAGGAACACAAATGAACAACTATAAAACAGTGTGATTTTTATTTGCAGCAGCCACATTCTCTCTTTTTCTCCAAGCCTGTGCCTTTCTTGGAATGTGTTTATGAATATGTCCTGTTTATTTGCTCTATTTTATAGGCGGAGACTGCAGCTAACCGGATCTGTAAGGTGCTTGCTGTGAATCAGGAAAATGAGAGGTTGATGGAAGAGTATGAGAGACTAGCAAGTGAGGTAAAGACAGCTGCATCTGTAATGTGGTGACAATTTTGTTCATGAAATACTGAAAGATGAAAGATTCATGCACTCTCTGCAAGACAGCAAAGTGGAGACACTATGAGGGTAAATCTCACAGCGGCAGGTACAAAGCTCAGTTGCCCAAGATGTCAAGGTTCAGATGACTCCTTTGCCACAGACTTCTGTGTGACCTCCAGCAGGTCATGCAGCCTCATTAATGTGCCAAAATGGGTGTTTTGAGAACTGTAATCGGTCTGCCCCAAGACCAAGCTTGCTGTCTCTGTAATCTCCAAAGATAGCCATCCTTGACCACATGTGGTACATACAGGATCCTGTCACTCCAAGCAAGCCCATTGGCTTTGTGTACTGCAAAGCACACCTGGACAGGGTCTTTCACAATGCACCTGTGAACATAGGCAGCAAATGAATGAAGAAGGGGACACATTGTGCTCCTCCTGTCCTTTCTTGGTAAATGGCAAATATGTTGAGTCAGGACTACAGATGTGTAGTCCCTTGTCTTTAATGCATAACCTGCAAAAACATACTGACATTATAGACACAAAGACAGTAGCGCTACATTGGCACTAACGGACTTCTGAGTAAAGATTTTTATATGACCTAAGTCACTTGGCTGGTGTCTGTCCTGATCCCATAACTATAATTGCTTAAGACATCAAGACCCATATTTTTGAAAGCGGCAAGTGATTTGGGGTAACTCAGATTTTGAGTAATTAGCTAGAGACGCCTTACATGTGTGTTAATCTTTCTGAAAATCACAATATTTCTGTAAGTATCTAGAGTATCTGGGCAAATCAGTTAAATTATTCTTCAGCTTTGAAAATCTTGTGCTTACTTGCAATTAAGGCACTGATAACAACGGAAGTCAATAATATTAAAATGAAGCTAACTTGGTTAGGATTTGTGCATTCAATATGATCTTTTTTTGGTTGCTTTTCCATTGCCTTTATTTGAATTGTTTTGTGTTGGTTTGAAAGCTTTTAGAGTGGATTCGCCGGACAATTCCTTGGCTGGAAAACAGGACCCCAGAAAAAACAATGCAGGCTATGCAGAAGAAATTAGAGGATTTCCGGGACTACCGCCGTAAACACAAACCTCCTAAAGTCCAAGAGAAATGTCAACTGGAGATCAACTTCAACACCCTGCAGACAAAACTGAGAATCAGCAATCGGCCAGCTTTCATGCCATCAGAGGGAAAAATGGTTTCAGTAAGTAAAGGAGGCATCAATATTTCGTCCTCCTTTTTATCAACGTTCTCACAAAAGTTTCAACATGAAGGATGGAAATGCCATTTTAAGTCATCCTCAGAAACCTCAGTTTGTTGTACTTTATCAATATCAAACCACTCTTTTTTACACATTCCCTTTCATTCTAGAATCTTGCTTTCTCTTAAACATGCTCCTGCCTCTTTGAAGGCTTTCCCCAAGAGCAAATGGTCTTGAGATGTGAGATGATACAGAGCTCCCTTTGGGAATGTTATCAGTACTTCTCTAGTAGTGAGACCAAATATTGTTTATTTAAGCAAAACTCACAGTGGTTTCACTAACATTTTGGTCATTAGACTTACAGAAACAGTCATTGCTCAATATATGTTTCTGCTTTTTTATACTTTTTAAAATTAAATTTTGTTTTTTCTTATTTCTGCAAAGATAAGAATAGTCAGAACCAAGAATTCTCATCTGCTGATAAGTATTGTGAGTCGACTGTGGGTCAAAACATTTCCTGTGGAATATAGCAAACCTGTTTCTGTACTCTGTTCTACGATTGTGTTTTGGTTGTTCAGATTTGAAAAACGGATGACTGCACTATCTGCAAAGGGCCATTGTCCACTCCCCATATGCAGAAAACGTTACTTCCATTTCCTATTCACACCTTCGAGTTTCTGAGGAAGCTCACAAAACTTTGTGCACCACAGAAAGTGAAATGAGCTTGTATTTCAGATAAAACATGCACCAAATCCTCTTGATACTAATTACTTTGCTATTGTCAAGAACAAACCACTTTTATTTTGATAACAGATAGGTATGTCATAAAAGAACACGCACATTGTAAAATAGGAGGTAAAAGCAATGTATCGTGAAGACACTGAATGAGTAGCTATGTTTGGAAGCCATTTGTGTAGGGATTCCTTTCATGAACCCACCTGAACAGGATGTGCTATTAAGAGCAGATGTCTAGACCACAAGGCTTCGCGAGCTGCCTGACAACATTTTCTATGATTCTATGATTTTACAAAATCTGGACATAAAAACTTCTCTTTTTGGAGCAAAATTGAATGAATCAGAAATCTGCAAATTTGGATAAAAAGAGATTAGAGTTTCATCCCCTCTGTCCCATGTGTTCTCTTCAAAGGATATTGCCGGCGCCTGGCAGAGACTTGAACAAGCTGAGAAAGGTTATGAAGAGTGGCTGCTGAATGAAATACGAAGACTGGAAAGACTTGAACACTTGGCTGAGAAATTTAGGCAGAAGGCTTCCACTCATGAACAGTGGGCATATGGTGAGCAGAGATGGCTTTTAACATTTTTAATGTTTTAATCTTAAAAGTTGAACTGTCAGTGCTGAATATTTACCAGCCAGAAACTCACTCATAAGTGGTTTAGATAGTTTTAGAAACCCAAAATAGTAACAGATAAAACTGCAGGTTTTGTTGACTGTAGTCAGGACCTAACTTGTAGACATGTGGTAATGAAATGTAACTGCAAAAATCATACTCTGGAAGTAGTAAGTCAAACTTAATGGGACTATGCAACACTTGAATAGAGGCCATTACTGCTAATGGATTCCTATGTAGTAGTGCACTAACAATCCAACCAGGAACACAGTGACACCACTGGTTAAGTGTGAAAATATTAGCAGAGTTAGTCTGAGTTGATTATCATTTGGTCATCATGATGTTTTGAATAGTCCACATAAACTACATGATAACGGACTCATTTATGCTTTGTTCCATACCCTGGATTACACCCCATTTATAGTTCTGGTTTTTAATGGTTACCTAACCTTACGTGTAGTTGTAATAGCTATAGGACCATACACTGGCATACAGTTTTGTTGGGGACCATTGAACATAGATCTGCTCTGTCATCCTATTGTTTGCCCTGAAAACAGTCATCTTGCTTCTGCCATGCTGCTGGCTTTTTCCAGCTAGAATCTTTTTACGCTTTGAAAGTAAAAGAGAGTCCATTCCATAACACAGTTGCTGGAAGCGTACAAGGCTGTAAATGGCTGCCAAGCAGATACTAGAAGGGAAACTACAGTGTTTATCAGCCCTGAGAGCCTAATTTCTGAGCATAAACTACTCATGGTGATGTGTTATGGCTGTTACGCAGGGAAAACTTCACATAAGCTGGTCCATAGCAAGTGAAACAATAGCACCTTCTGGCTCTAGAATTCACAGAGCTGTGTAATGCCATGTGGTGAGCTGCAGTTGAAGGGGTTGTCTGTATAGATTCAGTTGTCCAATGCAGGAGCCTACCAAGGAGTAATATTTCAGTTTCTGACTTCCTCTTTTCTTCTCTAGGCTTTTGTAAATAGGTTGACATTTTTCACTTAAAATTCAGTGTGCCATGCATCTCAATCTTTTGAAAATTAAAATTCAGGATGCCACACATCTCAATCTTTTTTTTTTTTTTTTTTTTTTTTTTTTTTGGAATAACGGTAACATTAGTAAAAGTGAAGCTAAGCATAGCAGTGTGATTTCTGGTTTTGTAGGTCTACGCTACAAAAGACTTACCACAATAGTTTAGAGCCCCAGTTTTTGCCAACATACCATTTTTATGCCAGTTTCTCAAGCCATGTAATACTTGCTATTTCAGACCAGTATAAACGGCCTATGCAAGAATCAAAGAATTACTGAGAGATCTTTAAATGTATATATTTCTAATTAACGTTGCTGTGCTGACAATTTGCCACTGATTTCAGCGGGGGTGGGACTTCATCTCATACATGTAATTTTCACTATGCTTAAGCTTAAAAAGTTGACTAAAATTGCAATTGTTCTAGCCAAAAAATTAGTAAAAAAGGACTAATATTTTAATTTTCTCTTTCAGGCAAAGAGCAGACCTTACTTCAGAAGGATTATGAATCTGCTTCTCTGACAGAAGTCCGCGCCATGTTAAGGAAACATGAAGCTTTTGAGAGCGATTTGGCTGCTCACCAGGACAGGGTGGAACAGATAGCTGCCATTGCCCAGGAGCTGAAGTATGTTCCATTTAAAGGCTTGCAGCTGCTGACATTTAACTTTGCGATAAACTCTTTCCAATGAATTTGATAGTGTCATAGGTACCAACGTAAGAATTCCAGAGATAGCTTCGTAAGTATATTATCTGAGCTGGTCACTGAGACCTTTCCCTCATCTCCCCCTTGCCCCCAACCAAATATAGATATTCAACTGACCAAAATTATTTGAAAACGAACATTTTAAAATCGGCTTAACAGTAAGCTTTTAGCATTAGCTCTACCAATGAGTCCATTGTGTGTTGATGGGAATACTGGAGCTGTTTATTTCTCAGTTCATATGGTCTACTGAGAGTTTTCACCCACAGTTCCATCAACTTAGCCACAGGACAAACACTTGCTCACTCAGCATAATATACCCAGGTAAAACAGAATCAAAGCTGAGAACAATTCTACAACACATTTAGGCTACATCTGTATTGTTGACATCAGCTATATAGGCCAGGAATGTGAAGAGTCAAGGCCCCTGACTGTCAGACACCCTTATGCCAGCAGAAGTCCTGAGTGTTGATGCAGTTACTCTGTCTAACCTCTCGGTGAAGCTTCCTTTTGTTTGTGGGAAGGTTTTTAATTCACCTGTGTGAAGCACAGTTTTGTCAGCAAAGCTCTACCCACACTGACAGGACTGTACTGTTACATACTGATGTCCCTATTCTGGGAAAGTCATCCTAACGTGTACACCAAGCTAAGCACGTTTGATTTTATAATCTTATGCAGTTAATTGCAGTGGTTTTGTGGTGTAAATCAGTGGCGCTACTCCTGATCTCAGCAATTTGGCACATACTTAAATTCATTGCTCACCCACAGTATAAATCTGTAAAGGCAACAGGAACAAATGTGTGGTAGTGGTCAAAACAGGAGCCAACATCAAAATTCTCAGATTCATGCCCTTGGCTTCAACTCTCCAAGTTTCAGTTTCTCACCTTCTTGAATAGGCAAAACAGTTATTACTCAAAAATCAAGTGTTAAAAACATGCCCTCTTTTCACTTTGTGGAGGACTATGACTCATGAACACATCCACATTTATTAACAATTTAAAAATCAGAGTTGTCTAAAAATGTAGTTCATACCTGATAGCAGCAGCAGCACTTACAGTAATTGTATAATTCAAATGGATTTAGAAGAAAAAATCCTATTTTTCAAGATTGTTTAAAGGGGGAAAAGTAAAGCACAGTGGGCAAAGTAAATATTGTTTTTTAGTTAGTGTGAAAAACATCTGAAAACCACAGAGGATGAAGGTTTCACTGAGTGTGTAAGCTTATGAAACACCTTCTGTCATGCCTTGATCTCTGTTGTGGAATTGTTTGTTCCTCTTTATCCTGAAGAAAGTTTCTGAAATACCTCATCATTGTTAATTCAGCTTCAGCTTTACAAGTGATGAGAAACTTTGGGAACGTAGTATACATAGCACAGCATCTGCTTACCAGTGCTTTGAACTCTGTGTCCTTTACCTCTGGTGAGGCCAGTGAACACTGTATCCTGTCTATTTTAGGATTGTCTCTTCTGAGTTGTTTCAGTAATTTGCTGTGTGAAGTTGAACAAGTTATTTGTGGCCTGGGCTGCAAAGGTGCTGAAAACCCATCGCTTTTAGAGATGCTCTACTTTGACTTCTCTGCTTCTCCATGCAATGGGGCTATCAGTGCCTGATTTTTCACTGAGACTCAGTAACTCAGTTAGGCTTAATGCCCTTGAAGAACGCTGAATGAAAGGTCATAAAGGTCAAGTTTTATTTTTAGCTGCAAGCGAATGAGCAGCTTCTGTTTAAATAGTGATTTTAATTATTTATACATAATTCCTCACACAATGAAATTATGGAGGAAAATACTAATTTCTTTCTCCATTCATATTTTTAAAGAAGGAATGACTAATGTCTGAATGCTAAGAAATGTGCATGAGCACCTGATCCAAAGCTTTTTTTCTTGTTTTTATTTTTCGTCACTGGATCAGGCCCTTACAGAAATCATGATCATCTGTGTCTAAATTCCAAGTCAGTACACCTCCATGTTTTGTTTTAGTCAATCTCTTGGCTGCCTAATGTTGCTGTTTCAAAGGAGGAAAATTGCTGCGTGACCTTGAACTCTACCAGTTACAGTTTCCTGTCTGTTCTGGTATTTTCTGCTGCAGCAGATGAGCCACTGTATGCTTAAGGGTGAAGTTGCTACAAGCTTGTTGATGCTGTTTAGGTAAAGAATTTGTGCATGTGTGCAAGCAGGTGATTCCAGCCAGGATGCTGCTATAAGGTTGTTGTGTTCCAGCCTGTATAGATTTAGAAATCCTTGGCAATGAGGCAGGGCAAGGCTTGGATAAGGCTATATACAAAACTGGAAAAAGTCAGGCATTTCTAAAATTTCCAAGTAAATAATCTCCTATGAGTTATTATTTCTTCTGTTCCTGCTTTGACCAGTAAAATGTTTTTGACACATATAATACGTTTATTTGAAGTAAACTACAGCAGGCCCAGAAAGACAGTGGAGCTACACTGCTTAATGTCACTTGGTGATCTAACTTAGGATTTTTGACCCACGGGTGCCTTTTTTAAAGGGTTTTTTTTTTTGGTAATATTATTCTCCTACCTATCTGTCCACAGCACATATCCCTGTAAGAAACAGGATAGCAGAGATCTTATGGGGAATGACTGAACCTCCCTGGCAGAGCTGGTGGAGGAACGTTACCTGTTACCTTCCAGAACTTTGACCAGAGCTGGTACAGTCAGTCCCTTACTTTCATGGAAGGACACCTGCCCTTATCCTAATTGACAAAAGGAGATAAGTGAAGCACAAATAAAATTTGCAGTACTCTCAGGGATGTGACCTGGAGTATCTGGAAAAATACCCTGTCCATATTGCAGTATACTACATTTGATATGTGAAAAGAGACCAGAATACAGATCTCCACATCCCATCCACTTAGTGAGCTCACACAGGAACATCATCTAATAATCTCAATATGCTATAATGAAAAAACCCAACTTCTAGCCAAAAGCTCATAGCAGCAAAATATATCTTAGTCTCTTTCATCCAAAACTCCATGCTTCTGACTTAAAAGTTCTTAATAGATGGCTTTTGTTGCATCCCTTTGAAGGCTAACAAAAAGGGTTACTGTAAAGGAGGAAGCAAGTTTTCAAGTTAAGGAGCCCTGGTATAGTATGACTTGTTGACAGCTTTCTCCTTACACATAACAGTTCTACTTTCATAATTTTGGGTTGGTTTTGTTATTTTTAAAAATTGTTATAGCATTTTATTTTTTCTTGTTTCACCATTCTTCACTTTCAACAGTCGATCGATTGCAGCACATCTGAAGCCTCTTTTAAACAGAATGTTTCACATACTTCTCAACGTTATCCCGAACCAGATTGCTCTGACTGAGCTTAGAGGCGGAAACATGAACACTGCCCCTGGCCTCCAGTATAGCTTCATGGAGGAAACCTGCCTCACTTCTCATTTTGTCCTCTGTGATTCTCTAAGTTATTGGTGGAAGAACTCTTGCCAGTTGCCTAGAGAAGAATGGTCAAAAGAAGGGAACAAATTCTATCTGCATTTAACGTCTTGTTCAAGCCTTAAAGTAAATCTTAGCTTCATATTGTCATGCTGTCACATAATCACAATCTCTGCAATGTTTAGTACCGGACAAAGTGTCCTCAAGGAGCAGCCAAGAGCTAAATTCAGTGGACGATGATACACCAATAAAAGTGAACTTCCAAAGTGCCAAACACACATATTTCATTATGGTCATGATGGCTGCAGAAGAACCAAGGGGATTGTCTGCCACTGAGATCAAAAATTCAATTTGAGGCAGAGTCAGTGCAGAATCTCAGGACAGAGCCTTAAAAAGTTATTCCAATTTTAGGCAGAAAGGTAAGTTGCTTTCTGTCAGGATAATGAGCGTATTAAGCAGATGAAAAAGCAATGCTAACTGCTACATCCTTTGTGGGTATACTGATTCATGCTGGTGGCATACATGGGTCAGGAGATTCCTGTTACTCTGAACTAGCCAGTTCTAGGATGTAGCTCTGTGAGGAGTTCCTGGAAAGGAAGACGAGAATTTTTCTCTGTGCCCCACATCTGGGCAGCCCCCTATTAGTATTGCTGGGCCTGTGATAGAGAGATTATGCTTTGAATGCAGCCTGAGGTCTGCCTCTCAGTTAAATAATTTCAGAGCATGTGACACTGGAAAGGATCACTGGATTATTTAAAATGAAACTTATATTTCAGCCCAATTAGTTAAAAACTGTACCAATCTTCAGAAACTTGATAAAGTCCCAGACTGAAGCATTCTGGTCTTCAGGAAATCAAATTGCTTGTGCCACAGAAATAGCTGATACAAAGATGGTTAGACACCTTAATTATCTTTAATACCTGGATGTCACAGATGGATACTTGATTTTTCTCACAACAGAGGAGGTCAGTCCTGTTCCTGTGCTGTGCTTCTTGAAATGCTGAATGCCTAGATCACACATGTCTATACTGCGACACTTGCTTACCTGGAGGAGAAATATTGCAAAAAAAAAAGAGGGGAGGAATTATTGAAGCCCAGTGGAAGAGTGTGGACAATGCAACTGCTCCTGTCTTTCAAAAAGTCACTCAGATTTTTGTCTTCCTCTTTCTTAGTGAACTGGACTACCATGATGCTGCAAGTGTCAATGATAGATGCCAAAAGATATGTGACCAATGGGACAGCCTGGGAACACTTACTCAGAAAAGGAGAGAAGCACTGGAGGTAAACCATATAACAGTGATCAGCAGCTCAGCTGAGGCAGGGAGGGGAGAATGAACTATTTGTTTCATATCTGGAAACAGTGCAATTGAGCATCCACTTTGGCATCCAAACAGCAATAAACCCTTTCCTCAGATCTCTATTTCATTTTGGTGTGGTTTCATTTGCAAATAGATTGAATTGCTCAGAGCAGACTTGACGGTGCTTAGCTGCCAAGGACACTCCTAAAGCAGCAACAAGTGGCATGTGGTTTATAGCATCACGCTTTGGGAATTTGGTGTCCAGCAAGGATAACAGAGGCTATTAGGTGCTTACCTTCTCATACTTGTCTGAGCTTAATCAGGTGACATGCAGGATAATGGCCAGCACTGGATTAATTTTCTGGTAGTGTGTGTTCCAAAGCACTGAGATACTTTCCAAAACCTTGTCCTTAAGAAAAGAGGAAGTCACACACATGAATACCAGGGTGGAAAACATATGTCTAACTCTTCCTTTTTATACTTACAAAAAATTACTAAAACAAGATTAGCAGATTTTAATTGATTTGCAGATACAATTACAAAAATACTTAAAATATCAGTAGTGAAGAAAGTAATTTCACCTGTTATCCTTCAAGGGCATACACCCCTTTTAATATGCTGGATATGACAGTGTCTTTACTGCAATTAGTCCTTTTGCCTTGAGTGAGAACCTTAAAGCAGGTGGTGAAATCAGTCAACAATACAATCAATTGCTTTTGAAAAGATGAGACACGACTTTTTGCATGGGTGGGTATGCGTGTGGAGTTAGGTCTTGCCCTAGTAACAAAAGAATGTACCTTTCTGAACCCATACAGAGGACAGAGAAATTGCTCGAAACAATCGATCAGCTTCACCTGGAGTTTGCCAAAAGAGCTGCTCCTTTCAACAACTGGATGGAAGGTGCTATGGAAGACCTACAGGACATGTTTATTGTTCATAGTATAGAGGAAATTCAGGTAAATGGTTGTCTGTTTTTTGGCTTACAGTTGTAGGGAAGATGTGAAAGGAAGGTTTTCCTTCTTGGAGAGTAGAACCCATGTAAGAAAAAAAAAAACCAAACATATTTTGTCTTGACATTTTCTTTATGATAGGCATTGTCCGCTCTATTATAAATAGGGCTCTTCATTAGTATAAAAGCATATTCCAGAGATCATGGAAGAAGAAATGGTCCTGATTGATCAAGCCAATGAGGGCTGTTTCATGAATGTATCTATATGTATTATTTCCTTTATCTACAGATATCTCTATCTACGCAGACAGGGTATTTGGGAGGCTGATTGAGGAGCTGTTCTTATTTACAGCAGGTCTTTCAGATGTTGGAAGGAACATTAAAGTTTTCATGCTTTCCCTCTTTGTTTCCTATTTTAGAGTTTAATCTCTGCACATGATCAATTTAAAGCTACTTTGCCAGAGGCAGATGGTGAAAGACAGGCCATACTGTCAATCCAGAACGAAGTTGAAAAAGTTATTCAGAGTTACAGCATGAGAATAAGCGCAAGCAATCCTTACAGCACTGTTACTGTGGATGAGATTCGTAGCAAGTGGGAAAAGGTAATGTATGCTGAATACGTAAAGGACATTGTAACATAGTATTCTAGTTTAGGAATACTGGGAATATTCAGAGAACTTTAGAAGAAACCTGTAGATTATTCCAGATCATCAGATGCCAGAATGAACTTCCTAAAGTATCTCATGTTCTCCCTTATGTTTGCTAGGTTCATTTCACAATATCCCTTGCTCAGTATTACCTATGGTCCTTTTTGGCTTTTTGGCAGGGCAAGAGAAGCATGGGGTTGGGGCTAGTGCAGAGCTGGTGGCTGGCCAGCAGATGTGACAGGGGTGCCATCAAAGGAACAGAAAATTATTGTGTTCTTTCTCTTGGTATAAACAGTAGTTTGTGTGTCTCTTCTACCCAGCTTGCTGCTTTTCACAAATGTAAAAAATCAGCATCTTTGGGACCGTTAATGTTCTGTTCAGTTAGACTGAAATTGGCAATTACCTTAAAAAAATTACTGGGTATGCATTAAAAAGAGGCTTCTAGAGTCATCACACAAATTTTATTTCATTAGGAACCAAGACAGATAATATGCTGAAAGTAAATGATTGTGTAGAATGCATAAATTTATCAAATATAAAAACTTACACAGACAATAACACACCCTCAATGGGTTATAAAAACCAAGCAATAAGGACTAATTTCAGAATCTCCCAGGGCAATCCAGAAGGGTAAGCCAAAACAAGCATTTGCAATGTATTAGAGACCTTCAGATATACATGATGGATGGAATGTGCCTTGTTATCCTATTGTAATGGCTGTGCTTGAATAAAATGTTTTGCACCGACTATTCTTAGAACAATTACTTAAGAGATTGAAAACTCATCTGTGTTTCAAAAGAGAAAAAAAGTAAGTGCTCTAATAACAGTTCAAGTTAAATAACTGTCTTGAACTTGAATTCAGTGAAAGGTGAAAATTTCTTCTCTTTCCATGTCAGTCTCTCTGGTCAGGCTGCCCACGACCATGTTAGCAATTTCTTGTGTTAGCACAGAAGTGGTAAATAAAATAGTGATCATGTATCTGGCTTGTTCTTCTGATAGCAACCTTCCGACCAGTAAGAAAAATTAGTAACCGTAGACTTATTTGTTCCATTTGTTTTTAAACTATTCAGTTGTGCCTACTCACACTTAGCGCATTCCCACTCTTAACAGGTGAAGCAGCTGGTGCCTCAGAGGGATCAATCCTTGCAGGAAGAACTAGCCCGCCAGCATGCCAATGAGCGCCTGCGTCGCCAGTTTGCTGCTCAGGCCAATGTCATAGGGCCATGGATCCAGACCAAGATGGAGGTGAGTGTCAGACCCTCGTGCAGAAGCTGACAAACAAAATGTTTTATAATTTTTTTGTCTCTACTTTACGTACAGGACAACAGCAATCTCCATGATAACTCACCAACTGTTTGATCCTGAAGTATTTAGCACCTGTTAAAATGATTTTTAAAACTGTGGAAGCTTGAACAAGTGGTACCATGGTGGTGAGCGGGACATGTAGCTTTGAAAAAATCAGTCACTAAGCAATTACTATTTAGCTTCTGCTTTCTGGTTAAGATGACTTTTAAAACTGTGGAAGCTTGTACAAGTGGTACCTTGATGGTGAGCAGGATATTAGCTTTGAAAAATCAATCACTAAGCAATTACTCTTTAGTTTCTGCTTTCTGTAAAGGAAAGATATTGGGATCACTGGGATCTCAAATATGATTCCAGAAATAAATATCCACATTTCTTTTGAAATGTGTTTTCTACAGTAAAATTTATTGTCTCCACTGTATGAAAGTTTTATTACTATTGTTTCTTAGTATGAAAATATTACATATTTATGTCAAAGTTGGTCAAATTAGCAAATATGCATCTTAAATTTTGTGGGGGTGTGTGTTTGTTTCAGGAAATTGCCCGCAGCTCTATTGAAATGACAGGGCCTTTGGAGGACCAGATGAATCAGCTGAAGCAATATGAGCACAATATCATTAACTATAAACACAACATTGACAAACTGGAAGGAGATCATCAGCTTATACAAGAAGCCCTGGTGTTTGACAACAAGCACACCAACTATACTATGGAGGTAGCCATTTACTCCCTTTTCTACTTCTTAGTTTATTCTGCCCTCTTCTGCCATCTTCCCCAATCTGAAGGGACTGCAACAGAGGATGGAATTTAGCAGACTTTCTGATAATCTCATAGGACTTGTTTTATTTTCACTTCTTTTTACTTTTACTACCTATTTAGAAACCAGTTCCGTATTTTCTGAAGACCATCTTTATTTTTAATGATCCTTGGTCATAATATAGACTTAGTGGTATGGAAAAGGTATCACATAAATACTTAGAGCTGATTTTTTGCTTACTCTGCTTTTTATACTCTTAGAAGAATATATTTGTTTCTTTAATAAATCAGTATTTTCTCTCTCATAGCACATCCGTGTTGGATGGGAGCTCCTGCTTACCACGATTGCCCGAACTATCAATGAGGTTGAGACTCAGATCCTCACAAGAGATGCCAAGGGTATCACCCAGGAACAAATGAATGACTTCAGAGCATCATTCAATCATTTTGACCGGGTACAGTACTCCTGTTTTTTCTTAACTAGCAATATTTATTGTTCCCTAAAGCAAGATTCTTTCTATCTCAAATGTAAGCCTTTTAAAAAACCTGCAAATGCAGTAGCAATGGGCTCTTTTTAAAACAGCAAAAAAGATCAGTTAACAAAGAATTTATAGCCTTATGAAATCATAGCATTGTGTAGATACATTAAAGATTAATTTGTACTCTTTAAATAGAATGAAAAATTATAGTTCTGCTAATATGGTTGAGTATTTGTTCAAATAACAGGCAGAACTGGATAAATCTGTGTTTTGGAAAATAATGTGCCCCTTTATTTTAAGGCAGTGCAGCATGTTCTATGTACTTGCCAACAGCTTCCATCTTGTTAAATTTAGCTGTAATCTTGATTACAGTTTTTGTTTTCCTTTGAACCACAAGTTGTGCTCCTAGAAATAGATTTGTAGGAAATATAGTTGGGGCACTGATAGCTGTCAGGGAAAATCCTTTATTTTTCTGGCTGTATGTGGGAAATAAGAGGCTGGTTTTTTCAGTTATTTAATCATGGATGAATAAAAAGTAGGAATGAAAACACTATTGTGAAGAAACTTAACTCACTCTTTCCGTGAGTTACGTAGTATTCATGGATGGAGAGTTAAAAAGATAGCTATTAATAGACATGATAGCAAAATACATGCAGACAGGGATCTGACATTCCCAGCTGGAGAACCATCTGAACATGATTTAGCTCTGCTGGCTCTGTGCTCACATGAACCCACCTTCAAAACCAAGTTCACATTTGAAACACTGAAAAAAGATAACCATAACGCAGAACCAGGCTGTTGTCTTTTTCCCAGTACAGATTCCTGTAGTTAGCAGACTGTGTTTAACCCACGACTTATATTCTGTTATCACATGAGTCAGCTCCTTCAAGGCATTTGAGGCTATAGGAAAATGCCACTTCCTTTTCACTGACATCCTGTTTGTCCGACTCTACCCAAAATGGTTACCCATACCTGGACTTATACTTGATGTGTATTGGATATTGACAGTCATAGTTTGCTAAATATTCTTTAGAATATCCTTCATTGTTTACAAAGAAAAGCAGACTTGCCAAACCTCTGTTTTTTGAAGAAACACACAAGCATAGGAAAGGTTAGCTACAAAGGAACCAGGAACAGATTTTATGGAAAATCTTAATGTGATTCTAGTGCAGCATAATTCCTTTTTGTATTTTCTAAGGAAGCAGAAGATAACATCACAGAAGCAGAGATAAATTTCCTGGGGTGGAAGGAAGTAGCACAGTAAATGGCCTTTCCAATGCACTGGAGCAGATAACTCAGCAATTAGAGCTATTAAAAGCAGACAGAGTACTGGGCCTGGATAAATTACACAGCAGTATTTGAGAGACCCTATTAAGGGAAGCCAGGGACTTTGCACAAAGATTTGACAGCTCCTTAAAGACAAGGAAGTAAGGTGACTGAACCCTAGTATATCTTATACTAGATGGCCGTTTCTAGCATCTTTGTAGTTCATAGATGAGTTCAAGGCTGGTTCAGTGGCTGAGGATATACTATAGGCATCTCTTGGTCTTGAAAGGAGAAGCTAACTCCTACACTGACTAACCCTCCTGTTACGGATCTTCAGGCTTTGCAGATACAGTAAGTCTTTGAGATACCAAAGGATACAATAGAGCAAGGTCTTAGTAAAGGCTGTATGGCCTGGAAGAGGGCGCTCCTGTCACATAGCTGCAGGCAGGTCGGAGATGGGCTATGACAATAATGTGCAACACAGAAGTGCTTCACAGCTCCTAGATCCTTGCCTATCCCTGTCTGTCTCCTTTCTTCAGGCTATAATGAGTCATGGCTTCAGGCCGTGTCCCTTCTGCCCTTGCTTCTGTTGCAGAAAGCCTGAATGGCTGCATCAGGAGCAGAAGGAGGTAGATGGTTCATTGGTTTCTACGGCCTCAACAGCCTGGGCCTGGACTGCAAGTTTAGCTGCAGATTTTACCTTCCCCCATGGCAGATATAATCCAAAGGCCTTAAAAAAGAGGTCTGGAAGGATCACATTAAGGGAAGGACCATTTTGCATATGCCCCCTTTAGTATACTCCTTCCCTTAGCATCAGACATAGAAAATTGGTCTAGGAGGACTTTTGCGTTGACACAATGCAACAATTATGTTCCTAGTAGCATAATGCAAGTTAAAGAAAGGAAGAAGGTAAGATCTAAAACCACTCAGCCATCAAGCCAGGCTTTTCTGCAGGGGACAGACAGTAGAAACACTGATAAAAGAGAAGCTTATACTGATTAAATTACACTGTAATTTAATGGGCAGATGTGACTCAGTCTACACAGGCTAGAAGGACACATTGAACAAACACATTTGATAGAGTCAGGCTTGTTTTTCATTTTTATATCCTTCCTATGCCCTTGCGCACTCAAATACTTAGTGTTGGTGAATAAAGGAATCCCAGGGTGCTTCAGAGTTACTTCAGAGTACAAAAAGTAATGACGACTCTAAACTTGGAATTTAGATGGAGAAGGCAGTAATTGATTCTCTTATGGTCTTGATTACCTTAAACAGAAATGCAGATGAAACTGGATCATCTGAATGTAAGCACTAACATGAAAAATACTGGCTTCTTCATGTCAGACAAAATTAGCGGTATATGTAATAATTTTGTTGCGCTTTGTGCTTAGCAGTATTTCTGAATGCCTGACATAGTTTAAAAAATACACTGAAAGAATTGGACGGCTATTCACAATGATGAATAGCTAGAAAAGAGGCCAAAAATTAATAGTGGCCCTGACGAGTAGGCTTTAAATACTTAAGCACAAAAGAACCATTTATGCATGCTATAGCACTGACATCTGTGGCATTTCTCCAAATTAAGATATATCTTAATGTTTGACTCTTGGTGTGTGTTAAAGATGTCAGTAAAGTACTAATATGCAGAGTAGCTCCCTTTCCCATTTTAAAGAATGTATTTTGGTACACATAAACCTAACAAATTTTAAACAGTGCTTCTAGAAACAATCTCATTTGCTTAGAAATCTTAGGAAGGAACCCCTATCTTCCTCCACAGGAAGAATATATATAAAAATAAAAATCTTACAGTTTGTAATCCATCATTAGGCTTAATTCTGCAGTTGTTAATCCTTTGAAAGAGAGCTAAATAATTGGATGAATTGCTTTAAATGGCTTTTATATCCTGAATGTTTGAAAGAAAAATATTCGGTATTTTACAAGGGTTTTTGGGGGGGGGCTCCATGCCCCTGACTCTGAAACTGCAGTGAGTAAGTGGACACCATGCATATAAGAATTACAAGGGGAGGAAGAGCTGTGTTTCAGTGCATCCACCAGCAGAGATGTGCTAGCACAGAAAGCGTTAGGAGTCATCCTTGTTAAAGGCAAGTGGTAAATACGCTATCTCCCTTGGGGCAAGGAGGCAGCCCTCTAGGCTCCTGCATTTCCAACAGGCATGTATGCATGCTGGTACCCCAGAGGTTATTCCTGAGGATGCTGCTGCTTACCCACTACTCCTTGCTGGAGGCTGTGCCTGCAGGCGCAGTCTAGTTGTAGGTATAAATACAAATCTTTAGCAATGCTGGTATATTTCCTTTCTTAATGTGACTGCGTAGAGAAAAAAAGAGAAAGTGGGACACAATGTCTGAATCAGAAGCAGTTTAGAGGTGTTCGAAATGGTGCATAGGTGCATTATGGTATGCAGACAGATTGGGACACCAACACAGATATGTTGTCAGTCACTGGTTTTGAAGTCTTTCTATGTAGGGATTCAGTATATTTAGTAAATTCTAAATAAGATTGCAAAGTATGTGAAAAAATATCTGCAGCTGCTCTGCATGTAATATCCTAATGGCTCTTAACATATTCTACAATTGATTTTTGTGCAAACTACAGATTTTAAGTAGGAGCTCTGCATGCGGAACAATAGCATTGTGCCACCCTGTATTTTACTGACAGAAAAACAACAGCTCCCTATTAAAAGAGCCACATGATCAGGCTTATGCAGATCAATTAGCATCCAGGAAACTGAAGGACATATTTAAGAATGTATTACTGTGACTCAGAAGCTCATTTGTTTTATAAGTCCACATATAAATCACAAAGGGGAAGGAAAAGATTTCTGGGGACTAATAATGAAACACGGAGGGAGGTTTCAGTATTTTGCTTTGTATTGTCAGGAAAAGATGAACAAGACAAAGTTATTTATATGCTTTAAAAAGCTAATTTCAGTGCTTAATGTTGGTCTGCAAACAATACAAATAAATACAAAGAACCATTTCCCAATGAGCAAGCCCTTGCATTAATTGCAAAATACCATTGTATCCCATGAAACTCTGATACACTGCAAAGGCAAAGATGCCTTTTTTTAGGCCATATATGATGCAGATTAAAAAAAATCACTATGAGAATGTGAGAACATGCTGTAGCACATGGCACAACTACTTGGACCCTCACTGGGGAGTCCCACTTAACCAGCTGACGGTTGTGAGCTCCAGCACAACCACTGCGCTCCTCTCCTAAAGAAAATGGCTTCTTGGTAGATGAGCTGCCCTCCCTCACTCCCAGCTGCCCTTCGCTACCTCTTGCACTTTGCTCCCGCTGCCATGTGCGGCTGGTTAGGAGCTCATGCACATACTGACCACCCACCCGCCTGGTGTAGTCAAATAGATAATAGTTCTCTACCAACACCTGGTAGAGGAGGAGGAGGGGGGACAGGATTCATCTCTTAGCTGCCATTTTTGTATCATTTTGTTTGCAGTCACACAGTAATACCTTTGGCTTTAGAAATAAGGTAAAATTAATTTATTTTACTCCTAGCGTAACCTGCTGTAGCCTGTCTCCAGGATGGTTTTGGAGAGTTTCAAGCCAGCCTAGATTAACATTTTCAGAATGATAAACTATTTTGAATGCTTTATAGCAGAAATTATCCTATAAAATAGAATTGTTAAAGGAAAAAAACTTCACTGTAATTATGGCTTTTAACCTAATGCTGCTCCAGATTTGCAGCTTTGCTTTATCTCTTGTCATTGACTTCCTACTGTTATTTTTTGTGTCATCTTCCCTTTATGGAGCTGGTGGAGGTTGATGCGGAGGGAGCCAATATAATAACAGCATGATATGTTGAAAATGCATGGCATTATGAACTTAATAAAGCCCCGCTTTATCCTATTGGTATATTAAATAAACCCAGTGCATTTGTTAAAACTCCTATCATTTTAGTTATGCATAATTATTTAGAAATTTTCAAAAATAAATTATTCATCCAGCAGGCAGATATGTAGCAGACAGAAAACCTTGGATCTTCTCCAAACTGTCAGTCTGTAAAATCAATAAGGGTAATAATTTTTCATCTTAGAACATCTCTTCAATTGTATGCATGTTAACTCAATATGAAGTACGTCTCTGATAGGACACATTTTGTATGAACAGGAAGAAAAAGATGACCCAGTCTGTTTTTAAGAAGTTAGTGTGAATTCTTGACCTGCAAAGTAGAAAAAAATATTGGTTCAAAACAATGATCCAGGTTGATGTGGTGTTACTAGGAGCCATTTACCCTGGAATTCAATGGGGCTTTTTAAAAAATCGGTTTTCAAAGCAAAACCTTACTATATAGATTATTAAAGAAGACAGATAACTGAAAATAAGTTATGTCAGTTATAAATTTATTTTGGATCTAGACAGGAAATCAATTGCTTTGTACTTCTGCTCTCTTTTGAGATATGCATATTCAGTTGTTAAGTAATATTATCTGATCAAGCGTAAAGGAACAGTAACTGAGTTGGGAAAATATGTTTTGAAAATGAAAGAAGCAAATGGCGGTTCAACAGAATAAAAACTGCCTTATCAGCAAAAAGGTTAAAATAGCACCTGTAGAGGAAGCACAGTTTTAACCCTGTAGTTGAAGTAAGGACCATCTTCCACGAAGAAAAAGCCTAAAGCATGAAACTGCAAAAGTTGTACACTTTTTAGGTAGTTCATTGCAATATGTTGACATTACGTTTCCATGAAGTTCTGTAAAAGCGTGGTTATTAATACAAGAGGAGAATGTTCTTTACTAACCAACTAACCTGATCTGTGATTTTTCTTTCTTCCCAAATGCATGACCTGTGATGGGATGCTAGGATGAATCTGACAATCTACATTCTGATGAATTTAAAGCCTGCCTCATCAGTCTAGGACAGGTTGGAAATGACCTGCAGGTAGAGGAAACTGATATTGTTCTGTTTTCAGATAGGCCAATATAATAATAGCCAAAGAGATTGTGGGTTTAAACTCCAATGTATTGGTCATAATGCTTTGAAAAGATCCTGCCTCTGGGAAGACAGCTGGATTAGATGGACTGTCAGCATCACTTGGAGCCATATTTTTCTATGCAATTTTCAAAGATTTTGCAGGTTGTTTCTTTCACTTGGTTGGAGATGTTTTATTTGGACTCTACTAGATAACGGTGGGGAGCTCCTATGCTTCTTGCACTCAGACTTTCACTAATTTTCATTTCCTCAGACTCAAGACGAGCTCTCTACTGTTCTCTCCTGATATAGGATGACACAATTCTCTCCAAACCACTGCATTGTATCACAACACAGGGGAAAAGTTTATTTACCTTCTTACTATCATGCCATTTAATGTTTACTCAGCTGTTAGCCAGGAATGCCACAGATATGTGATTGCCTGGAAAATGAGCAACCTCCTCTTATACAAGGTCTTCAACTGACCTCCTCCTAAGTCTTCTAAGTCTCATCCTTTAAGCCAGTATGCGCATCTTTCTGCTGTAGGCCAGGTCTTGCTAGCCTGCTGTCAGAAGGAAAATCCCTGTACTTATTTCCCATATGTCAGCAGACAACTCTCATAGTGTACCTACCTTAGCCTTGGAGTGGAGTATTTCAAATATTTTCAGACTGTTCTTAACTATACTTTTAGTGACTACAGCATCCTATGCACAACCTTTCAAAGACATTTCATATCAGGGAGGCAGCTTGAGCATCTCCTGAGTTTGACTAATTTAGTAACAAACTTTTCTCCTTACCCTTCTCTTTGTCTTCTCTGGTTGTGTTCTCTGTATTCTTGTCTCATTCACCTCCTCTTCTCCCTTATCTCTCCCCTGACCTTTCCTGATGTTAATTGTGGTGAAAATGCCTGTTCCCTGTGTGTAATATGTTAGTTACTTCTTCCTCCTTTAAAACTGATGATGATTCTGGTGACCTGCTTGGGCAATATCAATCAATATTGTTCATGCACTGGATCCAATATGCCAATGGTCTAAACTCGTCATCTCTCTGGAAATTACCCTGGATTCTTCAAACCTTCCCTTCTACGTTCCTTACGTTGTTTTGGTCAATAGAGGAAGAATGGATTGATGGACCACGATGATTTCAGAGCTTGCTTAATTTCAATGGGTTATGACTTGGTATGAATTTTAAGAAACAATGGCTACTGATTCTGCTTACAGCTTCTAACATTAACCACAGCAACACTAAAGCTTATTTAAATTGACAGAATACTAGTAATTTACACTAGACATGCTAGTTTCTTGTTTCTTTGCTTTTTCTCTATTTTCAAATGGTTAAAAATGAAGTTAAAAGTAATTGACACTTGAAAATCATATTCTGTGGTCGGCTGCATTGCTCTTTGAATTAAGGAAACTTTAAAAGTTGAAAGTAACAGTTACTAAGTGATTTTTTTTTTCTTTCTCCTTTTTTATGTGCATGAGGAAGAATGATTTTGATGCTGTTTAATTCTCATAAACTAGCTTGGGGGGTTGCGTTTGCTTTCCTTTACTTATTTATTCTAAAATTTTCCCCCCAAATTCACCCTTTTTAGTGAAAAAAAAAAGGATTAGCCTTAGTTGAACTATCCTATATTTTGCATGAAATTTTCAGAATTGTTTCCCTTACTTATTAGTTCAGTGGGTCTGCATGTAAACTGCTGCTTGGTTTTAGGATGGGGTGGAAAATGAAGTGTTAAGTTAAAACAAGTTAAACAGGCATTGAGTGAGGGTGGGAGGAGGAGAAGTTGCAGAAAGTTAATTGAAAGGTGCATACTATGTATTCAGGAGAAAGAATACTTTTTTCAAAAGCACCAAGTCCTTTTTAGAAAAGAGAGGTGGGCATTCTAAGATCCCAGATTTCACTGACTCCGAAATTTATATTCCTAAGTCAGGAAGATGCTTTAAAGACTTTGTAACCACTGGTCCCTCCTGGTTCTTGAGAGACACGGGCTGTTGGCGATTGATATTATGGTGACCTTTCTGTTTGTTTCTTTTGGATTCTGTGAAAGGGTGAAGCTGAGTTTGCACGAATCATGTCTCTGGTTGACCCCAATGGGCAAGGAACCGTCACTTTCCAGTCCTTCATTGACTTCATGACCAGAGAAACGGCAGACACAGACACGGCTGAGCAAGTGATAGCTTCCTTCCGAATCCTGGCGTCAGATAAGGTCAGTCATCGTGCTGCTGGCTGTAAGGATTCACTAGCTCTCCTATTTAGCCCTTCTTTGCTGAAAGTCTTATACAAGCCTTTTAGTAATAGTGAAACTTTTTTTCCAGTTTGTAAGACTTCAGAGAAAGCACTTGCCTTTAATTCTTGTTTGAAACCAAGATTCTTAGCTGAAATGGGTGCAGAATTCCAGGCTTGGTCTGTATACCCTCACATGCAAAGAGCCAAGATAAAATTAGACATCTTAGACAAGACTTAGACAACTTGTCTGTATAATGGATATATTGTACATCAGATTATTTCCACACAACAGCCTTGATTAGAGGGAATTCATTCTGCCTTTCACGCTATTGTCTGGAAGTTTCAATGCAGAGTTTGACCCTCTGGAAGACAGCCTGGGTCAGTTGCACAAGGCTACAGCTAATTGTGAGCCATATTGTGACTCAAGAGCTCATTCAACAGGGCGATGCAATGTGGTTACCCCTATCCTGGGAGGAAGACGCTTCCTCTAGTTACTGGGTACATGGAGGAAGCTCCTGAATTTGGCATACTTTCCTCCCTGCAGCCAGATCCACTGGCGAGTTGAGTAGTGTATGGAGGTAAAAGGGAGGATAATGGCAACACAAGAGCTTCTGGAGGAGTCAGGGCCATGAACAGTGCTGCCAGGAAACCAATCCTGTGCTGTGGAGAAAGGAGAGATCACACAGTACAGGTCTATTTGCCCAAGCTCGCTCTATTGATTTTCTCATTCTGGCTGTTTGTATTGATTTTGTGATCTCAGTTACTGTGCACCACATTGTGAATTCCAGACATGTTCTCAGTAGGAATTCAGGTAGAAGATGAAAGCCAACGTCTCCGGAAAAAAACGGTTTTCATTACGTTGCTATTTTAAATAATGTCAAGTCTGTTAACAGAGGGTCTCCTTCATATCATAAATGCAAACCATTTAGAGCAATAATGCATCTTTCATTACAAATATATTAGGACCTTGAAACTAACGGCTTCTAACTGAAAATGTGCCTGTCTGCCACTGCAGAAGGGGCAGTAGTGCACCCTAGAGATACTCACTACCTATCCATGGATGAGTTGTATCAGTAGCAGTCTACCCAAGGCTGCACAGTGCTCGGTAGCTAACATACACAGTCACATAACCTGAGACTGGATTTTGACCTAATCAGTTTGTTGGTAGGATTGTCCCCTTCGACTCATCATTAGGGATGGAAATTACTGAGGAAGATATTTGGTCTCAGGAAAATAGGCAGGATATCCAAGTTTATTAAATAGTCACAGCTACAGAAAAGAAATGTTTTTTGTGTCTTTGAAGAATACATACTGAATTTGTCAATCCTTTTCCCCCCTCCCAGCCTTATATCCTGGCAGATGAGTTACGTCGAGAGCTGCCTCCTGAGCAGGCTCAGTACTGCATCAAGAGAATGCCTCCGTACACCGGCCCAGGTTCTGTGCCTGGGGCTCTGGATTACACCTCTTTTTCATCAGCACTGTATGGAGAGAGCGACCTCTGATTCCGTAATTGGCCATATTCACGGTAGACACTAAAAATACCCACCTTATTGCCCAGATTGCTTCTCAAAAGCTTTGACGAGCTGATTTAAAAATGAGTTTTACAAATACAGTAGGTACCGTCAGTGTAAAGTGCTAGTAACTAAAGTAACTAGTGTATATTAAAGTGTGCAGCACGCTAGATTTCTGCATTGTTGGTTTTAGGTTGTCTGTCCTATACAATGCTAGAAAATATACTAAAAAAACCCGCAAGATATTAACTTTGGAAATATCCATTCAGAAAAGAGAATGTAAAACTTAAGAACATTGAAACTCACAAAATATTTCTCCATTTTCAAAATGCTTTAATGCCATATGTGCTTCTTTTACGATGTTCATAAAACTATGTTAGAAGTCATGCTTTTTTCTTTCATAGAGCAATATCATTTTCCTCTAGTGATTTATGATTTTGTATGCTTCTACTGGTGGAATTTAATAAAATATTAAAATGCAGTTTTTCAGGGAAGAAATATATCAACCAAATAAGCCACTTAATTGCGAAAATAATGTAGAATGCTATGTTTTTGTCTCCTAAAGATGGTTTTCTTTTATCACAAAGAATTGTAATATAGGGGGGAAAAGCTGAAAAGCTGATTAAATTGCAGGTTTAGAGTTCTGTAAGCAGTACTTTTCTTTTAAGCCTTTAACTTTTACAGCTGAGGGAGTACAACTTTTATAATCAGAAATAGTAAAGCGAGCTAATTTCATGTGAGCTGTTTTGTTTTGAAACCCTCATTCTTGTCTGTCTTGGGCAATCTTTGTTTCTCAGTATACGCAAGCCAGTCGCTTGTTGTATTAGTGGGCAACATTCATCTCTATCCTGCGCAATGCAAAATCCCATCTGAGCAAACGTAGCGTGGTTGTCTTGCAGCTTTAACCGTTCAGTGCTCAAATTAGAGTTTGTCTTGCCTTCTCCTGGATCGCAGGCAGTTCTGTCTGTATTATGCTCCTGTGCGCTAGTTGTACTGTTTTTTTTTCCATCTTGAGAAATGATAGACAAGTGAAAGCAGTAACTTTTTTACTTGAATCCTACCGACACTGAGGAAATGCAATGTAATCAAACAAAACCATTTACAAATGGTGAAGTGAGCTGTGCAGCCCAGTGCTATTAAAGCAATTATGTGCCTATCAAATAAAGTCTGCTTTTCAAAACCTTATGAGACTCTGTCATTGGCAATCACTTAGTGGTTCTCTCTAAGAACTGGAAATACTTCTGAACATTAAAGGAGGTTTCAGTCTGCTAAAGTAAAAGTTCAAAAAGTATGTCATGCATTTCTATACACTGCGTTTGCGTGAACAACAGTTGCTACGTGCTGGAAGGACAGGTATGGCTTCATGAAGTGAGATGGAGCTCAGAATGAGTGGGACAGAGTTTCCGTTTAAGCCACCTGAGCACAGGTGTCCATAGCTTGTTAAACTCCTAGCTTAGATTGATTTCAATGAGACCTGGACAGTAATGCTTTTGATGATGTTGGCCTTAACTTTTTTTCTCTCTCTCTTTCCTCGTTTGCAGATGTTAAGTATGTAATGATGCTTTCACTGGCCTTTGCTTTGAAATCTATGAATGATTCAAATTCAAATGCAGATAAGGTGCAGTTTCAAAACAATCCCAGAGGACACAGGCAATGACCAAATACCTCTTCCTCCTCCACCTTGTGTACAAAGGCCAGCAGAGGACTTCAGAGAAATACTAGGGCTACAATCACATCTCCTGTAGCGCAAGTGCAGCCTTGCGCACACCTAGAAGCTGCTGCTGCCGCTGCTGATACTGACATGGTGCAGTGCCATCTCTTTTTGTGATGACAGCGCCCGCACAAACTAAGTTGGGAAGCTCTGCCTTAAAGCAATGGCATTTGCAGCAAAATGACTGCTGGGCAGGCTGAATCCTATTGAAAAATAAATCTGTATATCTCTCATTGTCACAGTTTAATGCAACTGGAAGAATAAAACATTGAGCTTCCAAACATGGCACAAAAGCAAAATCTCAGTGCTACAGGCAGGATTATGATAAAAATTGGCACAGAGACAGTTTATATTTCGCACTTCTATTGGGTGTCATTCATGTTCTCTACCTGCTAATTTTCCTGTTGTGATATTCTTCCTATTTTTAATAGCATGGAAGAGACTTCTAAACTCCTCCTTTAGCTAAATGTTCTGTTGGTCAAAGCATCTGTGAGATAACATTATCAGCAGCAAGAAAAAAGACTTTTGCAAAGTAATTTTTTCATTCCCATATCAGGTTTCTAATTTCTAAAGTAGAGTGAACAGAAGCAGTGGCAGAGAGCTGCAGGCATTAATTACCCACCTGTACTTGCCTAAAAATGTTATACCATATTTATTAGTTCAATGTCTTTCACATTAAAAAAAAAAAAGATTTATCATAAAACTATTTCTCCCAGCATCAATTATTTTTAGGGTAAGTAGATTAAATAGGTAAACTGTATTATTTCACCATGAAGTGAGTTAAATTCGAGGTTTTTTAGAATATTCTGTGGTCAAGTTCCAGGGCAATGGGTTTAACAGAGAGATTTCCTATTCCTCTAAGGCTCCATTTCTAGTAGGTGGCATTTGTATTTTTCTGTAGAATCACTCTGTTTACACTCCGAATCAATGGCTTCCGTGGTATTTTCTGTCTATGTAATACTGGCAGCAAACTAGTTTTACTATACAAAAGCACAGGGTAATGAATGTACCAATCACAGGTGCCAAATGAAGGTTCAACAGGTGAAGGTACAGCATTATTTTGACGATCATGTGAATGAAGGTTATAGAATAAATTAAAATTCAAAAAAGTCAGTAAGGTTTTAAATTGCTTTCATGACTGTAATACAGATGTCTTCTGTGACTTTACATGGATACAACAATTCTTTGAAAAACTTCCTGCCAAGATAATCTTGATTTTGTAGTAATCGTTTTCAGTCACTGGTCTTCAGAAAGGTGCTGATGCAGGTAGAAAACAGTGTTGCAGTTCTGTGCTACCTTCATACCTCCTTTCTTCATATACAGAGTTTCCAGCACTACTTCTTTTACCTACTGGCCGCAAAAGGCTTGGATCAAAACATCCTGTTCAGTTTGCCTGCTTCTTGGAGGTAGCTTCTGGTGTTTGTAGAGGTTATCCCAGACAGAAGTGGTCTTAATGAAGGGGGAAAACAGCGGTTAGCAGCTGGATTTGGACAGTTAGCAGTTTCCTTTTTTGATTTAAATGGCTTGTGGTTGAGAGTAATTCTGTCAGGAAGTAATTGTTTGATCATTGCTTTTTATCAGGGAGTGTAGCGATCGGACGAGGGGTAGCAGTTTCAAACTGAAAGAGGGAAGATTTAGATTAGATATTAGGAAGAAATCTTTCCTGTGAGGGTGGTGAGGCACTGGAACAGGTTGCCCAGGGAAGTTGTGGATGCCACATCCCTGCAAGTGTTCAAGGCCAGTCTGGATGGGGCTTTGAGCCACCTGGTCTAGTGGGAGGTGTCCCTGCCCTTTAAAGTCTCTTCTAACCTGAACCACTCTACAATTCTATAGGAACAAGCCCGTAGGAGCACACCTCCAGCATTGCTAATGGTGTTGTTATTTTTTGGTGTGCTTCTAAAAACAGTTACAGTAATATTTAGATGAGAAAATAATATTTAGATAAGAGGTGATATTTCTTTGAAGAACGTTCATCATTTAATTCTGCAAAATCCAAGTCCTTGGTCCTCATCTTCTTCAGTGGGACTGTGCCTCTTTGTGTCCTATGGAGCTCTAGACTTCTAAGAGAGGAACAAGCCTGAGGTCATTCTTCAAAAGAATAAAGGAACAAAGTCAGTGAAAGTTTGATATAAATAAAGAAAGCAGGGAATAATCTGTATGAAAATTACTTATAAGGAAGTATCAAACAAGAAAGCATGTGCTTCATTTCCGTATCTTGAGCACAAAGTAAAAATTATTAGATCTGGCTCTCCGCTTGTTACACTAGGAAGTGACATTAAAGCAGCTGTAAGTTCAGCACAGTGAAAATTTAGCACAGTACGCCCATGCTTTGGATTCCTGACTAACTTATTTCTTACCAGGGAAAACTGCTCAGTGGTCTTTGAATTATTGTGTTATGTCGGGATTTATGGCTGAAAAATCTTTCCTACTTCTGGAGACAGAGCACGGGAGGAGGTAGTGCTGTTGTGGCGGGAACGTTTCAGTGCATTACACAAAACGCACCCCAAAGGCTCTTTCCAGATTCAGAAAAGCATCCCAACATCCACAGAGATGCCAAAAATGCTCAAATATCAAATACACAATACCTACTATAATTATACAGTATGACCATTGCTAGTCTTGCTTCAACCTCACTGGTCACTAAGGTTTTACTCTCTTGGTAAAAATATTAACAAGGTTTCATAATAACTGCAATAACTGTTCATTCCCCATGTCTCTCTTTCCTAAGTTTTATGGTTAACAACCTTTGCGCTTATTTGCTTGTGCATCAGTCTACCTTCCGGCTGTGTTCAGAGGGTGTTTTATTGAAGGAGCTGCTTCACTAGGGTAAAGCCTGCACTACAGATAGATGGTAGCATGTTCTGGTGAGATTCTACTTGTTTCAGAGCAAATATTTTTACATAGAAAAACTGACTGTTCTCAACTGGATTTTATTTTATATTAGTCTCTTTTTAAAATCTGTTATTCCTTTCTAATTTTAAGCCAAGGTGAGGGCTGCCACCACAAAGGACAAGTCTATCTCCACTTTTTCCATGATCCCATTTGCTTATAAACAGAAGAGTTCCCTGGGCTGGTTCCTGTGCTGGCTGGCAATACATATCCAGGGTGCTAAGAACGGTAGATAATCCCTTTCAACAGCAGCCTGTATTTATGTTACCTTAAAGTGATTGTAAATCTGTGGAATTAGGAACCCAGCCATGCACCTTCACTAGAACTCCTTTATTATTCCAAATAAAAGAACGTTTATGTGTAGACAACAAACCCTGAGGCAGTACTAGGAATACCGCTCATTTCCCTCATAAAGTAAGAGCGCTACATTAAACGACAAGCCCAGTCTTTTCCGTATGTGAGCATGACTAGGGTTTCATATTCTAAGCTTGAAAAGAAATTCCTCTGCCAATCTGCTAGGGTTTGGGAAATTTTATTAGCATTTGTAATACTGCTTTGCACAAATTTGATTATCAACATACTGCTTTAATTACTTGGAAATCACATATATTGGATGAGTGTCCTGAGGGGGCAAATGTCCTGAGGGTATTTTAACACCCATCCATCCCTCATCTACTTGCTCCTGACTGTTCTGTTCCAAAACCTGTCTGGTTTATTAGGCCCCAATTCCTGGAAACATTCTTCCCTTCACTGCCTATTAATGCTTTAAGTGAAAAATGCCCTGGAGCGTTGTCCTCGGGAAGAGTGGTTATTGTATGTGCTCTCCTGAGCTGGAGCCTTCCAACTGCGTAATGGCTACTTGTGTGAGAAGCTCGGGTACAGAAGAGCTCTGGTGGCAGACCACAAGCACAGTGTCCCCTGTTTCAGGCTCAGCGAGTCTGCCCTCAAGAGTGAAGGAAGAGAAATGTTTGTGTAAGTTGCCGGCAAGTCGTGCCTTGATTGGGACTGAACTGTCACACCAAATTAATATAATTTAAAAAAAACACCAACGCACAACAACACAGAAGAACACTGAATGGCTGTATCAAGCATCTTGCTCAGACTTGTATCCTGGCTCTGACAGTTACCAGCAGCAGGAAAGCGTAAAAGCGAGGCAGCGTGTGGCCGTGTGTGCCCAGAAGAGTCTCAGAGCCACCAGTAATTTGTACATCAGGAACTTATGAAACACTGTGCACCGATGCCAAAAATTTAGTCTGTTTTTCTGCTAAAGCAAGATCTTGTCTGAGAGGTATTCTTGTACTCCTCTCAGTGGGACCTACTGTTCCTATAAATTCTCCAGCAGGCTTTTGGATATGCTTGAAAAAAAGGTTTACTGCTTGTTCTTTTAACTTCTGCAAACTGTCCCTCACAGTCTTTTTTGGTTTCACTTGTTATCTGTTTACACTTAACCTGCCAGAATTTATAATCCTATTTTCCTCATACAGACATGATGCCAGCTTTCTGAAGGATGCTTGCAAAAGGCAGGCAATCCAAGAGAGAGGAAATCCTACCTCCTGTGAGATAAAAAAAAAAACCAACCCAAACCAAAAAACCCTAGTCACAGTTTTAACAAACTCTTTAGCAAACCTGATTATTTAAATGAAAATCAGACACCCAGTAATGTTTGGTGGATGCCCGGGTGAGCACAATGAATGTGTATGGCAGACACAATGCTGCCGGACGCCACATCCCTCAGGTCCTGTCTACTGACATTGTGATTAAACCAAAGACACAGAATTTAATATTGTGCAGCGTGTTGAATAACGGCCTTGCTGTTATCTGTGCACCATCTAGGGACAGCACTCCGTGACAGTTCTAACTTTTAGCTTTGTTATTTGCTAAGGGAAGGTGACAAAGCCTGATGTGGCACAGCAAGCTGGCAAGCAACCGTACTGTCCAGCAAACACTTCTGCTACTCAGAAATAACAACTGTGTCATTAGCTGAAGTGACTTGAGGAATAAGGGGCTGAAATGTTCATATTTTGTTATGCAAATAAAAATGTAAAAGTATCGTTACGTTCTTTCCCATTTTTTCATTTGCAATTGTAAGAAGCTGAAATTATGCTTGTGGCAAAAAAACAAATGCAAACTTTATTAAAAAAAAAAAAGTCAACCCATTTTTAAATGCTCTTCATTCTTTTCCTTAACAATCAATACATCTCTATCAGCCACCTAAACTTCAGGCTGGCCCCAATATGCTACAAATTGAATGTTTTGATTATGCATGTGCAAAACCCCTCCTTCCATCAAAAATGAATCACCGTCTTTTTAATTTTATTTCAGTGAGAAAAACTGGTAACATTTATTTATGATTGCCCCCAGCTGACTGTCCTGTCACTCTCCCTCTTCTGGGAGCTTGGGCGGATTTTTTGTAAGACTCATTGCTTCTTCAAGCCAGACTAGGAACCCAGCTGGCCCAGCTGGCCATATTTGCAGAGGACTGTTGACTGAAATAGCCAAAGGGGAATAAATATTCTGCCAAAGTCCTTTTGGAATAGCTCCTTATGGCAACACCTGGCTCAAAATCATTACTCTTTTTACAGTGGTGGCATTTAATTGAAGAGTTACTCTGCAGACAAGACTCTCTTTAGCAGTGGCCACTCATTTGCCTTTTCTGAGGAGGCATGTCCCTTCCTGTGAGCGCTACTGTCCCCTCTAATGCAGTCACCAACTTCCCTCTGCGACTGCCCTTTTCCCACTTGGAACAGATGTCCTTTAGAGCTTAACTGTTCCTGACTGGAGATGTTAACTTAAATCTAGTTGAATGATGTCAAGGCTCCCCTGAATCAGATTTTGAAGGGAGACACTTTATTTCTACTCAATCAGCATGCAGTTATTCTTGATTTGTACTAAGGCAATAGATAAAGTATTATTCCCTTTGGTTTTATTTAATATCTTTAGCTTTACCTGCTACTCCTGGAGTACTTATTAGACCCTTCAATAGACAGGAATGATAGTACGCCTTTCCAGCCACCAGCTGTATATGGAAAGACATTTGTGTACCACATAGAAAATGAAGATATAAACCACAGATTATTCTGCCAGCACTTTCTGGCATCAAAATCGAGGTGCTTGCAGTGAGTTTAGCTCTACACAGCAAAGAGAGGAGAGGAGAGTTAAGCCTGATTAACCTACCCTGCAGCTTGTACCCTCTTCCTACCCTCCTGGTGGCTTTGCCAGCTCCCAATGTACCTGCCCGGCATGCATGTTCAAGTGCAAACAGAGAGAAGGGGAGGGCAATACAGAGTATTTTCACATGCCAGAATATACAGCAAGACTCAGATGTACTTTCTTTTGCAGCCCTCTAACGGTACCTACAAGCTCAAGTCATTGACAGAGACTCTATTACATGAGGGGCTGTATGGTGTATAAAGACTAATCCTGACCTAAGGAACAGTTGGGAAATCTACCTGGAAAATGCTGGGTGGGATGTAGCACTGGTAATAGAGACTTCTGAGGACTTGTCAGCAGATCTTAGACTGCTTAATACATTTTAGGCTTTACAAGTGTTAAGCCCCAAAAGTATGTCTTTTAGTTTGACAAGGCAAAAAGAGATGTCAAGAAAGAAGAAAATCAAAGGGAATTATTGTAGACCACGGACTACAGAAGAAACTTTTCACTTCCATGTTGAAAACTAACCAAAGAATAAGACCTGACTGGTGTAAGTAACCACAGGGTGGAAATATTAAGCCTCTAGGGTGACAAAGGACACTCTGGGCATGTTTGCTTTAATGCAAATTTATATTACTGATAACAAAAGAAAGGTTCTGCCCTAGAGCAGTGTTCCCTGTCAGCGTCTCTTGTTCATGCCGTGATTACTGCTTGCAGATGCAAGAGGCTGCTTCTTCCTCACAATTTAATTTCTGAAGCTTTGTCAAGATTTAGGACTAATACCACCTGTAAGTATTTCTTTGTATCTCAAGAGATACAAGATTTTCAGTATTAAGGTTTTTTTCTGGTAAGTTTATATTGTTATACCACTTGCATATTTCTTTAATTTAATATTTTGATTTGAAAACAATTTTCTTTATTCACATTTAATATTTCCAGCAAAAGAAGTTCTCTAGATGGTTCATATTTATGGAACTGGTTCCTTAAACTTGTTTTCTAGCTCATGTCTGGGACTGAAATCCTTGCCCCCTGCCTCCTTGCTCCTGACCTCATCACTTCCTGCTCCCCTCTCTGTTTCTTCCATGAAGAAGGCCAGACATGAGAGGGGATAGCACTGCCCAAACCACTTTGAAGAAAGAGGAGATTGTGACTGCCTGTAGAAAGGGTAGAGAAAATGTCACTGCTATGTCTCTGAACATAGGCAGTTTTCACAAAGGGTTGAAACCTAGCTGGTTAGACTTTAAAACAAATTGAATGAACCACGTGGTTTCAAAGTCCTTTGAAGGAATTGCCTATAAACCGTGCTTTTCTAACAGGTAGTTTATACCATACAGGATTGTTTATATGTGTAAGTCAGAGAAAGCCAAGTAGGGCGCTGGTCTTCCACGGTACTTTACACAGAAGGATTCCCTCCGCCCTTGCAAAAAATCTTAAAAGGTTCAATGTTCAATGACAGAAAGCTATATTAATAGAGGCTGTTTACTCCCTGGAATGGAGTCATGACTGGCAGCCAGGAGCACTGCTGGAAGCTCTCCAATGTCACTGGCATGTTGTATGACCAGCGCATGTCCCTATTCTCCGCTCCATTGTGCTACATCGGCGCTACCAGGATGCAGATGGCTGCATTACTTGGCTATGTCTGTACTTCTCATGTTGTGCAGCTTTCCAAGTCAGCCAAACCTTTCTACAATCGTCCTTATTAGACACACTTTCATAGATCTCAAGCTGTGTTACACAAACTGGTGTGCTTGCCAGGTGGAGCGTGATCCCATTTATAGTGCACTGGCAGCAAAAGTATGCCTCGGGCTTGTGCTCTGATAGTCCCCCTCAACTTCTTGTGTCTGTATCCCTGAGCTAGTCTATCTACTGGGTAAGGCCATAAGAACACCAGCAGGCTCCAATTGCCCACGGCATATCAGACCTCCTGCCCTGTACCTCCCACCCATCAGCCATGGACATGCATTTAACTCAAGCCCGCATCCTTGCTCCTTGCTTGAGCTATGTTGTATGTATACTATGCCTTGCTTAGTCTATGAGACTTCCTGGCTTGACCGTGGCCCTGTCTCGTTGCTATGGGTTACCTACTGATCACTGGACTGTGGGCTGAACCTGGTAGCATTGTTGGACCTGCTCTTCTTGTTTGGATGCTGCGGGATCACCTCCTTGCCTGTGAGGTTACGGCTCCTGCCTGCTTTGCCATCACTCTCATGCCTACTCTGTCACCAAGACCTTCCAGTTCTCCTTCACAAGGTGAGCCCTGCAGCCTCAACTCATTTTTGAGGTACTCTCTGTTGAATGGAGAACTTCATAAATGGCTTGCTGTAGCCCCTCAGCTTGGGGATGTCTGGCAACATCAGCAAGAAGCTCTGCCAGCATATAAGAAACCAGGAGAAACCTTCAGAAACTTGTTTCTGTAACCAGTCCCGACTGATCCAGGGCAGATATTGTCCTCACCTGGGCAGGGGCAACGCAACTCAGACTTCAGCAGGCTGTGCTGACGGGAAGAAAGGAGCTGAGAATCTCATCTGCACCCAAGGCAAAATATTTTCTCTCAGAGCTCAGTATTGAGCAGGTTTTCCTTGGTGCACACATTTAGTTGCATGTGTCCTGGTCCTTTTTGCCCATTTCCCCATGCTGTCACAGGGCAGCTGGCAAGCCTGCAGTGGTTCCTCCTCTCTCTTCCATGGATCTGACATGGATGCCTGAAAGTGGCATCCTGAAGGTTTTTAAAATGATGCAAAATTTCATAATCCTATGAAACCTGTAATAAGTTGAAAGCAGTTGACACAGTTTGCCTTGCGCAGCAGTATGGATAAGCTGTAGGACAACACCTTCTATTGAATTCCCAGTCCTCTTCATGCCTGTGTCTCAGCCCTCCTGGGCATTTATACCCTTTTTAATCAACACAGATTCTCTAAAAAGGTGCAAAAGGTTATATTCAGTTCACTTTATTGTGTTTGTTTTCACTGTGATGGAGACTTTGGGCTTTTTTTAAAGTAGCGAAGTCCAAAATCTGTTCTATGGTATGTAGAATAAATTTGTTGGTATTTCTCTCAACTGCGTATGTTTAATAGGCTATTTTGGTATTTGGATTGTGCTTTGTATTGATTTTGAAACAATCAGCTTTCTTTTGGTTTCTGGTAATATTTTGATCCTGGAATAGAAATGTTAACATCATTATTTGATTTAAATGGAACAAATAATTTCTATCTATGTTGTGAGGCTAGAACGTTAATTATTAAATAGAAATTGTAATTCTTAAGCACAGAGGAAATTCTAAAAGTAAAAAACAAGTAATGTAGTTTAGTCATATGAAATAGGGCAAGAGTCCAGCTGCAGCAAAATAGGACAAGTGGTAAGTAACCTTACAGAACAGAGTGCTGAGAGCTGTGCTCTGAAATCAGATTAATCTGTTTTCTCTTTCAGATTCCTGCATGGTGCTGCGAATGCCTCATTCGGATATAATCCTTTGAAATATGACTGTTCTTCAGTAACATGAATAATCCCACTGATCTTGTTTAAATAAGGATTAATTATGTGAATATTCCATTGGGAACTGCATCCTCAGGAATAAAGGCAGATAATATGGGAATGAAAGGCATGTTTTTGTGATGAATATTATGGAGGTATCTAAAACACATACCCAAAAGCTAAGAGAGTGTGCTAAAACCATATGTTTGCTGTTACCCATGCATAATGTGAGTGTACCATTTGAATACACAGGTGTGCAAGTAGAGTAACAAACTAGTGAATCAGACCCTTAGCACCAGGGAGAAAAAAAAAAAAAAGAAAGTACAAAGATGGCTTGCTTTGCTGCAAACACTACCTGGTTTCAAAAGATCTACGAGAGTTCAGCTGTGTGTGGGAGGAGCTGGAGAAAACAGTAATTTGAAAAAAACCTTCAAATATACTTGAAATACCAGAACCTGATCCGATTTAAAGATTATTATTGTTTTTTTACTAAGTATATTAATTTGAATTTATAGTTTAATCCTGTTGTAATTAGGAAGATGTTAACTTCATTGGAGCACCGCTTATAAGCACCTTCAGAAACCAGGATTCTCAGCATGATGACAGATGTTTGCATGCATGATACTATGTCTGCAACTGATGTTTAAATAGGACTCATTCCCAACAGTGTTAAGGGCAGGTTTCTTAGATGTGGAAATGATGGCATCTTTGCATTCTCCCTTCCTTTACTCCATTGCTCCCAGCAACTCTAAGCTGTTCCTGGTGTTATTCTAAATGTATGAGAGGGAACAGCATTTTGACAGCCTAATTTAGTAAAATAAGAACAACACTCCATAAGACAAAGCACTTTTCAAGCTAAAGGGCATGCTCACTGCAAATCCTTGAAGGTTTCCTGTAAACACACCGTGTATTAGAGCTTCTCAAAGAAACAGTTAAAAAATCTTGGTAACTGCAGGCGTGCAGCAGCCCTGGGGTAGGGATGCACACCGGGACTCTTAGCACTGTGTAGTACTGTCATCACTGACACTAAACCAAGAAAGGGGAACCGAGATCCTCTAACACTGCAAAACACATTAAGGCTGAAGTTCTGTGTTGATAGTCCTTTGCTGGACGATCAGGTTTAATAATCGCTACCCTTAAACCACTCATTCCTCTTCCCTTCAGCCTCTGGAGTGTATCTTGCCTCCATTGTGCTCATTCAGTTGTCTGTAAAACTCCAGTTACTCAAGCAGATTAAACACAGTCTGAGGCTGGGTGGCTGCTGCCTCTCTTACTGCTGCTGCTCCTTCATCAGCTCTGGAGACCATTCAGCTGCAGACGAGTTGGATCAGAGATCTGTTCTCACTGAAAATTGAGCTTTAAGGAAGAATTGTGTTCGAGGGCTAGCACCCACACAAGAAAAAGCGTGGAAATATGAGGATGGCACAGGGTGGAATTTGGGACTGCACTGTGCAAACTGGCTCAAACTGGTTGTGAAACTGCAGAGTAAATGGGACATGTGAAATGATCCTTTTCAGAAGCACTTTCAAATTTTCAGCTTTTTTTTTTTTTTTCCCCACTGACCCACTTTGCAGCAGTTACACAAACAACTGCATCAGCACACGTAAGGACATGCTGAGCTGCAGTACAAAGATCTGTTGCCACAAAGCAGCTGTGGAAACAGTGAGCTTTTTACCTAGAATGGCTGCCAGGGAAAATTTTCAGTGTGTTGTGTGGCATGACAAAAAGGTTGGAGGTTGGAGAAAGTCAAGCAAGGAAATACACACCCTAAAATCCCTTAATTAATGGTTCTCAAAGCACTGCCCATCTCTATAATACATGTAAATTACATGGAAAAGTGATAAAACTAAGCAGTCTCTAGTAGTACCTGACTTTTGCTTCTGTTTAGTGTATTCCACTTCTGTTGTTAGGCTTTTAAAGTTTATGGGTTTCCAGACCATTGCGTCTTACACTGGAATTTTGGGACACGTTTTTGACCACTGCAATAGTTTTCCAAAAGGCAAGGTCCGCTCTCCAGCGATGCGTCCTGGCATTCAAAACTAGAGCATGGCCTCTACATGGGCTCTGAAGTTGGACTATTCTCTATTTGATTTGTAAGCTGCCTGTAATTTTTCTGAAGATGAATTAGACATATATATTATTTGAACAGAAGGCTACATTTTTTATATGTCATTGCATCACCACTGACCAAAGTGACAGTTGATTATAAAAGTTCCTAGATCACATTGGACTCGAAGGGCTTGTAACCAACTGGCTTTGTGTCTCAAAAGAAAATTCGAGAGTACACGTTTAGCCCCCAGGAATCATCTACACTAATGGCTTTTAACTCATTTTGAGTCTCCTAAAATTTTTCCAGGGAAAATGCAGAAGCCATTATTAAGTAAGTACGGTACATGTAGCAACACATACTCTGAGCTGATAAAAGGCTTTCCCGTTGCTGCCCAGAGCCGAGGCTCTGGAGCCTGCAGGAGGGAAGCAAACTCAGTTTATTCCTGTTAACACAGAACCAGCGGCCTCTACATCTTGCTTTGCGAGCTTAAGTTAGTGAACCAGCCAAGCAAAACAGGAAAGGCTGGTCAATAATCCATTTTACAGACTTCCTTTTTCTTTTCATATTTTGAACACTGAACTACTTTAAATGACAATGCTGTTTGCGTTTACTACTGGCATCTGAATGAGTAGCACTTTAAATGAGTGCAGACGTTACTCCCCTGAGCTATTCTGACTCTTGGCAAGTGTTCCCTGCACGCAGTGTAACGTTTGCGAGGCTGCTCTGCAGGCATTTCTTTCTTTTAAATCATGAGTCCTCAGATAAGAAGTTGAAAGGATGTATCATCATGACTATGGAAAAGATGTGAAACTCTTATGTCAAAATAAGACACATTTTGTGTCTGTGCCTTAATTTGCTCAATTCCTTTAGTATAAACTTGTTTCGAGGTTTACACACCACTAACATGCATCCACACAGCACCGGGAGGACTGATTTCCAGTTTATGTAGGGCACATTAGACTGTTTCCTCTCCATACCGAGTTACTCTTTAATCGCAATACCAGTGTTGGCACTATAAAGACTTACTTTCCGCCCCAACTTCCCACAATGATGGGACAACTCATTTGGTTCAGCCCTGTCTAGCGGCAAAAGTATCGCCCAGTAGCTACCAAGGCACCTAAAGCTACCGGCGTTTCCCGTCAGGGCGCTCAGTCAGCAGACCAGGCTTTGCTCTACCCGCCCGGCCCTACGTTTCGCAGCCGCCAGCCTCAGGCCGCAGAAGAACAAACCCGCCCCTCAAGGGAGCTTCCAGCCTGATGAGGAGCGGCCCCCTAAGCCTCGCAGCTCTCCCCTCAGGCTGCGACTGTGTGTCTGTCAGGCGGTGGGCACCGCCTCCCCGCCCCAACGGCCGCAACGGCCGCCCCGCGCGGGGGCCGGCCCGCGCTTCCTGCCCGCGCTCTGGGCGGAGCTCGCGCGTTAGGGGGCTGACGCGGCGGCCCCGCCGCTCGCGCGCGCCAGACGGGTGGCGCGCGGGCCGCCCTCCCCCCACCACCATCCGCCTCGGGGGTGCCTGTCGCCCCCACGGCGCGGATGTGACGTCTGGGCAGCATGGCGCCCACCGGCGCCGACCCGCCGGGTAACGGACGCGAGCGCTGAGGGGCGCGGGGGGTGTGGGCGGGTGGGTGTCCGTTATTCGCAGCGTTTAAAAGTTCTGTGAGAGCCGCGCCTGGCGGCCTTCAAGCGGTCGGCACCGGCACCGGCCCGGCCGGGCGGCGATGGCGGTAGGGAATACGGGCGCTTGTTACAGGGCCGCTCCGGAGCTGAGGCGGCGCCTTGGAGTAGGCTTCGCTCTACCGCGGAGGGTGCAGGGGCACCCGCGCCGCCCCGTCGGACGCAGTTAAGCCGGAAAAAATAAAATTAAAAAAAAAAAAACAAACCGAACAAACAACCCACTCAAGTGCGTGAGAGGCTGCGGCTTGGTGGTGAGGAGTGTGTGTGCTGCGGGGCTCCAAGCCGAAGATGCCGTTTCGCGGGTTAAACAGAAGTCGTTAGGGAGGGGAGGGGAAGTAAAACTCGCTGCTAATCGACGTTGTATTTTTAAATGGACAGTTCCGTCAGCGGCTGCTTTCAGCGGTGCTGCTACCCGCGGAGATCCTGAGCGCTTCACTTTTTAGTGTTAATTTCTGAGGGAATGCCTGCTGCTGAGCATGTACTTAAGCTTAGGCTTGCGTCCCTCAGCTTGTCAGACAGGCTGACAGTCAGCTTTTGTGGTCTGAGGTTTTTTCCAGATTCTTCTGGTAAAGAAACCATTGACTTGCCCTGCTCTTTTTGACGTGCCACTTGGGGTCAAGCCATAGCTAGCGGCTGCCCTGCTGCTGCAGAACCGAAGGGGTTTGGCTGAAATGGGAGACATGGGAGGGTGTTTCAGCAGCAGCTTGAGAAGTGGTGGCAGCTGGAGAAAAGTACTTCTCAGATGACAGCAAAAATTGCGTGCCAGGGTTGCTTGTGGAGCCCCACTGAACAGGCAGAAGGCAGTAGATGATGGTGTGTTCATCTGGCAGTGATGCAAGGGACCTGTGTTCAGGAGCAGGCTGTCGGGAAGCTGAGCGAAGTGCTTCTCCCTAGCCTTTCAGCACAGGGCATGCCACAAAGCAAGACTGTGCTTGTCTGGAGGCTGGTTTGTTTCCCCATGGTTCCTGCCTGTAATGAATAATAATCTGTTGTGAGTGGTTTAATGTTGGGCGATGGACAGTTGTGGTTATAACACAGGAAGCTTTCTGAGCCTGGGATTTGCATGTTTAGGTGGAGATGGTGGACACAACTAACAAGCCTCCTCTGTTATTCTGGGACTTCAGTGACTTCCGTAGTTGTTTGCCTCGCAAGCTAACTTTGTAAATGTATCGGCTACGCAAGTGTCTGTCTGTTACGGAAGACCTGAATGATTCTAAAGACAAATGCTGACACAGAAAATGTCAGCAAGATGCACATAGGTCCCCCAGGTGAAGTGGTAAGATCCAGTGCTTTTCTCTTTGGACAGGCAGGGTAGCAAATAACTTAGCAATAGGGTGCTGCTGACCACTGTTGAAGAGGACCTGTCTGCCATCTGATGTTACAGTTCATGAAACTCTTAGTGTTGCCAGAAGGCATCCAGTTGAAGAAGATTTAATTAATTAAACAGCAAGTAACGCTAAGGTTGTCATGAGCTGTCAGTGGCAGGCTGATAGCAGGAGAGTCCTTTCTAGCTATTATTGTAATTTCTGCATGCTGCACAACAATTTTTTAAATGATGGAGAAACTTGTGCTTGGAGCTGGTGTGGGGGAATGCCTATTTGCTAAATTAGGATGCGCAAGCATGGATTGGCCCTGTTGCCTGTTAGGACAGGACCTGGTAAACCTAGGAAATGGGGGGTACGGTAAGTGCCTATAGCTCCTCTTCTGAAGTTGTTCTTCAATTTGTGTTCTTTTACATTAATGCGACACAAATACTGTAATACTGTCACAGCTACATTGATCCTTTATTAAAAGTTTTGGAAGGAACTTGTAATCCTTTATTCCTTTCCAAGTGTGCCAGACTATTTTATAGTAGACTAAATTTTTAATAAAGTGTATAAATAAAAAAAACCCCCACCTTTTGAGAATCATTGCAGGCATCAGAAAAACGTGTTTTTCAGCAAATTGCAAGCTTTGAAGTCTTGTTTCTTGTGGAGAACATGCGTTTATCCCTTCAGTTCTGCATATATGGCCTGAATGTGGGTTGGAATAAGGAGAGAAGGAATATCATCTTGCCTTCTGTCCTGAGTTGTTTAGTTGCCACATTGTGAAAATGTTATGTTACAGTGAAAATGTTAGGTTACATGTTAGGCACAGTTTATAATTGTTAGTGGTAGACCAGGGGTGAACAGCTGTACCATAGGGACACCTTGTGTGCTATGCAAACTTACTTGGAAACATCTACAGGACATAAAAGTTGTAGCTGATTTCATTTCTCCTTTCCAGACTAGTAATTCCCTTGTTAACTGGTCTCAAACCAGAGTGTTTACTTTGTGGAAGTAGGATATTAGGGTTTTTTATTCTGCGTTCTGTATCCCATTGGCTTTTAAGCCAATGCTGTTGAGTCACTTTCATTCTGTCTTGGTATCACCTGCTAAACTAGTTCCAGCCCTAGAACACTCTGTGGTAGTACGCTTTATATTTTAAGTTTTAGTAGAGGTAAAATCAAGGTAATTGTTCCTGGCTCCTGTTAGCATGGCTGGTTTTCTACTATTTCTATTATAGCTTGATTCTATTATAGCTATAGAGGCAGTTTTTCTCCTGGACACTTTGGATTTCCTCTTCCATTTCGTTTCCCAAAGTTCACCAATGATCTTTATAAAATAAATTTTTTCATCAGCTTCTGGCTAAGCAGAGGTAGGAGCAGGGTTTGTAAACAAAAAAAAAGGGGAGGGGGAAAGGCTGACGTGATTTTTTCCTGCTTAAAAATTTCTCTGAAATTTTTTTTTCATTTATTCTGTAACTAACTCTTGCACCCTGTCTGTGCTGGAGAGAGGAATTACGTGAGTTGAATGCTGAATTAAGATTATGGTACTTGTTTAGCAGAGCTGACTCCCAGCCTCCTCCCTGCTTTTCTCCCAAGGGCAGAGTTCAGCACTTACTAGCATGCCTTTATGAATCGATCCTCTCTGATATCTGGGGTCTTTTTGGACCTGTCTGCAGACTTTGTTTCCAACTTGAAAATTGCATCATCAGTGTGCCGGAGCATGACTTCAAGAAGTGCAGGCTCCTAATGGAAGAAGAGTCAAGTGTTATCAAGCAAGGACAGGTAAATTGGGGTTTGGAGGGCCTGGAGCTATGCCATCCATTTGTAAAAAGTAGAGTGTACCTCTGGCACTGACACCCACCTTCGTGATTCCCATCGTATTTCCTGCAGCTTTTTGAGGTGCTGCTGAAGAAGCACAGATTTAGAAAGCTTCTTCAGAACAAGGCTCTGCACAGAGCTAGGAGCAGAGATGAGGCAGAAATCTGTGCTCCTATGAGGAGAAAACTGTACACTGAGGTGGCATCTATTCAGCAAGGCAAGTTGTTGAGAACGCACAAGAGACTAGATGAGGTGCAGGATTTAAAACCGTATAGATGATTGTAAGTCTTTGTTTGCTTTCCAGTGTGTATGGGAAGATATTTGGGAAGCACATAGGTAGAAGGGACAGAAGCCTATAGAAAGGAGGACTGATTCTGGGAGGACTCTGATGGCCCAGCTCAGCTGTTTGGGCTGCAGCTCTGGGCATCAAGGAGTTAACTTAAGAGGCAAAAGCAAGCTCTAATTTGTGTGTCTCATTGGGTTATAGCTCTTGCAAAGCATATGAGTTAGAATCTGTGGGTATTGGAGTCGTACTTTCAGGTATTGTTTTTTGGGTCTTGCTTCTGAAAGCCTTTAGCTCAAGGACGGATTTTATTTTCATGAATAATTTGATGGTTTAACATGAGTAGGTTTAAGCCTCTTGTATAAGAACCTGCTGAGCCTGCCTGCATGGTGTTAAAACTTTCAACTTGAAATGAGGCTGGCTTGCTTTTTGGTATTTTAATCTCCCTTCAAATGCTTCATACTTCTTATAGAGCAAATTTTCTTTGGCTTCTCTTCTTGCTGAGACTACATCTGATTTAGAGCTGTTTTTTCAGAGCACTGGTATAAATGTAACCTTGTAATACTTTAGTCTTGGCCTCATCTTCTTTCCAGTGTATTTTTTTTTAACAGTACTGATGTCAAAACAGAAGTTGCATTGCAAGACTGCAGAAGGAAAAAAAGTCAAATCAGTTAGCAGTTGCCAGTGATTTTTAAGTACTACTGTGTATAAGTTGTAATGAGGTGTAGGATGTTTTTGTGCTTCAGAAATCATCCTTTTTTACAAGTGTTTTGATGATAGTGCATGACCAAAATGCAAAACAGGTATTTACTCAAAGTGAGTAAGCCCAAGATGAATGGAGGAGAGAGATGAAGAATAACACATCATTCATCTACATGGTTGTGAAAGATAAGTGGGGTCCCACTCTTGTAAATTGGGTTTTTGGTAAAGAGGCTGATTATTTTGCTATATGCATGTAAGTGTGTCTTTGTTCCAAAATGATTCCGCATACATTCTGAAGAGGAAAAGTAGGATTACTTCTGTGGGGGTTTTGTGCTGGTTGTTTGTTTGGTTGGTTTTTTTAAAGTCTCAGACTATAGCTTTGGCTTTTTGTTTGATGTTTGTGGTAGGCTTTGTTTGGATCTTAAAGCGTTACAATACTGCGTCTTTATTCCTAATGATAGCTCTGAAATTTCTACAGTTTTCTGTTTCAGTCATTATTAGCCTTACCCTGTCCGGTATCTTATAATTACCATGTGTTTGCCTGATTTGTTTTTTATCTGGCATTGTTGCAGAGCAGAAGATCTTGCCATGTTTATGCAAAGGAAAATAAAACCTGGCTCTTATCTGTTGGTGTATCTTGGCGTTTGCTCACTAACAAAAGTGCAAAACTGTTATTTACTATTCTAATCCTAGAAAGACTCAGCTGAAGAATTGTTTTTGCTTGCTCAGTTCATTTCTCTTTCTCTTTGTCCTTACGGCATAGGTAATTAAAGTAGAATTTTTTTTTAAGTGAAGTTTACTAGTTTCTGGATTGTACTCGTCTAGCACTTGCAATACAGTGTCAGGTACCAAGAGGCAGCTCTGTTTGCTGTTGCTGTGGTGGTATCACGCTTTTTGCTGTTGGAGACAAGCTTATATAGAGAGTTTGGTGTATGCCCTTGTGAACTTTTGGTACTTTTGTTCCTGCAGGTGACTGTACTTAGATGAAAGTCCAATTGAGTCTAATTCTATTTAGATAGATGCTGCTGTTACCTGACATCATGTGGTTGGAGCTGTAGGTGAAGTAAACCAATTACTGTTAGATTTCAGTAGAGGATTAGTTATTTTATTCTGTTTCTTAAATGGGAAGAGCTCAGGTTGCACAAGTGTATAGATAGGGAATTTCAAAGCTGCTTAAATATTTGATTTATTTTCTTACAACAGATCCCCAGAAAAGCATGGGAGATGAAATTGAATCAATTCTGCAGGAACGGATCATGGTTTTGGATGGAGGCATGGGTACTATGATCCAGCAACATGCCCTGTCAGAAGAGGATTTCAGAGGGCATGAATTTAAAGATCATTTCAGGCCTTTGAAAGGAAATAATGACCTTCTCAGTATAACGCAACCTGATATAATCTGTGACATACACAAGGTAGGTGGTTCTGATTTCTGTCTCTTGCCAAGAGAAGGAAGGAGAATTTGGTCTCTGTACTCCTCTTTTCCATGCCACAGGCTACTGGCTGTCGTGTGTCTTTTGGGGATAGGGAAGAGAGTGCTAGGTAACCATGCGAAAAAGAATGAGCATATTTGACTTTTCTGGTTGTGTGCGCACAGCATTTGTGTTTTGGTTCCTGATGCCACCCAGGCAGTGTTGTTTTAACCCCCTTTTTGATATACATCCCTGATGCATTTCTATTAATTGTAGATTCTGATTTATTTCATTTTTCTTTCCTTTTCTCATCCTCAACCAGCACTTGAAATGCATCCAAGTAGGACATGTCTGAATTCTAGATGCGTGTTTCTATAATTGTGTATTAAAGAGCTGTTAAATGTGGCAGCCTGAAGCAGACCTTTCCATAGTTAATGAGTATATGGACTTCCTAATGAGTATATGTGCTTCCATATTCTTGTTTTTTCCCTAGCATATTAATGTGTGGCCCAGAGAATAAAACAGTCTAGAGTTAAACGTTAGGAATTTGCAAACAGATTTTATTATTGTCTTATCTTTGGTTAGACTTTAAAAAACAACTTCCTAAGTCTTGTATTTCTTGAGTTGCAGGTATTTGTAGGTCTTTCTGTAATAATTGGAGCATTTGAATAGCATTGCAACTAGTTGGTATTTGGTTAAGTTTCACATTTGTTCTGGGTTTTTCTAATAGTTTATTAAAAAGATCTGTATTTCATTGATTAGAATAATAATTGGCTTATGCTTGTTAAACTTGGTATGTAATATATATTTTTATATGTACATTCTAACTGTCATTCTTTGGATTTTAAGAATGACGAGTTGAAAAGAATCAAAGTCTTTGACCTATAAAAATTTCAGGAGGAAATACTTGTAGATTGAGTTCAGTCCCTAAGCTGTCAACTGAGCTGTAGTGGTCGTGAACATTGGAATTTGTAATAGCTTGTGGGTAATCTTGTTTAACAATTGAATTTTGCAGGTTTAGCAGAGCAGAAGTGATGTGACTTGAGAATGAGTGTATTGAGTCAAACCAATGGTACAGTGGTTATTTATTCTTCTGAGAATTGGACAGAACTTGAAATAATAGATGAAAATATTTCTACAAAGTAACTATAATCCCACTATACGTATGGTCTGTGGGGTTTTTTTAGTGGCCTAGTGAGTCAGATGTCACAGATACCAGTAACAAAGCAAATGTTAGCTGTACCTTCTCTGGCAAAGTAAGATTCAGTGGCAAGAGAGATGATCAAATATGATCTTCCTGCTTTGTGCGTATTATTTCCTTCTGTAGTGGTAAAGTTGAAGGGCTTTTGCTGAAATGACAGACCTGAAATAAACAAAAGCTAATTCAAAACTGTACACATTTAACATCTTCCTGTGGTTTAGATGATTTTCAGAAAGTTCATTACTTGTTTATTAGCGTATACATAAGAACTTGCATATTTTCATATAGCTATTTGTAAGTATTTCCATATGTATCCAGGAGGAGTTGAGAGAAAGCATATTAGTTTGCAGCAAAACATGTTTTAAAGCAAATTTAGTTTTTTTCTGCTGTTGATTGCTTCAAGACTTTGTTGTGTTGAACCCACTGAACTCATCTGCTTCTTACAGGAGAATCTGAGTGGTTTATATTTAATGGCCACATCACTAGTTTTTGCTTACTAGCACTTAGAATGTCTTAATTTCCTTGAATATGCAGGGATCACCGAAGTGTTAACCTGATCAAAAAGAGGAGTTAGGGACAGAGGAGGGCAAGTGGTAGAGGCTATCAAAACACAGAATAGAATCTGCAAAAATATTTCAGTTTGCATTGGTTTCAGTTTACTTCAGTGGGAATTAGGCAACCAAACCAGAGCAGAAGGCTTAATTATTTTGTGAATCTGGGACATTCCTGAAACACTAAATGTGATCTGCACGAAACACAATTCTCCTAAACTTGTGTTCTGTCGCAGTATGCTCTTGTGCTGTACAGCTCCCTTCAGAATGTTTTAAATTTTCTAATCCTCTGTTGTTGTTTAACTGGTGCCTTTTCTGAGTCTGCCCGCAGCAGCCCTTGCTTGCTGATGGCAGTTAGAGTATGTCCCACCATGTCCCTGTGCAAAAATCTAGAATGTGCTCCAGCTGCTGGACTAGTGGCACAGGTGGCTATAAATGTCACCTGTTAGTAGAAAGTGTGGCTGACACTAAAACTCGGAAAATTGGTTACAGGGAACACTGCTACTGTTTTGGTCCTGTGCCTTTGAGTAAGGCCTTCAGAGTATGATCTGCTTTGAATTAGGAGATGATCTGTGACGTTTTGTCAACTGAATGAGACAAAATAGTTGGGTTGCTTTCATTCCAGATCTCAGTTCTGGAGGTCTTGAAGATTTTTTTATCTTTCATGCCTTGCAGGAATACTTGCTGTCAGGTGCTGACATCATTGAAACTAACACTTTCAGCAGCACCCAAGTTGCACAAGCTGACTATGGCCTTGAGCATTTGGTAAGAATGCTAAATTGTTTATACATCAAAATGTTAATCAAGATTTTTGTCTTAGCAGCCAAGGTTAGCTTAGTCCCAGAGTCCATTGGCATTGTGTCTATTGACTGCATGCTCTAGAGCCATGTGATGGGGTTGTAGTCATTTCCACTGCTGTAGACAGTTGTACCTGCTGTGTGTGACGTGTGCCTCTTGTTGACAAAGGCACAAGCCATAATAATTTGCTCTATATTTTGTTTGAGCATTCCCAGAATGTCTCAGTTCTGTGAACAGGGATGTTTTGCTTCAGTCCTTCCAACTCAGCAAATGCCACAATGGAACTGCTTTTTTCCTGGGTGTTATTTGTGTGTTGTTTGTGCTGGTGTATGTAGAAGTCATTTCAAGCTTGCATTTGTCATACCTATTCTGTGTTATGTGTTGTTTTGAGAATTTGAGAAATATGTGAAAGAAAATACTTGGAAATATGCTACTTGAATAAAAAGTGAATTTAAAAGTAGGTTAATTTTGTCCTCAAAGTCATATTCTTCAGCTTCTATTGGCTTCAGTAGGATTTAATTAATACCTTACAGAATGCAATTTTGTGATTGGGACCTGTAGGCTGGGGCGTATGTGGGATGAGACCTGCCATGTAACTCTGTTGCTGAGGTGTATGGAGCTGTTCCTTTTGAAGTTTTATAATAGTGCTAATATGTATTTGTGGGACTTAGGGAGCCTTCAGAGTATACTGCAAGCTACTGAATGGAAGTGTTGTGTTTCTCCGAGGATGAGTTATGCTGTACTGAACTAAAGGCTACTCAGTAAATTTATGTAATTGTTCTAGGCATATCGGTTAAACAGAGTCTCTGCACAGGTGGCCAGAAAAGCAGCAGATGATGTAACTGCTCAGACAGGTAAGCAATATTTATTTTAATTTCTTATTCATTTGTGGGTGTGACTGTCTTGTTACAATCTTTGAAAATTGCTAGAGGATAGCTTGATGGTTTACATCACAAGGACATAACTTGCGGACATGCTTCATTTTAGGCACAATAGCAATTTCACATCTTTATTCATACCCCACTAATTTCAGCACGTTTGCAGGATTTGGTCCTTAGTATGTTCTGCAGGATGACTGTCCTGTGCCTGCCTGTTTTAGAGTGCAGGCGTGCAACTAAGCACCACACAGCCGCTCACTTGCTCCCCCTCAGCGGGATGGAAAAGAGAATTGGAAGGGTAAAAGTGAGACAAAAACAGTTTAATAAGTAAAGCAAAAGCCGCACATGCAAGCAAAGCAAACAAGGAATTCATTCACTGCTTCCTGTTGTCAGGCAGGTGTTCATCCATCTCCAGGAAAGCAGGGCTCCATCACACATATCGGTTACTTGGGAAGACAAATGCCGTCGCTCCAAACATCTCCCCTCTTCTTCCTCCTTCCCCCAGCTTTTTATTGCTGAGCATGACATCATATGGTATGGAATATCCCTTTGGTCACTATCCAGGCTGTGTCCCGTCCCAGCTTCTTGTGCACCCTCAGCCTACTCACTGGTAGGGTGGTGTGAGACGCAGAAAAGGCCTTGACTCTGTGTAAGCACTGCTCAGCAATAACAAGAACATCCCTGTGTTATCAACACTGTTTTCAGCACAAATCCAAAACATAGCTCTATACCAGCTACTGTGAAGAAGATTAACTCTGTCCCAGACAAAACCTGGACAAGGTGATATGCATCTTCCAGATGTGTGTTAGAGAAAACAAATTCAGCAGGGACTGTTATAAGTTGCTTAGGTTTGTATGGCACAAGTCTTTATACAGCAGAGTTGGGATGGCTGATTGTAGGTAAATGTGGATTACCGGTTACTCCCTAGTTTTAAGTTTTGTGGTTTGACTCTACTCAGCAGCTACTGGAATGTGCTTAGTATGTGACCATCATCTGTAAATGTGCAGTCTTTTACCTTCCAGGCTTTATATGAGAGGGGTATAGTTAATTTTTGCTGCTGTACACAATGCTGTCTTTCAAAGACAAGTAGTTTCGTCTTGTATTCTCACATCAAACTGTATTTCAAGCTAGCAGCACTGCTGGTGCTGTCCCGATAACACCTTACTAATGTGATTCATAGTATGCAATAAAAATGAAATATTTGAAATATGCTTTAAAAAAAGGGTGGGTTTTTTGTGAACACATGACAGAATATTCAAATCAAGTTATCTAGTGAAAAATGCCAGGACAGTTCTGTGCGTTTAAAGTAATTGAATGAAGCTTCCTGTGTCAGAGACAAAGGATGCTTAGAAGAAAAATTATTTGAGCTAATTGCCTTTTCCCAACATGTTCTTTTGTCTCACGTGTATACACTGAACATCTTGTTGGATAGAACAAGTCAGCTGTGCTGGCTAATCTTGTGCTGATCAAACTCTTGATTTGAGGCAGGAGTGTCCTGTTTTGTAGTTCTTCATCCCAGAATGATATGCATGTCTTGGTGTCCTTGGAGGTTTTTTAGATGAACATGTCTGTCATTGTAAAACCAGAGGTAAATTGTTTTGTGGGTTTTGTTTGTTGTTTTTATCCGCCCCCCCCGCCCCGCCCTGTGTCTTGGTTTAGGAATTAGGAGATATGTTGCTGGAGCCATGGGTCCAACAAACAGGACACTCTCTGTGTCACCATCTGTGGAGAGACCAGATTACAGGAACATAAGTAAGTATTTGTAACCATCAAGTTATTTAACTTAGATGATGGTCTTGAAAGAGATACCTCCAGATGAAATTAACATAATTCCTGTTTTACAGCTTTTGATGAACTGGTTGAAGCCTATAAGGAGCAAGCCAAAGGACTTTTGGATGGAGGAGTTGATATCATGTTGGTGGAAACCATATTTGATACAGCCAATGCCAAGGTGAGACGCCTGGGAAAAAAATACCCAATAATATAAGTATTTGGTGTACTACCTAAGGAAATTCAACACGGTACTTGTAAGAGCTATCAGCTACTGCTTACTAAATACATGAATAGGATTCATCAGTTGCTAGAAAACAGGTAGAATGTAAGGAGAGGGTTTTTAACGATGATGGCCTTTTCCAAAGTTTTTCCTTTGCCTTTTAGTGTGTGCTGTTAGTATCTTTCTGGCTATCTGTGCCAGCTGTTCTTTTATTCCCAGAAGCTCTGCTGTACTGCAAAACATCTCCAAATGCATCTGATGTTTGTATTTTTCAGTGTAAGCGTGTCTGTCCAAAGGATGCTTGTGATGCACACTGGAGAGGGAATGTCCAATGTATCTGATGGCAGGGGTGGGAAGGCTTGTGAGAGAATCCTGTTAAAATGTGGGGGCTTGGGGGAACTCTGACAGTCTGCCATCAGCTTTGAAAAAGAAAAATTGGGAGTAGAGTATTAGAAGGGTAAAATAGGAGGAATAAAATGTTGAAATATGCCACAATTCATGTGATTTTGACACCTTCTTTATCTAAGAATTTCTCAATGCAGGTGGTGGAGTTGTTAGGGCGCTTAAAACTGTCTTGCAATTTTACGTGGAAAGCTCTGGCTTGATATGCACACAGCATTTCTTTAGGCTTTTGGCACAGGCTGATTAATGTGTGCAGTGGCATGACTTGTCCTTTGCAGACTTGACGAGCCGTCAGAGAGGCTTGGCTAACATCCTATAGGCTTAACATTGTGCTCATGTTCGCAGGTAACTTTCTTACCTGAAAGAGGCAGGAAATATTCAGGACCTTCCAAGGGGTCACTGCAGTCCTTACTGTTAAAATTTGTGATGGTTATAATCCTTTGGAAACTGCATGTCTAAAACAGATTAAAGGGCAGTGAATGTGTACTGAGAATACTACATACAACCATGTTTGGGGTGGGCGTTGTGCTGCAGGCAGGAGGGAGAAGTACATCCCGATGTGATTTGGATTTCAGAATATGCTTGGTCTTACTTGGTTACCCCATGCTGCTTCCTTTCTACTTGTTACCAAAATGTGTTTTAGAACATCTGGAAGATGTTAGGGGTAAGGGTAAAACCTCCTGAGTGTAGCAAGTGCTTGCAGGCAATGTGAGGTAGCAAGTTACATAAACAGCCATAAAAAAAAAAAGTAAAAAAAAAAAAAAAAAGCAAATGCATGCAAATAAAAAACTCAACAAACTGAAGAACTCTGAAATGTCCGTTAATATTTTGAAACTTATTTTTCTATAGGCAGCTCTCTTTGCACTCCAAACGTTGTTTGAAGAAGAGTATGCTCCCCGACCCATATTTGTAAGTATATATTATTTAATATTTTACATATACTTAAGCTTGATTCGTGAACTAGCTGAGATGGTAGTTGATTAAAGCATTTTGAAATGAAGGAAATAAGTGTCTTGGAAATGTATTTTTTTTCACATGATTGTGAAAGGGAAAAACTCTTATGTGAAGAGATTTATGAAATCAGCCTTTGGTAGCTCTGTGCAGCTTATCAACCTGAAGACTAAGGAATGACTTCATTCCAGTGTGTATTCATTCTGTGTATTTCCATAGGAAAAGGTCTGATCATAACTTCATTTCAGGCTTGCTGTCTTAGGGGTAATAAGAACCAGTGAAATTAAGCAAATTCTGCCATATTTTCAAGTAGAATATGAGTGGCCATTTGAAGTCAGAAAAGGTCTGTCTAACTCCATATTCTCTCTGACATTCTTTTTCTGACAGTGGGCAGTCATGAATGCGTAGGAATGAATATAGAAAAAAGAATAAGCTTGTTTTGACAGTTCTGATGTATTCTTGCAGTTTTCTGCAGTTTGCAGCCCAGGCATTCTGAACTGCAGTTTGCATGTGTTCGTACCTTTTTGTTGAATGTGTTTACTCCTTCCTTGAACCTATGTTCATACCTGTGAGGGACCCAGGCCTCCACAAAATAATCTGTCAGTAACTTTCACAGTTTATGAATGCACTAGTTTGAAACTTTGCTTGCTTTTGGGCATTCCCACTGATAACTTCTTTTGTTTCTTGCCATTTGTCTCTGGAAAGTGACAGTGAGCAGCTGCTCCATGTTCCCTTTGCTGCATAGTCATGGCATTTATAGTCCTCTGTGAGACCCTCCTTTAGTCATTTTTTTTTTCATCCTGAAGAGTCCTTGTCTACTTAGCTGCTCCATACCATTCATTCTTTATTCTTGTCACCTTTTTGTTTTCCACTTCCGTGAGTCAGAGGGGAATTAGAATAGCATACACCAGTCAAAGTGCAGACATCAGGGATTTGTATGATAGCTTAGTGATGTTCTCTGCCTCGTCCATTTCTTCCTTTGTAGTTCCTGACGTTTTACTTTATTGCTAGTGAGCTTTGAAATTGCATTCATAAAACTTTCTTTTGTTACTCAGATTAGTTTCTTGAGCAGTAAAGACTATTTTGGAGGTGTATTATGTGAATTTTTTCTGTGTTCACAACTTCATACTTTATCAGCAACGAGTTTCCACTTTTTTATCATTCAAGTCAGTTAGAACTGAGAGTTTTCTAATTACGTAGAGTTGACTTTTTTGTCTTCATTGTCCTGAACAGAGTGGTCAGTGAGCTTGGTTGCCTCGTTCTCTGCTCCCTTTCCAGTTCAATTACGTTGAGAAGTACAACCCTTAGCACAGCTCTCTAGGATTGCACTGGTCACCTCACTTGACTGAGTAGTTTGAAGGAAAGTAGCATCAATATTAAAGAAAGTTTTGGAGTAATTAATGGATTTACCTTTGCATGGAGTCTTCTAAACTCATTCCATCTTCTGCAAAAAAGATTAGTAGATTTCGGAAGGCTTTTCTGGCTCATTCAAATGTCTCCTGAATTCTCAACTTTGTAGTTGTTAGTTGGGTTGCAACATCTGATGTTCCCTTGTGGCAAAAGGAGTAACTTCTTTTTAAGGCCAGCCTCTCTGCTTCTGCCCCCTCCCTAGCTAGCACCAGACAACCTAGTAGCAGTCCTGAGATCTGAAATAACATAAAGAAGGGGGAAGTAGGGAGGATGAAGAGGATAGGAGAGGAGCTGTGACTGCTGATAGCTGCCTAAACAGGTAACCACTGCAGATTTGGTTCAGAGGCCACCATCAGAATGATACCATGGTACTAACAGTACCTTGCTGCTGAATGGTTCATGGTAGTTTTCTCTCTATTTTTTATTCCCCCTCCCCCCCCCCCCCCCCCTTTTTTTTTTTTCTTTTTCTCCCCCCAAGGGTGAGAGAGAGAAAGAAGATTGGTCAAAGGTTTGCTTTTCCCCTAGCTAAATATTTAAATGTTCATAGGGAGGAAAGGGTTTAATTTTTCTGTTTGAGTTTGGCCTCATCATTTTGAGTGGAGCATAGGTCTCTCTGCTTTGACTTTTAGCAAAGCATTTACATGTACATTAAACAAGCATTTAAATTCTTGCTTTTATTGTTAATTTAATTCTTGTCCTTTCTCTATGTCCAATTGATGTTTAGGTTTCTGGAACCATTGTGGATAAGAGCGGGCGTACCCTCTCAGGCCAGACAGGAGAGGCATTTGTCATTAGTGTTTCCCACAGTAAGCCACTTTGGTAAGTTTCTTTCTCTTAGTAAGTTATCTGTAGATGGTGATTCTTTTCTGTTTTAGCCCCTTGCAGCTAAATGGAAGCTGTGCTAACTGTGATCATATTTAATCACATGTGTTACTAACATGTTCTGCTATCGTTCCCTCAGCAGAAATTATGTTTCCAAAGAACACTGAATTTTTAAAACATTGCTCTAAATAATTTGGGGGTTTGTGTTTGCAACAGCTGCTGAAATCGCTTTAGGTCTGAAGCGCTTTAGGTCAAAGCGCTAAAAGAAAATAATTCTGAAACTGTAGCGTGCCATCTCCTACTGTCTGAGATTGTGCAAGGAGTTAATTCCTGGTATGGGTAGGGATTACATCTCTTTCTTAGAGGGAAGCAGTGCCAGGTCAGAATGTTTTAGGGTGCCTTGAAAAGAGCACATTAAGATTTCATTCCAGTGTTCTTTTTACTGAACTCTTACAAAATCCTGTATATTCTCTGAGTGTTTTTCTTGAGGATGTGCATTGTTGTTATGAGAGCTCCTGATGCCTCCATTTACTTGCATTCTTTTCTGTTCAGGCAGAAAAGTTGAAATAAGCATGAGATTAAGATCTGTGAAAATGCATAATATAGCAGATTTTGGTCATTGTGCAAGGTTTTGCATGTTAATTTGAATACCGTTCCCTGTTTCTCTATTCTTCTGTGTTTCTATGCTCTATTCTACCTCCTTCCTGCCTCCTCTTCCCTCTTTATCACTCTCAGGTTGGTTCTTCACACAAAAACTTACACCGGAAATAGATGCATTTTTTCCTAGAATATTCTAACTTAAAACATTTAATTCGCTGTTAGCAGTGCATGCCACGCACATTGTGATGAGCCATTGTTTGTTTTTACAACCAAATTCCAGCTAAAACGCGCAATCTGTCATCTCGGTGATACAAAAGCAGAAGACTGCATTCACAGCTTTCCTGACTGCCCTTGAGGCTCTACTTTCTCAGACCAGACGGTGCTCCAGAAGTAACATATGGAGCCTCTTGGAACAGGGTGGTAGTTGACTCCTTCTCTCAGCATCACAGCCTAGTGATCCATATTTGGCATGAGTCTGTCTCAGATAATCTTGCTCATAATTCTCTTGCCTCTGAAGAGGAGAGAAGGGCACTGGAGCAGAAATCAAGAATTTATTAAACCATATTTCATAAAAGCTGTCTTCTGGGTCTGAATGCTTAGGGCCTGTTTCCCATTTATGTGAAGGCTACTATACAGCACTGTGGCAGAAGGGTTTTAGTTGCGGGAGCAGATTGCATTTAATGTTGTTTCTGTTGCCAAACTAGTACAGAGTGGCTTTAGGGTGCTGAAAAAGCTGAATAATAGTAGTATTCTAGGAATCATGTTATACGTATTCACATATTTCCATTTGGGTTTTGTATGTCCTGTTTAGGGTGATGTGTTTTCTTTAAGTCAACTTGGTTTGGCATCCCCCTATAAAGTGTGCGCTTTCTGTCCGATTTATGTAGGTAGTAGCTGAGATAGTTGTGAACTGTGCTTAGTAAGTGCTGAAAGATGTGTGGCAAGCTGCTTGCTATGAAAGCTGCTCAGATGTGGCATGAGTTCCCTTTGTGTTGTTTCGGATCCTGTAATTGTTTCTACTGGGGTAACATTAAGAAGACGTATGCTGAGTTCAGAGCCCTAATGTGGTGTTAGTTCTGGTCCCAAGGGCACTCTGCAGCCATACCTTTCACAGGAGCTGGTGCGTGACTGCTGTGAAGAAATGAGCAAGGGAAGGAGGTGATGTTTAAGATGAGAGGGTGATGGTTATTGCACTAGGGTAGCCATGATAGCATACCAGCAATCTGGTTCAAGGCTGCTGGCTTTTAAGGCATAGTTAACGGTTTGCTTTTCTCAACTGTTTTCTTTCATGGTGCCGTTGAGTGCTGTGGGGCGATGATACTGTCCACAGAAGCTACTTTTTGTTTCTCAGTGAATGTGTGTGTCTGTGCTTAGTTTGACTTAGTAGTTTTGGAACAGGTAATGCTTGGATGATGTGCTCATAGATGTATTTGTCAGCAGCCCCTGTAGTGGGTAGTCATTCAGGCGGTCTGGAAGGCCAATACCTGGTATATCAAGCGAGAACATCAAGAAGTGCTTGTTTGGTAAGTATGCTGGCTGCTTTCACAGTATCTCTCTGGTAAGGTGAGGTAAAGAGAGTGTCCAGTGAGTTTGTACTTGGAACCAGAGACAGATGGATATTAAATGTGGAAGGGAGAGATGAAGCTGCCCAGGAGAGAGCTTAAAAAGAGGGTGTGGGGAGTGTGAGATGGAAGCTTGTAAATTGAATGACTTAACAGTAGGAAATACATTGCATTCATCTGCCTTTGATTAGGACAGTCGTCTTAACCATTCTTACCTTGCTTTGCTTCGAAAATCCTGAGGGATGAGCCCCTACTTTGAAATAAATTCCAGAACCTCATTGCTGTAATTAATTTTGTATTCCTTGTGCATACTGTTTGTATCCAGGGGTTATTTAAACAGCAAAGAGGGAAATGAGAATAAAAGGGCTCTTTTAAAGTTTTTCTATTTAAATAGAATGGCCTATATGAGATGCATTAGAAAAAGCACTTTGAAGGTAGAGATGGCTGTTTGAAAAAACAAACATATATGCCCACGCCCCCCCCCCCCCCCAAAAAAAAACCCCTACACCCCTAAGATATTGGAAGAGGGCGCTTGTGTTTTGTTTGTTCTTGGTATGTGACTGGTTTTGGATGTTGCTGTGAGCCCCTCAGGTCTTAAGGATTTGTCATTCTGTCCAACAAGTGAATCTGGCTGCAAGCATTTACTGCTACTGTTTGTGCGGTTACCAAGCCCCTGCCTGCTCCTTGGAAACAGGAGAAAAGTCAAAAACCATTTTGTGCCCCTAGTCCTGTGCAGGGCTTTATTGCTTTTGACCTCTGGGAAACTAAGCAGGCGTACATGCACTTTATTAACTTAGCTACCTCGGAGGCAGCCTCTGTGGCTCAGTTAGTTGGGAGATGTGGCTATTATCCATTCCTGTTTCAGGGGATTAGCTTGCATCCTCTCTAAAACCATTATTCCAGGAAAGGAGAAAGCTTTTTTACATCTTCCTCTTCCAGCAGCCCTGTGAGAACCTTTCGAGTTTTGCAGTGCTCATAAGATGGTTCCTAGAGTGGTGCAGAGAGATGAGGAAACATTTGTAAAAGGTCTCTTGCATACTTTCTGAAAGAGAAATTTCCCTTTTTAATATCAGTGTAGGCATTTGGAGTGCAAGTCACATTTCTGTGTCTGTCATTGAATAAAAGAAAAGAAGATTGTACCTCATATACTGTTAAAATTGTTTGAGAAGCTTATTCATGCACAAATACTTCTGCTGTAGTGCTATCCTGGTCACTAAGATGTAGTAGATTCAGTTGCCCAAGCTTAGTGCTGCCATGAGGCATCTTGGAGGAGGCACTTGGTTTCTTCCAAGGCTGACATAATTTATATATAATTTTATAAGAAAATGATGAGTTAGCAGCTTGAAGTAGGTGGAAGGGTTTTCAACCTTTTTCAACCTTTTTCATTCTTCTTCCTGTAGCACAAGGCTCCTTTCCAGTCTGTCATTCTCTTTCCATTTTTTCTCTCTTTCATCTAGAAAATACAGGGCTGTTGTGTTGCTGCAGTTGCTGTCAAAATGCTGCCACTTTACTCCTGGATTTTGAAATTAAATCTTGATTCACTGTTCCCAGTTCAATTCAGTCCAGCCCCCTTCCCCCTTGCACTTTTCTTCCACCTGAGGGTTCTCCTTTTGCACAGTCTTGCTGTATTGATGATGATAATGAAAGAAATTGCAAATCGGGTTGGTTTTATTGTAGGTGATGGTGGGAGTTAGCAGTTGCCAGCACTAACAGTTGTCTGTTTTGTGTGTAAAAGGTGCTTTTGCCTCAAAATAATTTTTGAAAACTTATTTTCCAGCATCGGCTTAAATTGTGCTTTAGGGGCAATTGAAATGCGACCGTTTATTGAAACAATTGGAAAATGTACAACAGCCTATATCATCTGTTACCCCAATGCAGGTGTGTGGTGCGCGTGTTCCTGTGCTTACAGGCAGATGTAATGTAACTAAACCCTTCCACTTCATTAGCAATAATAGAGTTGAGTTAGCTTGAAAAGATGATTGTTTTTACTATTAAAAAGAGATTAAGAATATTTTAAACTGCTGAAAGTAACCGTTGTTAGTTCTGTGACAGTGAACCCAGAATGCTCTCTTGCATAATTAATAATCTATTGAGTACTGAATGCAAGGGTGATGAGGCATTTTAGTCCTCATATAAGTGTAACTACTTTAAATTGTCTTTTGTGGAATTTAATTCTGTTTTTGTGGGCTTTAAACAAATTGTAATCCTAGAAAAATTATGTTTCAAGGTCTTCCCAATACTTTTGGAGGTTATGATGAAACTCCAGAAGTGACTGCCAAGCATATAAAGGTATGAAATATTTCTTGTGAGGGTGTCGTATCTGATGTACTAGCAGACAAGTTGTTTATAGACCATTTGCTGAATGGTAGTGATTTGAGATATCAGGTTAGGAAAAACCACTTAGGAAACTCTGAATCCTACACTAAGTAGTAGCTTTCCTGCAGCTTGATCTGTGGATGTAACTCATTTGCACTCCTGTGTTTTTACCTTTACATTTGGGAATTGTTCAAAAGCTGAGCAGTTTTTACGAACTTGACAGAATTTGAGTTGTGTGTATGGAAACTACTGATGTTGGTGTTCCAGTGCAGGGTGTCCTTCCACAGGCCACTTGATCTGTGCAAGACAGAACTGTGTGGCTGGAGCTGCAGCAGTATCTGCTGCATGTTAATTCCCTTTTATAATACAGTATGACTAGTCTTTGATACTCATCCAAGTTTTCATCTGAGGCTTCAGTATAAAATAGGCCAGTTTCAGATGTAGTTTCCTAAAATTAGGTGTTGAAATTGCTGGTTAGCCTTGGGAATCCACATCTCAAAACAAATCCTAAAGAGAAGAAATAGTACGGATTGGTTTTTAATTTAATTTTTTTCTTGTGATCCCCCGAATTACTTAACATATGGCGGGGAAAAAAAAAAAGTATCTAAAAAAAATGAATCTAAAAGATATCTTTAACTTGACACAACATTGTTGCCCTCCCTTTTACAGAATTTTGCTTTGGATGGTTTGGTCAACATAGTTGGAGGTTGCTGTGGTACTACACCTGCACATATCAGGTACATCATGAGCTACAACTTCAGGTGCACCGGGAAGTAAATTAAGTGCTGCTTCTGTGGAGCAATATTCCATGGCTTGACTTACAGTTTCCTGAAAAGATGAATCATTTGAATGCCAATACTAGCAATATGTGGAGTAGAAATAACCTGGCTTTCATAGCCATGTGTATCGTGAAGAATGAGTAGAGGCAGGGTGCAAACAAGGATTATACCTCTGCTGTTTTGTCACCTAAAATTGTTTCAGAATTACTCCCCCCTCTTGACTGTTGGATAAAATAAACTTCCCGTTTCTGCTCCCTTATGCCGTACCTTCTTTCTCTTTCTGGAACTCATAGCCACAAGGTGAAACTTAAGGTTTTCTTTGATGGTAGGAGGAAGGCAGGCGTGTGGGTGTGGAACGGGAGATCTGGGAATGCTGTACAGCTGGTGCTAGTCCTGGCCAGTCAGAAGGAGCATTTCCTATCTTTCTCAACTGGAAGTAGTTCAGTGGGAAAACCTGCCTTTTTCGCCTGGACTTGAAAGAGAAGGGTCCCTTTTTATTAATTTTCACCCTGATACAAACTGGGAAGAGGTGGTCTGAGAATATGTAGAGGACACTGTGTCACTCCTGACTGCAGCAAAGAAAAAGTGAACATGAACACCATGAGTCATTCTGGCTCTGAGAAGTGTGTCTCAGCATAGAACAATGTCCCTTGGCTTTTTGGCTGCAGTCATCAGCAATTGCTCAGCTCAGCAAATCATGAAAGTCAGTGTGGTTGAGGACTGATTCTGATATCCATCAAGTATTCCATTGGCATGACATCTCACATTCTGTATTTGATAAATCTTCAGCTTTTTACATTCCCTGTAAGTAAGTATGATAGGATCTTCTGGGAGAATGTTTTTGCCTTTGACCACACAAAGTGAAACTAGCTAATTAGTCTTGTCTGCTACAGGGCTAAATTGGAGATGTAGGTATATGTCTAGTATATTCTGTTGAAATCTTATCTGGAGTGGTTTAATTTTAATTGAAAACTTTACTTTCCTCTTTCTGTAACTCAGGAAAATTGCTGAAGCTGTGAAATTCTGTAAACCTCGCGTTCCGCCTTCTCTCTCCCAAGGATACATGCTGCTGTCAGGTAAAATGGAGTGTAACAGTTTGAGCCTTATAACTCATGCAACCTTCCTTTATAAATTTATTTGCTGTTTTCTGCTGATCAGAACGGCAGTATGAGTTTCTGGTTCTACCTGAATCCAGCAAACTTGTGGATGTGTAACCCAGATTTAAATCTTACTGCTTTGGCCAAAGGATTAATGGAACATTTTATAACAAGCTTGTATAATATAACCAAGCCAGCATATTTTACTCTGCAAGTCTCAGACACTTTGTAATGGTGAGCAAGTATCTCTATCCTCAGTTTGCAAGAGGGGAGGGTAAAGCACAGAGAAACTGGATAATTTGACTACAGTTGATGGCAGAACTGGGACGAGCTCCTGTATCACCTGCTGTGAGAGAGCTGCCCTGTGTCACCTCACATGTCCATCCAGTCATACTGGGATAGTGTTCCAGCAATACATCCAGGTCTAGATTGTCTTTTGTTTTACCAAAGTCTAGATCTGTGCATTCGTCAGCCAGGCCTTCTTTTAAGCGTTTGGGCCATGCATCCAAGTGAAACAGTACCTTCTTTTTGGTCTGGTGTTTTAATCTCAAAGTCAAATCAGTTTAGCATAAATTAAATAAATCATGGTTGGCCTGTGTTTTCATGGATTACCTTACTCTGTTCTGCTGTAAGGTTTGTTTGCCTCTGAGTTGCCTGCTACCCAAAGGTCTCACTTGGCTTGTTTCTCTGAACTTGGGCACGTGGTTAAGAGCTGCCCTTGTTTGTCAGTCAATTCAGTGGCTGCTTCTCTGGTTGTGGTAGGGTTGTGAGATAACACAGTTGGAAGTTGAGAGAAGGTGTGTGTGTGTGCATACATGTAGATGCACAAAGAATTGGAGCTTCATGTCATTTTATATTGGCAATATTGTCTGGGGTTTTTTGTGGGTCAGGTAAATTATTAACTGTCATTGAGGAAGGACAGAAACCTTTGGCCTATGTGTTGGAAGTTGTTTCATTGCATTTCTTTGCCAGTTGCTTATTAGATTGTGCACATACTGATGTGGTGAGAATTCACTGTTCTTAAAGAAAGAGACACCTCTATTTCACAGTTTAAAGGGATTTTGTCTTTCTTACACAGTTTTTTCTTTTCAGTTTTTACAAATGTGTTAAAAAAAAAATCTTTTTAAGGTCTGGAGCCATTCAGGATTGGGCCATACACCAACTTCGTTAATATTGGCGAACGCTGCAATGTTGCAGGATCACGGAAGTTTGCTAAACTCATAATGGCAGGCAACTATGAAGTATGTATTTTAACAATAATCTTTATAGCTGATGCTCTGATTTTTCATTGTTCTGTTGCATTGTGTTATTAGTTGTTTGTTTTGCTGGCACAAAGCACTATTCTACAACAGGGTAGATTTAGATTTGATATCAGGAAGAAATTTTTCAGTATGAGGGTGGTGAGACACTGGAACAGGTTGCCCAGAGAAGTTGTGGATGCCCCATCCCTGGAAGTGTTTGAGGCCAAGTTGGATGGGGCTTTGAGCAACCTGGTCTAGTGGGAGGTGTCCCCACCCATGGGACATGGGAACTACATGATCATTAAGGTCCCTTCCAACCTAAACCATTCTATGATTCTACACCAGTTACAAGAGTAAGAAAACAAGGAGCATTTACTTTCTCACTGTCCTTTCTTTCTGTCCTTACCAGCTCCTAATAAATTTGTGAGAAGGGTTTTACAAGAGCTTTTTTTTTTTTTTGACAAGTGTTGCAGTAGACATGACTTTCCATTTTGAATTAAGTTACGCAGCTGATGATGGTTTAGAAAATGTCCTGTTCTGTGCTGTGTCTAGTGGTCGATTTACAGAGGAGGGAGGAAGGAAAGTGGATGTAATCCCCTCTTACAACATGTGGGGTACATCTGACTTGGGATAAATTGTGGCACTGTGCAGCCCTCAATCTTTTCCTCACTTCTCCAATTCTGGTCAGCATTATGGTTGTATCTAATCTTTATATACTTTGATCACTGACTCTAGCATGCTGCATGAGAGTTGCTACGTAATTAGGAGGTAGTTGCTTTCCTGAAACAGCTGCAGAGCAGAAATTAAAAGGCTGGGGGGCTCATTCTTTTCTGGTGTAAATTGTTACTGTAACATTCAAACAAATAGTAAAGTGACATTTCTTGAGAGCTGAGACTCTGCCCCAGAGGATGCTCTACTGTTCTAGTTGATGCAATCAAAACTAAAGCCTTACTTTGTTTTTTAGGAAGCCTGACTCTTAAGCTCTTAAAAGTCATGAAGCAGGTTAGACCTATTAAATAAAGAGAGCTTTAAACACAGGTAGTTAGGGACTCTGAGCAACTAAAAACCTTTTTATTTTTTGTCACAGTCTGCAGAGTGACAAAAAAGAGAAAGCAAAAAGACACGGGTGTTCAGATAATTGTGAGCTGGAGGGAAAGCTTTAGTATATCCTTCTTAGTCCTTGGTGATAATTCTGCAGCTGGAAAAAATGTCAGACAGCCTCCAAAAATGAAGTACTCTGTGTTATAAAACAGCAGAGCTTGTCGTGCAAGACCCTTATTTCATAGCATCACAGAGACTGTTCTCCTGTAATCTTGTGCAGTAAGAAGTCCTTGTTACCATGCAAACCTTAAATCATTCAATTAAGCATATGACCAGCTGTCTAAAATCAATGACACTACCAGCACATTAGGTCTCTGCTGTCATGTTTTTGTGAACAAATTAGTTACTACTTGTGCCATATTAATGACTTCTGTATGTTGTTGTGCATCGCAGACCATTTCCTTATTTTCTTATGGGATGTCTTTACAAATTTTTTTAATTTTTGGCTGCATCTTATTTTGGAGAAGTGAAATGTTATCCTGAGACTGACTAGGCTTTTTTTCTACTGACCATTTTTTGGTTTTTTACTCTCTCCTTTAGGAAGCCCTGGGTGTAGCCAAATTGCAAGTTGAGATGGGGGCCCAGGTTCTTGACATCAATATGGATGATGGGATGCTGGATGGCCCTGCTGCAATGACCAGATTTTGTAACTTGATTTCTTCAGAACCTGATATTGCAAAGGTTGTAATCGAGTTACTCCAAAGCACAATAAATAACATTATATTGAGTTGGAAATTGCCTTTCAGAAAATTTTGATATTGATTTATTTACTAACTGGTTTAGGTGCTTAATAGGCAGATGTAGGTGTCCCCCCAACAGTAAAAGGTAGTGTAAAGGTACTGATCAGAGGGCTGGAGCACCTTTTCTATGAACACAGTCTGAGAGAGTTGGGGTTGTTCAGCCTGGAGAAGAGAAGGCGCCGGGGAGATACGGATATAGCATGGTTTTCAAAGATACTTCTTTGCAATGTGCACTCTCTAAAAATGAGCATCTAATTCAGAAACCCAAGGCAATACAGGGAGAAGTAGAAGTCTCTGTATGATATGTGATGGAGTTGCCATAGAAGCTCTTGAGTTAAATTTGCTCTGAGTTTTGCATTTAAAGCAAAGTGAATCTACCAATACCATCTGGAAACTTTTTATTCGTAAATGCTGATTAATTTTGTGTGCATTTTTGTGTCCAAATGGGCAAACAGCATATGGAACTCTTAATTTATAACTTGTATGTATTCCCCTGGCTTACTTCTCTGTTATTTACAGGTGCCATTATGCATTGACTCCTCAAATTTTTCAGTGATTGAAGCAGGTTTAAAATGTTGCCAAGGGAAATGCATTGTAAACAGCATCAGTCTGAAGGAAGGTGAGGAAGACTTTTTGGAGAAAGCAAGGAAAATTAAGTTGTATGGAGCAGCTGTGGTTGTCATGGCTTTTGATGAAATGGGGCAGGTGAGTGTCACTTTAAAGGAGAGGTATTTTTCTTCTGCAGTACAAGGCTTTCTTACTCTTGTGCAAGACAAAGTGGGTTTGTTTCATTGACACAGGTGATTCAAAGAGGTCTATATAGTCTTAGCAATAGTTTTGTGTTTTTTGTAAGCATTTCTTACGCTGCTCACATGTTCGAGAAATCCAAGTACTGCTCTAAGTCTAGCACAAGAGCATGTCTCTTAGAGTTCAGCCGTGCTGAACTCTTCCTGCCTTCATAGAAGGCTTTTTTAATTCAGAAACTGAGTTTTGAATGAGAGTGGAATCTTTCTGAATTAATGTACTTATGTCAAAAAACACATATTAAACTTTGCATGGGATGATGAAGTGTTGGGAAACAAAATTGTTTTTAATGAGTTGAGTCAAAATTCCAGGTACCGGTGTGGTGATGTTTTTAATACAAAATTCTTATGTATAATTCTCTTCTAATATTTGTGGTGTTCAGATTTTCAGTCTTGAGTTACGGGAACCGTAAATGATTTCTGTGGAGTTTATTTTTTGTTACCTGTAAGCTTCATGTCAGAATTCTTTTTCTCCACTAGGCAACAGAAACAGAAACCAAGATTGCAATCTGTTCCAGAGCTTATCACCTCCTTGTGGAAAAAGTGCACTTCAATCCAAATGATATAATATTTGACCCTAATATTTTGACCATAGGAACTGGAATGGAAGAACATAACCTGTATGCCATCAATTTTATCAATGCTACTAAAACCATAAAAGTAAGCTTATTTTAACTTGAAGTATTTTGCTGAGATTACTTAAAGACCCAAAACACCACAAAACAGAACACCTCCTGCCCCCAAACAACAACAACAAAACACTACTGCAAAATGATACGCATTTTAAATTAGCAAGGGGGACTGTTCTTCTGAAGTGCAGCCAATATTGCTGTATTTCCAGTAGAACTTCAAATAGTTCTATAAATACATTTCAGTCCATTATCTCTACTGTAAATATATTAATTAAATGAGGTAATGATCACGTTCATGTTCTAACTAAAAGGACCTCTTTGAAGGTACGTGAAAGCTGCCTTTTTAAATTAATACAGTTTCCATTACCGTGGAAGGGATTTGTGCAGTAGCCTGACTTTCTATTTAGCCAAATGTGTGTAAGGAAATACAGCAGTGAAGAGCGTCACCTGCATATAGCTAAGGAAGCTGCACTGTTGTGTTTCACAAGGCAATTTGATTGGTCTGGAGATGCTCTGTCAGTCTGGGGCTTGAACACCCCACAGGCTATTTTGTCACTCCAGGGCTTCTGGGAGGGAGGCTGTGCCCTTGACGTTAGCTGCTCAGCTACAGCCTGCTCCTGAGACGTGCAAGCAGGCAGGTTGGCTGCTCCTGTTTCCAGAGGAGTGGGGGATGGAAGAGCCACGAGTAGGTCTGCATGGGGAAAATCTGAAATGCTGCTGTAGGAGGACTGATACGTTTAGAATAGCACCTATGACTATGGAAACTGTGGTAGTTGCTTAAGCATAACTAGGCTGGATCTCACCTTTTACTTCTATATTTTTCTACAGAGATTTTAATTGCTTTTTATGAATTTGAGTAACCAGAAGGATCTGAAACAGGGAAGGGAGAAAGGATGTGTAGCTCACGCACTGCAGCGCAGGGGCCAACTGTTTTACGACAGAATGCTTTGCTTAGGTTTCCTTTTTGCAAAGCCCTTTTCTAAAAATCTACATGCAATTCCTATAGGAAACACTGCCGGGAGCCAGGATAAGTGGAGGTCTTTCCAATCTGTCTTTCTCCTTTCGAGGAATGGATGCCATTCGAGAAGCAATGCATGGGGTGTTCCTTTACCACGCAATTAAGGTATAATGTGTTTTTGGCTTCCATATGTTTGCGCTTGGCATATGTGCAGTGCTATGTCTTGACAGCCCTGGTTGGGGGATTCTGTATGATTTTTTTTCAGTGTGGCATGGACATGGGAATTGTGAATGCTGGGAATCTGCCAGTGTATGATGATATCCACAAGGAATTGCTACAGCTGTGTGAGAATCTAATCTGGAACAAAGATCCTGATGCGACAGAGAAACTTTTACATTATGCTCAGGTAACTTCCAATTTTAAGCTTTTAATAGTAGCTAGCTTAGCACCTGGGTTTTAACACCTGCCTGCTGATGATAGGTAGTCCAGCCTATAAACTGCATGTGTAATCTAACAGTGGGTGTTAGAAGTTAGAAATGATATTATAAGTGGTTTAGTTGCTAATGTAAAATAAAGTGTGAAATCTGTGATAGGTTGAGCCTCTCCAGTTTCATAGGTGCCTTGAAAGATCCTGCGCCAGAGTTCTTCATATGCTTCAGGAGAACAAACTGTGTAGGGTTCTCTTTTAAAAAAAAAAAAAAAAAAAAAAAAAAGCCAAACCCCAAACAAAACCAATAAGAAGCAAAAAATCCCAACCAAACTCCCCCCCGACCAAAAAAACCCTCACAAACAAACAAAAACCAAATAAAAAATGGAAAAAGCCAACCCACAGCCGAAGCAAATGTTGGTGCTGGAGCTTAATTGACAAGTACGCTGTGGGAGACAAAGAGTAAATCTGTCTCTCTGGTGATAATGGTTTGCTTGGAGTATATGTAAAAGGTGAAGTAGTTGCTTGCAATTCCTGGCTGTGCCATAGACTTGCAGTTCATGTAACTCATGTCAAGAGTGAGGATCAGCTATTTTGTGGTTTTGAGATGCTATAATGACAGTGGTGATAAAAGACAAAGATTACACACCTGAAGGTTTCCAGTCTATCAGCCTTAAGATGGCTGGTGAAATCCTGTTCTGAACAGAATATACAGCAAAAATCTCTCTGCGTTAGGTGGCTCTTAGATTTAAGTGCACAAAAAGGTTTGCATGCCAGTTTTGTAGCTCCTGGAGGTATTATTTCTGTGCACAACTTCATTTGGTTTTGTAGTTTGCCCTATGGTGGTGTGTGCTTTTTAGGAGCAATGGCAACATGTTGAAAACCAGTACAGGAAGACTCTCCCTATCCCTTGTGCTCAGGCTATTTTAGATGGTGCTCTTAGTGTCTATGCAATTCACGTGGGAGTGATCTTGTCTGTATAAGCAGAATTTTACCATTAAGGTATTCAGGGTTGCATAAAGAGAAAGGAAAAAAAAAAAAAAGGAGAATTAGAAAGGGATTGCTTAAGCAGTGTTTCTGGAGAAGGTAGAATGTGAATTTAAATAGAGCACGAAAAGTAGAACTGGAAGTGGATGACAACCGACTCCTAGGTCTAGAAGTTTGGGAAGCCATTGTTGGAATCTCTGCTCTTATTCAGGGGGGTAGTTTTATTGTGGGAGTAAAACAGCCCCCAGTTGCAAAAAAGAGAGACACACTCAATTCAAAATATCTTTAAAAGCTTTATAAAGTTTATTAAAAGCTCCAGTTTTCACTGGAGCTAAGCATCCTGATTTGGGTTTCATCTTGGCTCTGGACAAATGTGGGAGTCTAAATAGATAGTCACAGCCAATGAGAAGGATTATAACATAAGGTTTTGGAGGTTCAGGCATATTTCAAAATATTTATTCAGACCTTCCTCTGGTATAGTGGAATTGAATAGCTCTAAGTTCTTTTGTCCATAGGTTTGGGGTTTTTTAACACAAAAGTGTACTCATCAGTCAGTAAGTGCATATATTCTTTTTATTTTCAATTGCTGCAGTTTATTCTGCACAAAGAACATAGAATGTGCAGTCCCATTTTGCAAGTATCGCACCTCTAACAGAGCACCAGTGAAGTTTCCTCCTAGTTCCTTCAGGTAATAGTAATGTACCTTGCCAGTTGCTTGAGTGCTAGACCTGTGGGGAAAAATGAGGAATCTAATCCGTGCAGAATTAGGAGATCAGTCTTCATTTGAAGTTGGAGATTAAAAAAGATTTTACATAAAGCGTATAGCTGCAGACATTATTAAACTGAAACTTTGTCCTGTTTACAGCAATGGAAGTTGTGCTTCCAAAGGCAGGTTTTTTCATCCTCAGCATGCAGTATAAGTATCCTGTTTTTAAAGATCTGCATGTAGTGCTTGCTACTGTGGTCTCTGCATGCCCACCCTTACAGCTTCGCGGGTTATTTTTAGGTTGGAATGGTTCCCTTGCTAAAGTGTCTGGCCAGAGGTTGAGGAGCGCTTGGTACCTTTTCATTGAATCACAGAAGGGTTGAGGTGGGAAGGGACCTCTGAAGGTTATCTAGTAGAACCCCCCTGGCTCAGAGCAGGGTCAGCAAGAGCAGGTTGCTGAGGGACATGTCCAGTTGGGTTTTTAATATAACTAAGGCTGGAGACTCTACAGTCTCCCTGGGCAACATTTTTCTCCTCCTTCCGTTGCCTTTTTATAAACTAGATGCATGAGGGCAATAAGATTTGGCAACAAGAAGCTGTGAAGTTAGCTAGCATTCACATAAACATGAATGAAAACTTGTTCTGATTTCTGTTCCCATGAGTGAGATCTTGTTTCCATGACTTTTCCCATGGCTTTGTCTTTAAAAACTTGCTGATGAGCACTCAAAAGTATAGAATGGTCACAAGGACCGAAAAATGTCAGATTATGTCAAATAAGCAAGGGAGGAAAAGAAATTACTTGCCTCAAGTGTGGTGGTTGATGTAATGGATAGCGTGCTCTTCCATGAGCCTTCCTGGGGTTGGTGCTTATGACCTTTCTTGCTTTGTGAAGCCCTTTTGACCTTTGTATTCACAGCAAAGGAGAGTGTGAGGCAAAGAGAATATCCAAGGCTTTGGGACAAGTCTATGTGCATGAGAAACGGTAGTTTGGTAGGCCGCTTGATTGAAAACACATCTGTGATATGGAATAACATAACCTATTCCAGCAGAAACTGAATTAGTGCCAAATTAATTAGAATTTTAAAATTAAGTGTAGTGTGTGGGCTAGAAATCGATTTAAATTACATTCCCAGAAGTAAAACCCTTAGGATTAGTCATTTCATCATTTTTAAGAGCATGAAAATTATTAAACTGCTCCCTTTTTTTTTCCTTTACTTTTTTTATTTTTTTACTTTTTCTTTGTTAATTTTGTTTACATTTTCATTGAGGTATATGCTCTTTGGGATGTAGATCCCCTGAGTGCCTTAAGTACATCACAGGTATTTGCAGTATGATTTGCATGTATATAAAAAAACCTTTTGAATAATCTAAAATTATTTTATGGGTCAGTTCTTGAAATTATCCCCGCTTTTCTAAAAGTGAAGGTTGTAGTTGTACTTTTTATGATTGCAAGCTCCTATGGATGTTTCTCCTTCTCAGAATCATGCCCAAGGAGGAAAAAAAGTTGTACAGACCGATGAGTGGCGGAAAGGCTCTGTGGAGGAAAGGCTGGAATATGCTCTCATAAAGGTGAATCTGTGCAGAAAATTGTCCTACCCTTCAGCTCTCAGAGACATGATCTCAGCTCAGACTTTAAGGGAAGCTTTTGGCTTTAAAAATTCTTCAACTGCCATTCTTTTGAAAGCTATTAATTAATAATAGATTTAATGAACATATCTAACTAACTTTAATAACAGAGAAAATTGTGGTGATTTTATTTAAACTTCAGAAGTTGAAGTCCTTGACCCTTAATATTTTATTCCACTAGTGTTGGTAGGAACATACTGCTTTTACTTTGTAACGTGTTGCTTTTAATTTCCAGGAATTTGGTTCATTACGAGTTCTGCCCTGAGTGGCACTTGCGCTAAGGAAGCAATCTTTGAATGTCTGGGTTTTTTTGTGACATGGTTAAGAAAAACAAACCAACCTTTTAATACTGGCAACTCTTGCTTTGAATAACTTTATATGCAGTATTTTATTTCCTAAGAAAACCTATTTTAAATACACATCTGAGGTATTCTTAAAGACTAGCAGTATCTACAGTATCTGTTTGTACTTTGATTGTGATTTTTGGGGGGGTGGGGGAGAAGGCAACTAAATAAAAGCTGTATTTCTAGCAAGATAAAAGCTTCTCAATTTTTTTCCAGGGCATTGAGAAGTATGTTACTGCAGACACAGAAGAAGCAAGATTAAATCAGGGAAAATATCCTAGACCTCTAAATGTAATTGAAGGGCCTTTGATGAATGGTATGAAAATTGTTGGAGAGCTTTTTGGTGCTGGAAAGATGTTTCTGCCTCAGGTAAAGAGAAAATGATTTCATATATTTTCCTATTCTGCAAAAACCAGCATTGTAAAATGTAGCCAAAACATTCTACGCTGGCTGTTTTTTCAGATGTAGCACATGAATTGGGAAAATTCAGGTGATGCTAAGAAGCAGCCCTGTTTTTCCTTTACTGTGGAACTTGACTTTCTATATGTAGTTTTATGTTTGTTTCCTCTCTTACTGAGTGCTTTTGCTTTATTTGAAACACAGTTTTAAGTCTGGACCCATGAAAGAGAGAAAAAAGATTCAAATAAAAATTGCTGGGTTTAGCACCATCCAAGTCTGGACCTGTTTGTAACTTCCAATTCTGTTGTGAGTGGTCGGAGAGGTTGCGCTGTGAAAGCAAGTGTCGTGTGTACGCCCTTAGTCCAGTAGGGCCAGCAGCCTGCTACCACAGAATGCTCTGCAAAGCTGGAGTCTGGGTTTGCAGATGAAAGGTTTTTTTGTTGTTTGAATGGATATGAAAGAAAGCTGTGAGAAATGTGAGGCTATTCCTATACCTGATCTTTATTGTTTATTTTCCCTCCCTCTGTTTATCTATGCAGGTGATAAAGTCTGCTCGAGTTATGAAGAAAGCAGTCGGGCACCTTATTCCCTATATGGAAAAAGAAAGAGAAGAAAGGAGAGCTGAACGAGGCAGCATAGAGGAAGAGGCAAGACAGTCCTTTGTGCTGTAAATCTCTTGTAGCTTGCCATGACAAAAATGGGAATTATTTTTTGCTAATGACATTTATTCAGCTTTCATGCTGGAGAGCTGATGCAGTCATATGGAAACTGAAAATCTTGGCATAATTTGAAATAGGTCTGAAATTCATAAAGTGCAGATTTTGTGGAACTCTGCTTGGTGTGTGCCTAAGCTGTTTTCACAAGTTTCCTGAAGAATGCCATAAGCCTTTTTTGGCCCTTTATACCTTTATATATTTAATTCCAGTGTTAGTTATTTATGTCACTTCTAACTTTATATCAAATTTTGCCATTTGCTTCTACTGCAGCTGCCCTTACTGAACTATGAACTCCCTTTTGCACGTTCAAAGCCTGTTACCATGTTTCTCTTTATTCAGCTCTTCCCTGCCCTCCACCCCTGACCACTCTCCCAGCTAAACAAACATAATTCTTCCATCCTTTTTCTTCACAGATCGTGACTTCAAGACCTCTCATTATAATAGAATAGTATGCTCATTGCATGTGTAGCCATGACCAAGTTGCAGGGGACAAGTGTTTATGAAAACAGGATCTGAATATAGTTGTCTTTTCATATGTGTGTTTTTTCCACCAGTTTCTGAAGACTACTTTTTATATAATCTAAAAAATATATATATGATTGAAAATATCCAATGGTTTTCAGGTCCTTGTGGGTCTTTCCTTTGTAGCATTTACTGTTTAATTGCCAACAGTTGGCCTGAGAATAGTTTTATCACCTACCTGTGCATATACTTGAAGTAATTTCTTCCAAATTTGGTTAATGGAATATGTGATAAGAGCATTGGAAAATGAATATATAGGTTGTCTCTTGTTCCTCCATGCTGACAAGATTCTATTCAATAGAAAAGAGTTCAGACAAAATCCCCTTTTAAGTACTCATGTCTGCTGTTTCCTACTATATTTATAGTGTGATAGGTACTTACAGTTTTGGTTGTTAAATATTTTTCTTCTTCTCTTGTCTTTGGTTATCAAATTTAGGTTCGATATGCATTTACTTTTCTTTAGTCCTGCGGAACCTTACCTTGTCTTCATGAGTTCTCAGAGATAATAGTTATTATCAGAATCCGGTATTTAACACACACACAAAAAGGATGAATAGCAGAATTTCTCTAAACTGTGATATTTGTATATTTCCTTTGGTTTCTGTTCTGTGGATTTTTGAATGGTTCCTAGTTCTTCCCTTGGAATCTTCTTACACTATATCTTTCCATTTGCTGTGGATCTGTTGTGTGATTGTCCATCTTAAATGTAATGAATACAGCAAATGTTTTAGAAAGAAAAATGACCTGATAATCAAACCTGACTGATCTTAATGGAAGAAGGAGAATGCCTAGTCTCTTTTCCCGTGCTCTTTCTGAATGTGAAAAAGGTGTCTTCTCTCCAGTATCTCAAGCGGATTTGTTCTCTGGCTGTCATGAGTCACCTTTCTATGTGTCATCTATCTCCTGCTCATGCTGTTCTTTTTTTATTTTAATTCAGATGACAGTGCCGGTATTTGGCACCTTCTGGTTTGTTCTGATGCTATTTGAAGTCAGTGAAAATCATTACCAAAATCATTACCCCATTGCTTCCATGGGCACTGCATTAGGATCTACTGTGGCACTTAGGATCTCTGGCACTTAATTCTCTGGCTAAAAAGAAGTGAAATGGAATTGAGAGGTTCTTAAAAATATAGCAAGCAATGTGAAGAGATTGTCAGATATTCTGCATGGCTGAGGAGTGCAGGAGGGAAAAAGTACGGCTTCTATCTTCCTGCTTCCTCTATCTTCTGCTGGGCAAGGGGCGTAGTTCCTTCCTCTTCAAAAAAATATTGTCACTGTATAGAGAATTGGTGAGAGAGGAAAAAAAATAGCTGCATTTATCTCCAAAGTTAATGTTGACTTGAAGGAAAAAGATTTGCACACTGTGGTAGCTGATGCGTCTGATGTTACCCAGGCTACTGTAACCTCCAGGACAGTTTTAGTCACAGACGGCCAGGAAATGCAAAGCATTGATAGTTACGTTTGAGGATAAATAGCTGTGGCTGTGGATCTCTTATCAAGATTAAAAAAATGCAAAGCCCTTTGGATGTGTGCCCAGAACTCGAGGACCTCCTTGCTTGAGACAATTGAAATCACAGTGTACCCGAAGTAGGGTTTATTTTAAGTAGTGTGTGCTCTTGCCCATGTTGTTTGCTGCCCAGCGCACGTTTTCCTTCTTCTCATGTGCAAATCCTTTTTTTTCTTTTTTTTTTTCTTCTTGGATATCAATCACTAGTTAAATCATCAGTAGTTACTAGGTATGATACATGTGGGCAGCACTTTCTGTTCTTCCCCCAGTCCTTGATTAATCTCTTTCCCCAGTTTTATCTTGCATTGCAGCAGTATATTTTCAGCTGCAAATTTTTTTATTGCTGTACTGAGATGGCTAACTTAGACCTCCATTTTGCCTTCTGTGTTCTCCGATCTCCTGTAAAGCAGGAGCACTGGGGAGATAATACGTTCTAGTAAACAGCAACATTGGTGGGGATCCAGGGATTTTATTCAAAAAATGTGTTAGGACCATGGGAAATGCTAGTATCACTCTTGGTAATATATAAAGGCTTTTTTCCCCCCAGAAAATTGCAACTACAGAAGGCAATGTAGGTTGATGAAGTAGAGAGCTACTCGGTGCTGTCCAGAAATATAACATGCTTCATAGTAGGATCTAATCCTCCAGTTCTGCCATCTGCAAAGGAGATGAGATACTGGCTGGAAAAAATATTCTGTAATTTCACAAAGAACATGCTCGGGTCTCCACTTTATTTAAATTCTGTGCAATTTAAGTAGTCTGTTACTGGCATCTGATCCTGCACTGACTCAAACATGGCACTGTGATAACCTGGAGCTGCTCCAAATGACAACACTGATTATACAACTAAAAATGTATCACACAGGCCTGTGTCTTGGTGGAGAATTGCCGTAGGAAGTTCCAGTGTTGCCCTGCCGGTAGGCCCCCTTAGTCAGGGCTGAATGCTGTGTAGCCTAGGACCAGTTTGTGACAGTACAGCTTCTCTTCTTCAAGGAGATCCTTTTTCCAGCCTGTTCGTTCAGCTTGGGTAGTCTGAAGTAGCCCGATCACCACGCTGAAGTGTTTCCCTTACTATTTGCATTGCATAAAAAATCAGTTTCTTCTGCTTTTGCTAATTCCTCTCATTCTTCTCAGCACTGCATTGAAAGATTGTTCTGGATGCGCAAACAGGCATGTAATTATAAGTGTTTATAACCTTTTGTTCTAAATATTTAATCTATTTAAACTCTTTATTGGTGAGGTTTATATTTGGAGCAGAAGTACCTTAGGAGTTCAGTTATTGCACTGCACAAAATGCTATCCAGATCTGAAATTTTTTATCTGTTTTGGTTTTTTTTAATGCAGATTTTTGAATAACATGCATGCAATTTGCAAGAATAATTCTTATGCAAATTTTTATTACCTAGATCTTTTAAAATAGTTTTTAATATTGACTATATTACCTCTACTATGCTTTGCAATGGCTTGTGCTACAATAGGATTCTTGGTCATGGATTAGGATTGTGCTGTTGAAGGATCTGTGCAAACGTACTGAGGCTGCCAAGTAATTAAACTCTTGTGCTATTTGTTCAATTTTCAGGATCCTTATCACGGTACAATAGTACTAGCAACTGTGAAAGGAGACGTACATGATATCGGCAAGAACATTGTGGGAGTTGTTCTGGGCTGCAACAACTTCAGGTAAAGAGACTAACGTTAGGTAGCTGGGAACACAGCTGTATAAGGCTAACTAATTAATATCAGATCATGCCAGCTATTACTAATGGGGAGGCAAGAGGCAGTATAGCCTCCTCCTTTAATACTTTTTTTGCTAATAAATTGGCATCTGAGGTGAATACAGTTGAACATCAACTGAAATGTCAATGAGAGCATCAGGTTTTGTATTTGTTTTATATTAGTTAAATATAATAAGTATAATGTCTTCAACATGTAAGTATAATGTCTGGAAAAAATCAGATAAGACAATTGTAGTAGGCAAGGCTACATGTGTGTTGTGTTGGGAAAAAGGAAGTCTTGTGAGATTCGAATGAACCTTTTAATATGTTTTTCAAGCTCTTTGTTAACTATAAGGTTTAAAAAACTCGCTGGGGTATATTTTTATTAAATAAGAGATGAAGTTCTTGTTCTGTTTCTGAGCTTGAAAAGATACAACTTCAAGAAAAGTTAGCTTTTTCAAGGCCTGTGTACGTGCAGCAGGGTTGGCAACAGTGTTGGAATGAACAGCCACGTTTCCATCAGAGCCCTTTGTCAAGCGTCTGTCAAACGTTGTGCAAAGGTGAATCTGCTTTGGAACTCTGTTTTACCATTCATTCCTTTAGTTTTGTTTTTGACTCGGGGCTGTAATTAGCTCTAAATGAGCCAAAATGGTCTCTTTATTTTAAAACACAAAGCCACTAGTAGTGCTGTATATATGCAGTATATTCCGTTTCATTATCTCTTGAAATTTTGTCGATTGGTTTCAGGCTTTCTTGGGCTTTATTTAGACTTACTGAACTGAAGCCATAGTGTTTTCTGTCACCAAGAGTGTGATTGAGATGGGATGAAGCTAGCAGGCTGGGGTGGCTTACTTGGAAAAAATAAAAACCTTGGCAATGGCTAGGGTTTATAGGAATAAAATACTAGCAAGGGAAGTGCAGTGTCTCATTTCATAAAATGTATGCTTTAGTAAGAGAAAAAAAACCCTTAATGTGAATCACTTTATGTTCCTGACATGTGATGTTCACAAAACCTTTTTGTATTGTCCAAATAACTTCAGAAATGCCACCACTATTGGTTGACCCTGGTAGGCAGCTAGGCACAACACCGCCATGCACTCGCTTCCACCCAGCCAACCTCAGTGGGTTGGGGAAAGAGGAAAGGAAGAATAAAAGCAAGAGAAATTGTGGGCAGAGATAAAAAATGTTTAATGCGTGAAGAAGAAGTGGAAGTAGAGAGAAAGAAAAAACAAAACAAGTGATGCAAAGGCAATCACTCACCACTCCTCATGGGTAGACTGTTCATGAGCAAAAGATGGCTAACCCCCACTAAACCCCTTCCTCTCCCTTTGTATTGCTGAGTGTGACATCATATGCTATGGAATATTTCTTTGGTTAGTTTGCACCATCTGCCTGGTTGTGTCTACTCCCAACCTCTTGTGTACCCCCCAATCTATTCCCTGGGGATTAGAGTGAGAAACAGAGAAGGCCTTGATGCTGGGCAAATACTGTTCATCAGTAGTTAAAACATTAGAGTGTTATCAGCATTGTTTTGGTCACAAATCTAAACCACAGCACCATGCCAGCTGCTATAAAGAAAACTGACTCCATCTCAGCCAGATTCAGTACAACCACAAAAAAAAAAAAAAGACAAAAAAAAGCCTTTTACACTTGAATTTTCTTATCTACTGTATCATTTGGAACTCTGATGCATTGAAAATTTTGCCAGACCCAGAGGTATTTCCAATATTAAAATGCTCAACAGAGGCCTTAAGAGAAACAAACAAACAAAGTCTCAAATTTATCTTTAATTTTAGGTCAGTTATTTACAGTAAGAGTACTGTATTTGCCCTTGAGCAGAAATTTGACATGTTTGTTTTTTTTCAAAGAATCTTGTGTCATCTCACTTCTTTTCACAGAGTTATTGATTTAGGAGTCATGACTCCATGTGATAAGATACTGAGAGCTGCTGTTGAGAACAAAGCAGGTATAGAGAGATTTCATTAGTACTCCTGAATTGTTTGATTTTAAACCCCACTCACATTTTTTATTGCTACTCATTGCTGCATTGCTGTGCTGTCTATGATTTGGTCAGACTATCTTCAGGTAAATCAGAACTTTTGCATTAACAATTGTAGTTATTTAGTATTTAGCACTTCTGTGAAACCCAGGCTGAGGCATTGAAAACCTGTATCAAAAGGAAAACTGCAAGAGAGATGTTTTAGTATTTGCTTTACGGATGGATAAATGGAGACTTGGAAAGGTTAGATAACTTCATGTTGGTTCTTAAATCAGTAAAAGAACTTGGCATTCAGCATGCCAGATCAGGGAGTGTGAAATCAGGACTGAATTGTTCTAATAAATAATGAACTTTCTGAAACAAGTTACAGTTGCTTTGAAACAGTCTACTGCATCTTGGAAAAGACGAATTGTGTGGAACATAGGTGGTGAAGTTGAAAATGTTTGCTGTTTCTGAGAGCACAGCTTATAATTATTTTGTCTCATTTCCCACCTCAGTGCCGAACTTCTGAGGTTGCTAATCAGAAGTACTATATATTTATTGCTGAAACTAGAGCAGTAGGTGTTCAGCAGCTGTGAAGACTGCTTGAGGAAAATCCTAAACTGGGCATTTGGAATCACTTTCATTCTTGGAAAGCTTTCACTTTTTAATTAGGTCAAACCTTGCTTTTAGACTAGCAACTACCCTGCTTTTTTATCTCACTATTTTCTGTCTGACGCATGAAGTTATCTGATGGATGAGAGAAATGCTTTCTGTAATAATTTCTGTGATATTCTGGAGTGGATTTGCTAAACCTTTTGTGTATGTCTGTTTGTAAATTTGCAATAGATATAATTGGCCTGTCTGGTCTCATCACCCCTTCTTTGGATGAAATGATTTTTGTCGCCAAGGAAATGGAGAGATTAGCAATAAAGATTCCTTTGCTGATTGGAGGAGCAACTACTTCTAAGTAAGATATCTCGGTTGGGAAGAAGGGGAATGTGTACGAAAATAGCATTAACTAGGGAAAAAGAAAAGTTATAGCTATTTCTCTCTCCCTTTCCCTTGTTTTCCCCTAGCACACATACTGGTATGTATATACTTAAGACTGAATGTTATTTCCTTATATCAGGAGTCCTAGAATATAGGAGTAAAATGTAATTGGGATACAACAAGTAATGGACATCTTAATGCTCACAAAAATGAAATGTTTATGGATTTTGCAAGTGTATATTGTATATGGAAGTATTATGTTTCCTTCTAAAATGTCACACACATACGCATACAGTTCTTTTCTTCTTAAGGGGTTGAATAATCCGTTTCAATTCACCAAAGCATTGAGAAAATGCAGGATTTTGAGCCTAGAAATGGTCATGTTGACATCAGGGAGCTATTACCTTTAGGAAAGTTAATGTATTTTCCTGGATCACTGTTCAGTACTGTGCTGATCGGGTTGAGACCCCAGTCCTGTTCAAGCAGGCTGGTAGGGAATAAATTCTAGCTGCTTGCCTTGAAACAGTTACCATTTTGCTTTTGATAGACTGAGCTTTCCTGTTGAGATCTTGTTCTCTCAGATCTGTTCAAGTGAAATAATACAGCTGCTGTGATGTCCTGAAGACGAGTGTTGACAGCTCACTGACACCTAGTATTAACATTACCACCAATATGTTTTAGGCATGTGTAATGGCCTTGGGTCACGCTTTGCTAACTGGTTTATGTACAATATGCTTGGGCAGGTGACAGCTCAGAAGACTGCAGAGGTCGTTTCTTGCATAACTAGAAGCTGTTAGCAGTGTTGCTTTCTTTATCATAGCAGCACGTGTTCTAGCAGAACCATTAGCTCAATGTATTTTGTATTTTTGGCCTTAGCAAATTGCCCCATAATTTGACAGGGGGAAAAAAAAAGGCTTTATTCTAACTGGAGGTCTTAGGAGAGCCCTTTCTTGAGATCTTTTTAGTGTTTGTACGCAGAGCATTATGGCCTAGTAACTGATGTCAAATACCAGCATCAAACAGTATTGTAGAATTTATCCAGAGAGCTGAATTTTGCCAACAGCAAGGCAGCACTAGTTTTATCCTTGAATATGTACATTACTGAAGAATATATGTATAATTTCGTATACATAAATAACAATTTTATTCATGTGAACTGTATACAAATACATACTTAGGCATATGCCCACGCACATACAATTTCCATAAAATATATGTCAAGTAAATATATTCTGTACGGAAGACTGGATTGGCAATACATATTTAATTTTACATCCACAGTCTTAAGTTTAACTTCATGTGTGCATTCTGGAAGGTTGTGTACGTGTCAGAGGTTGCTCACGAAGAACCATCTACACTTTTTCTCTGTAATAAGTAGGCATTGTTATCTAAAATAAGGAGACCATAAGTGCTTGGAAGGATGGAAAGTGAAGTTAGTTTGAATGAGAGAGAGGGGCTGGCTTTTGTCTACAGAATCTACGTAAAAGATTTTCTTCATAACTTACAATGATGAGCTTTGCATTCTTACTGTACTGCTTTGGTAAATTCAGATGCTGACAAATAATGATGACAGTTTTGTTGTGGTAATGTTTATTTTTAAAAAATATAAAAATGAATATGTACTAGTTGATAAAGTGCCATTGTAAGACCATGCCCTGTTTGTTTCCTGTCTGTTCCTGTCAAGATAGAAAATACAATATACATTTCTAAAAAATAGAGCTGCCAAGATCAAAAGTGCATCGTCTAGATGTAAATTAAGAAGCTTCTGGACAGTTGGTTACACAGCTGTATTGCACAGTCATCAGTAACCTCCATGGCCAAGTGCTTAAAATATTTGCCAGAACCTGAAGAAAAATGAGATCTTATCTTTGCTGTGGAAGACCTCTTCCGGGGTTCTGATTTAAATTAATTTAAAAAATGATGTTTGACTGTAGCATTTAAGAAAGCAAACTGAGCTTTGGTCTGCAATGTCTTCATTCCTGCACTTGCTTGCACAATTTGCCAGGACTCTGAGCAACAGGGGTAGCCAGCTGCATTTCACATGATAGCTTAGGCCTCGGTTTAGGATTCCAAACTTTAATTTGATCAACAAAGTACTATCATATAGTGATTTTTCATTATATGCTGAAGTATTTCCATGAGGATTGGAATATGAGTAAGTGATAAATAATTGGATGAATTGGGAGGTTTTTATGTGAATGACTTGACTGATCAAGCAGGTGCAAGTTTGTAATATTTATTGCCTACTGGCAGAATTCCTTCTTCAGGTGAGTAGAGAGCTTGTGCCTCCGGCTTTGAAGTAGAGCATCATGGAAATGCAGTAATCATCACTGAAATATGTTAATGCTAATCCATAGACCCAGAGACTAGCATGTGGGAGGGAAAAATACAAGATGAGCAAAAAAGATTAAGAAAAAATAGGCTTAGTTTGGAACATTCTCACTGCAATTTCCTGAGACTCAAACTAATGAGCTGCTGATTTTCAGTCAGCTGGTAAGACAGTGAGGGAATGTGAGTTGGCACATTATTTATGAAGCATTTTGATACTCTGAAGAAAAGTGCTTATGTACCTATTATTGAACTCTGTTTAATTATCCATGCATAGCAGATGGATGAATTGCTTTCTTCTTTTGAAGTTCTGGTCTATGCATTAAGTCAGGATTTATTCTGATGGGGGTTTTGTCTGTTTTGGGGTTTTTTTTTGTTTCTTTCAGTTGTGAAACGTTCACTCTTTTTCTTTTTCATTGAAGAACACACACAGCTGTTAAAATTGCCCCACGATATAGCGCACCTGTAATTCATGTCCTGGATGCATCCAAGAGTGTTGTGGTTGTAAGTTCTAAATCATAGTTTCTCATTCATGCAAAAATATATGCCCTGTTTTTCTGTTCTGCCTCTCATCCTTTCCTCTAAGGCTTAACGTTATGGCAGAAAATTGAAGAGGTACAACAGAGACCGGTTTCTAAACTCCTACTGCTTCAGTTATTTTTTTGCTGCCACGTGGTTACCTCATCTGACTTGTGCCAATTATTGTCACTGGGTACCTTTATTTAAATGCCCATTTCTCTCGTGAGGGTGACATGATTCATTCTGAGTCCTAGACTGTAGTTTTGACGTGTTTTATAGCAAAGAGCAATGGGATTAAATGTGATATATTTCTGCAGTTAGTGCTATGGCAACATCAGTACTGTGAAACATCTGGATGGAGTTTCTGGGATGGATGCTCTCTCTGTCAAAAAAATGGGTAGCCTTAGCTGGAAGATACCTGCTGGAAAGAAGTAGGCGAAGCTGTGTGGTGTTTCTATGACTATTCAGTCTCTAAAGTCTTGGAGTGTTCTTCTCTCAGGTCTTTCTAGAGCCAGATTTGGCTCTGCTAATATTACCTGTGTAGTAGGGCAGTACTCTGTCACAATCACATTCTTAAATATTTTTTGAACCTAGCTTGCAAATTAGCAGTAAAGCTTAGTTTAGTGTTGTCAAGAGTAATTGGAAACGAGTTTGAAAGACAGATAGCTTAGCCTGAAGTGCATACTCGGTCCTTACTATAGTGTGTTCAAGTATGGTACTCAGCGCTTTCTCTTTACATTTTTCAGTGCTCCCAGCTGTTAGATGAAAGTTTAAAGGATGATTTCTTTGAAGAAATACTAGAGGAATATGAAGAAATTAGGCAAGAACACTATGAGTCTCTCAAGGTACAAATAAAATTGCTCTAGCTTCTTTTCTTGAGTGGTCAGTACTTGCCTCATTACTAGCTCTCACTTTCAGCTCCTTATAAAGACCTTCAGGTGTATTTGTGCTGGTTTAAAACATGCAGTAGAATTGATGGAAAAGTTCTAGAAGTGCTTATAAAATCAAATTCTATAACCTATAAGGGAAAATTCTGAATGAGTCTAACACATGCTTGGTAAATTCTTGGTTGTTCTCAATGGACAATCTCCATGAAGCTGGACGTCATGTCAACTTAACCGCCTTACAGGAGACCAGTGCTGTCCTGGAGCAGTAGCTGGAAACAGGGAACTGCATGGGGTAACTAAAATGGCACTGGTTGCTTTTGCTGGAACTAAGCCACACTCTATTGAGTACTTTACAACACCATGCTTTCCTGATGTGTTCATATTGTTTAGGGATCTGAGCAGTCTCAAAGTAGAGAGCTGAGGCTGGCATTTGAGGAAGCTGAAGAGAAGGAAGCAATGGAATGTGGAGGTGGACTGTACAAATTAAGAATAGGAAACAACATATAACTCTTCTGAGGCCATCTTTGTTAATAAACATGGAAGCAAACTGAAAGTCATCTGGCGCTTACCTGTTCTCTTCACAACGAAAGATAAATCTTGAGGCCTCCTGCTGAGGACATTTGGCTTAACCAAGTCTAAGTCTGTCTTTGCACAGGGAACCAGTCCACTAAGCTGAGGTCAGTGAGTGCAGCACTCTCCTTTAAGCAGAGGTCAGCACTGAATTCATGGGCCTTACTAAAGTTACTGTAAACTTCCTGTGCCTTTCAGAAGAGCCAGTAATTTCCCCAGAGGCGTGCTGCAGCCACTGGTGGTGGTGTCACTGCAGTCTTAAGCTTTTTGCAGGCAGTAGGAGAGTATCTTGCTGAACCTGTATTTTCATGTAATTTGAAGTAATAAAGGAACTTCTGATGTAGTTCAGATGAACTAGAAATCTTGCAGGCCAGTTTCATTAGACGTATATGGGAAAAAATAATGGTATGGTTGTGATGCAATCTTACTTTACACTTGTGAACTGGGAGTTGTTGGAACTGAAATCTCCAGTTGTCAGATTTGTCCCAAAGACCATTTTGAGTAAAACTCTACCACCAAGACAACAGTTACACTTTATCTGTCTGAAAGACGGCTGACTTTGAAATTATCCTTTGTGTTCATACAGGAAAGAAGATACTTGTCTCTCCAGCAAGCTAGAAGAAAAGGTTTCCATAATGACTGGTTATCAGGCCGTAAACCAGGTCAGTTTAAATGTTATTGTTTGTTTTTGCTGTGCTTTTCCTTTATTTTATTTTATGTATTTATTTTTTATATATTTTTAATTAGATTATGCTTCATTAAACTGCAGGATATAGTAGTGTGACAACTTGAGTAAACTGGTATCTGTCTGAGCAGAGATTTTTTTTTTGCATAAGTTTGAGCATCCTGTTTCTGCTTTATAAAATAAATCGTTAATTTAAAAATTGGTAAAAAAATTCTAAAACAATGAGTTACCCATAACACCATATAATCGATGATCAGAGGGTTGGAGCGCCTATGCTATGAGGACAGGCTGAGAGAGTTGGGGTTTTTCAGCCTCGAGAAGAGAAGGCTCCAGGGAGACCTTATAGCAGCCTTCCAGTGCCTAAAGGGGGCCTACAGGAAAGATGGGGAGGGACTCTTTATCAGGGAGTGTAATGATAGGACACGGGATAACAGCCTCAAACTGAAAGAGTATAGATTTCGATTAGATATCAGGAAGAAATTCTTTACTGTAAGGGTGGTGAGGCACTGGAAGAGGTTGCCCAGGGAAGCTGTGGATGCCCCATCCCTGGAAGCGTTCAAGGCCAGGCTGGATGGGGCTTTGAGCAGCCTGGTCTAGTGGGAGGTGTCCCTGCCCAGGGCAGGGGGGTTGGAACTAGATGATCTTTAAGGTCCCTTCCAACCCAAACCATTCTGTGATTCTGTGAATCAACAATAAGTCTAATGCCTGCTTTGCAAAATAATGTCAGACTGGGTCATTATATTGCAAAACTCACTATACCGTATTTAGGGAACACACATTCTGACATGGCATTTATATCAAATTGCTCGTTCCACTTTTTCCTACTCCTCCCACACCAGTTTCTATACTGGTTTGTTTTTATTTTATTTTTTTTAATTAGGGACTAAAAGTATAAACAGCATTCCATAAGAAGTTGCATTGTGCAGTGACATGAACACTTCACTGCTTTCTGTCATTTCTTTTACAAGACTCAACAAGATGCTCATCTTAAGAAAGGTTGTGTTATAAAGTATTGAACAGCGCAGACAAAACAAGTGCAAAGCTTGTGGCTACATCATAACATAGATCCATCTTGCTTTTTCACTTGTGCACATGTATCTGAACAAGTGTGTGGTGGTTGCAAAAGTTCTTCTAAATGTTAATTTACAGACCTATTCTACAGTACCATAGCATGCAATATGTCTCTGTATAGAAAGCACGATTTGTAAATATGAAAGGTATATATGGCCATAAAATATGTTAGGTATTGGTAAGTTGTGTATGTTTTTTTGGTCTTCTGTTTTGGCCAATATCTTGGCCAATGAAATAAGTTCAGAAGTCCAACAGCTAATAAGTGTTGATTTATATGAAAGAACAAAAGGCCTTAAATTTTTATTTCAACTTTATATGCCTTTCACGCTTTTTTTTATCACATTGTAACTGTAGGGTACGGTATGGCTTGGGAACGATGTGACAGTGAGAATTCTAAGACAGTCACTTTGGAAGAGGTCATTTGCAGTGGCGGAGGCTGTTGAGCATCAGTTATGCTGCGCATACAAGAGAAATTTTAAATTATTTTCATCATGTCAGATTGTACTTCTCATTCCTCCAGTTAAACCGAAATTCATCGGCACAAAAGTCTTTGAAGATTATGACCTGAACAGGCTGGTAGAATACATTGACTGGAAGCCTTTCTTTGATGTCTGGCAGCTTAGGGGAAAGTATCCCAATCGGGGTTTCCCTAAAATCTTTAACGATAAAACTGTAGGTGAGTATTGAAATTGCATATACTTCATGTAAACAATCCTAACAGACCTGCCATGCTGCAGTAAGATTCTGAAATGTCACTGAAATAATTTCTTTAAAGCAACACTTAATGAACCAAGTGTGAGGCTGAAAAATAAATAGGGAAAAATGCTCAATCATCTTATTTAGAATTCACCCGCCGAAACACAGGGACGTATTTCAATGACAGAAAACAGCAGCAGAGCACTTGATATACCTGTGTCGCCGTTTTGGGTGAAGACGGGAAGAGGGCTCTCTCTCCTTTTGAAACTATTCAGGGGGTCTTGAAATCTATGATGAAACTGCAAGGGTGACACTGAAATCGATGTTCTGGATCTTCTGCACTGTGGTAATGTAGGTGCACACACGTGTCCTCTGCTGCTCATTTTATTCTGCATCCTCTGCCTCTACTAGAATGGTGCTGGCTGAATTATTTTTTTTTCCAGGCTATATGTTGTTACAGCTGTATAGACATAATCACACTGCTATCTTTCTGTTTACTGTATCTGACAGATTGTTGCATTCATCAGAGAATTACGTGGGAAATGAAGCAATCTTCAGCAATTCTTAAACCCATTTAGCCAGTTGTGAAAACATGCCTTTTCTAAAGGGTTCTCTCTTTTTTTGATAGGTGAAGAAGCAAAGAGAGTTTATAATGATGCTCAAAATCTACTGAAAACATTGATTAATCAAAAGAAATTACAAGCCAGAGGTATGGTTGGGTTCTGGCCAGCTCAAAGTGTTCAAGACGATATCCAGTTATATGCTATAGAAGAGGCAGTGGGATCTTCGGAACCAATAGCAAAATTTTATGGCTTGAGGCAACAGGTACAATGACAGAACATTTGTGAAATAAAGTGGGGGTTTTTTTCTGAATTGGAAGAAAGTAACAGAAGTGCGCTGTTAAAATCTGTGCAGAAAATGGTGGTTATAATCTGTCTGCAGCCGTTGTCTTGCCTTTTCTTTCAGTAATAACAAGATCTTAGTGATGACCCAGATACTTGTAGTATTTATACTATTTTGCATTGTAGTAGTTGCACAAAATGCTTTATAGATTTGACATTTTCAGATATGACGTGCATTTTCTGTCTTCATTTTAATATGTCAGATGTCCTGAAGACTGCTGTATAAGTTCATCACATGGATCCTGTGCACTAAATTAAAACCTAATGAACCTTAATTCTATAATATCCCTGGATTCTGCCTTAGATGAAAAATTCTGCTTGAATGCGTTAAAGGTTAAAAACACCTATAATTAAAATACATGGAAAACAAAGCTCGATGGAGAAAAGTATTTTTGATAGTCTTAATTTTAATGTAAAATTCCCCATGAAGAGGTAGTTTAGAATTAATTAGTTGGCTGTTAATTCTGGTTGAGAGAATTAAGTATTCATGCTTGAATCATACTTACGTAGATTTGCATTTATTTTGATAGATTGAACATTTTCAAGATACGCTGCCTCTCCTTCTTCCCTACCTTCTGAATTGGCTTCCTCATAGTTCACATGTTCAGAGTCATCAAACATGGCAGAAAACAAATTTAACAAATACCTAAATTTCTGGAGTATGGTATTCTATGATGATAGTCCTGTGCCAATATTGCAGTACTAAGAAATACATGATTTTAAGTTTATCTTTTCCAGTTCCCTGGAACAGACTATCTGTTGCATGGAGATGTATCTAGTGTATCTTGACAATCCATGGCAGATGTTTATATAAACTGTTCTCACAAGCATTCAGGCAGGGCTGTTCCAGGGCCTTACTACCTAGTTAAACATTTTGATATCCCATGTAAATCAAGTTTACTGCAGTTTCTTTTCCTGGCCTTTTCCCAGGGTTCTCCCAAGGAGAATATCTGATTTGATGTTCTTGTAACGGTTTTTACTATTGGAATACTGTTATTTTCCTTAGTCTTTTTATCTCATGTATTCCAAATTTATTCAGGCTTTTCTCAAAAGTTAAGGCCATGAAACTCTGTGCTATTGTGGGTACTGTTCTTCTGAACTCGTATTTTAGCTGCATCTCTTTCAATCTGGTGTATGAAGTAATTCAGCAGAGGCTTCACCAGAGCAAAGTAGAAGAGAGTAATTGTCTCCTGTTTCTTATATAAAATGTTTCTTTCAGTACACACAGTTCTCTCTATGACATTGGCACTGTTAAGGATGCGATGTGATGTAAATACAAAAGTTGTAGATGCGTTTAGAATTTTCCTGAACTGTAATCATTACAGAAGAACCTTAAAATTAACATAGATTTCACCTGTGTGGAAAAAGAGTATTTGTTCAGTTTTATGGTACTTCCTGTAACCTAGTGGGTTATAGAAACTGGGGAAACAGTTGATCATTTGTCTTCGGTTTTCATGGGGGTGGGAGGTGTGGTGTTTTGTTCATTTTTTTTAAACTGCAGTTGGGAGCGGGTGGAAAGCATTGTTAAAATATTGTCATAGAATAAGGAAACTTATTGGCAACCCACTGAAAACTTATTGGCAAACCATCAGCCATCAGTTTTGTTAACAAAAGTGGAATCTGAGTGCTAGAGATGGAACATTCCTCCTCTTACCTAGGGGTTGGCACAAGAATGTTCCTTCTTTTGTAATAAATTGTCTGCGGAATAAGCTGTTAAATCTTACTAGCTGTAAATAGAAGCGAAACATCTCTCTATGTGTGTCCAGCACAGCATCTCTCATATTTCACATTTTGCTCTACAGTGATCCAAACACCCTCAGAGTAAGAGAGGTGTTTTTCTTCTAATTCACGTACAAGAAAGCCATCATGGCTCAAAGACTAATTAGGTGTCTGTCAGAAATGCCTTAAGCCCTTTAGTCTTACTGCTGGTCTTTAGGTTAATAATGCACTAATATTTAATACATTTTTTAAATGATCTGATTTTTTGCATTGGTTTTGTTACTTCAGGCTGAAAAGGACTCTGCCTGCACAGATCCATATTACTGCCTCTCTGACTTCATAGCACCACTGGATTCTGGCATTTGTGACTACCTAGGCCTGTTTGCTGTGGCCTGCTTTGGTGTAGACGAGTTATGCAATGAATTTAGGAAACAGGATGATGAATACAACAACATCATGGTAAAGGCTCTTGGCGATCGCTTGGCGGAGGTATGAGGTTTTATTATGTGTTTCCATGCAAATTTTCTGACTGTGTACTGGATTTGCTTGACAGGGTGCTGTTTTGAGTTTTAGCATAAACTTAGACTGTTGCCTGTAACGTATGCGCTGCATTCAATCTCAAAGTGAACTGCTTCTACTAAAATTGTCTTGAGAGTCCTCTTCCGAGCCAGAGGGGACTCTGCTGTCCGTATCTTCCAGCTGCAAAAGCATCTCTGAGTTCTTTTTGAGGGTTTTGAGGATTGATAGAATTTAGCAGATTTTAAAACAGGACCACTTAAGAAGAACTGTCTTTAAGTCTTGTTTTATTTACATGAGAATGTGTTGGACTGAGGTGTGACCCACCAATTATATTCTTGAATTGCAGACATGCCTTCTGTTTTAATGGTGACCATGCAGATGTATCCAGAGTACAAGTCTTTTGAGTTAACATGTCTTAGGTTAGGCAGACAAGCTCTTAAAGCTCTAAATGAAGTGGTTTAGAAAATGCCGTCCCTTCCCTTCTGCCTCTCTATCCCCACCTGCCTGCCCTCGTGCTTACACCTAAGTAACTGCGTTATAACTTACAGCAACTTTGGTGTGATGCAAATGGGGTTAGCTCTACCTGTGTATTTCAAGTTAGAACAGGGTTTCAGAAATTATTATTAGACGCCATCTAAAGATATTTACTGAAGTGAAATTTCTCCTGAAGGCAACCATTACTGGCAAAATAATGTAAGCTGTAAGAGCAGCTAAGAAAAGCTGTTGCTCACTTCCAGCTAGAGGAAAGGTTCTCTGCTAAAAAGAGCAGCGGCACTTACTTACCTCTGACACTCATATGGAGGAAAGAATGATGTGCCCTTCCAAAACTAGACCTGGACGAGATACCCAGATAGTCAAGACCTAATGACTTCAGCGCTATGATGCATCACTCTCATAGGGTAATGAACCTCATCTTTTCCGGTTACTTGTCCACATATTTACTGCTTTGAGTACGTAGGATTTTAAAGCAGGACAACCAAAAAACTGTCTACCAATAAGAGAAAAAACTAAAATACTTGAATTAGCAAAATAAGTATTGTATGTGAATTTTAATGCTATCAAATTTCTCACCTATGATAAGAGCCCCTTTAAAAATTAAAGTGGGAATGGGGAGAAAGTCTCTATCATTGTTTGTGTTCATCAAAAAGCTATTGCATCAGTCTGCACAAATAAAAAAAAAAAAATAAAAAATCTCTGTATTATATTCCAAGGCATTTGCTGAGGAGCTCCATGAAAGGGTTCGAAGGGAATTCTGGGCTTATTGTAGTACCGAGCAGCTAGATCTCTCTGACCTACGCAGAATTAAATATGAGGGAATTCGCCCTGCCCCTGGATATCCAAGCCAGCCTGACCATACAGAAAAACTCACCATGTGGAAACTCGCAAATATTGAGGAAACAACAGGTACCTCTGCTTTACTGAGATTCTTAAACTGTTTTTGTTTACAAATGAAAGATTGAAATGCCAACAAAACAGCAAATTGGGCGGTGCAAAGCTACATAGAAAAACCTCAAACAGAAGCAGTTCTGGGAATTGCTGTCTTCCCCTTTTCATTGCCACTTTTATTTTGCCTCATTCAAGGAAGAATTTGCAAAATAGTGCCAGTGCTTTTGGTGAAGGAGTTGTGTCCCTAATTAGCAGATTGCATGCAAACAGGGTTCTGCTGCACAGAGAAAAATTCTAGCATCCTTATGGTTGCAAGAAGACATTCCAGATACAAACAGGAAAAAAGCCAATTCATCAGTATATTTCCTGGTCCACAGAAACCTTGAGGTGATAACTCTTAAAAAAAAGGAATGAATTCCATTTGTTTTCCTCTGATATTTTACATGTCAGACATTTCACTGCTACTTCCACCATTCCAAAAATACCTTACTGTGTTTCAGAACCTCTCGTTACCCATTTCATTTGCCAAAATGTCTAAGGTTTTTTTCCTTCAAACTGTACAGTAATACTGTAATGAAAGTCTGCAGTATATTTAAAGCTACGTATATTTCTTTTAATAGATAAGAAGTGGAAAATAGTTTTGGTTTTATTTTATCTGAAAGATTTTTGGCTTTTAAGTTTGCCTGAAGCTACCTAACAAAAAAAAAAAAAGGCTCTGAATTTATGCTTACTGTCAATTCAGAGAATAAGAAAACTTTCATTCTCTTTTCCAGGAATTGGTTTAACTGAATCACTAGCAATGGTACCTGCTTCTGCAGTTTCTGGCCTCTACTTTTCCAATCCCAAATCCAAATATTTTGCTGTTGGCAAGATATGTAAAGATCAGGTAACTTGGACTGTCCGTTGTGGTAATGTTACAGCATTCAAAACCACCTTACGAGTAGATGTTCCAAAAAATTTTGTAAACAGTTAAAGCTGGAGTTTCCAGATCTTCGTCATGTTTTGTGGTCCCTTTGCAGGTTGAAGATTATGCACAGAGAAAAAACTTGTCTGTGGCGGAGGTGGAGAAATGGCTGGGACCCATTTTGGGATATGATACTGAATAACTGTGGCGCTTGTGGGCAAAGACATCTCTTGATGGTCCGTTCACCAGAAAGAACAAGAAAATCCAACATGAAAATCCTTCCCACTGAAAACAGCTTTCTTCCATCCATCCCAATAGCTTGTCTGATTGTTTTTAATTTTTGATCAAAGAACTCGTTATTTCAGATCTGCCCCATGCTCTTCGCTTGGTACCACAAATGCATTGCAGATCTCTTAGATCTCTTAGTCATAGCAATATGCTATTATTTATTTTTATTTCTTGCACAAATACTCTAGCTGAGCAGCTAGATGCAGGCTGATGTGGAAGCTGCAAAGCCCTCCTGCCCTCAGGAAGGCTTTGAAATCAGGGGCAAGAATTTCTGTCCCATTGGCTGTGGATATATGTAGAACAGAATTTGACTTCTGTTGTTTTAAATGGGTTTTGGCAAGTCCAGGTACAGAAATACAATGTGATTTTTGTGTAAAGTCAGCAAAGGTTTTGCACTGAGTGATCAAGAACAACTGAAGTACAACACATCTCCTTTTCTAAAATCTGCTCTGTATTTAGGTCTTGTGATTGGGAACATATGTTGTTCTCTCTGAATAATATCAGGTTTTTAAATTACTTTGGGATTGTAATTAGAACTATCGAAATAATACAATGTGCTGGAGCAATACTAGAAACGCTGTATTATGACAGAACATGACATGGGATGACTGAGCCCATGGGTTGTCCATCTCACTTCTTTTCAGAAAGCCACAATCTGTTTCTACTCTGTATAAAGGGTAATGGCACTTCCTACCTTACAGTTATTTGGTGAGGCTTAATTCATATTTAAACAATCTTCTGTATGTGAAAAGTATGAGACACGCATAATTGTTACTGTAGACAGACAGAGAGCTTGGAGCTGACTTCAGTGTTTTACAAACTCTTTAAGCTTCCAGGTACCCAGATTTTAGAAGCACACAGTAGCAATACTATCGTAAGTAACAGTTAACACTGTAGGCTTGTTCTTCAGATTTAACTCTGAGTGAGCTAATTGTTCATAGCTTTTAATAATCTCTGAAAAGTGCCTCAGGTATTATTTAAGTGCTAATTTTGTAAAATATTATGACAGACATCCCTCATTTTTCTGGTCTCTAATTGTAAAGAAAAGACCAGTATTATAAAGAGAATGTTCTTTTAAATAGTTTATCTGTAATCTATTAATAACTATATGATTTTTGTAATGTCTTCATCTGCCTTTATGCTAAAAGAATCATCTTGTATCAACAGTTTAATAAAGGTTACTCTGTCAATGGTGTTATCCTATTAGAATCCTTAAATGGCAACAATAAAGTGTGTACAATAGTCTGAACAGATAATGTCAAAATTAATATGTGCATGGTACCATGAATCTGAAAGTATAAAGGCTGCTGTGGGGTTTTGAAAGCAGTCAAGTAAGCGTGTTCTTAACTGAATGTTTTAGCATGTCTCATCCTTTAATGTCTTACAATAATTGCTAAATGGATCTCTCTCCCCCCGCTCCCCTGATATGAAGGGACTTGAGATGTGTCCTTGTTGATCAGCTGATTCTTGTTGCTGGAATGGTTCCTCGGTGGAACATGCTCTTAGATTGCCACAAAAACAGTAAAAAAATTCTTAATATAAAGGAAAATTTGCTCCTGAAGTATGAAGCCTGTAAAAATTGAAATCTGCTTTGTTTTCTTTTTGATACTTGCACTTTCACAAATCCATTTAATGCTTGGAGTATCTCCTCTCCACCACTCTTCTAGGTTCTTACGTTTGGAAGCAGACTGCCCTATTAGTCTGGAATTTTGATCACATGAATGAGGACAACATTTGACTTTTATAGCTTGGTGTATTTATTTATTGTCCTGAAATCAGTAGCATGCAGTTCCGTGAGTCCAGCTTTGGCAGAATCAGACTGACAGAGCAGTAGGGTTTCAGACGGTCTGCAGTTACTTTATCCCTTCACACAGGGCATCGTACGGTGATAAAGATCTTCATCTTTGGCTGCAAAACTTGTCATTGTGAGAACCTGTTTGGAAGAATTACTCATTGCTATTATGCAAATGTTTTTACCAAGACAATTTCTTTAAAATTTGTTACTTTAAGTTGACACTTTGAATAAGACTTCGAATAAGCTTCATTCTTCTGTCCAGAACAAAGAAAATTGTGAAGGAAGGAGAGTCTCATACTTCTGCCAGGTTAAGATTATTTCCCTTCCATGAAACTACATTGAAAAGCCACGGTAAGAATACACCTCTGAAGGAATGAAATGGAGTGGACACTGTCCAGGAAAGACCAATAATTTTAGAATGTCAAAGAGATTTTTTTGTGGTGCTTTTCTAAGTGCTACTAACAAGGTACAAGATGTAAGAGATGATGAAAAATTAAGAATCCTCTGCAAACAATCCTGGTTTAATTCTTGTGAATCATTTACTTTGAATAGTGTTTTGTTTGTTTGTTTGTTTTTTTATTATAGCTGTAAATCAGGCCAGCAGCCTGGAGATCAAGTTTTGAGGTACGTATCTTAATTTATGGGTGTCACGAGGGAATACTCTCCCTAAACCTGCCTTTTCATTCTGAGCTCTGTTCTGTTTCAGTGCTGCTGTTACTCCTAGGAAGATTGTAGTGCAGTTTATGGTCAGGCCATTCCTAAAAAAAACCCCAAACCTCACATTTATTTTTGCTGTGAGTATTTGAGCATTTTCCAATGAAATGAATTTTCATAATTGCTAATTAAATTAGAGAATCATCTGCTTCCTTGTTCAACAACATGAACCTCAGCACACCCTTTCAGTTAATTTCTGCTCCTGAAAATATAAGTGATAGCCAGAAACTGAGGGGAACAGTGAGAGGCTTTTGAGGGTAGAATATTAATTTTTAGAAGTCTTGCTATTTAGAAAGGGCCTAGTTTATTAGTAACTGTGATATTGGGTTTCATGAAATGCTCTTTGGATTCTTTAGGTGATTTACCTGAGCATGCCTTGAAAAAGGTGGATTTGGTGTCTTAAAAGAGTCTAGAGAGCAAGAAAAGAAATAACTTCATTCATTAGTTCAGGAGGGTGATTCCATGCAGGAACAGCAGCACGTGTTCTCAGTCACTGGAGAAATAATTCCTGTGCCCTCAGTTATCACAGCCTTGTCATGGCAAAGCCTGTTCAGCCCCTCTCAAAGTCCTGTCGCTTGATTGTCAGGCTTTGGTAGGTGCCAGTTTTCAAATGAAGATAAACTGTGAACAGAATAGAAACGTTTATCCTGCTTTCACACATAATTTATATACTTTCCCGCTAAAGGCAGAACTGAAAAACCAATGCAGTGAGCCTCCATGTTCTTTTGTTCTATTAATACCACCATGGCTGAATATCCTGAGATTTTTGACTATGCCACATGCCTGATATAAATAGCTGTGCAAGTAGAACTCGGCTGAGATTACCAAACTCGGCGGTTTGGATTTGTGATTCAATTTGAACCAGGATGTTAAAAGCGAGCTGGTAATTACCCTTGCTAGCCTGAAGCTGCCCTGACGACTGTGAAACAGAAGGTGCTGTTTGCTGCCTCGCTGCCATAGCACCGGTGTGGCCTGTGCCTAAAGCTCCTGATCAGGTGAACGGGGAGCGTTGTCACGCCAGGGTGGTCTCTGCCATTCCTTCCTACAGAAAGAGCACAAAATAAGTAGAGTGAGTTTGGGAGGTCAGGTTTACCCCATCTCAGTTCTTAGCTCATGGTCCTTTCTACCCCATCTCCCTGTCCAACTGGTTTCCCTCTTCCTCCTTTTCCCTCCAGCAGTCCCCCTTACCTGCATGTCAGCGTCCTCTCTAGGTTCTGCCAAAATGGAATTGTAGGTGGTTTTAAATAAGTCTCTTTTAAAAAAGTCTGAACCAGTTAGCTGCTCCTGGAAGAGGAGTTTTTGCCCAGCAAGCGTTGGACAATTTTAATAACAAATGGTGCTAATAGCTCTGCCTATAGGAGCCTTATACTACGTGTGTTAATCATTCATAACAGCTAATTTAAGATGCTTAACTGCATCTTTATGTGATTGTTTTCATCTAGATAGCAAAACCAAAATGTGTATTAATTGCATCCTTTGTCATTGTACTGGTTTAAGCCCACAATTAATAACAAGCTAATGATAATAAGTTAATATAACTATATAAAACTAACATCATTTTCAACTGAAGTACTTTAATGGTATGAGTTGTTATGACAAAGTAGAGAATTTTATCTGTACGTTGCTGTTACAACCAAATGCTTTTAAAATTCTTTAGGTAGTTGATGACTTAATTATCTTATGATGAAAAATTTATCTTGAGTGCAAACCCAGGTTACAAAACACTAATCATTTGATTTAAAAGGCTTTACCATTGCTGTCTAGAAATAGCTGATAAAACGATTTAGTTAGGAGACTGGAAAGTTTGCTGCACTTCTTGAAGGAATTTCTGTGCATGTAGAATTAGCTACATGTAACAAAAGAATCCGGAGTGGCGTGGGATTCACAGGGGGGAACTGAATTTCTTTAGAGTTCTTTAGAGAGGAGCTGAAAGATTAAGAGTTACGGCAAACATATGTCTCAGACAAACAAGTATTCTCAATATTAAGTCGCAGCAAATGAAAATAAATGCTATAGCCTCTATCATATTTATACCGTCAGAGTATAAGAAATGCAATTTGAGAAGAATTTTTAATGAGCTTTCATTAATTTAATGTGTGTTTGGGATTAAGGAGTTATATTTGCATGTTTGTGAGTGAGAGAATGAGGAGGAAATAATAATTAGGTTTTGAATTTATTCTTTGGGTAAATTAACAAGCTGTTGAAAAAAGGAAAAAAAAATACCCACCTCTTGGCAGTTGTGGGAATCATTACTTAGATAAAAGTTTTTGACAGAATTTTCAGTTGATGCTGCTGTTCCCTGACTGCATCAGCTCTGTATCTGCACATAGACGTTAGTGCCATTTTGACCTGAGAATTACTTCTGTCCAGTAGGAAAAATAGCACTGGGTGTGTAGATATGGATTTTTACTTTTTTCCTTACTCAAGGTGTTTAAAAGATCAAGTTTTTCTGTATGTGGGAGTGCAACTTCCATTGGATGTTTTGTTCTTTACTTCTTTCACATACTTGGTCTGTATTCTTTTCCCCTCTTCCTGCTCCACAACACAGGTGTGGAGATGTAACTCAGAGCTCTCTAATGGCCTGTGAGTGCTGCGTGTTCTTTGATTGTTTTTTTTTTAATAAAAAAAATATATTTTATTTTTCTTTTTGTTGAAATTCAGCAAGGTTCTTACCAAATGTGCCCTTCCCAGGAAATGGACAACTTTATTCCTTTTAATGTGGCCATCAACTGGAAATCTAGGTTGAGGTTCAGAAGTGGAGTGCAAATGTGAGGTCTAAAAAGGTGTCAGTTCTCTGTGGTTGGTGGACTCCTTCCACACTTCTGCTTCTCTTACGACCTCATGAGAACAAATATGTCCATATCTTTCTGTAGATTAGGGCAGCAGCGGGTGGGAAGCAAAAGAGATAAAAAGCTGCGCTGTACGGCCAAAAGACTTATTTAGCAGCCTGTTCTTTAGAGATGGACTGGTACAACGTGTGCTCTAGCTACTGTCATAGATCAGGATGCATTTTCAACTGCTGTCTCAATCTTGCCCATACTCAGCTGCTTTCCGTTTCAGGAAGTCGCTACTTGTGAGAGCTCATGCTTTGCTAATACCGTACAAAGTCCTCTTTGCTTAATCAGGCATTTATAATGAATGACTTTGCAGTAACTACCTGCTGTTATTATTTTTGGCTTTCATAAACCTTTCTGTAACCAAATAGATGGCTTTCTGCCAAATACTGCTATACAGCAAATAAATACGTGGCTTCTCTAAGGCCCATAAGATCAGATTTTATTATCAACACCTGATCTAACAAGTTTACTAATGTGGTCAAGGGTTTGCAGACCAATCTCATTAGTCAAGAAGTTTCCTACTTACAAAACCATGACCGTGTTTATGCACCTTATTTAGGAAACAGATGTAAGCACTTAATTTATTTTACTTTTACTTTCTTCCAAATATTGTTCCTCACATCTCAGGACAGCTGAAGGAATAAAAGCTTTGATCCAATTGTTATACCACCACCTATGTATGTATGGTGAGAAGCCCCGAAGCAAGAGATTCAAAACTTAATATGATGCAGAAGCGTACTTACTGAATATTATCTTGTCTCTTCAGATAAACATTAGGTGCCGATGCTGTAAGACAGGAGTCCGCAATCAGCTAAGGCTAACTGAGGAGTTTAGACTTTCAGATGTCGGATCAGCAGCATTTAATGTCATTTTAGACACCAGACTGCATGCTTTGCCTCCTCCTCTTATGTCACTTTCTCCCACAACAGAATCCTGCTGCTGCATCCAAATCCCTGGTTATTCCACAGGAAGTATTTGACATGGATTTTGTTGAAGATTTTGATGTACATTTCCAGGATTATTTTTCCAATAGAGTTGAAAGCACCATACTGTAGATGAACTGAATTTCAAGTTCTTGAACTGTAAGATACTTGTTTTTCCTCAAAAAGTCTCCAGGTACTGATGCATTTTTTTGCCACACAGTGAACTGCATCAAAAAGCCCGCATTTCCTCGTAGCACCAAGTATGTTGGAGGGGGGAGTGAAGAGTGAAAGGAGATCTATGGTACTTTTTTATTCTCGTTCTTGATTAGCGTATCTGTCTGCTGTCATGTTCATTGTTTGGGAGCTGAAGTGAGCTAGGACACCTTGTAGCAGGTGTTCTATTGTCTGATCCAGCTGCTATTAAAGTATATGGAAAAATTGCTACTTACCTGAAACACAACTTTGATCAGTCCTAATGTAATAATCTGGAAAGAAAATTCAGTGTTAAAGTCCTGTCAAAAACACTTGAGGACTAAAAGGATGTGCTGTTAAAGCCCCGTCAGTGGCTCAGCTTCATTGAAATAGATGGCTGGGACTATGAAAGTAATTTTTACTCTCATTCTGGAACAGTTACCTGACAGAACTTGATACCCTATTAAGCCAGGAACAGATGAACCTTCCAGCTGTGGGTCCAGAGTGATCAATTGTAACCATCCATCTCAGGGACGCTTGAGGGAGATTGCCGAGCAGAAACAGCAGCACGGGTATTGATTCTGATTTGCTTTCTAAATGATGGAAGGTGTAAAGGTGCCTTGATTCGGCAGGTAAGGATTGGCAAATGCTCCGAAAGCATTTTCATGATTTCAAGCCTCTTGTAATTTTAAAACAAATACTGTTTAATGAGATTTTGAGCTTTGTTGTCCTTGGCAGTCATGTGAATATACATTGTGCTAACTTTCTATATACTGTTGCGGTTTCATTTGGCCATTTTTAAAGAAGAGCTACCTTTTAGTTAAATTTCCTCCTTAAATATACGTTTCATATTCTACAAATATCAGCAAATTCACAGTACTGTCACATCTTTCATGCTGTTTGTGCACACAAAATGCTGAGCAACGGCAAGGCAGCAGCTGCTGTATGGCTATTGCTAATCAATCCGAATAAATTTGAGAAGTGTGTTACGGTTTCTCTCCAGAAATATCGGTATGAAGTATACAAAAATCTATTGCTTTTGTAGCTCAAATGAGGTCTGTAACAATGTGAAATTCTTGATTTATAAGTAAATTGATAGTTTTTTCATTTTGTTATGGTATTTTTAATGGCTGTATAATTACTTACTTTGGAACTGACAGGTTCATTCATCATTTTTTTGCTGCTGTTGCTTCCATTCTTGCCATCAGAGTTTTTACTCAGCTTCCAGGCTGTTACAGTTCTTCTCTTCCACTCCTGCTTTTTTGTCAACTAGCTTGGAAGTCAGACTTACTATTTTGATATCTTCTGTTGGAAATGCCATCAGCTGTGAAGAGAACACGCCTTGCACTCAGTTTTAGTGTTGGTGGTAATCTTTCTAAGCCATCTACCCACGGTATGTCTTGGCCTTTATTGGCAGTTGCTTTTCTTCATGAAATGTGAAGGTAAAGGATGGTAAAATGAATTCCTGTCTCTGGGCTACAGGTTGGTTTCACTGTTCAAATTTATAGATTTGGAAATCTACAAATAATAAGAAACAATAATGCATTCCCCCTCACTCCCCCAGCAATTGTAAGGCAGCCATGGCACTTAAGACTTCATCTCTGTAGCCTTTCCAGTGGTGGTATGAAAAGCCCATGGAGCTTTTGCTGGAGCAGCTGGAAAAGTGACCTCCCGCACAGAGCTGGTGTCCTCCCCTCCCCTGGCTGAAGAGTTGAGGGTGCTGGAAAATGAAGGAGACCGAGTAAGTGTATGAAGGATGTGAATGTTTACCTCTATTCAGCTGGGTTACGAGGGTTTCTTTTTGCAAAAAGAGTCTTAATATTCCAAAGCTTGTAACGGTGCGTTCACTGATTGCTAAAAATGCATGGACTGTTTGTCCCTTTCCCAGGTAAGAATTGCTTTATTTACTACAAAGCTAATAACAATTACAGGATTAGAGGAAATTAAACATGAGACTGCTGCTAAATCTAAATGTAGCTCTTCGCATGAATAAGTGAAAAGCCAGAACAGTTAGTTTAAGAAACACACATGGGGTTTTTTTGGTCATCAGGGCCTCTACTTCTATATGCTCTAATGGTTATGAGTCTTGGGTTTAAAAACCAAACAAACAAAATGAAAAAACCAACAGCAAACAACCATAACTTTAAATGCTAATTTCCAGGCTAGTCTGTGATAGTTCAGTAAGTATTTCCATTAAGTGTTACAATCTTCACCTGCAGCTGTGTAATACATATGAAACTAGCAGTTGTGTTTGCAGGGGAATATTTTAAAGGAATTATTCCTTGTCTGCTACTGGTAACAATGAGTCAGCCTTTATATATATAAAGCACCTATCACCATATTGATAAACATTCTTTGGAACCACTCCAATGGCAGAGGTAAGAACAGGAGTCAGCCTGTTAGTACCTCAGCAATTCTGTTTCCAACCAATGTGGGGAAAAAAAAAAAAAAAAGCCACTAGAGCTTGCTGCCAGCCTGGCTGGTGTTTACTACTGCTACTCCATCAGGGTTGGAGGGAGACCTATTGTGAATGGCAGCAGTTTGCACCATGACTTCTCCCAACCGTGCTGCAGAGCAAGTGCAGGTGTTGCAGAAGGGCAGTGGGACATGAAGGCTCAGACCCGTTACCAGTCACTGTATCGGTGTTTAAAGCACACCCGTGCTCCAGCTGCAGAAACTTGGCTCTTTCACTAGTGTAACGTTAGGTGCAGGGCAAGGGGTAGGTAAAAGCCCGTGTACCTGCTGAGCAAGGGCCACATTGCTGACTGCGGCATGCGTGATGCCCGCCTGGCCGTGCTGCAGAGCCAGCTGAAGCCCGGGCTGTCGTGACTGAATTGGTGAGTGTTTGCCATGCTGCTGCAACAGGAAACGGGATGAATGTTGACGGCAGGATGCATAGAGTTTCGGTCCACTCGGCTTCAGCATGGCTGTATGCCCAAGCACGGGGAGGACAGCCAAGGCTGCGCTTGGAGTACGATGTCGACTTATCCTGGCTGATGGCTAGAAATCAGTGAAATCCAGTTCCCATATGACCCCTCTCTCGATTTACTGTGAAGCTGCCGTGCAAAATTATTGGCACAAAAAGCAGATTGCTTTCTTCTAAGAGTTTGTGTGAATTTAATTCTTGATTCTTGGGATTCCTGACCAGCTGCCGCCACTGAGTAGCAGCAAGCATCGTAAAGTTTTGCCTCCAGAAGCAACTAGTGTAGCACAGTGTAGGGAGACACCACTTAAAGGACTGGGGAATCAGTAGCTGGATAACCACGTGACAGAGCACTTGAGATATGCCTTACCAGCCTGCAATTTGTGTTCCAATCTGAGCCCTAAAAAGGGCCTTTTAAAACCAATGAATATGACTAATTAACTAAATACTCATGGATAATGTAGTCTCTGTAATCTTTTGATCCTTTAATCAAAACTCGAACGCTGGCTGAACTCCAATTTGTAATATAAACCTGATCCATCTTGGAATGCAATTGGCCTGGCTTTAAAATATATTCTGTTGGTAGAGAGTAACCACGCTGCCTTTTCACAGTAAAATGAATCATTGCTTAACACCGGTACCCGGTTACTCTGCAGGAGCCAGACACACTGCACTGTAGGTTGTGTTTTATTAGCCAGAGAAATTCCTACTGATCCCCAAATTTGAAATCTGCTGCATACTTTTTTTAATTCTAGAATGCACAAACAGTGGATGTTAGATTACTAGACACAAAGCATAGCCGAGTGTGTAATACTTTCAAAGGCGTGGTAATTTTAAGAAGTAACTTCTTGATGGAAAAATGATGTATAAGCATAAAATATTTCCTGCTTTCAGCAAGATAACTGGACAGTATTTAGGTGAGCAGATGAGGTAAGTACTTTGTACGCAAAGATTGGAATTTTTTTTTCCATAAATATGTATTTAGCAGATGTGCCATTCTACAAGCACAGCCTTATGCTCCATAAAGGAGGGCTGGAGGAGCACAGGGTAGTTAATCACCAATGCTTGTGTAGATCAGCATGAACATTCTTTAGAAAGAGTGAGAATTCTATATTCAGCTGGAGGGTTTACAGCTTTTATACGCTATGCCTTTAGAGTATAGCTAAGCTCAGTTTGTAAGTCTTCACATACTTTGTGGGGGACCATATTCTTTGTTGCTCATGAAACAGAGAATACCAGCCTCTCCTGCAACAGAAATGTTAATTAGGATGATCTATTTTTCTACTAGAGTGTGAACTTAGTCTTACCACATTTGATTATGTAAAGGATTCAAGTGCCATATAAGGAATGGATAATTAACAAGAGATGTCCTTCATATGGGAAGAACAACTTTGTCGACACTTTAATTATCAAGGTCCTTACTGAAGAATTCCTATCATCCATCAACCAAAAAGATTTGGTTTCCACTGGCAGCAACTCCATTTTGTTTCATCATCCTTGATGTTGCAGTAAGTACTGCAAATTTATAGGATGCACTACACTGTCAGGCACATGTTTGAGAAACTGCATAGCGTCAGCATCAGAGGGTAAGCAGACAAATAAATGCACATACTGTGCATGTGGCAGTTGGATAAACAGTTTGGATCTTTTCCTAGCTTACTAGAAATAAAGGTTTTGAGATATCCATTGACAAACTGTGAAGAGAGGCACCTTTTTAACTCTTCCACAGATAGCCTCTGAACAGTGTTCTCTGCACCCCTTTACCTTTCCATTATTTTAGTAGATATTTCAGAAAAATGCGATTTGAGTTCGTTTCCAAACCTTCTCTTTTGAGATGGCATATTTTTATTTCCATGTGTGTCATTATTGTAATGGTTTAGTAGGTTCTTTGTATACAGTTTAAAATTGCTTATATTTGCTATGTTTCTTACAATTGGGCATATGTATGTCTACTGCAATGCTGTGTCTTATGATGGAATTATGTGAAAGCTTGCCCTGCAGTTTTATTGTTCAGTAATGAAGACGAACTCCTAGGAGTTTCAAGATGAATTGATTTACTTCTAATACCTAACATGGTACTGATTTGGCTCAGATCATGTTCAGGTTTATATTCTTTTTTGACTAATTCCATTTTTATGATTTTCTGATTTTCAGTGCATTGTGGTAAACCTATTAAAAGCTCTGGGATGTAGGTAAGGTCTATCCACTGGAAGCACAATTCTTGAGGTGTCTCTGCATCGTTGCCTCCAGAATTTTGCCTGCCTTTGTTGTTTCCTACTTGAAACAAGATGCGTTTAGTACAGAATTAATGATGACATTAAGGAGGGAGATGCTCTTGTATGAGGTGATGCGAGCCTTGCCAAATGCCTATTTAGACTGCACTAATGCACAGCAGGTTGTGCAAAGTGGAAGCCTGCCAGTGACCTACTGCTGGTGTTCGTGCCTGGAAGCTGGTGCTGTCGCTGCTTGGCCCCATCCCCAGCCTCAGCGCTCATCCCTGCTGGCACCAGTGCTGGTGGCTGCGGGGAGGTGCCTCAGTGAGCAAATGTGGCCGCAAAACTAACCCTCTCCCCACCCTGCCTGGCAAGCCGAAACAGCTGAAAAGTAACCCTGCCTTGTTTTACTATCCAGCTGCTTACTGTGAATTAGGAATGTCTGAGAGACACGAAGACAGAAAGGCGGGCAAGGCGTGAGGACTACTTTAATTTGGTATGAGTGTCAGTTTAAATACATGTTAAAACGTAGCTCAAGTAGTTTGCTAAATGGCAGCCGTGACTCCACAGTAGTTAAGGTTACGAGTGTGGGAGATGATAGGGGAAAAAGAAGCAGTTATCTTTTAAGCAGGAAGGTATAATGCTACCAACAGGACACCGAACTTATCCTGCCAATGTTCATATTCCTGGTTTGCTGGCGATGTTTAAACTATTCAGAAATGCTTGCTTGAAAGGTGTGGTAATGAGATCTGGCTGAAAATGTACTGAGATGTACACTTTTATTTGACTAAAAGGGTAATTGACTTAAACAGATTCTTACCGCTTGAGTTTATTTGGTACTGTACCACTGACATCTAAGGACTGTGTTTCAAGTTATGGCATTGCAGTGAATTAAAAAGCATAGTAGAAATACCTGTGGGAGATATAAAGTATAACAGCAAGAAGTACTGTGTGAACAAATATTTTAGGCTCTCAAAGCTTTGTCGCATTCTCCCTTATTCTAAACACTGAAAATTAAAGGCTTCAGAATCGCTGAAGTATTTGAAAGGAGTAAACACAGAAAGAAAAGTCTTGACACTTTTGCAAAATCTTTTCTTGTGGGAAGAAAGACCTCTTGATAAGATACAAAATGAAGTCCTGCCCAAATGTGGTCATGGAAGAGTGCATGAGTGTTGTGATTTTCACAAGAGTAGAAATGTTAACAGCAGCCGTATTTCAGTGAGGACAGCTACCTCCTTCCCCAATTCAGCGTGCTACTCCAAAGCCCTTCTCTTAAATAGCTGCATCATGTTTTTGTGAGCGAATAAACACCTGCCACCTTGCTCAGCTGTGGAGGGGCTCTGCTTTACACAACAGTATAACAGAATTGCTCTGTACAATACACAGAAGCTACGCAAAGAACAGTGCTGCTTTTCTGGCGCAACTGTGGCTGCACTCAGGGGTTTGTCTCCCATAGCTGTCAAGGTGGAAGCCACCTCCTCCTGCCCAACTTGCAGAACTAGGCCTGCAGGAGCCTGTAGATCAAACGGGAAATGAAAGACATACCTTTATTTTTTTTACAGTCAGGGTAACTACCTGATGAACAAATCACAAAGTGCTAAAATAGTAAGGATTTTCTAACATATAACTAATTTACTGAATGATATCAATCTTTTCATCTGCAATTACTGCGCAAGAATCACATAGGGAAATCTCTGTTGTGCTATAGAAAAGTCAGATAATGTGGTCAAAATCTGAAACTTGTAACTGGGATGGTACATTGTGCTGGCTCTGTCAACACTGTAATTTTAGGCAAGAACTTGTTCCCTTTTTTGCTTATGTTATCTTGCTAGTACTTATCTTTGGCCAGGCTCAAGGACTACTATCCCAAAATATATCTCTGCTCACTTGCCATAAGTGAACCAAAAGCTCCCTACTGTAAAGACAAATCTCATGAGTTTAAGCTGCAGAATAACCTGCTAGAAACAATGAGAATGAGCCCTAAATAGTGTACTTTGGAGCATACTACAAAGCCAGTCATTTCACACAGCTTCCCCAGCAGCACGAAAGGGAGACAGTCACAAATGGTAATAAAAATAAAAAATAATTTAAAAAGCTGAAATAACTAAACCTCATGCAATTCCACGTCACTGACATTTGAACACTTGAATTTGTTCACCCTTAAGTGGCACTCTATTAGGGTCCTATGGACCGATATGGACGTGCTGGAACATGTCCAGAGAAGGGCCACGAGGACCATCAGAGGGCTGGAGCACCTCTCCTATGAGGACAGACTGAGAGAGTTGGGGTTGTTCAGTCTGGAGAAGAGAAGGCTCCGAGGAGACCTTATAGTGGCCTACCAGTATCTTAAGGGGGCCTACAAGAAAGCTGGTGAGGGACTTTTTAGGATATCGGGTAATGGTAGGACTAGAGGGAAGGGCTAGAAGCCGGTTCTCAGTAGGTTTGTGTCCTTACTCCCTGGGTCCTGCGAGGAGCAAGGCTTCTTCCTCCTTGCACAGAGGGCCACATGGGATACTGAGGAGGTGAGACTGAAGGTTCACTCAGGGGAAGAGGGCAGTGACAGAGGGGCTGTACCCAGACTCATCACCATGCCCTGCACCCTGTGATCCCACTCTCTTCCCAGCCTCATGGGGCTGTCTGGAGCATGGGATATCTCCCTTTCAGCTGTTTCAATGCCACAGAAATGCACCAAAGGAGGACTGTGAGGCTGAAGTTGGAATACATGAAGAGCCTAGAGTGAAGCTCTACAATTGCTCCTAGCTTTACTGCCTAAAATACAGCCCTTCAGAACAGATCCCTGGAGCCTCCTACAACCCTTGTAAAACATCAGCCCTCTGTCCTGAATCTTACTGTCCCCTTTCCTGTATTTCCACCTTCTTCATACCTGTGTCAGGTCTGAGCTCTTTCTTCCCTCAGCCTAAAGCTTCCCCTGGCATGTCGTCATGCACCGTGGGCAGAGCTGAGAGCTCGGGCAGCTCTTCTGGGAGAAGAGTGGTTTTACAGCACAGCAACGTTACCCCAGACATACTCTATTCTTCTGGAGCCGTGTGCATTGGCATAAATGGGTAAGTGCAGGCACCTTCCTTTGATGCTCCCCGACCCTACTGCAGCACCTGGCCATTGTATTAGCATGAGAGAGAGCATGATTATTTTTTTTGGCCTCCCAGCTGGCCATGTAAGGCAACAGCCACACAGCACTTTCTGTCAGATCCATGTTGTTCACACACAGAGGTTTCAACTGAATGCAAAACGCTGCCCCTGCATGAAACAAGCCTGCCCAGGAGGGTGCACTCTGCTGTTTGCTGCAAATGGCAAAAAGGCTGCCTTGGTTGTGGGTGTAAGTGCGTACTATTCTACGCACAAGAGTAGTCACGTTGCGTAAGTTTGGGCACCTAATTTAGAAATGTAGCTCTGCTTGGTTCCCTGTATGGGCTGTGGAAAGAAAAATCCTTCCTTGGAGAGAAATTCAGGCAGCAGCTGAACTGCTCTTCCATTCAGCATAATAAAAATGACACACTAAAAGCTCTAAGCAAATAATTGTTACAAAAGGTCTACACAACATTAACCGGTCTGGTAAATGCCTGCATTTGCTCTCTTATACACACAGCTGTAAGGTCTGTGTTCCTTTACAGCTTCTTCAGTCTGTTTTGAATCTTCTAGCGGACTGTGGCGTATGGAATGGAAAATTAAAACTTTTGATTTATGTGTTGCTGCTTTGCCACTTTTGGCCACAGTAGAATACTTACGAATGTGAAATGACAACAAATATTTAGTCTTACAAGTAACTGAGATGGTTATATCTGGGAGCAGAAGGAATGGGTAATTCATCATTCTAATAGTTTCTATGTGCTGGAAGAGACTCTGTGGTTTTGTAGCGGAGAAGTAAATAGAGAAGCACTCCCAGTCCCCCAAGAGCAAAGACCAGATAAAAACTGAGCTGCTGCAAAACAAGTTACATGAGCATTGCCAGTGTGATGGACATACTAGGAGTTAGCAAAATAGCAAGTGTGCTAAGAGCAGATAAACCTGTGTGCATGAAAAATCTTGGTAGTACACATATGCCTTGCCCGAAACTTTGTGTGGGGTCAGTTTTTCAACATTTTCTTTTTTCAAAAGTTTTAGCAAACCGTCTTAAGTTTTGAAAATCTCTGCAGTATCTATATTAGCTTGGGACTTGTCCAAAAATGTCAAAGGGCACTGCAGTCTGGATGCTCAACTTTGGAAAAAAAGCAGAGCAAGGCTTTCATGGTTTTTAAGCTCAAAAGAGACTATTAAAATCATCACCCACTCAAATCTCTTCTACAGGCTGTAGAACTTTATCAGTTAATTCTGCATAATACCTTTACCTCCTATTTAAATTACAAGATCTTTCTTAGAAAGCCATGTAGGCTGTAGGATTAAAATCTCTGTCTTTAGTTGGTGCTCGATTTTGTTTCAGAAATACAGAGAGCTATAGATAATATGATTCCTCTTATATGCTTGCAGGCAACGACACAGCTGAAAAGCTCTGGCTAAACTTTGCCCCTCCCTGAATCTTCCAGTTCAGGTCTGCAATTTATTCTTTGTGAGTTGTGCTCTGATAGCAAGGCAAGACCAGGGAAAAACACTAGGGGCATTTCTTGCTAGCTTTCTCAGTCATCAGAATCTGTTCAGGGGCACTCTGAGACATCTGAATACTTATAAAGATACAAGAGTAGAAAAAGCAGTTATAAGGAGTCTTCACCTATATGTTTACTGGGAGGAAAAATTTAATATGCTTAAGTTAACTTTTGAGAACTAAAGTAATCAGATTTTTCTTTAAGAATTTAGATTTGCAGGGTGTTTCCACTATACGAGTATTCATCAGTACTTAGAAAGGCAAAGATATGATATAAAATCCGAGCAAATCTAAACTTCTGTCTTGGTGAGCGCGTTTCCATCATTGTGTTGTCTTTAGCAAATTTTGAAGGCTAGGCATCTTTAGTGTGCAAGCCTGTTTCTATAGTACTATATATTTAAACTTGCTGACAGTAAATCAAACACAGAGCTCTCACTTCAGCCAGATAGTAATTAAAAATAATCTTGTAAAAATCACTAGTTTGTTTCTACCTATACTGTCAGAACAGAATGAAGTTGTATTATTCTGTCTGCAGCTTTATTATCTTAAAAATGTATTATTAATCTGTTTTATTTACTTATCCATAGTACAGTAGGTCTTCTGGCTTCCTATGATGTTTCTGATTTTAGTGTTTGTTTGCTTTTTAATGCAGAAAATGAGATGCTAAAAGTGCTGAATATTCTGCCTGGGAACCTTGGCATCCCTCTGCTCATATACCCTTTTGGAAAGCTTGTGGGCTATGATTTTCCAGTTGATCAAACTTCACTTTCTGTAGTATTGAAGTGCTTTAGGAAAATTACTCTGAAGGCTAATTAGAGGGAATTTAATATTAAAGCTGGATGTATAGCCAGCCACCTTTTCAATTTTAGAGAAACATGGTTGTTGATTCAGTACATGACAAGTTACTGTTTCTAATCAAAATGATATCTAGTATGATTTTGAAACCAGTCACCAAACCTGTTCAACTAGAAGCAGTTCTTACTATATGTAAAGAATGTTTTTTTCAGCATGTATGTGTACAGCTGACCACTCAGAAACAAAATTAAAGATGGTAAAAGCTAAAAATCAATAGGCTTTGCAGGCAGAATTTAAACTGGGATAATGAGTAAGTATTTACATTAAGTGGGAGAACCAAACAGGGAATCCGAAACAGTAATTGGTATAAAAATACTGAAAATATGTAAGCAAAAATTTTATGCAGGTATATGAAATTTTAGAGTGACATCCCTAGACTGTAGATTGTGAGAGTGGAAAGGTATACTTTGAAAGTCCCGTTACCTAGATAGAATCACTGAGATATTATGGGGTTATTAAAAAGTCCAAGAAGGAAAGAAACAGGACAGTCTAACATCTTAATCACAACAGTCATTTAAAATAGGCTCAGACTTTAATTCCCTTTATGCTGTTAACTGCATATCCACCTGATATCCAGTTCTGAAATTAGGCCTTTGTGTTCTTGATAAACTGGTTACTTAAACAGTGAATAATATTACCGAAGGAACTAGGGCTGCTTTTTGCATCCAAAGGTTTCTTTTAACTGGATTAAATTTTCTTCCATTAAAGTGGAAAAAAAGGAGTGCATCTCCAATAGATGAAAATTTTCTCTTTGTCAGTATTCATCCTTTCTCAGGCTAGAAACAAAAGACCAAAAAGTGTTGTCATTCACCTGATTCTAGGGAGCTATTATGAAGAAAGGTTCTTTTTATCTCCTGCAGCTTGTTCTCAGGGTGCTGCTCTGCCCCGGCTGGCTGCAGAGCTCCCTTCCAGCCCTGCGCTGGTGGGGCAGCAGGCACAGCACCTGCCATGAGGGGTGATGTAGAATTAAGGTTGGTTTTTTACATGGCTTAAATTTTATTGCAAATTCAAGTGTTTGTGTGGGCATCACTGTTACACGGGATGTACCTATCTGGGTTCCAGCATCTTCATAAAGATTGCCAGAAGTCTAAATAACATTAGTGTATTTATTGTGATTCTTTTAAATGTGTCTTTCTGTTGTTAAAAGGTCAACGTGAAGTAATGTATTTTCTTTTAACAAAAGTTAGAAAATTGCATGTAAACATGAGAAAAAGAAGAATGCTACTTGAGACAAACACAGAAGCAGCCATGGAAAAGGACATAATTTAGTGTACGTGTTTCCAAGTCTGGATTTCTTAAAAACGTTTACGAAACCTGTTGTCTGTCATCTTCTGTACAGTGGATTCTGTTTTCTCATAATTACCCAGGGACAGTACTTGTATACTCCAAGATATTTACTGAATTTCTTTCCTCTTGAAAGTTTTAGTTTGAAAACTAAACATGATACAGCATGAGAGATTTATAGTTTCAGTATCTATATTGTTTAGAAAAATAGGGTCAAGTTACACTTGCTCGTATCACTGGCTGTCCTTAGCTTAACACTGTTTCAAGATACTGTTGAAATTTCTCGACTAAAAATACCCGCTATAGCTGACCAACTACATGGAATCAAACATATAAGGCTGTTTTATGTAACACTGAAAGGGAAAAAAAAGCCAACAGACCCAGCTCAAGAAGGAAACTTTCCATCAGTTGGCATAGCAGACTTTTAGATTTCAGGTCTCGAGTTTTATGTTTACTGCCACCCTTAAATACATGCATGAGTGTCTGGAGAATATTACCAGTCAGGAGGCACACAAATATACAAGCCTTCTGGTCACCTAAAGGAAATGTTATAGCTCTTTACCTAGCCACAGCTCTCTCTGAGGGAGGGCCAGAGCAGAGCTCAGAGCTACATTTCAGCTCTAGTTTTTGGACCTGTGACTGGGCTATGTAAGCTCAAACATCTTAAAATTCATATTAAAGAAAAATGTGACATTCACAGGGATAGGAAAGAAATGGAACGTATTTGTTGAGCAGAAGCCAGCATGTACAGTGTAATGGTCTCTATTTTGAGGCAAAAAAGTAGTAACAATCTGTACAATGAAACTCATTCTGCAAGCAAAATGTGTGTTCAGATCTAAGCTTCTGTGATTTCCTTGTCCTTTGATATTACCTAACCTTCATTCATGCACTTTTATTTCTCCTACTGTTTTTGTGTTTTTCTAGCCCTGCTGTTTCTCACTGTTTTGATATGTGGTGTAGGACTCAATGGTCAAACAAGAAACAGTATCAGGCTTTCCTGTTGTCAAACACCTTTTGCTTCGAGGACTACTTAAGCATCAAGCTCTACTGTTGCTTCTTATGATGCAAACCCTAAGAAAATGAGAATTTGTTGGGGCAAGGAACTTCCTTCTGGCTTGGCTGTTAAGCATTACATAATTTCATCGCCTGTATAAACTGTTTTTCCAAATTTGATCTTTGATGAAATAGAGCTACTACTTAACCTAACTCATACAAATATTTTGTTCTTTGCAGTGGTTTTCCCTTAAAACATGACTGTTATTTTCAAATGCTTTGATGTTCTGGGCTCACATCTGACCCTCCAAAATGAATTTTCCAGGAGGCAGGGGCTGATACGAAAGGAACAATTTCTCACTCCAAGTGCATGGCACACTCATTCCCTTAAATCAATGCTTGTATTTAAAAAACGTCAAACCCATTTGGAGCAATTGCATATGATATTTGTCCTACAGAGAGAGGAGGAAAGTTAATTCTCTAAAATTAACAAAATATGACAAAATATTAGTCTGGAACTTATTGTTTATCTTAGAGATGCTTGGATACTATAGTGTTGAGGGGAAATACTACGTAAGATAGGAGAGGTTACTGAGAACTTGCAAGGCAGCACTGAAGTACCTGAATAAACTCTTGCAGAGAACAGCATTTTTCCCAGGATCTGGCCTTGGTGCATTAGATTCTATAACACAGAAAGCTAAGGCATTTACTCCTGTGCCTACTGTTATTATATATGACCCCATGACAATATTGATATGTTGCATTCAATTGGCACTGGTGCATAAGAAAGTAAGCACAAGGTGCAAATATGAAGTGATTTCTTACAATGTTTTCTTATACGTGGTTTCTTACAATGATTTTCTTGTTACAAGAAATTTTTTCCTCTCTGACACATCAAGGAATGAGAGGACATGATGGCTGACACCAAGAGGATTTACTGTTTATATTCCAGCCCATGGATATACTCTAGAAACTGTAAGTAGAACTGCAAATCATAACTCACAATGAAAACCATGGTGCAAACCCATGGAATACAAACCTCTTTGTGTGGTTTTCTTAAAAGTTTTTTGTCTGTCTGCAAAACAGTATAACAGAAAGTGTGATATTCTTTCTGCACTCTAAGGAAAATCAAAGATAGAATAAACAGCAAATGGGGGTAAGATGACAGTTCATTGGCCAAGATGAGCAGTTTGCTCCGGATGAAATAATAATCATAGTGGAAGGTGTTGCTATCTTACTATAAGGAGCACATATCTCACTGGGGCATCTCAGAAGACACTTACTGTATCAGAATTAATCTGTAATGTTAGAACAGGGATGTGCCTGATCTTGCTCAGAGCTATCGCTCCCCGCTGGAAATGCATGTGGTGGTGTACAAATCCAGGGATTGGTACTTCCCTGATAGATGTTCCTGGATGTTGTGCTGATACCTCTTCGCTATAACTAGGAAAAAATTTCCCCCTCAATTCTATAATTTCCTTCCTCTAAAGCATTGTTAGATAAATGAGAGATGTGTATCTGGCCAATGTTGAATTGCTACCCATGGTGATATCAAGAAATATCAGATGTTTGAACAGCAAGTTTTCTACAACTGCTCAGGATCAAACTGATAAAAACCCAGTGTTTGGATCAGAAAGGAAATCTTCACTGCTCTCACCTTCCCAGGGCCTGACTGGCAAGGAGATGGGAATTTTTATTTTTTTACTATTTTTGAAAGTCTGAGGTGCATCTCACTTTCTTCAATCCTGTGACCATCTTCGTTAGTAAACTCCCTGCTTTTTTAAGGGAGTAATGTATTGCTGATATCCTCTTGGGTCTTTCGGTCTTCCCCCTATCACAGTGCAATGCCTGAAATTCTCATCTTGTACTGAAAGTCTTGTTTGTTATAATGGGCTTAAATATGTTTTTGCAACAATGCTCTCATGGATGCTTCTGTATTAACTGTTCCCCCTTATGGCATTGGCTACCTTCAGTGACAATGGCTCTGTTACAGTCCTGTGTATCTATATACTTCCAACTTACGCTCATTGTGTAACTAAATTACCTGTAATGTAATTTTGCATTCTGAACACTGTATGTTTGGGATGGTATGCAAAAAAAAAAAAATCCCAGGGCCAGTATCACTTTCCTTGTCACTGTATATTCCTCTGTGAAAAGGACCTCTGTGAAAGCACTGTCGTAGGAACTTCTTGCTGTCATGCTGCGTGCCCCAGGAGACGCAGACCTGGCAGATGCGGTGCAGCTGGCTGGTGTGGTTCCCAAGTGGCTCAAAGCGGGCCCTGTGGCTTCATTTCTCCACAGAGCACATCGTTTCACCCCAAGAATGTGACCTGCATCTCCATACGTGCAGGTAGCTGTTGCATTGCCTTTTTGCTAGTTGCTTTGTTTTTCTTTTCCTGGTCATACACTGAGTTTTGTTTCATTTCAGAAAATGTGCGGCAAGCATATGAAGAGGTATTTTTTTACTGCTAACGTCACCACAGATGGGAGCACAGTCTCCCTGAGAAATCCACTTTGGATGTATTCCACTAAATGTAGTGAGAGAGGGTTTTTTCAGGAGCACATAGTCTGTGTGATTCATACTCTGGTCAAAAAGATGGGGCTCATGTATTTATATAGTTTTTTTTAAAGGAAAATGACTTGTCTATTCTAGACACATGCTCAGTGAGACCACCCAGTTGCTGGGCCATGGTCTGTGCACATGAATCAATCCTCGTATATTTTGTCAGTTGCATACAAGTCAAAAACTTGTCCACAAATCTTTTGATTTGTCACATTACAAAAGTCCCACTTTAGTAGCCTTATCATAAATCCACCCAGAAGAATAAGAGTTGTAGGACCAGGCCCTTTGTATGAAAGCAAAATTCTAATATGTATTCTGCAAAATCTTTAGTAATAATATCCTGAATTATGCATGCTTAAACGGAATTTTTTTAGCATACTAAGAAAAACTAATAGCAAGAAATGAATAAAACAAAATCATTTCAGCTTGATAACCAGTTTTAAAAATTTGCAAGACACACAGTTTCTGTATCATGAAGTAATATCCCAAAGGAAGCTGATGGATACAAATGAATCTCAGCAAAATAGTAAGGAAGCTGCAACTGGTAATAATACTGGGGTGACTGAAAATCTTTATTATCTCTAGATCTAATCTTTATTACGTCAAGATTCTGCGGGATCAAGAACAAATCAAGGGTAAATGCAATTGGACTTTAAATTAGTGGCTTTTGTGTGCTACAGGGCAAATCTGATAACCTAAGAAAACTGAGGAAAAGAGGCTTTTTGTACTTTGAAAAATGCAGTTACTTACTGTTGCAAGGTTTAAGGAAATGGCATGGTTATCTCTGCTTCTGCTGAAATCTTTCCTCTAGTACATCCAATGATCTGCTTGCCTTTGCAGTCAGTCTGAATAAGACTTTTTTTTTTTCTTCTTAATAATGAAGAAGCAGAATATGTAAAATACTCCATTGTGTAAAAACAAATCAAAATATGCACCTGACTGATCTTTCTAAAATAATTAAACGTGGTGAGTAAATCCACTGTCTTTCCCCCTGTCATTGATTCTTTGGGCCTACAAACGCTGAAATGAAGATGAGGCTGATGCACTGTTACCATCTGATCCTGACAGATGTCCTGTGTGAGCTCCGCTGGGGAGAGACTGAAGGGTGTTATCATTCCCCTGAGTTAAGCTAAATCCATGACAGCAAATGGAATAAATATAATGGACAACAGTTGGGTTTCACCATCACCTCCTATCTATCTCGTGTGTCCATTTTCTTTCCTCCTCTCCTCTCAGAGGTCTTTTTATGACCTGTGTGTGTGTGGGGGTGTTTCCCTAGGAGGTGTGACTTAGCTGATCAAGGCTGTGGCATGTCTTGTTTCACTGCTATGAACCCATGACTAAAAGGGCAGCTAAAAGCAGCATTGTTATCATCAGACGCTGCTAGGAGTTTGCCAGGTTTTGGAGTGGTTGATAAGGCCATGTGCTGGGTCTGTCTTTTTCCAGGTGCAAGTGAATTGAAAATAAGAGACACCAGAATAGAAGCTCTTTTTCTTTCTATTTTCTGTTCTCTTCTCCCAGTTGCTGTGTGGGCTTGCTTTGCTTTACAGTACTGATTTCAATTAACTGTAGCTTTCTGGCCCAAAGGGACACTTATTGCCCTCTTTAACACAAAGTAGAAGGGACTTTCCCTTATGAAAACTTTCTCAAAAGACTGTAGGTAACAGCAATAGAAAATTAAAATTGTTTACTGGTCTGCTTAATGTGTTGGGGTTTTTTTCCCCCCTTTTTTCCTAGTCATTTAAGAAAAGAGTCAATACACTTTAATGTTCACTGTGAAACCAAATGGACATTTTGAAACTCTCAATCCAGTTGTTATACACCGGATTAATAAACACTTTTCACTCAATTTCTCTACCAAAATGAATACGCTTCCCTGGCCATCTGACAGAAAAAATTCTCTTGACCGTTTGGGGATTGACCCAACCACTTGGACCTCTGCCTGATTGGTGTCCCATCCTGGATTCTGCATAAAACTTACTCTGAAGAGCAGCAGTTAACTTTGAACTTCTGATGAGGAAGAACAATTTTCTTGAATACCAGCGAATGTTACATAATCTCAGACAGAAGTCAAATGTGCTTATAACAATTTTCTTCCAGCCCTAATCAGAGACCAAGATGTCCTCCATCTGCACGAAGCTCCTCTCACATGCATTTTTTTTAAACGTAGCAGACAAAGCATGACTGAAGACTTTGCTCTCCTCTATTTGGTGCATGGGCATAAGCATGCTTCATAAATTTGAGGGATTCTGCTTTTAGTTTAGCAAAAATTAAAGCTGTGCATCATACCATATGTGATGAAACAAATAAGCTCAGCTCTGGATAAAGCTAGCTTTCTGTGCCACTTAAAGTGGACTAACTAGTACTTTCAGCTGCACTTGCACTTAAAATGGGCAGAGCTCAGAGGGGGTGGTTACGCAAGCACTGCAAGGGAAAATAAATCCATGGAAGTATCATTACAAATAGCTGCCTCCTTGAAATTCAGTATATATTTAGTTCCTGGGTTGTTTCTTTCTTTCACCAGTAGTGAAGGATAATGAGCTTCAAGGACTGTGGGAACCTGCAATTGAAGCAGAACTTAAGAGATCTTGCAAAAACAACATTAAAAGGACAACGGGGGATCACACTTAAGGGGAGAGGATGTGCAGAACTACCAATGCTACTACCTGAATGACAAAGCTTTACCTGAAGAGTCGTTAAATGCCCTCCTTTGTGCTTCTTCTCCTTGGCTAGGACTAATGTGTCTTTTGAATGTTTTATCTTCCCTGTGAACAATTATATCTATGAATTCTGAGAGTAGATCCAAACTGCAGGGGCCACTGCATGCAAAAGTCACAGTTGTTTCCCCTGTAACTGAATGACGTTGAGATACAGCTGAAAAGCCCAACAACAAACCGTTGCTCATACAAGCTGGGGTGGGGGCAGGATAAGCAGTAGCAGTATCACTGCAGAGAATAGTTATCCTAGAGCTAGTATTATCTGATGTGGGCAAAAATTGTTAAACAGTTCATTCCCTTAGGGTCTTGCTTGGCTTTAAAAATAAACTCAGCTGTCAGTAGGAAAGATCTGCTATGTGGCCTAAATGGGAGCTTGTCTTCTTGACTAGTAGTGAAAGCACATTTCTGCAACATGAGAAAATTATTCTTAGTTCTGTCATTCATAAAGTTTAATTCAGAGTGGATATTTGCAGGTGGTGCTGCCATATTTGCACTGACCATTCCATCCTCACTTAATGTTAGTATACGCATAACCTGATCTATGTATATACATATGGTCTCATTATACCTATTCTGTGTGGTAAGACAGGTGAAGAATGTTAACATCATGCTTTAGGATCACTAGGCAGGGACTTGAAATGGATTAGCAAATTACGTATTCTTGTTAGCAGGAGAAGCAATGAAATACAAACAAATTGTTGCCTTCTGCTAAATCAGCAGAAACCTGAATGTCCCATTGTTAATTGTTTATGAGCTCATTTTAATAGTTTCCTGCAGCAGTCAGCTCAAAATCTACTAATATTGTTCCAAAACATAAAATCCTTATTCTCTGCTGCTTTGTAGTGATATACATCTGGGTAACGTGGGTGTGAAATGTTATCATTCTGTTGTGGGAGAGCTTTACACCCACTTCTTGCTGGTGTGGATGACTACACATGCTAAGAGGCAAGCATGGAATCAAGACTTTAAAATAAAGTTCAATAAGCAGATTAGGCAGAGATGTCAGAGAAATCTGAGCTGCAAAGCTGCTGTTAATGCCAGAAATCATGATGTATTGTTAAAAAAGCAAATGTTAATTGGACGATTAAAATCCCCATTTACGATATGCAGAAAAGCCTGGGGGTTCTGCTATAATTTAAAGCTGAGTGTTTCAACTGAAACCACGCCTGCCTTGAAATGAAATGTGGAAATTTTACAAACCTCTGATTTCTAAGTGGGTGACGCTGCAGCACAGCTTGCCTTCCTTACTTAGGAATACGTTGACCTGTTAGAAACGCTGAAGCTGGATGGTGCTTCAGTCTTCCTGTGGCTTGAGAACAATTGCTCTACTTGGACTGAAACATCCTGCCCTGAGCTGGCCTTTTCATGCTGTGATTACCAGGAGGTTAGCCCTACTGAATTAGAGTAATAAAATCTCCAAAACTATTGAAATAACCTTGGTAACCTTAAAGAGAAGATGGTCTTAAGTGGAGTAGGTGTGATTTTCTTGCTTTTAATGAATTAAATCCGTTCTGCTCAGAGTGACTCACCGACAATATTTTTCAATACTTACTTCATATGATATGGTTTTTATGTGATTATTTTGCTGTATCATAAGGCATACAATGTACTGTCATATAAATATAGTTAACAGGCTGCACAATGTTTTTTCATTACAAAAATTGCTGCGCACTAAAAGGAGTGAAAAGAAAGATACTGCAATATTATGACTGATTTTAAAGATCAAATAAAGAAAGGCAAAAATAAAGATGGGAAATACCTGATATATTAAGTGATATTTACTTACTGTTTCAGTGACTGTGAAATCGGTCTCTTATGTCATACGAGCCTGGAAAGCAGGAGCACCTAAGTCAAGAATCTTGCATGATTCAGCTTCTCTGCACTGATCACTCGTTGAAATGCCCCTGCAGATGAGAAGAACGGACCAGAATGTTAGAACTGTGTTTTAAAATCCCATATTCTGGGAAATGTAAAGGAACTTTGCCTATGGAATCAGTCTGAGATACGTGAACTAGAAGAGAATCCATGAACTGGGAGGGAGAACTGAACATGAAAAAAAAGGTTTGGAGGGAACTAGAACTCCTGAAGATTATGTGAACAGTTCTACAAAATACTGAATAGACACATCTAAGATCTTAGTGATAGTACAAAACAATCCAATTAAGAGGTGGAAAATATTTTTTAAACAATGAATGATTAGTGTATTGTTGAACCTAACAAGAGTCACTGGGTTTTAAGCAAGATTAAAATAGAATTTTTTACATAATAGGAATACCCATTGTTATTACTCATCAACTATAACAGAGATTTTGAAGCAGATATTCAACGAAAATCAATTTATGACTGGAAAGGAGGGGAGAACTACGTAGTTCCTGTTTGCATCAGTTCTTTGCTTGCCAGAGATGGTGACCAGAAGCTGGACTTCACAGATTTTTAGGTCCAGTTTAGTATAGCAAACTGTAGGTGTTGTTAAAATAACAACAGAAAACCCCGAATCCTTTCTTTTCAGAATTCAGAGTATTATGCTCTACAGATTTTGATTCAGATACATTCCAGCATATCTCCTTATTTTGTTCAGTAAGCAGTCACAAAAAGATGCAGTTTCCAGTTTCTAGAGGTGAGGTGTTTTATTAGTGCTATGCGATGAGACACTAAGTGCCTAAACAAAATATTTATGTAATATAGTTTCCTCATAGAGCTTCAGAAAACAGTTTTCTTTTTAATTATAGAAGTAACTGAACCATAGTAATATAAATCTTGTGCTCGAGCAAGAATGTCTTAAGTACTGCTAATGTCTTGCTTTATTCTTAGTGTGTGATACAAGACTCCAATTAAGGAATTCTGCTATTCCTTTATATTAACTATTGTTTTTTAATAGATGAATCTATTTGTTTCTGCTTTACAATTGTGTTAATGAATATTTTCTTAAAATCCTATCAGCGAAACGGACAATTGAATGTTGGTTATTTACTATATATCATTGTCCAGATACTATATCTGCAACAGTTAAGTGCTGCTTGTGACTGGAATGTAATCATCTCAGTGGTTTTGGTTCTGTTACCTCCATGGAGCTTTCACTTCTTAATGGCTACAGAGACTAAACTTGAGTTAAGAGCCAAACATTTTTTCCTCTGCATTACTGCAGTGGTGTTTAGATTTGTGGCTTTTAATGTCAAAAGGAAATTATAGCTCATGCATGCCTTTCCAGGCAGAGTAGCTCATGTAGAGGACATTAGAATGACTTAGAGGAAGTCTGGAATCAACTCATCATAATTACAAAGAAAAACAAATCTTTTACCCTGTGTAACTATCCTATATTTAAGAAATTAATAATCAACCGGGAAATCTGGGGGCCCGTGTTTTTCCTGGTCTGTGAAATACTGGTGGGAGAAAGTAGCATCACTACAGAATTCTCCTACGGGTATGTAGGGAATGTCTATTTTTTTCCCTGGTTATCTTCACTGGCATGTGCAGAAGGTTATTTGTGCTTATGTACGGTATTTAATGCTCATTCTTCTGACTTTGTCACCCAGTAAGGGAGCAGAAACAACTCTCCGTCACTTACCTGACACCACAGACATCACAAAACCTAGTAAGAAGTATTCTAAAGTAAACACCAAGCGTATAACTCTCAAAACTATGGCCTGAATTTTTTTAACAATTATGCATAACAAATATATTAGTAAACCATTTTGCACACAATTTTTGACTCAAAAATTGTAAATTAATCATTTGTTCACAGTGAACGGTTTGTCTACTAACAGTTGTAATCCTGTACTTGTGTTGTCACAGTCAAAATTCAAATGAGATGTTTACATTGTGACTAGCTATGGATCTAGGATTTAAGTTTCAGTTCCTGGTGGTGTTTTGTGTCTTGTGTGAATATTCAAGTCTTGGACTTTATGTTACGATACACTTGAAAAAATGTACCAGAAATGGCAGATGAAAGGTAAAAATTAAGATATTAATGTAATGATATTGTGGTTCACCAGTTTAATATTTACAATTAAAAGACCTTTAAAGTTTCCTCCTTCTCTTCCTCCACTTCCTCCCTTTTCTTTCTTTTATTCTGTCAGCTTCTTCAGGCCACTACTTAGTACTTATGAGAAAAATACATTTCAACTGCTGGTATATAGGATATGCAACTGGAGAATGGTCAATTCAACTGTCTTTTGCGCTGATTACCCATTTCTTTTGTCACTAATTTATAATCATTTAAGTAATGTAAGTATTTCCCCATGAAGTAATATTCTTTTAATTTCTCTGAAGATACAGGAAGTAGTGGTTACTTGTCCAGAACTTGCTAACAGCTTTCACCTTTGGTAGCTAGTATCTGATCAATACCTGTAATGCACAGAGTTCATTTTCTCCTAGCAGAAATTTCATGCTGTTTGTGCTGGCTACCCTTGTCCTTCTTCCCCCTGTGTAAAACTACTTGTCTCAGCAGCCATTACAAAAACTGTTCTTTATGTCCTCAGAACAAAATCACTGAAATTTCATTTTTTGAAAATGAAAGTGTGAAAAAACTGCCTTCTCAAACAAGTTTATTTTGAGATAGCTAAATCTCTTAACAATTATTTGAATTCTTCAAGTCACAGAGTAGCACTATGGCTACTAAAATTTCTCCCAGCAAATTGCTCGTTTCTTTAGAAACATGACTAGAGTTGTTAAATTTCACACAACTGGACTTCATAGCAAAGATTGTCATCTTAGGGACAGGCGATGAAGTCTTCCTTGTTTTATATGTTATGTAGGTCTTTACTGGAAAACTATACAGCAGATATTGCTGGATATTAGTAATTAGAAGGAGGGATTTCCCCTTTTTTGTTCCAGGCAGTTATTTAGGTACTCAGATATTAACTCATTGAGAATAAATCAGGAACATTGAATATCTAGACACTTACTTGAAAAGATTTTGAAACACTTTGAAAACCTGATTATCTCCAAGTGTTTGCAACTGCATTGATTTTTGAGACAGACATATGGTTAACGTAAATTATTAATAAAATTTGAATTACCTTCCTCTGGCTTCCTTACCATTGGCTAAACACAGATGGAATTTCAATTTCAAGGATGCAAGCTGAAGAAAGCACCAACACATCTCTGTTTGTCAATAAAAGCGAGAGAGTGGATGTATCCTTATGTACATCATAACCATACAGTATTTGTATATAGTTACATAATGATATAACCTGTTACAAGACCTAGGCAACCAGGAAATTCTGTTTTGAGGATGGTATTTCATGTGCTCTTTTAATGTATACCAACAATATTCAGAAACATAATATATTAATGCCCTCAAGGAGACCAAAGGAGGGAAAAAAAAAAAAAAAAAAAAAATCCCTTCAGAAAACTACTTCTGGGTTTGTGCCTCCCAACAGCTTCCAGTGAATTTATCAGAAATTACATTAGAGAAGAGACTAAAGGAGCAATAAAAACTCCAAGGAGACAGGAATACGAAAACCCAAGCAACCTATTATTCCCTAAAATCTAAAACACAAGATCCATAGCTCCTCGTTAATGTTAATAATGCCACACATAATAATGAAAAGAGAAATTAAAAGTTTCGAGTTTTGCCAGGAAGGATGCCTCAGACAGTGACAGTTTCTTGGTCTAGGGTGAGAAGTGTAGATTTCCAGACTTTGCCACAGCCATGTTCCAGACTACACTTAGGCATGAGCTCACTCGCTGCAGCTGAAAACACAAGGCAAAGTAACAGAAAAAGTCTTAGAAAATGACTGTACAGGTCCAAATGCAAAATGCAATTTTTTGGAAGACTTTTTCTGTAATGAAGCAAAATGTAATGGGCTTGCCTTTGGTTTTTCTCAAAACCAAAGTTCTCATAAAAGAGGAAAAGCTTCACTATCTATTTTAACACTGTATTCCTATGTAAATTCATACTTAATGACAAACATGGAATTAACATTTATATTGTATTTTACATGTTCAGCATAAGCACTAACCAAAGAAAAAGCAGTATATTATTGAACACTGGGGTGGTCATGATAAGCATATATAACTACATGGTTTTAGGTATAATTATGCTTCCTTAAACTCTGCTAATCTGCAATAAAATCTCATTTTAAATTCAGTGTGGAATTGTGTCTACTAATTTTATTCTTGTTGCCAAGTCACAGTTGGGACCTAAACTGGCATTTTACACTGCTTCCATTTCATTGACCACAGTGATGTTGATTTATGACATGTGATAGGAGATGCAATCTCTCTAGTTTTACACCATTTCGAGTAACGTGTTTTCAAGATTGATATCTGTCTGAAAAGTCTGACATGCTCTAAGAAAGAACAGTGTGAGGAAGAAAGGACAGTATCTGCCCCATTTCACTCCTATCAATCAGCATTATCTTTTTCTGTGCTTCTAAGAAGAAAAAAAAATAGCATGGTAGTATATTCTGCTAGATAAAAACAAAAAAACACCTGTCAGTTCCCTTCACGCTACTGAATAGTGAAGTTCACAATACTTCTTATTATTATTGACAGCAGACATTGTTTGTTTTACATAGATTATTGAGTGTGTGCATACAAACATATCTATGCATCTTCTCCTAACATCATAAGTTTCCTAATTTAGGTGATTAAAATTTATGAAATGAAAGTGCTAAAATTCTTATAATAGTGTCAATTTATGTTTAGTTAAGAATCCTGCTGGGGTACCTCGGAAGCCGTGTTGCACTGGTGCTGCTGTACTGCCTCTGCATCACACCAAGAAACCTGGTTTTGGTGAAAATTGGTGAGGGCTTACTACCCATCCTCACAGTGCTGCTGCCTTGACAAACTAGGGTTGCAGGAGCAAGAAGCCCTGGCCGTCCAAAGGCAAAATGAACTAAGTAAAGAATCTATCATTGTGACAATTACAAATGTACATGGAGATGGGCCAATTTCAAATGGAATTTTAAGAAGAACATAGCAAGACCAAGGTAACAAAAGGAACAGTACATGGTAAGCAGCAGGTCACGTAAGCTGGGAAAACTTCAGGACTGAAAATTTGAGAGAGTGCTTCTAGGTTGGATGGAAAAGGAGCAGACATACTACATGCATGCCATAAGACAACGAGTTAGCTACAAAAACCATTGATTAGAGCTGCTAAGGAATGACAGTTTTCTCACTAAAACTTTTTTTTAATCTTCAGAGGTTTTGCTAAAATGTCTAACTTCCCAAATCAGTATGGGATTATTTTGGCAGAAATAGAAACTGGTTTTTTTTTCCTGTGGAAAGCAGAGTTAGTTGGTGACAAAAATCTTTAGATTTGTGGAAAACAGTGGGCATAATCAGATGTAATGTAGATAGAAAATGAGCAAATAAGAGTGGGGAACACAAAGTTAACTGCTAGGGGGTTGACTGGCATCTTGAACTTTGGGACCGGCAGTCCTGTAGCAAATTGCCCTGTTCTTCCACACCCATACAAAAAGATGCAATTCCACTGAATTCCACCTGCATGGAGCCAGCCATGGAGATTGTTTCTTCTTTTAGTTTTCCCACTAGTTTATCTAAGCAACAATTCTGCAAACTTTACGTTACTTCCTGTTATGATAGAAACTATTATGTTATTTTTCACTTAAAAACAGTTGGTTTTAATTATTCAGTGCAATTAAGCATAACTACTGATTAAAAACTCCCATCAGCCAAAGTGCATTCCTTTTAAAACACACCACCAGTCCGATACCCTGATTCCTGAGCTTTTCAGGTGGGTAGAGTAAGCCTGTGTGTTTTGAGTGTAAAGGGGAGAGGCACATACACTGTGGCTGATTGGTGTGGGCAGGTAATGTAGAGGAAGTCAGAGCTACTTCCATGGTTCAAGAATTTACTTAGCTTGTTCAGGCATTTTTGTGTGTGTGCTGATTTTACATTCTATATGTATTCTATATTTAATACCTATTTTGCACATGTGTGCATGTAATATTCTGTGTGTATGGTGTATGCACATCTGAATATTTGTCCTTGATGAACAGTTTAACAAGAAGCCGTGCTTCCAACTACATTTTACCTTTATCACCTTGCTCAGAAAGCTTCCAGAATCTTGTACTTTACTAGGACTTTTAACTTTGCTTCCCAAGCAAATTGAATTATGTAGCCAGGTGTGGCGTGTGTGTCTCTCTGTTACTGCATAGTAACTTTCAAAATAACTGGGAAATTCCAACAATTTAACAGATGGCCAACAGTATCATACATGTTCCTAGCCATTTCATGAAAATGGATGCATGGGTAAAGAAGGCACCAAAAAGTATTATCTGCTGTCTGAAAAACTGCAGTATATATTTCACTCATCTTAGACGTCAACAAATCTGCACGGTAGAGAGATATTATTGCCCTAGCCCGGAGAAGCTTCAGCTGGAATGTGCATCTTGCTAAACACCAAGGAGTCTAATTATGAGCTCCAAATCTGTAAGGAACCAGGTATCATCAGTTCCACAGTTCTTGGAACGAATTTCATTATGTCATAAAGTTGTACCGAAAGCTGTACAAAATGTTTCAGCCACTGATGTTACAGTGTACTATTTATAGGCTTTTTTTGTTTCTTTATTTTCTTTATAATGTCTTTGCTTTACATGCAGCAACTAAAGCCGGCATCTAATCAACCACTCACCTTCAAAGCACGATGGAAAGTATCCTGGATGTTCTATGATCTAACCAAGACCTTTGTCCTGTAAAACCACGTAAACTGAGCTTCATGTCCACATGGAATACATTAGCAAATTGTTGTCTTGAAACTGACTTGTTTTGGAAGTGGGACAAAGTGCAATTAGATCTGTTCAGTGCGCCTTCATGAAACCTAATTTTTTAAAGTTATCCAAACATGGGACTTCTCCTCAAAATAGGGGTCTGTTTCAAGAAATATCTCTCAAATCTAAATAATTTGGAAGAAGTGATATTGAAGAGATTTGAATATTGCAACAATATAAAAAAATGTCTTTCACTATTTTATCATACTTAGAAAAAAAATATTTTCAGTCAGGAATAAGTTTGAGAAGTAAAAAAATCTCTTCAAGTCAGTAGTAACTCAAACCAGGAAATGCTTAAACCATCTCAACTCTGGAGTTCATCTGTAGAACCTCTGTATTAAACACTCATACCTTACTTGCTCTAGAGACCTTACAGTCTTGGCTGCTCTTGCAATTTCCAGTCTGTCAGAAGTTTTCTGCTGCTGGAAGTAATGATAAAATCTCAGAAGTGTTTGATATTACTTTTTTATGATGTCCTTGAACAGTGTAAAGTTACAGATTATGGGTAGGGCTCCTCAAGAAACACCATGTCTTCTGTTGTGCTAGCTACACACTCTGTTTACCAAAATTATTGTGATTTCATCGTGTTTACTGATTTTGGCCCTTCAAAAGCCTTCTGCAGTCACATATCCCTCATACATTTTTACTCTGTCAGTGATCCAATGTTAATTTTACTATTTTTTAAGACATTCTACTGTCCTCACCTCATGACCATTGCATCACATTAGCAGAGCTTCTCCGCTATAGATTTATTCCAGCGTGCTGTGGATGTTGGAAGCCCTGCAGGTCCCATGGGCTGCCAAACTCCTTTCTGCTGGAGGCCTGGCTTCCCCGCTGCTGGAACTAAGGTGTCCTTGGTAGGGTACGGACTGCACGAACGCTCACGATAGATGAGCTATTCCACCTGAGCAGCACCCCTCTGCTCTACCCCATAGTAAATGCATGGTAGCTATCCTTAAGTAAAGTATATTTTAAAGCCTTTTGTTCACCCTGGGTTAAGCTCACTCACATGATGGTTAGAGGCTAACACCAGTTGAAGCGCCATGTTGTCCCTTCCATCTCTTCTCCCCGAGAGTACTGTCGACTGGCAAAAAAACTCCTGCAAAGCCGTTTAAATCCTCCCTCTCCTGAGGTCTCTCTCACACCACGCTGGACTCCGGCTGGGACAGACTTGTCCACGCCGACACAGCACCGGCCTTACCGGAGGCAGACCCGGGCCCCGAGCCGTGTGAGGCCGGGGCCGGCGGGTCGGGCAGCGGCCGCCTGAAGCGAGTCCCTGCGGAGAGCCCAGCCCCTGAGGGGAGCCCAGCCCCTGAGGGGAGCCCAGCCCCTGAGGGGAGCCCCGGAAGCGAATCAAGGCAGAGTCCCTGACGGGAGCCCCGGAGGCGAGGCGAGGCGAGCCCCTGAGGGCAGCCCCGGAGGCAAGGCGAGGCGAGGCAAGGCGAGCCCCTGAGGGGAGCTCCTCAGGCGAACCCCACCGCGGCGGCTGCGGGCGGGCGAACCGTCAGCGGCCTCTGCGCGGCGCAGCCAGTAAGGGGCGCTGGGCGGCGGGTTTGGTGTGCGGAGGGAGCCGGCTGCGGATCACCTGCAGCGGCGGGGGGGGTGTGGGGGGAGCTCCGCCTCCCCCCTCCTCCCCCGGTTAATCGCATCCCGCTCCCCCCGCGGCAGGCACTGGCAGCGGGGCGGTTGGGCAGAGCTGTCAACCTGCTGCAGGCGGACGGGCACCCGCACCCAGTAAGGGTCGGGCTGGGGCTGCCGGCTCCGCCGCCCTCGCACTTGCCCCAGCCCGGTGCGGCGCGGCGCGGCCGTTGAGCCTCCTGTCGCCTTCTTCGCGCGGGGAGAGACCGCCGCCGCTGCCCGCCCGGGCACCGGGAGCAGCACCCGGGAGAAGGAGAGAGAGGGGGAGACATGGCCGAAGGGGGCGAGGGCGAGGACGAGATCCAGTTCCTGCGAACTGTAAGCGCTGGGCTTGCCTCCCCCACCTCCGGGCTGGCGTGGGGCAGGGGGCTGGGGCCGGGCGGGTGAGGGGCTGCGGCGGGGGCAACGCCCGGCCCGTGCCCTGAGGAGAGCTGTAGGGCGGCGGGCGCCGAGGCTCCGTGTGCGGGGTTGTGGGGGGGGTCTCCCGGCCGCCTGGGAGCGGGCAGCGGGAGGCGGGTGCGCTCTGCTTCCGCCGCCCCGGGGGAGTCCTGTCAGAGAGGGCTCCGGAGCCCCAGCCCTTTCCCCGCTCCACCCGGCGGCGTGTGCCCCCCGTTCCGGCGGGCGGAGGGGCGATAACTAACCGCTGGTTCTGACGGCGGTGCTGGGATAAGCGGGAAGGGCGGGGGTGGGGGGGGGGTGGCGGCGGTGCCTGCCCCGAGCGGCGCGGCGGGGGGACGGCGGGCAGGGCGAGGTGCCGGCAGCCGGGCGGAGGGCGAGCGGGGCGGGCAGGGAGACCCCCGCCGCCCCCGGTACCTCTCCCCGCTGCCTTCCCGCCCGCCGGTGTGCTTCGCGTACTGCAGATACTAACCGAGCATCCCTCCCCGGCTTAAAAGCTGCAATCGCGCTCCTTTTGCAAAAATAGAATTGAAAAAAAAAAATAAAAATCATCTCTCTCAGCTCCCCCCCCCCCCCTCCCCCCCCTTCCCCACCAAGGTTCCCACTAACTTGCGGGTGTTCTCCTCGCTGAGCACGGACTAATACCTTCTTTTCTTTTCTTTTTGAATGTGAGCATCCTTTCTTTACTTCTGTTTTCTTCAGTCCAAAGCGTGTTAAGGCGCTAGAGGATTTCTTCCCTCAGTTTAATACGTGGGGACTGCTGCATTTTATGCTTATCTGGATTATTTTTCTTCAAGCAATGCTTTTATTTACCTTCTGAGCCATCTCCCAAGTGCTGTTTGTATGCACAATCCTAGCAAGTTTTGCAGATGGGCATATTTGAATGGTGGTGTGCACAAACCCTGTCACAGTTGGAGGAAAAATTGCTGAGGCATTTGATAAGTAGAGCTAAAAACATTGAGACTGCAGGGTAAAGCTTAGCTTCCTTTTTATTTAGTACAGTCTGATTTCAAAAATGTTCATGATTAATGTCTTGTAAGAAAATACATTAAAAAAGGAGGGGAAAGCAAGCCACGTAATGTATGTAAAGCATATTGCTATGCTGTTTGCAGCATTGTGAATCCTGGATCATGGTTGTTTTATGTTTATTTCAATCAGAAACCATAAAATAATAGATAGACATCCTATTATTCTTGTTTGTTTGAGAATTCATAGAAAATCTGGTTTTACAGGGAAAACAGCTGTTATGCAACACTGGCACGAAGATTGTCAACTTTTTTTCCTCTCAGGATTATGTGACTTCTGCTGTAGTGTTGTCTAACACCTAAAGACAAAACAGAAAAATACTTCTTTGAAAGATAATTTGTCACCTCAAATTATGAGAGTTTTATTATTAGTACTTCACACTGGTAAATGTTTTTGGAAGACCTCTACAATGGCAGTCTTGCTGCAGGTTTGAATATTAAGCTCAGCTCATGGAAGGGCTGTTATCTGAATGCTTAATAGGGAAAGAGAAGCAGTGAGCATGCTAATACTGCTCTGCACATATACAGTAATGTTAAACTACAGCACCTGACAGCAGCAGCCCGTTATGTAAAACAGCCCTCCTGATAATGTGCGTCAGGCTTAATACAGATTTGGCAAACCCAGCCATAGACAATACTTTAGAAATTTTTAGAATGTTGTACTGGTGGTAAAATGACCTTGAATATTGTAAACTGAGGCATGGGAGAGGCTTTTTGTGTAGTAAAATAAAAAAGGCCTGAGAAATACCCTTTTCATGTGAAGTTTTGACTCTCTAATCTATAGTTGTATGTAAGTAGTGATTTTTACTCCTCTTTTCCTTCCACTTTGTCAAAGTTACTTGGTAGATCAGTTGCTTTAAAACATATTCTCAATGTAGTCTACCTTCTACCTATTCTTAGAAACTTTAGATTAATATTCTCTAAAGCTATTAGATGTGTGTTGCTTTCTGAATGGCATTGATAGAAAGCACTGTGAATTCGATATTACCTGGTAGTTGCTGCAGTTTCTCTTTTTAGTTATTTATTTTTAAAACAGTAAGTAGGGACAAACAGATTCATAAAAGGTTTGGTAGATAAAATAGATCTTTTCAAACAACACATTATGCAAGCAAAAAGCTTTCTGTCCTTTGGATACCTTAATGATGACATCTGTAGGCCTACAACATGTAAACAGCGCTCTTCATATTTTCTTCTTTTGATAGGACCTGATAAACTTTCTAAAATTGCAGGTTCTCTTTCTGATGTTTCAAAATTACTGTAGCATCTTTAGATTTTACCATGGAATGTAAACACAACAAATTATTTTTAATGTTTAAAGAGAAATGTGAGATTTTATTCAATTAAAAAAAATCCTCTATTTGCATTAAGCTACTAAACTGAATTTGTATTTGCCATCTGCATGTTCATTGGTATTTTCTTCTTCCTTTCCTCTTCACATATTCATGTTTGCCTAATGATTTTTCTTCTTTCTTTGCTGCTTTTTTTATTCTTATTTTTTGATAAGGTGATGTCATGCATTTCCTCCTACAAATTTGCTATTAGGGTGGATTTCTGTTTCTTTTGGGAACAATTTGAGTTTGATATGTTGCTTCTGAGAAGGGAACGTAACCTGTTAATGCCCTGGATTTCGGGAAGCATCAGTCCTTCCATTGTTGGAGACAACTTTGGATAGACTGGAATTTAGCTCTGTGCTGTTTGGTTCTCCTCAAGGAAATAATCTATAGTCCTGTGAATGACGTGCTTCTTCACAAACAGGGGTCTCCCTCATTACTTTGCTGGATATTCCAGGCAGAGATGACCTTGTATTATGTGTATCCTTTTTTAGTCTTGGACATACGTTCTCCTGACTTTTCCCACTGAAGGCACACATACTGTGCAAAAGGAGTGAAGAGGAGCAAGTATCATGCTCTTGCTCTTGCTTTTGTTAGTTGTGTGTCTACAGAGGACTTGTTCCCTGTAGAGGATCTTTTTTTTTTTTTAATATTAGAATAGATAAAGATGTGTACAAAATAAATTTTCATTGTTTAGTCTCTCCATTCAAGAACCTAAAACATTTATTGACTTGAGTTTTTGTTTTGTGGCTTTTTTGTTTGTTTTGTTTTTTTTTTTTTTTTTTTTTTAAGATGTGTAATTTGACCAGAGTGAAAATAATTCAGAGTTTCAAGAGAGAACAGAAAATGTTTTTGAATAAATGCAGAGGCTCCTTCCATAATGCACATGGGCAAGGACTGGTTTGGTTTTGTGTTTTGTTTTTTTTATGGTGCAGAACCCTGGTAAGGGAAGGCCTTCGTGTGGAGTGGGGTGGTAAACTGATGACAGAATTAAAACAATTGCAGTATTTCAACACAATACTGCCTACGAGTATCCCTTATGATAAAAGTGTCCTGAATTTGGGGAGCAATATGTACCTGAGACTGATGAGGAATATGTAATTTAGCTATTTGTTCTTGCGATGTTCTTGATACCGGTACATATGGTTTTCTGGAGATGTGGAGTTTATTAAATTAGAGGCAGGTCTCCTTTTAGGTGTTTATGGTAGGAGACACCACCAGGACACACTAAAGTCAGGCCGACAGAGTTATGGTCTTTCTCACTGTCCTCTGAGACAGTGAAGACTACCATGCCTGTCAGAAATCAGAAGCATTATCAGTGTGAGCAACACATTTTCCCCAGCTCTGTTGGGGTCACTGTCTCCTTGTCATCTCTTCCTTTTTTTTTAAAGATTGAAATGCTGATGTTCCACTATGTGCTGTCTTCTAATGCTGTTTTCATTTGTTTAATTAGCAATGTGCAGTAAAATAGGATCTTTTGCTTATGCAAACATATTCTGTGCTGCCTTATTTTCTTCATGTACTTAATTTTTCTGAGTGTGACTGTCACAGAAAGTGTAAGAGTTGTTTCGAACACTGGAAAAGTACTTTTAAATGAAGTGAAATGTTATTTAGGATTCATGTTTGACATGCAAAAGATTTTATTTACTCAGTGCTGGAATTTCATACTTCAGAAAATAAAAGAATGGAGTTTATGGCAGAGAATTTTTCTTTGTTCTGAAATGAAGAATGTAATGTCGTCACATTTCAAGGACTGGAATTCTGTGATTCCAGAGTCAATTCTGTTCCAGATATTCCCTGTTATGGCACCATTTAAATAATAAAATTTCACTTTAAATCTGACTAAAAATCATATGCTTAGATGCCATCATGAGTGAAGATTCTGTGGAATTAAAGGATACAAAAGGAACCTGGCAAAACAAGATCTGAAGATTATTGTAAAATAAGTAACTAAACATAACAAGAATTGTTATGTGAATCTCTCAGTGAAATAGAATAGAAATTTTATTTATTTATTTATTTCCCCAAATATTTCTCGATGCTTCTCATACACTGCTTATCTTTAAAGGGGTTTATCAAAATATGTTAGATTCTGGTAGCTGCAATTGTCAAACATACAAACACGGCTGCCAGAATGCACTGAAGAAAATGCTCAAAAGCAATCTTGGATATTAGGAGGAATTTTAGAAGGAAAGAACACTGAAAAACACTTTGTCTAGCCTTGTTTATTTTAAAAAGTGTTTCTTGTACCTGTCAGTATGTGACTTCTGAAGATTCACCCGGGACTGGCACAAGAGACCACTGTTTAACAGCTCATGTGGGTGATGCTGAGATTGCAGCATTTGTACCTTCCTCTCGAAGGCACTGCACTGCAGTACACATACTGAATATGATCTCAAGTTCTATTTTAGAATTGAACTGGACAGGCTGTTTGTAGTGAACGGGTTTTAGCTAGGAGATGTAGTCCATTTCTTATTTGGGAATTACGTGTGAACATTTTATATATAATTTTTTTTATTCCAAAATTGTTTGACAAACATTTTATACCACCATTAAAATGATATTACTGGATAAAATCAGTTGTCTAGTCTGTGTACTATCTTGTCCAGTGTTTTGCATCTGGAAGTTGTCTTTATTGGATGTGTGAGAAGGAGACTGAGAAAACTGTGTAGCAAATAGTGGGTCCACCAGGGAAGTTTCTTGCTAGCCCTGTGAATTGGTTGACTAATGTTCAGAGAGACAGAGAGCTACTTTTCCTTTCAATGTCTGAAGATGTTCTGATGCATGGTGCTCTTTAGCATTGTGAAGGCCTGAGGAGAATCTATTGCAGGAACTTAAGCTGTGGACAGACTGTAAAGAGAGAATTCCAGTTAATTTCTGACCCAAGATTTAGAATGGTCTTGAGCTACATCTATCATTCAGTTCTCTATTTGATTGCTATATTGTTACAGGCGTATTGTAAAGGTGAGATTCTCCCATTACATAGCTGTGTGGAAAGTGCACAGGATGATTCGAATTCAGGAAAACATACCAGTCTTTCTTGCACATGGGGAGGGATGTGTTGAAGTAATTCTCTGAATCAAGGTAAAAGATTGGAAACTGACTGTATGGGGAAATGCTGACAGTGGGCTGCATTCAGGAAGTACATGAATTAAAGCGAAAATGTAGATACCTTTTTTTTTCTTCTGATTTTTATAGTTATGGGTGCTTTGTGTTAAAACTCTGAGCTAGTTTTGGTTTTGTTTTCTGAATTACACCTAGGCTTTTGTTTAAATTTCCTGAATTGACTGAAAAAGTAGACTTGGCTTTGTGTGGATGACAGAAAAGTCAGAAACTGCATATGTATTCCTATACTTCCTAATAAAACTTAAGTGATGTAAGTTTGTTTTGTTTGGTGTCATGGTACTAGTACATAAATAACCTTTGTTGAACTGTAAAGTGAACACATTTTATCAGGGTGAATGAAAGAATTTTAACTTTCTCTTACTGTGGTTGTTGCAATTTTAATTATGATTGATGGAAGAAGTCAGCAATGTATTTTCTATATTGTGGCTATCTAACTCTTTTTTTCTTAATTTATGCACAAAAAAGAGTAATACCTCCTTAACTCATTAGCAAATACTTACTTGCAGATGCTACACAGAAGGCTCATAGAATGGAGTTCTGCTTAATTGTCATAAATACTTACCACACATTTACTGCTATATGTTAAGTGTCGGTAAGAATAGCTAAAACAAATACATTAGTCAAATGAACAAAATATTTTTTTTATAGTTTTAAAAAATATTTGGGTCTTGCATATTTCAGTTTTAATGGGTGTCACGGTCATCACTGTGAAGTGCAGTTCAAGGTCTCAAGAGTGAAACTCTGATCCCTATGAAGGCAGAACTATTGATTTCAGTGTAACCAGGATTTCATATCCAGACTTCTTTTGCAGGCAGAATGGCTAGAAGTGTGTGCATAATAGTTGTTCCTGTTTAAATGCAGGTTTGTTTCTGAAAACTACCACAAAACTCTATGGGAAGATTCAGTCTTCTGGTTGGAATCGTTCCTAGCTATGACGCTGTTAGGAGACTTTCTTTATGGCTTATGTGGTGAATCCCTTAGTGCATCACTTCTGGAAAATTAAGCTCTATGAATTTCTGGAGATGGCCATCCCTTTCATGGTACTACTGTACAAAAAATTACAGCAATTTTCTGTTTGTATTTTATATTGGCAAGAGGCTTGTTCTTTTATCCATCGTCAACAAGAATTTTGCTATTGATTGCAAGTGGACAGTTCCTCAAAAGAATGAATTCTTAAAGACAAGTAATTTCTAAGGTTGAATGGGTAATGTTTTCCTCCTAATACCATTCATCTCTGAACAAAAGCAGTCTCCTCTTTTGTGAGGAAAGTTCTGTATCTCTTAAGTGAGAACTTCTTATTGACATACAGAACTATCAGAAGCTGATTTCTGCCTTGATTGAGCTACTTTGCTTGAATTTTTTGCTGAAGCATTGAGAATAGGGTAATAGAGGCATTAGAGACAGTAGCTAATGAATTACATAATCTGAGCACCCTAATTTTCTTATATTTTTGTCCAAATTCATGCATATGCATTATACAGATAGTTATTTCTTTTGGTCTGACTTTTCTGTTGTTGGTATGAACTTGCATTTATGACATGAATTCTTGACTTAATATTATTCTAAAGTAGGAGGAAGAGGGTATGATTTCCCTGAAGAATAAGAAATAAAAAAAGAAAAAAAGAAAACCAAATAAATGGTAAATGACTGAAAAAGTAAAAGCCAGGGCAGACTTTTAGTCCTAGGTTCTTGTCAGTGCTTTTTCTCATTTAGATTAAGAAGCTTTAATAGACACTTTTATGAAACGTGGCAAATAAAATGATAAAAACTTAAGAGTAATGCATTTTCTGAAATGTGAATCCTTTTACTTTGTCCTTCAGACAGCTTGAAAACACCTATTTTAAACCTTAACTGTGGTCAGGTGGAAGTGAGAACAGAGTGCTTTAATTATTGACACAGTTATATCCTGGAATTTCTCCCAATAGCAAAGTAAGGATAGCCTGGCATAATTTTCTGTCTCTAGTCTGTATTCTGCTAAAGACTTATACTGTGTTTTTCAAGGGTATGGCACTTAAGCCGTGTCTGGCTGTGTTGTCTATACTACTCTGGGAATGGAAGGTTTCTGGAAGAGGCTGCCTGTTGCCTGATGCATCTCAGTAGATGAGAAAGGGCATAAAGGAGCTAGTTTAGATAACAGTTTTAGGCCTTTTAAAGTCAACCACAGCAATGCAGAGCTTACTGCAATATTCTGTGCCCATCAGGGGCGCAGCAGTGGTATTTCTTTGTTCTCATTGTAACAAATTGAGCAATTTAAGGGCAGCCACTGCCTGCAACATCATCACAGAAAAAGTCACCCCAGTTTCCTAACGAAGACTTAGCAGGAAGTCCCATGTGCTTTTACTGCAGTGTAGTTTTATGCTGCTCTCCCTTCTTAGGAAGCGTGAGGTTCATTAACTAATTATGTATTGACTTATGAAAGAACTCTTGCTTTTCTTTGTAATTTTTTACATAATAATGGTGGTGTAACTTGTCAGGTGCAAATATGTGGCTGCTGCTAGAGCCTGATGGTATGTCACTTGGCTATAGATTTGAACAGATGTATGTTTGAGGCTTGCACTGTAATTTAGTAGAAGCTTTGCTTAGCTTCTCAGAATTGCTTAATAAAAACAAACTAGTATCTATGTCCCTACTGTTTGGAAAGTAAAAGATATGACAGGTAAGGTTTCATAACATAAGCTGTATTAACTTATTCGACAGTTGCAATTTCTGTTTAAATGTAATGCTATAACGGTCAGTTTTACAATAATATTATTATGTTTATAGGAGCACTTGCACTAGCAGCTGCATTAAATTTTAAATAAAAATATGAGTTCACTCTTCTAATGTTTATCATAGTCAGGAATGACTTCCTTATAATTACCATGTGCTTGAAAAAAAATGGAGAAATAATAGGTTCCCTAGTAATGCAGTAGACTTCCAAGAGGGACTTTGGCAAAAGTTGACAAGGTATCATTCTGTAAGATACATGGATCAGTTAATTTTTAACATGCTAGGCATTTTAGTGGAGGACAGGCTTTTTGTTTGGTATGTTTTTGTTCGTATTCTAAACACTCTAGGGCCACAGAGGAAGGGTAACAAGACCATTATGTTTTGTGAGGTGGCTTCCTGGAGGATTTCAGAAGTAGTGCTGTGTAACAACATACTTCTATTACCTGACTGTTTTTTACTTGACTGTGGAAATAATATTTGATGGTTATTAGTGAGCAGAACCAAATGCTGAACACTGGCATTGTCCTGCAGAGGAGGCAGAGGTCCTGTCTACCTCTGCAAAAACTTTTCTGGAATCCTGCTGTGAAAACTGAGTGCATGAAGTGAAAACTGAATTTGAAGAATGTCCTTCCGTAAATCCTTCTTTCAAAGGAATGATGGAAGGAAGCAACACAAAATTTGCATTGGCTGGCTGTGAGTTTTCCTGGGGATTGCCAGAAAGTGGAATTGTATTAGTGGAATCAAGCCAGGAACAGCTGTCTCTTACAGCTATATTCCTTCCTTCCAAACCGGGCAAAGCTGGAAAAACCAACTACCTGGGCTTTGTGTGGGATGCATTCTTTGGTTTCATAAAAGGAAAAAGAGGAAAGTATGCTGAATATGCTATATAATTTCGTTTGGTGTATGAGCAGCTTCCATTCCTGTCATGGCCAAGCAGAATTCCTTATATAGGAATTTATGTGGAGGAATGAAAGGAATTTGAAGTGTGTTCAAAATAAGCCTAAGTAATTGGATAGATCTGCTTAAAACTCAGTAATCTACTGGATAGATGGATTCATTCACTGATAAATGATCCTCATTGTACATCAGGAATGTAGCCATGCTGATAAACATTTGAAAATCACCTATGGTGTGTTTATTTTCTAGTTGCATAGTGGAATAATTTAATTGGAACTAGCAGAGGCATGGTAAGCACAAGCTAGGTGATTAAGCCTCTCTGTATGGACACATGACCTTCATCCTGAAGCAGTCTTTGACAAAGAATTTGGTTCCAATGGTGACAGCAGCCACCTAAATACCTGTACAGGTGGATAAGAATCCTTTAGCCCTACAACAATCATGAGAATGCTGTGTGGTTCCAACACAGAGGGTTAGACTGAAAGTAAGCATCAATCATGTGTCTTCATATTTGTGACTATTTTCTGTGCGTTTATGGAGTAGATTTTGCAATGCTAATGCATAGACGGTTATGTGCATTTATGCGATCTTGTTGTGAGTACCAGCGAGATGGAATGCATATCCCCTTTTCCATGCAACAGAAAAGTAAAAAAAAAAAAAAATCACAATATGTGGTGCAGGGAAATAACTTGGTAAGAATGAAATGGGGATGGAGAGAACCTTTTGTCTGGTGTTATAGGTAATTTAGTAGCCCTTCATTGCTAAAAAGTTGGATTAAACTTATTTTAAAAGCTTATATGAAATACATGTGGGTTTGGGGTTTTTTTCTGACCCAGTTAACACTTAGAGAAAGCAAAGACATGTCTCATGATTTGACATGTATCAGCAGACATCTGAAGGAACTGCAATATTGCATTACTGCAGAAACGAAATGATTCATTTGTGAGAACTGTCATAGCAAGTGGCTGAAGAGATCCAACTCTTCTAATGAAGGAACTGAGAGAAATCAAAGGCTGTGCAAATAATACTGTATGAATTTTTAGGGCCAAAAATGTTAATAACATTGCTGAAGTGTGATTGTAGAGCCAAAGAATCCATGAAGCAGTATCATCGCAGATCTAAACATGATGGTGGAATAGTAGGGATAACCTGGATAAGAGTTGTATTTATTCGTGCGTATGTAAGAAGTCTGTCTAATTTCTTCTACTCATATAATCATGCAGCAAGTCCTTTAGAAAAGCTTGTGAGAAAAAAAGCACTAGTCTAGTATTTAGTAATTGCAGGAGGGTGATAGATACATAGGTAAATCAAGAAAACATCTCAAATGCCATAGGTGTTCCATCACTATTGACTGAATTTCTGTAGGGTAGGCTTGTGAATTAATGATTCACATAGTAAGATGTTTTTGAGTAGGTCTTAGCATGATAGTCTGACTAGGTCATGTATGTCAGCCATTGTTTACTCTTTAATCACTTCTAATATGCCTAATGTAGTGAATATGCATTTTAAAAGTAACTACTCTTGATACTGGTATTTTGATGGAACAAGAATCTTAAAGCTTACAAAAAGAAAGAAATGCAGAATAAGTCAATAGTGAAGGCCTGATCTCCATTGTGAGCTGACCAGGGTTCTTGTAGAAATGCCCTATATATTTTGGGTTGATATGAGAAGGTTCCTGAAGTCCTGTAGAAGAAATGCTGCTGCATTTTGGATAGTTTCAGAATACTACTTGCAATGTTATGCCTCCAAGTCCGTTTCTGAAATGTGTTAGCAGTATCTCATCAAGAAGAGTACTGTAATTTTTCTGTACACTATCTGCTGGTTCATTTGAAGTGTCTTTTCTTTGGACATTTAACCGCTGAGTCCAAAACTTTTTGTTTAATATCTCTCCCTCTTCCTTTTTCTTGTCACAGCCACTGAGATCCCTGTCTTTTGGTATTGGGCTTGGTTGCTTTTCCTCATTTAAAGTTGGACACAGTTTCAGCCTAAGCCTGTGGCAGAACTTGCCATTGTTTTTAGTTATGTATTTAAGCATTCATTCAAATTGGTGGGATATATTCCTGGAGGGGGCTCTTAAATTTGGAATTTCTTTTTTCCTTTTTCTTCTTAATTTCTCTCTTGAATCTGACAAAGGGCAAGGCGAGATTTTTTTTTTTTTTTTTCCTTTTTTCCTCTCTCGGAACAAGCAAGTAAGCGTGTTAAAAATGTCACATCAAGTTTACTAAGTAGGAAAGAGGTTATCATGAGAACTTCCATAATATGTGCTTCTCCACATCAGTTATATTGATGTGTGATTAGTCTGCATTTTCTTTTTCCTTTTCCTTTGCATGCTTGACGTCTGGAAAGCTTTGGCTCATTGAGCTGAAGGTCTCCATAATCCTTAATTTCAAATGAACAGAATTTGTCCTGAAAGGGATGGAATGTAGGAGGGAGGGTTGACAAACCTCATAAGTGAGCTTTGTCATAGGCATAGCATGTTGCCTGGCTTTTCTCCAAAATAAAATAGAAGCTTTTGCTTAGAAAGTGTAATATAACTCTGAGTTTAGACACAAAAAAAAAACACTTCCATTTTTGATGGAGTGGGAGGAGAAAAATGAGTAATTAGGTAGTGAGAATTAGATTTTCGTGTTCCTAAAGGTGAATGGAGGTATCTTTTTCTAGGTGGATGTGTGGCTCAATTCAATAAAACCCGTATATCTGCATTTTTAAATACTGAAATATTTACACCTATTTATTGACTACAGCCAACTGAGATTGTAGGTATTCTTATTTTTTTTTGTTACCTTCTGATTTAGGGATTTTCATACCTGTTTTAATCTACTGAAAACTAAATGAATGTGGTTTAAAGGTATATCAGGCTGCAATGTTGACATATTTTGGTGATAATATTACTGGCATCACTTTATTCTGATTATGTCAGAAGTAATGTGTTACTCTTTTTTTTGAGATTTGTAGTTGAATTCTAGCTTATAATTTGCATGTCAGCTGCAATTGCAGCTAAAGTCTGTGAATTTCTTCTTATACTATAAATCTGTTAGTGAAGCAGAATTAGACACTTTCTGGTTTATGCCCGTTTTTTATTCTGCTTTCCGTTCTACAGTTTATTTCTTACTTGACAGCTGCAAAGTTAAAAGAGCATCTGTGACGATATTCTTCCCTTCCAAACCAATTTGTTTTGGGGGTTGCCCCTTCGGCTTGGTAAATCACCTCTCTGCAGAAGTCCTGTGCCTGACTTAAGGAATTGTTTACTCTGTCTCTCTGCACAGAGGTACCTTCTGCTGACTCTGAGAAAACCTCTAGGTGAGAGTTACTGTATCAGTTTTCTGAAGCTGTAATCCTGTAAAGTAATCCAATTAATATAGTGTGTGAGAAATGCTCAACCTTCAGAACTTGATGGGGGAGACTTGTTTCCATGCATGGCGTTTGCATTTCTGTTTACATAGGAAGGCCTTGCTGCACTTTTTGATTTACTAACAGAAAAAACTAACATGGGTCAGAGCATACGTTCAACGAAGGAATGAGTTTAACTGGGTAGTGAACTGTGCGGGAGTGTGAATGCTAACAAAGTTACTTCTTCTTTATGTACCTATGTGACTTCCTGTTGATGAGTGAGGTTTTTTATGATGATTTATGTCTGTTACAGAATTACAGTTTGACAATTGGAACCACATCTAGAGCTTGGGAATCGCACTTTGTTGTAGTAAGTTCTTATTCAAAAGTTACGATTTGCTTTTGGTGGTTGTACCCTAGTAATTTTTTTCATTGGGAGGGGCAGAGAAACAAGGAGCTCTGTGAGGGAAATGCGTTTGTAGCCTTCTTGTATACCTTTAAACAGGGTAATGTACTGAAGAAAATCCTTATATTCATTTCAAAATTTCGACCTTGATCTCATTTTCCCTGCCTGAGGGAAAAATTGCTATAATGAAAGAAATGCATAAAACAGGCAGGTTGATATAACAGGTTATTAAGAGTTATTTTAATAACAAAAGGCTAGAAGAAAATACGATACAAATATTTTTATTTTTTTTTGGCCAGAAGCCTAAAACCAAATTCTGTATTACAAAGGCTGCTTCATATAAAAACCTGGCTCTCTTACCTGTTGCTTAAATTATATTGTGATCAGAATGTAAATTAATTGACTTTAGTATAATATCTAACAGAATAATCTACTCTGCATCTGGTAAAGATTTTAGAAATCTATTTGCTGGGCCCTGACTGCAAGGATCTCTATATGGCTATGTATGCTTTTTATAAGTTCTCACTGTTGTTAATGTCAAACCTCCTCTAGATTTTAGCCAGAGCTGAATCATACACTAATAGCACTGTGCACAGTTGTACATAGCAACCCAGATGTGTCGAATGAATATCCTTGTCTGCCATTTTAAGCACAATTAATATTTATCTTATGCATCAAAAGTGTGTGACCTGGGTTTTGCACAATTAGTTCAAAAATGTGTATGCATTGCTAACGGTCCTTCAAAATATTTACATCTAATTATTGGTAAACCGTTCCAACTTTGCCACACAGATGTACCATCTTGTCCAATTCAGCAAAGATAATAATCTGTCTTAAATTCCTCTTTTCTGAGAAGAAAACTAGATTTTTTTTTTTTTCTTTCTCTACACATCTCTCTGAAGTCTGTGTTAAGAAGCTAAATGTCATTCTTGCAGAGCAGCATTTGTAATTTGTGTTAATGGTGTGCTTTTGCTGTGTCCAGCATAAATTTTACCATGTCAATCATGGAACCTAAAGACTGCTCTAATTTGGATTTGAGATTATGTGTACTGTTTAATTTACTCAGGAAGTCATGTATGCTGTGGGGGAGTACTGCTTTTTTAGGTGCTTGATGTGTAGAAACCACTTTATTTTTCTATTTATTTCTTTTACTCTTTTAGTATTATATTTTTCTTTATATCTTCCTTTAAAAAAGCTTTTTTTATTGGTCTGTATTACAAGATTGGGAGATCTGTATTGTGTTGAAGCTCTTACTTTTAGGTGAGTACAATTGCTTTTTTTTAGTTATTGAAGGAAGTTTCAAATATAGTTCAAGGTAAGAAACTATCTTGCCGTGAAATTTCTGAAACATCTTAAGATCTCCTGTGGTTTTATTTGGTGTCTGCAAGCCTAACTTAAGCCTGTATTAGGAATATCAGCACTTCATGGAACTGAGCTCTCACTGTGCAGTGTTGCTCTTTGAGCCTCATGTGTTAACTATCGCAATGGTGAAACAGCGAAAATTATGCACGCTTTCAGGCTCATTGTAGAGAGCAGGTAAATTGTAAAATAAATCTGCTAGTTTTCTGAGTTTATCAGAATAATTTATCTTGTACTCGGAATGCAGCAGAACATATAATGAGAAAACACACAGGCAAAGGAATATTCAGGTCTTACCTTCTACTCACATTTTTCTACTCTGCCTAGTCTAGCACTTCAACTCCTGGCTTACAGTAAAACTGAAAGGCTTAAATGGAAAGCTCTTCAACCAGTTTTTGGTTACACATGATTTGCATGACAGTGTCTGGTAACAGGCCTTTTCCAGCTTGTTTCCTGCTGAAATAATCTGTAAATTTCTCTTCACACTTACTGGATTTTCCATATACACAACCAAACCTTATGTGCTCCCTTGCATATATTTTATTCTACAGTAGTCACTCTTTTCCAGTTGTTTTGTCCAGAGACTTCTCTATTATTGGAAATGAGTTATTACAAATGTTGGCATGGTCTCATGACTATGTTCTCTTAAAATGTTGTATAGTGCTTGCTTTTTTTTCCTTAAACACAGGAGATAATTTGGATCAGAGTGAAGAAAGAAAATTACAGATATTGATACTTGCTTGAAAATATATGTCATTTGCTTTTCTCTTCTGTTTTTCTTGTTGCTGATTCATGGTTGTTCTTGACCATGTGGGGATTTATGGATTTTTTTTTTTTTTTTTTGGTCGAAACTAACCTATATCTGGAATTGAAACAAACTTTCAAACTTTAAATTCTTTCAAAAGCACATCTCTCTTTATGAAGAGCTGGAGCGGTGAGCCCTAAATGGTAGTCCTTTGTCCTGAAGAAGGTAGTGTTGAGAAAAATGGAAGAATGGATAAACAACTTGTTGTCCTCTTTTAAAACTGACCTACTGTTTTTGTTCTCTTGGTTCAACTCTTGCTGAAGTAAAGGTTAATGTATTTCTTGATTTCGATTTAGTATTCTTTTAAACGGAAATATATTTTCATATAAAAGATTTTATACCCTAAAGAGATGAGTGTTGTAAAAATCATAAACTCGTAGTTTTATGATTTTTTTTTTTTTTTTAATAAAATGTAGCTTTTCACACTTTTTTCTTTGGCTATGGATAAAGAATTATTTTGAAATATTTTAACATTGTAGTATTTATTATAAAGGAGATGTGTGTTATTTAATACTTTCTGTTTTCTAAGATTCTTGTGATTTATTTTCTGGGGGGGATTGGTTTTTTGCAGGAGCCATACTTTTTTTTTTTTTTTTTTTTTTTTTTGTCCTGTGAAATTCTGTTTAGTTTTTGTGGTTGGGTTTTTTCACACACACCCACCCCCCGCCCCCAAGGTAGAAAGCAAGCTCTAGTCTGTAATTTTTCTTCATTTGTAAAAAGGCACAGTATAGTAAAATCATAAACAAATACATTTTTTTTTAAGACTGGACATGTGTTGCTGAAAGCTGTAGTAATGTTTGGGTCGGAGAACAGAAAAGGATTTGGGTGGACTTGGATGCTTCTGGTGTGGAAGGTAGCCCAAAGCAACTATTTCTCCCAGTCCTTATGAGGCGAGGGAAACAGTGTTGCAGAAGATATTTCCATCACTCCACTCAACCTCGCAAGGTAGAAAACAGAGCAGAATTGGCCTACCCAGGTTTGATGCTGACTTCCAGGAGAAATTCAATCCCCATTGGCTTTTTATTGCACTAGCTTCAAACTTCTCAGCACCAAGAGAAAGCTGGTGTGGAATGGATAGTGTTTCTCCCATCAAACCCTCTGGTCTGTGGAAGGCATTTCTGTCATTGTACCTGACAATTTTTTGGTAGGTTCAGCTGGAAACGTGAACCTCGTACTTCAGTGCTAACAGAAGATTCTGAGTTCACACCTCCTGGGGGCCAAGGACATTTTCTTTCATTGGATGTGTAAGAGAATTCAAATGAGAAAGTATGGTCAGTCAGTAACATTAGAACTCATTAGGCTTTGGTTGTGCAGCTTGTGTTATTTCAATAGTGTTCTTTTAATATCCTATCTAGAGATGATGTCTAGCTCTCTTAGCTGTTGTTTGCATGTTATATTTTCAGATTCAGTCATTTGTTCCAAGGACTGGATTTTTACATGCTGTACGCTCAGACAATATTTAACAAGTAGCAGAGGCAAATAGAATACAAAAACTAGTGCATCATGATTAACCCAATGCTGCAGAACATTAATAATTGCAGAGAGGTTTTGTAGCTGAAATGTGCACGAAATCCATCACGATCTTTTGAAATTCAGGGATGTGTCAATTGAAAGTATCATTGTAATTGATGTATTGCAATGCATCATGAACATGATGCTCATGAACTGACTCTGGAGGCTGAGAGAAGGTGCTGGTATGAGATTTGGAGATGAGCCAGGGGACATACAGAGTGCTATTAAAGATTAGCTGATAGAATTATCATTACCACCCGATTAGTCAACAGGACATACAGGAAACTCTGGTACAGCCTCATATGTGGAACCCTTCTCTCCAGTATTGACTTTTCTTATGGAGAAGGATTATTTTTAGATTGTGGGGTTGGGTGTTTTTGTTTTTTTGTTTTTTTTTTTTTTTTTGGTTTGGGGGTTTTGGGTTCGTTGTGGGTTGGTTTTGGGTTTTTGGTTTGTGGGGTTTTTTTGTTGGTTTTTTTTGACAGCATGTTAGACTACGAAGGTTGCTTAAGGGAACTATCAGCCACTGAGCCTCTGGAAAGGTTTTCATGAACTCTTTTTTTCCTTCTTTTTTTTTTTTTTTTCTTTTGCTTTTTCTGTTCTTCAGACTTTGGACATTAGAAATTCTGTTACATTATTCTGGTACATTTCAGTGCATTAGCTCAGCTGGCATGGTTTTGTTGGCAAACCAAGTTAAACAGAGGAGATGAATCATGTAATTTTTTAGTCTTGGAGCTTGCAAGATGAAGAATGAAAAGGTAATTTTTATTTTTTTTTCCTGGAAGAGAATTATAAAACATGAGAATTATGACTGCTCCTAATTATTTCACTTGAATATGGATTGTTTTTTAAATAACAAATATTCCGGTGTTCATTTTTATCTCTGGTTCAGCTTTTTCTTTGGATCAGATAGAGGGAAATCTGATGGGAGGGCCTGCAAGATAATGGAGTCCAGGCAATTGTGAAAAATTAAGTGCCACTTTGTTTAGCTACAGAGAGGCTGTAAAGGTCAACGTGGAACAAGTATTATGGATTCAGGCTACTTGTTGCTTAAGGAATTTGGGATCTTTGAAACATTTAATGAGTTTAATCTTTGATTAACTCTTGCCCTTATATCCTGATATTCAGTTAAGTATCTCTGTAGAAAGCACTTCCGTGAGTATTGTTGATTATGAGTAAAGATAATGAGGGTCCTGTCACAAAATATGTTTTTGTTGCTAAGGAGGGAGTGTGGTCTAGTTGACAGCACATTGACTAAGGAGATGCGGCTTCTGATTTCTGGATGTTCATCCTCTGAAGAGGAAGCTTAAGTACAATGTTGTTGGAAAATAAAACAACCCTCAGATCCCTCTCTAGGTGTAAAAAACCCTCAGCTAAACTGAAGACATGTAATCACTGTATCTTCTGCTGCTAAAACAGTGTTTCTTAAAATGTGAATCACTGTGTGCGTTCATACCCAGATTTCAATTTATAATTTGAAGCTAAAGTGGCGTCTCTCTTGCTGTAAATTGCCTGGAGACTGATTGATCAAAAATGTAAAGTACAAATTAATTCTAACCATCATTGTTTTCCTGCTGATTTTGGCTGCTCCTGAGCACTGAGCAGGTGTTTTAATTGAACTGAGGTTTTCTTGGTGATTAACGCAGTCTGAATAGTCAAATTATTATTAGTGCAACACTTGGCACTTTTTTGGATTTCTCACAGAATCACTGAGGTTGGAAGGGACGTCTTGAGATCATCTGGTACATCTAACTTTTAAACATCTCCACAGATGCAGAGTCCACAGTGTCTCAGGGCAATTTATTCCAGTGTTTGTTTGTCTAGAGAGGGCGAAAAAAAGTGATTTCTTGAGTTCAACCTGTCACACCTCAGGGCTTGTCAATAGTTTTAGAACTTGTAATGGTCCAGACAGGACAGCATGAACTCTCTATGAAAAAATGAACTAAACTATATACTACGACTGCAGGATTTTTCCAGAAGGAGTAAAAACGCCCTTTTACAGGAACTTCATAAAGAACAGTTGTTCACGTTTAGATTTAAAATGGTCAGTGATTAGAGTGCTCTTGTAGGATCTGAATTAAAATTCAGTCAGTCAAAGTCTCCCTTATTCCAACTCTGGACGTTGGGCAGTGAATTACAAGACCTTTTGATGTGTGCGTTTTTTTCTTTTACAGAAACAACATGAGAAAGAAATGCAAAAAATTATTTCTCATTAAGAAGCTACCTTCAAACTTCTTTGGGAATTCTACTGTATTATGCTCTTTTAAATTTAAAGAAAATAATTTTTTAAGAACAGTCACTTCTACTCACTTCAGAAGAGAGCTCAATGTGAGGGGAAAAATGTTATATGAAAGATTCTTTAGATGGTATTGTATGTAAAATATTTTTATCGCTATCAGAGTGATTAAAAAGCACAATTAATTTGATGGCCACAATGAAGAAGAAGAGGCATTTCTGCAAATCTCTGTAAACAAGAAGATATAAAACTTGAAATGTTAAAGTCAGCTTTGATTTGAGAGAAAAAAGTGTTGAAGAGCCTTTTGCAAAGAAATATTTGGAGTCTTTAGATAGTTGTACAGAAATATTGCATCACTTTACAGTTGGAAAGCTGAATTTTCCTCCACTATCTGAATGGTGTAAGTCCAGCTCATTAGGTGTCGCAATCTGACTTTTAACATGCAGACGGGAAAGTTTTACAGCTTGATCTCTAAACCAAAGCAATTCTTTTGTCAGTGTTTCCTGATTAAGGATGGGGTCCCTAAACCGTCAATCAAGTTATAACAAATCTGGCTGTATTTGGCACTCTTTCAGTGCTAGACATTAAGATCTTGAGAAAATGTTTTAATGTTTCTTATGTGATGCTGCCTTAGTGACAGCAAGCAAGAGGTAGTGATGTGATGTGTGGTGCTAGTGTAGATAACCTCCCTGTGTTTTAACCCAAATTTTACTTAGTTTTGCTTGGAGTGTAATGTCTGTACTCACTTAAAATGGCACAAGTTGCCTATGATTTCTCCACCTTCACGTCTCAGCTCCGTGAAGGTGTGCATAATGGGAGCTCTTAAAGAGTCACGTGAGGGATGGTTACACGGTAAAGACTTGTATTTTCTGTCTAGCAATAGATGCGGTAGTATTTAAGTGACTGACACAAAGCAACTGTTGATGACTGCTGGCAGAAAACACTAATTTTGATTTGAGGTCTATCTCACTAAAGGAGCACTTGCTTTGTTGGACTCAACTGTTTTTGTGTGTGTGTTAGTGCGTGTGTGTATGAGTATGAATGAAAGTACATGAATGGTTTTCTGAGCATTTTCCTGTGTTTAATGTCAATGGGAATCTATTGAAATAATTTAAACTGTTGTCAGAGGTCCCAATCTGCAGTGAAGGATTTGCCTTGTGTACAGACTGGTACTTCTTGTCACCCTTTAGCTTGATAAGAGATAATATTTACATGGAAAACTGTATTTTCCACATGTATCATTTGTATTTTGGTTCTGAAACACTTGTATTTACCTCTTACTTCCTTAACTTCTGGGTTTGAAATAGTGTAAGGTGTCTTAGATCAGTAATGAAAGTATACATGAAGGAAATGAATTTTGGAACAGAATTTGAAGAAAGAGAACCAGTTGCTATGTTCTTGAAGACTAGGTAGGTCTGAGGAGAGGGTAGGCATGGATGTCTCTGCTAGTGAGACAAAACCTGAGGAGTTACAATGTGTATCCAGTTATCAGAGGAAAGATCACAGCTTTTGTATACAAGAGGAAACAAGGGACAAAATTAATTATTGTTATTGATTTTATTACATAGTGCCCGAAGGGCTTGGCTGAGGCGGGGTTACCACTATGCTGCTGTACAAAAGCACAGTGAGTCATGGTTCCCGCCTGAAAGAGCGTAGACTCCGCAGAGACAAGATGGAGAAACACTGAAATGAAGGGACAGGGCAATGAAGTAGTATGCACAGGGACACAGAGGGTGTCTTGGGGTCCGTTCTGGGCTCCTCTGGACTCATGATGACTTAGAATACAGAGACTCAGAGAACTATGCTATTGAAGATGAGGATATACAATACGGACATTATGTGGGAGGATACTGGAAGTCAGTGCATAGATTCAAGACCTAATGGACAGAAGAATGGACAAAAAAAGGTGACTTTATTTGCAACTTACTTGATGGTTGTTATCAGAAATATGTGAAAAAGTCTCTGTACAAAATCAAATAATAGCATAGTTGCAAAAAACCATTGCAGTTATTGAACTGGAAGTTCTAAATTGTCGTTGCCTGGTTGATTTGAAATAGTGCCTGCTCTGTACTGGTGATATTTAATTTAAAGTAGTATACGCTATGGTTCCTGCGTGCATGGCATATCAGAATAAAAAAACTTGGAAGAAGTTCTTTTTGGGAAGCCATTCTTAAGGGAGAAAATAGCAGGGGGGACAGAATAATTACTCTGAGTAACTGTATAGCCAAGTAATAACTATAAAACATACATACTGGAAACTTGAAGGTGTTGAGTCTTCTTTTACTGAGTTGTGTGGGAGTGTACACATCCTCACAAAAAATAATATTTGAATAGCATGTTTTGTTAAAAGTGAGCAGAAGGAGCAACTGATTTGTCCATTGAACTGTCCCAAGTGCTAATGGATAAACTGTAAGTCTACTTCAGGCATGTATGGCAAAACCTGGAGGGAAGTTTGGCATCTGTATAATCTTGATGGATGTATGAGCCATACATTATTTGTTTTGATTTCAAATGGTTCTTAATGTTAATGGAAAGAAGGAAGAAAAGCTAGTAAGCTGTGTGAGTTTTTTCGGTCTGCTCTGATTGAAATGCTTTACCTAAGTTAGAATTTCCTGAAGTGCCTAAAAAGGAGTTGGAATTAGAATTGAATAAATACAGGAATTCTCAGAGAATGTTTATAAGGAGATGCAAGTTAGTTTTGGAGGTAATTTTTGACTTTTATATTTGTTTCTTCTATGCACCTACAAAATGTGTTTTGTTTCATGTACATTGATTTGTTTTGTTGTTCTGTGTTGCATATTTGAGAGAAGGGACAGACATTTAGAAATCATGGAAGCACCTGAGAGGGGTCTGGTAGGCAATGGGGCCCACACTCACAAAAAGGTGTTGGAATCGTTAGCACATCTAAAGTGCATCTATACCAATGCATGCAGTATGAGCAACAAACGGGGAACTTGAAGCCATGATGCACCAGGAAAACTACGACATAGTGGCTATCACAGAAATGTGGTGGGATGCCTCACACGATTGGAGTGCCACTATCGATGGCTACAAGCTCTTCAGGAGGGACAGACAGGAAAGGAGAGGCGGTGGAGTGGCCCTGTATGTTAGAGAATGCTATGAGAGCTCAGAAATCAAGTATACTGATGATGGGGTGGAGAGTGTTTGGATTCGGTTAAGGGCCGATAAAGCTGATATCGCTGTGGGAGTCTGCTATAGACCTCCCAACCAAAGCAGTGAGGCGGATGAAGCTTTCTATAAGCAGCTGGGGGAAATCTCACAGTCACTTGCCGTTGTTGTTGTGGGGGACTTTAACCTCCCGGATATCTGCTGGGAATACAACACAGCAGAGAGGGAACAATCCAGGAGGTTCCTGGAATGTGTGGAAGATAACTTCCTCGCACAGCTGGTAAGTGAGCCGACCAGGGAAGGTGCCCTCCTGGACCTGCTTCTTGTGAACAGGGAAGAACTTGTGGGGGAAGTAAAGGTTGGTGGCCATCTAGGGCACAGCGATCATGAGATGATCGAATTTCTGATTCTTGGAGAAACAAGGAGAGGGGTTAGTAAAACTGCCACCTTATACTTCCGGAGGGCAAACTTTGACCTGTTCAGAAGACTGCTTGACAAAATCCCTTGGGAGGCTGCCCTGAAGGATATAGGAGCCCAGGAAGGCTGGACATACTTCAAGAGAGAAGTCTTAAAGGCACAGGAGGAGGCTGTCCCCGTGTGCCGAAAAACAAGTAGGCGGGGAAGGAGGCAGGCCTGGCTAAATAGGGACCTTTGGCTGGACCTCAAGAACAAAAGGAGGATCTATGACCTTTGGAAGAGGGGGCAGGTCTCTTGTGAAGACTATAAGGATATAGTAAAGCTATGCAAGGAGAAAATTAGGAGAGCCAAAGCGCAGCTAGAGCTCAACCTAGCTACAGCTGTTAAGGATAACAAAAAATGTTTCTATAAATTCATTAACAACAAAAGGAGGATTAGGGAAAATCTCCCTCCCTTATTGGATGCAGAGGGAAACATAGTCACAAAGGATGAGGAAAAGGCTGAGGTGCTCAATGCCTACTTTGCCTCAGGCTTTAGCAGTGGAACTAGCTGTTGCCTGGGCACCCAGCCTCATGAGCTGGGAGACAGGGAGGGGAAGCTGAACGAGGTCATCACAACTAAAGAGGAAGTGATCAGTGACCTGCTACACCGCTTGGATGCACACAAGTCTATGGGACCGGATGGGTTACATCCAAGAGTGCTGAAAGAGCTGGCAGACGTGCTCGCCAAGCCACTTTCCATTATCTACCTGAAGTCATGGCTAACTGGGGAGGTCCCAATGGACTGGAGAGTAGCAAATGTAGCACCCATCTACAAGGCAGAAAAGAGGATCCGGGAAACTATAGACCTGTCAATCTGACCTTGGTAGCAGGGAAGGTCACGGAGCAGATCATCTTGAGTGCCATTACAAGTCATATAATGGACAACCAGGGGATCAGGCCTAGTCAGTATGGGTTTATGAAAGGCAGGTCCTGCCTGCCGGACCTGATCTCCTTCTATGACAAGATGACCCGATTATTGGACAAGGGAAAGGCTGTGGACATTGTCTGCCTAGACTTTTGAAAAGCATTTGGCAGTGTCCCCCGTAGAATTCTCATAGAAAAACTGGCTGCTCATGGCCTGGATGAGCATACGATCTGCTGGATCGAGCACTGGCTGGATGGGCGGTCCCAAAGAGTGGTGGTCAATGGAGTTAAATCCAGCTGGCGGCCGGTCACAAGTGGTGTCCCTCAGGGCTCAGTGTTGGGACCATTTCTGTTTAACATCTTTATTGATGATCTTGATAAGGACATAGAGTGTATCATCAGTAAGTTTGCAGATGACACGAAGCTAAGCGGGAGTGTTGATCTACATGAGGGTAGGGAGGCTCTACAGAGAGACTTGGATAGATTGGACCGATGGGCCAACGCTAATGGAATGTGCTTCAACAAGGCCAAGTGCTGGGTCCTGCACTTGGGCCACAACAACCCCATGCATCGCTACAGGCTTGGGGAAGGGTGGCTGGAAAGCTGCCTGGCAGAAAAGGACCTGGGGGTTCTAATTGACAAGCGGCTGAATATGAGCCAGCAGTGTGCCCAGGTGGCCAAGAAAGCCAATGGCATCCTGGCTTGTATCAGAAATAGTGTGACCAGCAGAAGTAGGGAGGTGATCGTCGCCCTGTACTCAGCACTGGTGAGGCCACCCCTTGAGTGTTGTGTCCAGTTTTGGGCACCTCAATATGAGAGAGATATCGAGGTGCTGGAGCGAGTGCAGAGGAGGGCAACGAAGCTGGTGAAGGGCCTGCAGAATAAATCTTATGAGGAGCGATTGAAGGAGCTGGGACTGTTTAGTTTGAGGAAGAGGAGGCCGAGGGGAGACGTCATCACTCTCTACAACTACTTGAAAAGGACATTGTAGAGAGGTTGGTGCTGGTCTCTTCTCACAAGTAATTAGCGATAGAACAAGAGGGAATGGGTTAAAGCTGCAGCAGGGTAGGTTTAAACTGGACATTAGGAAAAAATTCTTCACAGAAAGAGTGGTCAGACACTGGAACAGGCTGCCCAGGGAGGTGGTGGAGTCACCATCCCTGAATGTGTTTAAGATTCGTTTAGATGTGGTGTTAGGGGATATGGTGTAAGGGAGAACTTTGTAGAGTGGAATTGATGGTTGGACTCGATGATCCCAAGGGTCTCTTCCAACCTAAATGATTCTATGATATGTGCTAATATTATAGGTGGTTAGTGCAGCTTTTATTTGTGCTTAGAAGTGGGCTTATTTAAATATTATTTCTTTGCAGCTGTATTATGTAAATATAAGATACCTTCTGGATGAGGAGCACACTGTAATATGCTGTGGCGGAGTATGACCATCCTTAGTCATGAAGACATATGCCATGAGAAAGAAGAGTCCTTAATGCTAGCATAATTTAAACTCTTAATTTGCACTCTAAATTCCTACATTGTAGTTAGCTATTGCATTCCCTCCCTGAACGTCAGTTTATTATTGTTATTGTAGGAAACTTCGGCTGAAATATTTCAGGTGAGGATAATTAATTCGTAGAATCTGTTTATTCTGTCAGAAATGCTTATTCTACTAGAGTTCTGTGGAAAGAGTGAGAATTCAGTTTGATTTTTTTGTTTGTGTGTTACATATTGTGATTTGTTTATACAGGTGAAAATAATGAAAGAACAATGAATTAATAAGACATTTTTTTTTGTTTTGTGTTCTGGTAAAGCAGTGACTTTGTAGTTGGAAACTTGAGAAAGAAAAACATTTGATCGCTTAACACAGTGGAATATTTTTCTTCATGGAAGCTACCTGTAGTAAACTCTGCATGAGTCAAGATTTCTGGGTTTTGTTTCAGTGCAGTGAAAGAATGCTTTTCTAGCTGTATTTTTTTTCTTTCTTTTCCTAGTCAAGTTAGTACACAGATGTCTTGTCAAGGTATTACTGGGTTGGAAGAAGAATGAAAGATAATTTTATGGTTGTGGTTAAGTCCCCGTGAGATCATTTTCTGTGGATTTAATGATTCACCTGAAATTTGAATGCAGATCCATACTGGTGAGTAAAAAAGGCAAACAGAAGCAAAGATATGCAACCTGTAATACACTGTTTCTAAAATGAGCAGAAATACCATACGAAGACAGAATCTGAAGATTTAAGGAAAACAGGGATGTCACTCAGCATGAAGTACCAACTGTTTCCAGCTTATTTAGTATGCAAGAGCATACTTACAGATGACTCACAGTTAAAATGCCTTACATAAGATTGCCCAAGTATTTAGTTTACTTCAGATGATGGAAAGACACTGTAAAAATAGTAATAGAAACTGTATCCAGTTGCTCTTACTGGTTTATAGAGTTTTTAGATTTTTTTCTTTTAACTTTGTCAGACCCTAAATTACATTCATGGATACATGCTCCCCCTGCCTCTCCTCCCTCCCCTCATGTTCTTAAAATATGCAAATAATGCCTTAAAAGGAATAGTTAAATTATGTGGGACTGCACTTTTAATTTATGATTTAATGTCAGAGGTTTACCTTACTCTGGAAATACAAATTCCAGACTAAAGTAGTGCTTGCTGTCTCAAAAGAAAGGCTATTCTAAGACTTCAACTCTTACTAACATAGTGTGTTTCAAAAATCTGTGTATCTTCTACTGTATTCTGCATCAGTGCTCCCAGTGAAGTAAGGCAGACTGCTTTTATCCTTAATTGCAGTGCTTTTTATGTGTCATATTTATTTATTTACTATAGATTACATAAGAACATAAAAATAACCGAAGACCAAGGGGTCCATTTAGCTCAGTATTGTATCTTCAGTAGTGGTCAATAACAGCAAGGAAAGAGGACAAGAATATGCTTTGTCTCTGCTGTGTGCTGTCAGGCTGTAGCGATTTGTGACTTGGGGGAATTACACTCAGGCCTGGTGATGCTGAATTTGGAAGCAAATTGAGTTCTGCAGCTGAAGTGGATGTTGCATGGGCAAGTGTTGATTTCTGTTTGTTCTGAAGCTGCTGCATGCAACTTTTTATTGCTGACCCCTACTTTTGGTACTGGAAAGGGCAGTGAATCACAACTGAAAATACTAATGCATGTATTTGAAAGTATTTTAATAATTTTTCCTTTCTAGGCTTATCCAAAAGGTTCAGTATTAAAATAAAAGGAAGTTACTTTGATGGGGAAAAAAAATTGCCTTTTTAAAAAAAATCTATTACCTAGCTTTACAACAGAAGCAACTTTTGAAGAAAAAAAAAAAGGGGGGGGGGGGGATTGAGAAGTAACAGGGGTTCTTTGTGTATGTTTTCCTACAATTTCACATTTCCCATCCACTTTTCCCTTTTTGTGGTTCTTAATTTGCACTTTTGTGGAAGGATTTGCAGTTGCGGATTTCCTCACTTTTATAATCACGGATCCAAACAGTTGCAGCTGCATGTAGCCTGCATTCTGGGGGCTTCCTGACCCGTCATAGCAGCAGCCTGTTTATCTCCAGTTGTGGCTATTGGGGAAAGTGTTTGGGGAATTAGAAACATTTGCACCTGAAAGGAAATTATTGCTGCTTGCTTATTGTGTTTTCGTCACAAACGAAGACTTTTTTTCCTCATGGATCCACTGCTACATGGTTGTGTCTGCATCCTGGCTGGGGTTTGTGTGGCTGGTGCTGGGAAGCCCATAGAGCATTGCTGGAGGGTGCACAGAGAGGGTCAGGGTGGTCCTACCCAGCCGGTTGCTGCTGCCTGGGTGGAGAGGTCCAAAGTCTGTGGTAATGGGATGCACTGGATCCTTCTCAGCTGGAGGGAGCTGCTGGGGGTGGTGAGGTCAACATGCCTTAAGGAAAATTATATGGACTAGGCGCTGATGTGTTTTGTTGGACCTCTAGTTTCTGACTCGCTCCTTTGCCCCTTCGTAATGTTGCTGCTGTCATATATTTGAGAGTGAGGTATGGTTGGGTTGTAGCTTGAGGAAGCCTTCTGGAGTTGTGATGTGCGGCTCTTTTTGACAGGACAGCCTAAGAAGTCAACAGCAACTGTGATCAGATAGTCATGGGCAACGCTGTAGCCTGATGGATGTACGTGGTTTGATCTTCCGTGGCTGCACAGGCTGCCTAGTTTCCAGTGCAGCAGAGATCCATGCCCTGGCATACCTCCACTGTGAGGACTGGCAGGATGAGAAGTGATTCAAACCCTGTCCTTCATGCATCTGTAGGTCAGCAGAGCAAACAGGGAACACATGGTGGGCAGTGCAGTGCTGTGAGGGGACAGGCAGTCTGTGGTAGGCTGCTGCTAAGTGCCCACCCTTTAATCAGACTTACAGTCTAAACGTTTTATTGGTAAGGCAGTAAAATCTCTTATGCATCCTCTCTAGATTTGTTTTGCAGTAATGGCGCTTAGCAATTACAAGCGTCTTGTCTTTGAGTGCTGGAAAGTATTAAGAAGTAAGTGCCAGTGTTCAAACAGTAAATCTTTGAGGTGGAAAATATTTTTTTTTAATTACAGTAGCTGGTATTTGTTTAAAAAAAAATCAGTATGGGTATTTTTAATTTGATTCTTATTGTAAAGAATAAGTTGAACTGTAAAGTCATTTCTTTTCCCTATGAAAGGTTGCTGAGTTGATTAGTATTAAAAGTGCACTGCTGTCTTGAATTTGACAATAATAAGAAATAAGAATTCCATTAAAACTAAAAACTAATAGTTGTCGCTGTTCCATATGCTTAAAATGAATTATGATAATAAGCTGCCTCGCAGTCAAATATTCAAATGCAGGTTCTTCTTGAAGCTCCCAGTCTGAGGTTAGAAACACAATGAGATGAAGAGAATTTCCTCAGGAAGCAAAGAAGTTAGTGTTGCACCTGCTACTGCTCACTTTCCAGCCAGGCAGCAGATAGGGTTTGTAACACCCCTGTGAAGATTTAAGGAAGAGAGAAAACAGGTGCTTTTGTTGGTAGCTGTGCACTGCAAATGGCGATGTCTGTGAGTATGAGGATGCGCCGTGTGGTAACCAAGCGGTGAGCATCTCTGGGCTTGTGGTGTTCCGAAAAGGAAGTCACTAATTCCCACCTTTCAGTGATGGCACGTAATGCTTGGAGATTCTGAAGGAGAGAATTGAAAAATGCAAGGTTGGCTAAAAATACTGTTTATTTCGGGAGGAAAATTTGTGAGCTTTTAGGTTTCCTTTTAGTTGTGACTTTAAGAAAAGCATGTTTTTAAAGTTTAGTAATAGACCCTTTTTCTTATAGAAGATTTAAGATTAAAATTCTTCAGAGCACCTCCATTCCATTTTCAAAAGCAGTATATACTGAAAAGAACATAATAATATTTCATTGAAATTTAGGGGCAAGGAAAAGCATGCATTATTTTTAATAATTAAGATATAAGTATGTGAGCAGAAGAATCTTCACCTTTGGTCTTGAGGGTGACATTGTCATTTTGAGCTTTTAGGTTTAAAAAAAAATAAATTAAATACTCCTTCCTGCCCTGACAACAAAATGGAGAATTATTATTATCTTTGTTATTATTTATGTAGAAGTTCACACTACAAATAGGTCAAATAATATTTACACACATGTGTCTGAGTCCCTCACTTTTTTTTTTACTTTTTTTTTTTTTTTCTAGCCACTGGGCCATGTATTTGTTTTAAATGGGATGCATGTGTCCCTGAGGGATCGTGAGTACTCCCCTTCCCCCTGCTAGATGTACTTCTCGCATCCTTAGGCTAATAGGGAAAATGATGCATTTACATTACTGCTCCATTTAAACAATAACTGTTGATAAGAAATAAATACTTAATTCCCAAATGGTGTCTGCAGTATTTACGGGTTTGGCAAATTTTCAAGAGGATAGGCCTAAATTCAACACTAAATTGCTGCTGCTTCTGTGGAAAATGAGCTGTGTCATTTGATCAGGGACAAACTGACTATCGAGCAGGGGTGATTTTGAGGAAGTAACTTTTAATAATAGAGAAAAAAATACCATTTCTCATATGAAACCATCCCCATAGCTTGCTAGTAAAGTAAATAATGTAGTTCATGTAGTAGGGGGAACCTATAGAAATGTGGGTTGTAGCAAACTCAGTCACTGTCTGTTTCCCTCAAAATCCTCATTAGTTGTTTTATTGCTTTTTGCTGCTGGTATCCTTGCCCACCAGTTTGTCTTGTGGAAACGCCTCCCTGCATTCCCTTGCAGTGCCCCTTGCGTGAGAAGCAGAGAAACAGCCTTCCTGATGGGTTCACTGGTGCTTCCCCCACTCACCCCCTCCTTGAAGAAGCCACAAAGTATTGATTGCGTTGTCCGTATTGGATTGATGGAAAAATTGTTGCATTGATGTATGGAGGTCAGTTGCTACTCTGTAAAAAAAAAAAAAAAAAAAAAATTAATTACAATCTTTAATGATCTGTTTTTCTGCTTTGGTCAGGCTTGTACTATTCAGTACAGTTCAGGAAACTTACTTTACACTAGCACAATAATAGTATCTTGGGCAGATTTTGACATACTAATCTGAAGTAAGTATCTCCAGATTGTTCAACCAGAAGCCTGTGAGGCTTTCAGTTTGTACCTTTGACAGAAACAGTTTTGCACTGAGAAGGCTTTTGCTGTGGTATCTGCTCCGTGATGAAGATATTCTCAGAACTGCCTGATAGTTAAGGCTCTCACTGATTTTTACTGGCAGCTGTACCTAAACTGCACATATTGTCTCTTGACATGAGCATTTCCTGTCTTATTTTTCGCTCTTTCTGAAAGTGCCATAGCACCTATCTTTGAACTGAGACACATCACAGATTTAGCTGTGGTTGCTGAGGCTTGGAGAGCCCACCGCTGCTCTTTGGTCTCACTTCCCATGTTACCACAAGTCAGAGTTTTGCCCAGTAATTCCAGTCTTCTTGGAGAGATTGTCTTATGTGTCTAAGGTTGAATATTTGGTGACTACACCAAGTCCACTAATGTACACTTAAGCTAAGTCATGTCTCTTGGAAAGCAAAGCCAAAACCCCTAAGCAGCTAATATTGTGTTATGAATTAGTAATTTTCTTTGACAATATATTCCTGTGGCTAATTACCCTCACAGTTAAAACCCGTGCTTTCTTTTCCTATGACTCTCTTTCCCTAATTCATCCTCTAGTGATGTCTAATTACCAAAAGATAAATTTAAAATGCATTCATAACCTACAACAGTCTTGCAATCCTTCTGTGAGACAGGACTGTAGTCTAGTTTTATCTTTCTCAGGTTTAATTTCATATCTGTGTGCAGGTGATTTTTTCCTATGCAGTGGCTTTACCATAGATTACATTCAAATAGACACAGTTGTTTCCCATGTCCTTTATTGTATGTATATCTCAGCTGCTTTCCATTAATATTTTCTACCTCAGGATTTTATTGTAGAGGTACTTTCTCCTTTATAACCCTCTCTGGTTTTGATCTAGTTATAAATCTTGTTTTGGGTTTGGGGCATGGTTTTTTTTCTGTAACTTCTCTTTTTGTGTCAACTAACTTTTCAGTTTCCTCGGATAATTCAGTAATGATTTATTTCTGATTTTATTGCACTCTTTTCTTTTTTTTTTTTCCCCTCAAATAAGGGTCACTGATATATATTTTTTTTTTATTTTGATTTAGATGTTTAATTACTGACAAGTGATTAAATTCTAAATCCATATCAATTTGTAGTCAGTGGGAATACTATTGAGTTTCTTTTTTTTCTCGTTTACATCTCTCAGGTTGTTTACAAATTTGGTTTACCTGGAATGAGTAAGTAATTTTTTATGCATTTCAGAAGAAATCCGGTATGTGCTTTTTATCTTAATGTGAGCTTTCCAGTATAGAGTGTGTGAGTATTTTTGCAGGTGTCTGTTTAAACACAGCAGCTTGGGTTATGTAGCATAATAAAAAAATAAACTGTGGATTTTTTAAGTATTATTTTTAGTTGCATGACAAAATGACTTTTATTTTGTTTGCATGATTTTGCAGTATACTGGGACAAACAAGTCAAAAGGTAGTTGTCCTACAAACCAGTGTACCAGTAGATATCTGCTGTAAAAGCCTGCAGTATTGATCTTGATTTGTAATACCACAAGCAGGCTTGACTGCAGTCTGGTTGTTAAGTGACGTGCAGAATGTCCCACAGCAGTTCATGTTACTGGGGGAAAGCACAGAGGAAGAGTGGAAACCGGTTCAATTTTCAATTTTTAGGGGAGCAAATAGAAAGTGAGCGTGCTTATCAGAGTCTGTCTTGCACTGTGTATTTGGACTGTTACTAAATCTTAAGACTTTTCTTACATGAATGATTCCATAAATTCATTTACACTGGCGATTTTTCTCCTGCTGTTGCTTACATAGTGGTGATCTCTCATAGTTCATCTTAGTGTGAAGATACCTGGAGTGCATGAATAATTCTTGCTTGTGTCATTTGAGAAGAAAAATATATAGTGTATATTGGGGTGGGGTGTATATGCAATCTTTCTTTATGGGCCAATTTAAAATAAAGTGCCTGTATATGCACAGACGAAATTGTCATGATTAAAAATATGCACATCAATACAGTCTTTAGGTTTTCATGGGTCAGTTAAGCTAAGCTAGGGCTCAAGAAGGTTGAAAGGTAATAAAAGGCATCTCTTTTCAGAAATTGTGCCCTTTGCTGTGGTCATCTTTGTCAGTGTACTGTGCTTGGTTTATCCTTAATTTTTCAATTTCTTTCATTTTCCTGTGCTATCAGGACAGACAGTGGAGCTTGAGAGCCATAGTGCCAACAGTACCAATAATACAGTGATTTATGCTTTGTAAAACCCTACAAAAGAGAGACTGAAGTAGAGAAATTCTTAGTGTGTTAGTTACGTTTTAAAACCAACATAAACAACTTCAATTGTTAGCATTATCACAGCACCCCTTTGCTGTTTCTGAAGATGCTAAGTCATCACCATGCTTGAAGTGATTTGTATCTCTTTGCTGCCCATGTTGTCAACAACTATTGTACTGAGGCTTCTAGGTTAAACTTACATGTGCTATGGTAAGTGCTGCTTCTGTCTGAGGAAACAAAGATGTGTGTCTTCATTGGAAAGAATCATAGAATTGCCTAGGTTGTAAGGGACCTTTCAGATCATTGAGTCCGACCATCAACCTAACACTGCCAAAACCCATCACTAAACCATATCTCTAAGCACTATGTCTACCCGTCTTTTAAGTACCTCCAGGGATGGTGACTCAACCACTTCGCTGGGCAGCCTGTTCCAATGCTTGATAAACATTTCAGTGTAAAAATTTTTCCTAATATCCAATCTAAACGTCCCCTGGCCCAACTTGAGGCCGTTTCCTCTTGTCCTATTGCCTGTTACTTGAGAGAAGAGGCTGACAGCCCCTGCCCCCCTCTGCCCCCCTCCGCGCTCCCCCCTGGCCCTGCACCCTTGCTACACCCTCCTTTCAGGTAGTTGTAGAGAGCGAGAAGGTCTCCCCTCAGCCTTCTCTTCTCCAGGCTGAACAATCCCAGCTCCCTCAGCTGCTCCTCACAAGACTTGTGCCCCTGACTGCTCACCAGCTTCGTTGCCCTTCATTGATGTGTTACGAGAAATCCTATCTTCTATGTTCCTATATTCGGCAATCTTTTGCTCATAGTTTGAGGGTTGAACTGACTCTCGTGTTCAAGCCTGGGACAGCTGGTGCCGTAGAACCTTTGTTTGCTTAAGTGGCAAACCAGTACTGTCTAGTACTGTTTGTAGAGGGTTTTAGTGAAGGATGTGCTTGGTATGGCTTCTTCCCACCAAGACTGGATAAAAATCTAGACCTGTTTTCCTTCTGAATTCAGGTCTGTGTTTTCAGTGCAGTTAGCTGTATTGTGGTTCGCCATGTCAGGTACTGACATAAGTGAGGATGGTGTTTTTTCTCCCTCTGTCAATAAATATTAAACAAAGAACATTGAGATTACTTTCCATGGAGTGCGTGTGCACCTTGGTCTGCCTTTGCGTTGGTTCCACACATTATTGTTGCATGAGATGTTGAAATATACCTTCTTCTGAGACTGGATTTTCTACTGTTGAGGCCCCTAATGACAAGAACAGAGGAGGCAGATATACCACAGCAAGGGCTGATATTTTTCAGATTCTATTCCAAAGTTTGACTGATTCTTAGATCTACCAAATTTCTCAGAAAACTGTTAGAGAATATCAAGCTATCAATGTCATTCTGTCCCCAAACTGCTAAAATACTCTCTGAAATGCTCCGTATGAGTTAGCATGGGTGCCACGGATAACTTGAGGGGCACTTTGAGAGATTTGTTCTTGCCTTCATAAAGAAAACCATTATCTGTTTAAATAATAATAAAATGAAAAAGAATTTATTAATTCCTGACCAACCATAATTAAAGGCCCTCAGTTGAGCACTTTTCTTTTAATTGTCTATCTTCAGTTTCACTTCAAGTCTGCCTGAATAATTTAAAAGGAAGATTTTCAAATATTTAATTTTGGGACCCTGAATCTATTTGGAAAGTTTATTGATGTTCCCAGTTATGACCTCTGTGGGAAGAGTACCAGTGTTGTAGGCTATGTTGTCTGGACTTGGCCTCTGTAGTATTTGAGCATGCTGTGTTTGCTAAGACACCACGGAATTCAAGAACAGCGCTATTGATTTGAGTTTTCTCTGCTTTTAAACTCACAACTTCCAAAATTGTAAATTTCTATTTATCAGCCCTCAGCTGTCCCAAATCCACAGTCTTAACAAGAAAAATTCAGTGTTCCCATCCTGCACAAAGTTGATGCATGGTGATTTTTGTTCCGTTTTAAAACGGTCAGTGAATGCATGAATAAGGACACTGATAAACTTGGCTTTCTGTCAGTTATGAAGCTTGCCTGGGAGCTCTTATAATTTGTGTTGTCAGCCACAGAATTAATGGATCCATAATTCAGATTATTTTAAAAATCAAGTAAGTGTGCATGTAAAAAAAGGTAATTAATCTCCCCCCCCCCCACCTACAGGGGGGCAAGCTAATAGAGATTCAAGATTTCTATCTCTTAATACAAGCAGCTACACTTTCTTACATCTGGTCAGGAAGATGTGCGTTGTATTTCACATTCCCTGTACTAGAAAGTGATGGACTAACTTGTCCAATGTTTTCTAATATTATGAGGTATGCATCAAGCACTTAGGTTTATAGCCATCACAGAAAGCAAGAAGTTCCAATAGGTTATACCTATGTTATGTCAGAAAAGATAAACTTTTTTGCATTTTTAGATTGTGGTGGGTTTTGTACTAACTGAAGCAAGTTATGCATTTGCTGCAAATAAATATGCAAACCCTTTGCCATTTTCAGAAGCAGACTTTGTTCTAATATTTTCTAAGAAGTGGTATAATAGATGAATAAAATGAATGTTTCAAACCTTTTTGTTAGTATCTGGCATTACTAACACGTAAAGAATATGATCAATTTTATTTCTAACACAGATTGGGATTAAAAACTACGTAAAAGATATAGAGTATAATACATTTGCTGTTTTTACGGAGCAACAGACCTCCAGAGATGGATGCAAATCTGTAACACATGCCAAGTGAGATTTTTAGGTGTGGAAAAAATAGAAACATTAGGTGAGCTCTTCAAGCCTTTGGGTAGGGCTCCTCGGCATTATCTCTTCTAACAGTGCTTGCCGTCTTTATCTTCAGGAGTGTGTGGTCGAGGTCTATGCACAGGGAAGCTGAGTAAGTGAGATGGAATTGAAGGCTTTACCTCTTGGATCCATAATGTACTTTTTTTTTTTTCTCTTCTAAGTGACTGCCTAAGAAATAGTTGTGTGTGTTTTTTTTTTTTTTTTAAGAATATTTTCTTTGTTTTCTATTCCCAACATTCTAGTGCAGGCAAGTATCTTGTAGCAACATTTACGCTGAATGACAGATTGATAGGTTAAACAGTAAGTCTTAGAGGAATTCTTTCTATACGGTTACCTTAGGTCTTCCTCCTAGGTGTGTAAAATAAAGCTCTCAAATCTAAAAACTGTTGTTTTAGTTACCTTGTAACAGTCAAGGGGAGGAAAAGAAAAAAAGCTATGGCAATGTAGGAGAAGGTATAGATTCAATGAATTTTTTTTCCCCATGCACTCCTGGCTACTTCGACTGTCTCTTGGAAGAGGTCTTTAGAAATTCTCTGCCTCCAGAGACCTTGCTTTCATAGCAGCTATAATTCTTCCAAATTGACTCATGGCAAAAAGTTAGTTTTAAAATCTTCTGTCCCGTCTGCCAACAGCTCAACATTTTACAGGAAACTGTTCCCAAGAGTGTCATTATATTCACCCTAGTCTGCTGGTTAAAAGGACTCTGGCTGTCGTTGGGACACTTGCCATCTGGAACATGGAGAGAATTACTGTCTTAATATGGTAGCTGCTGGGAACCTCAGTGGAAGATGTGGGCCCCTTTTGTACTAGGTGATTCATTTAAAAGAAAAGAAAAAAAGCCTAGTTATTAAAAAGCCTAGTTATTGGTTCTTTATAGCATGCAGTTCACATCTTAGAATAAAATGGATTAAAGATGTTAAAGGTAAGGATGAGATGATGATGATAATAATAATAAAGCAGAACTAAGGAAAAGTTAGTTTACCACAGAGTAAGCTGGAGTTATTAAATGATTTGTGAGATTGACAACTGAGGTAGGTTTCTTTGTTCAAGAAATAATGGGGGGAGAACTCCTCCAAATTAAGTAACTTTTGAATCGTTATTTACTTGTTCAGGTGGTGGTTTTTACACTGTAAAAAATCTCTCAGTTTCTGGTCGACCCTGGAGGAACTGTAAAAGCAAAACTCCCTTCCTGTGATCTGTAGTAGTGTTTTATAGAGAGAACTAGATTCTATACTTCCCGTCTGTTCTTTAGTGCTGTCAGCTGCTAGACACTAACTCATCCTCCTGTTAAGAGTAGTAAGTCCCTTTATTTACTGCCCATTTCTGTCCTGGGTTTGAGTCTGGCTGGCAACCCAGGCTGCAGGAGAGGACTGAAGGAGAAAAGCTGCTGCTGCTAGCAGCAGAAAGATCTGCAAAACGTCTTGTGAGAATGGGAATTTAAACAAGCTGGTGTTATTTTTCTGGGCAGAATATTCAGATAGCTTCTGCTTCGCCTGATTTCTGTGCTGCTGAACTCGTAAAAAAAAAAAAAAAAAAAAAAAAAAAAAAGTAGGTAATTGCATGATTTACCTCATTAAACTAGAACTTGAACTTCATCCTGTATGTAGGATTGGTTAGGATTAATATTAATTCAGATACCATCCATATCGGAATTTTTTCATAATATGTAAGAAACTGTTTTCCTAGTATGTTTTTCCTAGACAATATTGTATTTCCAGGTTTAGAATGATTGAGCAGATGAACAGACCACTGGGACAATAAGACAGTCTTCTCATTTTTACTGAACTTCTCTGTTGCCTGGATACTGATTTCAACTAAATATATTTAGTTTGGACTTATGGTTTTTAAAGAGATTTAATCAGAAACAAAGACGCTTGTGTAACATTTCTTAGCATTGCATCCAAAAATGGTCACAAACTTTAAATGATAAACTGGATGTTGAATGTTTACTGCTTGTTAAAAATCATTCTGAGATTTTCACAGTAGAAAGTATTACGTTTTGACTTAATAAAAATTTTGACAAAATGGAACAAACTTTGAATATTGTTTCAGAGTGAGAAAGCTGATGTAACTGGTATCTGTGGCCCTCTGAAATTATTTTACTTATCATTATTTAGTTTTTGATGTAGAAAAGTGAGTGAGTTTTCTTTCAGCCATCTGGTGACCTCTCAAAGAATTCATACTGTAAATTAGGAAATACACATGATTTTGTGTTTTGATTGCATGACTGGATTGGGCAAATCTTGCTTTTGCCAGGAGTCTGTTCACTGATACAGCTATTCAGTGGAAACGATTATCATATGATGCCTTTTTCTTTCTATAGTTAATTTTCTAGGGCTTGTGGCAAAATGATGTAATTCATTATTGGTGAAAATTCTGAAGGATAATATTCCTTACAAAACATGACTAGCCTCTTCGTTTGCTGGTATTGATTTCCTCTCTTTTAAAAAAGGACAGAAAGAAAAAGAAATGCTGTTGCTTTCCGTACTATGGAGGAAATATATAAGATAACAGATAATAAAAGTGTATTGACAGTAGAAGCACAGATGTATATCGTAGTGGGTGCTGAGAGGGAAATTGAAGCAGCCCTTATATTCTGTCAGTCAGATAATATATTATTTGCCTGCATTCTGCTTCACCTGGAGGACATAATTTTTCATCCCAACTCCTTCCATGTCTTTTCCAAATCTGTGCAGCAAGGTTAAATAAAATCATTATCCAAAAAGAGGACTTCATATGAGAATAAGTACAGGGTGTAAAGAGCAAGAACTCCTTTGTATTTAAAATCGTTTGGAAGGTATAGGCAAGAACAGGTACAGGTTTAAAATCTGCCAAATGTCAAAATATCAGAATTTCTTAGGTAATACTGTTATTATGGGGGTGGGTTAAAGTATTTATTTGCATAGTGATGCAAAAGTCAATCTTAGAACTAGTCATTTACTTTTTTAAAAAAAAAAATGATCTTACTTGTTGCATCATATTATTTTTGAAGTATGTTAGTCTAAAATTGCATCCTACTTGAAAGTAAATAGCAGGAACATGAACAGAATTGAAAAACTGGGAATGGAAGCTTAGAATTAATATTGATCATTCTAATGTCTGCCATGTCTCCAAAATGAATTGAATAGAAATGTACCTTTGCTCCCACCTTGCTAACTGGTGGGATGATCATTTTAATTTTGTACAATGTTGCTAATTTTTTTTCCTATACTATAATTGTCTGATGTAACAAATGAGGTTTATAATTAAATACTCTCTCCCTGGTATGTTCCCAAAGAAATTTAACATCACAGGCTCATCAGTAAGTTCTGTCTGGGATGTGAGGTATTTTGAATTGGTGTTTATAACAGGTAACAGTTTATTGGAGAATACTATTAGTGAAAAAAATTTGGCTTCTTAATATTTGTTTAGTAATGGCAAGTGGATCATGAAGATGTGAGGGATAAATGGAATGCAATACCAATTATTTAATTCAGCTGTAATAACTTTTAGTGTGTCTTTGTACATGGGAAGTGAATCATGCCTTCTAATTTAGTAATCCTCTTTATTTAGTAACTTGGATTATGTTGTGCAAAGTAGTGTTCTTGTGAAATACTTATTTCATGAGAAAAATGTAATTAAGTGACACAGTACACATATAGCTTCTGTAGTCTTCAGTAATGAACATGAAGACTATGCATCATCTAGTCTTAGGGGTTCTTGTGAAAAAGTTTTCCCTATTGTAAGAGTATACTTCCAATAATGTCAGTAACATTCTGAAAGTCACCTGCAAAATAGCATTACAGACAGTATAAACAAACTAATTTAAGACTATCTTTAGATAGATAGGATAGATCTTTAGATCAATAGATCACCCAGGATGAATAAACATACAATGTATGTGTGTGCTCATGTGAGAATTTAATCAGAGGGTTGTGTCAAGATGACCGTGGACCAACTAATATTACATCTTAATCATCTGGAGGAATTAATTCCACTACTCAAGGTATTAAGAAAGGCTGTTCTAGTATTTTCTTAGGCCGTACATGCAGCCTCTTGCTTAAAGGATATTTAAATTCTGCTAAGTAACTGATTATTTTTATTTAAAGAAGCATATATTAAATGAAGAGAATCAAGTGAATGTTACATTTTAATTGTGTTAATGAATAGAAATCAAATGCATTATTTATTAAGAGATAACAAGATGTATTTTATGTGTCTAACTCTTCTTCGTCTGAGAACTTCTTCTTCATCATTTCTTTATTAAAGCTTCACTTGGCATGTAAGTTCCAGTAGTGCTTTGACAAAACTGCAGTACAGAAGTTGGTATGCATTAGAAGAATTGCACTGTTTTTTCTGTTACTTTGCCAGGGTTCAGGATGAAGAGATCATTATATTCATATTTAATTACTTATTTTCCAAGTTCCAGGTTTAACCTAATGTTAAATGTCTAAAAAGCAAATTATCAGTCAGTGTTACACTGATAGCATTAAACGAAATGAGACAATGTGGCTACAGGTGAATTTCTTTACTAAGTGCCCTACAAGAAAATGTAATTAAAAATATTAATAAAAAAAGCTTTGGTAAAGCTTTGATGAATGCTTGTAAAACCAGATAGTCACGAGGAAAAAGATGGGAGAGCTGCAGGTAAGTCCTTTATTTGTCTTTGGAAGCTTTGCTTTATTCTGAATATTTGATGAAACAGACTGCAGATCACTGCAGTACAAGTCTAGTCAAATCCCTGTTAGCAGTTAAGAGTTAGTTGTCCTTTCTGGGATTTGCAGTGATTGAATCTGCTTGACGCCCCTGTGTGGTAATGAGGAGGAAGCAGAGAAAGCAGCGAACATAATGAACAATTAATTTAAACAGCACTGTTTGGACTTTGGGTGCTTTCAGAATGCTGATACTCCACCGTCAAAGTAACCCAAGATAAAGTTCTGCCAGTAAACCAAGGTATTTTAACCAACCTTCACTCAGGAAGAGTAGTGTGGGATATAACAATATGACTCAGACTTTGCATGCGATGAAGCCCCCTTTTGAACTACTATTGGAACATAAGGGAATAAGGTGTAAAGTAAAACACCACTATGTCTGTGCCCTTGCTGTTTGGAATAACTTAATGTTATAATGGATTTGGCAATGTTAGTCTCCTCATGCTGCTTCTTGCAAGTTAACCTGTGGATGAGGTTTTAACTACCACTTTTATCTGCAGAGAAAAAAGTACAAGCATGTATGGCCTAGATTTAGGGAAAAACAGAAAACACTAAGAGCTTGAAAATCTTGAGTGTTTTCATGTTGCATATTAACAGCCAACTCAGCCAACTGAGATCAGGGAGGAAAAAAGCGTGGAAGGAGTTACTTTTACGTACCAAGGATTTTGTACAGGGCTGATGGGTGCAGGGTGGAAGAAATGAAAAGGGTGGAAAAAATAGTGACCAAGAAACAGATGGGTGCTGGGGCAGGAAAGGGAATGAGAAATAGATTAGAGTGGAATAACAGAGTTAAGAGATAGGAGAGTGCAGAAGGAATGAAGAGAGAAGCACTGTGTGAAAGGAGCAGGGAAGAGCTAAAGCAACTTTTGGAAAGGAAAATAAATAAAGATGATTAGGAGGACAAAGATACAAGCAGAGACAGGAAAAATAAAGAGAGATGGAGGGAGAGGAACAAAAAGAGTAAATATAAGGAGGAAGATGGAATAAAATCCATCTTGCCAAAGCCAGCAAAATATATACATATATATACACCTTTTTAATACATATAAAAGCTGCTGTTCTAGATGTATGCTGGCTGTATAGCTCCCAGTCTGTCCGTTGATCTGAGAAAAGGGTAGTAGTGCTGTCAAACAATAATGCACACAAACTTAACTTATAAAAATGGAGAAATGTCATCCTAATGATAATAGAAAAAAAGTCAACTTGTGCTCTTAATTTTTAGTGTGTAGATTTCAAGTGCTATAGCGTATCTCTTGGTAATATCAGCAAATTATTTTGATGACATTATGAGCTGTGTTTATAATGGTTATAGCTAATGTGAGATACTGCTGATATTTTTTCTTTGGTGGTTTTAGCATGTACACTTCATGTAAGTGCATGAAGAGACCACATGCATGTGTAATAATTATATGTGGTGGAGATGCAAAGATTTCTGTTTTGAAAAGTGATTATAGAAACTAGGAAATTCTGTAGCCAATCTTTACTTGAGACTGAATAAAACATAAGGAGAGAAAATTCCTAGCTTTGTACTTTGGTGTCTGATTTTCAGAAGCACTCAAGTAGGCCAGTGGTTTTCTGATGAATCTACAGAAGATATTGTGCTTTTTCTGTCATTCAAATCTGGTATGGCTTTTTGTTTGGTTTAGATTTTTTTTTAAAACTGATACTTTCTTTAAGAAGATTGGTTCTTGATGCAGAAAACCACTTAGAATCTTACTCAAGGCCCAGTAAGCGTAAGGTACGTGCTTGAAGCCAGGACACACTTCAGTGCTCTCTTGAATTGAGATGTCAAGAAAGTAGTGTTTTCCCCTTAAAAATCTTATTGTAATAGCAAAGGAACATCTTTGCAGAAACTATAAGGCAGCTCTATTCTGAGAGAAAGCTGCTTGCTGATTTGCAAAAGGCAAATGTTAATGGATTTACACTCTTAATGACTGATGTACAATAGGGATAAAAAATGAGAAAAGAAATGCTGAAGTGATTCCAGTGTGATTACATCCAAATTATACTGCTTGCTTCTTTCAGAACAGAAAACAATGGCAGGCTAATGAGAGCTCTACTTTTTCTTAATACAATAAAGCTATTAACCAACAGGATCTGCAACCTTGGTTTCCCTCCCCCCCTCCCCTGCAGTTTGCATCTGTTCATATGGCATTATAGAGATAAAACAGTTAATTTGTATTAGCTCCTGAAGTCACATAAAAGCCTAGAAAACTACTGTGGATGCAGTTATATTTTCAGTGATGCATTACTTCATCCAGCCTTAGGTCTAAAATAATAGTATAAAGTCACTATCTGGTCATTATCTCCTTTCAGTAATATGCTGCTTTTTCAAATCCCATCATAAAATTATTTATGGATTATTTGCAGAATTCATTCCCTTCCTTGTATTGAGTTTCAGTAAAGATAATAGCAGTCAGGGACAAGACAACACTAAATGTCTTCATGCAACACTGCTTTTGTGCAGTAAAATAATCTTATCACTTCTGGGAATGACACTGAGCAGGTAAATTATGGGCAGGCAAGCTTGAAGCAGAATGCAGGGGTTTACGTGTGTAAGCTTAGTGGTGATTAACATATTTAAGTCAGGCAGGGCTGTAATCTGAGACTGGTGCTTTCTGATTAATATTTACTGGAGTTGGGAGCAGGGATAGGGGCAGTGACCAAGAGGTGCCTTTTTCCCCAAGCTGCAAAATGTCAGCACCTCATATTGAAATGTTTAATTTTTGTGTTTCTTTTGTTATAATAAACTATTTCAAGGGCCTCCACGATTAGACAATAGCTTTTGATTAGAGGCAAAGACTGCATCTTCAGGTGTTTTCCTTTAAATACATCTCTGACTGTATGTATGTAGTACTGTCCTGCAAATCCCAGTCAACCCCAAATTCAGTACCTTGCTGCTAGCTTCCTGCTTTGGTTATCGTAAGCGTGGGAAAGAGTAATGGAAATCTTCAGTCAATCTTTATGTATTCATACTGTCCTCATCTAGTGAGTGTGTATCTTGTGCTGATGAGGGATTTAGGAAGCAGATGCAAATGCAGTGCTCATGACACTGTTGCAGTGTAGCCACATCAGTCAGTAAAATTGCTGTGTGTTGGATGAGACTAGCATGCAGATGAGAGCGAGTTGGATCAAAGATGAGGAACTCAGACAAGATGTTAGTTGGCAGAGGAATTAACCAAGATCAGTTAGGTGTAATATCAGACGCTGTGGCCAAGTACTGAGTGTCCTCTGTGAACTGTGTTCTGAATCTGAGCATGTAGTGACTCCTACCTGCTACTGGATTGCAACAGTAGCAGCCACTACTGTTTCTATTTCTGCTTGGACAGCTGGTCCTGTGTTACTGTACTTGGTCAGAGATGCATCTTTCCCACAGGGTACAAGGTCTTGCAGTCTTCTCTCTCTTTTTTTTTTTTTTTTTTTTTTTAAATGTAGTTTGCTTTTCCATGAGTTTCTTAGGTTTAATCTACAATGTAATTATTCTTCTTCAAATGGGCAGGATCTACAACCTGAGTACTGACACTACGGGAGCGAAAAGAATATGAATCACTCATTGTTATCTAAATACCTATGACGTAGCAATAGGCAAGAATGAATGCTGGTGGTTTTTGAGTCTGTTCATGAGTTCTATGTTCAAGTTCTCATTAGTTTTTCTCCTAAGTATACACTGTGTTGGATTTGTTCAGTCATTCTCTCTAGTCTCTCACCAAGAGCTATATATAACCTAGCAATATATGCACTATATGCCACAACCACATTGTCACAAAGGAACAATTATGCGACAGTCAGAATGTGTTGGATACTGCCTTTCATTAGGGAAAAAATTACAGCATGCCAGTTCTTTCCATTTAAAGAATGTGTTTAAAAATAGAAAGTGGTTCTAGAGAACTTCCAGGCTCACAAATAGCAGACGTGCTACAGTTTATCTCCGTTTCCTAAAGGAACACCATCTGAGTGGCGAACTGAACTTTGGTCAAGATAGTAGGGTGTTAAGATTCAGAATAGCTAATGACGAGCCATGTGAAACACCAAGAAAGATTGTGGTTATTTTGTGTTAAGGATCCTCCCAAATGTGGTGGTGGTATTTGTTTTGTTTGTTTTTTAAGACAATCATTGCCACAGTAAGTCCAAAAGCAGTTCTCAAGTATTTCTGAATTTACTCTAAGCCATAAAATATCTCTTAGTGATACAAACATTGTAAAATAGAAGTGGTTTGTTTTCCAGACCTAGTCAGTAATTCAGATCTTGATTATAGTTCTTTTGGTCTTTGTGTAAGAAGTTGGGAAGAGGTAGAGAGATTAAGAAGTTTATTGATCAATTTTAAACTGTTAGGTAATATTTTGATTTCAAAACTTTGCTGATTTCTTCCATTTATGGGTTATGCAGGTTGAAAATATTAGGTCCTCACCACAACTATGCTGAGTCAATACATGTATTCAGTGTGTGATATTTCAGAACTTTGTTACCTTAGTGATATAACGACACTTCATATTTTATTTTTAATTCCATCCATTGCAATCATGGTGATGGCAGATTGACACATTGTTAGCTGTTTGGTGGTGGGAAGCAAAAGGTAGTAGAAAAGTGGAAGAAACTGTCTGTATTAGAAACATATGGGTTGAATAACTCAGACTCTTTTGTGCATTGTACTTCCACTGTTTTTTGCAGTCTGATGTAAGCATTTCTCTGATAACAATTTTTTCTCTGACAGCAGCTAAGACCTCATGGATCTGGTAACATGAGAACAGGTAGGCTAGGAAATATATATATTACGTACCTTGGCTTCTGTAAATGCAAGTCCCCTAGCAGGTAGAATACTCTTAGCTGCAGTGCAGCAGCCATTCCACTGCTTTATAATCCTCTTGATAGGTCTGTATTCCACTTTAATTAGATAAATATAAATTGAACTTAATGGTAAGTTTTATCTGACGTTTGTGTCGGGACGCTTCCATGGCAGTGTCCTGTTTTCTGGACAGGCAGGCAGTAGAAATGGGAAGAGGGGCCTATGTGAAACTAGTGGAAGAATGACTATGGCTAGTGGTGACTGAGAGGGAGGTTATGTGACCTTGGTGCAGCTCTGGGACATGCTCAGTCATTGGGATGTTTTGTGAAGCTTTTTGTCGTAAAGCTATTCAGCCCTAGTAGGTATTTCTAAAGGGAAAATCTGCCATGACAGTAACCACGCTCTCTCTTCCTTCTCTGGGTAGATGAAGGTTTAAATTATTTCTTCTTTTATCTGTTCCGTGAATTCAGCAATTGTACCAGGGGTTTATTCTATGCAGTTTCTGTTCATATGGATTATTCTTCTACTATTCAAAGTTTCCTGACAGTTGTTTGGTTTTGTTTTGGGTTTTTTTTGTTTTTTTTTTTTTAATTCCCCCCCGCCCACCCCCCCCCACCCCCCCCCCCCCCCCGGTCACTTTTGTGTAAAAACTTTGTATTGCATTAAAACCTTGCTGGTGGAAGTGCACAATTGCATATATTAATAATTGCATCTGTTAGCTAGGTTGTATATAGTCTTAATTAAGGCAATTTCATCTGCCAGAGGGCCTTGTCCTTCTTTATTATTCTCAGACAGATTGAGTTGGCATTCAACTGACTACAATCAAAGATTTCTAATGAAAATGAAAGCCCCACAACAGAATCTTCTCTGTCCTGTTAATTAAATGTGAAACTAGCTGTTTCTGCTCCCTCTATGTTGGCTTAAGATACATAGGCAAGAACGTTGTAACTTGAAAGCCTCGCAAGCAACATGTTACTCTGACATTCAGCATAGACTGGGTCTCTGAAGCCTAAGAATGTCTAAGAAGCAAAGTGTTGCTTTTGAAAAAGGCAAAATCATCTCTTGAAGTTAGATATATGGTATTTCTGGAATGAGAAATCTTCACAGAGTTGTTTATACTTAGTAGTCAAAGTGTTTGTTCAGTTAAACAGTTTCATATTCTGCACATAAATATGGCATGTATTTACATATTCAATGTCTTATGCTTAGTTGGTTTAGGTATCTTAACATGGTGGAGGAATCGTCGTCTTGCCTCTCTCCTTTTCTCCACTTCCTGTGGTTAAAACTTGCCTTACAGCATGAGTTTTGCTTCTTGGTGCTATTGTACCACAGGCATTGTTCTCCTAAGCAGGGAGAGGCACTCCATGACCTGAAGAGTCTAAGCCTGAAAAGAGAATCAAACTCACAGCTTGATCAGCTTTGTGTTCACTGGACCAGTCTGATTCTTTTTCTTTCCAATCTACCTGTTTTTCCATTTTGGACAAAAAACCTGTTGACCTAGAAGATCATGTACCTTCCTTGCGTCCCTCTTTTAAATTACCACATAGGAATAAGTTCATTGCTGTCTCTCCTTGGAGCTGTATCGGCAAGTACTGTAAGCGTCTTCCGTCTTGCTGCATTCCTGCTGGGACAGACAAGGCTTCTTGAGAGAGTAAGATGGACTAGTTCAGGGTTGTCTCCCTTAAGAGTACTCCCACTCACTCTCTACCCTCATCAGAGACCACTGTATATCTTTTACTTGCAATATTCAGGAGCTCCACTGAAATCGGAGTGTGATGCCAATGCATGGATGAATATATACCATATGTCTTGTGAAGTTATTAGCATGGAGGGCCTTTGCTCAGCTTTAGCCGCGTTCTTGACACACTAAAAATCAGTACAGCTAAATGGAAAGGGACACTTGGATTTTCCTTTTTCTTTTTAAAAATTTTGCATTGGTGTATTCCAGTTTCTCGAAAGATATTAAACAATGACAAGCAAAAGCCATGAAAGAGATGAATCTCTTTAAATGATACATTGCAAGGTTGTTTAAAAATGCTCAACCTATAGCATGTGCTTTAGCTAACAAGTATAGGAAATTGAGGTAAGTCTCATTTGTACAGACCCTGCCTCTGTAGCTTCAGTGGATTGTGTCCAAGATCCTTCAGAGAAGGATCATTTTGTATTAAAAAAATCTCTGTAAAATAATGTAGTCAGAATACATTATGTTTCTACTTTCTTTGCTCTCAAGAATGAGCAGCAGGGGATTTGGCTTTCATGGCTTCTGTAGCTTTGGAAGGCTGGGTAACATTCTACATAATGTGCCTTTTGTAAATGTCTTATAAAACTTCAACAGAAAGATACTTGCATAGCATGTAGACTTACACTTGTCAAATTAGGATCTTGTAGTTTGTCACCAGTAATTAGAGGGATGTTTATATTAAAAAATAATATATATATAAGCAACTTAACCCTTGGTCATTGAGCACTTGATTCATAAGGAGTTTTTTTTCACCCCAGGCCAGAATGATGCAGCTATTTCCACGATCTTCCTGAGAGTGATTCCTTACCCTGAATTACCATCAGAGTTGTTGTATCTTCCAGACAGAAGTTGCTTAGCTTTACTGTGGGATATTAGGAGAAGTTTTGCTCAGTGTAATGTTACATGGCGCTTGAAAAACCTGTCAGGTGAAGCTGTAAAGCTGTCAGGTCATCTGAGGATTATGAAATTACTACTTGAATAAGAGAGCCTTGGATTATTACTCCCTTCAAAATATAAAGGGAGAAACAAGCATCCTCTTGGCCACATTTGCATTCAGTAATAAAATGCAACTTTAATCCAAGCCCCTCAGCATACATATACACAACTACTGTGAATGCAATAGCAAACAGATTATGCATGTGACAGTGCTTATGCAGCTGCTTTTATGATACATAGTGAGATGTGTCCTAAATTCTTGAAGGAGGCAGCAAAAACTTTGAAAGAAAGGAAAGAAGCCACCAACCACTTTGTCTCTCATGTTACCTTCCTTACTGAAAGCTTGCCCTCCTGCAGAGAATGTTTCCTGCCCCAGAGAATGTTTCCCACTCCCCTGCTGGATGTGCATAATAGTGTAGTGCCAAGATCTAGAGAATGGCACAATGTAAATCTACCCTTAGTAAGTTTGTAGTGTTTGAGAACTAAATGGTTACTTGCCTAGCATGAGAGAACTTACTGAATATCCCAGGAAAAGGAGAAGATATGACAAAGATGCATGTAACTATACAGTGGCTTCTACTTAGTAGTTGCAACGTTAACATAGTGGGGAAGAACTCAGTTCTGACCTGGAAGATCACCGGGTTATGTACGGAGGCATAACATAGTAAAAATAGTGTAATGGTGATACAAAGGAACTTTGAGATCTGTGTTTTTGGCATTTGTTGGGGGGGAAGAACTGATCCCTTTGTTTCTAAAATTTTCTTTCCTGTCCTTTAAAATCAACAAAACACAAAACTGTGTGGATGAACTAACTTTAAAAAATAACTAAAAAATTTAGTGGCCTAATGCATTTAGGATCATGACTGAGGAACTTCCTTTTCATTCTACCTCTATCTGACTCTCACTGCAGACTGGGAATAAAAGAGCTAGAAGAGAAGACATCCAGACTTCTTCCTCTGTCTTTATGATCCCTGAATTTTGGATACCATTTGAATGTGTGATATTATCAGTCAATAGTAAAATAAAAGGGAAAAGAGGAAAAAATAAGATGATGAAGATCATTGGTGAGAGAGATGAAGAGCAGGCTCAAGGCTGAGAAGAGCAGGAAAATATTGTGGAGACTGGAGAAAAGGAAAACTCTTTGGATGAGATTCAAGTGAAAAAGGAAGCAGTAGGAAGATAAAGCACGTGAACAGAGGCTGGAAAATAAAAGTTGAAGGAAGTCATTCCATGACAAGAAGTGAGGTAAGCTTTTGAGGATGAAGAGTAGAGCATAGTAGAAAGAAGATAAGGTGGAAGGACTTTCTCTCCTGTGAAAAAATGGAGGAAAATGATAAAGAAACTCCACCCTAAGATAGGGTGAATGATCGTTCAGTGATTCCACAGCCAGTGTTGTGTAGGAGCCATGTGAATGGGAGAAAAGCATCACTAAATTAGAGGGAGATCAACACTGCTAAAGCAAGAAGAGAATCTTACAGAGAAGAGAAGACTGTGAAGAGTTTAGATTCATGGAAAAAAAAACCTACCACAAAGCTATTCTTTCATCCCTGTCCACACTGTAAGGACCCTGAAGGTACTTGTAGACATCACAGTCCCTGCACAGCCCATCCCAGGGCTCCCCCCAACCTGCCCATGGCCCAGGACCCCATGTCAGCCGCCTGGGGCCATCAGCCCTTGCCCCAGCAACACTGGAGCAGTGCTGGTCTCTAGGTCTCCACAGCCCAGCCATAGCTGCCCATGGGCCACACTGAGCCATGCCTGCTTGTGGGCCCACATCCCAGCCCGGCTTTGGCCTGTCCCCAAGAGCCCTCACAGGTAGCTCTCACCAATCCTGATGCCTGGCCTCTGTGGAGCTCTGTCTTGACACACACAGGGCCGGCCCTTGATTGCCTGATATTTTTTTCTCCTACTTTAAAACACTGGGAGGTCAAGCAATACTGATGTCAGCATTCATGAGTTATTGGGAAAATGCTGATTGAGTTACATGGAGCATGCAAGTTCGAAGAGCAAAGTTTGTAGAGGATTGGTACCATGATTTTATTAGACTAACTATAAATCCCAAATGTTTGGATATACAGTAGCTTTGCCGGGTCTGACTTTATCTGTCAGTGTCCTTAAGACTGTTCTTGTGGTCCCAAAACTACTGCAAAGGAGAATAGAGTCTTCTAAAGAGCTGAAGATTTTTCTCCTGGGGGAAGGTTACTGGAAGCAGTGCTGCTTATATCTTTGCTGGTGAGTTGGAGGGAGAAAGTGGAAGGCTTGCTGATCGTGCTGAGTTGGTTTATTTTGTAGACTAGAAGTGTGAAATTTAAATGCGTGACTGAAATAAGTGGAAAATTGCATAAGAAATATGTTTTGGATGAATGTGATGTTATCCAAAACAGCTTAATATTCTTTTCTCAGATTGCAGGCTTTGAAAAAATGAGAGGGGAGTATTTGTCCTATTAGGGAAAAGCAGGTAGTCTAGTGAAGATGCTTGACACAGTAGAATAAAAATAATGTAAAGCCTATTTGTTTAATAGTAGTCCTTGTGACTGTGTACTCCTTGTTCCGTTGCCTTCAGAAGCATGTATCAAAACTTGAAACTGGCTAGAGAAGAGCAGTAAAAATAACGAAAAAGTAGGAATGGCAATACAACACTAACAAATATAGATTTTCTTTTTATAGACTTGAAGGAGTCAAAATTTTAACGATAAATGAAAACTGGTTGTTATCATTTGGTTTGTACAATAATGTGGGGAAAAAAGGAATGCCCTTGTAACTGAAGTGCACCAAAAAGGCAGTAACGCTTCAGTAAAATTCCCAGTTTCATTAGTACCAATTCCAAAGAACTGGGTTTGAAATCACCGCACAGATCATACAAGGGAATTCTCAAGAGTGCTCAGTTCCCCGGGCTCCCATTTGCCTCACTGAGCATTCTAGTCGAGGTAATGCTAAAAACAATAATTAAAAAGTCATTTGTTCTGTAGGATTGGGAGGATTGAGTTGATCCCTTGCGGGGCCAGGAGGATTGTTTTTCCTCAATATGTAATGTTGCACAATTGATTTAAGCCCATAGTTGTTATTACATTTTGGTTACGTTTCATTCTAAAGCTGTTAATCAGTGTGGTTGCTCTAATGCAATAAAAATCGACTTACATGATAGATGTTAGCTCTCATTTAATTGCTGTTTTTTTTTCCTTTTTTCTTTTTTCCCCCCTCCAAATAGTCCATTTGTTTGAAACTTTTAGTCTTGAAGTTACTTCTTGCTAGTTGATCTGGCAATTTCTTAACCACACTTCCAGTAATATTTAGTTTATCAGTGTATTCAGGGTGATGACTCCAATTATTTTCCTTTTGCTCCAGATCAGACTGTAAATGGTGTCACACTGTTGAAAGTTTCATAGTTGGAGAAAATAGAAGCACTTGTTTGAAGTGGGGAAAAATACCGTGCTGCATATACAGAGAAAATTGCATCTCTTTTTTTAGTAATGATAAAAGTAACAAGAATAAATCTTGAACTACATTCACACACTTGCACATGCAGTATAAATACAGAAGAAATATTTCACATTGGATGACTTTTTGCAAACCAGCACAAGGCATCTAAAACATCTATTTAGTGGGACTCACTATGAAACAGTAATGAGATGTGGCTATGAAGGAGCGAAATGAAAGCATAGGATGTGTCAGGCAGGGTATTTCCAGTGGGCATAAAATTATTAATACCATTTTATAAGGCACTGATGAGAATTCATCTGTTATTTTGCCTGTGGTTCCTGCCCCTGTTGTTCAAGAAGTGTGAATTTAAACAGGCACAGGTAAAAGTAAAGGCTGTGGTCTGATTATAGCAAAGGAGAGAGTGTTTTATGAGAGATTTGGAAGAGCTTGGCTTGTTTAGCGTAGGACAATAAAAACTTAGATTGTGGCCTTTAAGAATGTTGAGGGGGTAAACATCAGGCAAGGATAAGAATTAGTTAAGCTTAAGGACAGTGTTAGCCCTAAAATAAAAGGGTATAAACTGATCCTGAATAAGCTTAGCCTGGAAATTAGGAGAGGGTTTCTAATTTTCAGAGGAGTAGGACTTCAGACTGCTACTAGGTACAAAGATGAGAGACAAAAGAGAACTATGGTAAAAGTGGACCTTATTAGGTTGGTGGATACTCTCAAGATGTTATCTGTGATGTTATAACTGGTTGGCTAGATGAGGGCAGAGCGGCAGATGTCATCTACCTTGACTTCAGCAAGGCTGTTGACACTGTCTCTCATAACATCCTCCTTAGGAAACTGCGGAAGCGTGGACTAGATGAGGGGACAGTGAGGTGGACTGAGAGCTGGCTGTGTGACAGGACTCAGAGGGTTGTGATTAATGGAGCAGGATCAAGTTGGAGGCCTGTAACCAGTGGTGTCCCCCAGGGGTTAATACTTGGACCAGTGTTATTTAACGTATTCATCAACAACCTGGATGGGGGTACAGAGTATATGCTCAGCAAGTTCACTGATGATACCAAACTGGGTGGGGTGGCTGACACCCCAGAGGGCCGTGCTGCCATCCAGCGTGACCTAGACAGGCTGGAGAGCTGGGCAGAGAAGAACCTAATGAGATTCAACAAGGACAGGTGTAGGATCCTGCACCTGGGAAGGAAGAGTGTCAGGCACCAGTATAGTTTAGGGGTGGACCTGCTGGAAAGCAGCTCTGAAGAAAACGATCTGGGGGTCTTGGTAGACAGTAAATTATCCATGAGCAAGCAATGTGCCCTTGTTGCCAAGAAGGCCAACGGAATTCTGGGCTGTGTAGGGAATAGTGTGGCCAGCAGGTCAAGGGAGGTCATTCTCCCCCTCTACTCTGCACTGGTGAGGCCACAACTGGAATACTGTGTCCAGTTCTGGGCTCCCCAGTTCGAGAGAGACAGGGAACTACTGGAGAGAGTCCAGCGTAGGGCAACAAAGATGATTGAGGGACTGGAGCATCTCCCTTATGAGGAAAGGCTGAGAGAGCTGAGACTCTTCAGCCTGGAGAAGAGAAGGCTGAGGGGAGACCTTATTAGTGTTTACAAGTATCTAAAGGGTGGGTTTAAGGAGGATGGAGCCAGACTCTTTTCAGTGGTTCCCAGTAACAGGACGAGGGGTAACGGCCACAAGCTGGAACATAGGAAGTTCCAATCAAATATGAGAAAAAACTTCTTTATGATGAGGGTGACAGAGCACTGGAGGAGCCCAGGGAGGTTGTGGAGTCCCCTTCTCTGGAGACTTTCAAGACCCACCTGGATGCAGTCCTGAGTAATGTGCTCTAGGCAATCCTGCTTTAGCACGGGAGTTGGACTAGGTGATCCCTAGAGGTCCCTTCCAACTCTGAAAAATTCTGTGATTCTGTGATGACAGAAGCAGGGATGGAAGCAAAGGCCCAGGAGCTTTCCTGTAGACTTGTTTTTGTTTCTGTGCACATATTGAGATTATTATTTCATGGGAGAGAACCAAAAGGGTTATCTGGAGTACTTTGTTTATCATCCTGGAGGCAGTTTTCATAAAACATCCCTATCTGTTGTATTTCTGTTTGAAGCCATTGAGGAAATAATGTGCTGATAATTCCTTTTCTTAAATGAATGTGATCAGTATTTTTCCAATTGGTGAGGTATACCTCATTAGTGTGCCAACATTTAAAATGAAATTTAGCAAGCTGAAATGCTCAAGCAGGATCTTCCAGACATGCAAGTTGTGATTCTGCTCTGGCATTGCCACCAACAGTGGTGACAGTAAAGAGGTATGGGAAGATGCAAGAAGCAGTAGCAGCCTAAGAGGAGAGGCAGGGATACAGCATTACGAAAGTGATGATAGGGAGGTGAGGCATCCCTAGCCATTCTGGACAAGGACAAGTGAGGTGGGCAGCATCAGCAGGCAAAGATGCAGCTTTATGTGGCCAGGAGGGGCAGCAAAGAAGGTCAAGGGTGGGAGGTGAGAACAAAGAGAAGACAGAAGTTTAGAACCCAGGGCTGGTAGGACAGTCCTGTGAGAGGTATAAAGAAGTACACAGGAAGAGGAAAATGTAGTAGCAGTGAGTCACATCCCAAAGAGCAAGGTGAACGGTAAGATGCATTTTCTTCCTAGTGCACTTGAAGTTGACTCTATAGAGAAGGATTTTGCGAGAGTGATATTGCAGATAACAGAAAAGTTGTTCTCTGCTGGTGTAGGGATTTGTACTGTCTCTGCTGAAAAGGTGGGAAGTACATGTAGATTTGTGACTTTTAAACTATCCTTCTGCAGTGCTTTGTTCTCTCGATCACTTTTTCTAGAATTTTTTCTTACTTTTTCTAGAATTTTTTTCTTACTTTTTCTAGAATTTTTTTCTTACTTTTTCTAGAATTTTTTTCTTACTTTTTCTAGAATTTTTTTCTTACTTTTTCTAGAATTTTTTTTCTTACTTTTTCTAGAATTTTTTTCTTTCTAGAAATTTTTTCTTACGTGGTTGGGCTCCCTCATTTAGTAAGGGAATAGTTGACTTGCTTATCATGCAAACCTTACAATGAGGAACTCTTTGCTATAAGCTCTGCAGTGGAGGCGGGAAGTTCTCTCTGTAATCTTGTGTTCTTTAGGAAATCTGTATCTAATCTGTATTTTGTTCTTAAATTGTATCTCTATGCTATGGACACAGTGCACATGCATTCATAGTTGTTTGAGATGGCTGTGCTGTGGGCAATAAGAACTTCACATTGGCATATGCAGGCCCAAAATGACAAAAGCTGCTTCTGGGAAGCCCATTGCCAGCTGCCATGGGCTCCCAAATCTCTATTAAAAATGACCAGATATGGCTGGCTCTGACAATTGTAATATATTGATTACTTCCAACAAGTTGTTATATCAGGAAACCGCCACCCTCCCCCTGGACTGGCTGGTATGCGCAGTCCAAAACAAATCCACAGTTTTAAGTAGTCACATCTTTCCCTTTTTTCTGTTCTTGGATGCCTTGCCTGATTTGTCTTAGCATCTCTAGGAAACAACCCCAACTTTTGTGCAAGATAGTGATGACCACTGAGCAAACAAGAACCATTTAAGCCTTTCCTTTTCTTTGGGCTCCCCAGTTGTGTTCTTCCCCTCTTACCCCAATGTGGAGAGTTTGAGAAACCAAAATATAATGCAGAACTCATAGCAACTCTATTTGTTATCAGGAAATAGTGCCAGAAAAACAGCACGTTGTGTCATGGCTCCTTATGGATTCTGTAAAGTCCTTGAAGAAACCCCATAGACTATAAGGATGTATATGTCCGTATACCTATGTATGTGGAAAACTTCTGAAAGGGACCTGCTGAAAAAGAATGTTGATTTTCAATCCACCCTTCACCTTTAGATGTAAGGTCCTGTGCACCTTTAATAGAATTTGCGGAATTAATTGTTGGAGGTGCCTTTGTATTAACTGTTTTGCCTTTCACTCATGGGTAATGATCTCCCTTTTAATAATAATAAAAATGTGACAACAGTTGGCAAAGGATTTGCTACATTTATGAAAGTACAATGCTAGTCTTTCAGACACTGATATATAAATTAGGATGTGTCCTGATAATTTATTACTGATGAAATACTGGAAAGATTCAACTGCTTTTAAATGTACAAAAGTGAAGGGGAAAGGAGAAAGAAACAGAGCGATAGTCTGTAGAAACTTCCTTTGAATATATGAGGTTAAATCAAGAGTGATTATTACGTTCTGTATTCTTTCACAGATCAGCTGAGCAATGTGATGCTTTATCTGTGGATCTACACAGATTGTATTGTCAGCATTGTGTGTGTGAGCTTTTTGTAAGGATGAGGTTATCTAAGGTTATTACCTTATTTAAACAGATAAACTGTCAAGTTTGAAGATGGGAGTATTTTTTAATTTCTTTTTAATTCTGAGACGCTTTCAAATCACTTTGATTAACAACTGGTTACTTAAGCTTATATAAGAATGTGAATGAATTATATAATATGATGATTTTCCAGCTTTACAATGCAGAGGTTATTACTCTTCCTACCAGAACTATTCCTCTGCCATATTGCTCTTCAGGAGTTAAATTACAGTGGGTCTTTAGGACAGACTCTAGCAAATAACAGAAGAATAATTGACTCTCAGTATGTTGGAAGCAATTGGTAACTGAACACAGCTCTTCTCAGCCTATTAACAAGGATGCCATTTAGTAGTCCTTAAAAGGTGACGCAATTTTGTTTGCTGCTGACTTTGTATGCGTAACTATTAGCTGTGGCTAGAAGTTTATCTCGCCATATGAGAGCAAAAAATTGCTTTATAAATATCTATCGAACAGTGTACAGTTATGTAACTTGGCACTTAAGGGTTGTGATAGAGGAGAGTGGTGATAACCTAAGGAATTTGTGAAGGGTGGGTTTCCCATTACCCAAATGTTATTTAAAACTGACACTTCTCCTTTTAAAACATATACATATCTATATATATATATGTATGTATCTATGTGTTTGATTAAAAAAAAAATGACGCTGCTGATAAGAGCTCAAAAGTTTATTCTGGGGCATTATGTCTGTGTTGTTTTGGGGGAAGAGTGTCATCTGCAGAATCCCTTAATCTTGCCTGTTACAATAGCTCCATCATGTCAGCAGCGCTTAGATGTTGGTGGACAGGCTTTATTCTCAGCTTGTGAGATCTGATGTGCTCAACCTTTTCTAAGGAAATTGCCTAAAAGCTGCTTCACAGCAGACTGCTTTTCTGTTGTACTAAAAAAAATGTCATCTATAAGCTCCTTTCCCCAATATTGTCCAGCAAGAGATTAAGATGCACAACCTTGTCTTTACGTTGCTTTTACAATCTTCTCTGGATTAACTATAAGGAGTGGGAGAAAAGAGAAATAAAAAAGGATGTAGCATGGAGAAGAGTATTAGGTCAAAGCGCTGTAGAGGCAATCAAATGAGCAGCTGCTGCAAAAGAAAAAAGAAAAAGCAAGCACACACTCCCAACAACCAACCAATCAAAAAAACTGCACCAAAAAAAAAAGGCAGGAGACTTTCATTTCCTTATGTAAGTTTTTTTGTTTGTTTGTTTGTTTTGGGGTGTTTTTTTGTGTGGGGTGTGGGTTTGTTTTTTTGGTTTTTTTTTTTTTTTTTTTTTTTTTTTTTAATCTCCTGGAGATTGACCTCAGTTACTCTATGCTCTGTGTACTGACTGTGGCTCTCATCACTGTTTCTTAGTCAGGGAGGGAGATGTTCTTTTTGCTTCCATGAATAATGGATATCGAAAGTCTCCTTTTGAAGATACTTCGTTTAACTTTCTTTCCTCCATGTGGGAAAATCATCTAGATGTGTGGGCAGGTTCTAACAAATTTCTGTAGTCTTGTATTTAATGTCTGAGCTTCCACTGATGAGCTGTATTTCCAGAATGCAGTTAAAAAAGCTCAATGAAAGAGATGTTAAATGATGTAGAAGTAAGCAACTTTGAACTAACAAACAGAAAAACAGAAAAAACACTGTTTTTTTGCTAGTAAAACAGGCAGAATCAAGATACAGCAAAGGAGAAGGATCAAAGATGCCAGGAAACAAGACTATTTCTGACCACAGTAGCCAGTGACATAACATGAGATAGCTCTTCACCTAGCATAAGGTCACGTTGGCAAGATGCAGAGACCCCGTGCATCTTGCCAACGCTCACGTGATGCTCACAAGCACACTGCTGACTGGCAGATAGCAGTGACTATCAGTGGCAGATGCCTGGAACGTGGGGATTAGAGCACTATTTCTGTATTTATATAAACGCTTCTCCTCCAGTGTTTCTGAAGCATGTTAGAAAGGAAAAGTGTCTGGACGTTGTCTTTACATCTCAGTAAGAAGGGCAGAATCCTGTAGGAACTGGGATTTTCCTTCATGAGGAAAAGAGATGTTGCAGAATTTTGTAGCTTTCATTGTCACTTGAAATTTGAGTTCTAGCTGGATTCAGAGGAACCGAGGACAGAATCCCAGAGAGTCTGCGCGCCTTGCTGTAAAGCCAGGTAGTCGGCAGAACAAGCCCACATGGCACCACGCTTGGTTGGTGGTCTGGCAAATCTGGCAGCCCAGTAGACAGAAAAAGTCAGAGAGCGCCAGGAAGCAGGAAGGCTGCCAGCCCAGCAGCCTGCAAGGGGGGAGCAAGGGGCTCGGGAGGTCTGGTGAAGGCGTGGGGCAGTTCAGCTGGCATGTGAGTAGGAACCAAGCCCCTTGAGTCTTTCCAGGCAGAGAGGGTGGGAAGTGTCTTCATCCTTCCCTAGGGAAATAGAGAGTTTTTCAAGTAAGATCAAAGTTTTCATGTGCTGTGTTTGTTTATCATTATTAAGGCAAGAAGGAAGAATTTTTTTATGATGAGTGTGGTGAAACACTGGAAGAGGTTGCCCAGAGAGGTGGTAGATGCCCCATCCCTGGAAACATTCAAGGTCAGATTGGATGGGGCTCTGAGCAACCTGATCTAGTTGAAGATGTCCCTGGTCATTGCAGGGGCATTGGACTAGATGACCTTTAAAGGTCCAACCCACACTATTCTGTGATTCTATCATTATTATTTTATGACCCCATTTTCCCCCAAACAAAAATAAAATTGGATTTTTGTGGAAAAATCCTGGTAGTTGCATGTTTTGATAGTTTGAAAAACAGTTGTGTGTGTTTATCCTTAGGCTTTGGGAGGGGGTGCATATGCAATGAGTGTTTTTCGTTTATGCATCCCTTCGATCTGTTCATCTTTCCAGCCCACCTCACCTCCATCTGTATGTTCTAGCTGATAAGCAGATTTGAGCCTTCTGGGATCGGGTTGCTTCTCTGCTGTACCTAGTGCAGTGAGATTTTGAGCCTGAACTGAACAATACCAGCTTTGACGCTATTTCAGGTCACCTCTGAAAAGTAAATATATGTGAGGCTTTTTAAATTTTTAGGAAACATCTGAGAACTTGATCACAGGATGCAATGTATTGAGACTTTTCTTTTTTCATCATGGGAAAAACTTGTCAATTTTGTGAGATTTCAGTGGTCGCTAAAGAAAAACCCAAACTCAAAAGGTAGTTTTCTGAGCTGACCTTTGCTGCTTTATCAGTAGTTTCAGTAGTTCCAGTGATATATGGGGGGTGAGAACATGGGGGAGGCAGAAGAGTAATGATGGGACAGGACTTTTTCAGAATATTATTAAACCTAGATATGAATTCTGGAGCAAGTTCATTTAGGAAGTTGGAGGTTAAATAAAGTCTGTATGTGTAAAGAGATCCTTATTAAAGCACAGATCTGTTTTGTATGCATTTGACTTGTGTCAATTTTGTGCCTTTTAAAAATTCACAATTAAAAAAAGGAATACCTTAGGAGTGGCACCATTCTCCAACAAATAGATACCAAATCTTGAACCCGGATATATTTACGACCTGAACGCACTTGGATGAGAAGTCCATATCCTTTACGTACTTTCTGTACTGCATGTTGTCCATTTGGTGATTTTCTTTATGCATCTATTTTTTTAAAGTTGGGTATAAAGCAGAATAAAGTTGGAATGCATGTGCCTGAGAATTAAGGCATGTATAAATACGAATGCGTCTGATCTCATTGGCAGACTCTGCCTGTTGAATTTCAATAATGCAAGAGACATTTCCAAATGGTCAAATTAACCTCTGATAGTTTTTGAAATAAGGATTGATAGATTACTGGTAAGAACTCAGTTGCTAGATTATTTTTTAACATAGCTTTTCTTACAGTTTTGCAGCTTAATTTAGCCACTAGAGGAAGATTTTTCAGTTATTTCTTCCTGAGTGTAATTTTATTTTCTGTGAAAGTATAATTGGAAATCAATGATTTTTGCAAAGTTGTTGACAAAGTAAATGATGCTTTAGAAAAGTATGCAGAAGATGTTCCTGTTCTCACTATAAAACATAAAACACCTGGCTACAGTGTAGTAAACAAAATAAATAAGCATTACTTGCAGCTGTAGACAGAAAAATATTGTATAATGTAAAAAAAAAAAAAAAGAAAAAAACTATATGCGATGGGCAAATATCTTATATGTCATGTAAGCTCATCAAGGTAGAGAGGAGATATGAAGTCTCATATTAGCCCTACTAAAATACAAGGCCTTCTTTGCCTGTTTCATCCTATACGTGCACCTTACCATATGTGTTTAGTCAGTCACAGCTGCATCACAGGACAGTTGTGTACCATGTCTGTATATTGCTCAGTTTTTTCAGGGTGTTCAACTGCCAGCAAATGCTGCTTCAGATATATTTTAAAAAATGTTTCCTAAAATACTCAAACTATATTGGTTAATCATTTTTCAGAACTGGTTCTCATTTTGTTTTGTTTTGTGGTTTTTTTTGTTTTGTTTTGTTTTTGGGTTTTTTTTGTGTGTGTTTGTGTGTTGTTTTTTTTTTTTTTATTCTTCTCTTACTTTGTGCTTGTGCAGGAGCTAAGAGATCTGGAGATCTGTTAAAATGACAAGTTCTGAGTCTTCTTGAAGACTCTGGCCCATTTCAATTTGGGTGCTCAGACACTGTGACCATCCTAAAAAAGTTGGCCTTTGCATAAATTGAGGTTAAGTTATAAACTGAGTGAATAGTAGAAATATTTTTTTTTTAATGTGTCTTCTTTCACAATGTATGTAATAACCCATAAATAAAACCTAAATGCTCTTAAAATCCTCTAAGACAGTTTTCCTCAGCATTAATATGGCTTTTACTTTAATTGGAATAATAGGCATACAATTTTTAGTCTGTAATTTTGGTGGTGCCTTTTAAAATGCTACACTTGTTTTCATTTTGGTAGTTGGCATTTGGTAAAAGCTTTTCAGCTGTCATCACATCAAAAAATAAGCAAATAATCAAAGCAGTCAGCAGAAAACAAAAGTTCAAAGAGTTGTATCATACTCATGTCTTGTTTCATACTTTATGGGTTCTAAAACTTTGCGTGAATGTACTAATTGGGAAGGAAGTTTGCCTGTGGCCTCTGCCTGGATTTCAGATGATAACACATGAACTTAAGTAAACTTTATTTTGCAAAGGGGCAAGAATTTTACTTTTGGTAGTTCTTATTTCTCTTTATTTAGACCTGTTACAATTATCAGCATCAACACTTCCAAATGCTTAGCTCAGCATACAGCAGATATGAAGTTAGCTGTACAATTGCCTTCTTTATATTAAAGCATCTCATCAATGGCAGTGTGTGCTTAAGAGCAGCTGAGAGTCAAGCCTAGGATATTGATCCGCAGACCTCTGGAGCTCTTTGGCTCTTCTGTCATATTATGTGGATCTCATCCAATTCAAATTCCGCTTATTTATAATGATGACAACTTTTGCAGTGTGGTTTTTCTGAATCTAGCTCTGTGACTAGACCATTTTTGTTATTTTGATGAATTACAGTGGAGTCCAGTAAATCTTGTAGTATTCAAGAACAATCTTTGACTTTATTTTAGAGGTACTTTTAAAAATTACTATACTACTACTATAAAACTTTATAATGTAATTAGTAATGATGTTAACATAAAACTATGAATGTATATAAATCCACATAGAGTTCACACTGAAAATCTAGGGAGTTTTGCTTCTCTTGGCAATTGTTTTCTGCTCATCAACATCAGCAGATGTTAAGTCACACACGGAATCACAGAATGGTTTGGGTTGGAAGGGACCTTAAAGATCATCTAGTCGAGCAAGCTATTTTTAGCATTAGCTCTTAATTTGTGGTAGAGATTTTTAGTATTAACTGCTTAGAATGATACTCTAAAATCAGAATGTATTTTTAATATGCCTGGTCATGAAACTTCGTCTTCTAGCACTATCTCATAAGACAAATGATATTTCTAAACCAAAATAATTCAGTATGAATTTCGTTTCAGTCTTTGTATGTATAACCAACTAAATCAAAACTTGTAATATGGCCTTGTGTGCCATTTGTCCCTCCCAATATTTTATTACATTCCATATTTTTAAGAATAATCACCTTGAGAAAGAAACCATCCTTTTCCTTGGAAGTTAAATAGCCATTAAGTATATACTTCAACATATGCGGTGTTGTAGGCATGCCTTTCTGGGTGTATAATTATGCTGATAGTAAGGTGCTTATTGCAGTATAATTTATTCCTAAAGTATCAGAGATAAATGGCATTTTTATAATGTTGTATAATTTTCTTACTGTACATAATTACATTAATTACATTACCCTTATGATGTGAGTAGAGTTGTACTATTTTACGTGAAAGCCACAACCCTTCCAGCAGCTATGTAAGTTACATATTCTTATGTATAGTTAATCACAATAAAAGTGAGTTTGTCAGACAAAACAGTCATTCTAATCTCCAGTCCTTTAATTTTGTACTTCGTGACCCTCCAGTTACTTCATTCCTACATCCTTGCCTAGGACCGTCGTGATCCTGCAGAGATCTAAGTGTGCTTAACTTTACGCGGTAGGGACATACGTGTAAGTGCTTTTGTAAACCTTTGCAGGAACCCGTATTGGAAGTTGCTGCAGGACTCTTTTTCACTTCTTTCAGCATTCCTGGTTAAAGCTATACACTTCCACTTACCAGAAAGTGCAAGTCATTACAGTTAGTAATTAAAATAACTTTTTATTGGACCATCTGCTTTATGCAGGCCTAGTAAGAGTAACCATGTGATTGTCAGTCTTGTTTTTGTCCTGCGTCATGGTATGTAATCTCCTTGCTGTTTTGTACATAGTTGTGGAGTGGTACCTGAGTTAGATGACCAGCCCCTCTAAGAGAGGGAATCTTGTTCTGTTTGGCTGCCAGAAGGAATGCATCGCTCAGCACTACACATATTGCTGCTTTACTGAAGTCTTTGTTTAGGTGGGAAAAACATTCCTGAATTAAAGATGTGTTTGTAATATACGTTTGGGATACCCTGGATATAAGCATTATCTGATAGTGACTTCTTCAAGTATGTGAATCTGTTTCTGCGACATAAAATTATATTAGTATTACATAATTCTCTTCTTCCCCCCACCTTTTTTCCTTTAAATAGACTGACTTCGAATTCCTGTTTTAAAATTTGTAGCAGTTCATGGGAAATCTTTCAGCTCACTTTTAAGCAAGAAGGTTTTTGGTAAGTAATATTTGATAGGATCGGATATATGCAGTATTTAGTAATGCATCCTGAAAGAATTTTTAATTCTTCAGAGGAAAAATAATGCCACACAACAGTAATCTGAATGCAAATACAGGGGAAAATCTAGTTATCTTAAATTCTTTACATTTTCCAAAGTTACTAAGTGCATTATTGCTTTTAAGTGGTGCTTGTGTCCAGTTTAATTCCTAGAAATTACTTTTCTTCTCCAAATATGTAGAAGATCATTAGAGCTAGTGAGGGTAATGCTTAAATGTTTCTATTAACTTTATCTAATTACAATAAGGCCACACCTACATAATTCATCATTATTCAGTTATAACATTTTGCAGTAAGTATATGGATGTTTTTATCACCAAAGCTTGTCTACCTTTCCTTTATTCTGACGGTGAACATTTAAGGAAAGTCTGTGTTTTTGTCTTCTTTTCTTCCCCTTTTGTCTTGTAGAGGGCATATGCCTGTATCCAAAGCCTGCAGTGAGTGTTCAGCATCTGAATGTATTTGTGTCAAACGGCTGCAGTGATAATAGGCTGCGGATGATGCAGTCTGCATTGTTAAGTCTTCAGGGAGCCTTGCTCTGATAAACCAAGCTTCATTCCACTGCCGCATTTCAAAGAATAAAGGCAGCAGAAATGAGCAATGTTCTAAGTCCCAGATTAAGTTAGAGAGATGCGCAACGAATGAAAGCTTTTTGATCCATGACTAAATACACAATTTTTCATGCATGTTGACTGTGTAAGAAAATAAATGTTAATAATTTGGGAAGTCTCTTACCTCCCCCCAAATCCTTGCACCTTTAATCTTGGTTCAGTAGCAACACTGTCAACCAAACTTCTTGCATTTTCACAGTGCTTCCCACCTTTAAGAAATATTTGTTGCCAGGAAATAATGAACACTTTTACACTATTGCACTGATCTGGAAAGATATACAAGGAGGAAATCCAATTAAGTAGATTCTTATGTGAAGGTTTTCAGCAATATTTTAATAGCCCAATTACTATTACAAGGCTTGACAAATAGTTTTAACAGTAATTATTTACATAAACTAAAAGATAGCCTGTGATCTTTGAAATATGTAAGTGATCTCATGCAATTTCAACTTATATGATACTTAACGCTTTCCTTACTGCAGTGGAATCAACAATATTACTGGCCTGAGTGTCATGGTTGAGCACATTAAAGATGTATTGTTGCTGCAGTATCGCTTTATCTTTTAATGAAACTGAAAGAAATGAATCCTGCTTTCCTCCTGTTCTTGTATTTTGGATGTATTATGTATTCCCATTGCTTTTTGTCATTTTCTACCAAGAAGATGATATAACTTGTATAATAAAGAAACATAATGCAAATCTCTCTAACTTTAAATAACTAGCTACTAGCATTGGATCTGAAGTAAATTTGTTTGTTTTTTTTTCTTTTTGCTTCTCTGCTGAGTAATTGTCTAGAATTGCTGCCAGCAAAGCTTTGGCTTAGTGTCTGTCTATAGCTGTGTAGGATATGTAGTTTGTTAGAGTACGGGTACACTTGGTATGTTAAGCATTAAGAGATTTTTTGACCTTTTCTGGATGTTCCCTATTTGAATAAAGTTTGACAGTGTGCAGAGAGGTATTTTTGTTCCATGTCTTGCTTATAAAATCTGAGCATCACTTTCTGAGTGAGGACTCGTAACACAAAGTACTAATTGCCACTGCTACATACTTTGACTAAGCACTTCTGTCCTTCTCCAAAGAAACAGCTCTTCTTTCCTTTTATAGCACTCCCAAAAGATACAGACAGGTCTAGAGCCCAAAACTGCCTGCTTGCAATTTAGTGTGATATATAGTTTTTCGTCAGGAGCTGTGTGTGGGTACCTTAGTGTGCCTTTAACAAATACGATTTTGTTTCAGCCTGAACTCCCTGACTGTGTGGTTTGCTACAGTATATGGAGATGTCAGTGTTCCTTTTAATGTAGTTCTTGGCAGCATGAAGAAACTTGGAGCTGCATAAGAACCTTTGTAGATGTAGCCCTTTAATTAGCAGGGTGTTTTGTTGCTTCAGCAGAAAATATGAGTTTAAAGGACTTAATTTCTAAACAGGTGTTTAGAAAATACAGGGTTTTTTTAAACCTTGCTCCTAGTGCTTTTGTTGGAAAAAGGAGAGAATTGAAACTTAGCAAAAAAGAGAATTTTTTTTTTCTTCTTTGTCTCATTGTGTTGTAAACGTTTGTATTTTGCTAGCAGAATCAGATCAAGCAAACTGTACCTGTGGAAAAAGCTGTAGCAACCATAGACTTCCAGAGATGTATTTCAGTTTCAAGAAATAAATCTTGAAATGGTAGCTATAAAACTCCTTGCTGAATATTTGAATCTTTCATGGTTGTCCTTCAACATTGTCCAGTTGCTGTTTTATTATAAGCCTGATTTTTTTTTTTTTGCTTGTGATTTGATTTATATGGAGACTATGAAAATTATGAATAGGATTTACATAAATTAAAAAGTATTGGGTTTTAGGTGTACAATATTTAGAAATTGATTTTGTTTGATGCAATTATGTCCACCAGCTATTTACGTTGATTATGCCCAGACTGGTATATCAATTTAGCAAACCAGCAAACTTATCAAAATCTACTTTTAGGTTGCCATATGTTGTTACAACTAATTGAAATTTATTCCACAGCTATTCCTTAGCAAAAATGTTACATAAGCACTTGTTGCTATTAAACTGATAGAGGTGCAGAGTTCCATTGAATACCTGATAAAATTCTGCTGTGTGGTCAAAAATGTAGCAATGATAATGAATGGAGATGACTATTTTTGATAGACTTCATACTCTTTAAAAGTCTCTCTGTAACTTTAATATCTAGGAGATGAAATTTTGTTGCAAACTTCACTCTGTCATCTCCTAATGACAATTCCAAGGGTCAACATGACCAACTACATGCTTGTAGCATGTTCCTTCTATAAGAAACAAGTGAGTTCTGTTCTTGTACTGGTTTTGTGAAATTGCCAACATAATACAATGGAGATGGAAAAGAGCAGTGGAATCCAAACACATTTGTATACGTATGCATTGGGAGGAAAGAGCATATGGGCTGTTGGTCATCCAGAATCTGTGAATACATGTTCACAATAATCAACACAACACAACAACAGTGAGTTAGCTTGAGGTCCTGGATGCTGGTTCTCATTGGGAACAGATCAAATCTGTTGTATTTAGGTCTATGTTTCTTGAAGAAATAAAGAGCGTAGCCAGTAAATAGAAGATGATTGTGCTAGTTACCTCTGATTTGGACCATGGTTTTCTACATGGTGTTCTACTTAAATTGTTTTGTTCGGTGTGCCAGTGAGTGGAGTACAGAAAGTCTTGTAGGGTCATATTTATCTAGGTGAAACTTCAAAAAAGTTCTAAGTGAAGCTTCAAAAAAGCTTCCAAAAAAAAAAAAAAAAAAAAGATACAGATGCCCTGGGTATATCCCTTTTTGCAATACTTATCTTCAAAAAGAATACTATTTCTTTCTGGAGAAATATTAATACAAATTCTTATTAGAGTATTTGATCAGAAGTGCAATATACGAAAAAAAGCAGGGATCAGTAATCATCTCAAATTATGCAGTAAATAAGTCAGAGGGTTTTTGTCATAGTTTTTAAAGAAAGTTAGCAAGGTAACAGATATTTGGTAGCCACTTCAGGGGATATCTTTTTGTTATTAGCTGAGACTCTCTGTTCAGTTGCTCTTGTTCTGCTTTCTGGCTTCTGATATTTGTTGCTTTCAAAGCCTGTATCCAGAAGGCATGACAGCATCATGATGAACAATAACAGAGCAAAAAGTGGTATAACATATTTTGGCCATATAGTCTATGACACCCCAGGAGGAACTACTGTAATTTTGTTGTCTAACCTTCAGGTTAGCACAGAACATTAAACATCACTGACTAAGCTCCATCACAAATTGCCTCTAATCTTTGAAGTGAACAGGAACAAAATCTCTGATCTGAGTATTTGTCCTAATTCTGATAATTGAGCCTACATAAGGTTATATATACATATCAAATAGGGCTAAAAATTTCGAGTGAAATTGTTCTTAATAGTATTTAATATATGTGCTCTTTAACTTCTGAAGCTCTGAACAATGAAGCCATATGCAAGTCATTTGCACATTAATGAACTCTATTCTTCCTTTCTTTATATTTAATCTGAACAGCTTTTGTGATTGCTTACTTCTTTTAGTGTTTTTCTTTGTGTGGCGTTTTTTGGTTGTTTGTTGTTTGTTTTTTTTTAACGCATGGTATGCTGTTTTGAGAGCCATCTGCATAGCATAGGAGATTAGAAACTCTCAGTGGGGATTTTGGACTGTTGTGATACATTATTTTTCTAATGATAAGGAAACTGGAAGGATGGAATTGTTTTGATTCTTGAAAGCATCTGTAATCATTTCTCACCTTTCCTTGTAAGCAACAAGTCTGTTGTGGAGAAAGTGAAATTCAGAGTGGGAGAAGTGGTGGCAATATGGATTTGAGTGGATCAGGCTTTGAAGGATGGGAGACGCTAACGATCAGTACAGAGGGGGAAGAGCTAGCATCTGAATTCTCTGTGGATTGTTGGGTCCTGCATGTTATATAGCACATTTTTCCTGCTGCTTAGTGCTGGCAAATGCTTTTTGCCTTCTATTTCTAATCCAGAATTCTCTGAAGTAAAGGTCAAGCTTTTTGAGTGGTATGTATTCTGCACATCATTGTTCCAAACTGCAAAGGCACCGCTGATATGTTCACAGATTACACAATGGATAAAGTGTAAGAATAAGTCTAGGCTCTTAAATTAGGTATGACTGTTTTAGACAAAATATTTAATTTATATTTCATATTTAAATCCTATACATCAAGTCACAGAAATTCAAAAGTGAAGAAGAGAGAATTGTTCAAGTACTCAGTATGATGCCTTTCAAATTAGAAGTGGTAGAATCCATATTAGAAACATTTCATTAATAAGCTTTAAAAGCATGCTAATAATTCTGTGCCAAGACATGCGAGCAAGAGGTTTTTTTAAAAACTGATTGCAGCGGGTTCAGTATTTTGATTTGTTGATTTGATGAGGGTTATTCCACAAGAAGGTTCTATCTTCTGCAAAAATCTAATCTTTATTAAAAATAAATTAACTGTCATATGGCTAACACTTTGAAATAAAGGAAAGGTGCAAACTGGACGTAGCATTTCCTTTGCTACCTGTTGCGAATCATCTGTGAAAAGCACATTACGTTCAAGTATGAAGATTGTCTTATTATGGCCATCTTGATTTTTTTTTTTTTCCTTTTCCTTTTTTTTTTCTTTCCCTTGGAATGAGGTGAATGCATAAAGTCTATGGGAAGACAAACTGAATATGATGCTGTATATCATTTATGAATGGCCACATATTTCAGATTTCAGTTTAATTTAGATGAATCAAAACAGAGCTTGTGAGCATCTCCAGAAGGGTTAAACCAACCTGAGAGACTTAGTAGGGTGATCGCAGATGAAAGTTAACATAGACATAAGTGAGAGACTGTTTATAATTCAGAGCATGTATTTTTGTGTAAGGACTCCTAATTGGGCACGTTTCATTAAGAAACATTCTTTAGGTTTTCCTAGTTAGTTTAGTAAAGAGATTATCTAGTACACAGACACCAATAAAAGAACAAATAGGAAATATTAGAAAAGGAGTGGAAAACTATACAGAAAAAAAGTTATTGTAGGAAGACTGATTTGCTGTTATTGCCACTTTGGTACGGTGTTAATGAAAGAAGTTCATGTAAGGATACGAAACAACTGTTGTAATGACAGAATTTCAAATGCAGACAAAGTGCCTGATATATAAAAGGCAATTTGACAAGGTTTTAAGGACCTTTCTCTCTTGATAACTATAATATTGAAGTTAAAATGCTTTGCATGAACATCCCTTAGCATGATTGCCTTCTAGAAAAGGGCTTGGTTGAATTAGGCAAAGTAATGAAACATAGTCGAGGCTGGTCAGATACTACCCTAGATACGTTGCTTAATGCAAGCTGAAGATGCATGGAATGTTACTGCATTGTAAATTTAAAAATAGTAATCCTTGCTGCAGGTGCAGTAGAACTGGAGGTCTCTGGAACGTAAAGAAAAATTAGACAGTTTCTTGAACCCCAAATCTCACTGTGGTGTCTTAGTTGCTGGCCAGCACCAACCCAGTTGCTTGCTTGCTCCCCACCCTGAATGGGATGGGGAAAAGAACTGCAAAAGCAAAATCAAGAAAAAAGTTGTGAGTCAAACAGGAGTTTAATTAAAGTGAAAGAAAGAGGTGGGACGCCCTCCCACAAAGGTATGCAAAGGCAACCACACCACCTCCCAGAAGCAGACTGATGCCCAGCGAGTCTCCAGGCAACGGTTATTTTGGACAGACTGTCCCTCAGTTCTTATTGCTGAGCATGATATTATGTGGATACCGTATATCCATGGTATGGAATATTCCTTTGGTCAATTCAGTTCAGCTGTCCTGGCTGTGTCCCCTCCCAGCCTCTTGGCCATCTCTAGCCTGCTTGTTGGGGTGTCAGAGTGAGAAACAGAGACACCTTGACACCGTGCAAGCACTGTTCAGCAACAGCTAAAATGCTGGTGTGTTATCCACACTGTTTTAGTCACAAATCCAGAACAGAGCACCTAAGAGGCTAGTACAAAGAGAATAAACTTTCTTCCAGTGAGACCCACTATACTGACTGATCCATCTTAGACACTTCTGAAGCATGCTGACTGTAGTACAAAAACACTGATAGTAGTATGTATAGACTTGTTAATTAAGGTCTCAGTTCTTTATTGTGTTTATGAGGAGATTCATCTTACTTATACAGGTTCTGCATAGGTTAGGACTGCTTACAGGATAAGCCTTCCAGAGCCATAAGAAGAATGCCAGGTGAGGAAACACACTGTGGGGCGCAATACGTGTGTGAATTTCTTCCTGAGCTTGAGAAGGATCCTCTAGCTAGATAGCATGTCCTGCTAAAGACTTCGTTATCTTTAGCAGACATGGCTGGTTAGAAAGGTAGTTGCTGATGCTGGAAGGGACATGAGTACTGTGTCCAGTTCTGGAACCCTTCTTGTGCTAGAAGGACATGGACCTGTTGGAGTGTGAACTAAATGTTGTTTTTTCATTATTCAGCATATCGGTTTCTAGGCTTGTTCTTAATTGTAATAGTTTCCACTTGGAGACTCTGATTTGTGGAATTATACAAATGTGCTGAACATGATCCTCGTGAAAGTCACATGTCAAATGATGAGAAACAAAGCAACTGATAATTAATACATTAATTTTACAAAGTTTTCACTGAAACAAATTCTTGATTACCCTGTTTTCATTCTGGAACTGAAGAGCCAGGAGGCTATCCAATAATGGCTCTAGGATATAGTGTGCATTTGGCATGTGTGTGTATGACTTTTGTGCAGCTACCTAAATAGAAAATAGATAATCTTTTGCGGGGGTGAGGCGGGGGGGGGGGGGGGGGGGGGGGGGGTGGTGGTGGAGCAGTAGGAAACAAGGGATTTTTCCAAAATGATTGGTAGACTTAGGAGCACAAGATGAAGTAATTTAGGTGCTTATGAAAATCCTACTCTTCAGTGCCAATGCTGGACTTTGGTTGAGCTTTAGAAAAAGCTGGGAGGGAGGGGAGTGGATAATGCTTTCAGCCTTCTATTCTTGGAAATTATCATCTCTTGCAGTAATCGTAGGGGAAGGGAGAGGAAAGAAACTGTAAATCCCTTACAAATGCTAATCCTATCATTGTTAAATTTATATGAAATGCCTGTGGGTTCTTAACACAGAGTTTTACTGTACGCCATTTGGAAGACTGAATGTTAATTCTAATAGGTATTTTTTAAGGAGAGACATATATATTATGGCAAATGACATTAAATGCATAGCCATTTCTGTTTAGTCAAAAAGCTCTCGCAGAGTCAGCCTGAAATTCCTAGTTGTCTTTGTGCTAGTAAAGAAAGTTGCTTTTGTTGTCGCTTGTTATAGATAGGTTCTTGTGCCTGTTTGCACTGGAGAAAGGAGGGCAAAAGTAAGGGATGGTGAAGATCAATCATCTACACAAATTCTTATTCATTTTAGAGAGAAGAGTGAGCCTTGATAAAATGCATTTGTTACTGTTATTACACTTGATTAACTTCTTTGGTCTTGAGCATGTAGAATGTTAAGAAAATTGTTCACCTGTATCACCTTTATTAAATAAGCAGAGACACATATATTGGCCTTAATCTTGACCTTAACTGAAGGTAATAGCATTTTTCCCTGTTTTGGGGCCCGTTTGTGGTAGCATTGGATGATGCAGGCTACAAAGAAATTAAAGACTTTGTTTTCCAGATTTTACTCACTTTAATGAGGACTCAAAATTCTTCTTACCCTGTTAACTACTTTTTAGCTGTTTTTATTAAGATTTTCCCTTTGCATGTGTCAATAGTACCTTTAAGTCCTCTAGGTCCCAAAGAGCTTTACAGATTTCTATTTCTAATATAAGTTAAAAATAAAAAATGGATTGTTTTAATTTTTAACAAGTGCATGCTGTTTTTCAGGGAGAGTTTACATGCTAAAATGAAATTTTGTAGTCTACCTACTAAATGTTGCTATCATTCCCCTGAAAAGTTGCCAGTCACACTGGGTGGAATTTATCTTATCTTGATGTATGCATTGAAAATACATCAGATAAATTGCACCCTATGAGGGTCTGTTTTCCTTGTTCTGATCAGAGGATGATCTGCATGTAACTAACTCGGATGTCGGTATCTACATCATGGTTTTCTGCAAAATGAATTGCATCCATTTTCATTAAATTGGGATAGGGGAGATATCTTTGGCAGTTCTTATCCCAACAGTCGTTGCTTTTTAGTTAAACCTCTCAATCTTCTTTTTAGAGGAGACCATTTATAGAAAGTTCTACTGTGAGACATGTGTGTGCTCTTGTCCTGACACTTCTTGTATTAAGCCTTTTTTTCTAGCTGCTCTTGTTATGAGGCAGGACTATAATGTTTCAGGAGTAATACATATAGGGAATGCGAAGATGGTCCCTGCGTCAGAGGTCCAAGTTTAAAAATAGGAAAAGAAACAATGGAAAACTAAAGATGGAGAAGTTACTGAGAGAACAATGTTAGCATGATAATGATCTTATTGCACCAACAGCCTAATATTATTAAATTTTCATACAGAGTTTTATGTTTTGTGTAGAAAAGAGATTTTACTGAAAGCTGGGATGAATGCCTAATTGTAATGCAGCAGTTATTACCAGGTGGCAAAAAAAAAAAAAAAAAGTTCGGGTCAAAAAACTGTAGCCTGTTTTGGAGTGAAAAGGCTGGTGGAGGTTGTGTGAGTAGTGGTGGTGGTGTCGTGTCTCAAATGGCCAGTTTTGGGTGATCTGATGGGGGGTGCCTTGTTGAATACTCGCCTGAATACCATATTGTTGCAAGTCAAGCCACAGGATGTGCTGTTGAACACACTTCTTTCAGTAATGGTCATGAAGGGGGATGGATAGCAAAGCAGGCAAGTTACAGATTAGATGATTTCGTAAGGTTGTAACATGCTTTCAGGGATAGTTCAGAGGTGTGCCAAAAGGCTAGCAAAAGTCTAATGCAGCAGAAAGTTTTATTAGAAAGAAGATAGTTTCAGCTTTTTAGCATGCCGTTTCTTTTTCTGCTTGAGCTTTCATCAGGATTCCTTTATTTCAAGCTGTCATTGCATGAGGAAGTGAGTAAGAGTGTGTTTTATGGAAGCCTCTGTATTTAGGTTTCAGAGAGCTACCTGCCTACAACTTCCACTGACATTAGTTGCACCTACAGGTGCCCAGTACTTTTGAAGGCCAGACCTTATGTCTTTTTTTTTTCTGGAGTTTTTCTTAGTCTAATTTAAGAATAACCATGTGCTACAAATCTAACTTCTACATTGCTGAAAACAAAATTTAAGACAGAAAAATACAAAGTTACCTTTAGACTGGGTGTGTGTGTGGGGGGGAAGAGTTGGTGGGCAGTGTTTTTGGGTTGACTTGATGTTTCTGTGGTAGCACACATTAGAAACTCTGCCTGAAGTCGGGAGATTAGGAAATGTGCATGTGGATGTCTTGAGGTGCAATGGACTAGCATAAAAACAAACACACCTACCTGCAGTAGTGTCCCCTGAATACACTCTTCACTGATGTTGGAGGGCATTAATGGACATTAAGTAACCTTAAAACTGGCTGTTGTTTTCCTTTTGTCACTGGGTTATTTCCACTCTGATGCTCTGCTGCCCCATGGCTGTGCTGTTTGGAGGGGCAGCATGGCTGGGGGTGAGGAGGGATGGCTGGGGAACTGGAGGAACAGATGCCAAGGGATGGGATGAAGAGGAGGGAGAGCCCTAGGGGAGGAATGGGGCTGCTGGAGGAACTGATGCCCCTGCTTCTTATAGTGGTGCCAATTTAATGTGAAATCATATATTTTCATGCCGTTTCTAAAATGCGGGTCTGCTTCTGATATGACCTTTTAATGCTCAATCACCAGTGCTTGAAGAATCATGTGAAAGATACTCTGATTTTATGTTACTTTCCAGTAAACTGGTTATTTTGCCATTGAAATTAAGCGGCAAAAGTCAGAGCATGGCTATGACCCTGTGCTGCCAGTGGGTTGGTTACCCTCTGGTCCTAGCACGCTGTGTAGATGTACTCCCACAGGCATAGAACTACTTAGGTAATTGAATGTTGCAGCATTCATTTCCTGCATGTGGTTAACAAGATTATAATCTGATTATTTCATTATTGGTTAATATGATCTACACTATTCCATTGCATGGTAGCTAGTTTTCATATTAAAAATAGCTGTCAGCCACAGAATCTTCAAACAGCTGTGTGGTTGATACTTTAGCTAGACAAAGGCCATTTCAATAACATGTGAAAATTAAAGTTATCTCACGTGTAACCCTATCAAAGTCAATGCAGGATATATTTCAGGTAAACTTATCTCAATTTTGCAACTTCCCTATCTCTGATAGTTTGCAAAACTGTAATAATAAAATATTACCACATCTCAACCTATTTGTAAGTATATGCGAGGAGTCCAGTATCAAGCTTTTTAATTTATTTTTTGTTTTCATCAATAATTAAGCATATGTAAATGGAATTCTTGGAACTCAGTAAAACTGTCAGTTCCTTTATTTTTGCATCAGCTACCTCACTTTTATTTTTCTGCTGACTGTGGGCATGGATTTGCAAAGTAATACACATTTTGCTGTGTCATCTTGTTTTGAAGAGCAAAACTGGCAGTATAAAAAGAGTAGATTTTTCTGTCTGGCTTGGTTTTGAAGAGGAAAGAATCCTGATTTGCTTCCTTCCTGTGCTAGTATGATAAGCTTAAAGAACCGAAGTGTATACTTGCTAGCCTAAGGTGAGTTTAAAATGCACAGCACTGCATATTAGCATCAGACTTTTATTTTCAGCATCTGTTCAGTCATGGCCCTTTATGAAAGGTATTTAGCTTTTTTTTAATTGCATAGTTTACACTTCAGCAGTTTATGCTGTGGGACCACTGCCCTTCCCTTTCAGTTGCATACAAGACTTCTTGCTATTCTAGCAATTATGTACATGAGAAATTTATGTGCAATATATCTGTTCTTTAATAAGCTTTTAACTTCTTTGGAATGAGTCACTGCAGAGACATAAAGCGATTCTCAGGGGTACTAGCTGAGGTTCTCTAGTGGTCCCTTTGTGGTCCCTAGGAACATCTAGTTAAGGCTGTTACGAAGTAGGGAATAAGAAATTAATAACTTAGGGTTACAGCGCTTGGCAAAAGATCATGGATTGATTATTGAGTATTTCTAATTTTCTACTAAACCCTGGCCATTTCTGAGAACTTGAACAACTGACCTTCTTTCTCAGTTTCTCCATTTTGTAGCTATACATAATGATGGTATTGCCTTTAACTGTAAAGCCACTTTTAAGAATTATATTTTCTTTTTGAAGTGTGGCAAGTTACAAAATTTATGCAAATGCTTGTTATTTAATATTAGAACATTAATTTTTGATTGTTGTTAATGGAGAACACTTTGCATATAAATTATCACTGCAATTCTCCACTCTGCTGTTTGGGGTGAACAGCAAAAAGACAGATCTTTTAGATTAGGACGGTGAAATATATTTGATCTAGATAGAGATGTGATGCATTTCCATCCATCGTGGCTTTCTCTCTTTTAGTATATGAATGATACTTAACTTGACTTAAAGCTTGTTCACTACCTCTGTCTATTAGCGCTTTTTTTTTTTTTTTTTTAAGGTCTTGACATGGCTTTTATGCAGGTTTTCCTTTGACAGAGCTGACTAGTGACATCTGTCTGTTTCATTGTTAAAAACAATTTTGGACAGATGCTTTTTCCTAGGATAAACTGCAATGCATGAATGTTGGATACTGTGGAAGGAAAATATAATAGCTAGTAGTTAATATTTCTTGATCAGGATTCTCTTTTTTCACTGTACTCCACAAGATAGTCTGTCCTGCATTTATTGGTAAAGATAGAATTTCCATGATCATCGTCTTGTTTGGCATTTATAGTGAATTTAGTTTTTAATGAAAGGCTTCAGGAAGTTATCCTTATTGACAGAAGTCTGAGTATCCTACACAGTGTACGTGGAATTTTTTTTTTGTCTGCTTCATGTGCCACAGCTCTTCCACGTGTAAGGAACTGCATGTAAGAATGAGAAATAATTTTCTTGGTGGTTGATGGTTTTTTTTTTTGTCGTTGTTGTATCTGTATCTTGTTATTTGTTTTGGAGGGGATGTGGGGGTTGTGTTGTTTCCTGCCCACCCCCCCGGCCCCTGCTTTTTTGTCAACTTGAAGACATTGGCATCTCAGCTAAGTTTGCTATCAGGAGTACTAACTGAATTTAACTATAGTAGTTATTTTTAGGTTGTCCCCAGCATCGAGAAGGAATATAGGCAAGATTTCATCAGAGTCCTTCCTTGGATTTGTTCACTGAACCCAGGTTTTAAATGAAACAGTTAAATTTAGCCTTAATGAACCCACTTCTGAAGAAACTGGTTTCATAAGGAAATGCAAACCTTACAAGGTTGCTTAGACCTTCTAACTGGCAAATAACTCAAAACAGAATAAACGCCTCAACATTATGCTGATATTTTTAGGTAAATATTTTATATGTTTTACAGTCCCGAAGTGTGCCTTGCAGAGCTAAAATACCCTTTGAGAGAAGGATGCTGAGGGCATCTTGCCCAGAGAGGATGGCAGCCTCCAGAAGCAAGCAGAGGGAGGCAGCAGTGCTGTCCTCTGACTGAAGAGGGTCTGCTATCATCTGTCCAGATGTTGCATGGCTGTTCCATCGAAGCCTTCCCTGGGACAGCCAAATGTATCTGTTGCACATAGAAGTGCTTTTCCTTTACATTTAGTGGCATATGTTTAATTTAGTGGGGTAAGTACTGTGTAAACTGATCTAGTCAATCAGTAACACAGGGTGAGGTGCATTTAAAATGCCCTGAAGGTAAAAGCTATAAAGACACTTTGATATTTAGGATTGCATTCTCAAAAATCTGTATTCATCTAGCTCCTGTTCATCTCAGGTACCTGGCTTTGCTTTTGTCTGTGGAAGGAACCCTAGAGGTTTCTGAGAGAATGAGATAGATTAATGTATTTCAGCTCAGATCAGAGGTCTAATCACCCATTTTGCTGCTAAGCAAAGAGAGAGTATTTTAAAATTGTACTTTCAATTTTTTTGCTCTGTTTTGTGTGCTCAATTGTACTTTACACTTGTCTTCAAAAGTCTTGAATGTATGCACTGCCAGTGGGTGTCATTTTGTACCTGGAATCGTGGAAATCCACAATTTCTGAAGTTGTTGTGCCCTTCTACCTGCCCACATGGAGTAATACATCCATAACTCTACCGGAGTTAGAAGTTTGAAAGTATTTAAAAAAAACATAGCCTTCGTTTCTGACTGATATTCATCACATGAACATAGCTGTAGTACCTCACCATAGATACAGAACAACTTCAATAGGTTATTTTTCTCATGTAACCATGCAACAACATACACTGTTAGTTTTTAAAATATCAACTGTTTAAAGTTATTTTGTTAATGACAGTTTTCTATGTATCTGTTGGAATCTTAGTTAACTATGTTGTTGTGTTTGTCTTTTTACAAAAAGACAGGAACTTTAATAACTGTGGCCAAGTATATAACAAATTTCCTTCATTTTAAAAACAAAAACATCCTGCCTCCTCCCAGCCCTAACCTGTTGAAGCTCATTACAGCATATTTTTATGTGCTGTTGTATGCTACTATTTACTGTTGATATCTTTGGGGTTAAATATTTACTTTAAATCTTCTTGGAAGAGCTATGAGTCAACACACATCTTTGTCAAATACAAGATCACATTTTGATTTGCGAAGTAGATCCTGGACAGTGTTAGTTTTCCTTGTAATGTCTACTGAAAGGAAAGCTTCGCGCTCTCTCTCACAGTTCAGCATTGAAATGAAATACATAATTTATGAACTGACAAACAAGCTTATAATGTCTAATAGAATTTTACTTATTATTTGTATGCCTTATGCATGTAAAAGCAGCTACAGAGGACAGAGACTGCACTATTTGTTAGCATTTTATATAGATGCTGCTTTTCCATGAGGCTAGTAATAATTTTGTACTTCAGCATTTTGATTTTGTTTCTATAGAGCCATAACATAAGTCATGCTTGCTGATATTATCTGTTCCCCCTGCTGTTTAAAAAAATTACTGTGGGGAACATTAAGCAAATGCTGTTCTGCAGTCACTGCTCTGTTTAGATTGAATGTGCAGGATTTATGCATTATGCTCTCAAGGTTTATTTGTATGTAATATTTTTATGAGTGTCTCTTATGTAGCTTTGGAAAACTTGTAACAATATTAGAATAAGGTAAGGAGCCAAAAACATGAATGATAAGGGTTCATGGAGCCTTTTATGCCAGACAGAAGAGATTAATGATTTTTTCCCTGGATAAGGTGAAAAAATATTCCTATAGTACAGTCAAGGCTGCTTTGCTCCAAAAGCTCATACGTCAGTATCATGTTACAAGAGGTAACCTTTAGTATAAACTGAGATGTAGTCAGAACACTGCTAATTGAAAAATATACTGCTCAGCGTTGTAACTGGTGCTAGAAACTACGTGTTAAGGAGATAGTTGGGTTTTTTTTCCAGAAATATTGAGAAGGAGGAATTGAAGAAATGAAGCATCCTATGAGCTAAGCTTCTATTTTTTTTTTAATATGCGACAAAGAAATAGACAAAAATAAAAAGTTCAAGCTAGCAACCAGGCAGTCTGAAGCCTCTAAGGAAAAGTTTGATGTGATGAAAAGTTTTATTTCTTGGCATTTTGATATCCTTAAAAAAAAAAAAAAAATTCTCTTGTTATTGATATGTGAGTAGTGCTGAAAGAACTTTTTCTGATTGCAGTTTGTAGCAGAGGAAAAGCATCACTTGCAGTCCAGTAAACAAACTCAGGGATTTCAGAAGAGAAGGAAAAAAGCTATGCTAAATACTTCTACCTCAAAACAGTGGGTGTATTGTTTTGTCACTGATGTTGCTGCTGAAGTCAGTCTCTTACCTCAGGTTTGCAAACCTGATTACAGACTCAGTCAAGTATCCCAAAGCAGAAAAGTGCTAATTGTGACATTAATGTTATTCATGCAGATTTTTAATTGTAGAATAATATTAAATATTAAGAAATGGATTTAATTTCTGCATAAAATTAAAAGATAGAGATCTCGAAGATCATTTGCAATTAAAACTGATTTAATTTGCAGTTTAAAGTTGTAAATTATGTGTTGTATATGTTCCATTCAGACTATTGATCTCCCAATAGAGAAATATTAATGCTGTTGTGCAAATGGCTAGCAAAACTCAATCTGTTCAGGGAAACTGGAACCAAAATGAAGTAGAGGCAGGAGAAAGTATGATAGAAAATTTATTTTATGAGGTAAATGAGAAGATAGTGGCTTCTTTGAGTAGGAAAGTTTAAGGCCAAAAGGAAATGTCGTTGCTCTGAGAGGCATAATACATCAGGGAGGGAAAAAAATAGAATTATAGAAGCTCAGGAACTTTTTGTTATATGAACACATACATTGGATAAAAATAAAACGTAGGGTGGAAATAAAAATAAATTTCCTATTGTTAATTATTAGCCTCCCTGTTCAGATCTGTGTAACAGAAAGCAGGTGCATTTAACATGGAGAGAATTTAAGGGAATAATATGATGTGATATCTGCAGTAGCAGGGGATTTACTCATTGACCCAGGAAATCCCTTAGAATGTCTCTTCCTATGGCATAAAATTCTCCATTCTAGCACCTACTTTTTTTTTTTTTTTTAATATTGCATGGTAGAAAGTATAGTCACTACATGTGATTTCTGAAAAACTTCTGTTAGATTATTGGCTCTGTCATAGATTTTCAGTGCTTCATGCAGGTCTTTTGACTCCCCATGCTGCGTACTACTTGTACTAATCGTTTTGCTTTGCAATCATGTTTTAAAAGTGGTATTTTGACAGCAGTTGAGGCACTTGGGTCACTAATCATTTAGGAACTTCCTGTCATGCAAGATTTTGCTACCCAGCTGTCTCTTCAAGGCAATGACTTTTTCTGTGACAAAAAGTGTATGAGCGACTTCTGAGTGGCACTGACCAATGCTTCTTTGCAAGTTCACGAGGAAAAGGGGTTTAGGACTCTTTCTATAAAACCCAAGAGGCACGTCTCGGTAATTCTGCTGTCAGGTGTGCAATCCACTTGGGGACTCTTACAAATCTAGGACAACTTTACTCTGCACTAGATTGTCACTCAAAGCTGCCAGAACAGCCAAAAAGCCTCTGATAAAGGCATAAAATAACACCGATAAAAGCATAAAATAACACCAATAAAAGCAATGGAACTTGTTAAGAGATGGCTCACTGGGTCTGAGTTAAGCGGGATGCTATGGATAGTCTTCATTCCTGGAATTTGCAAATAGACCCAGCATTGATTGGTGACCAAAGCCTGACAGATTTATGTGCTTCTAAACAGACTTAGTAATAGATCTGCAATCAAGTGTCATTATTTTAATGTAATTCCCTGTACAGAATGATTGAGAGCCTTTATTAACTTTGTATCACGAATTCCCAAAGCTAAAGATTGTCAGAATGAAGGAAAAGATATATCCTTTGTATACCTCATTGAGCTTTCTTCTGTTACTTAGTTGTCCAAGTTGAGAGATGCAAACATAATCCTGACTTTTGATGTTTTGGTAAGTCATGGATAGCCTAGTTGTCCCTGTTACGGTCTTGTTTACAGTAGTGTCATCTTCTAAAAATGTTTTATGAATTTACACAGACAACAGTGTTAAAATGTGTGGAAGTACTATATTCTCATTCCCATGTTAGGGATAAAGAACTGAGACGGAGTACTTGCTGTGATCAGAAAGGAGAGAATATTTAGTCTGTCGCCTTAGACAGAAAGCCATCACTTCTTTATATGTGCATTTCACATTTCAGCGAATTGTAGTATTTGAAGAATTGATGGGCATTGACTCCCTTTTCCTGTGATACAGCATTTGTAAAATAGAACAAATTTATTTTTTCCTGTTACTTTATCTCAGTAGTGAGTGAAAACAGCATCAAGCTGATTAAAGATAGCTGTTGCTTTCCATATGGATGGCAGCTGTGCTTCTTGTCTGCTGGAGTAGTTTGTTTCTTGTTCAGGACTGAAAGGCAGTTTTTAGCCTGTCCTGGGGAAGGGGCACTGTCCTGGTGCAGTCAAGGGACAGGTTCATTTTGCTCCCTTCTGCCTGAAGGACAAGTTTATACTGTAAGCTTATGCTGCATCCTTCATTTTGAGGAGTAGAAGGAGTGGAATTACTATTCTGATTTTCCACCAATTTGCTCACAAAGGAAAGAAAAGTTAGGGTGGCAAAATAAGAAAAGCTAGACTGAATCTCTCTATTTCTTATTTTTGTGTGAATAAGGGCTGTGGTAATTTAGTCCTAAAAATACCCCCTCCCCCCCTTTCTTTTCTTTCTCATCCCCAGTATCATGAGACATTTCAATTACTATTAGCATTATAAAAGCTCTTAGTGTATGTGCATGTGTATTTGTGTACAGTGTGTTTACAGAGCGGTAGCCCTTGGAGACATTTATCATACTTCAGATCCCCATTATGTTACACGCTGCACAGATGTGTAACAAAAATCCAGCTCAAGTTAACTATAGACTCTGTGTTTAAAAACAAACAACCCCCCACCAAAAACCAACAACCCCCCCCCCCCAAACAAACAGAACCCAGAAACAGATGGGGGTGGGAGAATTTCCTTCAGTCTGTTCTAAACTTTGCAAGGATTTCTTCAAATTCTTCCCCTTCTTACCCTTATTTTTCAGTGCATTTGACCTGTCATGGTTTATGTGCTTTCCTCTCCCTGTTTGGACAAGCTTCCGTTTTTTAATTTTTTTTATTTTTTAGCAGTTGACCTTTTATTTGAGATTATTTCCTTTACTTTTCTGTGGAGCTTAAGAGGGTCTCTATCTGTTTTGTTTTCTTTTAGGTCTGTGGTGTGCATTTTTGTCTGGTCATCCAGTACAGGATTTTTTGAACACTCTGTGAGCTGTTTGCAATCTTATTTACTTTTTGGACCGCTCCTTTTGGGCTTTGTTCATTTATTTTGACTAGCTGTACCATTTCTGTGTCGGATCCTTGCTCGAAATTGAGTATCATTATGCTGGTTTTCTTGGCATTCTCCATTATTTTTTTCAGTGTTAATTCTAGTTCAGTTGTGGTTACTCTTAAAGATCTGTCCTTCCACTTAAAACTCAATCCAAATCCTCTGCTCCATCAAAAGCCTGAAGGCCGTCTCTTCTTGGGGGTTCTAAGACTAGTTTTTTAGGAACCAGTCACTGCATCCAAAAACTGTATTTCTGCATCTTGTCCTGATGTGACATTAGTCCAGACTGCATATGGGTAGTTGAAATTTGCTGCTTCTGTATGTCTTGAGTTTGTTGTGTCTCAAATAACATCTCCTGATCAAAATCGTTGTAGTTGCCAGGGAGGTCCCAGTACTGTTTTCATTACTTACATATGGAATTGACAAGGTTTTGGGTTTTCTTTTTTTAACTTCCCGAGATATTTTTAACTATTTGCATTTTCATTATCCTTTATGTACAGTCTCACTCATCCACCTGCAGGTGCTGTTCTGTCATCCCTGAAAGGCTGGTAGATTGCCAGTCTCATATCCCACTGACTATATGCCTTTCACCATGTTTCTTTCCTACCGGCTATGTTGGGTTGTCATTTGATGCATGACATGCCAGTTCTCCTATCTAAAAGACATTTTTAGGCTTCTAATATTGTTGTAGAAGCATTTATAAGTTCTGGCTGTACTTTGTTGTTCACTATTCCATGTGCTAGTCAGCTGGCATTGCAGGTGGTCTGACTTGCCTTTCCTGTTTATTCCTTATTTCCCCAGTTCCTAACATAACCCTTCTCGCCACCGTTGTCTCATGGTTGCATTGAGACTCAGCCCTGTTCTTGTGCCCCACACATGGATTTGGAAGAATTTCAGTTTCCTACCTAAGAAACTGAATGTAGCCTTCAGAATATCCCTCCTATACTCCCCTTCCTAGAGTATTGACAGGGGTGGTGACCATGAACTTCATGCCCAATTATAACTCACCTAATTTTCTGGCAAGTTCTGCAGTCTTTGGATTTGGTGGGTGAGTTATGGGCCAGACCCTTGGACTTTGCAAACCCTTTCACTGAATCTCCCATTCCCACCACTGGCTTTTGCCTATAATGGCAGATTACCAAAGCTGCAGGAGCCTCCTCAGTACAAGAGGATGTGTGAGCACTGCTACCACTGCAGTGTTCTGCTCCATCTCGTATATGGACTTCTTTAGGAAGGGTGTGAAATTAAAATACGCAAGCGACAGCATGGGTATCACGTATTAGTTTTGAAATGTGATCCACGTTTCTTTCAATGAACCCATAGAGACACAATTTTTTTGTTGTTTCACGATAAACTAAATTGGAACCATGACAAATGAAAGTGATCATGTTGTAAAAGATGCCCGTGCTTGGAGGATGTTGCTCACGTCATTCATTTGCATTAACTGTTCATACAAACTAAGATGAGGTAGCTCTGTGATTGTGCTGAAAGATAGCTTTGGCCTAATATTAACAGTTGGTCATAAATCTGAACTTCTGAATATTTAAAACTTATTATTTTTTAATAATTCTTGAAACTTTGATGAATTCAAGTAGTATCTTTGAACCTATGCCAACATCACTTGTTCTGATTCAATACATTCGCATTTTTTTAAAACTCACATAATCACTTCTATTTATTGCTGCCATATGCTGATATCTTCTGATATTGAAATAGTGATTGTTTCTTTTCAGTGTCACCAATTCCAGCATTTTAGTTAATGCTTTGTATTATTAGTGGAGATAGCAAGGGAGGGTTTTTTTGGGTTTGTTCTAAGTTGTGTAATGAAATGGTTGTATATTTCTATTAAGCTAAGTCATTATTGTTCTTAAGGAGAAAAATCAGACAGAAGATGAAGGAAGTATCCCTCAGAAAGTACTGTTCATTCTGAGCGTACATTACGGTTAAATCTAAAAACCAGAAATGTGAATGTGTAAGCATGTAAGTATTAAATATTTGTCCTTTTCAGATTAGGTAAGAGAGTTAAATGTGTATTCTGTATAGTTTTCATTTTAACTCATAATGGTTATGAGTTGGTTATGGTTTCTCCAGGAAACTAGAGAGAAAAAATAATTAGGGTTGTTATAGGAAAAATAGGTTGCTTTTTTTCCCTTCATGTACCTGGAAAAAAAAATCTTACACAGTTCAGAATATTTAAAACTATCAGAGATTTTTTTTTTGTCTATAGTCAGTATTACAGATAATTTAATTCAGCACTGTCCTGTTTAACAAGAGAGCTCTAACTGTATTTCAGTATATCTGTGCTTCAAAGTATTTAAAATACAGCTTTAAATTTTAGTTCAGTGTGTTTATTACTTGGAAATTATACTTAATATAGAGGACTTACAACTGGGCTATCTTGAAGAGTGAAAATTTTATTTCCAGTAATAGTGCCTTGGAAATTACATTATGAATCAGAGCATTTTATTAAGATGGTTTTGCCAGTTTAAGTAAGAGATTTGTTTTTGCTATGCTGTGGCTGAAATCACATACAGAAACCACTTAAGGCCTAGATTAACTCTGTTCATAGAACAACACTGTCATAATAAATGTTTCTTATTTATTCTTTGTTCTCAAATTGCTTCACAGAAGAGGGAAAGAATCCCTGTAATGTGAATGGGAAAAGAGATGCAGAAAAGTGGCATGATGTTAGGAGGATATAGGACTGAGTGCATCAGACCACTTCTGTTTCCATCTGTGGCTAGACACAGCTCAGGCTCAGCAAAACTTTTTGGCTAACTTCCCATTTCTTTGAAGTAACGTAAACACTGAAAAGCTAAATGCTTTTTTGAATCCAGGCCCCTGGAGGTAGCTTCTTTTCTTTAGTTCAGAGTCCTTCAAAAGAACTCTGTGTATGACAAGCAGATTACTGTCTGAAATCATCTCCTGAATTGCTGAAGATAAATCAGCTGGCTGATTTGGTTGGCGTGGCTATTTGGTTGGGCTATTTGGGTGGCATATCGGACTCTTGCAGATTATTACACATGCATTAGAAGAGAGAAATTCTTTTTGTGTTGTTATTATTACTCTGTTCCTAATTTAAGACATTTGCCTAAACATTTATTTTTAACAGATTTTAACTGTGTCCAAATTATCCAAGCATATTCTACATAGTTCCACAGACAGTCCACTGTCTTGTGAAGAGCAGGGACCACATAAAAGTTTGTTTTAGTCTCCTAATATTTTTTAAATTAATGAATCTGCTAATTTAATCAAGAGAAGAGAAATTCCCACACTTTCATGTTGAAGTCCGTGACTGAACCATCAGCCATTCTCCATCTAGGTGACAAATTATGACTTTCTTATAAGTTGGTCTGCTGGATGTCAGGGCTTTTCGCCTTGGACCTGTAGACGAGGAACCACTCTTGTACTGTCTTCTGAAGAACCAGAATTATTTCCTCTCCAAGTTGGCCTCAGGATTTTCATCTGTACTGCTTTAAAAACTGTGTTTACAATATGCTTCGTTTTTCAGAGGTACTTGCAGTTTTGATCCATACTTGGCCTCTCTGTTTAAATGTTCTCATTTCTCTTTGCCAGTTTTTTGGCTTATGAGTACTGTTTTAATTTCTAAGGGTTGTCTGTTGTTTGGCAGTTAAGTATTAACAGTTTAATGTTAAATTTGCATAATAGCAAGAATGACTTAAGCACTTCCATTTCAAGCAGGAGGAGATTTGATTTTTTTTTCTGTGAGTGGAGGGATGGAAAAGGAAATGGTCTATCATGCTTATATTGGTTCAGTGTCATTTTTTGCCACCTATAATTGTGCATTTTCTATAATAGAAAACAGTTTTGCATTAAAACCATGCTTTCCATATAACCATGCTTAAAAGTCTGGAGGCATTACTTTAATCTCCTTTTTGCTGCAAGAGGGTGATGATTTTTAAAAAAGCGGGGAGGAACGACTTTTCAAAATTAAAATTTTATCTTATTAAATTGAGTGTTTTTGCCCTAACAAATCAATAAGCCTTTTCTTGAGTTTCAGCAACTCTCAAGTGCTAAATTTATCAGAAGACTGTTCAGATAATTTCCTGCGTTTGTGGCTTTCTGCAAAAAATGTATTAATTATTTCTCCATAATCTTTTATTATGCTGAGCCTTAGGAGTTGTTACTAAGCATGCTTGAAAGTCTTCCATAACTTGCGTAATTCTCTGTATCCCGTATTTTGTGACTGGATTGGACAAGACTAGACAGCAAACACAAAAATATTCTCTCCTTCCTGTATTTTCTTGATCTGCTGCTCTCAGTTCTGGTATTCTTAGTATTTCAGTGTTTTCTTTCTTCCGTGCTTTGCAAAAGCCTCTTGATAGTGTTATCTTGGAGGATCCTTGATTGTAGGTGGGTCTGTACCATCCTTCACTTAGGAGACTGGGATATATATGATGTCCTTAGTTTGCTAATCTGTGTTTGTGACAGATTGCTGTAGTTGTGGGATAGTGGTCATGTGACCGTGTATTGTAAAGCTTACAGGTATTGTGGTTATTTTGTGCCACTGGATTATACTATACCTCTGTGTCTTTCTACTGTACCCTTTGTCTTATAGTCCTCTAGTTTGAAGAATATTTTTCTCCTTTATATCTTCTTTAATCATTAAATAGTTTGTTAATCTCGCACCTCTGTTTCCCATGTTAATAAGTGAACAAGGGAAGGTTTGTAGATTCTTTTTTTTAAACATTCTTTCCTCATGGACTACTTTACTTTGGTTAAAATATAAAAGGAGTTCTTTGAACTAGCAAAGTCTGAAATGTAAGAAAGTCCAAGGAAAGTACCATGACTGATGAATTGTGGCCATTTTTGTGACCATTTTGGCTTCTGTCTAAATAAGTGGTTGAAGATGCAGATTTGTAAAGGGGCAATTTTGGAACTTGCAAATACTTTTTGAGCTTTACATAGCATGTTCTGTAGGATGCGAGTTGGAAGGATGTGGGAACAGTCATTTCTGCGTCTGGATGTTAGTTCCTTTAATCTTAAAAGTCTATCCATTATTCTAGCAGTATACAATAAAAAATGAGATTCGGAAAATTAATGTGGAGGAATTGCTTTTAATGGGGTTTATTTGTTACAATGATATAGCTGATGTTCATATTAGAACTAATGTGTAAATTTCTAGAGAGGGACAATTGACTTACCCACAGAACTAGGACTGGAAAAACTGGAGATGTTTGTGCCAGCTTTGCCATGGCATTCCTGCCCACCCAGAGCCTCAGCCCTGACTGACAACGTCTGTTCTGTAAATACCAGAGGAATTGCGTGTCAGTGTCAAATCGGTCACTGGCCTCTCTGTAGGGACTGTGGGGTCTTGCCAATAATGTAGACAGCTGTAGTGCCACTGTTTAGAGATGTGAACATTATCTCTGTGGAGAGCAGTTCCCTTGAGACTATTTTTTTTGTTGTTGTTGTTGTTCATTTTTTCTTGTGGCCCATAGGACAGGTAGACAGGAAGACAGATATTAATTACTATTTAGATAGCACTGAACATCTATGGTTTTGTTTCTCCCCAAACACTCTGTATTCTTAATGCCTTCTCTTTTGGAAGAAAGGAGGCCTGTCATTAATGAGTTATTGCCATGAAGCTGGCTGCAGGAATGATTATCACCAGGCTGGTTTCTGATGCACTGGGGCAGAGGCGTGTGTATCTTAATGAAATGGAAACGAGGATTTTGCTTTGTGCTTTTTGTAGAAAGTGTCTTTGGGATGACCTAGGGATTTTGTTAAAAAAGAGAGGAAGATACATCAGTAGATTAGGTGGCCCTTTGGGACTTGTATTGCACCATTCTTCATTCACTGTTGAGGGTCTCCCCGCCTCTGATTTTTTCTCAATTGGTCGATGTCTCTTCAAGCAGATACAAATAAAAGGCTCATCTGTACTTGCCCTTCAATGTTTACAGCAGTTTATAACACAACATGAAGGAGAATGTTTGCAAAGCTGGATTTTGAAGTCCATTGATATTCATAAGATTTGAGGTTTTGAAGTAAACACAGTAAGAGGCAGGCAACTGCAGGTTGGGATGTTTGGAGGTGAGGAGTGCAAGCATGTCGTGGTACTTGCCTAGAAGATTCTTTCAGCCTCCTGCAGTTTGCAGCTTGTGGGGTCAGAGGTGATGGCCTTTTGTTTGACACAGCATGTGGAACAACGTGAGCCCTGCAGCTGTCTGCTGGAAGTAGTGTCAGTGTGTGGAAGGACAAGCCCATTAGCATTTTGCAGTAGATGGAGCTGCTGGCAGAGTTGAAGTCCAGTGTCTGTTCATAGAATTGACTTGCCACTCACCTAAATACTACACACAACAACAGTGAGACTCAGTGTGTTCCCCTTCTGAAAATGCTGCATTCCACTTGTGAAGTGATCATGTGAAGGTGATGGTTCCCCTTTAATTTAGTAATGGACTACTGCTGTGCAAGGTAGTCCATTATTTTTGCTAATGGCAGCTCAAGAATTTTTCTTGGGCTTTTCTTGATGTGGTTTCATTGCGTCCCTGCATAGTTTTACAGCACGTTGCCAACCCAGATGTAGGATTCTTGGATGGGATTTCCTAACAGTTAGTGAAGTCAAGTCTAGTAATAACCTCATCTCTTTCTAAAGACTTCTGAAAAGACACAACTAAGCTATGTAACTGCTGATTTGAATTATTACCTCCATTTATGTACAAATTTAAAGTATAGACGATTTGCTTCAAACTCATGGACAGACACTAAGACAGAACACTAAGGATCTTGTTACTGTGAATGATTTAAGTGATTTAATTATAGTTTGACACATTATTTATTACTGATGGAAGCAAATTTCTCAGGGGCTGAACTTTGAGAGCTGCATGGTTATGGATCAATAATATTTTTATTTCCTTGAGAGTCTGTGCATCTTTCTTGTTCACTCCATTAAATCCTTTATTCCAGTAAGTTTACTAATTGTTTATGTACTGCTTCAGATTTCAGCTGTTGTATTAAAGCATTAACTTCGTTAGTATGATAAAGTGCTTTCTTTCGTGACATAGCTCATCACTGATGCAGCTCTTCTCATTTGTTCCCATTTTTTATTGACTTTGAATAAAAGCAAATAAGCTTACCTTAGTTTAGTAATGTAAGAAATCTGAGATCTCAGCAGATTCTCAGTGCCAATAAGAAAGGACTTTACCCTAAGTTTTACACTTAAATCATTTTATGTCATAAAAGGTTGTAGTTGTTTTAGTTAGAGATTCAAATGTGAATTGAAGTAGCTATTTGATGTATATGATCATAACATATAGGCGATATTACTATTAGTGTAATTTATATGTAGCGTAATTAAGTTTGTTGTTTTTTTTTTCATATACATATGTCTTGTCTGGCATGTGGTGGCTTATTTACCCTGTCAAGGATTGCAGTAGTTAATAGAGCTCCTGGAAATATTTAAAAATGACAACAACAAGAAAAAAACAAACAAAAGCAAGATCTAAAAGGTGTATTTGCAGGACTGTCAGCCAGTGGACCACAACAATGATGTTCTTCTCTTTTTCATGGCTGCTAATTAAACACTCCAATTCATTATTTACGCTTTACTAAATGGCTGCATTCTGCAAATTAAAAAACTGAAGCAGGTAAAAATTTGACAAAACCTGAACATCTAAATGCAATCAGCGTCATTTTCCATAGCTAGAGATCAGAGAGAATTGCTAAATTTGGCACGTGTGTAGGAAAATATGCCAAAAGATAGCAGCAGTGGTGAGGCAAAAATGAGTCATCTCCAGTTCTTGAGAACCAGATGGAAAATTATATATATTTTTTTTTTTCCTTAAACTGGAGGTCAATTTTATAGCTATAATAATATCAGAGCTCATTGAAAATATCTGTAAAGACATTTTTAACCCCAAAATATTTTCCACTAAAAAGATTTATCTTTTTGTATCAAATGCTTCTATTTCCTTTAAAAATGTAACTTTTATGCAAGACAGAAAATGATGTCTAGGTTTTTGAAAGGCAAGTATTTTTTAATAGATGCAGATTGCAAAACCAAGGAATGATACATCAGATTTTATTATCTTTTTGTCTTAATGATCTTCATGTTACCCCCAATTAATTCACTTTCATAGAATTTTTAAAATTTGTTTTAGGGAACTCTAGTATTAAAAATGAGTGAAACAAGCTCACCAATGCAATTCCTGAAAAGAACAGAAGGAGAACACTCTCCTTGCCCTACAAGGAAGAAGTTTGTGGTTTTACGGTTTGTTTTATATACTTTATAGAGAATTTATATACTTTATAGAGATTTTGTTGTAATTACACTTTTGAGAGCTTCTGGCTGTGGGATTCAGCAGTAGATAAGACAAGGCTGTCTTATTCTCAGAATAAACAGTGAGTCCGTATCATTTTAAAAAAATAATTATTTATAGATGACTAAAGGAATTTTGCATAACTATAGGTGAATCATCTATGATTTATCCTGGGAATGTCAACTTGTTAAAAATGGGAAAATATGATCCTAAGTAAATTGTATGAAACCAGAAATGGCATTCAGCCAATTACCTTAAAAACAAACAAAAAGCCATACAGAACAAAACAAGCATCCCTTCCACTCTAAACCCCTTTATAGAAAGGGACGATAACAAACAGTGGTTAAATTCAAATTAAATCTACTCTTTATCTTTGTCAGTTTATTTGTCTTCCATTCCAGGAATACCTGGCCAAAGTGGTTACTTTTGTTGGTTACAAAGTGGTTACTTCTACAACCATAAATTGTAACAAGATTTCAATATCGCTATATTCATTAGGGAGGGAAAAATAAATGTGGTTTGTTAGCCAGTCTTCCAGCTGACTTTCTCTCACACTTGGTGTGGAAGCCACAAGGATCTTCCTAAAGCTCTGTTGCTGGTGCTTTGCAGTGCGGCACGTCTTCTTCCCTCCTTGTGTGCTTGCATATCCTCGCTGCCTTAAAGAGATAAGAGAAGCAATCTGAGATGAAAGGAGGATTTGGAGCGAGACATGTCTCTGAAGCTGAGAGCTGCAGGCATAGCGCTCCTGTAGCTTCCTCATGGCGTCCTTTAGAAATATCTGAGGGCTTGCCTAGGTTTAAATACTAGTAGCGTGTTCTCTTTTATTGGCCCAAGTTCTTTAATGACTGTTCAGGAATCATTTTCCATTTCTGAATGCATGCTGCTCGTTTGTGTGCAAGAAGGTGATGACTATGTTTGCATGGAAAGGACTACCAAAATGCCGCAGCAACTTAGAGTTTTACATTTTTTTTTCTCCATTTTTGGATCTGTTTCTTCATGTTTGGTTAGAGGTTTAATAGGAATTTCAGATAAACACAAAGCACCCTCTTTTATGTAAATATTTACTTTCATGTTCAAATATCTATTTAAAACTTGCATGATTTCTTAAGGTTCTTAATCCTTCCAAAAGGCATCTCACTTGTGTGTAATTGTTCTTGGAGAAGTAGGTTGCTTTCTGGCTCTGCCAGGGAGATTGCTTAAACGCTCTTGGAAAATTAATATAAACATTCCAAACTTCTTAGGCAGCAACCAGCAATAACATCAAATAAAATGCTTGTGTTATATTTGCATGTATACTCTTCTTTTTACATAGGAATTAGGCATTTATATTTGCTTTGTAATACAAAATGTTTCCAATAAGTGTTAAGGATATGAGTAACAGATAAAGCTTTGCTACAAGGGATTTTTGAAGTGTATGGAGTTTTCCCAAAAATTACATAAAGGCAGTAAAGTATGAAATTACATAAACTTTCCTTGAATGTAAAAATTATTTTCTTCTTATTTGCTGTTCAGCCCTTCTTAGAGTCCTTCACCCCACCAATAATTTTCCTTTTTAACCAGGTACTACATTTCTTCACCATCTCTAATTAATAACAAAATTAGGACATGCATACTAATTGGCATTATGTGGAGTCCTCCTCTGGTCTCTTTGTTCCTAAGTATGTTAGTGTTGCTAGATAAGGAACAGTTGTTGCATATCTCAAGTGGCACACAGCAGCTGTGTGACAAATTAGGTGAGGATTTGACACATTTCGTGAAGCTGCATGGCAGGGTCACCTGTTGACTATGTCTGGCCACTTTGGGTCACTTGTTCATGTATGGAGCAAACAGCTAGGCAGTCTCTCTGTCTCTGCTCCATGAGCTGTGTCCGAAGGCAAGGGGGAGTAAGTGATATTTGCAATGTCTGGGGAAGTATGAGGAAAAGCAAGAAGACAAAGAGGAAGGTGACAATAGGCTCAAAGCAAAAGTTTAGGGAAATTGATCTTGTAGTTGCATTTTAACAAGATAGGAGTTGGAGGAGAACAATGTATTGGTTAAGGCAAGAGAGGTGCGTGGTTTGATAATTGAGATGTGAAGGATGCTTGGAGAAACTCGTACAGAAAAAAAATGTAGTGGCAGAGAGATGTTACTTAGAGTCAGGACTGAGTTTCAGTTGGGATGTCTAAGGAGCAATTGAGAGGTCCAAGCCTGACGTGCAAGTTATAAGCCAAAGAGAATCATGGCATTGCCTGCTGTGACTGTGCTGGAGACATAAAGATTTTGGTGTGTTCTTGCATGGATTGTAAGCATGAGCAGATGTCTTATTTTAGAGAGAGGAACATGTTTGATGCAGTTTGATCAGTCCAGGTGTTACCTGTTTTGTAATGGCAATTGAATTGGTACTTATAGACAGTTTTTTAACAATTACAAAAGTGCTTCAATGAAATAAACAAAAACAAAATAAAAAAATAACAAAACAAAAGCTGGTATGTTTAGCATCATTAAGCTTTGCAGCAAGTGCTGTTCATGGCCAGTCCATTCCAGGAAAGGGTGTTCAGCTCTAATTTATTGTGTTATTTCTTAGCATATACTTTATAGGAACCTTTATTCTTATTGCCCTTGTGCTTCCAAGTGGGTTTCTAAGATCTATGTTCTTTAGATCGGCATGCTACAATTAAATGCAGCTCTAATTAAAATCGGAAATACTTAGCTCTGTTTCTGGGAGGTGTTCCTGATCTGGTTATATTTTCCTCTGTTTTAGGCTCTAGACTTAGTATATGTCCTGTGTTGTTTCATGACTTGGGAATAAAAGGGGGAGGAACACAAGAGAGGGGATTCAAAAAAGTTGGTTTAGATCTTTGGAGACAAGGCCAAGAACATTGAATTATGTGTTTTGGAGGAGAGCGCTATAAAGCCTAAAAATCTTTTTTAAAAGATCTTTATGGTGAAGCCACATAGGTATACACTTCAGGATTTTTGAAAGCATTCTGTATTTGTGTAACTATTGTTAGAAGAATAATATTTTGAGAAGCTTCATTCCTTTAATGAAGGTCTAGAAAGCCTCTCTAATTGCAAAAATTAAAGGGACTTGAATGTTGAAGGACAGTCTTCCCCACCAACCCAAACTTAACTGGAACACCTCAAAACCCAACTGTGTCAAATCAAAACTCCAGCTCCTTTGTAGTAGTTTTAAAAGCCATGTTATTTGTGCATAATTTTATGTTGTTTTGACAGAACTAGCTTTTAGCCACGTATAAACAGTTCTACATGCACAAAACACCAACCAGTATCTGGTTCAGATTTGATACCTCCAATGTACATCATCATTTCCTTCAGACATGCCTGTATTTTATTTGGCAAAATGACGTCTACCACTGATGAGCAAACTTTTATAGTTTGGCTGTATACAGGCCACGCGTCATGGAGAGACCCCAGAAACTCTTCAGATTCTGCTTTTATCATTGACTTTGCTCCCTTTTTTTAAAGCTGCTGAATGGAATTAAGCAGATGTGTAGACCCATCTGGGTAAATGAAACAGATGCCATCACCAGAAGAGATTTTCTAGGATGCTAAAATAAACATATTATTGTAATACCTCTTTTTGAGTAAATGTTTCTTGTTAACACACACCTTGATTACTTTCAATTTGGTATTACCTATTTTAGTAATGATTTAAGTCTGTGGGTTTGTTTTTTTTTTTTGCTAGGTTCTGCCTACAATTAGGAATATGACATAGTGCTATGCGTTTCTGACAAAAGCAACAACTTCCAGAAAGCTCCCAGCATGTCATAAAGTAAATATAATCAGTCTTACAATGATGTATTATTAATGTAAGTATTTCTTGAGAAAGCCAAAAATGAGAGCTGGAACATCTGTGCACTTTTTATTTTTGCAGTTTGTGATTCTGCCCCTGTGTTCTTATCACTTGATCTATATGTGCTTTAATTTCCTACTTAAGTGTGTGTGAAAGATTTCAGGCTTTCAGGTCCTAAAAAGTCATCTTAAAAACATCCTTACAAGTGTGTCTTTCAGTAAAGACTATGCCTGAGCATTTCAGTTCAAAACTGACTCCTTTCAGAACAATTCAAATGCAAATACTGCAGGTTTGCATGTCATTTGCAATAATAGATGTGAAAAGCTATACAAATTATTATTATTATTATGGGAATAGTGAAGTGACCAACAAGGAATCTATGATGATGACAGGTACAGAAGGATTTACTCTTTCAAAGTTGGAGAAGTTGAAGTAGATGGGACAACAGCACAGCAGGTGTTCAAGTGCTGTAGATCCCTTTTTGTTTAACTTGGCAGTTATCATTTAAAGACTCCCTCAGGATTGTTTAACAGACTTTATTCTTAGCCGCTAATCTATTCTGCTGAACACTCTAGTCATGTTTTTACTGCCAGGCATTCCTCCTGATGACAATGTCTAAACGTCTTTTGATTTCTCTGGTGGTGCCCTGGACATAAATCTTACTGGTTTTCTTTGCTTGTTTTAGCAGAGATTTTTAGAACAGATAAAATAAAAAAGGAAAAAAAAAAAAGTGATTCTTCTTAGGTGATGTCAAACTTTCCTTCCATACTTCATGGATTTTACCAATAGCGGTGAAGTATCTTGTCAATTAACTGGTAGTTTCCCACACAACCGTCGCAGTATTTCCTTTCTGACATAACTAAGGCCAGTGGTTGTTCATTACAGTTGTCTATACTATGCTAGGACCTTCTGCCTTTTAACTGGTTTAACTCCTGCATGCTTTAGTTTCAAGTGGTAAGGTACAGAGGCCTCTATAATTTCATTCTGTAGGCTTTATTCTCCTTTAATTTTCGTCATCTTTCCAGTTTAGTAGCAAATACAGGATTTAGGATGAACCTAAAATGACATCAGTTTTGAGGTAAAGAATACGCTATGTTCATGTAAGCAAAGTTTGTGGTTAAAATTATCTGCCCTTATCTATATATCTTGCTTTCCAAAGAGATTTTTTTTCATTCTGTTTTACCTCTGCAGTACTGAGATCAATGGCCTGCTCAACAAAGGTCACGAAAATCTCTACCTAGCCATAAATATTATTAAAATTTATGACAGCATGTGGAGAAAAGACAAAATTTTTATGTCTAATTGCTACTTAAGATGAGTTATTGGGGCTGGAGGGCAAGTAAAACCAGAATCCTTGAATTTTAACTTTTAACTGATTTGATCCCGATACATGTGTATGTGTATGGATGCATGCATAAATCTTGTTCAATGGTCTGTATGCTGTAATGATAACAGTATGCTTTATCATGCCTTGAGCTTACCAGCTTCTTTTATTAAATATCCTTTTCTGCTGTGGTAGTTACTGTAAGACTTAGTGATTTCTGACCAGTATTTTGGTTCTGTTCTCTCAGGTCTATTGTCTTATGCCTACCCACAAAAATTGGACAAGAAGACAACTGATAATGCTGACCTAAAATGAGAACTATAGCAGGATTTATGCCAGCTATTCAGTTTGTTATTTTTTTTTTTCTTCTTAATATTAGTCTGTTGTTTATGATATGATCTTCTGATCTGGAAGTCCACCTCTGATGTACTAATCTAGTTTCACTTTTTAGTCAAGAGAGTACCTGAAAACACCCTTCGCTCTCTCTCTCTCTTTTTTTTTTTTTTTTTTTTTTTTTAATTTGACCAGTAAGAAGAGCCTAATGACACTAGCTTGGACATAAACACCTAACGCTTGACTGCAGCAATCCCTCTCCTCTTCCTGGGACAGCCAGCTGCGTGGAAGCTGGACTGCCAAAGCCTCACCAATTTACACTTTCTTCCCAGAATTATCATCAGCTTTTCCTCCTCCATCTAAATATTTTGGACCAGCTGGTAGAGAAGTGGAGAGATGTCTGGCTTGCTCATGGCTCATGCTAGATGCTTTATAAATCCTGGATTGCCTCAGAATTTGTTCGTGTTGTCATCACAATGACATTTGGGGGCTGAAGGTGCAGCATGCACACACTTCTAATACAAAAACTGGGAAGCAACTCATCTTGTGACTGAGGGCTCAGGGGATGTGAGTAGAGCTGGAATGAACGATTGACAGTCTGTTTTGAATACTGAACTTTGCATGTGATTTGAGTTGAAATTAATATGCTGAGGTGTTCTCCTTTCCTCAGTTTTTATGTGATTTGGTTAAGGCAATGGGCAGTGAAAGAATGTGAAGACCCAGTGCACAGCCATTCATTTGTTGTTATTTAGGACATAGCTGTAATTTCAGTAGTCACACACAGCTTGCCTAAATTTCTTTAAATTTGATGCCTTGAGATATTGTGAGTCAGATTTCATACTTCCACTTCACTGAAAACACAGGACTGTTCTGTAGAGACAAATGTTTCTCTGTTGCCTCTTTATCATTGGACAAGCTGCTGTGAGCACGCTGAGGCTGGGAATCATGTCACCTAAACTGGGACACCAAAGTGTTGGTCACCCCCGCCTAAGCTGATTATTGCGGAGTCCAAGGAGGGGAGGAGATACTTGCAGAGGACAAGTTCATCACAGCTGTTTTAAAATCTTATTTCCCATGAAGGTGCCTTGCTTTCTGGAAAACCAGGCTCCTGCCGTTGCCTGTAAAGGTAGCTGCGTTTGAGTAGATGTAAATAGGTAAATGACAGATGGTAGCTAAATAGACTTAGGTGAGTGAATTTTAGGTGCTTTAAGTTAGGTGTGATGCATCCTAGTCTAAATGGTGCAGGAGCTCACTGAGCCAAAGGGAATCAGTAGAGCCAAAAGAAGCATTTAAAAAGAGCTCATGGTTCTTAGCCACTTTGATAGATGGTTATCAGCCTAGCTTTGCCACTGTACTTAAAAGTTGTTTAAATAAACACTAAAACTAATGAATTTAGAGGGCCAGCATTGAAATACAGTTGTGACCTAAAATGAAGTTATGTGCATGGACTGTGTTTGAGACAATGTGGAAGCTTTCATGGGACTGGGAATTACCCCTGTATTTTAACAGTAGATGTTAACTGTCAGTTGACATGCACGAAGGAATGAAAACTGGTGATATTCCCTGTAACAAGTAGACAAGTTAATATATTAAGTTCTGTGATTTAGACATATCTTACATTAAGTATTAAATTTAAAAGGTATTGTTAAAATACAGCTCTTTAGTCATGTAAGATATGCAGAAAACCAGCAAAAAACGCCCCAGCATTAAAATTTCCGCCCTTGATTTTCTTTGGCTCAGATGAAACCATTATTCTGCATCCACTTTCCTGATAAAATGTTCTTTTCATTTTCTCAGACTTCTCTGATTTACAATTAACGTAATAGTGCAATTTTTAGCGAGGATAGCACTTGATAAATAGCAGCCTGTGAAAAACAGGCTATACATATAATTTCGTACTGGAAAAAAAATGTTAATTTTACTCTCTTCTTTAGTAGCAATTGTGACAGATTTCTGGGAGGCCTTCTAGTATCAGATGCGGCTCATATGATAACTTACTTTTTACTGTCTCAGTACTCTCAAAGTACAGTGGAAGCAATAACAGAATTTCTTACTGTACATAAGAGTGGGGAAAAATGGAGTTCAGCATATGAACATGAAATTAGTATTTGAGAATTTGTATTTTCAGCTCTGATGAACCTACTTTCAACATTCGTTTGCTTGAGAAAATGCACTTTTAAAATATAATACTGAACCATTAATTCCACTGTATAAACAAACATGGCGAGATTTTGTTGATGTTTGGGTTTTGCCCCTTTCCTAGTTGGGGATACTGAAGCATACCTTTTATCCCATATGATATAAAATATATATATATGGAAGAACAAAAATGAGTATACAAATACAAATTTGTGGTTTATAATGTTTAAGTTTGTGCTTGTGCATAATTTTGTGTGTTGAAGCACTTGCTGGTGAAAGCTAGAGTAGAAGCAGTTGAAAGATACTCCTGCTGTTTCAATATTCTTGGTGATAATTTTCCATTTCACTGGCTCATTTGTGATAGCTAGTGAGTTTGTTCAGGGGAGGGAACAGGAAATAAAAGTCGGACTGTGTCTGAATGTTACGTTGCGACATGTACATAAGCTTGAAAGATATTTTTGCACCTGCTTGATAACATATATTTGGGACTCTCAGTTCACTGTAGCCTTCTGTCATTGCACCTGATTGAAAACTGTGAAGAATTGCCTGCTGGCATGAGAACCTGGTGACAGAAAGGCATTTTCCTGTGTACCTGAAGAATCCTGAATTTTTCTTGGTTAGCAGTTGCTGCAGTACACAGTGTGCTGGTTGAATCTTACAGCTTTTCCACGAACTGTTCAGCTCTGTTGGTAAGATCATGAAGGACTCAAGATAAATGATTTAAAATTAAGAGTGCCATGCAAGGTAGGGTAGAGAAATTCTTTTAGGAACCCATAAATTTTTATTATTTCAAAAGACAGGCTTAGCACAGAATGCATTGGGATCTGATTACTGTTCTGTTAATACCTGCAGAGTCTTTAATAACCAAATCTTCTACTACAGTGTGCTTTGATTTCTTATGCAGAATTTGTCAATGCAACATATACTGCTATTGTGATGAATATTTCAGGTTTTTTGTACTGATACTATTTTTCAGTCTACAAAAAAGAATGCAAATGGAATGGCAAGACAATTTCTACAAAATTTATAGTATATTTTTCTCTGGAGGAGGCATTCTTTGATATTGTCAAGTACTGATTGAGTAGTAACAAGCTGCAGCACTTGGTAAAGTTCAGAAGAAAGTCCCATGCGCATGAAAACCCGTGGATATGTGTCTGCTTGATGATCTGGATCTAAATTCTGCAGCAGAAATCTGACCATTGGCAGACCCGGCATGGCAGCTTCAGTGTAAAATACAAAATTCAGTGTTTTGCATGTTCTGTTTGAGGAGAAAAGAGTGCAGTCAGGATAAGAACTGTTCAGGTATTTGGCTACTCAGTGTGCTGATGCTTGTTTTGAGATGTGTCTGTGTTTCGGGATGCCACAGACACCTCCCTGTCCCATCCCCCATTCAACAGCGTTTTAGGAGGTGCCAAGAAGTAACCTATTAGTTTCAGAAACAGCAAGCACAGGGGCCACCTGGAACACTTGACTCCTGTCAAAATATTTTGGGATTATTGCAGCACCTTGCCTAGACATATCTACTATATTTGGGAAAGACTTCTGTCACACGCTCTACACATGTTCTTTTTTTAAAATAATACGAAGTAAATGACATATCATTTGTTTAGGGAGTGCTTCTGGGGGGCAGCTGTTGCCAAGTAAGTCCTGTGGTCACGGTATGTCTTGTGATGCATCAAACGAAATGATGATTTGTTAGTTAATGGTGTTTTACTGGGACATATCAAGGCAGTTTTATGGATTATATAACAGTGGTTTGAAACCTAATTTTAAAAAACAAAATATTTTTCAAGTTTTCTTTTATCATAAAAGTGAGGTAAAAGTAGAGATGGCAAGTTAAATAAAATGCACAATTACTATTGTCTAGAGCATCTTTCTCATGAAGCAGGTTTCACTGAAAAAGGGACCTTAATAGTGTGGTTTGTCATACCGTGACTTGATTAAAGTTGTAGAATAAATATGGCTTAACTACTATAATTCAAAATCTGGGTAAAGTTAACAAGAATTGTCAATGCAATCTGTGGTTCCTTGCTTGAGGAATGTTTTCCTCATCATACTTTAAAGCTGAGTACCATTATAGGACTGAAAATGTCTGGTAACAAAAACATGACCCTCTCAATCTCCCCAGGATTAGCTGAGGGTTAACATCCTTGGCCGTCCCAGTGCTGCTGCCTTGACTGGCAGCTGGTAGTATGAGTAGGACACCCTTCCCAAAAATAGAAATTATTTTGTTTTAGTTGCACAATGTGTGTATAAACTGCAATGTGCTAGGTATAATGATCGATTCCTAAATGTGATCCGCTTCTCCTGTTTGGTATTTTGACTTTCTTGTGGTGTTAGTACACTAAAGTCTGGTACTATAGCTTAATAGGAAAGGATTCAGTCTTTTTTTTTCTTTGCTTTCTTTTTCTTTCTTGAATGCTGTGGGGTGAGAGGTTTTTTGTTTTTATGGGGGATTTGTTTTGTTTGTTTTTAAGATACCCTTGCAAAAGTCATCAAACATCTGTTTCCCTGACATCTCTGGGTATGTGGAAAGGGCTACCAAACCTCCCTTACTTTCTTCCTACTGTTCAGTGTGGCCAAGCATTTGCATCGTTAGAACTGAGGTAGAAGAGAGATCAGAGTGGCTTTTTAAATTGAAGAAGTGTGTCTAAACTTTTTCTCTGTAAAGACTGTTACTTGTTAGTCCCAACTGCTCCATTGCAGCTGTTCAGCCAGAATGCTCTGTTTCCTGAAGTACTTTACCTGTCATAAGGTACTGAGCTCAGTCCCAGCCGGCATAAGGTGGGTGCAGAAGCAGATCAGCCACTGACAGGGAGAAAATTCTGCCCTCGGGTGGGCTGTGGCTCTGCTAGGACACTTGCCGTGGCCTGCATCCCCTTGCCTGCTCTGTGGACACCACTGCTCCTGTAGCTCTCTCTAGCAGAAAGGCTGAAAGCCCTCAGGAATGTGGAGCTGGCAGCATCCCTCGAGGAAGTACTTGTTCTCGCTGAACAGAGGGGTAGGAAGTAGGTAAATACATCTTGTGAGGAAGGCTCATGCTGAGGCCTTTTCAGGGGTTGTTCTGGTGGCCAGGGAGGAGACCTGAGAGCAGGAGAGGGAATGAGAGGAGGGCAGAGAGGTACTGGACACACCTGGGTACAGTGTAATGGTGTCAGGGCTGCAAGGTGGGATGTGAACAAAGGATTGTAGGATGGGGAATGGAGGGCTGAAAGCAGGAGATATGATCAATGGAAGAAAGACTGTAAGGGGAAGAAGAATGAAAAGAGTGTAAAGTGCTGTGTGAAATAAGAAGAACAGATCATCACGGGAGTGGTGGGGTTAGAAAAGTGAGAGAATAACACAGAATACAGCTGAGAGGATTAATTTCCTATGAGATGTCTGGAAATCCGGTTGCAAATGCCATGGCTTCTTTTTGTTTTTGTTTTTTTTTTTTTTTTTCCCAGAGATAGATAGAGAAATTAAAAAAGCCATAAAAAGCGTTTCATATTTGGGGGAGAGTGGTGGTCTGTACCTGGTGTTCTCCTGTTATATGTAGCTCTGACTTGATCACTGGGAGTAGTCAAAATCACTAATTGTTGCTCTCTGAATCTCAGTCCCAGTTTGTCCTGCTGCTTCTTTTAATCTTCTTCACTTGTTGAAGAGAAAAGCAGTAAGTTTCCAATGTTATGATTCTGCAAAATATGATTACTGTTTGAACCTGATGACATTGCTGCTAAGCAGAGGAAAGATATCTCAGCTGCAGGCCACAGGCAGCCTATTGAACCAAGTACCTGACCTATTCATTGCTGCCCATTCCCAGGGCGCTGCAGGTAAGCCACCAAGCAGACTTACAGCTGGTTTATTGTATATTTTTTCTAGCACTGTGCTTATGGAGGCTTTTTTTGAGTAAAAATTGGGATGTGTACATTTTCAGTGCCTTCTTGGGAGGCTGTGTGGCTGGACCACTGGATAGTTCTGACACGGTCTGTAGCTGCTGCTTAAACTCACTCTTGATGGAAAAAAACCCCACCTCCGACAAACAAAGCATTTCATACTACGTACATTTTTGTTTCTTTCCTGTTACAGCATGTATGTAATCTTGCACTTATTAATGGTATGATTTATCTCAAAACTGAATTTGGAATAGTCTTGCCTGGGAGAATTTAGAGTCTAAATAAATACAACCAAAAAGATGAGGAAGGGGCTTAAGCACAGGGGAATAACTTGATCAATAAACTTTAAAAATTTGGTGGGGGATCTGGGAACAAAATCCATCTGCCACTTCTCTCAATTTAGCATTCTTCCCCTCAACTGCACTGTCCCTATAGAATGCAGTTATTTCTTGATATCTAAGTACTGTAGTTGTTTAGATATAAAGTTTGCAGTTTAGTGTTTTAAGACGGCTGCAGTCTTTATTTTGTACATTGATGTTTTGAGAAATAGGTATGTTGGGGCAGGTTAAGAAGAGATAAATGTAGAACACAGCGGCACTGTTTGGAGACAGTGGGATAGATTTGATATTGGTCCCTTTTTTTGAAGGGACAACCAGTCTCTCTAATAGGAGGCTGAAAATCTTCTGTATGCTTGCTTATTTAGTGAAGGTGTCTAGGAACTGGGTTTTCAGTGTTGATTACTTGGGGTTTTGTAATATGATACAGCTCCATATCATGTCCCTTTTATGGCATTTTAAGCTGTCTAGAAATTGAATGTTTGTAATACCCCTTTTGGAGCTGATCATTGGAAGATGCCACATCTCATCTTAATAATTCCATTAATGATCTGCTGGAAAGAATAGAACATAAATGAAAGGTGCTCAGAAGAAAAGTTGTGAACAGCAGTCTGAGAGAATTTTTCAAAATGGAATTAGTCTAAGAAGGAAGAATTCAGAAACGTGGTAGACTTCTCATGGTGACAAGAAAGCATCACATGGGAAATGTGTTAAGTGAAAGGGTGAATCTCGTAAGTTACAGCAGAATGAAAGCAGGGAGAAATACGTTGTCAGAGTATTACACGGCTGAAACAAATGAAGATTAGAATGAATCTTTAACCTTGCTCCAAAACTAAAAGAACCCACAGTGGCAGGTGAGTCTTTGGGAATTAGAGAGGAAAGGTTGCATGATTGATCATGCAGCTGCATAATACCAGTCTGGCAGAGCGCTGAAGTGGAATGACTCAAGAAATACTGCTGAAAAAAGATTGAGGGAAGAGAAAGTGATCTAGGATTGAATCTGCAAACTCAAGCAGATGGTCATATTACTGACTTAGCCTCCTGAGTCTGCTCACAAAACTGAGGGCTGGTGAACTTTTCTCTTGTATTCTTGTACGAAAGGGGTGATGCAAAGTGGAGGTTTTCACAGGCTGAGTTGGAGCGAGAGGGCCTTATCCAGAAGAGAGGTGTGTTGTCAGAGCCTTTTTGCTCTGTGGAACCTGTTAGTGAAGTAGAAGGAATACACAAAAAGGAACGTGTTCAGCTTGAGTCTAAGTATTTTGTGACCTTGAACAAATTATTTTTTTTAACATGTGCTTCTGTTCTCCAGCTGAGATTAATGAACTCTTTCTCAGAAGAGTGTTGTAAAACTAAAGCCCTTCAGTGATTATTTTCAGATACAGCATTTCCAGATACTGGTGAAAGTCTGGATTTGTCTGGATTTATCTGGATTTAGCTTGGACTGAGCACCATGGGGTTATAAGATACTTGGCATTTGTTTAGAGGCGGCTTGTTAACTGCCTGCCTCATTATAGATACAATCTTGTTTTTGCCTGCAGAATCTTGTGGACACCCTTTCTAGCATGCTGTCACCTCTGACTTTACTGGTACTGTTATTCACACCAGTGAGATCAAATATAGCATAGATATGTCCCATGATGTAATCACACCTTTGCAGAAGAGACATAGCCTGGAACTACTGAGTGAGGGTGTAATGCAATAGAATTCTTATCAAATTCCTAAAATAAGTGGAATTACATCAGAGATAAAGCTGACGTACTGGGGCTGTTAAGAAGCTGAAATCATCCCACTCGATGTTTTCTGTTTAATTTGTTATTCATACTTTTTTGCAGATGTTTTTCAGCACTCCTCTGTCAACTGCATCTGATGCAGAGTTAGCCATTACTAACTATGATTACAGATGGATAGACTTATTAGACATTGACAGCTGAACTTGGCATTTTTTAGCGTTGTAGGACCACAGAAACTAATTGGTGAGAAATAATAAAATGAGTCATCTCAATTGGAAATAGTTCATTTGCAGACGTATTTTTAGTAGAACTCAATCAAGAGCATACTAGCACATGCGTAGACAAGGCCATTGAGCGCTGAAACCAAATTTGACGTTGTTTTATGCTGAGTCAGTGGAATAAAGAGCCAGAAGAGGAAGCTTTGAGATTACACATAGAGAGTACATCTGTTTTCAGTGTTGTGTGCACGTGTGGTATCACTGGTGAGTACTATATTTGAGGAGGGAGGTAGCACGTGCAATTGAAGGGCACAGACACCTATGATACCACTGCAGTGACCAGTCAGATCAAACAGTGTGTTTCTCCACAAAGCACTTTGCAGAGCACAGAAGTTGCTCTTGTTACTTGGGGGGGTGCTCAAGCCACTCATTCAGATTTATTTGTTCCCTTCTGATCGTGTGCGTCGTTTCCCTCTGGTGGCTATGGAACCCGTAGACTGGGATGTGCGCTGTGCCTGAGATGCTCTGCTCAGTGTTGATGCTCAAGTCCTAGATAAACTCTGCTCTGCCATATAGCATCACTATATTCAGCTGGTACATGACAAGCTTTTTGCCTTGTACATAGTGATTGCTTTCTGACAGGCTCTTTGTATCATTTTTCTTTAGTGAAGACTTTTTCTGACAAGTGCTGAATATTAATCTACATGGAGCAAGATGGGTTATTTATTTTTATATTTTTTTTTAGTGCCACGCATCTTTAGTACTGCAGATTACCATGACTTTGCTGTAATCTTGCAAAATTATTTTGATGACTAAGTTACAGCTTTTTGGGGAAAGAGGAGGAGATAATACGGTTATTGTACTAGCAGCCTGCTTCATAGTGCTGTATCGAGAACTACCAGCTAGTCTGGTCCTCTGGAATTCCATCTGTTCTGCATGGGTTTTTCCGTCTCAAAGAATAAATCCATTGGAACAATGCTGAATTCTTATGAAATTACTCCTCCTACAGGATAAAACTGAAACATGTACAGTAAAATGTGTCCAGACTATTTAGAATCATGTGACCAGAAAAGCCATCTCAATTCCTTCTCATCCTAAGGCAAGTTCAGCTATGCATAAATCCTCTTGACAGAGGTTTTCTTGAGCAGTTTTTATAGTCTTATAATGATGAAGCTTCTAAACTGATCTGTGAAAATGCTTTGCTGTCCTCAGAAAATTTTTCCCCAACTGGCTAACATTAATTTTCTTAATGCAATGAGGACCAGTATTAGTTGTCCTCTACTCCATGATTTACTGACAACAATATCATATTGTTGCCATGTTTCCCCAGTCTAAGCAGACTGCATCCCAGCAGGTTTTTCTGGATCTTTCGTGTTGTTTTTTTTTTCTAGGTATCATCAGTCTTGTTCTCTCTCCTTTCTCTATTTGAAATGAAGGGTCAAAGTAGCTGTTTCACTTCAGCTGAAGCCTTTACCAGTGTTGACTGTAAAGTCAAAGGATTGCAACTCTTGAAGTCACACGTACTTCTTTCCCAATTAGCCCAGCTTTTTGGCTTCTATACAGCTGCCTGGTGGTGTTGACTCATGATCAGCATTTGATTGACCGTAACCAGATGATCCTTCTCTACAGCACCATTGTATTTTCATTGCTTTTTATTCTGCATCTCTTCCTAAAGGATGTGAACTGCGCTAAGGTTTTCAGTTCCTTATAGGTTGTTCTCCCTTAAGATAGTCTGAGCACTAATTCCTGCTGGCCAAGGACATTACTCTTATTATTTTACTATTAACTGTTACGATGGTCATCTGCTACTAAGAAGATAGTGGAGTTGTGGTTCAAGCTTGGATTCAGTGATGAGAAGTTTGGGTCCTCTTCTTACCTCTGTCACAGGCTTCCTTTGCCTTCAGGTGTCAGAAGCTCTAGATTTATCTCCCTAATAGGGTGCTATTTCAAAATAGAGTTTGGTAGTTTGTTGAAGATACTGGTTGATCAGTCAAGAACAGAATTAACAGTTAAAGTAGGTAATGCTACGCTCTGAGCATTTTTTTGTTGGTATCTCCCATAGGATTGTTGAAAAGATATTTTGCTGTTGATCATAGTTATTGCATGTTATGTACATGACGTTTAATAAATCCTGTGCATCAAGACTTCTGTTTGTTGTCAGCAGGGATTTGTAGAAGGAAAAACACCATCTTAATTTGTTACTTGATTTCTGCATTGTTGCTTTTTATCTTCTTCCGAAGCACAGAAAGAAAGAGGCTCTGGGGCAAGTATTAGCATATGGTTGCCAGTAATTGTGGAAGTGCTGTGTCTGATGGCCTATAGGACTTACAAACTTTTATTCTACACTTTAATCTAGTGTTTATCCCAACAAGGCAAAGGGAAATTGCAGTAACGTTCGTAAGTCAAGAAGTATTCTACAGTTTCCTTAGGCAGAAAGCAGTTTGTATAGGCTAAATTTCTATTTGTAGATCTACTTTTAAAGTATGTGTGGCACCTATACTCATCGCACAGTTCAATTGCGCAGCTGAACACGTAAATGGGATGCGGTGAAGCAGAACTGTGCATATGTGGAGTTTGAGGAAGCTATTAAGAATGAGCTATTAATGTCTGTGCTGAGAGCCTGATTTATAGCATATGGAAGTTGATGGAAACATTCCGCTAACTGCAGTGTTCACTATGTAAAACAGCATCAGAAGTGAGTTTGAATGTACAAGCATAACTTAACAGTGTTAACCTTTGAATGCTATATTTTGCAAATGTGACATTCTCTATTCTGTATGCAGTTTTGGAATTGGTATACTGTCACAGAGCAGTAGAAGCACATAGTCAGCATTACATCTTTAAAGGAGGTAATTATGTGTAATGGGTTTACACGTAATTAGGATTAGGAAGAGCAAGGCAATTTTTTTTATATTAGTAATGGTTTGTGTTTTATTTGCTGCATTCACTGCAAAGGAGGAAAATATAAAGTATAAAATATAAAATCAAGGAAAATATCCCCAAAATATTGCCTATTTTTGTCCTGAAATGGAAGCAAATTGCAGATGTCAAGGTTATGCCATGATGAGTTGAAGCACCTTAGGCTGAAGGACATGCAATGTTTCTAAATAGATGTATTACTTGTAGTATATTGGTACTTTATTTATCATCAACTTCTCCTGCAGAGATTTTTAGCAATACTAGAAGCTCCAAAACTGTGCTTTTCTTGCATGGTTAAAATAAAAGACATGGCGGTAGTAATGGCATAGAATGTAAAACAGAGAAAGACATACAGTAGGAAATTATGTTTTGTATTCTCAAAGAATGCAAATAAAGAATTTATTCAGTCCTTTTCTGTCCTTTGATTCCCTACTAAACCAGTGCCAGATATGAATTCAAAAGTTTTAAAAATATGTGTAATTATTAAAAGTTTAAGGTACTACAATGTGCAGAATAATAATAAAAAATATATGAAGAATATTTAAAAAAAACCAACAAACTACCTTAGACAGTTACAAACTACAACTAGCAGATTTCCAGAAAAACACCACAATGCAAATATTCCACCCCCAAAATCACAGCTGTGTCCATATTGAGGAGGTGCTAACAGCTATAGCACTGTAGATGCCTACCTGTGGCAATTCAGTCAGCCAGTTTTAGTGCTTTAATAGAATTAACATATTGAAAAAGTTAAGGATTAGTCAAAAGTGACTTCACATGAGGTATCAATTTTCAGGGTTTAACAGGACAAAGTAACACAAGGAAGTGTGTGTGTGTGTGTGTATATATATATGTTTTGTTCAGTCATAACTTGAAATTGCTGACCTTGGAAAAATATACCTAGTGAAAACATTCTGTTGCTGTATGTAGGCAGTATCATCTTTGCTCCTTACCTCCCCATTTGTGGAATGGAGGTAACTGTACTTCCAAGTTCCCAAAACTGTTACAAAGAAGATCAGGCTGTGAGCTGAAGGATGAATGAGAATGGGCGGAAGAATCATCCATTAAAGTACCTAAATTAAATGGACAGCTTCTCAAGTTGGATTCACTTTTACTTGCAGTAAATGCAGATATATCTGAGACTGTGCTCCGTTGTTGTTATGGTGACTACTTGCCTTGTGCATTTGGTAATAAGTTGCAGCACCACTGTGTGCGCAGAGTTTGTGTGGTTTTTGGCACCTACTTTCCCTTACTCTCTTGGTACCTTTTTCTGTATCCCAAAACTGGAAAAATTCTTTGAAGACAAAGCAACATCTTTGAGCTTACCAATGAAGGCTGCTATGGTGATAGCAAATTGGAATGGAAATACTAAAATTTTCCAGTTTTCACAGAGGAAACTGGCAGATGTGTATCAAAGTGATGATGATTCAGCAAAACAAGAATAACAAAAATATCTGGCAGTGGAAAGGTCTTTGCTATTGCCCTTCCTTCCAAACTGTGCTGGAGTTCTTTCAAAACTATACTATATTCTGTATAATCTATGTCTTGTTGTGGTTGTTTTGAATATGTTTTAAATCAAATACTTTTGTAGAATACAGATACTGTTTTTTTAATAAGATTTTAATTAGATCAAGTATATGCTTAAACTCATTTCATTGAATATGACAGACACATACTCTTGTTTATTAGCACATGTGTTACCTTAATCAATTAAAGACCTGTAACTGTGTTGTGGAAGACTAGGTTTTCTTCTTTTGCCTTTGCACTTAATATTGTCATTGCATAGACAAATCTTTCTACATGTCTTAAAACACAGTTTGTCCAAGAGTTTAGGTTCCAAGTGGATCAAAAGTTCCTACAAGTGATTACATTTTAGCATTAAACATCTGTGCTTGAAGCTGGCTTCTTGGAATCTCTTTAATTTTCATCGGTTCTGTTTACTATGTTATTAAGCAACTCAACATTTGACAGAGGCGTTTAAAAGATACGAATACTCCTGTCAACACCTTTGTGTTGCCTCTAGCCCCAAATTTTCAGTCTCATGTGAGGAGAGTTAGGAAAGAAGGGGATAGGAGTGTATCTGGATACATAATGATGTATTTGCTTAACTTTTGAAGGCTACAGTTATAGCCCTTTGAAACATCAATTACTTTCATCACTTCTAATCTGACAGTGACTGACAGAAAAAATAATGATCTAAAACCTCATCTGCATAATATATGGATATGAAAATGCTCAGAAGGTAATAGGAGGAAATGAACCAGTCTGAGACATCTTGTAATTCAAGATTTAAGAATATCTGAAAAGTATTTTTATTTAATAGACATTTAATATGATGCACACTATAGCTTTCTTCGTACAAGAGCAAAGTGACCTTCAGTGAAGGTCGCTTTGTCGGTGTGACTTCAAATGAGGAAATTAGGCATTTTTAGCTCTCCTGATACTGGAATTGGATAGCATTTGCTGATTTTAAAACAGGTTTCGAAAGAAAGTGCTGAGATGCTTATCCACTTAACAGCCTTCTCTAACGAAATGGAATGGAATAATGTATCTTAATATAATTCTGCAACACAATCAAATTGTTTATCTGTAGGAATCTTCTGAACATGTAGTTAGTAAATGTTGGAAGACTGAATCCAAGGTAGAGTTTATATTAGATTCTTCTCTAATGATGTGCACAGAAATGGAAACTAACTTAGAGCTGGGTGTGTATAACATATCACTACCTGTAATCACCTTTCACTTGATCTGCCAATGGCACTGTATCTTTCTTAACCTTCTGTGCCAATTTTATCAACCCCACCTTGACTAGAGAAAGAAGTTCCACAGTACTATGACTCTGTGACCTGAATTAAGAGAACATTTATTGTAACCATCTACACACAAAACAACAAAAATGTAGCAAAACAGAGTTGTGATTTGCTTTGTTGTTTAATGAGCATGTCCTGCCAAACCAGGAATTAACTTTTGAAAAGGGCATGGGAGGTTGGTTGATTTCCATTAATTAGTAAGCATTTTTAAGAAACCAGTCTTTATTTGTGAGTTATATATTTAAGAAAATAAGCCATCTACTCTCTAAACTGTACAGCAAAAGAAGAGATAATGATTGCAAAATGAATTGAGAAAGTTTGTATGTCAGGAAATCTAACAATGAATATATTTGTGTTCTTAATCCTCCAACGGTCAGAATCTACGTTACACATGTATGCTTGGTGATTGTGCTTAAGTGGTTTGCAGGGAAGGATATGATGCATTAGATCATTAACTAAAATTTAGTATGTCAGGGACTTGCCCCAAACCAACTTATATTTTTGCTGCTGTCATCATAGAATTGTTTTCGTATATGGTCTATGTAGAACATTTTTCAGACTTTCTCTAAAAGCACAGTGTACAATGATAGAAAATGGGGCGGTAAAAAAATTACATTGGTGGTTCATTTCAGTAGAAAGTGGCCTTGCTACGTTGTGTGGCTATGGAGGTACGATGTTGACATCTTCTCTAGTGACCCTTCTTGGGGACAACTCTAGCACAACATATGACGGTGACAGGGTTACTGGAATTTCCATTCTGCTGGTGTGGTAATTTAGGAAGAAAGGCTAGGAAGAAGAAGGAGGAGGAGAGTGTGTTTATATAGCTGCAATCTATAACACCACTATTTTTAACCTGACAATAAATTTTTGTTTGAATCAAGTGCAATTAAGATTAGGAAATACTAATTTTGTGCTTTAAAAACCAAGAACAACCAACCAACACCACCTACTTCCCCCCCACCCCGCAAATGCTCTGGCTTTTAATAGATGCTAATTTTACAAAGAGTACACAGCAAAGCTCTCAGCTCTGTGTATGTGGTCTTCTAGATCCTTGATTTCAGCCTTTAGTGACTTTTCTTTGTTAATTACAATTGTACATTGTGAGCTACACATGCAACATATGTACATGTTACACTTTCTGGATTTAATGTCTGACTGGAAGCAGTTACTACTTCTTGCCTCCACAATTGACTGTGGATCACAAGTGACATGCAGCCCAGTATACAAGGAAGATGGGTTTACCTACACTTAGGGCTAAGGTTTGCTAACCCTAAGCAACATGGGGACAATTCTAAAAAGATAACATGGATTAATTTTTAAAGTGTCTGATTAAATTCTATTTAATCTCCTGTTCTTTTCAGAATTAAATACACCTTAATTTAGTTTAGGTTAATTACTAGAGTGAAGTAAATTAAACCAAATAAAAGGCCAGCTTAATTCAGGATAGGTGTTTACAAGTGGCTTCAAATTACTCGGTTCAATTTAAATTCAGGCATTTCTTTAATTTGATGAACTTTTCTGAATGTCCCTATGTAAAAAGCTGCCTGTAAGAACAACTTTCTTTGTTAAACATGCCTGCCTTAATGTGTGCATTTTTGTAGTCTCATCCTCTTCTGCTTCCACTTGCATGCCTCATCCTGTAGTTTTATTGTTGTATTACATTTTGTTTACAGTGTTAAATATGACCTCTTCACAATCATTTGTGTGAAATTTATTATTGGAAACTCTGATTTTGTTTCATAAATAAATGGGCAGAACGCACAGGGTGATACTATTTTTTCTATTCTTAAACAGAAAACCTTTGCTAGAAAATAGACTCATTAGAATAAAGTTTTCTTTCTAACTTAAACCATATTTCTGCAAAGGGATTCTCCAGCTCATGGTTATGTTACTTTGAAGAAGTGGGATTTAAATTAGGGTCTGCTTCTGTTCTTTCAGGTTTGCTGACGAGATCTTTGGCTGTTTTACTACAAGGATTTATTCCCGTAACATTTGTATTTCATGCATACTGACTTTTGTTACAAGGATAGGCAAACAGGAAAAGCACATATGTAGTTACAATTTTTTTAATTTACTTGCCCACATTCACAACTCTGAGAATAAAAAATTATGATGAGATTCAATTCTCCTTGTGTTCAGGGATAACTGAGTTTAGCAATGCTTCTCCAGATCTTGCTGGGTCAGAAGCATAACCGCTGTTCTGTTTTTGTTTGCTTTTTTGGTAGGATGATGAAGTGGTTCTGCAGTGCACCGCAACTGTTCACAAGGAGCAACAGAAATTGTGTCTTGCTGCAGAAGGATTTGGCAACAGGCTTTGCTTTTTGGAATCCACATCAAATTCTAAGGTACTGCTGAGTGTTTTAAGTGTCACGTATGAAGCAAGGATATAGTTATAATATTGCTTGCTTTGATGTACTATACACAGATCTGTCTAGGAGAGAGGAGAAATCAAATGTATCAATAGTATAAGGAATATTTAATTCCCCTTCAAAGTTTAATTTTTCCTTTGTCATGGCCCTTTGACTGGACTCTTAATGCTATGCTTTCTGTTTCTCGCTCACTTTAAAACTAGCTAGCTGCAGAAGTCCAGCTCAGTAATATGCTTCTTATTTTGGTTGTCCAAACTCAGTTGTAGTAAGCCGCAGTGCAATTTTTGTGTGCTGCAGTTCAAAGATACATTTGATTACTCTGGTTTTAACTCCACAGCAAAGAAAGCGATTATTCTATTTGTGATAAGTTTTTATTCAGTGACATTTACGTTGAGATGATTATTACTTTAAGTCCTTTTAATTCCTAACTGAGCAGAGTAATAGTGCAAGTATCAAAATTATCTCCTCTAATCAGTTCGTTATCTAAGCCTACTATAACTCTGCTATATATATGCAGTAGATACAGTAGTTTGAAAAATTAACTTTGCTGTTTGTTGCAAAGGAGGGGTTTTGTTTCACAATCACATATGCTCAAATAAATGTTTGGAAGACAACGATGTGCCTTCTGAGGGCAGAACTGGTTTTGTGACCAAAGTACTGAGTGTACTTGGCCGTTTTATTTATACGAAGGGAAGAATGTTGCTTAACAAATTTGTTTTTTCTTCAGCTAAAATATAAATGTTTGATGAGAAAATAAAATAAAGGTAAAGCATCTGGAAAGACATCTAGAAAGATTTAGAACAAAAAATGATGTTTTTTATCTTGCCAACTTCCATAACATCACTTTGATTCTCTCTGATACATTGCAGAGTAATGCTTCATTTTCTGTCTCATCATTTTGAATGTATTATTCATAATAATGAATTTTTCACTAGGATATTAATGATTCATTATAACAGCAGTGATCCTTATGAATTTGTTCATGCTGCTCTGTTTTAAGTGACTCTTTTTAACAATAAAAATGTGTTGGGATAGAAGTGGTTGCAGTGCTAGTTGCCTGTGAGGCCAGAAAAATCTATTTAAGGAATTTATTATCATTCAGTAAGTTTGGATATTAAGTCTACAGTCTCTCTCTCACTATATAAAACTCCAAAATTCTTGTCTTTAAGGAATACAGTGTAAATTACACATCAGTTTCCTATGCTTGCTTGTTGAGGCTGCTTTTTCTCCCTGTTCTGTGAAGTAATATTTATTCTGCTAATTCTGCATGAGCTTGGAGAAAAAAAGCAAACAAAAGAAAACCCATGCAGTGCATCCTTGCTTTAATTTCTAAGGGCTGACAGTTTCCTAGGATGAGCTTATTTGAAGTCATTTGGAGATATAAATACTGAGGGAGCCATAAAATTACCAAATCCTTAATGAAAAGTTGACTGTAAAGAAGAGTAAATAAAAGTAAATAAAAATGTTTTTCTTCCTAATGTCTGTGCCCATACAATGTTATTATTGCATTACATAAGGAAAAGCATAGAAGATATTACAGGAGGCATATGATAATTCGAAAAAGGTTCCAGTAGAGTTCTTGAGCCAGTTAAAAAAAAATTCCCTGCATGTCTTTAAGACTATTTTCTAGGTGTAATGGGATTGCGATGCATATTAATGCAAGCAGTAGTGTGGTAGCTGAACTACAGCCAGGTATCAAGGATGAGATACGAAACCATGCACCAGTAATAGGCCAAACACAACTAATAGACCTCAGCTATGATCCTGGACTTGCATTCTTGAGAATGCCTGATACAATCCCCTGCTTTTCTCCAATATGTGGCTCCTGGTGATGTAGCTGATATTTTATTAGCACAGCTTGTTTACATGGGCTTTCTTGCCCTAGGATCATTTAATAATTCACACTACAAAAATAACGGTCAAATTGAAGATATATAATGATAGAATACTTCGGCATCTACTGACTATTAATACTTATTCCATTACAACAATAACACTGGGAGACCCATTATGAAAATTGCTTAATGAATTTTATTCTGTTCAGATGTACAACACAAGTGTTTCTTTGGAGGGTTGTGTAGATTCCCTCAGCGTTGGAGGAGAAAAGCAGATTTTGAAAACATACTAACAAAAGATGGATGGTGATAGTTGGGCTAAATTAGCAAACACTTTAACAAGCGTTATCAGTTCACATGTGTTCACATTTCAAAACTGTTTCCATGTTCCACTTTCTTCGCTCCTTTTGGAAGCAATCCGTGCTTTTCAAATCACTTTACTGAGCAAAGACATCCTCTTTATTTCTCAGCTCTGCAAATCTATTGTTTTTCTGTACATATTGTAAGGTGTCTGAATTTTAAATAAGGAATTCATTCATATTTGGAGCTACGTTACAGCTTGTTTTCAGGCTTTAGGTTGGTTTCTTTGTAGCACTTGGAGGGACATCTTTTGCTATTAAATTTGACATGGTACTGTTTCTGATGAGAAATACATCGCAAAAATACATCACAAAATAGCATTTTAAATGGCATCAAATTTCAATGTACTTTTGTATTTCTAAATTTGTGAATGTTTTTTGTGCATTTTTTTGGCCTGAGTGGTGCGGTTGACATGCCTGAGGGATGGGATGCCATACAGAGGGACTTGGACAAGCTTGAGAAGTGGGCCCATGTGACCTAAAGATCTAAAAAAACCTCCCCAATTTTTTTTCCTCTTTCTTTTTTTTTTTTTAAGAAGGCAGTGCAGTTTGTGATCCTGTGGTTTGAACTTTCCATTGAGCTGTGCATTACATTACCTATAATAACTTATAGTGATGAGAGAAGAGTCCAAAACCTTATTATACGCTTAATAATTCTATTTGTAAAGTGAGGAAGGGATTTTATAACTTTTTTCCTTTTTTGCTTTTGAAGAGTAACTTTTCTCCTGTGGCAGGTCATGGTTTGAACACTAGAAAAGGTTCTGCAGATCGGTGCTGGACTGGTGTAGGCCAGTTGGCTGGGGCTGTTTGCTCCATGACCCACAGCTACATAGATCGGTGATGTCCCATCCTTTGTTGGTCCTTAGATGCTACTGTTGTGTGAGGGGATAGAAAATAACACTTGGGGGTAAGACTTGCACTCCAATTCTTGTGCTGCCAAATACCAGTTCTCTGAGGTTTTTCTTTGCCCTTTTTTTGGTCTGTTTTGAAAAAGTAGGTGAATCAGCAGGAGCTGAACAGGTGGCTATGCAGGAAGGGAAGAGGAGAATGAGTGGAGGGAGGCAGAGAGGATGGTCACCTGGCACAGACAAGGTTACAAGGAAGTATGATTCTCCGCTATTTACAAAAGAAATTCCATGTCAGCAGTCAAATTCTATATGGATTTGTCTAGAGAAGGGTGTCATCCTAAATGGCGGGCAGGGACACTGGCCTACACTCTTGTACCCTGGTTGTCTCTGGGAGAAGAACTCTTTTCTTCATTTGTCTTTCAGAGTGTAAGGCCTGAAGGTGTTTTTTGGTCTTGTACAGCAAACACTTGAGCATGTTCTCAGTGACCACGGCAAATAATTTTTCTGACTCCAGAGAAACTGAGCCTGAAACTCTTTCTGACAGCTGAGAAACAATACCTGTGCTGTATGCAGTTTTTGATTGTGTAAATGCAAATGTATAAAAAAACCCACATGGTATCCATTAATGTAGGGATGCAAGTAGATGCTTTTTGAGCAATTATTGATATAATGAAATACTAAGTTTTTTAAAATTTTTTAAAATTTTTAAAATTCACGCTGATGAATCAAATCAATGTTGTCTGCTTGTGTTTACAGTGGATAGTTCTGAGAATTTGCCATATGGTAAGGGTTTTTTTAAATTTATTTTTGGTAGTTGCTGTGGTTCCTTTTTGTGCTTCTGTTTCCATTGCATCCTTCTAAAAAAGTCAAAAAAGGTGTTTCGCAAGGCTTTCTAGCTGCACCTCCAAGGCCGTTTTAATTGCTTTGGTGTCATGTTGCCAAAATGAATGTTCGTATTGAATGGAAAAGATGGCACTTAATCTTATGTAATCTCATGTTCAGAGGACTCCATTTAGCAGACATTCACTAAGATAATTGATTTTAATAATTTAAATGAAGAGTTGGTAATAAATTTATGCATACTTACACATTACTTGCCCTACTTTATATACATAATTTAGATATAGGTAGAGGAAGTCTTCATAGGTGTAGATCAGAGAGGATTTTATTCAATGAATCATTCTTTCCCAGTAAAATGCTTCTCTATAGAAGCGATGTAAATAAGAACATAGTGTGTTTCACTACATTTGTATGTAGTTTTATAGAATACATAACTTATATAATTGTAAATATTATGTTTATTATTTATGTATATCAGATTCAATTTTTATTCCTTTTAAATCTTGCATAAATCCTGAGCCTAAATGCAGATGTGTAGCCATATCCACCACACCTAACTGTGATCCTTGCACTTAATTCCACAAACCAAGAGAACTATTTCTTAAGATGGAAAGTGAATAATTCAAAATGGATGTGAAACATTCAGACTATGAAAGACGGTGGGTCAGATCTCCGTGGATGTGAAGCAGCAACAGAAATATGGCTTTATATCAGCTCAAGATTGTGTGCAGTATTAGTAGGTGTAATAATACAACTTAGCATGTTTGTACTGTCATGTGTAATGCAGGTAGTTTTTAAAAAGTAAACAAAATGTGTGATACCTTGCAAGACATCACAGACTAAGTAGTGTAATCATAATATATCCAATCAAGGAAATCTTATTATTCTCATTGTTCAGATTGTATCTTCTGTTGCAGCATATATTTGGAATTTCGAATACGTACAGGAACGGATTATTCTGATCTTGCAGAAATGTTCATTATCAGATCTAGTGGTGTCAGAGATACACATTGAATTTTAGCTTAATCAAGCACTATTTATTACCAAAAAGGAATTAAAAGCTCTTCCTATCTACAAAGCCTTCTTATGTATCTTCATAAACGTGAAAGTTTCTTTTTCAGTCACACCCACTTATTTAATATTTAAAAGCGTGATATTACTACAGGCCAGTTCTCTGGATACATCTACCAATAATTCTGCTTTGTTTGTTGCATGCTTAGTATTAGAGATTTAGAATCCACTTAAAATATATTGTGTACTTGGTATTTTTTTGACAAAAAATATTTTAGAAGTATTAAAGACTGTTACCAATAAAGCACTTAAAAAGGAACCTCCAAAGGAAAGTAACAAATACCTAAATATGCCAGTAGAGTGCATGACATATAACCTGCAAATGTAGCAACAAAAGCTGAAAGACAGAATGAAAAACAATTTTGTAGTTAAGGGGAATTAATTAGGTGATGATAATATGCCAAGTGATGGCACTGAAAGAAAGAATAGTATGTATGATATGTATGCATACATTATGTCTGTTATCAACTAACCCATGCAAGACAAATTTCAGAAAAGCTCATTTTATTTTTAATATTAATGATTTGATTCATACTGTTAGTAACATAGGCCATCCAATCAAGAAACTTAACCCAAAGCTGTATAATCTGTGTAATTTAACAAACAAAACATGAGTTGTAGTTTCTCCAGTCAAATGCATAGTTTGCAACTGTCTTCATTATCTAAATGTCTGTTAAAAGCAAGCAAGCAAACCCTACATGTTTACATAAACACATGTGATGGTAATTGGTGGTGATTGTGTTGGGTTTTTTTTTGGGTTGTTTGTTTGTTTGTGGGTTTTTTTGTTGTAGTGGAACAGATGTAGGAATTCAAATTCTGGTATAAAATAAGTGAAAATGACCTGAAAAATCCCATTAAATCAGTTTTCCTTTGTATCTATATATACTAGTAACTGTTTAGGTCTCTTATTATGTAAAGATTAAAATATAAAAAGAAGCAGATGTACTGGAAAATCCGTTGAGATACAGCTGTGACACAAGCACTATGATGTGGAAGAAATTCTTCACGGTGAGGGTGGTGAGACACTGGAACAGGTTGCTCAAAGAAGGTGTGGATGCCCCATCCCTGGAAGTCTTCAAGGCCAGGCTGGATGGGGCTTTGAGCAGCCTGGTCTAGTGAAAGGTGTCCCTGCCCAGGGCAGGGGGGTTGGAACTAGATGATCTTTAAGGTCCCTTCCAACCCAAACCATTCTATGATTCTATGTAAGAAGGTCAAATATGTGGTGTACAGTTCTATAATTAGTTCGGTGAGTTTTCTGCAGGCTTCTGCAAACCTGCTAGTTTGGCATGATTTAGCTTCTGAGTCCTACCGTTTTTGGTACTGCTTCTATTAAAAAGGAGAGTTGCTATTATTGCGTGATAGCTTTATCTATTTGCATTTTGAATATTCTGTTCAAAGCAATGCCCTCGCATAATTACATAGTTGATGAGTTTTGGTGCTTGGTGTCTCCCCCCTCCCCCAACTTAGTATAAAAGTCTTAGGACTCCATAATCTTGGGACTAGGTGTTAAGGACTGGAAAAAGATAATTTGCCTTCACCAAATACACTAACTGTACTAAAATACCACAAGAAAGTCCTTGAAAGATAAATAAAGTGATACGTAGAGCAAAGCCAGAATGTTGAGGTGGGAGCTCTTATTTGGTGTACGATCTTTTCTAATGTAAGTTACAACCGATGGCTGTTCAATGCACGCAGAGCCCCCGTGACTTCGGGCTTGCTGCATTGCCCTGGGTAACTGAACATCACAAGGTTACACGATGGCATGTTCTGCTAAATCCTCTAGAGCTCAGCATTTTAAATATTTTCTCTGATGTGTTTATAGCAGAATGTACTTCATTAGTACATGCAGAGTAGTTACAAAGCAGTTGTTTGAGTTTTAATTAGGCTGATATGTAGCTGCAAATTTGAAAACCTGAAAAAAACCAGACAGATACATAAATCTGTGTGTTTCAAGCTAAGAACACATGAAAGTGCAAGTGCTTATTTTAAGCCCTTTAGACAAACGTTATATAAATGAGCAATGTCGAATTGGCTATGCCGCCCTGCTCAGCACTTGAAATCATGGTATTGTTACTTTGTAATCAGTATTTTTAAGCACTGTTGGGCTAAATCTGGCTCAGCAGACTCTTGTGCATAATCCTAGCCCAATGGACTCTCAGAAATTAGGACAAAGAAATGCAGCCTATTAATAAGTAAATTTATGTGGTTTTCTGAGGTAAGTAATATCAATTATATATGAAATGAAATCAAATTAAACAAAAAAAATAAATCAAAGAATCTTTCTTTGTTGTTTCTTAAGACTTTTTGAAACTTTTATCTTTTGGGTGGTGATTTTCAAGATTCTAGGGTTTTCCTCCTGGTTACTTCCCTGTGAAAAACGAGGAAGATGATTTGTGCTTTTTTAAGAGCAGAGGGAATGCTGTAACTTGCTATCATAGCAAGAATATCTGCAACACTAAATTGAGAGTGTCAGTTTATAAATAGTCTGGATTGGAAGGGGAAATTAGGCAGATGGAAGCAGTTTGGAGGTTGAAGATGTATGTTTTGTGTCCCTGTGCTTGAAACCCAAAAGCAAGTTGCTTGTAGTAACTTTCCTAATGCTGACAGGGAGGTTGCCATATACAAATACAAACATAACTTCTTCTAGTTTCACAAGCAAAAGAACAGTTGCATGGTTTTGCTTTAAAAAACAGAGGCCAGAGGGTAAAGAAAGTGATTATGATCTTAAAGTGTATGCATAAATGCAGAAGGTCAGAGTTCAGACTGCTTTTCCTGGGTTTTTAATTATTTTTCAGTAATTGCTGAAAGTTTGCTGTTTGTTTGAAAACCTGTAGATATGAGGGATGGAGCTGCAGTTGATACAGGAACCATGAACCACACTGACACCTCCAGGCTGTTTTTTCTTACCAAACCAACATGTCTGTAATAGCTGGAGGATGGAAATAATACTGTGGTTTCACACAGTATCATTAGTAGCTTCAGGTGTCCTTCCTCTCTGTCTTTTTTTGTCTTGGTTTTTTCAAATACCATTTATAGGCTAAAAGAAGTTTTATGGTTCTCTGTGCCTCAGTTCGAGGATCTTTTAAAGCAGTGATTGTGTGCGGTCTACTTTTGCTCTGCCTTCACTCTGCTAGGTGGGGAGCTGTGTGAGCTGCAAGGGGTTGAAGCTAATGTTCTGCCTAATTGAGTGTGAGACAGTTTTTCTTGTCTTGTAGAAAGTGATATTCTTGTAAAGACAGTGAGTCCCTGTGAATAATGCTAATCAATGTTTTAGGGCTTTAACTCCTTAGTTCTCTCTTCCTTCCTTACTGGATATAAAGAATGTATTTAGGAGTGGTGAAACTTGTTCCATCTTCCAGGTATTTGTACTCTTTTCTTGACATATTTACAAAGATATCATCCACAAGCAGGTTGCCTTTCATGAGAATGGACTTTTTACGTGCCATTAAAAAAAGCATAGGCAGCTAGGTCATAGTTGCATGGGTCACTAGGCTGGTTTCACTGGGCTGATACAGTCTTCCCTTAACAATCCTGTAAACTCTACCTCTATCCCACATCTAAAGGTCTTTTAATGGTAATGAGGAGTTAGGAATTTCAAGTTTTCTTGGTATTTCTCCGAGTATTGACCAGTTCTAGTTGCACAGTACGATGTTTACAGCTGGTGATAAGGAAATTATTGAGGGAAATGTGACTCAAAATCAGTAACAGCCATCGCTCAAATGCCTTTAGATAACGTAGGATGAATTAGTTTAGGTAGTTCAAGATGCTTGAAACGGACAAGGTGTGTATTGATCAGTAAGACACATCAGCGATAAGTTATTTCTGTATGAAGGAAAATGCCAAAGCTGTGTGATGTTTTGAGTACTGTGCAAGAAAAAGAAACAGGCATAGCACAGGACTTGCATGAGAAGGTTGGACAGAGGGCCTAGAAAGGAAACAAATATTCTACTCAGGGCAATATGAAGTGTGAATGGACTTGCCAAGAAATCATTTGAGTGCCCATTATTCAATAAATTGGAAATTCCAGTTACACAGAATTTCTTTCTGCAGTGTATGTAAACTGATTAAGTATTAGGCAATACATAAAGGTCCATAGAAATGAAGTACAATTGCAATGAGGCCTTGTTTTAAATAAGAGACATGCCTAGTTAGTGTTTTTAGCTGTTGTAAGAATAAAGCTTAACATGCTCTGAGTCCGATATTTGATATGTGATTTTTTCAGTAGTATACTAACAATTAATTTGACCTCTTTGGGCTGATACAGTTGCAAGTAGATATACAGATTAATGACTATAAAAGTCTTACTTTATAAACTCAAAATGGCAAAAGAATTCTTTCCCATTGTGTAAGTTTCCAGCTTATGTATCATGGAGATTAGCTGTATCTATAGTTTCCATTAAAGCTCTTTTCACGTACACATAACTATCCACATAATTCTTATTAGAATTGTTTTATTTCTATAGAGAAAGTGGATTCCGTAGGACAATTAATTAAGAAGAGTTCATTTGCAAGAATGTGGAAATTATTTTTTTTTTTAATTTTTTTTTTTTAGAAAATAAAGTAATACCAAACAAAGGCATTTGAAAGGTTATGTTAAATTCCCAGCATAGACATGCGCCTTAGTAGAGGAGTGGAACATCTTTGCTTGGTAAGGTGAAAGTTGAGATATTGGTAAAACAAAATTAAAAGCATCTAGAAAATAATACGTGGGTGTGCATAATAGATACCTGCAAAGGTCTCTGATACTGTAGATAACACCTGATGTCAAAATGTGAAATTTTGGAATGGAAGAACTTGAGTATGGTCAAGGAAGAAACTCCAGTTTGGTGAAAGACCTAAATGAATGTGATAGTCACACATAGGGGTGATACCTGTAAACTTCTTGTTATACTTCCTCCTTGAACACGTGTTCAAAAGTAGCAGGAAAAGAGTGAAAGTCCACATAGTTTGCCAGCTCCTTGCGACTGTCTTTCCCATCTCTGAAATTTTAAGCCTCTTCCTTTATTACCTCTTGCATAATTCACTTCTGAGGCAGGTGGGTTGTTTGCTGGGAAATGCATGTGGGTATTTCTGTCTAGATGGTACTTTGTGGCAGCTTTTTGTGCTGGTATGTTACTGAATGATAAGCAAAGAGTCCTTTTAAGCAGCAGTTGTTTGCTTAATGGCTTAGTAACAATATTTTACCACCTTAAACCAAAACCAGACAAAATTTGAATCTTTCAGAAGCTGAACAAATAATCATTAATTAGTCTTCGAAGCTTTTTGATTTTTGTAGTTAATGAAGTGCAAAGTAAATTAAGTCCTTATTTTTTTTTACATCATGCAGTGTATGCTCAAAAGCAGTGCCATGCAGATTCAAGCAGGGGTATATGTTTGCGCATTTACAGATAAACCACAATTTCTGAGTATACATGGTGCGATATTTTAAAATAGATATTTATATTTGAAAGTATTATTACACTTTCTATGAGTAGTAATACTCCGACAATATATGTCCCTAAATCCATGAAGAATTTCCTGGCAGACAGTCCTTAGTCTTAGGGACTCCTCATGTCTTTCTGCCCCTGATCGAAATATCTGCTGGAGTTTCTCTAAGACTACAAGATTTTCATGATTAAAGATGTATTTATTTTTTTTTTTAGTGAACAACTTTCAATATGTCATTCTAATTGACATATCTAATTTACATCAAGTCTAATTGATTTGCTTTACATTGGAGGTGAATGTGTATGCCTTTTAAGATAAATCTATAATTTCTGATGGAATTTTTTAAATCAAGTAAATGAGATCAAAACATTCTGGGATGCAAAATAATCTGGGGAACATTGCACACAGTCTGAATCAGAATGGACCTATTACCTTTAAAAGACATATAATAAGACGGACAAAACGAGTTCAAGAACTGAGGTATGGTACACTATTCATCTTCATAATGGCTTTAAAATGTATTAATTTTTTGCCAGGCAGTGGGGGCTGGCACACCTAAATTTGAGTGAAGCACATCCAGCTTCTGTAATGCTCGTGGGACAGACTGAAAATTCTGTGGGCGGTTGCATTTTATTTGTTTTGAATAATTTTTTTTAATTGAATTAAGCACACGAATGAGTATTGACTCAAAACGGAATGTATGCATTATTCATTTTAGTTATAAAAACTGATTTGTTTTACATATGTGTAAAGAAAATATTGACTATTAATACGAAATCTAGTACTGTAAGTGCCTAAGTGCATTGTCACGTGTTGCCACAAAGGATTTTGATAGCTCTGTATGCTTTGCTACTTTGAAACTGTGTTGCCCAGGCGAGAGCTGATGATGCATCTCCTTTCCTTCATTTAAGGACAAGTCAGAGGTGACTCAGAGTATAAATTCCCAGTCCCCCATTCCTGCAATATTTGATAAGCACCGATTTTCCTAGTTACGCAGGTTGATGATTGATTTCAGCAACATAAAATGGAAAGCGCAGTAGTTGAAAACTTACAATAAAATCCTTCGAAGTTAAAATTTGGTGTCCATTATTATGTTTTATACTTGATAGCTTATGAGATAAATAAGCAGGTTTTGCTTCCCTTAGATGCATTGTTTCATGGTCACTGCAAAGTGAATGGATGTCTCCATTAGAGTTAGTGTAGGGTATTCTGGAAGGGTTAGTATTTATATTTATTTGGACTTCATTTTTACGTGTTATGATTCTACTGTGAAGATTTCAGCTATAGGATAGATTTAACACTTAAGAGAATCTCTGCAAATAATGTCCTAGTGGTTAGTATGCAGAGGTAAGATTTCTACTGAGACAGGTCAGTTATTACAGCCACGAAAGACGTGTGTGTTTGCCCTGCCTGTTTGATCCTGAAAGGTTATAGGGTACCTACTTTGAAGTATGATTGTTGTAATGTGCATGGTTTATAATAAATCTGGCCGGAGATTACGAAGATTTTCCTGTTGGGTGTCTGCTGTGCTTTCTAGAAAGGGGCAAAATAGTATTTTATAAAGATCATCTTTCTGATGCTGCGAGAATCAAAGGGTAGCTGCCTCTGTCCAGTTTCTAAAGCAATAATACCCTCCCAACTGATAATATCCTAGATTTTTCTATTATTCATTGCAGTACCTACAAATACAACGTCATCTCTAAGAATAAAAGGGAACTGTAAAGTTTAGAATAATACACACAAGATTAGAATAGTAAGGTAGAATTCGCAGGATCAGCATGAAGTTAAACAAAAAATGTGTTGTTAATTTGGGTGTGTGCCTAGAACCTCTGTAGCACTGTTGATCCTATGAGATTTTTAAATTTTATTAATTAGCATGGAATTTTCCTAATTACCTTAAAAATTAACACATTTATACTGCATTAGGGTGATACACTATTAGCTAGTGTTCATCAAAGCTTCTGGGTACAGCAGTCTATGTTGTAATGGCTGTTGAGTTGATTGACCTGGTTTATCCATTGAGGCTGAAATGAAGTTGGATGGCTTCTTATCCAATGTCACTTTTATCTGTTGCTAAGAGTTTTAAATTTTCAGAGAACAGATAAAAATCGAAACAGCTCTCTTCTTTGCCAATGAACTGTTCCACTGGACCAGCAGATGACATTCACTATCTGGAAATAAGAGCAGGAAAGGATTTTAGTGTTCACTGTTCTGCTAACTCATATGGGCATAAAAACTAGTAACTCCTCCTGATAAGACATAGGCTACTGTTGATCAGTATATCATCAGATATATCAACAGAAAGCATGCTCAGTGTATCAAGATTTTTTTTGCTACTGGGTTTGTCGAATCTAACACCTCATTTATGAGAGAATTCTGCACTCAGGAATGTGGATAAAATAGGGAAACTTTGTGACCACCAGAAGATAATCTTATTAAAAAAATAAAACAATCAGTCATTTAGGTCAGATTACAAGATATGTTAAAATACAGGTGATCAGCATGTAGTGGCACAGGTAACCACTGAGGACTTAGAGCTGTCTTGTGTTCCAGGCTTTGAAAATTGATTGCAGTGTATTTGGATCTGATCTCAGTTCCACCACTAGCTGTTTTTTCCTGTGCTGGTCTCTTTTTGCCCTCATTTTTTTATTCTGGACCTTATTCCGGTTTCATCCTTCTGGTATTCCTTTGAGTTTTCCAGTTTTATTCCCTGAAACAGCTGTCCTGTGAACAAGGAATATTTAGAGCTTTCGATTGTCAATAAAAAACTTTTCACTATGTGAAAAATTACTTTTTTCAGGAAGTGGAACTTAAACGGATTTTCAAAGTTTTTCCTATAAAAAGTGAAAAACATACTTGTGACAAAAGGCCACTCCCTTGTCAAACCACTCTTCCAAAAACATTGAGGACATTACGGTTTTTAGATATAGTAACATAAAAAAGTTTTGAATATTGAGAACCTATCTGCTTTGGATGGAATATTCTATAAACTCTCAGTCTTCTGCAGATGCCTTGTACAGAAAGTGATGGTTTCAGACTGAAATAGCTATAAGCAGCTGAAAGCAAGTTTTTGTAGGAGGTGGCCAGGCAGTTTTCACGGTCTGCTAATGATAAACATGCAGGAGCTTGACATTGTTATTGAAAGGACATCTCTTCTAGAACTGAAACCCTAAGACTTATAATTCATTCTCTGTCTTTTCTGTTTTGGGATTTGGTGAATGTGATTCATCCTGTTTGGCTGATGGGACTTTTCATCAGAGCTGTGTATTTCTGTACCGGGTCCATCTTTTTGATGACAAGCTTGAAAACACAGGAAGCTATGCCTTCTATAGAGAGTCCTATAAGTGGATGTTTTTACTTGGTGACGTTGAGTGTGTTTCGTCACTGTCACCAGACAGAATCTCATTTAAGTAGAAAGGACTGCCAAAAAGACTGAGAGGTATAAATTTAAATGTAACTTGAACGGAGATGATGGGTTCAGTTTCTTTTAGGCTACTCCCATAAATAGGGGTACAAATGTTTTGCTTAAATTCTGTACTGAAATTAATTTTTTGGATCCTCCTATTTGGATTCTCAAAGTTAGGCATCTAATAAATGTGCTACTTTTAAAAAAGTTATGAACACCAACATCTCATTTTTTGACAATGTTACGAACTGTGGATGCTTTGTAAATCAGGCTGCTTAGTTAAGTGTTTTTTTAGGCACTGATGTGTGAATGTTTAGTATACAGTTACAGATCAAATACCTGCAAGTCCATTTCATACGGAATTTGGTTAGAAGAGAAATAAAAATATCCATGAGCCTAGAAAACAACTAGGAAGATTACAAATAACTAGGAAGAGAAATAAAGCTGAGGTAAAGCTGCTTATTCTTGGAGACAGAATTGTGTTTGCTGATGCGATTTATTATTCTTCAGTCTCATACTAATATTTATGAGAGGCAGAAGTTCAGTTTACACTCATATATGAGCAGGTCATACGTTAGGCTTGTTAGCAGTAGGTAGTCATCAGAGTAATGATAGCAGGACTGAGTTTTGCATCTCTGGCTCTTGCTTTCATTGTCATCACAGTGGAGTATGGCATGCTTGTAAATAATAATTCACTAAAAACTGAAATAGTGCATAACAAATACATCCAGTAGCCACAATTCAGTTGTGGGCTGGACTAGAGTTAGAGATATTTTTAAATAGCATTTAAAAAGCTTTGCTCAAAACACCTTTTTAATAAAGGGTATGATTATCTAATTTGCAAATCTGCCTCCCACACAGTAAAGCATAATTTACTACGCAAATATTACTACAGAAAATTAGTGTACACAATAAATACAGTTTAAAATGTCAGGAAGAATAAATAATTCTCAGATTTTCTAAATAATCCAGCAATTACTCCAGTAGTATATGCTTTAAAAATTGCAGGTGAGAATGACATTATTTTAATCTGTCTAATTTTGCTGACTGTACATGCTATTATAAATGATCACGAAGGATCAATAGAAAAAGTTAATAGTAATATATTATTTTTTTCTAGCAGTGTTAAATCTCCTTTTGAAATTTAATATACAATTTCTAGTTTCTTTCTGTTATAATCTGTGGGGTTTTTTTTTAACAAGCTACTTGCATATTAGGTTGTAATTTATGACTGACTAGATTGTCTAGACAAATAATTGACAATAAGACAAATCTTGTATACAAGAACTAGCAGAAAAAATGTTTTAAGCTCTAAGGAATACTGGAGATAGTATTTTTTACTTAAGTCGCCAGGTATGTTTTATGTTAAAAATTATTAAAATAGAACTGATTTTGCAAATATGTAAAAAAATTATATAAAACGAATTGTTCTGAATACTGCCATTGTTTATCAGAATTTTCCACTGATCTTCTGGATCAAAGATAAGTGATACAGATGCCTTGGACTATCCAAGGACCTCATTATATATTCTGTCACAAAACAAAAAAACCCTTTAGGAATATGAACTATTTTTCTATGCCTTCATTTAGAAAGTTACTGCAGCAAAGATGAATACAATAAAAATTGGTGAAAATGAAGGTTCAGGATTATCATTGTGGTTATTTGTGTCCTTTGAGACATCTGGTTTTGAGCACTGATCATTTTGGGGGCGTATACGTTGTATTCTGCTCTCAAATTAAGGATTTGTTATTATCATTAAACCACTGAAAATTTCCAGCTAGTTATAGTTTGTTTTGGTATTTAGTAAAAGTGCATTAGTGGGTAGTTGTTAGACATGCAGCAAAATGTCATCTTTAAAATTTTTTATTATTTAATAGTGTATTTGTAGTCTAGCAAACCAATCACTAAAATACCTACCCACACATTTGACCTGTTCTCAAAAAAGCCTGATATTGCAAACTGATTGCTACAAACTCTCATTGCAGTTCTACACTCTGCAGTCACTTTCTGGACTGGGCACTAAAAACTACTGTGTAATTTCGTAGAATCATTTAGGCTGGAAACTACCTTTAAGATCGAGTCCAACCGTAAACCTAACACTGCCAAGTCCACCACTAAACCATGTCCCTAAGTACATCTACATGTCTTTTAAACACCTCCAAGGTATTTCTGGTATCTTCATTTGTATGAAGAATAACTTAATTTTTCATATGCCTTCTTCTGTCTGTGTGTGAGGTAATATCAGAGATAAGGTAGCTAATCAGAGGACTGACAAAGACTCTGTGTTTTTCCTTACTCTATTTTAAGCTTTGAAGTGATGGAAAATGCACTGTGAATAAATTCTAGTGCACTTAAATGAAGATTTAAAATTACCTAGAATTATTATTTTTTTGGAAGGGGCTATTCAGAATGGGAACTGTTAATCTGAAACCTGAAGCCCTGTCTTCTAAATCCAGAGCCCTGAAAGCATCAGCATTAAAATGGACCGTATAGGAGTGAGCAGAGCTGTAACTGTCTGAGCTAAATATGGTGGCAGTTCTGCATCTGCCCCATGTCTGTCTGTGCCGTGATTGTTGTACGCTGTGTGCAGCCATGCCTGCTGGAGCTTCAGCAGAGCAGATCTGGGTGCGAAACTGCCAGGTAGGAAGAGTTCGATTCACACGCGCACCGCAAGCATCACTAGATGCATCTTCCTTCAGTTCTTAGGGGGAATGTATTGCTCTCTGAGGGCCACCAAGTGTGTAGGCGTTCACGCCAGAGAGATGAGGTGGAATAATGTGCTCCTCCCTCTGTCTTGAGCAGAAGAAACTGGTTCTAACATTCTGCTCGACTGTAAGAAGGGACCTCTTTCACTTACCTAAAGCAAGATGATCTCATACAGTCCTCCTTTATTACTCTGGCTGCTCAAAGTGTGTCTTACCTGCTATGAGAAGAGCTGAAAAATCTTCATTCCTCAGTTTTAATGAGGAGGGAAGAAAATGCTCATGGCTATCTTGAATGTAAAGGAGAACGGAACTGATGAAGGAGGAGTGTCCTAGTTATGCTGGCTTAGTCCCTGTGTGAAACGATGCAGGATTTTCCATGTTTTGGAATGTATAACCTGTAGGGTAGATCTAGTAGTAAAAAATTTTGACAGGTCACAAAATTGTATGAGAGACATATTCTGCCAGCAAACATCTTGCTTTAAATAACAGTAATAACAGTAGGAACACTGTTATAGAATCGTATCATCATTTGAGTTGGAAAGGTCCTTTAGAAGTCATTTAGTCTAACCCTCCTGCAATGAGTAGGTGTGGAGAATTTATTTGCTTATATATGTTTGTTTATAAGCAAATAGACACAGAAAATGTTGGCTCCTTTCTGAGCACAGTGTAAGGAGCATCTTCCTCTGCTTTGTTCAGACTATTGTTTGTCAGTCAGTCTTCACTGGGGAGAACTGCAGGTGAGCTGGACTGTCAGGCAGTTTCTTTCTGTGAGGCTTTCTAGAATGGAAAATTGTACTTGTGTTTACTGAGCAGAAACAACACCTTGCAACCTGTGATTTTTGAGTGTTCTCTTTCCTGCTTTGTAAAATAAGGGCTTACGATAGTACTTACATTAGGAAGATGTTTTGAAGACTGTTGGCCTAATGCTAGCATGAAAAGGACTGTTGTAGTGTCGGCGTAACTACAAAAGGAAAATGGTAACGAGAATACTTACAAGTAAGTAGAGGCCTGATTCTAAAAGAGTTGGCTTAAAAATATTTGATTCCAAAGTATAATTGAATAAATAAATAAAAATCTGATGCAAAATAGGGTGCTATTTCGTGCTTTTTGATCTGGCTAAAACTTTAATTTAAAATACTTTTTTTATATTAGTTTTATTGAAATATTAAATAGTGGAAGGTAATGAAAGATCTATTAATAAAGAGACTTGAATTACTGTAAAGTTAGGAGTGATGAGCAGCAAATTAATAAGCTATTAAGTGTGAGGTATTCTGAGTAAACTAACTTTTGAAAAAGAGAGAATGAAATGGTTTTGCAACTACCTTTTACAATTTAATGTACTGTACACAGTTTGAGTAAATGTGCAGTTTCACAGCTTTAGCAGTAAAAATAATTCATGGTGTAAAAAAAAAAAAAAAAAAAAATTCCAATAGACAGTAAAAGTATTCCTAAACTAAAATATGCAACTAACATGAAAAGGAAAAGAGAAGGAACATGAAAGAAGTTCTGGAGGCAAGAAAAGGTGTGTAGGAGTTGCGTATTCTATTAACAGAAGAAAAGATCCCCACACAAAGTCTAATTCTACTTTATTACTTGGTAACTTAGACATTGCTATTACAAACCTGTTTCAATTTTATTACCAATTTTTATGATAGTCTGGAAAATCAGCTTTTCAGTAGCTCAATGATTTTTTTCAGTCATGACAAGTTTTAGAAGTCTGTCTATTTTTATCCTGCTTAGAACAGAACACGGTGAAGTATACCACCCTGCAAGACTGAGAAAGCTACTGGCTTGGCCTTGACGTGCAGTGCCTTATGTTTCTGCTACAGAAGATGAATCTTGACTGAAGACCCTCATAAAGATGAGGTCTGGCTACAAGCAGTAGCCTAAAGACTGAATTTTGTTCCCCCCACAATCTGATCATCACGTCTAAGACACGTGTTCCATATGTTAATGTCCAAGCAGAGATTTCACCGCTTTGCTTGGCAGCCTTTGACAGTGTTTTCTACTCCCAGTGTGATTTTTTTTCTCCCTAATATCTAATTGTATAATCTTATATTGCTGCTCCAGTTCCTTTCAAGGAGCGCCTCTGAGAAGAGTCTGGCTCTATTTTCCCTGTAATCACCACTAGATTGGTAAAGAGAACTGTAAGATCCCCCTCTCTTCTCTCTCCTCCATGCAGGCTGATCGAGCTCAGCTTCCCCAGCCACATAGGATGAGTGCACCAGCCCTGACAATCATGGTGATCCTCTGCTGAACTTGATGCAGTTTATTGATTTTGGTCTTTTATTGAGAGGCCCCTAATGGGACCCAGTACCCCAGGTGCCAGCTTGCCAAATGCTGAGCAGAGGGGAAGAATCGCTTCCCTTTGCTTGCTGGCTAAGCCTTAACTGTTGCAGCCTCTATGTGGCTGGCTTTCATAGCCTCAAGGATATAGTAGATCTTTCAGATTTATGGAAAGTGAGAGAAAATAGAAGCATTGGAAAGTGCTATTGAGCAAATCTGTCACTAATGTGATCTCATGTTTTTGTTTCACCTAGAATGTTCCGCCTGATTTGTCCATCTGTACTTTTGTGCTGGAGCAGTCTCTGTCAGTACGGGCCCTCCAGGAAATGCTGGCTAACACAGAAGAAAAGGCAGAAGGGGTAAGTTATTGAGTATTCACTTTTTTCATCTTGCAGAATACAACGTTTTTTTTCCCGCAGGCCCATAAAATGCCAGACACTGAGACTGAAAACGGTATTTGGGAAATGAAGTGCAGGAACAGTCCCATGGATGATCCAAAGTGTGTGCTGTCCGTGATAATTTGTTCCAAGGACTAACTCCAACAGCAAGAGAATGAAAAGCACATCTGAGAGAAGCGGTGGTACCAGAGTAAGCAGATCCATGCTTCTAAATGGGGACCCCACTTCTCTTAGTTTGTAAATCCTGAAACCAAAAGTAAGCAAATCCACAGGAAAAAAATAAATTCAAAAGAACAGGTATAATGTCAAAAATCAAAGTCCAAACCCAAGGATGTGCAGTGATAACTGTGTACGACCATATATGTGCAGTAGAGCAACAATTTTCTTGCTGTTTATTCCCACCACATGCAGGCAGGAGAAGAAACTGAAGAGACTGTAGGGGAGTGCATGTTAAAGTAGTGCTATAGGGCAGAATAGAGCGAATGGAAAAAAATTAATCCATTTTCGAATACAAGCTATTGAAACTTTTTTCCATAACATCAATTGGTGAATTTTCTATTGGACTGTCTTTAGCAGAGTCTTGGGACCAACTGTTAAGTGAATATTTACTCTTAATACAGAGATCACATCCAGAGAACTTGGGATAAAGAACCAAGTTCTCTGCAGAATCGTTAGAAAATGTGAGCTCAAGGATTCTGCTGGGAAGAGGACAGGCTAAAGAGAGCTTTGTAGAAGTCTCAAGCAGAACATTTGCAGTAGTTCTGGACTATTTTCTGCACTAGATGTGGACAGAAAAAGAAGACGACTTTTGTAGGGCACAGTGACTGAAGGGACCTACGTACTCCGAGCTGGAAGAACCATGTTTGATGGTAATGTGATGTTTCCTGGAAACAGTTATTGATGTTTTCTGTGCATAATCCTGAAGGTTAGAGTTCTGGGCATTGATATCCGTGCCTAAAGAAAAGTGATGTCAGTTGTACTGATGTACTGTGCTCTGTACTCATGGGTCTTCTGACATGCGCACAAAAAAGGTACTGCAAAGTCTCTGCGTGTGGTCATTATGTGACATTGTCTGTGTCATTATTTTTCTTTCTAGTAGGTCTCCAGAAGCTAAGGTTAATGATAATACTAAAATGACTGAATACGTACTTGCTGCTAAATTAACAGAACTGACATTTAGTGTCTGTATGTAGTTTCTATGAAAAATATATAAAGATTTCCTTTGCGTTTATAGTTATTTATGATAGGGTTGGTACTTATGTAGTTTGAAATAACTGTTGGAACGTGTGTTTTGCGTTTAATGACTGATGTGGTTACTTTGAGTTTTATGAGAAGAGGTAATTTTGTGCATACGTCTGAAGCACTATATCTCCCTGAAGCAGCATCAATTTTTTATTTAGTATAGCAGTGTTTTCTTTCATTTAGGAGAAGAAACTATAGCAATTTATAGTAACAATCTCTCTAGAAACTGGATTCAATATGACCTCAGTTTTCAAATGGAAATAATCCTGCAAAGGGAGGTCTTTTCAGTCCTCAGTTACTTATTCCATTAGAAATCATTAAGACTGCTGTGTTTAAAAGTGGTCTCCTTGTGCTTCTTTGCTTTTTGTGGTGTGTAATCCCTTGAATGCTGTGTTTATATGATAGGTATTCTTATTATATAACAGGTAAGAGCAGTAATGAAACAGCTGAGTAATATGAACGAAATCTCATGCTGACTTCGGTCAGAACAATAAACAGCTTTCCTTCTGCTTAAGAAAGAATAACTGTGCGCTAACTGGATTTAATTTCAATTCTCCATTAGTACGTATTAAATGTGCAGGACTACCTCTGCAATAAATACCTACCTTTTTAGTGCAAGAATCCCAAAATATGAATTTCCATACTTGATGAGATTAGCAATCCATCTATCTGAGTATAGCTACTTCTCTCTCCTGAATCAGCTAAATGCTAGTATCAAAGGCAACAGTGGAAAATGAGTGAAATTTCATAAGAAATAATGTGTGTAGTGCTCTGTTTCTTCTAGACCTGGGCACTGAGTAGTTACTTTGTGCTCTGAGGTTTTATAATTTTGCTTTAAAATACTATGCTTAGCTCTGTCAGTTTATTAAAACATGGAAATTCACAGCTTGATTATATGCTCTTGGTTTAAAAAATAAAACCACAACCTATTTTGTTTGCTTAGGCAGCATTATTTACACTTTTCATTTTAAACAGGTAAATTTTTGATTTTGCTGGGGACTTGAGTACTATGTAAATGTACTACTTTTATTGTTAGTTTGCCCACAGAAAAGAACCATCCTGTGTGCAGAGAAAGGGAATAGTAAGTAATCATATAAATGAAGATTGTCAATAGAAGCGTGCTCAGAGTCTGGGCTGCGGTCTCTTCGGCAAGCAGAATTATAGCTGCTCTGTCCTAGAAGGGCATAAAGCCTAAGTATTATTTTGTAATTATTTTGACTTGGCTTTTGAGTGCAACTTTTTATTATTAGAAGAGCAGGTGAAATATGAAAATGGAAATCCTTATGGTTTTATAAATCATTACAGACCAGAAAACGCCTTCAGGTCATCTGTTCTCAGCCTGACCATTACATTTTGCCAGTGAGTCCTCTTTGGAGCAGAGTGCCTTGTTTTTCACTAAAGCTTTTGGGACTGAATGATCCTGAGAAAGCAAATCCACAGCTTTCTGGAATAATTTAGGAATGTTTACCACAAGAGGTTATAAGCGCGTTTTGCTTCTGATTCTTTTCACTCTGTTGGTTGTGGTGGTTTTGGGTTTGTTTTGGGCTTTTTTTGTTGTTTGGTTTGGGTTTTTTTTCTTAATTGAATCTTTATTTACTGCATTCAGGAGCTCTCTGACATATAGTACTTTCTCCTTGTCGAAGTGCTGAAATGCCATAGTCAAATCAGTTCCTGGAAATTTTCCCTAATTTTCTTCAGAAACGAAGCCTGGCCATCTATCCATTACTGTTCTTGTATTCAGTAACTTCTGAGCTTTCCAGACAATATAAACAATGTTAGAAACAGGGGTAGATAGTTATGTTCTTCCAGATGTGATGGATATTGAATAGGAGAAAGGGACCTGACTTTACATCCCTATAAGAGGAAAGGAAGGCAAAGCTGGCTATTTCACATTACCATCAACTGCTCTTGTGCTGGTGTACCTTCTGCACTGCTGTCTTTTGCTCAGAAGAGGTGCTGCAGGTACATGGGAAGGAATTTGCCAGGTTTCAGGTGTGAGGAAGGGATTTATAATTTTGTGGCTTCTTTCAGTTTTGGGTTTTAAACGTCTTTTTCATAAAAGTTAGACAAAAGACCTGTACATGGTATGCTATTACCAGTCTCACCTTTCATAACACAGAAAATTATTTCTGTATGTTCTATTGAGACTATCCTGCCTGTATATTCAGGGATTACCATAATTCTTACTTTCAATATGTCATGTCTTGTTGATACTGATGATTTATACAAGATTTTACAATGAGTAGTACCTTTAGATCCAGCATGCAGATTTCAGCCATGATATATAGCAGGCAAAGTAGGTGATGACACTGATTATTACCAGTTTCTTGGCCAAAATCAGGGCTGTCATGTATAATCTTGAGCAAGCTTACCTACTTTAAGTCTCTATTGATGGCATACAGGTGAATTTGCCAGGTTCTACAAAATTCTCCACCAGGTTGCTTTTCTATTGTGTGACAGTTCAAGAGCTACCAAAAAAAAGGTATCTAGACTTACTTGACATGGAAACACATCAGGTATTTGCTGAGCCGCAGTTGCCTCAGCAAATGATTTAGGCTTTTGTTTGAAAGTTTTTTGAAATCATCCTCAAGTAAACACACTGCATAAAAAACCTAGCTATTAAAATAAAAATTTGCCAAGAGGGTATGCAAATTAAAATGAAGTGTAAGGTAACCTTCATAAAGGCTATTGCTACTAACTCTTATTTGAAATATATTTCAAAGGTGGGTGTGGGTTTTTTTTTTCATATGCTTCAATATAAATGATTTTTTTCAAAAGGGAGAATTTGGGTATTCAGAACTGCTATCTGTGTTTAGATAACAAGTGGCTAGTTTGAACCTTCATTCTATTCTAATCCATTTATTGCTTCAAAGAGATCAAAAAAAAGTTTTGGGTACAGTGGCTAGGTACAGGAAATTAAATTAGCTTGGTGTTTAAAGGACATTTTACTGTAAGTGAAGCACAAAGTCATGTATCTTTTATATTGCCCTGAACAAAACCCTGCTTTTCTTTTGAAACCAATAAGAGCTTGTGATTCCTTGAGCTACACTTGCTTTGCTTGGGTTTTCTGAAATATATCCAGCAATCTCATGATATAAATAACATACTACTCTTTTACTTTGTGATGTCTTTTGTAGTCCTCCGAGATAATTATCATAAATGAGGTCATTGAAAATTGAAGACTCCTGGTTGTATGTTACATGCCATACCCTGGTGAAAAGACAAGATATCTATCTATCTATCTATCTATCTATCTATCTATCTATCTATCTATCTATCTAAAACATATAAATACATATGGTATGTGACTTGCTTTCACCTGTCAGCATGGTGTGCATCTGTGTGTGGATGAGAGGCGTTATATCCCATGCAGAGGATTGTTAATTGCACCTTTTCATTGGAGTGCTTGAGAACACTTGGTGTAAACTGTCTTTCACAGCAGCTTTAATTACTTCTGTCAGCAGTGGCAAAGCATTCTTCTCACTCTGGTCTATCAGAAGACAAGTGGGTGTCAAGCCACAATGTTGTTATTGCGTACTATCATTTTATTTTATTGTTGTGTACCATCCATCCACAGCAAAATCTCATTTCACTGGGAGAATGTAGAGTAAGAGACACATATTCTAGTGAGAGCTTCTGAAGTGCCTGTTTGCTGACCTGTGCTTTGTTCTGCCAACAGGAAGGGTGTTCATGGGCTTTCTTTAGTTCAGGTATATACAGAAGAGCATAAGACTGCTCTGGATTGTGTGTTGGTGGGGTTTTTTTTTTGTTTGTTTGTTTTTTCCCTCCAATTTTATTAGCAAAGTGGGTGGAAAGTTCAATTCCTCTGCTAGTGGCTGGGCTTCATGCTACGTGAATTGCTCACTAGTAGAATCACCTGCATGCTGAGGACAGTGTGCTTCTATTGGAATTGTGTTTTAATGACTCTTGCAGGACAGATGCACCAAACACTCTTATCCTGTATGGAACCACATGGATTTCTCTCAGTTACATCTGTGTCCTTTCATATCAAGTGTCAGCTTTTTGATTGCTTAATATAAAAAATATGCTACTGAAAAAAGTGAGGATTTCTTTGTGTGTCATCTGTACCAAGAAAGTGGATGTATATGTAGTGACAGTCAGTCTGACCTGGGTACCAGGGAAGGTCATGGAGCAGATCATCTTGAGTGCCATTACAAGTCATATGATGGGCAACCAGGGGATCAGGCCTAGTCAGTATGGGTTTACGAAAGGCAGGTCCTGCCTGACAAACCTGATCTCATTCTATGACAAGATGACCCGATTATTGGACAAGGGAAAGGCTGTAGATATTATCTACCTAGACTCTTGAAAAGCATTTGACACTGTCCTCCATAGAATTCTCATGGAAAAACTGGCGGCTCATGGCCTGGATGAGCATACGATCTGCTGGATCAAGCACTGGCTGGATGGGCGGTCCCAAAGAGTGGTGGTCAATGGAGCTAAATCCAGCTGGCGGCCGGTCACAAGTGGTGTCCCTCAGGGCTCAGTGTTGGGACCATTTCTGTTTAACATCTTTATTGATGATCTTGAGAAGAACATAGAGTGTATCATCAGTAAGTTTGCAGAGGACGCGAAGCTAAGCAGGAGTGTTGATCTGCATGAGGATAGGGAGGCTCTACAGAGAGACTTGGATGGATTGGATTGATGGGCCAACGCTAATGGAATGTACTTCAACAAGACCAAGTGTCCTGCACTTGGGCCACAACAACCCCATGCATCGCTACAGGCTTGGGGAAGTGTGGCTGGAGAGCTGCCTGGCAGAAAAGGACCTGGGGGTTCTAATTGACAAGCGGCTGAACATGAGCCAGCAGTGTGCCCAGGTGGCCAAGAAAGCCAATGGCATCCTGGCTTGTATTAGAAATAGTGTGACCAGCAGAAGTAGGGAGGTGATTGTCGCCCTGTACTCAGCACTGGTGAGGCCACACCTTGAGTGCTGTGTCCAGTTTTGGGCACCTCAATATGAGAGAGATATCGAGGTGCTGGAGCGAGTGCAGAGGAGGGCAACGAAGCTGGTGAAGGGCCTGCAGAATAAATCTTATGAAGAGCGACTGAAGGAGCTGGGACTGTTTAGTTTGAGGAAGAGGAGGCCGAGGGGAGACCTGATCACTCTCTACAACTACTTGAAAGGACATTGTAGAGAGGTTGGTGCTGGTCTCTTCTCACAAGTAATTAGCGATAGAACAAGAGGGAATGGGTTAAAGCTGCAGCAGGGTAGGTTTAAACTGGTCATTAGGAAAAAATTCTTCACAGAAAGAGTGGTCAGACACTGGAACAGGCTGCCCAGGGAGGTGGCGGAGTCACCGTCCCTGAATGTGTGTAAGACTCGTTTAGATGTGGTGTTAGGGGATATGGTGCAGGGGAGAACTTTGTAGAGTGGAGTTGATGGTTGGACTCAATGATCCCAAGGGTCTTTTCCAACCTAAATGATTCTATGATTCTATGACAATTTCTTTATTTTGAATGACACCACATACTAAGTACTAGAATACATCAGGAGAATGTAGGGCTCTCTAGCATTTCTATTGATCCGATTTTAAGCGCTGATTCAGGAAATCACACTGTATTTGTTCTTTACTTTCTGAATGTAAAACTTTGAGTAAACTTGAAGTCTTTTTTACTATTTGTCTTCCTAGACTTCATTACATAGGAAAAAAATTGGCTCCCATTTGCCTTAATATGCTTGAGATTTGTTTACTTTTATGCAAATTCAAATGTAGGGTTAACTCCTTTGTTAGTTTCTTGCAAATTGATCTTATTTGCCATATTGTCTACTGAACATTTCTACGTGCAGTTTTCCTCTTTTTTTTTCCCCAGTATTTGCAATGCAGATGTGCTTTTCTACCACTGTATGCTATGGAGATTTCCTGTGCTTGGAAACTCTCTCCTGTCCTCCTGGTTGGTACTGAACAGATGAAACACTATGAGCTCCTGAGGAATGGTCTTACATGGGGAGCGGGGTGGAAGAAAAAAAAGACAAAGGATCTTATTTTACATTTTCTCGCTCAGTAAAGACATTTAAGCACTTAACAAGAAATGCAGCATGAAGGCTTCATGCTAAATGACTGTGCTGGAGTCTCTCAGATCTGCTCTTTAACTGATTGCACTTGTGGCTTTCTCATGGACGTCGAGGTTCAGAGCTGGAAGTAGACTTCTGTCTGATACCTTTGGATGTTCTGCAAACCCACCTGAAGCTGGGGACTGGTCCTGAAAGCAGAAAACTGATGTGCAAGATGATGGGTTTGGAACACTGAGGCACTGTTGGTGTGGGTTTGAAGGCAGAGAGAACCAGAGCCGGTTCAATTCTGCCATTGAAGTGGAATGGAAAAGCTATGCATTTGAGGGGCAGATGGTGAAGATGACCTAACCCTTCCCTGAGATTGCAGCTTTGCACAGCTCCAAAGTGGAGTAGACACAAGAATTAAAACAAGAATTGATTCAGATTCCATGTGGTCCTAGGAAAGAAATGGAGAATAGCTGGACAAAAAGCTACTGACTGAAAATGACCTGTGTGGAAGTCACTGAAACTGGCACTTTGATGTAATGAGCTGCCATGAGGACAGCTGAGAAATATTGCCAGAGAGATTAGGATGGTGAACTCAAAGTGTGCTGTTGGGCTTTTAACTTGGATGAGAAAATAAGGGGATTGTCTGTTTCTATGCTTTTCACTAGTCAGTTCCAGAGATATTATGCCCATGGCATCTATAACCTAGAGTTAGTTAACATAAAGGATGTCAACATACTGATGCCATTCAGCAAAGATTCCTGCTTAAGTTCTGGAAGAGTTGGGTTGTTTTTCGTTAGTTGTGTCCCCCCCCTTTTTTTTAATGTCATTTAAGCACAGAGAAACTGGAAATGGTACAGTTAAATTTTTCTTTAGAACCACACAACTCATTTGTTGCAGTGCTTGGAAATGGTGTACTAAATGGTATTTAGGCAAAATAAAAGATAAATAGATTAAAAACCCCCAAATCCTCACATTCAAATGCTTTTACAGAATGCTGAAGAGTGTCAGTTTTGCTACACAATCCTGTGTGAAGCTGAGGTAGTCTCTTAAACTACTTATTTTCTGAACGCTACTACATGGTTCTCCAAAGCTATTAACACAGCAAGTTTTTAAACCAGGTCAGTCTAGCTAAGCAGTTAAAATCTGTAAGCTAAACTGTGATTACTGGTTGTGTTTTTTCTGGTTTTGTATGTCTTCCTACCTCAGGACTGATTTGTGCAGGTGTTGAGGATTGTAGCTGATGGAAGCTACACATAAAATGTAGAATAATGTTAGAAATTGGGTGCTAGGCATCTTAAGCTGAACTCCCTGGTTTGTGTATACTTTGATTTTAATGGATCTGTGCTTTAGATTCTTTAAATGTATTGATATGTCATCTGGGGTATTGTGAAAATTGAATTAATATTTGTGAGATTAGCATTACAGTAGCGAACATCATAAAATTGATGGCATTTAATCATTATGTCTTTAGAAGAAGTTGTTTTTTTTTTTTTAATCAATGTTCAGGACAATGGTTGCATACTGAGCTGTGATGAAATAATATATAGTAAGTGAGCACCCTCTCTTCTACCTATTGAATGAGGCAGAGTTGATGTTGAAAAGGTAATGGACATATGGAAGGCTATGTTATAAGACAGGACAGGAAAGCACTGAGATCTAGGTTGCAAGGTGGCTTGTCACTTTCTCTCTTTTTACTGTTTGCCTTAATTTTGTTAGCTTTTTTTCTAGTAAAATTTAACATAATTCTTTTGAAAATGCAAAAACTTCATACTTTAGCTTAGTAAAAAGAGTTTTGAAATATAAATTGTTCATGATTATATGTAATTCTTGTCTGTTGCAGCTCTTGTATTACTGCCAGTACACAGCGCAGCTTCACATTAATGTCACAGTTGAGGCAAGGCCTGAATAGTGTGATACTCAGACATTGTGAAGCCCAAGACCTTACATTAAATAAATGATAACTTTAATTTTTGCCAAGGTATACAATTATATTGAGAATGGAAATAATAATTATGCAATATTTTTAATAATAATAATGATTTTAAATAATGCTATCCAAATATAATATATATGAAAATTATCCAAATTTACATTTGTGTTACAGTGGCTTTTTGTAGGGATAGCTTTCTGCTTGGTGGATGCAAAATTTCAAAAATAGAGGGATCCTTTGTCTCATCTTAGTGGCTTATAATAGCAAGTTTAAAGAATATTTAGATGCTCTCAGTGTAGGAAATGCACAGCAGCGCTCTACAGCCTGGGAGTATGGCAGATGTTAATGATGTCTGCAGTGCTGCTATCAGGCAGCTCCACAGGACCCTCAAAGCAGCTGCAGCTGGAAGATTACACAGGGGATCGTTCCTCTTGAAATGTGTTCAGTGTGCTGATCCTCCAGGAGGTACCGTACCAATACCTTCTGTGGTGATTAAAAAAAACCGCCTAATCTTCAAATTCAGTCAAGGTTTTCTTAATGTAGTTTTGTTTCTAACTCTCCTTATCTTGTAGGGTTCAGCACCTTGGTGTGCTTTTGATGCTAATGATGCGCTATATGCATCCTTGACTTCTGTATTGTTCAAGTTTGGATGTGAATAGTCCACCCCAAAGAGGTAAGGTTTGAGTGGCAGCAACATGGGTAGCATTTGAAAGAAAAGAAGAGGTAGAGCTATGATTGTGAGACTGAGTAGGACTGAACAGACTGGATTCCTGTCCTGAACAGGAAAAGGGAAGAAGCTGAGTTTGGGGAGGAGCAGGGTTAATCTCTGTGTTGCTTGTGTGGTGTGTCAGAGTTGATGATAAACATGCACGGTTTCCTGATGGTTGTTACTGAACATTGCTGCCGAACAAGTCAGGATAGGTACTATAAGCGTGAGGATACATCTGCAGGTATATAACTGCATCTTCACATGGCAATTAGAAATTTGAATCCATGGTAGCTACATCACAGTCTCATCTACAATAGCTTTGCAAAAATTACTGTTCTGGTGAGAACAGGTGTTATTTCACACCTAACAGCTATTTGTCAGTGGAAAAATTATTTCTTTTGATGCCCAGCCATTCCTTAGCGACTGTAGTAGTGTTGATTCACTGAGAAGGTATGGTTTCGGGTGTTGGAAGGTCTTGCTGGAGAGCCATCAAATGTTTTGTTTCAATAACAATAGTAAAACAAAGCCTTCCGAGCAGGTGAGTGTATTGGTCTGGTTTAAGTATTTAAGTACTACTGTAGTGTGAGAGTTACACTACTCCAGGTCTAATGCTAACAGTCAGATTTGTTTTTTGTTTCTCTCTTATCATAGAGAATTACCTTTTTTTAATTTACCTATGAGGATGGCAACAACTCTTGAGTTGGGGATGGGGGGAAGGAAAGTGAAAGAAATGAAGGGGTAGAGGACCAGGGATGTAAGTGAACAAAGGCAGAGAACAGGAAGCAGCTCTATTTGCAAAGGTGAGATTCTGCCTCTAGTCTGCCGGTGCCTGATTTATAGCCTAGGCTGGGACCTGAGCACAGAAGAGGCAATGAACCCCTGCTCTTCACAGGAGCACTGTCCTGTCTTTTTGAATGGCAGGATCATCCACCTCAGCTGAACTCACTTCAGAGCAGCAGGGTTGCAGGGCTTGGGCTGAGCTCAAAACGCAATGGGAGCTATAAATCAAGATCTTGCCTCGGAGTGCATCAGGGTCACTCACCTCTCCTAAACTGGGATTTTTCGTTCTGAGCATTTGAGCTGCCACTCTGCGGGCAGGGCCTTGTCCTAGTGAGGGTCAGGACAGCAGGCTGCTGGGCAGCCCTGGCTGGGAAGGGAGCTGCTGACCACAGCAGCCCACGCTGCCAGCCTGCTGAGCCATGGTTTGTCTCTGGGGTGGGTAGTGGGTCCCGCATCAGCAGGCTCCATTTTTGGAGTGTCTGCAGGATCTCAGCTGCAGTAAATGCTCCTGCCGAGTTGCTGCACGCAGCCTGGAATGAGTCCTTCCCCTTCAAAAGCACACTTGTTAAATATACATATTTATATGGTGGAAAAGGACCTGAGGGTATTGGTAGACAGCTGGCTGAATATGAGCCAGCAGCGTGCCCAGGTGGCATGAAGGCCAACAGCATCCTGGCCTGCATCAGAAATAGCATGGCCAACAGGACTTGGGAAGTGATCATCCCCCTGTACTCAGCACTGGTGAGGCTCCACCTCGAATGCTGTGTCTAGTTGTGGGCCTCTCACTACAAGAAAGACATTGAGGTGCTGGAGTGAGCCCAGAGAAGGGCAATGAAGCTGGTGAGGGGTCTAGAGCACGAGTCTTATGAGAGGTGGCTGAGGGAACTGGGGTTGTTTAGCCTAGAGAAAAGGAGGCTGAGGGGGAGACCTTACTGCTCTCTACAACTACCTGAATGGAGGTTGTAGTGAGGTGGGGGTTGGTTTCTTCTCCTGAGTGACAAGTGATGGGGCAAGAGGAAATGGCCTCAGGTTGCACCAGGGGAGGTTTAGATTGGAAGTTTTATCCCCTCATGCACTGCTTTTGTAAGGCCTTTGATCTTGATCCATAAGTAAGTTTTTGATGAACATGTGATAGTTGCTGAGCTCTGAAGATTGTTTTCCCTTTCGCTAGCAGTCTCCTCTTTCTGCCTAGGCTTCAGCCTTTTCCAGTGTTTGCTGTTTAGATAGTTATTTGCCCTTTAGTCCTCCAAATAATTGTCATTCTCGTTGTGCATAAATAGATAAGACTTTATTTTCCTTTTTCATGTGATGGTAGTAAAAACTCACTCCTTACTTTTCTTTATGGAAACAGTGTACTTCAAAATAGACAGAGCAAAGCAGAGAAACTTGAACAGGAGACACTCAGGCTGCTACAAGTAAATCTGACTTCTATTAGATTGGTTGTTGTCATCTGCTGTAGACCTAATTCATTTGGTTTATGAAGTCTTGTATTGTTGTATATGATTTTTGTAGTTCATGCTTATTGGTGCAGATACTGCTGATGGTGTGGACTGTGCTTGTAATTATGGCAGTACACGCAGCTTCCACTCCTGAAGCAGCCTTTGGTAGCCAACAGTCTGTTGATAAATATGCAGAGCACTTACTTTTCTTGAAAGAAGTTTCTATTTAAAAAGTCTTGGGATGAGTCACAGAAGATAATGGTACATACAGAGCAGAAGGAAAGGGACAAATCTGGAAATCCTGTTTTTTCACAGTTTTTTTTAATGGTGATTATTTAATGTGGTAAATTCACGTAACCTAGTGTATATGTAGGTCATTTAGCAGCAGACTACTTTAGTTAACTGGGTATTTGTGCTTTTTTTCTCTTTGTAAGATTCCATTTCCAGGTGGTGTGTGTTTGTTAGTTTATGAGCTCTTTACTGTGTATAGCTCTACTTCTTCAAAAGAACTTGTGCATTTGTCCAAATTGTAGTAATGTTAGTAACTGCTAAATCCTTTGGCTGTTCCAAGGAATTTCAGGTGAGGCTTCTTTTTCTCTCTCCTCAGCTATGTGTCACTACTTTTTAGGTATGTTACTTAGTGAAATACAAAGCCTTCATTTTAAAGTAAGAACTTATTGGTGGGTTTGGAGATCTTCAGAGGAACATATTAGGTAGCCAGCATTTGCCTCTGCCTAGAAGGAAGACCACCTCTTTCTCTAATGATCCCACAGGGTGCAAATGCTGAGTGCTTTCCCAGTTTGGTTTGAAACTGGAGTCAACAACATTTGAACGGAGTATTTAGCAGACCATTTTTCCGAAGTCCTGGAACTATGTAGAGTATACAGTTGAGAGACTTTACTGTTTGCTATTTTTTAAAGAATGGTATTTGGTAGGTTTTTGAAATTCTGACATTCAAATTTCCCAGTGAAAATTTGAGGCAAATTGACTTGATATTTAAATACTTCATGCATAGTGAATTTACTTCCCCCCCGCCCCTTTTCCTCTCCTATACTTGTAAATGCATTGTATTGGGTAGCTTAATATGTGCTAAAATATATTTAGAGATTTTTACACAGAAATCAAGAATTTCAACACAATAATCTCAGTATCTTGGTATTGAGAATAATTTGTTTCAGATGAGAAGTATTCTTGTCTCTTGATTACTTTGGTGGTTCACTAAATTTTGTGAAATATTATGTTGCCAAATTTTTTTTTTCTCTTTAAGGAAGTTATTCTATTGTTGGGGAGTGATGAAGATTTTGTAGTTCCATTCAAATTTTGTAAGGTCAAGGAAAAAGTTCTGAATGTTCCTATTAATTTGGGAGGAATATGCCATGACCAAACTTAAAGTGTGTGAACTCTTTTTGTTTGCACTTAGGTTCGGATAGGAAAAATAGTCTTCGTGTTTCACAGCTAAGTGTGTAAGACCTGTGAATTGATTGTATCATAATTCATAGAATCACAGAACGGTTTGGTTGGAAGGGACCTTAAAGATCATCTAGTTCCAACCCCTCTTCCATGGGCCAGGACACTTCCCACTGGACGAGACTGCTCAAAGCCCCATCCAGCCTGGCCTTGAACACTTCCAGGGATGGGGCATCCACAGCTTCTCTGGGCAACCTGTTCCAGTGTTTCACCACCCTCACAGTCAAGAATTTCTTCCTAATATCTAGTCTAAATCTACCCTCTTTCAGTTTACAACCATTACCCCTCATCCCATCACTATACTCTCTGATAAAGAGTCCCTCCCCATCTTTCCTGTAGGTCCCCTTTAGATACTAGAAGGCTGCTATAAGGTCTACCCGGAGCCTTCTCTTCTCCAGGCTGAAGATTGCATACTGGTGCTAACACATTTCTTGTAATCTTTTGGTACATATTTCAGACAGTGAATACTACAACTAACCCACTCATTTAACTTGATGTTGTAGCCCTACATTCCCTATACCCAGACTTGACATTGCTCAGCCTTTTTATAGTGTTTCTCCACTGAGGAAAATAACATATAGGAAACATCCTTATATGCTATTACTGCTGGAAGTACGAGACTCCAGTGCTTCTTGTGGCTCTGAGTATTGCAAGAAGCTGCAAAGTAGAAAATAAAACTTTATTAGGGAACTGAGACCTTTGTGTGGAAATGACAGTTAAAAGAAAGAATTGCTCCAGTTCAATGCTGCACACTGTTTAGCCTTTTTGTAGCTCAGACGTCTGCACCTGCCCAGCTTGCCTAGTCCATTCTTAACTCATTAATAGAGTGGCATGGGTTGAAATGAGAAAGAGCGCATGCAGTAGACTTTCTGCTGAGATTTCTTCTGAAATCCTTTTCCTGCTTTTTCCAGTGAAATACAGATCACTTTCATAGATGATTTCAGGATTTTTCTGGCTTGATGTAAAACAGTAGAGAAAAGAATGCCTTAACACAGAGACCCCTTCAGGACATTTAAAAGCTCAAGCAAGGGATTAATGGGATAAACTGATTTGTTGATCTTCACAGTAAAATTTGATCATTTATGGTTGATACAGTTTCAGTGAAGTACAAAAATTCTCTTGTTATAGGCTAAAACATTTAGGAAAGCATTTCTGACCTTTTTTCTTTTTTTTTTTTTTTTTTTTTTTTGGTCCTTCTTGTCCTTCTTCTTTCTTCCTGCTGGACCCCCCCCCCCCCAGCATCTATTGTCTTGTTTAGAATGTCTTTTACCACAGGCCACTCTTTGAAACCTTTTGTGGGTAGGACAGTGTTTAGGGGCTTTTTTTGTAACTTGAAATGCAAATCTCCTGAGGATTTGGAGAATACAAATATGGATGGTGGTTTGAGTACAATACAGTAGGAAGCATTTTCTAAATTCTTTATCTCATGCTTATTCTGCATGTATTTAAAGCAGTTAGCAATTTTTGGTTCATGGCCATCTCCTTTTTATATTCTAACTGCATTTCATGAAGGGAACTTTCAGCACTTTTGCTTCTTAATTCTGGGCAGATTTTTCCTTTCCATCAGCCTCCTGTTTTTCTTTTGGCATATTGGATCAGTTCAGACTGCAGGCAAGATTAGACTAATCAAGAAGTCAGATTCAGAGAGCCAAGTATGAAGGAACCCTACTGTAGTTGGGATTTGGAAGGAGCTTCCTGAAAATGAGATCAGGAAGATGGTGATTAAAGGGAGTGATACAAACACAGAACATTTACCTGTGCCTAAGTGAAGACTTCAGTCTGTGAGGAAATGCTTAGCTAAAAGTTTCATTTGTTTTTCAGCTTGGTGTAACCAACTTCTTTTGCCCCAATGCATAGTTCAGTGAGATTTTAATAAATAGAGTGGTATGCAGTGAATTAATTATCTTTCTAATACAAACCTGACACTGATTTTTAAACTGATTTCAGACTCAGTAATAAATATAGGTATATATCAGCAATAAAAGATAGGTATCTGTTTCTTCTGTGTTGGAATAGCTTTTTTTCCTGTTTTTTTTTTTTTTTTAATTCTTTTGATAGCCTTTATTTCCTTCATTTATGCTGTTATTTTTGATCTGCTGTGTATTTTTCCACATCTGTGTTTGATAGTTTTTATACATTGTTGTCTCATTCCTGTTACTGACAGAAGATCTTAATTTTGGAGCACAATTGATTGATCAGTATACAGCCTGGTTATTGACACAGATATCTGACTTTTCTTTCCTCCTTTAGTAACATTAGTTCCAGAGTGTCCTTGTTTTCCTCTAGATGTCCCAGTCTTTTCCCTCCCCAATACAATTATGTGCAAAAAGCATTGAAATACTGACAGAAATAATTCCTGGACAACATGAGAAAATAGCCATGAAACAGGTATCTCCATTAACTTTTATTTAAAAGTCTCAGTTATATCATGGTAAAGCACTGTAATTAATGCTAGGAGTTTTTCAGATTTGTACACTCATAAATCCATGTCAGACCTTATTAAGAGAATGAAAGCATTTGATTGCACGCATCATGTGTGCACTCTAAGCTAAACAGTTTCTGTAATATAAAAAATTTTAATTTCACAACCTCTACTCCAATATTTGACAACTTCATTATTCAGGAAAATACTGTCTGCGGATACCCATCAGTTAGGCAGAGTTCCAGCTAACTTGCATCATGAGCTTATTAACTCTCGTCTAATCATCCAGTCATGGCTGATTAATCTCTTCTCCTGGTGCCTTGTTTTAATAAAATCTGTTTTCCATGCCACTGACCAGCAAACTGCTGTCTAATTTTATGTGTGGGCTAGTCTTTGCAGAAGGGAGCAAAATACAGCCCTTCTCCACTGATCCGAAGGGCATTGTGTGAAGGAATCGTTACTTGCAAGTGTCTTGCATGTATAATTCTCCTTTTGTTTTTAAGGGATGGTAAAACCATGTTTTTCCTCACAGAACTAAAAAGGTTTCCCATGCTGTGGGGAAGGAATGGAGGCATTTTGGGATGGGAATGCAACTGTAGCTGGTGGATTTTTGGATATTCAAATCATCTATCTCCAACTGTGGAAGTCTGAATTCATTAATTACTTTGTATTAGTAAGCAGCAAGATAACAAGGAGAGCTGGCAGCTTTATCATTTTCTCAGCATGGGGGGAGGGGAAAGTAATTTCATCCCTCATGCAAATGGAAAAAGGTAACACTCCCTATTTCTTTTTGTAAGTGTTCTCTATACTAATGAATAAGCCAATTTATCAAGGTACTTCCTTAAAAAAAAACCCAAAAACGACTGGCAGTTAAATGCAGTCTTGACAGTTTTAACTCTCTGATTTACACTACAGTAGCCTAGTTAATAACATATCTGAAAGCTAACAACAGTTTCTGTGACTATGAGAGGCTCAAAATGTTTTCAGGTTTGCTAACAGAACCCCCACATGTAGGAAGAGTGAGAAACGAACCAGAACCAGAACTCTCTTAGTATAACGAACCAGAGCTCTTTCCACTTCCTAGCTCTGTCCAGAAAGTTTTCTCTTTTGACAAGCAGTAAGGCAAGAATTATTTTTTTTTCAATCAAACTTTTGAGCAAACAGTCCAAACTATAGCTTCTTATTTCTGTAGTTTATTTGAGTGTTTTCATTAGTCTAAGGTTTGTCTACAGGTGCCAGGCATAACTCACTGAAGTACCAAAATACTGCAGCAGTAATTTTCTTTGGAAATTCTTTGGCTAAGCCTTCATCAGATAGTGGTGCGTCATGAAGAGAGACAAAGCTGTTATGTCCAACAATGTTAGCTTGTACTTACTAGAAGGGCTGCCCTTCCAAACTTTGAATTTGCATAACCTAAATGCTGCTTACTGCAAAGAAAGAGAGAGTAAGAAATGGGAGAGTGCAAAACTTTTGCAGATAAAACAAATACTGTCATTTTCTCCTCAGTGCACCTTATTTAGCATCAGAGGTGATTGTTAGCAGGCCATTTCAAGTAAGGCACAAAAACTTGGCTTTGATCAACTGCACTTTGATCAAATGTAAGTACTGGAAAAAATCAAGACGTGCAGGCACAGTATTTTTACATTCTGCTTATCATCAGGGAGAGGCAAGGATAGGAATAAAGTCATTATCTATTTCAAATCACAGAATCGTGACAAGCAAATATTTCTAGCCTGGCACATGGGCTCTTCTTTTGAGTGTGCCGTATTTGGAATGAGGATGTATGAGGACGTATGGCATAAAAGCAAACATTTTTATCATCTCAGACAAGTTTCCTATTTTGGAGGTAGATGGCAGGCCTTTTTCCAGCCTTACCCTGACCATTGGATCTCTAATGTGTTTTCTTTCTAAAGAGTTTTCTTTCCAAGATGATGGTCAGTAAAAACTGACATATGTTCTCAGTTTCCTCATCTGAGAAATGGAAAAACAAGATCTTATTTTTTTAATAAGATTTTCTTGCTTCAGTTCAGAAAAATGAGTATAAGTGTAGAGGAAGATGTAACATCCACTAGCTGGAATGCAGTATTTCACTGAGATTTCAGGTCACAGTCCCATCTGTGGATCACAGTGGTATATCTGTTGCAGTTTTCATAAATAGTTGTAGATAATGTAATTAGCCACAGTCAGCTAAGATTCTCCTATACTGTGTGGAATAAAATTCCTTAGTGTTTTTCTGTGTTGCTCAAGTAGATGAAAGAAAACAGAATACAGAAGCCAGAGTATGGAATTGTAGGCTGTTGCACAGCTTAAAGTAGTTTTCTTTACAGTTGTGTGCACTGGTAGTTAATGTTGCTGTATCAGTGGATGTTCAGCACGTGTTCTGTGAGCTTGCTTTATGTCAAGATTTAAGAAGCGAGTTTGTGAATGATTCCTCATAATGGTGAAAAGGTCCATCTTCAGTTCTCTTGATCTAGGTCATGACTCCTTATGACAAGAGCAAAGAGAGGTAACAGAACTACATTCCTGCTGTTTTGACTAGCTTTTATGGTTAATGTAGTGCTGGATATCTGATGGAAATCCAGCCCTTCAGTTTGGATTAAATGCATTTAAAATGAAAGCTTGTCTGAAAATAGAGAGAAGAGAAGTCAGAAAATGCAGGTCATTCTCTGAAGTTTCTGCATTAGCATTGCAGTAAATGATTAAATCATGGCTGTATGTTCTTTTTACAGGGCTTCTTCCTGCAGTTATGTGAAATTCTAAGGGGAGGTATTAAGACTCTGTAGTATAGTGTTCTTACCTAGTTCAAGATGTGAAATTATTTTGTAATTCTAAATGTCATCTTTGATCTTTTGCTTGATTCTTAGAATGTAATTTTGCATCCTTGTTTTTTCTCCTTGTAGCACTGCCTGTATTCCTTAGACATACGGATGTACGCGTGCCATACCTTTTTAGTATCATAAAGCACTATGCTCTACTTTGAAGTGTCATATTTTCTACTGCTTAAATTAGTTATGTTGATGGCTACTTGCTAACGGTAGCCAGTGAAATATTTTTTTTAAGTTGAGGTTGGTAGCTTTCTGTAGAATGATTAATTATTGTAGTATAAGTAGCCCACAATCACTAAGGAAATTTTAGAGACATTGTATCCTTCACCCTTTTGGTAACTCTGGTGTTCTTGTGGCAAGGTAGTAATTTTCCATACTCAGAACTGTCAGGTGGCAATGAACCCACTAAATTTTGATATCTAGTGTTAGCCAGTGTTATGTTCTTTTTTTCTGGGAAAGTCTTCTGAGTACCCAGATACATGTGAAAGGAATATTTCTAAGTAGTGTACTGCATTTAGGGGATATATGTTTTAAGATGGATTCTGCTTCCTCTACTGGAGGAAATATTGTGAAAGTAGGTAGTCTTTAGATAAAGAAAGTGAGAAAAAATAGTAAATACCTAACTAACAGTTTTCTTTTTCCAAACAATATCACTTTAGTGATCAGGAGAGAAGATGGGCCAGAAGAGGAATAGTTACTGAATTCCATGGATTTGGATTCATTGTGACAAGGCAAAATTTACTGTGCTTTATAAGACAAATGATTGTACTGTTCTTTCAGACTGTGGTTAACATAATGTATGATTGAAATAAAGTAGTTTACAGTGTAAGATACCACAGTGAGAGGGTGTATATAGATGTGACTATATAGGGTATATATAGATGTGACTGCCAATCCCTGCCTACCGTCCCTCTCATCCCGACTGGAAGTTTTAAACCTTCCTAGACCAGTTGGAAGATCTGTACTTCCTAACAGGTCAACAGGTCAGCAAAACCTAGGCGGAGTAACTTATGGTAAGAAAAGGTAATTCCAAGTCCAAGGAACATTAAGTGCTCCTTGGTTGTGATGGTTGGAGACTATCTTGGGCATAGCGACCACAAGATGATAGAACTTTCGATTCTTGGAGAAGTAAGGAGGGAAGTCAGCAGAACTGCTATCTTGGACTTCTGGAGGGCAGGCTTTGGCCTGTTTAGGAAACTGCTTGACAGAGTCCCTTGGGAGGTAGTCCTGAAGGGCAGGAGTCCAGGAAGGCTAGACATTCTTCCAAGAAGGAAATCTTCAAGGTGTGGGAGCAGACCGTCCCCATGTGCCAAAAGATGAGCCATGGGGTAGAAGACCAGTCTGGCTGAACAGAGTGATTTGTCTGTAACTCAAGGGGAAAAAAGAGAGTTTATGACCTTTGGAAGAAGGGGCAGGCCACTCAGAACTACAAGGATGTTGTGAGGTTATGCAGGGAGAAATTTAGAAGGGCCAAAGCCCAACTAGAACTTAACCTGTCTGCTGCTGTAAAAGATAATATAAAATGTTTCTGTAAATATATTAGCAACAAAAGGAGGGCTAAGGAGAATCTCCATCTTTTATTGGATGTAGGGGGAAACATAGTGACAAAGGCTGAGGTACTTAATGCCTTCTTTGCCTCTGTCTTTAATAGTAAGACCAGTTGTTCTTGGGGTACCCAGCCCCCTGAGCGAGTAGATAGGGGCAGGGAGAAGAATGAACCCAAGGGGAAACGGTTAGCAACCTGCTACACCACTTAGACACACACAAGTCTATGGGACTGGATGAAATCCAGCTCACCAAGCCATTTTCCATCATTTATCAGTAGTCCTGGCTAACCGAGGAGATCCCAGTTGAGTGCAAGTAGCAAATGTGACGCCCATCTAAAAGAAGGGCTGGAAGGAGGATCCGGGGAACTACAGGCCTCTCAGTCTGACCTTGGTGCCAGGGAAAGCACATGCAGGACAACCAGGTGATCAGGCCCAGTCAGCATGGGTTCATGAAAGGCAGGTCCTGCTTGACTAATCTCCTTCTATGACAAGACGACTGGCTTAGTGGATGAAGGAGAGGCTGTGGATGTTGTTTACCTGGGCTTTAGTAAAGCCTTTGGCACTGTTTCCCACAGCATTCTCCTGGAGAAACTGACTGTTCATGGCTTGGACAGGCATACACTTCGCTGGGTAAAAAACTCTCTGGGTGGGCGGGCCCAAAGAGTTGTGGTGAATGGAGTTAAATCCAGTTTAACGGTCACAAGTGGTGTTCCCCAGGGCTCAGTATTGGTGCCAGTTCTATTTTAAGATCCTTATAAATGACCTGGACAAGGGAATCGAGTGCACCCTCAGTAAGTTTGCAGATGACACCAAGTCGTGTGGGAGTGTTGATGTGCTTGAGGGTGTAGGATGGCTTTATAGAAGGATCTGGACGGGCTGGATCGATGGGCAGAGGGCAATGGTTTGAGGCTCAACAAGGCTAAGTGCCGGGTCCTGCACTTGGGTCACAACAACCCCATGCAGCGCTACAGGTGTGGGGAGGAGTGGCTGGAGAGCTGCCTGGCAGAAAAGGGCCTGGGCGTGTTGGTCGACAGTCGGCTGAATATGAGTGAGCACTGTGCCTGGGTGGCCAAGAAGGCCAACAGCATCCTGGCCTGTATCAGAAATAGTGTGGCCAACAGGACTGGGGAAGTGATCATCCCCCTGTACTCGGCACTGGTGAGGCCCCACCTCGAGTACTGTGTTTGGTTTTAGGCCTCTCACTACAAGAAAGACATTGAGGTGCTGGAGTGAGTCCAGAGAAGGGCAATGAAGCTGGTGAGGGGTTTAGAGCACAGGTCTGATGAGTAGCAACTGAGGGAGCTGGGGGTGTTTGCCTGGAGAAAAGGAGGCCTTATCACTGTCTTACAACTACCTGAAAGGAGGTCGTAGTGAGGTGGTGGTTGGTTTCTTCTCCCGAGTAACAAGCGATAGGATGAGAGGAAAGGGCCTCAAGTTGTGTAAGGGGAGGTTTAGGTTGGATGTTAGGGAAAAACTTCTTCACAGAAAGGGTTGTCAAGCATTGGAACAGGCTGCCCAGGGAAGTGGTTGAGTTGCCATCCCTGGAGTTATTTAGGTGATGTGTAGATGTGGTGCTGACGGACATGGTTTAGTTGTGGTTTTGACAGTGTTATGTTGATGGTTGGACTCAATGGTCTTAAAGGTCTTTTCCAACCTAGATGATTCTATAATTCTATCTCTTTGCATGCATTCGTAGTCTTTCCCGTATGACCATCATGTAGGTGTCAAGCTGTAGGGTTTGACAAGTGTACATGTTCAGGTGGTTGTTCTGAGAGACTATTGAATAAAGGTGCCTTTGTGCATATGCCAAAGCCTGTTGCTATTTAAAGATGAGTATACCAATGCAGATTTAGTGTGTACATTTATAAATACTTGGCAAGTACTGCACTTGCCTCTTGAAGCTAATTGGTGTCCATTAAAATAAAATGAATGGACAGTTCAGCGATTATAAGGCACTTGATTGTACAACTGATAATGTATGTTGAGCTTTGAGTGAATTTTTCTGACACCAATTGTGGCAGCCCTATTCACTTAGGTTTTGGGACAGTGAGAGCTCAAAGCAGGACAATAAAGTGTGAATCAATTCAGCTCTTTCTAGCATTGTCACAGAAATTGCTTGTAATGCTATGTTCTCAGTGCACATATAATTTTAACAAAACAAAAGATGTATCAAAAGCAAGATAATAAATGAAAGACTTGTACATGAATCAAACTTGGGTATTCCTTACTCATTTTTTTTTAAAGACATCGTAGTTGCATTTTTGCTTTTAGAAATAATTCATTGCTTGATTTTCTAACTTAGCAACATCTTATTGTTTCTTTTCTTACTTTGCGCCTGTTTTAGAACACTAGGTGTTTTTTAGGAGGGATTTTTGTGGCTGTGGTTGATAACAAAAGTCACCGTAAAGATTATTTAAAAAAAAAAAAGAGGCAAATCACAGAATTTCTGTTATAAATCTAAATGCAGTCCAAATGTCAGGAGAGAAGTAGGAATTCTCAAATTAACAAATGCTTATACGTGTTTCATGTTAATTAGTTGAGAGTTCAGATGGTGTTTTCTAACCTTTGTGTGCTAGCAGGACTGAACAATATTGAAAATATAAAACTGCATTTTAATTGAAATGTATACGAAAAAAGCGAGAAAATTTACTTTGAATAAAACTATTATAATAAACGAAAACTAGATACATTGCCTTTTATTGCTACAGTAATTTCACAAGTAAGCTGTAATCCAAATACTACTGGTTTTGAAAATTGCTCATGGCTTGCACTAAACTGTCTTAAATTATTGCTAAACTTTCATGTGGCATCTTCTAATAAAAGGTTAATGTGTACCTGCAGTAAAGCCACAGAAGGCTTGATATGCTGCAGTATTTTCTGTGCTAAGTCCAGACACAAATCTACTTCAGATATATGGCTGTTGGTGCCAACTAGGTTTTTAATAGGTAGTGCCATACTAACCTGTCTAGTAGCTGAAATGTGTTCTGGTAGATATTCTCAATCCTTTCTGAGACTTAAGGTGGTCCAAAAACTTTTTAGAGACAGTAATTTAAAATCTGTTTCCTTAATGAACCTTGAAACAGTTTTGTTAATACAAAACCTTAAGCTTTCAGAGTGATTCTCTCATTCCCTGTAGGAAAAATGAATGACACTTTGGTGTGCTGTTCTCTGTTCTTATGCAAGATATTCTCTTACGCTGCAGGTTGTGAGGTCAGGGTTTGACAGGTACCCCCTAATTTTACCTTTCATACTTAGGGCGTTCGTTAAAATGGCAAGCCTTGAATAGCGCTCACGAATCCTTTTCAAGTGAATAATGTTCACTTACGACAGAGCTTTACTCAAGAGAAAATGGAGATGTGTTTTGGGGGAAACTGTATTTTTGACTGCTTGGTACTGAATACAATGTGGAATTAATTCATCATCGGTCTTTATTTCCTGCCTATTATCTGATATTTAGATGGACGTTTGGGGCTTCCAGAATTTGAAGTGCTTCCCATAAAATAAAGACAAAAAGTGAGGTATTGGCATTTTAAAGAGATGTCAGGAGAATAACTTCTAGTCATACATTTTCTTTCATACTAGATACATTTCCAAAAATGTGAAATGTTAACTTCAAAATAGACTTTGATGTGCTGTATTTAAGGAAAAAAGATTTACTGATTTCTTGCTTTTTCTTTCTACAGCTAGTTGATGTGGAAAAATGGGTATGTGATTCTGTCTTTTATTCACTTGATCCCAAATGTTTCATGTTGCCACTGAGTCTAATCTGTCTGTTTTGATACCCTCTGTGTTCATGACCCTTCAACTTGCATGGCTCAAAAAAAAAGAGGCAAATACATGGTCATGTAGGATTTGGTCATTCCTGAACTGTCATACCAAATTTCATGCTACCACAGTGACGTTTCTCTCTTTTAATTTGATTGTAGAATTGTGTAACGTAAAAGTATGATTATTGCCTGTCAGTTTTGAGCCTTGCTGTCTAATGTTATAACTCCATTCTGTAACCCACCCTGTCTTTTCCAGTATAGACACTGTAATCCTAAAATGCATGACAGTAGGATAATTAATAGTGATAAATAACGTGCGATGCTGTATCTAGCTGCTAGTAATATATATACAGAATATTTAATGATGGAGAACAGCTGCTACAGAATAAAAAAATCATTCGTAGTTCTTAGCAAATAAAATCAGAGCAGAGTTCTCTGCTGAGTGTGTTGTTAAGGCCTTTCCTAATGTGTCTGTGTATACCATGCATATTTGTTTGAGCATCTGATATAACTCTCCTATATGGGACATATTTATGTATGTTTTTCTCCAATGTAATCTTTAACATCTGCATATGTATGAGTTAGTGCTCATGAAAGTATGTGTAGAGTCGCTTGTTCACATTTAAAATGTTAGAAGCCTCCTTCATTTCTTAATACTTTATTGAGCTGCACATGACCAGAAAAAAACTCAGACATCCTTTGGTATATGGCCAATAACACAGCTAAAGCACTCATGTCTCTTTATGTCAGCCAGACATTATAGAATTTTAGTCTGTGATTATTACATGTTTATAATAAGTAGTGACTCAAATTATAGCTTACTTGAGACTTCTGCAGGTAAGTACATTAACTGGAGGCTTAGGATATTCAACACCCTTTCTACTCATGGATTCATGTCTATGTCTTGTGACATATATATGTAGATGTTTGTAATATTTATTAAACAATAACTGTAGTTAAGTATTAGTTTTAGTTAATTGCATCAGTACGACAGCATATTTGATATGCTATCTGATACTAGTGACAAGCAGAAAAATTTTATATCGATTTATTTGGAATGTTTTTAAGCCACAGAGATGGTCAGGTTATCTTCTCGTTTTGTCCACCTTTTTGATTACAAGTGAGAGGGCTTGGTTCTAAAAATTTAGATTCTGTGGTTTCATTCCTATGAAGAATTTTACTATAAAGAGAAAAACAGCAATCAAAAGGAAGTTCAGTAGTACACAGTCACACTTCATGATGCATGAAAAATTGTCAGCCAGAAGTTTATTGGTTACAGTCTGACATGGCTTGTTTTGACTGAAGTATTCAAAGAATGTGCTCTTGGAAAATACAGTATTACCTGCATAAATAGAAGTCAGATCTGCTTTTTTAAAGTTTTATTTCTTTTTTAATTCAGAATTTTGTAATGTCAAAATCTTATGCTTTGGAAAGACTGCTTCACAGAAATGTGTCCTTAAACCTTTTAAAAGGAAATGGTTCCCATGACAGCAGATGTAAATGTTTTGTTCCAAGTTACATCAGCTAAAGACTTTTCCTAATAGACTAATTCTGTAATCCAGACAACCTCTTATCTGACAGTGATGGAGTGGGTGCTGGCTTTACTTAAAATATGAAATCATTCTATCTCAGATGAGCCTCCGTTTGCCCTGTAAACCAGCTTTTAACCCCCTCTATAATTCCAGAGTGTTTCCAGAGGTCTTATGGTGGACTGCAGATGGACATACCGAATTAATGCAACAGAAGGCTGGCTGTTGCACAGCTGCATTGTCACTGAGTGCAGACACCTCATTCTAATACGTATATTTATTCATAAGCCATTTTCCAGTGTAGAACACACAAGACTAATGCACGTGTGTTCAGTTATATCTATGTATCTGTGGACACCTTGAAGCCTGAGCCCAGAGCCGAAGTTAGACAAGCTTCATGTCAAATTAGCTACAAATTGGCAACTGAACCTAGCTGCAAGCAGTTTCATGCCATTCAAAGCATAAGCTAAAGTCATCCACTTCTGAGCTGTCCCAACCTGTAAAGTGTGCTAACGAAAATTTTGGAAGGAATTACTTCAATTCTGCTGTGCCTTTCCTGTTGAATGACTACCATTCTTCTGGTAATTTTCTTCCGCAATCTTTATTCTACAGTAAGGCATGTGCTGGCAGTTGAAGCTAGGTAAGAATTAAATGGGCCTAAGATATTCCTTGAACCTTTGGCTTTTTCCTTTTGTGTCTCAGCAGGGATGACTGTGAGGGCTTGTAGGTCTGCTTCAGTGCAGAATCAAACAGATTAGATTAAGACATCTTGCCAAATGTAAAAAATAATGGAAGTAAGGCTTACCTTTTCCTTCCCAGCCCCCATTTCATATTTGAAAATGGCTTTTCTGCTTTTAGTGAACCCACCATTTGATTGGAGGGATTTACTAAATTTCAAATATGTCTTATTTACAGAGAAAATAATAATAATGGAATAAGCTGAAATTGAATAATATGTGGTGAAAGGAATTACTTTCAACCTGCCTATCATTTTTTTTATCTTTTAATATATTTATGAAATAAGGGAAATAATTTTAAAGTGTCCGCTGCTGTGAATTAGCAACTATTTGTGTTTGTTTGCAAATTTGAGATTTCAGGTTGGGTGCTGTATACTTTAAGGGTTTGATTTTTAAAGGATTTCTGTTCTCATAAAAGCACCTGAATGTCCATCTTGACTTTCAAAACAAGTGCTTAGCACTGTAACAGAATTCACTGGAAGGAGTGGGGATTTTCTAGGGCATCTGTGGTTTCCAAAACCTAGCCTTTTTCATATGTTTGCCTATATATGGTTGGTAAATTATTTTGAAAATTTGGCATCAAGAACGATTGTTTTCAAAACAGATAACTCTGAAGAGCTTTTTACCTGAAGGGTAACCAAGTGTATTGGTTGTTAAATTTAGGGTGCAAGGGACAAGGATTTTCATTGTAGGGTTGCCTGTAGCTTTTAATTGGACAGAGGAACGTCTTCTGCTGAAGGTAATGGCTAATCATTTTCTTTTTCCCTCAAATAGTTACTGTTAGCTCAGTTTTATGCCACTTGTAAAACTAGTTTTCAGTTTCTTTGGAGAAAAGAAGCTTGCAGAGTAAGGAAGCATGGTTTTGACACTTCAAAATAATTGCTTTCATTACAGAGACCTCTGGGTTGAGAAGTGAATAAATTCTGGCTTTGAGGATAGTGTGGACTGGATAAATATAACAAGAACAAGTGCATTTTGACTAGATGAACAAGCTAGGGTTGCTGTAGAGTTTGGAGCAAGCTGCAAAACAAAGCTTCATCAAGACAAATAGTTGCAGTAATATGTCTTCAGTGCCATTAAAGTAATTAATTGCACATCCATGCTTTATAATCAGTGTGATTTTCAATCATTAAATGAATTATCTAAGGACTTTTTTTGAGAATTTTTTTGTTCTCGCTAAATTCATTTACTTAAATATAGATTTGTTTTTCAGATTACTGGGGTGGACAAATATGCTAGTTGTGCACAAATATTTGATCCCCCAGTTTAAAGTATTTGCATTCAAATTTTAGATATAGCATAGACTGCAGAGGTAACTCAATGTGGGGAGTAGTATCAGCAGCGTTAACATAGGAACACTCAGTTATTCTCATACAGGTCTTGAGGAAAAATAGGAGGAGATAGCAATGTATGATGTCAAATGCACAGGCATATTGAAATGGAGTGACTATGGAAATACTGCTTCAAATGTCTCACCTACAGCTACAGTTTCAGCCACATCTGCAGTTCCATCCTTAGCGTATAAATTGTAGTGGATGCTAATTGCAGCCCAAGTCTAATTCACATCATCAAGAGAAAGCAATACAAACATTTTCTAAGTATGCTTTTTCTTTCCGTAAGAAATCTGTGTGCAAATCTGACTGAAACTTATTTTAATAGAATAGTAGCATTTCCAGCTGTATACTGGGATTCCTTTGGTATTTCTCCTTCAGTCCACATTATAGATCCGAGAACTTCAAGCTGTGTTCTGTGTATCAATAGTAATTACTATGAATTGCAGCAAACTGTCTACTTTCAGTTTACTTGTTTTCAATACTCCTTGATTAGGTTAGTGTAAAGACCTGGTATTTCTGTGTAAGCAGATACAATACTACACAAATAGTACGAGAGATATAGTCAGGAGATAATTTCTAAATTCAATGGATTTTAAAACTAATCTTGGTAGGAATTGCAAGTAAAATAGCATTGCTATTTTGCTCTTTTCATCTAGCCAGAGAGCCCAACAATTAAGGTGAGATTATGATAAATTAGAAGGTTTTTGAACAATCATAGTAAGTGATATGCTACCCAAAAGCTGTCCAGGGAGTGAAATAATATAATAGCCCCAAACAGCTGTAAATATTTACATTAACAACACAGTCTTAGTGTCCTTGATAAGGCTTCAATAGGTTTTACATTTTATTTAGTTATTTATTTTCTTTTTAGAGTGAGAGAACAGTTAGGGTTAGGATGGTGGGTAGAACGATGGGCGTGATGTGCCTCAAATCTAATAATTTGAAATCGTGCAAAGGTTTTTTGTTGTGTGTGGGGTTTTTTTTTTTTTTGTGTGTGTGTTTTTTTGTTTTTGTTTTTGTTTTTTTTTTTTAAAAAAGTCATGTTCCAAGCCGTACAGGTCATCTGGCTGCTGAGTTTGGCTCCTCCACATGGATGACATTTTTGTGACGTTAAGCACTCCCATAGGCATTTGTTCCCAAAAGATGAGATAGCATATGCAGCGGATGACTTCAGTCAGTGGAATATAAGTATCCAGTTGTTGGTTACATTCAGTTACCAGTCCTACCTCTCAGGATAACTTTTGAGAAAATTGGATGCCAGAGAAACAGGTTTATGTAAAACTTGCAGCACATTCCGATTTCTTGAACAAGTGAATTCTAAAGGTGAACTGGTGTCTGTGATGGATTTAGTCATCAAATTTGCATTGATTTCAGTAGGACAAGATTTAACAGGCACCTATTTGTAGTCCAGAAGTACATCAGAAGTCCAGTTATTACCTTGCTTCTGAATGCTCAGTAGAGAACCTCCAGTGGATTCTTGAACTTCAGTGCCTGATACAATATGGGTGTTCTGTACTTAGCTCATAACTGGTCAGCTCTTCAGCTGGCAGTATCGGTCTGTCTTTTTATAACTTTAACACTTTGGTGTTAGTGTTTGGTAAACAATACCTTTCAAGAGCAATGGATGTTAGAATGAAATTAAGAAATTTCAAGTTATAGGTCTGTTCTGTCTGTTTTAATTTTCAAATACACATTCTGAATTGCTAGCGTTAGTCCAGGAACTCATGTGCTCTGTCATGATGAGGTACAGAGAGTAAGTGTGAAGGAGCAGAAAGTTCTTCCCTCTGCAGAGTATGAGTTGGAGACATTCTTGTGCAACAACAGCCTGTTGTCTACCTGAGGCGTGTAATTTCTGTTGTTTTGCTTCAGGGTGGGGTTTTTTTGTTTGTTTGTTGTTCAGTTTTTTCCAAGCTGAGAGTGAATGTTTTTCAAAGTAAGCATTCTCCTTTAGCTAAGAAGGGATTTAGTCTAAAAACCTTGGAGAATGTTCTTGCAGAAGGATGTGATAGGAGTGCCTGGAACCCTCTGCCCCATCCATTTGCTGGTAGCTGGGCAGCTGAGGCCATCACAGTTCATGGCACGTAGCTTCTCAGGCTTGGCCTGAAGTTTCACAGGGGCATTCTCTTCACATTTGTGGACAAAATGTGCATTCAGGTGTTTACCATGAAGAAAAAGCATTTTTACAACAATTAAGTTTTCTCCCCTGGTGGTTTTGAAGCAGTAGGTGGATATATGTGTTCGGACTTCCCTCACCCACTGTTGTCTTTCAGGTTTTCTAGCTTGAGGGAGACTGTTCATGGCACTTTCTGTCTCTAAGAATGACATGTAAATCATCTTCAAAATTATTAAGGAACCAGAGTAACTCTAAAGTTAAGCATGGTATGACAGATGTAAACACATGATAGTTGTCTCTCTCTCATCTGTTACAGTTCATTTACTATGTCAACTGAAGAGAATGAATTGCTAAATCTGGTCTTCCAAAAAAATCCAGCACAAGAAGCTGCTATATCATTTTAGTAATCAAAGGAAGAGAAACTATTCAGTTTAATTTGAAGCTAGTTAAGAGATTACAATTGAGTAGTTAAAATAAATTAGGTTTCACAGGACTGTGTTTAATGTACTTGTAATATGGAAAAAGCAGTGGGGTTGCATAGCTGTCAGAATAAAATTTCATAGACGAATGACAGCTGGAAGAGACTGAGGTCTTTGATGGATCTAATCTTGATAAACTGACAGCATGATGGCAAATGAAATTCAGTATTGACAGTTATAGGAAAGGTTATATTAGAATTAATCATGTAATTAACTTGTTTCTGTATTAATGAATTTACATGCAAACCCCACTGTAGACAGCTCAGCAAAGCCTTCTGGTTAGTTTCTGGAGCCACCCAGTAACAGCAAACAAAATATTGGGGTAACAAGAAATGGGATGAATAATAATGCCAAAACGATCATACTGTATTTTAAATTCTTGCTTTATGGGGATGGTGGACAAGGATGCATGATCTTTATTTTTGGTCAATTTGTTTCCAAATGTCTAATGACCAAATAAACCTACAAGGCTTTTAAGGAGAGAAGTCTTTGAACATTTTGAGATAATTAGATTATACCTTTTTTCTTTTTTTTTTTTTTTTTTTTTTTTTTAAGCTAGAACATCTTGTACATCTTTGAGAACAGATACTTCTGTTTTAAAAGCATGTATGAAATTAAAGCATGAAAGCACCCAGTCTTGCTTGGAAGCTCTCCAGTTTGACTCTCTTTTCATGTGGAATAGAGATTTGCTGACAAATTTCAGTCCTCAGCTTCAGACTTCATGATATCAAAACATGAACTGATGAGGTCAAAAGAGGAAAAGGTGCTCATAGAATTCTCACAAAGAAAAACAAATCACTGCATGTAACATACCGTGTCACTCTCCTTTTATTCTTGAGCACCTCCATGAAAATAACCTAAAAATTTCCACAATCTTCTGACATCAGTCATGTGGTACTGAATTATTTTTTCTTTTTTAACCACTGCATCAAATATTAATAATGTTTAATTTTCCTAATTTACTATGCATTCACGTAGGATGTGTTACTACAACAGTGATGTTGCACTCCAGCACTGCGCTTTCAATGCAGGACTTTACAACTCGCATTGCACTTAGTTAGAAACTATCTGCAGAGGAAGTTGTTTAAGATGATCAGGCATGGCTCCTGTTTTACCTGTATTGTGTTTTATCTTTAAGCAATAAGTATTTGATGTGCTATATTATTTAAAGTAAAAAAAAAAAAAAAATCTGAGAAAACTATTGCATTAAAAAATAATGAAGACTTGTTCTGAGCAGCTGTTTTGCTTTCTAGCACGAGCTATAATTATGCTAATTGCAATGGTAAATGTTCCTTTTAAATGTGGTTTGTAGTTCTGTCTGTCCCACGCACTGTCTCAGGGGAAACAAATCCCATTTTTAAGCACCTGAATGCAAATATTCATTTCACATTTTCTCTTTTTTTTCCCCTTCTCATGGCTCTACAGAAATTTATGATGAAGGTAAGCAAGTTAAACATTTAGTATTATACTTTCTGTGAACTCCTACAATTAATTTCATCATTCTTTTTCTTTATTTTTAACATCAGCATCAAACTTGCCTTCACTAAAATAGCACATACTGAATTTTGTAAAAATTTGGTTTTAGAAACCACAGTGACTCTAGTTGGGATTGGGGCTATGGTTTATTTAGATCATGAAGGACCAAAGGTAGGCACCTTTGTGCAAAGAGGACTCTGTGCCGGCTTCTCCAATTCTCAATTCATCCTCACCCTTTCAGTGAGAATGCAACACTACCTGGTAAATAAGATTTCTTGAGAAATGAATAAATAACAAAAATAGCAGTAAAACATTTGGGCATTTTGGAAAGTGGGGACAGCACACTGTTTCTTCTGTCACAAGACTGCTGTTGTGATGGTATGGTGTCTCAGTGGGCTGAGTGGGGAGTCCTTGGGCTGGGGGTCCGTGGCCCTTTGCTGCCTCAGGTCAGTAACCATGTGCAGGAGCTCTGCCTCTCAGGGCTTTTTTTTTTTTTTTCCTCTTTTCTTTCTTTTTTTTTTTTAAATTTATTTTTTATTTATTAAAACTATGACAAGGCACTTGGTGAGCCTCCAAACATTTTGAATAATTTGCTGTGATTTTAGCCAAGATGTGTTGGTTATCTGTTTTCTACTTTTTGCTTTAATTATCGATGTCTATTCTCAATTCATCTTCTAAAATGATTTGTTTACTGTTTTTCATCCCCTAAGAGTTTGCTGTTCTATGGTATGGTCTTGCTTCATCGTCACTCTCCAAAAGGGAGGAATTCTGGGCTAGATAAGCAGTGCTATTTTAAGGGCTGGATTTAATGATGTCAGAGAAATTTTCTTAGCATGACTCCTCTGCTGATCCATCTTTTATTCCCACTTGGCTGTCGCTCTTATTCTTTATCTGTGAGTTTCTTTCTCAAGTGACAAGGATGATTCACATTCCTTGTATCGTACAGCAACAGAAAAGGCTTAGGCGCAATCCTTAACCTGTGAAAAATGCCTCCCTCCTCCACTTATTTAGCTCTAAAATAACCAGGAAGATTTTTATTAATTCCTTCTATCTGCTATGCAGTGAAGGAGGAGGAGTATGGGGGAAGAGAAATCTTCACTAGGCTAAGGGAGAAATTGATAAATTTTATCCTCTTGGGCAATTTTTATCCAGACTGCTGAATGTGCTTGAAAGTAGGAGTTTGTAATGGAGGTATTGCCTCAGCCATAAATATAAATGTTTGTTTTACAGAGAAGGCTGGAAACAGGTGATCAACATTATTTACTTCTGATTTCTTTTCAGTGCTGCATCTGCTTTTCATTGATGTGAAGTTACCCATTGCTGGGAAAGTGATAACATAAATGTAGTATTGGAAATATTAATCATGAGGTATATCTAAAGTGTTTCTTATTATGTGGCTATTTTATTCTGCCTTACTACAGGTCAATATTAACAAAATTGGGATCATTTAGCATGGTGCTCCACAAACGTTTATCATCATTACCAATGATTCCAATCTTTTTAACATAGATAGTAAAATATCTTTGTGTTCTTAACTGCGTAAGACACACTCATGATTTTTGTTGGTCAGTTGATTTATTCAGGTTCAGATTTTTATATATTTATATAAAGCATAATTACACATTGTTATGCAGCTTTTAAAGAAGACATCCTTAGGAAATACATAGGTTAGCTAAACTTTTTCTCTTCTTTGGTTTGGCACTACACATAAATTAGGAGGTAACTGCTGATTGTGTCAATAAAAGAGGTTTGGTTTTGTTTCTTTTTTCTTCTTTTCTTCTTTCTTTTTTTTTTTCATCACCGTGGTCATCATTATCTAAGAGTAGGTACCAGCAGAGTCATCAGTCATACCTGAATTTTTGCAGCGCTTACTGTTTTGTAGTGAATTCCATGAATAGAAGTCAATTGACTAAATAGTGTTTTAAAAGTAAGGTGTAAAGACTAGGATATGTATAGCATATATAATGTCTTGTTAGGTTCAACTCCCTGTTTGTTATTCCATTGTAGCATGGTATATAGGCTACAGTGAGACAAACAAAGAGGTTTTAGACTGATTTGAATTTGCCCTTTGATGTTGCTGTTATTTGATACGAGTGGGGTGAAGGAATGTATTACCACAATGCTGCATGTCAGTGAATTCATTTACTTTGCATCTTTAAATTCTAAGAAACTGAATGCTGTGAGCTTGGTGCCAACCACTGGAAATGGCAACCCAAGAGCACAGTAATTGCAGAAGGGTCTCATTAGCATTTTTGGTAGAAGAATTCAAGGCTTCTGGGCCTGGATGCTGTTACTTTGGAAAGGAAATTCTGTCTTTTTTTGTGTCAAGATTTTTAAAGAAAATTGATACTTCTGTGAGCAAGAAGAATGTGTAAAACTGCTTGGCTCACACTCTGTAGCTTTGTTTGTAGTCTTTACTGCATTTTTAAGTTCTCTGATGCTGCTGGAGATGTAATTTCCCAGCATTGCTATTCCACGTGTGAATTGTTTAGTTTTGCCTGACTAATCTTGTCTCACAAGCCTTCTAGCTCTGGTCCAGGGTTACTTCACAAGTTGTGCAATGGCTCAGCCTGTTTCCACACATTCTGTTTACACCACTGCTTGGGTTTTTCTGGACTCTTTGGCTGGCTTTCATCCCACAGAACTGAAATGCCTGACTTAAAGCCATGGATATCCTAAGGTCCCTGTATAACCACAAGCAGGAGCATAGGTATCATCAAAGAGTTTCTCAGATTTTAGGTGGGCTGAATTACTGTCCAAAAGTGCCTTTTAGTCTCCACTGGCTGTTCAGTTGCCTTAGGCTAAATAATATGAGTTTGTGTTTTGCTATTATGAAATTCTTTTAGCTTTTCATAAGCTGTTCCTGATCATGCTGATACTAAGAGGATGAGCCTTCCTGTGTTTTCCAGCTGGCTGTTGCCTAGTATTAGAAAGAAGCTCTTGTTAGTCATCTGAAGTTGGGTTCAGTGTGAAAAAATTTAGACAGTGATATAATTGTGGTAAGAGGTCTCATCGAACACTTACCTGTGGTGATCTCCACTTCTAGTCAGCTTGTAGGGTTGCATTGTCACTGCTGTTTTTAGCAAAATACCGGCCTTCATCAGCATTGGTCTGGAACAGATTAAAAATTACATATTAATAATGAAATTAATCAATGAGTAGTTTTTACATTGCTATGGAAACATAATTTTGAGCATCTTCTCCTCTACAGAAATTGTTGTAGCATCATGCAAATGTTTATGTGTAGAACCATAGTGAGATGGTTTTAGATTGTGGGACATCCTTCCTTCCAGTTACTTTTAGTCTTTTTCTAGTTTCTTTCACTTCATTGCTAATTCTGCTGTCATGGATTTTTCCTTCTCCTAAGTGAGGACTCAAAAGCTTTCAAGATCTACATTTATTTCACATCCTTTCAATACTTTTCATTCCCTCTTGCAGATTACTGAATGGGAGCCTTTAATTTGCTTAAATACAGGAAGCTCTAAAGAATTATATATAAACAAAGCACATGTTCCTAGTTGTGCATTCACAGTTTTCCTTCTAAAGAACCAGATCAGGTTAAATACTTGTATTACCCTGCTGGTTTAAAACCTTTTGTCAGCCTCTTGGAGAAAGGCATTGATACCAACAGCCTTACATCTCTGGTTTTGACACAGAAATTTCTGACTGGGAACAGCATAGTCTGGGGCCTAAATCTACTTTTACTCAGAATGCATGGTAGTTGATTTTTTTCAAGCCAATACTTGTGATAAGACCCACATTTCCTATTTGATTTCTGGATCAAAACACAATTTCAGAATGGATCAAAACACAATTTCAGAATGTAATGACTGCCGCTGAATGGGAAATTTGACAACCCCAACGTGAGTCCCAGGGAAGGGACTTTGAGAAGGTCCCATCACTGGTGGGTGCGCTTTAAGTCTGTGACAACAATAAATTCAGCAAACATTGATTTCCCAGTTGGCTTTGGCAATAAAGTGTTAACTTAGGCTTTGTTTCAGAGGCTTGCTCCATTTTAATGAAGTTGTACTCAGTGCTTTAAAGGGCATTGTTTCACTCTGTCCTGGTGTGTACATATCAAATAGCCACTAAAAGTCCTATCTGAAACTTTTAACTTTATCTTGCGGTATTTGCCTTGGAGCACGTTTGTGAAGAAAAACAGGGAGGGTGTTGCTTCTTTTACTGTACAGCTGCTCTCACATGTTAAAAACTTTCTATGCCATGAAAATAGTTGTGCAGTACTTTTTTAGAAACCCATCAGAGCAATACTGAGTGATCCTAAGTTCCATCTGGACAGTTTGGGCTGGTGTTTCCTATAGCTGGGTCTGGGGCACAGGTGAAAGAGCAGGCTAAGCAGATGGTTGCAATTAGGTCATAATTTACCATTACTGTAAATTATATGGATTGCATTTTTGAAGGATTTACAACCCATGTTTTATAGCTTATGGTTTGACTTGATTTTTTAAAAATATTTTTTTAAATCCATCAAAACTATAATTCTGTACAATCTAGTCTTTGTAATGTGCCACCAATTCCATTCTGCTGTTATGGATTCATCATGGAATGAGGCAGGAAGAGCCATTACATAGTTCTTAAAAACTCACTGTGTTATCTTGTATGATTTTCTAGAGAGTGTGCTTCAGTTCCAGTGTACTTGTGACACATTCAGTATTTTTAAATTGCTTTCATGGGTTACTAGAACTGTGTGAATAGCCATGTGCTAAATGCAGTGGTTCTCAGGCTTTCTCAAGCATTATATTTCTGAAAAATGACAATGTTATGAAAGCTTTGTGCATTATGAACACACAAACCACTGAAATAACTATCCTGTTTAATTACATGCTTTCACATGCTTGTCTTTCTCTGGTACTTCCCTGAAGCTCATAGCTTTTCCCTTTTCATACATTTGGAGATGGTGTAGACCTGTGAAGAAAAAGTCAGCAAAGAAACGTTGGCATTCGCTTGCAGTAGAGTACTCATTGGTCTAAGAAATGTTTTCTGTAGTAGAAATAAGTCTGTTCTCTTGAAAAGAATGGAAAGGTAATGGCTATTTTACTCAAAATCTCCTTGGATGCCACAGGATATTCACTAGTCTCTAAAAATTCTCATTGTAAGTGAGATTACCAGAAGCACAAATGTCTCCAAAACACTTGTTCAATGTTACCATGATTAATTTCCTGCAGTTTCCCATGTATGGCCACCAGTGTAGCAAAGCAGCCATAGGCACAGTGGTTCAAGTGCTACTGTACGAATTAATGCTGATGAAATACCTGTCAGATGATGGCACGTCTTTACATATGGCAGTTGTGTATATACAAAATGGTACAGATATGAAGGATTTGCTGGGTTATGTGTAACATCTTACTGCAGGATTAATATTTGCAGTAAAATATATACATTTTTGTTCAATCTAATTATAAATATTTCATGTTATGCAACTTCCATCATTTGCACATTTTACTAGATTGCTTGTAGGTTGCAATTTTTAAGTTCTTTTTGGCATTCTAATCCTATTTCTATTAAGAAAACAAGGAAAATAAATATTTCCCAATTTTAACTGGTTTTCCATCTTTATTTTTGTTTCAAGTTAACACTCTTCACATCAAATTAAGCAGCTCTGATCTTAGCAGTCTATTGCCATTGCCTGGTCTAACAGTGCATTGAACTTGAAAGCTGTTTATATATTTTGAATGCTAATTTCTTCAGCTCTAATTGCTGCTGTTGTATTCTGAATTGCCTTTGCTTCAGCAATGGCTTTTGGGTAATGAGATGACTCCAAATTAGTCTTGTATTCCAGCTGCAGAAATATTAGACTACAGATGGGCAGGTTATATAAAGTTTTCACAAGCAGTGTGAATTTGCCCTATATGCTTTCAACCTCAATGTATTGACTGTAATGTTTACCAGTTCTGAAGGCTGTTCAACTCTTATTCTAAATCCCAAATTCTTGGAGGATAAAATAAGAAGAGTTTTGCGTTCATATAATTGATACTCCTGAATGGCATAGTTTGTATAACTTCAATGGATAAATTCTTATTTGAACACAAATGTGTTTTTCTCCAGCCTGGTTTTATTCCTGGGAACATATTGTCCAACTTAGAAATTACTCTGAAAATTGGAAATCAAAAAATAAAGCAGATAAGATCCATGATAAATAATGTGGTTGTTAGAAACTTCCTTGCATTATAATGCCACTCATGTATTTGTGCAAAAATCTGTGGGTGTAATGGATTGAATTAGTCAGGATTGTGGCTTCCAAGAAGTCTTACTTGTAGTGTCCTCTGAAATATTATTATTTGAATATTACTAGAAACTTGGTAAAACTTCAGTGGCACGTCTCATCTTGGAATGTTGCATCTTTGCCATAGAAGTCCAATTGTTAACTTTAAAATTTATTTTATTTTATTTTTTAACATGTGGAAAAATTACAGTTCTGTGCAACATTCTAGGTAGGAATGGATTATTTTGAAACTAAATGACTTTCAGCGGACAATCGTGGCCCAACAGATACTTACTATGCCGTTTCTGGTATAAAGATAAAAGCTGAGTGTTTAGTTATGAAATGAGCCTCTAAAATTGGAAATGAACTTACAGGTATGTACATATCCTGTGAGGCAGGCTCCAAAATGGCAGGCAGTTTCATAGTACCAGCTTTCTCTTCCAGTCTCTCCTGTATTTTTCTGTTTCATGTTTTAACTTTCTCTCCATGTGGACGGCTTGATTATAATTACTTCTCAGAAACCTTTAAGTGGAAAATGCTTGAAATGTTTTTTGCAACTTTTTGTTTTCTGTCTAAAACAGAAACAGCAAGCTTGCTTGCATTTTTTTAATCGGCAAAATAATTTTGGTTAAAAAGAATTGCTTAAATTGTCCTGTGAAAAATTATCCAAAAAAACACTGTCCCATTTTTCACAAAATTGATTGAATTTTTTTTTAAATTTTTTTCTCTTGTTTGGCTACAAGTGGGCATTTAACAAAATCGGTGCTAGACAGACAAATCAATATGGCCGAAACAAGGGCAAGCTAACATAGCTGCGATCCTGTTGATCACACTATTCCTCTCATCTTTTGTACAGCAGGCAACCAAATCTATATGTTAGATACCAAGTTTATGGCTAATTTTCATAAAAATATCAGTGAAATTTCAAACTTTTGTCCATATTAGTGACTTTGTTGGTTGCGTAGCTATGCCTGCGGTTGGTAAAGCTTCCAGGCAAATCTGAAATGTTGGTAAGGCACTGAATTCACAGCAGTTTTTCCCCAGTGTGATGAGCAGCAGACATTCAGCATTCATCTTTGGCACAATGGGCCTGACATTATCAAATGTCTCATTCTTTCATTGTGCTTTTGGAAAAAATGGTAGTTCAAAGCTAAATCTTCATGTCTTACTGTAAAGACTGTGTCTGTGACAAAGACCGTGACTTTTATTCTTTCTTAATAAAAATTCATGTCATTCAGTCTTTCAGAGAGATTATTGAATGTGCCTCCCTGCATTTTGACTGCTGTGCAGTTTGTTCAAAGTCAAAATATGCCTTGTGTCCACCAAGATGCTCTCTTCTCAATAAAGATTAAAGCCAGAAATTCCTGGCAACTTCCTAAAAGCACCAAAATTATTATTTTTTGAAGTGCTTGCTTTTTCACCACCTATTCGTCTTTTTTTTTTTTTTTTTTTTTTCTTCCCTTGACCAAGTAACTCAAAGATCAACAAATATTATGCTAATGGATAAGAGATAAGGAAGGACAACCAAGAAATGAGCAGGGGAAATAACTGAGACTTGCCACCGTAGCCATTCAGTTACATTGATCTTCATCACTGAAATGAAGCTGCCAGAGAGATAACATAGTATGATTGTTTCCAATTTATTCTGTAATGAATCTGATGCTCCAGTCAAACAGAAGGTCAGTTTACTGTGAGAAAAGAAAGGGTATAAATGCTGTATATAAGGAATTAAATTAGGAGCCCTATATGAAAGAATAATGCTGCTTACAGAGTTGTCACATTTATAGACTCAAAAATATGTATTTATTGATACCACGTGAAGGCTGTGATGTGCACAATGTTACGTGAGATGTTCTGTCAGAGGAATACGGACTTAACGCTCTTGACGGTGTCTTGCCTGACAGTCTCTGCTCCTGACCAATGGCAGTCAGCTGCATTTCAGTCTTAAGGAATTAGTAAATCTTCAGCAGAAGTTGGAAGGTTGCTCATGGTTTAACAAGATTTATTTATTCTTTCATGAGTGGTTAAACTGCTTAAACTGTAATGGAAAAGTAATGAAAATACTGTGAAAAAAATGGTTGCAGTTTCTTGGGATAAAAGTGAATTTTATTGCTTTAATTTTCTTTCATTCAAGATTTATGCTGCATTTCTCAAGAGGAACATTTACTCGGGCATGATTTTCGAATTTTCAGAACCCCCATGTCCTGTTGAGTTAGCCTTGGATGTCTTTGAGCACTTACCTGGCCTAGCAGATAAAGAATTCTGTCTGATAGTATTTAAACACTGTGGGGGCAAGCAGTCTGGAGACTGATGATCTTCAATGTGGTTGACATATCATTAATACTTCCTGGTAAAATAGGCACAATACTCCAGAAGCTCCCTCTGCATACCTTCTGTATAGAAAAGTATATAATGTGGAAGGAAAATGGGTGAATATGGAGAGATTTAACAACACATAAGGGTTTAGAGGATGCTGTGACACACATCAAAACTGCTTTTCTCTAGAGACCACCTGCTTTCAGCCCAAAGAAGGAGGATTCAAGTTTCTGGAATATATTTTCATAGAATCATAGAATCTATTGGGTTGGAAGGGACCTTTAAAGGTCATCCAGTCCAGCCCCCCTGCAGCGAGCAGGGACATCTTTAACTAGATCAGGTTTCTCAGAGCCTCATCAAGCCTGGCCTTGAATGTCTCCAGGGATGGGGCCTCCACCACCTCTCTGGGCAACCTGTTCCAGGGTCTCACCACCCTCATTGTAAAGAGCTTCTTCCTAATGTCTAATCTAAACCTGCCTTGCTCTAGTTTAAAACCATTGCCCCTCATCCTATCGCTACACACCCTTGCAAACAGCCCCTCCCCAGCTTTATTATAGGCCCCAAAATTCATACCAAATTGGTGACAGTACAAAGTACACCATTTTCCCTCATCAGTGAATCAAGCACTTCTAATAGAAAAAGTCGATAGCTTCTAGATTCCCCTGTCCAAATTCTACCTTAGATCTGTCCCAAGGACATAAAAGGTCAATATATTAAGAGCCAATCAAAACTAAAGAGAACACATTCATAAAACTGCCTTGAACTAATCCCTGAATACTGTTTTATCAAGAAATGGCCTTCTCTGTCACAAGGGAAATACAGATTGTCCAAAAATTTATGAGAATTTTTTTTCTTTTTTCTTTCTCAAAAGGCCCAATGTTTATTACAACATACCAGTATATCATTTCTCTTTATCTTTCAGTCTGCACAAGGTGGCGGCCATCGAACACTGCTCTATGGTCATGCAATCCTGCTGCGCCATTCCTACAGCGGCATGGTATGTAACAGGAGCTGATAGCAGCAATGGTTTCTTTTTTATATGAAAGTTATGTTTCTAAGTACCCAGACTATTGCCATTTACTGATATCTGGAGAATTATTCACATCAAAGAGACACTTTACCTGCAGTTAATGGAAACCTTTTTGAAGGGTAGGTGTTTGGAAATACAAAACCAAGCTGGTCATAGCTGGGTAAGTGCTAAAACTAAGTCTGGATCCATAGTTATGAGTTCTCTGTGTGTCAATCTATTCTGAGTTGGCGATTTCTCATTTCTTTTCCCTTGGATATTACATATTGCATAAGCTGTGACTGAATCCACAGCTGGCATCTGGCTGGCAACCTAAACATATGTTCTAGACTGGGTGGAAAAGGAAATTCCTTCTTGCACATATACGCATTCCAAACTCCTTAACTACAAGTGAAGCTTCATGAAGCTGAACTTCAATGCAACCAGCTCCTTTATTTCCACTCTTACTACTCCCGTCTCAGTGGAAAGATAGCCTGGATAGACTGAGAGGTTATTTTAGAACATGCATCTTTGTCAAGTCTTCTTGAATGCCATTCAGTTTACCCGGCATATATGTTCTTGATAGTGACCAGTGAGGATAATTTAAGAATAGTTAATCCTGTGTTGGTAGGTTGATGACTTTTTATATTTCATTGGATTATCAGACATGAGCAAAACTAGTAATGCATGCTTTTTTCTTTTGATAGTATCTGTGCTGCCTCTCCACATCTCGATCTTCAATGGATAAGCTGGCATTTGATGTAGGGTTGCAAGAGGACACAACAGGTAAACACTAGTTTGAAAGACTATATAATGAAGAATACTTTTAGTCTAAAAATCAGAATGGAGACCTATAAATACATATAAAACATGTAAAAATTAAGAATATTTTAAGGATTAATATTTCCGGTTTTTACACGTTTCGTATCTTATCTTCACATTTTCTAATAGATTATATCTGTGAGATATAAACATGTCTATTGATATTTAAATATAAATTTATAATACTGAATATAAGTAAAGGAATGTTCCCTGGTTGTTATTCCTGTAGAAGCCGCCTGCTGAAAGTTATTTTAAACTTGTATTACTTTAAATAAAGATTCTATTAAAGTTTTTAGAACTGCTTACGACTTGGGTTTATTTGTATTTTAAACATTGATATAGCTTCTTACAATACCATCACTTTGGTGTAATTTTTTAATTAGAAATAAAAAGTTTGCTTGTTTTTTTAAAGCCTTGCTGTAGCTAGGAGCAATAACAGCAACAATTGAACAGTCCCAAGATCAAAGAGATTTTTTTCTGAAAAGCATGCTTTTTGTTCAAGAAGTGTATCTGAAAGCAAGGTTTATTGTGGGAACAATATTTGTGACTTTAATACTTATAAACGGTGCCTTAGAAACACTATCAGGCATTAGAAGTGTAAGAACATAATTGAATTTGGATTTATGAGATCTTTCAAATATTATTTTAAGCAATATTGTAGATGCTTATTTTTATTGCCCTTAGTGATGGGTTGCTCTACTTCTTTGTTGTAATTCTCAGCGGAACATTCTTCAATGTCTTTCCCAGAACGTGGAACAAAAGTGATGAGGAAGCTCTTTGGCAAAAGCAATCTGGACCAGGTTGCCTAGAGAACACAGAGAGGCACTTCCTCACTCAACTCTGGAATCACAGTTCCAGAGGCCTTGCTGTCTTCTGCATGTGTATATTATTTCCAGCTGAGTTTCTGACAAGGTGGTGCAGGAATGGTATTAGTTATTGAAAACACTTGGACACCTGGTTTACCCAACTGAAAACTGGGTCAGAATTTTAGGACTGAGATAAATGTGAAAGTAATGGCAATAATGTTGGGCATTTTCTTTCTAATTTCTTTCTCTGCTGTTACTCAATAATGATATAGGTGAGGCATGCTGGTGGACTATCCATCCTGCTTCCAAGCAACGATCAGAAGGAGAAAAAGTGCGTGTTGGAGATGATCTTATTTTAGTCAGTGTCTCTTCAGAAAGATATTTGGTAAGTTTTGTAAAAATATCCGTACAGTGCTTCCTCGACAGAAAAAACAGTTAATAAAGGTGTTATACTAAAGTCTGGTTTACATTCTCATCTCCACAAATGTATAGCTTAAGGTGTTTAAACTGGTACTTGATACCATTTTGCAAACCAAGACACTGAAGCTCTGGAAATTGTGACGTTGATATGTGACCAATCTAATTTGTGTTCATTTTAATAATGGAATAGAAGTTGAAAAATTTAGTCGTGAGGAAAAAAAGAAAATACAGAAAAAAGAAATCTGTCCAAATTGCATAATTGAGTTGTTTACAGTTCCTGTGAGTGTTCAGAGATTAACAGCACTATCATATATGAATTAAAATTTTGTACCAAAATTTTGGAATGTTTCACTTAGGTACATAGCATTTTGTGGGCTTTAAAAGGTCCAGATTTTCTTAAGGATTATGTACAGTGTAATACGTACAGCTACTGACATGTTATAATTAAATATAATTAAAACACTTAATATAATTTAAATATTTAAAACTTTCCATGGTAGGTGCTTTCTATCACTGGTTTAAATAACTTTCTTCCTCATCAAAGTATTTCCCATTTGTTCTGTAATGAAACTCTTCAACACTTCAAGATTAATTTCTTTTTGTGTTCTTGGTGTTGCAAGCACCTGAACTGTTATATCTGGGCGAAAGTAACAAGAAAAAGATGAAAATAAAAAGAAAATCAATCTGCTGGAAGCTTCTGTAAAATTAGCCCCAGTAATTTGTCAAATGTAGCTACAGCTAAAAAAAGGATCTTTAAAGAGGAAGTGTTTTTAGCTTTGTCAACAGGACTGTCTCAGATCTGCATATAACATTAAAGTTTATTCTGTATTAATCACTTCTGGTTTTATGCTATGAAACATTATTTCTGAAAGTCTGGGTTTTTTTGCAGTATTTAGAAAAAGAAGGGAAAAGTTTAGTAAGACGTTAAAATAAAGTTGTTTTTTTCTTTTTGATAAAATGGAAAATGTTCTCCCTTCTATTGGAAACACATAGAAAAATGAGAATATAATTATTAGAATATAATTGTAACTTCTGATTAGAAGCTCAGTAACTCATTTAATGAGTTATTTTTTGTAAGTAGGTATTCTGACAACTTTCCGATCATCTTTTACATCTTAAAATTATTTTTAATAACTACTTTAATGAGAATGGTAATTAGACTTACTGGAAAAGCAACTTTTTGTGGACAAAATTAATGAGAAATCAAATTTATTAAAAGGTTTTATTTAAAGACATTAAATTTTTTGAAATTTATCAAATTGCTGAATTAGGTTGCTGAAGTTGAATTTTGCTGCGTATTGTGTCTCTGTGTAGGTATATGCCTGAACTCATACTTTCTGCCCTATAATTAGTAAATCATCTCAGCCTTTTATACTATTTAGTGTTTGTGCCTCAACTGTTGATTCTCAAGGCTCTCATATGTACTTTTATACAGCAGGAGACGATGCTGAATGCAAAGACTGATTTTCCTCAACGTGTGATGTTAATGTGTGTATTGTGTCTTCCGTGACAAATATCAATATACTAAAAATAAATTATATTTTCAGTGTAGAGAGAAATGACACAGATCTATGTTCTTGATATTTTAATCCTCTGTATTGTAGTCTTAAAATGGTTTAAAGCTAGATTTTAATGAATAGTTATTAAGACTGTTTCAGTTATTCAGCTCTGGTTTGATAGTAAGAAGGAACAAGAATTCAGCAAATTAATTTTGCTCTTACATGCACTCACCCTCACATTTTTATGAACAGATGTTTTTCCAGACTAAATTAAGAGCTGGTGAACTAAGTAGCTTCACAATTAAAAATATTTGTGTTTTTGCTACCTACACAGTAATTATATTAGCACTGTAAATAAAGCAATGACACTTTTATGAAAATTTAAAGCAGTTGATAAAGACTGAATTAGGCAGTTACCAATGAGTGAATATTTTTCATGAAAGATGTCTCTCCATCTTAAACTTTTAGTCATAATCTGTTAGGCTGTGTACAGAATAACTTCAGAGGATGTACCTTTGAAAATAACCACAGTATTTTCATTTTGAGTGCAGTGTCATGTTATGGCCCCTATTTTCTACAACACTTAAAGGAATGTAGCAACTGGTCCGTTTTTACAATAGTTAGGACTGAAAGCTGAAATTTTTATGAATCCACTTAGATAATGAGACCAAATAGGCTCTACTGAGTCTGCTTGAGGAACGCTTCTTCTAAGGTTGAGGAGTTTCTCAAGTACATCCCTTGACAGATAGTGATGTTCAGCAGGATGCTGGGAGTTAGGTTTATGTACATTGTGTACTTACAGTTAAAACTGTAGGAAAAGGTAAGTTTTCTATCAAACTGTTCTCTGTCTATATGCTGTTAGGAATAGGATTGAAATGTCACCTTCTTATATTACAATATTGGTCTATGTTTTCCAAGCAACTTGCTAATTATCTCCAAATTAAGATAAAACAGGTTAACAATCCTGGGGCAAAGGTGTATGTAAAAATAACAGATAAATAGAGTTAATTCACAGGCCACGGCTCTTTCAAAATGTACTCAGAACTTAGTTTAATTTCTGTAATACAAGGGGAGAGCAGAACTATGTCAGTTTCAAAGGTTACTCTTCCAGCTGTCTGAGTGCAGCTCAATTACTTAATTTTTTTCCCATTGACTTTGTGACTTTATGATCTCCGTGTAGTCAGTAGATTAGTGTTTAGACCTAATTTGCTTGGCAACCACTATTAAAGTATTAAGAAAATGTCAGGACTTTCCTGTAGTTCCCCTTCCCTGCTTTCCATCAAATAAAGGTTTTGGGACAATTAACTTAATTGCAGTGAACAAGTGCTAAACTGATAGGAAGATTAGTGTTAAAATAGTAAGCTAAAGGTCCAGAGATGTGGATTTTTTCTCTTTGTTGACTCACAGCAATGTCCCTGGGCAAGTCATTCAGTTGCTCTGACACTCACTATCCCTACCTATACAATGGGATTTTGGATGTGTATTTTTCTGTGTAGCATTTCTGAGGAAAAGCGCTTACATACGCGCTTGAGGCGTTGCATAATGCACGGACTGCGCTATTGCCAGGATCCTTCAGAGGGGAAACTTGGCTCTGCTGAACCCTCTTAGAATAGTGTGAGAAGACGTTGGGCTGTAAATATTGCCACCATTCAAGTTCAAGCCAGAGAGGTTTCCTTTCTTGAGGAAGTGCAGGCTGATGAACAGATGTAATATTTCCAGCATGTTTCCCCGTCTTGTACACATTAGCAGGTATCCCCACACTGAGGTTTGCCTTTCCCTGTTGTTAATTACATACCATGATTGCTTTCAAAATTGCCCATTTTCGATAATTTAGAAATTCAGCTAATTGTAATTCCTTTCAAATTCATGAAGGCTTTGGTAACTTAGTCTTTTAAACATAATTCAAGAAAAATTCCTTAGACGTGAAGTTGAAATAAAAATATATAATGAAGACAACAGTGAAAATTAGTACCAATCAGGTCAGTGTTATTCAAGCTAAGAAGTCAGGACAGAGGAAAAAAAAATCCCAACTTTAAATCTACGGTGCAGAGATTTCGGTATACTGCAACAATTTCTGCACTGAGATGTGTATGTGGTTGCTGTCCTGACTGTAAAGCTGGTCTGCAGCTGCATTATGCAAATCTGTGAACAAGGCTTGAGGTTTTCCTCTTTGACGTAAATGACCTTTACTGGAAACTAATATGAAAGTAATTGGTAATTTTCCTTTGAAATGTAAGCTTTTCCTTGGATATTTCTATCGTGCAGCTGACAGAGTTCCCTTTCAAAAATAATATTGTCCAAATAAGATCAAATTATTTGAAAGGTGGAGTTGATACCTGTCATTTGTCCTGAACAGGAAGACAGGTTCCTGAGCATTGGAAAGGCCTGCCCTCTGCATCTTCTTGCATCAAATACGTTGTCTGTTTTCAGCTCTTATTTTAAATTATCTTACTTATTATCAAATACTGGTAACAGCTTCTAAATATGTGTAGCATTTGTTGGTGCAAGAGTTCCAGGCAACACAGCAGTGTGGGGGTTTTGGTTTTTGTTTTGTTTTGTTTGTGGGATTTTTTGTTTGTTTGTTTTTTGGGGGGGTTGTTAAATTTTAAACTTTTATTCTCTCCCCCTTTCATTTTTTTTCTAAGAGTATGAAACTCAGTTAGTTGGACTTTGCATTCTTCTGTGTAAGTTCAAAATTCCATCCTTTTTTTTGTTGAAAAATAGTAAAAAAGGTTTTTCTTAAAAACAATTTGAATCTGCATAAACAAACCTGAAATTAGTGGAACAAGGCAGTGTTGAGCTGCTCTGTTACACTGATCATAATGCGGTTCCCACAGAGTCTTTATACAATTTGAAATGTTACTGTGGAGGCTGGTAGATCTTCCCAATAATTGAGGTTGTCAAGCTGCTCTGCCTTCTAAAATCCTGTTTCCAAGTGCTTATAATCAAGTGCTTGTAATGTAAAACATTACTTATTAGAAATAGTAGCATCTATTTCTGGTTTGTTTGGTTTATTTATTGGTCTGAGATAATATTTTTTTTTAGTTCATCCAGAAGAGGTTAGATGTCACTGAGTTTGAAGACAGGGGAGGAAAAAATAATTTCACATCACTAAGAAAATTCATATAATTTTCCTGAAAATGTGGAGCATCCCATGCTTTATAAAAAACACAGAAAATTAGAAGGGGTCTTCCTGATATCACAGGTGTACTTTTTGCTAACTTTAAAAAACAAAACAAAAACAGAAAAAGGAAAAAACATAACAAGCATCTCCTTGCTTAAACTTAGTAAAGAAACATTCTCCTGAAATAATGCCGCTTTGTCATGCCCAGGGAAGGTTTTTTAAATTTTCTTTTAGTGGCTAAAAGTCTTATGACTTTGTCTATTTCGCAGAAGCTAGACTTCGTGCATCTCTTGTATGTTAATGAACTGATTAAACTCCCTCTACAGTGAATAATTAAATTCGCCCCAACCCTGGTGGAACCAGATATTCCTTGTAATGGGTGGCTCAAGGCAGGGATGAAGTCAGGCACTTGTACTGACAGCTGAGAACTCAATGTTTTATGTGCTGCCGGTGATCTGCTGTCATTTGAGATATGTGGAGGAGGAAACTATGAGAAAGTAGAAGGAACAAAAGGCAGGTGATGTAGCAGGGACAGGAGTCTGGGACTGAAGTGGGAAGGAGGGAAACTGAGTGGGACTTGATGACTGGCTGGAAAGATTGGCAGCTGCAGGCAGGCAGTAAGGGACTAACAAATCATCTGGGACAAGAAGCTGGTGACAAGGGGTGAGTGGGCACCTGCTGGTTAAAGTTGTGTTAGAAATCTGGGGCAGAAAACTTGTGCTGTTTTGGCAAGAACTGATAGAAGAACCAGTGGAGTGGGACTCGGAATGAAGGATGACAAGAGAGGTCTATAGAGAAGGAGTGGGTTGGCCGGGGAGAACCAAACCACTGGACAAAGATCCAGAGAGGGCAAAGTCTGAGGCCGAGAAATAAGAAAAGAATTGAGAGGCAGGAGCTGTAGTGAGTTTCTGGAAGGAAGTCTAATGCTGGCTGACATGGGAAGGAAGAAATTGAGAAAGGAGAAAAAAAAAAAAAAAACACCAAACTAAAGGCCGTGCTGAGGCTTTGTAGGTCTGAGGAGAACCTTTGGAAGCAGGAGGAGGTTCTAATTCTGGGTGATAAAGTAGGCTGTAATTGGGTTGGGAAGCTGGATTGGCTAGGTGAGAGATACAGGACTGGGATAAAGATTCATGGAGAAGAGCGGGTGAGGCCTGGAGCAGTTAGGCTAGATAACTGCTATCAGCAATTATCTAGGAAACCCACTGGGAATAGCCAGTGTATTAAGGTACAGCAGTCACCCATGGTATGCTGACAGCCTAGTCCTGTTGGTGATTTTGTGTTAGATTAGGTGGCAGATGTCTAAAAAATGGTTTAAATTTTCCTTCTCTACCTGTGATTCATGTGGGTGTCAGCATGTTGCCACCTACTGTAGCTGTAGGGGCTTTTTCTGCCTTTTTTTTTTTTTTTTTTAAATTAAATAGAGGAAAATTACATATAAATTATACCACAAAAATAATTTTCTTGAATTTTGAAAAACCATAGGCATTAGAAAATGCAAAAATTATGCACTGATATATTTTTATGAAATCTCTTAGATATACAGTCACACTGGCTTTTTTATGGAATACCATCTGAGTGCCGATGAAAGTTCGATGGATGTGCCAGGGCTGAGTAGCAGAAAGGGTGTGGAATGAAGCAACTTTGAAGATGAAATTTCAAGCTGGGAATTGCAGGTGTGAGATAGGTGGTATGATGCTTAATGAGTTATTTTCCTGGAGAATTAGATTTTGTACTAGAGTCTAATGTGGAATTTGCTGAGCAGGTCATCTTTTATACTAGGCTTGCCTCCAAGAGGTCGCTAACTCTTCATCCCTTACCAGGAATATTCCGTACCCAAATTCTAAGGTCTTCCTCTTTCTGCTGGAGGCTGAGGTCCCAGAGTTGCTCTGTCTTCATACCAGCAACTGAGGTGAATGGAAGATGTGCCTTTAACATTAAAACTGCATATAATGCAGTCTACAGGGGGAATTAAACAGATCCTCGTCACCTCAATTTGGGCATCCTAGATTAATGAAAATTTCTTAGTGTAATTTGTGTACCTCCACTCTCCATTGGAAAATGGGCTATAATGCTACTCCTTTGGGATCCTGAGAAAACGAATTCATTAATATTTGCTGTGTTTCATGAAATGCTTGTAATTGTTGGTAGCAAGAGAAAAGCCTATGAGGAAATTAATAATTCTCTTTTCAAAGCTTTGAAGAACTGACTGTATTGAATAAAGCATGAGGTTGCAGACAGAAGATTGAGAAGAAAAAGCACTGAGCAGCTGTTCATGAAGTTGAGCTCCTTTATCCTATATATACAATGAGGCAGCACTTGGGGAAAAAATTGTACAGGATCATGCCATTGAAGACCACAATATCATGTATTCACCAGAAGCCGTTCTTTTTCCATGGGCTACTTTATTTCCTAATATTTGATTCTTGCTGCTGTAAAATTAATATTTTGTTAATGAAAGCTCTTGTGTCTAATCATACTAATTGATAATCATTTAGAAGCATAGTAGCTGATGTGCTTAAGGCTGTTCGTGGTTATAGTGCAGAAGGAAAGCTAATGTAAAGAGTGGGAATGCAGACTACCCCCATCTACCCTCTGTGGGATCCTTACACTTTCCTGCCATGTATCTACAATTACCTCCTGTGGTGTGGACTAGTGGGTTTTAGCTACTACTTTGCCTTTGCTGATGGTACGTTTATGCTGGCAATTCTCTGTTTGTATCAATGGAACAATTCTCTTTGCTTGTGGATTTGCTGGCCAACTGTTTAAACCACTTCAGAGAAATGCAAAGAAATCAGGATTTTGTGGAGCTTTAAACCCATCTGAAACTTCCTGGGCTTTGCCTACTTTGCGTCAAAACTTAGGTAATAATTATTTTTTTTTTGTTCTGCAGCATAAGTTTAGCCGTGTTTATAGATGTTTTCAATGAATATAAATATATTGCCACTTTTAGATGTAAACGCAAAAAACTACTGATACAAAAGCCTTATTCAGATGCAGTTATTACTTCTAGTTCCTTACAATGTCTCCCTTCCTGTGACTGAATATTTTCATTTATTTTGGCAGTGTCAATAGAATATGCGGTGTTACAGAATATTTTTTCACTGTCTCAGGTAATAAATTTTATAGAAATGACACCTGATAAGAAAAAAAGATAACGTGGTTATCTTTTGGTTCTAAAGACAGTGCATCTACTTTAACCTTTGGATTTTGCTGAAGTTTGCTAATTCATCATTTTCTTTGATGTGAAATGTTATTCCCTTCCTAATTAAAAAAAAAAAAGGGAGTATAGTTTGCTTTGTTTTGGGCTTTGTGGGGTTTGGGTTTTTTTTTGGTGGTTTGTTTTTTTTTTTTTTTTTTTTAGTTATAGATACAGGTATGTACTTTTTGACTTCTTTCCTAAGATAGAGATAACTCCGGCATGGACATCTTCTAGTTTTGCTTTGCCTGCTCTCAGACTGACTAAGGAAAAGTAGAGAAGTGTATGAAGTGCTTCCCTCACTCTGATGTATGCATTCTCACTTGTGTACCGGTCGTGGGAATGGTGCCTGTTTAAGACTCGGAACATCTCAGATGTTCTTGGGTCCTTGAGAATAGGTGCCTAAATGGTTTGAAACTCCTTCGCTGTCCTGATCACTGTAGTCATTTTAAGGCAGTTAAAGAAAAAGGGGAAATAACAAGGGCTGTCTGAGTCTTCCTGTTCAGAAGAGAAATAGATTGAATTGGATCATGTCTGTAGCCTCCATCTCTGCACCAGCTGGTAATAACTTTTGAAGCAGCATGGCTGATGCTGTTGTGTGCAGTACTTAAGCATTCTGGGAAGTGCGTTGCCTTGTAGGCACTTCTCAAATGTACCAGAAAATAAACCTTCTTTATTATTTCTCTTTTGCTATTCTTGCTATTTGGAATGCCCTGAGATTGAAGGCAGAGACATCATAATGTAAAGTGCAGATAAAAATAGATACTGTTAGATGAGATGTCAGTATTGGCACACCTTAGCCAAGAGGAACCCTGAAGAAAAAGTTTTCCTTTATTTTTTTTCTCTTTGCACACATGCACATTTTGGAGAACAGAAACTTTGATGCAGACTGACTGAAATTTAAAATACATCATCTAGTTATTTAGAGCTATTGTAAATGCATCTATGCTGCTGCAATCACTGCTGAAGGGTGCTTGTGGAAATTACCATCCGATTCTGAAGCTCTCCAGTGAGCTTGAATACACTGTGTTCTTGAAGACCTAGGAACAGAGATGTGATTGTGCTACTTTTCTGCAGAGCAGTACAGAGTTTATAACATGATGGTAAGTTCAGTTGGGAAACCTGTAGTATTCTGGGGGATTTGAGTCTTGGAGTTTATTCTTGAGAAGGTGCCTGTAGACTGCAGTGTTAACCTGTATTCATAAAATACCATAATTTAATTCTGAAAAGTGATTAAAAGCCTATGGCAGGTTAAATGCTGGTTTAGGAGATTATTAGTGTATTAGTAGGGAAAACAAATCTAGCTTTTTGGTTGAGCCAGTGCATATAAGATATTATTTGGGTGAGACAGAAGGCTGAAGGACCTGCCTGTAATGGAGAAGACCCATACCAGGATTAGAATAGACAGCAGGAATCCTGAACTCAACATATTTCTGCTTTGCAAATGTTATTGCTGCATACCTGAAAGACGCGCGCTATGCACATAATCCTCATCGATGATGGCAGCCTGCTGCTTCTGCCAGATGTTCTGTTATGCCAGCTAGCTAAGATCTGTGTAGTAGGTATGGAGGCTGTTCAACATCAGTGTGAGTATCATGTCCACATCCTGGACATTGCTTTATGGAATTTGTTTCATTTTGATAGTTTTATTGTGCTGAAAGTGCAAAACCAAGCAGATAAGCTCCAAATAAGTTCCAGACAGGCAGCAGATTGCTTTAAAACAACATTGAGATTGTAAAGTATAGCACTGAAAATTTACGCAATGCCAGGATTAAGACTGGCATCTCTGATCTGTTGGGATTTTTTTCTATGCATTTGAATATCCATTGGCAGTGTACTTTGTCTACATGGCCAAAGCTTCGTTTTATTGTTTGCTCTGGATGGTTCTGGGGAGTGAACACTATAGTTTATGGAACTGTAAATGTCAGGACCTCTGCCTGCAACTGTAAATTGAAGGATGCAGCAAGCAATCTAGGGAAGTGAAAGAAAGAAGAGAATTGCAGAGATGTACTCTGCATTTCTCTACTGTGGTGATCATGTGTTGTATTAGGTCATTTAAACCATACTTTTTAAAGGTATAATTCTTTGGTGACTCAGCTTGAGACATCTGGTTATAATCAGAGCTGCAACTGGAGTCAAATGAATGGATCAAAATAACAGGTGTTCTGAAGAGAGATGTCAGCAACGTGTTTGTGTTCAGTGTCCGTCTATAAAATGGGATGCTAATTAAGTTGCTACCATTGTGTGTGAAAATAAGTTCATTAACATGTACAAAGCACACAGTTTCAAGAAGTGCTCTGTTGCTGGCAGATCTAAATGACAGAGGAGTTATCCTCTTTCTCTTTTGCCTACCCTGAATGATGTGTTTCCCTCAAAAAGTAATACTCCTGCATCACTTTACTGGTTGAATTGCTAATTATTCATTGTCCCTAACTGGAATCTGTGTAGTGATCTCAGAGGAAAACTGACAAAATTAAGGCCCACGGGGCAGAAATGGGACCATCTTTCCATGGTTAATAATTTTATCCAGAAGGTGTTAAATGTTGGACGCAACATACAGAAACAGAGACCAATGCTGCTGTATAAACAGTTACTGTCCAGTAGTTTAAAATAGAGTGTCTAAATATTACTGCACTTGAAAAATTATTACCTGGTAGTATAAACAGTATACTTTAAAGCAGCTGCTTATTTATAGAACTCCTGGTTTCATAATCTTAAGTAAGATTATGTTGTTTGGCACTAACAGTGTATCAGTGGAACTGACTGACAGTGAGGGAAAAAGGATTTTGCATGGATGCAATATATAATGTGCCTTGAGATTAGAATTTCTGAGACAATAATGTCGCTGAACTAGTTGTAGCACACACACACACTCATGAAGAATTCTGAGATGGGAAGGCATCTGTGGCACTCACTGTAAAGACCCGCAACATTGGCAGAAGATAAGGAAACGCGGTGAAAGAAGAGCATCCATTGAATGCTTAGGCAGGAAGTGAGCCTTTCAGAGAAAGATCATTTCAGATTTGCTTGGGTCATGAAAACTTGGTTCAAGAATATATTTTGGGAACTCTTGTAAGTGCCTTACAAAATCAATTACTTGATTCCTTTGATCTGATGTCAGTTTTAGGAAGCCAGTGGCTCACAAGAAATAATTAAGTGGTGAGTTGCACTTTGAATACATATTAATGTCACATCCCAATATTCAACCTTTGTGGAAAATCCCATTGGGTATAGAAGGAAGAACACCATGTAAGACCCCTGTGGCATTTAATAATGAGTTCTTCAGAGTGTTTGCTATGGTCTAAGACTCCAAACAGCTGACCATTCTGTGCCATTTATGTATGTCTCTTTGAGGCACATATGCTGTTATTGTTCTAACTTTATTTCTAATGTCCCTTGAAAAGTACCCAGTTCTGACTTTGTGTTTACTTATACAGTCAATAGGAACAATTTATGCATGAAAAAACCAAGAGAATGTTTGATGCTATTATTGTATACTGTAATGAGATTTCTAATTGACCCCAAATAAATGCCTCTCTCTTTCCTTGTTTTAGCATCTCTCTTATGGCAATGGTAGCTTACATGTCGATGCAGCCTTCCAGCAAACGCTCTGGAGTGTAGCACCAATCAGTTCAGGAAGTGAAGTGGCCCAAGGTAAGATTGACTTAACTTTAATTATTGAAAGACTGATTGTAAATGAAATATCTGAAAAATCAAATTATTCTGCCAAGTGTGGGAGTGGCTTTCTCTTATGTAAACATTCATTCCAGTAAATAAATATACAAATGTTCTGAAAACAGAGGGAAAGTTAGACTGAAAGTGACACTGATAGTTTTCTACATAGTTTTTTTCTGAATACTGAACAGCTCGTTCAAATCTCATATTGCTAAAGATACAACATTCATAAATTTTTTTTAAAAAGGCTTTTGGTCCAGGTTCAAAATATTCTCTCAGATTATTCTGATGTATGCAGTCATGGTTACATGTTCCTGAGACTAAGTAAAAAATGGGCAAGAGGACTGGAAGCAGGATGTGAAATCCTAGGAGTTAAGTCTGGGAATAGTTTTCTGGGAAGCATATGGTTGGGAAGAAAAAACAAAAGAAGGGGAAAGGCAGAAAGAGACAGGCTAGAACAATTTTCGAATGTATTTATTTTATTTAGGAATTAGGAAGGGTTTTTTTAATGCAACCTCTGACATGAAAGGACTGAATTTATGCCACACTGGTTCCACAGAGAAGAAAAAAACAGTCGTCTTTTCTGAAAAGTCTGTCACGATGTAAAGCTTAATGATTTCTAGTTTCCTACAGAGTAATTGTTTTGAGTAGGTATTGTAAAAGAACCTCCTTTCTTTCTTACTCCCTTCTTTTTATCTGGCATATTTTAAAACACAGTTGTGGAATGCTTTTGCAGCTTTGCTCATTTGGATTTCAGGGACAGCATTGCCAGCGCTTCCTTTCTGTATATGCACTGTGATTTTTATCATTCTGCATATTCAGATTCTCTGACATGGTTTCTGAAGCAATCTGTTATTAAAAAGAATGCTCGTGTATCGCTTAGTGGTGTCCTAAGCTTTATGGAGAAAACCCTCTCCTCTCTGTGACGTCCTGACTCTTCAAATATTGTGATGCTGCATGTATGCTCTGTGCCTTAGTTTGTGAACACGCATAGCTGTAGCTGTACACTGCAGAGCCAAGTGTTTGGCTTTGAACCTGCATGTGCGGTCGTAGCGTGGGCAGTACAGGAGTTTCCCTTTGAAGGCCAAACAAGTCATGTTTGTAGGTGGGGAATCTTAAGTCAAGCAGAGCTTTGAGTGGATGTTCCCAGAAGTTTTTTCTCACAGAAAACTTCCAAAGACACCAAAAAGGATTTTAAAGTTAAATAAATAAATAAATGCATACATTTTTATTTTGTTAGTATGTAAACTGGAATCCTTAACTTAAACGCAAAAGTGAGTAGGTAAAATGGAAGTCTCTCCCGCTTTTTCTGTTGTAATCTGGGAGGGAAGTACTTGCTTCTTTGTTTCCCTTGGATCAGTCTTTTTCTGAGTTGCACTAACTCTGTAGATTACCCTGTCTGTGGCTCTTTCTCCTGATCCACACTTTGCTACTTGCTGACTTGGAGCTTTTTTCACTTGGCAATGTTCAGCTGGCTCCTCCTTCTTCTGACTTTCTTTTACAAGTAACATAAAATAGCAACAGAAAAAAAAATGAAATAAACCTGATAGTATTTGTTACAGTTTGAACTATAGTTTTACATCTTGCTGCGTTCAGATAAATGCACTTGATTTTCTCCCTTTATTCAAGGATATTTGATAGGAGGGGATGTTCTGAGATTATTGCATGGTCACATGGATGAATGTTTGACGGTCCCTTCGGGTGAACATGGAGAAGAACAAAGAAGGTATGTTTCCACCTTACAATAAAATAATAATAATGAATGTTGCTGAATCAATATTAAGTGTTACTGATAGTACATATTTTTGAAGGATATTGTGATGAGATGCATTACTCGTAAGAAGGAATATTGTTGAGATGAACTTTGGACATGAGCCTCTTGCATTTTCTTTTTGTTATTGTTAAAGTCTGATTTCACTTACCACAGGTGTAAAAGCAGTAGTGATTTTTGATAACTTACTGTCATCTTTACTGACTTAAAAACACTGTGAATGAAATGCGTTGGTTTCTTTATTGCTGTTTTTTTCTGTAATCACAACAAATTCCTCAGGACAGGGTATGTTAAGATTACTGCCCAGTCCTTCAAGACTGCTGATCTGGGTATTGGCCTGAGGTGTACCTGTCATAGCAATCTAGAAATTAATTTATGGTTGCTTTCTTGACTAAAGGAATCCTAGAATGGAAGTAGAAAAGTGATGGCAGCTTGGTATGCGTCTCTCTGTTAACTAACAAATCCAAATGGTGAGAAGACTGGCACTGAAAGTGGCATGTCTCAGTAGAGTGATTACATGGGTGAATCAAAGTCCTATTTATTTGCTCTAATAAAATATACCCTAAGCTTCTTTTCAGTAGGGCAGTGTCATATGATTTATTCCTACCTTCAGCCTGAAGATTACAAAATGATAATGTTGATTTTGGAATAGTTTATTTAATGCAGCATATTGGGTAGCTTCATTTCCATGACAAAGAAAGTGCTATTCATTCATTTCCAAATGAATTTTCTTGGTTTGCAAATGGAAACATATTTTTATTCTGGTTTATTCTTATTTGTAAAGATAAGAACAATACACTGGAAGCTCTAATAAAATATAGTGAAAATCTTCTATGAATTTTAAAATATTGATGAGAAAAACTTCAGAGTTTTCTTATACAGCTGCTAACCGTCCTTTTCAGTTTCGGGCTATTTCTCATTTTTAAACAAGGGAATAGTTTTTTTAATACAGAAGATATTTCAAAATGCTGAGACTTAAAATGGAATCAGTTCATGTTTTAATTTTAGTTACTATGTGACAGATCCACTGATCACAGCTTGGAGTTTATTGCTGAAAGTGATGAAAAGATAAGATGATATATAAATAGGATCCTATAGTGTTTGCTCTTACTTCAGTTTAAATCCTGCAAAGTTACTTTTAAAAACTCTAGTTGCAGTGTAATTGCGGATTTATATGATGATCAAGCACTTCAGTAATGAGCTTTAATGCTTAATAAGACACTAAAAATCTGTCTCTTTTCAACAGACTAACATTATGTATAAACTGCAATAAAGGACAGTGAAGTTGCAAGTTAAGTAAAAAATTCATTTGATCTGCTTGTGCATTTACACAATGCATCCTTGTGTCACATAATGCGGGAAGAATAGGCTTCATTTCTTAAGCTGCAGACCACTGCTGTAAACAGACCAGATTGTTGTTATTCTTTCTGCAGTGTCTGCCTTTTCCTCTATCCATCCAGTACCCCAAAAGAAGCAGAGGTAGTAGACAACAAATAGTACCCATGTCTTTGTCTTTACTACTGATAGCAATACTGAGAAATATTGCTTTTCAGTGCTTTATAAAAAACAGATTTGATCTACTGAAATTTTCTTGTTGTTCAGGAACTTTCTTTAATAAATAAACAGAATAAAAATAAGTTTAATTTTTTTCATATTCTCCTTTTCTGAAGTTCTTCTATTGCTTTTCTGATTTTTTTAAAAATTGTTTTTACTTATGAACTTGGGATATAGTCTATGATTATGTTTAATTTTATGAAGTTAGATATAATTGCTCTGTGCCTCACACTTTCTCTGCTTAAATTATTAATAAATTTAGTTATTGCTTAAAACCTTTATATTTCTATCTCCAATTAGGACACTTGCATATTCAAAATAATATCTAAAAGGATAAGTTGTGACTGCTTTCAGTTTCAATATGTATGCGTACCTTGTTTTAATGGGTGGTGTTTAACTGCTGGTAGAATTATATTAAAAAATATGTGTAAATTTGGCAGGTTGAAAATTGTAAAATAAATTATTTTATCTTTCATTTAAATTTAAATTCCGTAACTTTTGCACATAAGGCATGATAAAGTATGATATATTTGGAATATAATAATTCCATATTATCCTTTCATTGGCTTTTGAAATAGTCTGGGGATAGATTATTGTGGTTGTGCGTGGTTTGTTTTCTTCCAGTACATGCCTGAAGAGCAGCTCTGCTCTGCAGAATGGCAGCATAAAGGAACGCTGAGAAGTTCCATCTCTGTTGTGACTCACTAATTCCTCTATCTCATTATTTTTTTTCTGCAAAGGCCTCCTCTTTATGCTTTCTCAAATAAATAAAAGATCAGACAGTCCTAAAATAACAGTTTTATTTTATGATGTCACCTGCTATCTAATCCTGGAAATGAATAAATTGTTTTGATGTGAAGGATCCTCCTAGGCAGTTTCTAAAAATAACTGCTGTTTTTCTCTATTCTTAGAGCATTGATACGGTTACGTAAATTTGAGTATAAAAGTGTTTCAAAGATTGCCAGAAGTCCAAAATAAAACACACGTTCTCAAGCTGTTTATACTCTTGTGAAACAGCATTTAGCACACTGGAGGTCTACAATACAGTGTCAGTGCAGATACTGTATTCGTGATCACAGAACCTAACAAAGCTTCCCCCGAGGCAAGGTCATCCAAACCTGCACTGGAAGAGGCCTAGTACAGTGGCAGAAATAGTCGTAGAAAAAGTGTATTAAAAGCGTCTCACATTTTTTTTTCTGAATGTATACTGTGTTCGCTTGCTTAATTGTTGAGCTTGTGTGTCCCTCCGCGTGGTCCTGAAATTGTGCTACGGTGACCACTAGAAGGTAGGGTGGAATTGTATTTTTGGAAGAGGGACTTTGCTATCGAGTGCTGAGATGTAATTGCATCTGGGAAAAGAGCACTGGGAAAAGAGCAATGTTCAGGACCAACTTTTGACACAGGCAAAGCAGGTATTTGCCCAAGATGAGAGGCTGGTTAGGAGGATGGTGGTGTTCCCTCCTCCAAGAACCAAGATCCAGGAAGCTCCTTTGACCTGCACTGGATAGCCCTGGTGATGTTTCTTGCATGTACAGTCCACCCTGTGTTGTCTTCTCAGTGCTTGGCTATGGCCCCTCGGTTCTGGAAGGAGGGGGAGCTGTCATGGGGCTGGAGGCTGCTATAGCGGAGGCTGCTCCCTTGCCTCCTCCCTCCTTCAGGCAGTGGTGGTGTGCTCTCAGCAGTATGAACCTTCTGCCCTGCCAGCAGCAGGTGCAGGCATGTGAGAGGGTAATAAGCACAGAGGCAAAGTGCCTGGACTACCTATTGCCCAGCCTGTTGCGTCTTGGTGCATTGAAATTCCCAGTGAAGATGGTGCCTGGAAGAACCATTTTGCTGCTGCTCTCCAACTGAATTTGGTCAAAATTGCTGAGAAATCTTGAGTTATCTCTGATAATGCTGCCTTTTATGTAGTGATACTTGGCTCTTGATGTAACACCGGTGAGACATTATTCAAAGATTACATCTCTGAACTATAAATAGTTTAAGACAACTTTGAGTATTTGTGTAATAGGGCTGATTTAAACAGATTCTTGCAGTAGTAACTCAAGAAAAATAGTAAAATAGGATTTTATTGCCTGAACTACCTCCCCCACTGCCCCCCCTCCCACCTCCCCCCCGAAAAAATAATGTAGCTTTAATAGTTGTAGTGGATTATTCACCACACAGAAGTCTCTAGGCTGGAGGGCTCCTGTCCGCTCAGAAATGTACTTTTTCAGTTTCAAGTAGGTTCTCCCTGAAGTTGCTAGACTTAGCTTGCTCTCTAATTAAAAAGTATTTCAGTTGAAAGCAATGCAAATAGAGATGTTTGTGATAATATGTTGGTTTACTTGATATTACACTAGAAAAAAAAAAAGTGATATTGTTTTTAAAACACCACAGTCAGACTGGGCATGACCCTGGTAGTTTTCACTCGCTCTAACCCAGATGAAGAACAAAAAAAGAACAGGAAAAAAAGCTAAGTATGTGCAATTTCACTGAATTAAATGTAATTTACTGCATATTCTTGTGAAGTAGGTTGCTGGTTTAAGGACAGTGTTTAAAGCCTTGTGGATTGAATCCTTAAACTGTGTTTTTATTATTTAAAAAGCCTTAATCATCTATAGCAAACTAGACCTAAATTTGCAGTGCTCTTTCTGTAGCTCTTCAGTTCAAATTTCATAAGCGTTTCCAGGTAGGTTAAAAAGTAAATATAGGTATAGATATACAAGAGAAGGCATAGTATAATCAGCTTGGTGTTCTTCTGGTGATTACTTGGATTCTATTTATCTTCAAAGCCAGGGAAACTTCTGCAGGAGCACAGTAGCTGGGAGGCTGTATTTATCTTCACCCCTTTTCCTCCACTCTCTGCCCACATGCTTTGTGGCCTGGCTGCCATCATATGAGCTTGTAGAAGTGGTCTGGCACTCGTGTGTATGGGAATGAGGCAGACTCACAGGGATTTCCTTGATTTATGTGGGGGTTTTTTTGGTTGTTTTTTTTTTTTTTTTTTTTTTTTTTTTTCTTGAAATAAAGGACTGCTTAGTCTCCTTTCCCATCCTTTTGCTCCTGTTTCATACTTGAGAAATTTGTTAATAATTTTTCATACTTCTTTTTCGGGTGGAGGGTTGTATACAATTACCCAGCAGAAGATTTAAATCACTGTTTATAGTACAGGTACCTTAAAATGGTCTTTGCTTTCATTTGGCATTTTTCCCTGTTGAAATTGTGACACACTTCTTTCTTTTTTTTTTTGTTTTTAAACCCTTATTTGGTAATTATAGTATTGAGTCTTCACTTGTGAATTTATAACATCAGAGGAATGAATAAATTTATTCTAATAGTGGTGGAAGGTGCTATTTAGGGCACATATACATTGAAAGTGAAATTGTTTAGTGTTGTTTCATTCTTAATTAAAATTTTTTGCAAGAAATGTTCATAATAAATTCAGATTGTGCAGCAGAGATTTTAAAAGTTTTGCAATAAGCAAGCAGATTTTTTTTCCCCATCACAACTGAGTCAGTCAACAGCCCCCCTTTTTTCACTGTTCAGTTAAGAGGAATTATTTCACATTTTTGACATTGTTGTCTTATGTGTATCATTTTTATTTTCCTGTAAAATTGTCAGCTAGTTTTAACACAATGCTTTGCATGACTGCAAAGTTTTTGATTACTTTGCAGTTTTGAGGTTTTTTTACTTAAAAGTCCCCCAAAATTAATGGCAGACAGCAGCCGAAGTATGTAATCAAAATTATTTGTTGGTTTGGTTTCTTCTAAACTGGGTCGTGAAACTTGCTCTTTATCATACCCCAATCATTCCTATTCTTTTAAAACTTAAAGTCGACACAGAAGTAGTGCTGTGAGTATTCATAGTTCCCAGCGTAGGACGGGGCCATGAGTGTTCCCATTGCAACTCATTTGCATTTTGATTTGCAATATGTGCTTTAAAGTGATGACTGCAGTGCAATTTGGACCCTTAAGAAATATATTGTTACAGAAAGAAATTACCTGTGAGAGGGAGCAAAGTGCTTCTGGCTTTTGGAAAGCATCCTTTGAGGTGGAACAGACTCCAAGTTATCAAACCATCCAGTCAGAATAGGCTTTCAGGAGGGAATGTAGATGTGTAGCCTCATTTCAATAAGCAGTTTTGTCATTTCTGCCTTCAAGAGTTTCTTTGGGTTAAACATATTACGTTGCAGCTTTTGTAAATTATACTGAATGTTTTGTGTTAGTCTCAGAAATGAATAGACAGGGCTGTAAAGTGATGAAAGTCAAAATCAACGTGACTTAGGCAATCCCAGCTCCTTTTCACTTTCCTTTCCACGCTATTCTCTTTAGAAAGGTAAAATACACTCTTTGATATGGTCTTACGAGCTACTGAGGTCTGTAGTACCCCAGAAAGGCCGGGATCTGGCACGCGTGAAGGATAATTTGTGACAGAAAGGTGAATTCGGAACGTTTTCACCCAGCGGGGTGATTGCGCTGTCCGTGGTGCTGCAGTGACAGACCGGCGCTGTCAGGCAAACGGGGGGGCCAGTTCCAGCTCTAGTGACTGTTTGTATTAAGGGGAATTAAATAGATTAACGGCATAGTCAGGGAAATAATGATGTTTTAAATTTAACTTACAGTCATAGACCAGACCAAAATTACTTCATTACACCAACTAATTGACTAGATGAAAGTTTATGGTAAGGATGAACTGAAAATTCTCAAAGGTTCTGAATTCCTTATAGATATTTTCATTTGAAACAAAGGTGTTCAATATCCTTATTCCATAAATGTAGACTATGCAAATAAATTGCTTTGGAAAGAATAGAAAAAAATGTCAGGAATTAGTGTTAGGGGTATGGCTCAGAAGGTATAAGGTATCCTGAGCTTTCTAGGAGAAGACTATAACTCATTGTATCCCCTCTTGCCCTCTCTTTCTGCTGTTATTTTTAATTTCCTCATGCATTTACATTATTTATATTTTCATAATAATTCATAGTAATTCACAGCTTTTCTCTGTGGTTTGGCAAGAAATGTGCATCTTCTGTGCACTTCGTAACTTGAAATTTTATTTTTTCCATCCTGTCAATGTAAATCTGGAGTAAATTTTGAAAAGAGAATTTTTCTAGGTTATTCACATGTCTTTAAAAGCAATGTTTCATTTGACCTAGTAATATCAGTATCTGCTATGGCTTACCAGTGTCAGTTTCAGGAAGGATTAAGATGTTACGAAATATGCCTTCTTTTCATCACTAAACAGTTGTCGAGAGTATGTAAAAAAAAGATGAGGTGCATCCTATCAAATAATGTTTTTATTTAGAGCAGGTTGTAAGGAAGTTGGTCTGAGCAACCTCAGAGCAGTTTACTACATTTATTTTAATGAAATAAGTTAAAAATGAACTTTGGATTTCTTAGAATAAAAAAGTATGAGATGGTCTACGTTATGAATTTATTCAGCTGCTGTGGGGCAATGGTTAGAATACATGCTGTTATGGTAAAGGCAAAGTGACTTGCCCTTCAATGAATAAGAGAGATCTTTTATTCAAAGCCACCTTTTTCTTACCATCTTTTCTGTAGACAAGACAATATCTAGCTAGACACAAGAGCTTACACCCTATTCTAGAGCTTCGTGCCAACTTGTTTGTAGCGTGTATCTTCTTTCCTGCCCATAAAAAATCTTGCTGCTCTTCACCCCTCTTCTGGTTTGAGGGCCCAAACCACAACAGCCCAGATCTCTGGGCTTCTCCTTTTTTACCTTCCTTGTAGGGACCCTTGATCCCTAGCTCTCCAGTCCCCAGCTCTTTTTGAGTCCCCCTCTAGACTGCTGTCACTTACTCTTTTGCTGAACCTTTGCTGTTCCCTTGTTGACTTTTATCACTCAAGTACAAGAAATCCAAATGCATTTTTGTCAGTGGGGTTTGTATTGAAATAAGCCAGGATCTAATCAGAATGTTTCAACTTTAAAAAACAAAACCAAAACCCAACAACAACCGCTCCCCCCGAAGTCCGCAAACAAACACCCTACACCCAACCATCTCCTTCAATACTGGGTTTTCCTCTGTACTAATAAGCATTCAGTCCCTCTGTATTATATCCACAGGAGGACTTTGGAAGCTAAAGCCTAGTAAGTACTAGGTACCTGATTCCAAACTGTGGTCCTCAAAAAATTGCTTCTAACAAACAATGCAAAATGCCTACAATTTTGATATTAGTATTCCCTGAAGTTATGCCTCGGGCTGTTTTTGGCAGTGCCTGGTCTTGGCTGAAGATCACAACATTGAGTGAATCCATAAGCTCTTCCAGGATCCATAAAACTATGCCATTCTTTGGCAGTGTTCCCTGACAAGCTTGATCTAATAAGCATAGTGACAGCACTCCTTTGCATAAGTGATTCCTTTATTCATTTTCCCGAAGGAAAGTTTTTAAAATCTGTCAATGTCTTAGGGCAGAAATAAAGGTGCGGGCAGGAAGCAGTCCAAAGAACGGCTGCCTACATCTAGAGTGGCAGTGCTTAATAGTCACCACATTCCTCAGTGTTTACTTTGACGAGAAGCCAGTTTGCCTACTCAGGGCTTTTGGTGACGATAAATCTAAACCATTTTGTGGATCCAGTACAGGTCACTTTTCTGTGTGTAGAAAAATGGAGAAAAAAGAACCCGACCATTTTTAGGCTTAATTGACTGTTTTTTGCAGAAGCACTTAGATTGCTGGACATGTGCAGGAGCTAGAAAGCTCATTACATATTAAAATTTGGAAATAGGAAGCTGTTAACGTCTGAGATGTGTGAAGACTGTATTGGTGTGGTTGTGAAACTTCAGGTGCTATGACAATAAAATGCAGTGCCAAATAAATGAATTTTAATAATTCAATGTAGTAAGTTGCATGGTTATTTTAATAGTACAAGCTCTGAGAAAAGGCTGCCTTTTATGTGAGATGTATGCAGTGATCACAGATCTTTATTATCATTTGATATTTGTTTTTTATTATAATCTAGAAATATTGTAGTTATCAGGCTATTGATTTTTTTTTTTTTCCAATCTCCCCCCCCCCGCCCCGGATTCTCTATCCCTAAAACACTAAGAAAGATATCTCAGTGAACACTGTATAAATCTTGTTGTTATGAATATCACAATAATGGATACTAATGACAATTAAAATAAAATTTGAGTAACAAAGTCTGAAGGTTTAATTGATCAGAGCTGGTTTTGAATCTGATAACCTATGAATCTGACAGTTGTGGTAATTGTTTTGTCAGTCTTAAAGTGAGAGGTGCAGTTAAATGAGCAAACAAATATGATGAATTTTTCTAACAGAGCTGAGCACTTAGTCTGTGCCTTTGCTTGCGTTTCAGGACTGTCCATTATGAAGGTGGTGCTGTGTCAATTCACGCTCGTTCCCTTTGGCGACTAGAGACTCTAAGAGTTGCGTAAGTAAAATCTCGCCCAGAAAAGGAAGTCCATTTCTTATATAGTCAGAGTGTTCCTATAAAATCAGTTTGATAACTGTAAAACAAAACTGATAATACTAAAATAATCTTCAAAAAGTGCTCTATATCACTTTCATGAAAAATTAAACAACTTCCTGTAGAAAGTGCGTGTTAACATACATGCTGTGCGTGTTCTGATTATTTTTTTGAAGTTGTTATAGCTGTTAGTGAAGTTCCAATTTATATTTTTAACACATACACGTGACATAATCAGAACTGCTTTCCTTAAAAATAATAATTCATGTGTACCACCCCCTTACTTGTTTAAGCCATTTGTAAGTCTTGAAAGGCAAAAATTTACAGAAAAAAATGCTACCTTGCATTGTTGGAAGTGTTGGAATGATAGTAAGGAATTGTGCCTTGTTTGTTAATGTAATTGCACTGCAAAATTGCACTTAAATTGTATTACAATATGTGCCTGTGATTAAATTTCTAGTGACTAATAAATGATTGCTTTTTAGATATTAAATCAGAGCAGCTTCGGGAAAGGTTACGCTCTAATGATGCTGTTTTCTGTGTGTGCATTTTATTTAATAGGATGATGTTAAATGTCACTGGTGGGGCAGTGAGATTTTTACTTCAGACTGAAATTGACCTTGCGAGTGCTTAAGTGACAAAAATGAAACTGTGAAAGGATCTCTGGCTTTTTATTTTCCTCATAGCATGTGCTTACCTAATAAGCAGTGGTACTGGAGCAATGTGGGGATTTGAGAAATTACATGTTTCTCTTATGACTGTCATATATCTCACTTTGGCAGGCATTGTATACAGACTTTAGAGGTGTAAACATTTGAAAATACATGACTGAGAGAAATTGTGAGAATTGTCAAAGCAAATAAGCGAAGGCAGTGGTAATCTTTCTTTTTGAGGAACGTGACTTTCTTACCAGGAAAAAAAAAAAAAACAAATAAAATCCCAAGAATAACACTCTCTCCTGCAAATTCTTCACCTCCGTTTTCCTGTATGATATTCTAATAGCTGTATAGATTCATTGCTGAATTGCAGGCACATTACTATTCATGCAAATGCTTCAGTTTGTAACTTAGTATATGCATGCCTGAAGTCCTCCATCACTTCTAGTCCTTCCCAGAATGACTGCAGATATAATATTTATTCTGTTAATTTTATTTGATTCTGAAGGAATCATTGTTTCTGAACTGTCCTTGTTAGTGGAGAACTCTCTTAAAAGTCACACATGTAGACTGCCTCTTGGGATGCCCTGCCATGGGACACCAGATACTATTGTTCAGCGTTGCTTTCTTTCCCAAAAGGTGGCAGGGATCATATTCTCACATTACGGAAAAGAATTTTTAGTAGTCAGAAATGGTTTCACAAGATACTTTCTGCTCAAAAGGCTTTTCTTGTAAGTGCACATGAATTGTCCTTTTTCCTGTCCTGCAGGCATGAATTAGGGGCATGGCTCGGTTGCATTACATTTATTATTTTCTTTTTCTTACGGTCCATAGCTATTTGGTCCAAGAGAAAATCGAATCAGACTAGAGAAAAGGCAGCTCCCCAGCATGGCCCGTAATATGAAAGGTGCAGAGCTGATGTGTTTTCCCAGACCCAGCAATACAATAGCTGAGATTCATGACCTGACATTTTCCTTAATTGAGAACCAGAAGTTGTGCTAGAACACTTGTACTTAGGTGTGCTTTTGTGGAAGTGTACTGATTTTGCTGTGTAGAAGACAGAAAAAAAGAAATGCATTTCTAAGATAATAAATCTTCCACATTTCCTTCCTCCCCAAAGTCCTCTCCTCTCAACTTAAACAGAAGAGACTATTTAGTTTACAAAAGGAAACAGTTGAGAGGAAAACCTCTTCATTCTTTTGGCTTTAAAACCAATAACTAAAAAGGTTTAGAAGTTTAATTAGTGAAGTGTTACAAAACAGAAGCCAGGAATTGCTCTTGCATTTTGAAAACTCCTGCACTTTAAAAATGTCTGCCAAATTGCTTTTGCATACTTTGCATACAGTAAAGTCAATGCTTAAGAAGACATGCTTAAACAAATGGATATTTGTATTTAATAGGTAAGTGCTTTAATCTGCTACATGTATGTGTCAGGGAAAATGAAAATGACTTAAACCTGTGTAAGTGGTAACTTGAGGGATTTTCAGACTGGTACATGAATATATACAAAACATATGCGTAGCAGCTTTTTGTGTTTTTAAATGCCGTACCTGGGATTAGTTTAAATGCAAGTGAGAAGATGCAGTAATACAAAATTCTGATATAGGAGTAAGCTTATAATCAGTTAAGTTCATAAGGATGTGTTTGTATATTTCATCGATATTATGTGAATGTTTCTTGATAATTTTAAGCTATTTCAAGCCACAGTAAGCATAGAGAATTACTAGTATTTGTGGAAACATATTAGAACCTTGGCAGTGTGTCATAACTCCATTATGATGGCCATTTTGCAAACACAAAATAAATACATGGTTTCTTCTCCAAAAAGCGGTGTGCAAATGCATCCGAAGTGTAAGCTTTTGAAGATATAAGACTGAAGAAAGTTTTGTGAAGACGCAGGAAAACATCCTAGCTGTGTCAGTTTTCCAATCTAAGGAATATTTGAGAAGCCTTCTGAAAAGGCTTTGTGAAATGCATCCTCCTTAGTAACCCCTACACAAATTTATCTTCAGGAGTTAATAAGGAAGAAAAGAGCTGACTTTTCAGTTTAAGGCAAGAAGTTAGAAACCTGCAACCTCTGTTTCAACTTGAGGAGTTCTTGGGGAGCTTGGATAGAAAATCTTTGCCTTTCTTACTTCATTTCCTCCTATAAAGAATCTGGGCAAGTCTTTGCTTAATAATTTTTAAAATTTATTTTTGGAGGATTTTTATATTTATTTATTTAGGTATTTTGTTCTTTGCATGCTATTTAATGTGTGCCTAAAGTGTGCTTACTGTTGAAAGGAGAGGGCTCTGGGAGAGTGAACAAAGCCGTCTGCTGGTAGATGAAATGCTGGAGAGGGAACTGGCAGATCTAAGCTCTTTGTGTACAGCATAAGCCTCCTTTTCTGTAGGCGGGCTGTGTCTTCTCTCAAAAGGAATTCAGTCTGAACCAAGACAGCCTGTGCAAAGGAAGAGGTTAAGATTATTTATTAGAATGGTTTTATAGGAGATAACAACAAAGTAGCCGTTCTCTTGCTGATAATCCAACACTTAGAATTTTATCCTTTTACCGACTAGTTGGCAATGTGATATAGTTTAAAATATTTTTGCCAGTAGTTAAAATCTATGTTTTGTTTCAAAAAAACCAAACGTTTCCTATGAACTTTCTTAGGTGGAGTGGCAGCCACATTAGATGGGGACAGCCATTCAGACTAAGACATATAACAACAGGAAAATATTTAAGTCTCCTGGATGACAAGAGTCTTCTTCTTACAGACAAAGAGAAAGCGGATGTAAAATCTACGGCATTCTGTTTTCGGTCTTCCAAGGTATGGAATCAGTGCAGCATTTATGTAAACTAGTAGTAATTCCGATCTCTTTAGTAAGCAAGAATTAAATATTCCCTACTGCACGAATTATCAGAGCCTTATGCCTTTTCATTGATTAAAAAAAAACAAGCCCTAGCATAATTAATATCTAGAAAGCTTCTTTTATCATACTTTCTTTGGGAAATGCTACCTGGCTGTTTGTTGTGGGTTGTTTGCTTGGGGTTGGTTTTTTTTTTTGTACTTTTCTTTTTTGTTTGTTTGTTTTTTCCCGGTACTTCCCTGCATATATCTGTTGCCTGACAGGAAAAATTTAGAGTATTGTGGGTAATTTAAATCAAATGGAAAAATCAGGATTTCTTTCATCAGATACTTTACTGTAGTCTAATTTAAAGTTACCATAGTCTGAATTTTCATTTGATACCTTCGGTAAGCATTTAAGTTCAGACCAATTCTTTATGTAGTGGATAAACTGTTTAAAATAATACTATGATAAATTCTTTAATATCCTTTGATTTCTCTTACCTTTTCACCTACAGCATGATGTTCCTGAAAATTTTCCAACAATAATGTTGTTTTTTAAAAAATAAATCTTCTGAAATATATAATAATAATAATAAACAGAATTATTCAATAACCTCTCTAGCATTTACTTTTTATATTGTTAATTATTTTTCTGCTTGGCAAGATAAGAAATTAATATATACCTGAATGCAGGTATACAAACTTTTACACTCTGATAACAAAGGCTTTCGTTCAGATAATGGTTTTGAGACCCAGACAGTGTATTTTGTTAAACCAGTTAGAAAATCCATAGAAATACTTAAATATTTTAAGGCAATGCAGTGCAACTATATTGAGGAATTCCTGTTTCAGTTACTATAGATCTCAACAGTTGTTCCGCTTTGAAGCAAGAGAAATAAAATAACTCATTCACTGCTTCTCAAGCTGGAGTCTTCAGCAGGGATTACTCCAAAAAGAGTGCAATATACTGCACTCTACTGTTACATGGATTATTTAGTCAAAAAAATACTTGAAGACAAGAATTTTTAGCAGTGCAGAGAGTATTTTTTTGCTGATACAGAGAAGGAGATTAGTCTCTGTTTTCTAAGTAGCGTATGCACATGTGTTTTGAAGATTAGACAATGTTGAATTTGAAGTTTCTTCATTTGGTTTTTTTTCAAACTGAATTTGGAACTCTTATTTGGAAGTATTTTGAGGATTTATATTTTGAAATGGTTTTGTTCTACCATGTTGAAAATAAAAAGTTAAAATTTTTTCAATTTAGTTGTTGTTAAGTGACCAAACCTATTCTATGCTGAGCAGAGATAAAAGCTTTGGGGTATGTATAAACATGTTACGGTAATCAAATCTCAAGTAACATGAGAGTATTTTAGGAGGGGTGTATAAGCTAGTCAAGACGTGACAGATATGATGTTACTCACATTTAAATATGGATTTTCAAAGAAATTGGAAATTTGGAAAATCATATTTGATGTTAATTTTCTGCATATCAACGCTCTTTTTAACAAAAGACTTATTTGGAAGGAACTACAGAGATGCCACAGGGGAGGAGTGAATGGTTTGCTCTTCATTGCTGAGGGTGAATCCAGTCTGCTGCTTAGGACTTCTTAAAGGACTGTAATGTTTCACTTTATTAGGATACAGACATTAAAAATTTTTAGGTGCCTTCCCCCTCTGGAAAAGAGAGTTAATTAAATATTTCAAAATTATAGCAGTCCTAGAAAGGCTTCTGTAGAGAAGATAAGCAGCTTTAGGGGTCTCTTTTACTTTGAGCATGTATGGACAAACCATCCAACCTTTCACTTTTGTTGTTGCATGTAGTTAGCCCAAAATAATTACTCCTGGATAAGAGGCAGCCTCTAATGTTGTCTGTTGAATATAGAGTGCAATACCTGAATGTGTTAATGGTTGGGAGTATGCCAAGTGGCTAGATCTTTCTTACAGCAATTAAAGCAATTTTTTGCCATAGTCTTAATTCTTCCTTCCACTACCTGAAAAGTAGTAGAAGGGAGAATTATGAAGATCTCACTAGTTGTGCTATAGATAAGTTAGGTCTAAGTAGGCAAAACCAGATGTGGGGGAAGAATACCCTTATTTGCAGTGTTAAAGACTCAGTTCCTTCAGGATGCAAAGATGACAGTTTCAATTTCCAAATGAAAAGCAGCTTTCATGTTTGCAGAGAAAATATTGAAAATGTATCCCCCTGTAAATCTGAAGATTCAGATGCAAATGTAAATGCTACACGTTTGCCACTTTTTTTTTTTTTTCTTTCCACATTCTCGTATGGAAATTTAAAAACTAGATCAGAATCTTCTTACATGTTAGAATTCTTTTAATATCAGTGAAATAAAGAAATGTGACAGCTTAAAAACATCACAAGCCAAACAGCACTCAGAAGGTACGGGTATTCTGAAGAGCTAACAGTCTTTTCATTATTTTTTTTCTGGGAATTGGGCTTTATCCTCTGCTTATTATATATTGCCCTAATAATTATCGTTAAATGAGAATTATATTATTTTTTCAGGCATCTGAAATTTAGAAAATCCTTTTTTCTCTATTGTATTCTCACTTCACTAAGCACAGGATGTCCACAGATACCTACAATTTATTCCCCAAACACAGCTCTTTTTATAGACTTGAGTTTGTAGTGATTAAATTCTGTGGATCTTTTTTTCTCTCTCGCATTTGCTAAATATTGATTCTTTTTGATAAAAAGCATGAGCTTAATATCACTTTTTTACTGAAATAAGGTAATTTTACTAATTTAGAAAAGTTTATACATTCTGCACAAAGTCTGCTTTTCCTGTCCCCAGTCCTTTCCAGTGGACAGAAATACATCAATTTTAATCAAATTTCATGGCTTGTATTTTTATATGTTCACCTGTTTCTTAATAGAATTTCATAGGAAATGTACTAATGGCAGCTTAAAAAACAGTCATGAATTACCTTCTTCCAGTCAATGAGATCTGCTAGAATATGAGTCCTGAAAGTGTGCCACAGAAGGGATAGGTTGGGTCAGATGACAAGAGATAAAATTGAAAGGACAAGCCTTAATCATGGGAATCCATTTCAGAATGTTCTAAGGAATTAAACAGAAACATTAAAGTGAAATAACATAATTAAGGTGAGGTTTCATAGAATAACTTTTTTCAACATTAAGATAAAATGATTTAAAATTATTTTTTTCCATTGAGCCCACAACGATGGCTTGTATTCTTGTATGTATGGAACAAAAACTGTTCATAAAGAGCACATCCTTCTGGAGAAAATCTGGCATATTGTTCAATAAACTTGTTCGTTTCCAATGCATTCTTGTTCATTCTTGTTGCTTTGCATTACTGAGGTAGCTTATAAGTTGTTGCAAAAAACATTTGTTTCTGTTTGTTCAAGTGTAGTGAATGAAGATTTTTGATCTTTATTTAGAAACAACTGATGGTCTGAGGATGGACCTAGACTGCAAATAAAACTGAAGCTTTTATTTGTAAACATGCTGTAGGAAGAATTAGCAGATGGCTAGGTAGTGACAGGTTATGGTAAGAGTGTAGTGGGCTGGAAACCTGCCTCACATAATGTCTATGCCGATATGCAATTGTTAAATGGTGACATGGTGGTTTCTGCTGTTTCTCAGGTCCTGATTTTCACTGATGAACTATTTTAGAGTAGATAATGAGACTGATTAATTTTATGTTTCTCAACTACCTGCTGTTTGTTGGCATGAATCCAGTACTCCGTTCAGACCTTCCCCTTCATAAACAATTTGTGGTTCCTGTTTACTCCCCAAAAAAGCTCGGTGGCTTGAAGCTCCCAAGTGAATGCTGTGATGCCTGCTGCTCCCACACCATTCCCTACCTTTCCATTCCTCTCCTGTATTTAATCCAAACTACGACATACCGTACGCTCTCCTGGCTGCTATGTTTATTTTGCAGGAAACAGATCAACTGAGTGTGATTGAATTCAGTCTGGGCTCTAAACCTACATGACCAGTAGGGTCAGTGTACTTACATAGCTGAGGACAAAGATCTCGTTTGGCAAATTGTTGGCACTGCAATTTTTATGCTAAGTAAATTTAATGTTAATACTAATTGAAATGAAGATTTCAATATCAAACCCCTTTGTTTTCTGTTAAGAGTCAGTAGATTTTAAAGAAAAGTATGGAATAATATCTTAAATTAATAATCCCTCATGTTATTGATAGTGCTTTATGAGAAAATTTGTGAATTCATATATTCATATCTTAAGAAATCAGGAGGAAGACTTTGAAAAGTCTTGCGAGGAGGAAGACTTTGAAAAAAAGAAAAACTTCCAACGTAGAAGTACAGTATGTTCGCACAGGGTCACGCTAATTCTAGTTACAAAGAGAATTCACAAGACTGGAGCTTGAACTCAGACTGTCATTTCTTCACAGGATAGCAGGACCTAATTTATTTTTTTCCTGTATCATCATTTGTGTGAAATGTCCTATTATAAGTAGCTTTTCAATTTCCAACTGTTATTACATTGAGGTTATTTGTGCTAGCTTTTGAAAGAATTGAATACAAGATTTAAAGAAATGATATGAGCAGAATAATGAACTAATAATGAAAGAGAAGCATACAATAACTTGGTAATTGGCATCAGATGGATTAATAAATCAGTTATTACCATGTATCAATGGACAAGATTTTAATAAGAATTTCAGCACTTAAGGAATCAGGCATTTACAAGATAGTGAAATTAACACCTGTATCCAGAAACAGTTTAATAACCTGAATTGTTGAATATATTATATCTGGAAGCTTAACGTTATGAAAAGTAATAATAAGAATTTCACCTGAGGTGTGGGGGTTTTTTAAGTGTTTGAAAATGCATTCATAATCGTAAGGTGAAAATCTAGCTACATGACATCTTCTTTTACTTAATCAATGCTTTAAAAAAATCCTTTAGTAAATTAGAGATTGTTTTCTGTTCATTTCAAAAACCCAGTCTTTGTCATCTTTTATTGTGAAGCTATCTCCCCCAATTGTGAAGGCACATGAGTATGTTGTAGTCATTCTTCTAATCTGTCCTGCTTGTAGTAGGATAGAACATTTAGAAGTTTTGGTCACAGTATTTGTAACATTACTCTGAGGAACTGAAGAAGTGGCTTGTCCTCTACTGCTGATCAGGAGAAGCGGAGAAGGTTGAGGCTGTGTTTTGTTAAGGGGATCATCTTGCACTCTGAATGTATGGCCTAGAATAGGCCTGCAATTTGCACAGGTGATTTTTTGAACAGTGGTGAAAACTAAGCAGCTTCTTGTTTGGGCGCATGTGAGCATCCATAGAAGCAGAACACAGGGAGTTACTGCACCGATGAACTTGCCTGCACTGTTCAAGCTGTGAAAGGGAGAGCAAACCGGCAACTGCAGTATTACAGTAGTCTCAGATTCGACTGTAACAATTGTGATGTATTCACTCTGCTCCCAGAAGAATTATGAATGTTTTCTATGTCAATAATGTGATCAGATGAATCCGAATTAATAAGTCAAAGGGGTTTTGGTTACTCACTGTGAAGAAGATTTTTGCCTGAAATGGAGCTAGTGGTGACAGCCTCAGGAACAGGCAGATCCAACTTGCCATAAAGGTCGAAGTCCCCTGAGGAATTTTGGGCATGACTACATTAACATCCTTCCTACAGTTAACAAGATATATGCACTGATCCTTTGTAACATGTTTTTTCCATACTTACCTTTGGATTTAACAAGTAGTGCAGGCAGATGAGGTGTGTCGGTTAGTTGAACCATATAAATTTGGAGAGATTAAATAGATGATCCGCCATGAACCAGGACACATAGGCTGTTTGTCTGATAACCTGATGTCTGTGGGGAAGGAGATGGTTCTTAGAAGAGCTGGATATTGTGGAACACCTCAAATTATAGTTACAAACTATAGTATTGTTTGGGATACTGAATTTCCTCTCCTGAAACGACTGCTGCTGTCAGTATAAGACACCAACTGTACTGACGCATGGTCATGCCGTTCTTCTACAGCATGTCAACAGGCCTCTCACAAACACACAGAAATGGATTTCTTTTCTCAGGAAATACTGAGCCCATTGTTGGGCAGTAACGGGCAGTGACAGATTAAAGGCCATCTCTCTGTGACAGTTCGCAATAAATTGTAAGGAGGTGCTCAACTTTTCGGGGCTGGAAAACAAACCAAAATTTGTTGTCTTGTAAGCTTTTATGTTTCAATAATGACACATACTGTCAATTATGATCCTAGTTCTTTCCTAGGCAGGTGAAATGACCACAACTGGTTTTCCTGGTGTAATAAACCAGTTTTTTATGTGGATGGGATCTCTCTCCATCTTTTCCCTAAACATTTAACCAGAAGTTACACTTTTGCCATTTTTTAATCAGTTAATTAGAGAAGGATCTCAAATATTCTTTTAGGTCCCTTTCGGAACAATTGCCTAGTATTTAATATTTTGTGCAAATATTAACATGTTGCTTGTTGTTCTTGTATACATTTTTTTTCCTTCTTCTTCAGGAAAAGTTGGACATAGGGACAAGAAAAGAGGTGGATGGAATGGGAGCGCCTGAAATAAAATATGGGGATTCAATATGCTTCATACAACATGTAGATACAGGCTTGTGGCTCACGTACCAATCTGCTGATGCAAAGTCTGTAAGAATGGGTTCTGTGCAGCGGAAGGTAAGACTGTGAGGAGGAATGCTTTTCATTCAGTCGCAGTCTGATAGGGCAAGGGAGGGGGAAATGAAGGGAACTACAGGAGACAGCTGATTTCTGTGTTTCAGATATTTTAAGCGTGTCTTTGTGGAAAGGGTTTTGTTTTTTTTAAGTCACATATTGAAAAGTTATGTGGTGTACTGAATTTTTAAACTGAAAGCCAAACAAAGTGCATGTGTTACCCTATAGACAGTAACCCACAAACATTGCTAAATCTGGATATCCTTGATGTCAAACTAAAATATTAGTAATAGCCTGTAGAATATGCTAAAATTCCTTTGTGCTGTGGTTTGGGTTGAGGAGGCTTTTAGTTCAAGTCTTTTCTTTCCATGTTGTGAGCATGTTACCTTTTGGGCTGGAGTGATCAAGTCCTGAGCCCTGAGGGATTTCTTTTAAAGAATAACCATGGCCAAGCAGAATGCTAGCTCAGCATAATAAAGCAGGACAAAGATTCTTTTTATGACCTACCACATTTTCCAGAAGCTACATTTGTGTTAGTGTTTATTGTAGATGTATAGATTTGTGGGAAATTATTTCTCAGCAAGGAAAAAAAAGTTTTACCCTTCTTTTAAAAAATAAAAGAAAATGTGATGTTTATCCACAAGATAGTATTTTCTATGACTGTTTTATATGCCAGAACTACAAAGCTAGACCAACATCTGGCATACTTGGAAGGTCATGCCTTATAATTTTATATACACACACACATTTATATATAAAATTTGTCATATATACATAAGAAATTTTATCATATATATGTGTGTATATATATACACACACATAATATTCTATTTGCATTTTATATAAAAATAATATATATTTAGGAAACAGTTTTTATATTAATGTAAAAGTTTAGTGATTGTAATACTAACATAATTAATAATTGTAATTCTTAGATAATTCTAAAATAATTCAGAATAAGATACATTATTAAATAATTTGGTTATGTAAGTAATATAAAGAGTTTCTGTGTGTGTATATATATGAAAAAAACATTTTTACCTGAAATAGTTTAAAATATTTATGTAGATTGGATTGAATACCTTCAGAGTCATGATAACTAAACATGCAAAACTGTGAAGTTATTGGTAGTGACTCAAGGCATAGTCAGAAAAGAAGGCCAGTAACATCCCTGGAAATCATGACTAGTAGAGAATACCTGTTTTGACCTCGTCCTTACTTTAGGGATCTGTTGCTGTGTAAGGGAACTAATTTTTAAGGTTGAAAAAACCAAACAGCACAAAAAAAACCCTTAGAGTTTTGATTTTTTATTTTTTTTTTTAATAAAGTATATTGTTTACAGAAGCTATGGCTTTGAGATTATTGTGGCACTGAACCTGCTTGCTCAGTACAGGCGTGTCCTTTGGACACGAGCAAGTACAACATGGGATTACCTGTTTTTAACTGAATTTACTAGCCTATCTTACTATGTGAGTTTTTATATTTCTTACTTGTGAATAACATTTCATTTTGCAGTGGCTGCTTTTTATTTTTGTATTGCAGGCAATAATGCATCATGAAGGTCACATGGATGATGGTTTAACGTTGTCCAGATCTCAGAATGAAGAATCCCGTACAGCACGTGTCATCCGTAGTACAGTCTTCCTTTTCAACAGGTTTATAAGGTATGCTTTTAAAATGATCTTTTCATCCCTTTGCTTTTTTTGTCCCTCTTTTATTTGATTCAAAGTGGTCATTAACACAACAGTGAACAACTTAGCCCTCAGAAAAAAAGAATATTTCTCAAACCAGACTTTCTGCCAATTCTGTATATGTTACTAGCAGAGAGGTACCTTGAAAGGTATCGGTCAGTTTCTTTTCTCTATCTTCTAATATTACTTTATTGTTGAACCTTGATTTGAACGCATAAACATACTGAAATGCAAACAAATCATAAAAGAGAGATTTTTTCCTTGCCAAAATATGCTGTGAGTCATGCAGTGCATCATTTAGCTCTTTCTTTTCTAAGTATGTTTTTTAAAAGTGTTCTTTCTTGAAAAACCTGGAAGAAGGAGATAACTGTAAAAGACACAAATATACTGAAGAAGTGCATAGTCTCAAGAAAAAGCTTTTCTTAAAAGTCTGAAATTACACCATCTTTCTACCCTCCCATTACACTTTCGTTATTTGATCCCCTTTACTGGTGCTTATTTCTTTAATATTTTTGCAACATATAAAATGTTTTATTTTATAGTATTTTATCCATCTAAAAATACTGCTGGATTTATGCAATTTACAGTTACTTTCCTACTCCAAATGTCCTCCTAAATAACACTGATAGAATACTAATTCTCAAATGTTTGTGACTTCAGTAATTGATGAAAGGCCTCTCTCATCAGCGTAGCTGGCATTAGAAAAATTATGATATGCAATAAGACTATATGGATTGATAAGAATTTCATAGGAAATCATTTGTCACAAAAGAAGACAATGTAGGAGATGGTGACCTGAAGCAACCGTGTCTTAAATCAGTGTATAGATGGAGACGTAGACGTGTCAATTTGCTGAAAAACATTTCCCAGGTACTTAAATAACAGCAGAGAAAAAAAAACCTGTCAGGAAACACTTAAATACAAAAGAAACACAAGGCCTAGGTCACTTTGTAAATTATACATTTTCTTAGAACCTCCTAAGAATGCCATAAAATATAAGGACAGAGAAAGGCAATTTAATGATAAGGTTTCACAAATTAAGGTACTGCTAAATTACAGTGGAGATTTTTGCAGAGTGAACAGGGAGTCCAAGGTAGTGTTTAACGGTTTAGTTTTGGCAGACTGTTACTCCAAGAAGAAAAAGCTGAATTGGAGAGGATCACAATTATTCTCGTAAGTGCATGCCTCAGTTCTTTCCCATGAAGTCAGTAGGAAAATTGCACTTCAGATAACATGCTCACAATAAAAATTAAGTTTTAAAGATAACTTTTGTAGCTATCTTTTTGAAACATTGCGTTATTTATTCTAAGAGATTTTTATTGTTTGGCAGTAAATATTCATATGAATTCATAATGTTTCCTAAACTTAGAAATTTTCCAGCCCAAGTTCACCATTTGAAATGAAAATACAAAATGACATGTCAGTTAAAAACCAACTCAACAACGTTTCCTTCCCTCCCTGCAAAAAAACCCCCTCCACTTATCAGTGTTGTCTTAATCCCCCAAAAAGTGGAGTATAAAGTGGGGCTTCTGCTCTGTATCGGGGCCTGGAGAGGAATCCTGGGTGCGAGCAGGGTGCTGTGCGGCTCGGCAGAGGCGACTGGCGAGGACGGTCATGGGTCGGGTTGCCGGGGACCTTGGGTGCCTCCAACCACAGAGAAGAGGGAGCTGAGCGCGGGGCTGGCAGGGTGCCCCTGTGGACACGGCGGACTCCTCTGCCAGCTGAAGCTCAGTGGTCTTCAGGTCAGCATAAATGGAGCGCACTGGTGAAATCACAAAGGGCCTCTTTGCTACACAGCTGGGTTTTGCTCAAAAATATGATGGAAAAAAAGCCTTTTTACAATGGCAGAATTGAGAATGAGTCAAAAGAGAAATCATGAGTGTCAAATAAGTCCCCTCCTCTCGCTCTCCCCCGCTGCGTGCCACCGGGCTGGGCCCTTCCCTTCAGGCCTGCTCCTCTCCCAGCGCTTCAGGGCCCTGGCTGGCTTCTGCAGAGTTTCAGGATCCTCCGGTTATTTTCCCTCCTCCCTGAGGATGGGCACTGCGTTCGCAGGTCCTTGGCGCCCCTGGTTTTTCTGCCCCTCGTGGCCTCTCCTGCTCCTTCCAGAAGGTTCTGGCGGGCCTCTGGCAGCGCCCCCCTCGCCTTCCTGAGGGGAGCCAGGGCAGTGCAAGGAGAGCCCTCGCCTTCCACTTGCTCTGTGGCACTGGTGAGGTCTCGGCTGCAACAGCCGCATTTCAAGAAAGGTGAGGTTTCAATGGAGGAGGAAGGTATATCAACGGTCGGAAAAGCACAGCACTGAGGAAAAATTGGATTTTGGGTTTTTTTTGGGATTCAGCTAAGCAAGGGACAGGGGCAACATGGATGAGAATGGTCTTCCCCCACCTTGAGGGAGGCCATGGAGGGAGGTCATAGACTACAGCAAGGCCAAGCTTAAATTGTATATCAGGGAAACGAAAAGGCTAATGAAGTGCTGGGACAGAGTGTGTGGAAGAGCTGGATCTTCTAGCACTGAAGATGGCTTAAGAACAGGTTAGAGAGATGCTTGAGAGCCTGTATGGACTAGCTGGGCCCTCTTTGGCACCGTAGGACTGCTTCTTTGACTTCTGTCCGTTCCAGCTTCATGATGCTTTGAACAGGTTTACGATAACTTCTGTGGTCTGCTTCTGATTGTGCTAAATGCATAGGTAGAGTATTAAAATGTGTTTTCTGGATTTCAAAAAAATTTAAGAGAAACAATATTTTCATGCTTCCAGTTTATGTTTGGGAAGGGAGGGGTGGATCATTAAGTGGAGAATGGGGCAGACATAAATAATTTTTGAGAAGTTACGTAGCTGTCAGAAAATGAATAGAGTTTTGGCATCTAAACAAACTTTGCTTTTAAAGCAATAAAGAGTTTAAATGATAAAATAAATTAATTTCCAATGCTCAGGAGGCTTTACATCTTCTTATAGGGGTCTTGATGCTCTCAGCAAGAAAGCAAAGTCTTCCACCATCGATTTGCCTATTGAGTCAGTCAGTCTGAGCCTTCAGGACTTGATTGGCTACTTTCACCCCCCTGATGAACATTTGGAGCATGAAGACAAACAAAACAGGCTCCGAGCACTGAAAAATCGGCAGAACCTCTTCCAGGAAGAGGTACTTCTCTCAGTTTTACTCCTGATTTTCTACCATGTTGTCTGCAAGTATTCTTTCACAGTGTCTGTAGCGTTGATGTCTAATCTGGAGTATGTTTGCAGTGGGTTTTTTGTCCTGTCAGGGTCAAATTATTTGCTACATCAATAATCTCTTTAGATCTGTTGATTTTCCTGTATGTTTGAAGAAATACATTTAGGGCCTTACTTCCTTTTCCTTTTCAAAAAAAATTAGATATTAATATGACCTTATGCCTGAATTCTAACCATAATTTAATCATTATGCGTGAATTAGTTTCTTCTGCTTTAATCTCTCAACGCAGAAAGATGTTTTGGTTTAATAAGTATGCTTTAAATATTTTGTTTAATACTGTCTGTTATTTCTCTGGTAGTGATAGTTGCCTATACTTAGATGCCTAAATGCCTTACAAAATAGAAACTTGCCTAGAATTATGTCTGGAATACTGCTTATTTTTTGTTTTATTTTGACCATCCTAAAAGGTAAATTTTTATTATCACAGTCAAGGAGAAGTTTTCTATAGGGATTGCTTGTTTGACTCCACTTGTCTGACTCTGTGTATATATTCTTGTGTCTTGCATATCCTGCCTTTCATGTTTTATTTTCTTATATTTCTGAAAATCTTATGTGTTTGCACCTAAACAATACTTTTTTTTTTTTTCTCTGACAATCTGAGCCTTTCCATTTTTAGGGTATGATCAACCTTGTTCTTGAATGTATTGATCGCTTGAATGTATACAGCAGTGCAGCTCATTTTGCAGACGTAGCTGGGAAGGAAGCTGGAGAAGCATGGAAATCTATTCTGAATTCTTTGTATGAATTACTAGGTAAGACATATTATGGGTTACTTGGATTGTTTCAGCTCAAAATCATAGTCAGATGAGAAGAAACACATATCTGTTTTAGTATAGAAGAATTTCCACTGTGTAGAAACCTAGGATACAAATTAAACAAGATTTTTGCATTTCCCAGTCCTTGCATGTGCTTAAGAATAAAATACACTGAAAACACTCAAATAATGTGATTTTTCTAATAATATTTATTATGATAAATAACATGTTTCTGAATTCAATTAAATGATTGCTTTTTCATATCATCATATCGTTGATGTATCTTGTTAACGGCTCAAAAATGTGTGAACAAAATGTATGTGAATACATCATTCTTGTGTTTAGGAGCCATGACACTGAGGTCAGTTTTGTAGAAGTCTACGATTTTCCATGCATCTGGCTGCAGAACTGCAGCTTGAATCTAAAGCTTCTATAATCAAGACCCCTCTTATTAGTCCGTAATGACCAGTGATTCCAGCATTATACTAGGATACAGTGTGCCATAGAAAGGTGTGCTCTTTTAGATGCAGTATATCATGAAGGTCTTGTCCACCTCCAGTCACTGAAAATCTTATAATACCTTCTGTAGGTATCTAAGTGTTAGTTGGTGTCCTGGTCAAATTTCTGTTCAGGCAGTAGCATTTAATCGACTGATTTGTTTGCTTACCAATTTGAATTGTGTATGTTATTTATGTTCTACTATGACTCATTATATAGGGTTATTCATTATTATAGGGTTATACAGGGTTATTAATCCACAACTATAGCTGCCTGCATGTTCACTCCTGCTGAGTTGTTAATTTTCTACAAAAAGAAAGTTTACTGCCTAAGAGACTGTTTTGTCAGTTCCTTGCTCCTCTCTCATGAGGCTTTCTCAGTGCCATAAGTAAGACTAATAACGTTGACATTGACCTTAAGTGCCCGAGGACAGTAATGTGTCCCTGTCATTGAGCAGTCCTTTGTGCAGGCTGCATATGCATGCCTGTGCTGCTTGCTTTCTGTAACACACCAGCTCTATTGTGAGGGCCTGATTGCCTTTAAACTTCCTTGTGTTTTGGCAAAAACATGAGTTTGGGTGAAGTCCTCATACAGGATTCTTATCATACTTTCCAGTAAAACATAAAGCATTTAATGTATCATTTATACTCAGTCTCACTCCTGAAAACTTTAGTATTGAAAAGGTGTACAAGCGATGTTGTTATACATGGATTCCATTAAAAACTCCACGACTGAATACCGAGTTTGTAAAATGAAGTGAGTCAAGTGGTTAGGAATTGCCTAGATGAATGTAGTGTGTATATTATTAATTGGTTCTTTTGTGGGTATGCGTTGTGGAACATGATCACATACTAGTTTTTCTATAGGACCCGTTCCTTATTCAGTGCTCATTTATTATTGGTACCTAAAATACTTAGTTTTCTCTTTGCTAGTCAGTGTATGGCATTGAAGCTTATTTATCAGGAGTCTTTTAATTCATGTTTGGAAAACAAAGCTATTATCTTGGAGTTCTTTTGTGCCATTTATGATTAGTAATCTGAATAATTAGAACTATTAATAAGTGTTCTGTCAGAAACTTCTGTAATAAAGGCAAATAGAAGGTGTTATCTCCCATTCACTCAGAGGAACAGATACAGAGAGAAATTTAGATAAAAAGACTCTACCAATGCTAGTTCCTAAATTAAGAGCTGTTGGATCTGACCTTTGTTCAAAATATTCAGCAGTACTTCACATGTGCAAGGCTTACTGAACACCTGCATTCCTCCAAATTCAGATGCACAGAAAATAAAATTTTAATGGCATGCCTCACTTCATACAAACTCTCCTTACTACCCAACAGCAAATTGAGGTAACTCAATTTGAGTTAATTAAGGCAGGCAGGAGTTCTGTATGTAGTACTGTTACAAAGCTTTTCCATAGTCAAAGTAGGTTCATCATCTTGTGGTCTTGAAGAAGAAAATAATCTTAGGGCAAAAAAAAGGATATCCAACACACGGTGCACAGCCTTTTATAAAACCAGTGGGGTGCTTCTGTCTGGCCCATTACCTTTCTGTTGGAGGAAATACAAGTTGACACAGTAAATATCATGGAAACAACCAGAAGCCTTCTCCCATGATCTCTGAGAGCAAAGAAGGAGCAGCAGAACAGTGGCTGCTGTCACCTAGCAGGCTGTTAGGGTAGAAGGCGGTTCCTGTGTCTGTGATTCTGGTTGAGGGCTTGCTGGGATCTACCACCTCTATGTAGTTGAAGATTGTAGCATGATGCATACGCACGAGTTGCAAGGCTGACCAAAAGTGGCTTTTCCTGACATTAGATTGGTAGATTTTATAAATGTTATAAGGTAATTTTAATGTTTTTGGTTTTGATTTCCATGGGTTTTATAGTTGTAAGTGAAATAATACACCCTTTATATGACTCTCTCTAATTTTGTAACTTGCAGCATAGTGACAAGTGAGTCAGAATGTGGGTCAAAAGCAGGACTCAACTTTCAGATACATTAGACTGTTTTCGTTCCAGCTAAAAGTAGTTTGTAACAGTGGTACACTATTGTCCTTTGTATTACAATTCTATGTGAAGAACTATTTCAGAGGTAGATGGGAGTTTTTGCCAGTGGATTTATGATATTTGATGACTGAGAAATTTTATGACTTGGCAACATAAATTATATTGTAGGTTCTTGAGTGGAGTGCCCAGATCCTTTCCCTCTTTTTTTATTTTTTTTTTTAATTTTTTTTTTTTATCTTCCCTCCCTCCCCTCCGTGTCTTAGATTTTTCAAACTGGTGTAGGTCTTTCTCACGTTTGTTTGCATGTTACAGCTCCATTTTTCACTTATCTTTGCCAATGTCTGTCTTCCTTCATAGCTCTATGGTCTGTTATAGGAAATGAAGAAAATGTTTCTTGCTGTTTTCACTATTTCAACAAAACAAAACAACCTCATATAGCTTTGGCTATCTTCATGCTTGCAAGAGACCAGATTGTTTAGTCTCAATTTTTTTGAAGGTAACTCAACCATTCGCAGGCAGAAAGGGTAGCAAATTTTATCTCTAACAGTTAAAATTTGGAAAAAATGCATGAAACTAAACTAAGCTTTCACAGTGAAAATGCTACTAAATCTTAGTGTGAGCTTCTCATCACAGCAGTACTACTGTTACGTTTTCCCTCCCTCTGCTTCTGTCTTTACTCTTTACTCAATGCTTGAAAATGTGATTTATATAATGTGGTTTTGGGGAATATCTGCTTGTCCAACCCTGAGAGAAAAAGATCATCCGGAAGGAACACGAGTAAAAAATTTTACATATTAATCTATCTTTCAGCTGATATGTGCCCACTAAGTAAAGTGAATCTGCTTCAGACTTTTTAAATTTTTTTAAGCTGATTATTTCATGCATATTAATGGTAGTTATTTGATTTATTAAGAATCAATTAAAGTTATGTCAGGAATTATAAACACTTAAAAGTATCGAGACTAGGTCCAGGGTGTTAATGTCTCAATGAAATAAACTTATGACCTTTTAGAGTGTAGACGATGGAGTATTAAAAATCTGTGGTTGGGTTATTCACAGATGTAGGGGAGTGTTGGAAGTTTTTGTAGTTTTTGTAACAGTTTAGTTTGTTTTATCTCTTGATATGTTAAGCACAGCTCAGACTGGAGGAAGTAGTGGCTCGATTGCTGAGTCAGTTCTCTAAGTCTGAAATTTTGAGTTGACAAGGGTAGAAAATTCCCTCAGAATGAGTCTACTTGTCCTGTACCAAGTATTGTTTCCATGGGCTTGTAGTGAAGAGGACAGTGTGCAAGCTTTTGTTGACTTCCCAGTCTCGGTGCCCCTCCCCTTATGTTACTTCTCTAACTGCATTGTCTTCTGGCAGCTAATGCTTAAGAAGCCTGGCTTTGATCTGGCTATAATGAATTTGTACATTGCTCTGTTCTGAATAATGCTGGAGCTGTACAGTAATTACACGGATGACAAATGGATATGGCTTGCTCAGTCTTGCTTTAGGAAACAGTACTTTGTTTCTGAGTCTGCACATAAATAAAAGTTAACGGTGATGCCAGAATTGATGGCTTTTGTCACGTCATTGACATTGTGATATATTTCACTGTGATGAAAATGGAGGTATTTACATTGAGACTGGATACTATTGCATATAAAAATCATAGAATCGTGGAATGGTTTGGGTCATAAGGGACCTTTAAAGATAATCTAGTCCAACCACCCCCATCTTGAAAAACTCCTTCCTTATATTCAATCTAAATCTACCCTCTTTCAATTTAAAACATTTCCCATAGATTTACGAAGGCATTAGCCCTTCCTCTATTACAAATACATACAATCACTCTAAATTTGTATTTGATCCTTTTGTATCACCAAAGAATGTGCAGGAGTATATGTAATAATGTGAATTTATTGTCTGACCGACCACATCCGGTTTTTTATTTCGTTAAAACAGGATGCTAGTCTGTTTCGAAGTAATGGGCAATAAAAGAAGCAACTGTTGGATATTATTTTTTGTTTTCAATGTTAAGTGGCTGCGTGCCTCATTTAATGCACAGCTTTAACCACTGAATACTAACCTTTCACAAACTTCTGTTGAGCTGCATTTATGAAACCATCCGTGTCTTCTTACTGTTAATGAAGTTACATTTATTGATGTCACATTAAGCAATGAAATATTCCTGCCTTCGTTTTATGTTCATACCTGAAGCACAGTGAGATTATGTGGTTTGCATATAATCAGTAAAAAAGTCACTTATAGGAACAGATGTTCCTTATTTCTAATTTGTGTCTTTTAACAAGATGTGCCTCCTCTTATGATTCAGAAGAATTTTCAAATAACTATGGTTATGATTAATTAACTGTGTAAGATTTCAGGGTGTAGATCATTTTTTTTATCCTATTATACAGCAAGAGAAGGGTTTTCTTGTTTGTTTTCCTTGTTACGGATTGGGTTTTGGTTTTGTGTTTGTTTGTTTGATTGTTGGGGGTTTTGGTGGGTTTTTTTGGCTATGAAACAATTGGATTGTGATCTCTTTCCGCATGATACAGAACTGTCAGTGCAGTGACTTGTTTGCAATACTCCCAATATTGCTTTTCCCCTTTGCAGATACAGTTTTGTATCCTATGTATGTCACAGGCCTATAAGTTTAACCTTTTATATAGGAAACAGCATAAAAACACAGTTGCAATATAATATAGTGAATTTCTGCAGCAATGAAATATAGATTTTAAGAGGCTATTGCCTCTTAGCAGAATCAACAGTCTCTGCTGCTGAAAACAACCATAGAAATTTCAGGTTGAAATAATTTGTTGGCAGACTTGGAAAACAATCTTAAGAAAAGCAGTTTACACTGTTCATTCCACACACCAAATAGAAATGTTAGTGCCTCACTTTTTTTTTCGGAGTAGAACAGATGATTCTCTGAGAGCTCGTGCATACGCATATACATGCGAACGCACGTGTTCCGGGACAGGGCAGGCTTGTGGGTGCCGACAATGTCCAGTGAGATTTCTAGTCAGTTGCATCCACCAAGTCAGTGCACACATTCAGTCTCTTCGATCTTCGGCTTAAAGCATGAAGGTGAAACAGTTTCAAACCAGTTACGTTGTCCCTACAGCCCTGTCAAAACTATGACAAATGGTTCCTGGACATCTATCTTGTTTTAATTCCTGTTATTCTTGAACAAAAGTATTGTATTAGTAGAAAATAATTTGCATTCGTCACCTATGTTGTTGACTTCACATTCTGCTTTTCCAATGTTTCCTATCATTACAAGAATACTATTTTACAGAGATTTGTTTCTGCAAATTCTGTGATGTCAAAACTGGCTGCTTCATGTAGAGCATTTTGCAGGGATTATTGAGATGATTGTAAAGCCAAAATAATTCAAATGCCTTAAAGGTCAATTTGATACCAAGAGTAATTTTTATGCTTAAACTAATGATCACTCACATTATTTAAATTTAAACCAAGAACATCAATAATTAAAGATTAGGAATCTATCTTACTGGATCCTTCCTAGAAAGACAAGACAGGCATTCTTTTAATTTAAATGGACTTATAATTGTGATTTCTTTTTAAAATTTTTTTCTCTTTGTTTTTTCCAACAGCGGCTCTGATTCGAGGGAATCGTAAAAACTGTGCTCAATTTTCGGGATCTCTTGATTGGTTGATCAGCAGATTAGAAAGACTGGAAGCCTCTTCCGGTATGATTTTAGTATTTTAACTTCTGTATTTCACCAGTGTTTCATTCTTTAAAATTGACGATATACTTGTTCAGTCTAAGTATCATGAAGTTCTTCCTATGAGAGAGTAAATTATATTAGTAAGTGAGATTTATGTTTGTAACATTTTTACATTTTGATTTTGGTTGTAGTTCTACCTTAAGTTCTGGCAGTCTTTCCTTTTCGTTGGCCAATTGGTTGTAATGCTATCTTCTAATTCAGGCAAATAAACCATTTGGCAAAACAGTTGTTCTACAGTTTCAGTTGTTTTAAGTTCCTTTCCCCTCTAATTCTAGTACCTTCCCTTTCCTCCTCTTCGGCAGTCTGCATGTTTTTCAGGATTTGCATCAAACTAAATGTAATAATAACCATACAGAACGGATATAATTTATGTTATCTTGAAGGACTGTAGTGGTAATGCAGGGAAGCTCATGTATTCTACTTGAGTATGTGTAACAGATACGTATTCAGTTATATGTCTGCATGCAACAGAGTTACCTCCATAATACATACATATTCTCTTTTTAATCACCTCTCTCACTCCTTAGGTCTGAACACATTCAGCACGCCTGAAATGTATTTATGATTTGAGAATCTGAGAATTCTATCTCACTTTTGACATAAATTCTTTAAGCTAGCTAATTTATTTTCTTTGCCGCTACCTAGTGTCTTATCTTCCTCTGGAACCACTGTTAACCCCTTTAGTGTCCATGAGATGCAATTAGTCTCTGTGTTGCTCAAAGTGAAAGTAAATGAAGTCATGCTGAGCTGTACTGTACTTCTCCCTGAAATGGTGCTCCTGCCTTCTGTTTCCTTAGAAGCAATCAGTTCTCTGTAAACCTACTATGCCAACCAAATACATTGTATTTAAAAAAAAAATGTTGTGACTGCATTTGATCAAAAAACCACTTTAGACTATACTGGAAAAATATGCTTTTCAAGCAGAATAAGAAATAAGTAGTGTGAACGCTGCACATGAGGTGAATGTAAATAATAGCTTAAGAATGTCTCTTGGTGATAAGTGTTTCTTTATCACACATTGATATTGACAGCTTGCTACTGTGTACCTCTTTACTGTCTTAAATGTAGTTAACACAATTGTAGTCTATAAGAGTTTATAACACCTTAGAGGTGGTTACCTGTATTAACACATTTGGCATCTGGTTATTTAAAAAAATAAAGGTCTTCAATACTTATTAGAATAATTATTTAGTGGAGTTTTTTAAACAATACTACTCTATTTTCTTTAAAAATATGTGTTTGTACATGCGACTAGTTTGATTTTTGTAAACAGATGGTAGACAAATTTCATTGCATTAAAGAAGCTCTGCTAAGCGTATCTCAAAGTTACTGAAGAGATGCTAGGGCTATGTTTCTGCAATTAATAGTGTTGATTTCATGGCTGATATTTGAGTCTCTTGCCCCAGTTCACTGATAGAAATACAAACTTTTTTCTTAAGTGAAGATATAGTTGCTGTTCTTTTCAAAATGAAAATAGGCCAAAATGATGTTATCTAGGCATGTGAACAATGAACAGTAATCAAATTCGGACCCAGCAGCTAAGAAATGAGATTCAAATAGAGTGATTAGTTCTGGACTCTTAAGACAGATTTTTGACTCTTTTCAAGCATGTTTTTCTTGCTGATGATTACCTAAGGATCAGAAAGCAAAGTAATACTGGTGGTAAGAAATGTCACTGCAGCCTGTTGCCCCACCCCTTTGTTTTCCAAGATTAGTAAAAGTATTTATTGGAATAAATAAGCCACGAATAGTGTAAGGCCAGTGTTCTATATTTTATTCTTACCAATTTAATACTTCTCGGAGTTCTACAGGTTACAACATGGATCTGACGTGGTGAGATCATTTAATGTCTAATTTGCCAATTAAGTAAATTATAGGACATCAGAATAAAGAAATTATGAAATAGGTGAAAGAGGAAAAATGCTTACAGCTCCCTACAGAAAGCTATATTTCTCACATGCGCTAGACAGAAAAGTTAAACAGGCAGCAGGAGCTCAAAGTCTAAATTAAGCTCTTATACCTGATAAGGAATTTGCCTTGCAAATTATTCCTCCCTGTAACTAAAAGTGAAGAGGGAAATATAGAAATATAAATAATACAAATGGGAGAAATTGTACATGTAATGTTGAATGTATGTTGTACATGTACATATGAATGTTAACATATGGAATAATAACATAGTAAAAGCAATTTTGGTTTGAGACATTTCAGCTTTTTATATAGATCTTTAATATAATCTAGAAGCCTATATTTTTTTATAATTACGTAACTCTTAAATTGCAGTTCTGGGAAAAACCACTAAATGTTTATAAGAAATGTACTTGGAATATACATTCTAGTACAGAAGTCAAGAAAATTCTATATTTTAAGTCAATAATGAGTAAAAAATAGTCCTGCAGGGAGAAGAATAGTAAGCAACTAAGAAGCTAAAGATAATTTTTGTAATGCTTCTGCTACCACAGGCAATCAGTTTCAATGGTTTATTTCATTTTTTAATGACTCTTAATATATTTCTAGTTTATATTTCTTCTTTGTAATTTGGCTATAAGAACATCGCAATATAAATATTTGTGATGTTCAGAATTGTAGTCCAACAAATTTAATAGAAACTCTTGTATTACATGTCATAGTACTTTTACTGTAATGCCAGATTGAGACTTGTTTTAACTGATCTCTTTTTTATTGCCTGGTTCTAGCTAGTGTAATTGATATCCCTTGTGTGGTATTCTTTGATCTTCTGTTTCTGGTTCATGTTTATCTTTTCACAGTAAGTGGAGGTATCACTGTGGATTTCAAGAGTTAATTATTAATTGCACGTGGACTATATTTTGAATCCACTGCAGGAAGAGCAACAGATTTGAACAGTATTCATTGTGTAGTTATTGCTGTTTTAAATTTTTTATTGTCTGTTTTTTCATCTCTGTAGTTCTGTGCTTTGCTTTGTCATTGCTATTAATACATGTCATTTCTCCTCTCTCCCCTCTCTGTTCTCTGCTCTCACCCAGGTGGAGCCATTTCAGAGTTGCAGATTAAGAAATGTTTTCCAGTTGCAGTTGATTGTTTTGAATTATATTTAACATTTGTTACTGTTTCATTGGAAGATGACCTCTTTAGGCCTCTTTTGAGCCTTATTTTCTGTAATTATGCTATACTAAGTTCAAAGGGGAGGAAGTTTTGTAATCAGACCAATGGGCAGGGTAGTTACAACAGCAGTGAGAATAATGTAATATACCTTTCTTGTTATGTATCTACAGTTTATTCCCATCGTCTTGTTATTTTAGTGTTGTGTTGCTTCATGAGCTGGAAGGAACATAATCATCTTCCTTTCAATAGTAATTTTTTGTTGATTACAGAGTTGTCTTCAGGAATTAAAATTTCCTTCCCCATGCTGCTGTTCCCACTCCTGAATCATACTTCTGCCACAGATAGATGTGTCCTTGGATTCATTGGCATCTTAAGGGAGGAACACCTGGAAGTGAATTATAAAAGTTCTTTGGTTTATGTTAGACTGGTAGACATTTGAAAAGAAACGTCACAGGTATAACACAGTTGTTCTCATCAGCCTGTTACTGTGGCATTAATGCATGAGAAATATCCTGCTGTCGCTGAGTTTCCCAAGTAAAAATTGGGTTTGTCTGAGCTGCAGATGCACTATTTGGCATATATTATCAGTTTTCTTACGTAAGTAGTCTCCAAAGGATCAGCAGCGGTCATGAGAACAGGTGCATCCTATAGTGAATAAGGTGTATGTTCACCTCATCTTTGTCACGAAACATTCACGTGCATTTTGCTTATTTGCCATAGGTCTGTTCCTGAGATGAACTGACCAACAGTACAGGAAAACATTGTCAAATGTCAGTAGTAGGAGTTTTTTCCCTGTCCTGGTTTTGTCTGGGATGGAGTTGATTTTCTTGCTGGTGGCTGGTGTGGTACTGTGTTTTGGATTTGGGATCGGAGTGATGTTGGTGACACTCTAGTGTTTTGGTTGGGGACTTTTCAGCTTCTCATACCGGCCTGCCAACAAGAAGGCGGGGGGCACCCAAGAAGGTGGGAGGAGGGAACACAGCTCGAACAACTGAACCCAGTGACCAAAAAGATATTACATACCTTATGATGTCATGCTCAGCATATAAAGCTGGAGGAGGAAGGGGGGACGTTCAGAGTTATGGCATTTTGTCTTCCCAAGTAACCATTAGGCATGACGAAGCCCTGCTTTCCTGGAGATGGCCTGCTGATGGGAAGTAGGGAATGTATTCCTTGTTTTGTTTGCTTACTTCTGTGGCTTTTGCTTTACTTATTAAATCCTTCATCTCAGCCCATGAGTTTTCTCACTTTTACTCTTCCGATTCTCTCCCCCATCCCACCGTGGCCGGGGAGAGTGAGCAAGCGGCTGCATGGTCCTAGTTGCCAGCTGGGGTTAAACCACAACACTCCCTCTCAGAGCCAAGGGTGAACTGCCATGGCGAGATCTGCAGTTGCAAAGAGCAGTTATACATAGATGCTTGTCCTTTTGGAAGTTTTTTCCTTTGTCAACTCTTGGGGCAAGCAGAGTGTTTAGAAGTTAGTCTCTTTGGGTAGAAGCTGGTCTAGAGGCTTTGAGGCATTTGCCTGTGTAAGCCCCTCTAGTTAGCAATGTTTCATAGAAGTATTTTTGCAGCATTTTGTTTCATGTTTTACTGCAGAACTATGGCTTTAGGGTGGGGGACCTGTTTTACTGTGTTATTTCTTCCTAATCCTGGCCTGCACCTAATCTGTTTCAGCTGTGGTATGTTTATGCTCTGAATCCTTGAGCTGCTCAAGATATGAGGGCATATGAGACTAAATCTGTGTCACTGATTTGGTTCTCAGCTGGGGTTGCAGACAATTAGCAGCTCATAGTACTGGTGTCTAGTTAGAGATTTTCTGATCATCCTCTCACTGTAGCTAGTATATTATCTGTTGGGATCCTAACCACGTAGGTGTCATAGCTGAACATTCATGTTGGTTTACGTTATTGTTAGGGAAACTTGCTCTGCACATGCCATGATCTTCTTGCTTTCATGAACATTTGAGTAACAGAGAATTTAAACAGAGAATTAACAGAAAAATCACAGTCGAGATCTTTCCTCCACTGCAGTGCACCTTTGGTGTGAGGGCACTCATCTAAGGAGAATGTACTCACAATTATGCAGTTGCGTGGGATTTGACTGCAACCTTCTTAATTTCAATGTATTTCCCCAGTTGTTCACGGTGAAATTATTTCCTGAGAGACCTAATTTTACATCTGAAACTCTCAGTGCTAGGGTTCTCAGAAAGAATTCAAAACTTTGCACTCAACTTTTGGAGGTCCAGTTTGAGATTTGTTACAACAATTCTAAAAATGCTGTGTTACGTGGTTTCTATTATGTATGTATTTTAAAAAATTAACGTCAAAGTAAAAATAAGGTTTGAAAATTAGAACCTAAATATTTGTTTATGATATTACAGTAAGATATGAGATGAATTCTGTAAACGGCAAAGTAATCTGACATTGTAGTCATACTGCATAATGAACCTTGTGACATGCTACAAAAATTCTGAAGATACTAATATTTGCAATGCTCTTTTGTCCTGAGTTTTCTTCTAGGAACTAGGCCATTTGAACTCCTTCCCCATATGTTCTGGTAACATAACTTCCATGTTGCCTACAAAACTGATTTTATAATTAGGACTTTTTCTGGTTTTGAGAGAGTCAGTTATACAAGATGCTAATTATGCTGTGTTTTAGTTATCTCAAGAGGCACAGTAGGTTTAGCTTTTAGTATGTAAATATGCTTCTGTGATTTTACGTGGGATACTTACTTGCCAGATTTTAAGATTTATATGGCTCAATTGGTGTGTTTAAATTTACAGTGGTAGATCTACAATAGGGAGAAAAACTGGATTATACTACACCATTTAAATAAGAATATCTGGCTTCATATATTCACCTAAAATGATTAATTCATTTTGTAAGGTAGAGTGTTTCTGAGGAAGAAACACTTGTGCTCTGTCAATCACACCAAAATTAAGTTCACCTTCAACATTGAAGTTATTAGCTACATCTCCTGCGGGTGTTTTCTTGAATGTGTTGCAATAACGATTTGATGCCATAAACTATTACGAATAAAATTCCTATTTTCACTTTTTCTTATCCTTGAACTAAAAATGTTATGAAAACAGAACAGAGGCATTAAATATATAAATAGCAATTGTGAGTTGATTATACAAGTTAGATTAGAAATTGATTCAGTTCCTGATCTTCACTGAAGCAAAGGAAAGAAAATGAAGATTTGTCCAAGTATAAATGTGTCTGAGAGTAGACCATGTTAGAAGCGAGATATTACAGGAGCTGAGTGAATAATGCAGTGCAAATGCTTCAGCTGTCTCTTCAATGTATAAATTAAGATCAGATTAGTCTTTCACTCTGAAATATATTCTAGATGGGATTAACTAGCCTTCCAAAAATTTTGAAGGCATTAAAACATAGGTAATAAAAAATAGAGTAGGGCAAGTTAATAATCTGTTATCCTCCAAGTGAAGATTTCTTGAACCAGATAATATCTGGTTTTGAGGTTGGTTGGGTTTTTTTTGTTTTTGGAAGGGCATGCATTTTATTCTAGTATTCTATAATATGACATTAGGAGGAGTCAACATGTTGTACTTAAAATATATGCTTGCTTTCCTCTGTTAGTCATTAAGAAAGAATTTTCACTCATTTTTATGATAAACTCTGCATATCATACTGTTGTGATATTTGTATTAAATTTGAACGCTTCCTACTTTACTGCCTTGAGTATCTCCAGTGAAACTGGAATAGGTCCAGTTGTCTTTGACGTAGACAATCTAAATGTGGATTAGTCCAAACAGACATTGCGCCTTCATAAGAGATTTTTCTGAAAAGAGAGAATTTGCCCTTAGAACAAAATGTGTTTGATAATTAGCATTCAGATACTGCAGTAATTGAAGAAGCTGCTGTCAATATTGGAAGTCTACATGTATTGCAGCCCAGATCATACCACCTCCAAATTCCGGTTTAATGCATTCTCATATTTCTAGTTGAGACTTTCTGCTTATAGAGGCTTCAGGGCTACAGAATTAGTTTGTGAGTTCATGTCTAGCTCATTATATTGTGCTTGTGACTTTTTTTGGAGCCACCGCACAGAACAGGAAAATTGTCTACAGTATCTGTACAGGATCACCTGCATTTTCTGCCTTCGTATATACGACTCTGTCTTCAAACATACACACTTTGTTTGAAACTTGTTTACCAGATAAATCAAATTGTCGCTGTATCTGTTGTCTTCCACCTTGGCTACGTTTCAGTCTTGAGTAATCTGTACGCTTTATTAGTGATGACAGTGTATCTTCCTCTAGATCCCTGGATAAAAACATTATATAACGTTGGGATAAAAGGTGATTGTGCTGTAGATTGTCTGATGTTAAAACGAGAGATCTGAATGAAGTCAGATGATGGCAATCTTGACTGAAGTCACTGGGAATTCCAATCCTCATTTTAATTCAGATTTTCTTGTGAAATAAAAAAATGAAGGTACTTTTCAAAGAGCAAGTACTCTTCTGGCAGAGTAACTTGTTCTTAACAAGGATGGGAATCTGAAATCTAAGTTTAAAGAAAAAATGTAAAGATCTGTGTTGACATACGACTGTTCATAACTTTCTTCATATCTTTTTATCCCTGTTAAGAATTAGGTACAGCACAATTTCTGTTCTTTAGAAGATAATTTTTTGTTGGTTTTTCTTTACGAGGAGGTCTGCAGTTTCTTTCGTTGTGTTGGTCTTTTTATTTTTGTTTTTAATAGAGCTGTACCTTCATCCAAATGCAAGTAAGGGTAATACAAGTTGGTCTGAAATTAACAATAAAAAAATATAATTTATGAACTGAAGGTATTTTAGTCTTTGGTGCATAACAGTGGAACAAGTCCTAAGTCTATGAATGCATATCTTTGCATGGGTAGGTTTATTTCTATAATAAGTTGTTAAAGGTATCTAATATTCCTTTCCTCAATAAGATACTTGAGAAATTCTCCCAGTGGGATTCTCTGCTGATCCAATAAAAGACAATAGATTAGACTTGGAACTCCTGGCCATTTATACTACTCATAAATAGCGGTTTTTATACCAGTCTGTAATTTTTTTTCATAGTTATTACTAATGTCATTGCTTATGCAGTGAATAATGAAATGCATGCATTTGATACTTAGCAGAAGTAGATATATTTGTTCCAACAATTTTTTTATACTCACTAGTTTAAATTCTCTTCAGAGTATCTGGTTTTCAGCTTCTCTTTTAATCTTTGCTTGCTTGTCTCTAAAATACTTGCTCAATTAACTTTTAATTTTTAATTTCTGGGGGTTTTTGAGAGGATTTATGGTCAGTTTGTTACAACGTTCCAAACTATATTCTATTGTTAGTCCGGAATGATTTAAAAAAAAACCCCACAACAACCCCAAAGGGATTTGTGTGTTTAAAAATTTCCTCTGATAGATCAAAATACATATTATTTTTCCTTAAATTTGCATTTCTAATTTTTTTTTTATCATTTACAAATTGACAAACTTGCTTTTATTGTTTACAAATTCAGAAAACCTCAGAGGCATACTGAGGACAGTTCTGTGGATGAACCACAGTCTTTAAATTCTTAAATATTGGCTGTCATTTTTTTAATGAAACACATTTTTTCAGTGGTTTATTCAAAACCAGTGGAAACGTAACAAAAAAGCACTTACTCCCCTCCATAAGCTTTAGATCCAATCTGAAATGTTAAGGTGAGCCAGAGAAACCTGATCAGCATAAAGACTATTTCAAATCTAGTATTTCTGTGTCATCACACTGTCTTGGCACTGAGATAAAAATCTGTGTTCAGTTAGTAGCTGTTTGGGGCTTTTTTTTTCCTTAACTGACTCTAGTCTTACTCAACTGTAGCAGCTGATGATCCCTTCCTCACTAGGATCAAAGAACATCCAGAGTACTCTCACTGGGACAATGTTTTTGTCTGATTAATTTTTTTGCCCCACAGCAAGGGGAGTTTACATTGCTACATTTTTCTTTCAGTAAAAGAGAGCATGGCAAAGAGCAGAAGACTCATTCTGTGGATCTTGCATTGTAAGGGTTAAGCTGAGTGGAGCTGTGGCTTTGAATACAGGGATGAACACAGAATGATGGGAGATGTACAGTGCAATAGGAATTGTATATCTCTAGGTTTAAGGTTGCTTCTCAGCTTTCCCTCAGTGCTCTGATTTTTCTCATTGTGGCAACAACAGTAGCAACTGATAATGATGAACCACATGCATAGCATTTGTCTTTGCCAAATGTGGAAGATCCTGAAACAAGGGGTGACTTGATACAGTACACACGGGAGCCTGTTTTACTGCCCCATTGCAGGGAACAGTTTTAAGTTTTATGCCAATGACTTCTACTTTATTTGGATTGGAATTGCATTTAATTGAGGGGGCACTGGAGATTTAGTGGTTCTTACTTCCTTGCACATCTTAATTTCATGCTAGTTTCTACTTGTTTGCTCTTTTAAGAATATCACTGTGGCTCCCAGTATAGCTGTTACGTACACAAAGAAAATTATACACAGTGGGCAGGTAGACTGGGAATTTACTACTGCTCTCTAATTCAGAAGTATGTGATTCCATTAGTGGTTCATGTGGTTTTCTAAGGAAGAAACAGAAAACTGTAGATATGGAGAGCATATACAATGATGTTTGAAACTATTCCATGTTGCTGAGTACTATATTAGGAAGTATTATGTACAGTTACAATTTTATGTGCACTTTGAATAAATAATTTTTCTTTTTTTCCCCAGGAATTCTAGAGGTTTTACACTGTGTGTTGGTGGAAAGCCCAGAAGCTCTAAACATTATTAAGGAAGGACATATTAAATCAATCATCTGTCTTTTGGACAAACATGGAAGAAACCATAAGGTAGGCAAAGAGACGAGTATATTTAGGTGAACATTTGTGAACAAAGCAAGCATGTTTTTCCGTGCAGAAGTTATGTTTCAAGTACTTTGCTACTGTATTCATAATTAAGAATGAAGCTTTTCCTAAGAGGCATATGAGCAGTTTGAAAATGCAGAAGAGGCCGTTACCTTCTTTTTGATGAAAACATTGATGCACACTAAATGTCAAGGGAAGCAGGAAGGATATATCTTAATATTGTTAGGAGAATTTCAGAATTGTTGTGAAACAAAACTGCTATGTTGGATGAATTGCATACCCTTACATGTCTTCCAGTAACAAGGTACATAGCATTATAGTACCTGAAGGAACACACAGTGATTTCAAATTCTTTAGCATGAAAAAAATATTTAAGATGAAAAGAATCTATTTTTTTTCAGGTTTTGGATGTTTTGTGTTCTCTCTGTGTTTGTCATGGAGTAGCTGTGCGGTCTAATCAACATCTAATCTGTGATAATCTCCTGCCAGGAAGAGATCTGCTCTTACAGACACGCCTTGTCAACCATGTGAGCAGGTAAAAAGAAAAAAATCTATATCTATGAACAAAGCAGAATAAAACTTGTGGTTAAAAGCAATAGTCACTACAGAAAATCTGGTTTACTTCCAAAACTTTTGTTAAGATATTTTATTCTAACTAAGATTTTTAAATACTCTTTGCAATATTGATTAGAATCAAAACGTGGGTCAGAGAGAGCTGCTGCAAGCTAAAGCTGCTTTAAGATGTTGTAAGTCTGTGAAACTGTAGAGTCTCTTCTAGAGATTCCTGTCTAGATCTAGCTGTGCTTTCAGAGTATTGTCAGCCAGTCTGAGGGAAAGCCCTCACCCTTCCTTCCACTGGCAGAGTTGTAGAAGCTGCCTTCCAGCAGTTATTAATAGCAAGATGAATGTAGTAACATCTTAAATTAGCAAAGTAATGTTTACAAAGTAAATGTTTATCCAGAGTTTAAATTTATGCTGAGGCAGAAGAATCTGGCTTTAAGTGAAGATTCATAAGATGTTCCTCTGTCTCAAACTTATGTCTATTTTAGAAAGTCTCTATCATTAAGTGAGAATGAAAGTCGAAACACAGAAATAGTACTTCACAGTTCATACGATGTATTAGATGCTGAAAAACATAAAAATTCCACAACTCGGTATTGTAAGGAGGCCTTTTTTAGCAAAAATAAATTCAAGTCTAAAGGTAAAATGAATTTGACGATTTTATAGCTAATACATTCACTCATTTTTCATAACCACATGTGACTTGTCTTCCCCCAACACATCCAATACCACATCAGCATATATAACACATGGAAAGATGGTGTAGTGGGAATCGTTCCATGTCAGCAATAAATTTAAACAACTGATAAGCTAAAATCACTAGTGAAAACTTCTGTTAAAAATGCATGAAAAGAAATTTTGAGTGTATGGGTACTGATTGAGCTCCTGAGTTGATTTTGGACCTTGTAGGGAAGGTAGAGCTATCTTTCCTAAATATGGCTGTAGAAAAAGTTAATAGATATTTTTGCTTTGCATTAAAATGTTGTGAATGAGAATACTCGTATTCTTGCAGTTATAAGGAAAAAAAGATTATTTTTTCAAAAGTAAGAAAGACCAATGAAATATTGAAAACACCTAGTGAGATGACACTTGCATACCTTGCACCAAAAATAATTGGCAAAGGAACTTTCTAAGATATTGCTGTTTAACATACTTTTCCGGGGACTGAGAAATTCTGTTCACAAACCTCTATTTACAAACAGTAAGTTGGATGGTTAGGTTGATTACATTGTGGAGTCTGGACAAAGGCATAATAATGCTGATACTGTGTTCAGGCAGAAAAAGTTCAGTTGGCGATCTTACCAATAACTTAAAATGATTTGACTTTTCTGGAAGATAGCTTTTGTCAAACAGGTTTCGTTTATATTTTTAAGGAGATTAAATGTTCAACTTGTAGCAAAGTGAAGAGTATCTGTACTTAAACTTTTGGCAAAAGACACCCCATATAATTCTAGAAGGACAGTGTGTTAGTGGTAAAACAAATTATTTTATAAGCAATCAGATCAGTAAAGTCTGCTTTTACACTGACTTGCATTTAACAGCCCGTATCAACCATTTTCCTCCCTGTGCATTCCCTACACCAGAGGACATACTGTGTGCTGGGACTGGCTTAGAGCTACATCTATGTTAATTATGCAGTTTGCATGTAGAAAGAAAATATTTATAGACGTTATAACCCAATCCAATGGAGGGATGCAAAAACTAGATACATTCAGCCTAGAAGTGTAAAAGATTTCTCACAATATGGGTAACCAACCATAGAGGAAATATACCCGGCACTGATTTTTGGATGCTTCAGTACTCTACGGCTTTAATTCAAGATCGGATGACTTTCTCAATCTAAGACTGACACAGTAATGATTGTCTGGAGACAGATTTTTTGGGATGAGAGTCTAGATTCAGTATTATCCCAAAAATCATATTAGAAAAGCATAATTTTCTTTCCTTTTTCCCCCTCATGACCTTTAGATGTATGACTACATATTGCTATTTAAGTAGATACTGAATAAGCACAGTAATAGTTTTGCCTTTCAAGTATGCTTGTGAAGTACTTTGAAATCATCTACAGGATGGAGCATCAAATTGGTATAAAGGATTGGTACAACCACTGCAAATTACTAAGTTATACAAAACTTAGTAGTTTTGTAGTAGTTCTCTTAGGTACAAGAGAATTTTGAAATAGATTGATACTTTACTTTTGTACCTTTGTAAATTTTATTCTCTTGAATGGATAATCAGTGTTATACAATGGAGTTTGCTATCTAAAATTAAACCTGCACTGTGTGCATTCTACATTTCTATTGGTAACTGGTGAATAGCTGTCATTTGTGTTTGTAGGATTTAACATCTATTAAATGTTCAAAATGTCAAAATGCATACAATATTATTATTGCTATCTGAGTAAGGATACCATTTCAGTTACTGAAAGAAACACTTTTTTACTTTAAATGTATAGAGCATTTTTCACCAGAACAAAGATAATTACTTCTATTGTTTTAATCACACAAACCAAGCATGAAATTTGAGTTTAATGAAAAGTCTGCAGTAGTTCATCGTGTTCTTGAGGTAAGTTCTTAATTAGTACTTTTGTTCTTTCTGTTTAAGCATGCGACCCAACATCTTCCTGGGGATTAGTGAAGGCTCTGCCCAGTATAGAAAATGGTACTATGAACTTATGGTGGACCATCTAGAGCCTTTTGTGACTGCAGAATCAACTCATCTACGAGTGGGCTGGGCTTCAACAGAGGGCTACTCACCATATCCAGGGGGAGGAGCGGAATGGGGAGGAAATGGTGTTGGTGATGACTTGTATTCCTATGGCTTTGATGGTCTGCATCTGTGGTCAGGTATTCTCCTTTTTTTTTATTTTTTTAAATACTAGAACATTGCTTGCAATTCCAGTGAATATGTTTTCAGTAGCAGCAAAGTGAATCAGGTGTTTCTGTTGACACTGGGAATATACAGAAACAGCACCCTATATCAGAATATGTTTTAAGTTGACATTGCATATTGAAAATTTTTTTTTATACAAAGTAGTGCAGATAGAATAATAGTTTATGTTTCAGCCTGGGAATTATTTTTGAAGTTTTTTTTCATAGTAACTATAAAGATTTTATTTAAAAATTCAAAAGTGCAAAAAATGAAATCTGACAAGCAGTTGTCTGGATTTGTAATTCCGGTGTGAATAGTGTAAGAACAGCCTGAGAGATTTAATTCACAGGACTCTCTTTTTCTTGTCTATTTTTTTTAACAGATTTTTAATATGGATGGTTTAGTTTAGAAGTTTAGAAGGACTTCAGAGGTGAAAAATTTTTGACATACATTTCAAAACCAGATATTTTTCTGTAGTGATGTTTTATTTACATACATTAAGACTAACAGTTTATTGCGAGACTTGCAGAATCATCTTCCTAGCTTACATATGGTGTGTTTGGTCAGGTATTCATCTTTAAAATGTTATTGGCCCAGCTTGGACCTATTTGTTAATAGCAATTTCTCTGTGCAATTCTAGTGTTAAAGGAAGCTGAACTGATTGTTTACTGTTGATTCTGGAAATGTCTTATTCTCTCTTCAAACTGGGTTAGGTCAGCAAAATCAGAATAATGGAAAAGAAAACCTGTTCTCCTTTTCGTAATCTTTTTCACATAATTTAACTTTTGTGAAAAAAATCCCAGATATTTAGAATGGGTAGTCCTACGTATGGACAGTCCTAACCTTCTTGAAAAAAGTTTCTACTGTGGTTTCACCTTGTTGAGGAGAAATGTTTTCCTTTGGTTTTGAGAGATTATTGGGCAGTGATGAACTGTAGAACTGACTGGAAACTGGGTTATTGGACTAGCAGTTCTTGCCACTATGAAGATATGAGCAAGTTTTCTTAAGCTCCTTAGCAGACAAGAGAGACATTTGTGTGAGTCAGCTGTATGTATCATTCAAGGTCTTTGAAGTTTTGAGGCACTGTGGCTTGATACTTTGAAAAGAATGCAGTTTTACATTTCAAAAGACTTTTCCAATCAAAATAGCAATGGATTGTATGATTAAGTAATAACATAGTGACTGGAGTGGCATCTATGGAGAGTAGCTACCACTTTGCCTCTCCTGTATAGTGAGAATTACTTTGGAACAATGATGCATAATTAATGGTGTTATTAAAGCTGTGTCATAACTGAATTTGTCAGATTAAGTATTATTACAGAAGAGCCAGAAAATAATGAGCCAACTGAAATAACTTTTGTAGTTAGGGTCACTTTTAGGGAGGAAACAAAATATTACTGAAAATCAAAATGATTTTTCTACCCCCTGGAAACTTTTTAATCAGAAATGTGACAAAAGAATAAATGAACAATTGTTTGTGGTTCTCAAGTGAATAATCCAGCCCAGTCAAAAAAGTTAGACCACCTTTACGTATGCAATTTTTGTATATTAATCTCCGTTGTGGATGTGGCTGATAGATTTGAAAAGATTTCTTTCTTCATTGACATTCTCGGGTGATGCATACTTCTCAAACTTGCAAGAACTTTATGTAGTTAAATGTTGAAAATCATGGCCTTTCTTCTTCCCCAATCCCAGGCTGCATTTTGGTAAGTCTCTGCAATGACATTTTAAAAATAACCTTCTGAGCATGAAGCATTTACTGCATTAATGAATGCCAACAATAATTTCTACCTCTGGGTTTCTGTTCTGGATCAAGCCTTTACCAGGATCACATTTAATTTACATTTGTTTCTTCAGTCCTGCAATTACTTCTCTAATATGGAGAAGTGGAACTCATAGGTTTTTAAAGCCTAAGGCCAGAAAACACACTTCGATCACTTGGTCTGACTACTGTATTCTATGTACAGTACATATTTCTGTCAACAGACAGCCCCGCATTGATCCCAACAACCTATGTTTGGCGGATTTTTAACATCTAAAAAGGCATCTAGTCTCAAGTAGTATGCCCTAAGGAGATGAAGTATCCAGTCTTCATTGATAGCTCTTTCAAAGTTTAGTTATCCCTGACATTAAAGACTTGTCCCTTTCTGTGATTTATTTGAAACTAACTCTCAGCTGTTGTGATGTTTTTCTCTGCTATTCTCTACTGTGCTCTGTGAGTTTGGGGATGTAGAGCTGGTAGAAGGTAGTTTCCTTGCATGCCATTCCTTATGCTGTGGCTGCTACTCTCTTTCTCAGCAGTGTTTTCTGTAGATTTTTTGATTTGTGAGGGGCCCTTAGGATTACTCCATGTCATTCTCCTGTCTTTGCTGATGGAACTGACTGTTCTTACAGCAATTGAGCTAAGGCCATCCTGTCTTGAAAGGCTGTAGGGAAGCAGCAAGAGCATCTGAAAACTTTCTTTTTTTTTTTTCTAACTATACTCTTGACTGCCCTATCAAAAGGGGCAGTTTACATAAGAGCATCTGTCCTACGGTCTGCAGTATCAGAAAGTCATTTTCCCTACGTAGACTATCAGAAGTATTGGTTTTTTTATTTTTCCTTGAGGGGGGTGTGTGTGTATGAAAATTGATCTGGAGAAGAATTAATGATATTTTCCATTTATTATTTTTTCTGCTGTTAAAAGCTATATGCCATCTTCATCATCTTCTTGCAAATATAGCGCTTTTAGTTAAGTCCTTCATGTTTACAGAAGTGGACAGCAGAGTTAAAAAGTTAGTGCTCTGTTCTTAATATACATTATGGCTTGTCTCTTGCAGACATTGCACGTGTTATTTTTGGAAAACATGTCTAGAGATACTTTCATACAACTTTCATGCTTTTCCATAAATTTTCTGTTGTAGATGGCAGTAAATTTCAGAAATGGTCATTTCTTATTTCTGTATTAGATTATTTCTCTTGGGAAGCAGGTGTGCTTGTATAAATGTAATTTGATGCAAGAGAGAATGATCCTTTAGAATTCATACAAAACTTACTAAAGAAAAATACATTTATTACTGAATATAGGTGACTCAAAATTGCTGCTGTCTTTGTATATGCCAGAAAAATGCTGTTTTGTGGTTTAATTATGAAACTAAGTAGTATCATCTTATACAAGTTTGTGAGGGTACCATGATGTGGCCCTTAATAACAGGAAGTACCTGACTTTTCCTAAATAGAGTATGATACTTGTCCTTATCTTGAATAATGAAGCATTCTTTGGTAAAGTATACTAGGTTTTATATTAGATACTAATAGCTGTTTTTCAATTTGAACTTCTACTACTGTGAGGAATAAAATTTAGTTTTCTTGGTTTTGACTGTTTATATGAGTATCAGTAATTATTTTCACTTACATTAAATGTAATTTGATTGTATTGCTTATGATTGAAATAGCTTTGTAAATACAATTATATGCTTCCATTCACTGAATTGCAAGATTAAAATCACGTCTTGCATTTTATAGGTTAGGTATTTGTGTATTAATATGTTTGTGCTCTATTGCTATGTTTTCTTTCTTTTTCTAGGCTGCTGTGAAAACCTGTATGATTTTCAGAAGTTGTGCTAAATGTCTCCTTTACTTCCATAGGTTGTGTAGCACGAACAGTAAATTCTCCCAACCAACATCTGTTAAGAACTGATGATGTTATTAGCTGCTGTTTGGACCTGAGTGCCCCCAGCATCTCTTTCCGGATAAATGGTCAGCCAGTTCAAGGAATGTTTGAGAATTTCAACATCGATGGCCTCTTCTTCCCAGTTGTCAGCTTCTCTGCAGGAATAAAGTTAGCATCCTGTGTAGTTTTGTTTTGTTTTGTTTTGTGGTTTTTTTCTGTATATGTTAAGATGCTGAATATTTCCCTATCTGTCTTTGCTCTCCTTTCCCTTTCTGACATCTACTTCTTTGGCACAGTTCCATTTCTTGGATACTGAGAGCTACAAAGGAGTCCTGAAGAGAGAGTGCATCTGTTGTTTTTCAGCACACCAGTATATCCAGGTGGTTTGCAGATAGACCTTAGAAACAACTTCTTTATCATTTCTTAGCTGACACATTGCTACGTATTTGCTCCAAGACAGCATTTTACCTACATGGGAAGAAAACCATCAGTCTTTGATATTAAAAATATATTTGCGCTAACTCACTTGTTATGAGGTAGCAACTATTATTGAAGATGCATTATCTGCACTTACCTTAAGTGATGGTGGTGGTACACTTTCTTTTCAGCAGCATGAGTTAATATGAATTCAGTCAATCTGTAGTCTGTTTTTCTATAAAACTTCAAGTCACAGGTTCCAGTCTTCTACTTCCATTTATTAAATACTTCGAGACTATAATATTAAAAAAAAAAAAATGTGTGACGTTCTAGTGGGGGGACCAACTTTAGCAGGACTGGCAAAGGTAAAGGGTGAAAGCTGATTTCTTTTGGAGACAGATGAATGCTCTCTGGAGGATTGTTCAAAAACTGAGGTGAATACTACAGCAGCTAAGAGCTATCACACAGTGGGCATACCAGCCTCTCATTCCAGATGCAAAATGCACTTCTTTAGACTTTGCCTTGGATAGTACAGGAGATACAATGTGGTAAAACTGTAGACACGCATGCTATGAAGTGCAAAACTATAAATTTGCATGCTTTATCTCAGTCATGAGAGAAATTTTGGACAGATATTATTTTTGTGTTGAGTGTGTTTTTTGGAGAGTGACAAAAATCTTAGTGAATAGCAAAGAGACATTGATTCTGTTGTAGGGCTAGTTTTTTTGTGTATTTTTTGATTTGTTCAGGATGCCAGTGTTCTGGGAAGATTTTTCAGTATTATGTCACTGCTACTTCACGATCACCTCATTCATTGAGTTTTTCAGTAAAAAAACCCACCGTGACAAATTCATCATTTTGTAATGAATAAGAGAATGCTTTCCTCAAGACTTCTACTAACATGACAAGTATGTTTTAGGGAAGAAAATATGGGAGTTTCTTATATTGTGTCCTGAGGATTTAGTGTTTTGTGAGCGAAAAGAAAGAGCCATATTCCATGGACTTTTCAGACTAATTTCTCAAATGAGAGATAATGGAGAACTCCTCAATGCAAAGAGTTCAGATGTGGGTGATTGTGGGTTATAACGTCTGCCTTCTGAGACTCAAAACACGGCTGCTTACTTCATAGGTGTGCTAAGCAAACTGATTATCCTCTCTGTCTTCTGTTCTGGTCTTACGATTTAGAATACCTTTATAGAAGTGGAAATTAACTAAGAGAAAGAATTGTTTACTTTTCCCCATGTTTTTTGCACCTCCTACTTCATAAACTCTAGCACTACTTAGAGAAAGTTGAACTGTAAACAAGGCAAATAAGGTGCAACGTTGAATTTTTTTTTCTTTGCTTTTTAAAAAATAACATTCAATAGTTGTTAGAATTACAAACTGATTAGGTTTGACACCAGAGGTGTCTCAGTTGTCTAAATTAACTTTGATGTTTACAGGGTACGTTTCTTGCTTGGAGGTCGCCATGGAGAGTTCAAGTTCCTTCCTCCACCTGGATATGCCCCTTGCTTTGAGGCTGTCCTACCGAAAGAGAAGCTGAAAGTGGAGCATAGCCGAGAGTACAAGCAGGATCGTAGCTATACAAGAGACCTGCTGGGTCCCACCGTCTCTCTGTCACAAGCAGCTTTCACTCCAGTTCCTGTAGATACTAGCCAGGTACGGAGACTGAAAGATTGCATTTTCACTTTTAACACATATATTATAGGCCTATGTTATTTCACATTTGATTGAATTTGCAGCTTGTCTCAAATTTGTTTTTTCTTGGGATTTGATTGGTACATTCCATTATGAGAAGCTGAAAAAATGGTGCATAAAATCCTTCTAGTGTTCACTAGAAATTTCATATATTTTAGTTTACAACCACTATAATAAAGAATGTTTTACCCTTAATATTAGAGCAGGCAAAAAGAGAATATTTTAACTTCTTTTTCTGTTAATAGACACTGAAGACTTTGCCTTATGATCTGACTTTTGGACCAGCTTCAGCTCTAATTCTTTACTGGACTTGCAGGTTACTGAGAGTGGCATTTGACTCACTGTGGGCAGTAAACGGCATGCATTGAAATTGCAGTAATTCTTTGATAACAAAGAGCTCAGAGCGCAAAGATAACAAAGAGAGATAACAAATAAACAGATAAGAGTTTATTATACACTTGACCAGAATTTGAGATGGTACAATTTTTTGTACACTATGTGCTCAGATTTTATCATATTTAGGAACTCATTCCTGAAAAAAAGAAAACCACATGAAAAAGAACAAACATACTAGTTTGTTGCCATTATGCGCTAAATACAGCATTCCACGTGTCATGTAGTTATTGTTCTGTAACATTAATAATTAGGGTAACGTTATCATGATTCATAGCACTGTATATTTGAGGTCTCTGGTTTTTGAGGTAAAACAGACTTGATTTCAAATTTTGGAGGTAGTGTGATGTGCTGTCCTGATTTTACCTGTCACTTGTCGTTGTCATCTAATTTTATTTTTTTTATGGGGTTCAATTCTCAAATGTTTATATTTGTCTGAAGTGTTTTTCACAACATTACCTCAGTTGAGATTTTTAGCATTTTTTTTTTAAGCTGAGAAACAGCATTGGTTTGAGCAGTTTCTGGCCAGCTGCCAGGAATGTATTCCATGCCATTTGGAGGTGTTGGATTTAAAACTGTTTTCCCTTGCTGGTCAAACTCCGGAACTTGTAAGTGTATAGGTTAAAGTATTTCTGTTGATTGAAGAATTCTTGCTCACTTTAGTCAGTAAGAACTAGTTGAGAGATCCGCTTTGTACAAAGGGTCTGTTATGAAAGTTTGGGTGGCACTGTCAACCAATTTATTTCGTAACAGCATCTTTCTCTCTTCTCTCTTTAGATTGTTTTGCCTCCCCACCTGGAAAGGATTAGAGAAAAATTAGCAGAGAACATCCATGAACTTTGGGTTATGAATAAGATTGAACTTGGCTGGCAGTATGGACCAGTATGTACCTTCTAGTTTAATTTTCTGTTAATTACAGAGCAGTGTTCAGCACGTTGGTTTCAATGTGCTAATGGGACTGCATTCTTTTCCATCCGTACAAAATTAGTAAGGTTGTAGACCCTTTCCATGAAAATTCTGGTATTAAAGCCGTTTGGTGCTGAAATTTTCAGCCAGCCTAACTGTTAGCATAGAAAGCACTTAGTGGGGTTTCGCCTTCTGTTTGTTCCTGGGGTAAGAAGTTTAGTTGTCTGGTGGAGTAAGCCAATTAAAGCAGTTATTCTTGGTTCTCTTCACATCTACTGGCTGACATAACTCTTTCAGAAGTCGCAAACTTATTTTTCATGAAAAATAATATTGCTTATAGGAAATTCCATTAAATCTGCTTTTCTCCTTCCTTCTCTCCATTTCTTCAGGCTCATGTCTGTATTAGGTGCTCCACATAGCCATTTTCTTATCGCTTTCCTACTTTTTTCCTACGTGGCTTCTGGCTTTGATACAAAATGGAGTCTATTTTGTTGATTAGATTAAAAAAAAACCATAAAAAAAGTATACAAGCTAGTTAATTGGATCGCAAACGGTGTTGTTTATGAAGAGCTATTGCTGTGAAGAGCGTATAGAAACATACAGTAGATACTAGATGTAAATGGAAAAATATGTATGCACATACATAAACATATATGTATTCTATTTTTGTTAATAAAAAGATTTTGGTCTTCTGAGGAGTTCAGATTACAGATTTAATGGAACTGCACATAGGTATTATATTTGTTTTAGCATAAGGCAGTACTTAAAATGATTTCATTAACAGAAAAGATCTCTAGATTTATTTTTTTTTCTGCTGTTGCTTTCCTCACCAAATCAAGCACAAAACACCAGTTAAATTAATGTGTCAAAACATTTTAATTGTGGTATAATCTTGCCAGCTGTGAAGCAGTCTGCAGGAACTTTTAGTGTACCATTACTTACCATTGAGAATCTAATTGTACAGTTGAACACTATTTTAATTTAAACAATATATAGTGTGTATCAAGCAGCAATAAATGTTGTTGTTATATTCAGAATGAAAACAGGTGCTAAATCTTTTAAGTTCTTCAGTTTTCTCTCTAGCTTTAGTGTTCTATGGCTGGATGTGCTCACTTTGGGAATGTGGTGAAGTATGTGCTGATCACCTTCTGGCGATTGACTCTTTTTCATATTGGTTTCTCACAGATGATTTCATCAGTTTAAGCCCCTGTTGCCAATACTGGTTATCTGAATTGATGCACTGCATTTACTGAGTACTGACGGAAGGCATGGAACAGAAATTAGCTGGCTTAGATGCGCACCTTATAAGTGCTTGGTTAGATTTGGTCTTTTTAATTCAGAGCAAGATGAATTATATATAGTAGCTAGCTTTTCTGAAAAAGTGGTGTTTTTTCACCAAGTCAAAAAGTATGGCTAGAAGACAGAGAACTGGTACATTTAAATGTCTCTCCAGACTATTCAAAAAACCTGCTGTAAATTGTATTTTATACTCCCTCCTACATACCTGTTTCATCAGGTCTGTCTGTATTGAGTGTGATATTACCAATGCATTTTATACATGAAACAAAGTAAAAATAACAAGCTAATGTAGCAAAATTAAGGACTTTTGTTAACTGGCTTCATTATAAGTCTGAATATTAGCAGTATTTAGGTGTTCAACTTGAAATCATCAAATGCATCTGCATACCTTGGTTTCTATTAAAACTTTGCTGTACATTTAAAACTAGCCACAAAAAATAAGAATTGATAGGTTTCACGAGTTCTGCCACTTCTATAATGTATTTGCAAGGCAGTGGATTTTTACACTATGCTCAGAAAAAAAAAAAAAGGGGGGCGTGTGGGAAGGCAACCTATGAAATAAGTTGAGTATATAATAGAAGTATTATACATTGTAGCTGTAGAGTGAAAAGAGTGTCATTAGGGGAAATTAAATTAACATTGGAATTCTGAGGAAAATGTGTGACGTCAAGATTTAAATTAGCTGTACACAGATCTAAAGTAGTCCTTCTTATTGGAGACTTTATTGAATCTTTATTAATGCAGATTACCATAGGTTTTAGAAAGAAATCTGCAAATAAGTATTTCCAGTGTCTGCTAAAAGATGTTTCTCATTTTAGCTGCTAATGATTTTGGTCAAGTAGCTTGACAGTTGAATTGCTTGTATTGCCTGTCCAAAGAACATTAATCCCATAAAATGAAGATAAATTTTCCCTGGAGATGGTAAATATTTTTCAATCCAAAACATAAATGACTGCTATTCAATTTGATAATTATTATGTGCAAAAATATGTTACTCGGAAATTTTATCGAGAAATGTGAGAATTTTTTTTTTCATGAGATTAAATAAACTAGATTGAATAGTAGTATACAGTTATTGTTATAGAAAAAAACAGAACTGGCAAAAATAGAAGATGATAAAAAATAAATTTCAGCTATCAGTGACCCATATTTATGTTCACTCTGTGAGTACTCATGTATAATTAACACTCAGGACTTGAAGTTATAGAAACTTTTTAAAAAGGTTATGGTTTGCAGATGACTGTTTTTCTTTCCCCTGCTCTAACACACTATGTTTATGTCCCAATATTATGATTTGGGTGTAATCTTAGATACTGCATATGGATTTATTGCCATGATGCTAGAGCTTTTTCATTTTAAGACATTTACATTAAAATAGCCAAAGAAAAGCTCTTTTATCTGATGCAATATCCAGGGCAAGCAATCAGTTCAAGTGTGATACCTTGTTTTTATGAAAGTCAGAAATTTCATGCCTGTTTATATACTGCTGACTTTCCTTACCCTTTTTAAACATCAAATTTGATTCTGTATATGAATAACAGATCAAGCTGTTGAGAACAGATAATACATAGCTCTATGGTACCACTTCACTGAGAATTCGTACCTTGGTCTTTTTTTGGCTAAAATAATTTAAAAGCCATCCTGTATTCACCAAATGAGTAAAGATCAATTTGGAAAACGTATAACAATTAGACTTTTTAACTTCAACCGTTAACATTCCATTTTCCAGCAGAATTATCTGATTTATCAGAAGTTGTTGACAATGTTGTTTTTCAATAACTTTCACTTTGCAACTTTAAAGATTAATACAAATGCTAAGCTAAGCTTGTGGTCTATGAAAGATGGACACAAAAATGTTTTAATATGCAAGATGTAGTCTCAACTGAGCAAATGTTAACACTTTCATTGGGATCTTTTAGCTAATACTTGCAAACTAATATTTTTTTTTAATCAAGCCTTCTAGCAAGTTATAATTTGTGTAGATTTTGTTGACTGAGCTCGAGCATGATAAAGATACAAAGCTGAGAGAAGTAAAATGCTCAGTTATCAGCCTTTCAGGTTGCCCTTCCTAGTTATGGCCAGTATTAGACTAAAACTGTATAGAATTAGTGCAGGTTAAAAATGTTTTTGATCAAATTTTTTTAAGCTTATAAAATGTAGTATTTTGTAAATTAGAGTCTTCATGACACTGCTGTCACTACAGTAAAAGTAAAATAATGTTCCAATTATTTGTGACTGCTGAACAATTGCATTCTGCTTTATACTACTGGACATAATTAAAAACCAAACATTTTCTGAATTAAGAGATAGGGTAGATTTATCCGTTATATCATTACTTTTGTAGGGTAAGGACTTCAGTACTATTCATATCAACATATTTATACAATCTGGATGCATAATTTTTCAAACATGGTGCTGAAGAAAATGAGTTGTTATTTTATGGCTGTATGTCAAAATATAACATAGCTTGCACTATTCTTGAACTTTGTGTGATTGCTGTGAACATCTGTATATTGAAATGTACAAATTAGCATTTATTCCTCTTGAGATCTGCAAATCCGAAGTTCATTTGCAAATGCAAATTCTGCCTTAGTTGAACAGAATGATCGTCCTTTGAGAATACATAATACGTTCTACTTTGAAGTGTTGTCCAGTTTGACTAATACTGGCAGGATTGTGTTTTGGACTGTCTTTAAATTTCTTCTAGCTTTTAAAAAACATTAAGCTTATTTCTTTACTGTCTTTTCAGGTTAGAGATGACAACAAAAGACAGCACCCATGCTTAGTGGAGTTCTCAAAATTGCCGGAGCAGGAAAGAAATTATAACTTGCAGATGTCACTTGAAACACTGAAGTAAGTGGCTAGAACTTTTGAAGCTTATAGTGAGAGTTTCCTAAGGAGTTCCAGTTTCCAGAATTATAATTTAACATGTAGGTGAAGGCAATAATATGAAAATGGAGGAGTGAGATATATTAATGGATTGATGCACAATTAAATGCACACTCCTAATGTTTCGCTTAATATTAAACAAATTTTAGCAGTTTTGATTACTGGTTCAGGACCCAGTGCTTTTCTAAATCTAACCCTGACAAAAAAAAAAAAAAAATTGGTTTCCACACATATAAATGATGGATTACTTTTATTTTAGAAATTTTATTACTTACTCTAGAGAGAGCTTTCTCATGAAACGGATAGTATTCAAAACCTGAAGCACTGCGTCTTTCTATGGATTTCAAAATTTCTGTTTACTGAGATCAGTCTTCGTTTCATTCTCATAGCAGTCCTTGTTTTCTGAAGTATACAGTTCTAATTTTGCAATGTCATGTATTTATCGTGTAAACATCTGTTGTTCAGGGACTAGATTATGAGTGTCTCGCTCAGTTCATTTCTGCAAGCTTGCAAAGGTGGAAAAATTAGTGCATCTATTCTAGATGATCAGTGATGACTTTCATTGTAAGTTACTTTGACTATTTCTTTACTAGATGTTTCTAGTCTTACTAGCAGTCAACCTCAATGGGGGAGAATGGGGAAGAGGGAAAGAAAATGTTGTTTTAAAACTTCTAGGCAGCTATGTGCTGTATTCGTTACAATTTGCATACCGCATACTTGAAGTAGTTGCAAGACACCATGAATAAGTTTTACTGGAAGTGGTTTTTTTTGTTGGTTTGTTGCCAGTTTTGCTGACAGCTCTACCAGATGAGAGAGGCAGAAAAGAAGAAAGTTCTGGGTCATATTATCTGACACAATATTTCTTTTCTATATATTGGAATCTCTGTATATTTTTCAGTATGATTGAATATTTTTATGAACTATAAACATGATATACTATATGAAATGTCAAGACTCAGGAATGCGTTACCTCTGAAAATGTTATGGAATTAAAATATGCTTGCTCATACTGTTTCTGCACATACGTATATATATTTTGTACTTTGATCTTGTACTTTTTTTGATGCTTACTATTTTGTGACTGACTTTCCCGTTTCTGCCTATTTACTCAGTTGTGTGTGATAATTACATGTATCAATATTATGCCGAGGATTGCATTCAGCCACTTCTAGTTTTCTTGTTTAGCTTTGAAATACTTTAGGCGTCTTTCAGGTTCTACCAGTGTGGTATGCCTTTTTATCCTGCTGTGGCTCTCTGATTCAAATTTGCTGTATCTGGGTGGAGGCTATAAGGCTATAAGGTTAAAATTCCTGTCTTACATTACAAGAAAATTAGGGTTACCAGGGGTTGGTTCCTCTATACTGCTTTCCACTGTTAGATATGTTCTTACTTATGCTGGTGATAGCTGCATAGGAATCAAATACGATTTATGCCAATTGAAATTTAGCTGCATGGAGTATTCTTAGCAGATAGTGTGTTTTGCAGGAGGCAGCTACTGCATGTGGATTTCCTTGTATCTGATTTTACCGTCTAATTTTAAATCAGGGCTAACGGACCATAACAGTAGGATTTACTTCATCTAGCACTAAAAATATGCTGTAAGAACCTCCTTGAAACATATGATTTATCTGCCAAGACAAATACTGCTAGAGCAATATTTATGCCCTTTTTTTCCCCCAGTCAGTTCAGGAGCAATAAATATAGTTAAAGCAAGACTAGAAAATATTGTTTTAGCTAGAGACAAAACCAAAAACCTTGTTTTCCGTCTTTCTTCCACATTGGGAAAATTGGGAATGGAGACCAAGGTTTACACTTGTACTTTCCTCTGCTTGATCACTTTCAATCAAAGATACATGTGTCACCCTCAGATTTTGAGAAACTTCTGATCTGACTCCAATGTGGTCTCTGACTTTTGTCCAAGATTTTTTTTCATTTCAGTGTCAATATTTTAGTAAAGCACCTAGGTTAAAGAAACTAAGACTTGATAACCCAGTGTTGAATGTAAGTGCAGGAACAAATAATTAGCATTATGGATCCAATCCTGGAGATGAATGAAATTTAAGATTTATACTGCTGGATAACGTGACTGTAAGGACAGTAAGAGGTCTAAAGTAATCAGAAACCCAATTAATATTGTTGACCTTGTTGTAAGGTTATATATAGAGTGTGGGTTTTTTTCTGAAACGAGCTGCATCTTGCAGAGTCAGGCCAGAATGCGCTGCCTGGGTCAGTGGGTCTGTGGTAGAAGCCCTGTTGCACATGACACACAGTGCCTGGCTTGAATCCTTTTCTCTGAACTGGATTAATGTGCAACATCCATACTGAGCATGAAGATGGCAGGTTTGGCCTAATGCTTGTCACGCATTCTGCTGACAGTCCTCTCTTCAGTAGCAAGTCCTGACAAAATCCAGATCCAATTAAAATCTCTGAATAAGAGCCTCTCTTTGTAAAGAAGACACATTCTAAGGATAACAAGTGACGATTCCTGCCTTTTTTGCTTTCATCAGCTTTGAAGTAGGTAACATAACATAAAAAGATATTGATATGAAGCAGTATGAATGCGTATATAAACAGTATGAATAAGTATATAAAGCAGAAATAGATATTTCAAGGGCAGGGAATCTTTCAACTGATGCCTCGTATATGACTGTATGATAGTTCCATCTTGAAGTAGTCCACTTATATTTTTAGTAAAATTTTTAGGAACATCTTGTGGCATTTTCTTAACACTATCAGAAAGCTTATGCAAAAAGGCTGGTGTTGATCTTTCTGTATTATATCGTTACTATTCCCATAGGTCTCATGTGTTGTATAGTGCCATCTATATGCCCAGCAGCAACTCTAAAGATAGAAACATTGACAGTAATTTATCTCTTGATTTATGTATCCTAGAACCCTTCTGGCATTAGGCTGCCATGTTGGAATTGCTGATGAACGTGCTGAAGAGAAAGTGAAAAAAATGAAACTTCCAAAGAAGTAAGTTGAAATTCAAATGCATCTTTTTATTAGGCAGTGTGAGTAAAGCGAACTGTATTTTAACAAATTGATATTTATATTGCTAGGTTTATTGGTACTTGGGTATGCATGTATGCATATGAATTTTCTGAGATTTACATATGCCTTCATCCACACCTTTTCTTCTAGATGTTTACGATCTGATGTGTAGACAAAGTTTAGGTTTTCTGTGATTCATTGAAATGTTTGGCATTCATTGTTACATAGTTCTTGTATATCTGGAGTGTACTCCAGAAATTTGATTTTTACAGCAAACTTGTCAATGTATTTTGCTGTCCAGCACATATTTAAAGGCAACCATTTTGAAAGTCCTAGAACGGCTAGTGACTTGGAGAGAAGCTGCCTGACTTTTTTTCTGAGTGATTGAACGGCAACAGCATTGGTAGGACTGGGCTCAGGCTGGTATGGTGTCATGGCCTCCACTACTGCAGCTCTGAAACCAGGTCTCATGGCCCAGCCAAGGTGCCCTGGCTTACTGCGTAGCACCAGTGTGCCCCTCTCTAGTTAGTGAATGAAGAATTTGAGAGCTTTAACACAGTTGAAAGTAATGGAACTGTAGTTGGTGATAAGCATGTGACAGCCCTGCAGCCCAACAGACATTTGAGCCCATGGTTTATAAGTTTGTCTGGATTGGCATAAAATTCACTGGGCTAAAGGAGGATTATAATGTATATAAAACCAGAAGGGTAAAGGTCACGGTTTCAGTATGAGAGAACTTCTATGTATTGTTATTCTTGAATTTAAATTAGTAATTTAGTTTCCCTGGTTATGACTAAGAGGAATGGTAAGTGATAGTACATACGTACAATAGGTAGAGAAACGAGTAAAAAGGAAAAAATAATTGCGACAACATTCTCAATAGCATCAGACGTTTGTTGAGCAAAAATAGAGCAAATACTTCATGATCTAGATACAGTTGTGCAACTATAAGGCTGGATCACATTTTTTGTGGGATACAGTCCTGGAGAGAAGAAGGGTTCTCTAAATGAAATGGGAAAGAAAAGAGAATTGTCAGACTGAAAAGAAAAAAGTTTTTTAAAATACTTTTTCTCTGAGTTGAATTTTCTCTTGTAAAACAACTCACATAGGCTGCTGAAGATGTTTAATCAAGAAAGCAGAGTATGGACTAAGATCACTTGAAAACATATTTACCACTCTTTCTGTCACTTTAGGTGGTGGCACAAATAAATACTCCATAATGGTTGTTATAAATCAGTGGCAGATCAATATGGTAGTGATAATGTACTGTTAAAGCAGTTAAATTTTCATCTTGAAAATTATTCCACATTGCTTTATCTACATCTTTAAAAAATTTGTTAATATAAGGCCAGCAGAGATACTGAGCAAGATAAGACCAGTAAGATACTGTTGAGCAGATGACCGGGTAGGTGCTGGGATTTTAGCTGCCCATTTCAACTAACATTAGCCTGCAGCTAAAGACAATTCTCTATCATGAATTTGTACACACAATATGCTTTTGTTAGTTTGCTTAGTATCCGTTGAGTATCCATACAAATTGACACTTAATCCTTGATAAGTATTCATTTGCATCCTGAAATGAAGTGTACACATCCTCTGTGACAAAATCATGAGCATCCTTTGCGACCCATTTTACTTTGACCCTGCTCTTATATCGAAATGGCTGTGGCTATCGCAGCTTCTATATGCCCAACGTAACACTTGTGCAGGGGAGTGTGACAGGAAAGAACACGGTAACTGCCAGCCTGACAAACGTGTTAATTCCATATGATTCACTATTTCCGTCACTGACTGGCTTTACTTATCGCACTGAAGCGACTTCGCAGCTACCTGCGGAGAGGTAACAGTGAGGGTAGTCAGCCAGCGCCTGGGAGATGGCAGCCCCACTGCCAACTGCTTCCTTACCTCTGTCATAGACATTTGCCCATCTTTAACTGCATGAATGGTTGCTTTGGATTGATGTTCTTGAATTGTTTTCTGACTGAACCTTTTTTTTTTTAATGGGGTAATTTTGAAGGACGGTCCAACCTCATGTTTATAGATGATAATTCCCCTTAAATACTTGCTTGTTTTCAATTATTGTTTTCAACCAATGGTTTGTTTAATGGGTTTAGAATATTTATTGCAGAAGAGAATTAATTAAAATTTGTAAAGTATTTTAATATTTTAGAATATGAATGGGGATAAATACTGTTTCTTTTTCTGGATATCTCTGTCAGTCCAAATAAAGAAAATACAAGAAAATGGCAAAGTTGTTTAGAAAATAATTAGACAATTACTTAAACTAGCCATTCTTTAAACAGCCCAGCACGTATAATTTCAGTGAGAGAATGTTGTTGTTTATTTTCCACCAAAATAGCGCTCTGTTTTGTCATGATGCTGGAGGGGAAAAACACAGGGATAATCAGGGCATGTCCCCCAGCTCTGTCCTGGTCTCTCCTGGCGCCAGAAGAAGCCCCAGCTCTGGCACCCAGGGCTCCCCTGGCCTTGGTTTCTGCAAGGCTGTTTTTCACGTTTTCACACTTATTTTCCTCACTCTTCTCTGCCTGTGCAGCATTGTGCCCTTTCGTAAAAGTGTTTTCCCAGAGGCACTGCCACTGGTGGCTGCGGGGCCTGGCCGTGCCTTGTGGTACGTCGGTCAGAGCTGTCTGGAACTGTCTGTGCCCAGCTCAGGGCAGCCCCAGCCGCTCCTCACAGGGACCACCCTGCAGGCCTCCCCGCCAGCACTGGGGCACGGACACCCTGTGCAGCCCCTCTGCTCTTCCTGCTCCTCTTCCCCTGCATGTTCCCTTGCCAGTTGAGGTAAGGGAGGCAATGTCCACCACCATGGTGGTGCCGCAAAGCGTCATAGGTTTTCGTTGTAAATTTAGTAAGTACTGATGTGCTGCATCCATCACCATATGCATTACATCCTTTATTGAAGAAGGGTTGCTCATCAGTAAAGTGGGAGATGAGTATAATTAATTCCATGTGAACAGCTTCATAAAAGTAAACAACACTTCATTCTTAGGAGCGCTAAAAATTGTGAGGAAGCTGTCTTTGTTCTGAAGTCATGCTTAAATTTTAAACATTTACTCTTACGATTTGAAGGATAGTTCAGGTATGAAGTATTATAAAGACAAACTTTTATTAGATTTCATATGTGATCTTGACTAAGCCATTTGACCTGCTCTGTCCCTCACATCCCTATATGTAAAAGGAAGACTACATTTTCAGAATATATTTCTCAGAGGTAACAATAATAGTGTTCATTTAAGTATTCAGATAAGTAACATCTTAATCTATTACTTTAAATATGTGAAATTACTAAAATACTTTCAAAGCAATTTAGTTCAGCACATTCTGGGTATCTTTCATTACCAGCTACTCCATCCCATCAAGATGCAATTAGCTTGAAACAAAATCAAATGTCAGTTCATTATTATCCTTATGTTCCAAGACAGATTATTTATATACATATATTGCACGTGTCACTTCTTTCCTTTGTGGTTCTGTTAATTTTTTCTTACTGAAAAGTAATTGCAAGTTCTGTGTTTTTTGACAGCTACCAGTTGTTGAGTGGATATAAGCCTGCTCCCATGGATCTGAGTTTTATCAAACTCACCCCCTCTCAAGAAGCTATGGTGGATAAACTAGCAGAGAATGCTCACAATGTGTGGGCAAGGGACCGTATAAGGCAAGGCTGGACATACGGTATCCAGCAGGTAAGTGCTAACTTCAGTCACTTGAAAAGGCACTTATGTCTTGAGATATTTCACAGTTAAATGGGAATAATGGGGACACAAAGGCAGGAAGAAGCAGCTAATGAATGCGAGCCTGTCAGTCAAAGAAAGCAAAAGTACATAATTAAAGCAATCCTGCTAAGTCTTCTAGCAGTATGAGACTCTTCTTTTAGAAGCAGTAGTAAAAAATTGATGCTGTATTCTTCTATGCTATCTAGATCTCAGGGTAAGAAAATTGGATGCAGGAAGCTAATATGCTCTAGTATTTTAGGAAATGTAAACATTGACTTTCAGTAGGGGAGTCATTTAAATGTTTGCAGTTCTGGGAATTGAATAATTTTGTTTATCCAGGAAAATCAGAATGTAAACTTCTAGTAATCGCTTCGCTAATATGTTGTATTTCTGGCAGAGGCCATGTTTAACTGAGAGTAGCTATGTCAGTCTCCAAGTTCCAGTCCTACTTTAGTGGTTTTGTTTCAGTGAATAGGAATGCTGTGTGGTAGGTATCACAATGTGTTACAAGGGAGGGGAGTAAAAATTAAGCATGGTGGATTGTTAACAGCAAAGCTCAGGGTCTTTGTTTTCTTTTCAAAAAAAATCAATTGGCTATACAATGATCCTAATTTATTATTTTTCAAGACAGCTACTATATCAATTTTCCCTTAGGAGTCATAGTTTCTATTCTTCTTGTGATTATTTGTAAATTTTATATAGAGAAAGGTATCTTTGTTAATAAATGTGTGGTAGCATATCACAGTGAAATTTTAGGAAAATTCACCCCTTGGGGAAAAAAATGAGTTTTCATGGTTTTGCGCTGGGCATAAAAGATCATTATTTTTGCAAAAATGAGAAACAGCTGTTTTGTAGGTACACACTCTTTCCTGCCTACAAAAAGTGGTTTTGTTTTTGACAAAAATTCAAGTTATACATTTCAGTTTAGCACATTTCAGATTTTGTTTTTTTTACAAGACCAAAATTCATTCTACTTGCAAAGCTTTTATATAAAAAATTAAATAAATTTGGTTTTATATATATAAAGTTAGGCACTTGAATTCACCTCATCACATACTGACAAAGTACTTTTAAGTGACAAAATATATGCTGCATAGCATTCCAGCATTGTCCATTATAGTATCTTACTATAAAGCTCTCATTTTGGTGCTTTGTAAACTATTTGGGAAATCTGTGTTCTGTATTTGGGACTAGGCAGACAATGAGCTAATTTATGTGTTTGCAGACTGGAATGTGTGTAATATCCCCTACTAGGTAGACACTGAAGATAATTCAGTGTTAGTGCAACTCCCCTGCCTACAACAGGATTAAATTTTCCTCTAGTACTGCATCTTTGAATAAGGGAAGGTGGCCCTTTGAAGTGCTGTTAACATTTCTGATAGAATATTAATCATGAGAAATGTTGGAAGTGGTGATGCCCTGTTGTCAGGTAGGGGGGAACAGGTTAATTCATTTTGAACCCACTATTTCAATCCGGTGTTTATGGAGGCGGTGCACAATTAATTTCTAGAATTGAGAAACTATATGTCTCCAGATGCTCAGAAGAAATATTTCTGATATATTAAAGAATGCACACAATAATTTATACCATGCCTCTCATATATTTTATTCTCCCAGAAGCCAAATGTTTTCAATACAGGGTCTTGCCAATCAGGAGATTCAAAATGAATGAAAGTTGGGAAATAGTTACAACTTTGATAGTATCCTGATATATTCCAAAATTAATTTTAGTTTCGCAACTGAATTTATTGGTTAAGATGTTTCTGGAATCAAATGCATCTCTTCGCTTATTATCTTTCTAACTAGCACTGGGAAAATTTAAACCCACAACTCATATGTAGTAAATAAACTTTCTTAGGTCTTGAAGACAATTTGACTCACCCTGTGTATCTGTATATCTTTGAAAAAACCACAAATAATTTTGTCATATTTATTGGAGTGAATTTGCAGTTGAATTGTGTGTTTTCTGCATTAGTGAGGTATGGAGTAAGAACGGTGGTTAAATGATAGCGTCAAAAACTTTTTCACTGTTACTGGGTTGGGAATAATAAGCAAAAGATGTAGTGGGAGCGGGTGACAATAAAAAAATGTTTGTCCTTTACATCTACACAATGTGTTTATACACTGTCTTTATGTATGTTTGGATGTGCCTGTTGATACAGAAGGCTCTACTTTCGAAGCGGCTTGATGCAATAGTAATAAATCATTAGTTTTATTATGGTTCCCAAAAAGCAGTGAAGTCGCCCCAGGCCACAATTTAGGTTTAAAAAAAAAAATAGAAAAATTGTTTAGACAAATGTGGTAAGGAATGTAACCTAAAATTAAACACTACAACTTAATGTCAGAAGAATCATGAAGTCGGTCTTAGGTTCTCAGTGCTGTGCCCGGGTACTGTGCTGTGGCCTTACTGTTGAATCTAAAACATTGTGGCCCTGTTTTTTGGGGTTCGCCATGAGAGAGCAGAGGGAAAGAGGAGGACTAACCACTGAACAGCTCTCTGTATTTTATCTACTGACCCTTAAAATACTGTCCTGAGGGGCCAACCTTGGAACTCAGGCCTCCCCTCACCTCCATTCCCCATAAATGCCCTACTCGCTTGATGACAAAGCTCAACATGCCAATTAAATCTATGCCCACTTATTACAATTTGTGTGTGAGAAAGTTTGTGGAAGATAGAGGTATATTTTTGAATTCCTTAGTCTTGTAATTACTGAACTGTAAGTTGACACCTATATCTGCAAAGATCCCTAACCAGACAAACAGGAATTAGGTATCTAAATCCATTTTGATAGCAAAGGACAAGTTGTTATTTAAACAGGTTATCGCTATCATTTAGACCCGCTAAATTTTAAAATAAAATGGTAGCTCCTAGTTAAGTTTTTGGAGATGTTTTAAGCAGTCAATGTGAATCAGGCTCTGATTTTGACTACCAGGTTGTGCTCTGAAAGAGACTTAGAGAAATGCTTCTACTCTAAATCTTGACTGGGCTGAGGAATATGATCAGTATTGAACTGTTCTGCCTTACCAAGACACAGACAATTATGGGCATGCAAAGAAGAACCTGCAGATTTAATAGTGAACAGCTTAAGTGCCTATGAAGCTGACAACATTCAGGGTTGGAAAGCCACTTAATCAGGGTTTTGCAGTCTTAGGTGCTTCTCCTTTAAACATTCAAATATTTTGTTGGGTCTGATTCATTCAAACTGACCAAAGGCGTTTGTGTGCTGAGTGGGGCACTGTTGTTGAGAATATAACACAGTGGTGCAGTGAACAGTGTCATAGTTACGCTTTCAACAGAGGATGGTTGTTAAAGATCATCAAGAGCTCAGGAATATTCATGACCTTCAGGAAACAAAGCAAGAAGATTAGCAGTATACTTTACTCCCTTATTCTTGGCAGATAAATTACAGTAGTCTCATGTATGATTAAGCAGGTTAATGATGTCCTTGAAAACTTTCCCACCCATAGTATGTCCTGTAGAAGCTGCCGTGCTTGGGGTATTGATGTTGATTTCCTCTTAATTCAATTATTTTTATCTTTTCAAATAATTATTTTCTTCTGGAGAGAAGACAGACAGCTGAGTTCCAAGAGTGCTTACAATGTGCAGATAATAAATACCATTCATTAAAAGTCAAAAGAAGAGAGCAGAATAGCAAGGTGCTTCTTTCTGGGTGCAGTGCAAAGATGCTTCTCATTTAGCTGATGGTACCATCACATGGCAAGCTTCTAGCTGTTGTCCACACTGCTATGTGCTTCTGCTTGACTCCAACAATGAGCTTGTTTCATGGGCTGCATTTTGTCATCCCATCATATTACTGTGACATGGTACAGTACTGTAATAAAGTAACATGATGTTATGGTGTTATACTATCGACAGATCTCTCAGAGCTATGAAATAGTTTCCTAAGGGAAAGAAACTTGAGAAGTTTGAAAGTAGGTGAACTAATCACCGGGTAATATGTTATAAACAGCAATCATGCTGTGGCTGTAGGATGGATTAGATGATCTCGTAGGTTTGTTCCATCATGAGTGCCACCTTGGGATTATATAATATGAAAAACTAAAGGGATACTGTCAAGTAGTTCATGTATAAGCCATTTCTTTCCTGTTATAATCTGGTGGAAATGTCTTCCAAGTTCCAGATTTTTTCTTCTTCTAAATCCATCACTGCTTCTCAGGATTTTTTCTTCACAAGGGATAGCTGCTCTTCGTGCATGACTATACACAGTATTTTTGTTCTGCTGCTGCAGAGCCAACCAGCCAGCCAGCAGAGAGAGCACAAGTTAACTAATAAATCCTGTTCCCAGAACTGTGCTGACAGCTGTGATGACACTGATCACAAACAAGTAAGTATTTTTTAGTAGGACAGACTCCAATAGCTTGTTGCTCCATGAAAGGAGCAGGAGGAACAAAACAGGTAGGAACGTATTAAATAACAGGGGTAAGTGGAAAACCAAGCACAAAATCAGTATGAAAATACTTGACAGTGTCCCTTTAAGGGAGAACGTGGTTGTCTGCAGGTTGGTCATCTCTGAACTCGGGAAATGGTAAATCATCAAAGACAGATAGTGAATATAAGTCCAGGCAAAGGAGCAATATAGTCTTGGTGTAAGAAAATGAAAATAATCACATTTGTGCTATGAGAAGGGGCTTTTTTTTTTTTTTAAATGTGTACAGATTTTGACATTATGTCCTGTCACAATTACCTGAATTTTTTGTGTGGATATTTTTAAGGATTTGTTCATTACAAGCTGACTGAAAAATAGCATTGAAGTATAAAAGGATGCATTTGTGAGTAAGTCTTCACAATCAAATGGAAAATATTCAGAATTCAAATAGTTTATCCATGAACTTACAATATTGGTTGATGTTCATAAAACTTTTATGTAAATAAGGAAAAGACAGAAGGGAGATAAAAGAGGCAAGCTTAGAGATCAGAAAGCAGATGAAAATAATTTCAAGTACATTAGCTACCCCCTCCCCCTTCCTGAATACATGACTTCTAGGTCTCCCCACTGTTTGTGGGGTTCACAGCCAAAGATCCTGACTTTCAAATTTTGCTTATGTGCATTGCCACCGTTAGTCGCCTGTCACCCTTAGTCAAAGGGTGGCATGCTTTTTCTTCATGTTGGATTGTGTGTTGTGGCTGAAGAACCGCAACTATGAAACCTCATTTATGTTGACCAAAAAAATATTAAAAACCCCACGGCTTTAAAAATCGGTTATGAATATCATCAACGTAAAAAGTTCTGCCCACTGTGTGAAGAGCATCTGTGCTGCCTGTCCTAGGATAATTAGCCACCAATGTGAAGCAATTATCAAGTGTGATATCTCCTTGGTCCATAATGCAATACAGTTGGATCTTTTTAAGTCAGGATCTTACTTTTTTTAGATTTTTGTAGAAAACATATGAAATTGCTGTTTGATCAGGAGTCGGTCGTCTCAAACTGCCTAGTGCTGCCATGCAAGAGAGGCACTGTTCTGGAAATTCATACTAAAGAAATGTGGACGTATGGGAAAAAATCACAAGTTGAAAGCTTGTGACTTATCATTAAATATACATAGAAAGGCATCTTGTCCTTGTAAAAACAATTTATGTCACCTCACTTTCACATTTTACATTATTTATACTGGTATATTAGTTCAATTTACAGTCAGGGCACATTCTGCCAGGCATTCCAGATAGGTACAGTCCTCAGTAAAAGATGGTAGAAGCTGTACGTGTATTTCTAAGGATGCACGTACTTCTAAGGACAGAACTCAGCTGCTAGAATGTCAGGTTAGGAACACAACTTCCACTTTGGGTGGATACATTTAGGATTATTTGTTAACATGTTCAAGAATATGGCTTTGTGAGGACTTTATTGTGCTTTCCAATTCTGGAATCTTGAAATTACTGACTTAGTAAATAGCAATTTAGAATTCTATTTTTCCTTTTTCCCCTATAAAATAATTTTTAATTTTAATGTTTATGGTTAAACATGAGCTGCAATGATAAATGCCTAAAAGCTAGACCTCTGGATAACAAGATATTAAATGTATGGTGTAGATAAATGATGGTGTTCATGGTGTACATGCTGCCCACTCACACAGTGGCACACTGAGCTGGGTTTCTGACAGCGTTGTTGGCAAGACAGCGTTGTTGTAGCATTTGTGGCAATTGCTCAGAAACCTCTGTGGAAGTGCAGGATCCACAGACATGGTAGCAAGTAGAATCAATTCACAGCTGTGGAATGAGTGTTTTCTAATGGTGCAAATGAAGCTAGGAAAACAACAGCACGTCTGTGTCACTGAATATGTGCTGAAATAAGTTTGCTTTGTGCTTGTCATTTAACAGCCTTGGTTATGAGAACAAAATCATTTCAGTGTCTCACAGAATATGTATTTGTACAGCTCTAGCACTTTAAATCACAAAACTTATGATCCCATTAAATTATTATCTTGTGTTTCCTGCACTCTTCCTAGTCTATGTTTTCATTTTTCAGTCTTTTACTGTCTTTCTTTTTGATAGGTGCTTGTTTATGTATGTTTCTGGTGTCTCTTTGTTCCTTTTAGTCTAGTGATCTGTGCTGTTCCTGAACTTCTCAGAACTTTGGGAAGGCCCAGCATTGCATACGTTTGTGGTATCACATTTATGGCTCTGAAAACGATATTATTTTTTATCATTTCAGATGTCTTAGAGGTTTATATGAGGCTTTGTTTTCTGTTACTGAATTACTTCTGAAGAGTATTTCTTTATTACACACAGTGTATCTCTTAATAGGTTCTTCTTTTAGAGCTGCTTATAGAATTTGACTATGATTTAGACATTATGGACGCTCCTCTTGTTTCGTTCTTACTCTTATATGACATCTCTCTGCGCAAGCTGCAAGACCAGTTGTTAGGTCAAGTGCGCTAGAACAGTTACCTACATGTCACATACTCACTGAAGGAATGAATGCAGTTCTGCACCTCTCAGCTCCCAGTGTATTTCCTCAGTGAATTATATTACAGGTGTTCATCACCTGTAATGGAAGTTTTAGAAAGCTTGTTGATGTTTGTTGGTGTGTGTGTATAGGTATTTTTTGTGTAGTCCTTTTCTATTACTTTTAAGAGCTATATTCAGTTAGTGCCATTGTTGACCAATTATTGCCTATTTCAAACCCATTTACACCCTACAAATAAGTATATGTGGGCCAATTTAAATAATTCTTTATCTGTCATTTGCTGTATATAGCAAAATCTGTAGTGTACACTGCATAAAATAATACCGACTTTTCATGGTCGATGTTATATCTCTTGAGTTTAACATTATTTATGATGCGTTCCTTCCATGTATAGTCAGGGTACATTCTATAAGGCATTCCAACTTTTCATGGTTGCAATTCTTTCTTTTGCTGAAGTAGCTCCAAATTAAATTCTAAATGACTAATGCAATGTTTGTGTTACATTAAATGAAGACAATGTTGTGTAATAAAGTATATAGGCTTTTTTCTTTTTTTTTTCTGTGATACGATAGGTTCTGAATTCAAAACCAAAGAATTATATAAATTTCATGTGTGCTACTCAGCTCAAACATTTTGAAACAGAATCTTGTCAACAAGCTTAAGTTTTGGGGTTTTTTTGTCTTCTGGAGGAGATCTTTTTTTTGTTTGTCTTTCGAATGACTCTTTGAACAAGTAATAGCCAAACTCCATACAAAACACAGTCTTCTGAAGAAGCATCAGACTGTCAAACCTGGAAAATTCTGGCAAAAACCCAACAGCTTAGGCTGAGTTTTCCTTCTTGTAACATTCTACAGTACAAAACAATAAGTTTCTCTAGTGAATAGTAAGAATTAAATCTATATATGAATTGCAAATGTACTCAATAAAAGTTATCACTTCTAGCTAATCAGTTTTCTTGTTGACTTGATTGTGACTGTGCAAAGTTCAATCACTGTATAGGATCATTCTCTTGATTAGCTATACTTAAACCACAGAGGTGCAGAAGATTGTTAGTACAAAAAATTATGGTGACTATAACAATAACACTTCTTAATACATCAGTAAGTAAAACATTCATAATTTAGATAGACATATCATAGGAAAAGAAAGAACAAAATCAGTAAGAGAAAAACCCCTTCTTATATTCATATTTAAAGAAGTAGCAAAAGTCTAGAATGGGTGAAAAAGATCACAGTATTAAATAAAATTAGACCCAAGGGAAAAAATATCTGTAAAATTGAGCTCGTTTAATACTTATGATTTCTTTTTCCTCACTCTGATTTTGTGCTTAGGCATTTTTAAAAGCACTTATACTATATTTCATTATCATACATTGTTATCAGCTCCTTGCCAGTATGTTAATGTGTGGTAATGGTTGCTATGGCAATTACCAGTGGTTTAGTCAAACTGTATATCATGCATAAGGAGTTATGTAATTGTTATTCCAAACTTCTCTTCCATATTTTTAAAGACAGTATTTCATAGTATCTTTTGGACATACAGTGTTTCAGAGGAAATTAATCCTCTTTTTATGTCCTTTCCAAGATAAATAATTAAACCCATGGTGTTTCATCTCTGATGTTAATGTGGTTATTCTTATATCAAATAATAATTCCTTATAACATTTACTTCAACATTTTTTAGTCCAGTCTGTTCTGGAAAGAGCCGTTTTCCCCATCTACCAAATTAAATATTGGAAAAAAGGGGATGTCAGCTTCAGTGTTTGGAATAAATATGGGAAGTAGTTCCCTCAAATGGTCCTTGTGTTTGCCCTGTCCCAGTCCTTCCCACTGAATATAACTAGAGCTGATATGGTGCAGAAATTTGTGTCCCCAGCAATACATTATCTTTATGTTTCTCTTAGCCCTTTTAGCATATAGGTAATGCTTGTCCCGTAATATTTCTTCTACTAGAAGGATCACTGGTAGAACCAGTTTTCATCAAGCACTGCTTCATAACTGCACTTCAATGTTTCCTCACCACAATAAGGCAAAAGGCAGATAGCCTTGTATCTAAGCATTTAAAGGACAACAGAAGATACCTGCAAGTATTTGTCAGAATGGATGTGCTATTTGTTTTCTGCCTGCAAAAGTAGAATGAAAACAACATAGACACTTAAAAGTAGAACTGTAATGCTTTACAAGAAGTAAGATACTTTGACTATAGGCACTGTTTTCTAAAATAATAGACGCTATTTTTGTACTTACTTAATAAGTCTGACCAATCATAAAAACCTCTCAATATCTTTGACATTTGTACCCAAGTGAACAAACAGCAAAAGTCAAACTCTTTGCATTTATCCTCATTCTTGTTTGTATTGTTGCCCCATTAAGTAAATTTGATGGAAAATGAAAGCAGGTATAAGCCACGCAGTTTCATTTGTGTGTTACTTTTTTAGTAAATCCGGTGTTGTTACTAGTTTCTAGACTATTGCAACTTCTTTGAATCCTTGCTGTATTTCCAGTTCCATGATTTCAGATCATATAAATAGTAATTTTTATATTGCTGCTATAACACAATTTTGTTTTTAAGATGAAGTAGAGTTTCTGAAATTGAATTGATTTTTCATACTTGTGCAGGATGTAAAAAACCGAAGAAATCCTCGCCTCGTACCTTATGCTCTTTTGGATGATCGGACAAAGAAGTCAAACAAAGACAGTCTTCGGGAAGCAGTCCGCACCCTTCTCGGCTATGGTTACAACCTGGAAGCTCCTGATCAAGATCATGGTAATTAATTTGGTTGGTTTGTTCTCTCTCTCTCTCCTCTCCAACCCCCTGTTCTCTTGCCCTCTCTCTCAAAAAAAAAAAAAAAAAAAAAAAAATTAGAATATTCCACTCCACTACTAGATTTGTTGGTCCAATAAAACAATTTGAACAGGTACCGTGTCTCCAAAGCTGATAGGTCATCTCCATCTTCTATTGTTTAGATTTCCCTTTGATCTTACTTTCCTTATCGTTTCCTTTTCTTGTCCTGTGACCTCAAATGAAAAATTACAAAATTAAACATTTTTACATTTTAAATCAGTGATACAATTTCTCTGCATTTCATGCACTTCCTTTCACTTTGGTGGGTTGGCTGGTATAGGAGGCTTTTGCCTTTTGTGACTATAAAAGGGCTGTCTAGTGGTGTAGGGTGAGAGGGAGAGAGAGCAAGCTCATTTTCCACAATCTCCTCCAAATCCGACTGAACAAAGTTAAGCCCCTTTCCTCATTTACAGCTCTGAGAACCATGTGCCCCTGCCTTTCCTCAGGAATGAACTACTGGAGATTTTTTTTTTTTTTCCTTATAATGCAGAGATCCTTGCCCTAGTTCTGTGCATGGAGTTACTAACAAAATGTAAAGAACACAGTTGCAATCCTTGCATCTGAAAGTTATCATCAATCGTGTTGCAAAACTTCCAGAGGAAAGGACCTGCAGAACAGTGTCCCACAACTGGACTTTCTTAGACAAAGACTGGAATTGCATTCAGCAAAAGATTTTTATACTCATTTTGGGGATTTAGATTTTACAGTTTATGCGCCTCTCAAGTTTTTGAGCTGCATAAAACATGTCATAGGGATCCCCTTTCATCAGCCAAAATAACATACTGTTATTAAAGGATTTAGAGCCCTCTAGTGGTGTTGTGCATCTGCTTTCATTAATTTTATTTTAAATGTTGATTTACAAAGCTCTATAGCATCAGTTTTTATGCTTTATTATTATGACTTACTGGTTTCCCCCAGCAGCTGTATTTTTGGGATTGCTTGAAATCTAGAAAGCATTAGGTTACTTAAAAGCTAAAGAGACAACAAATTCTCAGTTCCCATGCTTTGCTCATCTCCTGTATAGGTGAGGTACTGAGGGTCTTCAAAAGTGTTTATAAGGCATTAGTTATGTAGACCATAAAAGAAAATTTTACTGATAAACAATTATGTGTCAGAGAGTTCAGAGTTACTTAAACGAAACTTAATGAGCCTGACCTAACTGAAGTCGGCCATTTGGTGGCATGAGAAGTGAGTAAGTTCTGAGGGATGTGATTTTATAGCCTACTAAGGTTAATAATGGAAATGTGGAGCTTGATGTGCCTGAGAAAACAGAAGAGAAAGGGAGAGGTTCTTAACATGGTCTAACAGACAGACAGGTGGGTGCAGACATATTTGAGCTTATAACAAACTGAGGAAGAGGAGGAATTATGGGACTGCTGAATATTCAAAGGCTGTGCAGGCTGTAATACCTTGCAAATTTGTGCAAAATGATCCAGAATGCTTTAGGCACTCTTTTTCCTAATCTGAGAAGAAGAGTCAGAGTGATCCCTGAGTCATGTGATAACTGTATAAAATACCAAAGAATAGAGTAGTTGAGAAAACTTCAGGAAGAAAGATCAAGGGTTTCATCCAGCATTACATCTTCTGCTTTGTGAAAACATTTTCATCTTTTAAAAGCATGTTTTTTATCATTTCAAGGTACCTTATGTTTTGAACTGATAGTAAGGTCTTGGAAAGAAGTATCAGAAACAAACTATGTAGGACTATGTAATAAGTAAGCAACAGTGAGGGAGGTTTGTATGTACTCACCTTACAATGTTGTACTTGAAGCTATTTTAGCAGAAGATACCAGCTAAAGAAAATATGTAGAGTAGTGAAAGGCAGCTCAGTGAGCGAAAACTCAGTATATACTGATATGGAATACTGAAGGAAAGCATAAAGATGATAGGATTAAAAGTGTTTAAAAGGATGTTAGGAATGGCCATCTCCAAGGCACCAAGTAGGCTCATGAGTAGTAGTATTCAAGTAAAATTCTTAGACAATTTTTGAGAACATTTACATTTTTCATAGGTAATAGGTGGATGCCACATAGCTGTAGATGAATCAATAAAGACATTTTTCAAGACAGTATGTTCAGTGCAGTGAGGGAAAGAAGAAAATTGGAGAAGTAGGTAAGTCTAAGATTTGTGGTTTTATGAATGACAGAAACAAAAATCCATTTCTATTGGAGCAGACTGATGTGGAATGAATGGTGGGAAAAAGAGTGAAATTGGGAGCAAAAGAGCAGGATAACCCGCAAGAGACATGGGATGGATAGATGGAGAGTGGGACCAGAGCTTAGAGATCCAAGTTCAAAACTTTATTGTTTGTTAGTTGTCAAGAAAAAAAAGGAGAAAATAGATTTATTTATATGTCTCAAAGCAGTACATGCACCAACATACTTTTTTCTGCCTTTAAAAAACCTTTGCTTATGCATTCCACAAATGTTATAAGGCAGAAATGTGAGGCATAAAGTAAACTTGTATCTACTGCTGTTATGGAGCAGACAGAATAACACGCTTATGTTTTAACCCTTCCCCTGAGGTTTCTTTTCTCCACTTTCTCTGAAGCAGCCCAATAGCCACCCAGCTTACGTTTTTTCAGTATTATTTATGCCAGTATCCTTTCATGGAGTTAGAGAATCAGTGAATACCTTTAGAAGGAATAAGCTGAATGTGTCAAAGTTTAACTTTAGCCACCTTTGAAATTCTTCCTCTAGCCATTTTGGTCTTTGAGAAAAGATATGTATAATTATCTGTCAAAGAGTGAATTTTAATTTAAACACTCTTAAACTAGCTTGTAATGAATCACTTGCAGTTAAGAGACTTTTGGAACAAAGCTACAGATCATGCTACAGATACTTAACCAAATGAATGGGTGTCTGTGAAAGCTTTTGTTTTCACACAGCTGTTAACATTAATTTATTTTACACTCTGTTACACTAGACAAGAAGTGTGAACAAGCTCTTTTTCTTCATCTCAGCTTGACAATTGACTAACTTTGAAGTGAGAAGTGGCAGTTTTTAAGGCACTCTATGAAATCTCATGGTCATCTGACTATCTCTTCAACAGTTTGAAAGATAATAAAGGAGAATAGTAAAAACAATTTAAACTTGTTGTCTTGTTGTTTCTGTTATTTCACTAGCTAAATAATATTTTCTGAATAGTACTTTGGCTGTGACTAGGTTTTCCTTTGTTCTAGAACAGTAACTTGCTTTGCCTTGAATGGGAGTTGCCTTTAACACTTTTATGCCCTTCTTAAGGGCATCTTTGTTCTTTCCAGACTTGCTGCCCTTTATCTTGACAGAAGTTAATATATTTTTTTCCTGAAGCATGAGTATACTTACTTTGTGATTTTTGTTGTTGTTATTAAAGCTTCATGCAAGACTTGCTTTTATGATTCCTATCCTCTGTTTTCCATTGCTTTTGCAAAAACATCTAAATTGCAGCCTTCCTTATATTATTTATTATAATAACTAAGAAGCATAGTAATAAATTTTTATAACAATGACATACTTAGGAAATCTGACTTTTAGACTATAAATGAGAAGATTAGGTGAATCGATCACAGTCTCTAGGTAAAGAAGATGTCTCAGTTGAGGAATCTTGTTTCAAAGGCAAACAGTTGTCTTTTATGGTGATTGGAAGATTAGTTTATCTGTATTTTGTTGGGGTTTGTATGTTTGGTGTTTTTATTTTGTTTAAAATAAATGAGAGCCCAGCTCACAGAATCATAGAATTGTTGAGGTTGGGAGGGACCTCTTGACATCATCTGGTCAGGCAAGGTCAGCTAAAGCAGGTTGTCCAGGACCATGTCCAGATGGGTTTTGATTATCTCCAAAGACGGAGTCTCCACAACTTCTCTGGCAACCTGTTCCAGTGTTTGACCACCCTCATGGTAAAAAGTGTTTTCTTGTGTTCAGATGGAATTTCATGTTTTTTAACTTGTGTCCATTGCCTCTTGTCCTGTCACTGGGTACAACTGAGAAGAGTCTGTTTCCTTTTTCTTCATTCCCTCCCACCAGATATTTATACTCATAAATGAGATTCCCTCCTGAGCCTTCCCTTCTGCAGGCTGCACAGTCTCAGCTGTCTCAGCCTCTCCCAATAATAAAGGTGACTCAGCCCCTTATTCATCTTTATGGCCCTGTGCTGTACTTGTTCCAGTAAATTGGTGTCTTTCTTGCACTGGGGAGCTCAGAACTGGACCCAGAACTCCAGACGTGGCCTCACTAGTACCAAGTAGAGGGGAAGGGTCACCTCCATGAATGTGCTGGCAAGGCTGTTCCTTACGCAGTCCAGGATACTTCTGTCATTCTTTGATGCAAGGCTACGTTACTGGCTTATGTTCCACTTGTCTACCAGGTCCTCCAGGTCCTTCTCTGCCGAGCTGGTTTCCAGCTGCTCAGCCTCCAATGTATTCCGTTGCCTGGGGTTATTCCTCCCCAGGTGCAGGACTGCATTTCCCCTTGTTTGAATTTCATGAGATTCCTCTCAGCCCAGTTCTCCAGCCTGTTGAGATTCCTCTGAATGCCAGCGCAACCATCTGGTGCATCAGCTACTGTTTCCAGTTTTGTGTAATCTGCAGGCTTGCTGTAGGTGTACTCTGTTCCGTTATCCAGGTCATAAATGAAGATGTTAAACAGCATTGGCTCCAATACCCCTGTAGACCCCAGTACCCCTGAGGTACTCCACAACACCACCCATATTGATCTACCTACATGATCTTGACCCGTAAATTCTGAACTGTTTCCTGCACCAACCCAAAGCAGTTCTCCATGCATTCCAGTTGTTCTCTCATGTAAAGGGTGATTATTCCTCTTAACCTTTCCAGCCTGCCCTTCCTAAAAAACATGTATCCATCCATTGCAATACTCTAGTCATGTGAGTTATTCCACCATGTTTGTCATCCCAATGAGGACTGTAGCCCTGTAACTGCACTCACACTTCTAAGTTCTTCTTTCTTTTTTTTTTTTTTTTCCTCTGAGCTGTATGAATTGCCGTAGCGTCATTTCAGAGAGGTGCTCAAGCGTGCTGATTTTCCACAATAGGCAAGGGTGCTTTCCCCATAAGTTTGTTCTGCAGGCACTTTCTTCTTTGCAGGCTGATGCTCAAAGGGATTCCTTTGCCTTATGTTTTCACTGCCTTCATTTATCAGTAGTTGAATACAGTACTTGTGACACTGGGTTTTTTTTCTTTACTTTTTTTTTCTTTTTTTAAACTTTACAGCAATGAGGCTGGATGTGTTCAGTGGGATAATGGAAAAATTCAGGATCTTCCGCACAGAAAAGACTTACGCAGTGAAGGCTGGGAAGTGGTACTTTGAGTTTGAGGCAGTTACTGCAGGAGACATGAGAGTTGGCTGGACCAGGCCAGGTTGTCTGCCAGATCAGGAACTTGGCTCGGATGAAGAAGCTTTTGTTTTTGATGGCTTTAAGGTTTGTATATGTTTATCTTTAATAATAGGAGTGATTGCAAAACTGATTTTTGCGTCTTATTCCATGTGTCACTGCCTGAACTTAATTGCCTTCTCTTCTTTCATTTGTGTTTTATGAAATTATTTCTCTCTCTCTTTGAGGGCCTAGGTGGAATAAGGAAGATCAATGTCACCTGAAAAATTAATTTGGCATTTCTTTTTTTTTTTTCCCCACAGCTTCACAGTATTTGTACAGTATATATAAGGCATTGAAAAATCTAAGTGACTCACTAAAATACAAAATAATGGCAGAGCTGTAATTAACTATGAATAATTTCTTTAAATTTTTACTCTCTTGTCCTCTTTATAAGAATTACCATTAGGGAATAAATATGATTAAGACTATTAGTGTTGGAGGCAAACATTGATACAGGTTTTTTGTAGGAATGTAGAAGTTGCAAAGAGTGTATCTAGGTTTTCATGGAAATCCTTACGGTTTAGAGTAAATGAAGTGTTGACAGAACCAGTAATTTTTACTCAAATTTAACTCTGCATGAGATAACGACAGATTGAAATCTAGTAGTAAAAAATATATAGGAAAACAAATTATTTTATACGTTACAGATTTTCATCAGAATAGGTTAAATGACTCATTAAAGCTTTTTATTTCAGTATGAAGGCACGTGCAACAGCTATCCAAACCATACTTGCTACTAAGGCTACTGGTGACTCGTGTCAAAATGTTTCTTGTATCTGATATTGGAATTAATTTCCTTTATTACTACTACAATATGTAACAGAAATCAGCAGTGTTCCTGGCTGTTCCTGGTTAGATCAAGCTCTTAAGCTGCAGTTTATTCATATTGTTGGAATGTTATGTTTTTCACAGGCTTGTGTTACATGAGAATATACCTTAAAAAGGGAACTGAAAAGTCATTTGTGTAAAATATCTGATTGGCTTAAGTAAACTGTTCAAGTCCTGTGTCTTTACTAGAATAGCTTTGCAGTAGTTTGCCTTCTGAATCTTAGGTTTTGACCTTTAAATCTCAATCCACAAAGCTATTTTGTTGTCTTTGATTCTGCTGGGTTCTCCCCTTGGTTGGAGAAAAGCTTTTGACCTTCAGGATACACAGAAAGGGTCATTTGGTTTGTAGGATTTTCAGGATGGATACAGGGGATAAAAATCTACTTGTGATGGAATATACGAATGAGGAACCTATTTGTAATTAACACTGCTTTGTTTTACGTGATGCCATCCAAAGCCTTTGCAGTCTTTGACTTGAAGGTCAGTCATATGAATCATTAATCACGCCCTCAGCTACTCTGAAATCTGTCAGAATCTCAGAGTGCTTGTCCCATCCACAGACAATTCTGTTCCTTCCAAAATCTGGTATGACAGGAAGTCTATTTTTTACACAACATTTTTAGAAACATACTTAAGGATACAATAAGGCTTGTTTGGAAGCAATGAATTTATAGGCTCCTAGATTAAATAAAAGCAATTGCTTAAAAAAAAGTTTATGAAGCAGCTATTTAACATTGTAATTGATAGCATATTATTTTCATTACAAATATTTAATGGTGCTTCTGCAGAGAAATAAGCCATACTCTTACTAGTTACTATAAGGTTGAAATAGCAATTTTCCCTGTCAGCTCACTTAGCAACGTTTTACAGTACTAATGTGAGAGGTGCTTGCAGGAAGTTAATTGTTGGATTTCCATTTTCAAAGTCAACTTGGAGTACTCACAGGCATTGTTTTGGAATTATATGCTGTGAAAGTGTTAATTTTAGTGCCATCTTAAGGGGGGGGGGGAGGCTAATTATTAGTTGTACCACTGAGAGAGGAACACATACGTTGTCACTATTACTCTTTGAAATTCTTTAAAATCCTTTTCAGGCACAGCGGTGGCATCAAGGTAACGAGCATTTTGGCCGCTCTTGGTTGGCAGGAGATGTTGTTGGATGTATGGTTGACATGAATGAGCACACTATGATGTTCACCTTAAATGGTGAAATCCTGCTTGATGACTCAGGTTCAGAACTTGCATTCAAAGACTTTGAGGTTGGTGATGGTAAGTACTGTAATACATTGTGCTGTTAACTTGCTGTTGTTGACCAACTTTTGCTCCGGCTTCCCTTTAATGTGGTTTTCCCCTCCACCCCCTCTCTCTACGAAACTACCCCTTGTCCTTTTCTCTATTTGATTAGTATCAAGCCTTTGGAGGTGTCCTGGGTGTGAGGGTGAGGCAAGGCCTTTTTCTGTGGTGAAGTTTGCAGCCATCTTTTGTGATCAGACCTTTTGACTGTTTCTCAGGGAAGTGTCTGGGGTTTCAAATCTGTGACCTCTAACATTTCATCCACACTGCAGCAGGTCACCGAATGTAACAAAGTCATAGAATGAATCATAGCATGGTTTCGGTTGGAAGGGACCTTTGAAGATCATCTAGTCCAACCCCCTTGCCATGGGCAGGGACATCAAATTTTGTCTAGATCAAGTACTGAAATACTATGAAATTTCTGTCAAATTTGTGAGAACATATGGTAGGGAATTTGTCAGCTTTAAGGTTTTGTTTTAGCTCTAGGAGGTGAAATGACACCTGATCTAGGATAAAGCCAGCTGGTACGAAGTTAGCCTCCAGAATTTTTCACTTAATTCTAAACCAGCCTGTTACAGTGTTCTTAGTGCAACTTTCAGAGTCTACAAGCAGGTTTTAGTTTATCATGAAGCTGAAGCTTATGGAATTGCAAAAGATGGCGAGGTTGTATCAGGTCCCAGATTGATTCTATACCACAAAAGTATTTTTGTTTATAAATTTAATTACATACTTGTGTGCAAATAGGTACGTAAAAGGGTAAGAAATTACATTAATGTAGATAACGGCCTAAAATTTCTAAACTGTGGTAATGTAAAAAAACATATTTCAAGCTTTAATCCTTCCCTTTCATTTATTGTAGGTACGTATATTCTGTCATATTTATTATACGTGTGTTAAATAATACATCTGTGTCTGAGAGATAAAGTTAAATTTTTTGAACAGTAGAAGTTGCAAATGATACTTTGGGATGACTGATCCCTATTCCCAGGGGAAACATGAATCTTATTAATTAGGCAGTTCTCTGCTTGAATTTTAACAGCTTTACTTTCATCTGGGTTTCAGAATATTATACTTTCAGGAGTGCATTAGGAGAAGAAATTTTTTTTCCCTTCTGTCACACCATACAAACTAGAAATAATTTGATTTCATTTAAAATGAGACAATTGCCATCAATTTTCTAGACTCGTGCCTGTTACTTTACTGCCATCAGATTTTCTTAGATACTGTGCTAACATAATAAGGAAGAGGGATGCATGAATTGGTCTTCTGTTAGTGGCATAAGCATTAAGTCATCCTGGTGCAATTAAATTATAAAGGTTTTTCCAGTTATTTGATGGAATAATTCCAATGAGGAGTGAGGGATTCTGAGAGAAATGGGAATTCCATGAAATTCTGTGGGTCACCTGTTTGATGACTATTTTGATTTCAAAGTTAATGAAATTACAGTGGTGTAGTTTTTGTGGTACTTTTTTCTAGCTGCAGGTTGAGATTTAAAGAGATCTCTGTAGAGTCTGAAACTGCTAATGTACTTCCTAGTTTGACATGGAACCTGAAGGCCTTGGTAACCATATCAAAGACTTAATGTCAGTGTCAAGCCTCTCACATTTTTCACAATATTCTTTTAAGTCACATAAAGTTCCTGTAGTGTTGTGTTTATAGAAAAGAGCTTGCCTTTGAAATAAGCTCTCCTATTTTGCTTTCAAAGGAATGTGCTGATTGAACTCAGATTTAATAACTTGCATCACTATTAGGTGTATTTCCTATACAGTTCATTGGAGGGGAGGACATCTATGTGTATGTGTGTGTATATACAAACACACGTATGAAATACCCACATTAAATATGACTTTTATAGAGCTTTCACTTTTTTGTAGGCTGGCTTTAGTTTGGTTTTGTTAACGGCTCTTGCTTATGAGCATTGAGGCCTTTCTGCAGGTCACTTTTATCAGTGAATCATGTGCATGCCATGTGCTTCTGCAGAAAGAGTCCTTTCGCTTTAGGAAAAAGGTAGAATTTGTGGTCAGACCCCAGTGTCCTGCTTTGAACGGGGCAGTCTGACTGTAGTCCTGTAGTTTTAATATACTTAGGACCAGTGAAAAGGGAATATGGCACTCTGCCAACTTATTAATAAGGCTCATGTGCTGTGTCTTAGTTAAGATACCATCTCAGTGTAAAACTGTTAAACATAATTGCATATTATTATGCATTCGTGTAAGAGAAATTTCATACTGTAGATATGCACAAGTACACTGTGCAAACCAAATTTTGTTTTGTCAACTCACGATCTCTGTGAGCATGAACTGTTTGTACTGAGTGTTTGACAAATTGGCTCAGGAGGTTCATCTTATATTCTTGAAAGCAGGCAACATTATAAAAAGCTTTTGCCACATGTGACAGACAATGCTAGAGAGTTACTTTTCTTGTGGTACTGTTAAAGTCTGTCTTCTTGATTTGCTGTTTTCTACAGTAAAATGAAAGTTTTGCTTCATAGCTCAGTTAAGCACCTGGAGATTAAGAGTCAGGTCATGGGTAAATTATCTTTTTATGCACATCCAGCATGCAAGGGCTACACAGGATCTGTGGAGTATCACATCTGAAACGGCTGGATACCCATTTAGAGAAATGGCTGGAAATGCTAGTGAAACAGTAAGAGCATAGATGCATACAAGTGTGAAGCTGATTAGAAAGTAAAATCAAAAAACCCATCCCCAAACCAAACTACTGCAAGTTTCATGAAGCTACAGTATCCTACTGTTAGTTCTCATTATCCAGAGCCACAGTGTTATGAATTTTTTAAAATTAATTGATTTTAATATTTTTTTTTAAAATCTACAGCATGCACTTGGTGCATATTTATAATTTTTTTCACAACTATAGCTGCGTGGACAAGCACTATATTACTTTTAAAGTAATTTTTGAGGTTCTCTCAAAATACCATCACTAATGGAATTTTAGGAAGACTATCAAAACCAATAAGACTTGGAGTGAAATTGGGAACACTCTGCTGACTTAGCAGAGAGATTAAGCAAGACTTGGTTGTCAGACTCCTTGAGGTACTCTTAGATTTCTGTGAAGTAAACTGAGTGTTGCATGAAGAGATCCGTGTCTATTAGCTTTTTTTTTCAGAATGATATTTGAGATACAGTATTTGGTGATGTGCAAGAGGTGATGTGCTTGACAACTGCTTGCATTTATACTATTTGGTTTTTGGATTATGTTTTAATTTTTTTTTCCAAGTAATTCTTCATTGGGTTATGGAAGAGTTATGGTTCTTCGATGTTCATGATGTACAACCTACATGTTCTTTCATCTTGTTTTAAGGATTTCTACCTGTGTGCAGCCTGGGCCCATCTCAAGTGGGAAGAATGAACTTTGGAAAAGATGTCAGCACTCTAAAATATTTCACTATCTGTGGCTTACAGGAAGGGTATGAACCCTTTGCTGTTAATACAAACAGAGATATCACCATTTGGCTGAGTAAAAGGCTCCCTCAGTTTCTACCAGTGCCACAAAATCATGAACATATTGAGGTTTGTGATCCTATATAAAATGTTTCTAGACACTTCTATCTATGAATATGTCTGAATTACATTTCTACTTTTGCACTTCTAGACAAGATTTTTAATGTGATATATTGAGCCAATTCTAGATGAACCTTGTACCTATTACAAATTTCTTAGATTCAGTGGAGTTACAAATAATGTGATTATTTGATTAATAGTATTTATTTATCTGTGAAAATTATCATGTGTGTAAACATGAAATTCTCAGAGACAAATTCGACAAGATATCCTCACTAAGAGCTCCTTGTGCAGTGAGAGCTATGTTTGTAAACAACTTCCAGAAATTGGGCATTTCTGCATAACGGATACCATGTGTTCTGGTGCACACACTTTGTGAAGTGATTTTTCCATAACTAATTGGTTTTCATTTTAATAAATATTTATTAGCCAATTGTGTCAACACTTATGTCCCAATCAGTTGTGCATCTTGATGGAACTGATTTCATGCACTGTGAGTCTACCATGAAATTGTTCTGAAATTGATGAAATAAGAACTCTTTTTCAGCTGACGTGTGTAACGCTCTGCTATTTAAGAAATAATTTATGTTCTTGCATATGTTTATGTATGATTTATATTAGTTGATTTGTTTTGTCCTGGACAGGGTTGGATTTGTGTTGCAAAGAGTTATGATGAAACAGGTCATTCCTTTGTGAGTGTTTTTTTTTTTTTTTTATTTAACAATGGAACAATAAAACCTCCAGTCCTTATAGTTGTTATTTCCCATTAAAATGGCAGCACATGATTACAATACATTTGACCATTGACGGCATACAGTTAAAAGTTTTGCAAATCATGGATGCTTATTCTAGAAATATAAATTGGATATTTACAAGGGGGGGAAAAAGCATCAGCTTCAAAACAACATCTTTACATTTGATAGGTGATGAGAATTGATGGCACCATAGACAGCTGCCCCTGCCTGAAGGTCACACAGAAGTCCTTTGGTTCGCAGAACAGTAAAACAGACGTCATGTTTTTTCGATTAAGCATGCCCATTGAATGTGCTGAGGTGTTCTCCAGATCAGCTGCAGGAGGATTGCCAGGCTCTGGTCTTTTTGGCCCCAAGAATGACTTGGAGGATTATGACGCTGATTCTGATTTTGAGGTTCTAATGAAAACTGCTCATGGTCATCTAGTTCCTGATCGGACAGAAAGAGAAAAAGATGCCACAAAACCAGAGTTAAACAACCATAAAGATTATGTTCAAGAAAAGCCTTCACGTCTTAAACAAAGGTTAGTAGCACATTTGGCTTACTTTTTTTTTCTTTTTGTTTTCTCTTTAATTCTTTTTTTTTCCAGTTTCTTGAATAGTAGAAGAAAATGACAGTCACGTCTGCAGAGATTTTTTCCCTAATTCTGCCCTAAATTTGGATATAACATAGTAGGTGGGACAGTTAACTTTTCATGTGATTAAATTACACCATCACTTATGATGTAATCAATTAAAATTAAGCAGAAAACTGAAAACATTTTTCAAGCTATTAGAAACCTATCATTTGGGTTATTGTGAAGGCTTTTGTGATCATCATGTGGAGTGCACTCTAAAACCATGGGAGTCCATTCTGATAGAACTAGGAGGTCTTCAAAGTGACGTGGAATTTTTTTCACATGGCTTCCAAAAAGCTGAAGGTGTTAGGTAATCTTTATCTAGAAATGTATGTTAGCGTCTTACCTCACTCAATGAACGAAGCAATCATAAGAATATTCTCTAGTTGACATGTTCATTCTCCCTAATTTTTCTTATGGAATCGGGAGCAGAACGCCTAACTTGATGGTGCTGTGGAGATCTGAACACTGGGCCATTACCAAGGGAATACTACTGCAGCTTTCCATCCATTTTCTGCTCTTCTTTACCAAACTTGGTTTGTTAAATATTTCAATTGCAGAATAATTCGGGGCATATGGATAGTATTTTTAAATGCGTGAAGGTAATTTCAGGTTCAACATTCTTCCAAAGTGACATAGGTGTTTAACAGCCTGATAATTCTTTAAGTTGTGTGAGTTTAGTTTCCAAGTAACTTTTGAATAGTTTAAGTGCAGAATTCATTTAAGTGCTTTTAAAAATGAGCCTGTCTCTTTCTCTTTTCTGAAGAATTTTATTTTATTTTATTTATTCTATGTAATAAATACTATGCATTTACTGCTAGCATAATAAATATAGTGTATTTAGGGATAATGTATAAATCTAAAATTCCTTTGTGTATATATATTGCTATATTGAGCTTTTCATAGAGATTTTGATTTTACTCATTTTATTACAGATTTATGCTCAGGAGGACAAAGCCAGATTATAGCACAAGTCACTCTGCACGGCTTACTGAGGATGTGCTGGCCGATGATAGGGATGACTATGATTATTTGATGCAAACTTCTACGGTATTGTAACATAGGATTGGTATTTTCGCTGTTTGCTTTTTTTTTTTTTTTTACTAACCACATGTTTTTGCTTGTAAGAGTTTCAGAACCTAATTTTCAGGCAAAATGTCTGTCCAGTACTACTGAAGTTGAGACCACTATGTTCCTGTTGTTTTGACTTGTCAATCTAAAACAATTTCTACAAGGAAAGCCATAAATTAATTGAATACACTTTTGAAACTACTATCAATAACACCAAACATAAAAGAGGAAGAGTAAATAGTTGTAGAATAATGGAAGAAATGGGAAAAAGTGCATTAAACTAATAGGTCAATGTTCAGGACCATTGGAAAATATCTGTACTGATTTTACTAAGCATTTATTTCATGGAATTCCCAGTGAAAGTTCTGTGCAGGTTTTGTGCATCTTTCTCTGACAAGATCAGCTCCATAAGCACTCATTTTTCCCTTTGAAAAATGAAGATTACTTCTCTTTTGGATGTATTCTGCTCTTTCTAAAAAATACTAGATAGTAGAAACCGAATCACCTACAGTATAAAAATTGTAGCTACTGTACAAGAATAGCCTACAATGCTATGATGCAGAAGCCTACAATACAGGCATATAAGCCACATCTTTAATCTGTTCCATTTCTTGTTTTAACATACATATTTTATTGGCTGCATTTTGATTTATATTTATAGTCTTTTGTTGCTTTGCTTATGAATCACACTTGAACAAGCCTATGCTACATTTGAAGAGATTACATGTTTTCAGATTTTAGAGCAACTAATTAATTCTGAATCAAACTGATACACAGAAAACCAAATACTAACATTTATTGACATTATTTTTTTATTGACAGTACTATTATTCAGTGAGAATATTTCCGGGTCAAGAACCTGCTAATGTCTGGGTGGGCTGGATTACATCTGACTTTCACCAATATGACACAAGCTTTGACTTGGACAGAGTGCGTACTGTTACAGTTACACTGGGAGATGAAAAAGGGAAAGTTCATGAGAGGTTGGTTACAATTTTATTAAAAAGATACATAGTTTATACCCATAAAAGTAACTAACAATTTATAAACTGTAAATCCACCCCATTTAATGTAATTGGGTTAATGTAAAAACAAACAAACAACAAAGTAATAGATAAAAGTGTAACTTTACCTGTTTTCTCTTGTGAAGAAACAGTGGAGTAATGATCTAATCAAATCAATAGGCACTCAAAAGTAAAATTTCTATGTAGCTTCAGACCATGATCCTGTAAATACTGACTTCTGAACTGGTACAAAATAGAGCAAGATACCTTGTAGTATTTGTGGAACTTTTTGGTTTTGAACAGGTCAAAATTCGTACAACAGCAGCTCCTCTCAGCATTTCAGTTGCGATCCATGCCAGAAACTTTCTGTTATGCTTAACATTAAATGATTTAAAACGTTAATTTGCAAAGTCAGTTTTGTCTCTTGGAATTTTACAAAAGATTTGCACTTGTTTGTATTTTGTCATCTTCAGATTTTATTTTTTTCAATTATGAAGTCTAGGTTTCATTGAATTTTGTCATTGGTTATGGTGGGGTCTGCTTTTTTGAGCCACAAGGCCCTGTTGGTTGCAGCCATACAAAGTTGTTCTTAGTCCACTACATAAAGTTTACACACCATCCATAAATAAATTTGTCTTTTGACATTCAGTATAAAACGCAGCAACTGCTATATGGTGTGCGCAGGAGAGAGCATGAGCCCTGGACAAGGACGTAATAATAATGGTCTGGAGATTGGTTGCTTGATTGATGCTGCCAGTGGCCTGCTGACCTTCACAGCTAATGGCAAGGAACTAGGCACGTACTATCAGGTGAGAATTTTTTGATGATGTCTTCCAATGGGAAGAGGGAAAACCAAATCATCAGACTGCATCTTGTTATAAACTTTTTTACAAGATTGGAAGAAAAAGTATTTGTGGCTGTTATGACAGTGATTTTTCCCTCCTATTTGGATTTTCTGGGGTTTTATTCAAAGGCTTGCACTTACTGTCAATACAGATATTTGAGGGGGAGGGGGGGTGTTAATAAGTAATAGAGTTTTGCTGTCTTCAGTGATTATATGTTTGTGCATCTTTGATTTAGGTTGAACCGAGTACCAAGTTATTTCCTGCTGTATTTGCTCAAGCTACAAGCCCAAATGTTTTCCAGTTTGAATTGGGAAGAATAAAGGTAAATAACGCTTGGGTTTGTGCAGGTTTAGGACTAATATATCATATCAAATAATCTTCTTTATTTGCTTTTTTGTTGGATTTGTTGGGGGCCATTTGTTGCCTGCAATGTGTTCTTGGTATTGGGCGCATTTTTATGATTCCAAGTGTTTGCATTATTGTCATTCTTATTCTTAACTCAGTTTTAAATACTTCATGTGTTTAAAATACAATACATTGGATGAGAAGGGTTGTAACTGATTAGAATTGGCAGACGATATTGCGAAGTCCTGTTGAATTTTCTGAATCTCATCCTTCATGATGCAATGAAATCAGTGGGGCCAGTAAGGCAAATCTCTTATTCTACAAACAGCATGGATGACTTGTGTATCTGCAGATTAGGTTAGGGTTTTAAAATAGTTTTAAGGTACATTGAAACAGCACACCCAAGTAACCTGAGCTGAAATTTACTTCCTTGCTTTGAATATGTGGATGTCTAAGAAATCGGAACAGGTGAAAGAAGAGTGGAGTTCAGATTGCTGGTCCAAGGATGTGACTGCACATTCCATTCAAGTTTCTATTTCAACTTTAGCTATTTTAAAAAAATTGTTATGGACAATGCTCTCTTGCCAACAGTTCCCAGCTGGTTTTACGAACTACTGAAAATGTTAACTTCCTGTGCACTGTACTTTAATGTACTATATGTTGAATGTATTTCTTGAGAAATATCTTATATTCGTTATTTGGTAAAGATGATAAAACTGATTGTCTCTTCTGTTGGAATTTTCCAGAATGTAATGCCATTATCTGCTGGCTTATTCAAAAGTGAACACAAAAACCCAGTGTCTCAATGTCCTCCGCGTCTCCATGTCCAATTTCTGACTCATGTGCTTTGGAGCAGAGTGCCAAACCATTTCTTGAAGGTTGATGTCTCTCGAATCAGTGAACGTCAAGGCTGGATGATACAGTGCCTGAATCCTTTGCAGTTCATGGCCCTTCATATTCCCGAAGAAAACAGGTTGATATTTGTGTATTGAAGTTTATCAGAGCTAGGTTGGGATTATGAAGCTAGATACATAATAAAATTTCTATAAGGAAAGCCCGAGGTCATCTCTGTATTTATAACACATGTAGACAAAGGCAGTGTGTTTTGATTTTGCTAATATTAGAAATTAATCTTATTTTTCAATGTTCTAAAATCTGCCTCCTTTTGTTGTGTTTCCAACCTCTCCTAGGTTCTCCCTGAACTCTTTAATAGCATATGTAGGTTTTGAATGAAAATGAAAGGAACATTGTTTATAAATTATTAAAGATAATTTGTAAGATAGACAAAGATCTCTTTTTGTAGAGATTTTTTAAGATGTGTGATCAATTTAATTATTCCATTACTTTAATTTTCCTAAATTTACTTTAAACAATTGAAGAAATTTAACTTTGTGATTTCCTGGTTACCCAAATGTCTCAGCATTTTGCCAGTGCCAAAAATGAAAATAAGATCACTGAAAAATAGGGAAGAATTCTAAACAAACAACGCTGCTCCCGAATCCTCTGCAAATGATCTGGTTAGTCTGCAACCTCAGATCTAAAAACAGTAAAGGATATAAATATCTCAACTTATGCTAGTTTTGAAACCTTGATTTTCAGTTATCCAAATTCTTGTTTGTAGTGTGAAGAATTAGTCTGTGTTAATTAAATAATTTTAATCTTTCCCCACTGAAAGTAATTGAAGTTGTACTTTAGGAGCAACTTGAACAAATTCCTGATTGAACTTTGCTCTGAGTCCTTGATTCTTAGGTTGACAGTTTTTCTCACATGAAAGCTGAAATGTGGAAAAAGTCCATCCCTAGAACTGATATTGTGCCAATGTTATCCTTAGGGAGAATTTTGAATTCCTTCACTAAAGTAAATTTTTGCACTGATATGGAATTTACTGTATTGTGTGTTGTTTTTTTTTTTTTCTCTGCAGAACAATTGATATTTTAGAGCTGACAGAACAAGAAGAATTGCTGAAATTTCACTACCATACCCTCCGGTTATATTCAGCTGTCTGTGCTTTAGGCAACAACCGAGTGGCCCATGCTATGTGTAGCCATGTGGATGAATCTCAGCTCCTGTATGCTATTGAGAATAAATATATGCCAGGATTACTACGTGCAGGATATTATGACTTGCTTATTGACATCCATCTCAATACCTATGCAACTGCCAGGTTAATGATGAATAATGAATTTATAGTTCCAATGACAGATGAGACCAAGAGTATTACTTTGTTTCCTGATGAAAACAAAAAACATGGCCTCCCTGGCATAGGACTTAGCACTTCATTAAGGCCAAGAATGCAGTTCTCCTCTCCGAGTTTTGTAAGCATTAGCAGTGAATGCTTTCAGTTCAGTCCTGAATTCCCTCTGGAAATCTTAAAGGCCAAAACCATAGAGATGCTGACTGAAGCTGTTCAGGAGGGCAGCCTCCATGTCAGAGATCCAGTTGGAGGTTCTACAGAATTTCTGTTTGTCCCTCTCATCAAACTCTTCTATACCCTCCTAATTATGGGAATCTTCCACAATGAGGATCTGAAACACATCTTGCAGTTGATTGAGCCCCGGGTTTTCAAAGAAGCAGTGAGCCAGGAGGACGAAATTGATTTCTCAGAGAAGGAGCTGAGTTCAGATGAGCTCAAGTCAGAAGAAGGAGAGGAAGAAACCAGAGGGGAGCAAGTGCCAAAGGAAGGACTTCTTCAGATGAAACTTCCAGAACCTGTTAAATTACAGGTAATAATATTGCTGTGATAGTGGTTGTTCCATTTCTTGACAGATCCTTTTTTCTTTACTTGGTAATTTCTCTTTCAAGGAACACAGCAATTTGATATTAGTTAAATAGAGAAGTACTTTCCTTACAGGAAATAACAAGATTTAGTATCTTCCTGATGTTATAAACTTCTTCCCTCTAGATCAAACAACTGTTGTTCCATTAAATAGAATTACTTTCTCAATGACATTAACAGGGAATTCTTCATTTTTATGGATCCAGACAGAAAGGAAATTCCCTAGAAGCAAGGAGTAAATCTATTCTCTTATAACTTATATCAAATTTAAGACTTCTATTAGCCTGAGGCACATAAATCTCTTGCAGATGCCAGATTTTCCTGGTGTAGGATTACTTCACATGTAGTAAATGACAGCATTAAAGATTTCGGTCACTTTATTTGATAGTAATTGCTGCTGTAAGGAATCCATCCTTATTTGCGTAATATACAGAAGATTTTTCTTAGCTTGCCAACTCTTCTTTCTCTTACAATACTACTTTCTCAGATGTGTCATCTACTCCAGTACCTGTGTGATTGCCAAGTACGACACAGAATAGAAGCCATTGTAGCATTTTCGGATGATTTTGTGGCCAAGCTTCAAGAGAATCAACGCTTCCGGTACAATGAAGTGATGCAGGCCTTGAACATGTCTGCTGCCCTGACAGCTAGAAAAACAAAAGAATTTCGATCTCCACCTCAGGAACAGGTACAGCTTACAATGGACAATTTAATTTTTGTTGTGCTCTACGTGTGTCAGAGTTCTGTTTGATTTTAAAGGTTTTTCTTTTGGATGTGAATTTCATTTGCCTTTCCTTTGTATTCTTTAAGATTAACATGCTGCTGAACTTTAAAGATGATAAAAATGATTGTCCTTGCCCTGAAGAAATTCGGGATCAACTCTTAGATTTCCATGAAGACCTAATGACACACTGTGGTAAGTCTTGTTACTGAATATTTTTACTTTCTTAATTATATTAGCTTTAGAAGCAGTTTTTCTAAATAATTTTACATAGAAACCCCAACTAAATAGTCTATAGATTACACTATATCAATTATAAATATTATAAAGTAAAGATACTCAGCTTGTAGTGAAAACCAAGGAAATGTTCTTACTCTCATGTCTGGTCAAACTGGAAAGGGATGCAGTATGTTTTGCTTTGTGAGGGAAAAGGGCTATTTTTCACCCATACAGCCATGGGAATTTCTTTGGGCTTAATGTATTGGATAACACTGTAGCTCACTGTTTATTGAAGGGTTTCCTCTGCCCTATTCACTCTCCCTTGCACTGCCTTGCCTAGGTTGGTATAGGTCATCTTTGCTGTATCAAGTTGACTATGACCATGTTAACCACAACATAAGATAATATTAATGACCGATACTTCACAGACATAAATGAAGATACAGAAGTTTATTATCTATTGAAATAGGTTAATAATCAAATGGAGCAGTTAAATTTCTGTGGTTTTGATTTCTTTGCTTTAGTTAATAAAGACAATTAAATTCTATTTCATATTAAAATGTGAAATATAGTAACAATTTAAATACAAAAATACCGATATAAAAATGAAGTGCCAAAACGTGTATTTTAAATGTAAAGCTTATATCCATGAATACTGCAAATTCAGTTAGAGTATTTTGTTCTGAATGCATGCTTACTTACATTTTGCGTTGAGGACTTTGTTTTCCTGTTTGGAGCGTTTTCTTGCTGACTTCCTTCTAGGTTTTGGTAGACTGCTATTAGGTCCACCATAAAGCTTCTGTTCTGCATGTTGACAAACCCCGTTACTTCATTCTGTCCTTATAGGACAAGTGGTCCAGCCACCAATCATCTTGATGGGCCATTGTTGGATGCTCTCCAGCTTTTCAATGTTTTTCTTGTATTGGGTAACCCAAAGCAAGATACAGTGTTCCAGATGTCATCTCATGAGTGCCGACTACTGGAATAATCATTGGCCTTGAGCTAGCGATTATTTTTCCTGCTAATACAGGATATTTTTAGCTCTTCTTGCTGTTAAAGTGCACTTCTGACTGGTGTCTGGCTTGCTGTCCAACAGTGCCCCCAAAGTTCTTTTTGCAAAGGTGTTTTTTTAACCAGTTCATGCCCGGCCTGTACTGTCACATGGGTTGGTCTGTCCAAGTTGCAAAACGTTGCATTTGTCCGTGTTGAACTTTGAGTATCCTGTCAGCCTCTTCCTCTACACTATTGAGCTTCCTGCCCTTCTTTGTGTTTTTTGCTCCCCCCAACTTGTATCACCCACAAAGTTGATGACGGTCCATAATGACACTTCAAATGAAATATTTTTATTTTAAATTAAAAAAGAAAAAAAAGTGGAAAATTCAAAGTAAACTGTGAGTTGACAGCAAACGAAGAGGAAATAAAGAACTTTAACATTTGAAAGGAGTAGAAGCTTTATCTTTCTTCTTGATTTTTCCATTTTTCTTTAGTCTTTTATCATCATTCTCCTCTGTTCAAATTACTTGGTCTTGTTTTGTCATTATTTTTCTTTTCGTTATGGGGAAATAGTAATTTGCATAATCTACAAGTAGAAAATTAATTTTGTGGGTTGGAGGATGCATTACAGTAGAGGAGAATTACTCACTCTGTATATTCAAAATATGGCTATTGCAAAATAGGAAAAACAATTACACATCCTGATTTCTATGTTTGGTTGATTAGCCAGCCACCATTTGGGGTTTCACATCTTGTGAAATGGTTGGGAGACACAATTACATTGACAGTTTGCAAATCAGAAAAGTACAACTAGAGCTCAGGGAACAGTATAACTGTGGCAAAACAGACACTTCATTTGAGTAATTTCAGAGCATCTCTGTGTCCTAATTGATAAGACATTTTGGTGTCTTTACTGTTAATTAGTTTGGTTTGTAATATGATTTAGTATAAAATACGAAGTTACTGATGATCCTCACTTAGTTTAGTGTCAATTACTCTCTTAGGACAAAATATAACAAAATAACTTTTAATGGAAATGGAACTGTACTTAATGCAAAAAATCAGACAATTAAAACCAGATGCATTAAATTAAGAAGAATAATGTAATGTGGACATCCTATAAAATTCAAGACTGCTAAAGAACTCCCCACAAAACCCCTAACTCTAGAACTTACATTGGAAACTAAAAAAAAACAAGAAGAAAATCATTGAATAACCTTTTTACTTTGAGCTTATTTTAGTGTGAGTAATAGGTATAGGTCAAGATTTTTAATTCCTTTATAATGTATACATGAATGAATGAAGTTGAAAACATGAGAGAAATGAGGTGACAGGAATCCCATTAATTTCAGCAATGGGAAGTGCAAAGTCCTGCACCTGGGGAGGAATATCCCCATGCAGTAAGGACAGACTAGGGACCAAACTGGAACGTAGCTTTGCAGAAAAGGACCTGCAGATCCTGGTCGACAGCAAGGTGAGCATGAGCAGCAGTAGGCCCTTGTGGCAAAGAAATCCAACAGCTGGGCTCCCCAGTACAACAGAGACATGGACACACTGGAGTGAGTCCAGGGAGGGGCCAACAAATATGATTAAATTCTTGGGGCATCTTTTGTACAAGGAGAGACTGAGAGGGCTGGGGTGGTTTAACTTGAAGAAAAAGCTCATGGAGAGGGGGTGGATTGTATCAATGTGTATAAATACCTGTCAGGCATGTCAGCATTTCAGTAAAGAATGCTGGGCCAGACTCTTCGGTGGTGCTTAGTGCTGGTGACAGCACAAGAGACAACAGGCACAAATTGAAATAAAGGCAATTCTACTTTTTTTTTTCTTTTTTCCTTTTTTTTTTTTTTTTTTTTTTGCAGTGTAAGGATGATGGAAGTCAGGAACTGGTAGCCCAGAGAGGTTGTGGAGTCTCCACCTTAGGAGATATTCAAAACCTGTCTGGATGTGGTCCTGAGCAACATGCTGTAATTGAGCCTGCTTTGAGCAGGGAGGCTGGACTAAACGATCTCTAAAGGCTTATTCCAGCCTCAGCTGTTCTGTGATTCTGTAAAGCCTCACATACATTTTTAACATTTTTATAGCTTGTTATAGGAATATCATGAAACAGCCACTGTATTATGTTATGGAAGTGTCTACTTTCTTCTGACTGGTAACTAGAAATTACATTTATTGTAACTTCAATTCTTTGACTTCTATGATATGTTTTACTGAAAAATCTTTTAGTCTTTACTAATACCAGTTGAACCATACTGTGTCAGTAGGGACTATATCTACACTTCTGAGCTACATGTGTCTAAAACACTGGCCTCAGCGTTAGCATGGAAACATGCATACTGGGGAAGTTAACCACAGAAATATATTTACTACATATTTCATGTACAATAAGATACAATCTATACAATAAATTAGTAAGATTACATGATCCTTATCTGCACTTTCCTGCCTTGCACGTATACCTAATCCATACTTGTTCCAAACTGCTGGTTAAGCATATCCCATATCAAATTCTTTTGTAGTTCTAACAGAGCAGAACAACATAGTTCAAGTTGATTATGTTTGTACATACAAGATATAAAACATGTCTGTAACTTGTTTAATTTTATTCTTTTACTATTTAGTGTATATTTTTATTTCAGGAATTGAATTAGATGAAGATGGAACCTTGGATGGAAACAGTGATTTAACCATTAGGGGTCGCCTCCTATACCTTATGGAAAAAGTTACGTATCTGAAGAAGAAGCAATCTGAGAAGCCAGTTGATGATGATGATAAGACATCCTGTAAGCAAAATTAAATCAGTTTATTGTATCCTAATTCCAAATGGCAAAAGAAGCAAGGGAGGAAGTTCTTCACATATTTTCAGCCTAAACAAGGTGCTCTTTTACTGAAACATCTGTGCACCTTAAAATTTGTAGCTCTGACTCAAAACTAGCGCAGATGGAATTTTTATGATAGGCAGATTTGTTTCCCAATGGGATGTAGTGGAAAATTTCTTCTACTGGCTTTTTGTCCTTGATCCTTTTTAAAGTCATCATTTTTCCAGAATGTATTTTGCTTTTGGTAGAATTAGTGCAGACTTAATAACTGTAGCAAGGTCCTGATTAAGAGAACTTGCTCATAAAATCAGCTGTAGCAGCGTGAAGATTACCACATTAAAGAAGGCTGTGCAATTAGACTGTAATTTGCAAAGCTGTAGTTAGGAGAAGCCTCCTCCCCAACCTAACATTCAAGATTTGCTGACTGTGACTGTTATTCTGTCACTTTTCTGACACTTTTTGCCTTTCTGTCTTGATAAGGATCATTGCCAGTGGCATCCAGGTTTTGCACTTGGTGTGAACTGACTATGGAATTTTATTTATTTTTTACTTGTCAATACTGATTTTATTTTTATGATTTTTTTTTTTTGCCTTTTTACGGTGTGTGGCACTTTCAAATGTCCTAATTTTTTATGCTGCTTCCCTGTTAGCAGGAATGAGTTTCTGGGCACACAGTTTAGGTGTTCTGACTTTGGTAAAAAACTTGGTTTCCGTCGACGACCACAAAGAATTCCTAGGGAGACTTGCCTTTTAACTTGGTTGCTTAATGTAGGCGCCTAAAGTTCTGGGATGAGAAGATTTCCCTAGAATACTTATAATGAGATGGCTTCTTAACTGCCAGTTATTAATGTTAGCTTAGTGTTCTATAAGTAGAAACATTTTTGTCCTTCTAAAAGTGTGCTTTCTAGCTTTGCAGTTTATAACTCTTATTTCAGTTATCAGGAAGTGATAATTAGAGGCTAGGTCTATGCAGAAAGTGGTGATGAATCCTATAGTTTCCTAATATTTTTTTTGAAGAGCTTAAAGCTCTACAAAATCTATTTCTCTCTCTTTCTGTTGTTAGTAGAAAGACAATATTGTATTAAACTAATTCCAAGCAACCCTTCAGAGCAAGTGAGTACCGACACAACTCAGTATTGTGGTGGCTAGGCTGCTTGGGTTCTTCATTTGCAAGCAAGATAACAGCCAGACCCACAGGTAGGTGGGATGCAGTATTGCAGTTATCAAAACAGGAGCCAAATGACGGCCTGCTTATGTGATTCCTCAAGAAAACCGAAGAAAGCTTAGTATTGTGTCCCTTCTTGTTAGTATTTATTTCAGTCCTTCTGAAATATCAGCCTGAACACGTCACCCTTTTACTTATTTTTAAAGTGTTTTTATTCTAAAAAATACTGTACTATGTGACAATGGAAACACCTATAGTACAGTGTTTGGACAGTAACAGTAAAATCATAGAATCAAATACAGTACTATTGCTCTTTTTTCCCTTTACCCTGTATTATCACATCTTAGCACGAATTCTCTTCTTTGTTAAACATTCTCTGTTCTGTAAATTCCTGTCCCTTCAATATTTTTCTTTAAGTACTTTTATTAGGGTTTTTTGTTGCTTGAGTTTAGCCTGAAATTGCATCTAGTTTACTCCAAAATTATGTTACAGTCTCAACACATAGATTTCTAATTTGAAAATATTTTTAATGTTCGGTCTGCATCAGTCACCTTCTTCATCATCAGGATATTTATTAGGCATTTTATTGAACTTCAGGAGGGATTATCGAATTTCCCTTGGCAAACTTTTGCTGTTACCCACTTGACATGGAAATAAATTGTTTAGTTAGGTAAGTACTAATGGTGAAATTCTCCAGTGTGTTAACTATCAGGATATCTCAAGAGAATCCTGAATTGGTCTGACAAGAGTCTTGCAAACCTGAATGGAAGTTCCTTGAGATGGGAAAAAGATCATTATTCAATTGTCTGTGTGAAATACTTTGCCTTGACTGTTACTTCATGAGTAGTTTTTCTAAACAGTGGTCTCAAATCTTAACTGACATTATGTAGCTTGTCTATTTTAACATATGACTTTACCAAATATATAACTAATAAAGATTGTCAGTGAGAATACCAGATATTAGTTTCTTGTTTAATTAGAGACTGAATTCAAAATATGCAAATGATGGTTTGCCATTTATTTGATTGGAGTCTCTTCATTTCTGTTTCTTTTGAAAGGCCTTTGGTTTTGGCAAAGGATTAAGTTAAATTATTCTGGTTTGTACATTATGAAGTTTTGAGTGGATACAGAGCTTAGACACGTAAATAAGTATTACAGCATTTACATGTGCTACCAATATATTTTTCCAGTCTTCATAATATGTAAGAAAAACCCTCAGACCTGAATTCCTGGAAAATCTTGAAAGCAATATGTAGAAATAAATCTGGTAAATTTGTGAGCATCTTGTATGTCTTTGTAATTTTTTACGTTATCAGATTTATTTTCTGTATTTTAAATTTAAATACAGGCTATTGGTTTTGAGATGTTCCTGCTTCTCTGATTTTATTTTCCTTTGATAGTCTGCTAAAGAAATACCAAGTAAAAGGTGCTTAACAATTGAATTCATTCCAATTCATGTTGCATAATGGGTTCTGAGGGACTACTAGTAGAGAGATGAACAATTAATGGTAATTTTGTGATTTATGTATTTTCTTTGCAGCTACTCTTCAGCAGTTGATTTCAGACACAATGGTACGCTGGGCCCAGGAATCAGTAATAGAAGACCCGGAGTTAGTGAGGGCCATGTTTGTATTGCTACATCGCCAATATGATGGTATTGGTGGCCTGGTTCGAGCCCTACCAAAGACCTACACCATAAATAGTGTGTCTGTGGAAGACACAATCAATCTTCTGGCATCTCTTGGCCAAATCCGTTCCTTGCTTAGTGTCAGAATGGGGAAGGAGGAAGAGAAACTTATGATTCGTGGATTAGGGTAAATAACTAGAGTGTGTAACATCTCTTTATTTACAAATGTTTGCTGTTATTTGCTGTATGGTTGTGGCCAAGGTTATATATGAAGTTTGAATGTGAAAAGTCTGTATAGGTGTAAATGCAAACACTGGTATCAGTTGTGTACTATCTTCAGCTGTAAAGTACAGCCTTTGCAGTATTATATGCATCATTTTTGGAGAGAAGCAAATGACGTCTGTAAGACATCTTGTGAGAAAAGTTGAAAACAAGTACGGAATGTTTTATGATATTACAACATATCTCTTGTTACTATATTTTAAACAGTATGGCTGTGAAGAATCCTATCAAGAACACTCCATTTTATATGAATGCAGTGGCTGGTAGCTGTTGACACATACAATTCTCCCCAGCAGTCAGCTAATGGAGTTGTGTCTACCTATGTTTGTACATGTGCCATCTTTTTATTGCACTGAATGTAGTTGGCATTATTTGAACAATGAAGTCATTCATCCAGTCTTATTTTTCATAATTATATGATTAATAATAGTGAAATACAGCCTAATAAAGAGTATAGTTGGAGAAAACAGTACAGAAAATGTGATCATCTCTACTAGCAAAGAGTTTAGTTTTTTCCTCTCATTTTTTTCAAAGGAATGTTACCTTCTGAGATATGTCTGGTGAGATTAAACATCAGCTGTGATCTATTAGAAATCCTGAGCCAGCAAGAGCAATGATAGCTAAAGATAGCATTATCTAAGAAATGCCAGGAATGCAAGGAGAAGAAAAGCTTCTGTTGTGCAATTCTTTTTTTTTTTTGTTTGAGCTTATTGAAAACTTCAAATATCCAAATAATGTCTATACGTAATTTTGTAGCGTCATTATGAACAATGCCTATTTCTTAGCTTGCCAGCAGGTCCCATCAATGTTCCCTGGTTATTGCAATGTTCAGCGTACTCATGGTAAAGCTTTGGCTAAGGGGAAAGTTCATCACCAGTCAGAGAGACACAAAATGCTGGTGTTTCTAAATCTACCTTTGTATTTCAAATTTTAGTTGTCACATTTCACTTAAGGTAACAGAGTCTAAAATGAGTGTGTGATTACTAGATTCTGGAATTGTTGTGCCCGGGAAAAAAACAATCTCAGAGGAGTTTTCATTTCATGTTCTACTTTTGTTTTGTTCTTTTACATTTTTTTAGTCAAGATTTTCTGCTATGAATTAAAAGCTAAGATTTTGTGAATCTGATTTAGTTTTAACAAAGTTTTTGGTGACATGTGAAAGTCTGGTGTAAGAAAGAAGGAGCACTTTCTGTTTAGCTAGTGTTCTCCCTGCCTGTTCCTATCACCCTTCTTGGTAGCCTGTATCATAGTCTTGTTTATCTTGTAGGTTACCCATCTGTGCCATTGGTACCTTATATAGCCTAACCTGGGCTCCAGCACCTCTTTAGAAATGCCAAGTTTTTTGCTGCAAGTGGAAAGTATTCCTTTGTCCAGCTGAGAAATGGAACTGTTGCTCATTCCTGCTTAAAAACTCAGTTTCCTCAGAAATGCTGTTAAGACTTCTATTTTTTCTTAAGTGTTATGTTTCATAATGTGGTCCACAGTTAAACAAAACACTGAAAGTGGATGTACTTTCCGAAGTAGTGTAATACTGCTGGCCAGCCCCTCAGGTGACATTTTGACTTTGTGTTGTATGATTTATGTAAAAGAAAGCTGCTGTAGGCAAATCAAAGTTTAGAATGACTTGGCAGATTGCTACCATTGAAGGTCTTTTTCCACAGCATGAAGCATTAGTGCAGAAAGGAGATGTGGTATGGATAGCTTTTGGAGGCAGGGCCTGTCCTCTGTCATCTCTGATATGAAGTCCGGTTGTAGGCTTTGTGGGTAAAATCAGCTAATCTTTCTGGGAGTTACTGGGAGTCAAAAATTCTGATAACGCCACCCACATCAGCCATACTGCGTGCATTCTGTTGGATGATTGATAGTTGAGGATTTGTAGCTTTTAGAGTGATGGAACAGTCCTCTTAATGTCTCATCTTTTATAAGGCTGAAATTTTCCTTGCCTGATTGCAGGAGTTTTAGGTCAGATAGAAAAAGACTGCTAAAAAACACACAGTGGAATTTGAACAGTATTTTCTGTAGTGACTTGCTAGTCCTGTTCTCCTATGACCTGAATGCTTTCATATTTATTTATAAATTTTGTATCATTTCAAGACTAATTACAGTTTTTAGAAATTTAATTACTTTTTAAACCAGGCATTTTTATTGGACATAACACATCTCATAAAATATTGACATTATATTCTTCAGGACTGATTTTAAATTGTGTGAATCTGTTCTGCTCAAGTATGTAGGAGAGGAGAGGTTTTTTGAGCAGTAACTCCTGAAGTAAGGTTAATATTTAGGCAGTTTCTTTTTCTGATGCTTAGAGGATAGCTGGATATACATTGTCTTTTCCCTACAATTGTTTTTTCTTGGTTATGGTGGCAACTGTCAAATGTCTCAAGGTTAAAATATTCTGAAAAGAATGCTTTGTCAAAAATATTGATTAGTTGAATTTAAAATTTAAACAAACATAGCAGTTTTGATCATGCTCTTATCAGAAAATATTTTCAGATCTGGAATGGAATTTCTAATCAAAATAGAAGAGCATCCTACTCTGGGTGTAATCAAGTGGTAATTAGGGCAATAACTATAATATGGGAAAAGAAAGGTCAGGTACTTCCACAATGTGCATAGAAAAATAGACAATCAGAGTAGATTGAGACTCAGCCTGAAAAATCCCTGAGGTAATTTTTCACCTCAGGTGGTGAAGAATTGCACAGTAAATCAGCTTTGCAAATAACATAATAGGTAAACTATTGGTCCATAACATTTTAATCCAATTTTTTATTTTGTTTTCCTGTAGAGACATCATGAATAATAAAGTATTTTACCAACATCCAAATCTCATGAGAGCTTTAGGCATGCATGAAACTGTCATGGAAGTGATGGTAAATGTGCTTGGTGGAGGAGAATCCAAGGTAAGGCAATTCACTGTTAGAAGACAGAGTTTAGAATATAGCAGCTGTTCACAGCTTTATCCTGTAAGGTGCTGAGCAGTTACTGGAGGTAGTGAGACTGTAACCTCTTACTGATTTCCATTAGCACAATTGTTGATTACATTTTTAGAAGTATGTTTTCTTCCATATACTTACTTATTACTGGGTTTTAAAGACGAGATCTTTTTAGAAACTAATTAAAAATGAATGCAATATTACTCTGAATTTGAGCATTCATGTTCTTCCATGTTTGAATCTAGAATTTATGGGTGAGTCCAGCTCTTGTTTTTCAAGCTTGTACCTTGATCTTTGGGACTTAAGAAGTTCTTTACTTGTTGAGAAAGCCCTGTTGATTCCAGGGTGAAACCTAAACAGTTAACTTCACTGAGGAGCAATGAATACAATGCATAAATATTAGTGGGTTAAAAGGTTGTTACGTAAATCACATTTTGCAAGTTTTATGCCTGAGAGTTTGGGCTTCAGTCTTTTTTTATTTGCTTCTTAGGAAATCACTTTTCCAAAAATGGTGGCAAATTGCTGTCGTTTTCTATGTTATTTTTGCCGTATCAGCAGACAGAATCAAAAAGCTATGTTTGATCATCTTAGCTATTTATTGGAAAACAGCAGTGTTGGCCTTGGTAAGTAATAAATGTGTGGCTTTTGAGATTGAGATTTGAGAAACCAAAATCTTAAAACTCTGCTGATTTTTGTGTGTATGTGTGTGTGTGTATATAGCCACCCGTGCTTTTCCACATCCTTCTCTGCCCTGTGTTTGTGTTGAAGTTTCTCCTTTACCCAGTGTAAAAATATCTTCATTAACTGTATTGCTAACTCCAAACAAACCCTTGACACTAGCATTAAGCTGAGGTAATTTAGTATATGCTTTTCTGTATGTTAAGAGAGATGTTAAGAGAGAATCAGCGTTTAGTTGTGCATTTTGAGGAACAGAACAGAATCCTGATTTTGATGAAGAGAATCATAAATAAGTATTGGCAACGTTTCATTAGGCCTTAGTTCTATAAACTGTTCAGTATACCTGTGTCAGTGGGAGAAATACAGAGCTTATTTACTTGGGTATGTGTGTATAGATGCCCAGAAATCAACCTTGAAATTTTCTTAAAATGTCAGTCTTTCTTTTCTAGACTGAAGTGTTATAGAGGAGACATATTTATCTTTTATTTAATTTAGTACTTACAATTGAAAATATATAATTATTTAGAATCATTATAGTAATTTTTTTTAAATGATCACAAATTGCTTATTAATGCACAGGTACAGGACAGAAGCATAAACTAAAAATCTTTTTGGAGAGAAAGTGCCCAAATCAAATGTATTTGTAATGTTAATATCAAAACTTTATCTTTTTCTAGTGCTATAATGACTGCCATTTTTTTTTTTTAAGAAATAGGTAACATATAATCTTACATTTTAAAGCTTAAAGATGTTTTAGCTATGAATGCCTTGGTCTTCAGAGCATTCACCATGAGCCTATAATGCCTTAGCCATAGTTACATGCCTTAATTGTTTGATCTGCTGCTTTTACAAACGCTGGTCTTGTAGCAGCAAATTGATCAGACTCTGAGGTTTCACCTTCTGTGTGGTGGTTAAGCTGATGGTGCGAGCCACGGACAGGCTGCTGTCATCTGAGCAGGTCTGCTAATTTGAGGTTGTTGAAATGGACAGGAGAAATCTACCAGACATTCAATTGTGCTGTCTTTGGCAGCACATATACTAAAATTGGAACGATACAGAGAAGATTAGCGTGGCCACTGTGCAAGGCCGACACACAAATTCATGAAGCGTTCCATATTTTAGGGAAGTGATGACAGCACCAAGCCTGTCAGAGTTCAAGGAGTGTCTGGACAGTGCTCTTAGTCATATGGTTTAGTGTTAGGTAGTCCTGCAAGGAGCAGGGAGTTGGACTTGGTAATCTTTTTGGGTCCCTTCCAACTTGAGATAGTCTATAAATCTTTTCTATGGTTCTATATTTTCTATTTCAATAAATCTGATTAAATGTCAGTGGTTTAGGTATAAAATCCCCACTGACTTTTCCTCAAAACAAAGTTGTGTCAGTTACGAAAGTCAGAAGGAATGAGATCTTAAAACAAAGCATGTGATGAGAATAGGAATGTGTAAGAAAAGTTGTTTCTAGCTTGAACATCTACATTGTATTTTGATTTCATATCAGTGTCAAATTTCATGCAAGTATGTGATGATTTATTATAAACGGAGTGGTATAAATGATATGCTTATAATCATGTGCTAACTAATGACAAAATGTTCTATTTTATCAAAAAAAAAATTGTTAATGTATTTCCTATGAATTTGTTGTGTTTTATTACATTGGTGTTGAAACTAAATGTTATCTTAACAGCCTCTCCTTCTATGCGAGGATCAACTCCTTTAGATGTTGCAGCAGCCTCTGTGATGGATAACAATGAACTCGCACTAGCTTTAAGGGAGCCTGATCTGGAGAAGGTTGGTAGCTTCTTTATTAAGCATTTTTTCCCCTGTAGAGGGGGGAAGATTTCTGTTTTCTGGAGTAATCAAAATCTGAGATTATAAGAATTTTATGGGAGATTTAGGTACCTTTCAGAGGAAGACTATCAGGATCTGATTGTTTGTTCTTTCTGTTGGTGGTCTGGATAGTTGAACTGAGTTTATGGCTATTATATACACAAGTGTAACCAAAAGGAATTACCTCCAATAGTGGAGTCCACACCCAACATAACTTCATTGCTAATATCTTTCTTTGTCATTCTGTCTTGATGGTGATGTGCAGTGGTGGGATAATGCAGTAGAGGTTACTAGAAGCCTTGTGACAACTTTTTACAATATACGACAAATTTTCATAGAGATACCTAGCTATATCTGTCTGTGTATTTTCCTAATATATAAAGATGCTTCAGCAAAGATTGAATGAATTGGGATTAATTAGATTAAAGAATGAAAAACTCAGGTGAGCATCTGACAATTGTGTAGAATATGTAAATTGCTGTTGCAAGAAGGAATAGAATAATGGTTACTATGTCGGTGGATAAGAAAAGTGGCTTAAATAATGGAAAGGCAGATTCAAAATAGATATTAAAAAAACTTTCTAATAGAAGGTTAGACAGTGAAATACATTGTCCAATGTGTTCGTGAAGACCTCCAATTCTGGAGATGCTATAACCTTCACAGGAAAGCATCTGTCAGGAGTAATATTAGAGTGTTAGATGATCCTTTCTTGGAATAGGAAGATGGACCATGTTTGTTTAAAAGGACATTTTCAGACATATTCTTCTTATAAATGGTCAGCAAAAAAGAAGCTGTCTGAACTGGTTAAAAGCTATGCTTACAATTCAGAAAGGGGTGGGACAACTGAAAACTACTACTGAAACTCTAGATCTGAATTACAGGGAGCGTTACTGCTGTGTGTTTAAAAAGAAAGGAAGAAAAAAGGCAAGCGAAAAGGAAAGGTTAAAATAAAAGAGTAGACCTGTGAGTTATATTAGAAGACATGTTTTCAAATATGGATAGGGTGTAGTTGGGGAATATTACAAAACTGGCAAATTTTTAACACTTAAGGTTGCAAGAGAAATGACATATAGATAGCAAAGCAGTGATTTAGACAGAGGAAAAATGGAATTGAGATAAGTAAGGTCTTGCAGTTCACGGCAGAAGTAGGAAAAGACTGGGAAAGTGAACTAAGAAAAAGGCTACTCTTCTGATTTGCCCAAAGTATGATATGGTTTTGTTGGGAATGGGGACACCATATCCAAGACAATGTATGAGGATACTTCCCTTTGAAACTACGCTTCTTTTCTACAATCAATATATTTTTCATCTTACCTTGCTTTTAGGTGGTTCGCTACTTAGCTGGATGTGGACTGCAGAGTTGTCCTTTGTTGATTTCTAAAGGCTACCCAGACATCGGATGGAATCCAGTTGAAGGAGAGCGATATTTAGATTTTCTTCGCTTTGCTGTTTTTTGCAATGGTAGAGTAGAAGCCTATAAATTTTATAACTTCCTCTAATGTTCAAATGAGTTTGTCATCTAAAATAGTGATACAAGCCAATGTGATAAGTTACCGTAAATTTAAAGGACAATTTACAGAAATAGTAGAATTATGCAAGACACACAGTAACTTAGATGCTCATTTCACAAGTTATATAGGTTCCTACAAGCCCAAGCGCCAATTTTAAGATCCATCTTTAGTCTTTGAAATGCCCTTCTCCTTTGGAAATAGAGCAGAGAGTCCTAAATCTTTTTCTGGTAAAACTCATGCTAGACATAGAGCCAAACCTCCATCTTTTGATGAAGATTTAGATAGTCCAGTTTTAGTGTTTAGCAGCTATATTGGTCCCCTCATTAACTCACACTTGACTGTGAGTCTTCACTATAAATCAGTAGCTTTAGTGATGCTTTAAACATCCTTTATTATATAGTTACTTCTTTGGCTCTGTTCAATTTTGAATTAAATCACAGGTGTTATTTCATAGCTTTTATTACAATAATAGAGGAGTATGTTTGTGTGTTTATGTGACTGTTGTGATATTTAAACTGTTTTGTAGTTAAGATGCATGCATTCTGCACTTTTGTGTACCTTTTTCTGATTATATTTCAGAAGTCTTTTTGATATAATCTTAAAGCTTGATATTTCTCGTATGTGGTAGGAGAGAGTGTGGAGGAGAATGCTAATGTTGTAGTCAGACTGCTTATACGTCGACCAGAATGTTTTGGTCCAGCTCTAAGAGGAGAAGGAGGCAATGGGTTACTTGCTGCCATGGAGGAAGCAATACAAATATCAGAAGATCCAACAAGAGATGGACCTTCCCCAAGTAATGGATCTAGTAAAACCCTGTAGGTGCAGTGGAAATGTTTACATTGCCATCATTTTTGTTTATTGGTTTTATAATCTTAGTCATGAAATGACTTGTTTGTTTTAACGTGTGAATAATCAGCTGGATTCTTCCTTGGATGCTGTGGAGGGTAGAGATTTGTCCTCTGCCAAATAGTGCTTCCTCTGCACTGTTAATTCAAATAACTCTCTCTAAATATTAAATCCTCTTTAGAATGCTCTTTGTTCTTTGTCAGTCAGTTAAGAATCAATCCCCTGATGCAAAATGAGACAGATAAATGGTAACAATATAGATGTCACTACAATCTTTTATGGACAAATTCCATTCTATGTTAGTCTGCTAAAAGGCCACTAGTTAACAGGAAACCACTATGTGTAAGCCGTTACACCTGTGAGCAGATTTTCTTTATTTATTGCTGATATAAACACTTTATTGCATTTTTTTCATCTTTTAATTGTTTTAATATTTAACTAATTACAGTGAAATGGAAGAACAAGAAGATGACACTATTCACATGGGAAATGCAATCATGACCTTTTATGCTGCTTTGATTGATCTCTTAGGACGTTGTGCCCCTGAAATGCATGTAAGTTTAATGTCTTCATGCATTGGAAAGTAAAGGCATAGTTGTTTTACTGATTGTTCAGTGGTTTTCTGTTTCGCTTTTTCACAGTAACATGTTATCAGGTATTAAGGCAATGATATGGCTACATAGTGTCTTAATGTACATAAAAGTGTTTATCTGTTAATTTGCAAGGCATTTCTGTAAACTATTCAGAAGCTGTTCTTTTTAAAGGAATTATTCCATTGCTTTTCTTATTACTGTTCCCTGTGGTTGGTCTTCAGCAACATTCTGTGATTAATATTATTTGATTGTCCAGTTTGGCAATCAAACTCCTCAGACTTCCCTATTTATTGTGGTGGTGTAGAGCGATTATTTCTTTTTTTAAAGTATGATTTTACTCTCTTCACATACTTATTAAAACAAACTGTTTAAATTGCATATAAAAGAGTAAATATTATAGGGCATTCTTTTAGAAAGTAGGAGTAAGCATTGTCCCTGGACAAACACACTGATATCTCATAATCTTTATTCACACTGACAAGCCTTCTCAAAGTTAAGATGTCACTATTTCAGGCATTAGGTACAAAGAATTAGACAGTCCTACCATAAAAACCAAGCCCTTACCACTTAGGAACTCAGAGCTTGACACTGTTTGAAAGTATTTGTTGTTTACCTTCCTGTTCTTCAGAAATTCTACTTAGTTATGCATAGTTTTTCATTTCATCATGAAATGTGCCCTAATTCATATAGATCGGTATCAGATTTGTGCAAAGATCAGTAACTTGAGAAAGGAGAGAGGTATCTATATAATAAGGTCAGCGTATGAGTATCTGTTTTGTTTGAATAAAAAAAAAGTCTTGTTTTCTCCCTGTGTCACTGCTTTTTTTAAAACAAAACCGGAACAACTGGTATACCTGAAAGTGGTGTTATTTGTCAAGGACAGAAAAACTGGCTTTTTAAATCTGAGAGTCTGCTTTTCCTCCCCAACACCACCCCATGTGCTACATTTTAATGCTTTGCTCACCTATTTTACCTAACATTCCATTCTGAAAATGGACTTAGTCTTATATAATAACCAAATATCTAGATTTCTAGACTTTGCACATTTGCATCCAAAATACAGCAAATAAATACAAATTGCATGAAACATTATTTATAATGCGATTTTGAGAGCAGTTATTCTTGTGTATCTGTGGTTCAGAAAGTTTCCAGAACATGAACACATCTAAAAGATAAAAAGACCACCTTGTTAATATTTTATTTGTCTTTTCCTTAGCTAATCCATGCTGGTAAAGGGGAAGCCATTAGAATCAGATCGATTCTACGGTCTTTAATTCCACTGGAAGATTTGGTGGGAGTAATCAGTATTCCTTTCCATATGCCAACCATCGCTAAAGGTAAGATTATTATTATCCTTTTTTTTTTTTTTTTTTGTAATTTAACAACATATTAATACTCATACTTCTCTCAATATTTAAAAATGTTATAGAAATTAAAATATTTATTATGTTAATTAGAAGAGAAATCGTGTATTTTAAACGCCAAAAATTTTCTGCATGCTATAGGCAATAATTCTGTGTACACTTAAATCACTGATGTAAATCCCATTCATTTAAATTGAATCATGAAAATCTATTTCAACTTTAAAAAGAAATTTAAAAATACATACTTCTAAAATATTTTTTTAAATTATGCCTCTTTGCTTGACAACATAATCCTTAGCTTTTGCTGTTCTAACCCTATAAATTGTTTCTAGCAGATCTTACTAAGACACCAGAGTTGTTCTTCAGCAACTATGGTGAAATTATAGGTGTGACATGCATATGCAAATTTATCTTTGTGTTTTCTGCCAATATAGAATTGATTTCAATAGTGGGAGCTATGTGAGCGTCAGTATAAGAGGGAAAGGAATTACATCTGCTTTTCTGGGTATCTGGAGAGAGAACATTATAATTGCAACATGGATTGTCTAGGGACTTAGAGCACAAGAATGCCCCATAGGTGACAGTAGAAGGGATAAAGAGATCAATCACTCTCTTACACCATTATTTATTTATATTCCAAATAATGATAGATCTCTAGGTGATATCTCAGTAGCATAGAGTACAGCTCATAGATACAGAATTGTTTATTTGGTGTTGAAAATGAAAGTATCAAAATTTGAAAATATTTCAATGAATTCCTCAGATATTTTAGAAATTTTCAGATACAGATGACTTTTTAGCACAATCTTAATTCATTGTCATACATTACAGATGTGCTCACCAGTGCTGCATTCCTGGGGTGTTTGATGTAGGATTGTTGTATGTTTTACTTTGTGTCTGCATCTTCTAAGAACTAGGTAGTTCTGTAGATGAATTAGTGTGTTTTGGATGTTTACATTAGGATATCAACTGATAAGAATTCCTTAATAGACAAAGCATGAACAGAAAAGCATGTATGGATTTTGACGTCTATGTGGGTAGAATTTGCCTTATGGTTTCTTTTTCAGTTAACTACGAATATGTTGCCTTTGTGTAACAAAACCATGGGGAAGATGCTTAGATATTAAGAGAGACTCAAAACCTCTGACAAGTAGTAGCATGAATGCCTAGTCTGCTGGTGAAGGATGATCCTTGTCATTGAAGTCTTATTTCTTCCTTTTAGATGGTACTGTGGTGGAACCTGACATGTCTGCGGGGTTTTGCCCAGATCACAAGGCAGCCATGGTTTTGTTCCTTGACAGGGTCTATGGAATTGAGGACCAGGATTTTCTTCTACACCTTCTTGAAGTTGGCTTTCTGCCAGATCTTCGTGCCGCTGCTTCTTTAGATACGGTAAGGGTTTAAGTCTGTTGTTACTTCGGTTCCATTATCTTACTGAACACAGCAGTATTTTTCATCCTTCAAAAAAACATTTTTTAATTTCTTCATGTTGTCTTCTGCATTTCTCAAATGCTGGATGAGCTGCCTGTTGCTGCTGACTTTTGAGAATACTTGAAGAGCAGTGAAGAAGCATTCTCCAGAATGACGCTCGCTTTATAAAGGGCTCCCATTGATACCTATACCATAAGAGATGCAATGGCTTCCCCCAGGAGATTTTCTGAGCTTGTACTCAGAAGCACGTGGAATCAAAGTCAGATAAGCTGCCAATGAAGCATGTAACTGAGAGCCTCTTTTCAGAGATATACAGAAAAGTGTTCATCTCCATGCATTTGTTAGGGACACCTGCATTGTTATTTAGGAAATCACTAAATTTTTGGTTTAGTTCCTCCTCAAAATTGCTGCCTGCCTTTTTTTTTTTTGTGAGTCTTATTTCCATGCAATTTTTCTTTGCTGGCTTGGTCCAGAAAGATCAGATTTAGAGAGTTTATATGAGGGCTAAAACAAGGACTTTGATTTCCCTATTTAACCTTTTATGTCAGCATTTTTCTGATAATAGTTGTATTGTTAATTAAGAAAGAGCAGGTGAGGATTTTTTTTCCTCACTTGGAAGTTGGGCTTGATCATAACACAGAAACATACTGAGTTTTGTAAATGCAGATTTCACTGGTATTACCTGATTTTGGAGTGTCCTGTTAAGCAACTATGACATTCTTTAATATAGTCTTGAAAATTGTTTTGTTTTTGAATGGCTATCTTTAGTGTTTGTGTTTTTGTTCATTAAAAAAAAAAACAAAACCAAACCAAAACAAAAAAAAACCCCAAAAGCCATCTGTGAGACTTTAGAAGCAGAAAAGGAAGTTAGACATCCTGCTTCCAGTAGGTATCAAATCCTCATTTGTGCGTGTTGGAAATTTCCCTCTTTAGAACTACTGCAAAAGAAAAAGAAACAAGTTCTTTTCATTTGTAACGACATTAATGAGACAAATCTAATTTCTGTTCCATTTAATTCATAGGCTGCTTTAAGTGCTACGGATATGGCTTTGGCCCTGAATCGATACCTTTGCACAGCAGTCTTGCCTCTGTTGACCAGATGTGCTCCTCTTTTTGCTGGCACAGAGCACCATGCTTCTCTCATCGATTCCTTGTTACATACTGTGTACAGACTCTCAAAGGGATGCTCTCTTACCAAAGCTCAGCGAGATTCTATTGAAGAGTGTTTGCTGTCTATCTGTGGGTAAGAAAATACTCTTAGCTTTACAGGAATGCTAACTGATAGAATAACCTATGATATTTATAATACAGGAATGCAGAACTATGTCACCAGTAACATAATTAAGATTATTTTTTTTCTGGCAGATGATTGTGATATTTTTAAATACATTGTATTCGGTTTGCAACTTTGTTAATCACTTCTATACAGTCCTCAGTTATTTTGCTATTACCAAGCTTTTAAAATTAAAACCTTGGTGATTAACTGAGGGTATACTGCAAAAAGACAAAGCTCTGGAAGTGTGGAATTGTGCATACACTGAAGTGCCATTTAAATACTTTTTGCTGTACAGATTGGCAGTGTGGTTGATAATCAGTAGATTATACAGTTCTATGGAGATGTTACGTTGTGTTACATTTGACATCCTAATCAATGACTAGTATTGTTATACCTCATTTTTGATACCCATGGGACAAATTTTGTCTGGGTATCTGCAGTCTCAAAACCAGTTGATTATTATCCAATTTTTTTATAAGCTTGGAGGCTCATTTATCAGACGTTGACTAGGAACATATGAATTCACTTTCCTAATTAGAGTTAACAACATTTAGGCTTTCAGATCACCATTTTTTCTTTTTTTTAATATTTCACCATAAATTTATTTTGCATAATGTGTAAATGTGTTCAGAAATGATAGATGTTTGTATTCTAGTACTGTAAAAAAGTACTGTATAATATTTCTTTATAAAATACATCACATTGACCACTTTTTATATATATATATATTTATCTATCTCCTTGATAAGAACCAATAAAATGGGACAGTGTTTGCTATTTATGTGGAAAGGTTTACTGTCCGTGCCATTCTAACATACACGCTACACCTGTTTCTTCTGTCCTTCTAGTTGGAGACACTGCTGCATGTCTTGTTTAGTACATCTAAAGAGTTAGTGCCCTTATGTCTTTATTATTGTGAGGATATTTTTAAAAGTCATTGAGGTATATTTCAAGAAATTAATGTTATAGCCTTTTCTCATGGGCATGGGGATCATAATACACAATATCAAAATTCAGTATTTTTCTTCCGATTTTTCTCTGTCTATAGATGAGATATTTTCTCTGATTCTTTAAAGCATTTGATTTGCAGCTTGTTTGGAAGGTTTTCTTTGCTATGCAGTTGATTGTTTTCTTTTGAACGCATTTTTTTAGTGCCACAAGCAAAATCCTATTACTTTCTGAATTTGAAGAATTTAAATGGCATAGAACTGACAGGTTCCTTTAATGTAGTTATTAATTATTTACATGAAACGATGCTGGTACACCTTTTTGAAATGGTTTGTCTGCTTTTAGGCAGTTGCGGCCTTCCATGATGCAGCATTTGCTGAGAAGATTAGTATTTGATGTTCCTCTATTAAATGAACATGCAAAGATGCCTCTCAAGGTAGAAGTAGATTTTTATATTCAATAACATTCCTTGTAACAGAAAGTACTTGCATGGAGAATATTCTCTGTCTTTTGTTACCTTATCTCGACTCTGCAATAATCTAAGACCATAGTTTGTAACAATAAATTGCTGCTTCGGCAGGAATTCAGTCTAATTTACAACAATCCATATGGAATTACGAAGACTATGCCTAATGTTTGCTTCTCCATATCTCCCTTTTTTTTTTTTTTGGTAAGCCTATACGGTAACAGAACAGAAAAAATCCTTGGGGGCAGGGGGCAGAATCCAGTGCGCGAAGACAGGAATTGATACTCTGTATGCACCCTTACTTCTGCCCTCTGCGTTGGTTTCCCCTGCTCTTGGGAAACGGACTCTTTCTGTGGTTTGTGCTTGGAAGTCTAAGTAATACATGTTTTTTAATAATCTTCCATTTTGTTTTCACCCCCCAAAGATTTCTCCATATCTTTTGATCTGATTCCTAATGCACAAGAAAAATGGTTTTTTTTTCGTTTCTGAGATGACATTCTTTAAATTATCCTCAGATTTCATTGGCAATTCTAAGAAACGTATCATTTCCCACCTTACCTAGTGCTATTTTTCAGTAGTCCTTTTTAATGCTTTCCCACTACAACTTTGAATGAGCTAATTAATCTTATTTAGTATTTCTTTATGCTTTAAAAGCCACATATCAGGATTAATTGCATTTTACACCTGATTTCTGTGCCAAAATACCCCTCAGAATTATGCAGGCTTCAGCTAGCCAGATTACGGTCTCTGACTTCAGATGAGGAATTTAAATCACTAGTCTCAAAGTCAGGCCCTGCTGCATCATTTTTCCCCTGCCAAAGACTTCATAATTTGGTTGTGTCTCCCAGGAAGGGCTCAGTCAAACTAAAGATGCCAGAGCAGCCATTCTTCAGTGCCTATGTGTGAGAAAAGCAGTTGCTAATTTAGCAGAAAGCCCTGAAGGGGACCTTTCTAATGCATTATGACATTTTATGTGCTGGAAAAACCAAACAGTAACTTGGCAATCCCTGTGTGGCTATGGTTCTTTAGTTTTTTTGGTGGGGAAGGAACCACCCCGGCTCCCTGAGATCTGTTCATCTAGGACAGCAGGTTTTTTGATCCTGAGGGTCATGACTGCAGTGACTTTCCCATATTGCTGAACTGAATAGGAAGATCAGTTAGATCCAAACTGCTAATTAGATCCTTTTGGCAAGTCAGGATTCGGGATAGTATAGATGTGAAGAGAAACATGGTGTTAGTATGGGAAAATGATTTTTTTTTTCCATTGACATCTAAACAAGTAATAGGAGCTTCTGAGGAAAGTGAACTCTTTATCTGAAGATAGAACTAGAATTTTTCAAAGGTTTAACTGACAGTAAACTGATTTTCAGTGATTTAACAAGGGACTCCTACATATATCTACTAACATGTTTCTGATTTGAAAGTACTGTGCATATTCTTTATGGGCTTATGCTAGTAAACAGGTTATAGTAGTCTAAAGAGACAACTACAAGTTAATCATGCATCTGAAAATGTAACTTTGAGTGGGAAGAGAGGAGGAAATCATGAAGGCTAAATCAGAATCAAGTGCTATCTAGTGTGAATACTTTTGCTGGTTTCTACAATTAAAAATTACCTCAGTTTAGGCAGCATATGAATTCAAATCTGTGATGCTTTTCCTGTATAATTTTGTGTGAACTTTCTGCAATAGGGCTGTTTTGTTTTTATTTCCTCTTAAATAATATTCAGTGCTTCATGAAGGACTTCTCTAAGAGTAAACCTGCCTTTACTCTTGGCTAGATTTAAAAATATGTACATATATGTTAGCACTCACACGTTTTCCAAAAGCAAACCTGAAGTCTTTCCATTGTTTAATAAAATTTATTTAAAAAAAAAGATTTTCAAATATGTCTTAGACTCTTAGCGTCTGTATTTCTGGGACCCCTGTGTTTCTACAGGAATGATAAAACTTCTGTCTTTTTACATTACATACACAGTAAGTTCTTCTCTCCCATTTTTCTTTAATCATCTGACAATTTAAATAGTAAACAGATAATAATAGCTTATTTAAATCTGAAGATATACAAATGCATTATACAGAATTATTTTTTTTCTGATCCATGAAAAGTAACGCAGTATTGAGGTTATATTTTTAGTTATCAAAATCCTTACTTCTGCACATTCGGACTTTTTTTTTTTCTATGCTTGTCTTTATTTCTGCACATTTATGTTATGAATATCTGCATTTTTCCATCTTGGCATTTGTTCTGATTAGAAAAAAGGGAATTCTGTCAGCTCTTTACTGACTGTGACTTGCAGTATTTTGCCAATGTGCTTTGCAAAGTAATGTTGAAACAATTCTCTTTTTTCTCTAAGGAACTCTTAAAATAAACTCTGAATTAAAATTCCAGCTAAATTTTTTAGAAAGGCCATTCTCATTCTGTGCCTTAGGAAAATCTGCCCCTGAGTATGACTAGGTTTTTGTACTTCACTATTGTCAGAAATTTGTTGTCGGGATTGCCTTTACTGACAAATGTATAACTAATTTTTCCTCTTGTCTGTGATTCAGGGACATAGAGGACACATTAAGCACAAAATTTGTGGTTTTTCAGTTTGGCAAATACCCAGTAGCAGGTCCTTGCAACATTTGAGTCCCTGATAATCTGGAACCTTGTAACCACTTAAGAAGAAAGTATTCCTGAAATATATGTTTAATGAAAGAGAGTGAGAGAGAATAACGGTCCTCAGCCAATTGTAGTAGAGGGCAGGAGGGTGGACTGATAGCAGGTTTTACAACTTGCAGAAGAGATGAGTTACGCTGGGACTTACTGTTGAATACCTCTCAAACATGCAAGTAATAATTGGGAACTAGGTGAAATCATGGTTCTACTATCTTACCCACCAAGCAGCAGTGTTTGGAATAGTGGAACACAGGTGGAGGTGAATTGTTGTCTTCAGCTGAGCTGTCAGAGTTCTTGTGGTGTTGGGGAAAATTATCCTCTGTCACATGCTTTTTGCATATGCCACTGATGTTAAAAGAACGAACTGCTCGTTCTGTGTGTATGTCCGCCAATTATTTAAAGAATAGGTACACAACGCGGCTTCTTGAGAAAAGTTAGAAATTTTTCTGGCAGTGTCTGTGTAATGGTCGAGTGCCAGAATGGAAGAACATCAACAGTTATATTTTATTTGCTTTCAAAATATGTTCTGTTTTAGTTGCTGACAAATCATTATGAAAGATGCTGGAAGTATTATTGTTTGCCAGGTGGATGGGGTAACTTTGGTGCTGCCTCAGAAGAAGAACTTCATTTATCCAGAAAGTTGTTCTGGGGTATTTTTGATGCTTTGTCTCAAAAGGTAATTCATTTTAATATCCATCTGCTACTGTAAATGCCTCACAGTGTGACCTTTTTTCTTTAATCTGTCATTTTTACCCAGCTTTTATCAGCACTGTATTGCCCACTTTAAAGGGAAAAATATAGGCTTTAGTAAGTTTAAATCTTCCTCTTATAACTTCTGCTCTAATGTAGGTATGCCATTGTGTCTGCTCATTAAAAAAAATTATATAGCTGATGAAGTAGTCTTGAGGTGTATCGGTACAAGTCAACTTCACTTCAGAGCCCTAAAAGCAAATTCAAGCATCTGCAGGTGACTGAAAGCTGTACTCTTCTACTTCACACATTACTCTTCCTTAAAACAAAACCTTTGCTTAGTAATTGTAGTTTCATCACCCTTGACTCAATTCTATGTTGGAAAAAAGTTTAATAATACACATTGGAATGCATTTATTCTTGATTCTGTGAGTATTTTTAACCAACCTGCTTAAAATTTCATGAGTTTCATTTCAAATCTAGATATTCAGAAATGCTATGCATATTCCTGTGCTATGTTCTTGTCCCAGACATCTCAAAAATGCCTGGTGTTGCTCCCAGTGAAGTCAATACTTTAACCATTTACTTCAGCAGGAGCGATTGATCCTCGCTTTATCTATAGTGTATAATACGCTTTAGACAGTCAGTTTCCTTTTTTTTTTTTCTGAACTTGAATTGAAAAATTCAATTTCACACTGAGTAAGAAAGCCATTCTGTGGCTGCCTGATTTCACGTATAGCTGTATCAGTTTCAGCAGTGATGTTGATAGCTTCTGTTCACGACTCACTTTCTATCCCCTGTGTGTTCTGCAGAAATATGAACAAGAACTGTTCAAATTGGCTTTGCCTTGTTTGAGTGCGGTTGCAGGGGCCTTACCTCCAGACTATATGGAATCTAATTATGTCAATATGATGGAAAAACAGTCTTCAATGGATTCAGATGGGAACTTCAATCCTCAACCTGTTGATACATCAAAGTAAGGAATGATTTTGTTGCAGCTATTTATTTTTTTTTAATCATGAACATGTAAAAGAGGGGCGGAGTCTGATGTTGGGTATGGGGTGAACTTACAGCTTTTATTCTCTTCTGGACACTTATCTTCTAGGTAAAATGGAGACCTTAACTCTGTATTATTGGTTTTTATTTATGTATTTTTTTTAAATCATATAAAGCAATGAATATCCAGTTACATAACTAATTTCTTGGTCAACCTAGAACATTTTTATTGCATTTTCAGCCCACAGATAGAACTGTCCAGTTACTTTTGTATGTCTGCTGCAAACAAACCAGTGTGTTTTCAGGAGCAGAAAAAGTAGACTAGTCTACATAATCTCTGTCATTATTAATGCGTGCAAGACACTAGTGTCTGTGAATGACACAAGTGTCTGTGAATGACAGCATACTTGCAGAAAATGATGATGATGATGTTTCCATATAATCTCTTTTTACTATGAATAATGGGGAATTGGGCAGAAATATCTTTATTCTCTCTAGGCAGTCAGACTCTCACTATGCTCTCTCAAAACACGTATCTGAATGGGATTTCTGTGCCCTGAGTTTTGACCGCAGCCAGGGCACAATTCCCCTTTGCATAGAATAGTCTTACAGCAGTATGGTTATGCGCTATATCTTGAGAAATGCCACTTGAAGGACATTTGCTTCAATTGCCTTTGTGAGTTTTCTGTCTGTATTAACATTCAGAACACAGAATATCATCAGTAGATTAATACCTTTGTTACAGCATGCTTATATATGTATGCACATCGAAATATGGTAATAAAAGCCATAATCTAGACTGGAATATGGAAATCACATCAGTGACCATTAAAATTAATTTGTCTAAGATGTATTTAAGATATATGAAGATCTAACAAAATTTAGTAAGGGTATTTATTATACTATCATTTAACTAATCGAAGATGAGTTTATCTGGTGTCATTTCAGCGGAAAATTGTAGATAGCCAGAATATATTTTAAAACCTCAGAAAATGTTACTTAATATTACCTAAATCATCAGTCACCTCATTGCTGTAGGAGTCTACAGTTTTGTGATGATTCGAGACAAAGAAAGCCCTACTTTTATCAGTGTCACTTCCAACCTATCCTATATTCTTTTAACATGCAAATCCTGCATCGCCTTGCTTACTAGTCCTAGACCTATTTATATGAAGCTATAGATAATATGACTGTATTGTGCTTGTCGATTTATTGCACTTCTGAAATGATTCAAAGTATTATATCATGAGTAGAGTTCCCCCCAAAATACATGCTTCCAAACAATACAAAAAATGATGAGCATGCTGGATGAATGTTTTCTGGCCTTTGTGTGTGGTTAGACTCTTGCAAACTGTTACTCTGACGTAGTTTTGTTTTACATTTTTGCTTTTTCACACTCTATGACTGACGGTTAAAAACAAGACTCTTCTACTTTGCAGTAGATGGCACTGTAACACTTTTGGTGCCACAATTCTTTTTTTTAGGAGGGAAGATTTTGCTATTTCATAAGTGATCGAGACACAATTGTTCCCTTTCATTTGTAGGAATGCAGATGCAGAAAAATACTGATATTTGATAAATTATTTTTGGAAAAGGACTCTGTCTCTGGTGCTTGTTTGACAGTTAAGGATAGCTGCTTTTCCGTTACTGCTTAAAAACATTAACTTCTGCACTACCTTATACACCTGTTGAAGGGCTAGTGTATTTATTTGTGGGGTTTTTTTTCTATTTTTAATAAGGATTTTAATATTTTCATATTCACTGGGGTGCTGAAAAATAAAGTGTTGAGCATAAAACTTCTGAGTTGTCATAAGTTATAGTGCTTCAAGCTTATAATAAAATTTATGATGTGTTTCAAAAAGGACTGTTAGCACACAGTTTATGATGGACATGTGCTGTAAGTTGCCACAGTGTTTCTGAACAGTTATATCTTTGATCTTAAGAAAATGAATGTTAGTAATAGAAATGTGTGACAAGAAGCATGAGTGCTCAGTATCATTGACTTTTCCCTGCACATGTGTGTCGAAAAAGTAAATTTCCTACAACAACTGTGGTTCTCATTCAGTGCCCATTAAATAACTCAGATTTTTTTTTTTTTTTTTCCTCTTGATTTATCTGGGGCTTGGAGCAAACTGTATGTGAGCACAGTAAGATGCTTTGAATAGATATACACACTACTAATTATTTATTTGAAAGTTTTCTTCAAAACAAAAGCATTCACGTTTTAGTATGTGTGGTATAATGGCTATTTTCCTCTTCACTTTCAGCATTACAATCCCTGAAAAACTAGAATATTTCATTAACAAATACGCAGAACACTCTCATGACAAATGGTCAATGGAAAAGGTAAAATCTATATTCCTGTTAAAGCAAGATCAGATTTTTTTATTTGAAGATGAAATGGCATAATTTTTTTTTAAAAATTCAGAGTAAAAAATATTTTACTCTGAATATTATTTTTCATAATGCTTCAAGTTGGTACATAGGTGAGATATAAACCTATATTTTCTTGAAATGCATTTTGGGGGAAAGTTCTGTAAGTGCCCATGAGCATTTCAAAATAGCGTTTCATCATTTCTTTATTTTTATCATTGTCTTTTGAGAAAATGTACTTAACAATTCTTTAAGGGTTTCACTGACTTGAAATTTCAATTTTTTAACTAAAAAACCTGTTTAGGGTTTTTATTCCTTTGTGCGGTTTCTGTATCCAGAATTAAAAATGGTTCCTCAATTGTAGCGTAGTATTTTGCTCTATGTAAATATTTAAAAGAAAAACATATTAAACATTAGCTTTGTCTATTCATTAGTTTTCAAAAAGATGGCATGGTACATAATTATTCTCATGTGTAGATAATATAAATGTTGGTTGGGAAATTGTTGAGAAAATAGTAGAAAGGAAATTTTAAGAGAACAGCTCTGCAGAAGCTTTGTTCAGTTCCTTGTACCAATAAAAATAGGATTTTTCATAATTTTTTGCTTTTCCCCATTTTTTCATCTTATTACTGTTTTCAGTTTGCCAATGGATGGACGTATGGTGAAACGTATTCTGAATCTGCAAAAGTGCAACCATTAATGAAGCAATATAAGTTACTATCTGAAAAGGTACGGAATTTGTTCATTTTTGATCCAGAGCGATTGAAAGACTGCTTCATTCACTACGAAAATATCACCTTGGGCTCACAACCCTTTTTAAAAATTTATTTAAAGTTTAAATCAGCTAATATGTGACTGTTGCCTTCCTCAAAATCTCAAAAAGAGACAGAAGGGCTTTATTGTACAGTAAATGGGCCACTCAACCTGTTTTCTCTTATGGCTGAATTTACATGGCATAATTTATGTTGAAACTGAAGTGTCATATTGTCAGTATATTTTTACACTAAGGTCATACAGGAATGCCTGTTTGCTTAGTGAAGGCTTAGGTTTAGGCTTTGTCTGGTCTCCATCAGAGGAGACTACAAAGATGATTAGAAGGCTGGAGAACTTGTTAAGTGAAGCAAGGCTGAAGGAACTGGGTATGTTCAGCTTAAAGAAGAGAAAGCTGATGGGGATATAATTTCGTTTTCCCAGTACCTAAATGCTAATTATAGAGAAGATGGATGCATTCTCTTCACAGGGATGCACAGTGGCAGAACAAGATCCAATGGGTTTAAGTTCCTTCAGCAGAAATGCTTTCTGGAAATCCTTCTTATCTTGACAACTTTAACATTGGAATAGGCTGTCCAGAGAAGTGGTGAAATCACCAGCACTGCAAATATTAAAGGCATGACATGGCAAGCCCTAGATAACCTCATCTTGATAACCATTGATAGCCCCATTAGGTTAGCTTATCTGACCTCAACAGAAGGTTGAGCCAGATGACGTCCAGAGGCCCATTCTAACATAGACTTTTGTAATGATTCTATGATTACAGTTTTTTGTTTCATTTAGCAGACAAAACACTACATTACTCTTGATAATTACTGGCCCACCTTTGAGTTCCTATCTGAGCACGCCATTAACACGGTTATCCCTGTGATCATCAGCTTCCTGCAGGGCCAGAATTCTTCTGCCCAACTCTGAAATGATAAATATTTTTTTTAATATCTTATATGATTTATTTGCTTCTTTATGGCATCCCTGGGCCATAAGGGCTGATTTCAGTACATTTCTTTGCATCTCAGTATAACCAGGCAAAAGTGCAACAGTTATTTTTTGCTCTGTACAGCTACATAATAAACGAGGCAATTATTGCATGTGCATTCTTCTAGGAGAAAGAAATTTATCGATGGCCAATCAAAGAATCACTGAAAACTATGCTGGCATGGGGATGGCGAATTGAAAGAACACGGGAGGGAGATTCCATGGCACTGTATAATCGGACGCGTCGCATATCTCAAACCAGTCAAGTGAGTCATTTTATTAAAAATTTATTTTAAAAACAGGCATGGAAAATCTGCTCTCCAATCTTTGATTTTATAAGTAATGAAATAAACCTGTAGCATAAAAATATGTGGAAGCATTTTTCACAAGCAATTGTACAACTCTGATGATGGGTTTGGATTTCTATTCGCTGAAGCTGGAACTTTCTTTCCCTGTTCTAAAGTAATATGTTAATAAACATTTTCAAAACACCTGAACAAAACTGAAATAGAAATGTATTTGTTCATTTGATTTAAAGTTAACTGCATTATTTAGGGGAATTATTTACATCAGTAGGTGATTATGCATTAGTAGCGAGTATTAATATGATTTTAGTCTACTGTTTTTTGAAATTTGGTGGCTATGGATGCCTTTAAGTGTGTAAACAAATAGATAAAGGTAGATATATAAATTATTTTTATTTATATAAATAAATATATATTTCCTTTTTTTTTAAAGGAAAATTAATACAAACATCAATGTTAGTGTGGCATAAATTTTACATCTATAGCCAAAATTCTGAAAATGTTAAAGATAGGTTTTTTCCTTTAGAATAGTCATCTTAAATCAAAATGCTGTAAGGATAAAATGGAAAAACACTGACACTATATTCTCTTAGAGCTCCATACACTATGCAATTAAGCTGAGGGGGGAGAAAATCTCTTTCTCTCCCATGCACACAGACACACGTGGAGCCAAACCAATGGGGGAAATAAAATGGAGGAGAAAAATCTTTCCCTCTTTTCTCCACTCTGCTCTGCGCTATTTACACGTGTGAGTGGTGATATGCCTGTCAAAAGTGAGCAGTTGAACCTGCCTCTCCACTCTCTATAAACATTAGAATGTGTATATGAAGTGATTTGATTTAGCACTTGGGCTAAACTACACATCATAGTTTGCACACTATAATTGCCTTCCAAAATTTTTTACTTCCAAATTTCCTGACTTTTGGGTGTTTTTAATACTAGTCCTAAAGATTATACTGACAGAGATACTCATATATACTTTAAGCTAAGGAGCTCATTAGAATGAATAGCTTTACAGTTGAGATTCCAATTATATCAACATATGAAAATAGCGTTTGTAGCTAAGTTACAGTCTTGTCTTACTATAATGAAATTACATAACTTTTCTAGAAGAATTTCTGAAGCCTAAAATATTTATATTTCAGAGTGCACTATCATATTAATACTCTTCCTGTGTTTAAAATGTGTTGTGCAGTCATGACGCACACACAATAGTATTTTCTTGTGCTCAACCGATAAATTTTAAGTATATTTAATCAGTATTTTCATGTTAATGTAGCAATGCTTGCATTGTTTGCTTTAGAAAACAATATTTTATCAGTATTTGCTTACTATGTGCTGCTTGTACGTCCTTTGTGTTATTCTCTATTAGAAATGCCTGTCTTTTGAAAGGAGGTCTTTGAACTTTAGGCTGTGAACATGCTCATATGCATGCATATGAAAATAATATCAGACATAGGAACAAATGCTGGACACTGTTCTTTCTAAAGGAAGATACACCTGTGTGGGACATCTGTTACAGCAGAATCCATAGTGGAAAGCCCAGCAATGCCACATTTCTTGCATCAGTGGCTTGCCATCCAGAGAATCTCCATCACTGTTTATCCTTCTTCAAACGTTAGTCTCAATGTAACAAGCAAACCTGTGACAAATTTAGGCAGTAGAGAGAAAGAATGACAAAATGGTGATATTTTCTGAGTGGGGAGGAGGGACAGAAGGAAAAAGCTATATATTTAGTAGATTGTATTCCTACATGTAGAAGTAGAGTTGAAAAGACAAATTCAAAGTTTGATTTCTGCCTGAATATACCTTAAACTAGATTGTCTGAGATTTCACCTGCTGAGAAAAAAAAAATTCTAGAAAATGCAGCGGTTTATTCATAACCTTATTACAGCATTACCCACAATGAGCTCAAATCTTAAATGAGTTCAAGTGAAATTTGCATTTGAATGAGGGGGATTTGTGTCTGATGGCTGTCTGTCTTTGGGAACAAAGTATATAAGCCTTTCCTTAAATCTTGCTTAAGTTTACCATCCTTGAGGTATTTGCAGTTGGGCTACATGGGATCTTTTTGCTCTCTAGAGATATACAAGTGACTTTTTCCTTAAGTTCTTTCATTACTTTCAGTATCTTGTTAACGTTAACTTCATATCAAATGCTTGTATAACTCCACTGTTTTGCACATTTGTTATTCAGATCTCTGTAGATACAGCCCATGGTTACGCTCCTCGAGCAATTGACATGAGCAATGTCACCCTCTCCAGAGACTTACATGTAAGTCAGAAGTACTTAATGTGCCAACACTTTTTTTACATTTTTTTTCTTTTCTGCTAGTTTAATTTAAACAAATTTGGTGCCTTATGTTACTTTCTTTGATATGCTTGGATTTTGATTTGACTTTTTTTTTTGTTCTTTTTCATCATTGCTCTTTGATCCTGTTTCTTTGAGAAACATGGTTCATGTTCAAAAGCTTCAAAGTTTATTTTAGTCCTGGATTGATTTTCCCAGCTCTCTTTGTGAACATCTGTCATTTTGAAGGGAATCCTGTTTAGAAGAACTTGCAGCATCAGCTTGTTTCTGTTTATCATTCATTTCTCCACCATCTTCTCAAAATGTTTTGTCATTGCTCTTTTTTCTAAACTGAAGAAATAAGAATCAGGAACCATTGTTACAACAAATATTATGAGAACAGAGAGTGGGGCAGTTGGGAGTTGGGGCTAATGTTTTACCACATCTTTCAGTAGATTGCTGTTATTTGGAACAGTATTTTTAGTTGATAAACAAATTCTGTTAGGTTTTTTTTCATGGTGTTTGATGGAGTATGGTACTAGTTTTTACAGTCTATTAGTTTACTGTGAGTATGGTTACAATATTATGTAGACATACACTACATAGTTTTAAATTAGATAGCATGAGTGTTTGTACCAGTCTAGTGATGGCAACATGGCGTTTGAAGCTGGCTACAAAAAACTCCTGAAACGTAGGGTTAAGTTTGCCCATACTGAGTTCTGTCATAGTGCAGTGAAACAAGCAGCAGTAGTAAAGTAATTGTCTAACTGTACAGTATATACTGTACTGTGCCTCTGATCAAATTCTCACACTGGATTTCTCCTTCTTGATTACTATCTTGTGCTTTCCAGTTTTATATTTCTAACCATTGTAGATTGCTGACTAGCTATACAATAATAAGAATTTGCTGCCAATTAACTATCATACTTGAATTAAAACATTCAGTGAATTGCTGATCATCAAACAGTTAATAAAATTGATAATTGAATAACGCCATTTCTGTCATTAAACTCTTATCTTGGAGTGATGGAACAGCCTCATTATAATTGCATCATTTAACATTTGTATAGACTCAGCATAGTCAAAAGACTGTGCAGACTTTGTTTAATGCTCACAAGACAATTCTTGATGTGAACGTCATCATAGTATTATGATGCAGTAAACAAAATCCAGAGAAAAGTAACCAACCTGTCACCAGACAAGAAATGACATTACAACATCTGTTACTCCCTTGTTTACTCTTTTATGCTATACCTTCTGCATTTGTCATTAATTTTATGTCCTTTATAGCCCTCACCTATAAAACAGAGCCAGTTGTCTGTATGATTTATTTGTCCTTAATTATGAAGAGACTTCTTCTTTCAAACCAGAATCAAAATCTGTTCTTTAAAAGCTAGCCAAATTTAATTAAAATGCAGTTCTAGGTATTAATTGTCCTGATACTGTAATTCAGGAAATATCCAAACATGTTAAGTGCTAATGAGATCTGAGTTTCTAAAAATGAATTACATGTAATTTTTAACTTTTTTTTTTTAATGTTTAATATCTTTAAAGTTCAGGTTTAGATTTTTTTTAAAGAGTTCAGAGTTAGATTCTTCAACCTTGTTTTAAATTGCAGTCCTCTGGCTTGCTTCCCTTACCAGAACCTTCAGGGGGTTCTTACTGGCATTGCTTTGAGAATCAAGTCCCCGTCTGACACCTCAGTACTCTTTCCAAACTATAGTCCTCTTTGTGGTTCCTCCTTTTTCGAATTAGCAGTTTTCTCTGCAGCACCAGGTTCCTAATTCGTATACATAAACCCATCCTTCCCAAATTCTGTATCATAATTTTGCAATAAAAACTTGCTTTCAGTGAACCATTACAGTGTAATTGTATTGAAACTCTTGGAGAACAAAACTTGTTATTTAATATCAACCAGAAAATTGTCCTTCTTGGGGGTTAAGCATTGCAACACATGTCACTAAGCTCTCCATTTTCCTAAGGCCATGGCTGAGATGATGGCGGAAAACTACCATAACATATGGGCAAAGAAAAAGAAAATGGAGCTTGAAGCAAAAGGTAATGTTAACTACAGGTATTTACAGTATTTAAGTTCTCTATGATTAACTTAGGTCATGTATTTGAGAAAACAGATTGGGGAAAAAAAAAAAGGAACAACAAATTTAAATTGACAAAAAAGAAACAATGAAGTAGCTATTTTTAATTAAATATTTTGTGATTTTTAGTGCCTGGAAGTTTTTATAGTACTGAGTAGAACAGTTCCTGTTGATGTGGTTTGCCAATTCAGATGTATCAAAGGAAGAGAAGTCAAAGCTTGTAAATAAATTTAAGCTACATTAATTCGTTTTCGTTCTAGAATTAATCTTCCGGGCTCTTACCCAGTGGGCTCTGACTGAAGTTCAATTACTTCTTTTATTACAGGTAGATCTAAAAGGGTGTTTACTAAGAACTGCATGTATCACATATTGAATTGACAAGTGGGTAAACCTAGAAGAGATTCTTGATTCCACATAAAAATTGCATGTGCTCCATGATCTCTGCTTACCTGACAAATTTTGTCATGTATTGTGTAACTTACCGGTTTCCCTCTGTGTTAAAATAATTTCTTTATTTACGTTAAAGCTAATTTTTTTTTACTGCAGATAACATTATATTTGCACATGGAGGAAAAAATATTTGGATAAACAGCAAGTTCTCATTTGAAAATGACTGAAGCTAGGGTTTTGCCTTATCCAAAGGTTGTCAAGTCTAATTGTTTGCACCAAACTTGGCCTTTTTTTTTTTTTTAATTGTATGCTTGGTTTTTTTATTAGTTGACTTCCAGCAACGGTACAGTAGTTAAGTTTTTATGGAAAAGTTTCAACTGGAAGTGCCTTTGATAAATCACTATGAATTTCCATGCCTTAAATTATATTTCCCCTTAATACAGCTTTTATTTTAATTTTTGTACACTCTTTTGAAAAAACTTTCTTCAGGGTAAGTAGCCACAGGATGGGCTAAGTCTGGGAATCGTAGGCTACAGGAAGACGAGATATTTAAATGGATCTACTGTATTTGGCAGATTTTTGCCACTGAGAACACTGTATAGTATTTGTAGCGTTGTGCAAAGGAGCATAGTACTGAGAAGGCTGGAGGCAGCTATAGTGAATGAAGGAGAGGCTTCTGATAGAGAGTTTCTTTGTGTGAAAAGTCAACGTATTTGCCATCTGACAAATGTATGTTAGCCACCTGAAAATTGCAAATGTCATTCCCCTCCACTGAACACTTCGCGTGTATTAATTGTAACTGAATGATCTATTACAGTCTTAATGACTTTCATAGATAAGGCATGTACCCTTACATGCATGCAATTTTGCATGTCTGTCTTCAGCTGGAATAAGGTGGAATTAGATCACATTTGTGATAATAGAATAAAACCCAGTCATGCCAATGTTAAAGGCTGTACTTCCTAAAAAAACTCAAACCAAACAAAAAGCCCCCACCATCAGACTTGCCCACTAGGTTGCCATTTTGGGTGTAGTTAAATGGATCCAAGCAGGACTAATGGAAAATTTTAGAATATGTGGTTTACAAAATCACTTAAGGATATGTCTCCAATATTTTCTAGAAGGGAATTTGTTCCTTTTTTTTAAATATTATTACTAGAGACTTGCTGAAGTATTTTTTCTGAGATAAGTCTGATCATTACCCTTGCACTTTCCTGGGGTTTTGTAGCAATTATCATAGGAATTTATTGTGTTCTGCCTATATGGCGGTAATTTTAGAAGGTGAAATCCTAAGAATGTTACTTTTTATGCAGATATTTCTATTACTAATAGTAACTTTATTTTCCTGCCAAATGAACTATCTGCCTTCAGAGTGGTATCGGTACATCAGCTATTTATAAGCTATACAAATGCAGGTTTTTCTGTTTACCTCTCTGTTTTTGCAACATTCTTTAGATCAGATTGGACAGTTGTCTGAACCACATTTGAATAATGTACTCTCATTTTCTGTCTTTAATTTATTACTACAAAGTAGAACTGTATCATTTTCATATACTTTTAGATATGTATATATCTTCCTAAACTCTGTGAACTCTTTATGCTGTCATCAGAATGTTTAAAAGCAGGACTCTGTGTATGATTATATATTTGTTTTTGTCTTGGTTTTCTTATGAAATGATGTGTTATTTGCTGAAATATTTTCAGTTTCATTAAATTAAGTTGCAATTATAATACTTGTTCATAACAGTTAAGCATTTTTTTTTCTTCAAGAGTTTTTGCAGTAGGTTCAACATATTTACCTGGTACTTGCAGTGAGTGATTATGTTAGAACTGTTAGCAGCCATGTCTAAAGTTTCTATCTGGATATTTTGTAGGTTTGTGTAAAGAAACAGAAAAGTGCATTGTTGTTATTTCAGAGTAGATTTTACTGTAACATGCTATGTATTTTTATTACAGTGCTTTTACTGTACCAGTAGGATGCATCACATCAACAGATAACTCTTTAACTGCTTTTTAATTCTCTTGATGTTCCACAGTAGGAGGTGGCAACCATCCTCTTCTTGTTCCTTATGATACACTCACAGCCAAAGAAAAAGCCAAGGACAGAGAAAAAGCACAGGATATTCTGAAATTTCTACAGATTAACGGATATGTTGTCTCCAGGTAATTCTCTGTTCAGTATTAGTGTCACAGAAGGTTTCTAATACTCCTTGCTACTAGCCCTTCTTTTTTTTTTTTTTTTTTTTTTTTGTGTGTGTGTTAAAAGAAAAGTCTATGGTCATTTTTAGGTTTCAGTACCTGGGAGTAAGAGTGAGCTCCTTCATATAGGACATTGTAAGGAAGAAATGGATTATGGGGTTATTAGCAGGGTTTTTGGAAGGCACAGGCAGAGTTCTCCAGAATCTCTGCATGTCTTCGGCCTCTCCTCTCAACATTGCAGCATGCCTTTTCTTTCTGGTGTGTTTCCATACATACAACTGTTAGTGAAGTTGTTAATTTTCTACCAGTGTAGAATTACGAAGTCTTAATTTCAGGTCAGGTGCAGGCATCTCTCAATAAGAATTTCTAGGCAATTGCTTTGATAAGACAGTTTTACTTCTAGAATCTACTACTCATTTCTTTCAACTGAGTTAATTTGTAGTGTTATTAAAATATTTTAAAAGTGAAAAGTGATTTTTTTAAAAAGTTTTTTTTAAAAAATCCACAATGTAAATGTAATAATAGTGAATAAATGTAGCAAACAAGACAATGTTCATAATTCAGTGTGTATACATGCTATTCTCTGCAGAATAACAGCATAATTCCTTTTGGTTTTAATATGGCATATTGACCTACTAAATGCAGCGTGAATAAAATTTTAATTAAGTTGGAGGCTTGTCGGCTTCATCATCATGGCTTAGGAAATGTGAGTCACTAGGAAAGGCTGAAAGTGTATCTGAGATTTGTATGACTTGAACATTAGTAAGTGAATGAAACAGTCACAGAGATGGATTTAAGTAATCATTGTGAATTAATTAGCCTAGCCCATCTACTTAAAATCTGCCTACTTCCTTTCTTTTATATCACATATGACATTCAGCCTCTTTATAGAGTCCCACAGGTAATCTCATAATTTTAGGTAAAATTTTTCAGGGTAGCAGGCACAATTCAGTTTACTGTCCTTCACTGGAGTAGGATGTACAAAGAAGGATGTCAGTCAGCAAAGGTTTCTTTTCTCATCCCTTGTCAAAATGATAAAAGACTCGTCTGCTGTATTCAAGGTTACCCATTCCTTTTTAACTAATCCTTTTTATTTCTGTCTAACTTAAACACAAGTTAAAAGTGGCTTTTGGTTTTCTGAAGGAGTGGAAGGCTAAGAGGGATAATGATAAGATAACCGTTATCTTGGACACACCCATCATCTAGTAAATAGTTCCTGATGCAGCTACATCGTCCTGTGCTAGTGAAATGCAGGTCTTTCTGTCAAGTTGAACTCAATGTACCTGCTGCTCCTGTGACCACTGTGCTGTCTAAGCAAACAAGCATTTGTTTCATATTTTCCTTTGTCTGCTTACTACTTGACTTTCTGCCACATACACCTTGCACGCATTTCTTTACGGTCTTTTATTTGACAGTGACCATTCTAGTCTCGTGCACCCCCACGCGCATTGGGTTTAGGGAAAGATACAAGCACTTGCCTCCTGACAAGCACATGGCACTCAAAAACATGGCCTGTGACTCATGGTCCCACTCCAGCTGCTGTTACTGAGCCCCTCACTCATCATACTGACACTGCCTTCCCTCCCCACCCCCGCCATTAGCTGGTTTTTCGGACGCACAACATTCCCACCCCAGGGACTGCCAACTGTGACTCCCACTTGCTCCAGTTGCAGACACCTGCATAAGGCAGGGATGTCTTAAGTCCCCCACTGTCTGACTCTAGTTGCTAGCACCAAATCCACTCAAGCCAGTCAGTCCCCTGCAGTAGCTGGCACTCTGGGCTCAAAGTCTGTAGGGCGGACCCATAGAGACGTTCCCAAAAGCTGTGGCCTCTCCAACTACTGATGCTGAGACCCTCGTTCACTCCTGTTGCTGGCACCACAGGCCTGGGAGCACCTACACCCCAAGTCTGACTCTAGTTGCTGACCCAGTGTCCACTCATGCTGGTCTTGCCAGTAGCTGGCACTTCTTGCAGCGCACACATACACATGGGATAGTGAGTGAGATTACACAGAGAGATAGCTAAGAAAGGATTTAATAAGAGGATAGGACAGACTCTAGGGATGAAGTGCAGGGCTCAGTCAGACAACCGTATTGACAGGCCTTGGCTTACATGTGACTGGCCCCTTTTATACCCCTTTTTGTCTTTTCTCCCCTTTGCTCTTCTTCAGTCCTCTTTCCCTGCACGTTTCATCATTAGCGTAGTTCTGCTGACCTGTCTCGAATCTTCCAAATCCTCATATTCTTCAAGTCCCCTCTTCTTAGGAGTTACAAAATCCAGGTGGCCCTCTCCAGAGCTGTGCCTGAAGTTTCTTAATGTCCCATTAATTACTAACTGGAGACTTAGGGTCTCCAGCATTGTCTCCTTTATCCAGATTCACACTTACTGAAAGAAGATACACTTTTCATATCAGACTAGTAACTATGATGGAACATACTGAAAAAGGTAAACTGCAATTCCATCGCTTTGTTTAGGTTTTCCCCAGATTTTTCACAAAGGCTATGTAGCTATTCAAAGTTCTTCCATTACAAAGAGGCTTTTGGGGAAAGTCATGATGAGGGAGACTAGATTTACTTCTGGTTTGATTGTTCAAATCAAAGTGTTTTGGCAGTTTCAAAACTCCCTCACCCAAGAATCAGTCCCTGGAGGGAAATATAAGACAATAATACCTTATGAGTAAGGGAAAGAAATTACAATGATGCTGTATTAATTTGATTGACTAGTCTCATTTTTACTGTAACCTTCTACTTGGGAAATCTGAGTTCTATCTTAACAAATTGCTCAAAACCTAAATAAGCGTAAAGGTACTGTTTACTTCAAATACAGAACAATTCTTATGTTAACGAGCAGTTAATCATTACTAGAGAAAATGGTGTCAGACTACATGGAGTGGGAAGACTACTTTGAATCCTGCATGTGTGAAAATTGACTTGCTTCTTTTTACAGAGGACTTAAGGACCTGGAATTAGACACACCTTCCATTGAGAAACGCTTTGCCTACAGTTTTCTTCAGCAACTTATAAGATATGTGGATGAAGCCCATCAGTACATTCTGGAGTTTGGTATAGTACTCCCTGTGCATTTTCTTAAGAATTACTGACTAAGACATTTGATATTATCAAAACAACTAGAAAGCTTCAAAAAAAAAAAAAAGACACATTCTTGGACTAGGAGTTTTCCCTTTAGTTTCTTATAGTTGACGAAAATGATGAATTTTGGAAAGTTATGTAGTTCACATATTCATTCCAGTATCCCATATTTACTCATCAGATGAAAAGTGTCCAACCAAAATTTATAATGACTTTAATTCTTTGAAAAAGAAAACTAGCTGCCCCCTTGCATTTATGTACAAATTCATAATCTCGCATATGTGCACATTAATATTTACTATTCACATGTAATCCCTTTTTCACAGAGCAAATTACATCAGTCATTTGTACCATTCTGAAATTTTCTCTGGAGGAGGAAGTTGAGTAGAGAAACCTCTTTAACAGACTCCCACAATGGGAATGTTCTTTCACAAATACCAGCATGTTTCATCAACAGTGCTATGAAGGAAAGGATATAGCTGTATCTGCTTTTGTTAAAGATTAAAAAAATAAGTTTAGTGACCCAAGTCAGCTTCTCACATGAGCAGTAAAAGCCAAAAAACCTAGTCAAATGCAGCTTCTGTGTGACCATGGGAGTTGCAATGTCACGTAACATATATTGTGCCTCACGTCTAGGCATAGATGCTGTAATTGACAGCATTAATGGCAGGAACAACAGGGAGATTGAATAAATCAATGCTTATCCAAAAGTCTATCTAGTTTTAAAGTGAAAATTATCAAATTTATGAATTATTATAAAATAGCAAAAGTCTGTCCTTGGTAACTCATTGGGTTACTTCTGCTGCTAATACCTGATTATCATGGCTTTGTTCTACTTAATTATATAGATTTGGCATAACTACAAGAACTATAATGAATAAATACCAAAACACTGGTGGAAAAAATACTGTTTATCTTAATATTGGTTAGTAAAAAGAAGGTAATAAATAAAGGATAAATAGTCTGGGAGCTGTACCTGATTATGTCTGTAAAGAGTATTTGATTTTTATGATAATGGGGGAACTGAAGCAATTTTAATTTCAGTTCGGTAGTTCTAACCATTAATTTTGTTCTTTAGACAAAGTCCACAAACAGGTAGTGAAAATTTGGTAATTCTGTTTCCCCTGTGAAGAACTGGGGAAAGGTGTTACACTGATACCTGAGTTTAGGCTTCCGAATAACTACAAAAATACAAATATAGGGCCAGATTTTCATCTCACAAAAATATCCATATCTCTTTGGACTATCAAATGTCTAGACTTTTATGAAGATTTGTATAATTTTTCTTTACACATTTGCTGTAACTTTTCATGAGGGAGTCATAAAATGACACTTTAATTAGTGTGTATACTGTTTGTGGTATCTTAAATCTACACCTAAAGATGACCAGTTTTTGTTTATAGTGTACACTTTCTAAGAAAAATGCAGAGTAGACTGTAACTAAGGGTATATGACAGGGAGCTTAATTTTCTTTTCTCTGCAGATGGTGGCAGCAGAGGCAAAGGAGAGCATTTCCCATATGAACAAGAAATCAAGTTTTTTGCCAAAGTACAGTATATCTTTGCTTATTCTTTGTCAACATAGTAAGTAGTTGAAGTGAGAAAGCATTTGTTAGTGAATGTGATTATTGTTAGTTGCACTTCTCTGTGTTAAGTTCATTATTTTATTAATTAAAAATGTAATAAAAATAGCTTGAAAATACTTTAGTACGAAGTATAGATGAAAAAATTACAGGACTGTATTCTTATTCTCATTATTTCCTTCCTTCGTGATATGCAACTACTCATAGTATGTTATTCATAACTTCCCTATATTTTCTGTTGACTGGCTTAGTCTAATTCTGAAGATTTTTCTCTTGTAATCTTCAGGCAGATAAATGTGAGCAATAGTTATTGGAATTAACATAGCTATGTAATCTTTCCTCATTTTAAAACCATGCTGATGTTTCCATCACGGAGTCACAGCATGGCTGAGGTTGGAAGGGCCTTCTGGAGGTCATCTAGTCCAACTTCACTGCTCAAACAGTGTCACCTAGAGCAGGTTGCCCAAGACCATGTCCAGCAGGTTTTTGAATATCTCCAAGGATGGAGACTCCTCAATCTCTCTGGGAAACCTGTGCCAGCTCTCAGCCTCTGGTCCTGTCATGGGGCACAACTGAAAAGAGCCTGGCTCCATCTTCTGTACACCCTCCCTTCAGATATTTATACACATTGATGACATCCTCCTTGAGCCTTTTCTTCTCTAGGCTGAAGAGTCCCAGCTCCCTTAATCTCTCCTCATTTGAAAGATCCTCAAGTTCCTTAATCATCTTTGTGGCCCTTCACTGGACACTCTCTCCAGTATGTCCATGTTTCTCTTGCACTGAGGAGCCCAGAACCAGACACAGCACTTCAGATGTGGCCTCACCAGTGCTGAGTAGAGAGGAAGACTCACCTCCCTGGACCTGCTGACAGTGCTCTGTCTAACGCAAACCAGGATGCTGTTGACACCTTTGCAGTGAAGGTGCATAGTTAGCTCGTGATTGGTTTGCTGTCCACTGAGACTCCCTGGTCCTTCTCTGCAAAGCGCTTTCCAGCTGGTTAACCCTCAGTGTATACTGGTACCTGGGGTTATTGCTCCCCAGGTGCAGGACTTTGCACTCCTTGCTGAAAGTCATGAAATTCCTGTCAGCCCAATTCCCCTTTCTGTGTCAAGAAGGTTTTGCATGGTATAGATTAAGGAAATCTGCTTATGCCTTTTGCATGTAAAAGCTTGTATGGTGTCTGCATATTCAAAGTGCTTTTTGAATTCATTATTGAATAAGCAGAGGCAGCTGTTTGCAGCATTTTCAAACCCTAATATCCTTGAAGTAAATTGTAATATCAATACCTTACAGTACTTGCATGCGGTACTATTTGCCAAGTCCATTGCCTCAGAAGCTAGCATTCCACCGTCTTTTGAACCATGCTCCTAAAAGGAAGCAATTTCAGATTTTCTTATTGGCTGTTCATTTTGGATCTCCTCCTGGCTGACACCTGCTGTGGGCACTAAGTAACGGTCACCACATGAAGTAAACAGGAGAACTGTGGACAAGCCCTTAATAAGCGAGGATGTTTTGGAAGTTTTATTTAATAGCATCTAGAATTAAGTGCTGTTAGTGCTCTGACAGTTGTAGGAGAATTTTTCTTAAACTGCATAAAATGGCAGGAACAGCAATAGTTATGTCTGGGTATGTGGTACTGGAAAAATCTTAAATTGTGAGATAAAATGAAATTATACTTTGTTTTGCACTCCTCCTCCAAAAAAAAAAAAAATCACAGATCAAGTCCCAGAAATAATGTAATTTTTTTTCTGCTGCCTTTCCTGATGACATTTGAAGTGCCTTGAATATTAAATAAATTTGAAGAGGAATAGACGTTAAAGAAAAAATACATGGAGATTGTAAAACAGAAAATACTTTCGAAATCTCTGTCTTTAATTGTAACTTACAAAGAGTAATACGGAATATAGTAAAGAAAGCCCTGAGATAACCACTTCTTTCTGATGTAATTTCAGGTTGTGCTCCCTTTGATTGATCAGTATTTTAAAAATCATCGCCTGTATTTCTTATCTGCAGCAAGTAGGCCTCTCAGCAGTGGAGGCCATGCCTCTAATAAAGAGAAAGAAATGGTGACAAGGTAAAACTTAAAATAATATTAATGTGTATGCATATGTGTGTGTGTCTTTAAAGAACAGCAGTTGACTGTGTGAAAGTGAAGAGTGGGAGGCGGAGAAATATCTTTATGAACGTGCAATTAAACTTTTTTCACTTTCTTTTCCTGTTAGGTAAATTCATTATATAAAATGAAGAGAGGAGTACAGAGTAATGATTATATGCTGTTTTAAAGGTAGTGATGATGATTTTAGCATGCAGGGAACTTAAGTTTAGCATTATGTGCGACAGTACATCAGTTGCACAGTCTGTGGCACAGGTTGTACAATCATGTATCAGTTTTCACTGCTGGAAATAGGTATATACTGAAGTCATTATTCCTGTGAAAATTTAGTGGTAGATTTAAAAGCCAAACTTATTTTTAACTGAGTTTTGGTATCATTATTACTGTCCACCATAAAAAGTAAAAATGAGTGAGTTGCATTCTTGCTGCACTTTGGTTTTCTACATAGTAATAACAGTACTAATATGACAGAAATATCCATTTGATCCTTTCTCTGAAGTTATCCACTTTTTAGATCATCTCTCTAAGATATTTTTTCTACAAGCTACACACTTCAAGCTTCACACAGGACCTGCTGCATACCTGTAATGTACAGGTATTATGGTTGCCAACTGGGTTCCTAGGGTACTGAATCATGCAAAACTGAATTGTTGTTCTTTAAGGCTGACAGCCAATTGATGGTCATACAGATATATGTGGGGTTTGCAAGATTCTGTGAATACTGAGTGAAGTTTCTAGCAACAATAATAAGCATAAGTAAGTAATGGCTGTCTTGACCCTGTGTCATCTCATGGACTAATTTGATCTGGCAGCTTGGCTGAATGGCATTCTTCGAAGAATTAAAAAACTTTATCAAAATGCATGCATCTAGATAATTCTCCACTCCGAGCTGCTCTTTTTCTGTCTGTCATGTCCTGGATAACAATATTTGCACAGTTGTTAAGTCATGCCAGTAAACCGCATACTTCTGGAATATGTCAAACATGGGTAGATCAGCATACATACTGCATAGATTCATGACTTCTACACATATGCTGTCTAACTGTGTCAGATTCCTGAACATGTAGCCCAGCCAAAGGATCAGAGCTGCTGCCATACTTGAGTTACTCGCTATCCAGAAGTGTGGACCAAAGGGAAGAAAAAACACATGCAAGGAAACCTTGGATGAATGATAGCTATAAGCAGTGCTATTGAGCAGTTTATTTCTTAATTATCAAGACACAAAACTTATAGAAACTGCATTATATGCTCCATTTCCTAAAGGGTTGTTTTGGCTCATTTTAGTAGATTTCCAACATTATTTTGTGGTGGTTTGTTTGTGTTGTGTCCCGCCCCCCCCCCCCCCCCCCCCAGTGTTGTAGGGAGTTTGCCAAAGCTAAATTCTGGATTTTCTGGTGAGTTTTCCCTTTAGATTTGTTTGAGTGCAACTCATACGTAGGATTTTTTTAGCTAAGGGCAGTTCCTGGCTGCTTTCTTTTTCCAATGAAGAGGAGCTTGCATTCATTAAGCTATGGAAGAGTATAATTTGGGATATTGATAATGCAGTGACAGTGTTAACAAGTGCAATAACCATTCTGTGTTTAGCAAATACATTAAATTCGGCTCTGTTTTGTGGGCAAATACGGGTCAGACCTCTTCCTGAAATATGGTGGCATTCTATTCCATCTTATTTGTAACCAGCCTCTTTAGGATTGGGCTTTTTGCATTTCTCATCCATTAGACCATCTTACAAGTCCTTGTACTACTTCACTTGTATAAAATTAGTTCTGGACATCAATCTAAGTACTGGCCATTTGAACGTTTTAATTTATTTATTTAACCTAAAGTAATTTCACTGGAGGTAGTAGGTTCAGTCTGACTTTGTGAAAACACAGCATGTGCTGAATGCTACAGTCAGTTGAGTAACATTTGCGTGTTAAAAAAATAAGATTGTGAGCTATTTAATGTCTTCGTTGGAATGGACGCAAGATTTATATGATGCTAACATGCTTCTGTGCAGCTTTTCTTATTGGACTGGGTGAACCAGGATCCTCTTAAAAGAATATATAGTATATGTCTGCCTCATGGAATAAAAAGTAAACAGAGATCAGTGAACATGCACCAACCAGACTAATTTCTAAAATAGAGCAGTTGCTGTTGCTATAGTGGATCACTGTGCACTGGCAAATTAGCTGGATTCAACACCACGTTAACCAGGCTGTTCTGATTCTGGACATAAATGTTTCCATTTGGCATCATGCTCTTGCCTGTCAATGGAACAAAATGTCCAGATCTCATACATAAACTGTGCAGACATGCCTATGGTGTCTTTTGCTTTTAAATCAGAGGTTGACAACTAGCCTGCGTGCCTAGTAATTAAATAACTTAATAAAATGACATGATATTCTTCATGTCATTTGTCATAGATGAGGGGTTTAGCAGCATCAAAAATAACACCAAAATTGATGTTGCTCTCCAAGAAAATTCTCAGACTGAACTGGATTATGAAGATTGAGCATAACCCCTCCTAAATCTGGAGGCCAGGTCAGTTTGGGTAGGACAGTGTGCTCTCACTCCTATGAATTAACACAAAACTTCATTCTTCATTGTTCTGAATGGCGCACTGCTCATCAGCACAGGAAGTAATTCAAATGTGTGAAATGAAATCATTGATCATATCCATTTCTGTTGGTTTTTAACCATGTAATAGGCTATTTTTCATGTTAAGCAATGTTTAAAAAGCAATGTGTTTGAAAAGACATTCTCATGGTGTTCAAGATGACAAGATCCAAATTGGACTAGTTAAACTTTTGCCATCAAACACTTCAATTAATCTGATTTCCTTATCTTTTGTTTTCAAATTGTCAGTGGTATCCTGAATCGCGCTCTGACCACATTTTACTTCTTAAAGCTTTGATGGTTATTTCTTTGTGGATTATCATATAGGACGCTTTTATATTAATTAGCTTTGCTTTTAAATTTTTATTTTTGTTTCTTTAATTACAATATGTGCTTATTTAACCATGTTTGTTAAGGATATGCACTTAAAAACTCTTTCTTTAGTACTCTGTCCCACATTCTGCTCGGATAATTGATTCTTTCTGCGTGACATCATGTTGCTTTTCCTGCTCATATATCAGCTGTTATTTTTTCTTTCTTCTCCCCCCCCTCCCTTCCCTTATTTTTTTCCTTTTCCCTTCTCTTCTCTTTTATTTTTCTTTTGTCTTCAGCCTGTTCTGCAAACTTGGAGTTCTTGTCAGGCATAGGATTTCACTGTTTGGTAAGGAGACCCTTGACAAATACTAGCATGGCCATCACTTGGTTTTCTTTGCCATTTTTGCATTGTGTTAAGTACTGCTTTGTTGCATGCTGCATGGCTGAAATGCATGGTCTTCACAGACCACTAATCATTTAGGCTGGTAGATCACAGAATTTATTAGGTAGAATAAAAAGCTTTTTGTAGTTATCAATTTGAGGGGTTTTGTTTAGTTTTCTGCGTGTCTTAATACCTGGATTTCATTATCCTATGAAAGAATTTTGCTGAGAGAATTATAAATACTATTTTTTTATTTTATTCTAAATCATTTGGGAAAAACAGAGCATCAGAACTGCACATTTGTATTGGAAAGTCATCAAGGAAAATTTGTGGTGGGCTGAAATGCTTAGTGATGTTCTGTGGAATTCTTAACTATTCCCAGATGTGCTTGACTCCACATACGCATGTATACTATCTTTCTGGTATTATGTGAATCTAGCAGGAGCTCGGTGTTTGTCTTATGCCATGTGAAAATCACTTAATTGAAGTAAATTTGAAGTCTGTATCAAGTATATACATGATATGTAATGTGTGGCACAGTCATTTGCTCTGCAATTTTTTTCTTATACCATGATGATAGAATAGTTGAAATAGTACATCCTATGCATATATAGCTTCTGTGGATGGATGCATTGCAAACTTCAGCATCTATGAACATACCAAATTGGGTAATTATCTAGTGAATTAGAATGTGATTAAGATAACGTGCATCTAACTCAATTCCTACATATTTCATTCAATTTGAAGGGGAGGGACTCGCTGCATCAGTGTGATGTTTAAAAGTTTACAGACTGTTACGAAAATTATTAAACTGAGAAGATAAATCGGAAGTTATTTTGGGATATCGCTTTTAAATATGTTTTGGGATGAACTGAGTGGATTTGCCTGTAAAGCCAAAAGATCATAGGAGAAATGGAGTTATTTCTGCAGCAGTGTGGCATTGTTGCATCTTTTTCTGAAGGGTGGACTATGTCACAAACGTGTATATAAACTCTGTTCTGTACCCTATGTTGTTCCTTCAAAGAATGAACTAGCTCAGGTATACTATTAAAATTTTGCAAATCTTTTTTGTTATCATGTGAATTTGTTTTTCTGACTCTTTTTTCTAAAATGAGTAACAGTTGAAGTTAAAAATTTAAGTCAATGTAACTTTCTTTAGTACTAAAGAAAAGACCTTTTTGATTCCACATCTCAACTTGCTTATTTCCTGTTGTTTGGCTGGGTTCAAGTGGTAGAAGGAGATAAGTCAGATGGGATCAGATGAGTATTCACTATGGCTACAGTCTGGTTTTTAACTTTTTTCCTAGTGTGCAGTAACTAACAGAATGTAAAATCTTTAAGCCAACACAGGAGTGTACTGTAGTTTTTCCATGAGTTATAACAAGGTCATCATAAGACTATAGAGCTTGGTCATTTACTGTGGACCTACTAACTCAAATCAAAGTCACCTTACAGTTTGCCTTACCTTGATGTTGTGTTAGAAAACCTGATCAAAAGAATTGCAGTTACTCCAGCAGAGACAAGGCCTATATAGAAGAGGGGAAAGTGCTCATGGGGACAGCCTCCGAGCACAGCTGGGGCCTAGAAAGTTATTAGTGTGTTTTGGAGGCATCTTGAAGGAGCAAGAGTTGCTCAATAATAACCTTTGTGGATCGTGGGGAGTTTGCTATAACAAATAGCAAAATGCCATATAGTTTTGCTATATAGGTATTTTATATTATTGTGAATTTGAATGGTACTTTTGAAGATACAGCTGCATGTATGAAAGTCATTAGTAAAAGTCATGTAGCTTAAGCTATATACATAAGTCTTGATAAAATGGGAAATTAAGCATCCAGAGTGAATTTAAACAGTTAATCAGATATGATAGCTAAGTTCATCATGGAATTATTCTTTCTTTACACTGTGAAAATAGACCCCAATAATTTACTGTTTGAGAGGTGTAGCTGTGCATCAATGAGACTGTATTGATTTACTTTTATTATTATTAGTGGGATGAATTTGAAAGATTGTAGTGAACAATTTTGGGGAACTGAGCATTTGAATTTATATTTTCTCAATTTTAAAAAAAATTTATGTGACTAGTTTGATTCACTTTTTATATTGTTTAAATCTCCAGTAAGGCATTCTTTCTATGTAAGTATTTAAGTAATTCTCAAAAAAAATAATCTTCATATTGGTAATACACACCCAAGTAATCTGAAAAAAAATTAGCTAAGACATCAGATAAGAAAGGCCTGGTTCTCTCACTCATTTTGGGGAACTTAGAGAAATTAATCAGAGGAGTTCCTAAAAAGAAACAGAAGGCTTTCTCTGCCTACGACATCCTGAATTTATAAGTGTCCTCCCAGTAAGGCATCCTGGAATCAATATCTATAGCACTTCTGCAATACAGCAACAGTTCTTCCCTCCTGATATAATAATACAGCTTTCTAAAATATATAGGACTGCACCTCAGACTATTACAGAAACTCAGTTGTGCAGTTCATGGGATCAACTGTATTTGTAATACATGATGAACGGTGATCCAGCTGTCAACCTGATATTTATACTAGCTCCTCGGATACTTTTAGCATTAAAACCTCTTGAACTCATGGGACTTAGTATTTGATTAACTTCACCTTCTATTGTTTTGAGCTATGTGAAGAGTTCCTTTAAGGAACAGCTCTTGTTTCATTTTTTATCCTGTTGGATTGTAATTATCATCTTCTCCCCTTTCATGATGCAACAGATATTTTATATGCTGCACATTCATTTCTACATTAGAGTTTTTTGTATCTAGTTTCCAGACTTCTGAAAAACAAGAATATTTTTAATTAATAAAAGAAAGACTATTTTTAATTTAATGAAGGTACCTATATACACTGTGAAATATTGGCGATAGTAATAAAACTAATTTCATTAAAAACCCCCTCGTTTTAGGTTTCATTACTCATTTTAAAAAAAAAAGATGGCTTTCTGAAATTGACTTGTGACCTCAGTTTGGAAGCACAATGATTCTTGAAATGTTCCATTTAAAAGGATTTTTTTTTTTTTTTTTTGAGTTTGAACTGGTACGTTAAGGTAAAATATTAAAAAATACTATTTTTTTTGGTAGGTTTTTGGTTTAGAAACACAATGAAAAGAACTGAATTCATGACATTGAACAAAAGCAAGACACAGAATTTCCACTGAACCTAAACCTGTCTTTCATAGCAAGTTGCATTTTCTAAGGTTCTGTAACAAATACTGCCTGAAGGAGACATTCCAGAAAAGAAGTTTCATAATTTTGAAAGTCTGTTTTTAGTATCACATGGATAAAACTGGCTAAACTCTAGTATGTTAATCAGTTTAGATTGAAGGGGCTGCATTTATGAATTCTGCTCTGATATCCTAGTTTGTTGAACAAACCACCCCTGCAGTATCTGCTAGAGGGATTTGACTAAAGCTGGTCTGATTTTCAGAATAACTAGATGTATTTCTGACCCTTCCATCTGGTTGCAATATATGAAGGACCTCATTCCTGATAAATACGTGGCTCTTGAAATGTGTCTACGTGGTATAAATAGATTGCTAATGTAAATTTTCCAGAAACTGCAGTATGCATCTCTATGCACTGTATTGTGCAATGTATACACACCTGCACAGCAAATAAGAAGATACTATTTCATGACAGTCTAAGTCTGGGTTGCTTTGAGTACTTTCCTCCATCCCTGCTGTCATTAGCACTTTCTTCTTCATCAGCACTGGCGTTTGTCTCACCACAGCAGTAAAAAGTAAGGAAAAAAAGTAGGACCTGACAAAAAAGTTAATCTTTTGGGGTCTTTTTTTTTTTTTTTGGTAGGATTTTTTTAGACCACCTCAGCTTTCTCATTTGCTCACTATATCATTGCATGAGCACCAGTGCAAAGAGGGTGAGGCTGCCTGGCCAGGGGCAGCTGTGGAAGCTGGGGTTCAGGTTTGTTTAATTTACTGTGGATGAACACCATAGCAATACCTCCTAATTCGATAGCGTAGAACAACATTCTCAGTGCTGCAATAAGCCTCTCAATCTTCGCGATTTATCTTTTTAAGTCTCTATTTCACTGAGACAGCTACTAATTATTTTAGTTGTATGTTTTGCCTATATTTTCAAGTGAAATAACCAGCAGTGAGAATATGTAGTACACTGTATGAAGATGACAGTGTTTTCAGAAATCTATCTCAAACATTCAATTTGTTTCTTCTTTTCTTTTTTTTTTTTTTAATTAAGAAACTTTAAATATATAGAGAAGCAAGAAAAGGTATTTTCATTTTTGCAGGGATTTAGATTTTTTTTTTTTTTTTTAATTAGATATATTAAATAAGCTGTGGGTCAAATTTGTGTAGCCTAAATCTGTCCTGGATTTAAAAAGTCAGCTTAGAGGTAGTTTGTACATGGCAACATCTTGGGATGTACATATGCATACAAGGCATGTTGTGTGTAAGTTCTCTTTTTACCCACATAAGTGTGAAAAAAATAATTGATTCTGGGAGATGCGTATTATGTCAGAGACTGTTACTCATGTGGGCCACACCTGATCCTGCTATAAATGGCTGCAGCCTATTGGTAACAGCCAGGAGCTAACCTTTTTGATTTTATATAAATGTTCTCTTCGTGCAATAGCAGCTTGCGAAAGTGAACAGCTTTTATGTTACTGAGGGGGGAAGATAAATGTTCAGATAAACTTGAATCAATTAAAGTAAAAGTTACATAACTTAAATGAAAACCAGACAATACACTGCAGCTCTAATTAACCCCACATTTAAGTGCTTCCATCTTGACTGCCTCAGCTGTTTAATGAGAGATGCTTTACTGCCTCTAGTTACTGCATTTGTGTAAACAAGGCTAAGACAATAAACTGCATGTTTTTTAACTTGGATATTAAAATTATGCAGAAGTTCAGTTGCTCTTCTGCTGTGTCATTTACTCTTTCATTAAAACCAGAGATACAGTTAGCAGAGTGTAGGTATGCTATATAGTATGCTCAGCTTAATTGGTGGATAATTTTCCTCCCTGTTTAGGAAATGATGCAACATCAATAGTCAACTGTCTTCACATACTGGGCCAGACCTTGGATGCAAGGTAATCCTGAATATATTTTCTAAAGTATGAAGAAAATCATTTAAGAAAATATTGTGCAGTCAGATTTGGGCTACCTGTGCAAGGCTACAGAATTTGAAGAATTTGTAGCACTGAAAAGAATTCCCATTGCAAAGTGGGTAATTACTAGTTAATTACTAGAGGTTGGCAGGATAATATTTGTAGATTACGCGGAACTTCAGTTTGGATCAGTGGTGTCCAGGAACTGCTGGCTGTTAGTTCATCTGGTTTTAATCATGTGACCATCCCAAAAACACAATAACATTAGAAATATTTTATTTTGCTTACACTGTTTAATAAAAAAATTCAGGAGTTAAATACATGTGGAGTGCAGCAAATCTGTCTCATAGAATGTCTGTGTTGTCTGAAGTTAATTCAGGTTCTAATTTGAACAAAAAAAACCCCTTGACATCAAATTTAGTCGTACTTTTTAAGTTAAATTGAGCTGCTCGAGCCATTGTGAGGTTTATGTTTGAGACAGTCTTGAAATATTGAAGGTTAATATGTTGCTTTTCATCAAATATACGGTCAACTGTCTGTACTGATAGTTGACTTTTAGATCTTTGTGGTTGTGAAACAAAACATAGTTTAAACTACCTCTGTGGTAATTTAAGATAACTTTTTTTCACTTTGCATTTAATCTCAAAGAATTGACTGGATTACATGCAGATAGTTCTTTTTACTCAGTATCTTCGCAGTGGCTTAAATGAACAAATTTTACTTCCCATTTGCTATGGGGTAGAGTTGTGATCGTGGTCAATTAATATGGCTCAGCTGTTGCATGGTAATCCTTTATGTTGCAATATCTTGGGGTTTTGTCATAAATTGTCCATGCGCTATGTAATCATACAGATGGAATACAGATACAGGTGGAGGTCACCAATTCAGCTCTTGGTAGAGATGTAAAAATAGCTGCAGACGGGGATTCATGGAGGTTACAGGGAAGGTTGAAATTATTGCCATTGAAACTCTGTGAAAAAAAAAAACAAACAAAAAACCTGGACTGTTACACAATTTACAAAAGAATTTCAGCTGGATTTATTTCACGCATGCCTAAATGGATACTTTCCTTTAAAAAAGGATCTCCGTAATTAAGCTTGTTAAAACAAATAAGGCGATAATTCTCCTGGATTATATCATTACATAACTGATTATGGTGTTATAGTTATGTAATCAATGCATTTATTTATTTAGTTAGTTAGTTAGAACCAGATTTGGGTGTTTTTACTCATTTCTTTCTGATGCCCTTATTCTGGAGGCAGAAATATGACTGTCATGGTTGGGACGACTTTCTGAGTTCTAGCTTGAGATTGTCCTCAGAGTCATAAATTACAGATTTACTCATTCTTCTTTTTTGTTAGGTGCTTTTTTTCCATTTGAAGGCAAATGAATCACTTAATTTATAAATTTAAAAAGACTTTATTTTCTCAACAGGAAACCAGATAAAATATCCTCGTGTTCTGCAGGATACCTATGAGATGTTTTTTCAGTAGGTTGTTCTGCTGTGAGAAAATTTTACAATATCAAAAGATGAAAGATTTTTCTTCAGATCATTATTATCTATAATGAGCCGAGACTAGGCTTTATTCCATGCTTGTATAATAGAATATTCTTTTTTATTCTTTTTGCACGCTATATACAGGACTGTGATGAAAACTGGTCTGGAATCTGTTAAGATGGCATTGAGAGCATTTTTGGACAATGCTGCCGAGGATCTGGAGAAAACAATGGAAAATCTTAAGCAAGGACAGTTTACACACAGCAGAAACCAGCCAAAGGGAGTTACACAAATCATTAATTATACCACCGTTGCTCTCCTACCAGTGCTATCTTCATTATTTGAGCATATTGGACAGCACCAGTTTGGGGAAGATTTGATATGTATGTATTATTTAGAAGTGCCATGACACTAAAGTATCTGTAATGTCACATAGTAAGCATTACTAGACTCTCAGTTCTATTAGAGAAGGACAAAGGCTATGTCATTTTGATAAAATTGTAATTGATTTAATCAAACATTTGCTGTAATCGAGAACAGTCTGGAGGTTTTAGTGGACTCTCGGTAAACATTGAAGCAAATGTGGCTGTGATTAGACAGTCAGAAGGCTCGATTTTGTTTATAACTTTACCACAGATTTTCTGTGACTTTCTTCTTGTTTGAAAAGTTACTTTGTAGAAGTTAACTTGTCTTTGCTCTGTCTATAAAAGAGGTTATACTACAAGAATGATGTTATTCTGTCAGATATGCACCTTGACTTAGTTTCAGTGAGTGGGGAATTTGCGTGGGTGCATCTTAGATCCTAGGGAAAAATGGAAGGAGCTCCTGAAGAATTCAGGCACCAGAGAAGGAAGAGTGTATGAGACTGTGAGATTACATAATTGGAATCCAGTTATGGCAGATTCGGTGTCTTTTATTTTCCCAAACACAGTCTCTGCAAGACAAAGTTTTGCATTCTGCAACGCAAAACTTTAATTTTATGGATTTTAGGAACTCCCCAGGAATTCTGCTGTCCAGGCTGCACTAAAGGAGGCAATTCTGCCCTGTATAGCTAACTCAGTTATGGAAATAACTGAAAGAAGGAAGAAAAGAATATAAAATTATATTTTTTCTCTTTTTACAATCTGGAAATATTTAAAATAGCATTGAGAGAACTGTTTTTGAAAATTTGGATTTCTGTTGATGGATTTGAATGTGATGAGACGTAAACATCCACTTTTCTCATTAAATTATGTCTTTAAAATTCAGGAGTCTCTGACAGCATCCAGGAAAGTCCAATGTGGAGTTCACATACATCACTTGTTCATAATAAACCACTTTTTCAGGTGCCAACATGCTCACGCCTTTTTGATTACATGCGTGTAATTTTTGATCTGTGGTATTCCGTGTTGTGGTACTTAATAATTAGCCTTTGATACTTGCTTACTTAAGTTGGTATTGTTAATCAGCTATTCTACATACGTCACACTGGTATCAAACACCCAATTTAGAATTCATAAACTGAGAAAGAGCAATAAATTGTGCCTACTAATTTTGTCTAGAGCATAGTTGGAAAGGCTAATTTTTCTTACACAAAACTTCACTTTACATCTTGTTAAGAATAAGATGATCTTATTTGTACTACTCTGATGACAAGCGTCTTGACCTGGTGCTTGTACGTAAGAGTATTACTGCGTGTACAGAGTGCTCCATGGTGTCATGTACAAAGATGGGTCATTGTACCTGAGCTTACCCTTATTACATAAAAATACTCAACTCTGACATGATTCAAACTAAAATCACAGTATAATAAAGAACCAGGCTACGTAGCTTTGATATTGCAGGCTCTCCCAGCCCCTTAAGTCTTAGTTCTATTTTACTTCCAACATTTCATTGCCCATTGATGGAATATAGCACTGTGGGAAAGACTAGAAAAAATACCTATGGAAAGAATGGGAGTGTTGTCCTTCTTGATGGTACTTACACTGTTGTTACACTATCACTGCAGATTACGTTGGAAAAGCATTTTTTCAGATAGATGTTAAGATTATTCTCACATTTTTGTGACTGAAATATTTGATAATTTCAAAACATGTTTTGGTGAAATATTCATTAAAACTAAAGGTTTATTTATCTTTTTAATCATTTGTCAGTCTGCAGTGTAAATTAAGTACATGCTATTAACTGGTATCGGTGTCTAAATTTTTAAAAATATAAACTGTGATTAAAAGAACTAAATATCTGTTTAACAGACTGCCTTTCTTTCGTAATGTATTTTATATAGTGGTGTTACATTTGGAAATCAGTTTGTTCCCTAATAATTTTTTTCACTTTCAGCACTTTATTTGATTTCCCATGAAACTTTCTTAAGTGTTACATACAAACTAGAAAAGATTAATTAACACATTTTTTTGTAGCTATTGAATTAATAAATTCTCAGATTATGCAATCAGATACTATCTGTAAAGAGTTGGTATGCTGTTAATTTCAGAAACTTAGTGCACTAGTGAAATATGATTACTGTCTTAGCTGGTAACTTGGTAGTGAAGTAAATTGAAGTTTTGAGTAAAGACTATGGCGCTCAGTGCTCAGAAGACTTTTTGTATTTAGAAAGTGGTTTCTGTGGATTGACTTTTATAGCTTAATATTATTAATTCAGTTATTTTCAAAATAAGTGTATTTTAAATCTACAGAAATGTCTTGCAGAGAAAAATTTCTTTATACCTTTCATTTTCTTCTCTTTAGTGGAAGATGTTCAGGTCTCCTGTTACAGAATATTGGCCAGTTTATATGCTCTGGGAACCAGCAAGAGTATCTATGTAGAGCGGTAAGAAGAAAAAATATTCCTCTATTTTTAATATTTATATTTAGTCTTTAGATTAACGAATATACAGTCCAGACATGAATATAGGAAGAGATTATTGTTGGAAAGATATCTTAAGAGAAAAAAGGTACTCGGATATTAAGCGGAATGAAGCTGCATTTATTATAATACACTTGAAATGTTCCTTTATGTTTGTCAAAATATATTTCTTGATTAAAACAAAAATTACAAATAAAATTATCTGACTTTACAATAAATATCACTTGATTTGAGGTTCAACTTGGGAATTGTACAAATATGTCATTCAGCTCCGCTATTGTTATAATTCTTCCTTATATGTTGTTTAACTGTGATGAATATTTCTTTCTCATTACCCTAATTTTAATTCAGTTTGTCGCACATACAGCACTACTTCTTTTCTAGCTCAATTACCCAGGGAAATGAGGCTTTATAATTGCTTTTTTTGTGCGTCTGTGTATCTGCTAACCTCACTCCAAGTTACATCTGGTAAATCCTATTCGGCCAAAAAATAGAGGTACCTAGATAATTCAGTTCTTAAAACTGGGAAAGCTAAACAGAACTCATACATTTCAGGTATTGTCAGCAGTAACCTAGGAAGTTCATGTATCTGTACAGTTTAGCAGGTTTTTTTGGAAGTTCATGGGACTCCTGGATTTCTGTCATCTGTGTGGCTTAGCTTTCTCAGGATTTCTTATATATCTAAAATCTGCTCTGATCAATGGAATTGGGAATCAGAAAGAAGAGTTTTAAAGGTCCCCTGAAGGACCCAAGTGAAATGACAGGGGATTACTCACTTCTTCCTAGAGACAGGCTTTTTACAATTTTGACACACTTAAAGAATTTTTATTATCAAATAAATGTTGTCATATATTTGGAGAAGCAATGTTTTTGTGCAAAACTTTCAGAGTGATTAATCAGTAGAAGCAATTTTCCTCTCTCTAAAGAACTTGACTTTCATGCTAGACCAATGTTTGATTATTACTATTTCTCAGGAAAAGGAAATTATATCACTCGATGATAGTTGTTGTTGGTCTCTTGGTCTATTCAGTAGCTTTTTCTTAATATTAGAGATTATAAAGTCAGTAAAGATGAGAGGAAAGTAGTAGAATGGAAGGTATTGTTATGATGACTTCGGGTTTTCCCTGCATTTGCTCTTAGCTAAGTAGGCCACCTTTTGACATTTTATGTCTTAACATTTCGTTCATATGTTAGCAGAGAGTTGCTGGACTTCAGTTTCTCTTACCTGTTCTTGTGTTGTTGATCCTAATAATTAGGGGCTTATCTCTTTGAGATGACCTCATCTTAAAATAAGAATAAGGCTGGTATACAACTACCCTGAGGTGTAGTCAGACATCAAAGATATGTGTACTTAATGATGTTTGTTCATTCACAGGCAACGATCAGCATTAGGGGAATGCTTGGCCGCTTTCTCAGGTGCCTTTCCAGTGGCTTTTTTGGAAACTCATTTGAACAAACATAATATCTACTCCATTTACAATACCAAGAATGCGAGAGACAGAGCAGGTATTTCCATAAACTCCCATGATGGTTACGAAAACACAATTTCACTATAAATGCTGCCTGCCTTAATATATGTATTTTTGTATACATCTTATAGTGCAAGAATTTTCTTGTAATCTCTTGACTGTATTCCTTTCCTAAATCAATGGGCTCAGTCTGGTAAAACAGGTCATTTTACATTTCTAAAGATATCAATGTTTTCTTTTTGAGATACCATTCTTAAAGTACCACTTTGGAATAAATTCATTGAAGAGACTTTACATAATTTTAGTATCTCAGATATTATGTCTTTGGTGATAAAATTATGTATTCTAAGAAGTAACTTTAGTTCCTCAGTTTTCATATGCAATATGGGTTCCTAAAACAAGCATTCTTGAAACTGCAGCAGAATAGCTTTGCCTGTATTAAGTACATAATATACCCTTAGAAAGTAAATACACTGCAGAGTAGTATGTAAATGGTTTTTAATTTGTTTGCAATACAAGACAGTACAGATACTTTCCAGTAACATTATGGATGTTTATTTTACATATACCTTTTTATTCCATTCTGAAACTTTTTTTTGGCTAAAACATGGTTGTTGACTAAGGTGATATGCACTACTTGTTCCTACGGCAAATAGAAGTTCCAGTAGAACTGTACAAATTTTTCATATATGCTGAGTATGAATTATATCACACATATGTATAGATGACAGTGTAAAAGATGCCAGTTTATAATGGCATTCATTTTATAACTTCACCTTTGTTTTTAAAAAAGGGTGTATACTAGATTTATTCTTCAAAGAGCTTTAGTATCTTATCTTGAAAATATCAACAGCCATGCTTACTTACCATATATATTCTAGCTATTTTAATACATCTAGGAAGACAATCAGCTGTATTTTTATAGATTTTTAACAGAAATTTGAATTCATTTTAAAAAATTGCATAGAGCTTTAAGGAGACTCTGTGATGGCTGTGTAAAATGTATTTGGGTCTAAATAGCAGAAGAGACTGTTTTTGGAAAAAGAGTAACCTTAGACTATGTTGGTACAAACATTTGGATTCACAAATTGTAGGCTAAATTTTCATTATATAGATATCTCTGTATCTCATTGTATGTGTACATCAGGATGTTAGACGTTCGAGAGCTAATAGTTGTGCCTACTGATACTCATTTGTAGATGAAACTGCCTCCAAAAATGAAGGCAACTGCAGTGCCTTTTCAGAGGAAGGAACTGATCATTCAAATAACTTGAAAAGCAAACATTTACGATCAGAAATTCACTTCCAGAAGTCAGTGTCTCAGCATCTGCTCGATTCATTATGTCAGGCGATGATTTTTTTTTTTTTCTTCTAGTAACATTCCATGTCTCTTTTGATGTGTTGTGGAGAGATACTTCGTTATATCCATTTGTTTCCTCACCTGCAAGGCTTATGTTGGAAGAAATTTGGAAATTTAAGCTTTATTTTGAATATAGCAAACTGTATCTGATTTCTCTGAATCCATTCTGTAATAATTACACTGTTGAAGCTTCCATATAGGAATTATTTCTATTGTAGAAAGTTTTATTATTGAAGCTTATATGTAAATGGTTTATTGCTCAATGGTATTAAAGTACCTGCTTTTTATTGTTATGTTTGGGGTTTTTTTCCATGGACCAGAAGGGCATAAATGTAAATAGAAAACAAAAGTTATACAGAAGAGCAGATTTGTTTTCCCTCTACGACTTAGTTTATTGATTGTTGGATTTTTTTTTTTTTTCAATAGTTCTCAATTTGCCTACCAGCGTAGAAGAGGTTTGCCCAAGTATTCCTTCCTTAGCGAAGCTAATGGAAGAAATTGTGGAACTGGCAGAATCCGGTATTCGTTACACACAAATGCCACATATCATGGAAGTAATCCTGCCTATGCTGTGTAGTTACATGTCACACTGGTGGGAGCATGGGCCAGAAAACAACCCTGACAAGGCTGAAATGTGTTGCACAGCCTTGACGTCAGAGCACATGAACACTCTGTTGGGTAACATATTGAAAATCATCTATAACAACCTTGGTATTGATGAAGGAGCCTGGATGAAGAGATTAGCAGGTAAGACGTAAAAATAAATAAATAAACAAGGAAGCGCGTGTGTATATTCAGAGTGTGTGTTTACATATATATGTATATATACACACACACACACATGCACTCCGAATTACTCTGTATTTACCCTGTCAAAGCTGCAGTAGAACAACACTCATACTATTATGGTTTTAAACAATAACAGATCTTGATGAACCAGAAATAATAAGTATAAAGAAAGAGCAGCATAAACAGTACGTTTTAGTCTCTTAATAAGTAATATAAGTGGTACATTAGACCATTTCTTTTTCCCCAGAATACGCACATAGGCATTTTGCAGTATATTGAGTTAAAGGACTATAGTTAGTTAGACCATTTTTATTTTTCATTATATAACAAGTTTCCATTTGCAGGCATTACACAGTTCCTTGCTATTCTATATGAGTGACGGATCCTTAAAATACTGTTTTGAAGCTGTATATCTAACAATTCTATTTCAATGAAGTGTGGAAATGCATGTGTCATTTTAGTAATCCTTACATTAACTTCATTGTGATAATACCTTAAAATTTATTTAAAACCATTTTATTTCTCAATGTTACAATCTGTAAGGAAAAGTCACTTCAGTCTTGTGAATTCAATTTTTCAATTAGGCTTTCTTATGACTTTTCAGTACTTATTGTAGTAGTAATTTAATTCGTGGTAGCAGTCTGGATTCCTAGTCTTTGGAGGTTAGTAATGTAAAACACTCTAAGGATAAGTGGTAACTGCCTAAAATTCTTTGTAATCTAATGGATACATTACAAATTGTGCACTGATGGGCCCAGATGAAGTGCTAATTTACATATTCATTTTTATGAGTAGATTTGCAAAAAGCTTGTGCTAACAAGTCTCAAATGGCTGGTGGATGGATGGTTGAATCAGTTTCATCTCTGTCTACACACAGCCTTCCAGTGTCCTAATGTGCATAAGAAAAAAAGGCAGGCTGTTTCAGCAGGTTTGCACATAACTAGAGCATGCTTTCCAGTTCTATTTTGCTCAAGCTAAAAAGAAAGGTTCAAAAGAGGAGCCAGTGGCTGAGAAAACTTCTGTGCACCATGTAGCTATCCACCCATATATACCATTAAACAACTTCTACATCACTCAATAAAAATGGCAAATACCAATATCTTGACAGGATGCCAATAAAGAGGAATTTAAAATTTTATGATCTTGCAGGCTTAGTCTGTGAAGTTGTAATTTCTGCCCTCATAGTGACAAAGTGAATTGACCACGTGAAATCCTGACCACATTTAATTCTTGGCAAAACTTCTGCTGATTTCAATGGGGGCAGGATTTTACTCTGTAGCCTAGAAACAGGATCCAAGAAAGAGGGGAAAGGTAAAAGTTTTTATTTATATTTTGTGGCCAGGTATATATTGAAATATTCATTGCCTTAAATAGTCTTTTCCCAGCCCATCATAAGCAAAGCGAAGCCACAGCTCTTAAAGACACACTTCCTGCCACTGATGGATAAGCTAAAGAAAAAAGCAGCAGTGGTTGTATCGGATGAAGAACATCTAAGAGCAGAAGGCAGAGGTGACATGTCGGAGGCTGAACTGCTCATCCTAGATGAGTTCACCACTTTGGCACGGGACCTCTATGCCTTCTACCCTTTGTTGATTAGATTTGTGGACTATAACAGGTATGTGGAGAGGAATAGGTCAATGAATCTCATAAAATCTTCCTTTATTTATACGGTTTATTGATACCGTCTCTTATCCCTTGATGCCTAGCACTGAATTAAAGTAGCTTTTACTCAGCCTGCCAAACCTGAAGTTGCTCAAGCTGATGCTTTATGACTTTTAGAAGGAGCTGGGGTCTTTTTCAGAAGAAAAACGAAAAAGAGGTGCAATCTAAATCTGTTGCATTAGACCTAGGACTAATGTAAAAGGATTTTAAGAGTTTTGAAATAGGACATCAAAAAGCCACTGCTACCAGAAAGGATTAAAAGCATGCAGGCTTGGTTTGGTTGGCTTATATCCTTGTAAAATGTTGAAAACTAATTTCAAAGGATAAAGCCAGTGAGGATCATCTGCATTTCCACCCTTTTACCAAATTTTAGGGCAAAATGGCTGAAAGAGCCCAACCCTGAAGCAGAAGAATTGTTCCGCATGGTGGCTGAGGTCTTCATTTACTGGTCAAAGTCTCATGTAAGTAATTCCTAGGTAAATACTTGTTTTAATTAGGTTTCTTAGTAGGCAAATCAATCACCCCCAAAGCCTTTTTATAACGAGGATGTATGGCTACTAAATTAGTCGTAATTTTCTCATTAAAGTCCAATTTCCTAAATTGTACAGTCTGTCTGCTTGAGCCTTTAGGCAGAGTTACAATTAAACACGTGGATAGGTCCTCAGCAGGACTAGTGGAACAAGGGTTTCCTGATGTGAAATGTGCAGCTCTACAGTTGCTTAATTTGTGTTGCAGTATAGATTTGTATTTCTTTACTTGTAGAACCATAGAATACCAGCTTGGAAGGGAGCTCAAGTATCATCAAGTCCAGCCTTTCTTGGCAAAAGCATGGTCTAGACAAGATGTCCCAGCACCCTCTCCAACTGAATCTTAGAAGTGTCCAATGTTGGAGAATCCGCCTTGCCTGGGGAGATTATTCCAATGGCTGATTATTCTCACTGTGAACATTTCTTTCTCTTGTTTCCAATCAGAATCTCCCCAGGAGTAACTTGTACCCATTATCCCTCATCTTTTACATGTGACTCCTTGTAAAAGGGGAGTTTCCATCTTCTTTGTAGCCACACTTTTAACACTGAAACACGGTGATAAGATCTCCCGTAAGTCTTCTTTTCTCAAGGCTGAATGAACCCAGTTCTCTCAGCCTTTCCTCATATGGCAGCCTTCCCAGACCTTTTACCATCTTTCTGCCCCTTCTCTGGACCCTCTCCAGCCTGTCCACATCTTTTTTGCATAGTGGGGACCAAAACTGAACTCAGTATTCCAGGTGTTGCCTGACAAGCGCTGAGTAGAGTGCGATAATGACTTCTTTATCTCTGCTGGTGAAGCCCTTGTTGATGCAACCCAGCATCCTGTTGGCTTTCTTTATAAAAGTAAAAGGTATATAATTCAATTATTAAGCCTAGGTCTGTAGCTGGCTTAAATGAAGGACAGTCAGTAAGTGTTCTAAGAGCAAGGAAGTAGCAAATCTATCTTACAAGTAATTCTCTGAATAATTTTTTTTTTCCTAGATGATAGTGTTTAATATTTCATAAATTGTACCAGTTAAGGATTTCTTCTTAATTCCACTTATACAAAATTTACCCTTGGTTCTCAAGTCTGATTCCTCAGGTGTTCATATGCAAGAACTAAGGGGTCTGCATTAAGACCTAATCGGGCACCATCACTGATAGTGCTTAAATGAAAATAAAACATGATTCATGTGAATACTGGAACAAAAAGAAGAAAAAAACTAAAAGAGACTAAATATGTTCAGGCATTGGATCTCTGTATGGACTGTTGTCTATATTAAATTTCTTTTCTGCCATAACTTCAATTCTCTCAAGTTTGGGAAACAAGATGCCTTATTATTTGTGTACTTGTGCTTGAATTTGACCGTAATTTTTATTATAAACATTGCTGTGCACAGTCCATAGATACTGAATTATCAAACTACTTGTATTCATGAGTTCAATCTTTTATTTAGTTTCTTTTGTATCTGAATATAGTGGGATTTATAATGGCAGAAAAAATGGAATGGATGATTTACTATTAAGGGAAAACCTAGGCAATATTTTTATATTGAATTAGAGGAGGACTGAGATTTTTATCGTAGCTGTTTCATAGCCAGAGAAATATTTCTTTCTGTCTAACAGAGAAAAAAAAAAAAATCCCAAACACACAACCCCCCATAGCTATGCCATGTAAATAAAGCTGGAATTCAAGGCCATTACTGATCACCCATTAATTTTTCCTGTCCTTGTCTTATCTTGGGGATTTTACAAATTTCTAGTTAATTTATATTTTTATTAAAGGCTTTTTTAGGTAGATTTCTCATATATCATAAGTGCTTTTAACTGAGATCTTCTATGTATTTCCAGAATTTCAAAAGGGAAGAGCAGAACTTTGTGGTACAAAATGAAATCAACAACATGTCTTTCCTTATCAGCGACACCAAATCTAAGATGTCCAAGGTAGCGTAAAGATTTCTGTATTTTTCTCTTTGCAGAGGAGACAGGAAGACTTCAGAGAAGGCCTTTTTTTTTTTTTTCTTTTAAACAATGTCATTTGAAAACACTGGGTTGAGAATCAAAAGGTAGTTGTTTGAGAAATACAGAGAACTTTCAAGATATTGGTGCAAAATACTGGCTGTGATATAGTAGCAGTTCCATTGAATAGGGATGCAGCTGTATAGGTAGTAAGGACATTGTCAAACCAGAGACAAATACAAAGTTGCTAGTGCAATTCTGTGATTTAATATTGGTGTTTTTTTCATCGTTGCTTTTTGCTGCAGGCAGCAGTTTCTGACCAGGAGAGGAAGAAGATGAAGCGAAAAGGTGACCGGTACTCTATGCAGACCTCTCTCATTGTGGCAGCACTGAAGAGATTACTTCCCATTGGCCTAAATATTTGTGCTCCTGGAGACCAAGAGCTAATTGCACTGGCCAAAAATCGGTTCAGCATGGTAGGTGCTCTTTTTGCACTTGTAAAAGGTAGAAATATTTTACTGAGGAATTTTTTTGAATTTTTTTCTGCCCCATACTCATTCTTACAGCATGACAGAAATATTCAACACTATAATTTTCTTATATAAAGACACAATCGGTGACTATGGTAGATAGTAATCTAAATATTGTTCTAATTTTCAGGGTGTAAAGCATTTCATATTGGACATACCTATCTACTAAATGATCAGTTATACTTTATGAAGCTTGAATTTGGAAATTTAACTAAGAACTATTTTCTGACTTCTATGCCCAACATCATAACTAATTCCTTTTGATCGCTCTCATGTGAATGCAAGAATTTCTGTAGGGATAAACTGTTTTAAAAGTGATTCTTCTGGGAGTAAACTCATAGTTCAATAATGTGATTGTAATTTGGAATATAGTCCTTTCTCAAGCTATGATACTTTATACACCCTGGCAGGTTATATGACCTTCGGACAGCTGAACTGAATTTTTATACAGCATAAAAGATATTCAAAAGAAACAGAAATCAAATCAGAGAAGACTGTGTTGTCTGTTATATTGTCAGGATAAGAAAAAAAGTATGTGTTCATGATATTGGTTTCATTTGGTCAAACTTTGATTAAAGTACGTATATATGTATATACTAGTAATTTTAATTCATACTTGCATTTAGTGTGTTACTGTAGACAAATATGGATGATGCCATCCAGAACTTGTTCCTGCGAGCTTGCCTATTACTAGCTCTGGCCTGATACAAAAAGACATATTTCCACTGAGATTTTCCTCAGTCTTCCACATTGTCAGTTTTATTCATCTGAACTAAGCCCAAGGTTGACATTTATATGAACAATATCTTTTCTTAATTACCTTCTATTCCTAATTTATATGACTTGTAATTTGTTGACAGAAAGATACCGAAGATGAAGTACGAGATACCATCCGTAGTAATCTTCATCTCCAGGGCAAGGTAATCTATATGCAGTTTTTAAACATGATTACATGATTTTTCTTCCTTTAAATTCATTTGTTGGTGCCATATAATGACAACTTGCCTTGGTTTGTTAGAATAAATTGTTGTCTCTTTTTCTCTTCTGTCAAGTAACTTGTTCATGTCAATTGTTAAATGTTAGGTTTTTAATGTGTTTATATATGCATTATATACAATAACACGTGGCCCTTCAAATCCCTGCCTATCCACACCATTAGTATGAAACTGGAGGTGGAAGGAAGGTCTATCACTGTTTAAACTCTACCTTCTATTATTTGGGATAGAATCTGCAAAATTCTCAAGGTTACTTTATATCAGTTTGAAGTGTAAAGGAAAAGGAAGCTACCACTTTGGCATGCTCTGTGAAGTGAAAAATCTCAATTTTGTTCAGTCTTGTTCCTGTTTTTCAGGCCAGGGGAAAAAAGTATTTTGTAAAAGGTGTACATTTTTGTTATCGAATTACCATTAGTGCTGGATGAATAGCTCTAGGGGAAAAAGTCCTGAACTGGCCCAGTGTAGCTGAACTGTTTTATTAATGCTTCAAATAATGGTAAAGAAGCCATAATATAGAAGTGTAATAAAATTATGTACGTTTCTTCTCTGTTGAAGGAAGGTGGAATCAGACCTATGGATGGTGCTTTATTTAGAATTGCCCTTTACCTCCTCCCCCACCCCAGGTTTTATTCACCTCAAGGAAAAAACTAACCAGTATTTCCTGTGCTCATTAAATGAGAATAAACATGTGAGTTGTAAGTCTGGTTTTTCTGACAGGGTATTTAAGAATCATCTGGAAGTCTAGGTTCCACTGCAATTCAGTGCATGGCAATAAATGTTATTTTTTTAAAAATGACTTGGTAATGGGATGGTTCTTCCTGAATAATATCTGAAGATTAATTTTCTCCCTTCTTATGTTTTCTGTATATCACTGCAATGTCAAGCAAGATTGTGTGGAGGTTGGGGTTTCTGGGAGCTTACAAGAAGATTTTTTTTTTTTTTTTTTGCATCATTTTGCAAAGATAACAATTAGCATTTTTCATAAAATGTTACAAATAAAAGTCCAATAGCTTTATATAGTAGGGATTGCAGACAGAAAAGTCTACCACTGAAAACAAAAGCTTTCATAAAAAAAGCTTAAAATACTTATGCCTATGTAGTCAATACTGTTTTATACTGAGAAGCAGAAGAAACCACACAGGTAAAGTACTAGGAAGAAAATAGCATTTATGAAGATCTTCATGAGCAACAGTACTTCAGCAATGTGCATGCCATGAACATACAAACCTTAAATGTGTTGTGATTTTGACTGTCAACTTCAGTAATGTTTTCTTAATGATGAAGATAGGTATTTCTATTCTGACACTTTTAGTATGTGTATATTGTCATTGTGTGAGCCATGCAGTTTTAAGTCTTGCCTGGCATTTCATGCTGCTTATCACTTGCCCTCCTGTTTTAAATACTTCATCTTTGGTTTCTATATTGTTTCTTTAGGGTTACATTCTGCATACTGCTAGTAAGAGATTTCTGTCTGTTACTGCTTTGTTGCCTTGGAGTAATGATATTTCTTAATACTTTGATCTGTGCTTTCTCTTCAGAAACTTCCTTTGCTTCAGTTAAAAGTTTGCTATTGTTCAGCAACATATCACCTCCTCTGTTTATAACACATAAGAGTAAAAGTATCTTTAAATTTCTTATATTGATGAAATTTCACAGTGCCTTGATAATTAAGAAGGAAGTAATCTTAGCTAATCCAAAGTACACATTGACGAATTTTCCAGTTGCCAACTTTTCAGCAGTGACTTTGGATTTTCCTAACTGTAAAATGAATTCCCAGTGGAAGATGGCATTCTGAAAGGGAACCACATAAGACATAGTTAATAAAGCTCAATAACTATTATAGCTAACTTCCTTTTATAGCTATCTACATAGTGCTTTACTAGTTTTTAAAAGCTCTGGTTTTTACTTCTAGGTGAAAAGTAGTCACTCAACTACAGACAAAATACAGCATTTCTAGGACTTTAAAACTTCGATTTATTATTGTATTTATTATCTTTATTACGATTTGTTATCTGTTGCTAAGTAGTTTATTCTCAGTGGCTTGAAATATATCTTTTCATGAATCATTTAGCACTGACACATTTTAGAGTTCACATTAAACCTAAGTGTATAACTTAATTATTTAAAAGTATAATGTAAAAAGTTAAATTCAGTAGTTATTTACAAAGTATAATTTATTCTGTAATTCTCTGACATCATTAGTCTTCAGTCACGAAAGTGACTGAATGAAGTACACATTTGATACAGTCAAGTATGATGTTTCTTGTTAAGAAAAATGATGCTGTTGTGCTATATGCATACACTACCCTTTTTGTCTGATTCAGTCAGACATAAAAGGAATGTAGGCCAAATGGTCTTATAAATTTAAATTTTTATTTAAAGTTATGAATTAATATGTAACTTAGTAGAAATGGTGTTTGTGTGAGGTGGCTTTCCATCAGAGGAAAGATACCACTTCTTGGAAAGGCTGGTTTTCTTCCAACCATAGCAATGTTCTTTCTTCAAATAAATGGTGTTTTCTGTTAACTACTTCTGCTACTCACAGACACCGTGTTCTGTCATTTATGTTAGAGCTAAAAATGTAATTTATCCTGATTTCTCTTTAGAAAACTGCACTGTTTGAGAATCATCCTTCTGAATCTTTAGCTATTAATGTTGTGGTGTCTATTTCATGCATTTGTCTACCTTTGTCTACATTTGTCTTCACCCTGTTTCTGTCTTTCCTTTCCTTGCATGCCTGCATGCTGTTACTCAGTACCGAGCCTTTTATTTCAAGAAATTGATGACGAAACTTGCATTCATTTTGACATGGATGAAGCTCAAGTCACCAAAATCTTCTTCCAGCCATGCTAATTCACACCTTGAAATGTCAACTACTCATACCCTTAGAAAACTACCTATACAAAAAAGCTGTACCTTGATAGGATGTGAGGAGTCCTCAGATCAAAAGACATCTCCACCTGTGATTAAAAAGTCTTTTGTGGACTATCCATTCATGATGATCCAGTCAAATGCTCACACAAAGACTGTGGATGTGACAGTTGTTAAGAAATGGAAAAGCCGAAATGTGGAAGAAATGCCTGTCAGTTCTGGCTTTCTAGGTTGTAATAAGCTATTATTGAGCAACTGTGTAAGTTTATAATCATTCCTGGAACTTCAGTAAATGGTGTATCGTAAGATGTTTTGTGGAGGTGAATTAGCATTATTGTCTCATCTTAGGTACAAATTGAAATCTGGATCCACAAAGATGTTTTAGAAAAGTAAGTGTTGAGTTTTAGCCCTATTTGAATCTGTAGGGTTTAGTCTCCTAAATGCTCTAGGAATCCAGGCCAGTGGGACTTAAACCTAAATTGCCCAATCAGGAATGATCACTGGCCACAGCTCTCGGTAAAATGGGTTACCCTTTGCATTTTTCTTCGGTGTCATTGGCACAAAAAATGGTTGCAAAGTGTGTTGCATCAATGTTGATTAGCAGAGGCACTAGGGAAACAAAATGAACCAAAAAAGAGATTGGTAATGGCAAAATAGAGAATCACAGACCACTGAAATGGAAAAAATGAAATGTAAAGAGAAAAATAAGAAAAAACATTTTGCTGCATGCAGTATTTTATAATTTGTAGGCTAATAAGCAAATGCATCTTGAATTCATTTTTCATAAACTAACTTTTCATTTTTTAAGGTAGTAATCAGTAAAATTAGGTTTTTCTAACAACAGAAAAAACTAAAATGAAAAAGCTTATATATATATATGACTAATATGGCTAATTTCCGTGACTGAAAACTAAGTAATCCCAACTAGCAGAGCAATAATTTCAGTGTTGTTTGGTTTAATAACTGGAAAGTCAGAGTACAAAGTTATGTCTGTCTACCTCATATTCATTACTTTTCCTCAAATAATATTTTCATTGCTGGTACCAGCGCTATTTGTTGACCCATAATATTTGTATGATTATTAGACTTTAAGTCCTCTGGAAGCTCTCAAGAAACATTGCACAAATCAGTCTTTAGATTTGTTCTCCCAGTCAATGTAGTGGATGTTGTATGGACTAGCCATGTAAAGGTGTGGGTTAGCCATGTAAAGTTCTTCTGTTGTCCTTTGAAACAGTTTCTGTACTAATTAAGCTGTTGGACAGTGCGTTTGGAAGATTTTGCCTTGGTGATGTGAAATCTTTCTCCTGCAGCTTGAAGATCCCGCCATTAGGTGGCAGATGGCACTTTACAAAGATTTACCAAACAGGACTGAAGATTCCTCAGATCCAGAGAAGACTGTGGAAAGGGTTCTTGATATAGCGAATGTGCTATTTCACCTGGAACAGGTTAGACACATTTTCCCAATTCTGTTGCTTCTTATTCTAAACAGAAGTATTCAGCCTTTCATTTGTACTTCCACCTGCTGTATTTGATGTTCTATTCTTTTTTCTCTCTTTGATGGTTACTGTTTATGTGTTTTGCCTTGTGTTTTGCAATCCAATATCACGGTCATATTGATCACGCGGTGTGTTTGCAGCATCTCCAACAATCATTTATTTAGAAAAGGACTAAGAAAGTGATACCTATGTTTTAGCTTCCTTCTGGTGGATTTCAGCTAGCAGGAAGTAATCATTAAATTGTCCATGGACCATGAAATGTGAGTAAAAGAAAAAATGCCTTTTTTTCCCAAGGTATTCTTCCTCCGTTGAAACTCTTGAATTATTGAAGTAGCAAGGAACTTAAAGCTGCCTACATAAATATCTGGTTCAAAGCTCCATATTATAGCTGTATGGAATAGGACAGTCAGATGATTTGATACACAACTCCTCTAGTGATGACTTTAGAAAGCTATTTTCTATGTATTAGTTAAATTGTAAGAAAAACATCCACTTAACAAAAATCTGTATGGAAGTGTGCGTGAATGTGGGCAAGAATATATGCATTTAGAAAATTAAACTGGCATTCAAATTCAGAAAATTCTTGAGAATCTGGAAGTTTTAGCAAGACTACTCTTTGGCGGTCCAGCAAACTGCTTGCATACATGAACTCAGATTTGATCTTGCTGGTGCAATGGTGAATACAAACCAAGGCATCAATCTGAACAGCTCAAATATTACTTGCTGTATTCAAGAAATAGGAGAAGCAGGGTAGAGGAATGATTTTTCTGAGAAAGTTCTGGCAGAATCTGTAACTTGTTTCAGAATCTGGCTTGAAGCTGTATTGTTTTATCTAATATTTTTTGCATAAATACATAAGCTTCCCATGTGACCTGGACTACAGTAACTTTTATTAAAAAAAAAAAATCTGTAACTTATTTTGTGTCCTTCTTCCCACTAACACTGATAGAATTTTGTCCTTTGTCTCTCTGATTAAGCTTGTCCCCAGGAATAGGTCAGCCAAGAATAAATATTGGAAGTTAGGTGTTTGTTGGTTGGTTTTGATTTTGGTGTTTTCCTCCCCTTGGGACAAGAGTCTATTAATTATCTTTAAGTTTTTAATTCTTGAAATTTTGAAATAAAAAACCCACAACCCTATGTTGATACATTTTACAAGTCAAAGACTTTATCAAAGACTCTATCAAAGACTTGATAAATTTAGTTTTCCCATTTTACTTACTGAACTGTTAGCTATTTTGCACTTTAGACTTATTCTGTGTTTTCTAGGTTTTCTTTTTTAAAATGTACTCAAGAAACAGCACATTAACTTCAAGGGTGTTCTTAGTGACAGGGATGAACGCTGCTGGTTACACCATAGACTATAAACTGACTGCATATAAAATTTGCTTGGGCTTTTTTTTTTCCTTTTCAAAGAACATTTGAGAATTCAAGGCTGCTCTGCCCTCTCATTAGATAAGTTGGTTTTACTTAGAAGCTTGGCACAGGTTTTCAGACCTCATGTCAGGAAGTTTCCATACTGTGATGAGATCACTGATTCAGTCAAGTAGGAGTCTGAGAGGTCGGTGAAAGTGCTTGTATACACTGCGCAGCACTTGATTGCTAAAAGTGACTTTCAGAGATTTTGGAATGCACAAAGTGTGTTGATATGAATACCTGCGTCCCAGCTGTTACATCACACAACTCATCTTCATATAGTTTGCCAGCCTTAATACGGACTTGCTTCAAGTTCAGCAGCCTTACACAGTTTGATAGAAGACAATGAAGAGGAGTCACTAAAATTTACCTGTTATTGAATATGTGTGGAGAAGCAAAAAGTGATAGAATGTGGAAGTAAATCCATGGCAATCATGGTTAGTCTACTAGAGAGAGACAAGAGAATGGGTGTTGATTTGAAAGGATAGGGCATGGCTGTGAGGAAGAAGGAAGAGGGGAGGAAAGCTAGAAATGTGGGGGTCAAAAGGTCTTGTCTTTTACCCTGGCTTTATCAAAGTTAATCGAGCTGAAGGGAAATTAATTAGCATGTATAGAGTTGCAAAATTCAGCATTAGACTCTTGTATTTGAGTTCAAACAGCATATAAAATCTCTTGATTTCTGGCATTGTGGCTATACCATCATATATACGAATTGATTAAGCTTGTGTGGTTTGGAGAAATTGTTCAAGGGAGTGAAACCCAAGGTATGATCCTTCTGTTTTCCATGTTCTGTCATAAGATCAGTCTCACAGAATATACAGTCCAGCTGTAATACAGAACAGGATGGACTCCCAGTGTAATACCAGATCCAACATTTCAGATCACTCCTGATCAGACTTAAACAAAGACTTGTAGTAAAGTAAATACTGGCTGCTTTTATTCTGGGTACTTTGCACCTATTTGTTTGAAGATTTGGCCATACAGCTTTACTGATCTTCTGCAGACAAGTGCTCAGGTGCTTTTGTTACTGAAATGGGTAACAAATACGTGAGCACTGGGTCTGGTTTTATGATAGTCTTGAGTAATCCTTTGCTCTCCATATACAAATACTCTGTTCTCCATATATACATACTCTGAATGCTTTCTTTATTGCACTGGCAAAGATCAGATCATTCTTTGTATTTTCTTTCCATGCACAGCTAACTTCTTTGTTTTTATTATTTTCAGAGATCTGCTTGCGTAGGCCGAGGCTATTTCTTTTGGGAAAGTATAGAGAGTTTTATAGTTGATGTGAAGATATTACTAATTACCTAACTTTCACATTTGGATTTGCCTGACTTCAAATTATTAGTGCTGACTTTGTTTTGTGACTGTAAATATGTTTGCAGTGAATGCTTTTCTATCCTTTCTCTTAACAAATTTCATTTTTCATTTATATTTTATCTTTTGGAAGGAACTTGTTTTAGAATGTCACCATTTAATCTTACAAGTGTAATTTATCCATTTTACTGAATGCTTGGCAGTATTTTAGTCTGTTCAATTAAATGTTTATCATTTAACTGAATAATTTTTCATATTTCACTAAACTAGAAAAGTCCTCTTGGATCACTATGTTTGGATGAATATTGAGTCTACATAAATAACATCATCGCTACCTATTTTAAATAAAATGCTTTATTTTGTTACAAGGAAGAATCACCAAGTCTTTCAGGGTAGAGATGCTAACTTACATTGGCTCCTTTGATGATGTTGGGAGGCAGAGGAGATATCATTCCACCAGCACAGTTGTCAGTAATAAGAAACAAACGAAACCCCCACGAACAGACAACCCACCACAAAAGACATCCGGCCCCTTAACTCTACAAAAGTTGTGTAGCATAAATCAAATGATGTAATCTTATGGAGCCGTTGTGAAGTTAATCACAAAAACTGTGAATAGGCTGTGGGAAAGGAGTGATCTGTAGCACGGTCTGCAATGCTAATTCCCGGTTATCCAGTCAGGCTATATACTGTTGCATGCAGTTGCTCTTTTGGACCACAGCAGTCATTTTCTTCTGATGGAAACAAGGATGGAAGGTAGAACAAAAGAAACTTAAAGAGCAAAAGATGAGGATGGATAACACCCAATTTCATCTCATGCTACTGTAGAGCCAGGATGCAGAAAGAGAATATATCTGAAGACAGAGCTGTAATATTATGAAATGTAGTTGAAGTGATTTGGAATATCTTCTGTTCATTCTAGCTATGCAGATTCATGGGTGGAGTTTAGTCCTAAGTAAGCCTCCATGCCTGTCTCTTGTTTTTTAAAGTTAATTCCTTTCCATTGTAGCTGGTCATGGTAAATACTACAAATAAAATATTAATTGTATTTAAGACAAATCCTTTAATAGTATTGTCTGAGGCAATGTGGAGGTGTGCAATGTAAGACATTGCACATATAAAAGACAGAAAGAATGAAGAGTCTTTGTATTAAAAGTTAAGGTTTCCTGAGAGATGGCCTCAATTATGATAATATTCAATCTAAAAGATATAATAAGTAGATGCAGTAAAAAAGGATAATGTCTATATCATACAAGGAAAGGGAGATTTTTGCTTTTATTTTCTAAATTCTGGTTCTACAATTTGGCTGATCACTTGAACTCTTTCTAGAACATTTTTTTCCCATCTATTATTCTTCTGTTATCTTTCCACTTGATTTATCTGTTATCTCACATTTTTATTATTATTACTATGCTCGGGCAGTAGGGACATTGCCACATTGTTTATTTTTCCATATGTATTTTATGTAACAGGTTGAGCATCCTCAACGGTCAAAAAAAGCAGTGTGGCATAAGCTGCTATCTAAACAGAGGAAAAGAGCAGTGGTTGCCTGCTTTAGAATGGCACCATTGTATAATCTGCCAAGGTAAGAGCTATCTTTGTTCTGTCTTGAACAAATGCAGTGCTATTTGGTGAGATCAAAAGATAAAAAACCATGTAAACCAGTAACTGATAAACTGTGTGGTAATGTACTTTGTATATTACTTTCTTTTAATAGATCTAATTACTTTATTATATCGTCTGAAAAGAATAACAAAAAGTATAATTTTAGATTTCTGGTTTTCTCCTCCTGCTGTTATTCCACTTATTCCTCCTGGTATGTTTTCTTTTCTGAAAAGTCAACACCTTTCATAGGAGATAAATGAGGAAATGGACGTAATGGTGTCACTGTAATATCATCTTGGGAGAAAAATTTCCCCCTAAGCCATGGTATAGCTCTGGAAATGTGGAGTTACCTTTACTATTAGATGCTAAATGCTCTATATGCAGGAAGTAAACTATCTGAAAACTTGTCTATTTATTTTGCACTTTTGGGCAGAGCATTCTATTAGACAAGAAATATATGCATATACTCTAGGCTTTTCACACCTTTTCCTGTGGCTCCGTTTCCTCTTCTTTCTTGTTTAATAGAGAATGGGATCTATAGTCAAGCAAGTTTCCGAATCCCAAGATTCTGGAAGGAATGAACATTCAGAAAAAATAGACATCTGGGTTTTTTTCATGCAATTGCTAAAAAGAATTTCCAGAATACTTGTGTCTGATGTCTTCAACATAATAATGTTCTCAGTTGTTCTCAAAAGTATGTGTAGTATTACTATTACCATAGTTAGTAGGATGAATCTTGAAGTATGTCTCAGGAAGCACAAGGGCATGAGAATGACACTAGCCTGAAATGAGGCTGCCATGACAGTTGAAAATAGAACAAAGATATTTCCATCTGTAGCTGTTCCTACTTTAACAAGTAGGTCACCTGCATGTAACTAGCATTCCTGTATATTTTAATTATACTTCTTCATTTCAGTATATGAGACTGGCAGTTGTTTAAAAAAAAAATGAAGACGATTGATAAAATTCTTCATGGAGGTTTGGTTGTTGCGCAGTTCATTTTGCATTGAGTCCTCAAGAAAAAAAACCAACAGAACAGTAAACATCATCACTGGCTTACTCTATTTCCCCTAGCATCATCATCCATTTAATTTCATGCAATTTGGAAAAAAATGGTTTATTATTTTAGATATGAAGGTCTAATTCTGAACATTAAAAAAGTGCAATTATTTAAGCACAATATGTTATCTATTGCTGTTATTTTAATATTTAAAATAAAATATTATGAAAATATTTTATATTAAAAATAAAACTCACTAATGTGGCAAAGTAATTGATTTTATTTCTTACCTATGTTTAAATTTCTTTAAAGTTCTATTTATTATCTGTTCCTAATATCATTATTATTATTACATTTTAATATCAGTTTTACAAGTTGATGGGACACAGTTTTGAATAGAGCATTTTAATGTAAACTTAATTTTTAAAATAGGTGCTTTCAGCATGTTTTACCATAGAAATTTTGCTTTCCTTTTAAATGGTAGTTGTAATAACTGGAAAATTCTTCAAGCTAAATGAAATTCATATTGACCAAATCTTCTCTTTAAAGGTTTACAGCTTTTGTTTTAAATGTCCCTTTTTAGGCACCGAGCCGTCAATCTCTTTCTTCAAGGCTATGATAAATCTTGGATTGAAACAGAAGAACACTATTTTGAAGACAAACTGATAGAAGACTTAGCAGTATGTCTGGGTGCAAAGGGTCATGGGAATGTATTACGGGTTAACGTTCATGTTGTATAATAAGAAGTCTGTGAGGTACATAAGATATCATCTAAACTATCTCTACCCAAAGGAATGAGCTATAACCAAGTCACTCTGACAGGTGTTAAAAATTACAAGTGATGGAGATTCCAGAATTCCCTCAGGCAGTCTGCTTCAGGGCTTCAATAACCTTTTATAAAGCTTTTTAAATTTGTGTCTAAGTGAGATGCCAGTTGCTGTCATTCCCCTCTCTCTTATCTGCTGCCCTCGGAGAACAGTCTATTCTCTTCTTTCTTTGCAGCTGACCTTTATGTATTTGAAGTTTTCATAACCCACATTAAAACCATTTAAGTCAAAAGGTTAGAATATGAAACTAGACGAATTCTAGTCTTAGATTAATCAGTCCCTCAGAAGCAGACATGAAAAGGGTGTTCACTGGAATTGTCTCGCAGAAGAAGCCTCTTGTATAGTTGGTCAGGGAGGTGAAGATTTTTCCCAGCAGTAAAGTGTTAAGAGTCATGTCTTTAGCCTGCTAAGTCCCCAGAGTGATTTTCAGTAAAGCCTTGTGTCCTCATCCCTTACAGTTGTCTCTCAGAAAGGTAGTCCTTTCGAGGGTTGGGTAAGAACTAGTACTAGGAAATTATTCAGTCCCCGGGAGGGCCAACAGAACACAGTCTGAGATCAGTCTTTTTATTGTGAGGAGAGCCTGCTCTCTGCAATAGAAAGAGAGGAAGCTAACTGGAAAATTGCTATTAGAATAAAATAATAATTTGCTTTTACTGTTTAAAGCTTATGCTTACAACCAACTACCTGAGTTGCAAACAATTTTGAAAATAAGAGTCAAAATGGGAAGATCAACAGCAGTGAACTCAACACAAGCAGACTATGGAAGTTCATTTTTGCCTGCCCACATGCAGAATTCATTTCTTGTGGCATCCTAATTGTATGAATCAAGCATTGTGAAAAAGCAAGCGACTTCTGCAAATACTTACTTTATATACAACCTTTTAAACTTATATCTTCATGTGTCCCAACACACTGCAAATGTTTTAAATAATGCAGGTTCATTGCCAAAACTAATTATGTTTTAGCAGTCGAGAGCATGAGGATGTGGAACAGCATAGCTCTTTGCCTCTGTGTGTGTGTGTATGTATATGCAGATATATATGTGTGAAGAAATAACCCAGCATGGTCATTTAGTTATTTCTGACATAAAGGGTTGTCTCCTTACCTTCTCTATGAAATCATATCTTTGCTAAGTTTATGAAGAACTCCTTGCTGGCAGGTAGCTTATGTGAAAAACTGTCTTGGAGAAGACAGAATCAGACTGCATTGTCTGTAATCCTTTAGTAAAGGACCACAGGCATTCCCTTCTAATTCCTCAAGCATACAGATAAGTGTGTCTCCAGTGCTTTCTTAAGGACAGATGTATTACACCTTTCCTTCAAAAGAGCAAAACTCCATCTTTCTTTTAAATAAATTTCTATCAAATTCTTGCTGCTTTAGAGCACTCTCCGGGAGGGGTGAGAGTTTGAGGTTCTACTGTTCAGGTCTGTGGAGCTGACACAGACTGTTGTGTGGACTTTGTGAAAGATACGGTTGTGATGCCGGTGAGGTTCTTTGTCCCTCTTGGAGAAACTGCAGCCTGGTGTAGCAAGGAATTTAAGATTTATAGGACTGTCAGGTGGAATCCCAGCCTAGGCTGTGGTGGCAGAGCTTGTCTGGAAGGGGACAAAGCAGGAGCCTTGGGTTCTGTAATGTATGCTTGAAGGATTGTCTGAAGTTTCTGAACTGTTCACTTATTAAATAGGAAACTGGAACAATCCAGGGCCTGGAAACTATAACCAAGGCTTCCTGTCCTTTAACTCTCTGTAGTCAGTAAACTGCAATGTTGTATGCCATAGTACATTCTTTCTCAATACTGAGAATCTTGAACTCTCTTTTCCGCTAAGTGAAAATAATTTAAAGGGAGAAATGCAGTAACAACTACCCCCTTCCTGACTTTGCCAGATCCAGGCAATTTATAATAATTTATAATTATTATAATTTATATTATAATAATTTATAAGAACAGTGTGTGTAATGGGTGTTTACTAATTAGACAATATAAAAATTAAATCTTCAACATTTAGAAATGGCAACTACAACTTGCCTAATGTATTTGTTTTATCCTCTTATAGTATGTTCAGTTAAAGTTTTTTATTTTACACTTAACTAACTATAGGGCAAATGTCTCAAAACATTAAAAATTAAGAATGCTTATTTCCCAGAAATGTCAGAAAATCACTTGGTTCTAGTGTTCATGCTATGCTTTAATAGTGAGTTCTACTTAACTCCATCATTGGTGAATTTTGTCCTCCATTTAATTTGAATTAAATATATAAAAACTAATAATTTGTATTAAACATTAACACAACTTCTGCCCTTTTGCTTCATCAGTTTTGATAACATTAGAGAGGTGTTCTGGTTGATAACATTACCGAGTATAGAATGCTGCCATTTAATTAAAGAGAACGGTCAGAATCCTAAATGAGATTGAAAAAAAGAGCAGGGGAAGACCTCAATAATGGTGAGATATAACTAAAGTTACAATTTGCAATGTTCAGATCTTGTTATTGATACTGAAAATATTGTTACATATTGCAAAATGTGAAATGAACCTTGGATGGCTATCATAGACTGGGATGTGAAACAATCATTGGGCATATATGTCAACTGAAGTGAATTCTCAGCTGCAGTCAGTCATGTTTGGTACAGCTAAATGGAAAAGGTAGACGTCATAGGCGTATATGAAGTGTGGCATACATAGACATCTATAAGCATTCCCACAGGAATGTATTTGACACTAGCGCACACAATTTTTTGAATGATATGTGATATTTTTTTATATATTATTGATTTGTTGTCTTCTAAAATTCTACATCCTGCCAGCATTACTGTTTTTGGTAGATATGGTTCCTTCTGTCTAGAACTATTGGTGAGCTTCAAATTGGGATTTCTGCTCCCTCAAAGCCACTCAGAGTTCCTCAGCAAACATTATACCTGGCTTAAGACTTGGAACAGAGGATTCTAACTTTTAGCTGATAAAGCTTATTAACCTAGAGAGGAACAGACAATATAATGCATCTGGTTACCACTCATTCTGGGTAACATCAGTAAAAGATTGAAGTTATTTTCAGAATCTAAGGAAGAGGGTTAATTTTTATGAGAAGAGGAAATCCAAAGCTTTGCAAATGGTATCATCTTTGTAATTCTTCATGGTCATAAACACAGTCAGGATTCAGGCTTTTTTCATACTTTGCTTGGAACTTGTTTCCTCTCGTTGTCCAAGTCAGAATTACATATGTGAGTATTTCATGTTTAATAAATTGCACAGAGTAAAACATTTTTCAGTATAGATAATTGAATATACTTTTAAAATCTTTTTTCCCTAAAGAAACCTGGAGAGGAACCACCGGAAGAAGATGAAAGCCTTAAAAGAGTTGATCCTTTACATCAACTTATTCTGCTATTCAGTCGAACAGCCTTAACTGAAAAATGGTAGGGATGGTGTGAGAGGCTGCAGAGTGTGTGCAGATTTTCAGATTCCTGTACTTGAAGTTATACATGTCTCTGTTCAAGTGAGATTGCGTAGACTAGGCCAAAATGTGCATATGTAGATATGGTCGGTTTGAGTTACACTGAAACCTCTCTAGCCTGTAGTCTGTAAAGACATTTTAACGTGACTGATAATTGTACAGAGTTTTCTCCAGACAAACAGATGTCCCTATACACTTTTTTGCAGTTATGGATGCTGTGTTCAGGACTTACTACATCTCTCTCTTCTGTCTATGTTCCCTATTGACAGATACATTCTGAATGTGAAATATAAGTATATTCTAGGTATAATGGAAAAATTAAGTACATTCTCTTCACTGGAAGGTGTTTATGAATTTCTGGGCACTGTTTGTAGATGGCTTTACGTTTCAGTTTGTATTAGTTATTCAAATTGTCACTTTCCAAACAGACTTTTCTAATTAATTATGAACATAGGAATCCTTTAAAAAGATTTTTTTAAGATGCTTAAAAATATTTTTGAGCTCCAATTCTACTATAATGGCTCTAATCTTCCTCATTTTCCCTTTCCTCTCTCTATTAACCAGCAAATTGGAAGAAGATTTCCTGTATATGGCTTATGCTGATATTATGGCAAAGGTAACTTTTTTGCTATCTTTTCCATCTTTTCTGTTTTGATAAAATTAATGAAGAAGATCAAAAGAAATTACGTGTAAAGTGAACTAAGGCTTAGACCCTGACACACCCCCCCCCCCACTTATCAGTAAATGTTTTCTTTCTACATGGTATCAGAGCTGCCATGATGAAGATGATGATGATGGTGAAGAAGAAGTGAAGAGTTTTGAAGTAAGATTATACTTCTGTTTTGTTTTTCTTGTCATATTAGACGTTATTTCATAGCTTTCAACTGACATTTATGTTTCTTGGTTCATGGCTTACTGCAGCTTATTATGCCAGTGAACTGCATGTCAGAAGCTGGATTGGCAGATATGAGTCACCAGATTCATAGTAGTAAAACAAAAACATCCGTAGTATCACATAATACAAGATTATAGAGAGAATAATTTAGCAGATCTTACATGATTATCTGATTGACTTTAACTTTTTAGTTGTTGAAGAGAAATGTTATGGATAGTAACTTATTTTGGAAGTCTGATAATAACAGGCTGTATCTTGTAAACTATATAATACTGCTTTTTGCAGTTGTCATTTACATTCAGTATCAGTAATTTATACAGTATTTTTATGTTCACGTATAGATTGGTACTTCTTAGTAAAAGGTGAGCTTTTATTCATCAATACTGCCAAGCTTTTTCTTATGTTAAGAATAGAAAATCTGTATTTATTGTTTAACGTTGAGTTTATAGTGTTCATCACTATATAAGGAAACACACTTAATGAGTTGACTAGAAGAGTTGAGTCCTTGTCATGTGTTTGCTCTGGGATCTGTCTCTCTTTTTCTGTTAACAAAAAGGCGTTTACAAGAAATGTATCTGTTCTGAGGGGCACTGAGGGAATTAGCTTGTTAATTTTTTTAATGTTTTAATATATTTTAGCAGGTTATAATTCTGGCATTTAACAGTTGTATTATATTTTTCAAATCAATTAATTTTTATATTTAATATATTTACTAAAACACAGAAGCATGAAATACATGCTTTTATTATTTCTTAATTTTTTTTCCAAATATACTAATTGATTTGATGTAAAATTATCTGTGATGTTTTGATTTTTGAGGAATGGTTCAGAGCATACTTACTTTTACTCCCATTGTTTTGTACACATCGGATGTTCTGTATGTTTTCTACATGATGCTGCATGAGATAGCACTGAATTATTTAAGTGTGTATGGCCTATCTGGCTGTATGCAGAAATCAGAAAGAATGCCAATACCAAATTCAGTCACTCAGAAGTTCTCGTCCAGTTGAGTTACAACTAATGTACCCAATATACAAATTTATGTTTCTTGGTAAATATCTAAGTATGAATCCAAATTTCAGTGCTTGTTTCTATTGGTTTTGTTTCGTTTTGTTTTTCCTTGAAATGTAATGTATAATGTATCATTGATTAAAAAAATATTTATTTTTATAAGTTTTTGTCAGTTGGCCCATGCATGCTTGTTAGATATCAAAAGTCTTGTGCTTATAAATGTGAAAATTTATAAATAGGAAGTCATTGAGGTGAATGAACAAAATTTATCAGTAAGGGATTTATTAGTGCTCCTTACCTAAGTTATAATGAGTTCCTTGTTCAGCATTCAAATTTATCTTTTGAGACAAGATCCTGTTCATTTGTTTCTCTTGATTTTTTTTTTTTCTGTAGCTATGAAACTTATGTTCAAATAATGTATTAATCTGTTCAAAAGACAATTTTGTGTATGTATTTGGTCAGTCACCTGCAGAAAAAAAAATTTTGGACTTCTTTTTCTTATTGCTATTTCGCTTCTTGTCCTTGCCCTTCCTTAAGGTGACAGGATCACAACGCAGCAAGGTAAAACAAAAAAATATGTGTGTATTTGTCTGGGTCTAATTTTGTGACTTTTAGGCCCAACATCTTGGATAAGTTCAACTAAAGAGTGTTGAAAATGTTTTTAACATTTCAGTTTCAGCATGACATCTCTACCAAACCGTTCTTTTGCACAAACTCTTTTTAAAAACTCCAAGAATTATTTAGACAAAATATGTCATATAAAGTTATGTTGCCATTTTGGGGAAAACAGAGTGTCATTTAGCTTGTTTATATTGTTTTGCTGTTCTTGCCTTTTGTGCATCAGTTGTCTTCTTCCTGGTTATAACTTAATTTGAATGATTAAAATCACTTATTTGGCTCTTAAGGGAAAGCAGTTGGACTTTTTTTCTGTATCTTAGCAGACGTGCATTTTTGATACAGTAGTATAATTCTGTTTGCAATGTTTGTCACAGGGAGAGCATCAATTATATTACAGTTTATCTATTATTCAGATCCTTTGGAACAGACTGAGTCCTTAGCCTTCATTGTGATAGTATTTGATATAAACTCCATAGCTACTCCATACTCGAAGTGATTCCTAGGTGTTCCGTGTTTTTCTCTAAAAGCATAGAGCCAATAGCTCTGAAATTTCACAGTGTTACTTTTTAAAATTGACTCAATTTCTTACATAATCTTTTGTGTCTCATTATGCAAGTCTCACCATTTGTTTCTAAAAGGTGGCCCATGGCTTAAGCACCAGCTTACTTATCTACTTCATGCAAGTAGAAGTCTCAATTCCCATTGTTGACTCAGGCTGCTTGCTGATAGCCCTGCGAGGTTGATGTTCTGAGAGGATGTATGGGGTGTGGGATAGGATTTTTGCTTCCAAGGCATTTAACTATAGTGATTTTTGTTGTGGCTAATGCCAGCTAGACTTGAGACTGGGAATGCACAGATTTAGCTGGTGGGCAGACTTCAGTCAGTAGCTTCAAAGTTCATGGCCTATGGCAATATGGGTAACAATTATAACCTTCTCTATTGAAAAGAGCAAGATGGTTTTGGTGTTTTGATTGCTAGCGCTTCTGTTAACATTCAGTTCACAAAAGAAAGAGGTTCCCATACAGCGGTGTAAAAAGAAGATGTATACCAGGATCAACTTCACTTTTATTCATTCAAAAGTTTGCACAGATCTGTTCCATCTTCATACGATAAAAGTATTATCCTGGAAGATGAATGCACTCACACAGCCTCACAAAAAATTGTTTAAACGGTATTGTAATTGCCACAGAGACGAAGTACATACTACAAAGCCCCAGAGGAAGTATGTAAGCAATCTAATAGTATAATTTCTTCTTCATTTCTTCCATTAATTCAGCTATTCAGATACTACATGTGTACCACTGCCTACCTGGTTACCATACACTAACTCCTATATGCTCCATAGAAAATTTTCTGTCTTGCTGAGTGAGAAGTGTTTTAAAAGGGAAAAAAACACAGTAAATAATCCTTACTTCCTTCATGCATGACAGGAGACAGTTGTGAAGATATATACCATGTATACCAGCTGTGCGTATGTCTGCATTTGTGTGTTTCTGTCTGTCAATCTATCTCCAAGTCCAATGTTGAAGGCAGTTCTTTTATTCCATGGTCTGGATGCATGTGAAAAGACTGACTGTTCAATTTGTATCGGAATAAAACTCTATTGCTCCTGTAGAACTTTAAAAATGTGTGACGTTTGAAGTCCTGAATCTTTTCAGTCAGAGTGACAGAGACCTTTTGGCAATCTTAAAAATGTAATCAAGGTGGCAAGTATATTTTATTGGCAATTTTGATGCCCATATCTCATGCAGCGTAGTCTCATTTTTGTACAAATAATCTGTATTGGGATCACTGTGTGGGCAGTAGGGAGGTCACAATATAAACCCACAATAAAGTTGTCTGTACGTTATTATGTGCCTGTCTGCATTTGCCTGCTAGTATTTGCTTTGAATTATTATGATTATCTTTGCTCCTTGCCCTTTGTCTTTAAGTTAACTTTCTATCATATTGAACAGACGCTCAATTGACTCCCTGTAGAGTTGCTGTCAGTGTCCCCCTTGATTCTATCTGATAGGAATTTCTTTCCAATATAAGTGTCTCATTAGCTGAATGCAAATTGGTTTCTGCATTTGAGTCACTGACTCTACTGGTTTGCTACATATCAATGTGCTTTAAATGCATGTAGGATGGGAACTCAAAAAACAGAATCAAAACGTAGCTCATCTTTTTAAAATAGTTTGGTTTAAGTTGCTTTCAATTTGCTCTTCACTGCAAGAAAAGGAAAGGGGGAGATAGTTTCCTATGTCAGTTTTCTTCTTTCCCTGTTACTGGTAGCAGCTTTGTTGATAGACTTTTGTATTGACTAGATTTTTGTCAAAATTATACATTGTGCTGTCACTTATCTCAGGCACAGAAGGACTTGCAGGTTTCAATACATACCGGAAGGCTGCTTAAGTACCAGAAGGCTGCTATAAGGTCTCCCCAGAGCCTTCTCTTCTCCAGGCTGAACAATCCCAACTCTCTCAGCCTGTCCTCATAGGAGAGGTGCTCCAGCCCTCTGATCATCTTAGTGGCCCTCCTCTGGACTCACTCCAGCAGGTCCATGTCCTTCTTATATTGGGGGCTCAAGAGCTGATCACAGTACTGCAGGGTGGGAATCTCACCAGAGTTGGAGTAAAGGGGCAGAATCACCTCCTCATCTCAGTAAGGTGCTTCTTACGGAGGCCACGCTTCTTTTGAATGCAGTCCAGGATGCAGTTGGCTTTCTGGGCTGTGAGTGCACATTGCCAGGCCATGTTGAGCTTCGCATCCACCAACACCCCAAAGTCCTTCTCCTCAGGGCTTCTCTCCGTCCATTCTCTGCCCAGCCTGTATTCGTGCTTGGGATTGCCCCATCCCACGTGCAAGACCTTGCACTTGGCCTTGTTGAACCTCATGAGATCTGCACAGGCCCACCTCTCAAGCCTGTCCAGGTCCCTCTGGATGGCATCCCTGCCCTCCAGTGTGTCAACTGCTCCACACAGCTTGGTGTCATCGGCAAACTTGCTGAGGGTGCACTCAATCCCAACATCCATGTCACCAACAAAGATGTTAAATAATACCAGTCCCAGTACCAACCCCCGAGGAACACCACTTGTCACTGCTTGCCACTTCGACATCGAGCCATTGACCACAACTCTTTGAGTGCGGCCATCCAGCCAATTCCTTGATCTATGTATCAATTCTTAGGAATTAAACATTCCAATTAGTGTGCAAAAATGTGTTCCTCATTAGTTTTTCCTACCCATAGTGGAATGGATGCAACCTAATGCATGGTTTCACTGTCCGCAACTACAGGATAAGTTATTTATGTATCTACTACAAAAACACAAACCTTTGGTTAAGTAAGATTCGATCAGTTTTTACGTGTTGTCATAAGGAGGGTAGAATTCTTTTTTAATTTCTTACGTGCTGATGGTGTTTACATTGTGCCATTTGTTAATGCCAGGAGCTTCTTTTTTTTCCTCCTTGTGCTCCCCACTACCCTATTTCCATCAGTCACTGTTTTTTAATTCTATGCAAAATTAAAGAGTCTTTAATTCAATTAGAGGATTTATGGTGTCCTCCACTAGACAGTCAGCCCTTCACTACTCATTTACTCCTACTTGTTGCAGTGTTTTGATTCCTCACAATCTAGTTCATGATATTAATGGAACTGATCCTATGTTATTTATATATTCTTTATTATAAGGTCAGCTGTTTCTCAGTTTCTTCCCTATCTGGCAAGGCAGTTTTGGGCTGTATGAACAACCTCCCATTGACTAGGGGAAATTGCAGCAAAAGTCTTATAGAGAATCTTTTCTACAAAGTGAATAATATACCCAGGCTTTTCTTTGGGTTTCAGTTCAGTGGCTTAGTGATAAATGATGACTGAAGACTATTCATTAAGATCTTTCATTGCATCCTCTGGCTGCTTCCCATCTTCTGTGTTTTTATCAGCATCTCTTCCCACTACACTTTTTCTGCTGCTTTTACTAGCATTAGTGTGGTAGTTTTTGGGAGTACTCACAGACATCCATCTGCCCTGTCTTTCAACTCAGGCACCAGCTGGTACTCCATGCTTCACTGCTGTAGCACAACAGAACTGGTTAAGATCTATGTAAGGCAAGGCCTTTGGCAGTCATGGAATCGTAGAATGGTTCGGGTTGGAAGGGACCTTAAAGATCATCTAGTTTCCATCTAGTCGGGTAAAGGAGTGATGTATTTTGAAGAACAGATACAGTGCAATGATTAGGTGACCATTCATAGCTTCCGAGTTCTTTGTTCACTTTTAATGCAGTAATTACATAATAATCTTACCAAACTTATCCCGGTACATAAGATTTTCCACTCCAGTTAACTGATTTAATACCAGTCATAGTGGAATCTTCTAAATGATCCTTTAACCTTTTTTTTTTATTATTCCTATAGAGAGTTAGACACCTATGTCAGCTATTTCAAATACATCAAATTTGTCACCCAACTTAAAACAAGCAAGGTTCACACAGTTTGAAAATAATGCATAGTTTTCTAGCTATGTAACATTGGAGAAAAAAATTGTCAACTGAGAATACATGGATTTTTAAGTCATCCAATACAATACTTTTTTCTTTTAGAGGCTCAATACTTTGTCAGTTCCTGTCTACTTGACTAAGAATTAATATGTTGAGTGATCTCATCAGCATGGCAAGAATATGGAGGCAGTATGTGGGAAACAAAACTAAATTCCTTGCCAGAGAGGAAAATGTAATTGAATCACAGTGTAAACATGATGACATCAGAAAAGATATTGCTACAAGCTGAAATGGAGACTTTTTAACCAAAACAAAATAAAATGTGGAGTAAAGGTTTTTATTTCAGGATATCTTTATTACTGTGTATTTGTAGCTCAGCTTTAAAGCTATTTTAACACAGAGCAGTATTTTGTTTAGTTTAGTATATTTTTTTTCAACTTTATATTGTTTGAAACAATATATTTATAATATAACATTAAAGTTTTTAATACAGATTATTCAAAAGCTAGGAAATGTGAAACACAATGTTGATCAAAAAATCCTTACTTTGTGCCCATGTGGATTCTCATGCTGAATATTGATATTGAGTAACATAGGTATGTCATAACCTCTATCGATATGACATGATAAATTTTTTCCTCCCGGGCCTTTATTACTGGGGAGAGTCAGCAGAACACCAGTACTTCTTTTTCTGAATATTCGTGTGAATACAAGAAATAATTTTGATTAATGATTGCTATAATTCTTGTATCTTTTCAGCTGTTATATTATGAAGCACGTAAGAGCTTTTTGCTACCTTGTCTGAAATTTGTTTAAAATTCATGAATAAGATGGTTTTTTCCTCTTCAATTCTCATCTTTTCCCATACTTTTTAGATCAATGTTACTTCTTTTCCTTCCATCTCACCATATTACAAAATACTTAAGCTAATGCCTAAGAAAGTTGAATGTTTACAGCCAATCAAAACAGCCCTTTTTGCATACATGTTTTTCCTAGCTACATTTTATTTCTATTTTTCTTATTTTTTTAGCATCAACAGTGATAAAGATGAACACAGGGAATATTTTTAAATTTTATGAATTCATTGAGTTAAGATAAACTAGATAAAAGTATATTTTTACTTAAAAATATTTGATAAATCTACCAATGTTCTAAAGTCTTGTAAAGAATTCTTACATACAAAACAAATAGCTGTAGTTTTGAGGAAATTAAAAAATTGCGAACAGACTGCCACTGCATATATCTAAGAATGTGGTAGTTAATTTATGAACCTATTTATCATTTTTAGTGATGATACTTAGACACCACTTTCAGGCATTTTCAGAAGTATTTACTTGTATCATGGAAGTAACATCAAATGATAGAAGGCTTATAGATGCCTTGCACTGAGACACGTCAGTATTCCTAAACTATGTCAGAGTACATAGAAGAACAGCGGATGATGGAGAAATGGCTTTAGAACGGCCATTCATTTATTATGAAATTCACTTTTGAGATTAACTGTATTTTAATTATTTTATAAGTTAGCAGTGTAGTAGTCTCTTAATTTCCTGTTTAACTTATTTTTATATTTTGCTACATGTACTTTAAAGAATTCCTTTTGTTGTATGATAATCTGGATAATGACAGATTTCAATATAGAAAGGATACTTCCAGTTATATTAATAATGGATAACACATCAGCTAGTTAAAAAGTAATTTTCAACTCGAAAAAAATCTATTCAGGATGAGACTTTCAGCAGAAGCAGAAATGAAAATGTAGAAGTGCAGGGATTAAAATATTTTTTAAGTAATATGGAAAGTGTATTTGATAAAATAAACTCTAACACTCTTAAAATCCTGCATATTTAATCTTCAGAAATTATAATGCATTATGTTTTCATTTTGTGTATACACTTTTTTAGAGCTGATGAAGTCCAAATTGAGGGACTTAGGAAAAATTCAACTTTATTTATAGATCATCAATGAGCATGTATTGAGCTTCAAAGGTTTAATATATATTACGTATGTAGAAAAATATATATATAAAGATTCTGCTTGAGTATTTGGTGTTATATTTTAATAGATAGCTTGTACTCATGCGTGCGTGACACTGAAATTAACAGATGTTTTGCCAGTGTCTAATAAGACTAATAGGATTTCTTATCTGAACTAAACAGAGGTATTGAAAAGTATAAAATACGAAGACAATTCAAAGGAGAAGCATTCATCTTAGAATAGTTGTTGGAAGTACTTTCTTCCCTTTCCATCTTTTTTGTTTATTCTGTTTACTCTTTAACTATTTCATAATTTCATATTAAAAAAAAAAAAGAACAATCTGTACAAGTAGAAAATAGAAGAAGGAAAAAGTAGAAGCCTGCACCCCATGGCTGCGAGCTTAGTGGTAGCAGCAAACAAACCTCACCATATGGCTTAGTTCCAAGCGAGAGGCCAAAAATCCTTCTTTGTGTGGATTATGAGAAAATGATTTCAGTGATGCACTTGTCAGTTAAAGTTCCTATTTTGTTTTTGCAAGTTTGTTGACTACACATTCAAGCTAAAACTTGCCCAACATGTATTTTTGGTGTATGGTTACTTGTAATGATTTAAAAAAAAAATAATAGAACGAAGTAGAAAATATTATTGTCTGTTTTCAAAGAGTATGATGAAAAAGTTTCCTTGGTTTGTTAGGTTGCTGGAGAAAGTCTGTAATGTGGAAATACATGTAGATACATTTCTAAGTGGTCAGCTTTTTCCCATATAATTCAAAAACACCCAAGATAAAATAGACTTAGTTTCCTTTGAGGTTTCTTTTCTAAATTCTGGTGAATTACTTTAAATGTTTCATTTAGAATGAAGTATTTTTACTATGGTGATGGTTTTGTGAATAACAGAAAATTCAAACCACTGGCTAATTATTTTGGTAGTTTTCTTGACATCAACTGGCAAGCATTATAAAGTGCAAAAAACTGTGCTGGTAGCACAGACGACAGTGTTAGCAGTAAGCACATCTTAGAGAAATGGGGATACCTTGACCAGCTAGCAGCTCTGTTAATTTAGTATGCTTTCTATGCAATGGGTGGCCCACTTCATATCAGCAGTACCATCAGATACATGTATATATATATGTATTAACATTGCATGGAGAAAGCAACAGTAAAAAAGCATTGTCAAGCTGAAGAAGGAGCCGTGATCTTTGGGAGTTATAATCAAAGGCCTTTTGGAAGACATGCTTTTTGATTTGTTTGTTTGTTTTGTTACTTTGTCACTGGTTACCTACACAGCTTGATTCCATGCAAAAATGCCACTGTTTGCACTTTAAGCTGTTTGGCAATGCCTGTTTCTACTGTTCTTCTATAGTGCCATTGCAAGAAGTAGGCATACCCGTTCTTTTAGTCTGTAGATGATGCAGATGCACCGTCACTATAAGCATTCATATAAACTTATCAAAACAATATTGTATAATGGAAGTAGTATAGCTGATGTTAGACTTGTGAACAAAAGTGAATTATAAATCTTGCAATGGAAGAAAAATGAAAGATTGTTGGGTCTAAAATTAAAAGTAACTAGAAATAGGAAATAGATTTTTAAAAAAGAAACACTGATCAATTTTCAGTGGCATCTGAAGCAAGGGAAAATATTGTAGCTATATTGAACCTGTGATGTCATGATTTTCTGCTGGTTTGTGCGTGTGTTGTATGTGAGTATGTGTGCGTGTGTGTATGTTTGTTTTGTTTTTGTTGAACTCCCAGGAAGAGGTTTAAACATGAAGGCAAAACTTTCAAACCTTAGCATGGCTAAATACGAAGCAAAGCTGCCATATTTTTTTTTTCCTTTTTGTGCCTCCATCTAGATTTGTCACATAATTTAAGGAAAAAAGAAAGATACAATTTAACCACAGGAGAGCTAATAGTGTGGAAAAAAAAAAAACCCTGATGAATTTTGTTTCCGCAGCACGATATTATCAAAGATTTAAGAAACAAATTTGCCAGCCTCGGCGAGAACTCTCTGGTAACAGCATAAATGTCTGTGTTGGTTTGCTTTTGAGTTAAAGGTTTCTTTTTCATTCATTTGAACATATTTCTCTTTTTTACCTCCTCTTTTTTAATTTACTATTCATACTCTCTATTTAGCAAGCCTTCATTTTTTAAACCTCTTCCATCTTCCAATGTCTTTTTTCCGTAACTTGGATGGAAAGTTTATGGCAGCAAAGCTGTCATTCTGGCTACTTCTGCTGCAGCTATTCCTGCTTTTAGGTCATACATGTTTTGGGCGTTGTGTTTTTGGACATGATACTAACTGATTGTGTCATGTTCCTTTTGACTAAGCTTTTTACCACGCCATCCGAAGGACTCACTGTCATAGGGCTCTATGCAACTTCCATTTTGCAACTTATACTGCTTAGTCATCCTCAATTCTCCAGTAAACTTCAATTAACTTGGTGAAAGTTCAAACTCATCTGGAATTAACTGTGCCTTTATGTTTGCTCTTTATGTTCTTCTTTATGTTTTCGGTAGTAGTTTAAATTATAAAGAACAAACTTCACCATTGCTCAAGCAACGCCATGCAGTATTGTTTGTTGCCGCTAGAGAATGCAAAATATAAAAGCACAGTGTATTCTATCAAATATTCTGTTGGTAGGGTGGGCAATCTATATTGTAATATAATGAGATGTTTTGAAAAAAAATCTGAGATGCTTCTGTTACTCTGGTATTCAACAACAACTTGCAACTCAAGAGCCACATACTGAGCAGTATGAAGTTATGGTCATGCTATAGAAGATTATTAAGAGTATGAACTGTTGCACAAAAACATGGCACAAAAGTGCAAGTTTGATATATGCAGTGTATATATAATGAACATGGGCTTTGAACTAACCTGATGATTTACAATTGAGATTACTCTTTTCAGATAAACTTCTAAAAGCATACTAAAGAAAAATACCAAGGGGAGAATATTACTTGAACATGTTAAATATCTGTTCAGTAGCATTGTATGTATTAAAATGGTCCATGATGTTGCCATAGAGCCCATATACTAAGAGAAAACTAAAAGCCTTTGGAGAACTGATAGTAACTGCAGTCCTCATCTTAAATGACTGGAATTTTTATTCAGGAAAAGGAAATGGAAAAACAAAAACTTCTGTATCAGCAAGCCAGGCTGCATGACCGGGGTGCTGCTGAGATGGTTCTACAGACAATCAGTGCAAGTAAAGGTAATGTTTTATTGAGTAGATTACATATTAAACCTTATTTCTAATGATCTTTTAATTCTTATTGGGCAAAACCTGCAGATGTTTGGTGCTAAGGTTTGAATTCAAAATGCACCCACAGTTTTAAAAACTATTGATAGCTAATCCAGAAAAGTATAATGAATAATTCTCATGAGGTTATTGTGTTGTTTCTATTTTTTTGTTGTTGTTGTTGCTGACAATAATAATTTTTCTTGTGATGATTGAGAGGAAGTATGAAAAAGTTCATAGCTTTAGGAATATGCAATGGCAGAAAGACCCCCAAATTCTGGGATTTGTATAGTTCTAAAGTAGATGCAGACTTTAGTCGTCTTTTTTTTTTTTTTCCCCTTACTCCCCAAATATCTACTTTATTGGTGTGCTTTGATAAAACATTTCAGAAGTGTAAATGATACTTTTTTCCCTGAGCTACCATCTTACTCTAAGGTCTGATGCTTTCATTGTTTGTTTTGTGATTTGTTTCTAGAGTAGTAATGTTTTAAAAATTACTGTTTGCAAATTTACTGTAACTAAATGCTTTGGATAACTGTCATTTTCTGAAGAAACAGGAAAAATATATCTAGACTTGCATGCAGAGGGGACACATTGTTAAACTTAAAAGCTAGCTTAAAATTGTGCACCCAGCCTTAAATCAACTGTTGGATGCTCTAGCGAATGAAACATGATTTATATTCATTGAGCTCAGTTCTTCCTCTCTTATGTCTTGCTTCTTTTGTGTGCTCTGTATACATTACACTATGTCTGTAGGCACTCAGGAAGATGTTAAGTCACACTAGAGATCATGAAAGAAAAATAGGTCTGTTTTACAAGAGAAAAAAAGAAAGGCCTCTCCTGATAAATTACCATTTAAGTTATTGTTTGGATAAGTTAATAGAACTTTCCTATTTTTAAATATGATCTAAAATTCTATTTTAAAATAATTTTAAGGTGAGATGGGGCCAATGGTTGCAGCTACCCTGAAGCTAGGGATTGCCATCTTAAATGGAGGAAATTCTACTGTTCAACAGGTAAGGTACTAATTTATTTTCACCCATTCTAGTCAGTATAGATCTTTATACCCTGGTCGTCAGTGTTGTAGTAGTGTATTAGGTAATGTGACTATTTGTCGTAGATGCTGTTTATCCTCTGACTCTCGTTCCCAGAAGAAAATAGTGTACAAAAGTATCTAGTTTGCTAGATATATATGTCTTATTTGTATACATATAATTGATCTACAGAATACAAGGCAGCTGAAAGGAGGAAATTCTATGTTAAATCATTAACTTCTAGGGGAATTCTGTGGGAGGGAAGGATTTCTTGGGAGATTGCCATTGTCCTGTAGCCAGTAGAGCAAAACTGCTGACCCCAGTCTTCACCAAAAAACGTGGTACACAACTTCAGAAGTCCTTAGCTTATGCCATGGAAAGTCTTCATGATAAAAGCAGAGAAGTCAAACTTTATTTATTAATGTATAGGAAGATAATGTGGTGAGCAGTGGATGAGTCTGATATATTAACAGTATTCTGCACTGTTGATCAGAAGTGGAAGGTAAAGAGTATATTCAATGTTCTGTAATAGTTGAAGGTTCCAGAGCCCAGAAGGCTTCATACCTGCCGTTACTAACGGGTATAGAACAGCTTGAAGAATACAGACAACTGTTAAGGTCTCAAGTTAAGCAACCACTTAAGCAGCTGAATGCAGCCAAACATTATGTTCTTTTCGGGGGCAACCTTTACCAGGAATTGACCAGAAAGATTGCAAATTTTGCAGAACAGTATCTGCTTGAACCATTGCCACTTCTTTGTGATGTCATGATATTAGATTATTTAGGAAAATCATGACATTTGTTGTATGTAATTATTTATTCTGAATTAGTAATGCTACAATCTAAATTTTTTGGAAATTATTTGATAAAGTCTTAATTAATCAGATTGCAGGAAACAGTTATTAGTATGATTACAATAACACTAATGCCACTGGTCTAAACTACGTACTTATAACATGAAAGGATCAGTAATACAGTTAAAATTGCTATTTTTTCAGTTGCCTCATTTTTACCCATTTTCTCTTTTCCTTCTCTTTTCTACCCCACTTCATCTTTCCAATTTTCCTTTAGGTACTAAGATCAACTCTGCAGTCTTCCTTGGGGAGAATGGTAGGGGTGGGGGGAGAGGTACAGAAGCGGTTTTGAAAAGTCGTCATCACCATCATGTGGAGTTCTGTGCTTTGATTAGTATGGTGTTGTTGATGGGGGTGTTCCTTTTCTGTGATCTTGGGTCTACTTGGGGTTATGCTGATATATTTTTAACACTGTCTGCTTATTCGCTTGGAGGTTACTTATTATCTATTTTTCCTACTATTTTTGTTATTTGCAAAAAGAGTTCTACCTCATTCACAACATGAATTCTTGTAGCATTTCTATTAAGACTGATCTTTGAGCATTGTGATTTTTGTTCACAACAGGGACCTACAGTATCATCCTATATCTTCACTCAACAACACATTGCATTCTAGGATCACAGTTCACTCCACTGAATAACTTCATGTTATTGCAGTCTATTATCAGATAGATATTGCACATTAGAATAAAGCTGAAACAAATTAAAAAAATACTCACGTGTCTCCTAACATGCTGTTGCAGCTAAAATGATCTAAAACAAACTGAGGTCATGACGAGCCCAGTCCAGTGCTGAAACGGTAGAGTCAATACAAATCTGTGGCCTAGCAGTGTCAGATTGTATTTATATTAAATAGTAAATTCTGCTGGCTGTGTTGACTTTAGTTACGATCTTTATTTTCCATGTTTTGGGAAGGAATATAAAAAATGGATGACCTTCTGTAAAGGCCATGAATGTTAAATGTTCTTTTTATTTTTGATACCTGGATTTTTCTCTGCAAGACTCTTTCATCTAATTTGTAAATATTAGAGATATTTCAAAACACCAGCATCACTAGTAACCTAGAATCCATATAGTATTAAGTAAATTAGATTAAGACATAGTATAAATACTCATTCTTTGCATAAATTATTTGCGTTTACTGCAGAAAATGCTTGACTACCTCAAGGATAAAAAGGATGTGGGATTCTTTCAGAGTCTTGCTGGTCTTATGCAGTCCTGTAGGTAAGTAAATACCTACTTTAAAAATTCATTATTTTGCATTTAGGTTTTATTCCATGGGATTTATAGTTTTGGAAAGATCCTCTACATGCTTTTTGCGAACAACACCTGGGCACTGTAATGTGCTAGATTTGGGGTAAAGGACAAGGTGGTGCTTATGGTATGAAAATCTTCATATGATATGGATTTACCTTCGTAATAGTGTCATTGTTTCATAATGGACCTTGTTGCTTGGGGTAAACTGGACTATATTATAAAGGTAGTCAATACTATGGCTTCTTTGTAATCCTTAAAGTGAGTATATATATCATAAACACATACATTTCCTTTTTTGGTCAATCAAAGAGCTAAGTTCTATTGTCACATGTGGGGCAAAAGCAAGTCTGTAGAGCTGAGTTTCTTAATCTTGTAGCAGACGCGTACTAAGCCACTGGAATGTATCTTCTTGACGCTAGTGTGATCATATACTGAAATGAAATCACAAATCCTTCTCTATCTTTCACAAAATGAAATATTACATATATTTAATTAATCGCGGGACAAATGTAATTTTTCTCATTGCAGTGTTCTTGACCTAAATGCATTTGAACGTCAGAACAAAGCAGAGGGCCTTGGCATGGTGACTGAAGAGGGTTCAGGTACTATCGATTTAACAGAAATGTTCTGTGAACATTTCTCTTTTACATTTTGCAGAAGCAAGCTGAATTTGAAAGAACCCTATAAATATATATCTAGAGGCTGAAGCTAAAACACGATTCCCAAGAGTGGTTTATGTTTAATTGGCACGTTACCTAAGCTCATGCTTGTCGATAGTAAATCACTAGCATGTGTTGAGTTTCAGAACAATCTCAGACTCTTACCCATCTTCTGAAGAAGTAACATGTTACATGTAAATCTGAAAACAGATTCTGGTTACAAACAGAAGTGTTTTTGCATGTAAAACATTTCAGAAGTCCCTAACCAGTCTCAGCATAGAATGAAATTGAGAGTTCTCACCCAATTTCTTAAACTGTCTTGGCTGGAATGAAAAAGAGACAATTTAGTTAAGCAGTAAGTTAAATATTAGGGGTCAAGGGAACTGTGTCTGTTGTTCAGAAAAAAGTCTGCTGGGAAAGCTTTTTCTTTGAAACAATTATTTTCTGTTTGTCTTCGGGGAAATACTACAAAATTTTTGCTTTACATTTGACTTTGAACCAATTTGGCTTTCTACCCTCAGTGTTGTCAGTTCACTGTCAATTTCTCTCTCCTGTCTGACAGTAAGTCCTACTACTGCCGTACTGTGATTGTCTGGAAACATTTGATTCGTTCTCATGTGACTTAATAGAGCTACCAAAGCATATTTTCTCCCCTTATCTTCAGTATTTTTACGGTGCATTTTTATGTTTAAATCCTACAGTGACCTAATCTTTTAACATGTTTTTATCTTAAAAACAAGGTAAAAAAGCTTGACTGCGTAATCGTTATTGCATTTGGGGGTTCATAATTCATACCTGCAACACTGCATATCTCATTGACTATTGTGCCTGTAGCTCTTTTGTGTGGCATATTTCTTGAATATTCAACTGCTTGTCTCAAATCAAAATCATGAACTATTAAATATGAATGACTTCAAGACCAGTCATATATGCTGCTTCTCTGAAAGTGCTCCCACAGTTTAAATTATAGATCAAATCCTGCTAGATTTATATGAGTAAACAAAATAAAGTGAACCCACGTGGATAAGATTTAATCACAAGATTCTGGAGTGAGCACTGATGCAGCTATCTGGCATACAAGGTTTTGGCCGTTACTTTCATGTTTTACTGAAGATTATTCTGCACAATGTTTTGCTCTTTTGGACAACTTTTCTACTACTAAATAATTAAATTTATTATTTATAATGTTGGATTTTGAAATGAACTGTCAAGATACCGGCTCATTTTTCTTTTGACCACTGCCTCTATTTCTAGAATGACAGATTTTCATGCAAATATAAATAAAACTTTAAACACTGCATATTTGACCCTACCTATGTTAGAGTATTTTTTTTCTTCCTCATTTGAGGGATTATTTTTTAAAATTTTCTGTTTATTTGATCTTTCTCTTCTAGTACATAACTAGTTTTGCCAAAACCAGTACTAACTATATTTTGTATTTGCTAAAAACAATTTCTCAACTTTTTTTCTTTTTTCCCTGTTTCCTTTTCTTTGAACTAATTGTCCTGTCCTCCCTTCCTCAGTCATCACTCATGAGCGTGGTAATTATTAAGAACAACTGCCTATTCTTTATTTTTCCTGCTGTTAGCTTTGTGTCAGCACTGTACAGCTCCTGAACACCATCAGATTTTTTTGTTCCTGTAAGACTGTTAAACTAGTGGGTTCTTTTCTGTTATTATTACAATTGTGTATTCCAAACTTCTTGGGTTTTGTGTCAACTCTCCCCACTTTGTTTTTCCTCCCTTTCTCAGGATTTGCACAGTAACTGGCACACTAGATGTAAGAGCAGCAAGCTTTTTTAAACTTTTTTTTTCTGTTCTTTTTTATTTCTTTTCATTTCAGTGAGCCCAGTATTTGTGACGGATGAATGTTAAAGAAACAAACAAACAAAAACCAACCTATACGTACACAAAGACTTGTGCTATAGTCCTCCTGTAGTATTTCTGTTGTGTACTGAATGTGGCTTTATCGCTGCATTGATTTGTGCAGGCACAGGAAATCAGTGGTGGATCCAGTGAGGATTTGAGGGTGGTTATTAAGGAAAGGACTTGCCACTGGCTAGATTTATCTAATGCGGTCAGGAGTTGATATGAGAAAGAGGTGGTGCATCGATAATTTAGAGGAATCAATAATGTTTACAGGTGGTTCTTCCTTGCTCTGAAAGCTACTTGATGTGCTAAGGGTCCTATACCCCAAAGGTTCCTTACTTCAAGTAAAGGAAGAGCTTTGTAGGAGCAGTTGCCATGAGATGTACCCAACACCATGAGAAATGAGAATGTGAAATACAAAATGTGTATACTATTCAGCAGAAATAATAATCTCAAACACAGCAGGTGTCTTTTCATTAGCCAAATGTTGGGAAGGAGGAGGATCTGGATTTTTACTTGTTTTCTCAGTGGAAATGTTTTTATTTGGCTGATTAACAAAATTCTACACTTCAGATTATGTGTTTTCATTTTCTTTGTTACTAAGCAGCAGCAATGTCAAGATACAATAATCACACTATATCATGGATTTCTTGGCACAAAGGGATAATATTTGCTAACAGCACCGTTTTAATTTATTAATATCCAGCTATTGAAAATTCAAGAAAACAACAAAGTAAAGCCAAGCCAAAAAAGAATGTACTTTTTCTTTTCAGGGTTACATTATTCTTGATATTATGCTACCTTAAAGTAATAATAATAACTGTTTTATATTATGAAGCACACCTTTTTGAATTCATTGAAAAGTAGTTTACATAAGAGCTGTATAGGTACTGTTATTAATACCTGATAGCATTATGAAAGCCCAGCAGTGTGTCTGTGGGGAAACTCCTGTAGTGAACGAAGTATCCTAGATTTTATGGGATACCTGAGATCATATGTTTGTTTGCAATCTTATGAATAACCATCTGTAAATACTACAAAGGAAGTACCAAAGATGTGGAAATGTTTTCTCCCATTTCCTTTTTTCAGGGGAGATAATTAATCTATGAGTAATCAATTACTCCTCAATCAAAGATCATTTTCTTGATTCCCAAGGAAATGTGATGTAAAATGTGCACTGTAGCCTGTTTCTCATGTCATCGGAATCTTATGCAGAAGCATATTAGTGAGCAATTGTCATTGAGTTTACAACCTGTAAGCCTGAAACTATTCTTGCCAAAGTAAAACTGCTGTTGATGCTTATGGAAATAGAGTCAACTTTTCTTCAAAGGCAGTGCTAAATAGTTTCTGGTCCCATGTCAACATTGGCAATAGATGGAAAGTCCTGCACTCAGACAACATGGATGTGAGACTTATTGCTCTATTCCAACCATTTCGTTGTGCTGTCTGCATCATAAGCTCCTTGTCCTGATATTCCTCTGACTGGTACTACCTTCCTTTTCCAAACTCTGGAACCCCCACTGGTAACAACATTGATGGTTCTTTAGCAAATGTGTTTCTTACTTGTTTTTTGTGATGTACTCAATGTTGTTTCTTCTGTATGTATTTTGTTTTGATTGTTCTGTTTCCTTTTCAAAAAAGGGGGGCTCAAAACCAAAGACACGTAGAAATGCTTGTTATCTTGCAATGGTTTTTCACTTTTCATTTAACACTCATACTCTATGCTATTTCACCGAGTCACAAAAATCTTGAAAGTGCAATGTTTTTCTCCTTTGGAGAGACTTTTTTTACTTATGTGATTTTAAAAGTTTAAGATGTTAAGTTTAAACTTAGATTATTTTACCGATTTTCTTTTTGTCGGGAAAACTCTAATTTTATTTTTAATCTTTTAATTATTGTATCATGGCATTACTTTGTTTCTCCATAAGTTCTCAGAAGGCTTATTTTAATAAAATGTAATTTTAGAATGAAATTTGACCTGATAGTAGGTCTTAAAGGACTATCTTTTAAACTGACTGAAAGTGGTACACATGCCATATACTTAACAGCTATAATGAGGGTACACATCAGGGCTATTTTCGGCCATTAATAATGTGAAATCAATATATATACTTTCATCCTTCACCAACCTGGTCACACTTAATGTGGATGTTTAAATTCCACGTGATCCACTGTAGTGTACATTGGAGGGCTATTTCCACCTTTATGTCACTGTATTTGAATCAGTGATTGCATTTAAAAGGGAACTTAAGTAGCTTCAGTTCAGAGAAGTTGTTATGCGTTGCTCAATGAGGGCACAAGTGCTTTTCTTATTTGAATCAGATTCTTGAGAAGTCAAAGGCATGCAGCACTCACAATCCAAGCCAATATTGCCTGAGTCTTGTGATAAGAATAAATTCACTTGGTTCACCATGGGAGAGCTTTGCTCTTGCTTAACAGCCATCAAAATGGAGCCCTGTTCCATTCTGAAAGCTGAAAGTATTTGTTTATTTCCATAATAAGTAGCATCAGACAAATGTTTGAGTAGTAATAGAAAGCAAATACTTTTTGTGGAGGATTTAAAAAAAAAAAAATTATTACACTGGAACATACGCACTTTCAAGGAAAAAAACCCACTTATTTCATTTTTCACTCAATCTTATTTTCATTTCCTACACACGATACCTCTGTTCCCATATATCACAAACACAAGCTACCAGTTTTGCAAAAACTGGTCTTAAAGCATTCATGTGTGTAGCCATATCATTTACATACAGCATGAGCAATGGCAGCATTTTAACGTCTAGGCAAATATATGCCAGAATATACATCATATCTACAGAAATTAAAAAACACGGTTTCATGACAACCTAAGTCATACTATAGGCAGTGTGTATTTTTCTAAGTACTTTATTTATGCAAGTCTTTGTGTGTACTGGCATGAATTTGTGTGCACAGCAGCAAAGGTATTTCTCTTAGATTTCATACAAAGAAATAGATCTGCACTTCAGTTCCGTAGTTACCAGTGAGACACCTCTTGAATTCAGTAAGTAATATCTGAGAATTAAAATTCCTGACAATACCAACATTGGCTTTAGTCAGATTTTGATCAGCTGTAGAAATTGAAAACCAGGATTATTTTAAATCTTAGTGTGGCCAAGCTGTTGGAAACAGGGGGTTTCTGCTTCATTTTGAAATATGTAAACATATTTCCAAAAGGAATGGACCTTTCAGCTTATGTGAAATGATATACATAAACACCTTCTGATTTTGCAGAATTTTGCAATAACTTTTATTCACTTTGTGATTTCTTTATAGTGGAGCTAATTAAAAGACCCTTCCAAACTCTTCCAGTATTACAGTTGGAATTTATTTTATACAAATTCCTAAATTCTGGTGGGTGTACTAAAAGCCAGAAGATTACTTCATAAATTAATCTCTGTAATCATTTTAACTTGAGAGTTGTTTTCCTCCTTCTGAAAAATCTTACTTGATAAGAGGGCATTAAAAATAAAGGTGGAAAAATATTAAACAGTAACTTATTCTGTGTTCTTATTCATACAAATGGCTTTGATTCAGCGATATCTCGATGTGGAAGAAATGCATGGTTGGGCCCTTTTTGGGCCTGACTTTTCCAACTGTAATACATCCGCAATTTTCCTTGTGAGTTATTTTTTAAAATCTTTGCCATCTCAGCAGTCAAGCTACATGCATTGCATGTGTGAAGGTACAGGCTCCGCCAAATATTTGGCTTTCTGTAATGCTTATCTTTAGAAAATATAAATATTCATATAGATCAACAAAGCATGTGACTCCAAGTGTAACTTTATGCATGACAGGTGTTCAGTTAAATTAAGAAAAAAAAAAAAGGCAACTAATCCTGCAGGGTATTCTATGCTCTGGCCTTTGGCCAGCGACATATGAAAGTATCTTGCAGGGCTGAACCTGCATATAATATTGAATAATATCCTTCTAAGTCCAGAGGCACCTCTTGACTCTGCCTTCCTGTGTTCTCGGGCATAATTTTATGTATACTTTAATCGGCACTGACAGAAAATCATTTATTTTTCATTGTTTAATTAGCTGAAAGGGTTTTCACTGTTCTGTGACTGAAAAACTATATATCTGGTATTCATGTCTGGGATTGAGAAAAAAGTCATGGAATGTCATTTATAGTATTTGACTCATTCTTGGAGAAAGAATTGCATATTGTTTGCCATCACTGTAAGTACAGGTCTGGAATTAGAAGGAAGAGCATTTTATCTTTCCCTATGTTCAAGAAAATGTGTTTGCATATACCTTGGTGATACGTGCTCTTAATACAGCATGTCTTGATGGCAACAGGAAAAAATGAAATTCTGTACCTTTAAAATGCTTTTGCTTCCTAACCCTACCACTGTACTGATGCTTCTCACTTTAAAATTCACAGGCTGTGGACTGATAATCCATTAGTTTGAATTTATAATCGTTCATGAATTTACACAAAGTTAAACATCAGATCATGTTTGTGTTTATATATTTTTCAAATTGCACTAAATACTGTTTACAATTCAACTGGAATAATTTAATTATAATAATTTATAAATGTAGACATTATAATTAGTTATCCACATATAACAGTATGTCAGTAATTATCAATATAACTATTATTGTCTATAACCTTTTTGAAAAAAGCTTTTTTCCTTTTAAATTTTAATTTACTTACTCTTCTGTTTTCCTTCTGTTCACCCACTGAAAAAATTGTCTTTGTAGACATTTCAAAGTTCAGATAAAAGCCTAAAATATCTCCCCATTAAAAAAAAAAAAAAAAAAAAAAAAATCTTCCAAATTCTTTTGCAGTTTGCTTACATTTTTATCTCCTTTCCTTTTGTTCTCTGCAAATAACACTTGGCTACCTATTCAAATGATGTATATTCTTAAAAAGCAGAAGTTTTTATGGCTTCTATTTTTGTTGCTGTACATGTTCCAAATACTTTTTGAAAGTCCCATATGGGAATTTCCTTACTTTCAATAGGTGGCCTTTATTGTTTTGAACACCTATGGTGGTGTTCTTCTGTGTCATTTTTTAGCTGGTCTACATTTTCCTCAGTCATGATCGTTTTCCTGGGGGAATGGTTGTTTCTCCTCTTCGCATGTCAGTGTACAAAGTTAACTGTATGTATTGATGTAATTGAAATAATGGTGTGTTAATGGAGGACTTTTTAGTATAGTGTTTCCTGTGAAGAATCAAGAAAATAATTTGAAGCTATTTACCAAAAAATGAACTGAAGGGCCTAATTCAGTAAAGCACATTGGCATTTGTTCTAGTTCATCATAAGTTTATTGCTTTATTTTGTCAAGGGAGGCAAACGCCCAACATCCATTTTGTGTCAGCAGCAGACAGGTGCTAAATCCTCAAATATTTCAGCCTAAATGATTCTTGAGAATGTGCACAGCTGTAAATTTCGTGGATTATTTTAGAGTATTTTAAAATCTAATAGTTTATTTGAGGAATGATTTTCATTACTGTTTGATTAAATCTCTTTCTGTATTTTAAGTACCTTGTTTTGTGATAAACGGAAACTAAATTAATCCAATCCTAACCTTTGTATGTAATGCAGCATTCATGCCCAGCAAAGTCAAACAAGAATGTAAATCATGGGTTATTTGTAAAATGTTGCCAAGCTCATGCTGCCATATTTATAAATCAAGAGTTAAGTTTCATAATTATTTTTTTTAAACCAAATAACTATCTGCTAAGCACAAATCATATGTGCTTCAGATAGACTGGTGGTTATAAATTTTCTCTCCCCTTCTCTCTTTTTTAAAATTAAATATGGAGTTTTCTACAGGGGCTGTGAGGTGTTACTTGTCAGCCTGTGATAATCTGCTTCCATCTGGCCTTTCTACAGGAGAAAAGGTGATGCAGGATGATGAGTTCACCTGTGACCTCTTCCGCTTCCTTCAATTGCTTTGTGAAGGACATAATTCAGGTTTGTGGGCAGGCTGCCAGTCAGCTGAGCCAAGGTGATGGTAACTAAAGATAAAAGCTCTTCATTGCTGAAGGTTTGGCAACCTTCAAAAAATATCATGACAGTTGGAGTAGTTGCTAGACTGTACATGAAAGGAAAATATTTATGTGGAACTAAATTGCCAGCTTTTTTTTAATCAGCTTTAACTTTGTAGAAAAGATAATGGTTTCCAAAATGATGAGTGTTGGATCTTGACCTACTAGGAAAGGTAAATTTATATAGGAAAATGTACGTGGTTTATAACTTCTAGTCAGTGAAGATTCAGAGGAAAAATATAACAGGAAGGTGTATTTGTATGCTTCCTGGTGTGTGCTATTTGGCACTAATGTCAGAATTGTATGTGAAATTACAACAATACACAATACCTTTCTTGGAACAAAGGTATAGCATCTATAGCAACAAAGGTATAATTTTAAAAATAGCATCTATTTTAAATTTACAAAGCCAAATTAAACAAATATATGATATTAAGCATATTTTTATTATTACGTACATTTCCCTGTGTTTTATGTATCATCATTTGGGAAGAAAAGAAGAAGGTAAAAAAAAGATAATTTTTGTTAGCCATTTGACATATTTATGACTTCGTAATCAGGAACTGTATAATTATGCAATTTAATTTTGCTTTTGCTTTACAAAATATATACTAGATGTAATTCTGTTGATATTGATGGAGTTCTAGAGATGTGAGTTTAATCATAAATGAGATGAAAATAATACCAATTAAAGTTCAACAGATGAAACAGATAATCAAGCTTCTGGCTTCAGAAGTTCACTGGTATGTGATCTCTGCAATAAAATGCTGAAACTCTTAAAATGTTTTTTTGCGAAAAAAAAAAAAGTTAAAAAAAAAATCTGTTCCTTTAAGTGATACTTTCCTAGATCATGTTAAATCAGAATTAATCAGCAGGAGTGGTTTTGTATGTCTTTAACACTGAAATAAATTTAAATTGAACTTTTATTTGAATTTAGATTTTCAGAATTACCTGAGAACTCAGACTGGTAACAACACAACTGTTAATATTATAATTTCCACTGTGGATTACTTATTAAGAGTTCAGGTAGGTTAACTTATATACTAATTAAGTAGATTACAGTAATGACTTGTATCTATACAATATTTACCTTTTTTTTTAAATTATTTAATTTGTTTTGATTATAAGGCAGAAATTTGCATGTGGAGACTCCAAATTTCTGAATTTATCTGGAATTTCTTTCAGCAAGACTGCCACAAAAGTTCTGTTTACAGCAAAGTCAAACTTCATTCCTACCAGAAAATGTTCAGTTTTATTATAGGAGCTCATATATTTGTCATGACATTTTTTCTGGTCATGGTTCATCATGACATTTTTCTCATGTTTATGAGAAAGGCTGTTACAGTTCTTTAAGGGTTGTTATTTTGTACTATGAGAGTCAAAGGTGACGAAAGTGTGAAAGACAGATGTCAGCCATTGTATGCCAGAATGCAATGAAGTCTGTTAACAAGGAAGAGCAGGCAGAAGGTAGATATATGCTAAGTGTATCAGTGAATACTATTGGCCAGTTGTTGACTGAGACTACCCTGTGACTGAAAAGTGTTTTGTATTGTTCAAGTTAAGCTTCAGCCAGCTGCTTTTTGATCCATGTTCTGACTTAGTCTTAACACTGGGCTGCTGTATGGATAGTCATGGGATGGCATGGAGTGAATGAAGCATAAGAACAATGCATCATTTTCTAAGGAGGAAAAAAAAAAAAGCAAAAAGATAAAACAAAAGCAGACGGCTAGATTGAAAACCCTTCAACCCTCTGATTTGAATTATCTGCCTAATCTTTACATATGAAAACATTACACTGCCACAACCCAGTAGGGAGTAATGAAAAAAAGTCGAATTTGTTTCCAGATTGGAGCACGTGAAAGACATGAAAACATATTTTGTGATAAATGTTAATAATTTCTACCTGTTATTCTCAACTTTCTGAAAATCATTGTGCATGATAATATATTTTATTGGTTTTTTTTTAATTTATCTAGTTAAGTTTTACCTTTAGCCACTTACTTATTGGGTCTGAGAATTCCAGGCTTTGAAAATTGGTGGTTTTTAGGTTGCTGCTGTTATCAACATTGCTTTTTATCCTTTGCATTCTGTAGAAGTTGGAGGGACAATACAATGATTTTCATTCCATTGCTTACTTTGTTGAAACTTTAATAAGCTCACCTTTGGGGAAGACGGAAAGAGGAATCATGCACACAAAGCAACATTTCCTCCCAGTATTGACTAGGTGTCAAACACACAGTATAAAGAGACATTGTTTAATGAAAGGCATGGAGCATATATACTACTGGGTACTGCTTTTCAGAATGCAGGCAGTTGTATTTCTAAGAGCAGATACCAACAGATCTAATTTTTTGTTTATTTATTTTATTTTAAGGTTTGCTCTGGGTTCTTTTTGATTATTTATTTCAGTTTATTTTCCTATTGATTCTCTTGAGATGAAACTGCAATTCTTGAAGAATTGTTGGGGGTTCATTTAAAACCTTCATAAACTACCTTTCAGAACTAGAATGCTATCTAATGTTATTTTTCTTATATTGATGAATAACCGCTTAGAGGCAGTCCGATTACAAAATCTCTTTGTGCTTCTCCCAACTGTTTTCTAGGAATCCATTAGTGATTTCTATTGGTATTATTCTGGGAAGGATGTTATCGATGAGCAAGGACAACGAAATTTTTCCAAAGCCATCCAAGTTGCAAAGCAAGTTTTCAATACTCTCACGGAGTATATCCAGGTAAATTAGTTTCATTGGAATTTTATGGATTTGAAAGAAAATTAATCATACTTTTGGTATGAAGGCATAATGTGTATATATATATATATAGAGAGAGAGAGAATCATAGGGTTGGAAGGGACCTCTGGAGATCATCTAGTCCAACCCCCCTGCCAGAGCAGAGTCACCTTAGAGCAGGTTGCACAGGAACGCGTCCAGGCGGGTTTTGAATGTCTCCAGAGTCGGAGACTCCACCACCTCTCTGGGCAGCCTGTTCCAGTGCTCTGCCACCCTCACAGTAAAGAAGTTCCTCCTCAAGTTTAGGTGGAACTTTCTATGCTCAACTTTGTGCCCGTTACCTCTTGTCCTGTTGCTGGGCGCCACTGGAAAGAGCCTGGCCCCATCCTCCTGACACCCACCCTTTAAGTATTTGTAAGTGTTGATAAGGTACCCCCTCAGCTGTCTTTTTTCCAGACTGAAGAGACCCAAATCCCTCAGTCTTTCTTCATGAGAGAGGTGTTCCAGTCCCCTAATCATCTCGGTAGCCCTTTGCTGCACCCTCTCCAGCAGTTCCCTGTCCTTCTTGAACCGGGGAGCCCAGAACTGGACACAGTACTCCAGGTGCGGCCTCACCAATGCAGAGTAGAGGGGTAGGATGACCTCCCTCGACCTGTTGGCCACACTCTTCTTGATGCCCCCCAGGATGCCATTGGCCTTCTTGGCCACGAGGGCACATTGCTGGCTCATGGTCATCCTGTTGTCCACCAGGACTCCCAGGTCTCTTTCCCCCAAGCTGCTCTCCAGCAGGTCAGCCCCCAACCTGTCCTGGTGCATGGGGTTATTCCTCCCCAGGTGCAGCACCCTACACTTGCCCGTGTAGAATTTCATAAGGTTCCTCTCTGCCCAAATCTCCAACCTGTCTAGGTCTCTCTGTATGGCAGCACAGCCTTCCGGTGTGTCAGCCACCCCTTCCAGCTTTGTGTCACCGCCAAACTTGCTGAGGGTGCACTCTATCCCCTCATCCAGGTCATTGATGAACATATTGAAGAGGACTGGACCCAGTACTGACCCTTGGGGAACACCACTTGTCACTGACCTCCAAATATAACATAGATGGAAATATAATATAGATGCATTTATGCTTCAACATTATTTTAGTGCATTTATTTAAGTAGGAAGTGAAGTTTTGAAACATATAGATAACTGTCACTACTCTTTTGGAATCTTAGCAATTTAGTAAAATTAGCAGTTATTAATACATAAACGTCCTTTGGGTGTATGCACAATAGTAGAGGTTTTCTTGTTTGTTTGTTTTGTTTTAATTTGGCCTAGACTGCAGCAGTGTTATCCATTTTAAAGTCTTCAGTTTTAGTCTATTGAGAAACTAAGGTCAACGCAAAACATAGTTGCTATTTAGTCAACAGAACATTAGGTTGCATTTTCTGTCAGCAATAAGGCTGTTTTAAGGCATCAATGCTATGTCTGAAATACTGAAGTTGCACATTACTATTACGAACATAGTATTTTGTAGTTCATGAGGATGAAATGTGATAGAATAGGACTGAATAAATATGAGTAGAGGCAGCTTTAGAAACATGCATACATGTATTTAATGTATACATTAATTTCACACATCACAAGTAGCATTGTTAGCTGGGGAAGTTTTTATTTGTTATCCTTTTAGACTTCCTCAAGGAAGTATTCCTCCTTTTTAGAAGTTGATATTTTTGGAGGAATATTCTTTAGCGCAGTGAACTACAGGCCTCTCAGTCTGACCTCAATGCCGGGGAAGGTTATGGAACAGATCATCCTGAGTGCCATTTCGCGGCACATGCAGGACAACCAGGTGAGCAGGCCCAGTCAGCATGGGTTCATGAAGGACAGGTCCTGCTTGAAAACCTGATCTACTTCTATGATAAGGTGACCCAAGGATGAGGGAGAGGCTGTGGATGTTGTTTACCTGGACTTTAGTAAAGCCTTCGACACCATTTCGCACAGCATTCTTGTGGAGAAACTGGCTGCTTATGGCTTGGATGTGTGCACGCTTTGCTGGGTAAAAAACTGTCTGGATGGCTGGGGCCGAAGAGTTGTGGTGAATGGCGTTAAATCCAGTTGGTAGCCGGTCACATGTGGTGCTCAGTATTGGGGCTGGTTCTCTTTAATATCTTTATTAATGACCTGTATGAGGGGATTGAGTGCTCCCTCAGTAAGTTTGCAGACACCAAGTTAGGCAGGAGTGTCAGCCTGCTTGAGTGTACAAAGGGATACAGAGGGATCCGGACAGGCTGGATCAATGAGCTGAGGCCAACAGTATGAGGTTCAACAAGGCCAAGTGCTGGGTCACAACAACCCCATGCAGCGCTACAAGCTTGGGGAAGAGTGGCTGGAGAGCTGCCTGGCAGAAAAGGACCTGGGGGTGTTGGCTGACTGCTGGCTGAATATGAGCCAGCAGTGTGCCCAGGTGGCCAAGAAGGCCAACAGCATCCTGGCCTGTATCAGGAAAAGTGTGGCCAGCAGGACTAGGGAAGTGATTGTACCTCTGTACTCAGCACTGGTGAGGCCCCACCTTGAGTACTGTGTTCAGTTTTGGGCCCTTCACTACAAGAAAAACATTGAGATCCTGGAGCGAGTCCAGAGAAGGGCAATGAAGCTGGTGAGGGGTCTAGAGGATTAGTCTGATGAGGAGCAACTGAGGGAACTGGATTTGTTTAGCCTGGAGAAAAGGAGGATGAGGGGAGACCTTCTCACTCTCTACAACTACCTGAAAGGAGGTTGTAGTGAGGTGGGGGTTGGTCTCTTCTCCCGAGTAACAAGTGATGGGGCAAGAGGAAATGGCCTCAAGTTGCACCAGGGGAGGTTAGATTGGATATTTGGAAAAATTTTCTTCACAGAAAGGGTTATTAAACATTGGAACAGGCTGCCCAGGGAAGTGGTGGAAACACCATCCCTGGAAGTATTTAAAAGACGTGTAGACGTGGCACTTAGGGACGTAGTTTAGTGGTGGTTTTGGCAGTGTTAGGTTGATAGTTGAACTTGATCTGAAGGGTCCCTTCCAACCTAGACGATTCTATAATTCTATAAAGTAATTCCTGATTTACAGAACTACATAAGGAAGAATCAGCTTGAAGATTTGTACCCCTTTAGCATTTGCAGTTTCAAGTTGCAAGCGTTGCTTACCATCAGTGGTGTTATTAAATAGATAATTCTCTGTATGTTTAATTTTTCATAGCAGTTTCTAAAGGACAGCCCTGAGCTATGCACTGCCTGTATATCTTCCTTCCTGTTTTTGTTGAGTTTCTTGCAAATAATAACTTGCAAAAAATAAACTTTTTTTTGTTGCCTGAACAACAGGGGCCATGTACTGGGAATCAGCAAAGTCTGGCACACAGCAGGCTATGGGATGCTGTAGTTGGTTTTCTTCATGTGTTTGCCCACATGCAGATGAAGCTGTCTCAGGTATCTTTTTGATTTACTTTTTTCTTTTAAAGCTACTAACATTTTTGTAGAAGATAAACAGACTTGTTAATATGTTTGAGTCACTTATACCAACAGGTAATAGGGGAAATATGAGGAAAAATAAAAGATAGAGGTGACAGAATACAATAGAGTTGAAGGAGTAAATTGCAAAATTGTAGTGGGTGTGAATAGCAGGCCTGTAATTGGATTACTGGCCACAGGCATAAAGCTGATTAGATCAAGCTGCAAATGAAGCATATCATGGATATTCAGAAAGAACTAGCTAGTTCCTGTCTTTCATAACAAAGTTCTGTCATTGTGTTTCCTGCAATTTTGCATGAGCCTTTTATGTGAGACCCATCTTCATTGATATGTCCTGCACTGAACCCTTGTTCATCATTATTGAACCCTAGTTCAATGCATGTCTGTGTCTATTTTCTACTCTTAGTAGAGAAAGAGATAATCAGACCTTAGAATGCATGAATTGCTTTTGGATGAGAGTAATCATTTCATAAACTGTAGAAATAGTGTAGAGGACTGGCGTAAACAGCTCTTTAGGGGGTTAAAATTAGGCAAGAAAAATCCTATCCTTCAGGAGGGCATTTTTCAACTTTTTACCTTTTTAAAAGAATTACACATCTTTACCAAATGTAGTGATTCTAAATATTTTAGATAATTTGACATTCTCAGAGAAAAGTGGCATAAGCTTGTAAAGGTTTTCATTGTTAAGGAATATAGCTCTGAAGGCTCTGACGTTTTTAGATTTCATTATTTGTCTCCAAATGTCTCCATGTAAGTATTCTTTGCATAAAGTAAAATAGTCTTGCTGAAATGATTTTTCCTCCCTGCCCTTGCGACTTTATGGCTGAAAGTAGGCTGATTGCTTAGATTTGTAGACTTTGTGCTACAGGTATGCTTCGCATTCTTTATGGCTAAATAGAGGTCTTGCAGCAAATGGCATCATGGTGAAACCTGTTTTTCAAGAGTGATGCATTGATTTTCTACTGAAGTGTGTTTATAAGTGCCTGTAGATGCTGTCCTGGTTTTGGAACATCATTGTTATTTTAAGAATTGAAAAAATAGTCAATGTTTGGGTAGGCCACAGTGGTGGCTATTATGTTTTCTTCCTCTACCTCTAAAGCAACATGGAAAGCGGCATCTGAAGTGAGTCAAACACATGGTGGCTATGTGTTGATTGAGAAGTATGACGTGGCTATTGGCAAGATTTGTTTTTACAGTAATGACAAGTTTATAGTCTCAGCAGTGCCCAGAGTGGCTTCATAGCATCTTTTAATTATTGCATCTAGAAAATAATGATACTCATCCTGCCACTTCAGAGAGAGCTGAGAAGCTTTGCTTAACAAGATCCATTGTAGCATTGAGTTACTCATGCTGTTATGTGGGATTACAGAAATACAGTCTACTCCAAATGTATGATAAATAGTGATGGTGTCATTCTCTTTCGTAGAGCTCAAGCTCTTGGCTTTTGGGAGCTCCTTTAGGGGGCCAGCAGAGCCTTAGGAAAGACCAGAATAGATACAGGCTCTTTTCTTCATTTATATTCATTGCAGGAATATATTAATAACCTTTTCAGATTGTATTGAAATACCAGGTTTCAAAGGTGTAGAGTGTGGCTAAGTGGATTTATATGGAGTTGCCATATGGGTTTTTTTCTGTAAGAGGGTCCTGCCTAGGCTAAGTATTTGTGGTTTGATTTTTTTGAATCAGGAGTTTCCAGAGCACTTTTAGAGAATATTTGAAACAAGATTTAAATAGGAACAGAACTAAGTCACTGTTTGATTTGGGTTTGGTGTGTTTTGTTGATTTGGGGTTTTCTGCATTTTCCTTCTCTAGTCTTGTACTAGGAAGCAACAAGCTGATATTGGTAGTACTTCTTATGAAATCTCTGTAAGGCAGAAAATAAAAGTAAAATTTTCCATCTAAATGAACAAAGACCATCCAGGTTGTAAGCAACTTTCCAAGTAAGAACATTTATAATTAATATTTTCAAGACAAATCAATTCGAGATCTTCATTATTTTCAACTTGTGCTGTATTCAATCCAAGATCCAAATTGACATAAAATACCTTGAATTTGTTGTACTAATCACTGAAGTCCAGCAATGCTCAAGTATACCTTATCAACAGCATGATGCAACAATGTATCACTGAAGAAGAAATTAGGCAGTTGAATAAATCTATACAGATAGAATCCAGGTTGAAATCATTGTCAAGCGAAATAGTAAACTTGGTAAGCTGAATGAAATAAAAGATCACTAAAAGAATCAATATCATGTCTATTTAAGGATGTACTAATGGAACTTTATTATTATTTTGAAATTTTATTTCAGATTTCTTTCTCCCCCAAAATGTTCAGTGGCCTATAATGGAACCACTCACTATGAATCATGTTACACTGAGCTCTGTGTGCTGCTGCCATTGTTTTTACAAGTCTTCGTAGCTGTAAATTTGATTACACTAACAGTGACAATATTTTAGCTGACATGAAACATTACAGAGGCATCATTTGTGAGCTTGACATACCCAGTCACTGCTTTAAATTCTTTCATCACCTTCAGTTTTCACTTTGTCTTTATTAAATTACTGTCTTCTAAACTGATGATCATATAAATGTTTGATCCTGTAAATGTACTCCAAGGAATCAAGCATTAAAATATATTTTCACTGCATTATCAGCTTTTAACATGACTAGCTTCTTAATTTCTACGTCTCATTTTTACAGGGTGAAATATGCATGCATATATATAAATATCAAAGAAGTCAACAGATATCTTACTACATATATTGTGTTCATTATTTAGGATTCCAGTCAAATTGAATTACTGAAGGAATTAATGGATCTTCAGAAGGATATGGTTGTCATGTTGCTGTCTATGCTGGAAGGTAGTAAAAATTTAATTTGAAATCCTCTTTCACAGTTGTTCTAGCAAACTTTTTACCTTTATGATTGTCTTCTTGTGAGAAATAATGTTCCATTTTCCTTTGGGACTTTAATTTTCATGTCTCAATTGTGAGAAGAGTTATTAGATCTTAAAGCGAATGGTAGATTTATATAGTGTAGTTGATATAGTTTATATTAATTCTGAATGACATAATTGTATAAAATCCAGCTCTGGCAGAAGTTTTACATTGTTTCCGTGAACTTGGCTTCTCTTCTGGCTTAGGTGAAAAGTTTTTTTGCTATTGAAGTTGGAATCTTGAGTTCTAGGAACTGAACCATTTATCAGTCATTTTATTAACACCTCTACTATATTGCATTTATTTTGGTAGTGATCTTAGCCATAAAGAACAGGCTTTGATTTGTTTAGTGACCAGCTTCAAGTCCTTTTATAGCTAGTACTTGAAATTATGAATCCCCAGAGAACGTGATCGTTATCAAGAAATACTACTATTTCTTTAGCGCCTTCTTGGTATTGTATTAGTGCTTCTGATTCTAGACTAACCAGACATACACATAGATGATACAAAGATCTGGTTTTCCTTTTTGCTTCTTGCATATATCCAGTCACATTTATTTTCCTGAAAGAACTGGGAGGGCAGTGAATGCAGCATAGCTTGCAGCGTAGTGTGTGTTGCTACTGCTTTGCTCTTAGAAGGTCACTGAGCAGGAAAGTAAATTCTGAGTAATGTAGGCCGTATTTCATGAGCAACCTTACTATTACTGAGCTACTCATCCTAACTAATGTGACACTAGTTCTGTCGATGTAAAATTGCCTTGTGTTTAGTACTGTGTTGAATGTAACATATGTCTCTCTGTAGGGCTTGTTAGTTTTTAATTTCTTTAATGGCAAATAATGGCAAATACTTAGTCACTTGTGTTTTTTCCAAGTCTTAGGGTATTGTTATTAGTAAAAGATTTCTGATTTTACAGCTGGCTCTCATGTGAGTATATTATTCAGTAGTTTATCATTCTTACAGTTTGATTATTTCACTAGTCATTATTATACACTTTTCTTTGCCAGAACATTTGCTGCCATCAGCATCTCTAACTTTATGTCATCACATCTAGGTAATGTTGTGAATGGAACTATTGGCAAGCAGATGGTCGATATGCTTGTGGAATCGTCCAACAATGTGGAGATGATTCTGAAGTTTTTTGATATGTTCTTGAAACTGAAGGATTTGACTTCCTCTGATGCATTCAAAGAATATGACCCTGATGGTAAAGGGATAATTTCAAAGAGGGATTTTCACAAGGCAATGGAAAGCCATAAGCATTACACCCAGTCGGAAACTGAGTTTCTGCTATCATGTGCTGAAACAGATGAGAATGAGACTCTGGACTATGAGGAGTTTGTGAAACGATTCCACGAGCCAGCCAAAGACATTGGTTTCAATGTTGCTGTTCTCCTGACCAACCTGTCAGAACACATGCCCCATGATACCCGCTTGCAAACTTTTCTTGAACTGTCAGAGAGTGTGCTGAACTACTTTCAGCCTTTTCTTGGACGCATAGAAATCATGGGCAGTGCAAAGCGCATTGAACGAGTTTATTTTGAAATAAGTGAGTCAAGTCGGACTCAGTGGGAGAAACCTCAGGTAAAAGAGTCAAAGAGGCAATTTATATTTGATGTTGTAAATGAAGGTGGGGAGAAAGAAAAGATGGAGCTTTTTGTTAATTTCTGTGAGGATACCATTTTTGAAATGCAACTGGCTGCCCAGATCTCTGAGTCAGATCTGAATGAAAGGTCAGCAAATAAAGAGGAGAATGAGAAAGATAAGCCTGAGGAACAGGATCCTAGAATGGGTTTCTTCTCTCTCGTGACCATGAAGTCAGCATTAGTAGCTCTCAAGCATAATTTAATGACTCTTATGAAAATGCTCAGCATGAAAAGCCTAAAGAAACAGATGAAAAAAGTGAAGAAAATGACCATGAAGGACATGGTCATGGCTTTGTTTTCTTCCTATTGGAGCATTTTGATGGGCTTACTACATTTTGCTTGTAGTGTCGTTCGGGGCTTCTTTCGCATCATATGCAGTTTGCTACTTGGAGGAAGCCTAGTAGAAGGAGCAAAGAAAATCAAGGTGGCTGAACTGCTAGCCAATATGCCAGATCCCACTCAGGATGAGGTGCGTGGGGAAGGAGAAGAGGGGGAGAGGAAGCCCACAGAAGCTGCGTTGCCTACAGAAGACTTGACAGATCTGAGAACTTTATCAGAGGAGAGTGATCTTCTCTCAGATATATTTGGTTTGGATTTGAAACGAGAAGGTGGACAGTATAAATTGATCCCTCACAATCCAAATGCTGGTTTGAGTGATTTACTGAGCACTCCCTCCTTAGCTCCAATGCCTGAGGTGCAGGAAAAAGTCCAGGTAACTGTATCTTTTATTTCTGCAGTGTGTTTCTCTCTTTCATATATTATGTATAATCTTGAAACAAAACTTTTATCTATGTTTTTCTAGGTTTTGTGACATATTTTTTAAGGAAGCACATATAATTACTGGTGTTTACCCTCTCTGATGTCATAAACTTGAATTACCACAGCCTTCTCTAAATACATGGTGTTTTGGTTTGCTTTTAATTCAGTGTTAAAATGTCTCTTTGTTAATGTGAATGAAGGATCATCTTCTCTCCGGGTTTCAATTGTTTAAACAAACAAACAAAAAAGCCTAAAATTCTGCACTCTGTGTATCCTTTTAACTGACTCTGTACTACATAATAAGGTTTAGACCCCTTTTTTAATCTGACTTTCTATAGGAGCAGATGAAAGAAGATGAAAAGGAAGAGAAGGAGGAAACAAAATCTGAACCTGAAAAAGCGGAGTATGTATTATTTTAACCTGTCATCCTGTCATCCTACAAAATGTGGTCTGTTTCACTGAAAAACCAGCTCCATTTGTACTCTTACTTCTGTGCCTTTAATTTTGTGTCCATTCACCTTCCACAGTCAGGATTTTTTTTAACTGTCTTCCATGTCCATACACATTTGCAAGGAAATGCCATGTAAATACATCACTCGGAGATTTTATGAATTTCCTTCTTCCAGCCCAGCAGCATTCCTTTGTAATGTCGATTTAATTTATTTTATAATCTGTTTGATTAAATTTTTCTTGGCAAGTCTGAAAGCCAGAATAAAATCTCTTGAAAAAATTGTAAGAGCATCTAGATTCCAGAGGCCTGTTATCCATCAGTGGTAGAGACTTAATCCGTTTTGTTTCTCCCATTTGCTATGACCTGTTTTGAGTTATTTGGACTTTGCAAAACCTTAATATTCCAATGTAATTTTAATGAATTCCTGAGTACTCTTACATCTTTATGAAGAACAAGTGTTAGAATTTGATAAATGATCAATGTTAAAATCTAATGTTAATGAGATTAGCTCAGAATGTGTTTGGTTTTAATGAATAAAAAATATGGCATTCCATCCCTGTATTTTATGGTTCCTGATACATGTGCAATTCTGATACATGTACAGTTCCTGTAGCTGATATGTCACTGTCAAAATTCTAAGCGGGTCCCTTAATTTCAAGCTCTATCCTTATTGCTCTCCTGGGATGACAAACACTTGCCAGTAAAAACTCTTCTTCCTAATGACTACAGCAAATTTCTAAGCAAGCCAGTATAACTTCATGAAGGAGAATCTTGCTGACTTTTGAAGGTCACTTCGCTGTCGATTGCTCTGCTTGACCGTGTGAGTTGCAGTGATGCCTGTATTCTCTGTGAGGAGTGCAGTGCCTGGCACTGTTAAGTGCCCTGAAGCCACTCCTAACATAAGACAAACTTCCAAGTGAACTTTCAAGTGAAAGTTTGTCGAGTGTATTCTAGTAAGAGAAGCAGCTTAGGACATCAGTTATTCTGTTTGTAGATAGGTATAGATAAATTAATAATGTAATTTATAAGTTGCCTCTCACTCTGGTTTGGCTTCAAATGGAATTCTGTGATCCTTTCATCTATCATGTTGTCAGGTCAAATTATCTTCCAAGATAATTCACAGTTCCTTAGATTATATGTTTGGAGAAGGCAGTCCACTAACTATGACTTTCTGTAATTGGGTAGCATGGTGATAATCACACATTGAATGCTGTCAAGCTTTCTTATTCCTGTCTTCTCCTGGAGTGGGTACTTATGAATTCCTTAGGTGGGCAGAAATGCAGAATTTAAAATTTTAGGTGTGGCTTGTAAATGCAAGAAGAAACAAAGTTTTTGACAACCTGTGTGGGAACGAGATAGTTCAAGTGCATGAGGTTGGAGGGGAGCACTTAGACATATAGGCACTCATACAGACATACAGCTGTCAGCTTACAGACATTTGTCGGTGCAAGTATTAGCTGCACAGTTATGAAGCAGACCCTCGAGTAATAAGGTTGGCAGATTCTTGATTAGCTGCCTCTACCAGTTAGCATCCTCACTTCAGAGTGCCATAAAAGTAAGTTTAATTATCTGTAGACCTAACCAGACTGTCACCCTTGCCAGCGCTTTGGGCTGAAGAGGGATATGTGTCCTTGTTATTCATGTATGTGAACTGCATGAGTCATGACTACTTGAGCCTCATGAAAAGATGCAATGGCCTCTTTCAGGGTGTGGCTTTAATTTTTTGTTTAGCAGTTTTATTAACTTGATACATTATTTTGGCTTCATTTGTGTCCCAAGAGGAGAAGATGGAGAAAAAGAAGAGAAAGCCAAGGAAGACAAAGGGAAACAGAAATTAAGACAACTTCATACTCACAGATATGGAGAACCAGAAGTTCAGGAATCAGCTTTCTGGAAGAAAATCATTGCATACCAGCAGAAGCTTCTTGTAAGTTGTTCTCTAAACTATGTGTTCAGCTGTTGGCAAGGGTGTGTACCACGGTATTATTCTACCAAAGACAAATTTGCACCTTCATTTTTCTATCTGTCATTATCCATAAAAAGGACATAAAACCAAAGGTTTAACTGGAATGTTAGAGACGAGAAACACACAAATAGCTTAGTAGACGAGATATTAATTCTTAGGAAGACAGTTATTGTCCAAAATCCAGACCTTCAAAGATGCCTGTCCACCATGGTAAGCAGTCATACATTTTTATGTGAATAAAATGTCACAAATTTTCACAGCAGCTTGTGAACTTGTAGAATTTCTTTTTCCCTGAGACACAACTTTGGGAAATGACAAACTCTCCTATAAAAAGAATTTATTAAGATAAGATGCGTAGCCTAAAACTCATAAGAAAAGATGTTACAAATTTTTTGGTGAAATAGCAAGTTATTATTTGAGAAACATTTCAGAACCTGTGTAAAATAAGACTAATTAAAATAGTATAACTGTATCTGAGAGTGTCTCAGTAAAACATGATACCCCTGAGTTTGCTCTAGAACTATATAAAATCCGTGCTTTTATTATCTAGGAGATTCCAGACATATTCTGTGAGGCTAGTGTGAAATGCAAAACACAAAAAAATAGAGCTTTGCTATATATCTAGTAGATAGAATTATGTAGGGACAGCCTACTTCTAACATGAGTAACATTGCAAAACTGCAGTCGCAATCTTAATAAGGAACGGGGTATTTAAGTTTTGCTTTTGAACTCAGATTCACTTTTTAGGCGAATCATGTAGCAATTATGTGAATTTTATTTAATTTTTCTTCTAATAGTCTCATTTAATAATTCGCTAGTAGCTTAAAAATGGAGGAATTCCTATGTGATAGTTAAAGCATTCAAAATGTGTTCTAGAAAGGTTTGTGAATTGTCAGGAAGGGAAAAGGTAGATTTCTGCAATCCTTTCAACAGCATTATAATGTAAGGGAAGCTTTCTACTCATGGTACTTAGGTCACAGATGAACTTTTTGCTGAACTGATAAAAACACAATTGATTTTTGAATAGAAAAAGACTTAAAATAAACTCGTGTAGACATTTTTGTTTCTTGGTAAAAGTAACAATTTGCCATATGCAAGAATATTGAGGGACAGGGAAGACAGAGATTTCTGTATTACTATTACAGTACTATTACATTGTGATGTCTCTGTGTTGTCTCTAAGGGTATTGAGAGGATAATGACAAGGTATAAGAGGCAATTAGAAATCCTTCATCGCTTTCTGCATGGAGTGAAACAAAAGGTCCTTTATCCATTATTGCACATATGGTGTAGGAGAGAATTTGTACAATATATCAGTCAAAATGTTTGATTTCCACACCATACCCCCCACCCATTTATAATGCTATTTAAAAGCTCCATAGAAGAACAAACAAAAAAAAAAACCCATGCAACAACCTTATAATGATTGTGGTATTATTATTAGGCAAAGTGTATTTATGTTTTGTTTCTATTTTCAGAATTATTTTGCACGAAACTTTTACAACATGAGGATGTTGGCGTTGTTTGTTGCTTTTGCCATCAACTTCATCCTGCTTTTCTATAAGGTATAAACTTCTCAAAATACTACTTTTCAAGTAGTATACTGAAAAGCATTTAGGTTTTGTAGACAGTGTACTATGGTAAAACTGCCTAGCCTAACAGTTTAAATACCTGCTTCATAATGCCACTTCAGAGATCTAACACGGTAAGAGCAAAAGTGTTTGTATGAAGTAATAATAGACTTCCAGTACACAAATAGCTATTTACAAAGTTCTGTGCTGTGACAGAGGCAGCAGATTGAAAGGCGTACCTGTGCCTCAGATGCTCCATCTCACAGTACAGTGACTCAGACAAGCCCAACCTGCACTGGCAACTTAAACTAATACGTGTCAGCTGGGATGTTTTCTTGTGCCATTATACTCCCCTGAGAGGGTGTGTACAGCAAGGAGAAGTCACATCATCTTAAGCTGCCTCGAATATCGCTGTTGTTCTTTTGTCAAGACTTTTAGTAACGTTAATACAACTCTAGAGTCTTCAGACTTGAATCAGTTTCTGGCAGAGCCCAGCTGATAAAGACTACATGTGGGAGTGTCAGGAGTTAACCGGGTTTCTTCTGAGAGGGCTATGCTCTTTCTTGAATTTGAGGTAATAAAATTCAGCATGGTCCAAATTTGCTACCATAGAGAGAGAGTGAAAAAAAGAGAAAATGCATACTATCACAGAAAGATGTAACGAGATGAAAAGGTCTCTGTGGATGTTTTTATGCAAAAAATTATTTCCTCACAGTTATGTTGTCATTGGTATCATTGTTTTCAGTCATACTACTTAGCTTATAGTAGTCTAAAGCTCCTGTCAAAGGTATACAGCTGCAATATTAAGATCAAGTGATTTAAACAGGTCTCCACCTCTGCTGTGACAGAAGAAAAGGAAGTTCCTGTGGTATCTGCTGGTGAAAATACCAAGTTGGACAGCCTGGAAGGTGACAACCAGAGGGTCATTGCAGTGCATTATGTCCTGGAAGAAAGCAGTGGCTACATGGAGCCCACGCTGCGGATTTTGGCCATTCTACACACAGTCATCTCATTCTTCTGCATCATAGGGTATTACTGTTTGAAAGTAAGAAAAACTGAGCATTGTTTTTCCTTCTAGCTCCCAACTTTTTTGTCCATTGAGTGGTATAAATTGGAACAAAGTCATAGCAATTTTGCTTAAGCAGGTTGAGGGACCATGTAAAGAAAGTCTATTCTGTTAGTGTAACGTACACAGAAATTGTGTGTTAGGTGATGTGTGAATTCAGGAAGTTACAGGCCAGAGCCTGATTTGCTGGGCTCACACTGGATCAAAGGATCAGCATTTGCACTGTTACCTTGTCAGCCAGACAGTACAGCAGTGACCTGTACCAGAAGCTGCTTGTGACTGTCAAAGACAAGCTGTGAACGCACATGGCCAGAGGAAGCTAGATGACCGTGTCTGCATTACTAGTCTGTCACCTGGGTCATTTGAAAAGCATGCAGCACTTTGGACTACCACTACTGCACGTTGTGGCTACAGACAGTGTCTACTTTTAATACACACTCTGGTGGTAGTATTTGGTCAGGAACTTAAGCAACTTTTAAAGGAATACCTTGCAGAAGATCTCTGTTAAGGATGTAAAAAATAAAGATACCACCTTTATTGGCAAAATGCTGCTTCTGGCTTAGGAAGACCAAATGCCGTACATCTCTGGAGCTGAGGAGTATTTCTGAGATGTTTTTCCCCCATTTTTACACTTCCTGAGGCAAAAACTATAGGTCAAAGTGCAAGATAGTACTAAATTAAATGGACCTTTCCTGTGACCCAGTATGGCTGCTTATTTGTCCTTACAATTATAATTTCTTTATTAAGGTTTTATGGGGGCCTTGTTATTTTTCTTTTCCTCTTTTAATGGATAATACTTTTTCTATGCTAAGAAGACATGATCTGCATTTGTAATTGAAGCAAATGGTCATCATACCACTGCATTAAGTGGTTGATTTTCATCTCCACCTTAAGCATCTCTGCAGGTCAATAAATACTAAAAGACGTTTTCCTGTTTCACTGGTTGGCATGCAGCATGAAAACTTCAATTTCTGGCTTTTGAGATGTCCTCTTCTCCCACCTCGTAGCTTTTTTTCCCCCACTATGACTTTTTATGCTACTTTCCCACATTGTTTTTTTCAAACTACATTTATTCTCTGGCTAGAAGGGAAAGACATTATTAGCATTATTTGCCATAATGAATTGCCTTCTTTCCAACTCTGAAACCCTGAAGAAAAGACCAAATATAGTTTTGGTCTCTGTCTGAGATATACTGCTTTCAGAATTAAAAATCTTCATAACTACAGGTCTGTGTATGATATGTTTGCTTCTGGAGATTGCATGAAATCCACTAATTTTTTTCCATTAGCTTTGTGAAAATAAGATTGGAACTATTGTTATTGTATCTAATGCAATCACCATGTTGCTTGATTAGTCTAATCTTTATTATTACTATGTCAGTATACTCATGTCCAGTCTTGACTGTAGTAATTACAGTCAAGGTGGGTAGTGCAGGGTGGGTGAATTCTGGGGACCTGTGAAATAGTTCCAGAGAACAGTAGGGTTTATTTTTTGTTGGTAATGGATTTCTAAGAAAAATCCACTCCACTGGGACCACTAGTTACATCTGCCTTCTCAGAATGTACTTTTGAAAGTCATCCAGCTGATAAAAGAGGATTGTAGGTAAAACCTGATCCTTACTGCTTAGATGTCTCAGCTGCTGGCAAAGAACTACAGAGCACAAACCAAGTATATGGAATGTGAATGTGATTTAAGGATTTTTCTTTTTACTGCTTCCAGTCTTTGCTCTCTGCTGTAAAACCACTTTGCCTTCCATTGTGAAACCTCAAGTGCTTTAACAAATGAAAGGCAACCTCTAAAACGCCTGGGTATCAAAATGCAATCCAAAAGAGTGATCCCAAATTAATATTTTGGAATTAGAATTTCTAAGCATTTAAAAATTACTTTAATTTTAGCTGTCTTTCACTTGACTGTCTTTAATAGCTCCATTGAACTGATGAACTATTTTTATTTGAAGGATGCCTTTTCAGGGTGTTTGGCCATCTTTTTACAACTGTTTGGTGCACTGTAGTTACATGATTCTGAGTGACCTGGTCCTTGTGCATCTATATCTTTGCAGTGTTCTGGGCAATTGTCAATGCTTTTAATGTTTTTTAATACTATTTTTGCTTTGTTCAGTTTTCATACTGCCGCAGTTTAGGCTGTGCTGTCCACTAAACAAACGACAGATGCTCTCTCAAACCAGGACACATACTTAACTTTTCATAACAACCATCTTTTCTTAAAAATTTACGGACATGTCAGTGCATTTTAAATAATTCCTGATATTTTTTTCAACTGCAGGTTCCACTGGTTATTTTTAAGAGAGAAAAAGAAGTGGCAAGGAAATTGGAATTCGATGGGCTGTATATAACTGAACAGCCATCAGAAGATGATATTAAGGGACAGTGGGATAGACTTGTAATCAACACACAGTGAGTTTTTTATCTACTCTGTCTTTTTATAGCTTTGCAAGGAATTGTTCTTCAATCTCTACAAATATATAGTTGATCATCCAGCTTGTCTGAAATAAACAGCTGTGAGGGATATATTTCTAGCAAGGACATACAAAATATTTCAGGCACCTGTAATGCTAATGTTTACTGTTACTTTTTAATCTTCTTCATTCCCAGGTTTTTGTTTTAAAATTATTTCTGTTCCATAAAGGAAAAAAAAAAAACCATTACAATGAATTTATTTTGGCAAGCACAGTGATGATTCTGTATTCCTGCCAGTTTGAGAGTGAGCTGTTCTTTGGATCCTTTTAGTGTCCCTTGAAGGTTTTCCTTTAGAAACATATTTAAAGTCCCAGCTCTCTGCCTGGTAGCACTGTGTGAACCAACTGCTTTAGAAGCTTGTCTGCAGGCATTGCCTCTACTGCTCTTTCCCAGCCACATTAACATGGTAGGCATTTGGCAACATTCATTCCAATGACTTCACAAACGACTAGCTGGTGAGAGTAACAACAAAGAGCCTCTTAGAAACAAAATTAGTTTGTAATTTTTATGAACTTAGTAACTACTGCATCTTCTCATGATTGTCTAAAATGTAATCTTGTTCATCTGTGCTTTTCAGGTCTTTTCCAAATAACTACTGGGACAAATTTGTGAAAAGAAAGGTAAGGCTTATTTTTAAAAATATATATGAAGTTAATGCATGTTTATTTTCATGTTTGAAGAAATGTGGACTCCACTTCTTTGAAATATAACTTAGATTCAGTACAGATTTATGTATTTACCATTTTAAAATACACAGAATTCCATATTAATTTCATGTTTCCAACTACTTTTATGTTGTTTGGATAGTTATTCTTTGAAATTTTTTCTACATACAGCTTGTTGCATAGATCAGGAATTCAAATACATTAATGAAATTCTGTGGAGAATTTCTGTGTACACTTGTATGTATGTTGCAATATATGTAAATTGTTTTGTCTGTGTGTATTTATGTATTCACATACATGCACACAGAATAGAGAGCCCCTCATCCAGGAGAGGGCTATAGAGAAGAATTTAATAAGAATATAGGACAGATTGAGATATTTAGGCATAGGGCATAGTCAGACAACTATACTGACCAGCAAACTATATACATGCTCTGGCTGTTTTTGTTCCTTACCACTCTGTTTTCTCAGTTTTTCCTCCCCAAATCACCTAAACCCATCCTTTTCCCACCTTTGCTTCCTCCCCATAACATCCAATAGTAAGTTCTGTGCAATCCCCAAATGCTCTTCCTTCACCATCCCATAATGTATCCCATATCCCTGGGCAGTAGCCCTCTTAGTCTGAAAGGTGATCTGGAGAATTACTCCCAGTGACTCATCTTGATGGGTTTCACACCCGGACACTGGGGCTGAGGCTCTCCTGGAACAGCCCCGGGAGGTACCAGGCAGAGTATCCATTCATTTGGGAGTCTGTTCTTTGGGTTCCTGCCTGCCATTGTGCCCCTGTGCTTCTCTAGGCTTGAGGAGAAGGGCCTTTGATGGGCTGACGGGCCTGGGAGTAACGGGGCAGAGTATTCTTTGGACTCTCCCCCAACCATTGTCTCTCTGTGCTCCTTTGTGGTTGGGCAGATGAGCTTTTATCATGTAACCTAACAATCTGTCTCTCTTTCTCAAAAATAGTCCTCTGTAAGCAGAGACTGTTGAAGCTCATTTCTTATGACTGTTATGTCAAAAGTTTTCTCAGCTTGCTCTCAGAAAATAAATGTTGTGTGTGTACCATAGCTTACAACAAGAATATTCTTCCTAGCATTTGGTCACAATTGAAAAAGAGAGTATTTATGTTGTTGGATCAGTTTTACCCCTCCTTCACACCATTTAATGCCAGTCTTGAATCAAACTTTTGGAAACAGGTCTTGTTAAATACTAATGTAGCTCTTCTGCTTCATAACACTTTTAGGTCAACCTGTCTAAAAGTGCTTTGAGTTGTGTCTTCATTCTGCTGTTGAAAGTATATTTTTGCATATTTGAAGTTGTTAGATACATATTTCTATCTGTCTATCTAAGCGAAGAGGAGGGAGTAGCTTGCACAGAGTACTTAAGAAAGAAGATAAAATTCTGCATTGCTTCTGTCAATCTAGTAGATCAAGGAAGGTTCCTATTAAAAGGAAAAGGAGCATGGTTTTAAATCGTGTGGAAGGTTTGGTACTTTATCTTTGGCTGAGGAACTTCTCTGCACAGATTTAAGTGCCTTCAAATACAGTATTTTGCAAAGAATGTTTTCTTTTATATATATTGATATTTGTATATAAATATACTTAAATCCCCGCCTAGTGAATGATCCACAGTCATGAAGCACAGTTTTCAGGCATGTGACAAAGGTTTGTCTCTCAAAATCTGTAAAAATATCAATAAAGATTTAAAGCATTGGTTATTAGTAAGCTGGTAAAATACCACCTCACCTGCAGTAGTCATTCAGTTATGATCTTGTTATCCAAAATTTTGTGTTTCTTTGAATATTCTTTTGAAGGAAGGAGCTATTTGTTGAGTGAGAATGAGAGCAAGTAAATCTTCATTTCCAGAAAAGTTTCTCATGAGATATGTTGACTTTTGTAAGAAAGAGATGGGTGATATTTTGAATTCACAGAAAATCATTTTTAGCTCTAAATCTCTGTTCAAGATCTTTTGATTCCTACATATTCTATGTGTATTGTAGTTTCATTGCATTATTAACTACAAAAATAAGACCATAAAATTTTTCAATTGGACTAGTTAATAAGTGAGGACATTTTTCATGACTATTTCAGTGTGAAATAATCCCTTTTAACAGAAAAAAAAAAAAATCCAAAAGTCGAGATCAAGATGTTCCAGTTATTTAAAAACATTTTTTAAACGGAATAAATATGTATCTTTTTTCTTAAAAGGAATAACTAGTAAGGATCAAATACTGTCTTTGAGAAATCTGATTTTAATCAGACCTTTTCACGTAGCTAGGATATTCAAAACATCATCCTGTGTGAGCTCACCAGTGTTGTTTTTTTTCTATCAGTGATGATATTGATTTAGTTATTCTCCTTCTGCTGGGTTGCTTTCCTTTTCCTGTTGCCATTAAATGAGTAGGGACATCTTATCTTTGACAGCCATATCTTGCCTCTGTTGAATCGATTGCAATTGAGCAGAAAAAAAAATAAAAATTACTGACTAATATGATAGGCAGATGGAAACAGATAAAAAAGATCATGTATGTTAAACCTCTTGTCTTCAGAAACCAGGCTAAAAAACTGCTGGTCTACCCAACTGATTATCTTGAATATTCCTCCTAACTTTAGGTCATGGATAAATACGGTGAGTTCTATGGCCGTGACAGGATCAGTGAGTTACTAGGAATGGACAAAGCTGCTCTCGACTTTAGTGATGCTCGAGAAAAGAAGAAACCAAAGAAGGATAGCTCCTTATCTGCTGTGTAAGCATTTGCTTCTGGGTTTTTTTGTGTGATTTTTTTTTTTTGTTTGGGGGTGTGGTTTTTTTTTTTTGCGTTTTTTTTATAAGTTAAAATCAAGTGTTCAAGGTTTGTCCTTCAGCTTTGAATTTTCTTGTTGCTCTTTTATGTATAGTTATATAAGATAAATCAATTCTTAAATTGGATGATATAGTGAATTTATTTCATTATAAACAACATATATGCAGGACTCCACTGTTTTTTATGTATGAAGATTTAGTTTAGTGTACAGCTGCTTGAATGCACCACATTGCCACTGTTTGGATAGTGTCATTACAGCTGAGCTGGAAACACCTTTTCATCACTTTCTCAGTTCAGATCAGCTGGAAAGAATGGGCAAAATTGGCACTGTGTATTCTGATTATAAAGAAATGATGGAATAAATTTAAGTGATAGTGACCAGTAAAATCTAGTAAATTGGATGATTGGTCTTCACATCTTTTTATAATTTTCCCTAAACTGTGTATTTGCCTGTCATCTGAGAGACAGATCTGAAAAAAAGCCCCTAGATATTCAGAGCAATTGCACTCATTTTCCTTCTTAGGGTTTTGTAAAAGAAAGTTTTTTGTTTTCCTTCTGTCGGTTTTTGTAAAGCACTGCAAAAAGGTTTTTTCCAGTTCTGGATTATAAAAGAACATATTAAAATAGATAGAATATATTTCGACACAAGGCTGATGAAATATTTAATTTCCGAATTGGGCCTGAAGGATGCTAGTTTTTTGTTACATCTCTAATGTCTGCTCCATGTTATATATGATTAAAAAAAAAAAAAATTATGACCTCATCCGTCTTTCATGTTCTCCCTGGACAAATCATTCCATACTTATAACAGATGAATATACGGTGGGCTTCAGGAAGGTACATGTATCCGCTTTTTACCAGTTTCAGAAATGAACACTAATGAAGCTACTAAAACTTAGACATATTCCAGATTCAGCATTTGAAATATATTTACAGTGCAATGAAGAGAGAGTTGGGAAAAGTACTGAGTTGAACCCTTACTGCACCACTTTTGGGCAAAAAAATGGAGAACAGTATGACCTGGTGCAGATCCCAGCTCTAGTGCCTCTGCTTCTGCATGTGCCAGCAGGAGGTGACCCAGACCTATGTCTCTCTCAACACAGAAGGGAAATGCAGTATGAAGCATTTCCATTCCCAATACAAATGAACCAGGTTTTTCTTCTGTCTCCTTGACCCCTAGCTCCTACTGTTTCTTCCCATTGCCTGTGGGCAAATAACCTTCCATCTGGATTTCCTTCCATCTGCCTTTCTGTAAGGGACTCGGAGCACTCTGCTTGCAAGTGACCACGGTCCTTCAGAAGATCCTGCCCATCACACTGATATACTGCATTAAAAAAATCCTCAGTATACTGTTATATTTTAACTCTGGAAGAGCCATCCAGCTTATGGATGCAGTCTTGAGTATTTTTGCATATATATTGCAGTATTATTTAAATATAACCAACTAAGGAGGATGACACAGTTGGAGCTTTACTGTAGATTAGGCAGTAAAGACAGTTAAAATTTGCACACTGGGATTGAGATAGTGCATTGTTTTTCCATTGAATAAGTTTCCTTTACGTGGCAGATGGTGTTAAACTAGCTGCAGCATGGATGAATTCTATTTGAGAGAATAATATGAAAGTTATTTATCAGAGATGTCATAGTGAGGATTACCTCTCAGTCCCTTTACCTTCCTAACTGTTGTTCTTGGTTCTGCGGTCATTAGTCTAGTCAGAGTCAATAGAAGAAGCAACTGAAAGCATCTGCAGCAATGTCAGTGATATAAGGCTAATTTGGTGGAAAATAAGCAGGACCTCTGATGGATGCTGACGTGGCAGAAGAATTCTTCCTCTTTCAAGAAGAGAAAAATGTAAAGAATTTTCCCCTGGAAGATGTGAGGTTTCCATACTTTGATGAGAAGATAAACCATATCATAAATGTGAAGTGTACAAAGAATGAGTGCAGTTGGCCTCAGGATGTGAAAGAGGTTAAAAGATCTTATTCTTTCATGTCACAAGAAACAATAACTTAGGTTTTTAAAAGATTCTAGAGGAGGTAACGTAATGTAGTATCTTGGAGAACAGTATTACCTCTGATAAAATAGTAGACTTTTCCCTCAGGTGACAGCCTGCCTTTTGCCCATAATGCCTGGTGAAAAAGTAAGGGATTTTAATTGAGGTAGTTTCTACACCTGAAATCCCAAGATTTATACCAGATATGATATCACCACAGGATTTACAAACCTGTGGATGTGCCTATTTTGTCCAAATAAAAGTGTATATCTGCAAGTGGGTAGTGGCTTCAGCCTTCATAGTTGAGAGGCAGGTGTAGTTACCGTTAAGGTATAATGACCAAATTCCCAGTCTGTTCCATTCAGAGGAATGATGCATATGTGGGAAACTCAGCTTCAAGCCTTTCCATTTACCGATGCTAATGTAAGATACTTCCTCCTTTGGTTATTTACTTGGGAATCTTAAGACTAGTGGATCCTTGCGGAGGCTTTGTGTAGGATACTTTAAAGTGATAATCTATTCTATGTGCTGTATCTCCAAGGCAGACAGATTGACTGACACAGAGTAATTCGTTGGTTTGTTTTGTTTCAGTTCAATGCTTTCTTTTTGTAATGGTAAACTGGCACTGTTCTCTGTAAGGTAGCACCTACTCATGTTGTTCAGTGCCTAGCACAAAAGGATCACTATTTCAACACAGTGCAATAAAAATGATAATATTTCCTACCCAGTTGACCAATTAATAAATAATTAATGTTTCTAATCTGATGGGATGCTTTCTGTTGAACAAATAGTAACATTAACAGAAGATCTTCCTAAACGCCTACATTGAAACTCATTAATTGGTAAGAATGATCATATTTTCATTAATGATTTTTCTTATAGAAAGATGGGTCATTTTTCTGAACTTTTTTCTCTCTTAGATTAGCCTCCTGAAACAACATGAAAGAACCTTTAACAGAAGATTTCAGTGTCTGCTAAGAAAGTTAATGTGAAGAGCTAACTAATTAAAACTGACTTGTCACAGTTTTAGTTTGTCTGTCATTTTGGAAAAAGGTTAAAGGCTTCTGCAAGGCTGTTTTTCAGTTTGAACTTCAGTTTGCAAAGTAATGGTAGTTTTTGCTCAGCTGGCAATGCCCTGTAGCTGCTCTGAACAGCTGTGATGTACAAACATTGAAATGATTCAGAATGAAAAGTTCAGAATTTTCTGATTCCAGTTTAACATTAGTATTATTTGATTGCCTGAGGATTTTTTTTTTAAAGGGAAGAAAGAATAACTTTTGAAAACCTACTGTTATACTTAGAACAGCTGAATGCAGTAGGCCTTAAGAAAGAAGCTGTAAAAAGTCTAGGTGTTGTTGAAGGTGATAAAATACTAGGGCAGGTTGCAGCCAAATGTAATACAGGCAATTTCTCACAAATTTCTTACTGTTTATTTTATTCACATTGTGCATTCTCACGCTGTGCCATCATTCACCATCACTAAACTCAGCTACTACAACTACAGTACTAGACTGTATGATGACCTGTTCAAGGGTGCAGAAAAAAAGTCTAGTAAAAATTCATCCAGACTAGGAAATTCATCCAATATAATACTAACTAATGATATTCCAAGGGAAACTAGAAACCATACTGTTACTTTTTGATTCACAGCTGTAGAGCTTAATTTTTGTTATAACCTCATATTCTTCTAAATCTTTGAGCTGCTCGATCAAGGTTGTGAGCAGAAATAAACAGGAGAATGCAGTATTATGCACGTATTATTGCTTTGCTATCCATATCAAACTTACCTTAAAAAATAAAGATATGGAAAAATGAACAGTTCCTTTTTCCATATAGGCCAATATTCACATTATTTTTTGGAGCTCTACAGCTATTTCTGTTTGTAAAATATAAAATAATCAAATTAAATCAACTATAGATGAGTTTCCCTGGTGCTGGATTTTTTTGCCATTTCATGAGAGAGTATCCTGCCTGTCCATAAGCAGTCCTGTCCATGGTGAATCATTTTCAAGACAAATATATTTTTAAATAGGTGGAATGTAGTCACAAGAATATGTCTGACACTAGAAGTGAGTGGTATTGGGTCAGAATAAAGTAAGACATTAACTTGCTACAGTAGTATTTTAAGAAATAAATTTCAAGAGGTTTTGATTCATTTTACCACTTGAATATGTTATTGAACAATATTTGAATGAGAAACTGTTCCTAACATTCCCCATTTCCCTTCTAAGACAAAGTTTTCTGTAAATTTGGATTTCTTTAAGAACTCAAATTTGGAGCTAGAAAACTTTTTTATAACTTGTGGTTGACAAAAATGGTATCAGCAGCTCTTAGCTGTGCTAGATTGTTGTTGGAGAAGCCATTTGATTGTCCAAGCAGCATTCCTATCTTTGGTGAAATGGCAGCATGCTAGATTTATCTTTGTGTGCTCTGTGGTATCTGGAGCGTAGCACAGTTTGGGGACCTTTGAGACTAGCATGATTCCAATGATTTCTTTCAAGATACGAATGGAAATTTTGTTATGGGTGCATCTTTCCATCCTTGTAAACTTGAAAGCCTGTTAGAAAAAAAACTTGCAGCTTTTATCTATCTAGTGTATGCAGTTTGTTTGCTGTACAAATATCATCCCTGCAATCCTAATCAGATAGTAAATGTCACCCAGTGACTATGGCCTGAGTTACCATGGAAGAAACTCGGGTGAAACCTTAGGCTTTAGTTTCTACAGAGTTGCTGTCTGCTGTGAAGGGAATAACAACGCAAACCCAATTGCTGACCATGCCATCAATGTGCCTAGTAAACTGTAATCAACTCTCGTTCTTTAAAAAAGTTTCATGCCACTTTATGAGAAGTTTTAGATTTGTTAACCTAGTAATTTGTTGCCTTTGCATAGGTAAAAAAATCACCAATGAATGAAATGGTAAAAAAGAAAAGGAAAGTTTGTTGAATCTTGTTTAACTAGATAATAGACTCTAGAATTCACCATTAGTCTCTGTGCTTATGTTATTTTTGTCTTTACAGAGCATTATTAATATAACTGTGCTCTTCTGCTTGCTCTGAGATAAATGTTATAGTCCTGTAGAAGTTCAGTGCAGGCAGAAAAGTATAATTCACTCTGAATAAAGAGTCAAAAAATTGACCCTAAACGAGTTACTGTATCATGTAAACATTTTCTGCATAGAAGTAAAATGTATCTATGAAAGACCTGCCATGTGTAAATTTGAGAGCAAGGGTCAAATCTTTCACAATTCAGAAAAATTCGACTACATTTCTTCTGCTTTTCCCTTTTTGTTCAAGTAGACTAATACACTTCAGAAGGAAAAATGAATTCTTAATTCAAATAGGTTGTAGACTATTTGGAGTAGAGGTCTTGATCTAAGTTTGATTTAATGCTGTTTTTCAATTATACTAGCTGCACTTATATCGATGTAGTGTTTGTATGTTTATACAGGAGGTTCAACTTGGGTCTTTTGCCTTTTAGTTTTATGTGTAAAATGGTGTTAAATTTTTGGTTGTGTTAAAGAGTAAATACTACTGCATATAATACAAGTAGGAGTTTGGTATTTCTTCCTGCAGATTATGTTGCATATTTTCCTATTGCATTTTGATATAAGATGCAATTTATTTCTTTATTTTTACAGGCTAAATTCCATTGATGTTAAGTATCAGATGTGGAAATTAGGAGTTGTTTTCACTGACAATGTAAGTTTATCAATATGTGTGTGTGTGTGTGTGTATGTATATATGTGCACGTATATTCACCTTCCAAAGAGCAATATATACTTGTTAACCCGACGTACTTCAAAGGGAGGTATGAAATACTCTGGATTACATTTAATTTACTACATAGATGAAGACAATCTTGGAAGCTTAAAAAGGGACTGCCGAAATCTTTTCCCAGTTACATAGGTATTAGTCTATAGAACCTCAGTCAATTCCTGCCCCCGTTCTGATATGCTTTATTCAGGAGCAATAAGCAAGCACTGTGCTGTAAAATTAGAAAACTGACTATATAAATTCTGTTTGCTGTTTTTCATATTGTTCATAAACTTTACGAACACTTGAATATTCCCAGGGCTCGGGCAGACCTTAATATATAGTATTTTAATTAATTAATTATTAATATTATATAGTTAATATATATGGAATTACTAAAATTTGGATCCCTGAAACTGGTAGTAGGGTGTGACGCAGAATGAGGCTGATGATTTTAATAATTTGAACAAACCGAATTTTTAAAAACAAACAAACAAAAGGAACGATAAACAAGACTGTTAAAATACCTGGCAGTTTAAGAAGTCGCTCATATGATTAGTAAGAGTCTTATGATTATGGCTTGCTGTCCTGGTTCCAGTGAGATAAATTTCATTTTCCTCAGGCTCCGGCAGGGACCCGGGTGTTCCACCCCATGTGAGCCGTGCCCAGTGGGTAGCCGGGAGCTGCCGGGGGAGGGGGCGGAAAGTCACTGCTTGGGAGCGGGCTGGGGCGTCCCGCGTCCCGTCGGTGAGCAGTGGTTCCGTAGTCGTGTTTGTACATACTTCTACCCATGTTATTGTTGTTCTCCTGTTCTGTTAAACTGCCTTTGTCTCAACCCACGAGTTTTGCCTTTTTCTTCCGATTCTCCCCCCGCAGCTGTGGGGAGGGGGCGAGAGAGCAGCTGCGTGGTTCTTTATTGCCTTCTGAGGCTAAACCACGACACTTGTTTAACTCAATTTATTTTACTGATGGAAAAAAATGGTTGGGGAACGTACAGTTTTGGAACTAGGAGTTCTGGAGAATGAGTGTAATCTGACTTCAGTCAGGAAGAGTGAAATGATAACTCTCCAGATCTACAGACAGCGTGATCTGTAAAGAGTTACAGTTTCTTCAGGATTAGGGTTTTTTTCTAAGGGAGGGACTGTAATTTCTCTTATATATATGTACTTGTCTTTGACTCCAATAAAAATTAAATTATAGAGGAAAAGTTGTAGTAACAGTAAACTACTTGATACATATGTTTAAGTAGTAGTTTTAGTAGTTTGAATTAATTATAAAACCCCTTTTATAGCTTGCGGACTCCTTTCATTTGTCATTAACCACCTTGGGGCTTTAATATTTCAATCTAATTATTTAGAAATTAGTAAAGAAAAATCTTTTAAATCAGAAAAACTTCTTACATTGGAAACATTAACAAATAAGGTTTTAGCAATTTTGAAATTAGTTTTTACAAATTACAATTTAGAATATGTCAGTTTTGACCTTTTCTTGTGAACTCTGTATTTGATGACTTAACATTTTTGCACAAAGGAAAATTCTTACAGATCTGTTGCAAAATCTGTGGAAAAAAAAAAAATCATTGCTTTCTATTTAAAGAAAAGCACATTCCAGCAATTTTTACCTTTCCTTAGTGTTGTGAATTAACTTAAAGATAATAGCTATGAGTTTTATTTTGTGATGTACTTGTTTTTTTGTTAGTCTTTCCTTTACCTAGCTTGGTACATGACCATGTCAGTCCTTGGCCATTACAACAATTTTTTCTTTGCGGCTCATCTCCTTGACATTGCAATGGGATTCAAGACGTTACGAACCATCTTGTCATCAGTGACCCACAATGGCAAACAGGTATCAACTGTCATCTCTTTGTTTTCTGTTGACAACGGAATTATTCTTTTTGTCATGACATTTAGAACTTGGGTCAGTGTGAAAACTAGCCAATGGGTTTTGTAACCATAAGAAAATGGGACTAGGATGTATGGCAGTCTGTAGCTGTTGTGAGCAACTGTATTATAAAGTTACTGATAAAAAACTTTTCAAGATTCATCTAAAGAAACGTCCAGTTGAGACCCAGTTACTCTTTCTGTTAGAGGACTGTTAAAGAAACTCTTTGATAATAATGAATCTTTTATTAAAGAAGTTATAAAATCAGAAATTGCATTTCTGATTTAAGTAAAGAAAATAACTAAGGCTTTTCATCTACTGAAATCTGTTGTAGGAAGGTCATTTCATGTAACCTGAGACTTAGTGTTCCTCAACTCTGATAGCCTGCCTAGTTCAAAGGACCTTTGCAAACAGTTTTTAAGGGGGGGGGGGGGGAAGTCATCCTTGGTCTCCTTATCTTCCAGCAAGGCAGCTAATATAAAGATCTTCTCTGTGTGTATGCTTATGTGCTGTTACAGTAAGATGGAACTTCAGTTCTGACTTAGTACAGTGTAGATGCTTCAGAAGTCTGGTGGCAAGTGCCATTTTGAAACTTATCAGCAGCAAGTTATTTTTCAGGAGTTTTTGTTTTTATTCTCCTTTGTTTTAAGAAAGTTTGATACTAGTGAAACATGAAATCATTCACAATCATTTTTTATAAATGCTAAAGGTGATTGAGATGCTTTCTTTTGTAAATTTAATTCTGTCTTCAAATGCACTGTCCTTGTCAACATTTTTTACGAAGTAATACACATTTAAATGGATAAGCTTATATTCCAAAATAGCTAGTGCAGCACATGACATATAGAAGACTCTTAAGTATGAACTCACCATAACAAACTGTTGGTTTAATTTGTGACAGACTTACATTTAATTTGTATAACAAAAATTGTGTCTTGAAAAGTTGCAAGAATCAATATACTGCATCTTTTAACCTTAAAAGAACAGAATTTCTTAAATTCTTAATTATGGTTTCCTAAAAGAAAAAAAAGCAAAAAAAAAATCAGTCTGCACCTGAAAAAAGTGAAGTATTCTACCTTTTAAAAAAAGTGCTGAAGTTTTAGCAAATTATCATCAAGTAAGGGGGCGTAATTTAGGAGGAAACTTTTTAGATCTCACAGCTATGAAAGTGAACTATCAATTTGCAGGATATTGCAGTTCACTTTCCGCTGCTTTCCACAAAGCTCAAGGCAAAATTTTAATGATACAGTTGAGCAGTGGGGTATTTGTTGCTGCTTCTCAGAGGTAGGTATTAAAATATTAGGAACAGTTTGTTTTAAATGTGACTTCATAGATGTAACAAAAATTGTTTCAGTATTAAATTAGTAGAAATACCATATTGCAATTATATAATAGGTGATATTAACTAGTAGTACTCTTAGGTAGTAAACCTTCAGATATTTTGGTCTTACTGTGTGGTTTTCGTATTGGGGTTCTAATGGATTGTTTGATTGTTTATGTATCCACTAGATTTTGCAAGGTTTGTCTTTGTGTTTCTGAAGCATAGTTTTCCTTCAAAATAAAGCAGATGAAATGCACAATCTTTGCATGAAAATATGCTGATATATTACCAAATATTACAAATAAAGTAAAGAAAGTTTTCCTTCTGCTCGTACATATAGATTATTGTTACTTTCATTCTCTTTTTGTGAAGAAAATTGTATAGCATGATTCCATGGTGGTGTTCTGTCCATTCTATATTTTTGTCCTCCAGCTTGTCCTAACAGTGGGATTACTGGCAGTGGTAGTGTATTTGTACACAGTAGTGGCATTTAATTTTTTCCGCAAGTTCTACAACAAGAGTGAAGATGGTGATATGCCAGACATGAAATGTGACGATATGCTAACAGTAAGTTTTATTTTGGTTTCTAGATTTTTTCTTAAACTGTTATGTTTTTGTCCTGACCTTTCTTGTAATTCCTATTTATGCAGTCGTATCATTATCCAGAAACAGGAAAGACCATAATTAAAGGCAAAGGAACAAATATAATGAACATCCCTAACAACTGTGTATACCCTGTGTATTTTAAACAAACGCAACTATAAATGAATAGAAGAAATGTAATGGTGTTCTTTGCTATAGTTTCTCAAAAAATGAAAACCAACTACAAGCTGTGGAGCTGAGCCAAGTCAAAGGGCAGTACTTCTGAATCTTGAGGTTCTGCAGGCCATTCAGGAGGAGGGTCAGTTATAGGCAAGGAATTTCATAAGTAATTTAGGTACTGAAATGCTCATTTAAGCTTGGAAATCCATCAGTTTCCCTTAGCATGAATTGCCATGGTTATCTTCAATTGGCAATTCTGTTACTGAAATCTCTGCTGTGCTCAGACCACTGAAAATTATTTTGTACTTCCTGAGACAGTGCCAGGCTTTGCAGTTGTGGATGGTATGTAGAGCTTAAATCATGAAGAATTTCAAGATGTGTTGCCATTAATATCCTTCTAAAAGCAAACATCTACAACAAAGTTATATGTATTTCAGTATGTTATGCAATATGAATCACAGGGAACTGACGCCATTTAAAAGACCAATATTTAGATAAATTGTGGAAGCAGATTAGTGTGTCTATATTTTTGTCCGATTTTGGCCACTCAGGACAAGAAAGACATAGATAAACTGGAGCATAACTCAGTGGAGGGCTGCTAAATTGTCAGGTGCTGGAGGACTTGCCGTCGGATGAGAGGCTGAGGGAACTGGGCTTGTTTGGCTTGGAGAAGAGAAAGCTTCGGGGTGGCAGGGGTGTAAGAGCAGCTCCCCAGTGCCTGCAGTGAGATTATTGGCAAGTCAAATCCAGGGTCTTTGCAGCAGTGCATGGCAGGAGACCATGGACATAAAGTGGAAACAGGTGTTCTGACTGAGGAGAGCCAAGCAGTGGATCAAGTTACTCAGAGAGGTTGTAATGACCTGACTGGATAAAGCCCTGAGCAACTTTGAGGTTACAGCAGACCCTGCTTGGAGTGGGATTTGGACCAGAGACCTCTCAAAGTCCCTTCTGAACTGACCTGCTCTGTAATTCTCTGAAAATACACTTAGAAAAAGGCTATGATATTGTACAAGAATGAGTTAGAATAACGTGTTATGCTGTAAAATCATGGTTGTCTTTTGTAAAAGCAGTAACACTTGCAATGTGATATTAAAAAAAAAAGAAAAGAAAAATAAAAGTACAGGGAATATATTTTTATTTTTAGAAATAGAAAAATAACTTTTAAAACTTCTTAGATAACTAACACTACATTCACTCATTAAGTTAATGATTGACTTTGGTGAAATAAAAACTCTAAAAATTGTTACACTTCAGCCATTGATCACTCAGCATTGTATGTTACTATACCAATAGTGGAATAATAATATAAGGGATAATAATATAGGGGATAATAATAATATAAGGGAACTTGGGGGTAAGAGTGGCATAGAAATAAAAGAATGGATTTTTGGTATGGTTACGTTATTTTCATCGCTACTTTTTGATAGGGAGTGAGAACCCTGGAACTGTAGTTTGTAAAGCTACTTAAAGAAAAAGAACCAATCCCCTGCTCCAGACCTCTGAGAGTGATATAATTTTCAATTAAGTTATAGCATGATAAACTGGAAATTTTGCATTGTCAGCTTCCTGCATAGCTATACCGAGAGACCTATTATACCACTTTTCAGATCACAGTTTCATAGTATTAGTTTTGGACTTTTTCCATCCTTAGCAGTTCTCTACACAAACGTTCTCAAAGATTTTCTGTTTATTTTGTTTTGTTTTTTAAATTTTTGTTTGGAACACTAAAGGAGAAAGTCATTCACTTTTGAGTTAGGAAAATGGAAAAGGAGATGGCTGTGGTGGTAATGGAATTTCCTATTTGCATGTTATTGAAATGATCGCTTTTTTATCTTTTTGAACTGCTACATAATGACAGAACGTGAAGCACTGCAGCTTCAGCTGCACAGCAGCATTTCACCTCCCTCAGAAATATACATAACCTCAAAGGGGACAAAAAGATGACTTGACTAGTACAGTTGCTAGACCATAGACTAGTTGTGCCAATTACTGAATTTGCAACACTGGCTATTTTCACTTGTAGCTGCAGACAAACTTTATATCCCTTTATTTTGTGTTTTCTAGTGCTACATGTTTCATATGTACGTTGGAGTTCGTGCAGGTGGAGGCATTGGTGACGAAATAGAGGATCCAGCAGGAGATGAATATGAAATCTATCGGATTATCTTTGACATCACTTTCTTCTTCTTTGTGATTGTCATCCTGCTTGCAATTATTCAAGGTATATGTTTGTAACCCATGGTGAGACTGAAACCGTTATTTAGCAGCACAAAGGTCTTAGTGCTACGGTAATCACACACCTAAGATTCAACCAGGACACCAGGACAGATCATGAAGCACAGATTTATATAGTAATCCCACCCAGCTGGCTTTTATCCATATGCCATTCTTCCGAGTCTCTGTAAAATCACCAGGCTCTAACTGGATCAGTGGAAACAAAAAAAAGCTCTTTGCTGTGAGAATACTGGTGTCACTACAGTTTCTGTCTTCTCGTTGCCCTTTCTAAAAGCCTCCTGTAAGTAATCAGCAAGACAAGTAATTAAAAAGTTATTAGAAATCACCTTAAATTTGTGATTCAGCATAACCCACCCTTTGTGAGCTTCTGTGGACGAAATCAGTAGTGGGTGCTGCCAGTATTCCACCTGCCAGCATCCAATGTTCTTGACTGTCTGGCAAAATGTCAGAGTGGTAGCAATGGTGTGAAAATTGGAACATAAAGTAGTTTAATCTTTTCTTGCATAAATAACTCTGGTGTGGTGCCTGCTTACTTGAACAACATCAAAGAGTAAAGAAAGGTGCCTGATATAAAACAGTTTTACTATATCCTGGGTTAACGACAACAGAAAGTCAGTTGCCATCAGGTTAGCTTCTGAATTTGAGTGAAACTACTTGACTGATAGTGTGGTTCGCTGTTGTGATCTGGATAGTGGATACTGAATTTTGGGAATTTTCTAGTTTTTTTTCTATTATGTTTTATTAATGATGTTTAATGTTATTGCCTAAAGTACTGAAAAGCCCTATCTGTTTACATAGTATAACTTCAAAAGACTGTCAGGAATGGCCAGAAGATAATCTCTTATTAAAGTTTGCACACATTAACAGAAGTATATTATTCATTTAGGAAAAACATGTAGTGATTTTTACTAGGTCCAGTTGCTGTTATAAATAGTGATACTTTATTGCTTTCAGCTAATTTATGATGATGTTGACAGCAGTAAGGGTGCTTTCTCACTTCCTACAAGGGAGTTTAGAGGGTGACTCTGAGCTTGTGGTAAATTGTTTATAACTCTTACTCAAGCAGCAAGTCTTTTAAAGGGCTTGGGGAGGGTGCAAAATTTTTTCTGTCCTGAAATGGCGTATCTCTTACTGTTTGTTTCTTCATTTTGTGAGTGGCTGAAGAGTAGAGGCCTTAGCTGTCAAGCTTTGAGTATAATTCTCATCTGGTATTCATCAGTTTTACAGCACAGTAGTGTCAATAATGATTATGGAGTTAGTCCTTATTTGTACTGGTGTAAACCAAGGGAGAACCATAAAGAATTTATGATCTGAGCCATAGAGCCTGTGGTGGTTTTTCTTCATTCTGTGTCTCCTTGAAATGACCTCTTGCTTCTGTAGAGCTCTGGCAGTGGAACCTCGTACTACATGACAACCATAATGAGAGAGGATGCACAGAGCTCTGGGCTCTCTGCATTTGCTGTGTAATAAATCCCTGAACTCTGTTAAATGTGCAGTAGTATTCTTTCTATAGTAAAGCCTCCATCACTGTAAAACCACATGAGTCTTCATGTACTGAACCAAAATTAGAGCACTGTGAATAAAACAGAAATCTGCATGTCCCATTTTATAATTCCAAATGGTACTGGTAGCCATTTTCTTTGTACTTGCTCATTTTTCTTCATGTATTGCGTTGATTCTTGTGGGTTTTGGACTGTATGTTGGCTTCTATTATTTCTGCACAAGATTCTTGTTTAATATTCGTTGTTCGAGTTATCCCTGGATTTCCAAATATTCGTCACAGTTCTGTTGTTGAACATTAACTATCGTTTTAACTTAAACCCTAGGTTTAATTATCGATGCTTTTGGTGAGTTAAGAGATCAGCAAGAGCAAGTTAAGGAAGACATGGAGGTAAGAACATCCAATTGCCGAACCATACCATATTTTCGGGTTTCGTGAATATCTGTTTTCAATCAAAATGTGATCTGGGTAGTGGATAGTTTTTTAAACTAAGAGGAAAATACAGTTCTGTACATGGCCCATTATCATACAATGTCCTGTCTGAGATTCTACTCTCACATCTCAGTTCATTAGATGGAAATAATAACTGAGATTATTTTTTTTTTTTACTTTTTTGATATGTATTAAAATTAATAACTTATGTAAGTAGTTCTGTTAGTATGCAATAAAATTCTTTATAGACAATTCTATGAAGAGAAAGCTCTGCTAGTGTCCAGGTTCTGAATAGCGTTTACCACTCTTTGCTGCCTCCTGTGAAAGAGGCATGCTATGTTTTGACAGGTGCTAGCAGCTACCTTGCATAGGACACAAACCCAGGTTGTTTACACTGCTATTCTGCTTTAAGCATATTTTGGGTATGGATTATTTTTTTTAATACCTCCAGATCAAGTGTGGCCAGTTTTTTGCTGTTGGTGATAAGTTAACAAAAATTCAGAAAAAAAGGCCAACAACTTATTTTCCTATGACTTTTTAAAGTTTAGACTAATCCCTGTATCTTTGTTTTTGTAAACATGGAAAATCTTAGTACATTGCTATATGCTATAATGAATTACATGTCTGTGGCTATTGAAGTCTTTTGGATCTTCAGACTAGAGGTTTCTAACACAGGGTGTTAACACTGTCATGTTATAGTCCATCTCGGAAGTAATCTTTGGTTAATCTATGTGTGAAAATGTCCCCTACTTGGTGGTTTTCGATTTTGTCATTTGACTATAAGAACTCAGAAAAGTGTTGGATCCCCCTGTGTTTTGTAATCTAAACTTTGAGCATATCCAGTATCAGCTGGACAAGCACAACAGGCATTGAGGTAAATATTGCTATATATTACAGTAAGTGCTATTTACAGTGTTAAAGGAAAAAAAGGAAAAATTAGCTTTGACCATTGTATGCCATTCTTTCTCCTGATACCTGTTCACTTACAGCTGGCAAAGACTTTTTTTTTTTTTTTAAACAGTAAGAAGCTGGTTCTGATGGCAGTTAAACCTCTATTCAGTGTTTTGACTGAGATATCCAGTCTCAATCATTAAAAGAAAACCCTTTTTGTTCAGCACATATTATACATGATGCATTGACATTTTCAAGAGCGGTTCCATTTTTATTAACCTTTTCTCGGAGGGGCAGGGTTATATACAGTGTTGAAGTGCTTGCTTTATTCTTTCTTTTAGACAAAGTGCTTTATCTGTGGAATAGGAAATGACTACTTTGATACAGTGCCCCATGGTTTTGAAACACACACGCTACAGGAGCACAACTTGGCCAATTATTTGTGAGTACAGTAAAAATGAACTCCTCACTAACTCATGACCCTTGCAACCTCTGCAAGTGCCTGATTAGCTCTCCTGCATAAGTAAGAGTCAGTACTGTTTGGCTTTGATGTGCACCCATGCTGTCGGAATATATAATTCTGTGGTGATGGGAGCAAGGAATGAACAAACTTCGTTACCTTGTTTGCAACTTGATTGTGACACACCAAGTTTGTGTGAGCTCGGAGATGGAAACTGGGAACTTAGTATGTGGCTGTGAAGGCTTTGTAAAAAGTAAGGCAAAAGAGGGAAAACTTATACTGGACAGAATATTCTGAGTGGAGTGCTGAGGCTGACTAAAAGAACCCGGGACAAATGGAGGTAGGGGAACTGGAACGAGGAGCCAGAGAGGGGAGGGATCAGACCAAGGGCATCAGGTCCACCTTTGGAAAATCCAAGCAGAACATCAGTGACCACTAAACTCAGTCACTGACCAGGTCCACAATCACTGTATCATACTGTTCCTCTCCTGTCAAATACATATGAAAATCCAGTGCCAAAGTGTATTTTATACTCAGTATGCAGCAATGGATGGATTGTGACTTTGTGTCTATAGACTAGCACTGTACGTATACAAAAATATTAGACTGTAAAGTCAAACATCCCCATAAAGAACTTCCACCTGAAAAACAGGTAGTGCAGACAAAATACATTAAAAGCGCTTTCCTGTGGGATTTTGTTCCTTCTTACAAAGTACTACACAAATAACATGCTACAGCATACTTACTCTAAGTGCATCATCCTGAGGAAATGTTTTTTGATATTTTTGTGCATGATCATATTTCATATTTTTACATATGTTTGGAGAGAATCTTTTATGAGTGAGATTTTGAAAGCATCACCTATTGTCTGTCAAATATTTCAAAACCTCAAGACTAATGTATTTTAAAAATTACAAGTTCTTTCCTGCTTATGTTGATCTTAAGTTACATACAACAGTAAAATATCCCCAATCTATAATTTTATTAAAAAGAAATCTCTTAATCATCTTCAGCGTTCTTATTCATTGTGGGGAGAAGGAAAAAAAAAGTTCCAGTGACTATTCTCTGTCAGCTTCCAAGTTGGTGTTCGTGGGCAAGGAAATGTCTATTATAATTTTCAGATTAGAAAGCTTAGAAAATCTTCATTTCAACTGAGTTTTTATTTACTGTAAATCAAACTGAATCTGTTGCATTTTAGCATACTATTAATTGCACAATAAGTGAATGTCAACGGTGTCAGGAAAGTATATTTGAAGGGAATATTATCATAAATAGAACTCTGGAACTTGTAAGTCCATGAACAGCACTATCACTGTAAGCAACATGCTGAAAAACGTCCATCCCTCTGTGGGCTGCCTAATGTTTCCAAATATTGTATTCATAATAGGTGTTTCTTTGCTTGTAGGTTTTTTCTGATGTATCTTATTAACAAAGATGAAACAGAGCATACAGGACAGGTAGGTTGAACAACTCTATGAGTGTCAGCAGTTATTAAATAAGACTGATTCTAAAATAAAGATCATTCAGGCTTGGCGAAAGTCAGAGTATTCTAATGAATAGTTCCCTATATGGTATGTGACTTAACTCTTATTCTTCTAAACAATTCATAGGACTTTGGTTGCTTAATGTTAGATTGAGTATCAATTCTGTAGTACTTTCTGTTCCTATTTTGTTAGCTGACCTGTTATTCTTAAATTGTTATGGTTGGTGTTTTCTCATTGAATCAAGTTAAATTATTTAAATTCTGTTTCTTTCAGGAATCCTATGTATGGAAAATGTATCAAGAACGGTGCTGGGAGTTTTTCCCTGCTGGTGATTGCTTCCGAAAACAGTATGAAGATCAGCTCAACTAAGCAGAGATGAGGATTTCCACCTGAAAATATGTCCATGCATTTCCCAAGTCTTTTGGGAATGTCTAAGAGATTTCTTAAATCCCCAAAGCTGTGTGCTTTTTGGAGCACCAAAGCTCTGTTTTTAATGACCCAACTGTGCTTTTATTTTCTTGTGTATTTGCTTTGAGAACACCGGAGTAAAGAACAATGAAAAATAACAGCAACTCTGGAAAACAAACCAACCACTTGCACACACAAACGATATCCCTATACATAACATGCACACATAAGAAGAGACTTGAGACAGCTTATTTCTGAAACTGCCAGATGATGCCCTTGTCTATAAGATCACACATGGGGTTACATGGTAGCAACACTCATTCAATCTGTTTATTTCATCATCCTGGAAGGATGTAGTTCGCAGAGCACTGTAAAAGATTGTGTGGACACTAAGTTGTGGGGAAATAGTGCCTTACTATATGTGGGTTGAGCTATGCAGAAGATGAGTGCATGATGACATCTTTTTTTTTTTTTTGTCTTCCCTATCTTCCAAGTTAATATTTATTTTGTGGTTTTAGTGAGTTCGGGAGGAAGGGATTTGATTGTGCACATCTTTTTAATAAGACTGGAGTGTCTCAGGACAAGATTAGGTTATTCTCATCAAGTTCATTTCACGTTTACCTTCCTCTTTAGCTTTTGCTCTTATTTTGGTAATGCTCTGATACAACACTGCAACTTTATGAAATCTTTGTATGAAAACAAGATGACTGCAAAAAACACTTTAACAAGAAATGTTTCATTGCATGTTTATTATGCAAGTTTAAAAGAATGAAAAAAAACCAACCTTCAGAAGCAAGTTGATCAACATGAAAAAACATTCACAATAATTATATCCATAGTAATAAAGTGTTGTGGGCTTTATTGTACATCTGGAACAAGTGTCATCAGCCAACAATGTATATGTTATGAATTTGACAGCAGTTTTGGGTTTTTTTCTTTTTCTTTCTTTCATTTCTGCCACCTGTGATCGATAGTGGAGTTGAAGATATTCTCATTAAATTATTTTTTAAAAGCAAAGCTGAAGCAATATCCATTCAGGGACTCCATCAGTTGCATCATGAAACACCAATGATGTGTACATCACTCCATTTTGAGTCCTTTTCAATTGTAATGCCAGTCTTTACAAATAAAAAGAAAGATTCAGAATGGAAACAAGCTGGTTTTCGTAGCATTCGAGGTCTTTGTTATGGAGTCTTTTTATTAATCCCTGAATTAATTACATCCGCTTCAAAACAGGATTAAGCTGCTGTTTCCTCAATGAATATTTTTTTGTTTTGTTGTTGTTTTTGCTTCTGGACTTCCTGATGTTCTGTTGCTCCATCACATTTCTGTGCAGGCCACAGTTTTTTCATAAAATAAATTGGCTGTATCAATTTTCAGTTATAACTAAGAAAAAATATGACTAAAGAAATAATCCTTTAAAAATACTAATTCTTTATTCTTAAAAGCCAGGCTTTCAGTTCAGCAGATTTTGAATATTCCTACTCTGAAATTGTCATCCTGATGAGGATTCTGGTGAAATTCTCTCAAATTCTACAATACTTGAAACCAGAGGGTGGGCAGGCTGGCAATGGTCTTTCAGGAGTCTTTCAGGATGAAATCTACTCATTATATGGTGATGGAAAAAGTTTCTTTTTAAATATGAAAAATCTTCATTTATGGAATTATTTATAGCTTCCACAGAAGCAAATTCCTACAGCTAAGAACTAGTTCATTAGAGTTTGCATGATCAGTATGCACTGCTGAAAAAGAATGGAAATTGGCTTTGGCAGACCTCCAGAGCCCGGTTCATGCTGTCCCCTCTGCAATGGCTGTACACTTTCTGTGAGTTCTTGAAACTTGGCATTTCCTGTTCCGTTCAGTGTGCAAAACTAGCCACTTTTTCTTAACACTTAACACATCTAATTCAAGAAAAGAAAGTCACTTTGAAATTAAAAATAAGAGTACACATCATAGGAGACTGGTTTATTTTAAAAGTATGCGTTTCCTGTGGCTCATGCTGTTTCTGACACTAATGTGCACTTTTAACAGGATAATATTATTCAGGCAGGCCACGTACTACAGGATACAGACTATGGTGTCCAAGTTAATACTGGTTTATTTGGTTTAGACTTAGACAAAGTTGAAGCGAATTCTTAGATTTTATTAAAAATTGGTGAACTTACTGCAAGAAACGCAACTTCTTTGAATTTTTGTGTTGTAAAAGAGTCCGTAAAATAAGCAATGTGATCGTATGAACACAGCCAACCAATACAGACGATTCACTGCTTTAATATCATCATTGTATCAAAAGAAATTGACATGCGTCCTATATACTACCATAACGTCCAAGAGCAGGTAATAGTATGTCACTTGAAAACTGCAGTTTTAAATCCAAGTGCTTATGCATGTGATATTTAAGATAAGGTTATACTTGAATACATATTTGTTTATGCTAATGTTTTTTTCAGCTTTTAGCTGAATTTATTGATTGCGTCAGTAAACTGTAATTTTCAGGAGGAGACAATTGTTGCTCTTTACCTCTGAGTGCCAAGAGAATTGAGAAGAGCTCTAAAACTGATGATCCTAGTGCATACATGTTGATTTCAGCAAAGAAACGAATGGCAATGGAAAAGCAAAGTAAGACGGAAGAGTAGTTGAGGTGTGATTCAGTTGTGGAAGTTGTTGCCCCTTTATATATTGTTCCACTTAAAACTGAGTTACCTGACATTTGCTACACCTTCTTCCAATGCTCTTTCTTTCTTTCCCTAAAACTTTGAAGCTTAAGTCTGTGTTTTTTACTGAGGCAATAACAGAAAATAGAAGACAAGAAAAGGATGCTGTAATATCGCTGGCCTGTGCATTACTACAAAAGTAATCCCTTCATCTTGGCCACTAATGTGCTATTTAAGTTGTTTTTGAATATTTTCACTTGTAGTATCTTCCTACTTTTACAGGAGTCTTACTAATGAGTAATAGCATTTCACTCATGAATTGCGTTAATGTTTTTTTCTATAACTCCTTTAATAACATCCCTGCTATCTTCAGAGGCACCAAATAATTTCCCTTACTTACACAATCACCTGTATTCATAGGATGTAATATTTTCCAAGTTTTTTATTTTCTAAAATAGAGTGTGTATTAATTTCTTTGTTCATTAGCCAACAAATATAACTGTGGTGTCCAGAACATTCTCTGTCAAAGGATAAGACATCTGTCACAGAGAGCATGGGTGGGTATGTTCTTTGATTAAATCTCTCTAATATTTATGCTCATAAATTTAGCTCCTTCAATCTCTCTTCATAAGTCATAGCCACTTTTCTTTGTATATTTATTTGCTTCTTTTTCAGTTTGCTTCAGTTTTTCTAAAGCCATAGAGGCTTGGTTGCAAATAGAATTTCAAATTATATTGGAATCTTACAGTCACTTCTTACTCAAATTGTGCAAGATATTTAAGCACAAAAGTCCATATGCTTTTTTTGCAGCTGCCTCATTTCCTTCTTTTCCCCCTTCCCCTTCCCCCTCCCCTTTTCTGGATTAGGTTTTCTCTGTCGTCTGCATAGCATTTTAACTGTACCTATGCAATTTATTCTATTTATTTAGTTTTCTTCACAATTATCTTTTTATTTGTTTGGATATTTGTTTAGGCAAAAGGATGTGTCTCTCTTAGGTGGTAAAGAGGACCCTTATCAGCAGTTGCTGAAGATCTCTCGTAGCCAAACCATATCATTCTGCCGTGCCAATGGAGGTCAAAAGTTGAGGCAATTTTTGATATGAACAGCTTGCTTTTGTAATATAGCCATGGGCTGATCTGCAGTTAAAAAGGTGTGACCTATACATTTTTGTGCTGGATGGAAAGATCTGACTTAAAGTTCTCCTGAAAAAAGTTTTGAAATTTCTGAAACGTAAGGGGAAAAAGCTCAAAAATCCACAATTACAACAAACTGAAGGACTTTGCTATCGATCTATTGTGTAAATGCTCCAAGTCTGCATGCAAGGTGTAGTTGCTGTGTTGCTTAGTAGAAATTGCAGTTATATGGACTAAACATGTTTCTCTTAGATATATGCTAGATAAGGACCTTTGGAACACTTAAAGGTGGCTAAATAATTGTGGATCATGCAATTTGAGATCAAAACATTCTGATTATTGTTCTCTACATAGTGCTAGTAGGGCAGAAGGAAACTGCATGAATTGAATGCAGTGAAGAAAATAGAACCATCCAGGGAGAATTAGAGCATGGAAAGTCCTAAAATAAAAGAAAAAATTACAAGATGAAAAAAAAAAAAAAAAAAGCATGTGAAATAAAGAATATCTCTTAAGTATTTTTCTGTGATACTATACAATGTCTTGAAAATACACAGATAACATGCTTTTCTAAACATAGCTTTATAAATGAAAAGGGTTGAAAACCAGAATTTTTATGAGCACGTTTGCTTGTTTTGGGTAGATACAGATTAATTTTTAAAGTTTTTACAATTTATTTTAAAATTGTTTTTGTGCTATAAGTGAGCTTCAGAATCCAAGCTGAGAATTAAGGTTTTACGGTGTCAGCTGCTATACCTATTCGTAACAAAACTATAATCTCTAGCCTTAAAGAGCTGAAAGCCTGAGCAAAGGACAAGAGCCTCTATACATAGATTCAGTTATATGGACAGGAAAGGTCAAGTTTACAGTAGGATAGTATCGTGAACAGAATAGGTAATGGTGAAAAATTCATCAGCTGCCTACTGTACTAGGTTATTGGAAAGAAGCAAAAAAATGTGTAGGAGGGCAAGTCAGTTGGCCTTATGCATAGCAAGCTTTTTTGAAGTATATTCTTTTTTTTTTTTTCTTTCCCCTCCAGTAAATTACTGCTGCATAAAATCCCTCAAGCTCCATTTCAAGTTTGGTTTTTTTTTTTTTTCATTTTTAATCAATATTCACTTAGTGTATGACACTTAGAGAATACCCTTGCTTTTAATCTTTGGAAAACATTAGCTTTTTTGTAGCTTGCTGTGTTTGAATTTCAGAGGAAGATGCGTGTTTCAACTGTTTCTTCACTCTGTGTCTTTGAAGGAGAAATATCCTTCCATTTAACCACCCTGCATTCATGAGCAGAAGTAGTACTTGACAGTAGTTATCTAAAGTGATAGTGCACTTTTCTCCTTCCTGCTCAGCTTTTGAGATACGTTAGAATAATGCTGTGACTTGCTTTAAGATTAGGTATCGGGCATTAACCCGAATCTGTCACTCTTCCTTCTTTCTCAACAATTACTGTGCTAAAGTCTTGTGATTCCTGCAGCTCCATCTTCTCTAAGGTGTGGTGACAGAAGGTAGAATTCAGCAAAGTATGAGGGGCTTCTTTGTTTTAGCATGTGATAATTATGTCAATAGGTCTGAAAGCTTTCTAAAGAAAAGGCAGGAATGTGAAAATAAAGAATTGACTGGGAAAAGCCGCTGAGAACTCTTACAGTTAAGTACACATTGTAATAAAAGATGGATAATTGTTACTATGACAAAGTAGATAGTGAAGTTAAGTAATATCCAGGAACATCAAACTCCTTAAGGAGCTCCTAGTAAGTGGACACTGTATTCTATGAAGACATTACAGTTGTTTTCCTTCCTGCAGTTCAAGGAATGGAATAATAAAATGAAAAGGCCTGAAATTTTTTAAAATCTTGCAAAACCTATTAGGGAATAAAACATGGTGTGAACGAAATGGAAGAAGTAAGGTTCATGAACTGTTGTTATGTTTCTTTGGAGATGAATAAATTGCGGTAATTGTGAAGAACGTGTTACTCTCAGCTTTGAGCCACGCTGTGCCCATCGTGCAGATCAGCGGGAAGGTAGTGGAATGGATGACATCTGGCTTAAACAGCGGTGTCCAGGGAGGCTGTTGTTCTGTCCTGCAGTAGTGTGCCCAAGCTAGGCTAAGTGCATCCAATTTTGAAGGAGTCCCTTCCCTGACTACCTCAGTGCCAGGGAAAGGGCAACAACTGACCATCTGTGTTTTCTCAGTTGCGTTATTGGCTCTGCCCTCTGGCAGCAGACTGCACACTGCTGTGACTGCTGATACACAGACACTTGCAGGCACTTCCTCATAAGACGAAATTAAAGTTAAATTAATTAGGCAGCTGCTCAGTGCTGACAACAAGGCATATCCTTCTATCATGGGGTCCGTCCTAATGGAAGGAAAGAAGTATATGCACTGACTAGAAAATAAACTACTAGTGTGGCTGGACCATATAGCGGGCAGTTGATTTTTGGCTCTGTCCAAAGAAGATAAAATTTCAGGCGCCAAGTAAAATGTTGTGGACATTTTAGGTATCAAAATCTATATTAGAATAAGTGGCCTCATAGATTTGGTGTAACTACTGAGCTATTTTTAACTGCTTCACAATGTTACCCTAAGGTGTTAATAAGCCAAGTTGTTGCTATTGAATATTAATGTGATGTTAAAACCCAAACTTCAGTATAATTCCTAGCTATTTAAAAACATCATTCTCGTTGATGCTCATCTATGTGCCCTGCTTTAAGCTGATTCAAGTGATAGGTAAAGTGATTATTTATCTTTCTTCAGAGCACAATGTTTTAGAAAATAGTGGTTTATAGTGTTCTGTGCACATCTGGAAAGTCTTTCAGTGTTTAAATAGAGATGGCAGAATACAATGAGCTTGCATAGGAATTATAGACATTGAATTTCTTTTCTTCACCAGTTCTTTATGCTTGGACAAGTGCAGAATTAATAATAATTTAAATATAAGAATGTAAAGATAGACCTCTCATCTCAGAATTTGGCTGTCCCTGGCTCAGCCTTCATTATTCTTGACTGTAATGAGGCAAGTTTGTTTTCTATTTCCTCAGACTTCTGCCCCATATCAAGTATAATGTACTTTGCACTACTTGGAAATGATTATATAAAAAAGCCAAAATAATCCTGGATTATTTCAGAGAAAAATGTAATATAATTTTCTTAACTGTTACATCTTTTGCAATTTAAGAAGCCTATTTCTTGTTTAAATTTTACTTCTACAAATGGTTTCAGATTCCCTCTGGAGACTCACAGACAGTTATGGTTAATAACCAGATGGAAATAATTCTTTTTATCTCTTTCTAAATCTTTACCTGTGTGGATGACCCTTGACATCTAAATAGTATGCAAATATAGGATAGTTAGAGACTTTCCAGTACTGAGTGCTCATGGTGATCTCCAAAGTATATAATTTATGGTCTGTAAAAATGTTGCTTGTATATGCTTCGTGGAACTGATGTATAATTAATTACTTTTCTGTTGTAAATATAAGGTTTTGTTAGAAATCTTTGTGCAGTCTGCAATTGCAGTAGCCTCTTATCTGGAGTTACTTTATTTTTTTAAAAAATCAAGGTAATTAATTTGCTTGCAAGACTAATATGCACATTTCACTCAGATCATTTCTATGCAAGCTATGAATTCCTTGCCATAGGAATCCAATAGAGTTTAAAAAGGCTGGTTAAAATAAGCTTCTTTCTGAGAGGCTAATCTGAATAATACTGCTCAAAATGTGCTTCTGCCTGTAAGAACTGCTAGATAATAACTCACATTAAGTTTTCCTCCTGTTGTTTGCTGCTTAATTTGTCAACTGGGGCGACATAAGCTGCAAAAACTAGACCTGTGAAAGGAACTTACTGTACAAGGCTGTTTTATAGTTAACGTTTTGCATATATGATCAGCTCTTGATGAACTGTGGTCCATTTATCCAGCTTGTAGATTAACCATGATTTGCCTGTAGAAGCATCTATGCTGAGATCGTTTTGACCAGCTTGGACCTAGAACCAGTAGGCAAACTTATTTGTTGTGCTTGTGGTCTGTAGACTGTCACTCTAGACTGATGAAACCCAGATGTCCCTGTGTCCTAGTCACACTATCTGATTGCTCTTTTCACATTTACATGCTCATTGTGTCTTTCTGTGGCTTAATTTGCCTTCCCAGGATTTGGATTATTTTTGTTACCTGAGATCCCTGTTTCTTTACCATATGTAAATTGTTATGTGCTCCAGAAACACACAAGACTATAGCCAGTGGGGCCTAACCAATGCACCAGAATTAGCCTAACATGGAGAACTTGTTGGGGCAAGATGAATTCTGGCTCGGGCAGCTGGATCTAGGGTGCCATATTTCTAGGTTATATGTTCCATTCTTCTCCTCTGTGGACCTGATATGCACAGAGAGATGATACAGACATGTCCAGTTGCATGGGAGCAATGAAGGTTTCCAAACAAATATAGCAGGCTGGAGGTGGCATACCTGAACGAATAAATGAACCAACCTACAAAACCTTTACGTAATCCTAAATGGCCCTCAGGAAAGTAAACGGCCAGGAGTGGGCAAAATGAATTGTTATGATGAAATGGACATTATTCCACGTACATGCTTACGCAAGGACAACTGAGAAACATATAAGTAGTCATGTGTGTGATGATGTTTAGGGAAGTCTCAAACCTACTGTGTGTTCTGACTGTCTGTGCTATGCATATGTGGCAGAGTTGGTTACATGGCAGTGAAAACACCCCTGTCTGCAGTAGTCTGTGTGGCCTGTCCAGCTGGAAAGGGGAAATTCTGGCACAAATACTAATTGGAGAAGAATTAATGCTTTTTGTAATGGAAAAGGAGCCCGTTTGATGCATACAGTTACCATTCAAAATGAAATTAAAGGTTGATGTTTCTGTATACTGCTTTTGCAATTCATCTGTATTCTTAATATGAAAAGAATTGATCAAGATGGTTTAGTTTGGAGGCATAAAATAAGCTTAAGAATAATGTTAGGAAGAAAAATTTATTTTATTTTGGGTCTTGTAAAACCCATACCTGTTTACATTTTAAGTGAAAATATGAATCTGCCATATTTTCTTAAGGGAACGGTTACAATAATGTGCTACAGCTCCAAACGTTAATCAATTTCTAAGGAAAACAGTGTCTTCATTTCTAAAAATTCATGAGGACGGTATTGGTCTGATAAATATTTCTGCTTTTCTCCAAAGAGAATAGCCTTTGAAAAATGTCAATATTGTGTTTTTCAAGACAATTTTATTGGGGGGGAAGTCAGCGATGCAAAATACAAAGCTTAATTTCATTACAGAATGAATGATATAATTGTAAATAATAATCTCTTTTCATACCTATTTTTGTTAAAGGTTTGAAGAACCATCTTTTAATGTGAAAATTCATTTGCTATTTTCAGTTTTGTATTGGTTGTACCTGCTCATCGTTTGTTCGCCTTTCCTGTATAAGGTGGGTTTATTTGTTGTTTTGCATCAGCAAATTACCATTTGAAGCATTTAGGAGAAAGTGCATCCATGCCTGGCTGTCTTATTCTGTTTTCATTTCTCCTAGTGAAGTTCAGATGCTGTATCTGGTTGAACCTCTGTGGAAACTTGTTCTGCCGTCATATTTTGTCTGGTAGAAACATCTTAACAGTTCTCCATGTTTATATATAAATTACTGACACCCGCTCTCATTCTGTGAGAGGTATTCAATGGAGTTTCTCTAAAAATATACCTCTTTTTTGGAAGGTGTTAGTGGTTTTTAAATATTCTTTTTTTTTCTTTTTTTTTTTTTTTTAGTGATTACTTTTCTTGGTAAAAATTCTACATTCTACTAAGACTGAATTAGTTTTTCTCCTACAGAAGTGGAAATAAAATAGAGAACACAACAGAGGACATTGTTATGCCACTATAATCCAGAGTTTGTCTACATCTTCAATGCTGTGTGTAGTTCTGGTCCTCTCATCTTGAAGAGAATGCAGTAAAATTGAAAAAGGTTCACAAAAGAGCTACAGGGATGACCAAAGGATGTCTTCTGAGCCATTTACAATACCTTTGTACAAAGGACAGTTGCATTGGATAGGATTCTTCAGTCTATAAAAGAGATTACTTAGGAAGAATATGATACAGATGTAACAGAAGTCTAGAAAATCGTGAGTATCTCGGTGAGAGTGGATGGGGATTTGTTGTGCCAGACTATGTACAAGGGACAAAGGGACTAAATAGTGGGTTCTGAGGTTTAGTCTGGACATTAGAAAAAGCCTTTTCTCTAGGAGGGTGGTGCAGCACTGGAAGAGGTTCTCCAGGAACCCCCATCCTTGGAGACTTTCAAAGTTCATCTCTGAGTGGGAGGCTGAATGTAAATGGCATCCAGAAGTCCTATTCAAGCAAGAATTCTTTGATTCTTTTCATCAAATATGTTCTTATTCTTCTCTAAGCATCCAGTTATGGAGAAAATTCATTCTGGACACAGGGTGTTGGGCTTCATGTCCATATAGTCAGATAGGGCACAGCCACTCCACTGTTGTATTTTAACATCTGTCCTGAAAGTCTGTATAGGGCCTCCCCCCCCCACCAAAGTACACTGTGATTTAGAATGGTAATGGAAATGGAAAAGGCTTTAAACACTGGTGTAACATATTTTACTTTTTTCTAACCTGGAATCAATTCCTAAGTTCTCAAAAATTTTGACAATAATTCTAAGATTAAATTTTATGACTTTCATCCATGAAAAGGAATAGAACAACTCCTTTTGAAAAGTAATAATCCAAGTGTGTACTTTGTACATGACAAAGCCATGGTTGTGGTTCTGTGCCTGTTTTAAAGAGATTGTAGTGCTGTCTAACAGAAGCGTTAGTGCTTCTAACAGAAGTCTGTTATGAAACAAATTCGACAATCATCTGCTTCATTTCTATTTTCTTCTGCTCCCTGTCAGCTCTCATGGCCTTTACCTTTCTATTTCCCAAAAGATCCTCCTGTAGCCTATCACAGCACTGTCAGTGTAACCCTGTTTATGCTTGTTTCTGGAAAGAACAGCCAGCTAAAATGTCCAATATTCTTTTAAGAAATGCAAATTGTCACCTTGTAAAGATTCATCGCAAAGAACACCGTCAGACATTGTTCTTGCAAAGTACATTTATGAGAGTCCCACAATGAAAACAAGTTTTATGGGATAGAAAACCTTTGTTTGACAGGAATTAATTTCAAAATTTATTGTTAGTATTTCCTGAAGGCATAAGATTAGAAAATAAATACATTGAATTTCACTATAATTTGACATCAGTACATATTTATTCTCAGTACTTTTAAGCTACTCGTAATTAGACAACTCAGAAGCAGAATCAACGTCATGTATTTCCGTAGATTAATTAAATGTGTACACTAATAGAAAGTATAGATTCCATATTAAAAACAGAGAAATAATTATTTTTTCTAGCTAATTCCAAGGATGAACTCTGAATAAAAATATCAGAGAAATTGACATTTTAATGTTAAGCAATCTAGATGTACTATTTAATTTTTTTTCCTGTCTGTGTTCTCTCATAGCTTATTAGGTCAGCAATTTTGGTTTTCATTTTCCTCATAAATGAAAAGCATGTCCATCAAAAGATCAGGGAGGACTGCCAAGTACATACACGATTTTCTAAATTATTTCAGTGCTCTCATTCTTCTTTCCTGTCTAATGTTTGTAGATGACGCATTGGAAAAAAAAAAGGTAATAAGGCCATTGTGTTGGTAAGCTGCCAAGTGATTCTGTGATGGAAGGTTAGAAAATATGTTCTTACAAAAAAATCTACTTAAAATTATTTTTGTGCATTTAAAGCGCTGATTTATTTTATATTACCTTGTATTTTGCCTCCAGTAAAACTAGCTTTTATAAGAAGATATTTTGAGAAGTGTCAGACTTTCCACATGGGGAAGGGCATCTGGAGACACTGACTGCACAGTCCTCAGCAACACTGAGGACTTCATTAAGTGCTGTACAGATTTTGCTACGTCAGTCCTTGGACTTACGTGAGGTTGCTCTGGAAATGTTTGGGATGTGACAAAGCTGCTGTAAGGGCTATAACATCACTCCTTGGAGAGCAGATGTGCAATTTATTGTGTCTTATGAGTATCTCTCACATGTCATAGAATGAGAGAGTAGTAACAATACTACTCTGGTATAATGACTGTATTGTCATGCAGCGAAGTGTTATGGGTATCTTCTGCAGCAATTTAACATAAGGTGAGTGCTTACCCTGGTCTGAGTGGAAATCTCTGGTATATAGGCTTCTTGTCATTTTTTCCCTCTGTCTATATCTAGTCCATTCGACTCGTAGTATGTCTGCTTCCCAGAGTAAGGTGAGCGTCCAGCTGAATTCTCTTCAGGCTGAGACCCAGGTGTGCACCATTGCCTGGTATCTGCAGACAATAACCATAGGTAGGCCCTTGGGTAGAGTCTGTCGGGGCCCCTGGTGTGTGGGTGTTGCACAACTCAGTGAGATGAATGTGGTACATCAGATGAGGAACACCTTGGCCCACTGGAGCAGAATGCGGCACAGTTATTCAGCTTTTAGTTTTTTCTCCCAATCCTACTCTGAAAATGCAAAGAAGTGCATAATTGAATTCATTTAAAAATCCTGGTTTGGCTTATTTGTTAGTTGTCTGTCTCAGAACAGAAGGGTGCGGTTCTTAATTTTTTTAATTTGAAGTTGAAGAGTAAGAGAGGGATAATGCAACCTGATGATGTGCCACTAAAGATAAGCAAGTTTCTTAACACTGGTCTAAAAATCCTCCTTCTTCCTCTTATATCATACAGATGGTTGCGGGAGAAGAAATGCGAAGTAAAAATGAGTTAGGGAAGAGAGAAATTTAAATTAAAATAGGAGGGTTATAAGAAAAGATTTCAAGAATTAAGGAAAAGCAGAACCATATAAGATAATGATGAGAGAAGGAAACGTAAATTGACAAGAGAAATTCCCTCTCCCCTGCCTCCCCAAAATACTGTGTCCCCAGTTTACTGATGGCCAGAAACTCCTGGTCACGTCTCTGTTCTTGATCAGAGTTAATGATAGGCGCGTGCCTGTGTGCTTTCTGCCTTCAGAGTACTGGTTTTAGCTGTTGGCATTCTTGTACAGTACTTTTTGAGCAACCAGTTTTACTTTCCTCCCCTGACTAATTTCAGTGCTGACTACTTCCAAGGTTCTTTGTCTTTTTGATCTTTGGGGACAGAATGGATTTACACAGTAAAGTGTTCAGCTGTGTTATATGACAGCACTATTATACCTATCGTTGTAGTAATTTTAAAGTAACGTACTTACAAATCCCACGTGGACCATTCTACAAAGGCAGCTCTTGTGCTGCAGGCCAGAAAATGAGTGCTGCATAAAGGCAGCATTAATCTAAATATGTATGAAACCATTACAATATACGGCAGTGTTGTCTAAGCAGCTACACAATACTTACTTTCTCTCTATTCTTTGGCTGGAGACCCTTTCCCACTGTTTACAAGCTCTGCAAAGAGATTCTAATTTTTTCCCTGTTTACTGATTTTCAATGTGTGAAAACTCCTGTAAGAATTTTGCTAAATAACTTCTTGACTATCAAAAGGGGGAAAAAAGATTTCTGTTCAGAACTACCAACCTTGTCTTGAAACTCCATTGCAAATTTCTGTGAATTTGCTTCAAATGCTTTCTTTTCCCATCCTTTTTCATTGTTTCAAATGCTAACTCTTTTTCCTTTATCATATGTTTTTGCTTGGTTAGTGGTTAACCTTTTTCCTCTGAGGATTCTGCCAGTCACAAGGCTGTTCAGCTGTCTTTCGGAAACAAGGAATTCCAACTTTTTCACTTGAATTTTTTTTTCATTTCTGTATTGTATTTTTTGTATTTCTGTCAATCTTTTGATTATTTGATAATCTCTAAGTCTCCGTGGGTAATGAAGTTTTCTAACAAAAATTTCAGAATAATATACACACCACTTTAATGAATGTAACGTGTATCAGACATGAAGGAAGAGAATGCAACTAAAAATAAATAATCCAACGCCATTCCCAACTCTTTATTACCTCCAGCAACCACCAAAGTTTGAATGTTATCACATACTTACAGCTGCAATAAAACCACATCTTCAGTAGAGTAGGGTATAGTGTTTCTGCTTTGTTAATGTCAACTGCGTGTAGGGTTATTTATACAACATTTTCACTTAAAGCTTAAAATATAAACCAATTAAACATATTTACCTCTATAAGATTCCTTTCATGCTTCAGGAAAAGCAACAGAGAACAACAAAGGAGTCAGAAATTTGCTTCTTTTGCTTAGTATATTTTCATGGTTCATTTAACTCACTAATATTGATTGTTATGCAATGAAAGCTTATTTAATATTCTTGGAAAAATTCCACATGTGTTGTTGTGGGGTCAGTTTTCTCTTATGCATGGAACTGAGGTCCCGGTTCCTGATATGAAAAAACTTTTTAATACCCTTTTTTTCATGCCCACAAAGGTGCTTATTCTCTGTTGAGTCCTCTCTCAATTTTCTTTTGATAAGCTAAGCACACTGAATTCTTCACGTCTTTCTCTGTTAGATGATTTCTTTAGACCTCATTAACTGTGTGTTTTGAAAAGCATATTTTTTCAAGCATGGGTAGCAGAATATAATTATATGTGCTGTAGAAGCACTGTGGTGTATCTCTGTCTCGTCTCATATACAGAGAATCAAATGAGCGCTCGTATGACTTACTTATGCTGCTAGGGTTTGTTTAAATCCTTTTTAATGAAGCATCATGCTGAAAACATGAATGTATTTGCTTGAATAATATGATATTTGCATCTTTTCCAAACCCACTGCTTTCCAGGATAAGGTAAGTTTGTATTCCTTATTCATGAACCTGTGACTTAAAACTATCCAAACAGTCAAAATCCAAAACCTTTTATGACTGTCCTGTCCTCATTACTGTCCTGCACTCATCATGTAAGAGTTATTGAGCTGTGTGGCCTTTGCATTGATAACGATATTTAAACTAAATTCCAGTAAAGGTACTTCTGGCTACCAAATGCTGATTCCTGTGGAATCCCTTGTGGAAGCTTTCACTTTCTAAAACATTTCAAGAGAATGTTCTGGGTCAATTTATGAAAGGAAAATCATTGATAATTTATGCTCTACCTTTATTCAAGTAATCAGTCTTTTACAGAGATCTGAAAAAACTTTGGATATCAACTTTCTGACCAACAGCTCCCCCTCTTGCCTGGCCCAACTATCCCAGGAACTTTAGGCACCACAATCCTGCCCACTGGCCCCTCCAGACCCATCTCAACAGCCATGGGGGACCTTGGAAACCCACATTTCCTTTTTTTTCCCTTTGATCCCCTCCCCCCATTTTTTGAGGGGGTGGGGGAAATGGCTAAAGAGCAGGGTGAATGACCACCAGTGACCTTTCTGGGTTACTTGAGGCTCTACCGCTGTGAAGAGAGAGCACTTACCAGGGGAGTGTCTCACACAAAGAAAACTTTCTCTTCCGTACTGCAGGGGCTCTGTATGGTTCCCGTGCCTTTGGAGGACACTTTGGTAATGCCTTCTAGATGTTGGGAGCCCTAGGGACTTCATTAGCATGGAAAGGGTCCTTCAGTTAGCATTAGCTGAGTTTTTTCCAAGGGACTGATTATGCATTTTTGTGTTATGAATAGGACCCATACTTCAGCTCGTTTGATGACTCTTTCTCTTCAGAGGATCTGATCTTTCCGTTGACATCTGTTATTGTCCCCTTCTGAATTCCTCTAACAATGTTCAGGGGGCCCAGAGGAAAAGACATTTTATCTGACATTTGGAAGGCAGGTTTTTTTTTTACTTATTTAATTTCTTGTTCAGTTTTGGATGCCCATCATTCTTATTTCCATTCAAATTAATTCCTGCATATCTAACTGCACTGATATTTTGGCTGATATTTTGTGGCACCGGATGAATTCCCTGTTGAAGTGTGGCAGCCACAGCAGCCTGTTCAGGAAAGGCAGTGCTGTCTGTGGGGAAAAGCATATGGCCAAGTGCCAGGCCTGCCTGCCTCCTCCAGGCTCTCTCACCAGCAGTGCATGTAAGTTATAACATCCATGTGTAAGTTACAACAGAACCAACTTCTGCCAAATTTCCCCCATGGTGGAGCATAGCAGGAAGACATGGAGGTCAACATCTACAGTACCCTGTTGAGGACTGCAGAGGTGCCATCAACATCCTTGCCAGCAGCGTTCCCTCCTCCATACTCTGTCCTCACTCTCCCGCTCCTCAAATACACATTTACTCCTTGCAGTGTAAAACTCCCTCAGCAGGTTGGAGCAAGAGTAGCCCTTGTCCCTGCTTCCTTTCACAGCAGGTTATGATTGCACTCAGAGCAGTGCAGTGGGAAGCTTGAGATGGAGCACGTCCTTGTCAGACAGCCACAAGCACACCGGCCCTCTGGCTGGGGGAACACCAGGTCACACCACCTTGGGCTGGTTTCAGAAGGACCAACCTATTCTTGCATTTCAGAATGAGGAGCTTCATTTCCTTGTGCAGAAGGAAAATTTGAGATGACTAAACCCTCCCCCCCCCCACCCCAATATTAGTGAGATTACTATTTAACTACATTAGAATGAAAACTGCTTATGGGGAGAGACTTTTTTTGCTGTAATTAAAAAAATTATATGAGGATATGTGATAAAAGTTTGTGAGCATGGTTGGTATAAGTATCTATACTCTTAGTGACTGATTGAAATAAGTGTATAATACAAAACGCTGTTGTGCTGCATATAGTGGTTAGAAAACCAAAGTGATCTCCCAAAGGCCTGTATACTTTTGTCATTTCAAACAGTAGGATATCTCAGTTCTCCTCCCTACTTTTCCCTACTTTTCCACAGTTGTTACCAAATGTAGTCATATTGTTACCTGAGGTTTCTTGTTTGTAACACTAAGAAGTCAACATCATTGACAAAGTAATTTTTAAAGACCTGAAAGTGGAGCGCTGTTTTTTCGGCAATTTGCGAACAAAAACAAATGAGCAAAAAATCTAATACAGTTGAAAAGTGTGCACGGGGAAAGGAAATGGAGTGACGAAGATCAGATTTCCCTCTGGGACTGTTGATCCCAGAATATTAATCTGTGAACCCATGCAATTAACTATCCGCCAGCCTGACTGGTACAAAGTGGCATCTTCATCATCCTGACAGAAACGACGTGTTGCCCCAGCATGAAAATGAGACTGTTTTCAGGGAACGTATGGGGAGCCTTGTCATAGGTTTGGAGGAGACCTCCGCAGCGGCTGCTCTAGGTGTACCCTCTGTGTGAAGTGCCCGCTTTCGTCTTGTTTATACAAAACAAAATAGCTGTCAGAGTGCTGGTGGAAATGAAAATATTTTTGCGTGGGTCTGACTGAAGTACATTAATGAAGTGACTGCAGATGTTTGTTGTGACTACTCCTTCTCTAACCATCTGGTTCTTTGGGATGGTGGATCGCCTATCTTATGTTTTAATTAACCCAGAACTCCAAAACCAATAACAAAAATCAGCATATTTTAATTTTTTTGTTGTGTTTTCTTAAATTTCAGATGTAGACAGTTGTAAAAAAAAATCACTAGAAGATTTCGAGGTAAAAAACTCCAGGTTTCTCCTTAGAAATATTCCGATGGAAGAAATTTTCCTCAGCACTTTTCACACTTCTTAGCACTTTAAAATGTGAATATCTACCAAAAAGTATTCTAATATTTTTATTAATAGGAAAATTTTGTCATTAAAAAGCCCAGACAATTTAAAAAGAAATGTAAGAGGTAATGTGTAGAGTGCACCATCAATACACACTTTCTAGATCCTATGTTTATGACCAGTTTTATTTTGTATCAGCAACATTAACAGCTGAACTCATGTGCTAGTAACACTAATACGGAGATCTCTGTTTTTCACCTGCACTTGGAAATAATGAGTGGCAAAGTTCATTCCGGAGACTATATTGCAGTAATAATTCAGATCTTATAGCAGACAACTGGGGAAAAAACCCAAGAGACTTTCTTTAAGTTTTGATATTGTTGTTTATGATCTCAGGAAAGAGTTTGTCTTTTAAAAGTTGTTAAGAATATTATTTTCTTCCACAAACCCCAAGATTTTTAAACATTTTTGAGTTATTTATGAAAAATATATCATGGATTTATTTGTCATATTTTAGATCTTCCTGTCTTTGTTCAGTTCCCTCGGTATACTGTATTTTTCAATTAGGTGCTGCAGTAATGCATATGTTTTATTTGCAGATCTGTAATCAGAAAGAAATTGTCATTTCTCACTGAGTCCCTTTTGATTTATGTGAAATAAGAGCTACTTTGGACCTGCAGTATTTTAGAGGGGGCCAGAATTTATGAGTGTATAATCTGCTGTAGGGACCCAGGATTCATTTAAGAGAATCCTTAATGAATTGAAAGGTTAAATGTTATCTAACTAGCGATATCATTAATACGCGTGAAAACTGTGCTGATTCTGGCTTCCTTTGTAAGTACCATGCAGCAATGGCAATAGCCCCTAAAGTATTCTATTCATTGTTTTGGGGCTGGATATTCTATACCTATTTCTTCTGTGAACCTTGGCTACCAACTTTAAGTGTTACTTGTTTAATTTCTGTTATTTTTCTTTGTGTTAGAAATGTGGTATCCATCTCCTGACCTCTTGACATGAATAATGCACTGTAATTCTAAAACCAGCATTTCGTGGTCATATGGTGTTTTCACTACAGATTCAGAAACCATTTCTAAAATGTTCTTTATATTTATAAAGGTGAACCTGATTCTAAGGGTCATCCAGAGCTTGAAACAGAGCAATTTCACATGTGAAAATAATTCAGTAGCACTTTGGTTCTTAAAAATAAAAACCTGCATAATAATTAAAGAGGTTAGGCCTAACATCATTTAATGGTTCTGACAGAGCTGCTTGATTAAAGACACCCAGAGAAGATTAATGACTGCAGGAAGTATACGACCTTATGGCATCTCACAAAATTGCTCTCTGAAAAGTTTAACGTAGATTTAATAAACAGTAATTATTCCTTTCTACCATATGGTTGATACCAGGTAGGTGAGGGTGGAACCCTCTTGAAATACTATTCACAGGCTCGGGTAAGTTGAATAAAAACATTAATTACCTGTATCATGAAACATAAGAGGTGATTGCTCCTAGGGGATATGTCATGCTAATAAAAACACTTGCTTTCAACAGCAGAAGTGTTAAGAAATGTTAAGAATTTTTATTTCCATAGAGGTTTCTTTGTGAGAATATCAAAGCATTTGAAAGATGGGTAATTATTATTCCAATTTCAAACTAATTAATATGAGAAGTTGAGAAAACAAGGGACAGAATTTAAAAGTTATTTTTGTATGTAAAGGTAGACATAATCTTGTGGAAGATGCTAATGTCCCTAAAGTGTGGCTTAAGATTTTGGGTGCTTATTCCTGTCGGCATCCATTGATATCATTTGGAGCTGATCAAAACCTAACTTAGTGGCAAGCTAAAGACTAGATGATATTAACAGAAAAATAATTCAAGTATTTCATAATCTTCTGGAGTCAGATTACAGTATTTCACACCAAAACCAGGAGTCCAAGCCCTGGGAATTAACTGAATTTTTCTAAAGTTCTACATTATTCAGGTTGAAAGTAACATTTCATATTGCTTAACTTCTAGTCATTAGCTGAGGTGACAGGAGCCAAGTGGTCTCTGTAGGCTGCGTCTGTGGAGCTTCCTTTAGATTATCTGGTCCGTCCTCTGGACAAGGCTACTTTTCTCTGGTTGTGGTTTTATGGTCACTTCAGTCTACATAGTTCTCCATGAATTGCTTGTATTTGCAGCATAGGTTTTTAACTCAGTGGAGAACAATAGTTCAAAACAGGAAAAAAATTACAGGAAATATAGCACTTTATTATACCTTATTGTATATATGCAGTAATGGTATGTTTTGAGTCAATAGCACAAGAATATAATAGCAGAGCTCCAATAATGCTCATTCCCTTCTATGCTTTTTTGTGATGTTACTCTGTCTTAAAATACTCCTGCGTGGTTTGCATTCCCTGTGCTTTACTTATTCAGAATCTCAAAAGGGGGAATGTTTGTTAAATCATACTCATCAATGTCTGTCAAATGGATTTATCCTCATCTTCTCTCTTCCACCGGAAGCTTGTTTTCTCCATGTTGCTATTATTGTCTTTACTCTATGAAAATGTGTCAGGTTTCTCCTGTAATAAAACGGGTCGACACATAATTTAAAATGAGAGTTTGACATAGTGCCTTTTAGATAAGTGCTCTTTCCGTGAGTTTATAAATATAAATATACCAGTACAGTTCTAGTTTCCTGGTCAGAGGTAATATATCACGGGTTGATACTAATTAAAGACAAATTGGATCCCACTGATTAATTCAGTAGGAGCTGAGTTAGTCTGCGCGTATTAGTCAGGTTCTGCCCTTAAAGGAGATGGGTCTAGCTAGATTAGCTGGTTATATTCAGGTATTTCAAAGTCCTTTTTTCCACATGTAAAATTTGTGTGCTGCTGTCTCAGCTTTACAGATCAGATGTGCTCATTTTAGTGGAGTCCTGGGTACACTTGTCCCTATTGCTGTTGGATTAAAATGGAAATGAATTTCTTGTAAAGACTATCCTGACTGTAGTGGTTTCTCTCTGGGAATCAGATGGACAAAGTGAACTATCTCGCGAGCCCTGCTTGCTTCTGTACCAGCTGAGGCCTCACTGAGAGTGGTCTTTCTGATCTCCATTCTGTCTGGCTGGGGTAGAGGGGAGGAGACACGGTCGTGCCAGGCTTCAAGGGAGGCCAGACAGGAAAAGCCATGATGTTTGTTCAACAACCTGCCCAAGGACTTTTCCTCTCTCAGTGGAATAACCTTCCAGTTGTAACCAATTTACTCCAGGTCAGCGAGAAGACTGCTACTCAAAATGTTAATTCCGAAACTATTTGTCACTTCAATTTCACATAATCATCAATCTGTAAGTTTAAGCGTCTTTTAAGTAGTCTTTGTCCTCTTATTCTGCGCTGCAGGAAATCACACTGTGGCATAACTGTGTTACCAAGAAAATAACATCCTTGAAAATATTCACTTAAAGTATTTTCACTGAAAGTGTTGCAACTTTTTTAACAGCAGGAGAAGAAGTTGGGTTAAGGTGAATGTTTAATAACCGTTGTTATCAAAGCCTTGTTTAATAACTAGTTATTTACTCGTTTATACAGACACAGGGATTTGACAGTGACGAATATAGTGTGGGAACTTGGACAGGAAAGAAAAGATCTTTAATAACAACATGAGAAACTGAAAAATGTTGCAAGTGAAGTCTTTTGAAACATGCAAGAAGAGATGTTCAGACAAGAAGAGGAAGGAGTGTGATGCCTGCTGTGCTCCTTCAGATATGCAAGTTCATTTACTTCAACACATTTTTGCATCTACTTTTTCCAAGTGGTGCTGTGCTGTTCAATTCCATATGTCAGAGGGATGTAGCGGACAGTTCATTAGCCTCATTAGACAAGGCAGCTGCAGCCCAGGATAACAGTGAATGAATGACCCACACTGGCAAAACATAAGACAGGCAGCATTACTTCACTGGCTTCTTTACACTTTTCTGTAAGCTACAAGGGGGTGCGAAAAATGATACTTGGTTGGAAATTGCTCTTGTTAGCAGAGATACCTGTTTGCCTTTTCCTTCTTCACCTCCTAACAAGTGTTCTGCTTTGTAATGGTCTAAAATCTGAGGGTGTCAGAAAGCCATGGACCATGTTCCAGGTGCCTGCTGCTGACAGTTACACAGGCCTCATAATAAAACTGCCATTAGAATGCAAATCAATTTATAAACTAACAAGTCCTCTCTGTAAATTCCCCATTGGCTCTATAATTATCTTTTTGACTTAATTATTGGTTATTAGTATGCCAAATCCTGGCTTAATCTGGGTGAGGAGTATAGCCACTGGCAAGATAAAGATATAATTTGGAGATACAAATGCACGTTGCTTTTTAAAAAGCAATCTTTGCTTAAATGGAGCAAAAAGAGATGTTTATGTTGTCTCTCTCTCCAGTTGTATGTTTTGCAGTAGCCGCTGACAGATGTGCTTTGGCTTGCAACAACCAAGTGAGAGAAGTACAGGCTGTGGAAGGTATGGTTCAGTTTGCATGCAGCTTTATATTACTTCTGTGAGACTGAGATTGCTTTTTACACAAACTTCATACTTGACATTCATAAAAATATTTTAAATGAACCTTCCAAGATTCCTCCTAAATTTAAGTAACTGTAACTGTCTTCAGCCTGTACCTGAGAAACTACAGTACAGGTTGGCAGTGTGATTTGTCCAACCTTATGCAATAAATTAGCAGAAAATCCATTTTTCTTTTGTTACAAACCCTGCATTTTATTACCTACCAGCCCTGTGGTGTGCTTGTTTCTGGAAAGAACTTGCAGCATCCTTGGTCTGTTGCATGGATGCCGTTTCTATCTGTCAAAAGCTGCCCGCTCCCTATACGACCAAGTATGTAAACCAAACCCAGGAGCTCTTTTCCTGTCCCTGACCCCAATAATATGAGTATCTGCACTGAAACACTTGCCTAAGGCCTTTTGCTGAATTGGAGATCGGTTCCTGGGAATTTGCCCTGCCTGCTGAAGGGGGATGGTTCTCTAGATTGATGTCAAAATGTGTAGTCATGGGGGGGCTTTTTTCTTTTTTAGCACAGTGAAACCTAAGAACAAGATGTTAATTGGGGCTTGATGTTAATTGCTGTGCTAAATATTAAACAGAAGATATCATGCAGCTTTTGGAAATGTTAGAGTAAGCTTGGAACAGCTCTGGAATGCTTGGGGTTTGCCCCTGGCTTAGAGATATATGGCCTCCCATACTTTAAACTGGAATCAGCCTGTTTTTAGGGAAGCCTATGCCTGTTCTGTCACTATCAGCTCATATTATTGCTGTTCTGCAAGCTGACAGAAAAAGAGATTACTTTTGTGTAGGATAAATGCATACTTTATATTTGGCATTTCTGAATCTGACCTTGATATACAATCTTTTGAGTTTTAATTCTTTGCTTGTAAGTGTACTTAACGTAAGTCTAAATGAAAAGAGATCGAGTGTGATATTTGAGAACACAACCCAGAAGCACCTGGGGAGAGAACTGATGAGGAATGGAGGAGGAAGGGCACACGATTGACAATGCCACCTACCAGGCTGAGAGCACGAAATGCACCTCTAAACCTCCTCTCTTATAAAGCACATAGCAGTTAAAAGGGGACAGAGAGAGCCTACAGAAATGGTCAGGAGGAGTGACAGAATCGGGGCACTTCAGTTTGGAAGAAAGGTGGAAATGGAAGTGATATTCAGTATTTCTAAAACCACGAATTAGTCTGAGACAACGAAGAAGGTTTATTCTCTTTCACACACACGCATCCTCCATCCCCCAAACGAGAACCAGTGGTTACCCACTTCAGTTATCTGACTGCACTTTTAAAACACACAAAATCACACTATTCAGAATCACATCATGATCCTTTTGGTTTCCATAGCATAGGGACCAGAAGGATAAAGAGTCTGGGAAGGGCAAGGGCAGGGAAAATTTCATTTTTACGTTGTTAAACTGTAAAGGGGCTACAGTAGAACTGTGATAGTAGAATGTGATCTCGGTTGCATAAACTTAAAAAGGGATATGATCTATTAATTGATTTTTGGTCTCAGCTTCTCTAAAGCATGGATTTACTCATGGTCAGATTAGCTATTTGCTTTTTCCTTTATGATGACTATTTCACTCAGAGCTTTTGGTGGCTTTGCAAAAAGAAACTCAACATGTTCTTATGCAAAGACAAAGAGAAAAGCAGGATGAGATCTTGTCGAGTGAAATAAACATAAAGTTGGCCAGAGGAGTGTTTTCTCTCTAGAAAATGCCAACAAAGGTATTATTTTTATTCCAGAAAAGAACAAATAAATGAATTCCCCTGAAAACTGATTGTTTAAAAAAAGATTAGTCTCAGTTTTCTTACTTAGAATTTCAATTTTTAATGGATACAAGAAACTTGGTAAGTTATTTGGAACCAAGGAAATGCTCTTAATTTAAGTCTACTCAAACATACATGGCAGGATAAGAGGGCATTGAAACAGCTGCAAATTATCTTTTCAAAGGCAGAGCACTGAAAAGTGGCTTTTTGCAAACAAGAATCAGACTTTTTGTGCCTTTCTCACTAGAGGAAGTTGTATAATTACTAAGGTGTGTAGCTTTTTTTGTTCTCAGTAATTAACGCCAAGAAAATGTATTACCATAGCAGGGTATTTCCATCTTCTTGAAATATTTTGGAAATGAAAAATAGGCACTTTTTTTTTTTAATTTAACAGTTCTCATGTAATGATTTAATGTATATGTGTGTGAAATTCAATTTATATGCATTTTCTTGGTGTGGAGAATGACTGTTCAGCCTTAGTAGTGTTGTTTGCGCTACAGGTAAATCTCATCTGTTTCACAGCAAAACGTAGTTTTGAAATGTCTCTAAAATTATCATACCTGTCTGTAACAATTGTTTGTTACTGGTACTTTCCTGCAAATAAAATAGTTGTCCAATAAATTCAAGCTTATCTGCAGGATTTGTTCAGCGGGTAATTGTATTCTTGGTGTGATTCTCGATGTTAATCTGTTATTTACTGCTTTGTTTCTTTTGAAAGAAATGATGCTAATTGTTGTATAAAGTGCTACCGATCAAAGAAAGAAGTGTCTTAGTCTGTGCTGGTTAATGTCAATTATTTTTTATTTGATAAGTAATGGTAATTTTGCAGTATTCTTCTGTATGAATAAAGCGTTACCTTCCTTACTTCTGCATCTCAAACAAACAATAGCTTGGTGTTAAATGTTGCACTCAGGAAAAATTCCCCACTGCAAGTTGGATGTATCCTTTTCAAACCTGCCAGGCAGCACCAGCGCCACTCTCCCAGGCTTGCACTGGTTTCTGCAAGGTCTGCGGCGGGGATGCGACCACTCGCTCCAGACGTGCTGTGGGCCTGGGGAGCTGCTGTGGTGCCCAAAAGCTGACAGTGGAGCAGAACTGCCTGTGCTGCACTTCTGCAAGGAGATAAAGGCAGGGGTGGGTGTTAATACCGTGGTTTGTGTTCAGGTCAGACGCCAGAAAGAACATGTGGAAACCCGACTGGCTGCTTGACTTATAGTCCGGGAGTACTCCTTGTCTGTGCCCAGCTCCACTGAAGTCATCCTCCAACTCTGTCCTCTGCTGTTGACACTTCTGCAATGCTTCGTTTGTCACGTGTTATCCTCGGGTGACTTTGGTCAGCTGTCTTCCTCGCTGATGAGTTGATCTCTCTCCAGCACTACCTCATCTACCTCCACTCAGTCCCGCAGTCCAGCCTGTCTCTTGGGTGTCCATTCTTGAGTGTGTTTTGTGAACTTCAGTGTCACTGGAGGAAACCAGAATATCCTTAAGCTTCACTGAGGACAATACAAGCAATTCTCCAGATCCCCCTGCTTGTTACCTTTGTATCTTTCCTCTCCTTTGAGCTACTGTCCATAGTAACTATAAAACCCTGTTCTAGCCGTGTGTAACTAAACCTTTTCGCTTTGTTCTTTTTTGGCCTTTACAGTGCTTTGTGGAGCTTTCACCTCCATGTCTGTTGTTCTATCAGTGTCCTTCCACCATAGAATTTATTGTACTTTATTTGCAAGATGCCTCAGCTGTTTATGTAAAATTACTTTTTCATAACTGCTGTAGTTGTGCTGCTTTATGTGAATCAGGTTGACATATATGAATTACATATTATTTTCCCCTTTTCTCACATCTGTCTGCTTGTCTTTTTGCCCTTGCTTCATCTTGTGCATCCATCACTGTAAGGATAATGATTTTCTGAATGTTCAGAATGTGCTCAGCACATAAATCTTGGTTCCTGATGATGCCTCTGGAATGAAGATGCTGATTAGGTGGCATTAGCATTAGCACCTATTGGATTGGCTTTCATATACATAGTTGTAAATGAGGGAAGAGGGCTTATTGATGCATTTGTTGAACAAGAGCTCACCTAGTTCGACAGTATCTCAGATTTGCAGCAGTTAGTTACCCAAGAGACTTAAAGGTGGTTTGGTTTCTTTTTTTTCCCCTTTTTTTGGACATGCAGCCTTTTGTACTGTATATGTTTCATTGTGTGAACTCAGTCTGTGAATCTTCAGGTCATTAATCTACCTGTTTTCTTGTTCTTGCTAGTGCATGTGATCCTGTTGATTAACCAGCTCCATGCTTCTGGTTTGTGGCGTCACATCCCCAGAACAGTTAAGTCTCTCTGTTTGGTTTTTTTTATTTTATTATCTTTTCCATTTCTGTCTTATGAATCTCTAACATTATGTCACACTCAGGAGCTTTGTTCCTGTCAGCAGCAGTGGAATTAGACCTCAACATTTTTTTATATGTATTAGTAAAATCATAGTACCTACACAGACAGAAGTAAAGAAAGCTATAGCTTGCAGGGACCTGTGTAGAATGGGATTCCGACATGGTAATGTATAATAATGGTGTATTGTAAAACCATGAAATCTGGGAATAACATAAGATTTTCTGGGCTTTCTCACTTCTGACAATTTTGCTCATTTTTCCATGCTATCCTTCATCACTGTATATCTGACACATCAGCTACTTTCATCCTGCCTAATATTTGCTAGTCAAATTTCATCTAGTTCTTGTAAGGTAACTAGCAGGTATTTAAAAAACAAAGCAATATGCCAGATAAATAAAGCAATAATATAAAATAAATACAGCAATAATGTAAAATAAAATAAAGCAATAATACCAGATCTCTTACAGACACATTTTCTTTTTTATGGATCCACAGGATTCTGCTAACTTATTTTTGTTTTGAAGCTGATTTTGAATAAGAAATGGACTTCAGTTCCCTTTATAATAAAGATTAAGAGATTTTTCTAAATTTGGTATAACTTAATCCTGAAGTTAGTCTTGAAGAGTTCCTCTGCATCCACCTGCCCAGTACAGAATCCTGCTTAGGAGACCTTGACGAGTGTGGAAGGTCACGTTAATTTTCCTCATGTCTGACTAACCCCCCCCCAAAATAGGAATATATGTTTCTTTTCTCCAATTCAGGATATGATGATTAGTTGTACAGAGTGCTTTGTTACTGATCAAATATCTTGAGGTACCTGTACGACACTGAAATCTCAGCATTTCTGAAATCATGTTTAGCGAAGTATAAAAATCTGCAGCATTTCAAGGAATTTGAAAGTAAATAGAATGCAGTATCTCTTCTTAAGAGTGAGCCAAACCCTCATTAGATTTTTAGTTTTTCCTAGTTAGATAATGAGTTGCAGTGATTTTAACAAAGTCTGTTTGAACGCATAAAGGTGCACGGTGGGCTCTGGGATTTATTCTAACTTTACTATAACTGAAAAGATTTCTTTTGCTGCTAATTTCACAGAATAGTAGCCCTGCCATTTAAAGGAAACACTCTGGCTAAAGGAGAAATACTAAAATATTCTAACACTTTCCTTTTGAAGATAAATTATATGATGGGCTGTAATGTTTAAGATTACAGTAAGAAATTATCAAAGACAGAAGGATATATGATTCTTACAGCAACAAGTGATTAAACACAGAAGGATATATTGAGATCATTGCTTTATTTCCTTTCTCTGCTTACACAGAAATGTTTCTTTTCCCTCAGCAGCGATGTCCCTTTGGCGGGGTGATGCTTGCTTTCCTCCACCCGTGTCAGAGGTTTCTTATTAAAGCTCTTGTCTCTTATGGACCTTTAGCTTGGTCTCCAGTCAAGCATCTTCAGCATCTTTCCTCCAAAGGTCACCCAAAGAGCCATGTGCAGGCAATTCCGCAAAAATCAGTCCGTTAGTAGAAACTGAGACTGGGAAGAAATATACCGGCGCTACAGGAATCGGTAGTTGTAAATGGAAAAAAAAGCACCATTGTTCAGAGTTAGACACATTTGAATTATAGCTCGAGCTAACAGAGTTGTGAAGACATGCCATCTTGTTGACTAATGATCTGCAAAGGATGTTCTTCAGCATGCCCAGGCTATTCTGAGACAATCAATGTAATGTTGCTCTTCTCCAGATGTATCTATTCATCTGCAAAACTTTTAGCACAGATTGTTCTCCTATTTGTAAACAAATTATTCAACAATCCCAGTGTATCACCAGAGTGACAGACAAACAGATGTGATGTGCTATCAGAAGTGGCTAATTTGAGATTCAATAATTCTTCTGCACACGCTGCCAATTAGCCTTAAAGAGTAGAGGAATGCCTGATGGAAAAAAGCTTCATTTTAAAACCAGCTGGTCTGTTACTGGGCCTTGGGAATCATGTATATCTTGATCAGAGAAGCAGTTTTAATATCTTTTCTTTCCTTTTCTTCCATTCCTGTCGATGTAATTTTAAAGAGCTTAAGTGATTTATGTTGGACCTTCTGGTCATACTGTAAATTTGCCTCAAAGTTACCTTGTTAAGGGAAAAATTGGAAATGAGAAAACCTGACATTCTTCATCACTTGCTATTGCTTATAAACTGCCATATTCTTTTAGAAAAGACAAAGCTAAAATCTGTATTTATTTCATGGTCTATTCTTAGGCATCTTTTACTGTTTGTACAGATTAAAGTTACAGCTGAACTAGGTTTCTCCCTAGAAGATAGCAAAAGGCTAGATTTTATGAAATAAGTATTTGTGTGTGTGCTTCTGGAAAAGATTGTGTTTCTACATTTAACTTCTAAACATCCCTCTTTCTCTGATTCTGGGAAGATTTGAAGTAATATGCTTCAGATCTTGTTTGTTGTCTTTCATTTTGCCTGGATAATAAATGTCTTCATGCGATTTATAGCTTAAAATGTATTATTCTCCACTTTAATGAATTTTAGCCTTGCTCCAGATGGTTAGGTATTACTTTGAGCAGGGAAAAGCTAGGGCTATCTAGCTTGATGGTTAAAGTTCCTGTCTGAGAGTGGAGGAGGAAGAGTCTGGGGGCTCCATTTCCTATGCTTTCAACGTATTGCACATTGCATTAAAAACTCATCTGGAAGCAGAATTCACCACCACTTGCTCTTTCTGTCTCTGGTATTTGCGGTTCTATCCTTGGCTGCATGTCCTGGTGGAATCCCCCTGGGTTGAGAAAAGGCCTTAAAGGTGGTCTCTCTGTGTCTGGGGAGAGTGGGATTTCTCGCAAAAGGTGAGCAGCATTTTTTAATGAAATTGGCTAAACAACCTGACTTCCAGTTCTTATCAATATTTGGTGTAACTACAGATTTCATTTTCTAAGCCCAGCACCTGCTCAGGTCTGGGCTTTCTGGCGGGTAGCTCTGACCAGGAGCCAGGCATCTCACCACTTCACTACTCAGCCTCTGTCATTTGCTTGTTTGCACAGGAGTCTCATGTCAAGGAAAATGTCACAATATCTGATGCGTAAATGCCAAATCTATGTAAGCCCCTTAAGTTTTCTGGCTCCTGAAGCCTGGAATTTGAAGATCATCATCTCGCATTTAGGTTATGAATTCCACAAAGTCCTGTGTTAGCAGCTTGCAAAGCCTTTCTGGATTATTTTCCGTCTAAAAGCCGAATGCATTAAGGACACTTAGGGTCTGCTTTGTAACGTTAACTTAGGGTGTTCAGAGTCCAGATTCCTGAAATAAATATCCAATATAACAGCTGAGTTAGGTGATTAAACATGGATACATAAAAGCTGTTAAGAGATTTGAACAGAGCAGAGATTGGGATCCGGTTGGAACCCACCCCCTGAGTGTGGTGAAAGTGCGCATGTGGCTCTTGAAAGCTGTTTATTTTGTATAGGAAACATATTTAATGGAACTGAACCCAACAACATTTTTCCTGCGTGGGAGTACTAGTCGTGAGGTTGAGTCACTTGCTTAGCTCTGACCTTGCAAATAATTGCTTGTACATAATATGATAGCCTCACAAAGGGAAATGTCTCACTTCTAGCTTTAATTGTTTTCCTGAGAAGTGCTCTCATGCCCAAACACTTTGTAGACCAGAACCCCTTTCCCTGAAATACTAGTTTATGCCTTGGAGGAGACAGAGACCAGGAAAATGCCTTGTATAATTTTTTTTTTTTTTTCGGTGAGGAAAGAGGTAGGCATTAAGTTGTTTAGCATTGTCAAATGACTGTGTTTACTGGCAGGAACATAAGTAACTTCAGGATTAAGTGGCCGAAGAGTGGCTGCTTTGGGCATACAAACATCAGGCTTTGGCTTTGTACCCATCAGTTTAGATACTTATATCTCTTTGTTGATCTAGCTGTCAAAGAACGATCTTGTTCTACCAAGTGGGAAAAAAAACACATGAAAAAGTCTTCATATAGGTCCAGTTTTGTTTCATTTAACTTAAAAAGGTGTAAATGAGCAACTGAAGTTGGTCAAGTTACAAATCTAGATCCCTAGCTGCAATAAGCTCATATAACTTTGTTGAAAACTTTTTTTCATCACATTATGTTGGATGATTTTATTTTAGCATTGCAAACCAGTGTGAGTCACAATCAGTCCTGCGGTGCTTGAGAAAATAAAGGAAGCAGTGCAATAATAAAAAGAACAAAAGCAACCTTAAGACGCAAAGTAGGCATGAAATAGTAATAAGTACTTTATTCTCTTTTCAGTTAGAGTTCATATTTCATATTAGAGTTCTTATTTCTGATATGTACATTTGTCAATGACCAGAAATATATAAAACCTCTGACTGATCCTTTTTACCCTTTTTGTACTTAAGCAAGGAGTTAAAAACAAATTAAGGCTGAGTCTGTCTTCAGTGAGACCAAGGTACCTCAAACATAACATAGAGGAGGAAGCAGAGATATACTGTTATAAATTCCTTGCCTAGGAATGAACCCAGACATCGATTTGTGGGTGCACCCAGCTTTGATTCCTGCTGTTTATGCTCTCAGAAAAGCAAAATAAATTCTACGTCGCTTGCTGGCTGCTAAATTTAGTTTTAACAGTCCTACAGACAATGAATGAGTAATGAGGGAGGTATGTGGATCCTTTGCAAAGACCTGCTTTTGGGTTTTGACTTTAGTGGGCTTCTGGAGATTTTCTGAGAGACTGTTGCAAGTGTAGTTAGTCATGATCCACGCTCTTGAGATGGACATAAAAGATTGCTTCACCAGAAGGGATTTTTCCTGAATGGAATTTCTGCAGCCTGCAAAACCCCCCAGTAATTTGTCTAGATGTTACGCTGCCCGTGGCTTTTATTTTCTGCATAATTTTCCTTGACATGTAAATGACTGAAGAAAAAGATTTTGAAAGTTTATTTCTTTAAGCAGCAATTAGCAGAGAAAGGGAAAAATAACAGTCTCTGGTGACCATGTATTGCTTTTTACATATTTCTAATAATTCATAAAAAACAACACCTATTCCTTTGCTCTAGGTGCCCTATACATTGTTTTCAATACAGCCATCAAAGCATCATTCACCAGTTCCATCTAATCCACAGAAAAATGCAGGGCAGTGAAAGAAAGAAACACTTGTCACCACGTCCGTCACTCACTTCTTTCATAATTCTCCTGCCTCTTTAAAACTTTGGTGAAGGGAGGAAGAGGAGCCTGCACTGTGTCCTGGACTACTCTGCAGCTGATGGAAATAAACCCTTTCCAGAGGAGCACTCACGGTCACTGCATGTTGTACAGTCATTTGGACCGCATGGGCAGGGGCAAGGTGTGGGCAGTGGCCCCGCAGGTGTGGGAATGCGAGCATACCTCTGAGCAGTAGAGTGGCCGTCGTTTTACCAGGCTCTCTCCCCGGACCAAGAGAGAAAGCTGGTAAAGATTTACAGTGGCCCTCTGTGTGTGTTTGCAGGTTTGCCAAGTTTAATTTAGCCACTCCTAAAGATTTATCATATTGATATCGTATCCTCGAGTGGTATAACCCCAGGGGAATGTTACACTTTTTTCCTGCTTGATAAGGGTGCAACTGCTGTCTGGTGCCAGTATTGTCTGTCGTAGGCAGCCTGCACTGATCTTTAGGGCTGATGATATTCCACCTTCTAGAAAGGTTGTCATCGCAAAGGTGAGTAGGAGAGTTGGAGGCTGTCTTGCATGTCACACCATCTATGCTACTAATAGATGTGCACTGGAGGTTACTCTGAGCCCTGAATACGCCTGAGGTTCTTCCTCTGCAGACACTAGTCAGTCCTGAGGGCACATCAACATGGAAGCAGTTGATTCAGACCCTTATTTTTGCCTGGGATTGGCTTTACACAATGGTGTGGATGGAGCCACAGAGATCCAATATTGTTCTTGTTCTTATACTATTGACATCCTGGTGGTTGTACATTAATCAACATTTTTACCTATGGACTATATTGCATATTCAATTGAGCCCATGGCATTCTGAATTAATTGTTGATATGTGAATAAATGGAGCCTAGATCCAATTTTCTATTTCACATTCATAACTCTTATTAACCTCAATGGGAGAAAAATGTGTTCCTATTTCTGGTGTAATAAGATCCTTAGACAGTTACTTGAAGAGTAGTCCTGATTCTAGCATTTAATTTCCTCACTATCTAAACAGTGTATAGCTTTACTGTGCAAAAAGGCTTGCACACTAAGCATCTCAGTGTTAGAAATCTGTGTTATTTCCCTTTGGATGATAGAGAGTTAAAGGCGTGATTGCAGGTAATGATTGTGTCTGGGACAAAGGGAAATCCAGCCATTAAAGTGTCACCATGCAAGCACAGTAGTTATACAACTGACAAAACTGCATTGCAGGGGAAGCACTCGGCAAAGCAATTTAGCTTGGGGTTTTGTTTTGGTGGGGTTGTTTTATTTTCTTTTGGTTTATTTTGTTTCTTTTTGTTTTGGGTTGGTTTCTTTTTTTTTTTTTTTTAAATAAATTGTTGTATTGCACTAAGGGCGCTTTTTGTTTTCCAGATACTTTGTTGTAACTTTTAGCTTACTATGAATCTTTTGTTAAATCTTTCTTTAATTAGCGTTGGTATAATAAATGGAAAACTCTAATCTGAAGTATTAAATCTGCCAACCAAGTGGGGTGCTAAAAGATTTGACTCATTTTCATTCATTTTTTTTACTATGCAAACTTCTTAGAATTACTCTTACAAGACAGGTCTGGTAAACAGATGGCTGGGATTCTTATTTCCCTTTTATATCTCTTCTGTTTTGAATCATTATATTATACACACGTAGTACATTTGGTAACATAATGTAATGTAGCCATTACCTACCATGTTTGGTAATAACACAATTTCTGAATACCCAGGTGAGCTTTCTTTGGTGAAACATCGTGCTCTGAAGTACCATCTTTTCTGAGTGATGAAACTAATTATTCTTATTCCATTTTCATCAGTCCTAGCGTGGAAAAAGCTCTCCTTCCAGTTTTGACTTTCTGTCTCCGTCTTCAGCCTTATAATAATTATGGACAACTGCCTTGTTATGCTTTGGATAACTTTAATTTCTTTATTCTAGTTCTTTATAGGATGAAACATTTCTTTCATCTTCCATTTCCTCAGTGGATGCAGAGCATAGATGATGGTGCTCACACTTGCCATCTGCCTTTCCTCTTTTAATAGCAGATTAATTCACTGTTACTTTTAAAGCCCATAACTTGTGATAATGTAGTGCCATTTACTCTGAAACCTGTTCCAATTGCATGTTTTGTGCCCTTCAGAGACCTTTTTCACAGATATCTTGTTGCTTACAAAAAGGCAACGAACGTGTTCTGCTGGCTTGTTTGGTTGCAGAAAGCTCTTGGTCTGCACCAGCTCCAAATGTTCCCTTTCCGTAACAGAGATAATTTAGTAATATTGCCCACATCCAATTATGGTCATACAATCACTAGGAAAGGTAGAAATGTTTTACTGTGGAACGATGCAATACCTTAATGAATCAGATATTTAAATATTTACATATAGATATAAAGAACCTACCTTTTGTTGCCACATTCAGTCTCATTAATTATATTTACAGTGTGACATTAGGAAAAAAAACCCAATACATTTGGTTTCCTTTTTCAGGATAGTTGTTTATTCTTCAGAATTAGAGCTACTTTAATTTGTAACTGTCTGGTTGATTTTGCTAACAAGTTACGCTTACAGTAGCCAAACCTGCATGTAGGATAAAGAAATCCAAAATGTGAATGTAGGATTTATATTTCAAACTTTCACCAAAAAAAAAAAAAAAAAATATCTGAAAGAAAAGCAGTATTCAGGGGCTGCAGGTGATTACTTTCTACTCTCTGTTTTACTCCAAAATTTCTGTGTGCTCCATTTGATCTTACAGTATATGACAACTGCTCTGCTGCAGTTACTGTATTTCTGTCCCATAAGCAGAATACTTCACCCTGAATGCAGAAAATCAATATACGGTTACTGCAAGACTGTCTTCAAATTGTCATGAACCAGTTCATCCCTAAACCTCAGTACTAACTTCTCAGTTATGTTTTCTCTTCACCCTGGTCCATTTATTGCAGACTTCACTTCTGCTAGCAGTGAATCACGTTTTTCCTTCAAACTTACTGTGTAAGCTTTTTTTCTGCCTAGGTCACTATCCTCAGTCTGTCTGTCTGTCTGTCTGTCAGTCTGTCTCTCTCTCCCTTTCTTCAAGGAATTAGTGGCTTTTTAAGACATCAGGTGTTGACAAAAATCTACCAAAGTCTGGTTATCTGCATGTCTCTAAAACTTGTCTCTCATGTTGTGTGCTTCCCCTCTCTCCAGTTCTTATTTGAAACTGAATTTCTATTACATGCCTTAGAAAATCTAGGCCATACTCTAATCATCTTTTTGGTAAATAAGTTTCTTGTTAATTTTCCTAGGCATTCGATCTATCTTAACATCAGTGCATGCTTTCTACTTTTTCTGAACCTGTTCAGATTTGTTACTTGCTTTCCTGATAGCCTTCAGTCATGTCTCAGACTCCTCTTTACTAATGAAATTGTTTAGAAGCATAGCTCTGATTCAAAATTTCCTACTGGTTTTCTGACAAGGATGTGACAAGGCAGGTCCGAACTGGAGACAGTTTGGTCTGGATCAATAGAACTGGCTTTTATAAACTACCCCTTGCTCATCTCTTTGAAGTGATGCTGACTGCAATCATCAATCCCTGACTTCTTGCCTGTCATGGAACATGCTGTAGGCATTTCTACTCTGATGTTTTATACGAGGTGGGATTTACTCAGTACATATCTGTGAGCCCATTTACGTGAGACCATCCAGGAAAATTAAGCCTAATTAGTTCTCTAAGTGGATTAGTTAAGCAATGTTGAATGCCTGTATAGATGCTCCAAGTCAGAATAGAAATGGCTGCAATGCTAGTCGCTTGAATTCACTGGAAATAATAAAGCTAAATTTAATTAAGGACACTTTAATTCTGAATTAGTCTTTAACATGGTACATAAAAATCACTATGTAAGAACACCTTTAGATAGTCTGGATTAATTTTCCTCAGTGACCCCATATTGGCAAGTCTTTGTTTACAAGATTCCATTACGAAAAAGGCTCTTGTTGGTTAAGTTTGTTAACTCAATCTCAGGTTTTAGCAAGACTTTTGTTTTGTTTTGTTTGTATGATAACATAAACATAAACAAAAACATAAACCTACTACGTTTTTGAGAAGCACTATCTTGGAAGATATTATGACTTATTGTGACTTTTTGTTATTCAGATTTATTTTTTTTTAAAGATAATGAATTTCAACAGGTCAAATTTGATATAAAACTACTTTACCCTTGAGTTGTGAAAAAAGGCTACATGAAATTTGTTTTCTGGATTCCCCAAATTGAACTATCTGCGCCCACTACTGGAGCCACCTCCTTCTGTGCCATTATGTTTCCACACAAAAGGAAGAGGCAATATGCCCACTGAAAGCTATGACACTTGTTGGAATTCCAGGTGAGGTTAAAGCTCAGAAATATATTTATTCAACAACAACTGAATTAGTTGTCCTTTTGAGTTCAATTAATTTAGCTCATCTAATTCTGCAGAATTTATGGTAGTTAAATTATGAGTAACTTTGGCCCCACATGTTTGGAAATAGCTCTAAATTCATGCTAAAATGTAACAAAAGCATGTTAGAAATTACATGTGATGGTTTGTGAGGGTAGAGGCTGATTATTTCTGCTGGGCTTTTGTTAATCAATATCCGCTGTAGTCAATGATCAAAGACAAATACAATTTTGTTTCAACACTGTCTTTGACTGTGTGTAAACTATTTTGGACCTGTATTTTTCCTGGATTACTACTGTTCCATTAAGTAAATCCTATTTCAGCAGCTATGCGTATCTTCCATTAGATGCAATGGCCTTTAGCAGTGCTTGTTGTCATGACGGAAGTCAGGTTCAATGTGACCTTTTGTGATTTTAAGACCAGCAAAGCATCTAAGACAGGTTTATGATGATTGTACCTACATGATAACTATCTGAAAGGCATTTTGTAGCGATTTGTGAAATAAGCTCCCTTTTACTGTTCGGGGATACAATAGTGAGCTGTGAAATAAGAATATGATAAAACAAAGTTGCTTGCAAAAGTTAACAGACACTACCTGCCTTTGGCTGTTATTTTAGCATGTGTAGAGATTTTTCAGGTAGGTAGAATGTCAGAAAAAAATCAAATCCATGCAGTTTTGGACTTGTTTTAAACAAACAAGCTCAAAGATTGAAAATACAATTTGAAGAAAAACACCACTGAAAAAGAAAATATAAAGAGTTATCTGATTAATAAAATTCAGAAAAAGAACTACAAAGCTTGTGTGCCTCAGACTTATTTTATCAATAAGGTACAAGATCTGAAAGCAAGTTTTGAAATGACGTGAAGAAAATATGGAGAAGTAATACTTATAGAAATACTGAAAACGTAAGAGTTATGGATCTGACTTCTGGCCGCTCAATCACAAGAATATCAGCCCAGACTTACTGCAGTTTGTTTTAATTTATTCTAGGAGTCTGGTCTTGGATATATAGCGGGGGATGTATTGCAAAAAGAAGGGACTTCACAATTTGGTTACTGTATTGTAGAGGAGAGAGGGGAGAGAGATTTGTATCAAGAAGTTACTAAATGGGCTTTTCCATCTGCTTCAATTTTCTCTTGGCATAAAGAGAAATAATGGCCCTATTTCAGTGGCCCACAAAACAATTTCTATACGCAATATGTGTAAGTAGTATGAAATTTAAGTGTTTTGTGATTCACCTGGATGAAAGACGGTACAGAGGTGTGAAATCATTGCCTTCATTATGAAAAAGGATCATTGCATTGCAAACAGTATGAATCAAAGGAATGGCTCAAAAGACTGAATGTTGGCATCTGATAGAAGTGCTTTGGATAGTCCCACAGTAAACATGACAAATGGACCTACCATACTGTCGCAGAGATTTGCTCCTCGGTGCTTAACATTTCCACGTGATCGTTACTTTCTGTCCAGAATGAGACATCTGTCCATAAAAACACCACTTTTATTTTTTGTTAACTTCTGCAGGTTTGAATATTTCTTTATACATGTTGATCTAGTGGGAGGTGTCCCTGCCCATGGCAGGGGGTTGGACCTAGATGATCTTTAAGGTCCCTTCCAACTCTAACAATTCTATGATTCTATGATCTAAACCAGTAGAAAAATTCATGCGCCCACCTAGTCTATCCTCAATCATGGGGAAGTTTTCCATTATTTTTCAACAAGTCTTCTCATCATTTAATCCAATCTATATGATACAATCTTGGAGACAAGTGAAGGAAGATCCTGGTCTGTAAACCCTGGTCTCTAGTGGTTTCTCTAAGTTTCTTGTTAATTTTCCTAGGCGCTCGATCTATCTAGAGACTCCTCAGTGGTGCTGAGGGCCACCAGGTGGCTCCAGAATACAGTGAAGATGGCTAATTTCACCTTGGTGTAAAGATGTACACAGTATCACCTTAGAACTAGAAACACTGAGTATCACATGCAGCTTAGGAGAAAGATACTGAGAGGAAGTCAAAGTTTTCAAATCCATTTAACCTGTTTTCACCCCAAAATTGATCAATTATCATTGTATCTGGTCTCAGTCAAAGGACAATAATGGACTATGAAAAACATATCTCACTTAGAGGTTAGATATAGAATCACAGAATGGTTCGGGTTGGAAGGGATCTTCAAAGATCATTTAGTTCCAACCCCCCTGCCATGGGCAGGGACACCTCCCACTAGACCAGGCTGCTCAAAACCCCATCCAGCCTGGCCTTGAACACTTCCAGGGACAGGGCATCAAGTATATATGCTGATGTGCAGGCTACAATGCTTAGTAAACTACCAAAGGCAGCACAAAGTGCAAGACAAACAGAGGACAATATTGAAACATGAGGTACCAAAGAAAGGAAGGGAATCTTGCCTTTCGTTAAGGAAAATACTTATTTACTCTTAAATGCATGAGATGCATAGTTTCAACACAGAGACAATTCCACATAGTCACAGGAGTGAAATGATGCTTTTGTTAATCAAAAGGGCTGGATGGATCATTTTCTGGACAAGGCTGGCACAGTATAAATTTCAAGGTGAAAGACTAATTCTTTCTGGTTCTCCTGGAGGACTGCAAAGGGGAAACTGCCTGCAAATGGTAACTTGTTCCACCAAAAAGCATGGTCTAATGAAAGGCAGGCACAGAAATCTCTCTTGTGTTCTCTCTGGTATTCTTCAAAATATTAGAGCTTATTGCAATTCTTGAAAACAGTAACTCATGGGTTATCCAGGAAGGAAGCCAAGAAGGCTTGCTATTTCCTGAATCTTCTGCACCTCTTCAAGAGAACTGTTTTCCCCAGACTTGTCTTTTGCCTCACAACAGGACCTGAAGTCTTCATGGAAGGAGCAGGTATGCTGCCCTCCAACATCCACGTGTGCCTTTTCAATGCTGTGAAATCACTGTTTTTATTCTGAATAGCCTTATGCTTATAATCTTTTGACTGTTACTGACATGATGTTCACATTCCTACAACGAGAGACTGGATTTTATATTAGTTTGTCTGCTGCACATCTAATGCTGAGAAGTTTTGTTGGAACTCTCCACTGCAAGATTCACTTCTGTTTTAGGATGCCTATATTAATTGTGCTGTCAATGGTATATTAATGTAATTTCAAGGATCAGCTTTTAATAAACCCAATTTGATAAGGGCCTATTGGCTTCAGGTAGCTCCGGGATGAAGTATTAAATTTTGAGGATATAAAATCTCAATTTGTATGCCAAGGTGATAGTTATGTTTTCTCACTCAAAGAACACAAACGATTTGGAAAACTTCGTTTGGCTCCTCTGTGCTAGAATAAATGCAATCTGCAGAGAAAGTCAATACAATGAAGTGGTGTTTACAGAAAAGTAGAAAGAGTCTGAAATTGTTTCAGGGCATTAAAATGATGGAAATGGCTATTCTGTTTGTACTCTCTTTCTGCTTATAATGAGATTGTTTTGTGAAAATACCTACTAGGGGAATTAGCTTTATGAGTGTGCAGCAACTAATAGGAAGAAAGTCGCTGCTTTGGAAAGGAAATCTCTAAGACGACACACAACACACACACCCCTACCTCACCCCCTAAAAAAAAATCAGTAGCAGAAGTTAAGGTAATCAAAGTATTTAAGATCTACTTTTCTCAATTTACAGAAATTGGTTTCAATCCCATTACGCTTGCTCTCGCAGTGCGATTTGCCTGTTGGATGAGGTCTCGTTGGGTCCCAGCAGAACATCGCTGCCCGTCCCCACCGTGCTGCCGCTTGCTGCTGGTGCAGCACCTGCTGGGGAAAGCGCTGCAAGGGATGCAATGGCAGAACACATTTCTGCTGATGTCTTCATACGACAGACCAGTGCTTTGTTTAAAAAAAAATTCTAAACCAGATCACTACAGGTAAGGCAATACCATTCATAAATACTAGCCGTATACACATGGGTGGAGATAAGGAGAAATGGCGCTGAGAGCTGCCAGGCAGGTGGAAGCACAGATTTTGGCTCTGAAGCATAGTAGTCATCACTCTGTGGTTAAAGTGGAACTAAAATTTGATTGTGTCTTTAAAACAGCGGACTTTGTAAATGTTAAACAGCATTGAGACTCCATAATCTAATCAACTTAGTCACACACTTCTAAACAAATCCTCAAACATTTTGCAGAACCCACAGAAATACTTCCTGTTACTGAAATTTTGCCCTTTGCTTAAGCCCCTCTATTTTCAACATCTTTTCAGCTTGCACCTGCTGGTGTAGGACTTGATGCCTTTGAAATTTTATATCTGTTGTACTGGGAGCAGTAAACTGGTTTGACTTATGGTCTTGGGGAGGTGAAAAGAGAAGATAATTCTGACTGTAAATCTGGAACAAAGAAATTTTAAGGGGAAAACCTGTCCCAGAGGAATTGAAATAAAGGCACGTCAGAGTATGATTCGAGGGAACAGGCTGGTAAAGAGACTCTATGCAATAGTTCTTTAAGCACCTAAATCAGTCTTGGCTTACAAAAACCACTAAATTAAGTAAATTAAGTACATGCAGACCATTTGTTGTGTTAAATCTATTTGCTTTTCCATGTTTAGTTCCTCTTGTGAAGATTAAACGCTTCATTTTGAGGAAATGTTCTAAGTCTTTGTAGAGCTACAGGTCATACATCCTGACTGGAAGGTTTTCTGGACGAGCTAAATCCCATTTGGTTTGTTGATTTATTGTGTTGTGTAAGCAGGGCTGTAATAACCCAATGGCTGAGTCCTGCTTTAGCCTCTTTTAATCCAGTTCATGCCGTGGCTTTATGAAGTCTAGTGGGACAAGGGAGGGGACAGTGCAGAGTTTCTCCTGGCAAAAATAATTCCAGCTTCTTCTGCCTTCAGCTCCTCTTTGAGAGTGGGACAAGCATGGATATCCTCCTCCTTCCCCTGCCGTTCTTTCTCCTTCAGACCAGACATGTGGCTCCTATGAAGGCTTTGCTTAGAGAAACACAAGAGAGGGGACAAAGATGGAGCTAAATCAGTAACTAAATTCAGGTTTGTTTGTTTTATGTGGGTCTGATTTAAATATAGAAAATTAAATGATGGATAAATAGCTTACCTGGCATTCATCACTGGTGCAATTGCATTTGGATATACAAGCACTCATACCTCTGTGTGAGTGTGTGCACATAAAAATAAATATACATTTACATAAGAAAAAACCATCAGGAACATAAACTTGGCTAAACAGCTCTTTTTGTTATCAGATCAGACCATTTTATCTTTTTAACTGTAGCAGTAGGGGAAAACAGAAATGGAAGGGGGAAAAAAGCAACTTAATGGATGTCAGTTTGTAAGATTCAATTTCAAAACTATTGTAAACTGTTAGCTGATCAAGGGGTCTTAAAAATGTGAGACATTTGGGTAATAAGAGCTATTACCTACTGCCATATCTTATTATTGTAGAGGTTTTTTTCAAACTTGAGTTATTTACTGATTTGAATGAATAATTAAGTTCATTAAAGAACACAGTGAATCACAGCTTAATGGAGAGAACATAAGGGAAATTATATTTAATTAATAACTTCAATCTTTATAGACTGTCATGCCACTATGGCTACCACTACAATTTTGTGCAGTAAGTGTAACACTGGGTATAAAAATTAGTGTTGGCATGTGTCAAGTGAAAATGAAAATATGTTGTTAGTTACATTGTGATAAACCTAACATATAGTACTCTCTAGCCATAACAGTAAGATTAGCTTGAATATTTTTATGTGAAAAAGATGTCTGAAAATATATTTTAAAAATTAAATTGTTTCCTCTTTGTCATGATTGTACATGTCTAAATGTGCAATATTTCAAGGTTTTTGATTCTTTGTTCCTCACCATTTTTTGTGAAGTTCATTGTCTACAGTTCATGCACTTTTGGTCAAACGGGAAACACATTAACGTATTCCCAAGTGGAACGCTGTTGCATGCTAAGGTGGAATTGGCTTGGAAAGTTAAGTCAAACCCTGCAGCAAACTAAATGACAACTAGAAAAAAACCACTATAATAAAACATACAGTACTTTCCTAGCATTATTAGGATAGGATTCATGTTTCATGCAGGAATTAAGCAGCTAACATCTCAGTCCTTAAATTGTGCCAGTCTCTCCACCCTCAGCCCTGGAACCTACCTCAGGTGTCAAAGTGCAGTCGGCCACATGCAGGTACTAGAAGCTCCCGTCTTACACGTGTAGGGGAGTCTCTCCTTCTCTTCCCCTGCCTCCGTTAACTTGTTATCCAGGTCCTGTGGTCATGATGTTCCCATGCCAATCTTCTAACGTCAGCCCGTGCTTGCTACGATGCCCTTCATTCCAGCAGGATTGGACCATAAAGTGCCTGTACAGACTGCCCAGGGACCAAATTCATCAAGCAGAGCTGAGGATCACAGGTGAGCTTGTGCTAGTTTGAGTCTTTGTGCCAGTGGAGAGACTAAACAGTGATGGGATCTGGGGGAAACATTAATGTGAGGGTATAGAGTAGGCAAGTGACAGTGTTGCATCCAAGTTTGTTTTTTAGTGCTGCAGTCTCCACTACTGTGCTGCGTCGTAAGGATGAAGCAGAAAGCACAAACGTGCATACATTCCTTAAAATTCTGGCCTACCTAACCTCATTTATAAAGTAAAAGTTGTTACTTTTGCTGAGTCTGGAGTGGCAAAATGTGATGAGTGGCAAATCAAAAAAGCAGTTCTCTTTTTCCTCCTAAAGGTGAGTTAAGGACTGCTGACATCTATAGTAGTGCTGATCAGCACAGTGTCCTCGACTGAGGGAAATATTACCTATCGCTTGTTCTTTTGCCCTCATTCTCGGGGGGGGTGTCACTGTTGTTTTTACCCCCTTTGTACTTTTATCACATACAGACTGTTTCCCACTCTTTGGATATTTGTTCTTTGGTTTCTTTGTTATGCTCTAAAACTAGTTCTGCTCAGCACTCAATGTTACACTTCTGTTCTGACTCTCAAGTGACTGTTTGTGTTTCAGTTTACAGCCCTGAGGGCCTGGCTGTCATCCTGCGCTGGAATTATGGGGAGCTTCTGCTACCACGTGCTGAGCAGATGGACAAGAACCGGGTGAGAACCTGAGTTCAGACAGGCTGAGAAGAGGGAAGAATCTGGAGGTGCACAGAGAGAGGAAAAATGTGGTAATGGTGGAAGCAAGTTGGAGAAAGGTTTGGGCAAGAATCCACAATGTTTGATCTAAATCGTGGTGTGGCACGCAGAGGCTTGAACAGGTGTGGAGGGCAAGGGAGGTTGAAAAGATATAGGCTGTGTCTTCTCATAGTCAGCTTTCCTGAAATTACAGCTGAGACCTGTGGTGTTCTATACTGCTTCTTCGCTGGTACTACGCATGTCTATGTGACCTTGTCTAGGTTCCATTGATTCAGAGTTGGGTTACTAATCCTAGCACCCTCCCTTCCTATGCCGTTCATGAGCCCATCTCCCTTTAACAGCCGTTCGCTCTATGGACTCCCAGAGGTCAGTCCACGTCTGCTTCCAATTCGGTGACTTGTTCTTGGGATCTATATGTGACGCTCAGGTTGACACACTCCTCATTTGGCCTCAGTGAAAGATTCAAGTAACGTGCCAGTGCTGCAAAGTACAGAAAGAGAGGTCTTATGGTCATCTGAAAAGTTCCTGCGTAGGGTGTGGGGAAGGAAGGGGCCAGCAGCTGGCAGGGTAGGTAAAGAAGAGCCCTCTGATGCTGATCTTATATTACAGTACCTTTGATGTGGGGTGAGTTCAGTCTCTGGTGGTCTTTGTTCTACCTATGGTCATTTTTTTCCTCTTCCATTGTACTTAATAGCTGGGATAGAACAAAAAGTGTGGCTGTGGTAATGTAGCCATCAGAAGGATCCTCAGCCTTTTCTTCTCTGTGCAGTTCTTTGGTGCCCCCCAGGGGGATTAAAGCTTTGTGACCTTTCCACATGCTGTGTTTCTTGTCTCCCAGGTAGTGGAGGCTATGTTAGGGATCTTCCTGAGCTTGCTGGCTGTTAAACAAATATCTAGTCATATATTTAATATGTTAGCAGAATTTGTCTGAAATTTAAGAAATTAGCACAATAATTTCTCTTTTTAATTCTGATAAGCGTGTGTTACGAGCTCCTGAGTGTCTGATAGTACTGCAGACTGTGAGATATTAGAAACAGAACAACGTGAAGCAGTATAAGCTCTAGAGATAAAATTGCATACATCAATTTCAGAAGCAAAAATCTGTTATCTTAATACTGACTCTAAAACTACTTTAATGGGGATTCTATGGAAATTAAGGGGTTGAAAACGACTGCAGTAGGACAAAAAATATATTTAGGTTGTTAATATTGCTCTAATATTCATGCCCTGAGGAAGGAAAAAAAGGAATCTGTATGAATCAGTCACCACATGCAAGCAGGTAATTATCCTGAGAGGATGCTATCGGTTTGGGGTTTGTGAGGCTTTTGCCAGGGGAATTTTTTTCCCTATAAGTGTCACAACATCAATTTCACACCCATGCACTCTGGGGTCTTCTCTACAACTAAACAGAGGGCTCAGATTCAAAGAAGTCATTGTCATGAAAGACAAGTTCTGAAAGTTACTTAAATAATAATTTTCTTAGCGTGAATGCCGAGTCATTTGCTTATTGCAAGCCAGGAATACAACGCAATATCGACTTTTCTCAGATAGGGATAAATGGCACATGTTCAATGACTGGAAGTGACTATATGTTCTGAAGTTCAGAACTGATAAAAACAAAGGAACAGAAGGAGAATGGTGGTCACTGAGAATTGTTCAAAATCAAAAGCTAATTAACCATGGACTGTGAAAACAGAAGGTTGGGGTTTTTTTCTTAGTTTCTTTGATAGACTGGCACCTGTGTGTATGAATTTTTTTTTTTTTTTCTCAGGGTACAAAGTCTCTACTCAATATTTGCAGAGGTCAGAAAGTCTGTTATTTCTATCCAAGTAACCCTCATACTTTAAATATTTTCCTTCTGCCACTGGCTTTTCTCACCCCAGCTGTTTCCAACTAAATCTATCTTCTTTTTCTATTATTATTGATATTTTATTTCTTTAGGAAGGAACTAGCTGACATTAAGTCATTAATTAGGTGATGGGACACTAAGGGACTGGTTTCTCCCCTGCCCCCTGGATGTAAATACATTATTTTTATGCATGCCTTATGGCTATTCAGAGGTCGATGAAATATCAAGATCTTTTGGTGATTCTACTGACGCAAATAAGTACCTTATTTCCCACACACACATATTCATGATATTCATGCTCATGTTCAGACTGTTAAAATGCTGTCTTAGTTCTGTTAAGTGTAAAGGAACCAGCAGTTATTCCACAGACATCCAGAAAATCTGAATTTTGCTAACTGCCTGATTGCACGTATTCACTGGTTCCAAGCTTGGACCACTTGCAAGCAAAGGAGGGCTTTTGCATTGATTTCAATAGGAAAAGATTCATAGCCTTTGCTGGAGAGCAGTAAACCACTAGATGGTAATTAACTACCATAGAGACGTGTTTAGATGTAGAGCCCAAAAATTGTCTCCTACCTTCTCATTAATTCCTCAGAATATCTGACCCACAGGACTTTTGTTAAGAACATATGTATTTAAGGAAAAGTATTTATCTCCTTTTTAGAAATGTTAAATGCTTAAATAGCAGTGCTATGAGTATGTGAACGCTTTATTTAAAGCACAAAGGACCAGATCACAAACCTGCTTTTAATTGCATAGATATAACTGCTAAAGGCTTTGTAGGTGTTTCAGTAAGTTTACTGAAGGCAGAATTGCCTGTTTAGTCCAGTCTTTCACCAGTGGAATTTTGGTACCATTTCTTTTTCGGTGTTCTATTTTTTTTTTTACCAGAGACATTGGACTGTGTTGAAAGGACAAGCTGTTTTCTTTTTTTGGTGCCTTCATCATGGCCACAAAAGGCATGGATCCTGGGAAGACATCACTGTATTAACTTACCTCAGATGTTAGAACAGACAGAAAAAAAGAGAAAAGGATTTATTTATTTAACTTCGAGACTTGAAACTTTGAAAAGGAAAAAAAGCTACGTCTGCAAAGGAGAGCAATATAGAAAGACACACAGATAAATACAGAGACGTGTGGGTGTACCTATAGTATCCCCTGCATCATCTTTTGGATATTTTCCTGCTGTCACCTTTTCTGATCACAAAGCTTGCTTCACTCCCTCTAACGCTGTCAGGCTCTCGCCTGGCAGTGGGACTGGAGAGCAGACCGCAGCCAGGACCAGGCTGGATCCAACATTAAAAATCTTCAGTTCCAACTGTTAAATGAAAGAGAAACTCAGAGGAAAATGGTTAAACCAGAACACTTTTAAAGGAATTTCCCACCCAGAAAGAAGCCATTCAATGCTGGAAGAATAAAGTTCTGTCAAGTCCCATAGAGGAGGAAGCTTTGGAGCAGAGAAAAAGGTTAAAAAGTTTCCTTCAAAAATGAAGATATTTTTACATGTTCTTTAATGACTAACAGTGGTGAGGAAGTTAATTTTAAACGTCATCCGAAAGGCAAAACAATGTACCAGCTCACCACATCGATTTAATATTGAATGAAGGAAGTGCAATACAGTGAGATGCAATAATAACAGTTTTCTATGATGTTAGCCACAGTCCTGTAGAGGAATACAGACATTAATCATCAATTGTTCCTTGCAAGAAACAGTCTTACAATAGGAAGTAGGCAACCTTAGTTGTACACCACATACTCTGTTCAGGTATAATTTTGGAATATAAAATTTAGCTAGATTTTAGCTGTTTGGTCTGAAACTTTCCAGCTAAGTGACTGTCCAAGGCAGGCTATGAAAATATTGCTTAAATATTCAGCTACTTCAGGCAAGAATGATATAGAGAAATGCCTTTCCATCCAAAAAGAAATCCCTGAGATACAGTAATCTTGAGAATTGTTGTGACACTTGTCAGAAAAACGGCCTTGTAAAGCCAATCCAAATCGCATAACCCTGAGTTGGAGTTGATTTATGCCTACAAGAGAAATGATAGACCTTTGCAGGTGGAATATCCGAAGAAAACAAAAATAATGATATATGGGACTAGCCCTGGAAAGCTCATGGTGAATCCTTCTATATAAGGAGCACGGGTTGAGTACAGTGTATGAAGAGCTGCACATTGAACCGCCAGGACTAAACAAAATAATTAATAGCTGCTCACTGTGTGAGCATCATCCCTGGAGTGCACTAAGGAATGCAAAGAAGCCTCAGGGGTTATTTACATGACAATGTAAGTAAGGACCACAACAGTACATAAACAGAAAAGGAACAAATCTGCACAGCACAGTCATCCTTAAAAATTAATTTTTGAGTATGGGTTTTTTCCAGTTGTAATACTTTTGTTGAGTGTCCTTTTTCCATGACCCGTTACTCTTGCCAGTATTGTCAGGGAGCTCAGCTTGATTAACAGTTACATAGGTTGGCCTTTCCTTCGGTGGAGATAGGGCGATTCTTCTTCCCAGCAAGAGAAATCCGTGCTGTGAGCTATCTTTTCACATGCAGTTTTTGTCCCTTTACCCTTCCTCCCAAAGTGCAAAACCAACACTTTTGCTACCTGCCAAAAGGTGAAATCACTGTGTCATTGTGTGATATAAAAGAGAGAGGAGATGATATCCAGCTGTAATCAGCATGTACTTGCAATCACTAAAATTCTATAATAGAGGAAGTTGTCATCCTTAATTTAATTTTAACTTCTTATGTTTCCCCTTTAACAAATATGAATTAAAAGGAGACCCTAGATTTGCTTGTAATAAAGACTAATCAGCTTCTTAAGTAAATGATGTAGACAGGAGGTCCTCTTTGCTGTTCATCAGAGTTGAAGGGGAAGTTTTGACCTCTCTGGCTACTTTGTGGCACGTGCAGAGGGCAAAGACAGCAGAATCTCAAAATACTCTCTGAAAGGTTCAGTTTGGTAGGACAGCAAGCACGGAGGTACTGTCAAAAAATTCGTATTCAAAATGGACTGGAAATTAAATGTGATCTTTGAAATTTGTCTACTTTCTCCTGAGTTTGACTTAAGAAGAAGTTTTCACAGGGCCCTTCCGTTTCTTATGTCCAGACCTAATTGGTTCAAAATACATAAAAAGGTGTAATTTTGTTGCGATAACAAGGACAGCCCCATGGCTTGCAAAACTTGGGTGGAGGACAAAGGAAATGAACATATGGGAAATGCTCCAAGTTGTAGTTTACTTAGTTCATGTAAAATGCATACATATAGAACAAAGGCAGGGACATAATGCTTCATAGCACAGAAAGCCATCTTGAGGAGGGATGGGTAGACGCTACTGGAGTTATTAACATCTGAAAACATGCAGCCCTTAATCCTGCACTTGAAGCTGGCTGGAGGAATTACCTGTGTTCCATGGGGAGAGGAAAAAAAAGCAGCTTCTATTTCTTTTCATATTTTGGCTACCATGGCTTCAATTTGATAAAATGGAAAGTCATTGACAGTGGTATTTACTTTAACATTTACTTTACCAAGACACAGAGGCACTACAGTCCTGATTCTGGTAAAACACAGGGGCATATGATTAAAACCAGTTATGTTCTGGAAAATATTTCGGCAAGCATTAACTTTAAGTAGCTTATAAAGTCCTGCTGAAGTCACTGGAATTTAAGCGTGTGCTTACAGTTAAAGATTTCGGTATCTGCATGACGACTTTACTAAGGGAAGGTCTACCTTATGTGTGCTACAAATATGCCTTTTTCTCTCGTCCTCATCATGTCTATCCTTGTGGTACAACACTATTTTTTCACCGATTTTTCACAGTTTTTCAGGATCGATGAAAACATTTTACAAGGACCAATTTGGATAACAGCTGGAAGCAGATTGTTTTGGGATCTGAGACTCAAATTGGCTGAGGTACTAGATAACAAATGGATGTAATCTATGAGATACTAAAGGCTTGCCTTATTAAAATCCCCCACACTGGCACTGATTTGATAAACACCTTTGTTGGGATACATCACACAGTATATTAAAAAAAAAACTGTTAATGAAAAATGAATATTGCAGTGTCTTTTTGGCAGGCTGAATCAATATGCTCTTTTTAATAATTCAGTTTATTACTCAAAATATCATTTTCCCCCTAGAACAGAAAATAAGAACATGACAAAATTTCAAAACCTCACCTTTATCCTTTCCTAGCAACACACTTCTTTTTACTGCTGCCTACCCTCCCCCATTTTTTCTGAAGCTGTATTAATCTAGAATGACTCAAAAAAGTTTAGGTTTTTGACATGAAGAAAGGTCTATTGTTTTCTGAGGAATGTCTGAAAGATTGACCTTCATACCTTAGACGTTATATATTTTATTTTCTCTGTGGAAGATCAGAACCAATACATTTATGAGGCTTCCTATGGCCCCCACATTCAGGGGAAAATGAGCATCTGATTTGACTTGGAGCCCATTTCCCTTTTTAAGAGGTCAGATAAAGCATGAATAACACTGATAGTGCATCGGTCCCTGAGCCTGACAGGTTATCGTGTAGTGAATAATTCTATTTCCCAGACTGTTCAATTTTTCTGGTTATCTCTGTCCAGGTTGCCTACTGCAGTATGAAATTTCCTGTATATTTGTTTATTTTGCTTTGCTATTTGTGATCTGGATATCCTCCCATGAGAAGAAGCTCTCTGGAAACTAGAGAAAGGTAAAAGAATTGTACTGTCTGTGATATCCCATTTGTTGGTTTGCGTCTTATTTTTCTAACTGAGCAGCTATCACAATTGATTTATATTTACCTTTGTTTCCTAAGGATGTGGTTTGCTGGCTCTTGCTCCCAAAACTCAGGGGACCTGAGAAGAAAATAGAGATGCTGCTGGGTGTGGTAAGAGGCAGGAGAGACGACTGAGTTACTGTATAGGATGGAGGCCCATGCAGTATGGGACAAGCTGCATTATTGTGAAAGCAGAGACAATTAAGGTGGCGTACGACTAAACTTGTAGGAAACAGAGCGTATTAGCTGGCGCGAGAAGTCTCTTCTCCTCCCCTCTTCCTGCTGCTCCAGCTTTAGTTCTTGAGTGATCCTGCGAGTTTCAATACATCTGGAGACAGAAATGATGGTTGATTGAGTTGTCACTGTTATTTATGCTTAAAATATTGCAACTGTTTTCTTAGTGAGTTCATGTATTGTACTTCAAGACATCTCAGACTGTAATAAAAAATTACAGAGCATGAGCCTGAGATTCTCTGCTTACTCACTAACTCTGAAAGTGTGTTTAGATTAGTTATCTAATGCTAGATAGCCAAAGAATCTAAAATTGAACTGGTCATAAGAGGTGTTGAACTCCCTTTACATTCAGTATAAGCTTCCTGCTAGCCATTCTGAAGACTGGGCCAGGTATTTCAGATGTCGAGATGTAGGCATTCAGCTCCAAAACCTGTGGCCTCAGTGTCTTAGCTTTTAAAACTGTAACGTGATAGAAGTCTGTTTTCCAGGTGACACAAAGCACAAGGTGTCCTTAATGTGTATTCAGGTGCTGCTGAAGAAATAACAAGTATTGTTGTCTGTTTGTACCAAAGAACAGAAATCAAAGTTTTGCAGGATTTTTTCCTTTAAGATAAGAGAACAATACTGGAAATCAGATACATTAGCAGCATGTTCTTGGTCTTTCAGATGAAAGAAATACCTCACTAAAAAATAAAGGAAGAAGTTTTTGTTTGAAAATTTTCCCTGCTATAGGTGGGACACCAAAAATTACAAAGTGCAAGTTGCTTTTTATGCACACGTGGAGTGTGGAACTTCCTCAGCCAGTGTAATAAGCTGGACTGATGAGCCTCACTGTGCTTGCAATGAAGATTCTCTCTGTCAGAAGCAAGCAGAGTGTTTTGGATGTGCAGTTTTTGCTCACGGTAACGACAGGATATTCCAGATCCAATAGATCTGCTGTTCTTCAGGTCAACCCAGGAATAGAGCTGCCTTTCTTGAATGGAGAAACATGGGTTGAAACTCCAGGGATCACCAACCACATTAGAAACAGCTGCTGTCATTAATTTTTTATGGATGTTTGTTGCAGATACTTGCATTTTGCTCAGGTGACTGAGCTGACTTTCTGCCATGCTGAAGGAGAGCAGCGAATGCCTCCTCTGAAGGAGGGCCTCTGAATGCCTCCCATTGTCAGCATTCAAGGAGTGGTGTTCATAGTACTGGGTTACTATATGATTTACTAGTTGTTTCTTCTTTGCTTTGGGGTAAATGGGAAGAATGCACACGTGGTGTTATAACAATTTTATCAGATGATGGATGCACTTTCAACAGATTGGAACAGAAGTGCTAGAGAGTGCCTCCAGATATGGCCGTCTGCTTAAAAATTACATCTGGCATGAAAACCATTAGTAATCCATTGCTCCTGACCTATTCAAGCCCATAATCGTCGTCCATTTTATTATATACCCCTCTCTCTAACACAAAGACACCATTATTCTTCCAAGCAGAAATAACACCTTATTTATGTAGTTCAGATGTTAGAAAAGCCAGCTCACTTTTCCACGGTTTAACAACTTCAAGAAAGAGGAGTTGTGTAAAAAGAAAGAAGATATAAAGAAGATATAATTTATCTCTCCCAAATGTGTAAGAATTGTTGATAATCAGTGGCAATTTGTTTCTTAGTTTCTAGAAAAAAAAGCTTTGTAAACAATAAAGCATGCAAGAGCTAAAACCAGCAAACTTTGCCCTACTGCATATGGGCAAAATCTACAGCGCTTGGGAGAGACTGATTTCTCCCTGGTTATTGCGGATGGCACTTGCCACAGGAACTCACAAGTGCAAGAGAATTTCAAGCCTTTTTTTCAGTTAACAACTCGAAGCCTTATGTCTAATTTGCATAGAAATTACAGAATGCTGGGGACTATAATTACCATTGCATTTTTCTTTAATGCAGATGTGCCTGACAAAGGCAAATAGGGACCGTTTAGCAGGTTTTTACAAACCTCAGTGAAGAGTCTCTTGGCCTTATCTGTGACCTTGGGCAGGGAAGAAAGGTGATTTTTTGCAAGACTGTCACCTTACATTTCTTGTAGGCCATAAATACCCTGTATTTTCACATGTCTTAAAGTATGTCAGTGGAAGTGTGTAATCTTTGGATCAAAAATGATGCAAAAAGGTATAAAGTCTGAATAGCGTTTTTCTTAGCGACCGCAAACTCAAGTGCAAAGTCTGCTTTTAAGTACCCTACATTTGCTGTTAGCTGTTTTAAGGTAGTTTATTAACAGCAACATAACAGTGTTTTTAAGGGGTGATGGTAGCAGTATCACCTTTTGATGGGTGAAACTGAAGATATTAAAGTAGGTGTGAAGCTTTACTAACTGGTATATGTGAACTAGGTGTATTATCTTCCCTTTTCTCTTTACATATGTATAGTATTATGCATATAGAGTGAGGGAGGAGAAAATCTGTATCAGAGAGGCACTTTTTAAGGATGGCTCTCTGAAACTGTCCAGAATTTGAAATATAAGAAGTGTCTTGGAAAACTTTGACTTGAGGCACAGGAGGTGAGAGGATAAAAGAGGTATAATGCATGCAATTTAACCATGTGTTGGGATACATTTCAAAGTTGTGAATATATATATAACAAATAAACCATCTTACATAGCACCACCTTTTCCGCACAGTGCATAACGTGAGTCTGGAATATGTTTCCACTGGAGGTCATCAACATAACACTTCTACTGGGTTTGGAAAGATGGTAGACTTATTACCAGCAATATTATTCAGAATAAAATAAGGGAAATCAAACCTCACACTTCAGGGCATAAACTGAAACGTCATGAAAGGTCTCACTATGGCAATCTACAGTGCTGGCTAGATGAAGAGTGTGGACAGGGGCTGCTATCTTCCTCCCCAGTATGAAGTAGTCCTTTGCTGGAGACAGCTAGCATACTTACTGGGCTGATTGCCACGCAATAGCCTACGGTGCAGTTTTATATGCTTTCCAACAGTGCTGTACTTCTTAATTTTGAATTATTTGCACTTAAAGCCATACTTCGTTTTTTGATCTTCGTGTTTTGGCATTGTTGCGCTGAAAACATGTTGATCTTTTAAGGTTTCTGAAATCTGTGGAATGATGTTACACCAAGGCTGAGTCTAACTTTTTTGCAATTTGTGTTCTTGTCATGCAGAACTGCCTGCTATCAAATTATTCTGTAGCTGCAAGCAGGAGAAACAAAAAAGAATGAAATGGAGCAGAAGAAAAATGAAGGGGAATAAAAAGGTGAGAAATGTATGAAACAACTATGGGTTACTCAAAGTTCACAAAACCACTAGGACTTTGCAACAATACAGCTTTCTAGATGAGACTGCTCCTTGTGTCGTCTCCTATTTTCTTTCATTTCCACAATGCTGAAATAGTGACCAGTTCTTAAATAAGCAAAGTCAAGCTCAATCAGTGTCTGGGTAAAAGACCTGGGCACTGCACGTGTATTACCGTAATGGGGCAAATTTATTCTCATGAGACCTTGAGCTGGTATTAATGCAATTCATATTAATTATGTCTGGTGTTTTGATTTTTAGATGCATTATTGAGGATTCACCATGGTTCACTGCATTTTTATTTTTATTTTTTTCACTTTAGAACAGAGGTTAATCCCGCTGTTTTGACAAAATTATGATGTGAAATTATACAGTTCTCGGCTTCATTTTTGTGGGCTGAACTGATTGGCATTGGTATCCACTTTCTGTCCTGAGCAGTTGTGGAATCTCTTTGCATTATTTAAGCACCACTCTGTTCCCCTGCAGTAATGGATGGGTGTACAGCAGAGACCAATTTAGTTCAGACACATGTGAACTTACGTTACTCAAATCTTCGCTACAAATCTTTGTAGAAAAGCACTGTGAATTTTAATGTGGCTTTTACCTTCCATTATGGTTGTATGATTTACAACATTCTTCATTTGCCAGCAGCTCCTCCACTGCAATGCTGATTCTCGAAATGAAGTAGGTTGAGAAGTGGAATATGAAAATTAGAGGGAAAAAGTTGCTTGTAATTAAATCAAAAGCTGATCTTCCAAAAATGTCCAGGGTTGTCACATCTAGCTTATGCAAGCACCTTTGTTTAATGTGAGAGATTGGCATCAGTGTTGTGATCTGGCCTTGGGTCTGAACTTGAAAACTTGGAGGGATTTGGCTTGTGCTCACTCCAGTTAAAAGACTTTGTAAAGAGAAATGGCATAATGACTTAATTTAAGTATTACTTCCCTGTGTACCACAGCTGCAGATGAAAAAGTATGAATACATTAGCCTAGTGGAGGTGACAACAAGGAGTGATGCAGGGAGAGGGAATGACCTCTATAATAATGAGAGTTAGAATAGCTGCTTGCAACTATTTAAATTTAGGATCATTCCAAATACAAAAGGAAAACCTCGTATAAAACCAATCCTTTATAGCTCAAATTGCTCTGAAGAAATAATTTTTGCTGTAGCTATGAATACTGTGTTCATAACAAAAGTAATTTGCCTAAACCAATAAAAAAAAAATAATCAGAGACACGTCTATTACACGGGGTCTCCTTTCTTCTCTCTGTGTACTGTGCCTGTGGCTGAGCTGTGCTCTCCAAAACAGGAATATTCTTTAACTTTGTTATTTGCATTACACCTGGCATACTGGTGGTGCTACTGAACAGAGTGTGTGTGCTTAACAGCATGTGGAGGCACACCATTCACACTTCCACTACCTTACGAATTAAGGGATGGATTCTGTGTATTTTTGTCATCAGCTTAAAAATCTGTCAAGAGCGTGTTTCTGTAATGCTGTAGTTTGTTGCCTCCTTCACAAGCTCCAGTGTGAGGGAATAAGGATCACATTAAGGTTAAGTACACGGACATGTTGTGGAATATGTGTACTCTGTGTAGAGCACTTACTAGAAGCCTACTTCACCCTTGGTTTCATCAGTTACAGTTTTACAATATAGGTGATTTTAGTAGAGTTTTGGAAGAAATTTGGCTCTGATCTGATTATGGTCACAAAACAGCTTTGCCAAGAAACAGAAATATATGTGTAGAATAGAGTGTGAAACATGTATGGAATTGTTTAATTTCAGTAATCGTTTGAGTACCTTATTTTAATCCATAATTAAGGCTACTCAAAATTTTGGTTGTTGCAGAGCACCAGTGTACAAAACCAGACCTGCTTGTGAATGTTGCTGAGGTGAATGGTGGCGTTTCCATACGCAGCTGTAAAAGCAGAGACTGAGTTTTTGATTCAGGTTGCTATTGGTGAAAGAAGATTAAATGCATTATTTACTTAAAAGCAGAGATGCCAGTAGGATGGCACCCATTTACTAAAGAGCAGAGACACCTATTGGGGTTTTGAAGGTACTTCCTCTTGTTTTACGTGTTGTGTTTTTTTTTTCCTTACAGAACATAATTTTATACTTATTCTTAGAATGTCTTTTCTTTCTATGTGTTTATGCCTATATGCATTTGAAAAGAATGCTCTTTCAGTGTGAACGTAACATTTTTGTTGTAGGACAACTGTCATGTGGAGAGCCTTCTGAAGAGGAGACTGGTTTCTTTTTGCCACTGCAGAAGATTTTACTGGTTTATTTACTCTTTTAGGGTCCTTGGTATAAAATGAAGTTTGTTTTGCATGTGCACGTTTTCGAGTTGTAGAAATTTCAAGACAAGGTAGAAACCAAACCCCGCAAATATCCATCTAAGTTTTACAGTCTTTAAGTAAACTATGTTCATGGAAGAGGACAAGTCATAACAGATGTGATATATGTCTTTACAATGAAGATAAGGAGCATAATATTTTAAATTTGAGAATTCTGAGATAATTATGTCTCTGAAATGATTTTTGTTCTTTTGGGCAAATGTTCATCAGCTTTTCTGGCAAGAGAACTTAGGAACTTTCAGAAATGTTAGCTTTCCCTGGTATCTTATGGGACTTCTTACTAAATTATACTCTAGGCACTTCTGTTATAAGAAACTTTAGTAAAGAATTGATATGGTGAATTAAACATACACAAAACCAGCTCTGTCATTCATCTTGGCATGCCTACTTTGATTTACACAAATGGATGTAGAAGCACGACTGAGCTTTGTAGAACTGTAAATGATTGCATGGGATCCAAATTTTGGATAATTTAATCATGTAACAGAGTAGACGTATGTGAAACTTGAAAAACCTTTTTGCACCCTCAGCAAGTTTGGCGATGACACAAAGCTGGGAGGGGTGGCTGACACACCGGAAGGCTGTGCTGCCATACAGAGAGACCTAGACAGGTTGGAGATCTGGGCAGAGAGGAACCTTATAAAATTCAACACAGGCAAGTGTAGGGTGCTGCACCTGGGGAGGAACAACCCCATGCACCAGTACAGGTTGGGGGCTGACCTGCTGGAGAGCAGCTCTGTGGAAAGAGACCTGGGAGTCCTGGTGGGCAACAGGATGACCGTGAGCCAGCAATGTGCCCTTGTGGCCAAGAAGGCCAATGGCATCCTGGGGTGCATCAAGAAGAGTGTGGCCAACAGGTCGAGGGAGGTCATCCTCCCCCACTGCTCTGCCTTGGCGAGGCCACACCTGGAGTACTGTGTCCAGTTCTGGGCTCCCTGGTTCAAGAAGGACAGGGAACTGCTGGAGAGGGTACAGCAAAGGGCTACCAAGATGATTAGGGGACTGGAACACCTCTCTTATGAAGAAAGGTTGAGGGATTTGGGTCTCTTCAGTCTGGAAAAAAGATGGCTGAGCCATCAAAGATGTTGACCTTATCAACATTTACAAATACTTAAAGGGTGGGTGTCAGGGGGATGGGGCCAGGCTCTTTCCAGTGGTGCCCAGCAACAGGACAAGAGGTAACAGGCACAAAGTTGAACATAGGAAGTTCCACCTAAACTTGAGGAGGAACTTCTTTACTGTGAGGGTGGCAGAGCACTGGAACAGGCTGCCCAGAGAGGTGGTGGAGTCTCCGACTCTGGAGACATTCAAAACCCACCTGGACGCATTCCTGTGCAACCTGCTCTAGGTGACCCTGCTCTGGCAGGGGGGTTGGACTAGATGATCTCCAGAGGTCCCTTCCAACACTATGGTTTGGGTTGGAAGGGACCTTCCAACCCTTCCAACCCAGATTCTATGAACTGTTTAGTTTGGAATATATTTTTTCTCAAATCTCCCTTTTTGGTTTTCTGAAAATGAAGAGAACAACTCAGAGGTAATAAAAACTTACAAGGAGAAATGTAATAAAACTAACAGACAGGAACCTTTTCAACTGAGCATTAAGGAAAGTTCAAACAATACACAGGTTCCTGCAAGAGTAGTAGGACTGCATTCAGAGAAGGCCAATAACATTTAAATCTCTTTACAAATGTGAAGGCTAAGAAACCTTCATAGGCTAAAAGTATTTCTTTGGTGATCCTGGTGAAATGAAGACATTCTGTAAAAAATAAAATCAAGGACACAAGAAGATGAAAGGTTATTACTGTGCAAAAAGTGAGACAACATATTTTTATCTACAGATGATGTTTTATTTGGGTAACATCTGTTTTTCCTAATTTTTGGTAAAATACAAACATCACTTCTAGAAGCTGTCAGCCAGCAGACTTGGCTATGCTCTAGCTATAGGAAAAAAAAAAAAAAAAACACAACAAAAACCAACCAAAAAAACCAACAGCAGAAAAGTTCAATAAAAAAATTTTCCTCCTTCAGTTGAAGTGTCTTCAAGTCCTCCAAGGACTTGAAGGAGAAGAAGACTTCTTCTTCTCCAAGGAGAAGAAAAGCTCCAATCTGGTAAGGCTGGCTTTGGTATAAATGTTTTTGATTTTTTCATCATTATTAATAGCCAACCTCGGCCTCTGTTACTGAACAATACTGACTTGTTTATCCTCTGTTGCTTTAGGTAAAATGGCAGAGATCACTGTCACACATACAATATGTGTTGACAAATAGGGCATCTGGTCTGGCTATGATCTTGGTGATCAGACTGTGCCTACGGCTTCCACCACAGGTGCTCCAGCTGTTTTCCCTCCTGCCTTACTATTCAAAAGTTATCACTAAGGAAAAATGTCATTTGGAGGCTGTATGATAATACTTACAGTATGATAAAGTCATGCTTGGTCACTGAGATAATGATCTCTACCAGACAAACACGCTCTCTCACAGCCAGTTAGAAATTCTTTTATTGGCTCCAGTTTCTTGCCCACTCCTCCTTCGCTGAACAGCACCCCTCAACATCTGCTGAAAGTATTTCTTTCAAAGGTGAATTCAAGCACTCAGTCACAATGTGGTTTTGAAAAGCCTTAGAGCAATGCACTACCAAAATAAGAAAGAATATTATCCAACTCTGTTCATCCCCTACCCCATCTTCTCCATCCCTGCAACCCTTTTGACCCTAGAAAGCTACATCAGAAGGCGTTCTGCCATGGTTGCTTGGGTCAGCATGTGGGAAGATGGGTTATTTTAGGGTTTAGAGAGAGTATGTAGTTTCCACTCTGCATGACCAAAGCAAAAAAAAGTGTGGACTATGCCCATCTCCTTGAAAAGGAGACTTTCATGGTACAGTAATCTGACAATGAGAAAATATGATTACAGAAAGCCACTTCCTTGTAGCAATCATTGTTTGTGTTATTGCAATGATGTCAGACAGTCAAGTTTCTCTTAATAACATTCTCCTTCACAGCCCAGCTGCCACTTTTGCCTGCTCCTTTCGTCATCATTCTGCATTTCTGAGAGCATCTATTCCTCTAGGTATGAATGCGAGGTGGCAAAATTCATGGTTAGAGCAGTGGCTTATTCAGTAATTTACTGATTGCATTTTAAGGGACAAAATGTCTCCTAGACACTTCCCATCCAACTGACTGTTGTGCCTCCTCGCATTACATCGTATTCTCTCCAAATTTCAAAAGAAAATTGTAACATTGTTGCATGAAAATATACAGTGACTAATAATGAAAAAAAAAAAATTAGTTTTACTTTATTTTGTGAATATTTAGTAATTCAGCTGCAGAGCACTGAAGGCAAAACATTTCTCTGTGAGCCCTTGGCAGATGCACTGCAGATGAACAGGGCGCAGCTGCTGTGTTAAAGCAGTGTGAAACTCATGGTGTGGGCGAGCTACCGGCTCATGAGAAGGTAGTTCACTGTGGCTATAAGGTATTTTAACTACCAGAGAACAGCTTATTATACCTTTAAGCTTAAAATTAGGCAAATGCAGTATAAAGTTTATCTCCTTCCAGATAGGGTGCCTCCTTAGTGACATAGCATACCAGCTCTATATGCTGAAAACCACGTGAAGTGACCCAGTGCCATGCCTGGGTACTGCAGTAGCTGCCTACTGAGCTGTGCGAGGCAAAAATAAGAGGCATACCAAGCATGTAAAAGCTGCTTTCTTTTGCTTCACTTTCTAAAATTAATAGAAGTTAAACCATTTTAATGTACTAATGTATATGTTGTTATTTCACCAAAAAAAAAAACAAACCCTAAAATAAGCTAGAATAAAGCTTGAGTTTTATGATTTTTTTAAGAAGCGTTCAAACTTCTTATGTCATGCATTATTTTTAAGCACCACATTTTCTCCCCATAGTACCTTGTTGGAAAAAAAGGTCCATGGCTGTGATTAGCTCTTACATGGCAAGAAGAAAGGTGCTTGTTCTTTTGGACGTGTTTTGTGAACTTTTATGACTATGGAATCCAAACCGGCCCCAAGGAAGGAGGCAATCATTGTGCTTACAGATTTTCTTGGTCATTTGCTGTGGAAAATCAAACCAGTTTTCACATAATAAATCTCTGTATAAGCAGTAAGACATTGTGGGCATTTTCATAATAGGATTTATTCCTGGTTTGTGAACAGAATGAACAACAAAATTTCTTTTGGGCTTATGCTGGTAGAAAAGAAGAATAACCATACTGAAAGCAGAGGGGTGATCCTGCTTTAAAACTTGTGCAGGATTACACCCCAGAGAACAATGAGGAGAAATACAACATGACATAAAGTCTGTCTCAGGCTTGATGGAAAGCAACTTTTTACTTGTACGAATAGCAGATCACAAGGCCTCCTTTTACGTTTGCCTCTGATAACCTAAAATCATAAAGTAATTTTTTAAAACTTTAACTACAGAAATTTTCAACATTTACCACTATTTCTAGAGAGTGAAAGAACCGTGTTTCTGTTTTCTTTTCACTTCTTTTAATCGAAAATTTGTCAGTTGTCAGTCTGATAAGACTACGTAAGGTAACAACTTGGTGTCTTCTTAGGATGTTTTTTGACAACAAACTATCTTTTGTAGAAGAAACCAGATAAAAACAAACAAGTCCAAGACCACAGTCAGTGCACAAAACATATTTTGGGGGTTAGGATGATTGTGGGTTGGCTCCTTCATACTAGACCCTTTTGAAATTACATGTTTGGCTGCAAACAGTGTATGGGCAAGATACCATACCATCAAAGTCATTAATTAATGTAACATACCCAGCTTAACATTTTCTCATAACTTCTAAGGCTTCCACAGGATGTATATTCACCTCATCCATACTTTAAAGAATAGAACAAACTGTTCTTTTACTTCACCAATTCTTTACAAGGTATAATTAAAAGTTCCAATATTTTGTTCATCAGTCTCTTGGAGGGAGGAGTTGTCGCTGTACCTGTGGAATTTCAGAAGCCTGAAACTGTTTATTACAATATCAAAACTAAATTCTTGGTAATTGGAGGAAATTGAAGAGGGTAACTTCACAGAACCTCCAGCTGGGAGCTGATCAAGAAGGATTTGCTTTATTGATGAGGTGAATTAACTGACGGTATTGAATAGAATTCGTAGTACAGTTGGCCGCTTATGGACCAGACACTTCAACAGGTTTGCTTTAAATCTCTATTTCAGTGCGATTTGATGAATGGAGGCCTCAATCTGGGGGATCTGTGCTTCAGAAAGAGATGTAGGATCTTACCATGTGTATCTACATTAGTGACTCCATGAGCTGCAGGAGTACTCTCTAGGTGTGGATTTACCTCATGTCTGTAGTTGGAATCTTGATGTACATACCCAAGCATATCACTGCTTTTCTCAGTGTAATTTCTCTTCTGGTGGAAGCAAGGTTGAACTCATCCTTCAGGGCACTGCCTAGAGCGTCTCACTTGCCATCTGGACACAAAGTCCTGAAGCATTTAACTCGGCACGTGTGCAGCACATGCCTAAGGTTGGCAAATCAATTTAACTTCATTGCTGGTAAAAATGCCATGTGGACAGGCAGGCCTGTAACCACAACAAAGTGTGTGAAAGCAAACCTCCATATGTTTGGTTTCCCTCTTTGTACTGCACTGGTGGGAATGCAGATACCCCTGAAGTGCTGAAGGTCAGTGTGATCTGCAGCACCAGAGTGCAGAGCAGAAGGCTCAGCCCCGCCCCCCCCCCCCCATAATTTGTTAATTTACCAAACTCAGTGTTTAGTGCTAGTTTTCCCATTTCAAGAAAGAATTGAGAGGTTTCAAAGAGAAGCTCCGTGAATGATCAGTATGCTAACCAATATAGACAGCATACCTTAAAGTGACCGACTAGATGACCTAAATAAATAAAGTGTTTCAGAGGGAAATTTCAGTGGTGATTTGGTCATAGTATGCATAGGTGGTTCTGGAAACAGAAAAGTCATTAAGAACAGTCTCTTTGGTGTCATACACAGAGACAAGTATAATAAGATCCAGCATGTGGAAGCTGAAACAAGACAAATTCAGACAATACATTTAGCTGAGAAGTTAATTAACCATCAGAACAGCTCCCATAGGTTTTTGACAGATTCTTTGTCACTGGAAATTTAAAAATTAAGATGAAAGCACAGCAATTAGACTTGACACCAGGATGAATTCAGGGAAAGGCCCAGTGTTAGGTGGAAGACCAGAGTACATGATAACATTGTTCCCTTCTGGCTTTTGAATCTATTAATCTTAATGAAGAATAGATGTCCAATACAAGTGTAACCTCTTCATACTTGTCCGGTGAGCTTTGTTTACGGCTTCCCGGGGAGGAAATGATGTGTTTCTATTTCTATATCCCAGTGTCCTGTGGGAATGTGGAAGTTACAAGTAACTGAGCCAAATCTTGTGACTGTCTGACTACCCTGGCAGGTGACGGGATGGAGAGCAAGTCGTGGCTCGGTGCTACCTTTCCATAGACTGGGAATGAACAGATCCAAGGTGCAGCATAAAGCTGCCAAGTTTATAATGGCTTGAGTTATTCCTAAGACACCATTCTTTGGTTGAGTGCTCCAGCTCCATCTGTAGTTACCACTGCAGCGGGAATACTTTTTTCTGTGAAGGGAAACAGGGTCAGTGTTAGACCATCAGCAACGAGGCATGTCTCTAGCTGCACTTTGTGGGTAGACCAGAGGCCAGCCTCTGTTCCCGTATCTCCTACTGTAGCTGTCCAAAACAAAACAAAAGCCATATATAACTTTTTTCTCAGGCCTGGACAAGATGGCAAGCACTGGAGTCTGATGCTTCTATGGCAGCTAGCCCTCCTTGTTTCAAAACATGTTTAGAGTAGGTAAACTGGTGGCTGGAGGAAGCCAAAATTCGGCATATAAGCACTGCAGTGACTCACGTTGCTCTGCTTAGCAAAGGTCACATCAACTTTAAATACAGAGTAAAATAAATTAATCTTTTCTGCATTTTTCTGCAGTGATCCTGTAAAAATACTTGAATTACAACAAATGAATTTCTGCTCCTAAGCAGTCTAAGGTGGCAAAGCTGGCATCAGTACTTGCTATCCTGTTAGGCTGGGGAAGAAAAGCAATACATGCAGATGAAGTTTAGGTCTTTGACCCGAGAGTGACATCATCTGGGAGTGGGATTAATTGAGGCAGGTGCCCTTGAAATCAATAGGACATTGAAAAGAAAGTATCTTTGGCAACATATGGCAAAAATAGCACTTATGAACTAACTGTTCATTTCCATTAACCCCAGGCTGAAGCCTGGGTGTTGAGATCCAGAGTCTATCAGAACCTAAATCAGAGGAATCCAGAGGACACGTTAGAAAATGAAAATTTAGGATTTTCCAACGGAGAGAGGTTCAAACTGTCAGTTTAGCTGGCAAGTAAGGCTGGGGACTGAATGCATATAGAAAATTAAAGATTTTCTCATTATCTTGGTTAGTGCAAAGACAAAGTCCTGATTCTGAGAAACGAGGAATAGTGTATCATTCTTGTTGGCACTGGATGAACCAAAGGTTTCATTATTTTTAATGTGAAAGAATTGCCCAAATATGAGTTTACTAACAATGGGATTTTTAGAACAAAATTATAAGCAATGATGTAAATGAAAATTTGCAAGGGAATAGGCAATGGAAGTATGTCCATGGATAAGCAGAATATACTGTAGATATAGTTCGTTGATCTACAGAAAGAAAAGACTGTTGTCTATTCCTTGTTGAACTGTGAATCGAGTAGTATACTTGAGAGCAGGAGAGTTGAATCAGAAGAAAAAATGCCTTCAATTTGATAAGAAGGTTAGTTATGGCTCAAGTGCCAGCTTCCAATAAAAAGTCCCTATATTTTATTCGCAGTCTCTAGTGAGCACTATTCATCTGAGGCACATTTCTGAAGGCACATACACTGTATTATTCTTCAAAAGACTGAGGTTTTTTCCCCGTGATTGAGAAATAGGTCTTAAGGTCAGAACATTTGTTATCTCTTCCTGCCTCTGTCATCTGACGTGATCATAACCAAGTCATCCAACTACTTTGTACCTCAGTTGTAGAAAGACAGCATGTTACTTCGTTCTCCCTGCATGCAGCATCCTTTGATTTCACCAGGCACTATTCCCATCCCTGGCATTGGTAGCTACCAGCATAGCTAGTCTCTGTTGAGAACTAGCAGTGAACTAAATTCATAGTCCTATATGAAATTTATAAATTACTAGTACAATTCATGCATTCTCGAAGAAAGTATTAATAAGAAACAGTAGTTTTCCATGATGTACTGAAGTAAAACACTTCCTCTCCTCAAGGGAATCATTAAGTCAATGATTTAATTAATGTAGAAGAAAGCAGTTTCTTCTCTGCCAGAATTAAGCAGCAAGAGGTTGTGACTTGACTTTCAGGAAAGGATTTTGCTTACTGTCTGGACAGGTGATGAATTATGTGAATGTCTTCAGGAGTTTTAAGTGCTGAAATACAGAAGGCAGTTAGACAAAGCAACAGTGTCCCCAGATCAAGATCCTATTCAGTGAATAAAATACACCAGAGAACAATCCTGCCCATCTTGATAAGTATTGCTAGAGCATTTTAACCACATGGAACAACTTCTTGAATTGAATCAGATGTATAGGTAGCTGCGTAGCACACCTTTTTTTGGTAGCTGCATTAATATCTCTATTAAATATTTTCTAAAAGAATTACTTCAAGGAGTTTGGTGAATGAAAGGTGACAGTGGGACGGGTAAGCTTAGAAACAATCCACGTAAGTAATAAGTAGCAGTCCTGTACCAGATCAGCGGAGATGTTGCAAGTGCACCTCTTTAGTCTGCCAAAGCTGCTTCAGAATTTGGGTTCTGATTATAAGAGATGTATTCCCTGCAGCAAATATGGACCAGAATATTTCTCTCAATAAAATAGTGGGGAAGATGTTTGAAGTGTGAGCAGCTCCTTGACATGGTAACTCACAGATTTTTTGAAAAATTCTTGCAAATTGCAGTGATAGATACTACAGAAATACGTATAAGTGAAATGCCACAATTTCTCTCTTGATAAAGCCCAGTGACATAAGCCTATTAAGCAGATCTTATTGCTGTTGATGTATTAGCCTAGTAATATCTATTGCTCATTGTAAATCCTTATTTGGTATTCAAACATATAAAATGTGGTTTCGGCAAGTTCATAAGCCATTCCTATATGAAACATCATATGCATGTCACAGATTAAACTTTCTGCTGTGGGATTTATAATGATTTCTGGTGTAGAACATCAACAGATATAAAAAGCTAACCATTTTTAAAAGAATTAAGAGACTGATGAGCTGCTTTTAGTAAGTAAATAGAGCAGTAGGCCCAACACAGGCTGGAGAGGGGTGCAGATGCCTGTCATTCTCAGATGCCTGAGATTTCAGAAACATCCTTAATGAATCTGACCAATGTGCTAACTATTAGGCCTGTTCCTGTCCAGTATTCTTTCTCCCTATGGTTTGAAAGGCAGGACAGAGCTACATTTTGTTGTTTCAGCTCTTCCAGGATAGATTATTTCAGCCTTTGCTGCCAATTCAGGAAGGAAAGGTGTAGTTTCAACAGAAACAACACTTCTCACTGAGGGATGTTTGCTGGTACAAGTGTATATTTGGGCAGGGGGCATACCTTTTGACATCCTCGTCTAGCTGGCACAAAACTACAGTTTAGAACTGGCTAATGTCATTCCATGTAATGATCTTTATTTTCATAGCTCATATTCTCTTATTTGTGGAGAAACCTTTCACTACATCAGATCTCCTTGGAGGAGTCTGGGTCACAATGCAGTCTCTGAAACATGATTCCTCCTTTCCACCAGCAATGGGTGGAAGCTCCTAAGGAGCTGAAATCAAGAGACTATCGGCTTCGAGACCACACCTCACCTTGGCAAAGCTGGTGATGTTGTAAGTAGAATCTCATCCAGAATAGATCAGAATATTTAATCTCTATAGCTACAAGTACGTCATTGTCATTTTTGTTGTCATCTCCCTTGTCCCATTGCTACGCTGACCTTCCCTCATTAGAGAATTAGCCATAGTCATGTGAAAACTTGGACGATTTCTGATGTTTTTCTTAGGTAAGTTGGATCAAGATCAATAGTAGGTCAACCTTTCTTGCAAGAGGCTAGTTGGTAAAATTAGAGGTTTCCTACAGTGGCAGAATCCATGTAGCCTTGCAAAATATTTAGCCTCTGGTAGCTGTCTGGAGGGCTATTGAAGGAAGAATCAAGGTGTTTGTGACATTGTTTGTTCCTGTATCAGCTACAGGAGCAAGCCCTGTTCCTTGGGATGCGCTCCCTGGTTTTGATATCAGTTCTACTCCCTTCCAAGGCACAGGCAGCTTAATCTTTGCACAACCTACCCTTTAGCCCTCAAACAGCAAAATTTAATTTTACCTTCACTGCTGAGAAACTTGAAAGGTTTCTAAGCTGGAATTTTCCATTTTGGACTGTAGGTAAATAATGCTTGCAAAGACATGCAAATACCAACATTTGGACTTTGTGAACAGCTCAGGTTCCATATGTTTTATATTTTATGTATGTGAAGTCTTTGCAACGTACAGTAAGAAGTGAGCTACTCGCTCATACCTGTTAGACAAACAAGTAAACCGCAAACCTTAAAATAACTGCAATAATTGCAATAAAATAACTGAGGATTTTAACCTCACAGTCTGCTACAGGAAAGAAAGTCAAAGCACCCTGTTCAGAACGATTTGTAATGTATACAAATCTTGCCAAGTTCAGTGTTAAAGCATGAAGCAGCCATATGCTTTGAATTGACTCCGTGCTGGTCGGGGAACTTCTGAGGAAACACGTATTACGGAATTCTCTCACACTCCTTTTCTGCTCCAAAATTCCAGATTTGCCTGCATTCAAAGAACGGTATTTGAGGAATTTATATCTAGATTTTGTAACTTAATTCAACAAACTTTTTCTATGTATTGTATTACCATAGTATTTCTGGGAAAATACCATTAAGCAATCCAAGTTTGGGGAAGAATTAAATGTGTATAACAACAATAGAAACAAAATAAGTGGTGAATTAGATTTCTGCTATGGTCAATAGGAGGTTTTCCATTTATTTGAGTCTCTAGATCAGGGCCTGAAAGAATTCAGTGAGAAGTAACAGAATTCTCTAAGAAAGTTTCCTTTCTCTTTTGCTTAAAAGCTGTTTACACCCTATTATAGGTTTCCTGAACAGATATTTTAAATCTTTTCAAATATGTCCATGAGTTACGTGGTATTCATGAGTTTCATATTGTATTAACTATCAAACTGCAAAAGAGCGAAGTCACGTAGACAGAAAAGCACAGCACTTTACAAATCAAAAAACACTCACTGAGCTCTGAAATGATCTTGGTTTCTTGTTTTTTAATGAAATAGAAGGGGGGAGTTTCATTACATTAAAACCCTAAAGCTTACACCTAGCATAAAAGGGTAAGCTATTTCAAGCTCAAGTTGAGTAGTTTTCTTGAGCATACAGGTGTTTTCTTTTTTAAAATATGGTAGAGTCTGTGAGAAAGCAGTGAAAAATTAATATATTCTGTGTTTAGGGTGACTGCCACTGTGTTATTTCAGCACCCCCAGAGCAACATTCCATCAACAGAAGGCAATTTTTAACTCCAAGGCAGATAGGATCCTAAATGTTTTCTGAGCCATGCTGTGATAAAAATGTAAGTTGTCTTCTAAAACCCATAGGAAAGATCAACTTTCCATTAGCCTTTACTCTTTCCCACACTCCCTTTCCCCTTCTCCCCTTTAACATTTTATGACGACAGGATAACAACTCCATAGAAAGATAAGGGGGAAGTGTATTGAAAGCAGGAACTGAAATGTAACTCTTTCTTGTTTGGTTATGATAAGACTAATGCTCTCATATATATACATTTAGACTTTTTTTTCTTTTGTAATACATCTCTCATGGCATGGTAGAGGGCAATAAGAAGAATCTAAAATAACTGCTGTTAGGCAAAAACGGAGCAAACCCACACACTAGCACCTGCTGGCATTCATTTGCCTGTTTAGTTTGAAGACAAGATTTGTTGAACTATGTCTGAGTTACATTTTTTAAACGTGACCTACAACAGGTGTTGCCAGTCATCCTGTATTCTCTGCTTTTGTGACTACAGAATTAAGAGCTAGCTATTTGTTTTGAATTATTTACTATGTCAGAAGCAAGGTCAACACACAGATTATTACTATGCAGACATGAACTTTGCTATATTTTTTTCTTGAATTTTGTAAGACAAAATCTGGACTCTGGAATCATATGGTTATCTGGAGATCTTAATTTGTAATTCAACCTCTGATGTAATAAAAGGGAATTTTACCTAGGCCCTCAGGATCTTCATCACTGCTGCTTTATTCACCAGCCAGAAATGGCAATGCCTTGACTTTTTGTTGCCCGAGTGTGACTTTGCAGGGATGACAGTTATGAAATGCACAATTCTACTTATAATTAAGTAAATCTGACGTAGAGGTTGCTGAGACAAATTACTTATGGGCTTTGCAGTCCAATTATTTATAGGCATTGCAGTTATAATCAACTGTGCAAAAATGGCACTTTGAATGTGAACTCAGTTAGAGCCTGGTATGACTTGGATTAGTCTTTGATTCAATTTGGAAGTACATGCTGGCTTTTTGTTTTGTCATGACTGAAATTGCACTAGTGTAGATGAGGAAAAATTTGCTTTGTTTGCTCTATTTGTGCTGAGTTCATTATGACTTAATATGCCACTGCTTTCACCTAAAAGAACAATAAATCAATGATTCAAAACTTATGTAGACATATAAATGATATCTCTATAGGCAGAATTTCTAGTTTATGTGTTATGCTGCCACCTGCTCACCAGATAGCATGTTTTGTAATTGCAATCCAAACAGTCTAAGAATTTGGGTCAGAATCAACAAAATAAGTAATTCTCTGCTCTCTACACTCGATGCATTCTTACAGGAAGACAATACCCGTAGGTATTTTGGGAAGATTTGCAAGGCTTCTTCTGAATATTTGTTGCATTTCTGACTAAAGTCCTATTGAGTGCAATTGGAGCTGTTCCTTGAACTTTGATTTTAGGGGGCCTGGATTTTAGCCTCTGACTATCGCCAGAGAAACCCATTTAAAAATCATAATATAGAGACTAAAAAATTTCGCTGCCAAATCACCTTATATATGTATGCTTGAACATAAAGGACATGAGTCTCAGTTCACATCATCAGCAATGTCTCCACCAGTGCCATTGGTATGCACAATTGTGCTGCTTTCTTATTCAAGGCAGTTGTAAACCCTGCTAAAGTAGTTACTGAAACAGGGTTAAAAGCTGTTTTGCATTGCAAAAGTAGAGCAAACCAGCTGCAAGGTGGCAGTAAATCTGACTCTGTGAGGTTACACTGACATAAAACCAGCATGAAATCAGTTCAGGTTCTACACATTTACACCAATGTCAAGGGTAAATCAGATGACAGAACACCAAAATAAAAACAAAATAATTTTAAAAAGCCATCTCATGACATGGGATCTTTTATCTACAGCAAGATATTTGAGTATTCTAGAGAATTCATAGAGGCTTTATCATCATCTAACGTTTATGTCTGATCAAACTGTCTTAAAGCATAAATTAGATTGTACCAGATAATCACAAACTGCTGCAGCAGAACATAAGTCTTTGTCCTGGTTAGAAAGATTAAGTTCATGAAACTGTGTGCTTCAGGAGTGTTTGATTCAAGTAGAAGACTATTTGCTAAGTGCATCAAAAATTATTAGTTACCTTCATTAAGCACACTTGGAATAATGAGTACTTCAGTAGGTCATCGTAGTCAAATAAATCCAAAGATTTTCTCTGTATTAAATTGTATGTAGTAAATCAATAATAGATAGTTTCTTATAATTTTTGAATTGGAAATAATTAGGTAAATATAATGATAGTGAAAAGGCCTAGCAGAGGCTTGAAAATAATTTCTTTCCTGAAAGGGTGCTTTCCTGAAATACTTTTTTTTTTAAATTTGATCCTTTTGCACCTTTTCTTTGATATGAGGTTTTAACTCTATTACACAAAACAATGTCACAATATACTCTTAAGCAACTGGTAAACCAGCTGATGAACCTAATCTTTTGTCCCATTGATTTTCTAAACTGCCGTGGGTGTAATTGAAGCTGGAGTTTATTCAGTGGAGACATAAATAAAAGCAAACTATGAAGTTTTGAATTTGTTATAATGTCAGAACAGTATTTAAGAGTCTTGTAACACAGTGGAAATCAGCCATATGAAACAACAATAAGGGACTAGTCAATAGACCTCTATCTTTTATAAACCATCTCACCAGGTATAGAAGGTGACTGATGAATGGCCTCAAAGCTTACAAAGGGGTGAATAACAAAAAAATTTAAATCATAGTGAAGTGGAGATAAATCCCACCACATCCCATATTAAGAGAAAGGAAAGAAAGAACAAGATACAGGATAAGAGATCCAGTCTGCTGTCAACAAAAAAATTAGCTTGCTGGAAAAGATAGAGAAGGAATCTGATGAAGGTATTGCAGATTTTCCAAAGCCTAGGAACTATAAACATTTTTATTTGTGAAAGACCATGAATCAAACCTTACTGACACACTCCTGACTATCTATGTGGAAAATGGTTTAAAAGTGGCAAAGGTTAGATGGCTGGGAGAGTACATGAAATTTTGAAAGGTTACATATGTTGTAGTATTTCACTTTCTATAAAGTTTTTCCTTGCTAATGTTTCATTTAATCTGTAGATTTATTTCATTATGTATAAGAATTCAGCAAAAGAATAACAAAGCGTTGCTACCATTTGTTAATGCTTCTTAGCAGTATAAGACTGTACGTACTCCTTAGGCCACTTAATATTTCACCTTTATTTCTTTCCTCTTTCTTCATTTTTCAATTAATTTAATTTCCTTCAGCAAAATGTTTTCCTTGAACTGGATGTATGAAGTTGTGAGTGACAATGCTATAGAAGCCTTTACAATTTTTTCCAGTTATACATGCACAGGTGCATGCCTGCATGCGCACAGACACACAGGTGCCGCAGAAGAGAAAATAGCAGCACTTCTCCTAAGGAAAGTAATGAACACTCAGTAGGGCACAGCCCTGGTCCTTGACGAGTTTAGGAAACCTTTTAAGATTAGGGAACCTCTTAAAACTGCTGGATTATAAATCCAGGAGCTGTCTTTTGAAAATAAGCCAACTTCTTTGAAAGGATTTGATTTCTAAAAGCCCAGGGTTTAATCCCAAGATGAATTACAGGTGCTGGATTCAGCACAAGATTCAAGAGAGCCACATGAAGCAATATAACGAACAAATGAGACTTGCCAGTGGAAACAGATTCCCCATCAGGCCATCCAGTTCAATCCCCTGTGGAAGCAGGATTATTCTCTGCTGTATATCGTCCAGTTTTTCCCCTAGTGCATGGAGCAGATAGCCCATTTTGCAGTGCCATGTAACTCTGAATCCTGACCCCCACAGGAATTTTTCTGTAGAAAAGATTTTTATAAACACTTCCCACCCCCTGAGTGTTATCTGTTTGGGTTTACGTGAGGAAGGCACTCCAGTTTGACAGATGTCAGCTATTATTGTTATGATTTCTGTATGTACTGCAGTTTGTATTGCTATAGTACCAGAGATGCCAACCGTAACTGAAAGCAGAACTGGAGAATGGCTAGAGGGTAGCAAAGGACATACCGATCTATATAATTTTCTGTCTTTGTTCCCCATAAAGAAGATGATGTTTTTAATTCACGTAGATGGCCTAAGAAAAAGTACATATTGTATGTGATTCTTCAGGAGGACTTTACATTTTCTTTCCTCATATTTTGTATTCCTTTTAAGATAAAAGGGTTAGTCAGACTAATGAGAAACTTCATGCTTTCAAGTCTGCAGGGAAAAAAAGAATCACTGATGACTGTTACCTCCATCAAACTTAATCACCTACTTTCTCTAAGTATGCAAATAACCCCCTTGTAGATTACCCATAGACTTAAGCTCAGCATTCTTTTTAGTGCTTTATTGGGTTGCAGCCAGACTGCTCAGCAGTATGTAGGATCCAGTCCTTTCCATGAGATGAAAAAGGGTAGTGATCATGATATTTGTTGTTGTTGGAACCTATAGTTCTTTAGATCACACTCATCTGGGCATCTTTCACTCATGTGGAAGCTTGCAAAGAGGATCACACCCAAACTATCAGCACACACAGTGTTTTTTTCCTTGGCTAACACACATTGTGAGTGGCTGAGACGGAGACACTGTTGAGTAGAAAACCCCAGTGCAAGCTCCTGCTGGTAAGACAGTCATCGGCCAGGTGGGGAAATGTCAGCTTTGGCTGCTCCCTGGCACAGTTTGATGCTTGAAGTTGATGATGTGCTGTCTTCTGACTTCCCTCTTTTTTTCTAAGGGCTTTTTACCTTGGCATGTTGGAAAATTACTGTAATAAACAGCCAGATTCCTTAAACAGAAATGGCACTTATTTTATTATAGGGACAAAGTCGATAAAGCAAAAGCACAGCGCTGGGTGCATGACTCAAGTCAGAGGCACACCAGCTACTACTTCACCCATGTCTTATATACATTCAACATTGCATCAGAGTAATGATTTATCATTAATCCCTTTTTCTTCTATTTGTGTGTTTTCCTTCTGGCAATTGTTTCTGAGGATAATCTTCAGTTCCCTTCTTCCATGCATATCAGCTCCCTTCTCCATGCGTCTGTCTCCTTCTGTTAATCATTTGTGGGGTCTCTTGGAGAAGTTCTCTTTTGTTTCTCTCAGATGTTCTTCTTCATAGCTGCTGTTAGTTGTTATCTTTAAGGTTTCTCATGTTTCCTAATTTACTAAAGGTTAATTATTCAAGTATTTATAGCCTTGTTATTATTGCGAAAGCCAACAATACCTTCACCATTTTTCACAATTCCTCCCTTTTGTCTTTTATACTACATTTGGCTTGAGCCATAACTTTCATTTTGCTTAATCCACTTGTTTTGTTCATAGATCAATTCTGCTTCTTCCAATTGTTGTGGAGTATTTCTTATTTTTCTTAATACCATTATCTTTTTAGTTGAGCCTGAGGCTGCCAATTTTGGATTCTTGGGTATGGAAACTACTTGCATGCTTTGGACTACCGTTGTAATTAATCGTATAAAACAAGGGATTAAGCAAGGAAGAAATAATAATCCAGCGACTGAACATAAGAGAATGTAGCCTAGTTGCTTCCACCAGGCTCCCCCAAAAACATTATTCCACCAATTATCACTTAACATAGATTCCCATTTTTGAACCGGTACATGCGCAATTTTCCGGATTTCCTCTGTTAGTTCCAATATTGCATCCCCATTATCATCTATCTTTAGACAACAATCTGAAGTGTTCCACTTTCCACAAACGCCCCCTTCTTCTGCCAATAAGTAGTCTAAGGCTAATCGGTTTTGGTAGATGGCAGCCCTCATTTGTTTTTGCTGTTTTGTTATTAGATTTATTGCTCGAGTTGTTCTATTAGATACTATTTCTACAACCGCCTGTAGTCGGATAATGCGGTTTAACATATAAATGGGAGTCCGGTAACCCCAGCTGCCATCTTGAGCCCAAGTGGCTGGTCCGTATACTTGGATTATCCGTTCAGGAGGCCAATCCTCTTCACCCCACCTTTGAAATCCTCCTATAATATCTCTTTTAGTTCTTTTTAAAGACTCATATACTGGTACTCCTAAGTCATCTCCTTCTGGTCCAGGCAATAAGAAAAATCCCGGCTGGATAATACCAAGGGTACAGCTACCCTTCCACTTAGGAGGTAGTTCTGAATAAGCTCTTTTTCCGCATATCCAGAATAACCCTTCAGGGGCTTTCCAAAACTCTGTCTGTGTCTCTGCTATATTTTCCCAAAACTTGGATATTTCTGGAATGTTTTGATAAGGGTTTAGGACTGGTTTTTTACATTTAAAAAGTGTGGTCATACTGTCATACTCACAATTTCCTGTATCATTATTTAGGGCCCATACCCATTTTGGCTTTCCTGGGTACCACCAGGTGGAAGTCCCATTGCTGATTTTAAGTCTGTTACAAGGAGAATGTCCCACACTCTTTAAATAATTTTTACCCTCTCTCCGTAGGCATTCTTCCCCTATTGTGTTAGAACTCAAAATCCATCCTTCAGGTCGGTCTTCTCGTGTGCTACTGGTACGATTCCATTTAAGGAGTTCCACTGGCCCTAAACTGCTCCCTTTCCAAGGCCACTCTTCCGTCATTAAAGGCCCTCCGCAAATCCAGCAATTTGTTACATTTAATTCCCTGCTTATTCTTTCCCCCAAATCTACAAACAAATTCTTTCCTAATGTTGGCAGTCCTATTTCTTCCTCCAACTGCTTTCTGATTTTTGCATACAATTCTCCATCAAATCTTGGAACTGTTCTTTTTTTAATTTGCTCTATTTTATTTTTCACTATTTCAGCTTTTATCATATCTTGTACTCCACCTCTGTCTGATATGTCCCAATGCCCAGCTTTAGTAAAACAGAGCCATTGTTCCCCTCTAGGACAATGTACTCCTAGTCTTGTTCCGCCTATTCCTAAATTCTTCCCAACCCAATATTCGCGTTGGTCGTATTTGCACACTGTTAGCTCATGGCGGTTATAACAGTGGCTGTTGATATGTGAATGCATTGTCATAGTGGAAACCATCTTCTTATTCCAGGAGACCTGCTGGTAACACTTCATGCATTCATTACTGGATACTAAGGATACCGTTAATAACAATACGAGGAGTGGAGGTCCAGTATGGCTTATACTCCTGCCTCTCATGCCTATTGGGGTGCTTCCAACAGCCGAGAAATAATTCTTCTTGGCAGCGAGTACAGTGGCCAACCTGGTCTTGCCCTCCATCCCCTTTTGATTCGGTATCCCTGGCTCTTGTAGCAGGTAGGGTTCTTATCTCTTTTTCCAAGCGAATCGTTTTTTTACACCTAGAGACCACTGTTTCCCACCATTCTTCAGGAATTTCCCACAGAACTGGCACTAGCAATTCCCACCCACAAATTAATGTTACGATATTGGTATATTGTATCTGAGTTTGAGCCAAACTCGAATTTTGCTTCTGGCAATTTAAACAGAAGGGATGTCTTCGGGATGAATGGTAATACCAATTTTGCTTACAACCTAAGCATTCGCACTTTACCCAACTATGATGTCTAGCATAGGGATGTATCAGACAAGGTATACTACGGGGTACTGCAGGGGGCTGTAGTTCTTCCTCAAGGTTAGGATATAGCCGACTATCTTCTTTATATAGATCACATGCAAGTGCAAACAGCAAGTTTTCAGTTTTATACAATCCTGACCCTCCTGTCTGTAGCGGGAGTGCTCTCCCCCAAGGAGGATATCTAATTTTCCTTAAGGTTTGTCCCGGCCGTACCTGAAACCAACGATAAAGTTCTGGTTTCACTCCCCAAGTTTCTATGATTTCTAAGTTATTTTTCAGTTCCTCTCCCATACATCACCGCGTTGGTTGGCGTTTTAAGGTGAGTCTGGTGTCCCCGGGAGCTGAAGTCAGAGTCCAGTCTCTAGGTTCTTCTACTGGTCCTTTTATTCTGCTGGCGTGAGTCCACCCTTTTTCCTTTGTCCGTATTGCAGCTTCCGTAGTCAACAGCACCTGAAAGGGACCTTCCCATTCAAAAGCACAGATATCTCGACTTTCCTCAGCCAGGGGACATGCCCAAAATGCATCTTTTAAATCCACCACACTGAACCAGCTATGTTCCGGGGGAACTTTGCTCAGAAGGGTATAAGGGTTCGGTACAACAGGGTACTGAGTAAAAAGTTCTCTTATTTACTTCCTGTAAGTCTTGCACCAACCTATATGTCCTGTCAGGTTTCTTTACAGGTAGGATAGGAGTGTTATGAGGAGACATACAGGGTCCGAGGGTCCCATCAGAGATGAGTCCTTTAATTACTGGTTGGAGGCCTTTTTTTTTTTTTTTTTTTTTTTTTTTTTTTTTTTTTTTTCCATTGAAATGGGGTACTGCCTGACTCGTATGGGGTGATTTTCCCTTTCTATAGAGACTTTGATTGGTTGGATATTTAGACCTCCTCTGTTACCGGCTGCAGCCCAAACTTGCTGATTAATTTTGGATTCGTCTTCCTGACTTAATCTCAATATTTTTGCAATCATTTTCCCCTCCTCGGGGATTACTCCAACCCCCAGCTGGATCTGCAAGTCTCTTCCTAACAAATTGCACCCAGCTCCCGGCACTAACAAAATATTCCCTACACCTACTTTGTCATTACCTTCAAAAACCACCTGCTTGATCACCGGGGCTTTAAAACTTTCCCCTTTTGCTCCCCTTACATTAATTACTTCTTTACTTATAATGCATCCTTTAGGTATGTTACAAACACAAGTTCGCTCAGCTCCTGTATCTACTAGAAATTCTAATACTTCCTCCTGGGGACCCACTCTTAGGTTTATCAGGGGCTCAAGGTGATAGCTATCCCCCAGGAGGTAGAGCCCCTGACACCCCTAATCCTCAATTTCTCTAAATATTTTCTGATCTTTATCCCTCTGAGGACATTCCTTCTTAAAATGCCCAAGTTTCCCACAATAGAAACACCCACTTCCTTCGTTCCTTTTTTTTTTTTTTTTCAGCTCCCGATGGTACCCTTCTGGGAGGGATCAGATTCCGTCTAAAAGTCTCCTCCCGCCTTTCAGGATTCCGTCCCACCCCCCGCCATCACCCTGGGATTTTTCTGAATATTTCCTGCCCTCAGGGTGGCTACCATGATTCTAGCTTTTGCTTTAGCCTTCTCCTCATCCCTTCGTACATATACTTTCTGAGCTTCCCTCAATAACTCGTTCAGGCCCCGATCCTGCCAGTCCTCTGGTTTCTCTAATTTTCTTCGAATGTCTGGCCAGGCGTGTGTAACAAATTGAACTCTCAGTAATGTTTGCCCCGCGGGACTCTCTGAATCTGTTCCCGAGTACTGTCTCATGTTACGTCGCAGCCTTTCAAGCCATTCGGTCGGGGTTTCCTCCCTTCCCTGCTGCCCATCGAACGCTTTTGTTACATTCTGCCCCCTAGGGGCGGCTTCTTTTATACCTTTAATAATTAAATTTCGGTAATCACTCATGTTCCTACGACCCTCTACATCATTTTGATTCCAATTTGGGTGTACTATTGGCATCTTCTGGTCCCCAGGCGGGCCTTGCTGATTTTCCCTTTCCCAAATTCTCATCCCAGCTGTTCTAATCATTTGCCGTTCTTCGGGAGAAAATATTATACTTATTACCGACTGCATTTCCTCCCAGGTATAAATACTAGGGCCTAGGAATAGGTCTAATTGTTCTGACAGGCCTATTGGATCTTCCAGTAACCCTTTCAATTCCTTTTTAAAGTTCCTGACTTCAGTGGAAGTCAAAGGGACGTTTACAAATCCTATCCCCCCTTGTGCTCCCCCCAGGGGTACTTCCCTTAAGGGGAATAAACTAATTCCTGGTGTTTCTTGCACTGTGTCTTGGTCTTCTGATTCCTTTACTTTAACAGAAGTTTTCCTCCGTAACCTCTGGGACCTGTCCGACCTTCCCCTAGCACTAGGTGTCAGCTCTCTTCCAGGAGAAGGGGGAGCTGTTGGAGGGAGGTGGTAGGGAGGGGGCAAAACTTCCAGAGGATCCCACCGCTTCTCCTTTTCTTCCCTTGAGATCTCAGATATTTTAAAGGTACTAATTCCTTTTGGCCAGATCTCCCCTTTCCAGCAGGAGGCATATTCACTCTCCTCTGGGCTGAATGATTCTTTAGAGTTTACATAAAGGTTTAAAGCCTGGCATATCCACCCTTCAAAGGACCCATACCTAGGCCAATACAAATGGTCTGGTCATATAGGTTCCTTTGTCCATTCTATCATACAATACTGAATCATTTTAACTTTATCCTTATTTTTAGTATCCGGATCAATATTCCAATTAGCCAATTTTATCCCCAAGGGACTGTCTTGGGGTATATCTGCCGGCACTTTCTCGCTCCCCTTTTCACTGGGACTCTTTTTACTTATCTTTTGTCCCATTTCCCTGGGGCTGTCTTCCGCTTACCCCAGCAGTCAAGCACCCAATTTTCCCGGGGCTGTCTTCCGCTTACCCCAGCAGTCAAGCACCCAATTTTCCCGGGGCTGTCTTCCGCTTACTACAGCAGTCAAGCACCCAATTTTCCCGGGGCTGTCTTCCGCTTACCCCAGCAGTCAAGCACCCAATTTTCCCGGGGCTGTCTTCTGCTTACCCCAGCAGTCAAGCACCCAATTTTCCCGGGGCTGTCTTCTGCTTACCCCAGCAGTCAAGCACCCAATTTTCCCGGGGCTGTCTTCTGCTTACTACAGCAGTCAAGCACCCAATTTTCCCGGGGCTGTCTTCCGCTTACCCCAGCAGTCAAGCACCCAATTTTCCCGGGGCTGTCTTTCACTCAATTTCTGACGCTTCGTCTCTTCACCGGCCAATTCCCTCGCGGGAGATTGGAACCGCGGTTAGAAAGACTCCACACTCGCTCCCCAGACTGTCCAGTCTGAGTTCCACACACACAGCAATCAAGCCCCAAACCCGCCCAACCAAGCAGTACTTACAGTCCTGTTTTCTTGCCTGGGTCTTCGTGCACAAGAATTATGGGCTACCGCGGTTTTTCCTGGGGAGTCTTATCCCTTTTGCTTTATGAGTCCCTCCTCTCATGGGATTATCAGCTTGGAGTCTCAACAGGCACCGGGAAGTCCTCCGAGCAGACCACCAAAATCGGTGGGGTGCACCTCCTGCTCGGGGTCTCGGAGCCCACTGGGACCAAGTGAATTATCCCGGACGAGCCCCCAAATTGTAATAAACAGCCAGATTCCTTAAACAGAAATGGCACTTATTTTATTATAGGGACAAAGTCGATAAAGCAAAAGCACAGCGCTGGGTGCATGACTCAAGTCAGAGGCACACCAGCTACTACTTCACCCATGTCTTATATACATTCAACATTGCATCAGAGTAATGATTTATCATTAATCCCTTTTTCTTCTATTTGTGTGTTTTCCTTCTGGCAATTGTTTCTGAGGATAATCTTCAGTTCCCTTCTTCCATGCATATCAGCTCCCTTCTCCATGCGTCTGTCTCCTTCTGTTAATCATTTGTGGGGTCTCTTGGAGAAGTTCTCTTTTGTTTCTCTCAGATGTTCTTCTTCATAGCTGCTGTTAGTTGTTATCTTTAAGGTTTCTCATGTTTCCTAATTTACTAAAGGTTAATTATTCAAGTATTTATAGCCTTGTTATTATTGCGAAAGCCAACAATACCTTCACCATTTTTCACAATTACCCTTGAGTTTCTCCTTCCTATTCAAAAATTTTGCTTTTATGGAATTAAGCAAAGATTTTATTCTCTGACCGTATTAATTGCCACTCTTTCAAGATCCTAAATACATTTTAGAAATTCCATAGGTATATGGCAGGATTTCACATTTTTCATTATTTGTTTGCATCCTTTGCTGTATATAAGAAGAACCATTTTAAAGGTAACTGAAAGACAGCTTCACAGCTTTGAAACAAGTTTTATAGCCTTTTACCACTGGAATGCTTGTTTAGATTTGTTCTGCATGAATAGTCAACAAAATTTACTGGGAGGTGTTTATTCTTTGGTGACTTCTATGAAATGAGTGTTTTTTGTGGCCAGTCCCTTGGGTAATTATTCCTGGCAAAACCCCTGCTGTGGCTGACACAACCCAGAGCTGTTGTCCTACATAGTCGTGATGAACTGCTTTCTTAATGGTGCAGATCAGGTCTTTCCATTATGGAATGAAAGTCATTGATGAATCATTTTGTAGATATTTTCTTTGCAGATACCCTCAGCCAACGCCTATTGGGTATAATCTCTGTTTCTTTCTCTTGCACTTCTTAAAACAGTGTAAAAGTCACAGCTAAGTATCTGAAAACAACATCTGTTTAAAGTAGAAGAGCTGTAGATGAGGCTTATTACCATTAAATCTGTAAGGGCCAGAGCACATGCAGGCAAACGTGTATGTGAATAAGAGCATAAAGAAAACCACTAGTGATGTATATTCTGTGAATAAGATAGGTCAGTTCTCCAATGTATATCATCCTGCAGGATGAATAATACTTTGCCCTTTTCAATCCTTTTGGAAATACTTTGATGTATGTATTTTGGCATACTAGACTGCAGTCTCAAGAGAGGAAGTGTTATGGTCATATTTGACACTCCACTCTCTATGTTCAAGGACCCCATTTATGATTCTGGCTGACCATTTCAAACTGTGTTTCTGACAGCTTGGCACTAACGCAGGCTACGTGTCACCAACAGCTGAGGCAGCTTTATGAAGTGACAACCATCTGGAGCTTTCTGCTTTTTTTTTTTTTTTTTCAAAGTGTCAGCCTTGTTGTCCTCCTCCTTTGAGTATTTCATTCAGTTTTCCTCCCCTATTGTCAATTAAGATGAGTAACAATAGCAGCATTTTGCTTTCCACCCTCCTTGCCATGATTTCTCTGGACAATTATCAAACACTGCTGTGCTCCTGTGGGCTTCTGATGCCAACTGGACAGAGAGAACTCAAGAATAAAGCTGCTGTTCTTCTTTCTGCAATTAACCATCAGAGACAGAACAAGCAATTACCTCGGCACAGTCATGTCACAAGTGAAGTGGTGGCAGGCTTCTTGGGTCAGATTTTTGATCATAGAATCATAGACCTTTTAAAACTGAAAAAGTCATAATAGCTTTGTGTCAGGCTTGCCTTGTGCTGGCAATAGCAGCAACTGTGAACCACAAAGCAGTTGACAAGCAGGCCCTTAAATCCCATCGCTGAGGCAATTCCATTGATGCCCCATAAATGGCTTAAGCACCAACCATCTGACATCACTTAGTGGGACATGATTCTCTTGATTTTGCTTGTTATTTTTATTGCCGTTCATTTGCACCATTGGCTTCGCTTGCTAGGCGTTTCATTACATCTTGACACACACGTCTGTTGTTGGGCAGAAATCTCCAGTGGGAGCTGGTGTGGGTGCCATTATTCTGCTGTGCTCGTATTTTGGCAGCAGTAACAATCATTTACTTCTCAGGCAAAAGCCTAGGCATCCTTTTTCTGTTTTGTCAAACTGTGCGGGGGGTGTGTGTGTGTGTGTGTGTTCAGAATTGTACCACAAATTCTTCTCTGCTTTTTTAAAAAAAAAAAAAAAAAAAAGGAATGAAAATAATTAGCTTTTTCATTGGGATTTAAACATTCTTCTGTTGCTCTATTGTGCCTTAGAACCAGATGGGCAGAGACATTGTTTGGCAAGGTTCACCTTTGATTAAGGCGTGTGTTGTAGCACAGAGTAGCACAAGAGGGTCATGTTGTATCCCTCCATGTAACGTCCTTAATTGCAGGAGCACTGTGCAGGAGCAGAAGCATTTCCAGCGTGAGTGGGAGGACTGAGCCTCCCCAGCCAGGTCATGGGCAGTGTGACAGGGAAAGACAGGCCACACAAGCCCGGACATGGCAGGGGCATTTCCCGTGACCACAGCTCTGCCCCTGAGCCCTGATAAGAGCCAAGCTGCCCTATCTACGTAGCACTGGGCTGTGCTAGTAAGCTATTATTTAGGGGACTCATAGCCAAGAGTCTGGGTGATGAAGAGAGAATTAATCCCTGTCTCCTTCTCTTTGAGTCCATCAGTCCTCTTGTTTCCCAGTAACAGGGCTGCTCCTGTTCGAGAGGCTGCAAGCTTTTGCTGCGTGCACAGGTGCTGACCATCTGTGCTAGAAGAAAAGGAGCTGTGAGATGACGGGTAAGGGGAAATCCCCAGTCCTCCTCCCTCACATCCCAGCTCAGTGAATCTGTGCCTGGAGTGCTCACTCAGCAAGGGGACAGCGGGTTATCTGGATTAGACTGAACTGCCTCCAACCTCAGCCCAAGACACGTGGACATTCACAGGGTGAGGTGTGGTGTTCCTCGCCTCTCCAGGATGTATTTGTGCCCAGTGCTGTGCATGGCACGCAATAAGGTCAGAGGCAATTCAGATCTAAAGCAGCCTAGAAATCTGAATTTTGCTTCCGTGCAGTTGTGCCTATGCTATGGGAACTGGGGACGTTCTCTAGCTCCTGGGTTTAGTTGCATGCACTGCACTTGTCCCATTTGCAGCCAGATCTGAGTGCTCACCCTTGCTTGTTGCACCCTGATTTCTGTAAGAAGTAAAACTGTGTTCATAAGCTAGAAGGAAAACATGTTGGTTCTTTAACATGTCTGCAGTTTTCAGGACGCAGTGACCAAGACAACAGCCTAATACGTGGGCAGTGCTTACCCTACAGTCTTGTTACAGTACCCTACAGCCACTATTACCCAAATCCCAAATACACCTATAGCCTTAGCACATGCATACTGTACAAGCATACTCTACTAAGACAGTAGGTTTTGCCCTCAGAGATTCAAATGTAAATGCTATGTGGAGACAAAAGATGAGAAGAAAAAAGTACTAGCAGCCCATATGAAGCATAAAGACAAAAGGCACAGAAAGTGAACCTGTCATTTGTCAGAAATGCTAACACCAGAAGCTCCCGTTTGATGCCTAGGGGTTGATGAGCTTCAGGTCATTTGCACAGGACTTCTGTGAGAGAGATGAAGATTAATTTGTGCCTCTTTATTTGTCTGAAGCATTTTTAGCTATTTGTCTTAAATAACCTTACGAAGGTTTGCGGGTATCCATGTCTAGTGACCAAAATTTACCATTGAAGAAATTCTGATGATTTAAATGTCACTTTATAACAGGTGATAGATAACTTGCTCCTAGTCATGTAACTTGATAGCCATGAAGTAGAGAATGATGCAGATCTTCCTTTTGTTCCATCTATTCCTTTGACTCTCCACCCCTTTTACTCCCATCCTGCCCGTCTTTTTCCCCTTTTATCCTCACTTCTTAGTTTTTAATGTGGAGAGGGGAGAACAAAAATGTTTAAAAGTCAGTCTTTCAGGTTTTGGAATTTTTATTAGGAAAAGGTAGGCAAAAGTATCTTGTCAGTTATGAAGGGGGGCATCTCTTCCTTTTCTCTTCTCTCTGTCTTCCTTTTTTTTCCCCGAGGAAATATTGAGGAAGTAAAATAACATTTGCACAATTCTTGGGATGTGTGTGCAAAAAATGTCTTTCTGCATCCTTCCACATGCAGTTATGTCTGCATTGTCTGCTAGTAACAGTGAAGTTTTTTTTGTTGGAGCTGTTCGTGTTATCAAGGACCTTATGAAGAACCCAAAGTCTGAAAGCTCTTCAGTTTTTCTCTGCGTGGGAAAGCATTTATTTTATTTTTGACTCTGCTTCTCCTATCTGTTATTCAGGTAGCCGTGCTAGCATAGACATAGATCTTGGTCTGTGGGGAGTATTGGAAAGTGTTAGAGACTTTAAAGCAGCAGCAGCTCTGTGAGTTGGTTGTGCATGAACCTCAACCACATGTAAGGCTGGATTCCCTGGTAGGACTTCAACTGAGACCTTAAGTTCAAAAGGAGGAACCCTTGCTCACAGCATGAAAGGAATGATAGTTACACATTCACTTTTGTGCCTCCAGCTAGTACAGACTCAGACTCTCTGCTAACGTCTGGCAGGTTTTTGTGTGGTGATAGACCTGAAGTGTTAGTTTTAAGACATTTTGCAGAAAAAAAAGTTTAAGCAATGCTTCTGAGAAAAAAATGAGTAGTCATGTTTGAGCAGACAACCTTATTCTTGCTTCTGGCATCCCAGTGGAGGTGCAATAGCTGGGTACACTGTTGAGGGGGGGAAGCACGCTGAGAACTGAGGCTTCTTTTCTCTTCTGCTGTCAACTCTTTGCAGTCTTGGAGGAAAGTGCAGTCTGAGAGGAGACTGCTATAGTGGGATTCCCCTTTATGTCACAGTATAAAGCTGCTTCTTTGGGTTATGAAATCTTTTTAAGTCCCAATGCTCCATCCAGTTGAGGTGCCTCACAGCTGTTATGGCGTGTGCCTGAGTTATCAAGTATCCCTCAGACAGCTGTGTTAGTGTTTCCTGCAAAAAATGTATAAAAAAGTTCTTCTCTGATGTCTTTGCGACATCAGATATAGACATTTTTATTTGAAAGATGTTTTAAAAGTGCATTCTTTCTTGTTGTGTATCTAAATCATGGAAAAAGAGCCATACAAGATGGCTGCAGAATAAGACTGTAGTCAAAGCAGTACCATGGCCATGTTTGCACAATGCAGAGTAACTGGGACACAGCTCTCCAGCTTTCAGACCTCATTTAATATATCTATATGGCCCTGTAGGCTTTTGCTCAGTTACAGCCTGGGAAACTACCATAGGCATTTATATGCCCATAATTACTTATGGGGGGGTCGTCACATTACCTTTAAGCTTTCTGTAGAAAGGGACAGGTTTCAGGGGTTTTCAGAGAAGATGGTAGTAGGGCTTCACTTAGATGAAGAAGGGTACCCTGGTTGGGAAACAGAGGGTGTGATAAAAAGGCAGGGCCATGCAGGGCAGAATTAAGCTTGGCCAAGCTGATATTTCTGCATCAGATACCACTAATTCAGAAAGTCGTATCTTGAGTTTCACCTGAAATCAGTGGGACGAAGATGCCTAACTGCCTTTTAAATATGTGACTTGGACTTCTAAGTTACTCATGCACTTTTGAAAATGCTTAGCATTTGCAAATCAATTGGTGTCCGTGGGTGTGCTTATTGCCTAGGATAACTTATCTGTGGAAGGAGCACACTGGATAAATCTTAATTTATATTTGCTTGTTGAAAGTTATTTTTGCTTGAACAGATTTGGGAAAAAGATTTTTTATTTCAGATCATCCAGCAAGCAAGTAGTTCTGCTCACATTAGAAGTTCAAACTGAACTTCAACGCCCAAAGGTTTCTTTTCCCATGAAGTGATACAGGCTGCTGTAAAACCAAAAATAAATAAAAAAATATGCTGCAAGTCAAGTCTGACTCCCTTGACTGTGTCATGCTTTACAGACACTGCTCGATTAAAAGGCTTAAGGAAATTCAGAGCACTGGTGGATGAGGCTGGTTAAAACAGAAACAAAATGAATACCACTGTGCTACAGATATCAGAGGCATTTCTAGTTTTTCTTGGCTGTGTAGGCCCACAGCATAAGGTTTGTGCAAATAGCTTCAAGTGTAGAGAACAGTCACACTTTCCTTTCCTTCTTAATTCTTTAATTAGAAAAAGAGAATGAAACCCTGAAGGAAAAAACCAACCAAACAAAAAACAACAACCAAAAAACCCACCGCACTTATTGGGGAAGTCACGGAAAAGTTGATGGAAAAATGAATGCAGCATGCAGGTTCCTTGAGATGTGCTTGCAGACAGTTTTTGCTGGGCAGGATAAAATAGGAAGACAAAGCCTATCTAGATCTCTGTAGCACCCCCAGAGCAGAGAAGTGTGGGCTTTGCCATTTACAAGCTTGCCATTTCTTGCTTTGTCAGGAGTCTCATGACTCTTGGAGTTTGACACCTGGAAGGATGTGATTTTGTGGGAATCTGAGCAATTCTTTTTCAAAATATGTTTCTAATTGTAGAAAGTAATTGGAAAGGTTGATTTCTAAAAGCTCAGAAGAAAAGAAAAGGAAAATTCCCAACTATATGATGAGATTTCAACATACATGGTTTGATATATTTTGAAGAAGATTTGGCTCAAATTCCTAAATTCAGTAGGTCCCTGTTCCTCTGCACCAAAAAGCATCTTTCAAATGTTTAAAAGAGCTGTTGGAATGAAGACCTCTCTAGACCTCATGAAGAAATGGTTGGCTGACAAAGCTGGTTGGAAAGGGACACCAACTCCAGCTTAAGTCACTACAATCATTTGAAACCACCATCCCGTAGCTTCGCTGTTCTGTGGCTGTTTCCACTCCAGCAGCTTTGGCTTCTGTAAGAATCTAAGTGACATGGTACCCAACGGTTCCTTTACTGTGATTCAACCATTTTTTCTCAAGATAGTGGATTTTTCTCGCTTGATTAATGTAAGTCATTGTCACAAAAAGCACTTTTTGGTCAGGATTAATTCCTTTTATGCTATATGGTTGCTCATGTGGCTCTGCTGGCAGACTGTAATTAGACTACACCAAAACCACAGTCCTCGGCAACGGACAAAGCTAATACTGAAGCAGTTATCTCATGAGCAGAGAGAGCTCTAAAAACATACTTTTCACTCTGCAGCCTAGTTTAAAGTTGATCTTTTATAAATTCTCCTGCTGTTGTCAGAGAAGGGTCATCACACTTCAACAACTTCTACAATACCGCTAGTACTGAGATTACTTGAGTAGACTGGGATCAGTTATATTGCTGCTGTTTGAGGTCTGCACTATAACTCCTATTATGTGTTTCATCTAGGTCAGGTATTGTTGGGGAAAAGGGCTGTTTCCTTCATTTCTCTTCTTTCTCTTTTCTTTTCAAACCACACTGAAGTTTCTGAATGTGGTTCAGAAGAATTGTGTACCTCCAGCAATATGAGGTGGTGCAGTTTCTTTTTGCAGTAATAAGAGGCCATATATATATATATGTAGTCACAGGAACAGTGTAATTTTCAAAGTACTGCAGAGATAGCCAAATTATTAATAGTGAAAAGAGGAAGGATTCAAACTACTTTATTGTCATGTGTTTTGCATTTGTACCATTTCTCATGTCTCCGAAATAGCATCTCTTTTCTGGGGCAAACACATGAGACGTTTGGAAGACATGGCGAGTTAAGCAGCTTCTGAGTGAAAGTGAACGTGCTTTTGAATACAAATGAATGTGTATTGGGAGAAACTATACAGCATGATCTCTTCCACCGTCATGCATTCCACAAATTTACAGCAGAAGGATAGGGCTACATTAATACAAAATTTTCCTTTTCAAGCATTCCTGTCAAGTTCTCCATCGTTCTGAGAAGTTGTTTTTTGTTTTTTCTTGTGTGATTACTCTGCAGTTTTAAAGTATAATATAACAATTTATCTAATTTAGACTATAGTAGGGAAGTTTGTGCCCATTACAGTCTTTGAAAGGCACTGGTAGAATGATTGTGCTGCTGCCATTAGTTTCAATCTGGTTTGTCATTCCCACTGGAAGTGTGTTAGTTTCTCCCATTACCCATGAATGACTGACGTTATGGGCAATACCTGCTATATTCTCTCACATTGGAGCCTATTAAACAAGTGTTTAATCCACAGATATTGGATACAGGATGCTGTAACAGGCCCAGTGAGGCCCTTTGGGTGTATCCTGACAATGCCTGCTTGGGGAACCGTTAGACTGTTGAATATTAATGTGATACACTGTAATGGTTCCTTGGGTGCAGTTAGTGCGTGTTATGTTAATGTGAATTTAGAGATTCTTTAATTGACTGATGCAGGAGAATTATTACTTAGCATGCTAAATATCTACATGCAGTTGTTGATTATGCAGCCAGTCTATGTACAGTGTCATCATTCATAGGGGGTTAAATCATTTAGCCTGTTTTTTTCCAGTGTTCTGAAAGCGTTTTTGTTGAGTTCAGGTTAGATATATATATTTCAAGCTGAAAGATGGGTCAGTGGCTGGCTTTATTACTTGAAGACCTGGGGCTGTTTACATCGTCTGTGGCCTGTAGCTCAGCTGCATCTTTAGGTACATTTCGACAGTAGAATTGAACTGATGCAAGAGCTTATAGCTTTCAAAAGAGGACTAAGCCTGCTTCCACATATCTCCTCTTCCACGGGCTCCTGCCACCTCTCTTGTGCTGACTCTCGCTCTTGTCTGACTCCTCACTGACAACTACAGCCATGTTTGCCCGATTGCCCCAAAATAGCGTGCTACTCTCCGCTACTCATAGGACTGCTTGGGTCTATCACTTTTTCTGTTCTCTGGCTTAACTTTTTTTTTTTTTTCTTTTCTGTCGGAAACACCACCAAATACATTTTTTACTTCCCTGATGGTCTTCTTTCCCTAGCTAGCAAGCATGTCACATCCCTGATGCATTTGCTTCTTTTCCTGATTCAGCCTAATTTCTTTCTGCCCTTCTCTGACTTTGGTCTTCCTTAATTCCTCCCTATTATCTTTCTAGCTGCTTTCCTGAGACCCCAGGGAAAGACACCATCTCCCCTCCTGTGTCACAGTACTGTCTGCTTTCTTGAAGCGTGTTAAAATCCCTCCCCTGATGATCTAGATCCCTGAAGCATCCGATTATGATTATGCATTTGTCCTGACCTGCTCTCCATTTCATTCATTTCCCACACTGATGACTCTCCTCCTGGCCCTTGACAAAATAGGCTGCAGAGCTGTCTGAGGATGGAAAAGGTTTTTTTCCTTTTCACACCTTTAGTAATAAGAACAAAAGAACAGTATGCTGTGTCTCTGCAACAAAACATGAAAATGAAACACATTTCATCCTGGTTTTCCTTTTTCTTCCACTCCCATTCCATTTTAGATCAGAAAATTAAAAAAAAAAAGGCCGGGGAAAAGAAAGGGAGATGGGAAAATTAACCAAAATGATTTCAAGACTTTTAAACCTCACCCTTCTTGAAAGCTTTGTGATGAAAATGTTTTAAAACAATGTTTGTTATTGTTTGTAATAACTGAGACACTTTCCTCCTTTCTTCCTTATTTCTTCATAAATACATCTCATCCTCTTTCTCCTCCGGGTCTGGCTGCTCTGCTTGATCCTCACCACCTGAGGCATTAGGTGGTAGATGCTGGAACTCTAAGGGACTCTGGCAGATCTAGTTCTCAGAGCCCTGCCTGCGGAGAGAAAAGCATCCTTAGTTTTTATTCTTTGAAAGCTGGATTTTTACTGTCTTCCCTGGCTAAGTGTCTTCTGTTTAGTGGCTTGCCTACACACAAGAACATTCAGGGAAATTTCTGCAGCTTTCTTCAAGTTTTTGCTACTGTTGCTGAGACCTTTTATTTAACTCCCTGCGGTAAGTCTTTCCCAATAGGTTATTGATTATCCTTGTGACACTCCCCATCTTCAAATACTTCTAGTGAAAACCTCCTGCCTTTTAGCCTTTGGCTTCCTGGTTGACTTATAATAGGTGTACCACAAACCTGAGTCTGCGCTGGGCTTAAGTGTTATTTTACATTTCTCTGTTACAGTTCTATTATATTTTTATCACCTTTTAAAAAATATAGAAATACTGAATTTACCTCTTTTTCAACAAGTGGTTATATTTTTTAATTATTTCATATACTTTAGGAAAGCAAGTGTAACTGTTAGCATTGTTGGCTTTTTAGGGCCACTGAGATAGGAAATTTTTACTATGCATCAGTGAAACAAGGACAGCTTGTAGTGTTTTGCATGATCAAGGCAAATGGTTTAGCCAATATGAGACAGCATTTCAGTCTAACAAGGATGGGCTGTTAACCTGCCATCAAATAGCTTTTCCAATTAAATCTTTTCCTTTCTGTGCAGAACAGAAGCAAAAGTTGAAATATCAAAATATCCCTGAGGACTGAAATGTCAATTTTAGGTTTGCTGCAGTTCAAATCTTTTGGCTCCCAGTCTAGTGATCTGTCTGTGAGTATATTCCATAAAATGCCCAGTCAGCTTCAAGACAAGCCCGTCATGGATGTTCCCCCTCGAGCTAATCCCCTGGATAACGAGAGTCAAGAGACCTTCACTTCACTTTTACTTGTCATCAAATATCTTCTCCCCTCTGCCCTTCTGCCTTTATACCTTCTTACTCTAACGTATTATTTTCAGATGAGATTCAGGCAGAACTCCTAATAAAATCAGGGCAGAGATCACAGGTAAGTGAAACCACTTAGTATTATCAGAGCAAACACTCTTGGTGAGAAATCCAGCATACGTTTAAAATAATGATTAGTTTTCATTATTCATGCTGCTCACCCGCTTCTTGAGCTTTTGCTTCATGCATTTTAAAAAAAATCTTGCTTTACTCACCTGTGTGTAGGACTTCAGAGGCCAATAAACCTCATTAGCTGGCAGTAGGGAGTCAGTTTCAGAGCAAGGAAATGGATTTCATTTCTGGTCTTAGTTCAGGTACCAGTTGTTTGCGAAAATTGATAGCTGAAAAGTTACTAGAGAGTAGAGGGGTTTTTTTGTGTTTGTTTTTTTTTTCTTCCAAATAAATCATCCTGGTTCCTTTCACAAACAAGAGCAATAAATTGCCAGTAGCCCTACTGACAAAAGATGAGCTACGTGTTTGGTGGGGAAAAGTGAGGCTCGGGCCAGTGTTCTGGCCTTGGGCCAGTCTTCTTCCTTGGGCCTACAAAATGAGAATTAGTTCACGTGTCAGGAAAAGCATGAGAGTAGGAAACGGCTTATGTAGGAGATGGAAGTCATGCTGCTTTTCCTCTTGTCTCTAATGTGTATGCCCTGGGGTTATGGCCACTTGGGGAATACTTATTGCAAACATCAAGCAGCCCAGACTCTTCCAAAACAGTGAGCAGTCAAAAAGACTGCAATTTTCTCTCATTGGAAACAACCTCTGCTTCCAAAACCAAGTTTCTTTACCTTTTTGAAAACAAATGAAAATTAGATGCTTGAACCTTAGCTGATGTGAATTCGCAGACAGCTGGTGATACTGGCACCTGGAACCTGACCCTGTGCCTGTATGCAACGGTGTAAAGGACGGGAAGCGTGCTCCTGTATGGATGGCCTGGCAGATCATAGAAAGAATCCATGCATACCAGAAGAAATGCAGATAAACAGAGCAGTGAGAAGACTTGTACCAGTTAGGTAATCAAAATAATTTATAAAGGAAAAGATTTGTTGTGATTGTGTCTATTAGAGTGCTGGCTGCTTCATGGCCTATGGGAACGTGCACAAAAACCCCAAAGTAAAGAGTTTCAGTACACACGAGTTCTTTTGTGCTGCTGAAAAGATATCCTGAGTTGTTCTCAAATGCTTAAATAAGGTTTATGGCTAGCTTGAAGCACAGAGAAGTGTAAATGAAATCATGCATCTGCCTTTAGTTTAATCCAAATATGAATTTGCTCTCCACCTTAAAAGCTGTTCAAGTTGCTGAGAAAAGTAAAATATATATGATAGGGAAAACTCTGTGCTTTAATCTTCACAGCATATATTTTCTAAGGATTTCAGTGCATTTTCTTCTCTTTAGTTCTATGCAGCAACTTCTGGCGTTAATTGTTGAGGGAACCTTACCCAAAATTTGTTACCTAGAATCAAATTTGTAGTGAAGGCGCTGTTGCGTGAAAAGGGGCAAAGCGGTTTTGGCAGAAGAAAAACCCCATTGCGTTCTAACACTCCTCACCAAGGCAGGAGGCTAGGTGCAGCTAGGTTTAAATTCTGAGTGATGCCCAATTCAGCACTATCAATCCAATTGTGTTTAATATGTATTAAACTATTACGATTTGGATACACTAATAGTGGACTGCACCTTCAGTCTAGTCGCGCTCATGAACTAGCACGGCCACTCTCGAATCTTTGGTCGCGTTCAATGAGGAAGTACCACGACTCGCTACTTAAACAGTGCAGTTTATTTAAACAACAGATAGATAGGTTCTTAGGATTGTCGGTGATAAATACACTGTCTGCAAAGCACGTGCAAATAAAGATATTGTTAAATATACAAAATGCGCGGCAAAGTTATAAACAATATAGCCTGGCTATAAATGTAGGAGAGAGAATCTCTAGAGAGATTTCTAAGTTCCCCGAGGAGACACTCGGTATAATCTAAGTCTTACCCAAAGGCATCCCTATGGGGGGAAGAAAGGCTCAGCCTGTCGACGGATCCTGGAAGTCAGTGATGGCGTTCTCCTGACTTGTTTGCGATGGTGTCTTCCCTGATATCCCCCCTCTGTCGAGCAATTTTTATACTATTTTTTTATCTTCAAAGTGGAGTTTGAGTGACTTTAGTCATAAATACTTTTATTATGATTGGTGTACTCAAGGAGGAGTGGTTGCACCTTGGGGGTGGGTAGCCTCCGGGATGGAGGTGTGTTTTGGTACATTGTAATGAGCAAAGCTCGCACAAAGGACAGCATTTCATCAAAATTTGATGAAATGTCGGCTCGGGTAGGGAGTAGGCGGCTTATCTGTTCCATAGTAAGCAAGTAGGCAGCTTATCTGTTCTGTAGTACCATCTCGTTCCCATAGCTGCTGTTCGTCACAAGAGAAGGCCTCGGAACAATTATCTTCCGTTCCATCCCTTGTGTAGTTTAGCAAACAACCTTGTACAGGGAATCGCAGATGTTGCATTCTCCGCATGCCAACTGTGGCTGTATTCTACCTCAGAAGCCTCTTGATTTTATGACTTTCCTTATTGTGTGAACAATGCTGTACTTCTGTATTCTTGGCCAATTTAGTAGTTATTCCACAGGTGCAGAGTGCAAAAGGACTCCAAGACCTAAAGCGCAAGGCTAATGGTTTTTAAATGCTTAGAGTTAGTTAGTGCACAATAATCAGAGCTAGAGCAAGGATGTGCTATGAATAAAACTTATATAGCTGAGGAAGAACACTTTACCTCACTTCGCCTAGCAGTTTTTTGAGTTTTATATGCATTCATGTGTATTCACATTCACAAATGTTTACGAATGTTTTGGGTAATTTGAGTATAATGAAATCCATACACAGCTGAGGCCTGCTGGTATTAAAGTAATGGTAATGCACAAGAAAATCCCAAAGAAAGTTTCTGGAAATATAAACAAACACCTAAAATAAGAAAAATGTTTCCTTTTCCAAGTCCCATTTAATATTTGCTTGGAGTAACTAATTTTAAATTGTCGGTTTATTCTTTACTGACCCAAAACAATGTATTTTATTTGGCTTTGAGAGTTTATAGAAGTAAACATCAACACAACAATTTAGGAACTTTAAGTAAATTCATACCTCATAAATGTTAAGATAAAACTGAGCCCTTTTAAAGGCAGAGCTCTTTCAAAGACAACCATAAAAGATATGACAGTATGTGATGCTGTCAGTTGTGATGGGAAAGAAATCTCTAGGAAGGTAGACAAGAAATGAGTGAGATCCCTGATGTATGTCTTAATTCCCAAAGGGGATACATAACTTTAAAAACTACATGGCTTTAAAAATTAAAAGAAACAGTTAGTAGTATTTACACTATAAAATAGAAAGTTAATAAAATGTGTGTTTCTCTTCGGTCTGATAAAGTTTATGTAGAATTAAAATCTTGATGTTTCAGGTAAAAAAAATTAAGATTGTTTCCAGACTTCCTAAAACGACTCTTTTTTTGTGATACCACCTTTCCTGTGACACCTCAGCTTTAACATTTACACTTAAAATGTTTCCTCTCTCTTCCTTCACACACACATAGAGAACACTGCACGTGGAAGAAATGACTGAAGGTTATCCAGTGATAGAAAAAAATGAATTCATTGGGAAACTGAGGAAGGGACTGGAGAATTATTGAAGGTAAAGTCTCGAAAGATTTTTTCATCTCTTTCCTCAGAAATGGATAAGTGATCTCAGTTGAAACTTTTCATAAATTTTTAATCCAAAAGAAGACATCCAGCTTGAATACTAAAATGTGGCAAAGATAAACACCTGAAAACAAAGTTGTACAATGGGAATTGTCAGGCAACTGAATTTTAAGTGGTGTGAATGACAAAGACTGGAGTAATTAAACTGTGAATCCATAATTTCACTAAGAATATGCCACCTGGCAAAATTATTCTGTAAAATTCTTCATCTCAAATTGAATAAATGATGTAAATTCTCTCATAAAGAAACAGCTGAGGTATTACTAAGCCCATTGTCCTTATAGCACCCCTTAGGAATATTTTGTATGCTGACATCTGTATGCTGTTGGACACATTTTTAATTGCAGTCACAAAGAGATTGATGTCCTACAGATCGGAATGTTTTTGAAGAGCTGAAAAGAAATCCTGTATTTGCCTACAAAACTGCTTCTTGCTGGTGGTGACAGCTAGTGAAGAAAAATTCAGTTTTGCAATAACACTTTCTCACCGTGCATGAAAATGTAAAGGGAAAGTAAAGTGATGGTGTATTGGACTCACATTGAAAGACAGCAAAGCCTTGTTGTCTTACTGTTCAACTGCATTGCCTGTGCTGCATGAAAAAGTCTAGTGCCTGCTTCATGCTGTGGGAGTTACAGTTTTCAAGCTGCCTTAAATCTACAGTGAGGGTCTCTCCCAAAACAGCAAAAATTTTAGATAACTGTCATGGTGGTGCAGGTCTTCCAGCGTGCTCCTGCTTTGGCAGCGTGAGGAGAGAGGACTACAATGAAAAATCTTACCTACTTTGGTCTAGCAGGATCTGAGATATGCTGAGATTATGGGAAAGGCAGGGAAGGGCGGGGGGGGGGAGCTTAACTGTTCTACCGCAATATATACATTATTCCCAGAAGATATACTGGAAGCTACTTTGCTACACTTGGGCATCTAGTCCAGTAGTTATAACCCAAACCGCATTTCAGAGCACTCTTAATCTTAGAAGCGGGAACAGCAGAGTGTACAGGGACTGAAAAGTTAAAAGGGTACCAAATCCACAGAACTAAAAGGTGGCTGGAAACATAGGTTGCATTTCTTCCAGCAAGGATGAACCAACTGAGCAATTTTTGCATCAGCCAGTCACGCAGCAGCCCAGAGGAACTCTTCAAGCCAGGAGAGCAAAGGCTTACAAACCCTGTCAAGAAATTAAATGCTGCTACAGGAAAAATATTTCTTCAAAAATTGAAATTCAACTCCTCTGAAAGCAATTCCTTTGCTTTGGCTCAGGGATTTGACCCAGATGCATAAACATCACTGACAATAAAGAAGGAACATTGAATATTTTGCTGTCGAGCGTTACCTGGCTTTTTGAAAACAAGAGCCTGAGACTTAAAGTATTTTGGGGCTTACTATGGAAATGAAAAAAAGAAAAAAAAAATCCCTTTAAATTAAATAATGAGGCACAGTGGTATCTTGGGTCTGCTCGGAGTTCTGTAATGTGAGGAAGGAGAATGAGCAAGCAGCATACTGAGCAGCTTCTTCACGTAATGCCTCCAAGGTTTAGAGATAAGGGGCCTTCATTCTTCACTCAGTCTTCAGATTTATATGGAGACCGTTCTGCTGCTGCATTTTTGGCTGCTCAGTTCTCCCTCCCAAAAAGAATAAATCTGTGATTTTTTTTTTTAAAGAAGGGCAAACCTGCAGATGTAGTAAATGATTTTCAGCAGACAAACTTGGAGTATGGGATGCAAGTGCCATGCTGCGTGTGAGCTGTAGAAAAAGGAAGCCAGGAGTTCTCAGTTTTTTTGAGGGAATTACCCTCTTTCAGCATTTCTGTTTTCCTGCAGTCCTGAACCAGAAAATTTTCATTTTATCTGTAAGAAAGGAATGAGAACAGACTATAATTTACAGTTGAGGTATAAATATTTACCCTTCCAGCTCTGAGCCAATTACAGTGTTTTGACTTTTTTTTTCATTAGAAATTGCATCTTTCATGTAAAATTTGATTGAAGTCAGCTCCCTTAAAAGATGAGGGTGGGGAAATAAGTTCCATAACAGAGAAATGAAAGCAATCTTTTTCTTTCATGTCTAAATGAAATATTTTCAGCTGACCCAAAAATTTTTTTTTGGCTTTTTCTGGCTTTTTTCCCCTACATTCCTTTCTCCCCATACAGAGTTGGTTTTTCTTGAACCATTCTGTTCTCGTCAACCATTTAAAAGTCTGATATAACCTCAAAATTGAAACACACTGTGTTATAGCAGCCTTAAAATAAAAGTTTGTTTTATCTTTCCACTGCCCAAGTTCATGGCTTCTCCCATTGTGATACGCTGCAAATACTGCAATGCAGAACAGAGAAGGATCGAGCCGCACAGAGAGACCGTTTCATGTATAGATCTGAATGAAGATGAGCTCTATTTCAAAGAGCATACAAAAATGTTGGTTTACATTGTACTGAAATAAAGTTGAGTTAAAGGAGAACAGTAGTTGGTCACCCTGAAAGATTTAGTTTAACCTGAACTGTGTTTTCTTGTTCTGACTCTTATGAACTTCCATGGAATGATAAGAGTGTTCTGAAATGCTGAAATTCAGCATGTCATTTTCAGTATGCTGAAACAAAATATTTTGATGCTGTCAAAATGTCTTTCCCTCATTTTTTTTTCTCAAAAACAGTTGTGGAATTTGACCTTTACTGAAACCAATGATAGTATTCTCACATTCCTATGTGAGACCTAATTATTGAACTGTTATCCCAGTCTAGTTCATGACATCAGCAATAACATCGTAAGAACAGAAAAAAAGAACAGCACGTTTAAGGGAAAAATGAGAGAGATAATATTTCAGAGCAGAGCAGAGGCATGGAGACGTATGTTCATGGATACCCTTGAGGCTGAAGTTGTCCTCCAACATCTTACTGCAGGCTGGAGAGCTGGCAGGTGTTACCCACAGCCTCTGCAGGACATTTCTGCATCTCCTGACCTTGGTACTGCTCTCTGCCTGGTCTGGGCTGTTCAGGTGGAGGTCCAGTCCATCACCTTCAGTGAATCTTGGTTGTGCTGGGGAGATCAGGTACAGAGTCACAGGTGCCTGTTTGTAGTTTTGCTACACGCTTGTTTATTTGGTCAATGTACACGCAGGTCAAGTTAAGGAAAATAGATGAATGAAGATTTGTTCAGAATATCCAGAATAATGTGTTTTAGTACATGTCTTCTTTCATGCTTTCAGTTAAGTTTTTTAAATAGATATCTATACCTGTGCTGCACTAGATAATATGAATAACCAAAAATGTGTAAGATTATATCATATTCTTCTCTCATTAACTGTCATGCTTTCTGTGTCCTGAAATGGCAGTAGTTAGAGTATTTTTCTGCTCTTGATGGGTCATGTTAGCTTTTATGGCCAGTCTCCTCTTTGTCATCTTCTAGAGGGCTGACACCTGAAAACTCAGTTCTGTTCCTTCCTTAACCTGGAGGTGATTTGGTCACCCTGTTAATATGGATAAACATTGCATACCTTCTGGATATTGAGGGAAAACAGACATGGCAGTAATTAGCCGCTTTGGGATGGTAGGGGGTAATGGAGGCAGCCACATCCTCTTAGACATACCATAACCTATAGGATAACAGCACAAGGTAAAATGCAGCTGGTCATTGTGGCATAACAGATTTGTATCAGGAGTCCTTCGGTGTTATTGATTACCCACTGGAGACCTTATAGAAGATTTGACACACATGTTTATCTAATGGAATAACTTTGGAATGGAATAATTATCTAATGGAATCAACTTTGTGTCACTGTCACGTTTTTCAACTCTGACATGACTGATCTACAATACCTGAAAAAATTCAGAGACCTCAATACACCAAGGTTAAACTGATCTCCAGAAACCTATGGAATAAATTCAAACCTGTTATAATCTCACTGAAATGAATATAAATGCACCAGAGGATAATTTGACCTATAGGTAGAATTACTGTGAGCAACTTCTGAATAACATTCTCCTGAATTTATAAGTAATGCATTTAATTATCCTCATTACAAGAAATGAAAATCACATCTATCAATAATGAGTAGTGTGTTCAAAAGCCTTTCTATCTCATCTGAAAAGTGGCAGCAATACAGACGTCTTCAAAATTTTTCAAATCCAAATAAGTACATTCGGTACATACTTGGGTGATCTTCAGTAAACAGATGTCCTCAAGAGAGTTCTTTTTCTCTTGGGGATATTTTTGTCCTATAGCTACCAGCGTAGCTCCCATAGCTGGCTCAAGAGCAATTACTTTGAGTGCAACCCTGTAGTAGCTGTGATAAAACCCCAGCTGTTGATTCGTCCTGCAGTCTCTTGTTATTCATCAGAAGGTCAAGTTCACTTGTCTCTTGTAGAATATGATAGTGGTTAGAGAAAAGTACGTTGTTAAGGCTTGGTATAGAATGAAAGTGGTCTGTTTTCCCTTTTTTTGAATTACTACTGAAAGGAAGACGAGTAATCTCATCCAGTTAATGTATTCATTTGACTTAATCCTAGTTTTTTGATGATGGTCATGTAAAAAGAGACTGTGGTTGGTGCTTACAAAAAAATGTAACCGTTGGCTATTCAGAGCTAAGAACTTCTTCAGTTTTCTTGTTCTGCAGATTTTGAAAATACAAGCTTAGCAGGGGGATAGTGGAGCATGAATATAGGAATATCAAGCCTAGAAAAAGCTTCAGTCCTACTGGTCTTTTTTTTACTGGTGTGGTTTTGTACAGAAATGCTTGGTCTTACTTGACAAACCTGATCTCCTATGACAAAGTGACCCACTTGGTGGATGAGGGAAAGGCTGTGGATGTTGTTTACCTGGACTTTAGTAAGGCCTTTGATATGGTTACCCACAGCATTCTCCCAGAGAAACTGGCTGCCCATGTTTTGGCCAGGAGTACTCTTCACTGGGTAAAAAACTGTCTGGAGGGCCAAGCCCAGAGAATGGTGGTGAGTTAAATCTAATTGGCGGCCGATCACGAGTGGTGTTCCTCAGGGCTTAGTACTGGGGACAGTTCTCTTTAATATCTTTATCAATGGTTGGGACGAGGGGATTGAGTACACTCTCAGTAAGTCTGCAGATGACACCAAGTTAGGTGGGAGTGTATCTGCGTTGAGGGTAGGAAGGCTCTACAGAGGGATGTGGACAGGCTGGATCGATGGGCCGAGGCCAATGGTATGAGGTTCAACAAGGCCAAGTGCTGGGTCCTGCACTTGGGTCACAGCAACCCCATGCAGCGCTACAGGCATGGGGAAGAGTGGCTGGAGAGCTGCCTGGCAGAAAAGGACCTGGGGGTGTTGGCTGACTGCTGGCTGAACACGGGCCAGCAGTGTGCCCAGGTGACCAAGGCGGCCAACAGCATCCTGGCCTGTATCAGGAATAGTGTGGTGAGGAGGACTAGGGAAGTGATCGTCGCCCTGTACTCAGCACTGGTGAGGCCCCACCTCAAGTACTGTGTCCAGTTTTGGACCCCTCACTACAAGAAAGACATTAATGAGCTGGAGTGGGTCCAGAGAAGGGCAATGAAGCCGGTGAGGGGTCTGGAGAACAAGTCTTATGAGAAGCGGCTGAGGGAGCTGGGGTTGTTTAGCCTGGAGAACAGGAGGCTGAGGGGAGACCTTATTGCTCTCTACAACTACCTGAAAGGAGGTTGTAGCGAGGTGGAGGTTGGTCTCTTCTCCCAAGTAACAGGTGATAGGACAAGAGGAAATGGCCTCAAGTTGCCCCAGGGGAGATTTAGATTGGATATTAAGAAAAACTTTTACATTGAAAGGGTTATTAAGCATTGGAAGAGGCTGCCTCGGGAAGTGGTTAAATACCACCATCCCTGGAAGTATTTAAAAGACAGGTAGACATAGTGCTTAGCGATATGGTTTAGTGATGGTTTTTGTCAGTGTTAGGTTAATGGTTGCACTAGATGATCTGAAAGGTCCCTTCCAACCTAGCCAATTCTATGATTCTATGACATCTGGAATTACTATGTGGCCTAGAATAATCACACCTGGGGAAAAATTAGGAATGCAATTGAAAATAAGAACTAAACGATGATGGTGGTTTCTAACCATACACGATCATTCTGCTTTAATAGTATTGAAAGTATTTTAACTAAACCATATGATTTTGATTTAAAGTTTATGTTACCATAATGAATTAGTATGTATTATAAACACACATACACATATACTCCTAAATATAGAATTTATTAGTCCAAACAAAAGAAAATGAAACAATAAAAATAAGATTTCTAAAAAAATTATTTCCTTTGAAAAAATTTGTTTTTTGAAAGACTTGTTTGCTCAACCTTTTTGGCTGAGTTGCATTCCTACATATACATGGCTGAGAAGGGAGGAAACAGGGAGGAAAATTCATAGCCATGCTGCTGAATGGGAGAATACTATTTTCCATTTTTCCTCTTTTGAATCTAGATTGGTGAGGATCTTGTCAACCATAAAGAGAGTTTGAGACAGTGCTACAAGTATTTTCTTTTTCCACCTTCTGACAGAAGACTAATAGCCACTGAATGGTAGAAACTTTCTGCTCAGTTGCTAGACTTGGCCACAAGTTTCTTGCTGGCAAGGGACAGGGCTCCAGTGCATTTCTGTTGGCAGTTAGTGGCCCCTAGCCAAAGGTAGGAACTCTACTAAGTAGTGATCTCCAATGTGTTGCTTATCCAGTCATTCCTGCTTTGGTTTTTCACATCTTTTGCAAAATACTTCCTTATTGTGCCAGAAGTCTGTGCAATGTTTTCCTGTTTTGAGCATGGCTGTCATGAGCTTAATAGTGCAGAAAGATCAGACTGAATGCAGAATAATGATTTCACAGAAGGAGGTCTCTGGGTGTAAGAATAAACTCTGATTTGTTTTGCATGACAAGGAGCATTAATGGGGAGGAGATTATTATGAAATCTTCCAGCCAGCTTCCAAGTCCTTTTCCTTAGTGCAAGAGTTCACAGCACAATGTCACTTTTTGATCACAACTGGTTTTTCTCTCACTCCCTTTTAGGGCCATCACGATTCTTGCAGTGCCCCTAGACTCTGCTGTCTGGTGTGTACAGAAAGAAGCAACTGAGCCATGCATATTCATATCAGCCATCTTTTTGCTAAGTGGTCTGGCTAATGAGTGTTGCATAGATGGTCAATAGAAAGGGTAAATCTTTACCAAAGGTGAACCTAAGCAGGAGGCAAATTTATGTCCTTGGAATTGCTCTCTGGAGATCATGTTTTTTGCTACTGACTAAATAGAGATATTAGCAGAAAATTTAACCAAGAAAGTTGGTGACCAAAAGATGGGTGGTGTTAATATGCACAGGCCTACTCTGTGTGTGTGTAGTAAGTTCTCATTTCCACTGGAGACACTTACCTGGAATTCTGTTATTACTTGTTCGTTCAGCCCTGCTTGTTATGTTTGTGCCACATATGTTGATGTGAAGTCATTTGTGATCTACCCGAGTGCTCTTCCACCTAAACAGGAGGTAACACCTAATAACCAGCTTGCCAGGGATTTTCAGATCATTCAGAGCCCAATTGCAGCTGAGAAAAAGACTCTGCAAGGAAAAAGGCGGTTTAAGTCCTTACAAAGCCCACAGTGTGTATCTGTGATGTTATACATGGTTAACTTTCTCATGAACCTATTAAGCTATAGCTTTCATCCCAATTGAGCATTGTGGGAAACAACTCATCCCCAGGGCATCACACTGTGAGACGCCAGAGTCAGAAGGAACAGTTTTGTTAGCAGTTGTGCACTCTGCGAAGATTTGGGGTTTTTTTTCTGTAGCAGTTTGTAACGGTGCTCATGGTAGCTTTTGTGAAGAACATTTCAAGGTATGTTAACTGAAAACTGAAACTAAAGAGAGTGCATCTTAAGCTCATGTCAAAGGGATTCTGAGGACAAAGCTGAGTAACGAGAAAAGGGTTCTCCTGGATAAGTCAGGCAATAGGCCAGCACTCTGGAGACCTGTGCTTTTTTGCATGCAGCAATTGAAACAGATATTTGGCAGAAATTCAGTTTGCATCTCCCATTAGAGGAATGAAGCAAAGATCTTTCACCTGGAAAGCTTTTTATTGCCATGTAACGATTTTTAAAATGTACCTATTAAGCCACTGTGCCCCGTATCAACAAGCTTCTGTCAATCTGTAGCTTAATAATGCATATTATTCCACAACTTATTTAGTACATTGTGAGGTAAGTGGTCTCAATTGTAGAGTAATAAGCTCTTCTGATTTAGTGTTAATGTTAACATTCACAGCCAGGGAGACTTGGCAGGGTAAAACACTATTTATTTTTCCTTTACTCAATCAAAAATGCTGATGCTTATTACACTTTAAGGAGTTTTGTAGCATGAAGGGCCTTCTCATCATTTGTGTGGATATTAAAATTTTGGAGACAAATTACAATATTCCAGGCATTATTTTGGCATATATTCATTGCAGCAACTGAGTTTCTTGTATAGTTTATGCGAAACATTGTGTTGGGCAGCAAATAAGGCAACTCATATAGAATTAGTGAACTAGAAATACTAATGGAAGGGATGTTTACCTTATACTTTTCAAAACTGAATAAGATTAACCTTTGCTAGGAAAATATTTTGTTAAAAAAATTATTTAGTATTACCTAATCTTAATAACTCAGTATTGTTATACTGCTCTGTCATTGCATTGTGGGACATGGAATCGTGTTCCAAAAATTAATTCTGAATTTAGAAATATTTTCTAGCATTTGGCCCACTTTGTGCTTGAATTTTAGATACTGGCCTAGCAATAGACATGAAGATCATTTTTTGGAGTTCATTAAAGCTTCAGCTTCCTTTCAGCCCAATCACAACAGCCATTTACTATGTTGCTTACTTTAAAGTCATGACTATTAGCACTTAATTCCAAAGCTGACTGTGGTATGGCACACTCCTTTTGAAATAAATGTCATAACAACAGTATTGAAAACAGGACAACCTTAGCGTTGTTTCAAAGAAGTAATTTTTTACGATGAGGGTGATGAAACACTGGACCAGGTTGCCCAGAAAGGTGGTAGATGCCCCATCCCTGGAAACATTCAAGGTCAGGGTGGATGGGGCTCTGAGCAACCTGACCTAGTTGAAGATGTCCCTTGCATGTTGGGCAATCCAAGGACCGAAGTAGCGGTGAGGGGAGGGATTTGAAACTGAAGTGAGGGGTGAATGTTTGCATTTACCTTACCCATGCTACGTAGAGCATGTCTGAATTCAGAAAGGGAAGAGTTTAATTAATGCCTGGTGGGGTGAGATGTAAACATAAACTATACAAAACATGCCATTGCAAAGATACCAGGTTGAATGCTTGGGGTCAGGGAAGGAATAACACCATGGGAAATGGACCACCAGCAGAAACATTTGTCCCTGCTCTGCTGACGTTGTGTTTCCCTGGAAGTAGGTGTGATCAGGTAGTCCTTGTCCTCGTGCTGCGACTCTGAGCGAGCGAGCCACTTCTGCTTTCCTGACACTGCCCAGCTTCCCCATGTTTCCTCTCTCATCTGTCGCTCTGAAACTGTCTCAGAATTTGATTTTACCAAAATTCAAGTAGGAGAAAAAAACAAACAACTGTCTTTTTTTTTTTTTTTTCCTATGGGATATTCTGTGTTGAATTTTCAATTTGATGTTTCAGTAAAATATTAATATAAAGAGAATAGAGGAGAGGGGCGGGGAGAAAAGGGAAATCCCTTCTCACTAGCGTTCCTGTGCTCCCTGAGAGTACAATGCAGAAATAACAGCTTATGCACCACAGGAGAACAGCATATCAAAGGGCTGGTCCTGTTTGCAGTCATGTTTTCTATCTGATGCGTCTCAGCCGTGTGGTCAGTAGCACTTAGACTCACTACAGAGACAACCCAGAGGAAAAGATCAACTGCGCCCTGCAGGCCAAACCTCCGTGACACAGAATGACATGAGATTGCTAGACTAGTTGCTTAATTTCCACTGAGTTGTATACTGTCCCTTTCATTTCAGGAAAAAAAAAAAAAAAAAAAAAAAGAACAAAAGAATCTTCTTTGCAGGAGATAAGAAAAGAGCATGTTATTTTTAATAAATATTTCATCGTATTCTTGAAGAAATATGTGTTTAATGAGGCAAAGAGGAAAGGAGATCACCAGATAACTGTTTGTAATGGGGAAAAGGAGTGAAAAAAAAGGTGGTAATCATCTGGTAGTGTTAAGCTTTCAGGCTGGCAATGCTGGCAATATTGGAAAATAGCTGTATTTACTAGAAAATACAGAGTGATGCAAAACCAGTAGATCAATGAAAGTGCTTTTATATCATGAGTAACTAGACTGCTTAATTGCTTTTTCCCACAAATATCATTTAGCTCATGTGCCTAATAAGTTTCAAAAAGATGAAATATGAAATGAGCAGCTGTAATTTCGTCTCATAGCTTTAAACATGAGAACTAAGTAAGTTCACGCGTTTAGAAGAGATATTCCTCAGTTGTCACAACATAAACAATTCCTAATTTTTTATTGGATTAGAATGAAAGAAGGTTAAGATTAAATTTTTCTTGCGGAGAAATTACTTCATATTTCTTCAGGACAGCATCTCCCTCATTTTCTTCAAAAACATCTGCTATTGTCTCTGACAAGTGGATCACTGTGAATGCTTACTCTCAGCCACTACAATTTTCCTGCAGTCCTAAAGTCACAGAAGACTAACAGTGAGCAAGGTATTATGGTATTCCTGGAGGCTTTATGATTTGTTTTCATTAACATTAAACCTCCCAGTTGATGTTTTCTTTTCACTGTCCTCTCTTAAAGGCATGATACTTAAGCTATTTTCAGGCACGTGCATCGAGTGGCTTGCAATTCTTCTAGGATTCTGAGATGAGATTATGAAACATCACAAAATGAAACTCATTCATCAAATCAATTACTTCAAAATTTGATCAAGAAATGGCTTAAGTAATCTGTTCTTGATAAAATATGAGGTGAATTATGAGACTCCTTGCTTAATGTATATGTTTTCAACTTTTAAGAGTAAATAATAGTTGCAAATAATTGCACCAGAGTAAAACTTCTGAAAGATTATAACATGTATTTTTCATAGCCTGGCTTTTCAAGATTTTTTTTTTTTTTTTTTTTTTTTGTGAAAAAATGTTTTTCAGTGTTTCTGGTCATTTATATATAATGGTTTGTATTAGTTCATATGGGTAATATTTAATGGGTTTTTTCCTGTATAACAAATGCAAGCTAATACAAGGAGATAAAGTCAGACAATTGGAGAAATGCCTCTGTCAAATAAACCTGACTTTTTACTTCTATTATTATACATATGAATGCTAAAAGTTGACAAGGTGAACTAGCTGCTCTTCCAGCCTTGATTCAAACATTCTTACACAGAGAGTCAAAATACACAAATTTGGCCATTTTTTTTTTTGTTCATTAATCTGAGTAACTGAAAATTGATCATCTAATCTGGTAGCCATGATTTTGTAACCCTCTGCTCTCATGTCTGCGAATCTCTTGTCCAAAGAAATGGTTCAGTTGTTACTCAGCTGAAAAAATGGTTCCTTGCAACATAGACAAGTGGCTATATTCTGCCGACAAATCTAAGAAACATCAGAATACAGCAAATATGGCCCAGCACTGACTTTTATGAGACTGACTCAATGCCTCTTCAGGTCAATAGAAAATCACTGATTCGCTTTTAATGGGCTTTTAATAGCCTTTATCATTTATTGCAAACCACAGAGAAGATACATTTTAAGCAGCTCTTCCCACTGAAGTAGATGCACTAAGTGGCAGGGTGGGGTTCAGTTGCTTAAACACCATGTTTGATGCTCCTGTAATGGCTTTAAGGCACCCTACTTGTCCTCCAGCCTCCACTGTGGCAGGCCATGGGCTTCCCCCAAATCCTCTGTCAGGCCTGCGTTGAAGCCAAATCATTCCATTTATTTCCAAATGGATCTTACGCTTTAGGAACTGAATCAATTCTCTCACTGTCTGAACTATTATTATTACTGCTGATAAAGAAGGATGCATTTTACTTATTAAAAAAAAAAAACAAAACAACAAAATAAGAACTGTTTTAGCTTTCTGCCTGCATCTAGCTTAAATTCAATATATCCTCCTATGGAAGTACCTTTCTGTAACCTGAAGATATGTTTGCAATAATTTGCAATTACAATAGGATGTATGGTCCTGCAAATATGTACGACATGGCAGTTTATGGGACTCAGATAGCGCTTATTCTGATTTTGTGCAAGCTTCTTTTGAATTAAAGCCCATGAATAACAATTGTTTTCAAACAGAATATGAAAGTACTGTATTCTGATAATTTCCCACCCATCTTGCCTGTAAATAAGAATATGATTACCATTGAGGAATAAAGTTTAAATATGCTGTCTGATATAACTGGGTGGAAGTATCACAGTTTTAACGTAAAAACAAATGTGATGAGTTGGTACTAATTTTTTACTGTGATGACGATTGTCAACCCTTGCAGTCAATGCAAGTGAAGGGATTTAGAGCCTGGCAGAAAATGGTCTGCGCTTTTCAGCATTGAGCCCTAGGTTGCACGTGTTGCCTGTGTGCCTGTGACCTGTCCGTAAGGAGGTAGACTCACAGTTGTTCCTGTCATGCCAAGAGAAAATAGAGAAACCCAAATTCCAAATCAATTATGAGCTCTAGGTATGAAATAAACACCTTAAAATTTCCTACATATATTTTGGTAACTCTTTATCCTGACTCTGCTGTCAACTGTGGAGACTTCCCTGAATTCAGGGCAGCAATAAAGGCTTAAAATTGGTGTCTGTCGGGAAAGAAGTGCAATGAGCAGGAATGAGAGAAAGGATTGAAGTTAGACAAGGATTTATTTTATTTTAACTATGAGTTTAGAACTAGTTTACTTTCTTTCTAGTGTCTCTGCTCTAGTCCTGAGCTATGAGCTTGAAGTGCATTTGAAAATGGAGGTCTGAGAGTACAATTTATGAAACGTGGTGAATCAGACATGATGGTGGGGACCAGCATGCTTAACTTACTCAGCTGTAGCTCTTTCTCTTCTTCCCCAGTGGTATCTAGTCCCCTTATCTCTGTCCTTCAAAGGAAAAGGATCATAAGCTGAGGTGCAGTAACAAGAGAGAGGATTGTCTTTTTTGTTTTTGGTTTTTTTAATCCCTTTTGCCTTACAGGCAAGGGGACGGCTGCCTTCATTTTCTGCAAGAAAATAAAACTTCTGCATGAACCCAAGAGACAAGAAGATTTATCTGTGTTACAGAATAAGAAATGTAGTGGATAAAACAGCATCAGCGCAGAGTGAAAAATCCCTGGTTTTATTTTTCTGTCATATTTGTGTCAAACTCTAGGGTTTGTTGGTGGCTTGAATTTTTTTTAGTTAGTTTTTTTTTGGTGTCCAAAGTTAATGGAAAAAAAATCACATGTCCTCCTTCACACAGTTCTTTCTCGGTTGTGATCTGCACAAATTCCAACAGAAATCTGGAATGGGGTGCATAAGACTTCTTTTAATAAGGTACTATGGCTGTATTCTGAGAAATTTGGCTCTGAATAGAAAACAGCAGCCAAGAAAAGATATTTTTGACTCTTCTTCCCTTAAATATCTGCACAGTATCGTGTAGGAAGCTAAAAACTTTCGCAATTCTATTTTATATCATTCTGAGCTATTAAAAAAATAATAAAACCAACACAAGACCAAGGTGTAGTGGGTCAAACCAAGGGATGAGGCTGAGTTATTTAAACATAAGGTCTATAGTCACTTGAGATATTCTCCATTATCCAAGATCTTTGGCTAACACTCAGGCATCCAGACACAAACATCCAGGACTTATGAAATTCCTGCCTCTGTCTGGGATAGCAACTGGAGTCTAAGCCTAATATGTGTCTAATATTACACTAGATGTTTACCACAGAAACCCAAGGATCATTGTTCAGGTTGTGGTTTTGCTCCATGTTTTTTTGGACTTCAAAGCATATAAATACTATGTAAAATAGATAATTTTTGTTGACTTTCACATTTGAGCATCTTGAAGTAGGGCTATAAAAAACTGCAATTCTGTGGCTAGTTGAAAGTACTAAGACATACATATTAATCCAATATGTAAAGCAATCCATAGTTTCCATAGAGTATATTTAAATGTCCAGTCTTTTGACATTTAAGTCCTAACATGCGACTAAAAAGGACAAGACGTATTGTGTTACAAATGTAAGTGCTCATTTTTCTTTGTTCTATTTTTAAGTCTCTTAGCAGCTAGGAAAATATTGTAAAATCAAAACCTAGAAGTAATACAAAAGGAAAATAAAATCAGGAACCATTGTATTCTTAAGTTCCAGTCACCGGTTTCCTATTCTGTAACTTGCCTAAAGCAGGTGTGATTTGGTTTTAAACCCATAAGGAATCTGAGATAAGACAGCAGCGAGGGACAGCTCATAGTACTGATGCCTAGATCAACAGGAGTCTCTCTTCTGCGGATCCATAATCAACCAACTTCAGGATTTACAGAGGGGAAATAGTCCGGATGAGCAAATACTACTCTGGCACGCAAGACTCACTGCTCCAGCAGCTGGTAGTTACATTGCAAACCTCATTGTTTAGGGGGAAATTCACCATATCTACTTCTGGTAGATCTTTTTACATCATTTTGAAATGTAAATGGGAACAATGAGCAGCTTTGCTTTTAAATGGAAGATTAAAAGCCTGTTCTTAAAATTCCCTTTAGAATATGCACATAGAAGATGATGGTCAAAAATAATGCTTAATAGGACGTGGGATCATTTTTTTTCTTGAATGGCATTTTCTATATTTTGACTTTTGGGTCAGCATTCCCATACCAAACTTGTGGTGGGAATAAAAATGGAAGCAGATGAAGGCCTGTTGGATGGTGTTCAGTACAGGCTCACTGACAAGCCTGACTGAAAGCCACTGAAGGAGTCTCTCTTTACTTCAACTGACTTGGGTGATAAGGTTTCAAGGTGATAAAAGACTCAGAAGTCTATCTTCAGTTACACATAACTCTCACTATCGGCTGTGATGAGTGAGGCTACCTCACTTGTTTTTAATGACTTAACTGAGTTTAATGACTGTGACTCCCTGACCTCACTTAGGAAAACAGAATAATTTTGTTTAGTGTTTTGTCCCTTTCTGCTTTCATGGTAAGAGCAGTCCCTTTGGCAATGAGACTCTCCCTTGAGAGTTGCCAGTTCTGCTACTCTTATTTGTCCCTTGTAAGACCCTACTCTGTTAACGAAGCAGAAAAACCTCTGGGAGCAAGAGTGAACAAAGAGCTGGGAAACAAAGTCTTGTTCTGGTCCCTTGGCTGCCTTCTATGGAGGAGGCAGATAATTGTTAACTGATACGCCGCATGAGTTTCCCTCTCACCTAAGTGAGTTCCCCAAGGGCTATAAAACTACAAGAGTTAGCACCTTCCCAGAATTGGAAGGGGTAAGTGTATGTCTGAGCATCATCAGCTGCTGAAAAGCCTCGGGGCAGGGGAGGCAGGCAGAGGGCAGAAGGCTGTGGATCGTCAGGAGCAGAGCTCTTTTCCTGAAGGCAGAAGTGAAGGGCCAGTGAAGGCTTTATAGGCCTAATTGGGACGGTGTCCAGAAATCCAGGTGAGCCAGAAATATTCCATAAATCTCTCCTCTTTTCACTTCCGACCAAAAGAAAGAGTGTTGCACAGTAAAGATATTTTGCACTTCAGCAAGCAAACCTTGAAGCCTGGGAGAATGACTGGTGGTTTTACTGTATTTTTGTAACTGTTTTGCTCATCCTTAATTAGCAGCAAGATAGATTTACAGAGAGTACAAAATAAATACTTTCCTGTAATATAAATATTTATGTGACTGAATTGCAGTGGTAAGTATCTTGGTAAAATGTATAATTTGAAATTCTAAGTAGTGCTGCCTCAATGTTGAAATCTGCTGATGAAAACATACTCAATCTATATTTTGTTAGCTTTCTATGTTACCCAACAGGCAGCAGAGATTAATTGTTACTATTTAAATTTCGGTATTGACAGTATTTTCAAACCATCTCCTGGGTCGCATTCATACAGGCTTCAAAGCAATCGAAGAGAACTATGAGACGGTATAAAACAATCACTCAACAATTCCTTATTCTATGTACATAACCTCTCAAAGCTGTCTTGCCTTAAGAAGGAATCACTCCATAGACAATAAATATGACTAAGTACATGCCAGAGCAACTCAGTGGCTGCATCACTGGATGCATCCTAAGAAATTTTAAATTCTTTCTAACGTGTACTGAACTAACAGAAACAGTGTTGTTTGGGAGGATTTTTGCCCTTTTAAGTAGGAGAAACTGCTTGAAGAAATCAGGAAAATGGCAAGGACTTGTCTATACAAACAAATATACCCACAGCTGTCTCTTAACAATAGGCCTAAATTCACATGTAGTTAACATCTGGAAAATATGGCAGCCAACTGACGGACTTTAACCACCGTGATACCCACTGGAAGGGCATAACAGGGCACAAGTAATCCAGGAATTTTCTGCAATGCATTGAGGACAATTTACTAACATAGGTGGAGAAGCTGACAAAGGGAGACGCTCTGGTGGACCTCACACTTGCGAACATGGAAGAACCATAGGGAATGTGAAGGTTGGGGGCAGCCCCAGCTGTAGTGACCATGAGATGGTGGCATTCAGGATCCTGGCACGAGGATAACTTACTCTTGGGGGAAGAGGACCAGGCTAAGTAGTAAACAAACTGGACATTCACAAGTCTGTGCAACATTCAAAAAATTATGAAGTATGGACTACAGAAATGGACAGTGAGGTGAATTGAAAACTAGCTGAACTGTGGAGTTCAAATGTCTGTGATCAGCAGCATAAAGATGAGCTGGAGGCCAGTCCCTAACACTGCTCCCCAGGTGTCAATACTGGGGCAATACTACTCAACATCTTCATTAATGATGTGGACGATGGGACAGAGTGCACCCTGTTCACAGATGATACAAAACTGGGAGGGGTGGCTGATACACCAGATGGTTGTGCTGCTGTTCAGAGGGACCTCAACAGGCTGAAGAACTGGGCTGAGAGGAGCCTTGTGCAGCTCAACAAAGTTCTGCATCTGGGAGGAACAACCCCCATGCAACAGCGCACACTAATTCGATGGAAAGCAGCTCTGCAGAAAAGGACCTGGGGGTCTGCGCTTGTGGACAGCAAGGTGAGCATGAGCAGCAATGTGCCCTTGCAACAAAGGTGACCAACTATATCCTGGGCCGCATTAGGCACAGTGTTGCCAGCAGGTTGAGGGAGGTGATCCTTCACCTCTGCTCGGCACTGGTGATACACATCTGGAGTGCTGGATCCAGTTCTGTGCTCCTCAGTACAAGACAGATACGGACTTAGGGGAGCAAGTCCAGTGAAAGGCCATAAAGATGATTAAGAGATTTGGAGCATCTGACATAGGAGGAAAGGTTAAGAGAGCTGGGACTGAAACCTGTGTGTCTTTGCTCTTCCGCTCCTCAGGAAGCTGCAGGCTGTTTCATGCTGTACCATGCTGCTCGTTAGCCCCTCTGCTTCAGAGAGTCCTGAATAGCACACGTAAGTGAAAGTCGAGTGCTAACCCTTGTTTGTCCTTTCACCTGTCATTTGATCTGTCTGCTTCTTTATTGCTCACCTTGATCTAAGTCTTACTGCAGACTTAATAAAAGTCTGGCTTTGGAACTCGGGGGGGTTGAAACTTTTTTAACGCCTCCTTCAACCTGTGGCCAGAAAAGGAGCTAAAAGTAAATAAATAAACCATCTTAAACAGCACCAGTGTGCCCAGGGGAGGTCAGGTCTTGGAAGCTGATAAAAATGTGCTGTCTCAATGTTTCTCTAACAACTCCGTTGAAAAATATCACAGTTTAAGAGGCAGAAATTGCTTTGTCATCTTTGGCAATGCTTTCTCTACACTTTGTGTTTCTCTCTCTGTTTTTCCTAAAGGAAACAGGATTTGACATCAATAATGATAATAAGTGGAGCACCATAGCAGATATCACACATTTTATTTCCTCCCCCAAAATATCATCTATAACACCATTGAATGATGAGCGGGAAAGTCCTGTTCTCCTGTAAACTCTTAGCTTCAACATTTATAGGGAATCACAATGTACAGTTAAAATTCAAAGCAGATTTAGTAGTTTAATGAAATATTTCTCTTTTTTCTTTCACTGCAGCTTAGTACAAGAATAATAGACACCATTGACTATTTTCCCAGTGACAAAGGAGATCAAGGTCTCTGTATGCACAATCTTAATCAGCATTTAACTGCCTAGACCTGTTGCACGAGAACATAATCTAAGAATGTAAGAACAGCTGCAATTTGATATCTAGCAAAGATTAAGAGTAAGATAAGCATATTACTCTCCTGATATTTACCTATCTTAGAGTTCTTGTGCTTGATGATGTTTCTATGCATTTCTAAATATCACACGCTTCCGTTAACTTGTCTATTGTCCCTTCCAGGCTGTAGAGATTTTTATTATCCACCACATATTTGACAAGGAGTTCCACATTTGTGCCTGTTTTTTCCATCAGAATTGCTATAGTAGAACCATGCAAAGGGATGCAGGATTTAAGTCAGAGAGAGCAAGGGAAGGGACAGATCACAGTGCCTGTGGCAATCTGTGGATGCAGAATGAATAGTCTTTTTCCAGATCACAGATTGCAACAATTTCCTCTAAAGTTTATTAATAATTTATTTACTATGACCTTTTCTGGTTTGGAACACCACTTCTTTTAAAAACAGAGCCTTTTTTTCTTTTTTAACTTCTGTAGTAGGTGAGACTTCTCCAGGCTGCAAATAATGAAGGCAGGTGCGGGTTTCTGGGCAGGCGAGTACCAGTCAGTGTGGCACACGCTTTCCTGTTAAGTGATGTGACTGTGTGGCTCCCCCATCGTCAGGTCAGAACTGAACTGATTCCTGGTCAGGGAATATCTAATTTGAAACGTGTGGATCAAATCTACCTCAATACCTCTGTTGTGGGGAGGGAGGGAGCAGGGAAATCTACTGAGCAGAATATGCAAGGCACGCTTCAGCCTTGGCTTTTTAGCTCATAACAAGAGTTTGCTTTCAATTTTGATCTTGCATAAGGAAGCTGTTGCTTGAGAGATCATTTCTCATTTTTAAAAAATCTTGAAAGTTGCTGAAAAAGTTATTCACTGGAGTGTTTTTTATACCTTAAGGACTTGAGGCACTTGAGGCTGTCATCCTTAATTTCTGGTAAGTAAGAGTTATCAAACGTGTTTATCAACAGCCTTCTGTCAAAGTGAACATTATATCACTAGACGGCCAGGGCAGAGGCAAGAAAAGGTTACTTACATGAGGACTGGAATCTACATAGGAAGCAGTATAATTGGTACTGACATCATGATCTAAACATCAAATAATAGTTTTGACCTCAGTGTTAAGATGTTAGTCAAATTATTTAATTGACATTTACAGTGAGACAGCTACTTTCTCAACATTTATGTAACTTCAAGAGGAATGTGTTTGATTTTTTAATATGACTTTGATTTTATATTGATTTGAGAGTAGAATTGCTTTGCATTTATCTGAATTTTGTATAAGAAGTTAAAAGTCACGCAAACTTTAAATGAGAATAAAATCAAAGAATTGATCAGGGAACTGCTCTGGGATTGAAAATAATAGTAGAGCAATAACAGCAAAAAGTTATTTTTAAGCTGGATCAGCTCCCTCGCAGCTGTCAATGTAGTCCCACAAACAGTGGTTGTCGGCATGGTTGAAGAGTGGTGAAATAAAGGGAAGAAGATGAGGGAGAGGGAGAAGTCTTTAAAATCTGCTCCAAATCGTTGCTGAACAAACACAGAGCTCTTCTTGCCCTAGCTAGCACTGTGGATTAGCTGGGGAGAGCTCTGAATGAGAGTCCTCACACTATTTCCAGTGCTCGTGCTGGCCAAACACATAATCTGTCTGACTGGGGCCAGGCAGATATTCCCTTCAAAAACCCCAATTCAGGCTTTTCTAGTGGTAGTTAGGTTGCTCTGTTTTGTAGCTGCTTCTTTCCCTTCTATAAGATGCTGACATCCATTCCTGTAGGCAGACTGGGCTGTTTAGCAGTCTACAATCCTAGAAACATCAGTTTTGCAATATGTAGCCAGAAAAACAGGAGCGTTGGATTACCATGCCTGATAGAAGTGCTTTGCCCTATTACAGCAGACCTCGTCATGAGCTGAGTGCCTTCCTGCCGGCGGTGCTGCAGGAGCTGGCTGTACTCAGCTGCCACCAAAGGAGAAAGCTCTCTCCTGGCAAAATCAAAGAGAAGGAAGGGTGCTTCATTTCCTTTTTCTTGTCCGAAGGAGGAGTGGAGTGTCTCAGCCTAGATCACATAAAGCGACTTCAGATCAGGACTTGTTTGGTTAAAATGGGACTCAATCAAGATTTATGTGAAAATTCATCCTGGAAGCACCTAACCTCAAATTCACCAGGCTCTACTGCACTATGTCCACAAGTGTCTCAGTTTTTGACAGGGGTGACCAGCTGGCAAAGCTAGAAATTAAGTTCTGCTCTGCCTGTCTCCCTTCACCTGTCTCAGGTGCAGTAAATGCTACCCTTCCTTGACTGAACAAGGTTGATCTTGCCATTCTTTCATCTGCTGTCATACTTGAGTCTCCTATTTTCTCAGTGCACCACTGAATGCACCAAAACATCATTTTTTTAACAAGAAAAGGCAGGACAGGGTGTCAGAAAGTAATTCATGGGTATGAAGAACTTGAAGCATGGCAAAAAATGTTATCTCTGTCTCATAAAGCCACCGAGTACAAACGTGTAAAGAAGTATACATGAAACCTGCAGACCAGAACAGCCAATTTACCTCTCTGCTCAGGAGCTGATCTGTGGTGGCCAGATATTTGACATACAGGACCACACTTGTCTTTTACAGAGTTCACAGATGTGTCTTACAGAACTTGGTTTATAAGATATGACAGAATATTTCCCCTAATAAATAGTTTTGGTACCACTTTAAGCCATTTGTCCAGTGGGAGTGAAGAGGAACAAGGTTGTTTGAAAAATAGAGCAGGGTGAGGGCTGTGTTTTTAACCAGAGATGGATATAATTTCTAAAATACGTTGTGGCCCAGAGGGAACATCACACACTCATCCCTGCATTTGATTCCCACCCCATAAAAGGTGACTAAGAACAACACCTACCTCAGTAAAATCCCCTGAGATTCTCAGTCAGATGAATGGTGATAGCAAGAGTGTAACTGGTTTATGTTAGATTTGCACTGAATATGCCGTTTTAGGACTTAATAGCAAATCTGAAAGGACTTACTGCAGCATTACCTTGGCTAGAGATATTCCCTGCTAAATGCGTATACTGCACTTCAGGCAATTTTTCTTTCATCGCTATCAAAGCACTACAAAAGCTGCACCAAGGGTGAGGATCTGGCCCCCCAAAGTGCATTTTCTCTAATGCTATTACTTGCTGTACATTACACTGTCATCTGTTGGCCAAATGTATTCATGACACTTGAGAGATTTATTTAAACCATTTCTCCTAAGCCTGTTCTTTCCTATTCCATTGTGTTAAAGCAATCAGGAACAGCTTGACAGCTAGTTGGCTACCAGTCCTTGCTGGAGAGTGAATCACTCACAGTGACATCAGGGAGATTCCTGACTATCATCTCTGAGATTTATTGATGTCATTACCGGAGGTGATGCATGGCCACTTGGGAGAAGCCGTTTGAAAAGATGTATGCACAGGTAGGTAGGTGGAGGGGCACAAAACATTAGAATTCATTTTAAAGCTGAATGAGGTTTATTCCATATGATTTTGTGCATGGTGAATTGATCCTTTGTGGGGGGCCTGAGAGGAGCTCTGTGCTGCTTGAAATTCTTCTACTTTTGATTTCTGTGCCTTGTATCTTTAAATATCTAAAAAATGTGCCTGTTTTCAGTAATGTCAGCTGTATCTTTCCCTCTACACAGCCTGTCAAAGACTTACTGAGTTTGGGGCTTGGGTGTAGAGTCCACCTAAGATCCAGAGATTAATTTAAATACCCCTCCATAAGGCTAAAAGTGTGGTGCAGATAGAACTACAACAAATCCATTAATCTGCGGTGACTTTTTCTGAAGGCAGACTATATCCTGAAAATACAGTGAAAATATGGCTCCCATAGGCATACAACTTACTGTCTCTTCACAGGGCAACATGGGTTACATTCATGATCTCAGTTTTCTTGAGCAAACAGGAAAAGAATCCTGTCCTCCTTTCTTTCTTTTACACCACGAGTCTGATACATACAATTGCTGAATAATTTAATCCCTTTATAATATGCCATTCATTCTAGTAGCTATAATGAATATTTAATATAAATAGCAACAAGGGTTAGATGCTTGCTAGTTTTTTACACTGGAGTATATGATAATGCATTCAAATGGCCTTCCAAAGATTATTGTCAAACTTATTTAATATGTCCCTATTATTTGATTCCTGATTTGTTACAAATACACAGTGCACTGAAAAAGTCTTTCATCAGCCATAAGAGTGACTTCTTTCAAATGACAAAAAAAAAAAGTCTCAAATCACAGTATTTTTTAATAAACAGATTTTTCCTTTTTAGAAATAGGCTTTTCAGCAACTGCATTATTTCCTATTTCAAACAAGCTCCATTCTGGAAAACCTCATATCTCATTCCCCAAATACTTGCAACAATTCCAGTGTTTACTGATCACAGCAGGGCTCCTTAATTGGACTCTCTTACTTAGGCTGCAGGAAAAGGCCAATACCAGCACATGCAAATTGAGAAAAACCTCCCACAGAAGCAGACTGCGTCAAACCCCCAAATCCAAAGTTAGGATCCGCAGATGCTCTGTGGCTCACACAGAGAAAACACATGATTACGTGGAGAGAAAAGAAATAAGACCGGTTGATACTTCAAAACAGTAACTGCCATCATAAAATAATATTACTTACATAACACTTTTGGTCTCCAGAGCACAGAAATTCTTTTCAGAATAATGTAATCATCACCCACTGGAGTAGTAGCCTTGTGCTGGGTTTAGATTAAATTTTCTTTTAAGTCTTTTTATAGGTGACTGTGAATATTTACATAAACTCAAAGGCTACCTTCTTCTTTGTGCTACAAAAGGCAAATGAACTGTGAGGTGCCCGTGGATAATTATGATCTGATATTATCTTTCTAGTATATAAAAAACAACTTGATTAGTATAGAAATCCAAGAATCCATTTCATGTATTAACGAAGGGGCTGCATATTTTCTGTAATAATCTATGACATTTCATGGGTATTCTCAGATATGGATGTGTTTTTGTTTACCATAGGAAGATGTATGTTGATCCTTTTCTTTCCTTTCACAGGAACTCCTAAACTGAGGCACCTGTACCCATATTAAGCTTCCTAAATTACAGTAAGCCTGATGAGTACTTGCACTTGCATTGATTTAATTACTACAGCAAGTTTAATGTGTCCAGCTTGGATCTAATTGTAAAGACTCTACACTAGGGAAAAATAAATTATGGCATTACAAGACCTACAGTCCTTTTCTGCCCCCTCCCATGGCTTGATAGGAGTGCCCTGCCACAGGACAGACTGCAGATGTGTCCTGGAGATGGTTTGCTCCTGTCCAAAGCTTGCAGACACCAGCAGTCATCACCAGCACAAGGATAAGTTACTTGTCTTACTTTGCTTTCAAAGTTGCAAAAAAACCAAGAGGAAATTACTTGATAGGCACCTCTGCCTTCCTTTTCCTTCCTCATCCTCTCTGTCTTCTCCAGGGAAGTTGAGAACTAATGTTCCTGTCAATAGGAAACTCAAGCTGCAAGTAAGCAGAGCGTCCAGCTTGCCTCATGCTCTAATATACCAGTGTGGTAGGACACGCATGCCCTGCCTGGTCCTCACTTTGTCATTCGTGTCACAAAGTGAGGTTAAATGAACATGATGAGGAACACTTCTTTTCATTTGGAGACTCACTGTTAAGGCAGCAGAGTTGGAACATGCTCTCTGCCAAACTATTTAAAGCATTATAAGAACACCGTGGCCCATGGCGACCTCTTTTCCTGCTCAGCCTGCACGTTTTCCTTATCTCAGCAATGCTTACCGAAAAATACCAATCTGACAAAACCAAAGTGTTTCAAGAGAATTTACTGATTCTGCCCAAACCTTCAAATAAGACCAGTTGGGAAGACGGGCCAACTGGCCCTGTCCCCTGTCTCATGCGTTTCCAGTCCGCCCTGGTTTCCTGGAGTTTCTTCTCCCCTCCCCCTAACTGGGGAAGTTTTGGTGCTCCCCTGCCCTATTGCTCCCAGCCAGGTGGGCTGCTGGGGAGACAGGAGGCATCACCATGGCCTGTGCCCGAGCTCCCACACCCTGCTGACCACCTGCACGAGTGGCCAGGGAGCAGCTCCATACGTGGTCTGGCTCAAGTTGTCCCCTGGCCTGCTTGGCTTTCTGGTCTTTTCCCCAGCAAGCTGGATAAACAAGGGGAAAACATCGGCTTGCTGTGCTGGACGCCTTCTCGCTGTCTCTGAAACAACACAATGCAGTGAAATTTTGTAACATTTTTGGTTGATTTTTTTCTTTTTTAAATTCTGATGCAAGATGACATGGCTCTCTAAGATAGTGTGTTCCTTGGAGAATTTTAGTTTTGATTCTCATCTGCTGGGAATAGATCAAGAAAATTGCATTTCAAGTCTTTCTTGATAAAGAAGGATGTGCTTTAAGCTTTCTCTCTACTGCTTCAAGAGGATCAAAAGAGGTAATGAGTTGTCTTAGCAGGAATAATCAGACTTGGAAAAGTTAGCTGTGAAAATGAGAGATGATCTTTGTCTTTGATGTGCATCATCTTCTTTGCCTTGAAATTGCAAAAGGATTTAGCAAATACCCTTTTTGGTTTTTTGTTTCTCAAGGTTCTGAAAAGACCTTTAGATTAGATCGAATGGAAAGAATTTTTTTTTTATTTTATTCGGCTATATATTTTTATTAATTGACAGTTTCCCAGCTTCCGGATTTTGTCTGTTAAGTTACAATAGGTGTTTTTATAGTTAAAACAATCCAGAAGATTGAAACAAAACCAAAATCAAGCAATGAATTAAATCTCCTTCTTCAGACAAAACATATTTTTATCTTTTGGTTCTATGTTTTGCAGAGTGAAGGTTAGGATGTATTTTCTTCCTAATTGAGTTTAATGGCTAAGCTTTTATTCTAATAAAGGAGTTATCTAAACATCTGTCATTTATCAGCCCATTTGTGCTATGTACTGCTAGAACCATTAGCAAAAATGGCAGGACCGAAATCCACTATCAGAATGATTACAGTCAGCCACAGAGTTTTCTCTTGGTTTGCATGTGGTAATTCATTTGTCCCATTAAATGAATTCAACCCTAGAAGTTCTTTGTATAAATTGTGGTACATGTAGGTTTAAAAAATTATATTAAAGAAACTGCATAAACAAAAGCCTTGTTAAATCTTCAGAGTGGGTAAATCTATGTTACAAATTGCTTCAATTTTCTGATAAAGGAATAAACTATAAAGATATTTTGTTTTCCTTGGTAACACGTAAAAAATATTTTTGGTTTAGTAATAAATATGGAAGTTCTTTTCCTTGATATAATCCTATGGTGAAATACTTTATTTATTTATTATGTGGCACAGACTCTGTCTGAAAACAACTTCTTTCTTGTCTGAGTACATCAAGAAATGCAGCATCCTTTCTTGTTGTGGTGTTTGTTCTTTCCAACTTTGACACATCAGTTCAACAAAACATGACGCTAACGGCCCTAAAGAAAGAAAAGGAAGCAAAGTCTCTGATTATCATAAGGCTGGCATGAAATCAGCACAAAACGAAGAAGAAACCTTGGTTGAAGCTTGGCACAGGCCTGAGTCACAAGGTGCGGAGAGAGATGCATATCCCACGAAATGGGTTTGCTGCTGTCCTCAAACCAGGACACCGAGGAGTGCGACCACCTGCAACTTCTCTGCAGCCATTGGACTGGGCAAGGCAGTCAGGCGTTTCCAAAGGATGCTTTTCGCAGGGGGCAAGCCTGCATGGTGTCCTGTAGTGGGATTTTATATATGCAGTAGTTTCTGTGCTCCCTCCTCTTAACTCCCACATGATGGGCACAGTAGGCATTTTCCTAATGAACAGCTTTTATGTTCTCTTACTCTGAATTTAACTTCCAACAAATGCCCACTGCGATTAGAGAATATCACCCAACAGTGTAACAATCTGCACAATCACTCCTCTGATGCCAAATCCTGAAAAAGGTAATTCCCAAAAGAAAAAAGAAAGAAATGTGATACTGGCTTGTCCTCTGTGTTCGGTTAGCCTCATTAAAATCATCACAGCTCTTGGGATAATGAAGATTTTGTCACTTTTGCACCTCATTAGTTTGGTAATTCACAGTAGGAGATATGTTCTGTAATGGCTTAAAGTATAATTCATTAATTGAGGTCAAACCCTCCTTATAAGCATGGAGATTGCTCCATCACTAGCTTAGCTAGCTGTCTAGATAGTGATACATTGCTCATTTCTTTGTTTGTCATAAAACATCAGTTATAGCAGATAAGAAAGAAGTGCCTTGGATTTGTCTTACAGTCCATTGCAGTGCATTTCCCAGTGGAGAAAAGAAAGATCCCTAATCCTTATGTGCTCATGTGGATTCAAAGCCCAGACTGTGCAATGCTCTGTGTAATGCATCTGGGAAATCAGGACCTTCAAAGAGGTGACCTAAAGGTGTGTACTGAGTAAGGAGCTTGTCTAAAGCTAGTAGCCACTCAGGTAATCATGCAAACAGAAGTGACAAGTCTGATCCCTCCTCGGGAAATAATATTTTCATCCTTTTAGGATGTGCACGAGGAGACTTAGGTGCCCAGGGATGATACGAAAAAGGTACACACCAATCAGCAAGTTTCTTGAAGTATCCAGTTGGAAATAAACTAATGATCTTAATGGCTGATAGGTCTCAGCACAGGGATTACAGTGGTTCAGGTACTTCAGCCCTGAGAGCTTTAAACTTCTTTCTTAAAAGTACACTAACCTCTGGGCAATAAAGTGGGAGATAAGGCAGCAGGATACCTTCATGCTGTCTAATTAAAGCTAGAACATAGTCCATCCAAAATTGCTAAATAATGAGACCAGTTGGAGAACGAACAAAATGGAGTCTGACTCTGCTGCCAAGTGATTAGCTCAGTCTCTGGCAGGCTTGTTTTTTGGCCTCTATGCTGAGAGGAAAAATCTGTAAGAAGCCTGACTTATCCCAGAGTTAAAAGGAAAAATTAAATACGAATGAAAGAGAAAAAACCAGCACGACACACTGACTCTTATCATCCACTGTTTTGCTTATACTTACCTTCCCACATGCAGGGAAATATTTAAAGAGTTCACTCTTGCTGTTATAGACCTCTCTGCTTTCTAAAGGTGAAGCGATTATCTTTCAGCAGTAACAAGTACAGATAATGACTCAACCTTTTTCTTGGAATTTCATGTCCATTATATGTCTTTTCAGATACCATTGCCAGTAATGTTGTTAATTTGATGGCACTTTTGATGGGGAGCAGTATTTCAGTTGTAATGAAGTGTATTATTCATTAGTATTTTATTGCTGATAGCTTGTTTGGTACTGAGAACCAGGTTCCCACTGCATATCATTTTCCTTTATTGCTGTGATTATCACTAGATAATCCAGTGTGATTCATGGATTAAATTTGATTTTATTGGTGTAGGTATTAGAGTGCTAAATAACTGCAGAAGACATGGAGCTGGCACTAATTTAAACTTTAATTAGCTGAACTGGCATTACCAGTTTTACTTGGTCGTTTTCTTATTTCACAGCTCTAGTGAGTATATTGCAAAGAAAAACTAGCAATTAAAAAAAATACAGAAGTATTGCAGTGATTGATAAATATTCACCTTAAATATTACCCGTAACAGGCTCCATGCCATAGTGAAACGTGTTAGATTAATGGTCTAAGTCTGATGCTCCTGAGCATGAGACTCCATGCCATTAATCCCTTCAGTTATTTACAGCAAGAACTTCTTACCAGGATGGGGATGGGCATGGGCTGACTCCCGCACACTTGGCAGTAAGTGCACTTCCAGGGCTCCTCCGCACCCCCAGGGCCTCATCTGGCAGGTCTGCAGCACAGAGGGATGAAGGGGCAGACTGGAAAAGGCCTTTAGACTGATTTACAAAAGTGAGGAACTGAGTCGTTTCCACCTGCTTTACAGGTACTTTGGAGAAAAAAATTCTTCTGTTGAAACACAGCTTTGTGATTACAAACATTAGGCATCCAGACAGAACTGCCTGAATCTAAACTAAGAACCTTGCTTGTGTAAATTGGTCAATACCATATTTAAAAATGCTCATTTTATTTCATTTTTGCCATCACAAGTTCTACTGAAAAGTTACTCCAAAACATCAGTGGTTTGGCAATACTTCCAGTTTTCAGTGCGAATTTAAAGCCATGATCCACCTGTTCAATCTATATGCACTACTTGTTTTCTGGTTGGGCTTCCTCTTTCCTGTACACGTTGGAAATGGCTTCTGGAACTGATCTTTCCAAGTCTGTATCACACCAAAGCCTTACGGTTTTCACTGTGCTTGACAAGTACATGCATGGATCCTTTTCCTCTTTCATCGCTTCCAAGTGGCAAGGCTGCAGCTCACAGCAGAAGTTCTCACTGCATGTTTCTAACGCTTACACATTTGATTCTTACACAGTTTACTCCAACCCTCGGGATTAGCTAGTTCTTTCTGTATGCAGCAATGGTCTTTTGCACTTTTAATACTGGTGAACCGCAGTTTTGCTGCACCATTGTATTTTGGCGCTTACAAGAAGAAATGGTGGCTTTGTTATATGCCCTTCTTCTTTCCACCTGTCTAGGAAAGGTTGGAGGAGCTGAAGGGGATTTAATTCACTGCTGAGTTTACTACATCTCCAATTTATGTATGCTACTGCCTTTCACTCTAACCTCTGATCACTTTTTGATCCTTTCGACACTGCTGTATTTGTTATAAAAGCAGAATTTCACATTTTGGAGGCAGGAGTTTTGTTGATCCAGAAAGTTTCACTGGTTGCATTCTCAGTTATAGCCTTTACCTTTTTTTATCATTCGTGCTGACTAAAGGGAGGATATGAGAGACAACTGATGCTCTGAGTCTACGGTTATACAGCACAGGAAGAGGTAACACACTTTTTTAAGATGTACATGTACAGAAAATACAGATCCTCAATGGTTCTGTATCGATCTAGAGCAGGAGAGGATCTGATGTGTGTTTTTTTATCAGGATACACATGCTTTTCTTAAGGATTAGCATCTTAAATTTGAAAAGATTGAGCAGGTTTTTGTCTTTACAAGTGGCTGGGCTCCAGGGAATAATATGTGTTTAAATTAGTCACCATTGCAGTTCTACCCCTTCCTCTTCATAGATTTTAATTTTATTTTTTTTTATATTATATTATTTTCAATAGCTAACCATCCCTCTGTGCTGAGGCAATTAACTCATAGTTGCCCAGACAGGTAAGTCTTTCTGGACATTCTTTAAGCTGTCTATGGAGGCACCTTGAGAGACTTGTTGAGAAGAAGCGTGTGCATGAGCTTGAAGGTTCTCTACTTGTCAAGCTGGGACCAGACGTTGCACTGCTAGAAATAGCAGTCAACCGCTGCCCACAGGCCAAATCCAGTCTGCACAAACCATTCAGCTGTCTGATGGTGGAGTCCTTTCTGCCCTCTTTCCTCAGTGGTCCGTGGCAGCATGACTCAACACATACGCCTCCCCTTGATCACACTGAGCTGTATCATCCAGAGATGAACGCCCAGCTCATTAGATAATAGCACGTGACATGACGGTTGGATGAATGGCTATCAGGAGTGCCTATCAGCTCTGGGACAAGCACGCATCTGGTCACAAATTGAAAATTTGCAGTGCTGTATGATCCTTGAATGCCCCTGTGAGAGGGTACGAAGCATAACCTGGACAAAAGCTTGGGCACCTCTATGCTGCTGCATAAGAGCTAGGAAGAAAAGATGACTGAAAGGGAAAACAAAGGCCTGCTCTCTTTCTCACATTTGTTAAATCAGAAAGGGAAGCATCCCGCTTGTCTAAATTATAGCCAACCGGGTTTGCTGTTTTGCTGGATTGCTGTTAGGACAAGCAAGACACAGCGAATCTTGTCACATAATGTTTCTTTACAAGGTGGATTTGTAATGAATGGATTTGATGGCAGCAGGCTGACAAACAAGACAAATATTGATTGCAAATGCCAAAATGTACAAGAAAAGAGAGGGGATAGGTGTCAAGTTCTGCTGGGAACGCTGTGACAAGTATTAAGCCCTTGTGTTCAGCTCAATGCTATCCAAACGAAAATACCATGATGTAGGCAGTCATACAAACGTTAATGGCCCATGAGGGGGAACAGGCAATTCCTGTGCATTCAGTATAGGCAAGCAAATTATTTGCATGAAGAGGGCTTGCTAATTTAGTCCATAAAAGGGAAAAATAAATCATATTCCAAAGTGACGAGCTCTCAAGATCTCTCATGGAGACACTCTACTGGATTCTGGTTTCATTTGCACCAGCTGAAATTGCTCAGCTGGAGACAGCAGAGATTAGAATCAGACCTGCAGAGGTCCTATTGATGATTTCACATGCATTTTGTTGTTAAAAAGCCTGTTTTCTCTCTTTGTGCAATATTTTACTCTCACAGAATCAGGAGCTGGAGCTCCAGGACTGAGGGGAGAATCAACAACAAATACAACCGAAGAAAGCAGCAGGTAAAAGATCAAGATCTGGGGGCAAACACATTGTGTATTGAGAATGCAAGCTGCATGATTCCCCGACCTTCTTCAGGATGAGGTTAGTGTTGCACCATTAAGAGTGGCATTCAGAGATTTTATATAGCTGAGTTTTAATGTGAATTGCAGGTAACCAGACATGCTATATTCCTTTTCCCCTTAGATAATTCTCTATATGCCCCTGTGGCAGTTAGCAAGGCAGACATAACACAGCACCACCTCAGAGATTGCTTTTGAACCAACTTAGAGGTGCTTTTGAACCAACTAATTGGAATACACAAGAGGAAGGTGTCCATGGAATTAGAGCCATGAAATAAACCAAAAGTAAAGAAAAATATTTCACTTGAAGTGACGTTTAGTGTGAACAAATTTTTTTCCTCTCAAAGTAAATATTTTTACTGTCCTTAAATACACAATTATCACAAACTTAGTTTATTATTCCAAGTGGCACTTACAAGTTTTGCTTCATTTCAGTGCATTTTTGGTTTAATTTCTAAACAAATAGCAATGCTTTGACATGAAATAAATGCTGATATTATTTTGGACCTGAAGGAAATCAATATTGAACAATTGTCTGCATGCTGTGCAGGTGTTTTTACATCGTGAGAAAGACTCTTTCTGCAGTGGCACACGACATATAGCTGTGGGTGTAAAAATTTAGAGCATGGAACAGGAGTGGGACGCCTGGGCCACACAGAGCTTGTGGGAAGTTGAGGTGCAGCTCCAGTGTCGGAAGCAGGTCAGGAGACGATGCTCATGTGAGGATGAGTGGCTGCCTGTGATCCCCCGGGGTGCTCCTCGCCTGAGGACTGAGCTGAGGCTTGTGCTGAGGGAGCCACAGGGGGTTTCCTGAGAAAAGGAGAGGGAAAAAAACCACCTCAGGTGTGGAGATAAAGACAGTTTAGTAGAACAGCAATGGAAGAGGAAAATAATAATAATAATGGTAATAATAATAATAATAATAATAATTACAAAATAAAGTGATACAATGCAAGTCTCTCTCACCATCTGATGATCGGTTTCCCAGCTCATCCTGGGCAGCCATTGAGCATTCCTGCTCCCCCACCAACCCCCATTTAGATCCTGAGAATGACGTGTATGGTACGGAATATTCCTTTGGCCAGCTTGTCCTGCCTATGCTCCCTCTCAGCTTCTATGGCAAGCTGAAAAATCCTTGACTCATACAAACATTACTTATCAACAACTAAAAGGATACATTTTATCAGTATTATTCTTATACTAAATTTAAAACACAGCAGCTACTAGAAAGAAAATTACCCTCTACCCCAGCTGAAACCAGGACACAGTGCATGACAGCAATTAAAGCCAAACAAAAACTCTATAGCTTTGTCTCATATTCACCTTTCCAAAGTAAATATATATATAAAATATTATATATATATATATATATATAAAATTTAATCTCTAGCTTAATGCATTGAAAATACGTGGTGGATTTCAGGTCATCCAGCTGGTGAAAAATGTGCTCCTTTAGTTGCCCATTTTTCCACTGGTATTCATCACTGGGCTAGTTTCATCCATCACAGGAACACGAGAAATTGTTGCTACTTGGAAACTCAAAGGAAAGGCTGTAGCATAAAGCTACACTCCATTGACTCTCCTGGCACTTAAAAAAAAAAATTTCTTCTGATGCAAATGAGAGTAAAATCAAAACATTAGCTTTAAGCTACAGTGAGATTTTCACCATTTTTTTTCTTTTTTTTTTTTCCTTAGCTCTTGAATGCTTTTCTGCAGTAACTGCTGGGCTGCCCATAACTCTCAAGCAGCTTGACATAGATGCTATGAAATCCCACACTGGAGCACTGAAGTTGAGGCGCTGGATTTCTGAAACAGCTCCTATCCCTGCACTATCTATGCAGCAAGCAAAACTGCCAGGAAATTTACCGTCTACAGAGGCAAAATCAAAATGCTCCTCTTCTAAGCCAACTGTGGGTCTCTTATCTGCAGGGAAGATTTCCATTACCTGTTCTGAAAGTCATTCTATAGGGAAGAATCATAGTGACGACATGCAATTTCAGTGCTCAACGACAAAGCAAACTTAACGAGAAGCTTTCTGTACAGACAGCAAATGTAGCCTTGGAAAAGAACGATGTTACTTCTGGGGTATGAGACACTTGCTGGTCTGGTAGTACTTAACAAAATATATAATTTTTTTATTTTGATGTTAGGTAGAAATAGCCTGGTTACGTGAGAAAAAGCAAAACAGATCCCTTTTATGAAGCAAACATTCAAAAGAGGTTAAGTTCTAGAGCTGCATGGGGATAAAAAGCCAGATTTTCAGAAGGCAAGATGGCTGTGTTGTAAATATCCAGTGCTTGATTAATAATCAGCCCTTGAAATCTTTTTGAAAAGTGCAGGTCAAAATGTTTGGCCTAAAATCCTTTGCAATTACTAGAAAGTCTCCTGAACTCCTCAAGTTCAGTCCTGTGAGTGCACTTTAATATTGAAAATCCCTTTAATGACACTGACAGGGAGACTGCAAAATGTGCAGGCAGATGTTTCCCATCAAGTGATGTATCCCCCACTGGGGACTGGGAACCCAGCCTCATACCAGTTTCCTCACAGCCCTCTAAACGTGCTGTGTGAAGCAGTAGCGTGAAACTTGGGAAAAAAAGATCAGGAGACCAAATGTATTGCTCTGTATTGACTTGAAAATTTTGCTGGGATTGATGCATAATTTTGTCAGTATTATTTTTTTTTTTTCCAATTTATTTTACGTAAGCTGTTGGCTCATTTATTTGGCCTTCTAGCGGGCTGGAAGCATGGACTGAATGAATCAACTATTTTCCTGAGTATCTCCACAGCAAGATTTAGTCAGCATGATGCACTGTGTATTTTGACCCTTCTAAGATTTATATTTCTTCTTAAAATACAGTCATGGACTAAGCCACAGTAATAAGATAATTTAATACTTTTGGATAAGTATAACAGGAAATAATTTAAACTGTTTTTTTTTTTAAATAAATTATCACTGGAAGCGATGGACAGTTTCCTGGAGATTGCTGTCTTCCACCTGGTGATGGGCTGACAACTCCCACTGTTATGCATGCAGTGTAAGCGGCTGCTTTCCACTGGACTTTGAGAGCAAGAGTGCTTTCATTGTAAGTCTGTTCTGTCACGCCTTTAGTTTTTGAATATTCAAATCTATGCTGACCTCCTCACCTTTTTTAATTTTTTTTTTTTTTTCTTTTTTCCACTCTATTAACTGAGCCGTAATTCTGCATGTGTAGAGATCTCTGTTTAGTATCTGGAGTTATCAAGAAGCCACTTATTGATTCTCACGTTGTGGCTACTGAAGTTTCTCTGTGGTCTGCTGTAATTTATGCTGGTGTCTGTAGTTCCCAGAATATGCCCTCCAGTAGCTGACTGATGCCATGTCATTGTCCTCAGGTGCATGGCAGGGCTGCCAAAATTGGCTGAAGAGGTGACCTCCGTTGGCCTTTGAGAGGTCCATCCTCCCTTTGGAAATCCTGTTTGGGAACCTCCAGCTCTGATGTGGCTCAGCTAAGGAGAGGCTTTGATTTAAATGTGACATATAGGAAGGTAAATTTAAATGGAGGTCATTATTTAATTCAAGTTAAAACCCCTGCGCATATTATGAAAATGCCTCATTCTTTAGTTCCTGACTATTGTAAATTACCAAGATAAAGCTTTGGTATCAAAAGAGATGTGCACTCATTTCCTAGAGTTGTTAGCAGTCAGTGTGTTGGAAGAAAGAGTATATATAGGCTTTAAGTTGAGAAGTGCAGCCTACTTATTATACAGCTGTTGAATTATTTTTAGATAGCTCTTCTGTTCCCTGTTTACTATAATTAAATATTTTTAATTTGATGTAAAGGATAAATGGTACAAAGCAGAACGTGAATTCAGGGCAAATAAATAATAGTATAATTTAACATCTTAAGAAAAAACAATTCCAAACGTATATGAACTGCAGAAAATCAGTGTCTCCTCTGCACTGGCTTTGGAAAGCTCACAAGGCATCCACCTCCTAACGGGTGAGCTGCCAGGCTCTCAGACATGCACACAACACACACAGGCACTTCTGAAGAGAACTTCCACTCCAGCTTTCTTAACAGCATGAGAAGGCACTAGCCAAATTACTGAACAAGAAAAGATAATGTGTCACAATTTATTCTACTCATTAGCTCTCAGGTCTTCTACATACTATATGTCAGAAGATTTTGGTGAGCTTTCCAGAGGGAGTGCAATCTTCCTAAGGAAGCAATTCATCTATGTATAGCCCTTTGTGTTATGGCTGGTGGGCACCAAGGCCAGCTTGAAGAAAAAGCAGTATCTTCACACCTTTGTGGTGCCAGAATTCATTACAATTAGTTTCAACACTGATTTATTAGGATATCATTACGATTAGCCCTAAAAATATTTCAAAGTAGTGCTGAAATGTTGTTAGATTATAGCCCTTTGATCTGGGAAATAACAGCTAATGATACTGACATGATTGACAAACCCACAAACAGTATAATTGCAAATCTTATCAGCTATTCATGTACTCATCCATTTGTGAAGCTGATCTCATCTGGCATGGGACAGACTGGGTGCCAAACAGCCACTGCTCAGAGGGGTTTAATTTTTTCTTTGCCAAAGTACCAGCTTTGGAATGTGTTTTTGTACCTTCCTGCTCTCAGTCCACCTGTTGTACGTGTTTTCCTTTGCCATTTTTTATTATATTACTCTATGTTGGATATGATTTGGTTGTTTATTTGTAGTATTCATCCAAATGCCAGTACTTATATTTCTAGGACATATGTTCCTACAATTTTGTAGCTTTATTATTATCACCAGTGTCATTTGATCTGCTCAGTAATTCCATAGCAAAAATTCATAAAAAAAATCTATATTCTCGCAATTTATCAATCAGACTTGAAAGCACCAAAGAACTGTGTGATTTAAGTCTTTGCATATACCTACAGCAGCACAGGACTTGTAATTATACCATGCGCCTGAGCACGGCTTATAACGCCACCATCAGAATCTGGGATCGTCTAAAGGGAACTTGGATCAGAGTTGCTATGACAGGAGAGCAGAATCAAATTTGTCCCCAGTAACTCTTATGATTTGTATGTCCCTGAGCTTGGGGATGATCTCCTTTTAAATGTCTTCCTGACTGAGCTCGTTGGCTTGATTAGCAGCAACAATGATTTTGTCTGCACACTTTTCCTACATTTTTATTGGGGCGTGAGATTGGAGTTGGCAGGATCAAATGAGTGAGTTTAGATTGCTTAAATAAACAGAATCAGTTAAATCAAACTTCCACATTGACAATTTTATCCAAGTCCGTTTGGCTATTCTAGCCTGAAGCCAGGAATCCCAAAAGATTTGCTTGCAAAAGTATTAATACTTTTTTCTTGAAATAGTCTTCAATGACCTAAGTTACTCCAAAGTATGCATGATGTGTTTTGTGGAGAAAAGCAACAGTTTTTTTCTGCCATAATGTACTGTCAGAGAGATAATTCAATCATCTATTAGCAATACAGGTTAATTAAAAAACATAACAAGTCAAAGACTGATTCATCCTCTTGGATTACTTCATGTCTTTGCTCCATAACTTGGATTTTATCTTGTTATTTTGCCATTTGGATAGGGAAGTAGTGGAATTCATGCACAGAAGCACAGATGGCACCTATTCAAGGCTGGTGCAATTCGCAAAATCCCCCTGTTAAAAGCCTGATCCCTGCTAAAAGCACGTAAGGGTTTGCAGTCGCTATTGGGGTGCCTGCTGGTACAGCACGTACTTTTCTCTTGGGAAAGGTACGTGTGCATTCCTGCCCACAGGTTTTAATCACAAAGGCCTGTAGCTTGGGAATTTACCTGGGGACTTCATATGCCTTACAGATGGCTGCTGCTAGCAAAAGCACTCAGTCTGTGGTGATATGACTGCCATCAAGCTAGTTCTTTTACTATAAAATGGCAAAAGTGCCAGCACAAATCAAGTCTGCTGCAAGAGGCAACAGTAATCATGTAGTCTTCTCCCCTGTCTCTTTTTCTGGGCCTAGTCCTGGGGCACTTAACGTATGACTGTTTTATTGTGAGTGGTATAGGTCAGTTGTAAGCAATTCTCAAACAAACCAATCGTAAACAGAGACTAGTAACGTGCTGGCATTTTTCAGGCTGCGTCATGTTTTGATGGCAGCTATTAATGCCCTGCAAGAGAGCTACAATAAATTGACTCTTCCTAGGTCTATGAAATAATTGCCCACTGGATTGCCACTCATTTAAAACAGAAATTATTTAAATTTTTAATGATATTCAATACCACGCTGAGGAGTAGGTGGACTCCTTGAACGACAGCCTCTGGCAGCATTGGACAAGCTTCTTATCTGGCCTTGATTCAGTGAAGCAATGCCAGTTTAGAGCTGCTGTATCTCTGACCTGCCAATACCTTTAAAAAGCAAAGGTCTTATGGCAAAGTGATTAAAGTCCTACCAGGAAATAGCTGCCAGTTTGAAAGAGGCCTAATCAGGTGCTACTATCCCAGTGACACCCACTATTATGGTTTGGAAAGATTCTTTTACCAGCAAAGTAGGTAAAGGTTCAAGTTTGATAATGATTTTCTGTCATAAGGCAAGATAACAGTGGTCACATAAGCAGAGACTGAAGCTGTTTTTATGTTTGGTAATTCACATCCATTTTTATTTTGTAGCAAAACTCAGAATAGTTTCAGTGGTGCTACATAAGCATTTTAGTTTGTATCAAAAACGAATTTCGGACAAATTTCTACATTTCTGCCCATTTATGGTATTTTGGCTCACATCAAGGAATGGTTTTAAAATTCGCAAATGAGTTTTCTCTCAACTAAACTGAACTAGAAGTGCCCCATTAATGGGCATTCAGCCAACAGGACCAGACTAAATCTAATCCGAAGTAACACCCTTGCCCCAGAAATGTGTGAAGAAAAGACAACAGGATCTTGGAAATTTGGCACTATGTTCTGTCTGCCTTTAGATCTCCTCTTACTGGCTGCAAGTCTAGTGTCAACATCGCTTTGTCATCCTGGTGCTTATTAAGCCATCTTCAGTGTCTCCGTTCTTTCAGATCTGCCTATATTTAAAAACTTTCAGACAAGTTACACATGATGTTTTCCAGTCCTCTGCCTCTGAGACATTGTGCCCGCCACATCCCTTCGTGTCTAACTGGAAGAAAGGAGGTATGGAAATACCAGACATAAAAACACACAGGGGGGTGGTTTTAAAGTTAAATCAATTCATTCCACCTGTCTAGCTCTCTGTTACTGAAAAATGTCTAATTGGATGCAGGCACTTAGTTGAGCAGCAATGACCTCCAGACTTCCTCACCACAGGCTGCTGGTGGCGAGGCTTGCAAAACCTGGGCTCCCACCACCCATCCCATTAGTGGCGCTCACCGCTGGGGTTGCTTGACAGCGCTGACGCCTCTGTGGAGTGCCCACTTCAGAAGTTGTATTCCTCAGTTTTCGCAGCTGGCCACCTCCTTGGATAATTAAAACCTGACGGTAATCTTACAACCTCTGTGTCACTTACGGAAATCTCTTAGGTCTGGGAAGGAATCATCAGGGGTGACTTTTGGTATGGAAATGAGATGCTTGCATGACATCCAACTTTCAATTTGAGTGCTTACTAAAGGTGTTAGAAGGACAGCTGTGAAAAATGAAGCCAATTATTTACCCACACAAGAGTTAACACATGCGCAAAAGCTTTCCTCTAAATAGCTTCTACCTAAATGGCTAAATGCTGTTTTGAACAGTTATCAACAAAAAAAAAAAACTTTGCTAATTCTGTTATTTTTTCCTTAAATCAGACTAATTCTGTTTTTCACACTATTCGCTTAGAGTCTGCCCCACTGTTTTTAACGATAAATGTAAAGCAGGCAGAGTCAACTATTTTTGCCTACTTTTAAGCTCCTCCAAGCATGATAGATTTGAATATTCAAATCAGCCCAGAAGTTCTGTGTTGCCTCCTTTTTTTGACAGGCTGAATGAGGGGAAAAAAACCCCACGTACAGAAACTTGGCTGGCAGGTGATGCTGAAGCTGATCTAGAAGTTCTGCTAATAAGGCTCAAGAGAGGGAGAGGCAGGGAACCAGGAGGTTTGGATGAAAATAGGCATATGATACACAGCCACCTCTGTGTGCACGGGGGAAGATTCTCAGCTGCTCAGCCCACACCGTGGAGCTCAGCATTCAGCAGCTCCTTATGTGACATTTAAAACCAGATTTCCAAGGAAATTGGCAGTGGCACTGAGTGAAGGTGGCACTTTCCTAATAAAGAAACACACGCTTGGATTTAGTGAGCTGGGGTTCACTTCATCAAGTTTTTCGGGGTAGGCAGAGGGGAAGAAACCTGAATGAAATATTCCAATTTTGAAGCTAAATAAGGTTTCAAGTATTTGATTTGAAATGGACATTTTACATTTGTGAATTAATTGAATTATTTTTAAACGTTAAAACAAAACCAACACGTTTCTTTCTTTTACAGGTAACTGAAAACCACTCAAATTTTGGTTGAACAAAACAATAATTATTCTCACAGTGCTCTTTGATATCCAGCACTGTGCTTTTTAGAAAGCCCGATAAGAGCAGCACAACTTGTCATTGACTGCCTACTTCAGAATATTCTTCTGTCTTTCACAGAGTGTAGAGAAACCTTTTTGTAAGCTAAAAAAACAAGGCAACAAAAATAGCATTGTATTGGAATGAGAGCCTGGGATGCAGAGGGTGACTTTACGCCAAATGCCTCCACTGCTCGCTGGGGCTTCTGTGGATTGAGAGCTGGGGAAATGGCGATGATGGGAACTGAATGGGGGTCTATATGTCAAAAGTAGAGCACATTTTCTGGTAAACCCTGTTCCATTTGGAGCTGAAACAATTGCTTTCCTTCCCTGTGCATGGTGGGGCCAGGAGAGCTTGGCTGGGTCTCCTCTGATTCCTGTCAGAAGCACAGGGCCTTTTTTAAACCTGTATTTCTGGGAACAATCTTGTGCCAGATTCTGCAATCTCTTAAATAGCTAAATAGCCACCAGTATGTTTCTATGCTGGTGTGCACTGTGTTCCCATTTTATAATCCCCAAGGTTCACTTTGACCTAGGGAAACCAGAAATAGGTTAATTAAGATGCCTATCTTGTTTAAATAACACAAAATACTGGGTGAGTGCCAGAATTGCAAAGTACTGATCATAATCAGTATTTGTGGATGTGGCATCTGGATTTCCAATTTTTTGCAAATTTGTACTTTGGGGAAACCTCTCTTTTATATAAACCCGTGATTTTATTTATAGATAATCTGCCATTAACAAGCCTCTGCTTAGAAAATTAATTCTAGCTAGACCAGAGACTGCAATCTGGAAATCTTAAGAGAGTGTTTGGGTTAATTAACTCATCATTTGATTTGTTCACATGTTAATCAGCTCTTGAGGATCAATAAATTCTCATTCAGCATAAATAAATTGGATTGCAGAAACCGTTAATACTGTAATAACAGTGGTGCCCATTTGGGCTGGTTTGTGTATGTAGTTCACTTGTTAATCACCAGTCAATTTGAAATGAAATGCACTGCAGGGTCTGAGTTGTTTTATTTTCTTTCCATTGGCTGAGAAACAGAAAGATCTGGCGTGGAAGGCTTGGGACACTGCCTGGCAAAAAACTCCGTCTGTCTTACCACAGAACCTTTTATTTTTACCTTAAAATGCAGACTACAGATCAGGTTATTCCCATCTTTCACTCCTCACAGCACTGAATTGTCTGTCATTTAAGCTTCTGAAATTAATTCCAATGGTTTGGGCTGAGCATATTTAATCCTCATCAGGGATGCCCTTTGCGCATTTTCTTTCTCATCAAGATTTTTAAGGCTTGCTCATTGGTAATGAAGACTAGTGGGACACAGAAGACATTTTAACAAGCTGTTATGAATCTTTGAGGATGAATGTCTCCTATGAGTTTTATTTCTCTCTTTAAAAATATTCACTTACTATTTGAGTACGGTTGAAAGCTGCCGTAATGATCATTTTATAGATCAAGGAATTACCAAACGACATTCTGTGTTTGTGGCATCTCTCACATAGACAGAATCCCCATAAGAAATTTCTTGTGAATCTTATCATAGGATACATATAACACGGGATAGTTTGAATTGTAATGATCCTAGATGCAAGAAGAAAAATGAATCATAAAATTACAAAAGAATGACAAAACCTATATACAATAAACCCTGGCATCCAGAATTTTCTAAATATTTTAAGCTGTGGATTATGGAATTAATGTTATAGAGATAATTAAAAGGTACTGAAAATCATCTAGAGCCACACATCTGAGTCAGCTGCTTTTTTAAATATGAAGATGCTTAACTGTCTTTGTAAATCTTAATAGTCAGACTGTCCAGCGAGCATTTTATCTTCCTGTTTATAACATTATAGGCTTTCCTTTTTTTCCATTTCCTTCACACAGCTCCATCAATCTACAGTTCTTGTGCTCTAAAGATGTTGCTACTTCTACGGTGTTTCTCTTCAAAAGCCTGTCTCTAATGACTAACACAAAATCACCAGTCTACCTATAATGAGTGGGTATTTTTTATTATGTACTATTGTGACTTAACATCTCCGGTGTTAGGATTGACAGTCTTTTTAGAGGTATGCATTGTGCAGTGATCTTCAATATAGTAAGGCCAGAAAACAGATCTGAGGTCAGACAACACAATGAGCTTTGGCTTCTGCAGTGCTCAGTGCTTACAAACTGCATGAAAATCAATCAGCCTTTAAGAAATTAAGAGGTGTTAATCATATTGACATCTTCTCAAGCTGATGTAAGTGGCTATAGCCGAACAAAAGGAATTACAGAAATCAATGCAACTGTGCTCTTTTTTGCTAGTGAAGGATCTAAGGCACTGTTTTTTTGCCCTGTGTTTCATTAGCATTTGTTTCCCAGCTCTTGGGGGGGGGTATCATTGCTCTTTAACACATAATTATTACTTCTTCAAGCTTTGCAGTCTTGAAAACTCTCAAGTAGCTAAAACTCCAGCTCGTAACTGGAACTCACAGCTAAATAGGCCCCACAGGCTGAACATTTGCCCTCATGTTCAAACAAAATTGCCTTCAGTGGAGTTTATGCCACCGCGTTTAAGTATAAATTTTGTGCCAGTCTGATGGTTATCTTAGGCACATTAAAAGAGCTACAAACCATGATGTTACTGTAAACCCCTAATCTGCTGCTAAATAATTATCCTGTGCTATTGTAACGTGACAAGGACAGAGGAATTGTCCTCTGCTGGTTTCACTGACAGAGAGTCGGGATCATTTTTTGACCTGCTATTCGCCTTTGCTGCTGCCAGCTCACCATCCCTAGAGTTTTCACCTGTATGTTTGATTTGCTGGTTTTGGAACTGGAAGGTGATCAGAGTTGGCTGTTGGGGGTCTCTGCAGTCCCCCTTTTTGATGAAAGATACTTATGAAGCTGCAGGCAGAGGGTGAAAAGAGGCTCCCATTGCGCCTGTGAGGGAGCAGAGGTGCAGGTGCGGATGCCGGGCCACCTATGAGGTTTCTGGGGGTGTGGGGAGCGTGCAGCCCCATGTGCATCCCAGGGTGGGCATCTGCTGGTGCCGTGTCCTGAGGCAGGTAAAATCATCAGGTACGATGTGCTACACAGCTGGTACGTGCCATAATTTGTGTTTGTTGTTACACCTTTTGGAAATTGGAAGCAGGATGTCAAGGGTCTCCAGGAGTGAATTTCTGAGGTTTGATTTTGGGCCAGGCTGGCATTTTTAGTGTCATGTTGTCTGGCTTAAGCTCAGGCCAGTCGGATAAATCCTGGCTGCCATTGCTTAAATGGCGAGTAAGTGACCTTTGCTGGAAGAGGGGACCTTGGGGTTTTCCTTTGCAATAAGAGGATTTGTATTTTAAGGCTTCCCTGCTGAAATATTTGTTTTCCTAAAGATTATTGTTAACAAAGAATAAAACTGCATCCTGCCTGCTATTTTACTAACCAATTTCTATGGGAATCCGTCCTTGCGAGACTCTCTTGGGAATTAAGGGGAGAGGAAGAGGAAGGATTGCATTGATCTCGAGTGCTGTGTGTCGGTCAATGGGTTTGTGTAAGGAGTCATGTCACGTAATGATGAACTGACACTAATCTTTGTAATTGATTGCTCATTGACTGCTCCCAGGAATATGTGTTTTGATATGAGAAGGGGACTTGTCTTCAGTTCAATTATGGTATGTAAACAAAATTCAGGATTTATCTGAAGGAAATTGAAAAAGCAATAGGGAAAGTTCATGGTTTATGTTCGCTTCAGAGCAAGGTTGGTCTGCCAGAGGAAGTTGATTTTATTTGAGATTACCTAGTGCTTACCAAAGCAAACTTTTCTTTTTCCAATATTATGTAAGGTTAAGAGCATCGTGCTTTTTCATGCCAATACACAATACAATAATAATAATTTTACCATTCATCAGGTGATTCAGTTGGGGTTTTTTTAAGCACAGTCTAGCCATACTTGCTATGCTTGTTGATATTGAGAAGCTCGTAAATGATGAGTTTAAACAGCTGGAGTGAAGGTTTGAGCTGTGAAGTTTGGAGGTGGCTGAGTCACAAAACACCTCTGCATTTCTTTGAGCCAGTTGATTCAGATCCATATTTCAGTTTGAGTTTTTCATAATACCAGGTTGGAACAATCATGAAATAAGTTTGTGGTTCAGACTGATCTCTGTGTTGAAAACAGTTGTTTAATACAATCCTGCTTTACAGATCATAACAGGTTACACAAGTCAATAGATGGAACAAAGTGCGTGTTACTAATTTTAGTTAATGTCTATTTGAGTTGGAAAGTCTCTTTCCTCTGCTTTTACACTCAAACTCTTGCTCAAGTCAAAAAAAGGAAAAAAATCTTACATATAAAGCTGAGAATTTGTATAACTGAAACTTTAACATTCTAATAAAATAACTATTGTTAATGCAGGTCTAAGAGAAAGAAAGAAAAAAAGGAATGAATGCTACTGCACAGAAAAGGTATCAATAATAAAAATTAAGTTGAAATTATTATGTATATTTCCTGGTTTCTAATCCTTTTCCTGGTGTTATGGACCTCTTTCCAATATCCATCTGTGTTCTAAAGTTGATGGTGGGCTGTGTTTGGGGGAGTATGGTGAGTCATCAGCATCCAGAACCCTTTGCCAAGGGGAAGATGGTGTTGAAGTCTTCACTTTAGGATCTGCTTGGGCAGAGCGAGCCAGCTGGCAAGCTTTGGGAATGAGTCCTGGCAAACCCTGGGCAAAGCCTGAGGCACCAGCCCCAGCCCTCCTGCATAACTGGGCTGCTGGGCATCCCAGGAGGATACCGTCACACTTAAAGATGCTCCAGGCCATCTCATTTTCAATTTCTTCTTTGGATTTTGACCCTTTTCCTTAAGATAGTTTTCAATGATGTGTCAATTTTTTTCATACTCCATATGTTTCCTGAAGGAAAAGGAAGGAGATAGTACAGACACAGTATAATTTGGCATACTAATAAAATACGGATAGGCACTGAGGTCAAATGCCACAGACTTGGCAAAAGCAGTAAAAAATTTGCCTGAGGAATGACTTTTTTATATATCACTTAGGAGGTATACGATACTGTATACTTATTGCATAGATGTTTTTAACTACATGGATTAATTGTGGATTTAGTGTTTTTGATTTCCAGTGGAAAAAGACCAGGTAGTAAATGCTGTTCACAACTTTCATTACCATGACAGAGGACTGAATGAGAAGAAAGAATAGGTTATCTGGGAAACACATGATTAACCAGATACATCATACTGCTTTTTTTTGACTGAAAGAAATCATTCCCCCTGTAGGCATGCCTGGATCCTTCCTTTACTCACTACCGTTTGCCCTGTTTTATGTGAACTGGTCAAGCAAACTGTGTGAAAGACTGTGAAAAGTTACTAGTTCTTGTTAGCAGGAAGATTTTCCTGTATATACTGTACAGTCCAAATTTGTTAACTTTCTATCTTCATTTATAATAATACTCCTTCTATTGCATTAAACTCTCTCACTAGGGCCACATAAAGACATTAGTTTATAATTAGGTTTTCCTACAAAAATCTCACTTCTTTAAAGTAGATACAGTCCAGCCTGGTCATTCGTGTTCAAGCTTTTCAGGTATTTGCAAGCTTCCTTTTAAATCATCATGAATCTACTAACCTGAACAAAATAGGTAAATATTTTATTTTTCTGCTTTCATTTAAATTCGCTCATTTAGTTTAAATTCGACCATACTAAACAAGAGGATTGTTATGTGGGCAAGAAGATTAACTTAAGCAAAAATGTTAGCACTAAATTTGTTTATGAACTGTGAATGTAATCTTTGTCAAAAAATCTTGTTCTGTTGAATTTACAGGTTTATTACATGTGGGAATAAAAATATTAACTAGAAGCAAGAGATCTCTGGACTTCAGAAAATCTTCCTATGAGCATGACATATGAGACAAAAAGAACAGGACTGTGAAAAGTAACTTAAAAGTTAAAATTCTTTCTTCCTCTCTTTTTGAGCCTGATTCCTAAACCTGGATAAATAAAATGTTATTTCCCACATAGCCAAATTAAAACTGAAAATTTAATCAGATTATTTGTTACTAAAGTGAGGTTTAAGGTCAGTGGTCAAGAACATAAAGAGAACAAAACATTTATGTTCTGTTCACAGAATTTTACCTGGATTTACTTGCATTGATTTCTAGTCTAACGCATTTTTATCCTGCTGTCAGATTTCGACCGTACTGAAATAACTAATGCTACACTGATCTCACTACTGGGAGATTCTGGGAACTGTTCTCTCTGACTTAAAAATTGAAAGGCTTGTCAATTTATTTCATAAAATGTATGCTCCCTTCTGGACATTTTTTACAACATAAGATGAAATAGCTTTTTAAGTGTGAGGTTCTTGCCAAAACTTGGGTACTGTTTATTTGAAAATAATGCAGAAAATTTAGACCCTTATACAACAAATATAAAGAGATTTTATAGATGCCATTCTTTTTCACTGCTGACAATGACGTTAACTACCTCTTTTCTTTTTGCACCATCTCTCCTTTCTCTGTTCTTTCTGTTTTACTTTTGAAGGCAGCATCTCTTCTGTTATTTCTCATCTTCAGTATGCACCATGCAAAACAGGAAAAAAATCTAATCAACCAAGTTTGGAAACATATTGTTCAAGGGACAAATAGCTAACCCATAACCACTAAGAAGAAATGATCAGGTCCCAAAGCTTTGTAAAGGAAAAGCAAGTATTGCAAAGAATGCATCCAAAACAATGCAAAGAAAATTGTGACGTATTTGTCCCTCAGTGTCCTCCTAATGCCTAATTCCTAATCAGAATGGTCTGACTCACCGTGATATTTTGAACATGCAGACAATCTGGTATATTTTACATGAAACCATCCATAGCGGTTCGTCCTAATCTTACGTCTTCTGTTATAGCACCTTTTCCACCTATGATGACTTTCTACGCACAAACCACCTTGTCCCCACCACATTTCTCTTTCTGGTAGTATTTCTTTTTATTTTTCATCAAGAATAATTTTCTTCTATAAATACTATTACTTTAGATCCACTTATATCTTCTAGGAAAAAAATTTTATATATATATATATATGTATTTCTTTTTATAGTCTTATTTTTACAAATTTAAAGGGCAAAGAGTGCGGGTCTGATGCCTGGTCTAGCTGCACTTCAGATAAGGTCACTTAGAGTCTGACCTATGTCTTTTGCTCTTAGTTCTTGTGATCTACATGCAACAACTAAGTTGAGGAAGGCTGAGTGTAACATTTTACTGTAAGGAAGGAAGGAAGAAAGGCAGTTGGTTTTGACCTTCAGATCTATAGCACCAACAAAGGTGGCAGAACTGTCACAACTCATTATAATTTCTTCTAAACAAAATTTCAAAGGTTGGATCTCTGGGAGGTTTTGGATTTATTATTTTTTTTTTTTTTTAAATTTCAGGTGTTGGTTCAGGTATTTCTTAAAAAATATCTTCCAGAAGAGGCTTTTGGGAAACAAGGAACTATGTATTTTTCCAACTTATTTTCTGTTTTGTCTGTTGTCATACAAGATTTTTACAACAATGTTGAATCAACATTGTATCAAACCAAAGGATTGTAATGAAAGTCATTGGTAAGGGAGAGAGATCTGTACAGTGATGCTGCCTCTTACCTGTCATTGACACAAGTAGATGTCACATGGACCAGTGCTAAAGTCTCTCTAAGTCCAAAATGAGCTCCAGAATCTGGAAAAACATCCTCAGGCAGGTCTGAAGTGTACAAACTGCTTCCTTGTGCAATTCTTCACATGGCAAGGCTTCTTTTTCAGATGTGCTTAAGTTTTTGGGCATTCAAGGTCATAAAAAAGTCTGCAGAAAGTGCAAGACTATATCATGCTGCTGGTTTTATGGTATGTCTTCATCAAAGTGAGGCATTTTCAAAGACTGAGACTAGATGTGGGTAAAACGAGACAAGAAATAGGAAAAAAACCCACCCATTTCTACGGTGTGCCTTGACTTCTTTTATATATGCATGTTTATACACGTGTCTTTTCTATGTGTGTGTATAGGATTAAACTGACCTAGTGCCAAAAGTCTTTGGGAAGTGTATCATAAAATCCATAGTTGAAAGGTTTCTGCCAAGTGTTAGAGGCTTTGGATGTGGATAATTTCAGGAGCTGGGAAGGAAAATGGCAATTAAGCTTTACTTAGCCTCCTCACAAGCTCTGCCTGCTATCTTTTATTTTATTTTATTTTATTTTATTTTTTTATTTTTTATTATTGCCTGGATTGTTGCCTGAAAGGAAGAAGGGGAAGCTGGTTATTTGGAAATGTTTTAGCTCTTTTCTACCTGTTTGACTGCCCGCTAATGGCAGAGGTGCTGGCAAATATTTACCATGAGCATGCTAATTGGCAATGCAGACACAGGCTTAACTGGGCTGGTGCAGGCATAGCAAGTCCAATGCTTTCTGGGAATCTGGCACTTACTGCCAGTACTTTTCCAGCGTGTATGTGCTCATATTTCTACTTAGGAGATCACACTAAAATGGGAGCCTGGACACAGTTCATCACTTAGTCACCAAATAATACAGTTGTAGTCCCCTGGTTATGTGCGCCCTCTGCATTACCTTGGGTTGGGACTGTCCCTAAAGCGTGCCCAATTTCAGGCCCTTATGAAAACCTGGTGAAACCAGAACCCCTTGGCTTTGCCTCAAGACAAAAAGACTCTGCAACAATCTTAGCTGGTGAAAATAACTGATTTTTTTTTTCCTCAGGGCTTTATTATTAGAAAGGACCTTTTCTTTGCAGTCTGTTCTCCCTCTTGAGTCTGCTAAGGGTCTCTTTTTTCCTTTTTTTTTTCCTCTTTTCTGAGCCGGACAATTTTCTGTTCAAGCAAATCACGACCCAGTTGAGTTGAAAGAAAAAGCAATTTATGTGCTTGAGAGTGTGTGTCTCTCCAGCCCCCAGGTGCTGTCACAACAGCCAGGAGGTATACTGGCACATGTGGCAGAAAAGAAAAGTCTCCAAGAAATTTAGCAATGATTACTAGGAAGAAGTCCTGTGCTTATGCCTGCAGAGGCATTTCGTTTTCAGAGATAGTTCGTTAAAAAAAAAAACAACACAGGAGATGATTTCTTTGTCTGAAAAATAGGATTTGCCCAAGTAAGAGGATTTGCCAAAGACTATGTTAATCTATTTGTTTTCAGACAGTAGTGTCATTGCATTGCCTGCCGTATTTGCATATCTTTGTGGCATATCTTTCAGGGGATTTTGCACAAACTAAAGGTGAGCTACGTGTGTGTTGTTGTTTTGGAAGTTCTGGGAATGACAGCACTGTATGAATGGGAATTCATTAGGACACCAGTGGATAGTGTTATTATATTCTGCAATATGAACTCAGCAAACAGGTGCCACCCCATCTGTAATCCTCCTCAGTTTAGGCTGTGACTGCAGAATGAATAAGGACTGGAATTAGCAAGTCATTAGAGCTGGGTGGGGATATGTGTTTGTGACCTTGCTTTATTCCACTCATTCAAGATCAAACCACTTGCATCCTCACAGACTTTATGTAGAAAACCATGGAACATAGAAATAAAAACAGTTTGCTAACTCTTAATGTTTTGTGTAGCATGTGATGCAAGTGTAGATCTAATACTGCAGGATTGTTTCCTGAAGTAATTATTGAGTTCGGGGAATTGCAGGAGCTCCCCAGCAGGAAGGTGAGGCACTCCAGCCGTATGGGGCTGTGGTATAACCGGAGATCTTCAGGCTTCAGTAGGTTACTTCTGATTTTTGCTCAGGAGAAAATGGGATCTCTGTGGCAAGATTGTTCTCTCCAAGTACCTCAGAATATTGAGGAGAAATTCAAAGTTGGAGCACTGGAACAGGCTGCCCAGAGAGGTGGTGGAGTCTCCATCTCTGGAGACATTCAAAACCCGCCTGGACGTGTTCCTGTGTAACCTGCTCTAGGTGACCCTGCTCTGGCAGGGGGGTTGGACTAGATGATCTCCAGAGGTCCCTTCCAACCCTATGGTTCTATGATTCTATGATTCTATGATCTGAATACTTTCAGCAGCCCCCTGGAGTTGTCCGAGTCTCTCCAGTAACTGTAGGAAAACCCAGGAGACACCAGATGGGTAGAGAGAAGTGCACGCATTTTTCTTTGTTACCCCACCTTGCACTGTGTCCCCAGGGGCTCACCTTCAGGTTTGAATATCAACTTTACATTTCTGTTTACCGTTTGTAGTCATTTATATGTTCCAAACTGTCCTGAAAGATGCCTGACCTTCTCATCAGTACCTCAAATTTCTGCAGAACAAGGCACCATAGAGGCTGATAGCAAAGAGAAAGAGAGAAGTCAGATGCTACAGCACCAAGGAATGTCTGCGCAGGACTTTGCAATTTGTTGGTTGTTGTTTTTTTTTTTTTTTTTTTTAAACTTTTCCTCCGCGGCCTGGTGTGATTAGGTGGTAATGACTATAGCTCACGCTAAATCCAGCCCTGTCAGCAATACTGAAGTTCTTGTCCCCACTTAAGACAGTTATTGATTGCTACTCTCTATCGGTGGTAGCAGTAATTATCTGTCCACAGGAACATGCAACTTTTCTTCTCTCAGGTTTCTTTATTTTTTCTTCCTGTCTGGGAGAGGCAGGGTGCTGGGGAGGAGGTGATGCCTCATCTCACTTTGCAGCCTCAAGAGCTGTCCACTCGCGAATCCGCAGCTGGCAGCAGCCCTGACTCCAGCCTCTGAATCTCCCTTCCCTTAGTGCATTGTGGTCACTGAGGGCTTGACCCTTTTGCTGTGGATGATGAATACCATTTGAGCTTGTGTGTGTGTGAGGGGAGCAACCATCCTTCTCAACCTACATGGACTTACTAATTATGATGTAATTTCTTTTGGTTATGGAGGACAAACTTGGTGACTCACCTGGTCTTTTGCAGGCCTATTTTCCCAGATAATTCTCATGTTTTTCTAATTTCTGGTCATAAATTCAAACAAATAACCAGAAATCAAGATATAAACTCGCCAAGATAGCAGTGAGTTGGATAGGAGATTAAATAGTTTCTAAATTTAGAGAGATTTATTCTCTCTCTTTGATTATTCACTGTGGTGTTTTGGTGTCTTGGGATGGATTTGTTGGTCTGCTGTGACACTGTTATTTGGATTTTGCTACTGCTCCAAGCAAGAAAGTCATTTAATGTATGGAAAACTCTGACTGTTATGTTATGGCTAACAGCGGAGCTGCCCTTAAGCTGTGAACAGCCATACAATTAATAGACATAAATTTCCTTATTCTAGGTTATGTTTTGAATGCAGATAGTAAGAAAAAAATCTGCCAGCTGGCTAGCAGTTATTTACCTATCTTCTCCTCTGCCAATGGCCTTTTAGGGAAAAAGCTTTGGACCTGCTTATTTTACTTCTGTACATTCCCATCATTCTGCAGGCTGGTCATACGAGGTACAGCACAGGAGAGAAGGACGGACTGTCCTCCCACACCGGACAAAGAAATATCATTGAAGCAGGGAATCATGTCTCTAGAATCGTAGATGAGCATTTAACTACATGTTAAACCATGAAGTGGTTGTAAGTATGACTTTGTTTTATTTCTTTAAATACAAAGAGGCTTAACTAACATGCCTTGTATAAAGCAGGGAGAAATTTTTGGTACAAAACTTCCTGGGATGGAGGTGGTTGAAACCCAACCAAACTTGAAATCAGAATATAGGACTTTTTCAGGACTGCTGTTTCATTTCATGTGTGGGCACTTATTGTAACCAGGTCAAAACACTGCAACCCATCTTCTGATTTGCCTCCCTCCTCCCCCTAATAAACTCCTATATTTCTGTGTCACCGAAGCACTCTGCAGTGAGAAAACTGTCCCACAGACAAGGTCATGTGCATGAGCAATGGGGAATTGGAAGGGTTGGGGGACGTGGAGCATAAGGGTGCTGAGAGAGTAATGTAGTATCTGCACTTGGAGAAACTTCATTCCAAATGTGCATTAAAGGGCAGAAAATATTTATGGTTATGTTGATCCTTGAGAAATATCAGGCATGGTAATGGTATAAGAGCTTTTTACAGGGACAATAAATAATATTTATTATAAATAAGCCTTGGAGCCATGAAAATCCCTCCTTGGCCACCTGAAAGCTTCTGTATTACCATTATTTTATAATGTACTATAAATAATAGTGTTTTTCTTAGACCAAAGCATAAAATACACATGAGGTTTTTGAGTGAAAGTCACCCTTTTTCCTAAACGGTAGTGAGTGGTACATTATTTATTGTAAGATTCAAATTATTCTTAATTTTTCCCAGTTTCTGAAGAGAAGGTCAGATCAATCTCTAATTTTGTAGTTGCAGATATTTATAAGCACAGAGAAACATTGGTGCAATCAATGGCATTTGAATGTCTGTCCATCAGGTTGAGTTATGTCTTTCCAGAGACAAAAAGCGAACAAATTTTTTCTTTCAGCGGTACGTAGAGACTGTGAAACACTTCAGAGCAGCACAGAGTTGTCCGTGAAAGCACAGCGTGTTTGTTTTTTCTCTATAGCAAAGTGATTGGTACTGAACAGCGTGGAAAATAGCTACCAGAGGGCAGAGCCCTTCGAGGTTTAAAGATGTGACAAGTGGGAGCAGAATTGTAACTCTTATGTGTGCATATACACTGCAGCACCTTCCAACCTCAGAAACATTATCACCATTGATACATAACTGTAGATACATTTATTTAGATATGGCAGCACCAGGCCACAGCTACCGCTATGGCTACTGGTGGCTATAGACAGTAAACAACTGGTCAAGATAAAATAAAGGATGCACATACTAGAAGCAAATATTACAGACCCCAACTAATTACTTCTAGTTTAGTAGAGCGTGAGGGCTGTATCTCCATGTTAAGAGAGAAGATAACAACAAACCTTGAGTCATCTGCTGGCTGCCAGCTCAGACCCTGTCAGGATCCACCTCAACTCTCCCGTCTTCTTTTGGCATCCCATAGCATGAAGAGCTTCCAGGAGTTTCTCTGTCCTTAAGATCTTTTTCCCTAGCAACTCTTCTTGACAAATGAAATCCCTAGCACACTGCCTGTCCATGTGATTATCTGGCAGCATGGGAAAAGGGAGTAAAACACACACTAAATTGCACCGTACCTTGCCGGGCAAAGTTTAATGTCATAACATTTTTTCCACAAATGTTTACATATGTATTGCAGTATTCATAGAACTGAAAAATGTCAGCTGTTGGCCAACTGAATGTATCATATCACTACTCTTCTCTACTCACATCACACTTCTAGGTGATGCTTCTGGCCATCAATACACAGTTTGTTTACTTTAGACTTCTGTTGAGAAACAGCAAAAGTGCTAGTAGCAAAACTGCTAGCAGCAAAATTGTTATTCATCCCAGGAGGGTGAGTCTGGATATGTCTGAACTAGTACACTGAGAAGTCCCAGGAGCTATTCTCTGGCCTTGAAACCAACTGGAATGTTTTGCCCGTGACCATACTTTTAAATTATCTTATCATTCAAAAAAGAGTGGCTGTATCCAGGTGGCCTAATGGGAATGGTCTCTGACTCATCAGAAACCTCAAATTGTCCCTAGGAGCTGCCTGAGAGGGTGTTAGTTGCCCCTGGTTCAAAACCATGTTAATAACCTTTCAACAGTTATGCACTCAAGAGGCTACAGTTATGTACCAAGATGCTGAAACTGTTGAATTTACTAGTTTAGATGTAGCCAATAACAGCTGGATGCCTCTGAAAATGCAGGTTTCGATATGAATTCCAACATGCAAGTCATGTTGGAGTGTGCCTGCACACACATATGCTGTCATATATGTGTAAAAGAGTGACTATGTTTATGCTGAGGTCTATATGTATTTTCTGGGTTAGCTGTTCCTACAAACAAGACAAAATAGTTAAGTTTCCCAGGCTCTTTTCTGGTTGCCCTATTCTGCTGGCTAGAGTACTGTAACAGAGATTGTTCCACCCCGTCCTTTAGATGATGATTTGGTGGAGGGAGTCCTCTGAACCAACTTCTCAGGGACTCTTTGGGGCTCCTGGTAGCTTCTGTGATCCAGGATTCGCGTGATTACAGCACCTACAGCTTCTAACCCCAAATTCTTGGCCAAGAGAGCAGCTTGCATGATTTTAGCACCCACTATGGCCTCCTGAGCTTGGATGCGTTGAAGCTCTGCCTCACCAGCACATCAGTAGAAGAGGGTGATGATTAGCTTAATGTGGTTTACTGGGGTGGTGTTCTCCATCTGGGCAACTCCTTTAGACACTTTTTCTTCTCTTTTGACCTCTATGGTTCCTTTCTGACCGAAGCATGTACATCCTGGACGATCTGGAATATAAACTGTAGGCTTCCTTCCCAGCTGCTGGATTCCCCACCTCTGGGAGACTCTCTGTCATCTGCTCAGGTATCTAAGTCTGGACAGATGAATTTCAGGCCATATGTGAAAACTAAACCCACAGCTTGCTTCTGCCCTGTGGGGATCAAGTTTAGCAGTGCTGTAACCAACAGTATACCTCCTCCTTAGCCCTCCCCACTACTTCTTTTCTTCTCACTGAGAACAGCACAACCTTCCCTGGACCTCAGCATTGTCTTCAGCTGAGGCCCTGCCCTGGGCTCTCTGTCAACCTCAAAGATTCCTCTTACCTAGTAGCACTAAAGTGCAGATGTCCTCCATCCCCTCAGTGAGATCTATACCTCATCCTTTCCTAACTCAACTATTGCAGCATCATCTCTTCTTGCTTCCTGCATTGCTCACATTTATCTACAACACTGCTAATTCACTGCTTTCCCATTTAAGAACTCTGGCCCTTTGTTCCCTCTCCATGTGTTATTCTTCTTTGTCCATCCTTTGTCCACTCTTCTTTTGTCCATTGTATCTGACAGAAACATCTTTGTTCTACTAGGAGGGCACTATTGTCTCCATCTTGAGTAGTAAATAGACAGTGGCAGGGCACAGGCAGAGGTGCAGAAGTAGGCTGCCTGCACTGTTAAACTGTTCAAACTGTCCCATGCACAGTTGTGGTTAATTAGCAGTCTCATGGGTAATTCCTGGGGCAGTTTGGAAATTAATATAGGAGAAGTTGTTAACCCTGGGCAGTTTGGGTATGGCCATCCTATTTCCAGGCTGAGTTTACCATTCCTGTGTGGATGTTACCAGACTGTGCCAACCTGTCTCAGGACCAGAGAAGGGACTCAGGACATCTGTGTAGTGCTTCAGGCTTCTGGAGATCAGAAACGGTGGTAGACTTCTACTGCAGAAAACTAAAGTGCATAGTAACGAGTAATTGAGATGTGTAATAAAATTGTATTGTAATGTGTTTTCTCCTGGGACTCACACTCCCACTGTGTTACTTAATTACTGCTGCTTAATATCCATGCTCTAAACAAGCTCTTGGTTCCCCTGAGATTATTTCAGTCACCTTTACCAAAGTTTAATGGTCCAGGCAGTGATTATAATTTTGTTATCTAGTAATTACTCTATAAAGTAATTGAGTCTTCAGACTTTAAAAATTCAAAGACATCTGCCTACAAGTTACCTTTTCATGAAGAAAGGAAAGATACTTTTCCAAAAGATTCCACAGTGCTATCTTCGAAATCGTACTGTTGTTATAATCTCTTCTCAGATAGCCTCAGATTTGTCTTTCCCGTGTACAACTTAATTCGTGTATTTCTCACAGATGCTTTCTTTGTCAAATACGTTGGCACTTGAAGTACTGTTATTGAATTAAATTTTTGCCTATAAAAGAATGGCTAGATACCTAAGCCTCCAGGATGAAAGCTTAAAAAACATACTAAGATGTAGGAAAGCATCTACTATGAGTAGCAAATTTTGTTACAACATGATATAATTATGGAGGTCAGCCATTTCTTGCCCTAGTTCATCACTAAGTCATATTAAAAAATGACTTTGCAAACACGGGGAATGTCAGACACTGCAGAGACTGCTGAACTGCAAATAACTTGTGTTTTCCAGAGGGCCTCTGTTTTCAGAGACATGTGAATGATTGAGTAAAGTTGTCCTCTGGTGGTTAAGATATCCAGTCATTTACTGCTAAGGACAGAACACTGGGCTGGGAGTCAGGAAACTTGGATTTAATTTCCAAAGCTGTGTCGGCCTGATGGATCACCCTGGGCAGCCACTCCGCCTTTTGTGCCTTATTTTCTCTCCTGGAAAACAGGAAAAGTAAGTCTGACCCTGATACCTATTGATGAAAAGCAAAGTATAATAGATGACCATTATTACTGTTACTCATAAAATGTTATCCTGTACTTCTTGTGCTTTATACAATTTTTTTTTTGTTGTTGGTTTTTTTCTTTGGTAGAGAAGTAATTTCAGGTCTCTTTCACAAAGTTCATGTGACACCATAACAAGAGTAGTCAGTTTTCTTCTATTGTTTGCTCTGCTTTAAACAAAGCATATGACTTTGAAGACAAAGCATACGGAATCAATCGTTCATTAATATGGTTATGTATATGTATGAAAACTTGTACCAATTACTATTTTATTACAGTGAGTACTTTTCCACTCTCTTTAGTTTTCTACACTAAAAGTAGTACTAATATCTAAAGACTACTGGCTGTATTTGCAAAAAAAAAAAAAAAAAAAAGGTATTTATACTCCCCATAGCACTAATTTAGCCACAGAAGTGATGTTAGAAAGTTCTTGATCACTAAAAAATATCATCAATATGCAGAGAAAGGATGAGATGGTTCTGGGAAGTCTGTTGCAGTCTGAGCTCTCTGTGCCTCCCATCTTCCTCTGCCCTCTGAGGCTGAAGAGGTGGAAGATAAATCACGAACTCTGGAGTCTGACCACTGAGGCAAGCTGTGAAAGCAACGTGGGCGGGTATCAGCACCTCCTCTTCCCCTCGGGTCTGGATCCTCCAGAGGATCTGTCCAAAAAACTAAAGAGGAGCTCTATGAGTCTGCAGAGCTCTTTCGTAATGACTGACAGATAGGAGTTGGAAGAGAAGAGAGAGAAGGTATTTTTCATGGCCTGGCTCTAACCCGGAAGAACTTGGGGATCAGAGAGAAATGTCTCTCACCCAAAAGGCACAAGTGGGAAGCTGATTTTAGCTTCTAAATGCAATTTTTCTCCCCCAATTAGGATCTTTTTCCTTTATTGTCATCTCCTCGCCAAAGAATTTTTTTCTTTCTTAACCAGCAGCAAATCCTTAAGGCTTAGGCAGTAGAATGATTGATGGAATTTGTCAGAGAAATGTGAGAAGTGCAGGGACTTTTGTGCTTCCTACATTTTGCTGGCTTTCAAAGTACTGTAGGTTCTGCACCGCTCTGATAGATACAGCTGAGTTTGCCGTGAGAAAATGCACAGCTGTGTTTCAGCTTTCTGTGCCGAGAGACAAGGGGCTGCAGAGCAGATTTGGTGTGTGTTACAGTGGTGCCTGGGAGCCCCAGCCACTGTCCCTGGAGTGGTTGTGGTAGGTATTGCAGGGACATGGTTCTTATTGTCACCTGGCCCTTCCTTGACCACTGTTTAACATCACACAAAACCTTTTCATTCCTGTGTCAGGCTGAGTGCGTAGGTGGGTGAAGCTTGTTTTGTACCAGGCAGGGCTACAGAGAGATCAATGGTGGTCAAGGACCTGCAATGCCCAACCTGGTCCTTGGGACTCCATGAGCTGCATCTCCAGTGCACGACTTCAGGATTTGAGTCAGGACTACTTCCTAGTGAGAGGGATGGGAGCTTAAACGTGCATCCTTGGGCCTTCTGTTTCCTCCTGTCTGGGTCTGAGCAGCTGTACATTCAGCATGCACGCCTTTTTGGTTACATCTCAGTCTCCCTGCTCTCTTCCCTCTGTAGATAGCATGGAATGGGCCTCTGACTCACAGTAGCTCAGATAATTGTATGAGTTACACAGCTAGAGTTGGAGGTGCCTAATTAACTACTCTAGAGATCTTTGTTAATTTCTCTGACCTCATTTCAACAGAGGAAGTCAAGCTGATACCTAAGTTAGAGCATTAGCCATTTCACTGAAGTCAATGGGTTGATTGCAAATGCTCATGAATGTCTCCCTGTGCATCCCTGCCAGGTGAGAAGGCAATGTCTCTGCATTCCCAGGCAGGAAGCCACAAGTCCTCAGTTCTCAGGACACTCACACAGGTATTTATATCTTTCAGTTGTTCCTTTAGACCCACGGAATGACTTGTGCTTAAAGTTAGGCATGTGCTTAAATGATCTGCTATGTTTTAAGCTCCCTAAGAGTAGTAAGTAATTACTCAGGATAAGGTCAAAGAACTCTTCAAATGCATTGAACTCAATAATTTGTGAAAATTAGGGCATTGTGGTGTTTGAAAGAACAAATAACATGGTAGATAAAGAGAAAAGTCTGTTCTCAAGGAGAAAAGATGTGTTGGAAACCGTTGTTCCAAAACTGGCTGCCTGGGTCTGCCTCCTTGTGAAGGCACCAGACACAAGTTGTTGCAGCAGCAACAGAGGAGAATATTAATCTTAGTTGGCCTCAGCGAGCTGGAAGTTTCCCATTACAGGTTTATTCAGACTTAACTCAAGATCTGCACATGAATTATTCAGGTGAGAGAGCACCATTTCAGTTAGAATAAACACCACAGGAAATTTTGTAACACTGCAACAAAATGCTGCAAGTGACCAGTTAACATAACAAACTGGTATGGAACAATATAATTGATGCTTCTGCATTTAACTACATCTTTGTGGTCTCCAGCTACCTGCTCTCTTCATGTCTTTAACCTTGCTAACATATCTATCAAAAGAAACTGAACACCCTATTACTTGATCCTTCCAACACAATTGTACACGAAAACACCACAACCAAGGAGTAGCTTTGAATTTACACTGCTTAAGCCCAAATGAGACGTCCATTGCGGCATATGAGGGAAGAAAGACTGAAGTGATTTCTTCTTTAGCTAATGCTTTTTCTCTAACAGCTCTGGAAATTCTACAGGGAGCTATATATTTCTATAGCATAAAAAAGTCATCAGGCAGGACGTATTAGAGCACATGCAGTGATCCTCAGTGATTCAGAAGCCACTTTATGTGAAATGAATTCAGTTTGAGCCTAAATAAAAGGTTTGGTTCAGTTATTGGAAAGTGAAGGTTATTATTATTATTATTTCACCTAGAATCTTTTAAGAACTAGTTATATTGTGAGTCACCTTCCCTATTTTGTGTTATTTTCCATTTTCATAGCACCTCCCTTCCTGACTTTAGCAAAGCAAGTTCCTAAGTACTGTGAGAAAGCCTGCGCTCCTAATGATAACACTGATGATGTTTGCAGAGCTGGGAAGCCTCATGAGAAAACTTGTTATACAGATCCAGAAGGATCAGATAAGCTGCTTCTACTTCAACGTGATCAAAAGTGGAGCCACATTTTAAGAAAAGCGCTTGATATGTGTTTTCAGACTTTTGAGTCTGTTTTAAGCACACTTAAAAGAGGCTCAGCTGACGCGAATCATGTTGAGGGAGCTCTGCCAGGCTACACCTGCTTAATACCTGTTGCTGCAAAGTTCTCCCAGTGCTCTTTAGATAATAATTCAGCACATTAAAGAACTTTGGACTACCTCAGTGGAATCGCCTAAATGATAATATATATGAAGATGACTTGGAACATCTGCAAACAAGACTATTTGTTTCTTACTTGGTGTTAGAAACTTGGAAGAACTTGGAAGAACTTGTCTAACTTGGAAGTTAGAAAGAGTGCAGAGGCAAAAAAGTGAGGAAAAAAAAGACACATTGCCTAGAAGCATACTTGAGAAATAAAATGAATGGAATTTTGTAGAATTCTCCACTCAATGCTTGCTTAAATCAATACTGGTAAGTAGTGACCGCTACACCTTCTAATGAAGAGAGGTTTAAAGAAGATTACCTAGCAATTTTTGTACAGCACTCACTTTATAATAGACAACACAACACTTGGAATAAGGCACCATGGTCTGCTTCCTTGTTTCTTGTTTGTTAAATGTTAGTGACCATTTCAACAGTTTTAAAATCAGAACAGGTAACATTTGCCTGTAACAAAGATTATAGATTTTTCCACTTACTGCTTTAGATTGAATACTTTCAATGTGTCTAGCCTTCCATTTCCCTTCTTAATGTGCTTTGCAACAGATGGACTGTATTAAGTCTATCATTTGGTGGATGTTTTTGATTACCAGCTAAGTAATTTCTATTGTTTTCTTTACATTCATGATCTCTTCTTTTAGTACAGTATACACAACCTTAAAACATGTTTTAGCAAATATGCCAGACTTCCTGGTTTTTGTGGTAACCTACTGGTTTGAATGGCGATCTAGTTTACTGCAGACACACAGGAATTCCGAACAGGCTTGATGACAACATCACTGTTTGCCCTGACGTGTTCTGAACATTTGTGTTCATGTGGGCTTTCCATGGGCAGCAGGTCCAAACCTCCACATTGTCCACAAAGCTTGGCTGCATAATCCTGAGCCAAAGGAAGTATTTTTGAATTCTTGCACTCTGTGTTACTCCATAATCCTTACTTTCTACATATTAATAATAACAACACTTGGATATATAATAGCTGTAAGTGTATGAAGGAAGAGAACATCTGTTTGGCTCTCCTTTATGAGGTTTTATTTATGGCTACATTGAGACTTGTGATAATTCTGTGAAGCTTTCACTGTAATTTTCATCAACAGCAATCTCCTGAGGCTACCAGATGTTTTGATGCCAGATCTTATCTGTGAAGACACCTTAACTTTATCTTAGTTCCCATTTCCATTCTGGGCTTTACATTCTAGTGTTTTTAATGAAACAAAGTTTTCTCATGCCATTGCATTTCAGTTGTATACAGTAAATTTGTACCTTGCTGTCAAAACCAGAAGAGAACATAAAGGAAGCGACTGGAAACGGGTCTTCCTTTAAGAGTGACAAAACAATTCTTCTTCCTTTTAAGTACTTTGTGGCTATCTCATGAAAGGTGCTATGTGACAGCAACAAGCGTTAAGGTACATGAGAAGCACTTGATACAGGTTTTGAAATTCTTGAGGCATTGTTACAGGCAGATACGCACCCACTTTCCCCAAAGTGTCAGTGCCAGAGGAACAGATAATAAGCCGTCGTAGATTTTTCCTAACTAGTTCAGTGTTCTACACATTGTTTAAACGTATGCTGAAGACTAAGAACAGAATAAACCTTAAGGAGGGGACCAGAGTAGGGAGAGCGTCCGGCCTCTCAGGCGGCAGCTGCTGGAGTCCTTTGGCGGGAGGGGGTGGCTGAGGCAGGGCTGGGAACAGGGATGTAGGTGACTGGAGAAGGTGGGAGCCCTTGGATCTATCTCTCCCTGCACTGGGGGAAAGGGGGAAATGGTAGTAATTAAAGACAATAAGGAGATAAGGAGGAACCCAGAGTTTGTATGGGCTCCTTCAGATGCTGCTTTCTGGTTTACTTGTGCTCTTTCCCAGCCATAAATACCCTCAAACAGATCCACCCTTTGACCACCCCAGACACCTCTTTTCAGGCACCACCCTCTCTGCTCCCAGTTTTTTCTTTACAGCATGTTTTTTCCCTTATATGTTTTATAGTATTGTAAGTCCTCCTCATCTACCAACAGTCTCTGGTTTGCTGGTTTTACATTGGACAGAGCCTAAGGTGAGACACAGAATGACTTAAAGCAAAGGAAGCTTCCCTGAGGCTCAGAAAGGTATATTTGGAGCCTGGTGCTCATGGAGGTGTTTTTGTTTGTCTTTTTGAAATAATTGAGGAGCTGCTCACACAGTAAAGCACACCTACTGCTGCCTTACAGCCAAAGACATTAAGTCTGTCAAGAAGACAGTCAGTATAGAAACCTTTCTTGTCCTGTGGAACTTATATAGTTATTTTCATAAATGTTTTCATTTATTATAATGGCAACACAACACCTTGAGGAAATGACGGTACACATACATTTGTACTAATAATTTTATCTGGTAGCGTGTTTAAGAGGAGTAGTTGAGGAATACAGTCTGGTCAGCAGAAGATAAAAATTATTGGTATGAATCAATAAGAATGTAAACCAATCAGATTGCATTTTACTACTAATGAAAGGTCTGCAGACATGGTCAAGAGAGGAACAGAAACCTAAATTTCAATGCAGGGCAATTTTAAAAATTGTGTAATTCCTGTGTTGTCCTCATTTTATTGCTGTGCTCTATACTTGTCTGTCTTTTTAGCAGTTTGATTCACCATTATTCTACACCCACTGTAATCTAAATAGAGATAAAAATACTGAATCTGTGCAAAAGTTCTCTCTCTTTTTTTTTCTGTCAGAAAAGCTAGCAATAACTGCAAGAATGTTCATAAATTTTATACCTTCTTTTGTAATTTGAAATGTCATCCAAAACTCTACTTATTTTCAGAAATATGAGGGATTTGGGGAAAACTTCTATTATTTTCTTCTGTCAACTGTAGGAAATTGAAAAGTGAAGCAGAAAAAAAGTTAGTTTTGTTCGTTATAAAGTTAACTATTGTAACTGTCTTAACTACCTGGCAATGCGTGCAGATTTGTTTAAAATAGACATGATCTAGAAATAATTAAAATGTAAAAGTATTTTGAGCAGTTCCATAAAACACAACATTTGTTAAGAGAATATGTTCTTTCAAGTAACATATTTGTATTAATTTAGGTAGGAAACGACTGGGAGTAAGAATTTGTGGCAGACGAAGTTAAAAGACCTGAACCATAAATGTAGCTCTGTTTTTTAATACTTCATGACTAAATTTTACTGCAACATCTCCAGCTGAAAAAACAGGACTATTAAATCCACACATAATTTGAACAGCTTCGAGACCACAAATAACAATGTCTAAATAATTAAAGGATGTTGGTGTTTCTATGCATCTGCATACCTTGAATTATAGGGTGAGAACAAACTGAAATCCTTCTTTCAAATTTCAATTTCGGCTGTTAAAGCTAGATTTAGCAGAGGGTCAGTGTTGTGAAAAGACAGGTGTGATCTAGAAACCGAAGTTTTCAGTTACTGTGTTACTAAGTAATATAGTATGTTTTGAAATAATATCAAATTTCCTTTCGACTTAGTCCGAAAACTCATACATTGTCCTCAGTTTTTGTTCTCACAGAAGGCTAAATTTGGAAGGTGAATCACCTGTTTCAGAAGGAAGTGATGATTTGTTAGAGACTCTGCATGTTTCTTGAGATAAAACTCGATGCTTCATGTTAATTTAAATGCATTTATCAATAAAGGTATCATCTAAAGCGCTTCTACCCGTGAGAATGGAGTGGAAAAATCTTTTCAAGCTCAATAATGTTCCACGGGGAGTGTCAGAAACTTCCTGTATTTTCACAGTTTCCCCCAATGGCCAGGATTTACTGACACTGGTGAAAAAGGAGACCCAGAAACCACGACAGCAACGTGTCATGACAATGAACTAACAAGACACCAAGTTCTCTGTATCAAAACAGAGGCGAGGTATTACAGGTATGTGCACTGAAGATTAAGAGATGGGAATGGACAATATAATAGAAACTAAAATGGAAGAAATAATCCAACTGCTTTTTAACTAGTCAAGACTAACCTAGAGAAGTCAAAGCTTTCAAGTGCAGCTTGGAGTTTGGGGATGGACCAATTTCCGAGGATCTTCTGTTTGGCTTTGTAGCTATCATCTTGGCTGTCTTGCTGACGAGGCACATTATACGCCTTTGTCAGTGTCAAAATCTGTATCAGCCTCTGCAGTGATCAGGCTGCGCTCACTGCGAACTCGACAGAGTCACCTGCACCAGCACAGCTGGTAAAGCCCTAAGCTAAGAAGTCTTCTCGTGACAAAATTACACGTTGTAAGGGAGTAGGTGCCCTCGGATGTACAGCCTTCCCTCAGTTTCTGCTCACAAAACAGGAAACGACTGGCATGTTCAGCGGCAAAATAACAAAATTCATTAAAATTGCCTGTAAAAAAAATAGAGTTGTAATCTAAAAATACAGTTAATGGAAGTGAATGAGCTCTTTAGCCCCATTTTTCTAGCATGTCGTTTCTATAGGCTCTTCTGTATGAAATTAAATGCCTGACTTGCATTGTTTTTTCATTGCATTTCTTTAAGATGTGGAATGGGAAAAATGAAGGGCAATTTTGAAATTTGTTCATCTTTAAATGTTTAGTATGGTTCCACTCCCCATAATGTAATTGAATGTCCAAATATAGGTAAGAAGGAAGTAAACATTGTTACTCAGTCTCTTAAAAATGAAGGTGGAAAATGCAATGGCAGTTTTGCTGAAGTCTAGTCTTTTACACTGAGAAAATAAAAGGGACAGTTTTGTTTCAACCCAGATCCAAAGACTTTGAATTACTTAGTTAATTGGAAACGCTTAACAGCAAATGGTGTTTCCTAGCAATTCCCAGGGTGTTGTTTGGGAGCGCACTCTTCCCTGTGAGCTGAGCTCCCCAGAGGACTACACAGCCCAGGACAAAATGAAGAATTCCCCTCTGAACAATGTTGTGTTATATGCTCTGAAATGAGTATAATTATGGAGAGAAAGTTTGATGAGGTGGCTCCTCCTATAAAGCATTGCAATTTAACGTACTTAAAATTAAAGGTTGTGCATCAGCCCTGGACTGAACCGGAAGCTTTCTTTTGCTCAGCACTTTTGAAATGAAACATTTCAGCATACTTGAACCAAAACTATTGGATTTTTTCAACTGTGTGAAAACATTTGATATTCTAAATTTTGTCTAGGCAAAGAGCAAGTGTTGAAATACGCATCTTCTACTGGGCTGGAAATTTGAAATTCAGTTACTGTTAGGTTGGGAGGAAATTCTTGTTGGGATATAGTGTGAGCTATAGCGAACCTACAACGTGAGTAAAATTCCTGCTGCAACATATCTGTATTTGTACTTCTCACTGTTGTACAGGGCAAAGGAGAGAGTTCAACAGTAATGAGATTGTGTTCCCCAGGAAAAGGCATTCCTGGCTCTGGGCTCAAACGTTGAAGGGGCTAAATGCGGCATTTCTTTAAACCCATACACGGAAGGGCAAAAGTCAAGTTTTGAGGATCAGCTGTTAGGCCAGTGATGAATATTTCCTGCAATATGCAGGACTTCCCTCAGATCTGTCCATTGGAGCAACCCTGAGAGGATAAAGTGATTTCAGAACTGAGTCAGCATCAGAATTAAGAACTGACCCAAGGATATTGGATTCCCCTTGGCTACCATCACTACTAAACTGTGCTCTTGCCCCATTAGAAGACTAAAGGAAGTCCATTTCAGTATGTTTTGTGCAAGTGCAATGGAAGTGCACTCCTTCCAGGTCACTAAACACTGAAACTAGTGGAGCTATCCCCGACGACTGCTAAGTATTTATAAAGTCCCAAGCACTAAAGCAACTGAGACTATGGCAAGCAATTTCTTGCCTTTGAAGTGTCAAGAAAAGTACCCTTGTTTAAATTGTCCTCAGGAATACCACTCTATGTTTCAGTAACTTGATTTGTGTTCCATACAACCAAGAAGCAATGTTCTGATTATACCTGTCAAAACCAAATTGTATTAATAAAATGACACTTTTTACTGCAAAGGTAGCTGGTTCCAAAGCGTTGTTAAATGCCAGGTACTTCACTCTCAAATGATGCAATTGAGCATAAGGCCATTGATTTAAATGAAGTTATGCTAATTCAGATCAGTTTAGTAATTTGGTCCCATATATTCCATTATCAAAGAAAAAAAATACAGATTTGTGGAATTATTTTCTTTCATATCTCCTCAATTGCTCTTCTTTGCTGGATTTATGAGTAATTGACTCATAAACCAGTCTGAATTAAATTGAATGTAATTATTGAGTACTACCTTTGCATCTGCAGCTCAGAGATGGTTTTAATGAATTATTCTGCTGTTTTTTCAGCAGATGCCTCATCATCTGTTAACTTCCCTGTTTCTTCCCACACATGAACAAATAGATTTGGGAGCACTCTGTGGGCACAGAGGTGGGCCCTAAACCACCAGATTCTCCACTGGAAGGCATGGGCAACCAGGTACATTGTTCACCAGGAAAATTATTGGAACTTGTTATCACTGTCTTAGAGAGAACTGCCCAAATGAGCAGTGAGTAAATATCAACTTCAAATGCAGTAACTAGTATTTACTTGGGATAATGACTTTTTTTTTTTTTTCTTCTGTGAATATTAAAATGCTGCAGCCAGAATTTGAATCTTGGATACACGCTGAAATAATTTTTAAATGATCTGTTCGTTGTAAAAAGAAGACTGTAACTAACAATCATTTAGTATTTGGAAAGTTTCAGAATAGTCTTGATGCTATCATATTTAGTTTAAAATATGCCACAAGGCAGAGCTGGCTTCATTTCATTTTCATGTGGGAAAAATATTCCAGAGATTCAGAGAGTTTACTATCAAGTAGATTTACCCAAATATTCAACCTACATGGGCCTTCTCCAAGCTTTATTCCAATTATTTGGATTATAACTGTAGCTATTACAAGTTTAAATATTCAATTCCAAGTCAAATTTTAAAACAAAAATGGAAATAAGAAACATAACTCATTTAGCTTTTAAATATGGTGGAACAGAAACTAGTGACAGAATTTTAAAAACTAAATATGTGGCTACTTAATAACACAATAAAGACAGATTATGTTCATATTTTTATTGATTCTTCTACTCATTTTTCCGCTAATCTAAGAAGTGTTTTGCATCTGATGAAGTTGCTATCACAGTGTGTTGCAACACAGCATGCCAGAAACAAGTAGCAAAAAGTGAAGTGACCCCAAACCTACTATCCCCAACCTGCCAAAGACATGCAAAGATACTGAAAAAAAGAGAGAAGCTTTGTTTTGTATTTCTGCTGGGGAGGATAAGGTACAATAACTTTCACAATTGTGTTATATGTCTGAAACTCAAGCCAGATTTTGAAAGTCTTAGAAGGTGTGCAATAGAATATAGTTTGGAATAAATGTGGCATATTTAGGGACTGTGATGACACAGATAGATATGATAAAAAATGCTCCCTTGTTTTCCAGACAGGTTGAAAAAATACATTTCACTGAATGACAGTCACTAATCATATAAGTGAGGAAGAGAAGCCTAGACCTTTTTTACAGTTAGGGTAACATGGCAACATTTCTTTCACGTGCAAGTCTGTGAAAACACATAATGATCAAAAAAACTTTAGATTAAATAGATGCTAGTGCATTGCTTGAAGATTGTATGGTGTCTGGGTTTTTTTTTGCTGACAGATGCATGATGAAAATCCCCACGGGTATCAGGAGCTGAGGGAAGTAGCTCTCCTTTGGAGGCAATCAACTATATATCAGCTCTTACTTGGACAGTCTTTACTAAAGGCCATTCTTTTGCAGTGTTTTAAGGATAAAAGAGAGGTCACACAAACCGTAAATGATAACTTGCCAAGGTTTTCTAGGTACAGGTTTAGTATATTGAATAATGCCTACACAAAGCCTCCTCGTTTAGTACATTTGATGAAAGGATGTGAAGAACAGTTTCCCCTTCTCTGGCTTGTCATTTTTTTTTTTGTCAGCATTTTTTTCATACACATTTGAAATGCTGGGTTTATTTATAATGCTTTAAGAGAAGTAAAGTTCTCTGAACAGCTTGTTTTTGGGGCTACTCTATGACAGATAAAGTTACCGCTATAGAACACCCTCTTCATAATGCAAGAGCACACAGGGCCTGTGTCGTATGACTCAGGAAGAGGTTTATTCATTTGTTTTTATCAAAGTAATGACTGAGATATAATGGCTTGACCGAAGAAAGAAAACATAGAGTTAGTGTTACAGCTAGTATTACAGCTAGGAAGGTTAAACATAATGCAAGTTGTTTCTAGATTATTTGGCAATATTCAAAAGTGGAATAGAAAAGCAAAATAATCTTGCTGCTGAAGCAAGAACGGATGAAAAAGGCAATTAAAAGTTGGAAAGCTGCAGGACAAATGACTATAATATAAACAAGAGTTTTCTTTTATGATTTTTAAGGGACTAGAGGGAAAACAGCCATTACAAAATCCATCACACTCATTAGAATACTTAGTCAGGAGTAATGAATATCCAAGAAGTCACAGCAACTTTCTAAAATATCAGACCATGACATAGTACAGACTGTGGTCTAAAAGCTGTTTTCCAGAAAGACCACTGATGGGAAGATGTTAACAAGAGGCAGTGTAGTAGATTCAGAAAGTCAAATTCACATCCTTAAACCACTTTTTTTATCCTACACAAGTGTGCAGGCAGCATTACCACACAGAAGAGGTGTTTCATACCCAATTGTGCAATAGACACAACAGAGAGTACAAAGCCATGCAGGCTCGGGACCTCTTCTGTTACAAAACTGTCCATCCATTATTGCATACAAGAGAACCATGGTGAAAATAAAAAAAAGGTAAATAGATAGAAGTCTTTTGAAGCAAAAGGATGCTATAGCACCAGCTGTCCAATAAGCTGTGTAGGAAATGACTTCATTTTAAGTAGCGCGGATTAAAATATGATGTGAAGTGTGTTGGAGTGACCACACGATAGCTTTGGTTGCTTTTGGCTCCTGAGTTGCAGTGATAAATATTGCAATGTGTTTGTCTAGTTCTTTCTGCTTTTCATCATAAAACTGTCTTTCATGATGCGACCTGGTTTACAAAGGGCGCATTTTTGTGAGGTGTTTTCTGTTAAGGTAGGTTGAACCTGTCCCTGTAATCAGAGTCCTCTTTGACTCTCCTTTCTGAAAATACTTGAAGTGGTCATTAGAAAAAAGCAAGTTGTTGCTTCTGATGCATTGTAGCAATATAGCTGTAGCAGCCTGCATGCAGGAATAAAATAAAACAATACCGTAATTGCATGCAAAAAAAAGAAGCAGGGGACCAACATACTTAAAAATGTATTTTCGTAAAAAAATATCTCAAGGAAAAATTGAAGTAATGTAATTCCACCTCCTGTCTAGTCAGGCTGCATTTCAAACCTTGGAAATGTAGAACAGACACTCAAAAAATATTTCTCACACATTAGGCTCATGAGAAAATTATGAGAATGTCAAATCTCCAGAAGAGGAGCTGTGAATCACAGCCTGTAATAGACCAGAGAGCAGAAACTGTGGAAAGCACTTTTGCTTGGGATTTGCTGTGAAGATGGTCATGCTCATAGACTAGCTCCTTAAAGAAACTCAGAGTTTCTGTTTTCTCAGGGGCTGTTTCTTCTTCTACCTTGGTTTTATTATTCTGACATTCTTATTCATCTCAATTGCCTTTCACTTACTTAGCAGGGAGAGAAGAGGTAAGTCAGGATTTCTAAATTATCTGTCAGGGAGAGGGAAATAAATAGGCAGACTGTCAGAATAGGGAATAGAGTTTTTCACTCTTTTCAGGTTCAACTGCCAAAGCATGGAACCAGTGCTGATGTTAATATGTTAGCTGCAAGTTTAGGAAAAGAATCAAAAGATAGAAGTCTAGATTTGGAGCTGTGTCAAAATCGACTTGGTACTAGAGGAAGACTGGGTCAGAATAGGCAACTGGCAAAGTGCCTCTTCAGCTTAAATTATGGAAGCTGAATGGCTATGGTGACAAATGCCACCAGGGTGTGGCTTCCAAGAGACTGTGTCCCAGCAAGAACTGGTACATCTAGAAACGCACTCCCTGGGGTCAAGGAAGCTGGATAAACTGCAACGTAGCAGGCAAGGTGCGGTCCTGTTTGGTAACTGGCAATGGATTGGGCAGCAGGCCATACAGCAATTGTTACTGGGCAAGGTCTTGAGGGGTTACGGTGCTGGCCACAGCAGGAGTAGGAGTATAGTCGAGTCTGAGAAAATTAATTTTTAATGTAATCAAACATTCATTTTTGATTTAACTATCCTGGAACAACGGCCAGCCATGAAAACCAAACAATGCAGCTAAGCAGAAGAGAGGTCACACTAGGAATGGGACAGGAATTAAAGAAAGGCTGTGCAGCCTATAGCATGAAAATTAAAGAGATAATTGTAATTTACAAGCTGTGGGCTAGATAAGAGTATAAAATTCTCCATTAACTGTATTTGGGTTTAGCTCTACACTTTTGAGTTATTATTTGTGTTTTATGCTTTCTGGTTCTGATACAACTATGTCATCAAATATTCATGCATTAAAGTAATTTTTGTTTCTGGGATGGACTGTCAGTGTTTCAGCAAGCCAGCCAGGCTGCTTCCAATGCCTGCACTTTATCAGAACGCTTCGGGAGAGACAGTTTCTCTTAAACTGTCTGTATTTCACACCCTCTTAAATCATTAGGACACTGGTTTTTCTGTCTGCCTTGTTCCGCAGCTACGATCCATCTGGCAGGGGGATACTCACTGGCAGGCGTACGAGGGAGTTATCTGCAGTGAATGGAAAAATATTTTACGAGTCTTTGATGTTTGTAGACAGTTCAAAGTTCCTCCCATTTTGAGTATGAATGAATGGAGGGAAAAGGGGGGTCAATGTCATGGGACTGAAAATATTCATTGATTTAACAGCCACAAGTGCATGCGGAGACTGCTCCTCCCATCTCCCACAGTTTCCCTCTGGGGAGAAAGCTTATCGGCTTTGTACTGAAGTGGAGCTTTTTCGGAGAAATCCATCGCCATGTGTCACTGTTGAATGTTGGATGTGGAAGGGTGTTAACTGGGGTACAGTCAAAAGCATCCACAAGAAAGAAGTGTCTGGTCCTAATCTGGTGAAACATGTTCATTAATTTATCTAGTTTGGGATTCAATCTCTATGAGCAGAAACAATATTGCAACACTCCACGATTAATTGCAAGTATGCTTGGGATAATAGTCATCTTCACAAAGACTTTTGCCTAGTCCCTCCATGTTAAAGGTCTTGTGTAGGCCTTATTTTCATCCTCTTCATGAGAATGCCACCGCACCTGGCACTTCTAGCCTATCTATGTACCTCAGGAAAGTAAAGAGTCAAAGATTTGTGAAGATGCCCAGTTCTCTGGGTTGCCTTTCTCATGCATCCGCAGAAAATCTTTTGCACGATGATCAAGTAAGTCGTTGTACATACCAAATCCAGGCACATTTGAACAAACTGAGATTACCAGCTGTGGTCTTTCTGATAGCCGACCCACCATGAAAGATCAAGCACGATGCATATCTTATTAAGACACATAAAGACTGGGATGTGAAACTTTTTAAGTCAGTAACAAACTTGAATAGATGATTGGGAGAAAGCACTGGATATATATTATTAAAGGAGAGAAATTTACTAGATTTTTGTGTTATTAAGCAATAGGGAATGTATTTAATGCAACAAAATGTATTTGATCAAATGTATTTGATCCTAAGTTCAGGTCATTGGATTAAGGTTGACAGTGATAAGAAAAATACCCTTGTTTGCAGGACTGGAAAATTTTTTTGAACACTGTGCCTGGTATTGGGGAAGATGTGTGTCAGACACAGCTTTGCAGTAAAAAAACGTGAGTCTTCAGAGAAAGCAGACTTATTTCCTTACTGTTGCATTAGCAATTGCTTTAATTCATATTGTAAATTTCTTCTTTTACTTCTGCTTGATTTTCACAGTAATATTAATTGTGAAAATAATTCCTTCCTTTACAGATTTGCAGATGGTATAACGAGGTGTGATCTGGAAAGACTCTTGGAATGCAGGATATGCCACTCACCTCCTCTATGAACATGTTGGTGGTCTCCAGAGAGGACAAATGAGAAAAAAAGTAGCTACTTCCACTTGCTGCTCATAGAGGCCAGATGGCCAGATGTCTCAGCCACCGTTTGTGGTGGACGGTTAATTTGAGTCAGTGACATGCTATGCTAGATCTGGGTTGGATTTAATAGCCTTGTTTCTGTAGGGAAAAAGAATCTGTGACTCCATCTCTCCTATGCGTGCCAGGGTCTAGTAGACCTATGTAGAGCTATGGCTGGGCAATGATGTGCTTTAGTAACCTAAGCACAAAACCGAAAAGAAATAATGATTTTGGGCAGTGACTCACAGAAACTCTGTGAAGGCATGTCCACAGGATCAAGAGAACCTTGAGCTAAGAGAAATCTCTTGCCTGCTGCAAACCATGGCTGTGCTGTTCCCCAGCTGGCTACATTCAAACGGTGAGTGTCCCCAACTTAACTCATGGGCCTGAAAGCACAGTTTATTTAATGCAGAAACAGTGCAAAAAAAGTGAATACCATTGCTTTATTTTTGAGTTGTGCTTGGCCTCCTTCACAATTTATGTCTTTGCTGTACAAAGCCAGGGTGGGATCCAGCTGCAGCACGGACAAGCTGTTGTATGGCTGGTAGCACAAACCACTGTGAGCTGAGCTGGTAAAGAAAATTTCTGGCTGGTTCTCCCTGGTTATCCTGGCAGGCTGCATGTTTGTCAGTTTCAATAAGTCTAAGATCTTTAAATATTTGCTTGGCTCTTTGCTTTCCTATTAGAAAATGGTAAGGCAGTTTGTCTCTAACATCTGCCAGGATCTCTTCAACTTGTGAGGATACCTCTCCTTAAATTGCCAAGCACATTCTTTACTGAGAGGGATGAGGAAGAGGTCACGCTGCTGTAAGGCTGAGCCAGAACCTCAGATCAAACAACGCTGTGTTGGCGTTGAAGCTACAGGATCATCCTAAGGTCATAATTTCAAAGTGGCTTTGAGGAGTTATACTTTTAAATCCTACTAAAAATTAGCAGCCTTGTTAAACACCTGTATTTCCGTGGTATTTTGGAAACCATAGTGTCAGCCAGCAGGAAGGGGAGCTGTCTCCTTCCTGCGGGAAGGACGGGGTCAGGCGGGGGCTAACGGGGGCGAGCAGGAAGAAGGTGGCCAGCACCATCACAGCTGAAATCCTGCCCCCTAAAAGAAGGTTGCTGCTTCTGGCAAAGGAATATGTTGTTGTGAGTCCCCAGGAAGAGGAGGAGCCCAGAACCAGATGGGAAGAAAGGGCAGGGATGGTGGTAAGGTGGGATGGTAACTGAAACTGGATGAAAGTGGGAGTGGGGAATGGCAAAAGTGTCCAAACTGAATGGTGAACAAGTGAAGCACATGAAATAAAGTTCGATATTTCCTGGGCAGAAGAAAACATTGGATGATCTACCCTGTTTGAGCAGTATTAGAGTAGCTGTCGGTCATTACTGGAAAAGGTCTGAAGACTACACGTTGACAAGATATTAATGCTAATTTTATTTTGTGCACTTACATTTTAAATATATATATTTATATAAATGCAAAGTTGCAAAGAATGCATGTGTCTGCCAAGTGTTTATGCTTCAGCAGTACAGTCAAGCTATTGAAACCTTCATCTCCTTGATGCCACTAATTTAAAGTGTTTATTCTATGATTTAGAGCCTTTGTTCATTGTATTAATGTCAAATGCTTTCTCAGTAATCACACAACTACAGGGGAGATGGGGGAATTCAAACATGTGAGGTTCAATGAGTCCTGTGAAGAAAAGAAAATTGTTCTTCTGATGCAGATTTGACGAAAGATTAAAAAGGACCACAGTGCATGCAAAATGATTACGTTCTCTATTTACGGCTGGGCAAATGGAAAATAATACCTTACTGAGAGCATACCAAGTACTGGGATCAGATTCGTCAGTATGCTCTGGCTGCCCAGCGCTCTGTCAGAATGTACAGCTGGTTTGTGTTGTTGAAGCAACCGAAAGCAGCCAGGAGTTACAGGAGAAACTGTTTTGTCATGCGCTTTTTTATTATTGTTATTTTTAAAGGTAAAACAAAAAAAAAAAACCCAAAACACTTTCATGCATTGCAAAGCCGACACCTGCTCTATAGTCAATTTGACATGACAGACTGACTTTTCAGAGGCTGCTACAGTTATTTAAAAACAAGCTACTCTTGAGTATAATTGCTGTAACAAGTGTCCAGCCACAGGCCATACTCGGGGCTGTCATTCAGCATCTCTCCGCAAGCAGATGGGGGCAGGCGAAGCCGGACATACAGCCAGGAAACGAGCAGTTCGACCCCTGGATTTGGTAAGTTAATTTTGGGCCAGAGTCCCTGCTGTTATCCTGCCCTTTCTGTGCTGCGTGAGGGAGCTCCCCCGCCACGGGACAATTCACGTATTACATCAAGTTCCGTGCCAGTCCCTGAAATGCTGATTTAACAGGTACAGAAACCACGTCTGGGAAGGGGTTAGCTGCTTTCAAAGTATCGACCTCTCTGACATGCTGTGGCAAAAGCGGCACCTCGGTCACAGTTTCCATCTCCTGCAGCCCACATGCATGCTCTAAACGCAATTTGTGGTTATGGACGGATGATTATATAAATGAAAACCCACGGAAATATTATAATTTGTATTACTGCCCTAGCTGCTCAGGTTTTCTCTCTGAAACCACGGTTGCCTCACCTGCCAGTGGAGATGCTTGTGTGTGTGCTCAGACTTGCTCCAATTCAAACGAGTTTGCTTGCGCACATGCTGTGTTTTGACTGCTGAAAGCGACCCAACTCATTTTGACTAAAACAAATGATGGACTGATTGCCTCAGAGAGGTCGGTCAGCAGATGCGACTGAAAAGTGCCTTCCAACTGAGGTCAGGCGGGAGCTTTAGCCTCTTTAAGCAGCACACTGGCGGGAAGGCAATGTGTGTACTTTGGCTGGGCAAGCCTTCTGGGGCACGGGCTCTCATCTGCTCATCTGCACCGTGCCAGCCGCCGGCCTCTGCTTGGGATTCAAAGCCTTGCTCCAACAGATGTAAAGGCAAACAACGTGGTTCCAGCCATCAAGCAAAAATCTGCCTGTGATTATTTCTTACTTTGTTGTTGCTTTGATATTGACTTACCTCCACACAGAGACGAGCGAAAGAGAACATTGTCAAACCACACTGGAAAAATGCAGTAACAGGGGTGGTTGGTAACTGAATTAGGACTGGGGGAGCAAGAGAGCCATAAAGAAAATCCCCAGAATGGGCATTTTAGTTTAATCAGAGCCATAGTATCATCTCCTGTAACAGATACCTGATTATGTGTTTAAGAGATTTTACAAAATTTTTTTTCCAGTTGGAGCCGTTTGTTTAGTTTTCAGATTTACAAAGAGAAGCATGTGCTTAAGAGCCCCACTTTTTCTACACCTGTTCCTAAGTTCATAAACTCAAATTCATAATGCACACAGTACCATCCTGGTTAGATGAGACCTACCTTGGACGTTTAGGAAGTGATCAGACTGTAAAACTGTCAAATAGAGAAAATCTGGTTCTCTCTCTTGTATTTGGCACTAGAATAACAAGGATACTGATATTGGTTGATATTATTATAGGCATGCAGACAAGAATATTAAATCTCCCATTATTTTTTTTGTTTTTGTTCTCGCTGATTAGTGAAAATGGAGGGTGAGCTATGACCTAGTGAGGCTTCAGATCTGACCAGTAATCGAGACAAATTCCAGACACGAAAGGACTGCCTCATGTTTAGAAATCATTAAAGGCTGAAAAATACTCTCTGTGAGGGAGCTGGAATAAAACAGTTCTTTGGAAAATAAACAAAAACATTAGAAATTGCTTTCAGAAGTTCTGCTGAGAGGTTGATTGTGCAACTGCCATTTTTGTAAACATTTAAGTTGTTTGAATTAGTGTCTTGACCGCAGCCAATGGGCAACAAAGGGCAACTGATCTTGCTTCCAGCTGTGCGCTGATCAGTGACTTATTAATTGGCTTTATAACATTCAAATTTGGGGCCTATTTTTAACTAAGCAAAATGGAGTTATTGCTGGTATTACTACAAATGTATGCAAATGAACAAACATTACCTTTCATTGTATAAAATTTGTGAGTGCTTTTGTTGGTATTTTATGATTCATTCTTCTAGTACCAGTGCATGCAGCAAGTCATGCCTAAGAGGGGTCCATTTATTTTGATATTTGTTTTCTGTTTTGTTTTTCCGTAGTTAAGCTGGGGCGGGGAGGGAAGTCAGGTTTCTTACCAAGCCGTGATGAAAATGAGTTGACAGTGTATTTTTTCTTTGGTGCACCTTCAGAGAAACACTGACAGGAGCATTTTATTCGGGGAGAGAACCTTATCAGAGCTTTTGCAAAGCAAAAGTGCTGCAGTTCTCAAGGGAGATGATTAAACGGGGGGCATTAATCTCTTTCAGAAACAGAAAAGACTTGATACACTACAGCAGCTAAGGTAAGAGCATTCCCACCTCTTTCCTGCTGCAGGTTTTTACTTAGTTCCCTTAGTTCCTTCATGTAGTAAAAATACCCACCACCTTTTGGTAGGTGCAATTGAAGTGGGAGAACTTGAAATTCAGCTGTGTTGGCTGAATGGAGGAGCTGGTAACCTGTGATGGCAAAGTGGGCCACCTGGCTGGTGGCCGCTTGGCTTCCACGCTATCAGGCGCAGTGTGGTGCCTGTTTGTGGGGCACAGATGGGGTGCTGCAGCACGCGGGACTATTCTGCTTCCCTGCCTCCTGACGGATGTTACCCAGGAAAGAGCTGAGACAACACATGCTCAACACACGTGCTAGCTGCCTCTCTGTCACCATGTAAGACTGTCTCGCTGTTCAGCTCACAGAGTGTTAATGTGAATTTCTCTGGAAATGCTGTTCTTCTGGGAGCAGGAGAGAAAGCAGTACTAATACAACATTTTTCTTCAGCCTTTCCTCTTCTCTTGTACTACCTTCTTTAAAGTGTTACCGTTTTTCCAGTGCCTCTTCATAACTCTTTTCTACAACAGGAGAAGCAAATCTCTGCATAATGCTGTTCCAATTTCCCTAACCGTCAGAAACCTTCCAGCTTTCCCAAAACTACAACCCAAAATTCCATTATAATTACAGTGACTTCCAAAAGTGTTAGTTCTCCTGCTGCATTACCTCCGGGTATAATGGTATAAGGAATATAGGAAATTGATTATTTAGTTTTTTTGTACAAGAGTTATATGACCCGTAGAAGACACAGGAACTGAACTACACACTCGGTTCACTTCTCAGCGTGTTACCGCTCTGGCCTGGGGCAAAGACCCAGACCTTATATTGAAGAACAGTCTGGAGAGGGAAAGGCAGAGGCAGGACCCTAAGCCATTTGGTTGAGGCGACAGATCAGTTTTCTTGATTCGTGCTCGGCATCAGCTTATCATTAGTTCGCTGTATAGCACTAATACCTCTGTAACGTTTTTAATAATTAACCCACAAAGTTCCTCTACAAGCAGAAACTCATGCAAGTAGGTATTTGAGATAGATTCTTGCCTGCTGTGAAACCGCGGTTTTAACAGAATCAAAGAAACTCTGCAGCACAGCCAGCTACTGGTAGCTGTGGGCAGCTTATGCTGTAGGTCCCGGGAAAGTCAGTCGTTGCCTAAAGCAACGATCTGCCTGGGAGGGCAAAATGATCACATGTATGGCTTCAAATACCTGAAATTCAATCTACCATATTATAAATTTCAGCTGTTAAGGAAGTTTATGAATATGGATTTAAAATCATACAATAAGTGGAAATACGGTATAACACTGGCCTCTGAAGCTAGTGCAGGCTGCTGATATGTTTTCGTTCTTTGGAGGTTGTATTATTAACTTGTTTTTATCCGGATAACATGATGATTAACAGGTGGAACGAACATAGATGAAATATTTCCACAGTTACTAGAGTACTATGAATTCCGTTCATCCACCTTCACATTAAGTTTGGGTTTGATTCCCACAAACTTTCAGCTCTTGCAGTTTCCTGAGAAAATGTTTCCAGACAACGGATTTCAAAACACATTTCTGTAATTTGTCTGAAAGTGCCCATGCACTCTTCTCCCTGGGTAGCAGACAGCATCACGCCTGCAGGCCCAGCTCAGGGCCAGCCTGACAGGGAGGAAGAGGAGGCTGCGAGTAGAAGAGAGACCTGGGAGCCAGACTGGATAATCAGCTGGGCATGGTAATATAATGCCCATTTACAGTGGGAAAGAAATATGATAGGTCTCTCTGATCTGTAAAGCAAAGATAGGAGAGTATAATTGCACAGCAGCGGTGCTCTCTGGCTTTACAGTCTCTGAACCTGCTCAGCTGCGTGAAGTTCAGGATGCTGTGATCAACCCATATTGTAAAGGTCTAAAAGATAGCTGAATCAAAATATATTTGATACCAGCACATCACGACTGGAGAAAAGAGCTAAGCTGAGGAGTACCTCCATGTATTAATGGTGCATTAAAGGACATCCCTTGTTTTACTTGCAGGGATTCAGTCTGGCGTGTCTACTTGTAAGCTTATTTCCACATTTTTAGGTGAAGCCCAAAAAAAGTTAAAAATTGCTAAATTTTTCAAATACAAATGTGTTCTAGAGACACTTAGTATGTATTTTCATTTATTCTCTGTTTTTCACCTGCACTGTGATAAGCAAAACTAACACTTAAAGATAACAATGGCCAATCCCATTTCCTCAAAAATCAATACCGCAAGCCCTGTTACAATAATGTGAATTCAGGGTCAGAATTTTAATTTCCATAAGCTCTGAAAGGGTTTGTGTGTTTAACTTAAGTGGCTAAAATGGTAGGATTAAAAGTTTTTATTTCTTCTGGTACCACCAAGCTCTGATCAGACATTATACATTGTCAGTAAAAACCTGGTTAGATGTTTGTACCGAAACTTCAACATGCTTCCCTCTTCTTCCCACACATCTTTGTCTCTTTGCTCTGAAACTCCCTGCTGAAGTAAGTTTTTACTTCATACAGAGAGAATAAATGAAAGCATCTGATATACTGTTATGGTAGTTGTTTGTGTGTTTATATATATTTATACTTAAAATATTTTAAGAGGAAGAAAGCCTAGCAATTTTTTCATTAGCTCAAATGGTGTCATTTGTTCTTTCAGAAGCAGTTGGCACCATTTAGCCACTGAATGGCTGAGTGCCTTGGTGACAGCCGAGGGGTATCCTCATCAGCGAGTGCTTTGGGGAGAATCTGACTCAAGAAATTCTTTTGCCAAAGGCAAACCAGGCTGTTCATGTTGAAAATGTTTGTCAGACCTCGAGCTGGTCCTGGAGAGGGTTTCACCGGCAGCCCATGTGAAAGCGGATTGAAAAAAAAGGAGGTTTTGATGGCAACAGAAAAGGGCACCAGGCTAAAGGTTGAAGTGAGAGGAAGAAAATAAAGTTCTTTGTCTTCAGTTCGTCCTCAAACCTCTGCAGGTCTAACTTGCAGCCGTCTGCTGGCGAGCAGCTGCACCTATCCTCCACTACCTAGGCCATGTCTATGAATCACATAAACGTACCTCCTGATATATTCTAGATGTACAGCTGCAACAAGCAATTGGTAATTTTGAATACGGTGGAAATAATGGATTTAGGATGCCTTACAGCAAAGCTTTGCTTAATTTAAAAATAAAAGCCCCTCAAAGCTCATATTTGCTATCTTCCTCTAGTACATCTCTTTCACCTGATTGCATAAATCCTGCTGCTTGTCCGGGGGACAAGAAAGCCTTAAGATTCCAGATCACAGCATGTAGCACACTGTATATTCACATAATCATAGTTGTATATGAGGATGCAATCCCAAGCTAATTTAGCATTCTGATAACATTGAATGTCTGTAACATTTAGATTAATTAATTTATTTATTTATTTTACATCTTTTCCTTTTGAAATTCTTTTAAGTAACTCTATGTAAGTCATCAAGAAATGAAGTACACTGAATTATTTATCTCCATGCATTAAATACGTTTTAGTCTGGATACATTTATTAATCCCAGTTAGTCCCTATGAAATACTTGACAACCTTAGCAAATGATACATTATGCAAGTAACTGAACGTGAAGTAAAAAAAAAATTGTTTGGTTTTGTGACAATTGTACCAACAGATAACTCATTGTTGACATCATAAATAAGAGGAGATTGTTACTGTTTTATGTTAGAAGGATGCTGAAGTGATTTTGCTATAGCTGTGTTCTTCATAGCTACATCTATCTCCTTTTCTATCTTACCATCCAATTACTATGTCGTAGTTGTAATAAAAAGAGAAATAGAGTATTTTCTATTGTACCCTGTCATGCTACTCTTCCACTCCTACTGGGAAGAAAATGAAATGGGGAAATATTAAAGCATAGTAGTATTTTTGTTCTCCAAGTAGTTTAGTGGGACTATTCTTGCTTTCTGGCTCCTGTTCTGCAGCAAGGTCAAGAAAACTTCTGTTGTGTTCCCAGATCTAAATGCATGCGTCTCCTCTCCCTACCTTCTTCCAGTTGGGACTGCAAAACTTGTCCATGGCCTTTTACAAATGCTCACAGAGAAGAGCAATATTTAGAGAGTCTAATAAATTTCTCCTGTATTTTTCAACCCTGCCATCCCCCTTGGCACAGATGACCTGTGTTAAGGCTGTCAATGGGGGACCAGGCTCAGCTGCAGAACCCAAAGAGAAGATAAAGGAGCGGGACTGGATATGTGGAGTCTTTTTTAATATCTTGGTACACTTGCTGCCATGAGGTTATTACGGTTTTCCTCCGGTAGAGTATGAGAAGTCTGTGGAAGCTGTTGCTTTTGTGAGGCAACCTATGATTTTATTATTTTTTTTTTTTTTCCTGAGGAAAATTCTTTAACTTTATAATTTCTATCCTTGCATGGCAGTAGCAGATGGTGAGGAAAAGAAATATTGCAGTTCTTAGCACGCCAAGCTAAGGTTGATCTTGGCTCTGCTCAGCTTGCCTTATCTCAAAAACAGCTGAGAAGTGTCAATAAGGGAAAGAAATCATGAATATGTACACTTTAAAACATTTTTATGTCACAACCACTAGGGATCACCCGGGCAGAGCAGTCAGAAAAGATCGCTGGTATACAAAATACTCACTCTTACATCAACACTGACATCAAAACACACAGAAAAACATGGACTCCTACATAAAACTTTTCACTTTACTCAGGACTTTCTTTGAGGCCCAAGCTCCTCCTAAACAGCGTCTTTGCTTTTTTACAACAGGAAGGCAATCAGTTGCCAGTACAGCAAAGCTTCTTTCAGCTATGGGGTCTGTAAAACTCTTTTCTGTGTCTCACTGACTCCCACTTCACCTGTTCAAGTTGAATGGCTTTTCCTGAAGGAGCAGGGGGAGAAGGGAAAAGCTACACAGACCAGGAGAAGGGGTGGAGAGACAGTCTCTGGGTAGACCTAAATGCTGGCCACACCTTTCTTACAACAAAGAAAGACCAATGAAGGGGAATCAGCATAAAACAAACAAACAAAGAAAAGCAAGAAAGAAAACTGCAAGGACTTCATGTTTCTCTTACGAATACTCCTACAGAATTAGAAATTATAAAAAAGCCAAGTTTTGTGGCGCACACTGCTTCTTATCATCTAGAGAAGGGCCACGAGGATGATCAGCGAGAATGATCAGAGGGCTGGAGCACCTCTCCTATGAGGACAGACTGAGGGAGTTGGGGTTGTTCAGTCTGGAGAAAAGAAGGGTCCAAGGAGACCTTATAGTGGCCTACCAGTATCTTAAGGGGGCCTACAAGAAAGCTGGTGAGGGACTTTTTAGGATGTCGGGTAATGGTAGGACTAGAGGGAATGGATTAAAACTAGAGATGGGACAATTCAGACTGGACGTTAGGAAGAAGTTCTTCACCATGAGGGTGGTGAGGCACTGGAACAGGTTGCCCAGAGAGGTGGTGGAAGCTCCATCCCTGGAAGTTTTTAAGGTCAGGCTGGACCGGGCTCTGAGCAACCTGATCTAGTGGGAGGTGTCCCTGCCCATGGCAGGGGGGTTGGAACTAGACGATCTTTAAGGTCCCTTCCAACCCTAACAATTCTGTGATTCTATGATTCTATCCAGGTCCAGGTCCCGAGCTCAGCAAAAGCCAGGGAGGTTTTTAAGTGGTCTCTACCCTGCTGTCCCGGAGGCACACTATCTCCTGTGCTCAGCTCAATTCAAAGAACATTTGAATGGGCTAAAACATACTTGTAACACCATGGATACCCTGAATCTGCTTCTGAGACATTTTCTGATCAAATATGGTACAGCTGCTCATGGAGAGTGTTCACATGGAGCTTTTTCAGCACATCTTGATTTCTGTTTCAGGTATAAGCATAGAAACTACAACTAGTAAATTATGTTAGTCAAAATACGCAAGAGAGAAGGAAGGACAAACTTTTATTTTATACTCTGTGTTCTTTTTTTTTCCCATTTCATGCATATTTATCATTATTATTTTACAAATACTATAATATATCCTTAATTGCTTACTAAAAAGGCTAGAGAAACTTGTCCTGTTTTGGAGGTATGATATATATTCAGGGGGAACACAGGAAAAATCTTATTCTGCTGTTGTTCAACATATTTTTGCTGCTGAGCTCCCCTGCTATATCTCACAAGGAGACTTTTCAAATGAATTCACTCAGATTTCCCTATAATCAAGAGAACAGCATGGTATTTATTTCATGCTAATCATTTCTCTGACTCGCACATGGAGCTAATTTATTTGCAGGAAGTGACATGTCCTTAAAGCCTTTTTGAATACAGGCAATGTGGAGAAAAGATTAACTAGGTTTGTGGCAAGAAAAATTTCTGTAAATATTTTGTGAAAGTACATGGTGAGGAAGGAATTTCTTATCTTGTTTAAAATAATTGTAAACTGTTAGTCTTCCTTATATTCCTCTTGAGCGGGACTGTTTATATTCTTGGACTTCTAAAAATACATTGTACAATTTCAGTACACTTGAAGCTACAGGAAGAAATTTGCTTTAGGGTATATTGCAATCTATATAAATCGCTATCAGTATGGAACGATCTTTTATTATTACCATAAATATACTGTAGTCAAAATTGCTTTTTCCCCCCTCTTAACTTGGGGTTGATACCTATTGAAATGAAAGTGGGATATGCACCTTTATGCTTGCTGCTTGGCATCATGTTTAGCAGTAGTTTTCTGGAATAAAATGAGCTCTTTCCAGCCGGGCAAAAGCATCGCAATGAGGAATAATTGTAATGGTGAATTTTGCATACAGAGGTAACTCACTGAGATGAGAGAAACTAATTTAGTTTCTCCGCCTCAGGCCCCATGTCGAGATGGACTCCAAGGGCTGCAGTCAGATTCAGCTGTAGCTGTAGCTCGTTTACCCACGCAGTAGCTGGTAACTGGTACGACTGGAGGGTGGTTTTTTGTTCTTGATGTGGCTATCTTTGCATTCGCGGAGCATTTTGAGCTGTATCTCTGTGAAGAGAGCATGGCCATGGGCGTTGTAAACTATGCCCCGTACACCAGGGCGGCGGAGGCGGGGCTCTGAGCCTCTGCCTCGAGCAGCGGCCACTGCCCTGCCGCTCCATGGGGTTCATCACATAGCAGTCCAAAATGTCCAAGCACTTGGTTGCACAGCTAGAACTTTTAGATGGAAATGTCTGGATATGCATCAGAAAAATAGCATCTCCTCTGCCCAAATCAGTAGGGTTTTTCCTCAATTGTGGGGGAGCGTGGTAAGGTTGCAATGGGCAACAATGTGGCAGAAGTGCAACCAGAGATGCTAGAGATGAATTTGCCAAAAAGAATGGAAGGTCTCCCAAAATGTCTTCTCATCCTCCTAGAAAGAGGAAAATATCATACCACTTCTATTGCTTATTGATATACTCCTTTTCACAACCTGCTGACCCCATTTCCTCTACATTTTTTGTGAAAGTAAGGTAATATGTTTGTGGATGTGTTGGTAGCTTGAATACGTAATACTGGCACAGCTGTCTGTACTGGAGTGTTTCTTAGTGCAATGCAGAATAATAATTCATTGAACTAACTTTATGATATCTACCAAGAAACACACATGCTCTGTGTTGTTTCCTTAGGAAGCATTTAAAGATCCTACAGGGCTCTGCAAATTCTAGCTTCAGCCTCAGATTGTAAGCTGAACTCAACTTTTGAAGAAGTATTTTTGTTTGTAGTTTTTCCAACTAAAACACACCCCCCCCCCGACACAACTTTCATTGCTGTTAGCAGCTGTTGTATTTTTTAGCATGTGCGCCAATCTTTCAGAAGAAACAGAATTTGTGAAATCCTGCCATGTGGGATGAGACATTAGAAAACAAGCAAGTCACTCCAATGGGGATGGGAAGACACTATACAACTTCAGTTATGGCTCCTTCAGCAACTGACCACTAAAATATTAATGTTAAAACATAAGCACGAGCTTCACGCATTTAGCCGTTGTGTTCAGTTTGCCTGCTGTCGGTGGTGCCTGGCCTGCTGTGGGGCAGCATCCTGGCAGCATATTGCTTTCAGAGAAAGAATTGTTTTGTTTAGGCTGTTATCAGAAAGCGGCTGAAGACGTGTGCTGCTTCCACCTGCTGCAAACATTTCAGATTGGACAGGTGCCATTTCAAATGACAGCAGCTGTCTGAGCTGACAAAAGAATATTTAAAATGATGAATTATGCCACATAACCAGGATTACATAAACTAACATAAAATCACATAGATCTTTAAATCAGCCATCAATCATCACACGCATGTGCTTCTTCATTAGATGACTTGTTCCATGAAATAAAGAGAAATAGTCCATTTCATGAATTATAACGTCATTGGTGTATACCTGCTCTTTCTAATACTTCTTGTGAAATCTCCTATTCAACTTCTTCATCATTCTATTCTGATTTTTCTAGCCCAGGTAAGTCAGATTTGGCTTTCTAGGGTATGAAGTAAGCTATTGTTCAGATGCTGGATCTATGTCTTAGACTTTCATTTCCCTAGTTTTCATAGGTTTATTTTGTGGTGTTACTATACTGGTGTCAAAAATACATAGATATTAAATTGAGGCATCACAAAATCTCTAGAAGTGCATGCTAGATGGATTTCAAATCATTCTGAGTTTCCCTTTTTATTACGTTTTTTATATCCCTCAATTTGGCTTCAATTCAGAGAAGCACCCAAACAAGTGCTTAACTCTGAGAACGTGTTCAAATCCAGCTTTTTTTTTTTTTTTTCTTTTTTTTTCCAGTGGAAACATAGGCTCACGCTAAATGCTTTGCAAAGCAAGAAATTTTGCCATTTTTGTCCCCCATATTTTACCCATGGGCTCGCCTGTTACTTTAAGTTAAGGATTTCTGCACTTCTAGAGGAAATGCAAAAAATAAGTCTATAAGTAAATTGGATGAATTGAAACCTGTTTTCCTATCTTTACTCAGAACTTTTAACTGGCTTTTATTCCTGTAAACTGAATAAATGTATCTAAAATAGAACCCTCATGAGCCTGAATATTTTTCTTCTGCCTTTAAAAATAGGATCACTATTTAAGTATTCTTGACAGTGATACTTTCCCAAGGGATTCTATCTTCCTGGGAGTAATTGATCATCACTGAATCTCACAGGGTTGTGCAGACAATTTCTGCATAATTCCAATTTATTCACATTAAATTTGCATGTGAGAGTTGAATGTAGGTTACATATTTTCTTCATCGCTGCTAATGGTTAAGCTGTGAGAAAAAAAGGCTCAAAACCAGATATGGAATATTACATAGTCTCAATTCTTGCTGTCTCTGGAACCCTACCTTAAACTTAGTTTTAAGTTCTCAGTTAGGAGAATTTTCTATCCAAAGGAAGTTCAATGGATTCAGAACTGAGAATTTGTTGTAATAAATCAGAAAGTTCATTTTTTGCATTAGCAACATTCTAACTGCCAAAAAGAGGGACAGTAGTCATTTAATTATTTTGTCTCCATGATATATGGTGGAAAACAACGTGTCTATTTTCTGTATTTAAAGCTAATCCAAAGTTCTGGATAACATTTTTTATTTCTTTAATAATTTCTGACAGGACTTAGTTTGAAGCCCCAAAAAACGAAACCTTTTAGAAATTATTTTGATGATACATACTGTATCTTTTGTCTTGGTCTACCTGTTGTTAAATTGTTAAAGCTATATAGATGACTGTCAGAATAGTTATTTCATTAAATGGTACTTGGAGGTAGAACTTGAGTGAAAACAAACCCTGTTGACAAAATAAAATGGTCACATTTAAATAAAAGTGTCACTTCTTATAGTATTATTAGTAATATTGTAAGCACAATACAATACTGAAAAATGAGTTAGTAGAGCTGGCAATGAAATCCATCACATCGACTGGAAACGTCCTTTCAAAAAAGGTAAAATGTGGGCAAGCATACTTTTTTATTGATTTATTGAATGTGAAAACCGGTAAGAGTAGCGGACATGAAAATTTCTGCAGAAGTGGACCACATTCTGCAAAAGTTGGGGTTGTTCAGCCTGGAGAAGAGAAGGTTCTGGGAAAACCTTATTGCGGCCTTCAACACTTAAAGGGGGCTTATAAGAAAGATGGGAACAAACTGTTTAGAAGGGCCTGTTGCAACAGGACAAGGGATAATGGTTTTAAACTAAAAGAGGGTAGATTTAGACTAGATATAAGGAAAAAATTTTTTACAATGTGGGTGGTGAAACACTGGACCAGGTTGCCCAGAGAGATGGTAGATGCCCCATCCCTGGAAACATTCAAGGTCAGGTTGGATGGGGATCTGAGCAACCTGATCTAGTTCAAAATGTCCCTGCTTATTGCAGGGCGTGTTGGACTAGATGACTTTTAAATGTCCCTTCCAACCCAAACCATTCTATGACGCTATGATTCTGTGATTAGTAAAGGTGAACGCCCAATTTTCAAGCACCTATATTTATGGCAGAAAAATTGTACTGTTTAGGGTACTCCTACTCACAGAAGAGGGTGAGCAGGGGAGAATAATGAAGTAATTCCCCATTTTGTGTAATTCCTTGCTCTCTGAGTAACTTTTTAAATTAATGACAAACATCATCTCACAGTGAACGATTTACCTCATCACACCATGGAGGACTGTCTTTAAAGGCGCTGCCTTCTCTTCCTCTGGCCACAGACTGGATGATGCAGTGGTACATGGAAACAGGGTTTGTGTGTTGTATTTTTAAGTCCTGGATAGCTGATTGGAAGATCAGTGAATGTTGTATACAAGTTTCTGAGTATTCAATAGCGTTTTTACCGGTAATCCTCCAAGCAGTACTTGTGAAGATGATAAAATGTGTGTATAGCTATATTATCAATATATTTCCATTGTGACCATGGCTGATAATAGGACCACCCCTGGTCCAAATACTCTGAGTGTAGAGTTGAAGCATCGTGCAACAAAGAAAAGCAATGTCAGACTCAAATAGGGATGATGAGGCAACAAAGTTATAGCTGAACAGAAGTAGCATAATATGGAATAGTAGAACAATGGCTAAGGACAGTTTTATCCATATTTCCAGTTGTTGTAGGACAGTATTACTCCCTATAAATGTTGTCTCCGATACCCTCCAACCATCATGGAGGCAAAGGCACTGGTACTAATGAACCTCAGAAACTGCTGAAAGATAGATTCCTTCAAGATTTAAAGGATGCATGGGGAAATTTTTCTTGCTTACTTTAGCCCTGTTGCATCACAACCTGAACAAATGCAGCTAGAAGGGCATCTGACAGCAAATATGGTGCTTGACTACAGAAGGTTATTTGGAGACATATTAGCATTCATGCATCCCTAAAGGCAACTCCTGAAAGATGTTTGTTTCTGTTTTCTGGAATGCAGAATGACTGATGGTCTGGTCCAAAATGCAGCTCTTACACAGGCGTAGAAGAGCCAGAAGGAGAAAGTAAGATCTTAAAGACAGAAAGCAATGTGGAAGCAGATTGAACAGCACATTTTTCTTCCAAATAACCTTTATGTCCCATTGGCATTGAAAGGTATTGTTGCTCAGTGCTACAGAAAATGATAATGTGTTTTCTGAAATGTTTTCTCTTTTATATCATGTTCCACAGAACCCAATGATGACTTTTATTGTCAGAAATTGGAGAAAGAAATTGGGCCTCCTGGAAGTTACAGCTATTTTCTTTCGCTTTTTTTCCCCCTTCTGACTCAACTGCTTTCTCTCATCTCTTTATTTTTTTAAATTATCATTTTAATATGGAAAACATAATAGATTCCAAGTTTGATACCTAGGTTCCACAAAATACCACAAGCTAAGAGGTTAGGCTGAATGAGTCCTCCAGGGCTGGGTTAGCAGCACAAGGGACTAGTGCAAAAGGGTTTATCACTGGGGCAAAAGCCAGCAGTGACACCACTGCCACTGAGAGAGATTCCTGCTCCACCTGAGCTGCCTCTTATTTGAGCAACTGGAGAAGCATCTCTCAGTCTGCCTAATCAGTTCATCTACAAGTCTGCTGTCACCTGCAGGACATGAAGAGAAAGCAAATGGCAGCCGGCTAAAACTCTGTCATGAAAAACAGTTAAAAAAGCAAGTGAACTGTGGTCTGTCTTTTTTTTTTTTTTTTTTTTTTTTGTTAAATGGGCTTTTCGTCATTCAGTTGTCAATGTGTACTTCTTTGCAAAGTGTTTTACTTTGAAAGTCATCTCTATCTGAAGTTTCAGACAAGCAAAGGAGATTCACTTATCTAGAAATAGAGAGGCTTCATAATTCAGAAATAGGGAGGCTTTATAATTCTTTAGAGTTTTTTGTCAGAAGTTTGGTCTTTTTGAATACTCGTCTCTGAGATTTAAGTAAGAGATGTCTAACTTCTGGGCTACAAACTGATATCAGTGGTGGTGTTATGCATGAAATCATTAGTAAGTAGACAGATTTTAGAAGACTGATAAAAGGGGGAAATACCAGGATGATGGCTGCATGGCATTTTAGCTGACAGTCTAGTGCAGTGCTGACAGCAGGGTAGGAGCCTGCCTTCCTCAGAGGCAGTTCTGGAAACTGGATGACTGAGGCAGGATGCCTCTGTGGTCCGTGGTCAACCATAAAACAGCCTGACTCTGGGAAGAAATTAATTAGGAAAACAATTGACCAAATGCCCCCAAACTGGAGTAGTATTTTTCTATATACATGTGAGGTAGGAAAAGGAAAACTTTTCTTGATCAAATTGCCTATAAAGGATAGCGTACAAAGGCTAAGAAATTGCAATAATGGTTTTAGAAAGCTAAAATTGATAAGCATCTACTGCCACAGAACACTTTAAACATGATTACACTGCCAGAAATCTGTATAAAACTGCTGATTCTTAGTATGCAGAAATCAAGAACCTTTATTGTAAAAAGAGAGAGAAAGAGAGGGAGATATACCCATTGCTTCCTTTTCTAGCGGGCGTAGCTTGTGATTAAAAAAATCCCAGTATCCAGAAGCCAAGCTGGCTATGGAAAGGGCTACCTTTTGACCTTCAACGGAAGAGGCATTTCCATTAGTTTGCATCAAATAAGAATTCAGTTTTGTCACATAAATGGTAGGTACATGGTGAAGTTTTGCCATGTTCTGACACTTTTAAGGAAAATGACTGCAAATTTAACGTACTAACTTGTACGCTACAAGATGACATCTATTGTTTAAAACCTCTCTATTTTCTACAAGTCAGCATTCAGATAAACTTTTTGCCCAGTCATTTATGGTTCATAATGATGCCATTTTACCTGGGGATGAAGTTGCTTTAAGGTAAGCATTTAAATAGCCTTGTAAAATAATGCCTTTTGCACTATAACTATTTTCAGAAACAGGACAAATGTTTCTCTACTTCTGTCAGATACTTACTCAAAAAGGTTTTTTGTCCTTTTTTTTTTTTTTTTTCTTTCTTAATGACCATTTCAGGGCAGAAAAGGGTAGCTTAACACAATCTGCATCAAAGGAGAGACTTTGCAAGTGCAATGTATTTCCTCCCTCACAAGAAGAACCCATCCAAACAAAAGATCAGGCTTTCAATGAGAAGTAGATGGTCTCTCTGAAGTTGTGGCTGCTTGTAAGGAGGTACAGGTATGTGAGTCTTGGATTGTTTTGATACTATTGTAAACTAGTAGAATAAGTGTATTTGGCAAATCCTTTCGTTATGTGAAAGCAGGTCTCCCAGGTACCCAAACCAGTCAATTTTTCTTATTTAATTCTTTAAGTCCATAGCTCTCTGCCGCTGTGAACTTCCCTATGGGAAAAAAAGAGTTTTGAGGACATTTAGAGTCTTGCACACCCCAGATTCATACCCTGTTCTTTCTGTTGATCAGTAGACCGCCTTTAAGTCATGCCAGAATGGAAACTGTAGGTCTGGAAGAGACCCCAGCACGGCCATGCAGGTGATACAAGAGCCTGATCAAGTGGTAGTCCTTTCAATTAATTCAAGGACAGTGTTTGACCATCAAAATTTGGTTTTGCTCACCAGGGTTCCATCTGTTCTGCACTCTGTGGCATACATTCATTTGCAGAGAATGGTTATGGGCATGTCTGATCTGCCAGTATAGTCATGGCTACTGAGTTCAGGGAGAAGCTATGTCAGGTTGGACATGGACCCTATCTCCTAAATGAACGGTGACCCACATCCTTTGGAATCTGTACCTTTCCTTAATTTGAAGAGACTATGGGAACAGGGGAAAAAAACACATATACCTGCAGTACCACGTGGCCCTCCTGACAAGTTTGAATGCGCTGCTCTAAAGGATGATTTTCAATGAAGTGATTAACAGAACTGTTATTTCTTTCCATTTTGAAGAGAGCAAAACCCACAATGTTTGCCATTGTACTATTTTCTGTGTGATTTTTTTATGCTGAATGGTTTCAGACAAATTCAGTCTCCATCACACAAAAGTCAAACCTAATGACTAAATTATGCATAAATTATAAGCAAATTAAAAACAGATTTCCTAATATAAACTGTTAGACATATTTAACAAGATACAGTTTTCCCATGCAAGCCTATCTTAAACATGAGTCTCTTTCAGATCCACTTTTAGAAATAAACTATTCTGGTCTACACGCCCATATATTTTTCTATTCTAATGTTCATCTATTTGAATAGCTAATGATTTATAATAAAATCATTTGAGTTCTAACAGGACGGCATGTAGCTTTCTGTGGAGTTATGATATTTATTGTAAAATATGAATATTTATGTTAGGAGTTATTTTTCTATTAATATTTTTTTTTAATAATAGCCTAAATTCCTATTATTTTATGGTCTGAAATAGACTTAACAGAGAATATTTGGGTAAATTTATGTAGAAGTCAAAGTATGACCAATATGCTCTCTGCAAGCTGGTTGTTCACTTTTAAAAGCAGAGGTAGAAATAAATTCATTGAATGTATTAGGGAAAATTCACAATTCGCAATGTTTAAGATGAATAATGAAACCTTACCAATGGCATGATTTCTTTAGCATTTCCCGTAGCCCCTTCCAGGAAGGAGCTGGTGAGTGCTACAAGCAAATCTGAATGCAGGAGCTGACCCACTGAAAATTCAAAAGGCTTACACAGTTTAAGGATTACTGCAAAGTTCCTATGAATATTTCACCAACCCACCTGTCTGACTGACAGACACTACTGACACTTGGAAATTCATTTATTCAAAGAAATGTCGTCTCATTATGTGAGGAGCTTATCTGATAGATGAGTCTTTTTTTTCAATCTGGAACTTTCATCTGTAATTGCTGGTTGGAAGATGGTATGTTGTTTACTGGATTTCTCAGCATGAAATTAAAACCAATAGGAATGTTGTATTCTTGCAAATAATTACAACAGATTTTAATATAATTTTGTTTGACTAGACAATGCTTTTCACTGAAGTTGTGGACAGTTACGGTTGGTTTAGAACATGGTCGATGGAAAATTTGGAACTTGCTATCTAGCAGTAAGCCATGCCTTTGCAAATCTCCCTCTGAACAGGTTCACTCTTCAGCTGTTATATTGCAAGCTGGATGAGACTGAGTAATTTCTTTTCCAGTCAGAGACCTTTGAGGTATATCCTATGTATGAGAATTGCCTACAAGAAAAAAAAAAAAGGAGCTAAATCCACATGGATAAGACAAGAAAAGTTCTAGTTTCCACCTGTGACACTGCTGAACCACAGAAGATGTCGTACCCCTTAACTGTTGTAAGACTTTCGATGTCATCTTCCCCAGTGCTCCCAAGAGTGACCTGGGGAGGTATGTCCAAAGAGGAAATTTGATTGTGTAGATGCAGAACTGATGAAATAACTGCACCAAGGGCATAAGAAAGTGGGACAATACTGTCTTTTATCTTTTTTTATTTAATCCTACACTCCTTTTTTCCCTACATTTTGATTCATACTTGCTAAAAAAAAGTTAGACTTGGCTTGGAAAAGAAGAAAATAAATGCTTTCTCACTGTCTTGTATCTAAAATATGGCTTATTGGAAACACATTCAGTGAAAAGGTCTGCTATTTTTAAAGATAAGTGTTCTTATTATGACTTACAATAAAAGGTTTAGATCTAATTCAGATCTGACTTGGAACACACTCTTGCCAGCTGAAGGGCTAAATTTGATCCTGTGTTTCGACCTCCGCTGTAGCAGTGGTTCTATGTCTGCATTATTCCTGAAGAGGACAGATATTGGGACATTTATTAATAAATAACCCAAGAATAAAAGGAAGAAAGTATAGGCAAAAATCAAATCTTAATGAAATTATGACAGTTCGGTTTACAATCACATTATGGTATAGTAGCCAAGTGTACAAAGCCCAAACATTTAAAATGTAATAAAAATTTGTTAGTATCAACCATTGTATGTTATTTCAAAATAATTATATAGTGTATTTCTGCTTCTGACAAGCATCTGGGACCATAAGTGATACTTGGAAATAAGGCTTCATTATTAAACAGTTGTTTTCCTCCAGATAAATCCAGAGAGGGGGTGGAATGTGTTTTAGAAGAAAAGTTACACTGGAAATTGACTTCTCGGAAGTGAAGCCTCTTTTTGTTAGATAAGCAGACCCATAGCTTTTCTGCAAAGACATGCAAGTTTGAGGTGCTAATGATCTGGGATCTCTATCAATCTACTCATAATGCTTTGTGTTTTCCTCATAGACAGAGTGCTGATTCTAGAGAAATTGTGTCCAAATAATGTTCAGTATATACCCATTGAAAGACAATGGAAATCAGAGCTTGTCTGTGCTAGAAGTTATAAAACTTTATCTTCCATGGCATTTAAGTTGAATGACTGCTTCATATTGATGCAGTTATACTGATCTTTATATTAGTTATTTGCTCTTCCGCTTTGGAAAGGAAAGACATATTACCAGTACTTATCTGGTTTTATGGAGAGCATGCTAGACTCCTTACTGGTAAAATCAATTCAAGGAATAAAAAAAGCCTAAAAGCAAACCCAAAACTTATTGAAACAATTTTGATGTTAAAGCTTTCAAGAGTATAAGCCTTTTATACTGCTTGAAAAAAAGTCAAAATGCATAAATGGTTCCACTAATATGGAGCTATTTAGAGCACATGCATGTCTGATGGAGGGAGTTTATCCAAAACAGGCAGAGTCAAAACCAGTCTTTTTGGTATTAAATGAACTGCTACTCTTATAAATGTGTACTTGAGCAATAAAACACCTATTAATGTAGACAAGAGGTGCTTTAAATTCATGTTCTAGTCAGCTGGACAGAAACAAGAATTAGTCCCACAGTAGTATGATGTTTTGTCAGGAACCTGAGGGGCAATCACAGAATCACAGAATGGTGGGGGTTGGAAGGGACCTCTAGAGATCATCTAGTCCCAACCCCCTGCCAGAGCAGGGTCAAATAATACGAAACTTAATGTAATTAAGCTTTTACCTGAAAAAAATTATTTTCAATCAATGCAATATTTGTTATTGATTTAAGAGATTAATAGAAATAACTTAGGCTAATGGAACAAATGACACTTCTGATGCAGCATATCTGATGCTTAAGAGTAATACTGGATTTATCACAACATGCAGCACAAAGGTCAGAAATACTTATCTCTCCCTCTGTCAGCAATGTTTTCAAGTTTATTTTTAGCTGTAGCCTAGAAGAGACTCATTCTTTGTAGATGCTGAATTTTTCTGTAAGATGAACATGTGAGGGTCCAGAGAGCTTGGGAATACACCAGCTAGGGAGGGACAAACTCACTTGGTTTACCTCCTCACCTCAGTAATACAAAGACAGTGATTATTCAGTTGCTTAATTTAAACAGACTTGTGGAAAAAGTGGAACAAAACTAGGCAAGAACATTCAAAGAGCTACAGGCGTCTCCGAGTGCCTCCTAATTTTTTGCTGTGAATTTTCTTTTTGTTAGAAAATCTTTTAGCTTATGCCAACTAAGGCAATTTATCTGCATTTGACAGCAGGTTTCTGTAAAGCTTTATGGCTTCAATCCATGTGGATTGAAGGCCTTGCCCTCTTGAAGTGAGTATGAAAGCAATCCACCTTCTTTTTTATTTTTTTGTTTGAGATTCAAAGATAATTTTCTCCATTTCACAGGGATTGTAGGAAAAAAAAACCCCAAAACCACTAGCTTGCAGTATTTTTCTGTTGCTCCTGCAAAACTGTTTTGTCAGCAGTCACAGCTACCTCAAAGCTCAGCAGAAGTGTAGATAGTATTCAGTTTTCCCATCTTAGACTGCTTTCAGTTTTCTATCTATAAGCAATGAGAGAGGATAGGCAAGAAGACTCAGTGGGAACAAGATGGGTACCTTAAGGGGTTGTAAAGGGTAGATGATAAGAGTCAATAGTGTACTAGGATATGGCTGCACTGTTTTTTGTGGTTCCTAGGCAATATAAAGAGACTGGTAAGGTTGAGAGGATGCAGGAGGAAAATAAGCTCTATTCATCCCATGTTTCCATCTAATAAATTGTTCCTCCTCTTCCACATTCCTCAAGTATAGGACCTCCTTCACTCCCATAGTCACCTTCCACTGTTCCTCACTTCCTGTAAGTAGGGGACTCTTCTTTTCTAATTCTTCATAAATCAGTTACTCGGACTTTTGTGCGCCCAGTAAGTCTCAGAGGTGGGAACAGTTGTGGAAACCTGCCAGGTCAGAGCAGGTCCTAGGAGGCACTAACCTCTGCTGGTTTAGTGAAGTGTCTAGCATATCCTTTCTGAATGCATACTGTAGTCAGACTTCTGAAGTTTTAAGGATGAAGTAAATTATTATTCACCGTCTGTGTAGCAAGATGGAAGTTTAAATTCTGCAGCTTAAATCTTGTGGCACTGCTGTGCTGAGATCTGAGTCAACTGCAGGCAGGTACGCAACTGAGAGGTTCTGCCAAATATGGAAATAAGTTATTACAAATAAAACAACATTTAGATATATTGCTAAGGCTGCATCAGGGCATGGCATCTTAATCCAAATTATTGATGGAAATAAGGAAGGAAAGGGGAAAGTTTCATAATTTTGTCATATACCCTTCAACATTGTCAATAATGCATTCATTCGTGTCCAAACCTAACATGTGACCGTATAGCGCTTATTAAAACTTTAATGGCAGTTTCTCACCTTGTGTCAGTCTATCTGTATGAGAGATTATAAAGTTGCTATATGGGCTTTTGCGTTAGCTTATTTGATTTTATAAACACTAAGTCATCCAGAAGGTTTGGCTGTTAATGTCAATGGAAACAGGAACAATGTCTTGACAATGGTGCATATAATTCCTCTCGATTTCAGCAGTATTTCGCTACTGACTATCTTAGTATATTTGGATTTAAATTCCTCTCCATATCATCGTTATTCTTCATTTCATTTAAAAATTGCTCAGGAAGGCATTTTCAAAAGGAAGACCCAAAAGCTGATTTAGAAAGCTAACGCTGTAGAATACTCTCTTTGCCATAATATATGTAGCTTTATGCATAGACTGACCAATAAGCAACAGCCTTTTTGCCTGAACAAAATGTCAACCAACAATATTAATCTTCCTTCTTTAAGCAACATATTAATGCTTATTCTGTAGAATAACTACTGATTTGTTTATTGCTTCCTAAATTTTAAAAAAAGGCATAAAAATACCATTCATACGTGAGAGTAAATGAATCTATTTGCCCAGTCTTCCAACACTACTAGTCAGAAAGCTGCCTGATGCTTTCACATGAATCATGCACCTGCAGTGTTTCTGCTAATCAACATTACAATTGTTGAGAAGCTTGAGGGGAGAGCTTGCTGATATTTTATTTTTTTTAAAGCGTGTGCTCTTTCTGCACAACTGATTGAAAGGTATCTGTGGGTGGGATGCAGAGAGAGAAACTATTGCCTTTTGTGTACTTGAGTTACAAAAAATTATTTTCTTTCATCTATGCATTAGTTTGTGCAAAAAGATAGTGAAACAACACTCACATATCACCAAGACTAAACAACACAGTAGAAAACAAAAAAATTGTATACTTATGACCACTACAATGTTGAATTTGCTGTATAAGCTTGACTTTTTTATTTACAGGACTCCTATTTCCCATCAAATACCTAAAGTACACCTCTTCCCCCTCATAAAATTTTGTATGTTCTCCTTGTATATAGCTGTTGACTAATAAAAGGTAATTACACACAAATGCAGAAGACAAAATATGTTGGGAAATGAAACTCACTCACATAAATGTCTGAATAAAAGTTTGACAGCCATCTGCTTTGCACTTAACAGAGCACAATGTCTGCGGGATGTCATCCTTTTCAGAGATCAGAAAAATTAAGGTGGGTTGTTCTCTAGTGAATAGACTAAATCTGCATCTTTCCTTCCTCACTTATGAACGGGGGTTCCACCTGCTTGGGCAACCCAAGACACTCTTAAATGGAAATATTCCTTTGACTATCCCTATTTGCATCTTCCTCCAGCTGTCCAGTATCATTCCTGGTACAACAGACACTTAAGTCTTCACAAATGTCCCCCACGCTTACAGCCTTTTCTACATAGCTGTAGAAATAAGAATTTCAAGAACTCCGAAGATACCAGTATTAGCCATAATACCTTCCATTTAACACCTGATATTTTCTGAAAACATTTGCCTGTTGAGACATTTAGACATCTGTTGGCACTGTTTGTAGGTGTCTAACTGGGACATTCATAAGAAGATGGAAATAAGATGTAAGCGATGAGCAGTAGCTGGTTCTTTCAAGTTGTAGGTTGGAACGACGGTACTCAGTTTCAGAAACATAACAAAGTATTAATCATCCCAAAAAACTCGAGAGCAAATCAAAAAAGCCTGACACTGTGCGTTACTGCAATGTTAATATAGGCATTTCCCAATACTGATCATTTTTTTTTTTTATTAGACAACAAGGAACAGGTTGTTTGATATCAGGTATACATTTTGTGATTATAGATTATTCTAATGCTTAAATTGCTGGAAATATTTTACCATAATGTATCAGAATACTGAGATTTTACTATAATATTTTAAATTTCATCTCCTTGTCACTCTGAGATGAATGTACCATGGTGGTTTGTTTTTTGGAAAAAAAAATAAATTGCTTGAAATAATACATTTTACTTCTATTTGAACAACATGGCTTTGGGAAATGAAAAATAAGTAACTTCTCCTTAGGGAAAAATAGATATCCTCTGTCTGACTAAAAAAAAAAACCCAACTTTTATTTTGTTTTAGGATTATTTTTTTCTTTAATAATTTTCATTTAGGTTAATATTTTGAGGGAAATAGTGTAATTTAACTTGAAATATAAGATTCCTAGTTCAAACAAGCAAAGATGCTCTTCAGTATTTCTGGAATGAAATATGTCAGATCCATCAGAACAAATATTCTAACATTTTCAAGAAATGTTGTTTTTCATTTGGGCCTTGCTTTATGGTGGCTACTTTTTTTGCAAAATCAACCCAAATTCAGGTCCATTCCGAATTCAGGGGTGTTTATACATCGGATTGCAATCTTCAATTGTTAGTCTTTGTTATATTTTCCTCAAAGTTTGCTTAATTTATTTATTTTTTAAAATTGTCTAATTTTGTTGCTATCAATATTTAAGGAAGGTCACAAAACTCTGTTGTTCTTTTTTTCTGGTATAATTGGACCATTAATAATTATTGAGAAAGCTCCAAGACTTTGGACAGCAGTAGTGAGCAATGGGAAGTTTGCTTGGTTTCTACCTCTATGGACATTTAAATTTCAGGGTAACAAATCCAAGCAGAAAACTTCATCAAAATAGTCTCTTCTTATCTGACTGAATTGAGGAAAAATTCAGGCACCGCAAATATCGATTGTGGACTCATGTGTAGCTATGTTGTACACCAGAATTCCATCCACCATTTAAGGTCATTGTCTTGTACTTAGAAAATGCCTTAATAATCCCATCCCACGGAAATAATGGAACGGTATTCAGCAATTTCTAGGTAAAGGTGGCAGGAGCGTTCAGGATGCTTTGTGGGGAAAAAATGAATTGCAGTGTGTGAAAGCATTTTCACTTTGGTAATACAGAAGCGTAAAAATGGATTGTTACAAACAGGCGATTTGATACCTGAAAGGAGTCAAAGCTCACATGCCATGTCTTGCATATCCCAACATGATATGCAGTGCTAGCATGACAGCTTGACTGTTTGATAATCCGATTCCTGTGTCTTTTATTAATGCTGTTGCATTTTATATTGCTGTCTTCTACCAGAACAAGTCTATAGGTAATCACCTTTAATATTTTCAGTGCTCCACACGTAGGATTATATGTAAGAAAAATGGCTGCCAAGCGTTCCGTGTGCAAAACAGTTGGTCTGGCTGTTCATAACCTTGTCTTTCTAGCGTGTTAGATTTCTCTCACTGAAAATCAGACACAGTGGGCTGTATGCCTGCCTAGTGATAATCTCTTTAGTACAAACAGCATTGGATTGTGGGGGAAATGCAGTAGTAGGTTAAATATTCTCTTCCATCATTTATCAAAAAGCTCTTGAACTTCAAAATGATTTCCTTTCATTGGTACTTCAGTGCTTCATTTTCCTAATTAGAAAAAAGTAAAAAAGCAAAAAGCAGAACAAAAAAGTTCTTTTTTTTTAAGTTCCAGCAATCGTAGCAAGCACACTTCAGTGTCTGCTTCCCACTTTCAAATTCATAATTTGAACCATGACCTGTTTTAGACCTTTTGCAGAGCTCACTCTGCAACATGAGCATAATACCACGCGATGCAATGAAAATGCACCAAAGGGGAACACTGAGAATAAACAGAACACTTCAATTTCTCAAAATGACACATGCTTGGAGAAAGCAAATACAAACATTGTTCAAAACCAACACCAACTCAAAGCTTCCCTTTTCAGCCACGTTGCTTGCCTTGTTCTCCGCAGGAATGGCTTGCTTCTTCCAACACATCATTTGTCAGATGCCTTCATTTACTATTCTTGACACTTCCCTTCCCACATGTTGGGTGATTAGTTTATTCCACTGGCTTAAATGAAGGACTAGTCAGGTTAACAAATGTCTAAATGCAGCTGTGATCAATCTTCACACTCTGTTGGAAGCCCCAATCCAAAGGCTTCCAAGGGATCAACCTGTGTCTCTTCTAGGAGATGCAGAACCCAAAGCAGGATCTGTCTCAGATTCTTGCATCCTTGTCCGGGAAGCCTACATCTCTCATCAGCACTTAAGGAGCACAAGGTACTTCTAGCAAGCTCAGCCAAGCCATGAGTTTGTCTTAATTGTGCCCGGGTAATTTGTTACCTTCTCCATCCATGGACTGAGTGACTGGTGATGCTAGGAGGTATGCCAAGCTGGGCATTTGAGATGAATAAATTTAGAGGCAGAAATCTTGAGCGGAAACTGTTCCATTCTTATGTTATAGTTAATTACCTGTTGAGACGGGGATAATGTCCAGAGGCAATTTTGCAGTGAGTAGTTAATGACCACAGACAAAGCTGAACAACTCTTTCAGGGAGGCCAGGAGGAGCTTGCTCCAAACCAAAATCTTTAACATAAGAGCCCAGGATCTTTTCAACAGTTGTGCCTCCGTGCTCCTTTGTGGGTATGCAGATGAGCTTTTATCACATAATCTGACAAGAATGACTCAAACAATGGATTTCATTCCATGAAATGACGAATTCCTAGTAGTCAAAAGAGTAAAGGACATTGCTATGCATCAGAATTTGCTATTGCTTTGCTGTCTCACTGGCGAAATACATTTCCATGCTTACATTCCCCTCACTGAACTTTAAACATGCAAAAATTAACCTTTCATCTGGTGCTATTCAGTGCCAAGAACAGAACTGTTGTAATAGATAAATAATGGATTCCTCAGCAATGAGCACTAATGACTGCAAACACATAAAGAAATTAGGCTTAATTAGCGCTGTGTACAAGTCATTACCATTTTTAAGCTGTGTAAAAGATACAGCCTAAATAATTAGTTTATGTACTAATAGTCTACTGGTGACTGCAGTGTGTATCTGCTGGCGCTGGGAAGGCTGAGAGCAGAGATGCTGCTCGCCGTGACTCAGCCGGGGCGCAGGTTCGCATGGGTCGTCTCACATCAGAGAACACAGAATAGACTCAAAGTGCTGTGTCTCGCTAAATGAAGTATTTAAGTAGAGATCTTTTTTTCTCCTCCCCTTGGTGGACAGCAGGCTGTGAACAATTCTGTGAAACTGTATGTGTGGGCTCCTTTTTCGTGATGCTTGTCCCTGGCACCGACCCAGGCAGCCACGCGGAGGCTTTGAGGGTAGCGGAGAAGGGTGTGAAAGGAAGAAGTGCTGACATTTTGACTCAGGTTCAGGAAAGCAAACAGCTACGGTTGTTTAAAACAATCCTCTTTCCCTAGTAACCCACCTTCCCTCACCACCGGTTAGGGACGTTTTGGAAAGGAAGGCAGGAGCAGGTGTGTTGGTGCGCCTTGCTCACTGCAGTTCAGCCTGAGGTACTGCTGCAAAGCCAACCTTGCTGGTGGTTAAAGATCACACATCAACGGGGAACATCTTTTCATTTTTTCTGCCACTGTTATGGCAGTGGTGTTTGGCAGAAAGGTGGTGTGGACAGATGGGACAGCAACCTCCTCAATTGCCCTGTCTAAATTCACAAGATTCATCTGCCACAGCCCTCCATGACTGTGATTTGTAATGCTATATAGGGCTTGAGATCACTCAGAAGTTGAAAACATTCTGCCCAGTACATCCAGCTGATTATTTTTCCATCTCTTCCTTCTACTGGCAGTCATCAATATGTGTTGCAACAGGACAAAAATTGTGTGATTTTCTAAAGTGTTTAATATAAACCCTTCAAATAAATTACCACTCCAGAAAGGAAGTCTAGCTGGCTTTGTGATGGTGAGTTCAAGGTAATAGATAAAGATCCAAGATCATATGTCAGAGATCGAATGAGGGCTTTTTTTTTTTTTTACTTTTATTCTTTGGTGGTTGGATGTTACCAAGAATTAAAATTTAGAAGTAGAAGAGATGGAGAACCAGAAGCTGTCAACGAAAATGACAACAAGACAGAGGAGGATTTCTAAAGGCTGTGCCAAAGAAACAGTTGGAGAGAGAAGAAGGGAATGAAAATCAGAAGATGGTGTCATGGGCACCAACAGAGAATAATATTTAAAGAAAGAGTGTTTCTGATGGTACTAAGACAGCTGACGGGTCCAGATGGATGGAGTTGAACAGGTTCTGTGGTCTGGTAAGAGGAATCCATGCAGATTTCAACCAAAAAAAAAAAAAAAAGGCTTTTGATGAGTTTGAAAAAAACCTAAAATGGAACTGGAAAATAAAGTCTCCGGGGCAAAAGCAACTAGAGCAGATTTACAGGTGAGACAAAAGATGGGATGAGAACTGTAGAAAAACTGGAGAACTGGAGCTGTGCTGATATGGGTTATTGAAAAGGGTGAAAAATAACCTGTGATGAGGTAAAGACCAGAAGGGGTGCAGTGCAGGGATGCATGAATGGGTCAATCTGTGGTAAGGCAAGCTGTTCTCATTTAGAAAAATCTATGACCACATGAAACAGCCCTTGGAGCAAGACCTTCAGAGTAAAAAATTTACCTGTCAATGAACGAGGGAAATGTGTGTCAGATTTCTAAATATGTGCCAGTTGGCTCCCTTGTTTCTCATATGTAGCCTGTTAATCTGTGAGGGATTATCAGAGTGTAGTTTTCTCCTCTTTTACATTTAGAGCCTGGTTAATGCATCCACACATGGAGAAATCAGTGCGAAGACAAAGAGGGAAAATAACTGAGGGTGCGAGGGAGATCAGGAGAGAAGCTAGGTCTCTGATGCAAACTGGAAGGTGAGAGAAGAACAGTTAGGACATTTCCAGGGCTGTGGCAAGAGAAAAAAAAAGAAATGTGGAGCGAAGGGAAGGGGAAGGGGAAGGGGAAAGGGAAAGGGAAGGGGAAAGGGAAGGGGAAAGGGAAAGGGAGACAAACCGAGGAGGCACAAAAAGCCCCAGATAATGTTGGGGATGTGCTTTGCAAGAGGAGCTGTGAAGCTGGGGAAGGTGGGTCAGTCCAAGGCAGTGGAAGTGCAGAAGCTGCTGTGTGCTGCTCTGCCAGCCCGGGAGTCAGCAGGACCAAAAAAGTGATGGAGTCCGTGCTGGAGGCAGACTAGCCACAGGATTTCAACCTCTGATACTCTAAAGTGTTAAGCTTTTACATAGATATTCATATGTTTACATTATTATTATTGAGAAGTATTAGACACAGCACTGAGAGATGATAAATTTCAGTGAAGCTCAATTCCAACTCCAGAAAATTAAAGTTTAAGATAAAACTCAGGCAGGTTGAAAACGTAGTAAAAGTTTAGCAATAACCCTTCCTTGACCTTCTCTCCACATGACACAGAGAGTGATCAAAATACAAAACCATGTGCAGAGGGTAGACTCAGTCCTCTCATTCTAAGGGACACGGGGTCAAGACAGAACCAGCATAGTCACGTAATTAGGGGAAAATACTTTTCACTGACTTTAATAGGAAGAGTTCAAAGTGGAGGGGTCCATAGTTCACAAACATCAGTTGAAACTCACAATACCCTGGGAGTTCACAAGCAGTTTCTTCTGAATACATACATAAATAAATTGAGGTCCAAGAAAGTTAGGACGTACTGTTTTAGACAGTTTTAAGTACTAGATGATAAAGTTATGGTTACTGTGATGTAATTAATGGAACTTTCGCAGGCACATCCTTCTTGTGGTCCTGGATGTTTCTGACTGCATGCGTAATGTAATGTTTGTTTGCTTAATACATTACATCAAAAGAGAACAGTTTCTGAAGCAAAGCATTCCCTATTCTTTAGTGTTTTCCTGTTATTCTGTTACTTTCAGTAACTTGCCTCATGTTTTCTTTTATTTGTTTTCATATCTAAAATTAATTCACTCCACACTCTGGAATTATTCCAGAGTACTCTATCATTTGGTTTTGCAAGTGGTTGTATGAACCAGTCAAGAACGGCTCAGAAAACATGAAGGCTTAAGAAAAGAGGGTTTTTCAGAGCGCTTTGATTTGTCTGAAATATTTGCTTGAAATTTCCCAGAAATAAAAATCTGTGTGCAGAATCCTTTGTATTCAGAAGTCTTCTGTAAAATTTGTCAAACACTTTGGGTGAAAGGGACTGCAGTTTAATAAAGCCAGAGCAGCAAATGCAGAAACATGCAAAACCAGTCCTAATAACTTCAAAGTGCCTTCTTGCATGTGCATATTCATATGCTTAAGCTTCTTCTTAGAAGCAGCCCAATGTGAATAGAAACAAAAGAGACGGCATTGATTTTCTTTCAGGGAAAAGCTAACACATCCCATGTCTAACAGGTATGTAAGACAGGGCCCAGCAGTTTTGGCTCATATTAATAGCTGTTTCTGTGTTTGATTCCATTTAGATAACATTGTGCTTTAAATTAATTACTTGATTTATAACTTGCCAAATACTTGCTTCACAGACCCAGTATTTCAGGACGCCAACACGGCAGAAATATCCTTTAGTAATTTTTTCAAGTTTATAAATAGCAATCACAAATCCTGCTCCCAGACTTCTGCTGCAATCCAGACAACAGGTGGGAAAACTGTGAGTTTGTATTTCGTGATTTTTGGGCTCACTTATGGCTAATACTGTCCTGATTGCTCCACATTTCAGAAAAGCATAAGGGCTGGACCCATTTATTTTAGCCTTTAGTGCACCTCCAGATAATAAATCTAGCATTTAGTAGAGATCAGAGGATGACAGGCCATTTTGATAACTAATACCAATGAAATAAAAATTTATACACTTCTCCCACCTTTCTCCTGTATGCCTTCTACTTATACCTCCTACATATATGTAAAGAGAAAAAGTCATGCAGGAGCTGGTGGTTTCCAGACTGGATGTTTTATTTGTCTGTCTTTGTGACTGCACTTCCAATGACTTGATAAGCTTGACAAATACTAAAATTTGGGAGCAAAATTCATATTTTGGCATGATTTACAAACAGTAAATGCTCTGTGGGTATTAAAATCAGAATATTTACCTAAGTACTTCAGTGAGGATCTAGATTGCTGAGCTTAGTTACAGTTTATATTTCTGTTTAAATTAACTCACAATTTTAGCCAGAATTTTCATTAACTTTTTAAATTAATGATTTTGCACTTGTCCTCTTGTAGGTGGCAGTGCAAAGCAAGGCTCACACACTGTGTGATACTGTAATTAGTGACTTTGTTACAAGAAAAAAGAACTCATTTAAAATTAAACATGCATCCTTAATCCTGATTTTCTTAACTTTTGACTGCCTCTTCTTGCACGTAAGTAATATTCCTCTGTTAGATGATGTAATGCATGCACATAGGACAGGCATTTGTATTTGGCTGGTTTTCTTGCAGAATATAGTCGTTCCATGCAGTCTATAGGAGGAAACACTGGAGATGATACAGTCACGAGACAGAAAAACAAAAAAGCAGTTTTGTCATTTTGAATGACATCCACAATGAGCATGATGTTGAAAATGCGATGAATAGTCCCATAGTTTTGACACAGAAACATTCAGCAAGAAGCATTACACAAATTATTTTTTCAGCATTTAATATATGCAAAATATCATAAATCAAGCACAAGTTACTGCCAGACAACCAAGAGAACATTAAAGAAATGTCATATGTAAATAAAGCAGATTGTCAGCGGTTCTTAAAGATGTGTTGAGAATAACAGGTATATTTGTTCCTGTGTTGCTCACTGTATCCAATGTCATTTAAATGTGGCTGAGATTTCTTACCAGGTGATATATATCTCTTCATGTAATATTCTTCAAAGTGACCATTGGGCTAGACACTTTGTGAAAGTTAGGACAGATCTTCAGTAGTCAAAGAACTGTAAATTCTGAAGAGCTGATAATCTGTTAAATCAAGAAACTTCACAATTGCAGATAGCGTTATTAAAAGTAGGCTCAAACTATTCTTGAAGGAAAATATGAGTGGCTGATAGGATAGTCAATCTCAGAGTCCACTTGATTTTCCAAAATTGTAGCTATAATTACTGTGCCAGTCACCCTGGACTGCTGTCTGTATGTAATAAGGACGTACAGGTGTTAGCCTACCCTCTATAGCCGTTGCACAATATATTAGTTTAAGCAGTTTAAAATTTGCCCTTATGTATACTGGATTTTCATTAAAATATTGATATGAAAAAAATTCCTGTGTGAACTCAGAGCTGAACTCAGTCTCGTAGCAAGCCTAGAGCTGTAGCTTCAACTGAATCATACACATATGTATATCTATCAAATATTGTAATCAGTATCAAGGCTTATAAAAATGCATGAAATATACATCACTAAAACAGGAGTTTTGAACCCAGAAGGTAATAGATGGAGTTAATTTGAGGAATTTGAATGTAACTTTAAATTACTAGCTTTACTAATTGTGGTCAGCCCAGTAGCTGTTTGGTACTGGAGACTTTAGGGAACTGGTTGCTCCACCTATGTCAAGTCTAAACTAACAACTGTGCTGATTCTAGCTATTTATTCATAACTTTCTTTGGCAAATAGGCTCATTCCCTTTCTGTCATCCTTCCTGGAAGGTAAGAAAATTTCTTGCTCATTTTTGAGTGGTATCAACCAGCAGAAGCTGAGTAGGAGGACAGAATGTCCAGATTATTTTGACTTTGTTTTTTTCCTTTTCTTGATTTGTAGCCTGATTTTGCAACCTTTAATCACATGAGAAATACTGATCGCAAGATAATATTAATATTAAGACAACTTCAGGTGGTATTTATATGAGTATTTTATACTGGATTCATTTGAAATGCACATAACTTAGAAGTGGTACCTCAGAAGCAGCAGCAGCAAGCACAGAAATAGTGTTTGAATTAATTAGAATTATAGCCTCTAGGTTTTGCATGTGCACTTTGAATTCTAGGAATGTCTACCATTTCATCTTAAATATCAAAAGTAGATGGGAAATCTTATTGTTTTTTTCTTTCAAAAGAGGCACATTTTTACGAGCTTTGTTTCGTATTTTGCTGTTCTTTTTCAAATATTCCAGTTTATCATGGGCTGATGTTGAGGCAACACTCAGCTGATACCGTACACGCTTCTTTTACCTGTATGAGAAACTTAGATCAAAAATTGATATTTCCCCTATTACCACTGATAGCATCTAGTCAGCACATTGAATATTGGTTTTTAAGAAAGGAATCCTTAAATTTTAGATAATATCAGTGCAACCATCTTCCTTTCCGATTTTAAAAATTACTATGCAATGTAATAACCAGGGTTCCCTCCCTCTTCCCAGGTTCACAAATGTCTCACAGAGAACTGTCCTGACCCCCTCTCTCCGTGATTCATCCAGACTGAATTTTTATTCATATACGGTGACAATAACAGTATGAAGAAGGGAATTCCTACTTCAAGACAGAAAGAGCCTGTCATTTCAGTTGGGACGGACAAACGACAAGACTCTCCTTAAGGGTTAAGTTGATCTTCTTCTCTTTATTCCAAGCTTAGCTTTCTTATATCTCCAATCTCTTGTTCACGCGCCGTTCACGCGTTCTTTCTACGCTTTCAATTGGTTAGGTTACATAGCACGCGCGCTCGTAGCTACAATGTGATTGGTTATCAAAATCCTGTCTACGTTGCTCAAAACCCAGCTTTCTCACAGCCTAGTTTCTCTTTGTTCTCTGAGGCAATCTTCTTCTTCCCTCTTTTTGTTACATTGTCCTTATATGACGCAACTCGCGGCCTTCTTATGGATACACTGCAATCTCTGTATCTTCTGTCAAGGGGTCTACGGACCCGCTGTATCCCCCAACAAGAGCCCACTACTGTCATGGGGATAATTAAACACCATCTATGAGCATCTGCTTTACCAGGTGTGATGCTAGGGTCCTCTGTATTGTGAAGTGGAACGGCTGTCTCACAGAAGGGGGACACTGGCAGCTTTTAAGGACGGTGATTCATCTGCCTGACAAGTAGCCCTCTGATTGTCTGACTGTAAAGATGCATCACTAGGGATAGTTCCCACGTAGAGGAGGACCATGACCCTAAAATACAGTATTGTTATTTGTACTTGCTACTGACTGAGTATCCAAGTCACACTGTCTGCTCTTTGTGAAAAAACTGAAATGTATTATTTGGCACAGCAAAGTACACATAGATTTGAAGTCATTCGAGTTACATCTCTAAAGCCTATAGAGCAAAGTTTACCCCAGTTCACAAGGCATTTTCTGCTCAAGACATCATGTGACCTCAACACCACAACCGGTTTTGCTTCCAGAAGCAATGAAAAGAGCTGCAGAGATTTTAAGATTATTAAAACAGAATTTACTCCACATTCACATATTGTGGTTAGCTAGTGACAGCTGTCTCCAAACAAGACATAAAGTGACAACAGGGCTTAAATGCTGTAAGCGAGAGTGAAGTTGCAACCGTTTTTCTCTGCTATGCCTTTTTCATTTATATAGACACCAAGAAGCTTTAAGTACCTCGGATGCTGGAAGGGTGTTATAGCGCAGGCAGGCTCCAGTATAAAAGAAGAAAAAAAAAAAGGTACAAAAATCTTCTGTGGTAAATCCACAAACTACGACAAGAATTTTAAACAACTATGTAAAAATAGGCTAGAGAACAAGTTGAGCAGGAGAAAGTCTTGATTTTCAAGTCAAGTCTTTGACTTGAAAGTCAGATTCTTGCTAGGAATCTGCTGGACAAAGAAAACTTTGTTCTTCACTTGTCTGCATATTCATTCTACGGCTGTAACTACCAAGTGAAAAAAACCCTAAAATATTAATGATAAGGTCATTGAGACAAATATAATAACAGAAATGTATGAAATAAGCTTTGTACTTTTAGGAGGATTTTTATTTATTGAAACATTTCATTTTGCACTGATCTTTTGAAAGCAGGGCACTTTACATGTTGCCTTTTAAATGTATAAGGTAGAGGAGAACAGCGAAAGGACAACAAAGCTTTGTAATTGTTTTGAACTACTTTGGGCTAAAATGTTCTGTGAGATTGTTTTGAAATTATGTAAATGTTTTGTTATAAATGTAAATGGTGTAAAATCTCTTGCTTGAAATGGTGTTAAGCACCACACATTTTTCTTTGAAATATGACTATAAGCAATGATATAGTGATAGATACACATATGGAGAACTCAAACCCCTTAGTTTAGGTAAGATACAACCAGGTTATATAGTGCTTGGATGAGATATATTCAGGGTTGCTAAGTGGGAAGCAAGTGACTTACTCAAGAAATCACCTTAGCTGACAAGCTGGGGAAAGAATCAACTATAAAAATGTGTTTCCTATTCTTCCCTTCTTGGCCACTGATAGCCACAGCTGGAGACAGGATAACACAATAGATGGTCTGAACAGGCATGGCTGTCCTTACACTATGTTCTTCCTGTCTTTGCCACAGAAACATTATTTAAAACTTGTAGCAGTGCAGAAATGTTCTGATGGATCATCAGAGTGGAGATCCTGTCACGGAAGATGGTGTAACTACAGATAAGTAGTATAAGTACATATATAGTATAAGTACATATATAGAAACACAGAGGCTTAATGCTTGCTTATAATAATGAAATTAAATCTAACAGGGACAATACTACTATTTGTAAATATATGTGTATAGATGAACAAAGAAAAAGTGTCTGCTGGATTCCTGGATGACCAAGCTGGAAAAAAATCCTGTATAAATTAAAGGATAACACTGGAACAAATTAGTATGAACTGATTGCAAAAAGTGTAATTTCTAATCACCAAAATAAATTCTTGAAAAGCTTTCTAACGGGAGAAAAGCAAAAATTGTAATGGATTTTTGAGAAGGAGCTTTGTAAATGGCATTACATGACAAGATGTCTGTGATAGTGCAGGTCTGAATGTGGTAGCTCAGACAAAACCCTTGAGGTTGTATGCTTCTATGAAGATCATACAAAATAATAATGTTCCAGGAACAGCCATTGTACCAATAATGACAGCAATTCCATACAATATCCTGAAGGAATGACAAAGAGATTTGCTTTAAAAGTGTGTCCCTGAACTCAAATGCCCATGTAGACATGCCTTCAGAGTGTTGAAGTCCAACATGCAAAAAACAAGCACCTAAGAAGCTGACAGAATGAAATGAAAGGTCAGTAGGTGACGTTTAGCTTGCTGACCACACGGAGTCCCTTCTCCATGTGTACCTGGCTTCCCTTTCCTGGGGAGGGGGGGCGAGGAGCCTGAGGGACCTGCAGGCTGTGGGGCAGCAATGCTTAATGCACACTGGCAGCAAAAATGAGGATGTACCCGCTACGCTTAACAAGGGAGTCCTATCACAATGCAGAGTCACCAACCCAAATCTCAAAGGAAGTATGTTTGCAGTTCACTACCTCAGTCTCCATCATCAATGAGCTTTGCTAAGGACTTTGGTGCTTTCAGTTCCTGTACAGGCGTCACCACCAGCAGCTCTGGGGTCTCAATATGATTTTCTCTTGCATGGTCTCTGTTGGTGCCCAGGCAGGAACGTGGCATCTGATCCTTGGGGATCAGAGAGCAGCTCAGCTGTTGCGCTGAGCAGGGCACTAGCACCTGGGAGTCAGGTGCTCTTGTTCTGTTGGGGATGTGAAGTCCAAAGTTGACAGGGCTGTGTGCCGTGCCTGTATTACTTTTTCTTTACTATGGTCTGTATACCAAGTCTCAATGTTTTCTTGGTAAACTTTCTAACAAGCTCTCAAATTAAATGAAAATTAGAAAACTTTATGTATAACTTAAGGATATCTTCCTCTTGTGGTAGCTCTGCCATAGCTGCAACTATTTTAATGAATAACAAATCCTCCCTGGATTTCTTATTTAGAAGGGAATACGCCTCTACATTTGCTGTTTTTCTGTTTAAATGTCATGTTTAGTGTCACAGAGTTCTGGTTAAAACTATTTTTGGACACCAATACTGTAGACATTTTTTCAGAGAGGTTGTTCAGATTATGCAGCCAGAAGGTCATTAAGGAACTTAAGTAAAACTCCTTTTCTCAGTGCCCAGCTTTGCCTGCAGTAGCTTTATCTCTTAGCACCCTATACAGAGATGATTTCTTACAGCCCCGGATGCCAGAGTTTTTACTTTTCCCAAGTGAACTTTGGTTTATGCTGCTCCCACAAGCAATGCCCCATCTGCAGTCCTGCTGCAGTCTGACTCACTGACTTCTGCTTTCTATTTAGTCAATCCTTTCACTGACCTCCCAGACCAACGTCAGGCAATGCTTCTTCTACTTGTACTGAATTGATTGCTCTCTCCCTTTTACTTAAGGATTCTTCCTTGTTCAGTGTAATAGATTACTACCGTTTTTGATCACTTTTCCCAATTTTATTAGTGAGTGAAGTGGTCTTTGTCATTGCTGGCACTGGTTCATTTTCTGAAATTACCAGTGGGCCTGTGAAAAATTCAGATTTTTTTTTTTTATTTCCACTGTAAAAAGACCCCAGCTGTTCAAAAAAAAAAAAAAAGAAAAATGATCAAATCAAAAGATATTTTGCTTCTTTTTGAATGAAGATGATGAAATATGGCACTTAATATCGTGTTCTATTTAACTTGAAAGGGAATATTTTTCTAAAAGTGTCAAAGAATGAAAACAAAGAAAATGTGTCTTGGTTTGCCAACCTTATAGAGGAAGTGGCAGTAATGGTTCTCCTTGATGTAATAGTTCAAACAGTCCACATTATTTCCGGGAAACTCAGGTACCCAAATGTTCTGTCATGAGTGAAATATCTTAAAGATTGTTCTAAAACAACCCTTGTGGTCCTTTCTGTTGAAACTGCGCCGCTTTGAATAGACCACAAGGTGAGTATAGTGTAAAAGGGGAAATGTCAGCCTAATCAGAAGGACCATAGTGAATACAATCTTGGCTTGTGCTTCAGCAAGTATTTTTAGATATATATGTTTGTATACCTATATACAGGTCTTTGTACATGCATGTACATATATATGCAGACAATATACCTATATATGCATATTAGAATACGTAAAAAAACCCCCAACTTGCATGTATAAACACATAAAAATACCTGTGCAGACATATGTACTTATAGGTTTTTTTATAAATTGCATGATAAATAACATTCCATGGTTGTTTATGTGAAGGCAGACCAGGAAGGTTGATAATGCCCCTCTCCTCAGGACAGAGTTGCTACAGGCTGAGGGATACTGCTCAACCCGCTTCCCAAGGTGGGAAGGGCAGGAGCTGACATCTGCACTCACACTGGGTGCTCTGATAAAGTACCATTTCTAAAAGTGCAAAGAGTCACTCTTTTATTTTGTGAGGTCACTAAAAACATTTTCAAAGAAAGCCATGGAGTAATTTAACCTGAGTTTGCCAACATTCAGCCCAATACTGCTGCACCAAAGCATCCTCCCTTCCTTAAGGACGGATCAAGAAGAGCTGCCATGTTATTTGTGTTCTTTTTCATCTCATCTTATTCATATTATTTTGGGACCCATTGGCACTCCATACATCCCTGCCCACTAAACTGTTCATCCCTGCTGTTTCATCCTGTTGCAACCAGTTTTTAATGATTTTTTTCTGATGGACAAACCTTTGGACCAATATTTTCCTCTTTTGTACTGTTAAGCATTGTCCTGGTGAATCCTCCTGACTTCTTGTCAGAGATTTCATCCTCTCCTCTATCTTTAAAACTTTAAAAGTTATTTGATAACTGCTCATTTTACCCTCTTCTAGGAATAAAATTATTTCCTGAAACGTAGGGCTAAGTGCTTATTTTTTATTGTGCCCGAACCAGAACAATTCCTTTGGCTATGAGGTATTAAATGCACGCTAATACTAAATAATGAGTCATAAGTTTGGTCATCATCATACTATTCCTTCAAACCTTTTTTTTTTCCTCCTTTGATACAGAATCTTTAGGCTTGTGTGTATAAATATGACTGGTGCCTCTCACGTAGTGAGAATTAACAGAATAAGACTAGTAGTTTGTAGTCACTGAACCAGTGTAGTTCAGCGTAGTTTGTCAGTGGTTACGTGGAATATTAAATTAATTGAGTAGATTGAGAAATCTAAAGAGTTTGCAGTAACATCTAGAAATGTCACCCAACTTAAAACACACATGGAAGTATGTATTCATATAACCTCAGTGACAAAGAGCTCTGAAAGTGAGCTGTACTGCTTAGCACTACCCAGTGACGGCTTGCTGACTAACAAGAAGTCATTTTAAAAAGAAGCCTGGCTGCAAATGTTATCTTTCTGGAGAAGGAATTGTAGTTCATTACATTAGTAATGCAAGCACCATGAAAACAGAATTTGCTGTGAATGGAATGACTACAGCGATGCAGGCTTCAGTCGTGCCTTTGAGGCAGTGAACTACAGCAGGAGCACCGGGAGGCTACCAGAGGCACAATGCCTGGTAGATTTCCCAGCAAATCAGACTGGAACTGTACGCTCTGCCATTTGAGAGGTCTGGGTTCAGTTTCTGGCTCTGCTACAGATTCCCTCTAGGCAAATCACGCGCATCTTGCTGTGCCTCAGTTCTCCGTCTGTAAAAGGGAGATAATGATTCCCTGCCTCGCAAAGGGTTTGTGAAGATCAATTCATTAATGTTTGAAAGGTGCAGTGCTGGAGAGCATATCGCTGTCACGCAGGCTGGGAATACAGCCTCAACAATACCCCTGAAGCTTGTGAAGTACACGCTCTCTTGGGGAAATACGCTTTGTTTTCTTTTCCCCAGGTTTGTGAGAATGGCTGCGGTCTTCCCACTTCAGGTGGTGCACAGCTGGGGAGGATTTGCAGTGACGGGAATTGCCTGAACAGCCATTTGAAGAAGTGAGAGGAGTCATCTTTCTGGTTCACTTACTCTTGTCTCTATCCAGGTTATGCTCTGATTTTGCTAGTGAGACTTTTTGATACACAGCACTGGCTGACATGGTGAGAGGTTTATCTGCCTTTTCCCCTACTTCTATCTGTCCACAGCAGAACCCGGCAACTGTTGCTTGCTCAGTAAGCAAACAAAAAATGGAAACTATTCCCTTCCCCCCTGCACTGCTGTTATTCAAACAATCTTTAAATGACAGCATTTTTAAAAACTGTGGAGAACTACAATATTAACAGAATTACTCCGTTATCCCTGCCTGACAGCTCTCATATACCGTATATTCTAAAACAGATGACCAAGGAAAATGTTACATCCGCTATCTGTTGTTATGTTCCAGCCCTGAATTTCCAAATCCTCGCTCTGTAAGTTTTAGTCCCCCACCCTCAAAAGCGGCTGAGAGGAGGTGGTGCATTCTCTCACAAAAATCCACCCAGAGGCGGTAAGGGAGCATTAGGCCATGGACACGGACACTTGCAATGCTTTACCCCAGAGATATTATACTAAGTAATAGTCAAAAGATCCTTTATGAACAGTATTTGCCAGAAAAGGGCCAGTGGTAGAATGAACTGTCTGCAGTAACTCTGTGTTGTTTCAAAGATAAAATTCAGCCTCACAGTCTCTCTGATGAATCAATACTTGTTATAACATCTTAGGGGTGAACACTTTTTATCTGAAAATATTGTGAGGGGGCAACACTGAAGTAGAGAGGCTCAAGAACATTCAAATTCACGTGGTTGTCTTAGTTTCCTCAGTGAATTCAGCTCTGGGAAGAATTCATGCCTTGCTTACAAACAATGGTCCCCTTCCATGTGGTGATCATCCTGCACATAAAGCCTTTCAGTGCAGAATTTCTTCAGGCTTCCAACTTAAATCATGTAAAAAAATGCCAGGTAAGTGAAGAGATGAAAGTGAACACATCTTGACTAAGGTGTTAATTAGTTTGAAGAAAAAATTACTAGTAGAATGCTGACAGCATTCTACTAGTATTTCAACGATAGCTGGCAGCTTCTTCGGGACTATTCCCCATTTTCCCTTCTAAAAGGTGGCCCCAAATATCCATTTTTGGAAGGGTATGCGTTTGTGAATATTAGAGACATTAGTTTAAGGAAATGTAGTAATAAGGAAATTAATAGTTATAGTACTTAAATTCCTTGCTTTCTGTAAAACATCTTTGTAATTGGTGCTATTATATAAACAGGCCTGTGAGATTATTTGACAGCATCTCCTATTTATTCCATTAATGACTTAGCAGAGGAATAAAATGTTGCAAACCATCACTCTCCAGACCTTGAAAATGCAGCTTTTCTACCCGATTCCTGCACTCCACTCATTAATAAAATATCAGAGTGCCTTCTACTCATATTAAATTACAAAATTCACATCTACCAGCTGCAGTTCTTTCTCTCTTTTTTTTTTTTTCCTTAACTTTAATGTTGCTCTAAAATGGTTTAATTGAGATCAATGGGAATAGTTGCAGAACGAGGTGCAATTCAATGTGATGTGAGAATTGGGGTTGCTAGAATAAGGGTTAAGAGAGACAAAATGAGAAGAACAAGTGACTTCTTTGCCCACCTGTGAACTAGAGCGCAAAAAAAGCTGGATTCCGTATTCCCCTCACTCCTCTCTCTTCTGCAGCCGCTAATCAAACTGTGTAAAAGCAAACACAATGAAAGCAGGTTGGGTCTGCTGGCAACGCAGTGTGGGATCCTTACCCTGCAGCCTGGCTTCTGTTCAACACACCCGCAGCCTGCGGGGCGGGAGACAGGCAAGACCTCTATGTTTGTCACGCACCTAGGAAAAAAAGAACAAAGACCCTGATTGTATATGTTTAGGCTTTCCAGTATTCCTGGAGTTGAGGTCTGTGCTCCATAAAAGCACTGGCTGGGATGGTATTCAGCCCTATGCTTAGTCTTTTGTGCTGTGGATATATTTTTCTGTGTTTAGAATTGTTGCTGGTTGCTCTTTTTAAGTAAAGAAAAATGGATCAGCTGTTATTAAGGTTTTACACAAGCTGTGTAAGAGAATAAGAGGAAATACTGTTGTTTAGATATAAAAATAGAGTGTATTTGGCATATATATGTATATTTTGCAATTGTATGGCTGCATAGAAAATATCAATTATTTATTCACAGATGAAAATAGTGAATCAAAACAGGCACAGAATATCCTGCAGCATGGCAAGGAGCCTGAACTAAGGCACCACTAGAGGCAAGCAGGATGGAATTTTGTCCTCGGTACTGGCTTATCAAATCATTTCTTTAAAACTGCACCTGATGTCTGTCAGGGTGTTTAAAGTTAGTGAGCCAAGGCAAATTATTTATTTTTTCTCCCAGTAGTCACTGAAATTCAATATGAAGCACCACCTTGGTGTCAGAAAGGTAAGCGAATGTTGCTTTCATCAGGTCTCAGGCACAGGAGCGCCAGCCGGCGCGGGGCAGGAGGAGCATCTCCACGGCTCCAGCTGCCTGCCAGGCTGTAGCCAGAGCAAAGCACGCAGCCTGGCCTGCTGCTGGGGAGCCTCGGCCACGTTATGAAGCCCACAGTACAGCCTTATAAAAAGGATGCCAGATTTTTTTTATCATCTAAGACAACTGCTAAAATAATATTTAATATTGAGCTACATAGATATAAAGACACTGGAAACCATTTTATATGTAGATCTCCATCCTCCCTCTTGACAAGGGAATGTGTAATTCCCCTGACTGAATTCTCCCACACCATGTGCACAGAAATCCCGGTATGTCCAGGGATTTCTGCAGACAACTTGGAAAAGCAAGTGTGAAAGTTATTCCCTTGGAATGAGTATATTCCATTAGAACATATTCCAATAACTTTCTCAAATTCTCCTCAGCAATCACATACTTTTCAAATTGACATTTTCACTTTGTTTTCAAATAATATCATTCAAATGCTAAAGCATTCTGTCAACAATTTTATTTCCATTTCTTTTCTCTTTTGCTACCTTATGCCCTGAAATTTTATGTCTCTCTTTGTGTCCCTTTTTCTATTCTTCTTCAACTTTAAATTAATTAAAACCATATCAATAGAAAGGATATTCTTAAAATAATGGGGCTTCCCATGTATTGTATAATCTCACAGTTAACTTTCATCTGGTATTCTTCACTGAGTCTTTATCATCTAGAATGTAAAGAAATCAAAGTGTTACCTGGCTTCTACGACTGCTGAGCACCAGCCTCAGAGTAACAATCTTTTATTCTCCTTAAATTCCATTGCATTTGGGTAGCTTAACTGATACAACACTTGCACTTTACTTGCAGTACCTGGTTTGAATAGTGTCTCATACATTTTAATACAGTCATCTATACTATTTTGAAACAAAATCTGAAGTGTAACACTTAAAACAATTCAATGCTACAGAGACGTTTATCTACAGACCTGAGAAATAAAGAGAACAAAATAAAAAAGACAAATTAATCTTGCTCCTCTCAGCCCCAATGGTGAGTTGCTTGCATTTAGACAACTGAAGCTCCAATTGAACTTGGATGTACATGATTGTGGGGTGAACATGTCATAAATGACAGAAGGCATAAAAAACTAGGGAGGCAAGTGGGCCTACTAGATGATTCCTGCTCACCCTTTCAACAGTTAAAAATAGTAACCCGTAACAGACATCTGCAGTAATAACAGCCCACCTGAGTGGCCTCTGTCAAATTCATATGTTGGTGTGTACTTGTCTAAACGTGAGCCGTTGTGTTTTACTGATGATCGGTGAAGAATTATCTCATTGAGTATGTCGATCAGCTCTGTTGCCCATAAGTCTGCTTGAAGTTCAAAATTCACCTGTTCATTTTTTTTTTTTTTTTAAATTCAATATAAAGTCTTAATCCATCTACTTGGAATTTGAATAAATGAGCTTCTTAAACACCTATTTTGAACCAATCATTTATTATTTACATGTTCCCTACTGAACGAGTTATAAGCAGAGTGTTTTTTCCAGTTCCATTTTTTAAATTAATGAGTTCACATTTCAACATTTTTTTTTAAAGTTACTTGTGCAAATGTGGTTGTTCCAACTTCTTTTCACCATTATAAAATTGTTTTCTAAAATGTAATACAATAAAAACTGTCATTCCTTTCCACCAGAACATTTCCCAGAGGATAAAATTCATTTCACCCACCTAAAAAAAGTGTAATAGAACTTTCCTAAGTAAGTTTTGACAGTTTGGGAATTTATCCACATTACATTATAAATGTCATTTTGCTCTGTGAATAACATTCCAGCATGTCTACCTTTAGTTATAACCTCCACCTGGCAGGAAGAAACACCATCAATCCCAGATGAGAAGAACTCTTCCAGAAAACGGATGCTGAGGGCAGGGGATGGGGATCTCCTTGAAGGCTAATCAGAAACAGAGGCTCCAGGGGGACCCACTCTTTATGCGGGTGGGCTGCTGGTGTGGCACTGAGCCCAATGGACTGCTTTCACAGAAACCCACATTAGCTGATGGGGAGGGAAAACACCTGCTGCAAGCAAGTAGGTAGGAAACTAGTTGGTTTTTCAATGATAATCTGCCCCAGATGTGAGAGAAGTAAGTTACTATGTGAGCAAAGAGGCACTAAGAGATTTGTTCCCATTGGAGTCCAGTGTTGCTGTGTCTTTGCAGGGGCAGCGGGGCAGGGGGCCCCGGCAGAGCAGCAGCTGTTGTCCTGTGGGGTGGGTGCTGCTGGGCAAGATGACTATGACCAGCAGTGTCCTGGGCAATGGGTTGTTCAGGCTGCTTCGGGAGGGGTGGTATCAAGGGTTAGTGCATTCATCTCCATCTTAGTCACACTCATTGGTCTCGGAGGATTCAGGTTTGCTGGAGCTGGACAATGGAGGAGCAACCACTGGTTTCTGAGGTTCCTCTAAGCCCCTGAGGAGAAAGGAATGGGATTTACTGCTGATTTTGAGGTCCATACAACACTCTCATGAAGTTGCATCTGTTATCAGGCATCTCAAAAGCAGCAGTAACTTTGTAATGAAGAAGAAGTAGTAGAAATCCCTGGTAGGAAGAGAGAAGCAGCAATATGTATTGACTAAAATGGCCTACCACTCAAAATGGGCCAAAACCAAATAACAGCAATCAGACATAAGGTGTCTACTCTGGTGAACATCTGGTCCTCTGGCTAAATGATCCCATTTACTACAGAGAATTTGTTTTCTTCATGTGTTTTCTTCATAGAATGGTTTATTTGAAAAAAATAATTCTATATGGTTAAGATATACATTTCAACCAATGCTCAATCATTTATTATGTGCAGAATAGAAGATATTAAATATAGCCATGTAATTCAATATTTATATAAATTACGTACCTAATATCCACGTGTATTAAAGTAACTTTTTCCAGCAAGGGCTTATATAAACTTAACCTGTGAGATCCATGTGACTTTTCTTCGGAATCCTTATTAGGTATTTCTTGCAAAAAAGTAGGACCAGTAGCTGGGTCAGCTGCTTGGGAAAGTCATGGGGAGAGTTTCAGATAACAGGAATTTCTATATATTTAATATTGTACCTTGATATTCTAGAAAAGAACAGAATTTGTTTATTTCCTACAAAGCGATGTATTCTTTAGATGTGAACAATCTGACAAGTCTGTAGCTGAACCTGCCTCAGATATTTCCAAGAGTCATGCAACTTCTAGAATAGGAAGAATCGTGGAGTGAGTTAAACATATTTTGACTCAATGTAAAAAGCAAGAAAATTTAGAGGGAAGTGCAGGCAGCTGGTAAAAAGTTAGTAACATAGGAAAGCTGAAATTCCCACCTGTATGAGGTGGCAGTACAAGAGGTCACTACTTAACATGATTCAGGGGACACAAGGGCAACCCTTACCCTCATTGCGAGCAGCCATGCAAATAAATAGGTTTTTGTTTCCATCCACGAAAACAGGCTTCTCTTTTTACAAACTCCATGGGTATTCCTCTCTCTCTGTGTCTACAACTCATTCTTTACCGATATTTAACAAGCTTTAATCATCCAGTGAGGAAGACTAGCTAACGATGCATAATTTAAGTGACTAGTCACACATCGTGGAAAAAGCCAAAGTTGCTGGCTGCAGTTGGTTTTTCAAGGACCTTTAGAGATTCCAGTTTTCAAGCCATGAGCCAAGCACTTCCAGAAGAAAAAAAAAAGTAAAGAAAAAACCACCCCAGAATTCAGATCAATCTATGCATGAAAAGTTTAGGAATGGCAAAATATGTTGAAAATTGTGGAGACTTATCTGGAATGAAAAGAGCAGTAATGGTTCCCTGGCAATTTAAGATGAAAACTTGTAAATCTGAGAGTACCCACACAACCCTGTGCTGAGCACTAGCAAATAAAGGTAGTTTGACTACAGCAGTCATAGGTGCAGTTAGCTATGCAGTTATGAATTAATTAAAGCTTTCACTGTTACTTTTACTAAGTAAAGGAAAAGATCAGCAAAACATACTGGTTCTTCTCAATGTCTTTGTGTTGGAATTTGGGAAATCTGGATTCTTGCGTTGGAGCAATTTTGTTCCAAATATGCTCTTGTCCCTGCAAAAGGTGAATTACAGCCGCTCTGAAGGGACTGAGCTCAACTCAGTGTGAAAATTAAAACTGGATGTCCTGTGATACTCAGAAGCTTGTATTTAGTTTCCTAATGGGCCTGAGTAAGCTTTTAATCTCTTTGTCCATATTTTCTATCTCAAGAACTGAGGATAATAAAAATAATAATACTTCGAGGACTTAAGCAATAGGACTTTTCGGATGTATAGGACTTGGTGCCAGCAAGGGTCTTCTGTCATTGTGTCATTATGCAGTGCACAGTGGCACCTCTGTTTTGGTTTGGACATGGAAGCAGTCAGTAATCACAGCAGTTATCATTAAGTCAAAATGTTCTGTGTCTATTTCACTCTGGCAACAGTTTCACTCAGTATAAAATAACCCTACTGATGTGTTATTTTATACTACTAACGTACTAACTGGTTACTAACCATAGTTAGTTAGTCAGTGCATGTTACCGTTTAGTGGGAGTTTGTCACAGAATGCCGTACTAGCTCAGTTGTGTAATACCCACGACAAAACACATTCTTACAGAACTGTAACAACTGAGCCAATTGCCTAGATGACAGCCAATAAATTATATTGCTGTTACAAACTGAACGGTGTTTAACCATCACACAATGGATGTTTGGGAGTGAGGTGCTCCAACTCCTATTGTGATTGCTATTGTTCTGACTGAAGACAGATATTTAACTATGCCAATATATGTCAGTCTTTCAGCCTGCACGAAGAGCAAAAGTTTTCAAATAAACTGATGGAGTAATTAAACTCGTCTGCCTGAAGCTTGAAGCAGATAGCTTGTGATTTACGCACTCACAGTGAATTCTTTGCACAACTTTTCTCCTAGTGCTCTGTTATACTTTGAGTGGCATTAGCTACATGATGGTAGGAAGACTCCTGCCAGGTAGTATGAGATACATTGTAAAGCAGAGCAAGCATCTGCTTGGAGTGATGGTGAGGGAAAGGGCCTACACTTTAAGGTTTTGGATGTTTTTTGCTTTTTTTGACAGTTGCTTTTTACACTGCAATTCTACTTATGGAAGAATTTCTTAGACACGTGCCTCTAGTGGTGGAGCAGCAAGCAAAAGAACCTTGAAAACAAAGCAGAAGAATGCTATCAAGGAAAGGAAGTAAGAGACAATTGCTAGCTGCCTACTAATACTGAATGTTTCTTTACCTCTGTACCAAAAATAAAATAAAAAGTCAATGTAATAAAATTTTTTATAGCTGTTATGAAACATTATAAAAGATTAACTTGATTTTTCCAGGAAAATGCTGTACCTTCCTTGTGCTACACACATCTGAAAAGTAGCTTGCTGTTTGAAGTGGTGTTCAGATCTTCCCAATGAAATTTGAGGTGCTTGTCAGATGTGCAGAATAGAAAAGCTGTGGAGTTAAAAAGGGAAAGGTTAACAGTCATTCTAAGTTTCCTCAGCCTCTGTTTGATCAGTAAGAATATTAAAACTGTGTGCCTTATGCTCTGTAGCATAGTGAGTCAGTTATCAGGGATAAAGTGCCAAGTTCCACAAGTTCATAAGGGCAGATAGTACTTTACTGTAGCCAACAATCTAAAAGACCTAAGTAAGAGCAATATTATTTTTGGGATGCAGTTAAAACATGGTGTACTTCTAGAAGAATATTTAATAAAATAGATTGTCTCCTCTGAAGAATTACATATCCATCTCTCACATATAAGCCAGCCTTTAATAGATAGGTCCCAAATACTTATTCCTACACTGCAGTTAAGACTATCTTTTGTCTGTCAAGACTGTAGCCTCCAAAGTGATAAGGTATCTCAAGTTACAGAGACCGATGTTTGTGGTAAGGTGAACACGGACAAAATCGAATTATACTGACAATATTAAAAATGGAGTTGAGGGAGACAACTCGGGACAAAAACCTTTAAAAGCACTTGAACAATAGAAAGCTAGCAACAAATGATCTCAGCTGCTACTCAAGAAAAAGACTGAGCCTGAAAAAATAGGAGAGGGAAAGAAAATAAAGCAAGCTTGTGAAATGATTAGGTAGCTTTTTTATAGATTCATTGTTAGCCTTTGCATAAAATATTTTAAATCTGATAATCAAATATATACTGTGTATACACAGAGAGATCTGATTGTCCTGGAACTGAAAAGGAAGATACCACTTTCTCATTCAATTTGTCAAAGCACTCTTCAACACCACAGTTTCATCTGTTTCTCTAAACTCAAGGTTAAGTTATGGAATGCATTTTTTAAAAAAACCTTTCCGTTTGTTTGCTTTTATACCGAGATCCCATAAAGCCTTTGTATGGAGGATTATCCTGTGACAAGTTATCTTATGAAAACATCCATGCAATCAGCCCTCAGACGTAAAACCTCCAAAACTAATTTGATTTTCTGCCTGCCTATGAATCTCCTAGTTCTTTTCTGATCTGATTAATGGAGAAAAATGCTGAAACAAAAGTCAAGCTTTCTCACTGAATTACACACAGAAATGAGGCCGGAACCTCTTGATCATATAGATAAGTATGAGAAGCTGTATACCAGAAATAGGGGGAAAAAACACATGAAAAATATCATGTCAGAGCACGATATAGGTCTTCGGAGACATGTCAGTGTTTTGGGTAATTTGATTAAATTTCAAATTAATTTTATTCATGCAAAATTTATATTTTAATAATTATATATGCATATCTATACAAATACACACCCATCCCTTATTATACTAATGAAGCGTACTTCTGTAGGTTAAAACCACTGTTATGGCCAGTACAAGGTCTGAGCAGTCTTAAAAACCTTTTTGCTAATGGAAATAGAAATAATTCTTACTATATCTTTTTTACAAGTAGATGGGAAAATGAACTTCAGCACTGCAGTAGCACACATGATGGAGTTGGTTTCAAGGTCTTGTGATATTTATATACACAACTCATTAGCTTTTTAAGCAAGTAGGATCATTCATTTATTAGACATTTCCTGTGCAGTAACGACCATCTCACCTACTAGTGACAACCACCTGAAAATAATGAGCCACAACCAACATTAGCTCCAAGAGCTGCATAGTCACAGTAATATCACTTTAAGGATGACTTAAATATGAAAGCTTGCAGTCAGACCTCTGCTAAATAACATCACTGACAAATTTCTTTTAAGTATTGAATTACTGGACTATGTCTATTTTATAATCTGTTGTTTTAACTCATAAGTATATAATAGTGTTATAGAATTTTTTTTTATGTTCCCTAAATAGGAAGAATATATAAGCTATTTTCATACAGTAATTGAGCTATTCTTTTTCTGCCTTGATTGTTCTTTGATATTTTTAATAAGCCAGGTGATATATGAAAACTGTCTCAGAATGGAAATATCTTTGAGGTTTGCAAAGTCACGTAAGTGACAGATGAGGCGAATGCAAACCCGTTACTCACCAAATCCCATAATACAAGAATTAAGGAGTAAACAATAAAACTGTTACAACATTTATTTAAGACAGCTAACAGACAGCAAGACTTTTTCATGGTGAATAGTGAACCTCCAAAATTTGCTAGGATGGGGGAAAAAAACCCCGGATCATATTATCAAAGGTTCAATAAGCATTAGGCAAATTCATAGGCAGATGGCTCACAATGGATATTGATAGGAACAGGCAGGAGTGTGCCCTGACATCTCTAATATCTGCTCAAAGGAGGATTTACAGAACAGGTATGTGAACCGGCTTCACCTCCTCCTAGCAGTCAGTTACAAAACAATTTCACAGTTACTGCTATGGTTTCACAGAAGCTCTTCTCTCTTTAGACACAGAAATGTCTCTTTCACCTGAGTCTACAAAGAAGATGTCAAGGAGTTGATCTTTCTAGCTGTAAATTCATATTACCACTAGAACACTCCATTGGGTTTTCAGGGATGCCAGACTGTGGATGTAGCCCAAAGCCAGAGATGCTGCTGACCTATGGAGTGCTGCCACATGACCCTGCAGTGCTCCACAGATTGCTCTCTCTTTTGATCTTTAAAGGTCTGATGAAGAACTGAATTTGGAGAGCTAAGGTCAGTCCCAGCAGCACTGGAGGGGGTGGCGGGTGGGTAATGGCTGAACAAGGGATACGGGTTGAAACGTTCCAGTGCAAATCGTTAAAGACAGAGGGAAGAAAACTGTGCATTAAAATGTTAGATAGTTCCTTTTCTAGGACACAGACAGAAGATTCTTTACTTTTAGTGCAAAATCCTCATGCAGAAACTGAAGAGAGATTTTTGTTTAATACAAATAGTGAACTCTGTATCCATCTCCATAGTTGTGAGGTACACCCAGATTACATCAAGTGAAGTCATCAAGTTGCAATGGAATAATTTGTTTTTTGCAGGTTTTGACCTGTGTCTGAATACTCTCTAGAGATTTTTGTCTTTCAACTATGTCATTTAAGACTTTCTGATAAAAACCACTCTTTCTTTAAAGCAGATTTTTGTCTGCTTCTTTAAGCCATAGCCTTACATTTTTCACAATGTGTTTTCTTGCTACAGAGGGAGATTTCATCATTACAGATGAAGATTAAGCAGCAGGAACACAGAAACTGAGAAACAAAGATGATAGTGCTATACCACTGACTTTAGCATTACAAATAAAGAAGAAGAGAAATAGCAGAAGAATAAAAATAGGCAGAGTTACCTGAATTAACATTGATTTCACAAATCCTATTTACTGTCAACAGGTCTTTCAATGGCAAAATGATTAACATGTCTCCACTTCTTACTGAAAAGTATGTTAAGTATTTTTCATTTTTTACTAGGGAGATTCCAAAGCTATGTAGAATATTTCCATCTATTTATGGTTAACGTTAAAATTGTCAAGGTAATTTGCATTGAAATAATTTTATTAACAATTATTTTATAGGATAGTAATAACAAAGTTTCTATTGCAGTCCTTTCTAGAGTTTAATAGAGTGAAACAGTAGCACAAGCTTTCACACATAAGCAGAAATATACATGCTCATATTAAACTCTCCTAAATACATGGCTCTGAAAACGAAACTTTCTGTGACCCAATCTAATGCCCGTTTAATCCACAGAATGCATTTGGGCCTATTCAGGTGAGTATTTATAATATGCTGCACTGAGGACAAGAAGAATTCTAACAAAGTTCTATCTGGAAGGCTACTCACTTTTCTGCATAACATGGGTTTTAAGTGACCAGACATAAAAGCTAGCCAAGAATCCAGTCTCACCCAATGCAGTCATGCCTCTCTATGAGAGAAAACCTGTATCCAACCGGACCAAACCTGCCAACTCCTGGTTGCCATTTTAAAATCAGAAATCTTCACATTTGAAATCATTTAGGTCAAACACCGTGCAGTCAAATGATTCAATCCACTTACGCTCTTACTGAACTCAGCCATTTTTTGTTCAAATTCAAAAGAAAAAAAGACTTTTTTCCTTTAGTAGCATGTTTTGGTGCTTAATCATTTTTCCTGTTAAAAAATAGATCTTACTTTTTATTTCAGTTTGTTTAAAATGTCCAGACATTAGTCATTGCTAAATCTTTCCCTGCTAGAATGATTTTACCTTCAGTACCGCCTATTCCTCCCCATGAAAGAAACAATAAAACTCCCTTGTACTCCATATGTATTGAATAGCAATTATTTTTGCTACACACAGAAAGCTGATTTTATTTATCTGTTTATTAAAACTTCAATGTCTTCCACAAAATTTTCAGAGAATGCCCATGTATTATAGCAGCATGTGTAGCTTACCCTTGAAATTGTTAAGTCTGTAGTGACTGCTTCTCACCCAGCGTTAGGACACCTCCTAATTTAAGTAATACCCATTCACTGAACAGAGACACTTTCTGGTTACAGAGTCTTGGGTAGAACATTTGGAGTGTGTATTTTGGTAGAAGAGTTTAAAAAAATCAAAGGCATCATAGAAACGTCATTTATAAAACCTGAAAGAGACTAATGTAGCAGGTTTGCATAAGTACATCTACAGTGTCATCAGTAAAAATTTTCATTTACATCTTCTTTCAGATGGCTAATAACCATTTCTGCAGTTCACAGTCCACATATTTTTGGTGTGTCTCTCACATGTGTGACTCCTTCTTCACAGCTTTTACACCCTTGATGGCTGCGCCTTCTCCTGCCCCAGAGACCACAGCACACACTGCAGCAAACCTCTCAGGAGAGAGAAAGCTGGGATGGTCAACTTGTTCTTTCCTTCATCTCTAGACCATTAGAGTGGAGTGTTCCCTGGCATCAAAATGTCTGGTCACACGTCCAGAGTGATGAGAAAGGACCGAGACAGAAAGATAGAAAGAAAGGACGCCTGGCCCTAGCCTGCAGCCCAGCCTCTCTTGCCTGGAGGAGAAGAGCCTAAGTGTCTTCGTTGCACAAGAACCTAATGATCTCTGTGTTTCTTGCTGCTGCTTTTGATGCCTTGTTACATGTCCACCATCACTCAGCAATGAAAGTGATGTTGACCAAAGCCAATTATCCAGGAATTTCCACACCATCAACTTAATATAATACTGACAATTGGCAAAGGAGCAGAAAAAAACAAAGAAATGACAGATACATAAATACATAATGGGAAGTACTTTAAACAACTCATGTTGAATAAGTAGAAAAAAATGCTTAATGGTAAGCAGAACATTTTGTATTTATTTGAGGAATACCTGGCCACAAAACAAAATGCAGGGGCAAAATGCAATTCTGATTTTTTTTTATATTCTGTGAATTTTTCATCTTAAAGATCTTGGAAATGCTTTTGAGGGGAACACAAAGGATTTTTCAAAGAAATGTGGATTTGTGGTTTGGTAATCCCATTCATCTCAGAGACAATATTCTGCTCTCATTTGATGACTTATCACACCTTCACTTCACAGGATTTGTGAAGAGCATGTCATAAGCCAGCATGTCATAAGCCAAAGAAGCAAAAGAAGAAGTCAGGAGACTATGAAATATCTGCACAATAACTCCAGGATACTGAAAATTAAAGGGGTTTACATTGTGTGGGGTTCTTCATGAAAGATCAGCATCCCAGGGATTGAGTAATATGTTGCCACTCATAGTGTTTCTACTTCAGTAATTTCAAAAAGAATTAGTAATCACTGGAGAAAGGATACACTTTTCTGTCAAATGTCTTTTTGAAACAGCATGTCCTTAGTGAGCCTAGCTTTATTTTATGTTCCAAAAAGGAAACAAAAAGCTGAAAAAGGTGTAAAAAGACAGAACTACTTCTTTAAAGAGCTTTTAAGTGAAGCTGTTGAACTTCCATTGCTACAGTTTCTTAAAGAATTTAAAGACAGTCAAATAAAAAAGCAGGCTCTCCACAGGGTCACAGTTTCCTTCAGGGCACATCTACCTGCTTAGGTGTGGGGTCCGCCATGGGCTGCAGGTGGACGTCCACTGGCTGCAGGGAGACAACCTGTGTCACCATGGTCCTCTCCATTGGCTGCAGGGGAATCTCTGCTCCAGTGCCTGGGACACCTCTTCCCCTTCCTTCTTCACAGACCTTTGTGTCTGCAGAGTTGTTCCTCACTCCTCTCTTCCAGCTGCTGTTGCGCAGCTATTTTTTACCTTTTCCCTTTCTTAACTATGTTATCACAGGGGGGCTCCCGACGTTGCTGGTGGGCTCATCTTTGGCCAGCAGCGGGTCTGTCTTGAAGCCATCCAGCACTGGCTGTGTCCAATATGGAGGCAGTTTCTGGCATCTTCTCCCAGAAGCCATACTTGCAGCCCCCTCTACCAAAACATTGCCACACAAACCCAATACAGTAGCAATTAAAAAAAGACTAATCATTCACATTCTCAACTCCCATCCCTCCAGGTGAGACTGAAGGATGAGATCAACATTGCAACAGCTACTTTTTTGTCAACAATCGCTCCATTACATCAATAACAAATATAGAGTCATAATGGGATGGCTTGTCAAGGGTTCGGGAGCACAAAGTGTGTTCTCCTCTCTCCCTCCAGTTTTGGGGACTGACGAATGGGTTAACAAGAAAATCAGACAGATCAATACCCAGCTCCAAAACTGGTGCTACCAGCAGGGCTTTGGGTTCTATGATCACAGTTTGATCTACAGGACACCGGGCTGCTCGCTAAGAATGGGAAAACCCTATCCCAAAAGGGGAAAAGGCTACTAGGCCAAGAGTTATCAAGGCTCATGGACAGGGCTTTAAACTAGAATCAGAGGGGGAAGGGGATAAAACCAGGCCCACTAGTAATGAGCCTAGGGATAAAGGGCCAAGGATGGGGGTGAAAGTGGTAGCCCAGCTCAAGTGCATCTACATGAATGCATGTAGCATGGGCAACAAACGGGACAAGCTGGAAACTATTGTGCAGCAGGACAGCTATGATGTAGTCACCATCACAGAAACATGGTGGGATGACTGTCATGACTGGAATGATGTGATGAATGGCTATAAGCTCTTCAGAAGGGATAGGCAAGGAAGGAGAGGTGGGGGTGTGGCTCCGTACATTAGGGAGTGTTTTGATTGTATAGAGCTAGATTCCAGTGATGATAAAGTCAAGTGATTATGGGTAAGGATGAAGGGGAAGGCAAATAAGGGAGATCTTGTGCTGGGAGTATGCTATAGATCACCCAACCAGGATGAGGAGACAGATGAAGTATTCTATAAGCAGCTGGCTGAAATCTCACAATCGCCAGCCCTCGTTCTGGTTGGGGACTTCAGCCTGCCCGATATCTGCTGGAAATATAACACAGCAGAGAGCAGTCAGGCTAGGAGCTTCCTCGAGTGCATGGAAGATAACTTCCTGACACAACTGGTAGGTGAGCCTACCAGGGGAGGTGCTTCGCTGGACCTACTGTTCACAAACAGAGAAGGACTGGTGGGAGATGTGGTGGTTGGAGGCCGTCTTAGGTTTAGTGATCATGAAATGGTCAAGTTTTCAATTTGTAGCGATGTAAGGAGCAGGGTTAGCAAAACCTCCACCTTGGACTTCCGGAGGGTGGACTTTAGCCTGTTCAGAACACTGGTTGAGAGAGTCCCTTCGGAGATAGTCCTGAAGGGCAAAGGGGTCCAGGAAGGCTGGACGCTCTTCAAGAAGGAAATCTTAAAGGCCCAGGAGCAGGCTGTCCCCAAGTGTCGCAATATTAAAGGGTGGGGAAAATGACCAGCCTGGATGAACAAGGAACTTCTGATGGGATTTAGGAATAAAAGGAGGGTTTACCACTTTTGGAAGAAGGGACAGGCAACTCATGAGGAGTACAGAGATCTTGTTAGGTTATACAGAGAGAAAATTAGGAAGGCAAAAGCGCAGCTAGAGCTCAACTTGGCCACTAACATAAAGGACAACAAAAAAAAGTTTTTATAAACACATCAACAAAAAAAGAGTCAGGGAGAATCTCCATCCCTTACTGGATGTGGGGGGGGAAGTTGCAACCAAGGATGAGGAGAAGGCTGAGATACTTAATGCCTTCTTTGCCTCCATCTTCAATAGTCAGACCAGCTATCCCCAGGGTGTTCAGCCTCCTGAGCTGGAAGATAAGGATGGAGAGCAGAACAACCCACCCATAATCCAGGAGTTAATGATCTGCTTCTGCACCTAGACACACATAAGTCTATAGGGACGGATTCATCCAAGAGTACTCAGGGAGCTGGTGGGAAAGCTCATCAAGCCTCTCTCCATCATTTATCAACAATCCTGGTCAACAGGGGAGGTACCAGATGACTGGAGGGTGGCTAATGTGATGCCCATCTACAAGAAGGGTTGGAAGGAGGATCTGGGGAACTACAGGCCTGTCAGCCTGACCTCGGTACCAGGAAAGATCATGAAGAGGATCATCTTGAGTGAGGTCTCACGGCAAGTGCAGGGCAGCCAAGGGATCAGGGCCAGGCAGCATGGGTTTAGGAAGGGGAGGTCCTGCTTAACCAATCTGATCTCTTTCTATGACCATGTGACCCGCCTTCTGGATGCGGGGAAGGCTGTGGATGTTGTCTGTCTGGACCTTGGTAAGGCCTTTGACACCATCTCCCACAGCATTCTCCTGGAGAAGCTGGCGAATCATGGCATAGACAAGTGTACTCTTCACTGGGTAAGAAACTGGCTGGATGACCGTGCCCAGAGAGTTGTGATTAATGGGGTGAAATCCTCTTGGTGGCTGGTCACCAGTGGTGTCCCTCAGGGCTCAGTTTTGGGGCCAGTTTTGTTTAATATCTTTATCAATGATCTGGATGAGGGGATTGAGTGCACCCTCAGTACGTTTGCAGACGACACCAAACGAGGTGGGAGTGTTGATCTGCTTGAGGGTAGGAAGGCTCTACAGAGGGATGCGGACAGGCTGGATCGATGGGCCAAGGACAATTGTATGAGGTTTAATAAGGCCAAGTGCCGGGTCCTGCATTTCGGTCACAACAACCCCAAGGAACGCTACAGGCTTGGGGAAGAGTGTCTAGAAAACTGCCCAGCAGAAAAGGACCTGGGGGTGCTGGTGCACAGACAGCTTAACATGAGCCAGCAGTGTGCCCAGGTGACCAAGAAGGCCAACAGCATTCTGGCTTGTATCAGGAGTAGTGTGGCCAGCAGGAGAAGGGAAGTGATCGTGCCTCCGTACTCGGCACTGGTGAGGCTCCACCTTGAGTTCTGTGTTCAGTTCTGGGCCCCTCTGTACAAGAGGGACATTGAAGTGCTGGAGCATGTCTAGAGGAGAGCTACCAAGCTGGTGAGGGGTCTGGAGACCAAGCCATACGAGGAGAGGCTGAGGGAACTGGGCATGTCTAGTTTGGAGAAGAGAATGCTGAGGGGAGACCTCATTGCCCTCTACAACTACCTGAAAGGAGGTTGTAGAGAGGTGGGTGTTGGCCTCTTCTCCCAGGTGAATAATGACAGGACCAGAGGAAATGGTCTGAAGCTGCGGCAGGGGACGTTTAGATTAGATATTAGGAAGAATTACTTTACTGAAAGAGTGGTCAGGCACTGGAACAGCCTGCCCAGGGAGGTGGTTGAGTCACCATCCCTAGAGGTATTTAAGAAACGTCTAGATTTAGCACTTCAGGGCATGCTCTAGTGACAGAGATTGTAGGGGGTTTTTTGTTTGTGTATGGTTGGACTCGATGATCTCAAAGGTCCTTTCCAACCATGAAGATTCTATGATTCTATGAATGTAATATTATTTCCAGTAGTGTCTTTTTAGAGTTTAGAGTAACAGTTTAGAGTAACACTGTTTTCAATTCTTGCAGTGAAGAATTTGTACTGTATAAACTCATCAAGTTATTTAAACTTCAAATGAAATATCATAGTTGTAATTACTGTAGTGGTGATCTAGACAGTAGTGCATTGGTTACTCAGTGACCACTTTCTTTTTCTCTGTCTCAAATCTGGAGTTAAATTTTACACCTCTAACAGCTGCCTCCTTGGTCTTGAGCTGCTTTCTCAGAGGTTTCTCACTGACTTCAGGGGACAAGAGCTGGGTTTTAAGTCATACAAAGCTGTTGTAATGGGTTTCCATGGCAAGGTTTTGGTAGCTGGGGGGCTGCTGGGGTGGGTCCTGTGAAAAGACACCAGGAGCTGCTCCTATGTTGAACAGAGGCAGTTTTGGCTGCCTCCAAAAATGACCTGCTGCAGCAGTCACTGCAGCAGGACACTGCTGAGCCAGCCAGACATGCTGATGGTGCCTTTGTGATAACGTATTTAAGAAAGGGTAAGAAAGCTGCACAGCAGCCATGACAGAGGAGTGAGAATATACGAGAAACAGCCCTGCAGACACCAAGGTCAAAACAGGAGGAGGAGGAGGTGCTCCAGGTGCTGGAGCAGGGATTGCCCTGCAGCCTGTGACAAGAACATGGTGACACAGGTTGTCTCCCTGCAGCCCAGGGAGGTTCAAAAATTATTAGGGCTGGGTGGTTTAGGGTGGGGGGGAAGGATTTTTTTTTTTTTTTTTTTTTTTTGAGCTGTGTAACAGTTCTGTAAATAATTGTGTTTTTTCTTAAAGGGAAAAAAAAAATGATATCCCAGAGCTAAAACTCCACACAATCATGTGGACAGCTGTGGACAGTTTAGCTGTGCCCGAGTGTCACCCTTCTCTAGGGGCAAAACTTCACTGTTACTGTGGTACTGATATATCACTTTCTTAACTAAAAGGGCAGATGACACTGAGCAGTAGCAGATGCCACAAGGGTCTGTCAAGAGAAAGGGTGCAGAATGTGTTACATCAGTAGTTTGCAACTAAAATATTACGAGTTTTGGAGAAAAATATATGAACTTTCAGTTGTTTTCCACCAGTAACTCAACATTTTCTGTGGAATGAAGAAATATTTTCTGAGTCCTTCTAACAAGAATGTTTACTGTTACAGAGTTATTGCAGGATTTAAAAACAAATAGCCAGGAACTTTTCCCTGTGATTAGCTGAGAATATAAAGGACAAAAAGAAATTGTCCTGGGACTACTTCAAATATAAGCTGTCACTGTCACAGTGATAAGAGTTAAGTTCTCATTTCTGAAGGTTATGTTAAGTGTTGCAAATGTTCTTTCATTTTGCCTTATTATATGAAAAGGCCAACCCAGCTTACCCTTTTGGGACCAAGGCATTAATTCTCATTCTTTTTGCTTAAGTTATTACAGAGAGTTGAAAGAAAGAGTAGAGAAATGGATTTTGATAGCAGTGCATATCTTTGGGGATTCTTTTCAAATCACATTCGTAGGCTGCTAATACAATGCTAATTGCTTAAATTCATACCTGAAGGCTTTATAAATTCCACCATTTGCCTTGACTGTTATCAGGCTGTAACGATCTGATCCAAAGTCCTCTTCAGTCAGGAAAAAAGATGCAGCTTATTACCTCTGGGAGAATAAGTTGTGAGCTGTAAATCAAATGAGAGGAGACAGTTGCAAGTATTTCAGCCAGGTTGTTTAGTCTTCATTGGACACATACAGCACATTGTTTGTTTCCATTCTGTTATCGGACTGTAGTGTAGGTATCCATGATAACAATTCCAAATTTCAGATTATGACTGGTCTAATATGTGATTAAAACACTGTGTATGCAAGCATTCCTGCCATTTCTCATTTTCTAGAATACTCAGAAGGAGGAAACAGGACAAAAAGCAAGAATACTTGTCTTGTGGATTTGTTTACAAGTCGCAATTTTAATAACTGTGGAATCCAACTGCAGTCCTCTATTGTTTGCTAACAGTGTTTTCTTATCAAGCCAAACTGGTTGAATTATTAGTGACAGGTGTGGTAGAGCCCTGAGGATAAGTAATTGATTCCAGCTAGCATCAGCAATGTTACCTGTGAGAAAAGTTTACCGGAAAATTTAACAAGGAAGAAAAAGGAGCAAATCCAAGAAAATAATCTAAAACTAAGAACTAAACCACTATGGTGAAGCTAAGAATAACGAGCAAATATCTGAAGAAAGGTGTGCTTAAAATCGAATCAGTTACAAAAGATTTTCATATGCATGCCCGGTCAACATGGGAGTATGTTATTTCAAATATGTATAAAACACAGACTGTATCACAAAACCTTCTCATTCCTATGCTGTACTTTGCATTGTAACTGTGTGGGTGAAATAGCCTAGGTGAAGAAACTGACATAGCCTAGTGAATTTTTGAACTATTATTAATGTATACTGTGTAATATAATACTATATAATACTTGTATATTATTAATGTATACTGTTAGGAAACACTGTCACAATTTTATGGGCCCTGGGGAGTACCATATATCTGGAAAGTCTCACTTCAGCAAGGATTCCACATAGGGTAGAGTGATAAGAGAAAAACATCATTACACAACCAAAGATACGTGGGAAAAAAACCAAACACAACAACCAGGTTTCAGCCAGCTGTATGAAGAACAAAGCAAGGTACACGCAGCCAGTTAGAGAATAGACTGTAGGATTCCCCAGAATTAGGAGGGGGATCGTAGATTAATAAAAAAGCTGACAAAGTAACACCTGGATTTATTGCTGTAGAGATCAAAACAAGTGAAGAAGGTAAGACTGTCTACTGTGCATGCCCACCAGATATCAGTTTTACCTGCAGTGTTACAAAAGGGCTATGCTTATCATTTTCTGCGCTAGGAAGGATCCATACCTTAAACAACACATCCAAATGTCAGTTTTAAATTTGGAATATAATGTCTGCTTTCTCTGTCTCTATTTGAAAGATAAAGGAAATAATTTTATATAACAAATGTTCTCGTTCTCCTTTACTTGTTATTTCAGATCTATCTCCTTTCAGCAAATTCCTGCCACTTTGTCTTTGAATGACGAATGATAATTGGACAACAATGTTAAAAAATCCCTCCACGCACTGGAAGGAAACCCATAGCCAGGAGCCCAACACTGTATAGTTTGTGTGATCTACTGATACATATATGCTGTTAAATAAAAGAAGATGAAAGAGCAAGCACAAGCATCTATGCTTCATAGTAATTAGGTCACCTTGTGTGTCCTGCACTGCTCCAACTAGCCCTCTCCATTGCAATCTGTTATCATGAGGGACAGCCCAAAGCAACGTGATTGCAAGCCAGGCCATATACATAGCTTTGGGCCCAACATTATGTCTCCCAGTGACATGGCCATACCTGGGAAGCTTTGGATGCTGTCCGGAAAAGGAGCTGAGATGCCATAGCCAGGCTGCTTGGGAAAGGCCTGTGTGTTTGATTGTGTCCTTTAGCTGGATCCTATGTCCTTTAGCTGAGAGAATGAGGCACAGCTCAGTTAGCAGGTGTTCAGTTGTCCAGAAATGGTGATGTCTTTTCTGTGGGAGGGGACAATGGAGTCATCGGAGAACTTAGTGGGACTTGATGTTTCCAAAGCTGCTGACAATAAAAGCTAATCTTAGGTATCTTTTACAGTACATCTGAAAAATGTGTCACCTCTGCTCTTTTAGAGAACTTCATGATGTTCTCACAGAGCTAATGCTCAGAGACAAAACATGTTGTCCTTCATTTTGGTTGTATCACCTTGCATTGTTCAAAATTTAAGATCATGTTCATTTTCTACCATGAATAGACATAATCTAGGAATGTTTAAATGCTGGCCAAAAAATCAGCCAAGGACCAACAATAAGAACATGGAGTACCATAGGTTTTAAGAAATCCTGTGACATATTGTATATGAATAGCCTTGCTATCTTATGGATAGTTCTTCAAATGCTGTGCAAAAAAACCAGGAATATTTATGAGACTGGCAATAGCATTTTAAAAATACACTTTGTGCTTTCACATTAAAACCAAAGCCCTTTCTAGAAGGTATATATTCTAAATTCCTTTATGTTTCAGCAGAGTGAAGAATTTCCATAAGGTTGCATTGTCTTTGCTTTGTTCTTATTCTCTTGGCTTTTATTATCATACTTGATTTAACTGCATTAATTCTCACACTGGAGGCATTGTCAAACTGTTAATTAATGGTTATATTTTTATACTATTATTACATGCTTGACATACACTTTTAAACTTACAACTGCCATGACTTGAACAATATCCAAATCTAAACGTGAACAAAGGCAGTTTATGTATTTCACTATGTCAGATTTCCACCCAAGTGAAACTGAGGTCAACTGGATTCATCTTGTGACTAAAGAGCTGACACACGGCAATGCCTGAACTTAAAGGGAAAACTACAAAATGTCCTGAATTAATGTAAACAGGCACAAAAAATGCTTGTCTCTCTCACTAAAGTAAGATCCAGTATGTTCCACTTTTGAAGTGGAGTTATTCAGCATTTACACAGTAACACTTAGACCCGGCATGGCCTTATGTGTCAATTCAGTGGGCTTTTTGTCTACCAAGAGAAAGACGACCTACCTGTTTCCTTTCAAAAGCTGCTTATGAGAAAAAGAGTGAACATGACCAAATGTTTTCTCGTATGCAAAAAATAGCCTTCATCACTAGCATCTTCCCATGTGGTGCCTGAAGGAACGAGGTCGTCGATGAGCCTGCCAGAGCAGCATGCTCCCCTCTTGGGATCTCTTCCCTTTCAGGATTTCCAGAGGACACTAAGCTGTAGGAGTAATGTATTATCATTTGCTGATTTCTGTATGACAGCATCTCTGCACAACCCACTGCAAAGAAGCAACTTTTCTGGGACAAAATGACCATTCCAAGGTTAATTGAAAATATGAAAAGAAAAAGAAGTGAGTGAATGAGTGAGTCTATAGTGGGTGGTGAGTACCCACAGAGTTCAATTAAGAAAACACCTGGTGCTGCTGAACTTTTACTGTTATTCAACTTAGTAGTCAGGTCAGCTTTGAAGGGAAAAGGATCTCAGGTGTAGAACAGCATGAGAAATAAATCTGTGCTGACCTTATCCTAAAAATATCAGCTGCTATTCTTATCTGTAACATTTCTTTGTCCTCCTTCCCCTGACCCAGTAGAAGCAAGTATCACTATTTAATAGGAACAGATATATATGTATGCGTTAGAAAGAATGCTCCACGTACGTAAGGGTATGGTAACACAGTCTTAATGATTTTAACGATGTTGCAATCATTCTGCTTATGACCGCAATTCTTCCCCAGGGTCAGAGAAAGTGGATAAGACAGCATATTTGTCAACAAATTAGCTGAAATATAAAAACATAGTAATAGTGTTCTGAAGTTGAACTTTGAGCAACTTTAGCTTTTACCCACTGCAAACATTTCTTAGTTTCCATCCTGCAGAAAGCTTTCGTTCCCTTGCTCCTTTGCCGAGTGACACCTTTTGTGGTCCCCTTTTGATTGTACTCAGACTTACATGTTTCTTCTCACACACAAGCCTAAGCAAACAACACATTTACATACTCTGCAGTGGATGCCAACTTACATAGGGTGAAATTCAGAGTGCCCTGAAGAGATTATATCCCAGCTATTTCAGCTGACACCTTCTTGAGAGCTGTGCACCAGTGCATGACAAGAAAGCTTTCTCTTCACATTTTAGAGGTGGAGCTTCAAGGCTCAGGAAAGAGGACACTAAAAGTGATTGGTCAGGCCCAATGTTTTTTCTTTCCCAGTGTTGCACTAGGTGAAATTCTGTGGCTTTTTGCTTCTGAGCCAGCAGTAAGGGACAATAACCTAATTGTCTAGTTATGGAAACTACATGCAGGCACCATAGTATTCAATGGCTCAAAAACATACTTCCCCCCCAGCATCAATAAAAGTGAACTACTACATATTTACTTCTTCTCATCACCTTCTATTAAGCATTTGTACTCAATTAATCTCTGGCTTTCCCTGGGTGTCATTTATATCTATGGCATTGGCCGCCTCCTGGTTTATCTCCTCCTATAAAGTTGGTGGCAGGCACAACACAGCTGTTGCACTTTGGCATCAGCTCAGAAGTTCAAGAAGTTGTTCAAAAACAAACAAATGAAAGATAAAATACTTGTAAATACCAATTCTGTGATTGAAGTCAGGGTATTAAGGGAGACTGGACAACTCATCTCTGAAGAAACTTTGGGGAGCTTTATTTTTGGCAGGTAAGACTCAATAACTGTGCTTATAGAATGTGCCTTTTAAATCCCAGAACGTATGAGTCACTCCTGCCTGGCTCATGGCAAAAGGCTGGGGAGGAATAGTTTATGAAACATGAAAAACAAAGAGAAAGAAAATAGCATACGGTTAGTGCATTGACTAAAGCAGAAGCATGGAGAGTAATACTCCAGTAGCACACAGCATTGTTAAACTGGCCTAAGGTGTTTTGGCTCTTATTTTTTCTTTCTTCTTTAGCAGCCTAAGGGGATGGGGGCAGGGAGGGAAAGAGGGTAAGCTTCTCATAAGCTTCTTGTATTCACTAATGATTTACTTAATTTGTTGAAGTACCGTTCCACCTCGGCAGTGTGTGGCAATAGTGTTGCAGTCTCAAAAGAAAAGCAGAAGTGTTAAAGCCTATTTCTTTTTCCCTGACTTTAAACCAGGTTAGTTCAGATTGTTTGGTGGGTTGTGTTTGTTTTTTTGTGGTGGTTTTGTTGGGGTTTTTGCCTATCAGCTATTTCAAGCACAGATGCAAAACCTAAAATGATGTTTTTAATGATTTGTGTCTTATAGCTATAGTTCTGAAGAGCTGTGATTCCTACATGGCAAATCAGGAGGAGAGATGCTGTTGAGCATCCTGAGGTAGTTAAAGTGCATGCTTTGTACATGATCTTATGCAAAAGAATAAAGTGGGTAAGAGAGACGTTTGACTTACAAGCACGAGAACCATGTTTTATTGCTTCCTTCTGCATTCTGAAAGTAGCCTTTTAATTTGTTTTTAAGGTTTGACACAGTTATGTATGGATTTTAATCTTGGAATAATTTGCTGTGGTATAGATAGTGCTTGGCTGTGATTCTTGAGATTACCAAGGCTATTCTGATACCTATCTACAGCCTTCTTTTTCCCAGTCAGAAAACACACGTTAAACACTCAGATAGAAATGTACCCGTGATATGGAAGTTTCAGTGGCTGAGTTTAACTTGAAACTTTCCTCTCTTTTTTCTTTTCACCTCTTTTTTTTTCTACCTTCAATTATGTACATCTATATTCTCTACTTCCTGAGTTTCCCTTTCATTGAGCCATATTTTATTGAACCATATTACACTATGCTTTTGTCATGAATTATTGATTAATGTCCTAGCCTTCCTTGTTAAAAATACAGAAGAAAAATTTTGAATCTTCTGAAGGAGAAGTGTGGAGGTGTTAATTTTACCTCCATCCTATAGATTCTTCTATGATCAGGAAACTCCTTTCATGCATCTGTAGACATATATGTAACATATGGCTGATGCTGGCCTATCTCAGATGGGTAGCAAGGAGATTGCTTTGTTAAATTCCATCGTTCTGGTTTTCTAGATTTGAAGAGCAAACATTCATAGCATCTGCAGAGTGGGCTAAAGAGAAATAAGGAAAGTTCATGTATGGAGAGAATAAAGGGAGGAAGGGCAGAGAGGCAGAACAGAAGAGGGCTACAGAAGGGCCATGCAGACAAAGAGATACTGCAGCCTGTGTCTCAGCAGCATCCCTACGGAAATTAAATTCATGGTTGCTGTGCAGGGACAAGGACATATTATGAAGACCCTGATCTGTTAGGATGGAAAAAAGAGAGAAAGAAATGGTGGGCTGGAAGCCATACTTCTCCCTGAAGTTTAACGGAGCATAGATGTTCATGAGAAAGGTTCCTGAGACTATGGGCTTTCCCAGGCATTGTGGTGTTAATGCTGGAATTTACAGTCACTGGCTGTGGTGGATTAATGAGATATGAATTTTGGAGTATCCCTCACCATGGTACTCTGACAGCAATGGTGGAGACAGAAGGGAACACTGCAAAGGACAGCTAAGGAAAATCTCTGCTAAATTGCTGGGAAGTTCATTACTTCTTTCTGCATAACATTAACTTCTTTCTCCATATGGGCTGGGGTCATACATAGTCCACCCTCCTATAACACTTTTACTCCTAACAGATATTTGTTGAGCCTGTTCCGTGTCCCAGTTTTTCTCTAAAAAGGCAGGTCTTTTTCTGAGGAAATATCCAAAGTGCATATTTCTTGTAAATCATTTCAGTGCAAAGGATATGACAAACATTATATAGCAAATTGAATGGATTTGCATGTTTATTTCCCTTGGAATTTCTAAGCCAAAGCAAGTCACGTTTACTAGAATCATTATGGATAAGTCTGTATTTAGACAAAAAAAAGTGAAACGTACCATCTGGTATTCAATATCTATGTATTAAAAGAAAGCTTTCAGAGAGCTGCAAAGGCATTCAGAAAACTACATGCTCTGTCTCCTCTCCTAACTCCTGACTGTGTGCTGCTCTCTGATTCTGATCATTTTGCACATCACTGGTGTAAGGCACACAGAAATGTTCATTTGCTGATTTTGAAGATCTAACCGAAAGGGTCAGCTTCAGTTTACAGCACACACTAAATAAAACAAATCATTGGATCACCTGGGAATTGTCCCAAGTGAAAAGCATTGTTTTGGCTTAGGAAATCTGCCTTGGCTTGAAACAAATACAGTTATACTCAGTTTGTTAATTCACCTTGTGAACTGTAAGGAATGACCTATGGCTTCCACTAGAAACCGGACAGACTCTAGAAATGCCTACACTCTGACGAAAGGCTGTTCTGTCTTCATCAAGTTCAACGCTTAGTGGTGTTGCAGTGATATTTTTTTTTTTTTTCCAGGCCTGACAGTCCCATCAATCATAACAAAACCGTCTGGATTGACCGAGTAGTCACTCACAAGACAGCTTGCCTGAGATCTAACTCTGCTATCACTGCCCTTGTTAGCATTTGTATTTCATTACATCTCTGTGATCCTTGTTTTGATATATTTTACTGGTTTTATTATCACACAAAAATCTGAATAGGTCCGTTATGTAAAACTTCTTGCTGCTCTGGTAACATGTTTCTGGCTGCTGAAAAGCACATACCAACAAGTGTAGTTATCAAAACCAATAAAGAGCTCTTTTTAATCTGGTTCTTGGGGACAGATTTTGACATTTGAAGATCAATATAATTAAATTTCTCACAAAAGAAAAACAAATTAATATACATTTTCTATTCATATCTGTTTTAAGTGTTGCATTTGGTTATACATATGTGTCTCTGTGTAAGCTTAGAAAAGGAACAAAGTCTTATGGCGTCCCAGGAAGAAAGCATTTTGTAACAACTATCTTTGGCTGCAACAGTGCCAGTTGAATAACCTCTACAAAATGTACAGATATCATGCTGGGAAAGGGCCTGGGATGTAATCAGCACCAGTTTGGGTTTGCCTGCTCTACCACACTTGTCTGAAGCTGCTGCTTTTGCCTGGTTGTAACCATTGGGACCTCCAAGCAGGCACTTGTTCTCTGTAAGTAGTTGATTTAATGAGCAGTGACAGATTCCCTTAGAGAGCTGGTAGTGGGTAGAAATGTTACGTCTTATGGGGTCTATAGTCTTAACAAATCTACCAGTTTACAAACACCAAAAAGCAGAGTGTTTGCCTTGTTCGTTGTCTCAGGGAAACAGCAAAGAGAAGCAGGCTGGCAAATGAAAGAATATATTAAATCATCCTGTGCTTTCTCTCTTCCAGACGGATGGTTGACGCTAGCAGTACTGTGCAGGGTGCTTGGTGGAGACGACTATTCCCAGGTGTGACACCTGCTTTTTGTGTGACTGACAAGGCGATCAGCCATGGCAGGGCACAAGGGAAGACTCCTGGCCCACACATTGCCTCCTTGGCTTCAGAGCTTGGCCAAGTGGAGAATAATTAGAATTATGGGTACCTCCTACATATTCAGTGCTCAAAATCTCCTTTTTGTCCTTGAAACTAAAACTGCATGACCATAATATTGCTACATACATGGGCTCTTTCACCCAGGGCCAGGGTGTAAGCTAAACTGCTGTGGGCTGCTCTGGGCAGGTGTGGGCACCACTGGTGGGTCCTCCCACTGTGCTGCAAGTGTAGTACACTGGCGTATGGCAGTGTCACTGCTAATAACATTGACTTGCAGGGCAATAAAAGAGTGTTTGAAAACCAGCTAATAATGATCTTTTTTGATGTTTGCCTCTTTAATTAAATATCTGCTAGGAAGAATTATAGAAATGCAAATACTCTCCAATTTTGACGTTAATAGCACTTCAAAATCACTGTTTCTTGCATAAACAATGAAGACCATCTCTTTGTGAATAGGATGTCAGGTAGCACAAGAATATGGAAGAGAAAAATATAATCTTCTTCAAGAGAAGCATAAAGTATTCGGGAGAGATCTGGGAGACCAAGGTTTTTTTTAGCTAATGTTAATGTGGCAGTTAAATTAGGAGCCTGGGTAGATGTTAGGAACACTGTGCTTCGTTTCCCTTCTCTGATTCACATTCCTTCACTGCAAAATGTATCCTGAGTTTTACAGCAGCTGAACGTCAGTAGTTATTATTAAATTGAATAACAATTCAGAAAGCATTGAAATGGGCTACTAACTACTCAAACCCACATGTTAGTAACCTGGTTTTAGGAAGACCATTTTGGAAATGTTGGTTTAAAAGTGTCCGTGCATCAAGTTGCCCATTTGCAAAACTGGGACAATGCTGTGTTAGAAAAGTGTTACGGAGGTTATTCGACTAACACTAAAGGAGTTTAAGAAAAATTATAGGCTAAAAAGCACTAAAGAAGTGGAAACAGCTGATAATCTAGTTACCCAATAATTTAAGGTTTCTTCTAAACAAAACTGCATTCTTGAGTACGCATATTTTGCAAGGAGTAGGTAATTGTTCTAATAGAAGTCAGAAAATTTCTCATATATTGTGTGGTTCAATATATTATATATAGTATAATGTTCAAGGTATTTTATTGCAGAGGAGCATCTGTTACTATTTATTGGGCAAAGAACACATGGTGTAGGCAGTTCTGGCCCAGTGATTTTGGTACTTGCCAATTCAAATCTCAGGACAAATAATTTCAGTGTCAGTTATGCGGGATGTATTCTGACACTACAGTTTGTAAATAAAAGAGAAAATGAATAGAAAAAAACCCTAACCCAACAAACCATAATCTTTGCTGACTGCAGAGGGAGAACGGAAGATGGCAAAAAATTAATTACTGCCATTGTCCCTGGAGCCCTTCCCTCAGCACCGGATGGAAGGTCTGCACAATTTCCAGGTGCCGCTCAGCCGTGTGCCACACTCATTGCTTTGACAGCCCTCTGCCCTGTTGGGATGGTATTAGTCTTAGGGGATATTTCCTTGTTCCTTTCCAACCTTAGCTGAAATTGGCAATCAGATGTTGAAATAAATAGATCCATCTCAATTACTTTTGCCAGGTGTTACTCTGGGGTTCTCTGGGACAGACGTTAGTCCATGGGCATGTTTTAATCTAGGTAAACTGCTTGTGTATTTTTTTGTTTTAAAGAGGGATTTCAGTGTGCACTGGCCCTTTCTTTGTATTTTATTGCAGCTCAGTATTCTGACATTTTTGTTTTTTAACTAAGCATTTATTTGGAAAAATACTTGACTCAGGATTTAAAGTCTTATTCTACTTCCCCTGCCAATTCTTCACAATATATTATAAGACTGATGGTGGCAGGCACAGGACCCCAGTTTGGAAGTCAGTGTTTGGCTCCTGAAGCATACCTGCATGCATGAGCCGAACTTCACAGGAAGAAAAGGAACCAACTGGCCTCACACTCCCTCAGGAGGCTATCACAGAAAGAGAAATGTTAACCCCCCACCTCCTCCAGATAACCTTTCGAAAGTGATAACTGGAACATCAATCTGTGATACATCAAATTTAACTGTACACTTTCTTACTGGATTGAGTTTCTAAAAAGGATTTTGGCAGTGGTATGTACTGTTTCTGGATCCTGCTTAGGTACTGGGATTTGGGATGCTCTGTCTAGTGAAGGCAGAGACTGTTTTCGTGCATTCACAGAAGTGCAATTTTAGGTTATAGCACTGAAAAGCAGCAAGGTGCTGATGGATCCTCGTTACTAGCAGATGAAAGCAGAGTGTTTTTCAAAGTAACAGACTTGAATTTGGATGTCTAAATTCCACCCTGCTCCTACCTCAAATGATTCGTTATCTGAATGAGCAGCAAGAAATTGTGCAGCTATTTCACCCACTGCAGCAGAACGAAGAAGCTTGTAGCATCTTTTTGTACCTCTCTGGATCGTACATCAATGCAAGTGATGTAGGTTCTCTAACACAGCTACGCACTACTGGCTGTCTCCCATTGTGTTTCTACAGCAACACAGGCCGGATCTTTCCCTATAAGAAAAAAAACCTGTAAGCATCATCTTCACAATGATTGTAACGACTGTCTTGATTCACAAGGGCAACCCTTAATGCAGGCATTTCACAACAGTCTCAGAGAACGCAAGACAGAATCTTTATATCCTCCGCCAAGCCTCGTCTCCAGGTTCTCTGGGATGATGGGTATTGTCTGATGCCCCAGATACAAAAACATTTTTTGACCTTTTCATGGTTTTCATTAGGAAGTAAGCAAAAATTTATTTTTTTAAGCTGTAAGTAAGATTTAACAAGAAGAAGAAGAAGCAGCTGAAAGTAAGACTTAAGAGCAGAAATAATGTTAGGAAAATTTTGTTTGAACAAAAAACCGCATTTGTTGGACCATATCTAGCTACGTATCAGAAAGCAAGATGAGCTATAGTGAGCTAGAATGCATTTTTTTCAATGGAAGTGGTACTGCTAGACTAAAATCTTTCAATTTTTTTTCCTCAGTAGGATCATATGTGTGTTTAGAAACTTAGAACTTTACTAAATTTAGAATTGAGTAATCAGTTATTGACAGATACAACAACTTGAAAATAAGTCAAAGAAAAACTGTAATATTTGGCTCACTACAGTTAAAGAGAATGTGAAGATATTTGCATACGTATGCACATATGTATACATGCATACGTATATACACATGCATAATTAGGCACATTGACAAAACAGTTATAAGGGCCTACAAAACACATGGTGACATTTAGACTAAAAGAAAATAAACATTTTTAGGCAAAAAAGTTGTAAGCCTAGCTGTGAACAGTGCCGCTTTCCACATTCTCACTAAATCCATTAACAACTTTCCTAATATACATCTGATAGACAGCTGAATGGGATATTATAGAATGAGCAATGAAGCTTTGGAATCCAAAATGGTTCCCCAGGGGTGTTTATTTATCTGTTAAACTAGTTTGGGCGTTTTTCCTCTCTTAGCTGTGCACATAATTGGGAAACTGTGTTAGAATAAAGCACCAGAGAAAGAACTCTTTCACTACCCAGAAATCAGCTACTTGGTTCTTAGAAGTCTGAGGAACACTAGAATAAGGATACACCTACAGTGGACTAGACTGAAAATACAAATCTTTGACTTCATAAGTCTAAGAAAACTTTCAATATTTTCTCAGAAATTAGCAAAAATCCATTTTACCTCAGTCAGTGCTGAAACGTGTTGCCTTGGCTCATACAGGTCATGGAAAGCCTTGAAGAAGAAATCCCACCCAACCCAGCTTGCTCCGTCACTCTAGGAATAAACTATTTCTGTGAATAGTTCTAAGAAGAAATTCAGACAGCTTCAGGAGTTTAAATTAATCTTAAAAAAAGAGTGTAATTAAACTTTGAGGGGGCTTATGAATGAAATATAAATAATGTGCATGTAGAAGTTCAAGGGACTTTTGCCTGCACAGAAGCCCAACAGAGACTGCAGAATATTCTCAACACACTCAGAAAAGTTTAGGAATTTTAGAAAATTAAAATGATTTGGCAGGGTCATGTCCAGGATGCAATGAATCAAGAATAAGCAGAATAAACTAACTGGGTTATGGGATGGACAGACTCATAGAAGACCGATGAAGTCATAATGTATCTCATTTATCTTTGCTGAAGAGCCAATTGGCAAGCTTCACCCTCAGGAATGGGTCAGAGTGAGACAAGCTACTCCTGTGGCATTAATTAAGTGACTCTTATTTTAGCCAAAAATATAATGCTTCTTCTCTTGTTCCAACCAAGTCAATTCTTCCTCTCACGCTGTATAAGCTCATTGATACCATCAAATGCAAAAAAATTTGGCCAAAACTTTGGCCATAAGTTATGTCCTCAACACTAGTGCTGCTGTAGGACGTGCAGAATGGGCTTCCTGCTCAGCTTGAGTAGGGTGGTGTAACACTGACTGTCTACTCTTGTGAAAGGACAAGATCACTATTATCTCTTCATGGCTCTTGGCATTATTCTTCTTGGCATTTTCAGACGTGTTTTTTGTCACCAAAATGGTGTGCAAGATAGAAGTAAGCTTCCTAAATATTCTCAATATAACAATTTTAGTACAATAGTTTGATAACCAATGATGTATTATTTCAGCCATTTCAGTTTACTCAGATTTGCAAAAAAATATTGGTAAGTGAAAAGTGTTAATGTGCACGATTTCTAACCTTCACATGTAACGATTGGTAAAGGAAGATGATAAAAATCAGCCTGGAAAGGTATGGATATCCAAACCCATTACATTATCATGAGATTATGTACAATCTGAACACCAACAGACCAGTGTTTTAAAGTGAAAAAGTCAGTCGACTTTTTGTTGCATAGTTTAATTGATTTGCCAGAGAACGACTTTCTCCAGTGCTATTATTTACCTATATGCTATACAAAATCAATGCGGGCCTCAATAAATAACTTCCAGTTATCTTAATGCAGCTGCTGGAACTCAGTGGAAGGTCTCAGAGAGTGCTCAGCAGCACTTGCATGGAAAACTTCTGCAGCAGCAGCATGATCAGCAAGATTTAGACTAAAAAAGCTTTGACTCCAGACAGCTGTTGCCAGTCTGTTTTCCAAGGAAAATAAAATGCAGTCAGACAAAGGAGAAATACTATATGGTCCATTTTGGGGTAGATCGTCCATAAGGAAATGGTAATAATTTAGAGGGCCTATCTTCCTGGCTTCAGTGTATCAAAATGTCAGATCTTATATGGACTCATTCCTCCCCTTGAAAAATATGTGAACAGGTGAAAATCTGTAGACAAACCTCCAAAACCTCTTTTGGACACTTCGTTGAGGCAACACGTACTGTGCACAACATTTACTGTGCAAGCAGGACTTGTGCCACTGCAGCGCCCAGCGCGGCTCCCTGTAGCCAGGCATAGCTCCGGTGCTGAGATGCCGGCAGTCTTACCTCAACACTCGCACCTCTGCCTGCAGTTTTACCTTTCTTATCTTGCTTGGTTCCTGTCTACGTATTTTCTCATGGCTTCCTCAGAAACATAGTGGTTTTCGCAGATGTTTTAGTGGAGTTTAAGCAGCTGTGCCAGGTCAACGCTTGGCTGTGGATCAAAGGGAGCTGAACATGGGGGAGGAAGGTTAAAAGTCGGGCAGGCAGCAGACAGGTCATGCGCTTCCATTGCTTAATTGGTGTAATTTTCTCACCTTCCACTTCCCAATAAAACGTAAGTCCTTATTCATGTAATGTTACTTTCTTGGTATATTCAGAAATAGCATACTACCTGGCATATACAGGGTAATATTTATATAGCAAGATTTTTCTTAGATCATCACCCATTAGGACTATATCTTCGTATGAATAGTAATAACATACCCCCTCCTCCCCCCCTCCCCTTATTTCATTATAAGAGAAGCCTCTACGGCAAAACAGGGTGTACAAGCTTATGCCAGAGCCCTGTAATTTTCTGCTAATTGGTTTTGAGGGAGTAGTAATTTGTTTTCCTCTGGATTTAATTTCAGCACGGGACGCAAGGAGAAGAAATAACAGCGTCTTATATTTCTGTGCTTGCTGACTTTAATGCCTCAAACACTGTCTCATCTCCACAAACCTATCAGCTTTCAGAGCTGAAGTGACAGGTGAATAGAGTACTGCATTTATTGCTGATATCAGCTATCAGCAAAAATCACAAACTTCTCACCTTTTTTATTTTCTCCCCCTTACAGCAGGAAGCTGGATACCACATAGCTTCTCTTGAATGTTTCTAGAGAAATATACAACAAATATATCACCCATCAATATGGATTACGATGATACTGCATAGCTACAAACAATATATACATACCATTATGTCATAAGTGACAATGCAGATGAAATTCTCTCCTAATTATTGCCCATGCAACTGCAATGACTTGCATGGTACATGTGTTTAACAGTGTGTGTGACATTATCTAGTAGAATATGATGGATTATTCACACAGCTCTTCATCGAGATCAGTCTCAACCATCCTTTTGAATGCACATCTTAATCCTTACACACCTGACTTTCCTTGTTCTGTTTTCAGCTCCCGGGCTGTTATTTAACTATTCACTGGTTGCTCAAGTCAGATTCTCTGAAAGGGAGCTTCCCCAGCATTTCTTACAGAGTAGGGTTCAACTGCGTGGGTGTCATGGAATAAGTCGGGAGGTAAAAAATGCCTTCCAATGAAATAAATGCTAAGCTAATTTAATTAAAAATAATTAAAAAGATAATTAAAAAACCTTGCCTCTGAAACACTATGGTCCCTCAGAGAGTTCAACTGTACCAAGTTGTTTAGAAATATTGAACAAAGGGCACTGGGGTTTTTTTGTTGGTTTTTATTTTTTAATGATGTAAATGTTTTCAAGGTTCTTCTGATAAAGAACAATTTTATTTTAGAGATTGATAGCCTGTCTGTTCTCCTCTCTGTCCTCTGTGTCCTGCATGTGACAAACAGGAATAAACCCCCTAAAAAAAACACCCCAAAACAAATGACTTTAAAAAAAAAAAAAAAAAAAGTAGTGGTTAGAGAAGGAAATTGGCCATAAGAAGTACTCTCAAATGTAATGTCAGAAAAACTCTGCTGCTTCATCCTGGCACTCCCACATATTGGCAACTCTTGTAGTGATTAAGTTAAATAATCTACTGAGAAAAGTATGCAAACTAGCTCTTTACTGTAGTGTTAAATGAAAGCTGGCCTGTGCGGGAGTCCTGCCCTTGACATTTACACTAGTTCTGTTTTATTATTTCCATTGGTATTAGCACTGATATTTATATTTTATATATGGTCTATAATTTACTGTGATGCATTGATACAGACTCTTAAAAAATATAGGCCTATTAAATATCTCTTTAAAGAAATTCATCTTTTCAAATGGGGATCAGAATGCTATTAGAATCATTATAGAAAAAAAAAAGATCTGTTGCACTTTATAAATACAATTAACATTTTTTTTTTTTCTATATTTAGAAAACAGTGCAATAAAGTGAATACTCAATGGTTATTATACTCACAGCCTTTCTCGCTTAGCAAGAACAAGGGAAAGGACACAAACCAGATATCCCAGCATGTGGAAACAGCTTCTCCTTTAATGAATGTGTAATTTTATGTAAATATGTCCTTTTATCTGCACAGACATCTGCTGTACACGTGCATTTCTGTTCACCAGTTAGAACATGCAGCAGCATACTCTGAAATGCTTATGCTCTTCATTACCATTGATTTGACATCACTTGTGTGCTACAGTGTCACCTAGCACAGGGTCATCAAATGTTAACTTCACATTGAAAACCACGGTCTGACCTCACTAGGGTCTCATAAGGAATCTTAATGCAAGAAGACGCTTGTTGCCTTGTATACAAAGAGTTCCCAGTAATGTAGTAATACAGTACAAGGTTACTCATATTAGTCTGATACAAATATCATGTGTCCTCCCCTACATTAGTGATAAACTGTTATACACTTATATCTGAGGTGCTGTAGTCATGTTCCTTATAAATGTTCTTCTGTGCCTGTCAAGAACATGTTCAAAAGCACTGTCTCTGAGATCTCCCAAAAGTTTCTCCATCTGAGGATATCCACAATAATTTTTTTCCTAAATGCCCAAGACAAACAGGGACATCAGTGATTTTATTAAGATGGTTTTAAAATGGTGCCTTGTTTTTATGGAACTAAGCAAAGAGTTTTGTCCAGAAAAGCTGAGAAACAAGCAACCTCCTTTCCCCAATGAAACTGACATTTAACAAAAATGAGCCAACAGACCTCTTTGTTCAAAGTTTCAGTACTTTCCCTTTCCTTTTTAATTTCTGTAACTGTCTCCCTTGCAAATATGACATAGAAAAAGTATAAAAAATGAAAGAGAACTGAGAAAAAGGGAACAAAAGAGAAAGGTAAAAATTAATCTGAAAGTTTCATATTTAAAAATTATGGCTTTTAACTTATTTTAATGGAAATACTGTTTTCAGTCTTAGCTGATTTGCTATCATGAGCAATAATTACGAAATAAATATTACCTCTAGACTGTATTGTAGTAAACCTGGACTCAATTTGCAAGAAGATTGAAGCCATTCATGTTTAAATTGATTGAAATTTGAAGCCATTTGGACCAGTTGGCCTTCAAGTTATATAGTGGAAGCTAAAAAATTGGTATTTCAAATACTACTGTAGGTAATGACTAATTCATGAAGGAGGATTGAGTGCCTTGAATAAATAAAAAAAAAATGATTCATTTCAAGAGGCTGAGATTGAATAATAAAATAAATACTGTTTGAGATAATTTAATCAGTTATATTTTAATGAACATTACTGACCAAATTGTCTTCCTCACTTGGAAGGAAAGAGGAAAACCTGTGTATCAGTTAAATGTGACTCAAACAGGCCATGGGAATAACAATGAATTTCATGATATAAAATTAAGACATAAAGAACAGAAAAAACTTCGAGACTCATTTTATAATGAGACTCATTTATTCTCATAAATACAGTTATTCAATATAGAGACATATATACACAACCATTTCAAGGGATACATGAATATTTTATAAAATATGTTATAAAATTTTATATATTTTATGTACGTGATGCATATACCAACTGATCAGTAGCACTGTTTGCTGTGCTTTGAAATGCAAACCAGAAAGAGATAAAGAAAGGTTAGTAGGGAAGATGAAGCAGGTTTACAAGTAAACCAAAAATGCACTCTAAGAGCACTAATCTCCTACAATGCTGTCAATATAAAAGAGCTGAAGGGCTTTGTGAAGAGTATACTCTGCCTTTTTTTGTTTTGGTAAATGGAGTAATGTAATTTCTGAGATTAAAAAGCGCCATGATAAAACAAAGGGAAGTGGGGAAGACCTAGAAGCAAGAGACGATTTTAATGTAGCATGAAATCCTTACAGTGTTCCTTGTCAAAGCAAAAAAACTTCTACGAGCAGAGACGAACTGAATAAAAATTATCTTATGGAATGACACTAAATTTAAGGAACTCTAAAACTACAGTAAAAAAAAATTCTTCCTCTTTGCTTCCAAACTGTGTTACAGCAAAAGCCATGAAGTGCTGGCACAAGGTCTACTGACTACAGATTCTCAGTTCAGCTGATCAGAATAAGCAACAGTAATTTATAGTAGTTGGAGTTCTCTCATCCTCCTTAAGCATACGGTGTTGTGTTCGCACCTTCTTCATCTATGCTATCCTTCAATTTTAAAATAAAAAGATTTATTGTTTTAAAATAGTGTGATTTCTTTGATTATAATGTAATGTCTTAATAATCTGTTTAGGTCTCAGCTTTTGGAGGACGGGGGATTTTATGTGCCCTGAACTTCACCACTTATAAAATACGAACAATAATATTTCACTGTCCAAAAAGTATGTTGACATCTTGCCAATATTTGTAAGGTACTTTGAATATTTACCCTGGAAAATGTGGGTAGAATCATTCATTTTGCCTTCATTTCTTAAATAGTCTGTAAGTATTTGATGTATTGCTCTGCAAGCTGCCCCCCTGAATTTGTAAAGTACGGACATCTTAATAGTAAACATGGATAGTAATAGTAACATGGATATTTTAATAGTAATCTTAATAATAACAATGTAGTGATCTTAATAGTATCATGGATATTTTTTAGTATCTAGACCAATAATTTAAATGGAAGATTAATATTAGGAATATACATTAACTCTTTCTCTTCAGAGCTGTAAGATGTTTGGGACAATGTTCACGCTTTCCTCTCTATGCATTGCCTAATTTGTTGCTCTTGTGCAGAAACAAATAATGAGCAAGGACATACCAGTTAGGGCCAGACAGAAACATAAGAAGGAGCTCGGTATCATGGTGCTGTCAGCTCTCTTCAGACAACCACAAAGTGCTCCTCAACCTCCGTTTTCAAAGCTTTTATGTTAACTAATATTTTCAGTACGAGTCTGACACTGGAAAAACCTACTGGTTTATGTAGTCCATTTCTTCAAAGGACATATCTCTACATAATAAATTTTAACAATTCTTCAGCAGAAAACTAGCAAATCATTGACGTAACTGCATGCTCAGGGGAACAGCTATAATAATTTCACCACCTTTATATGCAATAAAAGATAATGTATCAGAGCTTATTGTTTGGCAGGAAACATTTATTTACACAAAATTGCCCAGGCTCAATGCCTTCAGCTGGCTACAATTTTTCTTCACAGTTAATCCACTCCAGCAAAGCGAAAGGCCTGAGAAATGTACACACATTGAAGGGCTCCCTCCCCTTTAAAGTCCCTTACCTTGACAGAGTGCCTTAATGCAGCCTCAGCTTACGTGAGGATCAGTCCCTTAGGCCTATGCAAGGGCTATTCCCATCTGTCAGGGCTTTAAACTCAAGTTTTCAAGGGCATAGGTGATCACATTCATGGCATAAAGAAGCACAGACAGACCTGCAATAATTACACTACCGTTGTAATAGGAAGAATACACACAAAATGTATCCTCATTGCTTTATAACATTTAGATTACCAACTAAGTTGTTCATTTGGAAAAATAAACTGTGAAGACACGGCTTAGAGATATATTTCAATGATATATCAGTTCAGTCATGAGGCATGTTTTACTACTTCTCCAACAATTAGAATTCTTGTTAATATAGAGTAATCAAAATCTGAATTTTATACTTATTAATTGGAATGCAAAGGTTAAAAATAGATAAAGGATCCTTATTCTAGTGTAATTGTGCCTACCAAGACATGCATGTGATTATCCTTGGTAAGCTTATAAAATGTGAACTTCATTAAAAGTAATCTGATTAAATTGTGAAATTAATTATACTCAGCAGAAGGCATCAAACTAGAAGTTTCTATGCATGTTAATGAATGATACATCCTGTACTCTTGCTCACCAAAGTTAAACAAACTGTAATTCTGTACCTTGACATTGCAGTACAGTCTTGGTCTGCTAAAAATTTCAAGGATCTCTTAGAAACTTTTGAATTGTATTTACTCATCTTGTAATCTAAAACATGAGCTACAAAGCTTTAATGAAAATCCTTAAAAACTGAAAAAAATCAGTCAAATATAGGTCGATTAGAAAATTATACCTTTAGTTTCACTGTAAAGGACTAACCTTATTTTTTTGATTCACTTTAAAGAACTAATACACTTAAAGTAATTAATTTCTAGTGCTGAAAGAAGGTCACTGAAATAATGAGCTAGCACAGTCAATGAATCTGCTCTGGATCTTTTTTTCTTGTGGCCAGGAGGACTGTACTATATACTTACTTTAGTAGCAGATCTTGAAGTAGCAAAGTAGTAGACCTTCAATGATCTCCTGTATCAATAGATGTGATGAAAAGCTGTTTTTCATTATTTAATGCAAAGAATGGATTATGGAATATGCTGATGATTTTTCCTTTTAATGAAAAAAGATCGAGTTATGACTGTTCTCTGATAATTTCATACTATTTGAGGAGCCCTTTCTTTCAGGAAGTTTTCTGAAGCAGTCTTTGGATTACTGTAGAAGCACAAAAAGGACAAAGTGAGCCAAGAGAATCTCGTTTTGTGCTGCTTTCTCATGGCCGTCCCTTACATTTTGAGACACCTGGCAGTAAAGACTTGAGCCAAACCCCTGCAAAGATGCTAAGGCACCTATTTGCTGTGAGATTTTTTTCCATCAATATGAATAGAAATGACACCTGAATTCTTTATTAAGACAATAAAGTGGAGATTGTGTTCTGTCTACATTTCTCTAAGCAAAATGGCCTCATTTGCCTCCGGCCTTTTATGCCCTTAGAAGGAAATTCTTTAGTTTTCACATTCACTGACTTATTGCTCCTAGCACGTGACACATCTGTGCATGTTACTAGTGCTTTTGCATCATACAGCTGCATCATGTATACCTTTTATTCCTGCACAACAATTCTCTCTACGGCTTAACAAGATCTTTCTTGATTTTTTAAGCATTTTTCCTATTTTATTCTTCTTGGTTTAAGATGCTGCCATATTCAAAATTGATGGAGGTCATCAATAGATGATGACTTATTGATGGAGCTGGAGTTCATTGGCATGGAATATAGTTTGAGTCTAAGAAAATGTATACAGAAATCTAGGGAAGCTATGGATTCCTCATAAGTGGAGCTTTTCAAGAACAGGTTAGAGAAATGCCTGTCAGGAATGTTCCAGTAGCACTTGCTCCAGAGGTGTGATGGAAAGCAGTGCAAGGGGTGGGCTGCATGATCTCAGATTTCCTCTCACCCTGTGCTTCTGTGGACTGTGTGCTCTCTTGAAGCCAATTACTTTACAGACACTCAATAATTATTTATCTACAGAGTTGTCGAACACAGCAAATCTCATGTCTTATTGTGCAATCCTTATACGACCAGACAAATTCTGCTACTGATTAAAATTATATGCTTCTGGACTACTTCCATTACATTCTAAGGATTTACTGCATAGCTGCAATGTTAGCTGTTCAGATACATGCACACATGTGTAAGAGCCGTGTCCTAATGTAAGCATACTATCCTTACAAGAAAGCCCCTAAGAAAACATTAGCCACTTATTTCTGACATATTTTGAATTTCCATGTCCATCTCCAGCACTGTCAATCTTAGAGTCAGCTAAACTCAGCAGAGCAGGAAAAAATCTCTCCTTCTCCCCTTCCCTTTGTGCATTGTAATTCAAATGAACCCAGCAGAAGAGAAGACATTTTATACTGTACATGAAGCCATCTAAGACATCAGCAAAGGGGAAAACTGCTTTCTTGACACTGTGATTTTTCACCAGGGTGCTTGGTTTATAGTCGTACTTTTCTTTCTTCTTCAGAGATCTGCCAGTTTATCCCAGACAGAAACTGAGAAATGACAAGAGGAGAAAGAATACATTTTAAATCTGAAACCTGTCATCGGTGCAGGACTTTTCATAAACTGGGCACTATGAAGCACCAGATGTATATTTGTACAAGCTTATATAATACCTAGCATAATAGGCCTTTAATTTTCAGTGAGGCCTCTGAACTATTGCATTATAAATATTTAAGAATCGTGTAGCTTTGTCTCCATCTCTGTGCACTTTGTCTTTAAATCTCTGGGAAACACCGCTATTTATCACACCCAGCAGCTGCTTAAGTTTGGTGTCAGGGTGGGCTGTAGGGCAGGAGGCTTGTTCTGCCTCTTCTCATGGATAATTTACTGCTGCATTTTCTCATTCAGCCCTTCTCTTAACAGAAAAGGGGGCATGGGGGAAACTTCTTCAACTGTGAAGAATGAATTTGCTTTAGTCACATGAAAGCACACTCTCCAGAAGGGTAAGAAGCCCTGTTTAAGGTCACAGGGGAGTATTCACACCATCAAGTTGGGTGCCTGGATGTTGAGCACAGACTCCTTGTATTACGAACAGGGCATCCAGAGCATAATTCTGTGCACTTTTAAAAAATATGAGTGTTTTGGATTTATGTTGTACTGATGATTTCAGCTGTACAAACTACACGTGCATGCTGTCTCTATCTCTTGTTGTCCTTTCTGTCTCTACAACTTTCCTCTACCTGATGGTTCTCAATCCTGTTTGTAAAAGCTGCGCAAAAGGTGCCCAGTGAGTCTGCTGCACCAGGGAGACTTTGGGCTTTTGACATACAAGGATAGCTGTGGCAGAGTTCACAACATCACAGAAGGGCTGAAGTAGGAAGGCACCTCTTGAGATTGTCTAGTCCAGCCCCTCTGCTCAGACCAGGGTCACCTACAGCAGAGTGCTCAGTGCTAAGTCCTGTCAGGTTTTGAATATCTCCAAGGTTGGAGACCCTACAACCTCTCTGGGCAACCTGTGCCAGTGCTCATTTACAAGTGAAATTGTTGAATCTATCCTCATAGAATCATAGAATGGAGTTGGAAGGAACCCTGATGATCATCTAGTTCCAACCCCATGCCATGGGCAGGGACACCTCCCACTAGACCAGGTTGCTCAAAGCCCCATCCAGCCTGGCCTTGAACACTTCCAGGGATGAGACATCCACAGCTTCCCTGGGAAACCTGTTCCAGTGTCTCACCACCCTCACAGTAAAGTTAACTTGCATGCAACTATTAAATCTATCCACATTGGATAAAACAGAGCATCTAACATATGTCTATATTGCACTTTCTACGAGCTCTATCTTAAAAAAGCCAAAAACAACCCCCAAAAACTTGCTCTAGTTCTTGCAGAAAAGCAGCAACATTAGAGTAGTGTTGTATACCATGCAACAAAGCAGCACTCAAAGATAGTCAAGTAACGTGCTTGGTTTGAAGCAAACAAAAAGGAAGTATAAGTCCTTTGCTGGGGATTCATTTGAATAGTGTACTTTAAAAGATAAGCAGATGTTGCAGCACTGGCATAAAAATAATTTTATGTAAAACCCATACAAGCTGCTTTTGTCACAAAATTAACTGCCTTCAAAGCATTGTTTGTTATATTTCCCGCAGGTAAAGTAATGTTTGAAGCTATTATTTGGTGCATAATTTTGGTGATCAAGTAAGGCTTTTCTTATTCAAAATAATGTTTGAATTCTCATTTCCACCCTTTACAATCCTTTGGTAGTTTTTGGTAGCCTTTCAAAGGCAAAATACTACATTTAAAGTAAACTTTAAATCAGTTCATACTACTTAAGTGTCATAGTAAGGATTCTGTAAGAATGAGAATTTAAAAGTGCATGGCAAAGTTATTTCTCTGGCAAAAACAGGAAATAAAGGAATACAATTGAGACAGCAATCCACAGCACTGGACCCTTGGATTACAAGCGAAAGGATCAAGGGTTTTCCTTTGTTGTTCTGTTGGTCATATGTATAACATTCAGCATGATCTTTCCTTCTAGAGGTGAGAAAGAGAGAAATGTAAAACGGAGAGGATGAAACCAGGATTCATTTGCAAGGCACTGAGCTCTCTGAGTGACAATAAAATAGAGATTATGTCATCTCATTAACTGTTTTTTACTTTTGTATATTATTCATTGTCTGTGTTTCTGACACACAGATTTTGCATGCAGTGAACACTTGCAAATTCATTATAGGTTTCATTAAACTGTTTAGTTGCTTTGAGCTATGACCCTGTTAAACTGAGATGTTTAAATAAAACCCAGTTCTAACTTGTTCTGAATTTTTCTCTTTTCTTCTGATGTTTTTGCTGTGGGATCTGTTTTATAACCAAAAACTATGAGCGCAGCACTGATTGGCTATATTCTACCAAAGCAACTAGGATGAGATATCTGGGAAATGCTGGTCATATGCAGTTGTCTACTTTTTTTTTCTATTATTATCATGCATAGCATGTAGGTAAGAGGTATTTATATACTTCAATATTTGCTTATACATATATATATATATATATGTAGAGAGAGTGTCATCCTAAATGTTAAGTTTACTGTGGGTTTTTGGTAGTCCAAGGGCCGACTATTTGTCACACCTCAACAATTGCACTTGAAGTGTTAGCCACTGTGATTTCACCTGAGCCATTTGAAAGCAGGAAGGTGGTGTCTGCAAAGCACTTCAGTTGTGTATCTATAGGTACTACAGATATTATATATGCATATACATATACTAAATTGTCTAGTAAAAAATTATCTCTTTTCCAAGCTCTCCTTTAGTTAACTATAGAATTTGCAAATGTCATAGAAGATAAAATTTACAGAGTATTTCTAGACTAGAGAATTTCTAGACTTTGCATAGCTTAATTTACATGTGCTTCATGTCACCTATGTTGTATTGGAATGGAATACTAGAATGGGAATAGGTCAAATTAAATGAAAACACATTAAATTTAATATAATTAAAAATATGTACACTCTTTGTACAACAAATAATTAGTCAGTGAAACTGTCTGTCAGAAGATACTGTGGATAATTGCCTAATAGGATGAAAACAACTAGATATATAAAACTAATTGTAATATCATGCATAATTGCATTAGCTAAGATGAAAATGTATAATGGATATCAATACTCAAGATGTGGGATCAAATATAAGCTTACCAATTTAACAGAGTAGAAAGGAAAGTTCCCCACAGACATATGATTGCATAATCATAAATTATATATTTGGAGAGGCATAGATTTTAAGGCCAGGAGGGATTGCTCTGATTATGTCTTCTGACCTTTGAATAAACGCGTACAGCATAATTCTGTTAAATCTTTCCCGACTCAGCCCTTAGTTGCCAGCTATATTTCAGAAAGATGCTGAACCTTTTCATGTCTTTGCTTTTAATATTAATTTTTCTAGTTTCAGATGCCTACTTCTTATTGGACACTTGCTGTAGCCCTTTTTTTGTTATGATTTTGTTTGGAGAGAATAAAGAATCTTTTCTACTTCCATCTCAGATTGTTTCTATGGATATGATGTATGCATCTTTTAACAGCATCTTTGTTAAGCTGTACAGCTGTAGTGGATTTTTTGTTCCCAATAAAATATCCAAAGTTAAATATGTAAATAAAAAATCACATATGTATGATTTTTATCTAAACTTCTGTTTGTGAATCAGTAAAATCTTTAAATCTAAAACCAGCTTAAATAATTTTGAAATATTTTGATTCAATATTGACTCTTTTCCAATTTTAAAGTGTTAGTTGCTTAGTAATAGGGAAAAAATCATTACACTGGGGAAAATCTCCTTCTTTGACATTTAGAAGAAAAACAGAGAAGGCTATTTCAACAATTTTAGCTCTTCTTCACAACATCTTTGCATTAAAAAGTATACGAAAGTAATTTTTCCCTGTAAACAGCTCCAACGTTTATAAAACATTATTTTTGTGAGTAATTTTTTTTTTTTTTTTAAATAAAGGAATAGTCCAAATGAGTATTACAGATCTAAACATTGTTTGTCCCTATACTATGTAATCCAGTCACCAGGCTAGTTTTATTGCTTCTTTCAAGATGTGTTTCAGTTTGTCACCATCTTTTAAGGATTGATTCCATAATTGGACAAATTATTCAACCGATAATTTCACCAGTTCCTCCTAACTCTCTTCTTCCACTTCTCCATTCCCACCTGATGGTCCTCCATCTATGAAGTCAATTTTTCCTCTCAGCATTTATTCTGTACTGTGAGGACATTCTTTTTGTTGCAAACAATCAATGGTGGCACATTATTTTCCATCTGCTAATAGCGATCGCACAAATGCTTGTCAATATGGACTGTAGGTCTGACCTGTTGGGACACGGTATACCACATCTGTGAAACGTGTGTTATTAACTAGTAGGAAAGGTGTGGCTACTCACTGGCAGTGACTCAGAAATGTCCTTCGAAAAATATGAAATGTCTAGTCATGATCTTAGTCTCAATAATTCAACCTTTCAACAAAAGTATATTTGGTTTCCAACTGTGCAACCTTTGGCTTAACTTTGTAAGATATGTTCAAGGCATTTTCAGAGGGAATTTTTTTTTTTCCCCAAAGTTCTTTGATTTCTCAATGTGTAATGTGAATAGGAAACTTTCATAAAAATGACAGGAAGTGATACAAAATCTTTGAGACTTTCCTGTCCTTAGAAGTCTTATTTCTGTCTGTAAAGGAAGCTAGATATATTTTTGCATATCTTAAGGAAAACACACTGTTTTCATACCATCAGTATTTGTTCAGCTATAATGAAAATTGTGTCAAATTTAGTAGCTCATAAAGTGACAAAGATCTATTCACTTCTCAACAGAGATCAGACAAGTAGTATTTCAGCTAACATATTTTAAGAACTATTTCACCAAAAAGGAAAAATAATAATTTTTCTAATTACACACTGTTTCATCCTCAAAGATTTCAGGGTACCAATCACAAAGCTGCATATAAAATATAGCTCTTTCTACTACTGCAGCACTATAACTCAAAAAGTGTGTGATGCACAGTTGAGAATTGGACAGTTTTATTCATATTAAGAATGTTCAGATATAGATTTAAAACACCTTTGAAAATCCACCTAGGTAGATATCTACCTTGTTCTAAGCAGGAAATAGATACACTCTGAAAATTCAGCTTTAGGGATTGATTGCAGTGTCCTTACATCTTTATTTGTCCCCCTGATCTCAGTTAATCTAGGATATGTATTGACCCACTCAAAGAAATTATTTGCTCAGACTCCCTTTGAATAAGCTCATATAATGTGGTATTGCAGAAACATGCCTATCCACCTGAAGAGAAATACTCGTTCTGCTGAAGTAAGTGTGTATCTCCTGTTGGACGACACCTCCAAGAGGTGTGATTTGATTTTCATATCTCTGCTTTACATTTTTCTCCCTTATTGGTCTTTACTAATATAATTTTTTCTCCTGTATTCTGTGTACAATTCTGTTGTTTCCATTTGATTTGATTTTCTATCTGCAAAGAATATGTAAAGTATCACTGCTTTTGTGTGACTAAATTTTTTAGAAGTGAGAACTGAGTAGTAGGTATGATGTATCTAACCTTGCTTGCCTGATTTTTCCAATTTGTATTTGGCTTATGATGGAAATTTGAAAAGCTGAACTACACAGAACAAGTTAAAAACCTTTATTTAAAAAGAAATAATTTCGTTGTAGAAGTTGCTAAAATTTTTTACGCAGACCAGCTTTTTTTTTTTTTTGTCAAACCATATAACTTTCTTCTAAAGTGCAACCTTTGTCTTGAGTACTTGACTACAAAGATACTTAGGGTGTTTTAGCTTTTTCATTTGCTTTGAACTGAATATGCAGAAATTTCCCCCACTTTCAACTGTCATTGCTTCATACAGCTCTGCTATGAAATACTTGGAATGTCTTTTCTGACCCTATTGAGATTCCTTGGCATAGAAGAGCACTGTATGACTTGAAACCAGCCTTGAAGTTTACTTACAGAATAAACTCATTACTATGATCTTTTACTGAACATGCCTTGAGCACCTGTAGTTGCCTTCTGTTTTTCCTCAAATGCCCCTAATGATAATAGTTGGAATATTTTTAGCAGGCTTGTTCTTTGAAGCATATCCAACATAGCGCTAAAGGTGCACGGTGAAAAAGGACAAATACTTTGTTGCAGCAAAAGAAAAACATATGCTAATATAATGCAACAGGTTGCTTAAACATCCCAAAGGGAGGGATTCAGAGCTGCCTGAAACTTCACCCATAAGCCTCTGTGCTGCTGTAGATGCCACTTGTGACTTATTTTACATATCCTCTATTATTTATGCAGATTTAAGTGACGGATGATGACATATTTAGCTTCAGCCTGATCGCTTTGTAAAGCAAATATTTCTTAGAGAATATCAAGCAAAGGCATGGGTTAGTGGCTGACTAACACCGGGTGGAGTATTTGAAATGTGTGGCTTATGCAAGTCAGATGGAGGGGGAAAATCTATTCTCTCCCACCTTGCAAAAGAAAATGAGTTTGCCTACGCTCTCCTTGGTCTTCCACTTACTACTCATGCTCTGGACTTTGGGTTAAGCTTGGTCCGCTCAGTTGAAGGCTGCTACTTAATGAAATAAATTGAATTTCAGAGTCTTAAGTTTTCTAAATTCTTGCTAATTAGTTATAGGTGGCAGAATTTGTGCCATCAATAAATTTTTCATTTTTTTCACTCTCCATTTTGTTCTCTTCTGTCGTTTCTTTTGCTCTGTAAATCTCAGACAGTATAAAAAAACCTGAAGGCAAGTTTTTTAGATTTTCTTTACCTCCCATTACCTCCCATTTACCTCACATTGCTTTTAAATAGATTTTTTTCATCTTCTTTAACATATTATTAATTTTTGTGTGCTATACATTGCTTTAATAAGAATGCCAGATACTCTCAACATTGATTGAGAGTCATAAAAATACGAAAAAACAACAAAGGAATGGAAAGAATGAAGGTGGAGTATCTTTCTCCTTTTTCCATGTTTTTCTGTCAAACACACAGATAGCTGTGTATCAATCATAATAAAAACTGGATCCTCAGAGTCAGATATCTTGAAATACATGACAATCCAGAAAGGAGGACAGCATCTACCAGCTATTAAATGCATTAGAATACTCCTTGGTAATTTTTACCTATTTTAGACAAACACATTCAAGGATTACTGTCACATTTAGAGATGTTCAGCTGCATGTACTCCTATGGGGAGACTGAGGGTACTGTCTCTCTGTATATACAAGGCTAATTACAGAAATGGAGCTTGTTAAGCAAAATGGAGTATCTGTAGTTTTCCTGTGCCACCCATGCTTAGAAGGTAACTGGCCTAGTTGTTTAACCTTGATTTCTTTAAAGACAAAAAGGCTTAATAGGGTTACATCCTGTGTTATCTGATGTCTTTTTTTATTAGATGTTTCCAATGGACTAATCTTGGGATCTGTTTGTTTACATTGGTACATCCTTTAATTTTTTTCCCAAAGCATTTTGCAGGTATTCATTTCAATTCCTTTTTGATTGGAGGCATCAATATTTGAAAATAAAACACTTGCATTTAATGAGCAGCTCATCTGTAGCCCAAATGCATAATAGATCTTTTTTAAAGATAAATGTTTAAACTTTAATAACTTTAAACAGGTCAGAGGTTGCAAGATGTAATAATTATCAAAGAAATAATTCATACAGCAACTCTGTATTTGTACTCTGCTAACTAATCTAAGTAGTCTAAAAGACCATATTTTATAAAGATCTTTTTTTGTTATTGTTGTTCCAAAGACAAGGCACAAAGATACTTCAGGTTGATGTTAAATTAAAACAATGCATATGCAAAAATTATTGATAATGGACAGTAGATGCTACAGAGAAATTGTTACCATATAGGCACACAAACCGAATTTATGCGAGTTATATATATTCTTGTGATTTATCATCTTCAAGGCAGTACATCATTTGATGCTCTATAAAAATTAATTAAATATATTTTTTAGTGATTGGTCTATCAGAAGAAAAAAATCCTCTAGAATTTCTGTGAGAAGTCCACAAACTGCTCAGTAGAAACCCATCTCTTTTTCACCAAAACTTTCTTTAGCTACATCGTTCACAGGAGTGAATAGAAAATCTCTTATACTTCTCTTGCAAGGGAAAAACCCTATAATATCTGGCAAATCTTGATGAAATTAGAAAAATAGGTGTGTCAGGTTTCTCTGGACAGATTAAACTACAATTAAAAAGGCTTTGTCAGCTCCAGATTAAGTGCCTATGCTGTTGGGTTGGTTTTGGTGATTTTTTTTAAAAAATACCTTTGCTTGAAAGACAATTTAAAATTTGATTTCCTTGCTTTCATTTATACTTATGTAAGTTACATATAGCCAAGAGACACATCCAATTGAGGCAAGTATTCTCTGCTCCAAAGAATGCTCTTCGTGTACCTCAAATCCTGACCACTAAAGAGAGTTCTTAACCTTGACATTCAGGTTCAATTTTTTTCATTTTTTTTTGATCCAGATTTGTATGAATGAAGACTGTGTTTGCTTTGGTTCTCCTTGCAGCAAGCAGAGATGAGTGCAGCAGGGCAGTGGTCATCCTCAGATCAGACTGGCATCACCAATAAAAACCTTCCTTGGGACAAAGTGGCGTCACTCTGTCATGCTGTTTTGCAGAGCCGAATGAGGTGAAATGTGGTTTGCACACATGCACACATTAGTGCCCATGCTCAAGGCCAAGTTCTTACCAGATGGGTTCCAATTCTTCTCCATTAATATGTTGGTTAGTTGACTTAGGCTTTCAAATACCAAATTGAAATTATGAATAGTATGCTTTTCCTACTATTTACAGACATACTGCTCCATTTCTAGCAAAATAGAAAAAATTGCTTATGGATTTGTGAAAAAAGGAGGGTGTGGGTGAGTCTGAACAAACGCAAAGACTTAAAAGAAGTTGAATTTATTCAAAATCCCACCTAAGTTCCCCCTGAATTCAACAGGACTATCTCATAGCCTTGAACGTTATAGTAGTAACAATAATCTTTTTTTGTTAAATGACTTTTTGTTCCCTTTTCCCTGCACCATATTCAGAACATTGTTTTTCCTTGAGCTTTGCTTCAAAGCTGGCTGTTCTAAGTTTTCAGGGATAAATACTGTTCTTAAATCCTGTCTGGAGGTACAGTAACAGCTACATGCTTTTTGCACCAACACAATCCATTCCTTTCTGATAAATAAGGACTCTGAAGGTGCCTTAAGAGTTTGCTGTCTCCAGACCATTATTCACGTTAGAAAATGTATGTTCAGTATAAATTATTTCTCATGGGACCATGCCACCAATTCCTGATCCTGTTAAATAGTAGCTGATTGATATTGGTAATCTATTAATTTTAAACACATTTCATCATTTTACACATTTAAGAGAAAAAAATTAGTCTACTGATTAAAGTTCAGCTTGAAATAGATTTTCCAAATGGGATGCAATGCTCAAAGCATGAATAATAATGCATAGATTACATGCATGTTTTTGAAGAAAATTTCCCATGTTGCACACAAAACCTAGTTGGGAACATTTCAGGGTTTATACATTATTGTCATGTATACTGTTTCATAAGTGTCCACAAAACTAAGGAGTTTTGAGTTTCCCGTAACTCAACTTGTGTGATTTCTCATCACAAATGTAACTCAGGAAGAACATTCACCTTGTTCCTGTCATGACTCCACCGTCAGCAGATGTTGGGGTTCATCACAAAAACTACTTAATGTTAGGAGACTAATCCTCTTATGAAAAAAAATCAGTCCCCGTGTTCCTGTGAGCAACAGCTGTGAACTGCTGGTTTCTTAGCAGGAATTGTGTGAAATTTTAGAATTATTTCCAGCCTCTAGGAGCTCCTTAATTTAAGGATCAGTTTTGAGCTGCAGATAGAAAGCCATGTTGTTAAGAAATGGATGAGGAAGTAGCATTTTGCTGGCAGTGAAACACCTGCAAAGACAAATCTCTGGCTTGGAAAAAGGGAAAATCTTCAAACAGGAAGCAAATGTCCAAAAAAAAGGATGCCATCTTTTATACTGTGCTGGTGATACCTCTTGTGGCCTCTTTGAGTTGCTAATGAACATTTGACAAGCTTCACCCACTTCCCTCAGCCCTTCCTCCTGCCTGTGGAGGATACCATGCTTCTCTGTTTGGGTAAAGTTTTCTCTTCTCCCCTTTAGACCAGAGGATTGTATCTTTTGTCCAGGAGCTGCTACTTATACCTCCTCCGACACTGAACACCACTGAAGATCCAGGAACCATTTGTTAAATAACTAAGGAAGTGTCTTCCATATTACAGTACAGCTGCTGTCCTAAGACAGCAAAAAAAAGAACTGCAACATATTTAGGAGACAAAGGTTAGAACAGATTTTTCAGTTCAGATTGCAGATGGTTGGGAATAAAATATTGGTCACTATTTGGTTACTGTCTCAGCTGGAATATAACCAGAGTAACTGCCACTAAGAGAATAGGAAATTATTCGTTGCTACTTTAAAATATTCTAAAAAGTAGCCTCAAGAGCATCTTCCTCAAACATAGATGTTGTAGCTTGAATCTTTTTTTTCTCTCTACAGCGTGGTGAGTCTTTATGCAGGTCATGAATGTGGAACAGGCTTTGGAACTCGGGCGAAGCAGGGCTTTGATCACATCTCTCCAGGCAGTACATTAACCACTGTGGCCTTCGGTGAAAGGGCAGCAGGACCTGTGAGGCTGTGAAGGGAGGCTCATCCTTTGAGACACCTCAGGCTGAGAGCCTCAAGCAGCACTGGAGGCTGTCCAGCAAGCAGCTGTGATAGTAGGAAAGAGTAATTGGGTGGGTATGACTTCCTTCCACCCTTGGCTGATGCTGGGCTAATTCAGTGCTCTGGCTTTTGCACCTCCAAAATATGCCCAGATGTTTTCTAGGCAGCTAGATCTGGATCTCCTGAGGCAGCCTGCCAGGTATTTGTGTCTGTTGATGGATTTGAGCCCCACTCTTATTTCCTTCTTTTACTAGCTTTGCTGCTTCTGAATTTCATTTTGTCTATGTATTCTTTTGTGTTTGCTTTGTATCATCTTCTATTCTTTTATTTCTACATAACAGTTTTTATCTATCCTTCTTTCCTTATTCTATGGCTCCCCAAGGATTACTCTGTTGCCAAAATCTTTCTTTACAATCAAAGAGCACTGTTTAATTCTCTGCTCCTTGAGTTTCACCCTGTGCCTCTTTGCTGAGCCTTTCTCCACATTTTTCTTTCTGCAGCCATGGGATCATTAGCTTTCTCTCTTCTTCCATTTCATAAGCTCAGTAAGCGTCTTTGTATTTTTTGAGTTCTGCATGTATAGTCAGTGAATCAGTAACTGCTGGATCTTCACATCTCCGAAATACGTGCAGAAGATTGAGTAATTTTCAAGAACTCAGATCAACCGAAGCTTCCCATCTCCCCTCCCTCTGCCTCCACTCTCCAAAGACTGTGGGACTCTTACTGCTGCCCTCCATCTCATTTTCTAGACTCTCTTTTCCCCTGATCACTCTTCTCTCTCTAACCATGCTAATAGAGTGCTCTGATTTTTTCTTCTAGCCCATTACCCCAGGTAATTCCATCAGAGGAAATATTTTTAGTATTATTATTATTTTTATCTAGGGCAGGGACATTCATTTTATTACAAAGGTGTGAGATGCTGGCTGCCTGGTCATGGCACCCCTTGGTGCAAAGATGAGAGGCAGCATGACACGACAATGTGGAGATGAAAGGCTCTGTCATGCTCTTGGAGCTAGCAAACCCTTTGATCACAGACCTGGTTGTAGCAAGGGAAGAGTCAGCATTTGTTGCCCTTTCTGGTAGATTTTAAGACTCTGTGGGTGGATAACAAACACCTGCTCTGATGCTTAGATCTGACTGGAGGTCAATTTGATATTCATTTTACACCATATCCACCTAAGATAGGATATTCATCCCTCTCTTTCAAGTTTTCCTTTCATACTGCTTCCACTGAGACTTCTTTTTCCTCTTTCTTTCTTATAATCCATCTTTCCTGCTGCTCTATTGTTTTTTTCACTTTATTTCCTTCTACCCGATTCAGGTTATAATATTTTCAAGTCTTCTGTGTCATTCTATTTTAGCCAATCTCTAATTTGCCTCTCTCTTTCTTACAGTGCTGAGATGTGGTAATTGCTGAATTTGTTCCAGTGTCATGTACTGCAAAAAAAGTTTTTCTTTAAATAGTAGAGGGATGAATGTGATGTCATGCTGCTTAAAACCAATTCAGCTGATAAGCTGAAAGGCATTCTTCTTGATTTATCATTACTACAATGAGGCCAAGCCCTCTGAACGCAGCATACCTGCATGCTTCCCTAAGACACAAGAGAAGGTATATTCAAAGCCTGAACCCCTGATTAACGCTAAAGAATCCAAAATTTTCTGTTCAAAATGCTCTTACTGACTCTCATAACTCTTATGACATTTTACAAGGGAAGGCTAAGCTTAACAATTTATTCTTTGGGGACAATTTATTCTTTTGGGGAGATCAAGACTAATTTTAATCTTTAGACATCGGTGATCAAAATACCAGTATTTACTTATCCATCACTTCAGACTTCATGCAATACACAGACTTTGCTCTCACAGGAATATCAGTAGTTACTGTTCTGTTCTACTGCTTTTACCACAAGAGCAGCAATTATAATACTGTTTGAAGACCTTGTATTTCAGTTCCCTGATCAACTCAACTGATTTGATCATGTATATTCTTGACCTGACATACACGTTTCTGTCACAAACTTGAATGTTCTTCTGTGGAAAAGTTAATTTTGGATTCTTTAGTGTTAATCAGGGGTTCAGGCTTTGAACATACCTTCTCTTGTGTCTTAGGGAAGCATGTTGGAGTTCATTGCCAGATTTGTCTTCAACGTCTTCCACAGTGCCTAGATCTATTTAATCTTTTGTCCTGAAACTCATTCCATTCTCTCCTTAAGTGGAGTCAGGGGTCTTCCCCTTCCAGTGATAAGTAAATGTATTTCCGTTGTATTAGGAGTATCCTCAACTTAACCGCCTAATACAAAGTTCTTTAATACATGAAACTCTCTTCTCTGTCTTTGATAGCTACCTGGATTTCTTTAGCAAGCCTTATATTTTTTATCAAACTGTAGACCAAAAACAAACTTTGTACAAATATCTTAGCATTTAATGCCTTTTAACTGAGATACTGCCCAATAATAATCAGTCATTCAGGGCTGACAGCAGGTTTGAGGTGGCTGATCCCTAAATTCTTAGGCACATCAAAAAAGTGTTTTGCAAAAGCTTTTGCAAGATAAGATAATGAGTTTCAGATAACTTTTAATTCAAACAAGAGCACTCTATATGCACAATACTTGAATGGGTATGGAACTCCTTTCAAAGATCTCTAGTGATTGTGATGCAACACTTGAATTTATTTGTTCCAACGGAATAACTATAGATTTGATAGGTGATGTTCATCAGGAATTCTTAAATAGATATCACGAAGAGTTTCATTGTAATAGTTATGAAGATTATGATATTATTACACATTAAATGCAATATGTTAGTGACAATGTACTTCAGGGACAAAGTTGGGATTATATCAAAATAGTGCTTGTTTTCACAAAAAATCTTGTATCCCACAGGTGGGAAAAAAAAGAGAAGGCATTCAACAGTCTTAGGAAGAGAAAAGGAAGTACAGCATACTAGTTTCTGACTGATTTATCTTTTCTAAGACTATTAATGTAAATAGAGGTATGAGAATAAAAGGAAAACAATGCAAAGCAGATAAGCAGATAGGAGATACAGTTTTGTTTATTTACTTTTCCACAATACAGTTTTGCCAGGGAGGTTTTGACTGTAGGCCCAATGCTTATCTAGTTCGTCAAAGGGCACACTGAATGGATGGCAAGATTACCCTGAGATGCAACAGTTAATACTAGAACATTTTCAAAAAAATACTAACCCTCATGCCTGAAGGTTAAAATGCAACCCTATTAGGAATAGAAGGAAATGTCATGTGGGGGCATATTTTCATGCACAATTGGTTATATCTTCCTATAAAGCTTTTAGTAGTAACCTCTAGAAACGGGATATTGGACTGCATAAGCTATGAGCTGGAAACTCTGTGACAATTTTCTTAATTTATGGCCATACTGTTGCTACTCCCTGAATTTGAATTTGCTGTGCTACTTGGAACAGCAGCAAAATTATCAGTGACAGAAGAACGTGTGTATGTGTATGTGTGAGAGGAATTACTTGTCTCTACTGACCAGAAGCAATTCTTAGTTTCATTTAGAAGTGACTTGTTTTATGGAATGTAATTTAGCTGGTCAGTGAGAGGTGCTCACCATCCAGCTCACAGCATTTACTGCATTGGAAGGGGAACAAGATGATTCTGCTTACCAGGATGATTACAGTTGCTAGAAAACCTATTTTCACATAAACTATTGATTATTCATGTTTCAGTAAAAACAAAAGGATGAAATGGAGTTTCACAATATCAGAAAGGGAAGTTCACAATATCAGAAAGAGCGTAAATGGAGCTGAGCACTATCCACCTACCTATTATAGCAAAAAATATGACACTTCTGTGACATAGGAGATTTCTGCCTCAAACTGCGATTCTTCTGCAGATGACATCTTGGAAAGCAGGTGCTTTCCACCCAGTGCATGGGCTAAAGGAGAAATCTGAGTAACAGGCTTGAATACCATATACTCAGATATAAGGTATTTATTTTCACCTGTATTTGCAAAAAGATCACTTTGAGACTTTTTTTTTTTTTTATTTAGAGAACTTGGAAAAGACATTAAAAATACAGAATACTGGGAAATAGACTAATATCTTTTCCTCCAAAATGTGTATTGAATGGGTATATAATTAATCTAACATTACAGTATATTTATTACATTATAATGGAAGTCCCATGCTGTTTCAATTTACAAACTGATTTGGGGGACAGTAAGCTTCAAGGGTACTCAAGTTTCTCCAGCAGTCTCAGAGCAGCAGGATTCTCTTCCTACAGCAATCATCAGTGCAGCTACTAACAGAGCCAGCACTGAGACCTCATAATTGGACTTAGAATCAATCACCGTGCCTTTTAACTAACTGGAAAAACACAACTTACTACCCAAACTCATTCTTACCATTGGTGGAGCATGTGATGGCTGAGTGATGTTTGAAGGCTTTCTTACAGCCATAAAGACTAGAAACCTTAGATATAATTATATCCATCTTTAGCGCAAAAGAGAGCCTGAGGGGACTGTAGAGCTGGTTGGTTGGACCACTGAACAGTGTGTCATCTTTTTAAATAAAGACAATAAAAATAAATAAAGTTACCTCATAACTGATGTCCTGTTATGAAAACTGTGTAACTTCCCGCTTACAAAGAAGCTGTATTGCAGAAAAAAGACTCCATTCTAAAAATAATGCTGGAAAAAAAAAAAAGGCAAATCAGAAAATGCATCTTTTATGCATCATATACTACTACAGAAAACCAGAAAGAAAAAAGAAATAGGTCCACCAGCCCCAAATAAAACCTGACTTGTTAGACATACAGAACAAATAATAAAAAATACTTTTCTCATGCTACTGTAAATGTTTAGAGACAGAAGGTTTTGTGGAAAGAAGAATAAATTGACAGAGCAATTTTATTCTTAGAATGATCTTCTGCTTTGAAAAAAATTATCATTACAGATATTAATGTACTATGTTGTCTGATGCTATAGCATTTTTTCAAGGTCTTACTGAAACCAAAATTAGTGTATAAATATTTCAAAAAAGTTTCACCGACAAATAAGCAACCTGACAATGTAGCCATAATATGAATTAATGAAAGTGAGTGATTTTACTACTTGTATAGACTACAATTTAGATTTCTTATATGAGAGATTGCTAAACTACTGTTGTAGAGTTTTGCAATAACTAATATGAAAGCACCACTATTTATACTGCAAGGTTTACTTTAAAGTCAAGCAAGTAGAAAATTAAATAAGATGTTACAGAGAACACAGCAGGAGCTTTCAGCATTTAGTAAATTGTACGGGTTTGAATTCAGAACTGTTGCCTTCATGTAGAAACCAGGGAATAAGGCATGACAATAAAAGTCAACATTTAATCAGTTATCAAGAATGGGAACATTAATAATAATAAATTGCAAGGACAATTACAAGTGTGTTGGTGCAACAGGAGACCTGCGATTAGGTTTAGGTAATATGAGTTTAAAAGACACTTAAATGTCTTAAAAATAAGTCAAGGCTTAAAAGAAGGATGCATGCAATCCATGAGCTTTTCATTGTTTTTCTAATTTCTTAGCTTCTCTAAATTGCATCAGGGAACACCTATTATTTGTAAAGGTAGTGCTATGATAACTGTAAGGACCAAAGCATGTGAAAAAGGCAACGCTTCTTGAGAAAATTATACCTCCTGTAGCAAAGATGAAAGAGAGGAAAAAAAACCTTGTTTCTTCATTAAGTTCTCACATATCTCTCAAATGTCTGAATTCTTCCAGTCATGTCGGCTAACCTAGTAAAGAGATGTGTCCTCTCTTTACAAATCTTGCTCCTCCATTTTTACTTAATACGTACAGATTATTTCTTGTTTCCTTACCCACATTTTGTTGAATGGAAGAACTCTGAAAAGCAGCTGCAAGATTGACATTAGTGTTAATTATATGTTTCATTGTGCAAAACATTTGAAAAGTCATATGAATTTGAAGAGTGACAGATGAACAAGACTTTTTCAGGAAAAAAATACAGAAACAATCAAATGTCCCTGAAATTCTGAGATCTTTTTTCAGTTAAAATGCACAAGATAGTTTCATAGGTAATATTCAAATTATTTTATTCAGGTGTTTTTAATGTAATATAATTATATTATGTTTTATTAGATCCTCGATTATTCAGCTCTTGATTATGTTGTATGCCTGTACCATGAATCGGTGGGAAATGAAAGAAAGAGATCTCTGCTTCTCTTCATCTTTTCTCCCTAATCCCTTCCTCACATTCACCAGCCTGAGACGATCAGGTGGTCTCCACATCCTGATGTCTGAGTCTAACCTTTAGGCTGGGAATATTTAATCTGAAAAATTGACATTATGGGCTTTTGACAGTCTGTGAAACCTTCCACCAAAGACATTAAAAAGCATGAAGTGCTTGGTGGCCTCTAGAAAGGATGAAGAGAAATAAATGCAACTGTGTGTGGATTTAGCATTTGACTAAAAGTCTGGTCTGATAGCAAGGTATGATATCCTGGAGAGGAGCTTTCACAAATTTTTTTTCTTTCTGTTTGCTTTCAAAATTGTATACTGCCCTTCCAGCCAGCAGCATCTGTGGGACAAGCAATACAGTCTATAATTCAAGCAACAGTTAGTCTGTGCTCCTGCTGGTATATGGGTGTGTTGCAAGGAGGCACAAGGACATCAGAAGACCTCTTTGAGGCACCCACCAATGAAACTAAGAGCAAACCTCATTCACACCATTTACTGGCAGCAGTCCCTAGCCTGCACTGTTCCTCCCAAACTGTGCCCAGCTGGCTCAGGTCAAATCTCAGGCAGAGGAGAATGTGCTGAGGAGGACATGTGTGGAAGTTCATGTGCCGAGGGCTCAAGTCCTTTCCTTCTTCCTGGGTGGTTTACTAAAAGAGCCCCAGACTCCTAGTGTCTCAGTCCACTAATATTTTCTTCATATCCTAATTAATTAAAAATAAAATTATGGATTGCAACTTGCATTATTAAACATCTTCCTTTCCCTAAATGATGTCAGCATTCCAAACAATTTTCCTGGACTGCATGTTTCATTAATTTTGCCCTCAGGACATAGATGAGTATGGAATAATCAAGCAGTAAATATGATTATCTGCATATAACTATCAATTATCTTTTCAAAATAAAATTCATAGACACGCAAAAGTAGCAAGCCACAGATATTAGTGAATTGAAAAAAAAAAAGGTATAAAATCAATATTTACTTAACGAGAATAAGTATTCATTTAATCATTCATTGCAAGTGAAATCGCTGCTCATGCCTCATCATCATTGCTCCTTTATCTATCTTCTCTCTCTCTTTCCCTGTTTTAGTGCATCCTTACTGAGAGTCAGGGAGCAGACTTGCATCCAGTACTCCATATGTTGGTACATATATAGATATTTTCCATTTTGTTCTTTATGACTTTCCTAAGAATTCCTAACATTTGAAGTTCTGACAACTACTGGAAATACAGAGGCCCTACTTTAAAGTCATAAATCAGGTTTTATTATAGATCATTCCATCTCTTTATAGAAAATGGGATGTGTATATTTATGTGGGGAGGTGAATATTTTACATTTAAATATATAGACAAAATTAATCAGAAGAATGAGGTCTGCTTTTTCACTAGTCTACATGAATTAAAAAAAAGATGCTTAGTTTCGGCTTAACCCATTTAATTATTTTTCATGGAAACAGCTTCATTTTGCAGTATATAATACAAAATATTTAAAAACAATTTAAAAAAAAAAGAATAAATCAAATAGCTGTTTAGAACCTAATATCTGTTTTTCACATGATTATTGGGTAGTACGTCATTATCAAGAAAGTTAAGAACAACGTAAAAATCTGCTATCTGGCTTCTGATTTATACTTTAAGTATTCAGCAAAAAAGTGAGAATATAAACCAGTTTTAAACACAGAAAACACAGAACACTCCATATAAGGAAAAAAATTTCTTCTAAACATATGCACTTCAAACAATAACCAGAAATTAAGGATTTATATTGGAATGGATTTGAAAGAACCTAATTCACATGAGATTTATGAACTTCTGATGGTAGAAGGTCTTTGCGAGCTAAGTGACTGCTCAGGACATGGTGATGGGAAAAGTTTGGACTACTGTTTTCTACAACAGCGGGCTCCAGTAAGAAGAACTGGCAGAATAATCAGGAGATAAATGACTTTTCTACTTCAAAACTAGCACTAAATCAAGAGCAATCTCAGGCTGTCAGGTTCAGGCCTCCATTACCTGAAGCAACCACATAATGCAAAGCTGTTGCTATTAGACACCAGTTGGTATTAAGTTCCTGTCCCATTTCATCCGTCCAACCAAACTTACTTTGAAAGGCTGCAGTAGTGCAGCTTTTGAGTCAATGACTTACAAGGTTTCTCTTGTAATTTTCCTGTAGTACTCTATGTTCCTCCAAATACATGAATTTCTATCTTGACTCAAGTGAGAAACACTGTTGAAATCTATTCCCTCTCTTTCTAGCACAGTTTAACCCTTGGAAGATAAGGTTCAAGATCTAAATGCAAACACTGAAAATGTCCTTTTGTCCCACAGGGCTCTATCTGTTTATTATGGAATTTCTTGCCATTAAGGGGAACATTGTTTGCTTGCAGCGGGTTTCTGTCAACATAGGACCCACTCCTTTCTACAGTGCAAAAAGAACTTTAAGATTTTAGCAATGCATGATGAATATCCTGGTGACTGTGTCTTCCTCTGTCTCATCTGTGTCTTTAATAGGAAAAAAAACTGGCTGTAAGTGTCATGTAAATCAGCAAGAAAGAAAAAAATCTGTATGAAAAATATGTAAGCATTCTACATATAGCAGGTATTCATTATCTCATTAAAATATGCAAATATATCATGCCTAATCAAAATATGCCCTGAGTCAAGACTTTCCATTAAAGCAAATTCTCCGATACATTTTTTGATTGGGGAAGGGAAAATGATTGAGACATTTTTCTTTTTATCTCTTCAGTGTTTGTAACTTTGCACAAAACCAATGGCATCCCAATCCCTTTGTGTTTCCCTAGTGAGTATATAATGACTTCACTTAAACAGCTCATCTTCCTTAGAACTGTTGATAAAATTCTGAAATTGCCTTTTATTTATCCGTCAGCTAAAAGTACTTTCCAGCCTCTGGTTTTAAAGGTTGCATGGTCCCTTGAGAATAGCAGTAGTATAGGCACCTGTGTCACACCAAATTTTTAAGCCGCAAGTTCTTCTTGGCAAATATGTTTTCATTTCTTCTTGATCTCCTGCAAAGTCAGATAAGGTTCCACATAGATTGTTCCTTAGGGTAAGATTAAAAACAACAGAAAGATGTGTTACTTTAAAGCTGTTGTTTCTGCTGGAGCTTTACAACAAAAAGCAAATTGTATATCAAGGGGAAGAAACCAAAGAGTTTCATGGGGGAAAGAAGAGGTGAATGCTGACTAAATTAGTCAGTGATGACAATTATCTGTCAGAAATTATGTGCATATTCAGTGCATACTTTTTCATTATTACCTCTCAGAAGATTTTCCGAATGGCAATAATATGCTGTTGGCCCAATTTCTCACACTGTCAATTCTTACAAAAGTATACAAAACAGTTTCATTTCTAGCAAAGGGATCAGGATCCTTGGTCAAAGTATTTCTTCTGTCCTGTGTTGAAGCCAACAAAACTAACTTGGTTGCAATTGCACTCTACCATGTAAGCCATGTTCTTCACAGGTGGTTTAATGTAGCTTTGGTATAATGCTCCTCAGTAACAAATAATTCATTGCTTCTCATGCCTCAAGACATGTAACAAAGAAGGAAATCAGTATCAAGACACAACTTATTTTGTTACTATTACTTGATGAGATGGTTGTCATTTACAGGGAAAAACCAGTATACCGTCACTAAGAGACACAAGACATTACTTTCAGAATGAGTTATAGCAAGTATATACATAATGGCCAAACATGATTGAAAACACCATCTTCCACAGACTATTTATTCGCATATGTGAATATTGTATGTTATAGCTAATTAGACAAATGAAACATCCTCTTTCTTGATTTATAATCTGCGAATATCTATTAAACATATTTGACATTTCAGTAGAGATGAGGATAACAGGAAATTTAAGTGCTCATTAACAGATTTTGATTTTTATAACAGAAAGAAAAAATGTAAACAAATTTTTGCATATCTTACTGGATGCAAATATGTCACCCAGGTCTTTATCACTCTGTGGTGAGCACTGATCGTTTCTTTATGCCATCTCTGTGCTAAGATGAGAGAGAGTTTGAATGCTTGGACAAATATGACTGGCAGTCAGAAGAGCTATATTTTGTGTTTTCCTCCACCACAGACATCCTGCAAGCTCCTTCAAAGGCCACCTGACACTTTTGTGTCAAAACCTTTCCAGCTGCCGTGTGATTTTTGGCCCTTAAAACAAGTGGTGCGTCAGGCTTGTGATGGGGTCTGTTACAGATGCAAACATTAGGATGGATGCGATGAAAGACCTGCCCTTAACAGATTTCTAACAGATACAAAGGAAAAGTAACCACAGATGGGGCAGTCTTCACAATGGAGATGGAGAGTTTTGGCCTGAGTCTGAGTTTGACAGTGAGGCAAAGGGCCAGCAGCTTGCCACCCTAGGTACCAGGGCATGGCACCTTGAGAGAGGGAGGAGCTGACAGTGGTGGCTTTTGGGAGCAGCATGGGCCAAGTGGGCTGACTGCCCACGGCTCAGCACTGCCAAGGAGGGCATGGTTAGGGTTCAGACCCGTCACAGTCTGGGGCACCTCCAAATGGGCTCCACCCCCCTGAGAACTCTCAGTTGGGAATACCCATTAGTGAGGCTGAGAAAATCCTGAGTATATTCACACCTCTGTGGATAGTAAACCCATAATTTGATGCATTATTCAGGGTGATGTCTTCATGGGATCACTGGCAGGAACTTCTCTTTTCAAAGGTTTGTATCAAAGAAGGAGGAAGTGGGGGCTTATATCTCAAATGCAATAATCAAATGGTTACAGCACTGAGAAAGCATGACTCACCTCCATGGGTGTGCCCTAACCGCTAGGCAATAATGAAAAAATGCAGCCAGCCAACACCTCTCTTGTTAAAATTGTGCCAGCTGAAGAAAGAAAGAAAAAAAGAAAAGAAAAAAAAAGGAACATCTTTGGCACACAGGGACAAACTGTAATCCTGTAACCTACTAGATTATTGGTTTGTAATCACAATCTCAGGCAGTAGTTTTCATTCTAGTTAATAAGGCAGAGTAAAATACTAATTCAGATGAACCTGGTAACCCAAACAAAAATGATTATTTTAATTGAAAGGATTAAGGAATTGGACCTTTAATGTCTAAGACAGTTCTTGAAGGCAGAATTTCTCTTCCACCAATAAATTTCATGAGCATTATTAGTACCAAGCAACGGTCTATGTATTTACGCAGGAATTGACTGTTGGGGATAGCAGTGATTCATCATGTAATGTAATAATTGTCTCCTTTCTTCAGGATACAGGATAGTATGGAGGCCAACAGGATAAACATCCACTGATATAACAATCGTGCCTTATTTCACCACTTAGAAAGCTAAAGATAAGAGAGTAAGGGTGATTCTGGTTTTATAAAGAGTAGTTTGCAATGAAAACAATTCCTTGTAGGCTAGAAAGCACATCAAATGATTCCTAATTCAAACAACTTTCTGCTTTCATCTACTCACTTGGTTTCTCTTTAGGAAACACTAGTTTTGCTAGGTACCAAGACTCATTCCGTGCTTGATATAGAAGTGCTTCAAACAACTGGTAATGTAATTACTTATACTTTGGTCAATAACCCTAACCAACTCACAAGTTGGTATGACAAACCTTAAGAACTAAAACAAAAGGCAAGCTCCCTTTAAAGTATTTGTACAGCAGATTTTCAGGTGTAACAAATGAGCAGGGGAAATTTCAGCTAAGTACTTCTGAGTTCCTAGACCTGGCTGTGTGCCCTGATCATGTCCCAGGTGCGTATGGAGTGAGACTCCCATGTGTGTGCTCACTTTTTTGTTCCCTTTTCCATCCCCTGTCCACCTCCATGATCATCTCACACTCTATTCTAGTATTCATTGCAATAAAGCCTGTGAATGAGTGCTAGAACGAAGGTACGGTATATCTCAGCAGGATGGAGACAGACGCAACCTTCAACGGGTGTATGCTGTATTTAGAGGTCAGAACTAGTAATCAGCCAGTGCAGATTTTAAAGAATTTGGTCCTGGCATGCTATGGCATGCATTTCGGATTCTAACAATACTAGAAGCAGACATATCTGTTCATAATAAAGCTCAGTCATTTTAAAAGGGTTTTTTTTTTATGTTCCTTTAAAAATCTTTAAAGATGTGGAAACTCAGCAAGAAAATCAATGATAGGTTCTGCCTGGGTTTAAATTAAAATTTCATGTATGCTACATTTCAGCAGTGTAATCCTAAAGGGATAAAATCACAACACTCTCAAGACCAGGCAGAGAAGTAGAAAACACCTTGGACAGTAAGTGCTCCTATCTGACTGCTAAAATCAAAAGCTTGTAATCCAGCCTTAGTGACAAACTAAACAAGAGTCTCTAAAATCTCTGCTGCCCCCTCCATTTACGTCCTTACTCTCGTATTCCAGCATCACAACGTTTTCTGTGACGAATCCAGCTACAGCCCACTATCTCACCCATTTCTCAGTCACTGAGGTACAACTGCACCGTGGCACCTTTTTGGTGTTATATGACTCTCAGAGAAGCTGTATCATCAGCATACCATAAATCATTCTACCCAGTCACTCCCTGGTTATTCCTGTTGCTGCTGACTTCCCTGTATATTAATGCATATACAAACACTGAACAGGAAATGATGATACATCTTCATCCTATGGGCTAAGGACACTGTTTATGCCCCTTTCACAAAGGTCTCTAAATCATGACTTTTGGGTACACACAGGTTTTACTACTGCTCCTCAATAACATGCTAAGCCCTTCATATTTTTAAAGATCTGAAGTGATTTTGGTGACCTTAAAGTAGCTGCATTATCAGGAAATGCCAAACATTTGTCACAAAATTATCAGACATTTTTATAAAAATATAGATGCGTATAATCATTATGCTTCTGCATAACAGCCTGAAAATATAATATCTTTTCTTGTGTGTGACGGCAGTCTCTAAGTGAAAGTACAAATTAGGAGAGGACAACAAATGCATAAATTGTATATATTGCTCATTGTGGAAATACTCATTATTGAGGATTGAGTAAGATGAAAACAACATTGTCCTGTTTTTTATGAGGGACCGAAGGAACAACAATAGCTGAAGGTTAATTAATAGGGAGATTTCAGTAACAAAATCCATATCATATTTCAGATTCAAGTATTGTGTGGTCTTGATTAATAGCAAAATCTAAAAGGTTTTTCTTTCACAGCTGATTTATCTAACTTCATGTCTTATATTTTCCAGCTGATTTCAAATTTTCTAGTTTACTGGCTGAGCCAAAATGACACATTACTTACTATGTATTGCACCAACCAGAAAATATTACTTGTCTATCCATCTAAATATGCGGTTTGTTTAAGTTGTCTTGGTTCAGGTATTTTTCCCCCTAAGAAAAATCTAATTGCCCATGTACTAAACAGTTTATTTGATAATTTCTCTCTCTAAATTATTTGCCTTAGCTTCTTTCAATGATTTGCCTCAGTGACAATTTTAGAGATTGTGATATAAAAAAATATTGAAGGGATTGGCACAATGTCAATCCATTCTTCATCCTTCATTTTCAGAAATGAATTTGAAAAAAGAGGTTTGCTCATGTGTGAGCATAAATCTGAGGAGAAGAGATGGAAGATGAACCTAGATATAACTCAGACACAAATGACTCAGTCTTCAGACATGCTCACTGGCTTGGCTTTCCATCCCTTATCATGGAAACAACTGAGGTTTTTACTTTGAAGTTACTAGAGATAGAACACACCACCACCACAAATCTAAGCAGTATAGATTAACTCTGAATAAATTCAAGCTAACAAATAGAAGATTACTACTGATCAAAGGAGAGAGGTTCAAGGTGGGAAAAAAATAGAGGTTTTTACAGGAAGTTTGATACGTTTTTGACAGTGCTATATACAACTTATCTGTGTGAAGGATCAAGGGGTGTGCTCTCCAGTACAGGGCCTTGGTCTGAAGTCTAGAATCAGGACAAAAACCCATGTTCAGCAAGGGGGTTTGGCACATTGTCCTCGAAAGTCAGTCCTACACTGGCTGTCCAATATGGAAACACTGCTCCAAATAACAGGGTGGCAGCTCATGTAATTTCTGTAACTCGGTGGGAAGGAGCAGTTATTGTAGGAAAGGGCTAATCTTGATAAGTTCCTTCTGGCCCTATGGTCCTTTTCTTGATGTACTTGATGCTCAGGGACATCACCTGAGCAGTCATCTATTAGAAATGCAAGATTGCTCAGTAACAGAGCCTAAAGTAAGAATTTCAAATTGAGAAATGGATAAGAGATTGCAAAGGGTCCCAGTGATTACTTTTTCTATCAGGTAAGTTAAAGGTTTTTTATGACAATCACTTTCTTTCTCCCTCAGCACCTCCTTTTCAGCATGCACAAGTCTTGCAAAAATATACTCTGTGTCTGCCCAGTGCCGCTCCCTTTCCTTCAACGTCAGTTTGGTTTTGCATGCTGCATGCAACCTACTGGACGGATTTCTTCTATCACATTCAGAAGATCAAAATACTGATTTAAAAATATGGCATGCTCTTAGAAAATAGATGTAGCATTCAAAATGCAATTGTTCACAGACACTCTTCTTCTTCCCCTTCTAACCTCTAAAGGAATTGTGTCCAGCCTGAGTCACAAAGGAGAAAATACTTCCTAGGCTTCTATCTATCTCCATTAGCATGTTAGTTTATTCTGCACCTGCAACTAGCAAATAAATGGAGAGTATTAACTGATTGAACCACTAGGTCCTCAAACATCTTTCTCTGTCAAAGACCTTCACTAGCATTTCAATTAATTGATTTGGGCAGATTGTCTGTGGCTGCTAAACACCGTCATTTCCTTAAAGCTAACACATCTTGTTCAGAGAAGATGCTGCTGTCAGCCAGGCAGTAGTGATGCAATCTAAGTTGTTTTCTACCAGTGACACCAATTTCTTGCCTGATGCTAATCTTGATACCTTGTTTCCTCCTGCTGCTAAAGATCTCGGTGACAGACTATCAGAGTGTAAGCTCTTCCCTTCATTTAGTTCTAAAGTGTCTCCTTTTACTTGTGTCCCAGTCCTGTCAAGCTGCAAGAAGCTCTTTTTTTAATAACAGATTAGAGATGGTCAGGAAGTAGCTGCATTTATCATCTTGATATTGAAATTCCTTCCTTTATTGAATCTTTTCCCTTCTGTCCTCACCTTAAAAAGAGCATCTTTTTGCATACTTTCTCCAAGCAAATAAATTAGTCATGTCTGTGCTGAGGGGAGTATAAGGCTGGACACTGATATGCTTCATGGGAAATTCTTCAAGAAAAGCAACATAGAAATGCCCAAGAGTAGCCATCATTAGTAAAAGAATATCAGTAATAAAAGCACCTGTCGGGTATCTTGGTCTGTCTTAGCTGCTTACTGGAGGATAAGGCATACTTTAAAAGCTAAACATTGTGGCTGCAAATGAGAGTGCGGGAGAGGATGCTGCAATTAGATGCCAACTTGGGTTTCACTGGGAGCTTGTAGAGCTCATCCCTCACCGGTGCCACACCACCCCAGCCATGCGTCCACTCCGCCTCAGCGGTGCAGCAAATCTGAACTTGTGGTGATGGAGTGGTTTGGGGTGACTCGTGTGGCAAGTGCTATGTAACCATAAGTAACAGAAAGGAGAATAGATCTCTTTTATGTGAAATTTAGGTGCTGAGAATTACAGCTAAATGGAATTGAAGTACTGCCTCGACCTTTTACTATTTCACAATGACTGGCTTAATCAACAACCTCTGACATCTTACCTAAAAATCAGCCCTTCCTTTTTAGCTTACAGTAGGAGCATACAAAAATGAAATTACAGTCATACTTCCTTTACATCTGGATTGCCTCATGAATGCAAAACGATTTTTGAAGTTCTGAAAATAAATGGCCTGTAGTCACCTTTCCTCTAGCTGAATGCAGCATATGGGTGTCTCAAACACTGGACTCTCTTTCTTTTTTTAAAGGATTTTTTCAAAGTTTATCAGTGCTCTGAAACACGGACACGTGAAACCTCCTTTTCCATATATTTTTCCCATGCTTTAAGTTGCTGGCTTTGCCATGACTGTTGTAGATAGAATATGGTGCCACAATTTTGTGGCTCAACCTTTGCTTTACAAAGACTTGCAGAGTGATTCCTATGAATACAGTGATTTTGGGGGGCTAGACCCAAACTTTATTTAACCCAGATTTTCTCTGCGACCCGTAGTCATTCATGCCCCGGGTGTGCTTCCAGTTCTCCTCTAGGCAAGCAGCACCTACCTTACGCGAATGTTGTAAATGACCCTGATTCTCCAGCAGCGTATTTGTAGTTTTATGTCATATATTGGGCCTATGTGTCATATATGGGGCCTATGGCCAGTTTCTCCAGCCTGAATGGACACAAACCCTCGGTCTCTCAGTCTCACTCACTTGGGGCTGGCTCTGTATCTGCCATCTTTGGAAAACTGGAACCAGCTGCCCCTGTCCTGAAACCAGCTCTGCTCTCCAGAAATGTCTCAAAGCTGCCCCAGTCCTTAGTGAGTTTCAGGCAAAGTTGGAGGGCAAGCAAATACCACTTAGCTGGAAATTTTTAAGTCTTTCCTCCCTATCTCTTTATGTAGCTAAATGTAAATCTCTGCTGGCACACCTTCTTCAGAATATCTGTTGTTCATCTAAAACCTAGTCTTTATAGCTACTTACTTCATTAACTTATTCTTTGCATTCTTGCCAACAGATGGAAGGAGGTGCAAATAAGAGTTGTCTTGTCAAGGCTCACTATATATTAAAGTATCCAGTAATATATTTTAATTTACCTGAATTAACAGGAAGTATATAGAGAGCTACTTGAGATGACCACATCTGATACAAAATATTACCTCCTTTTAAGAATACTGCTAGAAGATAACTTTTGAGAGCTTTCTAAAACTGGTTTTATCAGATACCTTATTTTAGTTGAAGTTACTCAGATTATGGTCATGCAGCCTTTAAATGCTAATATGCAATATGCTAAGAGCAGAGCAGCAATATTTATCTGAGCATCCAACACTATTTATACCTTATTTCTGGTAATGCATTTAGCACATAAGTAAAACATTCCATTAAGATCTAGATTCATAACTTCAACATGAAAAACTTATCTTTCATTAGCTATAACATTATCCAGACCATTTCTTGGAAAAGGGTTACCAAATCTAAATTCTTGTCACCTATAATATAGGTTAATTATTTAAAATTTAACCAATTTATCCTCAGAGTCCAACAGACAGAACTTTGCCATTGAGGTATCTTAGTCTATTCAAGGATAGACTCCTAATTCCATACATATTAAAATGCTTGATATTCTGACTGCATTATAGGCCTTACTATAAATTCAGAGTGCTTTCCTAAATATTACCTGATTCAGACTAAGGGTGACATTGCAGTGATATTCATAGTTGTGGAATATATCCCTCTGAACAAGGATTGCATTTAATATTTACTGGAGAGTAGCAATACATATTACATTCCAAGAAGATGCTGAAAATTTTGTCAGAAAAATAGTACTTCTAACAATTTATTGTAAGGTTGCATTTACGGTGCTTACAAATTTTTACTGTATAGACAGATATATATATTTATATGTGTATATATATTTATATATACTGCTAATAACAACGATTTGAGCTATACTATTAAAATTTTATCATCTAGCTGAAGAATTTTATGATTGGTAGAGTAAGAACAAGAACTGGGAATGTTGCTTTTATGATGTGATTTTCTGTGACTGTCAGAAATATGTATCCATTCAACAGGTACAAGAGCATATTACGGATTTGTTCAGGAATAATTTTTTACATAAATAAGCTTTGACATTTCCAAGAAGGCAGGGTTCTTTTATCTCAGATAACCAGCACCTAAGATTTTATGGGGACCAAGTCTAAGATATAAGACACAAGTAAACAAAGAAGCAGAATCAGAAACATCGATTAGTGTAAACAAAGGAAGGCTAGAACTGTAACTGGAGTTATCAGCCTGGCTAAACAATGGGTTCTTTTGGACCTCAAGAAACAAGAGGGAAGTGTACAGAAAGCAGAAGCTAGGTCAGATTAGAGGGGAAGATGATAGAGTAATAACAGAAAGGGACAAAATCAGGGAGTTCAAGGCACAAAAAAGACAAAGCTAGCAAAGGACATAAAAGGTGACAAAAGGTGACAACAATATAAGTGATAGAAGGAAATGCTGTAGGAAATGTATGCTGTAGGAAAACGTTATGCTACAATTAAACAGAGAGGGAAATTTATTGGGAAATGGCATCAAGAAGGTCAGCAGATATATAAATGGCATATAAATGGATAAACAGTATATATAAACAGTAGCCTAGCTGTATCTTAAGTTCATTGTCCAATTTTGGATGCCTTAATTCAGAAAAGATGTTGATCAGTTGAACACAATCAAGAGAAGAATGTTCAGAACTTTAGAAAACATCAAAACCAAAAAAAAGTTGAAAGAGAGCTGTTTAAAATCTTGGGGAGATAAGGCTTTAGAGGAGAGTGACAATAGCCTTTAAAAGCATAAAAGACTGCTGCAAAGAGGAAGAGAACAATTTGCTCTTTATCATGTACAGAACAAGAAATAGTGTGCTTAAATGGCAGCAAGAAAGATTCAGTTTAGATGTCAGGAAAACATTTTTAACAATAAAGATAGTAATGCACTAGAACAAATTGCCCCAGAGGCTGTGGAAATCATTGGAAGTCTTTGAGGACAGGCTAGACAAGCACCAGTAAAGATCACTTAAAGTTGGCCTGGCCATGGAGAAAGGGAATGGAAAAGTATGATGTGCTGTTGTTTTCCAGGCCTATTTTTTAATGTTTCTATGTACATACTAGAAAAGAACACTGGCCATGGGCCGAAATTATACAACATAGTGTCAAGTATAATTGAATCCTGTAATGGATGTACAATGCCAACAGCAGAGAGACGGAGTGTGAGCGCTTGCCTATCTCAGCAGAACTCAAGTTCAAGGTTGGACTACTGCTGAGGTTAGCAAGAAATGTCTGACTTTCACAGGGAACGCTCATGCTTCTGAGACAGAAGTTTCTGCCTCCTACTTGGGGATCTGGGAAGGCTGTCTCACCACATCCCAGTCTCCTAATTTATTCTTACTGTAGTATTTGAGTGGTAAAATGAGATGAAAAGTTGAATGTACTCTTACTGTGTTATAATTCTTCTCTGCTATTGAGGTCAGTGTCTTTAAAGACCATCTGGTGTTCTAAGTTGCTTTATAATGCATATTCTAGAAATTAATCCAAAAAAACCCTAAATTCCCGTGAATTAACTTCTTCCAGAAAAATGGTTTAATAAACAGCTTCTAAAGAACAAGTCACAATTCCTCAGTCCCTGCTGATGACTTGCTGTTAATGACGCATTCTTGCTGGTAATGATATGCAGCTCATTCTATATGACTTGCTTCTACCATGAAGTACAGTGAGCCCTCCAGAAAGATCATCTCCATAGTCATCCCAAATAACTATCTTACAACATTTTCAAGGTTATCATTTTAGACTTTATAGGAAGCATAATGGGAGTGTCTAAGTCCAAGAATCAGAAGGTCACTTGGAATCACCCTTTCCTCCTTCTCAGATGGCACAAAGAGCTGGCTAATACTTCCTTCCTTCTTTCCTCGTGTCAGATATTGAAGAAAATCCAATGCTGACAGAGCCGTGATGTATGTCCAGCTTTGGCTCCCCATCCCCGCTACCTAATGTATTATTAATACATTAATAAAACTTTAAATTCTTTCCTCAGTCTCAACAGAACTCTAGTTTTTGTCCATTTCCCTTTCTTAGGATCTGAGCTCCGTCTTCACAGCTCAGCACACAGCAATCACCATCCTACCTCTTCAGCTTGCTCAAAACATATTATTGACCCAGACGTTTCTACTATCAATATATTCTGATCAGTGATGTAACATACATAATTTCAGTCCTCTGTCAACAATGTTATGGACTTTCTTTGTTTGATACCTCCTACTGATAGAATTATGCTGACTGCTGTGCATGGTTTTTGAAGTGCAGATCACAGGGAAGTTTAAAGAGCTGGTTCATGTAATTCTCATGTGCTTTCTCACTGCACATGATACTATTAGGGCAACTTCTGGTTTATGAGAAGAAAAACAGTATGTGCATTTTTCACAAATAAAATAAATAAGTTCTAGAAAGTCTCTACTTAGGATGACATATTATTAACTTATCAAAAATATTTAGACAACAGTTGTTCAATAAAATATTTGTGAAACCTGAAAATTTAATCAACTTTGGCATGAATAATGGTTACCACTTATTTGCTTTGCAAACCATTCAGAAAACACTTACAGATGCTACAGAAGTTCAGTGCATGATCAGTACATGAAAACCTGATGATGAAAAAGGGCTACATTCTCAAATAGCAACCAAAATGCATGTCATCTGAAATGCAACTTAGAGGTGGCCTGCAAACATTTAGTAAGTGAAAGAGATACATAGAGCTCAACTGTACTTGGAAGTAGTGCAAATCTAAAGGGTAACAACAATTTGAACTTAGCAACAATTGACCAACATAACCTGAAGTTAAATTATACAGCAGAAAAGCTTACAGGACCTAGTGTCCAGGTGCCCACTCCTTTCCTACAAAATGCCAGGAAAGTGCTGTCATAAATCCTGTCATAAATCCTGTCATAAATAGGGGACTGATCTGAAGAACCCAGACTATCATTTCTCACAGAGTTCAGGGGTGGTTGCATCCAGTGGTCTCACTGGCTCTAATTAGTAAGGGAAAGCAAATAAATAAATCCTTTTTATCTTTTTTCCAACTCTTTGCAAAATCTAGACATAGTGATCAGTGGGGGATGCTAAACATTAAAAGTGCCTTTGGCTTAGTGTGCTCACAGAAGTCTAAGAGGATCCAGCTGGTACCAAGTACCCCTGTGCTTTAAAGGAAATGCTCTCTTAAATAAAATATTTAATAAGCAGTGGTCATAAAATTAATTCAAAGGCATAGTCTAGTATTGCCATGTGTTAATACATTTTATGTGTAAGGAGGAAATATATTTATTGCAAAAATAAGTACCAAACTCAAACTGTGCTTCCTTCATTTGGAAACTCTGTTAATCTAATGCAAGCAGGTAAATTAGTTTGCTTTTTCTTTATTTCTATATGTCTTTTCATCACAATTGGCTAAAACCCTCTTCACTAACTTTCCTAAGTAACTGTTTAAGTAATTTTTGTTATCATTTAATTGCAGCTACTATTGAGATGGAAGGTATTTAAAAGCGCACAAAACCAGTGAAGGTTTCAAGGCACAAAAGACTGTAAGTGCATTTGGAAACACAAAGGACCTTAAATGGAAACAAAAGTTCCTATATACCAGTTTGGCCCCTAATTCTCTTACACCAACATAACATGCCATAGGAAGATCATTAATGTCACAAATGGGTAAATTCTCAAGATTAATGTCTCCTTCAGGGGACAGCAGTTACCCATTCAACATTATAGGAAAACAGTGCTTCAAACAGAGTCAATGAGTTGTTTTCTACACAGTCACAGGGACCACCCCTTTGCGTATTTTTGTAAGAACTTTTTACTTAATTATTAAACTGAACTAAGCTTGTCTGTTGCCATGAGGAAACAGAGTCAAATATGACCAAACCAGATGGAAGGAATTTTGTTTGCTTTCCCAGAAAGATTACTTCATCTCTAGGATTTCTGGACTTGCTCTGCTAAAGAAAGAAACCCACCTAGGACCCTCCCATCCTGTATTCTTGCACTTCTATTCTAAGTTTTAACTCTTGCAGGCCATTGGTATTGAAACCATCTCTTAAATATTATGTTTGAAATTCAGACTTAATTAAATCCCACTTCTGCTCATTGTATTACAGTGGTGTTTTGTCTAATTTGAAGTTCCATCCTCTAAGTGTGCTCCCCAGCCAGTAGATTTTGTAAAGTGGGATTATGCTACTTAGCACAGGTATGTGGGACAAGACAACTATCTAATGGGCTGATGAGACTGACAAAAGGAAGAACAGACATAACAGAGATAGAGTTTAGGTTATATACATGCTAGTAACTCAGATTAAAGTTATTCTATTTGTTTTTGCCTTATACTTACTAATTATAAAATGAAACTAACTTTACAGAATACTTTTTTTTTTTCTTTCAGATGGCTCTTCACAAATGACATAGTTCAAAGAAGATTTTAGTTGTGGATTCCAGCACTCTGTAAGATATTAAGAAAATCACTTTCTGAAACAAGAAAACAAATGTTCTTCTCAGGATGTCATTTACCCTGTTTATTCAAAATAATGAATTCATGTCATATTAATAAGTGAAATGAGCCAGACTTGTCAAAAGTAAGAAAAATTCATCATCCAGGGAAAGAGCAGAGAGGAAGTATGAAAACCAGTCTTGATGACTGGTAATTATGTCCCCCTCACTAACTGAATCTATGGGGCTGTCACTCCAGTGAGAAAACACTTTGAAAAGTGTGGAACAATAAACATGCAGAGTAGGTGCAGATGGACTACATGGATAATTATATGTCTCTTGTCAAACATTAAGACATATGGATACTGATTAACCCTTGATTTTTGTTTTTATTTAAAAACAATTTGAACTGAAAAGCCAAATCTCACTGTCTGGTCATTAGACAAGTATCTAAACTCAACCAAACCAAAACCAAACCAGACTGTTGGTTCTTTCAAACATTTACGTCTGATTTGTGAACAGAAGGGAAAATAGCTGTGTTAAGTAATAACCTGGCACCCACTTCCCTTCCATCGAGGAGCAGTTTCACAGCTGGCCAACAAATTACTCCCTTGCAACAGTGCTTTAGCAAAAAGCTTCTGTTCCATCTATCTTGGATGAGAGATGGCATATTGAACATGTCAGGCTTGGACTCTGCACATTCCTGAAATCTCATCAAAACCTAGTGCCTGAGCAGCTTCGAGTCAGATGCCAGGAGTGAGAAAAGAGCCAGCTAACCGCTTGCAGCTGCCCGACTGGCAAGCCGTCACTCCACTGTCATAGAATAATCAATTTGATAGGCCTAGTCACGCAGGAAAAGAAGTGATTATGGAGAGAAAAACAACAAACAGAGCTAGGCTTTGAGAAAAATAATCGGTGCCTCTAAGATTTTAAATTACTGTCACATTTAGGCATCTCGCCTTATTACTTGGACCAGATTACGAGCAGAGTGCACCTGCTCCATTCAGGCCTACGCTTACTACCTTTCTAATGCAGTTTACAGTGTAAGAAATTCTAATATCAACTCAGGTGTGCAACTTGATTCATTCCTGTGAATGTTGCAGTGACACCACAGGCATCACATCCTCATTGCCTTAGTCACTATCACCCACCCATGTGAAGCAAACAGGGAGAAAGCATAGATGCTTGCTCTTTGCCTCCACGATGCACAGGCAAGGAGAAGCAGAGGTTTGGTCCCACCAGTCAGAAACTGAAGATATCAGAAAAGAGATTGTTTATTCCCTCCTTTTTCCCAAGCAAACACAGAAGAGCTACTGAAAGCTCTGTCTGTGTGTGTGTCTGTGGACAAAACAAAAATTATGTTTTCTTTCTCACCGAGTTACTCGAGGTAAGGTGTTAAAGGAGAAGCTGCTGCCCGGCAACATTTAAGAGTCACACACAAACCACCTGAATCTTTAACTGCTTAGACGAAGGTCCCTTTGCAATGGGTGACTCCAGTGAACTGATGGGTGCCCCTTTCAACTCCTCACACACACACACACAGAGACAGAGACACAGACGCACACTCTCACTCTCAGGCATGGTTTCTCCTTCATCAGGCTCGACCCTAATTTTCCTGCAGCAGTCTCAGGCATCAGATTTCATAAAAATAGACAATCTAATTGAAAGGTACAGCAGCAGGGTCAGTCTGGGCTGGGTGCCTCCAGAGAGTGACCTTGAAAAAGAAATCCCTGGGCAATTATACCCTTGCAATCTATACACCCGTCGCTCATGCACTCTTCAAGTGCTGTTCGCACGTGATCTTTTAGTCCAATGGTGATTTTTTGGTCTCGGGTCTTCTAACACCTTATTGGATTCTTCTTCTATGTCCAGGCAGGCTATTGTAGGCTTCTTATCTTCTGATTTATGCTTCTTGTGTGCCTGTGCTCACTGGCAGAACATGGGGAACCGAAAGGTCCCAGACTTAGGGGAAAACACTACCAAAACATCAGTGTGTTATTGACATTTTTCTCTTACTAAAAGATGAAACACAGCACTGTACCAGCTGCTAGGAAAATTACTAAGAAAATTAACTCTATTGTGGCCTAAAGGCTTCAGCAAATCTAGCTACCCATGCTAAGTAAAGTTAGGCAAACAACATAAATCACACCATATTATAACTCTAAGTAATTTATTCTAATTAATAATTACTTATTTAAGCTGAAAAACTAATATCTCTCAACAAAGGGAAGAGGAAACCTGGGGAATCCTCATTCCTGGAGGATAAAATGTTGATCCAAACAAAGAAGACCAAAATGAGTGTTGTTTACCAACATCTATTAAGCAGGTACAGTATGCTACTGAAAAAATTGCTAGAAAATAACAGATGTTTTAGTACCACTTACAGTTGAATTCAGTGTTAGTAAAACAGCTAACAAGAAAGTGAAGTATCATTAAGGTATTTGGGTGGGGAAAGAGTTAGATCCAGCTGACAGATGCACCTGGCATGAAGGCACCAGTGCTGATGGTGATTTCGCAAGTAGAGTTTTCCAATGCCCTGATGAGCAGCCACCATCCTGGCAAGAGGAATCACACAGATCTCTAAAGATCTTCAGATGAGGCATTCCACTCTTTCCCAGCATTTAGGAGCCAACCTTGTAGGTGTGCTCAGCACTGTAGAAATTGACAATTTAGTTAATTCATGAATTGACACCACATATAAAAGCAGAAAAAATAGGTTCAGGGCCTCCTTAGCTTCTCCTTTATTTCTCAGCTGTGCCCTTACCAACGTGTCCAGGCTAGCTTAACACTTGTTAAAGGATACCTATTTTGTGAGATGGCTGCCTAATAGATAGCTTAATGGCCAAACACATTACGCAGTCCTTGCAGCAGGGATCTGATGCTGCGCCTCCTGTCTTGCTCTGTTACTGCTTTTTAGAAATGAGTGAGAGTCCCTCCTTTCTCTTCCCTTCCCCTTCCTCCCCAGCCCAGTTTCTGCGTTTCTCCCCAAAAGTGAGAGGTGAAGATTTGAATCTTTACAGACTGAGGGAAAAGAACCAAGATCCTGGGATGCTTGTTTTTATATCAGCTGAGTAAAATCACAACAAATTACATCAATTGCTCACAAATTAGATCAGTTGCTTATTCTCATAAACGGAGAGCATTTACCATATCCGAAACTATGTTTCACTTTTCAGCTTCACTACAACTTCTATTAGGCTACTCAAAGGCATTATTAGTGCTGTATGCAGTTTTTCAGAAGGAAAATCTGATATCAAAACATAAGTGTAAGTTATGGGAAGGATGAAAGTAGGTGGATTTCTGCTCAGTAATTCAGTGCTGAAAAGAATAAAAGTGATACAAAAGCAAATATATTAAAATGTTACTCTTTACTAGCTAGGAGAAAAATATATTCAAATGTGTATATTGTCTGTGTAATAAGCTCTGGTGGACTTCATTAAAACAGGTATCTCCTATAAATAAAACACTAAATTTGTCTGTGATTCCAACCACACAATTTCAATATTTATGAGACTCTGAAGTAGAATTAAAAGTAGACTATCTTTGCTGAACATATAAATAGATTCTGAGCAGTGTTAATCATACCCAAAACCTTTGGTTGCATTAGACCTAATACAAAAATGCATTTAATATATCACACTTAGGAAACTGTATCTCATACTCTTGCCATATGCCTTTGTGTAGACGGGGAAATGCAAATATCATTCTTAATAATATTACATGCTGATGACAGGGTTTTTAAAAATTTATTTAATTTAATGATTTAATTTTTTTTCCTCTCACACAGGGTCATGGGTTTACTAGCAAAGCCGGTCATAGTAAATTACCCTCAGCAAGTCTGCCGAAGACACCAAGCTATGTGGTGCAGTCAATATGCTGGAGGGAAGGGATGCCATCCAGAGGGACCTGGACAGGCTTGAGAGGTGGGCCTATGCAAACCTCATGAAATTCAACAAGTCCAAGTGCAAGGTCCTTCATGTGGGTCGGGGCAATCCCAAGCACAAATACAGGCTGGGAAGAGAATGGATTGAGAGCAGCCCTGAGAACAAGGACTTGAGGGTGTAGATGATTGAGAAACTCAACGTGACCCGGCAATGTGCGCTTGCAGCCCAGAAAGACAACTGCATCTTGTGCTGCATCAAAGAAGCGTGGCCAGCAGGTCAGGGGAGGTGATTCTACCCCTCTACTCTGCTCTTGTGAGACCCCACCTGGAGTATTGTGACCAGCTCTGGGGTCCCCAACATAAGAAGGACACGGACCTGTTAGAACAGGTCCAGAGGAGGGCCATGAAGATGATCAGAGAGCTGGAGCACCTCTCCTATGAAGAGAGGCTGGGACAGTTGGGGTTGTTCAGCCTGGAGAAGAGAAGGCTCTGGGGAGACCTTATAGCAGCCTTCCAGGACCTAAAGGGGGCCTACAGGAAAGATGGGGAGGGACTCTTCATCAGGGAATGTAGTCAGAGGAGGAAGGGTAATGGTTTTAAACTGAAAGAGAGTAGATTTTTAAATTAGATATTAGGAATAATTTCTTTCCTGTGAGGGTGGTGAGACAATGGAACAGGTTGCCCAGAGAAGTTGTGGATGCCCCATCCCTGGAGATGTTCAAGACCAGGCTGGATGGGGCTTTGAGCATCCTGGTCTAGTAGAAGATGTCCCTGCCCATGGTGAGGGAGTTGCAACTAGATGATCTTCAGTGTCCCTTCCAACTCTAAGCATTGTATGATTCTATGATTCTATGAAGTTTTTTAAAATCTAAAGATCTGCATCTTTTAAACCAGTCAGGTTTTTGGGCTTCATTTCAAATACAGCTAAATAGAATTGCATTGTATAAATGTACCAAGTATGAGAGAAAAAATTTTGCATTTTCATTGATCTCAGGTGAAAATAAATTGTTTAGTCTGTTGAAATTTTGTGAGCTACAGAGATTACTCCAGCTGGGAGATACCATGCAGAAGCCTGTTTAACACCCATGATTTTTTCTGAATAATCTGTGTAATCAGTTGCTTATACAATACAACTTTAGGTGGAGGCAGCCAAATCAGTCTCTGAACTTATGTATTGCCTCTGATTCGATTCAAGGAAGTTAGAGAAAGGAAAGGAGGCTGAACAGTGTGCGATTCCACATCAGTTTTAATAAAAACAATTTTTTATAAAACTCTCTAATTGTAGTGAAATTATTGCTATTTGAAGCACCCTTAGTAGATCCTGGAATGTAGTCCACCACTCTACTGTCTGGAATTTGAAGAGTTACAGAGCATGCAGTAAAGAAGCACAAGGGGCATTTCAGAGAAGAAGAAACCATCTGCTTCATTACCAAAGAGCACACAGGCAAGGGACTTACAAGTAGAGTAAGCAGCATATAAGTGAGGCATAAATATTAATAAGAAAAGCCAAAGGCTTTTTTAACAGTAAAACAAATTTACAAAAAAAAGATAACTGGTTCTCAATCTAGGACAGTGTGTCATAAAGGGATACAGAGTAGACACACCTATTTCCATGAGCTTTGATGACTGAACTATCTATCCTTTTAAAACAGTGATTTATTTTTTTTGGACAGGAATCTCTTGATACAATTTGAAAGCAGGGGCTATTTTGAATGGATGGCCTAGAAAGGCAGTGATCTCTATTTCATTTTTACATACATATAGCATGACAGGGAGAGTAAAATATGTCTAAAAAAACCAAGAATATGACAAAGTTTGAGAACTGATACCTTTTTTCTTCCACAGAACATTTTTAAATCCTTCTACATCAATTTAACCACTCAAGTTTTGAATACCTATTGATGGTCACAGATATTTTACTATAAGGTAAACACTGAATTTAAACTTGTCCTAACTGATTTTTTGAGCTTTGGAGCTATCTTTGTTTACTTCATCTTGGGTATCCTTTTGCTCTGCTCCATAGCATGATATATGAGTTTCAAACTTAACTTTTTTCTTGCATCAGAGTTCAGTGGCGTTTGGAGACCTAATTCTTCTAGCTTTCTTTGCATTGTTTTGTCTGAAGGAATAATGGTTAAAATACATGAAGTCTTGAGTCTTACTCTCTAAGTCTGTTTTCTTTTTTTCTCTAATTCTTACTAAAGTGGAGCTACTCTTCTAATGGCCTCTTTGTTTATTTCAAATAATCTTTATTTATACTTCTCTCTTTCTGTTCGATTTTAATATTAATCTTTCCTCCATGCTTATGTTTCTGTATAGGAAACATCTATTTCTAGTAATATGAATTTCTACTAATATGATTTTTGTGCTCCAGGATCCTTGATTTTACTATACTTATCTCTGTTTTTTTAATGACATAATCCACTTTAATATATAACAACTTTATGTATTTTAAAAAAGATTTATATTCCAGCAATAATCTACATCCCCCTGCACCCTAATTTTATTACTCTAGTTTCTCTTGTGTTTTTTGCCTTGCTTTCTTGTCTCCATCTCTTCAATTAAAACTGTCTGTGGTTTGTTTCAGGAAAGAGTTATAAGGATGATCCAGGGAAGACTCTTCATTTAGCCATTAATTTTATTACACAGTCCCAGCAGTCATTAAGGAAGGACAATTTACTATGTTTTTTTACAGATTGGTCAAAAACAAAGTAATCAAAAATTTCATCATCAAAACTTGTTCCCTGGTTTAGAAGACACTTAGCATTGAAACAAGTGGGAATATATTGCAGCCCAAGAACCTTCAAACACCACCCTTGCCACAAGTAGAGTCTTGATTACATATGTACCATTTGTGCCCAGCATTGTACCTTCCTGAAGGTGCCTTTTGAAACCAGGGCTTCACAGGCCCACCTGTCAGCCCATGCATCCTAGAAAGCATTCAGACTCACTCATGTGTTTTTGGAGAAAGGCAAAACAAGATGCAGCTGCCAGAAGTCAGAGAAGCCAAATGAAATTAAAAGTCTAACCCACGTGAGTGTTTTAAACACTGGAATTAATATGAAAGATGCTGACAGGCTCTTTTTATCAGTTACCTTTTAAACATGTGTAATTGGGATCACCACAAGAGAATGATATTAATTTGTAGAGGAGGTAATATTAAAGAGAACAGATGAGATCAGAATTGAATTTGTGAAGCCTGTTTTATCCATGAGGACCAATGTATTGCAGTTGAAGCATAAAGTACCTATGCCCTAGGAGTTATGGAGTGGCATGTAGGCTAAAAACATCAAGAAATTCTAACTTAAATCACCCCAAAGTTCTCATCAACTTAAAATGCATGAATCAGCAGTAGATGTAAGCAATGTGCCCTCATCTTCATCCCTCACAGTGCTGGATGCTTTCACTGAAACAGAAAGGGGACTAAAGCCCTTCTGTACCCTTCTCAGATCCCTCTGGATAGGGATAGGGTGCAGCATTACATGGAAAGAGTTGCTGGAGGACTGGCCTCAGAGGCTCTTCCATCACTCTCCAGGGAAAGCTAAGGCCTTGCCACCCACATGTCCATCTGAAAAGAAGGGGCTGGTATTAGAGAGCTACGCTTGCAGCAAGTATCTAATATTTTAGAATTATTCATAGAATCATAGAATCATAGAACCATAGGGTTGGAAGGGACCTCTGGAGATCATCTAGTCCAACCCCCCCTGCCAGAGCAGGGTCACCTAGAGCAGGTTACACAGGAACACGTCCAGGCGGGTTTTGAATGTCTCCAGAGATGGAGACTCCACCACCTCTCTGGGCAGCCTGTTCCAGTGCTCTGCCACCCTCACGGTAAAGAAGTTCCTCCTCATGTTTAGGTGGAACTTCTTGTGCTCAAATTTGTGCCCATTGCCTCTTGTCCTGTCCCCGGGCACTACTGAAAAGAGCCTGGTCCCATCCTCCTGACACTCACCCTTTAAGTATTTATAAGTGTTGATAAGATCCCCCCTCAGCCGTCTTTTTTCCAGACTGAAGAGACCCAAATCCCTCAGCCTTTCCTCATAAGAGAGGTGTTCCAGTCCCCAAGTATTTTCTTCAATATTATCAGAGGCACAAGTGAAATACTCATTTGGGGTACAACAGCAACTTTTCCAGACATTTAAAAATAATTATTGTGATTCTTTATTTGGAGAACTAAGTATTTATTTTTTTTCAAATTATCAGAAGAAATTTTGGTGGTAATCAATTTCTTTAATGAACAAAGTTCACTATTACTGCAAAGTTGCCATCTGTTGAGATGCTTCTTAAAATTATTTTGTCACAAATTATAAATCCCTGATAAGCTTTCTAACATTAAATGGTACTGTGAAATATACCGGCTTTCTAGATGATATATATAAGAAACAGGCTCTCATATTTCACAATGAAAACTCAATTTCAAATAAAGCTGTAATTTTTTTCCCCTTTGCTGATCAATAGTAAGTATGGGCTGCATTGCCTTATTGTTGTCTTTTGTGTGGACAAGAAAAGTAGAAGTTGGGAAGAAACAGGAAAAAAACCCACTATTTATTCAAAGAGACCAAATTAGAAACTAATTCAAACCTTATTAATCTCATTTGGGAAACTCCCACTGGCTTTAGTCATTTTTGGATCCAGCTCTTAAATTAGGTAATTAATATTTTGAATCACACTGATTCTAAGTACCACATAATTTATGTTTAGGTGTTCTTCTGACTTCAGAGCATTAGGGAAAACTGCCATCAGCAGAAGTGCCTACAGTTCATCTGAGACAGTTTGCTGTTTTACTGCCAAAGCACAAATCTTGTTTCATTTGTCTGTCTGCAAACAGATTCCCTCCAGGTAATTCAATGAAAGAGTAGTTGAAGGCAAAGTGGTCAGACTTTTCATTCCCTTAAAGAACCAGAACATCGTAACCAAGTGGGTTACAGTTTCTGTCTTCCAGTATTATAGGGAGTATTGTCAGTTTATCCTGATACTCAGAATATTTTGTTCATATTCTCAGTAACAAATATAACAGAGAAAATATATCATGAGTTTCTAAACCTGTGGCTGCCTCTGACCAAGGAGGAAGATTTCATTTCATGAAGTTTCATGGGGTTCATACTTTTGTACTTTCCCCAAAGTATGAAGCCTAGCTTTAGCAATTCTAAATGACAACCCAAGCAATGCTATTAGCAGTGATCAGTAGCTTTTACAGCGTCAGTGACACCTTTAGATGTGTTTGAAATGAAAAATGATCCAGAAGAGCAACATTCGCTATCTGTGTAAACTGAATCCCTCCGAGTGCCTTTCTTTGAATGCTGTTCTTCAGGGTTCACACCCTAAGCACTGCTATTCGGCAGTATCCCTGGAAGAGGACTGTGATAATGGAAATTATGGCCTTTGCCATCGAAAAATAGAGGAACTGGTGGTCAGTTTGTTCAGGGCAATAAGAAAACCTTACCTTAGAGACTACTGCTCTGGATTCTTAGTATCATTTAGTGGTCAGCCCTCCCTGTTAAGTCCTGCCTAATATAAGTGCTACTACAGATGTAGATAGCTCCCAGAGGGAGCTTGGGAAAGTAATAAAAAGGTTACATACAGAATACACTACTCTAAGAAGAATATGAAGTTATGGGACAGAAGGGTAGAGGAGCTGCCCATTGCTGTGGCTGTACTCACAAGACCCAACATGAGACTAAGGGAGAGTGCAGTGCCCGGGACCATGGAGCATTGCCCCCCTGTCAGCGATAGGAACTATCTTTTAGTCCCCTTCTATTTCCTGCTCCCTGTCACTAGGTCATGCACTTGGCAGAAGAGAGATAAATCTATATAGATTCACAGTGAAAGCACGGTACCCTTTCCCCTCTCTGTGGCTATCTGTATGTAGCTCTGTAGTATCATTTCCCAAATGCTCTGTATATCTGGGATGAAATTCTTTAATTCTACAAATGTTTAGAATTTAAAATTGTTTCTTATTCCAGAATAAAATAATGGATATCTTATAAGATGCTCTTCTGTGGTCATGTTGATTGAGGATTAATAGTGACATGAGCACCACAGATGGAAGAAGAAAGATTGCATGCTATGTGGTGTGACTACAGAGTTAGCAGAATTAGTTTCAAGTGCCTGTGTCAAGAGATATTTAAGCTAGTACTACAAAAGATAATTAGTCCGAAAAGGGAGGCTGAAAGAGGACAATTCCAGAGAAACCGATAGCCTAGACAATACCTGTGACATGACATGAGCTTGTGGTACTCCAGTGTTTGTTTGAGACAACTGGCTATACCAGAGGCTTTTCTCCTCCCTTTTACTAACTGAAAGCATTTCCAATCAGAACTGGTTTAGGTTCTGGCAGTACTTGCCTTCCTTCTCCTAACTTTAACCCCTCCCAAAGTTTAACTAAAGAAAATAACCTTAACCTGTTCATGTCTGACACACAAATATTTTTGTGCAGATTCAAGTCTTGAGCACAACTTTTCTTTTACCTGTTTTCCTTGAATTTGCTTATAATTCATAAATAAGCATTTGTGACTACTCAATCCACTAATACAACACATTCTCAGAGATTGCAACAATTATTTATGGTCTGGTGAGGAAACAGTAGCCAGGGGAGTGCTCAGTGCTTCCCTGGAGTTGTATTGCTTCTGCTGATGTCGTTCCAGAGGCAAACAACTTCAGAAAGAGTTATTCAGAAAGAGATAAGTCAGCTTTCTCTATCCCCGCTGCTTTTCTGAACCAGTTTAATCTCTTATGACACAAATACTTTATTATTCATTCAGAACTAAGTAAAGCTCATCACGTATCAAAAAACCCGTCAATTCTAAACGTTGTCTCACTGTCTATTTCAAAGGTTTTTTTCAGCTCTCATATTGTTTTGTTAATGGCATCTACTTGTCTTGTTCTTTTGAACTAGAGTCTCTGGATTTTTGGTATTGTTGGATATATTTACTGGAAAAATGTTTTCCCCTATCCAACCATGATCAGAAAATACATCCCATGAAATTTGGAAAAAAAGAAATCATTTAGCTGCAGAGCTCACAGTAGTCATCCTGCAGCAATGATTCTCTCTCCCTTCTGTGCTCTGGGCCACAGACAAGAGAGTCCAGTTTCAGGTGTATTTTGTCTTTTTCCAAGTCCTCCATGGACCTGGATAGTGCTCTCTGATTGCTGAGAGACCGTCTGCTGTGATAACTGCTCTTCAAAACAGTAGAAATATCAGACAATAAACTCGGGCTCATCAGAATAAAAGGTATAACCTAGGATCTCTTCTCAACAAAAAACCATCCAGCATCCTGACTGCTAAATGAACTGAATCTGTTCTTGAGCTTAAATATAAAACAGATTAAAAAAGGGCCAAACTACAGTTCTAGCAGCTTACACATGAGAAATGAGAGAAAAGACAAGAGCACAAATTTGTCTTTTGAACTCCAGACACAGTAAAATGTCCATCTATCATGCTCTTATATGTTTATACCAAGGACTCCTGATCTTTGAAGATATCAGAAGATCAGGGTCCCAGTACATTAGTAACCATATCTCTGTTATTACCCATTTCAGACCATGAAGCAACCCTGATGTTATCTGAATCTATTTTATTCTCTGGACTCCTACATCCTATCATCTTTTAATGGCTTTTGTTTCTTCACTGATGTCTTTGTTTATACTCACAACAACATCCCAGTAAGTTTATTACCAATTCATGGCCGAGGCTGAATTTTTGTCTCTAGAGAAGCAAGAATTTTAAATGTAATTAACATTCAAATAGGCCAATTATTTTATACTTGTGTATGCAATAAGATTTTTCCATCATTCAAAATGAACTAAATGCTTCAGTTCTCAGCTATAAGGCAAAAAGATTAGTGGCAGTTGTACTGTGAATATAAAAATTAAACCATCGTTAGTACAGCTGAATCAACTAAGTGTGCCATCGTGACAACTTCAGTGTGCATATATTATGCAAATGCATAAAGCATAACCTTTCCTCACTGCTTAGAATTTACTAAAATAAAAATATTCTGCTCTGGTGAGACTGAAATAGTGAACAAATTCAGAGCACTGTGAATTGCTAATTAACTGATACTTTCCTCTGTAACCTTTTGTTCTTTAATATTTAAACTAATAGATTGCATATTTAAGAGGGAGGAGGAGACTAAGAGTATCCACTTATATAAATTACAATCAAATCCTTTCCTTTCAGAGACTTTTAATTTTTTCCTGAAGGATTCTTGGTATGTGTGTGCTTGGCATGCAATATTCCTGATCCTCAGTTAACTCTGGAAAACAATCTGAGGAACATTTCTTTTATTCAAAGTTTTGCAGCACCATCATATTCATGTTTTTGCTGTTGCTGTGACTGCAAGTACCATGCTGTCATTATATCTCATTCTTACAAACCAGTGTACCCTTGGGTATTCTTTTTTCAACTCATCCATCTTAAGACTCTACCTTTTCAGAAGAAATCTGCATGTAAAGTAATTTGAAATATTTTACTAATATCTAAGCGATAATGCTGAAGTCTGATAAAACTTCCTATCTCTTTAGCACTCATGATTTTATATATTCCTGTTTTCCAGAATAATGTCTTTTATTTAGAACTAACATTGAAGTCAGAGACACTGAAGTCTCATAAATTGTTGATTTGACAAAACCCAACTTGTTTGTTCTGTTAAGAATGTCATTAATATCATGACGTGTAGTGAGTGAGCAAGGATTCCACTATAGTGTAAATCTCTCTTTTTTTTCCCTCCTGGCCATAATTTTTGCAAACAAAAAATCAGTTTAGCTGAACCTTCCATGCATAGTATTTATAAATTTTAAGTTTGTTCAAATAATTTTAAATGCTAAAGCTTCTTAGTGAGAAATCATCAAATCCATGACCAAATGTAATAAATATTTTATCACAAAAGTTAGGTAACAAAAAGAGTTACCCTGCCACAAAATTGCATTTTGAAAGCTGTACTGCAGAGTTGTTGAAGAACTTAGTGCTTGCATCTGCAGCTGGTTTGCTGAAACAATTATTTGAAGCACACAAAAACACCAGAGGTCTCACTCCTGAAGTTAGATTTCTGGGATATTCCTGGGCTGAGATGTTCTGCAGAGTTAAAATATAATCTAAAGATATACTTTCAAGAAAAAAAAAAAAAAAGAAATATTTCAGCTTTAGGAGAAGGAATTTTGAAAAAGAAACTGCCTGACCTGAGATCTAAGAGTCAAACTGTGCTTCGTCCTGCTCTGTTGCTATGTCCAGAAATGAGGCAGTCTACAGCAGGGACAGTCTGAGGTCACACACAATGCAGCTCTCCCACTGGCATGCCTCCATTAGCTAAAGCTCTGTCTTTAGATCCACACAGCCCAAGCAAAACTGAAACTTCTGCAACTCTTAGTATTCTAAACTTCTTCCTCGGAAAGGAACAAACCGAGAATGCCAATGAAATTTCCTATTTTCATCAGTGTAGTTGAAGTACCCAGCTTAACTATCCATTGCTTTAAACCTATCCAAGCAGGATTTTTTTTCAAACTTGATGAAGCTCAGAACCCCTTTAATAATCAAATAAAGACTGAAGAATGTAAATGTTACATTGTCATTTAACAGATTGTTATATAGATTGTGAAATAATTAAATACTAGTTTTCAGATAATTGATACTTATATTATTGATCTCAGTAAGGACTAAACTATGACACCTGTAATGACCTGATTTTGAATCAGTTTATGGAAAAGCAAAAGTTTTAATCTTTTCAGATAGCATTTACTTTAAACCTGAGATATAGAATGGAAAAATTTCATCCAAAAAGGAATTATTTTTATAAATTTAGGAGCAACTTTAAAAGTAGAATTAAGGCAAGAGTTCCCTATCAATTATAATGTGCACTATCAGTTCCTGCTGCAGTAGCATGTACTTACTTTTTGCTTCTATTGAAATTCTTATTACTTAGATTTCTGGAAAGTAATGTCTCTACTGATGGATGATGTGCTGTCAAGATATCTACTGTCTTTCTTAATTGCTATGGATATTATTCTTATATGGTATGTTAATATGAGTGAAAATAATCAGTTTTAAGAACTACTTCCATATATTTAATTTTCCTGCTTGCTTCAATGTGTTCTTCTAGTTTATGTATCATCTATTAAAAGTTAGTCTTGCCTCTGAACTTGATATAATCTGCTTTCTGGAAACTATAATCGACAAAACCAATAAAAATGTTAAAGTTTTTTAAAAGCTTTGAATGTACAGTATAAATATTCACAAGTTTGAACTTGATAGTCAATAAGAAAATGTGTTCTGCTAATTGTTTTCTCTGGAAAATCTTTTTATATCAAAACTTTTTATGAGCAGGTTTGATCTTTTATGTGGGTTTTTATTTACAGAAAGAACTCTGTTCCCCTAGCATAGAAATTGCCTTCATGATTTGTGTCATGCAATTCAGCATCTTGCCTCAAAGAAACTGGGCAAGTTTTAGAGACGAGTGAAAGAAAGTAAAGTCCTAAAGCCAGGAGTCCCCAGCAGCACAAGAGAACCCAGAGCTGAGCAGAAGCAGGAGCGCCATGCTGGGACCCCCAGACAGAGAGCTTCTGCAGATGCATGGGTGCCCAAGAAGTGGCTGAACAGAAGGATAACCAGAAGGCAGCCCAGAGTGCTTCAGCTAAACACCCAGCTCCACTTCATCTTTGGTGTGAGCATGCAGCTGTTAAGTCAAGCTGGCCTTGTGCTGTCCAGAGGTTTTAGAACTTGCAGGGGCAGTAAAGTGTGTGGTCACTTGCAGTTACACATGTTCCAGACAGCAAACTATTAATTTATCACTGCCAGGTTGGGATTCAGTTTTACAGTACTAGAAGATTTCGGTAGTCTGTGCTTTCTTTCCTGATTGATATGCTGTATGGGAGGACAGGCAGAAAAACCTGAAAGGAAGCGAGCATTTCTCTTACAGTGTAAAGGGCAAAGTGCTGCAAAGCTGCTCTGCTGCTGGGCTGTGACACAAAAGGGATATGGCACTCCTTCCACCAGTTTGGTTTTTTTTTTAAGAACATTGCCCTGACAGAGCTTTGCTGCTCTCTGACCATGATCCTGTCAGCATCAGCTCCACAATGCTAACAGCTTTCCAGGGTTTTAAGGCATGGGCACCTAAATTTTCAACCTCAGGTGGACCTCAGTGTAAGGCAAAGATCCAGTCAATACCTAACAGTTCAATAAAGACAACAGTACCTGTGGTCATTCACAGAAGCAGCAATGTAGGCACCTAACCTATATCTGGAAAATCTATTACTGTTCATAAATCTACAGAAAGCCAACTAGTTAAGAACAGGTTTTGTGAACCATTCTTCTGGACTTGTTACCACAAATTCCATCTGCGCTACATTTAAAGCCTGCATTATATTCATATTTACAGTTTATTCTGTTTATTTTTTACCTCTTTCATATTACAAGAATTTCACCTTTTCTCCTATCTCTTCTGTCTCTGCTAGAATAAATTCACCTTAATTCTGAAAACTGCATTTTTGCATTAATCTGTTGTTTCCCCACAGAGCTACACATCCTTATTTTTGGGCTGACGCCAGTTTTTGTTCAATTTACTGCTGTGCTACTTTACAGAATCTGTTGTTCCCTTGAGCAGTTGGTCAGTACTTACAGGTCTGATGAAATTAGCGCTGCTTGTTACTTTCCCAGTAATTAGGTCTAAAATACCCAGTTGTGATTTTGGTTCTCTCTAGTCCCCCATTTGGCTGTCATCAATCTATTCACTGTACCACATTGCTATCTCAGTTCCCCAATCCCTTCCAAAGCCTTCAGGCAGGAGGTAACAACGAGAGGACAAGGAGAAGATTTTACAAAACTCATAGAAATTAAAGAGAGGATCTCGGGTTTTGTCAGGTAGGTGCTGGTGTTGTGCCCTGATGTACGCCCTCCTGTGGGAATACAGGTTGCTAAGATGTCCCTGTGTGTCCCAGTGCTGGCTGGAGATCTGCTGGATCTGCATGGAGTGGGGGTGCAGAGAAAGCCACTATTGCTAGGGCTCTCCCTTGCTGTCTGCCCTGCTATGGGTGGACCAGCAAGACCTCTGCGCTACACCCACTGCTGGGCTGAAGCCAGGACAGAGGAGTCATAATTTACTCACTTAAGCAGGTTTGAGAGCAACAGTTATTGCAGGGATTACAAAAAAAAAAAAAAAAAAAAAAAGAAAAAAAAAAAAAAAGGCTTTCCTAGGTGAGAAGCTAAATGAGTTTTCCAAGTGAATTTTGCACACGTATATCTTTTGTGCAGCATGTGAGTTGGTCCTGTAAGATGCTGGCTGGCACCACTGACAGTGGCGAGTCTTTGCCTCCTTCTCCTCTCTGAGGAAGCACCTCAGAATTACACATGTGGAGATGGAGAAAGGCAGAAGTTGTACATCTGCACATATGTGCCTAAACTCAAAGTGGCTGTCAGTACAGCCCTGAACTGTATGGAAAACTGAAATACATAGTCTGTCATCCAAGCTTTGCTCTCATTTCTGTTAAGAGTCACTTTCACTGGTGTAGAAACCAGCTGTGACTGCAGAGAATCATCAGCCATGGAGGGATCTTCTCTACGATGTCACTCCCCAAATAGCATTGGTTAAGCTCAGTTTCTTCTATCCTATTCCAGAAATATGCCTATGGTAATAATTTAATGTACTTGGTTCTTTACAAAATTATACGCTGCTCTTTCATTCAGACATGTTGCTGCGAATAAACTGAAAGGTAGTTTAAAAAAAAAGAAGCATATTTACAGCATTAATATTTCTCACTGTAATCAATTTCACAATTCCCAAGTCTTAACTCTCAGGAAAACATACCTGTATTTATATCTCTGGTTAATACCCATGATTTATAGTATCACATACACACTTTTATGGTTTAGATTACCTTGCTTTGTTCTACTTCTGATGGATTTGGATCTGCCAGATCTGAGTATTCTCTGCATACACTCCTTCATATAAGTTCTTAAACTGTCAGCAGAGTTTATCTTGAGAAGAAACATTTCACATATAATTGGGTTAACACTTTTTAACACCTATACCTGCATTTTAGCATAAGAAATGATTCTTGTTTCTTCATTACAATGTCCAAAGTATTTATGACAAACTAATATTTCTCTATTGAAATGTTCTTTCAGGATAGAAGTAAACCAGATTGTTTTGAAATGAAAATGGGATTTTACCCATCATTTCTTACTGATGGAAGATTTGAGGCAGACTGCCACTTTCAGTGGGGATTTTCTTATTCTCAAAGACATCACAGCACTGTCGGAAGGTATGCTAATTTTCCCAATTGTTAATACTTTTCTGGTCAACTTTAGAAAGTTCCCATTTAGAAGAAAAGTTAATTCAGTCTCCACTGCCATTTTAAGGTCTCCCTGCTGACAAAAGCACTTTGTAAAAATGAAAAAGCTGCAATAGCAACTACGGGGTAAGCCGAGCCAGCCAGCCATGTTCACCTCTCTCCACTGGCCTATAATAGAAGGACATGTTAGATGTCTACATGCAGGCTTATTGTTATAATAGCTCAGACCAGATACCAAAATCTTAGTGAATTTAAGACTAAATCATAAAACATGGGTTTTCTTTTCTTAGCAGACAAGGAAATGTTTTTTCTTGCATTTGTGCACTGTGGAACCCTTTGTAGACAGGCATATATCCTCCATGTGAATCCTCTGTGTTGATATTAACCTGTGTTCTACAGACCTGTCCTTTTTCTCAAAGACCTTCTGACTGTGGAATTATGATTAAAAACTAGAAATGTCTCACATTATTTTAGCTCAGTTAAAAGGTAGCCTGGAAGAAATCTGTTTTGTTTGCAAGCAAGACAATGAGAAAACAGAGATCAGTTGTCTGCTAGGAAGGCATGAAATTTTTCACTTTCACCAATGATAGCTTCATTTATCTGTTGAATCTATAGAGACAGCTAGGTGTTCTCTGTGCTAAATTACTACTGTGAGATATAGAAATGTGTTCTGGCTGCAACATCTTTTCTGTTTTCTTTGTAGGTGGATGGCAAACAAGATTCATATGAAATGAGCATCAGCCAGTGAAAATGCAACTGTCTGAGTCACAAACAGAAAAAATTAGGCTATCAAATATTGCCATTAAAAAAAAGAGATCTTCCATAAACATTATATACTGCATCTAAATCTCCGGGTTGTCAAACAGGAATTGGAGAAAGAGTTACAAGGACGACAAAGAATGGCTTCCAGCATCTCTTATTTGTTTATTACTGTGGTAAAATCCCATATTCAGCATAAGTTCTGGAGAGGGATAACCTCCATTACAATAAGAAATCAATGTTTAACTTGGGAGGACAGACGAGCCTCTCTAGATCATTCCTATTTGTTATAAGATTATGATAACTGTTCACTGAAGCATTATTTTTCCAAACGAAGAAGACAGGCACAGTGAGGAAAAAAAAGAAGATAGAATACCTAGCTTTCTCTGCCTATACATGTACATATATACACACATATATACACACAGTCATACACATGTATATGTATGTCTATGCATATAAATAAGCTTTATAATTTCAGAAGGCAGAAGCTAATATTTCTTACACCTTGGCTTGGAGGGCATTGTTTCAGCCACAACAAAGTGTAGTCCTTACTTGGCTGCTCCCACCCTGTCCTGTTTAGTTTGGTCTGAGCCAATCATCTGGTCTGTTCTCTCTCATCTGCTACATTTTTTAAAATTTTTCCTCCTGCGTTTTGACCAGCCACAGACTTTGTCACAACTGCTTTCAATTTCACACTTACATTTCCCAGACAAAAATATACAGAGCAGTGTGCTGAAGGAGGGGAAGACTGTATTAACCAAACAATACAATAGTTTCCAACCAGGCCTTTATCTGGGTGGGGTACTGGGTCTGCGCCTTACCTCTGTGGCTCAGCAGCCTCCCCAGGCTGAAAAGCAGGCACAGAGGAAACATGGCAGTATTTGCACTCACCTTTGTATGACTCTTTGCTAGTCCTGTGTACTGGTGGGGTGTATTTGCAAGGAGGTGACAGATGGGTGGCTCACCCCTTCCCCCGTTCAGCCTCCACGGACCTGGCAACTCCGCCGGGCCAGGCCTGCCTGGGACCTCTGCCATGCTGTGCCCCTCTGGGAACACTCTGCTGGAACATTCAGCAAATATGACAAATATGACACTTTTCAGCTGAAGAACCTTTCTTCCCTCCGGCTGGAGGGGATTAAACTTGTGGCAGTGCTGGCTGCACAGGCCTCTGACAGCAGGGCCCGTATCTCCATCTTGGAGGCCGGGGCCGGGAGGAGGCCAGGCCCAGCTGGGCGCCTCACCGGGGCGCGAGGGAGCCCAGCCATGAGGGTGGCCTGGCAGCATCGGTGTCTGCAGACGTGGGGCCGATGGCACCAGGCCTCTGCTCTGCAGGAGCCCACCCTGCCTGTCCCTGCAGGGGCGTCAGTCCCTGGGAGGTGAGGGTGGCGGCAGGCACGGGCCTAGGGAAGAGGCGCAGAGGGGGTGCGGGTGTCAGCGCGCTCTGCAAAGAGGGTGTCAGGAGTAGCAGCTCTTTTTAATTAACTTAAACAAACTCGAATTAGCTTTTTATGGGTGTTTGGCAACATTTACAAATAATGTCACGTTAATTAAGGATGCGTTACAAGGAAACTTGGCTGGAGGCAGAAGTTTTATCAAACCCTAATAGCCCATTACTTCCTCTAGGATTAATTCTTTTTTTTCCCAATCATATGGGCCACAAATTATGTTAATTAAACTGAGACACACCTCTCGTTTTCAACAAGTAGTATATGCCATGCTTATTGGGAATTAAATGAAGGTTTTACTTTTTCTCAAATGACCTTTTCTCTTTTTTTTTGAACTAAACTAGGTGATTGGTTATAAGTGAAATAAATAGATCTAAGTTGAATTGCTAAGGTGCTGTAAATGGAATAAGGAAGCAGGCTCAGATTTTCCCTCCTGGGAAGGCATGTTTTGTCACGCATAAACATGCTTGTTCTTTTTCTGCTGGAGGAATGTCTTCTTAGACCACTATTCTTGGACTAATCAGATCCCACATGTGGCGAATCTCAACAAGAGGAGCTGAGCTGATGATGGCCTGTCTGATAGCAATGTGTTGTTTGGTCAAAACTTACTGAGTTTTAAGTTTCTAATATTCTTTTCCCTTCCCTTCCCTTCCCTTCCCTTCCCTTCCCTTCCCTTCCCTTCCCTTCCCTTCCCTTCCCTTCCCTTCCCTTCCCTTCCCTTCCCTTCCCTTCCCTTCCCTTCCCTTCCCTTCCCTTCCCATCCTTTCCCCTCCCTTCCCTTCCTTTCCCCTCCCTTCCCTCCCCTTCCCTTCCCCTCTGTAACAGCAGGACAGTTTCTCTCTGCTCTGAAGGGATTATTTTCTGTTTTGTATTTGCTGTTTTTTTACTAAATAAGTTGGCAGGAAGCATGAAAGAACACTTATAGTCATGGTCATGATTCATCAGGAGAGGTTCCACGTGGTTCACCCACTTTGTGTGAGACGTGTTAGTGAATATTTTGAAACTGTAATTGACAACAGTTTGTGCAGGGAAAAAAGAAAAAAAAAAAGGCTATACCTACAGCCATGATACAGTTCAGGGAAATGACAGTGCACAGAAGAGCTGAGCTTCTCCAAGCAATCAAAATCAAAAATCAAAATCAAAATCCCTTATCAAAAGTATTGTTCAGGTTTTTTTATTTCCTTGAAGTTTTTAAAGTGCCATGAGTATGTCTGTGTGTATGTGTGTGTGGGGAAAATGTACACAGACACACACCAAAGCCCATTTATTTTGATCCATACATCTCATAAACATATATACATATTTATTCATACATACATAAAAAAATATATTTTAACAAAATTCACCCTAGCCAACAGAAAGGCAGGCAGAAAATCACGTGTAGCCAGCACACGGTAATATATATAAAATAGGACATAACAGTGTATTTGTTCTGCCCTATTACTCATCATGCTAGTTTATTCTCATAGAGGGTATGAATTATTCATTTTTAAGCACAATAGGAAAACATTAGTACTGTTTAATGGCCAAGTGGGATTTTCTAATGAAAGACTTGTGAGTCAGGTTCATTGTAATGAGGAACATTTTTACAAGAACAGGTATTAAGTGTGAGAAGTAGTCCTAACTTCTTGTTCAGGGTATGGCATCCTGGATCATAAAAACAGGTAGCTGTATTTACGTTCTTGCTAGAGAAAATGAAAAATGGATCACAGAGCTTTCTTTTTCTAAAATAAAAATCACTGTGTAAAATAGATCCCAACTAGTAAACCATACTGGCTCTATCCCTAATAAAAGAGCAAATTACCAGCATAATAACAAACTCACTGGAAAAAAAAGGGGAAAAATATTTGGCAAATTCAGTTTAAATATAATGATGATTGGTCTTGAGATGTCTCCCTGAGAGGCAGTGAAGAGGCACGCAGGAAGGCAGGGTGCCCCGAGCAGGGAGCTGTGCAGTTGCTGGGTGTTTGGCTAAATTGTGAGGACAGCTGAGGGCAGCAGGGTGGGAGACAAGGGGGCAGGAGATCAACACTCACAAAAGCTCTAGGAGAGGGTTGACCTGTGGCCAAGGGCCAGGCAGATTTAGCCAGGATAGGTGGTCAGTGTGAGACGACATTAAAATCAATTCTAATTATTAGGATTAATATGGCCTTCTCAACTGTCCCCTTTTTTATATGGACTATAATCTTTATTGGACAGTGGCAAGTCAACAGAAAATCTATTAGCTTATATCTACAGAAAGAGGAAAAAGCCTTAGTTTAATTCTTATTTTTCATCTTCTTTCTTTTTTTAAATCATAAATATCATAAAATCATTTCACCTCCCCTCAATACAGTGTTATTTCGGATCAGAGCCAATCTTCTGTCTTTTGCTTGACCTATTGCTTTACATAAACCCTAATTCTAATGATCAGGTATTGTACTAGTTAAGTACAATGCTAATCCATATATTGACCTTATCTGATTAATGAAGAGGAATCATCTGGTATATGGTTTTAAATTTCTAGTCTACTCTTACTTAAAACTATGTAAGCCTCAGAGCTGATAGACTTAGAGGCATGCTCCAATCAAAGGGGAAAAGAAGAAATGCAAGCTCTGTTTTCACAAGATAAGGTATTGTACAAATAGAATTTCTTGTCCTGTTTATTGCCAACATTTTATCACACTATCTTATATAAACTGTATTTTTGCTATAACTGTAATCTGGGAAAGGAACAGGCTAGATAAGTCTTATTGAAGCAAGTTTTGCGTACAACATAGAGATTGATATTCCAAAGAGACTCGGGGGGGGCTTGATATATGTTTCCTATGCAAAAAGTATGGGTTTGTTGCCTTATGAAACTATTGCTGCAAAGCCAAGGACCTGACTGACTCATGTGATTATTAGGGTTCTACTAAATTAATAGCAGTATCATAATATTTCAGAATATTTTTCCAGTCAAAATTTATTTTCTGGGAAAAGAAATAAGGCTTTTGCCTTGAAATACAATAACTATAAAAGAGGTGCTGAATGTGGCCTGGAGAACTAGTACTGCAAACAATCATTATGGAAAAAGAAATGGGCTTAGTCAAGCAGATGGATAAAGGTTTAGCAATAATAACACCACCAGCAAACAGGCATCCAACAGTCATGGCAATTAAGTCTCAGGATTTCAACTCAGGGAGCAAAATTAGTTGTGGCTGCTCTGAGGAAGACATTTTCTTGATAAAGACATCAGTCTGTATTTTGAAATTAGTTAGGTCAAAATTTAAAATGTTCAGTTAACTAAACCCATTACTCGTTTGCTAAGGACAGAGTCCAGCTTCCCACTAGTTCCCAGAATGTTTTTGATTCTCACCACTGAATTGCTTTGATTCAACAGCATTTCTTGAAGATGTCTGCATGTCTTCCATGTGCAGACCCTGTAATTTCATTTTTAAAGCTGTTTAATCTAGAGCAAGGCACTTACTCTAAAACATACATAGAATCATAGAATCATAGAATCATAGAACCATAGGGTTGGAAGGGACCTCAGGAGATCATCTAGTCCAACCCCCCTGCCAGAGCAGGGTCACCTAGAGCAGGTTACACAGGAACACGTCCAGGCGGGTTTTGAATGTCTCCAGAGATGGAGACTCCACCACCTCTCTGGGCAGCCTGTTCCAGTGCTCTGCCACCCTCAGGGTAAAGAAGTTCCTCCTCATGTTTAGGTGGAACTTCTTGTGCTCCAGTTTGTGCCCATTGCCTCTTGTCCTGTCCCCGGGCACTACTGAAAAGAGCCTGGTCCCATCCTCCTGACACCCACCCTTTAAGTATTTATAAGTGTTGATAAGATCCCCCCTCAGCCGTCTTTTTTCCAGACTGAAGAGACCCAAATCCCTCAGCCTTTCCTCATAAGAGAGGTGTTCCAGTCCCCTAATCATCTTGGTAGCCCTCTGCTGCACCCTTTCCAGCAGTTCCCTGTCCTTCTGGAACCGGGGAGCCCAGAACTGGACACAGTACTCCAGGTGTGGCCTCACCAAGGCAGAGTAGAGGGGGAGGATGACCTCCCTTGACCTGCTGGCCACACTCTTTTTGATGCACCCCAGGATGCCATTGGCCTTCTTGGCCACAAGGGCACATTGCTGGCTCATAGTCATCCTGTTGTCCACCAAATACATATACACACCAGAGTTATAAAGGGTTATTCCAGGCTAGATTTTTGGAATTAACTTCCATCCCTAAGCCAGAAATTTTTAAATGTGCGTAAGAGATTTAGGTGTACGGGACATTTTAAATTGGGTGAAAGTCTCTGAAAACCCTTGTACAAGCTTATATTTGACACAACATACATATCACTGTATAACCTCAGGCATCCATTAAGTTAAAAAATCATTGAACCATTTGTTTCGTCCAAGTCACAAAATGAAATCTGTCACAAAATGCCCTGTAGTAAATATACATCTGATTATGAGACTTGATTCTTTCTAATTTTGCTTGCTGCAATTGCTATTCCATTGTCTCAGTTCAAAGTATTTCTCAGTGGATTTTAAAGACATAAATTTAGTCTCATCATATCATTATATACTTACTGTAAAGCATCAGTCAAAATGTAGCCAGCATATTTTAATTGTCATTGTACTGTCTGTATTTGCTTAAGTAAAATTCAGATGTATGCTTGTGAGAATATGATGGCTCCATAGGGAACTCTGCCAATCACTTAATTTTCTTTGTTCACTCTGAGAAAAAAGGAACATGTTAATTATGTAGTCATGTAGAAAAGTAACCATGTCTTGTGAGCTTAAGCGCTTTGTGAAGTCAGTCCAAGACAGATACATATATGAAGAGGAGTAATACAAAATAGCTGCTGGATAGTAACATGCAGAATTGCAACCTGCAATTCAAGCTCTTCTATAAGCCACTTCCAACCTCCCTTCCTGCACAGTTTCCTTGCCCATTTTCAAAACAGTGAAGTTATCCGTGTTCATCCAGAACTTCCCCCTCTTCATCTGAAATGTCCCTAACGCATGGGATGTCACACAGCTAATGCTACTGTTCGCACTGGCTGTCTTTGCCATCTCTATGGGTTAGATGGCATTGTTTACTGTTATATGTCATTCTGTAAAACTGTATTTGATTACGGGCTTTCTATTTTGGAAAGTAGTTTGAAATGCAATATAATAAAAAGGAAAGGTTTACACATATCTAAAAAAAAGCTTTTGTTAACTTGGCCTCAGACTACTTCTCTGGTTAGGTCAATTTTTATGTGTGCTCTGTGGTTTGGGCAACAGTTCCCCATTCCATACAATAAACAAAGTTTTACTATAACCAAGATTTATTTGGATGTAGAAGTACAGACTGTAAAGTAGATTGAGAAATAAAGGTGTTTGGACGACTGCTTTAGAATGGCTCACGAAATATCGGCTCCTGCGCTGCCTCTACTATGACTGATATGCTAAATAAGGATGATTTTTTTATTATTTAATGACATTTTACCATTAGAATGTTACATTGCTTACTTTTTCTTTTAACAAGGTACATAATTTAACTAAACTTATAGTTCTGATCATGATTATACTCATTACATACACCAATAATCACATGCCTTTCTCAGAAATCTCCTGGTTACAATAAAATTGGTATCATCCCAGAGTGGTTTCAAGTCACTTACTGAGGCATGGAATGTCCCCACAGTTTGGTGGAAATTCATGCTCAGGAGAGAAGTTCTAGTACAGAAATTAAGCAGATCACTTTTGCAATACAAGAACTAGATATACCTTCTGTTCCTTTCTCACTGATAGACTTTATGTTTTCCTTCTGGCTTACTAACAGAGACGACTACTCCTGAACTTTCAAACACAACCAAAAATACTGAATGAAAAACGGTTTGAAAAATACACTACAGGAAAATGATTCTCTGCATGTAGCAACTTCAAAATACTGTTCAGCAATTGCTGTAGCTATGTGTGCACAATTTCTATTGTGAATAGGAAGAAGAAAAAGAAAACAACAACAAAGCACTGGCAGATAGAAAAGCAATGTTGAAAGCCTTTGAATTTAACTTCCCCTGACAAGCTGTCTTGATGTTCATTGTGGAGACGGAGACCTGTAAAGAGAGGAAATCAGCTGTAAAAACTAATGCCGCAGGAATCAAAGAGCAAAAGCAGGCATGGAAGGCTGAATGAGAAGGTCTTTGAAACATCTGGAGGTTTCCTCAACTGTAAGAAGCCTTGCCTTAAAATAACCAGCTGTTTTATGAGTATGAGCAGTGTGTGTATAGACAAATCACTGTGAAAAGCTAAATAGATTTTACTGAATATTCAGGTTACTTATGTAACAGAAATTATCGAATCAAAATCAAGAAACTGAAACTGGAAATTCCTCTTTCCTCTCTCTACCATTTTAAAAGAAGCATATGAATCCCTTTACAAGTTGTTTTAAAATATTGCCTTCTTGAGTGTCATTTTCAGTATTGGGGAGGGCTAAAATAATGTGTTTTCTGTCTAACAATTTTGCATAATCCTATTGCACAGAAAATGATCCTGTGCAATAGCTTTATTCATGCTATTGTTTATGTGAGAGATTTATAAATGTTCTATTTCTAACCTTTCTAAAGAACCCAAAAAAAGGGGAAAGGTCATACACATTCTCAGACTCTAGTCAGAATTTACCTAAGTGTTCAGTTGTAGCTGGAACTAGAGATTTCAGTATTGGTTTATTTCTAAGGCTTATCTCCTCACCTTATTTTAGGTTAATTTGATTAGCCCAAAAGAAACTAAATGAAAGATTCAGTCACAATGCATTCCTATGTTGGCTTCCAATAAAAATACAATCATTTTTTAGTTCTTAAATAATTAACAATCATATTGCATCAATACTTCTATTACGGAGGAGGTTGTACTTTAAAAAAGGTCAATTTTTAAATGTATTAACTGGTCCCAGTAAATGCAAAATGGGAGTTTGAATTAAGTTTCCTAACCATGATAGCGACGAGTTTTGGAAAAACATTCCAGAGGAGGTGAAAAGACAGGGAAACCGGGCTGGATTTTAGACAAAGTTTTATCAGTATTGAGAAAAAAAAAAAAAAAAAGGAATTAGTTGCTTCAAACAACAGGGGAATGACCTCTGTGACCCAAGAGGCCCCTTGTACTTGAGTGTATTGGCAAGAATAACTGCTGCATACATACACATTTTTAAATGTATTGTTGTTTGCTTCTGATGAGACAATATTAGCAAGGTAGGGTAAGTGAAGGGAATTTTGTTTAATTCTATCACGTGTAGAAAAAAGTTACTTCAAGTCCTTTTACCTTTGTTTGGGCTGTGCTTCTTCCACAGCCAATAGGAAACTTCCACTTGATGGATCTGAATAAATTCAGACTCAAGATCTGTGATCCTTTTTGGGGGTATATTCTTGTGAAAATGAAGGAAAGGGAGCCATCCCCACTGCTCTACCAAATGTCCTGCGAAGGATTTGTGAACCACATCTGCTCATTGCCCAGCCTAACCTAGACGCCTGTTTGGGCTATGAACATAGTTTTTGTTTTGGAAAAGAGGTCTCAGGTGGAGAAGAATAGAATTGTAATAGGAATTCATGCAGACCTATTTTTTTGCCAAAACAGGACGGCAAGGGCCAACAACCGGGAAGTCTTCTCAAGGTGGTAGTGTGGGTACAGCCCTCTTCCATACCACTCAGTTTCAATGCTGTGCCTTGCATCTCCTTCGCGCCCTGGCTTACCTCCCCTCATGCCAAGGACTTTGTGATTCAACAGGAGGGGATGTTGCTCAAACCCTGAACATTTTTTAAAAAATCACGAAGTACGGACAGATGAATCTCAAGTTCAGAAAAAGTTATTTAATTCTTTCAGTCTTTAGGTTATTTTCCTTAAAGTCACTGCACTGAATATTTTCAGTAATAAATAATTAATTTTTGATAACTCAAAATTTGAGTATATAACTGCAGACACATATTGTACCATAAGTTATCCAAATCTAGCATGGAAAGAATAGTTTGACAGTATTTTTCATATCTCTTACATCAAATATAACATTTCTTGGAGGCTTCTCTCTTCCACAAGCCATATGTTTTAAACCTGGTGGTTTAAAACATCTATTAAGTGTAAGCCGTGTTCCTTGAACTAATAAAATAAAGAGTGCTGTGAATCATAATTCTCAGCTGCAACTGTTTAACAAATGGAAATCAATTATTTTAGAAATATCAGATGTCACATTACATTTGTTTAATATATTAATAATATATATATAATTGACTTCAGATCATTTTAATGATTTTTCCCCTCTGGGCAGACTGTCATTTCAATCACTTGGAGATAGAATTTTTTGAATTAATTTTAAGACAGTTTAAAAAATATGCTCTCAAAACAAATGCTATGAAAGAGAGTGAGAGATATTTGTGTATTTGGATTAAAGCCTTGATTTTGAGTAACAAGTAGTATATCTACTACAGAATTCAAATCAGTTCATCTTTTAGCTTTTGTACCAATGTTTATTCCCTTTCTGGAGAAAAAAAAAAAAGCCAATATTAATAGCACCCCCACCCCCTCTTCTTGCACGTATAGCTATTTATTTCACTGTATTTATAGACACTAGTTCATGCTGGAGTGATAGCCAGACACACTTTACCTGTTACAGTTCCTTGAGAAGCAGCACCCACTGATGTCTATGTTTTTAAGGGTTGTAAATAACTCAAGATGCAGCTGATATTCTAAAGATTTTTTTTCTCCTGCTGAAGTCCTAGGAGTTCCTCTCATCCTTCCAGACTGTGTTCTTCATTGATCACTTGCTTACCTGGGATCTTGTAAAGATTTACTTACAGTCAGCAACAGGGCTGGTCTTCTAGGCCGCGCAGTCAGTGCACTCTGTGTCTAGCAGAAAGGTGAAAAGACAGCCTTACATTACTTTTAAAGAACCACATTCACTGCTATTCTTATTTCCTGCAGAACAAAATATATCCAAATGATTTCTTTCCTCATTAACACGTGGGCAAAGTTTCAGCCTTCTCTTTTCCTATGTAAAAGCCTACTTCCATCTCACTCACGAGTACCTTTGTCCCAAGTCTGGTCAGCCCATGGCTGGAATTTTAGCTCATAAGTGCCATGCAGCGTTGCCCTCTCTGCTCTCCAAAATCTGTCTCTGAGACACTGAGTTACCCATACTTCCTTGTGCTGTGCACTTCCAGCTTTCTGGCTGAACTACTACTAATACACTTCCCTTCTTGAAGTTGGAAGAGTTATTTTTACTCTTAGCAAATAAAAAGCTTGCTGTCTATCATTATCAGCTGCTGCCTGTTTTTCACCCCTAATCTCTCATAAACTGTATAACCCTGGTCTGAGGTTAGAATGCATGTAACTATTTGTTCCCACAGGATCCATTGAATGAGGCTTTCCTCGTTTATCTCAGGGACACCCTATGTGACGATCAAATGTTTGATCTCTAGAGTTGTCCAGGAATAATAAAAAAAAACCAAAACCTTGGGAAAATGTCATATAACCTTGAATTATACTGGCTGTCTTTATCCCAGCCATCCTGGTTTAGCCTCATCAGCAACACCTCCCAGAACTGCTCAGACTTTGATACGGCAATGAATCAGAAGCTTTGCCAAGCACGTTTCCCGAGCTGAGCTTTCAAATAAAGCAACACAGCCTTCACAGGGTGGGCCACAAGGCAGTTATCAGTCACTCACCACTCTCTTTAGTAAGCTGAGCATTCCCAGCAGAACACTGCTTTTAACTTCACTTTTCCCGTTCACTCTTCTGCCAAAAGAGGAGCTATTCTAAACCTTCACAATGGTCTGGGGAAAGGAAGTGACCGGCTGCTGACAGGAAAGAGCCAAATTACGGAATTCTCCAAAGGACAGTGGAGATCACATCCATCTGTAGAACAAGCACGTTTGGTGCCAGAGTGAGTAGTCTCTGAAGATCTGTATACCAGGTCCTGAGTGCACACGTTTCACAGGCTTTAATTCCCATACACTATAAACACCTTGTGACTATATATTTTTCAGAGGGGAAGCCACTGGAGTTAAGTACTGCTGTGTTTTATCACATTGCAAGGCTGCTGTGCTGCTGTCCCACATTAGACTTGTTGCCACCTAAGACAACAAGAAGTATTTGTTCTTATGGATTTAATTTCTAAGCAGAAGGACAAAGATCACAGCTGTTTTATATGAACAGAGCATGGTATGCTGTGTTCCCAGCAGTACTCTGCATGGGACTAGATAGTCTAGCACAGTCTTCCTGGCGTAGTCTGCCAGGACTAGATTAAATCTGCCAGGAGAACCCCACGTGAGTCATTAGAACTACACTGAAATGTGAATCAAAAGAGGTCCTAGCAAATACGCACGTACCTTATAATCTGTTGCTGGACTCCAAAGGTATGATAGTTTCTATACCAGATGCAAAACATACAAGTAAACAAAAGGGAATGATTCTGAATATCTTGTGAAAATGGTACTGATTAATAATTATGACTAGCATGATATTTAAGCCTGTCCAGACAAGAAGGCTTCCCCTATTTTCACCAGTAAATTTCTTACGCAGACAAAAACCCCAAACCAACCAACCAACCAACCAAAAAAAAAAAAGGGTAAACTGAATATGGAATATTGGAACTAAATAGTGGAACTGAACTGCTCCCTTGCCTTTTTAAATAAATTTTCCAAACTGTAATTGCAGCAATTCCTCGCTTTTCAGAGCTGTGAATCAGAAATCTTCACTGAAGAGAGAAAAAGGCTGAAGGATTGTTCTGTCTCAGTCAGTATTATCAGAACATGGAGGCTGCAGGACTTTGGTGTCTAGCCAGGGTTTGCAAAACCCTGGAATCTTGAATGATTGTAATGCTGTGATATAAAATATTTTTTCTCTAAAAAAGCAACACACCATTCAACCTAGAATATTAATTTTCTACTACCTGCTGCTAGCTACATTAATTGTTCATGAAACCTAATACTATCATTGGTTTGCATGATGCATATTGCATACAATCAACACTTGTCAAATGATACCACCCTTTTGGTCCTTTATGACACAGACGTATGGACAAAGAAGTGAAAATGTCCATATAGCACTTCAATACTTCTCCTTCTGTCATTTCTTGCCCTGCAGTCACATTGAAACATAATATGTTGCTTTCTGCTATTCTATATATTCTTCCTAAAAGTAATGGCAACTAAATAAGTACTGGTGTAAAAGGCAAGAAGAATAACTAATACAAAGGCAGAGGAAAATGTTGCTTAATGTTTATGAGCTATTTAACACTGGTCTCAGTAAAACACTTGTTTCTGTGTAAAACTGACACTAAGTAATTTAATGCCCATTATATTTCCTATGAAAATTGTCTTAATCTAATAATGGCAAGTGAGAAATACACCATGGTTTCTGCACTTGGTAGTTCAGAGTACTCACACATATTATGTGCTTGGTGGGTTTTAATTATGACTCAGAAATGGACCTGAGAGTAATAAAATTTTATTCTTCTGAATAGGAAACTGTTCTTTTCCCTCCACCCTTTTCATTCCTTCCTCTTCCTTTTTTTTTAATTGATTTTTTATTCTCATGACCCAAACGGTAAGTGACAGAAACTTTTCCTATCTCTGAAACAAATTATTTCAAATAATATATAAATGGCTTAAGAAATCCTGGGCTACGCCTTTCTCCCATTCAGACTTATCACTGTATAAGTTTATTAAAGTCTGAATAAAAGACTTACCAGCTTGAATTAATATCCATTTGTGACACATTTTAGTTTCTTTTCTCTCCCTTTTCTACCATATGCTCTCTCTTTTTTCCACTGGGGGAAAAATTTTAGTGAATCCATTGCATATCACAATGGCAGGGCATTTTATGCATTTAATGAATGCAATTCCCTTCCTAATGAAGTAGTGTATATTGCAATATACTCAGTTAGAGCAGAACAGTTTATCCAAATGTGGAAAAAAAAAAAAAAAACAAACAACTGTGACTTTTTTATAGGCTTTTTAAAACCTTACATAAAGAGAAGCCTAATTCAGGTCATTAATAGCCAAATCCTGTAAAGGTCATCAGTGCTGAAATACCTTAGCTTCCAGAATGAAATTAAGGCCGTGGTATTTGGTGCCTGAGCTTCCAATGCTGCCTCGGACAGGAGTCCACAGCAGTGTGAGGAAAGCACCCCAGCTGCTAGTTGATACAATCTCTTTGGGGCTGTTCCTGGCCCAATAATTTTGTACAACTTCTACAGAAGACCAGGCAGCTTTTTCCTCTGAGCCTGTCCACAGCCTGGCTCAGACATTTGCCCATGAGTCAAAAGTTTTAAGTCCTGATGGTTGATCCTGTGGTTATTCATGAATTTTACACCAAATTGTAACAGCCTGCAATTACAAGTAAAATATACAGAACTGTCACAGAATTCTCAGTCTAAGCGAGGAGATGAGATTTGGTGCCTCCTGGATGCATGGAGATAAGAATTTTGGCTTTGTCCTATAAGCTGCTACCTGAACTGACAAACTCATTTTCAAAAATATAAAATATGGTCCATTCTTGCATTTAAATACTCAGTAAGTCCGAAAATAAAGAGTCACTGCAACGTGTTCTTCATAGTAAATTAGAGACAATAGATTTAAGTGTCCTGTGTATAAACAGAAAAGTTATATCTTTCAGCAATGACCTCATTTGAAATACAGGAAAAATTTAGGAATAAAATTAGTTCTCAGATGAGAGAACAAAAATGATTATACATATATTTTCCATATCATGTGATTTTCTTTCCCCTAATAATTTGATTTTCATGGATCACAGTTACCTACATCACCAATGGCTACAACTTACTAGGCAATTTTTTGAGTTCAAAGGCTCATTCTAACTATACGTTCAGGTCAAATAACCTCACACATTAAATACGTCATTGTTCTATAACTTATTGATTTACCACCTGCTCGTCTGAATTTCTCAGACATGTCTGTCTGGGTAAAGGCATGGCAGGGAGGTCACTTAAGACCTATCAAAGGACCATTTTCTCTGGTTTCATTCAGCATCTCCCGACTCTATTCCCACATAGAAACACTTCCTCAATATGTAAGGAATGATCAGCCTCCTAAAAAAGTTGTTTGGTTTTTTCCTTTCCATGTGACTACTCCCAGTCTTTTATCAATGTCCTCATTTATTATTGAGCTGGACTTTTAGAAGATGAACTAATTCTCTGCTCTGACTCTCCTTGCAGCTCTTCCTGACTGGTGGCTTACCTCAAATTCCACCTGGAAGGAATGTCTGCAAGGTGTGTTCCCACTCCAGCTGTACTCCACCTCAAGCCAAAAGGTGAAATAGCCATAACTGAAATCTTCTGTAATTGAAAAGTCATTGTTGAACTTCCCAAACAACACAAGTGGTTATTGCTCATTTACGTTCACCAGTTATCCAGGAATTCTCATTTTCAATTGGACACTAGCCTGACACTGAGTTTTTCTACATGATAAAGGTTATTATTTATTGAATATAAAAATTATTTTTCTGTTAATTCCCCTTTATAAATGAATTTAGCTACCTGCACTCCTCCTACTCATTCCTTTCTTGTTTGTGTTTGCTGTCTAATTGCCTCTCTCTGGCTGTTGTCCTCAGCAGGCCTGGGATTTTGTTTCTGTTCCACATCTGGATGAGTGATCAAGCACTCCTGACACTTTGACTTTCAAATGCAGGGTGTATTGCCAATGTGTGCTCATTCAAGCGACTTCAAAATTCTCTTTACATAAACATTTGTACTTATAAAATTCAACCACGTGACCACAGGAAACAAACACAATATATCCATGAGAAGGACTGGAATAAGTTTGTTTTTAAAATTAATATTCATAGCCACTTATTTTTCATTGTTTAACTGGTACCTCTATACAAATAACATATGACGAGTAGGATACAGACTGACAAGGAGGGGGGGGGGGGAAAGTTATGGACCCAAAGAGAAAATTTAACAGCATTAAATGTCTTATATACTGTAAAATGGACCTTTAACCAATACTCTGAGGCACGTATTTGGACAGGAAATGAAAACATGGTCAGGTTGACAATACTTTTGGACACCTCCAGCATATCCTGATTTTCTGTGCATTTGCAGTTCTAATGTTGCATTTCATATGGTTGTACGCAGGTAAATATAATCTTAACAACAACAAAAAAATCTGTAATACAGCTTAAAGAACAGTTTAAAGGGAGTGCTAGTGTTTGGATTGAAATAACACTGTCTGCTCAGTTGCAAAAAACAAATGCAGAAAGGACGTTGCTCACAAGGCATCAAGCAAGTGTAGAGGCACCGGGAGCTATTAAACAGTAGTAAAGTGTTAATTTTTATTAGATCTTGTGCAGTAAGGGGCTGGCAAACACTTGGTAATTTCAGATACCTACCAAAAACCTCTACTCTGAAGAGATTTAAATGTTTAAACTCAAAAATAAGCCTCTCCTGTGAAGTAATGTTCATAGGAAGAAGTAATATGTTTTATTAGAGCAACTAATATAGCTAGAGAATGACAAGCTTCCAGGCATACAAGACTTTTCCAGGCCTTAAACAGAAGCACCGCACTTCAGGCTTAATACGTACGAAGAACAATTGCTCTGACTTTAAATTCAATTATGGTAAGTTGTTTTTGCAGTGCCTAAGTAGACGTTTGACAATTTGTGAAGTGGCAGGTGAGCATCAGCAAGACTGCTATCAGAAATGTGTATGTGTACTTGCCAGGGAAGCAGGGATATCCACAGTGGAGAAGCCTGTGAGCACCCACAGGAGCACCTCTGGTAGCTGAGTCCAAGACCACAATTTCATGTCAAGGTAAGATAGCGATACAGGTCCTGCTCTGCCTTGCACCACTGCTGGGGCTGGATTGACAGTAGGGCAGCTGAGAGGTAAAACTATCAGAAAGCTAATTCTGCAATTTTTTTTTCTGGAAATGACTAGGTGTTAGGTGCCCAACAGACCTGTACCTGTACAAGTAAGGGGTGCTTGGGGATGTACTGACCTGGATTGCCTCTAACTGACAGGGATACACATCTGGAGGTTAGCTGTAGACGTGGGGTAGGACTTCCCTCCCTGTGCTGACCCTAGAAAAGCCAGAGTGTTTCTCACTAGCGGTTTCTGATCTTATTAGCATGCAGGGAAACACTCAGGGATGAAACTGGGTTAACATGCAGTAAGAGTGTGACAAACGTGTTTCCAAATAGAGCTAATGCGGGCTCCTGCCTGGAAACGCTGTTTTTCCTCAGCCCCAAAGAAGGGAGGGGAAAAACATTTAAAGGGAGTTGAAAAGAGACCTTCGCTATTATTGGCAGTGGCCTGAAGTTGTCTCCAATTAAGTGTATCAACAACCCACAGCCATCATTTTACCCTTGGACCTCTAATGGCTTGTTTAACTTTATATCCAGTGAAGCCACAATGCGCTTCTTGGCCTGAATTAGGGTGGTTACATTTAAAAAAGGCCTTTTGCTCCATGAAATACAGTGTTAACCTCTTAAATTTGTTGGGTTTGTTTTGTTTTGTTTTGTTTTGTTTTTTTAAAGATTATAAAATATTTACAATACATGTAGCTGGTTCTTTCTCAAAAAAGAGACAGTGATTTATCTGGCCTCGAGATGTTGGCAAATATTTAGTGCTTATTTCATTCTCATATAAATTTTCTACTGTTGAGATCTAACTCCATAAAGGCTTCTGACTTTAAAAACTATTCATAAATCTATGTACTTCCCCTGTGAAGACATATAGACAATAGAAGTTTCTTATCCATAGAACGTTTGTAAGAAAAGGAACCTGCTTCCTGAAGAGGGAGGAATTTAACAACAAAAAAATGACGTTCGGAAAACGGTGCTATGGAAACAGAATCTGCACTTTCTTCCAAAACAGCCACAGTTTCCTGCAAATTCTCTTCCACTTGGAAGAGAAGCAGAAATAAAACTGAAGAGCTGAAGAGCTCCAGTGATCTCCAGTTTTCAAAATGCTTTATAAATCTCTTCTTTTTCTTCAGTGTATAGGTAGTATATAAGAGATGGACAAAAACTAAGTTACTTACAAGAGATTACATATTGGGTAAATATGCAAATGGCATGTAATATTCTTCAGACCCCAGTGTCTGTCCCATTGACTTATAGGTCAGGAAAATTAACAGCCTGAACGAGACAAGGTCCCTCTGTGACTAAGAATGAATCAAACTGTCTGTATAAATACTTGTATGTATACACACTCTTGTCTCTTGTAAACTACTTATATAAAAAAAAAAAAAGACCCCTTACATTTCTTGAAATTTTCTTTCTCTTTGGAGTGAGTTCCTGAAATATGTATGCTGAGTTTTATCATCTAATATTATGCATACTGTTTAGCTGACTAAACTAAAGGTCTGCTTTTAAAAAAAATCTTCTTTATTAGAAACTGGTCCATTACAATCTGGGTATGTGTAGAAGCAAAAGCCTTGCAGCTGATGTATGTTCCTTAGAATACTGTAAGTTACCATATATCTGGGTAGCACTAGGGTCAAAAAAGTCTCCTGATCGGTCCTGTCTCTGACATGATCACTGTCAACTTTTGTATCCTCCTTGCATCAGAGAAGCCGTATAACTTCTTTTCTGTATGAGAGGGAAATCATGTTTAAACATCTCTTAAGTATTTTAGAAGATGTATAGAAATATAATAATGGAAAGGGCAAGACTACTGCATGGCAGTAAAATACTACAAAAATAAAAATTAAAGGGAAAAATGTGAGAAGGTTGTAGTGTGATTATATACATCAATTCAACCTATAATTTTAGCAACAAACCAACACTCTATGTCTTAATGACAGGTGAAAGAATATGAGGCAATAAACATCAGCTCAGTTCTAAGGAGGATGGTAGAAAGCATCGAGTCACTTTGCCTGCCACATACATGTAGTAAGCAGAAGTCTGTTCCATGTGGAAAAGACAAAAAGACAAAATGCCATGCAAAAATTCTCTTTCTTAAAAGATGAGTGTGTTATATTTGATTAGAGCACTTGTAACTTTTAATATCTGTCTACTGTTGAGTGAGCTTGTCTTAGCAGTGAGAAGGCAATGTTAAAAGCACAAGAGTTTCTTTGCAGAACAACTCAGGAAGGACTGTGGAATCAGTAAATATTCCTCTATCTGAACATGTCATATTGTTTCAAAAGTTGGGAAATACAATAATAAAGGGGCAGCCAAGAAGTCTCAAAGAAAGAAAGCATTAGCACAGTGTGCATTTGGATTTTTAGCTGTTTTTCTTGATCAAATCTGATTACAGAGGTCCAATTTGTAGTCTGGCACAGGAGTGTACGATAGGCTGACTTGATAGCAAACTGTTTTTTCCTGATGGAAGCAACAGTCTTGGTACCTCTCTGGGTTATTCTACTTTTACATCTCTGCAGGGTAAGCCAATGACTTTCCCAACAGTTTACATAAGGCTGTTTTTCTTTATGGGTCCACAGAAGCATTTGAATCTACTCGGTGGTCAGCATTCATTTGCAAATTCAGTTAATATGTTATTCATACCTCTCCCATGTCCCACGATATTAAAACTAATCTTAACATTAGCCCCTGTGGCATTTTGCTGCCCAATTCATACAAGCTCTGTGATTACAAGTTTTTATTGCCCCTTTGTTTACATACCATAAAAATTGTATCACACTTGTTAAAGCTGATTTAGACTCACAAAGAGGTAAAGCTTTTGTAAGGCTACTGACTTTAAGATTCAGATAGTAAATACCCTCTCACCCACCCAGCTGCTATTTTAACAATTTGAATATCAGATGTGCCCTCCTAATACTGTCACTGAAGGCAAGTCATCTTATGCTTTCTATGCAAGGCTCTCAACCAGAGAGGAAGCAAAGCCAAGCAGTGCTCAGCTGAAAGGCGTCTGCCCCTGTGGGTACAGAGCATGGCCCCCAGGCAGGAATGGATGGGGAGGCACCAGGGAAGGCTCCTTGTCCCCACTACTCCATGGCCTGGCATCGGGAAGGGAAGTCGGACTCCTCCAGAGGGTCATGGCTCTTCCCTGCATGCTAGTGCTAGCCCAGTTCATGGCCAGCAGCAAGTCGTCTAATCCCCATGTGTCTTCATTTCCCTCTCTGCAAACAGGCTGGATTGTTTTGGCACATACCAGCGAAACCTCTGACAGAGAGTACTCTTGCTGAATGTTAAAAAACAAAGATGTCATCTTTTTACTGGCAGTGAAAGTCTCTTGAGGCCCTCCAGAGGTCCCCACATTTCTGTCAAGGGGCTGGTGCCTCAAGCAGACCCCTCTACACTGCCCCACATGAGAGCTGGGACACCAAATTGTTCTTGTCACTGTCCAAAGTGGCTTTTAATGCCTGCCTTTGGCGTTTTTGTATCATCTTTTAACTCAGGTGTTGCTAAAGAGCTAACAGATAGCTGGGTCCCCAAGAGTGTTTCACTTATGATGAATTTGCAGAAACGAAAATCTTTAAATATTGGTTGTTTTAAAAAAAAATCCTATTACTTTTTAGTTTTGCAATGAAATATGAAACTATAAATTTATGGAATTAACACAGAACGATGTTATGTATCGATGTCTTTTAAGAGTTGCAGTTATAGTGACAACAAACGGAGCAGTTCAGGTCATGAAATCATTTGGTGCTGGTGTTGCTAAGCATCTGATGGTTTTACACTGATCGTTATACTTTCAAACAAAATAGTTTCACAGTCAGTGAAAGCAAAGAAATAATATTTAGGCGAGAAGGAATAACAGATGCCCCACTGCACTAACTGCTGCAACCGAATGACATACAAGCATATTTAGTTTAAGAAAGAGTTTTGGACACATTTCAGGGGTCAAAGTTTTTGTGATACTAAACAGAATTTGTGATTATTTTTATTCTGCAGTCTGTTAAAAACACGTTAGCAGTTTCTTTCCCATTCCAATGGGCAAATAAAATATTTGGGTGCTCAAAAACTACAGATCAAATTTCCAGCATTTATAAATTGTACCATGCACCATTATCTGAAAATATTGTGAAAATTGTAGACAGATGGAAATCTCTTAATTCTTGGCTCACTAGCTTAAGCTTTGTGAAAATGAATGTTAGGCAGCCTCAATTCTTTGTTAGACATTACCCCTGTTTCACTGGTCAAGTGCAAGAGTGTTTTGAAGGAGAATTATCTGGACTGAGTGCAAAGACTTGACCAAATACACAGAGCAAAATGTAATAATACCTACCACAAGCAAACCAATATGACAGATTTCATTTTTGACTCATAAACTGCATTATTGCTTTGTTCTGATGTTCTTATGGTTACCATTTTGAAAGAGTACATGGAGCCAAACTGGATGGAAGTCTCTTCTCAGTTTGGGACATGTCCCTTTTTAATTTAATGAAAAAAATTATTCTTTATCCAAACTACATTTTTCGTCATATCTTGTTTTTGAAACACAAGAACAGATTTGTGGAAGCATAACTGAATTGACAATTTTGAAATTTTTGAAAATTGTTTCAAAATACTGGGTACAATTCTGAGAAGTAAGAAATGGTGAGAATTTTATCATTGATGTCATAAATGAAATTCTGAGATTATGGAAATTCATAAATAAAATAGCCATGTTTATACTATTGCACTTAGAAAAGAAGCATATCCTGCACTTGGTATAAGAGTATAGCATATTAGAAAGCTAACAGCAGACTGGCCACCTTTGATGATGTGTTGTAGAAATATGTTTGCATTGCAAATGTTTGAGAAATTAGTTCTAATATTTTGAAAACCACTTCCTATCTTTCATTTTTGGAACGTGATATTCTGTTTATTGATTTGGGTTGTTGCTGTGCTGTTGCTGACAATTCATAGCCGAAATAAATTTTCAAGAATAGTTTGGCTTTGATCAACCTTGGATAACACCTTTGGTGGGAGTAAAGGGAAACTTTTGTGTATTTAGTCTCTTTTACATTCAGTTGCACATCACTGTACAAAGTATATGAAGATTAGCATCGATTATGCAAACCTGCTCACTTTGGACTTTTACTCACTCTTTAAAATAAGTGTCTTTTAAGTCTTTTAAGTAGTGATGTTCCTGCTAACTTAGTAGGTGCCTTATGGGTCTTTGCCACTTTGATACACACTTCAAATTGTTCATCATACTCCATCTTTTACTTAAAAATTTGGGAAAAAAATGGAAATAACATTGCTCAGATTATTTCCAAAACAGTAAACTTAAAGAAAAAAATGTTAGTTTACCTAGCTAGAGGTCAGTTCCCTAGTGTAAACTGAGGTTAATGGCTTTTAATATGTGCTATCTCTGATCAGTTCTGGACATACTCCTAGCACGAGCCAGGGATTGCTCCACAGAAACCCATTCACTTAATCCAACACTGCCAGGCCAGGAGGCAGCTTCACTCTGTCCTTGGCAGAACAATGGTGGAAACAGCTCTTGGGAGGCCACCAGGGCATGTAAAATATGGAGAGGTAGGGTTACACTTGGGATACAATTTCCATTTCTTTCCTCAGCACTACAGTAATGTCAGAATATTACAAGCCAGACAACGTCCTTTGATGGAAATTATTTAGTGACTGCTATGACAGCTATCCAAAATTAAAAGAAGTTTGATTACTAGTTGAGTTGGACAGATGCAAAAAGTAAAGAGCGTTCAGTAATTCAATACTTGTATTTTCAAGTGGAAATTAATTCTTGTTTTTTCTGCATCTTTGTAGAGTTGCATTTTCCCCATCCCATTATCATGGTAAGTCAAAATAACAAATCCTCCAGCCTTCATTTCGGAAATCAACTAAAAAATAATTAGAAACAACCACGGAGAGAGGACAGGAGTCTCCTTTCAATTATTTGTTGAGTGATTTGATGACAACCAAAGCTTAAGTAACAGCTACATGGCACAGACAAAGAAAACCAAAAAAAAAAACCCAGCCCTATAATACCATTTGGAATAAGTCACTGAACCACAATTTGTTCTAAACCCATCAATATTCAGAAATCAGTGGTACTGAAGTGGCAAGAACAGTCTGCTCCAGCAAAGAGGAAGATACGTATCACTGTGCCTGCTCTCATGTTTTCTCCTAAGACATGGCAGTTCTGAGGGTGCTTACAAAGCCCAGCCTGGGCAAAGCTGTCTGGATGATAATTGCTGTTCATGGGTAAGATGAGTGTGCACAGTGGACGCAGGTGGCATACGCAGAACTGACTGTGGAATCGACGCAAAGGAGGAGGCAGCTTGAAGGGAAGCATAAAAGGAACCGGGGGGCACCAGAAGAAGAGGGTATCAGAGCAGCAGTCAAAACCTGGTTTGGTGCCATCAAAAGTCACCCTGCCAGCACCATGACCTCTGCCCAGGCCAGACAGAGCTGCCTCCTGGTCAGATGCCGAGGTGGGTCTGTGCCCAGCAAGGGGACAGTCATCACGTGCAGCAATAAGCATGCCACGCATCCCAGCATTCACGTCCCAGTTTGTAGACAGTTTATTAACACTTCAGAAGTGTTCAGTATTGTGGTGTATGTGTTGTATTACTGATAGTGATCCTGCACTTATGCACTGACTGCCAGTAAATTATACGTCATTGATAAAGCAATAAAGTCCCTTGATCTGGAGTCAATCTGATGATATTCTAGCAATCTCATCCATGATTTCCAGACTTTAAAGTCATTGGTAAAAAAGGTTGAATTGCCATTGAAAGAGACTTTATCGTCCAGGATTTCTACCTCCCAGCAGAATAAACCAGATTTTGAATTTAGAGGGATGGTATTATTCCTGCTTCTTTTTTCAACCACTGCATCTTGAATTATTTGCTTGTGAGGCAAAGACAGAGCTGGCCTGAGCAGCCGATACCCAGGGGATGCTGCGATACAAGGTGGGAAAAACTTGTTCAGGTATCCTATGCAGATGAGGGAATTCAGATGCAATCTCTCACTTCCAACAGTGTTTTTAATACTCAGATATTTTGGAAAAGGAGAACCTGTTCATGTACATTTGATAGTTCCCTAGCATAAATTGTTTCGTATTCCCCCAGAAGGTGGAGTCTGGAAATAGGCACCTCAGCTTTCAATGTGTTAAGAGGGAAGGCTGCCTGGCCACCCTTTTTCTGAGATATGAGTTAAACCTCTACAGAGACTATAGTTCATCTTGGAAGCTTTGGGATGACAGACTGTATATTTAAAAAACTCTCCTCCTATGCACAATGTATTTAGAGAAAAAGCATTTGAAAATTAGAAATCTTCTAGGACCATTTATAGGGAAGACAGATTTTATCTTCCCCAGCAAGCCCCTGACAAACATGAATTTAATTCAAATGTTTTTTGATGTACATTCTGATTTTCCTTGAGTGCTACTTTATTTCTTGTTAGCAACTGGATTACTGGCACGTGTTCAGCAAACTGTCCATCCTTATTATTTATCTATTCCTTCTGGAGTCCTTCTTTTCACAGTAAAACAAAGAGCAAACATTACTTAAAAAATGATGAGACCAGCAGCTTCTCAAAAATGTAATATATAAGACGCCAACCTAAACATTTCAGAATAACTTTTTCATGTATTTAGAATTTAAAAACTTGAAAAAATACTAGGAAAGTAGAAACTAGATCACAAAAATACCTAAAGGGTTGTCACTTCCAAATATTCAAGGACCCTGAGAGTTCCTGGATTTTGGGAACTTTTCCAGAAAAAAGTAGGTGTTTGTATTGCAAACAGATACACAGATGCATCCTAGGCCTTTCTGAACCTACTCATGTATTTAGATGTCTTTTTTCTCTGCAACCTTGAAGTTGTAAACACATTTAACAAAGAAGAAAGCAGTGATTCCCACAAGATCAATGCAATCTAGGTGTGAAAAACAATAGCTATTGAGAAACATGTAATGCTACCAGGAGACCTGTCAAGTGTTTTCCACACCACTCTCGAAAACCCATCCATTTTCTTGCGGTTCTATTCTGTCTTCATTAATAAAATGGATACAAAAGTGGGATGCAAAAGGTGTACTTAATTTTGAATGTTAGCTCCTCCATCTCCTCATCTGAATATGAACACACTTCTAGAGAGCCCTACTCTAGTCTTCCTTGTTTTGATAGCTCTCTTGAGGGTCTCAGAGACTGTTAATTGGAGCATTTCACCGAGCTTATGTGGTGAAACAATATTATTTTATCACTTTGAAATAAGTGATCTATTTAATGCAAAATGAAGTTGATGAAATTAATGCTGTGATTCATGGAATGCATCTATTGGAAACTGCCTTCAATTTGTCAGAAAAAAATAATCATGTTTTGGATGAAATAAAAACAAAAGAGGAAGCATGATTTTCCCTTTTCTTTTTCTTTTTTTTTTTTTTCTTTTCAATAAATAGAAATCTTCAGCCATTAAGAAAAAAGGTCTTAAAAACCTAATTTGATATGCTTTGTGGTTTCTCACAACTAAAAATATTGAGAACCCCAAGAAGGGAAATTGGAGAAATGAGGAGAAGAGGTGAGAAAGTTTCCAAAGTGCATTAGCCACTGGAAACAGAAACAGTTTCCGTAGGTAACAGCTCCGTGCTCAAGCGCTTTTAGCTCTACCTCTAACTTATGTTCACCGCCAAATTAACATTCAACTTGAGGGTGTAGAAACCTCTGTGGAGGCAGTGTGTGTGATATTTTCCCCCCAAAAAGAATAAATTTCTTTTCTGATTACAAGGCAAAACTAAAAGCTTTGTCCTTCATTCTTGTTTTTACATACTCAGGCAACCTCTGAGGGCTTTTTGGGTAGGAAGGAGGGGAGAATTACTTCATTTTTCACCACTAAACGATCTAAAATCATCTGATTTTGAAGATTTTGTGGGTGTATGCAACCTTCTTAGTTGAACAACTGAGGAATTATTAGGCCAATCATTATTTCAGTGTTGTGGCAAGAAAATTTAGACTTCCATTGTATATTGGTAAATATTGGTAAATATAAAATTGGGAAAGAGGTCTACCGAATTATGATCAAAATTTCACTAAGTCCAAAATAAGGAAGTGGATTTTTCTCCACCCGTTTCTTGTAACATTTCAAAAAAGAAGTTTAATAGTATATAGCTTTTCAAATCTATCCAATATAATCCCTTATATAAATTGAATTCTGTGGACAGAGATTCTTCTGGGTCTAAGGAAGTGCTTCATAAAGCCATTTAACATCATTGCCTTCTCATTGCATTCATTAAATCCAGTTTTGTGTCAGTTTGCACAACTCTAACAAGTGTAGTAACTAGCAGAAATACTTGAGAGAAATGCTCTCTGAATAGCAGCACAGGGTAAGGATGTTAATTATCACCTCTTATTTTCACCATTTTTTCTACTTTCCATGATTTTGATATTTAACTCTTTACCATATTTCCGGAGAATTAAAAATGAAAAGGGTTTCGCCATAAACTGTTTTAGTTAAAAATGAGACTTAAAAATCTGTATTGTCACAGTCACAAATTTAGTGTAAAGTTCTTGTGAAAAATTGTTTTGACATTGAAATATTATCTGAAAAAGGAAAAAGCAAGAATAACAGTGTGAAAACAAAGATGTATTGGTCAGCAATACTCTTTCTAAGACATCAGTAGGTAGTTGATAAAAGCAAAGCTTTACTTCAATACAAATAATTGTGCGAATTAGGAAGCATCTTATGGAAAAGAAACAAAAACATGCCAGAGGGACCAGTTCCTATTGGTGTAATACATTACAAGTTTTCCAGTTCCTGACATCATTATTTTAAATAGAATCATAGAATCATAGAATGGTTCAAGTTAAAAGGGACCTTAAAGATCATCTGGTCCCAACGCCCCTGCCATGGGCAGGGACACCTCCCACTAGACCAGGCTGCTCAGAGCCCGGTCCAGCCTGGCCTTGAACACTTCCAGGGATGGGGCATCCACAGCTTCTCTGGGCAACCTGTTCCAGTGTCTCATCACCCTCACAGTGAAGAATTTCTTCCTGACATCGAATTTAAATCTCACCTCTTTCAGTTTAAAAGCTTGCTTTTCGAATGTGCTGCGACTACTAGGCTCTCAGATGAGCTTTAAATATCAGTTCTGTGATGGTGTGTTTGATTTTATTTACTTGATGCAATTTCTCACAGACCTTCTGCCAAAATACTCTGAGAAAAATTCAGGCAAAATGGAAGTGTCCTGACATTTCTTGAGAAACCAGTGTCAACATAAGTTACTGTGCCACATGTGTTAGAATGCAAATTTGACCTTTACCCTTCCTGCCATTTTAAACCATTCACCAGATTCATCAGTTTGTATATTTTTATTTTTGATCCATATGGGCTTATAAAATGCACCCACTTAATACATTTAGAGAATTGACTGTCAATTATCTCCACTTTTGGTACATGACTGTGAAACATGATCTAGAGATCTGACTATTTGTCAAGTGGACAGGACATAAACTATATGGGTATAGTGCCATCTAATGCCATGGAGAGTTCAGAGATTGCTGTCACCTTCAACCTCTAGAAAGGTTAAGGATACAAAAGCTTTCAATGATCAACAGAAAAGGTAAATGAAAAATGTTCCTGAAATAGCAGGATTTTTTTCCCCCCAAATTACTAGTATTGAATATTTTTCTTGCTGTTACAAATATGTGTCTATTTTATAGCATAACATTTTGAAATATTTTAAGTACAGTTGAGTAATATGTAGGTCAATAGTTCCTGCTGTTCTGTATTCATAACTAAAGACTTTGCTAAGCCAAATAAGACTTAGAGGGGTCTACAGACAGAAATCTCAGCAAAATATCAAGAAAGAAGGCAGAAATGGCAATGGGTTATTGCCATAGGAAGATATACATCATTTATTTTTTTCCTAAATAGGTTCTGATATAGGATGGCTTTTAGGCTAAAATTGCCTTGTCATCTAGTTACATCTAATAGCATTTACTATTATTCCCTCCGTGAAAGTTCATCTTGAAGATATTTTACCTCTTTGATGCTTTCAGAAAGTTCATATTTCCCCCCCCTTGATTCTTTATTCCTTTGATTTCCCTCATAATATTATTTTCCTCTTTAACTCTTCCTGCTCATTTCTTAAAATGCATGAACCATCTTTATGCATCATTTCCTGCTAGCCATCTTTGCACTATTCGACTCTGCAACAGGTTCTCACAGCATCAGATACCTGACTATGACCTTGAAGCCTATGAATTTTCTCATAAAGAATTCTATCAAACTGTTTTAATCAAACAGAACACTACATATTTATATGGTATAGAGTTGTGCCATTTCCCGTTGCCTAAAAATAATCGCATAGCAAGTTTTCCCATATGCTTTTTTTTTTTTTTCTAAAACTGATGTTCTCTTAACACAATTCAACTAGCAGAAGATACATTAGATTTCTTGTCAATCAGTTGACAGAAGGTTCTTACCAGTATCACTCTTTGAGAGTTCTATTCCCAACAGATTTCAGAACTGGATGGCATGTGACATTTCTTTGCAGTATTATACCTAACCATGGTATGTACCAGTATGATTCCACACTAGAGGAATTACCAGTTGGTCGTATTCCTGTCAGCAAAATACCTTATGCTTTGTGAAAAAATTATAGCAAACGATTAGCTGTCCCGTATCTGTTGACTGCCTTACCTGACTCCCGGTAAGCTGAGAGCTTTGCGAGAGGTCCAGCAATGTCAGCTGGCAAAACTTTTTCCATGTTGTATTTTTCTCTGCTTGTGTAGAAACCTGTAGGTATATGGCTAAAGAATGAATAACTTAAATCCATGAGAAGACAAAACTAACTCGTTCAATGAAATTTCCTTCTATTTCTACTATACCCAAACTTTGCTACTTGGTATCCAAGCTGTGGTTGAAATTCTGACTCCAACAAAGCAGAAGTGTGTGGTAGCAGAGTGAGTTTCCTATAGTTGTCAGGCGCAGTGCTAAACTCTGAGAACTGCTCCTCTTCTGTGGGTGAATTATTCAAATTCAAATAGGTATAAATACCCACCTGTACCCTGTGCATAAGAATTAACACATGGAAGACAGCAGAAATATGCAAGCCAGTTTAAATAATTAAACTGGAGTCACAGGCTTGGGAAAGGCTGCGAACTGGTGCTCAAAATCCCCTGACAAAGAGATGCTAGACCTCCCCCAGGAAACCTATTTCAGTAATTACCTATGCTTCATCTTTGCTGACACGTCTTAGATTATTTTTTTTTTCTCGCTTTCCTCTTTATATTATTCAACCCAGAGTTCCTTTATCCTTCCTCATCTCATCAGACTTTCTAGACTTGTGATAATTGCTTTCCACTTGATTTTCCAGCTCTTTTGCGTGTGTCTTTAAGCTTTGAAGATATAGACAAAGTACTCCAGATAAGACCTTCCCAAAGCTGAATAATGAAAGGATTGTTTACTGTCCTCTATGTGTACTCCTGTATATAGATCCCTCTGTGGGACTTGCAGAATATTGCTGGTTCATGTTTAAATATGATTTGCTATTACAGCCAGGATGTTTTCTGCTGATCAGTTAATTGTTCCCAACGCTGCATGTACAACTATTTCTGCTGAAGCATAGTATCTTGTACTTGTTGAATTCTACCTGCTTTCTTTTTAATAGTCTCCAGTTTGACAAGGTCATTTTAAATTTGAAGTCGTCTTTCAGAAGTCCCTCCCAGCTTGGAAGCATCTACAAATGTAATTAGCATAATCTCTGTTCTTGCATCCTGCTTATTAATGAAATATTAACCTCTGCAGAATCTCATTTGCACATCCTTCCATTCTGGCACATTCTGGCACATTCTTCACTTAGGAAGGTTTGTCCAGTCATTGGATCTGTGCTGCAGTTCTTCCATCTAAACAACATTTCCACAGATTGCTTATGAGATTTACCAGATGTGATTTGCTTTTCACTGGTCCAGACTGAACATTACTCATTCGATTGCTTTTCTTCTAGATGTTTGTTTGTTACAGTATTTTTCTAGAGGTCAAAATTGGTGTGATTAAATCTGCAAATCCCAAACTCCTACTTTTTATTCCTTTCTGAGGACAGTTCCACTCTTCAATTTTCTTTATTGGTCCTGAATATTCACAGACAATGCTATGATCACTGAGGGTTTTTTTAGCCAGTTTTTTTAGTAACCTGGAATGTACCTCAGCACACCCATCACAACTGGTACAAAACAAACACCTCGGTCTCTTAATTTTATTTTGCTATATGAAGAACAACACTAACTGTTCAAATTACAACATTTTACATTAATATTTTAGTTTTCATTGAGTGCTCTGGTAAAACAGTTAAATGATCATTTTAATCTCGTATCCAGATTGTCTACTCCTACAATTTTCCCTATACTTTCTTTGATATCTTTACTCATCAGGAAAACACTGCCTGGTTCTGCAGGATGCACCTCTGAAACACCACACTTCTGTGGATAACACTCACATACAGGGACAGTGTTATTCCTATCATTCCTTTTGCACTACGCTTTCTTATGAATAGTACAACATCTTAAAATGGTTAAAAAATATCTAATTTACATGCAAATTGCCTACAACATTGTTTGTTCGCAGGATGCAAGTCTTATCCTCTGATTGATAGAAGACCAGTAGCAAATCTCATTTCAATTTGTCACCTATTTAGGTGCTTGGCATAATCAGACTGCTGGCTAAGAATGTCTTCTGCATCTGCACTTTGAAGACAGGTGATGATGACAGACATACTCACATACAGCTTTTCACCCAGGAGGATCCAGAAAATACTACAGAGAACATGGTTTGAAAAGTATTTGCATTTTTGCATTGCTTTATCCACTGCAATGAAATGAACTGTGGCAACTATTTAAGAATCTCACCCCAGGAATAAATAATATAATACATAGAGAAACACAAGAATTCTGTGTTTTGGTGAGCAAAATCATGGAAAATTTGTAACATCTGGTGTCATGTATTATCAAGGATATTCTAAGATTATTGAGTTAATTTTGTAACCTTTTCTTTCCTTCCAGGAATCAAAGGCGGCATGGGACAATTTAGAGGCAATGAAGCTGAAGTACTGAAATACTAGTCACAAGTTATTCTGAAATATTGTATACATATTATTTAGGATTAAGCATGTGGACTTGTCTGAGTGCTGCCCTGACCTTAGAGGGAGAAACCATCAGAGAATCCACAGGTATGAAATAGTAATGAAAAGAAATCTGTCCCCTGCAACTTGGTGCTTTCTGGGGCATCCCTGCAAAGGATGAGTGACTACTACATAAAAGAGGTGTGTATAAAAACGCAGCTGTCATTTCCAGATAGGTTTTATTTCCACTGAATAACCCTTGTCCCTGAAACAGCAGCAACACCACCATCTCCTCCTTCCCCATTAAAAAAAAAAAAAAAAAGAAGCAAATGAGAAGATCAAAGTGATTTTAGGAACCTGTAGGATTCAGTGGCCTGTGGGAGGGAGAAAAAAAAAAAAAAAAGCCAGTGATTATGTCCTGAGAAAGGTAATAGCAAGAACACCAAGATCTGAGTTCACAGAATCACAGAATGGTTCGGGTTGGAAGGGACCTTAAAGATCATCTAGTTCCAACCCCCCTGCCATGGGCAGGGACACCTCCCACTAGACCAGGCTGCTCAAAGCCCCATCCAGCCTGGCCTCGAACACTTCCAGGCATGGGGCATTGACAACTTCCCTGGGCAACCTGTTCCAGTGCCTCACCAACCTCACAGGAAAGGATTTCTTCCTGATATCCTTCTCAGAGAGAAGGGCTAGAAGCAATTAAATTTTAGGTGAGAGATGGAGTTGAGTTGATCAAACTACCCTTGGTAATCTGCAAAGTGTCAGAAGAATACTGATACCAGAAGTCAACTGAAATCACCAGAAATTTCATGGAAAGGGAAAGCTGTTCAATAACACAGCACTTCCTACCATATTAAAAAAAAAAAAAACCACAAATCCAGTATGTCGGTGATGTCAGGGAAAGACAGAATATTTAGACTTTATTACCAATATTTTCTGAATCTGCTTAGCCAGATACAGAGATACTGATGTTAGAGCTTCCTTTACAGATGAGATTCTTTTTCAGTGCTTTTGCACAGAACCATAGTAGATAGACTTTCTTAAAACCTAATTTTCTCCCGAAGCTTGAAATACTTGGAGGGTTTCCAGAAACTCTGCACTGCCTAGACACCACAAGAAAGCAACGACAGGTATTAAGGATGAAGAAACTCATACTATTTCCTTTGGATGTGGGTATGTTCTTCATGTGGAATGGAGGGCAGCGTGGGGCATTGATCACACACTGGGTGCTGTGGTGGTGACTAGTCCTAGTTCTTTCAGAAAAATTACCACATCTTTTATCTAGAAGCAGAAAAGGGAGAGTAATCATATACCAGAGGCAAAAGTAATTGGATTTTAAACATGGAATATGCAAACAAATTGTGTTTTAATTCACATTCAACCCATGGCATTTATAGGAACTTTGTTTCTATCGCAAAAGCGTAGCCCCTCCTATTGTGATTACTATTACCACAGTGGGTTTTCTCAATGTCTCTTCAGGCACCATGCTCACTATGATAACCTTTTTACGTTGTGCTCTTTCATTCGGTCTGCTGATGGAGAAATTCCAGCAGCTTCCTGCTGAGGACTTTCTGTAAAGGAACAACGGTTGCTTTGTTGGGGAAAAAAAAAGACCTATTTAGAGAGGTATGTTCTCATAAGTCAGCCCAGCAGAGCAGAAGGCGGGGTGGGAGAAGACAACCAAACAACTTTTCAGAATTCTTTATGGATCATACACTGCGTTATAATTTGCATTAACAGAAATTATAACTTCCAAGCATTCTAAGTTGTCCTGAATAGGGTAAATAAAAGCAAAATTATGTTTTATTCAGGTAATTTTCTACCCCTCTAATTTTGTGTTTCATGAGGCAATATAATTAAATATTTCTGAAGTATTTCTATAAATGGAAAAAAAAGCAGCAGAAGATCTGAAAAAAAAAACTGGTGGAATAGAAAATGGAGAAAAGAGAAGGGAAAGTGATGAACTCCTGGTAAGACTGGAGAACATAGGAATACAACTTTGTGGATATGACTTGCCATCTTGAATACTTGCAGTCCTTTATTAATGTAAGAATTAAAAAAGTGTGTCGTGCCTTTTCAGGGAGGGGAATGCTGTGTGAGTGGTTGTCACTCCCTTAGCAGGGGAGATGGAGTAGCTCTGCCCATCATGTTCTGACTTACTCTGGATAAGCTAGGCAGAGCACCGTGACTCATGGGGTCCTTAATTTGAAGTATGGTCCTTGCACTTAGGGAATACAGTCAATGAGTAGAGCAGTACAGGGAACTTTGGTGATGACATGCTGCAGTTCATGAGCATGGAAAAACTGCATGTGTTCTCATGCTTAAACCTTGTCTTTGTGTATACATTTTTACAAGACCAATGCACTTCAGAGAAACAGATTTTTATTTTTATTCTCTAGGATGTTATCAGGACTCTCTTTCCAGTACCAATGGTTGGAAGGCTATCTCCAGTTTTTATATCTTACACGGATAATAAATTTTCAGAATTCGACTTCAAAACAGTAAAAGGGGACCTGTCATATAGTTTCATAACTTATATTCCTCTTATATTGGGAGTTATTACTTACCATATATTAGCCTGAAGGGAAAGCTCTTTCCTCGGTCCATGGTTAAATTAAGAATTATCTGGCATTCCTTATGTATGTGAAAATTATTTTAATAGGAAACTTTGAAGTAACTGAGCAAAAGGACCGTCCTCCAGGAAAAAGTACATTATAATTAAGGTATTTGCATTAGGAAGTGTTATACTGTAACACAAAGAATTTTATATCTTTCCTGGTATTATATTAAAATCCTAAAATATCTGGGCATTCTTATTTAATTTTACTACAATATTCAACTTTAGCTAAGACTTCAGAATATTTAGAAAATAAAATTATTATATATACAATTTAGAATAGGTACAAAATTAATCCACGTTGGACACAGGATAAATCTTACTGCTCCTTTTCTGCTGCAGAAAGCTAAGCCACCTGTTTTTGACTGCCACTCTGGTATTGTTAGGTTGGAATATATGAAATTCAGAAAGAAAGGTATTTATGAGAGCTTGGGGTTATTTATTTTTTTTTCTCATGAGATAATATTGAAATGCCCTGAGGAGTTTTATAATGTGTATGCCAGAGATATTCACTGAATTGCTAATGACTTAGTGAGTTCAGCGTTTCTGAAGGTAGACTTGCTTCAAAGCAGAGGCTGTGACTGAGTTACTGAACACTGAGTGGGAAAATATATGAACCGCATTGAGAAATATTTCTGAGCAAAAGTGATTTCCTCCCACTTTCTGCAAAATAAAGTCAAAAGCCTATTAAAACAGTAAAGACATTGGCATCTTGAAGGGATCTAAGGCTATAGAGGAGATTTTCGTGATTGCTGTTTTCTCAGAACGAGCGCGGAGAAAGTGATGCTCACACGCAAGATTTGTAGGGGAAGGTGCTGAACAAAGGACGCAAACTTCGCCTTCTCTGCAGAAATGCAAAATGGGAAAGTTAGGAGTTGACAGAGTGAATGAAATGCAGCATAGAGCCCTACAGATTGTGAGGCGCGTGGTGCTGTGAAATGAAGAAATAGCTGGAACAACCCACATTTCCAGCCCCCTGAAATGTCACCCTGTCCGTCACACTGCTGGCCCCGGTCCTGGTTCTCCTGAAGTCCCCTGTAACCAATAGGCCACACACATTCACACATTTAGATGATAAGGTTTGGGTACAAAATCTCCTACCACTGAACACCCATTAATCTGTGCAGGAGGCCCTATAAAAGGTGAGTGGTGTGACAGCCATCTGTGAAGTGCGGGCAGGAGTAAATATTCTGGGAATTCGCAATAGAAAAATTCGTAATTAAAGACGACCAATGTGACTGATCAGATTTCACCAGGAATTTTTGCTAATAATTTCTCACTTCTCAGCTTTTCTAGATAAAGATAAGGACAATTCAGGAAGATTCTTAGAACTTAGGCTCTTTGTCTCTTCTTTATTTTCCCCAGAAGGAAATTTGCTTGTTATTTCTTGCACTTCTTTTTTTATTTGTCTAGTAGTGAGCCTGGATCACATATATATTTCTGCATCTGTGTAGAAGTAGAGGAGGAATGATGTGCATTTAAAAGGTAAAAAGCTGTGTATAACAAGCATAAGAGCTCAGATATTTTAATGGATGCCTGGATGTCTTCCAATCTAAATGCAACAGCTTTTAGTATTGTCTGCCTCTCTCATCCTCTTTCCAATAGATTTTTATTTCTGTGGCTTTTTTTAAAAAAGCCATGGATTTCAGTTAATCATAAATGCCATTACGCACAATTTAGGTTGTATATACTTATAAATCACTGTCATATTAAAATGTTATATTGGCTTTATTTAGTATAATTATGGAAATTATCTTTTCCCATCTGTAAAATATAGCTTTTTACCAAGGACATATTAAACACATAATTCCAATTAAAAAAAAAAAAAAAATTGGGAAAAGCTTGCAAAACATTGCTTCCAGCAGAAGAATAAAAAAAATTGTAGAAGTTCCTATCCACCCCTATCCTTGCAAATATTTATCTATCTTTCCTCTGCTAAAGTTCAAGCGTATTCACCTTTTGACCTCAGCACTGAACTTGGTTGCTGATGCCAGCTATGCCGGGTGATTTTATAACTCTACAAAAGTCCTGTCTCTGTGTGTGTGTGTGTATGTACATTTATATAATATAAATAGTTTTCCTGTTTTTTCCTTAAGCTTTTTAAAGCCTAATCAGGATAATCTGACATACTGAAATTTTTCTCTAGAAATCTCTTGGATGACCACGGAGCTGAGACATGCAGACAAAAGAGGAGCTGTAGGTGCAGGATCAATACACAAGACAAACACGTCTTGGAAACAGATATCGATTCCATTAAAGAAACATGCTGCAAGTGAAAGCCAAAGGTTTTTCTTCCTGTTGTATGTGGATTATTATGAATAAGCTTCCTGGGAAGAAAAGAGTTAAGCCTCAAAGCAGAAATGCATGGCTGCTGCTCTTGCGGTGGTTGTGATGGACGTGAGCTGGTAGCAGCTGAGCAGAGAGGCATGACTGAATGAGTTGTGGAGGGTTTTTGGGGCGTACATGCAGCTGTGTATTTTTCCATGACCCTTAAAAATGCTCTGAAAATGAAGTAACCTATTACGGGCGGAGAGCAGACCATTCCCCAACTGCCTGCCAGGCAGCTTTGAAGCTGAGGAAGATCCGGAGCCCAGTGACAGGGTCAGTGGAGAGGTTCAGCTGAGAGTGGGGACAGCAGAGGATGGGGCACGTGTCACCTCTCCTCCTCATACCTCTGCGCCTGCCCCTCTGGCACCGATGCAGGCACTGCCAGGTGTCTGGCTGCAACCGTCAGGACCCATCTGCTGCAAACCAAAGAAAAGGCATTTCATTTGCCCACAGGCTTTTCCATCCACTTTTGAAGGTCTGCTGACAGCCTGGGGAAGCCTGAGCGCCACCTCTCAGCTCAACAATGATGGCTTCTGAATGCACAAACACTCAGTATTTGTTCAAAAAGTTATATGTGAAAAAAAGCGCATAGATTACATTTTAGAAAACACTTTTATAACTCTCTGTGCACTATATATAGAAGTATATACACACATATATAAATATTTGTATGTATTTCACAACTCTACATTAACTGGAGATGACAAAGAAAACTTCCAGTACGTCAGCCAGCTGCGTGAGCCTACATAATAATCCAAATTACTTTTCACCGCTTTCTTCTCAGTGGCTCAGTACAGTCCACTGGGACTACCAGGGCACCTGATCAGATACTTCTTTCTGTGGAAAATTCATCGGATCTTATCATACTTCCCTTTCAAAACAGCATGTTACGTTATCATCTCTTAGCTTCTGTTGTGTTACCTGCATATATCTGTTGACACAATTTAAAGGAATATATAAACCAATTATGTAATACTTATTAAAAAAAGAAGACAGCAATTTTCCCCTTTTTTTCATTAAGGCCAATAAAGAGCAGTATAACGTAAAACTCACAATAATTTGAAAGGTGCCTTGAAGTCAACAGGATACTGGATGATTCTTGCAATCTTCTTAGAAGCAAAACCAAGGAATCAGCAACAAAAGCCATAAAAACTTATAATATAAATATATATTTCCAAGTATTTTACCTATCTTTAAAAGTAGATAGGTTGATACACCTAAAAACAGGAGCTCTATGTGTATGCTACATTTAAAGGTCCAGATATTTGCTCCCTCAAAAGACACCTGGGAAAAAAAAAGGAGATTTCTTAAAAAGAGGAAAAAAACTCCAGATGCTGGAGCCTTCAGGTGAAGTTCCAGCTGTAGTCACCCAGCTCTGGAGATGGGGCAGCTCCTGTTGCTGCCTGCCAAGGGACAGGGCCTGGCGTGCAGGACGGGTCTATGCAAACACATATTATCTTTAACAACCAAGTAATTTCAGTGTCTGACACTGAGGTATTATAGTAAAATAAATTAGAAAATGAAGATAAAGTAAAAATTAACCTGCTTTCTCCACCTCTTTCCTGATAATTAGAGATATTACCACTTAATTAGGACTATTAGCGCTTAATTACCTCATATTCTGTTATCAGATTATGCCTCCCAGGAAAATTGCTGATGCATCCTCCCACTTCCTCATTTATTCCCCTGTGAAGCTCAGAATAAATCCAAAGGGCTTGTACAAAGGTGAATACAGGACTGTGCTTTGCATGTTCCCTCTTTCTTCCTTTCCTTCCCTACCTTTTTTCCCCAGTAAACCAGCAAAGCTTGCCTTCCTTTCTGACCTGCTAATTTTACTGCATGGGTATCTCAAATTAGTGGCCCCGGTGTGACTAATTTCTCAGGATGATGCTGAAAATATGTCACCGTTGAAGAGTTACCTTCCAAGAACACCAAATATTTCAACTTCACTTGTAAACAGACCTTGAGTTGCATAAATATAGAAAGATACTTTCCCTTCCCCCTATAAAACAAACATCTGACACCTATTATGCTTTGTTTGTTTTCTTCTTTCCTATCTTTCTCATTTTAAAATAAATGTCAGCCAGAGTTACTTGCCACTGATATAACAACAAAGGAGTGTTATTAATACAGAAATGGTCCCTTGGTTCATTTCCAGCATCTCCATGCCAGAGAGAAACAAAACAAAATAAAACAAAACAAAAAACCAAAACAAAAGCCCCAAAACAAATCCCACAAAACCCCCACAGGAGTCAACAAATGGATCTTGTGCTGATGAAATGACCCATAACATGTTAAAACCTGTTTCAGGCTGATCTCATGAGCCAGGAAGAAAACAATCCACATTTCATTTACACTCTCTTCTAATCAATGGATAATATCAATAAATAGCATTTTTTTCCAGTCATAGCAAAACAATGGACAGAAGAACCAAATACAGCTTACTGAAGTGGGAGTTATATCAAGAAAACTTAAAAAGAAGGTCCTGAACCTGCCTTATTTATATCTTTATTCTGTATTTTACATAGCTTTCCTCTCAGGATATGTGGTGGATGGTAGTTTTGCTCCAGTTGTGAAAAGGGCAGATGCAGGTGAGGCCTGAGATGGGTCGTTATTAATATGTGTCATCATTTCTGTGAGTGTTAACGAGATACTTTTATATAAGAGCCAACACGTTAAGGCTCAGGTGAGCCCTTATGCCTGCAGCTGTCACTGAGGGGGAGCCAGGTATCACACCATGTGCTGAAGCTCCAGCACGAGCTGAAATGACCTGCTGAACCCCAACACGGTGAAGGGGCTGAGGGGGGACAAGAGACCCCAGACAGGGGGTTCAGAGGGGGCCAGACCCCCTCCGGCCTGCACAGCGGGGCAGCAGCACCGCACACCCCCGTTCCGCCCCCGCTGCCCCCCGCTACACCTGACTGTTGTGGAAAGTGGTGAAAATCCCTATGCATTGCTAACAATTAACTGTACTGATATCTCAGTGTAAACTGTAATCAATACACGTGAGAGAGAATACAGAACTTCGCTGTTTCTCTTTAAAGTACTTGAGACATGTTCAAACATTCAGGAGGCAAGATACAATTTGCTGTATGAAATGTATTTTGTCCGGAGGTGGTGGTGGTGGGGGGGTGATGGTGGAAATTCTTATTGAGTGAAAGTATAGCTGCTGAAGTACAGCTTTCTGATCTGGAGTTCATTTCAAGCCAACTTCCGTCACAGTGAAAAAAGAAAATCCCTGCCTTTCACATGCTTCTCTCTGACAGTGTTTTCTGACTCTCAATATTTTTTAGCAAAGTGGAATTTGGCGGTCGAGGAATGTAGTGTGTCTGCTGAGAGGCAGGAACACTGAAGAAAAGGAAAAGCCTCTAAAAAAGCTTTAGAGCCTATTGACAACTCATAATGATAAGACCTTTCCCCCAGAGTTGCCGAGAAGAGTCCATCAGTGACACTTCTTCATCTAGAAGTCCAGTGGAACAAAAGAATATAATTTCATGGCAAAGTGAAATAATAACTCATTTTTGTGTTGGACTCTTCACAGTACAACTACTACAAAGCATTTCAGGTATTAAATAAGGGAATAACATAAAAGCATAAGGAGAAAAAATATTCTCTTAGCTTTCAAAAATCATTTTTCAAGGAAGTAATAGAGCTGTCTGCAAAGACAGTGGTGTTTTTCTCTAGCGTATCTCTATTTTATCTAGAAGATGTGCTTACTCTCGTCTCCAATTGTTCCCCCTCTTTTCTTTTGTATTACAAACCCCACAAAGATCTCTCAGCAATGTAACTTTCAGTAAGCTAACAGAAGCTGCAGATTACTTGAGTAGGGGGAGGAAAAATGTTATATTAAACACATAACAATTCTGCCATTTTTTATTGTCTTTCTCAATAAAACAGAATATTTCTTAAGACTACCTCAAGAATAACAGTTCTGTAAGGGTGAATATAGATATTTAGCCATGACAGCATGAGTTTAAAGGCCCTGTTTCTTGGCAGAGTAAGTTTCTTCTCAACTTTGTGATCTGCTTGACATCTTCCAGCACCCAAGCTAACTTTTTCACAATCAATACATATTTGTCTTACTTACAGTATGATCTGCAGTATTGGCATGCTCTAAAACTGAAAAGTTAAGACGTGGGGACTTCAGGTGTTAGAAGAGTAATTTTTTTCACTCAGAAAACAGATCTTGATCTATCAGGACATATGAATATATTGAGTGAGTTGTGGCTGAATGATGCCAAAGCACCTGTTTTGCTAGAGGCAGCTGATGAGGACAAAAAAAAGTAAGACAGACCACCCAGAAAATTTGGGAATTATTTTTTTATATTTTTTTATCTGAATGACTGAGATTGAAAGTAACTTGCAATATTTGAAGTAGGAGAAAATACACTAAAGGAGGACAAAGGCCCAGGGTTGAAAATGATACACCTATGCTCAGCTTTACATGCAGTATTGTCCATTTAACATCAGCATGTGCATGTATGTATGCTGTACCCAAACATAATAGGAGGCATTTACATAATGTACTTGATGACCTAAGGAATGCCTTCCTATATCTGCAGATGAGAAATCAAGAGAGATCCGAGAAATACACCTCATTTCTCTTACTTTGATTTATGGATGTTTTAACTGTAATGACTTACTAATATTAGCATGGTTGTAACCTTCCAAAATTAGAAAAAAAGAATAAATCACATAGGGACCCATTCTAAGGAAATAAAATTTCTTATTGTACTTTTTGTATTCAAACAAACGTTGAATTTTTAAATACTAGGCTGAAATTTCTTTAAAGGACCTGCCAAGTTTACTAAACAGAGCAGCTCAGGCTCCTGCAAACTGAAAGGATGGAAAATATCTCAGAAGTTTGTAATTCAGAGGCTGAAGCATAGCAGTGCCTGTGACCCCTCTCACTACTTCATTTACCAGTTGTGGATATTTGTGAGAGAGCAGTTCCCAAAGATCACATATTTTTACAGTTGCGTATGAGCAGTTGGTTTTGTTCCAACCCCAAGAGATGCACAGGATCAGCATGGTCTGCATTTATCATTTCTTTTAGCTGGTGACGAGATATCCACAAGACTAACAGAGTCAGAAATCACCCTTCTTCCTTTTCCTCTCTTTCCTTTCTCTCTCAGGCACTGTAGGCAAGACCTGCATAAGCATTGCAGTGAGAGCCTCTGTCAGCTTGATCCTTGACACTTAGCTTGCCCTGTGAGCTCAGGTTCCTACACATTGCCCAAGTCTTATTTTTTTTCATCCAAAATCTGGCTTTTTCTGCGTACACACACACATGTACCTGTGAAACCTCATGACCATGAAAATTCTTATTTTGGGCTTTGTGTCATTTCTCGATTATTTTAAACCCTTTCCTGGCAAAGAATGATGAAAACCTGCCATTCTGAGATCTACTGAAGAAACTAATGAGGAAATCTTTACTCTGGCCACAAGAGTTTTTCACCTTTTTCCACTGTGTAGGTGGCTGACCGCAGCATCAAATTCTAGCTGCAGCCAAACCATTTTTCCTTTGTTCAGGGCCAAGTCTGCAGTGGCAACGTCTGCCTGACCTTCTTATAGCACTGACAGAATTACAGCAACTTCAGAGGGTGCTTATACCATCAGGCTGTAGAGGATCTAAAATAAGAAATCCTTCCCTGCTATAAAAATTTCTAATCCATGTATATAGAGAAAAATAAGTGAATATAATCCCTATTTTAGAGTAACGAACCTCATCCATACAGATGTGGACCAGATAACTAACTAGAGTGCCCTTTCACTTTACATGCCTACAGCTAGTGCATGACTCATTTAATACATCTAGTTACTGATTTTCTGAAGTTTTGGGCAGCCGTAAATCTCCTCAAAACACTGGAAAAAAAAAAGAAAAAAAAAAGCAGAGATATTTAAAACCACCGCCCAAACCCACAAGCAATCTATGTCACTACTTGAACTTTCAGGAAATAGTGTCTCAGATATCATTCCCACAGTCACAGGAACAGGATTTTAATCTCAGTGTGAGTTTCTGCAGTTATAAATCACACTCAGAGGCATGTTTCAATGAAAGGCTGTTAAGACATGATATGATGGCCAAGCAGTGGCACAGGTCAGAGTGGGGTTCAGGAGTATTGGTGTTCATGTCTTTAAAGTAGAGATGTCTTTCCTCTGCTGTCATGACCCTGCAAGCCAGTGGGCTGCCTAGTCCAGGAATAAACCACAGCTATGAGTTGAAAAAGGCTTTTCATACATGAAAATCTTCACCAACAATAAGCCAAACAAGGAAATGTTGAGTCAAAAACACTACGTACAAAATCTTCCCGCTCTTTAGAAGAGAGAGCCAGTTTTCCCACACATGTTCTCCTTAATAACTCCTCTTAAAACCCTTTCTTTTACTCCAAGGCTGTGGTTAACCCTTTGTGTACTAAGAATGAAACCCCTTTCATTTGCATCCCAATTTTTCTGGAAATTAAATTATAGTGTCTTGGATTTAAAGGAAAAATATGTTTTGAAGAAAGTTTACACAAGGTAATTGGCTACAATAGTTAGGAGTACTGAGTGTATAATACAGAAGAACATGCATGATAATGATATGTTTGATTATATAATGTAGATTTTTCTAAAAATGTATATGGAATTGAGTGTGCTTCCTTTGGCTGCAAAATATATAAGTAATTATGCATTAACATAATAATATAGTAAAGTGGGAGATTTAGTTAAACTCTGGAAGTTAGCACATTTCTTTAAGCACTAGAAATCAACCTGCTATTAATGTTGTAAAACTTTTATAAATGCCCTATAGTATTTCACCATTCTGCAATTGCGATTTGCACAAGGCTTCCACCTGCACTTTCTGAGGGTCTCCTGCAAACAGTGTGAATAATCTTTTAGGTGCATTTCAGTTTTACACATAGCCAACTAAAACCCACTAGGACAGAGCAGATAGTAAAGGTGTCTGTGCATACTCTTCTGCAGAGTGAGAGTCGAGGCCCCGTCTCTCTCCAGGGCTTATCTTGGCTGAGAGGAACTTCCTGGGTGCACCTTTCTGCGGTGGAAGGTGCATTTTGCCTCTTGCAGGGCAGAAGGGCACATCCGGTGTCGGATGGCAATGATGGGCATGCCTGTAGGAGATGTGCCCAGGTAGAGGATCTTCTCCAATTAGTCATGGAGCTCAGGGAGGAGGTAAGTAGATTGAGGAGCATCAGGGAATGTGAGAGGGAGATAGATTCCTGGAGTAAAATCCTGCATCCCATGACAGAAACCCAGCAGGCAGATAGTACCCCTGCAACAGAGAGCTCCCTATCCTCTGTCACCTCAACTGAAGGCAGTAACCTGGAGGACAGGGGGCAATGGCAGGAAGTTCCTGCACGACGCAACAGGCGCCGCACTCGAGACTGCCCAGTGACTACCCCATCTTCCCAGGTGCCATTATTTAACAGGTACAGTGCTCTACAGAGGAACCTGGATGATGATGAGCACAATATTTCTCCTACTTCTCCTACCTTGGAGCCGTCAGCAAGGTCTAGTCAGACCTCCCCCTGCATCAAAACCTCTGCGGTAAGGAAGAAAAGACGGGTCCTTGTCATAGGTGACTCCCTACTGAAGGGAGCGGAAGGCCCAATATGCAGGCCGGACCCGGTACATAGGGAGGTCTGCTGCCTCCCTGGGGCCCGGGTCAAGGACGTGAAGAGGATGCTTCCTTCCCTGGTACGGCCCTCAGACTACTATCCACTTTTGCTCTTTCAGGTAGGCAGTGACGAGGTAACAAGAAGAAGTCCAAGGGCAATGAAGAAAGATTTCAAGACCCTGGGACGCCTGGTCAAGGGATCAGGAGCGCAAGTGGTGTTCTCGTCTATCCCCCCTGTTGCAGGGAATGATGAGGGGGTAAATAGGAGGAGCCAGCAGATCAATGCCTGGCTTCGAGCTTGGTGCTGCCGGCAGGACTTTGGGTTCTTTGATCATGGCCTGATCTACAAAACGTCTGGCCTGCTGGTAACAAGCGGAAATACCTTGTCCTCCAGGGGAAAAAGGGTTCTAGGACAGGAGTTATCAGGACTCATTGAGAGGGCTTTAAACTAGATTTGAAGGGGGGTGGGGATGGTACTGGGTTTGCTGGTGAGGTGCCAGGGCGTAGTTGCTCAGCGCTTGTGGGCCAGTGTGCCAGTATTTCTGAAAGCCAGGAGGCACACCACATCTCAAGGGTAAAAACTACACACACAACTCCCTCTCTAAAATGCTTATACACCAATGCACGCAGCATGGGGAATAAGCAGGAAGAGCTGGAGCTCTGTGTGCGGTTGCGGGGCCACGATCTCATTGCAATTACTGAGACGTGGTGGGACAACTTGCATGACTGGAATGCTGTCATGGGTGGCTATGTCCTTTTCAGGAAAGACAGACCAGCAAGGCGGGGAGGTGGAATTGCACTCTATGTGAGAGAGCATTTGGAATGCATTGAGCTCTCACTAGGGGCGGATGAAGAGCGGGTCGAGAGCTTATGGGTGAGGATTAAGGGACAGGAAAATATGAGGGACACTGTTGTGGGTGTTTATTACAGGCCACCTGATCAGGATGGGGAAACTGATGAGGCTTTTTACAGACAACTGAAGGTAGCCTCGCAATCGCAGGCCCTGGTTCTCATGGGGGACTTCAATCACCCTGATATCTGCTGGGAAGACCACACAGCCAGGCATGGGCAGTCCAGGAGGCTCCTCCAGTGCATTGATGACAACTTTTTGACACAGGTGGTACAGGAGCCAACAAGGAGAGGAGCACTTCTAGACCTGGTACTGACAAACACAGAGGGATTGGTGGAGGACATTAAGGTTGGGGGCACCCTAGGTTGTAGTGATCATGAAATGATTGAGTTCAGGATCGTGGGCACTATCCACAAAACAACAAGAAGTAAAATTACAACCTTGGATTTCAGGAGGGCTAACTTTGGCGTCTTCAAGAAACTGCTTGGAGAGATCCCGTGGGCTTGGGCTCTGGAAGGCAAAGGGGCTCAAGAAAGCTGGTTGATATTCAAAGACCACTTCCTCCAAGCTCAGGATCGGTGCATCCCGAAGAGAAAGAAATCGGCCAAGGAACGCAGGAGACCTGCATGGTTAAGCAGGGAGCTTCAGAAAAAGCTCAAGTGGAAGAAGGAAGTTTATAATAAGTGGAAGAAGGGACTGACCCCTTGGGAGGATTACAAGAATGCCACCAGAGCGTGCAGGGATGAAACAAGGAAAGCCAAGGCCGCCTTGGAATTAGACCTGGCTAGGGATGTTAAGCACAACAAAAAGAGCTTCTACAAGTATATTGGAAGCAAAAGGAAGACCAAAGAAGTTGTGGGCCCACTGTTGAATGAGACAGGAGTCATGGTGACGGAGGATGCGGAGAAGGCAGAGTTACTGAATGCCTTCTTTGCTTCGGTCTTTTCTGCTCGGCCCAGCCCTCAGAAGTCCCAGGCATTGAATAAAGTAACAGGGAAAGAAGAAGACTTCCCTTGGGTTGAGGAGGAGCGAGTGAGGGATCAATTAGATCATTTAGATATTCACAAGTCCATGGGCCCTGATGGGATGCACCCGAGAGTGCTGAGGGAGCTGGCAGAAGTCATTGCTGAGCCGCTCTCCATCATCTTTGAAAGGTCCTGGAGAACAGGCGAGGTGCCTGAGGACTGGAGGAAAGCTAATGTCACCCCAGTCTTCAAAAAAGGCAAGAAGGAGGAGCCAGGGAACTACAGGCCGGTCAGCCTCACCTCCATCCCTGGAAAGATGATGGAACAGCTTGTTCTGGGCGTCATCTCAAGGCACGTGGAGGAAAAGAAAGCTATCAGAATTACTCAGCATGGATTCACCAAGGGGAAATCATGTCTGACTAATCTGATAGCCTTCTACGATGGCATGACTGGATGGATAGATGAGGGGAGGGCGGTAGATGTGGTCTATCTTGACTTAAGCAAAGCGTTTGACACGGTCTCCCACAGCATCCTCATAGGGAAGCTTAGGAAGTGTGGGTTAGATGAATGGACAGTAAGGTGGATAGAAAACTGGCTGAAAGATAGAGCTCAGAGGGTTGTGATTAGGGGCACAGAATCTAGTTGGAGACCAGTGACGAGTGGTGTTCCCCAGGGGTCAGTACTGGGTCCAGTCCTCTTCAATATATTCATCAATGACCTGGATGAGGGGATAGAGTGCACCCTCAGCAAGTTTGCTGATGACACAAAGCTGGGGGGGGCGGCTGACACACCGGAGGGCTGTGCTGCCATACAGAGAGACCTGGACAGGTTGGAGATCTGGGCAGAGAGGAACCTTATGAAATTCAACAAGGGCAAGTGTAGGGTGCTGCACCTGGGGAGGAACAACCCCATGCACCAGTACAGGTTGGGGGCTGACCTGCTGGAGAGCAGCTCTGTGGAAAGAGACCTGGGAGTCCTGGTGGACAACAGGATGACCATGAGCCAGCAATGTGCCCTTGTGGCCAAGAAGGCCAATGGCATCCTGGGGTGCATCAAAAAGAGTGTGGCCAGCAGGTCAAGGGAGGTCATCCTCCCCCTCTACTCTGCCTTGGTGAGGCCACACCTGGAGTACTGTGTCCAGTTCTGGGCTCCCCGGTTCCAGAAGGACAGGGAACTGCTGGAAAGGGTGCAGCAGAGGGCTACCAAGATGATTAGGGGACTGGAACACCTCTCTTATGAGGAAAGGCTGAGGGATTTGGGTCTCTTCAGTCTGGAAAAAAGACGGCTGAGGGGGGATCTTATCAACACTTATAAATACTTAAAGGGTGGGTGTCAGGAGGATGGGACCAGGCTCTTTTCAGTAGTGCCCGGGGACAGGACAAGAGGCAATGGGCACAAACTTGAGCACAAGAAGTTCCACCTAAACATGAGGAGGAACTTCTTTACCCTGAGGGTGGCAGAGCACTGGAACAGGCTGCCCAGAGAGGTGGTGGAGTCTCCATCTCTGGAGACATTCAAAACCCGCCTGGACGTGTTCCTGTGTAACCTGCTCTAGGTGACCCTGCTCTGGCAGGGGGGTTGGACTAGATGATCTCCAGAGGTCCCTTCCAACCCTATGGTTCTATGATTCTATGATTCTATGATTCTATGAAGGGGATTCAAAGGTACTGGGCAGCCTGAGCAAAAGCGAGGTGTCAGACATTGCAGCCTCCTGCTGCTTTCTACGTGAGGAGGAAGAACTCTCTCAAGCCTGGAGATGGTCCATGATTGCCACCTACGAACATGAGGTTGTAGCCACCCTGGATAAATGGCAGTAGCATACGCTGTGTTTCAATATAGAATCATTGAATAAAATCATAGAATAATTTGGTTTGGAAGGGACATTTAAAGGTCATTTAGTCCAACACCCCCTGCAATGACCAGGGACATCCTCAGCCAGATAAGGTTGCTCAGAGCCCCGTCCAACCTGACCTTGAATATTTCCAGGGATGGGGCATCTACCACCTCTCTGGGCAACCTGTTCGAGTGTTTAACCACCCTCATTGTAAAAAATTTCTTCCTTATATCTAGTCTAAATCTACCCTCTTTTAGTTTAAATCCATTACCCCTTGTCCTTGTCATATCAGACTGCACTTTTGTAAATTTACGGTAATCAGCAAGCCCGTAGCAAGATTGACCTGGCAGCTTCAAAAGTGGCCTGGTAGTGATCCAGAGGAAGCCTCTGCATGGAAACAAGCACAGATTGACCTCCACAGCATGAAGGAAGAGAAGTCTTTTTCAAAAGTGGAAAGATTGAGAACAATAAGATTTTGAAGGCAAACATATACTCTCTACCTGCCCAGGAGCAATAAAACATAATCAGGCATCCTCGGTTTGAAATTCCCTCCATCTCACTTGGCTTTTGTGGAGGGCTAGGGTTGATTATTGTTACTGAATATCTATAATCTTTTCTTGAATGTACGGCTGATATACACCACCCTTATTTCTCCAATTAGTGGATCTGTTCCATAATAGCCAGAAGATGTATGTTCCATGGATGATGCTGCAGGGCATGTTTCTGCATTTGTTAGTACTGAGGCAGCATCACTTAATTTTTTTTCCCCTCTCTGATGTAGGCTGGATAGCTTGTGGAAAAGGGTAAAAACTAGATAGGTATATTCAGGGAAGCTAGAAAAGATGTAAATGGACTTTAATGAGTTCAGTGGAGTAATGATAGTTACTTTACCAGATAATTTGTTCTCCATCTGTCTGCTCTCAGAAGATTGTATACAGCCCCACAACCTTTTTCCTCCCAAGCTGTGGAATATGTTACTTGGAAACAATCAGTCATTCACAGTAACACAAAAGTAACATTTTCATGCCTGTGACAACTAACTATATTTCTGTGTAAATTTAAAAGAAAAAAAATTAAAAAAAATGCCCTAAGGCTTTATCCTTTAGATTCCTTTTAGCAGCATTTTGTGAACCAAAAAGTATACTTTAGTGTGAATTCTTTGAGGTGGAAATATTGTCAGTCTTATTTACAATTAAGAAAATACACTGGATTAAATTTTATGTCTATTTCATTTTCTGTTGTAAAATGGAAGTAATGTGCCAGTCTGTAACAGTATATGAATATTAATTGTAAATGAAAGCTTCATGTAGAACCAAAACCAAAGAACAAGTGCCTGTGGGGTTGTTTTTTAATGGAAAATGAAAATTTGAGTTGTGTTTTGAGTTTGAAGTATATTGACCCAAATCTGTGCCATCTATCTTTTTGATGCCAAACTGAGTTTTGAATTATTTTTTCTACCAATGTTTGCCATACTTTTGAATGCTAAATTCCACTACAGAAAATTGAAACCAGCTGTGCCTTCTTTCATCTCATCCGTATGCTGTAAAAGCTTTGCCAAATAAACTCCATAGCTTTTCCTGGTAGGATATCTTCTTTCCTGTTGTTCTTGTCGAGCAAAGAAACAGCTATCAGAGCTGGAATTTAGACACCATCAGTACTGGATTGACACACAGTTAGAGGAATTGTCTCCATGAACTGGAGAGGTAGCTGCTGGGCACCGCAGGAGCAGCACGCCCTGGATCAGGGGAAGTACACAGGGGTGATGGTACAGCAGCACATGAAACACATGACAGCACCTGCACTTTTTTATCTACACTGCTGTGAAATTTTCAGAGCAGATTTGGATCCTGAGGAAAGCCAATCAATGGTAGAGGCTGCCCAGAGAAGTTGTGCAGTCTCCATCCTTAAGAAGTTTCAAGACCTGGCTGGATAAAGTCCTGTGCAACCTAGTCCGATCCCAGAGCTGACCCTGCTTTTAGCAGGAGGTTGGACTGCAGACCTCTTGATGTCCTTCTCAGCCTGATTTATCTGGTGACTCTGAGATTCTGGAATGTATCTTTATTCACGCTTAGGGTATTTTCTTTGTAAAGTAACAGGCAGGATTTTCATGAGGCCAGAATAGCCCATTGGTTATCATTTTCCTGTCTTTTCTGACAAGAAAGCATACATAAAATCAGAGACTTTTATGGTCTATTTTAGTATTAAGCCCTTTATGTAGAAAAGCTAAGAATATTTTCACAGTGGAACAGACCAGGCAAGGAGCATGGTCATGGAGCGCAATAACATCTAGCTGCCTTAGATTTTACTGGTGTTTTCAGTTAATTATTGCAGCCTACACTGGAGTCTGTGAAGAAGCTCTTTCTACTAAGATGAAGTTGTGCTCTGGGTCCTCTGAAAAGAGGAGATTCAAGGCTGAAGAGCTAAAAAGACCTAAGGTCTAGGGAACAAAGAGAATGATCTTAAGTAATTTGCCATTCCAGAAGATTTTGAAATGTTTTCAATTTATTTCTACCAAGGCTTACAGAAAGGTTCCTAACATGGTAAGGACTGAATTGGAGTGCACGTGCATAAGTTGATAGGAGTTTCAGCCTGGGAATGCTGTAAGTCAGCACAACATAGTCCTGCAAGCGTAGTACAGACTGTGTCCATCCCCAGCCTATCCCAAGCAGCTTGGTCCCATAGCTGCTTGAATTCTGGAAGGGCCCCTCTCATCTGCTGCCTGCACTGAAAAGCTCCCTGCAGTTAAAAAATGGCACCTGTGACAGTTCAAGCTAAGCATGTTTGTTCTATCACTAATACCATCTTCTGTATCTTGTGGACCTAAATAAAAGACATCATCTACCTGGATTTGTGCAAAGCATTTGACACTGTCCCGCACAACATCCTTGTCTCTGAATTGGAGAGACATGGATCTGATGGATGGACCACTCGGTGGCTAAGGAATTGGCTGGATGGTCACATTCAAAGAGTTGTGGTCGATGGCTTGATATCCAAGTGGAGAGTGACAGTGGCAAGTGGCCTTCCTCAGGGGTCAGTATTGGGACTGGTGCTATTTAACATCTTTCTTGGTGACACGGAGAGTGGGACTGAGTGCACCCTCAGCAGGTTTGCCAATGACACCAAGCTATGTGGTGCAGTCAACACGCTGGATGGAAAGGATGCTACCTACAGGGACCTTGACAGACTTGAGAGGTGGGCCTGTGCAAACCTCATGAAATTCAACAAGGCCAAGTGCAAGGTCCTGCACCTGGGTTGGGGCAATCCCAAGCAGACTGGGTGGAGAATGGCTTGAGAGCAGCCCTGAGGAGAAGGACTTGGGGGTGTTGGTGGATGAGAAGCTCAACACAAGAAGGAAACGTGCACTTGCAGCCCAGAAAGCTAACCGTATCCTGGGCTGTATCAGAAGAAGCATGGCCAGCAGTTTGAGGGAGGTGATTCTGCTCCTCTACTCTGCTCTGGTGAGACCCCACCTGAAGTACTGCATCCAGCTCTGGTGCCCCCAACATAAGAAGGGCATGGACCTGTTGAAGCAAGTCCAGAGGAGGACCACGAAGATGATTAGAAGGATGGAGCAGCTCTCCTATGAAGACAGGCTGAGAGAGTTGGGTTTTTTTAAGCCTGGAGAAGAGAAGACTCCAGGGAGACCTTCCAGTACTTAAGGCTTGGGGGGGGCGGGTTGGGGCTACAGGAAAGGTGGGGAGGGATTCTTCATCAGGGAGTGTAGTGATAGGACTAGGGTAATGGTTTTTAAATGAAAGAGGGTAGATTTAGATTAGATATTAGGAAGAAATTCATTACTGTGATGTGGATGCCCCATCCCTGGGGGTGTTCAAGGCCAGGTTGGATGGGGCTTTGAACAACATTCCATTGGAAGGTGCCCCTGCCCACGGTAGGGGACTTGGAACTAGAAGATCTTTGAGTCCCTTCTGTTCTATGATTTTATGATCCTGTGAGAATTTATGACAGATATTCACCAGTGACAAATATTCACCAGCAGGTTAACGTCTGTCATTTGTTCTCCATAGGCAATAAATAAAATTACCCCTCAGCATCTGGTTTTATTTGAAGGGGCACCTTATTTATTTCTACAGAAGTAAGTCAAAGCTTAGCTAGCTAGCATGAGTCCGAGTGATAGCTCTCTCCTTTCACTACAGTTTTCTTGAGTCTTCATAAGGAAAAAAAAAAAAGTGCTACATGGGTTTCAGAGATAACATGAAGTACAAGAAACTTATATGGAATTAGATAAAAGGATTGGATCACCTACCTTTATGAACTCCCTGTCTTTTCAGAGCCTTAATATTTTTTTCTGCAACTGCTCTGCTGCAGGTAATAGGATTTTTCATGTAGTCACACTATGTGATAATTGAGTGAATACAATTTCTTCTGAGCATTCTGCACCCACTGGAGTAGAAGGGAAGTGGAATGAAATGTGTGTCGTGGGAAGACTTCTGACAGGAGGCAAAAATTGTTTGCAACTAAAACCTCAAGAAGCTCTTAGTAGGAGACATCCCTATTTGTTTAAGTAGGATTTATTAAAAAAAAACCAACCAGAAAGTGCAATGACCAGGCTAAAATGCAGAGCTTTGGAATTTTCTTTGACAGTTCCCCAAAGGACCAGATGAATGAACCTCAGACGAGATGAATTTAGAAGAAGTATTATCAATGTTGAGTTGAATGTAGGGCACATTGTCTAGTGTTTGTGGTGAGGAAATGGGAATTAAGAGTCCGGGTTACTTTTGCCAGTAATATATCTTTGCCAAGACACTTAAATAAAAGTTTTGCCAGTGTTATTCTTACAGCATTATATTTCATGCCTCTCAGTGGTTTAGTAGGTCCAGTAAAATCATCTGTGGATTGTAGAATTCTCAACATCAGTACAAGTGGCAAAATTTAACCTTTGAGGTGTCAGTTTACACATGTTTAAAATTGATGTGTTATTGTGAGGTTTTAATCGGATGTCACTGATGAAAAGAAGTTTAAACCAAATATTATGATTTAAAGAAACAGTAGAAATAAGTCAGATACTATGCTATTAACACATGCACTTTCACCTTCTTGTTCTCAACCCTCTCCTTTTTGCTGCACACGAGAATTAAACAAAACGTTCTATATATTTCACTTTGAGTAATAGAAATTCCAAGGCTTTTGTGAGACTCCTCTCACAAATAACACTATAACCTGTAACTCTCTGACAGCTAGTTTTTAGAAGAATTGCTAGGTGCTTTCACAAGAGAATGTTGAATACTTTTCTGAAAAGCTTTTAGGCATCAGATAAGTATAGAAGACACCACTGGCTCTTTGTAATTACTTTTATTGCTCATTTACTAGTTCCTTATTACATTTAAAGAATTACTTCTGCTTCTTTTTATTCTTATTATTTTATTGATTTTTGTTTGACAAATAGGGTAATTTCCCTCTTTCTTTTCAATGTCAATCTTATTTGTGTTGTTTGTTCCCTTCTCTCCCTTCTTGTGACTCGTTCACAGTTGCCAGCATTTCTTGTCTTCTTCAAGCAGAAGATTAATTTTCCTGCTCCATCCTTTCTGTATTTCAGAACCCAGGTTGGTTTTTTTCTTCACAAGAGAGTGGGCACATTTGGTACCAATGACTAGTAGCCACTCACCTTAAGCTATAGCTGCTCCAGGAGAGCATGTGTTAAAAGTTTTGTCTCAGTGGGCTTGTCTTCATTCCTTTTGAAAAACTAAGATCCTATTTAAGAAAACCAAACAATGATGTAGCTCAAAATGAGAAACAGAGGTACTTACAGACCTGTGCTGTCCCTGTACACAAATGTTCTCCCATGACACTGGTGACAGTTCTTCGATTTTCTTCCAAAAGAAACCTTAATTGTGAGATGAAGCCAGAAGCCGTGCTGCCAGATTTCTTGCTCACTCTCTCCAGTTGTGGAATAACTACTAAATTGGCTAAAATACAAAAGTACAGCATTGTTCACACATTAAGGAAAGTCATAAAATCAAGAGGCTTCTGAGGCAGAATACAGCCGCAGCCGGCACACACAGAATGCAACATCTGCGGTTCCCTGTACAAGGTTGCTTGCGAAGCTACACGAGGGACGGAACAAAATGTTATCATTCTGTGGCCTTCCCTTGTGACGAATAGCAGATATGGGAACGAGATGGTACTACAGAACAGATAAGCTGCCTGCTTGCTTACTACGAAACAGATAAGCGGCCTACTTGCTACTCGAGCCAATGTTTTGTCAAATTTTGATGAAATGCTGTCCTTTGTGCGAACTTTGCTTATTACAAATGTCCCAAAACACACCTCCATCCTGGAGGCTACCCGCCCCCAAGGTGCAACCACTCCTCCTTGAGTACACCAATCATAATAAAAGTATTTATGACTAAAGTCACTCAAACTCCACTTTGAAGATAAAAAAATAGTATAAAAATAGCCCGAGAGAGTTGGAATATCAGGGAAGACACCATCGCAAACAAGTCGAGGAGAACTCCATCACTGACTCCCGGGATCAGTCGATGGGCTGAGCCTTTCGTCCCCCCCATAGGGATGCCTTTGGGTAAGACTTAGATTATACCGAGTGCTTTCTCGGGAAACTTAGGAATTTCTCTAGACAATCTCTCTCCTACATTTATAGCCAGGCTGTATCGTTTATAACTTTGTCGCGCGTTCGATATATGTAATAATACTTTCATTTGCACGTGCTTTGCAGACAGTGCATTTATCACCAACAATCCTAAGAACCTATCTATCTGCTGTTTAAATAAACTGCACTGTTTAAGTAGCTAGTCGTTTCGGTTCCTCACTGAACGCGACCAAAGACTCGAGAGTGGCCGTGCTAGTTCATGAGCACGACTGGACTGAAGGTGCAGTCCACTATTAGTGTACCCAAATTGTAATAGTTTAATACATATTAAATGCGATTGGACTGAGAGTGCTGAATTGGGCATCGCTCAGAATTTAAACCCAGCCACACCTAGCCTCCCACCTCAGTGAGGAGTGTTAGAACGCAATGGGGTTTATCTTCTGCCAAAACCGCTTTGCCCCTTTTCATGCAACACCAGTACAAGTGAAAAGGAAATACATTGAGGCCAGAGATTCCAGTAGAAAGGCAGAATAAGCAAAAGAAGAGCCCAGCTGTGTGTCTGAATTTCCCCATATGTCCAAGAAGTTCATGTTCTCATAATTGCAAATCTTTAAGTAAACTTGCTGCTCAGGCATGCTTCTATTGCATCCTCCAGATCTACTGTCCATATGGATAGACTAAATGCAAGATGAACAAGTGAAAATCCTGTTGAAAGTCTGACCCCCTGAATGTAAAAAATTTACCAAAAAAGGACGATCTGACTTCTGATATTTCTTACCACTCACTTATTCCAGTGAGCGTAAATAAAACCTATGTTGCAAAACCAGAAGTGCTTGTCAGAAGCTCTGATATTTCCTTTGCAGTATGAAGGGGCTTCCACTGCTTGACACTGAGAGAGCTCTTTTCTTCAGCTCTCGCCAGTAGTTTAGACATAAGGAGTAAGTGATGAAAGAAAGTGTAACTATTCATTAGCTTAAGTTATGCCATCTTGGCAAGACTTGGGATTGCATTTTTCATTTCAAGCTCGATGTTACTGCATAACACTGCAGAAGTAGCTTCACAAGAGGTGAAACAACAGAAGCCTAGCGTCCCAAGGGTTCATGCCCTGAGGCACACAACAGGCTCTGATGTTCACTAAGTGCGAAGTAAAGACAAAGCATTTTTGTCTCTATGCATTCACCTATTTTCAGAAGAGACTGTTGAATTTGGCTGAAATTGATCACTGGCTTTAAGGATGACAAGTTCATAACAGACCAATAGGCAGAAATATACGGACTAACAGTAAGAGTAGACTCACATAAAGCCACTTTCTTTCAAAGTTGAATCTGAAAAGTATAGGCAAGCTGTAAGCCTTGTTTATGTCATTAGTAAAAAGCAAACAAACAAACTAGAGTAAGAAGTGGTACTGAGGGCTTATGAACTCAAGCAGGTCTTTCAAAACTGAACTTATCTAAGATCCTTTAACTTCCCATAGCTGATTCCCAACAGCCATGTCAACATGTTTTCCATCTCTCTAGCTTTTTAGCTGTCCTACCTCTCTCTATGCCTATCCATCCAACTACCTCTATCTAAGAAAAGTATCTAAAGGACAGCGTAAAACTCTGCTTTTATATTAACTTTAATACTGAAAGTAGTGATCTTTTTCTTGATTTACCTGACTGTCAGAAAAAATTCTGGCTTCCACCCATCAACCAGGATGTTTTTTTGCTTAGTTTGCTTTTTCTGCACAATTAGGCTGATTTCTCTTTGATGTTTTGGTGACCTGATCTAGTTCATCATAGTGTTCACCCCTTTGAATTTGTATTACGCAGAAACCCATTACCATTAGTCCTGCAACTGTTCCTGGAGCCAACGGCAAGTGTAAGGTAGCAGCTGCTATAGTTTTCCTATAAATCCTTTGCTATAGCTGTCTCTTTCAAATCCTTTGTTTCTTAATTAAGCAGTTTGAAAATAGAAGGAACATGCCGTAGTAATATGTACTACATTTTGATCCCTGAGAATGGATTTTGCTTTCAGGTTACATGCAATCAGTTTGAGTCAGCCTGAATCTTATAAGAATGTTATATTGAAAGGGATTTTGCTGTAGTAAATTAATAGTGTGAATAGCTATTATCAACGCTTGAAACTAAAAGCAAACTTTCTAGCCAGCTACAAGATGAAGTTAGAAAATAAGAAACAATACAATCGAAGAAAATCAACCATGTTCTCATTAAAGTCAATGGACATTTTGTCATTGGCCTTGATAGGAGTGGGATCTGTCCCAAATTCTTCACTTCTCCCACTAGGAAAAGGAAACTGAAATTTATGTTGCCATTTTCCCACTCCTAATCTCATTTCCTCATTTTCCTCTCTCTCCCTCAAACCTCGATCTCCAGGGACTTCCTGAACAAAGTAGCAAGTATGAGTGGAGGGCTGCAGAAAATATGTGATAAGGTGCATACAACATAGCTTAAGTTTTGCTGGCTCTTTGCTGCATGAATATGCTTTTCTTACAGCTTGCAAAACTTTGCTTTACTAAAGGCTAATATAGATCCAGGTAAGCAAACAATATCATCCTCTGATTGGCTATTGAGTAAGTAATTTTCACCTTGGTGCTCAAAATGGGAAGATATTTTAATACCACTGAAAGCACTGGGGGGCAGTGTGATCTAGTGAAGTGTGCATTGGTGCAGCTGCCCTGCCATCCGCCTGGGGTATCACTTCCAGGAGGTTCTCCCGTCTTTATCCGGCAGCTCTGCTGTACCTCCTCGACGGGCTGAGAGTATGTGCGTGTGCTCTGCCTCTTCTGGGGGACCCGTTAGCAGCTGAGTGATGAGGCACTGTAAAATAAACTATAATGTAACGTTAACAAAGACTGACAGTCTAAAAGGTTTGACTTAATATGAACGTGCTATGAATAGGTGGATACTTGTTTCTCTGTGGGACCATCTGAACTCTGAGAACAAGCAGGGAAGTCTCTGTGGTGCCTGGGTCTATGACTGTGTCTGGCAAGAAAAGCAAATCTTCTCTATTATTTCCAAAGTATAACTCTTCCTGATAGTAGAGTATGAAGAGTGCTGCAAATTGCTATTGTCTGTTGTATGTTTTCTACTTGTTTTATTGTTTACAATTTATTATTTCTTATCTTGCACAAAAGCAAGCAAGCAAACTAATCAAGTATATAATATCAGCTAACCTGGAAAGCAAACAAAGCGGCTGCAAACATAGGGGAAACAATGCACAAACACAGCATTTCCCAGAAGGTGCTTATGTAAATTATTGATTTTAATTTTTAACATCAGAGGGTACTGCTATTCCTATTGGCCTTTTACTTCAGAAAATTCTGCCTTGTAGCACATCACTGGAACTTCTAAATGATACAGAGAAATGGTGGAAGCCTAGTAGTTTTTCAAACAACCAAAATGTCTAATACTGAAGTTTTAATTCTGTAATTGTAAGTAGTCATTCATAAGCAGAGCACGGTCTTTACAAATTACATTTATCTGAAAAGAATACCCTAAAGAGGTTGCAGTCTTATAGGCCTGACTAGCAAAAAATTCCCACAATGAGTTTCTCATTCAATAACAGAGGAACTATTACTGCTTTAATCATGGGACAAAGGCAGAACCCTAAAAATGGTATTAAAGGGTAACTTCCACACAGGTGTCTTAGGAGGCCTTCAACCTGGCACAATGTAATATGCAATGTATGAGTTAATGTGGATATGAAAAGCAGTACAGTTACAGTCTCAAGGGACTCTTTCGTACGGTGTATTGCTTCTGGTCTTCAGCCAAAAGTCATATCTTCATTCAGCCACTTTTCCTCCTGCAGTATTTCCAAAATAACTCCTAAACCAAGAGTTGTGATGCCCGCTGTCCCATGCTCAATAGTCCTGCTGCTGGTATTGCCTCCTCTTAATAGCATCAGTAGTTGCATATATGTTTTTCAAAAGCCAGATACACCTGGAAAAGGGATGAAAGTGTTATAAGAAAAGTTGTGCACTCTATTCACAGATTATACTTAAAAAAAAGCAACCGCACCTTGGATCCATAAGACTCTCCTGGAGTATGTAAGGCTGTCCTAACTAAACTACCAGTTGAATTAAACTTAACATGCTTTTTTTTTTTCTCCTTACTGAGAGCTTCTATGGTAAATGAAAACAAAACAGAACAAACCAAAGAAAACTAAGAAAATTGCCCACATCACTATGAAACTATTGCTACCTTTGTGGTAAACATTTAAGGAGAAACATCTTTAGACCTGACTCGTGCAAGATAGGCGTTTTAGGGGGGAGTTGATTTTGCAGCCAGGCTCATACTTCTGCTTTGGATCTGTTTACATACATAATTTTAATTGTCTTTTGCTACTCTTTTATATAATTTTATGTAAGTATATAAAGATGGAATATGTGGTCATATGAATGCTGTATGTGCCAGAATCCAGGTTTCACATGCAAATGTACATGGGGTAAAACAAGGACAAGTAGGCTGTCATCCTCTCTCTTGTATGGAGGACAACCCCTATGAGCAGAAGCTGGCACTGACAGAAATGTAGCCCATATTCTATACGGTGCTGAGAAAGGTTAGAGTGAGGTTGTCACCAGCAGAGACAGACAGATGTCCAGCAGCAGTAATTTGGGTTCTTTGGCATTGTCAAGTTTGTTGGCTGACCTCATATTTCTGAATAATACCCAGGAAACCACCAAATGAGAAAAGAGCTACAGCAAACACTAATTACGTGTGTGCTCTCTCACTCTTTCAGGCTAATTAGCACATGTACAGGTTAAACCATGGAGAATAAAATGTTCAGCTTGGAGAGAGCAAGAAAAAAACTAATGAAGAAACCCAAATCTGATCATGCAGTACTCTCATTGGTAAGTCTATTTGCTTCTACTCGCCGTGGGTTGATGCTTTAGCCTTCTTTCTTTTTCAGCCCACTTAAAATCTCCAAGCAAAACTCATAAAGTCATGGAGTTTCTTTAGTTTCACTAAGAAATGTAAAAGATCATGCGAGGTTTGCATGTTCTTGACCAAGTTCACTTGGAAGCCTGGCCATCCTTAGAAAACCATTCAGATAGTTTGAGAATGTAGTGCATATTGCCTCTAAATTGCATAGAAGATCAGCTTCTTCCAGAGAGCAGACCAGGGCCTGGGATTCAGACAATGTGACTAATATTCAGACAGCACCATTAAAGTGCTACCTTGACCCATTTCAGATGTGTGCAATGTGACAGTTAAAAAATGCTTGTTATAATTTTATGCTATTTTCCAAGTTTCAAGCTGGGGAGCAAATTCTAATATGGCAAAATTAAATGTAGCTGTAGGATTTTTAAGCTTAAGTTTCCATAGCCTCTGCATGCACATTTTTATAGTCTGTATTGACAGACATCAGCTCATCCTCGTTGTCTTTCATGTCACATATTAACAGGCAAATTAATACCTTCACACCAGCAATCTTCATCATCTCTACCTCTTTACATCTATCAGCTTCCTTCTCTAAATGCAATCTCTAACTTAATTTACTACTTATACCAAGCATGCACCCTTGCATATTTTTATTTGCATTCAACTATGTTATCATTATCGCACAATAAAAAGTGGTATATGTTCTCCAAGTGGATTCCTTTGGGATACTATAAAGCACAAGTTTTAAGATGAAAGGTTTTTAGAAATACTGAATACCGATAATGTCCACCAATTGTTCTGAGGACACACACATAATTATTGAACTTAGCCAAGACCCTTTCACGTTGAAGGACCTTACGTTAAAATAACTAATCCTGGGCAAAGCTTAGGTCTCCGTGAAGTGCTAGCAGCTGCTTTTTGTAGCAGAGTACAGCTAAGTGAATGGCCTAATCAAACAGATTTTAAAATCCTAAGACAAAGTACACATGCAGTCAGAATAGTCTCATACAGTTGTCTTTAAGAAGTTGATCTTGAGGGACATTTATTTATATTGGTGCTTAAAACTTCATGAAGAAAAATCAAAGGGATCTGATCTTCCTCTGCTTCTTCATTGGAATTTTAAGATATATGTCCTACATCTTCAGGTCAGCATGAACTAGATTCATGTTGAACTGTACCAAAATGTGAGTAACATCTTCAGACCTACTTCCTTTTCCTGGTAGTCTTGTGGCAGTCAGGAAAGCACTTTGAACGTGGCTAGGTAATGTAGGAACATATATCCATGAGTTTGTACTTGTGAGATTCACAGAGTTCACTTTTCAAAAAGAGTGCTTCAGCCCCAGCTCTGGGGTCTGGACATTTATGCATGGAGTTATCTGTTATGACAATAGCATGACAGATACTAACATTCATTAAAAATGCGTATTTCAAATTACATTAGTACTTGTACAGTATTTTCTAAGATATAAAATTGGTCAGAAATAACATTTAGAAGGTAAGATATTTATTCACATGGAGCAGGTCATTCCAGCTTACATTAATACATAAGCATGACATCATTCATTAAAAAAAAAGTATTATATGTTATACAGACAGATTATATAAACCGCACTAGAAAACTAAAGAGATTTACTAGAAAGTCATATTATGTATGCTGAGTTAAGTCCAGTAAAGCTGACAGAAGAATCTGCTACTGTGCTTTGGATCTGCAGAGCTTCGTCTATTGACATACATATCCTTCCTTGTCAATCAAACTTTAATTACAGCTACTGGCAAGGGCAACGTCATACCAGTAAACTTTTAAAAACACACATACCATTTGATACAGTGTTAGGCACAAATGATGAAGAAGAGAATGGGGAGGACGCTTTGATAGGCTGCCACTGAGTATGCACTTTTTTTAGCTGGATCCTATTGTTAAGAAAACAAGGCACCCAAAGAAATTCCTGGAAAGGCATTTGATTTCTAGTATACCAGGATACAGTGTTTTTAAAATCTCAAAGAATTCTAAAAAGGAATATATGTCATTGCCCATTGGTAAAGAATGGTGCATATTAGCCACTAAATCTTATAATTTTTCTCCATTACCATATTCCTCAGAGATCTGATTCGATCTCTGTTTTACTTCTTTTTCTCTTTCCTTTTGTTTTCCTATATCTGAATTGTTTCCTACATTCTCTATGCTTTCAGAGGACCCCAAACAATTACAGGATTCAGCCTCTCAACAAACATCCAGAGAGAAGCTGCAAAATGAAATTACCATTTTAGCAGCCAGAGCAGCCACATTTCTAGACATGTACTATTTAAACATATTAGCCGTGATTCCAAATTAAATGGTACAGTAGAGGCACATGATCTGAATAAAGACCCCAAGCATCACACACTGTGACCCAGTTACCCTTGGACGTTGCAGGCTGGACACAGGAGCAGCTTCTCTCCATTTCTTTCCTTCAAGTCTGAACATGGAGCCCTGCACGTGGGGCAAAGTGATTCCACTATGGATTTGTCTTTGTTGACCAATTGCACCACTGTGGCTGGTGATTACAGCACCACCTAACAAGTGATACTGATTTTGGTCCTGCTTGTGGAGGATTGCAAAACCTATTTCACAATGGACATTTTCCCACACTAGTGGAGGAGTTGACTGGGAAATCACCCTGAAGAGCTCACCAAAGCTGTTGAGGTGGCCACAGCCATGACATACAGCTAGTTTCAGACTGTACTTTTGTGAGAAAAACTTTAGGTTTCACAAGGGCAAAATATCAAGAAATAATCACATACTACTTCGGTATTTCTGTTTCTTCATGAAACTAAAAAATCCCGAATTCAAAAATACATAAATTTTTTTCCGAACTCCAGAAGTTTGTGTATGTGAAAGTGGAGATTCTTACCTTAGACTCTTGCTCTTACATAAACAAGATATGTATGCGTTAATATGGCTCTGTCCTATACAGTGAACCATTTTCATTCAAATATAAGTATTAGTACAAGACAAATCTAAGTGTTCTGGTAAATAAGATTGGACATCCAAATCAGGACCTGGAAATCAAACAATAGACAGTAGAGACAAAACACTTGACAAAGCAATCTTTTTGATGGAGTATACCTTCTTGGAAACCTGACTTTTTTGGTGAAATGTTGACAATAATTTTGTTGGGAAAAAATTTGAATAATTACTTCTTTTTTACAATTCATTTAAAAAGCATTTGAATTGAAATGGAAATAAATCATCTTGATTGACCCAAAACCAATTTACATCAGTTTGGAGATTTGTTTTCTGATGGTCTTAACTGTGCAGTGCACTGTGATTACTGAAACTATGAATTTATCTTACTATGCTATATTCTTCTACCCATTATTTTTGTTTTGGATCTTTTAGTGACCTCAAAATGTCATATGCATGCTTTGAAACAACATGATGTATATATTTACATTAGTGACAGCAAAGGTAGCAGTGCTTGGATAACCATGGAGATGTCATTGTTTGCAAAACACTTCCATTTCTTCAAAGGAAAAACAATTCCTTGTGTGCTTCAATAGCAAAGGAAGCCTCAGCTACCTATGCTGTGCACTTGATGCATTCTGAGCTTCGGTAATTTACTGAACTTTAAGAAGGGTATTCAGAGTGGCAAAGCAGCAATTCATAAGCAATTGCCATTTAGGCAAGAGGCATAAAATTTTTGATTAGGCAATTCAGGCATTGTTTAAACTGAAGTTGCAATTAGGTAACCCTCACTTAATGTATCATCATTAATTTTAATCAGGCATATTTGTTATTTTTGGCATTAGAAAAAAAGCTAATTAAATTCTAATTCAAAATTTACATCTATATCTTGACGCAGACAGTCTGCCGCAGTGTTGCTTTAGTGAAAATATCTGTTTCTCTTGACATCCCATTAATGAAATGACCCTATTTGCAAAACTGTGGTTCATATATGTAGATTAATAATGCCACGTTTTACAATCCAGTCTTAAACTAGCAAGGAGGTTGCTATAATTTTTGTTTTTAATAGAATAATAAAAAGTTTACATTGAATCTGATTGCATAATTTACAAGAATTCTTTTTATACTATTTTAATTGGGCTACTAATAATTTTCTCCATGCTTACCTTACTGATACTGAAAATTATGAATGCCGCTTCTCCAAGTTCTCATTTTAATGAGGTATCATATACACTATAAATTTCAGTTTCCAGGTTGAACAGACCAATTTTTGTAATATAAATACTTGCTCTTACTGACCAGAAACTGTTTTCTGTCTTTTCAAGCATTCCTAAAAATCTGTCAGGTTCTGATTCTGTTGCATCAAGCAAATAATTTACTTAAACATTTAAAAAATAAAAAAAATAAAAAAAGGGAAAGGTAGAAGAAACCACGTCTGAAAAGATTTGAAAGTTACACAAAATCCCAGCCTTGTATTACCAATAAACTTCACTGCAGAAACGATGTTGTGTTCTACAATTTCAGATGTAACCACACCAAAGATATGGAAATAATAAAATGTATTTATATTCTAGCTATAGGAAGGGGATGACATTTTAAAAATTATTTTAAGAGTATTTAGTCCATGCTCACTGAAAGACAAAAGGGACAATGACTGTCAGCTTCTGATATCTGCAAACTTTTAGTCATTATTAATTCCATATCTAATACTTGGGTGTTTGACTAATCAATATTTTAATACACATTAAGTATAACACATTTATGTCATGGAAAAAATCAGTATCAAATCTGCACCAGGAGATATTTTGGCTTTGATAAATCATTAATTTAATCTGATAGTGGGGGGAGGGAGTGGGTTTTAAAGGGTTGGACCAGAATAGTTCAGCCTCTACACAGTGGAATAGCTAAAAAGTCAACCTTAGGCTTGTGCTTGAAATTGTTATTTGAGTGGTTTGTAACCAGCTCTCTTGCTCTGGGACACTGTTAGCTGCATCTCTCAGAAGGTTTTAAGCTTAATGATTTGAAACTGCCCTTTAGCGCAGTAGGAAAGACACGTAAATCTTGGTTAGAGTTAATAGTTTAGATAATTACAGAAGTTTTCAGATTTGGTCTTTAATTTGACAGGCAATTTAGAGGACCAAGAAAATGTGTCACTTATGAACCCTATCAAGTAAATGCTTTTTTCTCTCTGCTTCACTACTCTCTGCTCTGCTAATTCAACTGCAGAATGAGAACAGAAACATCTTTGCAATATCAAATTTGCTGGCAAGATATAACAGCTCTTCTGCTCAGTGGCCATTTCAGCTTTTTGCAGATATACAAGACTCTTATGGAGACAGAGCAACGTTATCCTATGATAAGCACTTCAGTGATATGGATTTTTGGCTCCATCAGTAAAATTGGTTATTCAAAGTTTAATACATTCAGATGTAGAAGATTCAAGAGATAAGTCAATATCTGATAAATGAAAAGATATTAAGACCTTTATTTAAGAGATGCGATTTCACAGCTGTATTAGGAAGAGAATAACAGATTTTTTGCAATTGCTAAAAAGAGGAAAACTCATTTACTGTAGACCATCAGCTATATACTTAATCAAAATTTAAGAATCACAATTGTAGCCTTGCTGCAGCTTATGAAGCCTAATCTCAGCCATTGATTAATAACTGGATCCTGATAGACTGTAAACTTGTCATTTCCTGCCTATTAGAAGATGTACTGAATATATCTGGTCAAAAGGCAAATATGATGATTGACCATAGACATATCAATATTTAGTGTAAGGTTGATTAATATTTTACAGTCTATAAACACTGGTACTGACGTTAATGACTGAGCCACAGAAAGTTATATGGTCCTTGCTGGTTACCAGGTGAGTAAATGTGCTAAGAAGCCTCTGTGGATCATAGAAGAGGGTGTCTGCTTTATTGATTTTTATACGTAGGATTAATTTATAATGCTTTAGACAACAGACAGAGCCTTTACATAAGGCACAGGTACAATGGCAGGACTGGTATTATAACAACAATGCTTCAATTGCCATAGGCATAGGCCTGCACCATTGGACATAAGGACACTTTTTTCGCAGAGTAATATAGAAGGTCCTTTTCTAAGCATCCAACTAGTGATCAGCATCACACATGGAAGGCAGCCATTGCAGCACGTGCTGTGAACGTCTGTAAACAAGTGAAATGGGACTGCTCTATCTCACCGGCAAAGCAATCTAACAGAGTGCTAGGGGTTGAAAGCCTTGAGAAATGCAGGCTGGAAAACCCGACAGCAGGCTGTTTCTGTGTGCGCTATGTGTGTATTGCACCTGGCAAAGAGAGGAATCATGTTGGTGAGCCCATCTGGGAGAGAAGAGAAAGCTGTCCTACAGGGAAGCGGAGTCATAGATCTTTGCCCACCGGACAGGATGCTCCTGCCAGCTTTCAGTGCCCTGCACCTGCCCATCCATGCTGCAGATGCAACAAATACCCATTTTCAATTTTAAAGCAAAATTTTTAAACTTCTGTCTCAATGTTGATAGGTTCATGCATTACAGAAAAAAGAAAATCCTTGCACCAGCTAGTAGACTAGGAATTTCACACCCTTCCGCTGACTGTTAGTAACAGACATTTCTGTTCTCTCCTACCTGAGAATACGCCCTGCAGACAGGAGATCCACCCAGGGATCTCCAGGGATCTCTCTGCCCGCCCAGGGAAAGCCATCCTTCACAGCTCTGCCAGAGCTCTCCCAACCACATAACCTCATATCTCTGGTTAATCTGGTCCTAATATGCGGAGTTACTAAATCCTGTCCTTTCTCCAAGCCCAAACAGCCCATATCCTGAATGAAGCCCAGGGATGACACTGTTACACGTATAATAACTCCCCTAAACTTTTAGGCCTCAATTCATGGACAACTCCTAGGGCTCTTGTTGTGCCTCACAGCCTGTCACAGCTCGCGTTCCCTAATTCACCCATAAGCAATTCGTATGAAACGTCGCCCAGTTAGCTTCAAGATGTTAAAAAGAACAGCTCCTTTTTTGCTTCTAATAAGAAACTGCTGTGTACTGGATGCAATCGTGTGACACTGTTAGGCTTATTTTTGCTAATTGCGTTTACTTTTACACATAGGTAACTGGGAAGAAGAGGGACGTTGCATTTAGATCTTAGTTGAGAGTTGCGTAGCTACAAGCATTTATTTTGGTTCATTATTGCAGAAAAACATGAGACTGAGATTTGGCTATCAGCTTTGCATGGATCATAATGATACAAATTTTTTTTTAGACAAAATGCAACAGCTGTGTGTATACTTATGTATCCTTTGAATCTACCTAGCCACACAGGCTACCAATGATAGTTGTCTTTTGGCAACAGTAAACAAAATGTCCATGTCTAAGGCAATGAGGGGACAGTTCCAATAGCAAATTTCATTACTAAGATAAAAAAAAAAAGCAAAGAAATTTATTTTCTTGAATAACCATAAACCTTTATGCTGGGCTGCAGCAGAATAGTCTCTGAGGCACTCTATCCTTTCACCTAACCTACATAGCCTGAAGCTAATTTCATTCGCTATGACTTGCAGGAAAAAAGCAACAGTGAGTGTCACTTAACAGTAATGGATATTTGAAGCTACTTAAGCCCTTAATGCTTTTTTTCCTCTCATACGTACGAAATTAATCTTCATTTATTTTCATGAGAAGGCAGTGCTATGTAAATCAGGTTTTCAGAAATGTCAGCAGGTTGTAGCAAGCTGAAATGAAAAAAACACTTTATATAAAAATGCTTTATATAGGGGAAGTAACAATACTACTACTGTTGTTATTGTTGCTGTTGTTGCTGCTGTAATTATTATTATTGACATACTGGATCCTTGGAACTGAGATGAATTCAGACACTAGAAAGAATTTTTTTGTCAATGTGAATGTCTGTGTTATGTTTGCCACAGGATATTGTCAAAGAGAAGAGTGGTAGAATGCTTTCTCATTTCTGCAGGGCATTTAAAATAGGTTTTTTGTTGCTTTTTGTTTTTTTTTTTTCCCATCAGATTGGAAAGACTGATCATTTTACAGTGAAAAACAAAATCTAAAAAAAAGTGCTATTGGAAGGGAAGAAGCAGAAAGAATAACTGAATTCAGCCAGTATTAAACCTCACTGGAATCCTGCACATTTAAACAGCTCCCCATTTATTGGATGGTCCGTGATGATGGAAATAAGTGCAACTGCAGACCAAGATCTTATTAGGCCCAGACTATGCAACTGCAGACATAACCCCTATAGTAACTGCTCGCATAGCACTGTGCACAGCTGTCAGGAGATATAAACGTGAACATAAACTGAGAGCTAATGGCGTGGCAGGATCTTGATAGCAAAAGCTGTTGTCAGTCAGATGTGATTCCTTCATAGCCATCGCTCTCGCGTGCTGGAGATTCCAGGTGGTGCTTGCTGCAGCTCCTGGGTACTCCTGGAGAGCCTGCAGGAGAGTGATGGTGCTCCCTGCAGAAAAACATCCTTTAATATGTTGGGAAAGGCAATGTTTGAATGACATCTTCTTTCCATGATCCTCCTGGTGCATCACACACAGAATCTATAGAATACAAAAATGGTTCAAACAGTGAGCTCAGGCTCAAAGTGGAAAGTCCTACTCCCCAGGCTCTTATTCAGCAATTCATTGGAAGTAGTAACCTTATTTTTCTTTTTCAAATTAGTCTGGTTGTCACCCTTTTGTTAGAATGTATGACAGTTTCAGTTTCACGCAAAATCTTTAAATCAAAAGGTTCCCTAAAACTGTTCTCTAGCTTTTGAAATTTATGTGTGATGCAGAATGAAATTCTCCAGTTTGTCACAATATGAGACAGACTGCCTGGTATTAATGTTCCCTTCGACCTTTATAACATCTTGCACGGAAACACCGCTGCCCTGGAGGGAAAAGCAAGACTACCAGCAGGTCTTTGCCATCTAAAATGATGTGAGTCAGTAGAGCATATGTAGTATTCCCAGAAAGTACTGTCAACAGGAGATTGGGCTTCCAGGAATTGTACTGCTTAGAGCACAGGGCTCCAGGTTTTCTGATATTGCAAGTCCATTCCATAAAATTAAAGGTGGAATTTCTTTAAATTATATAAAGCTGGATAGAGTTAAAAGTATATAAAAAAACGTATACAGTTCAAGAGAAAATGGTCTTTGCTGGCCCAGAGCCTGTGGGCAATATCTTCCAAGGAGGAATGGCCTAGAAAAATCAAAATCCCCCAAATCTGTGCCACTTTTTCAGGAAAATGAATAATTTAGCCCAACTCATCTCAACTACAAGCACTCAGTATATCACCTTCTTTGAAAAAGGGATAATCTTTGCTGGATAATGACAGCTTAGGTTACATGTAACAGCACTGAATGTAACCTTATCTACTTCTTTTAGGATTTTGCACAAGGTTCAGGGCCTTGAACTTTCTGCCATGAACAAGTCTAAACAAGCCACAGCAGAGTTAGGGCACTGAGACACTGAAGTCTCAGCATGGCTGAAACTCAAGCTTAAACAAATTTGTCCACGGGATCATTGTTTCAATGCGTGTCCTCAGAACCAGGGTATGCATTGTCTATGCTGAGTGTGTTCAGGGCTTGCTTTACTTTTAGTCAGCTACTATAGAAATGGTTTGTTGTGAAGAATCTTATATTTGACTGTAAGCTGGTGCTGCATCCAAAATTCCTGGCTGTATACCTGGCTACATACTGGTTAGTTTAATCCTGCTTCTGTTCAGTTCTCAGTGTGCTCCTGTCACTGCATGGAATCCTCACCTTCCCACGCACCTCTTTAATTCAGATCGTAAGAAAATATTGTTCACCCTTTTAAATTAATGAATAGCTAAACACTCCCAAAACTTCTATTAGATTGAGTAAGAGCAGGATGTCTTGAGTAGCATGGACACACTCCATATACATGTATTTTCCAGACTACCCACAAGGCATGCCTGATGATGTGTAAATGCATTTTCTCCTTCTCTCCAAAATAAGCAGAATGGGTGCTTGGGAAATATTTGACATCTTTTCCTCATTCATCTGTCTGCATTATATTACAACAGTGACCTTGAGTGACAGTTTTAAACTATAGCCCATTCTTCCTCTAAGAAGAATTATATTTTTTCCCCTCTGCTTTGTTAAAGAAACAAAAACTGGAAATACTATTTAAAAAAAATGTTCCGTTTTCCTTAGAAATTCATAGTTGTTCAGTGTCATTCATCACTCTTTTTTTCTGAATGTCACCTTCTGCTTAGTTGTATAGGATACAGCTTAGGACACCAAGTATTTGGAACTAGTTCATTTATGTGAAGTTTTTTTCTTCCACTCATGACTACTTTATGAAAATCTGCCCTTCCTAACATAATTAACTCCCAAATAAGCTTCATTTATACCATCGTGACTTCTCTGGGGAATATCTGGTCTTGGTTCCCTGGAGAGAATAAATGATAGTTGCAGGGAAATGTTTATCATTTATTCATTCTCCCTCCTCTCTTCATCTTTTTCAACCTTTCCTAGATATCACATGATAATGATTATGCAAAATCCACTGATTCTAACTGTAATCAGGGAGAAAGAAGATGAAATATGAGGAGTGTGAAATGTGGTTTAATTTCAAAGAACTACTTTTCTCATTTCCAAACACATATTCACAATAAAATTAAATTATATGCACCCTAAAAGTAATTTTTTCTGCCAGAAGGGAAAAAATTCCAAAATGCTATCTAACAGAGTTTCCGCGTGTTTGCTTTCCATTCTTTATATTAACGTTTTGCCAACAAAAAACCCCCAAACCTAAATACTATAATACCCTCCTTTTAAAAAGTAATACATTTTGGAAAATACAGTGATTGCTGTCTACATGACTATAAGTATAAAATCCCATAGTACAGTCTGGACATCACAGGCAGCATTACAGTTTTATTCAGATCATGATACTTTCTTACAATCAGTTCAGGGATTATTAGAGAAAATATCTGGGATCAGTGTAACTTCTGATTTCACCAAAGTGTGATTACATTCCATTTATCCTCCCTTCGTGTTGCAAAGTGGCATGAACCAAGACTAGTCAAATTGCAAATTGTGCCTTTGGTTTCTTTGCCTTATTTGGGTTCCTGTCCAGTGAGAGAAAGGTCCTTCCGTCTGGGAAAGGACTGACCAGTTAGGCCATACCAGACCTGGCTGGGGATAAAAATAACAGCCATACTCTTTAGCAAGGCGGTCACTCAAACTTGGTCCTTTCATCTGACAAAGCTGGTTGAAATGCATCATTAGACAAAGACAAACAGAAAGCTTCACCATTTTAGCAGGTGTTCTCTGTGAAAACATTGCAAAAATAAGGCAGGCTTTTGATACCACCCTCTTCTGTTCTTCTGAGGAGCATTGCAGGCACAGTTTTGCAGTCTGTATCTCTGTTTCCAATTAGTTTCGACAAAGGCAGTGACAATAGCCCTGACCGAGGGGTCAGAGCAAACGCCAGTTCGGAGCTTCTTGTACTGATTTAAGCCAGGCCCTGACCCCAGGGCTTTGAGTTCAGTGTTTTCTAGCTTCCTTCTCATTTTCAGTCATTTCCTTGGAGATTGCCTGGGTGAGATAGGAGGCCAGGGAGGCTAGATAAACAGATTATTAAAGCAGTTGTTTTCTAACGCAGACAAGAGTTTGAGTGCAAATGCTTCCTTTTTTTTTTTTTATTCTGCCAGATTCCTGGGTATTATAGAAAGAATAAATTGACTACCTAAAAAGCAAATCATAAGACAAATATGTCAGTTTGTGAGATAGCTTTGAGTGCATTTTATGTGACTATTTAATGCAGCTCTATGCTATTCTTCCTGAGCAGATGCCGAAAAACATACAAAAAGCCTCTATTTTCAAGGTGTTAAAGTGAAATAAATTCTTAGTGTTATTGCTTGTATCAGGAACCAAATTTTAGTTTCCTGAGACCAATGTCTCTCAAAAACTTAGTCAACCATGACTAGAAAACAAGGTCATTATTTCTGCTCTTGTAATTCTGATTTTGAATTGCACTATTACTTCCAAGCTACAGGAAACAAACCTGCATACTTTGTTTCTACCGTTGAACGGTTTGAAGGCACAAATTACCTCCCCTCTGTACTTTGTAGGAAGATTTTATGACTTACTTTGACTGAAAAGAGGATAGAGATAACTTTGAGAGATATCTATTCAACTGGTATTGGCATAAAACTATTATTATTTGACAAATTTGAAAAATGTTCATATGCAAAATGTTTGCATTCTTACAAATGAAAATGTGAATGTTCAAATGAAAATCCAAAATTTTAATGAGGAGAATTCTCCAAGAAAATACAGATACGGAGAAATTTTATGTTTCAACATGAAAATAGCATATTTTCTTTAAAACAATTAATTTATAATATCCACCATTCCATCAAGATCAAAACAGAAAGGCTAAACCAGAATTTAGTCTTGATTCAAAAGGCAGAATATGAAAATTCATTAAATTATTTGTGTATAGTTCAGATTTAGTTTATCACAGATTAAATACTTCAGGCATTCGTACTGATATATGTAAAAGTGAGAATTTTACATACCACATAAAAGTGAGACATTTAGACCAGGTTAGTCATTTCAGCTCCTTTAGTATTCAACAGAGTGTTATTGAAAGCACATACAATTTTTTGCAAGAAAACAAAGAGAGAACCTACTTTCCAAAAAACAGTATTTCCTTTATCTGAGGGTCTGAATCAGAGCTTAAATTAACATGACGGATTTATTTTTTTTCTTTTTTCTTTTCTTGGATAACTCATTTAAATAACCAATATTGAATTCCAAGTGGATATGTAAAGTTAACTTTCATTTTCATGAATATTTCTAGTAGTGAACTTAGGGTTTCAAACATTTCCAGGTATAGCCAGGGTATAATTACCTCATGTGCAAACATTCAGGAAGTTTACAACTCCATAGTCAGAAATTGTGATGTTTCTGAAACATCTTTCCATGTGTTTTTTCAAAATGCTCTTTTTAATGTATCCAACCGCTATATAAAGGCATATGGAAACTATGTTTTAATAATGTAACCCAGATGAACTCCTCCCAGGTGGCACAGATGCCCGCTTTCAAATTCTGCAGCAGCCAAAGGGAGCTGGCAGGGTCCTGCACCTCAGCGCCTGAGATACAAATTGGTGCCAGCAACACTCTATGATTTTTCAGACCACCAATGACAAGAAAAGGCCACGTGTAGAATTATAAATGTTGGAAAACTCAGGAATAACTAAGAAATCCAAATTAAGTTCATGCTTCTATATTCCCGTTATGAATAAGGAGAAGAGATCATGCTATGCTAATGCATGCTATTTAGATTCTGAAATGTCTGGACAGCATTTTTCTTCCTCTGCTATTTTACTTTCTATTTTCACATGATTGCCCTCTCAGATTTGTGCTGACATTCACTGGAAAAAGAAGAATAAAATATCATGGGAAAGCCCTTGCTTACTAAACTTGAAGAAAAACCTTGAAGCCCACGGATTTGTTTGTTTTACAATTGCTACACATCCAGAAATAGAAACTCCTCTTAAAAGTGAACTAAACCTTCAAACCTGGATGTTTGTCAGTAACCGTTTCTCTTTATTATTACGTTGTTATCCAAAGACCTAGCAGAGTTTTTACCAAGACTTCAGGGCTGCCCAGCAACTGAAACCTTCTTCGCAAAGTACTTCACTGAGGCAGAGCTGCCTTTGCCCTGCGCTGCCAGGCTTCTGACAGAGAGGTGCCCTCAGTGGCTCGGACCCGACGGCCGGGCAATGCAGGGAGGGTAGGTGTCGGTGAAACCCTTCCCCTGCTGTAGCCGAGTCATTGCTCAGCACGCCCCTAACACACATCTTTGCAGCCCATTTCTGAAGAGCGTGCATCACACCCTCGACAAAAGTCATACCTGCTCTGCTAAAGTGAAAGGTCTTCCGGACGATAATCCACTTGCACTTGTTCTGCAGCCGAACACTCAGCTTTCTGCAGGAAATAAATGACCAATATGTTTTCAAGCACTGTGGTTCTTTTTACAGCACATCCTCTCTAATTCACAGATTTCTGCATATTGCTGTGCTTCTGTTATGTATTGCTATGCTTTTGCTACATATTGCTATGCTTCTGCACAGCTACCATTATTCCCAGAGCACACTCTCTTGTCCTCCCTCGGCAGAGGAGAGAGCCCTGCTCTGTGGGTACTCGCACAGCCGGCACATCTCGGCACATCTCGGCACGTCTCTGCATGTCTCTGCACATCTCTGCACCACAGTGACTTGATCTCACCTGCGCTTCCACTGTCTTACATCAAAATCCCAGAGAACAGGGACTCTTTCTACCGCAACCACAGGGTAATTGCAGCGCTGCCTCATTCCCTGAAACAGTCCCCAGGTCTCTTCAGATTACGATCATATCCCTGCCAAGCTGATTCAGCTAATCAATTCCCAGCGCAGCGATAGCTAAGACACTGGCTGCACTCCTGTATGCAGGGAGCGCTCTGTGCCTATTGCCAGCTCTGGAGAAGCAGGGTCTGTACTTTAATTAATTTCCTGAGTTTGTATCGCCTACTTCAATCTCTTGGAAAGGCACAAGGCAACCTTAAAAGTGAATTGAAAAGGTGTTTTGTTTGTAATCTGTTGCTGAGATACTCCTCAGTATGCAGCACTGAAACTTATTTCAAATAAAATGTTGAGCTTTTGTCAGCTGGAGACGTCAAACAACCAGCGCATACTGCTGCAAAGGCAGTGGAAGGGCTGATTTCTCAGGGATGCTTGTCCTGTGATTTCAGTTAGCAGTCATTCAACATATCTGAAAAATATTGAGCCTTTTAAAAGAGCACAAGCTGCTTTCTGATCCTGCTGCTGATGTATCTTCTCTTCCTTTTCTTTCCATCAGCCAGGCAAAAGAGATCCTCTCGCCCCTTCCTGCTGAAGCAGGCAAAGCATCAAGCCTTCAAAACCTGCCTGTGACCAACGGGGAATCTGACACAAGGTTTACCCCCCGACAGCTGCTGCCCCTGTTGAAGCATCCTTTGCAGAAGGCACTGGAAGAGAGAGAGCCGCGTGCAGGAGCCTGCTCTGCTGAGCTCCGGTGCTTTATCTCAAATCACAGCCTTTGTACCACAGGAGCTGCTCCCCAAGCTCTTGCCCTCTTGAGAAATCCTGTTCAGTAACGTACACTAAATGAGTGCAGGTTTCCTGATAGTGACAGCCTTTTCTAGGAATTAGAGCTGAGGCTATCAAAGTTATAATTCTTCACTTAGAGAAATTTGATAAGAATAATTTTTTGGTCAGGTCTGGTTAGCGCTGATTTGCAGACAGGAGTGAGTGCTGCAGGCAAAAATCTATTTAGATGATCTAACTCACGGGCAATGAAACCTGAGGCTACATGAAAGCTAAATCTAGTCTCGTAGACAAATAATATGACATGTGACATGCAAGTTGATTTATGTGGTTCACTTAAATTTAGCACCCATTTACACGTATTTTTATATTTCTGGAATAATTTAATAAAACTAAAACCAGGACACAGTAATCTACCTTGTGTTAGAATTATTTTTTTTCTAACACTGTTCTCCCTTTACAGGTAAAAGATGTCTGAGTGAGGAAAATATTAAGAAAATAGTCTTGTAAAAAGAGATTAGTTAAAGTGCAAGAGTTCCGAACTTAGCCAGGTCATTTCCTTCTCTGTACCTCAGTTTCCCCATCTGTAAAACAATACCAGCTTCCCCAGTGAAGCACTTTGAAATCCAAAGGACAGAAAGCTCTGATGGTACTGCCATCAGCTCTGTTTAATGTTAAGCCAGACAACAGTTAATTCATCATATGGGACTTTTTTAAAAGGCTAATATTTTCTCCTACTGGAGTAGACAGAGGTTTTACTGTGAAATGCAGTCAGAATAAAATTAGGCAAAATGTTGAAGTCCAATGTCGTGGGCAGCTAAATACCTACTGAGTTTACATACCTTCTTTCAGAAGCTGAAATTCAAACCTTCAAAATTTAATATCTGACTATAAAAAAGAATTAACGGAAATGTTCTATTAACTGCAGCCACCCTGTTCCTGTGAATGCTGATGACTAAAGGACTTTCTACATTTGCATTCTCATAATTTGTTTGAAACACTTTACTATTTTTTTTCAGTATTGCCTCTCTGAAATGTCTTCAGGAGTCACACGTTATTTCAGAAGAAAGTTGGGAGCTTTGAATACAGCAAGTGCCTGGAAGGAGGTGATTTCAGAAGCGCGGAGGCCACGTTAACTGGAGTTGTTGCTATTTTTCCGTACCACCCCCACTACTGTGGGTAAGTTCCCACCCAGACCTAGATCAGCAGCCAGATTTGATGACATAGATACGTAGTTATTAATACAAAGTAGTTGTATAAAAAATATGAAAATAAACATCCAATAAAATAGAGGCAATGAGTTCCTGCGGCTTAACAGGTCACACAGGTTTGGTGACCCAACTGAATGCAAAAGGTCTGTGTGAAACTGGCTCCGACTACTGAACATACAGTCATGGTATTGTAATACTGAGAAAAAAACCCACTGTTTGAATGTGAATATTGTTATGAATATTTTGAGGCTATCAGTCTCCACTGTGTATACACTGTTTTGAATGTGCTTATGCAGGTATTAACTCCTCTTTCTGGTTGCTGTAGGCATCACAGTCCCATACAAAAACTCATGCAAACATGTCTTCGGTAAATATGATTATTGCCGTGATCTACAAACCCCACATATGATTATAAACTTTCCTGTGGTCATGATGGCAGTGTTGCCTTGGCTCTGAGAAGAGGAGAGACACACTCTGAACAATTGTAAAAGGCAACATGAGCTTTTAAACCTATGGGAAAAAGTGATTAGAGGGAAAGCCTTTGATTCTTCAGTAAAAGTTAACTAATCTGAAGGGGGAAATAAGACAAGAAAATGAAAATGAAGCTGAAGCTTTATTTGAGATTTATGGTACTATCTGTACTTAGCAAGGGTCTTGCCATTCCAGTACGATACACTAAGCAACAGCATTTCATTTCATGCACTTGTCCTTTGTCTCAAGGACAAGTGCTTTTCCCTAAGTAATAATGCCATTGTCGCAGATCAATTGTTTTCTCTGACAGCTTCTTATTTTTTTTCCTTGGGGCTTTGGACAGGATGACTAGACAGAAATATTTCTGTCAATTTCATCTTTCCTGTGAAGCCTTGATAACTGTTACAAAGTTGATAGAAAACCAAGATATGAAAGACAGACTTTTTATTTCTCTCAGAAAAAGGTGTTTGGTACAGCAAAATACAGTTTTTTTTCAGAGTGAAATCACCCCTGCTCAGGTCTGGTGTTTAGTTTTTGCTTATGTAATTTATTAATAAGCTGTATTAAATATTTGTAAAGCTTGCTTCTGGTCTTGTGCTTCAAGGCAATAAGGAGAGAAAATGTTTCCTCTTCTCACGATTTTCAACAGGTTTTGGTTTGTTTGTGGTTTTGTGTTTTGTTTTGTTTTGTTTTGTTTTGTTTTGTTTTAATTTGAGTAGTACTTCATTCCACATGTTGTTTCAGTTGTTTGACTTATTTCAGAAGCTCCAGAGCTGAAACTATTTTACCAGAGTAATACAGCTTGCTAAAATAAGTGAATGCTAATATACAATCTTAGAAATTAGTCTAGAAACTATAGTCTGAAGAGTGGAAGTAATTTAAGTGCTTCTGTGCCTGCAGCTTTTCAAAAGCTCTTGGGGAGTTAGATGAATGGGTTTGGTGTACAGAGACCTGCTTCTCATGTATAGGGATCCCCCCTCTACCTAAGCACCATCTGAGCCCCTGGTCTTCCACCTCCCTCTCTGCCGAAGGACCATCCTCTTCTCTGTTACTGCTCTGGTTTACGTGCTGTCACTGCACAGTTTTAGCTCAGAAGAGCACTAAGGGTGATTCAATGGCTGACCAGACCACTTGCCCTGTCGCTCAGGACACTCTCTAGGGCAGAAGAGTCCTTTCCTTACCAGCCCAGCATTTCTCCCATTACAACCTAAACTCAATAGAGACAAAATCACTGGCGATTTGGGCTTATGGCACAATACTCAGGCTCATCCTGGAGGATTTGCTTGGGGACCTCTGTCACTCATGAGAGTCGTGTCTTTATGTGAAGCCCACCGACGTCAGTGCCCTGCAGCTGCAGCTCTTGGCATCCATCATGTTGCCCTCCTGGTAGCCCCAGTCCCAGACATCAGGCACCTCCCTGGGGACTGGCCGAGGCCAGACTGGGAAGTGGGCCCATGAGTGAACCTGGCTCAATGGGGCCCAGGGCTGGGCCAGGCAGGGCCGTGGGGAGCTGGAGACCATTCCTGCTACGACATCGCTGGGGCCAGGGCTGATGGCCTCAGCGGGCTGACAAGGGGTCCTGGGCCCTGGACAGGTGGGGGGAGCCCCAGGGGGCAGGAAGGGGCAGTAGCACCTGCAAATGCCCTCAAGAGTCCTGGCAGCATCTTGCTATGAGATTGTCTCAGAATTAAATACCCCTGAAACAGGAGACCTGCCTCCAGCAGTTCACACTGGTAATATGGGCCCAAAAATGTTTGTATTTGTGAGGCTTTAAAGGTACCAGCTCTGGAGGAAACCTGGAATCAGTCCTAGTCACCAGTTTTCACTCCCAGGTGGTCAGGACTTCACCCATAAAGGCAACACCACGTAGGAGAACCCACCAGCAAAGGTTCTCTGAACACAGCGTGACCACCCTGCCCAGTGTTGCTTTGCTTTGACACTCTGTGGCCAAGGTGAGGTTTGTCAGGCCTTTGAGATGGCCACGCACACAGAGGGGAGCTCGGCATCTGAGTCCAGACTCCAAGTACGTCTGCTGTTGCGGATGAAGCATTTGGCAAGGGTTTAGGCTTGGAGTCCTGGCTTGGATCCATCCTTCCTTCAAACATGTAACAGTTTCACTGAATGAAAATCCAGGAGGTGAATTCTGCTATTTTTACCTTGACATATCAGGAAAACATTTATGCAATTAGAAATGTTACTACATTTTCTCATAGACCATAGCATCCTGTGAGACTCATTAGCAAAAGACAGAAACCTCCCTAAAGACTAAGTCAAGAAGAAGGATGAAACATTCTCTTTTTTTCTGCTTGTTTCCAGTGATTCAGCTGGAAATTTATCAAGTGGCAGGAAGATACAAAAAGGTGAGAATGATCCAGCTGTTGCATAAACCCCTGTTAGTGGTGAGTTGGTAGTTGACACTGGTAGTGTCTTAGCTTTTATCGCTTAGAATGTACACTTGTTCGTTCCCTCTCTCATGTACACATGCCTGGAGCCATGTTATGTGCAGCTGCCAGGTGAGGCCAGTATCTAGTCTAGACTTACATGGCATCATGTGTTTTTCTTGAAGGGCCTGAAAATGTTCAGCCCCTACCACTCAGAAAAGAAACAAGAAGAGTTTGGCTTTGTCTTCTCAGTCTTTAAGAGAAATAAAGTGCACAAATGTGTATGAAAGTGATTCTATACAGCATCTGTAGTTCTTTACTCAGCAAAAACTTAGGTTTGATTTAGCCCTGAAACCAATTTACTACTTATCTTTCAAAAAAAACAATTAGAAACATCTGCAAAACGGCGGGAATGCTGTATGGAAGCCACAGGGATAAAGAAACTGCACCAGCAGCAGCAATAAGTGATAAAGTCCATCATTCGCTCTGAAAAAGCATCTTTGAGTGTCTGCTTGCTCTCATTATTTCCCTCCTCCTAGAAAAAAAAAGAAACACATAGCAAATGCATTTATCATCCCTCATAAAAACAGAAATGGAAGATTAAGATAATGTGATTTTGTCCACATTCCATTTGATACCAGCCAACGGATACAGCTCTGCAAAGAGATGCTCTAGGAGAAAGACAACAGAGAAAGCTACTCGCCGATTTCCTCAACATTTTTGATTGCTTATGAAAAATAAATATTTCATTACCAATCAGACTTGGTTTACAAATAAGGAAGAAAAAACTGAAAAATTGCATAGGGATTCTTAGGAGAAAGAAAAGACGGGTGGACTATGATCTACTTGGACTTTAATACTATAGAAATATCAGGAGGCAGTGAACATCTTTGTACAGTACATCTTTGAGTCCTCCAACCTGTTTTAAGTCACTTGTCATCTTACCCCTCTCTTTCCAGTCTGGTCTTAGTTCATCATTCCCCTTTTCTTCTTAGGGTCAACATTTGCTGGTGAAAGAGTGTGACAGCTAAGAACCCACCTCCAGTATTGCTCAAATTCTTCCAGCACTGGTCACCTTACTGTAGGCTGCCGTGCTGCCATGCGATACCAAAAGCAGTCTGCCTATACTAGAAGAGAGGTGCCTGATGATAAATGTCACCAAGAGTCCTGTAAAGGAGGGAGATTTGGGGAAAGTTATCTCATTGTTATTTATAAAAAATTAACTTGGTCTGCCTGTTTATGATCTGAGTAATACTAACACATTGGAAATAATTGCTAAGGTATGTGATTGATTATTGTTTATTGCAACCTTATAACTAAACATCCCCTCCCTCTCTCCTTTCCTCTCTTTCTGCTTTCCACAAAGGTCTGGAACACTTCTACTAAGATTATAATTTGTCGGTGATCAAGATTGAATCCACTTCATATTGAAGTATCTTGCCCTCAAAAATACTTCACAAGAAAAAAAGAAAAAAAAAAGACACAGTCCTTTTTTCCAAATGCATGAGTCATTATCCTGTATCACTAGCTGTGCTTTTGGCATTATGGATCTGTACACGAACTTGAAAGTCAGATCCACGAGTCAGCAGGTCCACTGGTTCCATGTGAACTCTTGATGACCACTCTCAAAATCTTTCTAGCTCCAAAAAGCAAGGCCTCTGCCATGTAGTTATCAATCCTTGGCACAAAGTTGGAAATAAAACCACTGTTATACTTCATACACAACAAAATTAACATCTTCCTCATCTTATATGTCTAACTGATTGGGATGGAGGACTGGCTCCAGTTAAAAGACAACAGCCTGGCTTCAGGTATGCTCTTGTTTTTGAAATCAAGCTCTTTTGTTTATTATCTCTTTATGCTAATTACATAGAGATATTGCCCAAAGGTATCCCAAAGTTATTAGTTTCAGTAACTATGGTTCCCACTTTTTCTTCTGACCCTTGAAAATTCCTACCATAGTACACAAGCCCACACTCCCCTCTTTTAAGACCAACTCAAGAAAACTACAGTTTACAACTTCTGTTCTAAGACACCAGAAATCTGCTCTCCTTTGTCACGAGCATCTGTCTGCTTGGGAAAACACACACTATAACTTGGACATCCCTTTCCTTTACTCACAGATATATTAATTTCTTTCAGCAAGTTCTCCAATCACATCAGCAGATCTTGACCAACCGAATAGGAGCAGAATTACTTCCCAGTCCTATGGTAACTAGGTAATTCACTCTCCTAGTTTCTTCTGGTCAGATTTTGTTTCAGAATTCTCCATCTGCCGTAAAGGTAGTGCTTTTAATAAAGATCTAAACCAGCCCCTTTCTGTAAGCCAAATTCTCTCCTGTCCCATCTCTTCCTTGTACCCCACATGTCGGTGAGTAAATCACAAAGGATTAAATAATTACAAACTTCCTGTAGCACAAGGCCAGCAACAAAGATGATTATAAGTAATCAGATTACCTGATCATACATTTTTCCTTAACTTGTTGGAGGATGAAGTGGTAACAGAGATAACATTTTATACCTCTTTGGTCTGCATCGCTGTAGTATCTGTGTGTTCTTACTTTTTTTTTTTTTTTTTTTCCTTACCCAATTTTTCTCCTGGTTTGAAAAACTACTTGTAAATGTTTGGAAGAGCTACAGAGCAGATGGTTCACAATTAGATCAGAGCGTTACCCTGTGTGGTCCCTTTCCTCTCTCCAAAAAAAAGAGCAGCTCTGAAACTAGCCATTAATTAGATCCAGGAGTAGAGTAGGATTGTCTGTGTGCTCTGACCAGTTCCACATTGACTTCAGTATGTATAGACTAGCTGTCAGTGACTTTAATCTGCCTTGCAATCCATCAGGGATTGTTTCTTAATAGGAGGATAATGTAGAGGAAGTTCTGCCTCATGGTAATATCATATTTAGTCCAGAGCTACAGTATTGTGTAGGTTGCTTAAGTAATTGCCAGTGAATTCATCAAGGGAAATGAGAAGCAGTAAAAAAGGACTATTCAACATAAAGTGAAACTTATTTAATTTATGCTATGCAAATTACTTGGCAACTTTTTAATTATTTTTTTAATATTGGTAAAATTTTCTCCAGATGTGGTTTAATACATGGAGCTTTCAATTTAGCAAAAAGGTACAGAGGGAGAGGTATTAGGAAATGTAAGGCTATGCCATAGCATAATAGAAATATATTGCACCAGAAGGGGTCATTCCCTCCTGTCCTCTGTGCTGAGGCAGCACACATAAATCTAGAGTATCTTAAAAAATCTATATTTTCTTTAAAAGCTTTAGTGAAGGAGATTAATAATCCCTTTAGTTGAGAGATTTCTCTTAACTCTCAACTCATAAATTCTAATACGAAGTTATGGCTTTAGAAGATTTCCTTAATATCTGACCTAAAATTCTATCTTTAGGGGGAAAAAAGAGGAGAATGTAGTCTTCCTTGTAACAGATTTTTAAATTTTGAAAAACTGTAATCAGTCTTCCCTTTTTTAGATTAAATAAAGCTAAATTAAAGCATTCAAGCATTCTGTTACTTTCCCTGTGCTGCAGAAGAGTATCTGAAACCCACCACAGTTCCAGTTTAGACATCACTAAAACTTTGTAAACATGAAATATTGTCCTGTGGTTTGCAGAAAACATTTTTGTCCAGTTATTGTATCAGAAGATTTGCCTTATTTAAAATAGTATCACATTGTAGATCATTGTTGGTCTGCTGTCCGACATACCTCCCCCACTTTTCTTGTTAAATTGCTGCCTAGACAGGTTTTTGAATCTTGCCTTTAGGCATCTGATTTCCCCTTTCTGGATACAATGATTTACACTTACCTTTTCTGAATTTCATTGTCCTGATTTTGAGTCATTTTCCAGTTTAGCAAGAATTAAAAAAAAAAAGCATTTAATCCTTGCCTCCAGCCTGCCACCCTTCCTCAGCTGGTATCATTTTGCCAATTTCCAAGCTGCCAGTGAAAATATTAAATAGAACCGGGCTCTGGACAGACCAAGTTTGGGTCACTCCTGAGGGTCCTGCCAGTGTGAGAGCGTGTCGCTGACAACTCTTCTCTGAATACGCTTTTTTACTGCTTTTAGTTTCAGATCACATTGATCTTATCTATATCACGCTTCCCTAGCCTGTTTATGAAAAGAGGATGTGGACAGTAGGATCAACTGTTCTCTCCTTATTTATGCTGCAAAAAACACCCAAAATTAATTTGCTGTGGCTTGATTTGGTCTCAGCAACTTCATGGTGGGTGGATGTTTTATTTTGTTACTTCATTATCTCAGTGTTTACAACTTGATTACTTAATAACGACTTCCAGTAATTTTCTGACTATTTAAGCTAAGATGACTGATTGAGAATTCCTCTGGCTTTGCCATGTTCCTTTATTATGAAGAGGTACTTTGTCTTCTCTTTTGTCTTTCATGGTTTTCCAAGGATACTTGTGGTTCCTTCTGCTCAGTTTTGAATAGTTCTTCAAGTATCCTAGGATGAATTTCTGAGGTGTTGCTGACATGCGTTGTTCTCATTCACATAAATACTATGTGCTCTTGACCTACTCACAAAGTCTCTACGGCTGCCTGGCTTAGGGAGAACACTTCATTATTATCTTTAATTTCCTAGATTTCTTCCCCAAAGTTGATTAGCATCCTGAGTTCCCATTGAGGACAAAATTTTGGATTATTAAAGATACCTCACAAGATCTGGCCCCGCTGTAATTTCTGTCCTTTAATTATATAGTGCAAGCTTCTTCTACAAGCATTTGAATATCACTAGCCTCTATTGGCAGTGTTGGGAGGGGAATGCTTCCCATGCCATAGGTCTTCTCCCTGGTCTGTGAAACCACATCCAATGCCATTCTTAAAAAAAATAATTTAAAAATCCCATTATATTCTAGATCACCTGCTTAGAAGAATGTTTATTGGTTGTTCGTATTTATAATTTGGCTGATTGCTCTGTTTACCATAGCTTTTATGCCTTTCAAAAGTTATTAGATTGTCACTCTACTATGTTCAACCCCACTTAGTCATGCTTGGCTTAGTTCTATTAGCTTATTTGATGTCTTTGATTCTAAATCTTCACTGGCATGATCACAGCCTACCTCTTTTCAAATTATCACATTAATATCTCCTATTCCCCAGATTTCTATACAGGAAGTAATTGACTGTAATCAAGGGTCTGAATGTTTTTGTGCAGCTGCAAGTTCATCTGTCTGCCACAAAGTTTTTATTACAAACCAAGGAAAACAACCTAACAAAACAATTTGTTTTACAAGTTTTTTTTTTATGAAGAGCTGTTTCAATTTGAAAAGGCACCAGGTAAATTTAAGCTACACTCTCATGCCAATCATACATTACTGCCTCAAAAATTCTATCGTTATTACAAATGAAACATCTGCAAATACCCTGATAAAAAAAGTGAGACAACGAAAATGGAGTTTTGTTTTAAATTTTATTCAAAATTATATTTTAGACAAATTTCACCCTTTGAATCCCTACCATCAGATCTCATATTAAAAGAGGAATTTTCTATATTGCTTAGTCTCCTGAACATAAATCATAGGGTCACAGGTCAGATGAGATAAGGTTCTTGTTTAAATTTTTTATGTCCTTCTAAAAAGCCATTTATTTTCACCATATATGCTCACCTTGGTTTTATTTAGCTTACAAAGCGTGGTTGCTGATATCTTTGTGATTAGTTGGACAGACATCAGATGTACAAATTTTCCAATAAGTATCTGCATGGATTCTGACTCTTGTGTTTATGGAAAAAAGTTTTGCCATAAGCCGCTTTTCTGTAACCCTTTATAACGGAAAAAAAAAAAAAAAAGGAAGTATTTTTATTGTTTAATAAAGCAGTGAAGAAACACTGTGCAAAAATAAGCTAAACTCTCACCATCTCTTTGCAATAGGTAACTAATTTTTTCAGAAGAACAAAAGAGAGAGATAATCTGCCAGAGAGCAAGATGCTGATACAGGACACAAGGAGCCAGTGGCAAGTAAGAGGCATATGCATGGGTTCACTCTGCTACTGCAAAACGTTTGATATGCACGTAGAGTTATACATAACAAATTTTAAATCATTCTTGCATCATCAAGAACTCACAAAACTTCTGAAATGCCTCCTCAACACAAACAACAAGGAAATGCTTGTCTTATTGATCCCATTTTCTCAACGTCAAATTGTTAGTACACTGTGTGGAAGTCTGTTAATTTATCCACTAAATTATCCACTTCATACAATGAGGGACCCTTTCCTGTGGCTTTTCCGTTCCTCATTTTCCACCATTTCATGGGATGGGAACAATTCAAACAATTTTTTTGTGTGCCTGTTGTGCAGAAAGGTAGTTTAGTGGCTGGTTAAGACCTCCCATGGATTAGAGCTATACGGAGTTTCTGTGGTTTATTAATTAACGGTGAATTCTGTAGGAAATAGAGCACCAGCCCTTGGTCTTGAAGAGATCCACACAGTCTCAAAGTGTGTGATCCAATACTGTGAACAACCCTCACACAAGCCTTTTTTCGAAATGCTCTATAAATGATACCTTCCATTAAAACCCTCCAGAGCACTTCAAGTTTGCTAGTGTTGTGATCAGATTCCAAATGCCAGCCAGGTTTAATATTATTTATTTTTCCTGGCATGATTCCTAGGACTAAGTCCACAGTGTCCTTTGTCCTTGTTAGTTTGTCAAATAAGCATATACTGTCCTCTTTCTCCAAGGACATTACTTTCATGATATCTGTGACCCTTAGCTGCCCTTATTATAGGCTCAAACTTATTATTTTATGAATTATTCCTTAAATTATGGTAAGCTATTGACATTAAATAACTCAGTCATGAACCCAGAGCAATCAATTATTATCCTGAGAAAACAGATCCTGCTATATTTCAAGCTTCATCCTAACAGACCTGTACTTCATTAACTATTACTGTCAGCCAAAAAATATTTTTTTTCCATCTCTCACACCTTTATATTCCTCCTTGGTTGTGAGTTTATAGCAATGGACATTCTTTACTTATTTTCTTTGCAGTGGGAAAGCTCCAGGTCCTTCTTAGCTAGATGAAGACTGAGAAGAGCTATGGAAGATTAACAGAACTGAAGAACAGGCTGTTATTGAATGCTTCACCAGAAAAAAAAAAAAGTTGTTTTTTTATAGACTTGGCACTTATTACAGCTTTTTATGAAAAAGGATTTTCCCTAAAATTTTGTGTGTCATCAGGTAAACACTCAACAATTCACCTGTGTTGACAAAAAAAAAAAAAAAAGGAATTAAGAACAGAGCAGAGACAAAGGACAGAAGACTATATTGACCAAAATCACTGCGTGTCATAGAGAGTAGTGACAACAGATACCAAGTCCCTGTTGAGTGCATTGTTCTTTGGACCAGTCTGTCTGCCTGGCTCTTTCCCTTACAGTTAATATAACATCACCTTTGAAGTCAAATATTGCAACAAAATGTATTAAAATCACATTAAAATAATATTTCTTTTAACAGCATCTAGCTGCTTCACCTCTTGATGTGTTCTGTTTAATGAAATAACAAGGATGAAAAGTGTTAAATATTCTTCTAGGAACTTACATTTCACTGATATACTGAAAGACAGAACACAGTTTCTTTCCTATAAATCTCCCAGGTTTACATAAATGCAGCTCATAGATGGAAACTAATGCTTTATCCCTCCAATGAGGTTCAGTGATTTTAATAATTACTTTATCGCAGATATATACAGTGATACAATTTTTAGTCTCATGATATCTATAAAAAACAAATATAACTGTATAATGCTGGAGATAATAGGACAAAAAATATAAAGATTCTCAAACAACTGAATGAGAGCCTATTGTACACATTTATGTATATTTTATACTCTATTTACTCCAATTCTTTAGATATTACTCGAGGGCAGAATTTAATAGAGGTGACATGATTCATAGGATATACAAATGTAATCTTTCTTCAGAAAAAATAAATAAAATCATATTAAAACATCTTTTAGTCACAACAATAGGTGTTTGAACACGCCCCCAAAAAATCTCATTTCATCATATAACCTTTACTTGTTCGTGATGCTCTTGACTAGCTTAACAAAGAAAGTCTTCCTAGAAAATAAAATAGAACTTTAAATTTAGTCTTTTTGGTTATACATGTGAGCAAGAACTTAGCTAAATATAGCATACATTTCTTTCTATTTTCTCATAATCAAGAAATATCTGTAAGGTTCACTCAAGCTTTCTACCATCACCTGTTTTTCTTCAGTGTTTGCAAGCATTTTAAACTGGACACAATAAATTTTCTCTTTCTTTTTTTTTTTTTTTAAACTCATTTCATTGGTCAAAGGGATGAACATGAAGAAAACACAGTGTTAAACATGAAGAAATAGCAAAGATGCTTTCAAAAGTTGTCACTACTTGTTTAAAAATTCCCACTGAAGGTGGGAGTAGTAGTATCCACAGTGTTAACTGAGCCATGTTACTTTTTTTTCTTGCTAATTGTGTGTCTCACAGGGCAGTACAACTGGAAAATCCCCATAATATACAACCTCCTGTTCTGGAATGCAACCCAAATTATCCAGAAATACTTCACTTATATTAGTGCAGTGATCTTAGGCAATTTTCCTTCTGTCAATCTCTTTTGTACAGAATTAATTTCAAGAGGTAGTCAAACTGCACCTATATTATATCTTAACATAAGTGTGACTATATTAAGTTTTCTCCAGCTACTTAAAGGATTATCACTGAGTTATGTCAACTGGAGTCTGTAGTCAGTTAAAACTGTAATGGGCTTAATATACAAAGGTGTATTTATTTGACCAGATGCCAGTTCCTATATGTCTTTATTAAAGCCTTGCCCAAGTAGTAAATTCTGCTTAAATGTTACTATAGTTTCAATTCTAACATAACCAAATTAATTTTAGATTCATTATATTCTTTGCTCAATTAATGTGCAATCAGTTCACTCTGAAATTGAGTATAGAAAATGATAATGTAAAAAATAAAAAGCAATGTTATAAATCTAAAGACGTCACACTTAGGGGGTTGAGGAGGATATTACTGAAGAATCACCTACTCCTCTCTGCAGTGTTTCTTGAGGGGCCTTTAGTACTTAAACGTGTACTTAGCTTTCCATTAGAGAGAGATTTTATTCAGATGCCTCTGTCTTCTGAAATAGTCCTAGCTGTTGGCTGCAAACCCCCCTGTGCACTTTCCAGTGCTGTTCCTGATGGTTTTTTTTCGGGTATCTTTGTTTCTTACATGGTGAAATATATGATTTGTGCACTCTTATCCAGTGGAAATTGTAATAGTAAGCTGTACTTTTGGCATTTCCAAGCATTTGAGCACCAGACTTGTCATCCAGCACCATCACTATCATATTTGATTAGAAATACTGAATATATTATTTGGTCACCTTCCACTCCCTTCCTAGCTCCCGTGAGCCACCTCAGCTGTTACAAAGGCTCCTGGGAAGTAGATTAGAGTTATGCAGGGAAAGGGTTTGGAGAAATTCATCGAGGAAGGCCAGCTATAGGTGCCTGCCTCCATTGCTGATGTATATGAGAGTTCATCTAAATGGAAGCAGAAGTGTTTCCAACAATCAGATTATTATAGTGAAGTGTACAAAAATATAAGAAAGTAGTGTGGCATAAAGCTGAAGAAATGGGATGTTTTGAATGCTGCTTCAGTAATTCATATTAGTACCTTCTTGTCAAGTGTTGTCAGGTCATAAAAATTCATATTTTTTCATTGCAGGAAACACTGAACTGTACATTTACTGGTAAAGGACTCGGTTCTGTTTGTGAATTGGTCTAGAGCCTAGATAGCTAATTTAAGACAGCGGATTTACTGAGAATTGGTAAGGCTGAGAGTAAGATGCTTTAGCCCTGGATGCTGTGCTGCCCATAGCCTTTCACGGCCCTCATTTGTGGTGTGATAATGGACTCCTGGGGGTGAGACCTGGACCCTTGGCCCCCAAGGGAACACTTCAGCTCCTGGCTGTGTACCTGCTGTGTGTGAGCCAGTGGTCGCCGCGCTTCCTCCAGCCCATCAGAAGGTTTCTGCTATCTGTTTCATATGACATCCTGGTTGAGAAACTGTGTAGAGCAGGCCTGTCCACAAAATATCAGGGTCTTGTAATTAAGCCACTTCAGAGGGGCAGGAGCAATTCTTCCTCGCTGAGATTTTCATCCTGAAACAATGTCCTGGAACTACCTGTGGTCTTCAGACCTTCTTTATGCAGCACCACCCAAGGAACTGGCTATTGTAAACAGCTTCTCCTGTGGTTAACACACTCAGCAAGGATGCATAAAAAAAAGTTTAATTTCTTCCTCTGACAAAGGGGAGTTAAAGCTCCTCTACTGTGATTGAAATAGTTGAATATTAATAGGGCCGTGAAGAGAGAACAAAAGGCCTTCATGAGGGTTAGAGCATTTACGTAGCTGTCAGGCCATGTTTAAATATTTTATAATAATTATCCACTGGAGCTGAGCACCAGTTCTACCAGGTGAATGACCTTCTCTTCTTGTTCTTGGTGAGCCACCCAAACTGCTTCAAGACCTTCTGAATCTAGCTGGCTAGACACAATAAAGACAGGGAAAAAATATGGAAAGTATCTGCAGAAGCGGGGTTCCTGAAGGACCGTGGGAATTCAAAAGTCCTGCTGCATCGCTTCCATGACTTCTTCCTTATTGATCTCCTTAAGCATGTGGCAGCAACTGTCTTTCAGCCCTCCGTTTTTGGTTTCCTGCCTCTTTTTTTGTGGAGAAAGGAGGTTGTAGCATCTCCTAACTTTCAGATGCTCAAGAACATAGACCTCAAGACAGAAAAAAGAAAATTTAATTCAGAGAGTTGATTTTTGCAACAAGATCTGTCATACACTTAAAATTGGAAACGTCCATAATTTATCTGATACTTAGGTACTTCCTTAAGTGTAGCTCAGATGTACACCTGATAAATGGATAGATATAGATGTTGGCATTTTTGCAAAGTCATGGAAAACCTTACAAATCTTGTCCTACTGTGCTTTAAGGACTCTTTCTGCTTCACTGGTTGCTTGCACGGGGCTAGAGCTCTAACGAGGAGGTTGGGAATGGTGGAGAGAAAGACCTGTTTTTTTCACAAAAACCTATATTCATGGATTGCCCTGATGCAAAAATTAGTTCTTCAGCAGAGAAAAGCTGGTATGGGAGAGCAGGGGTGAATCTTCTATGCTGACAGTGAGAGCACATGGATGTTTCTTTTTGTCCTATGCTAAAAACGGTTCCTTTCTTGGGACAGTAAGATGCAGAGGGGTCATACCTGTCAGGGCTTGCTTGAAGGCAGGGGTGAGACATCATCTGTGAGGTGTCCCAAAAAAGGTTCTAAAAATTCCTAGTAATGGAGCTACAGTCCTCAGGAGAAAGCAGTAATAGATAACATGGTGGGAAGTCATAAGTAGCTAAAAGAATAAGAGGAGCTACCGTATAATCAACAATGGGAAATGCGCATTTGCCATTGAAGGAAAACTCAAAATTTGCATTGAGATTGGAATTGGGCAACTGCCTGGCTCTATGGCGATGATGAACAAAGACAGCATTGGCAATTGTCATTTCAATCATTTTGACAGCTATGATTTTTGTCTAAAACTGGAAGCTACCTTTTCTCAAGCTGTCATTAGTGATTGTCACCTGGAAGAAGCACTTGCTTATCAACTGAGAACAAAGGTGATGTTTCCCCCAGCAAAGCCTTACTGGTGTTACCATGCTCTCATTGCTTCTGCCCTTGTCTACGCTCATCTTGTCATTTATCTCATGCTTTTTCTATGTGAGATTTTTTTCTTATCAGTTACACGGCCTGTGGAAAATTAGCCTCTTTTTAATGAGAAACTGTGGGAAGGCGACTGGAAAATGACTTCTCTTATTTTTGCCTTTTTCAGAGACATATTCTAGACCTTATGAAACTAGCAGTGGCATTTAACCCATTCTTCAAGCAAATAAGTAGTATGAATTTTAAAAACTCCTACAATATTGTCCATACCAGTGGTAGAGATCTGAGTTAGAGACAAGATGAGATGAGAGCCCATATTATCTGTGAAACAAAGTCACAACCTTTAACACAGAGTTCATCTAACAAGCCAGAGACATTCCTTAAGTTGAGAAATACACCAAAATATATTAGCATCTTCAATGAAGATCTAACACATCTATAAAATGTGATAATCGTCCTTCTTCTTTTAAAACATAACTAACAAACTGCAGTTCATTAGTTCACCACCTCCGTTTTATTAATCAGAGGCAAGCAATAAAAAAGAATTAAGATATTTAATTTTTAACAAATATGTTTCAAATTTCTTTCTTCTTTAGGCTAACTAAAATCAAAGAAGTTTGATTTGTAAAATGTAAGAAACCTACAAAACTGCATCAAGAATCAACATATTAAAAAAACTAAGGGCTAAAAGCGAAGAGTTTTCACATTTTGAATGTCACTGTCTTGCTAATAGCTCTTTAAACTGTGACTTCACAGCGATAATGCACTTTTTCAAAGTTACTGCCTCTGGCTGAATTCCATCCTGTTTCTTATTCACCTCAGTTCCCTAGCACTCAACTAAATAACACCAGTAACCCAGAGTATTTGAATTCCAGATGTGAAAATATAGAGATGGGTGCTTTTAGTCCATCATTTCCCTTTAAATGGTACTTATCAAGGGTACAACATTTAAGGAAAAAAAATAAAATAACTCAAGATAATGCACAACACAGTGCATACCACCATATTTTAATACATTTGGAACACAAAACTACAAGAGTTGAAGGAAAGCATTTTAGCTGCTGCCATTACTACCGACCATGTATTATTCACCAGGGCAAATTAGCCACGCTCAGTCCTGCACTTAACAGGTGCAGCTCCTTAATAGTTATGTGTTAGATACCTCACATCACATGGCTGACATTAAGCGTTCAAAAGTGCTCATTTGTGAATACTACCTAGTTTTCCTTCAGAAAATTACATGGATTGAAGAAAACTGGGAACTGAAATTCATGTGCAGAAAGATATAACCATTAGAGCAAAGTCGGAGACTAATGACTTCTAATCTTGATCCTGACACTGGTTTGTTCAACCTCCTTTGTTTTTTTTCCTGACCTGTAAAACAGGCATAACATTTTACTGAGATATTAAGGTCCTTAGATATAAAACATTGATGAATGTAAAAAAGAACACTGTTATATGCAACATACATCTCTTTCTTTATGGTATTTCTGAATTTTTCCCTGTGGTACATACAAAAAAAAATACAGATTTTTTTACTCAGACTATAAATTCTGACATACATTCACACAGAACAAACCAAAAGAGTTAGATTAACTTTGAGAGGTGGGAAAGAAGCTCATTCATTTTTGCTTGAACTGAAAAATAAATTTTACATCAATGACATATTGACTTGAAATGGAGACATGAAAATTGAGTCATGGATTTGAAAACTGACATGATTTTCATTTAATACATGAATAATTTTTTATAAATATGTTTGTGAGCTATTTTGCAGTCTTTTGCATCTAAATACCATAGCAAAACCATTCCTATGGGAACAGTTACTGATTGTCTCTCAGTGTTAAACTAACTCTGTATCTTAACAGGGTCCTCTTTTACATTATTCAGATGTGCTAAATCTTCCTATTTGTCCGTGAACTGTATGTCTGAAAACAAAGAAGGACATAATATTTTGGGTTTTTAGGAGCATAGTAAATAATCATTGAAAAGTAAGATAGGATGTGTAATGTGTACAAAAATGTGTAAAAGAACTTAAAAGCACAAAGTGGTGGCTGTACGCACATATATTCAACTGCTAGTACGAGCTTTGAACAACTGAATAGGACATCAACTCCCAACCAATGAATGAGTCCTCAGATTTTGACTGTGCCACCCCTGTTGCTCTGCTGCAGGGAAGCGATGGCAGCCTGCAGGGGGCAGAGATGCTGCCGCTCCCCGAGTTGCAGCCATCAGGAGCCAGGTGGGGGCATACCCTGGCTCGGTACCCAGCCATGATTACACTGTCTTTGCCAGAAGCAGTCCAGAAAATAGCCAGTAGGCTAAATATTTCAGACACTCCCAGAGGGCACTGCCAAAAAAACCTGTCAAATGTTAACCAGGAGATAATCAGCTTGTGGCCTGGCTTGGTCTGTGCTAAGACAGAAAGATGATAATCAAGTGTAAGAAGCCTGGTGAGGTAAGGGACCTGGGGTGAGGTTCTCCACTTTGATCGGCTCCAAGTTCAGTCTTCCTTAGTCCTCTGCAGTGGAGTCGTCTAATTTATGAAAGGGGAGTGAAATCCTTTTAACTGTTATGACATGGAACTCTGAATGTAAGCAGCTTCCTACATTCATTGCATGCTTCATTTCTGATAATTTATGTGGTGATACGGAGGCAAGCATTATGCACTCTAATGTAAGAAATTGATTTGTTCATCCTGGTCTTACTGAGACACGTAAACAGACCACACACCGAACTGCAAAACATGAACTGCTGGATGATGTTCTGATAAGTCATAAGCCTTTGTAATACGAAATTACACAGACCCCCACCAGTGAGTTTACGAATGTTTTCTAAGTGCCATAAAGCTTTAAAAAAGCGAGAATTAGGAAATAAAAATGCTATTCAAACTGGTAGAGCATTTTTGTACAGGTAGCATTGCTTGCCCAGTAAAACTGTGACAGTTTCTCTTGTCTGAAATACAATTCAGCTTTTTGGGTTGGTTTACTGCTGGGACCTCCCAGTTTTTATTCTACTTTCAAAGTTACTTCGTACATCCAACTAGAAACTTGGCACTTAGAGATGAAACATGCTCTTCATTGCTTGTGGCTCCAGGGATTCTCCTGAGGGGGGAAAAAAAAAAAAGGCTGCAAAATCTAATGAGTCTTAAGAATGAGGCAGTGCAACTTCAGGTGGTGTCTGGGACACAGTAGGGAGGTGTAGGGGACACTGATCTTCAGCTGCAGCTGAGGGATTCTTGGAGAAAACCCAGAGGTCAAGAGAGAGGTAGGCTTATGGGTGCCTATATTTAGATGATAGCTGTCAGTAGGTTCCCTCAGGTAACAATCTTACCTAGGTGTGGGGGGGCAGGGGGGGTAGAGGAGTGCTGGCAGGCTCTTCATTAGTGGAAATCCATGAATTAGGCATTTTGAGAGTCTTAGTTGGCCTTTGGCTCATGTGAGGTTATAAAATCCAGCACAAATTTGTTCCTTTGCAAGCAATGAAATAAATATTCAGTTCTTCAAAAGATTATAATCTTCTGTGAGTTCTGTATTTTCCCTCATTTTTAGAAAGATCTAGGAAAATAACACCAGAGGTAGAGTGAGAATATGTGTCTGGAACTAAGAATATTGTGTTGTGATAATTAACAAATCTGAATCTAGAGAAATTCGCACAAATGTAATAGAGAACATTTTACCTTCCTTTCTTCTCATCTCCCGGTGGCTTTCCCTCTACTGCACAGTGGTCCTGGCATTTTGGAAGCCCTTTCAATTATTGATTGAAATAAAGCAGTCCAGTTTGCCAACATTAGCGTCATATTCCTAAAACAAACTTAAAAAAAAATTTATCACATCTTTGCATTTTCATTTCCTCATTCTCAAGACTTGAGTTGCAGTTTATTTTAGGCGTTGCACTTCAGTTTTAGAAGCTCAGTTTATTGGACTTGTTGTAAAATAATAACATATGAGTAATACATTTAATGGAGCATAGAATGCCTTTCCGCATGAAGCATGGTTAGAATTGTTTTTGTGAACTAGATTGCTCAAACAATGCTGTATCTAATATACACAAGGCCTGAAAGTGGAAGTTGCTTATGCTATTGAAATATTCTGCAGTTGCTATCTTCATTTTTAAATACTCCGCTGACTGGGAGGGCAAGTGAAGTGTGAATCACCTGTTAAAACACCGTCTTCATTGTTCTGCCACATGTTTTTACGTGGATGTGAAATTACCGTTGTGGTAACTACTGAACTTTTCATTTTGATAACCTCTGTTACCCTCTCAGCATTTCTTTCCCTGGAGTACCTTCTAGTTCTTCATAAGATAATAATTCATATAATCTTAATATTCTGAGTGGAAAAATATGTTTCCAGGTCTGATTCTTGAATGGTAAGATAACACCACCATTTAAAATAATATTTCAAGTTCGGAGCAGATTTGAGCACGACGCTGTTTGCTGTTGCACAGCTGGCAGCAATCACAAGGAGACAGTAAGAAGGTCAAGATTCTCTTATTTTGCAGCTAGTATGCCATGAGTGATAGCTACAAGACTTGAGTGGAGCATGCACAGTGTACGTGCTTCTTTCACGTGCCTTATATGTTGGCTGACAGTGCTCACTTCCTCAGAGACAGTAAATCAGAGCAAAGCTCGTTCTACCTGGGGAAGGTCAGGAACACAATAATTCTGAACAGTTTTCATTAAAACAGTGTCAGGAGCAGGAAAACTGAGGATTTTACGCACCTCTAAGAGTATATTAGACTTGTTAGAGACACGTGAGCAACGTGAAAGTGTGATGGTTAGCTAAAAGGCATTTTTTTTTTTCATTGAGAAATGAGAATTGGCCATTGGAGAATTAGAAGCAGTAACTATTTTGAGAGAGGGTAATTTATGTGTAGTCAGGCGGTTGATCCATCATAGACAAGGTGCTTTAGGAAAGAAGTGGAAGCAAATAGCATAGAATAAGTAGACAGTAGGAACAATCCTGGATAACAAAGGAAGAGAAAAGAAAAATCCATCAGGATAGAAAGAAAAAGAAAACTGAAGATGGAAAATTAATTAGTCCAAATCAAGGTAGATAACCCACATTATTTGTGTTTTCTCTTTCAATAAACCAGACTAGACTATTTCAGTTGGAAGGGACCTACAACAGTTATCTACTCTAACTGCCTGACCAATTCAGGGCTGACCAAGTTAAAGCATGTTATTAAGGGCATTGTCCAAATGTCACTTAAGCACTAGCAGGCTTGGGGCATCGACCACCTCTCTAGGAAGCCTGTTGCAGTGTCTAACCACCCTCTTACTAAATAAATGCTTCCTAATGTCCAGTCTAAACTTCCCCTGGCACAGCTTTGAACCATTCCCATGTGTCTTATCACTGGATACCAATGAGAAGAGATCTGCACCTCCCTCTCCACTTCCCCTCCTCAGGAAGCTGTAGAGAGCAATGAGATTGCCCCCCAGCCTCCTTTTCTCCATACTGCACAAGCCCAAAGTCCTTAGCCGCTCCTCATAGCACATTCCTACCAGCCCTTTTACCAGATTTGTTGCCCTCCTCTGGACACATTCAAGGATCTTCACAATCCTCTTAAATTGTAAGGCCCAGACATGCATACCATATTCAGGGTGAGGCCACACCAACAGTGAATACAGCAGGATAATCACCTCTTCTGACTGTTTCATTATGTTGTGTTCGATGCACCCCAGGATGGTGTTTGCGCTTGTGGCTGCCTGGGCCCACTTCTGACTCACATGGCGCCTGCTGCCCACCAGCACCCCCAGACCCCTTTCTGCAGGGCTGCTCTCCAGCCACTCCTCTCCCAATTTATACTTGTGCCTGGTATTAATCTGTCCTAGGTGCAGAACATGGCTACATACATGACCTTAAGCCTTCCTTTTTCATCAGTACGTGGCACTTCCAAATACCCCGTCATGTTTGCATTGTTACAATATGGGAGTTGAGATGAATTAAATTGACTTCATGCATCCCATATTGTGCTTTCTCTGATCTTGTCAGCTTCAAAAGTGATCTAATCAAAGCATGAATATTACTTAGGAGCCCTTTAGTTCCGCCAGCCTTGTCCTCCTCTTGAAGAATTTCTACTATTACTAAACTCTGAAAAAAAAAGGTTTGATTTTTATTTAAGATGATTAAAAATAAATGCAGGTTTTCAGCTGTTGCTGAGTGTGTTTGAGGAACTTGTTGCTGAAAGAATCTGGAGAAAATATAACGTAAAGTAGATGAGGTCACTGATGCTTTCCTAGAGGAAATGAAGCAAAATAAAGAAAAACGTAAAACAATGTGATACCCAGGTTTTAGATGTAAACAGAATGGTTTAAGACTTCTAATAAGGTGATTCACCAAAATAAAAAAAAACCCTGGTGTGATGTAACTGACTGCTAATACCAGACAGTCCTGAGTCACACCTTCCTACCAGAAAACTGGATGACCTTATCTCTGGCTTAGGTTTAGTGTTCAGCTTTGACACAGAAATATCTGACACAAGAAGTATAGCTGTTTCATCTTTTATGAAATTAAAGTCCCCGAAACATCATAAGGAAAAGAAAAACTATTTTTGAAACTACATTAACATACTGAAGAAGAGAATTTTCTCACTATTTTTGCTCTTTTTGACTTCACACTCCTGCAATTAAAAGATCTTGAGGATTTAAAAGTAATGTTTTCTAGAAAGATAAACTATGTGCACAAAGGTCAGGTGTTCATTACTATGAGTTACTTCTAACTAGAAAAAGCATAAGAAATGAGACAGTGTGCAGTTTCCACAATATATAGTATCTATATTTCAGAATGCCTGAAAAGAATGTGCAAATTATGCGTACATCTATTCCTTTCAGAACTGATAGTAGTGAATAATATTGTGGGAAAAGTCATACAAAATGACATACAAGCTATGAAATATTTTTTCATATACAAGACAAAAAAAAGTATTGTTGTTTGAACAGGAGAAAAATGAGCTTCATGAGAGGTAGTGCCAGCTTCAATCACCTGTTCAATGAGCTTGCCCATCATGAAGGGCCACTGGTTACAACCCTGGGAAATATGCACTGTAAAAAAAGACCTATTTCATATAACTCTCTGCTGAAAATCATCAACCATTACTCCAGAATAAAGCAGACTCATCCACTTGATCTGGATATGCAAGAACAGATGTTTCCTAATTAGAATCTAATAGAAACTCATCAGCATTATGTATCTATTAGATTTGCAACAGAAGACAAATCCCTCTTTGATATCTCTTAATGTTATCAACCAAGTATATTAGCAATTAGGGCACAGAAAACTTCAGAAGACTCAGTGGTAAAAACAAAATACTTCTGTTTCAAAATGGTAGTAGGAAAGGAAACCTTTATGATTTCTTACCCAATATTTCATTTAGACCATATAGGCCTACAAGCAACATTAGAAACAGTGATTTCTTAGTAAACAGATGAAATATTGCAAGATATTAAATATAACAACTCCAACTCATCAGCATACATCATCAAGGGAAAATACTTTTTTTTTTTTTAATTTTTTTTTTAACCTAACCTAGAAACATATGTAGTTTTAGGAAACAAAAGTTTATGCATGATGAACCAAGTGACAATAACTGTGTGGAAATGTAAGTAAACAAGTATTCACTGGTGAATTAGAGGAACATCCTCTGCGTACACAGATGCCTGAGAGGCGGGTGAAGTGCTACTAAGGGTATGCATTATGCGCTTAAATGTCTGCGTTTTTTGCACTTTCTGTGTTGCATTCATTGGACTTGCGCAGCTGAAAACCATTTGATTTAACATATCTTTTGACACTTGTACATAACGGGAGGAATACAATCCGAGGGACCGAGAGATATTTTAGTGTGATTTGGTCAGACTGCATATTAAACCAACATCTACCCATCTTACTGCTGCTGCTTCTTCCCTTGAAGTCCATGCCCTGGAAATCACCATCATTATGTGCCTCTGGACAGATCCTAAATGTCTGCCCAAGGTGTGGTTTATGGGCTTGAAGGTAAAAGTTGTGTTGAATAATGGCAAGCATGATCTGGGCTAATAAATATCTCCAAATTGAATCTAGTATAGTATATCCCTGACAGATTCATAATGCATAACGAATTTAAGATCCAACAGATATTTTAAAATTAATTGCTAATGGTCAGATTGAATAACCTGATGCTCAGTTTGAGATGTATATTAATACTTTTGGCAGATCTACAGGCTAAAATATTAAGTTAAACATTTCCTCACCAGAATCTTGATATCTATACTACAGAAAGTAATATTTTAAAACTAGTGCTCCCATGCATCTTTTTGGTCTGTTTTTTTAAGTGGCAACATGAAAGGAGTAATGCCACTAAAATGAAAAATTATTGTATTAATAAAAAGCACATTCTTAAGGATATTTAAGAATGAAATTTAATTTTTTTAGTGTTCTTTACATGCAAGATATAAAGTTACTTCATATTTTGGTAATGAAAATTACTGTCCCCTAAGTCAACCTTACATAGGTGAAATCAAAATAACAGACACCTCCAAGCAAATATCTGTCTTTCTCTCAGACTGCTTTACAGTCCTTCCCTTTAAGGACAAGTTTTAGGATGTTGTCCTAATTCTGAGCAGTTGCTAATTTCCTCATTAATTTGGCTGTACAGTCTGCTTAAGATGACAAAAGGTGAAGGCTGTCTAAAGGAAGAGAATACTTTTCAAAGCAGTATGACATTCACAGTAAATACTGTTTTACTGTATGCCACCTAAAAATCTGGGGATAGGAAATCAGTAGTGATTAAATACCACGAACATAAATTTTTTCCACTAAACTTGATGTATCAAGCAGTTGCCATCATTTGCCCAGATTTCTGTTGCAAAGCTTTGTAAGGCTGCACTGCAGCGACTCACTCTTGAGGTGAAAAAGGCTTGGCTCACAAAAAAAGCTGCGTACGAACAAAGTATTTACATCTTAGTCAGAGTGGAGAAGTGAAAGCCAACACTCTTTACCAGCGCTGCCCTGCAACTATCTATCTTCTGCAGAAAATACAGCAACTATTGCGAGCTTAAGCTAGACAGGCGTGTGCTTTCAACCTCTCAGTGGCATGACGTTTGCTGTGCAAGGTGGCCTCAGTCTTACCTGTAGCAACTCCCATTCAGTGCCCCTTATCCATATCCACCGCCCCAAGCACTAGACCAGGTGTTTAGTCTCACAGGTCGTGTAGATCATGCAAAAGCTATTAACTTCCCTTCCAAGTACACTGGTGAGGCACTGGTGCCGCTTTAGCAGCGTTCACAGAAGATTTCTGGTTGTGATTGTGTTGCAGCAGCATAAGACGCTACTGCATGTGCCTGCATCCTCATTGCACCCTCCTTCTTGTCACTAGTGGTCCCTGCACCCTCATAGCCACCAGCAAAACTGCATGTGACAGTTACCCACCCTCATTCTGTCAAAGAGGCCCGGGTGAGTCTGAGCGCTTTCAAGAGGGAGGTTGCTGCTTGCTTTTGTTGGGCTTTTTTTCCCTTTCCCACAAAGTTCATTTGACAGCAGCAGGTTACAGAAGGCAACGTGTGTGGCAATGCCAGCAGATCTGACAGGGCAATAATCTCCAGTGGGGAAGTGGTGATAATTTGCTTAGAGATGTAGCATTTTATCTTCTCAAACAAAACCTTAGACACCTTATGATAGTGCACCAGCTCCTGCAGATTTGCAGGATTTGCTATTTGCAGACTGATATATTTCTGTCATTCTGGTATTCAGCTCTCAAATTCCCTGATTGCTTGAGGAGGTGATAATATTAAAAACCAAGAAGAATTACAAGCTAAACCTAGGCTTTTAGTGCTGACCCTTCTGCACTGCATTCCCTACTGTGTCTATTGCAGATTAACTTCTAGTATCTGATACTGAAATGATATCCGAGGCATAGGAGATCAAGCCAGAGTAGAGCCGTTGTGAGGGATTTGCTTTCCAGTTTAGATTTGCATGTGTAGGAAGTTTGTTGGGAATTGTTTTGTTTTGTTTTGTTTTGTTTTGTTTTTTTGAGATGCAGATCTGATATCTAGCTGTACTGCAGACAGCCTGAATCAATATGATGGTGAAACCCCAGAAGACACCATCCACACACTCATGGTCCTCAAAGCAGAAAGGAGGGCACTTTAATAAGAGTGAAAAAGCTTTCATGATGTGTCAAGTATGTCAGTTTTCTGTACAAAGTGAGAGCTGAGGCTTCACAGGGTAAATCAGTCCAAGAAATAACAAAGGGCTCTTACCAACTCTGGAGTGAAAAGAAAAAGCAGACAATCTCTTTCTAAAGCATAGCTTTGATTCAAGTGAATCAATTAGTAGTTAATCACATGCTTAATTTTAAAAGATTGAAATGCAAATAATTGCATAGTGTTACTTGAATTGTTTTTAAATAAACTAATCAAAATTCCTGTCTTGGATAAGAGTCTTAGCTGGTACTTCACGCATACCCACATGCATTTTCATACTTACAGTCCTTGATGCTCCCTCTGATCACCTTTGAGCAGGGTCTGACTGGCAAGATTGCACGCCCTAGTGAAAAAAAAAAGAGCACAAAGGACAAGTTCCTCTAGCTGTCCTTAACAGACTCTAGAAGCAAAAAGGAGAATTTCCTCTTCCTAAATCCAATGAGCATGCATGACAGTTAAAAGAGGGTGATGCGTTTGACAGGACCATTCCTCCCTCCTTTATTCACTAGGCATGGCAAAATTGGACAGTAGCATTGCACAGGTCCTTCATGTTCAGGGTATCAGGAAAGCGTCTGAAAAGCCACCTGGTGTGATCTCATTGGTGCCTCACCGTGAGCTGTATTGACATGACTCCTTCAGAACTCGCCCTCCTCAAAAAGCATTGCTTAGGAGTGGCTCAACAAATCACCCCCTGGAAAGGCATCCGCACTAACTGTATAATATCCTGATAGAGACTGGGCTCACACCCTCAGTTTTTTCAGTTAGGTTACACAGAGTTGTTTGAAACTCCCTTCTTAAGGTGTCACAGTTAACTCACTTTAGATTTGGAGTTACTCCACATAATGCCAGTCTTCTACTGAAGGTAAATTCTATGCTCTGTGTACGACTAAGGTATATCTGCGGAGTATTGAAAAAAGGAGACTTTCAGGTCTGGAAGAACTACAGGTTGTTTCCCATTTGTTGTTACTTTTCAGTTCCTGCTCAAGACTGGTCTTTGAGAAAGGACCAGTTTAAGAAACTGTATTGGTGTCACTAAACTACTCAGTTGCTGTTTTTCCAGGTAGTCAATTATTTGGTAGTTTAAGATAGATATGAATTTGCAATAAAGAGTTTTCCCAACATGATGTTAGTTTTACCGATAAATTGCAGATTATATTTACTAAAATGCTATTTGAATTGCACTATTTTACTGTCATGAGAAACAAATGCACTATAATACAGCTTCAAGAAAAGCATAGTATATTGAGGATAGGTTCACTTAATTTGCCTGTTAAATATCCATGCAAACTGTAAACAAATGGCGACCCGAAAGCCTCTGCATTATCTGCATTTCTATTTGGATTTAGTGACAATGACTTTCTGCTGTCAGTGGCATTTCTTTTAATTTATTTTATTGTTCAGGTTTGCTTGTCTTTTTGTCTCCCTTTAACTGACATGCTTCCAAAATTTATGGTGTTTTTCTTTTTTAGGAATGTTGCTAAAGAGAAGGTCTAATTTGAAAATGTAAACAGTGTTTCCCTAGCAGGCGTAGGCAATCACGTGAAGGGCAAGCCAGATACAGCTCCTGACAGAAAGCTGGAAAGCGCTGGTTTTAGATCCAAAATAATAAGAGAGTTTTCGCATTCCCCAACATCTTTGACAGGGGGCAAAACCTCTACTAGCTCTTTCCTTTACAGCAATCAGGAGGAACACTCTTTAGGTGAATCCCAGAGTTTTGTGGCTTTTGCTGCCTTAGTGTGCTGAATATCAGTTGCGTTGATGTACCACAACATACATATTGGTGACATTTAGAACGAGAGGACTAGAACCTGCTGTTGAACCTGCTGTTTTGAACCTGCTGTTCAGGAACGATAGAGCACCTAGAGAGAATTTTGGAAAAAGTAAGTGTACCATAGCCACTTGGGATTGCACGTAAAATACAAATTATTAAAACTTGGTGTCCTGACGACCATATATAACAGAACACCCAACATTCTCCAAAACCTGTAGCATAGAATAATTGAGACTTCAGACAAATATGCAGTAAGGTACAGTTCATTATGTCCAAAAAAACATCAGATTATCTAAAATATGTAGCTTTTTGTTATTTTTGGAATTGCTGGTCACTTTATATGCCATAGCAGAAGCCTTAGCATATATGTTATAAATAAAGTAAAACCCCAAAACTGTAGGTTTTTTTTTTAATTTTAAAGGAAAAGTTATTGACCTTTTTAGGTGTATATATGTGTATACTTATATATCACACACTGGCAGGCTAATTATTCCAATAATAATGATAATTCCAGAAGCCACAAACAGTGCCTTAGTTTTACAACCATCACCTGAGTTCTACTTTCAGGCATTTCAGGAATTGACCTTGTTCTAAAAAGAGTCAACATGAAGACTGAGAATCTTTTTTCGTATTTTTGAATTTCGTTAGTAAAGAAGCCTCTCAAACCTTCTCTATCCATGTTGATACGTTACCCAAACTGATATCATAGCTTGAGTGAACTGCATGCAGTCAGAAAAACATGTCTGATGTGCACCAACTTTCCAGGTACTACACCTAGTCCCTCTGTGTGTCACTTGCTCAGAGTGTGTGTGTACACATATATAATAACATAATCTGGTTTGTAGATCTGAAACAGCTGAGGTTCCTGGGACAGGGCGGATTTTTTGCAAAATAGTCAGCCTTTATTGGCAAAGGCAAAGAAACCTGATTCACTTCTTGATAGTTTCTTGTCTTCAAATGAGCTTGGCTTTCAACTTCTTTACTGTCATGGGATGGACAGTAGAGATCTTCTGACCGCTAAAAAGTTTTCCAGTAGCATACGCAATAATAAGTTAGAAAAGAGCTGATGTTTACTGGGTCAGAAGCTGAACTTGTGCCAACAATGTTGTGTTGTTGCAGAAAAAAACCTCGCATATGTAGACTGCTGTAAGTAGGAGCTGCCAGTAAGACCCACTGAAGCATTTTTCAGGACTGGCAGGACGCAGTAGGAATACTGTGTCCAAGATTAGGTAGTACATCTCAAGAGAGGAGCTGGCAAAGTGAGAAAAACCAGGGGAGAGCCAGACGAAAAAAATCAAAAGTGTTGGAAACACAAAATGGAAAAAAAAAAAAAAAAAGAAAAAAAAAAGAAAAAAAGAAAGAAGCCATTACTTAAGACTACAGAAGAGAATCTTAAGAGGACACAAGTTGTCTGTTGACAGAAGTGGTTTAATCATTGGTTTAGACAGCAGCAGGCAAAGATTAGATTATATGCAGGAAAAGCTAAAGCTTTTTTTAAAAAAAAAAAAAAAGAAAAAAGTGAGGTTGTGGTTACTCAGGTGGGCTGAGGGGACCCTCCTTTGCTGGATGGAGTATGCCAGGAAACATCTCACAGGAGCAGTGTAGATAGCTGATCCTGCATTTTGGCAGAGGGGAATAGCAGGTAACTTCCTGAAGTCCTCTGCAAACCTTGTTCTCTGTGATCCTCTGAATCTATGTCTTAGTAAGGAAAAAGTACAGAGGGATTGAACCACAATAGTGTTAGTTCTGATCTGAGGAAAGACTCGGGTTTCGCAGCCAATATTTCTGGCATTTGGCAATGAAGAAATCAGAAGAAAGAGAAGGAATTGCTCGGTAATTGCAGCCCAGAGATTGAGAAAAATAAGCTGTGCCTTATTGTGGCAGTTACGTACCTAGCCACTTTATCAGAAAATAGATTGTCTGTACTACAGGTCTCATTCTTAAAGTATCGTTATTACCCCAGAGAGAAAACTAGAATGATACTTCTGCGTGTCCTTGCAATTAATTCCCTTGCTATGCTGCTTACTCATGCCATCGGTTACGACTTGCTGCTAAAACTCACAATCACATTTCTACACAGCAAATTTATGTCACGTTAACACCCTCTCTCACACAAATATGCCTTCTTAAGCTGGCAATACCTGAATATCTTCATCAAACACAAAAAAACCAGCATGTGTGCTTCAAAATTCGTCTGCTGTGGTTTGTGGTTCTAATCGTAAGAAAGTGTTATTGTTTAAATGAAAAAATAAATTGAAAGATTTGGCAGTGTCTACTGTTGTTGCTCCTTTTGGTAGTTTTTCCTTGTCCAGTGCTACCAGCAGCAGAGACCCTGTGCAAGAGCACTGGTTTGATGACGAGAATACCTTTGACAAGTTGTTGGCAGGTGACGGGACGTGGCCAGGCAGCGGCGCTGCCCTGTGTTGGGGGTGGATGGCGAAACCCCAGGAAGGGGCAGGTGTAGCCTGATAGTGCTGGGGTCACACTTCTCATAGGGAAAAAGCAGAGATTTTTGAGTATTGAGAAGGAGTGAAGTGTATTGTCTGACAGACAGCTACTCACCTCTCAACTTTCAAAGAGTAAGCACACTCTCAGAGGAGAGGAGAGTCCTAATTTTTTAAATTCTCACGTTAGGGAGCAACAGAAATTTCTGACGATTAGTCTGTTTTAAAATGAAGGATAATGCAATAAAATTTCTGAGTAAAAGAACCATAGAATGGTTCAGGCTCGAAGGGACCTTAAAGATCATCTAGTTCCAACCCCCCTGCCATGGGCAGGGACATCTCCCACTAGACCAGGCTGCTCAAAACCCCATCCAAAAATTCTAAACAAACCCAAAAGGTGACTAAAAGTCACCTGTGCCTACTTGTTTGAAGACAAAAGTATGGCAGAAAGGAGGCAGTCACCTAGGGCTTTTTTGTTGTGTTGATCCTTAAATTTTGAATGGAAAATTGCATGTTGCATGTGAATATAAATATATGCATATTCAACAACATTATGCCACAAGATTTAAACACTTGCAATTTATGGGCATACTTTTTAAAGTCATTTTAGTCACTTTACCTCAATCCTGTCCTAAGAACATGTGAATTGAGGACAGCTGTGTGAAAATCAACACCTTCAATAAAAAGTTCATGAGTTCATGACTGGCAAGTTCAGCAACTACTTAACACCTTGCCCTCAAGGTACAAGAGAGAAGTGGTTTGAGTTAACACTTTCTTTTATATTGCCTACAAATGTCTTGAAGAAATTGAGTATGTTATAATGAGCTAGAAATTGGAACATGAAGTGAAGAACATGAAGGATCATGCACTAGTGTGTGGCTTAAAAACATTTCTAGATTTCTTTTTCTCTCATTTTTGGATAAGTAAACATATTTAATTTTTAAAGTGTATTGTATGTGACTACTTTATAACGATTTAATAATTAAAATGGAGAAGGAGCCATATTGCATAGAAAACTCAGGGGTATTTGTGGAAAATTGTCTCTGATTTCAGTTTTTTTTTAAATTAATTTGGCACAGTGTTTAAATTGCTGCTTCCTCTTATTTAGAGATGTATGATGCATCTTGGGGGAAAAAAATCATAATCATGTTGTTCTACTTTTCTTCTTCATAAACTTTACTATCTTTGCAATTTATGTTGCATGAGAATCCTTCCTTGTATAAGTTGATATCAGCTGCTGACTTTCTTTTGATAGATCAGTAACTTTTCAAAGCCAAAATATGAGTGAAGGGTGCATTATCTAAAAACCTATTCAGAAAAAGGTGTCTCCTCAACTGAAAGTAAAGCCCACACATTAAAAAACATTCATGATCATAGAATCATAGAATCATAGAATGGTTTGGGTAGGAAGGGACCTTAAAGATCATCTAGTTCCAGCCCCCCTGACATGGGCAGGGACACCTCCCACTAGACCAGGCTGCTCAAAGCCCCATCCAGCCTGGCCTTGAACACTTCCAGGGATGGGGCATCCACAACTTCCCTGGGCAACCTGTTCCAGTGTCTCACCACCCTCACAGGAAAGGATTTCTTCCTAATATCTAATCTAAATTTCCCCTCCTTCAGTTTAAAATCGTTATCCCTCGTCCTATCGTTACGCTCCCTGATAAAAGGTCCCTCCCCATCTTTCCTGTAGGCCCCCTTTAGGTACTGTAACGCCGCTATAAGGTCTCCCCAGAGCCTTCTCTTCTCCAGGCTGAACAACCTCAACTCTCTCAGCCTGTCCTCACAGGAGAGGTGCTCCAGCCCTCTGATCATCTTCGTGCTCTCTGCTGGACCCGCTCCAACAGGTCCATGTCGTTCTTGTGCTGCGGACTCCAGAGCTGGTCACAATACTCCAGGTGGGGTCTCACCAGAGCAGAGTAGAGGGGTAGAATCACCTCCCTTGACCTGCTGGCCATACTTTTTTTGATACAGCCCAGGATGCAGTTGGCCTTCTGGGCTGCAAGTGAGCATTGCCTGCTCATGTTGAGCTTCTTGTCCACCAGCAGCCCCAAGTCCTTCTCCTCATGGCTGCTCTCAAGCTATTCTCTGCTCAACCTGTATTTATGCCTGGGATTGCCGTGACCCAGGTGCAGGACCTTGCATTTGGCCTGGCTGAACTTCATGAGGCTTGCACAGGCCCACCTCTCAAGCCTGTCCAGGTCCCTCTGGATGGCATCCCTTCCCTCCAGCGTGTTGACCATGCCACACAGCTTGGTGTCATCGGCAAACTTGCTGAGAGTGCACTCAAACCCACTGTCCATGTTGCTGACAAAGATGTTAAATACAACCGGTCCCAGTACTGGCTCCCGGGGAACGCCACTCATCACTGGTTTCCACATGGACATTGAGCCATTGACTGCAACCCTTTGAGTGCAGTCACCTAGTCAGTTCCTTATCCACCAAGTGGTCCATCCATCAAATCCATGGATGGAGCATGGTGAGCAGGATGTCATGCAGGACAGTGTCAAATGCTTTGCATAAGTCCAGGTAGATGACCTCAGTTGCTCTCCCCTTATCTACCAATGCTGTGGCAACATTGCAGGAGGCCACCAAATTTCTCAGGCATGATTTGCCTTTGGTGAAGCCATGTTGGCTGTCACCAATCACCTCCTTATTTTCCATGTGCCTTAGCAGAGTTTCCAGGAGGATCTACTCCATGATCTTGCCAGGCACAGAGGTGAGGCTGACCTGTCTGTAGTTCCCCAGGTCATCCTTTTTTCCCTTTTTGAAAATGGGGGTTATGTTTCCCCTTTTCCAGCCAGCGGGAACTTCACCAGACTGCCACGACTTTTCAAATATAATGGAAAGCAGCTTGGCAACTTCATCCACCATCTCCCTCAGGACTTGTGGATGGATTTCATCCGGTCCCATGGATTTATGCACCTTCAGATTCCTCAGTCTTAAACCTGATCTTCTCCTGCACTGGGCAGTTCTTCATTCTCGTAGTCCCTGCCTTTGCCTTCTGCAACTTGGGCGGTGTGGTTAGAGCCCTTGCCTGTGAAGACCGAGGTGAAAAAGTCATTCAGCACCTCAGCCTTTTCCATACCCTGGGTGACCAAGGTCTCCTGTATGATACAATATGATACAATAATATGCTTCCCCTTTCTGCTTCTTAGTAACTTACATAATTTTAGTATTTAATAGGGTTTTTTTCTGTTTTTTTTTTTCGTTTTTTTTTCCTTCTTTTTTTAAGACTAAGTGCCTAGTGTCTAGTTAGTTGTATGTCTGACCTGACCCTTGTCACCAGCTGTGCCATGTCTTCAACAGCTGTCACTGAACTCTCTAAACTCCCATACTTTTACCTATGCTGAAAGTCATGGCCCTTTAATTTGTGTTTTATCAAACTTTAGGCACAGCTTTAGTGTCTTAGCATCAGTCAAAGAAAAAAGTGAAGCTATGTAAGAAAGCGCACGCCTTGCTCCATAGTCTATTTCCCCTCTGCAGAGTGTGATGGTTTGATAGTTACAGTCACATCAAAGGATGAAAGCATATGAAACTGTATATAAAGTAACAGCTTGACATTTTACCTTTTTAGTTTTTACCTTTTTTCTCATTTCTAAATATGACCTCTCTGAACTTCACTAACTGTATTGCTAAGTTGAAGAGTGGGCTGGTAAGGCTGATATTACGGAAATGTATTCCTTAAGATCCTTTTCTTTTTGTTGCTGTTTTATATCTGAAATCCAAGTAGTTCTGGTGGGTAGTGTGTGAAATGTAGAAAGGATGTTATTTTGGTATTATGGACCACTAAAGGAAGAAGATCTAATAGCCATGGAAGCTGATTGAAGGTGCCCTTCAATCTGATAGTCCTGGACTTTATATTGGAAGGTTTTTTTGTTGTATTTAAACTGTGTGAAGCTACAAACCAGCTTAGCAACTTATGTTTGAACATGACATACAAGCTGTGGAACTCAATAGCTTACAGAGAATTTCACATAAAATTCTGTTTCCTGGAACTGGAAGAAAACCAGGCAAATGAAGAAATACAAATGCTACTGGCAGGCTTACTTGGATCTATCCTTGTCCAGCTCAATGTATGTGGGGTTTTTTGTTTTGTTTTTCCTTTTTTTTCCTTTTTTTTTTTTTCAGTCTGAATGGATTAAAAAGATCACATCTTTTATTGTGTTTTCTATTTGCACTGAAAATTGGTCTTACAAATGATCTTGTTAAATCTTTACTTTTTTTTTCCCCAGTATTGTAAATAAGGAGAGTTTTATTTGTATTAGTTGTAATTATGTATTGTCAGTTTATCAATACACTATATACTGTATGTTTTTCAGTAGGCTTAAAAAAAATAAGCTCTAATTTAAAAAAAAAATCATAGAAATTTGACTAAAACACTTGTAATGTTTCAACATTTGTAGTTTGCATCTATGCTTTATACTCTAAGTGATCTTGAATTCCATTTCATTGAAAAAAAAATAAAATCTGGAATACAATCTAACATAGCAGAAATAGACTCAGAAAATGACTTATTTACTCACTTATGGCTGGATTAGAGCATTTGAATTCTCCGCAGGCTAGTAGGAACTGCGAAATCAGTATCCTTGGTAGGAAAATTGATGACCTTATATGAAATTTTGTGCTTTGAGCAGCACTAGGCTGTGCTTCTAAGTCTCAGTCTTTTATATGTGCCTACAGCTGAGACTGTCCCTGTAGATATGCTGCAGTTGCCACTTGCTCTGCCAAACAAAGCCTGAGGCTCACACAGCAGCAACTGGAAATTTTACATACAGCTGAATTGCTAGAGTTCAGGAAAATACATCTTGATTTATGTTTGCTGCATACAGCTGTGGTTCTGTGACAGACAAAATCAAAATGGCTATGGATTTCATAGTCATAATTCACCTAGATCCTATAGTCTCAATCTCTTGCTTGTTTTCCACTGCCAGCTGTAATTACTTTCTATAAAGGTAATACACTCTAAAGCAGAAGGACCAAAACTTTGTCTATTTTGGAAAGTATTTTGTTTCATGTGCAAGACATAGTATTAATATTATTTGAGGAAAAACAAGCATGTAAGCTTATCATCTTAATCAGTATTAGCACAATTCAGTTGAGTTACCTGTGCATAAGGAGAAGAGATTGTTATGTGACTGGCATGATCTGGAGCTGCAGGTAGAATCATAGAATGGTTTGGGTAGGAAGGGACCTTAAACATCATCTAGTTCCAATCCCCCTGCCATGGGCAGGGACACCTCCCACTAGACCAGGCTGCTCAAAGCCCCATCCAGCCTGGCCTTGTACACTTCCAGGGATGGGGCATCCACAGCTTCTCTGGGCAACCTGTTCCAGTGTCTCACCACCCTCACAGGAAAGGATTTCTTCCTAATATCTAATCTAAATCTCCCCTCCTTCAGTTTAAAACCATTACCCCTTGTCCTATCATTACGCTCCCTGATAAAGGGTCCCTCCCCGTCTTTCCTGTAGGCCCCCTTTAGGTACTGGAAGGCTGCTATAAAGTTTCCCCAGAGCCTTCTCTTCTCCAGACTCAACAACCCCAACTCTCTCAGCCTGTCCTCATAGGAGAGGTGCTCCAGCCCTCTGATCATCTTCGTGGCCCTCTTCTGGACCCACTCCATCAGATCCATGTCCTTCTTGTGCTGAGGACTCTAAAGCTGGACATTGTACTCCAGGTGGGGTACTATTAGACCCACATGCTATTAACATCACTGGAGCTCTACAGTTTCTAGTCATATGTCATTCCATTGCAAAGCTTTTTATTTTGTATGTTTGAAAAACGATTGCTGGGATGACCACAAAGCCTCTATGTGCAATAAAGTATGCTTTATATATTTTCTATATTTAGCACCTACATTGCGCATTCATGTGGAAAACCCTGAGAAGTGGTCTGACATTACAGTTTCAACTTTTACTTAAAGAAATTTTTCATGTCCAAAGGAAATGCATGGTCCTGGGAAGGTGATAGTGTCACTGTGCACTGGATGTGGCAGATTCCACTGACAGAGATCTTGCTGCTTGTTAAGAATGTGATGGCAGCCGCACCGCAATGGAGATTGGCAAAACTTGGACATTAAAGAGCTAAATACATTTCTTGAGGTCACGCCTGTCTTTCTCTATCATTTTGGTTACCTTTCCCTTGTGCCCTTTTATTTTTGGTTGTGGTACTCTTTCTTGATTACAGAAAGTGTTTACAAACAAGGATGTTTGGCAGAGCGTACGGTGCTAGGCAGTTCTGTTATGTGCCAGTTCAGAGAGACGTCTGGTTAGATTATTACAGACCAGCTCATGTGAAAGAACTATAGGAGGCATAAGTGCATGATATTGCTTGAACCAGAACTAACCTGATGAAAATCTGTATTTATTTCTAGCTAAATGGAGGTCTATTATGGTAAAAGATAAAATTATTGCATGGTGGTCTCAAATCGGATGCAAGCAGTGTAATTGCCATTGCAAAAGCAGAATATACAAGAAAACAATCTGCATCTAGTAAACACTGAGCACCCCCCTTTCTGTAATTCAGGTAATGATTCCAGGTTCACCTCTTTAGCTATAGTTAAGCACAAACCCTCCAATTCTTCAGAATTCAGAATATATGGGTTTGTTCCAGCAAAGAACTTGACTCATGACATTTTCAAGAGACTTTTTTTAGCACAAACAGAAGCACAAAAGCTTAGGCTGTGCAATTCTGAAAGGACTTAGAAAGATGAGTCCTGCTCAGCCCCTCTATACCTGGGCCTGCCTATACTGTGAAAAATGTTACCTTTGTCTTTTAAATGAAAATTTTAAACAACGATTTTAAAACATTTTTATTGCTTCTAATTGTATAAAGGTATCTGGCAGTTTGGGGGTTCGTTTTTTGTCTTGTTTATTTTAAATATTTTTTCCATGCAAGGGGACCCATGTCTGTGGACTTAAGAGAGCTGACAAATACAGTATCATATGATATAACAATTTTCCAAAATAGGTATTTCCAATTGTCATTAGGAAGAACATCATGTCTGATATTTCATATACATGTAGATCCAGAGGAGCTTAATAAAAAATTTTTGATTGACAGGCACACAATGAAGGAGAGGTGCTGGATCTGTAAGGAGTATGAGGTTTAGGATAGGGATTTGAAGGATGCGTTCCTGAAGCACTGCTTTCCTGACAAATGCAGGTAATAGGTTTTGTAACTCAGGAGTTACTCCTTGTGCAATGTTAAGCTTTAATTAATTCTTTTTTTTTTTCTTTTTTTCTCTATTTTTTTTTTTTTCCCAAGGAGGATAATGGCATGAACTCTCACAGACCTTCTAAATTTCATTCATTTTAGAGTCCTTTAAGTGGGAGGACACCAATGTATTATGAAAACTTCCTTTTCCATTGAAAAAAGGAAACTGGTCTGGAAGTAGAGGCTCAGGTCCCTGCTCAATAGAGCACTGAGTAGTACTTACACTCTGTATACTACTTAAGATAATGGTTTACCTCAAAACAGCACATGTAAATGTGGGTGACCTTTGATTTCTAATGCACCATAGTCCCTCTCATTTCCAGCTGGGGCTCACTTGACTTTCTTCACAAGCCCTTTAAATCAAGCGTGAAGAGATCTTCTCAGGCATACGGGTAAGGAAACACAAGGCTTGACACTTTTCATGAACATAACAAAACACCTGTAATAAATACTGGATTTTTTTAACCTAATTTTTCACTGGGAAAATTGCAAACACCTTTGCTATCTCATACTAGCTTAAGAGAATAAATTATTAATTTGATCAAGTTTAGTTTGGTTTTGTTGTTGGGTTTTTTTTTCCAAGAAAACTCTCTAGTAGTAATCTGAAATAATCTTGACTGATAAACTTTGGACTCCATAAGTCAAAGAAGCATCAAAGGAGAATAACACTGTGCGTGTATGCATACATGTATGGGGATACATATGGGTGAAAACCGATATACCTAGTCCCAATAGACACACAGAACGCTTGCTTGTGTCTGATTTTAAAGATATAAGTCATCTAGTAGATTTAACTGGCAAGGTTCATACTGAAAGTAGGTGCATGTGTGAGGAAAGCAGTTATCTGACTCATAACTTGTCTGAATGAGCTGACAGTCATATGTCCAGGTTGTGAAGGAGGAATGTCAGAATATATGGGCTTGGTAATCCCTTTAGAATTGCAAAAAGATTTAGGTGAGCCTCTGAAAAACATGTGCTGCGTGTGGTAGTACAGATGTACAAAATGTCCTAGTGAGCTACTCCAATTTCCTCCCAAAGGAATATTTCATATCAAATGCTGTACCTGAATTGGTCGGAAGTTGTTACCAGCTATCAGGTGTGCAAATCCAAGCAGCTGTTCAGGAGCTTTTAAAACATGCATTTTGCACTCACTTCCCTGCCGCAAGCTTAGTTTCATGTTGTGATACCTTAGGGGAAAATACATAACGCTATCTTTCCTGTTCAGCCTCATTAACAAGGAAGATAAAATATTTCCTACTATCTTCCTTATGTTTTCGGCTTTTTTTTCACCCCTCCTTACTGCAAAAATAAGCTTTCTAGCAAAGCAAGTAAAGTTTCCTCCTATGGACTTGAATGTATGGGACCTGCCTGAAAAAGCTTATAGCTGTATTTCCTCCACTGTTTTAATCTTGTGACTTCAGTGGAGAACCATCACTGGTACAGATTTAGTCACGTGGAAGGTTGAAAGCCATAAATTGTTATTTAAAAATATAATTTAATAGAAACTAAGAATGAAATTGTAATATTGACTGGTTTGCTAAACTTAATGACATTTCAAGAGGAATTATTTATGTACTTTTCAGTTTTGCTTATGAGAAGAAATCCTTTAATGGAAAATCAGACAACCTCCCATGAAGAAAAAGTTAAAACAGGTATCTTTTGAAGGAAGCTGCCTAGCAGAGCAGTCCTGAAGTTTTAGTTAAAAATGATTCTCACTTAGTGAGAGAGAACTGACAGTAAGTATGAAAAAATATTTTCTTTCTTTAACTTTCTGGCTCCAAAACTGAAAACCCTGATATGAAATGCAAAGATATGAGGTGAATTGCTAGATTATGGAGTCCTCGTACTTCAAGTGCTCAACACATTTACTCAAATTTTGACAGGAGGAGAATGAGGAAACATTCAAAAGTGGGTTTTTTGTATGCCGAGATAACTTGAAATACCTTCCTATTTAATAGAAACTTAACTTGAAGTAGATACATGCATAATAAAAAAAGATAGGGTAGACTAAAGTGTAGGTATTCTTAAAAAAAAAAAAAATCAGAATACTAAGAATGTCAGGTAAAGTATATCTAAATTTCTCTTCAGAGAAGTCCCTTGAAATTAGTACATAAGTTCAAACTCGACTCGAGGGAAGCTATTGGAATTATGTTCTGATTTAAAAACATAACCAAAAAACCCTAATGCTTGAACAGCCGCTGAAATCCTTGTTCTGTTTTAGACAATGGGAAGATATAAAGAACGGTGTGTATGCTTTAATTTGCATATATATGAGTATTTTATGATAATTTTTATACCCTTTTTATTCCTGCTTTAAAATTTATATACAGATAAAGTTGAAGGAAGGAATTAAGAACTTCCTTTAATGAAAAGCAAACAGTATTTATTTACCTAAATCATTCTTCATTGTCTGACATGACAAAATTTAGTGATGATGCACGCAGTTACTCTTGCTTCTCTTGACTGAAGTCTTCAGGTTTAGTGTTAGGATGTTTCTAGGACTTTGAGTATTTTATAACCTAACAATGTATGGTAAAGCTCATAAGTATTTACCACGTGGCTGACAGTTTCATTCTGGGTATGTTTTTAGCTTTCCTTACTGATGACGTGTCAGTAACAACTGATGAAAAAGAAAACAGTGATGTGCTTAAAGTACATATGTTTTACACTTTTATAAATCAGCTAGATAAATAAATTAATATAAAATTAAAAGGAAAATAGTAGAATATAAAATTTCAGAGGTTCTTGCTGGTCACACAGTCAGTAAGTCCCCCAGGTACTACCAGCAGTTTGTTCAGTGAGACGGTTGGACCCACAGAGCGTTTGTGGCCACGTGGTTTTGAACACCAGCATCTGCCCCATGCTCTGGCTTCCCTCCCCGACCCTCACTGTTCCACACCAAGGTTTAGATAAGGGGTGGGGCATTGTGGGGTGGGAATACATATTTCTGGTGGAACTATAAGGGTGTTTCAGCATTTCACAGGTCTAAGACCACTTAGGAAGCACACCATATCTTGGAAGAATACTTTTTTTTCTCCACAATCTCTCACCAATCTAGGGTTTATCATGATGTCTGCTACTGTGGTTTGCTACTGCTTTGTAAAATACTTCAGTCTTTCAAAGAAGAGATTTTTACCTCCCTCTGTCCTCTGGAATATATGCTGTATTTGAATGTATTTGTTTCTCCTGATGACAACGATCGCTTTTTCTGTTTCGTTCTTATGTTCTTTGCCTTCACCCTTTTAAATACAAAAAGTACATTTTTAACCTCCCTATTTAGTACGTTTAACTCTCATAATCCTTCCACAGTAATTCCCACTCTCTTGTCTCTTTCTGAGCACTTGAAATAACCTGTGACAGCTCTCCATTTTTGTCTTCACCGTATGCTAAGAATGACACAATCTCTATGGAGTAGAAATTTTGCATCCTAGCTTTATCTTATGATGGCTCTCTGCAGAAAATTGTGTTGACCTTTTTTGTTTACTTATCACAAGCTCACAGAGCTTTATACTGCCAGCCTACGTTGGTCATGGATCACGTCATGGCAGAAATGGAGATATCCGCAAGGCTCTATACGCTGTTAAGGGGGAGGATGATAGAAACACTATTTGACAGTGTTAAATACTATGCCAGGCTGTTTTGGATTTCTTGATGTCGGCTAAGCTATATATTCCATTGTTATTCCTTTTGGTGCTGTGGTTTTGACTTTTAGAGCAAGTGATTTCTGATTCTTATATGTCCATACGTCTTGCCTGAGGTATGTTCCTGTTCTGTATTTCTTCCATGGGAATGACTTGTACTATCTTTATTTCTAGAATAAAAGAAAATACCATAGAAATGCCAAATGCCCTTTTTCCCTTGACCTTTCTGTTACAGCTTTGAAGAGCAAGTTTGTTACTTATTAGGAAGGATAAATAATCAACAGTCATTAAAACAAAGAAATATGTCTTGGTGAGTGAATTATGCCCACAGCACAAGACAAGAGCTGCTGTTACCCACAAGAAGTTCAGAAAATCAATTACTCTTGCATTTCTGTCTTACTCCATGATAAATGCATCTGTGACCTACACTAGCTAGTCACGTAAGGCCTCATTCAAATGTGAGATTTTGTTGCATTTTGGAGTAGAAATCCTGGAAAGTTCCCTCTCAGCTGCTGCCCAGCTCTGTCAGTGCCTAGATTTCAAGGCTGTGAGAGCTGTTCTTTAAGTGCCATTCCCAGTTTCTATAGTTGGGTAATGCTGAAAAGTTTGGCACGTGTTTGACATTCAGAATAGCTACATTTTCAAAAATAGGCATTCTCCAGACAGGGCAGTCCTGCACTTATTCTAAGGGCACGTCTAAAACTTAAGTCTGGGATCTGGACAAAAAGTAATTGCATTGTTCACTATCACTGGCATTTGTGAGACGGTGGTAAGAGAAGTCTTCGAGACAGATACAGACCTTGGTATCTATCACCTCCTAAGAGGGTGTACGAATCGTCAGACTATTAAGGGTATTTTCCTTTTGTTGAAACTGTTTTGTTGCAGCAAAGATTAGTTGCAGTGCCTAGAAACAGATAATATAATTCTCCATCAAATTGAACTCTCTTCCCTGAGTTCTGATCCCTGCTTTAAAGTGTGTTTTAGCTTTAAAAATGAAAAAAAGAAAATCTGATTCATAAAGATCCTCTTTGTTCTTTGTAATTCACAGAATGTTACTATTAACAACTCAGGAAACACCAAATGGATGTGGAAATGTTACTGTTTGTGCAAAAGGTAAACCATGATGCAGCTTCTAAACTTTACTATTATTAAGAAGCATAAATTTGTATGCATCTTTCCTCCTTTAAGCAGAAGGTGAGTTACTACTGAAACAAATTCTGTTCATATGGTACAGAAGTTCATTCAACATTTATTATCTGAACATGGACAAGAATTTTGACAAAACAGGGCCATGCTTTCTGTTCACAGAAAGCTGAGCTCCCTTATGGTGGTGAGCATGAATGGTGTGTACCTCACCTGTGCCATTAGGTACTTCACTAATGAGTCCAATTTCCTGCATTAAGTGTAGCGCCTCTGAAATTAAATTAAAAGAAAAAAATACAGTAATTTTGTCCTTCAGAGCAGACACCGTATCTTATTTTCGTAGTAAAATATGCACTATCAGTATGACTACTAGTGGATTTGTCAGTCCCTGTATGGTAACTGAAACTGAATTTTCTTCAGCCAGATTGTGTGAGTTTCCTTCCTACATTTCATATTTGTTCTTTACTAGAAATAGGATTTTAACAGGGATAAGATGGAAATAAGAGGAAGGGTTCTGTTTATTTTCTTAGTAGTGTTTATTAGGTTCAGCACTGAAAATTAATTTATAAGCTACATTCTGTCAGAAATCCTCAGGGAAGAATGGGGTAAGATCAGAGACTGAAAGTGACACCGACTGCTTAAGTGGAATGTGATACAGTCTACTATAGAGCAAGACGAATTGGAGAAGTTCCGCTGTCTTGTTTTGTCTGCTATTAAAGTCAGCTTGATTCTGTGGGCAAGCCTGTACCAAAACTGGGTTTCCAGATAAGTGGCCTGAGACAATGGTAGAAACCAGAGAATGGGACTGAGTTTATTCAGAAATTCAGTACTGCTGTTTCAGCTCGCATTCCTCTGAATGCACTCAAGAACAAACTGACTACTTCATCTATTAAAAATGACTACTTATTGTAAATGGAAAAAGCTCAAGTACAGAAAGATAGGAAACATCTGCACAAGCACTGCTTCGGGGAAAGTATTTTAATCATTACGCATCAGGGAGATGAAGGTGCTTTAATACTGCTAGAGGGGCGAAGCGTGGTGATACCACTTTAGTGTTGCGGCCTAGCACATTTTTTACTCATTTAAAATCATAGTGCATACTTTATTTCTTGGTCCAAAAGGTGGGGGGGGGGGGGGAAGGTTAATACTTAACCTTTGAAGTCTCAAAAAATAATTTAGTAAATGTACAAAAACATGTATTCTGGAGACTTAAGTGCCTGGTACTTGCAGAAGAGCAGTATGGTTTATAACTTTATAAGCAAGCATGTGTCAGAATCCTGGTTATACTATGCAACCTCGAGCCCTGTATTCTCTGAACTGAACAGTGAATTTGCCATTCCTGAATTTGCGGATACTCTTCCATCATGTATGCTTCAAACCCAGCGTGGAAAAAGAACAAACAAACCTTCTTTTTAAGGAGAAAGATAATTTGGCTTCTCTGACTTGTTTATTTCTTGCTAACTGTGAGACTGACAGTATCAAGAGTAATTAAGGTTCTAATATATAGCCTTAGCCACCAGAGATTTGATGTAGACTAGGGTCACTTTTCATACAGGTTAACAAATAGCAATTGACTTAAAGCTGTTCTAAATCTTACAAAGACCGTGATTTTCTTTGGTGACCTAGTGTAGAGCAGTCCATATTTCCGAGATCTGAAAGGCAGAAGTGACAAGGATACTGAGGCTACCAATTTTTCTAGCCTCTTCATTACTAGCTCAGGTGTTATGACAAAGTACAATGGAATGGGAAGATTATGAATGATGAACTTAATGACACCAATAATGACTGGAATGATTGCATTGAGGTTTATCATCATCAGGGAGAGAATGAAGGAAAAAACAGGGGGAAGAAAACAGCGAATGGAACAGGCAAGATGAGAAAAGAAAATTACAAACATAAACATTTTTTATGGTTCTGGGGAAGGACAGAAAAAGGCAAAATACTTTGGAGATAAAAGAGGTAAAGATAGTGGACAATGAATATTATTTCTCCTTTTTCCCTCTAATTCCAGCTGCTATGTATCTGACTTCTGTATGTTCTGTGACTATTTCACACTGTTTTTTCTACTACCTTTGCCTTTTCACTACTCCATTATTTGTAAGTGGATGAAATGCCTCTTTGTGGATGAACCAGTTTTGCCTATAGCAACATTTGAAAGAAGTGTGCAATGCAGCAAGTTAAAATCAAAACTAACTTAAGCAATGCCTCTGCTCTACTAGTTTTCTTTGTTGGCTTTGTGATTACAAAACACCATTCACTCTCCAGATGAAAAACAGGCTTAGAATATTGTGGGCAATATGCAGAATAGCAAATTCTGTTGAAACTTAGGACACCGTCTGAAATAATAATGAATACAGTTCTGCAGATAGTATTTTAATGGAAATAGGTGCAGTCAAATTATCCACTGCAGATGAATAGGAATGAATCATCAGAATGTTCTAATTCTGCCAGAAGAGTAGAAGGGTGACATAAATATTTTAAAGATATTAGCTATTTTAAATAATTAGTAGTCATTAAAGGAGTTATCAAATAGTCAAGTTTGTTTTAAAGGTCTTGCCTAGATCTGCAGTTCCTTCAGGGAAAAATCTTTTGGAAGAAAAAGCTTCAAGCTCCTAACTACCTTACAATTTTGCCACGTGCAATTTGTTCTACTAAGAATAGGAGATAGGTAGGATAAAAAAAACCCTGCCAACACATAGTACAGTTGAGGTTGAAAAACAAAGTTGACTTGTGTTGTTTTAACTATGCCTCTGAAAGACAGGAAATACCTGAATAGGTTTCAGCTGCTACAGACAGGGTCCTCCAAAGTGTGCAGAAGCTCCCAGAGACTGTCTGGAGCAGAGGGATGCGAATGCACTATCACTTTGAAAGCAAGCACAGTATTTTGTGACATTACCTCAGAATGTTATGCTCACAAAAGAGCTTGTGGATCAGTGTGTATAAATGTTCCCTAGCCACTGCAAGGCAATGCCTTAATACTGGTGGAGATTAAGAGATCTCATGTAACTGTGTTGTTTGTTCTTCAGTGAAGATAAAAACCTTTTTACATAAGATTTTCTTCATTAGAAATGTCGTAGGATAGATTCTGCAATTATTACTCATGCCAAGCAGTAGATTACCACGTGAACGGGTTCACTGAATTTAATAGCTGCACTGAAATGTGGTTTGTGATGGGAATGCCTTTCAGTAAATGATCCAAAATTAAGTCAAGGCTCTGTGGGATGGGGTCTGGAGGAGGCTTAAGGGAATTTAAATAATTATCTGCAAGTGTACGGGTTAAAAAAAGTAAACCAATCCTTTGCTGCTATCAACCCTGAAAAATACATAATTCAGAAATCTTCTACTTGCCTAATATGTATGCTAGTATAAATTGGATCAGTGAGGTGTAAAATGTTTGAGATGAAGGTGATGTGGGTCAGCAATGTAGCTTGATCCCACCCACACCCGAAAATGCAGAACTGTCTTATAGCCTCATTCAGCATCACACTTTCCTGCAGTAGGAAAAGAAAAATGTATAATTAAAGAAACTCAGAAACAGAACACTTTGAAGAACTATCATTATCATGCTGATGGCTGCTTAAAATATTAGATGAAAATCATGTGCATTGATACGGCAGGATATTCTTCAAAATGCTTCTTAGCACAATTTGATTTGAAGTCAAACAGTCAGTGAACAAATTAAGGAATGCTCTTGGTTAAGAAAATCTGCCATTGTCATAAGACGTGAAGCTGCACTATGTTGATGGACCCTCAAATCTGCATAAAATGTGTGGATGAGTTTTGAGAATGAATAGGAATAACACACGCTTTTGCACAAACACCTTTATTTGACCTCTGTCTTATGAAATTCCACCATTGGTAAAAGATCGTTCCTCTATACTTTAAGCAGACATGCACTAAAAATGTGTGGAGACAAGGAGTGGTCCAAGTTACATTTTTTAGGGTTTTGCACAGAGCAAAGGTTTTTAATTGGAATCATGTTATCTCAGGTCAGCATAGCACTGATATGGAGCTTAGTAAAGTAAAACACCTATGCTAGGTTCAAATAGGGGTTATTGATTTTTAGTTTCAAAGTAAGACCTGGAATTTAAAATTCAGGTGTGCAAAACCAAAATTCAATGCTAGCATAAAACTTAGCAAAGAGTAAAATTCCAAGTGTGTAACAGCTATTTCTCAGCTCATGTAGATAATTGGGGCGAGAGGTTGTGTAAAAAGTTCCCATCATCCTCCTAGGAAGTTAGCAAGAAACATTGTCTGCCACTAATTTTCAAATAAGCTACAAAATGAAAGCTAATCAGTGTCTGCCAATGATGAGCGTAATTTTGAAGAGCAATTACAATCAGTGACTATTTTCTTCAAGATATTAGTTAGCAAGTCGTTGCGGTCTGGCGTGCATTCGGGGTAATGATTGTGGCTGCTTGCTGGATGCGGTGAGTTCAGGCCCGTCGCCCGTGAGCTGCAGCGAAGCTCTCCCGTCACTGCAGGGTTTAGCAGCATGACAGGACGTTTCCATAGAGCCCGAGATGCACTTTTACCATCTGAAATGTCTGTGTGGGTGTTTGTCTCGTGGTTCATTGCTTCAGCAGCCACTGTGTCTAATTTCAAATTACTTTTGCTTCTACACGTTCTACCCTCCTTGCCTTTCTATAAACTTGGGGCTGTAAGCAGAAGCTCTGGAAATTACCTAAGTGAAGCCCATGTCCTACGCCAGCGCTGTGTGATCTCTGCCTCTTTGCTGTTACAGTCAGAGTAAAGATTTCCAGATGTTTGCCATATTTGGATTTCTTTGATCAACAGTAATATTATATATATGCAATGTACACCACGCGAAGCAAGTATTCCCAATTTTATCAAGCAGCAGTTGGAGTTTGCTGGTATTTGACTTCTTTTTTTTTTTTTTCTTGTTGTCTTGAAATTTTACACTTTGTCCTCCAAGACCTTTTTTTTCCTGTCTGTCAGGGTGACCTTAGACTGCATCAATACCCAACAGAACCAGGCTTGTGCAAGCCGAATTGTGACAGAATTGTGTGGTGCTGGGGAAGAAAAGAATGTGATAATGGAGGTAAACCACTAGAAATCTTATATTTATAAATATTCCTTATATTTTAAGTTTTTTTAGGAGAGAAAAAGTTTTTTTATGTAGGGGGAAAGCGTTGCATGAATGGATATCACCTACAGATCACAGAGTACGAATAAAACTAATATGACCACTATTAAAACACTATACTAATAAAACTATTCACAACCAATAGTTGTGAATCTGCAAAATAAGGTCATCTGACTGTTTCCATAACAAATCAACAGTGGAGCTATGGCAGAAGGACTATGTTGGTAATGTATAAATTGCCTGTGGATAGAGTAGGACTAAAGAAGCTACAACAACGTGCTGGATGCGTTTTGGGCTCTTTGTTGTTTGTTTGTTTTTTTTAAGATTTAGTATCTCTTCCCAATTCCTGTGAAAACAGATCCAACATTGCGTAGCGGCATTTGGAGCTGGGAAATCATGCAGCAGAAGCAGGCTGGGATTTTACAGCAAATGGCATACGACCTGCGCTATTTGACAACAGCAACCTCAACAAGGCGCCTGCTGCCAGACCCAGCCTTCAAGGATCTGTGTCTGAAGGCTGCTGTAGCAATGTGTTTACACCGAAACGAAGGCGAAATGTGTCGCCACGTCAGTGTGACCGGCTGTCTCCCTGCAGTGACTCAGAGAGGCGTTTAGGTTGTGTTCCAGGGTGGTTTTGTTACAAAGCGTTGCAGTCTTTCCCCAAGACTGAGGCGAGATACTGGTGTGTGTGTGCTTACTAGTCTGGTCTTGCAAGGCTGGCGGCACTTTAAGGACTATTTTTGGGTGAGTGCGCGTCTAAAACGATCTGAAACATGAGCCCACAAACAAAGATAAATATCGCCCAAACCTGCAGTCAGTTTTGGAAAGTTGTTGACATGTATTTTGTCAGCCCCCTGAATCCAGAGGTGATAAGTTAAGGGCAGCTTGCACACAGCCTGCATCAGTCTCCAGCTGCTCCTACACATCCATACTCACATGCAAGGGAGAAAGCTATCCAGCCCGAGACTTCTGATTATCTGAATAATCTCCGTTCAGATAGTCTGAAAAAAGCCTTTCCTAAGACTGCTAGCTGCCTTTCTAAAGGGTCCACCTGCTGACCATGCTACGTCACGGAGCTGCAAGGGATTTCCAGCTCAGGCGTTGTGTAGTCACGCTGCTTTCAGGTCCAGAGCTTGCTCACTGTGAGACAAGTGCCAGCTGTGTTCTGCAAAATGCAAACATCTTCTTCTCAGCTGGGCTTTAGCATGGTCATCCAGAAAATTACGAATGCACACTTACACGGAATCCTTTCAAGGTAGTTGGCTGGGGACTCTCTCCTCGGAAAGCGTGCTTTATTTCTCTGTGATGTAGCTCCAAATGCTTGGTAAGGATAACAGTTAGTCTTCACATCACATGGATGTTGTGAAATATAGCTCTGTGTGTGAATCCCAGGTTTTATTTTATCTTAGCAAAAATCTTTAGTATGAAACAGAAGAACTTGATTCCCATATTTTAGCACTCATGCGTCTATACTGCCAAAGGCAAAGACCAACTTCACCTTCGTTTCTTTTCCCTTATTGAGACTATCCTCTTAAACTAGAGCTTAGCATCATCCTAGATTTTATCCTACCCTTTTCCAAAACAATTTTCTCATTAGCTACTGATGTATGGTTAACTGAAGTAAGAAGTTACTACAAAAGGATATACTAAAGAAAATTAAATTAATTAAGAAGATGCAACAACTGCTTGCATATGCCTAATGCTTAAGCAGCTTACCATAGCATTATTATTCTTACGAATTTTTAAAAGATACTGGTTTCAGGATATCAAACCAGTAACCTTTCTAACATTTCACAAACAGAGCTGGCTTCACAGATTTCCAGGTGGGAGAGCAGTGAAATCAAGTTAACTGTGGGTTAACCTCTCTTCTTTCTTTTAGGTTACTGTCACTAATTCTGGACACTCTTTGTCTATATCAATCTCTCTTTCACACCAGCCTAAAAAGATTAATGTCCTAATAGTAAGGATTCAAGTCTTTGTTCTCTTGTCTTTTGTAACTTGAAACTGTCACCTTCAATAATATGCATTTTTTTCTTCTTTTTTTATAATGCAGTCAGATTATTTATATTCTGTAACATTAAACATATACATACATTTATTTTCCAAACTGTTAGAAACTAATGTTTAAGCTTTTTGCTTTTTACAGAGCTGAAATAATATCAACAAATCAAAATAAATAAATAAAATCAATCCTCCACAATTTCTATGCTTGTAAAACCGGATTTTATGGAAATCTGATTGACAAGGATGTACGCTCTTGTTATACAAAAAATATTTCTATATTAAAATAAATATCACACCAATAAATTTCAGAGGAAGACAAAAAAAAAAGACAATCAATCTTCTCAGCCTCAGCCTGATTCTGTAGCTGTGACTGTATTAAAAGCCTGTACTAGAATTAAACAGCTCAGAAAATTTTATTTATTTTAATTGCATGAGAAAATTCTCATGAGTCTCAAAGGAAATGGCATTACTCCTTACCTTCAAAGACTTAATGGATAGAGATTAGCTTTCAGTTTATTATTAAAATGAATCTTTCTGAATGTAAAACACATCTTTCAAACCTTTTAAAAAGTGTGGTAAGGGAATTAGTTCCAGAAATATTGTTCCAGTTGTTTTAGGTTAGGATGACAACTATGATGGTAGTAGTAGGAGTGCGTCTTTTTCAAGAACACATCAGAAATGAAACTGAAGTTATGTGCCTTTATAAAAGAGAAAGAAAAAAAAGGTGGAAGTTACAGTTGACAAAATGCAATGGCTTTGTGTAATTCTTTGTCTACACTTCTGAATTTTGATATAATGTACTTTTGTGGAAGATTTATTTTGATAGTAAGCATTTTCAAGGTGAAACACATAACATTTATAGGAACATAAAACTAGTAGATGTGTTTGAGGGTTCATCAAGCCCAAAATTTTGTCTGGAATACTTAAGGAAGAACAAGCACGTGCATAACATTTCCTTTTCCATCTTCTGTCCCCTTCTCGAAGTCTACAGCTATCTTTCAGGGGTTTCCTGGGACTGATATGGTTTGTTAGTAGCTCACTGTATGTCTCTCTTCCAAGTGCATGTTTAGTTTCTCCTTGAGCTCTGCTAAACATATTGCATCCACAGAAGCGAGGTCCTAATTTATGGTGTGATAATCTGGTGTAACATTGCAAACTAGCTCAGGAGAAACTTCTCCATAAAATTCTCTCCTCGTGTTTCTGCATTGCTGTCTCTCTCAGAAAAGTGCTTATCCTTCCTGCCATCAAGGGCTTATGGGGCTTATGGTAAGAACTCCCTTGGTCTCTCTCTTATCTCAGGATAACAGCTTTCTCAAATTTTCTTTCAAAGATGATGGTACCTTGAAGGGGAAAATGCATCCAAGTATATACATTATTCCAACAGCGTCCTTGTCTCCTAGCACTAATCCAAATTGCAATCCTATTCTTGTCTTCAGCACAGCTGTCTTTTCCCTTTCCCTACACACGGCTGTGAGAACAGATCCATAATTTACTGAACTGCCATCCTCAAGTTACTCTTGCAAAATACTTTCCGGTGGACTCATGTTTTTCCTCTCCTACAGCTGTCCTTCTTCAACTTTTATCTCCTATCCCATGCTATTCGCATCATATCTCAAATTAGCTCATAAAGTAACTATATGCAATAGCACATAAGGATGGAAGCAGTTTCTGCTGATAATTTTTGTAAAATAATGACAGACATGGACTGAGAAAAGACAATATCCTTGTGATCAGGTACAATGGCTCACTCATCTTGGGCTCGGAAGACACAGATAAACTTCAGCGTAGATTTTCCACAACCTAGCTAAGTATGGTTACTCTTTCCTGAAAATGTTCTAGCAACAGCAAATAGCAAAACTGAGTTCAGAAATAATAAAAACATATTCACAAAAATCCAATCAAGATATAGCTGAAAATTCATTAAAGCAAGAAAACATCGCTTTGTTCTTTAAATTCCTTTTACAGTTTTGGATATATCTTTAGGATAATAAAAAACAATATAGGATAATTGGGAAAGAGATGCCAATCTCCTTCTTCAAGATTGTTCAAGAACAGAAACTCCTAAAATATGTTTAAAAAAAAGTATGAAGTGTAGTCATGTGCATATGGTAGAAATACATGGACTTGTATAGAACTCTTAAATTTATTTACTCAAAAAAATACTAAAATGTTTATAAATGGCTCTAAAGTTACTTGCTTTATTCATACTTGGACTATCAGACTAAGATAGTAAAAAATATCTATGTAGACATCAGAGGTTCTTAGAATTTTCTTTGAAATGGAGGCCAAATCTGTGTGTCCAAATTTAATAATGTATGTCTTTGTTTTGATGAAAAACTAAAGAGTATCTGGACACGGTCTCCAAAATTTGGCTTATTACGTTTGGGAAGTCAATTTACTGTTGCTGACAAACAAAAGATTTCACGCTCATCATTTTATTGTGTGATATTATAACTATATATATGACCCAGAATAGTCATAGAATGAGCCCACAAAAATACAGTAACATTTTAATTTCTAGACTAAACCATTCCACACATAAGATAATCCAATGATGAAAGATAACATTTTTCCAAGGTTGAAGAAAAGAAGCATATGCCTCTTTAAAATTACTTGTTTGATTTTCTGATCAACAGAAAACACATGAAAGAGATATAAACAGCTGTTATTTCGCAACAGTTACATTATGGATGTGTATGTGTGAAAGAAATTTATGGAAAACCAAACTTTGTCATGGAGAAATGAAATGAGATGACAACTGCGATAAGAGTAAATCCTGTTTTTTAACATATTTTTCATTACGTGTGTTGATACATCCACTTTGTTTTCTACAAATACATGTACAAGACATATGATAAATGATCCATACACACTACAGCTATGTATCTTAAATTATCATTTCACTGCTATGTTGTATAACATTATTTTCTGACTCAGAGAACAGCCAAACTCCTTGACTAAATCTCTTCTAGGCCCCTGTCAAAAGTACTGACAAATCTTACATATATATTTACACATAAATTTACACGTCACCCTCAAATTCATTATAATTTTATTCAGAACATATGTTCTGCAGAAACATACAAAATGAATAAAATCATCTAAAAATATACTATAATTTTACAGTTGCGGGGTGTATATAAAGGACATAAGGAACATATAATACTGAAACTCCAGATTTGGAAGACAGTAGGATGCTAACAGCATATTACAAGAAAAGAATAAATCATTTCCTGGTAGAAAGCAGGAAAAGTACATTTAAGTTTCAAGTGAGAATGAATGACTGAATAATGCAAATCTTAACCTATACCTGAAAGTTCAGAACCCTGAGAAAAATATATTCTGAGTCTGTACTTTCCCCTCTTCTACCTCCTTTTGCCTCCTCCTTTGTCAGAACGAACCTGGGCTATGGCTGTAAGGAAGAAGTTAAAATCAGAGATATGAAAGACAGAATTATTTATATGTTGAGGTCATAGGTGAATAGTTAAGCTGTCGCTCTTCAGGTTCTTATTAAAACACATAGAGACTCGTATTCAACATGGTTCATAGTTGCACTTTGAGAGGGCTACGGGGAAACTGTTGGAGGTCTTTGACTCAGTGCACACTGAGGGCAAAGTCTTCCCAAGGCCGAAGCTGAAATGTTTTCAGAGGTGCCCCTTTACAAGTGATCTGGGGATAGAGGGTGATTTAAAATCATATCTGAGAATTTCAAAGCAGATAAAGCATTGTGTTGGCATGTGAATTATGTATGATCCTCCTACGTACTTCAGCCACTCCTAGCTTGTCTTCCCCTCCCTCACTCCCCCCATCCCCTAGCCCAGGAAAACCTAGTGTGACTCACAGATTCCAGAAACATGCTGAGACAGGTTATGCTTCTGTCATCTCCTATTTCTGATAACCTATTTGTGAAAAGAGACTAAATTGATCCGATAACCATGTAATCATGGGGATGACAGTAAGGAACTACCATGTGGGCACAGTTCAGGACCATGAAGTGCCCCAGGGAGAAGGGTTTACCTGATCTTGGAAGTTAATTTGGATTAAAGAAGGGTATGTGATTTTTACTGTGAGTGGGAATACAGGCTAGAATGAAACAAGTTTACTCACGAGCAGTATTTATTATCACAATTGCTCCAGAATAGCTGATCTTTTCCAAGTCCAACTCAATGTCTGAAAAATAGTACTGCCAGCTTATGGCTGTTCCTAAAGGTTGAAGGCTGGTGGTCATTGAGGGTTAATAGACTGACTTAGTAACTTTTCCACACTCTATGCTAGTGGACTGTTTTTAAATCAGTGTGGGTCACTGAAGCTATTCCTAATTTAAACAAGTGCACCAAAAATGTAATCATACCTTACAATTCTGAATCCTTTCTAAGATGTAAATGTATAACTGTAGAAACACATGTCATTTTCAAGTGTATTCACAGAATTTCATTTCTTTAATAAAGCAGGCAAAATTAAACAATACTTAGAGCTATATAGAGGAAGTTAATTTTGATATTTCAGATTTTGTTATTTTGATGTTTACTTTCAGATCAATCCCTCATTATTTTTAAATAGCCCCTAGAAAGGAATGGAAGCCAGGCTCTGGGCAAATGGCATCAACAGGGTAAAACAGAGCCAGAAAAACTGGACCATCAAGAGGTTGGACAGATATGTTCATAAATCTTACCAGACATCATCATGTCACATGGAACCCAGGAGCTCTGTTTGGTTTCACCTTGTGAGGAGATATACAGAAGCCACTGGTGCTCAGAATAGATATGCTGTCAAAAGACAAATATCATCATAAAATCATAGAATGGTTTGGGTAGGAAAGGACCTTAAAGATCATCTAGTTCCAACCCCCCTCCCATGGCCAGGGACACCTCCCACTAGACCAGGCTGCTCAAAGCCCCATCCAACCTGGCCTTGAACACTTCCAGGGACAAGGCATCCACAACTGCTCTGGGAAACATGATCCAGTGTCTCACCACTCTCACAGTAAAAAATTTCTTCCTAATATGTGGTCTAAATCTACCCTCTTCCAATTTAAAACTGTTACCCCTCATCCTATCATTACAATCCCTGATAAAGAGTCCCTCTCTGTCTTTCCTGTAGGGCCCCTTTAGGTACTGGAAGGCTGCTATAAAGTCGCTCCAGAGCCTTCTCTTCTCCAGGCTTAAAAAACCCCAAGTCTCTCAGCTTGTCTTCATAGGAGAGGTGCTACAGCCCTCTGATCACCTCCATGGCCCTCCTCTGGACTCGCTCCAACAGCTCTATGTCCTTTTCATGTTGGGGACTACAGGGCTGGACGCAGTACTCCAGGTGGGGTCTCACCAGAGCAGAGTAGAAGGGTAGAGTAATCTCCCTTGACGTGCTGGCCACGCTTCTTTTGATGCAGCCCAGGATACGGTTGGCTTTCTGGTCTGTAAAAGCACATTGCCAGGTCATGTTGAGTTTCTCATCCACCAGCACCCCCAAGTCCTTCTCCTCAGGGCTGCTCTCACTCCATTCTCTTCCCAGCCTGTATTTGTGCTTGGGATTGCCCCGACCCCTGTGAGGGACCTTGCACTTGGTCTTTTTGAAATAACAAAATGCAAGAGCTGGTTTCATCAAACCTTTTTCTGGATTTCATTTCTGTTTTATTCAGATATGTGAAACTCCATTATGTTTTACAATGAGATATTATCAGTTTCTCTGGAGAACTATTTCTAGATTTGAAAGAGCAGTTTATTAAACTGTTGTTGGAGTAGACCACCTGCACACTCTAATATCAAGCATGCTGGTGGTTTTGGTGCTGTAGATACCTATCCACAAGCAAACTTCTAACAGAAATCAGATCTTAATTTTGCAGAAATGGTGGAAAGCAGGACTGGGCTTCAGAAAAATAAAGGTCTCTACTGGTGTTGAACACAGAGTGTTCAAGAGATAATAATAAAGTGAAATGCAGGAAAACCAATTTCCAGATTGGTTCTGACCCTTTCTAAGTGGAAATGCCATGTGGTATTAATAATGAATCATTATTTCAAATGCCAACCCGCTTGATGGCAATTGTCAGTTTATCACTTAGTTGTTCAAACTGATGCCTGCTTGATTTAATTTCTACTTGTCATTGTAAATCAGTTCCCTGAGAAACTACTGCTTGTTAGAAATTTCTCAGTTCTTATACCTGCTTTCTTGCTAATTCACTTTGTGAACTTGGACAGGTCACTAATTTTCTTAAGAACTTAGTCTATACGGCAATTGACATAGTAAGGCACAGGTACATAGCTTCTTTAAACAGAGTTAGTTCAGGTGTGAAGAAGGGTCCACTCATGGCAGTGCAGAGCTCATCTGTGTGGACTGATTCACCTTGGAAAAGAGCTACCGTGTAGGCATACCCTAGCTTCAGTTGTTTCTTGATCCAGACAAGTGGACTGATAACGCACACTCAGCTACCTCAGGGGGGCCCAGAGACAGTCCTACGTTGTGAAACAGAAGGGGACGGCAGGCATATTTTCTTATTTCTCTGGTCCTTTAGGAGTACTTGGTACTTATCCCACAGATAAGTAAATGTACATCCCATATTTTACATTTGGAGTCATTTCCAACTGATTTGGGACAAGTTTTTTTAATGTACTCAGGTTACACCCTTCCTGAATCTATAACTTTTCCTTTGTGTTGTAAACCTCAGGCTCCTGCATCCCTGACAGTATACCGTTGCCTCCAGACGTAAGTCAGCATATCTGTTTCCTACTAACTTACCTGAGAACACAGTTTCTTTTAAGGATGAGACTGTGTTTTCTTTACTATCTCTATAATCAACGGTTTTGCCACTGCTCATTAGCGCTTTTGATTTATAGAAAAAATGTGATAATGGAAGAAGCCTCTTAATTTTGATTGTCTGATTTTATGCTTCATTGTTCTCATATTGCCTTGAGGCTCAAATGTATTTCAATATGCAGCTTAATATTAAATGATACTAACAACTGTGAGCCTATCTATTCATCTGTATCCTCTGGAAAATTTCATGTGCTGTGCTTTTTTGTTCTACTTAGTCAATAAAAATTTCATACGCCATAAAAGATACAGGTGTGGGCTATGGGTACAGGATAATCAATGGAGTAAAGCTGGACGAAGAACTGGGTTGAAAGTTTGCTGGTCAAACAAACAAACTGTAAAATAATATCAGACTTTCTTTAAAAAAAAAATAAACTGTTATTGAATTAAGGTAAATGTCTTACTGAAGATAAAATCTAAGTGTTTCATATCAAAACAACACATTCAGATTGTTCGGATATTTGTTCCCACTCTTTCTGGGGTATTTTGAATGAATTGACCCAAAACAAAGATGAATATGCACTTCAGTGCTTGGCTGGACTGGGGTCATGGTCTCAATATGCTTGTCAATTCATTCAGAAATATACTTGATTGGGGTTTTTTTTGTCATTTGTTTGTGGGTTTTTTTTCTGAGATATTTTGTTGTTATTGTCGTTAGAATACAAGTTTGTTTTAAAACAGAAAAGGGCATGTTCAGGATGACTGCAAATTGTAATCCCAGCTGAATTTCAGCTACTTCAGCCAAAGGAGAAGATTAAGAGCACATCTAAACTACCAGCCACTCTGGGTGGTTGGGTTTTTTGTAGGGGAAGATCCCAGAGTGCTCTGAGAGAGGACCTTTTCCTCCATGACTATTGCATAAGAGATGTACAAATATACATATCATAATTTGTTTTTAAATGTATAAGCAAATCCCACCAGTACAATATTTTTCTTTAGCAAATTAAAAATTAATAAGCAGAGTAGAAGCAGAAGTGGAGCAATCAGTGGAGGACCAGGTCAGTGAGTGGGGACAAGCTTTGCCGTACGGTTAGAATTTAATTAAATCCATTGGGATTCTGTAAGTTTCTTTCAATAAAAATGTGTGGAAAGTGGTAAAAATCTTACAGAATTGCCCATTTCTCTGTGTGCCTGCACTTAAAGAGGAAATTTCCTTTTTTGATTTTGGTCAAAATTCTGAGAAGAAAAGCTGTCCAGGGCCAAGATTTTTTTAACATTCTTAAATATGTACTATGTATAAAAACACATGCCACGTGTATATATGTAAAATATATACATACAGACATGTAAAATATGTAGTGAGAAAAGTCAATTTGCCTAAATTATTATGTATAGTAACCTGTATCCCCTTGAGTTTATCCACAGTCCTACAACTTAGCTATGCAGATTGTGGTCTTTTTGCTGGGCTGTGGCTTCTTGAGGAAGATCCCTAGTTTTCTTCAGGGCTGTTACATACGTTTTAAAAATGAGTAACTACCTACCCACACTCTTTGCTTGAGTATCTTTTTGTCTAATAATCGGTAAGTAATTGGTTTTTTTGTTGTTGCTCTAAGCATTTGTTTTAAGCTTAGAAGAGAGATAAGGAAATGTCATGTATGAGACACAATTTATGCAAAGATTGATTAATGGCTAAGTGGCAAATACTCATTTCATCTGGCTGTTAGCATGCTGTATTACAATTATTCTGGGAAAGAAGTAGGCATGGTAGACCCAACCTGAAAGTATGGTAGCAAGCCAGCTCCTCCCAGCACATCCTGGGGGAAGTTTCTCTAGAGAGACCTTATCAAACAGCATAGGAGGACTTACTGCATTGCAGCACTGGTGGGGTTTGTATTGTTCGGTAGAACACTCTTGAATTGCTTGATAAACCCTGCCTGTTCGAATAAAAACCTGTAACACAGCCAAATGAGGAGTTTTACACAACTGAGAAAAAAAAAGAGTGGAAAGCATACAAGTGGAGCAGGAAAATAGGTCTCCTGGAAAAAGATGTCTCCGAGAATATGGTGTAGGGATTCACCGTGGATAGACAACTCAATTAGAGCTACCATTGTAACGCTGGGTCAAAAGGCCTAACGCAATCCTTAGATAAATACAGAGGAAAAGAGTGAACAGAAGGAAAGAAGTGATTTTGCTTCTATACTGGAATGTCACATAGGATTTTTGTCTAACATTTATAAAAAGATTGTTAAAAATGTGAAGAGATGCCAAAGAGAGATGCAAAAATGAGTTGAGGGGTATAGAAAGTCCCTTTCAGGAAGGTACTTAGAGCTTAGTCTGTTTAAATTATCAAAAAGAAGTCTGAAAAGTGAGTTGAATGCTGGACAAAAGTACATTTAAAGGGAAAAAACACTGGAAAGCAAAGGGCGCTCTAATCCAGGAGAGAGAGGAGCAACAAGGGCTCATAGCTGCAGACCAAACCCAGGGCAACTGAAGCTTGAAACAAGCCACATCTTTTTGAAAAATGAGTATGGTTAGTCACTGGACAAGCGGCAAAGGGGAGTAGATTTGCCATGCCCTAAGGTCTTCATATCCAGAACGGGAGCCTTTCTGGGTAGAGGGAGGAAAGCAGCAGATGAACTACTCGAATTTGAGGCAACCTGAGACCCTGCCAGGAGCAGACCTTGCGCAAGTCAGAAGTCCATAAAGCTTATTTCAGAAAGCAAGAGTGGCAAACATTGGGGGAAACTACAGTCTGCAGCTCTGCTCCGGCAATTTCACCTAACCTGAGCCCTAAACACCACTCTGGGTTCAGGAAGCACGGCAAGAGCCTGACGTAGGAAAGGTGAAAGAGGGACGAGCTGGGAGTAGCGCAGGATTAGGTACCTGCTTTTGCCATAAAGCTGTGGTGCCCTGGGCAGCAAAAGGGGACAAAACGCCTTGTGAAATACAGAGACAACAGCCTGACAGGGAGCGTGGGCACCGCCAGCCCTCGGCAGTGCCAGTGCTGGCAGCCTGGTCAGACACCAGGGCCCTGTTATGTGCCAGTTTGTTTCTATGAGTCACTGTCACACGCGTGCTCATATATATGTACATACTCCCCCATTCACTAAAAAAGCCACAAAGCTATTTATTATTCATGGGAAGTCCAATTTCAGAGTAATTCTTCCTACCTTTAGTCATAGTGTGTCTAAGTTGGTTTTTTTTGTTTCTAATGGGCTAATCACAACTTTCGTAAAAAATAATTTCTAAGGGGCTATTCTAAATATTTTTGCATGTGTACCCTAAGCTAATTTCTCCTTAAATATACATGCAGATGCATACAGTTCAATTTAACTTGACTATGCAATCTTTTTTTCTTCATTTTTTCCTTGATGAATGATAACCTGGAAGAACTTCTGCTTAACCAAACATTTTGTATTGGGATACTCACAATGAAATAAACGAAAGCAAATACCTAAAGCCTCTGATACAGTGGTGGCATCCCCTGCCTTCATTTTGGAAAGCAGAATATGGAAAGAATTAATCTGAGACATCTTGTATTCCAAACAGAATTCTTCTTCTGAAGGGTAATCTTAACATCTTGTATTCCAAACAGAATTCTTCTTCTGAAGGGTAATCTTAACTTGATTCATGTTTTTTTCTTTTTCTCTCAACTGCTTCTCTAGCTCATAACTGATTTTGAGATGGATAGATGCACATTTCTAGCAAACATAACTGTTTATGGGAAGGAAGGGGAAAAGCCTCCTGGTTCTAGCTGGAAGGTTTTTCCTCTGAAAATGTCATTAGAAATATAAAAAGATATGACTCAAACTCTAGCATTCAAATGTTAGTTATGGATATTTTTTTCCAACAATTTTTCTAGTTGCTTATGTGTGTTTTTCCTGTGGGACCTGTATAAAATATATAGAGAGACGGTCCCACACAACCCCTGATTTTAATTCTTCTTAGAGAAACTTTCAGTAACTATAAGTTATGGAAAACTCCTGTTGATGAGACTGATACTTGTCCTACAGGTTAAGAATATGATTAAGCTACTCTTCTTTGACATTCAGGTACTACCGCCTTAGTTTGGTACTGTTAAATCCTGAAAATACATTCCCTGAATACATCTGCTCTGAAAAAAAAAGATTTTACCACACGCACTTGTATATGTCATCATACAAAAGGTGCTTTCATGGCTTCATGGACTTGCTGCAGCTTGGAAAATCCTGCTAGGCTCTCTGGGTTAACATTTTAGCTGTCTATGTTGCTGAATTTTTGCTGCTATTTTTACTTATACTACCTAAATGCAAATGTAACTACTTCTGCTTTTAGATTGAAAGCTCATTTCACATGTGTCAATGCACAGCTTTCAGAAGGTAACAACACATTTTAATTTTTTCTCACTCCATTTAGATTTGAACTGAAAAACTGAAGCAGATATCATGTGTTCATGTGCAGTGTAAACACTAATCACCCATGCATTAGGACTTTCTTCATTCTTTTAAAAATCAGTTCCTTTCAACAAGAAAATTACTTGGCCTCAAAATGAAATGAATAAATCCTATAATGAGTGTTATAAAAATATTAGTTTAACATTTGTTTCTCCTGTCCCAAGAGAGGAGAACAGCTTCAAAGATCTATAATAAATCTTAATCCTTACAATATTATCCACCACTTTTCACTTTGGTACTTGTGCCAAAATCAGGCATAGCTGTAACTTGATGGAGTCAATCCAACAACAAAACAAAAAGCCATTTTCAAAAAAGTATTTTCTCCTCAGCCCTTACTGCCCACCTGCTGTTTAATGAAAACAGCAAAGTTAGGCAAGAAAGATGCTTTGTAGCCAACAGCATCGGTGTCAGCCAGTGTCAGCTAAGTGGGTAAAAGTATGGAGACAGGGCTGAAAACTCCAGGTAAGCAAGCAAGTGGTGGTGCAATGGAGGGGGGATGTTAAAACAGCCATTGGCATCATGAGAGAGTGGGAGGTGCCAGAGAAAGAACTCTGCTTAACAGAGACTCAGGGGCTCAGCCAGAGATGTGTTTCATGCCTGAAAACTATAGAAGTTGAGTTTAGTGCAAGTGGCTGCTTGGAAGCTGTGGTTGTGCTCTCGGTGGCACAGGGATGTGAGAAAAAAACTTTTCCTCCCTCCCGGAAACTTACATTTCAACACGTCATTATGTGCTACCAATCTGAGAGAGTGAGCAGTGTTTTCTGCCTGACCATGTCTGCAGCCCTGAAGGACTTTGATGGGAACTAGCACGGATTTCCTGGAGAGTGCCTCCTCTCTCACTTTGGCTCAAGGGACAGAACTGTCAGGGGAAATGGTTGATTTGCTCTTTTCAGAAAACTAAATTTTATAGGCAAATGCAGGCTAACAGTCAGGCGAGACCTTATATGGTACTAGAATAATTTTACAGTACAGTAGTTTTACTAGAATAACTAGAGTAGTTTTACAGTTCCTGAAATGAGCCTGAAGGGGGGTTAGTATGTTTAAGGAAGAGGGACAGCAACGGCATTTTCAAACTGGAAAAAATCTCCCCCTAGACTGGAGTTGCAGCTCTAACTAGGCAATTAGGCTGCGAGAAACAGTCAATGACTACCTTGTCTGTTACCTTGGGGATGAAGATTTATGTGCTGATATAGCCAACACTAGGTAGTCACAGCAAGTCTGTAAATGCATTTTTCCCATTGCAGAGGTAAGGAGAACCCATCTCTGAGGGTTCACCCAATGAAGAAGAATTTACGCCTGTGGCTTTATGACCAGAGCCAATAATAAAGGATTTGTCTTCGTCATGTCCCTGCATCCTTCCCAGGAGGAGAAATACAGGAACAGCTTAATGCTTTCCTTCTCAAAGCATGAGGCAAAGGAACGCATCTCAGAAGGGATCTGCAAGGAGCCTTCACTCAGCCAAAGTGCAGTCAGAGCTGTAGCAGCAGTGTCTGATTCTGAGGGTAAAGGCTGAGCTTGTAAAACCCATAATTTTAAGGCACTGACAATTCTTTGCAAGCATCTATGCATATTAGACCGTTCTTAACATCCTCAGAGGGCATGCCCTGGTTAGCCAGGGTGGCTGTTCAGCATATTGATGGGTGAATTTATTCATCAGGGTGACAAATTCTCAAGTGGGGGCATGATATAAGCCTGGTAGCTAACAGAAGCCCCTCCCGGAGAGCTCTGGAGGGATGGGAATTCAGGAGAGACTGTGGATCATTTCTTTGCTTTCTGCAGCAAGAGAACTGAATGAGAACAACTAGCTGTCAAGCTTCAGACATATTCCAGTTTTCTGCATGTATTACCACATTTAGGGGCTAAACCAAACTTTCATTCCGTGATGGGGAATGATAGAAAGTGATGCCAACTTTGGGTCCTACTCCATTGCAACTGAATAATCATTGTAAAGTTCTCGTTAGTGGTACTTCAGCAAAAACCAGATAGACCTTGAGGGAAGCTGTAGGGGACTTTTCCCTTTTTCCTTTTTTGTTTTCTTCCTCTCCCCTCCCCGCCCCCCCCCCAAAGGTCATCAGTTTCAGATTGTTAAAATAATTGAACAGAAATCAGCTGATCAACCTGAAGGCTGGCAAGTACCTAGTGATGAGTCTGTATTACCCATACTTGATTAATAATGGGGACTGAAAATACAATCTTTACCACCTTTTTTAAACTTCTGATACGTCTTTAGAAATATATTAGTTTATCTCTCTAAGCAAGTCTCTTGACATCTGTCAAAACTGGCAGATTCCTGGCTCCATAATAAAATAAATTACAGTATCCTAATCAAAATGGGAAGATAGGTATATTACAAACCTATAAGTCATTTCACAGAGTGATTAGTTCCTCCCTACAAATTTATGTAATTGCATTAGGTTTAGAATCTGTCATTATTTGCTTAATCTGACGTTAACGTGATAAGGAAGTCAAGATCATACTATAATCCTTTGTCCTTTTCTTTGCTTTTCCGCCTGAAAATTGAAACATGAGAAATACTGTCTTTTTGGAGTAATATTCATTGCTTTCACCTGCCCGCAGTCCTTACTGTAGTTGTCTTCATAGAAGCAATATTTCCTCGCAGTGACAAAGAGGCCATTTCAGAAAAGTGTGGGGTGAGGTGATGAAAGAATTGCAGCAAGCCCAGAGTGCTTTACATTCTCTGAAAAGTGGTATGATGTTGTATTTCCACTTATCTTGCTGAGCAAATAATGAAAGTCACTCACTTTTCTCTGCAATACCTTTTAACAAGCTCTCCTAGCTGAGTAGTTACAGCGCAATAGTATCCAGGATAGTAAAGATCTTTTTAAAATGGAAAAGGAGAGTTTGTGTTATAAAATGAAAGTGTTTCTTTTTTCAAGATCTGAAAAAAGCTGCCTTCAGAAAGGTGTATTTTCTATATTAATCTGGTCATTGTATTGTGATATATATCAGTGGGTGACCAGTTCTAAATCTGAAAATAATAGATTTAGCTTTCCTGGGTATTAAAGGTACTCAGATACATTTCCTTTCAAAAAGAAATATTAAAAAAGAAATTCTCACATCTTCCAGAAAAGCCATTATCAGTCAGGTAAATGTGCATTTATACAAGGTTGACTAGTGTTAATAGAAAAAATGAAGAGAAACTTGACAGTAGATAAACTGGAAACCTAATGCCATGGTAGACGTAAGAACAGAATAACCAAAGGATGGTTAGCTATTTTTGAATAAGCTGTTTTTGAACTAAAGGTCCCTATCTTTCTCTTGTGTTCTGTGCTTTATCAAAAATGTCAGTCGTGATGTAATTCAAAGGGAGAGGGTGGAGAGAAAAGCTGAAATCTCAGGCTCTTATGGGAAGGAAAAATAATCTTTAACATTTCCCTCACTGCTCTAATTCACAGACTTCATTCTGTAGCAAACCCCTTTTATTCTCACATATTGCATCCTCTTGTCATTAGTCAGCAACCTGTCATGTTTTCTGTAGTTTAACTAACCTACAGGAGTCAGAGGTGCGATAGGCTTGTTGCCTGATATTTGTATACGAGGGAGTAGAAGGTGAACCATTGATTGTGGGTCATTCACACAAATAACGCATTTGATCATTTGTTGACTGAGTGTCCTGGTTACAGCTGAGGTAGAGTTAATTTTCGTCCTAGCAGCTGCTGTGTTTTGGATTTAGTGTGAGAATAATGTTGATAACACATCGCGTTTGAGTTGTTGCTAAGTAATGTTTACAGTAAATTGAGGACTTTTTCTGCTTCCCGTAGAAGCTGAGAGGGAGCATAGACAGGACAAGGCCAAAGGGACATTCCATACCATAGACGTCATGCTCAGTATATAAATGGGGTTTGGCCAGGGTGCAGAGATCCGTGGTAGCTGCTCGGGATGGATTGGGTAACCAATCATTGGGTAGTGAGAGCAATTTTTGTTGCATCACTTTTTTTTGTATATTCTTTACCATTATTATAATTTTTCCCCCTTTTGTTACTGTTCTATTAAACTCTCTTTACCTTGACCCACAAGGGGTTTTTTGTTTGTTTGTTTTTTTTTTTTTATTTGCCCACCCCTTGGTTTTTCTTCCTCTTCTCCCTACCCTACTGGGGGGAGGGTGTGGGCTGTGTGGAGTGAGTGAACGGCTGCGTGGTCCTAGTTGCTGGCTGGGCTTAAACCACAACACTAAGGAAGGCTATGAAGACTAAGAAGGATACCTGTGCATGTTCTTCACCTGCCAAGAAGACAAAGGCATGTAATTCCAGAGAAAAGGTGTTTCTACACACAGCACTTCTAAACTAAACGACAAAGCTTGTGACTTGTAGAGTGAAGGATGTCCTGAAGGGCCTCAGAAGAATTTCAGGGGTGTCTGTGGATAAGGAAGAGTTATTTGCAGTTATTATTTGGCATATTAAGCTTTCTGAATTAAAATTTCTAGATTTGACCTTTGAAAGAGAACTTAACCATGTGACACTGCTAGAGAGTGTGAAGGCTATGTCACTTTTGCCCGGAACAAGAAGATCGGTATTGTAATAACAAAATCTTTGCTGTCCTCCAAACCCAGTTCAGGTAAAGTCGTACAAAGAGCACAGAATGTTCCCTCTTAGACCATCAGAAGTTGCCTGCTCTGACCTATAAAATGGAGACAAAACACTAGCAAAGAGTTTAGTGAAGCAAATCTATTAATTATTATGCCTGCCTTTATTCCATGTATATTCGCATTGGTTTAGAGGGAAAAGGCAGTGGAAGAATTGGAGAATAGGAAATATGTCAAAATTTTTCCATGCAGGAATACATATAATTATTGGATGACATTGTCTTTGAGACATAAATTATAATTGCAAATTAATCAACATGAGTGTCAAGTAACTACAATGAGAATCTAAATTTCATTTTCTCTGGCAGCCTCCTTTTTGCAAGAAGTGAGCTTGCATTTCCATTTTGTGGTGGTCCATACTGAGAATTGCAAAGTAATTGCCTGGTGCTCTACCTCAGGGATGCAGTACTGGAATTCCGTGTGGGCAGATCCAGTCTGAAAACATGACAGGAAGGTCATAGCCACTCTAATTTAACAAGTTCTTATAAAATGCATAGGTAAGTGTTGTCTCAACTGTTAGAAAGGGAAAAGGTGAATTGACTGTGGTGAGGCATCCTTTGAAAAATTGTCAGCACTTGGTGTGTCAGTGTTCAGTTATGTTGAGGACAACTTCCAAACTAATTTCTGACAGAAATGCTACTAGACATCTCAACTGGGGCAAGGGCGCATCATTAACCCCCCTGCCATTGAAATACAACTGACCTGTGCTGGTCACTGTGCATGAGAGGAGATACGGCAGAGACAGAAAAGCCCATATGCCTGCAGCTGCCTGTCAGAAGGGTAGCTGTGTCTAAGGGGGCATTTGAACCGAGGTGTTTGCAGAGTCTCCATCTCTCAGAGCTTTTCTGACACCACATCGAGTTACCTGGAGGGACTAGCTGGGAGGGAAGGGCCAGCACTTATTTATAGCTTAGGAGAAAATTCAGGAAAAGAAATCCTTCCTGATAGATTTACCCTGGAAGACCATTTTAATCCAGGTGAATTTATCTGGCAATGTGTAAGGTGGTGTATAACCTTCTACTTTCAAGCATAGTTTTTGGTAAGCAACTGCGGTATTTAAAACATTCTCTTTCATTCTGTTACCAAAGTCTGCAATGCCTTACTCTGCTAGACACAATGAAAATGCTGATTACAAGAAAATGTGACACTAAATCATATTATACTGATTATTACACAGAATCACAGAACGGTAGGGGTTGGAAGGGACCTTCAGAGGTCATCTAGTCCAACCCCCCTGCCAAAACAGGTTCACCTAGAGCAGGTTGCACAGGAACACATCCAGGCAAGTTTTGAGTATCTCTGGAGAAGGAGACTCCACAACATCTCTTTGTAATTACAGAGAAAATGACAGTCATTAACTAAAGTGCATTTTTAATATTTCTATGTGGTAACACTTGTTTCATCATTTCTAAGTATGTGTTTCAAATAGGGTAAAATTAACAAGCACCTTCATCTCATTTCTTGCAGAGCAACAAAATACAGTATTCTCATTCTATAAAGCATCGCTTGCTCTTCAGTTTTGTCTGCTCGATTCACAGCATAATGAAGCTTCAGACCAGCTATTTAATGGAGCAGATGGGATGACAAGGACGTATTCTGCTAGGACAGAATTACTTCCAGTGAAACTTGGGACCGTTGCTGGTGGACGTCCTTCCAGGCAACCAGGGCATGCAAACACAGAGGGGAGCAGTGCCTGTCCTCTCCGCCACCACCTCCCTGGAGGCTTCCAGCTGCACACGACATCAGGCCCAAAATCTGTTTGACAGCAGTCATCAATAGTGATCTTGTTTCTAAACCCAGAGCAAAGGCCTCAGAGTACAAGGCTGGAAACTGAACTCTGACACTTAAGCAAAGAAACAGAGAAACTTCATTTGAATTGAACAAGTTGTTAGCTGTCGTGCATCACGGCACCTGCCAAAATACGAGATTCTTCTTCAGTTTGAATTTGTAGGTCATGTTTCATTCTGGCTGTTATTTTGTATGAGCTTCTTCAGTTCTTTCTATCAGCTTTGTTTTCTAGGTTTCAAAAGCCAAAAAAAAGAAAAAAAAAAAAAAAGGTTTATCTGACCCTATAGATAAAGAGACAAAACTATGTGAACTAACTAAGACTGCTGAAGCAAAGAACACAATAAATTGGTTTAAGAGGAAAGTAAATGTCTATATGGAGAAAGAGTTGATAGGAGGAGATGGTGGGAAAATGGGAAAGCCAAGTAGTGACAAACTAGAAGAAATTCAATAGCTTTTCTCAGCAACTTCTTGTGCTCCTATGTTAATCTAATACATAAAAATTAACACAGAAGTGCATTCTTTTCTGCTATTTATTTCTTTGTTTTCCAATACCAATAATATTTTGATTCCTTTTACTGAAACAAAAATTGATAAATACCCTGCAAAGCATTTCAGAGGGACATAATTTAAACTTAAAGACAGAAAAGCAAATCAATCTTACTTGAAGATGCTCAAAATTGAAATCACGTCTAAATCACTGATGTTCATTACAGAGAGGTACAGAAACAAGATGTTCTCTGGCCTTGAATCTCTGCTGAACAATGACACCAAAAACAACAGTCTCTACTATAAATCAAATGTTTTGTGGTTCACAAGAACAAGGAATAAATGAGCATTGACCATTCTGATTTTGTGCCGTTTTCAGCAGAACAAGCTGCTTTCTCTCTGTGACGAACTATGGAACAAAATGTTAGCATTATGGCCTTCCAAAAAAGATTGTAAGGATGGAGAAAAAGAAAATGGTATACCACAATGATTGATTGTTGCACAGTGATTTTCCTGTTAGAAGGAGAGACAATCTTTAGTGCAAGAATAAATTTCATAATTATAATTCCTTCCTACTGCTATCTTTTACTGACCAAATAAAAAGGGGAAAAAATGTAGTGGTGTTACAAGAATGTTACAGTGGGAAAAGAGGAGATTTGGGCAAAGAAAGCAAAGATTTTAGCTTTCTGAAAGACAAAAAGATGCTTCAAAAATGTATTCTGGGTAACAGGATCCAATACTCGATCTAAGACTAAAGCATATTTGGGAATGTTGAGGAATCTAAGAACAGAAAATGAGAGTGAATGTCTATTCTCTCTAGCTGCATACGTGTTTTTCCTCTGCTAAGTAGGTGATTGATTACAAGAGCTCCAAACAAGAGGATATTTGAATTTCCACCGTTAGATGTTTCTGAAATGGAGGAAAAGTATATTCCCAGGGTGCTTGTAAAGCTGCCGCATGGGGAGAGGTTTGGAAATTGTTTGAAAGTCTGGATCTGATTCTCTTGGGAGGCCATGCTGCAAAATCCCCTGTGCATGATGAGGGTACAGAGGTAGTGTCTGCAACTGGCATCCATTCAGATCAAGGAAAATGTAAGAGCATATGGGCCTGATATCATGGGATTCAAAAGAGCAGCACTGCGGGTATCCAACTGGGGTACACAATATGTTTGTTATATAAGATAATTACATGAAAAGAAATCATTAAAAGAACATGATTAAAGTTGCAAACTAAAAATCAGAATTATTAGTTTCTCTATTATTTTGCTATTGGGCTCACAATTGTTCTATGGGTGTGGATGCTTCTATTGTTTACATTATCGTTGTCAACAGAGAAAAGACCTTAAGAACACAGTCTAAAGGACACAGACTAAAGCACCTGTTAAGAGGGAAGGGCAGAATGAGTTAGGATGCTGTACAGGCATTCTTGATGTTTCCCCATAGACAGGAACATTCTCTTTGCAAGAGACACTGTAAATGGCACGTGAGAGTTGAAGGGCTCCTGAGTGAAGGCTGCTTACATTTTTGTTGACAGATACAGAAGCCTCAAAGGATTTTCATCCTCCTTGTACTTTCCATGTGGAGGTGCAGACTTTCAGAAATGTCATCTCTATAGATGATTTTTAGACATGGGTTTTTAGTTATCTTTCTCAAAACTGTTGCTCTGTGGGGAGAAGTAAACAAGAGACAGGACACTTACTAGCTGCTTAAGCAGTAGTCCACACTTCTGCACCGTTCAGGTAGGGTTCTTCAGAGGATGTGTATAATCTCCAACATAAACTGTAGAGTCAGTACTACCTTTGGAGATATGGATATGAGGTCCCATATGACAAGGAAATAGCCAAGAGTCCTTGAGGCGAAAAGCCTTCAAAGGCATATATACAAAGAGAAGGTCAAGACTCAGTGAATTTAAAGACAAGGGAAGGTAAAGGTGTTAGTTCGGAGCATTAGCCTGTCAAGTGAAAAAATTGGCTTGATTTGTTACTCTTGGTTACACAAATGTGAAACTGAGACGCTAAATGACTTATCCTAGGTGCTATTGGGAATTCAGACCCAGGAAGGATTTCAATCTCTGTCTTGCCCATCTGGGCTCAAAGACAGCTTACTCCCGCTTCCGCTGGGTACCTCATTTGAGCCTTTCCTGAAGTAAGACAAGTCAGTCAACATTGAAGCATTTATATCTAAATTACCATTGTTTATTCACTTTTTTTCCAAGTGTTTTCTCATCATGCTATTTTCTAGCACTTATCCTTTGGATCTAATCTGTCCAAAATCTACAGACAGTAGATTTTACAGTCTTTGACTGCAACAAGTCACTTACACAAGAATAGGTTTGAGTGGAGAATTCATTGTTTCACAGAGTTGAATTTATACAAACATGTAGACTTTTCCAGGAATGAAACTGGAACTGCACCATAAACTCACACTGTAACTGATTATTTCTAGCTTTCAGAACAATTTTAAAATCATGCTACTTTTATTAGAATTAGAAGTAATGAAACCTCACAAGAAAGGACAAATATCCTGGAAGCATTGTCTGAATTTTGAATTTTGAGCATGAGATATGTCAATTATGTTATCACATTAAAATCACGTGAAACAGGGTGATTTGTTTTGTGACAGTTTTTCACAGACTTTTTCTGATTATTTCCCTGTTTTTCGTCACAGATTTATTCCACTCAGAAATTAAAAGCAAAACTCAAGGAGTGAAATCCTGGCTTGCTTGAAGACAGTGGGACTTTTATTCCTGAAACGAATACTGCGGTGAACAAACCCTTCCTCCCTAATTAATTGCATTAACGTTTGAAAAAAAAAAATATGGAAGTTTTGCCTCTGTCCAGCCAAGCAAACCAGAAAGTTGCATGTTTAAATACGGTTGTTCCTATGAAGTACTGAAAAACTATTTTGGAAACTTTCCCATCAAAGCAGATGTGTCCTTTTAACTTGAATCTGACTAAGGACCCTGTGTTTCATTCACAGTTCAAGAACTACTGAATATAAAGCCAACAAAACGAGTTTTCAAGATATCTTGGGCAGGCTTAACATTTTTTAAATGTTAAGGCATTAGCTTTCTGGTAAAAATACCTCATTTAAAAATGAAATTAATCTATAAAGTATTTTGACAGTCAATGATAAAATTCTCTTCGGCCCTTTAGTCTCAATAAATACCTCTTAATAATTCCCGTGTATTCTTCTATCACTGTTTTATTTTCTGTTTTGCTTTGTCATTTGTTTTAAAGAGAGTTACATAAAATATTATATTAAAATGAGATACATATATCTTCTTGTTCTGAGAAAGGCAAAAATATTACATAGTACTGGAAAGTCACTAGCAAGACTTTACAAGGAAATGTTGTTTTATAAAACCAGCAAAAATCTAAAAAAACATATGGGGCATCAGTAGAATTTTTGAAGCATCTTGGGTTTTTGTCATCAAATATGAAGTATGGCTCTCTTGAGTCACCAAGGAAAAATTCTGCAAATTCGTATATGAACTTCAGCGTTAATTCTAGCTAGAACACTGCTGGGTCATTTACTCGAAGGGGGTGATTGTATGGATTAAATCACAAGTTACTGGACTCAGTAGAACTGCAGGGTTAAACACCAGGGCCAAGGTTAGGATAAAAAGTCAGGCTGAGTGATCATATAAGGCCTTGCTATGACTAACTTTCAATAAACCAGCATTTTTCTTATGCACTGCCTGATTCCAAAGAAAGTCAAGTAAGCAGTGCTGTGAGAATATGCAGCTGATGCGGCAATAAAGTAGCATAGCCTTCAGTGACATTTAAGAATTTGGTGTTCCAGCAGGAATACCTAGATGCAAAAATTCCCGTATCCTTGACTCATTGTCCTGTTCAAATGAAATAAAGTAGCCTTAGCGGGTAAAAAGAGACAGGACAGAACAGAACAGAAAAATGCTATTCTCTTTAGTGATGGAAAAATAAAATACAATACTGATAATATGGAAATGACAAAAAGAATATACCATTGAGGTACTATCAACTATGAAGCTCTTGTTCCAGAGGACTGACACCAGGAAATTAGAAAAACAGTCAAAATGCTATTGGTTCCTATTTCATTACTTTGCTTCGTAGATATCAATTATAAACGTTAGCCCTTTAGTAGGGCTGACTCACTTGAAAAACAGTGGTTTCCTCTCATCTGATTTCTCAGCACCTGAAAAACTACCATCCACGAGGTTATAAATACTGAAAAATATGGATGTGAGTTCATTGCTTTTTAATGACAAAAAATAATTTAAAAAATAAATTATTAGGAATACTGTTTTTCTGCTGGTAATCTATTTCAATAGGTATATTTATTGTTGTAGTAGTAAATAGTGAACTTTAAGGCAACAAAAAAGTATGTGTTTGTCAGAGGAAAATATTTCTCAAATTTAATTGTGCCGCAATAGACATTCAAGAAGAATTGTTAAGTGTTTTTCATTTGTATTTTACAAAGCCCTCTTTTTGCATTTCTGTTTGACTTTTTATGGTTTTCCTTCTCAGAAATCAAGAAGATGTATGCAAAATTAATTCCAAAGAATAGTTATTTTGCTTTTTTATGAGTCTGTAATTTTGTCATAATGAATACCTGGGTAACTATTTCACGTTTAAAGTAGCTCTATAATGATTTTCCTTTATTGCTCTATAATGTGCATGTCAGCATTTTTCGCATATGGTTGCCTTATATCTCCTGATGCAAAGACTAATTTCTATCTTGTTTCTCATCTAGATAACTACACAATGAGAAAATGGAAAAATCAACAGTTATTTTCATAGAAGTTCTGTGCAAGATTAGTCAATATTTCTAATGCTGGTTTTGGAAAATGAGCCACTGGAACTGTCAGAATATTTTCTACTTGAAGCACTCTGTCTTAAACAGAATTTTTCATGGGGAGGGATCACTCCAGCTACCTCAAATAGGTGTATTAGGCCATTTAAAATGTTGTATTCAGTTAAATGTTGTATTCAAGTATTCAACCGCTACTCCAGGAGATCATGTGTCTCTTGCAGATCTTACGTTAGTTGTACTTATTATCTGAACAAACCTCCTAGTTACCTCCATTATCATCAATATCTGGCACCGGATAAGTGCTTCAATGGATACTGTTTGTTTGGGGGGGCTGCTATTTTTATTAACAAAGTCTTATGGACTTCATGTTTTAGTTTTTCCACTGAAATTTCTCAAAATCATTGTAGTAAACCAGGAAAAAGTACAGATATGAGTAACAAGATTACTACAGTCTTATGGCTTGGGAATGCTGCTATATTAAGGATAATTTAGATGAAACTTCTGCTTGGAAGAATATGTCAGCTGAAGGGAGAGCTATGAAATTATACAGTTGTGAATGGTATGGAAAATGTAGATAAAAAATATTTATTTATTGTTTTTCTTAAACTAGAGTATGTAATTGGGTACTGGACTGAAAACAAAAGGAAAGCATTTTTTTTCCCACAAGAGAAGCTATTTTTACAGGAAGTTTTTAGACACCACAAGTGTAAGTAGGATCAAAAGAAGAAGCCAACATGGCATCACTAAAGACAAATCATGTCTGACAAATTTAGCAGCCTTCTACAATGGGGTTACAGTGATGGTGGATAATGGAAGAGCAACTGACGTCATCTACCTGGACTTGTGCAAAGCATTTGACACTGTCCTGCACAACATCCTTGTCTCTAAATTGGAGAGACATGGATCTGATGGATGGACCACTCAGTGGATAAAGAATTGGATGGATGGTCAGACTCACAGAGTTGTGCTCAATGTTTCAATGTCCAAGTGGACATCAGTGAAGAGTGGTGTTCCTCAGGGGTCAGTATTGGGACTGGTGCTGTTTAACATCTTTTTTGGCGACATGGACAATGGGATTGAGTGCACCCCTAGCAAGTTTGCTGATGACACCAAGCTGTGTGGAGTGGCTGACACACTGAAGGGAAGGGAGGGACCTGGACAGGCTTGAGAGGTGGACCCAGCTCATGAAGTTTAACCAGGCTAAGTGCAAGGTCCTGCATGTGGGTCAGGGCAATCCCAGGCACAAATACAGGCTTGGCAGAGAATGGATTGAGAGAAGCCCTGAGGAGAAGGACTTGGGGGTGCTGGTGGACAAGAAGCTCAACATGAGCCAGCAATGTCTGCTCACAGCTCAGAAAGCCAACTGCATCCTGGACTGCATCAAAAGAAGCACGGCCAGAAGGTCAAGGGAGATGATTCTACCCCTCTTCTCTGCTCTGGTGAGACTGCTTTTGGAGTACTGCATCCAGCTCTGGAGCCCTCAACATAAGAAGGACATGGACCTGTTGGAGTGAGTCCAGAGGAGGGCCACGAAGATGATTAGAGGGCTGGAGCACCTCTCCTATAAAGACAGGCTGAGATAGTTGGGGTTTTGTAAGCCTGGAGAAGGGAAGGCTCCAGGGAAACCTTACATCAGCCTTCCAGTACTTAAAGGGGGCCTACAGGAAAGATGGGGAGGGACTCTTTATCAGGGAGTGTAATGATAGGACAATGGGTAACAGTTTTAAACTGGAAGAGGGTAAATTTACATCAGATATTAGGAAGAAATTCTTTACTGTGAGGGTGGTGAGACACTGGATCATGTTGCCCAGAGCAGCTGGTGGGCGCTTTGTCCCTGGAAGTGTTCAAGGCCAGGTTGGACGGGGCTTTGAGCAACATGGTCTAGGTGGAAGGTGTCCCTGGCCATGGGAGGGGGGTTGGAACTAGATGATTTTTAAGGTGTCTTCCAACACAAACCGTTCTATGATTCTATCATTCTATGAATTACTTAAAATCTCGAAGGGTAGATTCAGCTGTGGTTATTATCTATGATGATTAGAATTCAAATTCTAGGTCAGGAAATTTCTAGATCTCTGACTGCCAGGAAGATAAAAGAAGTCAAAGATCTTTGTATTATTTTTTCTTATAGATCTTTATATTATTTTTTCTTATACTCCAATCTTACATTACTAGGCAATTGCAGACAGATGGCTTCCTACACCTATGATCTGACCTGGTTTCCTTGGTGGAGTGACCTGTAAACCGGGAAGCGTGCTATGAGGTAAATTATGATCCTCTGGAAAATGGGATATTGGTGGTGGAGATGACACTAATTGGCTGGGTTGGATATATAAACAAGTTTCCTTCACTTGCCATGTGTACTCTACCTGATAGCGTGTTATGGCTGGTGAGTACACATGACACAATTCTCCATATATTTTCATTCAAATCTATATGGCAAATTTACCTACTGAGTGTAAACCACTGAGAAGTCCTACTCTATTGCAATAGCATCATGGCATGTGTTATTGTTTCTATTAGGAGTTACTCTATATTACGCCTCCTTGTGTATGTATTCCACTTGTGTCAGATCATTGTTTGAAGTGATAAGTATATCTCACCTCAAAACTGAGCATGGACTCATCTTCTTGAACGTTGCTTTGCCTCTTACTTTCTGTACCATAGCTGAGGTTGTAAATGATCTGGCTCATTTCCATTGCCTGACAGACTGAAACTGGAGTGGCAATGCTGCTGGCCGCTAACCATAAGCAAGACTGAAAGCAGTGATAATATATAGCAAAATAGATGAAAATCAGTAACAAATATTTTCGGGGTATGTTCTGCATCAATTTCTAGCTATTCCCATTGAAAATTAAATTTCAAAGAGCAAGTTCTGATAGGAAAGTTGAAGAAAACTAGTGAAAAAAAATTGCATAGGTACAGATTCTCTCCACTGTTATTTCTATATTCTAGGGTTTTGGTTTTCCAGTCAACTATTTCTGTGAACATAGTTACAGAGAGCTGTCAAGTGTTCTTCCCTGAAACACAGATATGAGGAACCCTTGCCAATGACTCCAAGTGATTAATACTCAGGGGACTTCTGTCTTTGTAGAAGAAAAGTCTGTTCTTTGAAGGAAGCTGACTCCAAATGCTGTAAATTCAGGTCTTCTTAGCTGTGCTATACTGGCAAGTATGATTAGCCTTATTTTTCATAAAGTCATTTGATAAGTAGCCTTACTGCTCTTATCCATTGATTTAGGAATTATAAAGATCAATTACTTACAGTGCAAATGTTATAAATTTGCATAGCATGCTTTATTTTTTAAAACTTTCCATTCTATTTTTGCTATATTTATAAAACGATCTTGAGATTTAAATATTTGTACCCAGATTGAGTAAGAGGTTAAAGTGAAATGTTAAACTCATTACAGTAAACTGACAAAAATTCCCATTAATTTCAGAGGGAGAGTTTTGACCTGAAATGTTTATTTAATTTGGGCAGGATTCATTAAGGGTTTACGAGTCAGGCAAGATAGGCCAAATGAGTGATCTCATCTATGCTTCCTGCATGAACAACAGGGAAGAGCAGCTCTTGATGTGATTGATCTGACACTGAGAGTTTCCCAGCTAGGGACGAGGACGCCAGTCCAGAAATGCCTCCCTCTCTCCTCCAATGATGCAGGGCTTTTAGACAACAACTCTAAACTAGATGCCTATCTTTAGATGCCTAAATTCAGAAGAAATGAATTCAGAAGAAATAAATACCACTCGTTAAATATTTCATATCTTTAAATCTAAGCAAAATTAGTCCTCCTCAACGTCAGAGTTCTCATGGAATCAAATCTTTCTTAATTTCTATGCATATTTACCTCCTGAATTTTAGGCTGAAGGGGGAGGATAGTTGGCTTTTTTTTTTTTTTTTTTTTTTTTTTTTACCTTCCAAGGTTATCAATAGACAGATTCATTCACTCATTAAAGGACCAACAATTATACCATCCATCAAACACTGGTTACTAACAGACTTGAAGGAAAACTGCTATGAGTATCTGTGTTAGAGCTATAAGGCACCTTCAGACAAAAAAGCACCACTTGTGTCACTGAAAGCTTGCAGGTATGTAAGCCAAAAAGGCAAGAAGCCAAGACTGAAGACGATAAAAGATGACAGAACAGAAGGCACGGATGAGGAAAGTCACAGCAAAGAAAGCCTGAGTGTTAATTTACAGCACACCTGTTATTTCAGAAGAATCATCCAGAGGATTTCACATTCCTGCCTTATGAAAATGCAGGTAGGCTGCTCCTCACAGCAAGGGGCAAACTGCCTTGCATTTACCAGATCTAGAGAACATGTGCAGAAACATAAATTCCTGCTATTGTAGAGGTCTGGGGTTGTTTATGCGCTAAAATGCTCCTGCTTGCTTTTCCTTATACCACAGGAAAAAAAGAAGAAACCTAAAAATAATTTATTTGGAGCTGAAGTTGATCCAACGAGCTCAAAAAAGGACACTATGCCAGTGACAATATGTCATTGAAAAAGTAGTTTAAAGTGTTTCCTCTTGGGTTTGTAACAGCGGGGTGTCTTCTGGAACACATTTTCCTTCCAGGAAAGTGATGGGCAGCAGGTGATCAATAAATCGGAAGCTGAGTCTAGGGAAGCACCAAAAGAAAAAGAGGTAAGAACTGACTAAGTGAAAGGAAAAGCAAACAGCAGAGCTCCTGGCCCGAGCTCAGTGTAGCTCGGTGAGCCTCCCCATGCTGCAGTAATTACTGACCTTGCTCCTGACTGCCTGGTTGGCTCTGGTGAAGCTGAACAAAACAGAGGAACCAAAGCCAGGGATGTGCTCTCACTTAAGTAAGGTGAAGGGGGCTGGACATAGGGCCCACAGCGGAGACCCTGCAGCTCCTCTCAGAGCCTCTCTCTGTCACCAGCACGTGGCCTGATGCTTGGGTGATGGCTGTGTTAAGATACGCAGCCAGTGAGATTTCTCCAATGCTGCTCCAAAGGCAGTGGTTAAAACCTCAGCCACAAACAGAGAATGACTGCTTTCGTGATTATGGTAATATGATACTTGAAACATAAAAGCTTCAATTTGCTAAGGTGGATTTAAATCACTTGTTACCACACTGGATGGACTGCAAATACCTTAAGAAGAGACAGAGATTATTTTCCATATAAATCTTATAAATCTTAGGAAGCAATATAGACTCTACATTAAAAAACAAACCCAAAATTAACCTCTAACATTAAGAAAGAAAAATGAAAGGTCTGTATAATTTGCAGAATGGGATTCTACATATTTATTGGAAATATGTTTTTCAAGTCCCTTTTCCTATGCACTACCTAGGTGCTATAGAAATGCTAAGGTAGATGTTTTTTTTCTCAATACCTTTTTTTCTGCATAGTGAATAGAAGTTACAGTGTTTTTATGCAGATTTCAATTAGTTTTATGAAGAGCCATTGTTCTGTTGATATTAAAAAGGAAAAATAAACTGTCTAATCTCATCCCGTGTAAGGAAATGACTTTTATTTTACTAAATTGCGTGCATGTACAATGTGTTTAATTCAGAAAAAGAGACCTCTTAATAGTATAATACATATTCCATTTGGATTACATGCAGCCAGCTGCCAGAGGAGTAGCAATGGTTGAGAGACTAACAGAATAGGGAGGATAATGCTCTTTAATGGCTTTCTTATGGTTTCCACAAATCCTCTTGATATCTTTATGTGAGAAGAAATGTACATGATGCTCCAGGCTCTAGCAGAAATTGCTGTACAAACTGAGTGTTGGCCTGTGCCTGACTTCTGAACTACAGAAAGGCTGTAGTTTCATTTCCCTCCTTGAAAAATATTTATCGTGTTTACAATCTTAGACAGGTTGGAAGGACTTGCTCACCCTTAATAAACAGCAAGTTTCAGTTCTACCTCTAACGTTTTCTTCACAGAAATTAATGTACATAAGATGTCTCCCCAACTCTGATAAAGACAGATACATTTTGCTTTTGATGTTCTATGATACTCTAAGATCATGGTAAAAATTATATAGAATTCTATTCATCTCTTCTTATCTGTATTTCAGCAGAATCATTGAGAGACACATGTTCTGTCTTAGTCTTTATCCACCACTTCTGTACATCCACAACCAAGCTAGTCTGTGTTTCTTTAAACATGATGACTGCATCATTGCAGAATCACAGAATGGTTAAGGTTGGATGGGATCCCTGAAGTTTATCTTTTCCAACCCCCCTGCTGAATCATGGTCACTTAGAGCTGGTTGCCCACAACCATGTCCAGACAACTTTTTAAGGATGGAGACTCCAAAACTTCTACGGGCAACCTGCGCCAGTGCTTGGTCACCCTCACAGTAAAAAAGTGTGATCATCAGGAATGATGGTCAGACAGAGCATCCTGTCTTTCAGTTTGTGTCCATTGTCTCTTTTCCTGTCACTGAGAAGACCCTAGTTCTATACTCTTTACACCCTCCTTTCAGGTATTTATATCCCTTGATGAGATCCCCCTGAGCCTTCTCTTCTCCAGGCTGCAAAGTCCCAGCTCTCTCACCCTTTCCTCATAGAAGAGATGCTTCAGTCCCCTAATTATCCTTGTGGCCTTTTGTTGGACTCTCTCCAGTAGCTCCATGTCTTTCGTGCTGAGGACCCCAGACCTGGGCACAGTACTCCAGGTGCAGCCTCAACAGTGCTAAGTAGAGGGGAAGGATCACCTCCTGCGACCTGGTGGCAAGACTCCCCTTAATGCAGTCCAGGATACCATTAGCCTTCTTTGCCAGTTAACACAAAGCTAATCAACCTTTGTGTTAAGTGTTACTTATAGCTTTTTGATCAATCTTTGATAAATGCTTGGATTTTGCTGCTTTTGCTTTTATTCTTTTATTCATATTTCAAGGAAAAGGAAGTTATGGCATTGCAAATGACTTAAAGTGGGGATCTAAATGGTTTTAAGATTCCTTGGATGAGAATGGACATAACTGAAGTTGTTTTCCTGTCCCCTTTGTGTTTCTTTCCAGGAGTAAAGCACTAAATAGGCAAAGAAGGGCTTTTATAAAATCTTCAGCTATTGTTTGCTGCTGGATGCATGTAGATAAATGAAATGCAAAGCAGATAAAGAACATCCACAAACCCTGTCACTCTTCTGTGGATCTGGGAATTGCAATGATGTCTCAACAGTTCAGTCACTGTCATGGTGTTTTTAGAAGTTAAAAACCACTGTTAAGTCACACGGTAGAAGACTGTAGCTTGTATATGAATGAAATGTCAATTGGTAGTCAAGATTCATTAGAAGTGTCAGTAACTACATGTTTTTTACATACCTCCAGTTCATTTTCAACGATAAAAGCATGCTATCTGCTTATTCCGTTAATGCAATAAAATTATGAGTAATTTGTACTGACAAATCACATGTAGGTTTTAATAAGGTGATTTTTTAAGGAATATTTTAAGAAATATTAGAACTCTAAAGGTGCAACAGAACAATGAGAAACAAAGCTTTTGGCTTTTTCTCAAGCAAGGCTGTTATGCTTTGTTACAAAGGAATTGCCATCAAATGATGTACTATGTGTTCATTCTACCGCTCACTATAATTATGATCACAATTAAACCTCAAAAATTGTTACTGTCGGTTTAGGATGTATGAAGCTGAAAAGACAGTTTGCACTGCAATGAATTGTATTGTTATTAAAGACTGGGTAATCATAGCCAGCTGCAGTTGATCAATCTGGAAATCTCACACTTTAAGAAACATGTCACTGAACTGATTCTCTTAACTTTGGGGTTTTTTTTTTGCAATTAAATTCTAGCTATCTCTGTGGAAAGAGAAATCTTAAATGTCTTTCCTCCTTCATTGCCCTTGTCCAAACTATCATGAGCAGATTAAGTCCTTTCTTAAACACTTTTTAATGCAACTGGGAATTCTTTGTAACCAGATACGGACTCTTGTATTGTTATCATTAAAAAGACACTTATATGGATGTGAAAGTAAGGTACAAAATGTTATTAAAATATATAGATTATATTCTAGCTACAAATCTTTATGAAATTACAGATTAAATTTTGCTTTTGGTTGGTTGGTCCAACTGGAATTTTGAACTGAGTGCTTGAGTTACTGGAGATTTATGCTTAGGTGAAAGAGCACTGACCTAAGTATTTAAAACAATCTTCATATGTTTCTGTGTTATTGGATTTGTTTTTAACTTCAGTAAGTGCATAAATTTTCATGCGACAATTATTGCTGATTGCAGTAGTATTTCAGTTGCCATGTTTGACCTGCCCTATAGATTCCAGACTGGTTAGCAGGCAGAGAACTCAAGCCCTTGACACATACTAAGAACTACTAATGCCTCTTTCTCTATTGGGCTTAATCCTGAAAGTTTTGAGTTTATAACATACTACTTTTTTTATAATAAAAGCTCTGTAATGTTTTCCAACCTTCAGTTACTCGTTCTTTAACTTGTAACTCAACTACAGGGTTTTGTGTCTGGGAGAAAAGTACAGGTTATAACTATGAGAAATCACGAGAATATTATCTCAAAAAGTAATTTTTAAAAATATGTCATGAAAATTTAGTTGTTTTAAGGTATGAAAGGGGAGTACAGATTTTGAATTGATTTCTACTATTTCAAAGATTATTTAGACCATTGCAATAAACACTATGTCACTGCTATTGTGATATGCATTTTTAAATGTAAAAGAAATTGATTATCATCTTTTCACATCCACCTTATAAACAAAATCAGCGACTTTAGAGAATAGCATCCATTTGCCAACTACAGAACTTCATTTGACTTTCCTGTGTTATACTCAATATAGCTATGCACTATGCATTTGTGAGAATATTTAAGAAAGGGTCTAAAATGCATGAGAATAAGAGATAGGGAAAGGAATTAGAGTCAGGGTAGTGCTCAGAAAAGAGGTGCTTGGACAGAGTCCATATGTCCATGAGTATTTAAGCTGGAAAAACTGATCCTGATGAGCCTGCATGGGAATATGAATAGTCCCTCAAAGCAGTCTGTTGTCATGAAATTTAGACTTAGAGACAAAATTTAGGTTTTTACCTCTACCCTTGAGCAATCCCTTCAGGAGGTTATTAAAAAAAAATAGATATATTATTTGTGACATTCTAATTGTGTTATAAAAATGGAATTTCTTAGGTGATTTTGCCCGGTAAATCACAGTATCGAAGCACTGCAGCATTCAGCAATATTCAGAATCTTGAAGTTTTATGTCACTCTGTATCTATGTTTAACAGCTAGACTCAACAATTTCACCTGAAGTGATAATTAAATCGGGAGTTTTTCCTTTCTCGCAAAGCTCATTGCCAAAGTCTCCAGTGGTAGACTTGTGCCTGAAGACATGTAAGAGATCTTGGACTGATTTCATTTTAAAAGTGGGCTGTCTTTTTGCATTTGACTTTTGGTTCTTTTCTTTCAATTCACTTCAAATTGACAACTGTACCTGCTTATAGCTATGGCAACAGCCACCAGCTTGCTTTCTTGGTTTTCTTTTTCTGTGTATACATCAAATATTATGCCAGTTTTAGTAACATGGCAGACACTAATAAAGATTTTATTTTCAGTGTGCTTCATTTGCTGGTAAGCTTTTCCACTTCTGTTGAAATAAATTCACCTGACAGTTTTGAAGTTCAGAGCATTATTAGTTGTTGTTCAACATTTTACATAGAAGCCTAAACTTATGTCCTACAGAAGAAAATATCCTCAGCCCCAAAGTCTGAAGTGATGTGCAGTTAGTATCAAAGGGATGGAGAACTCCACGTCCCACTCACTTAAAAAGAAAAAGAGCTAGAGTTCTATGTCAATAAGAATGTTAGTTTCAAAATGGATTTATAAGTCATTTTTATCTCCTATGTATTTATCAATTTTCATGAGAATGCGCTGTATTATTAGATGCAAAACACAAATATCCTCACCCCAAAGCATCAAGCCCAGAAATGTACAAATTCATTCAGAATTTGAATCTAAGGCATAACCCAAAGTTTTTAAATAGGAGTATTCTATATTCTATATAGCATGGTCATTACACTTCATCCCACCTCATGCAACAAGCCAAATAACGTCTCTGGCTGAAATGTAAGTTGTACTACTGATGGCTGTGTACATGCTCCTTATCCAGGTGCTGCAATCTTGTGATGAAACATCACACTTCAAACCTGGCATTAAATATCTTTTTGTGTAATTTGGGTAGGTGACAGTAGTTCAAATACTGTCTTCCTGAAGGAGAATTATTAGAGAAGAGAGTATGAAAAGCATGCATGAGGACAAACAATGATAGGAATGAAAAGAAAATTCAGTAGTCTGCATTCTTCAGTGGTCTTCAGATCTAATCATTATTTTCATACTCAGATACTAGAGAATAAAACTTCTTAAAATGTCACTTAGATGCACCTGACTCCTTTTTAACTTTGCGTAATGATGATATTTATCAGACCTAGCTCTGAAGTTCACAGCTTTCAATTTCATATCAATATGTTTACTCTGTTCACTAATAAATGAATTAGAAATGCCTATGAATTCATCATTGCAGATGATACTTGGATTTTCAAGCACACCTGAGCTGTGTCCCTAACAGCAAATATCAGAATCCAACTACAAGAATTGTTATTAAACCTGCTTTTATTTGTATCTTTTGTAATTTCACAAGCTATAAAGACAACTGTTTTCCAGTAAAAAAGAATAGCCCTAGGAATTATCAAAGCTTTATTGTATTTCAATTATCTGCAGTTATAACAGAAATCACTGGAAAAACCATTGAAAATACATTTATCATTTTTTCTAATCCATTTCTAATCCAAAATATCTGATTTATCACATTACAGAAAATAAAAGCTAATTAAATAATCTTTTTTGTTACTGATAAGATAGCTGCAATAAAAATTGGAAACAATTTTCCCTTGCTGATGTCTGTCTTTGAGTATATGCAAACCTATACAATTATTGAAGTCTTTTTTCACAGTTATCAGTACGCAATTTGTAGCAATACAGGACACTCAGTTTCATTCTTCAGTGCTGGTGTACAGGCATCTATAGAATATACTTGGATACCACTAAAAGAAGCTCTAAATTTACTTATCTTTGTTGTTGCAAAAGCAGGATCCAAATTATACATCCCTTTTTCTAATCCAGCAGAACTAAAGGCAGAGGGATAAAGGCTATTGACATGTTCTTGTTAAGATACTTGGGCCTGTGGGCCAGTTAAAGAGTTTGAGCTTTTTGAACAAGCTCTAACTAATTTTTGAGGGGCTCAGCATTTTAGGAGCTTCTCTGGTCCTGCAAATGTGCAGGGCTGGAGCATTCCTCAGATCCTGGGCAGACAGCAGCGAGCACTGCCACAGGTGGGTAAGGAGGATTCCATCCCAGCCGTCTGTGCTTTTAAACTGAAACCTGATTGTTGTGATGCTAACCCACTTGCTGGGAAAAAAAAGTGCAAAAAATGAATTAACTTATTGATATTTTCTCTCTTCTTTTATTCTGCATGTTGCTAGCCCAGAAGAATACCTCACAGGTACTACCAGCAGACATTGCTTGCAGCCTTTGGGGAAGCCCTGCATCCATGCTGGCCGCCCAGGCTGCAGACACAGGAGCAGGAGCAGGAGGGAGATGTTTGATGCCAGATGTCCCCAGCATGACCCCACGGTGGCTCCTTCTCCTGCAGAAGAGCAACATTTCCTGAGCAGCAATAGCAAACGACACTCTTGGTGGGGGTGAGGTTTCCAGTTCATTCCTGCTGATCACATTATTGCACGCTCTTGTCTTGTTACTGCTGTTTGAGCAGGGATATATTGCACTTGCAGGTTCCCATTACCCTTGCTGATGCTGTAAGCTGGTGTCCGCTGATGCACACGAAAGTCAGGGAGGCAGTTTTGTAGGATTAGTAGCAGGTAAGATAGTGTCAAAGACTGATGAAGCAAATTACTCTATATAAGATTTCTGCTGCTTACAAACATATTCTACTGTACCTTCTTAATATACAAGTACAAACATAACGTCCTGTAGCTTTTTATCATTTTCTTGTTCCCTATTTGCATATTCAAACTGTTTTTAACTCTCAAACTCTTCCCAGTGCAATTAATTTTCCTCATGGATGAGTGGTCTAAAAATAACCTATTTGGAATAAAACGTATAACGTTTCCTCAGTTACTGCAGTGAGTGATTTTGATACTACAGAAATAGCGACAGTAACAAAAATACTGAGGTTGGCTCACAGAATTATTCATACATGATTTACATGTTTTAGAGAGAAAACAAGAAGGCTGTATCCAAACCACACCCTTTACTTAATGGATCTCCAGCCCACACTTTCTCTCACACAGACAATCATACTTGAAATTATGGGATCTATACACATTGATAGAAGTTGTTGTTTCTCAGAGCACTGTCGCTTTTAAAAGCAAGTAGAGTTTTACCATGGAGTTGACTGAACAAATGAAGCCATCTGTCTGCGTGTACCACCATCAAACCAAGGCAGAGCCCCGCTGTTAATAGCTGGTAGACATCGGTAGGGCTCCGCAAGCAGAACGAAAGCAGACTGCTGCTTCAGCTGGTGGCTAAATTCACCCTCTGCTCTCTTTCTGGGCATGAACTGAAGGTGGATGGCCCTCCTTCCCCATGCAGGCTTGCTCCTCACGGGCATCCAAGCACGTCTTTCTACTGCCCCACCAGGCTGGGACAAGGCACTTCCTGCTCGGCTTGCAGAGGTCCTGTAAGTCACACAACGCCAGAAGCTTGTAAGTGACATGATGGCAGTTATTCCCTATGATTTTTTTGATAGCTTTAGACCAAAGGCAGAACTTGCATCCATCTTAAAGATGTGCATTTATAGTGGATGAAGCAGGAAGCTCAGAGCGGGAGACAGCCAAGAAGCCCAACTAGTATGGTGTATGTATTTGCTTGGCTGAGAGGCAAGTTTTGTGCTCCTTAGTAGGAGAAATTATTTTCCGTTTCCATCACAGACTTTAATTTCAACTTTTGCTCTGTTGTCGAGAACATAATGAGCTTGAAACATTGGTTTTCTCTGGAGAATAATCAGAGTCGTTCAGTGTGAGAATACCATGAGAAATAACTGGACTGTTACTATTACTGTATGCATCTCTCACTTCAGGGGATAAATTTTATAAATGACCCATCATATCAATGGAGACAGCTAACTACCACATCGATATGTAAATAATCCCATTTCGTTTCAAATAACAGAAAAGTTAAACCTGCTACTACTAAAGAAACATTATTATGACAGCAAGATCATAAATAGATTATGAATGAGTACATTTGAAAATTCACTTTCTCTAGTTTGGATGAGTATTACCTTTTCTGGTGCATGCCTTGATAACAGAAAAATCAGAATATTAAACTACAAATGCTAAAAAGAAGTTTTAATCTTCTACGTTATACCTAATTGAAAATAATCCAATTGAATACAAAAGCATAAAATCAATCAATCAAAACCCCATACATCTGAGGTTTTATTTTTATAATTCCTATATTAAATATTATTGTGAGGAACTTCAGTTTGCATGATGTATACTTGCAGCTTGATATTACCAACACTGAATCTTTCAGATTTTCAGAAAACTTTTTATATAATTCCCAGAAAACTATAGTTTCATCACAAGGTGACATTTGGAGTAAGGAGAATTCTTCAGTAGACTTTATATTGAGCTGATGCTGAGGTACAAGTGATTATTATATGCTTTGTTTTGTTATACAGAAAAAATATAAAATAAAATATGATGATAAACTTTCTTCTTTCTTTAAAAAGGCCATTTTCAATAAAGGATAAATCTGGAGACAAATCATGTGGGGGATGTAATTACAGGTTAAAATTTTTAATTGAGTTGTTTCAAAATGTTTTAATAGGCATCCAAAATGCCACACTGATGAAATAAAACAATAAACCAAGATTAAATTGGAAGCAAAACCAGTTATAATAAAATTTTGAAAATAAATCCAAACAAAAAGAAGAAGTTTATAGCAATAAAGATAAACTAATGCTAGGAACTCAGAAAACTGATAAACTTTCTAGACCACTGTAAGGACATCTATAGACAGATTTAAGGATAAAGAATGTTTCAAAGAGCATGAAGGAAAAAAAATGAAACAAGTGAGTTGTACTGATCACAGTTTTGCTTGATTAGGGAGTTCATCTTTTGACTGATAAATCAAATCTAATGGATCAATGAGACTTGACAAGCTCTACCTTTTCATTTCAAATATGTGACAGGCAAAAGCATTCAGAAATAGCTATTATGATAGAAGATGTCAGATGACTACTTAATTCATACTATATGATGAACTATTTTCTATTGTATCAGTAACTTGGGGAGGTTTTAACAACCGTCACAGGAGCCAGACATTTTAAAATGAGGATTTTCAGATAACTTGAAAACTTGCACTTAAATAGTTCAGGAAAAGTCCCTCATTAACAGTAGTTAATATTGATTTTCAATAATCCATGGAACAGTCAATACTTTAAAAATACAATTAACATGATCAAACTAATTATATCTGTCAGTCTGTTATAAAGCCTGAAGAGTGGACAAACTGATAAAAGACTTTATTAATAAAAATTTAAATGAAAAAACATAATTCATGCCAATCAGCATGAGTTTATGGAAAACAGATCTTGTTGGACTGGCTTTATACCTTCCTATGTACTTCAGTATCAATGAAAATAAAACCAATTATGGAGAAAAAGACAAGAAGCAAGCTGTGGATAAAGGGCCAAGGCTGAGGCCTCAAATTGGTTCTGGGAAGCTGTTGCCCTGGTGGGCACAGGATGCCTACCTGAACAGGAGATCCCGCCGGAGTCGTCAGGCCAAAGGAGCAACTCTTAAGATATTAGGGCCATAAGGGATCTCAAAGTGATACATCCATTTTGTCTCTATTTCCCTCAACCTTCCCAGGTCAGGAAGGAGGCCAGGACTATTCCCAGTAGGCTTCTTGGAATGGTTGTTTTTTCTGGGGGAAAGAGGTCATTGATAAGAGGTTTTAATAGTATGAATGCAGACTGTTCTTTGCCAGATGGACTCAGCACCAGGAAATAATCCTGGCATGTATAATTTTTGGGGCAGCGAGAGTGCCTGTATTTGGCACTGTTGCCATCTCACACAGGGATTCTCTGTATAGCCCAGACATCACGGCTTAAGGAGGTTGCTGACAGACTGAGAAAGTGTCATGAAAAAGCCATGAGAACAACTGGCAGACTGGAAAGATGCTTTAGAGTCTGAGAAGTCACCCACTGTGTCTGAAAGCTTAGCAAAGATTAAGATGTGACATGATAACCTCTTGTGCCTACAGAGGAAATAGGACTTTGATAGTGGAGAATAGATGTCCCATGGTTATAAATTGATGTTAAATAGTTCAAACTAAAGGAAAAAAAAAGACATCGTTTTTCAACTGCAAGAGTTATAATAATAACCACTTAGAAAGGACTACAGTGTTTTTTCCATTGCTTGCTTTAATGAACATGATTATATATCTTCATTCAAGATACATTGCTTGCAAAAGGGAATTAAGCCAATATAACTATACAGAAAGTCAGAATATATGTGTTAGAGCTGCTGATTGTGATTCAGCTCACAGGCATGATACAGAGGCTGTTAGTATCACCACAGGTTATATCCCACAAACAGCTGTACGAATATTGCCAAGAACAATCTATTATTTTGAGAGACCATTAGCTGCCCAGACTTTCGGACCTACTCGCCAGCTGGGAGGCATAGGAACCTGCTTGGGGATAAATTTCAGAGCATGCTATTGCTAATTTCAAAGATGGAATTTCATTAAGAGACAACAACCTGGGAGCAAGTAGAAGGATAAAATTACACTACTCCTTCAGGCATCTAACTGAGGGATTGTACCATGGCAGGCACTGGCTATATATACATTGTGCTCCTGTCATCTAACTCAGGGGAACAACTGACAGAGCTACCTTCATTATTCCACTGACAGTCTAGGAAGCGGAGACTTCTAAGTTTACATACTCTGAACTGTACCAAATGTAGGTGTTTACAGTGGGTGGCATGAATATCTTCCATTGTGGGCAGCTGGTTTCACTAAGTGAAAAAGAAAAGGAGAAAAGAGGTGCACCATCACAGCTTGTCCAAGGAACACGCATAAGCAAAGTGCCTAACTCACACTGGAAGGTAACAATGAGTAGATATCTAAAAGCACACGTGGCGCGAAGCTCTTAAACACCTTTGACTTACAGAGGGAGTCAAGTGAGCATGCGTGGTTTGACCTGTTGGAATTCTACCCTCCCAGCACCTCACTTCTCTGCAAATCCCAAATTTGGGCCTAGGACTACTGTGCAGGCGTCAGAAGTAGCTGCGTTTCTGGACACAACTGTTTTGTGCCCTACATACATACACATCGTTCAGCCCTGTTAGTATCTCTCAGGAGAGCTGAGCTATGCTAGCATATGTATACATTTTAATATATTTCTCTGAATTAGAGCCTTTACAATACATTTGTGCTACAAGCATATAAGACCAAACACTTAAAACTGAAATTTTAAATGCCCTTAAATGTGAAAAAGGCAAAAAGTAAGGGAAGTCTTACGATCCCGTTGAGGGTAGTGAGAAACAATCAAGACACACTCCTAAGCTTACGTTTCTAAACAGCTTCTCTAATCACATTAGGCAAATAAAGGTCGTGTTCCTTTGATGTACAGATGTAATTCCCGCTGGTGCTAATGAGAATTATGTGTACAATTCAAAAGAATAAACCCTATAATTTAAGGAGTATTTGGAAGGGCACTTCAAAGAAAACAGCTAATGTCTGTGATAAATAGTCTGTGAAAAGTTTGAACTTTTGAATAGCGATCAATATTTTTAATGATCTAATGATTTAATTTTTTAATATATTCCAAGAATTCTAGTGTGCGAAGTCCAACACATAGATGTCCAATCAGATGATCATAATTTGAAAAGACTTACTGAAGTACAGCCACAAAAAATGGAAGTAATTTGATTTTTATTATTTGTGGAAAACTGTAAAAGACAAAAAAAAATGTGAGGTTTTGGTCTGAATCTTCTTTGACATAAAAGCACCTAGGGGGACCAAAAAGAAAAAACATAAGTCAGACAGAAACATAGTAAACTTTAGATTTCCACTGCATTTCTAAATCTCCTTTTAGGTGTACAACTTTGATTTATTGTGGGCTCAGTAATATATATATGTAATGATTACACAACAAGTAATTTCAAAACTTCAACCATACAACAGAACAAAAGCTGAGCGAAGGCACTGTGCTCTCCCTTTCTTGCTGCAGCGATGATCCATACTGGGGTTATACAGTACCCTATGAAACACAACCACAGAATGCCTGGTACCTGACCTATAGGGTTAATACTTCATTAATATTGCTAACACCTGTGCGGACCTGCTTGGTGGCTGTACTGGAGCCATTCAAACTGACAAGCCTGGTGACGACTTGAGGAGGTGAATTCCCCACCTCTGTGTATACGGAGTACAGATGCCTGCATCTGTCTCGTCTACAATCTCCTAAATATTAGTAGAGTCATCCCAGAGAGAAATTAATCTCATCTCACAGCAAATGTCTACAACAGACCAGATTAATTAGTCATTAAATTTGTCCATTTTGTTTTGTTGAATGTACAGAGTAGGAGTTAAATAGCTCAGACATTCGTCTAAAGCTGGGCGAGGGGACTCCCACGCCTGGTTTATTCACGGATGTCAAAGTTGGTCTGACCTCCAGCGACGGAGACTGTAACAACCACTTTAATTAACATATCCCTATCTTCATTATCATTTGAAAAGCATTTGTTAATGACAATCTGTAAATTTAGCCAAATATTTTAACACATTTGTCATAGACAAATAGAAAGTTATCTTACTATTTTGAATAATTTATTTTTTTACATACTTGAAAAAAGGTACATCTCACTTCACTTTTGTCTTCTTCAGGTTAAACAAATACAGTATTTTTGATACTTACCCACAAGTCAGGTTTTCTGCATCTGTGCTCATCCCAAACAGCCTCCATTTAATCAAAGATCTTTTTTGATGTAGCACTTAAGGATGGATGCAATATTCCAGTTAAGATCTTATTGCAGTTACGTAGAGATCAGATTTCAAATGTTGTAGGTGCAATTCTTCTGCATGGAATTTGCTTTTTTAATTATTTTTCCTTTTTTTTTTTTTTTTTTTTTTCCCAAGAGCATGAGGTTACTCACCCTTGTCTTCTTTGTGATTCAGGTTATTTGCCAGGTCTTTTTCAGTGAATGACCCAGCTTGCTTGTTCCTGTCTATATACAATAACTTCCGGTAGAAAATTCATATATTTTTTTCCTGACCCTATCTAAAATTTGTGAAGATTTTTTTGAATTTCATGCTAATAATTAGAGTCTTCTTGCCTTGGTGATCCTTCATACCTAATAAGCATACCTTCTCTTTGCTTCTCTGGGTCATTCATAGAATCATAGACTCTTCATGGTTGGAAAGGACCTTTGAGATTACCGAGTCCAACCACACACACACACAAAAAAACCCCCTACAATCTCTGTCACTAGAGCATGCAAACATTTAATAGTTTTCTACCCTACAGAGACCCTTTGGAGAGTGGGAAGTACTCAGCTTTCCACTTACCTGTGGCATTTTCATCTAGGCCACGCTTTTCCACTTTCCTTTTAGGTGAACCTGTGCTGAAAACCTTACTGGAACTGTGATTTAATGTTTGCTGTTTCTCCTCCATCCATAAGGCCTTTACCTCTTGTAGGAGGAAATGAAGCTGGTTTCACATGATTCATTCCTGACACACAAAGGCTGGTGGTTATTCATCCCTCTCCTTTACTCAGTGTATTCGCAGATCGCTTGCTTATTTGCTCCATGTGTTTTTCAGAAGCGGAAGTTCAAATATCTGCAATTTTCTGGCACCTCCTTTATAAAGTAATGCACCGCTTTTGCCTTTTGCTTTTTTTTCACATCCATCTGTCACGACTTCTCACAGGAAACTTAACACTGAGCTTTTATTAGTGAATTCTCTCAGTGCTTTGGAAAAAAAACATCATCAGATGAAGGCAGTTTGAAAACATCTGATTAAGTCAAGTATCAATTTGTTCCTTGCTATACCAGGCTGAAGTCTTGCTCCTTCATGCCTGATATTAATTATGATAGTGTCTGATTGCAAATGAGCTTTTTAGAGAGAGTGAAAAAAGTCATTAAGGGTTTAGAAATTTTCGGCATCATATGTCAATCACTTTCAATCTCTGCAGGGGCAAACTAGCCATCTCTCTTGTTTTCATCTTACCTCTGGAATAGTTACTTACAAGTGGTTTCCGGTTGCCGTTCCTTTCCTCCATGAGTCTCCTTTTGTGACTTTATTTTTCTAATCCAAACTTTAATTGCAGTGCTCTGTTTTTGCACCCATCCTCAGTAGTTTGAACTGGTGTCCGTTTTCAATGCAATTCTTTTTTGTGCTTAAAATGCTGATGAGATATTTCATCGTACTTAAAGTTTACCGTCTGTGTGGCCTTAATATTCTTTTTAATTGCTAATCTCTTTTACACCTTCTCACACAAGCCATTTGAAACAATCTTTCCTTCCAGTTCTCTAATTTTCATGCTGTTGCTTTTATTCTGCCCTTACTTGTGCACTCTGTTTGAAGGGTTATGAAGCTACAATGTCATGTTCACTCATACCCAAGTTATCTTTCAATTTGATGGCCTCAGGGTTCTTTCCTTCTGATTGAAATAATATGTAGAATTTCTCCCTTATAAATGCCCTACAGTTTTGCTACTAACTGGAAGAACTTACAGGGCAGTCAGGGTCTCGCTATGACCATTTTTCATAAGTTCTTTCTGTTATTAAACATTTCCACTGATGATTGCTCATTTAAGGGTTTTAAAGGGTCAGAACGACATCACCTACTCTGGTTTACAATTGCAACAAATATTTCTGCTTGAGATTGTTCACTGGCTAATTCTGTATTTTGTAAGACTTTGCCACTGAAGTATCTTCTATTTCTCTTTATTTGCACTTTAGTGCCAATGCTGAGTCTCAGCTACAACTGAGGATTCAATCTTTTGAGATACTCTGCATGCATCTGTAAAGATAACAATAATACCCCCCCCCCCCAATTCTCATATGCTTTCACAATAAACTTAATTCTACTCAATTTTGTTGCTTTGCCTGTGTTGCCATTTTGTCTCTAACTACTTGTTCAACACAGTGACCTTGTGTGCATGTGTGTACGTGCACGAGTGTGCACGCCTGCACTTACCTGAATATTCAACTTAGAGGGTGATTTTGCATCCTAAGGAGGATAAATAATAACAGATAAAGGAGTGTTATGACGTTAATCTAGTGTCTGATTCCTAGAACTACAAGTGGCAACTAAGATGCCTCTAGTCTGTGGATTTAAAAACTTCTGGGCATAACAGGCAGATCTACAAGAACAGTTTAGTGACTGCAGCAAACTCAAAAATACTTCAAATATTCCCTGTTACGGAAGTGAAGAAAAAGTTATCATCTTAGCCATACATAAGCAGAGACATCTTTGTAAAAACCATGAGATGAACAATCTTAATAAAACTTGTTCCAAATTTATTTTTAAAAAGCATTTCATTTTTCTTTTTCCTTACCATACATCTCTTTGGTCACGTCTTTCCATTACTTTAAAGATCTTGGAATTGGAACTAGACAGGCTGAATTACTTTGGCTCATGTTTCATATAAGTCTGTATTTAAGCATTTTATCCAAAACATATCAAGGATTCAGAGGCCTGAGAAAAGTGACATGTTTTTCTATCCTGGAATTAAAGTAGTGAGGAATTATAATTTCAAACTGCATTAAATGCAAACTATAATTTTTAAACCTGTTTGTCCTTAAAATCCTGATTCAACAAGGCTTTTAAACACCTGTTCTACTTCAAAGTGTGCTCACAATTGTTTTATTGGATCAGGTCCTAATTTGCTCAAAAACATAAATGGACCTTATTAAAAGTCAACAAGCTTGTGCTGTGTGGCTTACTTTCAAGTTATTTCATTTGAAGCACAGGGATCCAATTAATTCCGATGGAGCTGTTTTACAGATATTAAATTTACATATTAAGTACTAAATTGAGGCCAAATTGAAGATTACTGATCATCTAAAGGCTTCCGATTCTATAGTTGTCTGCAGTGCAAAACTATTTTTGCAAAAGAGTTTCCTGTTATTAGATAATTTTATAAACTACAGAGATACAACTCTTTTCACCTAGCATTCACTTCATAAATACATGCATCTTTCTTAAACCATCTCACCAGAAAAATACCAGCACATAGTCATGGCATGATTTTCAAATATAGATAATAAAATAAGTTAGCGTGAACAAATTATAATGTTTATCCACTCGAAATATTACGTACTGAAATCCTCAGAATTAATTTTCGGAACAGTTTAGCTGTATCTTTTTAAGATGGGGGTTGGTTCTGATTTATAGGATCACCATGGAGTTCCTTATTAAACTGTCACTCAGAGACTATAAGAGCGGAAAACCCATTACTGTGTTAATTAGGTCTGTGGTAGTTTTCAGACTGGTGGTGACAGCTGCCCGGATGTGGCCGAGCATATATATTAGCCAAGTGGCTACACTACCTCTGTTGGGGCAGAAGACTTTGCACGGTCATGACAAGAGGGAAAAGGATGTTGCTTTGCCCCTTAGAGGGCAGTATCACAATCCAGGAAAAAACTTCAAAGGTTAGATTTATTTTCCTGCAAAATATGTGTAATGACAAAACATGCTGCTGCTTCATTTCATTTTGCTCTTTTTTTATTTCTTTCTCACCCAGGGGTAGCTGCCTTGCACAAACACCCAGTTACGTTCCTCTCGGTACAAATTCTACTACGAAAAAAATGGGTAAATTAATACCAAAGGACTATATTTTTCAAAAACATTGTGTTTCTTGCATGACCTCGGCCACAGGATTTCAGGAAATAATTCCATGATAAAATAGATATTTGCATTTTGGGGCTATGCCAGGCTGGGCTTAGGTGACAGGTAGCCCACCACATCTCTTGGTATCTTTTGGTTCTTTATTACATTCAGTTTCAGAAAATGGGGATGAGGCAGAACTTCCTATTGTGTCCTTGTGACATGGAGACTAATCAAATTTTCAAAAGTTATTCCAAAAGTTAGATCCCTGGTCTTTCAATCAGACTTAGGCTGCACTGCCCATCTGTTACTGTGAAGCAAACTAAGGTAGTATATTCAGGTGTTTAGCTGCTCTAGACCAAACTCATGTAGGCTTACACAGACCTGTGGTAAATCTATAGTAGTAAACCCCACCTCCATTCATAGGAACATGTTTGGAAAGGTTGATTAACTCCTTCAAATCGCCTGGAATTTACTTAAAGCTGTTATCACTTAGTACCTAACACTCCTTACAAACCTTAAAAGTCGATATCCTCACTAGTAAAGCATTCGCTTGCTCACGTAGCCAGCATGCCAAGTCACAGCTGAGAAGCAGAATATTCTTTCCAAAGTCAGGAAAGCACGTCTTAAATAGTATCTCAAAACTAGATACGGTGGGTTGGGTCAGGCCACCCGAAAGCGATACTATCACCTCCTGAACCCCAAGAGTTTTTCTTTTCCTCTACTTTAAACAGAAAAGTGCTCTCTCTTATGCTCCAGCCTTGCACTGGGAGATGCTGTTCAGCAGCGTGGCAAGCAGATATGGCACACAAACTGAATCATTCCTTAAGCGAGTATTTGTGGGCTTACCCGAATACCTATATTTGGGGAGAATGCTAAATATCTATTCCTATGCACATGGCTGTTTCGGCTCTTTAAAAAGTAGATCAGTCCAAACAAGAACACGCTGTGAATCCATTGAAGTCAGTGGAGAGCCTCCCCCTGCACTGGATGGTCTGTGGGCCAGGGTCTCGTGCTGTGCCCTGCTGAGAAAAATGACGTAATGCACTTTTGCCCATCTCTGACTTCGATGACTCCTTGAAGTTATTTTCCCCATGTTTTCATTTCAATCACACTTTCTTCTACATACCTCATTTCATCCCCTTTTTGTGTCACATTTTTAGAATTCTTCATTTAATACTGGAAATTATGTAGAACTTTTTGACATTTAAAAGATCATGGACTCAGCAGAAATAAGCAAAGTCTTCCAGTCAGGAGACAGGCCGCAATTAGTGTGCAGTCAAAACTTCTCCCATGCATATAAATCACTCCATCTCCCAAAGTCAGAATGAACAGGTGGATGAGACACTAGCGTTATAAGGTGCTGTTGACTAAAACAAGAAGCAGTAATTGGGACAGGACCAAATCTTTCTGCACTTCATTGTTTAGGCTGAAATCACGGACTTACTTTTAGTGAAAGAACAGGATCCAGAGCCATTTATCAGGTCGTCTGATAAAATACAGTTATAGTCAGCTAGCAAATAAGCAAATTCCATCACAATATTTACAAGACAGAAAAAAAAAAATGTGTTAACTACATTTGTCCAAAATCTTTGTCATCACTTAAGTGAATGTTTGCCTGAGCTACTAAATTCCAAGCAATAGCAGGTAGACTATGAGAGAGAAAAAGTAGTTTCCCCAAGATTACGTGCTCAATCTTCATGGTCCATCCTTCACATGATGTTAGAATATAACAAGTTACTTTTTTTCCTCTTTGAACTAAGGAGTCTCTGCTCATGGAACCCACATATCTTCTTGCCTCCATCATGACCTCCTTTGAAGGTCTCTACTGGTCAAAGTTTTAAAAAAGTGGCAGATAATCCATGTTAGAACAGAGAAATGGGAAACATATCTTCGTTTTCCCAACAAAAGACAGTTTACATTACTAGCTTTCTTTGAATTACCTTTCTGAAGATGTGGGTAAGACCTTCCAGGCAGACAGTAGGTGAAGAACCACACTTTGGAGCTGTCTCCACTAAAGCAGGGGTACTAAAAACCAGTGGATTTTCAGAGGAAGGCACAAGAAGTTTAGAGCTGCTATGAACATTTCAGGTTTTCTGCTGATTTTACTGAACCCATTTTAATGTATGAACCGAACTCATTTTAATGTCTGACATAAAAGAGAGTTCAAACATGGGTTCACAATCAATTTCCTTGATTGTGTTCTCAGAAGCAGTATCTGTCCCCCCAAAAAGGGTTTGGATTTTTCTGTTCACCTTCATATCTCGAAACTTGTTTGGAAAACAAATTATCAGAAGTAGCAACATGTGACTTCATGTAGGGGTGAAAACTGGTAGGGGGGTAGTATATGAGCTTTAGGTATTTGACAATTATGTTTCTATACCAGGAATACTCAGTTTATTTTCTATATCCAATGGAGAAATAAAGTGACATTATCATTTGTGATTTTGATAAAGAGAAGGGTCTATGTTTCAGAAGTCAATCAAATTTGCCTCTTGTTTACACCTGACCAAAAACAAAACTGAAAACTTCATTGTCAAATGAAGACTGCTACTTCCACAGGTGTACGCTGCACTTCAGCATGCAGATTGCTGAATGCGTGTTAGTGAAGGCAATGTCATTTAAATTATGGAAGATGTGTAAAGATATCATAATTCAGGAGCCCATTCATAGCAGAATTCAGTCCCGCAGCTCTAATGAAACTGGTAAAATGCATCAGCTGAAGTTACCATGAATTGCAATGTATGCAACAGCACTTAAGTGAATTAAAAACTCTTAGTCACTCCTGAACTAGTTACTTTCATGCTTATAACAATACTTATTCCAATAACCACTCTGTGTAAGACCCAGACTATTTCTTTCTGACAAAAATAATTTGACAGAGGAGGTGGAGAAGTATATACTTTTATTGCATATCCTACAAAGGAAGGTTTTTTTAAAACTTGGATTTGCCTTTCTGCCTTAACTGATCTCTTTCTACCAGAAATTTAAATCTTACAGTATGACGCAGCAACACAAAACACCACTCTCTCATGCCAATATGTTTATTTCCATGTGGGAGGTTAGGAGAGTATTAGATTTGTAACAGCAATGCTATAAGGAAACACTTGGTCGCCGAACTGCCTAATTATTATCAGCTGCAAACTTACTGGGTTTCCTCTTATTAATGTTATCACTTGGCAGAGAATTATAAGGCAGGTTTAGCCAGTTATTTAGCCATCTGTGAAGTGGCTTAACTCTGTAAGGCATGGTATTAAACAAAATTCAAATTAGTTTTGAGGAATACACAGTTCATGGGGCTGTCTGCAATTCAGTTAAATAAAAATGAAGTCAGTTGGGAAATCGCTATAGTTGGACTAATTACATATAATAGCATGGGAAAATATGGGGATTATAGATGAAACTAAATCCTTCAATAAAGCCTCCTTATGCTTTTTTGTTTTTTTTATTCCCTTCCCCTACTTGCCCTGCAATAAACCATGAAAAAACTGAACCTCTCACTAAATTATTTTCCTTTAATTAGTCAGATTTCAAATAGAATATTTTTCATCCCTTGTCTTCATTTCCTGGCAGAGAGCAGAACAAATAAATTAATTCCATTAAGAGCCATTAGAGGAACGCTATAGAATACTAAATCTGGTCAATAAGAAACTGACCTATTGAATCATCTTGTAGTAAATTAAAAATCATTTTAACAGCCCACAGGCTAAAGTACTAAAAACAACATCAAACCCCTTTTGGTTTCACATGTATGAATTAAAGGAACCAAAGGGTTGAAGTCCAAACACTGAGTTCTCTTGTTCATTTATTCCCATGTGATCACACCAGCAACTTCAGGCTTTGTACCAACCACTGACACACACAAATGATGCTAAGATTTACATTCCTATAAACCAGCATAATGTCATAAGTGTATTTATCTGCACCAGTCTACATTGCTGGAGGCATAATTTTCTGAGTAATACACTAGGAAGATCAGGATATTCAGAAACCCAGTGCTAACACTGGTATGCAGGAACTTGAAAACAAGGTTAGTCGTGTTGCCACTCTTCCTCCCTGAGAAGTCAACATATTATCTTCATCATGGCTTATGGGTGCTAGATCAGATTTAATAAATAAAAAATAAAAAAAAACCCACAACCTTCTTTTTATCCAAAAATCAAGTATGCTTTTTTTAATAAAAATATATCCCTCAATAGAAAACTTGTTAAAAAACGGTATCCAAAATTAAGAGCAGTTTCTTACGAACACAGCGAGGAATCATAGAACCTTGTTGATGATTGATACGTAACTAAAATTTAGGAGACATAATTATTTTATCAAGGGATAAAATAATTCCCTTCTTCCATATCTTTGCTTGTTTACTGGATGGATGGGACACAAATGTTATGTTCCTTATTTGAGGTTTATATATATGAATATGTACATATACATGTATACGTACGCATATATACATACATACAAATAAAATTCCCTCCAAGCAATGTATAGCCTTCAAGGATATTGAAGGTTGTTGCAAAGAGGATGTGTCTGTGGTGGATGGGATGAGAAGCAATGGATTTAACAGCATGAAGGAAGATTCAGATTAATCTTTATTAGAAGGGTTTGTAAAGTGAAGTAAGATCCAAGAGGGAACAAACTAGAATAGATTATGTAGGAGGTGATAGAGTCTCCATTTGTGGAGGCCTTTGCAAGCAAGATGGAAAATACCAGAAAAAATACAGTTAATGCTACATTAGGGGAAGAAAGTAGATCAGATGATCTATTGAGAACCCTAGACACCCAGAGCAGAACCGTGTATGTCCTTCTGGAGGTGAAAGGCTTGAACTTCAGCTTAAGTGTTTACGCGTGCATCCACATGATTGTTTTGGTTTGGCGTAGGAAGGTGCTTTCCAAGTGAATTTTGCAATTGTTCTCACTCGCTGCGCCTTGGTTTGTGTAGCAGAGAGGTCTCAGGAGGCATGAACTCTTTTCCCTTTAGGTAAAATGGAACTGGAAGATGCACTCTGGGATCACATTTAATAAATTTTAGCTGCTAATTGGCAGTCAGCTCATGGGGTCAAACTAAATTTGTCTGGAGGAAAGTGACTATAGTACAGACAAAGGCTCTTACACCATTTGTTTTGCTCTACAGAGCCTCTCCTGTTAGACCATTCTTCTTGCTAGTGTAGACATGACTTAAGGCTTTTACTAGTTATGACCGTAAGTTCCTGAGGAACTGGTGCAGCCAGGATCTGTTGTACTTCTCAGTCCTGTACCACAGACACAAGGAAAATCAAGCAGAGAAAAATAAAAGGAGACACAGGGCTTAAGATAAGCCCTTTTAAATCCATTTTAAAAGCAGGAATAATCTTATTAGACCATATTTATACCATATATTAGGTCATCTATATACAACTCTATATATAGGAAAATAAATTTATAACACTGAGCTTCAGTCAGTTGAAGGCAAGTCAACAGACACCAGGAATCTGCTCAGGCATCACCATTCTTAGTCTTTCCTGAATGTACTTTCCAAAGTAAACGTTTCTAATACAGATTGCAAATTAAATACAATGCTTTTTGCAAAAAGATGGTGCCTTTTATGCTTTTTCCTGATCCTTTTCTGACCTATTCTGACCTAAAAAGAAATTATCCTTTGAAAATAGTAAGTCACCTTTTCTGACCTAAAAAGAAATTGTCCTTTGAAAATAGTAAGTCACCAACAGAATATAAACTAGCAGATCACCTCACGATATGATGTTCTCTCTGTTCTCGTGGCTGTCATCCAGCTACCAACACGCAAGTGCAACAAACTGGAATATAAAAAACTGTGAAGGCCTGGACAATAGGCCTAGGACTGACTTCTGATTTCTCTGACATTAGAAGGAATTTCTGTTAGACCTCAGGCTTGTTTCCAAATGCTTGAATGGGTCTTATTTCTCTTGGTGGTTCCTCAGAGTGTTTCACACTGCACTGAAGCCCACAGAAAAGCACTGCCAAGGCAAAACAATTTCCACCTCTACAAAAATGTATATAACAGATGGCTTCTAGCTAGGAGAACCTGTTTATAACAGGAAAAAGGAGTCTTTGGTCAGGAGCAGACCCCGACAGAGAAATTGGGGCATTAAAAGGACAGGAATGAGTCTACTTTCGTAACTTTCTCCTCATGGTTGCAAACTGCAGAGAGCTGCTGGAGGTACTGAATGAGGGAGGGCAACGTGCTAAATGTCAGTAAGCAAAGATTTGCCAAGGAGTGTTGCGTTCAGGTTGGTTGCTGTGTTCAAAATTGAGCTGTCCTTTTATGCTTTATCACTTAAGCAAAATGTAAAGTTAAAAGAGGTTTTGCAAAGCTTATGTCTAATTACTTTGAGATTGAATGTCCTTGTAAAGACCTAAATGGTAAACCAGAGTATCTGCGCCTTGGCTGAAATGCCAAGGTTTGGGGGCAGCTTTATTCAGTCTGACATAAAAATTTTTGGCCTACAGATGACCTGACTCCCAGGAGTCCTTCTCACAAAGGCTTGAAATTCTCTTCTGAAATGAGCATATTAAGGCTGGAGGATAAAAGCAGAACCAAAATACTAGAATACCCTGAGATGATGACAAAATGGGAACTTCTGTACGTATGTACAGCAAATATTCATCTTTGAGATACAAACACACACATATAGTAATTATTAGTAAGTTATCAACAAGCTCTGATAATAATTTGTCAGAAAAATTGACCAAAAAGTGAAATGGTGAATTGTCTAAAATGCAAGAAGTGGCTCCTCTGACCTGCACGCTGCATAATGATGAAATAAGATTCCCAACTTGCAGTCTGCAGACTTTTTATGATGCATCTACAAGGTGCTGCACACCTGTCCTCCCACGTATCCTCTCATTTGGGAGGGTCTTTAAAGTAGCCAACGCAGGCAAACGAAGAGGGGAGCGGACTGTTACTGAGGGTGCATGTATTTAGGAAATCCTGAACTCCTAAAAATCTGCCAGTAATTGCTTCTCTGTCTTACAAAGCCATTTTTCCTTTCTCCTAACAGAGTGCTGCTTCTATTAGCTTTGATTACAGAGAAGCACAATCACCTATTCAAGTAATGAAGGACTGTTGCCTCTTTTAAACACACACTGAGCACTGGTAGGCTGCGGCATTTCACTAAAGACTGAGGCCAGTCTGAAGATAGCACACCCAGCAAGGAAGAAGATAAAAAGAGCAGCACATTCCTGTTTGAAATGTTATAGGCAATGTTGTCTCGGAATCAGACACCGACTTCCACCCCCTGCGTGCGTGCGAGCGGGCGCCTGGCAGCACCGCAGGGTATCGCTCCCTCCTGCCCAAAGTTCACAGCGGCAAGAGTTTGAAATCGTGCCCGAGTTTAACTCTCTCTGTGACACACAGTCTGACCTCACCAGCTGCTTGCAAGCACCTGTACTGCCAAACTGCAAGTCAAGCCGAGGAAATAGTAACTCCCGGTGCCTCCCTGCAGAGCTGCCCCTGCCCAGCGCTACCTTCTGCCTACCTACAGGCTCTAACCTTAAGGCCCCTATATCCAAAGTTTAAAAAGGTTCAGCATCCCGCCTAGCTTTCTTCCACGGAAAACGTTAAGGTTTGGGACTGCTATTTTTGGTGACGAACAGATTTCTAGCTCTGACCGTTGGATAATAAAACGCACTTTTTACAAACAAAAAAACCTTTACTAAGGCGCAAGTCAGCGATCTTGACTGGATTGTATAGGATGGCATTAATTTCGTAATCGGTGTCATTTTTTCTACAGAAAGAATGAATGATCCCTTAACGAGGAACTTACCTTAAAGATACAGAGCCTTGTTCTTTTTACAGTCCATATCCAAAATAATCTTTGAAACTAAAAAGTAAATTATTTTGCTGTAATTTTTCACACTAGTATTGATCGAAATACAAACTTACTTTGATATGTGTAGTTTTACTCGTCTATTTAGGGAAATGTCAGCACAGTATTTAAAGCAAACATGGCAAAGGAATGATCCCTTATTGCCTGCTTAGACCATTCCAGGTATCACATCTCCTGAATTTTTTAGGGAGAGGACACAAGGAAAATGAATGTTGTGCAGCTGGCATGTAAACATTCCTTTGGATATTGTCCGTGACAGCTGGCTCTCATACAGGAACAGGTGAATTCCACACAGCCATTTAAGTGTTTGAGGAAGCTGACAATTACTGCAATAACTAATGAATACATAGTTCAGGTTAGAAATGTGTGCCAGGAGACAAGGTTACAGATGTTTTCCAGAAGGCAGAAAACAAAAGGCCAGTTATTTAACTGCTCCCAATTGTGGAGGACGGGAAAAACAGTCAGTTCTGTGTCCGTGTGTGTCTGTGAATGGTCCCATGTGGCTTCAAGGGAGCGCTCTTTTTACATACAAAAGCTCAAATCACCTCACTAACAGCAATCCAGAATTCAAGAAAGCTTTTTTCTGCTCCTACAGTAAACTGAAGCTGTTTTTCTCCCGCTGAGGTGAATTTTCTATTAGTTTTATTGGCATACTCTCTAGCAACAGCAATCATGCAGACGTGCTTCATAGCTTCCTGTGAGCAGAGTCTGTGTGAGGTTGATTTTTTGGTTTTTTATTTGTTTTTTTTTTTTTCTTTAACAAGGTAATTACTGCATGTTGCTCATGAGGTCATTGGAGACCGCTGCACAACGGGACTTTGTTCTCTGCTTCGTGGGGCGATTCTGACAACAGAGCTACTTACGCGACAGCACAGTTGCAGTCCTCCCTTCAGAAAATCATCATAAGAGAAGTTTTCTTTTTTAAATGTATTGGATAGTCTTACAAAAAAATACATGTAGTATGTAGTATGTTGTACAGTTACCAAGTTACACGCCAAATAAAATTGTCTTTGATTCCCCCCAAAAGAGGAAATTAACTGACAAGTAAAACAAATCTAAGTAATTAATCAAACACCCAGAAACGATTGGCTTAAAAATATTTTTTTCTTTTTTTTTCTCTTCATGTAATAGAGTTGTCTGTATCATCTTGCTTTGAAACCTGCAAGGTTCATTCAGGTTACATTTTTAAGCTTTTCTCTGCAACTGCAGGGAAATTTTCTTCTTAGCTGAAAGTTAAGATTGGCATGGACCCAGGATTTCTGGCTAAAAGGAAGATGTCAGATATCACAAGAGTGGTGATGATATCATACTAAAGTCACCTCAGAGATCCTGGTAGTGAGTCCCTGGAATGGCTGGCACGAGGAGATGACTGAGTAATCAAGGTGCCAGACTCGGAGTTCCCATCATGAAACAGGGACTGGGTACAACATACTTCTACCCACACAAAAGTAGTAGGGTATGTGCTCAGGCACAAAGACACTTCACTATATCTGTAGCCCTTGAAAGGCAAAGGAGAACCCATGGTGAAAGCACAGTACTGTCCTGCTCCTTCTTGCCCTTCCTCTGCCATCCTTCTGTGCTCTTCCCACCCTTGCCTAAGTGCAATACACAGCTCAGGTCCTTTGGCGCCTACTTTTTTCCAGAAATCATCCCAACAACAGATTTATTTTTTTTTAACTCATTATTTGAGGAAAAACTTATATCTTGTTTATTTTGCCATATTTTCTATGTCTCCTCTTCTACCCTTGCCCCCTCCCAGTCCTCAAACCCAGGTGTTGTGTAACCCTGTGAGTGTGTAACCTGTGCTAGAACTGGAATATCAGCTTTTCTGAGAGAGCAGAGAAAAATAATATTAAAAGGTCACCTCTGTGCTAAAAGTGCCCCTGCACCTTTCTGATGGGGGAATGCAAGTCTGCTGTTGGTTCTGCAGAACGAATCAGAAAGAGAGAAATTTGGATCCAGGCTTTCCCTTTCCTTAAGATGCCAGAGCCATGCATAAGCTGAAATGTAAGAAAGTCAACATACCACCTCACCTGGGTTAAGGGAACTATCTGCAGGCTACACTACCCTCAGTCTTGGAGTGACCATGCTTGGAAAGAGTAATATTTAATCATTACCAGCCTGATCTTCATGAATCCAGATTTGCTACATAGTGGTGAATCCAGAGCAGCTCCATCGATTTATCTGCACTCTTACCAGGGTTCTTGAGAATAATATCAGAACAAGACTCCCAGAATTTGACCCTCTGATTTTTAAATGGAGATGTATGCCCTTCAACACATAAAAGGACTGATTGTTCATTTCCATTTTAATGGAGTTTCTTACAGGTTGCTAATATGTTACTTGGGAATCACTTCAAAATACAAAAGGAGAGGCAATTCCCACTGCTGGGAATAAAAAGAGAGAAGTGATGGCTTGAGATTTATTCTACCAAAATATGCCAAAAGATTCTGTTGGAAGTGGCTTTAATTAAAGAAAGCATTAAAGTAATTTTAAATGACATTAATTAAGAAAGTGAGCATAACATGAGGATAGATTTTAGTGGGCAGGTTAACATTTAGCCTGGAAAACAACTTCATGGCTTGAGTGAGTCAGCAGGATGCGTGGGAGAAGGACTGGTGGAAGGCCTTTCAGAGCTGGAAATAAAACTGAATTATTCTGCCTCAATAAAAATGGTAAAATAATGTAGCTCTTGCTGGCAACATGTCTGCCCTCCTTTTTCCTTCTTTTGCTTTCATCTCCATCTCCTCATCTCCCGTTGCAGTAGCTGCTTCCCTGACTCTTTGGTCCATTGCTTAGAAAGGAGGGTTTCGTACTCTGCAGCTTTGTGTTGCAGGGTAAAGTGGACAAGATAGCCTACTCCAAAAGTCCTCTCTTCTGGGGACACCTGCTGTCCTCCAGCACTCAGCCTGGCTATGAAAATGCCCCTTTTGCCCACACCTACGGTGACAAGAGTCAGACCTTCCAACTAGATGCATCTCATTCATTTAAACATCTTTCCTTCCATACACTGAAGGACAAGATGAGTCAAAGTCCCTATGCTAGGCTGTTCTAGAGTAGCCCATCTCTGCATGGACTATCTAGAAAAAAACGACCTCCCTAGACATCTAGAGCAGGTGTCTAGAACTAAATTTCCTAAATCGTTGCATTGTTATGCAAACACATTGCGATTCAAATTTCCTTTCTGCAGGAACTGTCCTGCTCACAAAAAAAGTTAGCTCTGCAGAAAACTGGTCATTTGTACTAGTTGTTCCTTTATATTTTGGTCTAATTTAGGCTGAGATTTAAATTTTAAATACAATTGTAGTGATTAACAGAAGAACCTGCTGTTCACGTGAGATCTAAAGATATGGCAGAAGCAGCAACTTTTTCAAGTACATTCAAGTGATCTAGAGAAATAATAGGTATTGAATTTCTTTATTGAGGATGAAAGCCCATGTGTAGCCTTGCTTATTTGCAAGAATATGTTAATGGTAGAAGTACAGGGATGTTGAGAAGTATGCGTTCAAAGGCAAAATCTTGGATTAACTTCAGAGGAAGCTTAAAGGCTCCATTTGCTCTTCAATAATATATTTTATGTAATTGGATTTATTTTTCAGCCAGATCCAAATAAGTAAAGGCTAAAAAATGCAACATATTTCACGTCTCTGGCAGCTCAAGTCACCTCTCTCAATCCCTAAGATACTGACTATCTAGGTCCCAGTATACATATTAGAAATTACCTTGTATCTTTAGCCTGGAGTTCAGACCTCCACTCATATCTGAGTCTGTCATTAATTTTTTTTCTTAAGACCTTAAATCCTGAAACAGCTAAACTTCATTCAGCTACAAAAAAATTACATGACTTTTAAACTTGTAAAAATCAAATGTGGCATATTTGAGTGAATGTAGAATTCAAAGTTAAAACGAAACTTTGTGTAGCTAGATCTGGCCAGCATTGCTATTTGTACTGATTAGCAGGCATTGTGTATTAAGGGAAAGTGGAAAAAAAAAAAATCTGTGACTTGTGAAGTCTGTAGCACCGAGTATGAAAACTGAAAACAAGACAGAAGATTTCACATCTCATTTCAGGTACTTGTATGTCTGAATGTTCCCCTTTTGGTGACTTTGCCATATACCTAGAATACAGCTAAAAAACAGAGTTAAATCAAAGTGATGCTGATTTGCATAAGCTTCAAAAAACATACACAAATACAGAAAAATCAGAGCATCTCACTCTAAGTAAAAGCTGTCTTTGTTGAAGGAAAAGAAGTTGCTTTACCAAAATAACAGAGACTGATATGATCTTTCAATAGAATAAGGTCCTGCATTGTAAATGGACACGTTTGGAGTTTAAAGTACCATTGATAACCAAAGTCATAGTCTTTATCTTTTAGAAATAAATAGTCACACCATATGAAATACTATAGCATTTTATGTTTTACAACACAAAAGAAAAAAATGTATATGTGAAGGCTTTCCTTCCTACCTACAAAAAACTGATGATACATTTTCTGCCTGTTAAATGTCTGCCTTCCAAAGAGTTTTTACTAACAAATCAAGCTTCATAAATTCTTCAAATGTGTCTTCTACTGAGAACTCAGTGATGTATGAGGATTATGTAGGTTTTCCTTTTGTTTTGAAAGAGGTATCCTTGTCATCCTTATAATCTTTGGGGATTAACACTCACTGGAAAACATGAGCATTAATTTCTGCAGAACACCATCGTAGCCATAGCAATAATGGAGAAATTTATTTCCGAAACTTTAAGAGGCTATACAAGTTTCTGTGGCAAATTACTGTCTGAAGAGTCTGAACATCACCTTATCTTTGCAATTCTGTATTACTAAAAATAAATAAATAAATAGAGCTTTAAAAAAAAGAGTTTGTGGACATGCTTTTCTGGTAATTGCATATGGAATACTTCTACCATAAGCACATTTGGGATAATGAGGGCTGCAAGGACCAGGAGGCAGCATCAGTCTCCCTTCCAAAGTATAGCGTTTATTGCCCTAGCTGTCAGAGCTGAATGGATTTAGCATGTGGTGCTTATAACAACTCGTTAGCTGTTATATGCTTGACATGTGGCAACAGCTTAAAACCATTTGGAAGGAGAGGCTAAAGCAGGCTTCTGCACAGTGAGGGATGACATTGCTGGAGCAAACACTACTGTACCTGTGAGAACAGCCTACAGCTGCTGCCTTTCAGATGCTGGTTTCCATCCTACTGTGAGAAACCTGCCTGCATGATGTAAGCCTGCATTTTTGGAAAGGCTGACTGCTCATCTGCAGGGCAGGTGAGGGAAAACCAGCCCATGCTTTCCCATGCTCCATCAGCCTGAAAATAGGTGCCTTTGAAAGAAAAGGAGTCATGTTCACCCTCACCTGAGATGTCACTGATGGCTGCATCAGAAAATTATTATGACATAAAATATGGTAATATAGAGCAAAACCAGCAAGAGATTTGGCACTCCATTCACCTGGGCTAAGACGTCAAGCACCAGGACTTTGCTTTAGAAACAGCAAAGCAGTGCACTTACCATGGCAGTCAGCCTGTGTCTTTTCTTCTATGTAGTTGCAGGTTTGAAGCAAGAATTACTGGCAAAATTCCAGTAGCGCACATAGGGCAAAAGGCACAAAAGATTAATTTGATGGCCTTCTCTGGCCTTACATTCTATGAATAACAGGCATAAGTGCAAAGCCAACAGCCATAAAATTAATGCTAAGATCATCTTTCCTTTCCCACAGTTACTATTGCCCAAACTCTTCCCCAGTTTTTTTTAAAATGCCTGAGGAAAACTTGTGCGCTGTTATCAACAGATTTGGGCTGGTCTGGACCAAGGAGGGAAATGAATTCCAGGCCCTCAGCTCTCTCTCAGATAATATTCTGCTGGTTTCTGCTTGTGTTGTCCCAGCTCTGCACCCGCTCACTCACCTCCTGTGCTCTCAGGTGGGGAAAATAACGCAAAGGGGGAGCAATTCTCTCCTGGTCTTCAGATATCTTTACAAAGACAGCAGAGCTAGACAAGAGCACATTTATCCACACTGTACTGTCTTAAAGGAAGCTTTATCCCATAATTGTTATACAACACATATGTAGCAAATATGATCTAATCATAAGACTAGCCAGGAGAATAATAAATTCACCCCCACTTAACTCTCAGGTTGATAGATGTCCTTCCAAGAGATGCTGTTCTCTATCTGTGCTCAATAATTTAATTTTATGCAAAATATTCATGTAAGCTTATCGTCACGGTGCCCAAGCGCCTCACTTTTTCTTTAAAATATATATTTAAGAAACATTTCATTAAGACAGAGAAAGACCCCTTTCCTGATACTACAAATAGAGGCCAAAGGCCTGGTCCAAGCAAGGAGGTGCATCTTTGTTTTAAAAGTAGAAGAGTATGTATCCATGACTCCTCTTTACAGGGCATAAATAGTTGGAAAGCTCCAGCAAGCTATGGAAGACATGGCTAGAAAATTATATTCAGGCCTAGACACTTCTCAGGAGTGACTCTTAGTGCCAGACTGTTAGCTGTTTAAGGAATGAGAGCATTCCTCCAGTCTCAGAGGTGATATTTTCACCTATGAATGGCATACTTTCAGATTTATGACGTGGGGAGGTGAGAGAGATTGCAGAGATCCTTAGCAGCTCTGTGAGATGGGGAATAACAGGGTTTCCATCCCTCTCTGTATGGTTCCTATGTATCGTTATCCTCTGGTAGTTTAAGGTTAAAAAAAATATTGGAGCAAGAATCTCCTATGCACTCCCTGCAGGGCATGGCCATTAGAATGCAGTCTTGCTGTCTCGCTAGTTTTTGCCTTCTGGTTCAATGACTCCTTAAATACTGCATGCAAATTGAAACTTTTCAACAAAAAGGAATGAAAGCTCCCCATTCTCCCACAAGCCCAACCAGGGACATGAAGCATCTGTACTGGATTTCCTTGAAAGAGGTTTCAGCCTCTTAGTCCATCTCTTGCATACTCTAACAATGGAAACCCATGTTACTGAAAACTAAGCCAGAGGTTTCACTTTCCAATGGACTCTCCATGAAAAATATTTTTGTAGATGTCACTTTCACTCTGTTCAGAGGGGAAATGTAATTTTGGATTGAGCAGAGCTTCAGGCCAATACATGTGCTTGACACCACTGAACTTCTGGTGACCACTGCGCATAAGCAGTACTACAAGAGCTTAGGGAAATAAGTACCTTCAATGTTAGGCATTACCTGTGAGGAGTTTTTAAACCTTCTTTATATTGGAATCAAGTGCTTAAATTCAAACGGTCTAAAAAGATATTTGCCCATAAAGCCTCTGAGGAAGGGTTGGATAAAGTAATTAATCCAAGTGTTGGGACTGATAGCTGCAACAGTGACTGATACAGCAAGAAACAGTTATTCCTTTCACTGCAGGAGCAGAGACAAATGGCATTTGTGAAGAAGGAAGACAAACCAGGTGTCCATCATGGTCCCCTCTGACTTTACAGATCTATGAAAGAGGTAAAGCCTCCAGTAGCTATTAACCAGTTTTACTGTAGATCTTGCTGACACATGAACAGCTCTCCAGGGCTGCCATCATCCCTCACTATTTCTTCAGTTCCTTTTATTTGTTTGCTAACCCAGATCACCACACTTCACCCTCAAAGAGCAGGCAAAGCCCTGAGGGCAGAGACTGTGTCTTACTCTGTTTGCACAGAGCACAGTATGATCCTGACAAGAGCTGCAGGAGCACGCAAGCTTAACTTCATTCATCAAATACTCCTAAAAGGAAGGAGTATTTTTGAGGGAACGAACTGGCTCCAGTGATCCCTGGGGAAGTGCAGGCTGGGGAGGGAGTGTTGCTGGGGTTTTCTTTGTGTTTTTTTTCCCCACAAGAACTGTTGGGTCAGCACTGTGTTATATCAATGCTGCTTTTACCCTGGCACACCACCTCTGTAACTGTGTCACACTTGGTTTGTTCCCAGGACATCCAGACATTGAATTCTGAGGTTTGATTTTTATTTTCTTTTCAATTCAAGATTTTGTTATCTAAACAGACTTCATCTATCTGAGCATCTTTTTTCCTTAACATCTAAGGAGACAGCACCCACTGGCCCCAAAGTCCACCTCCTTCTCCTCAGGTTGTTATCATAGTTAAATATATTCTTTTGCAGAGTGCTAGAGAGGGTGCAAGTGTTCACTCATGAAAACATTGTTCACAGACTACCCCACCATCTACTCGTACGGTGAAGCTCAGGAGGCCAGGTCTGCTTCTTCCTTTAAAAGACAAGCCCTTACAGATCACAGAAAGCTGATATATTGATTCTTGAAAGTAAAGCATGTCTCTGCCTTATTAAGTAACTGCCTAAACAACCTCTCTTCAGGCTACAGGTGCTAAAAATGATCAAAGAAAGAGTAACTATTCTCTCTTGCTTATAGCTTTCCAAATCTGTGTGAAAGCTATTTGGAAAAAATCACCATTTGGATACATTAGGGCACTGCAAACCGGTTATCAAACCAGGTAGCCTTGCTGCTGAAGTGATGGCCTCTCTTGCTAGACCTGTGACTACTGGGTAGCATCTACATGACTAGCTCCAGCGGAAGGCCAGCTCAGATGTAACAGGTCTCTTCTTGACAGGTTACTAGAATTTTCAGCCCAAGAAGAATGTGAAAAAGTCACAACAATAAAAGGCTGCATGTCCAGCAGGGAATTCAGAGCTTCCTGGGAGCTGTGTCTGTACCCAGCATTTCTGAGCTAGAGAGGCCAACTCTTAAAATCCCACATCTGCCAGTACCCTTTACTCTTACTGCTGCAGTGCAGCAGAGAAACTCAGTTGACGTACTTTCCAGCCACTGGATTTCTGGAAACTCATGAATAACTACAGCAACACGGGCGAGGCTACCTTTATTCTCTGAAAAATTCAGTCAGCTTGAAAGTAATGTGCTGTCATTATAGATATTTTTCTTAGTTTACTATTTTGTCACTTCTTAAAGTCCTTGTATTAGTGGAAGCCAGGGGACAGAGGACAGGGAATTTGCACACATCCCTCCTGCAAGTCATCTTTCCCTAACCGAACAGGAGGCAAACTAGATGGCTCATTTCTTTCGCATCATTTATGAGACCCAAGAAATACAAAGACAGATTATAACAATTCACCTGGATGCCTGGTGAATCATGTATGGATTTGTCCAGAAACTAGCAGACTAATACAACCGTGGCATTCAACAAGCAGCTTGTGCGCTAAGGCCATTTGCCAGCACTACGAGGCAAATGCCATTATCATATATCATTTTTAAAAAAATGGTACACGGTGTCTGGTTTGCGGGTTTTTTTTCATTCTAGAAGGAAATTCACTGAGCATCAGTTTTCCTGTAACTATAGAAGATAATAAATGAATTAAAATCTTAAGAAAATAATGAGTGGAATGAAGCTGTGATGCTTTGTGGCCGCTATAAAATTTCTCATTTCAAGTACAAATAAGATGTAGAAAACAAACTCTGTATCACAATTCCTCAGAGTAAACAGCTTCTTGCTCTTAAGATAAATTTTATGAATATTGGAGACTGTTTCCCCTCTATATAAAATCCATGTATCTGGGAATAAAGAAACTCAAACCTGCTGTGCCAGAGTATGCAGTTTTTGCCAAAATCCATGGGTTTGACATAAAATACATGAAGAATCAACTTCCGTTAATGAAATATGACACAAACTGTGCTCACTTCAGCAGTTAGGATCTGCTTCCACAAAAACATGCTGCCAGTTTTACAGTGAGATTCCCCCCAAGCAAACCAGGCTTGCTGAATCTCAGGGAAACTACATGTTGATCAGCAGAGATGTTTTTCAGATACTTTTAGTAGTTTACCCTGTCATAAATCCTCAAACAAAGCCTGCTGATAAAAACCAAAGTATTTTCTCAAGAGCTGTTGATTATGCTCTTATACTAAATCAAGTATTGCTTTTTAATTAGATCATGGTGTGCTCAGCCCTGCAAGTCAGCAGGAAAGTTAGAAAAGTCATCTTGTCCTGAATTAATCTATTAGCATAAGTGTTCTAGATGTTGCATGTCAAGACAATCTAAACATAAACTGATACAATATACTTATTTTTAAAAAGCTGTGAAGAGGATATAAACTAATGCAACGTTTCGTCTCACTTAAATTGCTACCTGAAGCTTTCCCGCACGCTTTTGTCTTCTTAGCACTTCCTCCAGGCCTTTGCAAGATCCTCTGCTTCACTTTGTTCCTGTCTGCTGAGACAGAAGACTGTCCAAAATTGTGTTTGTCTTCTATGAACAACAACAAAAAAGTACTGTAAACCAAGCTGAAGTTGTTAGGCAGGTTTCTTCTTTTACAGACATTATTACTCCTTTATAAGCTCTGGCTTGTTAATGGCAAATACTAACACTTTCTTTTATGAAGAATTTTGTGGGATTTTGTTATAATTTACAAGGTAAAGCATAGTTATAACTGTCACTTGACTGACAAAGCTTCTTAATGAGATCCAGCACAGATGAGAATTTCCATATCCCATTAACAATTTACATTTGTCACAGAACATGCAAGAAAAGAAAAAACATTTTAGCAATAAGATGGGGAACAGTCTCAGTCTCGAATTAATAAATACATGTTATTTATTTCTTGCCTTGTGAGCCGGAAGGTGCATTTGGCCTAGAAGTTTTCATGTTTTGAAGGTATCTAAAGATATCCAGCAAAAAAGGATGGGAACATCAATAAGGCCTCACAGCTCTGCGGAGGCTGCTGGTATGTTTCTGGTTAAAATTGCCAGCAGCAGACCAAATCCTCACAACCCTCACTCAGGGGCTGGGGCTGAGGCTTTTGCACTTGCACCAGGACAAAGCTCTTGTCCCTGCATGTAAGCTTCTACTGCAGGAACACAGCAGCTCCTTAGCTCTTTGTACCAGTGTATCCTACCAAAACTTCAAGTTAGGCCAGTTTTTGCATACCTGATGAAGGCTATTGCCTTTCATTTTCATGAATGCTGTCTCCTTACTTCTTTACATACATTTGCCTGCATTGACTCTTTTCTCCTAGACTCTTGAAGGGCCATTAGGCATGGGAAAAGAAAAACAAAAGGAGAACATTAATTTTCTGTTGGTAAATTTGGTTGATGCAGGGGGTTCTGGTTACTAAGCAGCAAAGAATATTTCAAATTTGTGAGGAAGCTGCAAGGAGAAGCGACTTTGAAAAATCTCAGTGTTTATAAAATTTAAGATACATTAAAATGGTGAAGCATTTAATGATTTACCTGTATTTTTCAGTCTTAGGTGCTTTGAAAATGGGTGGTTTAGGAGTAATTTGTCCAGTAATTCTGGATATACCTACACTAGCATTGCCAGAGAACATTGCTTGGGCAGTGAGAATCAACAGTCTGTGTTGTCAAACTGCGGAGATGTCCCTGGCTTGGTGTAGACTCAGGCGAACAAGCAGTCCCCATCTGTCCCTGGAGTAGTCCGGCTGGCAGCCTGGGACAGGGACAGAAGCTGGAGGCGGCTGCCTACTCTGGAAGAAAAAGGCATTTCATAGGAGAGAGAAGGTTGGTCTTGAACCTGTCGGTCACAGTGTCAACACATGAGTCCTGGCCATATGAATTTTTAATGCAGTTGTAGAGTAACCCTCCTAAAAACCTGAAAAGAAGGTGGTGATTTCTTACTTTTACTTTGAGCTTAGTTTCTCTCACTTATAAGCCTGGCAGATTTTTAGAGACACTTCAACTCTGTAGCAGCACAAACTTCCGCATAATAAGCAGCTAAATAAATAAATATCAGCAGGCTAAAAGAGCCTGGTACAGATTTCTGGTTGTATATTATGATTATCTGCATATTTCATCAACTAATTTAGTGTTTCTTCCTCCACTATTAGCCTCTGATAAAAAATATCTTTTTCCAGAGCGTAAAAGCAATATTTATCTCTTCTGCTATAGTTGACTACATAGTTCGCATTCACTAGCAAATTGCAGTGTCGACTTTATTGGCATATTTTAATTTTATTTACCAGGAAACAAAATTCTTCAACCAGAATAACTGGTTGTGGCTTTTATTTTTCAAAGTTACAATGAAGTGGGCTTTCAGAGAGCAAAGTAAATATTTAATTAGTAACAAGTTATATAAGGCAATTACCTCTATAGGAAGTGCACTTTCCCCTTCTTTATGTAAGAGACTCATTGTTTCCAAAGAGGAATTTTGCCAGAATAATGACTGTATGACAAACTCACATAAAAGGAGACAATGTCATCCACCAGTAGTGATCATAAGTAATACATAGCTGTTATTGCTTTCTCTTTTGGCAAATGTTGCCCAGAGTATCCAGTGCATATTAAAGAGGACTTGCTTGCATACCACATAAGGCTGTCTGTGTTATAAGTGTTTATTGCATTGAAATCTTAGAAATATGTGTGTATTTGCACAAACTGGCACTTTTACTAACCGATGTATTCAGAAAATGCCAACACCTTATTGCTCTAAATCACTGTCCTTAGGGCTGGCAATATAAAACAGGCAAATATCTTTAAAAGCATGTAAAATTGAAATAACAGACCTGTCCCAATTTCTCAGTTTGCCTGGATAATTTTTCTGCTGCTCACTGTATCCCTCATGTCTTCCCCGGGGGTCCCTGTCCTACCCCCAGTGCAGCTCAACCCATCCACTTCTGACAGAGTCACAAAAGCTATGGCAGCCTTGTCACCCTCTGTGGCTTCTTCCATGAATGATGCAGAGCAATTAAGGGTAATTAAGAGCGATTAACTGCTGAGATAGCCTCACTTGTCTCGAGTTACTCTTTGTGAAGCTCTACTCAGTCAATAATGCATCACAAATAACTTTATTGTCCAGAGATTGCAAGAGTCAGGAAGGGCCTTCTTACATGGGTGTCACAAGCACTGGGAAAAGAGGATAGAGTCACATAAAGGACTCTAAAAGCTCAATATTTACGAAAAAGAAGCGGTCCCATTCCACTAGCTGAGGAAAACTGTGAGAAATGGCCTCCTGAGGTTATTTCCAAGCCTCATGAGGGACCTCTGACATGGGATGTTTCTCAGAGAGGACAACTGGAGTGGCACCTTGTCTCAGGGTTGACACAGAGGCCGACAGGGCAAATACAGATGATCAGATATAATACAGGCAGCAGCTGAGGCTGCCTATGCCCTAGCCCAGTGAGATGCCCATGAAGTGGCTTTTCCTTGTCTGCGGTCACTTTGGGTGCAAGTTCTACACGTTGACTCTCAAAGGTGCAGGCCACAACTCCATAACAGCTTCCTTGCGGAAGCCAGCCCCACCACTTACTGTCTCGAGAGTCATGGCTACACAGGCTCAAGGAAGTGAATGCTGCATCCTTGTTTGTCTACGTTCATTTGTCTTCACTGTCAGGGGACACTGAAAGTACAAACTGTAAATCGACACTGGGATGCTCTTGTAATCTCTTCTATTGAATGGTGTTTTCTTAGCAATCTGTAGGACACTAACCTCCCCCAAGGAATCAGATACGACATGGGGTCTTTTCAGTAACCCTTACTTTACAGTCTTGAGTGGATTAGGCAAAATACCGAAACTTTCTTCATAGTAACATGAGATAAAGTCTTCTGAAGAGCAATCCTGTTAAGTGCTGAATCCACAGCTGATTTATAGAGAGCTGTCCATGCTTAAAATTAAGCACTAACTGAAGGGTTTGGATGTCCGGGTACCAAAATTCTTAGTGTCTTGGAGTATCAGACCATTTGTCAGTGTATGCGGCATTTGTAAGTGCGGTAGAATTGAGGAAATATTACACTACAGATGAATGCCATTATCTTTATTAAAGTTTTGGTTTTAATTACGCAAATATTTAACTGTTTTATCCAAATAGTTACCCTAATTATACAGGTGACTCTACAATGTTACGTTATAAATTCTCTATAGTCCTTCCAGTCTCAAAGATGTGTAAAATTATAGAGATAGGCAGATTTTGAGGCTTAAAAAGTGCACTTGAGATATCTGAAAAAGGGAAAACCCATTTGTTTTTTTCCCTTTTGTCTACTGTAGCATTCTATTTTTTGAATTAAAATATCTTAGGTTTGTGAATGCCAGGAGGGATTTACCGGAAATGCAATGACGGCTGTGATGCTGGCACTCAGAGTAAAATTAAATGCATACAAAAGATCTGTTCTGTGATTCCACAGAAATATTACTTGTTCGTTTAATTGGCCATAGGGCTCAGTAATGGGGAAAACAACTGTCCGTACTGGCAGTGTTGCCTTTGTCTTTACAGGATTTAACTTATCTCTTACAATACAGAGCACTGTGGAATGACAGAGCACTGTCATTTACACTGGGGCTGAGTGGTAGCACCACAGTTCTGTTTTTTGTAGTCTTTCACTAACAAGGTATAACAAAAGCTGTGACTTTATTTGACTGAATTCCCACCCAAAGCATAAAATCTTGTATCCATTTTCTGCTTCAGAAATTCTGTCAAACTACATGAGGTGGGTAAACTGATTGACTGTGAGGATTCTTATCTGATACAGAATAGACAAAAACTCAGATCCTACTTGTGGAAGAAAATTAAATCACAGTTACAGATACCATAATTTTAATCCATCTTGATCGCAAAACATGTTACAACAAACTCCTCTGTACTTTGTAACTCATTCATCAATTCGAAATGAATACACAGAGAGGATTAATTTTTAAAGTCCCTTCTGTTTCCAAACCATAAAAATCAAGACGCAGAAATATTTATGACAAATGGAAGATACACACGTGATTTCTATTATGAAAGTGTTTATTTTCTGTAGAAAGATGGTAAAAACAAGGAGTTGTACTTTATCGGTCATTACTCAAGTGAAAAGAAATCATTTAAAGTATAATTTAAATCACATTTTGAAGCCTTCTAGTAAGTTTGTGTGAAGTTTCTGGATACTACACATAAATCTTATTTTTACAGAAATCATGGCACATGAACACACATTATTCTATTAATATTGAACCTTTAGGATGGTGTGTGTATATAGTTTTATATATATATCTCTCCTATTTTATTCCTATTGTCTAAATTCTATATTTTATAAATAAGTTTACATTTTAAGAATATGCATGTAATAGTAGGTTCATTTTCTTAAAGATAACAGTACTAGAAATGTCAAAGTTGTAATCAACACATTGACCATACCAAACCTACTTAGATTATAATAAACATTTGGCACTTGCCATTCGTAAATCAAAAGCAAATTTACAAAGGTGGAAAATTGTTATTGTATTTGTTTATGGTTAGAAGTAGGAGCTCAGAGATGTAATTACTTAAATTTTGAACAAGAAGTTCTTACCAGGGCTGGGAATAAGCTAGAGATGAAATTCGGTCTTCCTTGAAATTGGAGAGAGTTTAGTATTGACTTTTTAAGAAAGTCAACATTTCTTACCCACTTCTTGGCCCCTGTCTACTCCTTCAAATGCAGCTGTTTGGGGCATGATTGTTCTGATACCCGGTGGATACCCAGCTTCATCTCACAGGTGTTTTGCACCCTCTTTTAAGTTTACAATACGACATCAGAAAGTGTACTGATTGTTTCTTGGTTTTGGCTTGGCTGGTACAGTGTGTGCATGCCTTTGATTGCACCTGTTTGTTACATGAGCCACAGGATAAGTTGTTCTAAGAATTGTGATGGTGCCACAGGACTTTTTGCCTCTTAGCAAGTTGTTTCTAATGCCTTATTTTGATACCTCATTCAGTTTTTCAGTAATTTAAATTAGTTGCCCTCATTTGGTAAGCAATCTATGTTACATTTTGGGATATTTTCCTCTTATACATTTATGAGAAACCTTTCTTATTTTTTTTTCTCCCATCTCATTAAGTCCTAGTGGGCTGTACATATTAGAGATTAATAATATTAAATTGCTCCAAAGGGTTATTTCATAATTGTTGGAATTTCTGTTTCAGTCATTAGGCTGGGAGCTGCATGCATTGCTACAGCTGGAACAAACCTGTCTAGGCGGCACCAGGAAAATGGCTTGTATAGGAGCAAATGAGGGAGGAGGTTGCAGCCCCCAGGAACTCTCCTTAAAGACTCAAATGATGTTTGGAACAAAAGCAATGTCCACATGAATACGTAGGTAGCACAAAAAAGAAAAGGTTGTGAATCTACCACTCACTGGGTGCACAGCTTTGCTCCGAGCAGAAGGCAGACTTAGGCTTCAGCAGAAGCTAACATTTGATCATAAATAATAAAGTAAATAGTGGCTCAGCTATAGGAAAGATTCAAAATACAACTTGAAACTATAAAACTTGTCTGGTTCTGCGTATGAACATGATATATTGCATGTACTGCTTTCAGATTTTTTAAATATTACAACATTAGTGAGCACAAGAAGGACTAATGTTGAGTTTCTTTTAATAAGCAGAAATTGGGGATTAAAAAGTTAACAAGTTCTGCTTTTTTAGTAAGAAAAAAACCCCACAGACTCTTGGTTTTTTTCCAGTTTTGGTGTTGCAATTGATTAGAAATTCCAGTTCTCTAAATACCAACCTCTGGAATAATATTCTTATGTACCTACAGGGTTTTATAGCTTTCTTTCCCCCACTTCTTATAGGCAGGTAAAAGCACAGGTAGTCACTAGAAACCAAGTGCTTACATCAGCTGAACCTGAGCTTCAGGGCTGGGCTTCAGCACTGGAAAGGAAATAAGAAGATACCACTTGCAGTATACTGGTGAGGGAAGAGCTAAATGTCGAAATATTCTCTACCATAACTGGATGTTTCACACCAGATGGAACTGAAGAGAGTCATCTACAACCTGATCATATCACTCAAATCTGCATTTCTGTTGCTGTGGGGTGAACTGATCTGTGGTGTGTCCTTAATGTCTTACTGGCCATGAAACAGACTGGAAGCTGCTGTTCTACTCATACTTTGTGCTGAAACTCTCCTACATGTCCCAGTCAAGATGATAACCACAATGTGGGCCGCACCAGAACACAAAAATAAGCCCAACTAATGAGTAACCTAAAGGCTTTAAAGCTGGGAATAATTTACAGCATAAGCCAATTAATGTTGCTAAACACCATATGACTTCCCCAGGGTATGTATCTGAGGAACTGCGGTAGCTCCAGTATTTTTATATATTCCTCCTCTGCCTGAATAAGTCCAGTCTATTCCATATACTTTCTTCAAAGGTGACCATTTTTACTCTAAATCCACTGTTGTTCATAATTTCGTGCCCTGTCTTGGGTTTCAGATGATGTTGACGGATGCCTTTTGATTTCACTGGACACACATGTGTATGTGGTTACGTAATTACCAAGCTTCAACGTAAATACCCTCTAAAGGTCAAATCCATTATATGTCTCCAAAACTCTAGACCTGAGGCTTTACCTAGACCCTTTAGCATATGACATTTTCAGCCTGTTCCAGTATTAAGTGGTGAGTATAGTGGCAGAAAAATAAAGACTTTGCAGTGCTGTGCAGGGACTGAAAGTTCAAACTTGGGACTTGCACTGAAGGACGTCCCTACATGTGGTCCCCGTGCCAGGGGATACCTAACCTTTCACTCTGCGGTCTCGAGGCAACTGGATGAAATCAGCCATACTCTATTGAAATAAAGCAGTGTGCACTCTGCAGGCTTCAAAACTCCCTTTTGAACCATCTCTATCTGTTCTGAGGTTATTTTTACTGTAAAGGAGTTATTTGCATTCCTGACAAAAATGAGTCAAACCCATTAATTGGCAGCAGAACAGTCAATCTCTGTACAACCCCCACCCTCCACCCCATAACTTAGTACCCATCCCATAACTTGATACCAGATTACACTCCTACGTGTACTTACTTGCCTTCCCAAGGAGTTTCTATAATAGTGCTATCTTGGGCCAAATTTCACTTTACAAGCTTCCCATTTCCAGATTCAATCAGTTCATGGTTTTCCTGATTCCTTTCATAGTTGTAGGCAGCTATCCTTGAAACCGCACTCTTCGAGGGTCATTTACTCCAAATGGTGAAAACTGGTCTGTGGCAACGCGATTTCTATCTAGGAGGGGAGCCTGGATCCGTCCTCTCTTCCCAGGACAATTCATGCGTTTCACATTAAACAGCATAAGAGGCCTTGAAGCGAATCTCTCATCCAGCCAGTAGTGTATGCTCATTTCAGATGGCGTACAATGCCAGACAAGCGCTGCATTCAGCTTGCTAATTAGGCTGTTCGTTTTGTCCCCTTGCTTTGCTTCCGGCCCTTTGGAGAAGCAGTTTTTAAAAACTGGCTGGTAAGAACTAAATTACTATTTTTCCCTGAAAATATTCTTTGCTTCCTTCTGCTTGGAGAGACTTGGTTAAAGATAAGATATGCATTAAGTGAACTTGACTCTGGGGCAGCCAGAGTATTTGGATCAGAATTGGTGTTAACTTCCAGCAAATCTCTACAGAAGCTCTGCTGTGGTCTCTCGTCTCTCCTTTTTCTTTGTTAGAACATGCTTTCTTCAGGCACCCTCTTTCCTGAAATACTATTTTTCTGACAATATGTTGAAGAAGTAATGTGGGTAGCGAAGAAGTCTGAAAAAGTATTGAAAGGTGGGGAAAAAATGTAAGAAATCTGTCTGGTTCACCTCACCCAATTAAGAGCCTGATACACAACCTGCATACCCTGCCTGTGGCCTTTCCCAATCCTCTCTTAACGATTTTTAAGCAAATGACTTTTGAGAAGAGGCTGAGAGAGTGTGGTTTAGTAAATGTGGAAAAGGGATGGGAGAGGGGACAGTCACTTTGCTTTCTTCTATTACTTAATGAGTAGTTAAAGAGAAAGTGGGAAGAGATATTTATTGGAGACACACCCTGAAAGTCTGAGAGGCAGCAGGCACATATTTCAGCAAAGAACACTTCAATTAGATGTAAGAAAAGAATCTTCTCGGTGTTGGTCAAACCATTTGCCCAGAGATTTTTCTGGAATCTCCCACTTTGGAGAGATTGTAAACTCAACTGGAAAAGGACATGAGTAACCTCACCTAGCTTTTATTTTGGTCCTTCTTTGGGCAGAGGCTTGGACCAGATCACCTCCATAGGTCCCTTCCAACTTCAATTACTCTTTTTTTCAATAATTTAGCAGTAGAACCTGTGTCAGAGATATGATTAGAAACAAGGAATATATTTATCATCTTCGTGTTCCCATTTCATACTTCCTATCCATTTTTTAACTTTCTTTTTATTCTCCACCTCTGACATCTGTGGTAGAGCACTGTTGGAAAGAACACCCTTGTTGACCTATCAAAATGATTTGCATGAATGCTTAAAACTCTTCCTTTATCTCCATAAGAATCACAGAAGTTTTTTAAAGATATGGCATTCCCCATGAAAGTATAACCTGTATACAGCAAAATAAAAATATTTGCAAGGATCTGGAGTAATAATTAGTAAAAAACCCACCCAAAACTCCAAAAGTTTTGAAAGCTCACCTCACCTGAACGGTTTGCCTTAATATAAATCTTGTATCGTCCTCATGTCAACCTGATGTGCTCTCCATGCTGTTAAGAAAGTCTCTAACATTACAGCAAGATTCCAGTGGTATGAAGATCAAAGAGACAATGTTCATTATCATACCCAGCTGCGGTCACAGTACTTCCAGAGAACAGTGGGTAGTACCTAATCAGGTAGGGCACATGGCGCTTGTTGTGGTTCTCAGGTATTTCCCACTGGGACACTCAGTGCTCAAGCGCATCTTAATTTCACCAGGACTTTAAGTATTTGTGTTAATTTTTCCATATTGTAGCACTGTCTCCAGTGTAACACTTTTTGGGCAGTTACAGATAAAATTCTTTGTCTACTTTCTAGAATGAAAGGAGCCTGAAAATTGTTGTTCTTTGCCCTGCAATGAAAAATTCTGGTTAACTTTTTCCTGTGCAAAAACTGTACAAACACTGAACTCTGGAAAAGACACTTGCACCCTGTGCCATAATTTGCATAAGTCTCTATGAATTTCACAACTTAGAAACTAAGTTTTGCTTTTACATGCTTAGAGAAAGTAAAATTCCCCAAAGCTCCCATTAGTTTGGGCTGGATCAGGTCCTTATCTTCCATGAGACCTTTGTGCAGCAGTTCGGAGTGGGGGTCAGGGCGGGTGGGCAGGGTCCCTGCCAGCAGCATGGCTCTTTGCCCAGTCTGGACAGCACAAAGGAAATCCCGCATCTGACTGAGGGGGAAGATATAAATGTGTCTTCTCAGAGAAAAGACAGATGTTAAAGTATAACTTCTGCAATTAAAAATAACGCAAGAAACAAATGCCTATGAATAAAAGGCCCTCACTGACCACCAGGGTGGCCCTCCTTAACAGTGCTCATCAATTTTCCCTTGACATAAAATCTAAAATTTATGAGCCTAAATGAGCTGCCTCCACATCCTATCTGTGTGACTCATAACATTTTCTTCATCAAATTAATTGAGACTCCTAAAAACTATTTTGAGATACAATGAGTCCTGAATTTATTTTTTAATTGGAATTTTTCTGCTTTATGTTAGCTTATTGCCATAGCTTGGTCACCCAGCCTTTTCACTTGGTCCTTGCTTACATACAGTTTAGGATCTTAAAATAGTTATCTAATCTAAAATGTATCTATATCTATGATATCTAATATAAAAAGAAATGTCAATGTCTTGCGTTTTTGTTTTTACTGCAAGCACTTTTCTGTAACCATTACATGTTTATCCCCGTTCAGAAAAATTTCTGTAGTGTACATTCTGGTCCATGTTTGCTTCCTGCGAATGAGTTTTCTAACCTGCTGAACCCCAGTGCCTCATTTGCAAGTGGTTGTCAACTCTCAGGACTACGGTGATTTGTTTTAAGCAGGAGGAGTATAAGAATATGAAAGTTTGCTAACTTTTTCACAGTCTCAAAGCTTTCTATAAGCAGTTGGAAGTGAAAATAACAATAGCTCTGAAATTGTTAAACCAAAAAATGAGCTGGAGAAAAAGGTCAAGATTGGTTGTACAAAGTACAAGCGCTTCCTTCTAGAAAACAAGCCAGTTTTGTTCTTGTTAGCAGGGTCATGGAGCCAATTCATTTCATCTAACTTTAAGAAACCATTTTTAAAGCACTCAATTTATTACATTTAGGGCTTTGGGCTGATAGAGATTGTTGTGGCACCAGCAAACCTCTGCAGTTACGTCAGTTTGGGATGTGATGCTTAAATTTTTATTCTGTGTCTTGCCACATAAATAAAAGTGGTTATGACAAGATTTCTCCTCGCAGGACTTTACAGGTCACGGGTGGGGTCACCAGCAACAGGAACTCACTGAAACAGTTTGCAGGTTCTTGGGTAACAGGATATGCTGCTGTGTTCTTCCCTCCCAAAAAAAGGCAGCCATACAGTCCCAGAAAACTGTGCTACATGTGCTACGCATCACTCTTGAAGGAATCCTGCCTGCCACAAAGATCCAGTATGGACTGGTAAGACATATATGTACTTCCCTGACCACCTTTGGCTCCTCCCAAGGGATGCCTCCTCCCTCCAGGAGGTGCAAACCCAGTCTGAATGTCCTGTAGAAAAGAATCCATCCTAAAACTTCATTTGGCTTCCAAATTTTTGGAAGCAGGTCACATAAGATAAGAAGGCGGCCAAGGCATGGGGTGTGTGTTGAGTCCAAGGGTGCAGCCATTCCAACTCAAAGCCTGGTGCCAGTGCAGTACCGCTGTGGGACCTGGGCTCAGTTTGACTGCAAAAATTTGTTAAGTGTGAGAAGGTGCTGGAGCTAGAGCTGCCTAACTGCAAGTAAGAAGCCCCACGGCGGCAGCTGCTGGGACTATAACAGCTAGCAACGCAAGGATTCAAGACCCCTGACATGATGAGGTAAAAAAATAAAAAACAAAGGGAAAAGGGCATTGAAGGAAACCTATAGAGGGTAATCTGGCAAGATTAAGGCTCAGCCTGCTTCAGGCTGCAGTGAAGGCTCACTGGTCCATCCCTGACTGAAAACTACCTGCAGAAGTGTTTTGTCCAGCCTGAGGAACATATGAGTGCTTAGCCTGGCACCATGTTGGTCCTGGCCATCTATTGCACGCGTTACCCAATAAATAGCTGATGCGGTCGCTCTGTGCTGAGTACAGCCTGCTTGCAAAGTCTCTCTGCATGTGGTAAAACCTTGGTACCTGAACCAAGGTGACTCATGCGGGAGAGTAACGTGCGCTACTGGCATAAAGATTCTTGTTGACTTAACTTGTCATTGTGTTTGCATTTCACTATAAATATTTTAATTATTGATAAAAGCACGGTAAGGAGGGAATGGAAAGGGACAATTAATGGGAAGGAACAGAGGAATGGGGAGGAAGGGCAGAAAAGCAAAGCAGAAATATTGTCGCTGAACTTCGCTTGTAGCACAGGTCGTTAATATGATATTGTACTAAGCCAAGAGTGCGTCCATGCATGAGCAGAGATCTCCATCATGAGCAGGTGAAGGCTGCTGAGCCCCCCACAGTGCTCCACAGACTGCCCTGTGCCCCTGCTAACGCAGGGTGGCAATTTGTCCCCAGCGGCGCAGGGGGTGCACTGACTCCTTCGACTTCATTCTCCCCTGAGGTTCACACCAGGGTTGAAAACGGAGGAGGGAAAACAGGAAAGGAGCACTGTGTGGGACAGAGGAGGAAAAGGGCAGAGGAAAGAAGAGCAACCTGCTTGAAAAAAAGTGAAATAGTTATCCCACAGTGGAACAGAGGTATGACAACTTGAATTTTATCACATTTTTCTTGGTCTAAGTGTACCTAGCCACAGATGGATATTGCAGGTGAGCTCATTATCAGGTAAAATGTTAACTTTTAGTATTCTGTATTCTTAAAATATTGGCTTGAAGTATAAAGTTTCTTTTTTTCCTAAAACTGTGTCATAGATGAAACATACAATTATACGCTGACCAAAACAAATCCCCCATGTAATGGATTTGAGTGTATTTTCTTTTACTGCTGAAGGAAATTCTGTATGCAATGTGGCACAAAGCAGATCGTTCAGTTTCTTGTACTACAAGCCTCCGTGGAGCATGGAAAAATCTCAGATACATCTCATTAGCTTTTCTGCATGTGTGTCTCTAATTATGAAGTGCTATAATTGATCATTTTCCTTTTCAAATTAATTTATAACATAAGAAGATTTGATTGAGGAAATGTACAAAAGGAATACTTTGGTTTGACCTTACAGTTTGTTCCAACTCTTTGGCTTGTGTCCATCAGGATCATTAAAATCAATTAAGGAGTTAAGTACAGGACATCTATTGTTCTGCCATAGAATCAATAGACCCTTTCAAATCTCCTGTAATTTTAGGGATCACAGCAGACAGTTTAAAGAATTACTCTTTTGTAGAATCACAGGTTCCAATCCTGCATACAATGACTTTGTTAGGTTTGTTTGTCTCTTTAAAGGCAAACATATATGCTTTTGGGGGTTGGAAATGCAGCGTGATCTGTAAGAGAGGCATTCAGTCCACATTGCATCTCTGATACCATGAACATGCTGCATGAAAACTAAAATATAGCTGATTTCTTTGCCCCAATCAATTTCACTGAAATTGCTAACTATTCAATCCACTAAGGGTTGCTCATTTGTATCTGCAGCTAAATTTAGAAAAAGGAAAAAAGAGATATTTGTATCGAAGTAACAAAGATGTGCCCTACGTCATAGCTTTGTGGCTGGATCAGCCGGTGGCCGTCATTGCAGCAACTGAAATAAGAAGTGTGGGGAAGGGCAGGCTAACACAGTCCTTAAGGCCCAGAAGGTTCACTATTGCAACAAATAACTTGGAGCCAGAAACAAGCTTGACTTGTCTGGTGAAATGGGATTATTTCGCGTGAAGCATGGCTCCATTCAGAAGCTGTAAACTCAGAGCTGGGGCAGCGCTTGTTCGTATTTGTGTAGCGCCTCACAAGCGGGACCGATAAGTGCCTAGGGGTGTCAGTGCTAATGCTCAGTAAATGTAAAATGACTCTCATGCTTTTTATTATTTAGCAGCTATTGTTGGGCTGTGGAGGAGCCGGTGCTAAATATAATCCGTTTCAATCACAGTGAAATATTACAGACCAGATAGTCATGCTGGAAACTAAGGATGAATGGAGAATAATACCACACACCTTATTTATGACCGCGTTTAATACGAATGAAGGAGAAATGAACGAAGAGAGGAAATTCCCTAAAATGAATGCCTACAGTTACATTCAGATCTTATTTATGGGCACAGAGGAAGCACATCTTACATAAATAAATCCAAGAGTTTATTGCTCATATAAACGAAATTGAAAAAGTCTAATAATTTTCAGTCCACATCTAATTGTTACAGAAAAAGAAAGAAGAATGACAGAATTAGCAATGGCATACATACACCTTAGTTTCTACTCCTCTTCTCGGGGTTATGCTCTCCCTTTCCCTGCTCTGGTGGTGGTGGGTCTGAGCATCTGGAGTCTTTCACGAGGAGGAACGTCTTGTCCATGTTGATGATTTCACCTCACTTGGCATCTTTCTTACATGTTTGTTAACATGCTTTCATACATCACTCTGTCTTTGTTGGTCTGCAGCTCCATGTTATGTCCAAATATACATATACATAATATACATGTCCAAGATACATATCGTATCTTTTTTTCTATGCTGGATGCTGTTTCTTTGTTTTCCTTTCCACCCCCAGGTCTGCACTTCTTTGACCAACCATGGCTGAGCAGTTTATAGCCCTGGGGCCTCCAGTGCCAGCCTCTGCCCCGTCCCACCATTCGGCTGCGTTTAGTACCTCCACTTCTCAAGGCTGCTATGTCACCAACCTGTGTTTCTGTATGTGACATTACGGTAGAGTGATCAAATCACGGTGGTACCATACAAAGACAGAACAAAGGAAAACAAATTAGCTGTAGACACCTGGCAATTAGGAAAAATGTTGTTAGGGCTAAACCGCATTAAAGTAAAGCTGCTGGCAGGTCAATAAAAGTTCAGACAGAACGGACATGACAATCCTCAGACCTGAGGCCTTGCAAAATCAGCACAACACTTACGGCCACGTGCTAGCAACGGCAATACCATATTGTAGAGCAACAGGGTAATGCTATTAGCTGCACGTAAGTTCAGCAGTAAATCCTATAAAATTATTTTCTTCGTCTGACAAGATGCTTAGTTCAACATTAATATGTTGTCTGCCTGCAGTGAGAAATAATCACTCATCTTTTCCTACTGAAAAGCCAAATTAAAAATGTTTCCACATCCAGTGGGAAGACCTCTAAGCACTGATTACTGCATAGTCTGTAATAAACTGACACAGAAGGTGTCCACACTAAAAAAAATTAGTAAAATATTAATGATTTATCTTCACTTTACAATGTGGCTTGCAGTTTACATGAGACTAAGACAAAACATAAGCATAATACGTCTCACAGTCCATAATACCATATATATTTGTTAACATCCACAATATAAGGATAATTCAAAAGCACTTTCTTTCTTACTTTGGGAAGAAGCCCTCAATTTCTATGACAGCAATATGAAGACATTAAAAATTATGTAATTTTTTCCCCTAAATTAGCAGGCTATCCCTGTTCCTCTTTGATCCTCAAGTTCTCAAGCAAATACCCCATCAGTCTGCAATGAGCTCTGCTGCCATTTGGGCAGCCCTGAGGGCAAGTGTCCCTTCCACCTGGGGACACCCAGACAAGCAGGGGCAGGAGGGGGACCAAGGAGGGAACAGCAGGAAGGGACGACAGCAGGGCAACCATCTCCACAGCCACCAGTCTCTAGTGGTGCCAGGAAGAGCTCCCCTCTCCCTTGATCACAGATGAAGTTGCAAGCACTGCCTGTATGACAGGCTGAGAGAGAGGATGGCAGGGCACCTTGAAGGATCCCCACCATGGCTCCTATGAAGAAGTGGGGCCAGAGACTCCACGTCCCCTTGGCCATGCCTCCAGGCCTGCCTGCCGGCATGCCCTCTGAAGGGCTTCTCCACCCTAAAGGAGCCTTAACCATCTCTCTTTCATAGGTGGGTACCAGAAATGATGTGTGACTGTCAAAGCGAGAGGCAGGAGTTAAGCACTGTGCTGCTCCTTGGCTTGCCCTAGCAGCTAGCTGGAAAGCTGCAAAATGCTGACAGATGAAAATTCATCATTAAAATGTTCTTCAGCGTTAGTCTTTCTTTCCCCTGTCACCAGCAAGCCCCCAACATCAAGACAAACAGGGTGACCCTGACAAAGAGCTGACTATTGCCTTGTGTGTGCCAGCTATCAGGTTTTACTACCGCTGTTTTCTGTCTTAGCAGAGCTATTCCTAATTGTGTGTCAGGAACATTTCCTGCCTCAGAAGGCAATAATCTGTACCGGTAAAGAAATAAACAACCTGAGGTGTCTCCATGAGCCAGAGTGTCTTTCTTCCCAAGCAGCACTTTGAGGGCCCAGGACACCACTTTGGGTGGTGGGTGAGCCCCAAATCCCCAAACGGCAGGGAATCAAAAAAGTGGAAAACAGCATTTGCCAAAGGGCTTAAATACTGCAGAAACAGCAGAAAATGCAGGGCTCCCCATGTAGGCTTTGCTTGAAACACCTGAGACTGTAAGGGGCAGGATACGAGCAAACACACCTGGGGAACAGAGGAGCATTGGCAAGAAACTGCTCTGTTAATACTCATTAATTTAGGTCATTTATGTGCAGTGTGTAAAGCGGCACTATGGAAAAAAAAAAAGCTGCATACATTTCTTCTTTTCTATGGAGTAAATATTATTAGGATTGGTCTGCAACTTGTAATAAACTGACTGATGCTTCTTCAACTCTAACATTTTGATGCTTCAGCTTGTACCATATTTCCCTTGTGGAACCAATGAGAACATTTGCAACTTGGAACCGATGTTGAGAAAAACATCTGAATATCTATTGTGTGAACGTATTCCTGACAAAAGCAAAAGGATGCTTCTGAATGCCATCAGAGTTTATACATATTTTTTTGAGCATGTTGCAATTTTCTAGGAAAGCCTGAGATCCTGTTTTTCTATAGTGCAATTGCCATACCTGAACTCTTTATTCTGAATTTTTTCTTTCGCAACTGGTAGCTATTTATACCTGGAGGGTACAAATATTTCTAGATCTAAGAAAGTAGCCATTATGTTTTTCAGTGTTACAGACTGGGTTTTTTTATGCTTCCTCATTATGTTTTTAAGCTTAAATTCCTTTCAGCCCTTTTCATTTTTCTTGAGGAATTAGACATATAGCATCTTATGCTACTACTACAGATCATAAATTTTGTCCTTAGAATTTTATCTTCCATGCAGTTTGCACTATGTTATTCTAGGCAAACTCCAATTTCTACCTTAACTCTCAGAAATACATATCTTTATATTTTCTTTTCAATGTTTATTACCTTTGGGGGGGGAAAAAAAGTGCTGTTTATTATTTTAATTAATCATCAGCTGGAACAATCATTTTCACGTTTCTTCTTTTATATTGCACAGACTGCAAGTCCTGGAAAAAATCTATATAGGTAATCAAATGTATTTTAAAGAACCAAACCATACATATTTAATGTAGTATACATATATTTCTAAGTGACATGTGTTGCAGATAAAACAGATAACATACAAGCCCTTAATTTTTCAATTACTATTGGTATATTCAGAAAAAAAATATAACATTTATCAGAATTAAAGCAGAACTAAATTTTTCCCATTTAACTCCAGTTCCTCCACTGATATTTTTTTTCTGAAAAACACTGCAACAAAGGCTCACTAGAATATTTTACAGTAAAAATTCAATACCTGAAAGATAATGCTATATGATAGCAAACTTACACATTGGGTTTGACTACTCAGCAATAAATAGGGGTAAAATTTGTATAACCCCAACGGAGAATATCTCTCTCTTATGTGGGATTTCTATTTGCTGTATTTAAAAAAACATGTTGTAGCTGCATAGAAAGAATAGCACAGTTTTTCTTTTTTTCCTCTCTTGTATATGTAACTGTCTCCTAAATAGAATCTGGAGATCTGCTTATTACAGCCTCTCAACTTGTTCTGTAAGAAAAAATACATTGTATATTTAATTCTGCATTGGAGGGAAACCTGCCTCTCAAATGATCTTGAACTGGAACTTTGAATGCAAATTACCTTCCCACACAAATTAAAAAGAAGAAAGAAGAAACAATCATAAGTGCTTGTTTAGATCAAAGTCAAAAGGAATAGGCAATTTTTCAGAATTTTTACCCAAATCCAGTGTCAACAAAAGCTTTGTTTACAGAAATTTCTATAATCATTTGAATCCAGGTCTCCCTCCTCACCCTTCTTTCATAGTAAAGTTTAGCCGATACAACAGGCTGCTGCTGAATGGAGCAAAGCTAAAGTGCAACAGGCTTTACCAATGGAAGCAACTCTCGCACTGTGTGCTTGTATTTGCACTTTCTTACTGCAGTCCCCTGTCCATGGGAAGAGTTAATTTACGTTTCAGCCATATCCCATTTTCTTATTCTACTCTTCCATTAGTACAGGATCCGAGAGCAGACAACCCTTATATACAGCCCAGGCAGTGCAAACAGATGGTTTGTTTGCATTATGCTGTCATCACTATGATTTATCACAACCACTCCCAGAGTAAGACATTAAATTTACCTTATTGTCCCTCAAGGACCAAGTTTTAGTGCTTATAGTGGAGAGCAGAGTAGAGTACATGAAGGCTGTAAGGCTTCCCACAGTCACCAAATTGATTTTTTTATGTCCCTGTGGTGCTGAAGCACAGATTCATAAAGTTAGGTTGAAAGCAAGTTTTTCAAGAGAACATTTCAAAGGTACTGGTACACAGTGATATGTTCTCCTTTGTAGAACAGGAAAATGCCAAATGCTAAGTACTTGTTACCCCGAGACGCTGGCACCCTGCTGATACAATAACACAGGAGCTCTGCTATTATTTCCCTTGCCATATAAACCACAATGGTGAATCAATTCATAGTCAGAACCAATTCATGTTGCCAAGAACAAATGCAGATCTTCCTTCACCTGCACAAAGAAAGCAGCTGGAGGAAACGTTTATTTCAAATATTTCTGGGTTACCTTTGCTTTCTTTCAAAGATTTCTTAGAGAAAAGGTTTCCATTTATCCTGCTACGTAACCAGGTGTCTGTCATCTGCTTCAGGAAAGTGCAGTCTGCTGAGATATTCCTGCCTGCTGGTGGGAGAAGAGATTGACAAGAGCCAGAAAGAGGCAGCCACCCACATCTGCCCCTAAGGTGGGATCGTTGTGATCTTCAGCAAACAACATAATATGATCCCAACAAACAAACTGATCATTTACTAACTTTGTCAAAGGAGACATGACAGTCCGCCGTTGACTCACTTGTAACGGTTTGGGTTGTGTGTCCATTTCATCACAGTTTAAGACTTTTTTTCACAGGGAGGTATGCGATAGAGCTGTGAACTAGCAGAGGTTGTTAGGCACACTGTACAAAACCTCTGCAGAGGCAAGCAGGTGAAACACAAATCCCCTCAGAACAATGTAAAACTGTGCTTTTGCCTTTCTTTTGTATTGTCCATGCCCTTAGCTAAATGTCTCTCTCCCACCAGAGAAGGCAAACTCAATTTCCTCTGCTGTGCTTACCTTTTTTATGATACTTTCCATCTACCTGCAGTCCCAGACCACTGGACCTCCAGGTTAAGCATGTTTTGGAGTTAGATACACCTGACCCAATAAACCTGCAAACCAAACCAAACCTCAGCATGTAGCGTGTGCTAAAGGAATCAAAAAATGCACTTTTTACTGTGGGCGGGTTTTTCTGACACAATTGGGTTGCTGTCAGTAATGATAGCACCTTATGAATTCCAGAAACAGTAAACCAAAATTTCTTGCCATCTCCATTTTTAAAATAAATTTTTTAATACCAGTAAAAAAAAAAAAAAAAAAAAAAGTAAGGAAGTAACTTAGATGAAGATTCGTGCTTTGGAGCATTACACTTCAGTTTTGGTTGACTTATCGTACAAAGGTACTTAAGGTGTACTTCATATTGAGATTGGAAAATACAGGAAGTTATAGAAGAGCAAAACAGAATGATGTGCTGGAGGTTTTGGCAGAAAAAAAAACTGTAAGAAAAAATTATTAAATCTTGTATTTGTGGCCACAAAAGACTTGAACATGAAACAGGACTGAAAAAGAAGATAAAGATAGGAAAGATAAAGACATCAAGCATGGAGCACAATCGTACACAGTAATGAAGAGCAGCAACTACTCCCATGCAAAGATTTGAGGAAATCTGTAGTCTACAAAAGTCAGTTTACACAGTCACACAATGTTAGCCCATCTCTACGCTCTCCTGTTTGGCGTACACAAGAACAAACTTTCTGCAGCACCTTGCGCAAAAGCTCTTAGCTTACCAAGTCTACCAGCAATCTATTAGATGTTAGCACTGCCTGGAAACACAGTGAATTCCTTTCACTGTTAATAAATTTCATCTGAAAACAGCATCTCAGCCACACAGAACACCCCACCCTAGTCAACCCCAAGGACTGGTCTTTGTTGCCTCCACTTTCTGTGTTCGGAAGCACCGTTTGTTGGTCAGCTCCAATAGGAGGGCATCTGGAGCTGGCACAGGATGCGCTAGAGAAAATCGCCTGTGGGCCAAGCTTCTGTCATGCTGCTAAGGAGCCTAGGAGGGTAGAAATCTGAGGACATGGATAATTCAGAGGTCATTAAGAGCAGATGAAAAAAGTGGCAGCATGGCCTGCCCTAGTTCTGGGGAGTTTGAAGGGGAAATCCAGTCCCTAGGAAACCTGTGCTGGAGAACAATTTAAATAACATAGAGAAGCCGCAAATCAACACCTGAAAGAAACTGAGAAATAAAATGTATTCCATATGGTAATATTAAGGCTCCAGCTTGATATGCAGCATGGGCATGCTCTCTGTGGTGCCAGGCAATCACTTGAAAGAGAAAAGCTGATCACAAAGGTGGTAGACCAGAGGATATAACATTGCAAACAAGAAAGACATACAAACATAATTTAACATTACGAGTGGAGACACATACAGGTGGATTCAAGGTACCTTCTATTTATTTAAGACCTGTTCTGTATTATTCATCCCATAAATAGCAGAATAACTTCCAAAAATATGTTCGGTGTTCTGGAAAACCACCATTTCAAAAGAAATAGATAAAGTCCTTCTTAAGTGTTAACAATCATATAAACTTGGCCATGTGTCCATGACGATGAGAATATGATAATGTTATCTGTCTTATGAACTCCTGATTTTCTCCAGCATGTATCTGGATAGCGTGTACTAATTTCAACATTTTAATTATCCAGAAAACTTCTGCTTAAAAAAAGAAATAAGAATGCGTGCTCCTGAAAGGTTGTATATCTTATAATAAGAATGCCTTTCTGACTCATATACTTAAACTCAATAAGGGAAAGCTTATTCCTTCCCCAGAGGACTCTGTGTACTAAATCTTGTGTATTACATCTACATTGAAAATGGCAAGTTAGTCAAAATAGAGAATTATCACCTTTAGCCATTTTTCATACATTTTTCAATTGTTTTTGTACTTCTACTTTCTTCCATACCTGTATAATATATGAAAATAAGTCTTTTGGTGCTCTCAAGCTTATTTTGCAGTTTGTCATTTACTGGCTTTTACACACCAAAATGAGAAACGTTTTTCAAGGTATGTCTTTAACTTTTTTCAGAACTCATAGTTCCTTTAACAATTGTGTTGATTAAAATCATATCTAATACTAGTGTGCAAAAATAATTTAAAAAATCAAATAAGACAACAGAATGGATTCTTCAAGAGGTTTTATAGCTTAACTCAAGATTATTCGAGTTCAAAACTACATATCATGATGAAGAAAAAAACAAACTAGACTCTACATGTGCGTTCATAACTGCACTGATGGTCTTTGAAAAAAAGACATGGAAACACACAAAATTTTAAGAAAAACATCAGAATCCTGTAACCATCCAAATCTGTGGTGCTAAATATAAAGGAAAATTTTTACACTTCAAATGAAACATAAGAAAATTAGTCCCAAAGAATAATGTTCAAAAATGCCACCACACCTTCAACCTAAATTTTTGAGATGCTGTGCTCTTATAGTACAGCTCTATAACTGTTCTTAAGAATATCTGTTAGCAAACTGACTGGTGTTCCTCTGAACTAAATTTCCCCAGCTGAGTGAGAGGATACAAAAATTCATTTTGAAATATTTTCATATCTAAATATTGAGATAATACCCATTTCTCATGGGGTTAGCCTGTTGTCTGGTCAAAACCACTTCTAAAAAAGGTTAATAAATTCAGTAAATGTCATAAATGTCTTGTTGATGTTCTTTGTTTTCATATTTCAAAAGCTTGTGGCATCCAGTCAGGAAATATAAACAGTAACATGTGCCAGTGGAAGCATTCATATCCTGCACCTCACAAATTTTGAATTCTCTGCTTCACCAGTGTGTTTGGACTGTTCGCTAACCCACCCATAAACTGCAAAAAGTGGTTTACATACATGACTTGAGCATTTAAATGTACAGGCTTTCTTCATACTCATCATAACTTTTAAACTGAGCCTAGTATTACGTGTGCACCCAAGTCATTTGCTCAGCCAAAGAGCCAAATACCTATGCTCTGGCCAAACTTAAGTCTCTGCTAGTGTTAATGGA